>CM035769.1:43104871-53104871 GCA_020466155.1 Pachypeltis micranthus
GCTTAAGAAGCATCTACGCGTTGTATACTAGCTCATAAGTTAAGTAACGAGAATTACTGAAATACTTCATTCTAAATTGAAGACTTACTAATATCGTCCCACAGCCACGCACTTACGTTACTTACGACTGGTCTTTATTTCTTCAGTACATCTGGTGGACCTCTTTTCAAATACAAACGTTTTTGGATTGTATTTAAAACGCGACCTGTTTCTCGATTCAACTTTGATCGCTACTTATTTTATAGCAGTTTATTAGTATCTCGTTACTATGTTACCCTGCATTTTCTACATTCATAATGTTACGCTAAATTGGAGAGTGGACGCAACTATAATACACACGATACATAAATAAAGTTTTACTCCAACAAAAAATAAATCAGTAAAATTCGTTGAACGACTTGCTATATCAACGCTAGAATTAGGGGTCGTGAAAAATCTAGATGTAAAAGATTATCTTCAAATGAGTTCGAGTCTAATTACCGTCATTTCTTAGTTCATCCCATTTAAATTTGTTACTTTCCTCAGCCCTACGAAATAAAAAGGAAATTTGTGAACGGGGATTTTTTTTCAGGCCCTTGGGCTTCAACTGAGATCGAAATACACCATTTAGGAAAATATTTTCATTAATCATCACATATTTAGTTTATTCTGTTTTGGAAGATTACAACCCGTTTAGGGCTTCGTTTAAAAAAAATATTTATCCCGCGATCAGCAATGGGATTCCGAAGTAAGACTGCGAGTGAAATCAGTCGAAAACTAACTATAATAATCGTAATGATCAAAATTAAAATACCAAATGTTTGTTCTGATAAGTGGCTACAACGTTTTTTAATAAACGTTTTGTATGAGCCGGTCCAAATAACACGACAGTAACACGCAATACCGAATCGTGGGAAAATAACAAAGAGTAGCACAATTAATCATCAAAACTGGCGAATCAAAAATCATTTTTAACCCCCATTTTGTCCTCACAAATCGCCATGTGTAACACTCTCAGAAAAACTCGGGTGATAGTGGGCTGCATTATCTGAGCAATCCCAAAAATTGCAGAATTCAATCAATCTCAACTTTTACACAGCTACATTCAATAATTCCGAAACTGTAAACACGATCCTTCTGCGCAAAAACTGTCTCAACACTCCACTCTAATAAATCTCCTGCACACTAATTGCTCATTAGTGGTCGTGGCATGAGTAGGAGCATCTCAAATAATTTTGGAACTACCACCAGTTTCTACGTAAAACGTTAAGTCGATGAACTAAGCGAAAAATATATTGGATTATTAGCTTCAGCCATGAAAATCGCTGAATGTACGTGAGCCAGAGAAATATTGTGTGTGTAGCGTCGTAGATGTTGGCCTGTAGGCTTATGAAAACGCTGCATGGTACACAACGGTTTACTATTCTCTTGAACACGGAGTCTGACAGTTTCGGGATACATTCCATTCGATTCACCATCGAAAAATGCAACATGACCTGTCTACAACGAGACGAAGAAAACTAAATATTCCAGGTGCCCGTAACCGCCTGCAGGCAATTGGCACGGCGTTGCGGGATACCAAAACCATATTAAACACGGCGTATTTGCGATTAAACTGCCAAAACTGCGTTTTTGTGAATTTTTTTAACGGGGTTTTACCCATAACAACCGTGGGCTTCGTCCCATCTGATTGCCGAGCAATGGCAAGTTCAAGTTGGCAAGCGGGCACAAGTAGCTACCAAATGGGAGGCAAAAAACGGCCCGGACGGCGGACGGACATTGCTGATTTAGAATGTCTAGAAACGTTACGTATACAATTTTGAGGGGGAGTTGTAAAAAAACTTTGCCGACCGAAAACATAGGGTTATTATTCAGAATGAATAATAAACCAAAATTAAGTTAGTCGAATAGTTCGAATTTCGTGGAATGCTCCTAAATATTTTATAACCGTCACTGAATTTGCGAGTAAATAAATGCACTAAAATTGCTGATTTATCGTGCTGCTCTCGTCATTGTCTCGCAAACGAAAATTTCGTTTCCTAAAGTTCGTTAGAGCAGTTTTTTAGGAAACAGTTTTGATAACCACGATAATTATAGTAAGTTTTGAGCTGATTTGGGGCATAACCTCATTTTCCAATTAACTGCTGGACATCAAATTTGAGCGGCTGTTCGCACGTAATCTTCATGGGCTCATTTGCTCAAATGACGTTTTCACAGAACGTGACGATTTGAAGCAAATGCACAAGAAATTACCCAAAAAATTACGTATCTTTCTTTTCTACTTCGTGGGGCCCAAGGAATGTAACAACTGTAGCAATTTTTAATTGAGTTTGTATTTTGATCGCGGTAAATAGTTCGTATAAAACGGCTCAAATGTTAAAATTCCTTCGAATTTTTCGGAAATAATTGATAATATTATGACGCGACTCGACTTACCTCGGAGCTTTCCCCGGAGATGGAGCTGGAACGAAGTCGGTTGCCGAAGTTGGACTACGAGCGAAGGGGCGGCCGGTCACCCCTCAAGTGGTCTGACGCCCCCCGAGCACCAGCGACATGCGCCTTATTACGCGTCACTTGAAGACGTGCTCCAGGCCGGACCTGTGATCAAGAAAGAGAATCTTAGACATACGAAAGCAATCACACACAAGCTCGGCGAACCGGCATCAGGAGTAGGCGATCGAACGGAAAACCTGATACGATCCAACTCTATAAATCCGAATGTCAGTCTCCGCCACATTTCACTCTCGGCATGTTCACCTTTCTCAACTCCGAAGAATACGATAAAATTGTAGCGACACACGATTCGATCCAGCACCGAAGAATACCAGTAAACGACACGAAACATGACCTGACTACAACGGAAAGACTAAAATTACATATTGCAGGCGCCTGAAGGCAATTGGCACGACGTGACGAGTCAAGTTGACGGGTGGTTGGAGTGCGGCGAGACGATTACTTTCATTGTATTGTCCTGCGAGTTCTTTTAAGTGGTCGACTTTGGCTCACTATAATTACTATGATTTCACTGTTTTTAGGTCTGGACGCTGAACGGACTTTTTAGTTCGCGTTAAACACATAAAACGGCCAGGATGGCGGACGGCGAACGGACATTGCGGATTTGGAATTCTGATGTCTTGAAACGTCAAGTGTCAAATTTTGAGGGGAGGATGGGGGTTATAATACATTTTCTTGACCAAAGTTTGAAGAACACCAAATTGTGGATTACATGGCCATTCAACAATCGATTACAGAAGTAACTGCAACAAACGAAAAGTGACTACACCGAACACCTCGTACGACATTTTGAGTGCTGCTAAGTGCTAATTAGTGTCGGAGAGTAGGACCCGATCGTGGTTCAGACGGAGCACTAAAACCTTTATTATTCAATAGTCATGAACACGTGTGGTTCGAGCGTGACGGGACGGAGTGCAAACGATTAAACTATTACTTTCACTGTATTGCCCCACGAGTTCTTTCAGTTAGCAGGCGTTGACTATAATTACTGTCATTTCACAGTGTTCGTGTCTGGACACTATCGTACACCTCCGAGACACATTCCATTTGGCCCAGCATCGATAAATAATCGGAAAACGATACCAAACCCGGCATAATTGCGATAAAACTGCCAAAACTACATTTTTCTTAACTTTTAAAACTATTTTTTATCCATAACTACCATGGGCTTTGGATTGCCAAGCAAGAGGGTACAACGGGGTTTAAGTGCGAAAGAACGGATTTTATACTAAATAATAAAGGTAAAATATGGCCGGCCAGTGGACGGACATTGCAGGTTTGGAATTCCGATGCCTTCAAACGTTAAGTGTCAAAATTTGAGTGGGGGGGAGGGGGGGAGGGTGTAACAAATGTTCCGTAGTACACATACATTCTAAATGGTGTATTCTGAATGAATAATATATCAAAACCTAATTTGATTGAAAAATTGTAATATATCCTTCTGCCATTGGAACTTGTTAACACGAGAAATTTAATCAAAATAGAACCACTTTTAAGGAAAAATAAATTTGATGTTTTGATCAACATGATAGGTATAGTTGGCTTTTAAGTCATTTCACTGTTACTCACACAGTGAATTTTTTTTGCTAGGTATGAAATTTGAGCTTGTTTTGTTCTACAAGCTTCTCTCTCAATGGCGCCAGAGACACACACACACACACAGGCAGTTGGGATGCGAGCGTGTGGGAATGGGTGGGTGGTATGGAGCGGAAGAGTGGTAGGAAGGAGGAAAGGGCCGAGTTTCTTATATGCTTATCGTTCAGGCAGGTGCACAACTTACTTCATCTACTGAGTTATATTAAGAAGTGTTTTATTTTATTCCGTTTTAACGTGAGAGACGTCAGTACACCAGCTATCACCAGCTCCATGCGCCATTTTTATTTTATGAACCATTCCAACCATCGTCGTCACACCGCGTGCCTCGTCAGAACGGCTGATATATTTTGAAATTATAATGATTTGCTGCTAAGCAAGGGGATTATCCATAAATTTGAAAAAAAAACAAGTACAGTAATATTTAGCAGGAAACGAACAGACATTGATAACATAACATTGAATATAGGAAATACTAGAGTCCATACTGTTGACAAAGTCAAATACTTAGGAGTAATCCTAGATAGGAGACTTGGATGGAAAGAACAAATTAATACACTGATGGAAAAAAGCAGGGCCTTATTACCCCAATAAAAGGCATCATAGGTAAGACATGGGGAGTGATCCCAAGGATGACCAAATGGATCCATCAAGCGGTGTTGAGACCAAGAATAGTACATGGAGCAATTGTTAGGTGGCAGGGAAGCAACCGAACAATAATGATGACCATATCAGGTGCCTTCCACGGTACGCCTACCATTGTCCTGGCGGCGATACTGCGCGTACTGCCCCTCAGATGGGAGGTCCAACAAGAAGCAATGAGGGGTGTCCTCAGACTAAGGAAAAATGACGATTGGAAACAGGTCAACTGGGGGGGACACGGAACTATCGGGAAAGACCTGTGCAATTCCATAGAAACGGCAAACTACCCGATAGACGATAGGAAAACAATATACAAATTTCAGACGTACATTAATACGGAAATACGTCCCAAAGATATTTGGGAGAACAGAACACATATAGAGGATGACTCACACATTATTTGCTACACAGATGGATGGAAGGATCAAATACATGGCAACACGGGCTTGGGTATATACATCCCTGCAATAGATTGGAAAGAATCCAGATCACTAGGTATCAATACAACGGTCTTCGAGAGCGAACTGTTAGCAATCAACTACTGCATCGACATATTGATGGCACTGAACATCAGCAATTGGACAACAACAATATACACAGACCACCAATCGTCAATAAAAACGCTGGCCAATCCAATAGTTAGGAGTCTACTAGTGGAGGACACGAATAACAAGGGGAAAGAACTTGCACAGAGAAGTAATTTCTTGGCGGTGAAATGGATTCCGGGACACAGGGGATACAGTGGGAATGAAAGAGCGGACAGACATACTGGCCAAAGAGGGGTCGACCGATCACTTCTATGAACCAGAACCCTATACGGCACTTACAATTGCAACATTCAAGAAGGCCATAAATAATACCCTTATGGGGTAGAGTTAGTAATGACATAGACAACAACAGAGGTTTTGAATTCTCTAAGGGGCCACACGTTACAATAAAAAAAGACGGAATGGGCCCTAAAACTAAATAGGACACAATTAAGAAGATTAATAGGCATGTTAACTGGACACTACGCAGTCCGGAACACACTACATAGATATAACCCAACAATTAGGGTTGAATGCTCCTGAGGGGAAATAGAAACGGTTGAGCATTTCATATGTGAATGCCCAATATGGTTTAGAACCAGATTAGAAAGACTTAGAGGACGAACTATAGATAGGGACGATATACGACACCACGAATGGAGGAGAATCCTCAAATATGTGGAGGGAACCGGAAGATTCCAGTACCCGTTCTAGGAGCCAAAGCCGGATCCCTTATATAACTTGGGTGATGGGAAATGGGCCCACATGTGGCCACGACTCAGGTCGCTGTTCCCTCGGCTTTGGCTGATGCCCTGCAGTCTCTCTCTCTCTCTCTCTCTCTCTCTCTCTCTCTCTCTCTCTCTCTCTCTCTTTCTCTCTCTCTCTCTCTCTCTCTCTCTCTCTCTCTCTCTCTCTCTCTCTCTCTCTCTCTCTCTCTCTCTCTCTCTCTCTCTCTCTCTCTCTCTCTCTCTCTCTCTCTCTCTCTCTCTCTCTCTCTCTCTCTCTCTCTCTCGCTCTCTCTCTCTCTCTCTCTCTCTCTCTCTCTCTCTCTCTCTCTCTCTCTGATATATTTTGTTTATTGCCATTTCCCCACTTTTTGCATTGAAAAGCGTAATTACCAAGCATTCGGCATTCTGGTAGTAGTATCCCGAAAGTCGCTAAAACTACTTACTCGTAGTTCGACAACGTCCACCAGGCCCATACCTGGGCCACTATACAGCCGGAAGCCTTGTGTACATCAAGTGGGAGCACGAACTTTAAACGTCGCTCGACGAAAGCTTATGTAAGTACCAATTTATTTTCTACTTTTGATTCGGATCTTTTACACGCGCATTTACTTTTAATTTTCTATTTCCATTCTATATGAGTTCAACGATTAATTTATTTTAATACTGTCTTTCGTATTAAACAACACTTCATTTCATTCCCGCACAGCGTGTCGCTTTTTTGGCATGTTCCACGCTTCAATTATCAGCTGATTGTTATCTCCCTTTAATGCAATCTCACAGGAACATGTATCGAAGAATAATTTGAAGGAATTGACTAGTTCCAGGATTGACATAAATCGTTTTAGTCGCTATTCCGAAAAATAAAGGAAAATATTGTCGTAGAGATGCCAATTGAGAACAAAGGTAGACATTCGTTAGTAAAAGGTTCGTTAACTCACAGGTAAATGCGTTAATGTAGTTCGCTTAGCCAAATAGTTATATTCGACATCCCCCCCCCCCCATCAACACTAAAAATAATTTTGTAATAATACGTAGTAATTTAACATAATAATAATTACAATTTAACTTTCATGTAACAATAACAACAAAATTTCAATCGGTTCAGCCTTTCTCCCACGTATTTGTCACGCAGACACCACACGCCAAAATTGAGTTCCCCCGGAGACGTCAAAGTGAAGATCTGATGACAACTCCATTTTCTTCCAACGATTACGGTTTTCTAACCCCTTGAATTGCGGGAAAGTTAAAAACTGCCTATATGATATAAATGAATCTCACAGGGTGTATCTAACTAATCAAGACCTATATACTCTTATTGTTCCCCATGAATGTTCCTCCAGCTGTCACTTTAACGACCAAAATAGTCAAACTCCTAAAGTTAACGTACATGTTTGGTGAGTCTGTCTCCTTTGGCTGGCGAGATGCTGTGGGTGAGTGCTTTCGATGTGAAGACATCATCATCTGGCCGTAACGTCAGTTAGTTGGACGTGGTCTTTATATACGAAGAGAAAGGTAAACGGGATGGTGGAGCGTCGGGGAAGGGAGGGGCGGAAGGCCATACACCTCTCGGGAAACCCGCAAGAGGTGAAGGGAGAAGAATGCAAGTAAGGTATGTCTTAAATAGTGTGTTGATTGTTGATTCTAAGCCTTTTTTATAGGATGGTCTGTAATCCGTCAGTTGGCTGTTTTAGTTTGTGTAGTGTTTTGAGTGGTGTAACGCAATTATTTTAATACTCAAACTCCTCCCAAAAACGTGATTCACTTTTAACGTTTTCACATTTTCCACGGAAAATCCCCAACCCGCAACAATTTCTGTGATTATCTGTTGAACGGAAGTATAACCCAAGTACACAAATACATGGGATTCCCCGAACATTGAAAGTTCGCTTAACAAATTTTCGGATGTAAATCTAACGAGTACTCTGTGTACTCCAGTACGGCGCATGAATATATTGCGCGCTATCGAATTTACATGAGTTGTGATGGGTGATGCTTCTCACCAAATATATGCTCACTCAGTATGTGTAGATTGAAGATGGAACAAAGTCCCTCACCACAATTCACCGACAATCTTAAATCCGTCTCTAGGCGTTGTGACTGAAAATCCAGAGAATTGGAAGACCTGCAGTAATTCTCAAATGAAACGAACTAAAAGATTCACGAGACGTATTTGCCGAAGTTCCTTTTTGGTAAATTGCTCAAGGCGTTCTCCGAAGCCGAATAACGGACCCAAAAAGAAAAAGTTCCAGGGCCTTCGCGAACGAACTACAATACAGGGGAATGAAGAAAAATGAGAATCCGATGAGAGGCCAAATGGAATTGAAAGAACGAGAGGCTTCGATGCGGTGGAATTCAGGAAGAACTCGAAAAACGCAATGATGGCTGCCTGTGAGAAAAAGCTCCCAAGAACGACTTGACGATGGTGGGGGGGGGGACGATTTTTTGTTGGCGGATAACAGCGTTAGCACAAAAACAGTCATTGAAATATCTTACTATTATTGCGTCTTTTTACACCGAACGGTGTATGTAGGAAGGCATCCACGTGCGTCTGCTCTGTTTATCTGTTGATTAGTTTATATTTATTTTGTTCCAATGTAAAACACCATCTGACCCTAATTCCACCTGGTGGCTGTTGTGAATTGGATCATTCTAAATAATTGTATTCAGAGAGTTACAACAAATAATTACTCTATCCCCTTGCAACAATTATTAATTTTTTAATAGAAGGTGGTTTATTCGTGCCCTTAGTAATTATAGGCATTCTCTAAGTACGTTGCTGCAGTTCGAATTCGTATTTCATAGAGATAGGTAAAACTATTGTTAGGTGCAAGTGAGGGGAAGATATGAAATGCAGACGAGAGCAGAATAAATTGGCGAATGAGAGATACGACTCTATCGTTACACTGGTTAGTTAAGATACGACAGAGTTCAGTCGTAACCAGGACGCAGAATTCACACTGACATGGCGGTTGGATTTGGAGGTTCAAAATAAAGAACAGTTGCATGATCAATAGTGAAAACATTAAGAGGAAACATATACACCGTGTAACACACGCGCGCGAGTTTACATAACCTTAATAAACCACTGTTTAGAAAACAACAATTTCCCAACCATCGTACATGGCGAACCACCTAAAAACCTCAAGGCGATGATTTTGTACGTTAGCGCCCGTGTGACTAGTACCTTAATCCTATTCAAAGGACAAAGACTAAAGGATTCAAATTAAAACCTTGCGTGGTCCACTACTTCCAGAATTTTAAAAAAACACGTATAGGAAAAGACGTTAGACCAAAATTAGCTTGTGAAGGGAGGGCAAACAAACCAGTTGAAGTTGGCTCAACTCAACTATTTATGGGGCATGGAGATGACAAGAAGAAGGAGTAACCCACAATTTGGGATTACATCGATGGTTTTGTTTTCCTAACTCAGAATGAGAAGCTATATCCAAGAGCATGAATGAAAGAACAACACGGAATTTCGGTACTTCATCAATGCTGCAGTCGTGCTAACTCAGAGAGTTGAAAAGCGTAGATTAGGCATGAAGAAGAGGCAACATGCAATTTACAAATCTCGTCAATACTTCATATGGGCTAACCCAAAGTGAGAAGCTTCGTTTAAAAGCATAGATGAGGCATTAACAAGGAAACACACACAGAATTTTAAGATTTCATCAATGCGTCACTTGTGCTCACTCTTTGAGAGAAGCAATATTCGAAAGCACCAGGATAGACTTGAATGAATCTTGGAGACGGGTTTTACTTGAGCACGAACTTGTAATTGAAGAGTTGGTATATCACAAGATTTGAAGACTTAGATGTACAAAGAAGCGGTGACTTGAACATGATATAATTTGAGTATATAAGCGCGAACAAGGGGGGCTTTGAAGGGGAGAAATCAGAATTAGACGTTGTAGAAGTTTCCGTGGGGAGAATCGGGAGATGACTGACTTTCGTGAGGCTTCGTAGGAGAATGAGTTTGGGAGGAGCTGTCTATTATGGAGAGGAATCTGAAATTGAGGCGAGGGAAAATAAAGATGGGAAAACCAGGGGAACATCCGTTGCCGTTGGAAATAACCACAGAGGTGGAGTTTCTGCAGGTAACAAGAGGAAGGGAGGGGGGGGACAATGGCTTTCTCGTTAGGGCAGGTACGGGCATTCAGAGGTCGAAAAACCCATACTGATTCGGCGTTTTCGTCAAACACGTAGTAAACACAGAATTTCGGTACTTCATCAATACTTCGTTTGTGCTAACTCCGAACGAGGAGCAACGTTTAACGCATGGCATAAAGAAGAAACAGCACGCAATTTTGGGATCTCGCTAATGCGCTAGCTCAATATGAGGGTTACGTTTAAAAGTGTAGATAGCGCATGAAGGAATAACACAGAATGTTAGGATTTCACCAGTGCTTCGCTTTTGCTAACCATAGCTAGAGCTAGCTAATATTACAAAAACGCTGATAAAGCATCAAGAAGAAATAGCTTCTCTTTTTGGCACGGAGAGACATGAAGAGGGAATAATAAAGAATTTGGGGTTTTCATTAATGCTTCGTTTGTGCTAACTCAGATTAGAGAGCTAGATTCAAAAGCTCTGATAGAGCGTAAAGAAGAGATAACACCGCTTTCTGGGATTTCGTCGATGCTTCGTTTGGGGGAGCTCAAAGTGAATACCAAGGTTTAAAAGCATAAATAAGGCGTGAATAAGAAATGACATAAAATGTTGAGACTTCATCAACGCTTCGCTTCTGCTAACTCGGGGCGAGGATTAGCGTTTTGGAGTTGCCGCCATCACGACTTGAGAGGACGTCGTGACTCACTGCACTTCTAAAAAAAACAAAAAAAACAAGGTGTATCGATACAGTTGCAGGAATTAGCCACAAATGGAGTTCAGAGTATTTGCGGAAGTGAGGTACTGATTCACACAACACCCTTACACACGTTGGCTGTACTGCCGCTCGAAACCCCTTTCTCCTGAAGCCTGCGAGCTCCTGATAAATGTCCCATTCCGCCCTGTTATTATTCACATTTTTCTCTTCACTTTTCAATCTCTCCTGTCGCTATCTACCAGACGAGGGTCGCTCGTGGAAGCTCGCAAGACTAAATATTAACGATTCCTCCCTCAGCCTTCGTGGGCAATAAAGTTCTACAAGATCGTAAAAGCTCGACTTAAGACTCCATTGAGTCGACTGAAGCTCGGGGCGGCTTTGAAAATTTATTCGACGCAAACAAACCCCTTTGCAAAAAGTGTAAAAAATCCTCGAGCATCAATCACATTTAGTGGCTGCTAGTTCAAACAGAATTCATTCTGGGATTCCCTTGAATTGCAAATGAAGCTTATTCGTTTGAATACCATTAAAAGAAGACGATCGACTCAAACGTAGTTATCACCAGTTATGATCAAAGTTCAACTTCTTCAAGCAATTCGTCACTTGTTCTACGATCATCTTGAAACAGTTCTCCTGAAAAATGTAACAAGGGGTGACATGTAAGAGTTAATTTATGGGCGATATTCAGCAGACCAAATTAGCTGGGTCTTTGACCTCCAAAATGTCCGCACAAGTCCAAACGGAAAGTCATTGTTCCCTCATACGCCTTCATCTTCAAGCCATTTCGTTACCTAAGTAAACTCCACCTCTTCAGTTATTTCCAATTGACTACGGATTTCCCCCTGTCCTCGACTTTTCCTTCTATCTTTTCCCGCCCCTCAATTTTAAATTCCTCTTCTCAACAGACTGCTCCTTCAGCTCTCGCTATACAGTCGTCTCCCAGTTCTCCCAACGGTTCGTCTCTCAGCTCATGCGACTCCCAACTCAACTTCTCTCTCTCTCTCTCTCTCTCTCTCTCTCTCTCTCTCTCTCTCTCTCTCTCTCTCTCTCTCTCTCTCTCTCTCTCTCTCTCTCTCTCTCTCTCTCTCTCTCTCTCTCTCTCTCTCTCTCTCTCTCTCTCTCTCTCTCTCTCTCTCTCTCTCTACGTGAGCTCAATTAACGATCTAATTCTAAGGAAGAAATGAGATCCAGTTTGGTTGATGCTGGACCGTCCCTAACAAACGAACCCTCGCGAACAATTTCGCTTCGTCAACGACTCACTCCGCTCAGCAGAACGGTCTCAATTTTCTACGACGCCAAACATCCGAGACGAATGCGTTCAATCAAGGATCGGGCACCTGCTGCTTTCCAGGGTTAATGCTTTCCTTTTCGAATCGAAAGGATAAACCGTGCGCAAATCAATTAGCGCCCTAATTCCTTCAGCACCGGGTTTAATCGGAGTGCAATTAACAGACCAACCCTCGTCGTACTTTTCCGGCTCGCACAAGTTTTGACAGTTGTTCAGTATTGATTGGTCCTCCTCTCACGAAAACGATAGCGAATGATGAATGTGATTGAGATGAATAACGCGTCAAGATTTCATAACATAGGTAACCATTCGGAAGAGTGACTTCGTCACGGAGGGATAATTGCCCCTTCGAAATACTTCAATAAAATGACCCAAACGAGCTGCCAAAATACGGTACAGAAGTCGACCCAATTAACTATTTCTCGTTCGGCATGTTACACTTTTTGCGCGGAAATAGAGGGTGTGTTGTTTATTTTCTTCTGCCATGTTGTGTTCTCAGTTGATCATCCCCCCCCCCCTCTTCAACCTTTCATACCCTTAGTTGAAATAGGACCATTTGAGAAAATGGTGTGCGTGTCTGAGTACGATTGAGGTAGAATTAGACATTCAGCCTGCAGATCAAGGTCAACGCGAGAGTTTAAAATGAGCTTATGAGCCAATTCGATGGAAAATTAATGAGTTTTCATAAAGCTCACATGAAAGTTTTAGCATGGAACATGCTTTGGCCTTCACGTTACTGCCAGAAAGTGTCACGTTGGGAGGGAACGAAATCATTTCACGAAATAAGTACTATGTTAGAAACTCTGGTCTCGCCAGGGATGCGTTCTGCTTAGAGTCTGCGGCTACAGTTCCGAAAATCAACGTTTGAGAATGGCCAGTGAATGAACCTGAGATAGCATGGCTGAACTTAAACGACTCAAATTTGATAATTGAGTTGCAGATTAACATGAACTGCCAAGGTGAAGGTATAATTAGAATTGATCTACAATTAACTATAGTTATCATAAAAGACCATTTTACGAAACATTCTGTTTCTCGAAAAAAGCTGCAGCTATTATGAATAGTTGTTTATATTAGCGGTTGAACGGGTGACCACAACGATGCAGTAAACATGTTACGTGTGGGAAAATGACGAGAGCCACTCAATAAATTATCAAACATTTCCACACAAATTTTGTTAACAATCTTCTTCGTTTCATTGACTTTTTTAAAGGTGTTTACACCTCCTCAACAAAGAACACGAACTTCCCCAAAAACGAGAAGTTCTTTGTTGACAGTCCCACGGATTACTTGTGCTGGGCGCACGAAAGGGCGAGAGTTGAAGATCGAAAAAAGAACTCGGAGAGCGTGAGGAGGGCTGTATCAATTGCAATGAATGTCCAGACGAAGGGCGTAATATTTATTTGTTTATTGTTCATTTAACTTGGGCGACGAGTCGGGCGATATTGCAAGCCGAACGGATAAATCAATTTATCGCTGAGTTACGGAGGGAATTTAAGACACCCTTAGACAGCTGACAACTCCCTAAGTTAAATAAATAATTAATTAATAAATATTACGGAAATAGCGAAGAAAAGCGTGATAGCACGAAAGGTACAACTAAGCAAAACCGATAACGGCGAGTGACTGACTTGAAGGAGCAGGGTAGAGCCGCATGGCCTGTGTTGTGGCACACCAGGTGACGCCACCTCCAGGACAGCGCATTTGAGCGCCTCATTTCAAAGGCGCGTACACCGTCGTCAATTGAAATAAACTCAAAAGATGGGATTTCCGTAGGTAACCAAAGGGCTGAGGACGAAGGTGTTTTGCGAAAATAGTGACTTTGCAGTTGGCAGTAGCGTTAGAGCAGGTAAGGAAATTCCTAGGTCAAAAAACCAGGACTGATTAGGCGCTTGCGTCGAACAACCTGTAAGCTGATTAAAGGTCGTTGCATAAATAAGAGCAGCGATATAAATTCTGGAATCCAGTTTCTATATAGAATGTTTAGCTAAATATCAAGGTCACATAAGCTGAATGCTTTAACCGTTCTAATGCGGGGCTGGGGCACTGAGTGCACTGGTGATTTCTTTGTCTCCTCTCTTCCCCTCCCGCATTCCTGGGACCCCCTCCACCCCTATTATCCCTCTTCCCACTCTCACCCATGAAGTCTAGACCCTCCCCTTGCCGGCAGTACTCATCGGTCCTTCACTGTAACTGCGTAGTTTTTTACTTTTCTTATCAGTGCACCCAGTGCCCCAACCCCGCACTCGATGTCGCGAAATATTGTAGACCCAAATGATATCGCTCGTATTTTGGCTGAATTGTCAGACGTGGAAGAAGTCGATCCAGGTGATGAAGCTTCAGATTGTGACGATGTTGAAATGATTAGTCAGTCAGATCATGATACTGATTCAGAAATTGAAGACAATGAGCCACCAACTCACCAACGTTTTTCACCGCAGCCTTCGGAAAGTTCCAAGCCTTCACTTCCCAACATCCCTGACGAAGACAAAGATTATGATACCACTGATTCAGACAACTCTGACAAAAGTAAGGTATTTCAGATTTTTCACAAAACAATCTACAAAAAAGACGAGTTGGGGAAAAAATTGGTAAAAGAAGTAGTTGAGGTCCATAAATGGAAAAACTCCAATCAGGAGTAAGTTTTCCAAAACTCCACGCAAGAATATAATGAAAGTTATTCTTCCTTCCAGCCAAAATTGTTCAGAAGTTGAAGATGAACTGTCTGGTGTTTCAAAAATTGATTACATTTGACATGCTTGACATTTTAGTATTCAACACCAACAAGCACTTAGAACATAAAACAAATGGTTGGGACCCTGAAAAAATCTCCAAAAGACAACTGTACCTGACTAATCGGGAGGAATTGATGGCCTACATAGGTATTCTATACTTATTAGGTGTGAAGAAAATGTCGAAGGCTAATCTAGAGGAAGCATGGCCCAAAAATGGTACAGGAATTGAAATTTTTCAAGCAGTGATGTCGCTCAGACGTTTCAAGAATTTGACGAGTTCCCTTAGATTTGATGATGCAACTACCAGGGCCGAACGAAAGAAAATTGACAAGCTCGCGCCAATCAGAGAATTATATGATGCGTTCAACGATAATATACAAAAAGCTTATACACCTAGCGATCAGCTAACAATTGATGAAATGCTTGAACCCTTTCGTGGACGTTGCTCATTTATTCAGTATATCCCAAATAAACCAGCTAAATATGGGGTAAAATGGTTCGCAATCGTTGATTCTCGCACTTATTACATACTGAAGGTCGAAATCTACTGCGGCATCCAACCCTCAGGGAAGTATCAAGTGCCCAATACACCATTTGAGATCGTCAAAAGGCTAATGGCAAAATATGAACGTTCCAACAGGAATCTAACAACAGACAATTGGTACTCAAGTTACCCACTGGCCACGTATCTTCTCTCAAAAGACACCACATTTGTTGGAACGATGAAAAAAAATAAAAAGGAGATTCCTGAAGAATTCTACATCCAAGACCAGACCAGTTGGGAGTTCCTTGTTCGGATTTCAGAAAGACATTTCTCTAGTTTCGTTCGTGCCCAAGAAGAACAAATGTGTTGTACTTCTAAGCACAGCTCATGATTATGACGACATAGACCATGACACGAATAAGCCACTCGTGAGTTTAGACTACAGCAAGTTCAAAGGAGGTGTTGACACAGTTGATCAACTAGAAGCAACTACACAGTTGCTCGCGGAACAAGAAGATGGCCAATGTCCTGTTTTTATTCTATCCTAAATATGGTGGGGATAAATGCACAAATTCTTTTGAATTTTTCTGCACCTGCTAAATCACCCAAGGTCAGGAGGTTATTTTGACTAATCTTGCGGTTTCCTTGATGATGCCTCATCTCCGCATAAGGAAACGCATGACAATGCTTCCTAGTCATGTCCAACATACTATCCGGAGACTAGTACCTGACATCGAAGAGGAAAACCCAGCTGACGAACCACCTGCCAAGATGTCCAGACGGCATGGCCGCTGCCAACTGTGTGAAAAGTCAAAAACCATAAACACCACTATAACTTGTGACCAATGCTCCAAGTTCACATGCAAGAAGCACATTGGGAAACAGATCTGCATCACGTGCTGTGCTAAAGCTGATACTGATGAAAGCAGCTGCGAGTGAAGAATGCTTATGGTGAAAAAGGAAAGAAGGTATTTGTACCTATTTGTCATAATAATCCATAGTTCATGAAATGTTTGTACCTTAGCGACGACAAATAAATCTGTGATTTATTAATTTTTGTGTTTTGCTTGTTTTTCCCCCACTTTGTCTATTAGGTACCAGTTTTTACTTTAATATGCAAAAACATTGGGTGGGAATGGTCAAAAGAAAGCAGTGCACTGTATGCACCGCCCCACACTTCCTGTCACTAGATTTCGCCCTGCACTAGAACGGTTAATAGTAGCTAGAGTATGTCCGTGAGGCAGAGGAAAGCTGTGCAATGCGTCACACTAAAGTTTTCCCCCCGCTTTTTAGTACAGCTACTGTTGATGAAGAATCTCGCACATTCCGTTTCCACAAAAATTTGTTTTGGTGGCCCAATAAACAATGCACACAAGAGGAGAGAGAAATAAAGACTTGAAATGATTGATGAATAAGACGAACAAGATAGAGAACTGCATCGATACACCAGCTTTAGACAGTAACGATAGAGTTCTGATGGAACAGGCACTTGATTAGCATGATAGAGTTCTGGTTGAACGGTTAACTAGTTCATGCGACACAGTCTCAAGACATGTGAACTGGTAAGGACGAGAACAGAGACCTACTGAACCCTACGGACAGTGATTGCGTACTGTCTTGGTTTTGAGTCGGACCTGAGGGAAATGCCTAAGGAGAGTTGGTGAGGGTGGAGTGAACATTTTGGAAACTCTGAGGGTGAGACTCGTTGTCGATTTCGGAGATAATCCTTTAAGCCTTTTGTTAGCATGAGAGGCTAATTGAACTCCCATCAGGTAACGAAAAAAACCACGCCCAGGGACTTTCCCATTAAGGCCAAGGGCAACAAACTAATTCGGCCAGAGCTGAGCCAAAGAGTGGTACGTTGAAAATTATGAAATATCTAAGAACTACGCACAAAATTGAGGAACTCATAACATTAACTACGATGCCGCAAATGCAAACCTTCCCTCAAAATATGCAATTGACAGAACGTAACATAAGAAGGAGCAACGCAATATATTCTGAAATGGTAAGTACTGCCTGTTTTTGAGCAGAAATTTATTATAAACCGCCTATGAGAAAGGTAGGTTCGATAAATAGATGAACTGCGAAATAAACAGATTGGATCAGTTGGTTGAGCGATGTAAGTAGCTTAATGTACAGGGTGTTGAGGATAGTTGTGCGATACCCCACACTAGATGTTATTTCTAAATGACGTCATCGATTGAAATATTCGTTTTGACTAGAATTATCAATAGATGTAATTTGTCTAAGCAAACACAAGCTAAATATGGAAAACATATTGTAGGTTCGAAGGCATGTGTTGGACCCGAGGCTAAATCAACTGCTGACATACTTGAGCTGCAATCTGGTTTTACTCCTCCTCCGTAAACATTTTTTCACGTTTGGGAAGGAAATAGGCCGAGAGATATTTAAGGTGAGAATATCTCGTTACACCCGAGACGCTCAACTCATCCGTTGGCATTAGCCTACTTCAAGTTTCGTACTTTGTATCTCCGGGTTGCGAAGAAGAGACGAAGGAAGAAACGTGATCCACAAAGAAGTAACTCGTTAGAACTCTCTGCTCCTCGCCAGAAAACGAATAGCATTTCTTCTTTTTTTTTAAGACGCGTGGAAATTGGACGATGAAAACAACTTTTCTCGCTCGAGCGACTAACGATTTCGTCGGTGGAACGGCGGGAGGTTATGGAGTCGAGATTTAGTCGTTAGTTGTGGAATGGTGAGGGGGATAGTGGCACGGAGAAAGGAACTGAAGATATTTCGACTGCGACGGGAATTTCATCGGAGCACGCGGCTCCCGCTGATGTTTCAAGCCTCATTTCTTGAGGTTTTTCCCGAACTCACTCCCTTAAGACCTTAATAATTGAGTGGAGCTTCGTTCGTAGTTATATTTCTGCTTATTCCCAACAAAGGTCGAAGGAGAGACGAAAGCTTTCGAAAGGAAGCTGTAGGCTAGGGATGCAGCTCATACACAGATATTCCTGGGGCAAATTATTTGTTTGTGGTATGGCTCGAGGGGTCGTTCAGTAAACTATGAGATTACGTTTAATTTCGAGCTCTATTCCACTGTTATCTTGTGAATTACGAGTTCCGTGGCTTAAATATATAGTATAGAAGTAGCTAAGGTAAACTCTCTCTATGCTGCATTAAGTTGTAGTTGTTATGATTCATCCAGTTTTATAGCAACTATAATCGTAAGTTCTTTAACCGGTATGTTATGTTTTGCCGCTTCAAATTACGGCGACCCTCTTGCTGGGTGCAATGAGAAATGCAGATTAGAATTGATTGATGAACGAGACGAACGAGATAGAGGACTGCATTGATACACTGGATTCAAACGGGCATTTGCTTAGCACGATGGAGTTCTAAGTAGAGCTAGTTCAGGCGACGCAGGGGGCCTCCAGATGGTTACACTGGTGTAGGCCGAACATGTGTTGAACTGAAAAAACACTGCAAATTATTACACAACGGTTTATTATTCTCATGAACAGCTTGACCGAGTATTACTGCTCCGAGACCCATTCCATTCGATTCAGCATCGAAAAATACTAGTAAACCATACGGAACATGACCTGAGTACAATGGAACTACGGAAACTAAATATTCTCCCGACGCCAGGCGCCCGTAAACGTCTGTAGACATTTATGATCCGATGTAGGGGTGTGCAGAGGAAGTGCCAGCCTCTTCGGTCCTAACCTTCCTCCGCTCCGTTGGGCAAAAAGAAATTGGGACAGGGACTTCCAGCAAACCCTCAGCAATTGACACAACGTTGCGAGGCGAGTGGGAGGGTGGTTTTGATGAGATGGGAGGGAGTACTAACGACGAAACGGTGACTTCCACTGTAGTTCCCGCAAGTTCTTTCAATTAGTTGACTCTAATAATCACTGTAATTTCCCTATACGCGGTTGTGCACGTCTGATACTCATTCCATTCGACCTAGGATGTAAAAATACCTTGAAAATGATACGAAGCACGGCTTATTTGCGATTATACTGCGTTTTGTTCATTTTTTTAACCATTTTTTGTCCATAACAACCATGGGCTTCGTCCGATCGGATTGCCGAGATGGCAGGCACAACTAGATACCAAATGGGATTTTTGTGCGAAAGATCGGATTTTTTAGACCACGTCAAAGGCACAAAACGGCCAGGACGGTGGACGGCAGACGGCGGATGGGGAATGGCAGACGGAGTACGGTGGACGGCGGACGGACATTGCACATTTGGAACTCCATGTCTTGAAACGTAAAGTATCAAATTTTGAGAAGGGGTTGTAAACATTTTTTCGTGACCGAAAACATAGGGTTATGGGGGGGTTCAGAATGAATAATAAACCAAAAGACAACAAATTGAGTGGGAGTGAAACTTTGAGAAAATACGAGCCGAGGAGAGCAAAGAACTCGTAAGGATCCTCCCAGGAGAACGCCTCTAGGCAACTCCTACACTGGGGCCTGCCACTCACTCAGGTTCTTTAGTTGCTCAAGCCGCAGCTAACTCAAATAGTACCACAGGAGGCTTCTGCCCGCAGCCACAGACGTGGTGTCGTAACACAGACTGTCACCAGCAGTGATCTATGGGGGCTGCTGCCTCAGCTTTCGCTCTTCGTGTTTTATTTCGTGTTGGCAGTAGAGAGGTAACAGCCACAGGGCTAGGCACACTCTCTAACTGCCTCAGGTCCTGGACCACGCGACCTATACATGTGAAGAATCACACTACACCAGGAGGCAACTGGACCTTTATTTCGAACAGTAATAGGTGGAGTGGGGGGGGGGATAAACCAGCAAGGTACTCAGCCTAGACCAGGCACAAACTGGTATCATTTCGAACATTATTTTTTTCAATCAGTAACGGCTTACATTCCATGCAAAACAACTTTCTTTCTCGTATAAATCCGGCAATCGGGGGTTACGCAGCGTCCGCGTAGAAAACCAAAATGGGGTTCGTTTGCCTCAGCTGTTCTGCCGATGGCCACGTTCAAGTTCGTCTGTCCAGACATCGAGGCTCTGGGTGACAGCCCCAATTGGCAAGGTCTTTGTTTTCGTATCTCATTTATTCAAAGATTTTTTCTCTCTCGCTGCTCTCATTAACATCTGCGACTTCAACGCAAAATTAGTCAAGCGAGCCTTGTAATTCGTTGTTTGCGCCACGGGGACCCATTTGACACGGAGCCTTTTTCTCGTCTCTTTCCCTTGTCGTAGGCCGTTATCGCGTCCGTGGGATATGTTTTTGAAGTCACTTTCGCCGGTTAGAGCTCATTCGTCAGCTTCTTTTTCAATTTTTTAATAAATGCGCGATGTGACGCGGAGATTTGTCGTGGTGACGGAACGAACTTACACTGTTTTTGCGAATGCTTTCACATAATGATGAAGTAAAACAGAAGAAGACAACGCGTTCATTAATTAATTTGAAAAACGAAGAATGTCTGCTATTTACACAAAATGTAAACCTGTGTGTTTCGCTAAAGGATAAAGACTGATGAAGCTTCTACTTCGTCAGCCTCTAAGCATAAGAAGTCTAAATTTGTTCCACTTTATAAAAATGTAAACCCCTAATGCAAGGTCTCACACAACATTCCTCATTTTCAAAGCCATTAAAACTAGGCGATTGATTACGTGCATCATCTTATTTAATTATTTCATTTAACGCGAATTGTCCCATCCCTAATCGTTAGTTTCGTTCATTTCCCGCATTCGTGGCGGCCCTTCCAGGATCCAAAAAAGTTTTCAGAACTTTGAGGAGATTGTAAGGGTGTGAAGGATACAGCCTCTATTTTCGTCGGCTCTCCTTCCTTGGCGGAGAAGCGTGGGAAGGGCTTTCAGCTTCCAATTCCGCTTCTTCACGCGCCCTGCGTTTAAAGTTCGGTTTTTTCCTCCCTCGCTTGAATATCGTTGGATAAAGGTGAGCAAACCCCTGTTTATTAACCGCTGATATTGTCTTTCATAACTATCCGAGCACATTAAGTTACTTTGATTAGATATTGAAAGGAGCTCGATTCATTTATTTATTTCATTTCTATTTACTCGTTTACATTCAAAGTGTGTCTTATGGCGTTCTTAGTTTCATTTCCTTCTTTTCTCCTCTTTTCTCCTCAGAAAGAGTTATTCATTTATTTGATATCTGTGGTGAGTTTAGTGAGTTCTTGTCCGATTAAATATATTTGGCCCAGACACGAACTGCTGTAGTACAAGGCCAGGAACACATTACGAGTGAAACAAGACCGACTAATTGAAGCTTATGGAGTAAGTCGGTGGCAAATTTTAAACTCGCCATGGAAAGGTTTTACGCTGAAGCAAGATTGTTTCAAGAAGATTCGTCGCAGGCCTCTCGAGAAGCATTAGGAATTTATCTAAAATGCATTGAGGACGTCGTAGAGGGGTTGTTTGAATATGAAGCGCGGATGAACTGGCGTTTGGTCATCAAAGAGGAACTCCGTCCAGAGGAAGATATGAAGTGACCAAGAGCAGTCGTAGAGGTACATTAGACAATCTTAATATGACAGAACCAAGCGTAAGTAAGTGTAGTCTGTACATGAAATTACTTCAGATTGAATGGCTCAAGTTTAACGGTGAAATTAAAAATTGGTTGGGGTTATGTAGTAAATTTTAAAAATTGCACGAGGACGAATTCCAAAGGAAGAAAAAATTCACTATAAGCAACCGTTCCTAATTGACACCCAGCCATAGTCTCGGTGGGGGGAAGGGCAAGCGGGTAGGGCACACTGCTGCGATTTGTTGTCATGTCATGATCATGGCACCTGCCAACGTTTTTAATTATCGCGCGGTTAGTTGGTTAGTTTGCGACGTACTAAGTAAACATCACGAAGACAAAACGAAGCGCTGTAGTGAACCAATAGACTGTCCTGAAAGACAATAAATCACCACGATTTCACTTCCAACCGCCTCCTTGTCACGTACGACACAAACCTAGCTGATGTGCTCCCAATCACTCCAACCGACTCCAGAATCCTTAGCAAGCTGGAAAACTCTTTTTCGTTGCACTGGTCGATATATACTCACTGTTCACACAGGTACACAAAATTGCCTTTTTCCGCGCTTGAGAGTATTCCCCTGTCTGCCGACACGCATTAAAGATATGAGCGCACACAGAAGAAATCGCTTTTAGAAGAATGTGAAACACCTTTACAGATATTTCATCTGCTCCTGTTGATTTGGACTTCACTCCGAACAGTAGTTGTCACCCACTAAGCAACGCAAAGCGTCTGGTTGGAGAATAGTTCCGGTGAAGGTCTGGAATTGGAAGAAGAAAAAGGAGAAGCTCGGCCGAATTTTGTTTAAGGTGTTACACGTCCAAGGTTACTAATGAAATAGTTCCGAAACAGTGTGAAACGTACTCACCCAATTTACAAGATCAAAGTTTAATCCAAATCCCACGTCCCGCAAATCTCGATTTCACGGAGACTCAAACGAAACTCAATTCGACCTAACGGAATTTAATTAAATCCTCTGACGAAGCCCTCGCAACGTCTTTGGGTTCTGAGGAAACACGCCTGCAATAACAAAAAGGAGCTCGTGGATTTCCATTGCACATCGCTTAACCGTAAGGAGAAAAAGTCTCGCTCGAAGAAACTGTCGTCTCACTCCGAAGCACTTCCTAAGATTAGGAACCTCCTGAATCCACCGTAAAGCTAATTCTGGCGTTTTCTAATCTCAGCTTCTCAGAGGTCATTTTTATTCTGTAAGCAAACCCGTTTGGTTTCTTGAGAAAACCATAACTTACATATCCATTCAAGAACCGAAGAGACGATGATTATCAAATACGCGGTATGCAAGTCGTAGTTTTTAATATACGAGTATAACTTCACGTGCCTCTGCATAGTTTCAGTGGCACTAAAACGACACTGTTCGACACAAATCTATCGCAAAAATGTCAGTCTCATAAATCCTCTTAACATCTAATTTCTGCTTTTGTCTTCTTTGAAGTCCAGGTGAAGGTTCGGCATTGTTTATGGACCCCAATTCCAATTATTTTAGATTTTAGTAAAGCTCTATTTTCAGAAAGACTTCCTTATCGCGCGCACTTTACTCTCTAACTCTTAAGTTTCTACCAGCTTCAATTCACTATAATTTCGCGTTCTTTTGTATACCAAATACGCATATTGTTCTGGATCACGTCTACCTGAAAAGACCCACTATCCCAGCTCTTATGTACCCCAAATATCTTAAATATTGGGAAGGCCCTCTTTTAGAAAGACATCCCCACTAACCTCACTTTGACCTCTCTTGCTCTCTGTCCGTGTTGCCAATATACACGGGCCCTGCTGACTACGATTTATGCGTTCTTTTGTACACCAAGTTTTACTCCTATTTCAAATCACCCACTATCTAGTCTCGTATGTTTTGTGTTTCTTTAATTCAAAGTATAGTGTTCGGCAGATGCTTTGTTCTTATGCAAACAAAAGTATTGATTACTACGACATGGATTTCCCTTTTTGTACTTTCCAGAATGTTTTTACTTCCCTCGCCATACCTCCTTCTCCAACACACACCACTCTTCCCGGATACACTCGTCTGGCAGTGCTCACTCAGACTCTATCCTCTATCAACTCTCAGCCCAGTTACAGCACGCACCCTCCTTCCGATACACCAGTTCACACGTATTCCGAGTCATCCCCTTGTGTGACCCTTTTATACTCAAACTCAACTCAATTCATTGCACATATAATACAGTCCTCCTCACGCTCACCTAGTTTCTTTTTATTTTGTTCTTCAAAATCTCCTCTCGTGCGCTAATTACTGCGTGCGTTAATTATCTTATTAATAAAATCCATCGTTTTTTCAACTTCAATCAACTGTTTCTTGTGCTCATTCCTTCTTGTGTTACGCAAACATAACTGCACGCTACCAACAAACCTTAGGAGTTGAAAAACCAGGCATTTAAAAGGGGCGATAGCTACAAAAAATTAACATTACTC
This sequence comes from Pachypeltis micranthus, assembly GCA_020466155.1. Taxonomy (NCBI): domain Eukaryota; kingdom Metazoa; phylum Arthropoda; class Insecta; order Hemiptera; family Miridae; genus Pachypeltis; species Pachypeltis micranthus. Next base: position 43,129,116 of record CM035769.1, read on the forward strand.
GCACGATTAAGTTGACTGAATGTATCAATGCTGAAAATGTGTTACTTGGACTCGTACTTAATTTGGCCTTTGACAGTGACACCCTATCCAATGTATTTTGCGATATTGTAGTGATTCACTTGGAGTTCGGCATGGCTACCTTATAGGCCTTTTGGGGGGATAACTTTGCCAACTATGGAAGACAATTATCAATGTTTTCATGCTATTGATAATCAAAAAACACAATACGATCCTCGAGGAACCGGTGAAGGACTCGCTTATCCGTGGTTATAATAAAACACTGCCCGTACATAGGTCCAATAATGATCAATTTGAATAGAAAATAGTCACGATAAACCCTGTATTAACATATGGACTCCACTGGGCTCTTTACTTTATACTTGCAATTAATACTGAACCTGATAGACCACATTTACGGCATAGATAGAGACAGACTACAAGTACTGCAAATGGGGCGACTGCGCCCCAGCATAATGACGAAATGACGACAATAACAATCGTATATAATTAAAGGAAGAATTAAATAATTAAATAATGTTCACGGATGTGTTAGAGTTCTGCCGTTGTACTGAACGAAAAGATTACATCTCTACATTTTAAAGCTCATACCCACAAAGAAAGGTGACAAATAGTCGCCAACACGCATCAGTATAATTACTACTTGTGCGACTTGGATAAAGAATTCTGTCCCCTAAATGAGTTATGCGAAAAGATCAATGGTCACTACTTATGTGACCGGAGCGTCCTATGTAATGTTGAATCAAGGTTAAAAGAAACATTAATTAAAAACAAATCCATAGAGAATTGCGCTAATTCCAAGTTCCAATTGAACAAATTACTAATTCAGAAAAGTCAACCAAATTCTGATAGCCTGTCCGTCGGAAGAAATATCGGAGATAAAAACAAGTGATCAAACACAAGTCCATTAAATAACTGGATCTTATCTAAATAAAATGAACGACCAAGAAGGGTATTTGAACAAAAGGCTGGTCCTAGGACAAGGATTTTTAGTAGGAAAACTTTTCACAAGCTAAACGATTAAGAAGAGTTAAAATCCTTTGGTTGTACTATCACGGCGAACCGGAGTTGATTGAGATAGACTGGAACGTCGTATTTGGAATTACCGTACTGTTAACAATATCGTATTCAATGCTGCACCAAGCGATCAAATTATATTTCTATCTAAAGAAATCTCGAGCTGCGTGTTCACAGAAGGAAACAAGGACGAATACCATCAGTCTAGAGCCAACCGACGTCATCCTTGCAGACGCGATTCCAGTCCAATCCCCTCGCGCTTCTAGGGACTAAAAGGGAAGGAGTTATACACCAAGAATGAAGGAAGATGCAACGACTCTGCGGACTCAACAAGAATCAACCTCCCCAAAGACCCGTTCAGGAAAACCTGAGAAACTGACCTCAGCAGTCCCACTCCTAGCAGCGACAACATAAAAAGGCTAACATAAGCGGCGCACTTCACTTTTATTCTCGCCATCATTCCATCCATTTGTAATTTTAGTCCATTCTTTGAAGTTCAATGTAAATTCTAAACTTTTTAAAAAGGTAAACTTCCCCTCTACGGGACATTTTTGCATTGATTGTTTGTTTCAATTCAATGTAGACTTTCTTGAGTTTTTTTTTTGTGTGATTACCGGCGGCTTTTTTCCAACTCATCCACATTCCAACCCAGACGGCGAAAGTCCTCAATACATTGTCCAACATTCATATGTTTAGTAGATCGTCGAATTCACTGGTGGTGCTGTCAATCGTGTAACAACTAAAACCGGTTAACAAGTATACAATTTTTGTAGAAATAAATTATTCTTTTCCGATTTGTTTTATTTTATACAAGTGTACCGACTGACTCCCATTAAAAGGCACCACGCGATAGTAGTCTAGGGCATAAATACGATGGTTCATAAACCCAACGAATGTTGGGCTATAGAATCGGAGAAGCTCGTGATCGCTGTAATTTTTGCCCTGAGCCAGCGGCTCTCCAAACATCTCCTAACCCCCCCTCAGTACACAAGGACAGGCCATTTTTAAATTGAAGGCGCCACAGAGGTAAATCGTGAGATCTGTTACTGTAAAAAGAATTATCATTTTATTAAAATTATAGTGTTTCTCAATTATACTAGAGGATAATTCGAAACATAGTGCATAGGGAGCTACAATGGGCTCTCTCCAAATGAGAATTAACGACTGCGCACCTCTCGTAGTAACGTCACAACTGTGAACCTGGTGTTTGACCTCTCATAGACACCGTGACTGCAAATTAATCTAATTGGGCCCAGAAGCTCTTCCTAAACGAATGTTGGAGTACAGCGAGGTCAGGTGCGAAACAGCTCTAGAGAGTAAGGGACTAAAAGGGAATTGTAAGCCGAAACCGAATCTTTGTGATCCCTTCGGCAAATTGACTTCCGAATTGACACCTAACGAATTCCTTTATTCAATATTCCCTCGACTTTCGCCGGGTTACGTTTATTTCGATAACCGTTAGAGACTTTTCCTTCGATTCGCTTTTATCGGCGTTTTTTGTGTCGGCAGGAGAAGAGCCTGATGTGAGGAGTACGTTGGTAACCCGTTCTTTAGAAATCGTCAAAATCGCGTTCGGTTAGGAAAGAATGTAAGTCGGTTATTTACAGCTCCGTAAGTTGTACGGAAGGACGAAAGCCTTGTTTACGACGATGGGACAAGTGCTGGAAGGAATGCTCTCGGGATTAGATCTCCTATGGCTGATGGGTGGGGAGGGGGGGACACACTCAGGGAAATGAGGTTTTTCTTCAACCCTTTTAAGCTCAGCGTCTTTCTGAGTAGGTACGAATCAACGCGGCACGCACGTCGTAGAATGTGAGTGTCATTTGTTCGGTTCCTTTGGAAGAAATGGTTGGCCCTCATTTATGCGCCTACCATCAGGATTTCGCCCTGAAACTTATGATAAAGGAGTGGACAAAAATTCTTCTAGGAATAATGAGCAGAGCTAATGGGACAGTCGTAGAGAACCAAGTTTAGTGAATATGCCCTCATGTCGCGATGTATCATCCTGTAAAAGTTCGGGATGTTGTTGGGTAATTAAGAATCTAGTGCTACGCACCCCACTACTTTCCTGACAAAATACAGTCCTGCATTTACAGTGGAAACTTCTAAAGCTTTAAAAAAACGTGATGTTTGACCGATTAATAATGATAATACGCCTATATCTACGCATCTCTTGCATCGTAACACCGTTGGAGCGGTTTTTGAGATAAGTTCAAAAATTATTCATTTTTAGAAAACTAGCCCTCCCCCCCCCCCCCAACCCGTACATGTAGATGGAATTCGCGTCATTTTATTGTGGCACCTTCAAAAATTATCGAATAAAATGAAAAAAGAACCAGCTCACTAGTTCAGCCATTCTGCCGCAATTGCCCTACTAGCCGTTAAGCCGACGCCAAATCCGCTCGTTGGCGGTACCCATAAAACGAAACTAAATAAATAGTAATTACGGAAATGGGAAGTGCTCCTAGACTAGCTATGCCGGCTTTAGGGATGAAAGGATCGTGAGGGGGAAGGAAAAAGGATAAGAGGACGTTTTACGACAGAAAGACCACCTGCCCAGATACAAACCGAGCAAGGATGGTGACACCTCGAAGAACCGCAGCAGATACTGAGCGGCCGCATCTCCTCAGCGCTTTTCTTGCATCATGCACCGGGCCAAGACACGGTCAATGCTGCAACACTGATGTTACCGAGCGTCCGACACCGTCATACGAAGATACTGCCTATCAGATTTGCGCTTCTTGGCCAAGTTACTGCCAGATACTACCGGAACACCCAGGATCATTGTAGGCTGGTCAGGGCCAACAGTGACGATCTCAAGCCTTAGTTCTTCTCCAGAGACAACCTGGTAGTGTCACTCTCTACCTACTTCCTAGCCGTCAAACCTGATTGTAAACTGCGGGCACTCCTGCACCACATGATTCAGTGACTCACACCGCAGCGAGCATCCACACCGTTACGATCTTTCCTCTTGTACACCTCATAACTGCATGCAGTGACACCACACAAAATGATAGTAACATTTTCCACAGATGCCCTCTAAAGTCCACTCCACCCACGCCAAAGAGTAGGGTAATTCGGGACAGTACCTGATTTCTAGTACGTCAACCGAACCATGCAGAGCAGCCGTACACTCCAAAGGTTGACCGTGTTTAGGGGCATACGTAGTTGTCACGTCACACCACCACAGCTGCTCCTGAACGAATTCAAGACCAGCCACAGCCCGCGCGACATCCCATTCAGATGCCGGCAAATCACGGAATATTGGAAGAAAAACCACGTCCCCCGAACAGAGCGTGAATGTATGCACATGGAACGCTATGTAGGAGCCCTAGACTAGCATAGACAGCAGAACGCACCATTCTATCGAAACTTATTAGCCTTCAGACGGCCATCCTCCCATAAACCGGCCTGTAGGTCAGCTTTGGGAGCAAGTACGTCCGAAGGTGGCTCAGCTTCTGCCTCATCAATTTATTATCGCGTCTTCAAAAAGTCGCCAACAAATTGAAAAAAGAACCAGCTCAATTAGTTCTGCCCAAAATTGAACTAGACCACGGAGGCTTTTCGAACATCGAGATAAACCAGTCATTGATTCCCTCTGCGATAAGAGGAAGCACATCCCAGCGGTCGTTCGATCCCAACGAATGTCCAATCCCGTACAGACCCCTTTTCGGGCCTACGACGGAAATGCCTGGGTTCTAATTAACACGCCCACATGACACGGCAGTCTCTCAGGCTGCAATGACCTCAGCGGGTTCGCAGGCGGCAGCTTTGTTTTTTGCCCGTCGTCGTGTCGTAAAATATGGACGCATTGTTTTCAAAATTGAGGAGGAGAGAAAAGAGAAACGAGCAGCCGAAATATTGCAAATTAGCGCCAACCAACGATAAATTCTATTCGTATTCATGAGACAGACAACGGACAAAAGAGAGCCGATTAGTAAGTTTGGGATCGTCCGCAAAGTATACCTCCTACTTATTCTCAGATTGAAATGATAATGCGAGCGCGGCAGAGAGGAGGTGAAAATTTCACTTCCGGACTCCTAACATGTCTCTTTCCTTAGCCCTGCATAGTATGAAGGAAGGAAAGTTATGCTGAGATAAACATTGAGTAAGCTGCAAGGGGCTGAGGAAAAAAGTTAGGTAATCCTCCGAGAAGGAATATTAAATAGCCAACCGTCGATACGTTTAGGCGTTCTTGATGGCCAGTCAGCTACTTAGAAGTCAGTATAGGTGAGAGGTGGCGCTTCAGCCAAAATCTCCAGCCTCTCAAACCCTTACAATGTTTGCCTTATTACAGGCAATTGTCAAAGCCACTTGGGGCGTGTGTTACCGCGACACTATCCTCATGCGTGAGGCCATTTATCCAGACGTGATTGACTACTACCCCGTTGTCTAGTTCAGCAAAATCAGTCAATGAGAGGAGAGTACAGCTACGCTCTTGTGGATCAGCAAGACCTACAATACAACATCCACTGAAGTGCTCTAATTGATCACTGGCCAGTTACCTGCTGGCTTGGCCGTTGAGTGCGTGGTGGGGAAGCCGAGAATGACACAGGAGCTACCTAGACACTGGGCTGAACTCCATGTAGCTCTCTACTTAACGAAAACTAGCCGCGCTAGATGAATGTGCGTTAGGTAGGTGGCAAGCGAGATTGAAACCCTCGTCAAAGAGGCGTGACATACGTGAGTTGTTTTCCCCAACATCCGTGAATGTCTTAAGAGGGAAGTGGGTTGAGCGAGCCACGACGTCTTCAACGCACTGCTCGAATTCTTTTTTCTCAAAAATGCTCCATCCAGCACGCCTTGCGCCTCCAATGCGGAAGAAACAAGAAACCAGGTACAGCTCCTCTGTAGTACCTACACCAGTGAGCGATTCGAAGAGCAGTCAAATTTTAAAGCTCTTACTGCTAAACGCATAAGTTTCTCCAGTTTACCAAGAAGGTTATGGCAATGAAACTTGGTGACAGTCGATCTGTCCTTTTGAAACTTGCCGCCCACGTGAATAGTTATATTAGGTAGGAAACCATATTAAGGAGTCCTCCAAGATGGTACCGGATTCCCCAAGGTCATACCTCCGCGTAGTAACACACAGGCAACAGACTAGCAAAATAACAACCTGTCGTAACTCAGCAGGTCTGGGTTTGGTGGTTGCTGAGCGACTGACGCGGCTCTTACATGATATCCAAGCCGCAACCTCCACTCAAGCGACTGATATAATTCTCTCAAGAGGGTTCAGCAACACTCATTTTGATGAGGAAACAGATCTGTGTGTTTGCACCCGTGTGAACGCGAATCCTATCAGCCAAATTTGACATTTAGCCTGCAGATTTGCGTGGTATAAGAAAAATTGGTTCATCATAAACAATAGTTATCATAGTAATCAAAACTTGATGATTTTAATTAAACTTTTTCATTTCAAAAACTCTTGAAAGCAGCAAAATAATCAACGCACACTTCGAAGAAAATCAATGTTGGCGCAGTTTTTCACTAATGAATCTTGCTCATATGATAAGAACGGTCCCAAACAATGAGAGAGTTAGTCCAATAAGCTACTTGAACTGCGAGGGGTTCATAAAGTTTCTCAGATTGGTAGGAGCAACTCAGGAAATTCCGGATTCCAAACCACTTCCGTTTTACTTTCCTGCATTTCTCTCAGTTTTCGTCCGATAATTCCAAAACGATAATTACTAACCTCAAAAAAGTCGGCTTAACAGTTCGATGAATACATTTACTCATAGGTCGTGGTGTAAGTAGGAGCAACTCAATAAATTCCGATTAGGCGCCAACGCAGTCCACATAGGTAGTTGAGGTGTGAATCGCTAGGACTTGAATCGTTGAATGAGATCTAGCTGAGGAATGTTGTGTGATACGACGCACCAAATATTTTCGCAGTTATTTCTTTCAAATGACACACAGTTATTTACTTTTATTGATGAAAGTGAAGAATTGTTTTGATACCTGTACGGATATACCATGCAACCACTAAAATTGTTAAACAATCTCTCTTCAAGTATATTAACTAATTATTACCTGCGTTGAGCGCCGTTTGCCTTAAGGAGTAATCTTTTTAAACTTAACCTTTTTAACAATTCCTGTTAAATCTTCAACCCACGTGGACCTCAATATTACATTTACTTGGAGTGGGAACAATAACATGTTTGTAACGATCCCCCTAATGAAACGTTCGCCCGGAGCGTTAAATTTCCCCTTCACAACTTCTCATCATATTTTTTCCGCTATAATGAACAACATTGCGTTCCACTCAACGTAAACAGCCGCCATTTCACGGGTTTCTCCTTCGGTGCTCAGCCTACGGAGATCGGTACGAATAATTGCTCTTCAGGCGGCATAAATAGGTGCGTCATCTGACGTGTGAACAGACCGTTAACGGAGCCCGAGAGGTTTGAGACGAACGCTTAATGCGTTCTCTCGAATAGATTTTGTAGACTAAAGTTAACGTACCTGTTAGGTGAGTCCGTCTCCTCTAGCTTGTGAGTTACTGTAGGCAAGCGCTTTCGATGTAAAGACATCATCGTCTGGCCGTTAAGTCAGTACTTGCCTACAGTAACTCACAAGCCAGAGGAGACGGACTCACCTAACAGGTACGTTAACTTTAGTAATTTGCCTACTGGCGGACATAACCCAATTTCTTTAGATTTTGTAGAACTCTACAACGTCACAATTTAGAAACTTCTCAGGACACTAAGAATCCATGAAAATGGCGCGAAGCATGAGACAACTTTCGGTAACGACGTGCTACAGTACAATAACAATAGCTCAACTCGTTTATTCGGAAACTTTTATGTGGAACAAGACGTTGGTACTAGTTGGATTAAATCACGTTAACCGAGTTTCATCATTCTCTAGCACAGCATGGTTGGGACACATTATATTCAATCCAAGGGCGAAGAATATTAAGAATATAACGTGGCTATATGAAATATCCAGGAAACGACCACTCACATATTTAACTAAACACGAAACACATGTGAAACCTGTTTCAATCAATATTTACGATAATTTCCTGGTTTTCCAGTCTAACCCTGCCTCACAACTATGAGACCCATCCCATTCGATTCAGCATTAAAAAATACTAGTGAACGATACGAAACATAACCTGACTACAACTGAACAACGAAAATGTGCCCGTATTGGCATTACACGTGAATGGGACGTTTATGCAATGGTCGCCGAAATCGAAGATGCTCATCTCTTTAACTCAGTGGACGGGAGTCCGAGGACTAGTGACTTTTTTTCTTTCCTACTTTGTTACTGCTGGAAAACCCCCCACTACGCCCTGAAATGAGCCTGGGAGTTCCACCCCCAGCTTTTGTGGAGCTGGTATTCTCGGATGCAGCTTCCCCAATACGTCACCTCCATTCTCACACATAACGCAAGTCGACCTGGAGGTCCATCCCTGTATTCTCCTCTAGCAGCAGCTGAGGAACCCCTAGCTCTCTGAGCTGCACCGCAGCCAGCCCTTCACACGTACGTAGCACATGCCCTGCTGACTCCAACTCCGCCGCGCAGTATCAGCCACACTGTACCTCTGACTTACCAATCTCAGCCAGGTGGTACCTTAGTAGTCAGCGACCTGTGGACAGGCCACATAGCATCCGTATATCATCTCTCTCCTGACTGATGATCTTGTTTGCTCCCTGGAGAGTTTGATAAACAGTCTTGACTGCCTTTGGCCTGGCGCTTTCCGTCCTACATTTCTCCTCCTACTTGCCAACCTCCTTATTCAATCCTTTTCTCGCCACTTGGTCAGCCTCCTCATTCTCTTCTAAAGCCGCATGACCTGGCTCCCAACATAATGTTAACTTGTTTTTCTTGGTCAGCGTCTTCAGGCTAGTCAGACATTCCCAAACCAGCCTCGACGTTATGGTAGAGAAGTCAGAACCTTAAGTGCAGCCCGACTGTCCAACATAATGTATGTTATATCCTCTTCCATTTCAAATCCCTGCCCAGGAGGTGCAGCATGCACACCACCAGTGCGAAGAGCTCAGCCTGTCTGGATCCTAGACCCATAAACTCCAGCACCTGCCTGGCCATCTCTCAATGATCTGCCCGTATAATATACCATGGCCCCTGCAGCAAAGAGAGGGACTACCTTCTTTCCATTTGGATCTCTCAGGAATTCGTACCCTGAAGGGAAGCTCAAAGTTAAACCACATCTGTATCGAGTCTCCGACATGCAGAGCAGAGCCCTCCCCACACACCTTATCCAATCTCAGGTCGTGCAGCATCCTTCTTCCCTGCCTGAGAAGACCTAGTTCCACCATAGCTCCCTGTAACTGGGCAGTTCTCTCCAATGTATTTGGAAAGGTGCAAGACCCAGCGGGACCACTTGCGCAGCTATGGGAGCTGTCTGCATACAGGCCTGTTTCCTTATGTGATGACTGTTCCTAAACCCTCGACGAGGGTTATATCAGTCATGGAAGTTGCAGTTTCGCTAATGTGCTAGAGGCTGGCTTCTGCAACATCCTCCGAACTCAGACCTGCGGAGAAACGGCAGGTTTTTGGTCGTTAGTGAGAGCTGTTGCCCGTGTGTGACCGCACTGAAGAATCCTGTTCCGTCTGGAAGGAGTTCTTAATCTGGTTTCCCACCTATTTACTTCGGTGGCAAGTTTCAAAAGAACAGATCAACTATGTCCACGCTTCTTAGCCATCACCTTCTTTGCTGGCTCTGCAAAATGGTTATAAGCTCGCTTTGTAGCAGTCAATGCTGCTAAGTTCGTTAGCCCTCCCAACAACCGTCGCTCACTGTTGCAGAAACTACAGTGGAGCAGCGCGTGGTTTCTTGCTTCCTCCGCACTGGAGGCACAAGACGTGCATGACAGAGAGCCTTTCAGAGAAAAGAAGAGGAGCCGTGCGTTGAAGTCACAATACTGGGCATTGATTGACTGTTAGTTTGCTACCCCAGGCAACGGGGCAGTAGCCATTCACGCCTAGATATATGGCCTTATACATGAGGATAGTGTCGTGGTAACACACACCCCAAGTGGCCTTAGTAATTGCACGCAGTGAGGCAAACCTTGCAATGGTAGTACCTTTAATGGACTGGAGGTGGCTAGAGCTGGTTAGAGTGTTGGCTCTCACCTATTCACTCCCAAGACTGGACCGCCGCCAAAGCGCCCAGTGGTTTGCGTTAAGTGCTCTGCAATTGACTCAGTGGCTGGTACTAGTAGCTAGAGTTTGGTCAGTTTCTCATTGATGTTGGGGACAATTTGAGGAGGTTGCTCAAGAAAGAATATCCCTCCCCCTTACAAATTCCCATTCATAGAGACGGAATGTAGTGGCAGTTACCGACTGCATTGTATTTCGCCAAACTTGGAATAGAAATGAGTAGATCTTTATTTCAATTATGAGAGAGTGGTTCAGCCCTCACCGAGGCGCCCTATCGATTTAGAGGGGTTTTGGCCTGATTCGTTCACTTGCAACGCGACGGTACCTGCTGGTTTGGTCCACATTTTGCCCGCAATCGATCTGAAACGGATTTTTTTTTCTTTTCGCATCAGCGTCTGGGGTGTCACTTTCCACATAATTTTGGGGTTCACTGTTCGTCACTGATAATGGTTGCCATAATGCAAGATCGATGATTTTCGGAACGAAAAATTAGTCAGAACGCTGCATACAATTTCCCATTCCTACTCACTTCACTTGTAACCCATACACAGGCACGTAATGCAACTACTTCATCCCCATTTTTATTACGTGTAATGGGAATTCCCCTCAAAATGAATGAAATCGATTAAGTAATTGGAATTTTGATTGCGATTACAGGAGTCGGTATTGGAATTGCAATTACATTTCTTCGCGAGTACATATTTGTAATGGCATTCCTTTTCTACCAACTCAGATGTGGTATTCCTGGTGTTTCTTCTATTTGTTCTAATTGGGCACCTACAGGCGTAACCTAGTTATTTCCAGAAGGTTACACACAACCTGTTCTCAAATACAACGTGAAGTTTCAGTTTCATACGTTTTTAATGAAAAACGATTAGTTAGTTGAGCGATAAAAATTGCTGAATGTATTTTGGGGCTGAGGAAGGTTGTGTTGAGCGTTGCAAACTGTGTCGCAAGTTACTCTGAGCTGTTTGTGACAAGTCAGCCGGTCAACGCCCTTCCATTTGTGGCGCATCTGCGATCCAGTTAAACGATTCTTAGTAGTTGACAAAATAGTTCAATTGCGCAGTTCATTCAAGAAATGTCTTCTTGCGATTAAAATGAGCTCGACTTGGTGTTTTGGTTGACTCCGAACCTTGACACGCTTCTCCCCTACGTAAACTCTTCAATCTAATCGCGCTGAATTGTTTCCTCGGGGGACTTGGGGGCGAGTTAGCGCGTATCCTTTTGGGCCCGGGCTCTAGAGTATGGGAAGCAGCCAGGCGGAGACTAATGGGACTAAACGGACGACGTGGGGCTCTTCTCACAGTCGAAACAGAAGAGGATGTCTGCGATTGTGACAAAGCTATCAAGATGTGCTCAATAAGGTTGTTTGAACGGACGACTCAACCAACTCGACGTCAAATAGAATTCGATATGACACTACAATGCACCTAAACTAAATAAATTACTTTTATCATCGTATTTTATTGAAACGTTTCGATCTCGCTCCCACATTCATTGCAGGCCTTTTTATTTCCTTCGGCAACAAGAAGTAGAAGAGGAAATTATCCAATCGGCCGCAAGATAACTCAAATATTTCAGTGACTCAAGAATCCAGAAAGGACAATTAAGAAAATAGTCTGTCTGTCTGTGAACGAAATCGCAAGAGAATGATATCCAAATCAGCCCCATTATTTCCTGCAAGTCAATAAGTGCTGAGAAATCGGCAACCGTGGAACATGAACGAGAGCAGCAAATCACTCCACTAAACGGAAAGTGAAACTTGCGCTACAATCACTACTCGTTGAGATTTTTTATAATTTGTTGTGCTGCCTTGCTTAAGTCACATATTAAAAACTCTGCCAATTATTACGAAACTTTATTATTCTCTTGCACAGCACGATTGTGCTTATCCGACTCAATCCAACGTCGAAAAATATTAAGAACGTCGTGTTGGGACCACAGCATGGTTGGAACCAATCATATTCAATCTAAGGTCGAAGAATATTAAAAATATAACGTTAACAATCCAGGAAACGACAACTCATAAACATACGACTGTGTGGCAGACTTCTGAGACCTATAATATGGACTCTGTAAGGCGAAGGAAGGCCATCCAGAAAATGGTTGGCAAGACATGAGTGTGGCCGACGATGGTCCTGTGGATTAAAGGGCGATCGTTAGGCCTGTTGTCGCCTATGGTACCCTGGTCTGGTGGACCAGGACGGGAAAGAAGACAGTGCATGGCTTTGACGGGTTGCATGCAGACAGCCCCCACTGTTGTGATGCTACTGGGTGTTAAAGAATTCGGTTAATTATTGACTTAACTGCCAGACGATGATCTCTTGATATCGAAAGCGCTTGCCCGCAGGATATCAACAGCCAGAGAAGACATACCCACCAAACAGGTACGTCAACTTTGAAAGTCTTGCAGGGCCTTAAATCTCTCCACATACATGTAGAGCTGCCTACTTACAGATGGCACTTGGTAGGCAGAGTAGTGATCCAGGTAGAGCATGACTGGCCAGCAATGTGGAACACTGTGTGGGGCGGTAAGGGGTAGAAGGGATTAAGGAGGCCGACAAGCTGGCGAGAAAAAGATTTGCGCCTGTCATTGTGGAACCCAAGCCCTTCGTAAGAGCCACTTGAATATGGAGGTTGGCAAGTTAGAGGAAAAGTGCAGGGCAGCCTATTGGCGCGATTTGCTAGGATAAAGGCAGTCAAAGCTGTTTATCAAACTCTCCAGGACTAGTCGCGGCGTAGTATGAGTGCTTGGGGTCCCTCAGCTGGAGCCAGAGGAAGTTGCAAGGATGAACCTGAAGGTCACTTCCGTTTTGTGAGAGAATGGTGGAGACGTATTTGGGATGTCGCATCGCGGAACACCAGGTCCACCAGAGCTGGGGATAGAAATCGGAGAACATGAGGAGGTGGCTCATGTACGCCCACACAATAGGCCCATTTGAGGCCGCAGTAGGGGTTCCCCAGTTGTACCAGGTTATGGGGAGGGAGGGAAGAGCCAAAGAAAGTAAAAATCAGTGGACGTTCGAGGGGTTGAGGAAGGTTGCGTCTAGCGAAGCATGAACTAATTTTTATTAACTTTTTCAAGAGTTAAGTAATTCCGATAGTAATAACGACAACAACGTCAGGTACCCATGTACCCAACTGCCCACGGGTGAAAAACATGTTAACTACTTGAGCTGGGCAGAGACTCGCCATGCGGTTCTCTAATCTCGACTATTGCGTCTTCGTCGGGAGTCAAACAAGTGTGAGGTCAAATTTGCTGTCCCCCTCCGATGCATCTGGCGGCCTCTCGCATACAATTTGCGTCGCAATTAGACGCGAGGGACGACATTGTAAGGAGTATCGTGTTGAGCCGGTACCCAGTCAACTTCCTCGACTCAGTGATTCATTCTGCATAGCTAACACAGCTTGGAGGGAATCGGGTTCCCTCGCGGCTTCTCTTATTCGAAGGGAACCGGAGTTAGTAAAATAGACCCCAGACTTAATTCCCAAGCGTTGATTGGACTTCCGTTAATGAAATCGTTGAATCTCTAGGCAAAATTATCCTGATTGTGGCGGGAGTGAGCAGGTAACATAACTACTGGCAAAGGATCGCCGCAACAATCGAATGATGCTACGTGGTTTCAACCTCTCAAAGCTCCGCTCTAAAGACTGCCAGGGAAATAACCGGTACGACGCATCATACACCTTTCCCCACTCACGCGTACATTTACACCGCTTTATAGACTAACCCAATCTGCAATCTGCTCCCTGCAAAGTACGCAGAAAATGTATGTGATCGGCAGTAAATAAAGTGCGTTAAACACCATTTGAGAAATTGCTCGGTATGTGAGTGCCCATGAACGCGAACCAAATCAGCTCAGATTTGGTATACGAACACAAACGTGGAACGCCAAAATAATTTTATGACACTTCTTTAGATTCCTTAGCCCTAAGTTATGTAATCCGCTGAAAACAAAAATTGATTTTTTTGAGTTTACTTCAAGTCCTTTGAGGGTTCCATATTTAGCGGGTTGCTAGTCATGAGACGCCAAAGTCAACGAGCGAGTAAAATCGGCTCGAAACTAATTATATCTATCATAGCGATCAAACCTTAGGTTTTTTTGTTCGAATATGGCTCAACGATTTTTATTAAAGCTTTTGTATTAACACGAGAGCTCACAATAAATATCAAAAGTTTCGATGAGAAGCGATTTTAGTTTTTCCTTTATATCTCCTTCATACGATACTAGAGTTCGACAAAAATCGGAATGTTAGTCCAAAAGCTACCTACGTGATGAAAATGTAATTATGGTCGTGAGATAAATTACAGCAGCCTTAGACTGAGTGTACAGTGGTAGTACGCTCGAGAAAGTAAGGTAGAATACATGCTACTTACAGGGGGCACGTATGCTTGAACTGGGACTTGTCTGGTGGAGGAGAAGGTGCTGCACCACCTGATATTGGATAAGGTTTATTGGAGGGGTCCGCTCTGCATGTCGGCTTCCCTTCAGAGTACGAATTCATGGCGTATTATACGGACGGATCAGTGATATGTGCAGGAGTCTATGCGCCAGGGATCTGGACATCGATACCACTGGGTCCTACAGTTTTCTAGGCAGAGCTCTTCACAATGACGGAAATCGAAAAGGACCGCCGCTGTCATTATGTTTAACAGTCAGGCTGCACTTAAGACCCTAGCTTCGTATACTGGTTTAAGAATGCTAGACTGCCCTGAAGAGCTAGACAAAGGTTAACAGATTAACTGTCTTGGGTGCGAGGTCATACAATGATAGGAGGGAATGAGAAGGCCCACAAACTGTGGAAAAAAGGATCTGCGCTTGTCACAGTGGGTTCCTAGCTCTTTGTAGGGACCACCAAGAAGAACGACTTGAATATGGGGGTTGGCAAGTGCAGTGAGAAGTGCAAGGGCTGCCTATTGGCAGGATGTGCCAGGCTGTTCATCAAACTTTCCAGGGAGCAAACAAGAGAGATCCTCAGTCTGGAGAAAGTATACCTCATGTGGCTCATTTACACAATAGGCAATATTATTGGCCGCAATGGTGGTTTCCCCAGTTGCGTCAAAGTGGGAAGAAAAGCAAAGAATGAATTGAGACAGAATGAGTTACTGCGGGAGTTCATATTTGAATCTGGTGATTGGGAAGTCTCACGAGAATCACGAAGAGCAGCACAATAGACGAGGAAAGAATTAGTTCACATGATAATTGTTCCAAAATAAATTCGGTGCTACGTCATCTATTCGGTGATCTTCGACCTCAAGTAATAACTCGCATGTACTCGAAACAGCAATCGAAATTGGTTTCACTAGAAGGGTGAGGGTTCGCCTAAAGCAATAAGCAGCGAGGACTCTGATCCAACCGACTTCGAAGAACCCGAATCCGAAGTTTCCGCTAATTGCCCAAAGGGATCGGAGAGATGAAATTGGGAAGCGAAAAGTTTCCAAAGATACTTGGATTTGGCAGTGATGTTGATCAAGCGATGTGAGCAAAAACGTGAGAAATTAAAAAGGGGCCCTTGATTGGAAAAGAAAACAACATCCTGTGCAAACTGCAGTACCTTCGTCCGCCAAAACTTACGTCATAACTAACTTACTACATCTTAACTATCAAATGGACTGTATCCATAGCAATCTCTTGATGAACTTTCGAAGGAAGTTTCTCAATATCTGAGGGGAAAATCAAAGGAGATGGAAGACCCTCAAGAACCATCACTAGAGCACCCTTCCTTTTACTCCAAGGACAACTCTGTAACATTACAAAATGAGAAGGAAAATACGACAGGCGGCATAACGCTGACGCAGCTTACCTCCCAATAGCTGGAAAACTACCAACCATCTTGGACCAAGTCTTCTGGAGCAAGTGGCTGATGTTCATTATTCAACCTAACCTCTCACTTTCGAAACAAAGCATTCGCTAATCGATTAAAACCCTTCGCATGCGGAGATCATTAGCTGCTAGCTCCATCTATTTGTCATTCAGTTCATACGAACTTGGTAAAACATAAAATGGCATTCTTCGTATCTAAATTATGGCACTTCAGGTTCTGGAATTAATTGAGCCGCTGCTACTCATACCACGGCGTTTGTGAAAAACCATCGCTTAGGTAACTGATAGGACAGCCAATGTGGCATGACGTGATAATGGTCCCCCTCTCGAATCAACCTCTACTGGTCGAGACAAACTCACCTCCGAGGTCCCTGCTGGAGTTTCTCTGACGTGGTCCTCCCAGGGGAATGGTGTCTGCAAATGCCTGAACGTGAGGTAGGCCTCTGAGACAACATTGGGAGCCACTACCCAGCTGTGATCACCCGGGAGTTCAGGTCACTTGCGACCTGACACCTTTCCTCGAAATCCATGTGGGAAAGCAGCTTAGGTGCAGCCAGAACGTCCTTTTGGAAATTTCGGCATTGGGACTTGCTACCCATTCAGGTCCTCAGTCGTCTGAAACCGCAGCTAACTTAAATGGTAACACTGGAGGCTTCCGCCTACGCTATCACAGGCACAGCGCTGGCCGCGAAGTCAAGAAGTTGGAACGGTGGGGGTTGTGGTTCCGATGCCAAACCCCTTACGTTTTGGCAGAGATTGGTAAAGACTAATCAATTAGGGGCTAGATCTCTGACAGCTTCGGCCCGCACTGACTTTCAAATGCCAACATGTCTTCTCGGTATAGTTTTGTGTTCATAGTTGAGCATCATGCACTGGCATGAAAACACATTACTATGATAACAATCTAGTTTTGAACGGATTTTACTCATACTATTATTTTGACATCCCATGGTGATCTGCAGGCTTACTATAAGACACAGTCGCCTTGGATTAGTCGCTCTCTCTCACAATTACGGTCACACACACACACACAAAGACCGTTTTCTCGAAAGACGTTATTTCAGAACTAATTCAAAGACTTCAAAAAAGTTTTTATTAGGTCGATTGCATATCTTTCCTTCCTCCTACTGAGGGGGGGGGGGAGGTAAATTGGATGCAACTGAGATAACTTCACTGTCGTCTCATGTGGGCCTATTGTGTGGGAGGTCATGAGTTGCCTCACGTGCTCCCATTTGCACCCCCAGCTCCCATGGACCTGATGTTCCCTCATGCTACGTTCCCAATGCGTACCCACCATTCTCACACAATGCGCTAGACAACCTTGAAATCCACCCCTCTAACCAAAGTCGGCTGCTGCTGAGGCACCCCATGGACTTGGAGGCGCAGAACAGCCAGCCCCTCACAAGTACTCAGTGGATGCTCTGCTGACTCCAGCTTCCCTTCGCAGAATCCGCGACTTGTACCTCTGGCTTGCCAGGTGGTACCTTGGGGGGCAGTCACCTGTGAACAGGCCACATACCAACCGCATATTTTCTCTTCCCAGGCTGAGGGCATCTCTTATTTGCTCGTTGGAGAGTTAAAAAAAACCTAGACTTCATTTGGCCTGGCACATCCTCCTTGATCCAGTGGCTCGTGGTGGTCCGTAGGAAGGGCTCAGGTCACTCCAGCAGAAGCGCAGATCGTTTTCTTGCCAGTTGGTCGGTCTCATTCCCTTCTAGCTCTCTGTGACCCGGCACCCAACACAATTGTTAAATCTGGCTGAAGTAAACAAAAAAAATCGTGTTTACAATCTCATAAATGAAGTTTCATAACGAGTCGAATGAAGCCACTGGCTCCGATAACGTCGACTGGGTATAGATAGCCCACGTTTCATTTTTGTAAATCCCATCGTTTCCCAAAAGCCACCAAGTGCCTTGCCTGGCGTTAAAGGCGCAATTAGTAAGAACTGAGGCTTGCTCTGTGGCTACCCATGAAAATTCGCTCGTGAAACATGATCTTCAATTTGCGTGAAACTGCGTACGGCCAGCAGGTCTCAACCAACGTAAAATAACACATGTAGGGCAGGGTCGGACGAAAAAAACCACCGACCTTAATAGTAATAGTCTCACCGTTCGTTTGCTATTCTTAGAACTCCTAGTTAGTTAATGTTATTGCTCTGCCAGCGAGTAACGATGACGAATAAATTGTAGTAATCAGTCCATTAATTTTTGAAGCGCTTATTTGTGAAGGTCGATGTGGTCACTTTGAAATAGTTATGTTAGTTCTGAAGAAACCTGAGTCTAATTGAAGTGAATAGAAGGAAAGTGAGTTGTTTCTTAATAGTGCGACCTTCCTTATGATTTCGCTAACATTGACCCAAGGTGAAATAATGACACGAGTACAAAAATAACTCTGCTAAAAGATACAATACTATTTCCGTGTGGTCAACGTGTATAAACTCTGACTTAAAACTTAATTTAGTTTTGCTTCGTGCAAACTGTTGACAGCACTTCACACACTTTCTCTCAACGTTCAGCTAATTTTCGTGAGAGATAAAGAAATTCATTTATTTACAAAATTAATCCAAAAACCTTGGGGTGCAATATTTTGAATGAATCTGCGCTAAAGTCGGTTTCATGACATTGATCTTCATCTTTTGACGTTTTTTAGTATATTTATTAGAGAATAAATCAATAAAATATTTTAAAATGTATCAATCAAAAGGAAAAACGCTGCAAATTATTACACAACGGTTCATGATTCTCTTGCATAGCTTAACGTAGTCTCACACTTCCGAGACCCATCCCATTTTATTTAGCGTTGAAAAATACCAGTAAACGATGGGAAGCACGACCTGATTACAACGGAACGACGAAATATATCCCAGGTGACTAGTTACTGGCACGACCTTTGGAATCCCGATGCCTTCAGAATGAATAATAAACCAAAACACGTAAGAACGAGTAACTTCCTCTGAATTCGAAATTAGCAGAAAGAAAAGAAATTACATTTATCGTGTCGTACAGTGCTACTTGAAGAGAATGGTAGTCTGACGTAGAACTGAGGGAGATCTGAAAGATCTAAGAGACGTATGATCGTCAACGAACGATGAACCAACCATTTCCCTGGAGAAATCTACTATAGCAGCACTTAGGGTGGTGGTGGAGCTTCATAATTAATCGCCTCTTTGCCTCGGAGCATCTTGCTTACAACCCTGCATGGACAGAGCATCCAAACAACCCCTTGCAGGCTGCTGCGGAACCTGGTCGTTCTGGCACAGATCTGGGGTGTTCCAAACTACCCATACCTTTCCAATTTAGCGTAAATAGATCCAGCAGCACCCTAAGCAACCTAATGGGGGAAATGGCGTTGGTCGCTGGTTGGCCTTGCTCGGGAGGCTCCCACGCCTCACGCCGCGTTTGAGAGGGCGTGGGCAGCATCTTCTGCCACCCCCGCCTTGCAGGGGCACTCATTCAACGCACGCCTTCTGAAAAATTGCGTTGAGAGCTCCATGGACCAACAGCAGTCGGGTTATTGCAGTTGTGGGGCTCCATCACCTCATATCCAGTCAGTCCCTCACTGCTGGCATGTTGCCTAGCAGGGGGCGGGTGGTAGTTCCCTCATCGCACCCTGCCTGCCAGTAGTCGAACACCCAATTCTCGGTAATGGCGACCTGGCGCTCGGTAAAACCAACTGTGCAACGACAAGAACTAGGTGAGGTAAAAGTTACTCTCTCTCTCTCTCCTCTCTCTCTCTCTCTCTCTCTCTCTCTCTCTCTCTCTCTCTCTCCCCCCCCCTCTCTACTCAGAGGCGGATCCAGTCCACCACACACAGTCATGAGTGTTATACGAAATAGAATTGCAGCGATACCCAAAGATTAAAATTCACAATGAGGAACAATACAATGAGAGTTCTTAGGTATTTGTCTCCAAAAAATGAGAGCAAGCTGGAAGAACTAGACAGCGTACTATGAGAGCAGATGAAACGACAGACTCAAAGATCACAGAGAGGAGGGGGTGGAAGGGCTACAGGGCCACGCGATAACGACACATATCAGTGGTTCAGAACACAGGCGATTTCCGAAACGAGACAGAAGAATTTCATGGGCGCCCAAGAGAGGTGTTGATTGGCAGGAAGTGCTTTGAGCTCAGAACCGACTCCGATCAACGACCTGTAACCTGTATCCCACGACTTTATATTATTTTATTGACACCCGCCTATCTGTGTCAGTTGAATCAGATCCCCACTCTGGGCTGTAGCCAGTCTCTCACCCACTAATACTGAGGAAACCTGATTGGGTTTCTAGCTGCGAAAAGCCAATACCGCATTCTGCGTGTGATACAATGAATACGACCATGCCAACCACATATGTGATACATAACACTGGAACGTTGAAGCTCAATATGGATTTGATTGTTAAAAATGTCAGTCCAAGTCTCGGTAGAGTCGAAGGTTGATATTACAAACGGACCAGCCACCAGAACAGAGGCCCTTGCCAGATCCGGTAAAGTTGAACTTTGGGTTTGGCGATAACCAAAGTTTCACCAAAAACTGTTGATTAACGACGAGAAGAATTGATTGAGGGGAGGACGGAGATAACCCACGATATTCTTCGGCAGAAGAGATAAGTCGACGCTGACCTTCACAGTTACACAATAAAACTCGAGCCCTCATCCCAGGAGAATAGCGAAGATAGAGCAGGAAAACAGGAGGAAGGCCCCATCCTCATTTCCAGCTCCACTGTCCTCTTCCTAAAGGTCATCGACAAGACTCGCCGAAGCTCATTAAAATATCCTGGTTTTCGTTACATCATCACTTCGGACCGGAGCATCTACGGAGATAAAATCTGAAAATGACCGAAAAATTTAGAATAGGGTTACCAATGACGATTCCATTCTGAGGCGATTTCGGAAACCCGAATTCAAGGTTTGACGAACTTCCAACCGAAAACAAATAAACCTGGACAACAGGCAGGACTTCCCGCCGCCACGTCAAACAGACATTTTTCTGTTTTGTTAATCGCTTAACCGCCCTCGAACAACAAGACGATAAAACCCCACACCAAAACTGTCTGGAGTTCTGCCAGTGTATCAAGTTCAGATTTGTTTATTAGCGACATTCAACTGCACGAACTCGCTCCGCACTCTCAGAAAATATTGTTTTATAAAATCTTTGCCGGGTCATGTTAAACACTGACTGCTTATGTGAGTCATATGCTTCACAAGTAAGGGAGTAAATGTCCATCTGATCGCATGGACCAAGGAAATGCTGGAAAGCAGAGTGGTACTCGGAGTTGGCGTAGAGTGTACCAAGGGGGTCATACTTCTCCCCCTTTTTCTGGATGATTGATGCAGATACCCTCCTAGAGCTGGTGGCGGAAGAGGGCTGCAAAGCAATAGCATACTTGGATGCTTGTTAATAATTGTGAGAAGAAAAGTGTGATTGGCGAGCGGATGCAGTTCCGTATGAGCACTGTACAAAGATGGTGCAATGGGCAGGGATTATGTCGACCCAGACATAGCCAGCTCGGTTCCATCTACCAGGAAACACGATCTAATAATGCGGGAACTCCAGCTCAGGGGGGAGGTGTTGATGGTTCGATAGAAAGCGAAGTACTTGGGAGTGTTCTTTGCCAGGAAGCTCACGGAGGTCACACAAAATGGTTCATCTGTGACTTGGGAAAATGGTTGGCAAGACATGGGAACCGCGGCTGAGGATGGTCCTGTGGGTGTACATCGTTAGGCCTGAGGTCACCTCAGGTCGACCAGGGCAGGACAGAAGACTGCAACTGCAGTGCAGAGCCTGCTTGACTGTGTCAGGTTACATGCAGACAGCCCCCACAGCTGCAGGATCCTCCTGTCATATTCCAACAGACGAAAATGTGACAGTACAATTTACATCATTGCCTAACCTGCCCACTAGAAATGTAATCAAAATTTTCGGAACCGTTTAAAAAAAATCTGATGAAACGAACCACACAAGTTTTCTCAGATCTCAGAGTTTTCATGCAGTTGATAAAGTATGTTTATTTATTTAATTGCTCTTACTCGCGCCACGACGATTATCGAGCTATAAGTGCACAGTCGGTTTATGGGAGTGCCAACACATTTTTGTTAGAAGCTCTGTGTACACCGTTTTAGAGTTATCTGATTGGAACCGTGTTAAATTATACTAAGTGGAACAGCGGTGGTTGGGATTCCAGAATTTACTAAAGTTATTTTTAGTTCCTCACTATTTTGGGAGGGTCGTTATACGCTCATCGTAAAGGTAACCACCCATTTTTCTGGGAATGCTACCCATATTTTAGCGGAATTCAGAAGGAAAAAACCTCTATAAGTTTTGCCCACAAATGAGAATGTAATATTCAGCGGTTCACATAAAAAATGTAATCAAAGAAAACAAATATGATGTTTTGATTACTATGACGACTATAGCTTTGAGTCGATTTTTCCCCTACCCATAATTTGGCGTTCTGTTGCTGTTGAACAATAAAATTGAGCCGATTTGGTTCAGCCGTTCTCTATCAGTTGCGTCCATGGACACACACAAAGAGATTCTCAAATGGCATGTTAGTGTAAAGATCTGCAGAAATATTTTTAAAAAATGATTAAATAACTTAGTTTTCTACTTCAGCAGAGCTAAGGAAAGACGCTTAGATTTTTCACTTATCCTGGAGTTTTTTATGGGATAGAAAATGTTGAATGTCAACTAATTATTTCATCGCTGCACCTTTCGAAAACAACTGACAAAATTCAAAGGTCTCCGGTTGAGGTTTTTCAATTCTTAGAAAATGGGTAGAAAAAATCTCGAGGTAATGAAACGTGGACACACTATGCTGCTCATAAGGTCTCACTATTTGTATAGTTTGACAAATAAATCTGTAATTAAAGTTAATGTCAGTTCTCACGAGTCGCAGTCTACCGCTCCACATACAAGTTATTGCTCTTCTTTGGGACGAAGAAGTTTTTAAAAACAACTTTTTAATGTTTCTACTTTAAATCACAAAGGTTTGACAGGAACAGATACTGATGGCAAGACCAACGAGTACGGAACGAGCTGAGCTCGAGAGGGGGTTTATATTGGTTCACATAGCCGACGCAGCGACTTAGTTGATGCGTTCGCAAAGGCCGGCCATGAGACACCATGTTTACAGACTTGTTGCAGGCGGTATCCTGGAAGAGTGTGCGTCACATTACCTTATTTCCCATTATTCATAACGTGACCACAAACCACGAAATTGATTAAATCAATCTGCTCTAGAACTGAGACATCACGCATCCTCCATACGCACGAATATCGTCCTAATGTATTTCGTTTGCCACCTACTTACAGCCGATACAGTCGCCAACGAGGTCGACTCCTTGACTCAGTCGCTAGAGATATTTCGCATTTTCAACGTTTTTTTTTTTTCTCACGGCTCGAATAATTTTTCACGAGTGAATGAAGAATGATTACTTCCCGCGTGTCAGAGGCGACCGCAAGATGGAAACCCCATCCATCCAAAACTGTCCCGTTGAATTACACCCACGGTTGATTCCACTCCGCTTTTTCTATCTAAACGCCAAGTTACATATTTTTACGCCTTTTTTACGTAGTTCGCTTAACAGCAAGGCGTTATTTTAGGTGATTAGCCGCGAAGTGGCAGCTTTGAAGCAATAAATTATCTATTGAATTTCATAACGATAAATCGACTAGTCAAGCGTAGTTTTGAGTACGCGAACACCATTTTTCCCGGTTATGTCTAGTTGTGTACAAGAACATTAAGTCCTCGCTATAGAACACTAACAGGCTCACATAGCCAGAGCGAAAAACATACCAGTGTAGCTGCTTGAGCCGTAAAAATCGACAATGAACGTTGTTGATGCGCCACACCAGAATCTTTTTTTTGGTTGTGTTACCCCCGCCTATGTTACAAAATAATTAGGCTCATCTTACGAAATTCCAGAATTCAGAAGTATTTTCGTTTCGTTGACATACATTATTCACAGAGCTTTTCCTATAAATTCAAAACTGTAAATTGTTTAAGTTTCCACTAAATAATCGTCTTGACAGTCTCATAAATTACCTGCGTAACATTAAAATGAGTAGGAGCACCTCAATAAATTTCAAAACCTCGGGATAAAGTTGATTAGTTGTTAGAGGCGAGCAGAAAACCTGTCCTGAGAGGCTTGTTACTGGCCACATTTAAGCACCAGACAAGAATGGACACGATCGCTTTAGCCGTTTCCTCACAAATTCGACTTCATGAGCAGACAAATTGCTTCGCTGCGTTATTTCATGGCACAGTTGATTCATTTGTACCGCCTGACTCCCACTGTAGGTACCCCAGTGATCGTAGTGTAGTGGTTATAGGCGAAGATTCATAATCCGATGAAAGTTGGGCATTGGATCAGAGCCCGTGTAATATATGTTTTCTGACACCATTTGTTACGAGGGAGTTGGAAATGTTTGGAGAGCCACTGACTCAGCCAAAAATTACAGCGACCACAATGCCCAACTTTCGTCGGATTATGACTCTTCGTCTATAACCACTAGACTACGACCACTGGAGCGCCAACAATGGGAGTCAGGCGGTACACATTGGCTTCCTTAAAGGTATAAATGTGGCTTGTGCAGTTAGCATACGAGTTAAGAACGTATGCATGATCAATACTAACCGTTTTCTTTTCGGTTGGAAGAAAAGAATTTTATTGCGTCAAACAATTAATTTTTTAAGATGTCGGATTACCAGGTAAAAAATAAAAACAAATAAAATAAAATACGAACTTTTTTTTAAAAATCGTTTAGACACAACAGTTTATTATTCCCATGTACAGAATGACCAATCGTACTTACTCCAACGTAGCAAAACACTATTAAACGATAGTAAACATGCCCTGACTACGACAGAACAACGAAAACGGACATTTTCTAGGTGACGATAAGCAATTGGCACGACGCAATGGGAGGCAGCGCGGGAAGTGAGCACAAGCCCAGGAAACACGCTATTGTCCCGCGAGTTCCGTCAAGAAGTTGAATTTGCCTCCCCCTTTCTACTGTTATTTCCCGGTTTTCAATCTAGACCCAGACCTTCTCTGAGACCCGTGCTACTCGACTCAGCAAAAAAACGCTGCAAATTATTACACAACGGTTTATTCTCTTGCAAAGCAGGATTGGGACCTATCCTGTTCAATCCAACGTCGAAAAATATTGATAATAACATGGGTGTACAAGGGATCTGGAAAACTACAGCTCAAATGCTTAAGACTATGTTTGTAGTGCACTTCCGAGACAAATTTTATTCGATTCAGCATCGAAAAAATACTAGAAAACGGTTCAGAACATGACCACTACACCGAAAATCGACGTTGTCTAGGCTACGCTAGGTAATTGGCACAACAATACGACTCGAACTGATACGCGGTTTAAGTGAGGCAGTAGGTGGGATGGGGCCTGGGGAGAAAAAATAACTTCCTTCAACTACTGGAATTCTCTACATTATACTAACTGTGATTTATCTGTTGTGCACTTAGACGCAGTCCTAAACTTTTGAGACTGAACATATTCGACTCAGGATCAAACAATACCCAGGAAACGAGACCAATGCTGTAAAACGGCCAAAAATTCATTTCCGCACAATTTGTTTAACCATTTTTTTCTTCCGATCGGATCCATGGTAGGCGGGCACAACTAGATGATAACGATTTTTGTGATAAAAGAACGAATTTTTTAGACAACGTTAAAGGCAAACTATGGCCGGGACGGCGGATGGACTTGGAATCTCCATGCCCTAAGCCGTACTGTCAAAATCAGGCTGAGAAAGAGTAATAAACCAAAAAGTGACAAAAATTGATACGTAAGAGAGGAAGGTTCCGCGAGTTCACAGAATACCAGTTTACAAGTAGTTACCTTAGTCATACAATAATATATTTTAAATTAAAAAAAGAAACCAACATATATCGAGAACATTCTCAGCCGCAACAGGGTCCCAATAGTAAGCCAGCCGCAACATCTTGGAATAAGATTAGTGGGCGAGAGATCGCTTTGATCGAAGTAAGGAATCCCAAAGAATTTAACGCGTTCAGAGTGGTAACTGTCCAGAAAGAGATAAGTTGGCATTGGATGCTGGGGGCAGTCAGCATTGCACATTTAGCGCTTTTCAGATCCATCAAAGCTGTTTATCACCCGATCATGCGGCAGTTTCGTTCAACCCCAGAACGAAAGTAGATTCGAATGAGATAAAAATCGTTGCATGCCCGTCGCACTAGATAATTGATTGTGCAAGCTGTGAGCACGCTCTGGCCAAATCGCACTCAGTTCGAAAACTACACAGCTTAAGGTGTGTGTGATATCCCCGTTTCTACTTCTGTTGAGCTCACAACATGTCACTTTTGACTTTATTACGGTCTATTTCGTACATTGAACAGAATGTCAACCGTTGTTTCTTCTCAGAATTAACACGTTTTGAATTCATAACACTTCGAAATCCCTCTGGCCCCACAACTGTTTCCTACGACCCTACGCGTGTGGAATATAATACGATTGGTAACGACGATTGAGGCGCCCCCTCGCCAAACTACCTTGGCTTGAGTTCACCTTTGCCAACGAGCAGCTACAGTATCGGGGCGAAGACCTCAACTTATCTTGAGTCTATTATTCAGTCGAAGCTTCCGACAACAAACTAATCTAATTTCAAGTTTCCTGAGCCGACGAAGTTTTAGGAAGGCGATGCGACGCAGACGGCCGAAGGGAACTGAAGGATTGTGGGTGAGGAAGGGGGGGGGGGGTTGAGGAGTTGAGGAAAAAGAGCGTTAATTGGATCGGCTCATTTATCGGGATTATGATAAGACTTTTAGCGCTTTCGTTAATAAAAATCGAAATTGAAAAAAACTTCGTGAATACTTACTGTATTTAAAGCCATTAAGAGTGCGTCAAAAAAATATACTAACAAGTTTGATGAGCTACCCCAAAAAGTGGCTTTAAAACGGCTCGTCTGCTAATTAGAGCGTCATGTCCAGCTGCAATGTGGAAGAGGTAAATCTCAATACCACTA
This sequence comes from Pachypeltis micranthus, assembly GCA_020466155.1. Taxonomy (NCBI): domain Eukaryota; kingdom Metazoa; phylum Arthropoda; class Insecta; order Hemiptera; family Miridae; genus Pachypeltis; species Pachypeltis micranthus. Next base: position 43,156,119 of record CM035769.1, read on the forward strand.
ACTGACCACGACAGTCCAGCTGAATTACGAAAGTTTAGTTGGGCGATGATTGAATCGAGCATTAGCTTTAAATTACGTACAGTCAGCGAGGTTTTCGAAATGTTTAAAGAAAAAGAAGCGAAAAGCCGTTACCATTTATTTTTTAGGTTTTTTAGTCTTTTGAGTGCATAATACGCCGTTTGAAAATATCTGGTGCGACGCATCACACAACTTTCCTCAGCCTCACATTCATGCCTCGTACATTCAGCTATTTTCATGATTTACCTACTGGGTGCGCTTGAAGTTCCGGAATTCATTGAGTCGCTCCTACATGCGCCACGGTCATTATTGATCAATAAATGAACAAGAGGCTTATAAGATTGTCAACACGATTTTTTTTGAGAAGGAGCGCTTTTAGAGTTTTGGGATTATCCGGTAAAAACTGTGAGAAATATTAATAAGTGTTAAAACTAGAGCTAAACTTTTTTTTAAACGCCAGTATCATATGAGCGAGATTTATGAGAGAAAAACTGCGCTGAAATAGTTGACAATTTATTATGTTCCTCTCGGAATTTTCCCACTGCAATGTCTCACAGAAATGTCCATACAAAAAGTTTAATCGAAACCCTCAGTCCCGTTTTTGAGAAAAAAATATCAGGTGCGCCGCGTCACACAACTTTCCTCCGCTTTACATCAATTCACTTGTGTTCACGGCTTTTTCAAGTTACTCAATTTATCATTCAGTTAATTTAACTTGGCCAAACACCACTTCTCGGCGGCAGTAAAGCGGTAGCGCGTACAGTTCCGGAATTTATTGGGCTGCTCGTACTCGTTCCTGGACCGTTATTGAGCAATCGGTACAAGGAGAATTGATGGGGCTGTAAACGCGAGTTTTTTTTTTAAGGATAATAATCACTTTGCCAGAGTAAAAACGTTTAGGAGTTATACTAACCCCTATAAATCTTATGAGCGTGTTTAAACCCTTATCGTATAGGTATCTGACTGGACTACCGCCTATTTTGAAGGTTGTAGTAACATTTAAGTGTATTTTATAAGGAAAAAAACTGCGCTAAAATCGATTTCCTAATAATTTATTGTGCTGCTCTCATCATTTTCCCACAAATGGGAATTTTATGGTATAGTTGCCTCATTGAGAGCAATCCATATAAAAAGTTCAATCAAAATCGTTGTAGCCGTTTACGAGAAAAAAATATTTGGTGTTTTGAACACCATTATAACTATAGTCAATATAGTCAGTTATAGGCGGATTTAGCTCAAACCCTTATTTTGGCGTCCCATGGTGACCTGCGGGCAAGATATCAAGTTTGAGCCGACGAAAAAAAATGTTTCACCCGATTAAGTAACTTTCCTGCCTACTTCACTTCCGTTAATACCCTGGGCAGAAAGAAAACGATACCTAGCGAGAGAGCGATAAAAACCGCTGAGTGTACGCAGGGTTGAGGAAACTTACGTGATGCGTCGCGCCAGATATTTTTCCTTCAATTGCCCCTCGCACGAATTAAGTGGTTTACATTGCAGCGCTTCGAACGTCGTCTTGCACGAAGCGAATATTCCAGCTTCCCGCTCTCAATTATTTCAATTATATCAAGTTGTTTACGTAAACGGAGGGAAACCTCCTGTCAATCAAATGTCCGCTTAATAATCTCAAAGGCTCTTAATTTTTTGAAATAGATTACATTTAGAGTCTCTTTGAAATTGCCAGAGGTCGGTCTTCAAAATATGAACCAAAGAATAAAATAAACCTATTACCCCTGACGTAAATTATATTTGATGTAAAAAAAAGGAATGAGTTGAACAAATAAAAACGTTAAAAAGAAGCAATATAGCAAAGGAAAAATCTAAAGTTCTCTTCAATTCAATTAAATAAACAAATATCTGGTGCGTCGCAACACACAACTTTCCTTAGCTCTACAACAATTCACTTTGTACATGGCTTATTCTATTTAATCAATTCATTTATCACTCAGTTAATTTGAACTTGGTCAAACACTTCATAGCAGCAGGAAGCGGTAGCGCCTACAGGTCTGGAATTTATTGTGCTGCTCGTACTCATTTCAGGACCATTATTGAGCAATTGGTACACAGAAAATTAATGAGCCTGCAAACACGCATTTTTTTGAAGAAGAATAGTAATCACTTTTGCAGAGATATTGGGTAATAACTGTTAGAACTAGTAGTAAGCTAAACAGTGGTAGTTGAAATTCAGGAATTTCTGGAGTGAGCCCCATCTATCTCATGAGCGGTTTTAAACACTCACCCTTTAGGTATTGGATTGGACTACAATACCAATTTTCTTTACCATTCTACCAACATTGCAGCGGAGTTTATATGGAAAAAACCGCGTTAAAAACGTTTTCCGTCGAAACTTTTGATAATTTATTGTTCTGCTCGCGTAATTTTCCTACAAATGGGAATTTTATGGTATAATTGCCATATTGGGAGCTATCAATATAAAAAATTTAATCTAAATCGTGAGAGCCGTTTTTGAGGAACAATTATTGGTGTTTTGATCACTATGATAACTATAGTTAACTTTCGGTGGATTTTGTTCAAAACTTTATTTTGGCGTCCCATGGTAACCTGCAGGCGAGATATCAAGTTTGAGCTGATTTGATACGGTGGTTTTCCCTGAAAATCGTTCACAGACACACACACACACAGACCATTTTCCCAAATAGTATTTTTCCGACTCAGGGGGGTCTGAAACGTAGAAATACCAAACCAAGCTGCCAAAAATCTGAGATCTCATTGCATTTTCGTTCTACTTTGCTCTACGCTAGGAAATAAGAGACTGATGTAACACTCTCCGAGGGTTCAAGAACAGTCATTTCGATAAGGAAACATGCCTGCTAGGATTTAAGAAAAAAAGGTACGCCGAGGCCGGAATATTTCTACTCTTCTTGAGATTTTTGCGTTTTAAGAGCTTTCGCGTTCGAAAAACGGTCTGTGTGTATATAGTCGCAACTGACAACCCATAACCCACCCCCCCCCCCCAACTTTTATACACAACCTGCAGATCTAGATAAGACGCCGAAATGAGCTCAAGAACAATACCGGTTCAAAAGTAGTAATATGGTAATTGTTGGATGCGCGAGGAAGAGAGAGAAATGGATTGAACGGGATTGATACATTCGCTTGATGCGATAGAGTTTTGATGCGAGGTAACTTGGTTAGAACGATAGTTCTCTGAGTAGAGCAAGACTGAAGAAGAAGAACATACAGAGGACAAACCCCAAATTGAGCGGAAGTTAAATTATGAGGAAAAAATGAGCAGAGGAGCGAGGAACTCGTACGGAGAACAGGACGTGAAAGAGAGCGATGCTGCCAGAAAGTGTCTAGGTAGAGATGTGACATGGGCCAGGAGTGAAGTTGTGAACAACGATAAACAGCGATCGCAATATCTGAGGATTTCCAAGTGATTGCTCCCAGTTCAGCTCGTCGGATGAGGCGATCAGTGTCGAACACCGAACATTTTTTTTTTCTCAAAAGCGACTATACTATTTTAATTACATTTTATTAGCAGGACGGCGTTGTATGACTTTCGTCAGGGGGGAAACTGTCGAGAGGAGCACAATAAATTATGAGAAATCTGGACGAAAAGTTTGTAGCACTTTTTCCGTTCTAAAACCATGGTTTTGGTATTCCAGAGAGTTACGTACATCATTTTAGTTCGAAGGAGTTTGAAAGTGCTGGTTCGTTGGGGAACGGTCAGAAGAGTGAATTTCCAGCAAGGAGTGGAGAGGAAGGGATTAGATTGAGATCTCAACAATATCTATAAATAATAAAGTCATTGTTGACCTTCAAAAGTCAGTTCTCTCGTCTTCCCTAACGCCTAAACATTATGTTGCCATTTTCATTTTGGCTAAGCCCAGTTCAGAAAAATGCAAAGCTTTGGGCTTAGGAACGATAATATCAGCCACGCTCCGAATGGAAAACACTTGAAAACGTATTACGGTCTACCATACTTACGTCAAAACTCGTAGAAGAGCAATTTTTGGACGTGATCGAGGAAGCCCCTAACGTCATGCGTAAAAATTTAAATTATGCCTAAAAGCAGCTTTCCATCACACGTGTGGGCACGAAGTCCAGTCAACAAGTATCCACGATCCACCAATGGCCCGGAATCGTACCGACATCACTCGAAACAACAGTTTCATCCCCTACATCAGTCCACTCACCTCATCATCGATGTTCTCGTGAAATGTAACCACGTCAGCCCTACCTTGAAGAAATCGAATACAACAAGTGCGGAAGGATTCGGGGGATATGTGCTTTGGACAGACTAAGTAAGTTGGAGTCCTCAATCAAGCGGAGGTTCGTTGAGTCCAACATGACAATTGAAATTAATCTTACCGATGGACTTGATCTTTAAATAAACATTTTCAACCTTCCGCGCTTTATTTTGTGCACTTTTATACAACCCATGCTTCAGGCAATAAGCGCTTATGATAGTTGGTCTTTTAGTTTACCAACAGTTAGAACAAGAGACAACGCACTTAATTTCTAATTTCGAACTATTGTCGGTTCTTCGGCTAACGTTTTCCTACAATTCTGGATTAACGCGAATAGGTCCAAAAAAAGTGGTAAATCAAGGTCGGGACGTGATTATGAGCGACCCAATAAATTTCGGAGCTTCGACCTTTTGCACTACTGGTCTCTGTAGCAAAAAGTAGAGCGAAGTTCCACCGAGGTAATTTTAACTGACCTACCTATTGTATCAGTTGGTACGGCGACAAAAATAGCTCAATTCCCGTGAGGCCGAGAAAAGTTATACAAAGCGTCTACCAGATTTTTTTGTTTTTTCACTTTAAAACTGTTTAGTCGTTTTCTATAAGTTTTTTGTATTTTTTACAGTGTGTCTGACTAATTATATTTGTATGTGATTGTTTTCTCATCATCTATTTTTGTCATTTTTGTTACGATCTTGTTCCCTCAATTGATTTAAATGTTAGGATATCAAGTTATTTTTCTGTCATTTTAATACAAGTTTTTTATGGCGTAAAGGAAGATCGGGCCACGAGGTACAGGACCTGAGGGGAACTGAATGGATTTGTGAGTAAAAATTGAAGCGCGGTGGGGTTCTTCAAAACGATCAAAAAGGGCTCACAATTCGAAACGATTTGTCAAAAATTCAAGTTACCTGAGTTGTGACGACTTTTGGTTGTCCGCTGCCTTTATCGTTGCCACTTGATAGTTTCAATCGAGTGGGGTCTTTCACAATTTTGAAATTCCGTCTTGTAAGGGCTCAAATGGTCACTAATGGACGTCTAATTGAGTGAATACAAATAATGTTTGCGGAGTTGTAAATTAACTAATTTTAACGAATTGACCAAATTAACGAGCTAAAAAAGAAAGAAATGGCGCGCTCCTGACAGTTGTAAATAAGTAGGTAACGATTAAAGTTAATTAATTGATTTCGGAGGGAGACCTTACCGTTTTACTACTCGCGATCTAGTGAACCGATCGAAGACCGGTACTCAACGACGAGTCACAACAACCGCGGAGACAACTGACCACTAACTAACTAAACAAGGGCTTGTGTTCCTCGGCCAACTCGACCTCCCCACCGGAGACCCATCTTCTTCAGGCCAAACCATATCTCATCCCGGGATTGTCGTTTCGTAGAACCGCGGGAGGCACCTTGGTTTTTAGTGGTTCCATACAGCGCGGCGGCTACCGAAGGGGAATCCGAAAAACGATAGTCGGCCACTAATTCACCGGATTGAGATCTGAAGTCGGTCGTAAGGCAACATCTGGAGTTGTGAATAATGGGGTTTTCGATCTTTGACATTCGAAGTGGTTCTTACACCCCATTCATTACATTTATTAATTACGACGTTCTCCCTTCGGCCCGAAATGTCGTTTTTAAGAGTTTAGATTCGAACGCACCATTTAAGCCCCACCAGCTTTTTCCTTCAAAAAAGAAACGTATTTCAATATTTTGATGATTTTACTATCGTCGAAAACTTCCAAAAAATATTTGGCACGACTCATTGAAGGGTATCGTCCACTTATATTAAAGAGTTGCGTTCTTTGTTGGTTTTGTGGTTTTTTTTTGTGATTCGATTGGACTGTAGACAATGCCAACGAAAAGTTTACGACGACTGAAATCGCTGGCAGGACCAAATCCGCTGGAACTGGATGTCGGTAATGAACAACCAATATCACCTAGTGTTGATAACCAGAAGAGTCGAGAATTGGTCGTGAACATTCCTTCTCAGCCCTGGTCTCGGCTACATTTGAATTTTGCAGGTCTGGAGTTTGTAGGAACGACGAATACCACTGCTCAAGCAACCATTACAGCTCTGAAAGACACTTTTTCTAGATTCGGGTTGGTTGTGAGTGACAACGGTGCTCACTTTTAAGGAATGGTTACGCTTTATAGAGGGAAATCGGGCTCAACATCATGATAAAGTGAGAGATTTCTTAATTTCTTGTGGATTCACGCCACGTGCAACATCAGGCCGGGCACCCGGGGAGTTGCTATTCGGTCGTAGGCTGAGAACCAAGCTTGAGCTTTTAAAACCATGTGTTGTAAGAAACAAAGAAAAAGCACTACTATAGCGGGTAAGCGAGAGTGCATAGTAGGAGAAGTATGGATGCTGCCTCCAAGGGGAAAGGACTGATCACCAGACCACATCGTGACGGAGAACGGGTGTATGTCACGCGAAGTGGTCGTGGACGATAAAAGACACCGGAGACAAGTCGATCAACTTTGAAAGAGGCAATGAAAAGGGAGAAGAAAAATTTAGAACAGCTTTTTCCTGGTTTGGTTTGGCGACTTTTTCGTGATTTGATTGGGTTGAAGACTTTTCACTCAGCGCCTCAGCCTCACGTACATTCAGCACTCTTCATGGCTTTAGCTACTGATCCACGCTGCCTTTCGTGCGAACTTGGTAAAACAACTCCCTGTTTCACGTAGAAACTGGGAGCGCTTAAATTTCTGGAATTTACTGAGGTGCTTCTAATTATGCCACGACTATTATTGAAAAATCGAACTATCGATATGATTTCTCTGGGAAGAAAGGAGTGCATGAAAAACGTTAGCCAAAGAGACAACGCTAGTTCAAATTCTGGAATTTCCGTGGTTGCTGGGCAGCAGCATGGGTAGCAGAACTGCGTAGGTCTGTGGCACACCTGAACTGGGACGATGAACACTTGCGCCACTGCTGCAATAGAAGTCCTATTTAATACTAAAGTTAACGTACCTGTTTGGTGGGTCCGTCTTCTCTGGCTGGCGTTAACTTTAACAATTTACGTACTGGCGGAATTAACCCAATAATACCCCATCCCTTCGCATACACATTCAAAGGACTGCGTTCTCGGGAGAGGTGACGCTTTTGCAGACCAGTACTATTTCTACCAAGACAAAGGCAAGCCTCCTAGGAACTGTGAAATGGAAGAGATAGCAGGTCTTGCTACTGACTTTATGCCAAAGTGGAAGAATCTTCAGATGCCATTTAGTTCACAACTGAGATGAAGCGCTGTTCTGGGCATTGCAGTATTCGATTTCAGTAATGCCAAGCCGCTGGGAGAGTTCGTTACGATCTATCAACCAAAAAGTCTAGAAAATAATTATCTGCGCACTAGAGATGCACTGGATAGCATGGAGATCTGCGGCGGATTACTGGGGTCATTCCAAACCCCAGGAAGGGCAGAAAGTCCAAACTGTCTGTCTTGGTTCTGGGAAGAGGAGAAGCCGTGAGTGCTATCGAAAGACCTTAAGGGTTGTTTGACCCAAACATGTTACCACAGTAATACACAGCCCATGGCCTGGCGCCGGTGCACTGCGGATGAGGGTCACTAGAGGTTGCAGCCTCCGCAGGGTGAGGTAGGTAGAACGGTGCAACCCAACTCCTACCAGGGCAAGGCCTGACAATGGTGGAAAATGCGCTTGCTCTGCGGACGTGGTGGTGGTCGTGGAGTCGCTGGAGGGTAGTTCTCCTATCCCTAATTTCGTTCTTCAACTGCAGGGTCCGAGTGAGGTGGTGGCTACCCAGTTGGTATTCTCCTAGACACCCCCAAATGCAGAATTGTAACTGTAACTCAACATTCTACCCAAGAACTGGTACAGAATAGAATACCTAGAGCTCCAGAATATATTGAGTTGCTCATTATTGAGTAACAAGTGCGAAGTGTTATGTGGGACACCGCTAACATAATTTTTTAAAGTTAACGTACCTGTTAGCTGTTAGTTCTCTTTGTATATAAAGACCACGACCAACTGACTGACTCCAGTACTGACTAAAACGGCCAGACGATGATGTCTTTACATCGAAAGCGCTTGCCCACAGTAACTCACAAGCCAGAGGAGACGGACTCACCTAACAGGTACGTTAACTTTAGTATTTGCCTACTGGCGGACACAACCCAATTTCTTTAATAATTTTTTAGGTTAGTTAATTTTGAAATTATCGAGTAACAACTGTGAGAAATTGTGGTAAGTGAAGCGGCAGTGGCCTGGATTCCGGAATTTCTGGGGTGGCTCCTAATTTTATGAACGGTTTTAAATTTTCATCGTATAAGCGCGATTTGTAAGTAAAAACTGCGCCAAAAAGTTTCTTTGAAATAATCTAATCGCCTAATTAAAACGTTACTGCATTATCGTCACACTCGGAACGTTATTGGGAACAGCTATAACTCGTATCAACGACGGGACACGGTCCCATATCTCAAATTTTACCGAACGTTTGAACCTATTGAGCTAATTCTTTAATTTAAAATGAATTCCAAGCGTCAAAATGAGTTAGCTGTATACCAACCAATAAACCATAAAGTTAGGGGAGGGGGGTTGTACCAAACGACGAAAAACCAGATATCGTCCAACCTCCAAAAATAGCAACCCTTCCATGCGGCAATTCCACCTTTAAGTGTTGGACGATTTTGACAACATTTTTGTAACGAGCAATAACTAAAGTGCGGTAAACGAACATCTTGTGAAGATGAAAAGAGCAGAAATACAGTCCTAGGAAGCGAGCAAGAGATTTTCTTCACCTTTCGCCGTAGCAACTTCAACAAACAGAAACAGGAAATTTTGTGGGATTTCACTGTTTAGTTCATTAGGAATCATTGGCATCCAAACATTTAAAAAGGGACTATCTCGTGCGATCTATGATTAAATAGTAATTGTATTAGGAGCCGAGAACTGGAATCACCGACAGCTCAGGCATTTTATGCAAGATATGGACATCTGATGTCCCTTATTTCACCTGTTCGATTTTTTGCATTACGTGACCCTATTCAAGCTTTCATGTTAGAAAAAGGCAACCCAATTGGTTATGACAATGACTGGTAGGTTGATTGCACGACATAGCGCTCACAGTAATGGGCAGTCTGGTGGGTGGTCGCGTCACAACAGGAGAGCACTGCGGAGAGACACATTGCTCGCCATACTTCCCACATACAAGACCACCTCCCATCAGTCACTGCACGTCCTGGCAGGGACTCTATCGTTAGGCGTGCCTCTCGATTTCGCCGAAAATTCTACATCAACACAATAATCCGGAAGCCTACAGCCACTCATCCCAGTACTCCCACAGGAACAAACCACAAAAGAACAACTACAAACCGCCCAAAACTGTCTCATTGACCATTGGCGAGCCAGGTACGACATGGGAAGACACTTGCACACCATGATGCGGCTCCGACACGCATGGTGGCACCCTTCACCGCAAGTAACACTACTACTGCCAGGCCACGGGGCCTTCATTCGCCGCCTACACTTTTTCGGAAGACGACTTTCGATATCTACCGCAGCGCACGAAGTTTACGATTGTCCACTTTACGAAACTCGCGCACACGCAATAACATTCCCAGCCGAGCAGAAGCGAAAAATACGAGAAAAAACGCATGCCGCGGCACACACAAGCCGCGATGTCGACGCGAGCAAATGAGTGGTTGATTGTGCCTTTTTGCTAGATATAACTTAACATTTGACTGATCTGAATTTAAAGTTACCGGGTAAATATCAAATTGTCCCTGAAATGTATTCAATCCTTCGAAACAAAGTTGATGCTGTGGGAAAATCTAGGAAAAAATCAAAGTTCGGATCATTTCCCTCATTTAAAATCATTTGGCACAGTGAACCAAAATAAATTTGATCAATTCAACTTCTGCAAAATCTGATCACGGAAATTACAATTGTTTCGAAGAATTCCACAAACTGAACAAATTCGAATTCCCAAGTTTCAACAATTCATTCAATTTTGATGCTTCATTAGCACCACTTCATTTGTCTTCAATCGGACAGTATCTCGAAAGAAAACTTCAAACTACCAGGAATTAAAAACCATGCATTACGCATTTTGTGCACATTTGGTTGCACGTGTGTAAGCAGATGTTTTCCGTCGTCGAAATAAATAAGATCAATTCTTAAAATAATTACCACGAATATGATACGTGACGTCAATAACCATATCACAAACAAAAGAAGTAAGGTATCTGGATGCTCGAGCTCAAAATAACTTGTATAACTTTGATAGGATTTTTAGCAACCATTGATGTATACTACAGATTAGATTAAATAAATAACAGTTATAATAATTCAGAACATTTTTTACATTCCACGACCCAGAGGGTAGGGAAAATATTGTATTAGTGCCAGAAAAAAGAGTTGGGCTTTCTCCAGATCTTAACGTTTTTGGGCCTACTGAATCCAAAAAACCTAATTTCGGCGTGTGGTCTGTGGGTGTATCCGTTGTTTGATTTGCTGGAGAAGGGTTCTTTTTATTCGTGATTTTTGTAGACGCAAATCCCAACCGTATCCGGTTCCAACAATTTTGATCAAACCCACAGAATAGTTATTATTAAATACATTAAATACATTTTAATATCGATAAACATTTTGGTAAGAATGCGTAGAACGAAGAACGCAACTGTCGCGACTATGCAGCGCATCGTCGAATTTACAGGGGTTGCGAAAAGTTGCGTGATTTGACTTCAATCTTGTGTAATACGGATTTATACTGCCTTCTAACGAATGTTTCCCGTTTTATAAAAACCTGGGCGCGAGCTGTTCTTCAGATTCTCAGTACGAAAACTAATCTTATTAATCTTTAAGAAACCTCGTTCATATCTGCAAACGACCTGTACAAGTGCAAATGACGCAGCTAGAGCTTATTACGCCGCACCTAAACCAGTTCAAGTGAATTATTCTAGGCGTATTCTCCGTAGCAGGTACCGAGCTGTGTTCACAATGGATGCTTGGCGTAGCATCTCAATTGTGGCATCGAAGAAGAAACGTCGACAGTGGAGTCGCATCCCATTTGCCGAGGCCGTCGAGTTTCAAAGAAGTTTTTTTTTCTCGAAATACCTCTTCCAATTTCCAAATCCTGGAGTTTCAGTATGTCATGTCGCCGGAGTCTGAAAATAACTGCGACACTTCCATTGAAAACGTCGCAACTCAATCGAGTAGCATTCCCTGACTTACTTGAGCTTTCAGGAAGTTAAAAGGTAAAGTTGGCTAATAAATCGCTGAACGTGGAATTACATGAACGCAATTCCTCTTGTTAGATGAGACAATCAATTTCTTTCAGTTCCCAAGAAAGAACGGTTCGTTGATATACCTGCAATTACCGAGGCATCGACCGTGGTTTGAGAAATGGGCTGCGAACACCTCAATTAAACTGTTGTGGCTGTTTTAGACTTGTCAGTCTAAGGGCCGCGTTCACCAAAACGCCGCTGATCGTGATCCAACTGATCAGGGCTAGATAAGTTGATCTAGGCTTGTCATTTTCGCGTCCACCCCGCTAGCCGAGATCACTGTGGGATGCGGTTAGCATAGACGTGATTACGCTGCGATTAAGCCATATCGAGAAGGCAGTGGACTCATGAGGTTTCAATAAAGTAAAGAAATTGGACGTCTGTTCAACATCTTGTCCCGTAAACAAGTGTCATGTAAACGTAAACGGCCGCGAAACCGTGTATCCCGTAGATGCCCAATGCTCAATAATCTGGATTTGACCAAATTATTGTCTTACACCAAAGTGGCCGCATTAACCTCTGCCGAAGCTGAATTTTGTGAGGAGCTTAAAGTGAAAATACGCGTACTACAACTGCAAGAGCTGCAGGAATAAGCCAAATTAGTCCGGGAAAATGCTTTGTGCGTGTAGGAAAAATCGGAAGCGCTACAAGAAAATGAGAACTGAGCAAGAAATAATAAAAACCCAAATTATGAGGTTACAACTTTTGCAAGCAAGGAACTTTAACAAAGAAGGGATAACTGTCATGTTTAATATACTAATGTTGGTGTAAAAGCGTGGTATTATTTAACATTTCCTACTTATCTGCTACTAAATCCACCCAGGTAAGCCGTTTGTGTTTTCTAACACGGCAATATGACGACTGGTTTTTTCAGAAACTGCTCAGCACGTATTTTACGCAAACAACAACTTGTTTTCGACGATCGTAATACTTTTGTTCGCAACAGAATTTAAATTCATACTTCTAGAAGTCGTCGGACCCTGCTCATAGCCATTTGAGGCGCCGGGTGAAATGACGATAACCCAACATATTAGATTATCATCGTAGTGGAATAGCAACTGAAATAACTGCGCACCAGTAAACAGTATCTTTGTTTATCATCATTATTCCAAAATATACGTAAATTATTCACGATAATAGAAGCGAATATTCGACAGTGCGAGGTAATGGCGGACAAATATCAGAACATGATAAAGAAAGATAAGAGCTAACCGGGCCAAAACGCACAATTTTTTGGGGTTAGCGCTTGATCAGGGCTAGAGCTTAACCCAGTCTGGTGGACACCGTTTTTGTGGCGGGAGCGGGTTAGGTGCTGTTAATCGTCTCTAAACGAGATCAACGCAGTTGGTGAACGCGGCCCTAAGAGTCAACATCATTTAGGAGAGGGGGGCAATTTAAGGAGGTTGGTTCCGAGAGGTATAAAACTCGTTGATTGACGATATTTCATCGAGTGGTACTTCATTCGAATTCAATATTAAATCCATAGCTAAACTTTTGCAAAGAAGCTGTTCTTTCAGCATCGAACAAAAAACTAACAAGACAGAACGGAGAGCGAATAACTTCGAACCCTTTGCGCGCCATGTATCGAATTCTCAACAGTAACCAAATTCGGTTGGGTCTGCCATCATCCGCTGCGGCTTTAACTTCCCGAAATTGAGTTACCCGTTTCAACAGGCTTTGAATAAAGCTAACCCGTTCTTCCCGATTTTACCCCTCGACAAACGAAAACTTCGAGTAAGTTAACAAAAGCGCACACCGAGTTAGTCCTTTTCTGCCCCGTCAGCGTTCGCGTTCTTCAGTTTTGTCGTAGACTCATCCGTCAGCAGTGAAGTGGATATGAATAATTAAAAAATCCTCGCATAACTTCGTTTCCGCGTCTCCAGGAAATGTTGTATCGAAAGATGATGTTGTGTGTTTCAGGAGAAGTGGAGAAGAGGTTCACATAAGCCTGGCTGTCCCCTGGTGGTTAAATAACTGATCAATTATCAATCGTTTCAGGATGCACTCTGGAAATGTGTGCAGCGTAATACCTCAGCCGTTGCGAACTGGGCTGAAGTTAGCTAAATATTCATAATCGAAAGTTTGACAGTTTGCCCAGCTGTCCGGGATAGTCGCAGACGTGAATATGAAACAAATTTGTAATCAATGGCCAAAATATCAAGGTCGGTAATGTTTTTGCAGCCGAGAGCTAGGCGTAAGACGTGCTTTATGGAGAGTCTTTGAGAGATAAGTTGTGTAACTGCGCATTGAAGCCACCATGCCCCGTAAGGACCTGGCTCATCCAGTGGTCTGACTCAACCCACATTTTCCCAAGACGTTCCGGATGTTGGGGTAGAACTCATACATGTCAAGCTCCTTTGATGAGAATTCTCCATAACCCCCATTCGTTGATGGCGGCAAGTTTTTTTCAGTGTTGAGATCTGCATGAACTTCAGCCCAATGCAAGGGAAGCTCCCGTTTCACTCTCCACTTGTCAACCGTCAAGTCAACTGGTAACTGACAAATGATCACCTGGAGTGTTTCTGTCGATACAGTCTTATAGGCCTTGGTGATCCACTAAAGCGCAGCTCTCTGGGATTGGGCCAATACTCTCTTTCGATTCACTGTTAGATACCTGATCCACCTGCTGTTTGATACCTGTACTACGTTCACGTTTCCATGGAGGACTTGTAATCCTTGCCCCAGGGGTCTCTGCTTCCACCAAATTTCTCCAGCGTTGCCCTTTGCCTCGACGCCTCAGTCATGGCGTTGCGACAGTTACCCTGTGACGCTCAGCCACAGAGCCTCCTCGTCCGTTAGAATACAGCGAGGACGGCTTGGTGGTGAGGTTGTCATTTCAGCTGAGCTCACCCGCCGACTTCTGATCCACTGTGATAAAAGACCTCAGTCCCCCAGAGACACACAGGCACGAGCAACCTGCTTACAGTATACGGGGTCACACACGGGTGGATGAGGGAGCACGAACGCATCACAGGATTCAGTGACTCAAATTGGTTGCCAAAGGCTTGCAACAGTACGCAGTATCGCATTCGCGTTGTGTTAAACTACGTTGAGCGTTGGACAACAGATTGTTCTCCGACTGCACATATAAGTTCATTACATTCATTTTTCTGGAATTTGGTAGCGTCATTCTGTGCCATCTCTGGAGCCTATTAAAGCGGAAAGTGGCACCTTATTCTCGCCGGTTGCCAACCACAACCCTCAAGAACCGCCCTTGCCATCGCGGGGGTTGAAACACTTAGGGGTTTCATCTGAGATCGGAAGTGGTCATTTGAGAGGGTCCACTGGGTGGAAAGGGGTCGGGATCGAGGCTCCGTTTATTTGTTCCGTGTCATCGGGTTCTCACCGACCAGCTCCAGAACGTCCTCTCGGCCAGGACTATCTCTGAAGGGCCCCATCCTCCTCGCAAAAACGAAAAAAAGTTCCATTTCGCTTCTTTTACAGCTCCTTCTCACGCTTTTCTTTTTCTCCTCCGTTACGAAGCTTCGGCGTCGTAAAAAAACGGGGGTCTCTCCTCCATTGCCCGCGGGAGTTTCTCGAAATGGCGCACGTTGGCGCTATCGCCCTGCCATAAAAATACTACTCCTTTTTGGCGTGAGAAGGAAGCGAGAGGGAACTGGAGCACTCATCTTCAGGAAAACTATAAAATTCTCGGTTGCCGCATCTCGAAGTGACTTGGTACCTTTTTTTGACATTTCTCTTCCTCCCCCCTCTCTAGTCCTCGTCTTCCACCGGGGTGCTGACAAGGTCAGCTGGTACCTGGTGCCTGGCAATGGAGACATGACTTGATCTTCTCGAGTTTCCACCGTTTTTGGACTAATTCGTATTCATTCGCGAGCGATAATTCACCACGAAACGAGGAAGTTGAAAAGCAAATAACCGTTTTTGTCGAAGTCTTCAATACTCAAGTCGTTGACAGCTCCTCAAGAGGAAGTGTGACCGCATCGAGTCTCAAGTAATAAAAGAAGTTTGTCATGAGAAATAAAAGCGGGAAATTTTTTCTTTTTGATTTTACTTTCCTCAGCTCAGGAGCGGGTTCGATAACCAGCCACGGGACACCCACGACGACGCAGTCCACGCTAGCCCGGCAGGTTTGTTTCCTTATCAAAACGACTGTAAGACTCATAAGAGAGTCATACCAGTATAAAGTCATGGGTTTGTGTTTTCGCTAGCCGCGAGAGCACGGGCACTCGCTCAGCATCCACTGAACCCAGACCTGCAGAGGTACGGCAGTAGGCCGCAGGCAGCTGTTGTCCACGTGTTACCATGCTCTAACTATTTACTTGGTTGGCAAGTTTCGAAGGGACAGATCTATTATGAATCTACTGGAGGCAGAAGATGTGAAGAATGGGAGAGTCTCTAAGAAAACAGAAGGTGAGCTCCGCATTACCATGACTGGCGCAACCCACTTTCTCCTAAGGCGTTCACGGGTGTTGGGAAAAAACTTGTATGTGCCATGTCCATTTAATGAGGGTTTCCATCTCGCTTGCCATTTATCTAAGGTCCATTCATCTAGTGCGGCCAGTTTTCGTTCAGTAGAGAGATCTACATCGTTCAGTAGCGAGATCCACATGAAGTTCAGCCCAGAGTCTGGGTGCTCCCGTTTAACTCTCCACTTCTCTACCACACACCCCACAGCCTAGTCAGCTCTCTGGGATTGCCCACTTCTTTTTATTGACTTTGAGTATACTTTGCAAATAATGAGGCAGTAGCCAACTGGGGTTTTTCCTCAGCCTTCTGCAACTTGACATGCTTGCACGGAGTATTTGATGGGTAGACCTCGATTTGGTTGATCGAACGTACACGAAGTTCTTTGGCTCACCGCCAGTGTCTATGAGGCCCCTTATACGACCTTTGGAGAAGGTATTCCAAAGTGCTGGGCCGAGGACTGAGCCCAGTGGGCACCCCTTTTCTATTTTTCTTTGAACTGAGACCCGTCTGCATTTGGCCGTGGCATGAGTAATTCCCTATCGTTTGTTCATTGAAGAGAGCTGGCCACCATATGTTGTCAAACGCTACTCTGACAGAGCAGCTGCCCATAGGACGAGAAAAGTATTGTAATCGGTTCAAGGAATATCAGGTATGTAGCCAAACACACAACTTTCTGCAACCATCGTAAAGTCGGCAATCCTCTATAGATACGAGCGCTGTATGTTCGTTCAACGCAGACAACCACTAGTTTTGCCATTTTGGTCAACAGACGTTCACAGAAATGTTCATGTAATTCAGAACAGTCAAACACATTTTACTTGGCCTTGTAGACTGCATATCTCTCCTTACCCAATTTTCATATATATTCAAGGAGAACGAAAGTTAGGTGCTGAATGATTGGAATGTTCAATAAAAAAAACGTTGGAGCCGCGTGAAAAAGACAAAACCCGTATTTTTTGGTACATTTTGGTTCCCGGAAACCTTGAGGATGCTCGCCTTCAGAAGATATCGATTTCAATCAGGTCAGCCATTCTCTCGGAGCACGCACGCGTGCAGATGACGAACCCAAAATAGGATCTTAGGATTTAGTTGGTCTTAAAATTCTAAGCTCTGATGAAAACTCAACGCTTGCAATACTTTTTTCTTACTCTTTTCTGCCAAAGGACATTAACTTGTAACCGAGCGTCAGTTCATAACTACATCAGAGTATTCACATTTGCAGATAATTTAGTGACGGGAGCCACCGGGAACTCCACGAGTTTTCTCAATACCCGAATCAGCTAACTACTTTAATGGCGGCTTCTGTAGGAGAAGTTGTCACTCAATCAACGTTTGCGGGTTTCAACTCTCGTCGTCTGACGGGTATTTACATCACATGAACCTCGTTAAAAGTTCGTTTGATTCCCCGCGAAACGAATTTGTTGTCTCTTCTCCGCTTCATGACCTTTTCGCGAATTAGAGTGTGACAGAATTCTGAACGATTCTGCAGATGGAACGGCTACATCATTGAGGTCGTCCTTAAAGAACTTTGATCGTTTTCGTGCCCCATTTTATAAGCCTCGTTTGGTATAATTGAAATATCTGGTTTAAGGCAACGCACAACTCTCTTCGGCTCCACTTGCATTCAGCCCTTTCCTCCACTCGAGCAATTAATCGTTGCTCCTTTATCACTCAATTTATAACCAAATACGCTGCAAATTATGATTATCTTGAAGAGAGTCTGTCACCTCTGCAGGCGGGATACCAATTGAGATTTTTGAGCGAAAGAACGGATTTTTGAGAAAACGTTAGGCAAAATATGGCCCGAACGGCGGACGACGGCGGATTGGGAATTCTCGGGCCCTGAAATGTAAAGTGAAAAACTTGAAAACATAGCTGAATTATTCAGAATGTATAGTACACCAAAACTGGTGGCGCTTAAGCTTCCAGCATTTATTGTGCCGCTCATAATCATGCCAAGACCGTAATTAAGCAATCAGTGCACAGCAAAATACATTAGATTGTCAACACGATTTTTTTAGAAGGATCGTGTTTACCGTTTTGGAATATTCGGGTTACGAACTACATTTAGTGAAAAGGCGGTGGTTGGAATTCCGGATATTTGGTGTAACTAGTAATCATCTTACAAACGGTATTAAACGCTTATCTTATAGGTAATTCAATGGCCTACCACTTCAATTTTTTGAGTGCTCAATATCATTTGAGCGGAATTTTACTTCTCCATCGGTTTTCATCGAAATTTTTGATAATTTATTTCACTGCTCTACTCTAATTTTCCCACAAATGAGAATTTTATGGTACTGCCATGTTATTTGGAGCTGACAATAAAAAGAATTTAATCCAAATCGTTAAAGCCGTTTTTAAGAAAAAAGTTTGTTTTTCTTGTTTTGGTAACTATACTTAGTTTGAGCGGATGTTCCTGTTTTAGTGACCAGGCGACTAAATACCAATTTGAATCGATTTGGTTAAGCCGTTTTCTCTCAATAGTGGCACAGAATTCACGAGGACCGTACTTGAACACTCGCGAGAGAGTTATCAGTCGAAAGTCATGGAAGTTACGGTTTCGCTAGCATGCGAAAGCACGGGCACTCGTGTAGCATCCGTCAAACTCAGACCTGTGGAGGTACGGAAGGTTGTCATTTAGCCAGTCTCCCATGAAGAGCTGTTGGCTAACGTGTCACCACACGGAGATAGGACCCTGGGGAATCCCGTACCATCTGGAAGGAGTCCTTAATCTGGTTTTCCGCTTGATCGAACTATTTACTTAGTTAGTTTCGAAAAGAGAGATCAACTGTAATCTTCTTCGTAAACTGGGCGAAGAAATTATAAACTTGCTTATTAGCAGTCAGAGCTTTAAAGTTTGACTGCTCATCTAATAACCGTCACTACAGGACTACAGGAGAGCAGCACGTGGTTTTCTGTTCCTTTCGCATTGGAGGCGCCAGATACACAGGATGGAGAGTTAAGACGAGAAAAGCCGTGTAGCCCTGTTAGGAACTAGTTCGGCCATTTTCTTCTAAGACGTTCACAGATATTGAGGAAACCCCTCATACGTGCCATGTCCGTTTGACGAGAATTCTCATCTCGCTTGGTATTTATCTCAGGTTTCCATTCAGTAGAGAGGTCCCCGAGGAGTTCGCGGTTTAGGGTGTTGTGTGACTGGCCCCTCATGCCAGTTGACTAAGTATCTGCTGGATGTATCCACAGGTCTGTTCCAACAGGATTCACCACGGGTCAGGAGTAACTTGTAGTAGCCGGATTGCCCAGACTGCGAGCAGCTAAAGAGCTTGCTTTCACCTGTGCTTTTCTGAACTACAGGCAATATGCTCGTCATCCAAAGAGAGAGGCTTTGGGCTTGGCGAACCCGTGGGCGAGGCGTTTTTATAACCTGCATTTATTTATTGGGACCCATTAATCACAGATTCATCTATAAGGGTTGCCTTGGAGGAGAAACGCAGAATGATGTGTCCTTATGAGTTAAAATGTTGTGTGTGTTAGTGGTTTGAGGGGAAACTGCTCGAAGCAGCGTCCTGGGAGCCCCCTTTCAGGCGTATTGATTTTTCCCCCTTCCAATCGTCTGTTGGGGTCCAAAGCGATGCCACCGCATGAGTCACTGCTGCCATTCGTGCTACCCAGCAGGACTAGGTGTCAAGAGGCTGCCGCTCAGGGTCAGCTCTCGACCATTGATGACGTGCTGAGGTAGAATATATTGAGTGGTATAGTAAGCCCTGTAAGCCCTCTTATGACCACACAGGGGATATGTCAAGAGAAATCTGTCCTCCAACATGCTGTAGATGTGTTCTGCAGTCTCAATTTCAAGGAGGGGTTTCTGCAGCACGTTGTCTACGTGAGGATAGGTGTCGATGCCCCAGGAGTTTGATACTTTGGATTTGTTTACCTCTTTTGTGTTGATGTCGCGTCGGAAGATCCGTCCTTTATTGTTTTCAAATCTCCTCTTCACCTCTGCCCTCGCAATAGCAACAACGGTACGATCCCTCTCCCCGTTTGCTGTCTCAAGACTTGCCGGCCGCCGCTTCAGTATCGCCTCACTTCTCGTTCAAAGCATCGTCACCTTATTGTTTGTTCGTCATCGGAAATTGTTCCGTGCTTATCGCCATCTTGCCTCGTGACTGCCGCTTTCTGATTTTTTTTCTTCGCCAATTACCAATTCACAGACCGACACCTCTGTAAGTACAGCAATGAAACTATACTTCAGCTTTTGCGGGGAAATAAAACGATGCTGTACGCCTAACCAGCTCTACACATTATTTTCAGTTTCTGCTGGGTACGCATGCAGCACGAAACCCTTCATCTCGCCAACATATACCTACTGCCATTCGACCAGTCTGTGGAGTTTTTCAGCCTCCTCGTCTTAATTCTCGCCCTCTACTCGACTATCAATCGTCGCCGCAGGTTCCCCTTACCCGTCTCAAATGGTCTGATAAATTAATTCACCTGTTTTTCTTTTCTCGTCGTTCCCCCTTTGTTTGCGCTGTTGTTAGGATTACCCTTAAAACCTCACCTAATTTAGAAACCGCATTATTTTATTTTTGCCTACATTAAGTTTTTTCATTGTCAATCCACCGAAAAAGTGTTGAGGAATTTTATTAAATAAAAGAGTTTGTCCAGAGTAAATGGTTGTTTGAATTCTGAACACCACGCCTTGGCGCAAATAAACAATAGGAATATATTGTGTCCCTATAAGTCCTGCGCCCTTACGGACACGCGGAGAACACGGCAGTGGAGTTCTAGATCCTCAACTTTGAATTTTCTATTTTCGTCAAGCATCGAACATCAAGCTTATCAAGATCTAACTCCATTCCCAAATACTACAGAGAAAACACGACTGAGCACTAAATGCGAAGGGCCAAAGGCAAAGCAACGTCGTTGCCCGTTCTATATCTCGCTGAAATGACGTATCAACACCGCCCCGACTGCTCCAGTTCCTTGGGCAAGGTAGAAGTCGGCCGGACCACCCTGTAGTGGTCAAATACCCGTAAATGGTGTGAAAACGGCGGCCCCATTGCCAGCGCAAATACTGCAATGTGCACGGAAATCTCGTTAATCCGAAAATAAAAACTGGATTTCCTTCTTATTGGAAATAAACGGCTATTGGTTAACGTGTCTTGGGGAGGAGGAGGGGGGACATCATAGCGAGGCCTGCGCTCTTCGTGTGGCCCCTTAAACTTGGCCAAGACGTGGGCCTACCGGTTTAGGAAGAGGCGGTTAGTTGGTTGGAGCAGAGTCCCAGGCTCTTAACTCAACTCGCGACCACGTATTTCCTGCCATCGGCTCTTGACAGAGATAAAATACGAGTAGATGAGACTGCTCGTCGCCTGGCGTGTTTTATCGTGGAGGAGGAACTTTCCATCTTCTCTCGCCCCCGGGCTTCGCTTAAAATCTGGGGCCATACTTTTTTTTTCCTTCTTTTTGATTAAATACTTCTTTCATCGCGTGGATGATTGCAGTTCAGCAACTTGCGCAGTGCGGAATAATTTGCGAATTTTTGTGGGCCAATAGCAAACATATGTGTAAACTAAGTTTACCGACGAGGAAACTATGTTTTGAAAAAATAAAGTCAAAACTTTTGTTTGACGAAAGATACCTTGTTGGAGACAACCGGCACTGAAGCTCCTGTAAGATCGAGGTCGATAGTGCTGACTAAGCGTTCTAATCCCGGGAATCATACGCTTAGAGGGTACCACTACTCAAATACTGCCACATGGTATGTAATAGGTAACTCAGTTTAGAGCTAATATAATTAATTAAAGTAGGAGAAATACAAACTGAAGGGGGGAGGACATACTACAGGAGCCGAAACATCTTCAAGCTGACTTTTGTCATCTCTCAAAAAAGTAAATAAAATCAGTAGTAAACATCACTCAGATCGAATAGCACCGTTTTAACACGTTCGTAAAAAGTCAGGTTAACAGTTTAAATTTAACTTCAACGAGTCCCACTGCCGGGAGAAACCGGCAAAGTTCCTTGCTTTTGGATCGTGCGTGATGGCCTAGTCAAAGTGAGGTCTCGATTTTGATGAGGGTGTCTCGGCAAAATACATCACTTTGTGGCCACCTGGTAAGTCCTTTTGAGAACAGGGCCCACAAGAATTGCCCACCTAACCTACCACGATGGAGGCTGAGTATCAAAGATTACACATTAGAACGGGTTTACCCTTAATGGTGAATTACTACAAAATAATGAGTATTATTAATAACGCTGCAGATCTGATGAGCCAATGACAACAACTAATTTGGGAAAAGCATACGACAACACTTATTTGGTGTTCTCGACTGTTGGGATTTAGTGAATCATATAGTAAGATTCCCACCTGTATCGATGTAACGTACAGCTAACATCTTATACAACTCTTGAAGTGCTGTAATTCACAGCGATTTAATGTCAGAGAGTAGACATCGACCACGCCAACTGTAAGTTCGAACCTTTTGGTTAATTTATCAGATACAACTAGGTGCTTCCGAAAGTTTTGATTACCAGACACAATTTAAAGTTAGAAACGAAAGAAACGATAGCGATAGCATGACACAAAAATAGAAATAAACGAGTAAACCGACGTGGACAGCCTCAGTGAAGTAAGTTCCCAATATTAATTTACCAGTTTTCTTCTTTAGATACTTTAATCCCTACTTCTGGATGGCTGTAGAATGAACTATCTAGACGGTAGAAGTTCTATAATGGCTAGTACATGGTCCGGACAAACCACAACAATTTCAAACTAACGTTGTTTTGTGGAACAGTTTTGTTCGCTGTGTTTTCTCTTTTAATTCCACAACTGTGAACGGAAATCTTCGCAGAATAATGGCACTGGCAGTCTCATTAATTACCCATACGGGGGCTCTTCGAAGGAGGTCGCACAATAATGAGCGGCAGGCCAATAAATCCCCGAACTTTAAGGGCTACTACTTTCCGCGTTGGTCAATCGAAAGCATGGCATAAGTAGCAGTAGCTCAATAAATTTCGGTAACAAAAATCTTCTGAAAATACTCAACGCCGCTTCTTCATTCGTACGGTTACAATGGCTTCCACGACCATTCTCTGAGCGGAAAGTAAACATTCCTTCATTACACGAAAACCAAAATTCAGCTTAGTCAAATCAGACTCTCGTATTTACGATTGCTATCTATCTTCTTCCATCGCATCGTGTCTTTTCGTGTGACTCCATCTAACTGGAGGGCACATTTGTCAGATACTCAAACTCTTCATATGCCCACCCAACCCGCTCTGATGAATTGGGGCATTTGGCACAACAGCGGCTTGGGGCAGATGGCATTTCCCTGTCACATCACTTCTGTTGATCCTGTACAAGTCCTCATAGCAAGAATCTACACGGCTTCAGCACAGCTCGGTTATTTCCCCGAGAAGTGGAGACACGCGACCGTGTGTATGATTCCAAAGCCGGGTAAGCCTGAACATATTGCAGCTTCACACAGACCAATTAGTATCTTGTCGCTTTTGCCTAAGGTGTTTGAGCGGCTGGCTGGTGTTACCCTTTTTCCTACAGTACACCGTACAACACATCCCTAACCAAAAATTCGGGCTGGATCGACACATTCCTGTCCACTGCAGCTCCAACGGCTCACGACAGTCCTAAAGAACAAGCTTTCGACATAACGTGGCACAAAGGCTTGTTATTCAAAATGAGAAGTCAACTTCCTAACGACTTATTTGGTCTTCTTGCGAGCTATCTGACGGAAAGATCGTTCGTGATAGGTGTTCCGGACGAGCAATCATCGTATCGAGCCATCCAGGCGGGCGTCCCACAGCTGAGTGTGTGGGGGCCGTATTTATGTCCCGTGTTTTGCTCAGATATACCACTCCCTAAGTCTCCGACGATCTAAGCAGTGCACAATACGAAGAGGCAAGCATAAGACTGCAAATTCACCTAGAAACCTTGGGTCAATGATGTGAAAAGTGGAGAATAAAGATGTGAGAAATCTGTGGCAGTGCCCTGTGCCTATAGAAGAAAGTTCACTGATTCACAATTGAAGTATCCCGTCCATGATGTCCCAAATGCTCCATCACATCAATACTTGGGAGTGATATTAGACAGAGGCCTAACTTTTCACGAGCTCATAAAAAGGCTGAGATCTCAGACAAAAGCTCACCCCACTGCTTCATAGCAGAAGTGTGTCTGTTCAGCGCATGCTAGAAGGCTGTTTCCTTTACCTGGTGCATCTGCCCAACCTAGGTTTCAGCCATTTTCGTGTGATGCTGCGGGGAAGTTCGAGAACTGCCCCTTCAGTCGCATGTGTGGGTTAACTTCCAACGACAACGGATTTCTCCTTTGGTACTTTCCCTCAATTTACCTCCTTCTCCAAGACACACTGCTCTTCCCAGTGGACGCACAATCACTCCGCTATCAACTCTCGTCCCTGTCACAGTTCGCTCTTTTCCTTCGATCCAGTTTCCTGCGCCAGTTCACGCGTTCCGAGTACTATCCTTGTGTCGCCTTTTTGTTCACGATCTCAACTCAATTCTGCACGTGTAATACAGTCCTCCTCACGCTCACCGAGCTTCATTTTGATCCTCAAGCTCCCCCTCTCCTGTACACATATTGTACCGGGGGCGTGATAAATTGTTAGATTAGACATTCCGGGCAGTGGTTACTATCAAATCGGGTTCGAAATGAGCTATTTCCAGATGAACGTAGAGCAATAATAAAAGCGTGTTGAGTAAGGACTCACCTCTTAAGTCTTCAAACTGACGAAACATAACTTGCCGCGCACTGAGTAAAGGTATGTCCGCGTACTGGTGGAACATGGAACGAAAATTCGCCGTTATACGAAACACGACCGCGCGCTGGTATCACCAAACTTTTCAAACAACATTTAATTGATAAATCGGAATTGTCAGTAATTAAATCGGGTGTCTCAAAGGTCGTTTGAAACGATGAAACGATCAGAAATGACCAGCCAATTTCGGGACTGGGCATCGTCCTAAATCAACGATTTACCAACCACTTTTATCCGCCTATGTTTGTTTAAATTCGCGAATGTTGGGGTTCATTAGCGTACTAGCCTATTTATCTAGAACTAGTTTGGCTGATAGACCTAGTTGACTTGATTTGCCGGAGGGATTTTTACTTTTTGAATCCTCTTCAGATTTGTACGTTTCAAGAGCTAACGCTATTTGCTATAATGTTCTATGAACGTGATTGGAAGAAAACGCTGAAACTAATCGGCTCATGGGCCATATTTAGTTTCAGTTACTACGTAACCAGGAAATGATATCTTCCGCTAAATTGTCCCGTGAGTTCCTTCAGTAGTGGAATTCAACTCTCTTTTCACCGTGACTTCACTGTTGCCCATCGGTGCTATTCGACTCAGCACCAAAACATACCTAGATAATGATACCAAACACGACGTAAATGCAATAAATTTGCCAGAATTTCGTTTTTGGCAAATTGTTTTAACCATTCTTTGCCCATAACAACTATGAGTTTGGTGGGATCGGATTGCCGATGGAGTTTTGTGTGAAAGAACGGATTTTTTAGACCACGTTAAAGCACAAACAATTCTTGGCTGTCTGATTTAGAATGAATAATAAACCCAAAGCATGTTGATAGTCTTACGAACCTCCTGTACACTGATAGTAACTCAATTAAGGTTGTGGTACACGTAGGAGCGACTCAATAAATTCTAGAACCTTAAGCGCTACCAGTTTCTACGATGTTACATTCTAAATGAAATCCCTAAATGCACGTGGGCTTAAAGAAAGTTTTGTGATGAGTCGCGCCAGATATTTATTTTTAGGATAGGCGATACACGCCTAACCTGTTGCTCATTCCCATGAAGTGAGAACCTCATGCGGAGTACAAGCGTATTGCCTCAACAATAAAAATATCTGTATAATTTATACGTTTGTTGTATTCCTCGTTCCTGTTACTACATTTACAAAAGAAAGCTGTGGTAGAGCATTTCGGATGGTAGTAGCAGCAAACCAGACCCAATGAACAACACAAGAGTTCAGACTGGACGAACTTTGTCTTTCAACAGAAACCGTTTAATTGGTTCTCTAATGAATGGAACGCTCAGGTGAAATATCATTGCACCAGAACCATTTTATTACGAACTATCCGAATAAAATCATAACCTTCTTGTTTCTTTGAACTACCGAAATAAACCCCGTATGAAGTAAGCGAAATTGGCGAAACAATTCGAGACAAGATGAAAAGCAGTGACAAAACTCGTATTATTAAGTTATAGACAGTGTCCCGTCTGCAAAATGGTCTTTAGTTAACCGCGACGAGCCGAGTCAAGTTTTAACCGCTACGACTCCGCGTTGAAGAATTCGCGGGTCGTTTTAACGTATTTATCGTAAACCATAGTAAATCTCAGATCAGTGATCATTAATGATTGTTTTGAATGGAAAATTTGGTGAAACCTTCCGGTAACTCGACATCCGTTGAGTGCCGACTGTGAGGCAGTGGACTAGGCGCAGCCCCCGCCGCTACGAGTTCTCCCAGTGCGAAGAGCTGCTCGGAGCTAACTGCAGGGGCTCAAAGCAGGATGTTTATTTATTGTCACGAAACACGGGCTATACTGGGTGTTTTGCACTTGGTTTAACAAAAATTGCATAAAACTGGACTGAAAATGGAGCAGAAATGTGCTTCCAAGATATAGGTGAAAGTTTAATCTCTTCCAGGTTCAAATAGCGCAATTCGAGACAAAATGAAAAGCAGTTATAAAACTCGTATTATTAAGTTATAATAATAAAAGTTGGAGCACTTGAAATCTCACAATGCTTGGTTAGAGCGAGTAATGTGGGACCTTATGCAGCGCTAAGTCAAGAGAATAATGGTAATGATCTACCTACCGCCTGTGCAAGTAACACTCTGTCAGACACGGAGTGAATACTTCAACCATCGAAAAAGATAGTAATGTCAAACATTCTATAAGTGCGATGGCACTGGTAATTATGCATCATCATAATCCTGACGAACATTTTGTGATACTAGAAAGAAGTCAAACATTTCGGGCCAACGGCACCCTTCTACCTCAATCAGTCGCCGTGATATGCACTTTTAAAGTTTATTTATAATATATCACATAATACACCATTATTACCGGCCAGGAAAATTGTTTACCCCCCCCCCTCTCGTCTCTTACGTATCAGGGCAAGCGGATTGCAAATCCGCAATGTCCGTTCACCGTCCAGGCCATATTTGCTGCTTAACAACCCATGGTTGTTACGTGGAAAATATTAGCTGTAAACGAAAGGTTGGCAGTTTTATCGCAATTACGTCGCGTTTGGTATCATGTTCCACGTATTTTACGATGCTGAGTCGAATAAGATGGTTCTCGAAGGCGTGAAGTTGAGCAATCATGCTTTGCAAGAGCACAACAAGCCGTTGTTAATAATTTTTCATTTTTATCTTATTTTTTTAGAAAATCACAACTTTTGCCATAAAACCCCCACGTTCTTCCACTTTAAAAAGGCTTTTCCCAACTGTTGACTAAATTTCCGGTTTGTTATACGCCTAGAGCACATTTAGATTAAAAAATGAACTCCTAATAGTCAAAACCCGGCCACGGATTAAGACGGCAGACACTTAGAAAAAATAGGGTATCTACAACAGGCGTGATTTCTCAAGTGAGGCGAGTTACCTAACTTTAGATCTACAAACAATATAGCTCTCCTAACATTTGTGCGAACGGCGATGCAGCATAAGTAAGGGTTTTCTATTTTTACTCCCCGCATCTCAAAGGGTGAAGAAAGTATAGTAATCGTGCCAAAAAAAATTGGGGTTTTCTTTGTATCTTTACGTTTTGAGGCCTACTGAATCCAAAATACCAAGTCCATTGGCAAAAATGAACCAAAAACTAGGGTTTTTTATTTTTATCCAAAACGACTCGGACCATTTTGATTAAACATTCTTTTGCAAGTCAATATGTAACTTTTCTTTCCTATGAATATCTCCATGAAAATACGGTGAACGAGGATATAGCCCTAAAAAGCCGAAATAGATTATTTACGCTTTTTGGCAAAACGGCTTCACCGATTTTTACCAAACTCACAGAATGTTTTTAAATAGTTGATGCCTATATGTTAATCTCAATTAATGTTCCTCTGACAGCCTATTGAACAGGGATAAAAATGAAAATGTGTCGGAAATAAAGATTTTTTGAACATGTTAATAACTTCCATAGTAACTGTTTTGCTGTATTCGATCAAACTCACGGAGAGTCTTTAAGCAATCTATACTCATATTTTGTATTGCGATATTATTTCTGTATCTGTGATAGATTGTAAAACGAGATTTCTCGAATAATAATTTATCGGTTTTCCAGTTGTCTCACAAACGGCACTACGATTTCAATCAAACTTCAAGGATCAAGAAATGCGTTGAACGGCACTGCAGTTTATGAAGCAGGTCATCAAATTTACGGGGTGTTGAGAAATCTACAGTATCTTATTATTATTACAACAGATCTTTCGGGTTTAACGGGGTTCTTCGATAAATTATTTTTTGACACACGTTCTAACAACACCCAAGGTTTTCCGTCTCATTAAATAATATTATCCCAGTTCTTAGACGACATGTCCTCGACACGGGGGTTGTGAAAAGTTGCTACGCACCAGATAATTTTTGCGCGAGTGGTGAGGACGCCACAATTAAGAGTTACTAGCTTCGTGGGAGTTGGATGACCAAAAGATGCTCGAGGGCAACGGGTTCACCTGCAAAATCAGTGTAGGTTTCACTTGCTATCAATCGATAGAAAATCCATAAAAAGAAATAACCGTTACCTGCCTAACTTCTCATCCTCCTTCTAAGTTCGGGCTTATAACTCGTACTCTAACTCTAAACTCACTACAAAATACTATTTCTACCTTTTATAAAAGACAAACTCAACGTATACTTCACGTTAATTCTCTTTTTTTAGAGCATTAGACATCATCGTACGATACATTTCTCACAGTTTTTACCCGATCATTACCAAACGGTGAACGCGATCCTTCCAAAACAAATCACAAAGACAGTATCTTAAATCACCTGTGAACTGATTGTTCAATAATGGTCAGGGCACGAGTAGAAGGAGCACGATATATTCCAGAACCAAAAGCGCCTTCCGCGGTCACGTCGTTATAAATACTATGAAAAACAGATTTGATTTGTTGCTTGAATCACTGTGTGCGCGGGGGGTCGAGGAAAGTTCACGCTAGATATTTTTTCTGTCGATGACGTCAATTTCTTAGTTACTTCGTGGGGCTAAGACAGGATTTCCTGGTCAGCAGGAGGCCCGGAACTGCGGCACGCTACCAAAAATGCGTACAGCTATATTCCAACCGGTTTTTGACAAATTTGGTCAAAGAACGAAATTAAATCGACCTTTAGTCCCAAAGCAAACCAGAAAAGGGTCTGTAAGGTCATTGTCATTTGGCGTCACCTGTTGGCCAAGTTCAAAGGCCCCATCCGAGTAGACTCGGCAGACACCGGGGAACCAGTTCCCCGCTCGCGAATCTGTAAATCTCCGGCTTAACTCGTTTTTTGTTTTTTTTTCCGCGTTGACGAATCAATTAATCTTTGAGAGCTCAACACGGGTTTTACAACGAAACGATTTAGAGCGGTACGAAGGCGAAGGATAATGCGGGCAATGAATATCAAGTAAGAGGTTTAGAGAGACTGGTAAAGTGGCCGAGTGGAGTAAAGTACGGCGAGCTCTTACCAGGTTCTTAGCGAAGGGTTTCACTGTATGTAAATACGAGGCGATTACGAAAGGAGGCGCTGGACGATTATTTCGATGTAACTACCATCGCTGAAATACCGGGAATGTTCTCAAGAAGTAGACCCAGTTGTCTACAAGTAACACAATTGTGGCGCAGAGATGATAGGATGGGTGACTGGGGGGGGGGGGGTTTACTCGTCATATTTTTATTCCCCGGAAATTGCCAAATAATATTAAATCCATTTTACTGCTTTTTTACAACAAAAAAAAGTTTACATCATGCAAGACCACGACGCTGCCAGTGCTTTGGAGGAAATGGACATGAGCCCAGCAGCAGACAGGTTTGCTTCCTTATCAAAATTACTGTTCCGTGGGGGTACGGCAGGTTGTCACATAGCTGTTGCCCTGTGCCCTGTAAGATCTCAACCTGGTATTTTCGAAGGGAGAGTTTCGAAACAAATTTCGAAAGGAGAGATCAACCGTGGCCACGTTTTTATGTCAAAGTGGCGAAATGGTTATTTGCTTGAAGGTTTGGCTGCTCTTCCAACAGCTGTCGCTTACTGTTGTAGGAACTACAGTGGAGCAGCACGTCGTTTCTTATTTCCTCCGTACTGACAGCGAATGACAAGGATTTGTGAGAAAGGAGTGGAGCCATGCATTGAAGTCACCTTGTCCAGTAAGGAACTGGCTCGTCCAGAGGTCTGGCTTAACTCCACTTCCTCCTAAGACGTTCACGGAAGTTGCAAAAAACCTCACGTCCCTTTGACGATCTTGAGACCTCCTATCTAGTGTGGCAAGTTTTTGTTCAGGAGAGGGGTCTTTATTGGGTTTCGGCCCAGAGCAGGGGAAAAGCTCTTTTCACTCTCCTCTTGTCCACCCTGCACTCGATGGCTAAGTCAATGGCCAGTAATCACTTGGGTCGATTCTGTGAGTGGTCTATTGTAGGCCTTGATGATCCACAGAAGCGCATCTCTCAAAGTTTTACTTTGATTTACTGTGAGTTTGCTACCCCAGACAACACTGCAGTAGCCAGTCGCCCATAAGTAAATGTCACATTAACACACCCCCAAGTGGCCTTGCTAATTTTGCTCGTTACGAGGAAACTGCGCGCGGGTAATGCCAGCAACTGACAGCTGTTAACTTGTAGCCTATGCCCAATTTAGTGCCTCTTGACTTAGTGAACAAATCAGACAGACTTCATTCCAATTAGTTGGTTAGAATTAGAGCTATTCACTTTCCTTAACCCTGCTATGTAATGTGACTTTAATAGACTGTTCAGTATCACAACGCTGCAGCACAATATTCTAAGGTTTGTCTCCAGAATTAGCTAGAGCGAACTGGTAATGATGGAACAGTAACAAAAATTGTTATGAACGAGAGAGCATGACCATACTTGGTAACTATTTTCTGGAGGCGAATTAAAGCCATTTTGGAAACGAATTGAGGTGCACTGTCCAAAGTTAGAGGGCCTTGATCACAGGAATTGGTATTTCAGAATGAATCTAAAGAAAGGACATGAATCTCAGCAGTTTCAAAGAAAAATGTGGCTGACGGTGTTGAGGAAGCCCCTGGACTCATAGTCACAGATTCCACTGGAAACGAGATCCTCCAACCAATCTGTGGCTAGCGCCAAACATTCATTTGCTAGGTAGGCCAGATAATAAAACTGCTACCAGATAGTGATTGGAAAAAATAAGGCTTTTGCTGAGAGAAACTCTACTGACAAGTAACAAGCCAGTGATTTCTCAGTGGATTTTGTTGGGTGGCACGAAATAAGGTTACCAACCATATTTGCAGTTTGTCCCTCAATCTATTTTCACATTCCACATACCAAGAATGAGAGAACTTCCCAGCTGCTCTTAGACTTGGAAATCCGACAAGCCAGTTTTCCCAACTCTCTTCAACAATCGCCAGTTTGCTTCAACCATTTCTCTATAAAACGTCATAACTCCCAAGTGCACTTGCCGTATGTTGCTTGTGTTGCACGTGCCTCGTCAGTAACACACCTACCGCCTAAAAAACTTCCAATGACGACCTTTGAACATTCTCTTTGCATCCCTCCCATGTGTCACAAGTCCATCCAATCACAAGTGCATTGGAAATTCGTACCCAAATTGCAAGTTCTAACACAAAGGCGATACTTTTCAAGTGATCGGGGAAGTAGTGATTTAAGGGGGGGGGGGGATTGAATTTGTGTTGTACAATGATACAATCGCAACGTGTGAATGGATCTTCATTAGCCGCGTGCGACTAATTTACAGAGTATTGAATTTATAAAACAAACGCGATTCTAGCGCCACACACAACAGGCGCATGGCGACCCTGAGAATTAAATACATCTAATTGGCCTATTGATTTAGTTCAAAACAACGCGCAGGAAACTGCGAGGAAAACGCGTACACAATCAACTGTCAACAGTCAATTCGCTTCAGGAGTTCCCGTATCCCTATTCGCCACTCTTTTAAATTTTATTTTTCAAATATTGCTTCAGGGCACGTACTGAGCCATTTATGTACTTTGATTAAGGTGCACGTGACTGCTTCTGCATATGGAGACACTCGACACTGTAAAAGAACCCGACGGATAGCCAAGCTGCGTTTAAGCCCATTTCCGCCTACATCGGCAGATCTATATTGAGCCTTCAATCGCTCAAACGACTTTTTGCCGTAATAGGCCCCTCTCTTATTTGGAGTCTCATCAAGGCTATGAGAGTAACAAAAGCCCCTTCCAGTCGGGCCTGAGCCTGTTCTCTTATAGAGGCTACAAAAATGGCAAGTGAGGCGATGGTAGAGTACAATACAGTCAAAAGGGCTCGTCATGTCTTTCTGTTTAAAGGGTCATAGAAATGCTCACTCTGACGCGACGAGAACTATGAGACGTCACTAGTTTCTTCTCTAGAGCGTACCACCGAGAGAACATCGCTATCGAAATGAAGGACTGTTCCTGAGCAACTCCGTCCTTTCGCTTGAGAGCACCGCCATCGTTTCTCTTCCACGCCGCCAACCTTATCAATAGCACGAGGAATGATGAATGCAGTACCAACACAAGAACTGAATTCGAGGTGGCGAGTGGCCTAATATGCAGTAAGTGTGCCATATCGCGAATAATTGCTCAAGAAAGGATGATCGCCGAGTGCCTTCTACCGAAACCTCCATCTCTCGAGTGAGCAGGTTTCCTCTCATCTAAACCATCAGTACAAGAGGTGTTCATTGTCTCTTGGGGTTCTCATTTCTAGTCTTCTCGCGCCTTGTCACTTATTTTAATCACTTTTCCTCCAAATACGTTAGAGCACTATAAGGTACAAGTAGTAGATCGACAAATCAGGCAGTTTAATGACCCTTTTCTCGAGTACAGTAGAATGTACGATAAAAGTCAACCGGTATATACCATAGTGTAATGGTAATTTTAAACGCCAATTGAAAAAGAGGTTGTGTTCAACTCAGCTCAAGCCGAATCAGTTCAGTGCCCATAGCCATAATGAAAGATACCAAGCTCTGAGCCTTTTTGCCAACTTTCAATTATAGCTGCTAATCCAGGAGTCCCAAAGCCCCCTGTCATTCAACCCTATGACATTTCAGACCCTGCCAAAACCATTTTATAACCCGGGCTGACAATATTTTTCCCCTCCAACGGTTTCTTTTGTGGGTTTTTCCTTATTACTTCCTACTCACATTATGTCCTTTGAACACTACTTTACAACCGCGTGGGTGCCTTAAACGACAGTCAGGCTGTACAAAACGAATGGGTCAAGCATAAAATAAAGAGTTCGATGTAGAAAATGATGTTTATTGGAAAACTTATCGCCTTACCAACGCCAACATTATCGTAAAGATTTCGCTTCCTTTTGTGTTATGACTCGGGGTGCTAGGGGCAGGAACATTGTCAAGTATGGAGACAACAGAAAATTACGTTGCTTTCACATATAGTAAATCCACCAGAAACAAACCAGACCGAGTCAAAATGCGTTTGACAAGTGTTTTGCGGACCTAAATTCTCAGATACGAACGAAATTAACCTAGCACACCCAACGTGATGGTAATACGAACACTGGAGTACAAGTTTTTTTTTCGACGACTCACTAAGTTTTCTCTCTTTTCAGCATAATTTCTTTTTATTAAACACTAACCATAAATTTGTTTCCTCCTTCTTTATTTACAGGGTTTTTTCCTCAGCTACTAAGCAATCTTAAGCTGCATATATTGGCACAAACTATTAAACAAAGTTAAGAACATCAGTAACACACAAATTACACTGACGGTGCTTACTCAAAATATGCTACTTAATTTTATAAAATTTGAATTACTATACATCAACAGTAAAACAGGTATTACTAACTTTCTCTCTTCGAACAACGAAAGAAGGTTTCTGACTTGGAAATTGAACACTTAATGATTCGTTTCTAAATTGCCAAAAATGTGCATCAGTCGTTCCAACGTTCAGTCAAACCATTCACGCTAAACGTGTTTAAACAATTTCGTTTTTTGAAGCAAGAAAAGGCAGTTGATGTATGAATAAAGTTCGTTTTTTTTTTAGATGTAACTTGACGCTTTCTAAAACAAAAAATGCGGTACACTCTTTTTGTGCGTTTTGTCATCATTACAGTCGCTTCGATGCTTGTGAGAAGCCAACGATGGGTGAGTAAAACTGAGCACAAAAGCGGCAGCGTAGATTTTTATGCGAACGCGATCGACTCGCAGGTTGAATGTGTGGTTTTAAACGATGCAATGCAGTTTAGTGACAGTTTCGACATGCATCAAAGCGGTCGGTAGAGAAATGGGTGGGGGGGGGGGGTGGCAGCACTGCACAGAGCGGTATTACCAATACACGGGCGTAGGTGTAATTCAAGTTTGCATCTAGATTAAATTGAAATCAAGTCAAAATTAGGGTGTCACACTGGGGTAATTTAAAATAAATTTATTATACTTTAACCAATCGCCAAAAGTTTTGAGTTTAGATGTCAATTAATTCAATTTTAAATGGAAAAATAGTTTATTTCGATCTGAATTCATATCTATGTACAATGAGTTTGGATGTTGAGTTATACTTGAGTAATTGCAAACATTCGAATTAAACCTGAAAATTTAGTGGCAAACGACAAGGAGGTGGGTCTGACATGAGTTGAAATTCAAGTCAAATTTAGTTTAGATTTTAAATTCGGAATGAACATTTAGTTCGATCCAGGTTAATCCAGACTTTATTGAGATGTGCATTCCAAAATATTTATTCATGAGCTTGGGTCTGCTTTTGGTTCTGACAAAGGAATAAAATTAACTGTGAACTTGGAATTGAATTTCCACGACATCTTACAGCAGCGTGAAATGAACTAGACGAAAATTATTTTGAAAGCTGGTTATTATCCAGACTGAATATAAATCACCATTTGAATTTGAATTCAACCTAGATTTAATTTTGGTTTTGAATTTCCATCGCAATTTGAACTCAGTAGAGATTTGAACGCAAACAATAATTTAAATTGTGACGTAGATCGAATGATGGCGACAATACAGTTCTAAATCAGCCAGAGTTTGCATACGAATTAATATCGACTACGTTCATGCGAGGATATGATTTTGAATATGAATGATGACAAGTCATTCCTCACTTCTTTTATTTTGACTTCCCTTGGCTCTGCGAAGTAAAAAGGAAAGTTATGTAATCGGCTAAAAATAACGACGAGAAACGCCATTTGGGAAAACGGTCCGTGTGGACGCGATTGAGAGAAAAACGGTTGAACCAAACCAGTAAATGTTTTTGTTCTCGAACGAATTTCGATTAAGGTTTTTTTTTAATGCACACCTCTAAATGACACGACAATACCATTCAATTCCCATCTGTGGGAAAATGACTAGAGCAGTGAAATAAATAATCAAACATTCCGACGAAAATCGATTTTAGCGCAGTTCTTTCCTTGTAATAACGCTCATAAGCAGGTGTTCTAGAAATTCCGAAATTTCAACTACGTCTCCCTCCCAAAAACAGCCAACCCTTCTCAAGAATCCCCTGTGCACCGATTTCTGAATAATCAAAGTAGGAGCAGCACAATAAATTCCGGAACCTTCAATCCCACCAGTTTTCAAGTTGAACGTTGAATTAAATACCGATTTCATTAGTTGCTTGCTAGTCGATAAAATCGCAGAACCAAGGCCAAGGAAAGTTGTACAATGCGTCGTACTTGTTTTTTCTCATTTAAATCGACGAGAATTTCGGTCATTAGAATTTTAACGTTTTTCAATTTTTGAATCTGAATTATAAGCGCGTAAGGAGCACTTTTGAGTGATTCGAAATATACGTCAAGATGTAAGAATATTACGAATTTTTTGTTAAAATATATAAAATGAATTTAGGTTCAAACTTGGTTCACGAATTCACATCTCAACCTACTCGGAAGTCGGAGCCCAATTTATATTGGACAGACGCAACTATTCGCAAGCATTGTATTGGTATATATACTTCATATTTAGTCCTACTCTCAAGGATTACATAACATTGGTCAAAACATATACCTTCAGCTCTTAGTTTTAGTCTCAGTGCAACGTACGGTTTTTACATTTTTCTTTTTGAAAATCTTCATTTCTTCTTCATGGTAGTAGACTTTCATTTTATATTTCGAGCCCGTCCGCGCAATAAATTCAAAACAACATTAGGAGTTTGCCACACATTTCCACGGAGGCGGACGCCCGCGTAACATCACGAAAATGCTCGTCGACTTATACGCCAGTTAATATCATTATTTTCCTTCTAATTATCACCCCGGCGACAAACCCTGTGTGGCGTACAACATAAAAGTAAATTTTAAAAAATACACCGCCTCTTCCCAATTTAGATATTATTTGTGCTAAATTTGTTAATCTCAACTGCGTATTGGCTACGAATGTAGGTAGCACTCTATTCTCCGAAATCGAGCTTTAGTCCCGTTACTGGCCTGGCTCACAATAGAGTTCGACGTAAATTTAAATTGAACTGTGAAAACTTACGACTCGAGTGGATGATATTTTCCAACTGAATTTGGTCTAAATTCTGGTCTGAATACCAATTCAAAAAAGTATCTACGCTACTTTTGAATCTGAGTCTCGTCTAAATTCAAACCTGAAGTGAAAAATGAGTGGACGTTCGGCTGGCTGTAACCAAAATGAATTCGTAAATTTAAATCTGACTTTACATCTAAATGTACGGCGGAAATACCTCATAACGCAGACGTATACTTAAGCTCTTTTTTACGTTCGATTGAATTTAAATAGAATTTGTGACATCTCAGATTAGAACTTGAGCCATTTATACAGACTTTTGAAAAAATTTAAGGAACAATAAATATTGAAATAAATTAATTAAAAATTGTAAAAATTGGCTTGAACCTCATTGAGCGTAACGAGATGACAAAACGACAAAAAAAACGGTCGTTAACCGTCGTAATAATTAATATTTGACGATCCAACCGTCGGCGAACTGCAATTAAATAGCGAAGAAATTGTCAGCGCAAACCGCATCTGAACGGATTTGCAGGCTCCCTATCTTTCGAATCACAGTGACCTTAGATGACCCAGTATTTATACTGTTTTGGAGTTTCTACGTTTACAAAACCCGCAACGTCAACGAAATAAAACAAAACGAAAATGAAGGAACGAAACAACGAGCTCAGAAAGACAATTTTTGGCGGCCACAGACAAACTTCGTAGATACAAAGCGAGATAAAAATCGTGGAACCTCTTTGGACGTTGTAGAACATGCAGAGCGTTGTAAATATTAAATTTGCCCATTTTCGATTTTAACGGAAATATTTTCGTACATTTTAGTCGTCAAAATAAAGTGAACTTATTAAATAAATGAAAAACCGCATAAATTGTAGGCACTTGGACTTTTTTTTTCAAATTTGCGCACTAAAGTTTGAGTAATGTGAAGAATGCGTTAACTAAAAATTCGTTCGATAGAAATTACGTATAACGCAATTGTAGATTTTTTAGAAACAAATCCTTTGCAATGAAAGGCTCAGGGTCTTATCTGCTCACAAGAGCTGAATACTCTAGGTGCGGGCGCACTTGGCGGGATGCTGGTTTGGTGACCACTTTTAATTGTTGGGTGGGGTGGTGGTATGGTAATACTTGTGCCGACGCTAGGAAGGTTAAACGGCACCTTTTCTAACGTTGCTAACGTCGAAATTTTTTGTACCATCGTTGAGAGTTGGGAAGGGGTGTGTCTTTGGCTTTGTTTGGGAACAAACGAAGTAAGCCGCGGATCAGTCGCAGACTGGTTGTGGGTGTCTTGACATACAAGGGCTCCAAGTGTGTAGCGTGTACCACGTGCCTTGAGTCTAGCTAAATTCCTCCTTTATGCCGATAAAACTTGAGTGCGAAGCCATACTTTAGGCCTGGATAATCTCTGGCTGCCTTCACTCTCCATGACCCTGCAGCTGTCCATAGCTTCCATACTACCTCCTGAAGCAGTTGTGGAGTTCCTTGGGACAGATTAAAAAAAACTTGTGTGGACAACAGGTCAGGAGTGGAAGTTTAATTGAGGGTTGAGAGTTCATCAGTGATTTTGTGCGCTAAGTACAGAGAGACTAATTATGTGGACAGATCTGAAGCAGTACTTCTTTGTTTTTTCACTTGAAAAACGTGGCAATTCATACTGAGTTAGCTAGAAGGAATCATCGGTTTCTGCCATTCTAGTAAGCAGTTTGGACTATGCAAACCCTCATTGACAATTTTGATGCCACCAGGGGACTGACATCTTGACAGGACTGCAAGGAACAATGTCTTGAAACGTCTACATCCCAAAACTACACTTGATTGGATGTCTCTCCCAACCAGAGCACGTTTTAAGGAAATTCTCAGCCTTAGTATCGTGATTAAGGCTTTCAAGAAATTTTAGGATACCATTTTGTACATCTGAATCCCCTCCTCACCCAACCAAAAGGAAAGCAAACATTTACCAATGTCACTTTGATATTTTCAAGTCGTATGGAAAAGGGTGGCTGTAGGGCTCTCCCTCACAAATTTCATCATTCAGAGGCTGCTGCAACACGCCAGGCAGACCGTAATGGGCATTTAATGGACCTCGATGTTAAGTTTACCACAAAACAAGTTTGCAACTGCTTTCACAACTGGTGAAACTGTGATAACAGATTAAAACTGCATTTGCGGACAATAAGGGCGGAGGAAGTCACCCGGACAATGAGGAAACACACAACCATTTGTCAAAGGAAACCTCAAATTATCGCTTGACCTGAAACACCTCAACAGCTCCACAGAATTACCGTATTTACTCATCTACAGCAATATGCCTTCATAAGACCGGATTAACTCCTCAGATTTCGCAGCAGTGTGGTTAGTGATTGGGGGAGGTCTGGACAAGGATATGAGCCCACCAAATCCATTTACAGGTGGAGCATGTTTAGTTTCTCAATATTCCTTTGAACCCTGACGTGTTCAGTGTTCGTGACCTGAACACTGAATCAGTGACCCAACCATCGTACAGACAATCAATCGCTACCAAATGAACATATTTATTCGAAACCACAACGAAATTAACGAACGTCTTGTAATTATTGCATTTTTCACTTCGAATCACGATAATATCCAACGAGAAACACGTTGCCCAACTTTGCTCCAGTAAAAACAAACAAAAAAAGACGATCAATCGAACGGCAACTAATTACAAAAATTTGGTCCAAAAAAACCAACGTAGATCACTTTTTTTTTTTTACTTTCGCCATTTCAAAAAAAAACGCTGCATATTCCACATTTTTTCGATTCACACCACAATTTGTTTAATATTCGTCAATAAAAAGGGAGAAGAAAAATTGTTGTGCCAATACATAAACGGTGCATAAAAATAGTTGTAAGTTTATGAGTAGATCGTAAAATGTTTAAACATCGAAAAGTCCTAGACACCGAACGGTGTTTTATGACGTAATTTGAATTTTTTTCTTTCTCTCTCTCTCTCTCTCTCTTTTTTCGAATTTGTTTCATCACCACAAGAATATAAAAAAGATGATAGGCGACATTAAAAAATGCACTATTCGTTACATATTAAAGTTCCAGTGGGAGGGCAGCAAAATCGGGCGTAGGGAAGGAAAATGAAAAAGGAAGGCGAAGCAAATGAGAATCACGAAGCCGGTTGATTTCGACGAGAAAACACACACAACAAAAAAAAGAAAAAAGTCGATATTGCTGTTTGATTGATTTGTTACAACTTTTTATTTCGCGATCAAACGCGCGATTATTTTGGGTTTCTCTTTTCTTTTTGAGCAAGATCGTAGAAACGCAAAATTTTCTTTTTTTTAACGCTTTGGCAGTGATGTCCCACCGAGGACTTCGACACTTCGAAGGGAAAACGAAACTTAAGTTTTACGTGTTACGAAAAACAAAAAAAAGAAGAAAACTTTATAGCCATATCAGGTACACGTGGTAAAAAAGCCTGGTATTTACAAGCTAACGAGACTTATATTCAAATACCGAGAGAACAAAAAAACCAGGCGGAGTTGCATCACCTTCGTATTAAATTGACACGGCAAAAAAATAGCGCTAGGAAATTTTACGTTTTTTTTTTATTCAACTTTGCACTTTGAAACTTGTACTATTGTATTGCGATTTTGTCGTTTTCACTTTTTTTGGACCTATGAAATATTTGTATATGGATTATTTATACATTTTTAATAGATTTATTTTTGTTTACCACAAGTCGACAAATTTGTACCATTTCTAAAGCTATGGTTCTTATGAGCGTAGGCCAAGCACGCGCCTACCTGATTTCGTTTTCGTTTGGGAGGAGTGGGGTTTTGGTGGAGGGGATGGTTCGAGGGTGAGGGGAGATATTACAATTTTGTAACATTGAAACTCAAAAGTTGATAGCCGAGCGCAGCTGTGAGAACGTTGACGCGGGAACGTTTTCGAAATCGTCCGAACCCGACGGTGGATCGAGAATCGAATACCGAAACGAGTACGATGAGAATGCACAGATCTCGTGAGGCTTTTTCGGCACATTGACTGCTCGATAGTCGACTACGTACTGGGTGGTGAGTGGTTGGGGGGGGGGGGGGGGGTTCGAGGGGTTGACGCAGATGTCAACAACACATTGGCAAAAGATGTAGAGTTTGAAGGGCCTCGAAGAAGAAAATGAAAATTTGGATGATTGCAGAAAAGCATAAAGGTAAAGGGGGTGGGAGCAAGTACAACGTTCTAGAAAACATCAGAAAAAGCTTTTGAAATCGTATGCTTTGTGAAAGAGAATGGGAGTTAGTAAATTAAGTGGTGCCTGAAGATTTTAGGGGGTTTAGGTTTACCTAGTTCTG
This sequence comes from Pachypeltis micranthus, assembly GCA_020466155.1. Lineage (NCBI taxonomy): Eukaryota > Metazoa > Arthropoda > Insecta > Hemiptera > Miridae > Pachypeltis > Pachypeltis micranthus. Next base: position 43,197,006 of record CM035769.1, read on the forward strand.
TGTAAGAAATCAGACTGTTCAACAAACGAAAAATGAGGGTTTAGCTGGTTCTGTGAAAGAAATTGAGAAGTGAGAGGCTTTACTGCAAGAAAATGGGGGATCTTACTGGTTACGTTGAAGAAAATAGGAATCTGGAAATTTTTGTGAATGGAAATACTAATCTGGAGGATTTTGTGGCAGTTGTCTGGCTGGTTTTGGAACACATATCAACTTGAAGGGCTCTGCAATTAAAAATGGGTTTTTGGAAGGCTTTGATAAGAAGAGCCTGTAAGGCTTTTTAAAAGGAAATGGGAACCTCATCCACCATACAAATGGAAGTATGGAGGGTTTGTAACAGAAAATCCAAGCGAATGATTGAGGTTATCTGTATTGTTTTTGTAGGAGGTTCATGTCTTTCAAGACATGAAGACGTGAGTTGAATGGAAGTAGTTCTCACCAGGGAACGAAGTCTAAGTATATGTTTACGTGGGTCCAGTAATCAATTTTAGCAACACGCTGTTTACTTGTATTATCGCGGAGGAGTTCGTGATTAAATGAAGTTCTCTTGCTCATTTCAACCTTGCAAAAAGTTGCACCTTCCTTCCAAACCCATCAACCACGTGCTATGACTAGAAGCTTCCAGCGTACAGCAAGCTTTTGTCCTGATAGGACGTTTCATTTAGTTCCATCCCAAACTGTCTAAGGCATTGGGAATATTGAACTACATTTACTGCCTGACACAATCCACACAGATCCTTCCTGCTTGTTCCCAACACCATCTCGATCGTGCTGAATAAGGGTCTGGAGCTTGCTCCTAGATTTTACCTCCTGGGACCAAATCCAGTTGCTCTTCAAACTCCTCCTGCACTTTTAATATCCACTTTTTTTGCGGAATTTCATTTTAAAGCAGACTCAAATGGCTCTCAGAGCAACTTGTTCTATTCCCAATAATTAGAATGGAGCCACGTGGACAAAATGTCGATGACTTAGTTAGTCGATGTTGCCAACAAAAATGAGAACAGTAGCAATAGTTTTTTTTGGGTAATTATTCACAGCCATCGCTTCGTCAAACTCCGAATGTTGAAGTATAAAAGAGTTGTGGAAATAAACTGATGATTCTGGTCCCTCTTGATATTGTTTTTTTTTGTACTTTTTCAAACTTAATTGCTCTATGTGTTGTTGTTCGTTTCAATAATTTATAAAATCTCAATTTAATTTCAGTTTGGTCCTCATACCTAAAGTACTCTCTTACTGGAGCAATGCGGGTTTTCCGTAGTTATTTTATTGAATTCGAGCACGACATTTGTGATATTTGGGTCCCATTGTATTGTCTGCACTGAGGAATTTGTATGTTTAAAACAAATTTGAGGTTTCCCTGGTGGAGCTGACTCAGGTTAGCTGGGGGGGCAAAAAGGCTGGTGAGTTCGCCCAGCGCAAGCACAATTTGAGGAAGAAGGGTATCTGACATGATGAGAACTGAAGATTCGAGTGAGGCCAGGCTTTTGGAACGATGAAAGGCAAGGGACAAAATAGATAGGCTTTGAAAAAAAAGTGGCGTGAGTGGCAATAATTTCGGTGCGTGCGAACCTTATACATCTCTTCGACTGATACATCATCTCACAGATAACACACGGTTATTTGAACCTCTCTCGTGACTTCCAAACTAAAACAGGAATTTTAGTTGAATGATTGTCAATAGTGACTAACTTTACTTTTATAAAGTACGTTTTTCGTATAAATTTGAGGTAGTACTGGTATGATCCTCGCAGGCACTCTCTCCTCCTCTCTGAAGTCCACCAGGGAGGGAAAGTTCTGCGAGTACCGACATGTTCTAAATGTTAAATCATTATCGTTCATGAGTAAGGGTTCGAGTCACCTCACAGGACCTCGTATCCCAATAAAACTAGCACAATGCACCGAGGGAGTAGCTTGAAGTTGCCTTAGTGGGACATTTTTTAATCTTGTTTTCGGATTTTTGACAACCTGCTTGATATAAAATCATTTATAGCTCCCATGATGGACCTTCGAACTGATACTTTCATTACATAAGGAGAGGATCAACCCCTCTACAGGTGCGATAAACAAGGGATGCGTCGAGAGATCTAAAAGGTCATTCAGAACATAGCAGTGTTCGAGGTGCTCTATCAGCAAAACGACTCGCTGGGCAGTTGGTTTATCATTCCATAGGTGAATGACTTGCTCAGATATTGAAACTTTTAAAGGCACAAATGTATTGCTGACCCTTTATTGCAGAGTATTCTACGTCCAAAACGCATCTAATCTGAGTACGGCGAAGTGGTTCAACACGAAACAACGGGGGTTGGTAGAAACATCGGTATTTTTATAGAGATCAACCTCGTGAGAGAAAACGGCAAATTTCCCGAGGCCCTCGGACACAGGTCCTTCACAACAGCATCGATCTGTCAACAGGAGTTCATCAATACTAGCCACTTTCGAATTATTCAAAGGGTTATGATGAGAGTATCTAAAAATCACCTCAGTATCTAAAAGGGGGTGGATCAAGTAGGACAGCACACAAATCTGTGAACCACTTCTTGAGGACATAAAACGGCTCACCGATGCTAGTCTAGTCTCACGGGGGTTGTCGGCCTTTTAACCTAGCTTATCCAATGCTGCCTTTGTTCAATCAATGCCTGACATGCTCTGGTAATGCTTCAGGACCTATGTCTCGAGTCTGAAAAGCCAGTGTGCCCATGACTGTGTGAAGGTGTACGGGGGGGGGTCCTTATTCACTCCTCCACCATGGATGAGAGAAGGCACACTAAGAGCTAAAATCCGTACAATTCCAAATCTGGGGATCCTGCGCCCCACCTCGCCTGTCACTGGCCTGAATCAATTAGCTCATTGGATTCCTGTAGAAGGAGCTCACCGATCCGAGCACAATCAGGAATAAATACTCTTGCTTCGTAAGGATCTGTTTTGACAGGAGAAAAAGCCATCATTCAACATAGCAATCCATCACAGAATGTATTTTTCTACCTACACGCAGTTAACTTGAATAGGCAAAAGCGATTTATAGCCTTGCCATGATCTGGAGCATCAGCACCTGCTCCATCCTCGTGTGGGGTGCAGCGCTTACAAGCGAACCCTTCGAGGAGCTCTCCATTCTAACTAACAGATCTCCCCCAAAACTGGCCTCCCGTCACTACAATACGCTAACAATCCGACACTACTCATTGAGTGTCATTTTGAAAATTTCTCCTGCCCAGAAAAGTCAGAAACAGAAAACAAGCGCTTAATGTCTTTCGAAATATCAGGGACCGCAACGCTTGAAAGATCAATATTTACCCCAGTCCCGAATGATTGACAACTTTGGAAGTCATTGACTCAATGAGATATACACTGTGCTTTCAGGTTCAACGAAGGATTGAGCTAGAGCTCACACAGAACCAATAACTCCACTACAGCCAACCTACGGCAGGCCCTTGGAAAAGCCTTCCAGAAACCTCGATCAACATCTTAAACGAAAAGCGTTGCATATTTATTCCTTAGCAGACTCTCGGGCTCAGTTGCATCAATCTCGAAGTAAAGGTCCAACACAGCACAAACTCTTGGGTTAAGCAGTCAATGCACCGTCCTCTTTCATCCGACCGACAAAATCCCGATCCACCGCGGTTCGAACCAATCGAACCGAAAAATTGATACAAATAAACAAAACCAGCGACAACACAATGAGAAACGATCTGACTTTCCACTAAACAATAATGTCTTAACTTCGTTTTCGAATTATTAAACAACAATAACAATTCGAGATCGAAAAAAACCAACAAAAAACTATACAAGAAACAAACTTTTTTTTTCGAGAAACTTAGTGTGCATTTCCTTTTTTCTTTTTTTCCCCTGAATTTTGAAACACTTTCTTAGCTCTACATTAAGATACACTGACAAATACATAAATTTGAAACAGGAAGTAGTAGAAAGAATATTCACAATATATACAATTATATCTTTACAAAAAAGTGCTTACGTAATTAAGCACCGAAATAAATTTGTACTTTTTTCAACACCATAAAACTATAACAAGCCCTCAATAAACTTATACCAAACTTTACGGAGAAAAACATTTTCTCTCTCTCTTTTTTTTTCACTTTTTCTCTTCCCCGAAACGTTAAAAATTAATAAAATTAATGAGAGGCACGACATATTTTATAAAAACCAATTTATCAACGCGTTCAAGAAAAAAAAATCGACAAACCAAAGTTGGTCCGATTTGATAATACTAGGAGAAAAAAAAACGTTGGACCAGAACATTTTCAAAACAGAAAAAAAAAGAAAAAAGTAACTTCAACTAAGTAAAAAAAAAAGATGACTATACAAAAATTAAAATGTAAACTTTTTTTTACATTGAACATTAACAATTTTTAAGTTTTAAATATAAAAATGGCACAGTTAGTATCTTCGCATTCAATTAAGTATGCTGACGACCGACAAATAAAAACAAAAGAGGGGTATCCATCTTTTAAATCCATTTTTCGTTTGTTTCGTAACGACAAATCAACAACCCTCAAACGGCGCTGAGACGTTTCAGTCGATTCTGGGGACAATTCTAAAATGCTAACACCAAAAAAAAAGAAAAAGTTTCTAAAAAGATCAATGTGATTTTTTTTTGACAAAAATTTGTACTTTATTTCAAATCACGATTTTCAAACGCTTGTTTTGCATAACTTTATTTTTATTTCACCCCCAAAAAAAAAATCGATCATTCAATGGTAGGGTGAATGACGAGCGCGTTCTATTCGCGACGCGAAAAAGTTCAAAAATTACATTAATGACTCGATGTATTTTTTTTTGTAATACTCTAACATAAATAGATAAATTTTTTAAATGCATCATTCTCTTTCAATGCATCAACTAAGGAAATAAATTTAAGAGAGTAATAAGAAAAAGACAAAATTTCGAACGAAATCACTGGTATATTAAAAAAAACCGGTATCGGACGAGCGAAAGAAGGCTCTTTATTACAATTAGCCCGGACATTTTGTGATGTCATAACTACCTCTAGTTACAATTAGTCGATAACAAATAATTTTTGGGATATTCGTTTTTTAGAAAGGGAATGGCGGTGGGATAGTTGTGAGGAAGGGGAGAGCGACCATTTTGATGGGGCGCTGACTAGGAGCAAAGGTTCAGTTTTTTTTGGCAATAATTTAGACTGAGTTCGACTCCTTGAAATGGTGGTGTGGGAAAGGGTCATAGGGCCCATTGTGCTGGGGAGGGGAGGGGGGGGGGGGCGGAGAGAAAAAATGGACGAAGACTATTGAGGTAAATAGACGACATCGAGAAAAAAATGGTTGAGACTAAAATGAAACGTTTTACTCTGACAGCGGTTCCAATTTGATGGAGGCTTGAGAGGTGATGACAGACACTGGGCTGCTTCGAACGACGCTGATGTGCGGGGCAGCGACTGAGTCGATTTTGACTTCGGGCGACTGTCGGTTCGAAGCTAGAGGCGAAGATAACCTCACGTTGTTGTTGTTTCGTTCTTCAGATTTGTCCCTTTCGACAACCTTCTGAGGTTCTGCTCCGTGCTCGTCAGTTTTAACCTCTTCGCTCAACCGTGTTTCTTTACTCTTCCCGTTGACCTCCTCCGACAACCCGGGCTCTTCTTCAATTTCGATGCTGATGGGTTCGGTGACCGGTGATGATTTGACCTTCACCGCTTGTTTCTGTAACAAACAAAAATCACTTGACTTCAAGCGTACTAGATTCTAGGTTTTGTCAGAGTTTCATAAACTTTGGTGTACATAAAGCGCACCATAAGTAGAACCCAATATTCACAAATGATGGTACAGGGAAGCCATCTCTGAATGCTGTTTATAGCGAGGTGAGGGGGGCTTGTAAATGATTTTTGACAGGAGCTCTTGGGTGCTCTCAGTAGCGAAGATAATTACTCCTTTCCCTTTTGCGATACTCCGGTCATTATGTATAGTGCTGTTTGTTACGTACCAAGGAGCCTCAGTTCGTAAAAAGAGCATCCTGTTTTGGATTGTTTGGACTCTTTTCATGCGTCAATCAGGAATTAGTCGAAAGTCATGGCTGTCGTTTCCATGCTCGTAGTGGCTGGGTGGAGGACATCTGTGCTGCTGGGAGGGGTAATGTTATTATTGTGACGGACACACCAGAAAGCGCTCACCAGCCACATCTTCACTAAAACAACAGCTGAATCTCAAAAGGATCAGCCCCAAGGTTGCTTCCCACTCCTACTCTTGTGCGACATGGAAGCCAAAAAGAGGCCCAACAGCTCGTTGAGCACAACTCTGCTGCACTCGGCTTGCTAAAACAGGATGTTAGGCCCCTATTTATCAAAAACCGTGGTAGACAGAAGAACTGAGTGATACAAGTGCCGCCCAGCCTTCATAGGAAGTAAGAAGGTGCTAAGCACCAATAAATAATCACAAAACGATGGAACGTTAGGAAATATCAGACCCCCATGCAATGCTACAAATGGCATGGTGGTAGCCTGCACTAGAACAGTGATGAGCACCTAACTCATGGGCCACATCTCACAACCAGGAGACGGGCTAAATGACAACCTCCCGTTCCTCCACAGGTCTGGGTTTGGTGGGATGCTGACCGAGTGCCCATTCATGGATGTTGGGAAAAAACTCGTACGTGAGGAGTTCAGCCCGAGGGGGTTTAGCTCCCTTTCCAATGTCCAAATTAACAAGTAATAGGCCAGTGATACTCGGAGTGGTTCAGTGGATACTGTCTTGTAGGCCTTCATGTTCCACAGGAGCACAGCTCTCTTGGGTTGGGCGAATACTCTTATTTGATTTGATTGCTACCACAAATAGCAAACCCATATGGTCAAACATGTGGATGCAGCAGGTGGTACATCAACTGTTAGGAATGTAAATTCAGTCCAGCACTCACTTATTACGAAGTATGCTTCTATTTATGGTTTGTGGTTACCTTGTCCCATTTCTGACTGTCATATGTTCTGACTCTAACTATTCACCCTCCATCCTTGGTACTTTTTCTCAACACTTCAAGTTAACTTATTAAATAACTATCATTTTCCCAAGGTACCATGTCGATAGTAACTCAATTTAATTTACAAATAGAAGTATTAGTATGTTCTAAGCAATTTACTCCCGATTTAATTAGAGCCTTAACCACCCCTGACGATGCTTTTTTATTTTTCATAACTATTCTATCTGTTAAGCAGAGTTATTTGCACGCAACAGACTTTTCTTTAAAATTGTGAAACTCAATTGTTTTTATTTGAAAGATGCAACGCCATTGAAACGACTAAGTCGCACATCGCCGTTCTTCGACAAACCTCAAATCGCTATACAAAAATTCGATAAGAACCAATCCATCAAGTCATAAGTTGATGAGAGTAACCGTAATATTGATTTGGAAGTATTTGGATTCTACTGACAGTCGAATCTACGGCAAATAAACGCCAGATGATGGCAAACGAACCAAATTATTCTCTCTACAGAAATGTTTGTTTGTTCATTTCAGTGATTATTCCCGAGTGTTATCGCCCGACATTTACCAACTGTTTGTCGAAAAGCAAACCTATCGTTTTCAATGTCGTTGAATTGACACAAAATCCATCACGAGACGGGGGGATTTGTCATAATTAAGTCACGTTGCCAAGTGACGTAGGCTCGTAGGCACATAAACGCGTGATAATAACATATTCATATCCTAACAAACACGTTTCATTAACAAATAGTTATATTACGATCTACGATCTTACGATGAGCTCAAGTGCCTACAACAACACTTAACATGCCTCTTCGTAGGCGCAATGAATTTATCAGTGATGACGATTCAAGTTCACAGGACATTTAGTGGAGGTAAATCGAGTTCTATACACCGTAGTGCTGCTGTTGCTGTAGTAGCAGTTCTAGAGGGTTTAGGTGGTAGATGTTTCACGTTAAACTTCCACTAGACCACAACAAGGTCACCAAGGGGGATTTGCGGAGTAATTAATCTTCGCTAGTTGGAAGCACCATGTCAGTGGAAGACGTTCCCAGTTACTGGCTTCCCCTTGGGGACTGCCAAAACATTTTAAAATATCTGGTGCGTTGCAACACACAACTTTCCTTAGCTCTACAACGATTCACTTTGTACATGGCTAATTTTATTTAATCAATTCAGTTATCATTCAGTTAATTTGAATCTTGGTCAAACAACGCTTTACGGCAGCAGCAAGCTGTAGCGCTTACAGTTCCGGATTTTATTGTGCTGCTCGTACTCATTTCAGGACCATTATTGAGCAATTGGTACACAAAGAATTAATGGGGCTGTAAACAAGAATTTTTTGAAGAAGGATAGTAATTACTTTTGGAGAGTTATTGGGTAGAAACTTTTAGAACTGGTAGTAAGCGAAATGGCAGTAGTTGAAATTCTTGAATTTCTGGAGTGACCTCCATGTACCTCATGAGCGTTTTTAAACACTCACCCTCTAGGTATTAGATTGGACTACAATAACAATTTTTTTTAACATTCTACAAAAATTTCAGCGGGGTTTATAAGGAAAAAACTGCGCTAAAAACGCTTTTCGTCGACAATTTTGATAATTTATTGTGCTGCTCTCGTCATTTTCCCACGAATGGAAATTTCATGGTATAATTGTCTTATTGAGAGCTATCTATATAAAAAATTTAATCAAAATCGTTAGAGCCGCTTTTGAGAAAAAAAATTTGGTGTTTTGATCACTATGATAACTATAGTTAAATTTCGATGGATTTTGTTCATACCCTTATTTTGGCGTCCCATGGTAACCTGCGGGCGAGATATGAAGTTTGAGCTGATTTGGTGCGGTGGTTTTCTCTAAAAATCGTTCACAGACACACACACACACACACAGACCATTTCCCCAAATAGTGTTTTTCGGACTCGGGAGGGTCTGAAACGTAAAGATCTGAAGAAAACTCAAAATTTTTTTTTCAGCCGATTACATAACTTTCCTTTCTACTTCGTAGAGCCAAGGAAAGTAAAAATACCTTGAAGGGATATCTCTCTTTCATGAGTCCTGTTACTTGTTAATTAACCCCTCAGATTGCATAAGCAGTTGCACTGTACCACCTAGCGCACTTTTTACAATACAGTGTTAATAGTCACCAGTAATGGACGTGTTATTGTATTCTGCAAAATGAATCCACTAAATGAGTTGTAGTTGGAGATGGAGTATTAGTCGATGGCACCAAATACCTTCCAACCTGATGTTCTATAGAATTTGGCGTTAATCTCTTAATGCACAGGAGATAACACAGTGCACTGATGGATGCAGAACAGAACACAGTGCCCTCCCCCCAATAGAGATAGCCAGAGACTAATAGTGGCTTTCAACAAGGGCACACAACACGTATAACCTCTCTCGTAACTAACATACAGTTCATTCGCAGGTAGAGCTAACAACGCTTGTTCTACATAATGTCATGCTATGCACTAACTTGGAGGACTTTATAACATCAGATCTAATTGGAAACATCGAACATCCTCGATATCACTGGTAGGGCTGAAAAGGAAGGGAATTCAGTCAGCAAGTTGTTTAACATCAATTACTTTGGGCTAAACTGATGTGTCAATTGATTTCAGCTGAATGGGCACATCGATCTGGTATTCAGAAACAGCAGCCCTCGGTAAGTCAAAATTCATAGAGAGCTAATTGCTTGAATGACCAAGTTCAAATTGGAACATAATTCCAAATATTCAGACAGTCGTGTAAAACGAGTTTGTCACTCTTATTATGAATCGTCCAATGAAGTACCACTTGTAGTCTGAGTTAGCTTTAATATTTCATGCCTAGGCTTTTGTTACCTAGGGACCATTCAATTTCCTTTTCATTCAATGCAAGTGGGCTAAAAAGTGATTTTAAAACACACTTACTCAGGTCTCTCCAATTCCACCGAAGAGGTTACTATTTGGAACTGAATTGCATGTACAGTTGTGTCCACTAGTTGGTTTAATCAGTTTAAAGTTGATTAGGCTTGTCACAAGTTGGGAATCGTTTCAACCACGTCACACGTCTTACTCCATGTCACCTCTCGTAAATGGTCATAACAATGAGGCCCGTTTCCAATTTTACAACACACTCAGGAGCAATGAATGCTAATTCCAGCGATTGTGACAAAATGCCGACTCATCACCTGCGACTCAACTATCGAAAACACAGGGAAGAATTTATTCATATAAGAAACGACACAACTTGAAACCGACGCCTGTTGTCAGGAGTTTGGAACCCTCCCGCTCGAAATCGTGAATAATATACTGTAATACCATGTCATTACCTCTTTACTCAGTTGCTGCCGCAGGGATAAATTGTCTTTTCGCAAACGACGGTTCTCGGCTTCCATAGATTCCAATCGACCCGCTAGCCTCTCTACCAGACTAACAACTAGTTCCCTTGTCGTTTCTTTGGCATCGCTCAACGCAGCAAAAACGGTTGCGACTTGTTCGACAGCGCTCCCTGAAAGATCAGTCATTGATTAGCAGATTGATAGGTTAACACCTCAGTACAAACAGCTTATTCATAAATGAGTAAAATTCACCCCCACTGTCAGGGTGTACCTCTTTCAAGTCGATCTTGCTGCTCTGGGCTACTTCCTGATGTGAGGAGTGAGAACTCACGCGTTGTTACTTTCCCTTTTTTAAAAGAGTAATATACATGTGGTGGGGACATGGGTCGTAACTCTGTTTATATCCTGTTCATGGCATGATCACAAATGTCTCCAAAACCGAAATTGGTTAAATTGTATTGTCTGGACCATAGGGGTCACACGTCGAGAGCTGCTATTATCAACTGTTCCCTGACTAGCTCATACTACAGTCGTCTTGAAGTGAAAATGGACCACACCAGCTGTTGAACTTTCGCACTATGGAATCAAGATGCCCCCAAGATTTTCGCCCAAGGGTTTTCTGTACGATCTTGCCACTTCCTTTCCCCACCGCCATCTTCGCGTTTTTTCTGCATGTCACAAGACAATTCTGCGCATTTCGGCTGATTTAATTTATCAATTGAGAGTGCAAGACGAACGACACGTTCTCCAGTGGTATATGAATGTAAGTTTGATCCCTGACAAGTACTTATGTCGTGACTGAGATCACGGGGTGTGGAGGTAAGGAGGCATTCGGCGGGTTCGTATTTGAGGATTTTTGGCACCTAGAAATAAAGATATTTTCAAATTTGACATTTTTTTGACACTTGGGGCGACAACATAGTTTGGGAACGCCTGACTGGCCTGGAGCCCTTGGCAAAGGAATACACATTAACATGTGCCAGGCCAGAAAAGGAATAGAAGGGAACGAGGAGGCCGATAAACTGACGAGAAAGGAATATGCGCTTTCTCTGGTGGGACCTGAGCTCTTTGTAGGGACCGCCAAGAACCACTTGATCAAGGAGGTTGGTGTAAGTGGGAGGAGAAGTGCAGGGCTGCCTATTCGCAGGATGTACCTGGCCAAAGGTAGTCAAGGTTGTTTGTCAGACTCTCCAGGCAGCGAATGAGGGAGATCCGCAGCCTGGAGAGAGATAGTATACACATGGCATGCGGCCTGTTCACAGGTCACTGTCCACTATGTTACCACCTGGCCAAGATTGGCAAATCAAAGGTATAGAATTGCCGATTCTGCGAGGTGGAGCTGGAGACTGAGGAGCATGTACAGTGTACATGTGAGGGGCTGGCTGCAGCACGCCTCCGAGTGCTTGTGGTTCATCAGCTGTTGCCGGAGGAGGTTGCAGGGGTAAACCTCAAGGTTGTCTTGCGTTTTGTGCGAGAATGGTGGGGACGTGTTGTGGACGCCGCATCAGAGAATACCAGATCCACAGGAGCTGGGGGTGGAACTGGGAGAACATGGGGGGGGGGGGTCTCATGCTCGCCCAAACAATAGGCCCAGTTGTGGCTGCAATAGGGGCTTTCCCGGTGCCACCAAGCAAATTTAAAAGACGACATTGTGGCCTTTCACGCGCATTTAATTTTCCGTTTTTATTCCATTTCGCGTTTGTTTACATTTGGTCAAACGGCCTCAACCGCTATCGTGAGCTGTTATTGTGAACTTATATCGTGAACCCTTCTGCCCTGTACTCCTGAACTCTATGGTCGGACAGTGCTTTTTTACCTGAAAAGTTTTCCGAAGGTTTTCATTCTCTTTCTCAACCAATGACCTCTTTTATTTCTCCAGTTAACACCCTCGCTGCGAATATGTCTTTTAGCCTTCGTGGCTACGACTGTAGCCTCCTTATGCGCTGGTCATCTACTTTGTGGTTGCTGTTGATGGCCAACACGTAAGCGTTTGCAGAGCATCGTTAGTTACTAGTTACACCGTGTTAACTAATTTAATATCTACATAAAATTTGCATCGCGCTTTCAGGGCGCACCAGAATCCTGGTTATACATCAGAACTTAACCTTGCATCATACACTGTCACGAGTTCTGACGATATTATAGACTCACCAGTGAACATGTTGGTAAAAGGGGTTCTCTTTCATAGCAACTTTTCAGTGTTCGGCTGCTTCATTCCCCTTTACACAGGCTCTGCAGCGCTGCTCCAACAAGAGCGCTATAGAAAAATCGTGCCAATATTGTAGCAAATATCAGCCGAAAATCAATCCCACCGAATCTAAAATTGTTCCAAATGCCTCTAAAATAAATGGTACTGAACTGCCAGTCACGTAACTCATGGGAGTTCGCCATGTAAATACTTTAGGATGCTTTTAAATAAACACCTCTATCAGGGGCTCGATAACAGAATCTGGACAAAGAATATTACAGGAGGAATAATAGTACTTGTCAGAGGTACTCTATGGTCGAGCAGATTATTACACTTCTGCCTGGGCTGGAGTGAGATCCGCGTCGCTTGTGGGCGGTTTCCATGGCAAGGACGACATGACCTCACGCGGAAAAACGAAGCGCAACTATTGAGGGAATCAGAAGGAGACATCGAGGAAATGTAACTGTAAATCACTGTGCTATCCAGCAACCGAAGCCAGTTGTCACTTTTTGCAATAACTCAGTTCCCCCGGTGTGTCCAGACCATCTATTAGCCAATTTATGTCAGCTCCAGAACAGCCAATATGATCAAAATGCCGGGTGATTTATGCCACTTGTCGCTATCGCACGAATCACTGCCAAACCCCTCTCATTAGCTACCAACTTGTCACGCCTAGACATACACTGAACTAATTAGGTTTTCAATGTTCATGTATTACTTCTTGAGCAGAACAGAAGTAAACCTGTCGAAAATGCCTTCACTATTTGGACGCTGCATCTTCAATCCAACAACCGCCCTCGAGTGGAAATATCGCTTTGTCATTTACTTTTCTGTGTTTCACTTTCCCTTCTCTGCCCCCTTCGTTTGTGCACTCATAAATGTGTGTGTATATACACGCATTAACGTAATATTAACCAAAGTGTGGGAGAATAAGAAATAAGAGACATTTAACAGCTCTGAAGCGAAAAGCTCAACAGCTCGTTTCTCATAAACTTCACGTTTTATTTGCGCAATACAAGCTCCAAACAGTACAACCATATAATATAACTTTCAAAATTGCTGATTTATGTATCATACGAGCCTGAAATATATTCTCCCCGCGATATGGACATATAAATATACAAATTGTCGCTCGTAGCGAAACGAAACCCATAGAAAGATCCTTCTGGACATCGCTAGACTGGCTGGCACACAATCAAGTCCTCTCATCCTCTAGGCTAAGCATGTTAACAAAATCGGGTACAGTGAGGTCGAGGGAACGGAAGGGGGGACAAATTTGACTTTGAGAGCGCCAAATATTCGTAATACTATCGAATTTTTTTCTTTCCTCGCTCTTACAGATGGTACAGCAATTGACCAGAAAAAAAGTAGGAAAATTCCATCAGAGCTAAAAGTTTCGATTTTGTTCAGCATCAGCAACATCGGAATGACGCTTTAATATTAACGCAGCAAGCAGTTTACGCTGCGCTGCTTCCACTACGAATACTTCAGGAGGGGCCCGCTCTTCAAGTTTGCTCGGGGATGTTGAGCCACTTAATATCTGCGGAAGTTGGCAGAAAGGGGGGTTAGTTCCTTTCTTAGGTCAGTGAATATCCTCCCGAGATAGGGGATGCTAAGAGGACCCAGAATAAATAGTTGCGTCGGGGGATGGAGAGAGGGGGATGATTGAGAGATGGCTGAGCTATCAGCGTTATCGTCTTGGTTTGAAAAAAAAGAAGTTCCCCTCGGGATAAGCTGAGACCGGGCTCTTGCCTCTCTCAGACGATGGAGGGAAGTAGAGGGATTAAACCAACTCACCTGACAGTCAATTTTGCTTTGGCACGTACACTTTCTAATAAAAAAATGAATTTCAATATAAAATAATTAACACCTTAAAATCCTTAAATGTTAGGAGTTAAAATTAAACCCAATAACTAGAATTGTTTCAGTGCCTCAATTGATCCACCCTTTGGAACACGAAGTGAACTGTAATCGTTTTTGCCATTCTTGAAAAGCCTCTCCAACCATCAGATGGAGGGATGGGCTTAGGGGGAAGAAGCGCCAAGGAAACCAGCATCGGCCTAGAAGCCTGCAGGGCGTCACAAGTTCAAACCGTTGGATACCCGTTCGTCAAGTTGCCATTTTGCCCACATAATTGCGACATTTGAAACATAAGAGCCGCGAAGAGGACACAAATAGCAATGAATCCGTCAATAAATTGAAACGACTTTAATGAACACTCACCCGTCTTACCAGTTTCGTGCTGGTCCGAAGCACTGTCGTCTGTATCCGTCGAAAGTTCGATTTCCGAATTGTAAGGTAATATAAGGGGAGTTATATCTTTCGAAAGAGGTTTCTTCTCTTCTCGTATCACTGACTCAGATTTAACCTGGAGCAAAATTTACGTCAATTAACATTTTCAAAATTTCAAAAATTTAAATAACATTTTCAAATTTCACATTTCACCTGTAATGCAACAAGTCGGCCATGCCAGACAACATTCGTTAGGTTCGACAAACCGTGGGATTTTCCAGAGCCCATGTAAGCCGTTGGACAGACGAAAGAGGTTGTTATCTTCGGGGTGGAACGACCAATCGTTTAAAACCGCCCGCCGAGATTAAAATGCGAGTAGGAAAACCCACTAGCACCCCCGACCTCAGATGAAATGAACAATTTGTTTTCTTTTACTAGGGAAACACACGGAAATGAGTCTTCTTATTAAACCATCTCGTTTGTGCAGACTGGCCTCTTGAACATCTGGGCCTTGGGTATTTCACCAGTGTCCAATAACACTGGCTGCTTTTGCATACAATCAGAGGAGCCTCGTCACTGGTTTCACTGTGCTGAAATGAACTCCTCTAACTGTCACAGTAAACACAAAACAGAATAAAAATGCGCGCACTAGTTGGCGGAGGGCACCTCGTAAGTTGGACCAGCTGCTTTTGAGAAAATGAGAAAAACCGATCACGAAAATCTCATTTTCGTACGTATTTTGACTTATATCTCAGTTCACACGAATAATTGCGAGGAGCGGAATCCGTTGCTAGAAAGCGCTCCATCAGGTTGATCAAATTCAGACTAAGAAAAGTTTGAAAACGTTAAAAAAGGTGTTTTTTTTAAATCGTCGGTGTCGTTTTTCCAAAAAGTAAAAAAAAACACAAAAACGCGCATCTTTGTATCCCCATCTTATATATTACACAGATACTCATACAGAACAAAATTTACATAGCGTTAAGTATAAATAAATTGGAAAGTTAGTTCAAATTCATCAGAGCCGTTTTTGAGAGAAACGCGGAAAACACTCGTTTTTGATGCACAATCTGGTCCTTTGATTCTTTCTAGTGCAAATTGGACTGGGCACACACTTGACAGTTAGAGGGGAGGAGGGGGCTAATAGTTTTTTCGATTATTTTTGTTCGATCGCAGTAGCATCTTTAATGTTTGGGTAGTTGAAAGTAAAATTGCTCCCTTGCATTATTCTAATTAATAACGCGTAGTAACTGTTCAACCTTAAACGGCTTTTTTAACTAGGCTAGTCAGACTGATGTTCATTGAGATCTAGTTTGCTCCCTTCTGCAATGATATGAAAGGTTATCTCAGCCTAATGGGATGTAGACCAACCCGAAAAATTCCTGGTTCTGGGTTATCTTCCCAGGAGCATGCCCATGCTACCAGGCGCGACCACGGGTTGTGGATAGTGGAACGGCCACGGCATTGTCCCCAGGGGCATGTCTGCGGCCAGCTGTGAATAAGGGCAGCATGCTGACTGAATAAGCAGCCGCGAACAATGGGCAAAACCCAAGAGATCGCAGGAGAGATCCTGAACAAAGGACTCAAGGGCAAGCGGATCTACATTTTCTCAGACAGCCAGGCCGCCTTAAAGGCCATCGCAGCCTATAGTTTTAGGTCTAAGCTGGCATGGGAATGCCTCCATACGCTCAAGCAGCTCGGCACCCGTAACAGGCTCTCCCTCAATTGGGTGCCGACTCACAGGGGGCATGAGGACAATGAAAAGGCTGACCGCCTTGCAAAAAGGGGTACAGAATCCCTACCCATCGGGCCTGAACCACACGTAGGTATGACGAAAAGTCACCTGAACCGTCTGGTTGCTCGATGGGAGATACAGGAAAATGGCGCCCATTGGCATCGCCAGCCACAACTAAGACAGGCGAAAAGGCTTGTCACGTCTTCCTGTCAAAGGGCGAAGGCGATGCTTACACTCTCTAGACAAGATCTTAGAGTACTGATAAGCTTCCTCACCAGGCACTGCCCACTCAGATATCACCTCAACAAGATGGGCATCTTAGAGGCGGTGGAATGCAGACTCTGCGGTGAGGAGGACGAGACAGCAGAGCATATCCTGTGTGAGTGCCCTGCCTTGGCAGCAAAACGCTTTGAATACTTCGGTCAGGGGACCACTGAACCCCAAATCATGGCGGAATCTGCGGTGAAGGACATACTCAGCTTCCTAAGGGGGGGGGGGGGATGTACGACGCCTTCTACTAAGAAAGGGCCGTCACAATAGGCCCATATGCGGCCGCAGTGACAAAGGGACTTGTCCCACACGCCCTCGGGTCAAAAAAAAAAAAATTACTACTACTACGTCGCGAATCCAGCATCCTTATCACAAATGAGGCTACACCGAAGGTATTCATACAAACCAGGCAAATGTGGTCCCACGGAAGGCAGGTCAACATGTCTGTCAGACATGAAACACGTAGCCTCTTCAACAAAATATCGATTCAGTCGGCAAAATATCTGCGTCACCGATAACCTCGACGGAATTCGCTTAAACCGACGATTTGAATTCCAAAACCAACTGGTAATCAGACGGCAGTGAATACATAACGAACGAAATACTGCGGAGAGACAAACATTGCGCAACTGCCTCTATTTTCGGTGATGATGCTACGATAGTAATTACTAGGGTAGGTACGCATTATGTCTTTACTTGAAAATACAATAAATTAATGTACTAAGTAGACGTTTCTCACCTCATTCCTTCGGATATCGTGACGGGGAGCGAGGGCCACGTTGGGTTGGTACGTCCTCTCGAACCTTTCGGACTCGGACATCGGTACCACCCTTTCGGGATGAAGCAAAACCGGAGGGTCATGGCTCAGGTACGCAGGAACGCTGGAAAGAAAAGTAGACGTCGGAATGAGCTTAAGTAGCCGGTACAAACGTTAATGGGCCGCGCGTGCATGTTCCCAAGGCCGTGCGAAATATTTTATCGTTCTCCTTCATGCAAACTACGTGAGCGACTCAAGAGGTGGATACTCTTCAGGGCGCGAGAGATTCAGGTCAAACGAGGTCAAGTCCAGAGCGAGGGTGCCATCGACGAGGCATGACGACGAGCCAAGGAGCCAAAGGGAGTGGCAAACCCCTGGCACAACTGTCATTTCCGTCGCTGCGGTGGGATGAGGTGAGGGGAGTGCAGGGAAGGATGGAGTGAGTGGTCGAAAGAGAAGGGGTGAGAGAGAGAAAAAAATTGATTCGGAAATGGAAACGGCAAACGATTAAATTGTTTCCATTTCCAGAGCGCATTTCACTCGATTCAATCACTTTTTTCGTTTCTAACACCGAGGGATTTCGCTCTAGAGGGAAGGAAGAAAAAAAGAACGAAACGAGAGAGAGAGAGAGAGAGAGAGAGAGAGAGAGAGAGAGAGAGAGAGAGAGAGAGAGAGAGAGAGAGAGAGAGAGAGAGAGAGAGAAGCAGAAAAGGGCACGTCGTTAACTGAAAAGCTTCCGTTTCGCCCATGCAAATATCTGTACAGTTCGCTTGAAAACAAAAGTCTTCTTCAAATAAATTTGGAAAAAAAACATTTTTTGTATTTAAAACAAAAAGAAAAAAAAGCTTTTCCGTCAAAAGCGAAACAAATAAACGCGAAGCGATGAATTTCAATGGAAATCTCGCGAAGAGTCGTTAAAATTTCATAAGTTGGGGTACAGACAAACGATCTGACGAACCGAACCCGAGATGCATATGTTAAAATACGAGCCAAGCGTATCAGATTTAAAAAAAAAACAAAAAACAAAAGCAATGCTCCCACACAACAGAAAATACAGATTTGGTGAGTTTACTCTTAACAGGATCGTACGTTCAGTAAAGGGGTGATATCAGGCGGTGTTTATGAGCAAGTTCCATCATGCGAGTCTCTAGCTCAGCAGTCATTGCACCCAATCTGGTTAAGGTACGGGAGGACGGCACGCCTTCGTCGAGTGGTGAG
This sequence comes from Pachypeltis micranthus, assembly GCA_020466155.1. Taxonomy (NCBI): domain Eukaryota; kingdom Metazoa; phylum Arthropoda; class Insecta; order Hemiptera; family Miridae; genus Pachypeltis; species Pachypeltis micranthus. The sequence continues at coordinate 43,215,662 of CM035769.1, forward strand.
CGTTAATGGGGAAAAATCCTCTGGTTCGACTTCCCCTTGCTCCACGTGTACCCTTACCCTTACCCATTCTCACACCATCGACAGTGTTCCTATTGGCCGCCAACAGATGTTCTTATTTTTTATTTATAACTCTGATTGCCTATATTTGGGATAAGCCAAGTATTTTCTGCAAGAGTTTTCATTGATGTCCATACTTGGAGAAGTGGCACCGAAAACTAAAAATCGCTCCCTTTCCAGTCTATGAGACTTGGCCAGGACGTGTAGGGAGTTTACTCATCTCAACACCGCTTGTGTCGACTATGCCAATAACATACATGAGCTCGTTCATTTTGAAGTGTCCTGTGATGATCCCCACTACCTGCCTGACGAATGACCAGAGCGTCACAAATAACATTGCCGTCTCTTTCGCCTAAAATGCAACTCCCAACGTACGAATGTAGCGCATCAGCCGAATTTATAATTATCCCGAATGTTGACACAAATGGGGGCTCATCAATGAAAAACTAACGAGTCTGCACGGATTGCAAAGAACTTGTTATTCACACAAGCCGCTAAGCGACGGGCTCTTTTCATTGTGCGGATGTTATTTTTCTATTGTTTTCCTCCTCCTTCCCACTTTCCCGTTGTCTAGTTCGGTCAATGTCAAAATGCACGCTAGACAATCATGCGATGAATATATCAGAACGAAACAATTCCACAAGTTTAAATCGCCCTTTTACCTAACTGTTTTGGCATCTACGAGTATAGTAAGCATGAGTACACAAACAAGTGTAGTATCAGTAGTTATAATTTGGGGCATCTAGGACAACACCTCAAGTGGTCACTACGAATGTTTAAATCACTGGTTTGATAACATGAAAAACGACTAGATCAACTAACGAAGTGATAACATACACAAAAAGACTACCAATAATATCTGGTGCTGCTCACTTTCCTCAGCCCACGTACATTCAACAATTTTTATTTTTATGTCGGCATTTCAAAAGTTATTCGCAATTAGTAGCAGTTATTGAACCTCCCTCATACAAGTTTTTCATTGTACTACAGTCAACAATTTTGTGAGACTGATATTACGATATGAATGGGATCGTCAAAATGTTTGGCAATTCATAGGATTTTCCCGAGTGAAAATTGTATGTTACGATCCAGTTATTTGTAACTGCGCACACACAAAACTTGATCCAAATTGTTTTGGAGACTATAACTTTTCAGTCACTGTGATAACTGTAGTTAGTTGTGGACCATTTTGGTTTATTATTCATTCTGAATAATAACCCTATGTTTTCGGTCACGATTTGGTATCTAGTTGTGCCCGCCATCTCGGCAATCCGATTGGACGAAGCCCATGATTGTTATGGGCAAAAAACGGTTAAAAAAGTTAACGAAACGCAGTACAATGCGGGAACTACAGCGGAAGTCAACGTTTCGTCTGAACTGGCAACGCCGCCCACTCGCCGCCTCTTTCGACTCGACTCGCAACGTTTACGGCGCCAGTTTTTTTTTTTTTTTTTGCTTCCCCTAGGAAGCGCTCGTGTTTCGTATATAACCTTTGGCACTCGATTTGTTTCTTTATCGTCCGATTACCTTGTTCTCGTCTTCACCTCCACGAATGACTTTCGAATGACTGTTTCGCTCCGTCTCAACTATTTCCGTTAGCAAAATATCTGTTACCTTCGTTTGAACTTTTCATTATTCTCTTATTTTTCTAGATACTATCGTTTTTTTTTTAATATTACGATTCAGTTCTTTTCGACCTTTTTTTGAGTTTCATTTTGATATTTTTCGATGCTGAATCGGACGGGATGGGTCTCGGAGCACTAATGCTAGGTCAAGCTGTTTATCCGAATAATAAACCGTTGTGTAATAATTTGCAGGGTTTTTCCTATAATGTTATTTTGGTTGGTGCTTAGTCAATCTGCAAGTGGGATACTAAATTTGAGCAGATTTAATTCTGCCGGTTTCCTTCAATACTGTTAGTTGGGTAAATGTACAGATCTGAACAAAGCTAAACAAAAAAAAATGTATGTCAGCTGTTTAGATTACTTCCCCTCTTACTTCATGGGATTGAAAGTATGGAGTTCATTCAACTCTGTGGGCTGTCACGATCTAATTTTGTCCGAGGAACAACGTATTGTATCTACTAACTACATAAAACCTGCTTGAGGCAATAAGGCGATGAGTTTTGCTGTGTAGTTCGCGGCAACACGAATAATATTACATAAATCGGTCATTTGAGCCAGCCTTAGGCGTCTCTGTGAAAACTGTGATTCATTGAAAGTTGAGTTGCCCCTGACGTAATGGTCATTCGCTATGACGTATCAACGCACCCCCAGATGCAGTCATCTCTAGTGACTTCACTAACAAACTCACTATTACCACCAATGAAACATGATTCTAACCCACCAACATCTCAAAAATCTCCTCAGTGGCCTGAAATAATAACTCTTGCCCCATTGCCACTGCAGTCAAGTTGTGTTCAAAGTGTACATGGAATTCAGCCGCTCACTAGGTTTCCACATTAACCCCTTCTCTCCACTTCTTACACAACCCCATTTTAACTCTCCCTCGTTCTATGACCCTTTGATAGTTGCTTGGCTTCTAGACTGAAAGCCCAGTTATGTTGGTTCAGGTTACAGCTTCCTACACATCGAACAAGCGTTTTGTAAGTGACACGAATTGACCCCTTTGGATGAACCTCCGCTGCGGCGCTTATGCTGCCGGAGTTAGACTACGTTAAACAAACGCAAAACTAACATTTAGCAACACATAAAAAATTAAAATTAAAATAAAGAAAAAAAAGCAGCTCTCTAACAGAGCAGTTGTGCCTCACCTACTACGAACTGACCTGTCGGCGAACGCCTTCTCGTCAATATGTGCGAGGGCATGTTGCCATGGGCGGAAGGCTGACCTCATATAAGGGTCGTACCAGTAGTACTGGAAGGCGGCGGAAGCATCGTAGGGCTGAAGGTACGGAGGTGGTGGCGGAGGTACTTCGTACCCAGGGTCGTCCAACTTCAACTTTTTCGCCGCGACTTCTTCTTCTTCTTCTTTCCGTTCCCGTTCCCGTTCTCGTTCCCGTTCTCGGCTCCAGTCACCTTTGGCTCCAATCGACTCCAGCATCTGAAAAAAAAACTTTCAAGATCAAAAATCATGCGAAAAAAGAGGAAATAGAATTTTCGAGAGAACCGAAGTGCAGAATAAGTTATGAAGAACCTGACATTCAATAACTAACCTAAAGTTCTGTAAGCAAGAAAATTATTATCTGTTATTAAATGTAGACCGAAAAACGAAAATGCCACCTGAAAACTGTTATAGTCCCGTTTTCCCCATTTTTTGGGTCGTTACTGTAACTTCATTTTTGATTTCATGCAAATCGTGTCGCAATACAAGCACAGCTTTTGTAATAATGAAGAAATCAAGTATAGTTTCCAAATGGTGTACCACAATAGAACCAGAACACGTTAATGTGACAAGTTTTGCTGCAGTGCGACTTTTTGAGGAAGCACGAGCACAATTCAGGTTGCACCTAACTAATAACGTTGTTACATTGTTACCTTTCGACTTCTTGTTGCGACCAGTTTCCCGTCACTCAAAAGTGTCTTTCTCCAAAAGTTGGAATACAGAGTAATTATTCTGTTTTTCGACTGTTTAGTGAATCGGGTGAGTCGGAGACGGTGTTAAGTTGATTGACTGTTGATTGTGTCTTGCCACGTTGTCTCTACATTCTGTGGTTCACTTCATTATCCGAATAATTCGGGTTTTGCTGTTATGAACGAAATAATCATACATTGTCTCTCATTCTTAAAATCAAGGGAGAATTTTTGCATTAATTCCATCATCCAGTTTTCCAGAGGTTTTTCTTTCTGAAAAAGTTACGGTTTTTTTTTGTTTTTTCTCGTGCACTTGCTCTTAACTGGAAGACAGATTTTGAAACGTTAAATTCACTCACATAACAACGGTAGCCATTTCATTGTTGTTCTCTCGCAGCGTCGTAATCATTAGCTCCACTCAATCGACTCCTACTGCTTGGTTGCCACTTCATTCCACAGCGAGCCTATTTGCCAGGCTTTCTTCAAAATCTCGGAGCCTCGAAAACTTCACGTAAGTTCCACACCCTGTATTTCAAGACAACCATAAAGACTCTACCGAGTCATCCCCCAAGAGCCCTGGGAGAGAACTGGTGAGTATAGAGAGGCAAATAGAGATCGTAGGAAGTGAGTGAAAGGAAAAAGGGAAGAGATGTTTCTCGAGAACTGTCGGAATGTTCCCTCATTTGACGTTTTTGTCCCCCCCCCCCCCGAAAAACGATTGTATTATCAGTATTGTGTACAGCAATAATCCCTTTACCATTAGTTACACAGCTTTACGGTATAAAGTGATTTCGTTTTTTTTTTGTACTTTGTTGGTAATTTGGTTCGTCCAGGTTCAGAAACAGCGTAAATTGCTCGAAGCTGAAAGACGGCGTATTTGAAGGTAATGACAAAGAACAAAAGTGGCGGATCGAATTTGTGATTCACAGCTTCGAACAAACCGAGTCTGAGCGACCGTAAAACCCCTCCGTAACTTGAAGCAATTGGGACGTTTGTCAACGACGAGAAAAAAAAACCAATTTCGTTGATCGTTAACTAATTTGGAAACATCGGTCGGCTGGTTGTTCCCGATCCAACGGTAAGAATGGGCCCAAAAGATGACCTGAAGTGACGGATGATTCTAGTCATCTGGACAGCTGCCTTCCTATTCACTCAACATGGCAAGGTGGGCCGAAATAGATCTATTCGAGGAAAAGCCTTCGTTTTTATGAGGGTGGTTAATTATAACGTTGGTCGATGATGGGGTCACCAGGGAGTAGCAGTACATCTTGGAGGCTGACAGGTAGACGGGCAGTGAAGCTGTATGGCTACGATGGGACTGCCCAAACTAATAAATAAAACCCTCACTTGTCCACAACCCAAGAGGGTCCTGAATGTTACAGTTAAAACTGCCACGTGAACACAATACAACGCAAAAATTAAGACATTGTCCATTTCGTGTACAGGGCAAAAAATCGTGACATTCAAAAACTAAGCCGTTTGTAACCACGACAACACGAAAAACCATAGTAACTTTCTTTGCTTGGCTCGTGTAACACGTGCCACTAGCGTCAGCCCAGAAGAGCCTGGTGCAGAGGTCACGGCTATTAGGAGAACTGTTACAGGCGATTCCCCGGTTGAGTTAGGTCGCCAGACTGCAGACCCCAAAAGGTTTGCTGATAAGATTCAGGAGGCAATTGGTGATCATGGTATGGTCGGGACTGCCATCCCTGAGACATATACTGAGATTAGGGATGTACTGGTAGCTCTGTAACGGAACCTTCAGTAAGAGGGAGAGAAAATGAGGTCTTCCTGACAAACACTAATGGGAGGGCGCAACGAAAGGCCTTTGTTAAGATGTATACTAAGGCAGCTGCTTTCCTCTTCGGGAAGGGCCTAGTAAGAATCGGATGGGTCAGCTGTAGGGTCCACCCTAGGATGTTGAGAGGTTTCTGATGCCTTGACGATGGGCATCGGGCAGCTAACTGCAAGAGAGCTGACTTTGTCCTTCTCTGCCGCTCCTGCAGGGGGAGTGCTACTAAGAGGGAGTGTTTAGAAAGGCCCTGGGGGAAGCCATGATGGTTTGCATCCTCTGAGGCATCCTTCAATGGAGCAGAACAGCGCAGGATCTTCAGCTGGAAAAGGAGGTTGATATAGAGGAAAACTGGAAGTGCATTGCTCAATCTGCCAAGGCAGTGCTCAGCCAGGAGAGGATGGCGACTACTGATCAGAGGCCAGTATCTCGCAGGCATCAAGAATGAAGACATGGAGGAAAAACCGCTCCTGAGCCTCCCAAACTGTTGGGCAGTATGGGGAGGGGAGGGGATATTTTGGGATGGCGGTACGCTTTCCAGTCTCAATACACGGGAGTAAATTCCTGGGGCCACTAGAAGCAGACCTTCCCTCCTATGACCAAAAAAAAACAAAAAAAAACGATCAGAAACAACCTCGCATACATTCCTGCTATTAGTCTTATCTATTTTCCTTCCATTTCATACAAGTCGTCGAATATTGACATAACCAACCGTTCTGCACACAAACCTAGAGCCATTGGAAACTCAAAACTACCACTGTCCATCCATCAACTTCTTTTAATATACCAAACACGAGGCTCTCTTCTAACCCTTGGGTTTTGCCGCCTCCTTATGACCACTTTGCACTGGACCTCCCACAGTAGTGAGAGAACATTCTGTCTCAGCTCCCATCTGCGCTTCAACTATTGAAAGACCCACTGTGTGAGGCGTGAACACTGTTCTTTACAGGTCTGAGTTCGGTGGATGCTGCAGGTGCCGGCCTCTTGCATATTAGCGAAACCGCGACTTCCATGACTGATATAACTCTCGTCCAGGGTTTAGGTACAGTCCTCAAATAAGGAAACAGACCTGTTAGAAAAACCACACCAAGGGCTTAACTGGATAGAAAGGAAACGCGCCAAATACGAAGGTGACGAAGAATAACTGTTCAAAACGTACCGGAGTAGCCAACACTAGGTTCTCCTGAATCAGAAGTGGACTGTATTACTTAATAAATATACCCCGGGTTCGACCGAATTAATTTCTCCCCCCTTGGCTGGAAACTGTGCCTCCGCTGATGCCGAGACCTCGCCGACCTGAAATTCTCTGTTCTTTACTGTGCACTCTCCATTTCTACCTTGTATATCAAACGAACTTCCATTCACGAACTAATTATTTGCCTTATTCAAGTCCACTCAATGAAAGTGTGCATAAAGAATATTACGATAATTAAATTTTTTTAAACGTGTACAGTCAAGAAATTTCTGCAGAGCAATTAGCTTAGGGCCCGTTGCTAGGAGTCGAAGGAACTTGCAACAATGGTAGGGGGGGGGGAGGCTAAAATTGAAGACTAATCCCGTAAAAGTGAGGGACGAAGGAACGCACTTAGCCCAGAAGAAAGTGGAGGAATCTGACAAAAGAGACGACCGCTCAGCAAAAAAGTCGGAAAAGGAACTACATACGACCGAGGTTTTTGGCACTGGACGAGAAGATGCGACGCACCACACAACGACATTTCTAGGTGAACCAATTTAAAGGGGAAGCGGTTTAAACAATTATCACACATTCGCATTGTTGCGGTAGCAATGTGGTTCATCGCTGAGAGCAATTGCGTGAGGTTGGAAAAATAACGTAATTAAAATCAAATCTAAAGCGATAACCTACCTATCTAACCGCGATGGTGGCGACCAGTATCGGTCAACAGTACTCCAATAGACCTTTATATCGATTGGGGAGTAATACGCCGGACCGTAGACGGTAGGGTCTTATTAGATAATAGTGTTATAAGAATAATTTCATGTTTGACCGGTAAATGTAATAACAAACGACGATATAGTTACGAAACAACCAATGAAAGCCCTACGGCGTAAGAAAGGAATTTATATGACAATTTAATTTTTATTTTTCAGATCTTCACGTTTCAAGGGCTTCTGAATTTAAAAAAAAAGAGAAAATGGCCTGTGTGTGTGTGTCAGTGAACGCGGTTGCGAATGACTGGCACAACCAAATCGGCTGCAATGTTCCTTCAGATGAACATGAGACACCCAAATAACAATAAATTATCAAAAACGTCGTCAAAAATAGATTTGTGTTCCATTGCTCGCACGTAAATCCCTCGTATTTGACACCACCGTTTTCCAAAAAGTTCGGTTACAAAATAATTTGGAGCACCCCTCAACGTTCCGGGAGTCAAAACGATTGTTTTATCGAGTAACGTTTTTCACGGTGTGCGCAGAACTCTAACAAACATTTCAGAAACGTTCACCTCATACAGTCTAGTAAATTTTGTACGCCATCGGTCACTCAATAAAGATCGTGATATAATTAGGGGGGACCCAATAAATTCCGGAAACACCAGTTTCTATATACAACATCGATCTGAAGTTCTACCAACTTTACGTAAGCTGAACGCGCGATCAAAATCGTTGAACGCATGGGGCCAAAGAATGTTGCGTGCTGCGTCGCTCGAATGAATGAAACGAAAAAATAAACAATAAACCAAAAGAGCAGAATGAGTGTTTGCTTTCGTACTCGGAACAGTTTTGGGGGCAAAATTCATTCTGAGCACCAAACAAAAATGGAATAAAGGGAGGACAACACAGCATTCAGGACAGTAGAAGCGTACATCATAATGCAAACTGATAAACCAGCGAAATTGGTTCAAATTAACATCTGATGCGACGCTCATACGACTGTTCTCAGCACCGCGTAGAGGCAGTGATTTATGTGACCAACAAAGCAGGGGTTGATTGACTTCATGTAGAGGGATATTGTTGGACTTCCAAAACAGCAACCCTATTTTCCCCCTTTAAATGTTTCAATTTCTACATTGGCTAGATGGAGCCAACCTACCCCCTGCCACTTGACTGTAAGTTGCGGATAGCCCACATTGACGCTGCTGAATGAAAGAAACCGTGGGTGGTATATAACATTTAAAGGCGGAGTTGAACGTACTCCTCCTGATGGAATCAACTGACACCCTGCCATATGATTGTTGAGTTGCCGATAGTCCAATTTGAATTTTTGGCAAATAATACAATCTGTTTTTCATTCTTTCTATGTGAACTTGGTGGGAACATAGATCTATGTTCTACGTGTAAACTGGTTGCGCTAAATTCAGTTGCTTTTGCTCATACCACGATCATTGTTGAGTGCACAGGTGATTCGTGAGGCAGTGGACACTATGGATCAGATATGGGAATATATGAGAGCCGCTTCTTAGGACAACTGGCGCCAAGATGAGAAAAGAGAAAATGGACAACGCCACCTCCACGAGGTGTCTGCTGGAAACATGCCGAGCAAATTTTACCTATTAAAGAAATTGGGTTGTGTCCGCCAGTAGGCAAATACTAAAGTTAACGTACCTGTTAGGTGAGTCCGTCTCCTCTGGCTTGTGAGTTACTGTGGGCAAGCGCTTTCGATGTAAAGACATCATCGTCTGGCCATTTAGTCAGTACTGGAGTCAGTCAGTTGGTCGTGGGCTTTATAAAGTGGGGGGTATATAAAGCCCACGACCAACTGACTGACTCCAGTACTGACTAAATGGCCAGACGATGATGTCTTTACATCGAAAGCGCTTGCCCACAGTAACTCACAAGCCAGAGGAGACGGACTCACCTAACAGGTACGTTAACTTTAAATTTTACCTACTTCTCACTTTTCATATCACTGACGAGATCCTGCCGGCCAGAGAAATCGTCCCCACAAGGAAGTCCTAGTTCAGGCAGCGGCAGTACCCTGAAGGGACGGCTGGAGTTGTCACTCAGCGTGAACGCCTACTCACTGGACATACCTTACCTGGCTGGAACGGACCGCAGTTCAACTACCATGCAACTTGACTATTTTTGCCATGCGTAGGAATTCCTGTACTAGAGCCTGCCACACAATCAGGCCACAGTCTAACTCAAATAGTAACACGGGAGGCTTCTGCCCGCGCTGGCACAGACACACTGCCTTCAGGCTATGAAGTGTCGGAATCTTGGTGGTCGTATGTTTTTTAGTAGCACTGTCGACAGGATAAACCTATAGGCCGCATGACTGACAACCCTCTCCAACTGCCAATGGTCTTCGGCCCGCAAGGAATTTCGGTATTTCTGGAGTTGCTCCTAATTATTTTTTATTAATTGATATATGAAGAAAATTTAAAACGCGAATAAACAATTTAGGAGGGATTCCTCCGGCCGAAGTTAGAACAAATAGGCAATGAACTAATATCTCTCGTATTCACGAATGAAAGTTGGCACGGTTCCACGGCCGATGGACCTCTAACCTCTCTACTCGCCCTCCCCCCCCCCCCCCACAAACCATCGCCAGGAAGTGCTTCGACACCAAAACCGTGCCTCCGCCTCCAAAGCGCTGGGAGAATTCGGTCGACCGTAGGAGGGCGGCCCACTTGATGCCGACCAGTTGTTCCGGAAGAATTAATGGAAATGTGCGATACGAATTCAAACGCCCCGATCATTCCCCCGTTTTTTCCGACTATTTATTTCCACGAGAATCGTGAACCGGAGGTGACTACTCTTCTTCTTTTTCTTTTTTTTCTCTCGATCAAAAATTACGCGGTTGGGCGTCGAAAAATCGGTTAATCCGCCTTCGAAAAATTGTGATGAGTTGAAGGGGGGGGGGGAGATATCGAAGAGAACGCGATTTGAAATAGAGGAAGATTAGATTATTACACAATCGGCGGACCTTCGGAACGATAATCGTATCTTTAAATGTGCAAATTTATATTGAGATGTCAAACTGAAGAGGCGAACACTTGAAAACATCTTCGTGAGAGCGATTTATGGAAGAAATCGTTATGTATATATACACAGCCATTCCGAACGCTTCGTGCGAAATTAAAATTCCAGTTTTCGAACAAAGGAAAACATCAATAAGTCGCGTTAACCCACGAAACAAGACCGAGCTCATTTGACCAAAATGATCAACGCATCACACACCTTTCCTCAGCCGCACGCACGTTCCGAAATAGTGATTGATTTCCCTCGTTATCTGTGGTAGTTAACTCACAGTCAATCGAAAGAAAGTATTGTCCCAATCCCAGAGAACTACACTCCTGAGGGCCTATAAAACTGTATCGACAGAAGCACTCCAGTTGATCACTGGTCAAGCACCAGTTGACTTAGCGGCTGGTTATGTGGTTGACGAGTGGTGATACGGGAGCGTTCCCCACTCTGGGCTGAACTCACCACAGAATGGAAACATGTCGCCATCGACGATTGAGCGTTAGAGAAATGTCAAGCAAGATGGGAAACCTCGTCAAAGGGACGTGACCAGTATGAGTTCTTCCTCAACATCCGTGTGAGAACGAGTGAACAAAGTTTACTGCACTAGAATAAGAGAAGAGCGTAGGTGGAACACAACAAAATAATGGGCAAATGATTTCACACATTGAGAAGTTAACGAATTTGAATTTGATGCAACCAGAGTGGATACTGGAAGCGGCTGAGCTTAAAATCGCAAACATAGATTGTGTCAGTTGAGTAAGTATGAACTTCAAGTAAAGCAGGGGAATTGTGTTGTTTGCTTTCAAGCTTGATAGCAACTAACAACGCTCGTTTATTGTGTAATGCAATTTTTCGAGGTTAAATGGTCTGCTGAGTAGCTAGTACATCGGGCAGTACAATGCAGCTACTGGAAAGGTAATGAAAGAATGCTATTCTCAAAAAAAGATATGTTATGCGTACAGTTTGTAGACAGTGAGAGTTATAATAGTGTTTCCTTCCCAAATAGGGTTTAGGGACCCTCCAACTTACAGAGTTGCTCTGGCATAATAGAGATTGTTGTACCGACAGCCCCACTCATAAATACCAAAGGTGGTTTGGAGCTGGTAAAGAACGACATCAAGCTGCATCTATGCAACGGGGAACGGCCAGCTTCCCTCGTGACAGCGCCAAGTTTTCAGATTCGAATCTCTGCTCTGCCAACTGCCCAATGTTCCGTCCTTAGCGGAACATGAGAGATTTTTGTTACAGACCGACGACGCAGTCCCACTGATTTACGCCCTACGGTCTGAATGGCGGGGAGAGGTGCGGAAAACCCAGCTCGAAAATAGGGGAACGAAGGGTTTTTACGACTGGCTGGGAAAAAGGGAAAGCGGAAAAGGGTGTACACGTGTATGAATCGAGGCGAGGGGCGTCTGACCCAGTTTCAGGGGAGTACTAGTGCGTAGGCCTCGCCTTGTTTGTGGTGACGTCACGGCGGACGGGTCGATCCTTCGGCTCGTGTCCCCTGGCAACCGCCTGTGTCTGTGTCTGCCCCTCAATGAAAACCCCTTCTGGGTGGGAAACACAACCCGCTGCTCCGCGATCTTACTTTTCCCCTTTCGGCTGGCCCTCTTCATTTACGACCTTCGACGAATCAAACGAGCCTCTTGCTGTTCTCGGCGGTAATTGCGCGTATTTCTGAGAAATCACGAGGCAACCGTGTCATCAATATTTCGACGTATAGTGTGGTTGTACAACCTTCATCTCGACGAGTAACAAAAAAGTGTTCATTGATGGAACACCTTGATGGAATTGGTTCAGGCCAAACGCACACGAGCGAGAATCGGCTACTGGTGGACTTGACAGCGCCGGAACGATGCTCTGCAGGTCTGCTATGGAAAGTAACGCCACGGGAAATCACCCCGTCCAGCCCTCAGCAGTTACCGAGGCCGCACACAAGCTGTTTCCCGGCCTCGCTGAATTGCGCGCTTCCAACAATCCCCATAAATGATCCGTCGTGACTTTCCTCAATAATTAACAAAACCGGACGAACGAAACGGCTCCGAAAACTCCGGAGACCGACTGGAGAATCGACAAACCAACAGGTTGAAACAGCGTCGGTTGATAGCGGAGAAAGAGGAGAAAATGACAGAAGATTGGTCTCAGCGGCGCGGGCAGAACCGTCAAATCCGACCGCACAAATTGCATCCGGTCGCAGGTTAGTGACCTGACCTCCAACAATTCTTTCCAAGACCTGACGATCGGTGTAACCCTTGTTTCATGAGCCGAGGCGAAAGAGTCAAAATCCACGGAGAAACGATGCTGCGCTTCAAGTCTTCAACCGCCCAACGCAATCTTTCAACCTTAAAGCTCAACAAATTATGGAGCTACGCTACCTTGAACGACTGGAATTATGAAACTAATGGACAACATAATAACTAAATTAATAAAATAACATGTGCGCAGCACACAACTTCCTGCCACTCCCAAGAAATTCGAAAATCTGCTGATCTTCGCTCTAAGCATTCATAAAACATCCATGAAGAACAAAGAGTAGGCACTAGCTACCTGAAAGCACCCCGTAAGTTCGATCAAAACAGTCGAATTTATGAAAATCAATTTTTAAAACGATAATTTAATGCGAGGCAAATGCCAATGTATTTTGGCTTATATCTCCTTTCAAGGGGTAGTGGCAGTACTTTTTGTGCACAATAAAATGCGGGATACATGTTGCTCGAAGATTGATCAAATTCAGTTAAGCGATTACTACGGACATTTTCACAGATCAAGGATCGACAGTAGAACATAACTCGACAGTGTAAAATCGAATGATAAAAGCCGTTTTCGAAAATATATATTCTGGAAAATGGTCGCTGTGTCAATGAACGCCATCAAATTTTATACTTAGCCAGCAGGTTACAATGGAACACCAAAATAAGGGTATGAGTGAAAACGCGCCAAAACTAACCATTGTAATCGTAGTGGCATTAACCATTTTGATTAACTCTTTGTTGGGACAGCTAGAAATTGCACAAGAGTATCATAACCGCATAATGACAAGAGCAGCACGATACATTATCGAGTTTCGAAAAAAAATCGATTTTAGCCCAGTTTTTTTTCTAAATTCCGTTCAAATGATAATAGAGTTCTCACAATTGGGGTAGTCCAATAAACTAAGTAGGACGAGAGTTTAATAACGCTCTTAAGAATATTAGGAGCAATCCAGAAATTCCGGAATCCCTACCACAACATTTCAATGATGATTGAATAACAGCGAATACGCTGCTTCTCAATAAACAAAAATATCATGTTGACGGTCTCATGGATAGCTTGTGCGATGATTGTGGAATAACGGCCGTGGCATGTGTAGGAGCAACTCAATGAATTCCGGAACTTCAAGCGCTACCGCATTCTACGACAAACGCGGAAGAGTTCAAATGAGTAAAAATTGTCTACACTGGGTAGCTTAAGCCACGAAAATCGCTAAATGTACGTTGGGCTACGGAAAGTTAAGGAGTGCCTTGCACCAATTACTTTAGTTTTTGTTTGTTTTCGATATTTTTTTTAAACCATAGACGGTCTCGTAAAAAATGCGTTTTTCCCCAGGATCGACACAAGAGTTATCGAGGGAAATGAACCACACTCACAATGTGTGGCAAAGAACACGTAATTATAACCAATAAGGTGGGGGGGCATAACTTTGAACAGAATTCGAACAGGTATTAATACCGAACACACCTAGTTTGTTTAATAGGACCTAGTACTCCTGGCACGTACGGGACCCCCAGCAAAAGTACAGACGGCTACAGCAATAAATTGTCTATAAGTCGTTCGAGTATTTATCGCAATGAATATTCAACTTGAACGCCGATAATTCGGCCGCCAATTCACGTTTTCCGCTTTTGGTTGTCCCCCATCGCTCTACAACAGCAATTCCGAATGGGTCTCAGGACGCCCTTAAATAGAAGAGGGTATCGTTTGATTGGTAAAGCACCAGCCCCCAACGAGCGCCCTGCTCTGCCAGCTCATCCCAGTTTCCCTTAAGATAAATTAATGGTAATTAATTACCCAATTTACCCTCAACTAGCGAACTCGGCAGTAACCGGTCGGCGATGAGGTTTCCGGATCTTCACGTTAAAACAGCTCTCTACCACGAGAGAACGGGCAATGAATGGGAAAATCCTAGCGGTTGATTACTTGTGCTTGATTAACTATTCCAACGTTCGATCTTCTTGAGTAACGAAAGCGTGGCGTATTAATGCGCTTTTCCAGAGTGGAGCTAATTTTAGTTAAATACTACGACGACTGCCTCACCGCGTAAAGTACATTATTCGTCATTTGCATGCAAGCCAAATGAGAACAAACGTGCACAAGCCTCTACGGAACAAGGGTGTTCTTTACTTAACTTCTAACAATCCACGTAATTAAATAATAGCCAATAATTGAAGTAATAAAAGGTGTGAGTAGGATTGAATAAAGTTAAAACTTGTTGGACGCTGTTTCAAAATGTAATCACAGGCTCATTTAACTTTACTTTCCCAAAATAACAATATTATAGCAAACTTCAACATCAATAAGTGGCCTTAGTACGTCATCGATCAGAAACCCAATTACTAAGTAACTACCCAGATAAAAGTGTTATTGCAATAAAACGATGTAATCGAAATTCGTCCGTTTTTTTTAATTGCACCAAGTGTGGTCAACTAACAGCTAATGTCTTGCCAAAACCAAGACTTCTTTTTGGTTCCTTCATCGTCTTTGCCCTGCAAACCTGACATCGATTTCCTCGCCCGTCCTCATCAGTCTTATCCAGTTCCTCACTGCCTCTACCGCTTCTTTCTCACCTTTCTCTACTCTGCCCCCCTGCCTTTCGCTTGTGTACCACAGAGAAGTACCCTGCAACCGCCTTTGCACACTTTTTTACCAGCGACATCCCTCTCACGAATGAACCTGCTTGTGCGGGACTGTTGCGACCTGGCTTTCGCTGGCTACAGGTTACCCAAATATTACGAGGATGTACAGAAAAATTGAGCCAAAAGGTGCCCTAAGATAAACCCCCTTGTGTTCGTTCTCTTATCACCAACACATACCTTAGGAAGTTCCAGGTGTCTCTCCTGATGGAGTGGCACCGTAATAGAATTTGTCAAGCCATTACTTTACTTGAACTGTAATTTTCCCCATCAGAAAGCTATGTTTTATTGATATCTGAAATTCAGATTTTTCCATTTTTTTCGAAAATTACAAAATTAGCGTCATCTAAATCACGTAAACGAATCATCCGATTGAGCTCAAATTTTAACAAGCCTCATTTGAAGGTTGTCATTTCTTAAAACATCAAACGGGTTTGTTACTAGTGACGCAATCTACGTGTTAGGCCCGTGATTTATTAAGTGATGTGTTATGTGAAACGTCAGGGGTTGCAATTCTCGAATTTCAGGCGTAGCTCCTACATATCTTTTAAGCGTTATCGAACGCTCATCGTATAGGTACTTGATTGGGCTACCACGCTAATTTTTCTTAAGGTCCTACTAACATTTGAGAGGAGTTTATAAGGCAAAAATTGCGCTAAAATCGATTTTCGTCGAGTTGTTTGGTAATTGATTGTGTCGCTCTCGTCATTTTCCCGCAAATGAGAATTTTATGGTATTATCATGCCTTTGAGAGCCGAACATACAAAAAGTTTAGAAATTTTTTCGTTAGTCGCTTTTGAGAAAAAAATTTAGGCTTATTTCGCTCATACTCTTATTTTGGCGTCCCTGCGAGCTACAAATCAAGTTTGAGCTGCTTTGATTCAGCCATTTTCACTCAATCCCGTTCACTTTTCCCCAATAGTGTTTTTCGGATTCAATAAGCTTTAAAACGTATGGATCTGAAGAGAAAACCTTTTTTTTCAGCCGATCACCTTACTTTCATTTCTACTTCGTAGAGCCAAGGAATGTAGAAATCTTGACCGCCTCATAAATTACCGATGCAATGGTTGCTCTATGAAGGTCGTGATGTATAACAATAAATACATTAAGAGTGCAAGAGATTTATAAAGATGTAAGCAATTTATCTATTTTATATGTTGACTGTGGTGTTCTAAGGCGATAGAATACAAGTATTTAGGCATCAGTTGGTCAAAAGCACCGCTGCGAGTTTGATGGCAATATTCGAGAAAATCGAAGTAATTACATAAATATTTAGCAACTCTTGAGCGTTTCTGAACGAAACTTCGAGTGTTTTGTCGAGTTGGCGTGTCTCCCGTGAGAAAAGCAAAGAGGATGCGGGGAATTACTCGGCGACCAGGTCGCGGAACGTTGAATAAGCGCCTGCCGTGAAAACTTGAGAACTACCGGACGCGATCATCGATTACCCGCGAACGTTTCGAGCCGAATGGTAATGAAATATTTTCAAGGCTCGCCGAAGAAGTTCAACGATAGAGAAATGCTGGAGATTTAATGCGAGCAAAAAAAAAAAAACAGTCAGGAACGACAGGGCAATTTTGAAGACACGAACTCTCTGAAAGTGTTCTTCGCCGTCTCACGCGACGCCTTTCTGTTCACGGTATAGTTCTACGAGAAAATGATTTATTAAGAAGGAAGAAAAGCTCGGAAGCAATTCGCTCCTCTCACAAGGGGCCGACAGCCGGTAAACTAGAACTAAAGTGGCGTACGACTGACGGCTCGAGTCTGAACATTGCGACGACGTTATCGCCTCTTCCAAACATTTACTGTCATTCTTTGGCTCAATTTAGTCATAAATTGGCCATTCACGTAAATCCTCGCAACGTAATGAGGAGTTTCGAGGCATACACATGTCTGTTTTTTCTCATTTTGACTGTCCCTGACGTACACGTTGATTGGGTGAGACCTGCCTGCTACAACATTGTTGTTCCTGATCGGAAAAATGACTGAATAACGTAATACACATTTTGGGTTTTCAATACGTACTTTTAGCTAATCCGCCGATAACGACCTCGGCGCGGTCCTTCACCTGTGAGAGGGCGATTCAATGACAAATGGAAATTGTCGAATGACGCAATCTCACTCCACCTAGACCCATTCCACTCCATTCAGCGTCGAAAGATACTAGTAAACGATACGAAACATGACTACTACAACGGAAAAACATTTGCTTTGCGACGTTAGGCAATTGGCCCGACGTGACGCGACGAGCTGACGGGTGGTTGGAGTGAGACGAGTGGCAGAGCAAGAAACGAGGAAACACATACAACAACCCACTTGACAAACTCGCGGTTTCAGTCTCTAACTAATAACATTGGGATGAAGATGATGTCTCATGAGTGTACCAGGCAAAGAGCAGTATTTTGTCATGAATGTGATGCCAGTTTTTGGTAGCTAGCCATGTATAGAGCGATGGGCCTGAGATAACCAGCTGTATGAGAGCATAGGGCACGGACGCTGATCTGCGCCAGCCTATCTCAGGTCCATAGCTCCACAGCCGTCTGTCTCAGGTCCCTCACTCTGTGGCCTGTGTCCTTCCCAAACGCCGAACTTCTGCTGCTGAGCCTAATGCCTCTCATTTCTACCTACTAAATGCACACCTGGCCACACTGAACCACGAGCCACCCCATTCTCATAAGGAACTTGGAGGATCTCCCACGTCAAGACGCACAGCTAGCCAGAAGCAACATTATCATGAGGGCATGATCTTTCTACAAAGAGGAGTGATGTTACTGGCATGATTAGAACCTGCAGTGACAGTTTATATCATTGGAACCATTCCTGGGAAATTGGGGGACGCCAAGCATGAAGACAGAATACGAAGTTGGCTGATAAAGGTGTGAAGGGGCATAAGCCAAATTAGATGGGTTTTTGATCTCAGAACGTCCGCACTTAACAGTACTCACTGGCCCGAGGGAAAGTCATTGTTTCCCCAAACACCTTTCTATTTCAACCCTTTCGTTCATACCTGTGCAAAGCCCAGCTCCTCAGTTATTTTCAAGTGACAACGGATTTCCCCCTTTTCTGGACTTTCCCAACTATCTTTTACCACCTCTCAATTTTAGATTCCTCTCCACAACTCACAGCTCCTATCATTAGTCCATCCATCAGCACTCGCGAATGACAGTCTTCTCCCAGTTCTCCCAACGGTTTGTTTCTCAGCTCACACTACTCACAACTCAACTCTATCTCTCTCTTTTTGTCTCCCTCCCTCCACTTAGTGCCTCACATTGAGATTCCCTTGTTCGCGTTTATATACTCATACTCAACCAGATATCGCTATTCTGTCAAGTGTAATACAGTCCTCACTCACTCCTTCGTTCATTTATTTCTCAGGGCCAAGTTCCCTCAATTGTGCGCCCAACAATGGCCATCGAGTTAAGGAATGCCAGTATTAAATGGCTAGTTGAGAAAATAGAAAGAAAAAACTGAGTTTCTGACTATGCCTTGCTTTACAGAGACAGAAGATTATCAACGAATGAAGTATTGACTCACTCTGTTATACTGAATTACTTTCACTAATTTTTTCAAGAGTTAGACGCACGAGTGAAACTTTCTCGCACGACAAACTTGGCGGTGAACGATGATGTCGTAGCCAATCCTTGCTAGTATTTGACCGGTAGAGCCTCATCTTAGGCAACATTGGAGTACCACAATGAGGGCACTGCTTTTAGTCAGTTAGACAGTGAGCCACAGCCCCACTCTTATTAACTACTTAGCCAACGGTATTTCTATTCGGATTGTCAATTATGTAAAATCTCTCAGGGCCAAATTATTCATGAATCTTTATGGTGTTTTGCATGATGGAAAGACATCGGACGTCACGCCTCATTTATGTATGCCTTTATTATTAAGAAACGTGAGGAGTGACTTGAAAGAACTCACAATCGTTCCTAGAGCAGTTTATAAGAAGTGTTTTTAGTGTTTTTGTTTATACGTGCAAGTCAGCGTTAGTCATTTAAATTAAACTTGAGAGCTGACTCCTCCACTCGCCGCAGTCAGTGGGGTAGTTGAAGCTCCCTCGTTTGAGCCATCAACGTATTGTTTTTCTTCGCTATTTGCAACCCCCTTCCACCAAAAATAGATAATTAACAGAACACGAATCTATACAGGGCTGCTTCTCCTAACTACGGCAGGAGGTGGAAACCCAGGCATTTCATTTCATCAAACGTCTGGGCTACACAGAAAATAAATTGTACCAGGACGTTGTGAGGGTTCCTCCGGTGCATTTGTGATTACTCCAGTCTGAGCGGAGCTTTTGTCTCCTCCAGGTGTCACCAGAGCTGGTGGTGGTAAAACATCTCCGAGTATTATAGTGAATAAAACTCCTTGTACCAATTCGGGCGATATTTTACTCACTCCCCTCCTCACATAGTACGATCTCAATCATATAACTAAATAAATAAATTGGGGGGAATTTCTCGTAAGAATAAATACGTGAATGTCTCTTTGATTCCAACAGGTTCTCAAAATATCACCGTTAATCCGATTGACACCCAGTCGGACGAGACCTAACATCACGTCTCTCTTTTTGGCTCTGTGTTCAAACGAAACTTTTATTTTCTCATCCTCACGACCCTTTAATTCCCGTCTGTTTATTGATCTGGCGAGCGAATCAGATCCCCCTTTTTGTGGTCCCCTCGAACGAAGGCGGGCCTTGGGGCCCCGTCAAGTTCGACATTGAAAACTTCGCTCGAGAAAATACTCACTTAGCGCCATATGGGGATTCTCAGGCCGGTCAGACTTAGACTTAGCTCCTTTCGCTTGGAACTGTACTGCGGTTATGCCAATCTACTTCCTTTTCATCTTTTGACGTATCGCCGTTGTCTTTGATCGAAGAGGCACAAAGGAATTCTAAATCTGAACCTGAGCGGAGTTACCATCAAATGGAAAGTGCTACCCCCGAGGCCATGGCATCTTGAAATGAGCGGAACACTGTCCTACACATCTTAAGCTTTTTATTTTTGGCGTCGTATATTGAAATACGAACAGCCCGTTTTTTGTATATTCATAATGAACTACGGCGAATAAAACTAAGAAAGTACGAGTAAAATAATTATTTACGGCCTGAGGAAGTTTATCTATTATAAATGTGCTGAAACCATTTCCGTTGAGACTGAGGTGGAACGTGGACTTATATCTGAGGCCATAGAGATATTTCCCGTTTTTTAACTACAAATTCAACGGGTAAGAGATCACAGTCCGCTTCAGTGATGTGAATTCTTGGAGAACATTCTACCCGCACATTTGGAATGATGTGTTTTACAGTTTCTACCTCCGCATACACAGGACAAGCTGGGGAGAAACGGTTCGGCGTAATTTCGTTGATGTACGCATTATATAAGTCACATTCACATCTCAGTCTACTTATTGACAAACAGAAATTTTTTGAATTGGGGATGTGTTAATACCATTTCCGTTTAGACGTAGGTGGGAACGTGAATCTGTGGCCGGTATTTCTCCTACACTACGCTCCATTATTACTTACTTTATCCCTACGGATCGGTAAGGAAAGTTATGTAATCAGCTAACAGAAAAAGGTCGAGTTTTTTTTCATATCTTTGCATTTCAAGAATTTCTGAGTTTCAAAAAACGCCATTTCAGAAAATGGTTCGCGTGGGCGAGCGAATGTGCCAAAAGACCGTGCCAATTCAAATCAAATTAGCCGTTTCGCCTGGAAGCCAGGACGGGACGCCAAATTAACGATATGAGCAAAATCGAGTCAAAAGTAACTACAGTTATCATAGTGATCAAAACATCAAATTTTTTTTGTCAAAAAGGACTCCAACGATAATGATCACATTTTTTGTACCGACATTTCCAAATGACAAGAACGAACCATAAAATACTCATAAATGGAAAAATTACGAGAGGAGCACGATAAATAAGCGTAAAGTTCGAAGAAATTTTAGTGCAGTTTTTCTTATAAATTCCGCATATTAGAAAAATCAGTGCGGTAGTCCCATAATCTACTTAAACGATGAGAGTTTAATATCGTAAAAATTGATATTCCTCAATGCAAACCGTTTCACTAGCTAGCATTTTTCAGAGACTGCCCGATAATTCCGTAACGTATCCGTGCGAATCCTTTTCAGAAATATGCGGGCGCTACATCTTCGTTCAACGCATTTCTACAGGAACATTTATGGGGAACAAACTGTAGGGACTAGTTAGCTGAGAGTACTCCGTAAGTTTGATCGAAATCGTCTCAGCCGTTTTTGAGAAAATTGGAATACCAGTAAATTAATATTCGACAAATCTCCTATTCTGAGTTAACTTGGCTTATATCTCCGTTAAACATATATATACAGAAATAATTACGGAGAATGAAATGTGGGTGTGGGTGGCTTAAAGACGCTCTGTAAGATTGATCTCATCTGGTGAAGCAGTTACCCCAGAATTTACGGAAATGTTCGAAAAAACGTCATTTTCGACACATTTTTATTTTTATCTTCGTTCAAAGGACTGTCAGAGGAACATTTATTGAGAACAATATATAAGTATTAACTATTCGAAAACATCCTGTGAGTTTGTTGAAAATCCGTTGAAGCCGTTTTTCCAAAAACCCTATTTTTCATAGTCGTATTTTCATGGAGATATGTATAGGAGAAGAAAAGTTTTGTATTGACTAGTAGAAGATAATTTGAAAATCAAAATCGTTAGAGCTGTTTTCGAGAAATGCAAAAAACCTTGTTTTTGATACATTTTTGTCCCCCACCCACCCCTTTCCAATCGACTGAATTCGCCCATAAACTTATTTTGGTGTCTACAAAAAGAAGAACAAGACAAAAAAGAACCAGCTCTAGGTTTTTTAGACTCAGTAGGCCTCAAAACGTAAAGATCTGAAGAAAACCTAATTTTTATTTTGACGCAATTGCGACGTTTTCCATTCCCTTTGGATAGCGGAGAGTGAAATGAATCAGTTATGTATTGTTAGCCCGATAACGTCCTTGGCATAAGTAGGAGCGCCTCAGGAAATTCTGGAACCTGTCGGAAACGTTGAGGAGTGTTCTACCACGTTCTTGTAAATTGAATGAATATTAGTTGCTAGAGGGTAACAAATCGCTGAATGCACGTGGCGCTGAGGAAAGTTGTGCGATATTTCTGGTCAATATTAACCCGTTAGGTAAATCTAAGTTCCGAAAAAGCGTGTAGCTGTTATACTATAGAAGACCACCAGACTCGTGCGCAGTTTCGAGCACCCTGAGTTACAGAAAGCACGACACGGCTCTCAGAGCTACTCTCAGAATCAGTTTTCACAAAATAAAAGATCGTCCCGCGATATTGAAACTGACGTCCTCGTCGTTGTCGAAGGTGGTTTCTCAAAGTAAGTCATTTGCTCCCGAGCCTATTGTCGAGGCGAGGGGTTTTTTTTTTTATTCTTCCTCTTCTCGAAATTGAAATTCTCGAGTGGGTTTTGGCGGAATATAGAAAACAGCGTTAGAGGGCCGAAAAGAAAAAGCGGGGCGAAGCCAAAGCAAACAATCGCTCGCTTCAGAAAAGCGGTGTTTGCCGAGAACTTGTTTGCGACTCTATCCCTCTGCTTCACGCATCCTCTCGATTTCGCGGAGAGAGGCTTCTTTTTTCCTCTCTCTTTCCCTCTCGTTTGCCAACACGCTCAGTACAACGCGTTATTTCCCTGCGCGAAAACATGAATTCGGAATTTCGCTTTTGCAAGTTCACGATTAAAAACTCAAAATCGAGAAAAAAATATCTGGAGCGTTGCAGCACAACTTTCCTTAGCTCTACGTCAATTCACTCTGCACATAGATTTTTCTACCTCAGTTGATTTGAACTTGAACGGGAGCAGGAAGCCGGTAGCGCTTAGTTCCGAAATGTATTGTGCTGCTCGTACTCATTCCCGGACTATTATTGAGCAATTGATACACAGAGAATTAATGAGGCTGTAAACACGATTTTTTGAAGAAGGATAGTATGTACTTTTACAGAGTTATTGAAATTCCGGAATTTCTCGAGTGACCCCCAAACATCTTATGAATGTTTTTAAACGCTCACCCTATAGGTCTTGGATTGGACCACCACACCAATTTTTTTGTACATTCTAGTAACATTTCAGCGGAGTTAATAAGAAAAAACCGGCTAAAAACGTTGGTCATTTATTGTGCTGCTCTCGTCATTTTCCCACTAATGGGAATTGTATGATGTAATTGCCATATTAATTTTTTTTATCAATATAAAGAATTTAATCAAAATCGTTAGAGCCATATTTGATTTAAAAAATTGGTGTTTTGAACGCCATGATAACTATAGTTAACTTCCGGTGGATTGTCTAGTTAGAGCTGATTTGGTTCCGTTTTTTCCCACCCTAAAAGGAAAAACTAAATAACTAATAAATAAGGAAATGGGAGGGGGGGGGGCAGACTACCCTACGCCGTCACTAGGAATAGAATGCACACTCACATGCACACACAGACCATTTTCCTTCCCAAATCGTGTTTTTCGGACACTGTCTTTCGGTGTTTTTACACTGAACTGAGAAAAACGACGAAATTTGAAGAGTACTTCAGCGCGCTTTTATTTGAATTCGGGCAATAATAATAAAGTAGGCTAACATAACGTACATAACCGCCTTCGTCGCAGTTTTTTAAGTTAATAAATCGATTTCAGATTATTAGAATAGAGTCAACTTTTTCTGCTCCTTTCCAGGACCCATCAGGTGTTCCTCAGGGCTCTCACATTGGGCACACATGTTTGGTTTTTTAGCCTCACCGATGACACAAAATTGTTCTCCATCCACACTCTGGAAGGTTGTCAGAGGTTCATGATGCGCTCGATTCGTCAGTGAGCTACAGGCGAATTTTGAAGAATGCAGCCACGACATCTTTCAATAGATCAATGTCTCCTACGATTTACAAATGTACCCTCGACGATCTAACAATTTGGTCTGGGGCCGCTTTCGATCATAGTTTGTTTTTTTCCCTCCACCGGAACGAGATCTGTTCGAGAGCTATGAGAGCATTGAGTTTGCTTAAACGCCACACTCGGGGCGCGATTGTCAGTTCCGTACAGCTCAATCGTGCGGTGTCCGTTCCGTGAGAATGCGTCTGCAACGTGAGGTTTCTCCTATTTATTGAATTCAAAATGTGGCGATCGATTGATCTGAAGGAGGTTCTCAGTCTTCTCTCAGTCATCATCACCGTGCCACTGACTGCGTTTGTTTGCTTAATGTGCTGAATTTTTCGATTGACTGTCCTGCCTAACTTCAAATTACTCCTCGCCCCCCAATACAAGGTCAAACAACCATTTTTACATTCAAACCCCCTTTTTAACACTTACAGGTTCCCAGAGACCACTCGACTAAGTATTTTCTCATTTACAAGTCGACTCCTCGTTTAGGCAATGTTAAGTAGAACAGAAATTGAACTGTTTGTTCTTCTGCCCACTATTGTAAATAGTGCAGATAGTTGCTATCTAATTACGTGACAGTATGCACGAGCCCATGTTGTTACGAATTTCAAGACACGATTGCGGGCATGTCTGAGTGTGTACAATAAATGAATAAATAAAAAATAAAAATAAATCCCCGCAAGAAGGTTACCTAACCCGGGTCATGATTACAGCTAACTCGCGAATTTGGCATGAGAACGTTATATTGAGGAGAATTCCGGAAGATGCCCTCTTCTGTTCCATTGTCAACAATTTCGTACTCGAGGGATTTAACTTGCTCATTCTGTAACCTGTCAGTAGCTGCACAACGTTTCCGTTTTTGTACAATTGAAATTTAGTTATTTTGTCCCAATCTCGTCAATTGTGAGCTATCTCTCTCTCTCCCCCCCCCCTTAGTTACTTGGTAGTACGACACTCACCTAGCTTCTGCGTACGAGCGGTTCTCGTACATATACAGTTCGCCTTCGTGATGTCTTTTATGTCTTGGCTAGTTAATTTCTCCCAACCGGATAAGTTGCACATTTTATTATTCTACTATTTCACATTGAGCACATAAAACTGCCGAAAGACCGTGGAAATTTGAAGTTCCAAGAGTAGGGAAACGTCGGGAAATGCTTAATCTGCGTAAATAGTCAGCTTATTTTATAAAATGCCACAAACCACGCAACAACAAAAATCAAAATACCGTTTGATGAAAACACCAAATATTTTTTCTCTCAAAAACAGCTCCAAATAATATCAATGGACTGTGAAACGTTTATTTGTGGGAGAATGAAGTTATAAATATACAATAAATTATCAAACGTTTCGAAGAAAAAAGTGTTTTCTAGCAGTTTTTTTCTCGATAAAAACAGGGTGGTATTGCAATAAGCTGCTTATAGGATGAAAGTTTTGCAATGGTCATGAGAGCATCTGAAGTAACCTCAGGAATTTCGGAATTCTGGATTAGATAAGTAGATATAATGTACGTGGGGTTGAAGATAGTTGTGTGGTGCGTCCCTCCAGATATTTTTACGTGTATTTTGTCGAACGAGAATGTTAGTCTCCAGCACGAACCGACGGCAGTTAATAAACTTGAAAAGCAACGGAGTCAGTTTGTTATCCGACGACGAAAAACGACACGAGAGTTGACGTCCGACCAAATTACTTCCCCCACCGCCACCACAGTCCGCTCTACTATAATTTATACGTCATCCCCCCCCCCCAAATATTATCTAATCGCTCCCATCAAATTTACGAGGCTCCTCTTTCGAGCTCTAATGGACGCGGATATCAATCAGTCGGCTCTTATCTGTCGAGGTGGCTTTTCCATATTGGAGGAGCTTATAGACGCTTCGTCGCCTTAGGGAATCAAATTCCCTCCTTCCACCTTCTCTCAAGAGCTTCCCGTCTTAATCGTAAATGTTGATTCAGAGAGTTGGAGCAATCTTGGTCGCCTGGAGAACTTCCTGAACCCCAAAGTACCCTCCTGTCTCTCGTTCGTTTACATCAACCTAACGCCATTAGCCGCTTCTATCGAAACTCTCTGAATCCACAGGTTTTTTTGACCCCACCGTTTTACGTTCTCTCCCGACGCACATCTTTTCGGGCGGAATCAGGTTGTCAAGTGATGCGTAAGAGAAAGTACGCATTACCATCGAGCAAAGAAGCTGTTTTACTTAGAACTCTACGTTTTGAGACCTGCTGAAACTTCTAGTGCTACTCATAACATAACTTTCCTCAGCCCCACATACGCTCTAGCTGCTAATAAAATCTATTTTTCATTCTCTTCATATGAACTTGGTACAACTTCGAGCTTTACGTAGAAATTATCAGCGCTCAAACTTCCAGAGCGTATTGCGCTGCAATTACTTACATACCAGCGTATGGGAGTGTCAACACGATTTGATTGAGTCCCACAGTTCTGCAAACATATAGGTGGTTGCTTATTGAATAACAGCTCTGATTTTTTTTTTACAACGAGCAATAGAAAAAAACCCTGCAAATTATTACACAACGGTTTATTATTCGGATAATCAGCTTGACCTAGCATTAATGCTCCGAGACCCATCCTTTTCGATTCAGCATCGAAAAATATCATAATGAAAACCAAAAAAAGGTCGAAAAGAACTGAATCGTAATATTAAAATAAACAAAAAAAAACGAAAGTATCTAGAAAAAACTGAATTTTAATATGAAAACATGCACGCAAAATACTAATATCAAAATTTAACCAAAAATCAATGAAAAAAAAAACAAAATGAGAATGAAACAAAAGAATCTAAAAAAAAATTGAATCGTATTAAAACCAAAACGTCAGGGAAATTGGAACGGGGGCGCTCGAAGCGAAAGGGGAGTCGAGTGGCGCGGCGTCGTCGTCGTTGGGAGGCAAAAGGGGAGCCGCCCGCCCTCGAGGCGAGGACGCCCCGCCACCAGTTGTTTTTTATTCAGACGGGAGGGAGGGAGGGACGCTGTAGCTCCCGCGTTGTACTGCGTTTCGTTAATTTTTTTAACCGTTTTTTGCCCATTACAACCACGGGCCGAGATGGCGGGCACAACTAGATACCAAATCGGATTTTTGGGCGAAAGAACGAATTTTTTAGACCACGTTAAAGGCACAAAACGGCCCGGACGGCGGACGGACGTTGCAAATTTGGAATCTCCATGTCTTGAAACGTAAAGTATCAAATTTTGAGGGGGGGGGTTGTAAAAAAATTTTCGTGACCGAAAACATAGGGTTATTATTCAGAATGAATAATAAACCAAAAGGGGAAAACTGCATTCATTTTGCCTAAACTTTCGATAACTCACTAGGTTGTTCTCGTAAATTTTGGACCGATTTATTTCAGACTCAATGAAGTGACGTAACGTGGAGGAAACCCAAAATGGATTAAGTGAAAAATAGAATTAGTTGCTGCAAATCGGCGCAAAGGAATATTGTCATATAGAACATATAGCTATTGTCACATACAACTCCCAACCATTCCAATTTTGGTTCTTTTCAACTCTGTATTCTTCAGTTCATGCGTTCCGCAGAAAAGAATCATGAAACTCGGTCGGTATTAGCAAAATTATTAAAACTTTACGTCATTTCCTTTCAATTTCCCGCTCTCGTAATAAAATATAACATTTCAATGGCTTGCTGCTCAGTTGCCCAAATCCGGATGAACAATAATCGCTTAAGTCGACGGAGAATTTTGAGAACAGCGTGATTTTACTGTGTCGTTACCCCTTACGGCGATGAAATTAAAAATTCTCTACAGTTATTACACAACTGGAGTGAACAATTAATTGAACGAAATTGTGGTCGTCAAAATCCATCGACACCAGCGAAAATGTCATTATTTCTCTAGCATCCCGTGATGAGAGATAAGCTAACGTTTCTTCGCCCGACCAGATTGAAAATGGAATACAACGAAACGAGAATCATCAAAATTAGTCAAACGATAAACCCCGAGTATCGCGTTTAACATTTTGCCCCTCGTGGACATGAATGAACCGTTTTTACTTTTGCACTCTCATTTCCGCGAGGGGTCCGTGTATGCGTTGTGATCTGTAGTTCAATTTGCGGGTGAATAGGTGAAACATTGATGTGATCGAGCTGGTTGGTTTGTACGTTATTTATTGTAGACACGAAAACAAGGTTACGGGTGATTTCCACCGATGGAAAAAAGAAGGTAGGACGAAAATGCACCAAAAACTAGGGATCTTCGCATTTTCCTCGAAAACGGCTGTAAAGATTTTGATTAAACTTTCAATCATCTCCTACTAGTTAATACTTTCTCATTAAATATCTCCATGGAAATTTGGTGAACGAAGATGTAGGAGCACGAAGCAAAAATAGATTTTGTACGCTTTATGGTTACTTCCTATATGTTGTTCTAAATAAATGTTCCTCTGGCTGTCCAATGAACAAAGATAAAAATAAAAATGTGTCAAAAATAATGTTTTCATAAACCTTTTCGTAATTTGCAGAGTAATTTAGGCACTAGATTGGATCAATCTTACGGAGTGTCTTGCAGCAACCAATAAGCATATTTTGTTAACCGTAATTATTTCTGTATCGATCTGTTGAATGGAGATATGAGCCATGATAGCTCGGACAAATTTTCTCAAAATTACCTTTAATAGTGTCAATCACACTTAAAAAACGCTCTGAACTAACTAATACCTACATTTTGTACTCCGTAAATGCCTTGAATAAAGATACAGCGCATACACAGCGTATATGCGGCGTGTCGTCGAATTTACGGGGGTTGCGGAAAATTGCGCCGGACTGGATTTGTATGGGGCTTTTTAGGTCAGTCTTGGGTTGTCCCTTCGTCTTTTCCGCTGGTTCAAGAACCGTTCAACGTTCAAGAACCTTTGGCGATTTTAGGGGGAAAATTGAGAATTTAAATACTAGCAAAGATAAACTCTCTTAATTCTGTTGGCACTCTGGAGCTAGACTGACATTAGCGCGCCCTTGCAGTGGCCCCGCGCATTATTAAGTTGGCCAAGCGCTCGCTAGGAAGTACGTTCTTTTTGAAACGCGGGTGAGCGAGTTGTCAGCTAATCTTTGTTTATTCTTTTCGTATTATGGGGCAGAAGAAGCCTTCCTGTGTGGAAAAATCATGTACTTTGTCCTGAGTTTAGGAAAAGAGCACAAAAATCATGAGCCAACCAATATTTCTCAAAGTGAGCCAATTTTTCCTTCTTCAGGTCTTAAATCGACCTAAACGTAGAATACAACTCATAAACAAGAGAAGAACGATTTTAGAAATCCCGAATAAAGTTACCCAAATCCTTCAAAAAGTAGACAAATCGAATCATTTTCTGGCTATTTTGCAATACGAATTCATATTACTAAAGATTCAACGTTGAGATTATAACACAGATTTCGAACGGTTCCTCCAGTGGCGCGATCAGTCATGTCATTTCAATTACTGGCTTTAATTGGAGGTAATCAATAAGTTCTCATGAGTCATCTTATCTTCGCCATGTTCACTGATTCGATCATCAATAATTCTACCGCCTAACGATGATGAATGGAATTCGACCTCCGATTTTGTGAAGGTCAAACCCGTTGAAACGCCTCCTGACCGGATTTGAGAAAACTGACACGAAATGCGAGTTCACTGTTTGCCATTTCTGGTTGTGATGAGGAGGTGGGTGGTTGTACCAGACGTTAGGTTGACGACAATGCTGCAATTCCTCACAGTATATTAGTCCGTTTACTTTCGGTTCAGCAGTGATACCTGATGTCCTTGGAACAGCAAGCCACACCTCTTGGCTGAACTCGCGACAGAGGCCAGGTTTGGTTTTGGTTGGGTACTGGGCATCTTGCCGGTTGTCGGCATTGGGCTTGGCTGATGTGTTCTTCCCTAGGTTCAGCCCACCTTAACTCCGCAACGAGCGAGCGGAATGGTTAACTGGGTGCGTATCACCTCAGAATTCAGCACGAGATGGCTGAGTCCTGAGTAGCTCAGAGCAAATAAGTGGTGGACGATAAGAAGTCGGGGTAATGTACTGCAGCGAGTCAGGCGAAAGTGAATAATCACGAGGTTTGTAGTGTGCACAGAGAGAGAGAGAGAGAGAGAGAGAGAGAGAGAGAGAGAGAGAGAGAGCGAGAGAGAGAGAGAGCGAGAGAGAGAGAGAGAGAGAGAGAGAGAGAGAGAGAGAGAGATGGTATTGTTAGAGTTGAGGAGGTTGCCGTGACAAAAACCTCGATCTCAAGAAAAATGAATTATTCACATCCTGGAACTTGAGCGGGTTTCACTGGCAGCTTGACAGATGTCTGAGGGATCACGTGGCTATTTAGCGCTAACATCGATAGTGTATAGTCAATACCTTCGCACGCCACAGAGTGTGCCACAGCACTAAGAAGGTGCTACCGAACAACCCAAAATAAGTCTTTATCTTCTTCAC
Source organism: Pachypeltis micranthus (assembly GCA_020466155.1). Classification (NCBI taxonomy): domain Eukaryota; kingdom Metazoa; phylum Arthropoda; class Insecta; order Hemiptera; family Miridae; genus Pachypeltis; species Pachypeltis micranthus. Next base: position 43,246,192 of record CM035769.1, read on the forward strand.
AACCAACCCGAACAAACTGCCGTAAATATGTGCCCAAATTTTTGTTTTTCGCAGCGATTCCTGAGTGGATCGATGAAATAACAACGCAACTACTTGGAAAGCTATGCCGCATCAAATCTATCGTCTCGAATTGCTTCGATCATATTCACGTATATGGCCGTAGTTGACCGTCGTATCGACACGTTCCGCCGGAATAACATTTCTAAAAAGCCGTTCCTACGTCATTGGAAAGGAGCTGAGAGATGGGAGCAATTTGAATGACAAAAGGGGAACTATTCAATGGCACTTGGGGAAGGGAAAATGAGGCGAATTGGCGACAGTCCAGGAGCATTTGCGAACGCTTCAAAGCAAAAGCGAAGCCCCCAAGTCATCGCGACCTATCGACAGCTCGACCCTAACCTATGAGTCAGTTTGAATATTGATCACTCCCTCCCACAGAGAGCCGCCCTTTACAACTCGCCTCTTCCTGAAATATTTCCTTTTTCCCGAAGCATTCAATTATGTCGACGGGTCCGCTCGAAGCTTTGAAACTGCGCAGTTTTAACCGCGAAATGAGCCGACTACAACTTTACGAGCGCATAATGAGAGGGATATAGAATTTAAATGCTTCGGACGAACCGGAGATGAAACCGCGAGTTTTTAGAGTCGTTAGTTGTTTATTTAAATGTGCTACGTCCGACTCGACCAGGGGGAAAGTAGCAAATGTATCTATGAACCTCAAGCACAGGGAAAGCGTACGTTCTTGACTGTGGAGAGTAAACAATGGGATTTATGTGTATAAAACACCGATGTAAGTCACTCCACAGGCCCCGTTTGCTCAGTTCAGCTTTTACTCCTTCCACGTCTACCATCGAGATACAAACCAGCCATTCAAGCTCCTACACGTATGACGTCCACTCACGCTCCAACCAACTCTCCAAAGTTCCAGTGATTTTTATGAATTCAGTCTTATGATGGCATTAGTGTGCGTCGTAGCGTTATTTAGTGGCGACTACATTACAATTAACACAGCAATCGAGGAGGAACGGTATAGCTGCAACGACGGAATTTTAATCTCCCATCACCTCTCCTCATAATAGAAATCGCTCATAATCTTATTTTCGCGCCTTCAACAAATCACTAACAAAATATAAAAAAAAGAACCTGTTCAATCGGTTCAGCTGTTCTCTTGCAAATTGAACTAGTCACACACACACAGAACATGCGCTGAAATTAGTTTTTTCGATTGAGTAGCCCGAAAATATGAAGTGAACTCAACTTTTAGCATGGACCATGCCTAAACTGGGAAGGGACGAAATTATTTCACATCAGTACGTAAGAAACTCGAGCCTCACGTCCTTGCAGCCACTCACCCCCTCAGTTCTGTTCTGGGATTGTCAATGAGATTAGTCTGCTTTATAACGTCTCAGCGTCTGTGGATGGGTGTGAGAACTAATGACAAGGGAAATGGGACGCAAATTCTTCTCACAGGGTCGTGAATGGCTCGAGTTTGATGTTCAACACCTAAAAACCAATTTGAATGAATTCAACGAAACAAAGCGGACGTGGTTTTCTGTATAAATTCAGCACGTATGCTACCGGCGCTCTCAGAACAATCAGGGCGGTAGTCCGATAAACTATCTACACGATGAGGACTATTAACTGTCTAAAAATAATTAGGAGCAGCCCCGGAATTTTCTCACAATTTACGATCCCTTATTCAACAATCTCGCTGGCTCAACGAGGACAAATTGACGAGAAGGTGAAAATGAAAAGCCCCCCCCCACCACCCTTCGTCATACTCCGCGAATAAAAAGGAAAATGCAATGGAGAAGACGCGATGAATTTTCCAGCCAAATAGGCCATTTATGAAAGACAAACAGCCCATCGAGGCCGTTGCCAAAGGATGTTTCCCTCTTATTTATAGGCGCTAAGATAGCGGGCGGCGAGTGGATGGTCATTTCCAATCGGCGAAACCCAGCCAGCTTGGGGGTTTTCGAGGCCGGCGAATCGAAGGGAGAGAAATGGACGGAAATGTATTGACTCCGAGGTAAATCAACGTGATAAATGAGCGAGAAGATAGGAATGACCAATAAACAATATCTGGAAAGGAGGAGGGCAGAAACAAGGGTGGGCTGGAAGATAATGGAGTTGAAGCCAAAGCTTCGGTGCCTTTCGGTTTTGCTTTGGCTCCGGTAGTCCCCAAAAAATGTCCGAGCGATACGCGATAGCCGTCTCAGCCAGTTCAATATTTCGCTCGTTCAACGAAACAGAAATATTTTTAATTTATTTTCACTGCCGCGAAGTGGTCAAAACTATTTTGGGAACGCGCAGGGTTGTATCCTTACCAGTATGACAGTTCCTGAACCCTCATGAGAGACTTACATCAGTCCAATGTCATGGAACTGCTATGTCTTGCAAGAACCTGGGCACACACTCAGCCAGCATCCACCGAACCTGAGCTGTGGAGGTACGGCAGGTCGTCATGTAGCCAGTCTCCCAGTGGAGCGCTGTTATTGTGAGTCACCACACAGGGATATCCCGCACCAGCTAGGAGCTTAATCTGATTTCGCACCTGACCTGATTATTTACTTGGGAGGTGAGTGTCACAGGGGTAGATCAACTGCGGCCAAGTTATGACCTTCTTATAACGACCCGACCACCATGACACTTAGTTGACATAGCGCCCATTGTAACATACGTATACTCTGTTTTCTAAGTTGGCCAATATTATTGCTACTTGCTTCCTATCGGCCATCAACCGCAAAGTGCAACGTGGGAGCGAATCTCTTCAAAAGTACGATTTATTGTGCAGCTCTCGACACTCCCGAGGATATGATGTTTATAGCAGACTTTTTTATAGATGACTGTTCCTGTTGCATCAATCAGAATTATATGGCACAGTCACGTTGAGTGGAACTGTCTAAGGGAAAAAAGTAATCAAACTCGTCGGCGCCATTTTTGAGAAAAAGAACTGACTATAGTTTGTTTTGGATCGATTTTGTTCATACCCTCATTTTGGCGTCCCACAATGAGCTGTAGGACTAAATATGAAACTTGAGCCGATTTCAGCTGTTTTCCCCCAACACTGACCATTTTCTACAGTCATTTTTCCGACTCAGTTGCTCTTGGAACATAATCATTTGAAGAAAACTCTTTCTTCTCTGCTAACGACATTACTTCCATAATAATCACGAAAACGCCTATAGTTCGCGTAGCGCTCTCGTCACCCTGCAGGATCTCCCCTCCAAAAAGGAAGCACCTCGGTCGCACTCCAGTTGTTGGAGGAGTGTGGACTGTTGCACACACCCACCTCTGGTCGACGAGTGTCGGCAACAGGTACGTAGACCTTTATGGCCCCTTTCAACGCAACGCCGGGCCCGGCACAACATGTGAAAGATACTAATATCGTCTCAACGCGCGACGTCTTCGTCCAAATGTTGACAAACGAGATTTTGACGCCTAGTCCTCCTCCAGCAACAGCGGGGAAAAAACCCGTTTATAATAAATGTCGGCACCTTGAAATCTTGCTGGGCACTCTTACTGAGAAAATTTAATAAAAATAGTAGTATAATTCAGGGGAAAATGTGTGTAAGTTGTGAGACAAGCGTACAAATCTTGTCTTGTCTTGTTTGATGATAGAAATCGATCAAAGTCGTTTGGAAACCATTGAAGATCACTTAAAAATGCAGTGAAAATTGAAGGTAAGTAAAGTGATGGTAAATGATTAATATCGTAAGAATAATTTAAAATTGAACAGTAAAAAAATGGTAGAAAATGAACTGTTGAAAAAGTGCGGGTAACTCCCTACGAAATAAAATGAAAACTGTCCCTAAATGGTTATCGTAAAATCGAGTAAGAACAGTTGGAAATCGATTCAAAATTAATGAAGAGTGAACGAAAGTTAACATGGAACATGTAAGCCAGCCCTCCTACTGAACATCAGACCACCCCTTCTTCACAATTAAAGCTACCGCACTATTTGGGCACACGAGTGGGGGAGCTCAAATTAGAGTGAAAGAAATAAATGAGGATGAACACAGTGAACGTGAGAGAGGACAGTATTAACACTTCGTATTTTTGCGACTCAAGAGGGTCTCTAAATAAGTGAACTGGTTGTGGGGAATGAAAGCAGAGAGCGAGTGGTAGACCGGTGAGTAGCAGAGAGACGTGTATGTGGTGTTGGGTTATGTCTGGGAAGAGCTGAGAGATGGAGAAAAAGTAAAACGAGTGGTAGGAAGTAGATATTTTGGAAAGTTCAGAAAGGGAAACCAAAGGCATGTACCTGTCTCCCACTAAGGTTAGAGGGGAGGAGCGATTGTGGGGACTCGAGAAGAAAGAAAGACACCGTTGCTACGCTTCTACGTTAATATTAATGTACCCATGTTATTAAGTACCTATTGACCAAAAATACGTTCCATGTTTCCTTGCTTTGATCATTGTCTCTACTAGATTGACAAGGGAGATCTTGACACTTACTCCTCCACCATCAACAGCGGAAAAAAATTATTCATAACAAATTTCGACAGCAAGCTGCACTGGAATCTCCATATCAATACAATAGTTGGCATAATTCGTCGATTAATCATCGGCTGTTCTGTGCAAACCACCTGTTAGTGATTTCTCTCTTCGACCTAAGCGTACAGAGCCAATTTTATCCAATTCCTCGACACTTCACGTTCTATGAACAAGGTGAGCTGCTGAAAGCGTTTATTTCACTAACTATACATTGTATCCTTATCCCATCGTATCCCACGTCATTGCGTCGATTTCTTAGGTTGTGCCTCTATCCCATTATCTCGTTCTATCAGAGCAACGCCCATTGCTCAAGAGAACCCATCATCATTGACATTGTCCGGTCGACAAGACGCAGGAACTAAATTTTTACCATGGTGTTTGCTGCAGACAATTACCGGTTCGCCAGCGATAGTGTAGGTATTGCACCACGCACAGAAAATATTTAATAGTCTACTTCCAGTACAACTTCGCTAAAAGGGATACACGATACATGATTCGCAGGATAGATAATACTCGTATGAAGTTCAGCTCCATTTGATCGATTGCATCACTCATTTCAGCTTCACTTACAATTGTGCCAATGTTCTTTACTGCATTACCTACCCTCAATTCAGTACGCCAACCAGTTTCCCAATAAGTTTATAGAATATCCCCAAATATAAACCGTAAATAGTGTTTTGGTTGAAACTTGACGACTGAACATTTTCAAGAACAATTGACTTCTTTATAATTTACACAAACTCTGGATGTCTGGAACAAAAATGGATGTCTGTTGTCCATTGTCGGCTCATATTAACATTTTAAATCGGATCACTACTTATCGCTCTCACCGAAAAGATCTCGTTGAACGTGAGAAATTGGAAGTATCGAATAACAGAACAAAGCAGCGTGAGGAAAAATTGAATGCGAGACTTTTAAACGTCTTGTTTAACAATAAGAACGCACTGGAAGCGCTATTTAGTCGATGAGCACGCAACGTACGTTTGTCTTTCGAATCGAAAAATCCACCCAAATTTGGCCATACACGATGTTCGCCATACGAAGCGAGTATAGAAATCAAAGAGAGAGAGAGAGCGTGGGAGCGAGAGAAAGAGAGAGCGAGAGAGAGCGAGAGAGAGAGAGCGAGAGAGAGAGAGAGAGAGAGAGAGCGAGAGAGAGAGAGAGAGAGAGAGAGAGAGAGCTCTAATGAGTAACAAAGGTTTAAGCCTCACAATAGTTGAACTGGTGTCACAGCTATGACGAGAGATGAGCGACAGTGTTCTGGGGTAGCAACGAGCTGGCAAAGGGTGAGATGAGAAATAAGTAGCGGAGGGAGGAAGGGGCCTATAGGAAAACCACCTGAACTATTGAGGAAGCTCATATACTGCAAAATACGTCGCCGGCTTAGGAAATATTAATTTTTGTGTTCGGCCGGGCTTGGAAGAAGTTGAATCGTTTTTGATAGTTTTCCACGGCTGTAAGATCAAACGACTGATGAAAACCGATCAGAACAGATCAACCTGTGTAGCTCATTAGTGCACTTGAATTCCCGGTATTAGCATTAGCAAAGTGCATTAGTACATTAGCATTAACATCAGCCCATTAGTATAATAATTATGGAGTTAAGTGCAGCATTAGCAATTTAGTATTAGTTCAATTGCATTGATATCAATTTTACATTAGCATAACCTTTGCACTACAGTTAACATTGGTGTAAGCACATTAACGCATAACGATATGCCTTTAGGATGAGCACATTGAAGAATTACTAGTAACATTGCACCTTTTAAGCGTTCCACCCCACCCCACTAGTTTATTTCGCATTCATATTTGCTCAGGAGTTGTAATCTCTGAATTTATATATACACACGAGATCTGTGCGGAGATTTAGTATTCTAAATGAGGTGTACTCAAGTATGCTTTCTAGATACATGATGAGGATTGAACCCACTTCTTAAACCTTCCATTCAATAATGGAATTTTACCCACAAATCTTGTTTCTGGTATCGAAAGGTAAAACGTAGGATGGAAGTGAAGAAGAGACACCGGCCCAAGAGGCTCCAGAGTCAACTAGAGTCCCCCCCATTCCGTACCGATAAATCAGAGCTGAGCGGCATAAAAATTGTTAGTTAAGATTCCACTCGAAATGCGCAAGAAGCCATTAGAAGCGTAAGCCGAATGATTAAGACTTCTACTGAGACAAAACCACCTATCTGAGCAGACATCTAAATTGGAAACCCTCCCTGGATGGCCAACCCAATTACTGTAAACTTGAACGTGGCTGCTTCTCCCTCCGCGCCAAAACCCCTCCGCCCCAGACCGCTCCTTTATGCTCTAATTGAGTTAGCTGCTTGGATTTCGCCCCGCTACCTCCGCTTCCGCCACCCGAGTAACCATCCCCGAGCCCTGCCATACCATACCCCTCGCCAACATCCGCAAGACCGCTTCCTCTCTCTCCCAGCCCTTTTACAATAATGCTGCCGGTTTCATAGTCTCCTTCCACTGAAGTTCCCTTCTACTTTTATCAAATTAATGTGCCTCCGGTAATTTCATATTCGTGTCGGGGTGAAGGTAGAGGATCGGACCTTTTATCCGATGTCGCTCAAAGAAGACAAACGTTTTTCAGAACTTTCAAAGGCTATGGGAGCGACACAAAACCAAGGTGTACTTGGAATGGCAACATTAATGATCGATGCCCTGCACAAAGTTGTTACTTTCCTCAACTCGAACGATAGGAATCGTAACTCGTCTTAAAAACGTCAAGATCTGAAGAAACGCCACGTCGAGTCAAATCCAACTCGGAGGACCAAATAGAAACCTTCGACGTCCGTCAAACTAAAGAAATATCCGGAGTGGGGAAATAACCACTCGGAACAGCCGGTTCGATACGAAGTGAGAAACAGTATGGTGACTGTGAGGGAGGAGAGGGAGTTTAGCGAGGTATCGTGACAGATCAAAGGGAACACCTTCAAGTTCTAACGCGATGAGGTTGGCAGAACTGAAAGGGAACGTGGAAAGGGGGGTGGGGGTGGAGGCTTTCAAGTAGATTGGCAAAGAAATAACTAACTTTTCTCTTGACCACACATATAGTGAGGGGCGAGGGGACGAGGAAGGAGGTAAGGGAATTTCCCTGAGGCCGTTCAAACCCATTGAAACCTTCTAGAAATGAAAACTGTTTCGTGGAAGGGACATTCAGCGCAGGTCGAAAACGTCAAAAGTGGACGACCCTCGTCTTCCGAATTGAAGACGATCACTTTCAGTGGGACTGATATGTTAAAGAGGGTCTTCTCGAGTCGTCTCAAGTTTGAGAAGTACGGCTCGCCCAAGTACGACGAAGAAACAACGATATCTGAAAAAGGGATAATGGAAAGGAAATATTGGCTCAGTTTTTGGGGGTGCTCCGACGAAAGTTGACTACTGATGCTGATTCAAGTGGTTCTTCATACCCTCGAGAGCTTAAACAAAGATCCGTCTTGATGTTCGACATAATTCAAAAATAACGTCATTCGCAAATAAAGAACGCATTAATGGAGTAAAAACCAGGATCGTCGCACAATTTTCTAGACGTTTTTAATGCAAGAGAACTATGGGCTGTTCTATGCTAAAAATAGCAACACACATTTTGACTTTCCTCAACCAAAATGGTAAGGGAAGCATCGTAATCAACAACATTCGAATGTTAAGGCAGAGCGTGTCTGTATGGGAGTGTTGGATGCAATTTAGAGAGAGCCATACTTGTCATACTTGAATTAATTGATGAATGAGACGAACGAGATAGAGGGCTGTATTGATACACTGGGTCTAAACAGCTACGTGATTAGCACGATACAGTTCTGAGTAAAGCACTAAGTATGGTTACACTGGTGCAGGCTGAACGATAGATGACAGCGTACTGAATGAGAATGTGCTTAATTACCGGTTAGATCAAGGATCAAAACATGGAAACAGGTATGTTAACGTAGAAACCATTCAGTTCATTTTTTTCTAATAATAACGACTTCGCATAGTCGCTACTGTCCACTAAACCCTTTCAGGAACCAGACACACGCCTTCGGCTCCTCCCAAACGTCACCAAACATTCTCGAGAACTCAGTAACCTTCACGCGATTCCGTTTGAACTCATCAAATGCCCAGGTTTTCGGGTTTGCGGAATGATGAAGTATAGCAAAACGGGGAGTAGTGGGTTTGGTTATTGTTGAGAAGACAAGAGAATGTGTGCAGTAGGCGGAGTGGTACAAGGTCACGCCCCGTTTGCCTCATCATTGGACCCAAGCTGCGGACGACCTCCTAGTAAAACACTATGCAGCTGTCTGGATGATAGTAGATAGTTGCATCTCCTTATTTCTTACACCTTCATTGGCACCATTCCATCACTCGCCCTTTGGAACCTTTCAACGACCCCCCTAACACTACAGCCCCCAAATTGTGAACGCTTGGTGTTTAATTCTCACGCTATTCGTCCTACGAGTTAATTGTTCTTTATGGCTTCTATTTTCTTATAAACCTACTGTGTCGCGAGAACTAGTTCTACTTGCTGCTACTCATGCAGTGTAATTAGTGACCGTCTAAACCCAGTGTATCAATACAGTCATCTATCTCGTTCGTCTCATTCATCAATTAATTCAAATTATACTTGATTTCATAGTGGAAGATCAACGGTTCATTTCGAGGAACAGTTGAGAGGGAGCAGTGAACAAGTGAATGCAATTCGCCGAAATGTTTACTTTCCGTTAGCCAAAGGGTAAGGAATATATTGTAAGTTTCAAAAAAATTGAGTTTTCTGTAGCGCGTAATTCGCTTTTCGGTACAACGGCTGGACCTATAGAGATGTTTGTTGTTGGTTTTGTATCGTGTAAACGCGAAAAATAGGTTGTGAGCGATTTCGGTCGATGGGCAGGGGACGAAAATGTACCAAAAACTAGGGTTTTTCGCATTTTTCCCCGCTAACGGCTCTAACGATTTTGATTAAACTTTCAGATTAATCCACTAGCTCGCACCTTACCTTTCTTCTGTATAAATATCATCATGAAAGTACGACGAATGAAGATATAAACATAAAAATCTAAAATAGGTTTTCTACGCTTTTTGAACACACCTACGATTTTCACCAATAGGATTGGACGCACGTGATTTAATAAAAGTGTCTCGAGGAACAAAACGAGTTGGAATTATCATAAAATTCGGGATATCATGAGTCGACCGTAACATAACGCTTTGGTTGAGCCTGAAACTAAAACCCCACGATTCATCGTAGCGTGTTGTTATGTATTAATTTATATTCCTCAACTCTCGTTCAATTTCAAAACTGACAGCTCTCTCGATTCGTTAATTATCGTATCTCTAACCTCCCGCCGTTCGGATTTGATGACCCGAAGTACAACTCCAATTGTTTTTCAACCTTGGGCGATCTCGTGGGTTCATCATCATGAATAAATGACCCAAAATGAATTGAGGCATCATCACCATATACCAACATAAATATTCGAACAAAAGCAAACAATATTTAAATTAGGAAGGGAGCGTAAGGGTAGGAAGGGGGTGAAGGGGAGGTCCGCTACAGAGATAACGCGAGTAAATAATGAATCCCAGGAAACCAACGGCGCTACTGCTAAAATTAACAGCGGATTAGTGCTCCAGAGCCCTCGCCCTTTCGCGTCCCTTCCTCCACTGAAATTGATTAACCGCGCTCTGCTCTCACGTCCAAAACATAACACGGAGCACCGGTGAATAATTACCAAGCTTAACTCAACATGTGACTCTCTCTCACACACTCACACAGACTCTCACTCTCTCTATCTATCTCTCTCTCTCCCTCTCTCGTCTTCCACGAAGCAAAAGGCGGTTCAATTAGTTCGAGCCAAAAGGAATTCTCCTCAACGCCAATTCCAAAGTTGGCGGAAGCGCCGAGGGAACATGTCGAGGGCGGTTATGCCAAGTTGACGTTCAAAACTTGAAAATTACGTTAAATAAATGGAGATGATGAGCTCCGCAAGACGTGTCTTCAACGGGCGTCCATTGCTCAAAAGTCTTAAGTGAGATTCATTCCGGAGCTCGGCTCCGAATTTGCATGCTCCGCCGGATCTTGGCAGCATAACTTCCATCTATTTTGACTCTCATGCGCCTTCGCGTCAGTTAATTTCTCCATTTATGAATCCATATTGCACCCACTCGACGTGTCGCGTGAACGATATATGACGTTAATTAAGGGCCAAGGGGAGTAAAATGGGACGGGTCTTGCCAGATTCCATCAAATGAACGACGTCGTTTACGTCAGCGATCAGTAAGTTGTCACTCCGTGGACAAAAACGTCAACGGCAATCTCACGCAGATTATTTTCCTTACCGACTTGCGTAATCTTGAAAATTCCTGCGCGGTTTGAGAGTTCCTCCGGAAACGAACCGACGTGTCTCGATTTCAGTCAGTAACAGCCACAGGCCACTCCCTATTCAACCAGGAGGTTTTATTTCAATTTAATTTTAATAGGAGGATTGTCAAACGGAGAACGTTTGGCTACACAAAGAGTATTGACGTGATGGTCCAAGAGGGGGGGGGGATGAAACGAATAAACGTCTTTTTCGACTTTCATAAAAATGGTTACAACATAATGAGTTTTTTAAATTTATTTTTAGGAGAGCAGGCCATGACGATCATCATTAAACTCAGAGGGGTCAATACATACTCTTTCCCATGAATGTTCCACTGGCAGTCCGGCAAACCATAATGTGGCAAAAGCTGTGTTTATCTGAAAGTTATCAAAATTTGTACAGAGACTGCCAACTCAATTTTAAGAAAATTTGGGGGCACACTTACAGGGTACTTCCAGATAACCAGTACCTACTACCTACCTTCTATTCTCCGAAAATGTTTCCGTAGAGACGCGTTAAACGGCTAGTGGCAAAATCTAACTATAATTGTCACCGCGAGCAAAACAGGAAATATTTTTTCCTCAAAGAAGTGGTTTTCGAGTAATTTGTGAGAGTAGGCAGCTACACTGATGACGAGTAAGAACTGATGACGAGAAAGTGCAGTAAATTATCGAAAAATTATTTCCTTCTTAATCCCGCTCATATAAAGAAAATTGTATTAGCAGTCCAACGAGTTACATCAGGTTTCAACAAATGTCATAATAGTCGACATTCTACAAAATTCAGGAATTTGCACTACTGCCGTTTTTATGACTACTTTATGAATTGTCCCAATCATTCTCGAGCTGAAAACACGAACCTTCTCGAAAAAATCATTTTGACAATTTTATAAATTATCGGTGCTATGGTCACTGACTGAAGATCGTGGCACGTGTGTTCATATTGACTGAGTGAAACACGAATTGTATGGGTTGCTATAACGACAAATATCCCTGAATTGTACGAGGGGCCTGACAAAAATTGTGTAATTATTTTGGGAAAACGTGATTTAAATCGCTTCTTCCATCGAAAACGTCGTCTAGCGGTTGATAAAGCTGATGCTCCTCCATTAGCTTCGAAAAAATATTGGGGGGGGGGGGATAATGGAGGTGGGCAAAGGAATTCAGGTTCATACTTTTCGAAATTACGGCGAAACAAGGTAAGAATCAACTCCTGCCCCACAGTTCAACCGCTGCGCGCTTCTCAACTGTTTCGATTTAAACGAAACGGTTTATTTGAATCCGTTTCAGAAGTGAAGCTCTTTTCCGACACATTATCGTCAAACTGTCGTGTTAGGTTCTTGAAGGGGTTTCAACTGACTCAGTTGCAACGCCTAACAGTTTCACGAACCTAAAATCCACAACACTTCGTTTTTGTACTTCGGTGCTGCAGCCAAAAATATGTCCTCGGACGGTTTATTAACTAAAAAAATTAATTAAGTCTACTTTATCAGTCGTTCAAATATTTTAAATAAATTCTTCGCAATTTGACTCAGCAGTGAATTAAGTTGAAAGTGTAAGACTAAGTGCACTCAATGTAAACAACGCATGTAAGGTTTTAAACTGATACCAATTTTAAAAAAGTTATGAGCGTTAATTGCCTTATCGATTCTTTTAAGGATTTGATTGTAAATTACCGTGTTGTCGGCGCAGACCAATTCTATTCGTCCGAGAATAGGTTACTTACCTGTGAAAAAGAAATAACAAGAATCAGAATGTGTATAATACATCAACATCATCAAAATCAAGGGACGATAGTTCAGTTATTTTACTGATCATCAGTCAACTAATTTCAATCTCGGTCTCAATTTATATGAATTTATTTCGTCCAGAGCGTAGGTGATTCACGAGACTCTCAATACGGGTATTTGTGTGGAATGTTCGTTTTTACTGTTTTCTGTGACCAAAGCTAATAGAACTGTCGCCAGAAATACGTGTTCCGTAATTTCGTGCGGCGCTCCTAATTAGTTAAGAGCCGCTACTAAACATAAATCGTGTAGGAAGCATATCGGAGTACCGGCACGATTTTTGGAAAAATGCTGGTGTAATGAAAGTGGGATCTGCAATAAAGTGGGTTTTGACCAAAGGTTCAATAATTTATTTTTACTGTTCCTCTCGCCATTTTTTCAGCCGTGATTATTTCACATTACCGTCGACAGACACAATTTAATCGAAATCGTTGGAGCTGTTCACGAACAAAAATATTTGGCGTTTTGGTCACTATTTTAACTAACGTATTTTGCTCGTAGCCTTCTTTGGCGTTTGGCGTTGCTCTCAAGGCTAAATGTCAAATTTGAGCTGAATTGAGTAAGATGCTATGAGGCCGCTTTCTCAAATGGTGTTTATGGATTCAAAAGCCATTCAAACGTGAAGAAATTTCAGACACATTCCTACCAAGTATAACTGGTGCTCTACTCTGTGGAGGTAAGGAAAGTGACATTTCTCGCATAGAGTGTAGTTCAAAGTCGATTTGTACAGCAGAGTAGAACAAGGCCATGAAGGGCTCAGGGTAAGTGTCCGCTTTTGTTTGTCTCTCACCTCCGTCAACTAAAAACAGGTTGATGCAAGGAGGTTCGAAAAGGAGCCAGGGCCGAACTCGGCAGCGTCCTAGCCGTCAAATCGATAGCGGTAAACCTGGAAATGGGGGCTCTCGAGTCGGCGCCAATAGTCCCTCAAAAAATCCGCCCCGATTAAAAAATTTCACCTTTCAAAAACCTGGCGGCGATCGCTGGCGGGTCGAGGGCCGAGCAGACGCCAGACAGACACAAGTCTGGGGGTCGCTCTCCTCGACGGGGCACGAAGCCGGAGAGGCAGGAGTGGTATGGTAGGGGTAGGACTAGGGCTGGCAGAGCGGAGGTGGATCTGTGACGTACCCAGGGGATCAATAACCGTTGGAGACTGGGACGTAACTTCCGAGGCCTAACCTCCTACGTCTCTTCCGTCGCTCCAGGGCGCTCCCTCGACCGCTCCAGTCAATGCACTTCACGAGCTGAGCACATAAATTTTCATATTTATTCATTCGCCACTACTGCAATTAAAAATAAATATACAACAACAAAAATTAAATCACACCGTAAACCAATAGAGAAAGAAACTCGTTAAATGAATTTCCCTTCGCATAATGTACGAGCATGCGGTGAAGTTGCATCAAACAACATTCCTCAGCCACACGCGCATCCAGCAGTTTTATCACTCTGGCAACTAATCAATATGTCTTTAGGTTATTTAAAATTTGGTAAAAATTAGTTCAACGTTCCAAAAACTGTCCGTGCTGATGATGGAATTTATTGCGTGGCCCCTTCGTTGAGTGACCACTGTATGAACTCGTTAGGGTGATCTTTTCTGTGCAAATGCTTATACAAGTGGGAGAGTTGTGTTATTAAACTACCGGTGTGTAGGTATTTTGACTACCAATACGATTTTTTAAGAAAACCGCTACATGAAAATCTATTTTCACCCACATTGTTAATGATTTATTGTGCTGCTCTCATCGTCTCCCCACAAATGAACATTTTAACACAATTGAATCAAGTGGCTGAAAACTGGTTGGGTTCTGCCGTTCTCTATCAATCGCTGTCACGGACATACAGACCATTTTTTCGATTTTGAAGTAGCCTTTTTTTTATTCAGCCGAGCGTAGTAAATAGGGGAAATAAAACAGGCCGTGCTTCGAGATCCCCAATTCACTGAGTCGACCCTACCCATGTCACTCAACGAAAGCCTTCATTGGGTATTTGAGTGACTGTCAAAAGACAAAAAAGGCGTTTACTGTTTTGGAATGACAAGGGTCGTATTGCGTTTCTAAATCTTCAAATTGGATAAAACTAAAGGATTTGTCTTAGCACTCACACTCGGCCATTGTTCATGGAAGGAAACCAATGCGTCAACCAGGATAACCAATTTAATTAACTCTCCAATTCAATTTTAACTAAAATCACTCCTACTGTTAGCTCTGAATGCCCATTATTTCATCACCCCTACTTACTTCATTCAAAAATCTAAGAGATTATCCACAAGAATTAGTGGTGGTCAATGATGAAGCATCTAAGATACCTTCCTCATTGACATATCATCCATAAACTGTATGAACTGCAAACTAAAGTACATTTTTCATCTTTTAATAGCAAACGAGGGAAAATTTAAATTCCTGCTTTTAATATGTTCTTAGTAATATTATTAGTTTAGTTAGGATTTCAAGTGCTACACAGCAGAGAGCAGTTTCTTCTCCAACCCCTCTCGCCTCGATTCTTCCTCACTCAATCAGTCCTCCCTCCCCTCTCCAATTTGTTCACTACGTTATTCACATTCTGTGTTCTACTCTCATAGGTTAACTTCTATCGTTTAGTGCACGTCCATCCTACCCTATCTGGAGACAAAGTTTGCGGATAGTTGTTGACCTTCCTTTTCGCTCTTTTATGACTCTTGTGATTATCTAACCTGTGTTTTCCCTGCACACTTTAGCCTTTTAGCCCTCTCTCATTCACTGTCAATTCATAAGCCTGTAATAGCTTCCATCACGAACTATTCACCCAACAGGGGATATGGCAGAGTCAATTGTCGAACCTTTGTAAAAGAGAGCAAGACATTCGTGTAACATTGAGCCTGATCAAGACACGTTTAAGTAAGAAGACAGGAGCACTCAGGTTCCTGGTGCCTTGTCTGCTGACCACTGGAATGTAGAGCGACAATAACGCTACTAGATTGGAGAAGGAACGAAGCCTCATATCGTTGCCATGAGGGCTAGTAGAGTATAGTGATCGTATATGTCGAGGTATGAGGCGCAAACGCGATAAGACAGATAATCATAAGGGGGTACTTACTAAGTGGAGGCAAATAACAACAGGCTTGCAGCATTGACTGAGTCCTGGCGCAAGGTGTGGTGTCAGTTAAGTGCTAAGGGGATGCATCAGTTTGTCTCTTCAACTCCCAGCTCTATCTCTGAACAACAACTTACTGTTTATTCCTTCCCTCTCATGTCGTACACCTCCACCCCATTTCCTTAATCTTTATTTACTTAGTTCGATGTGTGCTCATCCACGCGAAGAGAGGAAAAAGGAAAAAAAAACAAACAAAAAAAAAAACAAAAAAGAGGGTTAGAGGTTGGCGAAGGACGAAGGGCAGAAAAGGTAAACCATCCGAGCGGAGACAACAGGGCAAGAAGCCATCAACCACCCAACCACGTGGGAGGGAAAACCGGCAGCAGGGTGATGTAGTGTGGAGGGCCTCTCCTCCTACCAGATCAATACCGGCCAACTGGGACACACACTTCATTCGGAACCACCTTCTCAAACACTCATTTGCCGTCTATCAGCTCGACAAAGTAGCAACGACCCTTGGCAACTTTTCTTCAGCCCGAAACTCTTTCGTTTCAGCCAGTCTAAGCCGATTACCGGCCCAAGGCGTCTCCAGATGGGTGGAAAGAGGGATATAGAGCTGAGGCCAAGATTGAGGTGGTCTGAGATTCTTACGAAACCGTCTGAGATGTCTCTGGTGAATAAACTGCGTCTAGCTTCTGCCAACAGTCTGCTCTGATGGCTAACGCTGAAGCAAGACGTCACTCGATTTTTCTTGACCCTGCGTCCATTCAAATATTTTGTGGTTTTAGTTAACAATCCTATTTACTCGTATTTCTCACCATTTTCATACGTTAACACATAAGTTAACGTTCTACTTGGAAACGCTTGGAGTTCCGAAATTTATTGCGATGCAGCTACTTATACCACGACCTTCATTTAGAAACCAACGTTTTGGTAATTGATGGGGCTGTCAGGATGATTTTTGAAGCAACTTTCATGTTAAGAGTTTCGGAATTATAGAAGAATTGATGTGTTTAAATTTCAGAATATTTGAGGGTTCTTTGATTATCTTATGACCATTAGTAATCTACCATTGTATAGGTAACTTGGACTACCGCTCTGATTAACGCTAGTGACATATGAGAGAGAGTTATGGCGGGCGGAGCAAAATCCACAGCTGCTCTCACAAACGACCATTTATGAATGATAATTCCTGTTGGAGTGTTATGGTGTTTTCAAAGAGATGAAACCGACACTGAGCATCAACGTCCCTGCAGTGGGTCAACAGCTGCACTTCGTTCGAATGTCTAGCGCATGGGAAGTATTTTACACGACACTACATGCTCACTGTAGAACCAAGGAGAATCACTGACGACCGTCTTGATAAATTTTCCTCCCAATAACCTCATTCGCACATCACTGAATTCTGAAATAAATGTCAACAATCGCACAGTATTGATTAATTTCCAAAGGTCGTTCGTCTTCGACGCTGCACCTCTGGGCCCCCGCACGCCACTCAGTAGCGACTCTCAGATAAGGGCGCACGTGCTGCTTTTCCTCGGTTGATAGGTCAGCGGATTCCCTCAAGTTTCGAACTTTAATTTTTCGACCCGTAACACTGACATTTTTCCTCCATATTTCACGCAAAGGGTGAGCCGGAGCCGAGGCATCGCTCTGTTGCTCCGAGGCCCCGTCGGCCCGATCATTTTCCAAAAGGGCACACCTCATTCCACGTTTCACACTTTAGGTGAACCGATCACGTCTCGCCAAATAATTCAACCGACGCCTCTTGCGGCTTCTAACGCTCAGTTCCACGTGGGATCGGAGGGGGGAGGGGAGGGAGAGAGAGAGAGAGAGAGAGAGAGAGAGAGAGAGAGAGAGAGAGAGAGAGAGAGAGAGAGAGAGAGAGTGAGAGAGCACGTGGGCTAAGGGTTTTTGGAAGAGGAAACGAGGCAGCTCGTAAAGACCTTTTCGGCGAGGAATGCATTTTGGAGTGGAAGAATGACAACCAAAAAATTAATGCAGCACGAGGATGAATTCCACTTGCATACAGGTACCTAATTATGTCACTACCGTGGGCCTGCCAGGCACTGGCCCCAAGATTGAGACTTAATTCTTCCATTCTGCCACATTTGCCAAAAACCTAGCTGGCAACACCTACAATATAACGAGCCAGCAACCTGGCTAGGACTCTTAAGAGGGCGAATTTAATGATAGGGGGACGACGACTCGTTTTACACTACTGACTGAATATGGGGGGTGTAGTTATAGCCAGCAAATAAGAGTACATCATTCCAACGCTCCTCTAGCTATGAATATACAAACGAATATCAAATGACTCAGGTATAAAACCAATGTGCTGATCAATCCAAGACAGTAAACAACCACTTCCTGTGCAGTCGCTACAGCTCTGAGTCAACACTGACCTGCAATTCCTTCTTAATCCAGTTAACACCGTTCATGGCATCCAGTCCTTGACTCCATTATTTCCTAAGTCGGTCATCGTCTACCCTCCACCTCGCCTTTAGGAGTTCCAGCTGATGCCTAGCTCAGAGTATACTTTCATTCGAATCAAAGAATCTCCTCCTTATGAGCAACAAGACCCAATCATCGAAGTTGACCATCCTTTCCCCATTTCTTTTATTTCTTATAGTGAAGTTCCCTCACCATGCGAGACACTCTGCTGCTACACACATATAATTGGTCCCTTCTTCGTTCAATCGCAAAACCCATTTTGCAGAAGTTAGCTTCTGTGACTCATCAAACATCCTGAAAAGCCATAACTGAAAGCAAGGAATATTGGGACACTGGCTAACAGCTTCAGTCCTCCAATATAACGTTTATCTGAGTAACGCGAAGCTTTCTTCATTTGCACCCTTCAACTTCACCTGAGTTTGACGTCCTGGATGTTGGTGTACCACATGCTTGAGATCGTTAACTACACAGAATACTGCGGATGAACGGCCCCAAACCTGCCCGTTACCCCACAACTAATTGCGCACTTCATCACACCAACGATCAATCACCCCGCTAATTATCGACATGTGAAGAGGAAACTTTTGTTGAAAATTCTCGTCTGGCGTTCATCAATCAGTCGTCGATCGTTAATTGAATTCAATACCCAGGAGTGTTCTCGCTGTTTACAATTACCGAACCCCGTAATGAGGAGGGAGAGACAGTGCTCCTATCTGAACCTGGTCAATCCCAGAACGTGGACGGCGAATGGTTGCTCAATTAGCAGAGTGGCCTTCACCAAGACGTTACCGCACGAGCTGGAATCAAACAACAATCCTCCTCTCACGTCCGAATCGCCTGCAATTTGTCTCTCCCCATTATTTTCCCCACTTTCGTCCGAAGTTGTTGTCTGTTCATCAATGCGGCCCTATTTGTCTCCATTGCGTTCTGTTTGAAGCCTATTCCGCTAATTGCCGACGCTGTTTTTTCTCCCCTCTTTGTGACCGCAACACCCATCAAATTGTGAAACTGCCGTAATGAGAACATGGTCCTTCAAAAGCCTTCCAGCTCGTTCGTCGGACTGCAATATCTACGCTATGACGTGATCCACTCAGTCCGTAAGAGTTTCCTTATTCTTCAGGCGGATCATGAGTCACACTATGAAAGCCAGGTCTCCATCATTACATGAGCTTAACCCCAGGGCAAAGGGGATTCCCCACACACGAGGATTTATGTTAATGCAATGTGGACTGCCATTGTCTCAGTGCTGCAAAACACCTCAGCGCACAGCACAATTTACTCGCTGGGTGTATACAGTGCGATAGACAGGAAATCGCACCCCAGACCCTGACCAGAATTCACCTGTGACGTTCTCCCAAGCTTCAAATATCTCGTACAACGCAGCATACAACTCCTCAGCCCCACTAGCATTCAGAAATTTTTTATAACTCCAGCAATTAATTAAATCCGTTTCTCATTTAGTTTGGCTCAAAGTTGTTCTTGTTACGGAATTTATTGAGTGACCACTGGATATTTATTTATTTAGCACGGATACTGGACGAGCCTAAAATACAAATACCTGGTGCGTAGCAACACACAACTTTCCGCCACCCCCGTAAGTTCGAAGACCAGCTACATATGGGGGCGCTATATCTTCATTCAACGCATTTCTACAGAAACATTTATGAAGAACAAAATGTAGGGACTAGTTAGCTGAGAGTACTCCGTAAGTTTGATCGAAATCGTTAGAGCCGTTTCTGAGAAAATTGGAATACCGATAAATTAATATTCGACAAATCTCCTTTTCTGAGTTAACTTGGCTTATATCTCCGTTGAACATATATATACACAGAAATAATTATAGAGAACAAAATGTGGCTATGGGTGACTTGAAGACACTCCATTAGGATTTATCACATCTGGTGAAAAAGTTACCCTGGAATTTACGGAAATGTTAGAAAAAACGTTATTTTCGACACATTTTGATTTTTATCTCTGTTCAATGGACCGTCACAGGAACATTTATTGAATAGAATATGTAGGTATTGACTATTTGAAAACATCCTGTGAGTTTGATGAAAATCGCTGGAGCCGTTTTGCCAAAAAGCGTAAAAAACCTATTTTTGCTTCAGGGGCCCATATCTCCGTTCACCGTATTTTCATGGAGATATGTATAGAGAAGAAAAGTTAGGTATTGATTAGGAGAAGATAATTTGAAAGTTTAACTAAAATCGTTAAAGCCGTTTTCGAGAAAAATGCGAAAAATCCTAGTTTTTGGTACATTTTCGTCCCCCCCCCTTCCCATCGACCGAAATCGTCCATAACCTTATTTTGGTGTCTACAAAAAATAACGCACAAAACAAAAAAAGAACCAGCTCAATCGTATCAGCCGTTCTCCCGCAAATCGAACTACAGACACACACAGACATACACACACACGGACCTCGCTCCGAAATTACGTTTTTTAGACTCGGTAGGGTCTGAAACGTAAAGATCTGAAGAAAACCCAAATTTTTTTTGGGCCGATTACTATACTTTCCTTCCCTTCGGGTAGCGGAAAGTAAAAAGAAACAAGTCCATAAGTAACATGAGACTTGTCAAGGTGATTTTTTCGGAAAAGTTAATATTTATGGATCAGGAATTTCAGGGATCACCAATGACGATAGCTTTAATATTGGAATCTACTCTATCTTGTAACCGTTTTTCTAACTACTAGTGTGTCTGTAACTTATTTCAGTGTCATATAAGGGCAACCACAACCACTCTCCCCTTCCTCAAAAGAAACAGTGGTTGGCTAAAGATGCACAGGAGCCCAGCTTGCCGATCACCATGCTCTTAGACAAGACACATCCTCGTGAACCACAGGTTCCACGATCCGTGCTCCTTCGTAATGAACCCAGAACTCCACTCCAACATCGATGGGTAGCACAGCCCAAGGATTACAATCAGTTCACGATGCCTCTAACAAGAAACCGACTTCCTGGTGGAGTACAACGAAATAATTCCCAACCGCCAAACTCCTCTCACAACCCCTCACCCCTGGACCCCCCAAACAACTCCGCCGAGAAGATGAATGACGATCTCAATTTCCTCACAAAACATTCAAAACTCCACCAATTAATCCTCAGCACGAATTTGCCCGCTTCGGGTGAATCTGTTAAGGTCAGTAGACGACAATGACATCCAGAGATTAGATACCCTTTTAATTGTTTTTCAGCCTTCCGTCATCTCGAACGTTATTTTTCCACCGTAATCTCAACTCGAGATAAATAACCGAATTGCGCAGTAGAATAATTGATTCTCACGATGAGAACTAGATGCAGCGTGTTGTGAGCGGTGTGGATTACTTGTACATACATATTAATCGACTCATTACACACGCGCAGTCAGCGATTTATATCGTTCCATCAACTAATCTGTTTTTCATTCAGTTCATATGAACTTGGTACGACCTACAAACTGGCGTCGCTTAAGACTCCGGAATTCGTTGAGTTCATCCTACTTACACCCCGTCCATCCTTGAGTAATCATTGAGTAATTCATAGGTGATTCGTGAAACTGTCAAAATGATCTTTCTGAGAAGGTTAGTGTTCACTGTTTTGCAATTATCGGGTAAAACCTGTGAGAAATAATGCTGGTAAGTGTTATGACATTTATTGAACTCCCATCGTATAGCTAGCTTATTGGAAACTCATAGGAAAAGAACGTTTTTGATTTAAAAAAGCGAAGATGCGTGTGAGGAAAACCGATAAAAATTGTCACCCAACTTTGTTCCAACTGTGTCGGGTTAAAGAAAGTAAAACATACTAGTTTAATTAACCTGAGCCATTTGTTCAATTAAACAAGTATACGCGAGAATTGACTTTTCAATGACACACTACCGGAAACCGCAACATGAACTTATCCATTTGATATATTCGTTGAGGTAAATCAATAGACAACTTCAACGGCCAAAACGTGTTCATCCGAGTAAACGCCTCTCTTTCGGAATGAAGCCGACGCACGAAACTGTTATTAGTCAGTATGTGCGATGCTCAAGGCAAAAAGAGTCTGGATATGAGCTCACGTATCGGACATAAAAGACAATCTGCCCTCCCTGATTTGATTGGGCGCAGCTACAGAAAGAAACCAGGCTTGTCAGAGGGCGACAACGACGAGAAGGGAGACGAATTTTCTTCCCAGTTTTTCCGCATCAATCTCGAAGATTACAGAGGGAGGGATATTCGATTTCAAATTTCGAGTTGAGCCCTTAAACGAATTGCCCTTTCCCCTCCCGGAGTAATTTTCGGGCTCGCCATTATCTCGACAGGCGTTTTCCTCCCCGTTCGAGCCCCGATGAGATTGAGCCATAACGATCCCATCCCATACTGGAAAATACCGCAAACTTCTAGAGGTAGCGTTGAGTGGAAGATGGGGGGGGGGAGGTGCTCTCGACTGATATTCCTCACCTTCACCTTTCTGATTGTTACCCAAATTCTGATACTGAAATTGTTGCATAAGGGTTGATAATTCCCTCGCTTCTGACATAGTAGAGGTAGCAAGAAACCTCTGTCCTTCGGTGAACACTTCCATCGTCAAGAACGAGCAATTTGATTTAATATTTACTTATTTATTTCAACAAAGAGGTATAATAACCCCTTTAAATAAATACCCGACCAGACTAACTCAAACATAATGACATAATGAGCTGGCTGATACATAATATTCCAAAATAACCCGAAACGCGATCGAGGTGCTTTCGAAAAGGTAGGGAATCCTCCTCAAGAACATCAAGTGCTTGGTTTATGCTTGCCAGAATTGCTCAAAAACAAGTCTCCCTCTATCCAAACTTCCAGTCGTCCTATTTATGTCACGGCATTGAGTGACTGTTGTGGAAGTAATGTATTTTTGTTAGAAACGTTTGAGTTTATAGTTCTGGAATTATAAAGAACACTATAAAAAAATTTAGTATACGAAACGATAGTAGTTTGAACTCCCCAACTTTGTGCGATGTCGTCCCTTGTTCTATTATAACCGCTATCAAACTACCACCCTATATGTAACTTGAAAGACTACCAACTTGTTTTTTGGAGGACAATGTTGGGTGCACGAGTGAGGAAGATTGATGTGGAGTTTGCAAATGAAGATGAATGTGGTGAGAGTGAAAGATGGCTGTATTAACTCTTCGTACGATAGAATAGTGATATGAATGTGAGTGAGTATTTGAGTGCAACACAAGGGGGTCTCTGTATAGGTGAACTGGTTGCAGGGAGTGAGAGCTGAGAGTAAGTAGGTAGAAAGCTGTCAAACGATGAGTGTTTTGGTGTTCATTCTGGGAAGAGATGTGAGTTGGAATCTAAAAAGAGGAGGTAAACCGAGCAGTGGGAAGTAGATAATTTGGAATGCACAAAAGGGAAAGTCCGTGGTCAGCTTCGGGAATGAACTGAATGGCTAGTCTGAGCAAGGCTTCAGGTCAGAAACATCTGGACCCGTTAGGGGCAAGTGCGGAAGTTCCAACTCAAGCTCAAGGTTTCAACTAATTCGGCCCTATAATGCCACGAGAGCGGGATTTATAAGGAAAAAACTTAATTTTTTAATAATAATGTACTTTGGTAGGGCAAGTGAGTTGATTGACCATTATACTGTGCCTGGTTTTGACTTTACGTGCGTCGTAATAATCCAAGATCCCGCACTAAAAAGTTGTAAACAAAGCTTTTCGCATCCCGTTTATTCCTACGTTGAGTCAGAAGTGGGATTTTTATTGCATTGCCAGTTGTGAATCCTCCCCATTTATCGTTGCTGTGTTTTGTCAATCGAATTCGAGCAATTAAATTTTTAATATATATTTGGGTTTCATTTATTCAATGTCTCAGATTGGGCTTTGTGGGAAGAGAACAGTTTCGGTTATGCCATCATGGCCTGAAATCCCAGTTCCTTCTACTACAACGCTCCAATTTTGTGGGTTTTGCTTCAAATCGCTGTCCCCCTCAGGGACCTGCAGTCCCGTCCGTAACTTTCGCCTGTCCGTCTGCGCCAATGACGCATGTTCTCCTCAAGCAAAGGGCCGGCTCCCAGTTTTTCATTCCCCGAGGCCTATCCAGGACTCGATAAAACTACCAACCTCAGGCCCTCGGGACATCGGAGGAATGCAATCGGAGTCGAATCTTCGAAGGCCGGGAACCCTCGGGGCCGGCGGCTCCTCCCAATTGCGGCCCGTCACGTGCCTGCGGTTTGATTCTTCATTTCGGCAAATATCGTCGAAAAGAGGGCGTTGAGCCGTCGACAGAGTCCCAGCATTGGGTGCCCCCCTTAGAATCCTTCACAGGCATCGCACGGGTCTGGGTAGTGAGAGAACGCTAGAGTGATGGGGCGCAAACAGGACGTTGCATCGTACGAGCTTCGTTGACAAGGAGATGTTCAATTTCATGTGTCCGCTCTTTCCTAGCAAACCCCACTCATTGGCAGTCTTATAAAAGCACACAATGCCAGTTTAACAGCGGTTATAAAAGAGCCAAGGATATCCCACAAAATTCCATACACACTCCCATGTTTTTAATAACTTTTTTTAGTGTTTTAACGATAACATCAGAACTATAAACGCCAACGTTTCCTAACACCACAGTAGCCTCATAAACTACCTACGAAACGGTCACTGAATGATGATCGAGACATAAATAGGAGCGACCCAATAAATTCCGGAACGACTAGCATTACCAGTTTCAATGCATAACGTTAAATTTAGTTCTACCAGATTTTTACTTCCTTGACACTATGTAGTACCCAGTCCGAAATATACCGTTTACGAAAACGGTGTTCCGTGTGTGTGTATGTGAACCCGGCTGTATGGGAAAACGGCTCGATCAATATGGAACATGGGATGGGATGGGGGTACATGGAATATGGGGGTGTGATCAAAACATATTATAGTTATCACAGTGGCGGAACTAGAGGAGAAACATCAGAAATGAGAAGAGCTGCACAATAAAACATTGAAACTTTCGAAGAAGCTTTGTAGCGTAGTTTTTTTACTTTCCTTGGCTCTACAAAGTAGAAAGGAAAGTTATGAAATCGGCTGAAAAAAAATTGTGCTGCTCGTGCTCATTTGGGAATGAGTATGAGCAGCCTTAAAATTCCGGAGCTGTAAGCGCTACCGCTTGTTTGACCAAGTTCAAATTAACTGAGTGATGAATGAATTGAGTAAGTAGAAAAAAACCCTGCAAATTATTACACAATGGTTTATTATTCTCATGAACAGCATGAACTAGTATTACTGCTCCCCCATCCCATTCGATTCAGCATCGAATACTAGTAAACCATACGAAACATGACCTGGTTACAATGGAACTACGGAAACTAAATATTCCCCCGGCGCCAGGCGCCCGTAAATTTCTGGAGGCATTTATGATCCGATGGAGGGGTGTGCGGAGGAAGTGGCACTAACCTTCCTCCACCCCGTCGGGCAAAAAGAGTCGGGGAAATTGGGACGAGGGCTTCCAGTGAACCCGTTGCAAGTCAAGCGGGCGGGTGATTGAGTTTGATATGACTGGAGGGAGGGAGTACTAACGACAAAACGTTGACTTCCGCTGTAGTTCCCGCATTATACTGCGTTTCGTTAATTTTTTTAACCATTTTTTGCCCATAACAACCATGGGCTTCCTCCCATCGGATTGCCGAGATGGCGGGCACAACTAGATACCAAATGGGATTTATGTGCGAAAGAACGAATTTATTAGACCACGTTAAAGGCACAAAACGGCCCGGACGGGGGACATCGGACGGGGGACGGACATTGCAAATTTGGAATCTCCATGTCTTGAAACGTAAAGTATCAAATTTGAGGGGGGGTTGTAAAAAATTGTTCGTGACCGAAAACATAGGGTTATTATTCAGAATGAATAATAAACCAAAAGCCATGTAATTTAGTGAATTGACGTAGAGCTAAGGAAAGTTGTGTGTTGCAAACCACCAGATATTTCTTTATAAATCCCGCTCATATTCAGGATAGTAATCCAATAAACTACATCAATCCCTGATACAATTCACAAGGTTAGGAGGAGCCCTCGACATTCCGGAATTCATTTCACACAGCTTTTACCCGATAAATGAGTCTCAGAATAAATCAAGGTGACAGCCTCATGAATTACCCGCGCAGCAGTTACTCAATAACGGTTGTGGTATAAGTATTAGGAACTCAATAACCCTTTGGGGGGTTTTAACGTAGGACTTTAACCTATCTAGTTTATATATGAATGAGCTGGTTGTAAAAATGGCTGAATGCTCGTGGGGCTGCGGAATGTTGCGCTGCTTCGTACCAGATATTTTCACAGTGCTTTCCATGTAGTTCCAGAACATCCACGATTCCAAAATAAAAATGATGTTGACCGTCTCGCCAACTACCAGTGCAACCTTAACTCCATGTAGGTCATGAGGTATATTATTTACCGTTGATGGATATATAAAACGATTGTATGAAAGTAATTTATTTTGTGTTGACTGTGGTTCCAAGGAGCCCTTAATTCTTACAGATGCTGTATTTGTCTACTTGGCTACTACAGGAATCTTGATAGAAGATAAGATGTTTCAGACATCGCTTGCTTAAAAGTACCCAGCGAGTTTGATCGCAACATTTGAGAAAATATTTAGCTTTGTTGAAGATTTTAAAATACTGCATGCAATGCCTGTTAACAAGAGATTGAAGAGTGTGAACGTTCGTCACTGGGATTTAAACATTATGCTCCGGACTGGATTCATAAGGGCCGCCTGCAGTAGGCAAAAGTTGCGAGGGCGTTAATACGAACACATCGTGAACATGATGATGTTGGAAGAAGTGGACAGCGCAACATTCCACAATTTCGACCTGTCCAGGCGCTGGTAATGAGACGTCCGGACCGGTCCTCCTGACATCATCGTGGGATTTTCCAGAAGACGGGATCGTATTTCGTCCGCAGACGTCCGCCGGGGCAGAGGAGCAGACTGGCGGGGCCCGCGGCCTCTGTCGTCCTTGTGGTGGGAAGGGAAGATCGCAGGCACCAGCCGAGTGAGACGGGACTCCGGGCGGGGAAACACATACCAGTTTTATCTTTATCTTCGTCGCTCTCTCTTAACGTCTAGGTTCCTTCTTCCTCTTTCCACCTTCTTCCACCAACAGTCGTCGCAACCGTCAGACACGCTTCCTCTCAAACACCATCATTAGAGCTCCCGAAATTTCGAGCTCACGATTCGCGTGTGATTGTCTCGGAGAGAACAACTTTCGGCCTTTGCAACGATCGTGCACGGAAATGACGCACTCGTGGTATGGAATATTTCCTCAACAATCTTCACGTTCCTCGGAGGCATTTTCCAACTCCTCTCCCAACGCGCGTGAATAACTGATCTCTTTTCATACCTGAGCATGAAGCTCGACGGAGGAGTCATTAGAGGGAAACCTCTGCCACAAATTTATAACGCTCTGCTGAGAACGGCGTACCTCTTCCATCAATATTCTCACTTACCTTAGCCCTACGACGAAGAAAGGAAAGTCGTGTAATCGACTGAAATGATTTTTTTTTTGGTTGGAAAAATGGACTGTGAACGGGGGGAGAGGTCTCATCACCGCTCCTACGGAACCAAGTGATGAATTTTCTTCTTGGGAGATTGGCCCCCGCGAAGTTTTATCCTCGTGTATATGCTGATGTTGTTGTTGTGCTGCACTCATTCAAGGGATTCAAGTCGTAGCATAAGGGTGTGTGGAGGCGGTAACAACCTCTCGGCTCCAACCTACCTCCGCCCTATCAGGCAAAAAGGATGCAGAGACTCGGAAAAAGCCTACTTCCAACAACCAACGTGACATCTACAGGACCACTATTTGGGCAGGCTAGCTAAGTGGGATCGGATATTTCCTTTACCCTAGAGCCCTGTAGGGACCGCCACCTCTGTAACTCATTCACTGATGCATAATCGCAAGGCAGTGAGTGGGCCTCTGAAGCACCGTTTTGGGAAACTGATCCCTCGAGACTTGGATTTGGACTAACCCTTCCCCAGGCTTGCTGTGCCTTGCAGTTAGCCCGGATTACACCCCTCACAGTTATCAGTCTCTTCAGGGTTAGGGATCGTCCCCCCCCCCCGCTCTTCCAACTCGCTCACCCTGCTAGCACCCAATAAAGTGCATTCATTGTACAATCACACAGGTCTGAACGCTCCAAGATGGTTATATCAGTCTACAGTCAAGGAGGTTGCAGTACCGCTATGATGCGAGAGGCTGGCCACTGGCACAGCATACACCAAACTCAGACCTGAGTAGTTATGGCCGGTATTTGTTCGTTCGCCATTCTCGCAGTGAATAGCTGTTGCCCATGTTAAACCGTGGCGTCTCAGCGCGTGGGGAATCCTGCACCATCTGGGACGAGTTCTTAATCTGATTTCCTACCTGATCTAAGTATTGACTTGGGTGGCAAGTTTCAAAGGGACAGATCAACCGTTTCTTAGCCATGACTTTCTTCGCAAACTAGGCAAAAGGGTTGTAGACTTGCTTGTAGCAGCATTCAATGCTACTAGGTTTGTATCTGTTCCAACAACTGTCGCTCACTAAGAACTACAGTGGAGCAACACGTGGTTTCTTGTTTCCTCCGCACGACGTACACGATGAAGAATCTTGGAGCAAAAAGAAATGAAGCCGCGCATTGAAGTCACCGTATCCTGTAAGAAACTGGCTCATCCAGTGGTTTGGTTCAACCCACATGCACATGTCATGCTAAGACGTTCACGGTTGTTGGGAAAAACTCGTAAGTGTCACGTCCCTTTGATCAGGACATCTTCCTGGCCATTTCTGTAACGCCTATTCGCCCGGAGTTCAGCCCAAAGTGGGGTGTCAACCACGCACTCAACCGTCAAATCAACTGGTAACTGACCAGTGATCACCTGGAGCGCTTCTGTCGATACAGTCTTAGAGGCCTTGGCGCAGCTCTCCAGGATTGAGAAAATACATTCGTTTGATTGATTGTGAGTTAACTACCCCACATAACGTGGCAAATCTATCACTGCAGGTTGGCTGAAGCCCCACCTCATAAGTACTTGACTTGCTTTTCAAGAAGGAGCCTGTGGCCGGCAAAACGTGTTGATGGTTGGCCATTTAATTTTCCCTTCAAAAGGAATAGCTACGTTTTTTCCTCAGCACCCAGCAACTTAGCATGCTCCCACCATTCGGTACATCGTGGCTTTTGACTCGATTTGGGGGATCTAACATTTTTCAATATTTGACTAAATACCCTCAGTCTCCCTTAGAGGTACACGACGCGCTTAGACCACCTCAATGATTAATGCTGCACTACTCCTAAGTATTTGCACGACAAAACCTATCTAGGTACAGGAAATACATTGACTAATGTGCCTGGCCATGCAAAATATAATTTTAAGCCTTCCTATCCATGGTTAGTAAGTCAGATTTAAGAGTTTGCGCTGACAAAAAAAGTTCATGCCACAGATAAAGAGGGTGCAAACAGAAAGGGTGTTCCCTAATTGAGAATTGATGTAAATGAGAACAAAACTGGGCCTAAATACTCCCCTGTATGACACCATAATCTATTTATTTATGCTCTCCTACGTAATTCCCAACTGAGACGACCTGCCTCAGCACCTCAATAATGTACAAATATCTGGGATGGATTAAAATGTAAATATCTGGTGCGTAGCAACACACAACTTTCCGCCACCCCTTTAAGTTCGAACACCTACATATGCGGGCGCTATATCTTCGTTCAACGCATTTCTACGGAAACATTTATGGAGAACAAAATGTAGGGACTAGTTAGCTGAGAGTACTCCGTAAGTTTGATCGAAATCGTTAGAGCCGTTTTTGAGAAAATTGGAATTCCGATAAATAATTATTCGAAAATCTCCTTTTCTGAGTTAACTTGGCTTATATCTCCGTTCAACATATATATACAGATATAACTATGCAGAACGAAATGTGGGTATGGGTGACTCAAAGACACTACATTAGGATTTATGACATCCGGTGAAGAAGTTACCCTGGAATTTACGGAAATGTTCGGTAAAACGTTATTTTCGACACATTTTGATTTTTATCTCTGTTCAATGGACTGTCAGAGGAACATTTATTCAGAACAATATGTAGGTACTAACTATTTGAAAACATCCTGTGAGTTTGGTGATAATCGTTGAAGCCGTTTTGCCCAAAAGTGTAAAAAACCCTTTTTGGTTCATAGGCCTATATCTCCGTTCACCGTATTTTCATGGAGATATGTATGGAGAAGAAAAGTTAGATATTGATCAGTAAAAGATAATTTGAAAGTTTAATCAAAATCGTTAGAGCCGTTTTCGAGAAAAATGCGAAAAACCCAAGTACATTTTCGTCCCCTCCACCCCCCTTCCCATCGACCGAACTCGTCCTTAACCTTATTTTGGTGTCTACAAAAAATAACGAACAAAACAAAAAAAGAACCAGCTAGTTCGGATCAGCCGTTCTCCCGCAAATCGAACTACACACACACACATACACACGGACCACGCGCCGAAATTAGGTTTATCAGACTCAGTAGGCCTCAAAACGTAAAGATCTGAAGAAAACACAAATTTTTTTTGGGCCGATTACTATACTTTCCTTCCCTTCGGGTAGCGGAAAGTAAAAAAAGAAGCTTTGATAGAAAAATCTAAATCAGCTGTCTAATTGATAACTTTTTAGTTGTTTCAAATAGACAATACGAAGGAGAGCTCAAGCTATGGGGGTAGATCCCCCATATCACCTTAGAACACCTTCGTACAGGACATTCAGGTCGTACAACACTCCTGGTCCCATTCCAGCCCAGACAATTGTTAAGACCCATTTAGTTTCGGACATAGTAAAACATTGGAATGAATTGCGTCGACTTTGAATGGTGGGAGGACAAGATAAGTACTCCACCCATCACGTTGAGGGTCATTTCACGGGAGTCTGGAAAAAGCCCGAATTTCGATACGAAATTGAAAATTTGGCGATTCAGACCGCTGAACGGATTTTCGCTCGGGTCGACTGAGAGGACGCAGCGACTTGGCGATGGGCGGTTGAGAGGAAAGGTGGGGGGAGGGCATAAAAGCGGCGCGCCCGAGCGGGAATTGCACGCGGCCGCTTTTTCGGCAACAAACATCCTCTCAAGGTCTCGTCTGATCGGATCGGTGGATCGGCGGGGGGGAAGGCGGGCGAGCAGGCGACGTGGTGGGAGGAAGACGTGAGCCGCCAGACGAGGTTCGGGCACCGCGCGGCGTTGCCGATCGTTTTACTTCGGCGAACGACAGGCCGGCCCGAGTCTGAGGATGAAGCGGCGTTGCCACACCTGCCGAAATAGCCCCGTCGCAGAACTAACCTCTTCGCCGCCTCCCTCACCGCACTGCTCATCATCTTACGCCGCCTCACGGACCCGCCGACAGCTTCCCCGCGCCGCGCCGCCCACACTTCGGACGCAGCGCCGCCCTCGTCCGCCGCACCATCAGACGAAGCGGGAGCGATTCCCCCCCCCACCGCTCTTCCTCGCCTTTTTCGTGATTTAAAAAATTATAATAATAAACTTTGTTAGAAATTAAACAGAGCTATTCGACATTTTAGCATGTAACATCTTAATGGAACAAATAACATATAGTATTATAATAGAGGAGTTTTCAGGGGATAGAATGGTGGTCACAGTAGAGTCAGAAGTTGGGAATAATTGTTGACATCTTTAGTCATAAAGGCGAGTAGCAGCTGAGTTGAATTAGTCAGGTCTATCGGGGATCATCAGTTGATCGGAATGCCTTTTACCCTTCAAACGCCGGGTAGTGGTGGACGGGCAGGGACGGGCCTGACAATTTCATTTGGATGGAGTAGCATTCGGCCGACTAGTGAGTGTGATGACCTTAGTGTGTCGTTGGCAAGTCCAAGTCCGAGTGGAGAGCGTGTTTCTAACGTATAGTGTGATGAGTCGGAGCGTTCTATTTTCAAGAGTTTCGATTCGGCAGAGCTCCATATTTCGCAGGCATATTGCCATATGGCTCTGATTGTAGAAAAGGAAATTTGCCGTTTAGTTTTCAGCGAAAGGTGTTTGCTGATGAGAAGACGCTTGAGTTGAAGGATGTGGTTTCGTATCTTGGGGGGGGGGGGGGAGAGAGTGAGAGAGAAAGGGTGGGAAAGTGGTACCCCAGTAGACGACGTGAAGTGTTCGGTTTGCTCCCAGCGTTTTCATGTTTCTTGCACGAGGTTGCAAACCATTGATGCATGGGTTAGGAAGGCATACACCAAAAGGGAAACCTGGAAGTGTGATTTGTGCAAAAGTGGGAGCGGGGTCGTTCCCGAACCCACTACCCCCGTGCCAATGTGGTACGCAAATTTACTGACTGATTTAAATAAAATAAAATCGGACTTGACTTCTTTCAGAGACGACCGTGCGGAATGGGATAACAAATTTGAGACCTATGACGCACGGATAAAGTCGTTGCAACATGAAAATGACATGTTGAAGCAACAGGTCACATATTTGCAATCGCAGCTGCAATCGGCACGGTTTGGTCAATTAGGGGTTTCTCACAGTTTCCTGCCTTTCGATTTTCAACTCGAACAAAAGTCCGACAAAATCCCAAATTACATGGAGAACGAGATTGCTAAAGTGCCCAAATTATATACGGACAACCCTTGGAGCCTCATAACATTTCTGGAAAAACTCCATTTGCTGAATGGAATGAGGGAACACAGTTTTAAAGCAATTTTCCAACGAATCGCTACTTTCCAGGGCAATTCAATTTTGTTACGTATAGCAACGGAACCACGCTCTGCTACCAATTGTCACGTAACTCTTTGGGATTACGTGGCGTAGTTAGAAAAATAGGGAAAGAGAAGGGCTTAAAAATGAATAAATCTTATTAAATCAAAATTATGTCCTACCTCAAAGAAAAAAGGGGAAACTCAACTCGCCTTTAGAAAAACTAAATAAAGGCAGCCCTAAACTGTAAATGCGCGGTGACCACCTCGACTAAAACCGCACCGTATATATGTAGAAAACTCAACGCACCGGTCGCTTTAATGTTAAGGAACAACTGACGATTTGCCCGAGAACGACCGAGCTTCGGCTAAAGCGGGAGCTTATATTTTACTGTACTTGAAGGGCTCCTGCTCATTCGTGATCAACCTGACACACTGTTGCCGTGATATGCATGTTAGTCTGCTATCGAGAACAACTCCGACGTGGTTTACTATTACATTATTGATGAATACTGCAGGGATGTGTACGGCCACACATGGATTCGAGATGGAATACGTATTCCTGTAAACAGCCATGCGCGAAGTTCAGGTGATAAACTACGAACCAGGACGGCCTGATCAGCGTAAAGAGCATTGGCGGGGGGGGGGGACGTCCCGGGTGTACAGAGTATACAACAACGGGCCGACAATGCTTCCCTGGGATACTCAGCAGAAGGGATGCTAACTCATGCACTGATTGCTTTAAGGGGACTATCTGAGATTGGCCGGTTCCATCGAATCAATCGCAAAGCTGCTGGGTATCAGAAGACAGTCGATAAATGTGCACACTACAAGCTTTCTAGCTATTGCACAGTTAAATTCTACTGCTGTCATTATTACTGGGTAAAATATTTTCTGAGCCTTGTCCACAGCTGCCGTCATTGCAGTGGCGTGTAGCTCATCCAGATATACTCCCCGTATAAGTGATTTTATGTAACAACTCAAGATTACCGACTGCACCGCTTCGTCAGGAATTGAAAGCGTAATGAATAATTAATACAGTATAATTAAAATTAAAAAATGAAACCGATCGTACAACTGTCGTTGAACTATAGTGCGTTAATTCACTCAGGTGTCGTTAGTGTCCAGGCACCATCGGTCGTTCATCGTGGAACTGCTACAACAATAATACATCAGCGTTCTCGCAACCGTCAACGCCAGCTACGTTTTTACAATCCATGCACTATCGGCAGTGCAAATTTCACGCGAACTGACAAGGTTTTTGGTTAACAAGGTCCTCCTAGAAGTTCGCCGAGACCTTGGCGAGGTTTTAGAAAAAATAAACCAGAGGATGCGGCGAGGAAAAAGACCTCGGAGAGTTGCAGAGCTGACAGAAACCAAATCTGCTTCCACAGGAAACCAATCCCTCGCGAGCCAGAAGGCTGTCAGGAGGTTTCCCATCGCTCGGTGGAAATAACTCGCGATTCGTCTCGACGTTAAATTGCTCTTTTGCCCTCACCGCGAGCGGCTTTTGCGCAACTGAGGGTATAACGTTGCGACGAAGGTCAAGTCGTTTGGAGCCAAGTGCAACCAATAAAAGACGCCCGATTGTTCTTCGGAAAACTCCGAACTGCCTTATCTTTTATGCAACGCCCGCGAAAAAAAAAGACTGGGTATAGTCTTCGAAAGACCAAGCAGTCCAAACCGGGCTAATTTGAATTGACAAAAGTCAGTGCAGCGCGCACCACGGTATATCGAATCGCGTTCATTTAGTAAGACCCATCCAGAAGAAATTCACCTGCTCACAGAACCCATCAAACGCACATTATTGGTACAATGAAGAGAGCAGCACAATAAGTTATCGAAAGGACATTTTGGGTCGGTTTTTTTCCTACTTCACACTGCTCAAATGAACGAATGAGGAGTTTATTGTGAAATAGGTAATTAAAAACAATATAATTTTCAGAATACTATTGCCCGACGCTAGGCTAAACCGGCGCTGCTGGAAAGGATTCCCCGAGCCGTAACACAAATAATTACATTACGATGCATGATTGCGAAGCTTGACGCAGTTCTATCCCATTCTATTCGGCGTCTAAAAATACTAGCAAACGATCGGGCTACAAAGGAACAACGAAAATTGACATTTTCCAGCCGACTCTAGGCAATTGGCACGACGTGACGCGTCGAGCTGACGGGTGGTTGGAGTGAGACGGGCCGCAGAGTTCCTTGAATTTGCCTCACTGTGATCTCGTAGACCCATCCTGTTCGACTTAGCAACGAAAAATACCTAGGAAACAAAAGAACGGCTTTTTTAGGCCCCGTTAAAGACAAAAAATCGACGGCGAATTGAAACGGCAGATTTGGAATAAACACGCCTTTTTACTTTTCTTGGCTCTACGAAATAGAAAGGAAAGAAACATTTTACAGTTCTCTTCAGATCTTTACGTTTCAATTGCTACTGTCTGAACAACACTGTTTGGGAAAATGGTCTGTGTGACTGTGTGTGTCTGAAAACGCGATTGAGAGAAAACGGTGGAACCAAAGTAGCTCATACTTAATATCTAGCCAGTAGGGCAGTATGGATCGCCAAAATAAGCGTATGAGCAAAATCATCACAAAACTAACTATAAAAATAGTAATAAAAATACCATTTTTTTTCTCAAAACCGCTGTAACGATTTCGATTAAATTTTGTATATGGACAGCTCTTAATGAGACAACAATACTATAAAATTCCCGTCCGTGTGTAAATGACGAGAGCGGCACAATATATTATCAAACATTCCGACGACAATCGATTGTTTTTGCTAATGAACTCCGCTCAAAGTGTTATTAGAATAACTTCAATTAAAAAAAAAATTGAGATGCTAGTCGAATCGGATACCTGTACGATGAGATTTTAATAACCCTCATAAGATTAACAGAAGCTACTCCAGAAATTCCAGAATTTCGACCACCGCCGTTTCACTAACTCCAAACGTGTTTACCTGATAACTCTGGAAAAGTGATTAATATCCTTTTCCAAAAAATCGTGTTTACTGTATCATTAATTCTATGTGTACCAATTGCCCAATAATAGTCAGGGCATGAGGAATAGCAGCACAATAAATCGTTTTTTGCCACAGTGAAGTGATGTTTCAACACGTTCAAACGAAGTGAATCGAAGTTGAGCTAAGGAAGGTAGTGTGCCCTCGACCACTATGACTATGCAAGGAAGTACTTCGGGGCTCATTCTATTTCTCAGTATCCCTTCTCCCCCCCACCAGCGTTTAGTATCACGTTCAACCAATCAATACGAGGCTAAATTAACATATTAAATATATTTGTAACGAACTCAGTCGAAACACTCGTCAAATTGAGCATTCAAGTCGCCCGAATATATTAAATTTAAGGTCGCGGTTTTATTCACTTTGAACCGGGACTTCTCCGAAGTCGAATAAAATTCATTTTCCTCCATTCAGCGTTCGAATAGATGGAAAGAAAAGGGCGAGGTGTGGAAAACGGGGATGTGGAAAGTAGAAGGGGTTCAAGAAGAAGTAAAAAAAAAGAAAAAAAAAGCTTTCAATTGATATTCAAGTCGCTTTCAGGTATATAAAGGACGAAGAGCTAAACGGGCTGCGAAGCCTGAAGTGAAATTGGCATTTGGCGCAGCGGAGGAGTCGACAGTTGTCGAGAAATAGAATGGAAGAGAAAGGAAAAGGCTCTCGGAGCGCACTCGACACTTGCAAATTACAGTAGTCTGTTGCCAGCCACCAGCCAACACTCCCCACCATCTCTTACCAACTCCTCGTCCTTTCAAACATCACAAGAGAAGAGAGCAACTTCAATTGTGGAAAGGGGATGAGAAGGGAGGATGGGGGGGGGAGGCTCTTGAACAGCTTGAAGAGACTTCCTTCCACGAGGAACTGCAATTAACTCCACAACCCGTCCGACAGTACCAGGTTCAAGCTCAGAGAATAGAAAATGAAAGAATAAAAAAAATCCTTGAGTCCACGTTGACGAGAGGATTCATGAGCGTCGTCTAACGCCCACCAGTCGACTTGCAGTAAAAACGAGGAAAAAATGTTTTAGAGCTTCCACGAACTGCAATGGTTTACAGTAAAAGATCATTCAGGACGAAAAGCGAAGTCAGATGTATTCTTAGCATGAAATACGGCTTGGAGACAGCGACGAATTCGATGCACACGGAGGAAGAGTAATTAACACAGCAAACACGAGAGGCTGATAGGGGATTCGAGGGGATCATGAGGCGATTAGGGCCTTTGAGCGAGGAATGCTATACTTTGCGACTGCGAGTATTGAATGCGATATTTTTTGGACTGAAGATTAACTCAGGGGTTTGAGAACAGCAGTGCATACAATGATCGCGATGATCTCGTGAGGCTGATGAGAAGATCGAATACCACACTTTTGAACTGATGAGGCGAATAGAACTCAGAGGCTAGTAAACTGCACTGATTGAAATGGAGACAGAGAACTGATGCAGGACTTGGGAACAGATACGAATGCAATGCAACGAAGGACTCATCAGAAGCAATGAGTGCAATGGGCACCAACTGACTTTGGGAGACTTGGATGCTGGAAACCACATTGAAATAAATGTCCGACATACTAAGAGTGTTGGTCCTTCGAAAGAGCAATGATTACAACGCGTTCAATTGAATCATGGGAGGTTTTGTGCACTGAACACAACGCAGAACTGATGACGGGCTTTGGTAGTTTGAAAGACCGAACTTGTAAGCAAATGCTCAACAGCTCGAGAACTCCGCAGAACAGAATGCTCCGGAATGGCTAATGAGGAACTTAGTGGCGTGAGTACAGCAACGAATACAATGCACAGGAAGGACTCATGAGGAGATTTGAGTATTTGCAAGCGCATCGAACACAATAGTTTTGAACTGATGACGGTGTATCCGACGTTCGAGGAGGGTTCATGGCCTGTGTTTGTGTGTGCATGTATCGACCAACAGGTGGCTGAGAAAAAACCCCAGTTAATCCTCTTAGACGGCCACAGGCTGTTTCTTGAGAACCAAGTCCTAGGAGTCAATATGGGTGAGAGGTGGAGCTTCAGCCAACACCTTCAGTCCCTTAAAGGCACTACCATTGCAAGGTTTGCCAAACTACAAGCAACTAGTAGAGCCACTAGGCACCTAGGCATGATTGGTTACTGTCCGGTCGTCTGGGGTAGCAAACTGGCCCAATACCAGAGAACTGCAGAGCTGCTAGTGGATCACCAAGGCCAATAAGACAGAATCAACAGAATCACTCCAAGTGGTCAGTTACCTGTTCACTTGGTCATCGAATAATTGCATGGCGGACAAGTGGAGAGTAAAATGGGAGCTTCCCCCACTCTTAAGCTTTGTGCGGATTTAACTACTTGCCGCCATCGATTAATGGGCATTAGAAGAGACATGATACGCATAAGTTTTTCCCCCAACTTCCGTGAACGTCTTGGAGAAGGTGGGTTGAGCCAGACCACTGAACGAGCCTGTTTCTTATGGGACATGTCGCTCTAAGATTTTCCATCATGCAGGCCTTGTGCCTCCAGTGCGGAGGAAACAAGAAACCACACGCTAGTCTATAACTGTTTGCCACGGTTTGCAAAGAGGGTCATGGCAATGAAACGTGGCGACAATGGATCTGTTCTTTTGAAACTTGCGACCCAAGTAAATAGTTAGGTAAGGGGGGGAAATCAGATTAAGAAGTGTTCCCAGATGGTGGCGGTGATTCCCCAGGAGTCATACCTACCCGTGGTAACACACGGGCAACAGCTCTCCATTGGGCGACTGGCAAAATGACCAAACCTGCCGTACCTCCGCAAGTCTTGTTCGGTGGACGCTGATCGAGTGGCTGGCCTCTTCCACGATAGCAAAGCCGCAACCCACATGACAGTCGACTGATTTACCCCCTTCAAGGGCTCAGGTACAGTCATTTGATAAGGAATCACACCTGTGGAACGCCAAAATAAGGGTATGCACGAAATTGTTCCAACCTGACTACTATTATCACAGTTATCAAAACACCAGAACGGCATGGACGATTTTGTTGATGTTTTGTATGAACGCAAGTCAATGGTGTCATCTTACTATAAAAGTTTTATTACGAGAGCAGCGCAATAAATTATCAAACATTTCGACGAAAAGCGATTTTAGGGCAATTTTTTTCTCGTAAAAATCGCTCACGTGACACTAGCGTTCTCAAAAAAATCAGAGTGGTATTCCAATAAGCTACCCATGCGATGGAAATGTGATCACGGTCGTTAGATGATCAAGCACTACCTCAGAAATTCCAAGATTCGGCCTAATGTTTTGTTGGCTAACGTTTCTCGCAGCGTTCCCCTTTTGAACACAAATGGCCCCTAAAAATCACGTTATCAGTGCTACCTAGGTTTTCGAAAAGAAGAACGTGGCATTAGTAGGAGCAGCTGAATTCATAAAACTAAAAGTTATGTTCAACTGTCATTGTTGGCGCCACAAAATTTCACGAGGATCAGTATTGTGTTGTGTGGATGTAGTTGTTACTTACAAATGGTTTTCACGCTATTAGGAGGGTTAGTCAAGTAGTCGCTTGATGGGCTTGACTCCCTCTTCTCGCCAATGCTCTAATGAATGGACATTGTCAAACTGGCAAAACCAATAGATCACTCGCTTCCAAACGAAGCCCCGTTGTTTCTAAAGGCGTCACTTCCTCCTGTAACTGGAACTCAACGATCGTTAGGGCCGTTTCAGTGCATCCGCTTCGCCCTTCCAGATCTCAGCTGTGATGCCGTTGAGTACGTGAGGGAGGAACCGCCGTTCTCTGCCTCAGTTGTGAAACCGCAGAGAGCAACTAATGGTACGAACGTCGATCGTAATTGCCGCTGCCATTGGCTGACTTCCGTATTACTTAATGGTTAAACGCTCTCGGCATCGCTAATGCAGCCCGTTCCCCACCTCCGAGCTCAGTTCCCAAGGACGTCTTTTGTCCTGTCGGAGAGAACTGCTCCTACCTATCAATTGCAACTGCCGTTCCAACGCCGGAGTCTCATCTCTCTCTGGTTTCTTTCATAACCTTGAGCCTCCCGTCTCGCTAATGGCTTTGATGATTAAAGGAATATTGTTTTTCCCTTGGGTTTCCCTCCCAGACGTGTACGGTTTCAGCTGACGCGTTGCCTCTCACCGGTGTTGCCTGCTTTTTGATCGGATTCGCGATTCCCTGACGTCAGTTCCGATTACTTTTGCAGTGTCATCTTCGACTCGCCCTTGTTATCCTCTTACGTCCCCGCCGCATCAATTTTCGATGCCCCCCCGCGACTGGATGGGGAACTTGGCGTCTCATCACTTCACCAAGGGGAGAAGGGGATTACAACACGTCTCCGGGCCAGGAAACGACGTTTCGGCGATAACACACGTGTCAAGACTCATTTTGTACACGTGTGCAAGTCAACCGCGTACACTACACCGCACGTTTAAACTCTCCCAACGCTCTTTATTGTTACTTTCCGCTACCCGAAGGGAAGGAAAGTATAGTAATCGGGTCAAAAAAAATTTGTGTTTTCTTCAGATGTGTGTGTGTGTGTGTCTGTAGTTCGATTTGCGGGAGAACGGATGATCCGATTGAGCTGGTTCTTTTTTTGTCTTGTTCGTTATTTTTTGTAGACACCAAAACAAGGTTATGGACGATTTCGGCCGGTGGGAAGGGAGGTGGGGGGACGAAAATGTACCAAAAACTAAGGTTTTTCGCAATTTCTCGAAAACGGCTCTAACGATTTTGATTAAACTTTCAAATTATCTTCTACTAATCAATACCTAACTTTTTTCCTGCATACATATCTCTATGAAAATACGGTGAACGGAGATATAGGGCCCTGAAGCAAAAATAGGTTTTTTACGCTTTTTGGCAAAACGACTACAGTGATTTCACCAAACTCATAGGGTGTTTTCAAATAGTTAATACCTACATATTGTGCTCAATAAATATTCCTGTGACAGTCCATTGAACACAGATAAAAATCAAAATGTGTCGAAAATAACGTTTTTTCGAACATTTCCGTAAATTCCAGGGTAACTTCTTCATCAGATGTGATAAATTCTAATGGAGTGTCTTCTAGTAACCCATACCAACATTTTATTCTGTGTAACTATTTCTGTATTTATATGTTGAACGGAGATATAAGCCAAGTTAACTCGGAAAAGGAGATTTTTCGAATATTAATTTATCGGTATTTCAATTGTCTCAAAAACGGCTCTAACGATTTCGATCAAACTTACGGAGTACTCTCAGCTAACTAGTCCCTACATTTTGTTCTACATAAATGTTCCTGTAAAAATGCGTTGAACGAAGATATAGCGCCCGCCTATTTTGTTATAGAAATTACAAGAGTACGACAACGTACCCCCCACTCCTTATTTTATTTTAAATGTCTGTCTGCAACTTGGAGGAAAGTACAGTAACCGACCAACAGAATAGTTGAGTTTTGTCGTGATCTTTACACCTTGAAACCAACTGGATATAAAAAGCCCAATTTCGCCTGAACCCAATCTTTATCTGTTATTTTCGAGAATTGCGAAAAGAAGGTAATGAGTAACGTCCATCGAATGGGAAGAGGAGTGGGGTCATACACTATTCAATACCCGCACATCTTTATACTCGTTTTCGAAATTTTCGCAGTTAACTTGTAACTGAATTTACTCAACCTGACGTGTCAGTGTTTTCCATAGTCTAGTTTTCTTCTAGTGCCCAGCAACAATTCGTTCTCTCCGACTATTTGTGTAATTAATTATCCATTGAACAAATATAATCCGGGATTCATCGAAAATGAGATTAGGGCTTTCTTCTTTTTCTCAAAAACGGCTACAACAAATTTGATCAAACTTGTACCTAAATTCTATTCTCATTTAACGGTTCCATATAAAAGCGTAGAACAAAGATAGCCCGAATATTTCTTTTGCGGAATGTTTGAGGCTGCTTTTCTATAAACATTTTGACTACTCTTTGTCTGGAGGCAGTAAATACAATTTGTATCGAAGAGAAAATGACGAGAACAGCATTATCGGAAGAATTCGTTAATCACCTATTTTCCGACACGCTTTTCCTCGTAACTTCGACACAATTGACTTTCTCTAAAAAATCAAGCTGATTGTCCAAAAAGCGTGTAAAACGATTACTCGTTACAAAATAATCAGAGCGTTACGAATAACCCATCAAATTTTGGAATGCGTACAATTTCCACTAGTTTTTGTAACGCTCTCGTTCAATTTGAATGTAATCTAGACTCAACATGTTTATACATGTAATGTATTAGAGCAAACAGCAAGAGGGCTCCAAGCAAGTCGCCAAATGTGAGGCTTTCCTCCCTTTCAAGTGATTATTTAATTTTATAATTAACAACATCTTAATTAACATTGCCACCACATAATAAGGAATGATGTTGACTCACGGTCAACGAAAACCTGTCGCATTGACTGAATTGCTCTGTCTCTCTACAATCGCTTGTGCAAAGGTAATTTTCGATTTAAAACACATTACCGAGACATGAAAACAACTCACCATTTGGGATAGTGATAACTTCTGAACGTAAGAACATACCTGCAACAGAATATTATTTTAGAAACACGTTTTTCCCACGACATGTGCATAATATGTAATAAAAAATACCTCACACCACAACACATTTTACACTCGGACTATCATCAAATTACCTGAACTCGTCTTCAGAGAAATTAACACGGGTAGATAAATTAGTCGTGAATTATAGACGAGTGAGAAGTGGATTGTGTTGTGCAGAAACGTGAGATAATTTAATATTCACGAAAGAGTGAGTGTTCACAGGTTTGTAAAAGTGGAGTAACCGTCCAAACAGCTCTTGGACAAACATGTTCTATGAGGCTCTGGGTTTTTGTGTTTGGGAAGGACGCAAACTATTACAAGAAAAGGCAATTGACAGGTGATGGGCAGGGTTTAGGGGGGTTAGACTAAACCGGTCAGGAAACAACGTCCATCGAGAACACGACCCTCGCATCGAAATTAGGCTGACGCCAAACAACTACAAAGGCCTTGAAAGTAGAGGTATCCCACCCCTGCCCGCTCGCTGCCTGGAAGCAACGACAATTAGGAGCAATACCTCGGTTGTCTTCTGAATTTGAACTTCGGTAGTATTCATTGACACCATACACTTGAGAGGGAAAGCCTGAGTGAGTTGAGGCCTTACGTGGTGCGTGATGAGCGGGAATTGGAGCTGTGGATCATGGTTCATTCCCCCTTCTTTCTCACCCTGAATAGAAACCAGAGATAGGAGTGAGGCACTGGAGCAGGCTTGTCAACCTGTTCGTTCCATGGGTTCTGAAAGGAGGGGAAACACAAACAAGCGGTCTGATATTCCTTGTCTTTGACGCCCAGTGATAATATCTTAATAAGAGTAAATGTAAGAGGGCCACCTCGGGGCATGTCGGCCTCGGCAATCAACCTTATGACGGTCAATAGGCAAATGTCAACCACAACTGCAGCGATGATGGTCCCAAACGATTCCCCTTTGTCTATGAATCAAGGATGATATTTTTATAGCTAGCATTTATTTATTTCACTGAACTTACTCTCGCACATGACGGAGACACAGAGGCCGAAGCCTTGATTTTAATTTTATCGTAAACTATTGGACGACCGACAAAGGGGTTTCCCCAGCTGCAGGTGCCAAGGGCACATGCCCAATTCTACGTGAATAACGAGTTTCTCAGGAAGTAATGGCGAGCGGACACCGCATCTTACTAAATGGGTTTCCCCCGCGGCGGATTGTGACGGAAAATTTGTCACGAATGCGTAACGAAGCGAACTGAGTGCAACTTGTTTCTGTTCCAACTTCAGGTCAATGACTATTTGTTGACCTTGAGCTAGATTGGAGGTACATTGTAGCGAACGAGTAGACGCAGTAAAGTCTTGTTTGACAGAGCCACTCTGCACAATTTCCACGCTTACAGCTGACATGACATTTGGTCGTGAGCAGATGCCCAAGGCGTTGTACAGCGAAGGGAGTGAATTCGTCCGAGCCATGCATCGTAAAAAAATAATGAAGGGTTCCGATGAGTCCTAGAGAGAGATGAAAAAACCTCGTCGACTAGGCACAATGATTCCACCCTGAAGTTATGCCACTGGGGGGATGCCAGGGTGAAAAAAGTCCCCTAATAAGTAATTACCATTTCACGGTTGTAGTTGAACCATGCAACTATTAAGACTGCGTAGTGAGAAACTAATAGGTACACCACCTAGGAATACAAAGCAAATCAAGTACTTTGAAAAAAAAGGCCAAACGTGAGCATTACTTGTCAACTCGATGCAGAAGAAATGAAATACCGCTTTGAGCATGTTGGCAGCAACACCCCACTCTCATCTGTTTTCCCAAGCACAGAAAATGAAAAGGTCCGGAGAATAAAAAAAGAAGCTCTTGGCGACAGGCGAAGGAGTCTGAAGAAAAGGCCAACTGAGGCAGAGATACTTCAAAGCAACGCATCTTGTCAAGTGCAAGGGGCTTCTGTCGACGAAAAGAAAAGGGTCAAAGGCTGCGGTGCGGGG
The DNA here is from genome assembly GCA_020466155.1 of Pachypeltis micranthus. Lineage (NCBI taxonomy): Eukaryota > Metazoa > Arthropoda > Insecta > Hemiptera > Miridae > Pachypeltis > Pachypeltis micranthus. The sequence goes on from CM035769.1 coordinate 43,290,526, forward strand.
GTTGTCTCCTTCGGCTGCGCCCTCGTCAGAACAGGTCACAAAAGGAGGGGATGACGATGAAAGAGGGAGGGGGGTGGGAGGAGGAAGAGAAAAATATATCAACCTGCGGAAGTTAATTAAGTGGGATTCTCTTTCGTTTGCGACAAGACGTAACGGAGATATCACATAAAACGAAATGGACTACTTCATTAACAGTAAAAACTCAAAAAGAAATGAACCCAAAGGAAGTAATAGAAACATAATGACCTCCTGTTTCAGACATTCATTTTAGATGTTAGTCAGTAACTCTGCTTTCTGGTCATCGCCCAGACAACGCAGAATGTGTGGAAGGAAACATCGTACAATTATCCCTAACCCGCTGCCCGACATCCAAACACGACTGCTCTTGCCCAACTCTACAACTTCAATCGCCAAAATTCTACACTAAAGTTTATGCGAAACCAAATTTATGTCTCGGCTAATCACAAATACGCTGCAAAATTTAACGAAACTCTGCATCGTGATATCGAAATGAAAACCCAAACTAAGAATTTTTAAACTGAAACGGAGAACCAAAGTGGGGATTTTTGAGAGCGAGTCCAAACTTCTAATTAGCAATAAAAATAAACGCAAAACGTTCCATCTCCTGCGTTTGTAACCTTCAAGATTGTGGCCATTTTGGTTTGGACAGTACTCACTTTGTGGAATCCATTTTTGCTGTCAGAGAAACAGTCGCAGGTACAGACATTTCGGTATTGACTGCTACTTTGTTAGTTTGATTCAAATTAGGTCTGAACTTAACTGTAAACAAACATGGAAATAGAATTTTTGGGTACATTCAAGTCAATGCCCACTGAGAAAGGGATTGCTGTATGAGTGTGAGTGAGAATTGACGTAACACAAGAGGGTCTCTGGACAAATGGTGAACTGTGTTGCGGGGACAAGAGCGAGGATCAAGTGACTAACTGAGAGAGCACAGTGACGAATGTGTACAGTTTTGGTTCGAGTCTGGGAATACACGAGATGGAGTCTAAGGAGAGGTGATAGAGTGAGTGGTGGGAAGTGGAACTTCACAGAGGAAAATCCGTTGTCTGCTTTGGAAATAAACCCTGTGTCGGATGTAGAAGCCAAGTGATTGCGCAGTTCCCCACAGCTCCCACGTCATTAAGGGCTGGACTTGAGTGCTCGGGCGGAAGATCAGCTAATTAGTTCAGCCTGAGGTGAGCGCACACAGAGAAATATTATGGTATTCACTAAATGAAGTCGATCCGTGAGTCTGATTAGATTCAAATCGCTACAACCATAATTGTGTAATGAAAAAAGAAATGTGTGACAGTCACACATGGTAGAAGTGAAACTTTAACGTGCAAAACCAAATCGCAACCGGCAAGTGGAAAAACGATTGTTGATGTACTTGTCGAATTTGAAAACCAGCCCGTAAAACTTCGAATAAAAATGTTTTTGCGATGCGTGTTTCCACTTTTCCGTTGTAATTCGTTTTTCCACTTGCCGGTTGCGATTCGGTTTTGCACGTTCAAGTTTCACTTCTACCATGTGTGACTGTCACACATTTCTTTATTCACAGGTTTACTGCAAATTATGATTTGGTTAGGGTAGGTAAATTGTAATGAATGCATTTTTTATATTATTTAAACATATTTTATTTTATTAAACAGGAAAAGAGAATTCAATCCGGGGAAAAAAAACATCCATAGTCTACTCTACAACGCGGCGCGCTCTATTGACGCTGCTGGGCGAGAGCACACGAGCGAATTAAGAAGTTAAGGAGAGCAAAAACGACAGTCGGAGGCAACGATGCCCAGCCACGTGGAGAGCGGAAATAAGAAAATAACAGTTGAGCACACGCTGCCGGGACTCTGGCTAGAGGACATATCACATGAGAGCATCTGCTCAGCTGTCCCTCCTATCCCCGCTCTCCGCACGTGGCTGCGCATTACGCAGTTGCCCTCTCTCCATTGCCTCTAGCCTTCCCTCTCTCTGTCGCTGCTACACCTGCTCTCGCCGTCGTCTTGCCATACCACGTGACCGGTAACGGATTTTCGTGACTCGAAAATCCTAAGACCCCCTGTCTATATAGAAGTTTCACTTCAAAACTAATTTTTGTTAACAATCAGGTTTGCTCCATTTGCTGTATTTTAAAAGAACACAGGCGTTAATTAATAACGAACCGATAATGTTTTTCCCAGCAGTGCCGTAGGTCGGTGCTTTCAGGGTGGACCTAGTTTGCAGTTGAGACTCATTGGGGAGGCAGCATTAGAATCTTGAGTACCCTCCTCTATGCAATAATGCATATGCTACTAGTGAAGGCACGTCACACAACATGGAATACGCTATTCACCACACACACGCTTATATACACAATGACGCCCTGAGCAGTGCAAATTTGACATACCTTGATTGATATCTATTAAATTTTGTACGTGGACAGTTCCAAACGTACAAACAGTCTACAATGTTCATCCATGAGAGCAAATCTAGGGACGAACAATTAAGAACAAATAATTCACCAATAATCAATTACAGTGCAATTTTGTTTTCATATAAATCCTGTTCATATGACATGTCTGCATCCAGGTCGAGGATGTTACGGTTTTGCTCGCATGCACTCGCAATCACAGAAGAAAACTGTTGGTCATGCGTCACCTCGCCGAGGTATGACCGTGGAAAATCCCATACCACCTGGTGGAGTTTCTCAATCTGGTTCCCTACCTGATCTAATTACTTACTTGGGCGTGGTGCGCGACAAGTTACAAAGTGATAGATCAATAGGAACCTGAGATTCCAAATCTACTTTGTCCGCCCGCTAGTTGTGGTCTAGTTGTGGGCCTATTCGACAACCCGATCGGATGAAACTCTTGGTTGCAGTGGGCTAAAAGTGGTTTTTGGTATCGTGTTTTCGATGCTGAGTTGAATAGGGCGGGCCTGAGAGTTGTAGATGGAAAACAGTGGGATTACCGCAAATACATCGTGGCAGATTTTACAACTTGAAGGACCATATCGTTTCTCCTCGGACTGGTTCCCCGCTATATCTCCAACCGCTCGACAGTTCGACTCGTCACGCCGTGCCAATTGCCTAGCCTCGCATATCAATTTTCGTTGTTCCGTTCTATTAGGTCATGTTTGGTATCGTTTACTAGTATTTTTCGACGCTGAATCGAATGGGATAGGTCTCAGAGAAGTGAGATAGGTCCCAATTCCGCTGTGCAAGAATAATAAACTGTTTTGTAATAATTTGGCGGGAAGGGATTTGCTGATCCAGCTAAGTCACCTCAACGCAGTCTGGAGGAAATATGGAACCACCTGCGTGCGAGCGTGCTCGTAATTCCTTCAACAGTGAGCGACGGTAGTTGGAAGTGCCACCAAACCTTCTAGTTGACAAAATATTTCCATTACTCATTGGGTAGCGGAAAGTACAAACGTGGCCACAGTTGATCTCCCCCTTCGAAACTTGCCATCAAAGTAAATAGTTAGCTCAAGTGTGAATGGTACACTCACTAGGGTAGTACCTCCGCCTGGTGGGTGGCACATGGGCAACAGTGACTGAAATGACAATTTGCCACAGATCGGGGTTCGGTGGATGTTGAGCAAGTGCTTCGTCTTACTCTCTTAGGGAACCGTCATTATAAGGAAACATATAATCATTTGCAGCGTTTCTGTAATAACCTTCATCGCAAACCGGTAGCTGCACATATGACACTGGCGTTCTAACGAAATCCAATAATTTACTCACACGTTAGGAGAGTGCAATATTGGTCATGGAAAAAATACTAACATCCATAAAATCGGAGCGGTGTATGAGTAGAAATTATATACTCATATGAACCGAATGGGTTAATTAGTAGGGAGATAATGATGGTTGTCTGATGGGTCATATCAGATATTTTTTCGGTTTTAATGTGCCGTCAAATGGTTAACATGGCTTGTAATTGTTCCTTCAGTACCAGTTGTCGAAAATTGTGTTGAGAATGCAGTGAGATTGCCTCGGAAAAGTAGGCGGTAAGATAACCCAAGCGGCCAGATAAGGTCAAAGGGGGTGGGGCCGAGGCCGGGGCCAGCGACGAACGGAAAGGGGCGACGGGGGGTTGAAGCGTCCGGGAAAACGGGGGACGATCGGGGGATGGTGAGGGGGGGAAAAGGGTCGGAAGAGAAGAAACCGTGTAAGGTGTTGGGCTCAAGGGTTGCAGGATGTGGGGCAGTGGGTAGACGCTCCCCTTCCGCCGACCCGCCTCCTAACGACACCTCCCCCGAAAAGCGGAGCGGACATATCGGAAGGCTGGCGGGCGGCGGGAGGCGGCGCGGGTTTCGGGAGCTATGGCGGCCACTTTTCAAGTTCAAGGACGCGGCGATCAATAGACGGGGCCACCTCATGCCCCGCCTCGCCCGGGCGAGACTCGAGCCGCCCGCCCCGCTACCGCGAGTTCCGCCGGACCCGGGCGGAAGCGAATAGCTGCGTTGTGACGTAGCCCCCCCAACCCTCGCAACGCGTCTGCCTACCTGCCTATACATTTTTTTTTTTTTTTTTCAATGACCACACACACATGAGACAGACAGCTGTCGACCCGTGCACGGTACCCTTTATTGTAAATTAACAAGGTTGCTACAATATTGATTATGGGCTCACATTATGGGATTGGTAAGAACCACCAGCGTAGATTACTTTTATTTTTTGGCATACAATTCAGAACCGTTTAACACATCAGGTAGGCCCCCGAGCCTCTATGTGATGGCACCCTCCCATCTAGCCCAGTTTAGGAGGTTCAGGAGCGGCCTTTCCTCCATGCCTTCATTCTTCGTCCTCGTACCGGTGGACTCCCTGCTCACTCAAGAGCAGCAGATTGACCTTCTTCTCCCAGTGAAATTGTAGAGAAGATCCTGTACCGTGGCACTCTGGACGTCCTGCACTCCCCTCCCCCCTCCACACTTGGCAGACGAGCCCCGTGACACATCTTTCCCACCACAAAGAGCACAGCATGTATCTGCTGCCTTGCAGTGACTGATGCCCTTATCTTAGGCATTCGAAGCATCTCAGTACATCCACCCTGGAGCTGATCCATATGATTCTTATTGTGCCCTTTCCTATGAGAAAAGAAGCAACCCAGGCTTCTAACTCAGCAATGGCTCTTCATTGCTCCTTCACATGTGCCGCAGTCAGGACACACACTATCTCCTTACTCTCCTGCAGATGTGGCGTGGGCCCAGGAAGCGAGATGCTCTGACCTCCAAGCCCCTGTTGTTTTGCTCTTCCACATGACCATATACACCTACCTACTCGTTTTCAGTTCCTTCAAGTTGTAGTCAATTCTGGAGTGAATTATCCCTTACCTCAAGAAGCCCGCAGTACCTAATATATTTGGTGTATACCTACATGCCAGTCGATCTCAATTTGTGGGGTTTATCAGAGTTTATGAATGAAAAATTAGGGAAGATATGTACTCGTAGGTTCTTACTCATTCCCTTTCTTTCAAGAAGCCTCTGATAATTTAAATTGAGAGCTCGATATACACATATGTTTTCAAATATATATATATATAGCAACGTCAACGCAGGCATTGCCTACCGACGGGTCACATAATTCTCTAAAAAAATGAAGCGGTCGAGAGTGCACTTTGTAGCAATATAAGTCGAGAGAGGAAATTAGTAGATAATTCCTTGCCCTGGCTTAATATACAGTACAATTATAGACGGTGAGCTTCGGTAAGCTATTTTGAGGGATTGGCGACCTGACTTCAGACAAGAGGATGCCGTCAGTTCGTCACTGTCCCTGAGAAGCGTAGGAGTGGCGATAATTACGTCCTTAGGTCCCCTCTGTTGCTTACTCATCAATAAGGTGAGACGGTAGATTCATCGTTTGCGTACAACTAAAATACGGACGGTTTGCGTCCCAGCAGGGGGATTCTACGTATGGATTGTTATGGGCAGCCCATGTAGGGGTCAGGTACAAATATATGATGAACAGAATCTATGAAAAACCGCTAAGACGGGAGAGCTCTGGCACCACCCTACGCAAGTGACCAAAACACAAGAGACCAAAACGGCCAATGTTGTCAGAATAGTGCACCGAGAAGATGACTCTGCCCTAAGTCTTAATGAGAACTTGAAAATGATACATTAGCTTGGACGGACTGGAGTTGAGGCGTTTCCAGCGTGCAAAGATAATGTTACGAGCAAAATCAGATGAAAACTAATTAGTGTTGTCACAGTGATCAATAGATCAATTTATTCCTTCTAAAAGCGACTAGAACGATTAAATGTATTCCGTGCATAGTTCCTAATGAGCCAACACTAATATAAAATTTCCATGCGTTGGCAAATTAAGGGAGCAGCGCAATATATTATCAACGATTTTCATGAAAATAAGGTTAGCACAGTTCAAGTTTTCGACATTGTTTTATTACCCCACTAGATGAAGCCAACCAACCCCCTGCCACATAGTTGTAAGTTACCAGTGATCCAAATGGATGCTGATGAATAGAAGCAACTGTCCAAGCAGTGCGGGGGGGGGGGGTCCTTCAAAAATGAAAGGTGTAATTATTACACATCAGGGTTGCGGTTTTTGTTGGATGTTTGTAGATGAAGCCAACCAGCTGTCATCATAGGTGGACGATATCCTGCTGGACGTGGCCAACCAACCTCCTGTTATTTAAAAGATCTTTAAAAGCCTACCGTCCACTAGCCGCCCTATCGAAGGATGTGTCTTTTTTGGGGCTTCAATAACATCCACGGAATTTGGAATCCCGTAATGATTGATTCTGGTGCGGGGTATAGTTGTGTGAGCTATCAACTTCTCCGACTGTTGCAAGCTCAATATAACATTCCCTTTCTGCCCACTGAGATCTAGTTAACGCTTGGCGACTCGTCAGTAATTACAATCAACAAAAAGGCAACATTGAAAATAGAAATCGGTAAACTTCGTGGACCCACCCATTTTGTATTGTAAAAAAACTTGCCTCAGAACGCCATTTTGAGGATCGATTTTATCAAAACCTCTAACTTAAAGGCCGGTCCAGACGCTCCGTTTTCCAGGGCGGAATGAAAACAGACGAAACAGACTTTTCGCTCAGTTTTGTGTGATATCGCCATGGAGGATGTTCTCCTGTGGTCACTTTTGCTGTCTGTGTAGTAAAGAAAAAAAGATTGGACGGGCAGAAGAACCAGGCACCGGCGTATATGGTCACGAAAACGGTTATTAAAAAGGCGGGAGTTTTCCCATGTCCACGGATTTCAGAGGTCCTCAGCTCAGACATAGCTGCAACTGCGCGACTTCCCGACGGACTTAAAACCTAACCGTTTTCCGGTCCCCACGCAACGTTTTGTCTGCGCAGGCAAGTCGTGGTGGAAAACGGAGCGTCTGGACCGGCCTTAATTTTGGACGGATTCTTTTTTCGTCAAATTGATCGAACGGTATTCAACCGCTTTTAAGCGAGCAGCTAAGGACCGACTTCATGTGAAGATGTTCATGAGGAAACATTATTGGCCACTCTCATTAAAAAGTTTCCTGAGGTACTCACTAAAGACTAGGGTACTACGCATGAAATAAAATGTGATCTCAAGCTTAACCAGGCGCAGCAAGCCATGAGAACTATTCTGGATAGACTGCTGATGGACGGAGTAATTGAAACAGTTTACACGGATACTGCGTCTTATTGTTTTCTGGTACCCAGGGAAAACGCCACATCAGCCGTCGATTATAGGGATTTGAATACAAATTTGGAATAATAGCAGTATCCAGTCCCTTCTTCAGAGTCTCCTTTTCCCCATTTGACAAATTCAAAGTATTTCACAATTATTGATTTAAACTCAGCCTATCATCAAATCCGTTCCAAAAATTCAACGGCGTTCCAATGCGAGTTCGGCACCTTTTCTTATCACAAGCTGCCTTTTGGTGTGAACAAACGAGGTCAAATCCTCTCCGAATTGACGGACAAATTATTTGCCGACATCCGCTACAAATATTGTTTTATTACTTCGACGGTTTGTTCGTCTACAGCGACACGTTCGAAGAACATATCGGGCATGTCCAGGATGTCTTGACGTTGGCTATCGTAGAGAATGATGGCCGGAACCAGCCGACGTACGATCAAAGGCCTTAGAAACGCCTGAAGTGTCGTGAAATTTGTTGTGACAGGAAAATCCTTTACTGCTTCCGACTTCTCTTATCGGGTTTTACACCCCAGTCGCCGCGTATAGTGCACCCCCCACGCCCAGTACGATTGATTGCACAACCTGATTTTCGAATAGGCGAAGCTTCACGTTGGCAGCTCGGGAATTCGAACTAACGTTAATTTTCTTGCTCACTTTTTACTTTCCTTGGCCCTACAAAGTAGAAAGGAAAGTAATGTAATCGGCTGAAAAAACATTTTGAGTTTTCTTCAGATCTTTACGTTTCAGACCCTACTGAGCCCAAAAAACACTATTTGGGAAAATGGTGTGTGTGTATGTGTGTCTGTGAACGATTTTTAGAGAAAACGACAATACCAAATCAGCATGACTACTCTCGGGGGCTCTCAGAAGCTCAGGTGGTGTTTTCTCCAAAATAGCTCTGGCAATTTATTTCTCTTACACTTATATATGTTTCGAAAAACATTAATGACGAACACTTAAACACAAATTTTGAAATACATTCTTCCAAATAGCGAATGCCCAAAGTTCGACGCGCTTTAAACGCTTGAACAGTTGCAAAGAAGCACATAAAAACTAATTTTAAAAAGATGTAGGAAAATAGATAAAACATAGTCGTTAAATTTACGCGTTTCGATTGCACGCATTTTAGTTTCCTTTTTGGGTCACACCATCCCATTCACGTAAGCTTCCACACAAAAAAAGTATGTGTGAGTGTTTTCTCAAAAATGACTCAAAAGATTTTGATTAAATTTTTCATATTGATAGCTCTCAATATTGCAATTACACCATAAAATTAGCATTTGTGGGAAAATGATGAGAGCAGCATAGTAGATTATCAAAATTTTTAGCGCGGTATTTTCCTTATAAACTCCGCTGAAATGTTACTACAATGTTAAAAAAAAGGTGTAGCAGTCCAATCCATTACTAATAGAGTGAGCGTTTAAAAGCGCTCATAAGATATAAGGGGGTCACTACACAAATTCCGGAATTTCAACTACCACCGTTTCGCTTACTACCAGTTTTAAAAGTTTTTACCCGATAACTCTGCAAAAGTGATTACTAGCCTCTTCAAAAAAATATTTTTTACAGCCTCATTAATTCTCTATGCACAAATTGCTCAATAATGGTACGGGAATGAGCTCGAGCAGCACAATAAATTTCAGAACTGTAAGCGCTACCGCTTCCTGCTGCGGTGAAGTGTTATTGACCGAGTCCAAATGAACTGAGTGATAAATGAATTGATTGAATAGAAAAAACCATTTACAAAGTGAATTGACGTAGAGTTAAGGAAAGTTGTGTGTTGCAACGCACCAGATATTTTTTGCAGCGATTCCCGAAGGGGAATTCTCACAGCGCACACGAACATTCTGAATAACATCGCGATGGCAGCTTCATAAATTACCAGTACCCAGGTTACTCCATAATGGTCGTGACATAAGCAGAGAGAACTCTATAAATTATGGAACCTTCAGCTACCATTACGCAGACGAAACAAAGTGACTATTGGAGAGCTATAAAAACCGCTGGGGCTTAAAGATGCGTCTCACCAGACGCTTTAAATTAACGTAAAAAGGAATGTTGATCGACTAGACAATTTATTGCGGAAAATACACAAAAAATAATGCGTAGAGATAAATAAACTGTAGGTCGGGGGTATCGAGGCACTTTTCACAATTACAAGGCAAGACTTATACAGCGGATGGGTGAGTTGACGGAGAAAAGTTATGTATAAAAACCGAGGTGAAAAGTAAGAGAGGATTTGGAAATGTATCGGCTGTCACATATAGCTTTCACGAGTGGAGGGGAGTAGGAGGATACTTCCAGCCCATTGGCTCTTCCACTCCCGTTCCTTCTACTCCTTTTTACCGAAATGTCCTCCCAAATATATATTCTTCCTCCGGTTTCCCTTTCCGCGTTTCATAGTCGCCCCCCTTTTAGCTATCTTTCCGCACCAAGTCTAGCGAACATACTGATTCGGTATTCTAGGCACAGCGATACCTTTCGCTTCAGAAAAAGACCCCCCCCCCCTCAATAGACGAAGGGGAATTCCAAACGCCCATATCTTTTATTCATTTTGTTCCTTCACCCCCTCCCCCTCTTCATCCCCACGCCGCTCTCCAGGGTCGCCCTTTTTTTCCTAATGTTTTTCATTTTGGACCAAAACTTTCGTTGATATCAATTTAGATCCCTTTTTGTCGCTAACTCGTTATCAATATCTGTTGAGAAGTTGACTTTACTCGAAGGGACGGAAAAGCGACGAAAAAATATTGTAATCACGTACAGCCCTCGAGGGTATGGAAACGGTCGTGGTAGGGGTGGGGGGAGGTTCCAAATATATATTTATGAGCCTCGAGGAAAATACGCTGAAGACCCGCGTTTCGGCGAAGGGCTTCTTAAGCGCGCCCGAAACTACAATGCAATTTTCGGTGGCGTGGTCGAACCAATGGGATTGAAGAATATCTGGTTGCGTCGCACCTCACAACTTTCCTCACTACTTACATGGTTCTTGCCACGTGACGACAAAAATTAGTGACACGCGTAGCGTAATTTTAGTTCATTACGTTTCCGAAGCGGCTTCGTACACCCGAAAGGCTTTCAAAATGATTTCAATAGAAAGTTTAAACGCTGCAAAATATTTGCACAAATACTCTGGCATAGTATGATTATGACCTACCTCAATCCTACGTCGAAAAATATTTAAAATGGCTATATCAACAATCTAGGGATTGACGAATTGAGGAATCAAGAACGGAACGACGTCACAACGAAGTTTGTACCAAAATGAGTTAACAAAGGTAAGGAAGTAGTTTCTGGACATGTCAATGGTTTGATGATCGGTCTAAACCTTGCATTTAATAAGCCCTTGCATCTAAACCCTCACAATGATTGAACTGAAAAACAGAACGTCATGAGACAAAGATACCTTTAACAGCTCTCGAGATTGATTTAACATTCATGAACGCTCCAAATGATTACATAATTGTTTATTATTCTCTTGCACAGCATGACTGGGACCTATTCTATCCAATGACTACGTCGAAAGCCCGCGAAACGGCATCTTATATCAGCATCTAAAAACTACTAGAATAACAATACCGAACGAACACTGACTACGACGCAACAACGAAAATTCACATTTCTACGCAACGCTAGGCAATTAGCATGACATGGCGAGTCGAGTAAACGGTTGGTTGGCCTGGGAAAAACTTTTGCTAGACCCCCCGACCAGTTCCTCCACTGAATTTAGTGTGATTTGGCTGAAAACCGTCCTATTTAACTCAGGCGCTGAAAAATACCAAATAAACTATACCAAACATGTAATTACGAAAAAAAAAACTGCCAAAATTTCGTTTTTAACTAATTCGTAATGCATTTTTGGCCCTTAACAACTGCCGGTCCAATTCGATCGGATTGCCCTAGAAGTCCGGCACAACTACATCGTAAATTGAGTTTTTGTGCTAAAGAACGGATTGCGCCAAGAGATGTTAGACGACGTTAGAAGCAAATAATGACCTCGTTTGATTAAAAACTCTACGCTCACTTCCCTAAAATTGAATTAACCTAAGCTCAGACTTGTAAACAGACAATTGAAACAGAGGAAACGAAATAATTGAACAGTCAACCAACTCAAGACATTCACCCTTTTATGGGAGAGTTAGAAGTGGGAAAAACACCAAAAAGTCACCACTGACTGCTCGTAATTGAAATTACGAGGGAGTTGGAGGCCGTTGTCTCAACATTCATAATTGATTTCAAATCTTGCCATTATCCACATAGTTATAGCACGGAATTTACGCATTTCTATTTATAAAAAGGTAAAATATAGAAGTTCGTCAAATTAACACCTTACACAAATTTCGAGTCCGAGTTTGTGGTCTGAAGAATGAAACTGAGAGAAAAAGCAGTTGTAACATTTTTGATAATTTATTGTGCTGCTATCGTCATTTTGTCACAGCAGAAAGTTGTCTATTACCATTATGTCAATTGAAACTGTTCACAAACCAAAAAATCGTTAATGCTATTATTGAGAAAAAATATTTTTGTGTATTAATCACTTTAATAGTTAGGTCTCAACTGATTTTGCTCAAACCCTCATTTTGACTTTCCATATGGATTTGGAGGTTGGGTATTTGACTCGCGTGGATATGGCTCCCCCATTTAATGTCAATCGCGATCAATTGTGCACAGACCATTGTCTCAAATAGTGTTTTTCAGACTCAGCAGCATTGGAAACGTAAATATGACAAACCTCTTCCTTCTCATTCTGCGGGGCTAAGGAATCTAAACAGTAGTTTGGATTATGGAATTTCGAGTATTGTTCCTGATTATTAGCGAGGAACGAAACATAAGCATTCACCTAATTTCCGAAAAAAGGCACGCTGAGAGGGAACGAAATCATGGCATAAAATAAGTTCGTAAGAGACTGGGTCACCATGGGACCAAACTAACTATAGTCATCATAGTGCCCAATTTTTTTCTCTCAAAAACTGCAGAAACGATCTTGATTCAATTTTACCACGGAGAGCTCCTAATGACACAACAATACCATAAAAGTTCCATTCATGGAGAAAACACGAGAACAGCACAATAAATTACCAAATATTTCGAAGAAAATCGATATTAGCATAGTTTTGTTTTTTATAAACTCCGCTCAGAGAGTAGAAGAATCTTGAAAAATATCTGGTGCATTGCAACACACAACTTTCCTTAACTCTACGTCAATTCACTTTGTACGTGGCTAATTCTATTTAATCAATTCATATATCACTCAGTTCCTTTGAACTAGGTCAAACAACACATCACACCAGCAGGAAGCGGTAGCGCCCACAGTTCTGGAATTTATTGTGCTGCTCGTACTCATTCCCGGACCATTATTGAGCTATTGGTACACAGAAAATTAATGTGATGTAAACACAAATTTTTAGAAGAAGGATAGTAATCACGTTTGCCGAGTTATTGGGTAATAACTGTTAGAACTGGTAGTAAGCGAAACGGCGGTAGTTGAAATTCAGGAATTTCTGGAGTGAGCCCCATTCATCTCATGAACGGTTTTAAACACTTACCCTTTAGGTATTAGATTGAACTACAATACCTCTTTCTATCTTTAACATTCTACTAACATTCCAGCGGAGTTTCTAAGGAAAAAACCGCGTTAAAAAGGCTTTTCGTCGAAAATTTTAAGCAGGTGTGTAACATTTTTGATAGTTTATTGAGCTGCTCTCGTCATTTTGCCACGAATGAGAATTTTATGGTATAATTTTCTTATTGATAGCTATCAATATAAAAAATTTAATCAAAATCCTTAGAGCCATTTTTGAGAAAAAAACATTTATTGTTTTGATGACTATGATAACTATGGTTACCTTTCAGTGGATTTTGCCCATACCCTTATTTTAACGTTTCATGGTAACCTGTAGGCTAGACATCAAGTTTCAGCTGATTTGGTACGGTTGTCTCTAAAATCGAATTGGTCGAAAGTTTTGGTAATTTATTGTGCTGCTTTCGTCATTTTCCCACAAATGAGAATTTTATGGCATAGTTGCCATATTAGGAGCTACCAATATAAAAAATTTAATCAAAATCGTTACAGCCATTTTTGAGAAAAAAAATATTTGGTGTTTTGATCACTATGATAACTATGGTTAACTTTCAGGGAATTTTGCTCATACCCTTATTTTGGCGTCCCATGGTAACCTGCGGGCTAGATATCAAGTTGGTACGGTGGTTCTCCCTAAAAACTCTTCACAGACACACATACACAGACTGACACACACAGACCATTTTCACAAATAGTATTTTTAGGACTCAGGGGGGTCTGAATGGTAAAGATCTGAAGAGAACTCAAAATTTTTTTTTCAGCCGATTTCATAACTTTCCTTTCTACTTTGTAGTGCCAAGGAAAGTAAAAATGTTGTACTCCAATAAGCGTTTTATAACGTTCATAAGATATATGGGGACTGCTCCAGAAATTCCGGAATTGCAACCACTGCCGTTTCACTTTCTACCAATTCTACAAGTGTTTAAGCGATAACGCTGATTATTATCCTTTTCAAAACAAAATCGTGTTTACTGCCTCATTAATTTTCTGTGTACCATAACGAATAATGGCGAAGGCATGAGTACGAGCAGCACAACGAATTACGCACTGAACGGTGAAGTGATGTTTGAAATGAACTGAGTGAAAAATAAATTAATTTAGTATCAAAAGCCACGAACACAAGTGAATTGACGTAGAGCTAAGGAAAACAGCGCACCTGATATCTTTTCCTTAAGCGGCTCCAACATTTTTTTATAATTATTTTGTGTGGACAGTACGAAATGATATAAGAATAACAAAAAATGTTTATCCGTGGGGTGGAGCACAATACATTATCAAAAATTTTGATAAATAAACATAGGGATTCTAAATCTGCAATGTCCGTCCGTCGTCGGCCGGTTTACACATTTAACAAACATGAAATTTCGGCAGTTTTATCGCAACTACGCCTTGTTTGGTATCGTTTTCGAAGTTTTTTTAGTTTTTTCCTGGGTCGAATGGAATGAGTATAACGGGTACAACTGCGTATAATTATAATGCGCCAAAGTCTACTAATTGAAAGAACTCGCGGGACAGTAACCACAGCAAAAGTAATTGTATCCTTTGTACTCCTCCCCTCCAGCTCGACCCGCTACGTCGAGCCAATTGCATATTTAATATTCAGTTTTCGTTGTTCAGTTGTAGTCAGGCCATGTTTCGTATGGTTTACTGGTATTTTTCGATGTCTCGGAGCTGTCAGAATGCGTCAAGCTGTTCAAGAGAATAACTAACCATTGTGTAACAGTTAGCAAGGTTTTTAGCTAGCGTTCTTAAACAAAAACACAGTGTTTACTGTATAATTCCAGAACGATAACCAGGAAACGTTCCCAAAGAAATCTAGTAGGTACTCTTGTAAATGTCTCATGCAATGGCTACTCAATAAAAGTCGAGACAAACGATTATTACAGCATCGCAATATTGCCCTCATCCTTCGTGGAAAGTATCAACGAGCACGTCCGGACTGAAAACCACTCAAGAAATAACAGTATAGCACAGGGATCGCAGTAGGGGGCCGACAATCGGCCTTCTGGATTGGGAGAAACAGTTGCCAAGCAGATCGGGGTCATTAGAGCACAAACAGCCCCTACGAAGGATTACATTCCTTCTACTCGCTACTCATCAAAAATAATCGTCGATCAAAGTTGAGGCGCACTAGCAACACAACATTAAACTTCTCTCAGAGCTCGACGATTGGATTCTCGCGATATCCGGACGTAAAAATTCTTATAACGCGTACTTCGAACTTTTCCGCGTTCTCAGCCCGTTCTGTAATTGCAGTTGGCCTACCGTAGACGGCCGTAGTCTCCTTGACATACCCGTATGTCACCTTGTAGGAAGACTTATTTCGCATCTACCGTCCCTTCTAGCGATTCCTCTCCTCCATATTTTATTCTTTTTTTTACCGACTCCAGTCGCTTCCGCCGGCGGGTCAGGTTCTCTGCCGTAGACGGAGCTGGTAATAAGGTCAGTTGAGACTTGGTCGTAGCTCGTGAACTGGGGTTGGCCGCACAATGGAACACTTTGTGTTAACCCGTATGAGGGCATTCGAGTGAATTGATTTTGGATTCTAACGCATGGCAGGGACGAGTTGTAAGAGTGAGATCTAAGCGGAAATCGTTCTTTATAGTTTACCAACATGAGGTAGTGAGTTCCTGACAGCTATCTACAACCCTAGAGGGGCGAACAACGTTAATAAGAATCAACTTTCAACACCAACTCCCACGATCGTGCCAATATTCACATTTCCGTTACTCCCGACTAACTGTCCTAAACAATTCCTGGAATTTCTATAACCCCCTCGAGATCAGTTTTAGAATTATAATAACAATACGAATCGCACAATATCTGGACAACTACGAACGAGAAATACTCTTCAAAACCCGTCGCGAGTTCGTTCAACTGCATTCACATCGGAAAGCTATTTCACGTTGGTTGATGCACTTGATTGACTCGAGAGACAAAAATAGAACCGCTGGGAGCCGCAGGTTCATTTGACTGTGAAATCCGTCCGTCTGCCAACGAAAAGCTAATAAATTCGAAGGAGACAGGAGGAGAAGGTCTACTATCAGGCTCCATCGCTGCAATAATCGATCAACTTGTGAGCCTTCTCGAAAAGGCAGCATCGTGATGAAGCCCAAGCGAAACTGGAAATGAGAGCTTATATACGAGAAGTGAACAATTTACCAAACTAAATTACTATTGCACAGTGTTGACGGGATAACGCTCCCCCAATCGAACAACCGCATCATTTAACTATAGAAGAACAGATGTATTTCTCGATTTCTCCTAAATTTGAATTTTCAACTCACTAACACTAGAAGACGTGAGTTGGCAAATTGACAATAATACCACAAGAACCTCGAAACGAATGCAAAAAACAGTTAACAACTTTACGATGCTTGTTAAGGCATTAATGAATAATAAGTGTGTCCGAGCGTGTTTCTTTATTTGAATTAATTATCAACGATAAAAAACCTCTGGAACACTGTTGAGACAGACTTCCTCCTCTCGCTCCGTCGTTAAAACTAGCTTAGCCTTGACAAATGTCTCGTGCGACGCCTCACATCACTTTCCTCAGCCGTCCGTACACTCGGCGACTCTTATCCCTATAGCGACTAATCTAACACATTTTTTACGAAGCATGAACATTAACTTCGGGTTTTCTACAAAAATATTTTAGCGCCTAATGTTTCGGTATCGATTGAGTTTCTCCTAATTACGCTATGAACAGTTTCGGCCGTATCGGTCGTTTCCTGGACTGCCGCGCTGATTTTTCAAGGAACTGTATCGTATGAGTGTCATAAATCTACGAAATTTATATAATTTATTGTGCTTCTCACTATTCCATGGACAGTATGTGGTACATAATTTTTAGCTGCCAACTGCTGCTGTTGACTGTAAACACGAATATTTCAATAAAAAATAATAATTAGGCCATTCTCGTAAATTGCTTAGGCAGCGGTTCCTCAATTAAGGTCGTAAAATGAATACAGGCAACGTAATAAATCCCAGAACCTTAAGCACTACTAGCTTATATAAACAACGTTACGATAAAAGCTACCAGATTCGTAGAATCCTAGACTCAGGCATTGGGCACCTAACTGCAAGGGGCAGACCGCGCCCTTCTCTACTACTGGTGCAGGGAACAAGGTCGCAAGAAGCACAGGACCCATCAGGTGCATGCAGGAGGTCATAGGGGATGAAGTGGCCCACCTGCCTGGAGGAGGCTAGTCACCGCCAGTGATGATTGTTTGCATCCTCCAGGGCAACTTTCACTGGGGTACAACAGCGCAGGATCTTTTGGGGCAGTTTCAGCGGGGAAAGGATGTTGATTTGCTGTTTTTGAGCGAGCAGGACCATAAACAGTCATTCCATTGGACGTGCTTGGCACTGCAGATATCAGGGTGACTTCTCATGCCATCTTCTACAGCCAGAGGTGAGCAGACTGGCGGTACACAGTGGAAGACGCAATTGGTCAGCTCATGTCAGAGGTATTCGTCTGCTCCATGCTGCATTTGGAAGAAAACTGTAGATTCATAGCTCAATTTGCCAGGACAGTGCTCAGCCTGAAGAGGCTGGAGCTAGCTGATCCAGGCCAGTACATTGCTGGGACCAAGAATGAAGCCACCGAGGAAAGACAGCTCCTGATGTATGGGAATGGCGGCACGCTCCAAGATTCTCGTGAGGCCACTAAGAGCAGACCCTCCCTCCTACTTCCAAAAAAAATTAGTTTTCTGGAGTGAGAAAAATCGATGAAGCAAGTAGACCTGAGGAGTGTTGTGTGGTGAATTTCACCAGATATTTCGAAGCTAAGATGAGTGTTTTCAAGTATGACGCGGAGCATGAAAGCTCTTCAAAACGATTATCAACAGTTCAGTTATTTCACTCAAATCGACAATTTTCCACAGACCCCTTCACTCGTCAACAACTCAAACGCCCTTCTTCGCCAACCAGAAAAAAAAACCCCTCCCTCAACTGATGAGTTTCCCCACCAAGTGGAATGTTCACGACGTGGCAAAACCTCGTAACAAATGTGCAAGCTACCCCAACTGGGAGCCCCCTTGAAAGGCGAGATAGTAATTGCACCTTTTCGGCGTCTATGAGGCCTTGGCAGGGCAGACAAATGAAACCTAATGAAGGGAAGCTGCTTCACGACCGCAACTCGGCTCGAACTTCCCAACTGAGCTCAACTGGAAAGAGGAGGATCGTCCACTGTTAACGTTCCCGTAATGGTGGAAAATCCTGGACGAAACCTCGACAGAAACTCAGCAACTCGCCGCTAAGCGCTCTTCAACTCGAAGTTTTCGGATTCCGAGCCCCCGAATAATAAAAATTCGGGAGTTTACCGCAGGCCTTTACGGTTTCAAAATTGTCTGAGCGGAATAAACCCGACGCATTGCGCAACTTACCTGAGTACCACGTAAAGCCAGCGAATTTATCGTTACAGTACTGGTTTATAGTTCTAAGACTGTGGAGGAAACACGTTAGTTGAAATTCCAGAATTTTTGAGTTATTTATTTATTTTTTCTATCATAAGAGCACAATAATCAAATGAAATCGTAGTTAAATTATAAATGTAATGCGATATAATAGACTGGAAAAATGACTTCCTGAACGGTTGAAAACAGCGCTTAGAGAGACGAGTCGACAAATCTATTGTTACATGTCCTAAACATAAACGGAAGATATGAAGAAAATGATCTCAATACTTTCGTTAATCTTTGGATAGTGTACAGGAAAAAGTCTGGTCAGCAGTCAAATAAGTTGTCAATTCAATGACAGTTTTAGAATAATTAGGGACACTCCAGAAAATGCCAGAATTTAATGTACGGTCGCCTCATTTTTTAAACTTTTCCCTGAACACCCAAAATTACCTACACGCTAGTTATTCAATGAAGGCCGTAGTGTACGTAGGGGCACCCAATAAATTCCGGAGTTCTCGAAGAAAATGTTTGTTTTGGACGCGATCGCCTTTGGGTGGCGGGAATTGAGGAGAAGTCCTGGATTGTGAGGTTTGGAGTGTGCCTAGTCTATTGACGAACGGCTCGTGGGACGCTCTTCATCTATTTACCTTAAATGGTTTAAGACTTGGGGCAGTAACGACTTAGTTGGAGGAGAGTTTTCGAAGGCAGTCACCTCGTCATACGTCATCGTCCGAGCAAGATCTTCGGCATCACGAAATCGCGTAGATGTGACGGGCGAAGGGAACGCAACAGTACAGATCGGGGCACAACTCGTCGGCACCTGAGGCGGGAGACGACGACGGCCTCGGGTCCCGACGGCTGGTGGCGAAGGTGATCGATGAAGCCTTGACAACGTCTCCTTAAAGGCTGCGTTGTGCAGGTCAATAAACTTGTACTGGCAATCAATTCTCCGGTTGAAAAGGAGTAGAGGGTTGAGTGGCGGTGGGAGGGAGACTCCGTCGCTTGTTTTCCACGTGTGACCCCAAAAAAGCCCTTCTCCGTCCCGTCGGGCTCTGCCAAATGTGTGGACGGCCGATGCCTTGATGAGGAGGAGTAGGAGAAGAAGGCTCCTCTTTCTCCGCAACGAGGTTCGGCCCCAGAACCCCCCTCCCACCATCATCGACAACACTTCGCTTCACGAGTCCTCCCTCGATCTGACGCCCTCTACGCTGTCATCGCTCGCAAAACAAAACCTACGCCTGTTCCCCAGCAGCTTCCAGATTTCCATCTCCCAAATGTGAAAGATTTGTCGAACGCCATCCGCACCCTTTCATACTTTCTTCGACACACACAAACTCTAACGATCGATAAAGTAATTATGAAACTAAGATTTCATCCCCCCCCCCCACCACCACCAACACCATCGGGCGGCAAGTATTTGGTACCTGGTAGTACTAACGATACAATTACTTTTGCTGTGGTTACTGTCCCAGAAGTTCTTTCAATTAGTAGACTTTGGCTCACTATAATTACTGTGATATCACTCTACGCAGTTGTACACGTCGACCCAGGATCTAAAAATACCTTCAAAACTAAACCAATCACGGCGTATTTGCAATAAGACTGCCAAAATTGCGTTTTTGTTCATTTTTTAACGGTTTTTTGCTCATAACAATCGATCGGATTGCCGAGGAGGTGGGCACAACTAGATACCAAATAGGAATTTTAAAGACCATTCTAAAGGCACAAAACGGCCCGGACGGCGGATGGATATTGCAGATTTAGAATCTCAACCTCTTGAAACGTACAGTATCAAATTTTGAGGGAGCGCTGTAGAAAAATTTTGCTGACCGAAAACATACGGTTGAATAATAAACCAAAATGGCGAGACTCCAACTTTCATTAGGTCCAGTTGAAGATCAGATAAGAGCGGCGTGTGTAAATAAAAATATTCTTTGGGAGCAAACAATTAAGAAGCATGTGAGGGATTATACGGGTAGTGGCAAAGGTGGCTCAGATTTTACAAGTCGTCTAAACGAATCCATTCCACATTTTTGCTACCAAGTGATTGGGAGCTCTTGAAAAAAATGAAATAACTAAACGGTTTTTGTGACCTACTCAGTAGCGTTCTTATTACTGACGATGACCAAAGCGTCAATATCGATATAACTCAAATTAACTGGAAACAGACACTCTGAACACAGTTTTATTATTGCACTGGGTTTCCACAACTTCGACGCGAGTCATTTTGTTTTTACTTTCCGCATGTTACGAAAGCATTGTAATCGTGCAAGAAAAAAACAAGTTTTCTTCAGATCTTAACGTTTTGAGACCTACTGAATCCAAAAAACCTAATTTCGGCGCGGTATCTGCGTGTAGCTTAGGGCTGCGGTTCAATTTGCTTGTTTTTAATCTTGATTGCAATTTTTTGAGGATTTCGATTAAATTTTCAGCTTATTTTGTTATAGTTAGTATCCAACTTTTCTTCTCCATATATCTCCGCGAAAATTCGCGCGAACAGGTTCTTTACTCCTTTTGGAAAAATGATTTCCACGAAACTCACACAATGCGTTCAAATAGTAAATACATATATATATATTGTTCTCAATGAACGTTCAACTGAACAAAGATAAAAACCAAAATGTTTCGCAAATGATGCTTTTGTTGAACATTTTTATCATTTCCATCGTAACTGCTTGTCTGGATTTGATCAATCTTACAGAGTGTTTTGTAACAACCTGCACCCACATTTTGTTCTCCGCAAATATTTCTGTATGTATCTCTTGAACGGAAACACAAGCCACGATAGCTCGGAAAACGAGATTAGTCGAACCATCGTTATCCTAATTTTCTCTAATAAGTCTCTAACAATTTCTATCAAACTTTTCGGGTACATTTCACTAACCTACATTTTGTTCACCGTAAATGTTAACGTGGACGAGCATACAGTTGGTCGTCGAATTTCCCTTGACGATACGAATTATTTCATAACATTTTCTGACACGGCTGACGACACGGTTTGTCAGGAAATTAAGATTTATAACGAAATACGACCAACTTGGCCAAACTACCAACATCTACTTTCGTTGACATTTGATTATAATTTATTGAGCTCTCCCCCTCCACCCAGGATCACTTGGAACTGCGCGAATAAAAATTATAGCTTTTTTTTCGGAAAATCGTTTTGGTGCTAGTAGGAAGTTCCAGGACGTTCGTCACATTGCCACCTCAATGGCTTTCCTACTTGGACTTGGCCACCTGAGAAGTTGGGCACAATGCTGGGCTATTAGGAGTGGGAGAGAATGGGTAGTGTGCAGAAACTGATGTTTTGTCTTAACCGTGACGTAAGCAGGGGCAACTCGATAAATTCACGAAAATTAAGCAGTAGCAGTAGCTCATGTGAATTGAGTGAAAAACTTGGATTAGTTGGAGGAGCGATACAAATAGCGCAGGGGGGCAGATGGCGTCGAATGACGTAAAGAAACAAGCAGACGGAAGATAAGTTTCCCCCCACTGGTATCAACATTTGTTATATTCTGAGTACTAATTAGAAAGTTATTATTATTAAGCCAAGTATCAACACGAAATAAACGATTCAAATTGATATAATACCAAAGCACTGGTAGGTTGTCTACGCGACGAAAAACAGAGCGAAGGGCCACGAACTAGAAGGGGGCGAAGCGGAGACGGGATTCCACAGGGCTGCACATTAATACGAATGCAATATGTCACGTATGTCCTATGAGTCAAGTGGTACACACAAAACATACCACATACTGAAGCATTAGTCACTCGGTTTCCCGTTGATAGGACCAGCACCACTAGCGGTAAAACTTGGACTGTGCCTCCCTTGGGGACTTGCATCTAACAATTATGATGAAAACCTGCGGTGAACCAGGCAGCTGACTCCAGCATTTAGTCTATGACATACGGCGCCCCAGTGAGGTGGGTTCCTAACAAGACGGGAACCAATTAATGAGTACCTGCACCGAATTAGTAAGGCTGCAAGCCAGAACTGCCTGCATTGCAGGGCTACAGAGGACGCACCAGCCTATAGTGGATGACACAGTTGGCCAGCTCACACCAGTGGAATCCGCCCGCTCCATATTAAATTCTGAGGAAAATTAGAGGTGCATTGTTCAATTTGCCTGGCAAGTGTTGAGCTAGAAGACTATGGAGCTTGCTGCTCAAGGCATGCTGAAGACAGGGAGGAAAGAACGCTCCTGAACCTCTCGAACTGCAGGGCAGTAAGGGAGGATGAGTGGGAATGGCGATACGCTACAAGATTCTCAAGAGGGTGAAGAGGACAAAACAGCAGAGCAGAGCGCCAACTCGATGCAATCTGTTACACAGTTCTGGGTCGGCTCTCAATACGCAGGAGTTAATTCATGGGGCTTCAAGGAGCAGACCTCCTACGTACCAAAAACAAAACAAAAACTCTGACTAGCTTAGGGCCCTGTTATAACGCTCCTACTAATTATCGCTCCAACTGCCTTTAGTTAGAGTCTAATTACCAAGTCAGAGTTTTAACTGGAGATGAACCTGCCCTCAATCTGCGATGGGGTTGAAATCGAACGGAGTTCAGCGTGACGTGGCACCTGACGTTTTTTGGGACTGCTCTGGGTTGAATGTGGGGCACCTCGAGATTAGTACGTAGTTGTGGAACCACCAAACCTCGCTATGCCCAAAATGAGTCAGACAATCGAGCCGCAGCACTCTCAAACCTCCTTCTTCTCGACGGTATTTGCTCGGTTTCTTCATCTCCGTTCTGAGCCTGAGAAGGTAAAAGTGCGCGGCCTCGACGAGTCACCGACCCCCCGGGACCGACGAGGGCACCTCCACCCCCTACCCTAACCCCCCTGCCTTAACGAGATTCAGTTTCGACCTCTCGCATGAAGTTTCTCGTCACGTGACGCAAACACAATCAAATGAAGGGGAAAAGTATTCGCTTGGACGAAACGAGTTCAAGGTTTCGCCGTCGCGTCGGCGGTTGAATGAACCGGAGACTCGCGGCGTCGTAAAGGGCGGACGTCAGGCGGCGAGTGCGCGAGTTATTTCAAGGAGATCCGCCGAGTGGACGGATATCCGCGGGCTGACGTTGCGGACGAACGCTTCGCGATTTCGGAAGGAAACCAAGTTCTTGACGCGACCCGCACGACGGGAGGCAGTGAGAGGAAACGAGCGCAGGCCGAGGAGGAACAATAACTTTCGCTATACTAATCAGTGAGTTCCTTCAAGTATTTCAATTCGCTTCAGGTCTCAAAAAGCGCTTATTCGAGTTTCATCTACCAGGTATTTGGGAAAATACACTGATCAATACTTGACATGAGATGTCCACATTAATAACGTGTTGCAAGGGCACGTATGCTGCTTTACATATTTGATCATTTGCGGAATTGCTTACACGTCACCACATTGAGGGCTGTTTATTTTGCCTGGAGATCAATCAATCCTGCAATACGGAAGCGTAGACTGAGGATCAGCTGTCAACGCCACAACAAAAAACAATCATTCTGCCCCGTCAGGTCTCAAAAGGCAGTCATTCGAGTTCTAAAATATCTGGTGCGTAGCAACAAACAACTTTCCGCCACCCCTTTAAGTTCGAACACCAGCTACATATGTGGGCGCTTTATCTTCGTTCAACGCATTTCTACCGAAACATTTATGGTGAAGTAAATGTACGGAATAGTTAGCTGAGAGTACTCCGTAAGTTTGATCGAAATCGTTGGAGCCGTTTTTGAGAAAATTGGAATACCGATAAATTAATATTCGTCAAATCTCCTTTTCTGAGCTATTTGTCTTATATCTCCGTTCAACATATATATACAGAAATAATTATGGAGAACAAAATGTTGGTGTGGGTCACTAAAAGACACTCCATTAGAATTTATCACATTTGGTGAAAAAGTTACCCTGGAATTTACGCAAATGTTCGAAAAAACGTTATTTTCGACACATTTTGATTTTTATCTCTGTTCAATGGACTGTCAGAGGAGCATTTATTGAGAACAATATGTAGGTATTAACTATTTGAAAACATCTTGAAAGTTTGGTGATAATCGTTGTAGCCCTTTAGCCAAAAAGCGTAAAAAACCTGTTTTTGCTTCACGGGCCTGTATCTCCGTTCACTGTATTTTAATGGAGATATGTATAGAGAAGAAAAGTTAGGTATTGATCAGTAGAAGATAATTTGAAAGTTTAATCAAAATCGTTAAAGCCGTTTTCCAGAAAAATGCAGAAAACCCTAGTTTTTGGTACATTTTCGTCCCCCCCCTTTCCATCGGTCGAAATCGTCCATAACCTTATTTTGGTGTCTACAAAACATAAAGAACACAACAAAAAATGAACCAGCTCAATCGGATCAGCCGTTCTCCCGCAAATCGAACTACAGACACACACACACGGACCACGCGCCGAAATTAGGTTTTTCAGACTCCGTAGGCCTCAAAACGTAAATATCTGAAGAAAACCCAAATTTTTTTTTTGGGGCGATTACTATACTTTCCTTTCCTTCGGGTAGCGGAAAGTAAAAATACGCCCCGTTGTTCAAGAATCTTGAATTCTGTACAGTGGATGAATTGTTCCTAAAATTATTGAAGTTAAAGGCGCAAAATGTACCAGAGCGCGGGATGAATTGATGCGCCAAATCCCAAAATGTTGTACCAGTTTCCAACAACGGCAGTTCAATGCTGTGGGTTCTAGGATATACACTGCTCTTCCAATGAGTCTCAGGCTTTCAATGGTTCAGGTCAATAGTAAGTTGCTAATTACCACAAACCTCATATCAAATATTGTTCAACTCCGCTAGCTTCGTAGTACCTATGTACTCATAGTAATAATAATAATAATAATTTTCCCAATAATTTTTTTTTTTTCTTGAATAGATAGGCAAGTAGTAATGGATTTGTCGACTCAATGCGTTTTCAACCTTTCTGGAAGTGTAATCGTATCACAATACATTTATAACTGAACTTCGATATCATTTGATTATTGTGTATATTTATTTTGGTGATAAGATGGAATAAATAAATAAAATAAATTCTTTCTTTAGTATGTTAACGTTCACGGAGATGTTTATGGAGAAGAAAAGTTTTGTACTAACTAGTAGATGATAATTGAAAAGTTTGACTCAACTCGTTATTAATCGGCTGAAAAAACCATTTTGAGTTCTCTTCAGATTTTCGAAAACCCTTACTAGGGAAAATGGTGTGTGTGGTAGTCTGGGAACGCTTTCGCCACGCACGTTATAATGGGACGCCAAAATTTGGGTATGACCAAATCCGCCCTAACTAACTATAGTATAGTTATCCCAGTGATCATAATACCAAATATTGTTTTACTGAAAAACGGCTGTAACGATTTTGATGAAATTGATTGTATAAGCAGCTCCTAATCAGACTCCGATACCATGTAAATACCGTCAGAGGAAAAAAGACGAGAGCAGAACAATTAATCTCCAAACATTTCACCGAAAATTACTTATTATTTCGTCACAGTTGTTTTCCTTATAATTTCCGCTCAAT
The DNA here is from genome assembly GCA_020466155.1 of Pachypeltis micranthus. Lineage (NCBI taxonomy): Eukaryota > Metazoa > Arthropoda > Insecta > Hemiptera > Miridae > Pachypeltis > Pachypeltis micranthus. Next base: position 43,316,649 of record CM035769.1, read on the forward strand.
CGTTGCTAGGATCTTCAGAAAAATGCATGTGGTCGTTCGATCAAGTATATATACAACGACAGTTTAATGGGTACCACACCAGAAATTGCGGAATTTCAAAGTTTTTGATTGTGTTCACATTTTTGTTAGGAAATGAACGCAAAATAATAATAATGATGATTGGCAGGGGTTTTCAATCGAATTGAGATCGAAAGACTTAGAGGTTCCGCGGTTGGAACGCTCAGGTGGGTCGGGGCGGATGGGAACGGAGGTCGCCGAGAGGAGGTCCGGAGGTCGGTTGTGTAGGCGCTTGGGCGGCCCGGGCTTATCTCCAGCGGAGGATTCAAAGGTGGAAAAAAGGCTGGCGGCGCGGAGAGTGGGAGGTCGGCGGGAGAGAAACGGCGACGGGCGTTTGAAGGACCTTTTGAAAATCGTGGAATCGCTTATCTCGGCGTGTCGTCGGGCGACTGGCGGCGGGCGGCGGGGGTCGAGCGGTCGGGTCGGGGTGGCAGAGCAGAGGCGGAGGACGCGGAGGTCCGCGGAGTAGAAAGTAGGTTAGCGAACGGCTGAAAGGGACGAAGGGGACTGCGGGATGGGATGGGTGCGAGGGAGGGACGGGAGGAGACCACGTGTAGCCGCCAACCGTGACTTCCACGGGCGACTCCCCCGGCAGCCTCCGAAGCAGCGCCGATGGCCTTCGCCTCCCTTCACGCGATTCTCGCTTCTCGCGCCCTGAATTCACTTTCAATTCGCTCAACGGAACCTCCGCGTCACAAAACTTTCCTCGCTCCTAACTCCGATGTTATTCTACCAACGTGTCGTCTGTCCCAAGTTGAACTTATCTCTCTCCACTAAAAGCCCTCAAAAACCAATAACTTTCAACTTCATTCCCATTACGTACCCAAAACGCCTACAATCAATTTTCTGAAAAGCCAACGCTCAAGCAATCCTCAACAGTTTTAGAAATAAAGAAGTAATTTTACGAACTACAATACACACCCCTCACTGCGGGACACTAGCCGAGGCGTGTGAGAAAATACTCTGGAGAATGCATCAGACAGTAAGGAATGCTGCGGGAGTGAGGCACTCCCAACGCTTTATCTCAGGGCAAACACACGAAATAAGACGTCACCTTCTGATGATGGAGGGGAAGGACTTATGAAAGACAGTGTGCATCATCACGGGACACACCAAAATGTTGAAACACACGTATGTTATTGGCATAGTCGACACCACGGCAGTGTAGGTGCGGCACCACGTCCTGGCCAAGTGCCGGAGACTTGAGAGGGAGGGATTTCTGGTGTTTAGTGTGACTTCTTCAAGGGTGGACATTTAAGAAGACTCTAGCAGACCTTTGGAGGTCTTTTGGCATACTAGGACTGGCACTATAGGTATTTAGGTTACGGTGCTCATTCCAATTTCGTGTACAATCTTAGTTATCTAAAGAAACACACGATTGGTACAGAGTTGCCGGTGATTTCAATACACCGCACTAACCTGTGTTACAAACTGCTGCAACCTTCCTGTCTGACGTTTCCACAATTTTTGCCATAAGCAACTGAATAACTGGGTTTTGTCATCGGGAATGTGGTTAAATTTGCAACTTGTTTTCTCATAGAGTGGTCTAATTTGATGTTTAGAGGGATAAGAGCCTGTTTCGTCCTATGGAATGAAATTCTACAAGTTGCACCGAGCAACCGCTTTTTGCAACTAGTTCAAAGTTGCTTCACAATGACTCAAAACATCATCCTATTAACAGCAGTACACCGTGATTGAGACCATTACATGTTGCAGCCTTAACGTTAACAGGTTGTTCTCCGTAAACATGAACGGAGGCTGTTGCTGCTCCGAGGGGTGCTATTGGCGCGGATCCTGGACCCTATAACGCAATATTTACAGCATGAAGAGCACCGGTGGAAAGTTTTGAATCAACCGGTACGATTCGGCACCCCTTCAATTGTGGAAAATGGTGCCTTCCTTAAATTAACCAAAACTATGTCCTCGTCCGTGCCAGGATTGATAGTACGTATCAACGAATCAAATCAAATTATCACAGTTCAGGTGCATGTGCACTTGTTGGCCAGTTCTGCCTGCCCCTCCCATTTGACGTTACTTTGCTACGCAAAAGATATATTTGTATACATTATGGTTGAAGATTGGAAAATGCTAATTGTTGAGGATTATTGTGAAACTTGCATCCTGGGGTGATGGAAGAGAGAGAGAGAGAGAGCTTCCCCTTTCAACGTTAGCCGACAATCTACACACTATTTTTTAACAATCTGCTACATCAAAATAGCATGATATCTACTAGCGGTAAACACTCATAACTGGCCGTTGAACAGAGATGGTAGTCAACATGCAACATCTAAATTCGACGACATGCACGTTTTTAGGAGCTCAGCATGATTTAAGGGAGTCCACATAGCTGGTAGAGTTACGTAAAGTTTACCTTTATTCGCATTTTTTATACAAACTGTTAGTCCTACCGTAATAACATTTGATAGTTCGTGTCGATGCAAAAGACCTCTCATGTTTGGTGGCCAAATTGGCTGGCTCGCCGAAGCCACTTCAAAAGGGCGGGAACTGAAGCGTGGCGGCGCAATCCCCAGCAAGAGCCGAGGCTACTAAATGTTGACAGCCTTCACCTTACACAGTTCCGCTACTTAAGACGTTTACACTCTTGGAGTATTTGCCGAACTCGTGAGTTTAAGGCGCTTCAGGCAGAGCAAATCAAACGCACCAAGTTTGTTTTCCCAACACGCATCTTCAGATTCCTCGCTACAGTTGATATTCTTTGTTTGAGCAGGCGATTCCCTTAATTACCGGAAACCCCCCCCCCCACCCACCCACCCACCCGCCACGATACGCAACACAAACCCTAAATTGCTTATGCTCCAGTCAAACGCGCCTCGACGGAAAACAAATCGCTCTCGCGCTCTGTCAACTCGTGGAGTGATGGGAGTTTGGCGGCGAGGGGTTGGTGAGGGAAGCTCCTCATTTAATTGGCTCGCACATCAAAAGAGCAGCGACTAGGCTTTTCCTTTCCACAGCTTTCGAGTTTGCCTTCTCGAAGGGAAGCAGAAGCCCTTGCAAGACGACGATACGATTCGACCCGAGAAGCTTCCCATCCCTTTCTCGCCATACCGATTTCATTACACAAATACAGCTTCTCGTTTGGCTTCAAGTTCAGTGAACCGATGCCGTAAGGGAGGCGGTAGAAGGAGAGTGGTGAGAGGAAGAGAACGGCGATGGAGTGCGCGAGGGGGGGGGGGGAGCTCGAAGGAGAATTTCCGAAACAATTGAGAAACTTCTGAGGGCCGACGAATTGACCGCATTTCGATGGCGAAACATTCGGGTTGCGGCGGGTTTCCTCCTCGCAAACGAAACGTAATTTGGTTTCTGGGCGAAAATTTGGTTTTTGGTTCGTTTTCTAGCCGCAGAGCCGATACGTCGGAGACTCAGTTAAAGTTGGTGTTCCGTCAGATGTTACGCGAGCGGTGCCCACAGATTTGATTTCGTTAAGTACAAAAACACAAATTAGCGGCTTGTATCCCCCCCGTACAACCTACCAGTAAATGTGGTAACCCTGACAAACTCTTGAACACCTTTCGCACGAACGGTGTGAAAGTACCAGTAGTCTCCACGGATGTCATCTGAAACCAACACCAGAGTTTGGGGGACATGTGTACGCAGCGTGGTCCAAGACCCCTGCGGCCTTTACGATACAAAACCGGGAGCTTTCCATTGAGACCACAGTCACCACCAATACAATAACTTTGGCTTTGTGGCCTGTGACGCTCTGTCTTACGACACTGTGTCTGTGGATCGTAATAGGCATCTACGCTTTACACATGGATTCAGAGGATTGGGCTTGCCTGGTGTCAGATTGCATGGGACCTGAACTGCGTTCCTGCTACACGGACAAAGACTTCCTTACGGACACCGTTTCCCTGTACGTGAAAAGCCAAACTCGCCTCCTGCCAGCACCTCGTGGAGCTGAGGTTGTCTTGACCAGTAGAAGCTAAGTAGATTAGGCCTGCCTCACACATCATTTACTTGTCAAGGCTTACTGGGCTTAGGGGCAGATAGAGTCGCCTTGCCACCCCATTGCAGCTGATCATGAACGAATCCAAGACATATCGACATGGTAGTAGAGAGAAACGGAACACCAAGTCCCCCACGCCGAACCAGACGTAATGTACGGACATGCGACGGGATGTAGTAGGCCTAGCCAAGCTCGCACAACAGATCCCTCCATTCTGTCGAGACTCATCTGCCTTCGGACGGTCAACCTCCCAACAACCAGCCCATAAGTCAGCTTTGGGAGCAAGTACCCCCGAAGAAAGTGCAACTTTAGCCTTAACTTACCCACACACATTTAAACAGGGACGCATCAGGCAACATTCCTCGCGCAGACAATATATCATTCACTCACTTCAAGAGTGCACGTAGGTAAAACACAGCTCTACTCGTGCCGCTACTACAAACGGAAAGTTAATAAGATGAAAAAATAAAAATAGGCCTATGAACCGTGCAGGTACAAAATAAAATGGGAAATTAAAAAGACACAAAGATTAAAAATGCAACAAAGTGCATCTCCAAAAATCAAAAAAGACAAAACAGGACATAAACGCCTGTTTAAAGCTCACTGAACAAAACTGTCGCCACTGAGATGCACTTAACAAAAAAATCATATAAATAAATAGAAATAAATCTACTTCTGGATCTTCACAGAGGAGGTTTAAGAGCCTTACATTCTAAATAATGAATTGAGGAACATGTAGTCAGTAGGAGGAAAAGGACGGAAAATAGTGTTGAGGATCTGGTATTGTAGTCGAGAAGTGAAATGAGAAGCGAGACAACAGATCGGGGTAATGTTGTTATTAACAATTTTAAACAAAACCCGTCAATCAGCTTAGGTGTACAGACCGCATTTTCGCTAGATATTATCGGATATCGTAGGCACTGTCGGAAACTAGCATCCGTCGTACGTGCAACGATACTCCAGGACCGACCTGAGAAGTGCATCGTATCAACTAACGAACGCCCAAGGGCACGGAAGACCTTGCCAACAACCCTATGATTCAGCAAAAGCCTATCGGCTGTCAAACAACGCTCGCAGATTATACGAAATGCGAACTCATTCTCGTCCAAAGGGTGAGCATGAACGAATCGCCGGTCGTATTAATTACCTACGCAACGGCCACTCAGGCTAGTATTAGTACCAGATTTATCGCTGCATTATAACACTGGATCTTTCGAGTTGAGGAAAGTAACAGGTCGGGGAGGCGTTGGATTTCCAAAGAAACGTAGTTTTGGAGGAGCCGCGACCCCCCCCCCCCCAACCGCACCCCCCTCACCCTCTCGCGATAATTAGCGACGAGCGTGCGTCACTTGTAATAACACAAATGGGCAGCGAGTGGGCACCAGGCCGAAGCGGGAAAGGGGCTCAGGCTCAGGCTCTGCTCCGGTTAATTTCATGTTAATTTCGACACATAACGACGTCACGCTACTCATTTGCTCGGCCCGGAGCACGTGTATAACCCTCTCAGAGAGCCGACCTGCAACTTCCACGTACTTTAGAGGGAACTGACGCTGAACTCTAGTACCCTCTATATACGACCAGTCCGTCGACAGTACATTTTACTCCTTCCAGCATCAACAGCTTTGTTATTACTGATAGTTCTCACTCTCACGCGAGGAAATCCACCAAATACATCAGGAACAGCTCTAAAAGCGCTGGACTCAAATGAAAAGGGGGAGAGAGAATGTGTGTGTGGGAGAGAGGGAGAATATTAATTTATTTAAAAATCAAGAAACAGTTTATGCACTTATGTGAATAATGTGACCCTATGTTGACGGGGCGCGGTATTGTCAGTATCCCTCCGCCAATGAGCATGTAATGTATTACGTCTTTTCCACGTTCAGAGTGAGAAAATTACCGAGCAACCAGCCACTTATCGCCAGAAGTCTCTGAGTCTCCTCCAGCACACCCTCCCACGTGAGAGCTGACACCAACACGGGGGTGTCATCACCAAAATGAAAAATATCGGCAGTGGACGACAGAGAGAGCAAACGATCTATAAAGATTTGAAAGGGGACCGGTCCCAAGGTGCTTCCCCGAATCACTCCATAGTCAATGAGCCGCGACGGGCCTTACGAGTCCCCTATAGCTGGATATTGGGTACGCCCAATTAGATAACTTGCAAACCATCCCACGCTCGATCCCAATATTCCCATCAACTTCAAGCGATCCACGAGTGAAGTCCCCTATCAATCGAGTCGAACGCCCTCTTCAAATCAAGGAATACCAGCGGCGATCTCAACCTGGCATCACTAGCATTCCATAGTTTTTCAGGGAGATGAAATAATGCGTTTTCCTCTCCTCATAATTCTCTAAACTCGAACTGGGCATCACTCAGCTTATTTGATTCCAAATACTCGGCTGAGCTAATCTTGACTCATTTTTTCCAGGGTTTTACTAATAACCCCAAGCATGGATGGAGCAACGTGTTACTACTCTCCTCAACCCACGTAAATTCATGATTATCCTTGGCACACCGACCCGTTCCAACACACATTGAGCATCGCTCAATAATTCATAATACATTTTTGCAAAAATTGATAGCCACTTTTCAAATATCTGGTGCGTTGCAACACACAACTTTCCTTAGCTCTACATCAATTCACTTTGTACATGGCCAATTCGATTTAATCAATTCATTTATCACTCAGTTAATTTGAACTTGGTCAAATAACGCTTTACGGCAGCAGGAAGCGGTAGCGCTTACAGTTCCAGATTTTATTGTGCTGCTTGTACTCATTGCAGGACCCATATTGAGCAATCGGTACACAGATAATTAATGAGGCTGTGAACACGAATTTTTTGAAGTGTATAGTAATCACTTTTGTGGAGTTATTGGGTAATAACTGTTAGAATTGGTAGTAAGCGAAACGGGCGTAGTTGAAATTCAGGAATTTCTGGAGTGAGCCCCATTCATCTCATGAACGGGTTTAAACACCCACCCTTTAGGTATTAGATTGAACTACAATACCAATTTTTTTTAGCATTCTACTAACATTCCAGCGGACTTTATAAGGAAAAAACTGCGCTAAAAACGCTTTTCGTCGAAATGTTTGATAATTTATTGTGCTGCTCTCGTCATTTTCCCACAAATGGGAATTTTATGGTATCATTGCCTTATTGAGAGCTATCAATATAAAAAATTTAATCAAAATCGTTAGAGCCATTTTTGAGAAAGAAAATTTGGTGTTTTGATCACTATGCTAACTATAGTTAACTTTCAGTGGATTTTGCCCATACCCTCATTATTGCGTCCCATGGTAACCTGTAGGCTAGACATCAAGTTTCAGCTGATTTGGTACGGATGTTTTATCTATAAACCACGCTAAAATCGATTTCGTCGAAAATTTTGGTAATTTATTGTGCTGCTCTCGTCATTTTGCCACAAATGGGAATTTTATGGTATAGTTGCCTTATTTAGAGCTATCAATATAAAAAATTTAATCAAAATCGTTAGAGCCGTTTTTGAGAAAAAAAAAATTTGGTGTTTTGATCACTATGATAACTATAGTTAACTTTCGGTGGATTTTGTTCAAACCCTTATTTTGGCGTCCCATGGTGACTTGCGGGCGAGATATGAAGTTTGAGGTGATTTGGTACGGTGGTTTTCTCTAAAAATCGTTCACAGACACACATACACACACACAGACCATTTTCCCAAATAGTGTTTTTCGGACTCAGGAGGGTCTGAAACGTGAAGATCTGAAGAAAACTCAAAATTTTTTTTTCAGCCGATTACATAACTTTCCTTTCTACTTCGTAGAGCAAGGAAAGTAAAAATTCACCGACGCTATGTTTCGTAAACTATACACATCTTTTCATATTTCTTTAATTCTCACAGATAAATTTGTAGTATTTTGTTATTTTTTCGTATTTTGCGTATCTTCTGCGCTGTTCGTCAGTTTTATCTCTCATCAAAGTAAATTTCACTTTTTAAAAGTATTTGTTGTATAGTGAGCGTATTTCCGCGAAATAATTGAATTAATAAGCACGATTTTTCGTTAAATAGCGCATTTGCGAATTCAATAACAAACTGATTCGCCTTTTCCCTCGTACACGAACGCATCCGTAAAAATTCACAAAATCGAATTCGGGAGAATTCATACGCATTCGTAATTTGTCAGAAGTTCATAAATTTACCATTTCTTGGACAATTTACACATTTCTGTCTACCTCCAAATTTTGACAATATCGGAGTTTCTCACAGCGCGCGTTTTCAAAAATTAAAACATCCAGCAATTTTTCTTAATCCCAAGTTCGCGCATACGTCAATTTAATATATTTCAGAGTGACGGGACAATACCATACAAGTCACATCCGTGGTAATATAACGAGAGCAGCACAATAAAATGCTAAACATTTCGACGAAAATTGATTTTGCAGTTTTTATTTTCCTAGGCTCTACGAAGTAGTTAGGAAAGCTTTGTCATCGGCCGAAACAAAAGTTGTCTTCAGGCCTTTACGCTTCCAGGCCATCAAAGGCCTATAAACACTAGGAAAATGGTCTGTGTGTGTGTTCCTGTGAACGCAAAAACGGACAAAATCAGTTCAAACGTGATGTCTAGCCCGCAGGTCACTACGGGACGTCAAAATAACGGTAGCCAAATCCGCCCGAAAGCAATTGTAATTATCACAGTGATCAAAACACTTGATTTTTTTTCTCGAAAACGGTAACGATTTTGATTACATGTTTTGTATAAACACCATCAAATGACAGGACAATACCGTCAAAGAATCCATGGGAAAATGACGTGGGTGGCACAATCCATTACCAAACATTTCGATTTTAGCGTAGTTTTTTCTTTACTAACTCCGCTCAAATGTTTCTAGAATGTACCTATGCGATGAGCGTTCAATAAGTCCCAGAAATTCTGGAATTCGAACCACCGCCGTTACACTTACTAGCATTTACAAAAGTTTGCACCCGATTATCCTTCTTTCAAATCACCTGCGCGCCGATTGCTCGGTAACTGTAATGGCTCAAGTAGGAGCAGCACGGTAAATTCCGCAACCTTACAATGCACGTAGAAGGTTGTTACAAACAGAATGTGTTCGTCGCACAACGCCGAATCAGTCTGGGTTTTTTGACCTCGGCAAAGTCATTCTCCGAAACCCCCCTTGTTACCTGCAGAAATTCCAGTTCGACAGTTATTTCCAACGGCAACGGATTTCCCTAGAACTGACTTTTCTATCTTTTTGTTCCCACTCTTCACTTTCAGATTCCTCTCCACAACAGACAGCTCCTCCCAAACTCATTCTTCTATGAAGTCTCGCAAAAGTCAGTCGACTCCAGTTCTCCCAATACAGTCATGTAACACCTCTCGCGATAAATTCGTCTTCCCAATGGACACTTGTTTCACCTCTCATCGACATCCGATTCGGATTTCTTCAGAGCCCCCCTTCTTGCTCAAATCATATCATGTTCAAGTCTTCAAATCTTGTGATACACCAACTCTTCAAATTACAAGTTCGTGCACAACTAAAACCCTCCGAGATTCATTCAAGTCGATCCTGGTCAAAACAGAATGGTAAACAGATTTGATTAGTTTCTACAGCGTTACAAATCCCTGGGGTGCACTTGGAGCCAAGGAGTGGTGCGTGATGCGTCGCACCAGAACTTTTCCTAAACGACCTTTCCCAACGTTTTCCTAACGTCTTGATAGGATCAAGATTTGCAGAGTTGCAGGATTTGCTTGTTGTGATTCAACTCCTCTCATCAGAAAAGGGCGGATTACGAAATGAGGAATTTCGGAGGAAATTTCCCGAAAATGAGCTTCGTTCAACGGAAGCCGTTTATTTTCGCGTTGGATTTCGGAAGGACTTCACCCCCTTTCCATCCTCGTACTACTGTAGTACATTTTTATCGTCGGGAAGGGAGAGAGAGAGAAAAAAAAGCGCTGAGCACGCTCCTTCGAGTCCAGTTCGAAAACCTCGTAGTCTGCTCTCCTCCCTATTTTGTCTATGTTTTATTCATGTCTTCCCTCTCACTTCTTCGTCTTTTCTTTTTTTTTTGTCTTTTTTTTCATATTCAATTCCGCCAGGCTCGAGTTCTATTCCTGGTTCCGTAGTGAGAGGTCCTTCTGCGGGCTTATGGATGTCACCATTGTTCCATTTCGCCTCTTGTTCCGCCCTTTCGAGCTCTTTTTATCTTTTATCTGCTCCTCGGTTTCTCCTCTCATCGGCGCAGCGGTTCTGGAAGGAGGAGAGGGAGGACGTTAGCTAGTACGGAAGAGGCGCAGGATGAGGAGGAGGAGGTGTGTGAGATGGGGGGAGGGGAGGGTAGAGGATTGTTCCTGCTTTTCGAAATGCTTATCTTCCCGGGTAAATCAGGGCATTCAACAGACGATTCCTAGCGGATCCTGAGGAGAGGGAGGGTGTTCCTGATGCAGAAGGAAAGGAACTCCCGGGGTCCTCCCTCGTTAAAGTCCCTTTCTAACGACCCTTTTTGCGAAAAAGATATTACGAAACAAACCTTGCTTCGGGTTGATGGGACGGAGGGGAGGGGAAGTCGTCGTCGTCGACGGGAACAGGATCATCGTCGTTATTCCCCCCCATTCTCCATCGCAGCATAAATACTCCATCATTAGCGATAAGTGCTCGGAGCCGGTGGAAGTTATTTCGGTATCGCTCTCAGATATTCGTCCTCCTCGTGTGCTGTTTACCTTTTCACGATTCGCCTCCTAATACCTTACTCCCCTCCGAACGTAATTACTGCGGAAATCTCGTCTAATTTCGTCTCACTCACACTATCTCTCTCTCTCTCTCTCTCTCTCTCTCTCTCTCTCTCTCTCTCTCTCTCTCTCTATCTCTCTCTCTCTCTCTCTCTCTCTCTCTCTCTCTCTCTCTCTCTCTCTCTCTCTCTCTCTCTCTCTCTCTCTCTCTCTCTCTCTCTCTCTCTCTCTCTCTCTCTCTCTCTCTCTCTCTCTCTCTCTCTCTCTCTCTCTCTCTCTCTCTCTCTCTCTCTCTCTCTCTCTCTCTCTCTTTCATCCTTACAGTTATTTTCCAAAGGCCTCCCCGACGTCGATATTTCGAGCCCTTAGTCTAATTGTCCTCAAAACACAATTACTCGCCGGCGAGAATTGAGACACAACAAGTCGCCACCGGCGCCTCCTGATCCGCTCGCCAGGAACTTGGATTGGATACCGATCGGGCTAATCAACCGCTGACAACCTTTTCGTTATCTCACATGAAGCTCGCCGTTGTAGATGATTTCGCGACGCATCTCACAACATTCAGCGATCCCACGTTTCCCAAAATCACATGAGGCAAAGAAATCCGTAACGCCGAGCGTAACCGTCGCAGAATTAAAGTAATGCGAACACATGGGAAGTGGAAACGAGCACCACAGCGGACGCTTTTACTGAGGGGACTGTATCTGAAATGGGTGCCAATTGGTGGTGAGAAAAATCAGGAACGATAGTTGGGTCGAGTTGACAGTAGGGAAGTGTGGAGAAGTATCGTTGAATAAATGAGAAATCTACAAACGGCCTGTAGGGTGTGGCATTGATGCGACATTAACGAGGAGAGGGAATACAGTAATTGAGAGAACCCTAAGCACTATTAACTATTGGGCCACGTTTCAACCAAATCCTACACCCCAATATTTCATATAACCACAGATAAATTTCTTTTAACAATTTTTTGAACCCAGATAACTTTAAAAGTTGAAGACTTTCTTCAGAAATCGGTAATCAGTAATTTAATCAACTCTATAAGTCTCAAAGATTGAATAAACTTCACTCAGGAAAAAATGGTCTGTGCGTTGGCATACGCAGTTTGCATAGAACAGGTACACCAAATCACCTCGAAACAGCCTCCAGATGAACGTGGGACTCCAAAATGTGGTTACGACCGAAATTCAAAACTAACTACGAGTAGTTTCATGTTAACACAAACACCAATTTTTTTCTCATAACGACTAACAATTGCAATTTAATTTTTTTACTTTCCGCTTTCCGAAGGAAAGTATAGTAATCGGGTCAACAAAAAAAATTGGGTTTTCTTCAGATCTTTACGTTTTGAGGCCTACTGAGTCTAAAAAACCTAATTTCGGCGCGTGGTTCGTGTGTGTGTGTATGTCTGTAGTTCGATTTGCGGGAGAACGGCTGATCCGATTGAGCTGGTTCTTTTTTGTTTTGTTCGCTGTTTTTTTAGACACCAAAATAAGGTTATGGACGATTTCGACCGATTGGAAGGGGGGGACGAAAATTTACCAAAAACTAGGGTTTTTCGCATTTTGATTAAATTTTCACATTATCTTCTACAAATCAATACCTAACGTTTCTTCTTCATACATATCTCCATGAAAATACGCTGAACGGAGATATAGGCCCATGAAGCAAAAATACGTTTTTTACGCTTTTTGGCATAACGGCTTCAACGATCATCACCAAACTCACAGGATGTTTTCGAATAGTTAATACCTACATATTGTTCTCAATAAATGTTCCTCTGACAGTCCATTGAACAGAGATAAAAATCAAAATGTGTCGAAAATAACGTTTTTTCGAACATTTCCGTAAATTTCAGGGTAACTTATTCACCAGATGTGATAAATCCTAATGTAGTGTCGTTTAGTCACCGATACCCACATTTCGTTCTCCATAATTATTTCGGTATATATATATAAGCCAAGTTAACTCAGAAAAGGAGATTTGTCGAATATTAATTTATCGGTATTCCAATTTTCTCAAAAACAGCTCCAACGATTACGATCAAACTTACGGAGTACTCTCAGCTAACTAGTTTAGGTTTTGGAGTGTGCAGAGGCGGTACCGGCCTCTCGTCCCCATCAGGCAATAGGAAGACAGCAGAACAATAAATTATGAAACATTTCGACGAAAATTTAACGAATTGATGCTGGCGTTCGTAACAGCAAAAAATCAAGATGGTAGTCTAAATAATAAGTTATATACACAATAATAGCTTAATCACTCTTATAAAATCATTATTTTGGTTCCTACGGAATTCCTTAATGCAAAGTACTGTCGTTTCTGTAACTGGATTTTTCTCGCGTTTTCCCTTAATTCTAGCATTAGAAACCCCAGAATCAAACGTAGTTTGGAATAAGTAGGAGCGATTCTGAGCACTATCCGTTTCAAATTAACGCGATAAACAAAACCGATTGGACTTGCTGCTAAAGTGATCAGTTAGTAAGTGTACGTGCGCAGTGTATTGTGATCGAGTCCGGATATTTTTCGTCTCGCAATCAGATTTGAGGCGATTATTTTGAGAACTCGGAGGCGTTTGTCCTCACTTCATTCGCAACCTCGATCTCGGAACGCGTATTTATTTTTCCAATCGTGTAGTTAATATTGGCACGTCAAGACGTCCGATGGGATGTACAAATTACAGCTCCGAAGGGGAGGCGAGGGGGAGGGGAGTCGAGCGGAAAATGCAAAAGTCGCAAATTAGTGTAACCTATTCGTCGGGGCGGGGTTGCAATAGGAGCGAGTTTGGCACGAATGCAACGGTACGTATAAGTGGAGTTGAAACGGAGTCGGATGGAGAGAAGAAAAAAAAAAAAAAGGTATAATTTACGCGGTTGGCATTAAGAGGGAATAAAAGGGGCAATGACTTGGGGAGGGCTCTGGTCATCGGGACGAAGCTCGAGGTGTTTTTCCAACACAACTGCTGAGCATGAAACGAGAGAAATGTTGCGGAGCGGAGGAATTAAACGGCTGTCCACTGCTCCGAAATAGAATCTCGCTGAGGGGAAACAAAAGGAGTTCACAACGCGCCACTAGTTCGAAAACAAAAGAGCGAGTCGAGCGAAATATAAAATATCTGGCGAGAACCGCTCAATTTTCCTCGACCGCTCGAAATTCACAGAAATGTGACACCTACTAATTATTATTGCACGTCCCCTGTATGTTAATTAAAAATAAAGTCGATTATCGATGCCTTTTTGGGCTTTAAGCCCCTAATCTTCACTCAGTATTTGCACTGAGAGGTTTACGGAAAACAAAAGTACTTATTACTGCAATAACTTAACTCAAAATATTATTTTCAATAAAAACGAATAACAACAACCTACGAAAAAAGGTAGAAGAACGACGAAGCGTAAGAAAAATGGGGACGAAAACCTAGGAAATGAACAAAATATGAAATGAGTAATATAAAAAAAGGGGGAGAAGAAATGACAGGAAAACGTAACGAGCGGTGCGTAGCAACACCCAACTTTCCGCCACCCCTTTAAGTTCGCACACCAGCTACACATGCGGACGCTATATCTTCGTTCAACGCATTTCTACAGAAACATTTATCGAAAACAAAATGTAGGGACTAGTTAGCTGAGAGTACTCCGTAAGTTTAATCGAAATCGTTGGAGCTGTTTTTGAGAAAATTGGAATACCGATACATTAATATTCGACAAATTTTCTGAGTTAACTTGGCTTATATCTCCGTTCAACATATATATACAGAAATAATTATGGAGAACCAAATGTGGGTATGGTTGACTAAAAGACAATCTGTAAGATCTATCACATGTGGCGAAGCAGTTACCCTGGAATTTACGGAAATGTTCGAAAAAACGTTATTTTCGACACATTTTAATTTTTACCTCTGTTAAATGGACTGTCAGAGGAACATTTATTGAGAACACTATCTAGGTATTAACTATTCGAAAACATCTAGTTTTTGGTACATATTCGTCCCCTCCCCCTTCCCATTGGCCGAAATCGTCCATAACCTTATTTTGGTGTGTACAAAAAATAACGAAAAAACAAAAAATAACCAGCTCAATCGGATCAGCCGTTCTCCCGCAAATCGAACTACAGACACACACACACGCGGACCACGCGCCGAAATTAGGTTTTTTAGACTCAATGAGCCTCAAAACGTAGAGATCTGAAGAAAACCCAAATTTTTTTTTGACACGATTACTATACTTTCCTTTTCCTTCGGGGTAGCGGAAAGTAAAAATATTAGAAAGTAGAAGCAGAAGAAAAATAAATCAGACGAAATGAACGATGAAAAAGGACGAGAATGAAAACAAATATACGAGGATTGAGAAGGAAGAAGACTGATAAAGACGAAGAAGGGAAAGAAGAAACGGTGAAAAACGTAAACTCAGAAGAAAAAACGAAGGAGGAAGCAGCAAACCAAGAATAATGAATGAAAAATAAGTGGTAGCATAAATGGAAAGGAGAAGGCGTAGAATAAGACGAAGGCGAAAAAATACTATGTTAAACAAGGAAAAAAAACAAAAAGGAAAATGAACGAGGAAGTGACGAAGAAGTGCAAGAACGACAAAAGAAAATTGGAGGAGGGTTGAAAGAAAAGTGAATAAAACAGTTTGAAGAAGATAGCGAACAATGAAAAATACGGAAGAAAATAAACATACGCAGAAAGAGGTCGAAGAAAACAGCGATAATGTGAAAGAAGAGCGATATCTACGAAATTTCGAGTACTGTACTAGATTTCGACAGTGTTTTCCTTTGATTCCACAACATTTGATTGAACTACAAACAACAACGTTCCCCAAAAAATGAGCTTGTCGTGGAATAAGTAGGAGCTACTACATCTATATATCTAAAGCAGAAAAAGCAGAGCCTACATTGACCCTGACCAGCCCTAATCAGAAGATCAATTGGAGACGAAGGGCGAGAAAACGAAGACAAGAGAGAAGAAGTGCAAGAAGTAGAACACAGAACAAAATAGAAAAGGGCGGAGAACAAGGTGAAAATTAAGAAACCCCCAACAGCCGTTCAAAATAAAGCCTGTATTGTCACAAGTTGAGAGTGAAACACATCGCTTCTTTGGCCAATCGTCACTCAACGGTATTTTCAAAAGATGTTCGCGGAAAACGAAAGTTAGGAACCTGATCAGTAGAAGATACCGTTTAGTTTAATCAAAATGATTGTAGTAGCCGTTTCCCAAAAAATGGTCAATGGTGGTTATTCTTGAATGTGAGCCCCACTCTTGACGCATAGTTCCTAATTAAACGTCACATTCAGAGTCGTACTTGGCCACGTTTGTAGATCTGGTTCCATCGCAAAAATGACGTGTTTCCCGTTCTTCCTTCTTCCCGTTATCAGTCAAACTTGGGAACGTAAACACGTCGAATCGTCCATTAACTCGACAAAAGGGGAAAATCGGTGGGGAACGAAATTGAATAATAAATACTGCGACGATTTCGGAAGATCCGATGGGGTGAAACGTTCGAACGGGACGACCGCTAATGACCTTCCTATTAGAAACGTCACCAATTACCTGTTCAACCTAAAGCCAACTAGCGAGTCGCTACAGGGAAATGATGTCTTCATTTTTCAACCGGAACTGATTGTTATATAGCGCCAACTGCGCTCCATTAAGTTACACGCGCTCAGGAGCTGCGGACAAATACGCAACGAACCGAGTCCCACGAAGAGCGTCGACTGCAACAGATCGCCCACGTTTTTTCACACCGCGCCAGAAACTACGCTCATTATAGCTACAGCCATTTGTTTTCTTCGTGAGCAAATGTGGGGGAAAGGAAAGAAAGCGAAGAAAACAGGAAGAAGGGCGACAAAAACGAAACTAAAGGAAGAACAAGAAATCAGTAAGTTAATATAAAGAAGAAGAGAATTGACAGAAAATAAAATGAAAATCAGTAGAACATATCAGGTGTACCACATCACGTCTTATGCTACCAATTCAATTCTTCACTCAGTTCATTAGAGCTTGGTAAAACGTAACTTCCGTGTGGCAGCGCGCAGTAGCGCCTACAGTTCCGGAATTAATTGTGCTATTCGTACTAATGCTCTGATCATTACTGAGCTATTGGTAGACAGATGATTGATGATGCTGTAGACGCGATTTTTTTTAGGGTACTTCGGACTCAGTAGAGAACTCGCAATTTTTTTTTCTGTCGACTAAATAACTCTTCTTTCTACTTACAAGTTACAATAATCAGGAACTAATTATCAGGGGAAAGGAGGAAGTTCAAGGAAAAGAAGAGGAAGAATCAGAAGGAACCAGTAAAGGAGGGAGTGAAAGAAGCAGTTCACAAGAACAAAACTAGGAGGTACATAAATGACGGAGGAAAAGAAAAACCCTGCAAATTATTACACAATGGTTTATTATTCTCATGAACAGCTTGACCTAGTATTACTGCTTCGAGACCCATCCCATTCAATTCAACATCGAATACTATTAAACCATACGAAACATGACCTGGAACTATGAAACTATGGAATGGAACTATGGAAACTAAATACTCCCCCGGCGCCAGGGGAGTACAACGACGAAACGTTGACTTCCGCTGTAGTTCCTGCGTTTCGTTAATTTGTTTAATCATTTTTTGCCCATAACAACCATGAGCGGCCACAACTAGGTATCAAATGGGATTTTTGTGCAAAAGAACGAATTTTTTAGACCACGTCAAAGGCACAAAACGGCCCAGACGGCGGACGGGGGATGGCGGACGGACATTGCAAATTTGGAATCTCCATGTCTTGAAACGTAGGGTATCAAATATTTCAGAATGAAATAATAAACCAAAAACGAAGAAAAAGGTGGCAGAAGAAGAGGTAGATGACAAAAACGATACTCAGAAAACCTAAGAAGAATATGACGAAAAAGAAAAGGGAAAATAGAAGAAGTAGGCAAAAGGAGAAGTGAAAGAATACGAAGGGCCAAGATGAAGTGAAGGGATAGCAAAGAAATAGAAGAAAACAATGAAAAAAAAGGAGAAGAACATGTTGAAGAAGAAAGAAGATGGTAACATAAAGTAGATTAACGAAAAGTACCGCAAATTGTTACACAACAGTTAGTTATTATCTTGCTCAGCTTGACGCAGTGTCACTCCTCCGACACCCATCCCATTCGATTCAGCATCGAAAAATACCAGTAAAAGATACAAAACATGACCTGACAACAATCGAATGACGAAGATACACATTGCAGGCGCCTGAAGCAAGGCACGACGTGATGCGATATGGGAGGGAGTGCAAACGATGAAAAGATTAATTTCGCTGCACTGAAACCATTATAAGCGACTATTTTAACAAAAAGCTGACAGATGAGACGAATGTGACATACTGTAACACTTGAGACAGAGTAGTGAGATCAGTATGACCAAATTGGTACCATGTGAAGTAGTCTGTGGATAGGTGAACTGAGACACAGACGATAACTGAGAGTGAGTGAGTGTAACTGGGTGAGAGCTGAGAGTTGAATCCTGTAGAAGGTGGCTAGTAAGGACTGAGAAGTGAGATGAGAGAAAAGAGTGAGGAAAAATCCACTGTGGGAACCATAAGAGGGAAAATACGTTGTCGGCTTGGGTCATACCTTGTGTGAAAATACGCAGAGAGATGTTGATTGACAGTGAGTTCTGGTTTTGGCAGAAAAGAACAAAACCTGAGAAAGACCCGAAAGCCAGAGGCCGACAATTTGACTTGAGTAGAGTCTTATCTATAATATAACGAGAGCCAACCATAACGTCGCCAGGACGAGACCATCGTAGACAACGCTCATGTATAAATGCTAGAAGCCCCTCACAACCCCAATCAAAAGTGAAATAACTAAAAGCAATCAATAATCAGAGGAGGAGGGGGGAGAGTGGCGTTAGAAAAAGGTTATTTTACGTTTTAATTGAAGAAATTGTTTCCTGCTGGAAAGCCCTTGTTTTCAGTTGGACGACGTGAATTATTCGATACAACAGATGAAAGCTTTCGATAATGAAGTGAATTGATATTGAGCTGCCCAAAGCTAATTGAATGCGAATGGAGGACGATGCGAATAACATGAAACTGGTGGAAAAATAAAGGGAACAATTAGGATGGACCGAGAAATTGATGAATTATTGTTATCAGAATGATATTAATTCTTCGGTATTATTACCTTTTCGAAGTAATTAGTTCGATTTGATCGTCTGCCAAGACAAATAGACTATTTTCTGAATTCCGAATCGTTTCCATACAAAAATCTACCATTCCCGCAATTTGGAATCATTTCCCTTGAAAAATCTACGTACAGACGACGTGCAACATGGAAAGGCTTACTTTACTCATACGAGTGCCGTCGAATAACAAAGAAACTGAGACCACTGTGCACCACCAACCTGCAACAACAAAAAACAGCGTAACTGTAATATTTGTACGGGAAATAAGAGAGGAAATATCTGGCGCGACGCATCACACCACTTTCCTCTGCGCCATAAGCATTTAAAAAAAATGTTTTAAGGAACGTCGCGCTCTGGCAAAATACGTTTCGGCTGTACAGAGGAGGTATTAAGGACGTTCAGGGAGATGCCAGCAATTCAGGGGAGTGGGGGATGGAGCAGATTAAGTGTATGACCAGGGGCACTACTGAAGGTCCGCTGCTGTGCAGTACGGAACATGGAAAGTACTGAACAGTCTTTTGTAAAAATAGAACATCCGTTCGCCCTGGACGATCTACAAGGGGGTTTAAGCCGCCCGGCCCACCTGAAAGTCCTCCCAATGAATACCAGATCTGAACGCGGCAAAGTGTTCTGCACGCTCTACGCTCCACCCGCTCTAACATCATGTTAACTGACTGACGATCCATACGCCAGAATGGGACGAACGAGAGCAACATAAAGAGCCTTCACGGGTGTGAAAATCAGAAGATATTAAAGAAATTGGGTTGTGTCCGCCAGTAGGCAAATACTAAAGTTAACGTACCTGTTAGGTGAGTCCGTCTCCTCTGGCTTGCCCACAGTAACTCACAAGCCAGAGGAGACGGACTCACCTAACAGGTACGTTAACTTTAAAATCAGAAGAGTTCCCGTTAAAAGCCTAACTCTCGCATAACTCCCTCCCAACGATTGAGAGGACTCTTAGCTTCTTACGTCGTCGACGATTAGTTAATTTTGACGTCACACGCACGGCTCCTAGTCAAAAACCGGCAAGTTTCGCGTTTCCGCAGGCGTTTGGCAGCTCGTTGACGTTGACGCGAACTCTTCACTGTTGAAAAGTTCAGAAGCGAGTTGTCAGTCAAGAAACGTTGAGCGGCGGTTACGTCCCGTCATCTGCTCGCTCGTCTCATTCGGAGCTGTTTGTCGAGCTTTCATCATCGGATCAAACGCAAATGGCCCATAAAAAGGGATCTGTTAAAAGGCGGACAATGAAGAGCCTTGACGGAGGAGCTCCAAGGCTTGAAGGACTCTACCGTTGGGAAGTCCTTAAGAATCCACTGTTCCGCGCTTAGGATGCGCTTCTTTATCCTCCCACCTCCACCACCACCATTTCAGGCCTTTTCATTTCAGGAAAAAATATGAGGAACGCTCTTTACGGTCATTGTGAGGTCGAAAGATGTTCCCACATTCAAACCCATTTAGCAGGACGAGAGTGACCAATTATTGGAAGGAGGGGACCGTGGGCCGGTGGTAAGTGCCAGGGGGTGCACTGGCCGCTCTGCGGGTGGGAGCTCCAAGAGCCCTGGGGTGGAAAGCGACGGACATCGCCCCCACGAGGTTTTGCCATTCTTTTCTTCCGTCCATTACCCCCATCCCTCCGCCGCAACGCCGCTTATTTATTTATTTTTTATAAATATTTTATTTACGTCAAACCTTCGGAAGACGACGGGTACATCATAATAAAAACGGCGTTATGAATAAAGAATCCTTGGAGCGAGCGATTCTTCTATTGAACCATTTCAAGCCTTTTCTCTCCTTCCCCCATCTCGCCGTCGGGGTTTATAAATACTGCCACGCATTCAAGCGAAGGGGTTAAGGACGTGGGGGAGGTTGCAGAAATATATCCCTCTTGTCTTATCCACTTCCGTTAGTGGGACCGTAGGGGGTTTTCTGGTCTTCTTCACCCCCTCGGGCAAGGGCGAGCAAAAACCCCCTTCGGAGTATCTCCACCTTCGCCGTCAAACAGGACGAGCGGATTATAGGTTCGTTATAAATTCATACGCCTCAAAGACTCACGCCGAGTGTCACGGAATATTTCGCCTTTTTTTTTGCCTTCGGGAGGGAATTTAAAAGGGAGAAAACGGTTGTGGCTCCAGGCAACTCCACTCGACTCACTCGTCCAGTTTTATTTTCGACGGGACGTCATATTTTCGTGTTTGCGCATGAGAAAAAACGTTCGCACGAAGGAACGTATAAACGGCCTTCAGAGTTGAACTGAGGTCGCCTGGTCTCATGAGGGGGTGCATCCACAACAAAACGAAAATACGATCTATACATAGCGCACAACTACCAGCACAAGGTTAAACAAGAAATTATCGCATTTCGAGGAAAATTGGTTATTGCACGGGGAGTACAAAGTAAAGTTATGTAATCGGCTGAGAATTCAATATCGGTCCAGACCCTACTGAGGCCGAAAAACACAATTTGGGAAAATGGTCTACGAATTTTTTACAATTTTAGTAGGCGTGAGTACTGTAAATAAAATTTCCCCTGAAGCTCACGTTTCAATTGGACATTAGATCATCGAGCTAGAGAAATACGCGATGACTAAATCTGTGTACGAAATCGTGGACGACGCTTCAGTTTGGTACGTTTTATTTAGACTAAGTAAACAGTTAGACACGCTGCAGGCCTCTTTTCAAATAGAAACCCCTCGATTAGTATAATTAACGCAAGATATGCTGCAAGGCTAATCGCCTTGGAAGATGTATGGTACCGTGAGTCTGACTAAATGGCAACCTGCTCAGCCTCCACAGAGCTGCCATCGCTGAGAGGGATGAGAGCCAACCTGACGCAACGTGCTAAACGGTTCCGGGTTGGTTCTCAATAATCAGGACCTAAAACATACTAAATTCATGGGACCCATAAGAGCAGAGCCACCCTCCTACGTCCCAAAACAAACAAAAAACTCGAAATGTGATTTTTCGACTGATTTTTCTGTCGCGAAGTCAAAAAATGGACTTTGTGGAGTTCAGAAGTTCAGAAGTAAAAGACGAATTTGTCAGCCGATTACGTCATTTACCAACGTCGCAAATTAGAGCCGGAAAGTTGAAAAAGACCCCCCCCCCCCGCTATCGCCACTACCACCCCGAATATAATTGCGCTGAGTCAGAGGAGCCACTCATTCAGAAAAGCCGTCTCCTGACGTCGATCTCGTTAACGTAGATAACCCCCTTAAATTCGAGATGTAATCCGTTTACGTTGTTTTGTTTATCCGATTTTTCGGATCCCAAAGTCGACAGCAAAAGTCTGCTTTCTGAAAGCTTAACAATCGAACGAGGGCGTATCAAAGCTCTTTAGCGTTGTTTCCTGGACGATTTGTGAGTTTAGCCCGACGACGAGGTTCTGAACGGGGCGTAAAACTTGGCGGTTTTTACAACCTTCACTAATTCCAACGTTCCTGCCATAATGTTGACTCAGACTCGTCCGAAGCTTCGACTTGTTTTTACTGACTGACCCGATTGTCTGCGCCTGAAATCCCGCGGATTCCGCTTCCTCGGAGTCATAGGATTCCATAGAAGCCGAATTCCCTTCCCTCCGCAATTTCTGTGTTTACGTTGCCCCCGACGACTGACTCGGTTAAACAACTAACGTAAATAGAGCGGACCCGCTCGGAACGACCCTAATCGTCCATTTGCGAGGGACAGGCATTTCAAACACCTGCCACGTTTGTGCCTTTTCATCGCGGGATTTTCGAACGGAACCCGCGCCTCAGGAGCTGAGCGGAGCCACAACTAGTCGGTTTGTAATTCGCGGTCAGGGCTTCTCCCTTAATCCCCAGGGAGTTGGGGGATTTAAACCCGCGAGGTCTTAGTGGCAGTCAACCCACGTGAAATCGGAAGGGGGGGGGGCAGCGTTAAATTGACAACGAAATACAATAAAACCGACCGAAGGAGCTTTGCGTCAAAGTTGTGAGATTCCCAAAGGGGGAAGGAGTACCTTGATGTTATTTCAGCAGCGACGGCAGTAAATAGCAGCGACTCAGACCTGTGCCTTACACCAAAGTGCTTAATTCACTGAGCTACGCTGGGAAGTCGGAGCTTAGGATCTCAGAGATGCTCGTACGTTGCGGATTCTATGTCTCAATAATGCGACAAAGCAGCTTATCAAGCTGAACGAACAACGACGGTGGTTAGCCGAAAAAGGAACGTTTGGGTGTGGTGCAAGTGCAGCGTGCGACACGAAACGCTGACGAGAAGGATCTTGAAGTCGAAAACCCATTACTGGGCGAGGCGTCAACCATATGCGAACGGAATGCGACGCAAAAACACCAATGAAACCAAAAAATCCAAAATTATTTAGGTAAGTTGGGCGATTGGAAATATCCGCAAATAGCACAAATACGACTCCTTACTGGTAAAATAAAAACCTTTTTGCGCGACAAGTGACGACATACTGAAGACACAGACACAATCAACTCAGAATCCCAGAAAACGCCTTTTAGTTACCTGAACTTTCATCCAACAAACAGAAAGATGGAGAACGTACAACTCTGTTGAGTAGTTCGCAGTTAAGGCACTTTAATAATTCCTGAAGAACAAAACAGCCACCAACAACGCCAACTTACGAAAGAGCTGAAAGGAGACTAGCGAAGAGAGACAGAAATGGGCTCTGCTCAGTGGAACCTCCCAATGTCGACCGCATTCACCTTACGATAATCCTGCCCATCCAAAATACACCTTTTGGTCTATGTATGAAACCCTTTTCGTTAAATCCCCCGCAGCATTGCAATGAATACCCCCCCCCCTCGACGGCACAGTTCAGAATTCGTGAATTCACCTGGGAGACGATGAAAGCAGTCGTTTAATAGACTAAGAGACATCAGATCTGTTGTTGTGGATCCTGTGGGTTCAAGAACGCGTTATAAAGAAGCAATGAAGTTTATCAACAAAATAGAAACGGGAAGGATACAGGAGTTAGACAGACATTCGCGACTTCACAGTCAAGATATGCCACCTTGATGCATGTGCTGTTTGTTGATGGATTTGTAATGTGTTTTCTAGTGGATCGAGAGTTCTTTAGGTTGTGCAATCGAAATTATGCGGAAATGATGAATAAAAGCAAAAAAATGAAAATAAAATTGCACGGACTAATGAATTGAAAAACAGATGAGAGAATAATGGGACACAGACAGGAGCAACAGTCAAATCGATAGAACACATTTCCGTTAGCACACCTTCTCATTCAAGAGGACAGTTTAGGATCGATGCTTGATGAGGAACGACGATGGTTAGTAAAAAAGAACGACTTGAAGAATACAGGAGTTGAAGAGAACCCATTGCCAGCCAGGACCCGAATGGCACCCTCCCACCACTACCTGGAGTGTCACGTTCGTCAAGGTTTTGGAAAAGTCTAATTTTGGTCTCCTCCCGACGCAATAACGAACCGCTTTCCTGTTAAATCCTGCATAGCATTAGGGCCCACAAACGGGATCCAAACCGACCGAAATTGCTTCAATTTTCCTCGCCGAGTCCAATTCTAGAAGCGGCGAGACAATTCCGAAGACCACTCAGTTAACCCCCGGCCCCTAAGCGGTTGTTGGCGCAGCATCAATGTTGTAGCGCGCAAGATTAGCTCACTCGGTTATACGCGATGTCTTACATTAATAATCTCTGATTAAGGAGCCCCTTCGTCTCTTCGTCCAGAGCCTATTTCCAACGCCGTCTCTCAGCCTCGTGATTAAGCCTTTACATCATTGATTCAATTTTCATTGCGAGTCTGGCGCTAAGGCTCCGCTCCTCCTCCTTCCTGATCTTCGTTAAATGGAATATTCTACGCATCTTGACGGGTGCCTTTCAGTATACCTTTCACGTATGTAGGTAATCGCAGTTTCCCGCTCCGAGCGGTTGACTTTGAGAAGAGACCATCTTTTGAATTAATGAGAGGTTTTGAGCTGAGGCCGTCGGCTAATCCCGCTATTTTCGAATTTTGCCGCGGAGGATTTTAATTTAATTTTTTTTGCTCCTCAGTCGTCATGGGAATTAGTTTAGTACGTACTACAGCTCTCAAGGTGCCCTACTTCGTCGAGAAGTACCATCTGGGGTGATGGCCAATAACAGGAGATAATCCATCGCCTGCGACGCTTCACACAAATTTCTTCAGCTCTTCGCGCATTCGCTATAACAAGTTCCTGAATTTATTTATTCACGATCCACCGCACGGGTCAACATCGTTTTTTACATTCCTTGGCTACACGAGGTAGAAAGGTAGGTTACGTAATCGGCAGGCAAACAATTCTGAGTTCTCTTCATATCTACACGTTTCGGACCCTACAGAGTACGAAAAGCAATATTTGGGAAAATGGCCTGTCTGGATAGGAATGCGTTTGAGAGAAAACAGCTGAACCAAATCAGCTCTAACATGATATGTAGCCCGCAGGTCGTCATGGGACGCCAAAATAAGGGTATGTACAAAATTTCCCGACAACTAACTATAGTTATCATAGTGAACAGAACACCACCTTTTTTTTAATCAGAAATGGCTTTTGATTAAATTTTGTTTGTATAGACGCCTGAAAATGACTCAATATTACTAGTCAGGGGACTATTCGTGGGAGAATGTCGAAAGCAGCGCAATAAATTACCAAAAAACTCGATTTTATCGCACTCCGTTCAAATGATACTAGGATCTTCAGAATAATTCAAGTGGTAGGTCTATCAAGTACCTATACTATGAGTCTTTAATAACGCTCATACGATATACGGGGGCTACTGCAGAAATTCCGGAATTCCAACTGCCGCCGTTTCACTTACTATCCCTGGAAAAGTGATTATTATTTTTTTCAATATATTAATTCTCTGAGCACTAAGTATAAGGTCCAGAGCTAGAGTATGAGCAGTACAATAAATTACAGTCGTGAAGCAATCGCACGTTCAAATGAATTGAGTTAGTAGTGTAAGCCACGAACACAAATGATTAGACGTCGAGCTAAGGATTGTGTGATATGGCGCGCCTAATATTTGAATCGTGTTCACTGTTTTGTAATTATCGATTAAATGTTAAGTGAAACTGCGGTGGTTTTGAATTCCGGAATTTCTGGGGTTATCAAACGATCGTTACAATACTCAGAATTAATTCATTACATAACCACCCCGAATTTGTGTGAGCACGCTACTATCGTATCCACTGGAAGAAAATGGTCTGCGTGGACCAAAAAAAATGTATGTGAATGCGATTGAGGAGAAACGGCTGAACCAAATCCGCACAATTTCGGATCCCCATGTGACGCAGTAACACAAGTGTGATCTAAATCGTCTAAACGTAACTAGAGTTATCATAATGATAAAAAACACCGACTTTTTTGTCAAAAACGGCACTAGCTGCTCCATTAACATTTTTCGTACGGGCAACTGCATACGACGCGACCATAAAATTCTCATTCGCGAAAAAACAACGGAGAGAGTACAATAAATTATGAAAAACGATTTTAGTGCAATTTTCCGCTTGTAAGTCCCGCTCACAGCATCGTCAGATGAATCCGGGTAGTAGTACGACGAGCTAACTATAGGATGACAATTCGTTCGTAACATAATTAGGAGTAAACCCAGAAATTAATCACTGATATCGCAAAGTGTGACATTTCTTCAAATTGACAATTAACGGGAAATGCCAAGAGCGCTCCTGTTCAACTTGAAGTCCTTGAGCGTTTTCTCGCGCGTTTTCAACATCTCCTACAAATGTCAAGCGCATAAACGCGCTTTGCGGCGAACCTATGAACGATTTTTGTGTCCATAAGAACATATTCGGGAGGGAAATATCGACCTCCGGGGCTTCGGCTCGCGCTTATTACTTTTCAAGTACTAAAACAAGAAAGCCTTTAGCTGGCGTAAAAAAAAACCCGTTTTATACGCACAAAATACGACCGAAAATTCGTATGGACGCAAGACAAACATAACGTGGCCCGATCCGGTTGTCGCAGCTTACTTTCTCACTATTGTGCTATCTTTTTAGTGAGAAAGGGAGATGGACGTACGCGTGGCGGCCACAGGTAAAGGAAAGGATAGAGGCCCCCTGGATGAGTTTTGGGTTTTACACCACCGGATAGGGAAGAAGAGAGTAGATAAGGAAACGTGCGCAGGACCTCAGGAGTAGGAGTAGGTGTTTAGATTGTGTGTCTGTGTTTGTGTTATGTGTTAGTGTGTGGTTTTGAGTGGGCGGTGCCAGGGATGGTCGAATATCAAGTAGCCCATCCCTGGACCGCCGGTGTGACTGTATTTAAGGGCTGAGTGTATATATGAGTGAATGTGTGTGAATGTATGTGTTGTGTATATGTGTGTTAGTGTTCTATAGATTATATTAGGTATTGTAGGGATGTATCCAGGGGGGATGAATATCGAGTAGTCCGCCCCTGGACCATCGGGAAATGTGTGAATGTATTTAAGGGCTAGTTAGTTAGTGCTGGGTTCTCCACAGTTGGTGCGGGGGCAAGACCAATCCCTGAACCCCCATGGAGATAAAGCGTAGGTGCCGGTAGAACGCCTCTTGGCAATTCCGGCACCGGGGCCTGCCACCCATTCAAGTCCTCAGGCGGCTCAAGGTGCAGCCGAATAAAATGGGTACGACGGGGGCTTCAGCCCGCGGCCGGGAGCGTGGAGCCGTTAAAAGCGTGGCGCTGTCGTCAGCCATGGGATTGGCCTCCTGGGGACCGTGGTTTCGCTGGAAATCCTCCCCTAGAGAAATGATAGGTGCTGGCAGGAGAGGGGTAAAGGCCGTGAGGCTAGGTACCCTCTCCAACGCCACGGGCAATGCCCCAAACACGACCTACCATGTTGCAGCTTACTCACGTCCTTCCAAACCCCAGGGAGATCAGCAAGTCTGGACTGTACCACCCTGGGATGAGGAAAAGCCGTAAGTGCCATCGAATGATGGGATGGGGCTCTGATCTGTTGTTTGACCCCAAATGGTACCACCGTGAATGCACAGCCCACGGCCTTGCGACAGGTGGCTACCTCCGCAGGGCAAAGTAGGTAGAACGGAGCAATCCAACTCCTACCCAGGGCAAGGCTTGTCAATGCTGGAAAATGCGCTTGCTCTGCGGATATCGTGGTGGTCGTCTGAGGGAGGTAGGGGCCACCAGGTCGGCAATTAATGTTTCAGTCAAGGTATGGAAATGATAAAGCTACATGCGCTACAAGTTTTCCGCCTTCAAAACACCATGTTTACGAGCTCTACATAAAGATCGGTAAATATAAACTGCTTTTTGTGCGCCGAATTGTAAAGGGGGGAAAACCTTTCCTTGCCCCTTTGTCGAGTCGCTGCTGAGTCAACTTCTTCTGTGCATTTCCTGATCGCTTCGATGAAAACAAGATTCGGGATGTACAACTTCGCATCTCTTGTCTGTCGTACCAGGGAGGGGGTTTTTTTGGGTTTGTTCGTTCTTTTCACGACACGGAAAGGCAGAAGAGCCGGAGACTCCTTGCCCTCAATAACAGCAACATTGTGCGCCACTATTTGCATACAATTGCGAGCGGTCGAGAGCGATTTGAGACGCTCGGGACAGCTTCTTTTTTTTCGCTGCGTCAACGTGCTCTGAATCGTTTTTTCGACGATCCCATTCTCGGGCGAGAAGCTCCGGAGACTTGTCACAACAGCGCGGGCGACTCCTTCCCCAAGAGTCCCGTCCAAAAGGGGACTGGAATAGAAGGGGGCCCTGAACTTGTACACAACTCAAATGCAAATCCAACGGATCATTACCCGCTCATTTGTGAGTGAGGAACCGCTTGCTGCTCCGGAAGGAACGAGGATCCGGACTCGCGTTGACGAAATAACCGACGACAAGAAAAAAAAAGTCGTAGGAGATTTTTTTTCCTACTGTTTTTGCTCGTTCCTGAGTTCAAAGATTTATGAAAGGGCTTCGTCATGGGTGTCAGGGCCAGCTCCCCTCGTGCCTGTCCGCGGGTCCCGTTCCTTTCAAAGCCAACCTGACAAGTCCCTTGGCTCCATTAGTGCGCTCTTACTTGACGGACATTTGACGTGAGGAACCTGCTGCTTTGGTGTATTTGAGGACAGGTATACGTTACAAAGTGGTTACAAAGATTTTTTTTTGTCATTTGAAATTGCTAATGATACTCTCTCGACACGGGTTTCTTTCCTTCTGCGGACAACGTGACGCACGTAACGTATTTCTCCGTCCCACGACACGCCTTGAGGCCAGTCTCCCCTTTATGAAACGATCCTTCCTATGAAAACGCCTGCGACCTTCGAAATATTACGTTTCCCAACGCTACAAAAGTTTCAATTCGACAGGTTTTACACAGTTGCTTACAAACTGCACCACTTTGCTCACGTCGAACCATATAGCGCGTTAGAATAGCACAAGGGATAGTTTTCATCCAATCCTAGTCAAATAAGTAAAACGAGTTAAGAATATTTGATGCGACGCATCATGCAACCTTCCTCTCTCTATTCTGCTATTTTCACGTCTTTAACTATTAATTCAATATATTTCTCGTTCATGCATACTAACTACTAGCGCAGGAAGTTTCGGAATTAACAAGGCTGCTGCTGTGCACGCCACCGCCCGCATTTAAAAACTGACGTGATGATTCGAGAACTTTGTAGTTTCAAATCAGGAATTCCTGGGGTTGCCCCCCCCCCCCACCGATATGGTAATTACCATAATTAGACTCTTCCTGGATAGGTAGCGCATTAGACTACCATCGTGATTTCTTTTTGGGAACAAGTTTTGTCATGTGAGCGAAATTTAAAAGAAATAATTCAATAACGACCATTTATTGTGCTTTTCTCTTCATTTTCCGACGGATGCGAATGTTTTGGCACTGTCATCATTCGGCTCAATTCAGCGTCCTAATGGAAGATCCCGAGCTCCAGGGTCTTTCCTCAATGTTGGACTTCAGCAGCCAAAGACTATATTGCGTGAGAGAAGGTAATCAGGATATCAGGATTGAGCCAAGGCCTTCGATACTGTTGAACATTCAAAACTAATCCCCGCAATAGAACAAACGGTTGTCAATTGTGGTTTTATCAAGAGGGCTGCAAGCTATCTGGAGGATAGATCTCATTATACCAAAGTTATTAGTGACCATGAATTTTGCAACTGTGGAATTCCCCAAAGAACGGTACTCGAGCCGATTCACTTTATAGTATTCATGAACAGACTTCTTAACATGGAATCTGAATGAGAATCAGTGTCTTTTGTCAACGACACCGCCTTTATAACAGGTAATTCCTCGGAACTATAAGGGGAATTACGTCCGACCCAAATCCTTCATTGTCTTATAGGTATGGAAATGAAGATCAATTTTTCTAAAACTAATTTCCTAACTTTCACGTTCATAGAAAGTGACATCCCACAGATAAATGCCATGTACCGGATTGTATAGATAACCTTTAGTACAGCAAATCACTTCTGTTCGTCACACCTGAAAAAAGTGACATCCTCGATGAAAAAGCTAAGAAGCTTTGTAGACATTGATAGACGTAGAATGGTGTACTGTGCGCTCATTCAGTCGCTTATGACCGGGGAGCGAAACTGTTCAACGCCCTACCGTGGTAACTAAACAACTACTATGTATTCTGAGGTACCTATTGGCTCTAATTTACCTATATTTACTTGTAATTTTACGGGTGATCCTATTGAGCTGGTTCTTTTTTTTTGTTTTGTCTGTTATTTTTTGTAGACACCAAAATAAGGTTATGGGCGATTTCGGCCGCCGGGAAGGGGGGGGGGGGGACAAAAATGTACCAAAACTAAATGAACGGAGATGTAGGCCTACGAAGCGAAAATAGGTTTTTTACGCTTTTTGGCAAAACGGCTTCAACGATTATCACCAAACTTTCAAGATGTGTCCGAATAGTTAATACCTACATATTGTTCTCAATAAATGTTCCTCTGACAGTCCATTGAACAGAGATAAAAACCAAAATGTGTCGAAAATAACGTTTTTTCGAACATTTCCGTAAATTCCAGGGTAACTTCTTCACCAGATGTGATAAATCCTAATGCAGTGTCTTTTAGTCACCCATACCAACATTTCGTTCTCTATAATTATTTCTGTATTTATATGTCGAACGGAGATATAAGCCAAGTTAACTCAGAAAAGGAGATTTGTCGAATATCAATTTATTGGTTTTCCAATTTCCTCAAAAATGGCTCCAACGATTTCAATCAAACTTACGGAGTACTCTCAGCTAACTAGTTCCTACATTTTGTTCTACATAAACATTCTTGTAAAAGTGCGTTGAACGAAGATATAGCGCCCGCATATGTAGGTGGTGTGCGAACTTAAAGGGGTGGCGGAAAGTTGTGTGTTGCTACGCACCAGGTATTTTTTTTTGTATTGCAATACCTATCTATCCAGGAATCCTAATGCTCCCTTAGGGCTGGTCAAATGAAGCTTGTATATTTCAAGGCCTGCTTACTTCCAAGCTCTTCCCAGCAGTAGAGTCTCAGCTCTCACCCAGTTACAAACACTAGGCTCCCTGCCTAAAACTACAAATACCACCATTCAGCTCTCACACACTAGCACCCACGCCTCTCAAGAAAACTCACAAAGGTTTTCCAGTCGATTACATATCTTTCCTCTCTATTTCGTACAGCGGAGGAAAGTAAAAATTGAGCTGATTTTACGATATAATGGTAAAACCCGCTGGATGCACGTGAAACTGAGAAAGTCGTGGGAAGCGCCCCTGCCAGATATTTTGTACGAGCAAACCCAGTCAAAGTAGGCAATTTACAAACACGAACGTTCCGAAGTTGAGCTTGAAAAAAAGAGGATCGCACTTGCTCAGCTTCGTCGTTAACGTGACGGAGAAATTCGACGTTTATCGAAGTCGACGTCCCGTCATTGTGACAGTAATTGAAAACGAAAGCTCGCGGCATATTTATCCGATTCCTCCGTTTAAAGTGAACGAAGTCCTACAATCGCCCCTTCCCGCCGTCGCAGTCAAAGGCTTCTCGCTCTTTCTGTAGGGTTGCATTTGCATACAACTGCAGAGAAGATTGGGCAGGGCCGGTATTTTGTGTGTGAGTGTTCAGAACGCGTCCTCGGCGATTCTTTTTTTTTCTTCCGTTCTCCCCCCAAAGCGCAGTCCGGTCCGCAAATGCTGTCAAAACACGCTGAAGTGGACAATAGCGAGGCCCCTAAGGCCACATCCTTTTTTTTCTTTTTTTTTTTGAGTAAGCGCGAATAGGATGCGAAGGGGGAAGGCTCAATTTAAATCGCGTCGCAGTTCCGTAACAATTTTTGATTACTCAGCAACAAAAAAAAGAGCACACATGGGGAAAACGAGTGAACAAACTACCCCTGAATTTTTGAGAAGAACCCCTCGACTCTCGTAAGGCGTAGCAACGTTTCACTCGTATGTTACACGAAGGGGATTTTCAAACCCCCTCGATAATCCCGAAAAAAAACCCCACATTATTTAAAAAAAACTTCGGAACTCTAAATGGAAGGAGACGGAGGCGGTCAGGGTGGTTTTGTTCACGTTCAATCCGTAATGAGCTAAGGCTTTCTTCCCACCTCCACCTATAAATCTTTCTAAGCCCTGATGAAGATAAATTATCCGAAACATTAAAAGCAACCCAATTCCTCCCTGACGCCTCTCGCCATCTAGTTACCGCATTTAAGAACCTTCGCCGAGAGAAGTGGGAGGCGATGCTTCACTTATTGATAAATGAACGAATTAAGAATGCAAAAACATCGATGTTACCGCTAAATACGCGACCCACTACATAATATTGTCCAGGCCAGGCCGTTATAGGAACTGCGTAGAAACCGAATACGATAAAAGTTCCGGAATTTGTCGAGTCGCTCCTACTTCGGCCACGACCGTTATTAAGAAATCAATGCGTAGGGGTTTGTTAGAGAGTACTAACACGATTTTTGTAAGGCGGATCTCGTTCACTGTTTTGTAAATATCGTTCGGGCGGGGGACTGTGAATAATGTCAGTAAGTGAAACGGCAATGGGTTGTACTCCGTAATTTTCGTGGAGTTACTAAACTGTTATCGTATAGGTAAGTTAGTACATTCCCATCATGATTTATCTGAGAATTCTAGTATCATTTGAGAATCCTTGGCTCCAGTTTCTAATGGGCTTTCCGGCCAACTTCCATCGGAATCGAGCTTCTGCGTGGGTCACTAGGGCGCTAAAACCAACCTCAGAGGGTCCAACAGCCAATTAACCAAACCTTGAACTACGTTAGCCTGCTACCGAAACAAGTTGAACCAAATCAGCATGCCGTACCACTCGACAATCCTGTCGTCCAATTGTGTTGCACGGAGTATTACCTCCATACTAGTCCGATTACTACATTGATGTTAATGTATTGTTTTCCTTCGACTAGCATAACCTTATAACGCGCAGATTCCAAAGGTAATTTGAAAAGTTGCGAAAATTGATGAGCCCTAACGTAAAAACTCAACAATTAAAGATTTTTCTTCGAACGTTTTGATAATTTATTGTGCTGCACCGTTCATTTCCAACTAATGAGAATTTTATAGTACTGTTATGTTATTTGGAACTATCCACGCAAATAATTCTTAAAGCCGTTTTTGAGAACAGAAAAGTTCGGTCTTTTCATCACTATGATAACTATAGTTAGTTTTAAGCCGATTTCTCTCACACCCTCATTTGGGCGTCCTATTGAGATCTGCAGGCAAATATCTAATTTGAGTTATTTTGGTATGATTTAGCCGTTATAGTCAGCAACGAGACCGGTAAGTACAAAAATTGTATCCTCGACGAACTATTCTGAACGCACTACACTGGCCATGTTGCCAAATGGTATTTATCAATTCATAACTTTCCTTGTAGGTTTAAAGAAAGTAATATGTCTCAACTTTCTTCTACGTGTTCCGCAATAACGCAGATCTTTCGTAGCCCTAGCAGCTGAGCAATTTATTTTGCGGTGCGTACGTGTAAAGTTTCCACAGCGTCCAGAAGAATGAACACGACGTTGACAGTCCCATAAATCACCTATCCACCGAATGTACGTGGAAGTGCACGTCGTTCCAAAACATTTTCATGAAAACGTTCAATGTGTGTCCCAGACGCCTTAAAACGTCTCTACTGAAGGTTGGGAGAAAAATTCAAAACCATTGGGGCGGGTTTCGGGTTACGTTTAACCGCCTCATGACGGGAATTATGACGTACCCGTTCGAGCCGAAAAGCGAAGGGTTAACTGGCCGGCCGTTTACAAGGCGATGCATTATCCGTCCAGGATGTAAGTCTTCAATCGAGTGGCAAACGCACCCCGAGAAAAAAAAAATTAAGAGAAGGGCGGATGAACAATAATCTTGAGAAAAGCGGCTTTGAGAATCAATGACCAGTGAAGAAGAGGTTCCTTGGCGATGAAGAGGGTCCCCGAGGTCAAGTCTCATGCTTCACACTCAATTTACTTTTGCTTCCCCTCCGTCCCATCGAAATGGTGACCTCAAAGGTGAACCCTCTTGAATCATTTGTATCTAATAACGTCAAACATTTCACACTCTTCAAGGACAACACACCTGCCCACCCCTCCCCGCCCTTTCTTCTTTCATAAGTCCTCGAAGGATCAAAACCGCGGGGTCCGCTTTTTGGGGGACTTCAAAAGCGGCTTTTCCCCGTCGAACGACTGTCATCCTCATCTCATCTTCGCGTCAAGTTACAGTTCGGCGGTTTCGTCTTAAATCTTCCCAGCTGGAGGAGCCTCGTAACGGCGGCTCAGGAGCGTTATCCGGGCAACTTTGCCTCATTCCACGACACGAGTTATCGCCTGCTCGCGACTATAATACGACAAGGCTAGGTCGTTTCGACTGAAATATGTCGCGGGTATTCGAGAGTGGGCTCACATTTTTGTCAGAAATCCCTAATTAGGGAGCCCGTTCGTCGATTATCTTTAGAAAGGGATCCCCCGCACACACACACCATTCAACGTAAAGGAATGAGGAGCGTTTCTGATGTTTCGACAGTGGGAGTTACAGCTTCTCTCAGGATGCCGCCATAGGTAACAGGGACCTGACAGACATTCTAGCGAATCTAAAGGCAGTTATGAACGTCATACGAACTGACCAGTTTCAGAGCCCTGTCTTCAATACAAACGACAGTATTTCTAGCCAAACTATAACTCTCGACTCCACTGAAAGGAGACGCTTCCAAACTCATTCCAAAATATTTCCTGTCGCCCCAAATAAACGCAGAACATACCGAAACGAAAATCATGCCTAAGTGGTCGTGTGAAGCACACATTTTTCATCAGAGCTGACCGTTTTGAAAACGCCTCGTTATGAGCAAAACTGACTACATACAAAGTACAGTTATAGTGATCGAAACATCACTGTTTTTTCCCCCAAAAAACTGCTTCGACTACCGAGATTGTCCCGGAACAGAACACAATAAGTTATCGAACACAGCGAGCGCAGTATTGTATTTATAACTACCACCCATGCGGCATCACCCTGTCATGTCCACTTCGACGGAAAAGGGGAAGAGAAAGTTGAGTTTCTTATGTACGTATTTTGCGACACGATTTCATTCCCTCCCATCATGACGCTTTTTGGCGTTTGAGTGAAGTCCAACACTGAAGTTTCCGCCACCCCAGTAACATCGAACACCAGCGCATGTGTGGATGTGTATCTTTATTCAACACATTTCTACAGAAACATTTATAGAGAACAAAATGTAGGGACTAGTTATTTGAGTCTTTCGTATGTTTGATCGAAATCGTTGGAGCCGTTTTTGAGAAAATTGAAATACCGATAAATTAATATTCGACAAATCTCATTTTCTTAGTTAACTCGGCTTACATCTCCCTTCAACATATATATAGCGAAATAACTATACAGAACGAAATGTGGGTATGGGTGACTAAAAGACATTCCATTAGAATTTATCACATCTGGTGAAGAAGTTACCCTGGAATTTACGGAAATGTTCGTAAAAACGTTATTTCCGACACATTTTGATTTTTATCTCGGTTCAATGGACTGTCAAAGGAACTATTCAAAAACATCCTGAGAGTTTGGTGAAAATGCCAAAAAGCGTAAAAAACCTATTGCTTCATAGGGCGTTCACTGTATTTTCATGGAGATATGTATGGAGAAGAAACGTTACGTATTGATTAGTAGAAGATAATTTGAACGTTAAATCAAAATCGTTAGTCCCGTTTTCGAAAAAAATGAGAAAAATCAAACGTTTCGTTTCGTCCTCCTCCCCCCCCCCTTCACATCGACTAAACTCGACCATAACCTTATTTTGGTGTCTACAAAAAATGACGAACAAAATAAAAAAATAAACAGCGAAATCGGTTCAGCCGTTCTCTCGCAAATCGAGCAACAGACGCGCGCGCGGACCACGCGCTGAAATTAGGCCTCAAAACGTTAAGATCTGATGAAAACCCAAATTTTTTTTTTGCGCGCGCGATTACTATACTTTCTTTGCCCTTTGGGTAGCTGACGATGAAAACTTGATTAAGTATAATTAGGAGCAACCCCCTGTTCCCGGTACACACTTTAAGTACGGTTTATCCCACGAGCCACGACCGTATCGCCCGGTTTCGCTGATATTTGGTGTGTTTGCCGATGGTGGCTGACATTTCAAGTTTCAACAATTAATTTTTGACCAAAACTTCAACAATTCAGGTTTTTGTCTGCAAATCGAGGTCAACTAAATTAAGAGTTGACTAAAAATTAATTTAAAAATTGATTTAACTCCTGAACACGACAAAAAGGACGCATTTCTTCTTTAAGCAATGCAATTCCAAAAAAATACTTTCAGTTGAAAGTTGATAACTACTTTTTATTTTTTTATTTTTTTTATTTTTTACTTTCCTAGGCTCTAAGAAGTAGCTGGTGTGCAGTCAAGGTACGAGTAAAAGAAATGGCACTGATAATAAAAATATAAAAGAAAGTGAACAACAGATAATGAAAATGAAAACAAACAACGGCTTAGAAAATAAATGTCTTCTGGGCATGCCAATAAAATGAACACCTCACCGGAGTCGCAGTGTTCGGTACCGAAACGAAATTCAATTAATTCTGGATGCAGGGAACTGGAGGTTTTGTAGCCGGACGACGGACGAGAGCAGAATCCGGAAGAAAAAATGATATCGTATCGGCCCAAATAGCTTGGTGGGTTCGATGGGCTACCATGGACGACTGATCGCTCCCAGACGCTCCATCACGTTAACGATTTACTGCCCACCGAACCGCGCATTCGTCCTGATTCTTCATTTTCACGTTACACTGGTTAGCCCACTGGTCACTCCAAAATAAGGATATGAGCAAAATCCACCCAAAACTATAGTTATCACAGTTATCAAAACATCAAATTTTTTTCTCAAAAACGGCTGATACGGTCATGATTAAATTTCTTGTATGGACAGCTCAAAATAACGCGATAACACCATAAAATTCCCATCCGTGGGGAAATGGCGAGAGCAGCACAATAAATTATCGAACTGTTCGACGAAAATCGATTTTAGCGCAGTATTGGTTCATAACCCTACGATTTCGATCAGGAACATTTTTTTGCACCCCCCCCCCCCCCCAAAGTTGACTCTTTACGTTTCGAGGCATTGGAATGCCAAATATGCAATGTGCGTCCACCGTCACGCCTTTAACGTGAAATAAAAACCCTGCAAATTATTACACAACAGTTAGTTATTATCTTGCTCAGCTTGACGCTGTGTCACCCCTCCGACACACATCCCATTCAATTCAGCATCGAATACTAGTAAACCATACGAAACATGACCTGGCTACAATGGAACTATGGAAACTAAATATTCCCCCGGCGCCAGGCGCTTATGATCCGATGGAGGGGTGTGCGGAGGAAGTGGCCTTGGCGCCCTGTCGGGCAAAAAGAGTCGAAAGGGCGTTGCGAGTCGAGCGTGCGGGTGATTGAGTTTGATATGATGGGAGGGAGTACTAACGACGAAACGTTGACTTCCGGTGTAGCTCCCGCGTTATACTGCGTTTCGTTAATTTTTTTAAACATTTTTTGCCCATAACAACCATGGGCTTCGTCCGATCGGATTGCCGAGATGGCAGGCACAACTAGATTCCAAATGGTATTTTTGTGCGAAAGAACGAATTTTTTAGACCACATTAAAGGCACAAAACGGCCTGGACAGCGGACGGACATTGCAAATTTGGAATCTCCATGTCTTGAAACGTTAAGTATCAAATTTTGAGGGAATGATTTTCAGAATGAATAATAAACCAAAAACCGTTCTTTCGTCCGAAAATCCCATTTGGTATTTTGTTGTGCCCGCCTATTCTGTATTCTGATCAGACGAAGCCCATGGTGATTAAGGGCAAAAAAAGGTTAAAAAACTAAGCAAAACGTAATTTTGTCCGTTTTAAAGCAAATACGCCGTGGTTGGTATCGTTTTGAAGGTACTTTTGGATGCCGGGTCGAATGGAATGTCGAATGACTCCGTCTAGATCGAAAACAGTGAAATTACAGTAATTACAACGACCCAAAGTCTACAAATTGAAATAACTTGAAGGAGAATGTAGCCAAACTCCAACCATCCACCCCATCAGCTCGAATCGTGACGTCATCAATTGCCCACAGATGCCTGGAATGTCATTTTCGTCGTAGTCAGGTCATGTTGCGTATTGTTCACTGGTATTCTTCGATGCTCAATCGAACGGAATGGTTCTCACGGATGGTCAAGATAATAAACCGTTGCGGCGTTGTTGCCCCTTATAAACTCCGCTCAAATGTTACTAGAATGTTAAATAAAATTGAGGTACTAGTCCAATCGAGTACATACATTGAGCGCTTGATCCCTTTCCATGCCCTTGACGTGTTGATTGCCATCGTTATGTGGTTGTGATGGTGGATAAACATCCGAAATGGAAAAACCATATTCTACATGTGAGCAATTCAATCAGACGATCTTCTTTCATGTTTTCCTTTCTTTTAATAAATTTCTTCCCATATCTGCCCTGAACATGACTTTTCACGCTTATATTTACTCTATTCTGACCTGATGGGGCAGGGCATATCAAACTACTTTAAGATCAGTTGAGGCGGCAATAAAGTCGGCATTACGACTTATATTTAGAACTGGGTATCGGAGCCATAGCAAACCATTGTTTATGAATATTAGAACACCCCACCCCTCCACCACAAATACTTCTTCAAGCGTCAACTAACAAAAATCCCTCGATTGCATAGGATAACTAGACATCACTCGCCTATTATGGTGCCGATCCCTTAAATAAGGCCGTTTTGTTATTTAAGTCCTAGGCTTTTTAATAGAATTACCTCCAAGCATTAAACTTATTGAAAAATTTAGTCAATTTAAAAAAGGTGTTCATGAGTTTCTTATGCAACTGCATTTGAATGATTTTTCTGTTGATCTTCCTCTTTCTGAACTTTTTTCATTGATGCTTTAGCACGTTTATATACTATTAATTGACGTGCAACTCCTGATCTCTAGGCAATTTCCTTAAATTTTGGAGATCAGAAATTGTTGTGTATATATATCGCAAATAAAAGGCTTTCTAAAAAGAAAAAAAATTTTAAAAAATTTCACTCAAGATATATAAGGACTATTCCAGAAATGCCGGAATTTCAACAGCCCGACAACTGGTAAAATCATAATTATTCACTTCCAAAAAAAATCTCTCGTACATCTACGTTAATTATCTGCGTACCAATTGGTCAATAATGTTCAGGGCGTGAGTACGAGCAGCACAATAAATTCAGGAATTGTAAGAGCTACCGCTTTCTGACGCCACTGATTGAAAAAAAGCCGAATTGACGGAGAGCTAAGGAAAGTTGTGTGTTGCGGCGCACCTGATATGTTGACTCGGGCGCAGTTAATCCACAGTGACGAGTGAGCGAAGTTACATGCATTTGTTTCTTAATATAATTATTAATACTTTTAATATTTTTCCCATATTGAACAACGAACTGGTTTTGGGCCTTCGACCGCGCCAGTTGGCAGTAAGTTTTCATACTTCAGAAGCGGTTATCCGGTAATGAGTCGTCGAACCCCATTGTGACGATGCGCGACGTCCCATATGGGGAAACGGGATGGCGAGGGTGGAGCTGCAGGGTGCGAGGGCGGGGCGGGGGGCGGGGGGGTTGTTTGAGTTGGCGGCTCTCGAGTCAAACGAAAGCAATAAATCAAGACGATGCAATTCTTCGGACGGGAGGGCGCTTACCGAACGAAGGTTGCACCACCTGCGCCCCGTTCAACGCGCTGCATTTTTCGCGACGGACCCGTTCAACTCGTTGCACCCCGCTGCGCTCCGCTCTGCACCGCGTCTAAATCCCTTTCCCTCTTCAACGGTTCTTCATTATTTACCTTCCCTCGTCGCTGCTCTTCCGCCGTCTTCCTTTCGCGAATTTTTTTTTCTTTTTCGACAATCTCCCCAGTTCTCACGGCGTCACTATTTATAGTTGCTCCAAAGAGCGGCCGCGATGGGGTGGAAGTGGACCGTGGAGGGGGGGGAGGGCTCCCGCGAGCGATCAATCAAACCCCCGTCAATTCTCATTAATAGAACCGGCCCTCGCGGGGACGGCCTTTTGACGGCTGGGACAATCGACTAGCGAACGCTTTAGCGCCTTCGCACGATAGCCCCGGGGATTAGCATATCGCACGGTGCTAGCAATTTGTAGACCCGTCCCAACGGCGCTTCCGCCAACTCGTCCAACAAAACCCTCGTTATGTCGAACCCGCTGCACTTTTTATTTTCTCCTTTTTTCAAATTCGCGACCCGCTCCGTTGCATCTGCGGCCGATAGAGCGACTCGAGGGGAGAGCCCCGCTCCTCGCCCCTCACCATACTACCCCGGCATAATATTTACACAGCCTCACATGGCAGAATAGCCGAACCGCCTCCCAATTAATTCCACGCATTTTTAATTTCCAAAAGGGTAAAGAAAGTATAGTGATCGTGTAAAAAAAGGTTGGGTTTTCATCAGAACGGACTACTGAATCCGTAAAACCTAATTTCCTCGCGTGGTCCGTGCGTGTCTGTAGTTCGATTTGATGGGAGAACGACCAGCTGATTGAGCTGGTTCTTTTTTTGTTTTGTTCTTTATTTTTTGTAGACACCAAAATAAGGTTATGGGCGATTTCGGCCGACTGGAAAGAGGGGTGGGGGACGAAAATGTACCAAAAACGGAGGTTTTTCGCATTCTTCTCGAAAACGGCTCTAACGATTTTGATTAAATTTTCAAATTATCTTCTACTAATCAATACCAAACTTTTCTTCTCTGTACATACCACCATGAAAATACGGTGAGCGGCCTATGAAGCAAAAATTGGTTTTTTAACACTTTTTGGCAAAACTGCGATCAACGATTTTCACCAAAATCACAGCATGTTTTCGAATAGTTAATACCTACACATTGTTCTCGATAAATGTTTCTCTGATAGTCCATTGAACAGTGATAAAAATCAAAATGTGTCGAAAGTAACATTTCCGTAAATTCAGGAGTAACTGCTACACCAGATGTAATCAATCTTACAGAGCGTCTTTTAGCCACCCATACTCACATTTCGTTCTGTGTAATTATTTCTGTATATACATGTTGAACGGAGATATAAGCCAAGTTAACTCAGAAAAGGAGATTTGTCGAATATTAATTTATCGGTATTAAAATTATCTCAAAAACTACACTAACGATTACGATCCAACTTACGGAGTAAGGTCAACTAACTGGTACCCGGTGAAAAACTCGCGCGGTAGCGCTTACAGTTCCGTAATTTATTGTGCTGCTCGTGCTAATACCCTATTATTGACCAATTGGATAATTAATGTGGACGTACACACTTTTTTTTGAAGAGTATAATAATCTCTTTTCCAGAGTTGTACGCCTAAAACTTTTAGAAATGTTATTAAGTGAAACGGCCGTGATGGAAATTCCGGAATTTGTGGAGTAGCCTTTCATATGAGCGGTATTAAACGCTTATCGTATAGCTATTCGATTGGCGCCTCAATTTGTGAACATTGCAGTAGCATTTGAGCGGAGTTTTGTAAAGAAACAACTGCTGTAAAATCAATTTCGGTCGAAATGTTCGGTAATTTATTGTGCTGCTCTCGCGAGTTTCTCACAAATGAGAATTTAATGGTATTGTTGTCTCATTAAGAGCTGTCCATATAAAAAATTGAATTGAATTCATTAGTGGCGTTTTTGAGAAAAAAAAGTATTCGGTGTTGATCACTATGAGAACTATAGTTCGTTTTTGACGGATTTTGCTCATACACTTATTTTGGCGTCCTTTGGTGACGTGCGGGATAGATATCAAGTTTGGGCTGACTTGGTCCACCTATTTCACTCAATCGCGTTCACACACACGCACAGACCATTCCCAAATAGCATTTGTAGGACTCTCTCTGAAAATAACCGCAAGGACCGAGGAGTTCAATTACACCAAACTTCCCCATGAGAACCCTCAACTGAAAACGTAAACAAAACATTACTGACTGTTCTCAGTTTTTACCCCGTGGTTAGAAAACCGTGGACACTATCCTTCTCCCTCCTCGAAAAGAATTGGCGTGGCAGTCTCACGACTCCTCTGCGTGCTGATTGCTCAATAATGGTGCCGGCATAAGTAGGAGCGCCTAATTAAAGTCGGGAACATGAAGCGCTACCACTTTCCAAGTAAAATGTGAAATTATGTTTTACCTTTATAAATGCAATTTTAGCGTGGAACGCGCCACTTAACGGCCAAAAAGCGTCACAATGAGAGGAAATGAAATGACGTCACACCGTTCCCTCACACCACTCGCAGCCTTCTATTCCTCCCCATTCGCCAGCTATCACACTTTTACAACGTTCAAGCAAACTTTGAGTTTACTGGTTGGATGAGTAGCTAACGCCATTATAATCGACGAATATGTGCGGATAAGGAAAGCTGTGTGATACGTTCCGCCGGGTGTTCTCCTTCTCCTTCTAGTTTCCAATTGAATCACCCTCATTTCTCAACTTCGTTTTGTTATGAAGAGGAGTTACAGAATACATGCGCTCTTAGAATAAGAATATTATGTATGCTCTAGATCGCCGAAAGAAAAGGCGGTTGCAAAAAAACTACTTACGAGTGGCTCACTGAACACGCAGTTCACTTACCTGAAACAAAACGAAACAAGTTAGCACTTCGAATAAATTACTATTAGTATCGTTACATGTTTACTTTCCTTGGCTCTACAAAGTAGAAATGAAAATTAATGTAATCGGCTGAAAAAATTTTTTTTGAGTTCTCTTCAGATCTTTGCGTTTCAGACCCCCCTGAGTCCGAAAAACACTATTTAGGAAATTGATGTTCTGTGTGTTTTTAGAGAAAACGACCGTACCAAATCAGCTGAAACTTGATATTTAGCCCGCAGGTTACTATGGGACGCCAAAAAAAGGGTATGAGCAAATGTACAGAAAGTTAACTATAGTTATCATAGTGATCACAACATCAATTTTTTTTTTGGCTCTAACGATTATGATTAAATTTTTTACATTGATAGCTCGTAATAAGACAATTATACCATAAAATCCCCCTTGGTGGGAAAATGACGAGAGCAGCACAATAAATTATTAAAACATTTCCGCTGAAATGTTACTAAAACGTGCGTTGCAACACACAACTTTCCTTAGCTCTACGTCAATCCACTTTGTACATGGCTGATTCTATTTAATCAATTCATTTATCACTCCGTTCCTTTGAACTAGGTCAAACAACACTTCACAGCAGCAGGAAGCGGTAGCGCCTACAGTTCTGGAATTTATTGTGCTGCTCGTACTCATTGCAGGACCATTATTAAGCGATTAGTACACAGATAATTAATGAGGCTGTAAACGCGATTTATTAAAAAAAGGATAGTAATCACTTTTGCAGAGTTATTGGAAAATAACTGTTAGAACTGGTAGTAAGCGCAACGGCAGTAGTTGAAATTCAGGAATTTCTGGAGTGAGCCCCATGTGTATCTCATGAGCGTTTTTAAACACTTACTCTTTAGGTATTGGATTGAACTACAATACCAATTTTTTTTTACATTCTACTAACATTCCAGCGGAGTTTATAAGGAAACAACCGCGCTAAAAACGCTTTTCGTCGAAAATTTTGATAATTTATTGTGCTGCTCTCGTCATTTTTCCACAAATGGGAATTTTATGGTATAGTTGGCATATTGGGAGCTACCGATATAAAAAATTTAATCAAAATCGTTAGAGTGGTTTTTGAGAAAAAAAAAATTTGGTGTTTTGATCACTATAATAACTTTGGTTAGCTTTCGGTGGATTTTGCTCCTACCCTTATTTTGGCGTCCCATGGTAACCTGCGGGCTAGATATCAAGTTTGAATGGATTTGGTACGGTCGTTTTCTCTAAAAATCGTTCATAGACACACAAACGCACACAGACCATTTTCCCAAATAGTGTTTTCGGACTCGGGAGGGTCTGGAACGTAAAGATCTGAAGAAAACTCTAAATTTATTTTTCAGCCGATTACATAACTTTCCTTTCTACTTTGTAGAGCCAAGGAAAGTAAAAATTGATGTAGTCGTCCAACCCTAATATAAAATAAAGGGGTCGCTACGGAAATTCCTGAATTTCAACCATCACCGTTCGCACCATTTTAAACGATTTTGC
Source organism: Pachypeltis micranthus (assembly GCA_020466155.1). Lineage (NCBI taxonomy): Eukaryota > Metazoa > Arthropoda > Insecta > Hemiptera > Miridae > Pachypeltis > Pachypeltis micranthus. The sequence continues at coordinate 43,361,120 of CM035769.1, forward strand.
CCGATAACTTTGCAAAAGTGATTACTATCCTCTTCAAAAAAATCGTGTTTACAGCCTCATTTATTCTCTGTGTACCAATCGCTCAATAATAGTGCTGCAATGAGTACGAGCAGCACAATAAATTCCGGAACTGTAAGCTCTTCCGCTTTCCGCTACCGTGAAGTTCCAACGAACTGAGTGATCAATGAATTGATTGAATGGAAAAAGCCATGTAGAAAGTGAATTGACGTAAAGCTAAGGAAAGTTGTGTGTTGCGGCGCACCAGATATTTTTCATATAAGATGACCATGTCCGAACAAAAAGTATTTTTGCGGTACAGAAGTAGCGGAGCGCAATAATAGACAAATGCTAGTGAACGACAAACCCCCCAGCACACACCACAACCTATCGGTCATCCCTTATCGATTGCGATTGACATTTTTGTACGAAAGCGGAACACGTTCTTCATCGGCAACTCGTAGAACAGACATTTCAATTGCAAATTGTCCTGGACTGGGAAAAAACGCCTTTTGCCCAACTGTAGAGTCCCTCCACTGCTCCTATTTATTTACCCGCAACGTTATCTACGGCGCATCACCAAGGTGTTGCAAAACCAATATATTCACGCGTATTGCGAAGCGTCCATCTAGTGTGATGCTGGAAAGTTCTCAGTTCTTTCGTCTACAACATGCGCCCTGAAGCTGATCAATAAATTGACCAGATAATCCTACTGGTTGAGAGTTCAGATGAGAACGCCTAAAGATGGCTTCAAGCCATAATTGGCTGGATGGAGTCGGCTTAAAGCTGAATTTTAGCGAATCCAATTTTGTTGCTTTTTCCTTACGTAATATCTCTGTCCCTGTTCTAGGAAATATTAAATGCCACATTGTGTCAACATGTAGTGCAAGTGATTGTAGTTGCCCCGGTATCAAGCAGATTCCACAGGCTACGTATTTGGGGGTGGTTTGGACCAATGTTTGTCCTGGAAGTACCATATTGACAATATATGCAACAGACTTTGTAAAGTCATACCCCTGTGCCTAGAAATCCGGAATTTTATGTCTATGGGCACGCTTAAAATGTTTTATTATGCCCTAGTGCAATCTGTGATATCCTATTGTATTCTTGTGTGGGGATCGGCCTATCGAACTTACCTAGAGCCTTTGCATATAACCCAGAAAAAAATTATCAAAATTTTACTGCGTAAGAAAATGAGATTCCCCTCCTCGGCAGTTTTTAGGACATTTGAGGTATTGGACATCTTCCACATTTACAAACAAATTGTATCCATATATATATTCAAAAATTTATCTGCTTATGAAAAGAATTATGGGCGGACGAGGTCATCTGGTAACCTTACACTGAAGTTGCCTTTTAGATTCACAACTAGAAGTCAGAATTTTTTTGCGTACAATGGAATAAAGCTGTTTAATAGCCTTCCAAAGGAATTAAAGATGCTAAATGATTTAGCTGGGTTTAAGCGGCGCATCAAAGAGTACGTCCGTGTGGAAATGCTCAGATGATTTTCTTTTAACTTTTTCTGATTTTTTTAATGAACTATCTATCACATAATCCAGTATATAGGTACCTATCTATAGCAATAAAGTTGTGACGGCTCCTCCCCTCAGCACAAGTTTTTACTTATCGAGGGGGGAACGCATTATGAAGTATTTGTGTTTCTTTTTATATTCTTTTTTTGCAGTCTTCTTAAATAAATGCATTAAAAAAAAAAAAAAAAAAAAAAAATAAGTTGACAATGTCTTCCTCAGTCGCAAATCGTTAATACGTACAAGTATTACTATTTCGCCACCTGCTGTTTAACTATAGGACTTACGTCAGAGAGGGAGAAGAAAGGGGGGAGGGCAAAGGCCGAAGAATCAAGTTTCTGATGTCTTTTATTTTGTGACATGATTTCGTTCCCTCCCACCGTGACGCCTTCCAGCAATTAGGTAACGGCTAAAGCATGTTCAGCAACAGGTTTTAGGTTTCAAGTCGATCATCCAGTTATGTACGTGGGATTAAGTACGGTTTATTTTCGATTCAGTTATGCTCCATTGGCATTGATGTTTTACAGCAGGACAAGCCCGTACCAGTTGTATTTAACAATATGCAGCACACAATACTCACAACTTGAGCTCACCATTTTGTCAAGCCTTTCAAAGTGCGTATCCCTTACCCCGTAATTATCTATTATTAATCATTTGTTCAAGAGAGTAGTAGTAACGCCTCCCTCATACGTGAAAACTCCTGTCGTATCTCCTGTACCCTGTGTCCCAACTGCCTCCTCAATATGATGCAAGTTCCCTACTTCACGTTGCAATCGCCCTAGGGCAAATATATTTATTGGAACATAGAATTATAGTAGTTAATTGCCGCTTTTTCCCCACCCAGTGGCCAGACCCACGCTGTTCTTTGTTATTATCGTCCCTTCCTGTCGCCATTGTAACAACTCGCATCTCATGTCTTGTGCGGCTACTGAAGAATATAGCCACCTTTAGACGTACTGCTTCTTACGCAATATCATCTGTTCCCGTTCAGCTTCAAGTTGACTCCCCCAATTTATTTCAATTTGTAGGTTTTATTCTCATCAATTGTCGTAAAGCTTCAGCTCCATATGCCGTTTAGGCGTTTAGGCGTTTGATTTCCTCTAACTTATTAAACATTTATTTGCTCCATGTTGTTATCTTTCTCTCCCTTGTATGTAGCATAGGGTTGAGGGAATTTAACGTTTCACGATTGGGGTACCCAGTCCTAGGCGTACTGGAGTGGTCCTGATATAAATCCCACCGAAAGCATTTGAGTAAACAGTATCCCTTTTATTTTCCGTTTCCAATAATTCTTGTCCCCAGATGCGTTTTAATTTTACGTATTATTTACACCATTATGATCATCACGGAGCTTCTCAGCGTACTTCACGCGAAGTGATAATCCATTTTGATTTATTATTAGGCAAAAAATGGTTATAAAATTTAACAAATACGCAATTTTGGCAGTTTTATCGCAAACACGCCGTGTTCGGTATCGTTATCTAGGTATTTCTAGATGCTGGGTCGAATGGAACAATGCGTCTAGACGGAAAATAGGGAAATCACAGTAATTATTGTGAACCAAAGTCTAGCCGCCAACTCGTCTCACAACGTCGTGCCAATTGCCAACCGGCGCCTGGAATATTTAGTTTTCGTCGTTCCGTTGTAGTCAGGTCATGTTTCGTATGGTTTACTGGTATTTTTCGACGCTGAATTGAATGGGATGGGTCTCAGCGGTGTGAGACCATGTCGAGTCGTGCAAGAGAATAATAAACCATTGAGTTATCATTTGTAGGGGTTTTATTTTTACCCCGTTCGAACAAACACTTCTCTTCTTCCACATTTTCGTCCTTCATCTTTCGAGGGTTATGCGCACGTATCTGAAGGGAAGACGTTTAAGAATTCGCACTTTCGGCCGATGGCAAAATAAATTGGTGATCACGCGGGGGGGGGGGCTCCCCACCAACCCCCCCACCATCAACTTACTTCTATAACACCCCTACAACAATCGAGAACGAAAACAACTTCGAAAAATCGGAAAACGGCAGCAGACTTTTCAAAAAGCCCCCCACCCCCTTTCCCGACTTTACGCGCACAAAAGAATCCCGTCGGCAAAAGATGCCGTGTGGAGAAAGAGAGTTTTGGATAAACAAACAGCGTTTTTTTGTGTGTGTGACTCGGTGGATTTCTGATCACAACGGACGGCGGACCACTTCAGAAAAACGCCTTTTGTCCGCTGCTCCTATTTATTTACTCAGCCCTTCGAATACGGACGAGTCGAGTTGCCGAGCATTTTTGTCCATCTTCACTCCCCCCCACGTCACCATGCCCCATCGTCACTACCTTTACCGCCACAGGAGCGCTTTCTTGTTCGCATTATCGAAGGATTTACATCTTATTATATCGAAAATACAAACAAAAAATTACGGATAAAAAAAGGGGGGTGAACGAGCGAGAGAGTGAAGGGGGGGGGGATGGAGGGTCGCGACCGGTCCGGGGGATTATAATTTTTGCAATAGGCGGACATTAAAAGGGCGACGGAACTCTCAGGGTCATCTCGAGCCACAATAATAAAGATGAATTGATATATTCACGAGGGACGCGGCATTGGCCGGTCGTAGAGTGGTGCACGGTGGGAGGGGGGGGGGTTCGTCATAGTCAACGATCCAACCACTTCTTTTTTCTCTAGCTCCCGAAAACAGAAATACGATACGACTAATGTTATTCAACGGCCCCCGTTCAGTCAACTACCGCAGAAACCCGACGCCTCCAGGTGCAGGGACAATCCAAAGCTACCTCAACGGTGTCTTCACAAAATACAACTGGAAAAATGCAGGAAAATTGGTTGACGGGAGCGTACGTTAGTGCTATGTGCCGCACATACACACATCTCTGTGACTGTTCGAGAATTACACACGGGCAAAGCTCCATGTACATTTATAGTAGACACTAATCCAATCCAACCTTCATTGAAAAGCCAACGCGTAGGTAATTGACGTGACTGGTAATGAGTGGTTCTCAACGTTCCATAGAGCGAAACCAAAATTTAACGTTCCAGAATTTATCAAGTTGCTTCTATTATGTCACGACCTACATCGAATAAGCATCATATAGATAATTTATAGCACTGTTTATATAGATTTTTTGAAGTGTTTCGCGTTCATAGTTCTGGCATTACAAGAGAAACGCTGCGAAAATGCCAATAAAATGACGTTGGTTGGAACTCTGGAATTTCTGAAGCTGCTCCTAATTATCTAACGACCATCGTTACACATTCCCCGTATAAGTGGCTTATTGAAATAACACCCTGATTTTTTGGGGGGAACGCCACCGTCATAGGAGCCAGAATTATAAGAAAAAAAGTGCACTAAAATAGCTTTTCGTCGAAATGTTTGATTATTTCTTGCGCTACACTCGTTATTTGAATGCGGACGAACATGTTACAATAAACTGGATGTACAAAAAAATAATCAAATTAGAGCCGTCTTTGAGAAAAAAAATTGGTGTTTTATCACCATGATAACTATAGTCAGTTTTGGTCATAGCTGCTGTAGTCCAAGGGTTGCCTGCAGGCTCAGCTGGTATTTTGTAACAACTACCGAAATTCCGGGTTCGAAAAGCACGTTCCATGCAGAATCACGGGGCCGATGGGAGCCTAGATAATTGTTAATCAGTCGAGCAAATTCTTTTCAAGGTTCAGGCGATTGTAGGGGAGAAGCGCGTGAATGCGTTAGATTCGACGTTGGCAAGATTTGTAGAAAACGTGTAGGGACGACACAGTCCAGACAAACGGACATGTAGATTGGTGGCGGGAGTGATTTGATCCTAACTAAATTAAATAATGTAATAATATATTCACGTTATATTACGCTTTAGAATCAAAATGCAGCTTTCTTCTTTAACCGATTTAGTTGAAAATAAACTTCGACATTAAACATCGATGTTCCATCCTCACTGTTTCCCTTGGCGCTCAATCAACCCCCCCCCCCTCCACTCGAAGCCTCGAGTTTCGTAACGAACCGTCGACAAATTATTCAGCTGCAACTCGGCGACTAATGAGCAACTTTTGAAAAGGAACCCGATCGTCTAGAAACTGAGACTTTCCTTCGGATGATAAAAGAGTCTGCGAGTCGCGCTCCGCGTAGACGCTTTTCCACCGACAGGCTCTCAGAGAATCGCGGCATTCACGGAAAAGGGTTTATAAGAGGATTTCAAGGGAACTCTAAAACTGTCTGAACTCGTCCGCAGGCTCGAAGGGTTCGTTAACGAGGGAACAGCTTAGTAATTTGGAAGGTGCTTCCTCAGAAATGAGTAATTGACGAATTGAATTGGTTTGAATTGAATAACGAATGTCAGGGCGCCCGTCCAACTTTCTTTGAGGAGTTGTGAATAGTGAATAAACACGAGATAGCAAACGATAGAGCCGGATTAGTATGAATTATTGATAATTAAGACGTCTACAACGACGTTCGTTCAGGAGCGAGAGGTTAAATTCAACTAATAACGAAACCCTCAAGTTATTTATAAGTCAATTCCAAGTCTTCTCGAACGCTCAATCAAGTCAACATGTCTAGCCGACTCCGTGTGAGCTTTTCTCAAAATAGATGGCTAATTGACACGATTCGAAGTTCAGTACAGGACGCCTTACAGTAGCAAATAAGACTGACGAACGACTGAAAACCGACAGGCGCAAAAATAGAAAGAGCAGATTCAAGACCCAGCGATTGATGCGAAAAAGTACGCAAAATGAAGAAAAATTACAGGCTCGTTGTTTTGGCTAAATGAATGAGGGAAAAAGATTGGTTGTTCATGATCTAGAAACATAATTTCAGCAATTAATGGGTTCAATAGCTAGCGACACACTTTAACACGAAACAAAAGCAGAAATACAATGATGGACGACAAAATGTGTGTGTTCATTCATCGCCACTCTGTGCCCTTCCTGGGAAGAACAGGAGCAGAAGTGAACCCCTTAGAGGATTTGAGTCTAATAACTGGGCCTTAGCCTCTTTTAGTGCTAGTCTGAAGCAATTCCACCTGTACGAAGAGCTAGAGAGCGACCTCGGCCTGTCCTGTGGCTGTTCCGTCTGCTTCAAACGTCAATAAGCGACAGTGCATTTCCATGCCAGTAATAAACCTAGCCATTCTAAAGCACCGCTGCTAGAAGAAAAAAGGGAGGGCTGGGACCCTGGGGAGGTGGCAAGACGCGTGCCACACAATCCAGAGCTAGTGGACCAGGCAAATGATTCCAGCACTTAGTTCATGCTTTGAGTCGCACCATCGAGAGGTGATTTGATTTCTACCTCACCCGGTTCGTGACAGGACATGGAGCACTTCGTACCTGCACTGCAGGGGAATGATGGATGATGCTCCCATGCCATCCCACGATCATGTGCCGTAACGTTGACAACTATTTTTCGATGCTGGATCGTATGGGATGGGTCTCAGGGGTGCTCTATAAGCATATGTGTCGCTTCCTGGATCGTTGGTATAGCCACATTAGGATAGGTCACAAGCATCACGTACAAGAGACTAATATACCGTTCTGTTATAATTTTCAGCGTTTTTTTAATATTATTATTGCGTAAAGATGCTTCTTCCGTCAAACTCTGAAGCGAATCCGAAATGAAAAGTTCGCTCAAAACCGTTTCCCTCGTTCACACTACATAGAGCAGTCCTCGTTTCTTTTCACGGGAAAAATTCTTTAACCAACGAGCGCCCTCCCCAGAATTAGCGTGTAACCCGGGAAAGCGGATTGCGAAAACGTTGTGCTGGAGCAGTACGGTAGGAGCCCCGTATATATTTAAGGATATTTATCCTCTTCTAAACCATATTAAGGAGCCGTAACCGTCCCTTTTCCCTTTGAGAATCGACGGTATTCCGCCGGCGCAAATATTTACGGGCGGCGCTCTTCCTCCGCTTGCTAGCCCCTTCAGACGCTTCGGGGCGTCCTTTTTACTGCTGGCTTGTCATTGGCAAACAACTTTTGCCCCCCCCACCCCACCCCCTTCCCGTCCAACCGTTTCCTTAGCCTGAAAAGCTTATGCTTTTGAATCGCTCGGTGCTGCGAGAAGGTGATGATGCTGAAAAGCCTCTTCTTTTTGGAAAATGGCGACACGCAGACGGCGATGTTAGTGCAGGTGACTCTGAAGGATTCGTTGGATACTCGAGCAAATATGGGCGACTGAAGTATCCAAAATATCCGTCCATTGCGTGGCTTTTTCTAAATTTATTTACGAAACTCGTAACATCGCGTGTACACCATAACCCAAGAAGCTCGTGCTGCAGAGGCTCAGATCTATTAAGCCCCCAACTTCGAGTGAGATCTAAACCACGAGCATGAGCGTTAAAATCAATACAACTAAATGAACTGAATAAGAAATCTCCCAACTAACACAAGAAACTCCTCTCTGAAATGGCAGAAAAACTTGTTAGCAACCGGAAAAAGGAAAAGTACTTTTTATTACAACTGGACGACCGCCAAACCTGAGCTGGAAATAATTAATGCCTGATTGCTTAGAGTATATACAATTCTAACCTGAATGTCACTAATATTTATCACTATGGGTCATTTCTGAAGCGAAGAAGTTGAAGAAAATGTCGAGACATCGTTCCAAACACACTATACTAGAAGACAATGCACGTAAGTGTGTAATATTACCGTTTTTAAAACGATCAACGACAGATTATGGTTACAGCTCCGTTAAAAATGTTTGACGTATAGCATTCGCACTTTCAGTGCGCGAATTAAATTAGACTTTTCGCAAAATGAATTAAACTTTTCGTAATATGAATTAAACTTTTCGTAAAATGAATTAAACTTAGATACCCGAAAAGTACCTAACGACCACGGTCCCGATAGATAGTCCAAACTCTGCCGACCCAGAGCCTGATACCTTCCTGTTGATTGGTTGACAATCCTTCTCGTTGCATGGTTCAGCATTCCTTCTCTGTGTTGTTTTTCCCGGACCTATAATTGGACCGGTAGGAACGGAGGAAGTCGTATTTCTTCTCTCATGCCTAGTTCATTATCTCAGTGCCTCCGTCTCCGTTATTGGTAAAGTGTCCGATTTTTGTTCATTGGTAGAACGTTTTTTTAAAAATTAAAATGAGTGACAATGAGTCAAGTTCATCGGATTATTTCCGTAACAGAAGAAATAATCGTAGACACGGTAGACGACTTATAATAATTAGCGACAGTGATTCAAGTATTACTTCAGGTACTCGGAACAGGGTAAGAAGACACCGAGGGAAATATGAGTCAATCTCTGTTGAAAAGCGCAAGATTTTCGTAAACCTTTTCCTTGAAGGATGCAGCATCAAGAGCTGGTGTGAAATTGAGTACAGTTAAAAGCATTATTACTAAATACAAGCGGGATCAGTGTGCGGTTCTAGGACCCCAACAGCGTGGACACCGCCCGAAAAAGTTGTTGCCTGATGTGCTACAGAGACTTGAACACATAGTTGAATCTGACCCAACTATTACTCTCAAGAAAATGAAGGACAACCTTCAAGAGCATAACATACACCTAAGTGGAACGTCTATAAGAACTGCATTACGTCATTTGAACATTACACTTAGAAAAACATCAATGGAACTTGATCGGATGAACTGTGAGTCAACGTTACAACAACGCTACGCTGTAGGCTTCAACCAGTCTATTCCTGAAAACTGGGAAAAACTAATTTTTATAGATGAGTCAGGGTTTAATCTCCATATGAGGCGATCTCAAGCGCGTTCAACAGCTAGAACAAGGGCAGTAGTCACTGTTCCGACGGTAAGAGGACGCAACACTTCCTTAATTGTTGCCCTGAACAATGTAGGAATCGTTCATTTCAAAATCGTTTCCACGGGGGCAACAACTGCAGCTGTGTCTTGTGATTTTTTGAGAGAGCTGAACTCGAAACTTCAAGATTCCGTGCCAGATGCATTGCTAATCATGGACAACGCACAGATACACAGATCTCTTGCAGTTCGTGAACTCGTTGCCTCTTCAGAAATGAATATAAAATTCTTGCCCTCCTACTCTCCGATGTTGAACCCCGAGGAAAAAGCACTTTCCAAAATAAAAAATCACGCAAGAGGTCTTCTAGGCATCCAAAGAGAACACCAACTTCCAGACGTAATCACAGAAAGTGTTCAATCCATCACGCCACAAGATTGTGCAAACTACGTGATAGATATGTTTCGACTGCTCCCAGCTGCTGCTCTAGAACGACCTCTCCATTAACTGTTGCCTTTTTATATTGACTTTGGTATTAATTTTCTATTTTCTGTACCGTTTTGTATTTTCTGTACACCATTTGTCCTCACAATTATACATTTTTTTGAAGTTGAAATTTTTTTTTTTACTACAGATTTGGCTAAGGTCGAATTTATTTTGCGAAAAGTCTAATTCAATTCAATTCGCGAAAAGTTTAATTCATTTTGCGAAAAGTCTATTTCAATTCGCGAAAGACGTCGCGTTCGTTCTCAAAGTGCGAATGCTATAAAAACAAAGGCTAACAGTGGACAAAAATTATATCGCAGTCGGTAGGACTCGAACCTACGCTCCCAGAGGGAATCTGATTTCTAGTCAGACGCCTTAACCACTCGGCCACGACTGCTCCCTGCGGAGTTGCGGTCTCAACAACCATCACGGACACCCAGACAATAAATATATATCAAATAAATACATTTCACCTATAGGTACTTATCCCACGTGTTTGTCACTTTTATTTCAGTCCGTTATGAATCAGGTCAAGATTCTGTAGCGAGAAACGGGAGGTAATTAACGTTCCAGAATTTATTGCTCTGCTCCTACCTATGTAAAGACCTTCAGCTGATTTAGGGGGCTATAAATAGTATTGGAGCTATAGGGATGAACACTATGTGAACAATTTAGTGGAAGAAAGTCGGAATTTCTGAGTTTGCCCTGGATAATCTCGCCGTAGAAGTGGATTCTTGGACTATCCACACGATTTTTTTTTTAAATAACGCTAGTTTCATATGATGTTAGCGCTAAAATCGACTTTCATCGAATTCTTTGATAATGTAACGTGCGTCTTTCGTCACTTTCCCACGCACATTTTATATTACCGCTACGTTACCCGAACCTTTTAACATAAAATATTTCATCAAAACTGTTATAGACACGCTTTTGAAAATTGGTGTTTTCATAACTAAAGTTAGAGCAGCACAATAAAATATCGACACTTTCGACCAAAAACTATTTTAGTGTAAAAAGTCTAATTAGTCGGAGAATTTTATAACTGCTGCACGATAATTACGAGCTACCTCACAAACTCTGGAGTTCAAACTACAATCGCATCTTGGACTGAAGGGGACAGTAGCATAACTGTGATTGTCCCACATTTGGGATAAGCATCGTGGACATAATGTTCGTGAATTTCCTCGAACAGCTTTTAAAATGATATTTCTTCGGTCCCATCGCTGGTGGGACCCACATGGGGAGCATCACACCATGCATGCACTCGCTGCTACTACGGAGTTTTCTTCCACACAGTACTGTGTGCAACCACAGTTTGGTCAGTGCCTCCATCCCGACAAGATCGCCAGTGAGCCAGAACACTTTAGACAGACCCACTGCCCGCAATCCTGCCTGCGTACGGAAGGAACCACATGGACCTCCTCCTCAATGTAGCATGTACGTTCCGATTTAGGGGTGTGCGGAGGCAGTACCGGCACCCTGACCTGCCTCCGCCCCATCGGGCAACAAAAGGGGGAATGGGACAGGGACTACTTCCAGCGAACCCTCGACCACTGCGATATCTGCAAGTTCCCATAAATGGGTACTAGGGATCGGCGGATTCCCCGCCTTTACCCTAGCTGCCTGCAGAGCATCCACCTTGGTTGACCTTCCCATGGTGCACCGGCTTACGCCGCGGGCTGTGCACCCCCGCAGTACCATTTTGGGAAAAATATCCCTTTAGGCTAGAATGGTCGCTAGACCGCCCGAACTATCGTCCAGACTTACGGCTTCGGGGACCTCCGCCTTGGGGGGGTTTGGACTTGTCCTCCCCTTGCCGGAGGACCCCAGGTCCCTGGTAAGCAAAAGCCCTCCGCGTACCGGCAATGCCCGATCACCGGATGGCAGGAGCGGGCCTTCAATGTAGCAGCTTTGATGTACCACATTAAAAAGAGCGCCCATGCAGAAACTCATATCAGAACCCTTGCAATGGGATACTGACGAGGGACAGCTAACACTGTCAGACACCTGCACAGGATACTTCCACCCCTAGGAGATCGCATGAACAAAAGATGGTGTCACCAGCCATTCCCAGTTACCCAGCTACTATCCACACGCCTTCACGCCTTTTTCTACACCTCCCTTTTGACGAGAACGCGGCCAAGGATGCAGCCCACATTTTACTTTGTTTTTATTGTCCCCTCTACAGTGTGGCTCATGGACCCGCATCCCAGGAAGGAGTGCCTTAGACCATTTAGTGCCCACTAAAGGACACATCCGCCACTTCACAGCCTTTGCCCACACTCATGCGCGGTTAGAAACACGCGCAACAGACGGGCTAAGCAGTAGCTAGTTAATTCGAGAAACATGAGCCTACAGGTAGTTAATTCAGCCTAACTCATGAAGCCCATCAGGTATCCCGTCTCCCCCTACCTGCGTCCCCCCCTTTATGGTATTTCGGAGCGACTTCAGTTTCAATTCTGAGGGTGATTCCCCGACGAAAATTCCGGGGAAGAAGTTGAAACCGACGTTGAAATAATGCGGAGCGACATAACATTACATCAGAAAGCCAGCAAGTTTCTTATCCTATTTGCGAGCAACAATCGGCGTGAAAGAGGACTCTCGGGGACGTTTGGAGTTTATTTTGTTTGTGACGTTCACTAAGTTGAGACGATTTATTCAAATACATAGTTAATGCTCCCCCCCATTATTAAAATTGAGCTCGTGCCTCCCGGAGGTTGGTTTTGCCTGAGGTGGCACAATTTTTAGCCCAACGAATCAACCAAATAGCCACAACGTTGGCAACCCCTTGAAGATTTAAGTGGAACGCCAATGCATAAAATGCAACATTTTAGTTAGTGGCAAATATTTACAAAAACACGTTAAAAATGCAGAAACGCATCTCTCATCGCCCATTTTCTGCTTTTAATTACTTTACTATTAGTGAAGAAACTCCAGGAAGAAATTGAGTTCCAGTTACCACTTTAATTTGTCACGCGTATGTTTCCCGCTCTCTGAAGATTGAAGCTTAACACAAAGCAGCAACACCTTGCACCATCGAACGGGGGCATTGCAGCGTAAGCCAGCTGGACTTTTCGGACCATTGCTTGATTTAGTTTTGTTCACCGCCTTCCTTATTACCCAATTTTAATCGAGGAGTGTGGTGCACACGAGACTTCTCACCACGAATTTCCGTAATGTTGAGTACGTTCACATTTATGGTCTCCAGCAGATGTGAACTCCCGTCCTAAGCAGAGGGAACAATTTTAATTGGAGCAATAAACGGGTGTCCAAATAATTCCGACAAATCTATTTAGACTCATAACCTCGTTTTTCGAGAACAGGGTCGCGCTATTGGGCGCGGTAACCGGCAGGCCTAGTCTAGAGTTCATGGCAGGATGTCCCCAAGGGGTAATATCATCCTCTGGGCAGTACTCTTGGATCCTCTCCTCCATCTTTCGCAAGCCCACAACTAACCGCCAGTGGTCTACATCGATGACATTACCATCGTTGGGGGAGAAGGGGGGGGGAGACTCAGCAGGGGCAGCAAGACTGCTGTTGTACCACGCAGTGTTCCTGGTCATTGTCCAATACGAAGCGACTGAGAGTGGCTGTGCTGCCAGCTTACAGGACCACCTAGCCTTGAAGGTTCTGGCTGGTGGTACTCCTCCCCATACATCTCATGCTGGAGCTAGTAGTTGTGAGCACGGACTGCTATTTCTCTGGCAGACTATTGGGGACCACTGCTCCACCTTGTCCCCCGGCTCCAGCAATCCACAACTTTGGAGCAAGCTCTCAGTCTAGTCCGTGACTGACTCATAAATCAGTCGCTGGAGAGATGGGCCTGCACTCCATCCTGCCCTCAGTCAGCAACTGACTACAGATGGGCTGGGGGCATCCCACCTTCCCCGTATTTCAACAACTTTTCGGCGGCATTTAACACGCGGCTGTTCTTCAGGCGCCGAGCGTTCGACTCGTGCTTGTGTGAAGGGCAAGTGGTGGAGGATGCTGCACATGTAGTTTTCTTCTGACTGCTGATGCGCAGGTACGGAACCAGATACTGAGTAGAGAAGCACCTGTCACGCTCGCGGAAACAAGAGCAGGAACACGTCGCTTCACGCTCAAGCATGGGCAAACAGCCGCAGACTAGAAACTTGGGAGCCAGCATATACAAACGAAAGTAACGTGCTGCTCTATCAGAGCACCCTCTCTGAACAACAGGTGGTATGCGATGCAGATGCACGCGGCGTAGCTCATTCAAGATTAATCAGCACAACTCAAATTAAACCACCTCATCTCTTTTCTTCCCCATGAGCAGGCCAGAAACATGGCTTGTTTCGACCATCAGGTTTGTCCCCAAAAGTCGTTGCGTGTCCACCCTCCCACACAACCTAGCGCAGGTTCAGGTTGAGTTCGACGAAAATTGCGATTTTTGGCGCCACACTTGAAGAATTCCACTAATTGCCAGTCTTTTACGAAATAGGCCAATTTTATCTCCACCCCGTTTATTTATTCGACTTCGGCCCAAATAGCTGCCCTTTCGGCTGAGGGATTTTTATAGGGAAATTCCCCAACGATCACTAAACTGAAAACGACGATCGGCGAATATTAAAGCCATAAAATGGACCATAAAACTCGAGGGAGTTAGTCCAAAAAAAAAAAAAAAAAATCGAGTTTATTACCTTTTTTCTAAATTAGACAATTTGAAACTTCGGCGGTGCTTCGAGATTCTTCAACTTGACGAAGATCGTATCTCGAAAAGGAAGACTTTGAAAAACTTTTATGGCTCTTCCTTTGGAACTATCCCCGGTCGCCCTCTTTTCGTGATCACTTGATCCTCCTTTTAATTTGAAGCTTTAATTTCAACTTGGATAGAAAAACTTTACACACCTTTTCTCCGGGCCCTTCGCCGTTTTTCTCCCTTCACCCATCCCCTCAACGTCCACCCTTAAAAAAAGAAGAGTTTTCCGAAGCTAAAGAGGCTTTCGAAAAGTTCGGTGGGGCGAAGAAGTAGGATGTAGTGGGAATCCAGAACAGGAAAAATCGCCGGGGGATTTAGGAGGCAGCGAGCAGGTTTTAATCTTCTTGCAGGTACAAAGCAACGGAAGACCAAAGAACGACGAACAGGCATCAAGGGACGACCGGGAAAAAGGTGAGGGGGGAGGGAGGGAGGAATAGACTTCTTTAATCTTTGAAATTGGAGCCTTCGCCATCGGCAGGTCCTGCGGACTCCTTCGGCTTCTCTTCTTCAATTTCCTCAACCGATCGCTGACTTTTCCGAAAAGGACGAATTAAAAACTCTGAATCTCGAACGAGAAGGAAGAAAAGAAAAAAAATGTTTATGGCGCGGGGGCTCGTTCTGAGGCTGTAATCGAATATAAGTAGCGTTGAATTACGTCGAATTTTATCGGCAAATGACTCGTTTGAGGTCGTCGACCGGAACGGAACGGTTCAGAATTCCAATACATTAAGAAGGTATTTTATGTGCTCAGAGGTATCGGAAATACTGCCCCTCCTTCAAGAACCTTATTAGCTTAATTGGATGGGCGAGGCACGGGCCAACCCTTAGGAACCCAGAGTTTCCATTTATTTCGAAATTACTTTTTACACGGATATGTTTGTTAAGAGTAAGTCAAGAACGAGTTTAGAGTTTCCAAAATGTTCACTCCCCGCCTTTATACAGGGCATTACTACTCGCTGTGTATCAATGCAGTTCTCATATCTTTCATCACACTCACCAATCCATTCAAATCTTCACTTCTCTCTCTTAATATCCACCCAACAACTTATATCTCACGAATTATAACGGTTTGAAATTGTGGCACCCCGAGAGACTTTCAATCGTTGGAAAACCCCCACCCCAAACATAATACACCTCTCACGTTTTTTGGGCGCTTTTTTGGGGACAACACCCCTCGCCAATCGTTTCCACTGTTCGGTTGGGAGCTCTCTCTTCCGCAGATAAACCATTCTTGTGTCTAGTGATGTCATGTACACTTAATACCTAGTAAAATTGGAAGTGCAGCGATTTATGGAGAGTTGGTGTCACAGAGTAAAGCCATCAGCACAGGCAGTAAGGCTAGAAACGGTATGAGCTGTTATCTCAAGAATTGCAACAAAGCTCATTGCATTACTTCCTTTTAAAATTTTAAATAACCTTTTAATAACTCAATAAATCGGCCATCAATGATATTGATCGTATGATGTTCAGTAAGCGTTGAAACAGTATCATATATAAAACACTGCTGAAATAAACGAATTATATGTAGATAATCGAGTTATTTTACCAATACTTGAGTCGAGACAAACGGACAAAAGTTATTAAAGCAATAGGGTTATGTCCGCCAGAAGGCAAATTATTAAAGTTTACGTGAGGCAAATTATGTTCAGTTTTCGTCCTTGGTAATGTTTGTGTAGTAAGGTGGTACAGTCCTGTATTTTGGTAGGTTCATGTCCAGTTGTTTTGAGATGGTTAGCAAAGTTTGAATCGTCTTTGTTCCTATTAAGCAATATCCACCATAACATCCAATATGACATGGACAAAGAACAAAATAAAACCCTTAATTACTTGGACCTGAAAATCACACGGTTGGACAACGAACTACAGTACGACATTTTCAGAAAACCCACTGCCACCGACACGACCATACACTTTACATCAAACCACCCACAACAACATAAACTAAGTGCATTTAGACACATGATACGGAGACTAAAAACTATCCCACTACCCGCACAAAATTACAAAAAAGAACTTGATACTATCAATACCATCGCAGAAAATAACGGTTACTCCAAAAAAACAATAAACAAATTATTAAGACAATACGAATCCAAAACACACGACTCAAAAACACAGAATACACAGACTTTAACAAGACGCTGCACATTCACGTACACAGGACCAAAAACATACGGAATAACTAATATTCTCCGAAAGGAAGGTATACAAATCGCATTACGTACGGACAACACACTTAGAACCAAACTAACTACAAAGACTGAAAAGACAGACCCACTCGACCAAAGTGGGGTATATAAAATAACTTGTACTTGTACAAACGCATACATAGGACAGACAGGACGAAAAATACGGACCAGATACTCAGAACAAAGTAAAATTAAATCTCTTAATAGGAACAAAGACGATTCAAACTTTGCTAACCATCTCAAAACAACTGGACATGAACCTACCAAAATACAGGACTGTACCACCTTACTACACAAACAATACAAAGGACGAAAACTGAACATATTAGAAAACATGGAAATTTACAAACAAAAAAACTTCAATGGACAGATCATAAATGAACAAATCAACACAAAATGCGACACCATATTCACACCACTCAAAACATTACACAAACGAAAACAACCAACTGACGGATTTACAGACCACCCTACAGAAAAAAGACGGAAATTCCACAATTGACAGATCATTCAAGACGTTCCATTCACCTTAGGGGTTTTCCCCTGAGGTACATGACCTCCTCTCCCCGACCCTCCATCATCCCGTTTTACCTTCCTTTCATATATAAAGACCACGACCAACTGACTGACTCCAGTACTGACTTAACGGCCAGACGATGATGTCTTTACATCGAAAGCGCTTGCCACCAGCAACACACCAGCCAGAGGAGACGGACTCACCTAACAGATACGTAAGACAAAAGTTGTTTTCGCATGATTAAGTTCCAGTTTTAGAACATAATGTCAGCTGAGGTCTTAAACCCCGTTTTCTTTAGATCTTTACATTTAACTTACTACCATTTTTCATAATTTTGACCGAATAATTCCAGAACAGTTAACATGATGCTTCTAAAAAATATTGCGTCGAGAGTCTCATGAATCGCCTCTGGACTGATTTGATCAATAATAGTGGTGGCATAAGTTATGTTACATAAGGACCAAATTACGGATTAGCAGCTGAAGCCATGAAAATCGTTGACCGTTCGTGGGCTGAGTCAAGTTGTGGGGTACGTCGCATCAAATAGTTTTACTAGCTTTAATGCTTAGCGCATCGCGTGTAACAACGTATGATGAGGGTATTGTATGTACTGTTCACGTCTTTTGTGTACTTCTTGTATCAATTAATGCGCCTGTGACTAATCATGTATGTATTTAGAATTAAGAGGCCTAATCGTTAGTTTCTTGGCTAATGACTCCAACTGTGGCACCTCAACGCAACTTGTACTTATTTAGAATAAATGAGTGTCAAAAAACATCTTCAGGAAGCCCCGTGCTAGAAAAGGCCTAGCTCTCACGTCATTTCACCCGAACGCAACCATGCAATCCCTTCCATTTCTCGCACCTTCCGAGCAAAAGCGTCGGAAAATATTTACAACCGGATGAGACAAAGCGGCACATCGACTCCTCCCTATCCGGCAGACTCCGCTTCACCAGCATTTTCTCACTAACGCAAGGACCCTGTTGGAGGCTCGAGTTCGCTTCCACGCGTTGACCCAAATTAGATTTACGAGTGGAAGCCTCCACCCACGAGGACGTCGAGGGGATTCCAATGTTTTCCAAATGCCTCCCCTTCACAATGTACCTGCGAACTGCTCGGCGGATGCGACTTTTCGAGGTCTGGTTCGCTCAAGTTCACAACACAAAACGAACACCCTCGCCTCGTTCCTTCCCACTACACTCGCTGACCATACCGCACAAAAATTATTTCCAGGCCAAAAAAGTTGAAACGAACCGCATTCGACACGCTCCGGCCTCAGCTCGTTGTGAGGCCGAGCCCTCGTCGAACCAACCACTCGGAGACCAACACCCTTCCAGTCTCCCATGTTAGGTAGGTTTTAAACATTTAACTAACGTCGTATTTACCGCAACAAATAACACACTGCGTACACTCAACAATTTGGAAATATATTGAAAATCCTGTCAGAACATTTAGCCAAAGTGAACGTATTTGAAATATCAGGGGTTGTTCTTCAATATATCGACTAAACCATATCAAATTGACTCATTGATATTCAACCTGCACATCAACACGTAACGCCCAAATAAATAAAAGTATGAATCAGTCCAAAAGCAATTATAGAAACACCAAATTGTTTTGCTCGAAAACGGCTGATTTGAAAACGACAGTACGAAAGAAGCACAATAAATTATCAAAAATAACCAAGCGTAACCAATAAAATAGGTTAATACCGTTCATGAGATAATTAGAAGCAACCAGAAATTCTGGAATTGAAACTACTGCATGTTCACGTACAACAGCTTCTGACAGTTTTGACCGGATAACTCCAGAACAGTTAACAAGATCGTTCTAGAAAAACGAGTTTCATGAATCACCTATGCGCTTATTACTGAATGGTAGTGGACTCAATAAATTAGGGACCAGTTTCTATTGAAAAATACATTGGGTTAGTAACTAAAGCTCTAAGTAGAGCCAGGATGATAACTACCCCTCGCGGTATTCCAATTCCCTACCTCACCTAACCCTATAGCTCCATCTCACGCTCAAATTCTCCCCCCCCCCCCCGTCCAGAACTTCATTCGCAACTGCCAACGTCCAGTTAAAGGAAATCTCAATGGGGAAATGCTGCAGTTCTGGCAGGATTCCGTTATCCTGTAACGCGGAGGAAGCGTCTAGAGGCGCAATAGTCGATTGTCGCCACGTGTTGGATAATGTCCGCTGCATCTGGCGGTTTGATGATAATAAAAAGACCCGTCTTCGCTCTCCGCCTCGAATCGCGAGACAATTTCCGATTTAAACGAGCGGTGCGTAGCAACACACAACTTTCCGCAATCCCTTTAAGTTCGAACACCACCATATGCGGGCGCTATATCTTCGTTCAACGCATTTTTACAGGAACATTTATAGAGAACAAAATGTAGGGACTAGTTAGCTGAGAGTACTCAGCTAAGTTAAGTTTAATCGAAATCGTCAGAACCGTTTTTGAGAAAATTGGAATACCGATAAATTAATATTCGACAAATCTCTTTTTCTGAGTTAACTTGGCTTATATCTCCGTTCAACATACATATACAGAAATAATTATAGAGAACGAAATGTGGGTATGGGTGACTAAAAGACACTCCATTAGAATTTATCACATCTGGTGAAGGAGTTACCCTGGAATTTACGGAAATGTTCGAAAAAACTTTATTTTCGACACATTTCGATTTTTATCTCTGTTCATTGGACTGTCAGAGGAACATTTATTGAGAACAATATGTAGGTACTAACTATTTGAAAACATCTTGAAAGTTTGGTGATAATCGTTGAAGCCGTTTTGCCAAAAAGCGTAAAAAACCTATTTTTGCTTCATGGGGTTATACTCCGTTCACCGTAATTTCATGGAGACATGTATTGAGAAGAAAAGTTAGTTATTGATCAGTAGAAGATAATTTGTTTTAGAAGTTTAATCAGAATCGTTAGAGCCGTTTTCGAGAAATATGCGAAAACCCCTAGTTTTAATTTGTGTCCCTTTGTTTTAACCTTTTTGGTGTTTACAAAAAATAACGATCAAAACAATCAAAGAAGCAGCTCAATCGGATCAGCCGTTCTCCCGCAAATCGAACTACAGACACACACACACGAACCGCGCGCTAAAATTAGGTTTTTATACTCAGTAGGCCTCAAAACGTCAAGATCTGAAGAAAACCCAAATTTTTTTTGACACGATTACTATACTTACCTTTCCCTTCGGAGTAGCGGAAAGTAAAAGTACGTTCGCGTGTATCGCCATATGTTCGCACAAAAGGAGATCGTTATCTAGTCCGATAAAGGCGCGCTCGGCTTCCCTCCCTTTTTTATGAGACGCTCAGTCCTCTCGAGAAAACGCACGCCGCGGCACTCGCTTACTGTTTTAAAACGCTCCCATTTTTTATAAATCCGAAAGTGCACCGTTTTCGGTTATTTACACTTATCATGCTCCTTGGATAGTGTGTGCAGTGAATAGTGGCAGAAAACCAGCGCCACCGCTCCGAACCATTTTAGGCTGTAAAATAAACCTGGAATCCTTTTTTTATCCTTTCCCAGCCCTCTTTTTACAGTCAGGAAGCCGCATGTATACCTTCAGTCACGCAACGTTTTTGAGGTGTGCCAATTTTTAATTTCACGTAAAATTACAGTCCATTTATTTCATCAGACAAACGACAAAACGCCCCCCCCCCCCCATTTTAACAATGCGTGCACACAACTGCGACGTACTTTTTGCGAATTTCGATTTATACCGACCCAACTCCCAGCTTACCGGTTAAGTTGCGTCGAATTAATGCTGTCCATGGTTGGTTGGGGGGGGGGGGGGGCGTATCGGAGCCATTCCAATAAAAAGTAGTGTGTTGTTAACGTTGGGAATAGGCGTTGATGGGAGCGGCAAGTGGTCGTAACTTGGGCTGGCTCGTCGGAAATTTTATCGCTACGGCCTTTCTTTTTTTTTCCTTCTCCGCTAGTCTCATTTCGTCTTAGTTTATTCTATTCAACTTCCTTCTGCAAAACCGCGGGGGCTATTCGTTTTTCCAATATTCAGGATTTTCGTCCTACGGACGGCGTGAAATTTCCAAGCGGATGTTCAACATTTCGACAATTCTAGTCTAACACGCTCGAGACGTTATGACATAATACTTGAGCATTCTATGTATCGCAAACCATTTATTTATTCTTTGGCAGAAACGTAATAATCATGAGCTTGACACAATTTTGTCTCGCGGTCAATGCATGTGTGTCTGTAGCCACATTATCGGGAGAACGGCTGGGCCATGTGAGCTTTTTTAGCTTCGTTCATCATTTTGTGAAAGTACGCAACAGCGAATCCCTAGGGGAGGGGGAGGGGAAAATGAGGGGTGCATTTTTCTCAAAAATGGCAATGACGATTCTGACTGCAGTTGTTACGGTAGAGTTGTCCCTGAATAACATCTAAATGGTTATTCATCTTTTTGCTTTTGAACGTTTCGTGTTTCAGTGCCGCGTTCTAGGAAATACTCGATTCTTATGGAAGACTAAATGACGTGTTGCAAGTAGTTGGGGAACACTGGGCAAAAATGATTCGTTTATGGGGTATTCGAAAGTCTTAGTCTGTTGGATATGTTTACGAGTACTAAACTTAGTGAAATTTAAAAATCTAAACTTGAACTTTCGGAATTTATTAAGGTACTCCTGTTCATTGTACAATCATTTTTACTTTCCTTGCTCTACGAAGTAGAAAGGAAAGTTATATAATCGGCTAAAAAAAAAATTTTGAGTTCTCTTCAGATCTTTACGTTTCAGATCCCCCTGAGTCCGAAAAACACAATTTGGGAAAATGGTATGTGTGTCTGTGAACGATTTTTAGAGAAAACCAGCGTACCAAATCAGCTCAAACTCGATATCTCGCCCGTAGGTCACCATGGGACGCCAAAATAAGGGTTTGAACAAAATCCACCGAAAGCTAACTACAGTTATCATAGTGATGAAAACACCAAATATTTTTTTTCTCAAAAACGGCTCTAACGATTTTGATTAAATTGTTTATATTGATAGCTCTCAATAAGGCAATTATACCATGAAATTCCCATTTGTCGGAAAATGACTAGAGCAGCACAATAAATTACCAAAACTTTCGACGAAATCGATTTTAGCGCAGTTTTTAGAGAAAACCATCGTACCAAATCAGCCGAAACTTGATGTCTAGCCTACAGGTTACCATGGGACGCAATAATGAGGGTATGGGCGAAATCCACCGAAAGTTAACTATAGTTATCATAGTGATCAAAACACCAAATTTTTTTCTCAAAAACGGCTCTAACGATTTTAATTAAATTTTTTATATTGATAGCTCTCAATCAAGCAATGATACTATAAAATTCTCATTCGTGGGAAAATGACGAGAGCGGCACAATAAATTATCAAAATTTTCGACAAAAAGCGTTTTTCGCGCAGTTTTTTCCTTATAAACTCCGCTGGAATTCTTGTAGAATGTTAAAAAAAATTGGTATTGTAGTCCACTCCAATACCTAAAGGGTGAGTGTTTAAAAACGCTCATGAGATACATGGGGCTCACTCCAGAAATTCCTGAATTTCAACTACTGCCGTTGCGCTTACTACCAGTTCTAACAGTTATTTTCCAATAACTCTGCAAAAGTGATTACTATCCTTTTTTTAATAAATCGCGTTTACAGCCTCATTAATTATCTGTGTACCAATTGCTCAATAATGGTCCTGCAACGGGTACGAGCAGCACAATAAATTCCGGAACTGTAAGCGCTACCGCTTTCTGCTGCCGTAAAGGGTTGTTTGACCAAGTTCAAATTAACTGAGTGATAAATGAATTGATTAAATAGAATTAGCCATGTACAAAGTGAATTGACGTAGAGCTAAGGAAAGTTGTGTGTTGCAACGCACCAGATATTTTAGACTCAGTAGGCCTCAAAACGTAAAGATCTGAAGAAAACCCAATTTTTTTTTTTTGACCCGATTACTATACTTTCCTTCCCTTCGGGTAGCGGAAAGTAAAAATGAGACAAATATCATGTTTACTACAAGTATTGTCGTAGAAATGCGGGTGTCCTATTAGACTCGAAATAGTCGATATTAAACTGCTCTCGCCATTTTCCCGGCACATTTTTTATGACCAACGTGTTGTGAGAATGGAACTGTTGACACGAAAATGGTGATAAAAATCGTTAGTCGTTTTCGAGGAAATGTGATTTATTAATCGTCACGATAACTACAGTTAGTTTTTGAACCTTATTCAACAGGTTTTACGAATAGTGTTTTCATGAGTTGTTTTTGGCTTTAAAACATGCTTACGAACGATTTTCGAGAACTTCATAAGCGCGGTAAATATTTATTCGATTGCATCGCCTAACTGAGCGTTCAATAGCCCTTTCGTTGCTCTCTTATTAGAAACCCCGACGGCGCCGTTCACTCACGCACGGTAAGGAAACGCGGATAAGCGGGCATGATTCATACTCCCGGGCAGAAACTTCAGCTCAGCATAAATTCCAACCCGCCTATGCAATACGAGGTCCGATTTAAGGTCATTATAACCGATTAGCGCGATAATAAAGTCGAGAAAGTTATTGATGCGGAGAACTGAGGGAAGGCGCAAGTAAAAAAAAAGGATATTTAAGATTCGTAAATAAAAAAGTGAGGCGTAACACGCATAGATAGTGCCAGCGGGGCGCCATCTTTCTCACTCTCTCTCTCTCTCTCGTTTCCTCCATTATTTTTCACCATCGGGGGGGCCCCCACACTAATTCGACATCAACAGGAGCGGCAGAAAAACGGAACGCGCCGGTTGAAAAGAAAAGTGGCGACAACTCACGGTATAAGATGAAAATCCGAAGCCGCTGCTTCTTCAACCACCTCATCACGTGGGGAATCGGTTCCTAACACGAATGAAAGGTGAAGACGTCAACGTATTTTACACGCGAGTAATATGCACATATTCAAAGCGAAAAAACCATGAGACCGAAACGCGACTTATCTTCAGAAAAATAGCCAACCGTGAAAAAAATGATACTACAACACGTTCGAAAACGAGTAATTGGTAGTGCTCGTTAATTTCGCTCGAACTGTCATTTTGGTGTCCCGCATTGATCTGCAGCTTGAATATCAATTTAGAGCTGATAAGTTACGATTTGAAGTCTTCGTGAACAAATAGACCATTTTCGTAATGTTCCCCTTTTTTATTTTTACATATCAAAGCCTTGGTGGGACACGTCACGCCAAGTTCGGATTTTGATTATTTTAGCTCCCTAACAAAGATCGCTTTCAGTCAGTTTAGATCAACGTTCTACGCAGAAACTGGTAGCGCTTAATGTTTCGGAATTTATTCATTACAGTGGTTACAACTCCGGAATTTGTTGAGTAGCCCCCATATATCTTATGAGCGTCATGAACCGCTCATCGTATACATATCCAATTGGAGTACCACATAGCTTTTTTTTGAAGATTCTTCTACTTTCTGAGCGAAGTTTATAATGAAAAAACTACGCTAAAATCATTTTTATCTAAATGTTAGGTACGACTGGTCTTGTGATTTCCCCACAAATAAGAATTGTTGTCTCTTTAGAAGCTGTGCATACAAACAATTTGATTTTAAAAAAGTATTTGGTATTTTGATCACAATGATAACTATAGTTAGTTTTGGGCGGATTTCGCTCATACCACTATTTTGTCGTCCCATGGTGATCTGCGTGCTATATATCAAGTGTGGGCAGCACTAAAAGTAATGTTCAGTAATTTATTGTTGTGTTTTAGTTTACGCCACTTTCCTGGTTTTGGAAATGTACACACTAAACAGTGCGTAATCAAATTCCCTGGCAACGTTTCTGTGAAATTTTTTTTTTGAAATCTGGTATGGTGCGCATTCTTCAGCTCCGCGTGCATTCTGCAATTTTTTATCGCTCTACGTACGAATTCATTCAGTTGATTTGAACTCTGTCCCCGAACTTCTTGGTACCGCTGAAGTTTCCGGAATTTATTGAGTTGCCCATACTTACATCACGACCATCATTGAGTAATGAGTACAGAGGTGATTCGCGTGACGGCCGACATGATTTTTCAGAGGTGGATCGGGTTTACCGTTTTCCAATAATCGGGTAAAAACAGTTACAAGTGGTAGTAAGCCCAACGGCGGTGGTTTGAGTTCCGATATTGCTGGGGTTGCTCCTTATTATTTTATGAGAGTTATTAAACCGTCCTCATATAGGTAGCTTATTGAACAACACACTGATCAATTTGAGAACGGTGGGATCATATGAGCCGAGTGTATAAGGAAAAACATCTATTTTGACATTTCCAGTCAATTTCAGCTGGACGTCGCTTCAGGTTGTTTTCTAACAATGTGACGTAGGTAAATGTACTTTTTCTGTAGACAATATACTAAGGTTCGGTAATTCTCGAAAATGCCCAAATGCTCTAATGTGGTTGAGAATCTTGTAGGATCTATTTTTGAACGTTTAGAGGTTTATTCCGAATATTTTCAAATCTATATCCAGTCACAGTGTATTTTAGAGTGGTAGTTTTATAGTTGTTTCCTTATATATAATTTGGAACGCAACAAATACGTACAAGGTATTAAAGATGGTGGTGAGGGGGTGGGGTGGGGGGTTAGAAGGTGCAACTCAACGCGACGCATGAGGGAATAGCCGAAGTTGGCGAAGCCGGATAGTTGAATAAACCAAAGCTCGCGAAGCGTTTAGGGAAACGGAAAGAGGAAATACGCCAACATAACTGTGAACCACGTCTACGCAATATATCGCGGAGCATCACGTCCCAACGGAAGCCTCAAAACCGCTGAAGCTGCCCAACTCCGCTTTTGCGCGCATTTGTAAACCGCGAAGAGCATCGCGAGATGATACATCACGCGGTCGTCTTGACACATTGGAGGAAACTTCGGAACGACAAGAATGCGGGAAGGTGGTTGTAAATGGAAGGGGAAGGTTGTTTTCGGAACGTTTAGTTAACGGTAAATCGGATCGCCCTTAACTAGTGTCAAAAATGAGCATTTAGTATGCACAGTTACTCGAGGAATCTGGATACCATTTCTCACTCTACATGGTAAGGCTTCAAGCAGTGGCTTCTAAAAGGTTCAGTCGCTGCAGTGAACATATGAAAAAGTATCAGGACTCAGATGACTGCGGGTTATGAGTTATACATGAAAGAGGTCTATCTTGAAGCCGATGTGACGTCGGCAATAACAGTTAACTAGCAACACTGACTGTTCTATATAAGCTGCCTCCCTCAACAGCTGAATGTGGTAGTACTAGATTGCTTCATGATACGAAAAACCTCCAACTCATATGACGCACAGTTCGTGGACAATATTGGCCATTTATATAATTATCAATCCCCTCATTTTGGCACGACTCCCTTTCCCGACTTTCAAATTCTCTGTCAATCATCCAACCAGTAAGTTCGCAACCCTTCTCTGCCCCATTCAAACTATTTTCTTAGACAATATCCTCACTTGAACAGCTGTGTTTGTAACTTAAGAGCGAATTTCCGAAACAGAAATTAGAATCTCAGAAAACTGTGAAACTTCAAACGAAATAAAAGCATTAAATCCCCCCAACGCACCATATAGGAATTGGCGATTGAAATAATTCGACGATACAAGCCCAATATTAATATCATCCAGCTCCCATCGACCTTGTTCATATAGATATTGGTGATCCTTGACGTTCCACATATTTGTGCCTCCTATTCGTGTCGTAACATTCATTGGACCGCTCGTATTGTCTGTTCGTGAGTTATGATGAGAACGCCTGAAAACAGTTAGTTCTAGGCAGTTATTTTTTATTCCCGAATTCCGTAGGATGTTCGTAAAATATTTCACAACGGTCTACCACTGATCAGTCGGGTTATTGGCACGGTATTTGTGAGAATGCCGCCTTATGAGTGGGTTTCACGAGCGAAAAATTGCGCTAAAATCGGTATGTTGGATATTTTATTGAGAATGTTAAAGTGCCTGTTCGGTGAGTCCGTCTTGTCTGGATGGTAGAATGCTGTGATCATCCTCTGGCAGTTCCGAAGTCAGTCAGTCAGTCAGTCATGGTCTGGATATTCAGAGAAAGGGGGGTTGATTCGTCATTCCCTTTTTGGAAAGTCCGTTGCAAGTGGAAAGAAGGGAGTGTAGGAGTAGTTTCGTTTAGCTTTAATCTGTTTATTATAGATTCTGAGTCTTTTATGAATAGAGTGGTCTGTAAAACCATCAGTTGGACGTTTCTGTTTGTGCTTGTCTTGAGTGATGCAAATATAGTGTGACACTTTGTGTTCCTTCGTACGTTTATGTTTAGATTTCGTCCTTTATATTGTTTATGTAATAAGATGATGCAGTTCTGTATTTTGGTACATTCATTGCAGTTCTCTCGCGGGGGTTTGTAGAATTGGAGGCGTGTTCCAAATATTTTGAACTTTTCGTCCTGTTCGTCTCATGTACGCGTTTTTACAAGAATAAGTTATGTTGTATGCACCACTTTGGTTGAGCGGATTTGTTTTTTCAGCCTTCGTAGGCAGTTTTGTTCTTAATGTATGTTGTTTCGCGTTAACTTGTAGGTGAATGAGTTTGGGAGGAGCTGTCCGTTGTAGAGGAATTTAAATTGAAGAGAGGGAAAAGAGCAGAAGAAGAAGGGGAAATCCGACGTCACTTGGAAATAACACAGGATCGGGAGCGGGGTACAACACGGAAAAACGACGACCTTCCTTAGGGCAAATGCAGACATTCGTGGAGTTCAAAGACCCCGCCAATTTGGAACGTCTTGTTTAGAGTCGTATTGTCTCCGTAATTTGTTTACTGTTTGTGTGGAGATTTTGCGTTGTGCGATGGTGTTTCCTTATGAAATGACTGTTCCTCAACCCTCAACGAGGGTTATATCAGCGGGGGGGGGGGGTTTATATCGTGGGTTTAGGAAGTCATTTCGTAAGGAAACATACCTGTTCTTATTTAGCGTTTTGATCACTATGCTAATTATAGTTATTTATGGACCGAGTTTGCTCATAACTTTATTTTGGCGCCGTGTATTGATGTACAGTCTGAACATCGAATTCAAACCGAACGGGAAGGTAGGGGATAATCTTTTGCCTCTCGCCATTAGCAGCTGCTTTTCAACGCCGAACATTCCATTATTTCATCTTTTCTACCGCTCTCTTGTTCATTGGGCTCTCCCGTTATATCGCAGATAAATAAACGAAATAAATTTTCGGCGCTAAAGGCTTTGAACAACCTGATACAATGAGAAACGAGATTTTCCGAGAAGAGCAAAAATCAGTCCATCTAAACTTACAAAAGAATCCCGATACATTTCCCCCTTCCTTTCGATAACCTGAACATTCCTTCGCATCACATGTGTCCTGGAGGGCTCCCGAGGGTTTGTTGAACTTGTGTAATCGAGAAGGCACACGGGAGATGAAACGAAAGGAAGGTCTGAGGTAGCGAGGGGGGGAGGGGGTTTGCTATCGCTCTGATTGCATCTCTAAATGAAGCGGAAATTCGGGAAGCTCAAGTCTGACTCCCCTTCGCGACAGCATCAGCTCCGTCGTCCTCCTCGATATCTGATGTCACTAACTGAAGAGCTCTGCTTTTCCTCCGATAGCCGTTTCCTCTTTTGACGTCGTTCCGCGTATTACAGCGACCTCAGGGCTTCAGGCTCTTATTTATTTTCTTTGTGTTTCCTTCAGCTCTTTACGTTTCAAACTCTTCTTAGTAAGAAAAACACATTTTGTTAAACTAGGCAGTGTGTGTGTTGTGTGATCAATACGACATTACGAGCAAAATCGACACAAAAACAAGTAAGGCTTTCATAATGATCAAAGTACTTAATATAGTAAAGTTAACGTAGCTGTTAGGTGAGTCCGTCTCCTCTGGCTTGTGAGTTACTGTGGGCAAGCGCTTTCGATGTAAAGACATCATCGTCTGGCCGTTAAGTCAGTACTGGAGTCAGTCAGTTGGTCGTGGTCTTTATACGGACAACACACTTAGAACCAAACTAACTGCAAAGACTGAAAAGACAGACCCACTCGACCAAAGTGGGGTGTATAAAATAACTTGTACTTGTAAAAACGCATACATAGGACAGACCACGACTAACTGACTGACTCCAGTACTGACTTAACGGCCAGACGATGATGTCTTTACATCGAAAGCGCTTGCCCACAGTAACTCACAAGCAAGAGGAGACGGACTCACCTAACAGGTACGTTAACTTTAGTAATTTGCCTACTGGCGGATATAACCCAATTTCTTTAATACTTAATATAGCTATAACGATTTTGAGTAAATTTTGTGTGTGAACAGCTGAAAGGTCATGTACCAGCTTCATCCTGGGAAAAATTACGAGAGCAGCGCAATAAATTTCAAACAAATAAACAAACGTTAAGGCTAAAATCGATTTTAGTACAATAATTCCGTCATAAATTCCAAAACTACAGTTCTCAAAAATCCATACGTCATCCGCTCAATGGTCGTTTAATGGAGGTTATAACATCCCGAATTCCACAATTGACAACCGATGCGAATCTTCCACGGAAAATCATGTAGATATATGCTTAATAAGAATACTGAATAAATTCACGAACGTCCACCACACGTCACTTCATTTAAGGGGTGAACAGTTCGGTGCTACCAGGTTAATTGCAACTGAGGCCATAGGCTGGAATAGTTGCTAAAGAGATAAACTGAGGGCGTATTCTCCTTAATTTGCGTTAAGAACTTGTCATTATTATCTTTGTGAGAATTATTGCGACGCTGTACCTCCCTTCCACAGCACCAAGTTCATTGCATATATCATCTGGTGCAACGCATCACACATCTTTCCCCAGCCCTCAGTGTAACCAGCTATTTATCTAATCAAATCAGTTTTTATTTCTGTTTATACGAGTTTGATAGTAAAACGTTCAAAGTTCAAATAGAAACTGGTAATGCTGAATGTTCCAGAATATATTTGGTTGCCACTGTGCATGCCACGGCCTTCATTAAGTCAGCCGGTGAGGCTGACAAGACGATTTTTGTGGAAGCCTTCACATTCGTAGTTCTGGAATTACAGGAGAAACATTGTGAAAAGAGTTAGCCGATTGAAAAGAAATTGTCAGTAGTTTATTGCGCTGCTCTCGTCGTTTTCTCGCCAATGAAAACTTAATAACGTTTCATCAGAAATACCATGAGAAACTGTACATACACACAATTTGATCAAAATCGTCTTTTATGAGAAACAAATTTGGTTTTTTAGTCGCTGAGATTTTTCTCATACCCTAATTTTGGCGTTCCCTATCGATTTGATGGATGGATTTCAAATGTGAACAAATTCGCTTCGCCGTTTTCCTCAATCGTGACCACGCACGCACGTTTTCTCAACATTTCAGGCCAATTAGGTAACTTTCTTGTTTATCTCGTAGGACTAAGGAAAGTAATAACCTATTGTAGTCTAAGTGGGCTCAGTTCTGACTTATGTCCCTCGAGGCTCAATTGGTCCTTCTCATAAACGCAGCTCTTCTGCAGTCCACATCACCCAACCCCAACATCTGGTTATATCCGGGAAAACCAACAGACTCAAGCCTCTGCCATACGGTGGACTCGTCTTCATAGCCTGTTTGGACTGTCGTGCTACTACACCTCGAAATACCTCCCCTTAATGCCGGAATACCACTTCGCGAAACAAGCTGCGTCCCAAATGCCTCATTCATCGCTCAGAATCGCTCGGTCGGCTATTCGACGTTGTAAAACGGGATGAGCCTTTGGGAGCTGATAAGAGCAGTTGAATGTTTAATTCAACAGGTGATGTAGGGGGAAAAGAAGAGCGAAAGGGGCGGAGCTGGAGAAGGTGAATAAGTTAGGGAAGGACCAATCAATACAACGTTCAGACCAAGAGTTCATGTATTATGGCGCAGTTTTGAAGACCGAAATACCGAGGGCACTTATCATCACGAAGGCGGCTCGAGACGGACCTAAATGCTGATTGCCTAATGAGGGTCGAAACTCAAAAGGAAAATTGAGGCTATTTACAACCGGTGCACAGTGGACAAAAGCGACTGCCGTTTGGTTTGATATTCCTAAACAACAACCCTGAAACTTCCTCGATATCAAGTTGCACCTAACAACACTGTCCCTTGTTGTACGCATAACGCAAACAACAACTACGCTTCAATTTCCGAGCAAATAAATCTACACATAAAAATGAGTCCGGGCGAATTTCCCCGTTATAACGGAGAGAGTAATTTTCCGTTCAAGCGGAAAGTCCACAAGATTTATTGATGTCCCGATGTCCGTTGGGCGACAAGGCCGCGTCATTTGCTGCACGTGGCGAGTGACCTCGTTGTCACGCAAAGGTGCTCACAACGGGGGTTTAGTCGACACTTCGATTGCCGATACTTTTAGGCTGTAACATACGTTTTAACCTTCACGTCGGGTACGCCCGACACTCGATGAATATTCACCAACGAGAAGTTCAAGTTGAATCGTAAAAATACATAAAAGATTGAAGGAGAAAAGCCGTACTCATGTTCAAATTTATTTTTATTCTAATTCACCTACAAAACAAACAACTTGAACAGTAACATCACTAAGCACACAAAATAATTAGGACTGTCGAAGAAATTAAAGTCCGTCTTTATAAAGAAGCCCCACCTGAGCCCTTTGCCCGTTCTTCGCTCTCTTCAAATTCCTTCGCCTAATCGTAAAGAAGGTTTGCAGAAAAGAACAAATATTATTCGGTCTCTAGTCCGCCTCAGTTCATTTCCCCTCAGCACACTAATCCCTCTATTCTCCAACTCCATCTTCACGAAAGCATACAACCTCAAACACTTTTCCGTGCGCTGAACCGGTGGAGGGGGAGAACACTGAATCAGATCGAGCATATTTGTGGCGTCGGGAATAATCAAACCGATCAAAGAATGCATGACAAAGGGTTTTAGCCGTTCAAAAAACGCTTCAGTGGGGAATTCGACGTGGTTAGAACCCTTCTCTCATGAAGAACTGATGAACAATCATCTTGAGCTGCTGCTTCAAGAGTCCATTGGTTCAGATCTTCCTATCAACACCGTTTTGGAGAAAATGCTTGCAACCCGTGCCCTACGAAGCAGGAACGTAAATTGAGAAATCCGCTTTACGTTTTTTAATGTTTTCTTCAAGTTTTCGCGTTTTTGAGGCTCCTTAGTCCGAAAAGTTACATTTGAGAGAAGGAACAACCCACCAAGGTTTACATGGTTTCCAGGAGGCGCCTCTAGCACAGCCTTGGGAATCACCAATGACGAAAACTGCATTCATAACATTTACGCCGGTTCATTGATCGACATTGCTCAGGATTCACCCCCATGTACACATGCCAGGCTGCTTTATAAGCCTAACCGGGTGCTCACAGCGACCCAGAGCAGTATCGCGAACAAGTGAATAAGACGAGAATAGAAGACCTCAACCTCAACCCGCTTCATTCTCATACTTGCCCTACGACCACTTGATGGAGGCTGATTCGAGAAACCTCATTTCTGCACATTCACATCAGTCAGATTTTCCACTCACAGGAAAGCCATGGGTAGTCCACAGGAATATTTACGCCCATTACATTGACTAAACTGCTAAGAACTGCACTCTTCAGTTGGTGTAAGAAGGTTGTTGGGTCGGGCCCCTCCTCGAGCGCTGCAGCCATTCGTGGACCACAGGAAACCCTAGCGGAGCCCAGGAGTGGAGGATGAATCCACTATAAGCCTGTACTTGAAGGACTTTAATGGCTGTAGCTGTACGGAAGAGACAATCACTGGGCTAGGCGTTTCCCTCCTTAACATATCTCCTCAGGAGCGTAACTTCAAGTGAACCTATCAACGATCCTTTCTCATTTCTATCAACAAAATGCTTCTGCCAGACGAGGACTCTGGGGACTTTAGCGTTATTAAAACCCCGGCTACACTATTAGTACTGGATGTCGTTCACCATGGTGGAAATGCAAAAGTGATGAGAAACAAGACGGGAAATGAGGCTGGTGCCCCAGGCAGAGTACCACCCTGGAAACCCTGTGAAATCAGCCTCACAGGTGTCGTTCACGACAGAGAGTCTCGCCAACGCACTAGTGGCTGAGGCAGAGGAAAACAGCCAAGTACTAAGAGTCCTGCGTCTCTACAGAGTGCTACCATGCCACGACTACACTCCTTGCCACTGCAGTTATGCGTTCCCTCCTTTGGAGAACGAAACAAAGACTGCTGATTAGATCCTCATCTGAATTATATACCCTCTCATATTCAATAGCTCTAGTGCAAATGACCGGCGGTGGACACAAAGAATGAGAGACTATCATCACGCTGATTAACGAGACCTTACCCACACAAGCGCCCCTTACCCACACAAAGCTTTGAAGCCCAAAATACTTGGATTGTGGAGACCGACCCCTCAATGACTGAAGAGCGACTTGCAACCGAACTACCATGAATTATCCATTAGGGGCTGATCGATACTCACTCCCAAATATTACTACCTGTACAATAGAACTGTAATTCACACGAAAGTCCTCCTCCCTCCCGCCCTTCCGCCACAAACCTCAAAATGACCAGTCCGTTTCACACAGAATTTCCTATTAAACTGAAATTCAAACGATTCCTTTTATGTGGCCGCCATATTGTTGCTTGCACGTTTTATCGAAATGAATACCGTGTTTTCAAAGCGCTACTCACCTACTTGTATTCACAAACATACAGAAGACCCTCGTTCGGTTACAGGGACACGTACAGCTCCTAGCGCTTCGCCCGATCGCGTTTCGCATTTTAATATCAACTAATATCCGTGTATGGCGTCGTTTCGAGCAATTAATGTTTCCAACGCGGCGTTACGGCCTTTAAACGATGAAAGTTTCAGAACTAATCGGAACGTACCGCGACATCGTTTTATGTCACCATTCTCAATCGTCAATTACGTAATTACTCATGTCAAAGTTCGTATGAAGCTCCTGAAATCGACCATTTGAACGTTCAATGATGTTTTTTTTTTTCTCGCATCATCAGGGAAACTCAATGGCACTCTTTCGCGTGTGAGAATTTTCCGAAATAGTCGGTTTTTCACTAAATACGCTCATCGGCCGGTAAGAAGAGTTTGAAGGAAGCTCCGCACCAAAACAACCTGATCAATCATTGTTTCGGCGACGTTTACACTTTCCTTGGCTCAAAGAAGTAGGAAAGAAAGTTATGCGATCGGCTGACAAGAACTTTTTCTACAGATTGTTACGTTCTCAATGCTGAAGAATCGGAAAAACACCATTTGAACAAAACTAAGGTCTGCTGTGGCGATAAAGGAAAAATGAAGAAACTAACCCTGCGCCGGTTCTAGGGGTAGAAGTGTTGGGTTAAGGATTAGAGGATGTTGGATGGCACGATAGAACGACCACTAGTTTAGACACTACCCGAGCAACAACGCATGCTGACAAACCCAGCTGACGCATTTCCTCAGCACTTTTCTTGCACCACACACCGCCCCAGGACACAGTCGTTGCAAGCATGATTTTACCTGCCTCCCTCGAAGAGCTTCCAGCAACGCCATACACGGATCTGTCCTGTCATATTTGCGCCTTTTGGCAAGTACGCATCAGATTCCGGCTGCCAGATACTACTGGGACCAACAGCGAAGATCCTTCAGTCCTTCTCAAGAGAAACCCAGTAGTACCGCTCACTACTGGGCGGACCCTCCACTTCAAAATGCACCAGCAACATGCTTGAGTACACCAACACACCTGCACCACGTGATGACGCCTCATGAACTGCCGGTAATCCCTTTTATGGATGTCCTCTGAAGCCTGTTCCAACCACCCAGAGTAGGTGCAAACTCCGAAAGCTTACTGGGCTTAGGGGCAGATGCAGTCGCCATGAACAACCACCGCAGCTGATCTCGAACGAACCCAAGACCAGCCACAGCGTGTGCAACATCCCAACCAGATGCCTACAAAGCATACAAAGACTGGACTGTAGGTCAGCTTTGGAAACAAGTACGTCCGAAGGACAGATTCTGTTGTCATTTCAGGGGAGCCTTGGCCACTGAAGATAATCACCAAGGTCCGCGCGGGCTGGCTGAGACGGTTGCACGGAAAAAGTCGATCCCAAGGTACTCCATCCATCCATCGAGGATACCTCTTCGGGACCCGGGATTCGCAAATGACGAAACCCGCATCCACGACCACGCGTAACCCGAGCCGCACTTCTCAGGGTTCATCCCCAATCCACACATGTCTAGCCGCCTTATAGACTTGTCGAGGGAGATCTGGAAGCCCTGCTTGGTACCTGCGAGGAGGACGACATCATCTGCGAAGGCTAATGCGCCCACCTGAACACCTGGGCCGAGATCAAACCCTATCAGTCTGCAAGGCCGTCACTCCCCCGCATTACCGATTATGTGAGCCGATCAAGACACAGATGCCATTCTCTCAAACGGCATTTTTCGAAATCGGAAGCCTTTAAACGACCAGATTCGAAGAAAAACCAAGTTTTTTGTTTCGTCCAATTTCTTTTTTTATTGATTATGTCTAAGGGAAGCAACAAAATGGTGCCCTCTGCCCCCAGAGTTTTATTATAATTACCTGTTTTATTGATTATTTTATAACTTGAGAGAAAAGACTGAAATTATCACTTCGAAAAGCTGAATGACTTTTACGGTCCGAACAACCGCGAGGAACGACGCGCTAATTTGAAAATTAAACGAGGATTTTCAGCGGACCGAAATACGACGTTCTAACGCGTTCATGAATGCTGCCAAAACGACAACTACAGACTTAGTACGAAACGCCAAAAATTACAAAGCAATTAATTACTTACGATTTATTATACGCCAAAGCGCTACGGCAAATCCTGTAATTAACGATCCCAAGGTTTTAACGTCAAATAATTGGCATTAAAAAATAATAATAATAATAATAATAATAATAATGACGTTTTTCAAGCGGCCGAAGAGACCCGAGCAAGTGGGTTTTCCTGACAACCCGCTCCCAGCCCCGATGTGACATTACTTCTAGGCGAGTTTTGGCACCGCCGCAAGGAATTCAAATGTGACATTGTAGTTAAATTTGCTTCGTGACCCGTTGGAAGCAGGCGGAAAATAGCTGGTCCCTAACTTCGCTCTTTGAGCTCGGTTCACTTTTATAAAAGTGTGAGGCCGCTTGTCATTTGACGGAGATTAACGCCAGTTTTCTCCTACCCCGACGTCCAATTTCTGGGCGATGATTTATTTCGGGTTCGTGAGAAACCTCTCCCGTTAAATGATCGTCGACAAGACCAGGTGGAAAAAAATAGTGAATGAGAATTATTGACTACGGGCTTTTAAACGCAGTTTTACCGGATTCTCGATAATTCATGGGGACCGCGAGTGGGAACTCGATCGCGACGAGTGAATACCGTTCGTGACATTTAGAGCCTTAACCGTTAGTGCGCTAAACCAGGAGAAATAGCGTGTGGCGACACCAGACATCGAGTACCCACCATCGAATTTTTTGTAAGTTGAGCTGTGAGAATGATCTAGCGGTGTTAATTTTCGACTTTTTCATTCGCGAATTTTAATTTCTTCTCTAGAAAAGTTGTTAAACGGTGAAATAATAGTCAAAAATGTACGCCATTATTTTCCGGGGCTTTCACTTACTTTTTTTTGTTGCTATTTACAATTTGTACCTAGTGTACAGCTAACTAACTATTAGCTAGTTCTGTTTTCATTGTTTGATCTCCGTACATTATTCTTTGACTGTCAGTCGAACCACAACGAACCAAACCAATGTTATCGAAATTTTCAGAGTAAACACTGACTGCTTCACATTGAAAAACGGTGCAAGCGAACAATGATTTATTATTATCTTATCCTATTCCACCAAACGTCGAAAAAAGATCAACAACAAAACTCTCGGTTTCTCGGTTATCCAACTTGTGGCAGTTTCACGCCTCCGAAATTCCATCCCATTCCATTAAGCATTGAAAAGGACCAGTGAACGATACGTAACATGACCTGACTGCAGCCTAAATTAACATTTTCTAGGAGGGCAATAGGCACGACAGGACGAGTCGAAATGAAGGGTGGTTGGAGTGAGACGGGAGGCGATGTGGGAAACGAGCCGTTGGGAGCAAGGGAGGGAACGATGTGAAGGACAGGACAGACGAGGAATAAGTTGACTAATGAGACGAGTGAAAAACAGGGCTGTATTGTTACGTTGGTTAATGGAACGTTTACATGAGACACAACAGAAATATGAAATAGTCACAGCTTACGCGCTACAAAGAGTCTCTGGATAGGTAAAGTAATTCAAGTCAGGACGAAAGCTCAAAGAATGTGTAGCTGTTTGAGTTTTAGGGTAGATTGCCACCAGGAGGGTGGTAAAGTGGTGAGAAGTATGGTGAAGGAAGGGGATGAGGAAAAATCCAATTGAGGAAACTGTAAGATCTCATACGATCCGAAATCGGGCTAGGAAATTGAAAGATTGATTGACAGGAGTTCCGGGATCCCAGAATTGGCGACTATAAATCAAGGCTCGGAAAGCCCGCACAATTTCGGCTTGAGCTGAGCGACGAACGTGCGTGGATTTAAACCACTTACAGGGCAATACGTAGCTTGGAAGGCGGACGGACATGCCAGAATCAGAATGAGCAATAAACCAAAATGAGATTTGTCGCACGCGACTTTAGTTTCTTCTTAAATTTTCCCAAAAACAGTCTCCAACAGTTTTGGTCGAACTCCCAGAGTACTTTGAACTAACTAATTCGTACAAACGCGTTGAATAACGATACAGCACGTTTATTGTTCCTCATCGCGAAATATTTTGATTCGGGGGCTCGTTCCAAATCGTCGAATAGCTCACGTCAGAGGCGTCAACCGCGGGGCGCTAATAAATTGATGGCTCGAGGGAAATCGTTATTTGAATAGCATCAGCGGCTAATTTCCGATTATCGGGGAACCGATCGAGAAACCCCCCCCCCTCCTCACAGCACCACTCGTCACTCCGAGTACCTGCACGGCCACTTCGTAGGTCTGAAAAGGTTGTTAGCAGTTTGACAACCCCCCACCCCCACCGCAACCAACAAGGTCTCAATCTGTTCAGGTAAATCGCTCTGCAGTGAACGGTAGAGTGCGAGGAGTGGGTGTTGGTATCGTTAGGTCGAGAGGCAAGGGGGGATTACTGATAATAAAGACGGAATAAAACGATATTGGGAGTGGTGAGGGATGATAGGGGGGGGGGGATTGAAAATCCCTGGATGAGAAGCAGAGCCTGCGGAGGACGAATATTACGAAATGGTTACCGAGCAAATTGGCGGAGAATTGGTCGGAAGTGACAAGGACGAGGAGTGGTGGCGAGTGGTGGATTGGGTGGGGGGTGGGGGGGAGTTGATGGTAAGTAGTGATGGTGATGGTAGCGGTGGTGAAAGTGAAGAGAAACGGGTGTTGGTTGGTTATAGCGAAGTGGTGGCGATGCTGGGGGGGTTTGATAGGAAGAGCCGAGAGATAGAATCTCATTTTGCGGCTTCCACTTTTCTTCCCTTTGGCGACGACGGCTAAAAATCAATATTCAGAAACTCGGGTCTTTCCAGGATATTGAAAATCCCCCGGACTGAGGGCTCAAAAGATCGGGAGACAAGTTTTATCCTGTCGAACCCTCCGAGCGGCGACGGTAAACCGAGTGGAGGTAATCGGTGTACAAAGCCGCTTCTCAACCTCGGATTCTTAAAGTTCTGAATCAATCGCCTTTTCAAAAGGTGAGAGAAAAAATCGCGACCCTTCACTTTCGGAAGCCAGTTGAGAGTTCCCACTAACACGTACATACAAATTAATAAATCATACTTATCATACTTAATCACAAATGAATTTTAAGAAACGCCGAACGTTATTACAAAACGGTTTATTATTCTCTTGCACAGCATGATTGGGACCTATCCTGTTCAATCCAACGATACGAAACATCGCCTGTGATCACAA
The DNA here is from genome assembly GCA_020466155.1 of Pachypeltis micranthus. Classification (NCBI taxonomy): domain Eukaryota; kingdom Metazoa; phylum Arthropoda; class Insecta; order Hemiptera; family Miridae; genus Pachypeltis; species Pachypeltis micranthus. The sequence continues at coordinate 43,400,165 of CM035769.1, forward strand.
CAGAACGACGAAAATTGACAGTCCAAAAACATTGCCATATGTAACGCCAAGACGTATTATTCTCTCGCTTAATTTGACTCTTTCCAGGTTATAAAATTTCAGGCAATCTCACACTTCCAAAACCCAAACCATTCGATGCAACGTCGAAAAATACCAGTAAATGACACTAAACATGACCAGACTACAACAAGAATTGACATTTTTCGTGCCAGGCATTTGGCAAGACGCAGTGAGTCGAACTGAAAGTGGTAATAAATTGACGAATGAGATGAGCGAGAGAGAGGGTTGTATTGTAATGCTGGTTAATTGAATGTCAATTGAAAGAGATACGAAAGCGTCGCAGATTATGCGATACAAGGTGTATCTGGATAGGTGAACACTGTGACTCAGACTGAAGGGTCAGAGGATCTGTAGGTGTTTGAGTTATAGGGTAGGTTGCCAAACGTAGACATGGTGAAGTAAAGGGTGAGGGAAGGGGATGAGCACAAATCCCAACTGGAGAAACCATAAGTACGAAAATTGGGCTAGAAAATTGAAAGGAGTTCTGGGATCCCATAATTTGTGGCTACACATCAAGCCTGAGAAACCCCGCACAATTTGAGTCGAGCTGAGTCAAACAAACGAGCTAACTTTCAGCCTAAAAATGGCATAGACGGCGGGCGGACAGTGCAGATTTGGAATCACCATGACTTGAAACGTAATGTGTACAATTTTGAGGGGCCAATGTTCCTGACTGAAAACAAAGCGGCATCATTCAGTGTGAATGATAAACCAAAACAACAAGCGCCGAATTAGCCCTCAAAAACGAATACATCTGATGGTACCTGTACACTCTCGTCGAGACAAGACGAGAGCAGACGAAGGCAAGACGTGTACACGGTGTGCTCGTCATGTCTCGCTCTGCCTCGATAGGCCATGTCTCGGCCTCGCCCGCGCTCGGTCTGGGAGGGGTTTTTGGCACGAGTCAAAGGGCCCGAGCGACCCCGCGGCGAGAGTGTACTGGTACCATGAAAGGAACTCGACTTTTTTCCGTGCATTTCGCGTAGCGGAAAGTTAGAGTAGATAAAGGGTACTTACTAAAAAAAAACACCATTGACACAATTTGTCCAATTGTAAGTAATGAGTGTCATTTTCTTTCTCTCAATAAGGTCGATTGCTTTTTTTCATCATTTACCCTTCAAGTGGCGGAAAATAAAAACGAGAAAGTCGCGTAAGAAGACGATAGTGAAAAACGACGTAATCTAAATAGAAAAAAAAAGATCGCGAACAAGCGATTTGTACTGAGACAAATTACCAAGGAGCTGAAGACATTGTTTCATCGTCTTGTTGCTGACATAGTAAGCAAGTTGCAAATGGTTCAGAAGATGGTTCGGGGTTTATTTAATATATCAGTTCTGTGAAGTTCTCTCTCCCTCTGCCAACGCGCGCGTCGAGCAGCTCAAAAGTTCAATTAGCTTTGATGCTCGCATTATCTCCACCGGAGCGGAAAATCAGGCTCCGCCAGCCAAGAAATTTGCAGCGACAATGCAAATCCATATCCTTCGCCTAATCACCCCTCTCCTCCGCGCATCTAGCCCCACGGACGTTAAACGAGACATCATCCTGCTCGAAAATGTCCTCTTTCGAGAGGAGCAGAAAAATAAAAGAGTCGCGTTAGGGAAAGAGAGGAACAGAAATAGCCGGTTTCCAAGCGGTGGGCAGCGGGCAGCCCGGATTTAAATAAAAGCACGGTCCCCTAAAATAGTTGTGTCATTACTTCATCCCACGGTTCTTCGCTTTTCTCACAAATTCTCCCCTCGAATTTCTCCGCTTATCGCTCGGAAAACGTCTTCGCGACATTCTTCGCCTCCTCGTAAAATTTATTTACGCCGATTTCTGCGATTGTTACGCGGCAGACCGTTCCGCTTTTAGAAGGGCGAAACGGCCGTAGTTCATTCGGTTAACTGCTTCGTGACGCGAGCCTGCTGGGACGAGGCTCTGCTAAAATTCTAATTCGCTCACCTTCCCTCCATGGAGTACAGAGTTGGATCGCGCTCTCCTCTGAAGCGAAGAGTGTTGACGAAATATCTGCGACACATCCATAACCTTCCAACTAACGCAGTAACGTAGCTCATTACGACACGAAATGTTTAGTTTTTCACGTTCCTTGGCTCTACGAAAAAAAAACGAATGTTAGGTAATCGACTGAAAAAAGAAAGAAACAAGTTCTCTTCAGATCTCAACGTGTCAGACCATACAGAGTCCGAAAAACACTATTTAGGAATGGTCTGTGTGTGAACGCAATTGCAAGAAAATCAGAATCAATTCGGTTCAAACATAACACCTTGCCTGCAGGTTACCACGGAACGCCAAAACGAAGGCATGAGCAAAATCCACCCAAAACTGACTGTAGTTATCATAGTGATCAAAACGCTGAATATTTTTTCTCTCAAAACCGGCCATTGTATAGACAGCTCATAATGAGACAATACCGTAAAATTTTCATCCGTGGGACAATGACGAGAGCAGCACAATAAATCACCAACATTTCGATAATCATTTTTAGCGTACTTTTATTCCTTACAAACTCCGCTAAGAAAGTAGTAGAATCTCCAGAAAAATGTATGTGGTACTCCATTAAGAACCCACACGATGAGCATTTAATGACACTCATAAGATATAAAGGGACTACTCCAGAAATTTCGCCACTATTTCACTTACTACCATTTCAACACGTTTTCATTCGATAACTCTGGAAAAGTGATTAGTATTGCCAGCTAAACGGTTCAGACGAGGTGAATGAGGCTATAGTTCTGATTCAAACCCGAGGCAATATACTCTAAATATTAAATGCACTCTCACCTCGAAGACCCGTCATTGACGATAAAAGGTCTATTAGAAAATTAAAAAAATAAAATAAAAAAGCACTTTGTATTCGTAGCTTCAGAACACTACAGTAGACAGACTATAGACAGGGAACGAGGCTAAGCCGAACGTTACATTTCGCAAATAATTGGGCAGCGGGAAATCTACGTTTCTTTGTCAATAAAACTTGAATCGAGGAACAAACTTTTCTGGATAACCGATATGCCATGTAATTTACTTCAATACGCAGCTCCCCACGCTGGTACAGCGTGGACAGTCAACCACGGAATCAATAGCAAAGTAAAACTGCTTTTTAAAGCTTCATGATTCGTTAATGAAGTTTCTTACATCAACACACATTGGGATTCGGCCCCTCAAAACTTTGATATGACAGTCCTAGGTTAAGCATTGATCCAAAGTTACGCCTAAATATTTAACTTTTGACACTCGGCTAATGGCTGAGCACTCACGCGTATCAACAACAACAATCAACAATCATCAACAATTCTGTTTTTGTTGGCACGAGATTTCCCCTAAATTGGGTAAATTGAATTCACCTGCCAAGCGTATGCCACGAAAAAATGTCTTTCCGGCATTGAATTTAATGGAATTCCTCCAAACTTTTCGTAGCCCCCTAACAATATTCCACGTTTTTCTTCTCGCCATCATTGCCGAATCATCTATTGCATTAGGATATATTATACACTACAATGATGCAAGCATTTCCTTGGCGCACAGAAAAGCGGAAAGAACATGGATCGGTTCAGGCGTTCTCTTACGCGGACGACTCTCCGAAATTGTTTGTTTTTTTTTCTTTTTGGGGATTCAGTAGGTCTCAAAACGTACAGAACTAAAGAAAACTCAACTTCCCGGAAAGTAAAAGAAAAGAAATAGGAAGCGCAATAAATATTTCCGAATGCGAACAAGGAAAGTTGCGTGGAGCGCCGCTCTTTTTATTTTCCTAGCCAAGGTACAAAGTAAAAAGGGAAGTTATGTAGTAGGCTGAAGTAAACATTTTGAGTTTTCTTCAGATCTTTACGTTTCAGACCCTACTGAGTCCGAAAAACACTATTTGGGAAAATGGCCTGTGTGTGTGTGCCTGAGAACGTTTTTTGTGAAAACGACGGAACCAAATCATCTCAAACTTGATACCTAGGCTGCAGGTTACTATGGAACGCCAAAATAAGGGTATGAGCAAAATCCACCGAAAGTCAACTATAAGTAGTCAAAACACCAAACATTTTTTTTCACAAAAACAGCTTTTGAACGATTTTGATTAAATTTTTTATGTTGATAGCTCTCAATAAGACTACTATACCATAAAATTCGCATTCTTGGGAAAATGACGAGAGGATCATAATAAATTACCAGAAGGTTCGAAGAAAGCGTTTTTTTTTTTATAAACTCCGCAGAAATGTTACTAGAATATTTAAAAAAATTGGTGTAGTAGTCTAATCCAATACCTATGGGGTGAATGTTTAAACACGCCCATAAGATATATAGGGGTCACTCCGGAATAACCCAATTTACCACATAACTCTGCAAAAATGATCATCTTCAAAAAAATCGTGTTTACAGCCTCATTAAATCTCTGTGTACTAATTACTCAATAATGGTCCGGGAACGAGTGAGAGCAGCACAATAAATTCCGGAACTGTAAGTGCTACCGCTGTGAAGTGATGTTTGACCAAGTTCAAACGAGCTGAGTGATAAATGAATTGAGTGAGTAGAAAGAGCCATGAACACAAGTTAATAATTGACGTACAGCTAAGGAAAGTTGTGTGTTGCAACGCTCTTCATATTGTTTCCTCAATTACGACACTTTTCGGTCAAGCGAAGGGAAGAGTTGTGAGACGACTTAGAGGCCGTTTGGCGACTGAGCGGAGCATCAAAACAATCACTGAATCACGTTACTCGGAACAGTAACAACGAAATCCAACGCTCGAGCCTCCGAAGGCGTTCCGTTCTGTTCCCCGGTTGAGATTTCAGTAGAGAACAAATAAAACGTCTGGTTCGACGACACGGCGAAGTGAGGGGAGAAGCTTCCAGCTCCGTCTGTGTTTACTAAAGAGTTCCAGTATCATTCCCGAGAAGCCGAGTAATCACTTCGACGTCAAGAAACATTCCTCAGACTCGTCAGACGACCCTCCATTACGAGCACGACGCTATCGCCGCAGATCTGGATTGAACGACGTCGACAATCGAACATTCTCATACGACCGCATTCGAGACGTGCAAAACATCCGATGAAAATCGAAATATCATTTTTATTTCACTTTCGATGTCATCGTCGACAACGTGATCGGTTAACGTGATCATCCGCATGACGCTCGTCCTAAACGATTAACTTCGCCGAATAATAAATACATTTGGTGCGAAACATCACACATCTTTCCTCAACCACCAGTAATAAAAACCGTAGTAGCAACCCAATGTTCTTCACTCGCTTTGCGTGCACTTGATGGAAATCACGTCAACGTTATCAGGTAAAAACTTTGAGTAAAGCAAATGAACCCGTAGCGGCCTGAATTCTGGAATTTGTGAGGTAGCCCCTATTTATCTTAAGAACGTTATTAAACGATTCACTGAACTACCATCCACATTTCTCCGTGATACTAGCACCCCATGAACGGGATTTACAAAAAAAAGTTGCCTACAATCACTTTTCGTCGAAATTGTTGACAATGTGTTGTGTTGCTCTCGTCATTTTCTCCCGGATGAAAACATCTGAAGGCAGCGCCGCAGTCAGGTATATTTCTACCTTAGCCAGTTCCTCGGAGGGATATGGAGCATTTAAGGCGTGCTTGCACCGAATTAGTACGGCTGAAAGCCCAATGAACTGATGCTTTTCGTGTCAAATGTGGCCACGCAGGCGGTGCATGATGGAGGAAACCGTCGGCCGTCTCAAACCGGAGTCCTTCGTCCTCCCCCCATTCAATTCTGATGAAAACTAGAGGTGCATTGGTCGATTCGCCCGAGCAACACTCAGCCAGAAAAGGAAGGAGCTTGCTGTCCCAGGGCCAGTATCTGACGGGGATGACGAAGGCACGGAGGAAAGGCCTGAACCTCCTAAACTGCTCGGCAGCATGGAAAGGATGTATGGGAACGGTGGCACGCTCCAAGGATCTCACAAGAGTCCTGAGGGCCAACCTGATTAAATTTGCTGAACGGTTCCTAGTTGGTTCTCAGCGCGCGGGAGTAAATTCATGGGGCCGTTAGAAGAAGACCCTCACTCCTCACTCCGACGTGCTCAAACGCTTATTTCGCCGTTCCACGTCGATCTGAAGGTCGGATATCAAATTTGAAGGGATTAGGTTCACCTATTTTCTCTCAATCGCGACCTCTCACACTCCACTTTTTCAAATGGCGTTTTTCGTACTCAGCAGCCTTCGTAATGTCAAGTTATGAAGATAAATCAACATTTTTTTCATCTGCTGATTACGCAACTTCCCGTCTTACTCTGTAAAGTAACAAATAAATAAAAGCACATTAAGACGCAACGGTAAATTCACTAACAGCCTGTTACGTCACTTTTAACGGCGGGTTAAAGTTTAACGAGGGTTAGACTCAATATGGCGGAGTGGGTCGTCTACCTCGTTTAAGTGGCACGTTCCGCCGCCGGGCGAAGGGACTTATCGAAGGTGACATCACCAAGGCTCTGGAAAAAGGCACATTACCTGAAACAAACACCAAAACCCATTAGTCCCCGACAGAGAGAAAAAGGAACATTAAATGCCTCCTGTTTTTGTTATGTTTCCAGAGTATTTTTCAACATGACGGAATTTATTGGGCAGCTGCTGTCTTGTCTCTACCACCAGTGAAAAATCGCAGTATAGGGATTTATTGTGACTGTCGACGTAATTATTTTGGCAAAGTTCCTATTTAGAATTATGGAATTATAAAGAAAAAAACTAGGAAAAACGTTAGCCAAAAAAATGACGGTTGTTTGGATTCTGGAATTTCTGAGGTTGCGTATGACGCTTATTGAACTTTCATTGTATAAGTAGATGATTAGGCTACTATTCAGATTGTATTGTCAATACAACTGTAAGCAGAGCGAAATTTATTATGAGCCGACTTCACTAAAATTGCTTTTCGTCGTCATTTATCTCCTCTTGTGATGAAAATTTTAAAGTATATCGTTATGTCATTTGGAACTATCCAGGCTGTAGTTATAACTATGGTTAATGTTGGCCAGATTTCCCTCATTCCAATCCCCATTCCCAATATTATACCTAAACGATGAAACTTCATCGCAATACAATCTCCGCAAGACATGGGATTCCGGGGCACAACTTAGGATGAGTTTCGACACTTTGCCAACCAATGGCCCCGTATTTTCCCCAATACAACGCAGAAGTTGAGAACACAACTACACTACGCAGTGTCCATTGCCAAGGGGAGAAGTAGCGTGCGTGATCAAGCACTTATTTAGTGATACGACTAAGAGCAACACGATAAATTTCGGAATTTGATCTAATGCGGGTTTTCACGGCGATTTCCTTTGGGTTCTAGAACTGTATTCTTGAAGATTTTTGTTTTATAATTTATTCGAAGAAAATATTAATGAAGACCTGTCATTCGAACCTGAAAACCGAAACTTAAAAAAAATCACGCATTGCCATGATAGCACCGCATCATCCGTAGTGTCGTGGTAGCATATTTTACTTAAACGCTGGTGATTCAATTAAGGTGAGGACATGAATGGGAGCAACCCAATACATTCCGCAACGTCAACCAGTCCGGTTTCTCTATGAAATTCGGTGGAAAATTATTGAATTAGTTGATAAGGAACCTGAATGCACGTGGGGCTGAGGAAAATTGTATGATGCGTCCCACCAGATGTTTAGTCCCTTAATCCGCTCGACGGAATTCGTCTTATTTGCTCTGAAAAGGAGGATTGAAAGTTCGAGCGACAAAACGACATTTTAACGAACCTGCGAAGAGGACCACATCTTCTCAATAGACTCCGCGACTCCGACATCCCCCCCCCCCTTCACCGCAGACGACGACGTCAACCCACGACTTGTCCCAGTCAAATGCGTCCAGAACGCCGATATATTTTTAAACGAAGGGATATTTAATTACAACTATCTCGAACGAAAATAGGTTCCGTCTAACGTCCTGCCAACAGTCGGGTCAACGCTGGGTCACGCGGAACCAACTCTGCGTGCGACTGAGGGGAGTCCCCCCCCCCCTCGTAGATCATTATGAATTATTCCCGATGACGTCAAGGTCCGCAAGGTTTCCGTCTAAGAACGCAGTTTGACCATCCGCTCATAATGCGAAGGTGTCTGAAGACTAGAGCATTATTTTGAGCAAAGAAGCGAGTGTCAGAAACCAAAAATCCTTCGACATTCCCAAATGATAACACGATGCGAGGCAAAGATCTGGGAGCGCCTGAGTTCCAAAAACACGATGCGAGCTAATGGTTTGAAAGCGCCAAATTCAGCAACGGCCCAGAACTAAGTTTGTCACAGCAATGAAAACGCTAACAAAAATTTATTTTTTCTCAAAAACAGCTCTAACGAGTTTGACACAATTTTTGTGATAGATCGATATGACATAGTGGTAGTAAACAGCTTTCATCAGGGGGAAAATGACGAGAGCAAAACAATAAATGATCAATTACTCCGTCGAACATCGAAATTAACACCGTTTTTCCAATTATAAAACGAGCTTTTGACACTAGGCGATTACCATTGCGATGAATCCTCTATGAAGATCGTTACTCGAGTGAGGGCAACCCAATTGTGAACTACGAGCTTTTTATTGGAATGTAAGGTCGTCGTGTAAGGGAAGGAAAGGCTTCACACCTCTCGTGAAATACACAACAGACGATGAATGAGTAGGGATGAGCGAGAGAGAGAATTGAATGGAGATATGAATGAGTAAGTGCTGTACAAGGGGCCTTGGGATAGGTTAACTAGTTTGAGTAAGGACGAAAGCTTACAGGGGAGAGAGAGAGAGAGAGAGAGAGAGAGAGAGAGTTGTGTTGGGAGTAGCTCTAGCTGAGAGACGAATCATTGAGAGAACTGGGAGATGACTTATCACGAGAGCTGAAAGAGCTTTCTGTTGAGGAGAGAAATCTAAAATTGAGGGGTGGGAAAAGATAGATGCGAAAGTCCAGGACAGGGGAAATCTGTAGTCAATTGGCAATAACTGAAGAAGTGGACTTTCCATAGGTAACAAAAGAGCTTGAGGATGAAGGTGTTTGGGGAAACAATGACTTTACGTTATGGCTAGTGCGGAAATTTTGGAGGTCAAAATCCGAGCTAATTCAACCAGACGAACAGTGGGCATAGACGTGGTAAAGTGGAGAGAAGTAAAGTGGAGGAAGTAGGTTCAGGAAAAACCAAATGGGGGAACCATAAGATCGAAAATATGTTGCCAAATAAATGACACCTCATCGGAATAAAGAAGCAGCTTGTAGTTATTTCACAAGTTAGCGATCATATGTGGTCATGGTGACGCTTCAGCGTTTTTCCCACGTCAGCAGGTCTCTGGATAGATGAACTAGTTTGAGTTAGGACAAGAGCTCGTAGAGATTGTGTAGCTGCTTGAGTTTTAGGGTAAGTTGCCCTAAGGAGTGGTAACAAACTGGCGAAAAGGCCAAACGGGGAGATCGTAAGATCGAAAATACGTTGCCAAATCGGGCTAGGAAATTGAAAGACAATGATTGACAGGGGTTACAGGGAACAGAATCACTTCTCAAGTGTTTCGTTTATTACCAACAGAAACGTTCGAATCTGCTTCCCTCGCAACGCGCATACCAATTTCCAATCGTACAGCGCGAAACGGACCTCTTTACTTCGGACAAGGAGAACGGATTTCGACTTATCCACGTGATATTGTGAGCGACTGTGAGCAGGTGGTTAAGCGAAACTAAAAATACTTTCCTTAAGGCAGTCCGACAAAGTTTCAACCGAAACGTAACGCGACTCGGTCGTAAGAAATTCAACGGCCAGAATAATTCTTTGAAATCGCGATGGGCAAAAGTGTGACAGGAGGCCGTCACATGGTGGCGATTTCTTTCACACAGGTGAGAACGGCCTCTTCGAAATTGGCAGTCACGCCGCGGCGAGGGCCCCCGGAGGACTCTTGGTCATGAGACGCTATTTTCACCAACCAACCAACAGGATTTGTTGAACTAATAAGCACTTTTCTGAAATCCGCGTTCAAAAGACGACCTGAAGAAACGCGTTCGTCGAAATTAAATTGTGACATCTGTTTGATAAGTGCCTTACTCCAGGACATTTCAAAACAAATGCGGCGTCTGAACTGTACTCTCTGTACTGAGGTTTGCACGTTTCTCGCTGTACTGCTTTACTATCCACTCCCTAAACAACAAAGGAAATTATTGTAATCGTAGAAATATACCTAGTTCGACGCACCTGACAACTTTCCTCTGCCTCACGTGAACCCAACCTACTCCGTTCGAACTATTAAAACATGGCCTTCTACGTGGAAACTGGTAGCGGTTGAGGTACTAGAATTTGTTGAGTTGAGCATGGAGCAATCAGTGATTCATTCATGGGACCAGATACGCGGATATATCGAGAGGCTCCTTCCTTACGTGTCAACACCTTACGTCCATCTAACCTCAATTTCACGTATCAGATAGAGAGGTAAAGATGTGTATGGAAGCTAACTCGACTTAGCCTCTTAGTCAAGCTTTTCAGGTCACAGACGAAGGAAGGCCTGTCGGCCTGGGCAAGTGTCCCTAAGGAAGTCCTCGTCAGGGCAGCGCAGTTCGAGTCCTATGCAACCGCTCTTTCTCACGTTGTGGAGGGCAAGCCTAATTCTCTGAATCCACAAGCGAATAACGCGGAAGTGCATTGTGAAGGACAGAGGCGAACCCAATCCCCGAAATTCACACGCAAAAAGAAGCGTAGGTGCCGGCAAAACGCCTCTTGGCAATTCTGGCACTGGGGCCTGCCACCTATTCAGATCCTTAGGCTGCTAATACTGCTGCCAAATAGAATGGCCCGTGTACCTCAGGTCTTGGAACACACTCTTATACATACATGTTAAATGCCTGAAAAGGTTTACAGTTTTTGGAATAACCGAGTAAGAACTGTGAGAAATGCTATGAAACGGCAGTTGATAACACGGGTAAATTATGATCGAACTTAGGTTCGTTAGGTATATTTCCGCAATTGTTTTCCAAACTTGAAAAAATGAAAAATAGCGTGCGACAACCGACAAACGTGCTCAAGTTTCCCCGGGACTTTTGGTGTCCATAGGCCTGCGAGGTGGGGAAGGAACGTGACGAAAAAAACTTTCCTTCGGAGCTTTCCTGGGTGCAAAACATATTTTCTGTGTTTGTGGACACAATTAGAAGAATACAGTGACACGCCAAAATAAAGTTTTGAGCGATAAACTTCAACAACCATAGTCACCCATGAGGTCGTAACACTAAATATGTGTTTTCTCAAGAACAGCTATCACGATTTTGATTGAATGTTGAGTGTGTCTAGCTCCACACGACAGAACGGTGAAATTTCCATCCGCAGAAGGAGAGGGTTCCTCGCTAGTGTCATATAAACTGGGTTAATGAGGAAAAACACTGCGCTGACATAGACATTTGTCATGCTTTTCACACTTTTTCCAAGAATGAAACTATAGTGCTTCTATTGCGGCAGTTGGTGTGACCTACTCAAACAATTTGATCAAAATGGATGGAATTCCTGAATTCCCGGGGTCGCTATTAACCAAAGACGCGCATCGTACAGGTAGTTTATCGGACCACCACTATATCAATTCTGTGAATGCTATCACGTGAGCGGGAGTTGTAAGGGAACACTGCGCTAAAATCTTTTTTTTTCTATCTCAAGACATTTTCAACAATTTACTGTGATCCTCTCGTCATATTATCATATTATGACACAAAACATGTAATCAAACAACCTTTTTTGAGAAAAAAGTTTGGTGTTTTGATCATTAGTCGTGAACCGATTTAACTCACACTTTCATTTTGGAGCTACGGAATGACTTGCAGGCGATCTATGCAATTTGAGGAGATATGAATTACTCAACGACGACATTTTAGATAATTTATTGCGCTGCTCTCTTCAATATCCCAAGAGTGGGGACTTTTATGCCACTGTTGCGCCTGTGTGGCCTAAATATTTTACGAGCTTTGAAAGACGAGTTTATGATGGTGCACCGGTGAACCGAGTTCGAAGATCATTTTGTTGGACTACGACCACAATTTTTTACTTTCCTTGCTCTACGAAGTAGAAAGGAAAGTTATGTAATCGGCTGTAAAAAAATTTTTGAATTGAATTTTTGAAAAAAAAAAGACATTTTTTTCAGATCTTTACGTTACAGACTCTCTTGAGTCCGAAAAACACTATTTGGGAAAATGGTCTGTGTGTGGTATGTGTGTTTGTGAACGATTTTTAGAGAAAACCACCGTATCAAATCAAATCAAATCAAACTTCATATCCCGCCCGCAGGTTACCATGGGATGCCAAAATAAGGGTATGATTAAAATCCACCGAAAATTAACTATAGTTATCATAGTGATCAAAACACCAAATTTTTTTTTTCTCAAAAATGGCTCTAACGATCTTGATTAAATTTTTTATATTGGTAGCACCCAATAAGGCAACTATACCATAAAATTCCCATTCATGGGAAAATGACGAGAGCAGCACAATAAATTACCAAAACTTTCGACGAAATCGATTTTAGCGCGGTTTTTAGAGAAAACAACCGTACCAAATCAGCTGAAACTTGATGTATAGCCTACAGGTTACCATGGAACGCCAAAATAAGGATATCAGCAAAATCCACCGAAAGTTAACTATAGTTATCATAGTGATCAAAACACCAAATTTTTTTCTCAAAAACGGCTCTAACGATTTTAATTAAATTTTTTATATTGATAGCTCTCAATCAAGCAATGATACTATAAAATTCTCATTCGTGGGAAAATGACGAGAGCGGCACAATAAATTATCAAAATTTTCAACAAAAAGCGTTTTTCGCGCAGTTTTTTCCTTATAAACTCCGCTGGAATTCTTGTAGAATGTTAAAAAAATTGGTATTGTAGTCCAATCCAATACCTAAAGGGTGAGTGTTTAAAAACGCTCATGAGATACATGGGGCTCACTCCAGAAATTCCTGAATTTCAACTACTGCCGTTTCGCTTACTACCAGTTCTAAACGTTTTTAACCAATAACTCTGCAAAAGTAATTACTATCCTTCTTCAAAAAATTTGTGTTTACAGCCTCATTAATGATCTGTGTACCAATTGATCAATAATGGTCCTGCAATGAGTACGAGCCGCACAATAAATTCCAGAACTGTAAGCGCTGCTGTGACGTGTTGTTTGACCAAGTTCAAAGGAACTGAGTGATAAATGAATTAATTAAATGGAATTAGCCATGTACAAAGTGAATTGACGTAGAGCTAAGGAAAGTTGTGTGTTGCAAGGCACCAGATATTTTTTATAATGGGGTTGATGTTTAATTTGTTGTGCTTCCCTCGTCATTTGCCCACAAATGCAAATTTTAAAGTACTGTCAAGATATTTGGAGCTGCTCTTATACAAAATTTAATCTAAATCGTTCAAGCCGTTTATGAGCAAACATATATTTTTGTGTTTTGATCACTATGACAAGTACAGTCAGGTTGGGACTGATTTTGCTCTGATCACACTCGTGTTGTGCTGACCCGTGATGATCTGCTGAGTTATATCGGCTAACTGCCAAAAAGCGTCATGCTGAGAAGGAACGAAACGATATGGGAAAATCGGGCTCTCCCTCCTGTCCCTCACTCCCTTGTATGATAGCTGTAGTTAGTCTTGAACCGATCTAGTTTATTTTAGGGTATCACGTTGATTTAGAAGCCATCATATTTGAGCTGAGTTGGAATTCGTGCTAACAGACACCCTAAGACCATTGTCACAAAACCGATTTGGTTCTGTCCCTCGGATATCTTTCCTTCCTACTTCGTAATACTAAGAAAAGTAGGACGGGCACAATCGCGGTTTTACTTCAAATCTGCCAACAGACGCTCCTAAATAAGGGCTTTTTGATTTATCAGAGTTCAAAAAGCGAAAACCCGAAGAAAGCCTTTTTCTCAATCGCAACATTTTGGACAGGAGACTATAATGAACAGCGTGTTCGTGATGAGAACGCACATGGAACATTACGCTTCGTTAATTTGACGACGATACGGGGCGATTTCCTTGAAACATGAGAGCGAATCGCGCTAATTGGCGTTCCACCGATGGAGGGGAAGAGAATCAAACTGTTCGGCTCTCGGATCGTGAAACCTTTGTCGAAGGCGGTGATGGGCACGTTGGCGACCTGCACGAAGTTAATGGGCAGTGGGAGGTGGAACCGTGAGAAGGTGGACCAGTGGAGGGGGGGGGAGGTTGGAGTGGACTGCAAAGGGCCTAGGGACTAGGTGGAAGGGTCAGGCGTAACAGGAGATACCAGAATAATGGATTAGGGGAGAGGGACATTAATGAAGGCCTGTGAAGTGTATACGCGATAGAGAGACGACCGCCTCAGGCACCGGATAGTCGCTTTCGGTCGGGACTCCCGCACGCAACCCAAGTTCTCGTTTCATTGAGCAGGAGACGTTACAGGAGGCCACCAATGAGCAAACTTGAGAGCAGAGCTAAGTGTCGGGGTTGCTAGCTCAAACGCTTTGGTTAATACGAAGAGGGGTCTTGAGAGGCGGTTCAGCAAAGCAGGGCTATCTCTACAAAGCAGCAGCATCCGACTCTAAGGATGACACAAAATTCTCGGATCTAACCGTAATTTCTTCGATAATGTACGTAACGCATTTCCACTCCTTGCTCGTGTGACTTTGTACAGTGCAACTTTTGGGTATAATACGATCTTGTAACCAACCATATGATGATAGCCGTTTTTTGGCGCTTGCACGCTGCTACATGACATGCGTATGTGTGCGTATATGCCTCCGAATGGATGAGACGCACATGGAAGCAGAGACCTGTGAGAGTGCAGCAGGGCCCCAACAGAAATGGCGGATTAAGCCAAGGTTTGTTGTTTTTTTGAATACTCCAAGCTGGATTTCTGGGGTTTTAAGAAGTTCTACCGTTTCTCTTGCTTCCAGGGTGGCGATTGAGTAGAAACCAACATTCCTGGTGCACAGTAGGCTATTCTCGCGTCTTAGAAGCTGATTAAGACTCAGCGAAAATAGTCCTCCTAGTTTCTTAGTGTTTCACGTGTTTCCAGGCTGCGAATTATAAAAAAAAGCACAATTCGTACACGCTCACTATCGGGCAAGGAGACTGCGGCCATCTCCAGTCAAATTGCTTCGGGTGTTCCATCCATCTCACATCTTCTTCATAGGAACATCGTCGGTACTGCAGCGTCGCGTTGCCTTTACGACGAAATGCCCGGCGTTTTTCTCGCCGGACGCATTGAATTGAGGCGGCTCCTAAAACGTGGCTCTTGACAAAACGGCGACAGGCGAAATGACGGGGCCATTGCACCCTGGACGCGGATGGACCCCCTCGGCCCTCCACGTGGTTCCCGGACTCCCGCCTACTACTTCTCTGCTCATCATTCGCTAATCTTATTTTTAGATAGACCTCCGAGAGCCAACATACCTGGCTAATAGCGGGTCCCGCAGTTTCTAGCTGTCTCCTCTCAACTCGCGTAAACCTCTCGGCGTTTCTATTTCCAATCCCCTTCTTCAGGCTGGGGCAATTCACGTTTCATGTCCAAATACCTCTAGCATTGATGTCACTGGAAGCAGACGGCTAAGAGCCCTTATTCATCAACGTTCGAATTATTGTCTAAACATTTGCTACAAGTTTTCTTTAGGCAACACTGATACTTGTGAAATTGGACGCCCTTTTAGGAAAGACGGTGTCCCCTGCATTAACGCTGAGACACTGAGGAACCCCTCATGACAATAAGAGAACGGCAGCAGTTTGCATTCGAGCACTTACGACCACCTACGCAATTTTATCGCGACGCGAGCGGCATATGAGTGGAAGTGGTAATTTATCACGAACGCCATTTTTACGTTAAGGATGCAAGAGCGCTGTGTTCTGAAATATCGCCAAATTGAGGCGCGCAAACTAGATAGAAAATGTCATTGACACGGCCGATCCCCGCCGAATAAAGCGAAAGAAAAATTCCTTGTGTGCGAATGAAAGAACCTGACGGAGCACTACACGACATGATCGAACATGTTGCGGAACCTTCGAAAGGTCCGTGATGAAGCTCGTGCAGATGACAAGGTTCTGTGTGGACAACAGGAAACTTACTCTCTGCATTGTATTCAAACACCCCTTGACACTCTAGGTGGATTCATGGGTTTTGATTTCGTTCACGATGTAGCAGAAAGGCTTTATGGCAGCCGCCTGCTACTTTCCAAAGACTAATGGATACCCACACACACAGCCTTAATACACCTTGACGAGACTGTTCTCTATGGACCTGGTTTTGTCTTATGTTTGTCGAAAGCTGGATGGAGTTATGTAAAAGTAAGCAGATTCTTGGCTGCAAATACCTTAGAGAAACCACATACATTGGACACAATCTACGCTGAAGGTGGCAAAACTAACCTTATATTTTAAGAATCACAACTCACCGTTACGTACGAACACAAGGCATATCTAGTGCGTTGCAACACACAACTTTCCTTAGCTCTACAACAATTCACTTTGTACATGGCTAACTTTATTTAATCAATTCATTTATCACACTCAGTTAATTTGAATCTTGGTCGAACAACGCTTTACGGCAGCAGCAAGCTGTAGCGCTTACAGTTCCAGATTTTATTGTGCTGCTCGTACTCATTGCAGGACCATTATTGAGCAATTAGTACACAGAGAATTAATGGGGCTGTAAACAAGAATTTTTTAAGGAGGATAGTAATTTCTTTTGCAGAGTTATTGGGTAAAATCGTTTAGAACTGGTAGTAAGCGAAACAGCGGTAGTTGAAATTCAGGAATTTCTGGAGTAACCCCCATGTATCTCATGAGCGTTTTTAAACACTCACCCTTTAGGTATTAGATTGGACTACAATACCAATTTTTTTTAACATTCTAAAAAAATTCCAGCGGAGTTTATAAGGAAAAAACCGCGCTAAAAACGCTTTTCGTCGAAAATGTTGATAATTTATTGTGTTGCTTTCGTCATTTTCCCACGGATGAAAATTTTATGGTATAGTTGCCTTATTGAGAGCTATCAATATAAACAATTTAATTGAAATCGTTGGAGCCGTTTTTGAGAAAAAAATTTGGTGTTTTTGATCACTATGATAACTATAGTTAACTTTCGGTGGATTTTGCTGATATCCTTATTTTGGCGTTCCATGGTAACCTGTAGGCTATACATCAAGTTTCAGCTGATTTGGTACGGTTGTTTTCTCTAAAAACCGCGCTAAAATCGATTTCGTCGAAAATTTTGGTAATTTATTGTGCTGCTCTCGTCATTTTTCCATGAATGCGAATTTTATGGTATAGTTGCCTTATTGGGAGCTACCAATATAAAAAATGTTATCAAAATCGTTAGAGCCGTTTTTGAGAAAAAAAATATTTGGTGTTTTGATCAATATGATAACTATAGTTAACTTTCGGTGGATTTTGTTCATACCCTTATTTTGGCGTCCCATGGTAACCTGCGGGCGAGATATGAAGTTTGAGCTGATTCGGTACGGTGGGTTTCTCTATAAATCGTTCACAGACACAGACCCACAGACCATTTTCCCAAATAGTGTTTTTCGGACTCAGGAGGGTCTGAAACGTAAAGATCTGAAGAAAACTCAAAATTTTTTTTTCAGCCGATGTCATAACTTTCCTTTCTACTTCATAGAGCCAAGGAAAGTAACAAGACCATCTAGCATTAATAAGATGAAGGTTTACCACAATATTTACAACCATCCACGAAACTAATTTAACAAAAATCTTCTAAGGCCCTTCAGGGGAAAAATATCAGGTGCGACGATTCACGTAACTTCCTTACCTCAGACATTTTTATCGCTCTAGCACCTAATCTTTCAGTTTATAAGAACGCAGCGCTCTAAGTAAAAACTACTTAGGCCACGGTCATTATTGAACGATCAGGGCATAGGCGATGTACGACACTCTTCTCCGGACTTTTTTGAGACGGTTTGTGATCACAGTTTCCAAATTATCGCGTAAAACCGAGAGAAACGATAGTGAGCGATGCCCCGGATTTTTCAGGGGTTGGACTTAATGATCTAATTAGCGTTATTAAATGCTCAATATTTTATTGGACTACTCACGTGAGGGATTTATAACAAAATCGTTTTTCGTCGAGATTTTTGACAATTTATTGTGCTGCTTTAGTCATTTTTCCAAGGATCAACATTTTGTAGTACTATTCCATCATTTTTGACGTTCCGGCCTTCTTGCAAAAAAAAAAGAAAGTAAAATACGTTTCATTTACTATGATAACTATAGTTAGGTTTCCACTGATTTCTCTCACAACCCTATTTAGAGCTCCGGGATGATTCGAATTCTGAATATAGAATTTGTCCCGATTCAGTTCTGTAGTTTTCGGTCAATCTCGTTCACTGACACACACAGACCCAACCAAAGAACCAATGTTTAGAACGCCTCTTTT
The DNA here is from genome assembly GCA_020466155.1 of Pachypeltis micranthus. Lineage (NCBI taxonomy): Eukaryota > Metazoa > Arthropoda > Insecta > Hemiptera > Miridae > Pachypeltis > Pachypeltis micranthus. The sequence continues at coordinate 43,418,599 of CM035769.1, forward strand.
AGGAAATTTAAAGAACTTGGAACACCATGTTCACATTTTTAGTAACTTCACTTGTTCGGGAGATCCGACCTGTTGTACTAGGAAGAACACTAATTGTGCTCTGTCTTTGTAACGGAGGAAAATCGGAGGTTACGTGTGGTCCATAGTGCTCCATAATGTTTCTCCGACAGAGATAAAAACCAAAAAGTGCCAAAAAAGTGTTTTTTTCTAACGTTTTTTACAGCGAACATCCGACGAGTCCGATTCCCTGGCGGAACGCCTTCTAGCAACCTTCATCCACATTTTGTTCTCTGCAATTATGTCTGTACGGAAACATAAGGCAAGATACACCAGAAGTTCGTTATTCACATTCGGTCAATAACAATTTTGAACTCACGAGGTACTTGCAACACAACAGGCATCTGCATTGCATCGGACGAAAATACAGAGCTGACATATGGCGTAGACGTTCTTTATTTTATTTTTAATAACGTCAGATGCGCACGGTTGTATGCATGTTGTGCAGAACGTTCAGTCGGGTATGCAATCAACCGCGCCAACTAAGTGCACTCTGAGTGACGGCATCCGCAGGAAAACGCCTGGAGCGGCCTGCGAAAATAAAATGAAGGGGACAAACCGGGAGCGGAAAGAACGCCAAAGCCGGTTTTTAGTGCCGCCAACGCGACCTGTGGAACGAAGGCTGCTCTTGAAGGCGGACAAAAGACTTGTGCACGGCGGTTTTAATGACAATTATTAAAGGGTCGTACTGCGATGTTTACATGAAGGGAGAAGGAGAGTGAGGCATCAACGGAGACTGCAGTTATTTTTCTCGCGGTATTCAGTTGAGACTCGCCAAAAACAGCAGGAAGAGTCAAGTGCATTACATCAATTGGGGATTGAAAGGCGGATCGCAAGATGCGCCGAAGTAGCTTCATGTTACAATCCAAAGAGAAGCTGCCCGCCCTAGATGAGCGAAACGCGCTTCTACAATGATCTGTACTGCAAAGGTGAGCCCAACTATACATCTCTAGTGGTTTGAATGGTGGAACGCTTTTACAACGATCCGCAGGTGGTTTACGGCCGCCAGTAGGTGATTTGTTATGATTGTGATGTCGCCCGAGTCTAGCAAACACGTCCTTTAGAATGAATGACAACTTGGTAACACGCTCTTCTATGATGTGATGCAACAATTATATAGACAAGGATGTACCCTTAGATGAGCAATAACTATTATCACTACTGAATGGGCGACTAAATATGTCCGTTGCGAGACTCACTGATTGAATGCTCCTGATAATCATATTGCAACATCCAAGTGTTCATTAAACACAACTACAGAACACTCCTAAGGCTCTCGTCTGTAGTGAACAATCGTGCATCCTCCTATGAGCACCTACTGAATGAGCAATTATGGTGATAATGTAGCCACTTCTTAGCGATCATCCCCTCCTATGTTGAGCCTAATTGTTTTAGCCACATCGCTCACTTCTATGGTTTTAGGATGTGTTCAATTTCGGAGAAATACCAGTTTATTTTGACGATAGACAGAGGTATCGCTGGACGGTCACCTGGCGCTTGTCGGGTGGAGGGGGGGGGGCTGGAACGCCTCTCCCTCTCCGATTGTTCTTTTTCTTCCAATTTTTGGGATCTTTCCGATCCAAATTACTTCGCAAACAAGAGCCGTTTTATATCCCTGTTTTCGATGTGAAAAGTGCAACAGGTTCGGTTACCTTGTCAAAAAACCATTCCGTGTCTGCTTACGATCAACTGCGATCAATCGGAGAGCTAGGGAAACTTGGGTGAATCCTCTTTCATTTCCTCATTCCATTTATATTTTTCCGGGTGCTCGCCGGTTGAGGGTGATCCGACCAGCAATCAGAAGGGAAATTTAGAACTTCAAGTGCAATTACCCACCCTCGTGATGTTATTTCGGGGTACTTTAGCGCGTCATGGTGACCAAAAAGAGGAATTTTCTCCGAATAACTTTTGACAGAATGCCTTTTAGAAGCTGCAACTTTTAGTGATCATGAACTCTAATGTGGAACACAACTAGGGCACACGACTAATCTTCTATGGTGAACTGTAAGGCAATTATATGAGCAATCATGCTTCCTACTCTAAGCAACTGCCGATTGAGTAATCGTGATGATACCTGGTTCTGGGTTATCTTCCCAGGAGCATGCCCATGCTACCAGGCGCGACCACGGGTTGTGGATAGTGGAACGGCCACGGCATTGTCCCCAGGGGCATGTCTGTGGCCAGCTGTGAATAAGGACAGCATGCTGACTGAATAAGCAGCCGCGAACAATGGGCAAAACCCAAGAGATCGCAGAAGATATCCTGAACAAAGGACTCAAGGACAAGCGGATCTACATTTTCTCAGACAGCCAGGCCGCCTTAAAGGCCATCGCAGCCTATAGTTTTAGGTCTAAGCTGGCATGGGAATGCCTCCATACGCTCAAGCAGCTCGGCACCCGTAACAGGCTCTCCCTAATTTGGGTGCCGACTCACAGGGGGCATGAGGACAATGAAAAGGCTGACCGCCTTGCAAAAAGGGGTACAGAATCCCTACCCATCGGGCCTGAACCACACGTAGGTATGACGAAAAGTCACCTGAACCGTCTGGTTGCTCGATGGGAGATACAGGAAAATGGCGCCCATTGGCATCGCCAGCCACAACTAAGACAGGCGAAAAGGCTTGTCACGCCTTCCTGTCAAAGGGCGAAGGCGATGCTGACACTCTCTAGACAAGATCTTAGAGTACTGATAAGCTTCCTCACCAGGCACTGCCCACTCAGATATCACCTCAACAAGATGGGCATCTTAGAGGCGGTGGAATGGAGGACGAGACAGCAGAGCATATCCTGTGTGAGAGCAAAACGCTTTGAATACTTCGGTCAGGGGACCACTGAACCCCAAATCATGGCGGAATCTGCGGCGAAGGACATACTCAGCTTCCTAAGGGGGGGGGGGGTATGTACGACGCGTTCTACTAAGAAAGGGCCGTCACAATAGGCCCATATGCGGCCACAGTGACAAAGGGACTTGTCCCACACGCCCTCGGGTCAAAAAAAAAAAAATCGTGATGATAATATTGCCGATTCCGATGAAACACCTAGGCTACACGAGCAACACTCACGCCAATGATGAACTGCAGACGGTTCATTTGGGCATTGAGGGGATCAAACGATGATACATGACCCCCCCCACAATGTCATGATCGGCAATGTGTGATAATCTGGAACTCGTGGCTCCTACAATAAAACACACCTCTATGAAGAGTTTCTACTGAGTTATTTCAACAGCCACGCCTCCTATGAGATACATTTTGGTAAGTTGTTATAATCAAGAGGTTGATGCCTCCTGACAATTAAACTAAACGTGACACGCTGAAGCTGAGCATTTCTCTTGGAACTGGCCGCATTCCTCCCCACCACTCCATCACCATCGTGCACTCCAAAGTCCTTGCATCTCCAGACAAACCATTTGGACTTCCAGCGTCTCAAACCGAACCTTTCTTCTATTTTGGGTCGTCCAACCAAATCGACCGAGTGAACGTACTTTTTGAACGAGCGGAACTTTTAAGCCGTTTCACTCGAAGCAAAAGGATAAAATCACGAGGATTAAAGTTGGTCGCGACGACGAGGGCGAAGGAGACAGAAAGAAAACCAGAGTAGCGGAAAAGCGAGCGGCAAAGCAATTGCTTCAGCAGTAAAACCGAGCAGTAAAAACGTTTTCTTTTATCACCTTCCTTCTGCTGGAAGAGAAGTAGTACTAGAAGAAACCTCCCCCCCCCCGACCATCAGTCCCGTACACACACCACCGCAACTTTTCTTTCCCCTTCTTTTTCCCTTCTCTTTTCACCCATCAGCCGCCTGCCAGTTCTCCTCCAACAGAGAGTTGCATCTCCCAAAAAGAACTCTCAACTCTCCCGAGTCATTAGACGAAAAGGAGGATCCTAACGTAAAGATAGCAAACACAGCGATCTAATGATTGCGCGTCTCCAGTTACGGCGCAGGTTGTTCCTCTTAGGGAAAAGATTTCAAAAAAAAAGGTGGTGAGTGGAGGGGAGTGGTCGACCGGAATCACCGCCGAAGGCGCCATTTCACCCTGAAAGCGGGAAAAAAAGGTTTCGCTTTGCTCAAAATCGTCGGTGCGATCTAAATTGGGACATCAGCGAAAATGGAACAGAAATGGGATCGTTTTAGTGAGAGGGGGTGGGGGTTGAAGCTCAAAACGTCACCCTCCGGGGACAACTGAATCTACTTTCCGCCGATGAAAACGCCATTCTCGAGGAGAGGGACAACCAAAAGGGCCATCAACTTATAAAACGCGACAGCAACAACAACTCACAACATCCGTCCATCCGGCCATCAATTGTCGATAGAAGGATTAAGCTAAAAATAACTTTCCTTGATCTATTTTTCACTCCGTTCGCAGGAACTTGTTCCCGAATTTATTAAGCTGCTGTTAGTAATGCCACGGCGTTCATTAAAAAACCAACTTGTAGGTTATTGATGGAACTTCCCTCGCGATTCGTGTTTATAGTCGTTGAATTATAAGGAGAAAGTTAATTTGAACTCTTTGCCCGAATATCAGACGAGAACCCCTTCTACCTCGCGAGATAAGGCCTAGTTCAAGCGTCCAGTAGGGGGAGGGGGGTATGCATACACTTTGTCACAGATACGCAAGCCCTGCGCTGCAGCTGCAGTGTCTGTCATGGCCGACCAGACCAGAGCTCTGTAGGTGGACCAAAGGACTAACGATCGCCCTGTGCATCCGCACCCCGCGTCTTCTGGATTGTTCACACCACGAATGGAGCCCCTTGTAATGTCCTCTCACGTGTGTGACACTTTGAACTTCTAACCCCCAAGTATTTCATCTTATTGGACGAGAGACATAAAGAAGGCTCGAATTGTGGTTGAACAGTCACGATTAGCACGGTTGTGCACTTAGTAGAACTATTTCCCGCCTCACGGTGGGTCTCTAGATACGTGAACAGGCGTTAGGGTGAGAGCGGTGAGCTGCTGAATACTACAGGCGCTGATTGTGAAATAATCCTCGAAACCAGAGAGGCTAATTGAACGACCTAGTTTGGCCAGAGCTGAGCTGAACACACCTTCTGTTTTGTCATCACGTTCCTGCTGGAGTTCTCGCATCGAAGGACGCGTTTACTAGTGAATGGGATCAGGTGGGTTATGTCACAACCTCTGCTCATTGAACCATCTTTGTACAGTGTTCATAGCGAATTGGACCACTCACACTCGCGAATTCCCCTCTCATAATTATTACCACGTCATATTGACCTTGGTGTGTGGGCTCCTGACTGTCAGTGAGAGCGAGTGTCATTTGGCAAGGCCTATCAGTCCTTCAGTATCCCGTACTCTACAATCACGTGATTCATACTGCACTGGGGAAGCCTCTCGCCAAGGAAACGATATAATATAAAACGAACAATAAAACTGTCATCAGTTTTTGGTCGTTGGATTTTCTTTAGTTTTCTTCGACGGAACTTCAGATGCGTGGGATAATTTTGAACCCTCTCCCCCCACCCCATCCCCCCTTAAGTCCCAAAACGGCCGTTAAGTAGCCGAAGAGAAAATTTAAAAAAAAAAAGAAGCGTTTCCGTGCCGTTGCGCTGTCACTTGATATCAGCCAAACGGATCGGTAAGAAGTGTCACTTTTTTACCGCGACGTTTATTAACATTTTTCCCCCTAGCGAAGTTCGTGTCACAAGTAGCAATTACGTTAAACGCTCGGCGGAAAGGCGAGGGGGTGGAACCGGGGGCGGGGAGACCACAATAGTCGTCGAAACGCAAACACTGCGGTAACGCGACGCCGTGATCCGTCTTGATGCGGGGGAAGCGGAGGTGGTCGGCGCGAAAAAAGTTGCTACTGTATGAAACGAAAACGAGGCGCGGAATTCGGTGAAAAGGAGTCGACAAGTGTGGGAATTCGGAGGGTGCGGGTCAGCGAAGCGTGTGCGATACGCCGCCCTTCGACAATCACCTGGCTCCTCGTCAACAACCTCCACCCCCTCCCACCCATCACCTCCCTGTTGCACCGGAGGACGATCGGAATCCAAAAGTATACTGACAGTGGTGACGGGTGGGGGGGGGGGTGTAAAAAACGCGTTATCGCGTCCTTCAAGACAGGTTTTTCCTTCTTCTCTTTTCACAAGTTGATCGTCAACCCGTTGATCACTTCATAGGCTCTCTCCCCGACCCTCACACCCCTTCACCATCACCACGTTTAGTCATAAAGGGAGTCGAGTTTTTAATCTCTCGGCAGAAAAGGAGGATTAGTCTCCCGTTGAGCAAACTTTGAGCCTCCGGATTTTGAGTCGACGGACAAGGAGCCGCGCGCGGGCGTGTGAATTGAACCCCCCCTTTTTTCTGAATTTTTCGAGAAGCGGGTGGATAGTTGGGTGAGGGATGAGGGGTGGGGGTCTTTTCGGTGGTCCTTTGTGTTTGCGCTTTGATCTTATCTTTTTGGGATTGTGTTTACTTTCCTGAGCCGCGCTATGAATTTATAAGTTCATAACCGTTTTGCCCCCCCCCCCCACCCGCCCAACCAAACCGTCGCAGTTCTCGTCATCGGGATTCACGGGAGGACGAGTAGATCGTTGATCCTCCCTCCCCCTACCACCACGCCCATTGCACGAAAGAAAACTCCGTGTGCCACCTTTCGATCGCGCACCATCTGTCCGAAGGTGATCACCGTGAAGAATTCCAGTGATTTACTTTCTTTAGCTGCACACAAAATCCCTCACATCTATAAGGTAGATTCGATGTAAACTGTCAGAATAACACTCGTATTGCTGGAGTTAACATTAGTGGATCGATGCAACACGTACCTTATAATACATGCACGCCTAATGTTTCCCTGGCTACCTATAAGACGGATAGGAGATAACCTTTAGCTCCCTGACATTTTATAATCAGCCTATTCGCCCTAGTACGAATGATACCGGGGAATTTAACCATTTACTTTTACATTTTACTCAACACTTTTACACATTGCATACAGCGGCAACTCTAGCTCATCACTTCAGGTTCGTCTACGACGAGCAATATTTATTCAAATTCGCATGCAATAATAAAATAAACGCTTCATCAATTTCACCAATCTGCTGTAACTAGTTCCTCCTGACGATATTGCAATCACATTTTCCATGGCTCTCGTAAACGATGTTACAAATAAAATCAACTGAGAGCAAGTGCAATTAGAGAAAAAGTAATGTAGATTCCTGCATTGCAGATTGTGATATGAAGAAGAAAAATCTTATTGACTGTTACGCTTCTGCATTTGGGGATGTCTGAGTGAGTACCAACAGGGTGGCCCCCACCTCTTTCAGACTTCGCAGGTTAAAAGGTTTGATCTGTGTGCTAAAGCATTGTCATGATGAAGAAACCAGTCAAAGTATATGAAACTTCAGAACTACAGACATAGACCAAGAAATGGCACAAGTAAACTAACACAAACGGTGGGTACAGCTATCGTACAAGTACGCAACCACTAGGAACATTTTATCTCTTTTATTTTGTATGCAATGACAACTACGTTTGATTGTGCTCGTTGATGGTTTCGATATAATGGCCGCGTCAATTGCAATTGACATCATCTCTTAGTCACACATAAAATGTCAAAAAAATAATCGTAACCCTAGTGGGACTCGAACCCACAACCTCCGGTTCAGGAGACCGATGCCTTATGCATTATGTCGCAGGGGCTGTGGTTGCAACTCGGGTTAAAACGTTGCCTTGTCCACTCGGCCTCAAGGTTAAATTTCGTGACGCTTGGCCGTTACTTTTTCGAGTTTATGTAGCAAAGTAAAGACATAAAATGTCAATAAAAAATAAATAGAACCTCAACGAAGTAGGAAGGAAAGTTATGTTATCTACGTGGGAGGGGGGGGGTGCGTTAAATTCAAACTTAGCCTGCGGGCATACGATATTTGTACTTACACAAAAAACGTTCACGGGTAGGAATCGACAATTCGCTAAAAGGTATAAGGACGTAACAAAGTTGTGGGAATATTATTTACTTCAAGGGGAGAGAAAAGATCACTTTCGTACATCATAAATTCAAATATATCGCGCGACGAAGTTATTTTTCGTTTGAGCGATTCGTTCGACAGCAAAGGCATCGGAGTTGTCAAGCAGCGATTCCGCAACTGGTTGCCGAGCAAAAAAAAGACAGCAGGCAACAGTGTTGAGAGAGAGAGAGCGGTAATACTCGTGTGTCTCCATTCAAACGTCAGGAGCGACCCGACAACTTCTCCCCAAAACGATAAATAAACCGGAGAAATAAGTCGTGACTCCTGCAGTTACCCGTAACGCAATAAAACGCTATAACCAACGACCTTTTCCACGTTCAACGTCGACGTCGACGACGTCCCTAGTCGCGCGGGTTTAAAGCGTTTGAATAATCGACGCGTTTAAACGAATGGGGAAGTCTCGTTGGATTTAGCGGAGGAAACGGGCCTCGTTTGAATGAGACGTATAAAACCCGTAGGAACGAGTAGCTGCGATACCGAGGCGATAATTTCGCCTTATAGCTCCGTTAAAAGGCCGCAGTTATTGAATAAAATACGGTGCGCCACTTCGTAATTTATTTTAAAAAATGACCCTAGAACAGTCTGTTTTCAACTATGTTCGTTACAACGGGCTCCACTTCTGACAGGACTTACGCTGTTCTGTTTTCTTTCTCAGAGGCCGTTCCTGAACCCTTTAACAGGATTCTTGCGATTTATAGACAGGGTACCACCAGTCGAAGAACAATCGTATTATTTTGCTCCGAAGTGCTTCCGTAGCGTCGAGACTAGGGTCATTCAACAGTCGCCAAACCCGTTCATGAAACACTAAGACAGTTACAGGAATGCCAAACACTCAAAAACATCCACAACTGTCCGAACCGCTTATGAGAACGGTTCAAGAGCCGTTGAAGAGAGTTGAAACTAAACTGTTTTCAAGTAGTCTTCAATAACTGACAAATGTCAGGACCAGTTAAGGAACTTCTGACCATCTACAGTGACTTGAAATAATCCCGCGGCTTCGGCTACAGATTAAGGATAGGTTATGCTAAGCGCTGTTGACCGCTGACTTATCTCAGTTACCACTGCCCGACTTCTTCCCGAGGAAACTACAATGTTCCTGACTCCCCTCCCGGCACGTGAACCATTCTTTTCTGCAGCCCGTCTCCATAGTTTATGAAAGACGCTACTGAAGTTCTCAATCCGTTGGTTTCAGTTTTAAGAAGTCTTTATTTTATTTATTTATATTCCTCTTGTAATGAGCTCATAGGTTACATATTAGCGTTCTTGATTTGGTTTTTGTAGAGCTGCAGTTAGCGTAAATAATTTATTCGTGTCATTCCTATTTCGAGCCGGAGATAATTAATATCATTGTTTTTGTTGTTTGAAGTTTTCCGTTACTTTTCTAAATTTATATCCGTGGGTTCATTCCCAATTTCGACATAGCAACGTCACTAGCACACAACCCAGGACCTATCAAGGAACACCCAACCTTTTATCGATACGCTTTAATTAATTGATCAATAAATGCTGGAACTGTTCCAGAAAATGGCTGAACTGCTCATTTATGGATTATACTGTTCAATAAAAGGACCAGAAGTGTTCGGGAGATGCCGAAACTCTTCAATAAAGTCTGGAACTCATCATGAAATGTTGAAGGAAATTTATGGAAAACGGCACAAAGGTAGGTCGGCAAAGTATTAAAGTAAATAACGAAAATTAACGAAGTTCACTAGTAGGGCGAGAAATATGACACTCTACACTGACAAGAGAAAGAGCAGAGGGCAGCAGAGGGCTGCACCAACAGCTGGAAATGTTCAATAAATGGATCGAAGGGTGCCATAATAGTAAAACAGCACTTGGGGATCAGCTTCCGAAACCATTAAGGAGGATTCCTACGATGCCGGAACTGAACAAAAGGTGGTATTAAGAGAACTACAAAACTGCCCACCCTGCGATTGGAGGGTGTGAGAGGTTTCACAGAGGGAGGGTCCCTGTTTGACGATGTTGGACGGATGATTTGGAAAAAAGGTAATTTCCGAGGTCCATCGGAAGGAGCTCGACCTGAATCATGGGAAAACGGTCAATGGAGCACTTCCTCAAATATCTCAAAATACTCCAAATTAGCACGACTCCCATCGCGTCGACTAGCTCTTTTCACTGACCTCCCATGACACTTCAGCACACAACACTCAGACATCTCTTATCTGAAGCATCATTTGACGCTGAACTACTTCAGAAAAACCCGCACGCCACCTCCATGAGTTGTACACTCCGCCTACAGGCCTCTCCACTTCCTTATCTCAAGTTCTGCTATCGCCCATCCGTCTGCCACGGTTATGCAAGCGAAGAATTTGCCGTCGAGTATTTAACAATGGCGAAACAATTGATTTACCTGTCACGTAACACACGTCAGGAGGAAGCAACAACAGGAACATTTACCTGAAACAAACAAACAAAAAACCCTGTCAAAACGGTGTCGAAAAATTCGAAATAAATGTGTGCATCTAATTTGAGCCAAGCAGACAGATCGAGCACTGTAGTTAGTAGTTCGAAATTGATATTTCGTAACTACAAGATTCGCTTAGTACTATTCATTGAAAAACTAGTTAACTACATTTTTAATGGTAGTTGTGATTAAAAACAGGTCAAACAACTAACTACAAACCAGGTAAAATTCAGAATTCCTGAAACAGAAATCAGGAGGAAGTCAGGGGGAATCCCAAATCTTTTGGAGACGAAAAACTGGTTGCCCAGCTCATGGCCTGGTCTGGAGGAGGCTCCATGGACCTGGGTGCCTTCAGCGAGGGAGGGCAAGTCCAAAACCATTCCAAAGTGGAGGTGCCCGAAGCCCTAAGTACTGACGTGAGCGACCATTCTAGCCTAGGGAGATACTTGTCTGGAAATGGTACTGCAGGGGTGCTAGCCAACGTACGTGGCTGCCTCTGCAGGGCGCTAGGGTAAAGGTGGAGATATTCACTGATAATTATTAACGATTCGCTAAGAGATAACTCCGTTTTTAATGTATTTCATTGGGTTGTGATTATTCTCCACGATCATCTAACTAGTATGACTGTTGCTACAAAAACTTCACTTTTCGTGTATTGCAAAGAACGCTTGCTTGGCGTGTAATTATAACAGTTAAATATTATTGTAAGAATTAACATTTTGTACTTATTTGGGAAGATCCCCTGTAGATTAACTTGCTACCAACACATTACTATTTTCGTAGAAACTCAAATGATAATGACAAACATATTACAGGTAAGAAATGATTAGTGCTATCCTGCGTCCACGTCTCGAGACGTCTCCGTTTATTGCGGCGGATGCCTGAGCAAACACTGTGTACGGCCCCTTAGGAGTGAAGCGTGAGAGGTTCGCTAGTACCCGTTCTGCCTCATAAAGGGAGCAGCCAAACGTGACATGGGCCTCGTCCTTGACTTTCCCTGTGCCACAGACACAGACGTCGAAATCTCTTCGCCTGAAAAACATCAGTCGGGCATTGGACCCATAGCCTGGCAGCAACTAAGTGGCGGGAAATGATGGATCCCACCACTGGTGCTCCAGACAGTCTCGGATTGAGGGAATTAGTGCGTGAAGTGTTGCTAACATGATACTCGGCCGGCTACCGATCCACGATCCACTCACGGGCAGCCTCGGATGGTCCTCGAGACCACTAAACTTAGCTTACTGTCGGATGACTTTAACACTTCCAGATCCAAGAGAAGGTCCAGTGTGGGCCAGCTACACCCACAATACTGCAGCGTATAAGGAACGCTGCCCTGTAGTAGTGAGAACGTCTGAGGAAGCGACCCATGTGGGCCCAGCTCGTCAAACATTTATCCCGGAGGAAGCCCAATTGCTGAGTCGGGCAGCCACTGAAACTCCATGCAAGTTCGACTCTTTCTGTACCTACTAGTTAGTGGTTAGTCATCTCAACTACTTAACTAGTAGGAGCATTTAGAAGCTGTGGCTACTACATTCACACTGCTTTAGGTAGTCGCTCTCTCAAAAAATAATTAGAATGAGAATTCGTCAGGCCAGACCCAACTACTTCGCAAAAACAAAAAAAGGCACTTTACGTCCTACAGGATCCCGCCAGAGCTGTTGCCAACGTCTTTTTTCTCCCGTCCAGAACAAGCCCTTTTTGCCTTTGTTCTCCCAACCACTGGCTCTATACCTCCTGGTCTTCCGCGGACCTTTAAAACCGATACGAAACTGTTAGACCCCCCCTCCCCCTCCTTTCTTTCTTTTTCCTGGTGAGCTTTTCTAAAAACCTCCAGACCAGGAATAATGCCAGTCCCGTGAAATGGCTACCATTCATTCACCAAGAAAATCGATGCTTTTCTTCTCCTTTTTCCTAGTTGCGGGATCTCTCTCATTCTCTTTCTTCTTCTCAGGCCCTTTTTTCCTTTCTTCGTCCTACCACCACACTCCCCATCCGTAACCATTTACCATCAACCACCCTCCCCCTCCCGCCCAAGGTCCCAAAAGCCCCCTCCCCCTCCCATCGTCACCTTTTTTTTGTACTCGCCATCAAATGGCTGGTTTCTGAAGCTTCCTCTCATTTAACGAGTAAACGACCCGATAAGAGCCACTGCTGTTCGTTTAATGTCAGCCCTGCGTGACAATCTGTTGCCTGGTAAATCAGTTTTGGCGAATTGTTCCAGAGCGGTGCTCTCGGTGAAGAAAAAAAAAAAAGAAGCCCGTTACCGGGCCCACGGCACGTTCATTCTTCTACTTCGACTTCGGAATTGACGACGATTTCCAACTCACGTTTTTGAGAGAAAAGGCCCGGGCTTTTATCCGCTTGAAAACGCTCTAAACGTTTCCGAAAGGAGGCCGTTTTGTTAGTGGTCCCGCGGAGGTAAATGATTGTGGGGGAGGGGGGGGAGGTAATAAGGCCTGCGCAACGGAACTAATCTGACTCAAATTTTTGAGGACAGCCCATTTTGCCCGGAAGAACGACCAAATCCACGTTAACGTGAGGTTTTGATTTGATTCATTATTATTGATTTCTTTTTACTTTTCAAAACATGTGCGTACGCGAGACAACTTTCCTCAGCTCCATGAACATTATTCAGGGCAAGAAACAATTGTGGAAATTTTCGAGTCTATTGATAACTTTTATAACAGCGCGGCATTTAAAAGTCGACACTTCGGAAGTGTAACAGTTTTATCCGCTGTACTTCGTAAATAACAACTACGACACCTTCAGGTTAATTGCATTAGTTAGTAGATATTGGCCTAGATAGGAAAATAGGTTGTACACGCTTTTTGGCCAATCTGCTTCAACGATTTTCACCAAAATCACAGGCTGTTGTTAAATAATCGATAGCTGTAGATCGTTCTCAATACATGTTCCTCTGACCGTCCGTTGAACGGAGATTAAAATCAAAATGTGTCGAAAATAGTGGTTTATTAAAACATTTTTGTATTTCCCGAGTAACTGCGTCACTAGATTTCGTCAATTTTATGGATTTTCTTTTTGCAAACCTATACCCACATTTTGTTCCCCATAACGATTTCTGTATATATATGTTGAACAGAGATAACTCGGAGAAAGAGATTTCTGGAATATTAATTTATTGGATCGTTAATTTTCTCAAAAACGGCTTTAACGAAGTGGATCGAACTTACGAAGTACTCTCAGCTAACGGGTACCTAAAGTTTATTCCCTATTTTGTAAATATTTCCGGAATTTTCGGACGTTGATCTTAGTTATCTTATTAACGTTATTAAACCGTCATTGTACACGTAGTTTATTGGAGTGCCGCCTTGATTGTTTTGAGACTGCTAGTGCCGTATGACAAGGATTGGTAAAAACTTCACTAAAGTCTACTTTGTTTTCTCATTTTCGATAATTTATGGCGCTGCCTTTCGAATGTCAACATCGACGGCTTTTTAAGTTCCACCTTTAACACGATGGCGAGGCTCAGGTTTGGATCCCGATAATTGGCCATCTAGTGATTCCATTACGACGCACGCGCTTGCAACAATTGTTTTCAAATCGAGGAGCGGAGGCGACTTGAAAACATAATTCGACGATTATGACGATTCGCTCGTTAAATTCTAACAGGTTGATCGACGTTATTAACGCGGAGGCGCCTGTTGATCCGGCTCGTCCAATTGCCTTTCGGAAGCGATCGCTCGTTACGACGTCAATACGATCTCTTATTAATGGCAGCGTTTGGAGAGGAACGGGGCAGGTGCGTGAAGCTCCTTCAAAAAAGGCTGGTGCCTGGTGAGAGATGTGGATTGGTGAGTCAGGTCGTCGAACTCGGAATCGTCCCAAAGGCCAACCCCCTCCTGTTGACTATGCCGCCACCCCTGGACAGGTGCTCCCTCAAGCTGCACCCTTCGAATCCCTCTTCTCCGCTCTCTCTAAATCCCGCTTGTCAAAAAAAAAAAAAAACAACAACAACATTAAGCTCGAGAAACCCCCAGTTCTTCACACTTGGCGCGTTGTTAGGAAGAAATGTGTTCGTTAAACTCGAGTAGGCGTCACACTAATGTAGGACTCAATAATGACATCATACAAACATTATCACCTTATCGGTCCAGAAACTAGTTTTCATTGGATTCATACGAACTTGGTAGAGAGTTACCACGACGTTTTGCGTAGAAACTGTAATCGCTGTAAGTTCTCGAATTAATTGAGTCGCTCGTACGAAAAGGCCGTTATTGAGCAATCAGTGCTTTAGACTGTCACGATGATTTTTCCCGTTTTCTATGTTGTGAGAACAAGGGAGTATATGAAATGGTGGTCGTTTCAATTCCGGAATTATTTGAGTCAAGTATGTAACGAACGCGTACAAGACTTCACCGTAAAGTTTATTGCGCTACTACCCTAGTTTTTGTGGGAACGTTGAGCGGGATTTATGGAAGAAAAACTGCGCCAAAATCAAAATGTGTCGTTATTGAGCTGTTCATACTAACCGTTGATCTGCGTCCAATATGCGCCGATTCGGTTCAGACGTCATAAATTAAATAAATTCACTCAATTGTAGCGATTGCGTTTATCTAATTCATGATTTCGCCATAAAAAGCCTTTGTTGAAGCATTCAATTCTGTGTACAAAAACCCACGTAAGAAATCGTGCACATGAAGTTCGACTAAAACTCGCTTAATTCACGCACGCATTCATATCCACTTCAATTCATTAAAATGAATACAAAAAAATGTGAGCGACACATCACGCGACGTTCCTTTAACTTACTAATTCAATCTATTTTTGACTCCGTTGATATGAACATGTAAAACATAAATGTACGTAGAAACTGTTTGCACTTAAACCTCTAGAATTTACTGGGCTGCGCCTACGTTTCCCGCGAGCTCGGCTAATGACGGTGCTGTCAACATGATTGTTTTGACCGTTTATTTTTGCGTCGAAGAAAAGCTGTGAAAAAGGCAAAGACACTTTTTGAGTAGAAAAAGTGGTTTATCGATTACAATGATAACTATAGTTAGTTTTGCGTCGATTATGCTCATATTCTGCCTTCGGTTGCAGCATAAACGTCAAATTTGAGCCGATTATCTAGAACCAGCCGTTCCCGCGCAATCGCATTTTTACACGCACGCTATTGTCCCATGTGGTGTTTTTCGGCCTCGAATAAGCGAATAAGCCAAGGATTGCAGGCTCCTTCTCAGAAAACTCAAGCTGGCCGTCTGAAGGATTACTAAGCACCGATTATTCTATTATTGCAGTGGCATAAGTAGAAGCAATTGAATAAATTATCGAACCGTAAGCGCCACTAGTTTCTTTGTAAAACGTTGAGCCGGAATAAAACAAAATCGCTGAATTCACGCGGGGCTAAGGAAAATCTTCTGATCCGCCCCACCAGACACACAACTTCCCTTAGCCCTTACCAGTAGGAAGAAAAGTTATGTGTCAACAGCCGAAAGAAAAAGTTTGAGTTTTCTGTACGTGTTGATGTTCTAAGGGCATCTGAGGGCGGAACGCGATTGAAAACTCAGTATAGTTATCATAGCGATCAAAACACAGTTTCAAATGACACGGACGTTCCGTGAAATTAACATTTGTGGGAAGATTTGTGCGAGAGAAAATAATTTCGCGGAACTCCAGTTATTTCGTAACCGTGTCGTAGGGTACTCTTTAGACGACGAGCTACATTTTTTTGACAACACCAATGTCATATGAACGTGATGTATGAAGGGTGAACGTCACTACAAACATTTTTCATTATTTAGTTTGCCGCTCTCCTCATTTTTCCACAGATGACAGTTTTACTGTTCAGTCGTGCCGTTTGGGACCGTCCTCACGACGAATTTACAGCAAACCGTCGGCGTTCTTGAGTAAAAAAACGTCGATCCGGAAGCTATATATAAAACGTGGTCGGTCGTTTTCTCTCAATTGCATTAACTGAAGCACACACGTGGACAGTTTTCTTTTTCTCTCGCGGTGTTTTTTGAACTCGAGGATCTGAAGTCATCAGCTCATTACATAACATTCTTTCCTACTTGGTACGTCTAAAGAAGAGTGTTGAATGACGGGACACCGCAGGTGGTCCGTGCAAACACTGCGGTCCCAAGACCGATTCACGAAGGCGTTGATTACTCGAGTCGCGCTTCGACAGCTCCACGTGTCTAGAGTTGCCGGAATTTGAAGCAAAGTCGTAGCAACGACTCCATAACCAATCGTCGGTCGGCAACCTCTTCAATCGACGGCTTCCCCAACACGGGTTTTATTTTTATTTTTTTTCACGGAGGCTCCCGAAATGTACAGTTTGAAACAGGCAATTTGTCGGTAATTGAAGGTTCGGAGTCACACGTCTTTTTTTTTAAATTTTTTTTGGAAGGCGTTTGTCACAAACTGGAGGAAAACAGCGACAGCGCGTGTTGCTGACGATTGAAGGTTTTTATTGTCGCGCCCTTGAAAAGCCAATAGTTGACGTTAGAGGAGCGAATCCTTTTCGATTATAGTTACCTAGAGCCGTGAACTTTTTTTTCCTCTCTACTCCCAAGTTGCTTCGTTGACGGCAAAACCCCGAAGCGAGGGTTGAAATCACGTACGAAAGAACACGATGTCAACAAAAAAATACGTCAGATTGACAGACGGCTCGCGGCAACGGACAAGTTGAAACTTGAAACAAAACGACTCAGCAAGACGCTACTGAAACCTCACGTCAGGGCACAGTAAGCCGATAAATGTTTATAGACGGCGATGCTGTAGGTCTCACCTTTGAATAGAGTGGAGTAGAGGGATTGTCCGAAGTCAACGATACGCGGAACTATAAAACACTGGGCAGAGCAAAACATGTCAGTCGGTGCTCACTCGTTGAACGAAATATATGGTGCAACTCATCGCACAACTTTCCATTTGTGATTGTGATTTTTCCCATCCTAACAACCAATGAAACTCTTTTTCACTCAGTTTATGTAAACTTTTTGTGAAAAAAAGGTGCCGCTTAACGTTCGAGAGTTTATTGAGTTGCTCCTACTTATGCCACGAGCTTAGGTGATTCTTGAGACTGTCAACATGATTTTTCTGAGAAGGATAGTGTGTACAGTTTTAGCATTATCGGGTAAAAACTGTGAAAAATGGTAGTGAGTAAAACGGTAGTAGTTTGAATTCCTGAAATTCCAGGGTTGCTCGTAATTACCTCATGAACGTTATCAAAATGATAATTCTAGTATGATGTGTGAAGGATTAATGTAGAGAAAACTGCAATAAAATCGAATTTCGCCGAAACGTTTCATAATTTATTGGGCAGCTCTCGTCATGCCCTCAAGGATGAGTTTCTTACGGCGGTGTAGTGCCATTATGAACTGCCATACTCTTATTTTGGCGTCCCATGGTGTGACATGGAGGCTGAGTATCAAAATTGAGTGATCAGCCGTTTTCCCTGAACAGAACGAGTAATTCGTGTGGGGGGGGGGGGAGGCACGCAGTCAGTAGGCTATTTAAATATTGTACAGGCTACCGAACTGAGCGGATTATTTGTATAATACTTCACGATTATTCACGGCCGAAAGCCTAATTATTACTGTTGATCTGGAACCAGTCCATTACATTTCTCAATTACGCTCACAGACACGTAAACAATTTTCTTATATAGTTTTTTTGGGACTCCGAATCCGTCGAAACGTTTAGATCTGAAGAAAGGCTAAATTAATTTAAACCCAGTTGCAAATAATTACACATCCGGTTATTATTCCTCACAGCATGATGGTGGCGTGTCCAATTAAACCCAACGACGAAAATAATAAGAATACAACGCGGCTATATCAACAATCTAGAAAACGACAACTCATATGCAAACATGTTTGTAGAACACCTCAGAGAGTCATCTCGTTCGATTCAGCCCCGAAAAATACTAGGTATTGCGCGACGCTAGTCAATTATTGGCAGTGCGAAAAATGAGCTCACGGTCCAGAAAAACGATAACTTTCGCTATACTTATAAGAAGCGCGTTCTCGTCCAACTTTTGTACGTTTAGAGGATCTACGTTGAGGTCAGTTTATTTATCGTTGGGACAGTTGATACTTCGGCATGGACTCGTGGGTTGGGGGGTCTGCAACAAAAATGATTATTTCGCCGTTTTATTGAATATGTCCCGTAGACAAATATCTGCACGAAAATACGTTGAACGGAGATATAGGCCAAAAAAGCCAAAATAGGGTTAAACGACTTTCACCAAACTCACAGAACGTTTAGAATAGTTACATTGTTCTGAATAAGGTTCCCGTACAGTCCATTGAGCAGATATGAAAATAAAAACATGTCGAAAATAATGTGTTTTTTTTAAACATTTTTGCAACTTCCCGAGTAACTGCATCACTTGACCAACATTTTGTTCTTCATGATTATTTCTGAATCTATCAGCCCAACGGAGGTATAAGGTATGATAACTCGGAAAACGAGATTTGTCGACAATTAATTTACCGTTTTTCCGATTTTCTCAGAAACGGCTCGAAAGATTTGAGTCAAACTTACGGAGTACTCCGAACCAACTGGTGCCTACATTTTGTTTCCCGTGAATGTTTCCGTACAAATGCGTTGAACGAAGATATAGCGCCCGTATACGTAGCAAAAAAGTGAGAAAACTCTTTGGGAGACTTGAGGTCCTCTAATAATGATGCAGAAATGACCGTTTGGGTTGCAGGACGAGCAGAATATTTGGAGGCACGGGAAAAATTGTAGGTCTGGAGAGGCTTATGGTAGAAATATAGTGCTGACTTAAGGTAAAGCCGATTAATTGAAGAGACTGGGCTTTGATTTTCAACATAGACTATTGGATAACGATGAAAGGGTACGTCTCTGCTGGTCGGGGATACGTTAAGTAGGGTTGGCCTAGACGGAGACTTTATGGCTATTTGCATCTTATTGCTTGGGTAGGAGATGTAACCTTTGCCACCGCATGGAAATAAATTAAATAAATGAACATAAAAATTAGTATTATTAGAGACAGCGTGCGTATTAGAAATACAGTTCGATCGTTTATTTTTGTTTTGGAACGCGATAATTATGCGGTCTTGGAATAACAGTGTGTTCGTCGCCGCTGAAATAATATAAATGAATTAAAGGAAGACAAACAGTTCGAGGCACTGGGAGAGGGTTGTGGGGGCGGGAGTGGCCGGGGGGGGGGGGTTGTGATGTCCAAACGAAACGCACAAAGGCCGGCGTACGAGGCGAGGCACCGCCGGGCCTTTTCATCGCGCGGAGGGGTCGGGGTCGACCTTTTCATCGCGAGGAGCTCGTCGTGCGTGTCCTCCGTTGACAGCTCCGCCGCGTGGGGCTTCTCGGGATATGCAGATGAGATAATCGGAAACGACAAGAGAAGCTCAGCCGGCGGACGCCCTTCAGTTTCGCTTTATTTTAAACGCGTCTCCGAGTGCAGCTCAGCAAACAAACGGCTCGAGAGAGGAATTGCCGAGCCGACACCGGTTTTCGTTGCTTGGACGAGCGAGACACGACGTAATTAAAGGTTTTTATCGCTCATCGACACAGAATGTTTTGACAGATTGCAACCAAATCAGTTGTTAACCTTCTTGAAATTAAATGGGCATTTCCCACAATGACGGAGAAGGATCACAAATTCAAACAGCTCAGTGAACTTGGAACTTGGCTCCCCTATAACTCATCACACGCAAACATATCCGCCATCCACTGAGTGGATCGTGCGATCCCGTCCCTGTTCAACGTATCGTGCAGTAATCACGGCCGATACGACTTATAACAACTCCAGCATTAAACAGGCATACGAGTTCACCATCTACTCACCAATACTTCCAAAGCCTTTTTCAACTAGTAAGTCTCTTCCAATTAATTTCATTTGCGCTTCATACTCTCAAATTCCCCGCATTTTCCAGCATCTCAGTTAGGCCTACTTTTCAACTAATTAGCAGAAAGCCACCTGTAGGTTTAATCGAAATGGTTACGACCATTTCCGCGAAAAACTAAAAATACGCAGTTTTGCAACATGTTTATCCTCCCGTTGATGAAGAAAGTGGATTATAATGTTTGTGCCTCATTACCGACCAGGTACTTGTGGAGGGGGGGGGAGAGCGGGCAGTACTATTGTACTACTTCAGATAGCGTTCCGAGTGGATTATGTAGGAGTTTTCTGACTTTAAGAAGTGAAAGGCGAACTTGTATGAGAGCTGAAAGCAAGTGTTAGAGACTACCGAGATGGGAGGCGGCAAGTAACATGAGGGAAGCGGGCTCCAGACATATTCCTAGTGTCGCGAGGCTTGAAAGATCAAAGAGAAAAATTGATTGA
This sequence comes from Pachypeltis micranthus, assembly GCA_020466155.1. Lineage (NCBI taxonomy): Eukaryota > Metazoa > Arthropoda > Insecta > Hemiptera > Miridae > Pachypeltis > Pachypeltis micranthus. The sequence continues at coordinate 43,439,356 of CM035769.1, forward strand.
CAAGGAGCTCTGGGTTTCTGTGTTGGAGACATGTACGTTCCGATATATGGGGGCGTGCGGAGGCAGTACCGGCCTCGCGGCCCTGACCTGCCTCCGCCCCATCGGGCAAACAAGAGGGGAATGGGACAGGGACTACTTCCAGCGACCCCTCGACCACTGCGATATTTGCAAGAGACAATAGATCAAGGCTGAGGAAGCACCAATTGGGCTTCAGGTAAGCCAAACGCGAACAGAGCTAAAGAACTAGCTCGATTGGTCCATCCGTTCTATAAATCTAATTAAATACACACTGGCCACACGCCAAAATGAAGGTTTTCCGAATCAATATCAAAACGGTAAGATCTGTTAAGTTAAAATGGTAGAAGGTACTGCACCACTACAAATGTCAGTACAACTTTCAGAGAGGAGGATGGGTAAGATGAGATGAGGTTGTTTATAAAACCATGGTTACAACTATGACCAGGAGGCCCCTGACGGAGGCGCTACAATTTTCATGCACCTAGTTACACCCTCAACGTAACAAATGCTCTCTTCTAGGTTTTGTGTAAAACGAACTTCAATTTGCCCAATCTAATTCATAGAGCTTTAGATGAAACGATGGTCGGAAGTACTTGTGCGGGGAAGGGGCCCTTATTAGCCGTCACAGACGAAAACGAAATTTCCTCGTCACGAATAATCAGACCGCTTCAAGAGCCGCGACGAAACTGTATGGCGTCTGAGCCTCGGGTTCATGGCCTGAGTCTGGAGGCTGAGCGAGAGTCGAACCCTCGGCCTGCAAAGGAAGAAAAAGGACTAGGGAGCAAATCAAATCGGGTTCGGCGTTTCGTTTCTTTTGAGTTTGAAAGAGACGAAGAGGAAAGGCCGTAGCCAAATGAAGGGCTACCTGGACCCTGCAGACCCCACTGGACCCCCAGCTCCGTTCGTTTCAAGTGGGTTTTCTGCCTCTGCCCTACTTCGGAAACGGAGCAACTTTACTTTCAGCTCGGCTCAAACCAAATACAGAAACACTTCTTCCTTTTTCTCCAGCAAAATTGGCGAAGGGGAAGAACTAACTAGCGACGGATGTGGAGCTCTGGAGAGAAGGGCCGATTTATTAGTTTATTAGTACGTAAGCATGGTTGGACGACCTCTCAACGATTTGCACCAGCTACGCACAATCACGAACTAACAGAGAAACTAAGAGTTGTTAAATGTTCCGGATTTTATTGGGTTGCCCGTACTTATTTCAAGGGAAGGTTTGCGTTAACTGCCAATTGTAGGGAAAACACTGTGAAACAAGTTAGTCGAAGGAACGACGATTTGGATTTCGGAATTCCTGACATTGCTACGATTATTTAACTTCTATCGGACACGTACATAATTTGGCGACCATTTGAACTTATTTACTACGAAGTAGAAAGGAAAGATATGTAATCGGATGAAAAAAAAAAGAGTTCTTTCAGATCTGTACGTTTTAAGACCTACTTGGGAAAATGGTCAGAGTATGAGTACGAGCAGCACAATAAATTCAGGAACTCTACGCGCTACCGCTTTTTGCAACCGCAAAGTGATCGTTTTACCGAGTTGTCGTGAACTGAGTGAAAAATAAATTGAGTTAATAGAAAAAGACACAAACACAAGTGAATTGACGTAGAGCTAAGGAAAGTTATGTGATGCCGCGCACCTGTTATTATTGAGAAGAAACGTGACCATGGGAATAAGGGAATTGAAAATGACGGCAAGTGAGAGTCAGATGATTGGAATTTTCGTCGAAGTACGGTTCACGTTAACTTTGAATGAGAAGCTTTACACACAACCAGTAAAAGACAGAAGTTTTGAAGCCAAACAACAGCGCAAGGGAGTGGGATGATCGGTTTTTGCTGTATACTAGAACAGTGAAGGGCGATGAAAAATGACAACAGTGTGTTTTGTGCTGTCACTCCTTCATTCGTGCTAACAATGAACGAGGAGCTTCACACGAAAGAGCAGATTATAAGAAAGATAATGAAGTTGAAGAAAGACGCAATTAATCCCAACTACATAAAAAGCCTATCGTTCGCTAATTGGAGCACCATAGAAGAATTTCAAAGCTGTGGTGGACACTGTGATATCTGGTAACGTTTAGCTGCTCAATCAGCCATACAGAGGATAGAAAATCCACAGACATCGACGTCACGTACGGAGCAAAAATGATGGTCCATCGAGGATCGAGTATGACGCCCATTTCATAATCCTTATTTACTTTAACGTTATTGATCAGCCAACAAATGATCCCATTCGTTAATTCTCGTTTTGAATTCATATCAGTCAAATACCAACGAGAAAATGACAAAAGAGTTTCCTCGTCTCCGATTGAGCTCTCATTAATTAGTCATTTATCTGTTTTTGCATATCGAATTAATGTTTTCCACATCCCCCTACCGATCATAACGAAACGCCCTCTGGTCCCTTAATTACTTAACAAAAAAAAAGAAGCCTTTTCCCCTCCCTCGTTCATTTGAATCTTTTATCCTTTAATACGCTGATTGTTACGTGTAGCGCCCTTTTAGGACCGTAAATCCCGGTGTAGGGGCAATTAGCTTTATTTCGTTTTCGACGACGGGGTCCCCCCTCCCCTCCACCTTCTCCCTCATGCCCTAGAGCATTTGCTACAGGGAGCAGGTGAGTTATGCGACGACATCCCTGCGCACATATGTTCGTTCGCAATGCGGATAATTGGTCCGATAATTGGCATCAGGTGCAGAAACGTTAAAAAAAAACAGGAAGTTAATTTGTCAAAAATTGTCGAGCCTCAGCTCTTTTTAGGCCAATAAATTTTGATAAATTCGGTACTAGGAGGCAATTTTTGTTCGGCGGTGTGTAGGTTGATTAGTAAGGATTGGGCAGGAGTGTGCTGGGACTTGGCAGCAACAAATAATAATTATTTTTGCGATTGCATTCCCAAAAATACGAGGGTAGCAGTCAGACGCTCATCTTTTTCCCTCACGAAAGGGCGTCATTGGGGAAGGATGAACTGAACCAGCATTCGAAATCCAAACACAAGGAGTGGCGCACTCGACGAGTAAGACGGAGCAAGTGAGAGCGATAAATCATTGACAGCAAACTACCTGATTGTGTAGCATAAGGCTCTAGCTGCACAAAACAGAAGGCTTTGACACATGACCCCGCGATAGATGATCCAGGTTGAATCCAAGCCCAGCCGCACTGTGGACGATATTCCAATTGGCGATATGTACGGAGCAAATGGGTTCTAAAAGTCAAACATGAAGATGAATAATAAGAATGAAATCAAGAATATGTGTCCCATGTTCCCTAAGGGGACGGAAGTCCAGATGCGCGGCAAATGAGCCTCTGAGTAGAGGGTGGAAGCTCGATGAAACTCTGCCGCGGCTTACTGGGGTCCTTCCGAACCTCAGGGAGGGCATAAAGTCCAAACTGCCTTGTCCTAGGAGGAGGGGTAGCCGCAAGTGCCATCGAAAGAAGGATGGTATTAAGGGTTGTTTGACCCAAACATGGTGCCACGGGAAAGCACCACGACCTTGCGCCGGGACATTATGGGTCAGGGCCATGGCAGGTGGCTGCCTCCACAGGGTAAGGTAAGTAGAACGGAGCAACCAACTCCTACCCAGGGTAAGCCCTAACAGTGCTGTAAAATGCCATAAAACAGAAAGGATTGGCTGATGAAGGGCTTCGGTGGTTTAAATGAATCATGAGAATAGAATGACGGACAGATTTGCACTGGAGCTCCCGAAGAGCTGGGGATGTGATTGGTTTCCACGTGATGACTTCGGGAAAACGACACTTTTGCATTAATTTTGCTAGTACCTAACACCCTTGGAAGGCTTAGCCGACTACAGAGCCATTGACTTAGCAAAGTGAAGATACGTTTACATTGAGAGTGCCCGCCCACAGCACACCACCAGACAGGGGCGACAGACTCGCCCTTCAAGCACATTCAAAACGACAGTTTATTGTAAATATCGTGCTTGGCTGATGACGGGTTTCTTCTACGGAAGCCTAAACGCGTCTTCCTGACCATCCAGGCCCACCCTGAACGATTCGTTCAAAACTTCTTTAGACGTACGACGGAGGAAATTGAATCGGAGTGAGGCTCTAAGAGCTCCAACACCTAGAAGCAATCAGCCCCCGCACTGAACCTACGAGGCGTACGAAAGTTCTGCCCTCGACCTCCGAACTCAGTCTTGGACATTGGGGACGTAAATTAATTACGGGGATAACCGGAGAAACACCGATTGCAGACTAAGCCCTTACCGTTTCTCCAGAGATAAACGAAAAGAAAAACCAAGTGGATACGTTTGCTTTGACAAAATCGTTCTGTGCTCAAGACGGTTTTCCTCCTCCAGCGCGAGACAATCTCTGGAAGGCCTCCGAGACACTTATAAATTGCTTTTGCCTCCCGTCGAAACCGCCTGAAAGTTTGTGTCAGTGGTTAAACGCTTCGGTTGAAAGGAAATAAATAGCTTCTCCCCGCTTTTGAAATCCTCCTTCGAAGAAAAGAAAAGAGGAAATCTTTTGAAAGTTCCATTCGCTAAAAATTTAGTTTTTCTTTTGAAACCAGATTTAAAAGCGTTGCGCTCGCCAACTGATTAATGATTGATTTCCAAAGGGCTCTTTTTGGAACATTTTTTTTTCTAACGAATATAAAAGAGTTTGGAAACTCCATTCATCCTCTCCAAGCTCCGCCGAAATCGATACTCGCTGCTTAAATTGCGGACTAGCTAGCGAATTGCGTAAAATGAAGCTGACTCAGCCGAAGATGTGCGGACGACTGAGGGATCGACCGGATCAGTAATTGTCAGCGTCTGCTAATGAATTTAGATTGATGACGCTCTGCCAAACTCAGCCCAAAGGGTCATCGACGGGAAACTTGCCGATTCTCCGCTTTCACGAGTCTTCTTTTCCTCGCGGGTCGGACCCTGAAATCCGTCAATTTCACTCGAAGATGAACGACGTCCCAAATGATCAATTAAATCGTTCTATAACGTAAAATTCCCTTAATTAAAGGGACGACTTGACAACCGAGTGGAGATAGAGCGTGGGAGAAGAGTTTGACACAGCTATAAAACGTCGTAAGGTCGAAGGCAATAATTGTGAGGAATGTAAAAAAAAAAAAACGCATATCCCAAGCACGGTTACATCTTTTGAACCGCAGGCGGTATAATTCGAATCGTTATAAAAAATACCCCGCGATTGACGCCCCAAGATTATATGAAATGTTCAAATAAAACGTATGCGGTTTAAGAAAAGAGAGAAATTGGGCGAGTGAGGATTGAGAACTCCTAAGCATACAGTAGATGAAAATGTGCTAGAATTAGAATCTGAACCAATGGAAAGCAGCAACGATAAGGGGTCTCACACTTCACACTCAACTGAGAGTTCTAGAAATTACAACGAATTGGCGCAAAGGTTCGTAAGGGCTGAGAATTTATTGGTTGAGTATTCGAAAGCGAAACGAGGCAAAATGCACGAACGAGGTTTGTGATCGGTCAAGAAAAAAGTCAGGGAAGTATCGCATAATTGGGAGTTTAAAAGATTACTTTTAAAGTTGGGGATCGAGCCACTCTGTTTGGTCTCTACAAAATAGAGTTCTTGTCCATTGTGCGGTCTGGACCGCAATTGCATAGTGTTAGCACGAAACGTGAAATAAATTAAAACTATGAACACAATGGAGAGAGAAAGAGAGAGAGATTTAGTCATTAATAATTCATAATAATATACATTAAAAGAAAAATAAAACCTCTTATAGGTTATTGAAATATAGATCCCAACTCTAGGCTAGGCATGTGGAGTTAGTTGGGTTGTTGCACTGAACCAATAAATAAAAAATAAGTATGCACAGTTCAAGGTTTCAAAATAAAAGCAGGAAGGACGTATTACCAAGTGGAAAGGACAATCTTACTAATATCCGAATTTAGAAAAAAGAGGAAAAAAGCCTGCGAAACTTAATGGGAGTATACACTTCTCAGGTTCGTATTACGAAAATCATACCCTTTCATTATAACCCATGAGAAAGCTTTTAGCTTTTCGTATTTGCTTCTTTTGTAGCGACCCGGAGACCTCAACTCGCTATTCAGGTGCTTGTGGAGAATGTGCAATACATACAGAGGGCTCCTAGTGGTCAGAACCAGTCGAGGTTTGGGATTGATTATGTGTATGTGCGTCTTGTAGGGTAATGACCCTGACCCTGGTAATGAATCTCAAGCAGAGTAGCATGCTTATGAAGAGCTACTTGGGAGAGAAAGCAAGGTTCTCTCTGAAAAGATCAGTGGATGTCAGCGTGGATTACGGGTCATAATTTTCAACATGGCTTTCTGGACCATACAAATTTTATTTAAGTGAGAACTCAGTACCCCTCCCGACACAATAATGAAATATTGCAGCAAGGACGGTACAGGGGAATGATATATGGTTTTTAAGGTCTTTCCGCCCAGCACTTGCCTAATATTATAGAAAACGCGGGTGAATTTACTGAGGTTCCGAACTACGGAATCCGCACGCTTTCCCCAGGAGAGCCTGTCGTCAATAGTCACCCCTAGATATTTATACACACTTACTCTCCCCAAAGGTGGACAAGCACAGGTGTGGATTATTAAACAGGCTGCCAGACATGTGCAGTTGCGTGGTGCTTGAAATTGCCATAAATTTGCTCTTTCTTATATTGAGAGTTAGTAAACATTCACCTTATTCAACACGGTGTCGGCTCGCCTAAAAAACTCTTCCCACTGAAGGCCCTTCACCTGAACAAACGAATCGTTCGCAAATAAATATATTTTCGCGGGAACCACCAATTTAACTATTAACTATTTAATTTAAATATTGACCTCCTAGAGTTTGGTCATAATAGGGAACAGTGATGGAAAATCAACCTCAGGACTTCAGAATATGTAGCAGGTGTATTCAGGGTACAGAATGAAGCAGTCAGAACCTAACTCATCCATTGCAAGGCAGTTCATAGAAAGGAAGAAGAAACTCTACACCACTGACTGAAATACGGGGGCGACAGAAAAATCCTGGCCCGGTCATTATCGAGTGCCAAACGGATCAAACTCATCAAGCCAAAGCTGATCGACACATCAACCGATCTGAAGGCAATTGACAGCGAGCAAGCTGCCGATCTTCCTTTACAATTGTCAGTATATTTATCGGGAAAGGTTTCATTACAGTCATGCCCAAGAAATGTGGCACACGTAATCCTTCAGATTCCTAAATTAGTTGTGCTGGTGGCAACTAAGGATGAGAGTGGTCACTAAGTATAAAGTGGGAGTCATTCAATAAACAGCACCAGATCATCTCAGTTCTGAATCATCAAAGACTTTTCGAGATCAAAGGGAACCCCAGTGTTCCTTAATCCAAGAATGCATTTTGCGCGTGGCGTCAATGAAGAATGTTGAAATAATACGCGGCTGAAGCCTCAGGTGCTTCGTCAAGAGGTTGGTAGAATAAAGATGAAACTTAGCTATGGACAGCACAAGTGCAGCAGTGCAGTATCCGTTGCTACAGAAATGACGACGGGGCTCCTGCTGAAGAAAGTGGACAAACGGACAAATTTACGGGTGACTACGAGTGCACACTGGGAACACAATATTCATTACAGTAGTGAAGCCTAAAGTGGTGTGAGATGAGAGATTGACTGAGGAGGCGGTGGATGTGTCCAGTCAGAGAGAGTTCACCTAAAAATCACAACTGGAAAACAATTATGAAAATTTGGTTATATTTAATTTGAGTTTGCAGTTCTTTGTGAGGTGGGGGCTTATTACTCATACGAGATGGAAACAATTTTTCTTAGCTGATACGACGCCATCTATCAAATTGAGGATCGTCCCAGAAGCGCAGGTGTTGCGTGCTGGAATTCCTAAAGGATTGTAGGTAACCTTTCAAATGAAGCCAGGGGTTTATAGCGGATGACAGGTCGCGTAGGCGCGCTTTAGTCCGGAGTTTGCGCATCCCGCGTGTAGTTTGTTACATACTTTCCCGAATCGCTGACATAACTGGGATCCCGTCACCGCCCCGTTCTACCGGTCTCATCGATTCCTCCTCAACTCTCCGAATCGTCCTCTAATCGGCTTACCAATTACGACGACGCCGTTTCTAATGGATCTCATTCAACATATGTCCGCAAGTCGGGGAACTTGCGATTAGGCGATCTAGCAGGGGAGGATTCATCATGTTGGGCGAAGAGGGAGACAAGCAAACACTGGGGGCCTGCCTGCCCTCGCCCTCTAATGAAGTTGGGATCGCATTTCTCACCGCGGCTAATGGCTTTGTCGCAGATGGTTCCATTTCGAGGGAGGAATCCAACATCCAGAGCTTAGCGGTGAAAAATATTCGAAAAATTACGCACGATCTGAAAGGGAATTAGCGAAGTTCTCTTTTGACGGGAAATGCCGACCAAAGTAGAGATATACGTCATCCAGGACGAGCGAAGGTCTACAATTTGATACACCTTTTCGAATAACCGTGAAAAAATGGTTTTATCGTGCATATGAAGGAAGCTCCTGTCTCACAAACAAAACCCGTTTTTGGGGATTTTGGTTAACGCTTGAAAATTCTTACGATTCATAATCTGCCTTTAATCGTTCATTTCATTTCTTTTCCACTAGTCCGTTAGTACGTACGTAACTTGGGATGTCACAGCGGCTGGTCGTGGAACGCTTAGGACTGACACAGTAACACCATTTGCCCCAAAGCTCAGTGAGCTTTCGAAGTCAACACAAGGAACAATTTTAGGCACACCACCTGCATCACATTTATATTATAACTTAGTTAATGTTGAAATGAGGTTGGAGTGATTGACAATGGACAAGGGCCAGCAGAACAAGAATTTCCAAGATCTTAACAGACTGGAGTTCATAATGATAGAACAGTACTCATCAACTTTGACCGAGTTTCCCATAAAATGAGTCATTGGCTACACATTGCTGCGACCAAAATGTCGATACCCGAATCAGATATATGGAATACGCCCCACTATGAGCTGCTAAGGAGAGTGGCTTCACGAAAATAATACTAACCGGACACGAAAGTTCGGGGTTTCTTCAGATCTACGCGAGCCTGAAAAACGCCATTTCAGAATACGGTCTGCGTGTGAGCACGTTGAGGGAAAACTTCAACGATTTCTACAAATCGTTTTTGTATGGGCAGTTCCAAATAACGCGACAGTAAACAATAACTTACAGTCGTTGAAAAATGGCGAAAGCTCGATAATAAATTATCAATCATTTCGAAGAAAATCGATTTCAGCACAGTTTTTCCCCGGTACTATAAATATCGTTTTTAGTGATAGGAGCATTCTCAAAGAAGATCGAGATGCTAGCCCAATAAACAACCTAAAAGATGAAAGTATAGTAACATTCATAACATGATTAGGAGCAACCCTATATATTCCGGACTTCCTCATCTGACAATTCCAAAATATCAAACACGATCGTTTTCAGAAAAATGATGCGAACAGTCTCAACGGTTAACGGTCGTGGAGTATGTAAGAGCGTCTCAATAAATTCGACCTTAGGCGCCCAACAAGTTTATCGTACAGAGAACTTCTAATAAATCTAATGCAAAACAGGTTTTCAGTAGTTGGTGCACAAAAGGCTGAGGAAATTTGTGAGACGGGTCGCCCCAGATATTTTTGTTAAATTTGTGACCGCTCTTCCAGAAATTAAAGTTAGATTATAAAATAAATCAGGAATTATTAACAAATTCCGTGGCTGCTTTCATATGAAGACAACCCAAACGACTATGGATGAAGCAACTTGAGGAAGATTGATAGCAACAACTACATTTTAGATGATTAATTAACTTGACACCTACAAGTCAAGTTCCTGAACCGAGGGGTGGGGGGTGTACTCAAGGTGTAGGCATAAGAAGAACGTAAGGGATGTCATTTAAATTACCTACGGAGCGCGTGCGTTATGAGCAGTAATCGTTAAGTTGACGCTGCATATTTCTAGATACTCGAGACGTAAAAAATGTTCTTTTCCGGAGCTGCATATTCTGAGCAGGCTGGAGGTGAAAAAAAAACAAGCTAGACGACGTCGAGGGAGGAGCCGGTATTGTTGACGAGACCCAAACACTGGCTGCGTAGGTAGAGGCGCTTTGGGGCTCCTGGGCGGAGAGGGAAGAGATTTTAAAACTGCAGCTGCCTTTCTGCGAAACGATTATTTTTTACTCCGCTCCAAAGCCCTCCCTTGGTCCTATACACATTTTCGCAGCAGGCGCATTACCTCAGAAATAGAGGGAACCTCTCTTCGGGCAGTCTCACTGTCTTAGCACGCATCGGAATCTCTCTCTCTTTCGTCTGGGCAGATTTGAAAACAAGAACAACGTCACGTCTCGAACGAGCGTTGAGGGAGGGGAAGCTAGTGGTTTAGTGAAAATAGCGCCGCCAGGTGGGAAGTTACGGTGCAACCGGAGGGAAGTCGAACGAATAGCTCATCTTCCAAATCAGCTCATTTGATATTCAGGCTGCACTTCGTAGTGGAACGCCACAATGTGGTGCGACGGATCACATTACGCTCCTCAGCCCTAAGGTACATTCCAGCTTCTAATCCAAGCACTCCATTCATACGACTCTTCTATTCTACGATTCTAGACGGAGTAAGCAAGCCTACTACTTGTTGAGCTGCTGCTACTGATGCCACGACCATCACTGAAAAACCTACGGATAGGGACTGCCAAACGTGTTATAGTTTTGGAATTACACTGGAAACGACGCGGAAAAATTTAAACGTTATGGAGGAACGCAACAATATCACAAAACTCTCATTAGGGAGGAGAACGTGAGAAAATAACATTCCAAAAGTAGGATTTCGTTTTAACATAAACCACTAGGTGAGGTCGTTGAACCCCAAACACGCTACGAACTTCGCAGATCGACGCTCTCTAGTCAACACCTGGAGGACAAGTGAGATATAGGATATACCGGAGATAAAAGGCGCTCATTTCTATGTGACGCCTACGCAGAAAAAAAAACAGTACGCCTGGTGCTTGCCAGGCCCCCACCTCGTTAATAAAACGTTAGTTAAAACCCAGAATTCCTATGGTACTTCCTATCAAGTAAGGACCATCATTAAATTTCATCGTATAGGCAGCCAAAGTTATTAATTCGCTGCTACTTAATCGAAAAACCAACTTACGGGCAATTTATGGGGCTGGCAACACGACGTTTTTGAACTGGTTCTGTAATTAAAAAGGAAACACTGCCCGAAAAGTCAATTCCTATAAAAAGTTACGGAATTTTGCTCCCGATTATCTTACGACCATTATTACATTTCTTTCGTACAGCATATTATTGGGCTCCCCTTCTGATTTGTCATACGTGAAGGAATTAATTTGAAATAACTTCACTTTTTCGAAATGTTTGGTCATTTATTGTGCCGCTCTCGTTATTTCCTCACTAATGAACATTTCGTATTAATATCGTCTCAATATTTTGATCCACACAAAACATTTTAATGAAGAGCCGATCTTGAGATAAAAAAAAGTGGCATTTTGAGCGCTACGATATCTATAATTTGAACCAATATTGCTCACACCCTCATTTTGGTGTCACTGGTTAACCTGCGCACTAAATATCAAATTTGTGCTTATTAGGTTCGGTCGTTCTCCGACAATCGCGTTCTGAGTCGTGCTCAGACCATTTTTTCAAGTTGTTCGAAATATTTTCAGCCGGTTATGTAGATTTCCATTACACTTTGCAGCACTATGGATAGTAAACACCATTTGGATGTCTTCTTAACCTTAAGCTGTTGGCCTCGTCTTCGTAATGTGACACGTTCATAGTGAAAAAATGTACAATATGAACAAGTAACGAATGAGAACGGTTTTATATGAATTTACGAATGCGGGAAAATGGGTGACCTCCGAAAGAGCGACGAGGCATCAAAAATAAATAACGCATCGCTGCGCAATAAATTGGAAGGGGATTCGTATTTGTCGCTTTCGAATCATCGAGCTCTTCTTTTGTGCCTGTGTGTGCCTTTTGCGTCCGTGTGTCTCTTTATCCACCCCACCCCACTCACCCACGACCGTCCAAATTAATTTGCCGCTCCGTATAAATCCGAATTGGCCGCAATGTTTCAAATCCACTTCCACCGTTTTATGGATTTCCTTTGAGGCCTCGCGTTCTGACGCCTCTCCGAAAACCCCTGAGCGAGTTGATGAGTTTTCGTCTGCCTTCAAAAGAGCTGAGTCCACTCCAGGAGCCGCCTCTCCCAAGGGGGAGAAAACCCTCGGGGGAACTCGTTATCCGAAAACGAAATGACAACAGGCCTCAGCCTCAGCCACCTTTTCCCTCAGCCGCGTGGTCCTTTGGGCCCTTCCACCAATTTTCTCTTAATTTCGGACCGTTTCAAAGTATCGTTCCGAGCTGAGAGAGTCTTCTGCTCCCAGTCAAACTGCGAACCGAGGGGAAAACCTCCTATTTTATTTAATTATCCCACTTCAGCTATTTCATGTTAACAGCAACATTCAGAACCTAAAGCTCCCGTTTGCTCCAATTTTCCGACGGGCCCGTGATTTCTGATTGGGTTTTCCACGTAACGCCAGTCGTTCTCTCGGCGCTAAATTGAGTTTCGTTTTGAAAAGGGCCTCCTACGCGACGAACAATACCTCCACCAATTAGGTGAGAGAACCGCGCACGATAATATGTACTGAGACCCATCACACGCGACAACTACCTCGTTCCCTCTTCGCCAAATAAATTCGTTGGTAGAAAAAATTACAAAAACTTGATCGGAAAATCCATAACTCAGTATAAACTTCCATTCGAAAAATCACCGACAACAAAGAAGGAAATTGAAAAGTAAAATATAATTTTTTTTATTTTAGTAAAAACCTTCAGAGATTCATCAAAAAATTAAATTCCATGAAAATTGAGTGGAAATGGTGCGAAACGTTTTAGAAGATGAATTAGACAAACATTTCGGGAATAGATTTAAAATATCTGGTGCGTAGCAACACACAACTTTCCGCCACCCCTTTAAGTTCGAACACCACCTACATAGGCGGGCGCTATATCTTCGTTCAACGCATTTTTACAGGAACATTTATGGAGAACAAAATGTAGGGACAAGTTAGCTGAGAGTACTCCGTAAGTTTGAACGAAATCGTTAGAGCCGTTTTTGAGAAAATTGGAATACCGATAAATTAATATTCGACAAATCTCCTTTTCTGAGTTAACTTGGCTTATATATCCGTTCAACATATATATACAGAAATAACTATGGAGAACGAAATGTTGGGATGGGTGACTAAAAGACAATCCATTAGAATTTATCACATCTGGTGAAAAAGTTACCCTGGAATTTACGGAAATGTTCGAAAAAACGTTATTTTCGACACATTTTGATTTTTATCTCTGTTCAATGGACCGTCACAGGAACATTTATTGGATAGAATATGTAGGTATTAACTATTTGAAAACATCCTGTGAGTTTGGTGAAAATCGCTGAAGCCGTTTTGCCAAAAAGCGTAAAAAACCTATTTTTGCTTCAGGGGCCCATATCTCCGTTCACCGTATTTTCATGGAGATATGTATGGAGAAGAAAAGTTAGGTATTGATTAGGAGAAGATAATTTGAAAGTTTGATCAAAATCGTTAGAGCCGTTTTCGAGAAAAATGCGAAAAACCTTAGTTTTTGGTACATTTTCGTCCCCCCACCCCCCTTCCCACCGGTCGAAATCGTCCATAACCTTATTTTGGTGTCTACAAAAAATAACGAACAAAACAAAAAAAGAACCAGCTCAATCGGATCAGCCGTTCTCGCGCAAATCGAACTACAGACACACACACACATACACACACACGGACCACGCGCCGAAATTAGGTTTTTTAGACTAAGTAGGGTCTGAAACGTAAAGATCTGAAGAAAACTCAAATTTTTTTTTTGGGCCGATTACTATACTTTCCTTCCCTTCGGGTAGCGGAAAGTAAAAATGAAGACTGAGAGAGTTTGGTTGGCCGAGTAAGTCAGAATGTTGGGAAACCAAAGGAGAAAAAGTCGTGTGGATCAGTGAAATTCGACACTGCAGGAAAAATTAACATAGTTCGAAAACTAAGTAAAAACCGTTGGGGAACTCACGGGAAAAACAATCGGCAATAATTAATTATATATTATATAATTAGTTCAAAATGTTCATCTACAAATTGAGGAAAAGCCGTAGAGAAATTAATTATATTTACTGAGCATTTGGAAAAAAGTTGAAAACATTCGCTCCAGTTGGAGAGAATTGGGCGACGATCTACCGAATTATTTGGAAATCAATATGAAAATAGGTTGATTAAATGGAAAAAAAATGAAGGGGCCGTCTCTGGTGAATTCAGTAAACTCACTAAAGTTAACGTACCTGTTCGGTGAGTCCATCTCCTCTGGCTGGTGGGATAATATGGGCGAGCGCTTTCGATGTAAAAACATCATGGTGTGGCCGTTAAGAAAAGTCAGTTAGAAAGGTTAACGGGATGGCATAGCGTTGGGGAAGGGGGGGAAGGGGAGGGCTTTAGTAATTTACCTACTGGCGGAACTAACCCAATTACTTTAATATCAGTAAACTCACTTGAACGGTTCAAGTTTTAATATATTCAGCGAATCAACAGAACAAAAAGACAACAGAAATAGTTGCGAGTGCTAAGGGGGGGGGGGGGCAAAAAAACGAGTTAAATCCTACAAAGTTGAAATGAGGTAAAACCACCGGAACTTTGTGACGCCATTGGACTCGATATGTTAGAAAATGATTATTCGCAGAGAACAAATAGACAGGATACTGGAAATTTTAAACCGTACGTTTGAAATTGCTCAAAAACCTTCAAAAAACCGTTAGAAACATTAGTTGCAACGCATCACAACTTCCTTCATTTCACCGTAAACTCACTTAATTTCATGGGTTTTGATGCTAATTCAATTGATTAATCACTAGGTTCATTTGAACTCGCAGCACTTACAGTTTCGGAATTTATTGCGGTGCCCGTACTTGTGGTACGACCATTAGTCAGCAATCAGTACTCAGAGGATTGATGAGACTGTGTGAACACGATTTTCTTTAGAACGATAATAATAACCGCCCCTGAAT
The DNA here is from genome assembly GCA_020466155.1 of Pachypeltis micranthus. NCBI lineage: Eukaryota > Metazoa > Arthropoda > Insecta > Hemiptera > Miridae > Pachypeltis > Pachypeltis micranthus. Next base: position 43,454,418 of record CM035769.1, read on the forward strand.
TATAATGTAAAAACTGTGAGAAATGGTAGTAAGTGAAACAGCGAGGGTTAGAATTTCGAAATTTGCGGAATTACTTTTTTGTCTTATAAGTAAAAAAACCTGCGCTAAAAAATGTCGAAACGTTCGTAATTTTAATTGCACTGCTCTCGTCATTTTCCCCACGGATGGGAGTTTTATGATATTGTGCTATTCAGAACTGTCCGTAAAAATCATTTAATCAAAATCGTAGGTGCCGTTTAAGAGAAAAAAAAGAGTGTTTTGATGATGATGCCGCTACGCCGTTTCCGCTCAATCGCGTTCACAGTCATCACATGTAAACCATAAACCCAAAGTTTTCTTAAGTCGATTACATAACTTCCCTTGCTACTTCGTTTGCCAACGACAGTAAAAATCATTAGAAATCCAGCAAAAAAGAGAGGAAATATTAGGACCGTTGTTGATTATTTCGGTAAAATTATTGGAAACTGGATAAAAATAGAGATAAAATTAAGTACAATTTTTTAAGAAACAAATAATGGAAATTTAAAAACGTTTTCTCATGAAAAACTGAATATTTGTAAATACGTAGAATTAGACAATGGGGGAAACATTGTTGGGAAATTCACCTAAATTATTTGACTCAAGTTGCTTTTACTGGAAAAATTAAATGAAATTAAGTCATTGAAAAATAAAGGAACAAATAAAATTGTTGAGGGAAGGAACGACAATTGTCAGGAAATAAAGAGCTAACTCTTATAGAGAATCCATTGCAAATAATTAATTTAATGATTTTATGAGTGTAATTTAAATGTGCATAACGGCTGGATATTAAAATAAAGCCAATAAAAAAGTTACTCCCCGTGTCTTGGACCTTTTCGATTAGTTTTCAGCAGGCAAATAGCGGTGGACGGCCCTTGACGGTAAACTCAACGAGGATTCACTCGTTTATCGTTACCGATTTACCCGCTCAGATGACACATTTCACAATGTTACATTCCCCCGTTCCTCACAATCGGACGAGCTCTCGAACAATAAATTTTCACTGCAGCGAACGCGAGTGATGAAAACACGTCAAGACGGCGTAAAAGACCCGTATTGTTAAATTCGAGGTCGTTATTTCTTTCCCAAAAGAGTGAAATGGGGAAACAATGGAGTTTTTTTTATCGTCCGAACTCCGACGAATTGACGTCCGAATCAATTCGAACTTTATTTCACTTTTCCCCTCTTAAATTCGCACAATAGCGATTGATAATTGAACGGATTGAATCTGCGCGAAGAGCGTATTCCTCTCGTTGTTCCAGGGGTCGACGAGGAGAAGATGAATTTTCAGCATGTGAGAGACGCGGGGAGAGCTGACCTGGAGAGCAGGAGATAGCGAGTCTGTATCTCCTCCGGCCTCAGAGATAACGCGTTTAAATTGATATCAACGGGCCCCGTCGAATCGCCTACAAAGAGATTTACGTTGTGGCGGCGGCAATGTGTGGTTATTTTAATTTCCACTCCTGAGACCAGAGTTCGCCGTCACAACTATGTCCAAAACACATTCACGTCTGTTTTGAAACTTCGTCCAGTCCATTTTCTACTTCCAAACCCATGTTTAGGGAGTGGGGGGATTGCCGAGTGTCGTCCGCGACGTTGTGTGAAGGGGATGGCGTTACTTCAAAAATGTTCCGATATCCCTGTTTTTACTTCCCTCGTCCCAACGGAATATAAAGGAAGGTATTTACGTTTCAAAAGCATCTGAGAACAAAAACGCCGTTCGAGAAAATGGTCTGTGAGTGTGAACCGCTGAATCAAAACCCAGTGTCAAAAATCCTGTTGCGCCAACTCATGTTATTTACTGTTCCCGCGTGCACATTAAATTCATTCGCTGTTCTGCAGTCGAGTCATACGCGTGTCAATTTAACTCTTAGCGAGTGGTATTGAAAGAATAAATTGGCTAGTAGTTTACGGGAAAAGCTGTGCGTCATCTTCGAAAATCGCCGAACGGACTAAAGCAGTGAGGGCACCGGTGGTACAAAATGCTCGATGAATGGCTTCAATCTCTTGGAATGAATGTATGCCGGGCCTTGTTCGTACGTGGCGAATGAAAGTGGGGATAGACTGGGCAGACTGCATTTTCGAAGAAAGAATAGCAGATCGATAGTTGATAGGTTCGTTGCTATACTTAGCAATTGGCACACGTCGGAATATAGCTCTAAGTCAATTCAATAACAAATATACCGAGGATCACGCAGGTATTTAAAAGGGAACTTATCGAAAAATAAATCAGCCTTTGGTAGGTTGTGTAGATGCTGACCGGGATAATTGTTCTGTTGATCGTAGATCATTAACCGGCGCCATCACTTTTGAAGCACGCAAGCGAAGACTTGTGGCGACTTTCAGTACGAAGGCTGAATATTTGTGCGCGACATAAAAGAACCTATATATTTTCGAAGGCTGTTCAAAACGAAGGGTTTCCGATTGACAGCCAAGGAGCTCTGAATCTTTCCAAAGATCCTATCCACCACAACCTGAACGTCACACGTTTGAGATTCGTCGAGCATTTATCAGCGAAGCTCAGCAACAAGTAGGCGAAGATTGAATAGACGTCAACGGGTAGTATACCTCCTGACGCCTTGACGAAATCGACTTCGCGAGGCCTATACCATACGTCCACTTGATGGGGGAACTCCAGTTGAATCAACTCATGTTCCTTGGTTACTAGTTTATTTATTTACTGTTTCCATGTGGGTTCGTGAGAATGGAACATTAAATTCATTCGCTGTTCTGTAACGGAGTCGTACCTCCTCAAATATCACATTTATCCTGCACATAGATCACCATGGGTCGCTAAAATAAGAGTATGAGCCGAATCGGTCAAAAACTAACTATGGTTATCATCACGTTCTAAACACCATACTTTCTCTTCTCGAAAACGGCCATTTTTTATGACAGTTTTTGCATGGAAACGTCCAAATGTTTCCATGCACCCCGCTGATACGACAGAAAAACCATGGCGGTATCCAGATGAGCTATCTATACGGTAGAAGTTTAACAATGTTCTTTTTAAAAAATCACGAGCAACCCCAGAAATTCCAGAATTCCAACCACCACTTGTTACATACTTCACACAAGTTTTACCTGATAATTCCGAAACAATAGTAAACACGATTCTTTTCAGAAAAATCAAATTGGCAGAATTGTAAATTTTTTTGCAATGACTGCTCGGTAACGGTTGTGGAGTAAGTGGGGGCAAGTCGATAAATTCTGGAACTTCAGCTCCACCAGTTTCTCACGTAGAATAAAAAGCCTATTTAATTGAGTGCTAGAGTGAAAGTTGTGTAATTCGTCGCACCGGCTGTATTATTATTATAGTTTATAATTTATTTTATTATAGTCATCAATATGGTGGTTTAGTTTACATTTTCTTTAAATTCACTCCGCAAACAATCGTTTTTTAGTCGTTTTATAATTTTAATAAATTCGAAAAAGACAGTAGATTTTGGTCTGAAGCACGCCTAATCGGTCCAAACAGCGTTTATAAAGAAAAATGAGCGCGAGACCGGAGCAAGTGGATGTTCGACTGCATCGAGCTTTCGTGTGCATGTTTTTTCAAGGGCTCCTCCGACTGAATCAACGTTTTTGGCAAACGACTGGGTTTCGAGTTCCAGCCAACGACAAGCGACGAGCTGCTAACCCTTCGACGTCGCAGGGAAATCACGACCATCTGCGAACCCCATTCAGAAAGTTCCGTCAGTTGGCAGAGAGGGACAAAGGGAGGACCGAAAAATCGATCGGAAGGCGGACTCGTGCGCGTTATAAACAAACGGGTTGGCCTGATAGGAGAGTGTGGAAGGGACGGGGATGATGGGAAGGGGGGGGGGAGTGGTGTTCCGGGGCGGGCTGATGAACGAACTTTTATGGATCATCGCGGAGCTCGCCTTGAAATACGCACAATACCAGGATAACTATAAATACGCTAATTATCTCTCATTGTCATTTCAACATTTCGAGAAACACGAAATCTTCAGAACTATCGATCCAAGTACGGTCCAAATTGATTCATTATAAAAACTACGCTTAAATAAGACTTCCATTTACAATATTCTGTCGTATCCTTAAGTGTATGGATATTCACAAACAAATTGCAATTGATTACCACAGTCCGAATCTGCTAGTAGACCAATTTAAAGCCACAAGAGCTAGTTTTGCGCCAATTTCAACCTCACTCCTTTACATGGGCACAATATATCAACTCCGACTCCTCCTACTGATAGAATCGTCTTTCGCCGTGAGATGAACAGAGCGGAGGAAGTCGCAGCTGTGTAGAACGAAGACGTACGATCCACAGAAGATCTGTATGTTACGAAGGGTTTTTGGAAATATTCGGGGAGCCGCGGACTCAGGCAAAAATTACAGCGATCGCGAGCTTGCGTTGGATTATGAGACCTTCGTCTTACCCCAAGACTAACATCGCCCGGTGCCTTTAATGGGAGTTAGTCGGTACATATACACCAGGGACATTGTGAAGTGAATGTTAATTTGTAGTTCTTAACTCAATACTTCCACCACAAACATCGGCAACCTTTTGGAACTTTAATCAAAATTCTCTCCCTCTATGCTCAATATTAGGTTCCCCTTTGTTGGGTGGACAGCAATGCCTTATTGCAGTACACGGCGAGAAACTGGTGTATTCAGGAGGCAATTCGTTAAGGGCGGAGTGATGTCCCAGGGTGGAACAAACTCTTCCATTCAGCAGCGGATCGTCTGGGGCATTTGTACTGACTGGGCACCTCAAATGCACCGATTCGCTCGAAACTTCGCAGCCGTCAGTCGCAACCGAGCAGTTCCCTCGTCACCCTGTCGTCCACATTCGCTCCCACCCAGTTCATTGTTTGTGGTATTTTCTCAAGGTGGTTGCTCTGATTCGAAATGAGTGGCTGAGGTCTAACTGAGATGGATGTCTTTTCACTGGTATCTTGAAGCTGCGTGTGCCTACCAGATTGAGGTTGACTTAGTGGACACTTGGTCTTGTTTAGGTTTAAAGCGGATATATCTCCTAGCTTGTTCTTTGTCGGAAACTGCCAGCTTTTAGCGATTGATATTCGATTGCCTAGTACTGGAAGGTTAACGATTTCATTTGCAGCGCGTGGTTGGCCAGTGCCCTTAGTATTCTGATTTTAAGGCACTTGTGAGAGCCAGTTAGGTTACAAAATGGCCATTGTTCTCTATACAGCGATTTACCTTAAATTATGATATTATTAGCGCCATTTTATTTCATTTTGTAGTCATCTCGATGTAGGTAATTGATTGGTTGGAAGAGCGACTGGTGGGCGGGGGGGGGGGGACGAAACAGAATACAGGCAAAAGAATAGGTGCTCCGTAAAACAAGCGCGACAGGACGAAAAAACGTGGAACATTGGTCAGTTAGATAAACCCAAGAGAGTCATGAAAAATACATAACTGGTGTGAGCACAGACAAGAGATAGAGTGTTTACAGGCAGATATGCGGCAAGGAAGTGGCAAAGTGAATAGAGAGGGGGGGCGAGGAGAGGCTTGAGCTTGGGAAAGTACAAATGTTGGCTCAAGAAATCCTATTATTCAGCAGAACTAGGAGTATTGAAAGAAAGAAGTTGATTAAGAGCGTTGGATGGTACATTTTCAGCCTCAAGATCAAACAGGCTCCCCTGGAAAATCCAGCGGTCAAAGCAGCTCAACCTTGGGATCTCTTTCGTACCAGTTTAGCTCAACTTGAGCAAAGTAGAGAATTGACGTCAAAGCTCCTGTACTTCAAATATATGTACAGCAGAGTCCCGCAAAATCCTAAAGTTTGATGGAAGTTACAAAAATATTTCATACAAAATTCCGCTTTTGTAAAGGACCTTTAAATGTATTAAAGAAATTGGGTTGTGTCCGCCAGTAGGCAAATACTAAAGTTAACGTACCTGTTAGGTGAGTCCGTCTCCTCTGGCTTGTGAGTTACTGTGGGCCAGTGAGTAACTCACAAGCCAGAGGAGACGGACTCACCTAACAGGTACGTTAACTTTAGACCTTTAAATGAATTGTTAATTTTCGGCCGATTGGTGAATGAAGTACCTAATCACGACTGGCAAACAAATCCGTCAATTGTTGCTGCTTCTACACTGCTGTTATTTGCTGGACAGTTTCAAGGCATGGACGCTTTATCGAACAAGGACTTGCTTGTACCAGTCTGTTCAAATGTAATTGCTTGGGAAGGCACTAAGGCAGGCTAACAGATAAATGAAGAAACTCACACCAGATACGTCATTTGTACAGAGAAATATAGGAAAGGCGGGTATTCCGGATAATCCGAATTTTTGAAAATCCGAACTGGTCTTCTCTCCGATTGGTTCAGATGTACGAATCTCCGCTGTAAAAGTATTCACTTAACAGGAGTGCACGGCGCACTGTTCCAAAAAGTAGGGACATTTCGTACTTATTCAGCTCATTCGACTGCGTTATTGGTTGGCTCACTGTTGATCGCTTAAGTCTTTTTCCAGGTTGTTGGAACATTACCGGAGTAGGTGGTGAGAGGGGGGGGGGAGTAGTCGCGTCTGAGCATTTATGACGCGGAGGTATGTTGTATTCCTCAGGAATGTCCCGTCGTGGCTGCGGTTGAGAGAAAGGAGGGGAACCAGTCGAGGTGGCGAGATGGTATGTCTTTGAAGAGGAGGGTTGTGACAAGGGAAGAGTCTCACTGGAGGGTGAGTGGAGCCTTTCCTTCATTAGGCGGTGCCAATAGCACCACGTCTCACCATGAGTAACAGTTTTTGAAATATACTGCGTGACCAGCCACGCAAACCTTCCTCAGACACACGGCTGTTACTTACGTATTATTTTTATGTAACATTATGCATTTTTAAAATAAAATATTACTGGCGTACCAATCCTCTTTGTTTTTTACTCAGTTTATACGCGCCAGGCAGAACGTTGTGTGATTGTGTGACAAGCGAACAAGCGAACAAGTAGTTGATGGGAATTGCAACGCCATTATTTCAGAAAGAAAATTACGGGGAAAATTCCTGACACCCCGACCACGACGGAAATCCTTCTGACGAAAAACACAGGAGAATTCGTCTCATTTCGTTCTCTCTTCAATACTCATCTTTTCCTCGCCATTCGGAGCCTTATTATTATTTTCTTTCCGGACACTTTTCTTGGAATGAATGAGCGTGTTAGAATTCGACGCGTCGTTTTGTTGTTAAGGAATCGCATTGTTGGAGAGCGGCTGACTTGGGCAATAATTACGACGATCCGAGTTGTTCGTCTTGTCTTAAACCAATAGACTTCCGCCTTTGAGTGTTCCTTCGAAAGGAGTCCCAATGAGCTACAATGGCTTCCCAATAACAACAAAAAACACCTATTTTCAGCACGTTCGTAATTCGATTTGCGGAAGAAAGATAGAACTAGTTTTGTTTGTTTCGCTCGTAAGTTTCTGAAGAATCAGTGTCTGACTTCGGTTCTGTATATATATGTCAAAAGCCAGTGAGCGTATTGAAGATTTTTGAAAATATGGAAAAACGGATTTTTAATAAACCCACGGGGTGTCTTCGACTAAATAAAAGCAGTACATCGTTCTATCACAGTCCAACACCGGAGCGTCAAAAACTGCGAAGAAGATAGTGAAAGGAGGGGGTCGGAATACATGGTAGACTTGGTATTTAGCCTGCCATCGGTCAGTCAGTTCATTTAATATTCTATAAGCGAACCTTTCTGTAGAAATACACATAAAATTCTAGGAGGTGGCCTATTATTGTGAATTGACCGAGGAACCGTTCTTTTACATTCACACCCAACAGTAATAATAAGGCGTCCTTTTTTTACTAAGGTTCATTCGATAGCCTGTACAAGTTATAATGATACGACAGCTTGAGTCTTGTGGGCCACTGTCAGCCACCCCCCCCTTCTTCTGCTTCATCTCCCTACTTCAACTTTTGGGTGACGTTCCAGTAGATCTGCATTCAGTTCTGTTGTCGCTGCGGGTGCCAATCATGATGAAAGCAGCACAATAAACGATCAAACATTTCGACCAAAAACGATTCTTTACAAGGTATTAAAGAAATTGGGTTATATCCGCCAGTAGGCAAATTACTAAAGTTAACGTACCTGTTAGGTGAGTCCGTCTCCTCTGGCTTGTGAGTTACTGTTGGCAGGTACGTTAACTTTAGTAGATTCTTTACAAATCCCGCTCTCATATGATACCATCGTTTATAAAACACAAGGAGATACTGGTAGTCCAATAAGTTGCCTCTGCGATGAAATGTAATGATCGTATCATAAATGGGAACAAACCTTCGAGATCCCAGAGCGCAAATCATCTCAATCTTTGGCCGTTGTCGCTTTATAATTCGAGAACTGTAAGCTCGCATTGCCACGAACAATCAGGTTCTTTCGTTAAGAGTCAGCTAGGAAGTTCCGAATTGGGCCAAAAGTAGCTCTTCTACTTCAAATTCATTTTTTATGACTTCGAAAAGCCTCAACTTTAATGGATACTGTTTGCGCCATTTGTTTACCCTAAGTAAAAATTTTAATCTTTGACCGTGAGGAAGCTTTCTGTCTGCGCCATCTCCACTTCTATCACCTCTCCGGAGATCGACTCTTCCATTTTGCAAGTCAGTTGCTTCTCTTCTCTCGTTTCAAGTGATTCAAGTGGGTCACCAGCATCCCACAACACGTACAGATTTACCAAAATTATCATCGCCGACTTCTCTTCCGGTCAGACGTAAAACTTTTGTTACTACATTTCGAAGGACAGTAGTTTAAATATTTTTCATTTTAATTGTTCTTATATTAACTCAACCTAATTTTAGCTCTTAATTGTCCTTCCCTTTTCTTTTAATTTCTTTTTGTATTATACGACTGAATTATACGACGATTACTGATTATATTATTAATTACTGATTATACGACGATTGGTTTTTTTATTAGAGAAAACCCCGCTTCTGTGTGAACATACAGATACAGCGAAACATTTTGATCGAGCATTCTATTTTGGCGGAGTTTTGTTGTAAAAATCGTTTGAGGTGTTGACCTTTTTATTTGTACATTCCTCACAAATTTTAAACGCCACGATGAAGTTTGTCTATTTTTCCAGTTGGAATTTGTTAGAACTCTACAAGCCTGCAAACGGCAGCAGACGAATTTAATTTTGAGTAGTATATCATAAATGTTTTAACGGTTGGGGGGGGGGGGGTTTTCTGTACTGTTGTTTGATGAGTCTACGAAGAAGCTATAACGTGAATCGATCGAATTGCTGAGGAGGTACTGTGGGTAAGTTGCTAACGAGGGCAGAAAGCTCCTTGACGTGAAGCGCCGAATGTCCAGCACGTTGAGCTATCCCGCATGACTCTGTGGAGTCGGAACTGCACATATCTGTTAGTGTTGAGGAATCAGGAAAAAGTTGGGCCGCTGAGATACCCGAGTGATTGATACTTCGAAAGGTGAAGAGCAGGGTTTTGGGCGGACATCGTCAACGGAACAACCAGCGAATACCAAGTGGGCGTCTGGAGAGTAAAACTCCCAGGTTTTGACGAGAAGACGAAGGACGGAGCGGAGAGATGGATGGCGTGAGGATGGAAGGCTGGTTATGGGGATGGAGAGAGCCAGGAACAGGAGGTGCTCCCTTCCTCCCACCCCTCTCCCCCACGCCAGCACCACGACCACCAGCAGTCAGGTGATGAAGAGGTCGGCTCGCATACTAACTAAAACTGTGGGACGGCGGAGGCTGGGGAGAGGCTTCGGAGACCCACGAAGGGGGTTTGCAATCTGCAGTCGTAGAGGAGGACCTTGAGGAGTCACGTAGCTTCTGGTGGGAGTCTCCATGCGCCTGTTTCGTTCTTTTGTCGGCTGCATCTTTTCATTATCGTCCGTCCTCTTCGGGCTCCCTCACGACGAATACATTTGCGTCTCGAAACGACGCGCTCGCATTCAAACGATTTAATTTCTTGATACTCCGATCTTTCTCTTGCCAGAGGCTGCTCACTTCTGAATGTTCAGAACAAAGCTCGGCGTTTTTATGAGTGATTACATATAAACACAATATTAACGCGGGAGGAGGGGGGGGGGCGCCGAGAGAAAAAACTCATTGCGAGTTGTGACACTGGCGTCAAGCCGAGCGTTTATTAAGCGTTACTCATTTACTTTAATTATGCGATCAATCACCAAGAGATGCCGCTCGCAAGAATAAATTAAAACAATAAAAGTTGTTCACTATTTCATTTTATCCCTCGAATTTGAAAATCTCTTCTGGATTGACATTTTGAAAAGCGTCGAGGACAGCGCTACAATTTAGGGCCTTGGATCGCGATTGCAATCGAAACCCGTGGTAGACATTTAAACCTTGGATTATGAGAACCAGCATCAAAGCTATGAAGTTCACAAAGCCAATTTTGCTGGCCAACTACAGCGAGGATGAAGAAGATGGAAACCGCAGGAGGAGGCTACAATCGCGTCAGGTAAGTCCGAAAGGCAGATAAACTATGCGGGAAATGACTGGTTGTGTTGAGCTTAACCAACAAGGAGTATATAAGGTATAAGCCCTGGATTCCTACACCATCACGTCGAGGCTGGTATGGGAATACCTGACTGCCCTGAGAACCTTGGCGAGGGAGAAGACATTGACATTGTGTTGGATGCCACGTCATACAAGGAAAGAAGGAGATGAGACGACGACAAAAGTATCTGCGCCCTGAGCCTTTCGTGGCGACCACCAAGAGCCACTTGATCAGGGAGGTTGGAAGGAGGAAGTGCCAGTTCACATTTTACTATGGTAGCACGTCGCTAAATCAGAGGTATTGAGTTGCAGACTATGCGATGCCGAGCTTACATACTGCGAGTACTGGTTAGATGTGGAGGGCTGGCCGCAGTATGCCGTAGAGAGCTTGGGGTTCCTCAGCTGCGGCCGGAGGAGTTTGCAAGGATGAACCTCAAGGTAGGGAATACCAGCTCCACCAGAGATATACAGTTCCATTTGTGGCTGCAGTGGGGGTCGCCCAGTTACATCATTTGGGGAGGGGGGGGGGAATCCTTCGGGAAACCGTAGTCTTACTCAGTACGGTAGAATTTGACTTCAGTCGTCAAACCAAACAAGCACGGCAGACTCCAAAATCAACAGTAAAACCCCACAGTATGGGGTATATCGGACTTTGAAAATGGATATAACCGGCCCTTAAGGGTAGAAATTAGAACGAAGGTGGTTTCCTGAACAAGTGACGGAACGTGCAAGTTCGGGTCCTAAATCTCTATCAAAAACTGCGCTGTAGAAACCTATCAATTCTGTAGAAAACAACTCTGAAAGTGCATAGTGGACTTCAACGAGACCAGCACAGCGCGTTCATTCTGTGGATTTTTAGTATGCTACAAGGAGAGCCACAATAAACAAACTGCGCAGTGGTACAAAACTACAATGCATTTTTTTGCCCAAGTAAACGATATGACTCCAGTAACAAAGAAATGAACATTACTCGGAGAAGGCTACCGCTTACATAAACCCATACCGAAGGTTAGAGTGAGGGTTAAGCCCAAGTGTTTCTCACAAGAAGCCAAGGAGATTGGCCAACTAGCGTGAGTCATCAGAGCGTGGCTGCCTTACAAGTGTCAGCCCCAGTTAAGTGCAATGACTTCGAACGGAGTAAATGGGATAATATCAGTATTCCATCTAGAGTTACCTTCAGGGCACTCACGAAATCCCTGGCCCTTCGTGAATTTAGCCTTAAATCCTTAGATTGGCACCGAGTCAGACCAACGAACATTTCGTTCACGTAATTGAATTGCAAGCCTTAGTTTGTAACGTTCAACACGGAGAATCGTTCGCAAATTACCTGATTTGTAGCACGGAGACAATATTGCCCGTAGTTACCTGCAACAAAAAACACGAACATTTAGAAATTCGGTGATAAAATAGCGACTCGCACGCAAAATGCACCTACAACCTAATGAAGGGGCCTCGAATTAGGAGCCTGCACGAATTAGCTGCAGTATGGCGCCGATGTACAAAAACGTGGTCTTTATTGGTATAGATGATTTGAGGGCAATATAATTGTTAAACGCACCGAGGTAAGCAAATCCGCGAAATCAGGATTGCAGTAAAAAACTCTGCCCATTACTTTTGTATCTAGGATTTGAAAAATCATCAAAATTCACGTCGGATAATTGCGGAAATCAGGACAGGTGGTTCGAAAATCGATAAATGAGACATACCTCCAGGCTCAAACTTTGAACTTTGCAAATACACGAAATCGGCGTAACAGATTCGGACCTTGGAGGCTTCACAAATGGACAGCCGCGCAGTTTTGCATCTTGAAATTGGATACTCGAAAGAATGGGGCAGCAGGTGTATCAAATCGGCACTGAATATTCAGATGTCGCACTCCAAAAATTGACCAATTCTGACAGTGGACTCTCGTTGATATTAGCACCGCAAAGTCGCAGTGTTCGCTAAACAAATTGTTTTTTTTTTTAAATTTGCTTGGCGGCACCGGGAAAGCCCCCACTGAAGAATGGACGAGCATGAGCCCCATCATGTTCCCCCAGTTCCACCCCCAGCTCGTATGGAGCTCAGATGCGGCGTCCACAATACGCTCCCACCATTCTCGCATAAAACGCAAGACAACCTTGAGATCCAACCCTATATCCTCCTCCGGTGGCAGTTGATGAACCCCAAGCGCTCTGAGGCGCGCACAGTACATGCTCCTCTCACTCCAGCTCTACCTCTGCAATTCTGTACCTCTGACATACAAATCTTGACCAGATGGTACCTTAGTGGACAGTGCCCTGTAAACAGGCCAGATACCATCCGTGTACTATCCCTCTCCAGGCTGAGGATCTCTGGAAGTCTGAAAAACAATTTTGACCGCCTTTGGCCAGGTACATCCCGCCAATAGGCGGCCCTCCACTTCTCCTCCCATTTACCAACCTCCTTGGTCAAGTGGCTCTTGGTGGTCCTTATGAAGGGCTCAGGTCCTACCGGCGGAAGCGCAGATCCCTTCCTCGCCAGTTTATCGGCCTCCTCGTTCCCTTCTATCCCCGTATGACCTGGCACCCAACACAGTGTTAATGTGTTTTCCTTTGCCAAGGTTTTCAAGCCGCTCAGTCATTCCCAAACCAGCTCCGACGTCTTGATATAGAAAGCCAGCCTTAAGTGCAGCCTGACTGTTCGACATAATGTATATTCTTTTCCGCTTCAGGCTCCTAGGCAGGAGGTGCTGCACGCACACGGTGAGCGAAGAGCTGTGCTTGGAAAACCCAGCGCACCCAGTGGTATTGTTGTCCAGATCTCTGGCCCCTAGACGCCTGCATTTGCTTGTCCACCCCTTCCTGATCCGTCCGTATAATGTACCATGGCCCTCAAGCCTCAAGAGAGGAACCACTCCCTTTTAACCTGGATCTTCCATGGATTCGTACCCTGAATGGAAGCTCGAAGTTAAACTTCGTCTGTATCAAGTGATGCGGCGCCTTTCTCCCCGGCCTGACAAGACCCAATTCCAGCATATGAGCCGCCTGTAGGTAGGCAACTGTCTACACATGTATTTGGAGAGGTGCAAGACCCAGCAGGACCTCTAGCGTAGCCGTTGGGGCTGTCTGCATACAACCCATACACGCCGTGCGCTGCAGTGTCTTTTTATCTGTCCTGGTCCACCAAACCAGGGCGCCATAAGTGACCACAGGCCTAACGATTACCCTGTACATCCACAGAACCATCCTCGGCCGCAGTACCGATGCCATGCAAAAATCGGCCCTGCAGGTTGAACTTTAAAATCGCCAAAGGAAGCATCGTTGGTACTGGCACGATCAAAAATTCAACTGCAGGGCAGTCACCGAAATTCCCATCGCAGACTCTTCAGGGTTGATTCAAGCAGAGCGTTAATATTTGAGCCGACAAACCGTGTTCTCCCATTAACTGGCTCCAACTCCCTCGACGACCGATCCGGACACATCTCTCACTCCCACAATTATCCTCTCTCATCAATTTTTGATACTTCCGAGAGACGAGTCGGAGCGGCGTCGTTCATCAAAACGACAAACGAAACGGGTTCATAAAGACACGGCCCGTCCGAGGGGTTGAACGAGAACGAATGTTCTGGGCAATATAATTGTGCGGGAGCTATAAATAGGGCGGGGACCCGCGCGCTCCGCTGAGGCAAAAGCCCTCCTCTTTCTTCTTTGGGAATAGTCTCGTAAAACTCGGGTTTTAAAATATTAGACAGTTCCCCCAAACGTCCCGGGGAAGGAAAAGGGGTTAAATTAGGATATTTACACGGCCGAGTTGAAAAGGGATAAAGAAGAAGACTGTCTCCGCTGACTGGGCTCCTGTGAAGGCACTTCGTTTCGTTCAGCTTTTCCACTCTGCCGCCTCAACAAACAGTTTCGGGTCATTCCCGTGTCATTAGAGGCTATTCGCAGTCTGGCTATGGCGGAACGCGGACCGGCGTTAGAATCAGACGCCGGAAGAAATCGTCATTTGAAACAACATAACTGGCGCAAGTTTTCAACCCTCGAAAAATTACTTGAGAAACACAATAATTTTCAGCGCAGGGTATAACTTCCTTAGTTCACGAAGTAGGAAGGAAAGTGAAGTTAAAGATCGAAAAAAATTAGCTTTTCAGTCCTTTACGTTTCAAAGACTTCCGCGTCCCAAAAACCCCATTTGTCGGTGTGTGATTGAGAGGTACATAGTTTCCCTAACAGCGGTACGCCAATATTTCCAGACGGGGGAAAATTAACGAAAAATGAAACTAAAAATCATTTTTCCCCTTCGCCAACGCACAAGTGGCATTTTAACAAAATAATTCGAATAACTATTCGTAATTGAATTTAATTGAATACTTGTGTGCTGCAAGAGTTAGAGGGAACCGACAGGTTATTGGTGAACTGTTGACGTTGTACGGGCAGCAAAGGGCATCGTATGGCTGGCAGTGCAGGTTTGTCCGGTTGTGCTCTTTTATCAGTCGTTATTATAAGCTTCGGTAACTCAAATCTTTTCATACGATGCGCGTTTTGTGAAACAATGCGAGTGGGGTTAACGGATTTGCGATATTATGAACTTTACTTTTGTGCTGCAACATTAATTTGTTATTTTCTTTCCAAAATACTCTCCCCCCCCCCCCCAGCACACTCTTCTTATTCTCTCTAAGAAATTAAATCAAAATCTGTTGAGCCCTCTTTGAGAAAACAATATTTAGTGTTTTGATCACTATGATAACTATAGTCAGTTTTGGGCGGATTTAGCGCATACCCTAATTTGTTGCGCTACGTATCAAGTTCGAACCGATTTTTTCATGTCGTTTTCTCTCAGTCGCGCTCACAGACACACAGACCATTTTCAGAACAATTGCGTTTTTCGGACTCAGTAAGGTCTGCAACGTAAATATTTGAAGAGCTTTCCTTTCTATTTCATACAGCCTCTTAGAAGCCATTAGACACGACGGAATAATTTACGAAATATGTCCAAATTGAAATGGCAAATCTTGAAACGCTCAGTTGAATCAATTTCGCGTAGTCATTTCATTTTGGAAGTGTCACGGGATTAGCGCACGACAACTGGGAACTTCCTCTGCGTATTTTATCGCTCTAATATTTGCTCCTAATTAGCGGCCATTGGATAGAACAAAAGGAGTTGGGCTCGACAAACAAACGGCGGTGGATTCCTCTAAAAAATTCTTTAGTCGAAATCGGAAATAAAGGGGAGAGAGAGAGAGAGAGAGAGAGAGAGAGAGAGAGAGAGAGAGAGAGAGAGAAAGAGAGAGTATGGTGGGATGGGATGGGGTGTGGTAGGGTGGGGTGGTCCTATGGTGAGGTGTGTGCGGGGAGATTCCGTCGGGAAAAAGGTAGCGAAGGAATCGTATCCGGGTTTTCGACTCGGCGGGGCGCCGGGGTTTTTTCGAGCTTCCGGCCCGTCGGAGCACAACAGTTTCGGCATCCGACCAAAGCGAAAGGGCCGCTACTTTATTGATCTGATGACGAGGCGTGGTGGTGGCGAACGGTGATGGGGGGGGGGGGGTTGTCGGAGGGGCAGACACGCTCCAACAAGTGGTGGCACCGACCCCCCCCCCCTCCTCTCGCAACCCAGGGCATAACCAGACTCATCAACTTAGCCCACCTTTTAAGAGAAACGTTCTCAACCACAGTCATAATGACTAAAATGAATTCAATGACGACGAGGGGCAGCTAAGGTACTCTATGGCTTCTGTTCATAATTGTGGACGACCTAGGTTCGATCCTCGAGCGAGCGAGGATAATTTTTCGGAACGAATGCAAACCCAGTAAAACTGCTGACACAACGCCATCCCTGGTGTCCGAGTTAGAGCGAGACTGTGTTACACGCATGACGACACATCGCATTCTACTGCAACTGCTAAGGGCGCCACTTTCAACAAATTAAGCCTCCAAGAACAAATTTGGTGTTTTGACCACATGACAACTATAATTGATTTCGGACCAATTTTTCTCATTAACTCACTTCGACGCCCCACCGTGATCTGCAGGATAGCAAATTTTGAGCTGATTTGCTTCAACCGTTCTGTACTAACCGCGTTCATCCCCTTCATCACAACCCAATTTTATCTAATGGCGTGCTTCCGCCTGAGAAGATCTGGCAGAAATTTGACTGCTCCAACGCACAACTTTCCTCAACCCCCGTACACCTTCGTTCAACGCATTTCAACGTGTATGGATGGATAACAAAATAAAAGTAGTAAGTTTGAGAAAACGTGAAAAACAATAAGTGAAGGCCTCCCCTCAAGTGACCACTCACTCGGAAACTATGATGCGAAAATGATCTAGAGTGATTCTCGCTCATCGCTTGAGCGTCTCACGCCACTTGAACATTATTTTAACTGTGGCTGTCCCTCTTTAATGCGTTTTTCCTTTTCTAATCGTGGGTATTCCGATCTGTCAGCTGTGTCTTTTCATAATTATGAGTGCTTCCTTTATAAGGAATCTTGTAATTGTATAAATTTGCCGCTGGTCCCTAAATGTAAGTACCTGGGAGTTCTATTTGACCACAATCTTAAATTTAATTTCCACATCGAGTCTCTGATTATCAATATAAGGAAGTTTTTCTACGTTTTTAAAGAGGCTAGACATTTTTTGTCATTCCGTCAGCTCCGTTCTATTTATTTTGGCCTGGTGTTTTATTTACTTAAATATGGCATTGTTGTGTGGGGTAGTGCCTACAAATCTCTGCTGGCGTCCTTGCAGGTCGTTCAGAACATTGTTATTAGAATTGACCTTAAGAAAAGACCCCTATACCCAAGATTCCGATTATACCGGGAATTTAATGTACTTACCGAGGGAGAACTGTTTTGGCTGCAGTCATGTATTTTTGTGTTTAAAACCGGCATTCGGCCGAAGCACAGATGTTTTACTCCTCACACGCGCACTGCGCTGTCGTCTAATATTGCTCTACCTAAGGTACACACGGAGAGAGCGAGGAGGATCGCTTATTATAGGGCTCTTCGTTTCTTTTACTCTTATAAAATTACTCTCGATGATTATGAGAGTTTAAATGCCTTTAAAAAGATGATATTATTTAGGATAAGAAGGTAAGATTTGTAATCTGAGCTTTGTAGCTATATTCTTTTGGCTGAGAGAGAGCGACTCCAACAGTTCGAAAGAATTTATTGTGTTGGTGGACGGGATTTTATATCGTACTTTGTTTTCAACATGTTGTATTATTGTTATTCCGGTCAATAAATTTGGTTCAAGTTTAAGTTATTTGGGATGAGCACCGCGGCCCTATTATGCCAGGTATTTGCTGTAAGAGCCTTCTTCGATGTTTACCCTCGGGGATGTTGTACCAAAGATCAAAAATCGCTCCGTTTCAGGTCTCTGGCTCAGGGCTAGGGCATGATAGGGAATTTCCTCATCTGTACCACATCAAATGCACGGAGGGATGTCACCTATACCCATAACATACGTCTGTTCATTAGAATCCTGTCTATCTGTCTGTAAGTCCTGCCTGCCCAACGTCAGAAGGCACGTAGCGAGCTTTTCTCGTGTGTTGGTCTTGAGGTAAGGCGTTTGGAACGTCTCACTCCTCGCACATTCTCTCACTCTACTCTTGAAAGCAGACCCCTTCACGCTTTAGTTGAGCCGTCGATCCCTACACACACCATTGTTTTAGATACATCCGTGTAGTTGTTAATACCATTTGGAGGCCCCAAAGTGACGACTCACTGTTTCATAGGGCTTTCACTTAGTATTTCCCGTCGAACTCGTACGTGGGCACCATCATGTCAGCGACCATCCTGAGCTCTGTAAAGGCTTCCAAGTTCCTGAATATAACCAGGCGTCCATTACTAGCACGCGTTAGTTGTTGCAAGTCTAGTCACTCTGTAAAGAAGGTCAAACATTTGTGTGGTTTTCATCACCACCGCTATTAGTAAGCACTCCAGCCCTTGGCAAGGCCGCAACAGTACTCTCTCATTGCAGCTCTGTGCCACTACACAACCAGTCTCATAATACGACCCTCATTCATGGAGCTGGCGTAACATAACCGCCCCAGTTCCAATATTTATATTCACCCAGTTTCTAGTTCAAGCTAAAGAACTCCCTCAATGAGTTATCTACCTAGTCATCTCCGAGAAAGCCTATTTTGGCAAAGGTTTTGACTTTCCATGATTAAGAAATGAGGGGGAATCATTCGAAATGCCGACGGTTGATCGTTAAAAGAACGTTTTCCACTGGAGAATCCCTTCAAGTTATAAAACGCGCTCTACGACTCGGCGTATCCTTATAAATGAGGGGCTCGCCAACGTTGAATGCCGTCAGTTATCCAGGCAGTTAATGGAGGGGAGTCTCGCGATAACAGACGAACTCTCGGAAGCCCTTCGTTTTCCTCGAACGTGAGCAGAAAAACAGCGGCCCTTCCCATTCGATATTTTGTCAACTTGGCGATGGTAGTGGCGATAGAAGAAAGAGGTAGTTGTGGGGGGGGGGGGTGAAATAAATGAAGTTGGTATGCTGGGTGGGGGCAAGAAGTGCGAACTCCGTTGTCGAAAATCTAACTTTGTGATTACTTTTTGTTGAAAACAACGCCCCCCCACCCCTCACTCCCACAATAGGAAATATATTCGAATTCTACCGGCCAACTTTTCCGAGTTTTGGAACATCATCCGCTCACCGAGCTATAATCCGCGCCAAAGTCGAACTGACGTTTGATGCATACAAATCGTTGGCGGCATTAAAACAGAGGGAGAGATAGAGAGAAGTCCTGATTATCGCCTACAGTCCCCAAATATATATTCCACTTCGGTGGATTCCATCCAATAATAACAGTAGGACGTGAGAAAACGACGAAAGAAGCCGATTCCTGCACATTTTGATGAGCCGCGTTGTGCTGATTCGAAACAAGGTGAGTTCGAGTAGTAGGTAAATGAGAGTTCTGTATGCATTACGAAGAAATGACTAATCCTTCCACAGAGCAACCTTACAACCCCACAACGGCCATTCGACTTTTGGTTTATTATTCATTCTGAAAAATAACCCTATGTTTTCGGTCACGAAAAATTTGTTACAACCCCCCCTCAAAATTTGATACTTTACGTTTCAAGACATGGAGATTCCAAATTTGCAATGTCCGTCCGCCGTCCGGGCCGTTTTGTGCCTTTAACGTGGTCCAAAAAATTCGTTCTTTTGCACAAAAATCCAATTTGGTATCTAGTTGTGCCCGCCAACTCGGCAATCCGATCGGACGAAGCCCATGATTGTTATGGGCAAAAAACGGTTAAAGAATTTAACGAAACGGAGTCAACGTTTCGGTCTCATCGAAATCGCTCGCTTCGACTGGCGACTGGGCGGCCCCCTCGCCTCTCAACGCAACGCTCGCCCGCCGCCGCCCGCTCTACTCGTTGGAAGCCCCCCGACTCGTGTTTTCGTCTCAACTATTTCCGTTAGCAAAATATCTGTTATCTTCGATTGAGCTTTTCATTATTCGTTTGTTTTTGGTTTATTTATTTAATAGTTCGTTCGTTTCATTTTTTTTGGTTTTAATACGATTCAATTTTTTAGATTCTTTCGTTTCATTCTCATTTTGGTTTTTTCATAGATTTTTGGTTACATTTTGATATTAATATTTAGCGTGCATGTTTTCATATTAAAATTCAGTTTTTTCTGGATACTTTCATTTTTTTTATTTTAATATTACGATTCAGTTCTTTTCGACCTTTTTTTGGGTTTCATTATGATATTTTTCGATGCTGAACCGAACAGGATGGGTCTCGGAGCATTAATGCTAGGTCAAGCTGTTTATCCGAATAATAAACCGTTGTGTAATAATTTGCAGGGTTTTAATTAACGGCTGGGAGGATGTCTTTCAATCCTCTACGATATCCCCTCCCCCCTTTGAGAGGGAGACGTAAGAGCAATGTTGGAAGAACAAAGGTTTTGACAACCTTTTTGAAAAAGGCGTGTTCTACACTGCTGAGATTTACCTTTCGCCATTTACAGCGATTATGCGAATCGGAAAGGTGGCTGGATTCCTCGTCACTGAGCACCTATTTTCGTCACGTGCTCATGAGACGTCTCAGATAACTACGGAGGGCCGTCATTCTTGAGCTTCTGCGCAATTCTCATTACAAAATGAGCGATTAAGGAACAGACCGCAAGAACAGTGTGGTTTGTAGTACAACCCACATCAAGGAGGAGTTATCGTTAAACAGCGCGCTATACGCGAAGTTTGGAGGGTCAACTACGTTTTCCTCAGCAACCTCAAGGCTCCACAGCAGCAGTTGAACGCTCAAGAAGGTGAGGTGAACGCCCTGAAAAACTACGAGCCTTAAGGCCAAATCTATATCTGTCAACAAGCGTTAATTGCCTTCTCGGTAAACAACAGGCCGAACAGGATAAATTCGTCAACCCGTGAACTCTCGAGGGCTCCCACCTCCAGAAAATGACGTTTAGGCTCTTTTTGCCCCTGAGATGATCGTTAGTGGAAGTACGTCGGGGCGTAAGAAGGGAGTCTATTACTCGAAAACATGTTTGTTTTCTTGTAGGTTGAGTTGAAAGGGGACTGCCGGAATGGAACATCTCAGGGCGAGCCTAATTACGAACAATGAATTCAATTCTCTCCATTCCGCCTCCGCTCTCCCGATTACAAATTCACCTGCAAACTTCTTGAGTAAGAGAAACTTGGAAGAAACTTTCGGCGCACTCGAACAACAACAAGGGCGAACTATTGAATCAATTTGATTGTGATTATCGATTGGAAACTTGCCCGTAATGGTGTTTATTGACGGCGGTAATGAACCCGAGTTCTCCAGCGCTAGGATGTCACTTCAACGGATTCCTCCTCGCCGGGGATGTCTCATCCTCTTGTTAGTAACACATCTCAAGTTCCAGCGTATTTTCATCCGGACTTTCCCTTTCTCCTCCCAATGCCGAAACCCCAACCTTCAGGAGGGAAACGATTTGCTGACAAAATTGTGTCGTAGTAAGACAAAATACCTACACGACGAGAGTTCGTGAACGTTCATAAGATCATTAGGAGCAAATTCGGACATTGCAAAAGACAAAACCGTGTCACACGTGTTGACATGTGATAAGTTGAGGAGTCCAAGACTTGAAGCAGTTGGAGAGAGTACCCAGACCTACGGCTTTTACCTCTCTGTTGCCAACACGCTATAAAACACGTGGACCGGTGACCCCCTGTATTATGACAGAGTATCTGTGGCCGTGCGCAGAAGCAAGCGTGGTACCATTTGAATTAGCTGCTGCTCGAGTAGCCTAACGACCTGACCTGCGATCATTCATCATTTGAGAAAGGGGGTCAGGCTGCAAAGGGCCTAAACTGCGTTACCCTCTAGCCAGATAGTGGTGTCCAAAGGGTAGTACCTCCAGCCATTCCCCCGCAGACTAGAACTTCTCATGGATACAGTTTCCCTGGCCGACGGGATCTCCTCTCTGAGGAGAACCTGCCATTACTCGGGCAAATAATCAAGTTGACATGCGTTAATGTCCACCAAGACTTGAGGTAGTTGGAGAGTGCCCAACCTTGCAACATGTTATAAGACAGCCAATCCACAACTCTCACGAATCCAACACCTCGGCTTCACTGTCAGTGACACTTTGCCTAATGCCCCTGTGTCCGGTGGCTGCAGGCAGAAGCCTACCGTGGCGCCACTTTATTTGAATGCAGCTTGAGCAGCCTAAGGAACTGAATTGGTGGCAGGCCCCGGTTCCAGGATTGTCAAGAGCCGTTCTGCCGGCACCTTCTCCATGTGAATTTCAGGCGCCCTGTCCTTCACACAGGGAGAGGCCTCAGGCCGCGATCTACTGACGTGCGATATCCTTTCCACCATTCCAGCAAAAACACCACCACTCACACCGTAACTACGCTCACTAGTTTTTACCTAGAACGTTAAGTTACCAAGTTCATATAAACCACAAAAAAAAAATTGTTATCAGTCGCTCGAATGAAGAAAGTCAAATATGCACGTGAAAATGAAAAAAGGTGTGTCTTGAGTTTTCTTCAGTTCTTAACGTTTCAAGGGCTTCTGACCCAGAAAAACAGCATTTGAAAATGATCTGCGTGTGTTCGAACGAAAGTGGCAAAACCTAATCTGCTTAAATTTGGACGGAAAAACTAACTATAGTAATCATAGTGCTCAAAATCCCCAAAGTAGGCTACTTTTTGTACAGATAGCTCGAGATGACAGGACGATACCATGGAATTCTCATTCATGCAACCAAAGTTATAGTGATGCGTCCAGTTATTTATACTTTGTAACACCTACAGATTGTGCAAATAAATACTTCCTATCTATCCCACTTCTGGATGTTACGAAATGAAATTTAAAGACGGCGTAAGAATAAGTATTCGTTCTTTTCCGAGGAGGAATTCATAGGAAAAGGCAAATGTCCTCCTGTCAAATATGTTTCATTCTATATTGCAATACTGCAACCTGACACGAGTTTCTGATTTATCTGACCTTCATTTCCCAATAAGTTCTCTAATACATTTTGTAAGTTGGCACTTCAAGGTTCTCTACTGTACTAATATAGTCTAAAATATAGCTGAATCCAACATTTCCTTTCAGTTCGTACAAAAGACGTTAATTTTCATTCAAACACTTTGTCGCGAAAACATTAATTGTTTGGCGATTTGAGGGCGCCTCAGAAATAACTCTCATAAATTCGACCAGAATAATTTCATCCCATTTCTCTCTCTCGTGGTATCGATTTTTTAAAAATTTTTAACGCCTTTTCATCCCACGCAAGCCATAAATTAAGGGATGGACTCGGCTTAAAGATGAGACGCGCGAAGCTCACGATTTATTATATGGGGAGGAAATTAATTGCTCAAAAATGCTCTCACTTAAAACTCTCGTCGGGGGGGATCCTGATTTATTTCGAATCGCGTTTGTTGGGTAGTGTGGAGGATGTGGGCAGAGAGGGGGGTGTGTGGAGCGAGGTGGTGCGCGAAAATGCCTTGTTTTTGGTACTTTTTGAGAGTGAACCGATCATTTCGGTCGTCGATTCGTCGGCTGAAAACGTCTGAAGTTCTCAGTCGAGGAAGGCAGGGCTATACAGGATCTTTGTGAATGGGAACGGAGGTGGGTTACACATTTTGAAAAGGTTTGGCTCTTTGCGAGCGATTTGTAAGGCTAAACGAGAAGCGTCCAGCAGACAGACACACTCTGCACGTTCGAGGCAATTTATTCAAGAGATTACTCCCTCCGGTTGTGCACGGTAGTCCGTTCACAGACAACTGACATAAATCGGCGGCGGAATCTTATAAAGTTGTCGCTCAGGGAGTAGCTTAGTGTTTTCCCACGCTGGTTATTCCACAATCCCGAATGTACGGGGAACAAGTTCGAAGTATCGCGCGGGACTCTCAAATGTTCTCAAGTAACGGAGGCATTATTTATTATCAGGCTTCAATTGTTCCCTAAGAGCATTTATGTAGGGGCTGGGTTGGGAATGCCTGGCTGGAGAACGCCTTGACATTGTGTTGGGTGCCAGATGACACAGGAATAGAAGGGAATGATGAAGCTGACAAACCTGAGAGAGAGAAGGATCTGCAGTTCTTCCGGTGGAGCCTCAGCCCTTCGTAGGGACCAACGAGAGTCACTTGGATAAAGAAGTTGGCAGGTGTGAGGAGAAGTGCATGGGGGGGGGGGTCTCAGTTGCATCAAATTTAAAGAAAATAACACACGTATCGTTTCCTATACGCATTTCAGCGGAGAACCTTCGAAGGGATAAATCAAAGCCGGCTCCATCCTCCAAAGCAGCCAAGCATGTCCAGCCCCAAAATGAGTGTCCCCGAACCCTCACTGACAGTTACATCAGTCAACTGTCATTGAGGTTGCGGTTTCGCTCCCATGTAAGCTTGGCTACTCGCTCAGCCTCCACCAAACCCAGACCTGTGAAGGTACGGCAGGTATGGTCACTTTGCCAGTCGCCTGGTGGAGCTCCGTGTGATCGTGAGTTTACCATGTGGAGGTATGCCCCGGGAGAGTCCCGTACCATCTGGGAGGAGTTCTTAATCTATTTTCCCGCCTGTTCTAATCATTTACTAAGGAACTGTGACCATGACCTTGTTCGCAAACTTGACGAAACGGTTAGGTTTGGCTTCTCTTTCAACAACCGTCGCTCACTGTTGTAGGGACTACAGCGGAGCAGCACGTGGTTTCTTGTTTCCTCCTCGCTGGAGGAGCTAGGCGCGCAGCGCAGGACGGAGACTCTTTGAGAGAAAAGTAGTGGAGCTGCGCATTAAAGGCTTGAAACGGGTATCGTATATTAATTAGACCAATCTCGCAACAGTCCTTCGTTAAATAACCGGAGCACTGCGGTACGTAAGAAATAGCACTCTTCATCACGACTTGAACGTTACAACCGCAGCCTCACTACTGCAAGTGGAAGTCCGCCATGATGCCTAACGACACCACATTCAGAGTTCCAGCGAACGAGAAGACACTGCCCCTTGAAGAATTTACCAACTATATTTACTACCATATACGTTTATCATGTACCTGTTGTCAATTTAATATAAGTGAGGGCTGTCAACGGCTGTGAGGTGAGCTCGCGATAAAAAGCGCATCAGTCCCGTCCCACAACTTGACGGATATCAAGTGTCCCTCACTCGTCGAACCGCCAGCAGAAACCAGTTGTCGGCCCGTTGAGAAATCCGATCGTATTGCACCGGTGCATTGAAGACCTGCACACACTCACACTCGCGAACTTGAGACGAAAGACGCGTCAAAAGGAAAATGCACTTTTATTTCCATTTTCAGTTCGCTTCCTCTTTCCTTTTGACAGATTATCGCGCCACTTGCTTCCTTCCCCTTCAAAACTGGCGGACGTTGTCGCTCTTTACCGTTTTGTCTTCCTTTTAAAAAAGGGAAGAAGCGACTGTGTTGTGTTATGTTAAGCAGATTGTCGACATGTCGAGGCGCTTTAAAATCGGCTGCACAAAAGGAAGCGTTTTGTCGGAAGAACCTTTGAGGAGCGTCCCCATCAACAGACGTGCAACAACGCGTTGTTAAAACTCAACTAGTTTGCTGGGAATCACGCAGCTTTGCGTCCTCCTGCGCGTCCGACCATCTCTATCTTCCCACAAGTCGATTCGCTGTTTAAAACCATAAACTACAAAAAATTTAGTTCTTTAATGACTTTTTACGTTATTTTCCTCAATCCAAAGGAAAGTATTGTAATCCCAGGCCCTTACGTGCCACCATGTGTGGCTATTTTGACTGCGAATCGCTCTAGTGCGCACAAATTTGCTATCAACTCGGATCGCACGAATGTGGAACTAGCCTACTTTGCTGAGAACATAATTTTGCAATTAAATATCTCTCTGTCTACATAACGCGTTTCTTTAGCAAAAAAAAACCCCCACCTACTACCTTCTATCAGAACGTATAACGGCCTCAACTCAAAACTCTCAGATCTTCATTTCGGCTCCCTTGATTTGTTGTCTAGCTTTTCGTTTCACTTGCCTGCCTGCAATACCAGGTTTTTAACCCTATTTTCCGGCCCCTACTAACTATCTGTTTCGTAATCCTTTCACAACACAATTTTAAAAGATTTATGCTTTTGTCAAGTGCATCTCGAAGTCGGTTTTTTGCACCGCTTTTTCTTTCTTTTTTGCCTTTTAGCGATGTAGTTGGGTTTCGTTTTTACACTTTTTATCCTTCATTTTAATTTCTCGTTTTCCTACAGTCTAAATTCTCACAGCCCTATTTGTGGTGTGTTCTTTATATTTTGCTTATCTTCTGCACGGTTTATCAGACTATTTGCCAAAAGGAACACGTGATCCTGTAGTAGTATTGTCAAGCTGTAGTTAACAAAAATGTATGATTAATTTCGAAAGCCAACTTGCTGTGAACGCTTATTTAGCAGCTCATACATTATATAAATTGATAATGATTCCAACAAAGTGATGTTAACTGAAGTGATTGTTGCACTAGTATTATACATGGGCATTACCCTTCCTTGTATCATAGGGTAAGGTGTTTCTTCCCTTCATCTGAACACTTCAAAGTATCATCGTTTGCGGTTACATTGTCATTTTTGAGAGATATAAATTAATTTCCATTTCATTTTTATTTTTTATCTAAATAAGTACCTATTTTGATGAATATTTTCCGTACATTGGGCGTGTGCCCGTGAAATAAATAAACGAAATCTACTAAACGTGCCTTCTACAGCTTTCTTCACGTCTCGGGTGCATTCAGCCTCCCGGTAAATAATCATATCTGTGTTTCACTCACAAGGGGAGACTATAACCTGTGGGTCACCGATCGGGAGTTTAGAGTATGTTTTTTCACGAAATGGAAAAAGACTGAAAATCACATTCCCGTGATTCTCGGGAACCGAAATGCCGGAAAATCGCTCGTTTTCGCTTGAATTGTTGTTTCGAATTCCTCGGAATGATTGTACTGTTTCAAATGATGGGGGGGGGGGACTTCGGAATACATCAGAATAGTCAATTTTCATGTTTTCTACTGTACTCTGCACGATTCCCAACTCGGCGTGTCAATGTAGTCGCGTCAAAGCTCAGTAGGGCGATACTGGTGAAAACAATTGCTGAATTTAGCACAATCCACACTCGTTCCCTTCGTTCGACCAAGTGCAAAATAACACACGCTTGTCGAATTTTCGTATAACATACTTTTTCTTATGAGTTTCAACACGGTGATCTCCAAATAACGGAGAGGGTGGTAAAATAATTCAGATTACCACGTAAATTCGACGGTGATCGACGAATTCTGAAAATCTAGCCTCAAATATTTTATTTGTTTCCTATTTGCGCGAAATATAAGGACAATACTAGTCTCAAGAGACTGATCAAGATACCAATTGTCAATCCTGTTTAAAACAGTAACGTGTGCATGTCAATTTAAGCTACGACAACTGATTCTCTGGTACTTCGGTTCCCAAGGAGCACGAGGATGTGATGCAATAAGTGTAAGAAAATATACTCCAAATTTTGAGCCCAATCCGTGACCAACAAGGTATGATCTCCTCATGTCACTTCATAAGAAACTGGCGGTTCCTAACGTTCCAGAATTTATTGAGCTGCTCTTACTTATACCAAAGCCTGTTAAACAGTGTAAACTGCGTCGAAATAGTTCACAGTTTATTGAGCTGCTCTCGCCACATTCCCACTGGTGAACATTATACACGACCAATTAATTGTTTGGAACCGTTTGGAAATTAAATCCAAATCGTAACAGCCGTACTTGAGAATAATATTTGGTGCGACGGTTTCCTAGTCCAATCTAGCTTCACTCAGTTCATTTGAACTGGTAAAACGTAACTTCCTATTTTACGTTGCAAGTGATGGCGCGTTCCGGATTTTATTACGCTGTTAATACTTATGTCACGATGATTATTGATCCATCAGTACAAAGAATCTTATGAGACTCTCCTTATGATTAAAAAAAAAGAATTATAGTATTCAACGTTTTGAAATTATCGGGTAAAAACTGTAGTGAAATAGTGGTAAGTGGAACGGCTGCTGTTGGGATTTCGGAACTTCTGCAAATTTAATTAAAGAGAGTTACCAAATGCTCATCGTACAGGCTGCTTATCGGACTGCGCCCACAATTTTTCTGAGAACTCTACTATCATTTGAGCGAAATGGATAAGGCGAAAATTGCGCTAAAATTGTTTCGATAATTTATTGTGCTGCTCTCGTCATTTTTCCAAGTATGAGAATTTTTTGGTAATATCGTGTTCATACCAAACGTACAATCAAAAATTGAAAAAAAAATTTCGGTAATTCGATCTCTACGAAAACCGTAGTTTTTGTTAGACTTTGTTTTTATTTTTTCTTCCTATAGTAACCTGAAGAAGCAAACTAAATATAAAATTTGAGCCAACTCGTTTCAGCCGTTTTCTCTCCGTTCACACCTACACACCAGTGTGGGTCTGAACAGTACACTTCATACATAGTAGCCGTTGAAAAGCGTATATCTGAAGAAAACTGGTTTCATTAGCGATAAGTAAAAAGCCAAGTTTGTTATCCCCGGGCAACAGACTGTCAGAGAAGTTTAAGGAGACCAATCCATAAGTGGCGACAAAAAGTGATTAACAGAAGTAAAAAAAATTAAGGGAAGTCCGATGACAGTTATCTACAGGAAAATCAAACGTCTTCAAAGGACGTCGTTAAGCGAACAAAAAAAAGGAGACATCCGTCCATCGCGTATCAAGTGACCATTGATCCTCAAGTGGTCGAGAGAATCGCGTAAGTTGCGCAACAGGTAAAATGGCCATACAAACCCTCACGGATCTCCTTCTCCATCTGCAACTAAGAAAAGGGAAAACGTGAATCTGGTCGAGTTGAATGAGCGCTAAAGAGGTTGCGTTAGAATTTTCAACACAAAAGCGGACAACCCAGGGGATGACACGGGGAAATACAAAAGAATGGACGTCAGCCGCAGAAGGGCCTCCCCATAATAACATTAAATAATTTTCCATTCGGAGAAGCCCCGTACGCAAAAGCGTTCGTCCATTTGCGCAACGACAACAACGAGGAGGCTCCCCGGGCGCATGTTGCAACCCCTTCACTCAAACCCCTCCTCACAATAATCCGCTTTTATTTTCTTCTATTTCCCTCGGGTTTTTTATTTACGGTTTTTTTTACAGCAATGAAACGGCCTTTCCATCTCTTATTAGCGTCCTTCGCTCCTCCCACCATCGGCAACGTCCCCGGAAGTCCGAAGGAAATAAAAAAACGCCACTTCCTCTCCTTCGCTCACAAAAAACTAGTACAATCGGAAATAATTTCCTTATTTATCGTCCTCGTCCAAAAAGTGGACACCCGCCCTACATTCAGTGGCAGAGGGGGGGGGGGGCAATAAATTACTCGAATCACAACAGGTTAACTCAACTCCGCCTCTGAATAAGAGTTTCCCGCCTAACTCCTTAAAACGAAAAAAAAAAAACGGATGCGGGGTGTTTTTTTTCACCGCTTTCTCACAATCTGATCGTAAAGCACACCCACAGATTGGGAACAATACGTCGGGCCCCTGTGATGATAAAAATCCCCTCCCTCAAAAGAAAAGGTAATTTGACGCTAAGCGAGGGTTTTTTGTAGTTAAAACGTAAACGTAAAGATAAGACCAGTTGAGAAAACAGTCGCGGCAGTGACGGTGAGGGTGAAGGGGGGGGGGAAACGATTAGTTGCCATGACCCACCAAGAATTCCATAAAATAATCGAAGTCGTATAAATAGGATTTTACCATTTACCTTTTTTGGCTCTATGCAGTGGACATTAAAGTTTGGAAATAGACAGGAAAAAAAAGTATAAAAACTGCAGATCTCCGCGTTTTAAGAGCTGCTGAGTTCAAAAAATACCGTTCGGGGAAGTTGTCGTTTTATGAGGCTCTATAACGGGCGAATATACAGTATTTAAATTAATTGAGTCGTTTCTACAAAATAAATGGACAAAATGGGATTTCTAAATGCAGTTTATGACTAACATTAATTCATTTCCGTATACAGACGTATATTTGAAAACAAACGAAGACTCTGCTGACTTATTCGCACGCAGCCGAGACTCATCCCATTGGATTCAGCATCGAAACAAAAATATTGACACTTTCTAGGGACTCTTTGGCGATTAGCAAGGCGCGATGAGGCCTGGAGGCAGTCCCGCACTGGAAACAAGCGCAGGCCAGGGAGAAACGCTATTGCCCCGCTATATTCACTGTTTTCCATTTAAACGCAGTCCTATACGTCTTAGAGCCGCCTCATTCCAATCAGCATCAAATAATGATTACTCTCTTGTACAGCTCGACGCAGTGTCACTCATTCGAGACTCATTCCATGCTATTCTACACGCAGCCCTCAACTTCTAAGACTCGCTCTATTCGACTTAGCATCGAAAAATACCTACACAAACTCGACGTAATTGCGATAAAACTGCCCAAATTCAGAACGAATAACAAACCCGTGTATTTATAGTAAATTGTTCATTAAATGAAAATAGTAACTTATTTATAAACAATTTCAAGTATAACGTCGTGTCAAGGATTCGCCTCAAATACCTTTCCATTGTCCCGCGATCGGTCGAACGGATATTGAATTCTCGGAGGATTTAAATGGACGGCGTCGACCCTCCTTTCAGAAGGTGGCCAATAACTTGTACCAGGACCTCTCTCCCTCTTCAAATGAAAATAGGAGAGATAGGAAAAAAAAGAAAGATTAAATTTAGATCCGGCAAGGCCTTTTCTGAGCGGATGGTGCCAAAAGTTGAAAAACGCCGAGCATATGAGGCAGAACGTTAAAATTCTGAAGGAAGCGTTTAGCCAAAAGTGATATTAGATCCATTCCGCCCAGGGAAGCCGGCCTTATTATTATTTATAACGGGGGAGAATCAAAAGTTGTGAATGAAGAGACAATGGCGATTCATCTCGGACGCCTCTGTTTGCGGACGATATTTATGATCCGCGGTATGAATTCATCTTTCCGGCTCTTGAGATCACCGAGCCGCAACTTGACGGTGGAAAAGGCTGTCGGGGGTACGGCTGCAAGCAGACAAGGCCTCAATGGGCGTCGCGACAATTAATTCCTCCTTTTTACGGGAGAACGACCTCTCCAAGTGGAGTTTGGAGCTGAAATGAAGCCGGAGTGTCTTAAATTAGATATGAGCTTCGAGTCCGAGGGTTGTGGATAACGCTCGGGTTGTTCTTCCGCGTGGACATTCCTGTAGAAAACTGTAAATGAGGAAAATTACTCGTTTGATACTGGGAGACCGATGTTTCAGCAATACATTTCCATAGCTCACGCGCCTTTGTCAATTTTCATTGCTTTAGCTATTAATATAAACCTATTTTTCACTCAGTTCATTTGAACTCGGCCAAAACCTGACTATACATTTTATGTAGCATGTGGGTAGCGCTTTAGATCCCGGAATTCATTGTGCTGCTACCACTCATTCCACGATTAACATTGAGTGATTTATGATGTCAACGGGACTTTACTTAAAGGGAAGTATTGCGTCAAAAAAACGCTAGTTTTCTTCAGATCTTTACGTTTTGAGGCCTACTGAGTCCAAAACCCTTGATTTCGGTGCGTGGTTCGTGTGTGTCTGTGTAACTGCGTCACTGGATTTGGTCAATGTTAAGGAGTGTTTTCTACCAACCCATACCTACATTTCGGTCTGTGTAATTATGTCTGTATCTATCTGTTGAACGCAGATATAAACCACGATAGCTCGGAAAACTAGTTTGGTCGAATATTAATTTATCGTTTTTCTCATTTTCTCAGAAACGGCTCCAACGATTTCAATCAAACTTGCGGAGTGCTCTCAACTAACTAGAACCTATATATTGGTATCAATAAATGTTTCCGTATGAATGCGTAGAGGACATGCCACGGTCGTCGAATTTATGTGGGTTGCGGAAAGTTATGTGTTGCTACGCGCCAGATATTTTTTGAGAAAGATAGCGTTTACTGTGTAAGAAATGTCGTGTGAAAACTTCGAGTAACGGCAATACGTGTCGGTTTCAATTCCAGAATTTCTAAGATCTCCCCTAATTATCTTATCTCGTCATAAGTGCTTCAAGTTGAACGTAATAAAATTATTCAAAAAAAAAACGAGGCGTTAACGCGTGTTTAATCACCGATCGGCTCCATAAACTCCCAATTCTCGTCGCAGTTTAGACGCGTCAAACTCCCGATAACCGTTTTATCTGACAAATGTCCTCTTCGACGAAACATTTGACCAAATTAATTTAGAGCTCAAAACTCGAGACTGAAGGTCGCACGTCGGCCGCTGCCGTAATTGCCCCTTGCGCAAACACGGTCCAATCAGACGATTGTTGGCAGATTAAAGGGAGAAAAAAGGAGGTACGTTCTTTTTGAATGCGTCAGGCCGCGAATTGAACAGCTAATTACGGCGCGAGGAAGAAGAAAATCGTTGGCCAATCGTTGACCTTACTGCGCTACTCCCAAGCGATCAATAAATTAACGATAAACCAACGGGGTTGACATCATGAGCGTTCGAATTGCACACACGGGATAATTAATTACACCATAACGTCACAGTTCGAAATACGACAAATCACGAATCGTCCGAATGCGCATGGCAATACGTAGATATTGTTTCGCGAGTTCCGATAACAATTGTCAGCCCGACAAATTGAATACGTAACTGAACTGACCATTCTCGACAAGTTTTTCGCCGCATGCAACATCTTTTGCAGCCTTCAACCCTTATTTAACAGCGCGTTAGTCGAAGGAACTTGTAATAGACAACCAAGGGCCCAATGTAAGCATACACCAGTACGAACTGTAAGTGAAAATCGATCGGGGAGAACGGTCCACTTGGTAGTCAGGTGTTTAAACTGTATGTTTTTATATCTGTTCACCAATATCTAAGATCGAGGCTCTATCCATTCTTCTCCTCATAAGGTAAGTTAAACACCTTTTTGAGAAGCTTCAAACAATTTCTGTACGCTCATCTACATCGGAAGGAAATTATAAGCAATAATTTCGTTGTCTAAAAAATATCTGGTTGCAACACACAACTTTCCGAAACCCCTGTA
Source organism: Pachypeltis micranthus (assembly GCA_020466155.1). Classification (NCBI taxonomy): domain Eukaryota; kingdom Metazoa; phylum Arthropoda; class Insecta; order Hemiptera; family Miridae; genus Pachypeltis; species Pachypeltis micranthus. The sequence continues at coordinate 43,487,393 of CM035769.1, forward strand.
AATTTGACGAACGTGTTAGCGACATCTTCGTTCAACGCATTTATACGGAAACACTTACGGAGAATAAAATTTAGATACTAGTTAGTTGAGAGAACTCAAAATAAATTTTATTGAGATCGTGAGAGCCGTTTCTGAGAAAATGAGAAAAACGGTAAATTACTATTCGACAAATCTAGTTTTCCGAGCTATCGTGGTTTATACCTGCGATCAACAGATAGATACAGACATAACTACACAGAACGAAATGAAGGTACGGGTTGGTAAAAAACACTCCATAACAAATCCAGTGACGCAGTTACTCGGGAATTTCCAAAAACCCCGCAAATTATAACACAATGGTTTATTATTCTCATGAACAGCTTGACCTAGTATTAGTGCTCCCCCATCCCATTCGATTCAGCATCGAATACTTTTTTAATGACGCGGGTGGGGAGGGAGGGAGTTCAAACGACGAAACGCTGTAGCTCCCGCGTTGTACTGCGTTTCGTTAATTTTTTAACCGTTTTTTGCCCATTACAACCACGGGCTTCGTCCGATCGGATTTCCGAGATGGCGGGCACAACTAGATACCAAATCGGATTTTTGGGCGAAAGAACGAATTTTTTAGACCACGTTAAAGGCACAAAACGGCCTGGACGGCGGACGGACATTGCAAATTTGGAATCTCCATGTCTTGAAACGTAAAGTATCAAATTTTGAGGGGGGGTTGTAACAAATTTTTCGTGACCGAAAACATAGGGTTATTATTCAGAATGAATAATAAACCAAAACGCTTAAAAAACATTGCTTTCAACACATTTTCATTTTTATCTCTGTTCAACAGACTGTTCGAGGACCGATTGAGCTGGTTCTTTTTTTGTTTTGTTCGTGATTTTTCGTAGCCGCGAAAATAAGGTTATTGGCGGTTGTCATCGATGGTAAATGGAGGTGGGGACGAAAATGTACCAAAAACTAGGGGTTTTCGCAATTTTCTCGCATGCTGCTCAAACGATTTTGATTAAAAGTTCAAATTATCGTATTAGCAGAAGCTTTTCTTATCCATGCTTATCTCCAAGAATATGTAGTGAACGGGTATGTAGGCCTATGAAGCAAAATAATATATTCCTCCTGTTTTGATCCATGGAACGGATAAAAATGAATTGTGTCGAAGGTAATATTTTTTCGAACATTTTGGTAATTTCCCTAGTAACTCACTCTTACGGAGGGTTTTCTAGCAACCTTTACCCACATTTTGTTCCCCGCAACTGTTTCTGTATCTATCTGTTGAACGGAGACATAAGCCACGATAGCTCGGAAAACGAGATTTGTTTACCGGGTTTCCAATTTTCTGAAGAACGGCTCAAACGATTTCAATCAAATTCACGGATTACTCTCATCGAACTAGTACACACATTTATAAATGCGTTGATCGAAGGTACAGCGCCCGTGTATGTAACAGGTCGTGGCATTAACGGGGATTGCGGAAAGTTGTGTGTTGCTACGCACCAAATATTTTGCGCCCAAAGACGGCACGAGGTATTTAGTCGGGAAATTCCTCTTCGTTATTGTAAATTATTGGTAAACGCCGTTAAAAAGCGGCCGTGATGTGAACTCGTTGACGCTGTTCGTACACCTCCACATTGATATCGATCGTTGGCGTATTTTTAGCTCGTTCGAACCCCGACCGAACGATTAGAGGAGAAGTGCCGGTTTTAGAAAGAAACCAACGTGACGAGTTAAAGGACCACAGGACACCTCATTTTCCACGCGATCTTCGTGCGTTGGGGAATCATGCTAATTACTTTCCCCTCCAACTGTGGGGGGAGTAGAAAATAGTTAGCCGTAAGAAGACACGATCGGCTGAAAACTTACGATAAAACCAATTCAAAAGCGGCTTCAAAGATTTCGATCAAACATGTGAGCCTTCTCAATTGCCTAGCACCTAGTAGAAATTGCGTTGAACGAAGACAGACCGTCGAATTCACGGCGGGCGCGGAAAGTTGTGAACACGATCGCATCCTTTGGGTCGAGTGAAAAAAAAAAACTTCGTTGGAAGACGTTATTAATGATGCCATACGATTTGTTTGTAATTATCTCGTTCGTTTTCATTCATTTATATGAGCGGATTGAATGAACGACTTTTATTTAAAGATTAGGACTCTCTTTCGTGGTCTCTAGAAGTACTTCCGTCATATAAATATAGTTTTGAAAGTATTCGTTTACCTCATTAAAACGCAATTGCTTCACGTACGGCAAACTATTTAGTGCGAGAAACGTAAAATAAACGAAAAACTTTTTCATGTCATCTGCTTCTAATTTTATTTTTTGGACTTTTTCCAGAACGAAATAACTGATTTTGTGATGCCGAAAAACCCGACTGACGGATGTCGCTTAATGAGCTATTATAGAGTGATGTACAGTTAGCCGAGCGGGATTTATGGGTAAAACTCATCAATCGACTTTTTACTTTCTTTGCCTCCACGAAGTAAAAAGGAAAGTTATGTAATTGGTTGAGAAAAAAAAAAGAGTTGAGTCCTCTTCAGATCTTCGCGTTTCAGACCGTACAGAAAAACACCATTTGGGAAAATGGTCGGTGTGTGTGTGTGTGAGTGTCTGTGAACGACTTCAAGAGATTACGAATCAGCTCAAACTTGATATCTATCCCGCAAGTCACCATGGGACGCCAAAATGAGGGTATGAGCAAAATCCACCCAAAACTCACCACAGTTATCATAGTGATCCAAACACCAAATATTTTTTTCTCAAAAACGTCTATCGCGATTTTGAGTAACTTTTTCATATGGACAGCTCTCCTGATAAGATGACAATACCATAAAATTCCCAATTTTGGGGAAATGACGAAAGCAGCACAATAAATTACCAAACCCTTAGACGAAAATCGAGATTAGCGTAATTTTTTCATCAAACTCCGTTCAAATGTTACTATGTCCGTCAGGAAAGTGCAAGTGGCGTTCCAATCAAGTACCTGTACGATGAGTCTTTAATAACGCTCTTAAAATATACAGGGGCCTCACCAGAAATATCGGAATTGCAACCACCGCCGCTTCACTTACTACCATTTCTAAACGTTTTTACCGGTGATTATTATCTTTTTACGAAAAATCGGGTTTACACCCTAATTAATTCTTCGTACACCGATGGCGCAATAATGCTCGGGGCATGAGTACGAGAAGCACAATAAATTCCGGATCTGTAAGCGCTACCGCTTTCTGCCGCCGTGAAGTGACGTTTCAAACAACAAATCGTTCATTTTTGTCATTTGGGCACACTCTTCAAAATGTGATAGTATCGTGTCTTTTGGACCTGTCCACGCGAAAAGTTTCGTTTTAGGCATTTTACAACAACAACAAAAAAAATGGTTTTCCGATCGCTATGATAACTACAGTTAGTTTTCGAGTTGATTTAGGTCTTTTGGTTCGAAAAAAACTGCGATAAACGGTAGCAAGGGTAACCGCGATCGAATTCAAGAATTTCTGGGTTTGCTCCAAATTCATCATGTAGATATTAAACAAGGTACCAGCGATATTTATGAAGAAAAATTGCTGTATTAATTTTTTCACGGATAATTGTATTTAAAAGTATTATCTAAATCGTTTTTGAGAAAAAATATTTGGTGTTTCGATCACAATGATAAATACATTTAGTTTTAGGACAATTTCGCGAATACTCTTATTTTGGCGTCTGATGTAGCCCTAAGGTCTACAAATGACATTTTAGGTGTTTTGGTTCGGTAAAAACAGTGAGAAATAGGGTTAAGCAAAATTGCAATAGAAGACTCGCAGAGTAGACGTTTTATTGGACCAACGTACAGAAAGAGGTAAGAAAAAAAAAGAGCTAGCTAAATTTCACCCATTCACTCAAGAATCGCTACATATTGGAACTAAGTTTCTCCATAAAATTCGAACCAACCAGTCACTCAGTCCTTCCAGATCCGTGCAGCACGCGGCCCTCCTGTGGTTCACTCTCACCAAAATTGCCACGTCGCACAGACCAAACTCAAATTCGATTCAGTTCAGTCCGTCAACGTCAACAACCCAACCCCTGGGGGGTGCTTTTCGACGTTCAGCAAATTAGCTTCAACTCTCTGCGCTCTACCGTCAGTTTTTTCCGTTTTGTGTGTGTGGTTGAAAGACGCCAGCAATTTTCTTTCCCTTTCGAGCCGACGTAAATTAGATGATAGGAATAACGTTGCTTTCTGAAAGGGGTTTGGAGCGGAAGAGAGGCGAAGGAGGGGGCAAACAAGCCCATTTCAAGCTATTTGCAGAGAGGCATTACAGTTGGGCTTGTGTGCTCCTCTTGTTATCGCGCCGTACAGCCTCTGGACAAGTGGAAAGGGCTAGGGGATGAGAGGAAGGGGATGGTGAGGTGTACGCGGGAGGAGCCCTTTTTATTGGCAGATGCCTCGAGAAAGTCCGACCGGAGGGTTATTTTTTATTTTATTTTTTCGTACTTCGAAAGTAAATCGAGGGTGGAAATATTTTTCCGAGAAAATCCGATTTTCTTCAATTGTCTTACACACAGAAGAAGTTGGGGGGGGGGGTTCCTTGTTTTTCCGAGGTTTTCGCGATGTTTTTCTTTCCCCAGTAGCTCAGCGGCTTTTCGTAGCGTTTTCGCCACGAGTCGCAACACGACGCGAGGGATAACACGCGAAATTGGAAATTACTTCTCATGCGGCACCGAAGAGTTTTAACAATATTTGTCTGATAAATGCGACGCATCACAAAACTCTCCTCAGTCCCACGTACATTATTCGATGCTGATCGTTCTAGTAACTAACTGAACATGTTTTTATAAAAACGTTCTAGAAATTGGCAGCGCTTGAAGTTCAGGAATTTAATGAGCCGCTCCTATTCGACCGACGACCATCGTTGATCATTGAGTGAACAAGACTGAAGAGACCTTGAAGCGTCGTTGGAATTTCGGAATTTCTGGAGTTGCTACTAAGTATTTCATGAGCGTTATTAAACGCGTACAGGACTACCTCCCAAATTGTTCCCAAAACTCTAGTAGCATTTAGATTGAATTTATAACAAACAAACTGCATTAAAATGTATTGTGCTGCTCGGGTCATTTTTCCAACGGAAAACCATTTTATGATGTTTTTACTAAAAATTTAAATAGGCTGTTAAGTTTTTGGGGAAAAATATCTGGTGCTTTGCAACACACAACTTTTCTTAGCTCCAAGTCAATTCACTTTGTACATGGCTAATTCTATTCAATCAATTCATTCATCACTCAGTTCATTCGAACTCGGTCAAACAACACTTCACCGCGGCAGAAAGCGGTAGCGCTCAAAGTTCCGTAATTTATTGTGCTGCTCGCAATCATTCCCGCACCATTATTGAGTACACACAGAATTAATGAGGCTGTAAACAGGATTTTTTTTAAAGAGGATAGTAATCACTTTGGCAGAGGAATTTTATTGGGTACCAACTTTTAGAACTGATAGTTAGCGAAATTCCGGAATTTCTGGAGTGACCCCACATATATTTAATGAGTGTATTTAAACGCTCACACTATAGGTTTTGGATTCTACTGGTACACCAATTGTTTGACCATTGTAGAAACATTTCAGCGGAGTTTATAAAGAATAAACCGCGCTGAAATCGATCTTCGTCGATATTTTTGTTAATTTATTGTGCTGCTCCCGTTATTTTCCCACAAATGGGAATTTTACGGTATTGTTGCCTTACTGGGAGCTGCTCGTATAAAAAATGTAATCAAAATCGTTAACGCCATTTTTGAGAGAAAAAATATTTGGTGTTTGGATCACTATGATAACTATAGTGAATTTTGGGTGGGTTTTGCTCATACGCCTCATTTTGGCGTCTCATGGTAACCTGCGGGCTAGATATCAAGTTTGAGCTGATTTTTGGCCGTGTTCTCTCAATCGCGTTCATAATCACACAGATCATTTTCCCAAATAGGGGTTTTCTGACTCAGTAGGCTCAGAAACGTACAAAGAACAACGTACAGAAACTTTAATTTTTTCAGCCGATTACGTAACTTTCCTTTCTATTTTGTAGAGCCAAGGAAAGTAAAAAGAATATTGATCACTATGACAACTATAGTTAGTTTCGGTTAGTTTTGTATTTCGCTCATTCACTCATTTCCCGCGCTCATTCTCACAAAACGGTGTTACATGAACTTGGCGAAGGTTACGGAATTTTTTGAAGTGCTCCTACTTATCCCACAACAATTATAACGGCGAGAGCTGGTAGTTGGTAGTTGGTGAAACGGCGGTGATTTGTATTCCGGAGTGGGATTGCTCCTAATTATTTTACGGACGTTATGAAACCCGTCATCGCGTAAGTAGTTCATTGGACTACTGCTTCAACCTTTTGAGAATGCCATAGGAGAGGGATTTATAACGTGGAAAAAACACGTATCGCGGATATAACGTGGAAATCTCACAAATTAATTACACTGTTTCGAGTAAGTACTCGAGAAATATTATTGAAGGCCGTGCAACAGTCTCTCATTCATTCCAACGCGTTCCTCTTTCGAGCGGTTCTGCGCTAATAACTTCACAATTGACGACGAAATTCGGGAAAACGCCCCATTTTTGACACGTTCGATGAACTTGTTTCGTGTTTCAAGATCCAATTAACTGAAAGTGGGGCTCAATCGGGCAAAATTGAGAATGAGGATTTTTTGTGTGTTTTTCTAGAAGACCGACGAGACGAATTAGGTTGAACCGCTAAATAATGCCAAACTTTGGATAATAATACGTATTTCTGCGAATATACTGCAAGAAGGATTATAAGCTTTGAAAGGAATTTTTGCAAAAATGGCTGCAGCTTGCATACACCCGACAAGGACGCCTTTTACTATACTGCTCAGAATATTCTATTCTCTGGCAGTCCAATGAGCGGAGGTAAAAACCAAAAAGCGCCAAGAACTGAGTTTTTTGACGTCTCCAAATGTTCCGCAGTCGCTGCCTGCTGTATAGAATTACTATTTCTGTAACCATACCGCGTCGGCAGACATAAACCGAAATATATCGCGAACGTTGCAAGTTATTTCATTACATTTTTTAAAACAGGCTTTAAGAATTTTGATGGAGCTCACTCATAGGTTAGGCTTTAATCACAGTGTGTTCTAGAAACATGTTTTCGTACATGCATCCCATCGAATCGGTGGAAGTTGCTGCTTCGCACGATATTCGCCGTACAACGCCACAATAAGCGAACTGCACGTTGGAAGTTTATAAAAAAACATTCTCCGGAAATTCTGAAATTCCTCTACGGAGTGGACAGGGAAGTTATGGACTCGGCCGAACCTTTTTTTTCGGATCTTCACTCTTTAAGGGTTTCCGAGTACAAAAAGCGCTATGAGAAACTAGCTGAGTTAAATCCGCTCGAAATCAATTGTGTCTGCACGTTACTATCGGACACCAAATTAAGGGAGTGAGCAAATTCGGCCCAAAACTAACTATGGTTGTCATAGTGATCAGAACACTACTTTTTTTTTTCAATCTAAAACGGCTTGATTGGAATTTTCGTGCGAACAGTTCAAAATAACGCGAAAGTACGATGAAATCCACATCAGTCGGAAAATGGTGAGAGCAGCGCAATAAATTATCAAAAATTCCGAAGAATAGCGGAAGTTTTTTTTCTCTTAAATCCCGCTCACGCTATAATTGCATTTTCAGAAAAATGAAGGCGGTAGCCCAACGATCTATAATTTGGTTCTAACGACGCTCATAAAATAATTAGGCAGCCCTAGAAATCCCAGAATTACACACTCCGCCGTTTCGCGAATACTATCATTTTCAGAAAAATCATGTTGACACTATGTGTTCTAAATGCTCAATAATAGCACGAGTAGGAGCGCCACAATAAATTCCGAAACGTTAATTGCGAACACTCGCTCAGTAAAACATGAAGTTGCGTCGCGCAGAACATTTGTCAGCGTTTTCCATTCAAATGCAACAAACGCTAAATGGTCTGTGTGTATTGAGCGAAAAGGGGCAAACCAAATCACCTCAAACTTGACATCAGCCCGCAAGTTACTATGGGACGCATAAATAGGAGGTATGAGCGGTATGAGGAACGGTGTTGATTAAATGTTTTCTATACACCGCTCTAAACGACACAATGACGCCATAAAAGTCTCATCTGTGGGAAAATGACGAGAGCAGCGTAATAAATCACCGGAGATTTTAGCGTAGTTTTTACTTTCCGCTATACAAAGGGTAAGGAAACTATAGTAATCGGCTCAAAAAAAAGTTTTCTTCAGATTTTTATTGTTTTGAAAACTTAATTAGCACGCGTGGTCCGTGTGTGTGCCTGTTGTTCTATTTGAGCTGGCGCTTCTTTTAATTTCGTTAATTATTTTTTGACAACGCAATCGACCTTAAAGGCCGAGGTTTGGGTGGCGATGTACCAAAAACTGTTTTTTATTCGAATTGTTCTCGAAAACGGCTGGAACAATTTTGATTAAATTTAATTACGTCGTGCCGGGTATCGTTATCGAGGTATTTTTCGACGCTACGTCCAATGGAACGAGTCTGAGAGGTGCACGAGCGTGTCAAGACAGTGAAAATCTCAGTAATTATAGTGAGCCAAAGTTCACTACTGGAATGAACTCGCGGGACAGCGACAGCGAAACTAATCGTTTCATCATTTGCACTGACGCCTGGAATATGTGATTTTCGTCGTTCCGTTGTGGTCAGGTCGTGTTTTGTATGGTTTAATGGTATTTTTCGATGCTGAATCGATTGGGATGAGGCGTGCGTGGAACTGGCAACTGTCTAGCACTAGTATTCTTCAAAATACGAATACGTCCGGCTTCTGCTTTAGTGGGGACTGCCCTCTTCGCGTTTATTTGTTTGTTATAATTCCGACCAGCCGTGGATAGGCAAATTAATACGACTTTGTTTCATCGATTCAGATCTAAAAGGCTTGCGAAGTGTTCCGGATTGTCCACGTTGTTTACATTCGCTTTTACGACAAAACTTCGCCCAACTCTTACTGCTACTGTTAGGCTCACCAGTCTCTGCGACGCTAGTAGAAATTCCTCGCAAATATACCCGCGGCCATTGTATTGGGAATATACCAAACTTGTTTTCAGCCGATCACGTTATGTTCTATTTTATTACGTTAAAATGTAAAACTAGCTGAAGAATATACGCTATTTAGTAAAATCGTCCGAGCGTGTACGCGATTGAGAGAAAACGGCTGAATATCACCTCAACCTTGATATCTACCTCATAAGTTACCACGGGACGCCAAAATAAGAGTATGAGCAAAATTCGCCCAAAGCTAACTATAGTCATAGTGATCAAAACACTAAATATTTTTTCTCAAAAACGGCTATAACGATTTTTATTATATTTTTTTAATAGGCAGCTAATACGATATCGCACAGTTCATTTGTAAAAATTGGCGAGAGCAGCACAATAAATTACCAGAAATGTCGACAAAAATTTAGGGGAGTGTTTCATTATAAACTTCGCTCAGAAAGTAGTGGAATCTTCAGAAAAATCTGTGTGGTACTATAATTATCTGTACGAGATCATAATATACTCTGCTCATTCACTTACGACCATTTCCAGAAGCTTTTACGGGTTAATACTGGAAAAAGTGATTACTATCTTTCTTAAAAAAATCGTGTTTAGAACCTCATCAATTCTCTGTCTACTAATTGCTCATTAATTGTCGTGGCATGAGTACGAGCAGCAAAACAGCGCTAACGCTTTTCTGGGGCCGTCAAGTGACGTTTCAAATGAAATGAGTGAAAAATAAAATGATTTAGTTGGTATTTATAAAGGTGAACGAGCGCGTTAATTGAAGATTTTAGATATTTTCAAGAGTACGGCGCATTTTGGGAGAGTTGAGAGTGGTAACGTGTTGAGGGTCAGGAGGTGACATAATTGAGGAGCGTGAGGCGATTGTTGCGGGAAGTTGTGTTCGCGGTAGTCGCTTGCCGAGCCCCTCGCTATACCCCCCCCCACCCACCCACCGCCAACCAGTGTCTCACGCTCAGCCGTATCAGACGGCCTCTGTCCTACGACCTAGCCCCCCCCCCCAATCACCCCTCTACCATCACACAACCATCAAAATGTTATCAGTCGGTCGGTCGACACAAAATACAAAAGCCGCCTTCAAGTCTATCAAGTTACCTGTTTCAAATTGTAGCTTTTCGGATGAGCCTGTTTGACCGAGTCGAGGAGCTTCTCGCGGTCTTCGAGGTCCGGCTGGTCGCGATGAAGGAGAAGGTAGACGCGCCAATTATCCGAGTCGAAGCCCCAATGACAGGTTCGATTTTCAGGGGGCCGGTGAGAATGGCAGACGTACTGCCGAGGGGAGAAAAGGCCGCGGCACTCGAGGCACTCGACGCACGGCGACTCAGAGTCGGAGTAAAGCTCCGGAAAAAGGACCCCTTTGCATTTGCCGAAACACTCGTGGTAAACCGTGATGCCGAGGGTGGTTTTCATTAGAGAGCGAGGAGCGGGGACCGGGCGATGGAGCAAAGCGCTGCAAAGTCGCTCGGCGTCCGTTTTGGTGATGAGGCCGCAGGAGGGGGCGGATTTGGGAAGAACTCCCGTCTCTTTGAGCTCTTCCAATTGCTCCTGGTTGCACCTCGAACAGAAGATTTGGAGAGAATCGCATACTTGGTTGATCTGGGCGTAGGTGAAATCCCGGAGGATGCTGTGAAGTAGTTGAGGTAAACAGAGCCGCTTCTCACCGCCGACCAGGAAACACGTTATGCTCTCTCCGTGCAAATTCGTTTCGCATCTTTGACTCGGCGACCTGTCCGGGGCCGTCAAAATGGGCAATTGTTGAATCGGAAGCGGCGGAGGAGTCGTGAAAGGTTCGGGCGAGGGCTCGGCGACCGGCTCTTTTTTCGTCACCTCCGTCAAAACCGAGCTCGGCCCTTGAAGACTTTTCGGAGCCGACAACTGATAAGTTTTGAGCACTTTTTTCAGGTGCGGGTTGTACACCTGTCCCATGAACGTTTCCATGTCAGGTGTTTGACGACATGTCCGCGTTTTCACTTTTCTGCACGGTTTTTTTGTTTGAATTCAAAATTCGATCCGGTTCTTAATATTTTCGGGAGTTTTTGTTGGTTATCCGTTCGGCGCGGGCGAACCACGAACACAACACACTGCACTGGGCGCGCCACACACACTAGAACACCGTCTCAGACCTGTCTGGCGGCGAGCCTCGGCCCCCCACCACCGGCTCGAACTCGGTGCCCCTCCGAGGCGACGTGGTGGGGGAGCCCGGCCCGACCTTCTCCTCCAGCCGAGACACCCCCCACCACCGGTCGCTCGACGCCTGCCCCTCCCTACCCCTACCCTTTCCCTTTTTTTGCCCTCCGGCCACGTAGCAGCACTCGCTCGCTTCCTTTCGCTCAACTGCAAACCGCCGCTCGCTCGCTCGACCTGTTCGCGCAAAATAGAACGTCACGTCCGTCGTCTATTTCTGTTTATTGTTCGCGAACCCCCCCCCTCTCCTACCACTCCATCTCTTCCTCATCATCATCCTCGTTCCCTTGTTTACTCGATCGATAACGCCGAGCTCCCGACACACGAGGTCCTCGCACAACTTACCTCCCCACCAACCAGAGATTTGCGCAGTTAACTACAACTTCATTTTGACTAACCGATGTCTTGACGAAAAACTGAGGACACCCGAATAGCAGCGAGGGTCGGCAAAGGGAACATTCGTAGGAGTAGGCACCATTAGTGGTGGGGGGGGGGGGGGGTCCTGGATTGCTACCACACTCTGACTGCATTGGCCAACAACACCCATTTTCCAGGCATCCGAGTTAGGCGAATGAGAACGACAGACTGGCTAGGGAAATCGTTCGGGACACAGACCCTGGTCCAGATATGATCCACCTTGTCCCGGCCCAGTGAAGCTATTTAGGGGTAGTGTGGCGCACGGATAATACACACAAAAGGCAAATGTTGACTAAAAATGTACGAAAGAGAGAAAAATATCAGGGTGTGCCGCATCCCCTCCTTCTACATAAATTCCCTGGTTTTCATGGCTTTTCCTTTACACTCAGTTAATATGAACTTGGTAAAACTCCACGGTTACAGAAAGCGGTACCGCTTATAGTTCTTGATTTTATTGTGCTGCTCGCACTCATACTCTGACCATTGTCGAACAAAGGGATACTCAGAGAATCTCTCAGGCTGTAAACACTGTTGTTTTGAGACTAATAATAATCACTTTTCCAGAGTTATCCAGTTAACACTTTTGGAAATGGTTGTAAGTGAAACCCGGAATTCCGAAATTTCAACGGTAGTCCCTATATCTCATATGAGTGTTTAGTCGTATAGGACCCAGATGGTGTATCACATAGATTTCTGAAGATTCCACTACTTTCTGAGCGGTGTTTATAAGGAAAAACCCTGCAAATGATTACACAACGGTTTATTATTCTCATGAACAGCTTGACCTAGTATTACTGCTCTGAGGCCCATCCCATTCGATTCAGCATCGAAAAATACTAGTAAACCATACGAAACATGACCTGACTACAATGGAACTACGAAAAGTAAATATTCCCCAGGCGCCCGTAAGCGCCTGTAGGCAATTGGCACGACGTTATGAGTCGAGCGGGCGGGTGGTTTTGATGAGACGGGAGGAAGGGAGTGCAAACGACGAAACGTTGACTTCCGCTGTGGTTCCAGCGAGTTCTTTCAATTACTAAAGTTAACGTACCTGTTAGGTGAGTCCGTCTCCTCTGGCTTGTGAGTTACTGTGGGCAAGCGCTTTCGATGTAAAGACATCATCGTCTGGCCGTTAAGTCAGTACTGGAGTCAGTCAGTTGGTCGTGGTCTTTATATACAAAGAGAAAGGTGAAAGGGGTGATGGAGCGTTGGGGAAGGGGCGGGGAGAGGTCTTGTTGGTCAGTCTTGTTAGTAGTACCTTAGCCGGACTGGCTGTGTTAGGTATTAAAGAAATTGGGTTATGTCCGCCAGTAGGCAAATTACTAAAGTTAATTTCTTTCAATTAGTTGACTTTGGCTCACTATAGTTACTGTAATTTGACTATACGCAGTTGTACACGTCTGATACTCATTCCATTCGACCCAGGATGTAAAAATACCTTGAAAACGATACGAAACGCGGCGTATTTGCGAATTATACTGCGTTTTTTAACCATTTTCTTGCCCATAACAACCATGGGCTTCGTCCTGTACTCAGGTAGTTTGGAAATGCTGTTGAAGAGCTGCTGACTCGGGCAAAAATTACGGCAAATCCCGCGGAGCTCCGATCAATAATCCCCCACTTACGTTGGGAATTATGAATCAATGTCTTAACCACTAGACCATGATCGCCGGGTGCCTTGGAAATAAATTAGCGACGCGCCTACTACAATGTGAAAGAAAAGACGTTCCTTGTTATTATTATTTATTATTATTTATTATTATTTCCATTAACTCCTATTGGAGCATAGGGCTTCGACGAGAGTCATCCATTCGTTCCGGTTGGCGGTGATCCTCTTTGCTTGTTTGGCGACCTGGCCTAGCTCCCTCTCTGCAGACCTGCGCCACGTCTCCCTAGGTCTTCCTCTTCTCCTCTCTCCCTGGGGGTTCCACTGTAGCGCCGCCTTCTCCACAGAATCGTCGGGTTTGCGTAGGGTGTGACCCGCCTATCTCCATTTCCGCCTCCTAATTTGCAAGCGGATCGGAAGCTGGTTAGTGGCTCTCTATAGCTCTTCATTTGAGATATGCTCTGGCCACCAAATACCCACGATTCTTCGTAGGCACCTGTTCACTGTGTAACGTAGAAGTTTTAACGCGGTCCCGTTTGAGGAGCTACCTTCCAAACGCCACCGCATGCAGCTCCATCTCATCAGTAGTCTATGTCCCCGAGTCTCGTTTCCCGCCAACCAAGATAACCTGAGACGAAAAAAAACGTTCGGAGGAGGTTATCTGCGTTTTGGATTCCCGATCCCGACATTTCGAAGTCCCGTATTTTTTCCTCCTCTTTTCGAAGGATCATTCCTCAAATCTCGCATACTTCTCCACTGACTGCTCTCATCGTCGATCTCCATACCAATCATATCGACATCGCCGCCAGTTGCCGGAATATTAAGTTTTACTTTCCGATTTATTGTTTATTTTGATTCAGTTCATTTTGATATATGTTGTAATTATAGTTTGTGCCATTATACCCTGAGAAGATAATTGATTTCCAACCAAACTTAACTTTACTTCATAATTAAATTTTACCTAATTTCCAGTTTCATAATTTCTTTTAAATTTCCTTCCTAGATTTTTTTTGTTTGTTTTAATTTTTTTTGGGGTCTTTAGAAAAGTAAAGTTACCCTTTTAGTTATTATTGGCACAACGAAGGTCTGCAGCGGATGGGTGATGCTCTCTGTGACTTTCCATGTATCGCTGCCATACAGCAGGACCGATTTCACGTTTGTGTTGAAGAGCGGTATTTTCGTGCTCCTAGATAGGCTTCTGCTCTTCCAAACTGGATAGAGCTGAACGAAAGTCCCATTTGCCTTCTTTATACGGCTCTTAGCATCCTCCGATGATCCGCCCTTCGTGACCACGCTTCCCAGGTAGGCAAAGGAGTCAATCCCCTCCACAGTGCCGCCCTGCAGAACAAGATGGTCCCGGCACCGCTCATTCACTCTCATTTCTTTGGTCTTGTCTAGGTTGATTTTAAGACCAACACGGCTTGCGCCCACGGATAAGAATTTGTGGTAGCGTCGTCTCCTTAGGAGCTGTTTATACAAGGAATTTAATCAAATGGATCCCCTGAGGAATCCATCTGGGAGGAGTTCTTGATCTAGTTTCCCACCTTGTAATGGTTTTCGCGGCGGACTGCGCGAGGTGGCAACACTGACCGTCACCCGTGCAGCCCGCCACTGTTTATATTAGCAAGAGGAGCCAGTCGGTTATCATTACGGTTGGCGGCGCCTCAAGCGAATCTGTTTCCCTGAAAGTCAGTGTTTAATTTCCCCTTTTTGGTTTGTGAAGTAAGGTAAGCGATCAGAGCTTTGTGTTTCATTTTCCCCATTGTCCCTTTTATTGTCATTTAATACAATCCGAGCATAGGTTATTTATTTCATTTTAAAAGGAGTTCGTTTCGTTTCATTCATTTCGAGTTTTGCCGATTAAATTCAAGTGGGTCTTAATTGCTTTATAATTTCATTTCCCATTACCTTCTTGAGAGTTATTATTTTATTTATTTGATCGAGTGAGCATTATTGAGCGTATTTGATTTATTCTTTTCTTTTGGGCCCAGACACGGTCTTCACGAGTGTTCTGTACGCCGGAATTGGGACACAATTCCGCAAGTACGTCACAACCTGATCTGAATATTTACTCGGGTGGCAAGTTTCAAAGAGCTTACCAAACTGGGCGAAACGGTTATACGCTTGCTTACCAGCAGTCAATGCCGTGAGGTTTGTCTGCTCTCCCAACACTCGTCACTGTAGGAACTGCAGAGGAACAGCACGTTGTTTTTTGTTTCCTCCGCATTGGAGGCGCTGGACGTGCAGAATGGAATATCGCAGAAGTTCGTATTTAGTGATGTAAATAATAGGTCAAGGACAGTTAGATGGCCTACATAGACGCGTGATCAGTCTCCATGAGGCTCCTGAGAAGACCTTCGAAAAAGGCGTTCCAAAGTGCTTGCCCGTGGACAGACACCTGTAAGCACCCCCTCCTTTATCGTTCTCTGGACTGAGACATGGCTGCTCCTCAGGAAATTGGAGCACTATGGCTTCGGCCCTCGTATGGTTCTGTATCTACAGAGCTATCTTGAGGGTTGGTCCCAGATTGTTTCTTTCAATGGGACTACCTCTAGTGAGGTTGCAATCCCCTGTGGTGTCAAACAAGGGAGTATCCTCGGCCCTTGCCTCTTCCTCTTGAATATCAATGACCTACCTAGCCAGTTCGAGGATTCAAACAACATTTTCCTGTTTGCTGACGACTTCACTTGCCTTGCATCAGGCGGTTCCCGTGAAGAAATGCTGTACAATCTGCAATATAAGTCCGAGATAGTGGAACGGGGTGTCAGGCAAATGCTTTGGTATTGAACAAAACTAAAACCTAGACCCTCGTAGTGGGTCTCAACAGAAGTTTAGACCAGGAAGTTAATTTCCTGGATTTGAAAGTGGATAACCGACTTTCCTGGAAGGCCCACGTTGAGGCGTTGTCCCCTAAATTATCATCTTCTATTTTCATGCTAAGAAGGTTGAAGAGCGTCGTTTCTGATGAAGTCCTGCATTCTGTTTACCATGCTTGCTTTGCCAGCAGAGCAATTTATTGTATTGTGGCATGGGGAAACAGGAGTCGTGCAATTGACATATTTTAACAACAAAAACGTGCCATCAGGATCTTGGCTAATCTCTCTTGGAATGAGAGTTGTAGGGGTTCGTTTGCTCGCCTTGGCGTTCTTACATTGTCTAGTGCATATGTCTTGGCAGTTTTGAATCTGATTAAAGTAAACATGCCGTGGCTTCCGATATTCATTAGCATGACACACGATGGGGAACCTAATGATTCCTTTTACTCGCCTAAGTATAGCTCAGAAAAATGACCCAATCCAAGTAGGCTCTCGTCTGTATAACGCCCTACCCCAAAATATTCAGCAGCTGCCTATTAAGTTTTTCACTAAGGTCATAAAAGTTCATCTCATTAAGGCAGAGCTCTTGGCGAGTTTTTTGGGATTGTGTGGGATGTGTAGTGTCGCGGTTTCATTGTGTGACGTGTTTCTCTTTTTGGTGCCGTGTCTCCATCTGTTCATATTACTTGCCTATGTGGTGTAATTATTGCCCGTTTCTCGACGTTTGTATTGCCTATTCTTAGGCCACTGCAAATAAAAAATTCTTGATTCTTGATTGATTCGATTTTAGCGGTTCTATTGTCAGGTAACTTCTGACGAACAAGTATATGTTACGACGGGTTCCCCGACCTTAAAAGTCAATGAGAAGCGCTGGCCTCCATAGGCTGTCAGACACTCTTCTGTTGCAATGAGAACTACTACGACCTACTTAGTGGGTGCCTTCAGGGAAACATTGCGGAGTATTAATTCAATTTGCGTTTCACGCGTTTGAACTTGGTACAACACCACTTGACGGTGGCAAAAAGCGACATCGCTTAAAGTTGAGGAATTTATCGTGCTACTTCTACTCATACGCTGACCATTATCGAGCAACCTAAAAGGGATAAGAGGATGTTCCACGATAGAACGACCACCAGTTCAGATGCAACCCGAGCAACACGCGGGTGATGATACCTCGGGAAGTACCCTGCTCCCTACTCCACGAACTTCCGACACTGCCATACGAAAATCCGTCTCGCCATGTCATATTTGCGCCTCTTGGCTCGCCAATTAAGCGGAAGATCCCGGCTGCCAGATACTACCTAGACATCCAGGATCACTGCGGACTGGTCAAAACCTACGGCGGCAATGTCAGGCCTCCGCCTTTCTCGGGAGACAATCACCCTCTACTTCCCAGCCCTCAGATGACAATGCACCAGCAACCACCTTGACATGGCCCCAATGAGCACTCGGTCACACCTGCACCACATGATTCTGCGACTCAAACTGGCAACATCAGACACATACACACCATTTTCCCGGAGTTTATTTGACTCAGTTTTTTTAACAGTCGATTACATAAATTTCCATTCTACTTCATAGAGCCAAGGAAAGTAACAAACAGCTATTTGCGAGTCGATCCGTTTGCGAACCCGCTCTCCGAGGTGTTTCACAACACAACCTGAACTACTGGAAGTTATCGACAATTTATTACTTAACCACGTTGTTGGCGTGATGAGGGCAGGCTTGTTGGAACAAACGCAACAGCTATTGCCTTCCACAGAGCTCTAGTTCTATAGTGTGCAAAGATCGCTCCTACGCGGGCAATTATATTCAACACAGCGACCCCTAGCGTCTGTGAAGTCGACAATGCCATGGCAGCACCTGGAAACAGCGGCAGGACTCTGTTGACCGTTGAGGCACTTTCCTCAGAACTGATGAAAAACGCACACACACACGCACGACTCAAAAATAAGGAAGCAATAAAAATGTCAGAGAGAGCAACTGTATCACTGTACTATTTTCCGGGCTGAGAGAAAGCAACGTTCGTAAGGAAAAATGTAACGTACGCGAGAAGCAACAACAATAATGATAAAAGGCAAAAAAAAAGGGAACCTTCTCTCAATCTCATTGAGGAGGGATGTTTTGACGGGGGAGGCTGGTTAGGTTGGCAGAAGTGAGAGTCCGACTGTGAACACTGCTATCAATTCATTCTGCTAATCTGATAAGGGAAATGTTTGCAGCATGCTACCAGCCTATCGAACAACGTCCCACATACCCCTACAGGTACTAGCGGGTACCCCCCCTCTGGATCTCGCTCTGGACCTGGCCGTGTTACGGTCAAGCATCCTCCGCAGATCGCTCGCCAGCTACCGAGGCAACTACGAGGCGCTGGTCCCGATGCTTCAACTGGAGAACTCCACCGAGCGCCAGCTTGAGCTCGCACAGGAGGCCATCCTGGACACTTGGCAGGCACGATGGGACGAAGGTCCAACAGCCCGACACCTCCACGCCATCATCCCCTCCACCCGAGGCCGCCTGGGAATGAGAGGATGGCACCCCTCCTTCCCCGCGGTCCAATCTCCTTTTTCAAACGTCGCACATTCGACCTTCGCCCCTGTGGAGGGGACATCAGTGAGGACGCAGCGCATGTCATGTATGAATGCCCTCTCTATGAGGACGTGCAGGCCAGCACACGGATTCCCTCCCCCGTGCAAATTAAGGCCACCCCTGCCAGGACTTGAGGATGTGCCCACGGAACTAGAGGCAGTCTCAAAAGACTGACCCCCCCCCCCTTGCCAATGAGCTGGTAGGCCATAGTTGGCCTGGCTCATTTCCCCATTGGGTTTGAAGTGGTTGAAGTGTGAGAAATGAATGATGTTGGTGGGTGTGAAGGCGGCATGATGCGAATTTCACCTCTGTATTGAGTAAGTTGGTAACCAAAAAAAAACATATTCCGCCCAATTCGCATCATGGTTGGGAAGCAGATCCAGGAGGATCAAGGTGCAGTGGGACCAGTTTTACTGAAGGACGTTGATAGATGCGCCTCTTGCAGTCTTCAGAGTCACTACCCGCACTATGCCATCAGTACCGGGGTGCAGCTCCAAAATCCTGGCCATTGGCCAAATTGCTGGGAAAACAGCTTCATCACTAAGCAACACGAGATCACCGACTTTCAAGTTTGGAGTTTTTTTGGACCATTTTGATCGAATCTGAAGGCCTCGTATGTATTCTTCCTTCCATCGATTCCAGGAGTACTGGACCGCTCTCTGATGAGCTGCCAGCGATTGAGACGGTTCTGAGGAACTTCACTGAAGTCTTCCTCTGGCAGCACATTCAGAGCCTGACCCACGAGAAAGTGGCCGGGTGTGAGTGGTTCCAAGTCTGCAAGATCATTGGAAGCTGGCTGCAGTGGCCTGGAGTTAAGCACTGCCTCAATCTTGGTAAAGATGGTGAAGAGCTGGTAAAGAGGGAGGGTGAACGGTTGATTGCCGAAAGACTTGTGCTGTAAGCGCTTAACTGACCTTACGGAGACCTCCCAGCCTCCTCCAAAATGCGGTGAGGCAGGTGGGTTGAAAGCCCACTTGATACCAAGGTGGGATGTGCGGCGGTTGATAGCATTCTGAATTTCAGGGTTGTTGTGCCACTGCATAATTTCCTCAATGTATTTGGAGGCGCCGTGAAAATTGGTTCCACCATCAGACAGCATTTGCTCAGGTAACCCTCGTCTAGCAACAAATCTGTCAAATGCATCCAGAAATCCTTCAACTGACAAGGACATGGCTACCTCCAAGTGTACATATAAATAGACATAAGTACGTCTTAAAGCTCCTAAACCTCCTTCCTGTAGTTTCTCGGCAGAGAAAGGGGCCCGCGAAATCAACTCCCGAAATATGAAAAGGTCTAACACCCGCAAATCTTGATTTTAGGAGATTGCCCATGAAGGGTGTAGTTCTTGCTTTGGAGAATCTCGTGCACACAACGCAGTGTTCAGGACCTCAAAAGACTCTTCACTCGTGGTATCCGATACTCCTGTCGCAGAAATGCTAACAATGCGACAGGGCCAATGTGATGGTTGCTACGATGGTAATAATCAATGACAAGGTTAGTGAAGTGACAGCTTGCCGGTAGTAATATGGGGGGCTTCTGTTCCTCTGGCAGGGGTGCGTGAGTAAGCCTCCCGCCAACACGAATGATTCCTTCATAACTAATAACGGTAGTTGGTTAAAGGTTTGAGACGTAAAGGCTTCCTTAAAGTAAACATGTTGTAACAGTCTGATGGATCGGTATTTGGCCTGCTTGAACTCGACTGGTGAAACAGGGCCAGTACTGCGTTGTCCCAATGACTCTGTATACAGGATGATGAGGGATTATATACGATGGGGGTGATGTTGAAAGACTCATATGCTTGAGATTCTCATAGTCGGCCATGAATTGGTAAAGTAACTAACAGCTGTTTGCGAGTCGATCCGTTTCCGAACCCGCTCTCCAAGGTGTTTCACAACACAACCTGAGCTACTGGAAGTTATCGACAATTTATTACTTAACCACGTTATCATCAGTGTCTAACGCTGTTCAAGTTGTTTAAGCTGAAAAATAAAGAAATACACGCCTGGCAATAGACGGCATGATGAAAGCACTCACACCATCACCACTTCCCCAGCAAAAGCAAACTTCTGCTAATTAGAAACGCGGGGTTTAAATCGTGAAGGGAACTACTGTTAATTAAAGCTGTATTCATTTAATCATACCGCTGTTGAATTCGTCGAACAACGTTCAAGACAGGTGAATGAACAGACAAACGTGTTTTGCAAGCAATCACGCTATTTTTCTTTCATCGTATCACTCTTTCCAAAAGCTAACTTATGCTAATTAGGAGCAATTAGCAGCATTTCTCTATTGATCATCATCAAAGGAGAATAGTGAGTTGATTAACAAAGCGCGTTGTTTGATTTGGCCTAATTTTGCTTTCACGTTCTTTGCTCTACTTTGCTTTTGCTCTCACGTTCTTCAAGTTTTTAGCAGTAACTCTCGCTTTGCTACAACACTCTTCAATTCCTCTTTCTACTTTCAGTAACGTTCACTCAATTTTTGCTCCGCCACGATGACTGGAGTTTGGAATACTTGACTTACTATTCTCTTACTATTCTGGAATTTGGAATACTTGAATACTATTGACACATCCCATTCGATCCAGCATCGAAAAATACCTAGAAAACGATCAGGAACACGGCGTATTTCCGATAAAACTCCCAAAAGTGCGTTTTTGTTAATTTTTACTTACCTTGAATCTACAAAGTAGAAAGGAAAGTAATCGGCTGAAAAAAAACATTTTCTTTGAATTCTTTTTGAAGTTCTCTTCAGATCCCTGAGTCCGAAAAACACTATTTGGGAAAATGGTCTGTGTGTGTGTGAACAATTTTTAGAGAGAACCACCGTACCAAATCAGCTCAAACTTGATATCTCGCCCGCAGGTCACCATGGGACGCCAAAATAAGGGTTTGAACAAAATCCACCGAAAGCTAACTATAGTTATCATAGTGATCAAAACACCAAATATTTTTTTTCTCAAAAATGGCTCTAACGATTTTGATTAAATTGTTTGTATTGGTAGCTCCCAATATGGCAACTGTACCATGAAATTGCCATCTGTGGGAAAATGACGATAGCAGCACAATAAATTACCAAAACGTTCGACGAAATCGAATTTAGCGCGGTGTTTAGAGAAAACAACCGTACCAAATCAGCGGTAGCCTACAGGTTACCATGGGACGCAAAAATAAGGCTATGGGAAAATCCACCGAAAGTTAACTATAGTTATCATAGTGATCAAAACACCAAATATTTTTTTCTCAAAAACTGCTGTAACAATTTTAATTACATTTGTTATATTGATAGCTCTCAATAAAGTAGTTATACCATGAAATTCCCATTTGTGGGAAAATGACGAGAGCAGCACAATTAATTATCAAAATTTTCGACGAAAAGCGTTTTTAGCGCGGGTTTTACTTTCCGCTACCCGAAGGGAAGGAAAGTATAGTAATCGGGTCAAAAAAAAAAGGGGTTTCTTCAGATCTTTACGTTTTGAGGCCTACTGAGTCTACAAAACCTAATTTCGGCGCGTGGTCTATGTGTGTGTGTGTATGTATGTGTGTGTGTGTGTCTGTAGTTCGATTTGCGGGAGAACGGCTAATCCGATTGAGCTGGTTCTTTTTTTGTTTTGTTCGCTATTTTTTTTAGACACCAAAATAAGGTTATGGACGATTTCGGCCGATGGGAAGGGGGGTGGGGGACGAAAATGTACCAAAAACTAGCGTTTTTCGCATTTTTCTCAAAAACGGCTCTAACGATTTTGATTAAACTTTCAAATTATCTTTTACTAATCAATACCTCACTTTTCTTCTCCATACATATCTCCATGAAAATACGGTGAACTGAGATATAGGCCTATGAAGCAAAAATAGGTTTTATACGTTTTTTGGCAAAACGGCTTCAACGATTATCACCAAACTCACAGGATGTTTTCAAATAGTTAATACCTACATATTGGTCTCAATAAATGTTCCTCTGACAGTCCATTGAACCGAGATAAAAATCAAAATGTGTCGAAAATAACGTTTTTTCGAACATTTCCGTAAATTCCAGGGTAACTTCCTCGCCAGATATGATAAATTCCTAATGGAATGTCTTTTAAGCACCCATACCAACATTTTGTTCTCTATAATTATTTCTGTATATATTTGTTGAACGGAGATATAAGCCAAGTTAACACTGAAAAGGAAATTTGTCGAATATTAATTTATCGGTATTCCAATTTTCTCAAAAACAGCTTCAACGATTTCGATCAAAATCACGGAGGAGTCTCAGCTAACTAGTCCCTACATTTTGTTCTCCATGAATGTTTCTGTAGAAATGCGTTGAAGGAAGATATAGCACCCGCATATGTAGCTGGTGTTCGAACTTTAAGGGGTGGGTGGCGGAAAGTTTTGTCTTGCTACGCACCGCTCGTTTTAAAGTAATGTTGTGGTATTTGGAACATTCCATTCTGTAACATTTTTGAGAAAGGCAATATTTAGTTTTGTGATCACCATGATAACTATATTTAGGTTTCGCGTATGACCTTACTTTGGCCGTCCTTGATGACCTGAGAGCTAAATATATTATATGAGCGGTTATGGTTCAGCCCTTCTGTTTGCCAATAGAATTCGCTAGCCCTTGAAACGTAAACATCGGCCCGAAACTCAAAACAGCCGATTACATAATCTTCCTTTCCACTTCGTAAAGCCAAGGAAAGCAAAAAACGCACTAAGTGAACCTGGTTCGTCTGTAAATTCATACGTAAACGTATGCATTGATTTCAGAGTTATTATTGCGTTCATCTTTTCGCTATAATTTAGTTTGGTACTTCGCACAAAAAACTCGATTCGTTTAATTAGTTAATAAAACCGCAGGGTATTTTCATCCAGTCGTTAGATCCTCAGGAGCAAAAAAGACGCAAATGAGGGGGACGTGAAATAGTCTGCAAAAGTTCTACAATGTATCCAGACAGCAGATTTATGACCGGAATTCAATTCACCCGGTTGAAGTTGATTACCGATCACATCCCTAACGGAGTATTGAAAAAAAAGAAAAAAACGGAAAGGCCAATTTGAGCGCAAACCTCCTCAGGCTCCTTCGGATCGCTTCTTGCGCTGGATCCGAGAAAGAAAAAAAAATAGAGGCGATGAGAGGAGTTAACTTTATTATTCATACATTCAAATTTATGACGCAGCCGCAGCATAGGGACTCTAATTTATAGCTCCGGTCAGGACGAAAAAAAAAAAGGAAAAAGTATAAAGAATTGGTACCTGCGTGAAATGAGAGGGAGCGGCGGTGAAAGAGCAACGGTGGCTGTGGATGAGGGAGGGAGGGGGGGGGCAAAATGCTGAAACCTCCGCTTTCGAATTCAGCGCGAAATAAAAACGAAATAAGATAATTTTCTGGTTCAGCGCATAATGGGGTTCTCTTATCGAGATGCCGCTGATTTATATCCTTTCCGTGACGGGTTTCCCCCGGCCATTTCTACAAACTTAGTTCCTGAACTGCATCTTCAATTCGGTTCTGTCGCCTTCCGTCCGGCAGAGCTTATGAGTCAAGGTTGGTCCTGTGAGGCGAACGACTAGCAAGGGGGAAAGGAGAGGGAGAGAGAGAGAGAGAGAGAGTGAGGGAGAGAAATTAGTTCTTTCTTCCCGGCGGTGTAAATACACTGTGCCTGTGAGGTCGACGAAGTGACAGGTCGCCTGTAAAGTGCAGCATATTAGGCCAAGGTCAAAAACTGAAGCCGTCATTTTCACACCCAAATCCGACACACCCCATGGCCGTTCGAGGCAACAAAATCCCTTACTGAGTCTATCAAGCACCGCCACGCGTGCGCCAATAATATTACATAACCCTTACACTGTAATTTAACAATCATTAATTTTGTAAAGAATTCTGACAATTAGTATCTGGTGCGTAGCAAAACACAATTAAGCCAATAAGCGTAAGATCACTACTTTTACTTTTTAGGCCTGTATCTCCGTTCACCATATGTATTTTCCTTACAGGTAATTTGAGAGATTAATTCAAATCCGAGCAGTTCTCGACAAAAATGCAAAAACCCCATGTTTTGCCCCCCCCCCCCTCCCGTTGATGGGAATCGCCCATGACCTGATTTTCGCGTCCACCAAAAATAACAAACATAACAAATAAGTTCAATCGGCTCAGACCGTTCTCCGGCAAATCGAACTACAGACACATACAAAACGCCAAGATCTGAAGAAAACCCAGCTGTTTTGGTTCATTCTGAATAATAACCCTATGTTTTCACGAAAAATTTTTTACAACTCCCCCTCAAAATTTGATACTTTACGTTTCAAGACTTGGAGATTCCAAATTTGCAATGACCGTCCACCGTCCCCCGGCCGCCTTCCCCCATCCGCCATCCGCCGTCCGGACCGTTTTGTGCCTTTAACGTGGTCTAAAAAATTCGTTCTTTCGCACAAAAATCCCATTTGGTATCTAGTTATGCCCGCCATGCGATTGGACGAAGCTCATCGTTGTTATGGGCAAAAAATGGTTAAAAAAATTAACGAAACGCAGTACAACGCGGGAACTACAGCGGAAGTCAACGTTTTGTCATTAGCGCTTACCATTGCTCCACTCCTGCACTGTCTACAGTTATATATTAAACTTCCCCATTGCTTCCACGGTTGTTACTCATAGTACTACCTCGCGCTCGCCAATATTATTACATAACCCTTACACTGTAATTGAATTATCATTAATTTTGTAAAAAACGTTTTGACGATAAATACTTGAGATTTAGCACGCGGAATTTAGAAAATTAGCGCGACGATCGTTTAATGTCCACCAGTCTCATTTTCCGATGTATATGTTCGACTGACTTAACAGAAACTGTAGCGGGGAACGAAATTGTGTGTGTAGTTTACGAGAGGACACAACTAGCGACTTACATAACTATACCACATATTGCCCACTATTTAGACACTAGATGTAGTCAACTAATCCTCACACATGATTGTCGGTTGCCGATAGTCCAAATTGACGCTGACGCATGAAATCAACTGTCTAAATTGTGAACGGAATGTGGATGGGGATTTACATTTTAAGATGGAATTGCCACATGGCAGCTGTGTATGGAGATTAGACTTGAACGAGGTACGTCCAGATGGTAGGAGTATTAGATTTATCTATTTTTAAAAAATTACAGGGTTTTGTTGGTTAACATCTCACTTATTATTGCCGTTCTAGGCAAGTTTTGAGCCTTAAGCACAAGCTTTTTGA
Source organism: Pachypeltis micranthus (assembly GCA_020466155.1). Classification (NCBI taxonomy): domain Eukaryota; kingdom Metazoa; phylum Arthropoda; class Insecta; order Hemiptera; family Miridae; genus Pachypeltis; species Pachypeltis micranthus. The sequence goes on from CM035769.1 coordinate 43,513,251, forward strand.
TACCCTCTTCGAAGAACCCTCCCGCCAACTCTGTCTGCCAGTTCAGGACCTCTTTCTTCACTTCCTCGTCGGTTGAAAAGCCTTTTCTAGCCGTGTGAGTCTTCAGGGAGGCGTAAAGATGAAAATCGGAAGGAGCCAAGTCACGGGAATACGGAAATCCTCACCTTCCAATTCAAATCGCTCGAGGCACTCGCGAGAGCAGGCGCCCCGCGTCACTTTGCGCTGTTGTGTCAATTATTTCTGATCTGGAGAGTTTTTTTTTTTTTTTTGCAGCAAGTTCGTCCACTGTCAATCGGCGGTCTTCGTGAACAGCGTCCTCAATTTGTTTCACCAACACATCAGTCAAAATGGAAGGCCTTCCACTCCTCTGATCGTCTTGAACGTTCGTTCTTCCTTCGCTGAACTCACGACACCACTTGCAAACGTTCATTCTGTTCACGACACCTTCGCCATAAGCCCCTTTGATCCGCGAAAAAATTTCCGTCGCTGTTTTACTCTCTGCGACAAGGAACCGAATGACGAGTGCGTTCCGAGGGGTTTGGAAATGTTTGGGGAGTCGCTGACTCAGGCAAAAGCTCCCCGAGTTTCCTCAGAATGTGAATCTTCGTCTTTGGCCGCTGTACTACGACCTCTGGGGTACCTACAGTGGGAGTCAAGCGGAACATGTGGGAAACGCTCCAAAAAAAGTTAGTCAAAAGGATGACGTTTGTTTCAACTTCATAATTGGTGAGGTCGCTCCTGATTGTTTTATGACCATTATTAAAACGCTAATGTCATCAGAGCAAAATTTATTGGAAGAAACTGCACGAAAACAGATTTTTGTCGCAGCCTCCGCTAATTTATTGTGTTGCCCTGTTGAACATTTTATATTGTTGCATTAGTTGGACAACGTATTCAAAATCGTTAAAGGCGTTCTTGAGAAAACAAAAGTTTTGATTACTGTGATAACTATAGTTAGTTTTGGACGGATAACTTGAGCCGATTTGTTACGATCCTTTTCTCGCAGTAGCGTTCATAGACAGACACATAGACGACTTCCTCAAATGGTAGTTGGAATTCCGGAATTTCTATATACACAACCTTCCTTAGCTCTACATAAATTCACTCGTATTCATGGCTTTTGCTATTGATTAATTTCATGTGTTACACGTTTGAACTTGTAGACGTAGACGTGACGTGGCGGTGGCAGAAAGCGTTGCGTTTACAGCTCCGGAATTTATTGTGCTCCTCCCACTCATGTCCTGACCATTATTGTGAAATCGGTACACAGAGCTGGTGCTGTAGGCACGGTTTTTCTTGAGAAGAACAGCAATCAAGTTTCTCAGAGTTATAGGGCCCCTGTATGTTTTATGAGTACTATTGAAGACTCATCGTACAGGTATTTGGTTGGACTACCACTTGAACTACCAACTGAGTCCTACAAACGCTATTTGGGAATGGTCTGTGCGTGTGGGTGAACGCGATTGAGTCAAATAGGTGGACCAAATCAGCCCAAACTTGATATCTATCCCGCACGTCACCAAGGGACGCCAAAATAAGTGTATGAGCAAAATCTGTCAAAAACGAACTATAGTTATCATAGTGATCAATTTTGTTTCTCAAAAACGGCTTTAACGATTTTGATTAAATTTTTTATATTGATAGCTCTAAATAAGACAATTGTACCATAAAATTCTCATTTCTGGAAAAATGAAGAGAACAGCACATTAAATTATCAAAATTTTCGACGAAAAGCGTTTTTAGAGCGGGTTTTTCCTTATAAACTCCGCTGGAATGTTGGTAGAATGTTAAAAAAAAAATTGGTACCAATCCAATACCTATAGGGTGAATGTTTAAAAACGCTCATGACATACATGGGGCTCACTCCAGAAATTCCTGTATTTCAACTACCACAGTTCTTTCAGTTTTAACCCAATAACTCTGCAAAAGTGATTACTATCCTCTTCAAAAAATCGTGTTCACAGTGTCATCAATTATCTGTGTACCAATTGCTCAATAATGGTCCTGGAATGAGTACGAGCAGCACAATACATTCCGGAACTGTAAGCACTACCGCTTTCTGCTGCCGTGAAATGTTGTTTGACCAAGTTCCAATAAAATTGTTTGATCACTATGCTATAATTAGTTTGGGGTGGAATACTCACACGCTTATTTTGGTGTCCCGTGGTAATTTTAGGTCTAGATATCAATCAAGTTTGCGCTGGCTCAGCCGTTTTCTCTCTATTGCGTTCACACACAGACACAGATCTGTTTCCTTATCGACTTTTCAGCCGATTAAATAACTTTCCTTTTTACTTCGTAGGGCTAAGGGAAGTTAAACCACTCACTCCGGTTAAGTTCCGAACGGGGAGGTTGTGGGAACAATTTTGTCCCTTTAGAGGTGTAGAATCACTTCCGATGTTTTTCAGATTTGTCGCCAGTGACCCCAGTCTTTGGTGGCTTCTGGACGACAGCATCACGCCTGCCTTATAAACTCCAAACCTCGTTCAGCCCAAATACGACAATTACCGTTTTATCCCTTCAAGTCAAGTTACTTCGTACAGAAAAGCTCCAGGAAATAATTTCCCAGCTCAGTCACTCGGAAAAGGTCTTATTTTTTCGCATTTCTTACTTTTTTTTCTCCTTTTTCGCCAGTGCTCTGCCATTTAGGGGAAGCAATCGAGCGATCGTTAACGTCGTCAGCGGTAAAGTTTCCTGCAAGACCTTCCCCCTAATTGGCGAACGGTTGCGTGGAGTGGAAACATGGCTCGAGATGAAAAATTGGGCGGTTTCGTTTTTAATAGCGATCAAATGAGGCGAAATCCCCGGAAACCTGAGAGGAATTACGAGAAGCTTGCTCGAAATTGCCGTTTAAAAACCCCTGATTTTCGTGTACTAGAGTCCCCGTTTCGCAATTATTGCAAGGCGCTTTTATTTATTTTTATTTTTTGTTAAGATCGCCCGGGCGATGAAAAACTTGTGTCAACAGCGAGGGGACTTATCATGACGATGGTTGAACAGCTTCAATACTCCGTACATGATTATTTTTAAGGCGAATTTCCATAGAGAAGAAAGCTAAAGCGAGAACAAAAAAACGTCGCAAATAATTACACAACGGCTAATTATTCTCTTGCGCAGCTTGACGTAATCACTCACAGCTGAGACCGACCCCATTCAATTCAGCATCGAACAATACCAGAAAACCTTTTTTTTTTAATTCTCCTGGTGGCACCGGGAAAACCCCCACTGCGGCCACAACTGGGCCTATTGTGAGGGCGTGCATGGGCCCCCTCATGTTCTTCCAGTTCCACCCCCAGCTCGTGTTCATCTTATGCGGCGTCCACAATACGTCCCGACCATTCTCGCACAAAACGCAAGACAATCTTGAGGTCCATCCCTGCATCCTCCTCGAGCCACAGCTGATGAACCCTGAGCACTCTGATGCGTGCTGCAGCCAGCCCCTAACACGTACACAGTACATGCTCCCCTGACTCCAGAATCTGCAATTCTGTACCTCTGATATGCCAATCTTGGCCAGATGGTACCTCAGTGGACAGTGACCTGCGAACAGGCTGAGCATCTCTCTCATTCGCTGCCTGGAGAGTCTGACAACAAGACCCAGCAGGACTTCTTCCGCAGCCGCTGGGGCTGTCTGCATACGAGCCCATCAAAGCTACACAGGCCCTACACTGTAGTTTACTCAATTGCTGTTGCACAGTCTTTTTCTCTGTCTTGGCCTTCTCTGTCATAAGTGACCACAGGCCTACGGATTGCCCTGTACATCCACGAGACCAACCTCGGCCACAGTCTCCATGTCTTGCCAGGTGATAGTAGAGTTCTCGCATTATGAAATCCTGTTTCTTGCTGAATGGGACCAGGTTGGTTTTGTCTGGATTGACATATAATCCATGCTTGCTACACCATATTTGTACACTATCCATGGCAAACTGCATCCGTTCATCAATCACACTCTCGAATTAAGAACGCAAACTCTTGAAGAATCTAAACGTGGGTTAGACTTGGATGCTGCACACACCCTCATACTTAACAGACCAACCATCCGTACATCGAGTTTAGAAATTCAAAATGGAGGTGGGATTCCTTGAGCCGAAACGTCACTGATTTGATCTCCTTGGAATTCGTTGTTAACTAACATCAAGTTAGTCAACAAGGATTAGTTAAATCAATGATCATGAATTAGTTTCAAGCTTGATGGTGTGACTGGCCATTAGTTTACCAGACCAAAACGAAATTTGAATGGTTCGGTTGTTTTCTCCTAATCATGTTCACTTGTTTTCATATTCAGAAGCCTTACAAACGTAAAGATCTGAAGATTACATAACTAGGGCTAAGGGAAGTAATGAAGAATGCGAGCACAGCCAGAAGGTGGTCCTTATCGCAAGTACAATCCCCGGGTAGCTTTATTAACTAATAACCCCCCCCCCCTCGTACATCCACCACCTAAAGCAAGTTAGTCTTTCGAATCCTACTTTTACAGTATTTTGAGCGTCACGTTTATTTAAAAAAAAAAAGCGTTCGCGCGTTTGGAAGGCAATAAAGTCAACTCCAGGGCTCATGAATTACCAAAAAGGCGAGGGGTCGCTAAAGGTGCGACGAGAGAGGACAGCTTGACAAGGCGAGGACGTGACATTCGGGTGACTCAGTTCATTGCACATTTACAATAAGAGCTCTAAGTATAGGATGTCGGAAGCTTTTATAGCCTTTATAGATGGCTACTTTTGGGTTCTCCCGTTCCCTGGGCTTAAATCCGAGATAGAGGTCTAAACGCGAAATAAGAAAATTCGGGACTACTCCAGAGGGTTCACTGCAATGCAGGGGATGGGAGAGGAACTGCTGTTCCTGTTGAAGGGGTAATGAAGTTGATTGTTGATTACTGGTAGCTCTTTGCTGAGAGATTGCACTTACATTATTTATTACGCAACACAGCGTAAAGTGCCCCATTCAACAATTATTTGGCGCGCCTTGCGAAGCGCGATCCCGTGTCTAATGCTCCGGATTCGTGGAGTTATCAAATCGTTTAAACCGCTGTGAAAGTTCCACTTTCCTCTGAACTGAACATTTTAGGTAGGCCATGCGAATTTGAAAGGAAAGATTAAGAGTTCTCTTTAGATCTCAAGGTTTCAAGGGCTTCTTTGGCGTGTAGTTCTTTTTGAGCGAATAGGTATGGGACGACAAAATAAGGGCAATAAGCCAAATCGACCCAAAACTAACTATAGCCATGTGCTACCCTTTCGGATACTCATTCATGAGCGATCCAGGTGGGAAGGGGGAGTTCCCGCTTTCGAAGCTGGGGCCCTGGTATACTACACTGTGCAGGGTGGCCTAGCAGGGGGAGGTATCTTTGGGCCCAGAATGTGACCGGCGATCCCATTAGGGTCGCTGGCCACGGTGTTCCAGACAGAGGTGGCTGCGGTGACGGTCTGTTTGCAGCGGCTGCTGCAGAGGGGACTGAAGCGGTAGAGAATCTACATCATGGTGGACAGTTAGGCCACTGTCAAGGCCTTAGCCTTACACTGTCTTACATCACGGCAGGTGTGGGAGTGTCTGACTGGACTGAAGGCCCTGGCCAAGGACAACTGTGTGACACTGTGTTGGGTGCTAGGGCATCAGGGTATAGAGGGAAACGAACAGGCTGATAGGTTGGCTAAGAAGGGTTCGGCGCCAATTGGCCCGATTGGCCCTGAGCCCTTTGCTGGGACTACCAGGAGCCACCTACATAGAGAGGTTGGCAATCGGGTGGATAGGTGCAGGGCTGCTCATTGGCAGGGGCTGCCTGGCCTTGTACAGTCAAAACTCTTCATCCGGCTCTCCAGAGAGAGGTCCAAGGAGGTGCTTGCACTGGGGAGGAAGGATATGAGGATCATATGTGGCCTGTTCACAGGTCACTGCCTGCTGAGGTAGCATCTTGCAAATATTCCCAAGTTTTTGGTCAGGAAAATTTGTTATCCCCCCCCCTCCCCCACAATGGATACTTAACCTTTCAAGGCATCGGGATTCCAAATCTGCAATGTCCATCTCCCGTTCTAAAACCCTGCAAATTATTACACAATGGTTTATTATTCTCATGAACAGCTTGACCTAGTATTACTGCTCCCCCATCCCATTCGATTCAGCATCGAATACTGGTAAACCATACGAAACATGTCCTGGCTACAATGGAACTACGGAAACAAAACGTCTGATGATATTGCCGCGTCGGGTCGGGGAAAGTGAACCCGTTGGGAGGCGAAAGGGGAGTTGAGCCGTCCGCCCCGCCTGGCAGCGTTGCGAGGCGAGGACGAGGCCGATTGTTTTTTATTGAGACGGGCGGGAGGGAGGGACGCTATAGCTCCCGCGTTATACTGAGTTTCGTTAATTTTTTTAACCATTTTTTGCCCATTACAACCACAGGCTTCGTCCGATCGGATTGCCAAGATGGCGGGCACAACTAGATACCAAATGGAATTTTTGTGCGAAAGAACGAATTTTTTAGACCACGTTAAAGGCACAAAACGGCCCGGACGGTGGACGGGGGACGGCGGACGGACATTGCAAATTTGGAATCTCCAAGTCTTGAAACGTGAAGTATCAAATTTTGAGGGGGGGTTGTAAAAACTTTTTCGTGACCGAAAACATAGGGTTATTATTCAGAATGAATAATAAACCAAAATCCGGTCTTTCACACAATAACTTCATTGGCAATCCGATCGAACGATGCCCCTGGTTGTTATGAGCAAAAAATGGTTAAACAAAATGAACAAAAACGCAATTTTGGCAGTTTCATCGCAAAATACGCCGCGGTCGATATCGTTTTCGAGGTATTTTTGGCCTCTGGGTCGAATGGAACGATTCTGATTGGTGTACGATTGCGTCTAGACCGAAAGCAGTGAAATCACAGTAATTATTGTGAGCATAAATCCACCAATTGAAAGAACTCGCGGGATAATACAGTGAAAGTAATCGTTTCATCATTTGCACTGCTCTGACAATTGCCAGCAGGCTCCCACGGGCGTCTGGCATATATCATTTTCCGTCGTTCCGTTGTAGGTCGTGTTTCGGATCGTTAACTGGTATTTTTAGAAGCTGAATCTAATGGGATAGGTTTCGGATGCGTGCGATTAGTCAAGCCGTGCAAGAGAATAATAAACCGTTGTTTAATATTTGCCGCGTTTCTCCATATAAGCTCCGCTCAAATGTTATTAGAATCTTCAGAAAAATTCCGGTGAAAGTCCAATCAAATACATATAAGACGTTAGTTTAATAACGCTCATAAGACATATAGGAGCTACCACGGAAATTCCCGAATTTCAATCACCACCGCATTACGTATTGTCATTTCTCGCAGTTTTTGTCCGATAAACCGACAAGGTGAATAATTATGCGAAGGTGATAATTATCCGCAAAAAAATCGCCTTCACAACCTCCTTAATTCTCTGTGTACCAATATCTCAATAATGTTCAGGGCATGAGTACGAGCCGCAGGAACTGTAAGCGCTACTGCTTTCTGCCACCGTGAAGTGGTATTTTACCTAGTTCAAATGAACCGAGTGAAATATAAATAGTATCAGTAGCAAAAGCCATGAAAACTGGTAAATTCACGTAGAGCGAAGGAAAGTTGTGTGGTGCGTTTTTTTATTTCTTCGAATCGTTGCGTTTTAAGGTTACCGAATTTACGTTTTTCTGTTTTCTTAGAAACTTACTGAATTTACGGCTCTTCCGGCTTATCTCGTGGAATATTTTTTGGGATACGGAGTTCGACAAATTTAAAAATTGTGCTCGTACGAAATTGTAAGGTCGAATTCTGCAATTACCAGCCGAGATTCACTCTTTACTACGCAGAGCTAAGGAAAGTAATAAACATTGAAAAGGCTCGAGGTAAATGAATGTTTTACCTTTAAAGAGGCTTAAAAGAGTTACAAGAGGGGCACCATGTGTTCTCCGGACGCTCCAACGAATATAAATTATGAACAATCCTATTAATGGGATTTCTTAATTTTAATGCCGTTTAAGGCTCTCAAGTACAAACGGGACCGCGAGCATCAACTTCGCAGGATAATAATTAAGAAGTGTAGCTACAAGAGTATTTCCAGAGAGTCACTAATCAATGTGGACGACGCTGCGGTTAAACAGACCACCTTTTGCTCCTAGGGTAATTTGTAACCGAGTGTCGCAGTTACACATCATTGCTCTGAAGGAGGCCGAGGGCATTAGTTTCGCCCTAACAGGATTACTGTGCGAGTTACAGGGACGGGGATATTCATTTCTCCTGATGACTCCAACTCCAAGAGAATTAATAGTGAGCCGTAAAGCATCAATTTTAGAAGTAGCGACCACCTTCTCGACCCCTTTCTGGCTCACCACACGTCGCAATTACTCATCAATGACTCAGCTGCTCTACGCTGTTTTTCTGCCCAATTCCTAATTCCCTATTAACGCGGGTGACGGTATAAACTGCTTTATTCATACGAGTTGTGATTGAGTGAATACGCCCAGCGGCCAGTCAGCGATCTGAACAGCGCCTTGAGAGAGAGAGAGAGAGAGAGAGAGAGAGAGAGAGAGGGAGAGAGAGAGAGAGAGAGAGAGAGAGAGAGAGAGAGTGAGAGAGAGACACAGAGACAGCGAGAGAGAGAGAGAGAGTTGTTGGTTTAGTGCTAGCTGCTAGTCCAATCAATGTTTCACTCAATTCGTACCAACTTGGTAAAATATACCTTAACGTTATGGGTTAAAACTTGGCGCTTAATGTGCCAGAATTTATTGAGTTGGTCAACAAAACGAATTCAAGAATTTCTGTAGTTGCTCCTGATTATCTAATGACTATCATTAAACTTTCACTAAGGAGGTAGATTAAACATCGTATCATACAACATTTCTTAGTTATCACTCATTTCATTTGAACTTCGTAAAACACCACTTCACGATGGCAGAAAGCGGTAGCGCATTAAATGGGCATTGCCGCGAAGAGGCCGTGGTGACCAAAGAGATGAGCTCCAAGTCTCCGCAGGGGTCGTTAATGCCCACGATCTTGTCTGCAGTGTTAATTAATCCCCTTCTCCACCGCCTAACCACACACGGGTGCACGCCTGTCGCCCATGTGTACGGCCATTGGCGTCGTCGTCGGCGCGGAATTCCTGGGGCTGCCAAGCTATCCGTCTAGAGGGTTACTCGCCTAGGCGACTCTACCTGGGAGCCTCAATGAAACATCGTCAGGTGCCGCGCTAATCAATTATGCTCCCTTTCCGCCGTATAGAGAATAAGGCAGTTGGGTGTGGCCTTCTTGTCCACATGGTCGCCCCTCGTAGCAATTGGCCTAGTTATGAGCGAAGTGCTCCAATCTCGCAGCGCACATTTACTTATTAGCAAGTCCCACGTGGACATCATCAACCCACGCGCACCGCTTCTACTATTGCACAGTTTTCCAACCTGTTGGGAACAATCCCTGACTGATCAGCATTGGGCGAGGACCATGCAGAGGGATATACTCCTCACAGTCCTACCATCTGACCAAACCACCTCGCATCAGTCACTATACTTTCAGGCTGGTATACCCCACCTAGACCTGCTCCTGGCAGTGCTGCACTCGTTCCTGGGCCGCTCCGTGCCAACACAGTTGAGCTTAGGCTCTGGGCTGTGTGGGACTGAGTGGTTCTTCTCAGGCAGGCTTTCTGGGACAGTGTAGCAATGTGGCGCCATCTCCGTTAGGGCCCATTTACTGGCCAAACAGCGACGCCCCACCTTCCCATTTATCCAGCTCAAACTGGATGATTACACGTTCAGTGAGGGATTCATCGAGGAGGCCTTTTATGGTCTTTTCGCCTGCTGCCTATGTCCAGACTCAGCTCCCAGGGAGGGATCATACCGTATCCCTCTTCTCCAATAGACAGCCATCCGACGCCTGACCATATTTGCCCAAGCTAGGGCATATCGGCTCAAAGGATTAGAGGCATGGGAGCCCCACCACAATAACAAAGCCACGTGGTCTGCTGACCACGTGGAGTGCCTGTGTGCTCTCTCCTATGGAACAGATGGCTTCGTATGGGGAGGGACCGTTTATATAAGGAAAAAGCTGAGCTAAAATCAATTTACGTCGACATTCTTGGTAATTTATTGTAATGCTCTCGTAATTTTCTTGCGCATGAGAACTTCATGAATAGTCAGTCATATGGTTCTGTCTATACAAGAAATTGAATCAAAATCGTTAGAACTGTTTTCGAGAGATAAAAAATTAGTGTTTTGATCACTGTGATAATTATAGTTTGTTTTGGGAAGATTTTGCTCATTTTGCTCATACCCTTATTTTGGCTTCCCATGGTAATTCGAGGGCTAGGTATTAGGTTTGAGCTGCTTTGGTTGAGCCGTTTTCTCTCAATCGCGTTCACACACACAGGCCATTTTCCCGAATGTTGTTTTTGGAATCAGTAGCCCTTAAGCCTTTAATTATTGTACAATATTTTAGTTTGTGCAACAAATTGTATCGTATAGACGGTTGTGCAATGTATTGAGTCATCGCGAGGCTACGTACAACCACATTGTACAATGGCGATCTGATAAGCGACTGGGATACTGCCGAATGTTGCCAGCAGACGGCACAATATTTTCTCGTTTGCGCAATATATTTTCATGATTTTGAAAATCATACCACATGTGGTGCAACATCTTTCAATAACGTCTTCCCACGCTCAATCAAATTGCCCAACCCGGAATTTTGTGCAATTGAACGTCCAAGGGTCGCTCTAGAATGTGAAGCTGATGAAAAGTCGAAAATAATTGTCGGCTGATAACCCAACTTTCTTTCCTACCAGGGTTTTTTTGTTTAACTTTGGCAATCTTGAAACTCGTCGCTGTGGTTGACCTCTCAATTTGAAGATTCAAAGAAGGAATAGCTACTTACTGGGCTGGGAAGGTTTTGATAAAGTGAAAGCCTTAAAAGAGGCGATTCTACGTACTGCAGAGGGGCAGTGTTCGTCTCAAAGTAAAGCAGAGATAGGCGAAAGTCAGGGAGAGAAGAAGCCTTGAGTTTAGGGTTGAAGAGCAAGGGATGGAGTGGTGAAGGGGACGGGATATAAGGATGAATGAGGGCATAACAGAGTGGAATAAGGATCGGGTGGATGGCTGTGAATGGCGAAAGGGCTTCTTGGATGCGGTGGTAGTGGTGCAAGGGGGTTGCCGTCTTCTCTCCTGATAACAGAAGAAACTCCAAGAGCACAGTAGCGAACTGACTTATTACCCTCACTCGTCAGTTATTAGACCCCGGAGCTCTAAGAGCCCCTTCGCCCATCTTCTCAATGGAGATGAAGAGGAGAGTTGAGCTGAAGTCTGGCTATGGATGGAGGAGGAAGGTCCTATTTACTATCGCGCCATCATCTTGATTGCGCCTCAAGTGATGAGTGGTGGCGAGTGGCGGTGAGGAGGAGCCCTTTTCTTCGGGTATCTTCTAATTTACGAGGGCCTTCCTATCACCGCCCCCCCCAAAGTACCCGAAGGTTTGAAGAAGCAGTTTTGAAAGATGTTGGGGAGCCATGTTCGGGAGCTTTAGGACTAAAAGTAGACAAGGGCGAGGCTGTTGGGTTGGGGGTAAACAGAAAACTGACAAAGCGGAGAGATAGGATACCGCCGCTTCCACTCTTCAGCGAGGATCATCACGAAAGGAATATATAATTCCGTGGAATCGCACGTCCCCTTAAAACAAAATATACCGCACTCCAAACCATATTATGTTTTTACTTTCTTTAGCCCCACGAAGTTATGTTATCCGCAGGGAAAAACATTTCAGTTTAGATCAAAGGCCAAAGCAAGGAAACGTGGTACATGTGCGAACAGAACTCACAAAGTAATTTGATCTAAAGATACGATTTGGAATGTGAAATGTGAGAAGTGACACAGAGAGCGAGAAGGGATGGCCGGTGTAGGGTCTATAAGGTTGGGGGGGGGGATATAGATGATAAGAGGGGGAATGACATTTTGATGATCACACCCTCCTATAACTGAGTTACCTACGTAAAAACCTGTACCACGTTAACACTTTTTTTGGATGTCCTTCGGATCTTCCTATGCAAAAAATGTCACTTAAGAAATGGTCTATGCGTAAATAACATTTCAGATTCATTTCAGGGATAAACCTTCAAGTATCGCATGTGTCTCTGAACTCTCTTCCCATTCCTATTTGAATGTCAATATCAACCTAACCAGTGTGTTCGATACAATGCAGTCCACTCCATTCTCATCTATCATCATGACTAATTTCTTCTACAGTATTTCATTTTCTTCGTCGCTCACATCTATCTTTACCAAATTTGGCGCTGCACAATATTTTCTAATGCAGCCGCTTAAAATTTCTTCAAAACCGACATTAACAATTTTTATGAAACTCTCAGGATGTATGACTAGTCAATACCAATACATGTTCCTTTTATAGTCATTTGGACGGACCCAAAACTCCGAAATGTATTCAAAAGGGTCTTGAAATGTTACGCAGTAAATGCGAACCAAATTCCTTTAAGTTGTTAAAGTGTATTTTTCAGAAATCCAAAACCACATTTTGAACTGTGTAAATATGTCTGCAGCCAGACGTTGAACAGAGTTGTCAGGCAAAATACATCTGGAAATATGATTAGCTGAACATTAAAAATTAAGTTCTGCAAAAGCGTTTCAGTATAAATGGGAAGATACCTATTTATGTAGCGTATCATCTAATTTACGGGGAGGTTGAGAAAGTTGTCTAAGAGCACCCCCCACCCCCGCCGTGACAGAGGTTGTTTTTATTGGGCAAATTTTCAACTTATCTCTCCAAGTTGAATAAAACTGGCTAAATAAAAAGTCGCAAGTACAATTTTGTTACAAAGCTCGCTAATTGTTGCGAATTAACCGGTCGGAGTGGAGCTTGAGAATCCTATCTCTTCTTCCGTTTTCGTTTTCACCGACTCCACCCCCGCAGCGCAGGATTTTTCTGCCTATCTTCATCTGTCGGCGATCAATGGCAGACCTATTTACTCTCTGAGGCCTCATTTAAGTGAAAAACTCTTATCTTGTCGTTTGCCCTAAGGAGGGAAAAGAGGAAAGGAGAGTCGACTCAACTCAAGAAAAGGATCCTTAATGAACTGGAAAGTTCTCTCTTCGGGAGCAGTTCCCTTGAATATAACTTCAGAACTCTTACTGCTCCTTCTCTTCTCATGGCGAACACTGCCGAGTGAGATTGCTGCTGTGTGGAGCTGAAGACGGCAAACGTTCGCCCAAACTCCGAAGCTCACGGCCCATTGCACAAATTTACCGCGCGATTTGATGCCTTTTCTCCCTTCCCGCTCCTTCGCCCTCCGTCGCCACTGCAGCTCCCATCACCTCTATCTTTGCTACTTCTCAAGCGAGGCTCTGGTATCAAACTCTCCGAGCAGAAGCCTCTAATTAGAGCCGCCTAAGCTCAACGCTCCGAGGGATGGAATGGGACGAAGACGACGACGTTGGACACCGAGAGAGTTCCCGGTGGCTTTAATGCTTTAAACCCGACCAAAGGATCACCGTCAAGCTTTTGGCTTCGAGATTAACCGAAACTAAACTGCTTCAATTATCCCCCCAAACGGGCCCTCTTTCTCTCCTTCCCCTTCGATTCCGCTCCTGACAACAACAAATCGCTCTTTTACCTCCTTCGTCTTCGTGGGCCATGGAAATGAGCATCAATCACCTCGTGTCGGAATCAGCGCTTCTGCTAAGGCGAATTCCCCTTCCCCCTCACCCTTAACGGCCGTATTTTCCCTGGAAAAGCTGCGAGAAAGAAAGCGCTTGTGACAAAATGACGAAAACAGTCGTTTGCTGTAACTTCATCACAAAACACGTGTCTGAACGCGAGAGTATTTTTTCGTTAGAAAGGCCGCCGATATTATGGGCTTACTCAAATACAACGAGAGTATACGTTGCTAAAGTACAGACAGGATAGTTAATTTAGGCCTTAACTTAGGAAAACTCGATCATTTTAAACACGTTTAACACATGGGAATTTGTGCGAAAGAACAAGTTTTGGGTTATTATTCATTCTGGACGATTTACTTATGTTTTCGGTCAGGAAAATTTTTAGTTGTGCCCACCTTCTAGGTAATCCGATCGAACGAAGTCCATTGTTGTTATGGGCAAAAAATGATTTAAAAAATTAACGAAAGGTTTAAAAAAAGCTATTTTGGCAGTTTTATCGCAAATACGCGATGTTTGGTATCGGGTTTTCAGGTATTTTTAGGTGCAGGGTCGAATAAAAAAATTTTCAGAGGTTTACGACTGCGTCTAGACGGAAAATAGTGATATCAAAGTAATCATAGGGAGCCCAAATCAACCAATTGAAAGAACTCCCTGGACAATAACTACTGCGAAAGTAATCGTTTCATCATTTGTTCTCTCTCCCTCCCTCATTTAGACCAACCGCCAGTTAGTCTCGCCACGCCGTGCCCATTTCATACAGGCGCCGACGGGCCTGTGGGATGTTAGCTTCTTCGTTCCGTTGTAGTCAGGTCATGTTTCGTATGGTTTACAGGTATTTTTCGATGCTGAATCGAATGGGACAGATATCAGAGGTGTGAGACTACGTCAAGCTGAGCAAGAGAATAATAAATCGTAGTATGATAATTTGCGGCGTTCTTAGTTCACGTTAAGGGCAAGATATGGCCAAGACGGCGGACAGTGGATGGATGTTGCTGATTTAGAATGCCTGTTTGGATTTGCAAGGAGGAAGGGAAAGGAAGAAAAGGGATGGCGTTGAGTAGGAGTGCGGTGTCAATCGGCGCTTTCAGTTGGTTGCTCCTGGTCAGGAGGGATGCGGTGATTCCAGCACGATAACAGTCTATGCACTGCACTACAAGGAAAAGAATGTATGCATAGTGCTCGCGTACACAGAAAACGTATTGATGAAATTGTATAATTTCGTGGTAGAAAAGAACAGATGGCAATGATAGGCAATAATAATAGTTGTGATAAAGGGAGTGATTAGAATCAGAAGGGCGGGAAGAGTCTCAGGTGAAGCCAATTGCGAGAAGGCACCAGAAGTTCTCCCAAGGTCGCTATCCTTGCCATCTCTGCGTCCGTCCTCCGACTCCAGCTCAACAGGGAACACGGTAACATAATAGGTTAACAAATAACAATGAACAAGGGAATAAATAAGGTTAACGGAAAGGAGGAACAGGTCATAAGAAAGAAATTGCTAAGTAAATTTTCTGACTCGAACAATGCCGATGTCTTGACACGTCGATTGGTGAGGGTTTGTAGGAAGCTTTCCTTGACCTAAAACGGGCGTATTATTCACAATGTTTATTAAACCTGAATCAGTTGCTAGAACGAAAAAACTCGTTGGCGCTTAGGAAAGTTGCGTGGTGCGTCGCAGCCCCAATTTTTATCGATTCAAGGGGCCTCACATAAAGATAGTCCAATGATTGAACACACAGGGTGGTACACTGGTATCAAACTAACGAGCCTGACAATGGTCAAGGTCCAGTCATCGCCTGTCTCAGGGGGGATCTCTTGAGAGTAAATAAGACGAGGACCCTTCAGACCAAAATTAGATTCCACTGTAAGCCACGAGGATCATGGAATCTGTTTCCCTCTTAAAACTTGCCACAGTTTCCCCTCGTCCGATTTAGTGTATAGCTCCCCCCCCCTTCTACTAACCCACTCTTCCATCACCCCTTACTTCCTCTCGCACCCTGCGGGCTCAACGAAGAGTAAATAAGCCGGTGAGCTACAAAATAAATAATAAAAGGAGAAAGTCTTCGGAAGGTTTTAAAAGTTGAAGCCCCAGCGCTTGATCTTCCTCCCGCAAAATCAGCTTTCTGCTTCAACGTTTCTATACTGACACCAGTTGATTTTTTGACGGTGGAGTGTTGCGAGGTGGTAGTGGAAGGAAGGGAGAAAACTGACAAAGTTTTACACCTTAGTCGTAGGAGTTACAGAGTTGGGCAGAGGAGGATTTTTTTGAGTGGAGGGGAATCGAAAAGTTGCTCGGAAAGACAAGACTAGGGCGGTGGAGGGGGAAGATCTCTGAAGCGGTAAAAGGGAGCAAGAGATCAGATTCCGGAACTCCCTTTTCGCCGCCTTCCTCTAATATTTAGATGCCAAGGAAAGATTTTTTTTTCCTATTGTGTATTCCAAGGTGGCACCCCCAGACTGGATTCGACTTCCAACCAGAGACGCTCTCCAGCCGCCCTAGCTCCGTTTTTCCTCGTACTTATGCATTATTTTCGCAACAACCGCCATCGCTCTTTGTTTACGATGCGAAAAGAACAAAAAAAAAGAAATGCTAGAAACGTCCCTCCGCCTCCTCAACTTTCCGACCATTTCCACGAGGATTTCCCAAGTAACTGGCACGGCCCAGACCCCTCTCATTATCACGTACAGCACTAAATTGGGTTTACGCTTTGTTTATAAAGCAGAGAAAGCGTTACCAATGCTTCGGAGAGGCCCCAGGCTTTAAACGTCCGGGATTCAAACGGGGCTTCGCCAGCACGTACAGCTCCGTGCTAACGTTATTATGTTCCGGCTATTTGTTCCCACTCAATTTATACGAACAATCTGAATATACAAATAAAAGGAAATGCGGAATACAGTCAGCGACGCGAACGGCAAACCGTAAGCGGTCGGAAAACGGTTCAATTTTCGTTGCATAAATATCGTGAGGGAAAATTCCCAGTGAACTACCTTTCTTTTATTCTCTTACAAACAAACGGAAGGTACTTGATTTGAATCTTCCAAAAGAGAGAGGTAGCAGTCAACTTTTCACAAGCCCTCACGTACATTAATTTATCTGTTTACAGTAAATTCGAAGGAAGTCAGTCAATCAAACGACAAGTTTGAGTTTCGGAATTTCCAGATATTTCCCTAGTAATTTTATATTCCTCATGTGTTCCGTAAGTAGTTTATTGTTTAATGTTTTTCCAACCGTTACAGTTGTGACGGAATTAAAGATCTTGAGTACAACTCAAAGTGAGGATGAAGCCCACAACACCAAGAGATTTCCTCACAGAAATAGAATAAAACAGAAGGAAAAAAACTAAAAATAATAGAAATATATATCAATATATTAAAATAAAATAACAGACTTCTCCTTCCAATCAAAATTCCACCAAAAGATATTTTAGAAAATAAGAATTATTAAAACATCTTTCTACCCTACTTACGGCATGCCAAAAGGAAAAACTCTGCAAATTATTACACAACGGTTTATTATTCTCATGAACCGCTTGACCTAGTATTACTGCTCCAAGACTCATCCCATTCGATCAGCATCGAAAAATATTAGTAAACCATACGAAACATTACCTGACTACAACGGAGCTACGAAAACTAAATATTCCCCCGGCGCCAGAAGCCTGTAAACGCCTGTAGGCAATTGGCACGACGTTGCGAGTCGAGCGGGCGGGGTGGTTTAGATGAGTCGGGACGAAGGGAGTGCTAACGACAAAACGTTGACTTCTGCTGTAGTTCCTGCGAGTTCTTTCAATTAGTTGACTTTGCCTAACTATAATTACTGTAATTTCACTATACGCAGTTGTACACGTCTGATACTCATTCCATTCGACCCAGGATGTAAAAATACCTTGAAAACGATACGAAACGCGGCATATTTGCGAATATTTTGAATTGTTAGGTTTTTTAACCATTTTTTGTCCATAACAACCACGGGCTTCGTCCGATCGTACTGCCGAGATGGTGGGCACTACTAGATACCAAATGGGATTTTTGTGTGAAAGAACGGATTTTTTAGACCATGGTAAAGGCACAAAACGACGTGGACGGCGGACGGACATTACAGATTTGGAATCCCCATGTCTTGAAACGTAAAGTATCAAATTTTGAGGGGGGGTTGTAAAAAAATTTTCCTGACCGAAAACATAGGGTTATTATTCAGAATGAATAATAAACCAAAAGAAACGGAAGAAAATAAACGCAACTTGCGACCAGATATCGTCTTTCTTCGTTCGAACCCAAAACAGGAATCGGAACCAAATACGGGAATCTGTACTTGACAGCAGGAGTCGGAAGGAGAAAACCTCTCTTTTCAGGAAACAGGCCCCAGGCGAAACAGAACAAAACAAAACACCTCCGAGGGAGAGAAGCAACTCCCCGGTCATTATCTTGGAAGGCACTGTTCCAAGCCTCCACCCTGGGTTTGTTCCAGGCGCCCAACTGCACTTGAAAAATAACTCGTTACACAGTATGAAATAAGACCTCGCGAGACCTGCTCAGTGAGTTATTTATTAGTTGCAGTATTTTGACTGTACTGAGGTAGCATAATCATCCGTCTTTTGATTGAATTGTGGAATGAATGGCTACCCACGTGCATTGAGGACTGTGGCTGTCTTCGCTGGGTGAGGGTAGAACCAACGAGCTCTGGTTCCATCCCTGACCAGGCATCCCCCCTCTCCACAAAACCCAGGGTGGTAAGGCAATGGGTACCAGCGTTACATGTAGCGTGCTGAATCGTCTTTTCCCTAATGCTCGACTCAAAACGCCGAATCAGTATCAGTTTTTTGACTTTGGAGTTCCCGTACCTGCGTAATGGGACTATCTGGCCCTTATTAGCAAAGTCATTGTTTCCCCAAAGACCGTTGTCCTCAACCTCTTTTTGTTACCAGCGGAAAGTCCACCTCCGTGGTTATTTCCAAGGGCGGATTTCCCTCTGGTTTTCCCATGTTTATTTCCCTCTCCTCATTTTCAGATTCCTCTCCACAGCAGACAGCTCCTCCCAAACTCTTTCTCCAATGAAGTCTCACAAAATTCGGTTGTCTCCAGCTCTCCCAACACAGTCATCTAACATCTTTCTCGATACTGTCGTCTTCAATTCTCTCATTGACATATAACTCGGATTTCTCCTTCCTTCCCCGTACCAGTTTCACGCCTTCAAAGCCCTCCTTGTTCGCGCTTATACTCAAATCATATCCTGTTTAAGTCACCTCTTCTTGCACATCCAAGTCTCCAAATCTTGTGATATATCAACTCTTAAAATTACAAGTTCGTGCTCAACTAAAACCCGTCTTCGAGATTCGTTCAAGTCTATCCTGGTCGAAGCGCCGTACATTCCAGACAACATCACTGTTAAACATTTGATAATTGAAAGCAGAACAGGCTGAAAAGCTCTCACTTACATCAGAGGAGCTTTTGACATGCTACGGTGGCCAGTACACTTCAATGAACATGAAGGTCATGAACATAAACCTGTACTTGCTCGTCACGTGAAAAGTAGAACAGCTAAGATCGAATGCAGTCATGTCTCAGTCTGGAGAACTACAGAGTAGGAGTGCCCAGCCTGAGGGATTACCCCTCTGGAACGCCCTCTTCCAAGATCTTCTCAGGAGCCTCATGGAAACTGATTCCGAGCCATACGCTTATGTGGACGACCTGGCTGTGCTGATCTGCCGGTCCACCAAATCGGGAGAAATGCCCATCAAGGGCTCCGAATCGTCACTCAATGGTGCGAGCATGTAAAGCCGCAGGTGGCTATGGACAAAAACCCAGCTCATACCCTTAAAGGGGAAATTAGTTAGCCCACTGTCAATACGGCTCTTGAGAGGCAAGTTAAGTATTTAGGAGTGAATATTGGTGAGAGGTGGCGTTTCAGCAGTGTTTTTCAAAGGGTACTACTGCCCCCTTTCAAGGTTTACCTCATTACGAGAAACTAACAAGCCACCAGGTGTTTTACCATGACATTATCCTCCTATACTTAGGAGTGGTTGTCTTGGGATAGCGAACTTAGGCATAAGCATACAAGACTGCAACCACTGAAGCACTCGACGCCACTACCCAGTCACCCGCTGACTTGACCATCGAGTGCATGGTAGGTAAGTGGAGAGTGAAAAGTCCCTTAGACCCTGTCTAAAGAGAACTCCATATAAACCTATCCACTCAAAGAAAACTTGCCGCGTTAGATGATTGACAAGCGAGATGGGAATCCTCATCAAAGGGTTTTTCTCCGACATACGTGAACGTCTCAGTAGGAAGTGGGTTGAGCTAGACCACTGGACGAGCCAGTTCCTTACAGGACATGGCAATGCACAACTCCACGTCATTTCTCTCAAAGATCCTGCACGTCTCGCGCCTCCAATGCGGAGGAAAAAAGACGTGTGCTGCTCCACACTAGTTTCCAGCCAGGGTTGTTAGAAGAGCAATGACACATTCCAGCTTTGACTGCTAGTAAGCAGGCTTACAACTTTAAGATTTTCCCAGAGTCATACCTCCGCGTGGTGATACCCGGGCAACTGGCTAAATGACAACCTGCGGTACCTCTACAGGTCTAGGTTCGGAGAATGCAGCGCAAGTGCCCAGCGAAACTGCTACTGCGATGGCTCTCTTATGAGTGCTACACAACAGCCATTTTGATATTGCAACTGACCTGTTAAAGATTTGATCGCTATTTGGACTTTACGACTCACCAGACATTTTGCTTCGAAGATCCTAATTGTTTATGGCCCTTTAATATAGAATTTTAATAAATTGAAAGAGGGATGTTTAGGGTAAGGAGTAATGTATTGTAAATTATTAAATCAATTCTCCCCCCCCCTCTTCGCCCTCCCCCATGTCCGCCAACATAAACATTTTGCTCCCCACGGGGAAACAGACCAGCGGCCTGAAGGGGTTAAAAAAGAAACGTTTCGTTCGTTCGAGCCCCCCACCCCATCACACCACTACCATCCTACAAACAATTTTCTTTTTGCGGTTTCCACAAGAGGCCCTCCCGTGAAATTCGGGCTAATTAAATCCATCCTCGACTGACTCTGATAAACTTGGCCAGGGCCTTGTCGAGCCCTCCCCTGGGACGAAATGGAGTTGGTGGTTCACTAGGGTGGGCTGATGTGGACTGCGGGGAGGGGGGAGTGGTTACAAAAAGCAACCCCGACGAAGGTTTGTTGGTTGACGGGGAGAGGGTTGGCGGCCTAAAAGAGGTTCAGCTTTTTCCCAAAAATTATATTTGTGTTAAAAGACTGAGGAAAGTTCTTAAAAAGAAGATATTAAAACACCAGCCATTAAAAAAGGACGGTGTCACAAAAGCGGGTTTCATTATTGCTCCTTTAATATAAAAGACGGGGGTTTGCGCGCGCGATATAAAGTGAAAAACCCTTCGCCTCGCTTTCCATGAAAATGCGTCCGCGAGAGGAGCCTTAAAGAAGTTTTTATGCGCGTTTTGGTCGTAATTCCCGGCTCCGGCGCGTAAAATACGATTTGCTTCTTCATTGAAAGGGATAATTAAAATTTTCAGGTAGTCGGCATGACTTTTTAATTTCAAGGGGGCCGACGGGGTGGTGGTAAGGGGGGGGGGATGTCGAAATGTCGAGATGAGGTTCAGTAATGAAGTCTGAGTTATGAACACTCGAAGGTTTCCTGCTTTACTTTGAGCCAGTTTTGAAGAAAAGAACGGATGAAGGTTGGCAGTGGTGGGGTTTATAGCTCTCATTTCAACCGAATCTAACGAGATGGTGGGAGGGGTGAAATGAGCGCCAACCTCGACAGAAGTAGTAGAAACCGCGTTGAAAACGAAAGAGCGAAAGACCTTAAAGGAGATTGAGGACAGTGTTGATCTTGAACCTCCGCCAGAGACCACGGAGAAGCTGCAGTCATCCACAGTCAGTAGGATGTTGCTGAGATAGGATGGATTTGTCTACGGTGCACTACATCTTAAGAGCAGGGCTGACTTTTCCTGTCGGTTGAGTAGCGCTCACCCCAGCCTCCACACTTACCAATATGGAGGCATCCTGGAGCGCAGCACCAAGGAGGCGATTCGCTGCCTTTAAGAGAGAACCCAGTCAAGCCATACTGTGTCGTCCTGAAGGCGTTCTTTGACGTCAAGGGCGCCTTCGTCATGGTGTGATGGCCCGCAGTTCTAACCACTCCCTGGGTGACCTCTTCCTCCCCCTCAAACTGTTTGAGCTGCTGGTCACTTCAACTATAAGCTAGCGGCAACGGGAGGAGTGGTGGGCTCAGCTGGCAATCAAAGCTGGCTGTCCATAGGGAACGGTGCTGCCCACCATTTTTGTGGGCAGTGCAGCTGGACCCCCTTCGTTAGCTGTGAATAAGGTCAGCATGCTGACTGAATAAGCAGCCATGAGCAAGGGCAACCCCAATCTAGGGCGGAACAGCATACGCCAAGGATGCATGGCGTACAGACTCGGCACCGGGCGACATCCAGTTTAAAGCAGCCTTCTTGAGGTTATGCAGGGCTATGTCTCAGGTGACCGTGTATTTCCTTCGCTTCTCGTGGGACCAAATAAGATACTAAACAAAATACAACCGCAAACAAAGAAAGCCATAGAGATGAAATTGGCTTGGCGATCAAAGAAGGGTTACTGGTGTGCACCACACCAGACCTCGAAGATCAGATGACTGTGGATGAAGCCATGATGGCAATGGAAGTAATCTTGAATATCTCATCACTCTGCATACACGTTCAGAGGACCGCATACCTAGGAGCCGTAAGGCTTTTGCAAGCAGGCAATGTTTCCACCAGGGTTATGCCAAGCTCAAGGAGGTTCTAACGAACGACTAGGCAGTTCAAACTAGAAGAGGTAGCAGTCCTTGCTACTGTCATTATTCCATAGCCGAGTGGAGGGTCGTTTCAGACTAAGGGGGGGGGGTAAACTAGGCATTGAAGGGCCCGAATTTCAACCAAACCAAGTTGCTGGGAGAGTACGTGGTTCTACGATATATCAAGCGGAAGTTCTAGCCCTAAAGATCCGCGTAGAAGAGAGCTTGACCAAAGGACTCAAGAGCAAGCGGATCTACATATTCTCACCCAGCCAGGCTGCTCTAAAGGCCATCACGGCCTACATCTTCAAATCCAGGCTGACTTGGTAATGTCTTCAAGTGCTCAAACGACTCTGTGCCCATAATAGCTTACCCTTATCTGGGTGCCTGCGCATAGAGGGCATAAGGGCAATGAAAAAGCAGACTGTCTTGGGAAGAGGAGCGCATAATGGGCCTGAGCCCTATGTAGGAGTGACGAAAAGTCGCCCGCAGTCAGGTGGTCCAATGAGAGACACAGGAAAATAGCGCCCATTGGCATCGCCAGCTACGGCAAAGACAGACAAAAGGGCTTATTATGTCCCTGTTATAGGGCGAAAACAATGCTGACACTCTTCAGACAGGATCTAAGAATCTTAACTAGCTTCCTCACCGAACACTGTTCACTTACGTATCACCTCAACAAGATGGTCATCTCAGAGCCAGTGGAGCAGTGAGGAGGACGAAACAGAAAAGCATATCTTATGCTTTGGCAGCCAGGTGCTTTGAATACTTCTACCAGGAGTTCCCCCTTCCTGAGGGAGGCCGGTTTTGTACTAAGTAAGGGGCTGCGTTACAATAGGCCCATGTGTGGCCGTAGTGATAAAGGGACTCGGTCCCATGTCCCTCCGACTAAAAACAAAAATTGGGCTTCGTGCCACTGTGTTAATTTAAAAAACTTGTTCACGGTCCAGAAATAGAGTACGTGTGAGTGGCTGAGGAAAGTGGGGTGATCCGTCGCACCAGATATTTTACGGTCGAGCAATACTTTCGCCTTTTGGGTTGCCTGCGATGAACGTGAAAGCAGCACCGCAATTAATGTAACGTTAAGTGAGCCGCGCGTTTGAGACGACCATTATGGAGCCATTGATAAGATTGCCACGACCATTATGGAGCCATTGATAAGATTGCCACTCTAAAATTGTGGACGAATCGCTGAGAAGGGGGAAAAAAGAAGAGAAGACTGTAAACGTAATAACGAACCAATGAGAGGTCGAAAACGTTCCTTAATTTTTGAAAAAGTCAGTTCGAAGGAGTTTCAGCTTCGGGATAAATCC
Organism: Pachypeltis micranthus; assembly: GCA_020466155.1. Classification (NCBI taxonomy): domain Eukaryota; kingdom Metazoa; phylum Arthropoda; class Insecta; order Hemiptera; family Miridae; genus Pachypeltis; species Pachypeltis micranthus. Next base: position 43,537,022 of record CM035769.1, read on the forward strand.
CTTCAATTTTTCTGCCGAGAGCTTCTTATCAGCGAAATAGATTACGGACAACATAAAACAGAGGAATTTCATTTAAAAGGATAATCCGTCCTGGCGATGAGGTGGGGGAGGGGGATCGGCGAAGAGAGACAGGGTAGTGGGACAAATTAGGCTAAAGTCGTCTCCTTGGAAGAGTCCTCTCCCCGTCCAATCGCCCTTTTCCAACCCCCTTCCCTCCCACTCCATCGTCGCAGAAGCCATACCACTTTTATCCCTCGAGGGCGAATGAAATAGCCTGCCGATAACACTTCTTGAACTGGCAGCGGATTTATACTGAAAAGAAGAGAAGCTTCTAGACACTCGGATTGGAGGAAAAGTGGTACAGGGGCGATGGCGATGATGAGGACGGTTGCGGGTGTCGTGAGGGGTAAAGGGGGGCGATTTGAGGGGTAAAAGGAGGCTGATTTTATTACGGGAAAGGCCCCTGAACCATGGCTTCTAGGAAATGAGAGGCGAGAACTCAACTTTAAAATAAACCCATCTCCGGCCCTTCTGCGGCGAGAGCGAGGGATTTAAGAAATAGCATTTTCTCTCAATCAGGCGGTTTCATAAAGGATTTTGGAGGGAGTTCGGTCGAAAAAAAAAAAAGAATCCTCGTCAGTACAGCAAGAGCTGCGGATTAACGTTGGATAGGTTCAGCATTTTTTGAGGCACTCGATTCCGTAATGGTTTCTTATTGTGAGCCCTTCGATGAGCTTATAGAGCCCTACATTTCCCCTTCCTTGTCACAATTATTTGGATCTACCCCAGAGATTGCTGCATGCGCGAGAAATAAATATCTGGTGCGACGCAACACGCAACTTTTCTCAGCCCCTCGTATATTAGCCATTTTCTTTTTTTAGCTACTAATTCGAAAACCCCTTTTTCACTCGGTTCATTCGAACTTGATGGAACATATCTTCACGTGGAAACTCATGCCACTACCTTACAGGTTGATTGTGATGCTCCCACCATTACTGAGCAATCAATGCCCAAATGATGCTCGAAACTGTCTACGTGAATTTTTTGAGATGGATTGTGATTATTGTTTTGGAAATCACGAGATCTCACAATTTAAATTCAGACCGCTCATCTGGTCATTATCATTAGCCCTTGTTTTAAAGACGCTTAGCAAATCAACTGTCATACGTTTTCTCCGTCCACTCGTTCGTTCTAGTAAAGTTGCTGTTTAATACTATTTCTTCGTTCTATTTAGGACGCATCCAGCTGTAATAACGAGTTATGCCCAGATGTCTTCAGGAAACTCAACTTCTGAAGTATTTGCATGTTCGAGCCATTTCGACAATGGTTCCATTTTCCCGTTCAACCGCTCCATTTCGCTGAGGTGAATACGGTGAAGTATTTCCGAACCCCTTCGTTGTCGAATTCCCCGCCCGAAGTTCTCTCACTCAACTGTCTTAGCTTTTGCCAATACTTCTCGAATGGCTTCCTTCGTGGCCGATTTTTCCCGCGCGACAAAACAAAAACGGAAATGTGAAAAATGATCTTTGATCACAGTCACGTATCGAGAATACGGCGAAAAATAAGTAAATGAAGCGGTGTGGTTTGAATTCCAGAATTGCTGGCGTTAAACTCTCATCGTCTATATATATAGTTTATTGTAATACCACCCTGATTTTTTACTTTCCGCTACCCGAAGGGAAGGAAAGTATAGTAATCGGCCCAAAAAAATTTGGGTTTTCTTCAGATCGTTACGTTTCAGACCCTACTGAGTCTAAAAAACCTAATTTCGGCGCGTGGTCCGTGTGTGTGTGTGGTGTGTGTGTGTGTGTGTGTGTGTGTCTGTCGTTCGATTTGCGGGATTGAGCTGGTTCTTTTTTTGTTTTGTTCGTTATTTTTTGTAGACACCAAAATAAGGTTATGGACGATTTCGATCGATGGGAAGGGGGGGGGGACGAAAATGTACCAAAAACTAGGGTTTTTTGCATTTTTCTCAAAAACGGCTCTAACGATTTTGATTAAACTTTCAAATTATCTTCTACTAATCAATACCTAACTTTTCTTCTCCATACATATCTCCATGAAAATACGGTGAACGGAGATAAAGGCCTATGAAGCAAAAATAGGTTTTATACGCTTTTTGGCAAAACGGCTTCAACGATTATCACCAAACTTTCAAGATGTTTTCAAATAGTTAATACCTAAATATTGTTCTCAATAAATGTTCCTGTGACGGTCCACTGAAAAGAGATAAAAATCAAAATGTGTCGAAAATAACGTTTTTTCTAACATTTCCGTAAATTACTAAAGTCAGTACTGACTTAACGGCCAGACGATGATGTCTTTACATCGAAAGCGCCCACAGTAACTCACAAGCCAGAGGAGACGGACTCACCTAACAGGTACGTTAACTTTAGTAATTTGCCTACTGGCGGATATAACCCAATTTCTTTAATTTCCGTAAATTCCTGGGTAACTTTTTCACCAGATGTGATAAATCCTAATGTAGTGTCTTTTAGTCACCCAAACCAACATTTCGTTCTCCATAATTATTTCTGTATATATATGTTGAACGGAGATATAAGCCAAGTTAACACAGAAAAGGAGATTTGTCGAATATTAATTTATCGGTATTCCAATTTTCTCAAAAACGGCTCTAACGATTTCGATCAAACTTTCGGAATACTCTCAGCTAACTAGTCCCAACATTTTGTTCTCCATAAATGTTCCTGTAAAAATGCGTTGAACGAAGATATAGCGCCCGCCTATGTAGGGGGTGTTCGAACTTAAAGGGGTGGCGGAAAGTTGTGTGTTGGTACGCACCAGATATTTTGAAACTGCTTATATCACATGAGCAGGATTTATGAGGAAAAAACAGCGCAATAATAAATTTATTTAAAAAAAAAAAAAAAGAGGCTTGATCATTATGGCAACTATTTTAGGTTTGAAATGATTTCGCACACACCCTTATTTTGGCTTACTGTGGTCGTCTGCTGACTTCAAATAGTCGATTTTAGCTTGGGGCATGCTTTAGCCTTCACCTAACTGCCACAGGCCCATCCTTCTCTCGCACATGCCCCTTTCCAGGCACTCCCTCTTCTCCACAGCCCTGGTCAGTGGGATTCTTATCTCTTGATACTTCTCATACTTTATATCTAGTGTGATAGTGTAGTTACCATCGTATTCGAGTGAGATTGTGCAGCACCTTCCAATACTCCCTATTTATATATTCCTTCTCTTTTGTGTACCGCCTGACTCTCATTCGAGGCACCCCAGTGATCGTAGTCTTGTGGTTATAGACGAAGATTCATAATCCAACGAAAGTTGGGCATTGGATCGGAGCTCGTGATAACAGTTATATTGAGACCTTGACCTAGAAGAGTCCCTATGCCACAGGCTCTAATCAGCATTTAGGCGTCTGAGTTTGTTTTGCTGTTATTTTCTCTCAATCGCATTCAGAGACGCGCAGACAATTTCTCCGTATGGTGTGTTTCGGGCTCGAAGCCGTAACTTTCCTTTCTAGTACGTAGGGTTAAGGATAGTAACAAGAAGTGAGCCGCGCTTCTCCGAACGACCTGCGATTGTTCTCACTAGAAAATGCGTAACAACTGCCGATTGGATAAGTGTTCACGTATGCATGGGGTTTCACAATGCTCGCGCACCTTTCGCACCTGTGATCGAAAATTGGTATCTCTGCACCAACAGTTGCTGTTTAGAAAGAGCGATCGACGTCTGCAGAGACAAGTAAAGTGGGAATAAGTAAACTGAGGAGCTCAAGTTATCATTGATAAAATCGTTCTGCAGCAATTATCGCGGACGTGGAGAGAAAAAGAATGAGTATTTGTTTGGATTTGCAAGGAGAAATGGAAGGGAAAGTAAGGGATGGAATTGTGTTGGAGTGTGGTATTAATGACAGTAGTCGTTTTCGAATGGTTACTGCTGGCCAGGAGGGATGCGGTGGTTATCAAACAGAATATTTTATAAACTGCACGACATATAAAAGAAAAGTGACTGTTGGCGCCAGCTAGGGTCACAGACACAAAAACGAAAAACGGTGAAAATATAGGTTGATTTCGAGGGGGATAGATGGTGGTTAACAGGCAACTCGAAAACCCGGCGAATAAGAATAGTTGTGATGAAGGAACGATTAGCGTCAGGAGGGTGGGAAGAGGTTTCAGGTAAAAATAATAGTGAGAAGGTGATTAAGCCCTCTCTGGTCTGCCCTCTGACTCCAACTCAACAAGGAATTGGAGTAATAGGATGATAGATTAAATAAATAAGGAAATAAATTAGCTTAACAGAAAGAGGGACAGGTAATAACAATGAAATTGTGGGGTAGATTTTCTGACTCGAACAGTAGTCCATAAGAAAATATTCCCGTGTATACGTCTCGGCCAAGTACAGCATTACACAAGCGTCAGTGTCCTTCCCGTCAGCTCAGGTCACACGGACAGGCCTTGGGAGGAAAAATAAATGAAGAAATGCGGATACCACAATAATATTAGGAGAGAGAGAAAGAGAGAGAGAGAGAGAGAGAGAGAGAGAGAGAGAGAGAGAGAGAGAGAGAGAGAGAGAGAGAGAGAGAGAGAGAGAGAGAGAGAGAGAGAGAGAGAGAGAGAAACATTCAAATTACAGGCGAAGAAGCGAGTTAATGTGAGACTGGAACTGAAATATATCGTGTGACGCACAAGAAAACATTCCTCAGCCTAGACGGGCTGGGTTTTCTTCAAATCCTTTCGTTTTGAGGGCCTGTGACCGAAATTTAGAGAAAACGGACGAACCGAATGGGTTTAAATTTTATATTTAGCTCGCAGGTCACCATGGGACGCAAAAATAAGCAAACTCGACCGGAAACTATCTATGGTTATCATAGTGATCATAACACGACGTTTTTTACGAGTGTATCAACAGAAGCACTCCAGGTGATCAGCTGCCGGTTGGCTTGAGAGTTGAGTGCACGGTTGACAAGTGGAGAGTGCAACGAGAGCTTCCCCTGCTTTGGGTTGAACTCCGTACGGATCTCATCACAGAACACCGCTATCGACGAGAAATGACAAGCGAGATGGGAAGGGGTCAAAGGGTCGTGACACGTTCGAGTTCTTCCCCAAGATTCGTGAACGTGTTTCTAGAAAATGGGTTGAGCCAGACCACTGGACAAGCGAGTTCCTCACTGGATATGGTGACTTCAATGCGCGGCTCCACTTCTTTTCTCTGAAAGACTCTCCACTATGCACGTCTTGCGCCTCCAGTGCGGAGAAATCAAGAAACCACGTGCTGATCCACTGTAGTATCTACAACAATGACCGACCGTTGTTGGGAGGGCAGATAACTTGACTGCTACAAAGCAAGCCTATAACCATTTCATCGAGTTCACGAAGAAGGTGATGGCTTAGAAACGTGGTCACAGTTGATCTGTCCTTTTTGAAACTTGCCATCCAAGTGGGAAACCAGATTAAGAACTCCTCCCAGATGGTACGGGTTCGTCAGGTGGACACCTCTGCGTGGTCACACACAGGCAACATCTCTAACGGGAGACTGGTTAACGACCTGCCGTACCTCCACAGGTCTGAGTTTGGTGGATGCTGCAGGGGCCGGCCTCTTGCATATTAGCGAAATCGCAACTTCCAAGGAAACACGTTTTTCTCTCAAAAACAGCTTCAACGATTTCGATAAACTTTGATACTACCTTTTAGTACAGTTCACGATGATCCTTTTTAAAAAAATCCTTGCCATGAACATTTACAGGTTTTCATGACTTTAGCAACTAATCCAATCAATTTGTCACCACCAATTTTTGTTTGTCACTAACGACTATGATTTCGATCCAATCGTTCTTACGGACAGTTCCATCTAACCCAACAGTGCCACAGAATTACCATCCGTGGCAAAAAGGACGGGAGCAGAACGATAAATTATCAGAACATGTTTTCATCATCAGTCTCACTCAAAGGACAGCGAGTCGACGCAGAATAATGGTTATAACATAATCAAGGGTAACTCAAACATACGTATTTTTATATTTACGTAAACAACTTTTTCCGCAGGTTTCCTCTTTAATTTTTGAACTGTGAACACAAAACCCTCCAAAAAAACCATTTCAGCAGTTACTATCAATTACCTCTACGTTCGTTTTCAAATGAAGGTCGGGACATACATAGTGGCAGCCTAATAAAGAGTACGTGTACGTAGAAAAGTGAAGTTACGTTTTACCAATTTGGTGCGAAGCGATGGGAAAATTTATGTGATTAGTAGCTGAGAGTGGGGGGGGGGGGATACAATCGCTGAATGTACGTGGTCTGAGTAAGGTTGTGTGATGCGTTGCACCAGATATTTTTACCCCATGGGGAGCGGAAAATACCAAAATGTACGGCTTATGAGAAATGTATATACAGGAAATGTTTTGGCTTGTAGGTCATGTAGGTTCCGCGCATTCGATGTAAGTTGATTCAACGTTCAGTACAAGTAATACGCAAGTTGAATGGGTCGGTTGAGGGATAAAAATCCGCCGAGGAATGTTGCGCTACGCGTCGCACCAGATATTTTTCGGGGGAAACAGTAAAAACTGGTAGTTTTACGAGTGTCACGACGGAAGGGGAAAAAAGGAGGGAGCGTTTGGACATGGAGATAAGGACTTACGGGGAACCAAGGAGAAGGGGAGGGGCAATCTTCTATCATCTGATGACGTAGTAGTACGACCCCTCTCTTGATGGAGCCTCACCTATAAAACTCAATCCCCGCCGAGGAAAAGGCCTGTCATCCAATGGGAACAGCTCTCGCCGCTTTTACTACCTTGAGCTTGATTTCCTCTTTCTCTTATTAGCTTTCCAAGCGTTCGCCTCGAGCTGTCCACCCCATTCACGACCTTCCTTTTCCCGCCCATATTTTCCACCGATTTTCACTTTTGAGATTGTTCCCGTCGCTCCTGTTTAAATTTACTGAGCCTAGGGCAATTGACGAGCTAATACCCGTTTTGAATTCGGTAAGAAATATCTGGCGCGACGCATCACGAGCCATTCAGCGATTTTTATCGCTCTGCAAACTAATCGAATCTGTTTTTCAGTGAACTGCGAGTACGTAGACCTCTGGAAGTTATTGGGCTGCCCCTATTCATGTCACGGTCTACATTGGGGCGTGGAGGCCTGTCAACGTGCCGTGTTTGGGATCGAGCGCTTTTAGTGTCCTACAACCTCAGGGAAAACGAGAAATAATTTGTAGAGTACATTGAATTCAGGAATTTCGTGGGGCGTCGGTAATTATTTCACAACCGTCACGTAACTACCGTCGTGTTGGTAACCTAATTTGACTACCGACAAGATATTTACTTTCCATTGGGTCCGAAAAACACTTAGGGAAAATGGTCTAGGATTGAGATAAGACGGCTGAACCAAATCAGCTCAAACTTGATATCTAGCCCACAAGTTACCACGGGACGTATAAATAAGTGTGTTCGACGCAAGCCGAATCAGTCAGGGTGACCCCCCCTTTGTTACCTGCAGAAATTCCACCTCCATGGTTATTTCTAACGGCAACGTATTTCCCTAAAGTGGCTTTCCAATCATTCTTTTCTTACTCCTAATTATCCCATTCCTCTCCACGATAGACATCTTCTTCCAAACTCATTCACCTATGAATTCTCGTGAAAGTCACTCGTCCCCCAGTGCTCACACAAACGCATTTTCCTCCATCACCTCTCAGCCCAGTCACAGTTCCCACTCTCCTTCCGATATAGTTTCCCATGCCAGTTCATGCTTGTCATACCCTTATATACTCACACTCAATACGATACACTCATTGCACATATAATACAGTTCTCCTCACGCTCACTGAGTTTCTTTTTATCCCGTTCTTCAACTCCCCCTCTCGTGCGCCTAACAAAGGGTATGAAGGAAATCTGCTCAAAACTAACTATGGTGGTGGAATATTGATCAAAACACTAACGACTATGACGATTTTGATTACGTTTTTGGAATGAATAGCTCAAAATAACACAACAATATCATACAATTCTCGTTTGTGGGGAAAATGGCGAGAGCAGCAAAATAAATTACCAGAAATGTATATAAACTTCGCTCAAATTTTGCCTGAATCTTCAGAAAGATTGAGGTAGTAGTCGAATGCAGTGCCTATAACATGAGCTTTTGATACATAAGATAAATAGGAGCCATTCCAGAAATTTCAGCATTTCAACCACCAGCGTTTCCCCTTAGTACAATTCCTCACAGCTTTTACCCGATAAATTTGGAACAATGATTATCATCCCTCTCGGAAACAAAATAATTCTTTGTGTACTAGTTGCTCAGTAACGGTTAGGCATGAGTGGGAACAATGAGTGGGATTGGTGGAGTCAAAAATAAATTGAATCAGTGGCGAAAGCCTTGAAAACCAGTGAACGTACGTTGGAGCTAAGGAAAGTTGTGCGATGCGTCGCCCCGAACATGAGTTATCGCTTCGATTTGTTCAGGTCGCTCAAAATATTCTAAAAACTGCCATCAGAAGAAGTTCTCGATATCCCACTATCCTGCTTCATCGTCAATTTAATGTACTCAACATAAGACAACTGTTTTTGTATTAATCGTGTTTCCATGTCTACGAAATTGGAATTCAGTCTGAGCTAGGAGCATTAGGCAAATACTCAGTTGTCTAAATTTAAAACTGAACGTGCTAAGAATAGCAACTGAATGGTTTTTTTATGCTTGCAGAATTAACCGCGGCGTCTGGTAGCATGGGCCATTCTAAAGGAAATACTTTGTTTCGATGAGATTTCGCGTATTCACAGTTGTTCACTCTATCATTGCCATTATCTTACTTTTAGGTATAACTTTTTTTTTTTGAAAAGGTGGATGCAGGTGATACCCTTACTGCAGCCACAAACGAGCCTATTTTAAGGGCATCCATGATACTCAGATCATGCACGCAGGCCGTCACCATCAGGTATAACATTCTCGTCTACTTATTGTGGTTGTAGACACAAGTTCGAATGAGTTAAAGGATGGAAGGAAATTTCTTTTTCATTTTTGGCTTGTAAACCACTTCAATGTTCTTTTCTGTTCGCCTAAGGCTTCTCAGTGGGTAACGTAAATACAGAAGATACGGCGCCCATATATATATTTAGCAGATCGTTAGGAGAGCAGTAGTTTCGTACTTCGCAGGGCTATCGTAATTTAATCAACAAAGTATTAGCGAGATTCCTGTTGCTTTCAACACAACCCAAATCCACGTTCAAACGCCGTGTGTTTCTAGTTTATGTCGATCCTTTTAACACCGCGGGCATTGAGAGCGCTCATCACACGCCGATGCCACTATACCGCCGTCAAGTAGGGGCTCGTACGAAAATTAATTGTTAAATTAAATCGTCAGGATTAATTCTGCGCCCTGCTGTCTTAAATGATGCAACGAAAACAAATCCAAGTAGGTTGTTTTGTCATCGCGAGGCGGCCATTTTAATAATAACCCCCACCCCCCACCTTCACTCATCCACCCCCCTCACCGTTCAACTACGTTTTATGTTTAAAATGGAAGAGCCTGTTTCGAAGCGTAGGCCTCCATTGGCTTTTTAACCGTTTGTGTACTTTGAATTTCAAAAATTGTTATCCTTTAGCCCTTTAGCCCAAAGGGATTCATTACCTAAATTAAGTGGGAAGTTGAAACTCAAGCCTCGTTCTTTTCCTCTGCTTTCTTACTCCTCTAACAGCCTCCCCTCCTTCCCCCTACTACCACACCGCCGTGGAATTTCGAGGAATTGTTAGCGGATCAACTTCGTTTTCGAATAATCAGTTAGGAAGAGGATGGTCTCGGGGAAGGGGGGGGGGAGAGAACAATCTCGACAGAAAGGAAATCGTGAAAAGAAGGGGGAGCTAAAAATAATGAGACAATCTCAGTTTGAGTGATAATCTGGTTGATAAATTCGTACTTCACAATTTTTGAATACGAAGCGTTCAATTATATTTATATCGACAGCCGGTGAGACAAAAAAATTCAAAGTCTGCGGGGGATTTTTATTTGATTTAATTTCGAACGCCTCTTCGGATTGGAAGTTTAAAAAATACATTATTACTAACTGAAACTTAGGAGGAGCTCCGATTCTACCAATGGATCTCTGGAAGCTGACTTAAAGCTGTCCAAACATCAGAGTGATTGGTTAGTTCCGCCAGTATGTAAATTATTAAGCGGTCCGTCTTGTCTGGCTGGTGTAATGCTGTGAGTGAGCCCTTTCGACGTAAAAACATCATCGTCTGCGTAAAGTCAGCACTCACGGATGATGTCCTTACACCAGAAGAGCTCACCCACAGCATTATACCAGCCAGAGAAGACGGACCCACCACTGACACTCAGACGGTAGAAATTCCAGGTCTGGTATTTATTTGTTGCAAAGTATGACTGAATTTACTGGGGTGACGTTGACTACATGTTCATAATCGGAAGTTTGACTGTTTGCCCAGCGGTCCCGGATGGTCCCAGCGGCTGACATGAAACATATTGAGAATCAGGAGAAGAATATTTGGGTGACTCCAGGGCAAACGGTCAAAGCTTACATTAGGTGGCCAATTTTGAAGTATAGATATTCCTCTCCTGATTCTCAATATGTTTCGTGTCAACCGCTGCGACCATCCAGGACCGCTGGGCAAACGGTCAAAGGCGATTATGAATATGTAGTTAACTTCAGCCCAGCCTGAATTGTGTTTTTTCAAATATCTATTTCGTCCCCTTCAAAGTAGTTCCTCATTATATCCTCGGGTATTACGGGCAAAATTATGCCAACATTTTCCTCAATCGATGCTTCAAACCGTTGATAAACGACGCAAATTATTCACGTCGTGACGGGTGGTTGTAGTGAGACGGGAGGGAGCACGGGAAGTGAGCGCAATCCAGAAGAAACGATAAGCTTCGTAGTACTGTGCTGCAAGTTCTTTCAAGTTGTAGACTTTGGAGAATACTTAAAAAACTATAACAATTTGACGTAATTCAGATGAAACTACCCAACATTTCGTATTTGTTTGTTATTCATTCTGAATAATAAGCGTGTTTTCAGTCATGAAAATTGCTCTGAACCCCCCTACTCTCTCTCTCTCTCTCTCTCTCTCTCAAATTTCACCATTTTTCGGTATGGGTATTCCAAATCTGCTACGCCCGTCTGCTGTCAAGGCCATATTGTGGCATTAACGCAGTCAGAAAATCTTTCATTTGGGATTAAGTTGTGCCTCCTTCCAGGCAACGCGATTGGGCTAAACCCACGGTTCAGGGCCAAACGTGCTTTAACGAATTGGAGAAAAACGCTGGAAATTATTACACAACGGTTTATGCTTCTCTTGCTCAATATGATTTTGACATTGCCGAATGCCTTACAGAAGCTAACGTCGAAATCGATATTTCCGAAAATTTCATGGTTATTCCGTTGGGCGCAATTTCACACCTACGAGACCCATCCCATTCGATCTAGTATCGACAAATCAAAGTAAATGATACGAAACATGACCAGGCTACAACGAAAATTGACATTTTCTAGGCGACGCTAGGCAATTGGTTCCATCTAGACGCAGCCCTACACAGCTGAAACCCATTCTCTTCTACTCAGCATCGAAAAATTCCTAGGAAATGATACGAAACGTGAATAACTGCAATAGTATTGTCAAAATATCTTTTTCGGCTTAATTTGTGATCCGTTTTCCACCCACGGCGTCCTATTGGGTTGCGGATTAAACAGTCACAACTGCATCCTAGACGAAATTCTTGTGCAAAATAATAGGTATTTTAGACCACGTTAAAATGGTACAATATGGCCCCGACGGTGGACAAACGTTGCCGATCTTGGACCCTACGCCGAAACAAATTCAAATTTCGATGGTGGCGGAAGGGAGGGAGGGGTTAAAAATATTTTCTTGGCCGAAAATTGTTATTCAGAATGACTTATTTATGTTCAGTTTACTTCAGATTTTAATGTTTCAAACGCCGTTTCTGGAAACAGTCTGCGTTTATTAAAGCGATGTTAACACGCTTCTTGATTAGAAAGGGCAGCCTCTTGTATGAAATGATGAGTTCCTGGTTTGAAACATCATTTCAATTACATTTACTATTGCTCGTTATCCAACGTGAAGCTACAGACTTGAAATGGAATGTCCTTGTTTTGCATTGATAATTCCTAATTTTAATTGTAAAGTTCGTGGTTTGAAACTAAAAGTTTTTAATTTGAAATGAAGATTCAATTTTATATAAGGGGCCGTTAATTTCGAAATTTAAAGTATTCTATTTGAAGTTCCAACTTGGAGGTGGACAGTGTGTGATTTGGAATGTGAAGCTTCTAGTTCAAAATAACGCGATGAAATAGAATGTTGTTAACGAAAGTTGTTAGCTTGTAACCGAAATGTCCTCGATAAAAGAAGAAAAAGTTAGTTGGTTAGGGAATTTCTAAATTTGTGACGGAAAATCCCTACCGTTTTACATAAATCATCCGGTGCTATTTGGCTCACCTCGACGCTGCGCTGTGATTAGGGCCAGCGTGGACCGATTCGTTTCCCTCTCATCCCAAACCCAACGATAGCCATCTTTTTTTACTCCCAGAGCGCCCGCTTCTGTTGAAACCCATTTTCATCCTTTTTAGATGGTAATTTTTCCGAAGAGTCTCACAAACGAAGCTCGGTTGAAGGGTATAACAATGAAAACGATGGACACGCTAGACAATAAGCGAGAGACTAGCCGTTGGCTCTTCAATCCTACACTTTATGAGACGGCCTTTCTGACTTGACTGACTTGGGGCGCTCTCGCGCGTTTTATTGCCGCCTTTTGTTCCGAATCCGCTCTCCGCATTGAGAAAACCCGTTTCATTGGCGGAGATAATACGCGATAACATTCGCCAGGGAATCGTTGGACGGATCTTACGAGATTTTACGAGGACAAGGGCCCGCCGGTAGAGCGCTGCTGGAAATGAGGCCGAAAATAACGATAAAGGCTGAGAGGGGAATGAGGATTGTTTGGGGACGTGGAAGCGGCTGGACTCACACGTTGTCCTCTTTGAATTCTATTTTTTTTTAAATATCGCTGGACGTTTGAAATGCTGGGCACAAAGGGCAGACACAACAGTACAATTCGTCAGTGTTTTTATCTCAGAGCGCCGAGACCCCCTCCCCTCTCCTCACAACACACTTCTCCGGAATAGCATTTTTTTGTCAACTAGCTTCCGAGCCAGCGGAGCTCTGGGCCAGCAAGAGAGGCCTGAGGAAGAGATGGGACGAAATGACGATGACGGTAAGAAAGTTAGTTCCTTAGGTGATGCGGATGTAAGATAATTACTTCACACCACAGCAGGAAGGCGAGTAGTGTGACTGTGGAGGGCAACGTTCACGGCAACACCAACTCTTTGAATTGAAGGGCGTTGTCGAGCACTGAGATCAGCTCTATAAGTGCAGCCTCAGTCAATCTGTCTTTCTGATAGACATCTTGTGCCTTCAAGACAGGTTGGGTCTCAAGCGTTTCTTTGAAGACCACACCTACCATCTTTGCCATGGCTTTTAACAGAAAAAAGGAGTGGCTTATGAGTCTCTGTGATTTCGCAGTTGAGGAGTCACTGCCTGCCTTTGGATAAAAACACAAGCCTCGTCCTTCTACATGAGTAGGGCACATAGGTCCGCAGGAAGCTAGCTTTAGAAGTCCAGACCAGGAGAGGGAGTAGGGCTCCCAGAACCTTTGACCTTTTCAGGAGTGAAGATGCGATAGGGCCCTATCCTGTGTGGGTGCAGATGTAGCCGCTTGCCAATTCTGGGATCCCAGGGCCTCCTGTCAATGAACTGTTTGATATTTAAAGCTTTGCTGACAAAGGTTTGACCTTAGCCAAAAACGTAATTTCCCTCTTAGGGGTTTCTTCACTCTTTACACCCATCTCACTTCTTGGCACATACTCGCCAGTTCTTACAGCATTTGACTCTCAATTCTCGCTTCACGTGTCGAGTGAATTGTGTACTGTACCGTAAAATACGCCTTTCGTGCAGCGGCAATGCGTTCTCCCACCGCAACGGGGACAGTGGCAACTTGCGTACGGTTTCCAAGAAATCGGGTCCCTGTTCCTGGGACACTTCTTCAGCGTCCTCGCCTTTTTCCGTAGGTACTTCGGACTCCCTTATCTCGTGATACGAAAAGTCTCAAAAAAAGCCTCGAAAAGCCCTCAACGTCTCCCGCTTTCCGACTTCTCAGTACAAACTTTCAGGCCGTTCGAACGAAGAGAGAAGACAACGCTCCTGAAGTGGGTAATTTATTTTGTTTAGGCTGGTTCTGTGAGAAGGACACTTATTATGTTAGATTCATTTTAAGCCAAAAGGTCGACTATTATTTATTTTTCCCCGGATTAGAATTTTTTTTATTCGTTCCCGTTGATTTCTTCAAGTTTACCCTTTTATTATTTTGTGTTGGGTGGGATACGACCTCTACAGTTCATTTCCTTTGTGCCTAAATTTTAGTTACTCGTTAGCTGTCACTTTTTATTTGCTCGTAATAAACATTATATCTTTCCCTCTCTTGTACGTTACCCAACTCTTATTCTTGTTTCTATGATGTATATTAAGTTGACTTTGGTGTGAAATCAATACAGTCCATCCCGTTCTCAATCTACGTTTTTCACGTTTTCCACAGCACGTGACAACTCCCCTCCGGTGTACTGAAAGATGTTGTTTCTCTGGCTTAATGAGCGGGTTCACGGAAGGCTCATTAGACCGTGGCGAGGCTCTTGCGTGAGTGTGAGACTACCCTAAAGACAATGAATTCTTAGGTCATTCAATTTATAGCTACATTTTTCACGAAAGTGTCAGTCCTGCAACGTTGCCGCTGTCCGAGAGAGGGATATTCCGTGAGAAACCGAAGAATTGAAACAAGGACGTTCGCCGACATGGCGCATATCAACCCCGGGGAGGCTTCGAAAAATAGGGATGGTTTTATTACAGTCCAGACAAAGGAGGTCGTTGTGAATGTTAATAAGATGCCACGCAGGGCGTCCATTGATCCGGGTAGTTTATGGTGACGTTCTTGAGCACGAGGAGTTGACGTCATCTCTCCTGCGGTGGAAATGGGGGGCATCCTTTCTTGTCAAAGGGACAAAGGAATTGAGGGCCCTTCAATAAAAAAAGAGCCGCCCTTCCCCTCTCGCCCGTCCAACTTTCCAAGGGGTAGGTTTTGGAGGTGCTCACTTTGCTTTTCCGCAGCAGTCAACGACCCTTGAATCGTTCCTTTTCCCTGCGCCTTAGTTTACCTGGGTGGCATAAATAATCCGGAATTTGATTGTTATAACTTGGCGACGAGATTTAAACCAACCTCCGACGCGATGTGACGCGTTTCCCTGATTTATAAAGTAGGGTGTGAAACCCACACAGAAACACTATCTCAAATTAATGAAACACGGCATGAGTTATGATAAATGAACTACGTATTCCAAGCACCAATATACATCGTTCGCGCCAAAAGAGATTGCTATTGAGTCTGATAAGGGCGCGCTCGTCTTCACTCCCCTTTTCCATGCACAGTCCTGCATAGTTAACATAGGAACTGTACACACAGATACAGATCGAAAAACGAATTTCGACGAAATCACAGAATTAAATTCGCACCAAAAATAGGCAAAACCAGTTCAATCGACGAAAAGCTTTAATCGAAGGACGCAACCAGTCTGCAATTATTCTAATTATTGAAAAATATGAAGTACGAAGGGATAACCAGAGTACTGCTAGAAAACGTTCAATGTATTCTTATGGGTACTCACGGAGCAACGTGTAACCAAATCTCACTACTAATATTGGTTGACAGATTATCCTACTAACCGTCACATTCTGATCCTGTGTAGACGGGGGGAGGGAATACAAGAAAGCGATAAGGAGCTTAAAAACAACTCATACAACCATGAGTGACAGTCACGTTTCGTATTTGTTCAAACCGAACCGTTAAATATATTTGTACAAAAATTAGTTTTGTTCCGTAACTGGTATCTACTGTGAACTTATTAATGAGGAAGGGAAAAACACAAACTAAGGCAGAGGGAAGAGTATAGGAAGCATCACAAACAATTCTGGGATTTGGATTATCAACGAAAAAACATGCTTCGGAACCCCCTTCGTACGCTCTTTAAATCTCTCATCTCTACTCATCATTGTCTGTACATTTGCTACTCATTGAGTGGTGTGTGTATGTGTTCGAATTTATTAAAAGAAAATCAGTACCTACGCTTCAAACCGGGTTAGTATGCACACAGATCTGGTATCTTTTTTACTTTCCTTGCTCTACGAAGTAGAAAGGAAAGTTATGTAATCGGCTGAAAAAAAAATTTTGAGTTCTCTTCAGATCATTACGTTTCAGACCCCTCTGAGTCCGAAAAACACTATTTGGGAAAATGGTCTGTGTGTATGTGTGTCTGTGAACGATTTTTAGAGAGAACCACCGTACCAAATCAGCTCAAACTTGATATCTAGCCCGGAAGTCACTATGGGACGCCAAAATAAGGGTATGAACAAAAACCACCGAAATTTGACTATAGTTATCATAGTGATCAAAACACCAAATATTTTTTTTCTCAAAAACGGCTCTAACGATTTTGATTAAATTTTTTATATTGCTAGCTCCAAATATGGCAACTATACCATAAAATTCCCATCTATGGGAAAATGACGAGAGCAGCACAATAAATTACCAATACTTTCGACGAAATCGATTTTAGCGCGGTTTTTAGAGAAAACAACCGTACCAAATCAGCTGAAACTTGATGTCTAGCCTACGAGTTACCATGGGACGCAATAGTGAGGGTATGGGCAAAATCCACCGAAAGTTAACTATAGTCATCATAGTGATCAAAACACCAAATTTTTTTTCTCAAAAACGGCTCTAACGATTTTAATTAAATTTTTTATATTGATAGCTCTCACTAAGGCAATGATACGTTAAAATTCCCATCTGTGGGAAAATGACGAGAGCAGCACAATAAATTATCAAAATTTTCGACCAAAAGCGTTTTTCGCGCAGTTTTTTCCTTATAAACTCCGCTGGAATTCTTGTAGAATGTCAAAAAAATTCGGTATTGTAGTCCAATCATATACCTAAAGGGTGAGTGTTTAAAAAAGCTCATGAGATACATGGGCTCACTCCAGAAATTCCTGAATTTCAACTACTGCCGTTTCGCTTAGTACCAGTTGTAACAGTTATTTTCCAATAACTCTGCAAAAGTGATTACTATCCTTTTTTTTGAGAAATCGTGTTTACAGCCTCATTAATTATCTGTGTACCAATTGCTCAATAAAGGTCCGGCAATGAGTACGAGCAGCACAATAAATTGCTGTCGTTAAGCGTTGTTTGACCTTTCCTTGGGTCTACGAAGTAAAAAGGAAAGTTATTTAATCGGCTGAAAAAAAAATTTTGAGTTTTCTTCAGATCTTTACGTTTTAGACCCTCCTGAGTCCGAAAAACACTATTTGGGAAAATGGTCTGTGTGTCTGCGTGTCAGTGTGTGTGTATGTGTGTCTGTATACGAGTTTTAGAGAAAACCATCGTACCAAATCAGCTCAAACTTGATATCTCGCCAGCAGGTTACCATGAGACGCCAAAATAAGGGTATGAACAAAATCCACCGAAAGTTAGCTATAGTTATAATAGTGATGAAAACACCAAGTATTTTTTTTCTCAAAAACCGCTCTAACGATTTTGATTAAATTTCTTATGTGGATAGCTCTTAATAAGATAATTATACCATAAAATTCCCATTTGTGGGAAAATGACGAGAGCAGCACAATAAATTATCAAAATTATCGACGAAAAGCGTTTTTGCCGTGGTTTTTTCCTTTTAAACTCCGCTGGAATGTTAGCAGAATGTTAAAGAAAATTGGTACTGTAGTCCAATCCAATACCTATAGGGTGAGCATTTAAAAACGCTCATGACATACATGGGGCTCACTCCAGAAATTCCTGAATTTCAACTACCGCCGTTTCGCTTAATACCAGTTCTAACAGTTATTACCCAATAACTCTGCAAAAGTGATTACTATCCTCCTTCAAAAATCCATGTTTACAGCCTCATTAATTTTCTGGGTACCATTTGCTCAATAATGGTCCTGGAATGAGTACGAGCAGCACAATAAATTCTTTAACTGTAATCGCTGCCGCTTCATGCTGCCGTAAAGCGTTGTTTGACCAAGTTCAAATTAACTGAATGACAAATGAATTGATTAAATAGAATTAGCCATGTACAAAGTGAATTGACGTAGAGCTAAGGAAAGTTGTGTGTTGCAACGCACCAGATATTTTTGGTCGCTCTGTAATGAGCTATATTATACTTCCATCGCACAGTTTATTGGACTGTCGCACCGATTTTGTGGGAACGCTAGTATCATATGGGCGAGATGTATATTCAAAACCACGGAAATTTCCTCGACCCCAAGTGCACACAGCGATTTTTTTTGACATTAGTAACTAATAAAATCTGTTTTTCATTGTGTTTATAACAACGTGCTACATGAAAATCGTGCCGTATGAGGTTCCTGAATTTATTGTGCTGCTCCTACTTGCGCTATGACCATTATTGACCAATCAATGCGCACGAGATTTGTAAGACTGTCTAGCGATTTCATTAGAAAGATCCTTGTAACCGTTTTAGAATAATCGGGTACGAACTTTCGAATTTCTTGAGTAGCTCTTATATATCTTATGAGGGTTATTAAAGACTCATTATATAGAAACTTTTCGATTATCAACTCCATTTTTCTGAAGACTAGACATTTTTTCTTACATATTTATGAGAGCTTATGAGAAAAAACTGCGTTAAAATCAATTTTCGTCAATATTTTTGGTAATGAGGTTGCAAGTGTAACTCCAGTTGGTTTACTTCGTAACCTAGCAAATGTTATTTTATTGTGTTCCATATGTTACGTATGAAATTATATTCATTCTCGATTTTGCGAGTGAACGTAATTATTGTGTTATAAAATAAGCTTTCCAATATCGGCCTAATTACAGGTTATGGGCCTGTGGTGGAGTTGCTCAAAAAAACCCTGCAAATTATTACACAATGGTTTATTATTCGTGAACGGCTGGACCTAGTATTACTGCTCTGAGACCCATCCCATTCGATTCAGCATCGAATACTAGTAAACCATATGAAACATTACCTGGCTACAATGGAACTACGGAAACTAAATATTCCCTCGGCGCCAGGCGCCAGTACACGTGCGGAGGAAGTAGCCTTAACCTTCGGGGGCTTCCAAGCCAAGGAACCCTCCCACCACAATTGGCAGGACGTTGTGAGTCCAAAGGGCGTTGCGAGTCGAGTGGGCCTTGAAAACGATACGAAACACGGCTTATTTGCGATTATACTGCGTTTCGTTAATTTTTTTAACGAAAAGGCACAACACGGCCCGGACGGGGGACGGACATTACAAATTTGGAATCCCCATCTTGAAACGTAAAGTATCAAATTTTAAGGGGGGGGGGGTTGTAAAAAATATTTGGTAAACATAGGGTTATTATTTAGAATGAATAATAAACCAAAATGGAATGGAGTTGCTCAAAAAAAACCCTGCAAATTATTACACAATGGTTTATTATTCTCGTGAACAGCTTAACCTAGTATTACTGCTCCGAGACTAAACCAGTTTCAACTCCCATTGAAGTCAACTTAAAATTTCACGACAAAATTCCTACATCAGATGAAATGAATCATATTCAACATCAATCATTAATAAGTTCATTGTTATATTTAGCGATTGGTACTTGCCCAGATATCACATTTGCTATTAATGTTTTGAGCCAAATTCAATAAAAGATACAAAGAAGCACACTGGAAAGCAGCAAAATGAGTTTTACGATATTTGAAAGGTACAGCTGATATGAAGTTGACATACCGAAAAACAAATCAGCGTTTGGTTGGTTTTGTGGATGCCGACTGGGGGAACTGATCAATAAATCGCAAATCTTATACCGGAACGGTTTTCGCGATGGCTAGAACAGCCATTACATGGGAAACCAGGAAACAAAGAACTGTGGTTACTTCCAGTGCAGAAGCTGAGTACTTGAGCCTCACCAAGGGCATAAAAGAAGCTCTGTATTGGCTGAGATCGCTATAAAGTCTTGGAAATCCGTTACAGGGAACTTTGACACTCAAGAATGACTTTCCAAGGATAATTACAACTTGTCATCGATCTTGTTAATCACACCGAAGAAAACACATTGAGATTCGTTGAGCCTTCATCCGTGAAGCTATAAACAAGTTGGTGGACGTCGAATACACATCGACTGATAGAATGCCTTCGGGCATACTGATGTAAGTTACTCTGACGAGGTGTTCACTGGCACTGGGTCTACACCTGAAGTCGCTTGTGTAACTCCAGTTGGTATACTTTGTAACCAAGCAAATGTTATTTTATCCCAAAGGGTAGGTATGAAATTATATTCATTCTCGGTTTTGCAAGTGAATGTAATTATTGTGTTGTAAAATAAGCTTTCGAATATCGACATAATAATATCATTCCATAAATGATAATTTTACGGTAGTGCAGTGTCATTTGGAGCTGTCTGTACAAAAAATTCAATCAAAATCGTTGTAGCCGTTTTTGAGAGAAAAAAAGTGGTGTTTTGATCACTATGATAAGTATAGTTTAGAGGGGATTTTATTTATACTCTTATTTTGGCGTCCCATGGTAACCTTCGGGCTAGATATCAAGATATATGTAAGATTCTCGCCTGACCTCGCATCTCATTTTCTTCTTAGTTACAACCTGGAGTCTTGTTAGTCACTCCATGTTGTTTTTCAATCCCACAGCTGTTGTTTTAGTTACCAAGAACTTTACCTTCATCTCCCGTTTCTGCTCATTCCTAAGGATGGGATATCGAAAGGAAATATCGATATCAATATTGAACGATATATCAAATAGAAAATATCGTTGCCGATATAATATCGGTTGCAAAATATCGATATCGGAAAATATCGGTGCCTTTTTTACTTTCCGCTACCCGAAGGGAAGGAAAGTATAGTAATCGGCCCAAAAAAAAAATTTGGGTTTTCTTCAGATCTTTACGTTTCAGACCCTACTGAGTCTAAAAAACCTAATTTCGGAGAGAGGTCCGTGTGTATGTCTGTGTGTGTGTGTGTCTGTAGTTCGATTTGCGGGAGAACGGCTGATCCGATTGAGATGTTTCTTTTGGTTTATTATTCATTCTGAATAATAACCCTATGTTTTCGGTCACGAAAAATTTTTTACAACCCCCCCTCAAAATTTGATACTTTACGTTTCATGACATGGAGATTCCAAATTTGCAATGTCCGTCCGCCGTCCCCTGTCCCCTGTCCCCCATCTGCCGTCCGCGGCCCGGGCCGTTTTGTGCCTTTAACGTGGTCTAAAAACTTCGTTCTTTCGCCCAAAAATCCGATTTGGTATCTAGTTGTGCCCGCCATCTCCGCAATCCGATCGGACGAAGCCCGTGGTTGTAATGGGCAAAAACGGTTAAAAATTAACGAAACGCAGTATAACGCGTTACGTCTTTGAAGTCCCTCGCTCCCGCCCATCAAAAGCGATCGTCACTGGTCCGGCGCAACACCGCCGCCCGCCACCCCTTTCCACTCGACTCACAGCGTTCGCCCAATTAGCGCCGGGGTTTTTTTTTTTTTGTCTTCCTAGAAGGCGCTCGTGTTTCGTATATAACCTTTGGCACTACGATTTGTCTCTTTATCGTCCGATTGCCTTGTTCTCGTCTTCACCTCCACGAATGACTCTTTCTCTCCGTCTCAACGGTAGCAAAATATCTGTTATCTTCGATTGAACTTTTCATTATTCGCTTATTTTTGGTTTATTTATTAATAGTTCGTTCGTTTCATTTTTTTTTTGTTTATTTTAATATTACGATTCAGTTCTTTTCGGCCTTTTTTTGGGTTTCATTATGATATTTTTCGATGCTGAATCGAACAGGATGGGTCTCGGAGCATTAATGCTAGGTCAAGCTGATTATCCGAATAATAAACCGTTGTGTAATAATTTGCAGCGTTTTTTTGTTTTGTTCGTTATTTTTTGTAGACACCAAAATAAGGTTATGGACGATTTCGGCCGATGGGAAGGGGGGGTGGGGGACGAAAATGTACCAAAATTTAGGGTTTTTCGCATTTTTCTCGAAAACGGCTCTAACGATTTTGATCAAACTTTCAAATTATCTTTTCCTAATCAATGCCTAACTTTTCTTCTCTATACATATCTCCATGAAAATACGGTGAACGGAGATATAGGCCCATGAAGCAAAAATAGGTTTTTTACGCGTTTTGGCAAAACGGCTTCAGCGATTATCACCAAAGTTTAGAGATGTTTCGGAATAGTTAATGCCTACATATTGTTCTCAATAAATGTTTCTCTGACAGTCCATTGAACAGAGATAAAAATCAAAATGTGTAGAAAATAACCTTTTTTCTAACATTTCCGTAAATTCCAGGCTAACTTTTGCATCAGATGGGATATATCCTAATGAAGGATGTTGTAGTCACCCATACCAACATTTCGTTCTGTATAATTATTTCTGTATATATGTTGAACAGAGATATAAGCCAAGTTAACTCAGAAAAGAAGATTTGTCGAATATTAATTTATCGGTATTCCAATTTTCTCAAAAACGGCTCTAACGATTTCGATCAAACTTTCGGAGTACTCTCAGCTAACTAGTCCCTACATTTAGTTCTCCATAAATGTTCCTGTAAAAATGCGTTGAACGAAGATATAGCGCCCGCCTATGTAGCTGGTGTTCGAGCTTAAAGGGGTGGCGGAAAGTAGTGTGTTGCTACGCACCAGATATTTTCTTCTAAACATGCAGGAAAGCAGGCATAATTCACGAAACAGGTCGAATTCAAAAAAATATCTGTAACATAAACCATAATGATCGATATTCTTATGTAAGTACCTACTGTAATAATATTAGAATAAGCGTTTCGATAAATTGATAAAACTCGTTGTTTTGTGGGCATGCAAAAGTCGTACAGAAAACCTGAAATGCTCCACAATGTGCTACACGCTCAAATGAGGTAGAGTTGCATTTAAGAGCCCCTCCTGAAGCCGACGTCAAAAAGTGCCCTTTATCGTTCTGGTGCCAGCCTGCCTCAGTGGAAATGTTTTCCCAGTTTACTGCGATCGCAAGAAGGTACCTGACGGCCACATCGACCTCAGTGCCATCAGAACGCGCGTTGCGTTTTCCCAAGTCGGGAACATTATGGAGCCATTAAGAAATCGTCTAAAAGATGACACTTTGAATAAATTGTTGTTTTTACGATCCATTGTGGAAGAATTTTTCTTCTGATGATATTAGTTATGATAGTAGAATAAGTATTGCCAATTATTGTTACAAAATACTTTGTGTAAATAAATAGCTTTTTCTTTCTCATCCAATTTTTCCAAGAATTAGCCTTCCGTTAATTTAATTTCCTGGTTTTGGGTAGTAGGTGTTGGCAATAAATTATTAAAACAATTGAAAAAAATTAAATTTAAAAAAAACGATATAGGAAATTGCGGTGTTGGAGACCCGTATGCAAGCGTTTGTAATGATTTCCATCATACAGGGTTTTTCAATTATGATTTTTAAATAACCCGATAATATCGCACAGAAAATATCGATATTCAAATATTATCAAAATCAAAATATCGATACAAAAATATCGGATATTGCTCGGAAAATATCGACATTCCGATATTATTGATATCGATATCCCATCCCTACTCATTCCTAATTCGTTTGTAAGTTAGAATCGACTTAGTTTTCGATTCTTAATACATTTTTAGCATCGTTTCTTTTGTATTATTTCGGTTTGTGGATGTTAACCCTAAGTCTTACATATATCAGGTTTGAGCGGGTTTATCCTTTTTTTTTGCAATGCGTTCACGGACTTTTTCATTTTTATTTATTGTAAGCTCACCGCGAATACACTTTACGAATTGCACCCAAAAAGAAACAAAATAAATAGTAGCAAGGGAAATGGGGAGGGGATCCAGACTGCAGATTGGGACGGGGAAGGAAAGAAGGATAAGAGGATGTTCCACGCTAGAACGACCTCCAGTTCAGATGTGATTCGAGCAACTCATGGGCGGTGATACCTCGAAGAACGCCTGCTGACCCACCCAAACCACGCATCACCTCTGCACTTTTCTAGCACCACACGTCGCTCCAGGGCAGAGTCAATGCAGCAACCCTGATGCTACCTGCCTCCACTCGACGAGATTCCGACACCCCCATACGAAGATCCGTCCTGTCATATCTGCGCTGGGCTTGCCAAGGTAGCGTATGATTCCGCCTGTTAAACACCGGACCTGAACATCCAGGATTAGTGCAGACTGATTGGGACCAACAGCGGCGGTGTCAGGCCTCTGCCCATCTCCAGAGACTACCTAATAGTGCCGCTCCGTGTCCACTTCCCAGCCCACAGATGAAAATATACCAGCACCCTGCTTGCAGGCCACGTCATGACTCTTAACACGGCTCCCAGGAGTACGCGCACACACCTGCACCACACGATTCAGCGACTCAAACCGGTTACCACAGGCACGACAACTAGCATCCACGGTATTTCAATCCCGGCTTCTTGTGCACAAGATCTAAAGAAATCTTTTTATTTCTTCGGGCGATTAGATAACTTTCTTTCCGCTTCTTAGAGTCAAGGAAAGTAACAAACTACACCAAAACCTCTTAACGTCGAAATGTTTGGTAATTTATTGTACCGAAATTATTCACAACTAAGAAGTTGTGCACTGTCATATCATTAGGACCAATCGAGCTAACTATTGTTCATTTTGGATCGATTTCAGTCTTACCTTTACTTTATCGCGTTCTCAAATTGTGTTTTTCGGACTCAAAAGTTCTGGAAAAAACTCAAAAATTGTTATTAACTAGATTAACTATAGTAACAAATGTATTGTGTCGTTCCGGTTCGCGGCAAATCGTGTCTTCTATATTCAGGTTACTTTAGGTTCTGGTTACACACCATATACGTAATAGTTTTTCAAATCATCTAGTCTTACGGGGTGCGTATTAGAGCGATGTTCTATTCAACAAGCTCCAGCATCGAGCCATTTCCCACAGTGCAGTCATCAATGAGGGGATCAGAAGTGAAAATAGTGCTGTCTCGTGTTTACCGAAGGTTTTCGAGATGTGGACAGGACATACGGACGCGCAGGCTATTTGTTCTGAAGGTTTAATGGGTTTGGCGCGGGCGTGTTCGAACGCTCTTGACCAGAGGCCTGCTAACTGACTGACTACGCCGTTGCAGCCACTGAATTATCCGCGTTGTTGACATACCAAAGCTCCTTCCCTTGTTGTGACCCCCCCCCCCCCAGCGTTTCGAATTCCGGACATTCGCTCAACAATTATCCTCATTGCGTCATGTTATAATTAATTGGTGTTTGGAGAGTTTTGAATTGTCTCAATACGAAAGGATTAAGTATTGCCGTCGGTCAAATGAAGTTTTCATACGCTGTTTTGAAGTCTCCGATATAAAATGTTCAAGTGCGTTCAAGGTCACGTGACATGAAGCACTCCGGAAGCTCTGCAAGCAGTTGGCGTCTTGTCATTAGAAGAGGGATGTGAGAAGAGTGGTTTTGGTTTACTATTCATCCTGAATTATAACACTGTGTTTTCGGTTAGGAACATTTTTTACGCCCCCCCCCTCCTCCGGCGACGGTTTTTCGCCTTTAGCGTAGTCTACAAAATTTGTTCTTTCGCACAAAAATCCCATTTGGTATCTAGTTGTGCCTGCTGCTCGGCAATCCGATGGGACGATTGTTATGGGGAGAAAACTATTTAAAAAATTAACAAAAACGCAATGTAGGCAGTTTTATCGCAAATACGGCGTGTTCGAAATCGTTTTCTTGGTATTTTCAGGTGCAGGATCGAGTGTAACAATTCCACGAGGTCTAAAATGCGTCAATAGTGAAATCACAGTAAATATAGTCAGCCAAAGTCTACTAATTGAAAGAACTCGCGGGACAATAACTACAGCGAAAGTAATCGTTTCATCGTTTGCACTCCGTCCCTTCTCACTCCAACCACCCGTCAGATCGGCTCGCCACGTCGTGATAATTGCCTACAGGTGCCTGTCATTTCGTTGTAGTCACGTTTCGTATGGTTTACTGGTATTTTTCGATGCTGAATCGAGTGGGATGCGTCTCGGAGCTGTGAGACTCCGTCAAGCTGTTCAATGAACCATTGCGTAATGATTTGCAGGGGTTTTTACCTGACTGTCAATTGGAGTTTTTGAATTGATCAGAATTTGAGGGGAAAACACTACGAAAAGTGTTTTTTAAAAGGAAATCGTTAGTTTGATTTCCGGAGTTCATGGGGAATTATGCAAATGTATACCTGACGCGACGTATTCCACAACTTTCCTCAGTATATTCAAGGATTTTCACAGCTAACAATAAATGTTTCCCCTAATTCTTTTGAATTTAGTGAAACATAATCGCATGAATGCTGCTACGATGTTTATTGAGTTAGCAACGTATAGGTAATTGATGTTACTGTTAATATGCTTAGCGGGAGGTATGCGACTACATCGAGAGTTACCTTTGACTCCCCTTCTTTGGACAACTGGCACCTTGAGAACGACAATAGAACGACTAAAGTTACAAATTCCAGGCGCCTGTAGGCAATTGGCACTACATGACGAGCAGATCTTACGGGTAGTTGGAGTGAGAAGGGAGGGAGTGCGAACGATGAAATTATTACTTTCGCAAGTACATTCAATTAAATATACTTTGGCTCACTATAATTACTGCGATATCACTGTTTTCGGACTGTTTGGAAGGGCAGTCGTACACCTTTGACCCGTTCCATTTGGCCAAGCTCCTAAAAATACCTTAACACCGGAACCAAATACGGCGTAATTCCAATGAAACTCCCAAAATTGAGTTTTCGGTAATTTTTTCACCGTTATTTGCCCATAACGATTATGGACTTCGTTCGATCGTATTGCCGAGCAGGCGGGCACAACTAGATACCAAATGGGACTTTGGGATTGCTTTTTTAGACCACTTTTGGTGTGTGTGTGGGGGGGGGGGGATAAAAAATTGTCCTGGCAGATAACGTACGTGTATTATTCGGAATGAATAATAAACCAAAAGGGAATCTCTCAAGACAAGGCGTTTACTGCTCTACCAACTCGTCGCCACGTGCCTGCTGGAGCCATGGCTAGAGAATTCTATCTTAGTCTTGCTTTCCATGTCACAGAGAAGAGAACTCATGTCACAAAGCAAACACTTTAGTACTGCCTTAACAGCGGGAAGATGATCTCCTTACATCGATAGCGCTCTCTCGCAGTATCTCAGCAGCTAGAGAAGACAGACTCACCAACCAGGTATGTTAACAACAATATTTATATTGTCAGAACTAAACCAATCACTTTAATACGAGCAGAAGCTATTTTATGTATCAAGATAATTTGAAAGTTTGATCAAAATTGTTAGAGTTGTTTTCGAAAAAAAATTATAAACCCCTACTTTTGACATTTTATGTCTTTACTTTGCTGCAGAAACTCGAAAATGTAACGCGGGAGATGTGACGCTGGAGATGTAACGTGAGAGATGTTACGCGGGATATGTAACGGAGAGGCGTCATGAAATATATTGTGTTGGATAAGCTTGGTAACGTATGTTACAAAATGTAACGCTTGGTAACATCACACGTTTTAATAACCTCAGTGACTAAGTGATGATGTCAATCGCAACTGACGCGGCGATTATATCGAAACCATCAACGAGCACAATCAAACGTAGTTATCATTGCATAAAAACAAACATAAAAGATATAAAATGTTCCTAGTGGTTGCGTTCTTGTACGAAAGCTCTACCCACCGTTTGTGTTTTCGTTTCTTTAGCTTAGGGGAAACGACCTAAACCCCAAGGAAGCATTATACGCTTAATTAAAGTAAAGAGAGACTGGTCGACGAAATTTTTTCGTTTCCATTGTCCATTGGATGAGGGGGGGGGGCGAAATGCTTTTAAACTATCTTTTACTAATCAGTCCATTCAGTTTCATTCTGAATAAATTCTCTGTGAAATCGTTCATTGACATTATTAGGAATATCGCTGTTGAATCTTCTTAATACTTTCAAGTATTCCACATATGGTACATTTTCGTAGCTCACCCCTCTTTCCCATCGACGGAAATCGCACATAACCTTATTTTGGTGTCTACAAAAAATAACAAACATAACAAAAAAAAACCAGTTCAATCGCTTCAGCCGTTCTCCAGCAAATTAAACTAAACTAAAATTGTTTTTCAAAGCTCACCGTAAATGGGATGGTGGCACCCAAAAAGGAGAAACTAAATAAATAATAACTAAGAAAATGAGGAGGGCGCCCAGACTACCTTATACTGTTTCTAGGTATAGAGGGTTGCGACTGGGAAGGATGGATAAGAGGATGTTCCACGACCCGAGCAACACACGAGTGGTGATACCTCGTAGAACGCCTGCGGACACACCCAGCCGACGCGTCCCCTCAGCACTTTTCTTGCGCCACGCCAGGACATGGTTAATGCCGCATCCCTGATCCGACACCACCAGACGAAGATCCGTCCTGTCGTATTTGCGCTTCTTGGCTAGACTGGTTGGGACCAACAGTGACGATGTCAGGCCTCAGTCCTTCTCCTGAGACAACCAGGTAGTTCCCCTCTTTCTCCACTTCCCAGCTCTCAGATGCACAATGTACCAGCAACCAGCTTGCAGACGGCGTCGTGACGCTTGACACGACCCCCATGAATACGCGGATACACCTGCACCACATGATTTAGCGAAACAATACAGGTTACCACAGGTACGACAGCGAATATTAACAACGTTACGATCGGTAATCCTTCCCATGATTGCCCTCTGAAGCCCACTTCACCCACGCAGGAGAGTAGGGTAGTTCCGTCAACCGAACCATGCAAAGCAGCCGCAAACACTGAAAGCCTCCCCCGTGAGGACATCATTCGCTAATCACATACACTCACTCACACACACACGGACCACGCGCCGAAATTAGGTTTTTTAGACTCAGTAGGCCTCAAAACGTACAGATCTGAAGAAAACCCAACTTTTTTGACACGATTACAATACTTCCCTTACCCTTTGGGTAGTGGAAAGTAAACATTGCGTTGACAAAAGCGTAAATTACCTATCCGTTGATTACTCAACACAGGTAGTGAGTTAGATGGGTAGGAGCAACGCGATAAACTCCGAAAGATTAAGCGTGTACAGTTTCAATGTAGAACCTTAGGTTATGGTTTGCCATGTTCTTACAAACTCAGCTATATATTGGATCAGTAGCTAGAGCGATAAATGTACGTGGGTCCGAGGAAATTCGTTGCGATGCCACCGCGCACCGGTTATTTTTTGTTTGGTAATAATCCAGTCTTAACGAGAGTTGTAATTTGCGGTAAAGACGACGGGAATTGCGACTGCCGAACTCGCGTTGTTTCGTGAAAGAGAAACGGCGGCAAGAGCGACTTGGTATTTCTATCAGAAGGTTGAAAGGAGTTGCGAAGCTTCGGTGAATATTTCAATATTAAACTTGCGGTCTTATCGCGTTGTAAGTTCGTCGTCGAGAACAAGACGAACCCCATTTTATATCGCGATCGTTGAAAGCTCAGGTTCTGAGTCCCACGGCACCAGACCATTCGAGGTGATATTTGCACTTCCACCCGAATAAGCCGAGTGAATTGAGTCGCCCTCTTCATCTGAGAGCAAACATTTAGAAACTTACGGGCGGCGAAGTAACGACAACGACGACCTGAGACGACGGGGTTCCCACTTGATTCCGCCGCTTTTACTCCAACGTCTTCGGGGGAATGAAAATGGGGCGTCTGTTTCAACGGTTTTTTATTGTAATCGGCTCAAAAAGTATCTGGTGCGTAGCAACACATAACTTCCGCCACCCCCGTAGGTTCCAACACCACCTACATATGATAGCGCTATATTTTCGTTCAACGCGTTTCTACAAGAACATTTATCGAGAACAGAATGTAGGGACTAGTTAGTTGAGAGTCCTACGTAAGTTTGATCGACATCGTTAGAGCCGTTTTTGAGAAAATGTTCGACAAATCTTCTTTTCTGAGTTAATTCGTCCAGGATCAGCTGCGGTGATGTGATATGGCGACTCCATCTGCCCTCAAGCCTGGGGCGGAGTTTTGGTTGACGGATGGGAACTGATGCACTGTGCTGACTCCCCCTACTCTCCTGCATGGGTGGAATGGGCTGCAGAGGGCATTCATGGGAAGCGTTCACGCTGTTCGTGTGGCGTCACTACCTACAGCAATGAGGTACATGAGGCCGGGATCGTAATGTTGTGTGTTCAACGCAAAGCGCCGAATCTGTTCAGGTTTTTGACCTCGGAATTTCCGCTCCTGCACAGTGGGTCGCACCTGTGGCAAGGTCATTGTTTTTCCAAAGGTCTTCGCACCTACGGAAATCCCAGTTCGTCGGTCATTTCCATCGGTGGTTTTCCCAACATTTCCCTCTCCGCCTTTTTTCAGATTCCTCTCCACAACTGATACCTTCTCCCAAAATCATTCTGCTTCCAACTCTTGTCCTAGTAACTTCTCGCTCTCCCTTACAGTTTCCCGTGCCAGTTCATCCGTTTCGAGTACTTGTTCAAGATCTCAGCTCAAATCTAACTCAAGTCAATTCCGCACGTACAATACAGTCCTCCTCACGCTCTCCGAGTTTCATTTTTATTTCGATCCTCAAGCTTCCCCTTTCATGCGCCCAACATTGTGAGTGCGTGCTGTCGTGCCTATGGTAACCTGTTTGAGTAGCTGAATCGTGTGGTGTAGGTGTGTCCGTGTACTTATGGGAGCCATGACGTGGTCTGTAAGCAGATTGCTGGTACATTGTCATCTGTGGCATGGGAAGTGGACACTGAGTAGTCTCTGCAGAAGGACTGAGGCCTGACATTGCCGCCGTAAGTCTTGAACAGTCTGCAGTGAAAAGCCGAGAAGCGCAAATACGACAGTATGGATCCTATACAGCAGTGTCGGAAGTCCGGGAGACAGGTAACATGAGTGTTGCAGCATTGGCCGTGTCCTGGCGTGGCATGTGGTGCGAGAAAAGTGCTGAGGAGATGCGTTGGCTGGGTGTGTCAGCAGGCGTTCTGTGTGTGTGTGTATCTATAGTTTGATTTACAGGAGAACGGCTGGACCGAAAGGGCTGGTTTTTTTGTTTTCCTTCTTATTTTTCGTAGACACCAAAATAAGGTTATGGGCGATTTCGATCGATGGGAAAGGGGGGTGCGGGACGAAAAAATAAAAAACGAGGGTTTTTCGCATTTTTCTCAAAAACGGCTGTAACGATTTTGATAAAAATTTCAAATTATCTTCTACTAGTGGGTACAAAACGTACATATCTCCATGAAAATACGGCGAACAGAGGTATAGTCCTAAGAAACCAAAAAATGGTTTCAAACGATTTTCACCAAACTCACAGGATGTTTTCGAATAGTTAATACCTATGTATTGTTCTCAATAAATGTCCCTCTTACAGTCTATTGAACAGACATAAAAATCAAAATGTGTCGAAAATAATGTTTTTTCGAACATTTTCGAAATATCAGGAGTAACGGCTTCCCCAGATTTGATCAATCATGCTGAGTGTGTTCTAGCAACTTATACCCTCAATTTGTTCTTCATAATTATTTCTTTATCTATCGGTTGAACGGAAATATATGTCACGATACCTCTGAAAACGAGATTTGTCGAATATTAATTTACTGTTTTTCCAATTTTTTCTTTACAAATGCCGCACAATGAACACTAGTGTTTACGAAGAAATCAGGTCAGTAGTAGAATAAACTACCTAAACGGTAGAAGTTCGATAATGGTAATTACATAGTCCGGGGAAACCACAAAAATTCCAAACTATTTAAACCAACGTCGTTTGTAGAATAATTTTTTTCGCTGTTTTCTTCTCTAATACCCCAACTGTGAACTGAAACCTTCCCAGAATAATGGCATTGACAGTCTCATTAATTACCAATACTCTTCAAAGATGGTCGTGACATAATGAGCGGGAGGTCATTAAATGTCGGAACTTTGAGGGCTGCCACTTGCTGCGTTGTTCAATCAAGTGCCTGGCACAAGAAGCAGTAGCTCAATAAATTCCCAGACTTGAAGAGCTGACAGTTTTTTCGTACGGCGTTTACATGTTCATATGAACTTAGTAACAAATATGCTGAATTACTACGTATTAGATGGAATTCACGTGAGGCTAAGAAAGTTGTGCGTTGCTTAACACCGGATATTTTCGATTCAGTATGCCTCAAGACAAGCTAAATTTGCCAGTTACTCGAACTCAACGTAACAAACTCGGTGTCTTCCTATGCCCATTCAACACAAGTTGGCAGATGGGATTGCCTTGTCACGTCACTACAGTTGATCCTGTGCACGTCTACATCCTCTGCCGCTAGTGCGTTGTTAGATTAGACACCTCAGGAAGCGGTTCCCATCAAATCGGGTTCCCATTGAGCTACTTTCAAGATGGATGGGAAGCCATAAGTAAAGCTCACGTGCCAGAATAGCATATTATGTAAGTACTCACCTCTGAAGTCTTCAAACTGACGAAACATTCTCGGCGGGAGTGCGTTGGTTCGAGGAAAACGCCGGAATATCTTGCCGTTCACTGAGTAAAGGTATGTCCGCGGACTGGTAAAAAAAGGAACGAAAATTCACCGATTAATAGCACTTTATTTTGGCGAATCACGGATTCACATCGGTTTTATTGATACGGAATTTTCGCCGCTGAACACGGAACATGACCGCGCCATGGTGTCACCAAACATTTCTAACAACATTTTATAGATAAATCGGAATTGTCAGTAAGTAAACCGGGTTTCTCCAAGGTCGTTTGAAATGATTAAACGATCAGAACGAATAAATTGACCAGCCAATTTCGGGACTGGGCATCGTCGTAATTTAACAATTTACCAACCACATTTATTCGCCTACGTTAGTTTAAATCCGCGAATGTTGGGGTTCACGAGCGCCGTACCAGCTTATTTATCTAGAACTAGTTTGTCTGATAGATTTAGTTGACTCGATTTGCAAGAGGTATTTTTACTTTTTCGAGTCATCTTCAGATTTATACGTTTCAAGGGCTATTGATTCCAAAAAACACTATTTGCGTACGAACGCCCGAACGTGCATGTTAACGCGAGTGAGAAAAAACGGCTGAAACCAATCGGCTCAAATGTCATATTTAGCTGAAGTTAAACCGGCTCAAAACTAACTGTAATACTCATACTGATCAAAACGCTAAATTTTTTTTTCTCAAAATTATCTACAACGATTTTGTTCAACAAAACTATTTTCGATATGAACAGCTAAATTTCGCTAAATTGCCCCGTGAGCTCCTTCAAGCAGTGGAATTCAACTCACTATTTGCTGCGACTTCACTGTTCACGCAGTCGTCCACCTCAGAGACCCGTCCTATTCAACTCAGCACCAAAAAATACTTAGCAAATGATACCTACAGGACACGACGCGAATGCCAAAAAAATAGCAGAAATTCGTTTTCGGTCAATTTTATTGACCATTCTTTGCCCATAACGACCATGGTTTTCCCATGTCCGATCGGATTGCCAATGGAGTTATTGTGTGAAAGAACGAGTGATATGGCCCTTACGGCGGACATTGCAGATTTGTATCCCCGTGCGATGAAACGAAGTATCAAATGGTGGGGGGGGGGGTGGGGGGTGTGCAAAAACAATTTCCTGACCGAAGACCGAAAGCATAGACGGGCTCAGAATGAATAATAAACGGAAAGCATGTTGTTGTCGCACGAACCTCCTGTACACTTATGGTAACTCAATAAAGGTTGTGCTGCACGTAGGAACGTCTCAATAAATTTCGTTTAGTTGTTCCTCTAACAAAACAATGCACAGATGACGTTTCATTGCACCAGAATCATTTTGTTGCGAACTAACGAAATAAAATCATAACCTTCTCGTTTCTTTGAACTGCTGAAATGAACCTCGTATACTCGTCAGCCTTTCCTGCGAGTCAAGTAAGCGAATTCACGAAACAGTTCAAGACAAAATGAAAAGCAATTGAAAAACTCGTATTATTAAGTTATAGGGTCCGCGAAATGGTCTTCGTTTGGCGAGCGGTAACCGCGACGCTCCTAGTCAACTCTTAACCTTTACGACTCCGTTTTCAAGAATTCCCAGTTTGTTATAATGCATTAATCGTCAACCACTTCGGTGAAACCCGACGCTGAGACGCAACGGACGGTACGGCGCCCTCCTGCCCATGGAAGAGCAACCAACTCGGAGCTAACTGCGCTCCGCACGCTCAAACGAACTCACTGAATGTTTTTAAGTACTCAATACTTATCTATTGTTCAATACACGATATTGTGTGTGTGTGTGTGTGTTGTGTGTGTGTGTCTGTAGTTCGATTTGCGGGAGAACGGCTGATCCGATTGAGCTGGTTCTTTTTTTGTTTTGTTCGTTATTTTTTGTAGACACCAAAATAAGGTTATGGACGATTTCGGCCGATCGGAAGGGGGGGTGGGGGACGAAAATGTACCAAAAACTAGGGGTTTTCGCATTTTTCTCGAAAACGGCTCTAACGATTTTGATTAAACTTTCAAATTATCTTCTCCCAATCAATACCTAACTTTTACTCTCCATACATATCTCCATGAAAATACGGTGAACGGAGATATGGGCCCCTGAAGCAAAAATAGGTTTTTTACGCTTTTTGGCTAAACGGCTTCAGCGATTTCCACCAAACTCACATGATGTTTTCAAATAGTTAATACCTACATATTGTTCTCGATAAATGTTCCTGTGACGGTCCATTGAACAGAGATAAAAATTAAAATGTGTCAAAAATAACGTTTTTTCGATCATTTCCGTAAATTCCAGGAAAACTGCTTCACCAGATGTGATCAATATTACGTAGTGTCTTTTAGCATTTTAACCCCACATTTTGTTCTCCGCAACTATCTCTGTGCCCATCTGTTGAACGGAGATATAAGCCAAGTTAACTCAGAAAAGGAGATTTGTCGAATATTAATTTATCGGTATTCCAATTTTCTCAAAAACGGCTCTAACGATTTCGATCAAACTTTCGGAGTACTCTCAGCTAACTAGTACGTACATTTTGTTCTCCATAAATGTTCCTGTAAAAATGCGTTGAACGAAGATATAGCGCCCGCCTATGTAGGTGGTGTTCGAACTTAAAGGGGTGGCGGAAAGTTGTGTGTTGCTACGCATCAGATATTTTTTTTTTCAAACCAAAACACCTAAATCGACTATTGTTATTCGAAAACTAATAGTTATCGTACAATTTTTTGTTTTTCTCGTGTGGCCAGGCCCAAAGACAAAAATATCATGTGTGCCGCGTCACGCAACTCTCCTCAACTCTGCGTCAATTCACTTGTACTCATGGCTCATTTTACTAACTCAATTTATTTTTCACTCAGTTCATTTGCAACATCAAACATCACTTCACGGCAGCAAACAGCGCTTACAGTTCCGGAATTCACAGTGCTGTTCTTATTTATGACCCACCCGTTATTGAGCCAACGTTGCACGGAGAATTAATGAGGGTGTAAACCCGATTTTTTGGAAAAGGATAATAATCAGCGGTAAAAACGTTTAGAAATTGAAGTAAATGAAACGGCGGTGGTTGAAATTTCGGAATTTCTCTAGCAGCTTATGTATATTTCATGAGCGTTATTAGAGACTCATCGTTTAGGTGCTTGGTTCGTGTACCACCTGGATTTTTCTGAAGAGCCTAGTAACATTTGAACGGACCTGTTAGGTGAGTCCGTCTCCTCTGGCTTGTGAGTTACTGTGGGCAAGCGCTTTCGATGTAAAGACATCATCGTCTGGCCGTTAAGTCAGTACTGGAGTCAGTCAGTTGGTCGTGGTCTTTATATACAAAGAGAAAGGTGAAAGGAGTGATGGAGCGTCGGGGAAGGGGCGGGGAGAGGAGGTCATGTACCTCAGGGAGAAACCCCCTAGAGATAAATGGGACGTGTTGGATGGTCTGTCAATTGTGGAATTTACGTCTTTTTTGTGTAGGGTGGTCTATAAATCCGTCAGTTGGTTGTTTTCGTTTGTGTAGTGTTTTGAGTGGTGTGAATATGGTGTCGCATTTTGTGTTGATTTGTTCATTTATGATCTGTCCATTGAAGTTTTTTTGTTTATAAATGTCCATGTTTTCTAATATGTTCAGTTTTCGTCCTTTGTATTGTTTGTGTAGTAAGGTGGTACAGTCCTGTATTTTGGTAGGTTCATGTCCAGTTGTTTTGAGGTGGTTGGCAAAGTTTGAATCGTCTTTGTTCCTACTAAGAGATTTAATGTGTTCTGAGTATCTGGTCCGTATTTTTCGTCCTGTCTGTCCTATGTATGCGTTTTTACAAGTACAAGTTATTTTATACACCCCACTTTGGTCGAGTGGGTCTGTCTTTTCAGTCTTTGCAGTTAGTTTGGTTCTAAGTGTGTTGTCCGTACGTAATGCAATTTGTATACCTTCCTTTCGGAGGATATTAGTTATTGCGTATATTTGTGGTCCTGTGTACGTGAATGTGCAGCGTCTTGTTAAAGTCTGTGTATTTTGTGTTTTTGAGTCGTTTGTTTTGGAGTCATATTGTCTTAATAATTTGTTTATTGTTTTTTTAGAGTAACCGTTATTTTCTGCGATAGTATTTATAATATCAAGTTCTTTTTTGTAATTTTGTTCGGATACTGGGATAGTTTTTAGTCTCCGTATCATGTGTCTGAATGCACTTAGTTTATGTTGTTGTGGGTGGTTTGATGTAAAATGTATGGTCGTGTCGGTGGCGGTAGGTTTTCTAAAAATGTCGTATTGTAGTTCGTTGTCTAACCGTGTGATTTTTAGGTCCAAGTAATTGAGAGTTTTATTTTGTTCTTTGTTCATGTCATATTGGATGTTATGGTGGATATTGTTTAAGTCCTTTAGTATATCGTCAGTGTTATCACGGCCTAATATGCAGATGATATCATCTACATATCTGGCGTAATGTTTGATATCGTGTTTTGTCATTAAGGTCTGGATGTGAGTTTCTTCGTAATGTTGTAGAAATATTTCAGTTAATATGGACGAGGTAGGGTTTCCCATACCTAATCCATCTTTTGGCTTGTATATGCTATTGTTAAATTGAAAGTAGTTTTGTCCGAGTGTCAGTTTGGTGAGGTTGGTGACGTTTCTAGTGGTTGTCGTGTCTATTTGCCTTAGTTTGGTTTGTAGTATGTCAATGGTTTCTTTTATTGGTATGGAGGGATATAAGTTTTTTATATCAAATGATACCAATCTAGTGTTTGGAGTTATAGTTACGTCTTTTAATCTAGTGGTGAGTTCTTCTGTGTTGCGTATCGTATATCTGTTTGGTAATGTAATGGTACTTTTTAGCATTGTTGTCAAATATTTTGAGAGTTTATATGCTGGTGCAGATGTGAAGTTTATGACTGGTCTGATGGGTGTATCCTTTTTGTGAATTTTTGGTTGTCCTTTGAGTAGTGGTGGTTTTGGGTTCGTTTGCCTACTGGCGGACATAACCCAATTTCTTCAATATTTGAACGGAGTTTATAAGGAAAAAAAAAATTACGTTAAACTCGATTTTCGTCGAAATGCGTGATAATTTATTGTCATCTCATCAAGAGTTGTCTGTATAAAAAGTTTAATAAAAATCGTTAGAGTCGTTTTGTGGGGTCTTTTGACCACTACGATAACTATAGTTAGTTTTGGGCGGTTTTTGCTCATTATTTTGGGATCCCGCGACGTCTTGCGGGCTAGATATCGAGGTTGAGATGATTGGGTTCAGTTTTTCCCTCTAAAAATCGTTCACAGACACACACACACACACACACACATACCATTTTCCCGTACATGTATTTGGGGCTCAGTAGAGTCTGAAACGTAAATATCTGAAGAGAACTATAAATTTTGTTTTCAGCAGATTACATAACTCTCCTTTCTACTTCGTAGAGTGAAGTTCTCCTGAATATTGAACTACAGCTTCACGCACATACACAGACGCGAACTGCTCGGTAGGCTTCTACACATAAAGAGAAAACCGAACTTTTTAGTTGACGCGATCAGTGTGTTTTCTGCGCCCCTGGGTAGTGAAAAGTAAAAATACAATGGCCCAGAAAGAAACTCGATGTCTCTGATACTGATTTCTTTTAGATAATAATAGAATGGGGATTGAAAATAAAATAAACTCCAAAACTTATGATACGAAAACATCTAAAGGGACACTTCAGCCAGGGAATTAACATAACCCGCCTGCGTACAAACTTAATCTGTAGCGACGAAGTTGTGGAAACCCATTTCAATAACGGAGAAAGAGCGATTGTCTACCAGTAAACTTGAGTTACAATGTTCATTACAATCATCAGTAACAAGAACGCACCACATGCACATGATGACGACTTGACGTTGAAATCGATCGAACATTGTAACTCAAATTTAGTGGAAATAGACAATCGTTCTTTTTCCGTTTTATTATTGTTCTGTGTACTAGTACTAATAAGAAATACTCTTTCGCAACTAAAAAAAATACTTCTTTCGTCGATAAATTTGGTAAAGATGGCAATTTCATCGCTCCGAGAGAACGGGGAGCAACACACACCTTTCTTCGTCTCTTTCAAAATTCACATTACTGCACCATATTACGTTCCCAAGACGTTAGCAGTAACCATGAAAATAATTTAGCGTTCCGCGAGTACCGCTCTCAGTCATTAGTGAGGTTTAGTGATTGTAAGGTCGAAGGGAAAAGCGGTTTGTGGAATAGTCAACATTGATTCGCTATTTCAACGAAATGTGGGTAAAATATCTGGTGAGTAGCACCACATAACGTTCCGTAACCCCCGTAAATTGAACGACTTGTACGTACGGGCGCTATATCTTCGTTCAACGCATTTCTACAGCAACATTTATGAAGAACGAAATGTACGTACTAGATAGCTGAGAGCACCACGTAAGTTTAATTGAAATAGTTACTGTCGTTTTGGAAAAAATGTGAAAAACTGTAAATTAGTATTCGATAAATCTTGTTTTCCGAGCTATCGTGGCTTATATCTCCTTCAACAGATACGCACAGAAATAATTACGTGAAACAAAATGTGAGTATAGGTTGCTGGAAGACAATGTATAAGATTTATCAAACCCAGTGAAGCAGTTACTCTAGAAATGGCGGAAATGCTCAAAGGAATGCTATTTTCGACAAATTTTGGTTTTTATCTCTATGCAATGGACTAGGAGAGGAGCATTAATGAATAACAATATATAGGTATTGACAATTTGAAAACACCCTGTGAGTTTAGTGAAATTCATTGAAGACATATATCTTCGTTCACCGAATTTTCATGAAGAAACGTTGAGTACTAACTAGTAGAAGATACTTCGAATGTTTAATCAATATCGCTAAAATAAATCAATGAGCCAAAGTCTACTAATTGAAAGGCCTGGACAATAAAGCGAAAGTAATCGTTTCATCGCTTGCACTCTCATCCGCCAGCTCCACTCGTCACGTCGTGTCAACTGCCTACAGGTGCCTGAAATTAGTCGTTCCGTTATAGTCAGGTCATGTTTCGTATCGCCAAGTGGTATTTTACGATGCTGAATCGAATGGGATGGGTCTCAGAGGTGTGAGACGACGTCAAGCTGTGCAAGACAAAAATTAACCATCGTGTAATAATTTGGGGCATTTTTCGCGTTCTCTTTTCTAGGTTTTCCATAGAAGGGGAGTCAAAGGTAACTCTCGATGTAGTCGCATACCTCCCACTATTCATATTAACAGTTACATAAATTACCTATACGTTGCTAAATCAATAAACGTCGTGGCGTAAGTAGCAGCATCAATATAAATTCCGAAACTTCAAGCTCAACCAGTTTCCACGGTAGTACAATGTTATCTATTAATGATGTGTCTGATTGAGAAACGGTCAATTAGTATTTATGAATGAATTTTGAATAGTTTCGGTTAAGGGCCAAGTCCCTCCCCCCACCCTCCCAAATCAAGACGAGGAAAACTGGGTGTCGTTGACCTTTTCATGGCCTCGTCCTTCACTGTTAGGTTTTCGACTGCGGTGGCCACTTTCCCATTGTGACGATACAGAAGGGTTTCGCTCGGCGCTCACTGGAGCAGTGATCTGTCGAACGAGTACCAGGAAAAATCGCGCTTACCTCGGCGTTTCACGGGATTTTCTATTTGAAAAGTTGGTCATAAGAGAAACGCGTTGGAAGCGAAAGAGAACGTAACGAGAAGGACGTGGGTCGTTAGAGTTTAAGCCTCTGATGCGGTTTCGTGTACAATGTACAAGAGAGCACTTCAAGTTTGAGAAGCCGAAGAGGACGAGGGCAAAGAAGAAGACTCGGGCTTGCGATGGAAGAAGGGAACCACTCAATCCCAAGTGTCGTCTCCCCTCAAGCTCCACGCCAATCTGTCCAGAGGGTTTGCGTGCTCTGTCATTCTCGGCGAGTTCCGTCGCGGTCGCTTGTGCTCCGTTTCACCATCACTTCCCTTCACTTCACTCTCTCTTTCTCATTCTCTTCCTCTTTATCCTACGTCTTTCTCTCTTCTGGAGGTTTCATGTAACAAATCCTTACAAAGTGACATCCGCCGCGAAACAACCTCTTTTTCATTCACCAGACAATCAGGCAGTTCCGGAAGAGCAACGCTCCAGCATCAAGTGAAACGCCTCTTCAATGTCTGTTTTTACTCCTGTCACACCTTCTGCCGCCAACGCCAAGTGGCAAACTGAATTCCTCAACGCAGGCCTGCGCAATGGAGGAGAGCGAAGAAAAGGTCGCGTTCATCGAAAAAAACGTGCTTACGAAGTGACTCGCAGTATGACGACGCCAATATGTCTGAGAGATAAGGGGATGAATTCTTCTATCATTGCAGTTGGAGGAAGAGTGCCTCAGTTAAACTCTCACACTGTTTACTTTCAGCCATCCCGCGACCAAATGTCATGTGCGTAGCGTTTTTGGGGACAAAAAGTGTTATGATCTCTGTGATAACCTTAGTTTTAAGCGGATTTTGCTCATAGACTTATTTTGACGTTCCATGGTAACGTTCAGAAGATCATTGAAATGATGTCTACCCTACGCCAGCTCTAGGGATGCAAGGCTTGGGAGGGAAAGGAAAGAATACAGTTCAGGTAGGACCGAGGAACACGCGGATAGTGGTTCCTGGAAGAACGCCAGCCGATACTCAGCCAACGCACCGCACCAGAACACGGGAAATGCTGCTACCGTGATGTTATTCGCCCCTACTACGTATTGTTTTGACGACATAATTTTCCCTGCGACGTTTGTCGTTGGTCACGTAGTCCTCCGCAGGTGACGACCGTAAAATTCTCAAGCGTCGTAGCTAGCGTCAATCGTGGAACCCGTGGGTATATGAATCGAGAGGGGTCATTCTGGTAGGGGTCACAAGATCATATCGAACCACAGCCGCCACAGCAGCACTACAGGTGATAGCCAACTGTCCACCTTTGGATTTACACCTGGATGCACACTTAGCATGGGTAATGAGTACACAGCTGGACAGAGTGACAGTCCCCATCAATGGACGGCTAGCCAGACAAGGCCAAGCAAGAAGCAATTGAGGAGTGGTTAATGGATGAGTGGCAGACCAGATGAGATGCAGAAACGACAGGACGTCACACATACGAACTATTCCCCTATGTGAGGAAGAGGGCCAGGAGAGTGCATAAATTAGCCCTGGATACCGTTCAATCCAACTGTACAGCGGGCACGGAAGCTTCAATGACAAGCTTCATGAATTCAGGAGGAGAAGCTCCTCAAGGTGCCCATGCGGAAATGAAACTGAAACCGCTGACCACGTCCTGAGGGATTGTAGCCTATATTCCGACGAGCGGACAATGCTGACGGGCGCAGCAATATACACGGGGCCACTACATAGGATAGTGGATCAGCAAAATGGCGGTTGCATGATAGAGGTAGAGGTTAGCAGAAAAATGGCACCAAAGGCGGGGTCCTCACTCGGGTATAATCAGGGATAGTTAGGTGGGTGCTCTTATGGCCAAGAGGCATGACTGATGCCAGGAGGGCAGGGGGGCCTGCTGTTCCCAGGCATGTTGGAAGGCTTGTCACTCCTAAGGCGAAAGCGTCCTTGCAGTCAGAGAGAATAATATAGGGGTGACTGGAATAACTAAATGAGGATGGGAAAAGTAGAAACAAATGGTAAGGCTATTGTAGTGATGACGGGTTGATACAGGCCACAGAAGAGACCTAGGGTCAACCGTCTGCGTTATTATGGTCACACAAAAGTAACCCAGACTAAGATAAATAGATTATTTCGCATTTTGGTAATAAAAACGGCGATCTCTCTGTCTCTCTCTCTCTCTCTCTCTCAGGGGATGGAAAACTGGCATTTGCGGGGCCCGTTCCCCCCTTCCAGCTGCTGGGCGCGGCAAGTCCAAACCCCTCCAAGGCAGAGGTCTCTGAAGCCATAACTCTGGACGCAAGTCTTGGTGGGCTAGCAACCATTCTAACCTTTAGGGATATTTTTCCCAAAATGGTATTGCGAGGGTGCACAGCCCACGGCGCAAGCCGGTCCACCATGGGTAGGCCCACGCAAGGCGGGTGCCTCTGCCAGGGTCCAGCAATGGGTCCCTGCAGGTATCCCAGTGGTCGAGGGTTCGCTGGAAGTAGTCCCTGTCCCAATTTCCCCTACTCTTTTTGCCCTATGGGACGGAGGAAGGTCAGGGCCGAAGAGGCCGGTACTTCATTCCCCCTCCCCCCTATATCGGAACGTAAATGTCTCTCTCTTCCTCCTCCTCTCCCTCACTCTCTCTCCCTCGCCCCCTCACTCTCTCAGTTCGTTTAGTGCAGTAAATTGTGTTATTACGACCCTATCACTGCGTTTTCGGCTCGATGTTGCAATTTTGTACAATTTATGTAATAGGTTCACTTTCTCAACATTTTATATTAGGTTTATCGAAGGTATCGACGTTAGAATCGGTGGTAATATCGAGGTTGTAGTCAACGTTGGTGAGAAGAAGAATTAAACGTTACCAATCATAAATTGGAAAATTGTACTAGTTAAAGCCTCCTAAAAATGGTTCTGTTTTTTACGCCACTGCCACACGAGATCTCTGCTGTCACCTTTTTGCTCCTTCAATTGGGAAGTGAGCGTAAGATGCCAGCTGCCAGATATTACCCGGACGCTCAGGATCAACGCAGATTGGTCGGGACCAACAGTAACGATGACAGCCTATGTCCTTCTCCAGAAGCAACCTTGTATCGCCGCTCTCGTATGACAGAACACCTACAACCTGTTTGCAGACAGTGTCATGACACTTGACGGGGCCTCAATGAGCACACGAGCAGTCCTGAACTACATGATTCGCCGACCAGTTTGAATTACCACAGGCCCGACTGCAAGCAACCAGAACGTTACAAGGGCTAGCGTACACTTTATCGGAACGGCTTGGGCCTACGCTGAAGACTAGGGGACACTGTCTCAGTTCCCGTCCATCTAGGCCAACAAGAACGGCGGTAGGGATTGATGGAGCCCCGAACCATCGTGGAGGCAAATGGCATGTGCGATGCCTAGCCGCCAACGCACAGCAAAGCGGATCATTCTTTCAAGGAAGGTTTACTTCGGGAGCCAGTACGTTCGAGGGAATCGTAGCCCCTCCACTTTCCGAACATCACAAAGGTCCAAAAAAACAGTAAAGATCTGACCTGGAGTCTGATGTTCTCGATGATTCACAAACGCGAGACCACGAAACTACTTTGGATAACGTAGCACAATAAATGTATGGTTGAGCCCCAGTATTACTCTGCACGACTTTTATACGAAACATCCAACAGACATTCAGGACCATCATGGGCCTAGCCTACTAGAGTCACGAAACCTTCAGCTTCCAATCCTACGAAAGGGGAAGCGAGAATGGCGACCCGGCTGAATGGCCGCTTTAGATGCGCTAGAATCTAGAATAAAAGCTGCTCAACCCCCTACATTATATCACTGCTTCACACTCAGCTACACACGTCGACGTTATTAGTTGAAAATGTGGCTGTTCAACTTTCAGAGCATTACTCTCCTCTTGGGAGCGTCGTAAAATTTTACGACGAAGATCGATGGTCTGGACACATTCTTCTCTCAGCGTGGGGGGTTAAAAAGAACCGAAGTAAGGTCAGTATTTAATTATAGGCAGCTGTCCCCCTCGTCAGCATATCCCACCCAGCAGACTTTTCACTCCCCTCTCCGCAATTTTTCGGTCCCTTTTCCATTGACCATCGCCCAGAAACGATGGAATGGACTTTATGACTCTGCCAGCTTTTTCTTGTCCTTCGCCCTTCAAACCCCCCATCCTCACCCCCTATCGGCTAAAAGAACGTAAAAAGTCGCTGAAATGACTGGCTGTATGGAGGGGAGAGGGGGATTCGAACCCTTCCGCTCGCTATTACCCCGAGAGTGTCAAACAGTCGCTACTTCCCTTTTTGCTCTCTGCTTTATTGGGTTCCTGCTTTCAACTGTTTCATTCCCCGACGATATACCCCCCCCCCCGCCCCGCTTCGTTTTCCCCTCCGAGGAAACTTCGTAAGCGCACGTGTGTCTCCCGAAAAGAAAAATTCATTAAGTTTCCTGATATTTGCGAATAAAAAAATGGCGAGAGCTGCCAATTACGTGCGAGGAGTTACATACAGAAAGAAACCAAATATTCCAGTATTTGCCAACGAGCGAGGAAACCTTGATATTTGAGGAAAAGGCTCTTTGACGAGTGAAACGCAC
Organism: Pachypeltis micranthus; assembly: GCA_020466155.1. Lineage (NCBI taxonomy): Eukaryota > Metazoa > Arthropoda > Insecta > Hemiptera > Miridae > Pachypeltis > Pachypeltis micranthus. Next base: position 43,581,747 of record CM035769.1, read on the forward strand.
CTTCGGTTGCCCCCTTTTTTCGGTTCCGCGGCGTCGGAAGAAACTTTCATGAAGGCGAGTTGTACTGAGTTCATGGAGAGAACGGGAGGGGGTGTGAATCTGTGGAAGGGGAGTGACTGGCGAATGAGAGGGAGTGGAATGGCCTGAAAAGTAAGTTCGATCGCTGGTACGGATGATTTTTTAACATTTTTGTTATTATTTATAATTCTTTTTACGTACTCAACACAACCAAATCCAGTGTTCTCTTCCAAGACAGTGTCCAATATTACGGGATATTATTCCTCTAAAGTGGACTAACAGTCTGTCGTAGTGGGATGAGACCTATTGACGACCTTCATTTCATCTTCCAAGTATCTCAAATCACAAGCGTAGTTGAAAGTGTACTGGAAAAACGCTGTTGCAACCTATCACACAACTTTCCTCAGTTCCAACTGCATTCTGCATTCAACTCGATGTTCCACGAAGAAATCGCCAGTGCTCAAGAGTTTCGGTTAAAGTTCCGCAATTTATTGAGTTGTACCTGCTTATGCCACGACCGTTGTTGAGTAATCAGTGGTGATTTATGAAATTGGTTACACGACTTTTTGAAAGGGTTTGCGTTAACCATTGTTCGAATTATCTGGTAAAACTGTGACAAATGCTATCGATGCGTAATTTCTGGGGACAAACGACGCGGCCAAACGACCTATTATGCCAGTCCAAATGTCTCTCTGTAAGGAGTGCGAGGTGTGTCCTGCAAGAGTCTTCTTTGATGTCCACCCTAGGAGAAGTAGTACCAAGAACCACAAATCGCTCACCCTCAAGTCTCGAGCACTGTGGCCAGGACATGGTAGGGAGTCTCCTCATCCGTGCCACACCACCTACACCGAGGGGTGTCGACTATGCCAATAACATACATGTGTTTGTTCATTTTGCAGCACTCGGTGATGATCCCAGCAATCTGCCCTAGGTCCTTCCTCTCCATCCTCAGAAGGTTCTGTCTCATCTCACGTGTTTGCTGTGAGATAATGCGTTTGGAGTGCGTTACTCCAGCAGCATTCCAGACTGTTTAATGCTTTCTTCTGGCATATTCTCACACAGTCCTCTTGACTAATGACAGAGAAATCCCACAATGGGGAGGTGACCCAATAGGTACTGTAGACGAACCGAGTCAGGCCAGATGGTCCGCCCTCTCATTTCAAATGATCCCTTATGCCCAGGAATCCAATACACATTAACTCTATTCGCGTTTGCTAAGGAGTTAGGCCGCATCCTGCACTATCGCACCAGTTCACCAGCGCCTTGCACAGCGCTTGACTATCAGTCAATATGTCGATAGTTCTTTTGCTATAGCCTTTCTCATGCATTATGATTGCCCTGGCGATGATAGCATAGATCTCTGCTCTGAAACACTCTTGGAGTGGGGCCCAGAGAAATGTGCGTCCCACTCTCTCCCACAGCCACTTATCCACACCCCGGAGCCTGTGCCCTCCGGATTTTTCAATCCATCAGTATAGATGTTGATACCATTAGGAGGCCAAAATCGACGTCTTTTGCTGTTCCATAGGCCTCCAACTGTCGCACAATGTCTTTCCTATCGAACTCACTTGTCCGTGACGATGTTGAGCTCTGTGAAGGCCTCCAAGTTCCTGAATATAGCCTGGTCTCCATTAGTCCTATGTGGCACCTTAACTATACCGAGCCTAGTGAGGCTGTATGCCACCTTCATCGCCTCTGCCTTGGCCAAAATATCCATTTGAAGCTGAACATAATCTCCATGGTTCTGGTAGGTGTGGTTTTCACCTCCGCTATTAGTAAGCACCCCAGCCTTTGTAATTTGTCCAGGCTGCTACCATTCTCTCCAATGGCAGCTCTTCGCCACCCATATGAGATGTTTGGTCTCACAATGGCTTCGTAGAACCAGCAGGCCATTCTGGGCTTTTTACTCGCGTATCTTTCCAGGTTAGTTTCCGATCCAGAATCACACCCAGGCACTTGAATTACTTTGCCCATAACTTCCTGCGGATTCAGTCCCGGCATTTGCCCGTATGTTGAGGATGACACTATAACCCTTTTACCTGGGTTGATGGACAGCCCCATCTCCCCGCACCACAAGCACAACACCCGTAAGGCTGCCCTGATTAGGTCAGAGAGCACACTTTGCACCTTGCCCCGAATGAGCACAGCCCCACCATCAGCGTATCCTTGGGGATAGATCCTTCCCGTCCCCAGATGGGAGTCTATTACTGGGTTCCAAAGGAGTGGAGATAGGGTCCCTTCCTGAGGACATCTCCTCACAGCGAGGTTTGGGATTGCTCCCACCTATTTTATGGACGTGATGAAACTTTCATTGTATAGCTGGTTTATTGTACTACGACTCTGATTGCTTCGAAATTTTTTATGGTTTATTGGGCTGCCCTCGGCATTTTGCCAACGATGAAAATTGTATGTTACTGCCATGTCATTTGGAAGTATTCATTTAAAATGTTCAATCAAAATCGTTGGTTTTTGAGGAAAGAGTGTGCGGTGTTGTGATCACTATAGTTATTTTTGTACCGCTTCTGATACTCGTCACGTCCTCTGGTGATTTTCAGGCTGAATAACGCAATTGAATCGATTTTCGTTCAGCAGTTTCTTCTGAATCACGCTCACAACACACACAGACCATTTTCCCGATGTGGGTTTTCAAAAAGCCTTTAAAATGTAAAGATCTGATAAAACTCAAATCCTTTATACTTCGCAGTGCTATGAAAAATAACAAGTAATGCGTTTTTGGTAGCAAGTATACTTCTGCATTCAGTTTGGTCTGTTCGATGACGACTTTCTGTTTTTCCTGTGAGTGATATTTCTTGACGTGTTTCAGATGTGTTCTTGTGTTTCAGATGACGATTTTGAGAGCAAGTTTTGGAATCAGCGAGGTTTGGTTTGGTCTTTGGCTGCATATCGCAAGATGCTGACCTCCGTCGTTGTGAACTGAGGCCTCCTGAGCTGCGGGGGTGTTTGATGGATTGGATCAGACGTCATTACAGTCAGCGTCGTAACATTTTCATAAGGTGCACTGTCAAGTTTGGTTGATATTGTGGCAGGCGCCTTGACGTCGAACCTCCCATTGCATAATATGATGGGACATTTATCGTGGGAACTGCCGATGACTCATGTGCGGCGCAGTAATCGTAAATAGTTAATCGAGCGGTAAAAGCGACTGATTAGATTTGCTGAAGAGGCGAGGGTGGGGGTGAGGGGACGCCATCGTCTTCACTACGAAATCCCTGCAGCTGCTTAGTAACGAAGTTAGGTCGACTGATTTCAAACATAGTTGATTCAGTTAGGGGAAGGTTCCAACCAGGCACTAACTTGCAATTTAGCCCTTCCCCCTCCCTCATCACACCACGCACTACGACCATCCGGGCCCTCACACCGTACTCCGGGGCCGCCCTTTCGTCCGAAGCCGATACACCTCATCAACGAGCAACCCCTCGACAAGACTCAATTTGCACGAGGGAGGACGGCGCCGAACGTCATGAAATCAATAGCTGTACAGACGCGGGAGCGTTGAGTTTGAATTACCGATTAAATCTCAGTGTTTGTACCTGATGTACGGAGAATGCGTAGGAGGAATCTCAAGGCTACCAAATAACCGAAGGAGAAAGGACATTCATCAAAGGAATGTTAGTAGAATGTTAAAAAAATTGTAGTCCAATCAAATACCTATAGGGTGAGTGTTTAAAAACGCTCATGAGATACATGGGGCTCACTCCAGAAATTCCTGAATTTCAACTACTGCCGTTTCGCTTACTACCAGTTCTAAACGGTTTTACCCAATAACTCTGCAAAAGTGATTACTATCCTTCTTTAAAAATTTTTTGTTTACAGCCTCATTAATTATCTGTGTACCAGTTGCTCAAAAATGGTCCTGGAATGAGTATGAGCAGCACAATAAATTCCGGAACTGTATGCGCTACCGCTTCCTGCTGCCGTAACGCGTTGTTTGACCAAGTTCAAATTAATTGAGTGATAAATGAATTGATTAAATAGAATTAGCCATGTACAAAGTGTATTGACGTAGAGCTAAGGAAAAAGTTGTGTGTTGCAACGCACCAGATATTTTTCATAAAAGTCACCCTCATCTGATATTGGTGAAGTCACAAACAGAGACGGTGGTCCGATAAGCCGCGTATACTATGGACGTCGAATAACAATAAATTATTAAAAAATACTTCCGGGTTGGAGGGAACATTAATAATACTCATAAGATCATTAAAAACCTCAGAAATACGAACTGCGGTCGTTTTACTAACTTTTTCACAGTGTTTCTCCCATAATCTGAGTATAGTAAACAGGAACCATCCTCGAAAACGCTGCAGATTTTTATAGCAGAGCATATGCGCACAACGGGTCTCTTCGCTCAGATTCAGCATGGAAAAATACTAGTAAACGTGTATCCTGACTACAACAGAACAACGAAAATGCAATTGACAGGACGCGACGATCCGAACTGACTGCAGGTTGGAGTGGCCAAGGGGAAACGACGACTTTTGCTTAATTGTCCCGCGAGTTCCCCCAAGTAGTCGAATACGCTTCACTATATTTACTGTGATTGCACTGTTTTCCATGTCTGCATCTCTGAGAACCGCCTTCCTCGACTCACTATCCTAAAATATCTAGGAAATATACCAAACACGACGTAAATGCAATAAAACGAGAAAATGTTCGTTTTTAGCAACTTTTTTGAACCATTTTCAGTTTCGATCGAATTCCTGAGTAGACAGCCACTAATAAATCCCAAACGGAACTTTTGTGCGAAAGCACAGATTATCGCTTGAACGGCGGACTGACATTGGACATTCAAAATCCGTGCCTCGAAGCGAAAAGTGTCAAATTTTGAGGGGGTTGTACAAAAATGTTCGAGATCGAAAAAATAGGCGTTCTATTCAGAGTGAAAATAAACCAAAAACGTACGTAGACAGGGTCATTAATTAAACGTGCAGTGGAGGTCCTATAAAGGTCGTGTAATAAGTAGGAGCAACCCAACAAATTCAGGAACCTTACCTGCCAGTGGAACGTTATGTTTTACTATAGTTTGAATTAGTTGTTGAAGCGTTAAAAGCGCTCGTTATACGTGGGGCTTGAGAATGTGCTGCGATGCATTGCACTTGATACGTTTATATATATGATTGTATCCAAAATAAACGAATGACAGTTGTAATGGTTTGCGGCGGACTGCCGGAGGTGACAACACTGACCGCCACCCGTGCAGTTCGCCGCTGTTTATATTAGCGGTGGAGCCCTTTTTTGTATCATAACGGCTACCGACTTCGCAGACGAATCCAGTGAATCAGTATTTAAACGTCCCTTTATATTGTGTGAAGTAAGGTAAGCAATCAGAGCTTGGTGTTTCATTTTCCCCATTGTCCCTATATTGTCATTTAATACAATCCGAGCATAGGTTATTTATTTCATTCTAAAAGGAGTTCATTTCATTCATTTCGAGCTTTTCCTGATTGAATTCAAGTTGGTCTTAATCGCTTTATAATTTCATTTCCCATTACCTTCTTGAGAGCCATTATTTTATTTATTTCATCAAGTGAGTATAATTGAGTGTATTTAATTTGTTCTTTTCTTTTGGGCCCAGACACGACTTTCACGCGTGTTCTGTACACGGGTGAATTGTGAGACAATTCCCCAAGTACGTTACACAGTAAAAAAAATTAAACGCAGTTTTTTCGGTTTTTAAAATCAACCTCGATTCCGTCAAATTCTCCCTGGCAGCGGTCCCAGTTCGCTGGCCTTGGAGCAGGTTTAACGCATTAATTTCCAGGATCAACTTAACAATCCAAATAAAGTTACGGTTAATTTTCAAAGGCTGTCGCCTTGCGTTTTCGGGGCAAACGTCATTTCCTAACGAGCCGCCGCCTGTTATTCCCATTTTCCTCTCCACCCGGCACTTACCCATCTGACGGTTTATTAGCCCCGAAGTACAATCATCAGTACCGCCCCGAAGGACTACAAAATCAACTCGACTCCGACGGAAGGGGAGAGCGATATTAATTCAGTTTAAACATCGGTGAAATACCTATTATTGTCAATCTGACGATGTTGTGTCATCGAGGTGGGCGCTAGAGCCGCGGGAACGGCAATTAGGACCTTCCCCCTTCGTTAGTACGCCCTTTGGATTAAATCTTGGGCAACAGAACGCTGATTTCCTTAGCTTGTGATTAGTTATGCTCAGAGCGTTTGAGCCACTTTGTTGCCCGAATCCCCCCTTACCCCTTCACCGTCTCCTATGGCCGTAACCATATTTTGACCGCCAATCAGATTCCTTGGACTTGCGGCGTTGCTTTGAGAATGGGACGACTCTATTCAGTTGGTAGTGACCAGGCGACGACAGCTACACGAACCATTTCGGCCTGCAAATATGTCGTCAAACTACATTTCTCATCCTCCCACATATATTCGGCGATACTAATCACTCGTTTCTACCGAAATATTTAACAAGAATATGTTGTACATACTGATTGATTGAAAATACCCCCGTGAGGTTAATCACAATCGTAGTAAAATGGATTAAAACAAATCTAGTACGACGCATCACATCACCTTCCCCAGCCCCACGTACATTCAGCGATTTTTCATGGTCCGAGCTACTAATCCTATCAATTTTTCCCTCAGTTCATACGACTTGGTAGAACAACCTTACGTTCTACGCAGAAACTGGTAGCGCTGGAGGTTCCGAAATTTATCGGTCTGTTTGCTACTCACTCCACCACCTTAATTGAATATTCGGCTCTTGGGTGGATGGTGTTTGGCAGGCCGCGAATTAGCTGGGCCTTTGACAACCAGAATATCCGTACAACCACTTAACGGTACTCACTGATGCTATGAAAGCCATTGCTTCCTCAACACCTTTCTATCTCAATCCTTTTCCTGGACTTTCCCAACTATGTTTTCCCACCCCTCAGTTTAACATTCCTCTTCTCAACGAGTAGCTGCTTCCAGGTCAGTCATCAATCAGCACTCGTGGATGACAGTCATCTTCCCAGTTCTCCCAACTCATTTGTCTCTCAAGTCTCACGCTACTCACAATTTAACAGTCTCTCTCCCTCTCCCTCCCTCTCACACTCTTCCTCACGTCCTCTCCCTCTCCCTCACTCCCTCTCCATCACGCCTCCGCCCCTCTATCTCTATCTCTCCACTTAGTTTCTCAGGCCACCAGTTCACGTGTATTGACAGTCCCTTGTTCACGTTTATATATCCACACTCAAACCAATATCGCTGTTCTGTCAAGTGTAATACAGCCCTCACTTACGCTCAACACGTCCATTTATTTATGAGTTTTAAGCTCCTCCAATCCTTTGATTTGATTGAGAACGTTAGCGTTCACAGTTCAGGAATTATAGAGGAAACGCCGCGAAAAATTAAGTAAAAAATTGGCGTTAGTTTAAATTCTGGACTTTCTGGGGGTTGCAATAGATTAACTTACAACCATTATCAACCTACCATCGTGTAGTTAGCTTAGCAGACAACCACTCAGAAATGTTTGAGAACTCTGGTGTAATATAAGCGTGATTTTTATGAGAAACAACTGCTCTAAAATAGCTTTTTGTTAAATGTTTGATAAATTATTATGTTGCTCCCCCACCATTGAATTTTCCAACCAGTGCTCATTTTATTTTAATATTATAACGTTGACTAATGTTTTCTTGATATTGCCGGTCTGTATTTTGCGTTTCGATCAATACGACAAACATGGTTATTTTACCACCACATTTAATTAAATTCTTATTTTGGCTTCCCATGCTGATGTTAAGTTTCAGCTGATTTTATAGGCCGTTGTCTCACAATTTCGTTTACCCTCACGCCATTTTCTAACATTGTTCACTTCAGTAGGAACATTCCTTCTTACTCCAAGGCCTAAAGAGGACCTCGGTAATCGTGGTATGGTCAGGACTACCATCCTTTTGACGTTTATTGGGATTAGGGATTTCGGCAGCGCAACGATGGTTCAGGATATTGGCAGCTCTGAAGCGAGAGGGTGTGGGTGAAACTGATGTATACCTGACACAAGGTGACACACGGAAGTAACGAAGGGCCATCGTTAAGTTAGAAGTCGAAACTGCTGTTTTGGTTTATTATTCATTCTGAATAATAACCCTATGTTTTCGGTCACGAAAAATTTTTTACAACCCCCCCTCAAAATTTGATACTTTACGTTTCAAGACATGGAGATTCCAAATTTGCAATGTCCGTCCGCCGTCCCCGTCCCCCGTCCGCCGTCCGGGCCGTTTTGTGCCTTTAACGTGGTCTAAAAAATTCGTTCTTTCGCCCAAAAATCCGACTTGGTATCTAGTTGTGCCCGCCATCTCGGCAATCCGATCGGACGAAGCCCGTGGTTGTAATGGGCAAAAAACGGTTAAAATTAACGAAACGCAGTACAACGCGGAGCTACAAGCGTTTCGTCGTTTGAATTCCCTCCGCCCCGCCCGTCTCTTTAAAAACCAACCGCTCTCGAGGCGGCTCTCGCCTCCTCCCAACGACGACGCGCTTCGCTTCGAGCGCCCCCGTTCAATTTCCCCGACGTTTTGGTTTTAATACGATTCAATTTTTAGATTCTTTCGTTTCATTCTCATTTTGGTTTTTCATCAATTTTGGTTAAATTTTGATATTAGTATTTAGCGTGCATGTTTTCATATTAAAATTCAGTTTTTTCTAGATACTTTCGTTTTTTTTGTTTATTTTAATATTACGATTCAGTTCTTTTCGACCTTTTTTGGGTTTCATTATGATATTTTTCGATGCTGAATCGAACAGGATGGATCTCGGAGCATTAATGCTAGGTCAAGCTGATTATCCGAATAATAAACCGTTGTGTAATAATTTGCAGGGTTTTTCTTTCGGGGTAGGGCACAGTAAGAACCAGATGAGTCAGCTGTGGAGTACGCTCTAGGGTGTATGGGCTGAGATTTTTCGAAGCCTAGAAAGGGAATGTTGGTGATAGCGGTTTGCCCGGAGAAGAACGGGGCGCATCATATAAGGTCAGGAGGCAATATTATGACAGCACTCACAAACAGTGCCTCCATCTGGTGGCTTAGCCCCTCGAAAAATGTTAGGACTAAGATCGTTAGCATCCAGAGGGCATCCTGGTAGGAGCCATGAGGTCATACTGCATGGTCTCGACAGCAGCGTTGCCGGTGATCGCCAACTGCCCACTATTAGATCTGTATCTGGATGCATAGGTAGCGCAAGCAACAATCACACAGCCGAACAGAGTGACGGTCCCTATCGTAAGACATCTAGCCAGACGTATGGGGACAAGGCCAAGCATGAAGCAACAAGGGAGTGGCAAGCACGGAGGGTGTGGAGATAACAGGCTCACACGCATGAGTGGTGGAGGAGGGCCAAGTGTGTGCAAAACAGCCCGGGATGTCACTCGATCTAACGAACAGTGGGCATGAAAGTTTCAATGCCAAACTGTTCGAATTTAAGAGAAGGAGCTCGCCAAGATGCCCATGTGGAAACCAAAGAGAAACTGCTGATCACATCTGAGGGACTGTAGCCTATATACGGATGGACGAGTGGAGCTAACAGGCTCAGCTCTCTATTTGGGGCCACTGCATGGGTTTTACGTTATTGTGTTTTGTGTTACATGCGGTGTGCATTTTATTCGGCTGTTTCTACTTTTATTTCTAGGAAAAGCCAGGACAGGGAGCATTGGATCCGCAAACCCGCTCGGACCAGATCAAGGAGGTAAATCTCCAAGTAGGAGGAGCAGACCTCCTGGTCGGACGTCCGAATCGTTCAGGCGAAAATTAGACAACTCCAAGTAACAAGAAGAGGTAGCAAGTACCTCGCCCAACGAGCTGTGTGCCTTACCTCTGCTCCTGCCCTGGTATGAAAAATAATCAAAAATAGAGAATGTCTCAGAATCTCCGTCTCTGCAAGCCAAAACCTGGCTCCGCCACGAGGTCCAGCCTGGTCATACCACGAAGTATGACTGATGCTAGAAGGGCAGGGAAGCCTGCTGTTCCCAGGCACGCTGGAAGGTGAAGGTGTGACACTGTCAAGACGAAAGCATTCTTGCAGTCGAAGATAAAAACCCTGCAAATTATTACACAATGGTTTATTATTCTCATGCACTAACTGCAGAAGACTTCATCCCCTACTCACCAAGAGACTAAGGGACACCATCACCCCCCCCCCCCCCAAGTATATTAAACGACTTTTATGAGCATTTCCAAATGACAACAGTCTAAAAGTTTCACTAGGGGGAAAATGACGACAGCCGCTCAATAAATGATCGAAAATGTCGACAGGTAGTTTTCTTTCATACATTCAGCTCATGTAAAGTTAACGTTCCTTCATAAACTGCGCCCATAATTCAATTTGCTGCTCAAAGAAATTCTAAAAATGTGTCCAAAAATCGGCAACTATTTTTGTAAATTAAATTATCGTTTTTCATGTTTTTAGTTTTGGAATCAGATTAGTTGTCATTGGAACCGTTTCCGCGGCAGTTGCTAGGAAGGTTCACGTTAGAAGAACTAAAGTTGGGACGTTCCACTAGCAAGAAGAGCCAATCAAACGTCACAATCCTCAAAATCCACCGGAGCAGTTGCCGCCCGCTATTTCCGACCCTCGAGTTTCAAGTTGAGTCGACTGGGGCTCTAAGAAAGTTGCAATTGTCGAGTGCTCGGAAAAGTTTCACTGAAGAAAGCGAGTTGGCGCCGGGGCTAAGTGTGTTCAACTTAGTGTCTAATGTGCAAGTTGAGGCGAAAGAAGCAGTTGCGACTTAGGCTCCAGGCAATCAAGTGTCCGTCTTTCCCACAGGCTCAAGAATTCATTTCCGATGATCTCTCCGCACACAACGCGCCGACTCGTTTTTGGACGGTCACTTTACGCTTAATCTATCTCTAGTGGTTTGGCCAGAATAACATCGCTAGAGGTTTCTGGTCCTTGCTGCCTTTCCCTTTGTACACGGTCTTGTGATTGCTTCGGGTACACTTGATGAACTCACATCGGCTTCTTCACTAATTGACGGGAACAAGGAGCCCTTGACTCTCACCCTCAGCCAGGGCTTCTGCATTGGCACTGTGTGTTCCATACCTAATCAGATCAGATTCAGATCTTAAGGGAAGGCCTCTCGGAGCCTAATTGGCAGCATTGGAAAACTTTGCGAATCTCCAAAGATACTTATTGCTGAGTATCTCGTGCAGCGTGGGAGATAATTCTACTCACTGGGAATAATGCAAACACTGGGATATTCACCTGAAGAGGGGGGGGGGAGATGAGAGGGCTATGTGCCGGTAGAGCCAGGAAGGGCTATCAAAGACCTTTCATAAGCCTGGAGTTGTAGGGCAGTTCGTAAGGACACCTTCATAGCAAACATTTCACGAACCACTAAAAGATTATGGCAACTCGATGGACATGGGTGTACGATTCTCAAACTAAATACAACATACCCAGAAGCGCGGAATCAGCGGCTAGGCGGTGATGCTTGGGCCACCCAGAATCCCATTCCCTGGCATCAGTCACAGCAGCTATATACAGCCTGGAATGCCCGCAGGACTGTCTCTATAGTAACGGTTACTGAACCCTCAAACTATAATCTTGCCATAAACAAAGAATCCCCTTTGCGTTTTGCTCCATGTTCCTGTTGTCACGAAGACTTTGAGGTTACATGGTGTAGGATAGAGCTAGCCAACGATTAATACTTCTATTTTACTGAAGAAAGGATAACAGCGCTACCTCAAAAATATCTGGTGCGTAGCAACACACAACTTTCCGCCACCCCCGTAATTTCGAACACCACCTACATAGACGGGCGCTATATCTTCGTTCAACGCATTTTTACAGGAACATTTATAAAGAACAAAATGTAGGGACTAGTTAGTTGAGAGTACTCCGAAAGTTTGATCGAAATCGTTAGAGCCGTTTTTGAGAAAATTGAAATACCGATCAATTAATGTTCGACGAATCTCCTTTTCTCAGTTAACTTGGCTTATATCTCCGTACAACATATATATACAGAAATAATTATAGAGAACGAAATGTTGGTATGGGTGACTAAAATACACTCCATTAGGATTTATCACATCTGGTGAAAAAGTTACCCTGGAATTTACGGAAATGATCGAAAAAACGTTATTTTTGACACATTTTGATTTTTATCTCTGTTCAATGGACTGTCAGAGGAACATTTATTGAGAACAATATGTAGGTATTAACTATTCAGAAACATCTCTAAAGTTTGGTGATAATCGTTGAAGCCGTTTTGCCAAAAAGCGTCAAAAACCTATTTTTGCTTCAGGGGCCTATATCTCCGTTCACCGTATTTTCATGGAGATATGTATGGAGAAGAAAAGTTAGGTATTGATTAGTAGAAGATAATTTGAGAGTTTAATCAAAATCGTTAGAGCCGTTTTCGAGAAAAATGCGAAAAACCCTAGTTTTTGGTACATTTTTGTCCCCCCCCCCTTCCCATCGGCCGAAATCGTCCATAACCTTATTTTGGTGTCTACAAAAAATAAGAAACAAAACAAAAAAAGAACCAGCGCAATCGGATAAGCCGTTCTCCCGCAAATCGAACTACAGACACACACACATACACACATACACACGGACCACGCGCCGAAATTAGGTTTTTTAGACTCAGTAGGGTCTGAAACGTAAAGATCTGAAGAAAACCCAAATTTTTTTTTTGGGCCGATTACTATACTTTCCTTCCCTTCGGGTAGCGGAAAGTAAAAGGGGGACCTCGCCCTTTAGTTCGCGATTTTGTTCCACCCCTGTCTCACTATCGGACGTGATACCTTTTCTTTTTTATGCAATTGCGGGCTCGTTCCCATCACTATCAAATCAATAAACACCATTCACATGTACTATGAATAAAGTGGGCTTCAAGATCCTCTCCTGAAAGACGCCAAATTGTCTTTCCCTCACTGACAGGTTAATCTTAGCCTTTCAGACAGATACTTCAAGCTGGTACCAATTCCGGTCGCCCGAGGAGGATGGTCTTATCTATCGAGTCAAAAGTTTTTATTCAGGTCCAAAATGCGCGCTGATCTCCGTCAAGTCGAAGAACGCCTCTTCAATCCCATACCAGGCTGGGCTGAGCAGATTACTTTTCGCCAGATAAAACAAAACGCAATTGAATCTATTAACGCTACACTTGAGTTACAATATTATCATCAGTCTGTTACTGCAACTGAATTAGTCACAGATTCCAATCTTAAATACCAAAATATCTGGTGCGTAGCAACACACAACTTTCCGCCACCCCTTTAAGTTCGAACACCACCTACATAGGCGGGCATTATATCTTCGTTCAACGCATTTCTACGGAAACATTTATGGAGAACAAAATGTTGGGACTAGTTAGCTGAGAGTATTCCGAAAGTTTGATCGAAATCGTTAGAGCCGTTTTTGAGAAAATTGGAATACCGATAAATTAATATTCGACAAATCTCCTTTACTGTGTTAACATGGCTTATATCTCCGTTCAACATATATATACAGAAATAATTATGGAGAACGAAATGTTGGTATGGGTGACTAAAAGACACTACATTAGGATTTATCACATCTGGTGAATAAGTTACCCTGAAATTTACGGAAATGTTCGAAAAAACGTTATTTTCGACCCATTTTGATTTTTATCTCTGTTCAATGGACCGTCACAGGAACATTTATTGAGAACAATATGTAGGTATTAACTATTTGAAAACATCCTGTGAGTTTCGTGAAAATCGCTGAAACCGTTTGGCCAAAAAGCGTAAAAAACCTATTTTTGCTTCAGGGGCCCATATCTCCGTTCACCGTATTTTCATAGAGATATGTATGGAGAAGAAAAGTTAGGTATTGATTAGTAGAAGATAATTTGAAAGTTTAATCAAAATCGTTAGAGCCGTTTTCGAGAAAAATGCGAAAAACCTTAGTTTTTGGTACATTTTTGTCCACCACCCCCCCTTCCCATCGGCCGAAATCGTCCATAACCTTATTTTGGAGTCTACAAAAAATAACGAACAAAACAAAACAGAACCAGGTCAATCGGATCAGCCGTTCTCCCGCAAATCGAACTACACACACACACGGACCACGCGCCGAAATTAGGTTTTTTATACTCAGTAGGCCTCAAAACGTAAAGATCTGAAGAAAATCCAATTTTTTTTTTGGGCCGATTACTTTACTTTCCTTTCCTTCGGGGGTAGCGGAAAGTAAAAGTGAAAGGTCGACCTGGCTGTGTCAGGGAAAGTGATAAGGGGGGGGGGGTGTTACTATTATTCGAACCAAGTTATTACAGAAGCAAAACCATCAATGCAGGAAAATGTCGAGGACTCGCCTAATTTAAACATTTATCTCAACAGTTCTTTTGGTTTATTATTCATTCTGAATAATAACCCAATATTTTCGGTCACGAAAAATTTTTTACAACCCCCCCTCAAAATTTGATACTTTACGTTTCAAGACATGGAGATTCCAAATTTGCAATGTCCGTCCGCCGTCCCCCGTCTTCCGTCCGGGCCGTTTTGTGCCTTTAACGTGGTCTAAAAAATTCGTGCTTTCGCACAAATATCCCATTTGGTATCTAGTTGTGCCCGCCATCTCGGCAATCGGATCGGACGAAGCCCATGGTTGTTATGAGCAAAAGATGGTTAAAAAAATTAACGAAACGCAGTATAACGCGGGAACTACAGCGGAAGTCAACGTATCGTTGTTAGTACTCTCTCGCTCCCTCACTCCTTCCCGTCTCAATAAAAAACCACCTGCCCGCTTGCCTCGCAACGCCACCCGCTTGAATCGCAACCCGTCCCAATTTCCCCGACTCTTTTTGCCCGACGGGGGCCTAGCGCCGGGGGAATATTTAGTTTCCGTAGTTCCATTGTAGCCAGGTCATGTTTCGTCTGGTTTACTAGTATTCGATGTTGAATTGACTGGGATGGGTCTCGGAGCAGTAATACTAGGTCAAGCTGTTCATGAGAATAATAAACCATTGTGTAATAATTTGCACGTTTTTAAATTATTTACCGTTTCTCAAGCACATCCGACATACGTTCCTTGGAGCAAATATCCTGTGCGTAGCAACACCCAACTTTCCGCCGCCCCCGTTAGTTCTAACACCAGCAACATCGGGCGCTGTATCTTAGTTCAACGCATTTTTACAGAAACGTTTATGGATATCAAAATGTAGGTACTAGTTAGTTGAGAGTTCTTCGTACGTTTCATCGAAATCGTTTGAGCGCTTTTTGAGAAAATTGGAACACCGATAAATTAATATTCGACAATTCTCCTTTTCATAGTTAACTTGGCTTATATCTCCGTTCAACAAATATATCCAGAAACAATTATATGGAATGAAATGTGGGTACGGGTGGCTAGAAGACACCTTGTAAGATTGATCAAATCTGGTGAAGCTGTTACTCCGGAATTTACGGAAATGATCGAAAAAACATTATTTTCGACACGTTTTGATTTTTATCTCTGTTAAATGGACTGTCAGATGAAACCTTTTCGAGAACAGTATATAGGTATTAATTATTAGGCACCTAGCAACTGGATCACCGGATGGTATACGATTTGCTGCATGTTTTAGAAGCGGTTACCATGGGTGCCAATGAGACCGCGGGCGGCCTCACTTTTGATATGAAATTTCCTCTGACAACCCACTAAGGAGCTATTGAATTTCCTAAATATATACAGCTAAGAAATCAGCGTAGTATTTCTTGTTCTTTACTGGAAAACAACTTGTGTTCCGAGTTTCATTTCGCGTGCCATTCTCTCTTGCTTCCACCCTCCTTTTTTATCATTGTTTCATTTATGATGAATAAAGAAAATGTTCACCTATTCATTTTGAGGACTCACTCTTTTACATTAGAATATATACATAGAAACCATTCTTTATATTGAATTCACAATTTATTCATATTTCAAAGCTGGCTTTGAAAACCTATCGTGTTTTCTGTTACAAAAACGTGACACGCCGGCGACCTCATGGCACACCGAGTACTCTGTTGCCCTTAAGTGCCATGAAGCTCGCCGGCGGTCTCAGTTCATAATGATATACATAATGTGTTATATTCATTCATAGAATGTACAGATCCACATAAGGAATGCCTACACTTGATATTTCCATTTGGCACCTGGGGAAGTCATAGCCAAAACAGCTTGGCAGTTAGAAGGTTAATCAAAATCGTTAGAGCCGTTTTCCGTGATAAGGGGGGGGGGAGTGTTACTATAAGACGAACCAAGTTATTACAGAAGTGGAGCCATCAGTGCAGGAAAACTGTGAGGACTCGCCTAATTTAAACATTTATTTCTACAGTTACTTTTAATTATTTCAAATTTTTCAAGCACATCCGATATACGTTGCTCGGAGCAAAAACGGAGAAATGCAATGCACTGCATATCTCACAGATCAAAATGAATGGCAGCATTCGTTCGGGAGGTTTCCGAAAGCAGCACCACTCTTGCTATCCCCATAATCCTTCTGGTGCGCCCTAATTCTTTCCCACTTTTATACACGATCTTATCCTAAGTGTGTATTACATCTTTAGATGAGCCTAATGAAGATTTGAGATTATTTGGATTTGTAAAACCTACTTCGTACCCTCTAGATGATAAAATTATAGACATTCGGAAACCGACCCGTAATACGGTTATGGTACGCTATTTCAATTTTTCTTATCAACTAGGACCTCTCAAACTTATTGACAGGTATAGACAACGTTCGATGGATCGTATTATGGAAAGCAGCATGTGGCCGCATGGCTTCGACTTTTAGCAGCACCCCTCGCATGGTTCCCAATCGGAACCGTAACACTACTTGTATAATGATGTAATTGAGAGAGGAAGAAACCCAAAAACGAACGTGCAGCAAAATAACAATAAATACGAATTACCAACAAAAAAAAAATTATTCTGATATTAAAGTAATTGGGCTAGTTGGTAAATTACTAAAGTTAACGAACATGTTTGGTGAGTCCGTCTTCTCTGGCTGGTGAAATACTGTGGGCGAGCGCAGTTGATGTAGGCCTGCGGATTTAACGACCAGACGATGACGTCTTTACATCGAAAGCGCTCGCCCACAGTGTCTCAACAGCCAGAGAAGACAGACTCACCAAGGTACGTTAACTATAGTTAATATTGTTAGTTTTCCGGTCGTTCCTATCGTTGCCATTTCCGCAGCGTCGAAAAGAAAAGATTTTGAAAGCAAAAATTTGGATTTGTTCAAGCGTAACTCCTAACCCAAGTCGGAATTTGATAGACGTATCTAATTTATCGATGTGGTCTTGGAAAGATTTCTGTCCCTGTCCACAGTGTGGTAATCCATCAGCATATCTATACCAGTACAGAAGGTTATTAGATTTGGTTGAAAATTTGTTTTTCAATTAAGTTTATAAAAATGTCTGCAAGCAATGGTGATAAAGGAGATCCCATGGCTACCCTCCGCTGAGTGTATAGCCTTTACCTTGAAATAAAAACATCGATCGGATGGTCCTAACTCCGTTTTGGTTTATTATTCATTCTGAACCTGAACAGCTCCAAATAACACGATAAAACCATAAAATTACCATCAAATGGCAGGAGCAGCATAATAATAACCGAACATTTCGACGAAAATTTATTTTATCTCAGTTTTAGGTTTATTATTCATTCTTAATAATAACCCTATGTTTTCGGACAGGAAAAATCCTTAATAACCCCCCCCCCCTCAAAATTTGATACTTAACGTTTCAAGACATGGGGATTCCAAATCTACAAAGTCCGTCCGCCGTCTGGGCCGTTTAGTGCCTTTAACGTGATCTAAAAAATCCGCTCTTTCGCACAAAAATCCCATTTGGTATTTAGTTGTGCCAACCATCTCGGCAATCCGATCGGACGAAGCCCATGGTGGTTATGGACAAAGAATGGTTAAAAAATTAACGAATCGGAGTATAATTCGCAAATACGCCGTGTTTCGTATCGTTTTCAAGGTATTTTTACATCCTGGATCGAATGGAATGAGTATCAGACGTGTACAACTGCGTAAAGTGAAATTAGTAGTGTAAGTAATTATAGTGAGCCAAAGTTTACTAATTGGATGAACTCGCGGGAACTACAGCGAAAGTCAACGTTTCGTCGTTAGTACTCCCTCCCTCCTGTCTCATCAAAACCACCCGCCTGCTCGAGTCGCAACGCCGTGCCAATTGCCTACAGGCGCCTGGTACCGGGGGGAATATTTAGTTTTCGTAGTTCCATTATAGTCAGGTCCTGTTTCGTATGGTTTACTGGTATTTTTCGATGCTGAATCGAATGGGATGGATGTCGGAGCAGTTATACGAGGTCAAGCTGTTCATGAGAATAATAAACCGTTGTGTAATAATTTGCAGTGTTTCTCCTTATAAACTCCTCTTGAATGATATTAGAATCATCAGAAAAATTCAGGTGGTAGTCCAATTAAGAAAACTATTCGATGAGCCTTTAATAACGCTCATGGAATATACAGAGGCTACTCCAGAAATGCAGGAATTTCAACCACCGCTGTTTCAGATACTACCATTTCTAAACATTTTTATACTATAACTCTGGAAAAGTGACTATCAAGTTCGGGAAGTGTAGCTGCTACCGCTTTCTGCCACAGTGAAGTTAGGTTTGACCAAGTTCATGTGAACTAAGTGAAACGTAAATTGAATTAGCAGAACTTGTCATGAAAACCAGTGTATTTATGTGAAGCTAAGTAAAGTTGTGACGGGGCGCATCTCATAGATATCTTATTCTATTCTGCTTTCGACTTCGGTTCTCGCGCTCCTCGAACAATTTAAACCTTTTAATTTTCTCAGCAAACCATCCTTGGCGGAACATTTTAATTTTCGAGTGTGTGCATCTCACTTTACGGAGTTTTCACGACTCATGACTGACGCATCCGTGAACTGATTTCCCGGTGATTTCCACCAACATACCTCTCTCCACCCTCACATCAGCGTCTCAAACTAAACAAACACCGACCTGGCCACCATTCGACCCTACACCATGAGCCTAGTTAGTGTGACAGTTTGGTTTCGTTTTTTTTAAAGGTATTTTTCGATCTGGGTTCATTGGTACGAGTTTCAGAGGTGTACGACTGAGGGTTAAGGCAAAGCCAGATTTTGCACAGAGAAGAAAAAGAAGTATAAAAATAAAGTAATCGTTGAGCTCATATAATAGAAGTAGAAAATAAAAGTAACGCGTGAAAAAAGTCTGAAACAAAAGTAGAAAATATATTGGTACTTGGTACAAGTTTTAAGTTTAAAGTTTGTCCTCCTACTAGGCCTGGCTGTATAGTGGTCCGGGTATGGCGCTGGTAGAAGTTGTTTTACAGTGACTTTCGGGATACTGCGACCCGACGAGAATGCTGAATGCGCGGTAATTACGATTTTTCACTGCAAAAGCGAGAGAATGGCAATGAATACCGTTTTAACGAGGCACCTGGACGACGATGATTCGCAATGGAATAAAATAAAATGGCGCATGAAGCTGGTGATGGCTGGTGGGCTGACGTCACTCACATTAAAACGAAATAAACGGAACCACTTCTTAATGTAATTAAATAGGTAGAATAAGTGGTGTAGCTACCTGAACAACACTAATTACAGTGAGCTACTGATTGAAAGAACTCGCTGGACAATAAAGCGAAACTTATCTTTTCTCTACGGCCTGCGCTCATTTCCAGCACTGCCTACAACCACCCGTCGGTTTGACTCGTCAGGGCGTGCCGATCGCCTAATGTTGACTATAAAATGTCAGGTTTCGTTGTTCCGCATTCGTCAGGTCATGTTTCGTATCGTTTAGTAGTATTTTTCGATGGTGAATCGAATGGGATAGATGTCGGAACTGTACTAGTGAATAACAAGCCGTTGTGTATTATTGAGATGGCTTTCCAGGAGACCGTTGTGAGTGATTTAGTTCCTGCCTATCTCGACCCATTTTTCCGAAATGTTGCCAACGAACTGATGGTGAGTGCTCCACGTCCAGGTCCATTTGTGCCTCAAGGACGCCATAGCACGACCCAAACCCGCAGGACATGAGAGAATTTTTTCACGAAGGCCGCTAGACGCGATTCCATCGAACCGACGAGTCAACATTTCACTCGGTTCGCTGAGCGAGCTTTTGTTGAGAGATGTGCCAGGGGCGGTTGGGGGTTGGGGGTGGTTTCCTCTTACGACCCAATAATCCCTCCCTCTCCCCCTCTCATCTTCCCCCCTCCCCCTGCATCCTACCACGTCTCTTTCCTCGCTCGACCCCTTACGACCCGAAGAAGGAAACTCAGGGCCGACCAACCAACTTTGAGGACACGACCCCTCCGACGCTCAACATTTCAACTTGTCGATTTCATCAGGAGGTTTACGAGCGAAGAACCGACGACGGATCTTCCCTCCCCTCGTTCCCCTCCCACCACCTACCGCTTCTCGCACTGAGAGTTCGTATCGCCCCGCTCGTCAAATTAAAAGGCGAATCCCCCCCTCGTCTTCACTACATCGTCCTCGGCTTTTCCTCCTCCCCCTACTCCTCTAAAGCCGTCGTCTCGTTGATGCTCTCGTATCTCCCTCTCGCTCTCTCCGCGACGACCGCCCTCACAATTGTGACCGTGAAAACTGAGAGCTTTCCCCGCCGCTTCTGAGGTTTCGAGGGCGTCGCGGGTGATCGGGGGGGGGGGGGAGATGAGGCCGTCGGGAGCTTTTCCGGCTTCCGCTCCGCTTTTCGACTCCATTTCGCCTTTCGTGCGGCGTCTCAAGTCGGGGGAATAATCCCGAGTAAAAGGCTCCTCATTAAGGGCAGTTGTCACCCGAAACAGCACAGATAGTGATCCAACTGATCACGGCACTATCTACCGGGGAATGTACATCGCCATAGCGACGTGCGGCCTAGTACGACAGGCTGGCCGCACATACGTGGAGGAGGCTGGCCAGTGGGCAGAGGCTCATGCTTATCAGCACAACCAAAGCCTGTCGGACAGTTGCCTCCTATGCCCTAAATGTGATTGTTGGGGAGCTGCCCATAGACCTCGAGTTGAAGAGGGGATTGGTGGGCGGTCGAGGGGGATGGTTAGTTGGGGGGTGAGGGATATTAGAGGTGGGCGGTGGGTAGGGAAAGGATGTAGGCTGGGTGGATGGGATATGCGAGTGTGGGTGATTTGACACAGCTGAACACGTGGTCTACGAGTGTCCTAAATGTTTAATATTGCGGAACAAATAAAACGAAACTTCCGGAACTCGATAATATAAAGTGGACTGTATTTACAAAGGGTTGTGGCACCGACGTACTGGGACTTCCACAGTACACAAAGTTCCAGGTACCACGAATGTTCGTAATCTCGTGAACGGGTCGCGGATTCCGCCGATTGAACGAGAACTCCGATACGCGTTTGAATCAAACCACGACGGCAATTTACGAACTAAACGGTGGTGTCTCAAACAAACGAAAAACGGTAATGAGTAAAATACGGAACGGAATATGGCCGCGCACAGCGCGAGCAGGTGACTTTTAATAATGCGTTCTTAATAAGCGCTGGAGTCACCTCGCGATGTCGAGATCCCGAACATCGTAGATCCGCGGAAAATGAGCGAATTTCGCCGGCGGTAAATAAAAGTTACAGTCAACAATAAAAGAAACAAAAACTACAACAAACTCCACGAACCGCAAATTTCAAACAAATTTCGAACACACTCCCCCCATTTGCGGCTCTTGGATAGTTGGCTCGGCGTGTAGGTACTCCAAGGTCAGTGGCACCATCTTCACAGCTGGTCTCTTGTGATGACATGTAGCCGTCTTTCCCGTTACCACTTGCACAACAGTGTCGGGGCCTGGATGGACTTCCTGGATTCTTCCCAAGGCCCACTGGGCTGGGGGCGTCTGGTCGTCTGCCAGCAGCACCGAGTCACCAGTCTTCAGGTTGGGAGCCTTCACGTCCCACTTGTTATGCTGTTGCAGGGTGTTAAGGTATTCCTTAGACCACCGATGCCAAAAAGACTGTACCCGTTCTCGGATCAACTGCCGGCAGGTCAGGCGCCCCACTGGGTTGTCCCCAATGTTAGGCTCAGTTAGCATGTTGATGGGCTGGCCGATGAGGAAAATGTTCAGGGGTTAATGGGTCCGTGTCGTTTTGGCTGCTGGATATGGCTTGAATCGGCCGGGAATTGGGGATACCCTCGATCTTCGTAAAGGCCGTCATAAGTTCCAATAGATGATGGTTGCCAAATGTCGTATGAAGGAGATCCTTTACCATCTGGATAGCTACCTCCCATCCTCCGCCGAAATGTAATGATGAAGGAGGGTTGAAATTCCACTTTAAGTTGAGGTGAGTAGTGTTGTCTACCAGTCGGGAGTGAGTTTCTCTCTGGCGGAAAAACTCAGGTATCTCCTGGAGATACCTATCTGCGCCTCGAAAGTTAGTTCCACCATCAGAGAGTATCTCAGCGGGAAGCCCTCGTCTTGCGATGCACCCGTCGAAGACATCAAGGAATCCCTCTGTAGACATAGACGTCGCCACTTCCGGATGGAATGCACGGGAGGACATACAAATAAATAGGCATGGATACAATTTTTCCAGTTGCAGGAATGAGGAGAGGTTGGAGCTCCACTTTCCCCACTCAAATCTTGCCTCAACCAGTAAGTTCACTAGTTGGGCCCCTAGATGTCTGAGATGTTCTGGGCTATCACTCCCACCTACTAGATCATCAACGTAAGAATTCGTTAAGATGATGGCTGCAGCTTCTGGGTACTGATCCCTAAAATTGGTGGCATGTTGAGACAACACTCTCTGGGCCAAGTAAGGAGAGAAAGACATAGTATTCAACTCAAAAAATCGTATGGGTTCATCAGGCGTATCTCTCCACACTATCTGTTGATGGCAACTTTCACTGGGGTTCAACCATATTTGCCGGAACATTTTCAAAATGTCACACCGAAACATATAAGTATAGCGACGAAAATTCAAGAGTATGGTGGCGATATCTGATTGCAGCTTGGGTCCAGTTAACGGTTGGTCATCAATGCTACAAGTTGCTGTTGGGAAACTAGCATCATAGACGACTCACATCTTACGCCGCCCATCCTCAATCTTGAAAACCGCATGATGTGGAATGAGATAGCGGGGAGAATCCCTGGCCAGGCTCATGTGCCCCAGTGTCAGGTACTCCTTCATGTGAGCTGCATATGCCAGTCGAAGCTCCTCATTCTTCGCCAGTCTGGACTCCAGGGCTGGGAAGCAGTTAATCACCCTATGAGTTTTTGGAATCACGGCTGGTGGGGAGGTCTTGAATGGTAAGGATACCGCATACCTTCCATCCTCCCCCCGGTAGTGGGTGGTGAGAAAATGCTGCTCACATTGGTTTTCTTCAGGTGGAGCTGGTTTAGGAAAGTCGGGTTCCTCCAATTCCCAAAACCTCTCGACCAATCTTGAGCTGTTGGTAACAGTCATGAGAGAAACGGAAGAGCTTGGAACATTAGCCTGGGAATCAGTAAAACGACCCATGATGCTATATCCAAAAATTGTTGGTATGAGGCGGGGTCCATCTTCACAAATCGTGATGGGAGCTCCTATCACCACATCAGGATACAAATCGGCCGCTATGAGGAACGAGATCGGACCTGGCTGGGTGAAGTTGGGACTACCTCAAGTCATACGTGCGATAATCCTCCCACACGCTGGAAACCAGCGGCAGTTGAGGTAATGGTGGAGTTATGGAAGGCACAATGATAGCTTCTGTGGTCAAAGACTGAGAGGTGATAGGGTTGAGGAAGGATACTGAAACTTGCCCCCTTTCCCTGTTGAAGTGGTGATTGATTCACTCCTGCTATGGCTCCTTGAAATGGCCGAGAGGACTTCCTCAGACGCCTTGCACATGCCTCAGTCAGGAATGAAAAGTGAGAACCAGCATCCAGGATTCCCCGGAATTCCAGGGGTCTCCCATTTACGTCCAGTATGCAGGAAATAACTGTGCAAGCAGTACCCCAGACTTGGTATGGGTATTCGTCCCCTGCAAAGCCTGAATCCACCGGAGGGTTGGTTCGGTGTTGTCAGAAGTTGTGGGAAGATGTAACAGGGTATGATGATGCTTATTACACTCCTGGCACGTTGTAGTGGATGTACAATCCTTGGTCTTGTGAGCTGGATTGAGACAGTTTCGGCAGCCATTGAAGCGTCTCAATAAATCGAGTCGCTCAGCGGGAGAAGAGTGAAGGAAACGAGGGCATTTCAAGATCTCATGATCATCTCTGCAAATGTAGCATGTCCTGGGTGTGTCAGAAGATTGGTTCGAGTCAGACCTCCTGGCCATCAATGCCGGCTTCGGGGAAGATTTGGTAAACTGGTTACGTGGTTTGGGAGGTTTAAAGGAATCCCAGAGTCCGATTTGACACTGGGAATCCCAGGAGAAATCTGAAGGACTCGGTGGCGTATTTGTGCCAAAGTCTTGGAGGTCCAAAAAGCTTGGAAATGGAGTGCCAGCCATAGACATTTCAAAATCACACGCCGTGTGTAAGGATCTAAGTTGCGAAGAGCCAGCTCACATAGCAGGTAGTCCGATAAATCCGGTATGTCTAAATTCCTGAAGGAAGACACACTCTCCATAACGTGTGACAGATATTTTTGCAATGAAGCAGCTGTGGGTTCACCTGGCTGTGGTTTGTAGCTGAGAAAGCGGTCTCAAATACAGGCAAGCCAACTTGCGGGGGTCATCATAAGTCCGGAGTAAGGCCCTCCAGGCTTGATGGAAATTTTCACCAACAACTGCAATGTGGCGGATGGTGTCATAGGCAGGGCCTCGTAGGTAGCTGACGAGATAATGGAATCTCTCAGCGTCAGACAGAGGGTTCATCTCTGACCAGAGCTGTGAAGAGTTGTTTAAACGTTGGCCAGTTGGTCATGTCGCCATCGAACTCCTTAATGAGTATTTTGGGCAAAACAGCTCGTGAGGAACCACCCACAGATTGGTTGAGGTTCAAAGTTCCTCGGGGAGCATTATTGGCGATAATGTTCATTTTGCTCTGAAAAGGGTAATATGAAAGCCTTTAATATCGAAATATGTCCTTTCTATACTCACGTAATAATCCTGCTCCTCCGCTGAGGGAAATTCGAGCATTTCTTCACTATCCTCACAATATTGTATAGCTTCCTCCCACTTGGTTTGAAATTTCCCGAAAGTCTCCTCCACCTTCGTAAACATTGCACGGAAAAGAGTACGGTCGGCTTCCGACCCCAGTGCCGTAGCACCTTGCTGATGAATTCGTTGGAGTTCGTCACCGTGGGTCTTCAACATGCGTTTTATTCGTATGAAACCCCGATCAGCCACACCACTCATACTAGCACGGGGCTGGTCGTTACCCCTGATTTCTCTTTTAGGCATTTCTACGTAAATTTAAAGTTAAGATAGCGAACAAAGAGGATGATACGATCGACGAATAATAAAAAAGTTTATAAACGATAGGAAACGAAAACTAGGCCACTGACGTTTGCACATAAAGAGAAAAGAGTTGTGAACACTCGTGATTGCACGACGCGTAGGAATCACACAGGCGCGTTGCCAAAATCCGGATCGGACGGAACCAAATATTTAATATTGCGGAACAAATAAAACGAAACTTCCGGAACTCGATAATATAAAGTGGACTGTATTTACAAAGGGTTGTGGCACCGACGTACTGGGACTTCCACAGTACACAAAGTTCCAGGTACCACGAATGTTCGTAATCTCGTGAACGGGTCGCGGATTCCGCCGACCGAACGCGAACTCCGATACGCGTTTGAATCAAACCACGACGGCAATTTACGAACTAAACGGTGGTGTCTCAAACAAACGAAAAACGGTAATGAGTAAAATACGGAACGGAATATGGCCGCGCACAGCGCGAGCAGGTGACTTTTAATAATGCGTTCTTAATAAGCGCTGGAGTCACCTCGCGATGTCGAGATCCCGAACATCGTAGATCCGCGGAAAATGAGCGAATTTCGCCGGCGGTAAATAAAAGTTACAGTCAACAATAAAAGAAACAAAAACTACAACAAACTCCACGAACCGCAAATTTCAAACAAATTTCGAACACTATGTTCGAAGAAGAGAGAACAAGGGCAAGAAATGAGGTTTTTAGGGAGGGCAGGGAATGGGATTGGTCAGTGGTTAGGAATGAGGGAGGGGTTTTGGGTGGTGAAGGCGCCTCAGGGAGGAAGTATTGAAGCGCAGGGAAGGTGGTGTTTGTTTTTGTGGTTGTGTAAGTGTGAAAAACATGGGGGGGGGGGGTCAGTATAGGTGGGGTAGCGGTGGCTCCGAAAGCTGTCGAATATCAAGTAGTCCGCACCTGGACCATCGAGCGGAGCGGAGAGGATGGGGGTAAGTCCAATCAAAACGCCCCTTTGCAATTCTGGCATTGGGACCTGTTACCCATTCAGGCCCTTGGGCTGCTCAAGTGTTAGCCAAATTAACAGGGTACCACAGGGGGTTCTGCCCGCAGCCAGCAGCTTGGAGCCTCTTAGGCGTGGCGCTGTGGGGGCCAAGTTTTGCTGGGAGTTTCCCCGGAGTTCTATGTGGAGTGTAGCAGGGGAGAGGTAGAGGCTGCAGGGCTAGTACTTTCCCCCACCGCCAATTCATACACTCAGTTACACTTGATCACGGCTGGATAAGTAAACCAAAGGTACCCTGTTTCATTCCCACCACGCTAGCTGATAGCGGTTGCCAATGTGGTTACGAAGCCGTGATTCCAACCAAACTCCCAAACAAGCTACACACGCAGACATTATACCAGCAGCTTCAATACCTAGCTAATCACAGTCAAATTCACACAATAATTGAACAACCACAACACCATGTCTCTCTCATTACAGAGAATAGATATATATCAATGACCTAACAGCATAAGTATCTATATCTCCCAGAAACCAAATCAGTTGTAAAATAGCGCATCAAAATAAAAACATTCTCAACAACACGATGGATTCAAATACAAACCCCACAAATTATTACACAATGGTTTATTATTCTCATGAACAGATTGACCTAGTATTACTGCTCCGAGACCCATCCCATTCAATTCAACATCGAATACTAGTAAACCAGACGAAACATGACCTGACTACAATGGAACTACAGAAACTAAATATTCCCCCGGTACCAGGCACCCGTAAACAGGGGCTTCCAGCGAACCCGTTGCGAGTCGAGCGGGCGGATGATTGAGTTTGATATGACGGGAGGGAGGCAGTACTAACAACGAAACGTTGACTTCCGCTGTAGTTCCCCCGTTATACTGCGTTTCGTTAATTTTTTTAACCATTTTTTGCCCATAACAACCATGGGCTTCGTCTGAACGGATTGCCGGGATGGCAGGCACAACTAGATACCAAATGGGATTTTTGTGCGAAAGAACGAATTTTTTAGACCACGTTAAAGGCACAAAACGGCCCGGACGGGGGACGGTGGACGGCAGACAGACATTGCAAATTTGTAATCTCCAAGTCTTGAAACGTAAAGTATCAAATTTTGAGGGGGGGTTGTAAAACGTTTTTCGTGACCGAAAACATTGGGTTATTATTCAGAATGAATAATAAACCAAAACCTAGAATTCTCAGCCAAAACTGCAGCCGCATCGTGTACTCCATACCATGTGGTAATCGTCCTAAACTATATATAGGAGAAACAAAACAATCCATAATTTTTAGAATTAGGGGCCACAAACCTGACATCCACACACACTGCATGCTGGCCGAACACTCAATCAATGACGGACATTCATTTGACTTTGACAGAACCAAGATTCTTAACCGTGAAAGCCATCACTTCAAGCGGAAAACAAAAGATATGATGTATATAAGCAAATCCCCAACAGCGTGCAATAAAAGGACTGACACTGCAAATATTAGCAAAATCTATTCGAATCTCATAAATCATTACGCCTAAGCTGTTTCTCCCATCTCCTTCTAGAATGTAAGAATGGCTCCGTGTTGTGTCGTACTTCAAGTTTTTTTGTTTTTCTTTTTCTCTGATCGCTTCACTATGTTCCTGTTTACTCATAATCTTGTTAAAACCTTCCACACTAGTCCAATCTGTTATTTACCATTAAGGTCTGTTTTGTTTTTGTTTGTTTTTCCGAATGTTAGCATTTGAAGAAAGTAGTAGCAATTTCCCGAGGTATGTTATTTTCCATTTAATCCAGTTCAATGTTTCAATATAATTTTCTCATAATTTACTGTAACCTAATCGTCTGCTGTGGTACCCTATAGTCCTGATTATGCTTAATAAGTTAAGCGAAACGTCGGCCTAGACACCGGACAGGCTCACCCTGTCGCGCAGGGCTAAGTGGAAGCGCGTTTATCCCGACAGGAGGTTTTTGGAAGGAAAACACTTGGTATTAAATAAATCAAAATTATATTAATATAAAGGAAGATAAAAGGAATCCTCGGACAAATGAACTGGTGGAATGAAATTAAAACAGGGGCGAACTGGCTTACGGCCCTTGATGCACGGAACCGATTTGCTAAGGCGGACACGGAAAGGTTCAGGACGTTGGCGGTATCGATGGAGACAATAAAATTCTGCAAATTATTACACAACGGTTTATTATTCTCATGAACAGCTTGACCTAGTATCACTGCTACGAGACCCATCCCATTCGATTCAGCATCGAAAAATACTAGTAAATCATACGAAACATGACCTGACTAAAATGGAACTACGCGCCTGCAGGCAATTGGCACGACGTTGTGAGCGGCGACGATGACGAGTTGAGCAGACGGGTGGTTTGATTAGACAGGAGGGAGGGAGTACTAACGACGAAACGTTGACTTCCGCTGTGGTTCCAGCGAGTTCTTTCAATTAGTTGATTTTGGCTCACTATAATTACTGTAATTTCACTATACGCAGTTGTACACGTCTGATACTCATTCCATTCGACCCAGGATGTAAAAATACCTTGAAAACGATACGAAACACGGCGTCTTTGCGATTATACTCCGAAAAAAAATTTTCCTGACCGAAAACATAGGGTTATTATTCAGAATGAATAATAAACCAAAACCCAGCCGCTCACGTTGCCCCTTTGAGAGAGGGAGGCTCTGCGCCTTCTAAATGCCTGCGCCCCCCCCCCAATTGCCTCTGTCGCGTCATGTGACTCCCAGAGTAAACTACTACAGTCAATAACAACCCCACATCGCAATTGTTTATAATAATTGTCAGAAGCCAAAGTGGCCGCATTAACCTCTGCCGAAGCTGAAACTGGTGAGAAGCATACAGTGAAACTGCAAGAGCTGCGGGAAAAAGCCCAATTAGTGCGGGAGAATGCTTTGCGTGAACAGAGAAAATCGGAAGTGGTACAAGAAATTATGAATTTACAAGCAAGGAACTTTAACAAGGAAGGGAGTGTTTAATACACTAACTTGCGTGTAAGAGTGTATTATTATTTAACATTTCCACCCTATCTGCTTATAAACCCCCCAGGTAAGCCATTTGCGTTGGGGTTTTCTGACGGCAACTTGTAATTGCAAGTAATTACAATCGTAATACTTTTGTTCGCAACAGAACGTGAATTCATACATCTTGAAGTCGACGGAACGCTCTCATATCCATCTGAGACGCCGCGTGAGATGTCGATAACCTAACAGATTATCGTCGTAGTGAATAAACAACTGCAATTACTGCGCACTTGTAAACAGCATTTTTGTTTATTATTATTCCAAAAAATATGTAAATTATTCACAATGATAGAAGGGAATGCTCTATGGAGCACAGTTATGGCACACAAACATCAGGACATGATAAAGAAAGATAAGAGCTAACCCGTGTTTGCGGCGAGAGGCGGTAAGACACTGTTAATCGTGTCTAAACGGGATCAGTTGGTGAAAAGGCTCCTACGACTGACCACGGGTTTCTGTCTGACAGTGGTAGCGGGGGGTGATGAGTCGCGATAGTTAACTAGAATTGCAGTTGAACTGAGCCTTCAACTCATCGCTACAAGTGATCAGTTGTCAAGACGCGTCCATAACTCCTTCCAAGGACCTACAATGCCGGTACTTTTACTAGGGGTTGGAAGAGATCAAGGCTGGCCCTCATTCTAAAAGCGCTGAGGGTTTGAATGCCCTGGCCTGGATAGAGAGGAGGACATTGCTGTTGATCCTGAGAGGATGGCAGAGTCCGGCGTTTGGGTCCTTGGGAGAGCTTGTCATGCTCAGACGCTCAGCAGCTCTCTAATACGCAGGAAGGAGGAGGAGGGTGAACAGCAGGGAGGAAGACAAACAGACCGGCAAACTGGTTACAGGCGGCATGGTGGAAGAAGAAGTGGACA
Organism: Pachypeltis micranthus; assembly: GCA_020466155.1. Taxonomy (NCBI): domain Eukaryota; kingdom Metazoa; phylum Arthropoda; class Insecta; order Hemiptera; family Miridae; genus Pachypeltis; species Pachypeltis micranthus. Next base: position 43,611,999 of record CM035769.1, read on the forward strand.
CAGACTAGCGGGAGCTTGCATATAGAAAACTGATGAAGAAGCTCCACCTTGTGGATAGTGTGGCACCCTCTTTGGGAAGGCATTGAGAGGCTCTCAATAACCCCCTGTTTACTGAAAAGTGCTAAAAAATGCCACAGCTTGCCCCTGGTCTGGATGGGATTCCAGTAAAGGGGATCCAAGCTCACTGTCGACCTGCAGATCCTCGAGGAACTGAGAGGAAGATGCTGCTGTTCCATCAGGTGTGGTGATGTCACACCTCAGAGCAAGCTCCTCAACCATTGAAGCAGTCGCAGAGGGGGTAGAGGCCCTTATGATGGCAAAATAGGGTAACCTCTCTTCCGGGAATATAGGGTTGTCAGTCGCTCTTTACGTGAACAATGGGTTGAACCCTGAAAAGTAGAAAGACCTACTGAAGGCCCTGTGGGGCATCCTTAGGGCACCTGGATGCTTAGGCGTACGGCGGCCTGCTTTGTCTTGAGGTAGCCTGATGATGGAATACTGGTTGGGTGCACGAATGAAGGGATGGCAGTAAATCATTGGCCCGTCGTAGGACTCAGTCCAGATAAAGCTGGAGCGAGTAATGCGACAGGTGAGGGATTGGATCGGAGCTCATGTGCTGCACCTTACACTGTAGAAGACCCAGCTGGTACTACTACCGACAATGCGCAGAATGGAAACTCTCCTCACCATTTGTGTGGAGACCACGAAGTTACAAATAAAGGAATCATTTGATATTTGAGTGTGGTGGTGAGTACCAAGTTGTCATTTGGTTTCCACAACGGGCGAGTAGCAGATAAAACTGCCGCAGTAGCAATAACTCTTTCCCGTCTGATAGCAAAGACGGGAAGGACCCAGGCAAGCACGAGGTGGGTGTATGGGATGCTACACTGAAGCAGAAAGCAGCTGTGCAGAAACCCATCAAGAAGGCAACAAAAGTGGCCTGCGCTCATTTCCTCTCACTGCCTCCCAGCTCACTCCAACCACACGTCAATTCGTGCCAATTAGTTCTGAACAGTTTTTGTGTTCATAGCCTTATTTTGGTACCGCGTGCTCAAAGTTTAGCTGATTCCTGCAGCTCATTTAACAGTTACAGATAACACGCCATTTTCTCAAGTTCTGCCTTCTGAGCGTTTGATACGTGAAATTGTTATAAAACTCTCGTTGTAAAAGCTGTTCTCTTCCCTCATCCACACTCCCCAGTCTGTTCCACAGTTTCTCCTTCTCCTCCCACCTTCCAATTCCTATTTACTTTTTCCTCGTCTTCCCTGACGGTTTGAGAGCGGCAGAAGAGCGTCCTTTTCACTCCTAGTCCTCGTATCTCTCAGATGTGCGTTGCGCTTTCTTGCTTTCTTCCCCCCTCCCCAAACGGGCCATTTCCAAATCCCACTCCCCCTTCATGAGCCTTACCCCTCTTCGCCACTTTATCCAGATATTGCATAAGCTTCCAAATAAAGAGAAGCTCTAAGAGCTCGCCACGCCTAATAAAATCACGATTGCTCCCCTCCCCCTCCGTTCTGCATTCCCACTGCCGCTATAAAACCCTGGTCGCCCCACATCCTCGTCTTTCCAGCCCCCAACCCCGCGCCTATACCGAATGATATTTTTCCGACTGTGGTGGGAGGAACCGTGGTTTTATTAGGCGCTCCACAGTGGAATTGTGAAGGCGGTGGAGAGACTGCAGCTCATAAGTAGCGAAAATCGGAAAAAATTCTTTTCTCCCTGTCGTCCTGATTTGGATGCTCGGAGTTTGTCGATATTCCAGGAGACGTTCTTGTTAATTGATGAGAGGGATTGGGGGGAAATAACCGATTATAAATGGTGCGCATTGTCATTATTGAAAAAAGGTTGTTCCTCCTTCTTCGTCTATGAGTGAGTAGGGGTGTTGGAGAAATCGTTCATCACGAAACTTTCGGGTGTTTTCTTCGCTCAAATAAGAAGGTAATGGCGTTGTTCCCTGTGGACCAGGTGCTTTTAGTTTGAACGATGAGTCTCCCCTGAGTCATTAGAAATTTACCTTTAACTCATTTTTTACTTTCCGTTGCCTAAAGGGTAAGGAAAGTATCGCTATCGCGTTAGATAAGAAGTTTCCTTAAGATCTTCACTTTTTGAGCCCTACTGAATCGAATACCCCTCATTTCGGCGAGTGGCTTGTGTAAGTGTGCGTGAACATGACTATTAGTAGGTTAGTGCCAGAGTGGGAAAGAATTGAGGAAGGGATAGATTTAATTTCAAGCAAATTCACAAAACTGTAGATTTTAGATATATTGAGCTGTTTGATGAAGTTACATATCTAAGGGAATTTGTAACACAAGAAAAATTACTGAAGTGGGCCGATGAAAAAACTCCTTTGGACCAGAAATGGGCAAATCTCAACTGAAAATGTCTACGCTAAAAGCAATTTTAACGGTCAAGTGCAACTTCAACATGTCATGTTAAGCTTTATTGGAAATGCTCAAACAAAAACGAGTCATTTTGAGGAAGATTCATTCTTCAGAGAAGTATGAGAAATAAACATGTGACAATCTTGAACGTTTAGAAATCTGTGGCTGCAGATTATTGTGACTTAATTTAGCAAGCGTACTTTTGTAATCCTGTATTGTTTTAAACATGCACATTTCCGTTCATGTTGTAAATATCTTAAATAACTTCAAACATTTTACCTGGAAAATGTTGTAAATAAATACTGTGCAATTAATTTGGTCATAATTCTGTTCAAACCCCCTTTATCATCAGAAGTTTAATAAAAACATGCTTCTCAACAATTCAAGTAGAAAATTAAATAAAATATTGTTGTACAGGAAAAAAGAGTAAATATAAAAGGGCAGTTTAAAGTTCAAAAACTATCTTCCTCAAAACTTACAATTTTACTCCTAGTTTTCGAAAATGTGTTGGAGGTACTCCGTACGCCAACCCCTCGGCACTCTACCAATGCTTCGACTCAGTTTCAACCTGCGTCCCGTTTCGGATTAACAAAAATCTGGTCACCTTACCTTGTGAAAATTGTGAGGCAGTAAACCAGATGTATTTGTAGCGTTGTGTTTCGTTGGCAACGTGGCAACAGCGTCAGTTGCCTTAGAGATTTTGAGTTAGTAGTTCAGTTTTGAAAAGATTAAATTGTGTTCCACTTTCGCCTAGTTTTCCTAAATATTTAAAGGCTATTAGTATTACTCTGCTACCATTTGTGGAGTGTTAGTGTTGATAGTGTGGTGTAATAAAATAAATAAATGGATGCTACTTCTATAAACGATTTACTTACAATAATAATAATAATAATCATCGTCGGTTGGCTCACGACGGAAGGCAGAGGAAGAGGAGCAACAGGCGACTCGTGGTAGTACTACAGTCATTATTAATATCTTTGACCATATTATGAGCCTTCCTCAGGGGTCAAGAGGGTAGGAAATACGTGCGCCCTCAAGTGGAAGGGTCAGGACGTTCCTAACTTCATTGGTCGCCATAAGCCTGTAATCTAAGTCAGAATCCTCATCCAACGGTCCAGTTGAATTTGACGATGGATTTCGAAGGCGATTCGACGCGACCTCAAACGACCCCCCCCCCTCCCACAACACCGCCGAGCCAGCTCCAACACCTGATAGTCGAGTCAACAACCGTCAGGCTGTCAAGAACCTCGGATCTCACGTACAAAGAAGGGCAGTGCCGGGGAAAACCCCCATTATTACGCGCGCTTGTGGTGAAGAAGCCCATGCTCTATATGTCCCTTGCTCCGAACATTCGAGTGGGGTGCTACGAGTTCTGTGATTCGCGTTAACTCTTATGTTGTTCTCGTTAGTCTACACAGTCTGTTTCACCTTGTTGTTGTCTCACGACTGTTCGTTTAAATTTATTGTGTCGTTTGGTATTTCGTTCAAAGTAAAGTGGACAGCAGTAATCATTTCAGTCGTGCGACTGAAGAAGTTCAAAACAAGAACGCGGCAACGAAATCTCTTGCTCTTTTTTTGAGGGCAAGAGAGTCATGAGTTGGGTCCAAAAAGTTCGCTGCTTTGAAAAAGTAATTCACGAAGACCGTCTCCGAATTATTCGGGAATTTAATGCTCTGGGGGGACAGAAACAAAATTTCTGGTTAGCAAAAATAGGTGATTTTTCATGTCCATATTTCCTGATCAACAACAAATCTCGACACTTATCGAATTTTCTACGTTCTTCAAATTTTGTTTGGAAGTTGGGAAAAGATTTTTTACTCCCGAGGATGTTGTTCGAGGGTTTACCGCGACAACTGAGGTCCATGATTCGGGTTTTATCCCGCGTGATTAAACGATTTTCCCTCTCTATACTGTCCCTGAATCATTCTTGTCTGCTTTCCTTCAAATTGACCTCTTCTCATCGTGCATTAAACAGATGCGTTGGCAGATAGTTTGGGGCACATTACGAGTTATTCCGAACTTTTAAAGCCCCCAGATGCAATTTTATTCGTTTGCAAACTTTAATTTGCGGTTTTCTCTTAATCAGCTTTTTTGCAATGATGAGGTTATTCCCCTATACCCTTCAGTTGTTTCTGATCGTCGTTCCTAGTTTATAAATATTGTTGGTCATTTTCTGTGTATAATTTGTCATGCTTATAGAGACCTCTATAGACTCACCGGGCTGGGCGAGAATGAGCGACGAGCTTCTGAGCATTTCCCTGCACTTCAGCCGATGATGGCTCACACCCCGTCACACCGTCTCGAATTTGGACCTGAGGAAAGATGTGTGAAGTTAGTGCTAAAATTGTGATTGAGGGTAAACGTTTTTACATTTAGAATTGAAACAGTCTCGAAGTGCCCGAAACTTTTAAGAGGTCGACTGTGGGATATTACGTAAGGGATGAAACGTTGTATAAGTTCTAAAAATCACGGGCGTAATTATTAGAGAGATAGGAAGCGAGGGGGTGTGGCACGGAGCCAGAAGTAATAAGTGGGGTATTTGCATGGGCTCCTTCGTGCCAAGTGTGACGTTAACTCGGACAGATAAGAACCTTCGGGGCGTCGTAACCCCATGTGTTTTAGTTCCCCTTATCTGCTTCTTTTCTGTTTCTCTCACTGAGAAAACTTTCCTTTAATAAAGATTTTCATTCGCGTCCTTTTAGTTTCCTTAATAAAGTTTAACGGCTGATCGTTGAAACTAACGAGATGGTTCAAACTTAACGATGTCCAAGAAGACGACCGTTATTAACGCATCTGCTGCGACGTGTACAATTTTCCTCAGCAAGTACATTCAGCTGTTTTTACCAGCCTGGCCAATAATTTGATGCGTTTTTACTCGTTGTTCCGTAACGAGAAGCTGATAGCGCTTGACGTATCGGAATTTATGGAGTTACTCGCACTTTTACCAAGGCCACTACTCAGCGATCGGTGCATAGGTTTCACATGACCGAGATTTTTACTTTCCGCTACCCGAAGGGAAGGAAAGTATAGTAATCGGCCCAAAAAAAAAATTTGGGTTTTCTTCAGATCTTTACGTTTTGAGGCCTACTGAGCCTAAAAAACCTAATTTCGGCGCGTGGTCCGTGTGTATGTGTGTGTATGTGTGTGTGTGTGTGTATGTGTGTGTGTATGTGTGTGTGTCTGTAGTTCGATTTGCGGGAGAACGGCTGATCCGATTGAGCTGGTTCTTTTTTTGTTTTGTTCGTTATTTTTTGTAGACACCAAAATAAGGTTATGGACGATTTCGACCGGTGGGAAGGGGGTGGGGGGACAAAAATGTACCAAAAACTAGGGTTTTTCGCATTTTTCTCGAAAACGGCTCTAACGATTTTGATTAAACTTTCAAATTATCTTCTCCTAATCAATACCTAACTTTTCTTCTCTATACATATCTCCATGAAAATACGGTGAACGGAGATATGGGCCCCTGCAGCAAAAATAGGGTTTTTACGCTTTTTGGCATAACGGCTTCAGCGATTTCCACCAAACTCACAGGATGTTTTCAAATAGTTAATACCTACATATTGTTCTCAATAAATGTTCCTGTGACGGTCCATTGAACAGAGATAAAAATTAAAATTTGTCAAAAATAACGTTTTTTCGAACATTTTCGTAAATTCCAGGGTAACTTCTTCACCAGATGTGATAAATCCTAATGGAGTGTCTTTTGGTCACTCATACCAACATTTCGTTCTCTATAATTATTTCTGTATATATATGTTGAACGGAGATATAAGCCAAGTTAACTCAGAAAAGGAGATTTGTCGAATATTAATTTATCGGTATTCCAATTTTCTCAAAAACGGCTCTAACGATTTCGATCAAACTTACGGAGTACTCTCAGCTAACTAGTCCCTACATTTTCTTCTGAATAAATGTTCCTGTAAAAATGCGTTGAACGAAGATATAGCACCCGCATATGTAGCTGGTGTTCGAACTTAAAGGGGTGGCGGAAAGTCGTGTGTTGCTACGCACCAGATATTTAAAGAAAATATCTGGTGCGTTCCAACACACAACTTTCCTTAGCTCTACAACAAGTCACTTTGCACATGGCTAATTCCATTTAATCAATTCATTTATCACTCAGTTAATTTGAACTTGGTCAAACAACGCTTTACGGCAGCAGCAAGCGGTAGCGCTTAAAGTTCCAGATTTTATTGTGCTGCTCGTACTCATTGCAGGACCATTATTGAGAAACTGGTACACAGAGAATTAATGGGGCTGTAAACAAGAGTTCTTTGAAGAAGAATAGTAATCACTTTTGCAGAGTTATTGAGTAATAACTGTTAGAACTAGTAGTAAGCGAAACAGCGGTTGTTGAAATTCAGGAATTTCTGGAGTGAGCCCCATGTATCTCATGAGCGGTTTTAAACACCTCACGCTCCGGGTATTGAATTGTACTACAATACCAATTTTCTTTAACATTCTACCAACATTCCAGCGGAGTTTATAAGAAAAAAACCGCGCTAAAAACGCTTTTCGTCGAAAATTTTGATAATTTTTTGTGCTGCTCTCGTCATTTTCCTACAAATGAGAATTTTATGGTATAATTGCCTTATCAAAAGATATCAATATAAAAAATTTAATCAAAATCGTTCTAGCGGTTTTTGAGAAAAAAATATTTGGGGTTTTGATCACTATGCTAACTATAATTAACTTTCGGTGGATTTTGTTCATACCCTTATTTTTGTGTCCCATAGTAACCTGTAGGCTGGAGATCAAATTTGAGGTGATTTGGCTCGGTCGTTTCCCCTAAAAACCACTCTAAAATCGATTACGTCGAAAGTTTTGGTAATTTATTGTGCTGCTCTCGGCATTTTCCCATAGATGGGAATTTTATGGTATAGTTGCCTTATTGGGAGCTATCAATATAACCAATTTAATCAAAATCGTTGGAGCCGTTTTTGAGAAAAAAAATATTTGGTGTTTTGATCACTATGATAACTATAGTTAGTATGGATTTTGCTCATACCCTTATTTTGGCGTCCCATTGTGACCAGCGGGCGAGATATGAAGTTTGAGCTGATACGGTGGTTTTCTCTAAAAATCGTTCACAGACACACTTCAGTGACACACACACACACACAGACCATTTTCCCAAATAGTGTTTTTCGGACTCAGGAGGGTCTGAAACGTAAAGATCTGAAGAAAACTCAAAATTGTTTTTTCAGCCGATTACATAACTTTCCTTTCTACTTTGTAGAACCAAGGAAAGTAAAACCTACGCCTGATCAGGTTCACTTCGAAATTACCAATTTATTGTGCTACTCTCGTAATTCTCCCGCAATTGAAAATTATATGGTACTATCGTGTCATTTGGATTTGTCCATGCAAAATATTTAATCAAAACCCTTTGAGCCGCAAAAAACAGAATTTTGCTCGTTTTGGCCAAAGTTAGTATCACGTGGCGCTCCTTAGCAAGCGAATTCCCGTCTTTTTGATTTTCCTAAGTTGTGTCTCGTGAAACCTCTAATTTTTCGCACCAACCCTCTTCGTGCCATTTCGTCAGTGCGTTCTTTCCAGCATTTACGATTCATTTTTCTCAGCCTTGTTGAACGTTCTCACGTCTCCACGCCTCACAAGAACGCACTCAAGACTCAGCGTCTCGTATATTCTGCCTATGCCGGCCGGAGTAAGTATCGTCCTATTGCAGACCTCAAAGGTGAGCCCTTGCCCAATTTTCATTTTATACAGTCCACTACCAATATGTTTTTGACGAAAGGCGACTTCGAAATCGTGTGTCTGTGAGCGTCAAATCGACCCCAAGGTCATATTAGCATACTGATCCTGAGGAACGCTAACGTAAGGGTGTGAATAAGGTCGACCTAAAACTAACTACCATAGTTACTATAGTGATCAAAAATGTTTTTCTCGAAAGCCACATATGATCCTCATATCCTTCCTCCTTTGACCAAGCACCTTCTCAGCCCTCCCGCTGGAGAGTCGGATAAAGAGTTTTGACTGTCCAAGCTCTGCACCCATCCTTCCATTTGCCAACCTCTCTAGGTAGCGCCTGGTGATCCCAACAAAGGGCTCAGGACCGACAGGGATTTGTGCCGATCCTTTCTTTGCCAGCCCATTTCCCTCTATTCCCTGATGACCTGGCACCCAACACAGCTTTACAACCCCAGACCAGCCAATAAGAGCCTTGAGAGCGGCCTGACTGTCCACCATAATATATATATATAAGGATACATTTGCAGAGAACAAAACTGATTAATTGATAAAAGATTTGTTGTAAGCTAGATTAAAGTACTTAGCTCAACCTAAATTCCTTGGTTTCCATGGCTTTTGCTACGAAATCAATTTATCTTTCACTAAGTTCATTTGAACTTCGTAAAACATCACTTCACGGCGGCAGAAAACACTTAACTACAGTTAACACTTACAGTTCCGGATTTTATTGTTCTGCTCGTCCTCATGCCATGGTCTGTACGCTAATGTGCCTGTGCACAAGATTGAGAGAAAATGACTGAACAAAATCAGCTCCAACTTGATATTTAGCCCACAGGTCACCAAGGGACGCCAAAATAAGGATATGAGCAAAATCTGCCCAAATCTAACCATAGTTATCATAGGGATTAACTCTCTGAATTGAAATTCATATAAAATTCATAATTGCAGAGACATGACTAGAGCAGCACAATAAATTAACCAAACATCTCGACCAAAATCGAGTCTTTTCCTAATAAACTCCGCTAAAATGTGACTAGAATCTTGAGAAAAATTGTCATGATGGTCCAATCGAGTATCTGTTCGATCAGCGTTACCGAACACGTTATACAGGACCTACTCTGGAACTTCAACCTCCGTAGTTCCATATCTTATGGTTCATACCCGATTATTTTGAAACGGTGATGACTATCGTTCTCCGAAAAATCGTGTTTACAGCCTCGTCCATTGTCTGCGTACTGATTGCCGAATAATGGTCGTGGCACAAATAGGAGCACCACAATAAATTCCGGAACTATAAGCGTCATCAGTTTCTACCATCGTGAAGATACATTTGAGCAAGTTCAAATGAACTGGTGGTCAGGTGGCTCCACCTAACGAGATATCGTGAAACCTCCAAAAACAGCGACCGTCGTGTGAAGCGATTACATTTAAACGAATTTGTAGTTTGGGCAGTTTTTAAAAACGCTATAGCGCCATAAAGTTCTAATTCGTGGGAACATTAACGAGAGCAGGGCATTGAACTACCAATTATTCCGACGAATAGTAATTTTTCTGTAGTTTTCATCTTACTAATCATGCTTAGTTATAATGTTACCAGGTACTCAGAAGAGCCGCGGAAATTCTGGAATACAATCAAATGCCGGTTTGTCGACTAACATTATCACGGTGTTTTCCCTATAATCCACAACTATAAACACGACCCTTGCACGAAAAAAAAGGTTTCGATGGTCGTGGCATCATGAAATCCTGAAACTTGAGGCGCTACCAGTTTCTACGTGAAACATAAAGTTCCCCCTCTCCTCCCCCAACAACTACGAACAATAGATCGAATTGGTAGCTAATGCCATGAAAATCGCTGGATGTACCGGGGGAAGTTGTCAGCGTCGCACCAGATTTTTGTTTCCTTGCCAAAGCGGCCCGTAGCTCTTCCAGACGTGTTTCTCTCATTTTCCAACGAAGGAAACATTACCCTTTTACTTTTTAGGGTCACGAGGGGTGCAAAAAAGGGGAGTTTTAAAACGAGGGCCTGTAAAATGAAGATCTTAAAGCACATTCAGCCGTTCAACTTTATTCCTGATCTTAATACAAAAGACCCCCTCCCCCTTGCCATTGTGTCGTAACTTCCATCGTACTACCATCCTTCCCCCACTCTACTCCTCGTCCTCTTACTGCCTCTAGGTTGATACAACGAACGTAAAACCGGCCAATTTCTCCTTTATTTTGTTATTGAGAGAACCTTCGCTTCCTTCCACCTCCTCCCTCTTTCCCAGCCCTCGCCACCACCGGGCACACACAAACCAGAGTTTCCGTGTCGCTCGTTGGTAAACAAACAGGAGCTGTGAATAAATTGTTTTATGGGTTTCGAAGTAAAAGGCCTTCCACTCCTCCCCTCGTCACCGCTATTTACGCTTTTTTGCACGAAGGGTTCGTTCCTTGGTGATGGAAGTAAGGATGGGACGGGCCACTGTGGTGGGACGAGGGGGTAGTGAGCGACGCGAGATTTCTCGTCGAGACCCAGTTGCGTGTTTTATATCGAAAGTTTTGTTTAATAATTGCCATATCGTGTTTCGGCGGAGGGGAAAATCCCTCCCCTAATAAAGAAGACGATAACAAGGAGAATGGTTTGAGACACCATTGTTTCGCGTTATTGTATGCGACAAAATTATGAGCATCTATCAAATTTTTAGTGCTTGCGGAGGGCCCTCCCTGACCCATCAACCTTCTGAAACAGACTCGAATAACAAAGAACGACTCGCTCTCGAATCAGTTCAAAAAGAAAGGGCGGTGGTCGTGGGGGGGGGGGGGGGGCATCAAAAAATACTCTGCGAAAGGGCGCGAGGTTGGAAAAGGCCGCTTTTTGGGTTGATGACGTGCAAAGTCGATGGGGGGGTTCAGCTTTCAAAGGAATCAGAGCTGATATAAAATTTATAGTGTCCCTCCCCCTACCCCTTTCTCATAAACCAGGAGCGTTCGCTCCTTTTGTAATCTAAGTCTCGTTGTTCATTTGTCAGAGCGACATGATGTATTTGAAAGCGATGAAAAGGTTATGTCCGAAAAATATTTTGTCGAGGGACCCGGCACGTGACGAGGCACTTGGGTTTCTCCATAATCTAAGAAGCGAAAGAGCGACTACGACTTAACCAGTTTGGACACTATGAAACGGGAGCTGAATGAATCGTTGACTATCGTCATTGGGCAGTGAGCGCTTAAGCCTGTTAGCTTTACGTTACAGAGCGACACCTTACTGAAAAATACATGGACGTTCATTTGTTTTACCAGTAAGTTTTACAGAGTGCAACAAGGGTACCTCTATCAAAGGATCAAGAAGGACGACACTGGAGGGGAAACGCTTCTCTCTTGGGGGGGAATTTCTCTAGGCACAGTTATAATATATTTTATCTCAGTTTATACGATCTTGTGAAACATATCTGAACGATCGATAGAAACTGGTTGCGCGTAGTGCAACATTCAATTATGGTCTAGCCTTTACCTAGCGGACAATGATGATGTTACAAAATAAGTGGCACCAGTAACTGGGCCCTTCGAGCCCTTCCTCCTCTCCCTCCCAACACTCCCTCCATCAAGAAATGCCTCGCGCTGCTACATACAGGTTAGACATCCTATCAGTTTAATGAATATTTTGAAGTTTACAAGATTATTTTTTTCTCCAACAAGTGAAAAAAAGAATCCTCTGTTTGCTTCATAGGGTTAACACAACTCTCGTCTAGTCAGATTTTTGCAGATAGATTGATAGATAAAAATAATTCTGGTGTGGATTCTTGAGAGCCAGTCAGGATGAATGAAAAGCTTTCTCTACGCTGACGTTTCGCTTAACTTATTAAGCATCATCAGGGCTCAGGATACTATTGTCATTTACGGAAACAGTAACAATGTCATTATTTTAAGAAACTTTAAGAAATTTCCCAAGCTCTGATAATGCTTAATAAATTAAGCGAAACGTCGGTCTAGAGAAAGCTTTTCATTCATCCTGACTGGCTGTTAAGAATCCACACCAGAGTTAAGTTTTACAGTCAAGTGCGACCCTACATCGCAATAAAAATAATTATAAATGTAAGTTACGAGAAGATATTTGCGTAGTATGTAACTTTTAACCCCGAAGATTCTTGGGATTAAAAGACTAGCTCAGCAGTATCCACCTCCCTACGAGGTGTCCTTAGACATACAGCACTTGAGATACTTCACTTTTTGTGTTAGCCGTCTCCAACGATTGTACCTTTTGTAAACCAAGTAATTCCGTAATAAATTTTTAAAGTTTTTTTTAAAAACTCAGTTTCCCTTCGGGCAAATATAATTGGCGCAGTCGGTAGGACAAGTTGACGTTGAAGGCATATCAGCGGATCGTCACTACGATTTACAACTTGCCCACGGATCTACTGGTTTCACTCGGACTTCACCTTTATTCACAAACCATCGGGAAAAAGGAGGACGGCTACGCACTAGTAAAAAAAAAACTCAAAATTTCACACACTGCCAACGAGGACACCAGCATCATCTCACCTCGTAGTAAATTTTGTTATCCAGATTTCTGATGACACCGGCTTCGACCCACCTCACAAATATCAAACTTCTCTGAAATCGTGTAAGGACACCGGGTTCGACCCACCTGAAGACGAATTCACCAATCAATCAGGAGGACACCGGCTCTGACCCACCTCGTGAAGAATTGGAAACCATACGAAGAAGACGACTATGATCGCCGCCTTCTTATCAGCCATAATAACAACCTCATTATGCGCCGAAACCAACGACCTGACTAGAAACGGCGGAATAATTCCGATCAACTTGGGACTGGCGAAACTGGAGGACTCAGAACACATACTTACTCACTACTATGACTTAAAAGGGATTTATGACGAAACTGACAAACTAAACCTTTCCTATACTGCCTACCTACGAAGCATCAAATCCGATACAGGAATACTAAACGAAATTGACGAGTATTGCCGTATATTTAATCACACCTACGAAATTCTCGATCAAAAACGTATCACACCTCCGAACTCACAATGAAAACAACCGAATTAAAAGGGGATTAATAAACGGTTTGGGCTCCTTAGTAAAAGCCATCACCGGCAATTTGGACAACAACGATAAAAATAAATACGATGATATTCTCGCGAATATTCAACCAAACAAAAAGAAACGCAATCCACAGTAAACTCCCAATATTCTCTCTCGGTCCAATTAATGAAATCATATAATAAAACCCTCAAAACGTTAGACTTCAACAATAAACAAATTAAAGCCAAATTGTACCACTTAAAGAGCGTCCTTAATTCAGGTTCTTCGAGCATACGACACAGAGATATTATGTCCCATTTCCAGGCGACGTTAAATCTGATTTTAAACCTTGTCCAGGAAATCGAGACATCTGTCACCTTTTGTAAACTCGGGACGTTACACCCGAGCATAATCAACACGAATGAACTGGATAGTGAAATAAAAAGCATACGTTCAAGGCACGCACTATCAGAAATTAACCCCGTCGAATACGAAGCGCTCATAAAAGTCAACTGTAAAATTACGAACGACAAAATAATATATTTTCTCAATATCCCACTCTACAAAGAAACCAATTTCAACCTCTTTTACTTATTCTCCATCCCTTGGCAAACAAACGACCAATACGTAACTGTTGTCCCCAAATACAGGGTTGTCCTTTCTAACACCGAAGATAATACGATGTTAATCTTGAAAGGCGAGTGCCAAAAGAATAATATATTTTATTGCAGTAGCAATATAATATCCCACGAAAAACTACTGTGTGAGACCGGAATAATGATTAATAGTTCGACACAACATTGTAAATTTGCTACACTAGAAATATCAGAAAATTACTTTACTCTTCTACCCGAAACTAATCAACTTTTATTAGTATTCCCTAATGAGGACAACATCGAAATAAGAAGTAGCAGCCAAATAGAAACAATAACACTTAAAGGTATCCACCTTATTAAGCCCGCTAATGATCGAGTTTATTATCTTAACAAATTACTCTTAGAGCAGAAAAACTCGAAAGGAAGCCCGAAGCTTCTTAGTCTCCCTCAGCTAAAGTTAAATTCGCTAAATGTTTCGGAAAACAAAATTAAATTAAAGGAAATTGACTTGGAGCAGTTGGACGTTTTCGACACATCCAAACCCACTATAACTCACGTGTACAATCAAACGGTTGGAACAAAATGGATTGTAATTATGTTCATTATATTTGGTATATTGGTTTCGTATACTATGCTAACCGTATTTCTCAACAAATGTAACATTGTAAAGCCTCATAACAATTGTGAAACAAATTAATTTCAATAATTTGTTTAATCTAAGAGGGGAGGAGTTACGAGAAGATATTTGCGTTTAGATTCTCGGGATTAAAAGCCTAGCTCAGCAGTATCCACCTCCCTACGAGGTGTCCTTAGACATACAGCACTTGAGATACTTCACTTTTTGTGTTAGCCGTCTCCAACGATTGTACCCTTTGTCAACCAAGTAATTCCGTAATAAATTTTTAAAGTTTTTTTAAAAACTCAGTTTCCCTTCGGGCAAACATAATTTGTATCAGTAGAAAATATTATCAAAATCGTTGCAGCGTTTTAGATACATTTTGGTCCTCCCCCTTCTCTTAACCGAATTTTCACATTTTCGAAAAATAACACAAACTAGACGAGGTCGATCGATTTTGCCATTCGCCCTCAATTCCACGTACAGGCTTAAACGTGCACTGCGAAATTAGGACTACTCAATTGACGCCAATGTCTGTAGAAACCTCAAGTTTGGCTTTCCTCTGTTCTACGTAGTAAAAAGGAAAGTTAAGTAATCGTCTCAAAAAACTATATTGAGTCGTTCAGTCTCAATGGTTGAGGTAGGGCCTACACGTTGGGAAGGTGGTTGGTAGACTCAGGAAAGCACGAGAACTTCGCCACTTGTTCCCTTCGGTGCAACACGTACATTTTACTTTGCCGTGGCGCCACTTAGGCTGATGCATCAGGGTCTGGGTTGGGTGGCGGGTGGGTGGGGGAGGAGGGACTCGAATTATTAAGGCCTTATTAGCCGTACCGAAACGGCCAATTAAGGTCCAGTTAAATTTTAAAAATAGGTATTCCAAAGCTAGAATTTTCTCTTTTTTCAAATTATTGAGTGCTTTAATAGTGACAATTTAACGGCAGGGAGTACTGAAGTTTTTATTAGTGGTGTACCTGCTAAAGTATTAAAAGTGTTATGATTTCAAGGGCTCGCTGTTATTTAATGGGCTTTCGGAGGGATTCGGGGGACAAATGCCTTGCAAGCCACACCCACATTTTAGAAGGAACATAGTTAATTGGCAAAACGTAATATTGTATATGTAGGGTTATTGTGACTTCTCCCAGTACAAGCAGGGCTTATACGGGGAAGTAGCAATGCAAGTTGTATGATATTTTGTGTATGTGTATGCTGATAATGGAAAAAATTGCAAATAAAGAAACGCTGGAAATTATATGTAACGGCTTATTGTTCCCTTGCACAGCACGATTGCCTAACTCGACGCCGTCTTACTCCTCCGAAGCCCATCCCATTCGATTCAGCATCGAAAAATACTAGTAAACGATACGAAACATGACTTGACTACGACGGAACAACGAAAATTGACTGTTTTCTCAGTGACACTAGGCAATTGGCATACGAAACGATACCCGAACTATTCCACTCAGTATCGATCATTTCTTGCCCACTACAACCATGGGTTTCGTTCGATCGGTTTGTTGAGTAGGCGAACTCAACTGGATCTAAAACTGATGTCAGACATCTCAGAGGGAGAGCGGTTTCGTGAAGGTGTGTGTTGTTTTCCAACCATTCCCGAGAACGTTCCCATCTCATTCAGACACACAGACTCTATTTCTCTCTTTCTCCAGTTTCCCGAATCTTAATCATCTCGCCAAACCATCTCTCCAGCTGTCAACTGACGAAGACGAGAAGAAGTGGCTCTTTATTTATTTTATTTCGGGCCTAGGATTTTGATTCTTTTGGGAAGTTCGTTTTCTGTCTATTTGTGACCCTTAGCAAAGTGCTAATTTATTTTAATTAAATCGTTGGTTTTATTTACATTTGCGATAATTGGTTTATTTCCTCTTGTTTTCATAAACATCGAGTTTACTAACATTTAATTCATTATTGCTGATCTGTCATTGAACTTAGTAGTGCGTTCATCCCCTAGCTAAGGAATGCATATTCGTTACAGCTTTTTGTAGTCCACGCTAAAGATAAAGTACGTGGACGGCGGACGGATATTGCACATTTAGAATTCCACGCCTAGTCCCCCCGTCTTCCACTGTCCATCATCTCTATCTGCCCTCAGCAAATCATATTCTCAGAAGGACACCATCCGACTCGGTGTAAATCAAACCTTTCCTATTCCACTGAAAACACTTCAGACTAAACTCGAATTATTACAAATTACTTAAGTGAACTACCAAATGATGTAAATTGAAAAAAAAAGCTGTAACTCAATGTTTGGGCATAACTGAAGCAACAATTCTCGTGTTGACACTGATTCGATGACTTTAGAAGTAACGTCAGATGAAAACATGTTGGTGCAACTGGCTTTCAGTAGGATGGCCCCGAGTCATCTGGCTTTTCAATAAAAATTAATATAAACGTTACATGAAGTGTCCCATGCGTTTTTGACGCGCTGTCGTCCCTCAGTCGATTTACGAAATCGCCTTCTCAGACTTCACACTTCCCAGTGACAATCTACTAGCCCCACTATCTATCGTTAATGAGTCTGTTGCAGTAAATGACCAATTCCGCTAATATGTAAATGTCCCGATAAATTCAAATTCGGCGCGTGTTCCGCGTGTCATGAGCGTTTCGAAGTTGCTCGGCCGACAATTAATAATAAGACGCTCGAGCGGCGTTTGAGTGATTTGACGGCATAATTAGCTCGTCAAGTTGCTCAGACACGCGCAGCTCATAAAGGGCCCTAATTTATAGCCGGCAATAGACGCACGAGCGCGTTATCGCCAGCCGTGGAGGAGAATACGCTACCAACTCTGGTCAAGACGCCGGTCGTCAGGATTCGACTGACCCCTTGTAACGCCCATCCAGCGTCCGACGACTGGCAAAAATTAAGTCCATTTGTGGTTGTAAATCAGAACCCGTTGTGGGGACCATCCTCCACTCTTGACCTCATCACGTGTGGACGTTTTGATCGTTAATTTTTACTGGACTGAACATCAACCTAATAGCAAAATTAATCATTGAAAGTTGGCATGACATACTGAAACAAATTAGGAAAAAAGGAAACTATGAATTAATGAATAGAAGATTTGGCAATCGTTTGATACAGAAGACAAGTTATGGGAACACAACAAGGGCGTGGGGGCCATGTTACATGGGAGAGGCTAACATAACATACCGAAATGTGACGAAAAATTTGAGTGCTTACCTTTTTAGCATGGAAGATGCTTTAGCTTTCGCCTTACTACTAGACTGCGTCACGCTAGGAGGGAACGAAATGATGTCACAATAAGTGGCATTTGAAACTTGACTTTTCGCACATCCCTCACATCCCTCCCACCCCAGAGGATCTCTATTTCACTACTTTCATCTCAGGAGGTCTCACTCCTCAGGCCTCCTTTCTCTTGCCGCCTATAAATGGTTATGAGTAGTGAATCATCATCATATTGGAGCGATGTTGCCGAGACCTTCCAATACCCATATACATACTCCTTTAGTACTGTTAGAACCTTGACCCGGATAATTTCCCATGTCCCATCGCCTAGGATTTTAGCCGCAGACTCTAAGCAACTAACATCATGGAACATCAGAACTTCTTTCAGTCAAGGTCCCAACACGACTGAAGGAATATATAGCTGAGCGGGGTACTGGTAGTGATTGTGCAATCTCATTCCAGGACGATGACTATTAATAAGTTATATCCGCTTCAAGAGAGGAAGCACGAGGTGGAAGGAGTGAGCAAAAAGGAAGGAGTAGGGAGGAAAGGCGGAGGAGGGAGAATGATCTGAGGGCTTGAAGTTCGAAGAGCCTCAGTTTCAAATACACCTTATTTTGTGACATCATTTTGTCCCCACCGAGCATAACGCTTTTGCCACTGTGAAGTGGTGTTTTGCCTAGCTCAAATGAACTGAGTGAAAAGTAAATTTAATTAGTCTCAAAAACCATGAAAATCTGTGAATTTATGTAGAGCTAAGGAAACCTCTATATTAATAAGGCGCACCTGATGTTCTAATGACAAGTCGCATTTTGGTTTATTATTCATTCTGAAATAAATGTGTGTTCTGTTAAATTTTGATATTAGTATTTAGCGTGCATGTTTTCATATTAAAATTCTGTTTTTTCTAGATACTTTCGTTTTTTTTTGTTTATTTTAATATTACGATTCAGTTCTTTTCGACCTGTTTTTGGGTTTCATTATGATATTTTTCGATGCTGAATCGAACAGGATGGGTCTCGGAACATTATTGCTAGGTCAAGCTGATTATCCGAATAATAAACCGTTGTGTAATAATTTGCAGGGTTTTTTACTTTCTGGTACCCCAAAGGGAAAGGAAAGTATAGTAATCGTGTCAAAAAAAAATTTGGGTTTTCTTTAGATCTTTAAGTTTTGAGGCCTACTGAGTCTAAATTTCGGTGCTTGCCCGTGTGTGTGTGTGTGTGTGTGTGTGTATGTGCGTGTTATGCGTGTGTGTGTCTGTCGTTCGATTTGCGGGATTGAGCTGGTTCTTTATTTGTTTTGTTTGTTATTTTTTGTAGACACCAAAATAAGGTTATGGACGATTTTGGCCAATGGGAGGCGGGGGGGGGGGGAAATGTACCAAAAACTATAAAACTAAGATTTTTCGCATTTTTCTCGAAAACGGCTCTAACGATTTTGATTAAACTTTCAAATTATCTTTCTCTAATCAATACCTAACATTTCTTCTACGTACATATCTCCATGAAAATACAGCGAACGGAGATTTAGGCCTATGAAGGAAAAAGAGGTTTTTTACACTTTTTTGCAAAACGACGTCAACGATTTTCACCAAAATCTCAGGATGTTTTCGAATAGTTAATGTTTACGTATTGGTCTCAATAAATGTTTCTCAGAAAGTCCATTGAGCAGAGATAAAAATGACGTTTTTTCGAACATTTCCGTAAATTATGGAGTAACTGCTTCACCAAATTCGATCAATCTTACAGAGTGTCTTTTAGTCACCCATACCCACATTTCGTTCTCCATAGTTATTTCTGTATAAATATGTTGAACGGAGATATAAACCAAGTTGACTCAGAAAAGGAGATTTGTCGAATATTAATTTATCGGTATTCCAATTTTCTCAAAAACGGTTCAGACGATTTCGATCAAACTTACGTAGTACTCTCAGCTAACTAGTCCCTACATTTTGTTTTCGATAAATGTTCCTGTAGAAATGCGTTGAACGAAGATATAGCGCCCGCCTATGTAGCTGGTGTTCGAACTTTAAGGGATGGCGGAAAGTTGTGTGTTGCTACACACCGCTCGTTTCTGTTTCGTTTACAACCTAGGTAATTGGTTACCAAGTTAATGAAAATCCCTCCCCTGTGGTCTAAAAAACGAGTACCTACATTTTGTTTTGCCGGAGCACTTCCGTTAAAGATTTAGCGCTCATATGTTACGCGTGTACTTAAATTTATAGGCGATAACCAGGTATATTGATTCAGTAGGTCTTGAAACGTAGTGCGAAGAAAACTCTTTCTTTTCTCGACCGATGACAACGCTCTCCTTAGCCATCGGGTCGCGAAAAGCAAATGTTTTCGCCATTTCCGAATTGTGTGCTTTGTTCCTTGGAGCTGCTCGAAATTGTGTAACGACGCGTCGCCTTCTATAATCCCGTCAACGGAAGCAATATCCGAAAGTGCGCGTTTGAGAGGGAGGTATGGTGTCTGCGGCGACCATTTACTGCCAAAAACGAAGGTTAAAGGGTGAAAAGCGAGTTTGTATTACGTTGTAACGTCGTAACGTCACAGAAGAGGCCGTAGGGAAGAAGACGTCTGTTGTAATGGTGTCGTTTTCCTGGGCTCACTATTAGGTCGACCTTAATGGCAATCACCGTCATAACTTTGTCGCTCCTCGGCTGAAGAGGGGAAATGCCAAATGAAATTACTACAGTCCCCTCTATAATCCTCCTACTTGAAGATTGTATCGTAAACTCCTGTCTCCTGCTGTTTCCCTTAGATTCGTTTAAATCAACTGAAATGCCTCTAAAACCATTGTTCTACGCAGCTAAGTCGGGGGTTGACGACACGAAGTCACGTTTCTGTAAGCAGCGGCTTTATTCGTTTATTCCAGAAACGTACACAAGCCCAGTTAAACTACGCGAACAACGCTAACCAAAACTGTTTTTTTTGCAATTTTTATCTGTTGTTTAGGCGCTTCCTCGACATGGGAGCAGAGGTGGGCAACCAGCAACACACGCCCTTCCCTATCCTTCACGGTTCATCCTCCTTCACTTGCGCTCCGACCTTCGCCTAATGCGTGTGCACCTCCAATCTTATTCTCCTTTTATTTTATTTCTTGTCAAATTTTCCTGAAATTATTTCCCTTTGGACTTGTCCCCCTCAATAATTTGCTGAGACGTTTACATACGCCCAGCTCGCGATTTTCCAAAAATACGAGGAAAGCTGCTGCCAGACACCCCAGGGCCCTGGGAAGAAGCCACGAGGACGTCGTACGAAAGGTATTACTTCTATTTCTCATCCTTACAGGGTTATCGTCTGTTTTCTCCATGTCCTCTTAAATTACCCGTGCACATCGGGTTTTATTTATTTTATGTATTTTCAAGGCGAAGTTTTATTTTTTATCCATTTATACGTTTTTATTTTATTTTTATCGCTTTACTGCCCATTCTGTTATATTTCCAGTTTATGTGAACGTAACGGTTCGCAGTGCCTTCATTGATTCCACTAGTGTTATGGCGACTTAAATGCGCAGCTCCGCTTCTTTTCTCTCAAAGACTCTCCCATCCTACACGTCTTGTGCCTCCAATGCAAAGAAAACAAGAATCGACGTGCTGCTCCACTGCAGTTCCAACAACGGTGAGCGACGGTTGTTGGAAAAGCTGACAAATCTATAACCGTTTCGCACAGTTTGCGAGAAGGTGATGATGAAAAAACGTGGTTCCTTTGAAACATGCCACCCAAGTGAATAGTTAGATCAGATGGAGAAGAAGAAGAACTTCTCCCAAATGGTACGGGATCCCCCAGGGGTCATACGTTCGCGCGGTAAGTACACGGACTCTCCACAGGGAGACTGGCTAAGACCAAAATAAACCCAACGTACCTCCGAAGGTCTGGGTTTAGTGGATACTGCGCGAATGCTAGCGAAACCGCAACCTCCACGACAGTAGAGTGATATAACTCTCTTATGAGTGCTAAGGAAACAGACCTGACAGTACTAGTATGGCGTATACTAGTACAATTTGTGGGACTGTCCAGGTGAATGTTTATAGTTGAAAAATTCTAGGGTGAAAACTGCGATAAAAATCTGGCAAGACGCATCAAACTTTCCCCAGCCCATTAGTTTTCATGTCTTTAACCATATATTCAATTTATTCTTCACTCAGTTCATTTGAATTTGGTAAAACTTCACGCTTTACGCAGAACGTGTTAGTTCTTTATGTTCCGGAATGGATAGAGTCACTCCTATTCATGCCCCAACCGTTATTCAGCAATTAGCGCACAAGGAATTCATAAGACATATTATTACTACGTAAGGTTTACTATTATGGAACTATCGGGTAACAAAGTGTACGGAATGGTAGCGTTCAGTTACAAGTCCCGTACGCCACGCAGAAGATATTCTATGTTCCCGAATAGAACCCTCGACGAGGTTATCCCGTTGGCCGTTGTTGCTGCTCTCTTTTCCCCTCTAATTTGTACTTTCCGCAACCCGAAGGGAAGGAAAGTATAGCAATCGGCCCAAAAAAAAAATTTAGGTTTTCTTCAGATCTTTACGTTTCAGACCCTACTGAGTCTAAAAAACCTAATTTCGGCGCGTGGTCCGTGTGTGTGTGTATGTCAGTGTGTGTGTGTCTGTAGTTCGATTTGCGGGAGAACGGCTGATCCGATTGAGCTGGTTCTTTTTTTGCTTTGTTTGTTATTTTTTGTAGACACCAGAATAAGGTTATGGACGATTTCGGCCGATGGGAAGGGGGGGTGGTGGACAAAAATGTACCAAAAACTAGGGTTTTTCGCATTTTTCTCGAAAACGGCTCTAACGATTTTGATTAAACTTTCAAATTACCTTGTCCTAATCAATACCTAACTTTTCTTCTCAATACATATCTCCATGAAAATACGGTGAACGGAGATATAGGCCTATGAAGCAAAAATAGGATTTTTAACCTTTTTGGCAAAACGGCTTCAGCGATTTTCACCAAACTCACAGGATGTTTTCAAATAGCTAATACATACATATTCTTTTCAATAATTGTTCCTGTGACGGTCCATTGAACAGAGATAAAAATCAAAATGTGTCGAAAATAACGTTTTTTCTAACATTTCCGTAAATTCCAGGGTAACTTCTTCCCCAGGTGTGATGAATCCTAATGGAGTGTCTTTTAGTCATCCATACCAACATTTCGTTCTCTATAATTATTTCTGTATATATATGTTGAACGGAGATATAAGCCATGTTAACACAGTAAAGGAGATTGTCGAATGTTAATTTATCGGTATTCCAATTTTCTCAAAAACGGCTCTAACGATTTCGTTCAAACTTTCGGAATACTCTCAGCTAACTAGTCCCAACATTTTGTTGTCCATAAATGTTCCTGTAAAAATGCGTTGAACGAAGATATAGCGCCCGCCTATGTAGGTGGTGTTCGAACTTGAAGGGGTGGCGGAAAGTTGTGTGTTGCTACGCACCAGATATTTTTTATTTAGTTTCATTTCCAATTAGAGTAAATATTTTCTGCCCTATATTCGACCAAACTGGCAGCTCACTGGAACCGCTTCACGCTGGGGGGGGGGGGGGGCTCTCCTTCACATCTTCGCCATCAACAGGTACCAAGTTTCTCATTCCTCTCTTTCATCAATTTATTAGCTCAAGAAATAACAGGCAGTAAATGTGTGGTGGTGGTTGTGATTCCTGACTTTCTGGATGCTCCTAATTATTTTACGACCATCATAACATTTTAGTCCTATAATTTGCAGATTATCGGTTATGATGACACAATTGCACTCACATCTTTTACCGTTGAAATTTTAGATACTTTATTGTGCTCCGAGAGCTATTTCTCCACAGTTGAAATTGTTTAGTAATGTCGCGTCATTTGAAACTGTCCCCACAAATATAAACACTATGACGCGTTTGGTCACTATGATAACTATAGTTAGTATCACGCCCTTAGGTTAGGATCCCAAGCCGATTTAAAGGTTGAACGCCAACTTTCATTAGGTTCTGCCTGTTTCTGTCAACTGTGACTACAGACACACAGATCATACACTCAGATTTTGAACTTTGTCTATAAAAATAAAAAAAGCTAATATATATTTTTGATTATTGCGCACATCCCGTCACTCCTACAAAAATGTTTTGGTAACGTTCAGCTTTTTGTAGCCACACAAAAATTTATTCAAACCGATAAGAGACTGAGGCAGAACAAAATATCAGAGCGCAGTTTTGCCTTCACTAGCATAACCTGCTGCTTCTCGCACGTTGACAATCGAAAGAACCTGATAGTCATCTTTAGTGTAAAGGGTCCCAAGGCCGCGTCTTGCATACTGTTTATAACCGCTGCCTTAAGGAGGCCAGGACTTCACGAAGGAAAAATCCTTGAACATTAAGTCGAAGTTAACTGACAAGACCATCCTTAAACGCTCCTCCCTCACTTACCCCCTCCCTTACTTTCAGGAATTAACAAAAAAGAAAAAAGTTAAGAGCGAAAAGCGGAGAAGTTCCCCGAAATTAACATTTGAGATACCGGTTATTGCGGGGCGCCTCCGACCTCGTAAATAAAATCCGAGTCCGGGTGCTTAAGTCTGCAATGCCAAAGACGGGGGATTCCACTAGGGGCGTAATTTCTGGGATAATTAGAGACACCAAAAGGCACTCAAACGAAAATACAGTCCGCGCCGCACTAAACGAAAATGAACGGAGGGAAAAATGTTAATGGTGACGAAAGAGGATGGATGAAGGCAGAGGGAGCGAGTTTACTACACAAACGGAAATACGAAGGACTTACAAATCGTTTAGTTCGTAAAATATCGTTCGCGTTATAATTGCTCTAATAAATAAGTTACCTTACGACAACGGTGTTTGTAGGGCGAAGGTGTAGAAGGGATGTCACTGCAGGGGCTGCCCTGCTGCGATCCTAGGGCCGGCTCTGTGGAACGTGGCGTACGATGGCTGATCCTATTGGGGGGCACTAACGTGGCGGCAGTACTTATTATGGGTCGACTCACTCCGGATAAAGATAAAGTGTGTAATGCAACAAGTGAGAAGGAGCGGGGGGGGGAGGATCTAGTTCTGTTGACGTCGCGAGAATGGACACTCTCATAACCATTTGGGTGGAGAGTACAGAGCAACAAGCAAGGGAAGCAGTTCGTTATTTGAGCGTGATGATGAATACCAAGTTGCGGTGTTGATTCCCCATCTGGCAAGCAGCAGATAAAGTTGTCGCAGTTAAGGCTCTTCCCCACCTGATGGCCAACACAAGAGGGCAGTGGACAAGAACAAGCTGGGTGCTTTCCCCAATCTGCTTAGTGGGTACATTCTAGCTTTTGAACAATCTGCAAAACTGTCTATGAGGACCATCTGCCTTTTTTTTGAGGGTCTGCTCCTAGTGGTCCCAACACTTAACTCCTGGGTACAACGAATCAACCTGGAACCGTTTAGCACATTGCAGCAGGTTGGTCCTTATGGCTTTCTGCGACGGCAGCTGTTCTTTCATGCCTTTTCACCCTCTCGAGAATCTTGCAGCGTGCCACCATTACCATACTTCCTCAACACCTTGCTGGGTAGTTTGGGAGGTTTAGGAATGGTTACTAAAGTTAACGTACCTGTTAGGTGAGTCCGTCTCCTCTGGCTTGTGAGTTACTGTGGGCAAGCGCTTTCGATGTAAAGACATCATCGTCTGGCCGTTAAGTCAGTATCCCACGATCCCACTATCCGAACAAAATTACAAAAAAGAACTTGATATTATAAATACTATCGCAGAAAATAACGGTTACTCTAAAAAAACAATAAACAAATTACTAAGACAATATGACTCCAAAACAAACGACTCAAAAACAGAAAATACACAGACTTTAACAAGACGCTGCACATTCACGTACACAGGACCACAAATATACGGAATAACTAATATCCTCCGAAAGGAAGGTATACAAATTGCATTACGTACGGACAACACACTTAGAACCAAACTAACTGCAAAGACTGAAAATACAGACCCACTCGACCAAAGTGGGGTGTATAAAATAACTTGTACTTGTAAAAACGCATACATAGGACAGACAGGACGAAAAATACGGACCAGATACTCAGAACACATTAAATCTCTTAGTAGGAACAAAGACGATTCAAACTTTGCCAACCACCTCAAAACAACTGGACATGAACCCACCAAAATACAGGACTGTACCACCTTACTACACAAACAATACAAAGGACGAAAACTGAACATATTAGAAAACATGGAAATTTATAAACAAAAAACTTCAATGCACAGAGCATAAACGAACAAATCAACACAAAATGTGACACCATATTGACACCATTCAAAACACTACACAAACGAAAACAACCAACTGACGAATTTACAGACCACCCTACAAAAAAGACTTAAATTCCACAATTGACAGACCATCCAACACGTTCCATTTATCTCTAGGGGGTTTCCCCCTGAGCTACATGACCTCCTCTCACGGCCCCTTCCCCGACGCTCCATCACCCCTTTCACCTTTCTCTTTGTATATAAAGACCACGACCAACTGACTGACTCCAGTACTGACTTAACGGCCAGACGATGATGTCTTTACATCGAAAGCGCTTGCCCACAGTAACTCACAAGCCAGAGGAGATGGACTCACCTAACAGGTACGTTAACTTTAGTAATTTGCCTACTGGCGGATATAACCCAATTTAGGAATGGTCTTCCCTCCATGTCTTCATTCTTCCTCCCTGCACGATGCCCTGGAACAGGTAGCGCCATCCTTTCACTCAGACGGACTTGGATATCAGCAGTATTCCGCTCGCCCTTGACCCACTGGCAACATATCGACCGTGTGTTCCCCTGAAGGATGTGAAACGTCATTGACCAAGGCGACTTGCCTCTCAAAGGACCTCTCTTAACGCCCTGAAGTTCCCCCCACTAGGCACATAGGTCAGCTCTTCTTGTGGCCTTGTTCCTCGCAGTAGTATCGGAGAAGGGCGCTGTCAACTCCCTTGCATTTAGCTGCCCAATGCCCATAATCTAGGGATCAGAAGTATCTCAGAACATCCATCCTGGACCCTACAGGTGACCCATTCCATCCTTACTGTGCCCATCCCCAAGAGGAGAACAGCAGCCTTGGCTTCCGTTGTAACAACGGCTTTTCGTTGCTCCCTCATATTATCCTTTGCCAGGAACACCTCATTTTCACTCAGACCTTCTTGCTGAAGGTCCTGCTGCAGAGCTACCAGGAACAGTTTGAGGTTGTAAATGGGAATAAAACTCCCTATTCTGATTACAATCAGTAGTTATCATATATAGCCAGGATGCCACTTCGGGTTCACGACAAACGCCGCTTGCAGAGCAAGAAAGTGTTCTCGTGACCGTCACGTAAAGGGATACTCATTTATCTACAACCATCTTAATGGTTTTATCTCTATGCAAGTAGAATAGAAGTCCTATAGTTTGTATGTTGTGGTTCCCTCGATGTTTGGTGCTACATAAAATCTGGTACAACTACGGAACAAAAATTCCTTCCAACGCTTCATGTTAATTTCTGGCGTTTTCTCCAGCTACTTCAGTGCGCAGCAATGTCGTCTCTCGCTTCTGCTCTGCCGCATCTGGAGTCCCTCACGGCTCGCATTTTGGCCCCCTTTTCTTTAACATTGCGATCAATGGAGTCTCCCTTCTGCTTAAGCAGAACCTTAATGCCCTCTCTCTCAGTGGTGTAATTTCGATGGTCTGGCCCTCAAACCCATCAAAATGTGCTGTTGGCTCGTTCTACAGAGCTCACTCTCCCGTGCTCCACACTCCCTAAATCAACGAAGCTACACTTCCTCGCAAGCCTGGAATCGTGTATCTTGACTCCCAGCTCTCCTTGACCACATTTCTCAGATTGTAGCTCGTGGATTGCACATGCTTGACTTAGTGACTCTCTACAAGGCTCTTGGGCAACCAGTGCTGGAGTATGAGTAAGCAATTGAGAGCCTGTACTACGAGTGGCAAACTGTACAGCTCAACACGATAAGCTCTCTCGCTCCTTCCGCCTTCTATGTCCCTGTGACTGATGCTCGCGTGCTAATGGCCTTCAGGGTCTGCTATCGATACGGATTCTCCTGATCTCGTTGGTGTCGGCTTCCTCGTGCCTCGCCTCTCGTCCTGTACTGTATCGCCCTTTGCCGTCCCCTTTTCCTTAACTAATTATTTGTATCACACTCCCGTTCCCCTTCTGCCGTGTTCCTCGTGAAGTTAACCCTCTCTCCATGTCACCGCTCTCTTCAGTCAAGCACCAACTCTTCCTGCATCTCAACTCTCATTCTTTCTAACGGCTCTAGACTGAATTGCTCTAGTGGCCAATTTTTGCTTTTCGTGCGTGTGTTATCAGAGTCATCAGATTCTGTTGTTTGCCTTTTGTAATTGGGCTTGTTCCTTGTACATGTAATAAATGATGTGTGTCAAAAGATGCAATAGAAAGATCCTCAATTACTTAAGATTAATCGACGTTACGTACAGTTTGGCGCCTGACTTTCAATTAAAATGTTTGAAGAATAGACTGCCCCGATAAATTTCTATTCGCGGAATAATAGGAACATTTCGGTGGGAATAGTTAGGGAATGAATGAGACGTTTGAGCGATGAGACGCGAGCGAATCCTCATTAGTTGAGCCGACGACGACATTACAACAGCCCTCGCACTCTCGAGAGCGAACGGCGGTGGAGAAGGGAAAGAGACATGGCGCCATTATGTTAATATAATTCGATTCTATATGGGATTTCGAGGAACGCAAATTGTGAACCCGTAGAATGGAATACGGGAAAAGCTGCAGTTTGGAAAATGTCTATTACGAGTCGTGCGGTATTGTGGCCGTTTCCAGGGAATTTTGCTTCATCGCGCACGTCGGTTGAATAGGATGGTGTCTCGTAAACAAAGGTTGGTATGCATTTAATGGAATAGGGAAGAGGGATATGAATATTGGGGAGGGGAAGAGGGGTCCTCATATTGAGGGGCTCATAAGAGGCTGGAACCCTCACTTTTATCGCGGACTCATTGTTATCAATCATATTTATCTAATGGGGAGATGGAAATAGCGTTTCTGATATTTGAATTTGATGAGTTGGTATCCGGACCTGCTGCGTGGGATCCTTTGCTGTAGAATTGAACCCAGAACTTGCTCCAGTTGTACCCAGCGCATCCCTTGGTATGGCAGAGGGAGGGTCTACTCATGCTGTGCACTAATCCACGTATCCTATAAGGTGAAATGGTCGGGGGAGGGATGGGGGAAGTGGAGACAGGCTTGAAGGGCCGAGCTTCCTATAGACTTACTTCGTGACATCATTTCGATCCCTCCCAGCGTGACTCTTTCTGGAAGTTACCTGAAGGCCAACGAATGTTCCACAATCGATTCAAAAGGATTGGAACTAGGAAGAAAGGAGTTGATCAACAGATGACTGATAGGGGTCACAGTTTCGGTGGCTTTTAGATGCTACAACACCCATTAGTGGCCCCCTATTTCCTGATATTAGTTCGATTTCACCCAGGGGTTTTGTACTGTGTGTATTTTTAGCTTTTCTGCCTTCGTCTCTTGCAGTATTGTTCATGTGACAATCTACCCGCATTGCCATGCTGCTGCCTTGATTATTTTCAAATAGTCAAATAGAAGAGCACTTCAGGTTTGCACCCGTGGATGTAATTTCTTGTTTCTTCAGCTCACCGGAGGGCTGGTAGTAGTGTGATACCTGGAGATACTCCCTCGAGGGGGTTTATCGAGCCAAAAGCCGCTGGGTTTCTCTGTATGGGGGAGAAGAACGTGCGACGTGTGTCCGACTGCCATGTTATATGGGATGCCGTTCAGGGGATTCCAGTAGATTTTTGTGATGTGTTCCTTGAGATTTGAGTAATTGGCCAGCCATTCAACATCAACTTTGGCATCTTGGTCTTACTTTCACGACTAGAGGAAAAAAGGTGAAGGTAGAAGGGAGATATTTAGAAGGATGATGAGGCTTTAGTCTGTAACGAAGATCCGTCATCTCATCAAGGAGACGAACCTAGCAGAAGTAAGTGTGTTCATTATCCGCCTTGTCTCCTCGACGTGGCCTCCTCTTCCCTTTTGTGCTCCAGCTCCTCCAACAGCTCTCTCGCTGCTCTCGCCACTTCTGCCCCCTTTTCCAGCTCCTTGCAGGTCAATTGCTTCCACTCTCCTCCTATCTACCAGCCATTTCCCTCTATTCACCAAACTGATCCCCTTGCCATCCCTTGCCCCTCTTCTCCGGTTCCTGCCCAAACTCTTTCGTCTCGGCTCCTCGTCTATTCTGACGAAGATTACTTCAATCATAAGGCTTCACTGGTTTTCTGTGGGTAGGTTTCAAGATGGAGCACCCACCTCGCATTTTGCTCCGCTTCTTTTTTTTTCTTCGGGGCGAGATCAGAAGAGGGAACCAAAAGAAGGCTCTTATTGACATCGCTGGTGGTTCTATTTGCGAATTCACGAGTCGCTGATCAAACAGACTCCCTCGTCGTTTCAAGACCGTTTTCCTGAAATCCGTTTCAAAAAGACGTTTCCTAAACAACAGCTCGGAGTGAGGAACGGTTTTTAAAACTTCTTGCGGCAAATCGAAACATTTTCGAATTACCCCCAGATTTTATCAGATTGCTGGGTGAAGGTAACCAGGAAGATCAAAGAGCGACATTTCTCTAAAGGCGGTGTGTACCCTCTACATGAAGGGAGCGAGGGCCAACTAAAAGCTGAATACCGGACGACTCCAGACAGTAATGCGGCGTACTCCTGTCGTACACTGCCAAAGAACGAATTGGTATGTGCACAATTTTAGCTGACGAACTTGTAACGAGGTCCATAAAAAAACCTCTGAATGAGCCTCAGTATAGAGCTGATGGAGTTGAAAGTATATACTGTGGAGACAATTGCACGTCCGAGATGGGTTGATTGATGTTCTTAATGGGGGAAACTGCATGGGCCCGTTCAACTTCCTGAAGTATTCTAGTGAGTTTAGGCGCCCCTTGCTAGACCAATTTAACTATTTTTAAAGCGAGGTTTTGAGGGGAATGGATTAGGGTGGAAAAAAGTAAACATGAACCTAACAAGACTGTCCAGCACCATTGCCTGATGTAAATGAATGAACAATACTATTTATTGAGAATGACAATCTCGCAATAGGGGCTAATATCGTATTTTTTTCAAAAAACACATTAATACACGGGTTTAGCCGAGTCTCCACCAATAAACTCAGAGCAACAGTAACCGGAAAAGTTGGTATATTATACTGGCGGGTGGTGGCCTAGCACGTGAAGGCGTTAATGGGCCAGGGATCCAGACAGCGATACCACTGGGTGCTCTGGCGACAGTTTTCCAAGCAGAGCTCTTCGCCGTGACAGAGTGCATGCAGCACCCCCTGCGTAGGGGCCTAAAGCGGAAAAGAATATACATTATGTCGGACAGTCAGGCTGCACTTAAGGCCCTGGCTTCTTATTACCTTGTAACGGTTCGCCGCGGGCTGTGTAGGATGGCAACACTGACCGCTACCTCACCACTAGACCACGTTCTGCTACCAATTTGTACTTGGGGAGTTGTCTCACAATTACCGCGTACAGAACACTCGTGAAAGTCGTCTCTGGGCCCAAAAGAAAACCACAAATCAAATACTCTCAGTAATACTCACTCGATCAAATAAATAAAATAATAACTCTCAAGAAAGTGATGGGAAATGAAATTATAAAGCAATTAAGACCCACTTGAATTTAATCGGCAAAACTTGAAATGAATGAAATGAAACGAACTCCTTTTGGAATGAAATAAATAACCTATGCTCGGATTGTATTAAATGACAATAAAGGGACAATGGGGAAAATGAAACACAAAGCTCTGAAAGCGCTTACCTTACTTCACACAATCTAAAGGGGAATTTAAACACTGACTTATAACAGGAATATTAATTCGTTGACGAAGCAGCAGCCGTTCTGATGAAGAAAATGCGGCTCCGACGCTAATATAAACAGCGGCAGGCTGTGCAGGTAGCGGTCAGTGTTGCCATCCTCCGCAGCCCGCCACAAACCGTTACAACCTTCACTTCGGGGCTGGTTTGGGAATGCCTGACTGGCCTGAAGACCTTGGCAAAGGATAACACATTAACACCCGTGTGTAGAATAGAAGTGAACGAGGAGGCCAAGAAACTGGCGAGGACTTGAGCCCTTCGTAGAGACCACCAAGACCCAGTTGGTCAAGGAGGTTGGTAAGTGGGGGGATATGTGCAGGGCTGCCTACTGGCGGGATGTGCCTGATCAAAGGAGTCAAGGCTGTTTATCACTCTTCAGGGAGCGAACGAAAGAAAGTATACAGCTAGTATGTGGCCTGTTTGCAGGACACTGTCTACTAAGGTACCACCTGGTCAAGATTGGTATGTCAGAGGTACAGAATTGTAAATTCTGCGAGGAGGAGCTATGTACATGTGAGGGACTAGCTGCAGCGCGTCAGAGTGCATGGGGTTCATCACCTGCCGCCAGAGGTGGATGCAGGGGTTGACGTCAAGGTTGTCTTGCGTTTTGTGCGAGAATGGTGTGGGCGTATTGTGGACGCCGCATCAGAGAAAACCAACTCCATAAGAGCTGGGCGTGGAACTGGATGGACATGCTCGCCCATACAATAGGCCCAGAGTTTTCCTCCAATCGTCCGGTTTTCCGGTATTACATACACCGTAACGATTCATAGGTATTCCACTGACGTAAAGGCTCAGCTGATTTAGAAGAGGCTCGCAACTGAGAGACCAACCGTACCCTAGAAACGATTTGGAGGAAACGTATAGGAATAACGATTTTTCGGGGGTCAGCATAGATCATAAGAATGAACTCTTAACATGGGATGACACCTGCACTGTCGCTAACACGCCAGTTTAGCTCCAGTCAACACAGTTAAAACTATAGTGATGGTTTGCAGAATGGGAGGTAGACTCGGAATGATAGACATTATTGATTCATTCGCATATCTGGGGATAAATTAATCTAGTAGGGATGTCTTGTATGAAACAGGCAGCCTAGAGCAGGGGAAGTGGTGCGGGGTCTAGTATTCGAGGAGTGGTTCGAACAGTATCCAGAGGGACTATGAAGCATAGCTTACTCTCAGAAAATTGCTAGTGTGCAGAATATCGTTGATTGTGCGCGGGACTACGGAAAGTTGTTTGATCACACCAGATATTTGTTATATGTAGAAAATGATCGTTTTCTGATTTTCTCAAAAACAGCTTTAACGCTACTGTCAAACTTACGGGCCACGCTCAATCGACTAGCGCCAGCATAGTTCGAATTTACGGGGGTTGAGGAACGTCGTGCGAAGCTACCAGATATTTTTGTAGGAGTTCCTGCGGCTTTTACGAAAATGCCTCATAGTGATATGGAGGGTTCAGGATCTAATTTCACCCCTTGCCATCCCCCTCAAACGCCGTCGCTTTCACGAAAAAAAAAGTGCAGCTCTTCGTGACTGAACTGCGCAACGCCGAGTCCGAGTTATGTTTCCACGTAGACGCCGCCTATTCCACGTGCGATGCGCCGGATTGAATTTCCGCGAGCTTTTGTTCCCCCTTCCTCGGCGTCAACTCAGCTTTCCTCGGAAGAAAGAGGTCACTCAAGAGCTCATGCATATATTACGACGCGCGGAGATGTCCCTGGAGAGGATGACGAAAAGGATTCGCGACCGGCGTGAAAGGTTCATGAAATATGAGGAGCCGAGTTGACCCAAGAGAATGACTTATGAAGTGTTGGTAGTGGGGAGGAAAAAAAAAAGTAAATAAAAGGGCGC
Source organism: Pachypeltis micranthus (assembly GCA_020466155.1). Classification (NCBI taxonomy): domain Eukaryota; kingdom Metazoa; phylum Arthropoda; class Insecta; order Hemiptera; family Miridae; genus Pachypeltis; species Pachypeltis micranthus. Next base: position 43,645,301 of record CM035769.1, read on the forward strand.
GACTAGAGAGCGAATTTGAAGCCCGCGCGCGGTTGATTGTAGGCGCGACGTACTATTCAATCAACGCCCTTTTCCGTCGGCGGGAATGAGACCTTTTGTTGGCCCAATATTGACAATAGTTAACTCGCGCCCATCGTCGCAATTCAAGCAAATGACCTGGTTAATAATGGATGCCTCCTCCTGATGGATGCTCTTTTCATGGCCGCTCTCTCGTGGGCAGAAAGAAAACTTACGCCCCGGATAAATTACCTTCACACTCCTTCTCTTACGACCGTGGTGGTAGTGAGGGGGGGGGGGTAGGATATTTATTCCCAGGGCATCCTTCATCCTTCGCCGCACCCTCTTCATCCAGGACTTTTGATCAAATGACTCCAGAGGCACTAACACCGAAGTTCCAAGATGCTCCTTCCAGGACCTTTTATTCATCAATGAATGATGACGCCGTCGAGCCCCTCTTATGTTTCTTATGGGAGCCCAATTTTTTTTTTTTTTCTTTCACGATTGGATGGAGAAAAGACCATCCTTTAAGAAAAGGGAGAGAAAAAGAAATATTTGCGACGTTCCGCAAAACCTTTCGTTTTTCCCAAGCAGTTGGCGCACACAAATCCTCGATAGGAAAAACATGCTTAATATCCAGTGCAGCGCATCGCACTGCTTCCCTCACCTCTACAGACAGCGATTCCCATGGCTCCATCCACTTTAGCAATATATTGTCGAAAAATAGTCCAAAACCAACTCTCGTAACAGCAACCTATTCATGACGCCCAAACAACAACCTAGAACACCTCAGTAGTAAGTAATGCTGGATCCTGGGGACCCCCCCCCCCACCACAGCATGGGGGAGGGGTAGCGACCACATCGCTCCTCAAACGTTTCAGGCTCGAGTCTCACATCCTCCCTCGCAAGACGGTTTGCATGAAGTCGGCGAATGGGTTTCCCAGACATACGTCAAATAAAACATCGTTGTTTTGTGATGGTGGACCATGGCTGCAACTTCGGACAGTACCCCAGTCGAAAACCCGAAGCCAATCTCCCTTCCTCTTCCTTGGCAAATTCACTGGCTTGCTCCAAATGTTCCGGTAGACGAGTAGTATATATATGGATCGACACTGCATTCCTATCGCCACCTCTATTATTATTATTATTTTCCCATTTGTTTGCAAAACGACAATTTCTTCCCAGTCCAGTTTTTACCGTCGAATAAATTACTATTGTCCGTGACATATTTATCTATATCACTTAATAACTTTCAAAACCATTCTGGGGATATAGTTAGTTGCCCGTTGTACACTCCACACAATTGTCTGACCTCAACAACACACACAAATACAATGATAAATTCAAAAAGTGAAACTTTAGCCACAATCAGAGCCTATTTGTTTTCCCATATCCTCGCATGACATATAAGTATATCTCATTTATCTCCTAGACACGATAACGTCTAAATGGGGTAGGACTGGCCATGCTCTAAAGTATCAATAGCCCTTTCACAAGTCCAGAGAAGAACCAGCTACTCACACCATATAAGTTGGAACAACATCTACTTTGATCATATCTGCCACTATTCAGTGTGGATGAACTAAAGACAGTTACAATTCTGCATTTGGGGATGTCTGAAGACCCTCCTCCCTCAGATCTCACAGTTTAAATCGAAATTTGGGATGGGACAACTACTCTCCAGCGACCCCACGACCTCCGCAAAGTCCGCAGAGCAAGCGCATTTTCCAGCATTGTCAGCCCTTGCCCTGGGTAAGAGTTGGATTGCTTCGTTCTACCTACCTTGCCCTGTTGTGGCGCTGCACGGGCTGTGCACTACTGTGTTAACGACTTGTAAACCTAGTAACTCATACAGAACGGCAACAAAATAAACAATTAACCCATGGCGCCCAAAAGCAACCCCAAGAGAAGTTTTACCGCCCCCAGAGACTGGCCAGAGCGCCACCCACCCAGCAGAACACGCACACACACTCTCCCAACCATTCAATATCACAGTAGTACCGACTCTAGATAGGGGGAGTACTCAATATTCCTGCCCTCCTGTCCCTTAACCTATTCTATTTTATCTCTATCTACTATGTGGGGGAGCACTTGATATTTCTCCCCACACTTTTCCTACCCTAACCCCACACATTACAACACGTAAAGACACAAACTTGTAGAAAACCCTACCAAGCCTTCTATCACGGCTGAGACCCGGCTTCCCCCAGGGGGCAGCCGTCCATCCAGCCACACCCTTCGCCCCAGGGGTGCTTAGCACTAGCCTCCATCGTACCCTAGCTCCCCTCTATCCTGCTATCCTGCTGCTTCTGACCAATGCAGATATTTTCTCCTCTTTACTCGGCCGCTGCTCCACCCACCCAGGGCCTGCTGGAGCCTGGGACCCCCCGAACAGGTCCACTCACCCCCCAACTCAACCACTCCAACACTATCCTTTCATTCACCTTCCTCTTTCACCCTTACCCCCCACCCTCACCAAAATTCCCGAATATTTCCAAGGCCGGGGCCCAAATTAATCCCCCAACCTCTGTATCCTAACTCCATTCTTAAACAGTTTCCTCTGCATCTCCACCCTCCTCACCGCATACCTCCCACATTCCCAGGGAGACATGGCCAGCTGTCTCCAGTGCCCCACACTGACAATTCTCATCCCCCGTAAACCCTGTTCTTTCAGCTTCACTTTAAAATTTCCATGGCACAAAATACCCCTCCAAGCTTCCTACTGCCGGCCTATGCATTACAGTCGGGAACCATTTCCCCTCTGCTACACTGCCCAGGACAGCGCAAACCATTTGCACATTATTGCGGCGTTCTCATAAGTACTCGACTTTCTTTGCCAGCATGGCAGGCAAATTTTCTTCTCTTCTCGGTAAGGTCTCTTTCTGTTGGCCCTTATCATAAGTTAGCCATGCAATTAATATATGTTATAAGGCAATATCGATCATGTAATATAAATTAGCAGGTACATAAATATGCGAATGTTTGCAAATCTGTGAGCACTCCGACCCCCAGCACAAGTTATCTTAAAGGGGGTCGTAGCTTTGCCGTTCAAAAATTATGTACATCTATATAACAAATTAAGAGCAAAAAAAGCACCATAACAAGCCCTCTGATACTGCAACATCGGTGATGGAGATTCGAGGCTAAGGTTACATAGCGGACAACCATTGCCCAGCTAATTTATGAGACTGCCAACGTGATATTTCTGAGAAGCGCCGCGTTTACTACTTTGAAGTAATCGGGGGAAAACTGTGAGAAACGTTACTGAGTGAAAAGACGGGGCTTGGAATTCCTGAAACTCTGGGCTCGATCGTAATTCTCCTATGAGCGTAATTAAACAACGATTATATAGGTATTTTATTGGACTGCCACGATAATCTTTCTGAGAGCGCTAATTTGAAATGAGCGGGATTTATAAAGAAATATCTGGTGCGTTGCAACACACAACTTTCCTTAGCTCTACGTCAATTCACTCGTGTACATGGCTTTTTTCCTTCTTACTCAATTCATTTATCACTCGGTTCATTTTGAACTTGGTCAAACTCCACGGCAGCTGAGTGCGGTAGCCCTTACAGTTCCGGAATTTATTGTGAAGCTCGTTCTCATTCCCGGATCATTAATGAACAATTGGTACATAGAGAATTAATGAGGCAGCGAACACGATTTTTTTAAGAGGATAGTAATCACTTTTGCAGAGTTGTTGACCTTTAGATCTGGTAGTAGGCGAAACGGCGGTAGTTGAAATTCCGGAATTTCTGGAGTGAACCCCTTATATCTTATGAGCGTTTTTAAACGCTCACTCTATAGCGGAGCGGAGAGGATCAAATTTTTTTGACATTCTAGTAACAGAGAGTTTATATGGAAAAAACCGCGCTAAAACCGATTCTCGTCGAAAATTTTAGTAATTTATTGTGCTGCTCTCGTCGTTTTCCCACGAATGGGAATTTTAAGGAATAATTACTGAGAGCTACCAATGTAAAAAATGTAATCAAAATCATTATAGCCGTTTTTGAGATAAACATTTTGGTGTTTTGATCACTATGATAACTATGGTTAACTTTCGATGGATAGATATCAAGTTTGAGTGGATTTGGTACGGTGTTCTCTCTAAAAATCGTTAACTCATACACGCAGACCATTTTCTCAAATAGTGTTTTTCGGACTGAACGTAAAGATCTGAAGAAAACTCAAAATTTTTTTTCTCCGCCGATTACATAACTTTCTTTTCTACTTTGTAGAGCCGAGGAAAGTAAAACAGACTAGTTCGATCGGATCAACTGTTCTCCCGCAAGTCGAACCACAGAAAGACACATTGGGATATTAGGGATTTTGGACTCTGCAATCCTCAAAACGAAAAGATCATCTAGGGTGAAACAAAGAATATGGACCGACTGCTTGATATCGCTACGACTGCATGTATCGATAGGTCGCTTGATAACGCTACGACTGCACGTATCGATATCAATCCGTTAGTTATCTCATATTTATTTCATATACCCATTCTTAATTTCATTGAACTAACTCCTTTCCATAGTCTTTGTACATCTAAAATAATTATATAACGGGGTATTACATAATGAACATTAATTAATTGGCATAATCGTACAGCTGTCGTTATTTCTAATTTCAAACATGGCGCCAGAGGGCCCATAATGTAGGGCATATCGATAACCTGACCTCGGTCATGGTATATCGATATATCGCCTTATCAGAGGGAGCGGTCCATATTCTTTGCTTTTACCAAGATCTATATTAAACCAACTTTTTTGACACGATTAACATACTCTACTTATAAATAGTTACCTACCAACTCCATACGGGAAAAGAAAGTCAAAAGAAGCTGTAACCCGAAAGAAGATGAAGATGAGCCACTAATTGATAAGACAAACGAAGTTGAAGAAACAATCGTAACGTAAACGTAATGGTACGAGAATAACGATCGTCGCGAATGTTTGGACAACTGTAGGCATCTCATTTTCAGTTGAAAAACACGATATTGATCTCTCTGATACTACTGACTTACAAGTAATACACTCCATACTGTTAAGTATACTGAATCTCGGGTTTGTAACGTAATGGTCCGAAGAAACTCAACATTTCCACCATTTACATAACTTTCCTTCCTTTTTCTTAGATTTAAGGAATGTACTACGGTGAAGCACTCACCCACGATTACTTTCTGTACGAGTACGCTTTCAATTCTTCAAATTTCAACCGATTTACACACTTTTGTTCGCTAATTTAGAGGATTGAACGTTTTCGAACGCCGCGAGAAGTGAATTCAACGGGAGCTGGACGGAAATGACGAGAGCGCGGGGGGCCAAAGTGAAGGGGACTCAGGAGGGAACGGCGACGAGTTGCTACAAGCCCCTCAGACTCGCCGACCCCCCACACCCCTCTTCGTCACTTCCCACCCGCCGCCTCACCGACCACACCTCACCCCGCCTATCGCTCCCGACTGTACTTAGCAAATTAAAATATCACAATTGAATCAGTTTTCAGCTTCCTGACTGTACCGTCCGCTTATTGTGCCCCCCGCGTTATCGCTCTTGAAGCGATCGTCATTTTCATCGACCTAATTACGCTTTTTGGCAAAACGGCTACAACGATTTCCACCAACCTTACAGGATGTTTTCAAATAGTTAATACCTAGATATCGTTCTCAATAAACGTTCCTCTGGCTGTGCATTGAACGGAGATAAAAATCAAAATGTGTCGCAAATAACGTTTTTTCGAACATTTCCGTAAATTCTGGGGTAACAGCTTCACCAGATTTGATCAAACTTTCACAGCGTCTTTTAGTCACTCATACACACATTTTTTTAGATATGTAAACGCGATTTTCGCGTCGTAAAAAATTATCATCAAAACCAAACTTAGCTCTACGTCAATTCACTCGTGTACATGGCTTTTTTTCCCTACTTACTCAATTCATTTGAACTTGCTCAAACTCCACGGCAGCTGAAAGCGGTAGCCCTTGCAGTTCCTGAATTTATTCTGCTCCTCGTACTCGCTTCAGGACCATTATTGAGCAATTGGTACACGGAGAATTAATGGGGCAGTAAACAATAATTTTTTGAAGAAGAATAGTAATTACTCTTGCAAGGTTATTGGGTAAAAACTTTTAGAACTGGTAGGAAGCGAAACGGTGGTAGTTGAAATTCCGGAATTTCTGGAGTGAGCCCCACTTATGAACGTTTTTAAACACTCACCCTATAGGTATCGGATTGGACTACTACACCAAATTAAGTAACAGTTCAGCGGCGTTTATATGGAAAAAACCGCGCTATAATCGAGTTCGTAGAAAACGTAGGGAATTTATTGAGCTGCTCTCGTCATTTTCCCACGTATAGGAATTGTTTGGTATAATTGCCTTGTGCTTTAGTTGAAAAACACGATATTGATCTCTATGATATTACTGACTAACAAGTAATACACTCCATACTGTTAAGTATACTGAATCTCGGGTTTGTAACGTAATGGTCCGAAGGCACTCAACATTTCCACCATTTACATAACTTTCCTTCCTTTTTCTTAGATTTAAGGAATGTACTACGGTGAAGCACTCACCCACGATTACTTTCTGTACGAGTACGCTTTCAATTCTTCAAATTTCCACCGATTTACACACTTTTGTTCGCTAATTTAGAGGATTGAACGTTTTCGAACGCCGCGAGAAGTGAATTCAACGGGAGCTGGACGGAAATGACGAGAGCGCGGGGGGCCAAAGTGAAGGGGACTCAGGAGGGAACGGCGACGAGTTGCTACAAGCTCCTCAGACTCGCCGACCCCCCACACCCCTCTTCGTCACTTCCCACCCGCCGCCTCACCGACCACACCTCACCCCGCCTATCGCTCCCGACTGTACTTAGCAAATTAAAATATCACAATTGAATCAGTTTTCAGCTTCCTGACTGTACCGTCCGCTTATTGTGCCCCCCGCGTTATCGCTCTTGAAGCGATCGTCATTTTCATCGACCTAATTACGCTTTTTGGCAAAACGGCTACAACGATTTCCACCAACCTTACAGGATGTTTTCAAATAGTTAATACCTAGATATCGTTCTCAATAAACGTTCCTCTGGCTGTGCATTGAACGGAGATAAAAATCAAAATGTGTCGCAAATAACGTTTTTTCGAACATTTCCGTAAATTCTGGGGTAACTGCTTCACCAGATTTGATCAAACTTTCACAGCGTCTTTTAGTCACTCATACACACATTTTTTTAGATATGTAAACGCGATTTTCGCGTCGTAAAAAATTAACATCATAACCAAACTTAGCTCTACGTCAATTCACTCGTGTACATGGCTTATTTTCTACTTACTCAATTCATTTATCACTCAGTTCATGTTGATCATTGAGGTATTGGATTGGACTACTACACCAAATTTATTTGACATTCTAGTAACATTTCAACGGAGATTATGTGGAAAAAGCCGCGCTGAAAACGATTTTCGTCGAATTTTAATCATTCCATGTGCTGCTCTCGTCATTTTCCCACGAATGGGAATTTGATGGTATAATTGCCTTAGCTCTCAATATGAAAAATGTAATCAAAATCATTAGAGCCGTTTTTGAGAAAAAAATTTTGGTGTTTTGATCACTATGATAACTTTAGTTAACTTTCGGTGAATTTTGTTCATACACCTATTTTGGCGCCCCACGGTAACCTGCGGGCTAGATATCAAATTTAAGCTTCTTTCGTACGGTGGTTTTCTCTCAAAATCGTTCACAGACACACAAACCATTTTCCCAAATAGTGTTTTTCGGACTCAGTCGGGCATAACGCGTAGAGATACGAAGAAACTCAAAATTTTTTTCTCTGCAGATTACATAACTTGTCTTTCTACTTTGTAAGCCAAGAAATGTAAAGAACTGCGCCTAAATCAATCTTCTACGGAAATTTCCGACGGATAAGAATTTTATAGCGGTGTTGTGTTATTTGCAGCTGTTCACTTTGATGACCATAGTTAGTATTAAATAGATTAGAAAAAGCCAATGTACCGGTTCGCCGTCTTAGCTTCAAAAGCGCTCGTGTGGAATGCAGTACGGACAAGGAAAGACGTGTCATCCAACAAGTACATTGACGTTGACTTTACTATTGGGGAGGACCCAAGCTCTTTAAAGCTAACTATAGTTATCAAACCGCCGAAATTTTTTTAAAGCGAAATTTGAGCTGAGTAGGTTCAGCCGTTCTTCCAAGCGCGTTCATAGACAAGCGTTGGTGTTTTTCAGACTCTGTAGCCCTTGAAACTTGATGAAAACATAATTTTCCTACCAACTATGCAGGACTTGGGGAATGACCAATGGGTAATTAAAGGGGCTGTCCGCACGATTTTTTTTGGGAAGGTTCGTGTTTACAGTTTTGGAATTGGATTTGGTAGTGACACATCTAGAAACCATGGAACGTCTACGTGAAGGTCTACCACGAGGCAGTGGACTTGCACAGAAGATTGCTGTGTGGTCTGGTGGGAGGAGCCTCCTTCGCTGTGGGCACTAGTTTGCTGCTAAGGGGGGGGGGATGGGGGATGGGGGTTTTGTTGGATGGTTGAAGGAACCAAAAAATCTGCTGGGTTTCACTTATTCATTTTCAGCACGCTGCGGATCGCTTTCCAAGTAAATAAAAATTCTTTGGGGGGAAGATACAACAAAAAAAAGGTGGGCTCACCCTCCTACCGCCACCCGCACCCTCTCACTCATCTACCAGCCGCTTGATGGCTCCACTCTCGAGGAGAAACGTGTCATTAATATTAAATCTCGATTCTTCTTCAAATAATTGCAAAGCCCGTTCCGCGGCACAAAAAACCTTTCCCTTCCCTTTCACTCGCAAATGCATGAAATATGCGTGACCTCGAATAATCACGTTATTCCCACTCCTTCAACGCCTCCCCTACCCCTTTCAATTCCCGTAAAGGGAGGTACTCCAAAAAAGGGTGGGTTGGTGGATGAAGAAGTTGATATAGGTCAATGCAGTTTGGAATGCAGTTTATGGAATATCGGAGGGCAATCGATCCTCCACACTCCATCGATTGTCCTACTCCAAGTCTCACTCCACGAGGTCACTACCTAACCTCTCCCAATGGACGTAATGAACCAGGCCATTGGTAGCCTACCAGCTCGTTGGTATGATGGGAGGGGGGGGGGGTTGGCGGCAACGACAGTCGCTACCTGTACAGAGCCATGCATCCCACTGTCAGTGACTATGTTATTGCGTGGCCCAAGCTAGGGCTCCCATGCCTACGATCCTCCGCGCCGATAAGCCCAAATGTGGTCAGACGTCGAATGGCCGACCTATTGGTGAAGAGGGATGTGGCATCGTGCCACCATGGGAGCCGAGCTTGGGAGTGGATTCTTTGGGCAAATGTAGCAGGCGAATAGGACATGACATACCTAACCTATCCCGTTATAGAGGAAGCGCTCTTAGTCACGAAAAGAGTTGAGGGGTATAATTACGGTGCGATCCGTAAAATGATGTCGTTATGCTCTGAACCACACTCTCTTCCACAGGAGCTCGTGAGATTGGACTTGAAGAGTATTTCCAGCTTCAGAAGGGAATTAGAAGGGTTTCTTGTGGAAGACGATGAAGTTAGAACTTGTTCGTTTGTGGAGTAAGAGAAAATATAAAAGAGGCGCGCTGGCGGCAATGTCCATTAACTGTCACGGTTGTTTATGCACTTTCTTATTCGGCGTTACTTAGCAACAAGAAGCAACAACAGCGAATTAACAAATACCATCCTCATTATTCTTCATTGATTCGACTCACCTACTTCTGTTTCCCCCACAGTTTTCGGGGAGAGCCTGGAAGATACTCTACTGTGTAGATTGTACAACCTAACCAACAACATGACGTGCCCGAGTTTCCTCCTCTCCGAGACCAACGATTTCTCTCACATTTGACCATTTCTTTTGGCTCACCCGTTTGATGTGAAAGGAAAAATACACCCAGGCCGTTTAATTTTATTTTTGCGCAAAGTCAACAACCCCACAACATCAACTGAACTGCAAACCTGACACTGATCTCGAAAAAATGTCAGAACAGATTGACAATCACATTTGCCTGACCTGAAGCCGTGAAATTTCATTCCACGAACGAACACATTAGATCGAGACACATCAGGTGACAGTCCTCGCACTGGAAAGGTTATCGGATACATTTTTCGTATTAAAGGACGACGACTGATCAGATCACTTCAGATCGTTAGTGATAGACGCAAAAGGAGGGGAATGAGATGAATTAGAGATAGATCGCTGTATTTACAGTAACTAGGACTGAGTTTAAGCGGCAATGATATTACTGTCCTAGTGATACATGGTTTAGGGGAACAGGTCTGCGGTTACACTATCATGCCAGAGCCAAGGCACTCTCTCAGCATCCACCGAACTCAGAAGAACGGTAGATTGTCATGCAGCCAGTCTCCCGGTCGTACGAAGGCATGAGCTTGAGGAGGAGTACTTGATCCGGTTTCACACTTGACCTAACTATTTACTTGGTTGGCAAGTTTCAAAGGTAGAGATCAACTCCGACCACATTTTTTTAGTCATCACTTACTTCACAAACTTGTCGAAACGCTAAGAAGTTAAAGCAGGGAGGTTGTAGGACCGTCGCTCACTGTTGTAGAACGACAGTCGAGCAGTATGTGGTTTCTTGTATTCTCTACACTGGAGGTGCAAGATGTGCGAGATGGGGAGTCTTCGAGAGAAAACCTCTGAAGCCGCACATTGAAGTACCCATGTCTCATGAGGAACTGGCTTGTCCAGTGGTCTGGCTCAACCAACTTTTCCCTAAGGCGTTGACGAACAACTATACCTATCATGTCCCTTTGAAGAGGATTCCCGTCTCATTGGTCATTTACCTAATGCCCATTCATCTAACACGCACTAAGTTGTCGTTCAGTGGAGAGGTCTATACAGAGTTCAGCCCAGACTGGGGGGTACCTTCCCTTTCACTCACTACTTGTCCACCATGCAACGACCAAGTGGGCACAATGCTGTCTTGTAGGCCATGGTTATCTACTGCAGCTATCTGGCAAGGGGCCCGTGTTTTCCTTTGATTGACTGGGAGTCTGCTACTCCAGACAATGAGGCAGTAGCCAATCGCGCCTAATTAGGTAGCCTTGTACATGGGGATTGTGTGACAGTAACACAGGTCTGTTTTCTTATTTGATGACTGTACCTCAACCCTCGACGAGCTGTTGCCCGTGTGTGACCGCGCGGAGGTGACCATCTGAGGAATCGCGTACCATCTGTCAGGAGTTCTTAATCTGGCTTCCTATTTGATTTAACTATTTACTTGGGTGGCAAGTTTCAAAAGGACAGATCAACTATGACCACGTTTCTTAGACATCACCTTCTTCGCGAACTCTGCAAAATGGTTATAGGCTTGCTTTGTAGCAGTCAATGCTGCTATGTTCGTTTGCCCTCCCAACAACCGTCGCTCACTGTTGTAGAAACTACAGTGGAGCAGCACATGGTTTCTTGTTTCCTCCACACTGGAGGCACAAGACGTGCGTACACGAGGAAGAGTCTTTCAGAGAAAAGAAGTGGAGCCGCGCATTGAAGTCACCATGCCCTGTGAGAAACTGGCTCGTCCAGTGGTCTGGCTCAACCCATTTTCTTGAAAGACATTCACAGATGTTGGGGAAGAACTCATACGTATCACGTCCCTTTGACGAGGATTCCCATCTCGCTTGCCATTTCTCTAGAGCCCATTCATCGATGGCCGCAAGTTTCTGTTTTGTGGTGAGATCCGCACGGAGTTCAGCCCAAAGCGGGGGAAGCTCCCGTTTCACACTCCACTTGTCAACCTTGCACTCAACGGCCAAATCAACTGGAGACTGACCAGTGATCACCTGGAGTGCTTCTATTGATACAGGTGTGTGGCCTTGGTGATCCACAGGAGCGCAGCTCTCTGGGATTGGGCCAATACTCTCTTTTGATTGACAGTTAGTTTGCTACCCCAGACAACGGGGCAGTAGCCAATCACACCTAAATAGATGGCCTTATACGTGAGGATAGTGTCGTGGTAACACACACCCCAAGTGGCCTTAGTAATGGCACGTAGTGAGGCAAACCTTGCAATGGCAGTGCCTTTAAGGGACTGTAGGTGTTGGTTGAAACCCCACCTCTCACCTATATTCACTCCTAAATACTTGACGTGATTTTCAAGAAGGAGCCTGTGGCCGCCAAAGCGTATTGTGGGTGGATTATTCACTTTCCCTTTCAAGAGGATTCTTGATATGCTCGCACCATTGGGTGACGGTGCGGAGCACGTGGTGGGTTTTTTCTTCAATTTGGCGGACTGACTCTGCAAAGATCAGCACAGTCAAGTCATCCACATAGGCGTACGGCTCGCAGTCAGTCTCCATGAGTTTCCTGAGAAGACCTTCGAAGAAGTGGGCACCCCTTCTCAATCTTTCTCCGGACGGAGACATGCCTGCTTTCGATCGTAGCAGTTCTGTCTGTCAGGTAACTTCTGACGAGCGAGTATAGGTGGTGGGGGATTCCCCTACCTTTGAGCTCATTAAGGAGCGCTGGCCACCAAAGGTAGTCAAACGCCCCTCTGATGTCAATCAGAACTGCTACGACGTACTTAGCCGGTGCCAGCAGAGAAACACGCCGAATCTCGACAATGACATCCTGCGTCGGACCTTCCTTTGGTACACCCGTATTTCCTGCCTGTGAGGTTGCGGCCAAAGACTCCTTCGAGGGACTGCAACATCAAGATTTCTAGTGTTTTGCCTAATATGGAAAGAAGGCTGAGTGGTCTCCATGATCGCGGGTCTGACTGATTGCGGTCGCCTCCCTTTTGAATAGTGACAACACAGGCAGACTTCCACTGAGTGGGGAACTGCCCGACCTGCAGACAGTCATTAAATAAATTAAGGAGGCCGCTGGGGATTGTCTGTTCAGCCTTCCTTAGTATATTGCTTTCTATTTTATCTGGCCCAGGAGATTTGTTGGGCTTTAAGGTCGCAAGGGCCCTGCCAAGGTCGCCTGTTGTCCACAATGGGATGTCGGGCTCGTTCGGAAGGTCCATGATCAGCTCCCTCGCTGCCCTCTGGGCTTCAGTGTCTCGAGTTACTTGGTCATCTGGGAACGCCTTCTCAAAGAGGGTTTCCAGTGAACTTTCGATGCTGCAGGCCCAGCCTGACTCATTTTGCATCGCAGCTAAGACCTGCTCTACGTTTGCTTTTCCTATGGAGGACTTGTAATGTCTGCCCCAGGGGTTCTCAGAGCTCTCTGCTTCCACAAAATTTCGCCAGCCTTGCCATTTGGCTCGTTTGATAGCGTGGTGGAAGGCCTTCTTCGCTTGGATGAAGGCAGTTCGGAGTGTTGCTCTGGCATCAGGGTCACGAGTGTTTTGGTACATCCTTCTGGCTCTAATTACACTTTGCTTCAGGGGATTAAGTTCCTTAGTCCACCATGGAACTTTGATCGCCCTGTGCTTCTGTTGCCCAAGTACAGAGAGCCCAGCAGAGTGCAGTGCAATGGTAAATATGGCCACTTTGCTGTCCACCTCTTCAGGTGTGGATGCTTGCACTATTAGGTTGGTGTCTGCGGCACGCAGTTCACCTTCCTGAACCCTACAGAATTGTGGCCAGTCAGCATTTTTTGTGGGGAATCGCTTTTCGCACGTGTCTTTGCAGAGGATGTTGTCATCCGTGATGGCAAAGTCAATAGCCATGTGATCGCTCCGCGTTGCACCTGGTACGACTCGCCAACCCTGCAATTTGAGTAGCAGGGTGTGAGACACGGCTGTGATGTCTATAAACAACCTTCCTCCCGGACCATCATAGGTCGCCTCAGTCATGGGGTTGTTGGCAACAACCAAGTTGTACCTGGTCAGCAGCTCTATATACGCCTCGCCCGCCCCATCCAGGGTTGGGGAACCCCACAATGGTGATCTGACGTTTGCATCAGCACAGACTATGCAGGGTCGTCCTGATAGGCCTGCTAGAGCCCGCTCGAGTGGTTGAAGGCTGTTGGCAACTGGTGCTCCAAATCGCCTGTAAAATGATATTACAACCAGCTCAAAGCCACCGGCTCGGATGAGCACAGTGGCCAAGTGCTGGCTATTCAGGTGGGTGAGTGCGAGCATGTCAATAGACGGGTCAATGCAGGCCACTGCTGCCTTGGCTCCCGTTCTTGCTCCAGCCACCACCCGTGCCTACGATCCCAGACCAAGAGTTTTGGATCCTATGTATGGTTCCTGTATGGTGAGAACACTGCAGCGTTTCTTGAGTGCATTTTGCAGCAACTCAGCCATAACTGGGGAACTCTTATTTGTGTTGTGCTGAAGGATTCGGGCCGCTAAAACATTGACGATAGGCTATTTAATGTTCCCTTCAATCGGATGAATTGGATTTTTTCCTCAGTAAGCAGCAGTTTCACTTTCTCCGACTATTGCGTGTTGATTCCTTATCGTATGACTGTTCCTGAACCCTCGAACAGTATATCAGTCTGCACGCTGGATGGGACTCGGGAACCACTGCTTTCCACCTGCACGAGGAGCTCATACCCTCTGTGCAGGATCGGCAGCAAATAAAGTGGTGGCGCCTGCAGTCAGGGCATGGGGCATTCAACGGGCGACTCTATTGCGATACTCTTGCAGTGCGTTCAATGAGTGTACCAGTGGCGTGGGGGTGGCTGTGAATGCTCTTTGACGGTGGTCTGTACACAGATCCGAAAACCTGCACCGAGTTATGCTGAGGTTCCTCTCCAAACTACAGCCCACCAGTTAGCCCGCTTCACACAAGCTTGGGTGAACCGAAGGAAGAATATGGAAGGTTGGGAGCCTCCAGCATTGAGCCAGCAGCCTGCCAAGCACCCCCCACGGACAGCAGGATGCTGCCCAAAATCCGACCCATGTTAATGTTACCCTAGACCAATCCACGACCTATGCCATTTCTCTCATTTGGTTATATCAGTTACCGTCGTCGAGAATGCAGTTTCGATATCACGCAAAAGGCCGGCTACTTGTGCAGCATCCACCTAACCCAGACCTAGGAAGGTACAGCAGGGTAGGTAACTATGAAATTTGAGCTTATTCTCTCAATCGCATGCGCGCACACGCTCGCTCTGAAGCAGACGAAGAAAGCTAAGATCGGTGCAGATCTGAAGAAAGCTAAGATTTTCACTAGCTGTCGAGTCAATGCTGACAAGGGCGTTTCCACTAAGAGCACAAATTTACCCGAAGGGTGAGTTAACCTTATGGTGGTGTGACGCGTACCAACTGGTTGGCTGACAACTAAAAGGACGGAAGTGAACTCAAACTTCGGATTAGTTTTCACTAAAACATGAATAGGTTCGTAAATTATGATCGTTTTCGAAAGTTCCATTTTACTTGGGAGCGACATAAGCCGATATTTTTGGAAGTTGGCGCCGCTGAATAATCAACGATTTTGGACGGTGGATGGAAACCCCCGCGCTTCCCAACTTCCTGACAAGTTAAATCATCATAGTGAATCATTTAGTCACATCGATCTCTTTCTTTTAGGAGTATTAATTCCCTTACGAAATTACGCTACCGAGGGTTTCCCTGCCTTTGCAACTCTAAATACTGTGGTGAGTAGAAGTTTTCGAGTTCCAGACGTTAGGAATCACGACAGGCACAACTATCAGAAAGCAGTCACTTTTGTAACTCTGGCAATCCAACCTGTCTTCTACTCGCTACAAAAAACGGTAGGGCTCAAGTTTTAGAAATTTACCGAGTTGCTCCGTTATACGTCACGAGGTTCATTGAGTGTAGATAAGTGATTTATCGGACAGTGCGGCATTTTTATGTAAACATTCGTTAATTTAGTAAAAGACGAGCGCCATTGGCCCCTACAGAAGATCCCGAGCTAAGGGCCATTTTCCAACTTTCAACTTTAGCCGCTAACCCAGGAAGAAGAAGAAGAAGATTGTAGGGTATCAGCCACAGGCGAGGGAACTGTGACCAAGGTCATGGGCCCCCAGGGATGTAGGATCCGCACATTTTGAGAATCGGCATCCATTTCATGATTTTGTAAATTGTTCTAGTCCGCCGTTTCTAGTCCCCGCCCCCTCGCCATTACTCTTTCTAATCACAGTGGGCGTTCACATAAGAAGTGTTCAACTGTTTTTATCTCTCCAGGTAGCATTGTGCTCCTATGAAACAACTCCCCAACTGCACCCTAAAATATCAGCCGTCGTAATTGAGTTTTGTTCAGGTTTAGAGCCTATTCCGTATTGTGTCTGTTATCTGTCCAATCTTCGAACCCAGAGCACCGCCAACGTATTTTCCCTCCCAATGTTGGTTTCCTCACCCCCTTCCCTCATCATCACAGCCCTTACTTCCAAGCTCTTGCCATCGACTCTCAGCTCTTGCCCAGTCACCACACTCAGCTCAACCAGTTTACGCCAACACCAGTTCACCAACCTAGAGACATCTCAGTCGTGTGAATTCTACCCCTAGCATTCTCAAGTGTGAAAATATTTCCCTCTCACTCACAACTCTTTTATACAATTTTTGGGAGAAAGCTACTAGCATAATGAATAAATTTTTTTTTTTTTTTTTTAACTCGAGGGCGTGTGGGACAAGTCCCTTTGTCACTGCGGCCGCTTTTTATATGGGCCTATTGTGACGCTTGCCCTTTCTTAGTAGAAGGCGTCATACATACCCGCCCCCCTTAGGAAGCCGAGTATGTCCTTCACCGCAGAGTCCGCTACGGTTTGGGGTTCAGTGGTCCCCTGACCAAAGTATTCAAAGCGTTTTGCTGCCAAAGCAGGGCATTCACATAGGATATGCTCTGCTATCTCATCCTCCTCGCCGCCGAGTCTGCATTCCACTGCCTCTGAGATGCCCATCTTGTTGAGGTGATATCTGAGTGGGCAGTGCCCGGTGAGGGAGCTTATCAGTACTCTCAGATCTTGTCTAGAGAGTGTCAGCATCGCCTTCACCCTTTGACAGGAAGGCGTGACAAGCCTTTTCGCCTGTCGTAGTCGTGGCTGGCGATGCCAATGGGCGCCATTTTCCTGTATCTTCCATCAAGCAACCAGACGGTTTAGGTGACTTTTCGTCAGACCCACGTGTGGCTCAAGCCCAGGTAGGGTTTCTGTAACCCTTTTCGCAAGGCGGTCAGCCTTTTCATTGCCCTCATGCAAGGTGTTCACAAATGAGAATACCACGTCAACTTTCATTATTTCACGAATCAGGCAATAAAACTGAAAAAATTGAAAACAGTTTTACTTTTATTATGTCAACTCGGATGAAGCCGCGGCTGGTTTTCTGCCTTTCGATCCCTCGTGGGTTCTTCTAGCCTGGACTAGCAAATAAGACCTGGGATCTGTCACGAAGCAGTGTAAAAAACATTCGCTTTCAGCTTTCTTCGCAAAAATGACTATCATAACGGAATTCTGGCTTTCAGAAGCTGCCCCGAATACGCGAGCGCGAGGTTTTTTTTTCTAGAGCCGCCAGCTCGTCTTCAATTTTTTAATTAAGAGGAGAGCCGTGGATGGGAGGTGTCGCTTCGAGGCGAATGAAAGGGAGAGGGAAAGGGATTAAAAAAAGAGGATGATGATTGGGCCAGAATGCCATTGTTTAATTTCTAAACAAGCTTTCCTCAGTTTCCGCGTTGGAGGTCGATTCCCTTCAAAAAGGTTTTTAATTATTCTTCCCCCTCCCCCTCCATCACCGAAGGAGAGACGTACAACGAACCGAATCCATTAGACCTAGAAAGAAAATTCTTTCGCTCCCAGAAGAAACAAAAAAAAGAAGGAAAAGAAAAAAAACACCGGAGCTGCTACTTTCAGATACTGTTTGAGAAAAGGGCGTTTTTGAATGAACCGCCTCGAATGAAAAGGTGGAAAAATAACAATGAAAAAGGTTTATAAAGTAACAATATTTCGGTACTGGTTACAACGTGAAGTACCAGGACGAGGAGCGACAATTTATTTTTAAACAGCTGGATGGTCGAAGCCTAGAAACACGCATCCCTGTTGCCACCTCTGACATGAGTTCATAATAATGTTGAAACAGCAAAAAGTTGAAACATTGATGTATTGTTGTGATCCCCCCACAAACCTCTCGAGCACAAGTTAGATGTCACGACCTCAATCTCTCACTTTGGTGAGAGTATATCTGTTTGAACGATGGTAAACAGCATTTAGGGTGAGAGGGTGCCGGGCAACAATCCTGTCAGTCCAGTATTGACGTCTCCGGGCTTCTACGCGTCTCCCCACCGCTACACCCCTGCGCCACCATCAAGATTCCGCTTGAGCCCCTTAATTTACGCCTTAATAGTATCCAACATTGTAATGCAAAGCGTCCGACAGTTCAGAAACTAGAAGCCCCCAGAACACCGACTGAATTCAATCTTTTGGCAAATGCACACTCAGAGTCGCTTCCTCCCGAGCGGCGGCCATCTCCCAAGACGCTGAGGGTCGGGCCCCCGAGGAGACCTCCGCCGTGAAGCGTGAAGCTCTAGACCGAACAAAAGGGAGGAGTTTGACGAGGGTAAAACTTGAAACGTCCTTATCAAGTCAACTGTCTATTGGCTGAGCCCTGCGATTTGATGTCTGAGCAATAGCCACATAGTAACATTGAATTGCTCCGCTCTCTGGTCAGCTGTATCATCAAAATTTTATCGAATCCTCAGAGGAATAAGTTGATTATTCATTTTAACTCACGCCCATCGTTTTGAATAATGGTAAAGTAACACTAACACGTGTCTGGATGTTAATAAAGATGTATACGCTCGTTTTATTGACTACGAGAAGGCTTTCGATAAAGCGCGACATGATGTTTTAATAAGAATCCTTCACAAAAAGGAATAGACAGCAGAAATCTTAGGGTCATTAAAAACTTGTATTACCGCCAAACAGCTCAGATTGGCAGGATTAAAGGCCAAACAGATGATATTGAGATAAGCACAAGGAGTGCGTCAGGGGTGTATTCTCTCTCCTCTACTGTTCAATATACACTCAGAGACCATCATGAATGAGACGTAGGAAGATGAGACGGCTGGAGTGGTCATGGACAGAGTCACCAACAGGGAGATTCTGCAGCTATTCTCCAAGTAAGGAGTTTATCAGCAAGATTAAAACCCGCAAGTGGAAGTACTTGGGTCACATAATGAGAGGAGAGAGGCTCCGACAGGTCCTGCGAGGGTTTTTGGGGTGCTGCTCTATGCGAGGCAAGATAGAAGGTAAGCGAAGTTGTGGGAAGGAGAACAATCTCCTGGTTACGGAGCCTGAGGGAGTGATTTGACAGCTAATGAGTGGAACTGTTTAGGTCAGCCGTACAAAAAGTCAGGATTGTCATGATGACCACCAACCTTCGGAAGAAGACGGCACCATGAGACAAGACAAGACTCGTAAAAGAATGGTGCCATCAAAAACGACTTCAGCTCTACACGCTCAAAACACAGCTACTAGTCATGCGAACACAAGCCAATTTGCCTTGCAAACACAGTAAACATAGGCCAAGGCGTTGGCATACCACTTAAAACCACGGTAAGATACCTAGGGATCACACTCACTGCGTCCACAAGGTCGCCCCACGACACACTTAGCAGAACTATGATGCAAGTGTGCTGCGCTCACCGCGCATGTGCGATACCTCT
Source organism: Pachypeltis micranthus (assembly GCA_020466155.1). Taxonomy (NCBI): domain Eukaryota; kingdom Metazoa; phylum Arthropoda; class Insecta; order Hemiptera; family Miridae; genus Pachypeltis; species Pachypeltis micranthus. The sequence continues at coordinate 43,664,885 of CM035769.1, forward strand.
CAGGATCTACATGGGGAGCATCTGTGCACTCCCGCTCCAGGTCCTATCGAGCTGTATTCGTGCCTATCAGTGGGATGGAGGGTAAATCTGTCACAAACAGACCAACAACGCTCTCGCACGCTCCAAAGAGATGTCCTACTAGCAGTACTACCAGCTGATTGAACAACCACCCACCAGGCGTTGCAAATGCTGGCAGGCACCCCTCCAACGGATCTCCTCTTCGACTTAGCCCAGATTAGGTGACGCATCCGCAGAATGAAACTTCCACAATACACAGGAGCCACACAACACCTGCTCCCTGAGCTACTCTTACTGGCAACGCCAGAGCAGTAGCTCATGGAAGCCCAGGAGTGGCAAAGGCAGTGAGACAGGGGCGTTACAGCCAGGCATCTCCACTCAATACAGTCATTGGTTCGCCAAAGACTAGAGATGGGGTGGTGGCAGCTTCTATCGAGCCTGCCACGCCTGCCTTTTATTTTTAAACGCACTGCCCATGCAACACAGCGGCTATGGAGGACGTCCGCCACGTCCTCTTCCCCTCCCCACTGTACGAGGATGTGCGCAGACGCACTAGTCTCCCCAATGCAGAAGCTGCCCACACCGTCATTCTCAACAGACCAGCCATTTGACGCCTAACATTATTTGCGTAGGCATGGGGAAACCGACGGCGCAAACATGGGAACCCTCAACACGGACACAGATCAATGCCCCTCCCACTTCAGCTGAGACACAACTCAACCAAAATTAAAATTAATAACCCCCCCCCCCCCCCGCGCACTTTAGACAAGTACTACTGGTCCATCAAAACTTTAGAACGCTATTACACGCACAATGAGCTGATAGGTTACAACAAGGCCTGGCCCATTTCGCCCATTTGGCACCATAAGAAGAAGAGAACACATGTCAAGAAAACGTACAGTATAGGAAAGACAAAAGAACGTCATACATGATAACTCAGCAAAAGTATGAATTGCTTCGATCCGTCTCATGCTCTTGAGATGCCCCAGAATGGAGAACGGAACGGAACGGCTGGTTTCTATTGAAGCCAGCAGGACAGGGTTAGCACCTCTACATCTCTTCTTTGAGGCGAACGTCCTTGAGAGTTCACCCTGGAAATGCTTGGGAAGAGTAGAAAGAGGAAAGGAGAGTGGTGGAGGTGGATGAGGTAACGAAGGAAAGAATAGTTGAAATGATTCACTGTTCAGATTGCAACTCATCTGTCATTAAAGGGCAATTAGTAATAAGGAGAAACACTCCTTCTACACCACTGACTGAATATCAACGATGACGTCCACAGTGATCCAGCCCAATGCTGGTGGTAGTTAATAGCAAGCAACCCGCTGCCTATATCCCTTCCTTTAGAACAGTTATTCAAAGATATTCTGATAAATTATACAAGGCGGATTTCATGTGCTTTACTGGTGGCTCAATAGATGAAATGGAATTAATGGAAGTCGTTATAAGTAATAATGGTTCAGAGCGATAGATAGACGCGAAAGAAGAACGAACGAAGAACTGAAGAGAATGTTACATGGGAGAGGCGCGGACTGTAGCGGTTAACTTGATATTATTGAAGAAAACTGTATCGGCAGAGTATTCTAACTTTCTTTTTAAACAAATCCAGCGCGAAGAATGCGTCACCCAGGTCACTGTGGAACTCGTGCACACATGCGACTCGTGAAACCAGTCCTCACAACATCCTACGCCGGCTCCATGCCAAGATGGTTCGACGTCGGCCTTTCAACTGTTGACGCCTCCCGCATTTATCTTGGACATTCGAAAGTTTCGTGACCCCTTGCACTTGAAGCACCGAAACTGAACTGTTTTATCGAAACTTTTATGGTCTTTGGGTTTTCGCGGAGGTTCGCCCTAAACTACCTGCTGTATCCATCCGACTCTTCCACAATTTTCATTTCCAGTGCCTCGAGTTTCGGCAGGCCATCCCGTAACTCAATTGCACAACGACCACGTTTCTAACTCGTCTGGTAAGCTGTATAACAACCTCCACATCCATATCATGCAGGATATCTACCGTGTAAAAATGCTATTTTGAAGTGAAACTTAGGTCACGAGGTAGGGCAAGACGACGGTGAGAGCAGGTATAGCAGCGACAGAAAGAGAGAAGGCTAGGGGCGGCGGAGAGAGGGCAACTGCATAATGCGCAGCCGCGCGGAGAGTGGGGATAGGAGGGACAGCTGAGCAGATGCTCTCGTGTGATATGTCCTCCACCAGAGTCCCGGCGGCGTGTGCTCAACTGTAATTTTCTTATTTCCGCTCTCCAAGTAGCTGGGCATCGTTGCCTCTATTTGCGGTCTACATTAAAAAAAAGTTAAAAAAGTTTAAATAAATAGACAGTGTTGAGGAAAAAAATAATAACAAGGAAACTACTGATGATTCAGTTTTTTGAGTCAGAACGGTCAAACAAAAGTGAACGACAATGAACAACAAAAGTGTTGACGGAAAAGAAAAACTACTGTTAGATTTTAGCAACAATCCACGAGAACCTACAACTCGACATGGGACAACACTCGATGGCGTTTTTGCTAGATTTATTAACACATTAAAATCACAAGTTTTTATATCTTATTGTAGTTACCATAAGCCGATTCTATCTTTTATTGATTATAACGCAGATGAGCCAAATACTGATTAATAACGAAAAATCGGCATTTGCTAATGTTCTTTTGATATGTATAATTGTAGAGTAGACTATGGATGTTTTTTTTTCCGGATTGAATTCTGTTTTCTTGTTTAATAAAATAAAATATGTTTAAATAATATGAAAAATGCATTCATTACCATTTACCTACCCTAAACAAATCATAATTTGCAGTAAACCTGTCAATAAAGAAAGTTTTACGGGCAGATTGTTAATGTACTTGTCGAATTTGAAAACCTGCCCGTAAAACTTTGAGTAAAAATTTTTTTGCGATGCGTTTTTCCACTTTTCCGTTGTTTTTCCATTTGTCCGTTGTTATTCGTTTTTCCACTTGTCCGTTGCGATTCGGTTTTGCACGTTAAAGTTTCACTTCTACCATGTGCGATTGTCACACATTTTTTTATAGTGTGGTTGTGTGATGGCATGGGCTAGGTGGATGGCTAAGTGCGAAGTCGAGGATGTGGCGCAGTCTGCGTAGTCATCAGTTACCTGGAGGGTTGAATCCTTCATTAGTTTGTTGTGGGAAACAAATCTGTTAATGGCTTCTTGGATGGTTGCAGGCTGAAGTCGTGGTAAATAGTGTCGTTCTGTTCTATCTGGCGGAAGACGGTTTTGGAACATGTGCCGTATTTTGGAAGGGCGTATATTTAGAGCGGACAGATGAATATTGTAAATGAGCATTTTATTATCTAGTGAGATGTGAGGATTTCCCAAGAAGTACTTCAACTGTGAAGTTCTAGTTTGAAGATGTTTCTTAGGTCAGCAATGTGATCTCGAAACGTCAGGCGTTTATCTAATGTCACTCCGAGGTACTTATCAGAGTTGAATGTGGAATCTGGGTCCCATTAAAGAAGAGAGGGACGTTCATATACTTCTTGTAGGTAAAGGTGACCGCGCATGACTTTGTTGGGTTGATTTTAAGTTTCCAGCGATTACACCACCGGGTGAGCTGATTGAAGAATGTCCTCAATCGTTGGGCCACTCCTACACACATATTGCGAATTGCAAACAGCGAGGACGAAGTCGTCTGCAAAGAGACCCTAGATGTCTGGACTGCCAGGTAGTGGTATATCATGGCAGTAGAACGTGTACAGGAATGGTCCCCACACGCTCCCCTGAGGAACACCTGCACTGATTGGCCTGTGAGAGAACAGTTGACTCTGGACATATATCTGAAACGTCCGAGTTGTTCGGTAGATGGGGGTCTCAGCTTCGAATGGAGGCCTCGAATGCCTGTCAGTGCGCGGCGTATGTTTTGGTTGTGGAAAGCTTGTTTGACGTAAGTTGTAAAGCGTTGGAGTTGGAGAGGGCAGGACAGGTTTTCTCGGAACTTCAGGAAGATGACGTTCAGTGAGGTTCAGCAAGTGCGGCGGGGCTAGTCTCTCAAATATTTTGGAGAGAGGGGGAAGCTAGCTGTCTTTGACTGATAGGTTTCGCGCTACTTGGATGGGTGAACATCTCAGTCGCAACTGACAGTCAAAACTCGTTTGACGAAGTGAGAGATGATTCCATATTCGGACCGTTTGATTCGATAGTGCTCAACCGGCGCAGTAAAATGTGTTAGCCGGAGAACAGTGAACGAGTGAATGCGAATGGAAAGCACATACTGTACGTGATCGTGATATAATGAAAGTGCAGAATGAACTGGCCTTGAATTCTGGGCGAAAGGTGCAGAGCAGCGGCGAAGGGAATTGAGGAACGCTAGATGAGGAATGACCATTTGTAAGGACTCTGGGAGATACTTGATGTTGATATTTGGCAATAGCCTTCCAACGTTAGTAGAAAGGATAATTCAGGGCCGGCTTCAGGGTTTTAGACGCTCTAAGACTAATTGGGTATTGGGAATCCCCCTCACTGAACACGGCCCTATTGGACTTGCCCCAAACAATAACTTTATAATTAGCGAAATATGAACACCAGTACCTAATTGTTTACATTCCATCCCACGGTGGCTATTAGGTGGGGACAATATCCCTCCTGCCATCAGTTTCTAATCTCCGAGGACTCCACGGATTAAGAAAGGAGGGAACGTCGGTCTCATCCATTGAGGATATTGACTCGTACCGGCTGATTCGGTCTGGCGAACCGTTGCAGCAGCAAATCCGCGTATACCTCCCTAAACGTAATTGGCCGGGGAATAGGTTTGTAATGGGATTGTGAAACGGGTGAAAAGGTGGAATGAAACGGGCTAGAGAAAAGAGCGAAAAGAAAAAAAAAAGTTGGTAGCGGGAGGGAAAGGAGAGCTAGGGATCGCTGTAACAATGAATGTTGGGAGAAAAGCGGTTAAGAACATTGGGAGAAAGGACGCTTTGTGAGACCCCTTTAATCAGTCGGGATTAGGGTTCAATCTTCAGGGATGCGAAGCTATCTGTCAGGCGCAGCCCCATTGTGGAAGAAGCCTTCAAGCCTTCTGCCTTCTTGGCCGGCCCCGTCAAGTAGGAAGGATTGGCTGCTGAAAGTTACAACGAAGAGAGTAAGGGAATCGTGGCGGTGGAGAGGGGTACTATTGGAGCAAGGTGGGGAGAAGAGAAGAAGGTCTGACGAAGGAAGGAAAGCTTTAGGTGGAAAAGCCAAAGTGACTTAGCGGAAAATGGAGGGAGGCAGCGCCGAAGAGGTTCGTGAACATGGCATTTGGTAAACCGTGGAATTACAAGGAGGAAAAGTCCAGAGATAAAAGATAGAGAGAGAAGGAGAATTGGACAGGGCGTTGGGAGTAAACTGTGGTCAGAAAACTTCTTTGAACTTGGCTTCGGAGATAAGGCTCGCACGATTAGATTTCAGAAGAAAAATAAGGCGGGGGAGGCTGATGCTGTTGATAACACTTCTGTTCTTGTGGGGAGGTTTTTTAGAGGGAAGCCCTCGAGAGAGCTGCGGCGCCCTAGTCCTGCCTAGCACTTGCATGATCTTTCTCACTCACATCACTTCGTACGATCGCCATTAGTTGGATCCTCCTAATTATTTCATGACCGTCATTTAATTATAATTGTGTAGGTAACTTATTGGACTACGGACACGATTTTGACTCTGGTTCGATCCCTGACTGGGCACCCTCCTCCATCAAACCCTGGGTAGTGAGGCAATGGGTACTAGCGGCGGTTGGGGCAGAAAGCGGGAAAATCTGATCACCATACCTATATCTAACATTGCATTTAAACACCCCGGAGTGTAAAGGTTGAAGTCGTGTCAAAAAACATTCTAAATTGCCCCCCTGTGAGGCGTGGGCCCCACGTTGGTAAACGCCGATCCAAAGTTTCCCAGAAATCCTCCAAAAATATTGGAAATTGTTATTAATTTAAACGTGTCTTCGTAGAACGTGGCTGACGGCTACGTGTAAAAGGGAGGACAGCTGCGGGAAACTTGGTCTAAATGACCTTGAGGATGCTTCGAAGCACCACCTCCATTCAATACTCGACACGTTCCCTCTCGCCCTCTGAAACGAGGTTTCCGCCTTTAATTCCCGTTTCGCCTCCAGCTGAAATATGAATCATTAAAGTTGAGAAGTCGTCGACAATTTGGGAGTCCTCCGCTCGGGCGGCAGTTTCATTTCTGATGAAACTAAGTTAAAATTACTTGGTTCCTTCGCCCTCCCGTATGTCGCTTAATCCGCTCCAAGGGAGGCCACAGTTATCGCAGATGAGATTAGGAAGCTGTGGATGCTCTGGAGCCGTCGCTCTGAAGCTCCGGCTGTTCGCCACTTCCCGACCGCTCATCAACTTCACTCGTAATCGCGCGCTCGTAGATTAAATGCGATAACGAACTTTGGACGACCCGAAAGGGCGCGAGGAAATGAAAATATTAAACGTTGATGACTCGACGGGACGTTTTATTTCAAATCTCGTTATTGAATTCTATTCGAAGCGAAGGAGTGTTACAGGAGGGGGGATGCTGCACATGGGAAGTCAGTCGCAAATGGTTTCGGTTTGACGGATTCACCAAAATGCCCCCTAAATACCCAGGGCAGTATCAGATGACTACTTCAGGCCCAAAAAAGCATTTGAGAGGGGTTTGATGACTAACAAAAAACTGGCACATGCTTCTGAATAAATAAAAATATCAGGCGCGACGCATCACACAACTTTCCTAATCTCTACATAAATTCACTGGATTTCATGGCTTTCATTACCAATTCCATTCATCTTTCACTCAATCATTTGAACTTGGTAAAACGTAACTTCACTGTGGAAGAAAGCGGTGGCATTTACAGTTCTGGAATTTACTGCGCTGCTCGTATTCATGCTCTGACCATTATTGAAAACTGGAAACACCTACATCTACTGTTTAGTCGCGAATATTTTGACCTGTTCATCTAGAGCAGGGGTCGGCAAGCTTATTAGCTAAAGAACCAAATATGCAAATTAAAACGATTTTTTTAAATTAAGAGCCCAACCTGTTTGTAAATGTAGTAAACATTTATGATTATTTTAGAGATTCATTAAATTATGAGTACGTTGAATAAAACTTGATTGCATATTCAATAAGGACTTTATTCATCGATAAAGTATCTGGTGCGTTGCAACACACAACTTTCCTTAGCTCTACAACAATTCACTTTGTACATGGCTAATTCTATTTAATCAATTCATTTATCACTCATTTAATTTGAACTTGGTCAAACAACACTTCACAGCAACAGAAAGCGGTAGCGCTTACAGTTCCGAAATTTATTGTGCTGCTCGTACTCATTGCAGGACCATTATTGAGCGATTGGTACACAGATAATTAATGAGGCTGTAAACACAGATTTTTTGAAGAAGAGTAGTAATTACTTTTGCATAGTTATTGGGTAAACACTTTTAGAACTGGTAGTAAGCGAAACGGCAGTAGTTGAAATTCAGGAATTTCTGGAGTTACCCCCATGTATCTCATGAGCGTTTTTAAACAATCACCCTTTAGGTGTTTGATTGGACTACAATACCAGTTTTCTTTAACTTTCTACTAACATTCCAACGGAGTGTATAACGAAAATATCTGGTGCGTTGCAACACACAACTTTCCTTAGCTCTACAACAATTCACTTTGTACATGGCTAATTCTATTTAATCAATTCATTTATCACTCAGTTAATTTGAACTTGGTCAAATAACGCTTTACGGCCGTACGGCAGTTCCAGATTTTATTGTGCTGCTCGTACTCATTGCAGGACCAATATTGAGCAATCGGTACACAGATAATTAATGAGGCTGTAAACATAAATTTTTTGAAGAAGGATAGTCTTTACTTTTGCAGAGCTATTGGGTAATAACTGTTAGAACTGGTATCAAGCGAAACGGCAGTAGTTGAAATTCAGTAATTTCTGGAGAGACCCCCACGTACCTCATCAGCGTTTTTAAACACTCACCCTATAGATATTGGATTGGACTACAATACCAATTTTTTTAAAACGTTCTACTAACATTCCAGCGGAGTTTATAAGAAAAAACCGCGGCAAAAACGCTTTTCGTCGAAAATGTTGATAATTTATTGTGCTGCTCTCGTCATTTTCCCACAAATGGGAATTTTATAGTAAAATTACCTTATTAAGAGCTACCAATATAAAAAATTTAATCAAAATCGTTAGAGCCGTTTTTGAGAAAAAAATTTGGTGTTTTGATCACTATGATAACTATAGTTAACTTTCGGTGGATTTTGTCCAAACCCTTATTTTGGCGTCCCATGATAACTTGTGGGCGAGATATGAAGTTTGAGCAGGTTTGGTACGGTGGTATTCTCTAAAAATCGTTCACAGACACACATACACACACACACAGACCATTTTCCCAAATAGTGTTTTTCGGACTCGGGAGGGTCTGAAACGTAAAGATCTGAAGAAAACTCAAAATTTTTTTTTCAGCCGATTACATAACTTTCCTTTCTACTTTGTAGAGCCAAGGAAAGTGAAAAGCGTAAATTAGCGGCTTTTGCGGCGTGTATTTTTTTTATTGCCCATAAAACGGCTAAGCCAAAAAAAGACAGGTTTGGGAGAAGTCATGGGTTTCGGAAAGGAGAAAGTTCGGGCACATGAAGTTGTTGACGCACCTTAGGGAGAACAACCCGCGGGATTGTGAACATTTTGCTAGCTCATCTCACTGGCTCCCGTAATTCAATTCATTTAGTTTTTTGTAAATAAAAAACTACAACTAAATTTGAAAATACTACCCCCCCCCCATTCTGGGTAAGTATGCCACTGGGGGTAGGTGCCTACAAGTAATAATGTATTTACGAATTTATTAGGTTGTGGGGAGAACGTTTTTTGTAGTTACGCAAATGTAGTTTCCTTCGAATGTTTGCAGTTACGAGTTTTGAAGTACTTATGTGAAAACAGGGGAAAACACTCGTGGACAACAGAACATCTTAACTTTAAGTGACTGCCCGGTCCAATCGAACATTTCTTTGAACCACAGACATCGCTTCCGAGAAGTCTGCAGGTTAAAGGGGACGCCCGACTACCATCTGCCAGATTTGAACTCTCGCAGATATCTCTGGTCGATTTTCACATCTTTCATCATTTTTTAACGCCCACTAATGCACAGATCTTTCCCACAGATATCGTTTAAAAACGCGATATCTGTCGCAGATATCTGCTCGTGTATGGCTGGCTATTGACTCAAACCACGACGGTAAGTTACGAACTAAACGGATGAGACGTTTCAAACAAACGAAAATATCTGGTGCGTTGCAACACACAACTTTCCTTAGCTCTACAACAATTCACTTTGTACATGGCTAATTCTATTTAATCAATTGATTTATCACTCAGTTAATTTGAACTTGGTCAAATAACGCTTTACGGCAGCAGGAAGCGGTAGCGCTTACAGTTCCAGATTTTATTGTGCTGCTCGTACTCATTCCAGGACCATTATTGAACAATTGTTACACAGATAATTAATGAGGCTGTAAACACGATTTTTTAAAAAAAGGATAGTAATCACTTTTGCAGAGCTATTGGAAAATAACTGTTAGAACTGGTAGTAAGCGAAACGGCAGTAGTTGAAATTCAGGAATTTCTGGAGTGAGCCCCATGTATTTCATGAGCGTTTTTAAACACTCACCCTCTAGGTATATGATTGGACTACAATACCGAATTTTTTTAACATTCTACAAGAATTCCAGCGGAGTTTATAAGGAAAAAACTGCGCGAAAGACGATTTTGGTCGAAAATTTTGATAATTTATTGTGCTGCTCTCGTCATTTTCCCACAAGTGGGAATTTTATAGTAAAATTATCTTATTAGGAGCTACCAATATAAAAAATTTAATCAAAATCGTTAGAGCCGTTTTTGAGAAAAAAAACTTGGTGTTTTGATCACTATGATGACTATAGTTAACTTTCGGTGGATTTTGCCCATACCCTCACTATTGCGTCCCATGGTAACTTGTTGGCCAGACATCAAGTTTCAGCTGATTTGGTACGGTGGTTTTCTCTAAAAACTGCGCTAAAATAGATTTTGTCGAAAGTTTAGGTAATTTATTGTGCTGCTCTCGTCATTTTCCCACGAATGGGAATTTTATGGTATAATTGCCTTATTGAGAGCTATCAATATTCAAAATTTAATCAAAATCGTTAGAGCCGTTTTTGAGAAAAAAAATATTTGGTGTTTTGATCACTATGATAACTATAGTTAACTTTCGGTGGATTTTGTTCATACCCTTATTTTGGCGTCCCATGGTGACCCTCGGACGAGATATCAAGTTTGAGCTGATTTGGTACGGTGGTTTTCTCTAAAAATCGTTCACAGACACACACACACACACACACACACACATACACACAGACCATTTTCCCAAATAGTGTTTTTCGGACTCAGGGGGGTCTGAAACGTAAAGATCTGAAGAGAACTCAAAATTTTTTTTCAGCCGATTACATAACTTTCCTTTCTACTTCGTAGAGCAAGGAAAGTAAAAAAACCGCGCTAAAAACGCTTTTCGTCGAAAATTTTGATAATTTATTGTGCTACTCTCGTCATTTTCCCACAAATGGAATTTTATGGTATAGTTATCTTATTAAGAGCTATCTTTATAAGAAATTTAATCAAAATCGTTTGAGCAGTTTACGAGAAAAAAAATTTGGTGTTTTGATCACTATGATAACTATAGTTAACTTTCGGTGGATTTTGCTCATACCCTTATTTTTGCGTCCCATGGTAACCTGTAGGCTAGACATCAAGTTTCAGCTGATTTGGTACGGTTGTTTTCTCTAGAAACCGCGCTAAAATCAATTTCGTCGAAAATTTTGATAATTTATTGTGCTGCTCTCGTCATTTTCCCATAAATGGGAATTTTATGGTATAGTTGCTATATTGGGGGTTACCAATATAAAAAATTTAATCATAATCGTTAGAGCCATTTTTGAGAACAAAAAAATTTGGTGTTTTGATCACTAAGATAACTATAGTTAAATTTCGGTGGATTTTGTTCAAACCCTTATTTTGGCGTCCCATGGTAATTTGCGGGCGAGATATCAAGTTTGAGTGGATTTGGTACGATGGTTCTCTCTAAAAACCGTTCACAGACACACATACACACAGACCATTTTCCCAAATAGTGTTTTTCGGACTCAGGGGGGTCTAAAACGTAAAGATCTGAAGAGAACTCAAAATTTTTTTTCAGCCGATTACATAACTTTCCTTTCTACTTCGTAGAGCCAAGGAAAGTAAAAAAATAATTTGATGTCTAGTAAAGCATCCACACTACTTACTGCGAAGAATGTTCCTTTGAAAAGTCCGGTTTTTAAGTTGTTGTTTCTGATTTTAGGCACATTTCCAGGTCCACATCTATGAGACGACTTCTTAGTTAGTTTTTAATAACATTCATATTTGAAAAAGAGTGTTCGTCGGATAATATTAGAGGCCGGGCAAGCCCGTAGGGTTTTTTGGTCCCAGAGCAACACTCAAGAGTTCAAATTGCCGGACTTGGCCTACCTCCGGTCTAGAGCGAAGGTGTGTATTTTGGAAAGTGGAATGTGGTCAATTACAATGGAGGCACAATCGTATCTATCAGTAAAAGGTAAATTGAAAGGTTAATAAAAATCCTGGAGACGTTTTCGATAAATATGCGAAAACCCGTCGTTTTTGATCCGAATAATACGAAAGAAGAACCAGCTCAATCGGTCCAGTAATTCTCCCGTAAATTGTCATACAGACACACACGCACAGATCCAGCGGCGACATAAGGTTCATTTTAGACTCTGAAGAAGCCCTTTTTTCACACGATCGCTATACTTTTTACTCCTTTGGGCAGCGAGAAGTGAAAAGACGCTTCTGCTAAGTTCCATTTTGTTATTATGATGATGCTGTAGACACGGTTGTTTTGAAAGGGATAGTAATAACTTTTCTACAGTTATTAGGTAAAAGCGTTGAAATTATGGAATTTCTGGAGTAGCCCATGCATATTTTATGAACGTTATCAAGGACTCGTCGTATAGGTGCTCGGCTGTACAACCACCTGAATTTTACCGAAGAGGAGTTCAAGTTTGTGAGGATTTGGTTCCGTCATTTTCTCTCAATCGCGTTCACATACTCACACACAGACCATTTTCCCAAGTTGTGTTTTCTGAACTCAGTTTGAAACGCAAAGATCAGAAGAGAACTCAAAAAGTTTTTCCAGCCGATAAAGTAACTTTCCTTTTTACTTCATTCAGGTAAGGAAAGTAATAATATCGTCTGAATAACACCCTTGGACGCCGTGTGTCCCTGTATGAACGTACATATAACAGACCGAATATTCGTAGGTTGTTGTTGAACGATCGGGGAGTGGGGACAGATAACACCGAGGTTGCAGCATTGGCCTATAGTTATTACAGTGATCGAAACACCAAAAATTTAATCTCAAAATCGGACACATTCGTAAAAATGGATATGACATCAGCGCTAATAAATTATTAAACATTTCGACAAAAAACGATTTTGTGCTGCGTTGCCCTTATGAGTTCCACTCATATGACCTATTAAACGATTAGGTAATTCAATAAGGAATATGTATGTCACAGGCACAATCGGAACCTGTGGAATGAAACGAGGGTCACGCTTCACCCGGGAACGTGAGTACAAAGCTGTTAATGAAGTGTAGTTGGGCGTCTGGAACAGACCCACGGCGAACGCTCGGAAAAGTGTCTTCCAATGTGAAACCCGTATGGAAGGTTTGGGAGAGGTTGTTCTCGTGGCACGCTTCTCCTCAGGGAATTTTGTTTAGGTGTCTTCCCCAGCCTGCTCGCTGAAAAGTAAAGTGACATCTTCTCCAAAGGTGAAGAACGTGGAAGAAGACTCTTCCAGGAGATACCTGGTATGACTGGCTCAAGAGGGCTTTAAGGTGAGGTGCTTATCCTGAATGGGACATGTGTAAGCTGAACGGTACAAGCACTGAGGCAGTTGGGGAGAGTACCCAGCCATGTGGTCTTTACCACTCTCCAGCACGATATAAAACGAGGGGAGCTTTCCATTTAAACCACAGCCACCAGGAACCAACGCGACCAGCGACACTCTGTCTTAACACACTGTGTCTGTGGTATCATTTCAGTTAGCTGCGCTTGAGCAGCCTAAGGACTTGAATGAGTGGCCTGCCCCACAGCAGGAATTGCCAAGAGGCGTTCTCCCTGCACCTGTGCTTTATTCGCCCATGGATTCTGAGGATTGGACTTGCCCTCATCCACCACACGAGGGGATAAGGTTGCACAGTACCTGAATTGCGCTCCCCTTTAGCCAGGTCATTGTGCCCACTGGGTAGGCCTTCACAGTCGGTAGCCCCTCCCGCTCATCCCTTCGAAGGCTACCCAGACAACGACTTCCTTACAGACACAGTTTCCCTGGCCTGGTTTCTCTCGTGTGTGACGTGAAAAGCGAGACTTAATCCAAAAGGGACATATTGTACAAGCGGGAAAATGCCTGTGGCTTTAGAAAGGGTACCTTATCAGCCTTAACCCCTCCTGCCGACATTTAACTCGTTCTTGGTCATTTCCAGCGAAGCACAGCCCCGACAATTCCATCCCATAGACTTTATGGCTGCCGGCACTTTGCTTGAGAGCGATGTACCGGCGACACTGGAGGTTGAAGCTTCCTGTGGTACCATTTTATTTGGCAGCGGTTTGAGCAGCCTACGGACCTCAATGGGTGGTTCCCCCTGCGCTTCTCGGGGTGGAAGGAGATGTGTATGAGATACTAAAGGAATATTTGAAAAATAGGACAAGTGAAATATGGCTAGGAGGAAAAAGGATAAAAAGGAAGATGACAATGGGATGCCCTCAAGGTTCAGTGCTCGGCCCTCAGTTCTGGAAGAAAGTTATGGACCGGTTAATTGGAAGAGTGGAAAGTGAAGGATTTGAAATGATAGCGTATGCGGATGACGGAGTGGTGATTGTGGAAGGAAACTCGAGGGCCGAGCTAGAGGAAAAGGGAAACAGGATATTAGGAGCGATAAAGGAATGGTGTAAGGAGAGCAAAATGAAGGTTTCGGAAGGGAAAACTAAGGGTATGATGTTGCGAAGAAAATTCGATGAGGAAAGGCCACCACGTCTATTCTACGGAGGATTAAGGATAGGTATAGTGAAGGAAATGAAGTATTTAGGTATGGTATGGGGCTCTGGGTTAACGATCGGGAAGCATGTGGAGTATGTGATAGGGAAAGCAAGAGATAAGTTTTATGGGATGGTAAGGATGGCTAGGGAAGAATGGGGAGTAGGTAGAGAGGCCCTGCGCACAGTGTATAGAGGTATGTACGAGGCAGTGTTAGCGTATGCGTCCGGTGTTTGGTGGGACAAGCTGAATGCCCACACAAGGAGGAGACTGTCGAGCGGTCAAAGGAAAATGTTAATAGGAATTGTAAAGGCTTACCGGACAGTCTCCTCCGATGCCCTCTGCGTCATTGCCGGGGAGCCGCCCATCGACCTGGAGTTGAAGAGGAGATGGGCGGGCTACCGGCTGAGGACGCAGGGACGGGCGATGTGGGGAGAAAGGCTGAACGAAGGAAGAAAAAGGAAAGCCCTCATCGATAAGTTGGTTATCGATGAGTGGCAAGAAAGATGGGACGAAAGTGATGAAGGTAGATGGACGCATACGTGGCTGCCACGCATACGTGAAAGAATGGAGTCCTGCTGGATGAGTTTCGGGTTCCACACCGCACAGCTCGTCACCGGCCACGGAGATTTTCGTGAGAAACTCCTTGGGTTTGCACTGGTGACGGATGGGCTGTGTGAGTGTGGGGAGACGGACACAGCGGAGCACGTTGTGTTCCGCTGCGTGAACTACCAGCAGGACAGGGAAAGAGCTAGGAATGAGGTGAATGGATTAGGAAAAGAATGGGATACGTCAATGGTAAGGAACAAGGAATGCTATAAATGGTGGAAATGGTTCGGAGAAAGGACGTTAAAGGAGAGAGAGGAGATTAGACTACGAGGAAATGAATATCGAGTAGTCCGCCCCTGGACCATCGGGAAATGTGTGGATGTATTTAAGGGTTGTATGGATGTGTGAATGTGTTAGTTGGTTAGGTTAGAGTGAGTTGGGTGGGAGCGCGGGCGAGGGCGGCCGAATATAGAGTAGTCCGCCCTCGTCACTGCGGAATGGGGATCGCAGTTCAGGCCGTGAAATACGGCCTGACACCCTTCTCCATGGCTGGTACGGGGGCAAGCCCAATCCCCGTACCCCCATGGAGATAAAGCGTAGGTGCCGGCAGAACGCCTTTCAGGTCCTTAGGCTGCTCAAGAACCTACTTTACCTACTAAAAAACACTCACCTTGTAAATACAGTCACACACTGTGGTCCAGGATGGGGGCTACTTAATATTCGTCCACCCCTCATACCGCCCCTACTCTACCTGTACTAACCTACTATAGCACACTCATTCAATGAGAACAGTCAGAGTTAATAAATAATTGTGAAGGTGATCAGAAGGCACGTGAACTCAACAGCCTTTACGCGATCGGTATTGAGCGTGGCGCGAATGGTCATATTCACAATGAAGCTCGTAAATACTCCACGTTTTGCCCAGAGGCGGGATGTGCGCACTCGATAATAATTTGCGTAAATTACGACGCGCTTGTTTATGGTAATTCTCGCGACGTCGGCCTCGAGAGAAATCATCCCCGTTTCGACGGGTAAACGCACTCCTTACGACGTTTCTCTTCGTAATTTCCTCCGAAATAAATTATCGCCTTCTTTTTTGGCAAATGAAGTCTCTCAGGTTATTAAATTGTTCGTTAATTTGCGAGCCCCTAATTTAATTTTCAGAAGTGGTGCGCTCTGTGATGAATTGAGAGCGAGGGAAAACGTTAATTTTCCACGGAAAGATGACGCTAAGTAATAAGGCGGAGAGAAGCTCATTTAATTATCTGCGCTATGAGCCGAGGTTTCCGTGTACACAAATCAAACAAACGGAAAACGCCCTTCGGATCTCCGTTTCGTGTTATTTGGATTGTTTCGTGGATGCGGAGGAGTTGGAAGGGAGTGGGAGAAGGGGATCCCTTTGTAGAATTATGCTATTCAGCAAATGCGGCGAGGGAGATGCCTCCTCCGACCATTCAGCCGCAGTTGTGCCATATTCATGAGAAACAGTTCCGCTTCTTCGTCCCCCAGTATCCGCGCTAAAGTGCATCAGCTCTCAAACACTGCTTCATCAAACACAATAGGACATTTTTACATAGGTAACTATGAAATAGAAAGGAAAGTTATTATAATTGTTGCGTTGCCATGGTTTCAATGACGATACTTGGTTTCAATGAATAAAGTTGATGCTCGCTTATTGATCAGGGGTTATAAGAGGGCAAAGATGACGAAGGCGTACATCCTATTGCCGCAAGTCTAGAGATTCTTCGTCCAGTTCCCCCATGCTTGCACAGAGCAGGCTAATGTGGCTGTAGCTGGAGAGGAATCCACACGCTGTGTTCCTTTGGGGAATTCCAGCGCTGGTCCTCACATCCGTGTTCAGGCCGCGCCCTCAACGTCAAAGATGACATGGGAAGCGTCCTCGGCTTCCCTCGCGCTGCAGGGGCATTAATTAAATGCGCATCGTCTGAAGAATTAGTGCACGTTGAACGCCCCATGCCTAGGCAGCAGTTGGTGCCTGCTACTGGTCGAGTAGCCACTTTTTGGCCAGTCCTCGCACAGCATCCCCAGGAGCAAGGCTCACAACCAAGATCCGCTGGCAGACACTTATCCTGGTCTTGTGGAACATGACATTGCAGTCCAACAGGAGGTCCAAGGCCCATGCAGCAATGCAAGGTATTACGTACTGCAATATACTGGCAGAACTGCCAATAGTGTGTCCTGTTGGAGCACGAATCCAGCACGAATCATAGGATCCAGCAGGACACCACTGCGTATTGCACTATAGGCAGGAACATCACCTGGTATGTGGCGACCCCCCCCCCCTCCCCACGTTGTATGAGGATCCCACCATGACAACAATGGGCTGTGAGGGCTCCTGAGGAACAAACAGGCGAAACGGCAACTTCCAGACCTGCTCCTTAGGAGGAAAAGGTGCTCTATGGGCCTGCCCCAGGTACCTGACCTCAGTCCTAAGCGTCATGCTAGTAGAATGAGGTATGGGAGCTCCACCGCCAATCTCTTCGCAATAATTTCCGTTTTGGCGGCAGTGTTTATCTCAACTTTGAGAATCTTTAATTAGGACCACTTTCTTCAACTGTGTAAATCCGGGTTGAGTTCAGTTAACGTTCCCTAATCGGTCCTAACTGCTCCACGCTGTGAAAATGGTTTTTACCAGGTTTTTTTCAAGCTTTAATCTTGATCAAACGTCAACCACAAAAATTGGACAGTTAGCTTCAGTTGTGCAATTGTACCGCCAAGCCTGCCACAATCAAGAAGCAGCTTGTTGTGTTCTTCCACAGCCACACTGAACATTGCGGTCTCACTAAGCACTCGAGTGGCTCACAACCCAGTGTACACTGAGTGTGGAATTTGCCCCCATTTGCCCAACTTGCACCTTGGTCTTCTTCTGGGGGAAGTACTCCACGCTTGAGGGACGCATAAGGTCGCTAGCTGGACCCAAGTGGGGTGCTTCCACCCATGCCCCTGTAGGGCACTACGGCAATACGGTGCTATACGCAGTGTCGACATGGTGGCTAGCCACCCCCTGTAGAGACCAACAGTGAGCAAGAACCCTTCAATGAGATGCATTTCTAACCATCTTCCCAGCCTATAGGATGTCACACATGACCTTCTCCTGGATTTCAAAATAAAGATGAGGCACTGGCGTCATATGTTGAGCAGTTGCGCTCCTTAATCCCAACGCTCACCGGGATGAAGGCTGTTGAGGACCAGCTGGAGGACAGTGGCTCATCGATTGGTGGCAGGCAGCCGAGTCACAAGTGTTGCAGAAAATCGCTTGTTACCACTCATCTGACACTCAAATAAAACAAGCTGGTAGTCTAATAAGTTGCCTTGACGATAAAACTGTAATAACATGGACTGTACCATAAGAAGCGACCCCAGAAATGTCAGGATTCAAACACAAGTTTCTCACAGTTTTTACTTGATAACTTCAAAAGAGTTGTTAAAGGCACGATTTGATCATGCAGTGACAGGGAGCGGAACGAGGTTCAGCTCATCGTAGTCGTTTCAGCAGTTAACTCTTCAAGAATGAAGACGCGGTTGACAGTGAAAGGAGGTGGGAAACCTCGTGGCTGGGATCGAGGAGGCTTCCATGATCACCCTCACACATTACAGGGGCAGCGTACAGACTGTGATCCCAGAACTCCTGCGACGGGACACAGAAGAGGAAAAGCAGGCCACCACTCAAGAGTGGCTCATAAACAACTGGCAAGCCTGCTACAACACTGCGAAACACCTGCACAGAATACTCCCATCCCTACAAGCGCGCGTGGACAAAAACTGGTGACATCCGCGTTTCCCAGTCAAGCAACTCCTATCAGGACTATCGGCTGCATTTCTTCAAACACCGAACGTTCGACACCTACCCTTGCAGCGAGGATGTGGTTGAGGATGCAGCTCACGTTATTTTACGATTTGGGCCCTCTACAGTGTGGTTCGAGAACGATACTGCATCCCGGGAGGGGCTGCCACAGATCAACTAGTGGCCACCAAAGGGCCCATTTACCGTTCCGCAGCCTTCGCCCACACGTGGGAAGCGGGTGACTTACCCCACGACCACACGAGGAGTCCACATCGCCTCAGCGCGTCCAGAACATTGAAAAAAGTTTCAAGAAATTCACGCACAACAGACGGGCTAATACCTGGTCAATTCGATAAAAATTAACCTACATATAGCTAGTTTGGCCTGGGACTATTAACATTAGCATCTAAAGGCATGAAATGCTTTGAGTGTGCGTGGGACTGAGGAAACTCGCGCGTGCGTCACGCTTATTTAGTCTTTGGAATGCGGTATTTCACCAAGTTTGAGTTTGTCGGTCATAACTTTGGTACCTCGGGGTATTACATTCACGTGACAAGAAGGCGGAATACTGCGAGTTACTATGACCACGTTGATCATAAGTTCTGATCCTCCTGGGGATTGCTATTTCAGCCCCGAATGAAGTAATAAAATAAGAGTCAAACCTCATAGTGGACGTAGGATCAACGAACTTCACGCGCGTCACTTGAATGATGGCGTCCCGGTTATTACTTTTATTTTAACCCACAGCACGAACTGTCTTTTCCACGTCCGAAAATTACGTTTGAATATCTGATGCGACGCGTCGCACAACAATACTCGGCTCAATGCGTATTCCGCTACCCAAATGGAAAGAGTAAAAAAACTATGGAGCGCAGCAACACACAACTTTCCCACGACACCCGTTAAATCCATGACCTGCTGTTTTTACGGAAATATGCGCGATGTGATTACGCCCAATATCGGTTTTATTTGTTTACTTTGTTTTGGTTGATGGTGAGCCTTGAGCATCACCTCCGGTGTTAGATACAAACTATTGTGGTCGCCGGTTGCCTCCCTCCATCACCTGAACCGCCTCGACCGTTTTGCGTCGTCCATCTCTGCCATCATTCTCATTCTCGTTCCCCATCACGTTGTCTTTGCTGAACCTTTAACACGCTCCAGTGGTCAGCAGTATCCACCGGAATTTCTTTTATCTTCGTTTTTGGTTCGTACGACCATCAGCACCCAAAGGACACAAATTCTCGTCAAGAATTCGGCTTCCGTCAACATTACCAGATCGTGGCCCGTACGAGTACCTTGCAACAACGTCTGTGCAGTACGAAGTTCCGCGTGAAACCGGTCAGAGACCCTTTTTTTCATTACTGTGTTTTAGTTTATTTTAATTACCTCGAAGAGAACTTTTTTTTTCCTTTTGCTGTATTGCTTCTTTTTTGTTCTTTTCGTGATATTCATTAATTATTTTCTCAAATATAGTTTATGTCCAGAGGTAATAGATTTGTTTTATTCTTTGTTCGATGTTTGAAGCCCTCCTCTGTCAATTTCAAACAACATGGCACATGCATGGAAGACGTTCCTAGCTCAAAACCTCGTATCAAAACAATCCAGAAATTTCGGTATAGCAGGTGTTCGACGCAAGTGTTTGACCTCGGAGTTCCCCTGGCTAAACGGGACTCCTGCCCTAATGATTGAGTCATTGTTTCCCATTACCCCCTCGCACCTGAAAAAGTTCCACCTCCGCCGTTATTTCTAATGGCAGCGGATTTCCCTGAAGTGAGTTTTCCCTTTCTTTATTTTCCATCTCCTCAATTTCAGATTCCTCTCCACAAGAGGCACCTCCACCCAAAATTCATTCAACTACGAACTCCCCCGAAATTCACACTCGTCTCTCTGTGCCCACTGAGGCACTTTCCTATATCCATTCTCCCCCCCCCCCCATAATACAGTTTGCTATCTCCTTCTGATACACTTTCTCTCGTCAGTTCACGCATTCGCCCCCTTGTGTCACCCTTTTGTACACAAAGTCTACTCACCTCATTGCATTTAATACAGTACTGCAGTTATTTTCGATCTTCAACTCTTGCCAACAGCAGGTTTTGCCTAACTGAACGTGAATGTCCTTGGGCGCACGCCGAAAGGCCGCTGATTGGCGTGGGGTTTAGAATTTCAATTGTAACGAGATTTCAAGGTAAAAAAATCGCTATAGCACCATTCCATACAACATTTTGTGGTATTAAAGGGATGAAATAGTATTTTTCACTTCTGGTACTGGGATAGAAGTTGTAAAATTGGACTCAGGTTGAACGTGTTGGTTGCATTTAAACTGCCAAAATGTTGTCTTTGGTTTATTATTGATTCTTCACACAAAAATCCCATTTGGTATCTAGTTGAGCCCGCCGGCTCGACTCACAATGTCGTGCCAATTGCCTACAGGCACCTACTTCGTCGTTCCGTTGTAGTGAGGTCATGTTTCGTATGGTTTACTGGTATTTTTCGATGCTGAATCTAGTGGGATGGGCCTCAGAGCTGTGAGCCTCCGTCAAGCTGTTGAAAATAATAAACCGTTGTGACCCACGACGAACCATGGGCACGACTAGATCCTAAGTAAAAATTCGTGCGAGATAATGGCCTTTTTAGACCACTAGAAGGCTAAATATGTTCTGGACGGCAGATGGTCATTGCAGATTGCAGAAGTTTAGTACGGAATCGTTCGGTGTGAGTTGAATGTATCAGCACCACTTCTGTTTACGTTGACGTGGATTCACGATCACCCGCTTTGATTATGATCTGTCGTAACCCTCGTGCATTAAAAACAAAGCTACGAATAGCTCAATGATCCCATCAATCACTTCAGTCGTATAAATACATTGAAATATATATCTATTCTCGGATAAATAGCCACATTTATTTAAAAAGCGCTTCGTTGTTTTAAAGGCTTCCCCCCTCCTTCCACCATCGCCGCTGTATTACGGTTTTGGTGGAGGGGGAGCGGACACGAGCCTTCAAAAAATAAATCATCCGGAGGAGCATTAAGGCATATTTTCCTGTCCCACAATATATCACCCCTTCCCTCCCCTCCCATCCAACGGCTACAAATCACGCGGGACGCTCCCTTAATACAACTTTCTAATTTCTTCCGCACAATTTTTTTTTTGGTCCCCCCACTCCTTTTCCGGAATTTTATGAGACGCCGGGATTTTCTTTTGGCGCTTTGTCAATATTTTTCCCCTAGTCGAAGGAAGGTCGATGTTACCCTTGACGCGATGACGTTGTCGAGTAGAAGGAGGGGGGGGGTCGGCTTTTGCTTAGGTTGTTTATCAGAAATGTACGTTCCTCTTTACAGACGAGGTGCATGTTTCAGCCGATAGTCGAGAATTGAAGAAAATTGCTTTTGCTAAATGTATATCTACAAGTGTGTGACTTGGCAATGGTTATTTACTAACCCGGCTACGATGCCCCCGGCCGCCGCTCATCTCGCAGGTACCTCATCCTCGATCCCGCAAGGTGGATTACTGGGGAACTCCGGCACCTTCCAGCTCATTGAGGAGGCCAAGGAGATCTTCAACGAACTTTCAGCGATGGGAATCCCAGACATTATCTCCGAGCTACGGCGAATGGTGAGTGACCTCAGATCCGCTACCTCTGCTTTCGAGAAAATTTCTATTATTGCGAAATACGCTCCTCTATTTGAGAATCGCCCCTAAACCAGTTAGGAATTCACTCAACTTACTTTTGTACAATGTGAGGGGACTGATGAAAAACATCTCAGAAGTCACTCACATTCTACAACAACACGACATAGACATTGCCATCCTCACAGAAACACAACTCACCAAACGCGCAAAACTCAAGATTCCTAACTACACACTTTACCGTAGCGACAAACCACACAGGGGGGTTCTCATCGCAATTAAACAGTCTCTTCAACACTCACAAATTGATACACCAACATGCGATGGGATGGATATAGTGGGTATTCAAGTCCCGTACAAACACCACCACATTCATATAATAGGCCTCTACAATTACCCCAAAACTAAGTTGAGTCGAGACCTCGTTCTCTCGCTCCTCAGTCCGTCCAATCCAACCGTTCTTGCGGCTGATTGGAATGCTAGACACCCTATGTGGGGTTGTCTACGCAAAAATGACAGTGGACAGGTTGTACATGAGCTTGTCACGCAGAACCTCATTGGCTTCTCCGCCCCTTCTTCCCCTACATTTTTCCCTGTGAGTGACAGACAAAATCCGAGCACAATCGATTTTGTCCTCACTTCACACTCCCACCTAGTCAACTCCATGACCACCCTGACACAAGGGCACAGTGACCACGTTCCTGTGTCATTTAAGATCTCTTCTCCTCCGCTCACCACTCCCGTCCCTACCAAATTCAACTACAGTAGGGCAAATTGGAATCAGTTTAGAGAGTTTTTAAATTCTAACATCCCCCCCACCAATCCCGTACTAACCTCTCGCGAGCTCATTGATGGTCAGGTGGAAAATCTCACCCACCTGATCCAAAATGGGCTCAACACCTCCGTTCCCAAATTCAAGCACCGCCCCCTTCCATTCAACTCCCTGATGACATACTGGTGCTTATTAGGACCAAAAACCAAGTCAGACGGATGTGGCAACACACTAGATACACCAGCCACAAACGTCAATTCAATTTCTTACAGAGGCTGGTCCGTGAGAAAATTCTCACTTGGCGCCAGTCCACCTGGAACGACAAACTGGCCTCAACCACCAGGGAGTCTATCTTCAAACTCACAAAACACTTCAATAACCCATCCCAATCCCGAATTCCTTCCCTCAGAGTAGGTAACACCACCGCCTCGACGGATGCGGAGAAATCAGAGGCCTTAGTGAACCAGTTCGTCAAGGTGCACGAGGATGCAGAGGCGAGAGGGAACGACTCACTTAAACAACACATTCACAAACTCGCCAAAACAATCACGAACAAACCATTACATGCCACCACTGACAAACTCAAATTCACGTCCCCCTCAGAAATCAGCCAACTCATATCTAAGCTGAAGGGGAATAAGGCTCCGGGGCATGACAGCATTCAGAACAATGCACTGAGGAACCTGCCCCGCCCGGGTGTGGTCCTTCTGGCAGCGATCTATAATGCTTGTCTGCGTATGGCTTATTTCCCATCAGCTTGGAAAACAGCCACCATCACCCCTCTACCGAAGCCGAACAAACAGCCTTCAGACCCTTCAAATTACCGCCCCATCTGCCTGCTACCTACACTGTCGAAGTTATTCGAAAAAGTGATACTTAGCAGGCTACACAAGGAAATCACCAAACTACAGATCATTCCACACTCCCAGATGGGATTCAAACACAAACACGCAACGACACACCAACTTAGTCGAGTCACACAACACATTATACATCAGATGTCCCAAGCACACACAACTGCACTCCTTTTGCTGGACTCTGAGAAGGCTTTTGATTCGGTATGGGTAGAGGGACTCATACATAGACTACACACATACAAATTCACACTAGGCATCACGAAAATCATCCACTCATATCTAACAGATCGCCACATTCAAGTTAAGGTGAATGGCTCAGTTTCATCGAGGCGGTTGATTCCTGCTGGCGTCCCACAGGGATCAGTCTTGTCTCCCATCCTCTTCAACCTGTACATTTCCGAGACCTTTGAGAACTTACCACCACACGTTCACATAGCGGGCTTTGCGGACGACCTGGCGCTTTATACGTCGAGTAAGTCCATAAATAAAGCGACAGGCCGACTGCAAAATGCCGCGCATCAGGTCATACAGAAACTGGAGAGATGGAAGGTCAAGATCAATACTGCCAAAACTGAAGCCATCCTCTTTACAGCCAAACAAAAGACACCACAGTTCATTACGATCCGAGGCAACAAAATTCCCTTTTCCAAATCTGTCAAGTACCTGGGGGTTTATTTGGATAAACGGCTATCCTTTGGAGACCACATTAAAGAGGTCAACAAAAAAGCCCTTGGGAAACTTGGCAGATACTACAACCTTCTGACATCACGATCACTGAGCACACCATTGAAACTCCTCATTTACAAAGCCATCATCAGACCCACAATAACATACGCGTGTCCTGTCTGGCACACAGCGGCATTCACTAACATACAGATCTGTTTCTTTATTTCATGACTGTACCTAAACCCTCGACGAGGGTTATATCAGTCATAGAAGTTGCGGTTTCGCTAATATGCAAGAGGCCGGCCCCTGCAGCATCCACCGAACTCAGACCTGTGGAGGTACGGCAGGTATGTGGTCGTTAGCCAGTCTCACCGTAGAGAGCTGTTGCCCGTGTGTTACCGCGCGGAGGTGACCACCTGAGGAATCCCGTACCATCTGGGAGTAGTTCTTAATCTGGTTCCCTACCTGATCTTACTGTTTACTTGGGTGGCAAGTTTCAAAAGGACTGATCAACTATAACCACGTTTCTTAGCCATTACCTTCTTTGCGAACTTTGCAAAATGGTTATAGGCTTCCTTTGTAGCAGTCAAAGCTGCTAAGTTCGTTTGCCCTCTCAACAACCGTCGCTCACTGTTGTAGAAACTACAGTGGAGCAGCACATGGTTTCTTGTTTCCTCCGCACTGGAGGCACAAGACGTGCATAATGGAGAGTCTTTCAGAGAAAAGAAGTGGAGCGCGCATTGAAGTCACCATGTCCCGTGAGGAACTGGCTCGTCCAGTGGTCTGGCTCAACCCATTTTCTAGAAAGACGTTCACGGATGTTGGGGAAGAACTCATACGTATCACGTCCCTTTGACGAGGATTCCCATCTCGCTTGCCATTTCTCTAGAGCCCATTCATCGATGGCGGCAAGTTTCTGTTCTGTGGTGAGATCCGCACGGAGTTCAGCCCAAAGCGGGGGAAGCTCCTGTTTCACTCTCCACTTGTCAATCATGCACTCAACAGCCAAATCAACTGGTAACTGACCAGTGATCACCTGGAGTGCTTCCGTTGATACAGTCTTGTAGGCCTTGGTGATCCACAGGAGCGCGGCTCTCTGGGATTGGGCCAATACTCTCTTTGATTGACTGTTAGTTTGCTACCCCAGACAACAGGGCAGTAGCCAATCACACCTAAATAGATGGCCTTATACATGAGGATGGTGTCGTGGTAACACACACCCCAAGTGGCCTTAGTAATGGCACGCAGTGAGGCAAACCTTGCAATGGTAGTGCCTTTAAGGGACTGGAGGTGTTGGTTGAAACCCCACCTCTCACCTATATTCACTCCTAAATACTTGACGTGCTTTTCAAGAAGGAGCCTGTGGCCGCCAAAGCGTATTGTGGGTGGATTATTCACTTTCCCCTTCAAGAGGATTAGCTGGGTTTTTCCTCAGCCACCTGCATCTTGACGTGCTCGCACCATTGGTTGACAGTGCGGAGCACGTGGTGGGTTTTTTCTTCAATTTGGCGGACTGACTCTGCAAAGATCAGCACAGTCAAGTCATCCACATAGGCGTACGGCTCGCAGTCAGTCTCCATGAGTTTCCTGAGAAGACCTTCGAAGAAGGCATTCCAGAGTGCTGGTCCTAGGACCGAGCCCTGTGGGCACCCCTTCTCAATCCTTCTCCGGACGGAGACATGCCTACTTTCGATCGTAGCAGTTCTGTCTGTCAGGTAACTTCTGACGAGCGAGTACAGGTTGCGGGGGATTCCCCTACCTTTGAGTTCATTAAGGAGCGCTGGCCACCAAAGGTTGTCAAACGCTCCTCTGATGTCAATCAGAACTGCTACGACGTACTTAGCCGGTGCCAGCAGGGAAACACGCCGAATCTCGACAATGACATCCTGCGTGGACCTTCCTTTGGTACACCCGTATTGCCTGCCTGTGAGGTTGCGGCCAAAGACTCCTTCGAGGGACTGCAACATCAAGATTTCTAGTGTTTTGCCTAATATGGAAAGAAGGCTGAGTGGTCTCCATGATCGCGGGTCCGACTGATTGCGGTCGCCTCCCTTTGAAGAGTGACAACGCGCGCAGACTTCCACTGAGTGGGGAACTGTCCGACCTGCAGACAGTCATTAAATAAATTAAGGAGACCGCTGGAGATTGTCCGCTCAGCCTTCCTTAGCATATTGCTTTCTATTTTATCTGGCCCAGGAGATTTGTTGGGCTTTAAGGTCGCAAGAGCCCTGCCGAGGTCGCCTGTTGTCCACAATGGGATGTCGGGCTCGTTCGGAGGGTCCATGATCAGCTCCCTTGCTGCCCTCTGGGCTTCAGTGTCTCGAGCTAGTAGGTCATCTGGGAACGCCTTCTCAAGGAGGGTTTCCATTGAACGTTCGATACTGCAGGCCCAGCCTGACTCATTTTGCATCGCAGCTAAGACCTGCTCTACATTTGCTTTTCCTATGGAGGACTTGTAGTGTCTGCCCCAGGGGTTCTCAGAGCTCTCCGCTTCCACAAAATTTCGCCAGCCTTGCCGTTTGGCTCGTTTGATGGCGCGGTGGAAGGCCTTCTTCTCTTGGATGAAGGCAGTTCGGAGTGTTGCTCTGGCATCAGGGTCACGAGTGTTTTGGTACATCCTTCTGGCTCTATTTGCACTTTGCTTGAGGGGATTAAGTTCCTCAGTCCACCATGGGACTTTGATCGCCCTGTGCTTCTGTTGGCCAAGTACAGAGAGCCCAGCAGAGTGCAGTGCTGTGGTAAATGTGTCCACTTTGCTGTCCACCTCTTCAGGTGTGGATGCTTGCACTATTAGGTCGGTGTCTGCGGCACGCAGTTCACCTTCCAGTACCCTAATGAATTGCGGCCAGTCAGCATTTTTTGTGCGGAATCGCTTTTCACGCGTGTCTTTGCAGAGGATGTTATCATCCGTAATGGCAAAGTCAATAACCATGTGATCGCTCTGCGTTGCACCTGGTACGACTCGCCAACCCTTCAATTTGAGTAGCAGGGTGTGGGACACGGCTGTGACGTCTATACACGACCTTCCTCCCGGCCATCATAGGTCGCCTCAGTCATGGGGTCGTTGGCAACAACCAAGTTGTACCTGGTGAGCAGCTCTATATACGCCTCGCCCGCCCCATCCAGGGTTGGGGATCCCCACAATGGTGATCTGGCGTTTGCATCAGCACAGACTACGCAGGGTCGTCCTGATAGGCCTGCTAGAGCCCGCTCGAGTGGTTCAAGGCTGTTGGCAACTGGTGCGCCAAATTGCCTGTAAAATGATATTACAACCAGCTCAAAGCCACCGGCTCGGATGAGCACAGCGGCCAAGTGCTGGCTGTTCAGGTGAGTGAGTGCGAGCATGTCAATGGACGGGTCGATGCAGGCTACTGCTGCCTTGGCTCCCGTTCTTGCTCCAGCCACCACTCGTGCCTGCGATCCGAGACCAAGAGTTTTGGATCCTATGTACGGTTCCTGTATGGCGAGGACACTGCAGCGTTTCTTGAGTGCATTTTGCAGCAACTCAGCCATAACTGGGCAACTCTTATTTTTGTTGTGCTGAAGGATTCGAACTGTTTTTGACCTATTCATAATCCACTCGTGACTCCTGGAGGGCAATCGCTCGCTGACGAATGGTACAGCGTGCGTCTCGTGTAGAGTGTGCGACCTGTTGGATTTTGCGTTCGACGCAATTGGCACACTTGAGGGGAGCATCACGCTTGCATTCCTTACTCAGATGTGGCAAGGCGCACCAGGCGCACACAACAGGTCTTGTACAGGCCACTGCCAGGTGGCCATAGCGCTGGCATTTGTAGCACTGAGTGGGGGCTTGGTACTTTCGTATGGCGCACCGCTGCCAGGCTATTTGGAGGTGCCTTGCCCCCTCTAGTTTTTTGTACAGGCTGGGTGATACCTCAATCACCCAATCCTTCTGTCTGCCACGCTTTTTGGTGAAGAGAGGCCTGACATCCTGCAAGCCTAACGCAGGGTTGTGCTCAACAACTTGTTGGGCCAAGTCCTCTTTTTGAAGGTCGGTCCGCACGTCGCACAGCAGCAGGCGTGGGAAACGACCCAGGGGGGCTGAGGCTTGAGCTTCAACTCCTTTTTGTGGAAATGTGGCTCGTGAGCGCCTTGGCCATTTCTGGCGTTTCCGTCACAATGACGGCGCCACCTCCTACTGCGGTGCGGATGTTCAGCACTCGGACACTCAGAGCTTGGAGGTCCGTGAGCAGGGACACCCCGCATAAGCGCTTCCATTGCGTCAGGGTTGGAGGGACCAGCCTCTCCTTCCTCACATGTCCGCCTAACCACTACCACGTTTTGTCGTGGGTTTTTAGGGGGGAGTTTGGCAAGCGGTGGAGGCTTTTTATTTTGGTTTTTATTTTTATTTTTGCCCTTGTTTTTGGGCGGAGGCATAGGCGGGCGCTGCCCTCGGCCTGCACTTCCTGCTTAGTTGGGGCCTGTTTCTGCTTCCCTCTGCGCTTCCTGGCCCTGGCAGGCTGCCATTCCGCCTCAGCTCCATGAGGGGAGGAAGGCGCAGTAGCGGCTACTGCCGCATATGAGGGGCCTGGGGTACTACCCTGGCTCGTTGTTGCTCCTCGAGTTTGGGGGCTGGTGGCACTGGCTGCTGGGCAATTGCCCTACGCAGCTCTTCCTCACGACAGCCGCCACAGTTTCCCGCAGGGGAGTGGCAGGGGCGATGTCGTTGGGGGCATTAGCTTTTATAGCCAGCTTCGAAATTTCGAAGAGGCAACTAGTTACGAGGTCCCGCATAGGTCCTGTCGCGTTGGCCCTCATCCGTGCCAGCTGGCCGTGGATGATTTGGACGTATGCGCAAATTTGCTCCATGTCCGACAGTTTAGGTCCACGCTGTGTCGTGTGCTTGTAGTAGCCGGGTTGCCCGGGCTACTAGGGGGAGATGAACGCGGTTTGCCCGGTTCTTTCCGCCCTTGTTTGTTTGGACGACGAGTAGGTTGCTCATCGTCCGAAGAGGGAGGGGTCGAGCTTGGCGAGCCCGAGGAAGAGGCGCAGGTGGCGTTTTTATTACCTGCTGAAGTTTTAGTTGACTTTGTCATGTTTTTTACTTATTTGGGGGGGGGGGGGTGATTAAAGAAGCGGACTGGTGTAGTGTATCCTTGTGAGTTCATTTGTTGTGTGTGTTCGTGGTATGAGCGAGAGGTGCTCGAGGCAGTGTCCTGGAAGCTCCCCTCAGGCATATTGATTCTAGCCCCTTTCGCTGGTCCGTTGAGGGTCAAAGGGAGGCCCCCACATGCGCCGCAGCTGCCAGTCCGGCCACCCACCGGGACTAAGACGCATGAGGGATTTTTCGGCTGCTGCTCAGAGTCAGCCCTCGGCCACTAGTGATGTGGTGAGGGGGACACACGCTATCAGCCGCCCCAGGAACGCTCAAACCTGGTTTTTCCCCCTCCTCATTCCGAAGGCCGCACCTATATAGGGGATCGCTCAAAGGTGTTAGTGAGCTACTTCCAGGACTGTCTTTCGCTCATTATGAGTGTTTCAAGTGAGTGTGTTCTGCCACGCAAGCCGTTGCAGTGTATTTAGTATCTGGAATATGTTGTGTATGTCAGTGTCGTGAGCTTTAAGCCCCTTTAAGGCCGGTTTTAACGACCACGCAGAGGATACGGCAGGAGAATTCTGTCCACCTTCCTGCGGGGCGTGTGTTCTGCGATCCCAGCTAAAGGTAGGGGGTTCCCAGTGTGTCATGTATGTGAATGAAGTGTAAGTTGTGTCCCTTTTAGTCCGGCTTATACGAACACGCAGGGAGTACGGCAGTGGAATTCTGGACCCCCTACTGCAGGGTGAGCACAGTGTGGCGACAGAGTACACTGTGACGCCCAGCCACAGTTAAGCCTCGTTGGATGTAATCCTGCGGGGACCTCATAGAGGTGAGGTTGTCTTTCAAGCTGGGCCCACCCGGCTGTCCCTTTTAGTCGGCTCATACGACACGCAGGGAATACGTCAGCGGAATTCTGGACCCCCGACTGCAGGGTGACATTCACTAACATACACAAGCTACAAGTAACACAGAACAAATGCCTCCGGATCGCCACAAACAGCCCTTTCCGCACAAACACATCACGACTACACGAACTCCACAACATGGAACACATACCAGATCACATCACACGCATCACACAATCATACACTGAAAAACTTGCCTCACACCCAAACCCACTAGTACGAAACCTGAACACCCTTAGGAGACCTCAATGGAGGAGCGCAAGGCGAGGGCGGCGGATTTGAGCCGCTCTTGTAATGAGTGAATGATGTGTGTACATATTTAGTTGTAAGTGTGTGCTGTGCTGTGTGTGCTATGTTAGTTGTTCTTAGTGTGTGTGCTGTGTTAGCTGTGCTAAGTGTGTGTGCTGTGTTAGTTGTGCTTGTGTGTAAATATTTAGTTGTAAGTAAACCTAATTCAAGATTCTAGGTTTTCGCCCTTAAAGTTTCCTAGCTATAGTTTTATGTTGAATGTAT
Organism: Pachypeltis micranthus; assembly: GCA_020466155.1. Taxonomy (NCBI): domain Eukaryota; kingdom Metazoa; phylum Arthropoda; class Insecta; order Hemiptera; family Miridae; genus Pachypeltis; species Pachypeltis micranthus. The sequence goes on from CM035769.1 coordinate 43,695,781, forward strand.
ACTAATTAATGACTGTGACCCATATACCCCTTATGTTTACGCAAGAGAGGCAGCCATATGCTGATATTGTTAATTATCTATATTATGTAATTTAATTATTATCATTATTAAGTGTAAATGTTATGTCAATAAACTGTTTGGATCGGTGGTAAGGCAAGACAAACACACTGGGTCTCGTCCGATCACGTTACGCAACGTCGGGCGAGGTTAATACTTGGATGGATGACCGCCTGGGAACACAGCGTGCCATTAGTGCCTTTTTCCTTGAACCATTCTTTGTTTGAACAATAAAACAATTGAAGGTCTGAATATTATCAACCGACTGAATTCTAGTACCAGATACAATCATTTTGTTACCCGCAGCTATTTGTGTAGCTGTCCATTGAACGGAAATATAAACTAACATACATCAGGGTCTTAGATTTTTTTTCCCCGGATTGAATTCTGTTTTCTTGTTTAATAAAATAAAATATGTTTAAATAATATAAAAATGCATTCATTACACTTTACCTACCCTAACCAAATCATAATTTGCAGTAAACCTGTGAATAAAGAAATGTGTGACAGTCACACATGGTAGAAGTGAAACTTTAACGTGCAAAACCGAATCGCAACGGACAAGTGGAAAAACGCATCGAAAAAACATTTTTACTAAGTTTTACCCGTAAAATACCATCGCGGTCCTCGGAAGAGGAGGAAGATCGCGTTTCTATCTCTTTTAGTTTCCTGGTCCCGGAGTTCGTTCGCTCTTCTATCCTGTGGAGGCCACTGTGTGTGCGTCGGCTCACCGCTGTCTGATTGCCGCCTCAATTTTTCACCGTTCCACCGCCGTTGTTCGCGTTTGAATCGCTTGAACAGGAGTTGGTGGTGGAAGTGGTACCAGTCGCCAGGTTGAGCCTTCGTTATTCCTTTATCACCTCTTCCCATTGACCCCTTAATCCTTCCTTCCTCAGAGAATTTTCTTTTCTCAATATTGTAATGAGTTTAGTTAGGTAGGTCCAACGAACCAGGAGTAAAATATTATTTCGGTTCTCATTTGAAGCCACATCGTATATTATTTACTCGCATGATTTCAGTGCTGCATAATTCATGTGTATCCCCAAGATTTAATTTATTATATTTCGACAGATGAGGTGCACCGTTCTTATAGCACAAACTATTAAATAATAGTTCGGCATTTCACGGTTCCGCCAGTAAGACTGCTCCCTCGACAGCTCGAGCCGCAGGAGAGAAATTTAGATATCGCGAACACTTCTCCGCTACTGGCGACGACGAGGGGCTGAATTCGGAGGTTGAAGTAATCCAGCCATTTCCCGTAAACCGCTCTCTCCGGGACGTTGCAGCCCTCCCTCCTGGAGATATGAGTCCCAGGTACTCATCTAAAAGTAATTCATCTTCAAATCCCCGTTTGATTGCGCTTGAGGGTCCGGGAAAGCAAACATTAGCCCTATATCTTACCAATGGTTGGAGAAGTACGGAGCGGTGAAGAGGGGAAAGGTTAGTCTCGACGTGGTAAGGGGTGAGGCTGGGGGGTTGCAGCATAATTTTCGGTGCCCTTCGTCTTCTCTTCTGAAAAGGACAGTTTGAGTAATGGAGGGCTTCAACGACATAAGACCCTGACTACCGTATATTACCCTGAGGAGGAGTTGGGGAACCGAAACATGCGGAGTTGACGTGTCTGGAGATCCAGAAAATTTAAGGTGGACTTTTCGGACAATCATTTCGGGGCGGGTCTTGTTGATAAAAAGCCGTCGTCGACTTTTGCCACCCATTACTCACTCTTGGCCAGTTGAGAGGACGACTGTACGGTGTACGAGGCTCAGTGGCACGGTGCATCGCATCTCGATTATGAGACGTGCGGAGAAAATGATGAATTTTTTGCAACCTGCCTTCGGTGAATTGCCGGACAGCTAGTTTGATAGTTAAAGCCTAAATATCTGCGATGGTTTGCGCGTGTCTTGCAGTTCGATAAGCTACCTGTACGGTGGGAGTTCAATAATGGTCATTAGGCAATCAGAACAGACTAGGGAAACCCACGAATTGAAACTAACGTGGTTTTGTTGACTATCTCTTTTCCAAGTGTTTCCCAATATAATTTTAGAACTGCGGATATGAACCCGTTTAAAAAACAACTGGTGATGCTGCTTCCTCAGAATTTACAGAAATGTTACAAAAAACGTTATTTTCGACACATTTTTACTGCATCTTTACGTCTTATTTTACACCGTTGTGTGAGTGTGATGGATCAGCTTTGCTCAAATTAACACCGCACAACAGAGGATTTATTTTCTTGTGGGGCAAATAAATGCTGGCTACTGACGCAAAGCCTCAAAGATTCGCTGTTACCTGCTAATAGCTTAAAAAAAGTATGCTCCTGGCCGAAGCATTCTGTGGCATAACGCAGCTATTCGCGCGAAATATTACTACGCGCCCTTCACTTTTATATCGCGGAGGAAGAGACGGAGAATTATGCGGGGGAGCTTTAAAAGGTTTCAGCCCCGATATCGGATTATATAAAAGCGTCTGATAAAAAGGAAGAAGGCGAAGAAAAAAAAAAAGCAGGCGGAAATTCGAGCTGACGGAGGGAAAAGGTGTAAGGCTCCGTAAGGCTCCGCTAGACGAGGCTCCCTCTTCTTATTCCAAGATGAACTTTCCACCAGGTCTCTCCTGGTAATAGAGCAAATTGAAAATCATTGACTCGTGCGGGATTACCATACAGGGACCGAGGGATCCGGGGAATTTTCGTCGCTCCGATCTTTTTCTGATCATCGCCCGTGAAAATGTCGGTTCCATCGCGAAGCTGCAGGCGACTCCCTCGAAAAGCTTCGCACGAGTTGATACCTTAACTTCCCCCCAGGGCCACGCAACCACCGAAAGCTGAAGTTCGGTCAACTATTCTATCGTCGGTATCAGGTTTTCAACCTCTTCAATGTAACTTTCTACGGATTTTGCAAAACACGGACTCAGTCGATCATCTCGAGCAGATCTGGGCATCTTCAGAAGAGAGAAGATTTCAACTCAAAATGTACAACTTATAATATTTACTTATTTTCCCTGCCTTCGCTCATGTTTACTTGCGTTAGCCTAGTGAAGTAGAAAAGAAAGTTATCATCTCCAAACCCACCTCGTAACAGGTGTGAGTACAAGACACCGAAAAATGGGTATACAAACAAGAGAGAAGAGATGAGGAAAAAGGAAACATGAAAAGGGTGGGGTTGCTGTCCACGGTGTTCCAGGCAGAGGTGTATGTGGTGACGGTCTGTGTACAGCGGCTGCTGCAGAGGGGACTGAAGCGGCAGAAGATCTTCATTATGGTGGACAGTCAGGCCACTCTCAAAGCCTTAGCCTCGTATTGGCTTACGTCGCGGCAGGTGTGGGAGTGTGTGACTGGAGTGAAGGCCCTGGCCGGGGACCAGGTGCAGGGCTGCCCATTGGCAGGGGTTGGGCGGCCTTAGACAATCAAAACTCTTCATCCCACTCTCCAGAAATAGGGCCCAGGTGGTGCTCGCACTACAGAGGAAGGATATGAGGATCATATGTGGCCTGTTTACAGGTCACTGTCCGCTGAGATACCACCTTGCTAATATTGGCTAGTGTGAGACACAGGTATGCAGGTTCTGCGAGGTGGGGCTAGAGACGACAGACAGGGGCATGTGTTGTGCACATTGGATGGACATGTGCCATTGCGCCGTAGCGTGTTTGAAAGCCCTTTCCTTCGGCCGGAAGAGGTGGCGAGGGCAGAACTTGTGGATGTCCTCCGCATTGTGCAGGGTTGGTGGGGGCGTATGGGTGACGTAACACTAAGTGAGCCCACACTTAGTGCCGTGGGGCTGGTGGTGGAGTAAGGTTCTTGGGCGCCGTTACAATAGGCCCGTTTGAGGCCACAGTGAGGGTATTGCCAGCACCCCCCTTTTCAAAATAAAATTAAAACTAACAATAGAGAAAGAAAAGGTAAAAAATAATATGAGAAAAGATAACAACAAGAGAAAAGAAGAAAAACAACTTGAAAAAGAAGAAGATGAATGCGAAGGAAGATCATTAAATGGAGAACTAGACCAAGAAGAAAAATGGGTAAACAAACAAAAGTAATAAAGAGGGGAAAGAGAATAAGTAAAAGGGAAGAGGAAAAAGGAGCCATGAGGGGTGGAAAAGAATAACAAAAGGAAGAAATAGAAAAATAAGTTGCAAAAAGGCGTGGACAGGGTGGGGGAGATGAGCAAGAAAAATAAAAATAAGAAAAATAACAATGAAAAGATCAGAGAGAAGGAAAAGGATAAGTTGATAAAGAAACGAAGAGAAGCAAGAATGGAAGGATAAAATGAACAAAAAAAGATGAAAAAGCAGGAGAAGAAGGCGAGGAAGAATAAGGACACAACCTCTAACTATAGTTAAGCGCTTCTTCACCTAGCTGACCAGACCCACACATGACAGCACCCTTGTGGAGCACGTTCACTATACTCAGGCAAGTTACACATTGGGGATTGGCAAAGACCCATTCGATTCAGAATCATTTTCGTTATGCACATCAAATGACGTTTCACTAATTTCGTCGAATGTAATACAATTTTACATTACGAGAGAAAGTTGCCAAACTCAACGTCAGTGTGTTGGTCGCTATTGATTTATAAGGTGGGATGAGAGATGAGCGATGGTATGAGTTCTGGGGTACCACTGGTAAGGAGGACGTCAGGCGAGAGGCGAAAGAGGAATAAAGAGGAGGGTTACAGGAAAACCCACTGAACTATTGGGAAAAAGCTTCAATGTAGCCTTGCGGTCAGCAAGGTGTGGAAGATTGAAAGAAAAGAGTTGATTGACTGTGTCAACTCGGCCAGGGCAGCTTGACCTCTGAGAGTGGAGTGGAGTATAGTACTTCTGGTATCAATTTGGCTTGATCTGAGCGACTATTCATTCTGAGAAAACTCAACAAGACCCATTCAAGTCAGAATATGAGGAAAAGGGAAACATGAGCTCTAATGGTTCGATTTAACAGAAATTGACGGGTTCAGAAGCCTGTTGAATCATGCGAACTGTTGAATGCTCCGCTTAAAACGAGACGGCCATCGTCCAAACTTTCCTCCTTCAAGTCCGGATGTCTGAGCGCAACTATGTTTACTTTGACCTCTCACTCTCAACGGAAACCTAATTTCCAAGTCTTCCTCGACTACAGTCGTCTCTTCTTTGACTCCTTCACACGGTATTCCCTTTCTCACCTCTTACCTCAGAGTTCTAGGTAATTGTCTCAGGTGCGCGTTGTTGCGGGCGTCTGAAGAGAATATTGTCTCGCTAACCCCCACAACCCTTCCCACCACCACAGGCCTTATCCACTGGAACCGTAAAAGCGGGTGTAGAGCTTCTTCGCTTCATATTCGCCTTCGCGAAATTTAATTAAGTCCAAACAAGGTGTAGGCGACATTAGAGTTGTACTACAGTCGGGTTGTTAAGTCTTCAACATTCCCCCGTCCCACTCTTTCTTCTTCCACCACCAATATCTTATAGAGGCTTGCAAGAGGAAGTGTGGGGGGGGGGTGAGGGCTCCGTTTCTGTTAAGAGGAGTTTCTCAGAAACTTATTACATTAACCGCCCCTTAACCAAGACTTTTATGAGGAGAGTGGGAGTCAAGAGAGCGGACTTGTCGACATTTTCGAGGATATTTCGAGCTGTGCAGCCCCGTGTCTCCTCTTTCGAACACTCCAAGTAAATCCCCCCTCCGCCCCTCCATCTATCACGAACCGCTCCTTTTGTCGTTGTTGACTTTTCTTCTCCGCGAATATCGCAAATAATCTAAATGGAGGGCGGCCGCTTTATGGCGGAGAGAGGAAACGGAGGCTCCTTTTCAAACTTCATGAAACTCCCCCATAAATTGCTTATTCCTAATGTTATTTACAAAAAAAGGCAAAGGGCTGTCTCTTTGGTCGTTTTCTCATAAATTTTTGACGAAACGGAAACAAATCGGCGAGTTGGTCTGAATAGTCACTTTTAGTTGTGCAACGTGATGTTGAATGGAGGGGGGGGGGGAGATCATGCCATTCCGAATCCTGCGAGATATTTACAACCATTCGCGACACAAAGGGAACACTTCAATGGCGGATTGAACATCCTCAAAACAGAGTCTTCGGAGGACACAACCCCGGCCTCATAGAAATAAATGTAAAGAACAACTTTCTTCAGACCGGAAGTGCATTCAGCAAGTCTAATCGTTGTAGAAACTAACCTAACTAATTTTTAACTTGGTTCGTACGAACTATTACTTTGAGTTCTGCATAAAAAGTGTTTGTGCTAAATGTTCCGAAATGTATTGAGTTACTCGTACTTACGCCACGCTCTTTATAATGTTCAGGCTCCATACGGATCTGGTCAGCGGTCACCTCTTCAAGCCTTGCGTGAGCAAAAACCCTGCAAATTATTACACAATGGTTTATTATTCTCATGAACAGCTTGACCTAGTATTACTGCTCCGAGACCCATTCCATTCGATTCAACATCGAAAAATACTAGTAAACCATACGAAACATGACCTGACTACAATGGAACTACGAAAACTAAATATTCCCCCAGCGCCAGGCGCCCGTAAACGTCTGTTGGCGTTAATGATCCGATGTAGGGGTGTGTGGAGGAAATGGCCCTAACCTTCCTCCGTCCCGTCGGGCAAAAACAGTCGGGGAAATTGGGACGGGGACTTCCAGCGAACCCTTGGCAATTGACACGACGTTGCGAGTTGAGCGGGCAAGTGGTTTTAATGAGACGGGAGGGAAGGAGGGAGCACTAACGACGAAACGTTGACTTCCGCTGTAGTTCCCGCGAGTTCTTGCAATTAGTTGACTCTGAAATTACTGTAATTTCCCTATACGCAGTTGTACACGTCTTATACTCATTCAATTCGACCCAGGATGTAAAAATACCTTGAAAATGATACGATACACGGCTTATTTGGGATTATACCGCGTTTCGTTAAATTTTTTAACCATTTTTTGTCCATAACAACCATGGGCTTCGTCCGATCGGATTGCCGAGATGGCGGGCACAACTAGACAAATTGGATTTTTGAATGAAAGAACGAATTAATTAGACCATGTTAAAGGCACAAAACCGTCCGGGCGGGGGACGGCGGACGGCGGACGGACATTGCAGATTTGGAATCCCCATGTCTTGAAACGTAAAGTATCAAATTTTGAGGGGGGGTTGTAAAAGATTTTTCGTGACCGAAAACATAGGGTTATAATTTAAAATGAATAATAAACCAAAACGATATCCCAAAGGTTCGGCTCGGTGTCCCTGTACCGCCTGACTCCTTCGTAGGTGATCGTAGTTTAGTGTTTATAGACGACGGTTCATAATCTGACGAACGTCGGGCATTGAATTGGAGCTCATGATCGCTGTAGTTGTTGCCTGGGTTAGCGGCTCTACAAACATTTCCAATCGACCCCTCGTAATATCAACACCTACTGATTGGCGCCCCTAATTTGTGCTTAGTTCCACATGCACTACCCTTAAGATAAGCTATAACGTCGTAGATATTGGTACAACGCACTTCCTACACTACACACTATCTTGGAGGGTTTGTATGCCCTTCGCTCCGCCCTTGTCCTTATGGGTGAGGGAAAGTTCACTCATCCTTCCTCAAGCTTCCTCATTCTGCACGCTGACTGTACGTTTTATTGAGAATTAGATAAGAAAGTTTTGTGGGGGCACCAGTGCAAAGGAGATTCATGAGTGGGCTGTTTACCCCCCCCCTTCCCCTCCTTCTTGGAGCATGCCGTGGCTAATCGTAGGTACTTATTCGGTCAAAGTCCCATAAAACTGAAGGAATATGTGAATTACGGATATTGGAAGGTATTGAGCAACTTATATCCGCATGAAGAGACACGAAGTTCTAATCCACCCCCCCCCCCTCAAAAGAAGGTCAGGAAACGGAGAGGTAGGGGAGAGGAAAGGCGTGAAGCCAGTATTTGTGAGGCGATTTCGTCCATGGCACGCTTATTGGCAGTTAGGTGGAGGCTAGAGCGTGTTCCGCGCTAAAAGTTTTGAATTTCCATCAGATCTTTACGTTTCGAGGGTGATTAACGCGCAGCACTGATCCGGAATGAAATATTAACTGAGGCTGCACAGCGAATAAAAGCAAAATAAATCCCAGTAATCCGCAAAGCACAAATCGCATGCACCCCCCCCCCCCCCCAATGAATGACGACGTACTTGAGTGCTGGAACGCGTTCGTTTCTCGTCGACGGATTTGCGGCTTACGGAGCCGGAAAACTGCCACTTCGGAACGAAAAGCACCTTTTTCGCTTTCGTATCAGTGAATGGCGCGGGTGACTCGTGATAATGCGACAGGCATACTATGGAAGAAGGGAAGAGGTAAGAGTGGAAAAGCGTTATCCCCAATGTGAACCAGCTAATAATCGAACTAAACAAGGTGCTTTTGAGAATGAGAAACACACTTTCAGAAAAAGTGTTCTTAGTTGAGAGAAAACAGGTAAACCAAATCTACTCAAATTCTATACATAGCCTGCTGATAACGAAGGGACGCGAAAATGCGGGTATGAGGAAAATCGGTTTAAAAATAACTATAGTTATCATAGTGATCAAAACACCAATTAATTTTCTTCTCAAAAACCGCTTCAATGATTTTGACCAAAATTTTTTGTATGGACAGTTCCAAACGAGGCGGCAGTACTCCAAAGATTCTCATTAGCAGAAAAATGACGAGAGCAGCACACAAAATTATCAACAACTCCGAAAGAAATTTTAGTTTTTACTTTCCTTGCTCAACGAAGTAGAAAGAAAAGTTATGTAATCGGATGAAAAAAAAATTTCGAGTTCTCTTCAGATCTTTACGTTTCAGACCCCCCTGAGTCCGAAAAACACTATTTGGAAAAATGGTCTAAGTGTCTGTGTGTGTGTGAACGATTTTTAGAGAAAACCACTTTACCAAATCCTTTACCATGGGACGCCAAAATAAGGGTATGAACAAAATCCACCGAAAGTTAACTATAGTTCTCATAGTGATCAAAACACCAAATATTTTTTTTCTCAAAAACGGCTCTAACGACTTTGATTAAATTTTTTATATTGGTAGCTCCTAATATGTCAACTATACCATAAAATTCCCATTCATGGGAAAATGACGAAAACAGCACAATAAATTACCAAAACTATCGACGAAATCGATTTTACCGCGGTTTTTAGAAAAAACAACCGTACCAAGTCAGCTGAAACTTAATGCCTAGCCTACAGGTTACCCTGGGACGCAAAAATAAGGGTATGGGCAAAATCCACCGAAAGTTAACTGTAGCCATCATACTGATCAAAACACCAAATTTTTATCTCAAAAACAGCTCTTACGATTTTGACTAAATTTTCTATATTGATAGCTCTCAATATGGCAATCACACCATAAAATTCCCATTCGTGGGAAAATGACGAGAGCAGCACAATAAATAGTCAATTTTTTCGACGAAAAGCGTTTTTAGCGCAGTCTTTTCCTTATAAACTCCGCTGGGATGTTAGTAGAAAGTTAAAGAAAACTGGTATTGTAGTCCAATCCAATACCTAAAGTGTGAGTGTTTAAAAACGCTCATGAGGTACGTGGGGCTCACTTCAGAAATTCCTGAATTTCAACTACCGCCGTTTCGCTTACTGCCATTTCTAACAGTTATTACCCATTAACTCTGCAAAAGTGATTATTATCCCTCTTCAAAAAATTCGTGTACAGCCTCATTAATTATCTGTGTACCAATTGCTCAATAATGGTCCTATAATGAGTAAGAGAAGCACAATAAATTCCGGAACTGTAAGCGCCACCGCTTCCTGCTGCTGTGACGTGTTGTTTGACCAAGTTCAAAGGAACTGAGTGATAAATGAATTGAGTAAGTAGAATTAGCTATGTACAAAGTGAATTGTTGTAGAGCTAAGGAAAGTTGTGTGTTGCAACGCACCAGATATTTTTCTTACAAATCTACTCTCTGCTTTTAAAAAAGCCACAGTTGTTCGTGAGCACACGACGGGAGCAACCAGGGAAGGATTTCAAGACAAGTCAACAGAATCTGTCGCGCTTCTACATAGAAATATCTGGTGCGTAGCAACACACTACTTTCCGCCACCCCTTTAAGTTCGAACACCACCTACACATGCGGGCGCTATATCTTCGTTCAACGCATTTTTACAGGAACATTTATACGGAACAAAATGTAGGGACTAGTTAGCTGAGAGCACTCCGAAAGTTTTATCGAAATCGTTGGAGCCGTTTTTGAGAAAATACGAATACCGATAAATTAATATTCGACAAATCTCCTTTTCTGAGTTAACGTGGCTTATATCTCCGTGCAACATATATATACAGAAATAGTTATGGAGAACAAAATGTTGGTATGGGTGACTAAAAGACACTTCATTAGGATTTATCACATCTGGTGAAAAAATTACCCTGGAACTTTCGGAAATGTTCGAAAAAACGTTATTTTCAACACATTTTCATTTTTATCTCTGCTCAATGGACTTTCAGAGGAACATTTATTGAGAACAATATGTAGGTATTAACTATTCGAAAATATCCTGAGAGTTTGATGATAATCGTTGAAGTCATTTTGCCAAAAAGCTTAAAAAACCTATTTTTGCTTCATAGGTCATTATCTCCGTTCACCGTATTTTCATGGAGATATGTATAGCGAAGAAAAGTTAGGTATTGATTAGGAGAAGATAATTTGAAAGTTTACTCAAAATCGTTAGAGCCGTTTTCGAGAAAAATGCGAAAAACCCTAGTTTTTGGTACATTTTCGTCCCCCACCCCCCCTTCCCATCGGCCGAAATCGTCCATAACCTTATTTTGGTGTCTACAAAAAATAACGAACAAAACAAAAAAAGAACCAGCTCAATCGGATCAGCCGTTCTCCCGCAAATCGAACTACAGACACACAGATCTGTTTCTTTATTTCATGACTGTACCTAAACCCTCGACGAGGGTTATATCAGTCATAGAAGTTGCGGTTTCGCTAATATGCAAGAGGCCGGCCCTGCAGCATCCACCGAACTCAGACCTGTGGAGGTACGGCAGGTATGTGGTCGTTAGCCAGTCTCACCGTAGAGAGCTGTTGCCCGTGTGTTACCGCGCGGAGGTGACCACCTGAGGAATCCCGTACCATCTGGGAGTAGTTCTTAATCTGGTTCCCTACCTGATCTTACTGTTTACTTGGGTGGCAAGTTTCAAAAGGACTGATCAACTATAACCACGTTTCTTAGCCATTACCTTCTTTGCGAACTTTGCAAAATGGTTATAGGCTTCCTTTGTAGCAGTCAAAGCTGCTAAGTTCGTTTGCCCTCTCAACAACCGTCGCTCACTGTTGTAGAAACTACAGTGGAGCAGCACATGGTTTCTTGTTTCCTCCGCACTGGAGGCACAAGACGTGCATAATGGAGAGTCTTTCAGAGAAAAGAAGTGGAGCCGCGCATTGAAGTCACCATGTTGTACGATTTCAAACCTAAATCACTCACGTGGGGATGAACCCACGTCCACAAATAAATAAATAATATCAGGAGCACAAAAGAAAAAAAAAAATGAAAAGAAATATGCAAAAGAACTTCAACTTGTATTAAACAAAAAAACTATATAACGGGAGAAAAGAAAAAAAATATATATATACGCAGTTGAAACTAAAACTAAACCACTCAGGGGATCGTACAAATAAACTAAGTGACGAAAATATAAAAAAAATAGTAAGGCGAAATAAAAGGAAAACTTCTCTAAATTCAGCAAAAATAAATAAACGTGGCAATTGAGCGATCGGCAAAATCTTCAGAACTTCGGGGGGGTGAGCCTCGAACTGTAACAATAAACCGGCCAGTATGAGAAGGAGGTATGCTAAGGGAACGGAACAATGGGGATTTAATGAAAATGTGACGTACCGGTACGGGAATTGGTGAAGTTTTTTTCGGAAGAAATATTTTCCGGTGAACAAGACGGCAGACGAACGATGAATGACAGAATGACGGGTTGCAGTTTACCGTTTAGTGCTCGCGTCTCTCGGCAGATAGCGGTACAGGCGGAAAGGAGATCTTAAACCGCTTCCGCCCTAATTATTCATGTCACACACCCCTCCCCAGCGGTTGAAGGACGAACGTACTCCTTCAACTTCGAGGGATGCCAGGTGCCAGCACTTTTACCATCAAAAGTTGCAAGTTGGCATGTTCCACCGGGACTAACAAATGTGACTTTGAAGGGACCTTGAAATTTGTGGTACAATTTCGCTGCACGGCGATCTTCAGCTGACGACAAGTTGAAGGAACGACGCAGCACTAAGTCACCCACTTTGAAATTGTCCTTTCTACGGCGTAAGTTGTAGCGATGACTTTGGCTTGAGCTGGATTTTAGGAGGTGGCGTTCAACAAGATGGTAGAGTTCCGCTATTTTCTGCATCCGGAGCGCCCACTCATCTGTCCTAGGTTCACTCTCAGGAGCAGGAGGATCTGTATAAGTTAATGTTTTCCGATGTGAGTGCTGAGGGTCAAGCTCGCGTCCAAAGTTGAGGAAAGCAGGCGTATATTTGGTGGAGCTGTGAACGGCAGTATTTAGGGCGAATTGAAGCTCTCCCAGATAGCGGTCCCATTGAGAATGTTTGTCTTGGTCAAGGTAAGATACAATCAATTGTCGGATATTTCTATTTGCTCGCTCAGTAGGGTTTGCCTGACAGTGGTACAGTGGTGTAGTTTGATGTTTGATGCCCAATGTTTCAGCAAGAGAGCGAACAGCAGTACTCACAAAATTAGACCCATTGTCTGTTATTAGTGTGGAGGGTGTTCCAAAACGATTCAAAATCGTCGAGCGAAACTTAGAAAGCAAAACACTGGATGTAGCACTGCGAATGGGAATGAGTTCAATCCATTTAGTGAAAACATCCTCGAACACGAGAAGGTATTTATTTCCAGAAGAGCTGCGGGAAATGGGCCCATTAAGTCAGCAGACACGATCTCCCATGGTGAAGTGAGATAGCGGGGGTACATAAGTCCACGAGGTGCAGAGTTCGGAGCTTTAACACGCTGACATGTATCACATCGACGCACGTAACGAAGAATGTCCTGATATAAGCCTGGCCAGTAGTAAAGCCGGCCTACTCGCCAGTGGGTTTTGGCGATGCCCAAATGCCCGGATTGTGGGTCATCATGGCACTCTTTCAGGACCCGAGACCGTAGGTTCCACGGAACAACAAGTTTCCAGTCTTCACTGGCATCTTCAAGCTCAACTTTTAAAAATGCCTTACGATAATAAAATAAATTATCTCCCTCCAATTTCCAATCTGGATGATCATCAGGGTTGGTACGAACCCTATAAACCTTCCGGTCATACCATTCATCCCTAGTGTTGGAGGTAGTAGGGACCTCATTAGTACATACACTAAGCAAACCTACACCAGCTTGGGGCACGATACGAGATAGAGCATCAGCAACACAGTTCAGCTTCCCTTTTCTATACTGTACGCTAAAGTTGTATGGTTGGAGCCGGAGAGTCCATCTTGCTAGGCGACCTGTTGGGTTTTTAAGTTGCAAAAGCCACTTGAGAGATGAATGGTCAGTGATCACTGTGAACTCACTGCCTTCAAGATATTGCCTATTTTTTTCTATGCCATAAATCACGGCCAAACATTCTTTCTCAGTCACCGAGTAGTTACGTTCAGCGGCTGATAGAGTCTTGGAACAGTAAGTGATTACCTTTTCACTACCTTCTTGTATTTGTATCAAGGCTGCTCCTAGACCGTACTGACTGGCATCAGTCTGTAAAATAAATGGGAGCTCAAAATTGGGACGTGCAAGAACTGGTGCAGATGACAACGCCAACTTTAAAGCCTCAAATGCGGCAACCTGAGCGTCAGACCATGCCCAAGGTTTGCCTTTCTTCAGCAAAGCGGTAAGTGGTGCCACAGTAGTCGAAAATCCAGGGATGAAGCGTCTGTACCAACCAGACATCCCGAGGAATCGTCTAAGTTCAGTAATATTTCTAGGAGGGGGATAGGAAGTGACTGCTTCAACCTTACTAGGATCCACACTAATTCCCTCGACGTTAACTCGGTACCCCAGGTAGCAAACCTCGGTACATCCGAATTCGCACTTCTCAGGATTTACTTTTAATCCAGTATCCCCCAATCTACGAAAAACTTCCTCTAACAGTGTGCAATGGCTTGGAAAGTCAGCAGTACAAATTAAAATATCGTCTAAGAAAACAATTACTTGGGGGTACAAATCAAGAAATACTGAATCCGCTAGACGTTGAAAGGTGGCTGGAGCATTAGTTAAGCCAAAGGGCATGGTTCTAAAACGGAACAAGCCTCGCCCAGGAACAATAAATGATGTCAAATCTCTGCTAGCTTCATCTTCTAAAGGTACTTGCAAAAACGCCTTCTTCAGGTCAATTTTCGAAAGGAAGGCAGCGTGACGCAAACTGTCCAGCAAATGGTTGATGTTTGGGAGAGGGTACGAATCCTTTTTTGTTATGCTATTAATTTTTCTAAAGTCGATACAAAATCTATATGACTCGCCTTTACGAACCATCACAACAGGTGAAGCCCATGCTGCATGACTAGGTTCGACTATCCCTTGGTCCAACATTTTATCGAGCTCACTATACATTTCGGTAAATACCTTTGGCGAGTATGTGTAAGCTCGTTGTTTGATGGGCTGCGCAGACCCAACATCAATTTTATGGGATATTTTGGAAGTGAGTCCAGGGGTTTCCCCCATCAACGATAACCCTTTAGCAACAATCTCATTCAACACGACGCGCTGAGAGGGTGCTAATCCGGTAATCCCACAGCTCATTTGCTGGGATGAAGAATTTGTTGGCAGCTGGTCATTCGAATTCCGAAAGCAAGACCTGAACAATGAGGAATCGGGAAACGGGAATATCTGATCAGGCTTTTCAGAATAAAACCAAATGTTTTGAGATGCATCAGCGACGATACCCATTTCTTGAATGAAGTCAAGACCCAATACAACAGGAAATGATAACGTGCTCAAGTAAAAGAACCGAAATTCCATTTCTTTAAATCCCAAAACAAATTTTAAAGTGTAGGCATCAAAGATGGTTACACGACTCCCATTTGCCATATGTGCGACAAACGGTTCGATTCGCGGTACGCCTCGTTGTATGGTGAGTTGGTCACGACACTCTGTATTTATTCCGAGGAGTGTAAGCCCAGAATCCCTATAAACGACAAACTGGAGCCAGTGTCGTAGAGTGAAGGCACGGTAACAAACCGATTTCCTGAAGAACCGGTTGGCTCGGACGAGAACGACAAAAGAAGTATCCATTGGCGGAAATGTTCGGAATTTAATGATGACGTTACTGAACAGAACACATCATCAGTTGTGAGAGATGAAAAGTCAGCAATATTGTGGATACATGGAAGCATATGCGGAGGCGGAACCACAGGCAATAATTTCTCGGACGAAACGGAATCAGTAGCAGAGGTTGAAGACAAACGGGACGACGATACGGCAGCTGGCACGGTAACTGGTGGAGACAACCCTCTTGCAGGGACACTCGACGAGACTGCTGGACGTTCGGGAATTACTATATAATTAGCAATAGACGGTACAGAGATGGCTGAAACAGAGGCAGGGTCAGTGCTAGGTATGGGAGCAAATTGAACCCCAATCATCTGCTCCCGTTCTCGTTTAACGCACTGCACTTGGGACATGATGATATGATGTACCCTGGTTCGCCGCATCGGTAACAAAACCTTTTCCTTGGCTCGCCACATTTGGAAAATACGTGTGATCCACCACAATTCCAACACTGCAAGGGAGGAGAGGATACATCGCTTTTAGCAGGAGTCGATTGTGTGGAGCTATCACGTTCCTGTCGTTTCCTATCAGCCTTACCAAGTTGATTTCCGTATGAAATCTGATAGACTGGGAATATGTCACTCTGCTTTGAACCTTTCTTGAATGTAGACTCATGTTTATTTGAGTCACTTTTAGAGCCGGAACTTTTGGATTCAGATGCAGTGGAGGACCTATTTTCTACTGTCAACAGCTCCTCCCTACGACTAACTTCAACGACGAAATCTATTAAATTTTTATAAGTTGGCACTGTAGTTGACGAATGTTCTTTTTCAAAGGCTCGCCTTGTCTCAACGTCTAAATGGTTTAAAGCCAATTGCATTTTCACGAAATCTAATTCGTCAGTCAGATTGAGCGAGCTGAGCGAATTCCAGTTATTTTGGTGGGTGGTAATAAATCTCTGAATTTCAGAATACGAAGAGTTGCGAAGTGGTTGAAATTCTAAAATTTTGTTTGCAAAATACGTGGCCAATTTCCTTTTATTTTGATAACGTTGCTTTAAAGCTTCTAAAGCTAAAGGATAACTTTCCTCGTTTAATTTGTAATCGGAAATAACTGCAAGAGCGTCGTCGGTCAATCGGGTTCGTAAATAATGAAACTTCTTAACGGCTGATAGCGATGGATCGGAGTGAACTAGTGATTCAAACAGAGAAATGAACTCTACCCAATCTTCCACCCTTTTGCCTGAAAAGGAAGGAAGAGATATGCGCGGAAGTTGGCTAGACGAGGGGGTACAAGGACCAGATTGTACTAGAGGATTTTCAACACTTGGAACTTGTTTGATCAGAGAAAGATAATCATTGCGAGCCGAATCGATCAACTCCACCGCACTCAAATATGGTTTAGTAATCTCAATAGCCAATTTCTTATCGGTAACTACAACATTGTAACTGCGCATTCGAGCATTTAATGCATCGTATTTCTGTTCGAGAACACTTAAGCGATCAAATTGACTACGGAACTTAATAACATTACCCACATTCATCGCTTGGGATTTATCAAAAATTGCTTGAACAACAGCAAACAATTCCTCTCTCTCGGCAATAAGTTCTAGCCTTCGAGATGAGAGCTTAGAAATATCTTCGGTAGCCATTAAGAAACGAAATCGCCAATGCACAATAAACAATCGTCAATATTGAACTTGAACAAATTTAAGTAAACGAATCCTCAACAGACCAGAAAGTTTACGTTGGGCGCCATAATTTATTTGTACGATTTCAAACCTAAATCACTCACGTGGGGATGAACCCACGTCCACAAATAAATAAATAATATCAGGAGCACAAAAGAAAAAAAATGAAAAGAAATATGGAAGAGAGCTGCAACTTGTGTTAAACAAAAAAAGT
The DNA here is from genome assembly GCA_020466155.1 of Pachypeltis micranthus. Lineage (NCBI taxonomy): Eukaryota > Metazoa > Arthropoda > Insecta > Hemiptera > Miridae > Pachypeltis > Pachypeltis micranthus. The sequence continues at coordinate 43,712,952 of CM035769.1, forward strand.
ATATAACGGGAGAAAAGAAAAAAAAAATATACGCAGTTGAAACTAAAACTAAACCACTCAGGGGATCGTACAAATAAACTAAGTGACGAAAAAAAAAAAAAATAGTAAGGCGAAATAAAAGGAAAACTTCTCTAAATTCAGCAAAAATAAATAAACGTGGCAATTGAGCGATCGGCAAAATCTTCAGAACTTCGGGGGGGTGAGCCTCGAACTGTAACAATAAACCGGCCAGTATGAGAAGGAGGTATGCTAAGGGAACGGAACAATGGGGATTTAATGAAAATGTGACGTACCGGTACGGGAATTGGTGAAGTTTTTTTCGGAAGAAATATTTTCCGGTGAACAAGACGGCAGACGAACGATGAATGACAGAATGACGGGTTGCAGTTTACCGTTTAGTGCTCGCGTCTCTCGGCAGATAGCGGTACAGGCGGAAAGGAGATCTTAAACCGCTTCCGCCCTAATTATTCATGTCACAATGTCCCGTGAGGAACTGGCTCGTCCAGTGGTCTGGCTCAACCCATTTTCTAGAAAGACGTTCACGGATGTTGGGGAAGAACTCATACGTATCACGTCCCTTTGACGAGGATTCCCATCTCGCTTGCCATTTCTCTAGAGCCCATTCATCGATGGCGGCAAGTTTCTGTTCTGTGGTGAGATCCGCACGGAGTTCAGCCCAAAGCGGGGAAGCTCCTGTTTCACTCTCCACTTGTCAATCATGCACTCAACAGCCAAATCAACTGGTAACTGACCAGTGATCACCTGGAGTGCTTCCGTTGATACAGTCTTGTAGGCCTTGGTGATCCACAGGAGCGCGGCTCTCTGGGATTGGGCCAATACTCTCTTTTGATTGACTGTTAGTTTGCTACCCCAGACAACAGGGCAGTAGCCAATCACACCTAAATAGATGGCCTTATACATGAGGATGGTGTCGTGGTAACACACACCCCAAGTGGCCTTAGTAATGGCACGCAGTGAGGCAAACCTTGCAATGGTAGTGCCTTTAAGGGACTGTAGGTGTTGGTTGAAACCCCACCTCTCACCTATATTCACTCCTAAATACTTGACGTGCTTTTCAAGAAGGAGCCTGTGGCCGCCAAAGCGTATTGTGGGTGGATTATTCACTTTCCCCTTCAAGAGGATTAGCTGGGTTTTTTCCTCAGCCACCTGCATCTTGACGTGCTCGCACCATTGGTTGACAGTGCGGAGCACGTGGTGGGTTTTTTCTTCAATTTGGCGGACTGACTCTGCAAAGATCAGCACAGTCAAGTCATCCACATAGGCGTACGGCTCGCAGTCAGTCTCCATGAGTTTCCTGAGAAGACCTTCGAAGAAGGCATTCCAGAGTGCTGGTCCTAGGACCGAGCCCTGTGGGCACCCCTTCTCAATCTTTCTCCGGACGGAGACATGCCTACTTTCGATCGTAGCAGTTCTGTCTGTCAGGTAACTTCTGACGAGCGAGTACAGGTTGCGGGGGATTCCCCTACCTTTGAGTTCATTAAGGAGCGCTGGCCACCAAAGGTTGTCAAACGCTCCTCTGATGTCAATCAGAACTGCTACGACGTACTTAGCCGGTGCCAGCAGGGAAACACGCCGGATCTCGACAATGACATCCTGCGTGGACCTTCCTTTGGTACACCCGTATTGCCTGCCTGTGAGGTTGCGGCCAAAGACTCCTTCGAGGGACTGCAACATCAAGATTTCTAGTGTTTTGCCTAATATGGAAAGAAGGCTGAGTGGTCTCCATGATCGCGGGTCCGACTGATTGCGGTCGCCTCCCTTTTGAAGAGTGACAACGCGCGCAGACTTCCACTGAGTGGGGAACTGTCCGACCTGCAGACAGTCATTAAATAAATTAAGGAGACCGCTGGAGATTGTCCGCTCAGCCTTCCTTAGCATATTGCTTTCTATTTTATCTGGCCCAGGAGATTTGTTGGGCTTTAAGGTCGCAAGAGCCCTGCCGAGGTCGCCTGTTGTCCACAATGGGATGTCGGGCTCGTTCGGAGGGTCCATGATCAGCTGCCTTGCTGCCCTCTGGGCTTCAGTGTCTCGAGCTAGTTGGTCATCTGGGAACGCCTTCTCAAGGAGGGTTTCCAGTGAGCGTTCGATACTGCAGGCCCAGCCTGACTCATTTTGCATCGCAGCTAAGACCTGCTCTACATTTGCTTTTCCTATGGAGGACTTGTAGTGTCTGCCCCAGGGGTTCTCAGAGCTCTCCGCTTCCACAAAATTTCGCCAGCCTTGCCGTTTGGCTCGTTTGATGGCGCGGTGGAAGGCCTTCTTCTCTTGGATGAAGGCAGTTCGGAGTGTTGCTCTGGCATCAGGGTCACGAGTGTTTTGGTACATCCTTCTGGCTCTATTTGCACTTTGCTTGAGGGGATTAAGTTCCTCAGTCCACCATGGGACTTTGATCGTCCTGTGCTTCTGTTGGCCAAGTACAGAGAGCCCAGCAGAGTGCAGTGCTGTGGTAAATGTGTCCACTTTGCTGTCCACCTCTTCAGGTGTGGATGCTTGCACTATTAGGTCGGTGTCTGCGGCACGCAGTTCACCTTCCAGTACCCTAAAGAATTGCGGCCAGTCAGCATTTTTTGTGCGGAATCGCTTTTCACGCGTGTCTTTGCAGAGGATGTTATCATCCGTAATGGCAAAGTCAATAACCATGTGATCGCTCTGCGTTGCACCTGGTATGACTCGCCAACCCTTCAATTTGAGTAGCAGGGTGTGGGACACGGCTGTGACGTCTATACACGACCTTCCTCCCGGGCCATCATAGGTCGCCTCAGTCATGGGGTCGTTGGCAACAACCAAGTTGTACCTGGTGAGCAGCTCTATATACGCCTCGCCCGCCCCATCCAGGGTTGGGGATCCCCACAATGGTGATCTGGCGTTTGCATCAGCACAGACTACGCAGGGTCGTCCTGATAGGCCTGCTAGAGCCCGCTCGAGTGGTTCAAGGCTGTTGGCAACTGGTGCGCCAAATTGCCTGTAAATGATATTACAACCAGCTCAAAGCCACCGGCTCGGATGAGCACAGCGGCCAAGTGCTGGCTGTTCAGGTGAGTGAGTGCGAGCATGTCAATGGACGGGTCGATGCAGGCTACTGCTGCCTTGGCTCCCGTTCTTGCTCCAGCCACCACTCGTGCCTGCGATCCGAGACCAAGAGTTTTGGATCCTATGTACGGTTCCTGTATGGCGAGGACACTGCAGCGTTTCTTGAGTGCATTTTGCAGCAACTCAGCCATAACTGGGCAACTCTTATTTGTGTTGTGCTGAAGGATTCGAACTGTTTTTGACCTATTCATAATCCACTCGTGACTCCTGGAGGGCAATCGCTCGCTGACGAATGGTACAGCGTGCGTCTCGTGTAGAGTGTGCGACCTGTTGGATTTTGCGTTCGACGCAATTGGCACACTTGAGGGGAGCATCACGCTTGCATTCCTTACTCAGATGTGGCAAGGCGCACCAGGCGCACACAACAGGTCTTGTACAGGCCACTGCCAGGTGGCCATAGCGCTGGCATTTGTAGCACTGGGTGGGGGCTTGGTACTTTCGTATGGCGCACCGCTGCCAGGCTATTTGGAGGTGCCTTGCCCCTCTAGTTTTTGTATCAGCTGGGTGATACCTCAATCACCCAATCCTTCTGTCTGCCACGCTTTTTGGTGAAGAGAGGCCTGAAGTCCTGCGGCTGCAAGCCTAACGCAGGGTTGTGCTCAACAACTTGTTGGGCCAAGTCCTCTTTGAAGGTCAGTCCGCACGTCGCACAATAGCAGGCGTGGGAAACGACCCAGGCGGGCTGACGCTTGGAGCTTCAGCTCCTTTTTTTTGGAAATGTGGCTCGTGAGCGCCTTGGCCATTTCTGGCGTTTCCGTCACAATGACGGCGCCACCTCCCACTGCGGTGCGGATGTCTAGCACTCGGACGCTTAGAGCTTGGAGGTCCGTAGCAGGGACACCCCGCATAAGCGCTTCCATTGCGTCAGGGTTGGAGGGACCAGCCTCTCCTTCCTCACATGTCCGCCTAACCACTACCACGTTTTGTCGTGGGTTTTTAGGGGGAAGTTTGGCAAGCGGTGGAGGCTTGTTATTTTTACTTTTATTTTTACTTTTGCCCTTGCTTTTGGGCAGAGGTGTAGGCAGGAGCGCTGCCCTCGGCCTGTTTAGTTGGGGCCTTTTTGTTCTTCCCCCTGCGCTTCCTGGCCCTGGTAGACTGCCATTCCGCCTCAGCTCCATGAGGGGGGGAGGAAGGCGCAGTAGCGGCTACTGCCGCATATGAGGGGCCTGGGGTACTACCCTGGCTCGTTGTTGCTCCTCGAGTTTGGGGGGCTGGTGGCACTGGCTGCTGGGCAATTGCCCCACGCAGCTCTTCCTCACGACAGCCGCCACAGTTTCCCGCAGGGGAGTGGCAGGGGGCGATGTCGTTGGGGGCATTAGCTTTTATAGCCAGCTTCGAAATTTCGAAGAGGCAACTAGTTACGAGGTCCCGCATAGGTCCTGTCGCGTTGGCCCTCATCCGTGCCAGCTGGCCGTGGATGATTTGGACGTATGCGCAAATTTGCTCCATGTCCGACAGTTTAGGGTCCACGCTGTGTCGTGTGCTTGTAGTAGCCGGGTTGCCCGGGCTACTAGGGGGAGAAGGGGGAGATGAACGCGGTTTGCCCGGTTCTTTCCGCCCTTGTTTGTTTGGACGACGAGTAGGTTGCTCATCGTCCGAAGAGGGAGGGGTCGAGCTTGGCGAGCCTGAGGAAGAGGCGCAGGTGGCGTTTTTATTACCTGCTGAAGTTTTAGTTGACTTTGTCATTTTATTTTTACTAATATGGGGGGGGGGGTGATTAAAGAAGCGGACTGGTGTAGTGTATCCTTGTGAGTTCATTTGTTGTGTGTGTTCGTGGTATGAGCGAGAGGTGCTCGAGGCAGTGTCCTGGAAGCTCCCCCTCAGGCATATTGATTCTAGCCCCTTTCGCTGGTCCGTTGAGGGTCAAAGGGAGGCCCCCACATGCGCCGCAGCTGCCAGTCCGGCCACCCACCGGGACTAAGACGCATGAGGGATTTTTCGGCTGCTGCTCAGAGTCAGCCCTCGGCCACTAGTGATGTGGTGAGCGGGACACACGCTATCAGCCGCCCCAGGAACGCTCAAACCTGGTTTTTCCCCCTCCTCATTCCGAAGGCCGCACCTATATAGGGGATCGCTCAAAGGTGTTAGTGAGCTACTTCCAGGACTGTCTTTCGCTCATTATGAGTGTTTCGAGTGAGTGTGTTCTGCCACGCAAGCCGTTGCAGTGTATTTAGTATCTGGAATATGTTGTGTATGTCAGTGTCGTGAGCTTTAAGCCCCTTTAAGGCCGGTTTTAACGACCACGCAGAGGATACGGCAGGAGAATTCTGTACCCCTTCCTGCGGGGCGTGTGTTCTGCGATCCCAGCTAAAGGTAGGGGTTCCCAGTGTGTCATGTATGTGAATGAAGTGTAAGTTGTGTCCCTTTTAGTCCGGCTTATACGAACACGCAGGGAGTACGGCAGTGGAATTCTGGACCCCCTACTGCAGGGTGAGCACAGTGTGGCGACAGAGTACACTGTGACGCCCAGCCACAGTTAAGCCTCGTTGGATGTAATCCTGCGGGGACCTCATAGAGGTGAGGTTGTCTTTCAAGCTGGGCCCACCCGGCTGTCCCTTTTAGTCGGCTCATACGACACGCAGGGAATACGTCAGCGGAATTCTGGACCCCCGACTGCAGGGTGAAGACACACACACACACACACACACATACACACACACATACACACACACACATACACACGGACCACGCGACGAAATTAGGTTTTTTAGACTCAGTAGGGTCTGAAACGTAAAGATCTGAAGAAAACTCAAATTTTTTTTTTGGGCCGATTACTATACTTTCCTTCCCTTCGGGTAGCGGAAAGTAAAAAGAGGTGAAAAGGAAAGGGTAATAAAACAGCTCTTATTTCCGTAGAAAATTGGATCAAAATTAACAGAAAATAGGTAAAAAGGGAACAATCAGAGAGGGAGAGGAAAATGGAAGATGGAAGGGAGGGGGAGAGGCGACCCTTCAGCTTATCGTCAATATACACTTTTTTTCTCGGAAATCCATCAATTCCGAAACAGTAAACAATTCCTATTAAAAATCGAGTATATAGCGCATGTCCCCTGGAAGCGCTACAAGCAGACTGTTTTCTGATATGAACATAATTCAAAACTCCCTTTCCTACTTCGTAGGGCTAACGAAAGTAGAAATGGTTCGGCACGCTAGAAATAGGAGTATATGAGTGATATGGTGAGTGGGAGCGGGTGCATTGCTCGTGTTGGGCGCATGCCCTAACATGACTCTCTGGCCCTTAACAGCAAAGTCATTGTTTCCCCAAAGACCTTCGTCCTCAACCTCTTATTGTTACCTATGAAAATTCCACTTCCGCGGTTATTTCCAACGGCAACGGATTTCCCCTGAACTGGCTTTTTCAACTTTCTGTTCCCACTTCTCACTTTCAGATTCTTCTCCACGACAGACATCTCCTCCCAAACCCATTCGCCTAAGAAGTCTCGCGAAAGTCGGTCATCTCCAGTTCTCCCAACACAGTCATCTAACACCTCTCGCGATAAATTCGTGTTCCCAACGGACACTTATTTTACCTCTCATCGACATCTGACACGGATATCTCTTTCCTTCCCCGTACAGTTCAGTTTCACGCCTTCAAAGCCTTCCTTTTGTTCAAATCATATCCTGTTTAAATCACCTCTTCTTGTACACCTAAGTCTTCAAATCTTGTGATACATCAACTTTTCAAATTACAAGTTCGTGCTCAACTAAAACCCGTCTCCGAGATTCATTCAAGACTATCTTGGATGTCGTACTGTAGGCGAGCGCTTTCGATGGTCCGCAGTTTCGAGTCGAGCAGAAAAGAAACGAAATGGACATCGAAGGACGTAATCGTGATATTCCTCATTCCGGCCTAATCTCCCCGCCCGGCGGTTTGTGATGAATGCACTGAGAAACTTTTGCAATTATTCGCGAGCGCGTGACAAGTTGAAACCGCACGGAAAATTGCGGAAAATTAAAAAAAAATCTAAAAGCCGGCGGTGGGACTCGTGACACACCGAGGAGCCTAATCCCAGATCTAATCCCCGCTGTAAAACGGGACCGGGCTTCACTCAACTCAGAACCTAACAAACATTTATTACGTTTAAAACCCAGAAGAAAAATTACGTTTTTGACGACCTCTGGCGAAGCCGGTTTGGAAGAAGCGCGGGAGATTCAGTTACGGAAACTCTGCCTCCGGAGGGAAATATTTCATTTAGTTGGAGGAAAACCCCTGGTCGGGATTTAACCCCGTCACAAACAAACGCCGTTAATCACCGAGTTTGAACCGCCGCCGCGACCGTTTTTTCCCCCTCCTCTAGAAAATCGATTTATTAGCGGAAATTTCCGCGATGTGTGATGGGGGGGGGGGGTGACGGTAGAAAAGTTGTGGGGGAATTTCCCTAGAATCGTTAACATTCTATACGAGAGGATGCAAGTTTTCATATTTAAGCTGACAATATGGGGGCGACCATGTCTCCTCCACAACTGAACGATAACATCTAATGAGTATTTGCGACCTACAGAAGGGGCCCGAGGTTAGTTTAGAGCACCTGCTTTACAAACAGGTAATGGTGCTACATTACTGCCGTTCTTCCAGGCATGGCTACTGGTTCACAACTTTACATTGGTGGTCTGAACATTTTCCCAAAAACAGGCTTAGAACAATTTCGAGTTCTCTTGTTTCTGCAGAAAAAATACTAACTAACCTGGGGAGAAGGACGAACGCTGAAGTGAGGGAGAGAGGGAGAGAAGGGGAGCGATAAATCTCGCGGAGGGAGCGAATTAAAACGTCGTACTTCGGGGCGGTTGAGAGGGGTTTTAGGGGGTTGTCACTCCTGTTGCATCGGAGATAAATCAGACGGCTACAGGCTCCCCCCCCCCCCCCAGTCAACCAACGAAACTCCGTCTCGCCGGCACCACGATTTATTCGGAGACAACGCGTCGTTCCTTCAAATAAAAGAGCGAAGGGCATTTCCCTCTGCCCCTCCGCTTGCCAATACGCTGGAACGGCTCCTCTCAATTTCAATTGGGGAGGATTTCACGAGGGAGACACCTACGCTACCACACCTGGGGTCCCGGACATTTCTCCAGCCGCCGGACCGCCGGATTACAGCGTCGCCGGCTAACGAAATTCGATGGTTGGCGAACCTGACGGTAACACAACTCGTCCAATCAGGACCGAGACGCATTGAGTAAGCACCACAGGTTCCCGAACAATACGGGAGCAGAGACGGACGGGCATGGCCAAGAAGGACTCAAATGGAGAACAATCTGAGGCACACACGGGTTGAGTGCGTACTTGAACTAATTGAATATCTACACGAGCACAGATCACGTTTCTAATTGAGGGAGATGCAGGTCAAGAACTGAGATGGGTAAGGGCGTGTAGTTGAACAAGATACAGGCGCAAGAACCGAGATGCCGTATGGAGTTTGAAATGGTGGGAGGAACTAAACAAAATGTTATAATTGAATAGCGATATGATACCACAAGGAGGTACCCAAAAGAAACCGAACTTTTTTTTCAAATTTATGTATTAACTTTTTAAACAAATTCCCTTCGAAGTTCTCTCCACTGACAGTAGTGCACTTGTCCAATCTTATATTCCATTGCTGGAAACAGTTTTAAAATTCGTCTTCTGTGATACCCATCAGCACCTCCGTCGTTTTTTCTAGACTTCAGGAATGTCGGAAAAACGATTACCTTTCATGTCTCTTTTAATTAGGGGGATGGGGCACAGGGTGTGGCGTAGGCCAAATTTAGTTGGGCTTTAGACCTCCTAACGTCCGCACTTAACGGGGCTCACTGGGCCTAATGGAAAGTCATCGTTTCCCCAAACACCTTTCTGATCTCAACCCTTTTGTTTGTACCTGTGGACAGCCCAGCCCTTCAGTTATTTCCGTGTGACAGCGTCACTTTTCTGGACTTTCCAAAATATCCTTTTCCCACCCCTCAATTTTACAGTCTTCTCTCCGTTCTCCTCATACACAGGTCTGCTTCCTTATTTGAAGACTGTTCTTAAACCTTCGACGAGGGTTATATCAGTCAAGAAATTGCAGTTTCGCTAATGTGCAAGAGGCCGGCCTCTGCAGTATCCACCGAACTCAAAACTGCAGAGGTGGGGCAGGTATTTAGGTCGTTAGCCAGTCTCCCAGTAGAGAGCTGTTGTTCGTGAGACCACGCGGAGGAATCCTGTACCATCTAGGAGAATTCTTAATCTGGTTTCCCACCTGATCTAAATATTTACTTGGGAGGCATGTTTCAAAAGGATCACCCTCTTCGCAAACTCGGTGAAATGGTTATAGGCTTGCTGTGTAGCTGTCAATGCTGGTAAGTTCATCTGCCCTCCAACAACCGTCGTTCACTGTTGTAGAAACTACAGTGGAGCACCACGTGGTTTCTTGTTCCCTCCGCCTGCAAGACATGCAAGATGGAGAGTCTGTGAGAGAAAAGAGTGGAGCCACGCATTGAAGTGGCGATGTCCCGTGAGGTACTGGCTCATCCAGTGGTCTGGTTCAACCCATCTTCGTGAAAGAACTCGTACATGTCACGACCCTTTGACGAGGATTCTCATCTCGCTTGCCATTTCTCTAACGCCCATTCGTCGTCGATGGTGACGAATCTGCATTGAAGTTTTCGTTCTGTGGTGAGATATGCATGGAGTTCAGCCCAAGCAAGGGAAGCTTCCGTTTCACTCTCCACTTGTGAATCATGCACTCAACGGCCAAGTCAACCCGTAACTGATCAGTGATCACCTGGAGTGATTCTATTGATAAGTCTTATAGGCCTTGGTGATCCACAGGAGCTCAGCTTTCTGAAATTGGGCCAATACTACGTGACTGCCGACTGTTAGTTTACTACCCGAGACAACAGGGCAGTAGCCAATCTCGCCTAGATAGATGAGGGTAGTGTCATGGTAACACACACCCCAAGTGGCCTTAGTCATTACACGCACTGAGGCAAACCTAGCAACGGTAGTGCCTTTAAGGGACTGGTTCTCCCAACTTATTTGTCTCTCAACTCTTGCGATTCATTCGTCTCTCAGCTCTCAGGCTACTCACTACTCAACTCTCTCTCTCTCCACTTAGTTTCCCACCCAACTAGTTCACGTGTATTTAGAGTCCCTTTGTTCGCTTTCATATACTCCCATTCAAACTGATATCGCTATTCTGTCAAGTGTAATACAGTCCTCACTCACGCTCACCACATTCATTCATTTCTCAATTCAAGCATCCCCATTCGTGCGCCAACACAAGGGTCACGCCATTCTCGGCACGAATTTGGCAGCTACCCTTTCCGTCTTCCGTTAATTTAGCTGAAACGAACTCCAGTCCCTCCAGGCAGCTCCACAATTCCTTCAATAGTCCGTAGTCGATCTTCCAGGATGATTTAGGGAATTCTTTCAACATTTTCATCCTTTCGGGCCACAGACGGAAGGACCAGAGCGAAGTTTGTCGTCAATCGACATTTCACCATTTTTGAATCGAGAAAACCACTCTAACACTTATAGGCCGTCTTTTCGACCAGGAAAATTATTTTACAACCCCCCACCTCAAAATTCGTCGTTCCGTTGTAGTCAGGTCATGTTTCGTATCATTTACTGGCATTTTTCGATGCTGAATCGAATGGGATGGGTCTCGGAGGTGTGAGAGTAGGTCAAGCTGTTCAAGAGTTATGTAATAATTTGCAGCGTTTTGGTTTATTATTCAGAATGAATAATTTGTTGAATTGGTTTATTATTCACTCTGAATAATAAACCTATGTTTTCCGTCACGAAAAATCTTTTACAACCCCCCCTCAAAATTTGATACTTCACGTTTCAAGATATGGGAATTCCAAATTTGCAATGTCCGTCCGCCATTCGAGCCGTTTTGTACCTTTTACGTGGTCTAAAAAATCCATTCTTTCGCACAAAAATCCCATTTGGTATCTAGTTGTGCTCGCCATCTCGGCAATCCGATCGGACGAAGCCCATGGTTGTTATGGACAAAAAATTAACAAAACGCAGTATAATCGCAAATACGCTGTGTTAACTACAGCAAGTCAACGTTTCGTCGTTAGTACTCCCTCTTGTCTCGTTAAAACCACCCGCCCGCTAGACTCGCAACGTCGTGTCAATTGCTGAGGGTTCGCTGGAAGTAATCCCCGTCCCAATTTCTCCGACTCTTTTTGCCCGACGGGGCAGAGGAAGGTTAGGGCCACTTCCTCCGCACACCCTTACATCAGATCATAAATGCCTACAAACGTTTGCGGGCGCCTGGCGCCGGGGGAATAATTATTTTCCGTAGTTCCATTGTAGTCAGGTCATGTTTCGTATGGTTTACTAGTATTTTTCGATGCTGAAGCGAATGGAATGGGTCTCGGAGTAGTAATACTAGGTCAAGCTGTTCATGAGAATAATAAACCGTTGTGTAGTAATTTGTCGGGTTTTTTTTAACATTTCAGGAGTTTCTGTTCCAGTTTTCTCGAGGAAAAAGCAAAACTTTACAACGACACCCTGTTCACAAGAACCAGCCATAACAAAAAACGACGAGTACTAAAAACACCTGACTCTAAAAAATTCACAAAAACCGAACAGAAGCTTCTTATGTGATGAAACATGACCCAATGACTCAGGAGTATTGGCTCTGTACGCCCCTAGCGGCAGAACGCGGTAATATAATAACTATACCTACAACAATATCAGGCCAGTTTCTTTTGGTGATTGAGTTACGGAGTAAATTTATTCGCAATTACACTCGGAGAAGTCTTACTTAGTTAGGATATGTTTTCGGGCGTCACACAATAATAATTCCTTCCTTCCAATAAACAAGTATCGTATATTCGGTTCCGTTCCAATAAAATGCCTAAGCCCACAGGTATCAAGATAGTAAGAGGAGCGAAGTGTTGTCGCAGGAGTCTGGCCGATTGCCTAGTTGCACGCCGTGGACCTGATTTTCCTAACATCCCGATCGCGGCAGTGCGGTCCCCCCTCTCCCTGTTATTCAGCAGCTATCTTCCTCTTCAGATTTAATCAGAGCTGCTTTTGAGTAGCTCTGCCCGATAAAAGTGGCTGCGGTGTTCCAAGTCACAGCTCAATCCGGTCGTGCCCGTAACACCACCACAAACATTGAACAGGGTGGGAGTGAACGCGAGTGCGGGTGAGAGGGCGACGCCCCGATGAGACAACTGCTCGGTTATGACAGATGGCTCAGAAGTATCGAGCGAATTGAGGCATTTGAGATGAATAGTCGGCACAAATGCTCTGGACGAACCTTTCTTAAAGAAAAATTGCATTAAAATCGGTTTTCGTAGAAACTGTTGATAATTTATTTTGCTGCTGTTGTCAGTTTTCGACAAATTTATAGGTACTGTCAGGTTAGTTGGAGCTTTCCATACAAAAAATTGACTAAAAACCGCCTAAGCGATCTAACTAATAAAAATATAAAATATGAGACGATTTGGTTCTGCCGCTTTTCGGCAATTGCGCTCACAGCCATTTTATAAAATATGTCTCAGAAGCCCTTGAAACGTCAAGATCTGAATGAAACTCCAACAAAAAATTAAGCCTTTTATATCATTTTGCTTGCTACCAAGTAGCGCTGGGGTAAGTAGAAATAGAGGAGAGAAGAGGGAGAAGTGTGTTGTCATTGACGGACCAGGCGTTGAGATGAATGAATTGTCAACTCTCAAGGAGTATCAATCTCTTTGAGGGAGGTTAGGTGAGCCAAGAACGCGAGGGACTGTAAGGGTCAAACGGGATGACCTCGGCAGCCGGAGGTCTCCGCTCTGGACAGTTTATTGGTTCAATCGACGAGACTCTTTGATTGATGGAGTGGAACTGTAGAGCGAATGTTTTATGATGGAAGTGGTCGTGCGGTTTCCCAATTCCCAGTAATTTGGATCGTTAATAATAATCAGGCTCAGCGTCGAAGATAAACCACCTGTCAAAAATGCAGCCTGCCTGATGGCTATCGATGGCGAAATGAGGCGTCGTAAGAATGATCGGACGCAACCAGACGCCCAAAGAACCAACTGAAGTAGAGACACGACCAATTCAAATTTCTAAGCGCATCACTAAACTCTCCTTAGCTTTGCGTTTATTCAGTGATTTCACTGCTTTAGCTACTGGACACTCCCCTACAACGGCTCTAGGAGTAGAATGATTGGAAAGGGGGAGGAAAGAAGGACGTAAGGAAGTTTTACGATAAAACGCTCACCAGTTCAGACGACACACGAGCGACCCGCGGATCGTGGTACCTCGAAGAACGCCTACTGACACATCCAGCCAACCTCCTCAGGACTTTTCTCGCACCACACCCCGTGCCAGGACAGGAATTATCTGCTTCACCCCACGAGCTGCCAACACTGCCGTTCAAAGATCCGTTCTGCGTTTCTTGGCTTGCCAAGTCAGTATACTAAAGAGGAACGATATTGGTCCTCATTCCTTCTCCAGTGACAACCCGGTAGCGGCGCTGTCTCGACTTCCTAGCCCGCAGATGCCAATGTACCAGCGCTGTCATGACTTTCGTTCAATCATTAGTGTCTGTTGAGAATGTCAGTGCCGCGTGCATTGAGCTCATATAAGTCCGGTTCTTACGGCCACGCAGGGGAATTCAGTTCCCTGACCTGCGGGAGATGTGTTCTGCAGTCCAGGCTGATTGAAATTATATTGTGTCTCAATAAGTCAGCGGCTCTCTGAACCCACATCTGCAGGGGGTTTGTGTACTTATCAAAATGACAGTTCCTGAACGGTATTTTCTCTTTCGTTAAGTAAAACTCTACGTTGACAGTTTCGATCAGTTGACGGAACGATCGAAATCGCTCAATGCACGTGGGGCTGAGGAAAATTGCGCGTCGCGTCCCACCAATTATTTTCGCCGCCACAAAATCGTTATGAGAACCACCCGAGGGAGGAAATTAATGAGCGGACGATTTGTCGCGACGACATTCGATTTTCACGCGAACGTGGGCCTGAAAGCGTTTGTGGAGGCGTCTAACCGCGAAAGGAGGCCGTGTCAGCCAGAACTCGGAGAAAACCCATCCATTACTCGGAAAACTTGTCTGGACGCGAATAAATTCGGGCGGACGGCAAAAGGTAACGAAAATCTCCGCGAGGTCGCGTAACATTTGGCAACGGTCTAAATCATCGCTCATCAATCATCTCCAGCGCCAGCCCACGACACTCCACCACACCCCTCACCCTCCACCCCTCGCCCTCGCACGCCTGGCAATGCTTCACGAAAACAGACACTTCCACCGACTGAAGAATCGAAATCCGCCTTTCAAATCGAAATGTTAATCGAGGACTAAACATCTCGTAAATCAAATGAACAACGGCGGCTTTTTCTGAAGTCGGCGGGGGTTTCGCAAGGCGTTGTCTAGTTTCTCAATGAGGCAATACATCAGGCGTTCCCATAAACTCAATAGTTCGTTTTTGGGCTTGTCACCGCGACGTCGTCTCGTTAGAATGGTATTATCGTCGCGGCGGCACTTATTTTACAGGTCACTGTACTGTCGTCTATTTGATTTGCTCCAAGTTCCTTAGGGATGGTGATTGTGGCGCCAGTATTCGGAATTTACTGGAGGGATTCGGTCTCTTCCATTTCTGGCGAAACCCTTGGTTCTTGAACAGCCCCAGTACCCATTTGAATGTCGTGGTGTTACCTCTTAGCGTTAGTTTCCCCCCTTTCTTTAAGTTATCCTAAAGCAAGAGATTACTATTGTATTGACTAATGTCTTTATTACTGATTGATTGCCTTGGTGGGGGGAGGGGGGGTGCAGTTTGTGGATGCAATAATTTACTGCCAGCAGTTCATTCAGGAAGACAGCTGTGTACCTTCCTAGTTGGGTAGAATCTTCCCACTCTAGTGATGAGATTTATTACCCGGCACTCCCTCGTATTTAATATTTAGATCCCACCATGTCGAAATTCATCTACTACCGTTGTTCTATTTCTCATACCTCTCTTGAGCTTATTTCAGTGTTCTTGTTTCAGTATTCTGAAATCGGTATGCGGGTTTTAGTTTATTATGCATACTGAATAATAACCCTATGTTTTCGGTCACGAAAAATTTTTTACAACTCCCCCTCAAAATTTGATACTTTACGTTTCAAGACATGGAGACTCCAAATTTGCAATGTCCTCCGCCATCCGCCGTCCCCCATCTGCCGTCCGCCATCTGGGCCGTTTTGTGCCTTCAACGTGGTCTAAAAAATTCGTTCTTTCGCACAAAAATCCCATTTGGTATCTAGTTGTGCCCGCCATCTTGGTAATCCGATCGGATGAAGCCCATGGTTGTTATGGGCAAAAAATGGTTAAACAAATTAATGAAACGCTGTATAACACGGGAACTTCAGCGGAAGTCAACGTTTCGTCGTTAGTACTCCCTCCCTCCCTCTCTCCCGTCACATCAAACTCAATCACCCACCCGTTCGACTCGCAACGGGTTCGCTGGAAGCCCCCGTTCCAATTTCCCCGACTCTTTTTGCCCGATGGGGCGGAGGAAGGTTAGGGCCACTTCCTCCGCACACCCCTACATCGGATCATGAATGCCAACAGACGTTTATGGGTGCCTGGCGCCGGGGGGATACTTAGTTTCCGCAGTTCCATTGTAGCCAGGTCATGTTTCGTATGGTTTACTAGTACTCGAATTGCCTGAATTGAATGGGATGGGTTTCGGGGCAGTAATACTAGGTCAAGCTGTTCATAAGAATAATAAACCATTGTGTAATAATTTTCAGGGTTTTTAATCATCCATTGGGAAGTTTGCTTCCTTGAAGCTTCGCACAGCCTGACATATCTATCTTCCCTTCTAGTTTCCCCGGTGGCCTCACTTCAATAATTGTTGTCCTTGTAGATGAACTGCTCCAGTGTTCATACCTTTTCGGTCGCTCTACGTCGTACGACTGTCTCCGCTCCCCCGACCCTCGATTCTCTGACTACTCGATCACTTGTATAACAACACTTGCGCTCAAACTCTCATCCGTTCGGATATTAGCGCCATTTGATATCAGTTTCCTCAGTTAGACTTTCAGAACTCTTCCTTCACCATGTATCTCTGTGAACGTTCATTGATAATTGTAAATATAGTTCCCTCTTACTCACTCTCCCTCTCCCTCACTTTCTCCATGTCCTCTCTTTCTAACCGGCCTGCACAAAGCAAATACACAATGAATTTGTCGCCAGAGTGGTAAAAGTCGCTGAATGTAAAAGAAAAGTTGAGAGGTGCGTCGGTCACGCCACCGGAGCATTATCAACTGCTTTCTTTCAAGCGGCGAATATGGAGGAGAAAGCGTCAAAAGACGCCATTATGTCCGACCGTCGGGCAACGGAGTTTTCGTCCATTACGAGTATTTTAATAAATTACGAATCTCAAGGAAATCCCAAATCACGCACGAACGGATTTGTAACTTGAGCGAATCGATGATTTGAGCCGAACAATCGCCGTTCCTGCCGTTGATCCCAGAAGCTTACGGCGACTCGACCGGAAACTCCGTTATCATCTTTACGGTCGAGTAAATTTATTTACTCGGGATAATACCGTCGAAGTGCGGGGGCTCCTTAGTTGACGGAGGGTAGGCCTAAGGATGGGCGATAGATGGAGGGTGAAGGGGGTGGGGAAGGGCTCGACTTGGAATACTTTCAGTTTGGGAGTAAGGCCTCGATAACTCCTCATTATTGGGTACCGAAAAGACCGAGCGAAGTCTCATAGCAACCTCTGCACAATAGCAAGACGTAAATCCCAAGTTGTGGGCAGTGCGGCAACTTACTAAGTCCTTGCTGTTCACATAATACACAGGAGTTCACTATATTAATGAATAACGGCACAACGCATCACATAACTACACTTCAGCTTCACGTTCAATCTAACTAAGATACGATAACCGTTATACCCGCTTTCAGAGAAAGGAAGGAGTGTGGGAGACAGTGTAGGAAAGGA
The DNA here is from genome assembly GCA_020466155.1 of Pachypeltis micranthus. Taxonomy (NCBI): domain Eukaryota; kingdom Metazoa; phylum Arthropoda; class Insecta; order Hemiptera; family Miridae; genus Pachypeltis; species Pachypeltis micranthus. The sequence continues at coordinate 43,729,964 of CM035769.1, forward strand.
GAGGGAGGGAGATATGTGGGGCCTGAAGTGCCGAGTTTCTTATATACTCATTTTGTGACATGATTTCATTCCCTCTCCTAGCGTGACCCTTTTTCGCAGTTTTTGGTCTATTATTCATTCTGAATAATAACACTATGTTTTCGGTCACGAAACATTTTTTACAACACCCACTCAAAATTTGATACTTCACGTTTCAAGATATGGGAATTCCAAATTTGCAATGTCCGTTCGCCGTTCGAGCCGTTTTGTACCTTTAACGTGGTCTAAAAAATCCATTCTTTCGCACAAAAATCCCATTTGGTATCTAGTTGTGCTCGCCATCTCGGCAATCCGAACGGACGAAGCCCATGGTTGTTATGGACAAAAAACGGTATAAAAAATTCACAAAACGCAGTATAATCGCAAATAAGCCGTGTTTCGTATCGTTTTCAAGGTATTTTTACATCCTGGGTCGAATGGAATGAGTATCAGACGTGTACACCTGCGTATAAGGAAGTTACAGTAATTATTAGAGTCAACTTATTGCAAGAACTCGCGGGAACTACAGCGGAAGTCAACGTTTCGTCGTTTGTCCTCCCTCCCCTCTCATTGAAACCACCCACCTGCTCACCTCGCAACGTCGTGTCAATTGCCGAGGATTTGCTGGAAGTCCCCGTCCCAATTTCCACGGCTCTTGTTGCCCGACGAGGCGGAAGCAGGTTACCCTACATCGGATCATAAATGCCTACAGACGTTTACGGGCGCCTGGCGCCGGGGGAATATTTAGTTTCCGTAGTTCCATTGTAGTCAGGTCATGTTTCGTATTGTTTACTGGTATTTTTCAATGCTAAATCGAATGGAATGGGTCTCAGAGCAGTAATACTAGGTCAAGCTGTTCATGAGAATAATAAACCATTGTGTAATAATTTAAGGGTTTTAAAAAAAAAAGCATTTATTGACCAAAATTATACACTCGTTTATAAATTATACCTAAATGCTACAACTCCTCTAAGAGAACTCGTGTAGGGGTTGGAGTAGAATACAAAAAAAAACCATGCAAAAACCCTAAAGAAAACCAAAAAAACTAAATATAATATCGCTTCCTTAATGTAAACAAAGTTTCCATACCTTAATCAGAAAAGTCCTTAAGTTTTTATTTTTCACCTTACATTAACTAAGACAAGACTGCAGACAGCGGCTGTTAGATGAAGAATGCAGGTACTGCGGGCAGGGCACTGTAGACACCCATTATTCGCCTGTCCCAGGTGGGCCGAACCCTGTAGGTGCCTGCAGGAGGTAGTTTGGGAGCAGCCAGAGGAGGAGCCGGATGATTAGTGGTATCCAGCTTCCAAAGAAGAGTAGGGATATTGCTCGCCTGAATAAGGCTAATTCTCCCAGATGATGAAACGAACCGTTCACTTTTTCACTCTCGCTTCCGACAACCATACTTTCGCTAAGGTAAGGGCGACATTAATGTACTGCCGAAGGTATGCAGAATAAGGGCTGATTCAGAGTAACTAGGATCTTCCTCAGGAGAAGGGTTCGCATAGCATTCTCTCCGTGACGTCAACCTAAGGCAACACCTACGCTCCAAATCACCGTCTGGCACCCAACTTAGCCCGGACTTGAGAAGGCAAAAGGGCTTACCTTGCGTCCTCGGAGTCTCGATCTCGGGGGGCCCCCTTCTTGGTTCTGTGCAACGAACAGCATTGGTCGGCAGTCTCCTATTACCCCAAGCCAGAGCCACGAAATGCCCAACGGTTGGGCAAATGATTAGGAGCAGAATGGAAAACGGGTTTTAGCGTTTAAAGCGAACGTCGGAAACAAAAGCGTGTCACTCAATCACAACGCGGCGTGTAGCGAACTGAGGAAAAAAGAAGAAGGTGAAACATTCGAGTCTTCGAGACCTAGTTTATCGCTGGTGATTAGAGGCGATCGAGACCGAACGATTCGCCGACAAAAAGGGCAGGAAATAAGATGCCCACGACATCTGTTTTGCTCCTTACTAGGTTTCTCCAGTGGCAGTTAGATATGACACTCAAGAACCAAATTGGAGGTGGCCAGAGGCCTGAATAGGGAACTCACTTCAACCGAAATCCAGGTTCTCTCCCCATTTCATGGGAGCCTCTGTATAGTCCCGTAATACACGAAGCTTTCCAAGTCTGCTGCACTTCTCACTCCAGTCTCCCAGCGCTTTTACCCCAATTCTCCTTCCACTCCTTCTCATCTCTTCTAATTACGTCTCATTTATTTCCGGCCACGTAAGGGCGTTTAGATAATTAGACGCGACTCAAGAAATTTCACCGCGGTATCACACACTGACGTTTCTCGTAGTTTTTACACGATAATTCCAAACAGTTGTCTTGAAAAAATTAAGTCGTCCAGTCTATTGATCGCACAATAACGGTCGTGGCATGAGTACGAGCAACTCAATAAATTCTGGACGCGCCACCAGTTTTTATGTATAACTTTGAGCGACGTTCTAACGAGTTTATGGATAAAAATGATCAGGTGACTGACTGATAAAAACCTGAGGGAAGTAGTGTGAATCAGATATGTAGGTTGGACATATTGTTTTTAGTCTCTCAATGCCGACGTGGCCGATACTTCCACTGCGAGCCGCATTGTCGTAGGTTGCGGCGCCGTTCGGAAGAAATCCCTGAAATTCAGAGTGAGAGTGATAGAGTGGTGAGAAGGGAGGGAGGAAGGGAGGGGGCCCAAAAATGGCAGAGGGAGAGAGAGGTGAGAGGAGAAAACTCGAACGGCTCGCGAGAATGAAGAGAGAAAGAGAGGGGTTTTATGCTCGTTAAATATAATGATTTTCATGCCAATGAAGTTTATTTCACATTTGCGTCAGGTTCACATTTTTCCGCCAACGAAGGGGAATCTCATCCGCCTCATAATTGCTGGGGATTTTTAATTCAATCAGGGCAGGGAGCCGGAGGATGTGAATGGTGAGGATCGGCACGTGATGATGGGTGGGGGGGATGGAGGGGGTAGCGTTAATTAATAGGCGAGGGAGGTGCCTGCTTGGTTTGGCTTGGCGTGAGTGGGGAGGGGCTGGGGCAGTAGGTGTAGTCAGAGGGGTTGGAATCCTCGGAATTATACGAATTCAAGCGGTAGGAACAGCCTCTAGCACAGATTCCTCAACGTCAATAAAACAGTGACGTATGCTAATGACGTCATTCAGCGTTCCTTCGTAAAGACCGTTTAGGTTTAATTGAAACCCCCGCTTCTTCCTCGTTTGTGAAAAGGACGAAAGCCGGGAAAGGAACGGTGAGGGGGTGGGGGGTGAAGGAGAGCAAACCAAGATGACCGTAGAAAGCCGTTGCCGAAAGACGTATAAACTAAATGATATCATTCTCACAACTGTAACATTATGTAAAGGAATGGTTCCGGAGACAATTCACAATAATAAGCCACGTCCTGGAAAAACAAGTATACTCGACAGCAAGGTCTAATTTGTTCAATGGCCTGTACAAGATTTAGTCACCTGACCAATCACGCGGTATAGTTTAGCATAGTTTTTTCATTATAAACTCCGCTCAAATGTTACTGGTTTTCCACCAAAATTCTGGCGGTACTCCAACCATGTATCTATACGATGAGCCATTAATAACGGTCATAAAATATACAGGAGCAACTCCAGGAATACCGCAGCTGTTTCACTTACTACTCGATAACTCTTGAAAAGCGATTATTAATCCTTTTCGAAAAAAATCGGGTTTATACCCTCATTAATTCTTTTGTGTGCCGATGGGTCAATGATGGTTGGGAAATAAGTGCGAGTAGCACAATAAATTCCGGATTTGTAAGCGCTACCGCTTTCTGCCGCCGTGAAATAATGTTTCAAGTGAACTGAGTTGGTAGAAAAAGTCACGAACACAAGTGAATCGACGTTAAGCTAAAGTTGTGTGTTGTGGCGCATGTAAATTCACATTTGAAGGGCACTGGGGAAGAATGACTTAAGTCCCGTCTGACGGAATTTGAGGAAAATCAAATTCAAAGTTTCCCAACTAAAAACAATACTTCAGACTCATAAATAAAATACTTAAAAATCAGCATTTGATCAGAAATATGTTTATTAAAACTCGCATCAAGCAAAATAAGTTTTTGATAAGATTTTCCACAATCATTAAATGAAATATTTTCAAATTTTGAAAATATTCTCAGGAATATACGGACTGATGTCACTTTTCTCCGGCATTAGGCGTCAATCGGTGGATTATCAACGTATTCGTCCTCACTTTCTTCGGGTTGGTTGATGTATGTCAAACGTCGGTAGAAGTCCTTAGCTTCTGGTTTTACAAGGAACGATGTAAGCGCTTGTAAATCGTCCCACTTTGCTTTCTTGTGTACAATTTGGTTAACATCACCGCGCTGTTTGACGTCCTCCTTCTTGATGTGGTTTTTGTGGACTTCTTCGCAAATAGCGGAGATCGTTGGTACATACCTGTGAATGCTGCCTTGTGCAGAACCTTACTGGGATTTTCATTTCCGAATTTCAGTAATCCGACCGGCCGGGTAGGGAAGGGGCATTTTGCAGCGTATAGTGGAGAAAGAAAGGCAGTCCAATTTTGAAAATCAATCCAATCAGTCCAATTTTACGACAGCTTTTGAATTCTTCCCTTCACTCATCTGGCGTCTCTGTGTACGTTTTTTGATTAATAAGACTCATGTTCCGATCGCATTCAAGGTAGGAATGGCCACGTATCGGAAATATAACTTTCACTGTTTCGAATCGTTTCTCTTGCACAACCATATAGTGTAAAAATCGTATAACAGTGAAGTTCTTGTTTTGCCCAGAACACGAGTCACAAAAAATTGCAGCTCCATTGGCAAAATGTAGCAAAAGAAGTGGTGCATCATTGAACAAACGTCGTCTGCTCCTTTTCGAGCAATAGATTCGTCGTAAGTGTAGAATACGGCTTAATATATAAGGACTGAAGCCGTTTTCCCCATGGCGCGCTCGGACTCTTGTCGTTTTTCCCTAGCAGGGCGGATGTTCTTACGCTTATTTCTATGGACTCAAGTCACTCTTGTCATTTTTCGATTCAGTCATATTATAGTACTTCCAAAATGCTACTCGATGGCGCCTCAGACTCGTTTTGACGAAAAAGTGGACTGAAGTCGTTTTTCCCCAGTGCCCTTCATTTGATATAAACAAAAACTGATATCTTATTTAAATACCACTCTCCGCTGAATTCGCGGACTCGTGCTGTGGGGAGGAGTAGAGGAAAGTGTCCTGAATTAGTTGAAAGTTCTTTCAACTAATAAAAATCTAAGTCTAATCTATAAGTCTCTTTGGAATGAATAGAATAGAATTGTTATATTGCGTCGAATAAACTGATTGATCATCCCAAAAACTGACCCTAGTTTGACTCCTCTATAATCATGCGCCTGCTACCCGCGAATAGTCCTCCGGAGAGGCATTCTACCTCAAATCGTGATCTGGCGACTCGTAACTCCCTAGATCCCTAAATATTTTGAAGGTAGTCCACCTTTTCTCGAAGACCCACCATTTCTAAAACGCCAAAATCCACGAATAATGCCGCTGAAGAGTATAGTTTGTGGCGTGGAAAAGAAATAAGTAAAGAAAAGCAGGCGCGGATGGTCAAAACAGAACCCTCGTTCTATTTTCTTGCTCCGTCCGGCAATTTGCGTTTCGCTCGTATGAACGACTAATTTCTCGATCGCTGAAGAGTCAAGAATTTTCTTTTTCTTTCCTTAGCTCTGCGAAGTAGAAATGAAAGTTATGTTTTCGGCTTAAAAAACACTGAGTTTTCCTCAGACCTACTTGGGAAAATAGTCCATGTGTCTGTGAACGATTTTTTAGAGAAAACGGCTGAACCAGATCAGCTCAAACTTGACATCCAGCGTGCAAGTTACCACGGGACGCAAAGATAAGGAAATGAGCAAAATCCACTACACGCTAACTACAGTTATCATAATGATCAAAACACCCAATATTTTTTCTCAAAAACAACCCTATCGATTTTGATTCAATTTTTTATATTGATAGCTCCCAATAAGGCAACTATACTAGGTAATTCCTATTTGTGGGAAAATGACGAGAGTAGCAAAATAAATTACCGAAACTTTCGACGAAAATCGATTTTAGCGCGGGTTTTCCTTATTAAATCCGCTGAAATGTTACTAGAATCATCAAAAAATTTGGTGTGGCAGTCCAATCCAATACCTATATGATGATTGTTTAAAAACGCTCAGAAGGTATTCGGGCGTCACTCCAGAAATTCCGGAATTTCAGCTGCCGCCGTTTCGCTTGCTACCATTTCTAAAAGTTTTGGCCCAATAACTCGGGGAAGGTGATTATTATCCTCTTAAATTCAGGATTTGCACCCTCATTAATTCTCGGTGCGCCGATTGCTCAATAATAGTCTGGGAATGAGTACGAGCAGCACAATAAATTCCATGAACTGTAGGCGCTACCGCTTTCTGACCCCGTTAAGTGATGTTTGACCGAGTTCAAGTGAAATGAGTGATAAAAGAATTGAGTGAGTAGAAAAAGCCATGAACACCAGTGGATTAACGTAGAGGTAAGGAAAGTTGTGTGTTGCTACGCACCAGATATTTTTCCTTTACTTCAGAAGTAACTACCGTACCGGAACAAACTGCATCGAGAAAATAGGCAGAAACCTGTTGACCCAGACATCCGCATGGGTTTCTTTAATTCCCCAGAGAAGTTTCCATTTTTGTTGTTGTTCGTAATGAACTCAGTTAGGACTAGAGAATGAGTAAGGTTTGTTTGTTATTTATTTGTGCTGCCGCCGTGAGAGTTTATTTTCTTCATTACACAGTTTTATATATCCCGAAAATTTTTCTTAATGATAATTTCGAGTTCATCGAGGCACTCAGAGTAAGAATAAACTGCTGGTCGTTCCTAGGCACAGAAGGGTGATGCTGGCAACGATCCTTCGTCGTGCAGGGTCAAAGCTCTGTATTGAGACTTCACGAAAAATGTTGACGCGTTCAAGAAAAATTGTTGAAGGAATATGTATAAGGTGTCGTAATTACGTCCCACGCTCTCGTTGCACGTTTTGGCTCGAGTATTTATTGTTAACTTTTCTCAGTACATTATTATGTGTTGGTGTTAGTTTGTGTCAATTATTATTATTACTTGAATTATTAGTATGTCTGCTGTGATACGTGTTTAGGCTAAGAAATTCACTCTGAGAAGGTAGGAATATCCCAGTACTGTCCCTCCGCTTTGGGTGTATGTAAACGGCAACAATTGTGTATTTGTTGGTAGAATGAATGGTTGGTTGAATGAGTAAGTGGGCGACCACAGCTAACCCAGAGAAGGAGGCACAGGGACGAGACTGTGGCAGTTTACTTGATGAAAAGTGTGCGAAAGGTAAATTAAACGTTGGGTTGAATGTAATTTATTTGTGGTGTTTTTCTTCCTTCAGACGCATGTAATTGTAAATTTAGTGCAACAAGTACAAATATATACACCGATTTTTATGAATGTTTAATATTGGTTGTAAATGCAAATTATAGTATATTAACTCTATTCTGTCAAGTGCAATACAGTCCTCACTCGGTTCATTTATTTCTCAGTTTCAAGGTTCCCCCTTCCTGCGCCCTACAGTGTCTACGAAGTTGTATGTATGGTTCACTACTAGATAGAACGCGAAAAGCCCGCAGGAGCTGGTGGAAACAAGCGTACTGCCAAGGATCGGTGTGATTGTCCCGTGTATTGTAGGTAGGGAACGGATAGGAAAACAAAAATAATTTGCGTGATCATTAGACGAGGGCAAATGGCAGTTTATCGAATCAATTTTAGGGATTTCAAATTCACGAAAAGGGAAAAAGTCACGACGTAATGTGGTAAAACATTGTAAGTACATCCATGTTTAGGAAGTTGTTCAACTTTATCAATATAACTATTCACTATCTATAATATAAAAATGAATCGCAAAATGTGTTGGTAAGCGCATAACTCAACAACGCCTGGACCAATTTGGCCAAATCTTTTTTTAAAATGTTCGTTGAAGTTCAAGGATGGTTTTTACGGCGAGAAAAATTAGAATTATTGCTGGAAAAACCCTAAAAATAGCCATTTTCTTTTTCCCATACAAATGATTTGTAACTAAAACGTAGTCAATTTGAGCTTTATTGTTGCTATGGTATAACAATTGCTTTCAAATGACTTCATTTGGGGCAACAAATGTAGTTCGGGAAAATTTTATGCCAACCTTGGTATGTATTATAGCAGTTACTCATAATTATTTTAGCGAACCAAAATTTTCTGTCACCAAAGTTAAGGTGTGTCACTAATCTTCAATTTCTTAATCATTACGAAATATATCACTTAGTCATCATATTATAAGGTGGTAAGCGCATAACTCAACAACGCCTGGACCAATTTGGCCAAATATTTATTTAAAATTAAAATGTTCGTTGAAGTTCAAGGATAAAAAAAAAAGTTGTCTGTTACCTAATCTACTGAGTTTGTTTTTGTCAACCGATACACGAAACAAATTCGTATATCGTGTTTTGTGCAGAGTGTTTAGTTAGTTAGTGTTTAGTTCGTGATTAGTGAAAAAATAATTTATATTTGATATGCCTCTTATAAGACGAAGCAATTTAGGTAGAAGAACCAGAAATGCTACAAACCAAGCTAATTACCGATCTAATCGTACTGCACAAGAACGTGACGACGGAAATGAGCGTGAAAGAATTCGGATATCACAAACGCGTGAAGCGCGAGCGCGACATTCAACTAATAATCGCGCAAGTTTGAATCGAGCTGCTTTCAGTTACGATGTGTCAATTGACTACAGTAACTACCAATGTGTTGTTATTGGTTCTATGAACTCGGTTTGCTCACACTGTAAGGCATTAAAATACAAAAACGAAGTCAACGGATTGTGTTGCGCAAATGGTAAAGTGAAATTGATACCATTGGATCCACCACCAGAACCATTGTACTCATTGGTTTCAGGAATAGGTACAGATTCTATACACTTTTTGACACATATCCAACAATATAACAATTGCTTTCAAATGACTTCATTTGGGGCAACAAATGTAGTTCGGGAAAATTTTATGCCAACTTTCAAGGTATGTATTATAGCAGTTACTCATAATTATTTTAGCGAACAAAATTTTCTGTCACCAAAGTTAAGGTGTGTCACTAATCTTCAATTTCTTAATCATTACGAAATATATCACTTAGTCATCATATTATATGGTGATTCAGTTTCAGTGACACTTTTATTATATTTTATATTTGATAGATATTAGTTAAAACTAAATATATACTTTTTAAGATCAAATATTATTTACGTTTGATCACTGACAATCCATTAATTTATACCACACCATAATTCTTTTTTTTTAGTCCACGGGCAATCATTAAGTGTTTGTGGTATTAATCTAGAAAACCCATGTTTCTCACATGGTCAATTGTATGTTGCCTGTTCCCGTGTTGGAAAACCATCAGATTTGTTTATCTATGCGCCAGGTAATCAAACAAAAAACATCGTATACCACAAAGCACTACAATGATAATAATAATAATTATGATTCACATGATTAACAATAAAGCGATTACTTACTTTTAAATCATTATATATGTTTTATTTAATTATTTTTTATTCACAACGCTCTATCGCCAGGGTGACGGTTCTGTTCAGGAGAATTTTTTTAAATACGTAGGCACAAAAACTGCCACATTACAAATCTTTTTGACAGGACGAAGTCTGTCGGGTCAGCTAGTACTTTAATGAAATTGTTAATCCTCATTTCTCGACAATACACGAAAATTCGCTGCTCCTGGAGCTTTCACGTTATTTTTAATCTACCGTCGTGTAAATAATCGAAAGCTTTCGTTAATTCAATAAATAACAAAGTTGCTCGTAACGTCTCGCCAGATTTAAACCGTTTTCGAAGTCCTTCGGAGCTTCGTTTCGAATGCACAACCGGTTTCGTCGTGTCGCGCTCTCGTTTTCTCCGCACAAACCTCCGTTTTTACAATCTCGTCACGTCCCGAATAACTTCATTATGATGGATATCGTTATTTCAGAAGCGATCGGTGATGAACGACTTTGCGCTGGCGTCGAGTGGGAGATTAATACGAGGGACCGACGTCAGAAAGAAAAAAAAAAACAAAACAAAAAAACCGAAAACATCAACAAACACACTCGAAATGGATATTGCGAAAGTGCGGGGTTTTGATAAAAGGTCTGTCAACCCCCCCTCCCTCCCATCCCCTTTACCAACCATTCCCGCTTACTCACAACCACTTGCCTTCTGCATCTGCTCTAAACTCCAAGGTAAAGGTTATTTATTATATGAGCAGCTTCGAGATTAGCGAACTTACAAGAGTTACGACCGTCGAGGGTTTAGACTCAGTTTTTCGCTTATGAACCGAGACACGTTCCACCGAACGGACCAGAAATAGAATATCCGCCGGAGCGGGGCCCACGGAGTCTCATTAAAATGCTCGTAAACACGCGCAATGAGCGACTTCTTTTGTGCTCCGAGGATAAAAACAAAAAAAAGTAAATAATGTTTTTTTTGCTCCGAAACAGAGATGGGGGAAAAAAAGAGAGATAGAGAGAGAGAGAGAGAGAGAGAGAGAGAAAAGTGGTAGGAAGGGGAGGGGGGATTTATAATCACCTAAAAGAGGAGAGAGTTCTCTTAATCAGGGAACCTGTCAGAAAACAGGGGGCTATTAATAAGTTGGAAACCCTCAACCTCCTCATCTTGACAGGGCTCTTCTAGAAATAGGAAGCGTCGAGGAGGGACAGGAAAGGTTGGCACCGAGGGATCATCATTCTTCTTAAGGTTTAGGACAACGCCCCACATATAACCCGAGAGGCGCCATATATTTGTGAAAGGAGTTAAATCAAAAGGAATAGCTTCCTAGAACCATAAAGGTAATTAATCTGCTCCCCCACTTCTTCACCCCTTTAGGTCCCTTCAAACCATTTTACTGCGGCAATAATTTTTTTGCTTCCGACCGAAACTCGGTTCCGCTTCTATCAACAAACACACATCCGCTTTATTTATCGCTCTCGATATTTTTATGGCCGTCTTATTTATTTTTGGGTCTTTATGCGCCTTCGATGAGGAACGAGGGGGAACCGCGAAACTTCATAAAGAGGATCAACGAGGAGATGTTGACTGTAAATGGTGCGAATGTATTGGGTTGTCACTGAAGAAAGAGTGAAGAGTACTCCTGTCGGAGTAAGCATAGCAACAGCGAACAGTGAACTCCTCTCAATGAGAACACGAGGTGCAAATGACTATACAACGATTTATATAGTATAGTATTTATATATATCTTCCACAGCATGACGTAGTTTGAGACTTGTGAGACACATACCATTCGATTCACTATCGAAGAATACCAGTAAACGATACGAAACGCGACCTATCTACAGTTACAATTCTGCATTTGGGGATGTCTGGGGGAGTACCCACCAGGTGCCCCCCCCCCTTCCTCAGCCTCGCTGGTTAAAAATAAAATTTGGTCGGACAAACTAACTTCTAGCGACCCAACGACCACCACGATGTTCACAAGGCAAGCGCATTTTCCAATTTCTTTCAGGCCTTGACATGGGTAGGAGTTGGATTGCTCCGTTCTACCTACCGTGCCTTGCAGAGGCAGCCACTTGTTGTGGCCCTAACCCATAATGCACTGGCACAAGGCTGCTGGCTGTGCATTCCTGTGGCACCATGTTTGGGTCAAGGGCAGAATGGTCGCAGACAATTGGACTTTCTGCCTTCCCTGAGGTTCGAAAAGACCCCAGTAAGCCTCGGCAGAGGTCTCCCACGACCTGACTACAACGGAATAACGGAAATTACTTAATCCAGGCGGGTGTGGCACAGTGGGATGAGTGATTGGAACGAGATGGGAGGGAATGCCAATGATAAAACGATTACTTTCGATGTATTGCCCAGCGAGCTCGTCCAATTAGGAGACTTTGGCGCTCACTATAATTACTGCGATTTCACTGTTTTGTTCTAGACGCAGTTGCACACCTTTGAGATTCGGAAAATACCCATAAAATGATACCCAACATGACGTAATTGCGATAAAACTGCCAAAATAGCGATCGGATTGACGAGCAGGCAGGCACAACTAGATACCAGATGGGGATAGCAAAATACCAACAAAGGCTGTAATGATTTTGATGGAATTGATAGAGTGGTTAGCTCTGAATAACACGACGATAACGGTAAATTTACGAACGTGAAAAAACGTCGAGTTTCCCACAACGCATCATCAGTAATTTCGATACAAGTCTATTTTAGAGTTTTTCCTACATCCACGCTAATATAAAATTAGTTTTCACAAAAATCATGTTGGTCGCGTAATAAAGTAATGGTAGTTTAGTAACGGCCCTAAAATACACAGGAGCACTCCACGAAATTCTGGGATCCCAACCCATCCTATGTCCCATTTTAAAGCACGTTTATTCCCAGGGTTGTGTCCGTATTGCTCCAAAATATACTGCAGGTGGTGGAATGAATAGAAGCGGCAGACAAAATTCTGGACACGCTAAGATGTACCAGTTTTGTGTGGAATGTTAAGTTTAAACGTGTTCATACGAACTGAGTGGAAAACAGATTGGATCATTTGGCAAAGTGATAGAAATCATTGAATATACTTGGGCCGAGGAACTTTGTGTGGTTAGTTCCGCCAGTAAGTATGTTATTGAAGTTAACGTACGTGTTTGGTGGGTCTGTCTTCTCTAGCTGGTAGACTGCTGTGGGCGAGCGCTTTCGAGTAGTACTGACGTAACGGCCAGACGATGATGTTCCTTACAGCAGTCTACCAGCTAGAGAAGACCCACCAAACACGTACGTAAACTTCAATGCTATAGCCTCTCTGGGCTGATGTCCTCGTTCCCCAGCTCTTCATTCGTCAGTCAACTTGCCTTACCATCCTTCCCACTTAAATTAGCTCTACCACCAGCCACTGGGTGCTACTTCAAAATCGTATCATTTGGACTTCTCCGTCAGTTCAATTTAACAGTTCCGCCACACGGGGAGAGCATATAGCAAAATGCCGAGGGACAATACCTTGTAGCCCCAGCAAACGCCTGTAGGGCTTTCTGTGAGGTTTATTGTGGGTGAACCCGCAGGAACTATTCGTCATTGGCACTCCACCCAGCATAAGAGAGTGAGATGGGAACCCTCGTCAAAGGGACGTGACACGTATGAATTCTACCCGTCTTGGGAGAAAGTGGGTTGAGCCAGACTACTAGACGAGCCAGTTCTTAATGGGACATGGCAACTTCAATGGGAGGCTCCACTTCTTTTCTCTCAGAGACTCTTCATCATGCAACCAAGTAAATAAATAGATGAGGTGGGAAACCAGATTAAGAGCTCCTCCCCTATGGTACGGGATTCCTCCGCGCAGTCGCACATGGGCAACAGGCTCTCTACCGGGAGACTGGCTAACGACCAAATTCCTGCCGTACCTCCACAGGTCTGAGTTTGCTGGATGCTGCAGGGGCAGGGGCTGGCGTCTTGCATATTAGCGAAATCGCAACTTCCATGACTGATACAACCCTCGTCGATGGTTTCGGAGCAGCCATTTGATAAAGAAACAGACCTGATCGCTGCCCTGCATCCCGATTTTGCACAAGGCATCCCCTGAAGTTTTCGCCTTTAAGCATTATCGTTTCACATTTCATAGTGGCAAACTCCCGTTTGCTGGTTTAAATCTAGGCTTCCAAGGATAACCATCACCCTTAGAGAATCACCACCTCATCGTCATACTGAAGCTCGAGCCTGCGGTGCTCTCCCCCCCCCTCCCGTCACATTCTTAGAGACAACCAACCCCTCCTCCCTCATGAACGCCCTCCTAACCACGAGGTAGGAGTTTGGAAGAGGAATGAATGTTCGAGAGGTTCCTGGGGTGCCCGGGCCTGACCGGAGGACGTCTTGCCACGGCTCCGAGAAACTTCGGTCCGCTGTTTGAACGAAGTTGCCGTAAAAGAAAAGCGGAGGCGGTTCTCAAAGTCAAAACCCGGTGAACGGGAACTTGGTCCCGCGGCTCCACACAAATTGCTTCCCTCCGTCTCTTCGATGAAGTGAGCCGCGGAAATGACATCAAATATGCGGAGAGGGAAACCTTTCGGTTCGAGTCGTTTCCAAAGGCGGAGAGCCGCGTCGAACAAAAGGAGCTCCAACTTCTCCGCTCGGAACGTCAACATTAGCCGAGTTAATTAAATTAAAGGGGCGAGGACTAGAAAGTTGTTCAAGTCGCAGTTTCGTTGTTCGGGAGGCTCAGAAACGTTCTGTTGACGATGAAACAACAACTTAATTGCGTCACCAGAACACTCCCTCTGGGCAACAACTTGGCTTGAAAGGAAAAACACCTCGAAACGCTCTGTGATTCGTGAAATCAAATCCACTTCCTACGCACAGTGACGGTACCTTAACTTTCTTACAGGAATCCTTTAATCGTCCATGAAATAACCGAAACAAACAAAATTATGTTTTTCGTACTGTTGGCGTTGGAAGTTGTCGAATATCTGGGACAAACCCCGAGCAGTGTGGGGGGAGTTTCATGTTCAAATGAAATATTGCACTAGGTTATACATGTGACAAGAGCACGAGTAAGAGAGAGGAATATACGGACGAATTGAACGAGATATAGGACTCGTTGATACACTTGCCTAACACGATAGAATTTTGATTGCACAGTCACTCGGTTAGAACGATAGTTCTGTGAGTAGAGCAAGACTGAAGAAGGAGAGAGCACAAACCAAAAGAGGAAAAGTTAAAGCGGAGGAGAGCGAGGAACTCTTAAGGAAGAACGGGACGCGTATGAATGCCAAGTGGCCAGATAAACCTCCGAAAAGAACCAAGGGCCCACAATTTGGCTCGCCGAAGGAGGCGAACAGGAGTTTAGTGGAAGGTAGAAAATAACAGACACGCTCCTAAACATAACTGCTTCTCATTTATTATAATAAGCCAGGAGAGCTGCTATTTGCCACTTCAAAACTGCAGCATACCGTTCATGAGGTAAGCGAATGAACCAAAAAATGGTCAAATCGTCTCACATTCATTTTACTAACAAACAAGTAACTGCGTTGCCTATAATACTAAATGAACGAACGAGCCTAACACCGCCAATTACCTGGAAATGACTCTCGACACCAAGCTGAGGTGGAAGGAGGACGTCAAAAAGAAAAAAGAAAAACTGAAGATAAAGTTTAGAAGTTTGTATTGGTTGCTCGGTAGGTACTCAGAGCTTTCCATGCATGATCAACTGCTTATATACAAGCAAGTTCTGAAACCGACGTGGGCGTACGGGATACAGCTCTGGGGCTGTACGAAAAAGACCAAAATTAGGTTGATTCAAACTTTTCAGGATAAAGTGCTAAGGAATATAAGGTATAGTCAATGCCCACTGGTACATTCGTAACGTCGACCTCCATCAAGACCTTAGAATTGAAACAGTGAGCGAAGTATTTAAGCAGCATGCGATCAAACACGAACAGCGACTTCATGCGCACATAAACCCTGAAGCGCTTCACCTTCTAGACAGCAGCAACGTCATCCGGCGGCTTGATAGGACAACCCATGGATCTCGTGACGTCACGTGATTAGTGATTCAGTATAGAGAATGGGTGCTATCCAGAGTATAGCCGTTGGGCTATAAACTCTACAAACTGCTAATAAATGTATGAAAACAAATTAACTTGATGAGCTAATAATGTTCAGTCGTTATGTTATTGACATTATTCATGCAATAAATATCGTTTAAAAAAATTATTCATTTTGCATAGTAAACCTACGTAGTTGGTCCCGAACATTCTGACCCCCCCCCCCCTTCAAAATTTGACACTAAACGTTTCAAGCCATCATGTGCCATATCTTGCCCTTAGCCATTTTGATAGTTTTATGGCAATTACGCTGCTTAGAATGCAATGGGTCTCACAAAAGACTCTGTCTAGACCAAAACCAGAGAAATCACAGTAATTATAGTGAGCCAACGTCTACTAATTGAATTAACTGGAAAGTACGGAGAAAGTAACTGTCTCATCATTTGCGCTCCCTCTCGTCTCAGTCCAACTGTACCGCCTGACTCCCATTAAAGGCACCTGGCGATCGTGGTCTAGTGGTTAAGACATCGGTTCATAATTCTCGACGTAAGTCGGGTATGTGGATCGGAGCTCCGCGCGATTTGCCGTAATTTTTGCCTGAGTCAGTGGATCCCCAAACGTCTCCAAACCCCTCCTCGTAACACAACCACCCGTCAGTGTAGCGACTGACTACTGCTCGACTTGTCACGTGCCAACTGCCTACAGGCACCTGGAATATGTCATTTTCGTCGTTCCGTCGTGGTCAAGTCATGTTTCGTATCGTTTACTGGTATTTTTCGATACTGAATCAAACGGAATAGGTCTCACAAGTGTCAACTACGTCAAGTTGTGCAAGGCAGTAAGAAACCATAAATAATTTGCAGCGTTTTTTTCATGCAAAGGGAGATAACTCGTGGGATCGGCAGGGCTCTTAGTGTATACGGAAAACTAAGAAAGATGTGACGGGAGGTAGACCATAGTCTGGCCATGGGGGCAGAAATAGTTAGTGCACGTGTCACGTTATTCGTAAATATAAATGAGCTCGGATATTTAGTAGTGCGAAGGCCCGATGTATTGGGACAAGTTGGTGAGAACTGTTGTCAAGAGATCGAAGAACTGAGCGATGCTAAAGTGTGGGCGAACGTAAGCGCAGTGCGGCGGCATGTGTAAACTCGCGAGCGTTTCTCTTGAAACACTCCAGGGGAGAGGAAGCCAGAGCAACGCGGTCAGCAAACGACAGTCGCGGTGGGTCGAAATGTTGGGCACACTGTCAACGGTGCATAAGGGGAGCGATTGAAGGTCGATACGGAGCATTAGCTAGTAAAAGTTGCGCTGGGGAATTTGTCGAGGGCTTCAACGAAGATGAAAGCCGCACTGGGAAGTTGCTTGCTCTGAATGGGTTTCTTATGGGGTTACTCGTGCTACAGACCTTCGACTCCTCCACTTCTCGGGGGAACTGTTCCAAGAATCTCTGGGACGTTGAGTAGTTCGGACGTGATGCCCCTATCAACTACTCGCAGTTCGAAATTCAACATTCAAAGCCGTAACTTTTCGTTTAACTGCAGATCCCCCCTCTTCGGAGGGATAAAACGCACCAAAGTGAACTATAACGCGGATATTACTTCTCGTTGCTCGTCATTAACGCGCAAGCCCTTAAGTTGACTTTACGATTCTAGTTAGTTTCAAAAACAATGAGCATTTTTTCTCGTCGTGGCTCTGGTTTATGGCGGCAGATGAATTAACGAGTCGCGAAGGGGAACCTCGTTATCGTAAAACCAATTTCTCCGCGAGCTCATTAACTTTGGAACTTTGGCGCCGACTTGCGATCCATTTAAAACGGCTTTTTAAATTTACTGACGGAGTAATGCGAAACGAGCGCAGGTTAGCGCGAAAACGGGTGAAGCAATTTGGCGATGTTTCTTGGAGGTTGGAACACCCAGGTGGCTCAAGAGAAGGACACGACTCCCACACCTGCCTAGGGGGCCTTCACAGCAATACTAGAATACGTTTTTAGAGGGCCACTGGGGGCCACGAGAAGCTAACGCTGCTGACGTGAGCGCACAGTAATCAAACTGCCTTTACGACTTTGATTTTTGAAAACGTGGCAGAGGGCAGATGTAGCTGGAGACGGAACTATCATAGGGTTCTTAAAGGTTGGAACACCCCGAAGGCTCAAGAGAAAGACGGAACCAGCTTACTACGACGCGAGCACAGCCATGAGATTGGGCAAAGAGTTGGGGCCAGACGAGAGTGGCACTGTACTGCAGAGAAATAAAACCGTATTCGTGGAATGACGAATTTGAGGCATGAATGTGATTCTCCGTCTGTTTGGCGCTTGTACCTCATAAAGCCAACGCTAGCTGAAGATACCCATTTTATGCCATGATTGAGATCATTGGGGGTTTACCCACGTCACGTATATGAGAGCTCAGGTCGAGCCAAACCAATCGCTCATCACAAATAAAGTATCTGAGGTCAAACTGCTCTGACAGTTCGGTCCGTTTGATTATATAGCAATGGAAACCTACCCACCAACTGTGTCAATAAACTTCGTCCTTTTAGTATTCCAAGCCCGGTAAAAGCAAAGAATAGGGACCACTCTCTCTGATAAGGCAATATATTGATATACCACGCCCGAGGTCAGGTTATCGATATGCCCTACATCGTAGGCTCTAGCGCCATGTTTGAAATTAGAAATAACGACAGCTGTACGATTATGCCAATTATTTAATGTTCGTTATGTAATACCCCGTTATATAATTATTTTAAATGTACAAAGACTAAAGGAGTGAATTCAATAAAATTAAGAATGGGTATATAAAATAAATATGAGATAACTAACGGATGCATGTCGATACATGCAGTCGTAGCGTTATCGAGCGGTCGGTCCATATTCTTTGTTTCACTCCCAAGCCCAGCCAAACACAAGGGTTAGTATTTCCATAACCGACAAAGTACTTTTCCACAAAAGGTCTTTCCAATCTTTCAGAGAGGTGGCCTGAAAAGAGCCTCCTCATATTAATCTTCTTACACTTGGCTCTAACACCTCATTCTTCCCTAGGACTCAGACCTCTTTCTCTCTCTCACCTCTCACAAATCACCATCAGTCACGCGCCTGTTCGACTATCCAGAGCATTATAACTGTAAGTTGCTTGGGCTCATAGTCTCCTTGCTGTTACTAGTTACTCACGACTCTCCTGTGAATCTCTCGCGCATATCTAACCAATCAGTCTGTTCGGCTATATTCAAGTCGAATTGGTGCACCAGTTCAGTGGTCTTGGGTTTTCGGGTCTTCCCCAGCTTTGTTCTGCACTTGCAACAGTCTCAGAGCACCCCTATCAATCAATTCTTCTCTGTGACTTTTCAAGCCTTGCCGACACAATTTATGACCCAAGCAGACAACGTATTTTCCCTCTTATGTATTTCCTGGTGAGTTTTTCCTTCCCCCCTTCGTTCAATACACTTCCTCGGCTGTTCTTGCCACCACTCGCACAGTCGATCTCAGCTCTCAGTCCTATACCAGTTCACCTATCCAGAGACCCCACCCCCATCCTTTGTCGAGTCAATTCTGTCTCTACCCTGCTCTGTATTTTACCTCTGTCGTTCTTAAGTGTAACAGTACTCGTACTCATATCATTAGTCTACTTTTCTTCACTCGTACTTAACTTGACATCTCTCTCTGTCTAGCATTCAACACAGCATCTCTCTCTCTCTCACTCTCTCTCTCTCTTTCTCACTCTCTCTGCAGTGTATCCAACAACCCGTTCCAGAACTGACAAATTTTCATGACGTCATCAGAACTCAACCGCAGCAACACCTCAGTTGACAAGGGTTTCAATTTGTCTACGGCTCATCCCAGGAGCTCCAGTCTCTCTTCTGGCAGTCCCAGACCTTCAAGAGTCAGTCGATGATTAAAAAGCGCTGCTCTTAGGCTTTAAAATGGTTCCAGTACGAATGCCCAATGGATCACTTGCCTCTCTACTGAAGTGCCCCAGTTCCTTCCACTGAGGGGACCAGAACAGAATCCACAAAAGAATAATTGAAACACATTATACTGAAATAATAAAAATGTACGAGTTTTAATGATAAAATAACAACTAAAATCGCTGAGCTCAAACAACCCCCCCCCCCCCCCCCGCACAGCGCACCTTGCGTTCCCACTTTTTCTAATTAAAACTGATGGGAACTGCATAATCTATTCTGCGGTTGCTTCCAGACTTGTCAACCGTCCTGCGCCATGGAAGACGTGCTTACTTAGACCCTGTTTGTGAAAGATGACAAGAGCAGTAGAGAAACAATAGCGGACTTTATTGTTCTAATTGAGTTTCTTAATTTCAATTTTGAGACTGGTAGAACTCACTGTTGTGGATTTTAATGACCGGGCGTGGTTGCTACCACAGAGAGTGGTCTCGTGAGAACGTAAAGAAAAGTCTTATTAAAAGCAGTTGGATATGCACAGCGCAGCCCGTTCACTGCCTCAGCAAACGAATTTCAGCTTCAAGCGTCAGAATCAGCTCAGTCAGCTTCAGATTTTTCTCGATCGACAGCCGAAGCTGCTCTTCAAGCTGCGAACATCTGCCGCACTGCTCGGACGTCTTCACTTTCCCGTTCATACAACGCAGAGCTTCCAAAGCCGCGAACCTTTTCAGCTCCCGTTTCTCCCTAATTTGCCATTGAGCGGACGTTTTGAAACAGTCTAAATTCTTCGACGGAACCGCTTCATTCCGCAAGAGCTGCTTCTTGATGGCTTCCTCTCTCGAGCCTTTCGCATAAACGAAATCCGAGGGCCGGAAGTGGTTTGAGCAGACGAAGAAAGAGTCGCGTTTACTGGCGCCGGCGATTCTACAGACGGAGATCCATTGCTTTCTTAGGGCGAGATCTTTGGGGAAACTGTGAAAAGTCACTTTGCTGTACTTGGGTTCAGCGAGGAGGCCCTGCCTGTTGGGGCACAGCGGTATTGCGCAGTATTTGCCAGTCATATCATG
Source organism: Pachypeltis micranthus (assembly GCA_020466155.1). NCBI lineage: Eukaryota > Metazoa > Arthropoda > Insecta > Hemiptera > Miridae > Pachypeltis > Pachypeltis micranthus. The sequence goes on from CM035769.1 coordinate 43,750,503, forward strand.
AAGGCTGACGCATATTTTGAAGTGACTGTAGTATCGGTTACTGCTCGTTGCGTGGTTTCAGGTGGTTGTCGAAGAAAGAAATTAAAAAGGCGCGCGTCTGGATTTGAAGGGCGTACATCAAGGAACGACAAATTATTTGTACCATCTCCTCTTCGTCGAATTGGTATTTTCATCAAGGTGTCCCATGCGACGTCATTTCCAAAATCAATTATTTTGAAGAAGAAATGGCTCAAGTTCTGTTTTTACAAAATATCGCGCTACGCGTCACACAACTTTCCTTGGCCTCACAGTAATCACTGCGTTTCATTCAGTTTAATAACGTTCTACATAAAAACTGGAGGGCGCCGAAGATTCCGGAATTCATTGTGCTGCTCGGCATTTATTGAGCGATCATTGCGCAGGAGATTTACGGGACTGTCAACATTTTTTTGAGAAGATGACCGATTAGGAATAATCGGGTACGGAATGTAAGATATTTTCAGGCACTGAAACAGCGGGAGTTACGTTCTGCTATTTGTGCGGTTGCTCCTAACTATTTTATGAGCGTTTTTAAACCGTTCAAGTACTTTATTGGACTCCAACCTCAATTTACAATTAAAAAGCTGCGTTTAAATCAATTTTCTTCGAAGTTACGTAATATATTGGGCTCACTATGATAAGTATAGTTGGTCCCTATAGTGACCTGCGTCACCTTCCGATTTGGTTAAACCCATTTGGCGGCTGTGGCTTTAGCTGAGCTGTGATGTCGAGAGATGCAGCACTGTGGCACTCCTATGCAGCACCCAGCACCGCGGTAGCCCTCACGACCATGGCCAGGTTCTTGGGGGTGGCCTTCTGTCCGAGGCAAAGCGCACACAGCACCTGACCCTGTTACGCAACAAAGTATCAGCCTTAACCGCCCACATACGAGGCCTTGCAGGAGCCACATTGGGGGCGTCACCACAAACGAGGCACCGGCACTGCAGCCTGGTGGTACAGGTGCCGCCACATTAGCACCAATGGACTGGCGACGTAACAAGGTGGATGGTTTGGTTCTGGAGGTGCTCCACGAGGATTCAATTGATCACAGGAGGAAACAGTGGCTGCCAGAGCAGTGGAAGGCGACGTAGGACTCTGGGATCACTGCCCACCACCTGCGCAAGCTTCGTGCACGATCGGCGAATGATGTGGTGGGGCACAGGGTATTCAACACGCGACACTACTCCTTCAATGAGAGCCTCGGAGGCGTGGGGTGGCAGAAGATGCCTCCCACGTCCTCTTTGACTCTATGCAAGGGCCCACACTACAAATACTTCAACACAACTTCTCCAGTCAGGCCGCAGCACGCCCTTTTTGCGCCAGCCTGGCAGTAGGTGCAGGAGTTTGAGGGCCAGGGATTTAGAGAGTTACAGGGTGGGCTGGCTACTAGTCTTCAAGCAGAGCTCTTTGCAGTGACGGTATGTGTGGGCCTGAAATGGACAGTCAGGGTGCACTTGAGGTCCTGGCTTCCTACACCATCACGTTAGGGCTGGTTTAGGAAGAAGATGAAGACCTGGGTAACGAAACACATCAACACTGTGGCAGGCCATACAGGGACAGAACGTAATGAGGAGGCCGACAATCTGACGAGATAAACATATGAGACTTGTTGCTACAATTAGTTCTTGCCTGTTTCTCGCACGTGACTCATTATTCTCCGAGCCTTCCGCCGTTCCCCAGCCACGAGGTATCCCATACTTATTAGAATTGAGCAACTCCAATCCCTATAGTTTCTAAATCCGTAAGTAGCCCTCAGCTCAAATACTACTTAACATCTACCGAATATACTTTCAACTCGTTAACCATTTTACAGAATCCAACTCAGCTTCCAAAGCCCCGAATTCCTTTCTTTACCGACGTATCTGAAATCCTAAGTCGCCGTTTGAATGCAAGAACCACTCACTCTACGATCCACAGTCTTCAGTTTATACGGTCAGATCCTTCCTTTAATTTCTCCGTAACTTATTAGTGCGCAGCCGCTTTATTGAGTTCGTTGTGGTGTGTAAGAGCTCGTTGAATTTTATATTTTCTACATTTTATTAACACTGTGGCTGGCCCATTGATTTTATTTGCCGCTATTTTGTCTAACACATCTGACTCGAATAGGCAGCGTTAATCGAGCCGAAACAGGATTTGCATAGTTGGTGAAAAAGGCGCTAGAACTGGGATAGTTCAGGAAAGCACGGCGTCGTCGAGTGGATCCCTTGGACGGGGTTGGGGGGATGAGGAGCCGGTCGAATCTTGAGACGTAACGGTCCTCACTGGGAAGATCCTGAAGACGGAGGCAGCTACCGGCGGTGCCCTCCTGACCCCCGACGTGGGCGTGACGAAGACGGACGGACCTCGACCCCGCGCTTCATGAGGTCACTCCATGTTCAGACACATGTAGAACGCCCCGAGGGAGTGACAAAAACACAAAAGCCGTCGTCCTCGCGCTCCGCCGCACTCGGATAATCGTCACCCCCTCACAAATCGCCCCTCTTTTTCGCATTGATACACTTTTTGTCGCGACACGATACGACACAAAATAAAAAAGAAGCGGCTTCCTCGAAAAGACAATTAGGGGCCTAATGTGTCAACTGTCACGTCCCCCGGCAGAGGGGAAAGGTTCAGGTGCGCGACCGGTTCTGCTCCCCTTTTCGTTTTGGCTACTGCGGCTCTCATCCCCCGCAACTAGTCTCCCAGTTATTTTAAAAGATTAGCCGCTTTCTCCTAGCGAGGGTGCGTGAAGGAGTGAGCATGGAGGAAGGGGGTCAGGAGCTGCAGTTCTTGTCCGTCAGACGACTGGGAACTCGGGACGTCCTCGAGAGGACCCTCGTGAAATACGTTAGAGGTCGTCTCGACAGCTGCTCTTCCGCACGGCAGCTCACGTCCTCTTCCCAGGAGCAAATTACTCCTCACGACGTCCAACTTAGAGACAAAATGAGATTTACGGTACTTGGTAGGCCGTTTGGGCAAAAGTGATGAATCGGGACACGACCGCCCTCGTGGTCAGTAGGGAGACAATCCAGGACATCTTGGTGGAGTAAGCAATCAAAAAGCACACGCGGAGCATCCTCAACCACAGCTTGACCATTAAATATTCTGAGTTTGAAGTAGAGGAGCCGCCGATTGACGACTCCATGACCTGAAAGCAGCTGGACTATTGGAAATCAAAGTCAATCCATGATTGAGGGTAGTACGTAGGTGGCACACAGTGCTTCCTGTCTTCCATCGCTCCTGCCAGTGATACAGTATCCATACATAGGGCAGCATGAGTTACTGCTTATTTGTGTACTCAGGATGGCTCGCATAACTCCTCAGTACTATTCCAGCAATCTCTTTTTGATGTAGGATCGAACGACTGCAAGGTCTAGTATGAGATCCATTGGTGGCATGCCTGCGAGAAACCATAATGCTATGTGCGGCGTGGTCCTATACCCTGGCAGGATGGCCAGCAAAATGTCACGCTGCATGGTTAGAGCTTTTTGTCGATCAAGCAGCAGTCGGAATATAATGAAGACACGTTCACTCTGCAAATCGACACCGAAGGGGTGCCCATTAGGGCTCCACCCTCAGACTGGTACTTTGGAAAGCCTTCTTCGGAGGTCATATGCTTATGCGCGCAGCCGGTCCACCAAATTGAGGTAAAAACCCATCGAGTACTCCGAATTGTCGCTTCAAGCTGAAGTAAAAAACCCACCTCACCTCTTAAAGGGACTAAGCCACAGGTGCCTTGCTGAGAAGCATGTGAAATACTTCGGAGACAACGCTGAGAGCGGTGGCATTTCGGCCCACACCTCCAGTCCCTCAAAACCCCTGCAAGAGACCTGGGGTGCGTGTGACTGTGACACAATCTCCACGTACATGTCGCCTAATTCGTGCAGAAGGTTATTGCAAAAAGAAGTGGTTGCAGTGGTTCTCTCCCACTGAACTTTGTTACCCAAATAAACAGTTCTATCAGGGATGGGAAACCAGATTAAGAACCCAACCAGACAGTCTGGGATTTCTCAGGGTCATACCTCCATGTGGTAACATGTAGATAACAGCTCTCCAACAGGAGTCGGTCAGGAACAATTTCAACAACCTCCTCAGAATTTGACGCTTTGTTTCAAGGCCTGAGGATTCCAAAGCTGCCCGCCGGCCAGGCCATATTTTGAATTTAACGAGGTCCGAAAATCCTATTCCAAATAATGAACCAAAAAATAACCCTGGTGGGAGCGTGACGCTGGGAGGGAACGAAATCAAGGCCCAATACTTTACTGGTATTTTCCGATGCTATCCATTTAGCATCGGAAAATATAAATAAATATAAATATGTTTGGTAAGCTAAAAAAAAAATAAAATTTATGTTACTGTTAGGTATTGGCTTACTGAACGTCCAGAGCCTGGGGGCCACGGTTGGCGTTAAATTTAAAATACTAATTTCAACAAAACTGTATGACAAATAAATCAATTTAGCAACATTCAATACATTTTATGGCGTGAAAGGTAAAATTAGGCTCTGGATGAATGTATTTAAATGACAGCGGTAGCCCAATACACTACCTGATGCTTATAAGATAACTAGAGAAATTCGCTTTAAAAAAATCATGTTGACAGTCCCAAACCACCTGAGCACCATCAGTCATAGGATGAGAAGCAGCAGCTCGATAAATTCTGGAACTCAGTTCACGAGTTCGATACAGTACAGTTCATATGAACTGAGTCGACCGTAGTGTACTGGGACGAACCAAACTCTTCGATTTAGCGAAGGTTCGGCACCTCAAACGCTGTTGTGTCATCTATAGTGCCGTCATGTCGCCCGCGCTAAAAGTTCTCAGTAGTTAAGTCAGGGTCACACCTGAGAGGATTACCCCCTAGGTCAACCCCCCTCCCCCGCCGTCTTCCCTAAACTACAGCTGATCCCCCCCTCGAGAAGAATTACGTTTTTGTTTTTACGAGATTAGATTAGTTCAACGACAAAAAAAAGATTTAGGGCAATGGATAAAATAGAGTCTTTAAATTTACGAGTGTTGTTTTTGGTTTATTATTCATTTGGCATAATAAACCAATGTTTTCGGCCACGAAAAGCCCCTCAAAATTTGATACTTTACGTTTCAAGACATGGGGATTCCAAATTTGCAGTGTCCGTCCGCCGTCCGGGCCGTTTTGTGCCTTTAACGTGGTCTAAAAAATTCGTTCTTTCGCACAAAAATCCCATTTGGTATCTAGTTGTGCCTGCCATCTCGGCAATCGGATCGGACGAAGCCCATGGTTGCTATGAGCAAAAAATGGTTAAAAAATTAACGAAACGCAGTATAATCGCAAATAAGCCGTGTTTCGTATCGTTTTCAAGGCCCGCTCGATTCCCAACGCCCTTTGGACTCGCAACGTCCTGCCAATTGCCGAGGGAGGGTTCGCTGGAAGTCCCTGTCCCAATTTCCCCGACGGGGCGCCAAGGCCACTTCCTCCGCACACCCCTGCATCCGATCATAAATGCCTACAGACGTTTACAGGCGCCTGGCGCCGGGGGAATATTTAGTTTCCGTAGTTGCATTGTAGCCAGGTCATGTTTCGTATGGTTTACTAGAATTCGAATTGCCTGAATTGAATGGGGCGGGTCTCGGAGCAGTAATACTAGGTCAAGCTGTTCATGAGAATAATAAACCGTTGTGTAATAATTTGCAGGGTTTTTCGCAATTATATTGGTTTTAACGACGAAGAATATTTAGAGCGATAAATAGGCGTAATACGTCCCAATGTTCGTTAAAGTTTTTTAAAATTTGGATTAGTAGCTAAAGCAACGAAAAACGCTGAATGTACATGAGGCTGAGGGAAGTTGCGCGTCGCATCAGCGTTCATTGTTCTGGAGTTATCCCACGGACATTGTTAAACGTTCTCCGTGCACATCGCACTTTTTGTGTGGCGTGATTTACAACGAAAAAATTCTACTACGACCTGCGCTATATCTTCGTTCAACGCATTTCTACAGGAACATTTATCGAGAACAAAATGTAGGGATTAGTTAGCTGAGCCTAAAAACCAGCCGTTCTCCCGCAAATCAAACTACAGACAGACACACGGATATTAGGTTTTTCGTACTCAGTAGGCCTCAAAACGTAAAAATCTGACGGATATGGGTAGCGAAAAGTCAAACAGCACTGCTGATTTTGTGGACTTTTTGATAATTTATTGTGCGGTTATAATTTATACTTTACCATAAGCATATATTGAGCTCGTAATACTTGACACTGCCCGTAGAAAAATTCAAATATCAAAATTGTGTCTGACGCTTTTGAGAAAATAAATATTTCAGGGTTTGATCACTATGATAACTATAGTTAGTTTTGAACCGATTATCTCAAGGTATAATTTTCTAAATTGTATAAAGAACTATAAAATGGTACACTAATTAATTGTTTTATGCGTCGATAAAGAGTACAATAATCATTCCTACCTTTTAAGATTATTCCTGTTTGATGCGAACGCAGCGTCGTGAACCAAACAAGAAGCGTACGAGATCACAGAAGAACTCGGGCCAAAGCCAATGAACCTGTTGGGTGACACGAGATGACTATTTTACAGACGTTGTCGCCCTACAGGCACATTGACGGTAGTCCATCAACCGAGGTTGAATCTTCTGTTTGGGTGTCGTCGCTGGATCTCCATATATCGAACGCTCGATTGGACGTCCTTCACGTCAAAACTGGGCGGACCGCACAAAAGAATTTTCCTGCCTAGACACCCCAAGAGCTCGTTAAGAAGTAGGAGTCTGGCAAAAAACGTAGGTAAGCTTATATATTTTATTTATTTCTTCGTGACGATACAAATCAATGACATACAATGGTATACCGTTCGAAACAAACCAAATAAGTCGAAAGTAGACAAGAAACTAACAGTTTTGGAATGTCATTGGAACGTTACAAAACATAAATACTACAGAAAACTTGTTCGTTCAAAGGTTCCGTAAAATGCGACCAAATCTCATAAGTTAATCCCTTTTTCAACGTCCCTAGCACAGAAAATCAGGTGAAGGTTGGCGCCTGGTTTTCTCTACGCAGTTCAGCCGAGAGGGCCGTGGGTGGAGTAACCTGCCCGGGATACCTTGAAGATAACTATCAGGGTATTCTTTTACTCAGACTGCCCCTCGTAACACGTTGAAACCTTCATGAAGTGGTCATTGTCGAGTTGTCATACTGTCAGCCAGGCGGTATGGAGAAATGGTGCCTGGAGGAGGGATGGAAGCCCAATTATATTGAAGAAATATTGTAGAAAGCGTCCTGGGAGGCCACTTGCTGGAAGTGATGTGTGAAGCCGGTGGGAAACAGAGTGAACTATCACTTTAAAACTATTGACACAACCCTCGGACAGCCCCATTCTGCAGCAGCCCGGAATTATACACACGCGACAAACTTGGGGCTCACTGGCATCACACAACTAACTTATAACTTGACCGAAAGCAGTTGTTTAACTGTAAAGCAAGAACGAGAATCCAGGAGCGGAGCAGACCAAACCTGGAAATGACACTGCTCGCCAAACCAGGACTCCATGTGTACCGCAGTCAAAAGTCTAGGTGTTACTTGTATGGCAGACACTTGAAACTATACCCACATAGCTGGCCAGGTTGGGGGCTTCACCTGCATCGTACTCCAAACTGTCAGATTACTTAAACTGCTGCGTACATGAAGAATTTAAAAAGACACTAGCTCAAACCAGGACTCGAAATAACGCTCCGGCCCTTTTCCAGCTGATGCACTGATGACATGATGGCGAACTACCAGAACAGCAGCCCATGCCAGAGCTGCACGAGCACTGAAAGATGACGCAGAAAGACGTGCGCTTATGTGGCAGCTTTTGTCACAACACATCTATCAAGATGATTCCTTTATGAGATTCGGCCGCACTCAACTCCTCAAAAGTGCAAATTAACAAACATTTAAACAATAAGATGGTTACAATTAACAATATTAGTAAAATATAAATAATTAATACTGTCAGGACCAAATCTAATGTAAGTGAAAATTACTGTACTTTGTTATTCAACAAAAAGAAAAGTGATGGTAAAGACGATAACCTCACCATCGACAACACACTAAACACAACCCATGGCTGAACTTGCCTGACTCGTCAGGCCCAATGCCGCTAATATATTTTTACGTGGAAACAAGGAAATGGAACGAAGGCCACAAACATGTTAATGACAAAATAAAACGTGATACCACACAACGGAAATAAGACGTCCACGCGTTAACACATCGCGCTTGCCAGCAAGCGCACGTCAATGTTTTCGTATGACACTAATCTACCAAAATTAAAAGCGAACATTTTGTAGATAAATGGACGAATGAAAATTGCTTATTTAAGAGATCATTTATTGAAGGCATTTTCATAAGCCGCCTTCTTCAATTCTGGAGAAAATTTGTTTATGCACTTTGTTACTTTGGAAAACGCGGGAGCTAAAACGAAGGGGTCGTTTGAGGTTTTATGTCGGGGATGCGCAGGGCCAAAGAAGGGATGGAGTGCAGGCCATTTAGAGGTGCACTGCCCAGATCGGCGCACGGGACAAGATAGGGCCGTGAAAAGGGCATCAACCATGAGGAGCAAAGGCGATAAGTCTAACAGAGCTCAAATCAATGGTGGATGATTTTCAGGTAGATGCTAGATGGTTCATTATGGAGCTTCTTCGCAAGAGGGAGTCCACAGCCAGGGCATGCTATCGCTCACCATTAACCTACTTTAATTGAGAAAATAGGTTTCCAGAACTGTGTTGAGAACCGAGAACAGTGAGCAGAGTATTTCGTGATCCACACGCCGTTGGCATGTTGGCAGTCATGGATATTGCAAAAGAAGCCACAAGACTGGAGCTGTCTATCATCGAATTCGAGCATTTCACTGTGGAAAACCAAGTGGTCTGGTTTGCAGATCCTTTGCAGAAATTCTGAACAGCCGCGCACTGCCTGATGGTTATCATCTCACTATCTGTCTATCTGTTTATCCCAGTGGGCGTTTTCTGAACGATGCACCGGTCATTGGAAGACAGATAACGCAATACCAGCAAATCCCCACACACAACTTATACCAATGCGAGTATCACACCATTCACATATTATCGTTTGACACCGACTCATGATGAGGGGCGCAAGACAAGTAAGATGCTGTTAGCAACGCGCTGTATCTCAGGATTCACTAACTTCCTACCAATCACGCAGGCCTTGCTCCATCACACATTCCATTCTGCTTTTATACTGCTACTAGTGAAGGAGATGCCGCGCGAATATTATAAATTGGGCATTCCATAAGGTATGCTCGTTGGCCCACTCTCATTTCAATTGTGAATTCGTGTACGTGTGCTCATCAGGATTGTCAACCAATAATGAGCATCGATTGACGTAAAAGAAACCCGCCAAGCCCTTCATAGCACCAAACGCTGTGGGACTGCATGAGTCACTATATGGCTATGGAATTCCACAAAAGGTGAACCCTGGGCCTTTCAGCGCTTAGTTCACTCAGCTCATAACCGCGCTGACGACCTAACCAGCCCTAACTTGCACCTTTCCCCCACCCCTTGAATGCACCCCCAACAACTCCCCTGGGTACAGGCATTTCATACAATTTTCAGACAAAAATCAAAAAGTAAATACAGGAGCTAACGTTATTAAAGCGTACGTTCAAGTCGTTACAGTTTACGGCAGTCGTTAATAGTCAACATTTGCATTTTGGAAATGAAGGCTCTCATTGGCTAAATGAGGCGAAGTTGAGGAAGGGAAAGGAATGCAACGAGGCGATTAAAAAGCGAGAGAAAGAGGGGGGAGATGGGGTTAATACAATGGAACAATTATACGGGTGATGGAAGATTAAAATGGGGAGGTAAATTAACAATACTCCTTCACATATTTTAGAAATTCGTCTGAGTTGTTTTTCACTGAATTCCAAGTTAATTTCACGCTCTTGAAGCTGGTTAAGCTAACTATCCACATTGGAGTGTGATAAGCAATCCCTGCCGACATGGGGATTGAAGAGGAGAGAGATAGCTTGGGCTGAAATCAACGCCCTAAAACCAAATCATAGCTTGAAGCTTTTATTTTAGACCCCGTACCAAACCATAGGCCAACAGTGGTTTCTCTACGGTGCTACGGACCCTGGAAAACCCTCGTCCAGTCATTTTTGGGAGTGAGTTCAGGTGGCTGCGGTAACGTAAGCATTTACTGCAGACTTATCTATCAGGGTTTGGAGAAAAGAGGGAGGGAGGAATAACAATAACTCTGAGCCTGCCGACGTTGGATCGATTACTTTTAATGAAAGAGGTCGTTATAAATCACTCCGTTAGAACTAGTTGGGTACTGGGGCTTTCAAATTATCTTTCCAGGTGTTCGGGCCACTTCGCATAACGCTTTGGATAATGTAGAACGTGGGTTCATGACAGTACGTCAACGATTCCAGATAGCGATAAGGGGTTGCAGTGCATGAAAGGAAAGCAGTTAAGAAGAGAGGTAACTTTTCAGAAAGAAAAAGTCGAAACTCAAACAAGAAAAGAATGGTGTCAAGCTGGAATCCTAAAATGAGAACGCAACCTACACAATCATGTGGCTCTTGAGTTCAAAGCCGCAATTCCACGCTGACACGAGTGGCCACGCGAAGGCCAGTAAACTTATACTGTTATGATCTGAGCGAGGGCTGGGTGGAACGAGCGAAGGATATATAGAGCTGCTTTGAACTGTTTAACAGGAAGGTGAGTATGTTTTCTCCTTTAGGGATGCGCACAAGGCCTGAAATTTTGGGGTGTTCAGTAAAGCCTACCAATGGTGAAACATTGTTAATAGTGGCTAGAAGTTCGATCACTGTGCAGTGGGTGAAAATAGAAGACTCTCACCAGTAGCAGGTAGCAGGGGTCAGCATCGGCAGAGGCAGGGCAGTCGACTGGTCTGATGGGCAGCCTGACCAAGGCAAACGGTAGTCTCTGATCAGATATGAGCTAAGGTCTGAAGAGTGATGGAAGACTCTCAACCTGTGGTGTTTAACTGCCCCAATACGAGGTAGATTCTTCCTGACTTCCAGACATTATAGCTCATGCAGGAGACTGGAGCGCACGCTGTCATGACAAGTAGCAGGGGTAAGTATCTGTAGAGACAGAGCAGTCGACTAGTCGGGGGGGCAGGCTGACCAATGCAAACGATAATCTTTGATCAGGTCTGTGCCAAGGTCTGTCGAGTAATGGAAGACGCTCACCCTGTGGCGTTTAACTGCCCCAATACGAGGTATATTCTCCCTGAACTCCAGACATTATAGCTCATGCAGGAGACTGGAGCGCACAGTCATGGCAGGTAGCAAGGGTAAGTGTCAGCAAAGGCCGAGCAGTCGACTGGTAGGGACTTGGTTAGGGCTGGTTAGGAGCATAGGGCTGGCCCTTAAACAACCATCAAAATCCATTTCTTCAGGAATTCAATGAACGCACAACTCGACAAAACAACACCGCGGACTAATCGAGTGGAAGCACAGGTGAAACACGTCGAAGATTCACTTCAAAGTCGTTGCTTTCGTCGGTACAACTAATCATATTGTCTAACCCTCGAGGCTCTAATTAAAAAAATACAGGTCAACACGTCGAATTCGCAACAGCAACAATAAATACAAAGTTACAAAGAAATTGTACAGGAAGAGCCGCAAACAATTCGTCAACAGGTGCGTTTATTTTTTGTTTCGTCCCTTTAAACGACTTACGACTAAAAAGTGCAGTTTACTTTCCTTTCATTTTAACATGTAATTACCTTAGTTAATATGATATTTCCATATCCTATCGAACATACGAGTAGCCACTACATGCTTTTTTTTGGAGGATTCCCCATCACCTATGACTTTTACTTAAATTTCGTGGTTTTCTTAATCCCTTGGAACTATAGTTGTTTCTTCATATACGGCTATTTTAAAAAGGTGAAATTTCGAAGGTAGAGTACACATAAATACCATACGGTTCATACATCTCTATGACGAGCCCCTAAACGAGCTCGTCAGAAAAATCGTAAATATACTTTGGTTTTTTTTAAATTTTTATTTTTTTTAGTTTAAATTCATTTATTTCATTGGCAATATAGAGCTTTTTTTTTTGCTTTGATTTGACGAAGCTTCGAGGCCTCGGTAAGATACTCAATACAATCACAGTTATACTTTAGTGCTGCATAACTATCGTATGCCATTTAAATGAAAAGCAAAGATCCCAAACTGAAAAAGTACGTCTAATCGCGAAGTAGGGATTTCGTAGAGCTGAAATGTTCACTTTTCGAGTAATTTGTAAATATTGTAAAGTTCGTTACCTTCTACGTTGTCTTAAATATAAAGCACGTTAAGTCAATATTCTATTTCATTCTAAGTGCCTACCTTTTTTTTTCTTTTTCACTTAAAGTCTTCTTTCATTTGGTAATGGAATGTTATCGTAAACGCCGTGAGCTTTTTTTTGTAGTCTACTTTTCGTATTATCGAGATAAGAATGAAAGAACAAGTAGTTAATTCTATTTTCATTGTAGATAATGCGTTAGAATATTTGGTAACTGTCGTAGAATACAGAAGAAGGTACTTGATTTGACAACTAGCTAATTCTATGTTCAATGGGCGACAGCGCACTTATATTTTTTATTTCATTCGTAAGTTCAATCGATTGTATATGAGCGGGCGGTAGTGGCCCAGAACGTCTTAAGAGATACTTTCCGCGTACAAAATTGATTCTTCAAAACCTCTCAGCTAAAAGAGAGGTAACTCGCATTAAAAGGCAAATAATCCCGTTCATTGTGAAACACTTCTCATTTGTCGATAAAATTGGAAATAAAGATCAGATCAGCGCTGTAAAGTGTTAGGAGATGATGACAAACACTTGAATGCGGCCAACGGACGAATTAACCGGTTGTGAAGCCAGTGCAGGAGTTGCTCCGCTCACCGCCTGTTCCACTTGGGAAGTCACACATCTATCAGAAATGATTCCTCTTCTCCACACCCTCTCGCGAGCATGGAAATGTTTAGCTATCCAAGACTTGACAAGCCAGCAGTTGTGAGGGAGGAGGAAGGGGGAGACCATACACTTTTGCTCTGGTTATCTTCTCAGAGCAACGTGTGCGAGAAGCGTGAGATGGGGACTAAGGCGCTTAGAACTGAATTGCTGACACCCTGCAGATGCATTGCTGTAGAGGATCAGCCGAAAAACGTGGAAGGCTTCGTGTGACTCAAATGATCGACGCCTGAAGTTGCCCAGTTGAAAATTGACGACGCCATGGGACGCGACTGAAATGCGTGGGTGCCTTCACTTACACGAGATGTGGTCTTGGCGAGTGTACGCTTTAGTGTCATATCAAACCTTCCACTCACTGGTTACCAAGTCATGGGCCCCCACCATCTGACTCCCGGCTGTTCCTTGCAGTCCACAGTCCATGACTTTAGTGTATTTGGTTTATTATTATGTCTTAACTCCCACACTGCAAGAGGGGCGTACCTGCGAGGTTCTGGGGTGTCAGGTGCGAGGCATGTCTGGTAATAGGGCAGTTGATGAGCACCTTGCAGTGGGGTCTCCCCAGCGACCCCCCTGAGCATACACGACAATGGAAGGAAGAAGACGCTGTAGTAGTGGAAACGCAATGGAAAGGGGGGCAGAAGGGCACTAACTGGTGGGGCCTAGTAATCAATGGGACGGTCTTTAGGGCAGAAAACTATTCCGGGTACTTAACTGTGGGCGTGAATGTTAGCCGGACATCAGATGAGACCTCGAGTCGCTCGTTGGACAGTATTTTGCACCTATATGGCTGTGGAACGCCCTGGGAGCAGGCTGCAGTGAGCTCCATTCGGCACGCTGTTGACCAGTCACAGAGGAGGCCAGGCCTTCCAGGCCTCTGTCACATAAAAAATCCCAAATGTTCCCTTTTGAGACTTTTGATGTCCCCTCCTCCTGTTTTTTACGCCTGGCATCCTCTTTACAGTGAATTGTGTTTGGCATGTAATTTTACTGTTCTCTATCTCAGCTCTGTCAACTCACCTGCTCTCATAGTAGAGACATGTTATTTACACTCTAGCTCCGTCAGAGACAATGGAGAGAATTGAGCGTGTCTACTGTGAACGTCTTTTATCTCTCCCGCCTCTTTCCTGCCACAATATTCTGTCTGCCCTCCTACGTCAAGTGTCTCCTCTTACCCTCTGCTTACCACTCTTGTATTGGTCAGAATGTGTACCACAGTCCTTTTATACCAAGAACACACTTGGAGGAGTTTGACTACGCTACTACACTGGAGGCTCTCCATCAGCAAATCTCGAAGCAGGCCGAGAGCTTCGTGAAAATATAATATTTGAGTCTCACCAGCCACGCCCTCAGTCAGCTTTTCTTCTGTAAGCCCTTCGAGCAGACATACAGAGGATATTTTACGTCCCTTGAGTGATTCAGATTGCAAGAGGGCAGTGTACGAGTGAGCACAAAGGAAGAGATTCCGAGATTTTTTCACGAGGTTCCAATATCAACCGAATCTCCATAAATATTCGCTATATTCAAAGTACTCGAGTCTGATGTTGTGAACAGAGTTGGCTAACAGGGTAATATCGCGGCCTTTTCGGAATAAGGCTCGTACCATCATCTACACAACGTTCAGAGGCACATTGCGTCATTTGATAGACAAATTATTGCCCTAAGAAGTGAGTGCCGCCTGAATCCACCTCCATAGTTTGAGATGTTGGTGTATTTCGAAACGAAATCCAAGGGAAGAGCCTCAGTAGACAGATGGGATCCCATCGTTAATGACGAAGCGCTCTGGAAGCGGAGGTGTGTGCTCGTCAGTGTGGCGGTCAATCCAGTGCAGTGGAGCACAGGAGGGTAAGTCAGTCGAGAGAAGAAGAAGACTCCCAGATTAAAAATGCCAAAGGGACCGAACAAGAAGAACGGTACTTTGAGGGTTGAAGGTGATGGACCAGGAAGCTCATTGAGGAGATCCAACAGTGGCTCAACGATTACCTCACAGGACAATGTTTCTTCTGTAGGAATCTCCATGACACACGCAGGGGATGCGAGGTGAGCCTATTGCAAGGAAGAATACGATGCAAAACAGATTCTCCTGAGAAGCGCCGAGAGCTCAATTCAACAACTTTGTTGGGAGTGTGAGACCTGACACATTAAGACTGCACGCCATCTCGTTGCTGAGAAGAAGCTTCAAATTAAGAAATGGGAGGAAACCATTGAAGAGGCTGATGACCAACCACAAATGAGACCACCCCTACTTTTAGGCATCAGGAAGTTCACTCAGCGCAAAAGAACAGAGAACGACAATGAAGAGAGAAGGAAGATGGACGTGCTTAGGTTGGTGCTGTGCTGCAACGCCGCCAGTAATGGCTTAGTGACCCACACAGCTTTCAAAGATGTGCATATGTCTAAAACTGAACAATTATTGGACACTCCAGTCGTCAGTGTTTCAACAGCATTGCTGATTTGACCACCCACGCTCAGAAGATTTCAGAGGAAGCAATGAAGCCACATTACTTTAGCAAGCACATCGCCTGCAAGTCGTGAACCAGTAGACGAGACTTGATTCCCTGGAAGACAGACAATTTACCATTAAAGACAGCGTGCTTTCAGGTACCTACCAACACTGGGATCTGTAGGAAGGAGTCTGGACTACAAATAAAAGAAACTCAACTCCCCCATTATGCCAATGTCCACCAACCTGGACATAATGGAAGGTTCACAAACCCACTCTGCCTGAGAGGGCCTCCCTCTCTGAGTCAGGGAAAACAGAAAGGGCTGAATGGCCTTGTTGAACTATCGCTTGAACTCTGATTGGTACTCATCCCTTAGCCACAGGCAAGGCCGCACGCCAGACCCCCATATAATTATGCCATTGAGCGTAGTATATGGTCAAAAATGACTTCCTCCTGTCGAATATTTTTCCACATAGATAAGAGAACATGTGGTGGCGTGCCATAGCATAGGAAGGGTCTGCTCGGCAGGCCGAATCAGCTAGGGGTTTTTTGTTTTACTTCCGAACGTCCGCGCTTGACCCTAAGCCATGGTTCCTCCAAGCACCGACCTGTTTGTACCTGTGGAAAGTCCCGCTCCCCAGTTATTTCCAAGTGACAACGAATTTCCCCCTTTCCTAGAGGGCTTACGAAGTTGTATGTATGGTTCACTGTAAGGGCGATGTATCCCGAACTTTCAAGTGCTTCCAATGACCATCCACGAAAAAGGTGTTGCCCTATCTGCCATACGCTCCAGAAAACTCTCCTGCATGCACCAATGAAAACCCACTGCGAACGGTGGACGAACTAATACTAAGGTTCTAACGGTTCCACTAGACAGCGCCACTAGCGTTGTTTTGTGATTGGTTAGTATGGAACTAAGCTTTCCCCAATTGGGCAGGCTATTGTCCTCTATGTGTATATAAACTTCCCGTACATGTTGTGTTGTCAGTCTTGAAATAAACTACTAGATATAACACGAGAAGAGACACAAGTGTCAACAGGAGTGTGTGGAAACGTGCGTACGTCCGAGGCAGCGCACGGCCTTGCGTACGGCTAAGGGATGAGTACCATCTGATTGGTGCTGGCAACAGCTTGCCTTACTATCGATACTGTTTTGATCAACAACAGTAGTTGGAGGCTGCGAAGGATAATCAGTTTCAAACCCCATGTACCGTGTCAAACTCTTAGTCATTTATGCTTGTTTACTCAACATGCATTGACGGATGGTATCAGACCTTGTAAAAAGGAGAGAAATCGAACGTTTGGAGCATTTTAATTGAGTTGTAACATCCATTAACAACCTCGTTGTTCGCATAATTCCATCATACGACTCATAAGAAATGAGTGGGCGAATAGTAAGAAATAACACGCAAACAAAAGGATAATAAATAGAAACGCAAAGGAGTGAAAGCCCGACAGGACAAGGAGAGTGTGAACTTAAAACCACTCTGCAGGCTTTTTTAGTGTTAACTCACGTGAGCCAAATGGTGTGGCTTTCCTCCATCTCACTCATTGACCCGAAATTAGCAATTATCCTCTACTGATGAGCCACACATCGACACTTCATGGTACCACCCATTTCTCTTGACGAGCAATTCGATATTTGTAGCACAAATCAGAGTTCAACCCCAATTGGGAGTACGGGCGGATAAACACACCTTTTAACCAACTTCTGGGCCTTCGACGAAACACGACGATGCAAACATAATTTCAGAATGTCGTACAGTCAGTATGAGTATGCAACACAAAACGTACGCCGCTTCAAGGTTTGTAAAGAGTTGTGAGGTATAACGAGGAGCAGGTGGTCAGAGGGCGTGGCTTTATCCCCTCCACCTCACCACACAAGCCCAGAACTCTGAACTGTCTTCTACTAACTTCACTACACTCTGTGTCCAACTTAATTACCACATTGGAATAAATGGACGCTTTTAAACTTGTCCAATAGTTCATGTGGCTACCAATGTAAAAATGACCACTGATGAGGTTATTAGTAGCTTAGTATACTTTTCAAAATTTGCGTAATAATGTTTTGAGGCGTGTTTTCACAATGAACGGTACTCAAGTGCAGTCTACCGCGCTACATCTACCAAGTATAAGGCCAAGAGTTTATAAACCGTGCAAAGGGAAGAACTGTTAACTTTCGACTTACAATAAAGAAAAACGCTCGTAACGTCATAGACGACTAAACAATAACAAAATGCGTACAAAACTTCCTTTTCTTCTCGTAACTTTTATTCAAACTTTCGAACGATGAAAAATTTTTAGAAATCGAACGTGCACACCGGAGCACGGGATGGTGCACGAATTGCGCACTAACGTTTTACCGCGAGGGGAGCGTCGTACAAAAAAAGAAACCTGCACAAAACGGGAAAACGCGAGGTCACCAAGTCGTGATTTAATGGAAAAATTGAGCCGTTTTCGCACAAACGCGTGTGTTTTGTTGTGGGATTTTTTGTTAGTTTGTTTTTTTCTTCTTCTTCTTCTAATTAGGGCTTGTTTGGGTAGCGGGGAAATGTCTTTCAAATATTCATTCGGTTGTTAATGAGGTGATGACCTAAGCCATGCAAGTGTACAGTGTGTTATCGGAGTGGGAGACAGGAAAGGAGACCGGATCTGGACGAAGGGCGCTCCGGCGAGCCGAGTATGTTCACTTCCAAGATGCAGTCCTCCCACAGGTCGTCGTGTCACACGCAGTCCTCCAAAGACATAAGGAGCGGGTTGACGTATTCGAACCCTTCGAACTCGCTCTGGTCGATCTTTTCGATCACTCGCCTGAAACAAAAGAAAACGAACGAAACGTTAAGGGGACGTCAGAGGTGGAAAAAAACATGTTTCATGACAACGTGTGGCTACCAGGGTGTGCTTTTTGAAGGAATGAAAAATAGGGGCCACTACCATGAAGAAAAAACCCAAAATACCAATAACCAAGGATTTCTTCCTTTTGTCGAAAACAGCAACGATTTCGTTTAAACATTCAAATGATCTCACACTAATTAATATCTATTTTTCGTTTTCAATGAATAGTCTGAAAAGTGAATGAACAAAGACAGGAAATATTTATTTGTATGAACTCGATCAAAAATTAATTACAGGAGTGATGAAAATCGCTGAATGTGCGTGGAGCTGCTCCGACCATTTTCATTTCATTTTACGCTTCACGGACTTTGACATTTTTGATATCTTAACATTCCCGTTATATTGCTGAGCTCCACGCACATTCAGCGATTTTCATCACTCCTGTAATTAATTTTTGATCGAGTTCATACAAATAAATATTTCCTACGTTAAAACTACGACCACGTGAAGTTCCATATTTATAGAGCTGCTGCTATTTATGCCACTAATTTTATTGAAGAGCTAACCTACGGCCAATTGATCGGCACGCAATAGAAGTTCTGCAATAGTAGAGGAAATAGTGACAAAATATCTGGTGAGATGCATCACAAAACTTTCTTCAGCCCTACGGGCATTCAGTGATTTCAATCGCTCTAGCAGTTATTTGTTCAGTAAATGACAATTGGTGGCGCATAAGGTTCCGTAATTTATTGAGTCGCTCCTATTTATGTCACGGGCATTATTGAGTCATCAACGCACGGGAGATCCATGAGATTGTCAACCTGATTTTTTTGAAACTGATCGTGTCTAATATTTTGGAATTGTCACACAAAAACCGTGAGCAATGGTATTTAATTAAAATGCGGTAGTTCGAAATCCGAAATTTCTCGAGTTGTTGTTAATTATCTAATCGACGCTATTAAGCTATTTGTGCGTAATGTTCTGGTAATGTTTTTTTAGGATTTGACTGATTCATACTGTGTGTGTTGTCAAATTCAGGGTGTCGTCTTTGTGTGTCATTCCTCTTTCAATTCCAAAATTGTTAAGGCATAATTGAAATAAGTATTCTTAATTATTGCATTTACTCGAATACCGCGATAATACGAATAATTTGACGAATGTTGTGAACATATTACCTATTCGTGGGAGACAGTGTTATCAAAAAGGCACTGGGCCTTCGGCTCCCACTCTTCATAGCGTCACGAGACTCGACTTGGAAGCTCCATATGAAATCAGTGCTTGTGCTTCCGCTTCTGCTTCTTTCTCAAATTACACCATACTTGATATAAAGTTCGTTTCTGTTTTTGACGAAAGAATTCGGGCGAAGAAAAACGCCTAAATTTGAGAATTTTCCAACTCAATTTGAGAATTTTCCAACTCGATTTGAAAATTTTCCAACTCAACACTTTTTTTGACACAGGCATATTTGCGAGAAGGGTGAATAATGCAAGTTGACTAAGGATTCATTCATTTTTTCTAGTTCATATTAAAATGATGAAAAAGAGCAAAAGTTGAAACAGAAAATGGGTCACCCATGTTAGCGAATTTCCGTCCAAAAAGGAACATGTTGCGTATTGTTTCCAGCCTTTGGGACGAAGGAAGGTGCTGCAGACGAACAAAGTGGAATATAAGACAGATTTGTGTTGCTCAGTTAGGGCGATGTGATACCTACCGAAGTGCCTGTCTTCCGATTTCTTTGATAAATATAGATATACTAACAGGTAATCACTGTTTGTAGTGTCAGTGGCACCATTTGAATACGGCTTCTCTCTTACAAGTCGTAAATTACACTTCCCCTACGATACGGAGGTTGCTTGAGTGCCGCGTCTTCAACGAATTCACTCTAGATACACTGTAGGATGCGGTATATTGATGGATAATGGTAGTTGAGAAGCGATTGAGGAAGCCAATATAAGTTTTCTCACGTTCGACCAAATTAGCTCCCCAAGCGGTAATGAGAATGTCGTATTTCTCGCCCGCCCAACAACATTTTGAACCGTCTGCCATCTTGGGGTAGGTCTTATTTCACTACAATCCATATTATAATTACAATTCAAGAGGTGTCGCGAATCACCACCAAAAGCGCGTTCCTAGAGCACACCTTCGAATGACACAAAATTGTTAAGTTCCATTTTTTGAATGAGCTTAGGCTCCTCCTTAACTTTCCTAATCATGACGCGATAACACGGTTTCAGTTACAACAATATCGATGTCATTGCACTGACATTGTACTTTTGCAGCGATGAGAATTCATACTTTGCAAATGCAAATATCGTGTCATTCAACAGTCTTTTGCCAGCAACTACTGGGTGCCTTGCACCACCCAGATAAATTATACTTCATTATAAATAAATATTTCCTAGATATATAATAAATGAATTAATCAAAATACGGAAGTAGTCGTGATTGAGTTTTTTATGATTCTGTACCGGGACGAACCAAACCCTTCCATTCAGCGGAAGCTCGTTCGGGGTATTTGTGCGGACTGGTCACCTAAAATGTCCCAATTTGCTCGAGACTTCGCTGCCGTCAGTTGAAACTGAGCGGTTTTCCCGTCGCCCGCGCGCGCGTTTGCTCCCACTCAGTTCCCTGTTTGTGGTGGCTGAACATCAATTGCATTCGGCTTGATATCGTACTACTTCCCGAATCACCTAGTGCGATACCGCTTTCTATATTAATCCCCCCCCCTCCCCCTGCAATAATTATCAGAAGTTGCCAGAGCAGTCATCCTCTATTACGGAACAACACAAATTGACATTTTCTAGGCGACGCTAGGCATATGGCACATCATGGCGAGTCGAACTAATGGGCGGTTGGAGTGAGATGGGAGGCTGGGTGGGAAGTGAGCGCAGGCTGCGGAGAAACGATAACTTTCCTTTCCTATTTGCCTCATTACATTTACTGTGGTTTCACTGTTTTCTGTCTAGACGAAGCTCTACACCCCCGAGACCCGTCCTATTTAACTTAACATTGAAAAATACTTAGAAGACGATACCAAACACGAGGCAACTGCCAAATTTTGAGGAAGCTATAAACAAATTTTCTTGTCTGAAAACATAAGCGTATCATTCAGAATTAATTATAAATTAAGCGAATTCTCGGGGACATGGTATGAAGCTGCAGCGAAGAGGTGAAGTGCGGCACAGTGCCACTTACTACTACAGTGTTCTGATTGAAAAGCAGGTCATTCTCCTCTTTGTCTCGGCATTATAGTCGCTCCAACTCTCTAAGATTCAGTCAATGAAGTCTTTTGCTACTAGCTAATAGTAGAAGAGGGTGGGGGGTGGGGGGATGAATCGTTTGGCCTAACAGCCTTTCCAATCCGATGCAAGTAAGCCCTAAAATGCTTCACGTCCTGTTAGAAACTGAGTAGACATCCACCTCACTGTGGCGTGGAATCAGCCACCTGTCTCCCATTGCAGACACCCTAGTAATCGCAGTCTACTGGTCAAAGATGAAGACTCACATTCCGAGGAAACTCAGGTATAAGATCAAACACCGGGATCGCTGTAATTTTTGCCCGAGTCATCAGCTCCAATATTTCCAAACCTCTCGTTTGCTTTGGACCCTCCAAAAAGGATAGGATTACTATCTACAGCCACGAAAACCGGAGTATGTGCGTCGGGTTTACGAGAGTTGTGTGATGCGTCGCACTTGATATTTTTAAGGGAAGACTGGCAAGTTTCATTGGAGTGAGCGTGCGGGGGTTGTCACTAGGAAGGGGTGGCGGTGGTGGTTTTGACTGACAGCTCCCACGAAGAGGGTGGACGAGAACGAAGAAGAGCCGGCTGTTGATTAGAGAGAAGGACAACCGTCGCAGCGAATTAGATACACTCGAGCGACGCCTTTCTTCTCGACGCGTCTCCCACAGAGGAACCTTCCCCTTCCCCTTCACCATGCACGCAAACTGTAGAAACTCAAAAACGCGGCCTCGCCCGAGTCGAAGAAAAGAAAATTTACACTCAACTTATCAACGTCCGGTTCCATCTGCGGCTAAGTCGACTTTTTTTTCTCAAGTCAGCACTCCCGTCTCTTAACTTGCTCTCGTTTAACAGAAGCCGTTTAAGAACAAAAAACAAAACTAGTTCCAGAAATGACGCTTCGTTTTCTTCCCCACAATTTTTCTTGGCGACAACTTTCGGGTTTCGGAACGTCACTTTTTTTCAGAGTTGTCGTCACTAGAGGACAAATTACCGGCAAATCGCAAGATGGGGGGGGGGGTGTGGAAGAACAACGTGGAGGGGAAACTATATTGGCTTTTCGAAGGTCGCAAGGTTTACAGGAGCAAATTGGAACCTCGATGTGATAAATCGCACCATGTTCAGTTACATTTCAGTGAGTAGGCGAAGAGCTAATCAGAGAAAGGGCTCCTTTTGTATTACGAACTAGTTGCTTATTGCGACCCCTGGAATTTACCGTGCTGCTCCTACTCCCTGCCCTGGCCATTATTGACAAACTAGTAGTAAACACAGAATTAACGAGGCTGTATCCAGAATCATGAGGTAAAAACTTTGAGAAACGGTAGTAAGTGAAACGGTGGGGGTTGAAATTCTGGAATTTCTAAAGCAGCCACTATACACCTTATGAGCGTTATCCTCGTATTGGTACTTGATACCATGTCAATTTTCCTGAGGACTTAAGAGAAGTTTAAAAGGAAAATATTCGGTGTGTGGCAACACACAACTTTCCTCAGCCCCCGTAAAGAAGACCTGCCGTTATCTATGGGCGCTGTATCTTCCTTCAACGCATTTCTACAGGAACGTTTATAGAGAACAAAATGTAGGTACTAACTAGGTGAGAGTACTATGTGAGTTGACGCGGTAGAGATGGTCAACCAAGATTTGAAAAATCTGTCGGATTGGTTCACTAAGCACGGCCTAGTTCTGAACCCTAAAAAATGCTGCAGCATGATAATAGGACATGCCAGGCTACGCGCAAAACTTCCTCTGAGCGATTTACCAAATTTGACGATAAACGACAACAAAATACAATATGTTACCCAAAGTAAATGTTTAGGAATCGTGCTACAAAATGATCTATCGTGGACTTCACAGACAGACATTATAGTAGGGAAAGTGCACTCACTGCTTTATGCATTCAGAAATCTGCTGATGTGTAAATCCATCAATGTAAAAAAATTATTGTTTGGAACCTTGATTATGCCTTATTTTATGTACAGTGTATCGGTTATGTGTGATCTCAACACAACCTGTCGTGTCAAGATGCAGAGAGCCTTAAATAGTTCCATCAGATATATTTTAAATCTGAAATATGATGATAAAATTCGCGATAAATTTAAAAAACAACAAATTCTCAAAATTAATGAATCAATACAATACTCTATGTTAGCAATCATGTTCAAAATTACTACTACTAAACAACCACCATATCTCGCGCGACAATATTTGCAATTTTCACAAATTCATAATTTAGAAACCAGAAACAAGTTCTTAAATTACCGTTTACCACAATGCCGTACCACTGCCTATAGATCATCATTCATCTCACAAAGCATATCATATTACAATGGACTCTCATCAAAACTGAAACAACTAAAAAGTCATACAACTTTCAAGAAACGTGTGAGAGAATCTTTGCTATCCCTTTACTAAATTCCACTAAACTCTCTGAAATCATGACACGACAGGCTATTTAAATCAAATTATGTGAATTATTAGATCGAGGGTCGGCGCGGTGCTGGAAGAAGCCGTCATTCATTTATTCTCACTCTCTCTCCTCTCTCTCTCTCTCTCTCTCTCTCTCTCTCTCTCTCTCTCTCTCTCTCTCTCTCTCTCTCTCTCTCTCTTCATTCATTCATTCTCTCTCTCTCTCTCTCTCTCTCTCTCTCTCTCTCTCTCTCTCTCTCTCTTCATTCATTCATTCTCTCTCTCTCTCTCTCTCTCTCTCTCTCATTCACTCACTCCCTTTCTCTCTCTCTCTCTCTCTCTCTCTCTCTCTCTCTCTCTCTCTCTCTCTCTCTCTCTCTCTCTCTCTCTTTCTCTCTCTCTCTCTCTCTCTCACTCACTCTCTCTCTCTCTCTCTCTCTCTCTCTCATTCTTTTCTCTCACTCTCTCTCTCTCTCTCTCTCTCTCTCTCTCCCTCTCTCTCTCTCTCTCTCTCACTCACTCTCTCTCTCTCTCTCTCTCTCTCTCTCTCTCTCTCTCTCTCTCTCTCCACTTAGTTTCCCAAGCCACCACACGTGCATTTCGAGTCCCATTGTTTGCGTTAATATAGTTATACTCAACCTGATATCGCAATCCTGCCAAGTGTAATGCAGTCCTCACTCACGCTCATTGCGTTCATTTATTTCTCCGTTTCAAGCTCCCCCATTCGTGCACCCAACAGTAAGACAGTATTTCAGAAAAGCGGCTTCTGTATTGTTTTATTGTTTTTTTTTCTTTTTGTTTACGAACTGCTTCTTGGACAAATAGGAAACAAACCAAAATAAATAAACAAACTTGACATCACAAAAGAAAGAAGAAAACTCGCACCCTCTAAGAGACGAAACCAGAATACCCAATATGGGCTGTCATTCATCGCTCCCAGATCAAATGATTAAATATCGCCGAACAAAATGCAAAACAACCATTTGGCAAAAATTTAATTTGGAACAGGAAACGAACACAAAACTGTAACGATTACGATTACAGTAATTTTACTTCTGTTGTAGCTCCTTAAAGTAGAAAGGAAAGGTATGTAATCGGCTGAAAAAAAAATTTTGAGTTCTCTTCAGATCTTTACGTTTCAGACCCCCCTGAGTCCGAAAAACACTATTTGGGAAAATGGTCTGTGTGTATGTGTGTCTGTGAACGATTTTTAGAGAGAACCACGGTGCCAAATCCACTCAAACTTGATATCTCGCCCGCAGGTTATCATGGGACGCCAAAATAAGGGCATGAACAAAATCCACCGAAAATTAACTATAGTTATCATAGTGATCAAAACACCAAATTTTTTTTCTCAAAAACGGCTCTAACGATTTTGATTAAATTTCTTATATTGATAGCTCTCAATAAGGCAACTATACCATTAAATTCCCATTCGTGGGAAAATGACGAGAGCAGCACAATAAATTATCAACATTTTCGACCAAAAGCGTTTTAGCGCAGTTTTTTCCTTATAAACTCTGCTGGAATTCTTGTAGAATGTAAAAAAAATTTGTATTGTAGTCCAATCCAATACCTAAAGGGTGAGTGTTTAAAAACGCTCATGAGATACATGGGGGTCACTCCAGAAATTCCTGAATTTCAACTACTACCGTTTCGCTTACTACCAGTTCTAAACATTTTTACCCAATAACTCTGCGAAAGTAATTACTATCCTTCTTCAAAAAAATTATCTTTACAGCCTCATTAATTATGTGTGTACCGATTGCTCAATATTGGTCCTGCAATGAGTATGAGTAGCACAATAAAATCTGGAACTGTAAGCTCTACCGCTTCCTGCTGCCGTAAAGCGTTGCTTGATCAAGCTCAAATTAACTGAGTGATAAATGAATTGATTAAATAGAATTAGCATTGTACAAAGTGAATTGTTGTAGAGCTAAGGAAAGTTGTGTTTGCAACGCACCAGATATTTTTCATTTTTGGTCAAAGAGATGGTGTTAACCCTTAACCTTGAGGTTTTGTTACCTTGATATATTTTATCTACTTGTTTGCAGGGTGTTTTATATGGGCGAGACTTGTATAACGTAAGGTATGGCTGTATTTCTGTGATGGGTCCCAGTCCCGATGACTTTCTCTCGCTTCCCCTCATAAGATTTCCAAGCGCTCGGTGAAACTCAGTGACCTTTGTGAGGTGAGGAGCTGAAGGCAGGTAGGTACCTGGTTCCCGATTGGGTTTATAGGAATGACTGCCTCTTACCACATACCTTACTCGTTCAATTCACTGGTTAAACTTTCGTAAAATAACACTTGAGTCTTCAAAATCCTCCAGCGACACAATAGTCATCTGATTTGATCAGTTGGTGGTGATTCAACGTGTGCTGTACAGTTTCCCTCAATTTTGGAAGCCTCCATCCGGTACGGCTGTTGCTCTATCTCCTCCAATGACAGATCGGTCAGTCGAACGGCAAGTACTTTGTCGCCCAGATTTTTTAATTAAAAATCTCAAAGAATTCCCCCACCCCGTGCACAAGACTACGCGACTCCGTGACATTAATTTTCCCTCTTCATAATCTAAGTTTGAAGGATCGTCCCCCACCCCCACTAAACCACTACAGGGGTTTCTATGGGGAAATTAGGGCGAAGGGGGGCGTCTCTACTAGGCGTCATCTTCAAGCTCCCCAAAATAAACTGGCTCTGACGTGGTTAAGGAGGGAAACGCTGCTTGAGCGTGAAATCGAAAATGACCTACCCCCACCGGCACACTTTTCGCCCTTAAACTTCTCCCGTTGAAACGTCCAACTGGAACCCCCCTCCCCCCTTTACCCTTCAAGAACCACCACTCAAAACTCCTCATCGCCGCCATTTTTTGCCTATTATTTTCTGCTGAAGCGTCTCCTCCAACTGCCGGTGAGGGAGTGAGGGCAGCGCGGCGGGAAAGAGTTGATCATAATTAAGGGACTAGAAGGAGAGGAAGAGGCTCCTCAGCACAGAGAAAAGAAAGAAGGCGAGTTTAATTTAAGAAGAAAAGCATTAATTAACAAGCTCATCTTAATCTGGAAGGTCCCTTTGGCTGGTACACTACATCCATCCTTTACTCACCAACGTAAAGTAACTTTAGGCTTCGGTAGGGAGCATAGAACCTGTCACACCTTCAATTGGGACTTGACCCTAACTTAATGTTCCTCTTCTGCCGGTCGGAAGGAAAACTAGATCAGCGAAAAGGGCAGTTTGACCCTTCAGAACGAAGTTTTTAAGACAAAATCACGATAAAATTGTCGTTGGAGGGTAAATTATAGTGAGCACATCACAAATTTCCTCGTCTAACCGTTCTGGTAACAAAAATATACGGTTTATCCGGAAAAAACGGTCATCCGTCGAAACAGAGCTTTGGTTTGCAACAAGGGGTCTAATTGCTACATCCAATCAAAGGATCCAACCGTATATTCTTAAGTGTGACATCAACAAAAAGAAATGGGATTACGTACACCACGACTGAGAGGGATTCATGCCAGAGGATATTGTGGGCGACTTATTGGAAAGAGTATGTTATTAGACTACCCTCAACAGCGGTCAACCATTAGTGTGGACCTTACTTGACGGCCAGAGCACCGACTAGACACGTCTGCTGAATCTTAGAAAGTTGTAACTCACTACATGAAAGTCACGCACCAACGAAGCGCCGCGTAACTCGCTATTAACGCAGCACAAAAGGACGTTGCACGAACAATTGTTTAGAGGTCGAGGAGAGGTGGATGGGGGTGGGTGAAGGAGGTTGCCGTGTTCTCCAAAAATACACAAGTGGCACGGAATTTAATTAAGAATTACGACGGTTGCATGTAGCGGGAGGAAAGAAAAGAGGAAAAAGATAAAGGGAGGCGGATAATGCTTCCTGATGAGGCACAAAACACACGAGGAAAGGCCCACAGTCACGGAACGAATATTAGCAAAATTACCCCTCGAGCTACGTCTGACTCCACCACAGACCAAAACTCCGGGCTAGAACGACAGCGCACCACCTACCAGTACCCGACGCTCTAGAAGGAGCTCCGAGGGAAGGTGTACTTGGAACGACGAATAAATGTCTGAGCCCGAAGCATCATACAACTTTCCGGCGAGTTGAATCGAGATAGTGACGCCTCCAATGCGTTTAAGGGTGAGGTTGGGGATACAGAACAGCCTAACGAACAGCCGCCTTACCACAATCATATTTCTGATTTTGATTGTTAGAACCAGGAATCGAGCATACCAGCATACTCCACAACAATCTCGGCAAATAAGGTTCTCACAGACAAATCTCTGATCCGTCCTGTTTGGATGTATCCTCTACCCGTATGGGGTACGTGTTCCAACTCACAATTTAAGCGGCTAGAATGTCGACAAGTTATGTAGAATAGCCTACTTCAACATAACATCGTCCACGCCCCGCAACGACTAGGCATCAGTGCACGGGGAAATTTGTTTCGACGCATTCACGCCACTTGAACCAACTTCCTGCCATAGGATTCGCTCCATTCCTCGCTCCCCGACAGAAACGTCCTTGGCACATTTCTCAGTTCATCCCTCCAGAAATAGACTGATCCTCCAGTATTAAACCAGCGTAACGCAATTATGCAGTGTGTTCGATTCATTCTTTCCCGCGATGCGCTCTACCCGATGTTCAGTTGTTTGGAATTTGCTGCTCTCGGTCACTACGGATTCTCGCCTTCAAAATCGGTGCTAACAGTTTCAACTGTACCGGTACTTGCTCGAATGAACGAAATTCTCTCAACTAGCTCAATTTGTTACTTTTCGCTTTCACATCTCTAGGGCTCCAATTGAAACTGAAGAAAAGAACAGTAGCTTCGTTGCCATACCGAGGGCGAATGAACTGTTGTTTCGGATCATTGTTCCGAAACATGGGAGAGCCAATCTGGAATTTGTGTCGTGGTGTTAAATGTGATTAGAGCTCTACTAAAGCTGTCACGCCGTCTAGTACCGCCCCACCCCTTCAACAGCAAGTAATCCTGATGCGATCCATCACAGTGCCTAAAGTCCAGGTTGTATAGATTTGTATTGGCGATCACGAACGACTTCGTGTCACGACATTTTGCCCTAACTACCCCCCCTAACCACATTTTCGCGCCTTCAAAAACTAACGAAAAAAATAAAAAGGAGCTCTGTCTGTTCAGCCATTCTCCAGGAAATTTGACTACAGGCACACACGCAGACATAAGATTATACCCCACTGTGCAGGACTGATCGCGAATCGACACGCCTCAAGATGACTCAAGGATTGAAGGGTTATGGTGTATGATGTGAACTGTGGAGATGAGATATACGCCGACAGATGAAGACTGTATTTTTATTATTTGGGTAAACTTTGCCGAAATTTGGTTGTTTCGGTTTAGTAGCCTCACAGCGTAAAGATCTAGCGAAAACACCACTTTTGTCACACGGTTGCAATACTTTCGAAAAGCGCTGCAAATTATTACACCACGGTTTATTATTGTTTTGCACAGCTTGACGCAGTGTCACACCTTCGAGACCGACCTCATTCGATTCAGCATCAAAATGACAACAATGGTTGGAGTGAGACAGGAAATGAGCGCAAGCTGGGAAGAAACGATAACTTTCACTACGTCACCCCACTTTCGATTCCTTCAAATAGTAGAATTCGCCTCACTACATTTACAGTGATTTCGCTGTTTTCTATTAGGAAGCAGTCCCTTACCTATCAGACATCGTCCTATGTGACTCAGCACCCCAAAATACTAAGGGAACGACGTCAATGCAATAAACGGTCAGACGCTAATTTGTAAACTATTTTTTACCCATACCACCCATGGGTGTCGTGCGATCGGATTGTCGGGTAGGCGCGCACAACTGCATATCAAATGGCATTTTTATGCGAAAGACCCCAGTAAAGGCAAAATAGGGCCTGGATGGTGGAAGGACATTGCGGGTTTGGAATCCGCCAACGCCTCGAAACGTAAAGTAGCAAATTTAGAAAGTGATGAGAGAAACAATTTTTTACAACCCCCCCTCAAAATTTGATACTTTACGTTTCAAGACATGGGGATTCCAAATCTGCAATGTCCGTCCGCCGCCCCCAGTCCGCCATCCGGGCCGTTTTGTGCCTTTAAGGTGGTCTAAAAAATTCGTTCTTTCGCACAAAAATCCCATTTGGTATTTAGTTGTCCCCGCCATCTCGGCCATCCGATCGGACGAAGCCCATGGTTGTTATGGGCAGAAAATGGTTAAAAAATTAACGAAACGCAGTATAATCGCAAATAAGCCGTGTTTCGTATCGTTTTCAAGACCCGCTCGACTCGCAATGTCCTGCCAATTGCCGAGCGAGGGTTCACTGGAAGCCCCCGTCCCAATTTCCCCGACGGGGGCCTACAGACGTTTACGGACGCCTGTCGCTGGGGGAATACTTAGTTTCCATAGATCCATTGTAGTCAGGTCATGTTTCGTATGGTTTACTAGTATTCGATGCTGAATCGAATGGGATGGGTCTCGGAGCAGTAATACTAGGTCAAGCTGTTCAGGAGAATAATAAACCATTGTGTAATAATTTGCAGGGTTTTTAATTAACTTTTGGAAGTATTGTACCGAGTAAATTCGCAAGATTTTCATTTGGTTTTTATTCATTCTAAGTAATGCACCTATGCTTTCAGTCAAGAATATTTTCTACCCCCTAGCAGGTTTATCGCAATTATGTATTTCTACAGTATTTGTTGATGCTGAGTCGAATGGGATGGGTGTCGAAGGTGTGAGACTAAGTTGGGCTGCGGCAAGAGAATAATAAACCCTTGTGTTATCATTTGCAGCGTTTTTCCTCGTTAGGTGATGGCTAAAGCACATTCCACGCTAAAATATAAAATAGGTGGACGAGGGAAAACGCTGGGAAAGCTAATACCAAAGATCTTCACGTGTCACGCGACATTCCTCAGTCGCACCTAGGTTTCAGCAGCTTTTATCGTGCCAGGTGACACACATCAGGGCAAAATTGAGTGAAGAATGATGAATCAGTATAATAGGTGGTTTTGTGCTTTGAATAGTTTCTGATCCAAAACATGTTGGGTTGCTCTTACTTACTTCATGACCTTGTTGAGCTAGCTCCTTATGAGTGGATCACCCCTCTGGCAGCCTTAATTCAAAAAGTATCCACGTCCAGCTCTACTGAATTGGCCAGTCCCCAAATCATACGCTCCATCTGCTTTCCAGACATCCACGACTCACTTCAGCCAAACTCTCGCTAGTTCTGAGGCAATACTCAGACAATAGCAAATTATATGAAGATCTACTTATTCTCAGACAGCCAGGCTGCTCTAAAGGCCATCGCAGCCTACATCTTCACAGCCAAGCTGACTTTGGAATGCCTTCAGCGCTTAAATGACTCGTTGACCATAACAGGCATTCCCTTGTCTGGGAGCCAGATCATAGAAGCCACGAGGGCAATGAAAAGGCGAAAACGAGGACAGAATCCCTGCCCATCGGGTCCAACTGAATCGCCAGGGGGATGGGAGACACAGGAAAATAGGCTCCACAGGCAACGCCAGTCACGAATAAGAAAAGGCCTTCTGACGCTCTCCAGACAGGATCTCCGAGTCCTAACTACCTACGTACCACCTCAGAGGCAGTTGAGTGCAAATTGTGCAGTGAGGAGGACGAAACGGCACAGCACATGTTTTGCCTTGGCAACCAAGGGCTTCGAATACTTCTCGCAGAGGTTCATCTACCCCCAAACCATAGTGGAATCTGCGGCGAAGGACATACTCGGCTTCCTGAGGGAGGCCAGTAAACACGTAAACATCACGATCTTGAAAGAATCATTGGGCATTTTACACATCCACTGAGAAACGCAGAGTTGTAACTCCAATTTTAACTACATTCTGACAGTGCATGCAGTTTAGGGAGTTTCCACGGTGACCGCTCATTCAAAAAGTGTAACAGCTGAATGACATTCAGGACAAGAGAGACGATGAATGATACGTGAAAGAGAATAAATGTACAGAAGAACAAATGCGCTTAGCACAAGAAAAATAGTTGAAGAAAGGCTAACAAACAACAGTGACGGGGTAGTGTACTGGAGTAAATGAAGGTTTGTCGTGTAGAGTGAGGGAGGTGGAGAAGTAATGTTGGATCACGATTGGTAGCGTGTGAAGAAAATACCACAGCTGGGAACAGTTTGAATGGGATAAACTTTTATTATTTTGTGGGAGAGGGGGGGGGGTTCATACAGACCAGTTATTGGAGGATTAATTGACTGAGTGGCCTCTGTCGACGATGTTTCGACGTTTGTCCAAACACACGTATGTTAGGGCTTAAAAAAAGAGGTTTGCATTTATCGTTCGTTTTTTAAATCAACTGGAATCGAGGATTGGCTATGAGGACGTGATTTGTTCCTATCGAGTTTTGATAAGCGAATTCTCGTGAGAAACTGGAGGTTGGAATTTCCAGGCTATTTCCCCTGGTTCTGAACTACGTCCACCCAACGAAGCACAAATCAACGTGTCCGGCCGTCCAAACAGCAGATGCCAGGCGTTAAGTCCTCATCCCTCTACCCCGTCATTCCAATTTTCCGTTGTTACCGGTGTTTACTGATTTCCTAACCCCTTTACAGTTGAAACGTTGAGCCCCCCACCCCTCGCGAGCACCAACAACGCTCCGCCTTCGGATTTGCGTTTGTTCCGTTAATCCGGAGGGAAACGCGTTTACTTTGAATAACGTTAATATCGCAGCGAAGCGCAGGATTAGTTCTGATTGACGCTCATCTTCGTAAATCGATGATCAGCCGGAGTTAATTAGGGCTCAGAGCGAGGCCTCTCTTGGACTCCCACTGTCGCTCCCTCTCCCGTTACCTCAATTCGATGATTGATGGGAAATCGATGCTTTGTCCAACACCGCCGGCCGTTTGACTTATCTGAACTCCGTGCAGCCGGTCGCCGAAGGGTTGAAGGTTTGGAATCCAAGTCAAGCTCGTCCGTGAATAGTTGCAGAACTGTCGACGCGGGTGTTAATTTATATTAGAATACAGAGAACTATATTTTGTGTCTGCCTAAATACAGATTTTAAACTGGCAACAAGTAGTGACAACTTTACATCAGGGAGCCTCCTGAATGACTCATACTTCATTCATATTCCGATACGTTTCCGTATCTATTTATACTTTGGATTCCACCGATTTACCACTGTTACAGACACGGATGGAACCTACAACGACAACAAAATGGAACGAGATTAAGCGCTCCGCTCATTGGAACGTCAACGCAAATGCTGATGTTGGAAGATGAAGCATTAAAGGGAGGGGGGGGGATGACATCTGGCACCACCTTACGCAGTTGGTCGATTCGTTCTATCTTGTAGAGGAAATACAGCGAAGCAAACCTTTCTGTATAATACATCACCTGCTACTCAAGGAAGTAGCCTATTTGTGCATTGACCAAAGAACCGTTCCTCTACACCTTGAACACGAGTGCCATTCGAAATGTGGCAACTGCTGCTTTGACTCAAAAGTGGGAGACTGCCACTGCCAACGTTTTCGCTTCAGGGAAATCTGGAAGGCCAGAATTTTATGTGCACTATGTGCAAGCATTGAAACTGGTTAAAAACACAAAATCCCTGTGAGAATCGACTACTTCTTGCCCAATTTTCATTTTAAAACATGCCGATCACTTTTATTACCGTATTAATACTGCATTTTCTAACCGTCACAGTACGGCTCAGCTCTGGATGAATTAGTTTGTTGCCTTTGGCCTTTCCCGAGCAAGCCCTTCCTGAACTGACTCCTTTCAAATTTCAATTTGAGAACTACCCGTTCAATTAGCTTCTCTTGCTCACAAAAGGTTAAAGAATGATTTCCGAAGCCGACAACGGATTTTCCCCATTATAGTTTTCAAAATGTTGAGTTGGGTGTTTCTTCCCAACTCATTCCACTACTCACTTTACCATCAGGCGTTACAACACTCAGTTCTCGAGCAGTTACTCACTAACTCTCTGCTCTCTTCCCTACACCAGTTCACCTAACTGTGTCCCTTCAACTCTATCCCTCATCGTTCACAATTGCAATGACAGTACTTTCACTCACTCAACTCATTTGTCAGCCTTTATTTGCCCGCCAAAGCTCTCCAATCTCCTGCGCTCAACAGTTACTGTTAAAGCCGGAAGCATTCACTTTCCTAAGCCCTATGAATTAGGAGAAAGACTTACTTGTCCTGGCTGTAGGTAGGAGAATGTAGAGCTATGTAATTGGTCTTGCAAATAAAATTGTACTTTTATATAATAAAAACTGATATAAATATATAATACATGTTCGCTTCATTCAGCGAACCAAATTGAGGGCAATCGCGTGGAAAAATCCCGGTAGCTGATGGGACTGTTGTCCATTGCTGCCCAAGCTATCCCTTCACTCTCGCCTTTTTTACAGCTTTATCTGGACACTTTTGGCCACTTTATTCGGCATTACATACGTGTCCTGTTCTCCCTACGAGTTCCCCGCTCTCCTCCGCTCACATTTTTGCTCATACTGAATCTTGCTCTCAAGTTGTGTTTTGTGCTCTGCGTATTCCCATCGTTCAGTCTTGAACTCAGAGAACTATCGTTCTAACCAAGTGTTCGTGTAATCAAAACTCTAGCCAAGTGTATCAATGCAGTCACACATCTCGCACAATTCGTGCGTATATTTCTCTCTCTTTCTCGTGCACCCATCAATATATAAAGTACAAAAATAAGCAATACTACAAATTAAAATAAATAGTAATAAAAAAAGTTTTCTTCAGACCTTTACGTTTGTTGTCGAAAATAACGTTTTTTAAAGATATTTGTTATTTCACGAGTAACTGCGTCACTGGATTTAATCAATCATACAGTGTCTTCTAGCAACCTACACTCACATTTTGTTCTATGTAATTATCTCTGCATCTATCTGTTGAACGAAGATATAAGCTAGATTTGAGAGATTTGTCGAATTTTAATTTATCGTTTTTCCAATTTTTTCAAAAACGGCTCAAACGCTTTAGATCAGACTAACAGAACACTCAACTAACTGGTACCTACATTTTGTTCTCCATAAATGCTTACGTGGAAATGTGTTGAACGATGATATAGCGCCCGTATATGTAGCAAGTCGTCGAGTTTATGGGGGTTGTGGAAAGTTGTATTACTGCGCCCCAGATTTTTACTTTCCTTGGCTCTACAAAGTAGAAAGGAAAGTTAAGTAATCGGCTGAAAAGAAAATTGTGAGTTTCCTTCAGATCTTTACGTTTCAGACTCTACTGAGTCCGAAAAACATTAATGGGAAAATGGTCTGTTTGTCAGTGAACGATTTTTAGAGAAAACGACCGTACCAAATCAGCTCAAACTTGATATCTCGCCCGCAGGTTACCATGGAACGCCAAAATAAGCGTATCAACAAAATCCACCAAAAGCTAACTATAGTTATCATAGTGATCAAAACACTTACTACCAGTTTAAAAGTTTTTACCCAATAACTGCTCTTTAAAAAAATCCTGTTTACAGCCTCATTAATTCTCTGTGTACCAATTGTTCAATAATGGTCCGGAAATGAGTACGAGCAGCACAAGAAATTTCGGAACTGTAAGCGCTACCGCTTTCTGACCCCGTTCAGTGATGTTTGACCGAGTACAAATGAACTGAGTGGTGAATGAATTGAGGAAAGTAGAGAGAACCACGTACAAAAGCGAATTGACGTAGAGCTACGGGAAGTAGTGTGTTGCAACGCACCTGATATTTTAATACTGAATCATAAAAAAATTAAAATAAATAAGTCCAATAAATAATAAAGATATGTTTAGGGTCGACATCCATCATCACTAGAGGGTATGAGAAATAGTTCACGTCTTATACACGCACTAATTTTATGAAAATCGGCCAAGCCGTTCAGAGGTTTTGTTAGAAACACTGTGACACGAGAATTTCATGTATAGATTATTTTCGTTATAAAATGTTATTCTTTGCTGCTCGCATGTCGATGAATTCTGTTCTGACAGTACCTACTTTACTTTAGATTAACAATTTCAACCCTAACGAAGTGCCTTTTTGACACATTTCGCCTCTTCGCCATTAGGCGAACCACCCATCAAAATTATGGATGGGGGTCCTTACTTTTTGGAAGTACATCGGTAAATGTCTGAAACCCCGAAATAGATCGATAGTTAGTTTTGTACGAACGAGCCAGTCGGTTTAGTCGCTGGCAGGTCGTCTGACCGTTGAGGTGCGAGTAGATTCACTCGCATGACGGATTGCTTTTCACCCCTCAGTCCCTGTCAACAGCTCGCCCTTGATTGTCGACAGGTTTTTTTTTCTCTTTCTCTTCCCTTCTCTCTCTCAACGCCCCGCTGTTTTTCAATGGAGTTCCTTGCCGTCGCTCGTTCTCTTCGCCGCATATTTTATCAGCGTGATTACCTCTCGCAGTTTGTCCTTTGCCCCCTTTACTTCAAGAAAAATGTTCGCTGATTGAACGAATCCGTCTTGGAGCTCATCAATTATACATGAACGACGTTTGACGGCCTCCGTGTGTTAACCGAAATTTAGCGAAGATGAGGAGGGAAGACGAGATTGTTTGATTTTTCAAACCCCAAAACTCGAAAGCCACACACTTCATTTTGTTAACTGTTTCCCCCCGCGGTGGCTCATCATCGCACTAATATTTGTTCTTTTTGGTACCCGAGGCGCCTAGATGAGTATTAAGTCAGTTTGGTGAGATTTGTTCAAGAGTGTGACATTTGAACCGATCAGTGCTCTCAGGTAACTGTTACACGATGAACCACCATTCACACCTGCCCGTTTAGAAAATGAAGACGGCATGAATCAGCAGCCCAGCTTACCAGGGAAACTGAAGCGCGAAGGCCTACACAAGATCGAGCGCAAGACGATTCACAGCCTCCACGACAATCCTTCGATCCTCAAAACAAACAAGAAATAACAGGAAGCAGGAAAGCAAGGACGCCGTTGGGTAACGCGACTAAGGACAGCTTCAACTGTAAGATACGTTACACCATCTGTGCAGTTTCGAAACCCTACTGTTAACTTTTACTGGGGAGGAGGGTAGTGGTGGTTCATCGTAGTATTATTATTTGTTCTTTTTGGTCACCTTGGCGCGCAGATGTGAATATAGTTAGCTTAGTGAGCTTATTCCAACTTTCAATTAAGCACTAATTTGTCTTTCAGTTATTGACTTGGAACACGTATTGCACGTACACCTAACAGTAAAAAATTGTGATACGAAGACACTTGCAGTCGAAAAGTATCACCCTGAACTAAAGAAAAACACAAGGATAATACAGTGGAGTTTACATAGAAGTGCAGGCGCATGATGTCCCAGAATTTATTGAATAGCCCCTACTTATCCCACGGCCTTTATTGAGCAATCACTGTACAAGCGGTTCATGAGGCAGCGATTAGGAATATTTTTTAAGAAGGTTCATGTTTACTGTTTTCGAATTAGCGGTTAAAATACTGAGTAAATGCTAGTAAATGAAACGGTGACTCCAGAATTTTGGTGTTGCTCCTAAACATCTCATGAACGTAATTTAATCCTCATCGTATAGGTAGATTATTGGACTACCATAGGGCTTTTTCTAAAAACGTTGACGTCACATTAACAGGATTTATTTAGATAAAATTGCGGTAAACCAGATTTTTTTCCGAATTTTAATAATTAATTGTGGTGCTCTCATAATTCTTCCACGGATGACAATTTTATGGAACAACCATTTTGAACTGTCCATAGGTCTACTGCAAAGTCCACAGTAAGTAGCCAGCGATCACTTGGAGTGCTTCAGTGGATGCTGTCTAGTCCTTGGTGATCTACACGAGCAGCTCTCTGAGTACTCTGGCCACAGTTCCTGATTGATTGAGTTGAGTGGAGTTCATGAGGATTGTGTCATGGCAATGCACACCCCAAGTGGCCTTGCTAATTGCTCGTAATAAGGCAAACCTTGCGAGTGCCTTTGTGGGGCTGGAGTAGTTGCCTCACTTATAATGGGCTGCTGGCTCCTGGAAGCCTTGTTTCGCTTCTCAAGAGGAAGCTTGTGGCCTCCAAAACGCATTGCCAGTTGGCTAATCAATTTTCCCGTCAAGAAAAGCCGGGGGTTCTCCTCAGCCGCTTGCAGCTTGGCGTGCTCCCGCCATAAGGTGGCAATTCAGAAACCATGATGGCAGTAGATGGATCGACTGTGGACGGATCAGCACGGCCAGGTCGTACAGTTCACAGTCAGTATCCATAAGGCCCTGACAAGACCTTCGAAAAAGCTGGTCCGAGAATTCTCAAGTACTCCTCAGGACGTGACAGAGTGATCAAGCTCCGCCAAATAAAGCTCTACGAGATTCACGAATTAAAATTACAAGACCGAATGATAAAATACCTGCTGCCAAATGCCCATATTGTCAACTATACAGCTATTGGGGCGTTAGTGCAGTGGTATGATCAATTGCAGACTTTGTAGAGAAGTTGAGGAGCAAGGATCAGGTATCATTCGTCTAATCTAGAACTGCTAGCCCTCGACAGCTCTGAGCATTGAACTGCACAAACCAGACGAAGCACTGCGGGAGTACTGTTGTAAGGGCATTTGAGGTGTGTATTTGAGCTCCAAAATATGTGTAATTAGAAAATAACTAGGCTGAAGCTCAGAGCGGTAGAGCTCTACACATCAGGTTGGGGGGGATTCGTGCGACGGTAGACGTCCTTGAAGGCGCCCTGACAGAATAACCTGCACAGCAAGCGTTGGAGTAAACGGATGATGTTTGGGTTTCTACAGATTAATCTGCCCCCAATTAGGGTCCCATCGAGGATCCGATCATTTTCGCCACCCTCCTCAAACCATTCCCCCTTTTCATACATTTATGTATACGAATCGAGGGTTACATTATGTGACCCAATATACGAGGGCTCGGGACTTTGTTTTCTTATCACTGTGTTCGTGCCTTCCAGCTCCTCTTCCAACCAATGAAAAACGGAGGAAGGGTTTGAGCAAGGGGGGAAGGGTGGAGCACAATTGTGACAAGCCTAGGGAAGCTTGCAAACAACCCTCGGGCGCTACTTACCCCGCTCCGGAGCACGAGATTCTCCCCACCCCTCCACCATTGATTCTCCTCCGCTCTGTCCAGACTTATCTCTGAAACAATACTCTCCCACCAGGGGGCAAACAACACCCTTAACGGGATCGTGGACATGTTTTCCCTCGAGTCTCCTCTTCTTTTGACCATTTTCTTATTTTTCGTCGGCGATAGTCTCAGTGGATGCTCTTCTCGAGTCCCTTATTGCCCACAGTTCTGCCGAGGGAGATGAAATCGTCGACTCTTGGAGAGCGTCGATTCTCAAACTTATTTCGCCGAGGGACGTCAACTCGAAGCCGCCAATAAAATTGTACTGCGGGAGGAAGTGGGTGAGGGGGGAGGGGGGGAGGTATGGGCTACGACTTGGCAGAAGGAGTATTTTTACTTTCCGCTACCCGAAGGGAAGGAAAGTATAGTAATCGGCCCAAAAAAAAAATTTGGGTTTTCTTCAGATCTTTACGTTTTGAGGCCTACTGAGCCTAAAAAACCTAATTTCGGCGCGTGGTCCGTGTGTATGTGTGTGTGTATGTGTGTGTGTGTGTGTATGTGTGTGTGTATGTGTGTGTGTCTGTAGTTCGATTTGCGGGAGAACGGCTGATCCGATTGAGCTGGTTCTTTTTTGTTTTGTTCGTTATTTTTTGTAGACACCAAAATAAGGTTATGGACGATTTCGGCCGGTGGGAAGAGGGGTGGGGGACGAAAATGTACCAAAACTAGGATTTTTCGCATTTTTCTCGAAAACGGCTCTAACGATTTTGATTAAACTTTAACATTATCTTCTACTAATCAATACCTCACTTTTCTTCTCCATACATATCTCCATGAAAATACGGTGAACGGAGATATAGGCCCATGAAGCAAAAACAGGTTTTTACGCTTTTTGGCAAAACGGCTTCGGCGATTTTCACCAAACTCACAGGATGTTTTCAAATAGTTAATACCTACATATTGTTCTGAATAAATGTTCCTCTGACAGTCCATTGAGCAGAGATAAAATCAAAATGTGTCGAAAATAACGTTTTTCGAACACTTCCGTAAATTCCAGGGTAACTGCTTCACCAGATGTGATAAATCCCAATGGAGTGTCTTTAAGTCTTCCATACCAACATTTCGTTCTCCATAATTATTTCTGTATATATATGTTGAACGGAGATATAAGCCAAGTTAACTCAGAAAGGAGATTTGTCGAATATTAATTTATCGGTATTCCAATTTTCTCAAAAACGGCTCTAACGATTTCGATCAAACTTTCGGAGTACTCTCAGCTAACTAGTCCCTACATTTTGTTTTCCATAAATGTTTCTGTAGAAATGCGTTGAACGAAGATATAGCGCCCGCCTGTGTAGCTGGTGTTCTAACTTAAAGGGGTGGCGGAAAGTTGTGTGTTGCTACGCACCAGATATTTAGAACTTACGCAAAGGCGAAAAAGCCTCAAAAGTCCCGAGAGAAGTCTCGTCCATTTCGAAACTCCACAATTGATGAAACGAAATCAATAGTCTGCTCGATCATTCCAATAAACGCTCTCCTAAATGGATGGACTAAGAGCCGATGGCAACTTGACTAAGCAATTCGTCTCTAGCGCCAGTAAAAGCTCGGCAAGGTCTTGAAACTGGAGAAAGAGCCACTATCCAGATGCCGCGGAGACGAAATAAAATAACTCCGTGATGGATCGTAGAAAAACGAAACCTAAAGCTACGACTTCGGGTAGCTACACAATGAAGTTGATAACAAAGACCGGACATTAAACATATTAAACAATCAGATAACTCGGAGCACCAGACGGCAACTCAACGTCTAAAGGATGATGAAAAAAGGGAAGGAACCGGTAACCAGAAACGATGTTTAGCAGAACTCAATGCTGTGGTTTGTTTCCAAGAGTGAAACTGATCAGTGCATGGTAATTATAGCAGCTCAGAACTACCCCTGAGGGAAGGTGTCCTTCGAGGAGGAGGGAAGCTCCGACTCCCCCTTACTGAGAGAACCGTCTTGCGCCACGACGCACGAAGACGTACGATCCTCAGAAGATGTGTACGCCAGGGACAATATTGTGAAGTGCGTGTTTATTTGTATTTGTTAATTCAACACGACATCCTTTTGGAACTGTAATCAAAATTCTCTTACCCTCTTTCTCCCTCTCCACGTGCTTCAGGATCTGTCCTTTTCTGTAGGCTATACATCTAGTGGATGCGACTTATGGAATATTATTGTGTTACGCCTGAACAAACCATGCCTATTTGTGAAGGATATAGCCTCTATTTCCGTTGGATCTTCTTGGCAAAGTGGTGGTCTCTGTGGAAAAGCGCGGGAAGGGTGAGTGAGGATTTGAGCTCCTTATTCTCATTCTGATTCTTCACACACCCTGCGACGTATTGATCGAACCAGATATTTTAAGTTCGGTGTTAAAGTGAGCAAACACCTGTTTATTAACCCCATTGCCCCGATATTCATAACGATTTGAGCAAATTAAGTTACTTTGATTAAATATTGAGAGGAGTGTGATTCGATAAAATTCAAAGTGGGTTGCGTTATTAGTTTCATTTCTTTATTTTCTCCTCAAGAAGAGTTATTTATTTGCTATCTGAGGTGAGTTAAGTGAGTTCTTGTCTGATTAAGACTAACGCAATGACAGTCGTTATTGCAGAACCAACCGTATCCTTTCATTTAGATGCTGCATGATGGCACGTGTTAAGTTGTCAAAGGTTGAGATTATGAGCACATACACTGCCTTCTTGGAAAACAAACACCGCTGAGAGAATATGGCACAGTTGTTTTCCCGTAGTTCTCTCGGTTCGTCTTATAGCGAACTACAGTCAGACATCGTCGCTTATATAAAAACCTGTCTCTAGGTATATGAGAAGGAAAAATTTAAGTCAAAACTGGATACGGGGTGTGAGCAACCGGCCCAAGGCAGATTCTACCAGAGGACGAGTTTTCTGAAAGCACTCTTAGGTTTCAAAGGCCAAAAAACCCTTCCACCACTGCTATTGACCTACTGGACCACAGTACTTTACGATGTTGGTCGATTTACCGAAAGTGGTCACTTTTGGCCTACCACTAACCAATCACATTATGAAACGCAGTGCTTCTTACAGTGCCATCTCTCTCGTACTCCTCCTTTACAATTAATAAGTGAGTAGTCCATCATTCTTACTCTTCAACGTACATGTACTGTTCTCACCCTTCTTTTCTTATCTTTCCCTCCCTTCCAGCATCTTCCCATGACCCTCTGGCATCGTTCGTGGGCATTGATGTGACTCATCGAATACATAACTCAAAAGTCCAACTGTGGCCACTTCCTTTTCCTGGGAATTAAACCCAGTACTCTCGTACTACAGTTGGGCACGCTATTCACTTCCCTACGACGAATGATGGCAGAACCCTAGCTCTGACGTCCCCCTCATAAAGAACCGGTTGAGGGGCCTGCTGAAGACTCATAGGACGGGAATGCTCCACAATGCGTGGTAGTAGAACAATAGCTCGATTGATTCACAAAACCATCGAATGGAGTGACGGGTCCATTTCCTTATCAAAATGACTGTTTTTTAACACACATAAGAAAGTCTTATCAGTGGAAAGTCTAGGAGGTCGCAGATTCGCCACCATGCGAAAGCCCTGGAACTCCCTCAGCTTCCACCAAACCCAGACCGTTTGAGGTTATAGCAGGTTGTCATTTAGACAATTCTTCATCGTCCAAGTATTAACCCTCGGAGGTAAGACCCTCCCTACCTGTGAGGAGTTCTTAATGTTCTCAGGTGAGTTTCCCACCTGACATAACTAATTACTTCGGTTTCAACTGAAGAGATCAACTGTGGGCATGTTTATGTCGTAACCTTCTTCACAAAATTGCAGTTATAAGCTTCCCTAATAGCAGTAGGAGCTGGAAGGTTTGGCCGCTGCACATCCAAAAACCGTCACTCACTGAAGTCGCAAGGAACTGGATCGTCCAGTGGTCTGGTTCAACCCACTCTCAAGACATTCTTGCACTAATCGCAACTCTCGCGAAGACGGTGCACGGATTAACACAACGACGTTGTCATATAGACCTGAAAGCAGTCGGTCTCCATGAGGCATTGAGGGACTGAGACATGTGTGCATTTGATCGTAGCCCTTCGATAGTTAGCTGGTGAAATATTGTGGACTTCAACAATCACGTCTTGCTTAGAATTTCCTGTAGTACACCGAAAATATCTGCCTGTGAGGTTGCGGCCAAAGCCTTCACGAGGGACTGCAGCAACATCAAAATGTGTAACGTTTTTCTTAATTATGAAAAGAAGGCTGACACATGCAAACGTCCACTGGGTGGGAAAATCTCCGACCTGCAGGTAATCGTTAAATAAATTAAGCAGGAGATGGTTTGCTCAGCCTTTCTTAGCATATTGCTGTCTATCTTATTAGGCCCAGGAGATTTGTTGGGTTTTAAGGTCGCAAGGGCCCTGGCTCCTTCTGAGGGTCCGTGATCAGCTTCCTCACCCCCCTCTGGGCTTCTGCATGTAGAGCTACTGTCGCCTTCGAAAAGAGGGTTTCCAGCGAACCTTGGATGCTACATGATCAGCCTGAGTCACACTGCATCGCAACTAATACCTGCTCTACATTCGCTTTCCCGATAGACGAGTTATAATGGTTACCCCAGGGGGTTTCAGAGCTCTCCCTCGACATTTCGCCAGCCTGCCAATTTGATTCGAATGATGGCGCAGCAGAAAGCCTTCTTCTCCTGGATTATGGCAGTTCGGTGGGGTGCTAGCATCAGGGACACGAGTCTGCTTGCATATCCTTCAAGCTCCATTCGCACCGCAGTCCACCAAGAGACTTTGACCACCCAACGGTTCCGTAGCAATAGCGTTGACACGATTGTACGAGGTTCCAAGCAGCTGCGTGATATGCTT
Source organism: Pachypeltis micranthus (assembly GCA_020466155.1). Classification (NCBI taxonomy): domain Eukaryota; kingdom Metazoa; phylum Arthropoda; class Insecta; order Hemiptera; family Miridae; genus Pachypeltis; species Pachypeltis micranthus. The sequence goes on from CM035769.1 coordinate 43,794,340, forward strand.
GGAATTCACGAACGTGTTCTCGAACGTTTTACAATATGATACAATACCATGACGTGTTCCAATGACCCTTTAACGTTGCTTACTTTGCTCACCGTATTTAAAGAACCCACGTGGTCCAGCATCTGACTGAAGACTGGCTGGACTAAGGGTTGCTGATAAGTTTAGCAAAGCGGTGAATAAGAAATATTCTCAAGATGGAAGTGTTTGGGGATTGAAACTCTTGACAATTAATCTGTGTATGGTTAAATATCGACCATTGCGCGCTTTTTCGTTCATCCCCACACTAAAATACCTAATTCGAGGTAGGGACAGAACCAGTATTTCCAGCATCAACCCTCATCACTCCTCCGTTAATGTAGAATGACCGCCGAGTGCAGGCTATTGATAGTTTGGCTGAAGAGCAGATCAAATAACCCCATCTATGAGTCAGGGCGTTACTAGCGGACTTGGTAGAGCGACAGTGCAATGGAATATTCCGAAAGGAGAAAAGCGTCAAGGATTCCGGGTTAAGGATATTACCTCCAGAATTGAAAGCAGGGGGGAAAAGGACGGCTGAAGGTGTTAAGGCAATGGCGAAGGCTAAAGGTAAGATTTGCGTTAAGAAGAGGGCAAGAAGCCCCGGAACAGACGCGCTTTTCGAGATGAAGGCACGTCATTTGTGTGGGGGGGAAGTCGCAGGGATTGAATCGCTTGGCTTAGCGTCGGAAGGGAAGGCCGAGCTCACCTTTACTGGATACGTGAGGGAAATACAACGTCCTGTTGATCCCACCTTCCAGATCGCGGCTTCGCCAACTTCTCTCGTTCTCTCTCTCTCTCTCTCTCTCTCTCTCCCTCTCTCTAGCCCCCTCCCCTCCCTCCCATCTACAGCTCACCTTTTCCCTTTCCCGAATTGTACATACACACGGATGGCGGCTACACGGACAAACATCCGGGTTCCCGGCAAATTACTCATTGGGATTCAGGGTGTGGTCTGCGGAAGTTCTAAGGTCGTCGGGTCCAGGAGGTATTGAAGATCGGGTTTAATTGCATCAGAACTGCCAGCCCTGCAAGGCCAAAATTCGACACTTTGTACTCCGGAACAGCTTATTACCAAGAAATGTATCACTTTATTGATTACTGCCAGAGTGTCAGCATAAACACGAATAGCGGTGGGTAGCATGCAGGATTGGTAACCAATTCGTAGCTTTAGAACATATTAATTGCCGCCAGACTAACTAGTGCACTTACTGGTGAGCGATAAATTGAGAGAAGTACCAGCATGTAAGAGAATTTGCCGTGCACGAGGGTTGACATTTTTATAACTCATTGAATTCCTGGAAGCTGCTATTTTTTAACTGCGTATTTTTCTATGAGTTGGATAGAAACGCGTCTGGGTGGCGTGTGGGGATGAGGTTGAGAAGAGAGTAAATAATTTAAGAAATGAGGGACCTGTCCACCCAATGCCTGTTCAGTCAGGCGTCACCCAAAGACTGAAATGGAAGTTCAGGATAACGAGTTAGAATTGCACAAAAAACAAGATTTACAGACGCGGTAGTCCAAAAAGCATTAAAAATAGCCACCGCAAAGGCTAGGGATTCGTCAAATGTGCTATCATATCTAAAGACATTAGTCCATCCAAGAACGGTGAACTTCGGGTCCCCCACCACTTCCACAAAAATAATTCATACAAGGACTTTTAAACAACAACAGCTGCAAAGGTAAAAGACGAGGCGATATGCACTGCTTGACCCCCATTGAGGACACCCCAGTGGTCATAGGCTAGCAGTCCAAAGGGTGCATGGGGAGATGCACTGCTTGACCCCCATTGAGGACACCCCAGTGATCATAGGCTAGTGGTCAAAGAGGTGCAGGGGGATATGCACTGCCTGACTCCCATTGACGACACCCCAGTGATCATAGGCTAGTGGTCAAAGAGGTGCAGGGGGATATGCACTGCCTGACTCCCATTGAGGACACCCCAGTGATCATAGGCTAGTGGTCAAAGAGGTGCAGGGGGATATGCACTGCCTGACTCCCATTGAGGACACCCCAGTGATCATAGGCTAGTGGTCAAAGAGGTGCAGGGGGATATGCACTGCCTGACTCCCATTGAGGACACCCCAGTGATCATAGGCTAGTGGTCAAAGAGGTGCAGGGGGATATGCACTGCCTGACTCCCATTGAGGACACCCCAGTGATCATAGGCTAGTGGTCAAAGAGGTGCAGGGGGATATGCACTGCCTGACTCCCATTGAGGACACCCCAGTGATCATAGGCTAGCAATCCAAAGGGTGCAGGGGGATATGCACTGCCTGACTCCCATTGAGGACACCCCAGTGATCATAGGCTAGTGGTCAAAGAGGTGCAGGGGGATATGCACTGCCTGACTCCCATCGAGGACAGCCCAGTGATCATAGGCTAGTGGTCAAAGAGGTGCAGGGGGATATGCACTGCCTGACTCCCATTGAGGACACCCCAGTGATCATAGGCTAGCAGTCCTAAGGGTGCAGGGGGATATGCACTGCTTGACCCCCATTGAGGACACCCCAGTGATCATAGGCTAGTGGTCAAAGAGGTGTTACACTTCATTCACATACATGACACACTGGGAACCCCCTACCTTTAGCTGGGATCGCAGAACACACCCCCCGCAGGAAGGGGTACAGAATTCTCCTGCCGTATCCTCTGCGTGGTCGTTAAAACCGGCCTTAAAGGGGCTTAAAGCTCACGACACTGACATACACAACATATTCCAGATACTAAATACACTGCAACGGCTTGCGTGGCAGAACACACTCACTTGAAACACTCATAATGAGCGAAAGACAGTCCTGGAAGTAGCTCACTAACACCTTTGAGCGATCCCCTATATAGGTGCGGCCTTCGGAATGAGGAGGGGGAAAAACCAGGTTTGAGCGTTCCTGGGGCGGCTGATAGCGTGTGTCCCGCTCACCACATCACTAGTGGCCGAGGGCTGACTCTGAGCAGCAGCCGAAAAATCCCTCATGCGTCTTAGTCCCGGTGGGTGGCCGGACTGGCAGCTGCGGCGCATGTGGGGGCCTCCCTTGACCCTCAACGGACCAGCGAAAGGGGCTAGAATCAATATGCCTGAGGGGAGCTTCCAGGACACTGCCTCGAGCACCTCTCGCTCATACCACGAACACACACAACAAATGAACTCACAAGGATACACTACACCAGTCCGCTTCTTTAATCACCCCCAAATAAGTAAAAACATGACAAAGTCAACTAAAACTTCAGCAGGTAATAAAAACGCCACCTGCGCCTCTTCCTCGGGCTCGCCAAGCTCGACCCTCCCTCTTCGGACGATGAGCAACCTACTCGTCGTCCAAATAAACAAGGGCGGAAAGAACCGGGCAAACCGCGTTCATCTCCCCTTCTCCCCTAGTAGCCCGGGCAACCCGGCTACTACAAGCACACGACACAGCGTGGACCCTAAACTGTCGGACATGGAGCAAATTTGCGCATACGTCCAAATCATCCACGGCCAGCTGGCACGGATGAGGGCCAACGCGACAGGACCTATGCGGGACCTCGTAACTAGTTGCCTCTTCGAAATTTCGAAGCTGGCTATAAAAGCTAATTCCCCGCCCCCAGCGACCGCCCCTGCCACTCCCCCTGCGGGAAACTGTGGCGGCTGTCGTGAGGGAAGAGCTGCGTAGGGCAATTGCCCAGCAGCCAGTGCCACCAGCCCCCCAAACTCGAGGAGCAACAACGAGCCAGGGTAGTACCCCAGGCCCCTCATATGCGGCAGTAGCCGCTACTGCGCCTTCCTCCCCCCCTCATGGAGCTGAGGCGGAATGGCAGCCTGCCAGGGGCAGGAAGCGCGGAGGGGAGCAGAAACAGGCCCCAACTACAGGAAGTGCAGGCCGAGGGCAGCGCCCGCCTATGCCTCCGCCCAAAAACAAGGGCAAAATAAAATAAAAACCAAAATAAAAGCCTCCACCGCTTGCCAAACTCCCCTAAAAACCCACGACAAAACGTGGTAGTGGTTAGGCGGACATGTGAGGAAGGAGAGGCTGGTCCCTCCAACCCTGACGCAATGGAAGCGCTTATGCGGGTGTCCCTGCTACGGTCCTCCAAGCTCTGAGTGTCCGAGTGCTAGACATCCGCACCGCAGTAGGCGGTGGCGCCGACATTGTGACGGAAACGCCAGAAATGGCCAAGGCGCTCACGAGCCACATTTCCACAAAAAAGGAGTTGAAGCTCCAAGCGTCAGCCCCCCTGGGTCGTTTCCCACGCCTGCTGCTGCGCGACGTGCGGACCGACCTTCAAAAAGAGGACTTGGCCCAACAAGTTGTTGAGCACAACCCTGCGTTAGGCTTGCAGCCGCAGGATGTCAGGCCTCTCTTCACCAAAAAGCGTGGCAGACAGAAGGATTGGGTGATTGAGGTATCACCCAGCCTGTACAAAACACTAGAGGGGGCAAGGCACCTCCAAATAGCCTGGCAGCGGTGCGCCATACGAAAGTACCAAGCCCCCACTCAGTGCTACAAATGCCAGCGCTATGGCCACCTGGCAGTGGCCTGTACAAGACCTGTTGTGTGCGCCTGGTGCGCCTTGCCTCATCTGAGTAAGGAATGCAAGCGTGATGCTCCCCTCAAGTGTGCCAATTGCGTCGAACGCAAAATCCAACAGGTCGCACACTCTACACGAGACGCACGCTGTACCATTCGTCAGCGAGCGATTGCCCTCCAGGAGTCACGAGTGGATTATGAATAGGTCAAAAACAGTTCGAATCCTTCAGCACAACACAAATAAGAGTTGCCCAGTTATGGCTGAGTTGCTGCAAAATGCACTCAAGAAACGCTGCAGTGTCCTCGCCATACAGGAACCGTACATAGGATCCAAAACTCTTGGTCTCGGATCGCAGGCACGAGTGGTGGCTGGAGCAAGAACGGGAGCCAAGGCAGCAGTAGCCTGCATCGACCCGTCCATTGACATGCTCGCACTCACTCACCTGAACAGCCAGCACTTGGCCGCTGTGCTCATCCGAGCCGGTGGCTTTGAGCTGGTTGTAATATCATTTTACAGGCAATTTGGCGCACCAGTTGCCAACAGCCTTGAACCACTCGAGCGGGCTCTAGCAGGCCTATCAGGACGACCCTGCGTAGTCTGTGCTGATGCAAACGCCAGATCACCATTGTGGGGATCCCCAACCCTGGATGGGGCGGGCGAGGCGTATATAGAGCTGCTCACCAGGTACAACTTGGTTGTTGCCAACGACCCCATGACTGAGGCGACCTATGATGGCCCGGGAGGAAGGTCGTGTATAGACGTCACAGCCGTGTCCCACACCCTGCTACTCAAATTGAAGGGTTGGCGAGTCGTACCAGGTGCAACGCAGAGCGATCACATGGTTATTGACTTTGCCATTACGGATGATAACATCCTCTGCAAAGACACGCGTGAAAAGCGATTCCGCACAAAAATGCTGACTGGCCGCAATTCTTTAGGGTACTGGAAGGTGAACTGCGTGCCGCAGACACCGACCTAATAGTGCAAGCATCCACACCTGAAGAGGTGGACAGCAAAGTGGACACATTTACCACAGCACTGCACTCTGCTGGGCTCTCTGTACTTGGCCAACAGAAGCACAGGGCGATCAAAGTCCCATGGTGGACTGAGGAACTTAATCCCCTCAAGCAAAGTGCAAATAGAGCCAGAAGGATGTACCAAAACACTCGTGACCCTGATGCCAGAGCAACACTCCGAACTGCCTTCATCCAAGAGAAGAAGGCCTTCCACCGCGCCATCAAACGAGCCAAACGGCAAGGCTGGCGAAATTTTGTGGAAGCGGAGAGCTCTGAGAACCCCTGGGGCAGACACTACAAGTCCTCCATAGGAAAAGCAAATGTAGAGCAGGTCTTAGCTGCGATGCAAAATGAGTCAGGCTGGGCCTGCAGTATCGAACGTTCACTGGAAACCCTCCTTGAGAAGGCGTTCCCAGATGACCAACTAGCTCGAGACACTGAAGCCCAGAGGGCAGCAAGCGAGCTGATCATGGACCCTCCGAACGAGCCCGACATCCCATTGTGGACAACAGGCGACCTCGGCAGGGCTCTTGCGACCTTAAAGCCCAACAAATCTCCTGGGCCAGATAAAATAGAAAGCAATATGCTAAGGAAGGCTGAGCGGACAATCTCCAGCGGTCTCCTTAATTTATTTAATGACTGTCTGCAGGTCGGACAGTTCCCCACTCAGTGGAAGTCTGCGCGCGTTGTCACTCTTCAAAAGGGAGGCGACCGCAATCAGTCGGACCCGCGATCATGGAGACCACTCAGCCTTCTTTCCATATTAGGCAAAACACTAGAAATCTTGATGTTGCAGTCCCTCGAAGGAGTCTTTGGCCGCAACCTCACAGGCAGGCAATACGGGTGTACCAAAGGAAGGTCCACGCAGGATGTCATTGTCGAGATTCGGCGTGTTTCTGCTGGCACCGGCTAAGTACGTCGTAGCAGTTCTGATTGACATCAGAGGAGCGTTTGACAACCTTTGGTGGCCAGCGCTCCTTAATGAACTCAAAGGTAGGGGAATCCCCGCAACCTGTACTCGCTCGTCAGAAGTTACCTGACAGACAGAACTGCTACGATCGAAAGTAGGCATGTCTCCGTCCGGAGAAAGATTGAGAAGGGTGCCCACAGGGCTCGGTCCTAGGACCAGCACTCTGGAATGCCTTCTTCGAAGGTCTTCTCAGGAAACTCATGGAGACTGACTGCGAGCCGTACGCCTATGTGGATGACTTGACTGTGCTGATCTTTGCAGAGTCAGTCCGCCAAATGGAAGAAAAACCCACCACGTGCTCCGCACTGTCAACCAATGGTGCGAGCACGTCAAGATGCAGGTGGCTGAGGAAAAAACCCAGCTAATCCTCTTGAAGGGGAAAGTGAATAATCCACCCAGAATACGCTTTGGCGGCCACAGGCTCCTTCTTGAAAAGCACGTCAAGTATTTAGGAGTGAATATAGGTGAGAGGTGGGGTTTCAACCAACACCTCCAGTCCCTTAAAGGCACTACCATTGCAAGGTTTGCCTCACTGCGTGCCATTACTAAGGCCACTTGGGGTGTGTGTTACCACGACACCATCCTCATGTATAAGGCCATCTATTTAGGTGTGATTGGCTACTGCCCCTGTTGTCTGGGGTAGCAAACTAACAGTCAATCAAAAGAGAGTATTGGCCCAATCCCAGAGAGCTGCGCTCCTGTGGATCACCAAGGCCTACAAGATCTGTATCAACGGAAGCACTCCAGGTGATCACTGGTCAGTTACCAGTTGATTTGGCTGTTGAGTGCATGATTGACAAGTGGAGAGTGAAAGGCGAGCTTCCCCGCTTTGGGCTGAACTCCGTGCGGATCTCACCACAGAACAGAAACTTGCCGCCATCGATGAATGGGCTCTAGAGAAATGGCAAGCGAGATGGGAATCCTCGTCAAAGGGACGTGATACGTATGAGTTCTTCCCCAACATCCGTGAACGTCTTTCTAGAAAATGGGTTGAGCCAGACCACTGGACGAGCCAGTTCCTCACGGGACATGGTGACTTCAATGCGCGGCTCCACTTCTTTTCTCTGAAAGACTCTCCATTATGCACGTCTTGTGCCTCCAGTGCGGAGGAAACAAGAAACCATGTGCTGCTCCACTGTAGTTTCTACAACAGTGAGCGACGGTTGTTGAGAGGGCAAACGAACTTAGCAGCTTTGACTGCTACAAAGGAAGCCTATAACCATTTTGCAAAGTTCGCAAAGAAGGTAATGGCTAAGAAACGTGGTTATAGTTGATCAGTCCTTTTGAAACTTGCCACCCAAGTAAACAGTAAGATCAGGTAGGGAACCAGATTAAGAACTACTCCCAGATGGTACGGGATTCCTCAGGTGGTCACCTCCGCGCGGTAACACACGGGCAACAGCTCTCTACGGTGAGACTGGCTAACGACCACATACCTGCCGTACCTCCACAGGTCTGAGTTCGGTGGATGCTGCAGGGGCCGGCCTCTTGCATATTAGCGAAACCGCAACTTCTATGACTGATATAACCCTCGTCGAGGGTTTAGGTACAGTCATGAAATAAAGAAACAGATCTGGTCAAAGAGGTGCAGGGGGATATGCACTGCCTGACTCCCATTGAGGACACCCCAGTGATCATAGGCTAGCAGTCCAAAGGGTGCAGGGGGATATGCACTGCCTGACTCCCATTGAGGACACCCCAGTGATCATAGGCTAGTGGTCAAAGAGGTGCAGGGGGATATGCACTGCCTGACTCCCATCGAGGACAGCCCAGTGATCATAGGCTAGTGGTCAAAGAGGTGCAGGGGGATATGCACTGCCTGACTCCCATTGAGGACACCCCAGTGATCATAGGCTAGCAGTCCTAAGGGTGCAGGGGGATATGCACTGCTTGACCCCCATTGAGGACACCCCAGTGATCATAGGCTAGTGGTCAAAGAGGTGCAGGGGGATATGCACTGCCTGACTCCCATCGAGGACACCCCAGTGATCATAGGCTAGCAGTCCAAAGGGTGCATGGGGAGATGCACTGCTCGACCCCCATTGAGGACACCCCAGTGATCGTTGATTGTGTATTGCAATTTTTCCTGATTCTGAGAAGCCCAACATTGACAATGCCCTTCTAACAAGTGGAGTCAGGAGTTTCGAACTCCATCACATTCCTTCATTCCATGGTGAGAAAAGGGTGTAGTTTTAGCAGAGAGGTTTACTGGTGACGCCCCTGCTACAATGTTCTGATAGCAAAATAGGCGTCCCTTCCCAGTCATTCTCCTCTTTGACACACCATTAAAGCCTGAATATAGCTGAGTCCTATACTCAAGTTCCCTCGGGTTATGAACCTTCGTCTTTGACTACTACAAAAAAGGAACACTGGGGTGGCTACGGTAGGTGTTGGGAGGTACAGAAAGGACCAACAATCAAAAGAAGTCATCAGGGCTGAAATGCTCGAGTTGTATTGGAATGTGGATATGAAAGGCTGAAGTGCCTCCGGGGCCTTCATTCACTCTTCCAGGGTTGATTCATGATACCGAACTGTGTACGACTAGAGTTTGACTCATTTCACGCGTTTTCATTTCAATCACCCGGCATTCCTCAATTCTGTTTGATCGAACATTTCAGTTTAGAAATTCATTTCCAGCAAACTCGCTACGCGGCGATTCGCACGTTTCGGAATTATCAAGCACATCACACGAGCTAATAACGAAATCCAAACCAGACACGTTCAGGGCGATATTCAGAATAAATAAACTTCCTCCTCGTTCGAACAATTTCCCAGGCTCCGCCTTCCCTTTGGGTTATTCCCAGCTAACCAACCTCCGTATCAGCATCAAAAAGTTAGGACTCAAAACAAGGGTTACTGTTGCTAGCCATCCAACTTCTCACTCTCGCTTTCAAATTATTATATGGGTTAGGACGTCATCCCAGGGTAGGAAAGTATAATTTCCTCCTGGATTCTGGTAGGGGCCATTCAAGTTAACTTTCCCCAGCGAGCTTTGAATGTGGAAACAAAGGTGAAACAGTTATACACAATATCAACCTGGGAGTTGGAGCGTGAAATTAATCAGGGAAAGTTCGGATGACGGATTTAACTGGAAAATGAGGGTAGTGGCTGGCAGGAGGGCGGGGGCGAGAGATCCGAACGTCATTATATTTCAACCGCTGTTTCGGCGTTACTTAAATCATAATTCCATACATATTTATAAAATTAGCGGCTGTAGCACATTAGCGGCTTCAGTTGATACAACGATAATCTACGCTTCAGCGCTAAAACTTGTCTGGTGGTGGAATAACATGCTGGAATTTGTGGCCATTTTATGAAATGGTTTTGTCACTTAGGTGTGAGAGGCGGTATGGGGGGAGTGAATGTGACAGGGAACTGTCGCTTCTCAAGTGAGCAATGGTCAAACCTCTCTCTTTATTCAGGAGTTCAGAGAGAGGGGACAGAGTACGTTTTGCCCGCACACGCCCAACAGTGTATGCTCCTCAAGGTACCAGTGCGCTGTTTCTCTGCCAAACACCCGGGGGGTTAGATATTAAAGTAATTGGGTTAGTTTCGCCAGTCGGTAAATTACTAAAGTTAACGTACCTGTGTAGTGAGTAAGTCTTCTCTGACGGTTAAGTAGTAAGTTGGTCGTGGTCCTTATATAGAAAGAGGATGGTTAACAGGAGGTTGTGGCATCGTGGAAGGGGGGGGGGATGTCATGCTCCTCCTGGGAAATCCGTTGGAAGTGAATGGAAAGGAAGTAAGGGCAGCTTTGCACATCTTAAATAGTGTGTTGAGTTGTTCTCATTTGTGTAGTATTAATTTATGATGTGTCCGTTGAAATTATTTGTTTATAGATTTCATCACCTTACTACATGAACAACACAAAGTACGAAACCTGAACATATTAGTAAATATGGGAATCTATAACCAAAAAAACTTCAATGGACAGATCATAAATTAACAAATCAACCAAAATGGGACACCATATTTACACTACTCAAGACAGTACACAAACGAAAACCACCAACTGACGGATTTATACTCCACTATATACAAAAAAGTGAAAAGACTTAGAACAAACGATCAATAGACTATTTAAGACCCCTTACATTCTTTCCTTTTCACTTCCAGCGAGTTTCCCCTAAGGTGTATGACCTCCTTCCTCCTCTTTCCACCCCTTTCCACGATGCAACACCATCCCTTACCACAACACCTTACTCTTTCTATATAAGGACCACGACCAACTAAATGACTTTAGTACTGAGCTAACGGCCAGACGATGATGTCTTTACATCGACGGACTCACCAAACAGGTAGGTTAACTTTAGTACCTGGGAGGTTACTCTGAGCTGATTGGAAAGATTGGCATGTTAACGAACTAACACTCGCATAAGGGCAAAGGCCCCATTAACCTATTTCGGTTCCGCAGATATCTTTCCAACGTGTCATCGCCTGTACTAAGACGTAGATTTGAAATCGCACAGAATCCCGTCCACATATAACAAAGTTTCCTAGGCATCGCAGATAATCACCACTACGCTTAGGCTACCAGTGTTTACCTTGTTCCTCGTAGCTCGCCCACTGGTTTCTACTAAACTGTGACGTGGCGATGCATGCTATACACAAAAATACGTAACCAAGTCCTATCAGTGCGACACTAGGATAATATGAATTGTATATAACTGTCGTACAAAGGTGGTAGGCAAAAGACTACATATGCGAATATATCGAGATCCATCGACAACTGGCACCAATAGGAGAAAAGAGAAAATGGACGCTCTCTCGACTTAGCTGCTGATGGTCAAGGCAATCCTCCTTACCTGCTGGAGAAGTGGAGACAGTGGCTTTACCGAAGTCTCGCTTTTCGCATCGCAGACGAGGTCCTGCCGTCCGCTACCTAGTTTCAACGCCTCCCCCCGCTAGACCCACGTAGCTGGCTTGAAAGAATCATAGTTCAAGTCCCATGAAGCCTGGCTCCTTTTCCCACGTGGAGGATGGGTGGCCACATGGCAATTCCTGCATCGCGCCTGCCACCCATTTAGGATCTGGCACCAGCCGTGGTGTCAAAGTGGGGGGGGTCGTGGTGTCGGTGCCTCCCCCCCCTCCCCCAGCAAATCAGCTTGTTGGCAGGAAAGGGGTAAAGGCCGCTTGGCTAGGCACCCTCTCCAACCGCCAAGGATCTTTGGATCAAATCATGTTGCACGAAGGACTGCATATTACAGAAAAAGAATAGCGGTAAGATTCTGTCACCTAGTTTCGAAAAACGCCCTTAAATTCATAAATAGTTGGTTACATAATTTTCCTTCTTTCTTGTAGGGGTAAACAAATTTGAAACGTTGGTCGAAGGGCGGTACAAAATATATATTTTACTAATAGTGGACACCAACTTGGATAACATCATGTCTGGGGAGTTGACAGCCTCACCGAACATCAAAGAACGGTTCACTATCCGATGAGTTCTATGGAGCCAAATAAAGGCTATGTATGTATGTTATATAAATAAAATCGTGTTAAATAGTACGTCATTGATTAAGAGGGGCAATAGATGAATGGAAACACGCACAAAATTGGCGTTGACGCTTTAGACTGAACTGAATTCAGGCTGAAAGGTTATGAATAGCCACTTGTCAAGTCTTCCCCCACCCTCATTACAACCATTGACGTATGAACAACGTTATTTAGTCAAAACGCTGAAATATATAGTTCGTTACAAAATGCCGTCAATCGATTGTGGATGCGGAGGCGCCTTTGATTTTTTTGACGTGACAGTGATTGCATCATTTCCCTCTCGAAATAGGGCAGGCAATAGCAGCAATGTAGCGAGGTTGTAATGAGCCACTCCTGACGATACAATCCCCCCTCCCAGCACCTAACGAGACAGGAACAGAGGGCTATGGCTCTTCAGATCCACACTTCCGACGATTTTAGGTCGAGGTTGTTGACGCGTTCATAGTGAAATACATACAGACGCTGTAACGGCGGGAAAACATCAGTCGCCAGACGAAAGATAAACTACAGTTGTAAACGTCATTCTTGTTTATACAACGTCAGCGGGAATCACCCGAACGATCCACTTCCTCTTCACCCCCACACCATTTAGTTTTCGCTTGGCTAGTCGACGGAGATGATACTCTTTTCCCAGACCCCACAGATACTGACTACTTGTTCACCAAACTTTCTCTCAACGAAGAAAAGATAAATAAAATTTATTACCGTTTGAGATTGGGCGTTTTCCGCTCAGAAACAAAAAAGTGATGCGACTGAGAAGTAAATAGATAAAAAAAAAAGAAGAGAAGCAAGAAGAAGGAGAAACAAAATTGAAGGAAGGAAACGAAGAGGGGGAAAAAGAGTGGTGAGGAGAAGAGGCAGTAGATCACTCGGAGCCAACATCAAAACGAGTCAAAGAGAAAAACTGCTAGGTGAAGGCGGCAGACGTTGGGGCGCAGGAGGCGGAACGTCAAACCCAGTTTGCGGGCTGAGCTCAAACCGAGTGATGAACTGGTCTTTCCAAGTAACTTGACAAGGAGTAATCAAGTTGGGGGAGGCTGGAGAGGATGGAAGACGCCGTAACCCATTCAGACACTCGGCCCGCACAAAAGGGGAACATCTGAGAAGATAAAAGTTGCAATGGGGAGGAAAAGGGGGTGGGGGGGGGATAAAAAAGAATTCTTCAATACTTCGCAAGTAGCTAACTAAAGAATTATTTGATCAGTCGAGCGGCTCAAAGTTACTGGAGAAAGTCTTATGCAAAGCTCTCTGCTTAACTTTTCTGCCCTCTTCAAAAATTCCATTGTTCGAAACCTCCCCACAGCCATCAACCTCCAGAGCAGTTGTGCTCGTTTGAATCTCAACTTGGAAGGCGAGTTGGATCGAGTTTCTACTTTCCTATTTGTCAATCTCTACGACCAAGGGAATGGCGGTGTAGTGGATATGAAGCTTGACAACAAAACAGTCAGTCATGGGTCAATCCTGGGCCAGGTAAGGAAATATTTTCAGATCGGATCAACATCCAGTGTGGCAGCAAGGACTGAAGGCGATTAATGGCTGATATAACTCCGTCTTTTTCCAACAGTAAAATCTTTCTGTGGCAAAGTGACGCTTGAAAATCTCATGAAATTGAAAATCTCCCATTTAAGCTCGCTATCATTTGCCAGCACTCCAAAACAACTAAAGAAAGTGTTAACCCAATCCACCTTTTGGCAGCCAAGCGAGAGGAGCTGTACCCATCAACATGGGAACCTGAGTACGGCCACCGGATCGAAGAAAAAGGACAGTGACACTTGGGAGGTAGCAAGATGCGTGGGACACAGCCCAGAACGAGTCGTGGACCAGACGGCTGATTCTAGCATTTTGTGAGGTGGATTTTTACCTTATGCAGTTCTTAACAGGCCGTGGAGAGCTTACTTGCACCGAATTGGAAAGGCCGCTAGCCCAAACTGCCTACATGATGCTTCCCATGCCTGCCAGAGGTGGGCAGGCAGGCGGCGCGCAGTGGAAGACACAGTCAGTCAGCTCACGCCAGAGGCATTTTCCGCTCAATGCTGCATTTGGAGGAAAACTGGACGTGCATAGCTCAATTTTCCAGTATCTCGCACGGATCAAGACTGAAGACATGTAGGAAAGACCACTCCTGAACTGCTGGACAGTATGGAAGGATGTATGGGAATGGCGGCATGCTGCAAGATTCTCGTGAGGGAGAAGAGAACAAGTAAAGAAAAGCTGCCATCGCAGAGATGCCGCTTCTGGGTTGGTTCTCAATACGGTGGAGTGAATTTATGGGGCTACTCGGACAAGACCCTTCCAAATGACTTTGTCAGTGGATGAACCAAAATATCAGTGCAACACAGGTTGTAAGAACCACTTGAACAGGCTATAGTTTAGAACGGACCAGTTAAATCAGTTCACCATTGCCTTGTGAGACTTTGTGCATGGGCACCAAGCCTAGGAGTCCTGGTTTTCATCAATTAATTAACTAGGGCCTTAGAACTATCGTCGCTAGGTTTACAAAAGGCTAACTACCTGACTTGACTGGATTAGTCTGTGGGGCGTATAGTGAAGAGGTAGAAACTGGAGATAGGCCTGATTCTACTGCTGATGGCAATGCGATACTCTTGCTGTTTTTAGAGTAAGAGGCATACAAGTAGTCATAAATCAACCAGATCTGAGAGCCAAATTATTAAATGCCTGGTTGCCAAAAAGAATGTGGACGTGCTCCCCCTCTGTCTCACCTGGGCCAGTGTTGATGGTTACCCCACTCACCTCATACTCACCGGCTCAGGTGTTTATTTTGGCATCTGGCATCTGGCATCCTTCAAAAGTACCCCATATACCAGTCTACATCAATTCTTTTACTTCCACTATCCCGTTCTCCCACTATGCCGCTCAAAGTTGACACCCCTGACTACCTTCTTGGCCTCTTTGTTCAAACCACCGTTCAATACACCTGCTTCCCGATTGGCTGCTCCACATTTTTTCCACGGGTCTCTCATTATAAGTAAATTTGCCTCGTCTACTGTCAGGCTAACCTCAAACAATCCATGTTCAGCTCCATCGCTGGCGATACAATTCATCCTGCCGCTACAACCAGTTGCTCAAGTAAGTGGAATTAAGTTGGTTACCCTAACAAAACCCCATACGCGAGATTCTCTTTAATACGCCGTTCATTCTCATTCGTACCAATACATTACATGATTATTCTGCCTCTAAGGATGTTCGAAGTTGATTCTTAGCTATTGGGAACGGCCAAACAAGAAGGGGGGGAAACAATCGCGATAAAAACCGCCAAAAGCTCGTAAAATTCCGAACCTAAATTGCGTCAGAGCAACTTTATATTCCGCGCGCGATAACGAGTTGGGGCGGAATATGGTGGTTGAGGAGGCGGGGAATACAATTTCCAAAGTGTAGTTAACTTTTAATATTCCCAGCGGCAGTAAACTCGCTCCTGATCTCTCCAAAGACATTGTAGCTTAAAACTTCTAGTTCCTGAGCGGAGTTTGCTTCCATTTTCGTGAACTCTCGCCTCAACCTTTGGCGAACATCATCAGTTCCACTTGCCGAGTCGAGATGAATAAACTCCCCGCTCACTTCACTTGTCCGGAACATCCCCAGGGCTTCCAGTCAAGGGCAATTTCGCCGTGCGAATCCTCATACTTTCAGACATTTCTTTTCTTTGTAAAGGATAAACGAGAACTTGAGTCACCCCTAAAACATCAGGACATGCGAGAGTGCTCCTCAAACTGCCCGACGCGAGCAGGTTCGTAGAGCGTAGGGGAACATTTCCAAACTTGGAAGAACTACGCAAGTAGTGAAGCGGGTGGCAGGTGGAACAAGTTGAGAGGTACCTCCTAATGGTATCAATACAGATGGATCGAAACCTTTGGAGGGCACGGGCTGTGAATGGGTGGGGTGTGGATAAGTGGCTCTGGGTGGAGTGTGACGTACATTCCCCTGGGTCCCAACGGTTGTTCAAGCAGAGATTTACGCTATCACTGCCAGGGCCATCATAACAAACCATGTATAACAATAAAACAATCACCGTAATGTCTGATGGTCAAGCGTCGCGTTAGGCGCTAAAGAACTACTCCACAACGTCAACATTGGTGCCGGGAGTGCAGGATGCAGCTAAACTCATTAGCGGACTCTAATAGAGTTCACGTTTATTGTATTCTTGGGCATAAGGGGGCCACTGGAAATGATTTGGTCAAGCTCCCTGATTACTACGGGCACTGATAGTCTACTGTCTTGGTTGAGAGTTGTGTGGTGGTGGTGGTGGTGGGGGGGGGGGGTTGTACATAGGAATGTCTCCAGAGGAGTGAGCATTTCGGAAATTCTGAATTGTAAAACCCGTTGTCTACTTCAAAAATAATCCTTGAAGCCTTTTGTTAGCAGGAGAGGCTAAATGAACTATAATCAGGAGACGAAAAACCCGCACCTGGGGGGTTTTCTGTAAGGGCTAAAGGCAACGAACTAATTCAGCCAGACTGGAGCCGTACACCTTGCATGGCACAGTTACGTTATGTGTGTCATTGCAGCTAACATTTTCTTGCTTAATATGATGTGTCCACGACACAAAGTTCATAAAAAGGGCGTTCGTCATGGGAAAATCACTGAAGAGAGTGTTGTGGTCGCACAGGCTGCCTGTGCATGAGAGTACTGAAGAAATATTTGTTTGTTTCGCCTGGGATGGAACACTCAACTGTGCTGAGGCGCCCAAAAAACCGCTTCTCATTGTGCTTCAATATTTTTTATTGTTCTTTCGTGTTGCGACATTTCTGTGCAGGCTCGCTCGTGAGGAAGCGTTCCACCAGCCTCCCGTTTCACTACTTGCCAGCAGGCGATTCTGGACTTTATGCACATTCTTTGACACGTCCACGAGGCCGTCACCGCCTTCTTGGTGGTATATGTGACCAGGTTGGTTAACGATCCAGAATCACACCCAGATACTTGACCTGCTCACTGAGCCGAATTGCTTTGCCCATACCTTCCTGCAGCCTCAGTCCAGATCGTCCTTGTCTTGTGAATGGTACTATGACCGTCTTTGCTGGGTTGATAGATAGTCCTATCTGCCCGCACCACGAGCTGCTCCCATTAGGTCAGGTAGCACACTTTGCATAGCCAACATCAGCGTATCCTTGAGAGTAGAACCCCAACGCATTCAGTCTCCAGAGAAGAAAGTTCATTAACAGGTTCCAAAGGAGAAGGGATAGGACCCTTCCCTGAGGGTATCCCCTAACAGCCCTAGGCCTAAGCGAGCAGCGTCCTATAGAGGTCGGAATCTCTCTGCTTTTCAACACAGCAACGATCCACTTTATTGCATTCCTAACGACATTAAATCTGACCAACGCCATTACTGTGTATTGAGGTATCATCGAAGGTCCCCTCGATGTCTAGAAATGTCCCTAGGGCAAGCGATGCAGAGTCACACGATCTCCCTGAGAGATAGGCATGCTACTCGTATTAGCCAGGGCGTCAATCTTAAACATCCGTCCCTCAAGTACCTGTCATGGATCTTCATGGTCTTGGGCAGGAAAGATGTGAGGCATATAGTTCTAAACGCCTTAGCATCTTCGTACGAACCCCTGCTAGGTTTTTGTATGGAAGTCCCTCAAACTTCCCTTCAACCCTCAGGTATGTAACCATGCGCTAGATGATGTTGAGTGATCCGGCGTGGTTTGAATTCTAGAGAATCTGGTAGTGCTCTTAGTTATCTTATGAGCGTCATTAAATTCTTATGAAGCTTGTAAGGCTACCACCCAAATTTTTCAGAGAACGCTATGAGATGGATTTATGAAGAGACATCGTTGGTCTAAAACACCGGAAAAAGAAGAGAGTACATAAAAGAGAGCAATATTAGTGGGCCGCGGAGAACGAGTACTATCTTTGGAATTGACCATAACGACCGCTAATTTTCCTCATTTTAATCTCGAATTTAGAGTACTTGCGTTATCGTAAATTGCTGGCGATGAAAGGTAGATAGAGGATTTTCAAGTCATTCTTGCACCAGTTTTGAAGTATCTGAACAACTTCTTTCGACACGATTGTAATAGCTCCACTTTACATACACATTCTCTGAAATTTTCGAAAGAAGAAAAAGGAAATTAGAAAAAAATAGCCCGTAACGCCTGAAGTGTTGTTGAGGGAGCTGTTGGAGCATCAGAACTCCCTCAATGATCATTTCAGGCGCAGCGAGTAGAAGCACCAGCCCAAACGCGAGTTACCTGACTTTCAACACCTTCACGAGTTAACGATTCACTCGTGTCAAGTTTTGTAGTCTCGATAAGCAACAAGAGCGGAGTATCAATGTCCTTCGACGCTACACCGAACGCTCTTTCACTGAAAGCCCCGTCATTAACATCCCATGCAGTCGACGGCCACTCGAAACGGCTCTGGATCCGAGTGGCGTTCGGGTCGAATGGAGGCCATAATTTCATAATATTGCGGGCTCTTTAGAAGCTTCCTAATCGGATTAGAGAATATCATAGTCGCGTCGACGAAAGGACGGGGGAAGTGTGAAGTTCCCTCGGGATAAATATTAACGGAAACTGCCCTCTGGGGGAGAGGCCTTAACGCGTTGAACTCTGAAATAGACTTGAAAGGGGGATGTAGCGTTGATTTGAAGTTGAGAGGAGAGAGAGAGAGAGAGGGAGAGAGACATACACAGAGAGCTCGGTTTCGTCGAATTTTCTCGCGAAATGGAGGAAAATGACGAAAAATTGGAGGAAGTTCTCTAAAACTGTTGGCTCAAGGACTGAAAACGGCACTGTTTGGAACATCAAGGGCTGGAAGAAAGTGTAATGGCCTACGCTAGAAACAAAGCTGTTGTGGGAGTCTTTTCTCGACTCAACTCCATGGAACTCATTGAGAATCACAAGCCTCCTTTTCGGCGGATTATCTTCACATCTTCACATTGACCAACTCGACCGGGTTCATCATTGCGCCACTTCAAGAGGACATTGACCAAGGTACCTGTAGCACACACACCTGTGTTTAACCCATACTGTTTAGAACGTGTGGAATGGATTGTAGAACCAAGCGATCAATTGTTATAGGCTTGCTTTGTTGCAGTAAATGCTATCAAGTTCGTCCACCCTCACAACAACCATCGAAACCCAGCGGAGCAGCACATGGGTTCTTGTTTCCTCCGTATTGGAGACGCAAAACGTGAAGGATGGAGAGTCTTGGAGAGAAAAGAAGTGGAGCCGCACATTGAAGTCGCCATGTCCCGTAAGGAACTGGCTCATCCAGTGGTCAGGGGTCAGCCCACTTTCTCTTAAGAGGTTCGCAGATGTCGAAAAGCTCGAATGTGTCGCGTCCCTTTAACTAGGATTCCCATCTCGCTTGCCATTTCTCTAGCGCGCATTCATCGATCGTTTTCGTTCTATGGTGGGAAGCCCCCGTTTTACTCTGCACTTGTCTGACCGTTTGCACACAACAGCCAGTTCAACTGGTAACTGACCAGGGATCACTTGGAGTGCTTCTGTTGACACACTCTTATAAGCCTTGGTAATCCACAGGAGTGCAACTTTATAGGATTGGGCCAATGCTCTCTTTTGATTGACTTAGTTTGCTCCCCCAGACAACCGGGCAGTCGCCAATCACGCCTAGGTGGCCTTTGAAGAGCGCTGGACCTGTCTTCAGTAAATTCATATCGTCTGCCTTCGAGGGACGGTAACATCACGCAATTTACTACAAAACGCCGATAGCTTCCAAAGAAAAACAAACGTTGCCGTATTTTGCTTGTAGCTATTCACACAAGCTCATTCCCTACAGTGCCCCGAGAATACCAACTGGAAAACGGAAGGAGAAACAACAAGGAGAGTGGGGGCAAAGAACGCATCAGTTAGCTGAATACTCAGCGGCTAACCATTACAACGCAACGACAGTCAGGCAAACAATACTTACCCCAAAGTACGAAGAAGAATGCTTACGAGAGAAAACAGGAAGGGAGCACCGGTTTTGCAGGGAAATGGGCAGAAGTTTCTGGGAGAAACGAGGATTACGTACGCGTTCGACGAGCATCTTCGAATTTACGCGCGCTGAAGAGGAGGGCGACGTTAGGAGAAAGAAGGGCATTACAACTCGGGGCGACGACATCCTGAGAGTCCGGGATAATCATGTTTTGAATAGATTTGGCAGTAAAGGGATGGAGAGAGGGCAAGGGGCCTGTATGTTCGCTACCTGACGAGGGCGAACGTACTCTGTGCCCATGTGCTAGTGTATTCCTGTTATTAAGAATTCAATCATGTTTTGCGTCCTAATCACAAATCACTGTATTCCTGCCACTACGCTATGAATAGTATTGCGTATTAAGGAGCCCTCCAGTCACCCACCACAGTAAGTTGGCGAGTTCTATCCCAATCACTCCTCAAGTATAGTCATTTGATTTGACATGGACAGTTTTGCAAGAGGTTTGAAAACTATCAATTAAATTATTCCACCAAACCACTTCGGAAAAATGACACCTTACTGTTTTTTTGATAGTACGTATTTTCCGACTCATTTTACGGTATTAACTATCATGAACTGAATTAATCTAGAGAACATTTCTTACAATTTACGTATCAACAGTTCGTCATACTGTACACTATCACGAAAAAGTTGTACAACGCCCCAAATAATGAAGATATAACAAATGCAGCAACACACAACTTACTGGATACACGTTCGCTTTGTACCTATTACTGCTTCATAGGCCCCGTTGGGCACAAGCCGAATTGATGGGTTTTTGACTTCAGAATGTCTGCCGCATAATGGTACTCACTGGCCCTACGAAAAGTTGTTTCCCCAAACACTTTTCTATCCCAACCCTTTCGTTTGTGCGCGTGAAAAGCCCAGCTCCTCAATCATTTACAAGTGACAACGGATATACAGATTTCCCCTGTCCTGGACTTTCTGATCTATCTTTCCCACCCCTCGATTTTACATTTCTCTTCTCAACAGACAGCTCCTTCCAAGTCAGTCATCCATCAGCCCTCGCGAACGACATTCATCTCGCAGGCCTGTATTTCTGTTCACCGAATTTACGTGGGATATTTATGGAGAAAAAAAGTTAGGTACTGATAATTTTAAATGTTTAATCACAATAAATGCGAAAAATCCTAGCGTTTGGTACATTTTGGTCCTCCGTGCCTCTTTTTAACCGACGGAAATCGACCATAACCTTACTTCTGGGTCTAAAAAAAAACTATTAAGAATCAGCTCAATCGGTTTGTTCTCCCGCAAATTTAATACACATACTTTTTTTTTCTTAGTGGCACCCAACAAGAAGAAACTAAATGAATAGTAATAAAGGAAATGTGGGGGTGCCCAGACTAACCTACGGCTGTAGGGATAGGCGGATTGGACGGGGAGGGAAAGAAGGATAAGAGTATGTTACACGATAGAACGACCCGCAGTATAGATGCGACCCGAGCAACACACGGGTGGTGATACCGTGGAGAACGCCAGCTGACACATAGCTGACGCATATCCTCAGCGCTTTTCTTGCATGACGCACCATGCCAAAACACAGTCAATGCAGGAACCCTGTTGTTACCTGCCTCCACTCCACCAGCTTCTGATACCGCCATTGGAAGATCCATCTGGTCACATTTGCGTCTCTTGACTTGCCAAGTTAATGCAAGATCCCGGCTGCCAGATACTACCAAGATTACTCCAGACGCATTTCCGCGTAGTGCGGCTCCCTCTCCACTTCACAGCTCTAACATTACAACGCACAAGCAACCTGCTAGCAAACTGCGTCATGACGCTTGAGACGGCCCCCATGACAACGCAGACATACCCGCGCCACATAATTCAGTGACTCAAACAGGTTACAACTGGCAAGACAGTGAGCATTCACAACCTTACGATCCCAGCCTTTTGTACACCTCATCGCTGTAGGCAGCGACGCCACAAGAACGGTGTCAAAGTGCCGGTAATCCTTCCCATGAATGCTCTCTGTAGCCCACTCCACTAAAGCGGAAGAGCAGGTAATCGGGACACTCTTCATCAACCGAACCATGCAGAGCAACTGCTAACTTCCAAGGCTTCCTGGGCTTGGGGGCAGATGGAGTCACCATGAGACAGCACCGCTACTGATCCTGAACAAATCCAAAACTAGCCACAATGCGTGCGACTTTCCAGCTAAGCACCAACACGGTGGAATACTGACAGAGAGAGATGGAACACTGAGTCCCCAGATCTAACTGGGGCGTGAATGTACACACATGGTAGGCCAAGCCAAGCACGCACAGCAAAGCATAACATTTTATCAAGGCTTCTTAGCATTCAGGCAGTCATCTTTGAGAGCAAATACGTTCGAAGGAGTCGCAAAGTCGGCGGTTTACCAAAGATGATCACCAAGGTCCACGCGGCTTCTGGCCGAGGAGTTAGCACCGAGAAATTCAATTCCAAGGTACCGCCACATCTCGAGGACGCCTCTAGCTGGGACCTGGGCTTTGGCAATCACGAAACCCACATCCACGACTTTCACACTTAATAATCATGACCTCAGGTGGAAACTGAGCCACCTGGAGAAGAGATGCCACTACACTATGGGGCGCACTTGCCTTGAATTTAGGCACTCTTCTCTAGATTAATTTTGTATGCATTAGTTTTCACGGCCAAATAAGTCGGAAAGGAGATAGTATCAATAAGCTGTTAAAACGCGCAATTTTCCCAAAATGGCGGAGCGAGCGGCATAGTATACACTATACTATGGAGGTATCGTCCAACCTCCGAAAATTGCAACCCCTCCATGCGGCAATTCCCTCTTTAAATGTAAATCCCCACCCACACACCGATCATTTCGAACTATTAGCGTGAAAATGCAGTTTCAGAATTGACATTGATCAACGCAGGTGTCTCAGGCGATCTCCTTGAAATTGATAAGTCAATTCGTTCTCTACCCTGGCGGCGCTGCGACCACGTGACATGAGAATTATTTAGACGGAACGTTGACAGAAGAACTACCTTCCAAGATATCTCTGCTTAAATAGAAAACTACGTCACCTCAATTTTAATCGACTACAACAGCGTAGGCATAACAAGCGAGAAAGGTGGCACCAGGAGGACAGAAAAGTGTCCTTCCAGTCAAGAAAAGCGAGTACTGACCCCATACTGAATTGCGACAATTAAACTGGAGCGCTGCAGACATCCAACGAGCCTCAGGCCCAACCACCTGTCAGAAACGGGAGGTCGTTAAAATGAGGCTTCAGGGAGGAGCCTGGATGACAAAACAAATAGCCCAGGGAACGAGCCTATGGGAGACACAGTCTGAAAAGCGAAGAGATAATTGAGACATTGGCGAGGAGAGGGACTTGGGCTATAAAATCAAAATGCACCGCTTAATCCGAACGCGCGTCCGTTTCAATCGGCAATTATTCAGGCCGACGGCAATAACGTCGAGCCAATAAGTAGACGAACAATAAAAAGAACGGGTCCTATCTATTCACGAGCCTCGTTTCAACAGGATGAAATATTTGTTTTGGTCGGATTCAACGGATTTGGGGGCCCATCATCGACGTCTTTCAGGAAGCAATAGATTCGGAAGAGGAAAGAATCTATCGAAACGAACGGAATGAAGAAGAGCCGAGAGATAATTTGAGAACGATTTCCATATCTTCTTTCTGCGCATAAAATACGGAACCGAGGACCATAAACATCCCGAGTTAATTGCCAGAGTCGACAAAGTGGGGACGTGAGGAGCATAAAAAGGAAACGGACGAGCGTGCTGTTCCACACGTTCCTTCTTATTAAATTCAAAAAGTAACCGATGTAAGTTACAATTATACGTGTCGTGACTTGATGAACCACACAGGCCGATTCGCACGAACCTTTGTGTTGCGTTCATACTCCGAAGCCTGCTGGAATAGGGCTAAGGAAAGTAAATGAAACGTGGAAACACTATACCATGCATATGATGTGGACGAAACAAATTAACCTCCGCCATACAAAAAAAAAAACTGCGATACTCGATGAATTGTTTGAACTCGTCAGGGAAAAGTGGCTACCGCCCTACGCAACGGAGGCGTTTGTTGGGGCTGCTGACTGTAAACGTTAACTTTCTCTCAACCCTGTACTAATTACTCATCCCAAGAAACCTGAAACAGTTGTATTCTCAATGGAGGCGGTGGTAGGGTTTAAATTACGAGGAACACGTCAATCAGAAACGAGCAAACATTTACAGCACTTCGTATTTCACCAGCACACGAAAATTATGAAAGATGTCTTGTTGTTCTGCTCGGAGGGTATTTGAAGTTAAACTAAGTTCATTTTTGAGCGATGAAAGGGAAGGGAGGGGGGCGGAAACCGTTCCCACGTGTCTGGGAGCAAGGGGATATCTGGTTCAAGGAAATTATCAACTTCTCCAACGACATGATGACATGAGAGTCGCAAAATGAAGAGCAACTTGTTGAGTCAGGGACTAATCTCAACTAAACCACTCGTACATAAGCCGCGTAGGATTAGAACGGAATCTGGCAGTGCTTCATGAAGGAAGCTACGAAGGTGATAGGAATCTTCAGCAATTGGACTCAGGAACTTCAGAGAGGTGGTTGGCCAATTGCCAGATGGTTAGAGGAGATTCCCGGGTGGAATGTCGCCCAAGCCAGATGCACCTTAATGCTGACGGTCTTTCTCGCAGATCCTGTGTGGCAACGACTGTAAGTACTGTCAGCGGCAGAAGCAGAAATTCGTAAGAAAAAAGCGTCCCAACCTATCTGACACAAATAAAGCCATCATTTGAGGTATGGATAGAGTGAGGGAGAGACAGAGAGCAATGGGAAGACTGCTGCATGACTCCATTCGGAAAGAAGGTCTACTGAATGATGTCCTCGTGGATACCAAAACCTCATCATACCAAAATCATTACGATCTCCTGGAGTAAAGTTAAATGCTGTTAAAGTTAATGTTGTTGGACGTAAAGCATCATATCATGGGTATGTTATATCAAAACAAGGAGTTGCCACAGTTTGCAAAAGTTGAACACGTTATGAATTGACCAGTTCCGCGAACACAGAAGGAGCTTTGTTCGTTCTTAGGGTTCTGCTCATACTACAGAACATTTGTCCCAGACTTTGCTGGAAGATCCAGCTTGCTATACGGATTACAGGATGAGCCAATCATTCGTTTCAGTCCGCAGCTGAGGAACGCCAAGCACTCTGAGGTACCTCAGGTGGTACCTAAGTGGACAGTGACCTGTGACCATTGCCCACTTCCTCTCTCCAGACTGAGGACCTCTCTTGTTCACTCCTTGGAGAGTTTGTGACTGCCATTGGCCATGCACATCCTGACAATACGCAGCCCTGAATCTCTCCTCCCAATTGCCGACCTCGTTATTCAAGCGGCTCTTGGTAGTCCCTAGGAAGGCATCAGGTTCCACTGGGAAAAGCGCAAATCCTTCTCTCGCTAGTTTATCGGCCTCCTCATTTAATTACGTCCCTGTACGACCTGGCACCCAAGACAGCGTCAAGTGTTTTCTTTTACCGAGGTCTTTAGCCCAGTCAGGCCTTCCCAAACCTGTTCTGACGTGCTGCACACACACTGTCACAGCGAAGAGCTCTGCATGTAAAACTGTAGCCTGCGCATCCGGTGGTATTGCTGTCTGGAACCTTGGCCTATAAACCTTGCGAGTGGGACGACCCCCTTCCCATCTGGATCTTCTCATCTGAAGGGAAGCTCGAAGTTTAGCTTCATCTGGACTGAGTCCCTGAAGTACAGAGCAGACCCCTTCTGACACACCTAATCCAATATCAGGTGGTGCGGCGCCCTTCTACCCCTGCCTGACAAAACCGAGTTCTTGCATACCCTGTAGGTAGGCACATCAATCCCCATGTATGGGGGGAGGTGCAAGACCCATCAGAAAGGCGAGTGACGCTGCAGGGCTTGTCTCAACGCAACTTCACACAGCCAAGCAAGCCCTGCGCTGCTTTCCTGTACTGGTCTAGCAGACCAGGGTAACATACGTGACCACTGGCCAACTTGGCCAACCATTTTCTAGATGGCTCACATCACAGAGCAGCTATGTGTATTGCTCTCGTCACTCTACACACTAACATCTTCAGCTCAGGCCGTCATGTATAGGAGCTAATACAGGAAACCCAGAAGCCTCGTCAATCATTCTCTTTAATTCAATTTTCTTACTCAAGCCGACAATGTAGTTTCAAGCTTATAGTTTCCTCAGTTGGGGTTTTCTCACCTCCTTCCCTCATATCACTTCTCCATCTTATCTCCTCCTTACGACAGTCTACCCTTGAACTGAAGCTCTTGTCCCAGCTCCCATCAATTTACCTATTGAAATGTATACCCGTGAGTGTCACGCGACCTATGTCCCCAAGTTATTCTACTCTGAACTCCATCATCGTTCGAAACGAACGTTCAATAAACTAGTTTAACAACACAGTCGTCTTTCTAGCTCGTCTCATTCACCAACAAATACTTCGTCAGTAAACTTCATGCGCGTATCTCTCCCCCTCTCACGCACAACGTCCAATGAGTGGCAATCGAAATATAGAAAGTATAAAGTACAGCCAGGTAAAAGAATGAAAGGAGAGAACCTCCACTGCTGACAGCTGAGCACAGAGGGCAAAGTTCAGGGGAAGACCCAGACGTGAAAGGGGTGGGGAACGGCACCAAGCCTACGCAAAGGAACAAAACCATCGGACTGCAGACCTGCTGCAAGGAGGAGATGAGCGCTTTCAGCTGTGGGAAACTGCCCTCACTCGTAGGACTTCGTAGATGGAACACGAGAAGATGACATGAGCCACATTTTCATTCTCGCCCATCCCCCGTGGGCAGTCTTGAAAGTCTCGTCGCTGAAAGAAACGGAGCCGCTCATTGAATTCACTATGTCCAGAGAGCAGTAGCACCTCCGAAAACATCCGTCGCTACCACCCCCTATCTATGCAACCCGTCACCACCGAGAGGATGCTATGGAGGTGCCTCGACATTGGGCCTGCATCCCACCTGGCCTGCCAGAGAGCTGTGACGCACTGTAACACCGTTGACAGCAGTTGTCACGGAGAAGCACCAAGAGCTGGTGGCGGAGCGCGCCGCGCTACTCCATCGGCACATCTCGCCTAACGTAGGACTGAAGTACCACGAGGTCCAGAACGAGATCCAGGGGGAGGACTCCAGCAAGTACTTGGAGGGCCAAGTGAGAGCTGGTGGGGTACGATGAGAGGATCGCGATCAGCATGTCACCCTGAATAGTGAGCGCCTGCTGTCAGCCCCAGGCAGTGGTGCCATGCTATTCTGTCATTCCGAGAGTGTCTGCCCTGATGTCGCAATAATGGATTCCTACTCGTGCATCATTAGGTCACAAAAATAGTGACAAACTAGTTTCTTTTCTCTCTCCTTAGTGCTGTCTAGTTCTCAAAATGTTAAACTTCCTTCAAGACGGCAACAAAAGAGAAGTGTTAGAAAAAGTGAGTCTATCATAATATTCACGTTTCGGGCTTCATTTTTGTCTGATTTCTTTCTTTTTCTTGCCCGCTCACATCAAAATCGATTAATCAAAATGCATTCATCGATCTATCGGAAGCGAACTGTGGTTGTGCACAGGGGGGCATTGCGAGCCTTAAGGAAGAGAAGTAAAGCTTCCTGTCCACAGTTATACCGCCCTCGTCACAGTTACTTCTCGAGAAGTTACTTCTAAGTTGTTTGTCTATGACCCTTCTACAACTTTGTACGTGGATGAAATAATCTTAGTTCCTTCAGCTGGAAAACATAGGGGACAATGTGTCCAGTGCATGTACTCGTAACTACTTAACTCATTGAAAATCAGGCCAGTAATGCAGAACGCACAATTACTGTAAATCCGAGGAGTCTGTGTTTAGCGTTGGGAGTGTAAAAAATAGCTAATTTACCAATAACTAATAAACAACTCAAATACTTCTAGAATAGTGTATAGGGAATGGTTTGTGTGCACGCACACGTTGACTGGCCATGGTACAGCGCAACGC
Organism: Pachypeltis micranthus; assembly: GCA_020466155.1. NCBI lineage: Eukaryota > Metazoa > Arthropoda > Insecta > Hemiptera > Miridae > Pachypeltis > Pachypeltis micranthus. The sequence goes on from CM035769.1 coordinate 43,822,272, forward strand.
AGAAAGGGTATTATAGGACAAGATGTGTTCGTGGGTCACCAACGAAGGAAAGCCACGTGTCTACGAAGACGGGCCGTAATGGACGGGGTTGTAATAACAAAACGAGAGGCGCCCCCAAATGAAATAACCCGTCACATTGAACGGAGAAGCCTCTAAAAACAATGATCTAACAACCCCCCACCCCCCTTCTCGCCGTTTTACCATCAGCCAGCCAATTCACACATCCCTCGTCAAACCAGTCGGAGGGTAACGAAACCACTCAACAGCTCGCCAGAAGAAAATTAAGATCCTCCGGTCCTTTTACCTTTCGAGCGATTAATACCCTGTCTACTAACAATGTTAAAGGCCCACCAAATTAAGCCCCCCCCCCTTCACTACACACGCAACTGAGGAGAGTCTTGAAAAGGTCTCATCAATAGGCTTACGAGGACTCGTTCATAGTTGATACAGCTTGGACTGAAGTTCTTTGGTTCCTTAGAGCCCCTCCCATCGCTACATTTTCACTCCGAATTCTAAGGAAAAACTTAAGAAAGTACTTACGGGCAACTTCATGCACCGTACTTATAGTTCACTTACCTGAAAGAAAAAAAAAACAAGAGTTAGTTCATCGTGAGGTCAAGAAAACAGGTAAAATCAATGTAATTACACAGTAACACCTTTCACAGTGTTAATTCTCATCAACAGACAACGTTAAGGATTTCGTCATAATTAGCTGCTATTTCGAAATATAACCCTTTCAGAGCTGTCACTAAACCTGTTCTCCTGTTGGGAGCGCTGCAAACATGCAAATGTTCGTAAGTTCATAGACCAGGCGATTGCTAATTGTGCTCGCTTCAACGTCAAATGGCAATTGAAAGGTTACGCGCCAGTTGAACGGGTTTATCGCTAAAAACTAAATCTCGCTGCCCAACTGGTGAGAGGAGAGCGACTTACAATTCTATTGAACACTCCCTGCAGAGTGCCAGATATTACCTACTACAACTCGTGATATTAATAAACAGCACGACGCATACAGCATTCGACGATTGATCGAAGTAAGAACAATATGAACGAAAAACTGCTTAATCCTAAACTTCGTTTTAACGTTCCCTAACTCTGCGAAGTAGAAAGGGAAGGTTTTATTCTGATCTTCGGGTTTTAAGGGCTTCTGAGCCTGATAACTCTCATTTGAGAAGATGGTCTGACAGCGCCTGTACATCAAATCGGCTCAAATTTGATGCATAGCCAGCAGATCGCCTTGGGACGCCAAAATAACAATGCGAGAAAAATCTGAACAAAACTAACTATAAGGAGAAAGAGACTTGGAACTCCATGCAAGAAAGATACAATGAGGATACAAAGGAAAATTATAGCATATGAATAATACTGTTGGGTACTCGGCTAAAAGCCCGTGTTTATGTTTAATTTAATCTGAAAATATACATACGACTGCTTAGTGTAAAATAAACGCCTAAATTATACGTTTTCCTTCTCCTTTTCCTTTTTATACCAACTCAAAATTATTTTGCAGCAACCTAATGTCTATAGCTACTAGTTATAATTGTTGGGTGCACGAGAGGGGGAGTTGCAGAACGAAATGAAAAGAAACTCGGTGAGCATTGGAGGACTGTATTATGCGTACAATATTTGCAATGAATGGAGCTGAGTTGATGTACAAAAGAGCCAAACAAGGGGACAACTCAGAGTACGTGGGAACTGGCGAGGGAAACTGTATTGGAATGAAAGCGCGAGCTGTTACTGGGACGAGAGTTGATAGCGGAATGACAGTGTGACCTTTGGGAGACGAGTGTCTTTGGGAAGAGTGGTGTTCTCCTCTTGGGAGCGGAGGTAAATCGAGGGAAAGCACAAAAGGGGAAATACGTTGCCGTTGAAAGTTAACCCGAACTCCTTTGTAGGAGGAGAATCCAATGACTGAGCGGGAGGTTCTCGGACTTCCCCATGGCATCACATGAAAAGGGCCAAAACTGTTGGGTTGGGCGGACTCACCAGGTAAAGGAACAATAATGGCTTCACAACATTCAGTACCCTTTTGGGTGGACCATGTACTAATACGTTTCTGAGGGAATGGGTTGGGTTTTTCATACTTGGATCAAGTTGACTGAGTAACAGATACATAATATATTGTCGACTTCGAGTTGTGAAGGATTTGTGAGGTTTGGGATTGGGGCGGTTTGGGGGCATCCAGTACAAACCGTGTTGGGTATGAATGGGCACTTGAGCACGTCAAAATTTCAGGGCGTGAGGTTTGTGAAAGCGAAGAAATTCGTACTAAATACCTATGCCCCATTGTAAACCAACCCTGAAGGGTAGCGTTGTGGTTTTCCCAGGATTATTGTTAATAATATCTTCTGTAGAATATTAAGATTTCCTAATAGGTTAGTGTAAGCTCCTCCTCAGGCCCAGATACCATACTGCGACATAGACTGCACTAGCGAAATACAAATTGGTTTTAATCTATTTTGGTGAAGCACTCAACCCATGTATCGTACATCGTAGAATATGGCAACTGTTTGCGCCATTTGTTTACCATAAGTTCAAGTGACTAATCTTTGACCGTGAGGAAGCTTTCTGTCTGCGCCATCCCCACTTCTCCCACCTCTCCGGAGATCGACTCGCCCCTTTTCAAGATCAGTTTCTTCTCTTCACTCGTTTCCATTGATTCTCTGGGTCATCAGCATCCCACCTCACGTTCAGATTTAATGAAATTACCATCGCCGGCTTCTCTAACCGGTCAGACGTAAAACTTTTGTTATTACATTTCGAAAGGACAGTAGTTTAAATATTTTTCATTCCAATTGTTCTTATGTTAACTCAACCTAGCTTTAGCTCTTAATTGTCCTTTCTTTTTCTTTTAATTTCTTTTTGTCTTATACGACTTTAGGTAATTGGTTATTTTATTAGAGAAACCCCCCTCCTTTGTGTGAACCTACAGCAACAAATGTCCTTAATTTGGAATAGAATCAATCAATGTGTTATTTCCGAGTTAGGTTACCATCAAGTATGACTCCCAGATATTAGAATGCTCTTTCCAGTTCATTGCGTACTTGTTTGCCTACCTATGAGAGTATATTTTTACTTTCCTTGGCTCTACAAAGTAGAAAGAAAAGTTATGTAATCGGTCGAAAACATAATTTTGAGTTCTTTTCTGATCATTACGAAATTACTGGGTCCGAAAAACACTATTTGAGAAAATGGTCTGGGTGCCTGTGTGAACGATTTTTAGAGAAAACAACCGAACCAAATCAGCTCAAACTTGATATCTACCACGCAGGTTACCATAGGACGCCAAAATAAGGGTATGAGCAAAATCCACCGTAAGTTTATTATAGTTATCAGAGTGATCAAAACACCAAATATTTTTTTTCTCAAAAACAACTCTGACGATTTTGATTAAATTTTTTATAATGATAGCTCCCAATAAGACGACTATACCGCGTAATTCCCATTTGTGTGAAAATGACGAGAGCAGCACAATAAATTATCAAACTTTTCGACGAAAATCGATTTAAGCGCGGTTTTTTCCTCTTAAAGACCGGTGAGATGTTACTACAATGGTAAAAAAAATTGGTGTAGTAGTCCAATCCACTACTTGAAGGGTGAACGTTTAAAAACGCTCATAAGATATACGGGGGTCACTCTAGAAATTCCGGAATTTCAATCACCGCCGTTTCGCTTACTATCATTTCTAAAACTTTTTACCCTAACTCTGCAAAAGTGATTACTATCCTCTTTTAAAAAATCGTGTTTACAGCCTCATTAATTCTCTATGTTTTAATTGCTCAATAATGGTACAGGAATGAATACGAGCAGCACAATACATTCCGGAACTGCGAGCCCTACCACTTTCTGCCGCCGTGAACTGAAATGAATTGAGTGAATTGACGTAGAGCTAAGGAAAGTTGTGCGTTGCAACCCACCAGATATTTATATTTATAGTTAACACGCTCTCATTCATCCGTCGACAAACTACATTCAGTACTTGCTGTATTTCCTGAATAATATTTGACCAACTTGAAGTATATCAGGCAACATGTTCGAAAAGTATAAAATAGGATTTCGCCGACGACGTGGCGGCCCTCGTGAAAGGTCCCGATGATACAACCAGCATCACCCTTCAATCTTATGCTGACTCAGTGGATGACTAGTGTGACAAATGGCGAGTGAAGGTAAACCCAACCAAATCCTCCTTAGTGTGTTTCACTTACAAGCTCAAGACAGGGCGCCACATCGTCTCGATTCAGGGTGTACCGGTACCAGAGGAATCCTCGGTAAAATACCTGGGCCTCAACCTTGACAGGAAGCTGGTATGGAACACACACATTTCAAATCTGTTGCAGCGATTGAGGTACCGTCTGAAGCAGGTGAAGTTCCTCATCCAAGGGTCCTCTCGTCTACCTCTTCACCTGAAACGGCTTGTCTACCTCACCATATTGAGACCAATGTGGCTACACGGAGGCGAATTCTGGGGTGCGGCCAGTAAGTCACAGTTAAAAAGAATTCAGAGCTTCCAGAACAGAGTGCTTCGAATTATAACCGGAGCCCCCTGGTTCGTTCGCAACTCAACCCTCCACAACGACTTGAACATTCTTCCCGTCCAGGAGGACCTACAGAAGAAGTTCATCAGGCTACACGATAGGATAACATCCCACACCAACCCTCTCCTCATTCAACTGACCCAGAACCTTCCCCAAAGACGACCCAATCGCCGGCTGAAGAGGAAACGGCCTACCGACTTCCTAGAAGACATTGAGGGCTACTAGTGAGTAGCACCCTCACCCAAGTTCCAAGTTGCTGTTCATGAATCGTGTTAAATTATTCCCAACCAAAATGTATTATATACAATAAAGTTTTCTTCTGTTTAAAAAAAAAAAAAAAAATAGGACCTAAAGTGCTCCCTTGGATTATCCCATAATTTACATCCTTCGCCCTGGGTATACTGACTTCCTACCCCCACGATATGTTTTCGATTCTCCAAATAACTTGAAAACCGTGATAGAGTAGCATGCTTTCCAATATCTAAGTTCGGTCGATGGAATCAAAGCACTTCAAGGCGAAGAATCTTCAAGTAGAATCTAAAAACGCTTTTAGGCCCTTTAATTTCTGGTCACGCGTGTTGTATAATTCCCCCGTGATGTCATACGCGTTAAGTTGAATGTCGATTGGTTTATATCTGGGATCAGTACTCCTTTCCTCGTACGTTCCACGAGCACACACTGAAAGTGATGAGAGAAGCACAATTGTTTCGGTATAAAACAGGGGTGATATCTTAAATTTGGGTTGTAGTACTCCTCATTTATCTTCTGCACGTTGATCGTTTAATAACGGTCGTGGTACTTCAACAAATTCTGGAACCTTGTGCGCCTTCAGTTAATAGGATTTTCTAGAGCAAATCGAATAGCAGAATGCACGCGGAGCTGAGGGAAGTTATGTGATGCGTTACCGGATATTTTTTTCATCCTTTTTTCCCCTTCAGGAGCCGATGGAACGGGAAGTCACGTCGTGTCGTGCCGTGTCTAGCCAGGACCGCAAGAAGGCGGCTTTCCTGAGGTCACGTGAGTGACATTTTTCCCCCCTCCAAGCGAAGCGCTCGGATTTGGCCGAAAGGGACGGAGATCCTCCAGATACCGGGGAAATAAATTACTTCGGATGTTGAACGCGTGGACGAGAACTATTTAATAAACTCTTGATAAAAGGCGACCCTTTGCGCGAGATAAGCGGCTTTGTGGCTGATAAAAGAATCCCAAGAGCCTCAGGGCTAGCCGCTAGTTTACGAGGGCGCGATCCTCCGCCCCTCAACCCGCGCCAACGCCATTTCTCCTACAATTCTTCAGAAGCTTCCTCTTTTCGGGCTCAACTTCCGCCGATCTTCCAATTTCGTTCTTTTCCGGCTAAATTCATCGAAGGCATCTGAGTTTTAGGATCGCTCCTGCCGGATCTCCTCCGTCTCTCCCTCTTTTTAGTATCGCATACCGCGAAAGAGAAAATGAGCGACGGGGAAGGGGAACGCATGAATGTGGTGCAGTGTAAAACGTGCTTGACTGTGAATTAGCAGAATGAAGTACTACATACGACATATCAGGTCGGCGTAGTGAGATGAGTGGATGACGGGAAGGGAGTGAGGCGTATCATGCATGAATATTGTGCCATGTGGAACGAGCGAGGTTAAATTAACGGAGAGAGTCGACAATAATCAGCATTCCAACGGACAAACCAACTTACATATTACCTTGCAAATGGAAGACAAGTTTCAACACTGGTCTGTTACCTTGTCAATGCGCTTGTTCCTGAACCCTAAAGAGAGAGTTATATCAGTCGAATGCCAAGGAGGTTTCGCTATCATGCAGGAGCCCAGCCACTCACTCAGCATCCACCTAACTCAGAGCTGTGGAGGTGCAGCAGGTTGCCATTTTGCCAGTCTCAGTGTGTAACTGCGCGGAGGTGTGACGCTGGGGATTTCCATACCATCTGGGAGGAGTTCTTAATCAGGTTTCCCACTCAATCTATACTTGGGTGGCAAATTGCGAAAGGACAGATCAACCGTACCATAACCTTCTCGGCAAACTGGGCGAAACGGGTTTGTCTGCTCTTCCAATAACGCTCGCTCACTGTTGTTAGGACTACAGTGGAGCAACACATGGTTTCTTGGTCCCTCCACACTAGAGGTGCAATGCGGAGGAACGAGAGTCATTGAGAGAAGAAAAGTGGAGCTGGGCATTGAAGTCATCATGTCCTGTAAGGATCTGGCTCGTCCAGTGGTCAGGAGAGAGGAACGTGCTGAACCAACAAGATCTATGCCTGAGAATTTGAATAGCTCTCAGTGGAGCTGCATGCACGGGTTACGAGGGAGAGTTTGTTAATGTTTCGAGAGCTGCTGATTCAGACAAAACTTACAGCAACCACAAGCTTCGATCCAACGCCCAACTTTCGTCGGATTATGAATCTTCGTCTTTAAACACTCGACTACAGATCACTGAAGTGCTACAAAGGGAGTCAGGAGGTACATCTCCCCTCTCATAGAAGAGCAAGATGGTGAAAAGTAAGCGCCCTTTCCTGGTAGCTCCCTCGAATCATTGATCGGATTTCCTGGGAATTCGCTCAACTTCATCAACAATCCGCTCATTGAAGTCGTCCGCTCCAGGAGCAGTCGCTAACGGTGAGGGGGGAGATGTACCGCCTGACTCCCATCGTAGACACCCCAGTTATCGTAGTCTAATGGTTATAGACGAAGATTCATAATTCGACAAAAGTTGGGCGTTGGATCGGAGCTCGTGATCGCTGTAATTTTTCCCTGAGTCAGCGGCTCTCCTATTATTTTCAAACCGCCCTTATTGTAACACACACAAGTACAGACATATTTTTTTTACTTTCCTTAGTACGAAAGAAAATCAACTAAGTATGTAAAGGCTGAAGAAATAAGTTGAGTTTCCTTCAGGTAAATTATAAATAAATAAATTCGAAAAGCTGTCGTGAGTATTACGATTGGGAGAGAACCGCTGAACCAATCAAGTTACATATTTAGCCAAACGCAAGTGTATTAGCAAACGTCGTCAAAATTAGCTATAGTGATTACAATAATCTCAAAGTAAATTTTTTTTTTCAGAAGCGGTTACTACGATTTTGATCAAATTGTGTGAATCCGTAGCTTCCAAGGATATAACAGTGCCACGAAATCATTCGTGGGAAAATGAGTGGAGTAGCACAATAAATTATAAAATATACCTCCATTTTTTTTCAGCGTGAAAGTCGCTCAAATGACGACATTTTTCCGCAAGTACTCCCCTGTAATGGAAGAACTGTTTCCATTTCAGGAAATTATCTTCTGTGTATGCGTATGCATGTTGGCCTGAAGGGGTGCAGCAGTGTCTCAAGTCAGATTAGGCCGCCCTGGCAACCTCATCGCGGTGGTCGATGGTAAAACCTTAAACGGGTATAGGAATACTTTTAGTGGACCTCCTGGAAACCCTTGCCGACGGGTTTCCTGCCCTCGCTTTTAGCCTGCCTCATAGGCTTCCGGGTACGAATGGGGTTTTACGTCAGCCTCCTGCCCACTCTTTCACCATTTCCACCGCCAAAGAGGACCACCTGTACGGAGCTCAGCCGTTCAGAACTGCCAAAGGTCTGGCGGAATGAAGAGATAAACGTCGATTGGTCAGTGTATATGTATACTTCTGAGGAAATACGCCTCATTGCAATAAACATTTGGCAGAGCCATTAAAGATGTGTGCTGGATATCCGAGTATAGGCACCCTGTAGAGGGTCAAACCGGAGTTGGAAGCACCTGAATGGGAGGCAGGTATCATCAAGGTTGCAGCATCTTCCTCGTGCGGCATGTGGTGCAAGAAAACGCTAAGAAAATGCGTCGACTGAGCGTGTTTGCAAGAGTTCTTCGAGGCTCCAGTCGTGGTGGTCGTTTTACCGTGGAACTTTCTCTTATCCTCCTTTCGTTTCCAATCCTTCTATCCCTGTCTATACAATGGGAGTCAAGCATGGTCGTAATGATATGAAGAAACAATTTTTCGGTCGCTATATAACTTAAGGGGAAGCGTAAAAGAAGAAATTGGACAAAAACGTTACAAGTTAATTGGTTACAGATTCGTTCCATGCAGTCTGGAACACCCTGTGTATTCAGGAGTTTCAAGAATCGCTTTGATCAATAGGCGATCAGTCCAAGCATCGAGGGATGCAAAATCAATCCCTTTCCCCGTTCAATTCTCGGGCATTGCGAAGTCCTCCAAGGTCCACGTCCACTTAGCGATGCGCCAGCCCTACCAAGGCCTTAACTTAACCGCTACTACACCCGGGAGTGCAACGGGAGAACAATGGGCAGCGCCCTACTCCGTCCGCTGCAGCAGTTTGTAGTTTCTGAACATCTGAAGAGATCTCGTTCCTGTTTTGCTCCCATTGTTTCAAGCCTAACATTCCCATTAGGCCTCTCACAATGCCGCCTCCTCTGAGCCCTCAAATACTCGTAATACCCGAGGGGCTTAGCACGCGAGAGGCTTAATGTAGAAATTCTACTTATTGCCACCGTTGGTCGGGCTTTATCTCGCTCCGCTCCCCGACAAAACACAAAACCCCCCACCACTATACCGTTCGTTTTGCCTTTCTAACGGATCACAGGGCGCCGCTGTTGCTTTTGCTCGGCTCCGCTTTCCTCCGAAAAGGGCCACGCGGCGATTTTACGGGTCGCTATTACGATTCTCCTCGCATAACGTAATTGTGCACAGTTCCACCTCGTAACTTTGTGCTTATCGAAGAATACGGGTTAAGTTCCTGTGGAAAATACGGCGCTGGAATTTAATACTGTAATTCGATTCAATGCAAATGAACCACTTCGCAACCAGGTAAACTTTTTTGGCGAATTTCCAAAATATCTCCAGACGACTCTCAAGTGTTCAACTCAAAAATATTCCTTCGGTGCGTAGGATTTTAAAACTTATAGCAGTTTTTCTCTATCAGCCCCAGTTTATTAGATAAATGTGCTTTTAAGATGCAGTTTTACTTGAAATATACAGTTCTAACTCCATTTCGTGGAGGTATAACTCACATATAAGATGTTTCGTTACCGTGTTCAATATATTTGTCATATCATCAGTGTGAAGTGGTCAAATTTCACACCTAAAAGGAACCCCAAATTCTCGAAAGACACTTGAAACTTCGAAAATCTAGTGACGGAGGGCGAGGTGAAAGCGAAAGAAACGAAGAATTTGCGATGTTGACAGAAAATTGACAAAGGAGTGAATTTCTGTTAACTCCAAGGGATTACCCCTCCGTATTGGCAAAATATAAAATTTAAAAAAGATCAAATATAGCTCAATGATTTGGATGTGCCTCAGACACGCCACCACCCTCCTCTTGTACTCAAGTTTTTCGTTATAGCTGCTCATCACAGTCAGTTTACCGGTCAGTTAGTTACAGGAAAATCCACCAAATGGATTAACCATAATGTCTTGCACAGGCCAACGTAGTTGAGATCCCATGAGCGTTCGGCCTTTTTCATGATATGCCGCGAAGAAGACCGAGGTCCGTTCTGTCGGCTTCTCTTTCAGACAAAGGAATTAAGTTCCGTTTAACTTCCAACGACAAAGGATTTCCCTTTGTACTTTGGACTTTCCAAACATGTCCTTCCCACTATTTACCTCCCTCTCCAACACACACAGCTCTTCCCAGATCACTCGTTTCCCATTGCTCACCCAGACATTCCTCTATCAACTCTTCTCAGGTCTGTTTCCTTATTTGATGACTGCTCCTAAACCCTTGACGAGGTAGCCAGTCTCCCAGTAGAGAGCTGTTGCCCGTGGGTTACTGCATGGAGGTGACCACTTGAGGAATCCTGTACAATCTGAGAAGAGTTCTTAACTGGTTCCCTACCTGAACTAACTATTTACTTGGGTGGCAAGTTTCCAAGACTGTGACCACGTTTCATAGCTATCAACTTCTTTGTGAACTCAGCAAAATGGTTATATGCTTGCATTGTAGCATTCAATGCTGCCAAGTTCGCCTGCCCTCCCAACGACCGTCGCTCACTGCTACAGCAAATAGAGTTGAGCAGCACGTGGTTTCTTGTTTTCTCCGCACAACGGCTCAGGACGTGCACGATTGAAGTCGCCATGTACCGTTAGGAACTGGCTCGTCTAGTAGTCTGGCAGAACCCATTTCCTTGAAAGATGTTAAAGTATGTTGGGGAAGATCTCATACGTGTCACTACCCTTTGATGAGAATTCCCATCTTGCTAGCCCTTTCTCTAACGCCCATTCGTCGATAGTGGCAAGTTTCTGTTCTGTGGTGAGATTCGCACAGAGTTAACCCCAAAGCGGGGGAAGCTCCTTTCACACTCAACTTATAAATTATGCACTCAACGGCCAAGTCAACCGTTAACTGACGAGTGATCCCTGGAGGTACCTGGAGTGCTTCTGATGATATAGTCTCATAGGCCTTGGTGATCCACTGGAGCGCAGCTCTATGGGATTGGGCCTTTAGGTGTGGCAGCTAGCACTAATAGGTCGGTGCCTGCAGTACAAAGTTCACCTTCCAGTACCGTAGCTGTCAAGCACCCGGACGCTTAGAGCCTGGAGGTCCTTAGCAGGGCACCCGGACGCTTAGAGCCTGGAGGACCCTAGCAGGTTACCCGAACGCTTAGAGTCTGGAGGTCCTTAGCAGGGCACCCGGACTCTCAGAGCCTGGAGGTCCTTAGCAGGGCACCCGGACGCTTAGAGCCTGGAGGTCCTTAGCAGGGCACCCGGACGCTTAGAGCCTGGAGGACCCTAGCAGGTTACCCGAACGCTTAGAGTCTGGAGGTCCTTAGCAGGGCACCCGGACTCTCAGAGCCTGGAGGTCCTTAGCAGGGCACCCCGCATCAGCGCTCCCATTGCATCAGGGATGGAGGGACCAACCTCCCCTCCCTCACTTGTTGGCCATACCACTACCACGTTTTGCCGCGGGTACAGTTTCCCGCGCCAGTTCACGCGTATTCCAAGTACCCTTGTGTCGCTCACGCTCAAGGAGTTCCTTTTTATATTATGTAAGCTCCCCTCCGCGTGCGCCCAACACATACTGTAAATAAAGTGACCTTCAACTACAGTTGAAATTATTATTTGAGTTATCGCGTGTTCTTTCTGTTTCGGAAAATGTTGTTAACATAAAACGTATTGTGTTGTAGATTGTTGTATTTTTTATGGTAAACATAGATAAAATGAGTGTAAAGATCTCGTACAAAATTAGGGTCTCAACCTTGATTTCCCAGCTATTTTGTACGCTCTACTCTAATTGTGGTAGGCAGAGGAGGCAATAATAAAAATTTATATAACCAGCAATAATGTAGGCGTGTACTGGGGAAGCGTTTGCAGTCTTACATTAAACAACAAATTAATAAATGAAATAGCACTTTCGAACGTAGAATAAATAATAGAAAATTAAACGCCTTTTCTACTTGATGCACTGGGATAGAACGTGCACTGGCGGTGATCTTCGGCGATCGGGATAGTTCCGCGTGCAGTAGAAGCGAAAACAAATAAAAGGTCAGAGCAGGTAGCGCGGATATCCTGTCGGTGTTCCGGTCGGAAAGATACTGACGAGCTGCAGGTTTATCCTGATATGAATTGGACGGGTACAAAAAAAGGAGTAGTAGATAAGATCGCACGCAATAATAGTTTGCCGATAACTGCGGCAGCGTTGCAAAGGTGACAAGCACCGATTCATTTGGCGTAAACAATGAGTTCAAGTAGAAGTTGTGTGAACCCTGACGAGTGATACATATTTGAAGCATATATGTTAAAAGAAAACAGAGAAACAGACAGTGACTATGTGAAGAGTATCTTGGATACTTTGGACTTGGTGATCAAGATAAAACCTGGGCACCATATCAGGTCTGAAAAACTTGTACACAGCATTTACAAAAGGTGTGAAATTCGGCGTACCAATTGTTTGGAATGAACCCCAAAACCATCTCAATGACAGTACCTTCTGCTTAGTTAATATTACTGGAATCAATCCAAACAACCCTAGCAAGAGGCCTTATACAGATTTGGTCTTTGCAAGACGATCGATTCTTCACTCAGAGGAAGTGCCAATCCCGACTATCCTCTACCTACCAGAGCTCTGTGAGGATGAATATCGTCTTTCTGATCACCCTTCTGACACTAATGAACGTGATTATGAGGGGATTCCATCAACTCTACAACGTTTCAACCAAGATGAGTTAACTGACCTCACCAAAGATCTCAACCTGTCAAAAGAAGCTTGTGATTTACTCGCTTCCAGGTTGAAGGACAAACATGTACTGGAAAAAGGAACCAAAACTACTTTCTACACTTCTTCTCACAAGAAGGGTGTTTTTGGAGATTTTCGGGGATCCATTGACTCAAGCAAGAACTACAGCGATCGCGAGGAGTTCCGATCCAATAAACCGGCATTCGTAAGGATTATGAACCATTACCTTAACCACTAGGCCACGATCGCGAGGATGCCTTATAATAGGAGTCAGTCATTATCACGAAATTCGAGGACACTAGGAAAAACCGGGTCTTCTGAATGTTTTCAAGACGATTGGAATATTGACAGCTCAAAGCAAAGTTTGAAATGTGTTCTTCTGCACAATGGAAACAAATTTAGCTCACTCAACGAAAATGAAAGAAGAATATAAAATGTTGGTCTTGGAAAAGCTAAAGTACGAGGAACATCACTGAGTGATTCGTGTCGAACTAAAAATTGTCAACTTCCTCTTTGGACATCGAAGTGGCTAACCTCGATACCTTCTTGGGTATCTAGAATAGCAGAGAAAAAACACACCATTGGGTTAGAAAAAAAGGCCAGGAAATCATTTTTCCTCCACTGCATATCATGCTGGGCCTCATTAAGGAAATCGAGAGGCTCTTGATGAAAGCGGATCGTGTTTTGGATATATAGGGGAGAAGACGCCACAGTTGAGTAAGGGGAAAAATTAATGCACGAATATTCGACGATCTACAAATAATACAACTTATGTCGAACTGGTAAACGAGATGCTTAGTAGTTGGATGTAATATTAGTATTGAGGTGCACTATTTACACAGCCATTTAGAAAATTGAGGCGATATGAATGAAGAGCAAGGTAAAAGAATTCCATTATCAAAGTTTACGTATCTGTTAGGTGAGTCCGTCTCCTCTGGCTGGTGAGTTGCTGTGGGCGCGGACATTATCGTTCAGAATGCTCCATTCCTCTTTCAGTCATACCACGTCACCTCACAATAATTTAAATATTTATGTGACAGCTAAATACGTACTAGAAATAATTTAATGACAAAACGACGCTTGCTGGGTCAGATAGTAAATATACAAGTTATCGTTTAGTTTTACACACCCCATTCAGTTTCCACGGCAAAAACCGGATGGCCCCGCATCCGCGCAGCCCGACACGTAAAATAAGGATTTATCACTTCCCTGCGATCAGCTCCAATGGGGGGGGGGGGGGGGGAAGGGAGTTTTTCAGAAGAATAACCCGAAGAAGAAACCGTTCTCCCGTTTATCAATTTTCCATCTCCGCCGCCGTTGACGGCGATTAACATTTTACGAACGGTTAATTCCCGTCAGAAATCCTCTTTCCCTCCTGGCGGAATTTCCATTTAATTGCGCGCAGTAAACCGCGCGAGTGCGGATTGTATAGTGAAGTAATGAAAAATGGTAATCGGACTTATCTCCCCGCGAAAGCCTGTTCTTGACACTTAACACTTGTTACCCGCTCGACGAGAGATTGTAGTATTTGTGCGAGGGGGCGGTGGTGGTGGTGGTGGAGGGGGGTTTGGCAATTAAACCATTAACGCGCGCGCTCTCCCTTTGCAATCGTTTTCCGGTTCGTCTAGTTGCAGGACTTCCCAGGAGCTTTTCAGCCCAGACGTTGGGTGAGATGGGCTTCCAGCCACGTACAACCTTCCATGATAATCTACGCATATAATTTATTAAAGATGCCTTGTTACCGTTTTTACCTTCATTAGCAACACACAACATTCCTCAACCGCATTTCTACGGAAACATTTACTAGTCGAGACTACTGCGTAAGTTTGATCGAAATCGTCAGGTTCAACAATTATCGTATTCCGATCCATCATGACTTACATTTCCCTTCACAACGTACATACGAAAATAGTTGCGGAGATCAACATATTGGTGTACGTTGTTTGAAGTGACCGGGTAATTGATTAAATCCAGTGTGGAGCAGTTACTCGGGAAATTACAAAAATATTCAAAAATCATTATCTTCGACACGTTTTGATTTTTACCTCTGGTCAGTGGACTGTAGGAGGAGCATTTATTCTGAACAATTTATAGATATTAACTGTTTGAAAACATCTTGTGAGTTTGGTGAAAATCGTTGAAGCCGTTTTGCCGAAAAGCGTCTATCTTTTTTTTCTTCATTGGCATGAGTCTCTGTTCATCGATTCTCCATGAAGATACTTGTAGATAAGAAAAGCTGGGTACTATTAGAAGATAGTATGACAGCTCATTAAAAGACGTATTCGAGAAAAATGCAGAAACCTGTTTTTTGTACATTTTGGTCACCCCCCCCCCCCAACAACCTTATTTTCGCGTAGTCCAAAAATCACGGATAAAATAAAAAGAGAGGCAGATCAATCAGTTCAGTCGTTCTCCTACGAACACATGGACGCACACAAACTATTTTTTCAAATGCCGTTTTTCGAACTTAGAAGCCCTTTAAACGCATAGATCCGTCACGACACTGAACAAATCAATTTGTTTCTGCAGATTACATAGCTTTCCTTCCTTCTTCGTGAAGCCAAGTGTTTGGCAGGCCAAATTAGCTGGGTCTTAGACCTCCAATATGTCCGCATCGTCGAAAGTCATTGTTTGCTCAAACCCTTTCGTCCCTTTTGTTACCTATGGAAAGTCCACCTCTTCAGTTATTCCGATTGAGAATGGAGTTCCCCCTTCTTTGGGACTTCCCCAAATTTCCTTTCCCTCCCCTCATTTTACGTTCCTCTCTACGACAGACAGCTCCAACCAAACTCATTCACCTGTGAGTTCTCACGAAAGTCGGTCGTCTACCAGTTCTCTCAACGATTTGTCTCCCAAGTCTCGCCCTACTTACAACTCTCTCTCTCTCTCCCTCCACTTAAGTGTTCCACAACCAGTTCACATGTATTGAGAGTCGCATGATTTATACACTCACACTCAAACTGATATCGCTATTCTGTCCAGTGTAATGCAGCCATCAATCACACTCACCAGGTCCATTTATTTCTCACTCCCAAGCTCCCAGGCAGCAAGTATTTGTTTACATCAACTTTTCTGCGTTTGTCGCAATTTGTTATCACCTAACCCGACTGTCCTAAAATTAGGATGAGAACCGCGGCCTAAAGATCTATTGTGCGAGACCTAATGTCTTACAGGTCGATGTCTACCTCCTCAGGAATGCCAAGTATTTCCTGCAAGAGCCTTCTTTGATGTCCTAGGAGAAGTAGTATCGGCACTGGGACAGAAGGTGGTAGAGTCTTCTCATCTGTGCCACACTACTTACACCAAGGTGTCGATATGCTCCTAACAGGCATGTTTGATCATTTGCAGCGTCCAGTGATGATCCCCTGCATCCTCAGAAGGCTCCGGGTTATCTCGTGTATTTGCTCTGAGATAAATGGAAGAACGAACCGAACAGCGAATTTGAATAAAACTTCGCTTTAATCTCGATAAAAGTTGAGCGGAAACTATTGAAATGTTGCAAAAGGCCTTCAAAGACAGTTGTATGGGCAGAACACAAATAAAAGAGTGGTACGGGAGGTTCGAAAGTGGCCGCACATCTGTCGAGAGTGATCATCGTTCTGGTCGACCGTCAACGGGAATATCGACGGTAATGTCGAGCGTGTGCGTGCCTCAGTTGACTGTGAGAGACCTGTGAGATAAGATGAGCTTGGTGCGGTTGCAATACATTTCTCAATCTCTGCAGCAGTACACTAACAGTACTGTAATGTAACGAAAGATCATCAGTGTTACACGAGCGACCCAATGATGTCAGCCGTTTACTGTTCTCAAATGGCTCGCCTTACAGCAACGATGAAAGGAGAGTTGCTTCTTGAAATAGCGAGCACTTAATAACGTTTGGCGTAATCTGAGCAGATCTGAAGGCTTAGATTCCTCGAAACTGGAGGAGAAATTGAAACTCAAACAGGCCGTCACGATATCGAGCGACTCCGAGGGCGACAACCCTTGAGCCTCCAGCAGATTCGGTCGGTATAAGGCGCAAAGGTTGATGCGATTCCACAGACCGCCTTCAACGGGAATTCAAGAGCTAAGAAGGCAGGGGAGCCACTCTACCAGAAAATTGAGGTATATCTGAACGCCCTGCCCTGAATTTCCCTGCCGCCACAGCTTCCAGAGCATCACCTTCAACCTCATTTAGTCTAATTTGAAGGAGTTGCGCGGGCTTCTGCTACAATCCAGGCGGCAGATAGATCGCCTACCGCTCCCCTCGTCGGAACCAACCCTTCTTTATATACAAAAACGCAGAGTGGGAGTAGCGGCGGTTTAAGGAGGCTGGAAGAAGACGCTCCGTCATGACGGGGAGCAGACTGATTGATGAGGAAGAGTCTGCGACGGGGCCGAGGAAGAAGAATCCTTTTATTATTTAAACGCAAAGTGCTCCTCGAGTGGAGGGAGCCGTGATGGTTTTTTAACTGGAGGCGGGTCGAGGATCCCAGAACGAGGAAACGATGGATACGCATAGGAAACAAATGACCTGAACGGCAATCATTTCCCCGGTGGGCGCACAAATCAGGATATTTCCCCGTAATCTAGGGCAGGGAACACCGATTCGATCCTGAGATTTAACGAGAAAGGAACGATAAAAACGGAAGAATACCTTGGCTGCAGGCAAATCCGTCTTCCCTGAGAGGAGCTTTCCAGGTCGCAAAGAGCGTCATTAACCCCAAAAAGTTCACTCAGGACTGCAGCAGCGAAGCAGAAACGTATAGAAACCTCTTCGTCTTCAGATGCCACAATCATCATCACACTAAAATGGCTCGAGAGGACAATGGTGAGGGTTAAGTAGCACAACACAAAACATTCTCATAAAAGTAACAGTCTCATGAAAGTAATCGTTTCATCGTTTGTACTCCCTTCCTCCCATCTCCTTAAAAGCACACACGCGCAACATCCTGCCAATAGCCAACAGGTGCCTAAGGCGTCTGGAATATTTAGTTTTCGCTGTTCCGGTTGGTGAGCGCTTTCGATTTAAGAACATCATCGTCTAGCCGTCAAGTCAGTACCAGAGCCAGTTAGTTGGTCGTGGTCTTTATGTACGAAGATAATGGTAAGGAGGTGGAGGGTCGAAGAATGGGAGAGATCATGCACCTCTGGGGAAACCCGCTAGAGGCGAAGGAAAAGGAGTGTAAGGGAAGTTTTGTATGTCCTAAATAGTTGATTTTTTGTATAGGGTTGTCTGTAAATCCGTCAGTTAGGTGTTTTCGTTTGTGATTTGTCTTTTCACTTAGGATTTGTCCATTGAAGATTTTTCGTTCATAGATTTCCAAGTTTTCTAATATGTTCAGTTTTCGTCGTTTGTACTGTTTATGTTGTGCAGTCCTGTATTTTGGTAGGTTCATGCCCAGTTGTCTTCAGACGGATGGCAAAGTTTCAGTCGTCTTTGTTCCACCTAAGAGATTTAATGTGTTGTGAATATCTGATCCGTATTTTGACATTTTATGTCTTTACTTTGCTACATAAGCTCGAAAATGTAACGGCCAAAAGCGTCACGAAAATTAACCTTTGAGGCCGATTGGACAACACAACGTTTTAACGCCAGTTTCAACTGCAGTCCCTGTGGCGTAATGCATAAGGCATAGGTCTCCTAAGCCGGAGGTTGTGAGTTTGAGTCCCACCAGGGTTACTATAACTTTTTTGTTGACATTTTATGTCTTTAATTTGCTACATAAACTCGAAAATGTAACGCGGGATATGTAACGGAGAAGCGTCACTAAAGTTGTGTTGGGTTAAGTGCATGATAACGTCTGTTACAAAAATGAGAAATATTTTTTGTGTTGTAATTTTATATTTCTTTATTTAAAATGACCAAAAATTATATTAAAAGAAAAATACATAAAATGTCCCTCGTGGTTGCGTACTTGTACGAAAGCTGTAACCACCGTTTGTGTTAGTGATTTTAAATTTTGACATTTTAAAGAAATTCACTGATTCCTCAATTATGGTGGTGACATAAGTAGGAGCAACTCAATAAATTAACGTAACATTGAACATCACCAGTTTCTACGTTGAATTCTTGGTTAAGATGTAACAGGTTCATATAAACTGGGAGACATTTCGTTTGTTTCTAAAACTGCTCAACATACATTTTACGCGAACAACAACTTATAATTGCAATCGTAATACTTTGGTTCGCAACAGAATTTAAATTCATACATCTTGAAGTCGTCGGAACGCTCTCATTTTAACTCACACTTTGAATCGTGAAACATTAAAACAATTTTTTAACATTCTACATAAATTCCAGCGGAGTTTATAAGGAAAAAAACTGCGCTAAAAACGCTTTTCGTCGAAAATTTTGATAATTTATTGTGTTGCTCTCGTCATTTTCCCACGAATGGGAATTTTACGGTATAGTTGCCTTATTGAGAGATATCAATATAAAAAATGTAATAATAATCGTTAGAGTTTCGTCCTGTCTGTACTATGTATGTACAAGTACAAGTTATAAACCTCACGAAGGGTACATGTACATGTACATAAACCTCATGAAGGGTACATGTACCATTTTTCTTAAATAAACTTGGGGGAGGGTTGTCAAATTTTTATTGCAAAAAATAAGGAGGTTCCTAATTTAAATTTTCTTGAATGAATCTCACGAATAATTCATTTCACTAACGTAGGGAGAATCTTTGTACGGGATACCTTCCCACAATTTCGCAATCACCAATGTAGTAAGTGCGCAAACCGATTCGAAAAGTCGAAAGTGAGTGGGAGAAACGTCGGCATAAATGTAGTATATCCGAAGGAGACTAAATAAATAAATTGTTAGTAGCAAGAAAGGAACGGAAAGTATAGGGCAGGCTATCAGAAAGTGTCAAAAGTAAGTGGGAAACGTGGGATAAGGGAGGATAAAATAAAACCCCCATTTCATGCTCAAACGTGGGTTGTCGGTGCCGACTGACTGATGACACCGGTGGTATGGAGTTCCCTGTGCCTCCAGAACGAAGGCCTCAGTTCATCAAGTTCAACGGGGTTTGAGGACGGTCAACTTTCGTACATTTATACTTTTTAAAAAAGAGTGAAATTAATTATATTTTTTCAACTACCCTCGCACGGTGTAATAGTTTCTCGAACCCGGTCTTCGGTGGGCATTAAGAAATCCTCTCTTCCAAGAGCACGAAAGAATTTGGAGATAAGCCCAGCAGTTGGGAGTTGGAATTCAAATCCGCTGCAACTAAACTATCCCTCATCTCCAGGCACTCGTTCAGCCGTCAAAATTGTCCTCGCGACACTCCATCAACTCGCCCTGAGCCCGCCCTCCATCTCTCATCTATATCCCCAAATCCCGTCCTCGGCTCCAGACGCGATAAATCCGCCAGGCAGCCTCTCGGGCCTCTGGTCATCCCTTGAAGACGTCCGACGCCGCTTATTCTCAACTTTCTATTATTAAAACGGTTTAAGTGTCCGCTAATACAACATATCGATGGCAGGAGACAACGAGGCCTCAGTCGTTTCGAAGGCCTCAATTTGGCCCTTTGCCACGTTTCTATGCAAGGGAACTGAAATATTGTTCTGGTTCAGCGAGAATAGTCTATGAAAAGGGTCGCCATGGGAGCTTTACACGTGGACGTAAGTATCGCCACGTGGCAAAGACAGTTATTGATCATTGCCTTTTGTATTAGTTCAAACGGAGCGCGAGCTCTACACAAAAGTAGGCTGAATCAAGATTGATCGATTGTCACAGGTATTTTTTTTCGTGGATCACTAATGATCAAAAACCCCCAGTTTTTTTTTCTCGTTGAAACGGAAGAATGGAGATATTCAAGGCCTGAGATTCAGTTCTACGTAGAACGCGCAGTTAGATTTTACCAAGCTCAAACGAACTGAATAAAATATATTTGGTGCGACGCATCACACAACTTTCCTAGTAACCCCGTGCATTCAACGTTTTTCACGACTTTACTGACTAACCGAATCTATTTTTCACATTCAGTGCACAAGTAATTCGTCAGTTTGAGAAATTCTACTGCCGATCTTTAGATCCGAGTTATGCCTGTTCGACCACTCTAAACCCGTCCCAAAGTCGTAGACAAGGGAAAGCAACTCCTTGGCCAGGCGGCTTTAGGAGCCCACCCTCCATTACTTTGTGAACCAGCCCAGCACGAATCCTCCCTCACTCTTCAAGAGATTCCTCACCAAGGAATCAGTGGAACTAGCAGCCTGTGCTACCAGTTGCTGAGCGGTCTAACCCAAGACCCCTCCTTTCTTGTACCTCAAGTAAGTGCAAGTGGCCTGAAGAGGATTCGAAGCCTCGTGCAATACTGGAGGGGCTACAGTCCCCAAGCGGATATGTTTGTGACGATGCTAGGACATTCCTAGCGAAGTACTCCAGCGCCGGGAAGCCAGACGTCGCCGCATTAGGTCCGTCGGGGGATCATCCCCGAACACCACTTCCCTCAGATATGCGCGCTGACTGGTTGGTCCATCTGGGACACTCACGTGTTCCACAGTTTCCTCCTCGTTACAGAGACCGAGTTGGCGTAGTTCCGCCCTGAAATCTCCACGCCCCAGTATGAGCTGAGACACAGAGTCCCCCACCTCAGTTTTAATCTGCTCTTCACAGACGTAGAGCGAACGTTCATAAGCCTCCTTTCTTGCCACACACTTGATAGGTTGGCCAGAATCGCCTTTCTTCTGCACGTAGCGGCAACGTTACTTCCGGGCAGGAAACGCCAAGCCTTGTTCATCACTTTCCAATTCGCGTATCACCTGGCGGCCTCCATGTCAGCCAGAAGAACCCTACAAGCGACCCCAATGCGAGAGGGTGTGTGCCTTTGCCACATTAATAAGGGCAGCCCACCGTGCTGAAAGCAGCCTTTTCATCTCTTGCGGATTGGCAAGGCCTCACCATCCTCGAACAGCGTAAAGCAGAATACCGAGGATCAATCCCTTACAGGCAGTGATGAGGTCTCGGAACCGAGTCCCACCCTGACGTAATTTATCAGATTGTCAACTCGTTATTTTTAAGAACGTGTTAACTGTTTTGAAAGTATCGGATGAAAACTGCGGAAAAAGTTGTTTAAAAAAACGGCAGTGGTTCGAATTCCGGAACTTCTAGGGTCATAGTATTGATAGTTCATTTGACTACCACCCGCATCTTTCTGCGAATGCTAGTACCATTTGAGCGGGACTTACAAGGAAAAAGTCGCGCTGAAATGGTTTACAATTTATTGTTCTCCACGGTAGAGGACTGCACAGGAATAGCACATGCGGATGACTAGGTAATAATTGAGAGGAAAATTCGCGAGCGTGATTGGCGAGAGGTTGCAGTTTGCTATGAACACTGTACAATGAGGGGGTAATGGGCAGGAGTCATATGTCAATGCAGAAAAAACCTACCTGATCCTGTTCACCAGAAAACGCAATTTTATAGTGCGGGAACTCCTACTCAGGGGGAAGCTCACTTGTGCCAAACACGCGAGGAGAGCAATACAAAGGGCTTTACTCGTGATGTGGGCCATACAGAAAGTGGTTGGAGTTTATGGACCAGGGTTCTAGACTGCAATACCACTGGGTGTGCTGGCTACAATTTTACAGGGTGTGTGCAGCACGTTGGGGCTAGTTTAGGACTGGCCTGAAGGCGTTAGGTGCCAGGTCATACAAGGATAGGAGGAAATGAAGAGATCGAGAAGCTGGCGTGGGGGGAGAAATGTAGGACTGTGTATTGGCGGAGTGCGCCACGCTAAAAGCAGTTGCAAACTCTCTAGGGAGCGAACAAGAGAGATCCTCAGGCTAGAGAGGAAGCGTCCGAATGGGTAAGTCAAAGGCAGGTCGGTGAACGGCTAGCGAAGGTGCCCCTCAGAGTGTTTGGTGGTTCCTCAGCTCCAGCCAGAAAACGTTGCAGAGACGGACGCATTAGGGACGCTGCATCCGAAGACACCAGCTCTTGTGGAACTGATTTGTGGCTGCAATGGGGGTTAGTCGTTTTCTCTTACTCACGTTCACAGACACACACGTTTTCTTCTACGGCGTGTTTCCGACTCAGAAGATCAGAGTAGAACTCAAAACAACAAAATTTCAGCCCATTACTCAACTTTTCTCGCTACCACGTGGGGCCAAGGGCAGTAATAGATTAGATTGATCGCTAAAGCCATGAGAATCGCTGAATGTACGTTGTGGAAAGGTTTAATGCGTCGCATTTCATCAGCCCAGTGTATTGGAGTCTTCTGAGTACTCTAAATTTTGTATGCTGCATATCTAGGGGACACCTTGACCACTATGAGTGGTTGTACAGAATGTATAGCTTAGTTCTACGATGTTCATACTAAGACTTTTATGAAGGAGAGAGTTGTGAGACGTTTCTTTTCTGGATGGACTTCTCATTTCTGAACTGACGGCGACAGTTGTGACAGTTCGTCGAGGGAAGTGCAGCCTGGACTCAACTGTTAGATTGCAGCTGTAATCAACTGAGCACCTGCACCTCTTTTCCGCTCGAACTCGCCAATCAAAAGAGGTCATAGTCGTAATAACGAGCCTCCAACTGAGTCCGGTGAAAGAAGCTATTCTTCTCTTTTCGAAAAGATCGTTTCCACCAGAACAAAAACCCTTCGTTCCAGTTAACAATTGAAGATGGAACAGAGAGAAAGGTGGCGGGGCCCCGAGAAAATTGTGTAGCAACAGAACCGAGGGTCATTAAGTAAATAGTGCGAGTCTCCTGCCGGACGGGAGGCCTCGTATAACGGCAAAAACAAGACCGTCAAGTAGGAGAACCGAGAGGTAATGAAGGGAC
Source organism: Pachypeltis micranthus (assembly GCA_020466155.1). Classification (NCBI taxonomy): domain Eukaryota; kingdom Metazoa; phylum Arthropoda; class Insecta; order Hemiptera; family Miridae; genus Pachypeltis; species Pachypeltis micranthus. Next base: position 43,845,748 of record CM035769.1, read on the forward strand.
CTAACAAGTGACGTCGAGTTAGAAGGCTCGACGGAAAGCGAGCGCCTGCCTTTTGCCAGAGTAGTGCGTTGTGATATTTTACAGCTTTCGACCGCCGGTCGGATGTACAGGTCCCTTCCACGCCTAATAGGTCCCTAAATGCTGAGCGGGGCGGAGGGTCGGTAACGACGACAAAGGAAACATCTATCGCGAACTCACCTGCTGAGCGACCCGCTGTGAATCCTCATCAACGAGATCGTACAACTTAACGAGGAGCCCTGACCTGAAAGTCAGGACTCTACTTAGACCAAGTGACGCTCGGCTTCTCCAGTTAGTCAACCAACTTCGCCAGATTAAACACAATGATGTCCGGTACCAATGTCCAATGCCCACATAGACCAACCTCCAAACATAGAATTCCGTTCATCCCTTCCAATGTTGAATTCGAGATTCCTGAGATTTGTGGCACAGCTAGACACGAAATGGCTTCCAATGAAAAAGAACAGTATGCAATTCAAAGCACCACGTAGAACCTGGAAGTGCTTCACTGAGCGGCGAACACCCATATTTATAGTTCGCGAATTACGTTAAAAACTCAGCAAATTATTACACAACGGTATATTATTCTCTTGCTCAGCTGGACGTAGTCTCACACATCCAAGGCCCATGTTCAGCATCAGAAAATACCAGTAAACGATACGAAAGATGATGTGACTACAATGGGACAACAGAAATTACATATTCCAGGCGCCCGTAGGCAATTTGCACGACGTGACGAGTCGCGCTGACTAGTGATAGAAGTGAGGCGGTTAACCGATTACTTTCGCTGTATCGTACAGCAAGTTCTTTCAATTAATAGACTCTGGCTCACTATAATTACTCCAAGTTCACTATTTCTGGCCAAGACGCAGTCGTACACCTCTGAAACTCATTCCATTTGATCAAGCATCTACAAATACCTTAAAAACGATAACACGACGTATTTGTCTTAAAACTGCCAACAACAACCACAGGCTTCGTTCGATCAGATTATGGAAACAGGAACTAGAAAACAAAATTAATTGTCCCCTCCTACCTACTGCATAATAAGAAAAATGAAAATAAAGAGCCACAGACTTCGAAGCAATGGTCGAGTCTTCTTCCTCTTCGTTCCAACAGATCCAGAGAGGGAGCAGGGACCAGGAGATAAGATCGATGATGGGAACATGTGCCAGGACAAATAGGAAGAGAAAAGATGGTACGACCTAACCTTCTTTCAGTAACCGTCCACAGGCCTTTGTTTCTGCCCAGGTTTGTTCCCGGCAGCTACTTGGGTTTTCGAAGCCCAAACCCCGAAACTGTTTCAGCCAGATTTCATATCGCACGTACCACACAACTTTTCTCAGCCCCTCGAGCATTCAACGATTGTTATTGAACTAGTAGGCAATCTACGTTCTGCGTGATTCCCAGTGGCGCTTAACGTTCATTATTGAGTCGTTCCTACCGCATAGACAATTGTTGATGCATGAGTGAAGAAGTGATTCATAGCGTTCCTTACTCATTGGGCGTGAAGTAAACACGTTTGGTGATTCGATCACTACGATAACTATAGTTAGTTTTGGAGAGCTATCCCGCATACGCTTATTTTAGCGACCCATGTTGATCGCTAGGCTTAACATTAATATTAGCGTACACGGACATTCACACACATGGCCTTTTCTCAAATGGTGTAACGATTTGAAGAAAACTCGAAGTTTTAGTACGGAACATGCTTTAGCCTTCACCTGACTGCCAAAAAGCGTCACGCTGAAAGGGAACGAAATTATGACACGACGTAGATATACAAGAAACTCGGCCCTTCAGCCCGTCCCACCACCACGGCCGGGGAATTGGGGAAATTCTAGGAGTGCCCCTGATTACTTCTTAAACAATAAAAGAATTCCATGGTATCTACATTTTAATGGGACTGTTATGAGAACGACAGTATCTTATAAACGGGATTAATGAGAAAAAAACAACTAAAACTCGAAGTTCGCCATAATGTTGGGGAATTTATTGCGCTGCTCTCGTCATACACCCTTTAATGGATATTTCGAATCAGGCTCGAATTGTTGAGAACTGTCCACACAAACAATTTAATCAAAGAACCTTTGCGATGTTGATCACCATTTCATTATATTTTTAAAATGGTATTTATATTGTAACGGGACGAACCAAACCCTACGATTCAGCGGAGGCTCGTCCGTGGCATTTATCCTGACTAGGCACCTCAAATGCCCCGATTCGCTTGAGACTTCGCTGCCGTCAGTTGTAACCGAGCCGGTTCCCTCGTTGCTGTGTCACCCGCGCTTGCGTTCGCTCCCACTCAGTTCCCTGTCTGTGGTGGTTCAACTTCCCCGAATGTAATTGAGAATAAAACTCTGTTCCAATTGCATTCGGCTTGATTCCGTACTACTTCCCGACTCACCTAGTGCGATACCGCTTTCAATACTAATCTCCCCCGTAACAATATTAATACAAGAACGGCACAGTACATCTTATAGTTCATTTCAGCTACGAAATCAAATATTGATAGTAAACAAAATAATCGCAAATGAGTGTCTTGTAGCAACCTGTACGCACATCTTGTTCTTCATGCTCATTTCTGTATATATCTGTTGAACGGAGATATACGCGCTGGGATATAGATATAGAGTATATTTGAGATATATGGGAGCTCAAAACCTACATTTTGTTCATGATAAATATTCCTGTATGAATGCGTCGAAGGAAGATAGGGAGGCCGTATATACGGCAGGTAATCGAATTTCCAGGGGTTGCTCTGCGCACCACATATTTTATTGCTCGGGTAAGTCAGAAAAATAGTTTCATCATCCAGGTTACCTCATAGAGTTTACGATTTGGTTTGAGGAAAGATGCCTTTCCCAAGAAAATTAGAAGCGTCACTAACGAAGAAAACTTTGGGCCAGACGGTCCATTTGGAAGAGCGAGTTGGGTCAGCCTAGGGCAGTCTAGGCTCTCAAGGGAAGAACCTCTACTGACCGTTCATATTGAATTTACCTCAATCGTCGAACCGTAAAAAAAAGAAGCGTCCGTAAAGTAAGTGGGCAACTTCCGCGTTCATTTCGTACTTTCGAGGGCTTTATTTATACAAGTTTTTTTAGCCTCCAACTCAGCATCTCCTGCAGATTCGTATTCAACGTATACGTAGTACGGATCTTATAACATAAAAGGGGAACCGCCCTTTTGGTTGTGCCGTAGCAAGGCGTTCTCCCACCGGCTGCCATCATCGTAAAAAACGGAAGTTTGATTGATGAACTCATTTCGCTCTCCCTTCTCCCTCATCACCGTCGCTCGTTTTCCACAACGAAAAGAGCTCGTTCCCTTTCACTCCACTCCACTTTTTATTTGGTTATTCGCCCAACTTCATTCCCTTCGTCTAGGCGATACTTTGCCAAAGCACGTAGCCACCGAGTTACGGCCACTGGCTGTGTGAGGGATGAAGGGTGGTCGGAAGAGGGAGGGGGGGTTGAAAGGAAGGAAAAAGAGCGGCTTCGGGATTAGGGCGGTTTTACAACTCTAAACTCGGAGCAAGTGAATTCGAAGGTTCATCACACTAAAAGGCCAATGGGCAGTAAGTACGTTACAGTTCGGGGAGTTACACTCCTTTTGCCGAAAGGAGTTACGATACAATCAAATAACGCTCTACGGTCGGGATTAACAGTCCGGCATTTATGACGGAAACGAGCACAAAACCAACGACCTAAAAAGGGTCATTGAGTTGTATGAGCCTGGGACTAGCAAACAGTGTTACAATCAAAACGCTCGAGGTAAATCCGAAACGGCATTCTCGATTTTAAGGATCAGATATAGAGATCAGGTACCTCCGATCATTACTCCAGCGTATAATTCTGACGTAATGCAATGAAGTTCGTGAGATGAGTCGAGTCACAGTTGACAGTGATGTAGGATTTCATTAACGAATTTTTCAATTTATACCGGTGACTGAGTGACGTGGAATGTTCATGTTTGGTGCAAGTGCGGGGAGCGAGAGAGAGGGGGTGACGTGGAATGTTCCATGTTGGGTGCAAGTGCAGAGAACGAGAGAGAAAATATTAATTTACTCAAAAATTACAATTAATTTATAGGCATACAATTACAAGTGAATTGTACGATGAATGATTTGTATGGTACGATGAGCTGACGGGTATGTGTTGCCATGTAAGAATAACTATGCCGAACAAATTCAAATTAACGTGGGTTTCCCTGAAGAAGTAGAAGTCTCCTTATTCATACAAGTCCATAAGTTGGCAGAGTCCCACAAATTGAGTACGATCGGAAGGAGGAAAAACGAGTAGGTGCCTCCCTCGGACGTAAGTGCTGTCCACACTCCCAGTACCCAAAGTAATCAGACAAGTAAATACCAGCCTCTTGAAGGCAGAGCGAACAGATCGGGCTGGTTTCCTAAGAACGACTGACACAGAATGATACGCTTAATAAATTGGGTACTGCGGGCTTCTCGAGGTTAGAGGTAAGTTCACTCTGGGATTGACTACCTTATGCAGTAGTTGGAAACAGGTAGAGTGGAGGCGATCATGAGGGCTACTTACGAAGTACGGATTACCATGGTAGAAGAGGGCTAAACCCTTTACGAAAAGCTGTCGCACATGATGCGGTGATCACCTTCAGAATTGCTTTCTGCAAGATAGATAATCTACTCTGGTGGCTGAAGAATGCTCCCCAGCCCAGGTCCAGTGACTGCACAAGAGACGGAGGACAGGTGTGATTTTACACGGTAAAACAGATATGTGGATTTGCGAACCACAGGAGCATCAAATCAATCATAATACACAAGATTCGCACAACCACAAAATCCCCCCGCAAAGCAAGACAGAATCCATAAATTGCCAGTACCGGAGATGGTACCTCCACTAATTAAAATGTATTTCATTTCCACGTTCAGAATGAGGAAACTCCCTAGTAACCAGCAATTTATCACCAAAAGAAGTCTTTACATCTCCTCCAACACACCCTTCCACGTGGGAGCCGATACTGACACTGTGGAACCATTAGCGAAAAGAAAAATATCGTCCTTGGACGACAGGGAGATCAATCGAGCTATACAGATTAGAAAAAGGGCCGGTCCCAAGGTGCTTCCTTGAATCACTCCATAGTCGATAGCCCACGCTCTTCGACCCCCATTGCTACATATTGGGTGCGCCCACTTAGCTTGCAAACCGTTCCATGCTTGATCCCAATACCCACATCACCTTCAAGCGATCCAGAAGTAAAGCCCTATCAATCGAGACAAACGCCTTCTTCAGGGAACACCAGCAACGACTTCAACCTGGCATCCCTATTATTACCCAAGATGACCTTGGCTACGTTGAATGTGTAAGGGAACTCAGCTATGGAAATACATAAATTACACACACGCAAAGTGGGAGCAGCCAGATGGTGAAAATATTTCTTAAAGAGGTTCCGGCGCATGAGCTCTTATTTTGTAAAGGGTCACAGGGGAGCAGTGGTCACCGTCGGGATTTCGAACGTGAAAAAAGATCCAAAAAACACTATTTTCGAAACATTTTTATTTTTATCTCTGTTCAATGGACTGTTAGAGGAACATTTATTAACAACAGCTATTTTAAACCATTCTGTAAGTTAAATGAAAATAGTTGAAGCCGTTTTCGAAAAAAAAGTGGTGTTTTGATCACAATGATAACCATAGTTAGAGTTTAATGCAAACGCAAGAATTAGTGAGGAAACTGTAGAAGACTGTAATGTTGGAGTTACACAGATTGATAGATGAACACGAAAGACACTTGAGATCACAGCGAAGAAAGTTCAGAATGAAGTCGTGGGGGATGCACAAGGATAAATTTGGAAGACTCGGGTTAGTCGAACCGACTTAGACCACGGCGATTGAGAAGGCTCTTCAGACGAGAATGATTCAGTGGCAGTAAAGAGAGTCCATATATACCTGGAGTCCGTGGGAAAACCGTCCATTAACCGTGGCGGGGCAGGAAAATCCCCGAACATCGACCAGAAGTTTTTGGGGTAACCCTGAACAGTTAGTTTTGAACGGATTTGCTCATACCCTTATTTTGGCGTACGATGGATGTGCTGCCGGCTAAATAATACACCTAAGTTTTAGATCTGGAAAACCGCTACCACAAATTTGACACGTTTCAAGGTATCGGTATTCCAAATCTACAATGTCCGTCGGCCGTCCAGGGCGTTTTATGTCTTTAGCGCGGTGTGCTCACGTGCTTGACAATGGTTTGAAGAAGCTGGGTCAAATGAAAAAACTCTCAGATGTGAATGACTGCGTCTAGACTGGAAATAGTGGAATCACAATAATTATAGCGAGCCAAAGTCTCCTAATTCAAAGAACTCGCAGGACAATACGGCGTGAGTTTCCATTAAAACCACCCGTCAGCTCGACTTACCACGTCATGTCAATTGCCTATCAGTTTTTGTCGTTCCGTTGTAGTCAGGTCGTTTCGTATCGTTTACTGGTATTTTTTGATACTGAATCGAATGGGGAGGGTTTGGGTGGTGTGAGACTACGTCAAGCTGTGCAAGAGGAGAACAAACCGTTATGTAATCATTTGCCACGTTTCTCAATCGCATTCACACACACATACAATATCCTCAAATGTCATTTAACTCCAGTTATGAGACGAAAATTCCAAATATTTTTTTCATGAGTTCACGTAATTTTCCTTATTACTACGCAGAGCTAAGGAAACTAAAAAGTGCACGTTTCAGGTGATGAGTGGAGGGAAGAAATATTTTCGTTCGGTGAAAGTCCACAAAGAACCGTTTATTTTCGATTAAGTGGATCCTTCGATTTTATTTATTATACCAGCGAATGATTTGAATTTATAAAATAAACGTTGACGCGTAGGTTTGTTCCAAATACAACTGTATACCCCCACCACTTCGTTCTACGCAAACAGATCTCAGGGTGTGTACGACTAATGTGATACCAAGACGCAAATGCACTTCTTACTTCCCAAAGGATTAGACGAACTCACGAAATCCACACGGAAGGGGCAATTTGACAGTGCTTATTAAAGATCAAAAGGAGGATTAACGCAGTACTGCACGCGAATTGAAGTGGATCGCCATATCGGTCGAGTTGGAACGTTGAATTCTAAAGAAGTTCCAAGAACGAAGAAAAAAAAATTCCCTGGAAGCTCGGGACGTAATAGGACAGACGCGATCCTTTGATGTCGACGCTATTACTACTGTACTATCTCCGCCAGCACTTGAGAGGCAGAATCGTATGGGAGAGTTGAGTTGAGGACAAGGTTCGTTAGATCGGAATGACGACTAGGAGAGGGATGCAAATCTCGTTACAGCTCAGCTTTAGGTGGTTGTTACAAGGAACGGGGCGAATCATCAAAGAGGGCAGCGTTCCGTTCACTGTCTCAGCCGTGTAAAGCTGCCGCTGGTTGCGGAAACACCGCGAATCGCGCCTACGGGGCGTCACTTCACATCAAGTAGTTTTGGCTCTAATTAGAACACTCTGAATCACTACATTTACTGTCATTTCGTCGTTTTCGGTGTTGACACAGTCGTACAGTTCTGAGACTCGTTTCATGCAAACCAGCGTCGAAAAATAACAAGAAAATGATACCAAACACGACGAGATTGCCATAAAACTGCAAAAATTGCCTTTCAGTTTTTAACCATTTTGCGCACATAACAAACTAGCACCTTCAGATTATCGAATTCACAAGGATCTGTAATGCGAATGTTACTACGGACCATATATTTCCGTTAAGTTAAGAAACAAATAAATGCCCAACTCATACAATCGAGGAATAGTTCAGGACAAATCTCCCGCAATTCGGACGTAACAACTGCGGGAACAAATTCAACCTGAATTCAGGTCGAGGCGCCAATTACTGCTGACAGAACCTTTTTCTCCCCCCCCCCCCCAATACCCAACCTCGTCCTCATTGAAAGGGAAATTAAGCCATGTCCGAGCCAATCACAAACGAATTAGAAGAGCGATCCCGAGGCTCCGTCAAATTAGATTCAGTCTCATCACCGAACTCAATCAACAGCTTTTTGCGCCTCGCTCTTTCGCTCCATAATTCGCGCCAACGATTAAAAACTGCGCGTCGTTAATTAGTAGAAACGAAATGGGGGGCGAAAGCTCATCATTTCCGAAGGAGTTGAGCGGACGCGTCGAATTTCCGCTTAAGACCCAAATCCCATGGAGCCCCGAAATCGCCCTTTAACGTTCTCTCCGTCGTCAAAATGTTCGGTGCGCGTCGCGGATGTCGCCACAGCAATTACCATTCAAACATGAAAAGTGCTGCCACGAAGAAATGTATTTACATTATGTGCTTAGAAACAAATGCAAAAAAAAAGCAACGACACAAACTTGTCATGCTCGGGACTTGTAGACACAGCAGTTAATATCCCCTAACAAAAGGTGTGAATTCCCATACCAAATTAATAACAAGCCTCTGCGATGATGCAAGAGAAGAGAGAAATAGAGAGAGGAGGGAGAGAGAGAGAGAAAGGAGAGTGAAAGATATATTTATTGACCCTGGAATTGGTGCTTGCGCCTAACCAAGGCAGCAAGAAAGGGATTAGTAGTTGGAAACTTAGAACAATCGAACACAGTCTCGATTGTCGGGCAGGAGTCAGTGACTCATCGTCAACCGGCCCTGTCTAAGCTGGTCAGTTGCATGGGGCTACACGCACCTCGTCTCTGCTCTCTACTGCCATCGTCAGGTCAACAGCATCCTACCAGCGCCCGTGAAGATTCGGTTTCTCTGGGCCATCAGCATCCCAATTATTTCGGCCTACCAGAATACCAATATTTTCCTACTGTCAGCGAAAGGAAGAATTTTATCATCGACTCCAACACCAGCATCACGGTCAGACTTCTTTTTTTATTGTTCAAATTTTCTCCTCACAGCTGAACTATTATATTTTCTAAGAACAATTAGTTTCCGAGCAATCTAAATACAAAAAAGGGTGAACTACCTTATCAGTATCATTTGACTTCCATCGTATAGGTAAGTTATCCGACAACAATCCTGATTTTTACGATTAAACTGATCATTATATGGGCGATGTTTATAGGAAATACTCTGCAAATTATTACTCAACGGTTTATTATTCTCATGAACAGCATGCCCTAGCGTCACTGCTCTGAGACCCATCCCATTCGATTCAGCATCGAAAAATACTAGTAAACCATACGAAACATGACCTGACTACAGTGGAAATACGAAAACTAAATATTCCCCCGGCGCCAGGCGCCCGTAAGGGCCTGTAGGCAATTGGCACTACGTCGCGAGTCGAGCAGGCGGGTGGTTTTGATTAGACGGGAGGGAGGGAGGGAGTACTAACGACGAAACGTTTACTTACGCCGTAGTTCTCACGAGTGGTTTCAATTGATTGACTTTGGCTGACTATAATTACTGTAATTTCCCTATACGTAGTTGTACACGTCTGATACTCATTCCATTAGACCCAGGATGTGAAAATACCTTGAAAACGATACGGAACACGGCGTATTTGCGAATTATACTGCGTTTTGTTAATTTTTTTTAAACCATTTTTTGTCCATAACAACCATGGGCTTCGTCCAATCAGATTGCCGAGATGGCGGGCACAACTAGATACCAAATAGGATTTTGTGCAAAAGAACGGATTTTTTAGACCACGGCTTGGACGGCAGACGGACATTGCAGATTTTGGAATCCCCGTGACTTGAAACGTAAAGTATCAAATTTTGAGGGGAGGGGGATTGTAAAAGATTTTTCCTGACCAAAAACATAGGGTTATTATTTAAAATGACTCCGCTAAAATCGTGTTTGTCGAAATAATTGTTATTTTATAGTGGTGCTCGCGATGAGGATTTTATGGTACGGTCGTGTTATGAACCAGGAAAACACATTATCAAAATCGTTAGAGCAGTTTTCGACAACACAAATTTGGTGTTTTAATGAAGATCGAAATACAACACACTCGGTGAGCATGAGGAGGACTGTATTATGTGCAATGAATTGAGTAGAGCGTGTACAAAAAGGCGACACAGGGGGACAACTCGTAATATGCGTGAACTGGCGGGAAACTGTACCGGGAGGAGAGAGCGAGCAGTAGCGTAGGCCGAGAGTTGATAGAGAACAATGTGTCTGCATGAGCACTGTGAGATGAGAATATCTGGGAAAAACGGTGTGTGTTGGAGAAGGAGGTAAATCGAGGGAGGGAAGGACGTTCTGGAAAAAACAAAAGGGGAAATCCGTTGTCGTTTGAAATAACTGAGGACCTGGGCTTTCCATAAGTAACAAAAGGGTTGAGAGTACAGTTAGGTGCGAGCACGAATATTCCAGAGGTCAAGGAATGAATTTGGGAGGAACTGTCTGTTGTGGAGAGGAATTTGAACTTGAGGGGAGAGAAAATAAAGATGGGAAAACCGGGGGGAAGTCCGTTTCCATTGGAAATAACTGCTGCAGTGGAATTTCTGCAGGTACAAGGGGATTTGGAGAAACAATGACTTTGCCATTACAGCTGGTGCGGGCATTCCGAGGTCAAATTAAACTCAGACTGATTTGGCATGCGTCGAACAATAGTTATAGACCTATCTTTTCCCATGCTCTTATTTTGACGTTCCATGTTGACTTACACGCTAAATACAGATTAGCGATTTAAAAAAAATGTACGGTTAATTCGCGAGAATAAATGCACTTGATGATGTCATAACACGAACGGTATTTTTTATTGAAAAACATCATGCGACCAGAAATAACAAATGACTGGTCAACCAATAATAACTGCCTGAAGGGGCATCGCTTGTGAATTTCACCGAGAAGAACCGGAGAAAATGGGAAACAATTATTTCCGCCTTTCACGTATCTTTCCTACCAACTTCTTAGGACTAAAGAAAGAAAAACGTTTCGAGAGAGTTAGGGGGGGGGGGATAGAGACTGTCTTAATAAGGAGTGTGCGTGATAAAGAGAAAACGGCTGAACCAAACCAGCTCAAACTTGTCATCTAGCCCGCAGGGCACCATGGAACGCCAAAGCAAGTGTATGAACCAAATTCACCCAAACTTAACTATAGTTAACATAGAGATTAAAACACCACTTTTTTCTCTCATAAACGACTGCTACGATGTTTATTAAATTTCTTGTACGGGCATCTTTAAATGACACAACAACACAGACAAATTCTCATCCTCGGGAAAATTACGAGAGCAGCACAATAAATTGCCAAACATTCCGACGAAAATCAATTTTTGTCGCAGTTTTGGCTTTACTAACTCCAAAATTGCAGTAGAATCTTCGGAAAAATTGAAGTGGTAGTTCAGTCAAGTATTTGATAATGTTCATACAATATAAAGGGAATACCCAGAAATTCCGGCACCACCGCAGTTTCAGTTACTGCCATTTCTGAAAGTTTTCAACTCTGGAAAAGTGATTACTATTCTTCTCAAAAGGATCGTGCGTACATCCTCATTAATTCTCGGTGTACGATTTGCTCAATAATGGTCTGGGCATGAACACGAGCAGCGCAATAAATTCCAGAACTGTAAGCGCAACCATTTTGTACCGCCGTAAGTTTAAACGAACTCAGCGAATAATAAAATGAATTAGTAGCAAAAGCTATGAAAACCAGAAAACAGTTGTGTGATGCGGCGCATCCAATATTTTCTATAAGACGAGGTCCGTAGAAAATTAATATAAATAACGGATTGCTGAGCTCAATGAATTCCACTTAAGTGTGTCCTTGAAAGCCACTAGTGACGAAGAAATGTCAATGTTCGAAAACTACGAGATTCAACATACGACGTGAAGGTAAGTTCACCGTTTTTATATTGACTGAGTGGGAAACAGATCGATCCATCAAATGGGCACGTAGGGCTGTGGAAAGTTGTGTGAAGCGTCGTACCAGTTATTTTTCGTAGACTGGATCGCGGGACGAGACAACAACCGTCGCCGTGTCCCTTGAGAAGGACGTGTAATCGTCTGGAGAGCCTTCGAGTCGAGAGAGGAGATGACCGTTTAGTCTTCCTATGTTACAGGTTTGAAGAGCACGTCAGCGTTCAATTTATCTGGCTCGACGGTAGTTTACACGAGAAGAAGCCGAAGCCTTTGTTTGCACAATAGGGCATCTGTCAAGTGGCCGGTTGGCCCCTTTTAGCCAGCCGTAAGGAGCCGGAGCAACACTATTTGTTGAGCAAGACTTTGCATAAAAGATGAGATAGGCGTGTTGACTGGCTCCCCCGGGGCTCCCGATCCTCCTTTTGGAAGGTCACTTCGGCAGCTCCTGTCGACCCATGAGACGGTCATTAGCGGCTCTGTCCATCGCAGCTTCACAACGTTCTCATCATCTTGTTTTTAACGGAATTTTTCTCACTTCGCGGATGTCGCCCCCCTTCGTTTTCGAACTGGTCGAGATTTATATGACGACAGACGGATCATCAATTTGCTACGCCTAGTTCGGACGTACCGTTCCCCCTGACAGGGCCATCAGTTTCTCTTCGATGTCGCTAACTGTGAATTCATAGCTTATCCGCGACGAAGATGAATTATGCATGACGTTTCTTATTGTCCAACTGCTGTTCAACAGCTATGGGCGATGGGACTCAGGTTTGCGATGCGTCAGAGCCGATTAGTAGTAATCCCAGACAACTGAATTGATGTGCCGAAAGAGACCAGTACCTGGGAGCTGTATATCCAGAGAACTGTAAGCGTCGTGCGGACTCTTCATCTATTTGTAGATACCTGTTACTCAGAACTCACTCGTGAATCTCTAGTAGTTATCTAAAAATTGACGCGCCCGATCAGTAGCCTCCGGCATTTACAGCCTTGTTCTGTACTGCTAACACCAAAGCCTAGAGCAAATCAATTTGTCTGTGACTCTGCCGACTCAATTCATGACTCGAGCTAACAAAGCATTTCACCTCTGACGATTTCGCCAGTGTTTTTCTTCGCTTCCTTCCATCATTACATTCCTCTATCAAACTCGCATAGTAGAATTGAACTCTCAACATTCGTCCCTAACCAATTGACCAATCCACAGACCCACGCATTGCGCGTGATCTCGTGGTATCGAGGAGTGATTGCCCTCTCTCCTTCTCTCGCACACTGAACAGTATCAGCAAATCAAAGAATGGGCGGAAATAGATACTGTACGAGAACTGACCGTAGCTGGCCGTTTATCCACCTCTGGGAAATACTGTGGACGGTAATTAAGGTAAGTTATCAAGCACGAGTTCAAAGAAAGAACGTGCAATTACCCCTTTTGAAAGGATGAGGTGGTTATCAGGGGATTTGGTCATCTTAAACACAAATACGTCGGAACAGGACTACGATCTATGTCTGAGACACGGTCAGACTCATCCCTCGAACAGTGACAGCTAAACGAAGTGACTCTTGACTCCTGTTAATGTACCTGTTTGGTGAGTCCGTCTTCTCTGGCGGTTAAATAGTACTAAAGTCAGTTAGTTGGTGGATTGAAAGTGAAAGATTGACGCGATGATGTAGCGTCGATGAAGGGGGGGGAGGAGGAAGTTGGCCATGTAGCTCCTGGGAAATCCGTTGGAACAGAAGGGAAGGGAATGTAAGGGTAGTTTTGTACGTCTTAAAGTCTGTTGATTGTCTGTTGTAGTTGTTAGTTATTTTCAACTCGTCTCTTCGCTCTCCAGTTATCGAATACTAAACCGTTATATCTGTCAAATAATGTGTTTCGCTCGCCTCGATCTGTTTTCGTTTGTGCTTTCGTTATCATATTATTATTATCGTTCTATTATTTATCGGGGTTCTGCCAACTCAATCATTTTATGAGCAATGGACTCCGACTGGGAGCTCACAGACTCTAATTTCTCCGACGAAGAGATAAACGCGTACCAGGTCCGTCCGAGAATCTAGTATTTTAATACGCTCGACGATGTAAATTTTCATAACCAAGTCCGATTGTCGAAAGAAGCAACCCTTCTCCATGGCTGGTGCAGGGGCAAGTCCAATCCTCGTACCCCCATGGAGATAAAGCGTAGGTGCCGCTAGAACGCCTCTTGGCAATCCCGGCATGTCCTTAGGCTCAAGGTGCAGCCATATAGAATGGGTACCACGGGGGCTTCAGCCCGCGGCCGGCAGCGTGGAGCCTTTAAAGCGTGGCGTTGTCGCCCGTGAAGCCAAGGGATTGGTCTCGCGAGGACCGTGGTTTCGCTGGAAATCCCCTTAGAGAGATGATCGGTGCTGGCTGGAGAGGGGTAAAGGCTGTGAGGCTAGACACCCTCTCCAATGCCTCGGGCAATGCTAAAAGCACAATTACCATTGCAGAAAGAAACACCTCGTGGGGACCGTGGTTCCGCAGGGAATCCCCCCGGAGAGCTATCTGGAGAGGGGCTTAGGCCACAAGGCTAGGTACCCTCTCCAAAGCCATGGGCGTATGCCGACACTAATACAAATGTCGAAAGAAACAACGCCGTTCGTACTTTCGCTCATTCTAATGCGGATAGAATCGCCAATTAATCGAAATCACGCAATTTCGTCAATGGAGAGACTCCTAACGCTCAAGTTCTACCGCCTCGGTAAGTACAGACCTAATATTTTATCGACCTACCACGTTACATTCGTGCGTGATATAACTTACGTCGAGATCGGAAAGTAATTTAGAGCTTTCATCGAATGTTTGCGTTTCAATTCTTTCATTTCCAAAATCTGATTCGACGAATCACAACTTTCCTAATCCCCTCGTACGTTCGGCAGTTTGTACCTAGTAATACAATGGTGTACCTAACTGTGTACGTAAAAACTGACAGAGAAGAACGTTGTGGAATTTGTAGGATTGCCCCTATTTACATTACGTCATTGCGCGAGTGACCTATAATAGTTAACGTATGACGAGACAATTGTTAAGAAGTTTTGTTTGGTTAATGACATTTAATGTCTTTACTTTGCTACATAAACTCGAAAAGTGTAACGGCCAAAAGCGTCACGAAAATTAACCTTTGAGGCCGATTGGACAAGCCAACATTTTAACCCAAGTTGCAACCGCAGTCCCTGTGGCGTAATGCATGAGACATCAGTCTCCTAAACTGGAGTTGTGGGTTCGAGTCCCACCAGGGTTACGATTTTTTGTTGTTGACATTTTATGTCTTTAGTTTGTTACATAAACTCGAAAATGTAAGGCGCATATAACGGAGAAGCGTCACTAAATTTGTGTTGGGTTAAGTGCATGGTAACGTCTGTTACAAAAATGAAAAATATTTGTGTGTTGTAATTTTATATTTATTTATTTAAAATAAACAAAATTATATTAAAAGAAAAAGACATAAAATGTCTCTCGTGGTTGCGTACTTGTACGGAAGCTGGACCCACTGTTTGTGTTTAAATGGTAAGCTTCACGTTGATCGACTAACGGGTGCTTACTCTCATCGTCGTCAGATTGCACAATACTTGTGGAAAAACGACGATGAGTTTACTGGAATTTCGCTCATGGAGGCTTCCGATAAAGCCGTCCGGGACGGGGTTTTAGACCGATTTTGCATACATTTTTTGTATTCATATTATTATTTCTCTTTAAATGGATCTCTAGCCTCACACCACTGAGCATCATCCTATCAGATTCAACATCGAAAAATACCATTAAGCAATACGGAACTTTACCTGACTGCACTGGAACGACGAAAATTTCTGATTATTACTGACCTTCCATTTCGTGGCTTACTGGAAAATGAGTTCAGTGTGAACGATAGGCGTGAATAATGCGTTTTGACCACAGTGAGAAGTGTAATTATGTGCTCACAACTTTCTGTGGCCGTTGGTGTGGGATCGTGAATATCAAACTGACTAGGTTCAGTTCTTCTTTCTCATTCGTGCCTACAATCACACACCATGCTCCGAAAGGGTGATTTTGGAAGTTAGAAACGTAAATATCTGAAGAAAACTCAATAATTATCTCTTTTACCAATCACATAGGCTATTAATGAGGCTATACGAATGAATGGGTCCGTACTATTCAAGGCGCTTCATATAAAATTATGAATCATGTGGAAGTAGAACACGTAAGTAATCATTTTTGTTTTCTCTTGGCAGGTTCGATGCTATTAGCTGTAGGCGAGTTTTGAGGCGTTAGTAAAACTACTTTCCCCGACCATTGTGTCACTCGCTCCCACTTTCATAAAGATGATGTCTGGAGAAGAAGAAATCTTCGGGCTAGAATGCCACTTTTGGTGTTAACACGTGAAAATTCAATCAATGTCAATGTTTGAGAAAACACCACACATTTCGCGAAGAGAAGCATCATGTATCGTTTTTTAAATGTTTTGAAAGTTGTTTGGTATATTATTAAATTTGAATAATACGCGTAATGTTTTCTGTAAGGAACACTTTTTTACTTTTGTCGGTCCCCCTCACAACGGAAAGTTATAAAATCGAAGGAAGCTGTTCGTTGTTTACAAAAAATAACGACAAACTCTTGACAAAAGTAGTCACAATTCGAAAAATGAGCTACACAATATGAAGAGGAGTAAGAAAAGAATGAGAAGTAACGAAAGATAAGAAGAGCATTGAAGAAAGTATCAAGTGAGATCACAAATATAATATTTTACAATTTTGCAACTGATATTTTGGGTATTCGAATGGAAATGTCGAAAATGAAATCTACAGGCGGCAAATGAAGTTGGTACCAACTCTCCAACACATTGTTTTGGATGAAAACTCGTCAAGTTGCCTCTTCGTTCGAAGGATTCTCTTTTGAGCGCAGTGGTAGCCCATTTCCCCCGCGTTCAAACTCCCACTAGCTAACTGTTAGTAAATTGGCGATTGATGAACGCGAACCGAGCTCTTTTGTTGTTATTCACTCACCGAATATCGTTAACAGATCGCTACCTAATCGGCTCTTTAACTGAAGAATTGATAAACCGGCCAACCGGCCCTAAGTCTTTTTCTTTTTTGTATAGGATGGTCTGTAAATCCGTCAGTTGCTTGTTTTTGTTTGTGGAGTGTCTAGAGTGGTGTAAATACGGTGTTGATTTGTTCATGCACGATCTGTTCATCGATGTGTTTGTGTTTATCGATTTCCATTTTTACTTTCCTCGACTCTACAAAGTAGAAAAGAAAGTTATGTAATTGGCTGAAAAAAAATTTTGAGTTATTCTTCAGATCTTTACCTTTCAGACCCCTCTGAGTCCGAAAAACACTATTTGGGAAAATGGTCTGTGTGTGTGTGTCACTTTGTGTGTCTGTCAATTTTTAGAGAAAACCACCGTACTAAATCCACTCAAACTTGATATCTCGCCTGCAAGGTACCATGGGACGCCAACATAAAGGTATGAACAAAATCCACCGAAAGTTAACAATAGTTATCATAGTAATCAAAACACCAAATATTTTTTTTTCTCAAAAACGGCTCTAACGATTTTGATTAAATTTTTTATATTGATAGCTCTCAATAAGGCAACTATACCATAAAATTCCCATTCGTGGGAAAATGACGAGAGCAGCACAATAAATTACCACAACTTTCGACGAAATCGATTTTAGCGCGGTTTTTAGAGAAAACAACCGTACCAAATCAGCTGAAACTTGATGTCTAGCCTACACGTTACCATGGGACGCAAAAATAAGGGTATGAACAAAATCCACCGAAAGTTAACAATAGTTATCATAGTAATCAAAACACCAAATATTTTTTTTCTCAAAAACGGCACTAACGATTTTAATTAAATTTTTTATATAGATAGCACTCAATAAGGCAATGATACCATAAAATTCCCATTCGTGGGAAAATGGCGAGAGCAACACAATAAATTATCAAAATTTTCGACCAAAAGCGTTTTTAGCGCAGTTTTTTCCTTATAAACTCCGCTGGAATTCTTGTAGAATGTAAAAAAAAAATAAATAAATAAAAAATTGGTATTGTAGTCCAATCCAATACCTAAAAGGTGAGTGTTTAAAAACGCTCATGAGATACATGGGGGTCACTCCAGAAATTCCTGAATTTCAACTACTACCGTTTCGCTTACTACCAGTTCTAAACATTTTTACCCAATAACTCTGCGAAAGTAATTACTATCCTTCTTCAAAAAATTTATCTTTACAGCCTCATTAATTATCTGTGTACCGATTGCTCAATATTGGTCCTGCAATGAGTACGAGCAGCACAATAAAATCTGGAACTGTAAGCGCTACCGCTTCCTGCTGCCGTAAAGCGTTGTTTGACCAAATTTAAATTAACTGAGTGATGAATGAATCGATTAAATAGAATTAGCCATGTACAAAGTGAGTTGTTGTAGTGCTAAGGAAAGTT
Source organism: Pachypeltis micranthus (assembly GCA_020466155.1). Classification (NCBI taxonomy): domain Eukaryota; kingdom Metazoa; phylum Arthropoda; class Insecta; order Hemiptera; family Miridae; genus Pachypeltis; species Pachypeltis micranthus. The sequence continues at coordinate 43,863,997 of CM035769.1, forward strand.
GTGTGTTGCAACGCACCAGATATTTTCTAATCTGTTCAATTTTCGTCCTTCGCATTGTTCGTGTAGTAAGGCACCACCTTGTCCTGTATTTTGGTAGGTTCGTGTCCAGTTGTCTTGAGGTGGTTGGCAAAATTTGAGTAGTCTTTGTTCATATTAACCTGACTCTTGAATTGGGCTCTTCTTTTGATAGTATGCTTTTATCGTTATGTATAATGGCAATAACTTATTTATTAGATTATAACTCATTATTAGTGAACATGAAAACGAATAATAAGATGTTCAACATCCCAAATTGGACAGTTTTGATGGCACATAACCCTCTTAAATGAGGTATTTGTCACAAGATCAGTCATCTTCTGATTGTAAACATTCGGGGTTGTACGGAAGGAACATAATTATTTATTAGGTTACAACTAACAAAATACCAGACCGCTCCACATTGGACAGTTTCACTTCAATTCAACATCGGCCGATTCATCATTTGATAGTGCGTTGCAAACCTGCAAAACGGATCTGTCGGCGGTTACCTCCGCGTATTGATCAATAGCCGAGCTTGACTTATGTTAATTGGCTTCCTATTACAAGGAGGATTTCAATAGCGTTGACTCGCGCAGGTGCTTCGATTCCCTAGATATCCACCGCGTCGATGCGTCTTGTTCAACCCTAAGTGTCTCCGAACCGGGTTTCAGGAAATTGATCGGAGACAAATTCCACCTCTGTGTCGTACAACAGGTCGATTTATCGTTAAACAATAATTTGAAAGGGTAGAAGGGGGGGGGAGTGGGAGAGAAGGAGGAGCCTAATCAGTTAGTTACATGTTTATGATGAAACATGGGCTCGTTGCGCTGGAGAGCTTCCTCCGGCTCAGCCGTGCTGTAGGACGCGTAACTAATGGACTGGCTGACGCCGGCATTATATCGTCATTAGGAAGACGATTGACGGCCCTTCCCTGCATTCAGTTATTACCTTCCTCGCCCCAAAGCTCCGTGTCGAGGGCCCAAATCATAATTTTCCTCTCGATAACGAGCTTTGTTCATGACGTACTGCCATTTGACGAGATATTGCTCTGATTAAGATTGCGATTAAATGCTCAAGTGCTGTTGATAGTTCCAAATAGCGTTCCAAATCATTCAAACCAGATATGACGATTGACTTGGGATAATTATTGCTTACAATGAGAACCGCAAGCGACTCTAACAACCTAAACAGTCGCGTTTGAACAATAACTTCTTTCGAACTAATGAGCAATCCAACCGCAACCAATTGAGGCGATTTATATTTTGATAGAACACTTTCTAATCATGCTTAGTCGAATATCTGCAAGGGCTATTGAACTTTCCAGACTACGCACACCACTGGTTGAACGAATGGATGCCGAATAAAATACTGACTGGGGACCTGGTCCAGCTCACTCGTTATTGAACGTGTCTAGAGTAGGTGACTGCATAACTTTCCTTTCTACTTCGTTGCGCCAAGGAGAGTAAAACGTATTTTTTGATACTATAGTTAGGTTTCGACCTACATGGCTCATTCTGACATTAAGATCTGAAGAAAGCTCGAGAAAATTGTTTCCGTCGATTACAGTACTTTCCTTCTTACACCGTAGAGCAGTGAGTTTCTTACTTTGACCTGGGCGTTAACACGGATATAATAAGACGAAAAACCCGCGTTAGCCGCTTTCAAGTGTTAAATTTCAATGAAATAGCCAACGTTTTGTGAAGAGCACGCGAGTTCTCCCCTTTGGGCTTCGCAAAGGGAAGAGTTTGAATCAGCTGTTTTCTTCGCTCCACACACAGTTCTCAAACTCGCGAAGTCACGAGTCAGACTAACATTTCATTAAGCCGTTATGAAACTCGCGTTCAGCACGTGTAAATCAAATAAAGTTCTCAAGTTTCCTTAACTGCAACGCTCCCCATCACCGAGCGTTACCACGAAATATCCTTTAATGAGTTGAGATGAAGATTTGAGTTGTTCTTCGGGAGATTATTATAGTATATTACGTTTAGTACAGTTTTTACGCGTTCCCTCGTGGCGGCTTTCTAGAGCCCGTCGGCATATTTTGTCTCTTTCTTTCGGCACAGCTCCCCCAGATGTTAACTAATCCAGTTCCCGACGATTTCAAGGTATGTGGAGAGAGGACGAGTTATCTGGGGTGGCCTTACTTTAAAGCACGAGGACAGAAAGGAATCGCCAAGTGCGACGCGGTTGCAGCGTGTCTAGTGAGACTAGATCCCGAGATGAAGAGAAAGATACCGTAATGATGGTAGAGTTCCCTTATTTTCAGCATCCGGAGCTCATCCGTCATAGGTTCACTCTCAGGAGCAGGATGATCTGTATAAGTTACAGTTTTCCGATGTGAGTGCTGAGGGTGAACGGCAGTATTTAGAGCAAATTGAAGTTCTCCCAGATAGCGGTTCCATTGAGAATGTTTTTCTTGGTCAAGCTAAGACACAATCAATTGCCGAATATTACTATTAGCTCTCTCCGGTGGGTTGGCTCGGCAATGGTGAAGGAAGGTAGTCCTATGTTCTATACCCAATGTGTCAGCAAGTGAACGCGCTGCAGAGCTTACGTTGGATCCATTGTTATCAATGTAAAGCGCGTTCCAAAACGATTTAATATTGCGGAGCGAAACTGCGATAGCAAAACGGCGGTTGTAGATCTACGAATGGGGATGAGTTCAGCTGAAGTCCTCTAGGTGCTGAATTTGGTGGTTTTATTCGTTGGCAGGTGTCACGTTGGGCGCCGTAATTTACTTGTACGATTTCAAACCTATACCAATCACGTGGGGATGAACCCACGACCACAAAATCCCAGCGGTTTGTATCGGTTATGTTTCTGTGGCCCCCGTTTTTATGTTCACTGGCTTCACGGTCTGACATCTCTGCGTCATACATGTATGTTTAGGCGCGACAAATTATTTGTATCTTATATTTTTGTTTGTTTTGTTTTTAATCGGGTGCCTATCGCGGGTAACTTTAACCGAACGCGCGTCATTACAAGCGGGGAAGGGATGAAGACTCGTGACAGCTTGTTTTTTCGGATGTGCCGCAAGCTCGAAGCCACAATTCTTTTTTCGTCCATTCTTCTTGCTCTGCTAGATCGAATGCGGGTCATCAGAACCCCGACGACATATGTTTCTCAACATTTACTGGGTCATCAGTATCCCATTGGTTTACTTCGTGCCTTCAAGTAATAGGTTCTACATCGAATCGTACGACTGCATCAAACCGTTCTCGTCATCATCTTCGCGTCAGTTGGGTCATAGTGACTTGCCATTCTGCCGACGCGTCTACCAAAGTGCATCAGGGGCGTCCAACACCTGCAGCTGCGAGATTTCGTGCCCTTGATAATCATTACGGTCTTTTTCTCGTTGGACTTTCTACGGACATTTCCGCCGAATAATTTTACTTTATTTCGTTTACATCTTAGAAGAAGTTCCTAGTTTATTTATTTCTTGTACATATTTTATTTCATTTCAAATTATATTGGAGATTTACAACAAAAATTTGTGGTCTGGGTAATTGGTATTGAGACCTCTCCCCCGATCGACAACAGGTATGAACGAAGATGAGAAACGTCGTTGAGGAAGTTCCGCCAATTTTTCTTTCGTTCACGTGCATGCCGTAGGTAAGGCCCGGAAAGACATTTCGCTCGTACTCCCTGAAGCAGCCAGAACATTTACCCCAGAATTTCTTTCTTATGACCTGTCCCTCCTTTCCGTTTAATGTTATTTGTTTAATCTTGAAAAGCTGGAGGCTTTTGGTTTTTTTGGGTCGCTACTTACATGGCTGAGGAGCTATTTGCTGGGTCGTCGTCTGGTTGTCAGGCTGAGGGACATAGTCTCTGATTCGTTCATTGCCTCATCAGGTGTGCCCCAGGGATCACATTTGGGCCCTTTATTATTTCTTATCTTCATTGATGATGTGAGTAAACTGTTTGAGGGGACTATGAAACATCTGTTATTCGCTGATGATTTGAAGATTTTTTTCGAGAGTGGTCTCAATGAGCGATTGTATGGTTCTTCAGAATGCTCTTACAGCCTAGCACGGATGGTGTTTGAAGAATGAGCTTGGACTGAATATTGATAAGTGCTCAGTTGTCACTTTCCGTCGATGTGTATCCAGCCTACAGCATGACTACTCGATAGGAGGGGCGTTGCTCCGGCGTGAAACCCTGGTGCGAGATCTCGGAGTTTGGATCGATTCAGATTTTACGTTTTCGGCCCATATTGGTGAAATATGCTCAGGAGCAATGAGAAAACTGGGCTTTCTCAAAAGAGATACGAGGGATTTCATGGATCCAAACGCCCTTAAGATGCTACTCACCTCCCTTGTCCGTACAACTCTCGAGTTATCCTCCCCTGTGTGGTCACCGTGGTATACCAGTGCCAAGAATACCTTGGAGCGTCTTCAGCGACACTTCCTGCGCTATGTTTCCTATAGGAGAGACGATAGTGGGGAGGAATTTTCCTACGTGGAGGCGCTCAGGAGGGAAGGCATGTCCTCTTTGGAGAGTCAGCGACGTGAGGCGGACATGCTTCTACTGCATGGGTTGACAGCGGGTCGACTGGATTGTCCGTATCTGCTTTCCAGGTTGAACTTCTACGCCCCTCCATACGCTACCAGACTCCATCAGCCTTTTTATGTCTATACCTCTTCGACCAACTATCTCCGCAATAATCCCATGGTGCGCTTCCAGGATGACTTCAATAGGTTGTCACACGGTGTTTCGGAGGACCTACTGTTGTTGTCGAAAGACTCTTAGGTCCAAAATTCGACGGCTATTGTGATCTCCATTAGTTGGCTCGGGATTGCTGCTGATTGATTTGTGCTATTTATTGTGGTTTATATTGTCCTACTTTCATTAATTTTTGTTTCTCACTGTTAAATTGGGCACTGCCCGTATATGTTATAAATAAAAATCTATAATATTACCTTATTCCCTGAAGAGTTGGAGTCGGAGAACGGACGCAGAGAGGGGTAAGGATATCGACCTTGGGAGAGCCTTCTCACTATTGGCTTCACCAGAGATCTCTTCCCGCACTTCTGATTCTGATCATTCCCTTTATCACAATTATTATTATTCACCGGTTTTACTACTATCTATCAACCACCAGTTCTTTTCTACCACGAAATAATCCTATTTCATAACCACGTTTTCCGCGCTTTTTTAGTGTATGTCACATTATTTTCCTTGCAGTGCATAGACTGTTATCGTGCGAGAATCATCGCTTCCCTCCTTGTCAGAAGCAACCACTCAGAAGCGCCGATTCAGGTACCATCATTATCCGTCTCGATACCGCACTCCAACCAACACCATCCCTTATCTTCCTTTTCCCTTCCTCTTTGCAAATCCAAACACTATTATTACCTTTTCCTTGTTCATTATTTGTCAATTTTCTTTTCGATACTTTTCTCAGATATTGTTGTTGTTGTTCCTTTTGAATGATGGATTTCAACACTATACATCAGTAGTATAGGCTTAGGCACTTCTGGATGGATTGACGTCAGCCCCTCCCCCCTCCCCAACACAAACAAAGTGACGTCATATCCCACCTCCACTCTTGCAACTTCTGAGTGCATCAGCACACCTCACCAGGTGACGTCATAAAATAAGCACACATATAGAACAAGCGCTTGTATGGTAAGAGTTGTGGTCGTTTCCACAACTATTACAAGGTATCTAATGTTTAACCTCTCTTACCTCGTTCATTCGCTTGGACCGACTAAATATATTTTACACCTTTAACGTTCAATAAATATTTTCAATCGTTGACCCACTTGATGCGTTTTGCTCAAGCCCCAACCTTTTAATACACCTTTGGCCACATTTTCTCGCTGAATACTTATTACAGGCAGCTCATTGGATAGGTGTATTCTGGGTGTGCGTGCATACATTTCTTGCGTGGCGTGAGTCGATTATTAGTGCTGTATGGATACGTTTGAGGTCTTGGACGGTTTTCGTACGAATGGGCATTTTGGAGAAAATCTACATGATCCGCTTGAATATCGTCATCAGGATTTCATAACGCCAACACAGCCAGACGAAACGCGTAAATCACTGTATCCGACGCACCACTATAATAAAAACCTAGTTTGGCAAACTGACTGGGTCTTTCACCTCGAAAATGTCCGCACCAGCCCTAAGGAAAAAGCATTGTTTCCCTGAACACATTCGTCCTCCTTGTGTTGTTACCCATGGAAAGCCCACCTCTTCAATTATTACCATTTGACATCGGATTACCCCTGTCCTGGCCTTTCCCATCTATCTTTTCCCTCCCCACAATTTTAGATTCCTCTTCTCAATAGACAGCTGCTTCCAAGTCAGTCGTCCTTCAGTTCTCGAGATAGTCATCTTCCAGTTCTCCCAACAATTCGTCTCTCAGCTCGCGCGACTCAACTCAACTCTATCTCTCTTTCTCTCTTCCTCCACTAATTATCTCACAACCAGTTTCACATGTGTTGAGAGTCCCTTACGCACGTTTACATACCTAACCATACCGGATATTCTGTCAAGTGTAATACAGTCCTCACTCACGCTCACCACATTCATTTATTTCACAGTTTCGAGCTCACCCATTTGTGCGAACAACTGCGAACATGTTGCAAACGTGGGTAGAAGTTCTAGATCGTTGTTCATCGTTATAATTGAAAATTAAAAGTATTCGATATTGCATACCTATTGGAGGGTTAGGGAAATGCTTTAACGTATTTCCGTTAAAGGTTTTTATTCCGTCAACTGCTGCTAACATTTCTTTGTTTGAGTGTACGCGGGTTGCGATTATTTTGACCTTGAAATACTAGCGTGTGGTTACAATTGCCCTTTGAAGTGAGAGCTGGCCCGTGCAGGGTTATCACGTACTCATTATCAGACTTTCCGATTGTTTGCAACTTTGAGTTGTAAGGAAGTGTTCTGCGTTGATGCTCGTGAGATGCTCGGCTATATGTGTGACGAGGAAGGAGATTGGATTACAAACTACCGGTAAATCCTAACCATATTAACAGTTTGTGTACATCGAGTGGATTGTGAAGTCATTCCGCTTCAGGTGGCAAGGGGGAGGGGGCTGACGTCAATCCACCCAGAAGTGCCTAAGTGTATACTACTTACATTTAAAAGCTCTTCAAACGTAGTTCAAAAGTGGTCATAATTTGGACAACTTATCTCACAAAGTCGCTTATTAAATTTTTCCGCATTTTATTAATAAGCGGTGTGTGTCCCCATGATAGATTTTATTTGTTTTAGTTGCAGGTAATCATTGAGCTTCACCTCAGGTGTTACATCACTATTGTTAGTGCCTGTGGCCTCGACCTTTTTCGTCGTCCATCTACGCCATCACTCTCATTCTCATTTCTACGGCCACTAGCATCCAAAGGAAACAAATTTTCGTCAAGAACTCGGATTCACCTAACAATATCGTCCTGCACTATGTGACAGAGTCACGACCGCCGGACTCGGGAGGCCAGGCCCTTATCAATGAAGAGGGTCCTGAGCCGGAGCGCTCAGTCTCCTTTTACGCGCCGAACCGTCGACCGATCGCAAGCGAACTTGGTGAGCCCCTACACTCTTTACGTCGGGAGGAGAATTATTTTTCCGGTTTGCTTTAATATTTTATTTTCCCCTTTTAATTAAACCGAAGCCATTATTTTCTTTTATAATTTCCATTAATAAAGCCTTTTATTTTACTCACAGAGAAAATTGGTTGTGTCCCCCAGAACACCCGTGACAACTACCACTTTCGGGTCAAACCAGTGAGACACTTTTTTCAATTACTGTGAACTGCCTCAAAGAAGTTTTATTCTCAGTCTTTTAGTTTATGTTAATTACCTTGAAGAGCCTTTCTTTCTTTTTCTGTACTACTTTTTTTCCTTATTCATAATATTCATTTCTCAAAATATAGTTTATGTCTAGTTTACTTTATTCTTTGTTCGCAATTTGAAGCCTGCCTCTGGCAATTTTCACACAAACGCAGTTGCCACAGATGAAGAGGGTGTTAACGCTCAATGACACCTGTAGTTGGGGTTTGGATGGCCAAGGGGCGTCAAGTTTAGCCCTTTTCTCTGAACAGCGTTCACAGTTACCTTTCTCAGAAATAATCGCGTAGATAACCTCATGAATTACCTACGTTAATTCGTGCCATAAGTAGGAGCAACGTAATACAGTTCTGAAAAACCATAACGTTACACAACGAATTGACGCTATTGTCGACTGCAATATGTCTTTTGAACATTTTGGGCATTTTAATACGAGCGAGCTGCGTGCGCTCCCGTTCGACAGACGTTTTCGTTTTGTTTGATGATTTTGAAAGGATTTTTTATGGACTTAACGAACTTCAACGTCAGTCGGCAAAGTGTGTTGGCACTCTATCTTTTCCCTCCCGGGCTGAGAAGAACAATAAAGAGAGGCCATTGATAAGAGATGCCGGAATTGTTTAGCTTCGTGTGAAAAATGATTTTTTCCTCCCCACCCTCCGCTCATCACTTTTCATCGCGGCGGCTTTCACGGGGCGAAGTCGTAAAACGCTAATGCCTTTTAATGCGATACATTGAAAGGGCGAAATGAGAGATGTGCCGGGGGATGGTCTGTGGATGGTTGCTGAGAGGGAGAGTGGCGGTGTTATGGGTGGGGGAAGGGGAGGTTGAACCGTAAAGTCGAAGTTTACGACGTTACATCCCCCGAGTTACACGATATACATTTATATTGTTAGGTATAAAGGGATGACGATGAGGGGGCAGGGCAGATTAACACCAGATGCCTGGGTTTTACGACTTCTCGGGGAAGGGGGTTTTTGGAGGGAATGCGGATCGTAATCATAGTGCTGACACTCGGTCCGCCGTTACGAGGCCTGTCGGTTGACGTCATTCGCTCTCTTTCGCCCTTATCCGATCGTTGATGACGCGAGGAAGGTTCTGCCGCATCAGTAGCCCACTTTATTCGTCTTCGTCATCGATATTTGAGTTTGACGGCCTCTTCTTTTCACGAATCCAACCGGAACTGTCGACCCTTCTCACGATAAAAGTGGCGCGGGCGCGACGTTTGGTCGTGGAGGAGGCTGCGGACAGTATTCCAGTACCAAGGGGCGAAGGGTGTACCTGTTGACGCACTGCAGGAATAAACGTCACGAGGGATGGTAAGAGTATTGAAAACACCCTTTGAAGGAATGGCCTCAGTGTCTGTGCACGCGATTGGGAGGAAAAGCCCACCCGAGCGCAAATTTGATATCTACCCTGCACATCACCTTGCAACGTGAAAATACGGGTACGGTCCAAAAATAACTACCGTGATCATAGGATCAAAATCCCAGAATGTTTTCTTCCAAAAAACCACACTACTACTAACTTTTGATCAAACAACCAGGCACTATCACGACATTCTCATTCGAGGGAAAATGCCGAGAAAAACTTGAAGCTTCGAACATTTTGAAGCAAATTGCATTTTTTTTTTTTTTACTTCACTCGGCTGTACCAAGTTGAAAGCGAAGTTTCAGGAAAGTCGACTGAGAAAGTTTCAGAGCCTACTGAGTCCGAAAATCTAGCCCAAAGCTTACTATGGGAGGCCAAAATTAAGGTAGAGGCCAAGTCCGCCTAAGGCTAACTACAGTTATCATAGTGATCAAAACCCTAAATACGCCTCATTCGTCGGAATATTACGAAACTCGATTTTAACGCATTTTTTTCTAATACACTCAACACAAAAGTTACTACGATCTTAAGAAAAATTGACGTGGATGTTAAATCAAGTATCTACACGATGAATGTTTGACAATGCTCGTAAGATACATAGAAACTACTCCATAAATTCCAGAATTTCAACAGACTGCGATTTCTCACAGGTTTTACCCAAATACTTCAAAACAGCGAGCACTATCCTTCTAAAATATCTGGTGCGTTGCAACACACAACTTTTCTTAGCTTTTCGTCAATTCACTTTGTAAATGGCTAATTCTAATTAATCGATTCATTTATCACTCAGTTCCTTTGAACTAGGTCAAACAACCCGTTACTGCAGCAGGAAGCTGTAGCGCCTACAGTTATGTAATTTATTGTGCTGCTCGTACTCATTGCAGGACAATTATTGAGCAATTGGTATATAGAAAATTAATGTAGCTGTAAACATTAATTTTTTGAAGGAGGAATGTAATTACTTTTGCAGAGTTATTGGGTAATAACTCTTAGAACTGGTATTAAGCGAAACGGCGGAAGTTGAAATTCAGGAATTTCTGGAGTGAGCCCCATGTATCTCATGAGCGTTTTTAAACACTCACCCTATAGGTATTGGATTGGACTACAACACGACTTGTTTTAAACATTCTAGTAACATTCCAGCGGAGTTTAAAAGGAAAAAATCGCGGCAAAAACGCTTTTCGTCGAAAATTTTGATAACTTATTGTGCTGCTCTCGTCATTTTCCCACAGATGGGAATTTTATGGTATAATTATCTTATTCAGAGCTACCAATATAAAAAATTTAATCAAAATCGTTACAGCCATTTTTGAGAAAAAAAATTGGTGTTCTGATCACTATGATAACTAGTTAAATTTCGGTGGATTTTGCCCATACCCTAATTTTTGCGTCCCATGGTAACCTGTAGGCTAGACATCAAGTTTCAGCTGATTTGGTACGGTTGTTTTCTCTAAAAACCGCGCTAAAATCGATTTCGTCGAGAAGTTTGATAATTTATTGTGCTGCAGTCGTCATTTTCCCACGAATGGGAATTTTATGGTGTAATTATCTTATCAAGAGCTACCAATATAAAAAATTTAATCAAAATCGTTAGAGCGGTTTTTGAGAAAAAAATATTTGGTGTTTTGATCACTATTATAACTATAGTGAAATGCCGGTGGATTTTGTTCATACCCTTATTTTGGCGTCCCGTGGTAACCTGCGGGCGAGATATAAAGTTTGAGCTGTTTTCGTACGATGATTTTCTCTAAACATCGTTCACAGACACATAGACACACAGACCATTTTTCCAAATAGTGTTTTTCGGACTCAGGGGGTCTGAAACGTAAAGATCTGAAGAGAACTCAAAATTTTTTTTTCAGCCGATTACATAACTTTCCTTTCTACTTTGTAGAGCCAAGGAAAGTAAAAACCACGGAAGCAGTCCTTTAAATCATGTATGAACTTATTGCTCAATAATAGTCGTGGCACGAGTAGGAGCAACACAATAAATTCTGGAACCACAAGCACCTCCCGCTACAATGTAGGAAGTCGTTATAAGAGAACGGCTGAATAAACGTGAGGCCAAAGAAAGTTGTGTGGTGCGTCACACCATATATTACCTACAAATCACGCGCATGACACTGGAAGAGGAGGATGAAGAAGAAAAATGGCCGTGGAGAGTAGGGAAGACCCGAGTTTTTTATTTACTTATTTTGTGACATCATTCAGTTCCCTCCCAGCGTGACGCTTTATGTTCACAATCTCATGAAACACGTTCTACCCTGATAGCTCATTGATGGTCGTAGCATTAATAAATTACGAAACATTAGGCAGTACCCGATTCTACGTGAAGATATTACTAAGTTCGAACTAACACAAAACTGAGCTATAAATACGTTGAACTTAAGTCGCGAAAATCGCTGAATGTACGTTGTTGGGTGCACGAGAGGGGGAGCTGAGGATCGAAATAAAACTGAAACTCGGTGAGCGTGAGGAGGACCGTAATGAACGTGCGTGCGGAATTGAGTTGAATTAAATTGAACTGAGATGGAGTACAAACGGGCGACACAAGGGCAGTGCTCGGAACGCGTGAAACTGGCGTGGGCAACCTTCTGAGAGAGCGAGAATATACCGGGGCAATAGTTGGAAGCGGAATGAATTTGGAAGGGCTCTGTCGTCGATAAGAAAATTAAATTGGTTGAAAAAGAAATAAAGAAAGGGGAAAACCTGGGAAAAGGGGCTGTTGGAACCAACCGACCGCAGCTGAGGGATTCCCGCAGGTGAGGGGCAGGTATTAAAATAGTTGGAGACAATGACGCGGGGAAGTCCAACCACTTCGACGCTCTGCGTCGGACATACGTAGAGCGGAGGAATGTTGCGTGATGCGTCGCATTTCGGTTTAGTATTCACTCTAAATAATACACCTTTGATGGTTAGGAACATTTTTTTACCACCCCCTCTAACAATTTGATACTGTACGTTTCAAGGCATCGGGATTCCAAATCTGCAATGTCCGTCCACTGTCTGGGCCGTTTTATCCCCTTAACGTGGACTGAAAAAATCGTTATTTCGCAAAAAAAAATCCCATTTCGTATCTAGTTGTGCCCACTTGCTCGGTAATGAGATCCAATGGGCAACAGCAGTTAAAAAAATTAACAAAAACGCAATTTTGACAGTTTTATCGCGAATACGCCATGTTCGGTATCATTTTATAGGTATTTTTAGGTCCTTGGTCAAAATGGAAAAGTTTTCAGAGGTGCACGATTGCATTTAGACCAAAAAAAGTGAAATCACAGCAATTACAGTAATCCAAAGTCTACTAATTGAAAGAACTTCGGCAGAAGTAATCGCTTCATCATTTGTACTCCCTACCTCGCGTCTCATTGAAACCACCCACCGCGTCGTGCCAATTGACTACAGGCGCCTGGAATACGTAAATCCCGTCGTTCCGTCGTAGTCAGGTCTTGTTTCATATGGATTACTGGTATTTTTCGATGCTGAATCGAATGGGATGAGCCTCGGAGGTGTGAAACTACGTAAAAATGTGGAAGAGAATTATGAACCGTTGTGCAGCGTTTTCGCTTGATTCCTGAGGTATTTCAAACCCGGATTGGGCATGGCAATGGCGCTTGGTTTCTTTTGAATGGCACTGATCTCCACATACTTGCTTTATGAGTCGCTCTTTGCACCACTGTGGGCCCCATGATCTGCATGACGGCACTCCCCAGACACCCAGGGGCGTGCTGCACCTGCAGTAACGAGGTTGAACGCGGTTCCCGTCGATTTGGCGGTTGATTAAAAACAAATAATCGACGTTAATTTACAACCACAACAGCTGGAGGCCTCCCCGGGGAAGGAATATTATCCGCTTGCCCCGAGGTCTGATGATTTTAACGATATCGCGAGGGAGGAACAAAGTGGCCCAGGGAGTTAATTTTTCACCGAGAAAAGGAACTCGAGACGCGATAAAACGCGAGAGAGCTGAAGAGTTCTGATAATGGATTATAATAAAAAAAGAGAAGGAGGGGCATGGTGGCCGCCGTTGTGGAGTGGTATAGGAGCAGGAGTGTGATGGAGGCGGGGTGGGGGTGAGATAAGGAGGTTGAAGGTAAGAAAAGCGGATTATTCCATTACTGAAGAACGAGAGGGCGGAAAGTGGTTAAAGAGGAAACTGGAGGATCCTGCCGTCCCGAAGATGGAAGCAGATCACGTTTTTCCGCCCGACTCCGAAAAAGAAAAACGATCCCGAACGACTCAGTTTAGGTTGAGATGGTTTCACCGAGTGCAAGGACGGATCCGAGAGGACAAAGGGCTCGGGAAGATGCAAATAAGGCCGGATTCTGCAACCCAAATTGCGCTCGAGTTTAGCGTCCGAAAACACCTTTGTATTTCCGTAATAGGAAGGTTTGTATGCGAGAGGCTCGACGAAGAAGATTGAGGGGCGTTGAACTGGAGCGGGGAAGACAGGCATTGACGGATCTCGGAAAGTGCACTGGTTGAGGAGCTGAGTGGGGGTAATTATTCGGAGCGGTCGTGCAGTTGAATATTCCGCTGGAAACTTGAATTGTTGGGTATTTCGACTGGGAAGGTCTGACATTCTTAGGCATAGCATAGCGCCACTCCGCCTTGTCCGGTTTATTTATTTAATAATAGTTTAATTATTATTGCTAATTAATCATAGTATGCCTGCTTCACAACTGAAAGAAAAACCCTGCAAATTATCACACAATGGTTAATTATTCTCATGAACAGCTTGACCTAGTATTACTGCTCCGAGACCCATCCCATTAAATTCAACATCGAATACTAGTAAACCATACGAAACATGACCTGGCTACAATGCAACTACGGAAACTAAATACTCCCCAGGCGCCAGGCCCCCATCGGGCAAAAAGGGTCGGGGAAATTGGGATGGGTTGCGAGTCGAGTGGGTGGTTTTAATGAGACGGGAGGGAGGGAGGGAGGGAGTACTAACGACGATACGTTGACTTCCGCTGTAGTTCCCGCGTTATACTGCGTTTCGTTAATTTTTTTAACCATTTTTTGCCCATAACAACCATGGGCTTCGTCCGATCAGATTGCCGAGATGGCAGGCACAACTAGATACCAAATGGGATTTTTTGCAAAACAACGAATTTTTTAGACCACGTTAAAGGCACAAAACGGCCCGGACGGCGAACAGACATTGCAAATTTGGGATCTCCATGTCTTGAAACGTAAAGTATCAAATTTTAAGGAGGGGTTGTAAAAAAATGTTCGTGACCGAAAACATAGGGTTATTATTCAGAATGAATAATAAACCAAAATGGATTGAATTAACAAAATAATAAATCCACACCCCTTCTACAACATCCTCACCCTCCAAATGAAATGGGGTTAGTGATCTAGACCACTCACCACATAGTTACACATTTGAACTTCATCGATGACCCCTGAGACTTACATAACACTTGAAGCGTGCATTCCTCTCCCGTTTTCAAGGCCGACAGGTATGTTTCCCAATCAAATACCTGTTCCTGGACCCTCGAAGAGAGATGCATCAATCCAATTCAGGTTTCACTCTCCACTTGTCAATGGCCAAGTCAATTGGTAACTGACATGTGATCACCTGGAGTGCTACTGTCAATACTGTGGAACGTGGTGATCCAGAGAAGTGCAGCTCCCTGGGATTGAGCCAATACTCTCTTTTGATTGACTGTGAGGTTCCTGCTCCAGACAATGGGTTAGTAAACAACCACGCCCTTGTGTTGGCTGAAACTCTCACTTATATTCACTCCCAGGTACTTGACTTGCTTCTCAAGAAGGGGCCTGTGGCCGCCCAATCGTATTGTCGGTTGGCTATTAAGGATGAACTTGCACCATAGGGTTAAGCAGTTGGGAGCACATTGTTGCCTCCATTTGGCAGACCTACTATGCACGGATCAGCAGACAGGTGGATGCATAGGCGTACGGCTTGGAGCCAGTCTCCATAATCGTCCTACGAAGACCTTCGAGAAAGGCTATCCAGAGAGCTGGTCCGAGGACCGAGCCCTGTGGGCACCCCTCTCAATCGTTCTCCGAACTTCTAACGAGCAAATACAGGTTACGGGGGACTCCCCTGCTTTTAACGTCATTGAGCGCATTCAAGCTTTTGAAGGCCTACAGAAACGCAACCGTGCACTGGACTGGGATTTGTGGCTTGTTGGCGAAAAATAGGTCATTGATAAATAATAGAAAATTAGAGGCATTGCAGATTTGGAATCCCCATGCCTTGAAAAGAAACGGTAAGTGTCAAATGTTAAGGAGGAGTGTTGTGAAAAAATGTTTGTAACCGAAAACATCAGGATGAATAATAAACCAAAAAGAGATTAAAGCTTCGTAGAAAATGAAGTTCTTTTGCATCAATATCCTTTTCAGAGATTCCCACGATTGAAGCAGATATGTAAGGACTGAAGACATCGATTTCGGAGTAGAACGAAATGGTGACTGGGCACTTGAAGAGTTGAGCGCTGTTCAAACCACGACATAACAGAAGAAGTCTGTAGGCTCATATGCAGGCAGACATGGGTAAGTCGCCTAGTCCATTACCTCTCTCATACCAACTCGATATAAAACGTGAGAAGCTTTGGGACACCTTCGGCTTCACGGCTGGTGACACATGAAACATGTCTGTGGTCGTGTGCAGAAGGCTCCTGTGGTACCATTAGCGTTAGGCTCCAGTGCAGGAATCGCCAGGAGGCGTTCTCTCTGCACCTACGCTTTATTCACACATGAATTCAGCGGATTGGCCTTGCCCTCATCCACCTCGTGAGAAAGGGTGGCGGGTCACATAGGACCTGACATGCCCTCCCTTTAGCCAGCGTGTCCAATGGGTAGGCCTTCACAGTGGGTACCACCTCGTGACATCCCCTCGAAGACCTACCACTACCCAGGCAAAAACTTCCTTACGGACACAATTTTCCTGGCCGACAGGCCCTCGTCTGTGACGTGAAAACTCTCGCCACGCCTCCAGCAGTCACCTCGTGGAGGTGAGGTTGTGTTGCCCTGTAGAGGCTAATCGAGTAGGCCTCCTTCACCCATCAATTACTACCCAATCTTATGTTACTTTTGCAGTTAGATGGTTCCAGCTGGAGATAGAGCTGGGAGGGCGCCTCTGGATATCAGATCGTTCACCCGCCCCCGTGCAGTCGGACCGTACTATCGTTGCCGCGAATCACAAAAACAAAACACCGAATTCAGAAGAAATGGGAAAACGTGGCAAAATTTGACTCGCCCGAACCGTCGAGGGCTCTAACTTCAAAGTTGCTTCACAGAGAAGATCCGGATTGAACAGCAATCTCTCTTCCGAACTAAGATAATCGAGGACAGAGTCGCAGAAGGACAGAGTGCATCAAACAACGATGCTCTGCAAGATTTTTGTGTGGTCGGTGGAGACGAGAATGAACTGGCACAAAAGGAATAGCCATTTACTTCATAAAAGGGAAAAGGTAATTCTCGAGAAAAGACGATGGTTTCGCGACTTATTTATGGTAAAACGGTTAAGCCGCAAGACATGGTGAAGGGGCGGGGGGGGAGAAGTTCACCTCGGCGGCATTACGTCCTGGGGCTTAGCGGAGGAGACCGAAGCCTTCAGAGCCTGAGAGCGGAGGAAACGCTTAATCTCGCACGAACCCCGCTACTCTCAACAAGTTATAGCTCCAATTTGCTAGGCAACTCTCCTCTCAACTCCGGAGGAAGCGAGGATATCAATAATCTCCTAGTGAACCGAAACCACCCTTCGGAACGCGGGCACTTGGCCGACCGGCTCAAGTGCTTGAATCCCAAGTTGTACAAGGGAAAGGGAAAGCTAATGTGCACCCTGGGTTTCTCCCGGCTCCTTCTCTCCGGCCCTTCTGTTTCCGCTAATGTCCTCAGCAGCTCAAATCCGCAACATAAAACGGCTCCAGTCTCCTAATGCCGCCGTTCCGGGCTATTGGTTGAGTAATAGCTCGAATTCAGACTAGCGATTCTCCATTGGTCGAGGGCGGCGCGCGGTACAGCCACCAGAAGTTCGACTTGTCCTCTCCGAAACGTGGACGCGGCGATTTAAGCCTGGCAATTAACCTAAGGACAATTACCGCAACCTGAGATCATAGTTCTCGTCGTCTTCTCTCGCATTCACCCAACTTCAACTTCTCAGACAACTCGAACGGCTTAGAGCATTGTGCCGTCAAAGCGTGAGAGTAACAACGAAACTAGCCCTCTTCAAATTTAAAGCCTCATAATGTTTCCACCCTCTAAATTTCAAAGGAACCTATTAGAAGCAGATCTCACGAGCATTGTTCACCAACACCACATTGTTGTTGGCACCATTGTTGTGCCACAAGCCAAACGTCCTCATCTGCAAAGTCAACTATTCCGACAGCTATCGAATTATTCTGATTTGTACCACAAGCAGTCAATGGGAGGTTGTGCTTTGAGCATTGCCCGTGGCGTTGGAGATGGTACCTAGCCTAGCAGCCTTTACCCCTCTCCAGGCCGCAACAATCATCTCTTTAGGAGGGATTTCCAGAGAAACTACGGTCCCCACGAGGCCAATCCCATGGCTTCACGGCCGACAGCGCCACGCCCTAGAGGCTCCATGCTGCCGGACGCGGGCTGAAGCCCCCGTGGTCCCCATTCCATATGGCTGTACCTTGAGCAGCCTAAGGACCTGAATGGGTGGCAGGCCCCAGTGCAGGAATTGCCAAGAGGCGTTCTACTGGCACCTACGCTTTATCTCCAAGGGGGTACAGGGATTGGACTTGCGCCCGCAACAGCCATGGAGAAGGGTGTCAAGCTGTCTTTTACGGCCTGAGCTGCAATCCCCTTTCTGACGTGACGAGGGCGGACTACTCTATATTCGGCCACTCTCGTCCGCGACCCACCCAACTCACTCTAACCTAACACCTAACACTAACCTACACACTCACACATCCATTCAACCCTCAAATACATTCACACATTTCCCGATGGTCCAGGGGCGGGCTACTCGATATTCATCCCCCCAAGATCCATCCCTACACTACCTAACCTACCGAACACTATACACAACACATACATTCACTCATATATACATTCAGACCTTAAATACATTTACACCGTCGGTCCAGGGATGGGCTACTTGATATTCGACCATCCCTGGCACCGCCCACTCAAGACCATACACAAACACACATAATCTACACACCTACTCCTGGGGCCCTGCGCACGTTCCCTAATCTAACCTCTTCCCTATTCTTTAACACCCTTTCACCAAACCATTTCCACCATACATTTCGTATCCCATTGTTGTTCCAATCCTATTACCTCATTCCTGGCTATATCCCTTTCCTGCTGGTAATTTACACAGTGGAACACCACGTGTCCAGCTCTCTGCTCTCACACAGCCCGTCCATCACCAGCTCGAACCCACGGAGACTTCTGAGTCGGTGACGAGCTGTGTGGTGTAAAACCCAAAACTCATCCAGCGGGTCTCTATCCTTTCCTTAACCTGTGGCAACCAAGCGTACGTCCATCTCCCTTTCTCACTATTTTCCCATCTTTCCTGCTACTCATCGACAACTAGCTTGTCTTTGAGGGCTTTCCTTTTTCTTCCTTCAATTTCCCTTTCTCCTCATGTCACTTGTCCTCACGCCCTCAGGCCACACCTGCAGGTCGATGGGCGGCTCCCTCTGGCCACGACGCATAGGGCATCGGAGGAAACTGTCCTTTGCCCAGTCACCAGTCTCCTCCTTGTGTGCGCATTGAGCTTATCCCACCACACCCTGGACGTGTACACGATGGTTGCCACATACATTCCCCTGTATATTGTGTGAAGGGCCTTCACCCACTCCCCATTCTTCCCTAGCCATTTTCACCACCCCGTAAAACTTATCCCGAGCCTTCCCTACGATATAATCCACGTGCTTCCCTATTGTCATTCCTGCTCCCCCACATTACTCCTATGTACATCATCTCCTTCACCATCCCTATCCTATTTCCACTGTAAAACAGGCGTGGTGGCCTACCCCCATCAAACTTTCCCCTCAACATCATTATCTTTGTTTTTCCCTCCGATACCTTCATCTTACATTCCTTGCACCATTTCTCTATAACTCCTAATACCCTATTTCCTCTTTCCTCCAGCTCGGCCCTCGAGTTCCCTCCTACTATTGCTACTCCGTCGTCCGCATAAGCCACCATATCGAATCCTTCTCCTTCCACTTTTCCTAATAATCTGTCCATCACCTTCTTCCAGAACTGAGGGCCGAGCACAGATCCACAAGCAGTCATACGCGGCAGACCCAATGCAGTGCTGAGCCAGCCTAGTCTGTGCGCGGGCCTCCTAGACCTTCGAAAGAGACAGAAACCTGAGCCACTTAGTTTAAATCGTACAAGCCGCCGATGTTGTTGCTCAATCGTTCAGTGAGTATTCTTGTAACCCCACAAACTTTCTCTTTTACCTCACCCCTTACCTTGACACCTCCTTGTTTCTCAGTCCACTCAGTTCATTCACACAGTCTGCCAACATTCTGTGCTCTACTCTCCTACAACTTCCTTAATTCATCTAGTACAGTTAACTGGGTGTCTAGGGACAAACCGAGTCTCTGTTAGGAGTTACTCTGAACATTGATGCAAAAGAGCCTCCTTTTTTCGCGGTTCTTAGCAGAGCTTTCATCTCTTTTTGGTTCATCATTCATTCTGATTTCACTTTCGTTTTCGTTCATGTAACATTTTGTACAACCCTCTTCCTTAAAATTTGACCCTTGACCTTTCTCAAGGCATGGAGATTCCAACTCTGCAACGTCCACCCATTGGCCGCCCTCCAAGGCAAATTTTGGCTTTTACTGTCTAAAACATCCATTCTTTCGTACCAGAATACCATTTAGAGTCTAGTGGTGCCTGCATCTAACCATGGTCGTTATGGGGAAAAAAGGTGTAACATTACCTGCATTATAGCAGTTTCATTGCAATTAGGACATGTTGGATATTGTTTCCTAGGTATTTTTCGATGATGAATTGCACAGGAGGGGTCTCATAGACGTAGAACTGCATCTATATGGAAAATAGTGAAATGGCAGTAAACACAATGTGACAAATTCTATTCGCTGGACAATACAGCGAGAGTTATCGTTTCTCCCCAGCCTGCACGCATTCCCTGCACTACTTCCCCTTTCACTCCAAACACCCGTTGGGTCATCTCGTCATGTCGTGCCAATTGCCTAGTGTCAATTTTTCTTGTTCTGCCGTGGTCAGGTCATGTTTCGTATCATTTACAAGTATTTTTTAGTGCTGAATCTAATGGAATGGGTCTCAGAAGTGTGCGATTGCAACATGCTGGATAATATTTATATATTATAAATATTATTATAATTTTTTAAAAACTTTATTCTATCTATTGCTCTGATTTCTCGATATAATTGCGTGCAATCGAAACGTGTAAATTTAACGACTATGTTTTATCTATCGTTCTACGTCTTTTTTAAAAATCAAAACGCGTAAATTTAACGATCACGTTTTATCTACCGTCCTAAATCTTTTTTTAGATTCACGCGTAAATTTGACGACTCCCTACGTCTAAACCGATCTACATAAATTATTTAATAAATTAACTCCGCGATAATGACGACACGCGATATTTTTTATTATCAATCTCGTAATTCGCGTAATGTTTGCTAGGGGCGTAGGGCGACCATTTTTTGCGCAATTCTGTCACAGTAAAAATACGTAGTGACGGGGCTCCACGTGTGCTTGGAATTTATTTAGCGTGAACACATGTGGAGGGGGGGGGGGAATTGGGGTAGGAGCTAATTAGGCGTTAGCGCGATAATTAGTAGGGGTATGACGTCACACAGCGGGATTCATAGTGGTGTGGGATGTAACATGTGGGGGGATCCTCTCAGAAGTCGCGCCAATTGTGGGGGCGTGACGTCATATCAGCTGTGTTGATGAGGGGTGGGGTGACGTCATACATCAGTTGTAGTGATGCGGGGTGGGGTGACGTCATACATCAGTTGTAGTGATGCGGGGTGGGGTGACGTCATACATCAGCTGGAGGTGCGGTGGGATGGGGGTCTCTGACGTCATCAACCCAGCTGTACCATACCCCTCACTACTACCATGTTCTGAAAAACAACAGTAAACCGATGTGTAATAATTTGCAGCGTCTTCCGCACAATACAACTCTCTCCCGATAGGCTCATTCGTTTCGCCCTTATTCATTTGTTAAACACCCAACACTAATTGCAAGCAACGACTTTGAATGGTCAGGGTCTTCGGCCGAATGAAAGGAAGGGATACGTTAGCCTTTAAAGAGGAAGTAAATATTCGGTCTACTCACAAGATACCAAGTTAGCGTAGATAGTGGACTTACCTGCAAAAGAGAGAGAACGTGATTAGTGAAACAGTTTACAATGAACCTTCACACTAAGCATACCACCGAACATAGAGGGGCGGCCGAAAGTTGCGTGATACATTGCCCCTGATAGTTTGATTGTACCTGTGGATGGACGACAGTGTCGTAAGCCAAACGGCTGGGTCTACATCACCCGTTCTCAAAAACAACAACAAGAAAAAGAAAGTGATATTGATCAAAATAAGAGACCTTTCCGCGTGTGGGTCTATCAAAAAATTGCAGAAAGTGAGCAGGATCGTTGTTCAATTAAGCAAAAAAACATGTCCAATCATATGGCAATCAAAAGAAGCAAGTAAACGTAGTTTCAGGCTGATTTGTGACCTGAATCGCAAATACCTAATTGTGTGTGATGAACCCCTTGAACTTTCCCAGCAGCCTCCAACTGGACTACTGTCACGATATAATTTAAAAAGTTCACTTTCATATTTCACAATATAAGAATTCCGAGTGCCCAAGGGTGGGGTGGTGATGGTGAGAGAGGGAAGAGTCGTCGTTGGCGTTATGAAGGAGCGTCGTTGCAAGGGCTCATCCAGTCCTTTGGGGGTTCGTGATGTTGAGTAGAAGCTGGTGGTGGAGGATTGCGCGGGGGTGGGGGGTTCGCTGAAAATTGAAAGCCGTAAACTTGGGAGGACGCTCTACATTTCAGCTGCGATGCGCCCTTTTAAACGTCGAGAAAAACGAGGAAAATTACTTCTGAGCAGCAATATTTGTTGCTCAGCGACAGACGAGGGAGGACAGATAAAAGTCACGTCCTACTTAATAAAAGAAAATGCCGCCTCCGCTCTGCTCAAAACCCCCAGTCAACGCCGAACTTCACGATGCTTTTTTTTTTGGTTGTACTTCCGGCAAGAGTTTACACTTGTTTCGTTTGATAGAAATTAAATTTGAGAAAACGTCGTTTCATGTGCCGAATTGAATTGAAATATTGAAGATGTTATAAAACTGTCTGGCGAGAACGTATCTTCAGTTCTGGAAGGAGATATAAAATAACATGGAAGTCCCGAAGTCCAGGAATAGCTTTTCTCATGGCTTACACTGAATCTCACCAAGCCACCGCAGAACCGAGTCGCTACTACTGTCGAAGGCAAAAGATCTTTGCTTGGAGTTGTGAAAGTGTCAACTGCCAATCGCTCTAACGCTCTCGTTTCCCTTGCCAGCTAACGTCATAGAAGTGAAGCTATACTCGGAGTAGGGAGGCAGCACAACACTCGCAAGATGCACATTAGTCTTTCATAGAAATTATCTCTACACCTGGCATGTGTTGGCCACATTCTGAAGATTTACAATCTCGAAATTGTTGAGTCAAGTTTTCGAGGGTTCTTCATTTCATGGTCCCTTGTTATCATCTTCCCTCTAAAGTACTGAATCCTGAGTCTGAGTATTGGCGGGCAAATTAATTTAACGGATCACCCGCCAAGGAAAGCTACAATGGTAGTTGGCATGAATTGGTTACATCAATAGTGAAAAGGCATCTGTCGCGAACATGAAATACCAAAATTACTGCAGCCCCCATTACCTCGAGGGATACCCGAATGCATCACCTCCCCTTCGAAGATTTTGTGAGAGAATCCTAATTCAGGGCAGGAGGGATTTGTTTGGCGCTAGCCAAAAATCCGTACAAGGGCCATCATTCTGAACCACCTGGTTTCCTCACCTAGGAACAGAGCCAAAATGCTCTTTCTGCAATAGGTAACTGAAGCTTTTTGTTCTCGGTTCAGTTATGGTTATCACCCATCCCTCTGGAGGTACCCCCAAAAGGGTTTGGACTGAAAAATACCGGATAGCTGATACACTCATTAAAATCCATTAGGACTTGATAAAATGAGAGAAGGAACAACAGAGAATGGTGATGCGCACCTAATAAGTGTGGCCTGAAACCTCCTTATGAACATCTGGATGTGACCTCTTTCCTTCAGTGTGGAAGTAGTGGAGGCGGGCCGAACCATTGAGTATGAGTGCTCTGCCATGTGGAGGATGATGCAGATTGCCATGATTTGCTTTTGGTCACATGTTTTTCTAGATCAACTCTAAGACTAACTACTCTGCCACTGCTGCCTCTGGTCCATGTCCAGGACTCCATTGCATAGGAGCATGACAGTACATTCATGACAGTCACACGACCTCATTGGCTTCTCCTCGCTCTAGTACTGAAACATGCCAATGTAAAACAGGAAAATTAAGGCATCCTCAAGTTAATTTGGGGACAAACGGGACTGCATGATACGTATGACACATCAAAGACTCACTCCCTGGTGGGGTTTGAGGGAGAAACCTAATTTCAGCCACAAAGAAATTTAGTGCAAGACGAAAATCGATACTAGGGCCGTGAATGCAACACAGGTCGTCACTCTGAACGATGTGGCTTGCATCTTTAAATCAACCAAATTAAGCGCATTGCCCCCTATTTCATTGATGGACTGTACATGCCACCTAACGGAAGTTAGCAAGAGAACATTTTGCTGCCTGTCAATAAAGTTACTTTGGTTTAAATTATTTTGAGCCCAATAAAGAATTATGATGCTGCAAATGGGCTTCACGAATGGACGTCACTTTTATGGCCGTGTTCCCCTTGGAGGACTGAGTATTGCAGAGAAGGCGACCGTATTTCTAGTTCCATTCCAGCCTCCTGCCTTCCCAAGACATCTTTATACCCTCGAGACCACCGACAGGACGTCTGGAAGAGTAGCCGCTCGAGAAGCGAATTATCGGTCCGCAAGGTGTAAATTTCGAGTGACGGAAGGAAAAGAGCGGATAACTCGCAAGAGCCTTTCGTCGAACGAGATGAATGGAAACGGTGGAGAAGAGGAACGGCACCCTTCGAGAAGCTGAATCAAGAAAAGGGACAGCGGGAGGAGCCCACGAGGACCATGAAAACAGGGAACATGAAGAGTAATGGCGCGGCAATCAGTATCAGTATGATAGAGATGGAAGGTCCAAAGTCGAATTGGGTCATTGGTCGTTGATATACGAGCAGCGTCGAAGTCCCCCTACTCACGGCCGCAGACGACTTTTCTCTTTCACCAGTTGGGTCGAAGCTTGGCAATACGTCACGGGCGTAATCCGAAGCTGCCGACTTCTACGACGTCATACGCCCCAAATGATTGTCTTTTACAGCTCTGGGTCTCGAGAAATTTCCCAAGATTTACGGGCCAGTTAACTCGAAAAACGCCGAGTCGTCTTTCGGACGACCTGCACGAAAAATACAACTCAACAGACAGCCTTCGTGTATTGGTTAGTATTGGATTCCATCAGACACAGCCCGTGCCTGGAGTGGCAGATATTACATATTGAGGCTGTTCGATTCTGATCTCCATCTTGCGAGGACTTGATAAGGTTTCTCCGCTCCTTTCCCTTCCTTCTTCTCCTCTATCTGCGTTCGGCGCTCCCTTTTCTCCCCCAGCCAGTGCATTTTCGCGTCCTGGAAAATTTCATCGTAAAGGACGTCTTCTCCTCTTTGGATACGCGACTCTGTCGATAGGAGACCGATTCTGCAGCTCCTAGAAGGTCAATTTGTCATTCGCTGCGCCCCTCCCGACGGATTTTGGTTTTAGAGGTTGCCCACCCTCCTAATTACAGTTCACAATCTTAATTTCGTTCTTATTCACCAGAAGCGAGGAATAATTGAGATTGACAATAACAAACTACGTTAGCTCTACAAGACGGAGAGCGCACTATCGTAAATGAAACATCAGTCTCCTCATCTTGCCACCTCATGAGTTGGGATTGTGCGAGTCGCAAGGGATTTCAAATTGAAAATTATGCCGAGTACGCGGGGGAGAGGGCATTGTGCGGGCTTCAAAATGGAGGTACAGTGGAAGTCGAGGTGTTCATCAGACTTAGCTCGGCGTGAGATCAGACTTCCTCCCAAGGAAATGGAGACGAAAGACCGGATGGAGAAGCTTCTCCATTAGACACCTGTCTTCCCCAGAGTCATTCGCTCAACCCCCTTCACGAATCCTCCTCACCGCCAACCAACTCCTCTTTCTATCTGATTTGCGAGTTTGACAGACGGGAAGACAACTCGGCCGACGTCTTCTCCAAAACGTCAATATCCAGAATGAAACGAGGCTTCGTCAAAGTGGCTGACAGAGAATTTTAGCTTTGATGGAAACGCCAATGATATGCTAACGTGTAACGAGAGACGAGTCTCTGGATGTAACGTCTGAGACGTGAGGCAATTCGCCCAAAGGGAGCCTTTTGAATGTATTGACAGAAGATCAAGAAATTGATCCAAGAGTCATGAATCGAAAACATTTGTTAGGTTTCAAACAATTTGATGAGCAACCCATTTTACCTTCACTTCACCAATCGTGACCAACAAGATTGCATTGCCCCAACTTCAGGTTATCGTGCTGGTTGGCGGAATTTGAACAAATAACACTCTCAAATTTGCCCACCGACAAGTAACGCCACGAATTCCATCTCCTCGAGTTCTGGTTTCTGAACATGGTACAGCACGTTTCCAGGAAATCTACTAGTGAAGCTCCTAAGGGTGACCTGGTCATGCGGATGGTGGCGTTTGCACACCTACACCACGTTTACACTGCCTCAGCTAAATTCGCGTGATTTCCCCCCACCCCATCACGTATTGTACGCGTGATACCGAAGCGTGACTGTATTGTTCCATAAGCCAAAATCATCAATCTGCCTCACATTTCACGTATACAAATTTGAATTCATACTCTTCAGCTGCAGCGTCGGATTGGTTTATCTAAAATCAATTTTTCATGAGTAGATTTTTATTTATTATAAAAACGGGCGAACCCAATTAAAATAAAAGTGAATAATGAGAAGAATTTTACATATTTTGGACAAAAGATAATCAGGCAAAAGTGCAGCGATCAGGAAAGAAAAAGAGAAGGGTGAAAATGGAGAGAGGAAAATAGAACCGCAGAAGAATTCCAAATGAGCGCAGTTTTAGAGAAGGAAGTTAGCTTCAGAGGGAATACGCTGCAGTGGCCGGTAGTAGCGGTAATTGGTAGGCGTCTGCAAGGGGAGCAAGGCAACGTTGATTGACGGCAATCCAGGACACCATTGACCAGTTGGCGCAGAAGGGAGACATCCTGTTGTAGAGTGGTGAGGCTACAGCGCTCCATCGGTAACTGGTAGTTAATGTCTGAACTGGGGATACGAAGTTTAAAGGCAATGCACCACGAAGACATGGACAGGAGGAGGGTGATGGCGTCAACGTTGTTGAAATTTCTTGTAGGCTGCTTGAGGAAACCCAATGATAAATGAGTCAATGCGCTCATTCGTGGAAAGACGGCGGTCAAGAAGACCACCGAGGTCCATGAATGACGTCTTCCAAGAGAGAGAACTCCCGCCAAGTGAGTAGTCAAAGGCCAGGGGCAGCGCTTACCTTGAGACGCAATCCGTAGGTACCACACCACTCCGGAAGTCCAAACAAGCAGGCCTGAGCTAACTCTCTTATTGAAATGACAGCAAATACGAGGCAGAAAGCACCAAGGGCGACTGAAGGGATGCTGTTAATGAGCAGAATGAAGAGGAGTGGTCCAATGTGCGAGCCCTGAGGGGCACCGGAGGAGGCAGCAAATGGCAAGGAATGGAAGTTATCTGTTATTCTGCTTACCTCGGCATCTATCGATAAGTATCATTGGTACACTGGCCGCTCTCTGACAATAAACTGCTCATGTTTGTCCCTCGGATTGGTTGCTACATCGCTACATCCATTCGTCAAGCCCGTTGTCAGCTACTTCCCCGTAATTTCCATGATAATCAGCGGCGCAACAGAGAGATGAGGAAAGTCGAGTGATGCGTAGCTCAGCATGGCTAAGGATAACAAAACTGGACCCGTCTACCTGCACACGTTGCGATCTAATTGATACACGTTGCTCCAGACCCCGGATTCCACCTTTATTTAACTACAAGCCAAGTTTTAGTCCCTATCAAACGCCAGGCCCCGGGAAGTACGTCGAATCGACGAAGATTCCGACGGATTTGGGAACCGAATCCATCGATTTCCCCGTTCTTCCGCTCAAACCTTCCAAACGGGCTCGAGGAGCCGGGGAAAGGAAATTGTTCCTTTGTGTATCGAAGCCTTAATACAAAAGCTCAATGATGAGCCTGCTAAAGGCAGACGAGGCAGGAATATTGGTCGGACAAAGCACGTTCGAAGCTGTGAGGTTGATGTGGAGAGCTATTATAATTGATTGGCGGTGTTGTGGCCCTTTGAATATTCAAGGCGGTCTTCCCCCTTGATGAGCTGGAAACAGACAGTGCCCTATGCTAACGAGAGTCCCTTTCGCCAACATCAACAAACTATTGGAACGACGCATCTTACTAGGCTTTCCCGGAGAGGGCTAACAACCTAAATCGAAATCAGACCGCAACCGCTTACAGAATCCTCCCAGCGGCAAATATTCTAAATCCTCCGAGCTGACGTTATACCACAACGCGTTCATACTCCACGAGATCGTACGAAGCACCGCGTGCTCTCAGACACCACACCAAGCAAAACGTCACCTTCATGTACTCGAACGAGCATGTTCAATTAAACGCGACGATTTCATTATTTTTAATATCAGTTGGCAACACTGGCAGGACCGCTTACCATAGAACTCAAAGGAATGCACTTAATTTCGACTCCTTCCCACACCTCTTTACTAAAATATTAAAGTAAAGTGTTGCAATTGTGCCCACAAACGTCTAATACGTGTAAATTCAAGGATCATTTAGTTTTCCGCAAATCTGACTTTCCCAAGCATCTGGGATTAAAAATCCGCCCACGGGATGGTAATGTGGCCTTGGGTGTATGTTTTCAGGAATTTATAAAAGTACTTATTCATAAAAGTGTAGTGTAAAATATTTCGAATAACGGTTCAGATATTCTAATACTGTAAACATATTCGATGCGATGCACCAAGACAACTTTATTCCGCCTTACTCAACTATTACAATCTATTATTCCATCAGTTGACACGAACTTGGTATAAGAACGGTCCATGCTCATGCTCGTAGTGCTTATTGGGTTGCTCCTTCTTATGTCACGACCTGTATTGAGTGATCGACCTATAGGAGATTCCTGGGGCTGTAATCATTGAACGCTATTATTATTTTAGGGGCATTCTTGTTCTGAGTGTAAGATTTTAACACCGGACGAACAATCAGTATGAAGTGGTAACTCAAATGATTGGAAGGGGATAATATAATTCTAGCCGTAGTTAGGAAATTGAGTATTTTCTTGACAGACGAAAGGCGTGATTTCATTACACTCCCGATTTTACCTGCTGGTGTTACCTTAGCAAATTGAACAAAATGATTTACCTTTCTTCCTACTAAATGATATTTTCCCTTCCTTGATTCTGTAAGACCGTTTGTTTATAGCAGAGTTCCCCAAACTTTTTTGTGTCGTAGACCCCTTGCCATGTTTTTCCGTGTTGGGTAGACGCCCTACTTACCTGATATTGATTTCCTGTAAATTTCTAATTGTAGCGAAGTTTAGCGTTAATGGGGAAACACAAACGGTGGGTACAGCTTTCGTACAAGTACGCAACCACTAGGAACGTTTTATGTCTTTTATTTTTGTTTATATGCAATGATAACTACTTTTGATTGTGCTCGTTGATGGTTTC
The DNA here is from genome assembly GCA_020466155.1 of Pachypeltis micranthus. NCBI lineage: Eukaryota > Metazoa > Arthropoda > Insecta > Hemiptera > Miridae > Pachypeltis > Pachypeltis micranthus. The sequence goes on from CM035769.1 coordinate 43,893,147, forward strand.
GATATAATGGCCGCGTCAATTGCAATTGACATCATCACTTGGTCACTGAGGTTATTAAAACGTGTGATGTTAGTAAGCGTTACACTTTTCCAGTTTATGCACCTAACCCCACACAATATATTTCGTGACGCTTCTCCGTTACATATCACACGTTACATCTCCCGCGTTACATTTTCGAGTTTATGTAGAGATGTTTATGTAAAGATTGTAAATTTACTAAAGATATTCCGACAAAAGAAGATTTAGGCAAATTTCGGTTGTAATGGTAAGCAATAAATAGACGTTGAATAGTTGAAGACACCCCATGACTTTGCTGGAAGTAACTGGATACGTTTTTTGGAACATTTTGAAAATGCAGAACACACAACGAAACTTTTCCGATTTATCTTAGCATCGTTGAGCAATAATTGTGAGAAACTAGTTAAGTGTTGGCAAGAGAGAGCTCCGTACCCTCTCCAAGGAGACGGGCGTAAACCCAGCACGTTTACAAATGTACTTCTCAAGTATAGTCATCCCTGTGTCATACTTTATTCCTAATGTTGAATCAGTTTCTTTCACAGAATAACCTTCCCCGTACACACCGTCGACAGAAATGACCTCATGCGAGTACTTCCATCACCGCTGTCCAACGACATTGGAAGGGTTGACAAGAGAGTCTGAGAAACGCGTATGACTAACTATTCATCTAACAACACGGTGATGGATGGAATATCGTTCAAATTTAGTCAAGGTCTCCAATAAATCGCGGATTCGAGGAGAACGTTTCTTTGAGCTGATTGGAGAGTATATGCAAGTGTAGCGGCGTGGTGCACACCGTGAAGTGATGATGAAATCCCTTTTGAATGGCAAAAAATTCTCTACCCATGCAGAAGGGATTCAGAATCGGCGCCTGCGCGAATCGGAAACTCTACTGGCCTTTTTACTTTCCCCTACCCATAGAGAAGGGAAAGTATAGCAATCGAGTAAAAAAAATTTGGGTTTTCTTCAGACCTATTGAGTCAAAAAAACCTAATTTCGGCTCGTGGTCCGTGTGTCTGTTTGTAGTTCAATTGGTGGAAGAACGGCTGAACCGATTGAGCTGGTTCTTTTTTTGTTTTGTTCGTTATTTTTTGTAGACACCAAAATAAGGTTATGGACGATTTTGGTCGAACGGAAAGGGGGGTGGGGACGGAAATGTACCAAAAACTGAGGGTTTTCGCATTTTTCTCAGAAATGGCAGTAACGATTTTGATTAAACTTTCAAATTATCTTCTACTAATTAATACCTGACTTTTCTTCTCCATACATATCTCCATGAAAATACGGTGAACGGAGATATAGGCCTATGAAGCAATACGCTTTTTGGCAAAATGGCTACAACGATTATCATCAAACTCTCAGGATGTTTTCTAATTGTTAATACCTACATATTGTTCTCGATAAATGTTCCTGTGACGGTTCATTGAACAGGGATAAAAACCAAAATGTGTCGAAAATAACGTTTTTTCTAACCTTTCCGTAAATTCCAGGGTAACTTTTTCACCAGATGTGATAAATCTTAATGGGGTGTCTTTTAGTCACCCATACCAACATTTCGTTCTCTATAATTATTTCTGTATATATATGTTGAACGGAGATATAAGCCAAGTTAACTCAGAAAAGGAGAATTGTCGATTATTAATTGATCGGTATTACAATTTTCTCAAAACCGGCTCTAACGATTTCGATCAAACTTACAGAGTACTCTCAGCTAACCAGTACCTATATTTCATACTCGATAAATGATCCTGTAGAAACGCGATGAACGAAGATATAGCACCCGCATATGTAGCTAGTGTTCGAACTTATGGGGGTGGTGGAAAGTTGTGTGCTGCTACGCAGTATCGGAACGGATGCAAGGAACTGTGAATATCAATCGAAGTTGGTTCAACACTCATGCGATGAGATCCAATAACAGCCCTCGTGGCACCAGTGTCGATAACAAAACGTCGTAGCTTCTGGTCCACCATTCCCTGTCGTACTAGAGAGGAGCCAGATGACCCATGAAGACGGGCTTCCTTCAGTACCTTCAAATCAACTGAGGGGCATTTTCCGACGAGGGCCTAGCATTGGTTGGGAGAGGAAAGGAACATGAACGGGCAACATTACCAGACTGAAGGCAGCGCCAACACACCCAAGGCGCCCAAAAAGGTAGTTGCTGTTACCATTGGTTGTTCGATGGGCTGCAGGGGAATATTTTACAAGTTTCACTGATTCATGTGATGGATTGGCAACCTCCAAGGATTACTCTCTTAGTACACCGTCTCTGACGAGGGGGTTCAGCAGACCAGCGATAAACCGTTGTCATTTGCTGGCGACTTGGGCCCTTCTAGCGAGAGGTTTAAGAGCATGACTAAATGACTGGTTGTGTTGGCAGATACTAGGTCGTGATAGCTCGTGCACCAGCATCCGACTCTCCAACAGGTAACGTGCGACCATCCTACCCATTTTACGGTGGCTGTGGTTGAGAAATGGTAGCGGCACGCTTCTCATTCTGTTGTTCCATCGAAGATCTGTGGCAGTTGGACGCTTGAGGCTCACTTTGTTGGTTAACGATCGACCGATTATTTCCCGATGGCCACTGCTATTTCTACGAAGCAGTATACCGTTCAGAACCCTTATGGATGATGAACACTCGTCCCGCCTCATAGCCCGCAACTCGTTAACCATCGAGTGCAATTCATTTCGCACGTGGTTTTGAGGATCTTTCGGATAATTATTCGCTGAGCCCGTCTGGAGGTTTTGAGTACAGCCCTCGGTATTGGTAGGTCGTTCGTAAGTAATCGAAGACAGCCTGACCGGCCTTGTTTATCCCACCGCTGCCACCAAATGTCAGTAGTAATTGTTACCAACGGTGGAATAGTGGAAACATACAGTTCAAACTTATAAATTACACCTCTCAAGAACACTCCGTTGCAGAGCTCGAGAAGTTTCGCTCTACTCGCTGATTCCAACGTCCCCGACCCTGTTTCCAATTATAAACATCCGAACTTTTTCCAGATCTTGATTAATCACAATCAACGGGAGAGAAAATTCATTCTCCGTCAGAAGGGAGCGACGGTAGAGAGCGCTAACTGTAAGTGAAATGTCACCAGCTGACGACAGGCCGCTGCACGGAAGTAATTAATTACCAACGAGTACACTTGAAGTAGTTAACTTTTTCCTTATAAACTTTCTTTTTCTCAATACTCTTATTAAGCTATCAAAGTTAGAGGGTGGGCCCAATAAGATGTTTTCCTCGCCCCGCAAGTTGATTAATCTCCAGGAAACTGTCAAAACAATTTTCATTTTCATCGACTTCGCCCTTTTTCGATATTGAGTCATTATTTTGATCTCTCCCTACGATACCTCCTCCGCCACTGCCCACTCAACGGCTCCGTTTCATTATTAATCAACCGTCCGACTTCAAAAGAATCGATACCACCATCCAAATCTCCTGGTACTTCGTGAGGAAGCACCGTCGGGGAAAATCCCATGAATCAAAATGAGTTTTTCCTCCGAAATCAATTTTTTCTTCGCTCAGATTCCTTCCGCACGGGGCGGCAATAACATTTATCTGAGCTCAACGGATCTGGTGAATAAGAAACGTGTTGAGTGTGATGTGTGCGTGTGGTGAGGGGGGAGGGGATGCAGCCACAGTTTCCGCAGCCCCTTTACTCTTTCGGGAGCTTTCGGGATGATTAATGACGACCGATCAGAATATTGGCGGAGCATCAGCCCAGAAGACCGTCGGATTCGGCCGCCGTTGCCAGAACCTTATTTTGACGTTCATTTCCAAGTCGACAAAGGGCAGTGTGGCGGTGACGACGTTACTCTGAGGCTAATCAAATTATCAAGTCGGGGGTTAGCGCGAAATTGGATTTGACAGTCAAAACGCTCAAGCTCGTCCTTATCGAGAAGATTGTAATTCTGGATAGCGCATAAATTGGCGATAGCGTGAGAGCGGTGTCGGCCTCTATTCCGAGAGTATTGAGGAACGATGTGTACCGTGGCATCACGAGCGCAATTAGGTCGCGAGACACGTGACAGGCTGATTAGCTCTAGCTCTGTATGCTCAAGCGCCTCAAAGGAGAAGGGACCGTTGACATTTGCAAATTCGTGGTTAAAGCAACGAATAACCGACTAATCTATTTGAATAATTTGATATTGAAGCTAAATGAGAGATCGATCGCGAGGCTCAGTTGGGTACTTCACAGCATGCATGGACGAACACCAGAGAGGAAATAACGGAGTTCAATCAGCAAGACGGGGCCTCAATTCATTCTAAAGTGCGCGATGCACAAGCACGTCATTCTACACAACTATAGCAGAAACGCAAGAATTAGGGTGTTAAGTTTGGTATTCATTGCAGGTCACCAACCGATTCAACAGCCAATTCCCTGATGGCAGTTGCCTCGTAACTTTTCGGTTTATCATTCATGCTGTATAACGCAACTATCCTTTCGGCCGAGAATTTTCTTTTCAAATTCCGCCCCCGCCCCCCTCTAATCATGATAATTTACGTTTCAAAGCACAGGGATTCCTTCGTCCAGACCATATTTCACCTTTAAGGAGGTCTAAAAAATTCATTATTTCGCACATTTTTATTTTGAATGTAATCTATACACTTCTTACCTTATCTTCTTTCATGACCAATCTAATTTGATCCCCGAGTTGAAAATTTAAAAAAAAATTGTGAAAATGAATACCTACTTTCTTTGAAATTAGGAACTGTGGGATGTAACCTTCGTCTCTGCCGGCTCTCCATCCCGGCGTTCAACCTAACCATTTGGCGGGATGACGGCATCCTAAGACGCTAATTGTGAGGCCCATCTTGCATTCCGATTTTCACGAGCCCCGGGTAACGTTCTAATAGAGTCTCTCACGTTATCAGCCAGATTATAGTTTCAGTGCTTTTCCCCCGCTCGACTATTGTTGCTTCACCCAACAGCAAATGAGCAAATCCCTGGTGTATTAATCTTTCGGTCCCTTATCGCCATCAATCACGATCCGAGCTATTAGATTATTCCGATTTAACATTGAAAAGGATTTCAATTCATTCATTTCATTTCTATCTTTTCGATTAAAATCTATTTAAGTCTCACTACGTTCGTCATTTCATTTCCTCATTTCCTTTCCAAGGAGTGTTATTTGAGTTTAAGGTGAGTTTCAAGGTTTTTCTCTGGTTTATTAAATTGGGGTCCAGACAGGAACTTCCACTACGAGATTAGAAAACCCCAAACACATTCCAAAACATAATGCTTCGTAAAACAAAATTAATGATTACAATGCTCGGGTACAATATTGGTTAAAATAAGGTATTATGGTGTGGGGAAACGTATACTCCAATAAAATAAAAAACCCTGCGAATTATTACACAATGGTTTATTATTCTCATGAACGACTTGACCTAGTATTACTGCTCCGAGACCCATCCCTTTCAATTCAGCATCAAATACTGGTAAACCATACGAAACATGACCTGGCTACAATGCAACTACGAAAACAAAATATTCCCCCGGCGCCAGGCCCCCGTTGGGCGAAAAGAGTCGAGGAAAATGGGGCGGGTTGTGAGTCGAGCGGGTGGTTTTAATGAGACGGGAGGGAGGGAGGGAGTACTAACGACGATACGTTGACTTCCGCTGTAGTTCCCGCGTTATACTGCGTTTCGTTATTTTTTTTAACCGTTTTTTGCCCATAACAACCATGGGCTTCGTCCGATTGGATTGCCGAGATGGCAGGCACAACTAGATACCAAATGGGATATTTGTGGGAAAGAACGAATTTTTTAGACCACTTAAAAGGCACAAAACGGCCCGGACGGCGGACGGGGGATGGGGGACGGACATTGCAAATTTGGAATCTCCATGTCTTGAAACGTAAAGTATCAAATAAAAATTTTTCGTGACCGAAAACACAGGGTTATTATTCAGAATGAATAATAAACCAAAACACACTAACTACCCAACAATTATTAATTTAAAAATACGAAAAGCCCCAGTTTTTGGTACATGTTCGTCCTCTATCCCCCTTTCCCTTCGACCCAAATTGCCCGCAACCGTATTTTGGTGTCTATAAAAATGAACCAGCTCAATCGGTTCAGCCGTTCTTCCGCAAATCAAACTACGGACGCACACTTATCTTTTTTTCCAAAGCTCCCAAAAAGGAGAAACTAAATAAATAACAAGTGAGGAAATGGGGAGGGCGCCCACACTACCCAAAGCCGGCTCTAGGGATAGAAAGATTGGGACAGGGAAGGAAAAGAAGGATCAGAGGATGTTCCACGATAGAACGACCACCAGTTAAGGTACGACCCGAGCAACACGCGGGTGGTGATACCGCGGAGAACGCCAGCTGACACACCCAGCCGACACATCTCAGCACTTTTCTTGCACCACACACCACGCCAGGACAGGGTCAATGCTGCAACCCTGAAGTTACCTGCCTCCACAAGCTCCGTGCTGTCATAGTTGCGCACACACACACACACACACACACACACACGGACCACGCGCTGAAACTTGGTTTTTTTTTCACAGTAGGCCTCGAAACGTAAAGATATGAAGAAAACCCAACTTTTTTATGACACGATTAGCGGAGAGTAAAAATTATACATAATGAACCAGATATCCATCAAATGTATTATTTAGGACAACTAAAATCACTTCCATAACAACTACTACCAGGCGAACTTAAAAGAACATGCAGCGTTACCAGAGCAGCTAATAGAATCCAAATCGACGTTCCAAGACGTATGACACCTGGAGGTGATAAAAGCGTCCACTAGTACGCCATAAATGAATTCAATGAACAACTGTTTGTAGACCTGGTGCTACAGATGAGCATGAGAACATTCAAATTGGGAATTAACAACAAAAAAACCTGCAAATTATTACACAATGGTTTATTATTCTCATGAACTGCATGACCTAATATTACTGCTCTGAGACCCATTCCATTCAATTCAGCATCGAAAAATACTAGTAAACCATACGAAACATGACCTGACTACAATGGAACTACGGAAACTGAATATTCCCCTGGCGCCTGTAAGCGTCTGTAGGCATTTATGATCCGATGTAGGCGTGTGCGGAGGAAGTGGCCCTAACCTTCCTCCGCCCCGTCGGGCAAAAAGAGTCGGGGAAATTGGATCGAGGACTTCCAGCGAACCCTCGGCAATTGACACGACGTTTCGAGTCGAGCGGGTGGGTGGTTTTAATGAGATAGGAGGGAGGGAGGGAGTACTAACGACGAAACGTTGACTTCCGCTGTAGTTCCAGCGAGTTCTTGCAATTAGTTAACTCCTAATAATTACTGTAATTTCCTTATACGCAGTTGTACACGTCTGACACTCATTTATTCGACCCAGGATGTAAAAATACCTCGAAAATGAGACGAAACACGGCTTATTTGCGATTATACTGCGTTTCGTTTATTTTTTTAACCATTCTTTGTCCATAACAACCATGGGCTTCGTCCGATCGGATTGCCGAGATGGCAGGCACAACTAGATACCAAATGGGATTTTTGTGCGAAAGAACGAATTTTTTAGACCACGTTAAAGGCACAGAACGGCCCAGACGGCGGACGGACATTGCAAATTTGGAATTCCTATGTCTTGAAACGTGAAGTATCAAATTTTGAGGGGGGGTTGTAAAAAAATACCGAAAACATTGGGTTATTATTCAGAATGAATAATAAACCAAAATGTATTAATTATAAGTAAGTAAAACGGCGACGGTTGAATTTACGGGATTTCTGGAGAAGCCCGTGAATACGTTCTGAGCTCGTATAGATCGTATAAGTAATTGATTGATTGATTGATTTTTTCTGATTTTTACTTTCCTTGGCTCTACGAAGTAGAAAGGAAATTTATGTAATCGATTGAAAAAAATATGTTGTGTTTTCTTCAGATCTTTACGTTTCAGACCCTCCTGAGTCCGAAAAACACTATTTGGGAAAATGGTCTGTGTGCCTGTGAACGATTTTTAGAGAAAACCACCGTACCAAATCAGCTCATTTTTTCAACTTTTGAGAGGAGTTTATAATGAAAAAAAAACTGGCCTGAACTCGGTTTTCGTAGAAATATAATATATTACATATTTTATTATATTATTTGGTAATTTATTGTGCTGCTCTAGTAACTTTCCCCACAGATGAACATTTTAAGGCATTGTCGTATTATTTTGAGCTGTCTATTCAAAAAATGTAATCGAAATCGTTACAACCGTTTCCAAAAATAAAAATAAAATTGGGTGTTTTGATCACTATGTTAACGATAGTTAGTTTTGGGCGAATTTCGCTCATCCTCTCATTTTTGGCGTTCCACAACGATCTGCGGGCTAGATATCAAGTTTGAGCTGATTCGGTTCAGCCGTTATGTCCCAAAATCGTTCACAGACACACACACAGGCCATTTTCTCAAAAAGATCTGAAGGGAACTCAACTTTTTTTTTTAGCCGATTACATAACTTTCCTTTCTGTTTCGTAGAGCCAAGTGAAAACGCGTTGTATTTCTCAGTACCACATGAGCTATTGATTGGTATTATGAACTCCTGACGGTTACATTTACGCCTTCTCCCACATCGCACATGCGTCTCAGTTCAGTTTGTGTTGCAATGACCTATCTGTTCTCGTTTGATTAAATCATATCCAATTATTCAAATTACGCATGCTTCGATCTTTCAAATATTATTCTCGACCGCCCAGTCACAATAATTGGACGAGTCAATAACGAACCAGATGCTGGACTTTTAGGGACAATTTGAAACATTATATCAAACGCTCGTGGAGTTTTTGGAAGGACAAAAATAACCGGGTCAAATGATATTATAATCGCTGGCAGGTGGAAAACAGTGATCCTCAACCACCCCCTACCCCACGTCACCACCGCCGAAGCTTGTTGAAGGCTTCAACTAATTACCTGAAGGGTATTCGCTACGAAAGAAAAGCGCTCTACTTTGCGAAATGGATACGAACTCTGCAGAACTCCAAAGGGAAGAAGAAAAAAAAAAATTAACCCCTTCCCTCCCATTACAATGAAAAGCACAAAAGCCCCCGAAATGACTGGGGGTAAGGTGGAGAGAGACGACTGTAAGAAAACCGTTAAGGGAAACATGATGAATGAAAAGCTTCCCCTTTTCATTTTCTCGCAACAGAGAAAAACGCCGCTAGATGTTTTCGTGCGCTCATCATTATAAATTTCATTTTTTTGTGGAGGGTGGGGGTGGAAGGAGGGGTTTCTATTGTCGATTGAAAGGTTCAGGGAAAATGAGAGGAGCCTTCGGAACTGGTGAAGGCAGCACTGAGCTGGCTGTCTTGGGTTAGGAAGACGTAGGAAGAGACTCCTATTCGGGGTTTTCACTTCAGTTTCGACGAGCTCTCATTCATGATTAATATCCGAGAACATGAAAATCCTGATGCAGCGAGTCGAAACGTCAACCACCTCTAAGGTTTGCCTACATAGCCACTGACCTCGTTGGGCGCGTGCCAAATAAACTCCCCGGGTGTCCATTCCTGACTCCCCAGGTCGAGCGCGCTGATTCATATAAACAATCTGGAGGAGTGGGAGGAGTTTTTATTTGCCAATTTCCGTTTTCAGAGTGGTTCTCCAACATTGGAAGACCTTAGTAGTATACCTTGAAGCACTCCTGGTGGATTGACGTCAGCTCACCCTCCTCACACGTCCTTGCAAAATGGTGGAGGGGAGCATAGCATCATGTCAAGTGATGTCAGTACCTCCTCCCACTCCCCCATAACGTGACTTTATACCCTCTCCACTGTTGTAACTTCTGAGAGCCCCCCCCCTCCTCCACAACATAATGTGACATCACTTCGCTTGATAGGGGGGATGCCGTCACTTCATCTGGCGAGAGGGGGTGGGGAGCTCACGTTTATCCACCCAGGAGTGCCTCAAGGTATACTACTGACCTTGAATTTCAATTTAATTCCACGGCGATGAAGATCCACCAATCATCGCAACCTTAGCGCATGGTGACACAAAGCTAGCAGCTACGACTGACAGCACAGGCACCCAGATGTCATAACTAAATCCGCGAAGTAATATCAATTGAATAAAGAGCGTTTTACGCGAGAAACAGAATCCTTCCTTGGAAACTACTAAGAACTTCTTTACTAACTAACAAAGAGCCGTCAAGAACGGTTCCCCATGTTTGCTGAGAACTTGGCCCACAAGAAACAAGGGTCAAAACAAGGAAATGGAACACGTTTCTCGTGACGTACATGTTGAATGTGTATGTCCTTTCTAGCTATGACTTCACCAGTGGATCAAATGTCCAAATCTTCTTTCGCACGATCGCAACATCCAACTAAACAAGAACCTGGCATGCCGGTGGCTCCTCACAAACATCACCGAGTGCTCCAAAACCTTCCTGAGGTCCCGCTTTAACTCGTCGAATCCCCAAGATTTGTGGAACGGCCTCTAGTGGATTGCGGGTGAGTTTATACTGGGGAGGGGTGGAGGAGTATTAGTGTCATACGGCAGCCCAGCTTTTTTACCTAGTTCTTGTCTGCAATTTCCGTTCCCTAGTAACTTTTTGACATTATACTGGGAGGTAATAGAAGATAAGTGCATCAGAGGTATGGACGACGAGGGCTGTTTCTGTATAAAAGGTGTCCATTGACACACTCACGGTATGACTACCACTGCATCTGAGAAAACGGATCTTAAGTGATATAATTTCATCTGTATATCGACGTTTTCGATCCCTCCGAGCACCAAGAGCCTTTCTTACCATAGTAGACTTTCACCTGCCTTCCTTGACTACACGAATAGTTTGTACTTCTTTTAGCGTTCACTATTTGTCATTCTTCACGTTCTTGACGGCCTAGTCAGGCGCTGCAATGACGGTGAGTCTCTTCTGCACAAAGAGCAGTCAGTAACAGTGACAACTAATTAAGATTTGTTAATGGGAGGGCTATCATTTTGAGTGAATTCTCGTCAGCCCATGAAAAAACCCCCTCCACTTCCCATTCAAAAGAGAAGCAACACTTTCCCTAAGCTCTATCGCAGCAACGACGCTATCCTTTAAAATATGGTAGATTAGTCTTCAAAGCCCTTAATTGTATTACATGTAATAAATTCAATCTACGAGATAATTCGGACTTTAATGTTCACATAACTCAACTCCTTATTTTTCGGAATGGCAGGTTAAAAAAAAGGAGCGGAGGAGAAGGGAAATCCTCCCTAATTTGTAGAACCCCCTTGATCTCGTTCCTCAGTCCGCCTGATTAGACCTAGGCCATTTTCCGAATCCTTAGGACTAACGGCATTTGAGACAATTGATTACCTAGCCGCTTTCCCTCCAACAACACGATTGTGCGTTAGAGCAGAACGAGCCGCCGACTCACCCCCCCCCCCCTCTACAAAACACCCCCCAGTCCATTTCCAGCGTGCAATTTGTTGACTGATCAAGGAAATTCCCTTCCGTCTTAAATTAAAGAGCGTGTCAAAATTAATTCCCGGCCAATTCAAAATTAGCTCAATCGCCCGTGAGCTTCTTCCTCGTGTCCAATTAATCGTTTCCCTCCCTTTTATACCTCTTTTCTCTTTCTGTTAATTGCTATCATTTGTTTCATTGACTTGGCCTCCGAATCCTTCAATACAAATGAGTTTGCCCTCGAAAAACACTGAAGAGTTAAACGGATGTAATTCGGCGGAATTCTTGTTTTTTGTTGGGGCAATGAAATAACGCCATCGTTTCTTCCACGTAGCCAATCCCCCCATAAGCATTTCAACCACACTGACAATGAACAATATGAATGAATACGCGCGAGGAATGTCCGTCATGTTTGAAAACGTCATTGCGGCCTTGTGGAGGAATGGGATCAACAATATGAACAAAATTACCGGTGGAAAGTGGAAGAGAGCGCACAAATGTAGAAGCAATTGACCCAACAACCGTCAAAAGAGACCTATTTAAAACTTTTTAAAAAATCAACAATAATGCGAGATGTCGGGTACACAGAATTGTATAATAACGCGCATTCCATGGTTTAATCACACGGAAGGGCGAGAAAGTAGGGGGAATAGGGCGAATGGGGCACAGGTTGGGATAAACTGACAGTGAGGATAACCTGAATGAAGCTCCTTCCTTTTGTAATAGTTTGCGGCAGACTGCAGGAGGTGGCAACACTGACCACCACCCGTGCAGTTCGCTGCTGTTTATATTAGCAGCAGAGCCACGTTTTTCGATCAGAACGGCTGCCGACTTCGCAGACAAATCGTCCCCTTTTCCTATGCCAGTGAATCAGTTCTTAAACGTCCCTTTACATTGTGTCAAGTAAGGTAAGCAATCAGAGCTTGGTGTTTCATTTTCCCCATTATTATTGTCATTAATACAATCCGAGCATAGGTTATTTATTTCATTATAAAAGGAGTTCATTTCATTTCGAGCTTTTCCTGATTAAATTCAAGTGGATCTTAATCGCTTTAGAATTTCATTTCCCATTACCTTCTTGAGAGCCACTATTTTATTTCATCAAGTGAGTATAATTGAGTGTATTTAATTTGTTCTTTTCTTTTGGGCCCAAACACGACTTTCACGCATGTTCTGTACACAGGCGAATTTTGAGACAATTCCCCAAGTACGTTACACTTTTTAGGAGGGAAACGCCTCACTAGAGACTTCTTTGCAACGTTACCGCCACCACGCTGTTTCTTTGTCCGGAAATGTCATACATTCTAATAAATTCCAACGTTTAAAAAATTCTCAGGCGAGAAGCCATTAAAAAAGTTCCCTGGTGGCCGCGGCATTGGCAGGAGCCACTTAATAAATACCGGAACCGTAAGGTTCACACAAGGAAAGTGTTTAACTAAATATTGACCCCACTCCACTGTAGGATCAGCCGTCTACTAGACTGTTATTTCAACATGACCATGAATTAAACAGCTTCTTTCTACAGACATTTTCAACTCACCCGAGCTACGGCACACGAAATTTTTTGGTGGAGTTGACATCAAAATTACTATAAAGGGGTCACGAAATGTGTTGACAATCTGTAAGGTCCCTCGAATCACGCGAGTGTTGATATTGGTAAGAGGCTGCAGCACACCGAGGCGCATTCGTCATCCCTGCAAGTTACTGGTCAGCAAACAGTGAAACTGAATGTCCAGTTATATCCGCTTCCAAAATTGTCCAGATTGAATGGCGAGAGCAGATCAATGGGTCGATGGGAGTTGCCAATTTCGATGGTAATGCTCTCCAGGAGGTATGAAACAGCTGACGATGCGGGCGGTAATGACATTCCGAGGAAACCTCATAGCTTAGTTGAGCGAGTCGTTCACCGATTGGCCAAACCTTCCCTTCTACACTACTGAAGAGTTTTCGGAATTCAGGCACATCTAACAGTGAGGAGTGACACGGTAAAGTTGAACAACTCACATCGGATGGTCATATCGAACGCCGAAACGCATTACAACTGCTCCCAGCTGTGTCAGAAAAGTTCAACGAAATATCGACAGGAATATTGCATCAGCGAAGAATGTCCGTTAAAAGTGCAGAATTCAGTGGCGAAGGGAAGAATGAAGGGGAGGAGGGGGAGGGGAAGTCAGCGGAGAAGGATAAAGGTGAAACGGAACGTATTGATCCATCAAAGTTTGATGGGCTGATGGGTATGTGTTCGCTTTCCTTCGACAGATCGCATCTTCTCTCACGCCGGAAATTAGGTTGTGTTCAATGAAACCCTCGTTCATCGCTCCCGAATGCTCCGCTCTTATCTCTAATCACGATCCCACACAAAAGATCGTAATGAATTTAACGGTCGTGAAAGAGGCGAAACGAGGTTTTAAGAATCCACCGACGCGGGAGCAGAACAAAAAGATTACTCCTCGAGTGGATTTCCGATGAATTCCTATTTCGCGCTCTTCAACCGTGAACAATTGTTTCCAGTTTCTGACGGATAATGGGGACGACTTAACGAAACCAAATACCTACCATCGAAAGCAACACACAGATTTACGAGGGAACCTCCATTGGGCGGGAGAATCCTTGAACTTGTATTCATCTCAGTGATTGAATGCCTGGTACTAAACAAACAGACGAGCGACTGAGCTTCCCACTCATTTTCTTTCAAGATTCGTACAATTCAGTACTCTCATCAACCTAAAACGGTCGCCCTAAGAAAATGTAGGGGAAACAAAGTTTACTTCCCGGTCAAGACCGGCTAAATAAAATAATATATGGGGCGTAATAACAGAAACTCGTAAATTTGGCAATCAACCACATGTGCGAGCGTAAATTGATTTGTACGGAAATATTTATACAAAACAAACTGTAGGCAACAACTGGTTCAACGGATAGATGCAGAAAATATTTGCGGAGAACAAAATGTGAACAAATGTTACTACAAAACATTCCGTCAAGTTGATCAAATTCAATGAGGTATTTACAGCTAAGATTTAGAAAATACTCAAGAAAACACGATTTTTCGTACGTTTACTGTTCACTGGAACACTCCGAGGGAACAATAGGTAGTAAAACATATCTCGTGATTTTGGTGACAAAGGATGAAGCTATTGTGCCAGCAAATGAAAAAAAAAAAACTCCTTTTTCCTTCAGAGGCTTTGTTGAGTGCATGAGAGGGTGGAGTTTGAAGAATGTGTTAACGTGATGACGGTGAGAGAAGACTGTACCTATACTCTGCGATATATCGCACAGTTTCTCAAGAGGGGTGTGTGGTGACGAGTGTTATCCCAATCCACAGTCTGGCAGCTGACCGAAAGTTGTACCCAGCGAGAGGGCAACCAGAGTACGACCACCATAAGAGAAGAAGAAGGGCTGTGGGCCTTGGGAGGTGACAAGATGAGAGGAACACAGCCCAGAAGGGGTGGCGGTGGACCAAGCGGCTGATTCCCGATCTTGGCCCATGGCTGGAACGACGCCACAGTGAGGTGGATTTCTACCTCACCCAATTCCTAACATAACATGGAACATTTAGTGCTAACTTGCACTGAATTGGAAAGTCTACAAACTTCTGCACTGGAGCATGATGTTTCCCATGCCATCTCGAGTCAGAAGTAAGCACAGTGGAAGACACAGTTGGTCACTCGCACGCCCACACGCCAGAGACATTTGCCCACTCCATGTGCATTCGGAGGAAAACTGGAGGTGCACCGCTCAATTACTTGCTGATCCAGGGCCAGTATCTTGCTGGGATCAAGAATGAAGACAAGGAGGAAAGACCACTCCTGAACATCCCAAACTGCTGGGAAGTATGGAATAGATCAAGCTGCAAGATTCTCGTGAGGGTGAAGAGAATATGAAAGAAGAGCTGCCATCGCAGAGGCATGAGGGCCAACTTGATGTGATAAACAGTTCCAGGTTGGTTCCTCATACGCAATAAATTCATGGGGCCACTAGGAGCAGACCCTCCCTCTTACGTCCCAAAGAGATATGCCTGTGAGTGAGAATTCACGCAACAGAGGGGGTATCTGAACTGGTGTACTAGGTTCTGGGAATGTGAACGGAGAGCGAGTATCACAAGAACGAAGAACGAATGTTCTTCTAACTGGGTGAGAGCTGTGGGTCGAATGTGCGTTTTGGGTAGAGTCTAGGGAGAGCTGGAAACAGGAATGAAGTTTGGGGGAGAAGAGAGGTGGAAATGAAGTGAGGGGGGGATATTATGGGAAATCCGAAAAGGGAAAACCCATCATCAGCTTCGGCATTTCTCATGATTACCATTGCAAAGGCCCTTGGTCGGACTTGACTGCTCAAGAGCAACAAACTAATTCAGCCTAAGCTGAGCTAAACAGGCCCATACCTCTGTTTTCCGAATTCGCACAGATATATTTACTGAAAACAGAAGTTAGCTACCGATCAGTACAAGATAATTTGATGGAATCCAAAATTAATTGCTTATGAGAAAACCCCTCTGTTCGACGCAAGGCGTCGAAGTTGTCAGAGTCTTTGACCTCGGACTTCCCCGCCTCGTTGTCTCCTACCGCCTAATTGTCTCCAACTATTTCAATACCTGCCTTCTTTATTTCTTTCTCCCAATTTCATTTTCCTATCGACGACAGAGCTCTTCCAAAATCTTTCTGCTTCCAACTACCACCACAGTAACTTCTTACTCTCTCATACGGTTAAGCACACCAGTTCACGCGTTCCGAGTGCCGCACATTTGTACTCACCTCAATTTTAATTCAACTCAATTCCGCACCCACGTATAATACAGTCCTCCTCACGCTCACCGAGTTTCAGTTTTATTGCGATCCTCTGCTCCCCCTCTCGCGCAACCAACAGTCACAAAATAAGTAAATAAAAAACTCGGGTCTTCCCTACTCTCCACGGCCATTCCTCTTCTCCATCCTCCTCTTCATGTGCGTGATTTGTAGGTAATATATGATGTGACACACCACACAACTTCCTTTGGCCTCACGTTTATTCAGCCGTTCTCTTATAACGACTTTCTGCATTATTTCGTTTGATTGCCCGCGCCAGTTCATGCGTTCTGAGTACTGCCTTGTGTCGCCCATTTGTACTCCATCTCACCTCAATTTTACTCAACACATTTCCGGACGCACGTATAATACAGTCCTCCTCACGCTCACCGAGTTTCAGTTTTATTGCGATCCTCAGCTCCCACTCTCGTGCACCCAACACCGTCGTTGGGGGCTGCTTATGAGAAAACCCCACCAGTCAAAATGTGACTTTCCAACAAGTTATTTACTCATTCGTGTCTTCACAGGCGCTCCACCCAAACATGGGCTTTTCAGAGAGTTGGTACCCCTGTTAAAACGGTCATCCATCCCCCACCCTCCTAAACGAGTGGCGGCAAAAAGAATGTAGAAGTTGGAATCGAAGCCAGCTGGTCTGTTTCTTTATCAAACGACTGTTCCTGGACCCTCAAAGCGGATCATGCGGAGGCACGGCAGGTATTTGGCTGTTCACCATTCTCGTTGTGGAGAGCTGTTGACTACCTGATGAATCCCACACCATCTAGGAGTTCTTAATCTGGTTTCCCACCGGATCTAATTATTTATTTGGGTGGCAAGTTTCAAAGGGACAGATCCACTGTGTGCCATCACCCTGTTTCACTGCTTGTCATTCGAAAAAGGTGAGCTTCCTTACAATAATCACCCTGTTTCATCGTGGTTGCGTGAAAGAACGTGAGCAAACCGGTGGAAAGGCCTAGAGTCGTGGTCTCCACCCGATGAGGCAGAAGTACGAGAGGCACCTCCCACAAGCTACTAACGTGAGAGCCGCCCATTGCTCCATCCTCTGATGGCCAATAAGCCGGCAGGCCTAGGAAGACCTGGCTCGCTTCCCCACTACGTTACGTGAAAGACACACACAGGCCACTCGCGTCGAAAAATATTTTCAGGCTACTGGTCCTTCCTGGCTCATAACTCGGTGTTCAAGAATGTTCTGCCTGGATAGATCGGAATCTGCATTTGGGGTTATAGTGGCGTCCAACACCTCCCCGCCACCGCTGGACAGGAGGATAACGCTTCCATTTTAGTCGCGCCTCGCTCCCTTCGCTGTTTATTTGACTGCAGGAAGAAATAAGGTCGGATGGTGCAAAAAGGAGGGGGAAAGGAATGGTTAGGATGAGGGGGGGGGTCCCGGAAAAACTCCCCGAAAACAAAACTCTCCCCCTTTTCCATCACGCTCACCACTTCTTCCACTTTTCACGCCCCAGCGGCCAGAAAATAATACCCTTTTTATTTTCTTCTCCAAGTTTTCCTCCGAGGGGGCCGGTTTTCCAAGAGCACCGTTCTCTTCTGTGACATGGAAACAGGAACACGGGGAGAGGAGGGAGAGAAAAAATCCGCCCACCTCGGAAAGTAAAGGTGCGGGGGAGGGGGGTGGCTGGTGGTGGAAAAGGCGATATGATTCCTTCGGCGCTGATGATTCCGAGTAATTTGGGATGCCCTGGTTGTGGAAGGAGGCGAGGAGGGATGTTCTGACAACGAAGAGGCTGGTTGTTTTGAAGACAAATAAAATTGCTTCACCCCTCTGTCGACTCATTATGATCCCACCCCGTACCACGGCCGACAAACCCGGGAAACCCCCCCCCCCCCCAAAGAACCACTCAGGAACACAGTCAAGCTTTTCATGTCGCCATTCCGGTGAATGTAACGAACGTGGCATTGTGGGCATTTGTTGAACTGAGTACGAAATCCACAAAGGATGCTCAAAACTAGCCACACTCGAAGCGGAAAATGAGGATTGTGGGTTAGCAGAGCGTCTGGACGCGTGTGGGAGTACCAATAATTATAATGTTGACTTGAGAAGGAATGAGGGCCTCAGACAACTCGGAAGGACGCTAACTCCACACCCAGGACTCACGTGAGAATGCGAACTGACCCAGAACAGGTGATGGGGGGTTTTACCAAGAAGGTAAAGGGACGGCACTCGCCCTGGTGCCGTAGGAAGGTGATATAGTCGCTGCCACAAGGAGACGGGTGCCTAAGGGCACGCTCTGATGATGCAGGGACAGGGGAGTGACTAAAACAGTCGACACCGAGCTGAGTTGGGGGAATAAGATCTGGAGCTACATTGGCAAATTCTGACAAACCCTCCCTGAACGGGGGTTCGGTTGTCTGCCGCTAACACAGTACAATTATATGAAATAGAGGGATCGTTGGACCTAGGCGTACATAACTCTCCCATTAGTGCAGCGGCCATCCCAGACCTCCAGAGGGTCAATCGATGAAGAGAACAAGGTGTAGGCAATCAGCTCACAGCAGAAGAGATAAGGCTCTCCAGACCAGGTATGGGAAATGGCATCTTCCTTAGGTTCTTCCATCACATGCGCGGGAACGCCAGGATTCCCCATTCGCGTCTATTGTATGTCGAAAGAAGAAAATAATACGACGATGAGCATAATGATGAATTATGGTACAGCTGATGAGATGACATTCATGCTTCCCTGCCCAGGCAGCTAGAAGTATAACCTTTATTCCTCCTCCTTCGACGAACAGGTGCACCGAACAAAGAAAAATGAAAAACCAGAAGTTGACGACCAATCGCGACTTGAACCAGTTAACGAGAACACCCCGAAACAGAGGGAGCGCTGAGTAGTGCTGGTTAGAGAGTGAGTGACATGATCAGCTCCCAAGGAGAGACGACACACAATGAATCACCAATTTGCGTACTATGTAGGGGAAGAGTGTAGAGATAAAACTGAAGTACAGCTAGATATCTACAGCCTAACACAGTTACTGTGATGAACAGTTCGAGGCGAAGGCTGAGTTCAAGCCACGGTGATGATTACTTGGTGCCAGCTATGTGCCCAGCCAGTCCTCAAGTTAAAAAAATAGCTGGTGCGTTACAACACACAACTTTCCTTAGCCAATTCACTTAGTAAATGGCTAATTCTACTTACTCAATTCATATATCACTCAGTTCCTTTGAACTTGGTCAAACAACACGTCACAGCAGCAGGAAGCGGTAGCGCCTACAGTTCTGGAATTTATTGTGCTACTCATTGCAGGACGATTATTGAGCAATTGGTACACAGAAAATTAATGAGGCTGTAAACACGAATTTTTTTAAGAAGAATAGCAATAATTTTTGCTGAGTTATTGGGTAATAACAGTTAGAACTGGTAGTAAGCGAAACGGCGGTAGTTGAAATTCAGGAATTTCTGGAGTGAGCCCCATGCAACTCATGAGCGTTTTTAGACACTCACACTTTAGGTATTGGATTGAACTACAATACCAATTTTCTTCAACTTTCTACTAACATTCCGGCGGAGTTTTTAAGGAAAAAACTGCGCTAAAAACGCTTTTTGTCGAAAATGTTGATTATTTATTGTGCTGCTCTCGTCAGTTTCCCACGAATGGGAATTTTATGGTGTGATCGCCTTATTGAGAGCTAACAACATGAACAATTTAATCAAAATCGATAGAGCCGTTATTGAGAAAAAAAAGTGTGGTGTTTTGATCTCTATGATGACTATAGTTAACTTTCGGTGGATTTTGCTCATACCCTTATTTTGTCGTCCCATAGTAACCTGCGGGCGAGATGTCAAGTTTGAGCTGATTTGATACGGTCGTTTTCTCTAACACACACACACACGGCCGTACGGTCGTCTTCACAGACACACAGACCATTTTCTCAAATAGTGTTTTTCGGACTCAGGAGGGTCTGAAACGTGAAAATCTGAAGAAAACTAAAAAGTTTTTTTTGCAGCAGATTACATAACTTTTCTTTCTACTTTGTAGAGCCAAGGAAAGTAAAAGGATGAGCTCTAAGTCCGTAACCGTAAACTAGTGTCAGTATATTGAGACTGGAGTGGCTTGTCAACTAACAGATGTAAACAGTTCCTGTCGACCACGATCACAGAGTGAGAGTCGATAATGAATCCACCGAGACTGAAACTGTCCGTCCATCACGCACTCTACACCTACGTAGATGCAATTCCTCCATAGCGCAGACTTCTTGAGCCGTCAAAAAATGAGACTGCGAAGAGAGATGTTTCGAGAGGATGGGACACGTGTCGAGTCGAGAGAAGTTGGGTTGTTTGTCAAGCGGAGCTCCCATTCACAAGGGCGGGCCGAATAGGGTATTCTATCGATATGCGATAGCTCGTTCATCTTTAGGCAACAATAACAAGCCAATACTTCCAAACAACAGCCATAAATAAGGAGGACAGGCCGGAGGCGAGCGAATATAAATTTACATAGGAGAAAAAGACGAGGGATGCGCGAGAGCGAAGTGGCATAAGATGAAAAGGAAGACGGTGGAGGGGTTGGTTAGCTAACTGCTATAACGTGTATCAATTGAGGGGGCGGAAGGGAGGGGAGGCGTGGAGCGGGGTGCGGATATGAAGGGAAAGGATATGATTCAAATGAACCTTAACGACGTGGAGGATTCATACTGCCGCCTTGGCGACTGGAGTCTAGCCACATTGGCTGGTCTCGAAACCAACCGCTCGATACCCTCCTCGTCCATCCTCTCTTTTCCTATATATATATGTATGTATGTGCTATTATGTATAACCTTCCCTCCCACGCGTGGGCTTATCTGCCCATTTAATCAACCCAAGTCGTCGCCCTCCGGTTGCCTTCTTCCAGCCCTTCGGCTTCCTCCTGCCACTTTTATAACTCACCCCGGAGATTTCAATCAGCCAACCAAACCTTATTAGCTACGAACCGCAAGAGACTCGAGAAACCATCTTATAGCAAACAACCACAGGATGTTTTTTAGTTTGGATGAACTCGAACTGGTCGTAAACGGTGTCCTCGATATTTGACAAACATCAAAGCTGAAGGGGCACGAGCGGCGATAAAACTCAGACAGAAGTTTACCATATTCTCTAACTCTGCAGTCAATCACCTCCCAGCTCCACAGTCCCCGGGTGACTGACCTCTCAAGTCACCTGGGAAGTCTAGGAAAGTCCTTTCGAGAATAGTCCTTAAACCTATTGGGCAATAGTTCACGTCGTTTTTGTTCCCCCTCACCAGAAAACTGTCCAAGTCTAACTACACATCACGAGACGAGGTTTTGGACGAAACATACGAATTAGGAACATTCTCAAAATGTGAGATGCGGACGGTTACAAATTGAAAGTTATGTTGACGTGGGCCCACTGTACAACTAAATGGAACTAATGATTGAACGAATTAACTAAACCTAAATATAAATTACACAAAGCAAAGATTGAAAATGTATGCGAACTGTCTGGCGTGAAGTGACAGAATAAACGAAGGTTAAAAGGCGAAACGCTGAATCGAAGAAATGAACAATTAATACCTTGCGTCACTAATACTTCACGGAACTTTACGAGCGTGGCCTCCTGGAGGTTGTAAAAAGAATGAGGTGGTCGAAGCCATAAGCTGGCATAAGAAATGTTCGATTACGAACGAAAGTTCCGTATGACTGTAGTTGCTGAGACGATAAGAAGGGAGGGGAAAGCGATCCGGGCGAGCTAGCAGGTCAGATGAAGGGGTAGCAGCGTATGGGGTGCTGCAGGTGGAGTGATGCACATCGTTGATTCACAAATTGCAATAGCGAATGGGATTGGGATGCTGATGACCGAGCTATTTCAAGAAGCACGCGTGCGGGTGAACAAAAAGGCGAACAACGTTGGTATGAAGGCGAGGACAGTTGAGCGTTGGAACGACTTGAAGAAGAAGGGGTAGGCACGTTCAATCCAGACGCGTTTTGGTTATCGTTCGGAAGTCCACAGCACTTCTTACGCCTACGTTATTATTAAATACAAACAACTACCTCCGGCGTTAACAAAATGCAGTAAAGGATTGAGAAGGGATGAGATACTTCGATTAGGCGTCGTTAGGATGAATTCAGCTTGCGTAGAGAAGGAAGAGAGCCTTGTTCGACTGGAAGTTATGTGCCAGATTTGAACTTGAAGGTCAGACGCTCCGACGCCGATGCAGTCATTCAACTAGTGCTTGTAAACATTGGTGAACAAACCTCGATATCGGCACTAACTCCCATAGGGTTGCCAGCCCACAGATTCTGAGTTGCTGGTCATCCCAGGCTTAGCACAGTGAAAAGAAGGTGGATCATCATTCAGACATTAGGTAGGGATGTTTCCCATGGACAGAAAGGAGACACGATGACCGCACCCAGTTTCTAACAAGGAACTGTAACTTCTAACAAGAAAATGGGAAAAACAAGAGAATGCCTTCAGCAGGTACTGCGGGAAGTTATGAGCACCGGTACTTCGCCTGTCCCAGGTGTCTCGCGAGCAGTGGGAGGAGTGCCTGCCCTCCACTGTCCCCAGCCAGATATTCTATGATGTTGTGCAGTAGCAACTGGATTCCCTTTGAAACAAGGCACTAGGGCTCCACCTTGAGGTCACGCAGCAGAACCGAAGCCTGGGTGGAGTGTACAATCGTGGTTTACACTACCCCCCTTACTGAACACTTCCATCGAGTCCTCTTCTTCTCTCAACTCTCTCAACCGCATCATTTTACATCGGATAAAACCATCTTCCCAAAGTCCAGCGTGCTTTTATCTACTGCTGGCTATTTTGAGACTTACTAGTGGTAATATACACTCCTTTCCACCAATCACCCAACTTGTCTATTGTGGTTACAAACAACAAAAAAGATTGCCATGCACAAACACGTTGTTTCACAGGTTGTATCTTCTAATTACCTTCATGACTGCACTAAAACTAACTACGCTCTTCACTGAAATGGTCATCTCCATTTCGGGATCGAGCTGGGAATCACAGATTGTACACAGATTCCGTCAGAAGACGAGTGTGAGAGAAGACTGTACAATAGTTACATGAACGGTACACTGCGGGAAGAGTTCAGAATAAAGCACGAATAGAACGAGTTCACACAACACGAAAGGGGTCTGTAGATGAGGACTGAAACTAGTTAGTCTGCACATGAGCTGCCGTATGACGAGAATTGAGCGTTGGACGAGTTGACGCACAGAAATGATTCGTATAAACCAATTGGGGAAATACGTTGTCGGCTCGAGCCATGAAATGGAAAGTAAGAGTCCAACGAACCTGGCATGAGCAGTGCTCAACAACGTAAATATTCAAGAGGAACGGCGCGGAGAGACTAATGGGATTTCCTCGGGATCTCCACCAATTGCCAAAATCGCTACTGACTATGTAAATATCATGAAAATTCGATCACGAATATTCATTATTTACTTTCGGCCGATGCGATAAATGTAAAAGTAGGTTAAGGTCAAACGGGTGTGGTGGAAAGGTTGAGCGAGGTCGCCTGACATAACCGATGGGTGTGTGTGTGTGTGTGCGCGTGGGTCTACAGTTCCACCGGCTGCAATCTACTAAATAATACACCTAGCCTGCATGGAGCGCCAAAATACGGTTATGCACTAAGTGAGAACAGAGGTGTCAAACTCAATTTTTCAGAGGTCCATACATTAAATTTAGAAAGTGTAGGCAGGCCGGCAACACAACGAGAGTTGTAAACCCTCGCCCCACTGTAACTCTAAGGTGTCTGGTTTATTGAATTCATTTATTACTCAACTTCTTACCGTTATATACTCGTACGAAACCGCCAAATTCTTTTTCTTGAGACTTGTTTAAAAATGTATTTGTACCTGGATTACCGAATGCGGTTTCGAAATGTGCTCCGCTTTATTGCAGAGCGCGTATGTATAATAAATATATCGTACAAATCGAAGCGACTTCCTGCCCCCACGTCTAATCAATTTTTAACCCCATTCCATATTTATAATTGAGAGTGAGATATATTATACATACAATATATAATTAGATCTACTCTTTTCTGGGCTCTGCCTTCTGCTAGACAATATTTCTGTTATATCTACCAAATCGTAAATGATTATATAAAGGTATGATACTATGAAATACATTTCACTTCTCTCTCTCTCAGGCATGAATGCTGATGATCTGAATGTGCACCTATCATGCAAACGGGAGGAGCTTTGTGAGGCTGTCAGCACTGTCAACCGGGACCTGGATAATCTCATTAGGGTAGTTCAGTGGACATGGACTAGTGCTGAATCCAAACAAATGTATGGGATTATGGGACTGTCCAGATTGTCGCCAATCTCTCCCTCAGTGGAATCCCAAATTGGCGATTAAAAATGTCCAGATTCATAACGTGGAGGACACGTAATGCCTCGGGATTATATTAGACGATGATCCGTCTTGGCTGCTATTGTGCGAAAGGATCACTCACTGCTTTACGCTTTTGGGAAATTAGTTTTCTACAAATTGGTAGGCCTATGAACGACACTGCTCAGGACCTTATGCAAAGCGCTGCGGTCGCTTGTGACCTGAACTCGGTTGGTCGGCTCAAAACGCAGAAAGCTTTAGATACCTATACCAGGTATATTCAAAATCATAAATGTCGGCATCTTCAGATTTTGAAAAAAATTACATCGTTTAAAATAACCTCCTCAAGAATGCAACTATTTAATGTTCTACCAAATTCACACCTCTGAAACACGGAATAAAGACTGAAGTTACCGGCAGTCACCATGCCGCACTACAGCCTATGGCGAGTCATTTCTTACACGGTGTAACGGGACCAACCAAACCCTTCGATTCAGCGGAACCTCATACGGGGCATATATGGTGATTGGGCACCTCAAATGCCCTGATTCGCTCAAGAATTCGGTTGTGCCGTCAGTTGTAACCGAGCCAGTTCCCTCGTCGCCGTGTCGCCCGTGCTCGCGTTCGCTCCCACCCAATTCTCTGTAACATTGGCGCCCAACTAGTGGTCGAACTTCCCCTACATTAGTTCAAGATGCCAGCCACGCAGAAAAACTTGAAGGTTCTTCTAATGCGATGGGAATTTTTGATCCCCCACCTTCAACTTTTCTGCCCTACTCCTGTGACCTCCTCTCTCGCCTGTCATTAAGTTCGAACGTTGTCAGTTCTTGACGAACAGTTGAACACAGCTTTGTGTTCAATTGACGACGACTGCTTCGAGGAAAGCAGAACAGCTGTAAAGGAGCTTCTGGTCTACCAGCATGTGGCGCACATCTACATAGAAATGTCAATGCTTAATCTAGCATCGCAGCAGCATAAACCTACTAGTTAGCGGAAACCTACAGACCGGTCATTTCACAACGAATCCCATCATGCATCAACATCGACATCTTCCCGCGTGTCTATCCCCGAACGACCCCTCCAACAACGAGTCCGGAGAAACCACAAGCCTTCAGAATGGCCTGGTGAAGACAAAACTCCATCGCCAGAGCCACATCTCTGCCCTATCTGCGGCAAACATCATGGGGTAAAAAAAAAGAAAATGTGCCCACGTTTCTTCAACTCCACCCAGGAGGCTCAAAGAACCTACGTGGAATTGCACAATCTGTGTAC
The DNA here is from genome assembly GCA_020466155.1 of Pachypeltis micranthus. NCBI lineage: Eukaryota > Metazoa > Arthropoda > Insecta > Hemiptera > Miridae > Pachypeltis > Pachypeltis micranthus. Next base: position 43,918,923 of record CM035769.1, read on the forward strand.
GAATTGTCTAGCAGCCTCACACACGCTCAAGAGCTGCCACTGAACATACACGTGTGAATGCTGTCAACACAGGCATCACACCCTTCCCCAGCCAGGACGCCACACATGTTCCCAAAAGTGCAACTAACCACTGCACGGTAGACGCAGCATCTTCGCTCTGCACTACCCCTTCTGGAACAACTGAGAGCAGGTGTCCTCTGAGGAGGAGGGAAACTCCGACTCCCATTACTCAGATAATCGTCTTTCGCCAAGAGATGGACCGATCCTCTGAACCATGGATGTCGTACCTGGGTAGGATGAAGACGTACCATCCACACATACCAACATGTGTATGTCAGAGACACGTAGTGACTGTTTATTTGTAGTTCTAAATTCAATACTCCCACAACAAACATGGGCACCCTTTTGGAACTTTAATTAAAATTCTCTCTCGCTCGCTATGCTCAAGATTAGGTTTCCCTTTGTTGGGTGGACAGCAACGCCCTGAACTGCAATGTTCATGAGTGCCTTAGGACAGGCACTTCATCAACGGGGGAGTGGCGTAACGGGACGAACCAAACCCTTCGATTCAGCGAAGGCTCGTTCGGGGCATTTATGCTGACTGGGCACCTCAAATGCCCTGATTCGCTCAAGACTTCGCTGCCGTCAGTTGTAACCGAGCTGGTTCTCTCGTCGCCGTGTCGCCCGCGCTCGCGTTCGCTCCCACCTAGTTCCCGGTTTGTGGCGGTAAAACTCCCCCGAATGTAATTGAGAATAAAACTCTGTTCCAATTGCATTCGGCTTCTATCGTACTACTTCCCGACTCACCTAGTGCGATACTGCTGTCACACAGAGTATTTCGAATTATAACGGACGTTCACCTGACTTGAAGAAATTGACCAGTTATCATACATTTAAGAAATATTTGTTATCCTTATAGTGAATTAGCAAATGAAGAAAGTAGTAATTTATTATATGGAATGCAGTAAGGAAGATATTTATTCACTTTTATTTATTATTTAAAAAAATATTATTTGTAGGAGTCGTTTTTGTAACTCAAAGGAAGAGGACACAAATTGATCATGTAATATAGTCTGACGCCAATCTGTATGGCCCAACCTCGCCAGATTTAATAATAAGTACGTTCTCTCTCTCTCTCTCTCTCTCTCTCTCTCTCTCTCTCTCTCTCTCTCTCTCTCTCTCTCTCTCTGAAATCATGACACGAAAGGCTATTTAAATCAAATTTAAATCAAATTATGTGAATTATTAGATCTAGGGTGCTGGAAGAAGACGGCTCTCCTGGCTGAATCACGTGAGGAAGTAAACGAGTAAACAGCGTGCGGAGGAGCTTTTCAGGACTGAAGAGGACCGGGACGCTCTCGCCGCAGTGATTGCCAACGTCCGGTTAGCCGGATAAGGCACATAAAGAAGAAGAAGAATTATATCTGAATTTTGTTCGAGAAGAAAATAATAATAAAAATAAATAAAAAAATATTTAAAAAACAATCAAATAATGAAACGAAGATTTTGTTATAGTAGAAGAAAACTAGTTAATAAGAAGAAGAAACGAAAACTGTTGACGCATTTGCATTAATCATCTTAAATTTTAAAATTTCTGGTTAGGTGTAAGAATGGTCGTGTACGACCAAATCTCGCCAGATGTAGCAATAAAGCCGTCATTCATTCATTCATTCTCACTCTCTCTCTCTCTCTCTCTCTCTCTCTCTCTCTCTCTCTCTCTCTCTCTCTCTCTCTCTCTCTCTCTCTCTCTCTCTCTCTCTCTCTCTCTCTCTCTCTCTCTCTCTCTCTCACGCACACACGGGGTTTTAAGCGTTGATTGAAAACGGCAATTACCACATCGATTTTGTCGCCTGCCCACAGAGAAGCACTTTCGGGGACAGTGAGTTGATCTTATCTCATCCTACAATTCCTTGATTCAAACCAGACTTGAGATGTAATCATTACTTTTCCGGTTACTTTCATCATATTACACATACATTTGGCCAGTGAAAATTTCAATAAAAAGGAGATTGCAAATCTGAAGTTTTGGCGTTGTAATTACTTCAGGGGTAATCACAATTACCATTCCAATTACTGTAATGGTAATCGAAATTACGATTACTTTTTCCGATTACAGGTAATGGTAATCGAAAAACGATTACAATTACTTGTAGTCGGAAAAAGTAATCGTCATCCCGATTACGGGATCGGAATGAATTAATGGTAATTCGATTACTTTTTGATCCGATTACTCCATTCCAAGAACACGAATTTGGTGTATGACTTCCGAAATGGAGGGTGTCCGTGTCCGTGGAGTACTGTCGCAAGTTTTTCACTAATAAAATCAGCCATTCAGCTTTATTTGAAAATAATAAACTAAATAAGGTCTTTTTCTCCCACTTTTTTTTCAAGTGGAAGTAAATGTGTATATTGATTGATAAATGGAAGAACATTGAAGGATTCCTAGAATACACCAAATTCGTGTTCTTGGAATGGAGTAATCGGATTCAAAAAAGTAATCGAATTATCATTACTTCATTCCGATTCCTATAATGGTAATCGGGATGACGATTACTTTTTCCGACTACAAGTAATTACTTGTAATCGGAAAAAGTAATTGTAATCTCGATTACCACTACAGTAATTGGAATGGTAATCGCCATTACCTTTCTTCAAAAGTAATTGGAATTTGTGATGGGTAGTCGAATTACTTTTCTAACAACTCTGATTCAAACATGCCTCGAGGCCATTATTCGAGTTACTCTAGGGCCTAGTAACATCACGATCTGGCGGAAGGGATGTGCCAAACCGTGACGGACTGCTCACTCAACCTCCACCGACGACCGCGCACCACCGCAAACCCGGCAAAAAAGAAAGAATATATCAATCAAACGTCAATTTGAGAACCTGAAGTTGGTAAACAGAACGGAACAAGTTGAAGTTGAGGCCTCCGCCTTGAACACTGAGGCGTTTAGCCTGGCACCTGCTACAGCACTTGATAAATTTTACTTTCGCGTACTCCGGAAAAGCGGTTTCCCCGTCTCGTCCATCTCGCCCCAACGCGGGAAGACTGCCACCCTGAACGTCTCATAAATCATTCGCTCATTTTCTTTTAGTCTCGAGAAAACCTACGATTTGGATCGCTTGCGGAGAAATTGAGGAACACTTTTATCAAAAACTAAAAGAAATTATCTTTTACACACAATTTGTTCAGGGGTGGAGGCGATTGGTTCCTTAGCACGTAGGTTTAATTACCTTCCCCTATCCGCGGTGGGGGAAGTATTGCGATCCTACCAACAAGAAAACGTTGTCTTCAGATCTTCAGGTTTTGGAGCTTTCTAGATCCCAATAACCTAATTTCGATGCCTGATCAGTCAGTGGACAGATACAACCCTCATGAGGGTTCAGGAGCAGTCATATTAATAAGGAAACAAACTCGGGTGACAGTCTGCGGTTCGATTTGCGGGAGGACGGCTGTCCCCAGAGAACGGATGACTTCGGGTTTCTTAATGATACTTGAACGTAAAGAGTCTCATTGATTAACCAGTGCCACAACCTGTCTCATGGATGTGGAATAATGTGTAACTAAGTTCAAATTATCGAATGAAAAACATTTTGGATGAGTGGAGAAAGTCGCTGAATGCACGTGAAGCTGAAGAATGTTGGGAGATGCGACGCACCAGACATTCTCTCATAAGTCTCACACATTCAGTGCCTTATCTCACACCTCTGGGACCTATCCCATTCGTAGCAGCATCGCAAAACACCTAACCACTACGTAACGACGAAAATGACAAATTCCAGGCGCCTGCAGCCAATTGGCACGACCTTGCAAGTCGAGCTGGAAGGTGGTTTTTGTGAAACGGTTTTTAATGCAAACGATGAAACGTAGTAGTTTCGTAGTAGTTATTGTCCCCCGCGAGTTCATCCAATTAAAGCTCACTACAATGTCCTTTGGCTCACTATAATTACTGTGATTTCACTGTTTTTCGTCTAGACGCAGTCGTACACCTCTGAGAATAGTTCCATTCGACTCAGCATCTGAAAATACCTAGAAAACGATACCAAACACGGCGTATTTGCGATAAAACTGCCAAAATTCCGTTCTTGTTAGAATTTGTTGACCATTATCAACCATGAGCTTCGTCCGATTGGATTGCCGAACAGGCGGGCTAAACGAGAGGCACACTACGGCCTGGGTGAGGGGGTTTCATGACCGAAAACAAAAGTGTATTATTCAGAGAGAATAACACCAAAACAGAGGACAAGCATGGAAGTTTAATAATGCCTTTTCAGAAAAATCATGTATCGCTGTAGATCAATGCTCTCCGTGGTTCAATTAAGACCTTGAGGTGAGTAACAGTACCTCAATAAATACAAAACGTTGAACGTTGCCATTACTCAAGACATTATGTTTTGCATGCGGGCGTGCACATTCCACTCACACTGATGATGTGAGGGAGCTGGCACACCTTCAGCTTGAGGCTGATAGTATTGCCACGCCACATCACTTCAATTGGTCCCGTACGAATCGGAGGCGTAATAAATGTCGAGCTTCCACTTTTCTGGCAGTGGTTCCCATCAAATTGGGTCTGATTCGGTTTCAACAAACCATGTTCAAGATGACGTTCGAGGAAAAGGAGGCAGTAAGATAAGGTGATGTACCAGAAGGGTCATTTGTGCAAGGCATTTGTGCATTTGTGACTCCTGGCCGGATATGAACATGTCTTGCCGCAGACTGAGTGTAAGGTATGTCCGCGTGAAGGGAGAAATCACCGACTGACAGCACTTGATTCCAGCGAGCCGCAGAATCCACAGCTGTACGCCGAGAAGCGGAAGAATAGTCACGCAACACGACTTCGCGCTGGTTTTACTCAACTAACAACGTTTCATTACAAAACAAGACTCTAGTTTTTCGAACAGCAATATCGGATCTCATTTTAAATGATTCCGATTGACCAAACTATTTATAGGAGGGGGGGGGGTCGTATTACATCGAATATTTACCACTTTCATCCACCTGCTGTTAACTTTCCTTGGCTCTACAAAGTAGAATTGGGAGTTTTCCTCATATTTTTACGTTCCTGACCCTCCGAAAAACACTATTTGGGAAAATGGTCTGCGTGTGCGCCTGAGAACGAGTTTTAGAGAAAACGACCGTACAAAATCTGCTCAAACTTGATATCTAGCCCGCAGGTCACCATGGGACGCCAAAATAAGGGTATGAGCAAACTCCACCGAAATTCAACTACAGTTATCATAGTGATCAAAACACCAATTTTTTTTTTTCAAAAACGGCTCTAACGATTTTGATTAAATTGTTTACATTAAAAGCTCGTAATAAGACAATTATACCATAAAACTCCCATTCGTGGGAAAATTACGAGAGCAGTACAATGAATTCAGGAACTGTGAGCGCTACCACTTTCTGCTGCCGTGAAGTGTCGTTTGACCGAGTTCAAATGAACTGACGTACAGCCAAGGAAAGTTGTGAGATACAACGCACCAGACATTATCGTATAGTTTGTTCACACCCTACAGTGTTGGCGTGGACGAGCACATTATTTGCATGTCGTATTTATTTCATCCGGAACTAGTTAATCTGATGCGCCTAGTTTGCTTGATTTGATCATTTTCACCTAAACGTGTTATTATTGCCGTATCTATTTATTTTATCTTGTTATATTACACGTTACTTATTTATAGTTCTACTTCTGAGAATAATTAGAGCATTTCGGTTGTTATTAGTAGCCAAAATGGACGATAACAGAACGAAGGACAGAAGAGTTCGAGCAGGATACTTGAAATCCCCAAACGAGCAGTGCGTAGCAACACACAACTTTCCGCAATTCCTTCAAGTTCGAACACCACCTACATAAGCGGGCGCTTAATCTTCGTTCAACGCATTTTTACAGGAACATTTATACAGAACAAAATGTAGGAACTAGTTAGCTCAGACTACTCCATAAGTTTGATCGAAATCGTCTGAGCAGTTTTTGAGAAAATTGGAATACCGATAAATTAATATTCGACAAATCTCGTTTTCTGAGTTAACTTGGCTTATATCTCCGTTTAACAGATATATACAGAAATAATCATAAAGAACGAAATGTGGGTATGGGTGACTAAAAGACACTGTAAGATTGATCACATCTGGTGAAGTAGTTACTTGGGAATTTACGGAAATGTTCGAAAAAACGTTATTTTCGACACATTTTCATTTTTATCTCTGTTCAATGGACTGTCGGAGGAGCATTCATTGAGAACAATATGTAGGTATTAACTATTTGCGAACATCTTGAACGTTTGGTGATAATCGTTGAAGCCGTTTTGCCAAAAAGCGTAAAAAACCTATTTTCGCTTCATAGGCCTATATCTCCGTTCACCGTATTTTTATGGAGATATTTATGAAGAAGAAAAATTGGGTATTAATTAGTATAAGATAATTTGGAAGTTTAATCAAAATCGTTGCTGCCGTTTTTGAGAAAAATTCGAAAAACCCTAGTTTTTGGTACATTTTCGTCCCCCCCTCCCCTTCCCATCGACTGAAATCGTCCATAACCTTATTTTGGTGTCTACAAAAAATAACGAACAAAACAAAAAAAGAACCAGCTCAATCGGATCAGCCGTTCTCCCACAAATCGAACTACAGACACACACACGGACCACGCGCCGAAATTAGATTTTTTAGACTCCGTAGACCTCAAAACGTAAAGATCTGAAGAAAACCCAACTTTTTTTTGACACGAGTAGTATACTTTCCTTTCCCTTTGGGGTAGTGGTACCTTTCTATCGATGTTCAGGGCCGTCTCAAGACCTCTCTTGGGATAACGCTCTGAAGGTCGGGTCGGAGGGAGGTCCGTGGGTAGGTTGTGCATGGGGCTGGCTGGGGTTCTTTCACCCACCATAACCGGCTGGTATGAAAGGAGTATGTCTGCATTATGTGTGTGCTATAATTGGTAGGAATACAACGAAATTTATTGGCACGTACGTTGATGAGTTATGTTTCGTCTTTCCGTAGTAGTTAGGTCATGTTTCGTGTGGTTTACTGGTATTTATGCTGAGTGGAAAGGGGTGGGTCTAAAGCTGTTCAAGAGAATTATAAACCGTTGTGTAATAATTTACAGCGTTTTCTGTCATGCTCAATATAACAGTAATAAATGAAGAACAAACAAAAATTTGTGAAGGAGTTCATGAGGGATCGTGAACGTCAGCAATACTTCCTAGAATTCATACTACACCTCGTCGAATTGGCGGGTGTCCTCGTTGAATTTCCCGTTCACTGGCATTCACGCGGTTTCCTCTCAGCAAACCCACCAGCGGCGTCACGACAGATTCCTCTCAGTTTTCTTCAACGCCGCAACCCTTTTAGGAGAAACGAGGCGTTGGCCACCTCAAAAGGCTGAAAAGCAGTTCGAACTTTCAGCTCCTGCGTGAGCCCCACGAATTCCACGACCAAAACGCGACGCAACTCGCAACGCGTCGCATCGACATTCCGCGGTCGTCTAATCGCGATCCGGGCAACCGGAAGAAGTCATCGTGACGGGGAGATTAACCGAAAAGGAGCCTGCCAGGAATGTCCGAAAAGCCGCAAGACGCTAATTAAACGAGAAAATGACAAATGACACGGCGTCAATGAACGAATGAGGAATTTATTCTCTAAAGGTAACAAAAAAACCTTCAATATCTCATTTATGGAATTAACCGGGGTTCCGTTCAAAAAACTACTTACACAATGAACGTTCAACAACGTTCGTACGATAAGTAGGAGCAACCTTGGTATTTAGTATTGGTAATTCAAATTAACGCTATTTCATTTCCTAACTACCATTTTTCACAGTTTTACCAGATAATTGCAAGATCCTCCTCCGAGAAATCATTTTAACAGTCTCACGAATCACTTATGCACTGAATACTCAACAATGGAGGTGGCATGAGTAAGAGTACTTAAATAAGTTACGGAACATTAAGCACGTCCAGATTCCAATTCATATCAACTGAATGAAAAACTAGTAGGCAGAAAGCTGCAAATTGCTGCATGCATGTAGAACTGAAGAATGTTGCGTGATTTTTAAGAAAAGAGGCCCTACACCACACGATGCTGATTTCCAACGGGTACGAAGAGTGTAGAGATCGTGTCATAAGAAAAAATTGAGACACACTTGTGTGGAAAAAGAGAAAAATCATTTTCTACCCTTAACACAGAAAACTCACGTAATAGGGCCTTATTTCCATCAAAAACCATCGTGAGAGGCATCCAAAAAGTGCATTTTGAAAGTAATATGACGCATCAAAGTCTACCTAATAAATACGAACACTTTTCAGGTGGAAATGCCAATTGTAAACCCTGTACGCGTCAAAAGTGTACAAAATCATCCTCCGCCTTCTTTATGCAAACATTTATTGAATTTAACCGTTATTGTGCAAGAATTGTCCTTCTCTATTTAATAATTTCCGAGCACTTCTATTGAGCTTCTTGACGACATTTCACTTCGTTTCTCAAAACCTGACAGTCCGACCACAACATTTATTGTTATTTTCCACGAATTTCAATACATTTTAACTCGTTTTCCACTCGAGCAACAAATTTTGAATAGCTCCGGTACCATGAGAGCACAATGACTGTTTCTGGCCCCTCGGGAGGGTTATATCAGTCTGCTGTCATGGATGTGCAGAGATGCAGGGCCACTTGCACAGCATCCACCGATCCAAGGGCAGGTATTGAAGGTATTTGGTCACGCGGAGACCTGTGGCTCACGTTATACCGTGCAACACCGTGACCACCTGAGGAATCTCTTACCATCTAGGAGGAGTTCTTATCTAACTATCTACTTGGGTGGCAAGTTGCCATTCTGCGGTAAGATCTGCACAGAGTTCACCTCAGAATGTGGAAAGCTACGATTTCACTGTTCACTTGCCAACCACTCAACAGCCACGACAGCCGCTAACTGACGAGAGATCCCCTGGAGTGTTTACAGTTTTATAGGGCTTGGTGATCCACAGGAGCGCAGCTCACTGGGATTGGGCCAATACTCTCTTTTGATTGCGAACCTAGGTGAACTCCTCCTGAGAAGATCTTCGAAGAAGGTGTTCCAGAGTGCTAAGGGTCACCTTCTCAATCGTTCTCCAGACGGAGACATGCCTGTATCCGATCGTAGCAGTTCCGTCTGTCAGGTAACATCTGACGAGCAAGTAAAGGTTGCGGGGGGCATTGCCCTACCTTTTAACTCATTCAGAAGAGCTGACCACTAAAGGTCGTCAAACGCTCCCCAGATGTCAATCGGAACTGCAACGACGTAATTAGTCTGCCGCCTGGGAAACATAGCGAATTTTGACAATGAGATCCAGCAAAGACCTTCCTTTTGTACACCTATATCGCCTACTTGAGGGATTTCAGCCAAAGACTTCTTATAGGGAGATTGTCCGCTCAGCCTTCTTCAGCATATCGCTTTCTATTAAAGCTGGTCCAGGAGATTTCTAGGGGCTTTAAAGTCGCAAGAGCCCGAGGTGCCTGTTGCCCACAACGGGATGCCAGGCTCGCCCGAGGGTCTGTGATCAGCTGCCTTGCGGCTCTCTGGGCGTCAGTATCTCGAGCTACTTGGTCGTCAGGGAACGCCCTTGCAAGGAGGGTTTCCCGCGAAACTTCAATGCTACAGGCATTTGCTTTTCCTACTGAGGACTCGTAATGCTTGCCCCAGGGGTTCCCAAACTTTCCACTTCCGCGAAATTTGCCAGCCTTTTCATTTGCATGCGTGGTGGAAGGCCTTCTCCTTTCAGATGAAGGCAATTCAGAATGTGGCTCTGGCATTGGGGTCACCAGTCTGTTGGTATGTCCTTCGGGCTGATTTACGCTCTGCATGAGGGAATTGAATTTGTCAGTCCACCATTGGACTTTGATCTCCCTGTCCTTCTGTTGCCCAAGTCAGAGATCCCAGCAGAGAACAGTGCAGTGGTGAGTACTCAAAAGTAGTCACTTGGGTGAGTTTTCAAACACCTTTCTAATCAAATTACAGATTCTAGGCGGAAGAAATCCACAAAGTCCACATATCTAGTAACATTCATCACAAATCTGCCGCTAGCCACAAGAAGCCCCCACCACCCCATCTCTGGAATACTTTTCGGTAAATGTACACTCTAAATGCCCCACCCCTTCCTTCCTGTAACCTATGAATAATTCAGTTCGAGCGACGAAAGGACGCGGGTGCGTACGACGGAACCCGAAGTTAGCGATTTAACAGCTCGCCGTCGAGATCCTGCTCGTCCTGGTCCCTCGTTCGACGACTTTCTCGCCAAATCGGCGACCGCTGGACCCAACGAGTTCTCTTAATTACGCGATTCCTATTTCCCCTCCACCAGGCACAACACATACAGCCCTCGCCCTGATATTCAATATCCTCAAACCCCCCCCCCGTTACCCACCACCACCACCTCAACACCTTCCTTATAAAACAAATACAACGTGATTCCGCTGTAACATTTCGCTCCACTGCTCTCCCAAAAACCACCGCCTTTATTGGCTTTTTTTATTGCCTCCCACTCACTTTCACTCCCTTCAACCTCCCACGCTCCTCGCTACCTCTCACACGAACCGCACAACACTTTGTTTACTTTGATTTCAACGAAAATCGCTTTGTTGCCCGTAAACGGCCTCTTCGGCCAACCGTTTGGTTTCGGACGATTTCCATTTGCCAGGTTATTTTCAGCAGATGGCAACTGACGGCAGCGCGGATTCTCGAATCAATTCCGTTCAACTGTATTTGTAATTGAAACATTCAAAAAGTATCGATGGGAGAGGGCGGAACAATATCCAACAGGCCTTTCCGAAATCTTGGAACTAGCAAAGTCACACTTGTGGATTCAAATAATCGCGTTCCCAGTGGGGATTGTAGAAACATCGAACACCGATTGTTGATGAAGTGTGCAAACAATTGGAAAAATGGTGCTTTTGAGAATACGAGAGAATGATAAATATGGCCAAATCAGTTCAGCGTCTTCTGCAGCTTTCATCTTAGCAAAATACGCAATCCTCCAAACCCCTGTCAGAAGACTCTTTGACAGTTCAAGCCCTGCCGACGAAAGGTTTGATTTGAAACGCGCGGTTTCCCCAGTAAGGGTTTCCTCACCCCCTTCACTTCTCTATCATTACCTCGCAGAACTTACAGCACTCAACTCTCAGCTCACAGTCACACCAGTTCGACTATACACTCCCCCGCCTCTTTCCGTATCACGTGAATTCTGTAATGTCTCATATCCATACGTCTATTAGGGGCGCGATTGGATTCAGCAGGGACCTTGCATAAAGAGCCACTCCTACCGGGCAGAGCCGTTCGTTTCGACTCGAAGAAGAAGACGAACTTGGCCGAAGGAAAGAGAGAGGGGGTATTGCGTAGCCGGAGAGGTTAACCAAAACTGGTCTTGCACGACGCGCAACGAGAAAATCGTTCTATTTCTCCTCCGGACGCCTTCTGCATCACTTCGCTCTTCCGTCTATCCTTCTACTGTGGACTATACAACTTATATTTGTGGAACCTCAACATACGGATATTATTTGGAAAGAAGAATTGTCGATTATTGTGAGACGCCCGATCGTACCTGTGACATATCTATCCTGTGATCAAGTAACCATTCTCCTCTCTCCCCCTCATCACACTCGTCAGCTTTTCGTCGCCCCCTCTAAACATCACATCTCTCCCTCTATCGACTAGATTGGGATGGTGCACGAGATCCTCTGAGAGTAGGAAGAATTGTTTGAAAAACGAATGAAACTGTTGCGACACACGCTGCAAATGATTACACAACGGTTTATTGTTCTCTACAGCATGACGGAGTCCCACACATCTGACTCCAAACCCATTTCAGCATCGAAAAATACCAGTAAACCACACGAAACATGACCTGACACGAAAACATGGGTGCAGTATTCAGAATGATGTAGCGTGAATAATTCGTAGTCTCGCCACTTTCATATTTCGCGGTTCTCGGCGTCACCCGTTCCAGTCTTCCGCCAGATGGCAGTAAATGCGTATGGGAAAATTATTATATAATAATTTCTTTTCCAGCCATTGTTTCCAATTAAGAAGTGGGACAGTTATTTTCTGTAAAATATATTCTTCAGAAGGAAAAAAAGAAACACTGATAGGTCTAGAATTCGTTGACGAATTTGGAGACAATCTGTTGAGTCCATCGTGTGCTGCTACCTGCAGGCGATTTGGGAGAACAGGCCCGGCACCACGTTTCGGAGTTCTATTGTTCTTTTTCCGCCGTCCAGCATTGCCGTATCTATAGCTCATCAGTATTCCCGTCTCTTCCAAAATTTCACCCTTGTTGGGATCGAAAGATTATTTATTCACCGACTGCGTGGCTTCTGCCAAGATACCCACTCATCACGTACCGGTAGGTGGTACTAATATTCGTACACCTCTCAAGCTCTTCTCAAACCACATCTCGGAAACAGCATAATGAGGAGGTCCCTGTCTTTTGCTCAGTTTCAGGTCGGAGCTCAAAAGCTAGATCACCGACTGCTCCAAACCCGAAGAATACATCCAGAACTACGTTTCTTTCCCGTTCCATTTCATTGGATAAGTCCCTATCCTTGGGAAGTAGTCGTTAGTAAACTTATAATATACTCCACGGCCGTTGGAAGTAGTGAGTACCCGCTTAATTTCAGAAATCTATCGTACATATCATGTATATCTGTGATAGAGATCTACCCTGAGTTGTTTACTTAAAGATAAAGTTTATTTTTATTTATATTTATTTTTGATTTGCTTAAATAAAGAGACACCTATCCTAATCACGTTTATTTTGTTGTTTTCCACTTACCTACATTATATTAACCCTTGATTTACCTTGGGTTCATCCCCACAAAATTTGAAATTTGTTTATGTCGTCACAATGATTAGTATGGGAGAAAACACTGTACAGAACGTTTGCCTACCAACTCAAATGTAATGCTAAGTAAAACTATTACTCGTGTTACTAGTCAATTTCACGACGGAGAGAAATGAGACGAAGTGCAAGTAGCATGATAATCAACTTTCAACCTTCATGCTTTTATAAACAGCCCTCAACAGAAAATGCCAAGAAAGTATGCATGTGCATTCTGAAGCTGAAGACAAGCCGGTCGAAAAAAAGGCGTCGTAACAGAGCGTGCGATCACACTACAGCCCCCTTCCCCTTCACCATCATCACGATCTCTTGCTTCTCTACACGTAACTCCTTAGTCCAATGAATTAATAGCCGAAGGGGACGGGATGGCAACAAGTCTCACGACTCCGTCCCCGACAGATTCACAGCCGCCTCCACCTCCCGCTACCAGCCGCCGGTTGACGAGGCTGGTCACGTCCTCCGGTTATAGCCGCCCTCTTTCCCCTCAGACAACAAATTTTTTCCAGGACAAATGGAATGCATACCTAATACTCGAGCTAGGAAACAGCCGACACCCCTCCACTTCCAGTTTAGTTGCCATTGTTCGTTACGCTCCAGCCGCCAAGGAAACGCACTTTCTTGTTTATGAACCGTGGTATTAATTTCGAGGTACGTTTCTGGGGGGAAAATGGCGCAACGTTCACGTTGGAGCGGGCGGTGTATCAAACGCGTAACGAATTCAGAGCTGCCAAGGCGTTCTTCGAATTAGCAGGAACCCGGCGCTGAGCGGAATTAATGAGGGATCACGTAGCAAACAACGCTGAAACGACCATGACGTAGTCGAAGCCTGGGCAGCGACAGCAGCTTAATATAATCGTCTCCCGCGACATTTTAATCACTGTGTGACAACCGAAGACATCTTGGAGCTTATGAAACTCGGTTCAGAATTAAGACAGCACCTTCGAATCATTCATTTTGTGACGTATACACTACATGACGTTAATAACGGCCATCGTTCAAATGAATCACCGTGTACGTCAGCTTCGACTCAAGTCGACTTAGGTAATCCAACTTTCTCAATAGGTAATGCAACTTTTAATCAGTCAGTGGCACAAATGAGCTGTCAAGTCCGCCTGCTCACTTCCAGCTTAAATTACTCCATTGACTTACTATAAAGTGAGTTCACTGAATTTTCTTCACAGCCTGCACAGTTAACCATTGCTTTCATGTCACACTACACACTATCCCCTAATTTCCAACGATTTACATGAAACGACCGACTTGAGTCCAACGGCGACACATTTGGCGACTCACAACGCACCACGGCTGTATTTTTCAGAAAGGAAGGATGAATTGGACGTCTACAAGTAACAAAACAATGGCTGGATAAGATGCAAACATTTTTTACTTTATCGCCCGTAGGAAAATGACGATTGAAGCGCTGTTCGGTGATGGCCGAATTAGCTGGGTTTTTTGACCTCCGAACGTCCGCACTAAACGGTACTCACTGGCCCTACGGGACGTTATCGTTTTCCCAGCCCTTTTGTTTGTACCTGTGGAAAACCCAGTTATTTATGCGCGACACAGATTCCCCCCTTAATTTTACATTCCTCTCCCCAACACGCAGCTCTCAGTTCATCAGTTCTCGCGAACGACTGGGGTCCCAGTTTTTCCTACTTATTCATCTCTCACTCTCTCTCTACCCACCACCCATCGGTTTCGCACGCAACAAGTTCACGTGTATTTATAGTCGAATTTTTAGCGAATCTTTTCCTTAAGAAACCCACCATGTGAAATCGTAATTTTGGAAAACATCATCGACAGTTTCATGAACCACCTCAGCGCAGATCGATGAATAACGGTCGCAGGGCAAGTCGAAGGACAACTTTTAGAATGTATGCTCAATCAGTTCTGCCGTAAAACGTAGTGAAACTAATTTTTATTAGTAGCTAAAGCCTACACAAATCGCTCAATGTACATAAGGCTGAGGTGTGTCATACGTAGCTGGTTTCCTATTGAATCAAAACTTGTCAATTAGTGTCAGTACTTGATCTCTTTGCCCTAAGCTCTACTGACTGCGGGGGTTCCTTCCAAAGCTCCTACTGCCTGTTAACCTGTGTTTTCTTTTCCCAGAAAATTAGGTTTCCTTGATATCGTTACGTATTCGAATGATCCATCAACATGGAAAAAAAACTTCTTTGGTCTTTAGTTCAATTGGCGTGTAAACAACAGGACATCGGGTTCTTTCCACGTTTCACTCGTGATTTTTTGAACCCCAAAAAGCAGGGTTATGAAATGCAAGGTATATTATTCTCTTATACACCTTCGAGACCCATTATATTCGTTGCAGCATCGAAAAATATGAGTAAACGATTCGAAACATTATCTGACTACAACATAACAAAAATTGACGTTTTCTTGGCGGCGCTAAGCAATTGGCACGACTGACCGGTTGGCAGTGCAACACAGGAACTGTTCCCAACCCAATATGTAGCGATGCGTAAATGGTTTTGTTGATTTTTTGTTACCTTTTAGTATCGTGGCCCACCAGATATTATCAATTTCACTATATGGCTCTTTCCGTAAAAAGATTGGAGATACCTGCCTTAGACTAACACCAATTCAAAATTGTATCTATCTGTGAACCATGAATTGGCATCATAAACGTAGCATATAACTATTTTAGGCGATAATCAGGCAATCTAGGCTTCACCGCTCACCGCTGAGTCGACTAAGAAACACGCAGAGGCACGCTACTGTGACATTTTTGACGTTCGCATCAGGGGTTTGCGCCACTAGGCCAGCAAGACGCACCGGTCGTGCGGGTCAAGTATTCAGAAGCGCTGAGCGGAAGTCGTAAACTGGCTCAAAAAGCAACGCGAAACAACGACGAATTTCAATAGCCGTAACACGATGGAACGCCCCATAGTGAAATCAATACTGAGACGGTAATGTCTGCCACGAAACTGGTTCACGGGAGATGCTTCTGATGAGTTGAGCTGCTCCTGTTTAGCACATAACCTTCACTGTGTAATCCAGCCATTTTCTAATGGGCCACTAAAGGACCTAGACAACGTATTTTATGGACAGTTCCAAGTGAAGCGGCTGTACCATCAAACTTTTATTCGCGGGAAAGTGATGGCAATAAACTATTAAACATTTCGAAGAAAATATATTTTAGGGCTGTTTTTTGTTGAACATATTAAAGCGAATAGTAGTACAGTAATAGGAAAGGTACTGGAGGGAAGTTTCCGGAGGGGAGTATACGAGGGAATGGTTTCCGGCCATAGTGGACCGGTTGGGCATAACGGAATTGGATTGGGATTATTACATGGCACAGGCGATCTTGGAACATTGGAATTTTGGTGCCAAATTGATGGAAAGGGGTTTGAGGGGGGAGGGGGATTGTAGGCGTGGGGCGGAGGAAAGGACGGGACACGTATTGTGGGAATGCGGGATTAATTCCAGGCATAGGGAGAGTATGGTGGCTAGGGGAGGGAGGGAGTTACGGTGGGGAGATGGGTGGATTACTAGGGGACCCGAGCTCTAGGGATTTTTAGGGAGTATGTTGTTGGGATCCTCAAGGAAAATGGGGAGGGTTAGGGATGGGCAGGATGAAGGTAGACACAGGCTCTACCCGGGGGGGGGGGGGCGGCCCTTTGGCGGGTGTGACGAGGTGGAGCGCCGGCAGGAGTAGAGTGGAGAGGTTACGGGTAGGGGATGGAGTGATGCTAGTAGAGAGAAGCTAGGGCGAAAGGTGTGCTCGGCGCTACGCCAGGGGTCTGGCCGGTGGGCGGGTCGCCCCGGGCGGGAATGGTGCCCAATGCTCGGCCGGCCCATGAAGGCCGGCGGCGGAGGGTTGGTTAGGATTAAACGGAATGGTTAGTTTGTGTGATGTGTGTGTGTTGTGTTTAGTATTGTGTGTTAGTGTGTAAGGGGTTGGATGGGGGAGGAATATCGAGTACTCCCTCACCCATGTTAATGGGTGTATGTATTTAGTTAAGTATAGTGGGGAGGCAGGCAAGGAATATCAAGTACTACACCGCTGGGGACAGTGATAGGGTGGGTGTTATTCGGAGAGGGCGGAGATGGCTGAGTGTTTTTTGTTTAGGCGTAGCTTTAGCTATAGGTCGGTGTTGCATGGAGGAGGAATATACAGTACTCCCCCATTGGGGGGGACGTGCTATTGGTGGGAAGAGTGTGTGTGTGTGTCTGGGTGGGCGGGTGGCGTCCTGGCTGGCCTCGGGGGACGGTAAAACTCCTTCGAGGCTGCGTGGGGTACCATGATTAATTTATTTAGTTTGTTGCCGTTATGTTGAGTTGTTAAGTTTGGTCGCGTCTACCAAGGGAACGGAAAACTGTAATTGGGGGGCCCGTCTCCGCCATCCGGCGGCTGGGCATTGCCGGTAGGCAGAGGGCTCTTGCTTACCAGGGACCCGGGGTCCTCGGGCAAGGAGAGGAAAGTCCAAACCCCTCTGAGACGGAGGTCGCCGAAGCCGTAAGCCTGGACGCAAGTTTGGGTGGACTAGCGACCATTCTAGCCTTAAGGGATATTTTTCCCAAAATGGTAATGCGGGGGTGCACAGCCTGCGGTGCAAGCCGGTGGACCATGGGAAGGTCCACGACAGGTGGATGCTCTGCAGGCATCTAGGGTAAAGGCGGATAACCCGCCGACCCCTAGTACCCATTTATGGGACCTTGCAGATATCGCAGTGGTCGAGGGGTCGCTGGAAGTAGTCCCTGTCCCATTTCCCGCTTGTTTTGCACGATGGGGCGGAGGCAGGTGAGGGCCGTGAGGCCGGTACTGCCTCCGCACACCCCCATATATCGGAACGTACATGTTAAACATATAAATCTAGCTCATACGCCAAAAATCAGGGTGGTAATCGTATTTACTATGTGAATGGCGAGAGTTTAATGAAATCCATGTGATAATTAGGAGGAACGCCAGAAAATTTCAGGATTCAAACCTCTGCCGTTTCACTTACTAGCATTTATTGTGGTGTTTACAGCGTGTCAATGTGTCAAAATTCCTACTATTTTGAAAGTATTTGAAATTTACATAGTAACATCATGAATTGTCAACCTGATGAACTGTCTTGGAGCAACGTGTTCGGCGCAACCCGAATCATCAGCCTAGGTTTTTGACGTCGGAATGACCGTAGTGCCCTATCGGCAAAATCATAGTTTCCCCGAACTCCCTTTGTTACCTGCGGAAATTCCACCTCCGCGGTTATTTCCAACGAAAACGGATTACCCCGAAATGGTCCCACATTTTCAGATTCCTCTCTACAACAGACAGCTCTTTTCAAACTCATTCACCAACGAATTCGTCCCCCAGTACTCACGTACACATTTACCTCCAATACAGCCCAGTCACAGCTTACATTCTCCTTCCGATACAGTTTCCCGCCCCAGTTCACGCGTGTTACTAGTCTTTCATGATCGCACTCAATTCGATACTTATTGCACATAATATAGTCTTCCTCAAGCTCACCTAGTTTCTTTTTATTCCTTTCTTCTTCACACATCTTGTCCTTCAGAACTTCGTGCCTTCGAGTTGCACGTTGTTACGCACCGGTAATTTTATATTGCGACGTTAAAACAAACATTTACGTGGAGATATTTTGAATAAAACATAAAACTTGTCCAACAAGTCACAAGAGTCATGTCACTAGATATTACGATCATGGACGTCATTACGCAAAGTTGTGGGTTGTAATATAGTAATTCCCACAATTACATCTCTTCGATCGTTTGGGACTTCCACGCGCACATCTTGATTTCCCAACAATTCCATTTTGTGAGCCATTCTTCCTGCTATTATCTCCCAAGGTGCCTGACAAAGTGCTCAAGCCTCGAAATCCCTCAAGGAGCTCACAGCTGATCTAGTGTATACCCCCGTACAGGAGAAAAATCTGAACTTCCTCGATGCTCTGTACTGTTTGATAAGAAATGTCGCTGGGGATTTACGGCCTCAGCATTTCCATCTCGGCCGTTTTCGTTCCGTTAAAATTGCAAATGCGCAACATCTTTTTCCCTTATAGCGCTCCCTTTATTCTAATAACTTTATTATTTATTCAGCTGGTTTCTCGTATCAGGAGTTCGCTAAAAAGTACGCGCACGAAGACCCCACGCTACGTTAGTAAACGAGTTTAACAGTACGTTTAGGAACGATTCGCCTAAATTCATTTACTAAATACAATAAAGAAGCAAATATGTTGGAGCTGCAGTGGAGTTGGATGGAATGTACAGGAGAAGTTTAGGTATGAATACTCTAGCTAAACAACTAGAATTTCTCCGAGAAATGAGTTAAAAACAGTTTAATACATTTCGAGACGGCAAGTTCACTGGTGATCTCGAATTAGGGGGGAACGTGACGTCATAAAACGGGTCTTCAAGAACAGGATCATACGAGCGCTGCAAGGAAGAACGGCTAAGATTTATTTTTTCAAATTCTCAAATTGCGTCGCTCTTCTCCATCCAACTTCGCACACACGAAAAACTATGCGGATACAATTTCTGTCAACTTCATTGTGTTTTAGAGGTGACTAGATGATCGTACGTATTAGGTTCAAGAAAAGTCGGACTAGGTGAAATATGAGTCGATTTGATTACGCTAGTTTTTATCATTCGGGTTCACGAACACACAAATGCGCACGCAGTCAGACTTACTGGAACCTGAGCAACACTCAGTTAGGGCGTACGAGAGAAAGTGATGACCTGTTACTTCAGACTAACCCGCCAAGCTAGTCAGAGCGTTTTTGGTCAGGAGCATTTATTGAACCCCCCCCCCCTCCCATAATTTGATACTTTACGTTTCAAGACATCGGGAATCCAAATCTGCAATGTAGATCCGGCATCTGCCTTTAACGTGGTCTAAAAAATCCGTTCTTTCGCATAAAAACACTATTTGTTACCTAGTTGTGCTCGCGTGGTCGGCAATCCGATTGGGCAAAGCCCGTGGTTGTTATGGGCAAAACATGGTTAAGAAAATTAACAAAAACCGCAATTTTGGTGGTTTTATCGCAAATACGCGGTGTTCAACTCTGTGGAACAATTCTAATTTGGTTTACGGCTGCGTCTATATCGAAAATAGTGAAATTACTGTAATTGTGATGAGCTAAATTCTACTCATGAACGCGCGGGTCAATACAGCGAAAGTAATCGCTTCTTCGTTTGCACTCCCTCCCATCTCATTGAAACCACCCTCCAGCACGGCTCGTCATGTCGTGCCAATTGCCTACGGGTACTTTGAATTATTAGTTCTCGTCGTTCCATTATAGTCAGGGTCGAGTTTCGTGTGGTTTACCGGTGTTTTTCCATGCTGCATCGAATGGGATGGGTATAGAAGGTGTCAGACTAAGTCAAGTGTTTGAGAGAATAATAAACCGTTGTGTAATAATTTCCAGGGGTTTTCCTCCTGCACGAATCAGCGCTGTATTCTAGTTTTATTCTCGTTGGAAACTATGGTCATTCAAGCTTGCCATGAATATATGCTCCCATCTTTGAAGGCTTAATCTTCGTTGAAAGAATTCAGATAGAAGACTTGAATGTTACGAACGTTATGTTTACTATTCTCCGCCGTACGCAGTAGGAAGCAAATTTAGGCTATCGACTGAGAAACACATTTTGGTCGTTGGGACTATCCGAATTCGTCATGGCAATTAGACAAAACCCTGCAAATTATTACACAATGGCTTATTATTCTCATGAACAGCTTGACCAAGTATTACTGCTCCGAGACCCTTCCCATTCAATTCAGCATCGAATACTAGTAAACTATACGAAACATGACCTGACTACAGTGGAACTACGGAAACTAAATATTCCCCTGGCGCCAGGCGCCCGTAAACGAGGGCTTCCAGCGAACCTGCTGCGAGTCGAGCAGGCGGGTGATTGAGTTTGATATGACCGGAGGGAGGGAGGGAGTACTAACGACGAAACGCTGTAGTTCCCACGTTATAGTGCGTTTCGTTAATTTTTTTAACCATTTTTTGCCCATAACAACCATGGGCTTCGTCTGATCGGATTGCCGAGATGGCGGGCACAACTAGATACCAAATGGGATTATTGTGTGAAAGAACGAATGTTTTAGACCACCTTAAAGGCAAATTTGCAATCTCCATGTCTTGAAACGTAAAGTATCAAATTTTTGAGGGGGGGTAGTAACAAATTTTTCGTGACCGAAAACATAGGGTTATTATTCAGAAAGAATAATCAACCAAAAAACGTGTGAATCGCTCCGAACTCCGCAAACCCATCGAACCTAACCAGCCGTAAATCGGCTTCTTGGCATCCCCGATACTTGACTCAGAACTGACATCAAAGTTGAAATCTGACTTATATTATCATTAAGCTAGTAGGGGCAACGAAATAAATGCCAAAACTATAGGCAATGTAAACTGTTTGTCGTGAAGAGGAAAATAGGAATAGGTGTGGGAAAGTAGAAGGTTGTGGACTGTAAATTTCTTTGGACCGGAATCTGTAATTTTGACAGGAAATTTCGACTGAATTTATCGGAGAAAGAAATGCGGGAAGAGTGAAGAGGTATGAGAACGGATGTGAGTGTGCGGCTTACTTTTTTTGGTGAATGAACCGTCAATACCTGGGGCCCCAGTAGCAGCAGCAGACGCCGTTTCACAGTCGGAGCCAGTGGGAAATTATGAAGGAAGCGGAACGGGAAGCACTAGTTGAAAATAAATAAATAAATAAAAATGAACTTCGAAAACGTGAAGAATCCGTGTACCTAAAAATCGCGGGCGGGCCTCGAAAGAAAATATCTGGTGCGTAGCAACACACAACTTTCCGCCACCCCCGTAATTTCGAACACCACCTACATTGGCGGGCGCTATATCTTCGTTCAACGCATTTTTACAGGGACATTTATAAAGAACAAAATGTAGGGACTAGTTAGCTGAGAGTACGCCGAAAGTTTGATCGAAATCGTTTGAGCCGTTTTTGAGAAAATTGGAAAACCAATAAATTAATATTCGAAAAATCTCCTTTTCTGAGTTAACTTGGCTTATATCTCCGTTCAACATATATATACAGAAATAACTATAGAGAACAAAATGTTGGTATGGGTGACTAAAAGACACCCCATTAAGATTTATTACATCTGGTGAAAAAGTTACCCTGGAATTTACGGAAATGTTAGAAAAAACGTTATTTTCGACACATTTTGATTTTTATCTCTGTTCAATGAACCGTCACAGGAACATTTATTGAGAACAATATGTAGGTATTAACTATTTGAAAACATCCTGTGAGTTTGGTGGAAATCGCTGAAGCCGTTTTGCCAAAAAGCGTAAAAAACCTATTTTTGCTGCATGGGCCCATATCTCCGTTCATCGTATTTTCATGGAGATATGTATGGAGAAGAAAAGTTAGGTATTGATCAGTAGAAGATAATTCGAAAGTTTAATCAAAATCGTTACAGCCGTTTTCGAGAAAAATGCGAAAAACCCTAGTTTTTGGTACATTTTCGTCCCCCACCCCCCCTTCCAATCGGCCGAAATCGTCCATAACCTTATTTTGGTGTCTACAAAAAATAACGAACAAAACAAAAAAATAACCAGCTCAATCGGATCAGCCGTTCTCCCGCAAATCGAACTACAGACACAGATCTGTTTCTTTATTTGATGACTGTACCTTAACCCTCGACGAGGGTTATATCAGTCATAGAAGTTGCGGTTTCGCTAATACGCAAGAGGCCGGCCCCTGCAGCATCCACCGAACTCAGACCTGTGGAGGTACGGCAGGTATGTGGTCGTTAGCCAGTCTCACCGTAGAGAGCTGTTGCCCGTGTGTTACCGCGCGGAGGTGACCACCTGAGGAATCCCGTACCATCTGGGAGTAGTTCATAATCTGGTTCCCTACCTGATCGTACTTTTTACTTGGGTGGCAAGTTTCAAAAGGACAGATCAACTATAACCACGTTTCTTAGCCATCACCTTCTTTGCGAACTTTGCAAAATGGTTATAGGCTTCCTTTGTAGCAGTCAATGCTGCTAAGTTCGTTTGCCCTCCCAACAACCGTCGCTCACTGCTGTAGAAAGTACAGTGGAGCAGCACATGGTTTCTTGTTTCCTCCGCACTGGAGGCACAAGACGTGCATAATGGAGAGTCTTTCAGAGAAAAGAAGTGAAGCCGCGCATTGAAGTCACCATGTCCCGTGAGGAACTGGCTCGTCCAGTGGTCTGGCTCAACCCATTTTCTAGAAAGACGTTCACGGATGTTGGGGAAGAACTCATACGTATCACGTCCCTTTGACGAGGATTCCCATCTCGCTTGCCATTTCTCTAGAGCCCATTCATCGATGGCGGCAAGTTTCTGTTCTGTGGTGAGATCCGCACGGAGTTCAGCCCAAAGCGGGGGAAGCTCCCGTTTCACTCTCCACTTGTCAATCATGCACTCAACAGCCAAATCAACTGGTAACTGACCAGTGATCACCTGGAGTGCTTCCGTTGATACAGTCTTGTAGGCCTTGGTGATCCACAGGAGCGCGGCTCTCTGGGATTGGGCCAATACTCTCTTTTGATTGACTGTTAGTTTGCTACCCCAGACAACAGGGCAGTAGCCAATCACACCTAAATAGATGGCCTTATACATGAGGATGGTGTCGTGGTAACACACACCCCAAGTGGCCTTAGTAATGGCGCGCAGTGAGGCAAACCTTGCAATGGTAGTGCCTTTAAGGGACTGGAGGTGTTGGTTGAAACCCCACCTCTCACCTATATTCACTCCTAAATACTTGACGTGCTTTTCAAGAAGGAGCCTGTGGCCGCCAAAGCGTATTGTGGGTGGATTATTCACACTCCCCTTCAAGAGGATTAGCTGGGTTTTTTCCTCAGCCACCTGCATCTTGATATGCTCGCACCATTGGGTGACAGTGCGGAGCACGTGGTGGGTTTTTTCTTCAATTTGGCGGACTGACTCTGCAAAGATCAGCACAGTCAAGTCATCCACATAGGCGTACGGCTCACAGTCAGTCTCCATGAGTTTCCTGAGAAGACCTTCGAAGAAGGCATTCCAGAGTGCTGGTCCTAGGACCGAGCCCTGTGGGCACCCCTTCTCAATCTTTCTCCGGACGGAGACATGCCTACTTTCGATCGTAGCAGTTCTGTCTGTCAGGTAACTTCTGACGAGCGAGTACAGGTTGCGGGGGATTCCCCTACCTTTGAGCTCATTAAGGAGCGCTGGCCACCAAAGGTTGTCAAACGCTCCTCTGATGTCAATCAGAACTGCTACGACGTACTTAGCCGGTGCCAGCAGGGAAACACGCCGGATCTCGACAATGACATCCTGCGTGGACCTTCCTTTGGTACACCCGTATTGCCTGCCTGTGAGGTTGCGGCCAAAGACAAGGGACTCGAGGGACTGCAACATCAAGATTTCTAGTGTTTTGCCTAATATGGAAAGAAGGCTGAGTGGTCTCCATGATCGCGGGTCCGACTGATTGCGGTCGCCTCCCTTTTGAAGAGTGACAACGCGCGCAGACTTCCACTGAGTGGGGAACTGTCCGACCTGCAGACAGTCATTAAATAAATTAAGGAGACCGCTGGAGATTGTCCGCTCAGCCTTCCTTAGCATATTGCTTTCTATTTTATCTGGCCCAGGAGATTTGTTCGGCTTTAAGGTCGCAAGAGCCCTGCCGAGGTCGCCTGTTGTCCACAATGGGATGTCGGGCTCGTTCGGAGGGTCCATGGTCAGCTCCCTTGCTGCCCTCTGGGCTTCAGTGTCTCGAGCTACTTGGTCATTTGGGAACGCCTTCTCAAGGAGGGTTTCCAGTGAACGTTCGATACTGCAGGCCCAGCCTGACTCATTTTGCATCGCAGCTAAGACCTGCTCTACATTTTCTTTTCCTATGGAGGACTTGTAGTGTCTGCCCCAGGGGTTCTCAGAGCTCTCCGCTTCCACAAAATTTCGCCAGCCTTGCCGTTTGGCTCGTTTGATGGCGCGGTGGAAGGCCTTCTTCTCTTGGATGAAGGCAGTTCGGAGTGTTGCTCTGGCATCAGGGTCACGAGTGTTTTGGTACATCCTTCTGGCTCTATTTGCACTTTGCTTGAGGGGATTTAGTTCCTCAGTCCACCATGGGACTTTGATCGCCCTGTGCTTCTGTTGGCCAAGTACAGAGAGCCCAGCAGAGTGCAGTGCTGTGGTAAATATGTCCACTTTGCTGTCCACCTATTCAGGTGTGTATGCTTGCCCTATTAGGTCGGTGTCCGCGGCACGCAGTTCACCTTCCAGTACCCTACAGAATTGTGGCCAGTCAGCATTTTTCGTGCGGAATCGCTTTTCACGCGTGTCTTTGCAGAGGATGTTGTCATCCGTGATGGCAAAGTCAATAACCAAGTGATCGCTCTGCGTTGCACCTGGTACGACTCGCCAACCCTGCAATTTGAGTAGCAGGGTGTGAGACACGGCTGTGACGTCTATACACGACCTTCCTCCCGGACCATCATAGGTCGCCTCAGTCATGGGGTCGTTGGCAACAATCAAGTTGTACCTAGTGAGCAGCTCTATATACGCCTCGCCCGCCCCATCAAGGGTTGGGGATCCCCACAATGGTGATCTGGCATTTGCATCGGCACAGACTCAAGCAGGGTCGTCCTGATAGGCCTGCTAGAGCCCGCTCGAGTGGTTCAAGGCTGTTGGCAACTGGTGCGCCAAATTGCCTGTAAAATGATATTACAACCAGCTCAAAGCCACCGGCTCGGATGAGCACAGCGGCCAAGTGCTGGCTGTTCAGGTGAGTGAGTGCGAGCATGTCAATGGACGGGTCGATGCAGGCCACTGCTGCCTTGGCTCCCGTTCTTGCTCCGGCCACCACTCGTGCCTGCGATCCCAGACCAAGGGTTTTGGATCCTATGTATGGTTCCTGTATGGCGAGAACACTGCAGCGTTTCTTGAGTGCACTTTGCAGCAACTCAGCCATAACTGGGCAACTCTTATTGGTGTTGTGCTGAAGGATTCGAACTGTTTTTGACCTATTCATAATCCACTCGTGACTCCTGGAGGGCTATCGCTCGCTGACGAATGGTACAGCGTGCGTCTCGTGTAGAGTGTGCGACCTGTTGGATTTTGCGTTCGACGTAATTTGCACACTTGAGAGGAGCATCACGCTTGCATTCCTTACTCAGATGTGGCAAGGCGCACCAGGCGCAGACAACAGGTCTTGTACAGGCCACTGCCAGGTGGCCATAGCGCTGGCATTTGTAGCACTGAGTGGGGGCTTGGTACTTTCGTATGGCGCACCGCTGCCAGGCTATTTGGAGGTGCCTTGCCCCCTCTAGTTTTTTGTATAGGCTGGGTGATACCTCAATCACCCAATCCTTCTGTCTGCCACGCTTTTTGGTGAAGAGAGGCCTGACGTCCTGCGGCTGCAAGCCTAACGCAGGGTTGTGTTCAACAACTTGTTGGGCCAAGTCCTTTTTTTGAAGGTCGGTCCGCACGTCGCACAGCAGCAGGCGTGGGAAACGACCCAGGGGGGCTGACGCTTGGAGCTTCAACTCCTTTTTCGTGGAAATGTGGCTCGTGAGCGCCTTGGCCATTTCTGGCGTTTCCGTCACAATGACGGCGCCACCTCCTACTGCGGTGCGGATGTCTAGCACTCGGACGCTTAGAGCTTGGAGGTCCGTAGCAGGGACACCCCGCATCAGTGCTTCCATTGTATCAGGGTTGGAGGGACCAGCCTCTCCTTCTTCACATGTGCGCCTGACCACTACCACGTTTTGTCATGGGTTTTTAGGGGGGAGTTTGGTAGGCAGTGGAGGCTTTTTATTTTTATTTTTATTTTTACTTTTGCCCTTGTTTTTGGGCGGAGGCGTAGGCGGGGCGCTGCCCTCGGCCTGCACATCCTGTTTAGTTGGGGCCTTTTTATTCTTCCCCCTGCGCTTCCTGGCCCTGGCAGACTGCCATTCCGCCTCAGCTCCATGAGGGGGGGAGGAAGGCGCAGTAGCGGCTACTGCCGCATATGAGGGGCCTGGGGTGTTACCCTGGCTCGTTAAAGCTCCTTGAGTTTGGGGGGCTGGTGGCACTGGCTGCTGGGCAATTGCCCTACGCAGCTCTTCCCTCACAACAGCCGCCACAGTTTCCCGCAGGGGGGGAGTGACAGGGGGCGATGTCGTTGGGGGGGCATTAGCTTTGATTGCCAGCTTCGAAATTTCGAAGAGGCAACTTGTGACGAGGTTCCGCATAGGTCCTGTCGCATTGACCCTCATCCGTGCCAGCTGGCCGTGGATGATTTGGACATACGCGCAAATTTGCTCCATGTCCGACAGATTAGGGTCAACGGCGTGTCGAGTACATGTAGTAGCCGGGTTGCCCGGGCTACTAGGGGGAGAAGGGGGAGATGAACGCGGTTTGCCCGGTTCTTTCCGCCCTTGTTTGTTTGGACGACGAGTAGATTGCTCATCGTCCGAAGAGGGAGGGGTCGAGCTTGGCGAGCCCGAGGAAGAGGCGCAGGTGGCGTTTTTATTACCTGCTGAAGATTTAGTTGACTTTGTCATTTTATTTTTACTAATATGGGGGGGGGGGATTAAAGAAGCAGACTGGTGTAGTGTATCCTTGTGAGTTCATTTGTTGTGTGTGTTAGTGGTATGAGCGAGAGGTGCTCGAGGCAGTGTCCTGGAAGCTCCCCCTCAGGCATATTGATTCTAGCCCCTTTCGCTGGTCCGTTGAGGGTCAAAGGGAGGCCCCCACATGCGCCGCAGCTGCCAGTCCGGCCACCCACCGGGACTAAGACGCATGAGGGATTTTTCGGCTGCTGCTCAGAGTCAGCCCTCGGCCACTAGTGATGTGGTGAGCGGGACACACGCTATCAGCCGCCCCAGGAACGCTCAAACCTGGTTTTTCCCCCTCCTCATTCCGAAGGCCGCACCTATATAGGGGATCGCTCAAAGGTGTTAGTGAGCTACTTCCAGGACTGTCTTTCGCTCATTATGAGTGTTTTAAGTCAATGTGTTCTGCCACGCAAGCCGTTGCAGTGTATTTTGTATCTGGAATATGTTGTGTATGTCAGTGTCGTGAGCTTTAAGCCCCTTTAAGGCCGGATTTAACGGCCACGCAGAGGCTACGGCAGGAGAATTCTGTCCCCCTTCCTGCGGGGGGTGTGTTCTGCGATCCCAGCTAAAGGTAGGGGGTTCCCAGTGTGTCATGTATGTGAATGAAATGTAAGTTGTGTCCCTTTTAGTCCGGCTTATACGAACACGCAGGGAGTACGGCAGTGGAATTCTGGACCCCCTACTGCTGGGTGAGCACAGTGTGGCGACAGAGTACACTGTGACGCCCAGCCACAGTTAAGCCTCGTTGGATGTAATCCTGCGGGGATCTCGTAAAGGTGAGGTTGTCTTTCAAGTTGGGCCCACCCGGCTGTCCCTTTTAGTCGGCTCATACGACACGCAGGGAATACGTCAGCGGTATTCTGGACCCCCGACTGCAGGGTGACGAACTACAGACACACACACACACACACATACACATACATACACACAGACACACACGGACCACGCGCCGAAATTAGGTTTTTTAGACTCAGTAGGGTCTGAAACGTAAAGATCTGAAGAAAACCCAATTTTTTTTTTGGGCCGGAAAGTAAAAATGACCACGTTGCGGCGGGCGAAGGAAGCGGAATGAATGTACGAAAAAATGGCGCGGAGGAAAATCCGCGCAACTGCCTCCTAGCGCGCGTCATAGGCGGGAAGTTTGAAACATAAACTAAGCGAAAAACAGAGACTATCTAGCTAGAGACAGTCGTCGAATTAATGTTATCCCGTTTATCTATTTGTGGAACGCCATTCCTGTTCCTCATAAACATTTGAACGTTCACTCATAGCTTGGTGAAGACGAGAGAAGAGAAGAGTTTTGCTATGCGTAATACGATGGTAGACTTCTCTAAAATGTTAACACTCTTCGTAACTACAGCAGTTCCTGTGATTTTCTTTTTTTTTCATTTCCAGCCCTCCCTCACTGCAAAATACATCAGCATGCAAATGTTTAGCCAAAATATGTATGCCAGGAATTTAAAACTTTTCTGTTAAATCATTCGTTATCTCTTTTGGTTGTACATAGTTTCTTCGTTGTACAGTATTGTCCTGAACGTGAGGACCAAGATCATTAGCATCCAGGGGGCCATCCTAGTGGGAGTCACAAGGTCGTACTGCACATTAGTAGTTGAGTCTAGGGCACTCCTGGGACGTGTGACGTACTCCCACCCCCTCACTCGACACTTGATATGACTCCCCCCCCCCCCCCCAGTCGACGCATACCGTGTGCCAGCCATGTGCTCGATGGGAAACGAAGAATGGATTACATGAACTAATTGGTAATTAGCGAGCGTATTCGGCCGTTCGTAGGTTTTTTTGGTCGAAATTGTTACTCTCGTTTTACCCGAGTTACGTTACTAATTCTTGCGCATTTTTAAAAACTTACAACCCATTTTCGAGTGGAAACTTCATTTTGCAATAATAACGATAAATCGAAGCAATTATTTTAGTGTAGAACTTACTCGTAATTTGCGTAATGTTTGCTAGGAGTGTAGGGTCACAATTTTTTGCGAAATAATGCTTCAGTAAAAATACGTCATTTCGTGGCAATTTATTTTGGGGCTTAGTTAGGGATTTATTTAGCGAGAATACTTGGAGATGAAGTCAGACGCGGAGGTTGACGTAGATCCACTCAGAATTTGCGGGAATTGTGATGGCATGACGTCACACAATAATTTGGTTGATGGGGGGGGGGTTGATGTCACTTGATGATGTGTTAAGGTAGCCGAACAGGGTGACAGTCCCCATAGTGGGCTAACTAGATGGACGCATGGCACGGGTGGATGAAGACCGGGCCAAGCTAGAGAGTGGCAAGCACGCTGGAATATGGAAACAACAGGCCGACTCACTTATCAACTGTTCCCTGAGGTGAGGAGGAGGATGGCCAGGTGTCCACAAGTCAGCCCTGGATACCACTCGATCCAATATATAAAGTGGGTACGGAAGCTTCTATTCCTAATTGTTCGAATTCAGGAGGAGAAGCTCTCCAAGGACTGTAGCCTATTTACAAAACAACGGGTGGACCGCGTCAACTCAGTACACGAAGTAAAACGACTGAACTAAAATCCGCTGAAAAATAGCAGTACTGTTATAAACAAAATCGGCAGATAAGTAAGTCTATCAACGTTATTTCCAAAGAAGACAACGGTTTTCCCTTTTTTGGACTTTCCAAAATGTCCACTTTCCATGACCACTCGAATTCACAGCTCTCCCTGCCGAACCCCCAAAACCTGTCCCTCAGCTCTCACACTACTCACTCACTCTCTGCTCAGTTCCCTGCAACCAGTTCAACAATTCAAACTCATACCCAAAGTGTTGATACAGTCTTCACTGACACACAACACGATCATTCATTTATCTCATATGCACGACTCAAACTCCCCCTTTCGTGCGCCTAACCTATATCACGTTTTGACCGCCTCATGAATCGCTTATGCACTGTCTGCTCATGAAACGCTCTGGGCACGCGTAGGAGCACATTACAAAATTTCAGGACTCCTACGTAATACGTGAAGTTATGTTGTACCGAGTTTAGGAGAGCTGAGTGAACAATTAGTAGCTAAAACAACGAAAATCGTTGAGCGTAGTGGAGCTGAGGGAACTTGAGCGTAGCGCCAATTGAAACCATCGCGAACTGCGCCTGAGGAATGTTTTATGGTGCGTCGCACCTGTAATTTTAATCCAGAATCGAAGTTGAATATTTTACGGGAAAGGGCCCTCTGGAAGGCTGGAGTCCTTCGAATGAGATTTTCACTAATTATCGACTTCATAATTATGAGGCGAGAGGGTGATCTTTTCGTCAGGACAAGACCGACGGTGAGGGTCGAGGAGCGAATGGTGATACGGGGGGGGGGGGAGAACAATTTGAAAATTGCCAACTCAAGTAGGAGTTAACGAACCCTTGAAAACATAATTAAAACATTTTGCGCGGCTAACCCCCGTCTCCCGAATCTTTCTTTCCTCTCGTCCGGCCCCTCTGATTTGAGCCTCGGTTTTCTGCTTCATTAACGACCTTGTTTGACAGGTTTTTAGTTCGTTGAAGTAGTTCCGCGTTTGACGAAAACTCGGAATTTCCGCTTTAGTTGTTTTCGATCGCTTCGTTCGAAATTCACGGTTCAACGACTCGAGTCGCTATTGCCAATTCGGAGCTCTTGTACGAAAATTGAAGGGAATTAATTTATTTCGGACAAATGACTGTTCTTTACCGAGAAGGCGTTGGTGCGTTCAATTACGGTTGAACGTCGAACCGTTCAATTTCTGATGCTAACTCCTCTTCTTCACTGATGTAAACAGGTTTCACGTTTTTCGAGTCTTTCAAACGACCAACGCGTCGTTTGGGTGAAAGTAATTGCAGAATTCGGGGCGGGTTGATGGGCTTGTAAGATGGTATCAGCGAGATGCCCGCATATATCTGCACTACTCAGCTTCACCCATGTTACCATCATCACCATAAATCAATCCACACGAACAGCTGGCCCCGGGGTAAAATATATTGGTCTATGACTAGACTCGAACTCCTGTGGCTTACTCGTATCGCTGCAACCATATCTGGCTCGACGCGACACACAACTGTCCTTAGCTTCACGCACATACAGCGATTTTCATGGCTTTATTAGCTACAGATCCAATATATTTTTCACTCATTTCATTCGAACTTGGTAATACACGTAACTTCATGATTTCCGTGGAAATCAGTAGCGGTTTATGTTCTAGAACATATTGAGTTGCTTCTATTCATGCCACGACAGGTGCTCACGTGATTGCCAATACGGTCTGGTGGGCAGTATCGGTTCCCGATCAACTGTGACGTGGCAAAATATACGGGCACTTGTCGGAAAACCAGATGCACGGCAGGTGAGTCCCTGACTAGTGGGTGGAATCTTGGGACACCTTTGCCGAGGACTAGCGTCTTTCTAAACCTCAGGGAAGGCAGAAAGTCCGAGTCTTGTTCTGGGATGCGGAAGAGCCGTCGGTGCCATCGAAAGATGGGGCGGGCCAAGAGTTGGTTGACCCAAATATGGTCCCACAGGAATGCACAGCCCGCGGCCTTGCGTCGGTTCATGATGGCTTAGGGCCACAGCAGCTGGCTGCCTCTGCTGGGCAAGGAAGGAAGAACGGAGCATTCAACTCCTACCCAAGGCGGGGCCTGAAAAAACTGGAAAATGCGCTTGTTCTGTGGAAAACTTGGTACTCAGGGCTCGGTGGCAGGGTGTTCGCCCAACCCACTTTTATTTTTAATCCGCAGGATCTGAGGAAGGTAAGAGCCACCCGGTTAATACTCCCCCAGACATCCGCAAAAGTCGGATCACAACTATCGTACAAAGGCACTACTCCACCGAGCTAATCACGAGGCATGGGGATTTTGGGGAGGAATTTCTGGGTTTTTGGGTTGGCGCTGGGAGAGGGGAATGGACTATGTAAATGTGTTGGGATGGAGTTCGAAGGGGAAAGAACTATTGCAAGGGATGAGATTAGGGAGGAGGGCTTTGGTTGGTAGGGACGTTTTGGGGAAGAGTGTTGAGCGTAGGGAGGGTGTTAGATTAGGGGGAGGGCATTGGTGTGTTTGTGTTTCAATTTGGGGAGGTTAGTGTAGGCAGGGTGGTGGTCAGGGGTGTCCAAATATACAGTAGCTCATTCCCGAGCTGTTCAGTATGCATGTATTTAAGGGTTGAATGTATGTGTTAAGTGTTACTGTTAGGTCATGATAGGTACTACGGGTTATGACCGGGAGCGGCCAAATATCGAGTAGCGCAGAGGACAGGGGCAAGTCCAATCCCTGGAAATCCCATCAAGAGATTGCGCAGGTGCCAGCAGAACGCATCTAGGCAACTTCAGCACCAAGGTCTGTCACCCATTCACATCGTTAGGCTACTCAAGCTGCCGCCAAATAGAATGGTAACATTGGGGCTTCTGCCTACAGCCTCCAACACAGCGCCTTTGTCGCAAAGAGTCACCAGCCATGAAGCCCAAGGCCGCATTCGTGAGGGGCGTGTGTTGGGCACACTCCCCTGAACAGCCTCGGGTCTTGGACCACACAATTATACTTGTTGTACCAAGGTCGCGGGTGTAGGACCAGATGTGCTAATGGATTGAGAAGTTCCCGCCCAGCCTGTTGCCGTTTTTGCAAACAGAAGACAAAGAAGTGAAAATGGAATGGGAGGCTTCCTTAACTTCGCTGACGAGGTGCCTGCTGGAAACAGGGCGAGATAAAGTTATCTACTACGCGCGACGAGGCCAGGCGTCCTGTCGGCCAGAGAAACCATAGGGAAGTCCTAGTAGCCTAGAGTATCCGCCGTATATTTTAACAAATGGAACTCACTCACAGCCGCACTTATCTCTAAAAAAACAACTAGGGGCAGGGATATCAAACTGTTTACCCCGTTATCAATTGCCGTCCTCTTCATTTTCATTATTGTCGTTGTGGTTGTTGTTGCTACATTCCTATCATTATTCCCGTTTTTGCGATCGTTCCCCGACCTCGTGTTTTCCGTGCGCTCCGCAGTATTTTTTATTCCCAATCCCGGATCCCTTCCGCGGCACCGTTGTCACCGCGACATTCAAAGGACTGGTTCGAACGTTCTTTGTCTAAACATTTATTTTTACCCAGCGATTTGCGTTGTGTTGTGCCTGGACCAGACTCTATATCGAAATAACTTATATTTTTTTGACGTTGTACGATTACGCTTCATTATAAACGTTCACTCACGCTTCAACTCATCCCCAAGAAGTGGTTATTTATTTGCAACGGATCCTGAACGTACACAGGTGTTCATGCTATCACAAATCCACCAAATTGGGTGCTCATCCGGACATTCTAGCAATCTAGCGACTCTATACGCTACATTTATTGGTCCTCCGGGCCGGATGAAGTATTGGCACCTTGATTACAGTAACTATCAAGTGTAGCGCCTGTGTCATTCTCAACTCTTTTTGAAAATGGTGGATCAAGAGTCACAAGATGGTTGTGTCACTCTAAGGGGCTTGGCTTAACTCAGACGCGTCTATGAATCCAAGAGAAGCTCAATCAAGTGCGTTCGGGAGAAGGGAGCGCAGGCTGCGCTGAATCCAGCTGCCAAGATCACCTTTCAAGGAATGATCCGCGTGTTGGACAAGACGTTTAGCTCATTTGAGGATGCGCGGGATGAAGCTGTTCGACATGGAGTTCCCATCAGAAAGGGATCAGCAGTATTATGAGGAGGTTAACACATGGTACTTTGATGCATTAGGGTTCAACGAGCACTTGATACATCCCATTCCGCAGCACCCTCTGGCAGCCCAGCCCATAGGCACTACACAATCGGGTTTTGCACAAGCTGGTCGAACTCTGTTACCGAAGATCAACATATCCAAATTCAATGGGGATTTCTCAAAGTGGTCGACGTTCAAGCAACTATTCACGTCGCTGGTAATAGAGGAGGAGACGCTTAGTGATACGGAGCGATTTCACTTCCTGCTGTCATACTTGGAAGGCCCAGCTCTAGACACTGTCAAATTCATCCCACTAACTGACACCAATTTTCAGCAAGCCTGGCAAGCAATCCTACAGGTTTATGATAACAAACGCAAATTAGCCAACTCCAACTTTGAGCGCCTGCTAACATATAAGCGTAGTGGAGATACTGCTTCCGCAGAATCCCTTCAATCCTACCTCTCACGTGTATTGGAAAGCACGGTATCCCTCAGGAATCTTAATATCCCATCCTTTGCAGATTATATCTTGTGCGAGCTGGCTCTTCGACACCTAGGAACTCCAAGGGATCATCACCCTCCTCCATGAACACCTACCCACTTGACACAAGTACCTTGCTGGAAGGAATCCCATTTCAGGTCCCACACAACCCGACTCCGTTTCGCTTGCAGAGGACGTGGGAAAAACACATTCCTCGGATGCTATGTGTGAAAGAAGCGTAGATGCGAAAGTGGAACGCCTCCTGGTAATCCCTGCACCAGGACCTGCCACCCACTCCGGTCCTTAGGCTGCTCGAGCTCGATGTTGAAGAATAACCTGCTTTGACAGCTACCCCTTCCATACAACTCGCCACGTAACCACACGGATCTGTAGTGCTTGGTAATGCGAGGACGGTAATCCTCCTCAACCCACTGTTCCTGACTGGTGGGGAGGCGGTTGCACCCAGGCCTCTTTTGTGGCCCATAACAACCCATCAGCACCTCGGTGGCCTTACCGTATGTGTGCTCTTCCTTCCTCATCCAGCTTCGTTGCCGGTCACCATTTTTCTCATAATCATAAGACTGAAACGGCGCTTTCGCCTTATCAGTAGCCTCTCAGCGTGCCTGGGAACAGCGGGCCCCCCTGCCCTCCTGGCTTCAGTCATACCTCTAGGTATGTCCGATCTGGACCTCGTGGCGACGCCAGGATTTTAATGGCTGAGACGGAGTCTTCCGTATTTTCTGAAAGTCTTTTACTTTCTTTCCGGGCAGGGGCGGAGACGTAAGCACACTCAGTCCGTCGGGCTAGGTACTCTGCCCCCTCTTCTTATATCTTGGGGTTTTCCCATCACTGCCTGGACTGCTCCATTGGTCAGGCTAGGTACTCTACTCCCTCTTCTCATAGCATGGAGTTTTCCCATCGTTGCTCTGTCTTGACGAATCTTCTTGCCCAGATCTATGCTGACACTTATACACACACACAGACAGAAACACACAAGCACACATATACACTAACATTAACATTCACTCATAATAATTTACATGCACTTCGTATAAATTACATTCACGCCTCAGGGGGGGAGTACTGGGATATTCCGCCCCCTGTTCACTACTTATACCTACTTGGCGAAGGAGGAGAGGGCGAGTACTTGTATATTCCTCCCCTCCCTCCATCGCCGCTAACCTAATTCTAACCTATATCGCAGAGTTTCCTACCCTAAATATACATAAATAATCTATTAATCACCGAGGGATCTATCCTCTCTTCTGCCACCCACAGACATATCTGGACCTGGACCACGTCTTCTGTGCCATTTTGCAGCAAATGTCTCCATCTTGCAACCGCCGTTCTGTTGCTCAACTAATCTATTTAGCGGCCCATCGTACTGGGCGCTTCCGGTGAGCAACACCCTCTACTCTATGAACAGACTGCACTCCCTTAATATGTGATCCGCAGTTTCGCAATGGTGGCCACACAGACACCTTGCCGAGGTGCTCCTCCTGAACAGCTGCAGTTTTCCGTTAAAGCATCCGTGACCTGTGTAGAGCTGGGTCGATTCATGGCTCGGACATACATCTTGGCACTCTGTCCTCCTCCTTACTTCAGGGAATAGATCGTGAGCGTGCCTGCCCGTCGTTTCTGTATCCCAGCGGGCTTGCCAGTTTTCCATTAGCCATTCCTCGATCTTCTCGCCCTTCGCCTCGACAATTTCTACTGCCCTCATTCTTCTTGCCAATTCCTGCTATATGGCTACCGTTACCCTGTTCGGTCTTGTTGTCTTTATTTTTGCCACCTGCGCATCCAGAAACAGGTCAAGAGGTGGGCATCCCGCTAATACTTGGAGGGCTGACGTTGGGGCTGTCCTGTATGCTCCCGTGACTCCTATCAGTATGGCACGCTGGATCTTATTTGCGCTGTTCCTCAAAATTGTCCTCAACCAACCTCAACGAGCGTCCACTTTCCCCCTAGCTGAGTTGTCCATGTCTACCATATAACGAATGCCCCTATGCCTTCAACCCAAGTAAATTGGACAGCTACCCCCTAATTTGAAAGATCCAAGAGTTTCCCAGCAACGACTACTAACAACGGAATTAGCGCGCGTCATAAGCCATTTCCCTTCAACAACGTCAACGAACTCCGAAAAAAACAGCAAATTGTGAAATCAAGTCGCCATTTTTATTTTAGTTTGTTTCTTTTAAATTAGGGGGATAAATTCGTCGTCGGTCGATTGGGAACGACACTCTTTACACCACACAGATACACCTTGTAACTTGAAAAAGAGGAAGGATGCTGACGCGGCTGGGTGTCTCTTCCATTGTGAGTGTGACCACTGTGACGGTGCTTGCTTGGAAATCAATCAAGGTTTCCGAACAAGAAAAGGTTAGGCCTTCCCTGTCCGTTCCACAGTATCTCCTTCCCTCTTCCCCAAGGAATATCTGTTCCTTTTGGATTGCATTGTTCTTTTCTTTTGTTCGAACGAAGAGTGTGAACCGGTATGCCGTAGATTAGGTAGAAGACACAAATCAGTTTTTGTGTGTTGGCTCAATTGTTTTTCTCCTCTAAAACATACTTTCCTTTCATGAATTTATTATATTTTGTTGTTCCCGATTCACGGGATCACCCCAACAATTTATTTATTATCTTACGTCCCCGTTCACTTTAACTTCGCAACCTATACACTCGATTCACTCGTTCGATTAATCGTCAGTCCGATTCGCACTCCAATTTGGCCTTACCTTACTCACGAACTGAAAGGGCTCACCGGTAACTTTGCTCAACACCCAACTTGGTCGTTCTTACCGTACACTCCATATTCGAAGGGATTGAAAAGTCCGGAACTCGTCCAGTTAAGAGAGTGAGGAAAATAACGAGGGGAGGAAGAAATAACGAACTGTTTGCGCAGTAACGGGAACAATTTTCGTAACGAGTTCTCACGAGAAAATGACGATAAATTAAGAGATCGCCCGGTTATTCGGAGGATGACGAAGAACAAATTGTGTGTCGAGGTACAAAATTGAAACAAGGGCTCCCGAAAGCAGATTGAAATAAGCTCCTTCTAAATAGATGAGACGGTCGAGTTCAGAAAATTCAAGCTTGAAAAACGTCCCTTTGGCTCGACGTTTAATAATCATATTTTAAATGGTCGAGAGGAAAATTCAGAAGGAAATAATCCTATTAAAAAGGAGGAAGAGGATAAACCGGGCGGCAAACACGTGGAAAAAGGGCCGTCCGAAACGCATGGGACTAATTTGTCGTCCAAACACCGCCTACCGTTTATAGAACAAATTAAAAGAATACCTACTCCCATTCCCCCGCTTCACCGTTCCTCCTCTGCCGCGCCGTTCCAATTAAAAGAAGCGAATTCACCCTTTGTCGCTGATTTCCACATCAATTAGTCTCTCTCCGCGCGTAAAATGACAAAAGGTGAAGCGGCGTGACTAATTGGTGGCTCTCCTCTAAAAACATGGCGGACGCGCATAAGGGAAGCTCCTGCGACTTCTTGGGAGTCAATTCAAAATCAAAGAAGAGTGTTGCGAAAACGAGAAGGGAGGCGATGAGATGAAAGTAAGTCGACCCAATCGCCTGCGAGGCAAATCAGTTTACTATTACTTGGAACACGTTTTTTTAAACAGGATTTCCGTGATTGAACAAATTCCGTTGAAGGTCCTTTTCTGTAGGTTTCTTCTACTGGTTTATTATTTGTTTTTTCATTCACCGTTTCATCCCTTTAAAGCCCGACCCCCTTCCACCACGGGGTTTTCTTCGGAGTCCCCATAGGGCGGGGAAAGGTAGCTGAAGCCTAGGTAGCCGAAGTATAGTCGCCTATTTCAATTTCACGATGGGAAGAAATGGCTAGATGCCGGGAAAGATTCAAACGCCCTATTACACATTCGGAAGCAATATTAACACCCAAATTGAACATGAACTCCACTTGAACTTTAACTCAAACTCGAACTTCTCAACACGAGTCATGTCCTTGAATGATCACGTGAACTTCGCACACATTGCATCACTAACTCGCATCTTCCGTCCCGCAAAGATGGTGTCACGCCTACCCCTCGAACACACCCAGTATCTCATCTGACAAGGCCACGAATCGCCCCCAAAATACACAGACATCATTATACCATCCTCAAAAGCTGACCAATCAAAAACCCTGCAAATTATTTACACAATGGTTTATTATTCTCATGAACAGCTTGAACTAGTATTAGTGCTCCCCCATCCCATTCGACTCAGCATCGAATACTGGTAAACCATACGAAACATGACCTGGCTACAATGGAACTACGGAAACTAAATATTCCCCCGGCGCCAGGCGCCCATAAACGTCTGTAGGCATTTATGATCCGATATAGGGGTGTGCGGAGGAAGTAGCCCTAACCTTCCTCCGCCCAGTCGGGCAAAAAGAGTCTGGGAAATTGGGACGGGGGCTTCCAGCGAACCCGTTGCGAGTCGAAAGGGCGGGTGATTGAGTTTGATATGATGGGAGGGAGGGAGTACGAACGACGAAACGTTGACTTCCGCTGTACTTCCCGCGTTATACTGCGTTTCGTTAATTTTTTTAACCATTTTCTGCTCATAACAACCATGGGCTTTGTCCGATCGGATTGCCGAGATGGCGGGCATAACTAGATACCAAATGGGATTTTTCTGTGAAAGAACGAATTTTTTAGACCACGTTAGAGGCACAAAACGGCCCGGACAGCGGACGGACATTGCAAATTTGGAATCTCCATGTCTTGAAACGTAAAGTATCAAATTTTGAAAACATATGGTTCAGAATGAATAATAAACCAAAGCATCTGGGAAATTTGTGGTTATCATGAAATTTCATGTAATACATAACATTACCAGCAAAATTATTTTTGTCAAGTATTTTCCTTCCAACCTCAACTTCACACTGTCGTAAACCTCCCACGTGCTCACCTGTCACACTCTCACCAGCTTTAGGTAGTACAGGCCACTATTTAGTGAACGAAACAACCAACATTTTATAATAAACTATACACGTTTTTGAAATGTGTGGGGTGAACAAGCGCTGAAGGAGGAATTTTATTTAAAGCCCTTTAAGAAACGATAACGTCCCACCAGATCAAACGATCCATGTGTTGGCGTGATGAGGGCAGGCTTGTTGGAACAAACGCAACAGCTATTGCCTTCCACTGAGCTCTAGTTCTATAGTGTGCAAAGATCGCTCCTACGGGGGAGGCTGGTTAGGTTGGCAGAAGTGAGAGTCATCCGGCTGTAAACACTGCTATCAACCTAACCAGCCTCCCCCGTCAAGACATCCCTCCTCAATGAGATTGAGAGAAGGTTCCCTTTTATTTTGCCTTTTTATTATTGTTGTTGTTGTTTCTAGCGGACGTTACATTTTTCCTTACGAACGTTGCTTTCTCTCAACCCGAAAAATAATACAGTGATACAGTTACTCTCTCTGACATTTTCATTGCTTCCTTTTTTTTGAGTCGTGCGTGTGTGTGCGTTTTCCCTATCACGTTGCTAATCGAAGAAAGTGCCACAACGGTCAACAGGGTCCTGCCGCTGTTTCCAGGTGCTGCCGCGCCATTGTCGACTTCACAGACGGCAGGGAGCGCTGTGTTGAATATAATTTCCCGCGTAGGAGCGATCTTTGCACACTATAGAACTAGAGCTCAGTGGAAGGCAATAGCTGTTGCGTTTGTTCCAACAAGCCTGCCCTCATCACGCCAACATTTTGGTCCTCTGGCCCGGATTTGACCCCCATTCCTAGTGTCACTCAAATCCGTGCTAACAAATAACTACACTTGCGCACTTGCTTCAGTTTTTCCTTGTACCGTCCTGATCTATGTTATAACGTCTTACTGTTCTTGCTATTGTTTGCTATTTATTATTATTAATTGTTCTCGTTATATCTGTGTTTTGTACAGTATTTGTTTGTATTAGCCAAAGCCATGGCTGAAGAAAACAGTGTCACTTTGAGAGGGATCACCAAGCTGAAGAGTAAAATGATGACCATTCTTGCGGATTTTCTCGCTATCAGGTCTCGAGGCCTCGCTGCTATCAATTCATTCTGCTAATCTGATAACGGAAATGTTCGGAGCATGGTTGGCTTGAAGCAGTTGAAGTGTGGGAAATGAATGGAGTTGTTAGTGGGTGTGAAGGCGGCATGATGCTAATTTCACCTACGTATTGAGTAAGTTGGTAACCAAAAAAACCGCCATGAGTGAAATTTCCCTTGAACCCCTGTTTCTAAAAGTCCCGGCAGATCGGCCCCATTCCATCGGTCAGATTACCCTTGAACCCCTCATTTCATAAACGTCCCACCCATTTGGTATACCGCAGTTCACACCCACTTACAAAACCTTCAAACGACCCAAAACAAATGCCTGCGCATTGCAACTGCCAGTCTCGTACCAACAGATGTGACCACTCTGCACAGGACGTATGCGCAGAAAATGCCGTAGCAATTCATCTACTCCTTAGCTCACTCGTTTACTAGCAAACTTAGGACTCGCCCGAACTCGCTCGCTCATAAAACAACTGAACGCTCCCCAGAAACCCTGCTGGTAGCAAAGACCCAACAGACGGTGGATTTAAGTATTTCTGTCTATATGTACACTGCAAATACCTTAATTTAACTGGTGATTTTCTTTCAAGTTTCAAAGTATTGTAACCCTGTTTAATCATTTTTGCCTCACCTGCTTGTGATCCACGTAACTTCTACTCAAGATCAATTGAGGTAGCCCTATGCTAGTATTGATGCTTTACCTATTCCTTATTCAAACTATTTCCCAATTTTGTACACAATTCCTGTCAATAGATAGGAGGAGCATTCACCAGGAAGCTCGAGAGAGAAGGCTGGACGGAGGGGGGGGGGGAAGTGGCGTACTACAAACTCAATTGCAAGGTGAGAGGAGAAGTTGGATGGAGAAGCAGTCAATTTCTGGAAATTAGTGCAGCCGTACTACATTACGATTCGTGGATAATTGTGGTGGAGGGTGAATAGGGGCAGGGCGGAGAAGATATGTAATCACATAACACAACCTGATAGCTTGGGAGGCGTGGTTTTCTCCCCTCACCAAATTGGGTGAAAAGCCCCATTTCCGGTATCGTCTCCCCATTTCTCCCCTAATCTGACGGTAAGTTAGGGCGTCAACTAGTACAAAAACGTTCGGGTGAACCCACCATTCAGTTTGCTATGAAAAGCCTCACATCAGTTCGTCGTTGCAGCGAAGGACTGCACTCGGCCCGTACCAGGTTGGAAAAGGCGCTGATCTGCCATGTATTCATAATGAATATAGTATAGCAGAATAATTCGGGCTTAATAAAAATCAGTTCTCCGTTCGAGGAAAACGTCCGAACATTTTACAGAACTACGCCTGCCCTAATTGGAATCGGCATCCACTTATCTTCGAATCCGGCCAAACTCACTCAAAACTCGTTCAAAATCAGCATACACCTCCGAAAGGAGCGAAAAGCAAAATAGAGAAGACGGAATCAGCACAAATTTTGGATCTAACGGATGTGCATCTACTACCTTGACCAAGTCAACAGTTCAATAAAAACATAATAATGGTATCTACCATTCTGCATTTCATTATCGTTGAACAGTCCCGTACAAACCGTTACCTCGGACAACCCCCGACTCATTTGTTGTTCAGGTATTTAGTTACCCCATCAACTACTTCTGGATCATAGATTCTTCAACTGTCCTCGATCCCCATTTATTCATTTTGCCGGGCTTCCGTTGATACCAATTCGTTGGTCGCTCTCCCCAATTTGATTAGTTGGATACTGAAGATAGGGGAATGTGGACATCAAATGAATGGATTCAACAAGATTATCGCTCTCGTGAAGGTAGAAATCAAACTGAGCTCATTTCATCAATTATCTCAGCCGCTAATTGAATGGAAATGTACATGCATTCGTAAGAGAGGTTCTCAAACATTCCCGAACTATCGCTAGGGCCGTATGATAAATAGTGGGAGAAGTTGTTTACCCTTGTGATGGAACGTTGATGTTATGACTTTCCCGGTTTATTTAGGGCCGGGGGGAGGCTTCGCGTCCACGTGTTTGCCCTCCCTCTAATGAATTGTTTCTCCTGCATATTTACTCCCGTGTGTCAATTTGCGCGGCACATAACCAAAATTTCCGATTCCGACTTTCATTGTCGTAGAAAGTGAAGCGGTAGCGATCGGGGCCGAAAGTTTCAAAAATTGCCCTAGCGCCCATGTAAACGCTCGAGAACTTCAACACTATACGTCACATCGAGCAAATGGCCAAATCTCAATGAACAAAGTGACGATGCGAAAATGTTGTTTTTTTGAAATAAGAAAATATTAAACCACCAGCAGTTTTCGTCCATTCGAGGCCTGGAGGCTGAAGCTCTTTACACGAGCCACACACACAGCATGGCAGCAAACTACTTCCTGCTCAACTAATTCAATTAGCCCTTCATTGTCTGTGAGCCGTGAGTTTTATTATACTTTTTTGCAAGAATCCTCCGCCTCACGTATTTCCATCGCTCTATCAAACCTCTCATGCTGTACAAATCTTCTTGCAAAATTACAGCGATCCCGAGCTCCGATCCAATGTCCGACTTACGAATATTAATCATCGTCTTTGACCACTAGACTACGATCACTCAAGGTGCCTACAATGAAAGTCAGGCTGTACAGCAATATCAGTCGTACTGGTTTTCCGTTTACACTTCGAGAAATCCGGAGGTAGCTAGTTTGTATGTCAGGAACTACGTATCACGTCTCCTTCTTGGTTCGTTGTGTGATATACGAAAGATTCGAAAATGGTCAGTGCTTATTCAAAATAACTATACTAAAAGGAGCGATGGAACATCCGTTGTACAGCATAAACCATTTGAACCTGGTAAGCCTCAGGTTCGTCCTAATCGATATCGACGAATTGAATTGATAGATTTTAATTTTACTTACGACGTGTCCACCAAAAAGAGGAGAAACATATTTCACTTACCTGAAACACAAGAAAAAATTGCATATAATACAGGGCACAAAGAAGTACAACACAATACAAGGATGAATATTTAAACATGGACTTCGTCACAATTCGATGCTCTGCCTATTGCAGAACTAGCAAACTGTCAGATGGCATTATTCATACTGACCAAGAAATACGTTGCTAGACGGGAGTGGAACGACCTTCGACACGACATTGACACCACACGGCCTAATTTGTTTGCATTTTTAGATCGATAAAAGGCGCTCCCTGACGGCAATGACTCTTCACTCTAATCCACTAGACCAGGAACGTTACATGATGGTAATGGAAGCCCGACGATCATCTCCCTTCCTAAGCCATTCAGGAATGTAGATCGTAGTCTAACGATTGTGAATCTTCATCTACAGGGTGAGCCATAACAAATGGTGCAGTTTCAAAGGGCGATTTAAAAAAAAAACGGTGCAACTTAGAAGATTACGGTTTGTTTTATTGAACGCCACACATCACCCCATTTCGGTAGATTAAGTCCTGAGAATTACATCAGGAAGGTGGGCGCCCCCAGCAGCGACGCACTGATGTAGGCGATTCCTGAAATTATCAGCCGCCCTCTGGCACATTTCGATGGTAATCGCGGCGATTTCTTCCCTGATTCGAATCTTGAGGTCTTCCAGAGTGTGAGGTCGATGTTTGAACACCTTTTCCTTCAAGTAGCCCCACAGGAAAAAATCACACGCACTCAAATCTGGCGATCTTGCCGGCCACCCCAAGTCACCCCTGAGAGAGACGAGGCGTGCGGGGAACATCTGCCG
The DNA here is from genome assembly GCA_020466155.1 of Pachypeltis micranthus. Taxonomy (NCBI): domain Eukaryota; kingdom Metazoa; phylum Arthropoda; class Insecta; order Hemiptera; family Miridae; genus Pachypeltis; species Pachypeltis micranthus. The sequence goes on from CM035769.1 coordinate 43,963,249, forward strand.
CAGTTTCACCATTGAGATTTGCGCTGTGTGGGCCGTAGCCCCATCTTGCTGAAACCAAATATCCCCCAGATCCTCTTCTTCAGCTAACTGGTTCAATTCGGGTTCAAAAAATCTTTCCAGCATGAAAAGATAACGCTGAGCATTGACGGTAACAGTCCTTCCATCCTCCTCGAAAAAATAAGGCCCAATCACCCCCAATTTTGAAATGGCACACCTGACAGTGACTTTCGGGGAGTGGAGAGGTCTCTCGTGAATTTGTCTTGGGTTGCGGTCACACCAATAGCGGAAATTTTGTTTATTAACCGCTCCAGAGAGATGGAAGTGGGTTCGTCCGAACTGAAAAAAGTGGACGTTGGTGGGATGCGGTTTATCATCTCTTGGCATCGATTCAAGCGGTTTTGGTAGTCTGGAGGTGACAAGTCCTGAACAATCATAATCTTGTACGGATGGAATGACAAGTCCATGTGCAAAATCCTCCTTAGTGAGGTGTTGGAGATGTTCAGTGCTACTGCGTGCCTCCGAGCAGAGCGCCGAGGCGACTGTTCCACTGCTGCTCTCACTCGAGCCAAATTTTCAGGTGTTCTTGCGTTTCTTGGTCTTCCCGCACCTCTACGCCTTACTGTGGAACCAGTTTCTTCCAATGCTTGTACCCAACGTGCGATAACATTGCGGTGAGGGACGGGATCACGACGTGGGATGTTGTAACGCAGTCGGAAGGCCCGCTGGGTGGCGATGAACGAACGGCCACTTTCAAAAAACGTGCGAATGACGAAACCTCGTTGCTCTCCGCTCCAAGCCATTGTAACGACTGAAAACAGGACCACTGCCCGGGCACAATGAGACCCCTCCCAGGTCGTTAACCCCACTACAAGGCATGCAGCACCCCTTTGAAACAGCACCATTTGTTATGGCTCACCCTGTATAACCTTTAGACTATGATCACTGGAGCCCCTACACTGAGAGTCAGGTTGTCCCCCCTCTACTATAGCCGCTACTCCTGGAACGGGCGACTTTTATGAACGGATTTTTGAGAGTTGAGCGAATCTCGGGGGGGGGGGGGTCCACGAGAATTTGATCTCCACGGCGATTTAGAATCTGAACCAATAATCGTCCAACAACGTTCCTTTCTCTGGTAATAATTTCAATTTCTTCCTCTCACTCGGTTTATTATTCCTTCTTTATGGCACACCAATGCCTGGTTATTATGGGCAAAATATGGTTAAAAAATTAACCAAAACGACATTATGACAGTTTCATCGCAGTTCCGTCGTATTTGGTATTGTTTGCAATGTTATTTTTAGACGCATGGTCGAATGGAAAGTCTCAGAGGTGTACGACTACGTCTAGACCAAAAATGGTGACGTCACAGTAATTATAGTGAGCTCACATGACAATACAGTAAAGCCAATCGTTTCATCCTTTCCACCATCTGCTCGATTCGTCATTTCGTGCCAATTGCCTACAGGATCCTGTGGAACACGTAAATTTCGTCGTTCCGTAATAGTGCGGTCATGTTTAGTATCGTCTACTGGTATTTTTCGATGCTGAATCGAATAGGATGGGTCTCGGAGGCCGTCGATTGAAATCTTGCGGCACGTCAAGAAAATACCTAATATATTCCGTTATCTATACTACAAGCTACAAATACATTCCTCATATTGCAACTGGGTTTAGAATTTGGGCTCATACGGAGTTTGGCCCAAATCGGACCAGATTCGATCTCCCAAGACCAATATAAATATGAATTCAAATAAAAATTCCTATAAGGTCTTCGGTGGAACCCACTTTGTCCAAATGAATGCCCCCTCCGTCGACGGGCTGTTGACAGAGCAAACATTTTCCCTTTATGAGATGTGGCGGCGAGGGAGGGAAAAGGGGTCGGATTGACAAAGCAAATTCATAAAATACGATTCGTTGACAAATACGAAACGGCGCGGGAGGGAACCGTTTAGAAACCATATAAATTTCAAATCCGTTGAGGACGTGGTGTTCGGTAGAGGACGGGCTGGTGGTGGGGAGGGGGTGGGGGGAGGAGGGTTGGGGTTGGGAACATATTTTTTGGATCGGGAGCCAGAAGTGAAAGCCGACGAAATAACGAATTCCAGGGAAAAGTTCGGTAAGAACGGAAGAAGAGATTTACTTCCTACCAAAAAAGTCCGAGCCTGAAGAGATGGAAAACGAAAAGAGGGAGGGAGCTGAGCTAAAGAATCGGAAGGACTTCTGGCGTTCTGAAGGGATGAAAAAAAGCTCCAAAGGCGAGGGGTAGGAGGGAGAAGAGAGAGAGGGAAAAAAGAGGATGGACTAGGGACTAGAATGATTGCAGGGCTCAGGGAATACCAACCCCCTCAAGAAATCGAAAGGAAATGGTCAGGAGAGCAGAGCTTAGTCCCATTACATAGGATTGGTACAAACTGCCGAGGATATATCGGATATTGTGAAAAAGTGGTCAGAGGGCGTTGAGAACGTGGTAGGGAAAATCCCCTAGAATTGACGACATTTGTTGTGCGACTTCCGAATGGGGCGATAGTCAATTTTTAGGTATTTTTAGGTGGTCAGTTGAACCGAAAGTACTGACCAGAGAGATGGATTTGTCCAATAGTGATCGGCTGGATCGCATCGAACATTCATTGGAGCTGCTTCGAATGAGCTATGGGACTTGGTTCTCACACTACCAGACACTGTACAGCCAGTACAGTGTCTCGGGCAAAACGCTCCTACCTGCCCCTGTCTAATAATGAGCCCCACACATCGCAAGAAAGCCTGCCTGACAAAAGTATACATATTACATGAGTATATTACAAAACCTAAACACTGAAATGCTCACACGTTGAAGAACCATTAAGCAGTCGACTCAGAAAGAAAAAACCGTCAATTAATCTACACATTGGAGACCCCCCATTCCCGAAACATGACTACGACATTATACAAATCTAGACGCCATGCCACGCTCATAAAGATGAATAAAAATTATCCCATAATTGATGGTATCATGATGGAACTCGTGCTGTAAAATGTAAACTGGCAAGTCACGAGGGTAGAAAATCAGCGGCAGTTTGGCTCAAGGGTAAGTGAATCGTCCCCTCAACTAAAAACTCTGCGGGGCGCAGGCCGAGTTAGTAAGAAATTGAGCTCTCGGGCTTTTTCCAGGTGCATTCACCTATTTCTGACCTGAAGCCCTTCGCCTGTAGCTGCGGGAAAGTCCGGCCAGCCTCTTCAGTGTTTTTAAAGGGAGAGCAGATTTCCCTTTTCCAGGCTTACCAAAATATCCTTCCCACCACTCGATTCATCTCATCTCCAACACACACAGCTCTTCCCTGACACATTCGTCTCTCAGTTCTCGGTACAGACACACACACAGCTCTCTGGCAACTAATTTGCACGCTTCTCTCATTTCCCGTACAACCTGTTGACCTATTCAGAGCCCCCTTGTCTGCTCTTAAATACTCCACACTCAAACTATCCATATATCTTATTCTATTTATTCTGTTGAAGTGTAATGCAGTCCTCACTCAAGCTCATCACGTTCATTTCTTTCTCATTCTCCAATTCAAGCTCCCCTTTCGTGCATCCAACACATGTGTCTTTCTTTTTCTGGAAAAAACCAGGGGGCGCAGAGGGCGGCGTGTGTGGGTTTCTTGCCCGCTTAGCAGTTGTACCTCGTAAGTGAACGTTTCCTTAATACGACGCCAGGGGTTAGGAGTATAAGACTCTCACAGCATAATCGTACAAACGCTAAACTGTGTAGTGGCTGGTGATCCAGACTAAGAGTGAGGGGACTAAGATCAAATCCATCCTGGTGTGAAAATTGTCATGACGCTATCAGAACTCTACCAAAGCAAATGCAGGATGGAGCTGTAGCAGTACAGCAGACAGCAGGTGGGTTGAGAAGGGGGACCTAAGTGGGGTCCAGTGTGTGGGAAGACAGGCTGGAGTAGTGTAACAAGTCATTTCCCCCCGATTCTTCAATTCATAACACACACCAATCTGATGGTTGATGAGTAACTCCCATGTTTGGAGATCGAAAACATGGGGAATAGCCAGATGGCCAAGTCTTTGTAGGCAGGAGGCTGTGAAAGACGTCAGATTGGGAGGTTAGTCATGAAGGATGGTTGCAACTGAACTCACTGAAATTGAGTTTCAATGACAACTGTGTTTAGGATTCCCTCGGATTGAGCCAGAAACTCATCTGCATCACGGATGAAATGGGTGTCCACTCTTATCCGCGACGGTCGCGCGGTTTGGTGATTTCGGCTCTCCAAAGGGATTACAACTGGGTCGAAAAGCGCGTTGAATAATTGCGGGAGCGTCCGGCGGTTAGACCGCGTCAATAGGAATATTTATGCAACTGTGCGTAATGGGGTCGTTAATGAATGGGCGATTAAACGAAAGAGGGTTTGGGATCGATTAACGCCAGCGAGTTCTCTTCTCTGGAATGCTATCGAACGCTGTTCCCTGGACGTGAAGGGGGACGTGTGTGCTCTCAACCACAACGTGCCTCGGAGTGTACTGGTTAGGCTATGCAGCATACGCTTCCTGATTGTTAGCGTCTTGTGCCCCGATCGGTCAGCAAAACGTGGTGTGCAATGATGGTGCCTGTTACGAATCCCAAATCATCTGTCACGTGGAGGATGGAAGTTCCTTCAGTATGGAACTTCATGAGCCATACAGCAAAAGGACAGTTACCACTCGGCATCCATTGCTGTCCTGGGTGTGCGATCACCGAGGCTGGTAAGACTATCGCCAGAAGCACTCCACGTGATTCTGGTTGATTTGGCCATTGAGTGCATGGTTGGTGGAGAGTGAAATGGGAGCTTCCCCCGCCCAGGGCAGAACTCCGTGAGGATCTTACACTAGTAAATAGTTAGATCATGTGGGAAAGCAGGTCACAGGATCACGTTACCAGATTCCTCAGGTGTTCAGTCCTCCGTGTGGTATATCATGGATAACAGCTCTCTACCAGGAGACTGGCGAACGACCAAATACCCGTCGTACCTTTGCAGGCCTGCGTTCGGTGGATGCTGTGCAAGGGGCTGGCCTCGTACACGATAGCGAAACTGTAACTTCCATGACAGTAGACTGATATAAACCTCGTCGAGGGTTCAGGAAGTCATTTGATAATTAAACAGACCTGTACTGGTTGTGCTACATTTTGACTCATGGAGAAGTAAACACGGGGTTCGCATTGTCGATAGTCAAACAGCAGGGAATCACCCAAACGCCAGCTTTGGAGAGCTGTGTCTTCTACCATCAGAGGCCGCCCTTGACACCGGACAGCTCCCACATTGGCAGCTCGCTGGGCGGCCACCGGCGAACCCGGGTCACCTCTCTCCTCATTCGCTCAATCCCCCATCAACCCTCAGTGCTTCCAGAAAAACAGCTCTCCCCTAATCTAACCATCATCCAGCCGTCCCCCGAAAATTCCACCAGCGCCTGGTAGCGGTTCTTGTCCCACGCGGCGTGCCGACGGTTGTTGGAACCGGTAGATAAATATTTATTCCTGATGAATTTACTCAATCTCGCTCCTTGAACAAACGAAAGGGGCGCGTTCTTAATTGAAGTGAGGTCAGGTGGGCAAACTTAATTTTCGGGGATTAAGCGGAGGCTTAGGGATTTGTGGGAAGTATTTTTCGGGTTTAAGATGTTCGGAGTTGAGATGAGGTTCGTCGTAGGGAAACGTAGGAGCGGTGGATGTCGATCATTCAGCCAACAGCAAGATGAAGTAGGGCGTTGTAATAAATCAATCATTACTCCTAATTAACAAACTTTTGTTCGGATACTGTTCCTTAAAAGTAAACTTCATTTTTTAATTAGTCGTCTCCTGAACAATTAACAAAAGTCTGTACCTTCGATTTTAGTGCAGTGCGCATATTTTATCATGAAGCCAAGAGAGACTTTTCATTGAAACTCCGATAACTTGCGAGGTCGTGAAGAGCCTGTAATGAATTCATGAACCCACGCCCAGCTCTCAGTTTACATCAATTCCGTTGTTGTTCTATTTAATTCATTTTTCTCCTCTTCTTATTGTCTATAGTCAAACAGTAAGGAATCACCTGAACCCCTGGTTTTGAAGAACGGTTCTCTTCTCTAGATACCACAACGAATTAGTTCTTTAAGGTAAGAAATATGTCGTCAATAATTGTGGCCACTCAGAAAACTGAAGTGTCTGTTTAAATATTTCCTGGTTGCCATAGTACCTTTTTGGCCACATGGATCAACTTTCCTGAGTGCCTCAGGGATTTTCATCGCAATCACGGCCAGTTCTACCTCTCAGTTTAGCTCAACACATCAAGAGGACTAACGTACCTGTTAGTGAGTCCGTCTCCTCTGGCTGGTGAGTTACTGTGGGCAAGCGCTTTCGATGTAAAGACATCATCGTCTGGCCGTTAAGTCAGTTTTACCTTCCTTTCATATATAAAGACCACGACCAACTGACTGACTCCAGTACTGACTTAACGGCCAGACGATGATGTCTTTACATCGAAAGCGCTTGCCCACAGTAACTCACAAGCCAGAGGAGACGGACTCACTAACAGGTACGTTAACTTTAGTAATTTGCCTACTGGCGGACATAACCCAATTTCTTTAATACATCAAGAGGACAACCAGAAGAGAAGAAGGGCTGTGACCCTGAGGAGGCAAGATGAGTGGGACACAGTGCAGAGGCGGTGGTGGACCAGGCGGCTGATTGCAGGGCTTGGTCCATCGCACAGAAGATTCCACAGTGAGGTGGATGTCTACCTCACACAGCTCCGTGGATGTCTACCTCACATAGCTCCGTGGAGCATTTAGAGCTTACTTGCACCCAATTGGAAAGGCTGCACGGCCAAATTGCCTGCACTGCAGGGAAATGGAGGGTGGTGATTCCCATCATTTCGTGCCAGGAGTGGGTGGTGCGCAGTGTAAGACACAGTTTATTCAGCTCACGCCCGAGGCATTCGTCCGCTCCATGATAGATTCAAAGGAAAACTGGAGGTGAATCGCTCAATTTTCGAGGGCAGTGCTCTGCCAGAAGAGGCTGGAGCTTGCTGATCCAGGGCAGTATCTCACTGCGATCAAGAATGAAGACATGTTGGAAAGACAGCTATTGCTCAGCAGTTTGGAATGATGTAAGAAAATCACGGCACGTTGCAAGATTCTCGCGAGGGTGAAGAGAATACGAAAGAAGAGAGGCGTGACGGCCAACCTGATGCAATGTGTTAACGGTTCCAGGTTGGTTCTCAATACGCAGGAGTAAACTCATGGGGCCACTGGGAGCAGACTCTCCCTCCTACGTCCCAAAAAATACAAAACTACTCAGTTCAAATGAACATGGTTGTGCGTACGTAACTTCCTACGTGGATCTGATATTGATAGTACAGGAATTCCTTCTCTGGAGTTCCATTACCGTTATCTGTGGTATCTCATACACTTACATTCGATGCGCTCTAGACCTAACTACTGATGTACTATTTTCTTGAAGATACATCTACTTGAAGCTACGAACTCTGATACCGAGACCCCCCTCTTCGTGCACAGTGTTTACCTTTCAACTTATGCACAACTTATGCTCGAGAGTATTTTCCTATACAGAGAACCGTGCCTGGTGTTACTTGCATATCAACTTGTAACCTATTGAATTAAATGAAATAAAAATCATTTGATGCTGCCCATACAGAAATGTTATCGCTACATTTTCACATATGTGAGGCAATTCAATATGGTTCAGCCGCCTACTGGGGCTTATCAAAGCAATTAAAGCAGAAATACTTTTGCCAGCAGCGGACCAAATCTTTAAGGCAAACTTGACCACCTACGCTGAAATAAAGCAAGCGTTAACATACGCTTATTTGGATAGCCAAGACTCTAGTAATCGAACTGGTAAACTAATCAGATGACGAAACACCATTCCGGTTCTAGGATAAAATTAACAAAATCCTAAGTTCATCAAGCCCATCAAATAGAAAACTCCAAAACGTTGATAGCGAACTTTAAAAAATTGGCGCTCAGATGATTTCTCCGTCAGCTGCAAGAACCACATGGCAGTATCCTTCGGACACGCCAACCGCCAATGCTAAGCTGGTTAACCAACGACTATCAAACAGTAACAACTTATTTAATGCCGATACCCTCACGACATTATTCCTCGAATTACTCCCAGGCAAACAGACCCCGACGACATCAACGATACAAGTACAACCCACAATATTCTAATCCGACAATGTTATTCCAGAATGCAAAATTCCCTTCCTCTCATCCGTTGGAGAAATCGTCAAACCACCTCCCAAAGAGTATCCCCAAAAAAATACCTAACTGCCCACTCATAAGCTAAATACACCTTCCCAGTTCTACCTTAGGCCTAACTTTCAAGGTCCTCCTCGTAACTCAAACTCTGGAACTATGAAACCAATTCGAATCACCTTATAAGTGAAGTACAAAACCCACATTTGTACTAATGTCGACATTATCGATGACTATGCGATCTATGCGAATCTGAACTGGGCGCACAAACGACATTACATCCCTTCCCATCTCGGATACTCGAGAAATCCCAACAAACACATGCGTAGCTCTTGGAATCACGTCAGTTTCGCTCGTTATTCACTAAACACTCCCCCCCCCCTTGTCGTTCTTGTGCGTGAACTCTTAAACACGTCGAATTAGTTTTTTCGGAGTCGATCGTGTGGTTTGTGACGACCCTCGTGCGTCGTATCGTCTATTCACTTCACGATCTCAACCCCACGCACGTATAAGCGTCCCTTACCAGTAACAAAAACGTCACCGCCGCCCTCTGGAGAGCACTAATCGACGTTACCTCTGAACGCGTGGAACCAACCGGCTCTTCCTCTTAAGACTTTATTGATTAACGCGGAATTCGAAGTGGATAAAATAACGACGACATTAGATATAGTTCAGCTCTCTGCACACGTCCTGTCCACGAACCATTTTACTCTTGGCTACTACGCTCAAGGGCCACAAACTAAGAGATAAATGCCATCAATACGTCAACACCACAGCGAATTCTCCAATCAATTTCTCTTGGTTCCAAAGTAAAACGAACGAAGCTTTTTGCTGAAGCGCTGTACTTACAGGACCTTGCGGATGAACGGCCTTGAAATGATATTCGTTTAAAATCCGCTAAGCGAATATGCCCCACCCGAATTTAGAAGTGAGACGGAAAGTTGTAAGATGCTTCTCACGAGATATTTTACTTTCCTCAACAAAAAGGGTCATCTAAGTCATGAAGTGCCGTTTCTTTTAATCTTTACATGTTGAGACATACTGTATCAAAAATAACCTCATTACAGAGTGTGTGTGGGGTCGGCAAAGGCAAAACCGAAGAGCTCCTTTCAGCCCTACTTAGTAAGAAGGAAACTTGAGCGATCCGCTGACGTTTTCTTCTCAGTTTTCTGCGGGCACATTGTGAAATCGATTTTAGCGCGGGGTTTCCTTATACCTTCCGCGCATGTAATATTAGAATTCTCAAATAAACACGCTGGTACTGCAATAAGCAACCTGTACTATGATAATGTGATAACGGTCGTAAGATAATTAGTAGGAACCCCAGGAAATACGGAAACTTAACCATGGCCGTTTCACTTTCTACAATTGCTCACAGGTTTAACTCCAGAATAATTCCGAATAAATGAACACGAGATTGCTCAGAAAAATTAGATTGACAGTCTCACAAAACACCTAGGCGCTGATAACAGCACAGTAGTCTTGGTATAAGAGAGTACTCAATAAATAGGAACCTTAACCGATACTCCCAGTAGTTCAAGGTTCTAAAATCGTAAACAAGTACGTGTAATTAAGGAAAGTTGTGTGACACGTCGCTCCAGATCTTTCGTTTAGTTCGTTATTTGTCTATAGCGTAAAAACGAGGTTATAAATCGTTCCCATTGACGGGAAAGAGGGCGGGAAGTCGTCAGAAAGGAAACATTTTCGAATTTTGCTCAAACGCGACATAAAGGATTTTGATGAGACTTGCAAATCGAACCGAACTGAACAATACCTAACTTCACTTTACCGTAATGACAATGCGGTCAACGATAATAACGATGGACGACTTTTTACTTTCCTTGGCTCTACAAAGTAGAAAGGAAAACTATGTAATCGGCTGGAAAAAAAATTTCTAGTTTCTTCAGATCTTTACGTTTCAGACCCTCCTGAGTCCGAAAAACACTGGGAAAATGGTCTGTGTGTGAATGTGTGTCTGTGAACGATTTTGAGAGAAAACCACCGTACCAAATCAGCTCAAACTTCATATCTCGCCCGCATGTTACCCTGGGACGCCAAAATAAGGGTAAGAACAAAATCCACCGAAATTTAACTATAGTTATCATGGTGATCAAAACACCAAATATTTTTTTCTCAAAAACGGCTCTAAAGATTTTGATTAAATTTTTAGTATTGGTAACTCCCAATATGGCAACTATACCATAAAATTCCCATTTATGGGAAAATGACGAGAGCAGCACAATAAATTACCAAAACTTTCGACAAAATCGATTTTAAACATGGTGTCTAGCCTACAGGTTACCATGGGACGCCAAAATATGGGTATGGACAAAATCTACCGAAAGTTAACTATAGTTATCACAGTGATCAAAACACCAAATTTTTTTTCTCAAAAACGGCTCTAACGATTTTGATTACATTTTTTATTTAGATAGCTCTCAATAAGACAATTATACCATAAAATTCCCAATTGTGAGAAAATGGCGAGAACAGCACAATAAATTATCAAAATTTTCGACGAAAAGCGTTTTTAGCGCAGTTTTTTCCTTATAAACTCCGCTGGAATTTTTGTAGAATGTTAAAAAAAATTGATATTGTAGTCCAATTCAGTACCTAAAAGGTGAGTGTTTAGAAATGCTCATGAGATACATGGGGGTCACTCCTGACAGTTTTGAACTCAGCTTCCAGAGCCCCGATTTCCTTTCTTTACCGATCGACTTATCTCAAATTCCAAGTCCACGATCCACAGTCTTCACATTATACGGTCAGATCCTTCCTTTAATTTCTCCATAACCTACCAGTGCGCAGCGGCTTTATTTAGTTTATTATATTACATGCATAAGAGCACCTTTAATTTATTTATTTGTATATTGGCGTTAATTGTCCACATTTTATTAATACAGTCCATTGATTTTATTTGCTGCTACTTCTGCTGTTCTATATATTGTGACGCAAAACATCTCAGAGAGAGCGGTTTCGTGAACGGTGACGGCAGGAGAACGGAGCTGCAATCGGGAGTTGGTTATCACAAGCTGGAGCCGTGCACGTTGCGTTGTTTTGTTTCTTATTCTCCCGCGGAGTATTCCCGTTTTTGTGAGTCCCTCCCGAGAATTTTACGGGTGGTTCGGATCGCACTCGCTCACACAGACTCTGTCTCTCTCTTTCTCCAGTTTCCCGAAACTTCGTCTCGCCAAACCCTGTCTCCTGCCGTCAACTGACGAAGACAAGACGAATAGAAGTTGCCTCTTTATTTATTTTGTACCGTGGACTTGGAATTTGATTCTTTTGAGAAGTTGTTTTCTTTTATATATATTTTGTTCGTTTTCTGTGTATTTGTGACCCTTATCGGAGAGCCCATTTATTTCAATTAAAAGGTTAGTTTTGTTTACGTTTTGACGATTGGTTTATTTTCTTTCATTTCTTTTAAGTTCACAAAATCATATTCATTCATTATTGTCGGTCAATCGTGGGTTCATCCCCTAACACAATAATAAATATCCGTCACAATATTCGATCGGAACATAAGGGTATACGGAGGAAGGCGTTCTTCATTTCGTCCGTCCGATGCAAATAACAACCCAAAATGTTCAAGTTTCCCACTTTAAATGCGATGACTGACGTTTGAACGTGAATCTGTGACTTCTAGCACACCACACAATCGTGAGCAACTGTAACCATACGTTAAACAGAGAAACGTGCACTTTCAGTTAATTACCGCCAGCATTTTGTACTTCATACTGGTTTACGTCTGAACGGAGGAAAATATAGCGTCCGATTGGACAGCAGGCCGTCGAATTTACGTTTGAGGGTTTATTTATGCCTCTTATAATTTCTTAGTAAGGACGCGTGGGAAGAGGGAGTGATCGTGAAATGGTGAACAACAACATTATTCGTATTACCCACAAGTCGAATTTAGAAACACAGGGCACACTACGCAAAATATTACCAAATCATATCCAAAAATATTGCAACAACCCTCTATCTTTAATTTTCATTCAACTTTTACTTTCCGCTTTTGAATTGTATTGAATTCCATCCTCGCCATTAAGCGCCTTATCCGAATCACTGCTGATGACCGCTCGGTGAACTTCGAGGAGATATTCACCCTCTTCTGTAACTACTCATTGCGCAACCTGAAGAGTCTCTTAACAGTCTCAAGGATCAATAAACGTACTATCTCATTGGCAGACGATTGACAGGATGAGCCACCAGAATCGATAGAAGTAAAAATACCACCTAGTAATTCTCATAGCGACCGCAATGGACACAATCCCGCCGCAACCTCCAAGTCGGTGATCTCGTCATGCAGCGAGAATGAGGTGACCACTGTGACCACCACACTCTTTGGTACTGTCAGAGTCGTCACTATCAAGACAACACTAAGACTTCAGTATTAATTCGCCCTGCTGTTAAGCTCATCTCTATTCTACCATCAACCGACCATAGTTAACCATTCAGCGCTGCGCTTTCACGCTTGTAGCTCGTCAGTTCTCGTCCTGAAGATCGTCAAATAATCCGAACCGTTTTTCTTGTTCGTCCTGGTAATCCAGAATGTGCAAGTTGGAAATCGGGTATCCTAAAGCATCCACTTGGGAATCCCGACTAGGAATCCAGGCGGACGCTTACGCGATCGTGAGCTCGTCAGAGCTACATTATACTTGTATCTTCGTGTATCCAGTGCCATAGCCTCAACTTCAACAGAAGATGCCTCAGGTCAGTGTTTAGTTGGTTCAAACTCCACAAAGAACTGGACAGGAAGTTATTATTTTTATTTTACTCGAAGAGATAATCATTTCTGTTTTGTCGATAAATTTAATGTATGTCGTGTGGTTCAAGGGTTTGGTTGAAAAGAGAACTCCTCCCTACCATATTGACCATTTCATCTTGTAAAATAAGATTCAATCGTTTCGTTCAACTTTCAACTTCGAGTTAATTGTCACGTAAACTACGACTGACACTTGTTTTCAATCTTGTCCTTTTAATTTTATTTGCATCGCATTTCCTCACATCTATCTACGAATTTCTTCACCCGTATTTAATGCTTTGGTCCGAATGATCATTTTTCATAAGGTTTTCTTTTTTTTAAACTTTCCTCAGCTATATGAAGTAGAAAGGAAAATTACGTAATCGGCTGAAAAAAACATTTTGAGTTCTCTTCAGAGTATTACGTTTTAGACCGTACTCAGTCCGAAAACACTATTTGGAAAGATGGTCTCTGTGTGTGTGTCAGTGAACGATCAGTTCGAACTTGATATCTAGCCGGCGGATCACCAAAATAAGGGTATGAGCAAAATCCGCCCAAAACTGAACGAACGGTAATTGTAGTGATCAAAACCCCAAATGTTTTTTTTTTCTCAAAAACGGATGGAACGATTTTGATTGAATTGTTTACATTGATAGCTCGTATTAAGACAATTATACCATAAAACTCCTATTCGTGGGAAAATGGCGAGAGCAGCACAATAAATTCCGGAACTGTGAGCGCTACCACTTTCTGACAGCTCCAGTTCTAAATGATTTTACCCAATAACTCTGTAAAAGTGATCATTATCCGTTTCAAAAAAAATCGGGTTTACACCCTCGCTAATTATCTGTGCACTAATTAGTCGATAATGGTCGGGGCATACGTACGAGCAGCACGATAAATTCCGGACCTGCCTGTTGCTGCCGCCGTGAAGTCATGTTTTACCAAGTTCGAATGAACTGAGTGAAAAATGTATTGAATACGTAGAATAAACCACGAGCATCAGTGAATTGACGTAAAGCGAAGGAAAGTTAAGCGATGCGCCTGACATTTACTGAGTTAAAACCGGCTGATTCATTCTCAAGAACATGCAAATTGCTGGAATAAAACTTTTCCTTTTCTCGTTTTCCTCACCGATTTCATTTTATTTCTATAGTACCAATTAACTACAAAATGATGCGTCGTAAATGAAGTCTGAGTTGTCAGAATGGGTATGAATAAAGGGAAAAGTAGTTGCGGATGAAAGTTTTATGGATTTGACAGAAGTCGTTTTGAAACCACAACCTATTTTCCTTGTACAGTTGAGACCTTGATTTGTCAAATGCCAGTGAGTCACTTCAGAACAAAGTAGACAGCGTTATACGCGAGCAACTTAGAAGGCGTCGAGCCGTCTGAGGGCGGCGGGACATGGAAAGAGGGTTTGTGCCGTGAAGAGCAGAGCGGGAGAACCTGCCATCGTGATGAGCGATGCGGAGCGGCTGCAGGCGGCAAAGTTCTCGTTGCAGCGCGAGGGTTATCATCATTATGAAGAGATTGAAAGGGATTGGCGGGAAGTTTGAAGTGGGAACGAGTGAGGTGGCGTCCCCCAGGATGGCGTGGAAGGGTGAAGTGAGGACGAGGAACCCTTGTGATGAGGAGAGAGGAAGCGAGAAGTTAATGAAAGTGTTAATGATTGAGGAAGACGGTTGAAGTGGGAGGCGGCTGCGAGTGAAGTGGAAGTTGAAGTGGTGAAGGGGAGAGGAGATGGAAGAATGAGTGGAACGGTATGGGGAGGAGCGGTGACATGGAGTTTGACGGCGGGGCGGCAAAGTGCCGTCTGTCGTTGAGACAGATTTTTTTTCCTCTCCCTTGCCGTCTAGCGCCTGGAGGGATGTGAACAAATGAGTGGGCCACAACTCCTGAGCAAATGGAGGAGTTTCCTACGAAAACAGAGCCAGCGAAGATTAACTAAATCATCGATCACACGACTTAACACAACATGAAACCACAATACTCGCCAGTTCTGACACCAAGCCATAAAAGGGACAACCTCCACTCCAGGTAGTTAGCAAAATCTAATGTGAATCCCAGGTTGGAAAACCCTTGCCAAGAACTAATTTCGACATACGTACCCGGGGGGATGGGATTTGGGACGTCAATGAGAATCACAAGCGCCATCAGCCGTCATGCTACCAAGAATGCGGACCAGACGGACTGTCCCGTGATTTCCTCTCTTGCCTCTTCCACGGCGGTTTATTTGAATGCTAATTCAAATTCCCATCCACTGACATAAGTGATACCAAAAGCCGATTCACCTCTACTAATGAACCGCGAGTACAGTGAATGGTGCCACAGTGAGTAGCCACTGTATAAAATGACCAGTCTCGGTATACTCACACGTGTACGTTGAGAGGCACTTTATGAAAGTGTGTGAAGTTATCAGGCAATTCGTGCACAGATTGCGAATTTCCACGCAAGTTCTTCTAGCATTCAGGCTGGATTTGAGGTAACGTAAGCACTTTCTTACACCGCCATCTCGACGAGACCTTTTCGAAATTGTGTGATTTCTTCAGCCTCGTTTTTTGAGGGGTACGTCCGGAGGAGGGGTTTGGACTTGAGAGGAGCCGTGCAGAGGAGGATTAACAGAGGATGCAAGAAAAGCATTGACCTTAAATATAGACATGAATGAAATCCCTCATCTCTCCTTAGCCAGCACGAGGGAAGGAGCTTTAGTTGAGAAAAAAATGAATGTGGAGAGTGTGAGTGAGGACTATTACGCTTCAATAGAATAACGATAAGAGTTTGAGTACACAAGCGTGCCACAAGGGGGCTCTGAATACGTGGACTGGTTGCACAGGGAAGGACAGAGGAGAGCGAGTTAGTCTCCCTCTCTCTCTTAGTCTCGCTTCAGAGAGCTTTGAGAGCAGTGCCTATCGCGAGAACTGAGAGACAAATGTCTATAGTGAGAAAAGAGAGACGAATGTGTGTTTGGAAAGAGCTGTGCGTACTGGAGAGGAAGTAAATCATGTTGTATGGAGAGGATATTTTGGAGAGGAAATCCATTGTCGCATCAGAAATTAAACTGAACATAAGCCCTTCGTCAGGAGGAGAAGTCTACTGAAAGGCTCATTTGTACTTGCCGTTGCTAACCTGAATAAAAAGGATCCAGGTCAGAAATAATTGGACTGAATGCCCCTGGGAAAGGCTGAAGCTCACGATTCCAACTACTTCGGCCTGTACCAAACCCTAACTCTCAGCTCTCACACAGTTAGACCCACTATAACCCGTCCCAGCCCTCCCCAGTTAACCTACCCAGGGAACACATTCATGAACTTAGTTCTTCATCTCTCCCTCTCTTGCACCCAACAATTAACACGAAACTTTCAAATTAATTTGTATCGATCCGTCCCCAACTTTTTTCTACAAAAAAAATTAAGGGGACCATGCGGTGATCCCAGACAGGTGGCTTTAAAAGATTGTTGGAAAGAATTAACAGCCAATTGTGCCGAAATTTTAACGTTTTCGAATTTTCTACAGTAAAAGCGCACCTACATTCAATCAACATTGTTTGGACCAGGATAGACGTGAATGAAACTCGGAGACGGATATTTACTGAGCACAAACTTGTAATTGGTGAGCTGGAATATCACAAGATTTGAAGACTTGGATTGTACAAAGAAGAGGTGACTTACACGGGAGATGAGTTGAGTATGGAATCGCGAACAAATAGGGCTCTGAAGACGTGAAAAACTGGTTGTACTCGGAAGGAGGGAGAAAGCCGAACTAGAAGTCGATGAGAGTTGATAGAGGTATCCGTTGGGAGAATTGGAGACGGCCGTATCGCGAAAGGTGTTAGGAAACAAGTGTTGGGAGAAAACGCGAAAGCTGAGACGACTCACTTCGACGACACTTCGTAGCAGAATGATGTTTTGGGAGAAGGTATCTGTTGTGGAAGGGAATCTGAGAAGAGGTGAGGGAAGGAGGGAAGACCACCGTTGGAAATATCCGCCGATTTGGGATTTCCAAGGGTGAGGGGCAGGTATCGAAATAGTTGGAGACGATTAGGCGGTCGGAGATAATGACGTGGGAAGTCCGAGATCAATGAACTGACAATTTCGACGCTTTGCGTCGAACATACTCCCCGCGCTGCGACAGCAGGATAACCCTCGAAGTGGGTTACAGTGGTTGTGGTAATGAACGTAGGTGAGGAGGCTTGCTCACTTGAGGGGTGAGTCAGAGGAGGTGGTAAGTGTTGTCGGTTCAAAATATGGGTGGTGAGTAGAGCATGGCAACGGAGAACTGGAGCTTAGATGCGAGGATGAGGATGAATGCGTGATCACACGAGGAAGCACAGGATGTGGTGCAAGGAGAATGAAAGGATATTGAGAAAGCACTAGCATGAAGTGAACAGCATCAAGGTAGGGTGAAATGGAAGTATTTATCAAAAACTGAGGTTCAGGGAAGCACATGCACAGATGGGGAATATAGAGGGGGATTTTCACAAGGTGGAGGTGCAAACAGCCAACATGCTGGGCGGTGCAAGTAGGAGAATGCACACTGAGGTGGGGTGCATGTAGGAGAATGCACACTGAGGAGAATACACATTGGGGTGGTGCAAGTAGGAGAATGCACATTGGGGTGGTGCAATTAGTGAGGAAGGCACGCTGGGGTGCTGCAAGAGGGAGGAAGGCATGTTGAAAGGGGCGGTAGGGGCAATTACAGTGAGGTGGTGAAAGTTGAAGGAGCTTACTGAGGTCGTGCTAAAAGGGGCCAGCATACAGGGGCAGTGAGAAGGAAAAGCGTATGGGAGTGGTGCAAAAAAGGGCATGTGCAGTGGGTAAAGGTATGATTTAAGGCATGGGATTAAGAGGTGAGACCTAGTGCTGTCCTGGGTGAATGCTCAATGATACGAGGGATGATTACGAGTACAAGTGGGAGGTCGAGAGGATAAGGAATGTTGGTAGGACAGAACATTGAAGGAGACTGGAGGTGGGGCATAAGACATTGAGGCTTGTGCTGTGGGATGCGAGCTGAGTGAAATTGCAATGTAGAGAAACAGTTATGAAGAAGGGACGGAAAAGGGTGTGGGCAAACTATGTGAATGTGGTAAGGTGGTCAGGGACCTTGGTAATCACACTCAGAATTTAGGGAGGATCAGAGTGGAAGGTAGAAGAGATAGAGGAAAGCTGTGCTGGTGTAGCATTGAAGAAACCGAATGTTAGGGCAAGATGATGTGGGTTGTGGTAGGGTACAACAGTTAGGGTTTAGCATAGTAAGATGTGAAGACTAGGATTTAGAAAAGTAGGATGTGACGACTAGGATTTAGAAAAGTAGGGTGTGAAGACCAAAAGGGCGTTGGGACATGGGATACTTGAGATGAGGGCTGAGTTGAGTCGTAGGAGCAGAAAAAATAGGCGGAAGGATGAGACAAAAGGATGTATGGGTAAACTGCGTGAATTTAGAGGGGTGGGCAAAGGGGTCCTGGTGACAGCTCTTAAATTTTGGTGTGTGGGCACGAGATTCTGAGAGCAAACGTCTATGTTGAGGGCCTTGAAACACCAATACAGTGCTTCTGTTCTGTGTGGAGGTGTGAATGCACTTGTAGGAAAACGGTTGTGGGTCGTGTGATTCGAATGAGAATATGAGAGGAGCTGAGGCGTGATAGATATGAAGGGCGTTGGGGGATAGGGTGCTAATGATGAGGGCTAAGTGGAGTTGCAGGAGCACAGGAACAGGTAGGAGGAAGAGACATAGGAGGGTATAGGCAAATTGATTGAGTTCAGAACGTTGGGCTTGGTGACAACACTTGGAATGTGGATTGTAGGCACAAAGGGCTGAGGGCTGCCTCTGAACAGGAAGAGCTGAAGGCTCCTTCCTATATTCTACGTTGGGGAACCAGTTCACACGCTTCAGAGCCTTACCTTGTGTAACATTCGTCGGCAGCGATTTGAAGATGGCGGGAGTGGAAGAAATCGGTTGACGGGCGCAGTGTGCATCTTGAGTGAGGTGGGGCTTCGTTTCGATGGTGACTATTGGAAGTTCGCATGGATTAGGTCGTTGTGAACAGCGTATTGGTGATTGAGTGGGGAGGCAATACGGTGCTGTGACGAGAGACTCGGAGGCTTTCTTATCCGGTGAAGGTGAAGACATTGTACCGGAAGCGGAGGGCGACAGCGTCGGTTGCGGGTTCTTGAATGGTGGCGAAGAAGGAGCGGGTATCCCAATGGCTGGTGGAAGCGGAGATGTCTTCAGGTTGGAGCGTTTGGCGTAGGTGGAAGGGGTGATGAGGTGACGTCTCGGCGTCTTCTTTAACGGATGGTAACGATGAAATCGTCACGGTGTCGATAGTCTTTGGAAGGGTTGGCGACGAGGAAGAAGTAGAAGAAGGAGTAGGGGTGAAGACTGCCGATGGAGGCGAACCCATCATCGGAAGCAGATGAAAATCAATCATGGCCTCTGTATCGTCTAATAGGGAGCGGATTGTGTTGTGCCATTTGGTGCTGAGTACTTTATCTTTGATTCCTGATATGTAATTCTCTACCTCAGGAATTGCCTGGATGCTCTGATGAAGGAGAACCACAGATTGAGGAGGTCATATGGAGCGGAAGCTGCAGATGTATCCAGACTAGCTACAGAGAGTTGTAGATTAACCAGTTTTTCGGAGTAAGAGATTAGCGTTGCGTCATTCAAGATACGGTCTGAGGGAGATGGGAAGTTTATTACCCCATGTAGGTGAGAAGTCCATCTTATTACAGTTTCGAACAGGAGAATATACACTTTTCGCGCTGGACCCGGAATGCTACAGCCGCGAAAATGTTATTTGTCTATCCGGCCCGGAGGACCAAATGTTTGGACCAGGATAGACGTGAATGAAACTCGGAGACGGATATTTACTGAGCACAAACTTGTAATTGGTGAGCTGGAATATCACAAGATTTGAAGACTTGGATTGTACAAAGAAGAGGTGACTTACACGGGAGATGAGTTGAGTATGGAATCGCGAACAAATAGGGCTCTGAAGACGTGAAAAACTGGTTGTACTCGGAAGGAGGGAGAAAGCCGAACTAGAAGTCGATGAGAGTTGATAGAGGTATCCGTTGGGAGAATTGGAGACGGCCGTATCGCGAAAGGTGTTAGGAAACAAGTGTTGGGAGAAACGCGAAAACTGGAGACGACTCACTTCGACGACACTTCGTAGCAGAATGATGTTTTGGGAGAAGGTATCTGTTGTGGAAGGGAATCTGAGAAGAGGTGAGGGGAAGGAGGGGAAGACCACCGTTGGAAATATCCGCCGATTTGGGATTTCCAAGGGTGAGGGGCAGGTATCGAAATAGTTGGAGACGATTAGGCGGTCGGAGATAATGACGTGGGGAAGTCCGAGATCAATGAACTGACAATTTCGACGCTTTGCGTCGAACAAACATGACGCAGCGTCTTCTAGCAATCTTTAACCACGTTTCGTACCCCACAAATCTTTCTGTGACTACCCATTGAGCGAAGACACCGAACATAAATGAGAATGATAAATACTTTTAGTTAATTAATAGATATATTTAGGTCAGCACGAATGGCCTCGTAAAAATGCTTCGATGGAAGACACAGAGCCCATTTAAGCAGCACGCCATCGCATTTCGAGAGGTGGATGTTGTGAGGTTTCCTATTCAGACGAGTGTCGTGTGCACACCTTCCTTTCTGATGATGTTGGTTACGCGTGTATTTTAGAGCTCTAAAATAGTCTCCATGTTTGGACACTTTGTAACTTCTAGTATTGAGTTATACGTCTTACATCTCTTAGAAATTGATGGGCATCGTTTAAAAGGGAAAAAAAGGCTCGTACTTGGGGTGTTAAAACGAGGCCGCTTAGTTCCCAAAAGGAGAAGACGAGGGCGATGAAGCTCGAAAATAAGTGGAAACTATAAAAACCGGAGGGAGATTTGTAGCAGCAACTAACACCAACTTTGAAATACTGCAATGACCGTAGTTTGAACGAACAACTTTGAAAACATGAGAAGAGCGTTTAAAAGATGGTTTATAGCGTCCAAAAGTGCGAAGCGCAAAAGTAGGAGGAAGAGGAGCTGTTTACAAGCGATAATGGCGGCTTGTCGAGACAGGTGAGCATACATTTCTTAGCAGAAAGAGGTGTGGTGAGCTGGAGGGGCTGGCGAGTAACTGGTATGGGAGGGGGGGGGGGATGCGAAGAAGGAAAAAAGTTATTGAAAGAAAAACAAAAAGCGGGAATTGCCCCGTTTTTCCTCGTTTCTTGGTATTGATTGGAGGGAATGAGGAAAGTTTCTGACCCGGGGGTTGATTTACCGGGGAGAAATGAACAAGGGAGAAAATCAACAGCAAGAACTAGGGAAGAAGTTGGCAATTTTATGGCGGGAGCGTGCCTTATAGAGTCGTGTTTTGACGGAGAAACGGGTGGCAATCAAAAGGGAGCTGTAAGTTATGGACGATGGACAGAAGGAGACGTATCGAGCTTACGGTAGAATTCGTTAATTAGAAAAACCTCCAGAATCTTATGCCATGTTTGACGGTTTGGGGATGAAATTAACCGGTACGAAGCATCACACTTTCCACTCCGCTATGATGATCAAAACGTGGGCAGTATGTATTTCTGGAAATCATTGTAGCGGTTTATGGGAAAGTCAGAAAACCAATCATGCATTGTGCGACAAATATCGATGATGAATAACCCCGAGCGATAAGACTCAATTTAACTTCACTGAACGTTCACTTGGGGTGCACGATAAATAGTTCAGAGTAAGGTATTTGGAAGACATAGTTCAAGCAACACATACGAGTTTAAATCTCTGGGCAGTCGAACTGTTGTGCGCAAAGACAAGAGATGAGAGAGGCTGACAGACTGTAAGGAGGTGGCAAAAGTACAGGGTGAGAGAGGGGAGGTCACTAGGAAAACCATCTGAACCTTGAAGAAACTGTCCGTGGGAAGATACGTAGAAGGCTTGCGAAATATTAATCTTATGCAAAGCCAATTGGTTGTGGGAAGGATTGTTTGGCTGCTCTAGGATTCCAGGATTGAAGGATCTTAGGTCAAAGCTAGGGAAGCCCTGGAGGGTTGGACCAACTCAACCACAGGCTCTCCATAGGATTTCAGAACACCGAACGTTTGAAGCAATTCTGCTTGAGCTGCAGCAAACAAATGCATTTACTATGTAACAAATATCCGTAAACTCAACAAGCTGTCAAAGGGCTGCCAATAGGAATACATGGACTAGTTGAAGACACCATCAAAACTGGATGAAAATAGTACAAGCGGTTTCCAAACCCCACAAATACCATACCAGGTCAAACAGTTATGTTTTTCGTTCAAACCACATCAACCAATTACTTCCTCAACAAACCAATAGCTAAAGGGCCCAAACATTGATCGATTCTGCATTTTGTCATTACTGGGTCGATATTTTCTTATTGTTTCGAAAAACACTACTAAACTTTTTTGTTCACAGTATCAATTCGGGTACTGCTAGGCGCAGAGAGGGGGAGTTTGAGTTAAAGTAAACGAAATAAAAGAATGAACGTGAGTGAGGACTATTGTTGCGGCCGATGGGAACAAGCCGTCAATGTTTCAAGATCAAGCAAACGAACTGTCGGGCTCTAATCTGAACATGAGCCGTAGCGGTACTGTTATTGTTCAGTTAGCGTTCGAGGCCTTGTCCGACCCCACATTCGTTCGCCTGCTTGTGCCCCCGCATTAAAAACAGAATTTTACTTCATTTTTCTAGAAGTATAATTTTTATTTCGTGCTCAGTTAAATACATTACGCTCACTAACTGTGTTCGGAGTAGCCAGCATCGACCACTACTGGGCTCCACATCCCTGGCCCGGAACACGCACCTAGAACGTCCGCATCGGTGAGTAGTGCTTGTATTATTTCGAACACAGCGTACCGAGCCTATACAGTTCACAACCAAATAATCACTTGGATTAATAATAATTTGTCTAACCCGCCAGGTGTGAGCGGATTATTTTTCAACAAACACCAGCGCACAGAGTCGCCAGTTTTGGGCGTACACTATACTAACACTTTTGGATTTGAGTTTGAATGAATATTTGAGCACTAATAAGAGGGTCTCTGAATAGGTGCACTGGTCGCGCGGAACAACAGCAGAAAGCGAGTGAGCAGAGTGGTGGGTAGTGCAAGAGCTGAGACGACTGTTGTTTTTGGATTGGGTTTGGGAAGAGCTGCGAGTTGGTAAACCAAGAGGTCCAAAAAGCGAAAACCCGTTGTTGTCAGCTTCAAAAATACGTTAGTAAACTTTAGCCGGGGGTCTGTGTACCGCCTCACTTCTCAGGTCCGAGATTCGCTGATGCTGTTAAAGTTCCAGCGGAGAGATAAATGGTGACGCTCCTACTACAATGTGAATGAAAAGTAAGCGCTTCCTTCCTTGTCGCCCCCTCGTTACCCGAATCATTGATCGGATTTTCTGAGGATTCGCTCAACTCTCACCAATCCGTTCATTAAAGACGCACGCTCCAGGAGCAGTGGTGAGGGGGGAGATGTACCGACTGACTCCCACTAAAAGGCACCCTCGCGATCCAGTAGTCCAGTGGGTTAAGACGATGGTTCATAATCCCGACGAAAGTCGGGCAATAATGGATCGGACCTCCTCGTGATCGCTGTGATATTTACCTGAGTCAGCGGATCCCCAAACATCTCCAATCCCCCCCTCACAACACCAGGCACGGGCACATCGAACTTTCCAACGGCTACCATCAAAGAGGATCAGGCAATAATGGGAAAACGCCAAGATGCACGAAGAGGGGGAAGAGGACCTAGCCCGAGGGACTGTGTGCCGCTATCTCCACCCCTGCCCGGAGAAACAAAGATAAATAAGAAAAGACCAAACAATCTCCGTCCCAGCCATCCAAAATCCTGACGCCACCACGAGGTCCAGCCTGTACATACCATGAGGTATGACGAAAGTCAGGGGGGCATGGGGACCTGCTGTTTCCCAGGCGTGCCAGAAGGCACGTTACTGTAAAGGGCAAGGATTTCTTTACAGTCCAAGAGAGAAATGGGATGACCGGAAAACCTAAATGAGGAACGGTTGAGAAAACACGGATGAGGCCACTGAGGTGCTGATGGGTTGTTATGGGCCACGTACGAGGCCTAGATGCAACCCCCCCCCCCGGCCTGGAACAGCAGGCAACCATCAAAGGATTCAGGTCAATGGAGCTGGATTTAGTGGTCAGGGAATGCCCGAAACCAGGACTTCCAGTTGGGCCGTGCGTGGAAGTTCTGAGCTTAAGATTTAAACTAATTCAGCCTGGGTAATGACGTAGCCGTATACATTAAGTCGCTGTTATTTCTAATTTCCAATGTAATTGTGTGCGTACACTTGTACGTATAACATAAACAAAAAATGAAGAATCAGTCTTGTTCCTAGGCGAACGGCACAGTTGAGCCATTTTCCCATAAGCAATGAACTAGCTAGTTAGGAAAGAGTAAAGTCGCGTACAGATCTGATCAATGAGTTTGCAGAAATAGTGTTTTTCTGGCTCGCAAAACCCTTAAACTTGGAGATGTGGAGAAAAAGATTTACAATTGCGGATAGTTGTGCGGTGCGTCACACCAGTTATATTACGTTCCCTAACTCGATAGTATCGTGATCTTTTCCTTTTGTTGTTACGTTCCTTACTTTTGGAAGACACGAAAACAGGATTCTAATCATCAACGAAATGGGAAGGAGCACTGATACTGTTTGGTGTGGTTCTTCAACGTGACAACCATTGATTAGTTTTAAATATTGATTCGTTTTCCTTCATTTGAATTTCTCTTTGTCGTTACTGAGTACACTTTTCAGTATGGACGTATCCACCATAAATTTAGGGATTTGCCATACAGATCCCCATCAGCCCTACATGCTACGTTTTCCTCCTCTACATCTTTACCATTAATCTCTCCTCCTTCTCCATCCACTATCAACGTGTCTTTTTCATTTAAGATAGATGTACCGGTTGCAACCTTTGTGATTGAGTAATCAACACTAATGGTGCGGTTCACACTCTAACGTTACCCTGTTCCCTCATTCTTGAACCAGTTTACATTTATGGTAGAAGACCTCACATTCACTTGTGCGTGTGTTACTTTCTGACGCTTTGCGCGTTTATCTCACCCACCTGCCTTCAACAACGTGATTAGTCGTCCCTTTTTCCCCTCTTGAACCGAACAACATTGGACTGGACACAGCGGCGACTTATAGAAATGAGGTTTCTAGAATCGGGAAATGGAGAAACGGAAACTCGCAAACTCGGAAGGACTCACTATGGAAAAAGCGAAGGAAATAAATTGGACCGGAGGAAGCGGGCATAAGAACAAGTTGAATCCGCTGAATGAAAGTGGAGGATTGGCTCGCGCCAGGGAATGACTAGGGGCAAGCGGTGAGGGATGGAAGCAAAGAAATCGCGCAGGGCCTGTATATATCAGGATGAGGATCGTGGGATGCTGACGGGCCGCTTAATTGGAGGATAACAAATTCCTCTGGTTTTCATTAGGTTTACAACGGAAGAGCGCCGTGGGTTCATTCATTATTAGCCTGGGACACGCACACTGAGCCTTTTACTTTCTTCACGAGTCCACATAATAAAACAGAAGGCCTCGGGAAAAGGAGGCGAAGGAGGGATTGAGATAAACTGAAGGAGGGAAAGCGACGCCCGGGAGAGAGGGAAGGAGCTTTTCTGTTGATTAAATCAACTTACTTCTTGCTAGGCGGGGGAAAGTGAAAAAGTGACTTAACGCCGCGGTATTTTTCTTGGCAGCGCCGTCAGAAATTTAGACACCCCCTCCCACGAAACCCAAAAAATGTATGTTCGAGAGAAGCACGTGAGCGGAGCGAAAGGTGGAGTTGGAGCGGAAAATACGTTGAGAGCATCTGGGCAAACACAACGGATGTCAGAAATCACTAGACTAATCCATTATCCGAATATGAACAGGAATCTGCACACCAAAGTCATGAATCGGAATGAGAAATATGTGGTGCGTAACAACACAACTTTCCGACTCCAGTAAATATATAGGGGCGCCGTTCTTAGTTCAACGGGAAGTGCTATGCAGATCAAACTGTACACTGAAAACCTAAGTGTCATCAAATTCGTCAAAGCCGTTTCTGACAAAACATAAAAAACCCTGCAAATTATTACACAATGGTTTATTATTCTCATGAACATCTTGACCTAGTATTACTGCTCCGAGACCCATCCCATTCAATTCAGCATCGAATAGTAGTAAACCATACGAAACATGACCTGGCTACAAAGGAACTACTGAAACTAAATATTCCCCCGGCGCCAGGCGCCCGTAAACGTCTGTTGGCTGGAGGGGTGTGCGGAGGAGGTGGCCTTAATCTTCCTCCGCCCCATCGCGCAAAAATAGTCGTGGAAATTGGGACCGGGGCTTCCAGCGAACCCATTGCAAGTCGAGCGGGCGGGTGACTGAGTTTGATATGACGGGAGGGTGTACTAATGACGAAACGTTGACTTCCGCTGTAGTTCCCGCGTTATACTGTGTTTGGTTAATTTTTTTAACCATTTTTTGCCCATAACAACCATGGGCTTCGTCCGATCGGATTGCCAAGATGGCGGGCACAACTAGATACCAAATGGGATTTTTGTGCAAAAGAACGAATTTTTTAGACCACGTTAAAGGCACAAAACGGCTCGGACGGGGGACGGACATTGCAAATTTGGAATCTCCATGTCTTGAAACGTAAAGTATCAAATCTTGAGAGAGGGTTGTAACAAATTTTTCGTGACCGGAAACATAGGGTTCAGAATGAATGATAAACCAATAAGTGACAATTTAACGTTGAAGTTGTGAAGGTGAAGTTGTTCGGTAGGCCAAATTAGCTGGGTCTTTGAGCTCCAGAATATCTGCACTCGATTGTTTTCCCAAACACCTTCCTATCTCAACCCATTTGTTTGTACTTGTGGAAGTTCCACTCCTCAGTTATTTCCAATTGACAACGGATTTCCCCCTTGTCCTCGACTTTCCTAACTATCTTTCCCATCTATCTATCTCAACAGATAGCCAGTCATCCTTCAGCACTTGCAAACAACAGTCGTCTCTCAGCTCGCACTAGAAAACCCAATGTTTCTTACAAACTTATTGACATAATTTCGTTCCCTCCCAATATGACGCTTTCTGGTCATTATGTGAAGGCTAAAGCATATTCAATAAACCTCATGATGCTTCATAGGCACACATCCATGTTCAGCGAGGTTCCAGATGTTTATGGAGAACAAAAGTTAAAGGGCGGTTAATGGAGAATGAGTTGAAAGTTAAATAGAAACCATTGGAGGTCTTGGGTGAAACAAAGAATATGGACCGACCGCTTGATAACGCTACGACTGCATGTATCGATATCAATCCGTTAGTTATCTCACATTTATTTCATATACCCATTCTTAATTTCATTGAATTAACTCCTTTTCATAGTCTTTGTACATTTAAAATAATTATATAACGGGGTATTACATAATGAACATTAAATAATTGGCATAATCGTACAGCTGTCGTTATTTCTAGTTTCAAACATGGCGCCAGAGCCTACGATGTCGGGCATATCGATAACCTGACCTCGGTCGTGATATATCGATATATTGCCTTATCAGAGAGAGCGGTCCCTATTCTTTGCTTTTACCGAGGCCTTTAACTCTCGTAATTCTTCCAACGATCAGAATATTGTTGTAGTGTGTTATTGGGTGAAGTTAGCACAGAAAATCTAATCAAAATCGTTCAAGCTCTTTGTGCCGTTTTCATCACTATGATAACTACAGTTAGTTTTGAACCAGTTTTGTGGATTGCACTTAATTTGGCATCCCGAAATGACTTATAGGCTAATGATCTAAGTTGAGCCGATTTGGTTCCACTGTTCTCTCTTAATCGATTTCAAACACACGTGCACAGACAGACTATTGGTACATGAAGATCCTACCATCTATCTGACACACAGTTCCAGTTCTCCCAAAACTGAATGACCTTTTTCAGCGTAGAAGCCTCCTAATTTCTCGAACTACGATTTTAGTACAAGGCTTCGGTTCTGCACTTGCCACTCCAACCCAAACTGAAAACTGGTTGAGTGGGCCAGATACCTTGGGCCAGATAACTCCAGATTCAAAAGTTACACGCATATACATTTTATTTCATGCTTGTTGGACATATTTTACTGATGATTCACCTCTCGAATAAAATATTCGAATTCCATCACGTGCTTTTGTTATTGCCTTTATTTCAGTTCTATGTAAATCATTTTATTACAAAATGCTTTATTGTTCGTTTTTCATTTGATGAGAAATTGAGTTATGTATAAAATATCCATTATTCACCCCTTTTTTTTAAAATTATTATTTATTATAGAGAAATATTATCGTGTTATACAAATAGTATTTAATTTATAAAACATTATTTATTGTATGCCAATTCTTATGTATTACAATTTTATTACATATCATTATTTCTATATAAAAATTTGTATTTAGTTTTTATCAAGTTTTATGTCCTTTATTAATCTCCAATTTTTAATGTTTTTTCTTTACTGACAACTGATTATTTTTTGTCTAACATTCTCTTCTTTCTTAACACTCCTTCTCACCAATCTATCTTGGCCAGGGCCACGAAATGAATGAAAAATGAATATTATTTTATAATAGCTTTCTCTAGTTCCCACTTGTCTAAGAACCACACTGACAGAGGAAAGCAGAGTGATTGACACTGAAAAACAAAAATCAGTAAAATTTGTATCAAAAGGAGAGGAGTCGACTTTTTGATTCAAAAATGGTAATTGAACGATATTGATGGGACAAAAATGATTTTGATAGGACGAATGGAATGAACAGACCGTTGAAACGTGAAATTCAAAACGCCTTCAGCGGCTCACCTTTCCAATCAATATTCTTCAAAACCGAACGATAATTGTGCACGAAATAAGAGCTGTTCCATGAGTTCCATGAGTCGTAGTCTAAAACGAAATGACAGTTTGTCCACCAGTGACATGGAGCATGAATTGATGTCGATGTGTTTAACCTTGAAAGTCAGAAAGGAACTTCGAACTCTAAAGACCGCCACATGCCCACGCCCTTGACACTCAAAGGTAGTTCTACTAATATGTCATGATCCAAATTTCGTAAAATAACATCCTCAGGCGTTGATTGAAGAACCACGCCGTGGCGCACAAAAAAGGACGACCCCCTCCCACCATCACAAAACCTTGAAGTTTCTGCTGAGCATTTCCAATCTACAACCCGCACAGCCGCTACTGGGAACATGTCTGAGGCGTTTAAGGAGCCTCTTCACGTCTCCAAGAGCCCTCTCCTCGTTTGGCTAGGGTCCGAAGATGCGGCACTTCGCACCATTCGCACGTCCACCCTTCTATTGTCTGAACTCAGACTGTGACATGAGCTCCGGAGAGAGAGGGGGAAAAAAAGTTAACTCGCGAGGCGCGGAGCGGAAAAAGTTTTAACCTAATCAGGATTTCCCTTTATTTAGCATATAGAAGAGATTCTTGCGGCAGAAAAAAATGTAAATAACTACTTATCTGCTGCTGTTCAAGGGGAGTCTGTGATAAGAAGAAGGGGGAAGGGGATGAGGGAGAAGATCGAAGGAGTATGGGAGGAGACTCCTCAACAGCAATTTGCATTCATTAAGAGAAGAGAAGTTTCTTCAAAATATAAAGAGGAAAAAAAGGTACCACTATTCCACTTCAGTAAAATAACTAAAGGGGCAACTTTTTTATAATGAAGGAGCAAGTGAGGAGAAGAAAAGAGAACAACGAAGTTCACAGGCTGAAACTATCACCAGCACGAAATTGGTCCATCGTTTGAATATCAATCGGGATAAATTAATCAAATCTTTTTCGGCCCCTTCGTTAAGCCCCCCCCCTCCCCCTGATCGCACCACCACCACCATCCCCCGCTCATCTCATTCATTGGCCATTGTCTGAAATGGGAACGTCAGAATGTCAACGGCTTCTGTCAATCAAGCGCGAGCATCGATTCCGGCTTTTTAATTAAAAGAATGGCCCCAGGAACCGAATTACCCGTTCGAAAGAGATGGGCTGGTGCCGAAATGGAAAGCAGCAGCAGCAGCTCCTGCTCTGTCGGTCGGTTTTGCCGTCAATGTCAGAATTACGCTGTCAACGGCAGAGCGGGCTCGGGCTGGAATTTCAAAACGGGACCTTTAACCGGCATCCCATTTTATTTACTCGACGATAATTTCCGTATATCCGTAGGGACGTTTACAATTCCATGATAATAATTCTGTGACACATTGGGTGAAGAGCCGAAGTACATAAGTTATAAATTAATGCGACTGACTCAACATGAGTCCGTGACAGCGCAAATCTAAACAAACCTACCTTCTAAATCTGGTTGTTACTAATCTACATAAAACAATGGAAACAACCTTATGGTAGCCTCCTAAATGAAAAAAATTGCGAACTCTCCCTTTTGAGCTGAATTAGCGCTAAGGAGAAGAGTCGTTACTGCCGAAGAATGTTATATTGATACATTCAAATTAACTCATCTCGTATGAAGAGAGATCGATAAAGAAAACATTAAATTCGCATAATGACAATAAATAAATTAAACTTCAGATCTTGAGTGCTTTTCGAGAAAGTGGGGCCTTCGTTTAAAAACAGACAAGGAGCGACAACACTTACGTTTAGTGTGGGAACATTATTAAATAATACGACGCCTCTGTATATTAGCGACCGTTGACCCATCGGGGTCCTTCTAATCTGTCAGGCTTACACGCCCAATTAGGCGGACGGACGTGAACGAGCACCTTTGCGAGGGCAGTACGGCTCCGGGGCTGAGCGAAGAAGTGCGTCAGATCGACATCAATTTCGTCCTCGAGTTTCCGTGTTAAGAAACTTTTTACCGTCAGTAAAAATAGCGGTTGTCTAATCGAAGTGTTTCCCGTTTATTTTTATTGTGTCACAAGTTGGGAGCGTGTATATAATTTTTGGTTTTTCTGGAAGAGACTTTTTATTTTTATTTTTAACGATTTCCAAAGTAAATTAAAGTGAGTACCTTTTTCTCTCCGGGCGTTATAATTCGGAGAATCCTCACGAATCTAACATTTAAGACCAAAGAAGAAGCGGACCTAGTTGTGTTGAACACTGTGTGAATAGACCCGGATTTGTTATATTTATGGATAAAAGGGATACAGTGGTTTTGTCAATTATGTCTTGCAGTGGTAATACATGACTGAAGCACTTTGTATAGTTTCTCCAAAAGCCACATACATTTGTGACATGGATTACGGATTGAGCCCCAAGTAAAAACCCTGGAAATTATTACGCAATGGTTTATTATTCTCATGAACAATATTACAAATACAATACATAATTCTCATATATTACTGCTCCGAGACCCATCCCATTCGATGCAGCATCGAATACTAGTAAACCATATGAAACATGACCTGGCTACAATGCAACTACAAAAACTAAATATTCCCCATAAACGTGTGTAGGCATTTATGATTTGATGGAGGGGTGTGCGGAGGAAGTGGGGGAAATTGGGACAGGGGCTTCCAGCGAACCCATTGCGAGTCGAGCGGGCGGGTGATTGAGTTTGATATGACGGGAGGGAGGGAGTACTAACGACGAAACGTTGACTTCCGCTGTAGTTCCCGCGTTATACTGCGTTTCGTTAATTTTTTAAACCATTTTTTGCCCATAACAACCATGGGCTTCGAACAATCGAATTGCCGTGATGGGCGGGCACTACTAGATACCAAATGGGATTTTTGTGCATAAGACGGACGGCGGACGGACATTGCAAATTTGGAATCTCCATGTCTTGAAACGTAAAGTATCAAATTTTGAGGGGGAGTTGTAAAAAATTGTTCGTGACCGAAAACATAGAGTTATTATTCAGAATGAACCGGAACCTTAGTAAACACTAGCCGTAGGTCTATCCGACGATATATAGGACGATGTGCATCAATTTTCTAGTGCGCTCTATGGTTTTCGATATTTAAGGGATCCGTGTTGAACATTCGTCCACGATGACGCCTTAATACCGTATAATGTGGATGACGTCAAAGGTTTGTTACAGTTGAAGTCAAGATGCTCAAAGTTGTAGCGGTGAAAGTATCCAGTTTCTGTAGTGAAAGCTGCAAAGTTGAAATGAAATCCGAATATTTGAGACAGTGCACAACTTCAATCAACATTCAACGTGTCCGGCTGTCTCGCACCGTGCCATTCATGTAGGGCCCTGTTCTTGCCCGCCTTCAGGGGAGGTAAGTGAATATAAATATCTATTGGTGATTATAGACGACAGGCTTTCCTGGGGAAAACATGCGGATTCCGTGGTTCGGAACCTTAGTAAATTCACCCACATTTTCCATAATATCAAACAAGTTCTGGACGGACAAAACCTTAAAAGCCATCTATTATTCCCTCGTGGGGGAAAGGGCACTGAGGTCTCACTTAAATAAAATTTGTATGGTTCCGAAAGTCATCTTGAAAGTTATGGCCCGTAAGTCACGCAGATATTAAAGTAATTGAGTTAGTTCTGCCAGTAAATTACTAAAGTTGACGTATCTGTTTGGTGAGTCTGTCTTCTCTGATACTATGGGCGAGTGTTTTCGATGTAAATACATCATCGTCTGGCCGTTAAGTCAGTACTAAAGTGAGGTATTATCTGGCGCTATTGCAGACGATGATAGTCACGAGTCTAATAGCTCCGGCATACAGTATTCGAGAGAGCAAACCTCTTACATCGAGTTTATTCAGCCGACTCCAACCTCCCCCTCCATCTGCCCCATAAGAGAAGGGGCTGCGGCATGGAGACAATTATTCGTCCGAAGGTTCGACGTTGGGAAAGCCGAGGAAGTAATTACTTTTTAAATCACCAAAAATCGCGCTTCGCCCACCTCCAACTTATCACAGTCCCATCTCCTCTCTCGTTCCATTTGTCACCCCACCGACGAATCCCCGTTCCATCAATTACTCCCCGTAATCGAGTAATACAAATGACGTTGACTTTTCGCAAATTAAACGGAAACTCAAACTTTACGACTCGCCCCCGCTACCGCCGCCGGCTCCTTTTTCAGACCGTCCTTGTCCTTGTTTACTCCTCAGTCTTCACATTGTTGCCCCTTTTCCAGTCTCATTCATTATCCCCTTTTATGAAACCCGCTTTGTTTCTTCCTCCGGTGTATCCGTTTCTCTTATCTCCTCGATTGAACGAAAATAACAACTCAGTCCCTTGACGTTGACAAATAAAAGAGAGGGGAGTCTGAAATTTATAGGACCCGCCGTCTTAACCGCCCAACGTTACTCAACACAAATGAGAACTGACCCAAAATACACGATGAACTTTATTTCCGCAACAATCCCAAAAACGTGAATCTGCTCTTCCGCACATCATAACTAGAGCCCTGTTTCTATTACATAACATTATTCTTGGGGTATTGACAACACGCTAACACAATTCCAGTGAACGGAGAATTGACCATTGCAGCAATTTATTACAACAATTTACATGAATTTCTTATGAAATAAACTTATTTACAGAGATCCCCGACGCATTGCGATTGTTGTTGGAAGGCTTGTGACTCTTCGAGTGATCGGAAAAAGGGAGAAGGCCCCACTGCTTTGAGGTATGGACTTCATGTATGGTTTGAAAAGTGAAGCCCCAGTTAGTTGTGGTACAGGCGAAATAAAATCGGGTTATTCGGCAATTAAGTGACCGGCCTTTGTCACTTTCTCAGAGGGATTCGTTACGTAGAACACGAACTAGAGAGGTGGGGGGGGGGATCGAGTGCTAGGTACATAACCGATTGATATGAAGCCTATAGACGACAAAAGAAGGTTATTTAACCGTTCTGCTCATTGCAAGGGTAACATGGTGTTGTAACCATATACATGGAGTTGTACAGATTCACACTCAAGCCTAGGCCTGTGGTACACCCACCCATTAGGAAGGGGGAACCAAGACCATATTCAACGTATGGTGGCAGTACCGACCATACTGCAACAATCCATCTATCTCCGCCAAACCAGGGCGACACAAAAAGGCAGAGAGTCGGAGAACACTACTTCCAACCACTCGACGACCTCGATAACTGCAGGGCCCCAGAATGAGACTTCGAGGATAGGAATCGGACTACTCCTTTACTCTAACCCCCCAGCACAGGTGGACACCATACATGAACCTACACATAGTGCGCTGGCACAGTACACTCGAGAAAGGAGGTTCACACACTAAAGTTAACGTACCTGTTAGGTGAGTCCGTCTCCTCTGGCTTGTGAGTTACTGTGGGCAAGCGCTTTCGATGTAAAGACATCATCGTCTGGCCCTTTAGTCAGTACTGGAGTTCACACACTTCCCACAATGGCCAGAAATAATCCAGCAAGGGGTAGCCGGAGATACGGGCCCCACTGAGCATACAATCACCGAAAAAGAGGAAGCATGATTTCAAGCCCCCCCCCCCTCTCTCTCTCTCTTTGGCCAGACAGCAGTTGAGTAATGGGGATAGTGCGCAGGTGGTGACAACTGACACGGAGGCTTCACAGAATAATGGGACGGCCTCCACAACCGCCGCTGATCTGACAAGGAACGAAGAGAACAAACAGGATTGTTAGATAGATCAAACAAACGAACTAGGTCTGTCATTTTGAAGAACTTCGAGATGGGCACACGTGTAACAAGGGTAGGAGTGGATGGTGAAGAAACTCCTTCCAGCACTCAGCAACCAACCGCCGCAGACAATTATGCAAGAAAAGGGGAAGTCTGGAGATCCCTCACCGGGAGGGAACCCCAGAAGCTTTTCTATTGTCTCAGGAAACCCAGCCCTTCCGACTTCTCGTCCTTAGCGACCACTCATCATTAAGCTCAACAATAAAGGTCCCTCGCCTCGTCCCTTCCACTTAAGCTCCCTCCTCTTTTTTTCGACAATTGCTGCCCCCCCCCCTCCACCAGCAAGACCAGCCCCTCCAGAAACTGAGAAGAGAGAAATAAGGAATTCCAAGCTCGGATTTAGTCGCCCCCCCCCCCCATCACAACATTTTCCAGCAGAAATTTCTCTCCATTGTCCCATTTTTCGGGGGAAAAAATCTTCACTTCTTCTTTCGGAGGGCATTAAACTGGAAGCAGAAGGGCTCCGATGATGAGGACTTGAGGAACTTGAGAGAGGGTGAAAACTCCTGTCTCGACTACTTACGCGTTTAATTCAGCGCGACGCCGGCCGGCATTACTCAGAAAATATCTGCCCTAAATGTGCGAGGGAGGTCGTCTCAATTGGGTGTAGACTACTGACGGAAAATAGTGGAACCCTGCAACCCCATTTCTAGTCTGATTTGACTTAGCGAAGAACTTCCTTTATTTATGTACAACAACATCGAATGAATCCTGATTGGGTCTCGTGATGTTTTGGCACAAGTCACATAATTGAACGCATAAACTTCTCGAATCCGTCCAACGAATAAACACACGAATGTTGCTTTGCCTAACCGCCCGATTCTTCAGTTCCACTAAGGTGTCTGGACGTGCTCTGAAATTGTTACGTGCCGCAACAAAGCGAGAAAGTGTACAAGAGCTGAGTTTGCATTCTAGAGAATTTTACATCTTGTATCCTCCGAAAAATACTAATTTTGGCTCGGGGTCGGTTAGTGATGTTATTGAGATAACGGCGGGAACACAGCTGATATGATTGATATACTCGTATATCTATTTTCTCCGAATTGTTTGGAGGTGCGTAAAGAAGGTTATTCGATGCAAGAAAATAATAAAATGCTCTTCTACAAGGTATTCATCCTTTCGCTCAAGATATACGGCGCATGTTCTAAAACCGTCTTCCGCCAGATAGAACAACACCAAAACAAAACGTTGCAACGCAACATCATTCATGCCTCGACCTTCGTCCGAAACGGGGGCCATCCATGACTTCACCCTGAAAACACCTTCTGAAACCCTCCAAGAAGCCATTAACAGATTTGTTTCCCACAACACCCAACACAGAAACTCGGCAACTAATGAAGGATTCAACCCTGGAGGTAACCGACGACTACGCAGACTGAGCCACATCCTCGACTTATCAACCTTCGAAAATATTCGCTCTCAGCCATCCACCCAGCCCATACCATCACTCAACCACACTCCCCACGAGTAGCTGTGAAGAGCAACCACATTATTTTGAATGCCAACGGTACACGTATCAACGGGGTATAATGCGTTAACATGTATTGGTCTCTAAATAAATAAATTTTAGAAGAATGAGGGGAAACGATGTATAAGGTGAAGGGAACCACTTTGTCACGTTTTTTGTCTCCGAATAGTGCAAACTGGAAACTGGACGAACGAACTGCGTCAAGCAGCTGAAAATTAAATAGCCAACCGTCAATCCGTGTTGGCGGGGTGAGGTCGAGTACTCACGAGTCGACAAGTGGGAAGTGGCCTTTCAGCCAACACCTCCAGTCCCTCAAAGACACTGCCCTCGCAAGCAGTTAGCAACGCCACTTGGGGTGTCTGCTACCGCGACATTACCATTATGTACAAGGCTGCCATCTATCTAGGCGTGATTGGCCACTGTCTGGCTGAAGCAAACTCAACAGTCAGTCAAAAGAAATCACAGGCCCAATCCCAGAGAGCTGCGGTCCTGCTCCTACAAGGGCAGTTGCCCCTTGATTTGGTCGTTGAATGCAGGGTGGACAAATACGAAACAGCCCTCCAGCTGAGTGAGTGCCCAGGCTTCCACATCTCAAACAATATGACCTTCCCCTGATATAACTCTCTTATCAGTGTTGAGGAATAGTCATTGTCATGAGGAAACAGGCATGTCTATAAAATCCCAAGAAACACAGGTACTGGAACTGGTTTCAATTGTTACTTCATTGTCAGCAACTGAAGGGGTTCATAGCAGTTCTCAAGGTAGGCCATAGGACAGTAACGTGGCATTTGTCCCAGGTCAAGATGATTGGGCCCAAGGAGGAAGGGAGGCAGCTTTGTCTTATCTTACAGTTCATTTCAGTCAACTTTAGGTGCTTCTATGAAGATCACCTGGTATGTTATAGGAATAATACTTGGGCGTCTCTCAATCAATCAACGCTTTCAAATAAACCTGTATATTGAGGTCCATTCCACAAATATAGATAGTAATGCCAAAGTAGATAGATAGAGCGAAGAGCGAGCCAAGTGGTGCTGAAGGCTTCCGAAGGAGCAATAGACCCATTGCACGCCCCGAACCTGGTTCCTGTAACCTCTCCCATCACAGCCATGCGATTCCCCCTCTCCATGACCTTTGGCCAAGTTCGCCTTCGCGCTTCGAGTCGAATTGGTACTACTTTCAAAGAACGGCTCTGCCCCAGGAACGGCTCCGTATTCCAGGTCACTGCTTAATCCAATCGTGCCCGTAACAGGTATATAGGTCGTGATTTGATAACATGGGTCATCGAAGGAGAAACAGTTATACCTACATACTGATGTACATAAATGATACCTTGACCACCCATTGAATGAATATAATTTTAAAAGTGCTCAAAACGTGTATTTTTACGTATCTGACATTTTGGACAATAACTGTCGTTTTTTCAACATTTCCATTAACGAATAAACTCAAATAACACCAAGTAATACAAATTTGATTTGAAAATTTTGGAATCAGGCTGGAAATTACTATTAAGAGTTGTATTTTGCTGATTTTCGCGTGTTAAATGGATTAGGTGAGCAGGCGAGGCGTTTATTTGGTTTCTTGTTAGCTGCGTCTGTGGATAACCACGACTGTCGTCTGTTTTTAAATTCGTACAATACAAACAATAATTACGGAACATTTAAAGATGATTTTTGGAAGTTGGACGATATCTCACTAGATAAAGCCAATCCATCCAGTCACATGATCGCAAGTTGCTAACTATTTCCTTTCCCTCAGAAAATTCAAATGGGGCTCATACTTCCGCCAAATTCGGTCAATCAAATTTATAGAAGAACACAAATGCTTTTCTTTCTAAGTCAGTGTTCGTTTATTTAATTTGTAGCGTGAAATTTAAAATCTGCCGGCCCGCGGTTCTCGGTGCCGCCTCCGAATCTTCCCCGTCTTGTGCTGCCAACCTGCAGGGCTCGTCATCAATGAAGAAACCAAGCCACGCGGCCGATCTTCTTTGTTCTTCCTCAGTTTCCCTATCGCCGTTTCCCGAGACTGCATTCAAACTACTCTCGAAGTGATTTTCTTTTGTTTCTTTTTGGAAAAGACAGTTTTCTACGTCGAGCTACCTCTGCATACCGTTCCGGTAGGTGGCTACGCATTTTTCGCTGTACAACCTCCCGGAGAACCTCCAAACCAGATAATAAGAAATTTCTTCCGTTCTCTCATTCAGTTTTAGGTTCGAGCTACGAATACTACATACATCTCGATCCAGCCTGGAAACCTGCTGAGCAGAATCGTTCCCGCCTTTCCCGTTCCGATCCACAACATTTTACTCTTAAGTACCATAACTATACCTTACTATTCTATTCGACGGCCGATCGAAATTGTAAGTACCTTTCTACCGTTATACCGTTCTACCGCGAGGCTTTGGTCATTAGGTACCTACCTAGAAGTGTCGTATTTTTTTTTTTTTTTTTTGACTATATCTGTGACATCCGCCCTGAATTTTTGATCAAGTACCGATCATAAATTGATCCAAGAATTGATTTAATTTTTCATTGCTGAATAAAGCGTCTTGTGAATCTTTATTTTATTTTTGTTTCTATACTCTACCGGCTAGCCCAAATTTGGATTTTTTAATTTTTATTATTTTTTTATATGGGTTCATCCCCACTATGGTTATACTGTTCATTTACGTCACAAATTTCATTGACAAAAATTCACATTTCAAAATACAAAATGTGCACCCTCAGGACATATAGCTTTTCTCACGGTACCGAACTAGAGGGCGTTTTTAACACTGAAGGCCTATTCGAGTACCAGACGGAAAATGACTCAGCTCATGACGCTCAGATACCATCAAAGGTATCCTTCTTGTCCATTATTGCTGCATTATTAATTCTGGTCTTGATACCCTTTCCAAAAATCGTGACACCGGCAAAGTTAATGGGGTTGCCAAATAACTGCCATAGTACTTTTAGATTCTTGAGGTCGGCTCTACAACAGTCGTCACTTCATGCGTGAGATTACCAGTTGAGTTCTTACGCCAACGGCAAGGTTTTTGATATCCTTCAGGTCGAGGACAGGAAAAACAGGTACACCTTTGCGAGAATAACAAGCATGAAGTGGTGACAACTCGTATGGATTCCATCCAGTTGTACATCATAAAATCAGGATCCACGACAGAAAGGTTTAAGATCGAATGAAGAATCGAGCAGTCAATTCAGACAGCAATAACTGAACAGGATTAATTGCTCCAGAGAAATACTGGGAACAATTTCGCCACTCACGGCTCAGTATCAATGGACTCATAATTTGGCGGAGGAGACAAAACTGGTAATAAATACACCCAAGTTTCGAGTTGTGGAGAGTGATGGCTCGTGTGGGGGGAGGAAGGGGGAGAGAGAAATCTCGCGGCCCTTCATCGTGATTGATAGCGAAAGAACTTTTCTAATACGAAAATAAATTGAGCGCAATCATTTCAATCAATCATTTCATCTGGAAGTCATCCATCACGAGGAGAAACACAAATATTATCGAGCTCGAACGGGTTTTGACGCTAACGACGGCGAAGCGCAATTTCGTTACGATTCCTCGGTAACGCACAGACAGTTGAAACGCCGATGAGGCAAGGGAATGCAGTCAAAATAGGACAGAAAACACTGCCATACTGTCTGCTGAACAATTGTCGTAGGAGAGAGACATTAATCTACAAAACACACAATCCCCACGGATGCACCAAGATGAATGTTCAGCTCAGCTCCTGTCGAATTGGTACGAGAGATGGTCCTTGCTATCCTGAGACCACCAGGGAAACTCTAAACTACTCTCCTCAATCAACTTCTTTCTTTCAATATTCTGACCCCTTCCGCACAGAAGGATTAATATTTCCGGAAGTGTTGACGTATTTTCCGACTTAGGGTTTTCCAGTGACTCCCTCCTCATAGCTCACCCCGTACTTTTGTCACCCCCTTACACTCACTTTGCTCTAAAAATCATACAGTTCGTCATTCTCTCAGTTCCCGTCCATGCAC
The DNA here is from genome assembly GCA_020466155.1 of Pachypeltis micranthus. Taxonomy (NCBI): domain Eukaryota; kingdom Metazoa; phylum Arthropoda; class Insecta; order Hemiptera; family Miridae; genus Pachypeltis; species Pachypeltis micranthus. The sequence goes on from CM035769.1 coordinate 44,003,336, forward strand.
ACACTAGTTCAACTACCTAAATATATATACCTGCACATGCCGCGTGAACTGTCATCTAATCACTTTACTGTGGACTCACCATCTCTATCACGTATACCAATTTAACATTCAACTAACCTGTATTTCCTGTCAATTCAGTCATCTCTCACTCACCTTATCATCCACTATTCGTAGCCTTATTTTAGTATATTCTCTCTCTCTCTTGCACCCAACAACAATATGGCGCTTGGCGATTGCCTAGCATTTGAATGAGTAGCACCAAAAATCATCAATTTTGGTGGTTTTCCCCTCATATTTCCTGTTAGTGTTCCCACAGAAATGGAATCGGTAGTCAGATGAGCTATGAAGGAGTAGACGATGGAAGTTCAAGAACAAGTATAACGTAATTAGGAGCAACTCAAGTAATCCGAGAATGCAAACTACTGCCTGCTTTATACATATTTTCAAAACTGTAAGGACGAGGTCCGACAGTACCACAAACTACCGACACACAATTTGTGGTTCAATTCTCATGAGCCTGGCAGAACATAACATACAAACTGGTAGCGTTTCAGGTTCTGAAATTTATTGATTTGCTCCAATCTATGCTACAACCATTATTGAGAGATCAGTGCATAAGTAATTCATGAGTGTCAACTCGATTGTTCAGGAAGTTTCAGAACTGCAGTAAGAGAAACCACGGCGCTTTGACTTCCAGAATCAATTTTCATCATTTGGAACTATTGTCCAGAAAATGTTAGATCCGTTTTCGAAAAAAAAATTTGATTGTTTTGATGATTACAATAACTATTGTTCGGCACAGGCCAAATTAGTTGGAATCTTGAGCCCCTAATGGGAAGTCCTTGTTTGAGGCCTTCTCCAAACATCGAATGACTTTTTCTGACCTGAAGCCTTTTGTCTGTAGCCGCAGCAAAGTCGAGCCTACCCATTCAGTTATTTTCTATGATTAAAATAGTTTTCCCTTTCTGAACTTTTCAACATACCAGCCTCCCACCACTCAATTTACTCCCTCCCGACTTTCTCAATGGGGGAACAAGCCAGAGGCCTGTCTCTAGAACTACTGGCTGGTTGGCCTTAGAGGAGGCACACACCACTATGGCAGTCATTGGCTGGATGCAGCGATTGCGCAAGGGCAAGGACGCAAGAGTCTCCATCGTCAAGGGTGGGGGGGAGAGGGTTTCAGGCACCCCCCACCACCACCCACCACTTTACCCCCGCTTGAGCGAACCGGCAGACCTCCTTCATCCACGTGGAACCGGTGGACCTCTGCCTTAGCGGCAATCTATGGCGTCTCCATACAGGTGGCAGGCGAAGAGCAGATGGGATGCACTCTCCGTGACTTCTCTACAGAGGCACCCACTGACCTGAAATAGTGATGCCACTGATTGAAGTTAATTCGTGTCCAGAGAGCAGCTACACTCCCGCAAAGGACAGCTGCCACCAGCCCATCCTCAGCCTTCCCTCAATAGAGGGGAGTATGCCGTGGAGGTGCACCACCGTAAGAGCCTCGTCCCACCATGCCAGCCAACTATTCATGAGCGCTTCTTGAGCACGAACGAGTCTCGTCTGAACTGACTCCTTCTGTTGTAGCGAGGGGAAGGACCCCTGGAACAGCCCGCAGTACTCGGCTACACAGTTCTGCTTAATGAGATCTAGTTCCTTTCGCAACCAGTTCACGTATTCAGAACCCCCTTGTGTCATACTTATATGCTCACATCCAACCTCCCATCTTTCAGTCTTGTACTCAGAGAACTATCGTTTTAACCAAGAGACTGTGTAATCAAAGCTCTATCGTGTTGAACAAGTGTCCTAACAGTCCTATATCTCGATCAATCCGTGTATCTATTTCTCTCTCTTTTTCGCACACCCAACAACTAGTTTTTTATGTAGAATGTTAAGTAAGTTCATAGAAACTGAAAAGCAGATGGAATTGATTGGTAGAGACCAAAACTTTTGAACGTACATGGGATCAAAGTTGTACGAACTACACCTCATTCGTTCCTACTATGAACATACTCATTTCTCTTCGAATAAATTATCGAAATGGCGTTTTTCGGATGATTATTTAATATTAATTAATATTAATTATTTCGGTTATTCGATATTAACTTAATGAGCACGAAGTTTCAGATACATAATTTGAACTGGGAACAACCGCAGCGCTCGATAAGAAGTGAACTGAACAGTGCGGAGTTTACTCGAACGAAGGATTGAAACACGAACAGATGATTTGAAATGCGATTCGGAACGGTAGAAGAAACGTCAAAATATTCATCATTTCCGTGGAGGCCGACGAATAAATAACGAAGGAGAAGAAAAAGCGATTCGAAATAAAAGGGTTAATTGAATAAACATCTCGTTCAATTTCATCCGGATGCCCAAATCAAAAAAAAATCGAGAGGCCGATTTCAATTTTTCCGTTCTCCAACAGAACCATGTACAGTTCTCCTCCTATCACTGGTTTTGTCCTGAAATTGAGATTCGAAAATATCGGAAGGAACTGTGGTTAATGAAGAGCGTTCAGAGCGTTCGCAAGGAATTTCGTTACGAGGCAATGTTAATGGCAATTTGTTCTGAGTTGAGAACGGCCGTTGACGTAAAACGTATGCGTTTGATAGTCTTACAACAACGCCTTTCGCCGGGTTTCGAGATTCAAGCAGAGCCTGTTTAAAAGCGTCAAAATCCTCTTCCAAGTTCATTTTATAAACTTCCCCGAGGGGGTTCGAGAGTAAATTGACTGCTTCAACGTGAAAAAACATCTCGGCTCTGAGAAAACTACAAAGAGAGCTTTTCAATCCGTTCAATTTGGTCTTTTCAAAGGCCAAAGTGAGCTCTTCCAGGGAGTTCTGCGCGATAGTCATCGTGCCAGTTCCGCCGGCACCTATCCCAATGGCCGACCCCCGGCGACGATACGACGCTTCCTTCTCTTTGCTGCCGCACGCCCGTTTCAAACTCGCACGGTGATTTCTACACGCCGCAGCCAAACCCCCAAAATTGGCGAAAACTTCACTTTCCACAGTTTTCGCCGCTTGGTTTCGGCAGTTCCCCATAAGAGCCAGCTGATCGCCGAGTTCTTCCAAGACTCTCCTCAAATCGCCGTTGAGCCGTTCGGATTTGGCAACTTCTCTCAAAACGATTGCCAGGTCGTCCAGAGACTGGGCGTACTTTCGGCATTTCCCGACGTAGTTTTGTAAAGAGCTGTGGAAACGGTAGAAAAAGAGTTCGAACGCGATCAGGCGCTCGTCCGAGAGTTTCGCCTGGCTTTCCAATCGGAGGGCCCTGGAGTTCGCAGTCGCTCGGATCAAATTCATTGTTTTCCCTCAACGAGAAACGTGGAAAGTAAACAAACTACAGTAGAAACCAAGGCGACTATCATTAACTCTATCATTAACCCCATGGGATCGATCCATTGAAGTTCACAAGAAAAACCAAAACTTGAACTCTATTTTCGTCTTTAAACCTCGGTGAAGTAAATAGGGCGATAATGAGGGATATCGTTTTGTAACATAGAACACGTACGAGCGTAACCTGGTTTTGTAGGTGAAAATGAATGGTGGACCTTCCCCCAATCTACCTACTGCAGTTATGACCTCATCTTCCCAATTACTGCCACCTTACCTTACTGTTCAGCATTTGATGAATCCGGGGGTGATTCCTAGCAATCGGTGAACATTGTGAGGAGCTGAAGGCATGTGCCTGGTTCCCGAAAGGTTATATTGAAAGGTAGTGATCACGCGAAAGAAAGAAAATCTTCTGAACAAAATGCACGCATCATATCACAAAGCTGACAACTTTCACTCAGAGGTCGAAAGGTGTCCCTCAGATTTGATTCTGCATTAAATGTACCATCATAAACTCGAATCACTGGTCGCTGGACAATCCCAACTTCCTTTAGCACTAATATGAAGAAAAGGGTTCATCTGACGAGAGCAGCCACAAAAAATTATCAACATTTCTACCAAAAGTAATTTGAAGTGCAGCAGTGTTTTCCTTATAAATCCCGCTCGTATGGCTTTACCGTTCTCACACAATAACAACGGTAGTTTAATAGTCTGCCTATACGAAGGAAGTTTAATACGGAGCCTTGAAAACTTGGGAATTCGAACTAAACTCATTTTCATGCATGAAACATGCTTTAGCCTTCACCTAACTGCCAATATGTGTCACGCCAGGAGGGAACGAAATGACGTCATGAAATAAGAACACGACAAACTTGGGTCCTAGCGCCCACGGCCTCTTGAAACGGATATAACTTCTTACAGGTGGTGATAGCGCAACATATTGGGAGATTATTAGTGTTCGCCCCATAGTTCCAGAACCGTGCGAATTACTCCAGAAGAAACATGTTCACACTTTCATTGGTTAAAAACATCATTTGGGACAATAGTCTGTGTGTCTGTATGGGTCTGTACGAAAGAGAACAGCCAAACTGAAGCGATTCAAATATTCTATTCAGCCTCCACATCATCTTACGACGCCAAAATATGAATCGGATAGGAGCACAACTAACTATAGTTATCAAAGTGGTCAAAACGCCGAATTTTTATGACGATACTAGCGCAATAAATTGTCAATATTGTAATTAGGCAGTCGCTGAAAATATCTTATAAATGTGGCTAATGTGACAACAGGCTTCTCAAAAAACTAAGAGTTGTACCCCTGACCACCATTGTAGCTACTCCAGTGGTCGTAGTCTAGTGGGTATAGACGAAGGTTCATAATCCGACAAAAGTTGGACGATGGACCGGAGCTCATGGTCGCTGTATTTTTTGCCTGAGCCAGTGGCTCTCCGACATTTCCAAACCCCCCTCCAACTCGTAAAAGAGCGGTAGCGCGTACGGTGGTCATCAGATAATAGGTACTGACAACGGATTAACTGGGGCTGGCCAGCGAACATTCTGGCCTTAAGGGTTGTTTGATCCAAACAAGGTACCATGGGAATGCACAGGCCACGACAGGTGGCTGCCCCCACAGGGCAAGGTAGATAGAATGGAGCAATCCAACTTCCAACCCAGGCTGCCAGACAATGCTGGAAAATGCGCTTGCTGCTTTGCAGACATTATGGCGGTCGTGGGGTCGCTGGAGGGTAGTCATCCCATTCCTTGCTACGTCTTCAAACTGCGGGGTCTGAGGCACGTAGAGGCCACTCAGTCGGAACTTCCACAGACATTCCCAAATGCAGAAATTTAACTGTAAACCCGAAGTACTCCAAATAAAATTGCGTTCACAGGTTGAGTGATGCAAACCACTGGATGTACTCGAGGCTGCAGAAAATTGTGTATTTATATACAGGACGAGATTCGTAAGTGCGCAAAACACTGGGAGCTTGGATTAATGTTCTGTTCGCGGCATTCAGCAGAAATTGAAACCTAGCGGCTTGGTAATTGGAAGGATGGACGTAGGGCAGCGGTAATCTGACGGCAAGATGACCGAATACCTATACGAAAAGTTGCCCGCGGAAGAAAACGCTCGCTTTATGAACCAAAAAACGACACACGGTAATAATATGAGTGATCTTTTGTGGTAAAAACCATATAGGAATTTACGTTAGTTTTCAAAACTTAAACCATTACATTAACTGCCGTTTACACGCGCCGTCGAAAGCTCCATAACTCTGTATGGATGCCCGAACGGAATGACCTCACATCCACGATTCCACCTCCGCTTACCAAATAATCGGCTCAAACGCAAATGGAAAATCGCTAAGGATCCGCTGTCGACGAACCAAATCCCCTCCACACACGCACACGCGCGCGCACCAACAGCACTTACGAGTATCTCCGTTTCCACTTGCCAGAGAGCTCATCTGCAGCACCCTAAAATGAAATTGGATGGCAATCCGTAGGCTTTTCAACTCCCAATTCATAAAATACAAAGGGCTCAAAACAGCCCTCGAGCGAGTAATTATAGAGACGTGACTTTGTCGGTGATGGAATCCGGGAGGAGCCGAGAACATCACACGAGGCCCGGGTTGGAACAGTCCTGTCCTGTGGTGCGGCTCAAGAGTTCAACGAACAAAATGGAAATCGGTGGAAGATAACGGCGTTCGGTTCGAATCCCGCGTCCGTAAAACTGATCCTGGATTGGTATTTTGACGAGTACCTGAGAATCAGGGCGTCTCCTCTGCATTCCACATTCATATCAGCGGTTTTCAGGGCTCGAGGATTGGTATTGGTTTACTATTTGGAAACGAGGCCAACGCAGGGCGTCTCATCCATTCGTTGGAGAAAATTATTAGGATGACTCACCTCAACCTGTGTCAAGGTCTCACAGGACGTTTATCGATAAGGGAGTTATCAACCAACCAGTGCGCTGGCACGTGCTCGAAGTAAGTTCAGCAGTATCCGGACTTCAGCCGAAATCTACGGCCAACAAACCGCATCCCTTCATTTGTCAGATCTTCCAGTTCATCCCTCAATTTCCAGACCAACCCAACTTCATATACCCGACCACACGATCTAAACGTCATCGATTCTATTTCCAATCTTCAACTTCTAGAAGATAACTTTTTTTAAAATATATATTTTCATTTGATTGAGAATAATTCATTAATTGTTTAAATCCCGTTTCAAGTTCAAACAGTACCGGAAATCTCACCCACTACCTCGCTGATTCCCTTGACAACATTTTTCGGCTTAGCGAACTATTTCTTCTACTATTTCCTTTCTACGATCTGAGGCCAGACCGATCGCCTTCCCACAGCCCACAGGCGCCTGGAATGTCTTTTTTCGATGTAGTCAGGTAATGTTTCGTATCTTTTACAGGTATTATTTGATGCTGAATCGTTTGGGATGGGTCTCTGATGTGTGAGATTACCTCAAGCTGTGCTAGCGAATAGTAAACCGTTGTGTAATAATTTTCAGCGTTCTTGTATCTACCTGTCAGTCATGACAGCTGTTGTAATGATTATCGTCGAGAAACGGCCGAAGGAAGCACGATCGATTGCCGTAAAACAACTGACTTTATTTATTTTTTTATTTTTTATTTTTCCCGAGGGCGTGTGGTACGCTAGCCCTTTCTTAGTAGAAAGCGTCGTACATACCCGTTCTCTTTAGAAAGCCGAGTACTTCCTTCACCGCAGAGTCCGCTACGGTTTGGGGTTCAGTGGTCCCCTGACCGAAATATTCAAAGCGTTATGCTGCCAAGGCAGGGCGTTCACATAGGATATGCTCTGCCGTCTCATCCTCCTCACCACACAGTCTGCACTCCACTTAAACTGTCTAGTTATTCCGTGGAGGCTCGCCTTAACCCATGTGCAGATGTTACCTGTCTGCAAAAGCCTTGCCGCTCCCAGGTAAGTGGTCCTCTGAATGTGTATATGAAGAGGTGAGATGTTCAGAAGGACTTCCATTGCAGCAGTAGGGCATGTACCCATTGCCCCTGTGATAGCAAGAGACGCCTGCCGCTGCAGTTGTTGAGTTCTCCTTGTACTGCCAGCCGGCATGTCACCTTCCACCACACAGTAGAGGCATACGTGACGCGGGGTCTTATTGCCCCCTTAAGGAGCCACTCCATCATTTTTGGAGTTATGCCTCAGGATTTGCTGCACAGCCTCCTATATGCCCAGAGGTTGCCTTGCGCAGCGCATATCTCACATGCGGGTTCCATGTGAGCTGCTTGTCCAGTATCATCCCGACGTATTTCACCTCCTTCACTATCTGGAGCCTTGCTCCTTGCATTGTGGGTGGTACTATATCAAGGTTTCTTCGTCCAGTGAAGGAAAACGTGGTGGTCTTGGTCGGATTTATGAAGAGTCCTTCCTTGGCACACCATCTTTGGATAATGTCTATAGCTCCCTGCATCCTTTCAGACACTGTGGAGGGAAATTTGCCTCTCACCAGAACTGCAAGCTCATCCGCGTATGCGACCACCTCGTAGCCTTCAAGCTGCAGTGTTTCCAACAGCTCGTCGGCCACCATTAGCCACAGGAGGGGAGAAAGTACCCCCCCTTGGGGGCAGCCTGGCGTGGGAACCACTGTGAGGCTGTCTTCCCCTAACCGGGCTGTGGTTTCCCTACTCCTAAGCATGGACATTTCACGGCCTGGGGTTCTATTCCCCTCTGTGCTGCTCTTGCCTCCATGGAGCATTGACTTTATTTAGTATCGAACGTAAGGTAAGAAAAGAAATGGATGAGGGCAGGGGGTTAATCCCCCCCATCGTCTACCACCAATCTCTCTACCAAAATACCGATCAACAGCTAAGAAAATGAGATTTGTCGAACATTAAATTTTCGTTTTTCCGATTTTTTCAAAAATGACTTCGATCAAACTTACGGCGCACTCACAAATAACAACTACCGGCATATTGTCTTACATAATTGCGAATAAATGCGTTGAACATGGTTGATACAGCACGACTCGTATATTAAAGCAATAGGGTTATGTTCGCCAGAAGGCTAATTATTAAAGTTTACGTATCTGTTAGGTGAGTCCGTCTCCTCTGGCTGGTGTGTTGCTGGTGGCAAGCGCTTTCGATGTAAAGACATCATCGTCTGGCCGTTAAGTCAGTACTGGAGTCAGTCAGTTGGTCGTGGTCTTTATATATGAAAGGAAGGTAAAACGGGATGATGGAGGGTCAGGGATGGGTCGGGGAAGGGTCGGGGAGAGGAGGTCATGTACCTCAGGGGAAAACCCCTAAGGTTGAATGGAACGTCTTGAATGATCTGTCAATTGTGGAATTTCCGTCTTTTTTGTGTAGGGTGGTCTGTAAATCCGTCAGATGGTTGTTTTCGTTTGTGTAATGAGGTACATGACCTCCTCTCCCCGACCCTTCCCCGACCCTCCATCATCCCGTTTTACCTTCCTTTCATATATAAAGACCACGACCAACTGACTGACTCCAGTACTGACTTAACGGCCAGACGATGATGTCTTTACATCGAAAGCGCTTGCCACCAGCAACACACCAGCCAGAGGAGACGGACTCACCTAACAGATACGTAAACTTTAACCACTCGTATACTTAGCAAGTGGCCGATTATACGGGTGTTGCGGAAATTTGTGTGTAGCTATATACTCCAAATATTTTCCTGGCGAATCGTATGACAGTAACATTCTCACAAAAATCGGGGCGGTTGTTTAACAAATTATTTACACGATGAGAGTTTAGTTACACGCATAAACTAATCAGGAGCAATCGTAGAAATTCCAACGTTCGAACAACCGCATCACCTAATTACTCAATTATGGTAGTAGTAGAATTAGGAGCAACTCAATAATATTCGGAATCTTACGCGCTACCAATTTCTGTGTAGAACATTGAGCTACATTTTGTCAAGTTCACCTAAGCTGAACGAAAAAGAGAGTTGATTAGTAGGTAGAGAGATAAAAATCGATGAGCGAACGTGGGGGTGAGGAAAGTTATGTGATGCGTCCCACCAAGTATTTTTACTTAAATCTAATAATAATTTTTGTTCTCTAAACTATCAGTTGCTGATTAAACATTTGTTTTGATACTTTTATTCCCAATCAAGAAGGAACATTGCATCGGGTATTCACGAGATGGGTAGAATAAAGCAAAAACATTACTCGATCGCATATGTGGGGAGTGTCAGCTCCGTACTGCGACACAACGAGCGACAGCATCCGGATTCCTTCGTTTTGGCAAACGCCCGTCCCTCATAACTCAAGAGACTGGACATTTCAGGTACTTGGAAGTGGAGAGTTTCTCTCTTTCTCCAGAGGGGAAACTACTGTCCCTCTGCATTAATAACACGTGTTCAACAGAAGCGCCTTAAATATCTCAACGCTCGTTAAACTAACGGGAGCTCGTTCTTGTGTGGGAATTCCAACGACAAATCTTCATTTGCGAGTTAAACGCCAAAGAGAAGAAAAACCTATCAAACGACCCTTTTTTTTTGCTTCTCTCTCTCTCTCTCTCTCTGTCGTTCTCTCACGAGAGCGCATTTCCCCGCGTGAGAGGGACGTCATATTTCACGACCAAAGACGCAGTACTGTAAATAACAGAGTCGCGAGAGGGAAAGAAGGAAGAAATAGTGGGCTTCACGAGGTGGAAAAAAACGGGGAGAGGAAACGATTAAATGGGCCGAACTCTAGTTTTTGTTTTCAAGGGAAGAGGACGAAGGATCCGAATGAATTCGAATGAATCGTAAATTTGAGATCGCACACGTTACGTTAACGTTTCGGAGAAAAACGTAATCAAATTTGCTTCGGTTAGATACGAGTGAAAGAGGACGTAAAGCGCTGGCTCCCTTGGAACAGTATTTCAGCGATATTCTCCACCCACCGATTTCAGCTCAGAAGATATTTTCGTAGAAATCTCCGGAAGATCTGGCGAATCAATTTTTCTCAGCTTAGCATGCAGCCAGCGTCAATACTGCCAGAGCAACTAGCGTTAAAGGTAACTAAACCATCTACTTGTTTGGAGAACATCACTTATGAAAGCAAGCACAAATTAGCAATAGTTTTAAAAGCACAGTTCATGATGCAGAAGCAAACAGAAAGAGGAAATACCTAAAATAAGTCAAGAGAGCAGCTATAAGCTGTATACAGAAATAGCATTACGAGCGAGGGGGCAGAGTGGGCGATGGAGCAAATAATTATAGTGTAGCGAAACGACACAACATAAGTTTCATGTGACCTAGAGCCACGGCAAGGTACGCCTACGAGGCTTAGGCTCCCTGCATGATTGGTTGGGCTGCAATCTCACATCTAGATTGCTCTCTGTATGGGTTTTACAACGCGGTATCCCACCCATTCTCAGCCAGCAAGGCTCTCATCTCGCCCTCCTGCTTTTCAATTTAATAATTAACGGCGTCGCTTCCATTCTACAACACATTGACTTTGTGATCTATGCAGACGACCTCAGGTCTTTCACTGCTCTCAGTGATCCGTCTGATGGCGAGTTCCCCCACTTGACCCTCTCACACCTTCTCCCCCTCTTTCTCCTTCTCCCGTCATGCTCTCTCTGTCAGCTCTGCTAACATACACAATTGTCGGTGTGACTCTTCCATGCACCTTGAACAGAACCAGCTTTCCTTTCCTCCTGCAGTATGCGTACCCTGGGGTTTCTGAAGGGGCACGCCATAACTTGGCATATGCCCCAGCCCTTGTCTGCTTGTACAGGACGCTGGTTCAGCCAATTCTTAAGTACGGGTCTTTGGTCTGAGGACCTTGCCACTAGTGTCACATTGCCCAAGTCTTCAGATGATTTTTGCGCTACCTGGCATTTGTGATGGATATAGCCTTTGATTCTGCCGGATCTCCTTCCTTAGTGCTCTCCAGTGTTTTTCAGGAAAGCGCGAGTCGTTGAGCCCATTTTTCATTCTGATTCTTCACACGCCCTGTGACATACTAATCGAGCTTCTCCCTGATCAGCCAGAGATTTACAGTTCAGTGTTTTCCTACCTCGCTTGAATATTGTTGGATAAAAATGAGCAAATCCCCGTTTATTAACCCCTTGTCCCAATATTGTTGTTAATCACTATCCAAGTAAATTAGGTAAATTTGATTAAACATTGAAAGGATTCATTTATTTGTCATTGGGTCTTATTCATCTAAATTTCATTTCCTTATTTTCTCCTCAAGAAGAGTTATTTATTTATTTGAAATCTGATGAGAGTTTCATGAGTTCTTGTATGATTAAGTATATTGGGCCCATACACAAAAACCACTATAGTAGACAACATCTAAACACAACTCGCTTCTTTCTGCTCTCCTCCCATGACCTACACCGATGCTATGACATCTCCTTTATTCGTGGACAGGTCAATGGCCCAGACTTCCTGGCTCATGACGGCTGGTGTGGGACCTCGCCATAAATCGCGTTCGCCTGCCCCCTAGTACGTTCCCTTCTCCGTTACCAATTTCTTGCATACCAGTCTCTCTGAAACCTCCCCAGAGAAGACAACCTCCAGTTATCATTCCCCCCCCCCTGTCGCTTCCTTCTGCCAAGTCTTAGCTTTTTCTTCACCTTCTATCATTCCACTCCCACACTAGTGTATTTTAAATTATTTTTTAATCTTAACACATTTTCGCTGCATCCCCACGTCCCGCCACTATACTAAATAAATGTATAAATAAACCCGATCCAGCGCGTGGAGAGGGGAGAAGGGGATCCGCACAGGCAGAGGAAATGCCGTGGAGTAGGGGCTTATGAGCAAGGGCCGAGGAAGGCGAACTATGAAGGTGAGGAAGAAGAAATCCCGATAAACCAGGTCGATTTGGTCGTTGAGGATACTGCAGTAAGGAGACAACACGTCTGGAGAGTATTTCAGGTGTGTCCGCAGGAGGGCGCAGTAGAAAGCCACCAATGGTTGGACAGAGGAATAAACACACGAGCCCCCCCGCTTCAGAACCCCCAGAAGACGCGTAGAGCGACGGTCAAGAAGACGTACGAAGAGTGCTTTATTGGAGACATGGAGCGATGGAAGATCGAAAGATCGAAAGATTGAAAGCATTTTCCAGCGTTTAGAAAGAAGCCTCAGGAGTCTGGAGAGAGAGAGAGAGAGAGAGAGAGAGAGAGAGAGAGAGAGAGAGAGAGAGAGAGAGAGAGAGATGAACAGAATGGGGCCACTTATACTCCACCCTCGTAGCGTAATATAAACATAGCCTTTTTGCGTAGCTCTATTCACCTGCATCTGTACAGGTTTATTAAACAGTAGATTGTGAAAAGTGAAAACAATTTCCAGGAAACATATAGATACCCGGATTTCGCCAACTCGGGAATCCATGTATAAAGCTTAACGAAGATTAAGGAACTTCCGGATAGAACGACTGGATAATCCATGAGCAGGAACGACGAGAAGTTTATTAATGATGGAGTGCTGGGGATTCTGGTTCTGGAAGAAAACAAGGGATTTACAGACCAGCACAAGTTGTTTGTACGCTTTTTCCAGTCCGTCAAAAGTGATTCCCAAATCGTACGGCCCACGACAGTAAAACCGCCCTTTTTATCGCTCTTTATTTTCCGAGCGAGAGAAGCACACACAAAAAAAAACCTGGAAGACAGAAAAACGCCCTCGACTTCCCAAAGCAGCCAGAAATTTCATTGACTCAGCCGGAAAAAAAGGAGGTTCGGATTTATCGGAGAGGAGCCGTAAAAACGGGAGGGTTTTCGAAATGAGGCACTCTAATCGAAAACATGGCGGAGTTGAGGGGCACGGACGAATCAAAACGGCGCGCCAACGGTCGCCAACAGGATTACTTTGTTTTGCGATGCCCTATTTTCTCAGCCTCCGAAACCTTTTCATCTTCCGCTGCCGTAAAAATTGGGAAAGCACTTCCGCACGCCCGAGTAATTAATTTGTCGTTTAAACGCCGAGTAATAGCCTGGTCCCCTACCCAACAGGCACATAAAACGGGTTTAAGGAATAAAATGCTCAAGAATCGAGCTGGCTGACTCCGAAAAGCCCTGGAATTGTTCAACGTTCTGTTTCTCTACCCCCCCTTCCCTTCCCCTCAAAGAGTAGACAACTGAGGCACCCAAGAACAAAAACACGAAGAATGGCTGCGTTTGTGTATTCAGCAAATCGTACCTACTTTAATCCTAATCATTAAGACAAGGGTAAACGGAATCAAGGGAGACCAGAATGAAACTTTTTCATACATACTCCACGTAACATCACCATGCTTATAACAATACAAAGTGGATTGATAACAAAAGAATGTGGATTGAGCCCCACCACTGGGCGAGCCAGTTCCTTACAGGACTGGGCACCTTAGTTCCTACAACAGTGAGTGATGGTTCTTGAAAGTGCAGCCAAACCTTCCAGCGTCGACTGCTACTGATCATGCTTATTACAATACAAAGTGGATTGAGAACAAAAGGAAGTGGATGAGCCACACCACTGGACGAGCCAGTTCCTTACAGGACTGGGCACCTTAGTTCCTACAACAGTGAGAGATGGTTCTTGAAAGTGCAGCCAAACTTTCCAGCATCGACTGCTACTGATCATGCTTATAACCGTTACATCCAGTTCAGGAAGAAGGTTATGCCAAAAAAAGTAGCCACAGTAGATATTCCCCTTTGAAACGTGCCACCCAAGTAAGTAGTTAGATCAGGTAGGGTAGCAGATTAAGAACTCCTGCGAGATGGTACGGATTCCCCAGGGTCGTACGGTTAGATGGTAACTCCACTGGGTTGATATTTAGCTAGCCAGTGCTTTCGCATGCTTGCGAGAGTTGGAAAGTCATTATGATAAAGTTCTTGTACTTTGGCACATCTCTCCCAAGCTCGCATGATCAACAGCCCTTGTGGGCTCACATTTGGCATCAAAAGCATTTCTTCCCAGTCGCAGGTCGAACTCTACCGAATTCATTGGTAGCGCAAGATGAGGAATGATGTATGGAAACTTCCTACAGTCGGTACTGGCATGAAAGTGGATAGCAGATACAAATAAAAAGTGACCCAACTCGTTGCAGTATCCAATTTCCAGGACAATGTTTAGATAACTGAGTCTAGAGGGGGATTCTTGGAACACCCGCTGACTGAGGCAGCATGCCGGTGTCCCCACTTCAGAGGCTCCCCACAAAAAACTGCACGTGATTTAGTGATACATAATTTAGACTTGTCCACTGTTGGGTGCACGAGAGGGAAAGTTGAAGATCGAAATAAAAGTAACTCGGTGAGCACGAGGAGGACCATATTGTGCGTGCAATGGATTGAGTAGAGGATTGCGTACAAAAGGGCGACACAAGGGGACGAGTCGGAATATGGGTGAATTGGTGCGGGAAACTATCGGAAGAAGAGAGCAAACTGTAAGAGACGAGAGTAAATAGAGTGGTGTGTGTGTGTGAGCAATGGGAGACGAGTGACTTTCGTGAGAATTCGTAGGGGAAAGAGTTTGGGAGGAGTTTGGGAGGAAAGAGTTTGTCGTGGAGAAATTGAGGAGAGAGAAAACCACTTCAGGGAAATCCGTTGCCGTTGGAAATAACCACGGAGGTAGCATTTCTGCAGGTACCAGTGGGAGCAGGAGGGGGGACAATGTCTTTGATGTTAGGGCTGGTTCAAGCATTCCGAGGTAAAAAATTCACACTGATTCAGCTTAAGTCGAACATCCACTATTCTGAGACTCTGTGTTTGCAATTTTAGGGAGTCCATTATTTGGAGCTGCCCACGTGGCAGAGGTACTCACTAATCAATTCAGAAGCACCCCAAATTGCAGGATACTTCCACTGCAATTATCGATGTAGTTATTTAATTCTGCCATGAAGGATATTTCAATTCCCTCCACTCAGCGCTTCAATTCATGAAGGGTGTTCTAGATTAGACCTTAATCGTGCTAAACGGTCGTCCTGCCTGTGATCGTTAGGTCGGAAAAGACGTAGTACGAAATTTTCTCGACCCTCGTTCCTTGATAGTAATATACAGCTTCTCTACAGGTTCAAGGCCCGACCACCAACGCCCTACGCCCTTCCCACAACCGCCAATTAATGAGTGGAATAATGGAACGGAAGGGCGAGGGAAAGCAGTACCCGCGCCGAGCCGTGATTATGAGGACTAAGCCTGGCAATTATCGCCCGACAACTACTCGTAGCTCCTAAACTTGCCTTCACAGATTAATCGTTCAACTTGCGCCCAAAGCGGCGCCCGATATAATATTAGGTGTAATTGGAAATTCGTGGTCGACGTCAGCTGGGAAAACTTGGGAGCAGCTCGTAATTATTGCCTGGCAAATATTTTGGGCTCCCCTTCCCGTTCTCACGTTCGTTACTCCCACGACGCCAACCCAAAAGCTTCTGACGAAGACAGACCTGAAACTCGTCAAAATGTGGCGTCGCCACGCACACCACGCGCCCCTCAATAACTCAACTGTCGTTAGGACTGTTCTAGGGAGCTGAGGAATTAAAATTTGCGGATTTCTAACATGACTTCAGTGGACACCTCTTGATGTGGAAATAGTGCGGAATAGTAGAATCTGCAGCCTGAACTCCACACCGCTACTAAAAATGTGCACGCCTCGAATTACCGAATGCCGCAACGCTATGGACTCCTATGAATTCTGAACCACACGAAAAATCAGACTCTTCTGAATTAGGAGCAGCACCCTAGTGGAGGACTCTGTTGCTGCCAAACGTAACTGCCACCTTGAAACGTTTACGATAACGTTTACCGTACTCTCCTAGCACTCTGCTTTCTGTATCAGCTCAATTCGATCTCAACCGTTCTTCAGACACCGAGCCATATGTTGCTAAGCCATGTGGTCACCGTATCGTTCCCCCTGGAAGAAATGATCTACAGGATAGCATTCTATGTCCTGACGACATTTTGGGGATTCCTCTCACGGATAATAGGCATTGGAGACGAAGCGAACAGAATGGTTTGTTTGCCCGAATTCAGGTATCACGGTGCTTTGATGACACATCTGAATTGTAGACATTTTGTGCAGTTCAAGTACATGTGCGAATAACTCCGAAATGCGATAGATACGCGTAATAGGCTCATTCGAATACTGAACATCTCTAAATGTGTTCACCCCTAAAAGCCGGAGACACCTGAATATTGAGCAGTTGTGCACAGCGAGTGCCGTAAGTTGTCTAAAGAACTCGTTGGAAGCCCGAAATCCTCGAGAGTAACTCAAAAAATATCAGGTGCGTTGCAACACACAACTTTCCTTAGCTCTACAACAATTCACTTTGTACATGGCTAATTCTATTTAATCAATTCATTTATCACTCGGTTAATTTGAACTTGGTCAAACAACGCTTTACGGCAGCAGGAAGCGGTAGCGCTTAAAGTTCAAGATTTTATTGTGCTGCTCGTATTCATTGCAGGACCATTATTGAGACATTGGTACACAGATAATTAATGAGGCTGTAAACACAAATTTTTTGAAGAAGGGTAGTAATTACTTTTGCAGAGTTATTGGGTAAAAATGTTTAGAACAGGTAGTAAGCGAAACGGCGGTAGTTGAAATTCAGGAATTTCTGGAGTGAGCCCCATGTATCTCATGAGCGTTTTTAAACACTCACCCTTTAGGTATTGGATTGGACTACAATACTGATTTTTTTTTAACATTCTACTAAAGTTCCAGCGGAGTTTATAAGGAAAAAACTGCGCTAAAAACGCTTTCCGTGAAAATTTTGATAATTTATTGTGCTGCTCTCATCATTTTCCCAAAAATGGGAATTTTATGGTATAATTGCCTTATTGAGAGCTATCAATATAAAAAATTTAATCAAAATCGTTGGAGCCGTTTTTGAGAAACAAAATTTGTTGTTTTGATCACTATGATAACTATAGTTAACTTTCGGTGGATTTTGCCCATACCCTTATTTTTGCGTCCCATGGTAATTTTTAGGCTAGACATCAAGTTTCAGCTGATTTGGTACGGTTGTTTTCTCTAAAAACCGCGCTAAAATCGATTTCGTCGAAAGTTTTGGTAATTTATTGTGCTGCTCTCGTCATTTTTCCACAAATGGGAATTCTATGGTATAGTTGCCTTATCGAGCGCTATCTACTATAAAAACTGTAATCAAAATCGTTAGATCCGTTTTTGAGAAAAAAATATTTGGTGTTTTGATCACTATGATAACTATAGTTAACGTTCGATGGATTTTGTTCAAACCCTTATTTTGGCGTCCCATGGTAACTTGTGGGCGAGATATCAAGTTTGAGTGGATTTGGTACGGCGGTTCTCTCTAAAAATCTTCACAGGCACACATACACACACACACACAGACCATTTTCCCAAATAGTGTTTTTCGGACTCAGGGGGGTCTAGGTCTGGAACGTAAAGATCTGAAGAGAACTCAAAATTTTTTTTTCAGCCGATTACATAACTTTCCTTTCTACTTAGTAGAGCCAAGGAAAGTAAAAACGGAAGGTTCCTCAATTCACTCCAAAACCACAATTATGTAACAATCACCCTTGGAACCATCATGTGACGAAGCGATCGTCCAATCCCCGAGCCCAAGGTGACACATTTGCCAGAGTCAAATGGTTCGAATCGAAAGCCTTTCGTGCGCGAGAATAATTTATCCAGACTGTTCCGTGTCGCTAATAATTCGAACGTCGTCGACGCCGTTGATTTCCCCGTGTTGCGCACCTCCTCCGACCTCGTAAATGATGGTTTTTCGTTCCTCAAGGCCTCTCCCCTCGTATGAAAATGCTATTAGACTCCGGGCTCTTACCGCAAACTTCGTCTGCCATTACCTTCCGAGTTTCTTATTAATTTCCGCGAGGCGAGAGCAGTTCGTAAGAAAAAAAAATACTCCGGCGGTTTATCGTGTAAAATGTATCCGAAAATTGCGAGTCGACGGAGTCTACGACACTTACGACACTTATCCCACCCCTCCGTCGATTAAGGCGTAACTCTTCCGTTAGTTTATTGACGAAAACGACAGGTAATGATCGGGCTACGGCGACATTTTCAAGGGAAACCCCCGTTTCACAATTTCCCTTGAGGTTAACGCAGAATATGACATAAATTGCAAACGTAATGAATAACTCCGTTGCGTGAGAATGAAATCGAATTTATTCATAGAAAAAATAGCTGAATGCATACAGCCTAAAATATTTTCCTGGATATTACGGCCTGTGTGTCTTTTCATTGGCCTAACGAAAGCCCGTGGTAAGTTTCGAGTTTCAACTTCTTTAAAACTTCAAAAAATATATTTTACGGTGAGCGTACATTGAGCAATTTTGATGGTTTTAGCTACTATCAGTTCATTAGAACTCGGTAAACTCGCATAACATAGGTGTTCGGCAGGCCGAATTAGCTAACTCTTTGACCTCCAAATGTTCATACTGGCCCTAACAGGATTCACTATGCCTAACAGAAAGTCGTCGTTTCCCCGAGCACTAACCCCATTTGTCCACCTTTTCAATCATTTCCAAATGAAAACGGATTTTTTCTGGGTTTTCCAAAATCTTTCCTTTTCCAGCCCTAGCCCTCCTTACTTTTCTCTTCTCAACAGACAGATCCTCCAAGGTCGGTCATTCATCAGCCTTCACGAGCGACAGTCGTCTTCCTAGTTCTTCCAACTGATTCGTCCAAATTCTTCCAACTCTCTCTCTCCCTCTCTCTCACTCTCATTATCATTATATTTTCAAGGGAAACAGGAATCCAGCAGAATTGCGGAGGATTGTGAGAGGTTTGGGTGTCTGTAGCAAGAAGTCTGAATCGAAAATGAATGTGTCTATTGAAGCACTAGGTCGATATTTCAGCTGCTGGAGACGGAGTCTGCAAGTCTAGACCTTTGTATGAACCTTTCTCCATATCCTTTCTAAATATTTGATAATTCATTCGTGCTGCTCTTTTCACTTTACAACGAATGAGTATTTTTTCAGTAATGTTGCGTAATTTCGAGGTTTATTACCGACCGCTGCCATAACTTCGAGCCAAAACAAATTATTTTCTGTGTAATTTTAGTACCATTTTATTTTCATCCGTCTCCTGATCCACATTCAAGTTGTTTGGCAATATCATGTTTTGTACAAGTTTTCATTAGCTTCTTGTTTATTTGGGGTATGTTAGTTGCGTTGTTGCTCTGGTGATAAATACAGTCAAGAAGGTGGCACATCCGTGCGATCACTCGATAGTTCTGAACTTTTTCAGAATCCTCACAGAACCGACTTTTTGAGTTTTCAGTACTTCGGTCGTTCGTGCGAACAGGAACGAGAAGATGGGAGCGAGTGTTGAACGGAAGCTACCAAACGGAGAGACAAAAGTGAGGAGGGTGAGAATTGAGACGAGGGGAAGAGGTATGAAAACCCCAACTGAAACTTTGGAAATAAACCTTCATTCCTGTGAACACAGGGCTCAAACAGTGATAGAGAGAAGTTCATTGACATTGATTCTGGGATTGGCGGCTGTACATGAAAACTCGAACTTGGGATCTCTGATTTGCGTCTAGGACCCCCCGTTCCAATTCGGGATTGAGCTGAGTCACAATGGGAATTATAACGATGATCTAAAAACTGTAAAAGTTCTGCAACTGATGACTTCCATACCCACACTTTGTAAGACGGTCATTACTACTTTCGAAACAATAAACACAAATTTTAAATACTCGAAGAGAAGAGTTTTAGGGACTGCAAATCCAAGGGACGTTCAGTGCGGAGGGATTAAACCAAGAAATGCTTCTACCTGTTTTGAGGAAAATCCATCCAGTTTCCAATATTTGCCACCACCTAATAACCCAGGCCCTCACCTTTTCATTCCCAGGCGCATCCCCTTCACCACACCCTCCACCTGCACCCCTTTCCACTTCCTTGCAGACTCCTTTGAATCCGAGTCCCTGGGACGAGCAGAGTGAAAGCTCCGGTGGAATCCTCGAGTTATTACTCAGCGAAATTAAAAAACAGTCCTTCAACTCTCGGCGCAGTCGGATTTACTTGAAGGCTTTGGAGAACACACAAAAAAGGGGGAAAACTGTAGGGAGCGGGGGGGAGGGTGAAGTTGAGGGTGAAAAATGCCGCTGACGGAAGAAAAGCTCGACTTTTGCTGCACCTTGTGACGCCTTCCTTCAGATCAAAGGACTAGAGGACAGCGATGTAAAAGTAAAGGATTCCTCCTCCGTGAAGCTGGTAATGAGGGAGCCGTTTCCCATCTCAAGGGAGGAGAATAAGGGACGTACCGTTGCCCTCTTCAACAACAACTCTCCAATAATTCAAAACCTCCCCCTCCGCACCACTTGTTCCCTTCAATTGAAGGATCTAATAGGAGGCGACATTAAGTGTAATCTCCATGAGCATCTCGTTCGACTTTGAATTCTTCGGGTTTTGTAAAGAATTTTATAACGAACGAACGCGATCTACGTCATCATTCCGAGCTCCACTCGGAAAATGGTTAAAACTCATCTCCATATTTTTCCGTTAACTAAAGCAGTCGCGGAAGAAGGAGGGAGAGACTCGTTTTCCACCACCAAACCGCCATCCCCCACCGTTTCCACGAAACGCCCTCATTTCAAAAATAGCGCCTTTCAACTCCAACTCGACTTTATTTCGACGGAAGATGAAAATGAAAACCGCGTTTTAAAAGGCGAAAAAATATTTTTTTCCCCTTTTTGAAGGGTTCGCATAAAAAACATAAAAAGCGAGAGGCCCAAAAGACTTCGACGTCTTCAGAGTGGAAATATTTTCAGTCCGAAGGATGATTGGGGTTTATCCCGCGACGGAACTTACGATTTTTGTGTAGATTCTAGTAGCGCAGAAGGAGCGGAGGCAACAGTCACGCTAACATTCAACCACCTCGTCTCAACAATCCTCACGTGTACTCCCCACACAAGAGCTCGGAGCTTGGAAATACACTGTGAAATAGAAACACGTGCCCGCTCGGTTTAACAATAAGGGAAACAATACGATAGTCAGCGTTGGTTCGAATTTTCCTATAACGTTACTTGAAAAACTGCGATGATATCATGGAACGAATGAACTCCACTGTCCACTGGACAGAGCGACAAGACAGTCGCGTGACGTCCCAGCGCGCAAGTTTGAAATACATCTTCCCTTTGCCCGCTAATTAGGCATTTTTATTAATCTTCCTCCGTCAAGAACTTCTCGTTATTGGGAGATCGAGACTAGAAGTGAGGGAAGAAAACCAGGCTTAACTATAGTTCGAGTCTTTTGGCCTGATCTCCAAACCAATTCGGTTGTAGTACCCCCCCCCCCCCAAGCACCAACCAACTGAGTTACAATACGTCATTTTTACCATCCCCCCCTCTCACTCTTTATTTACATCCCCCCTTCCTTCCAGCCTCCTCCCACGAGCCTCCTAGCAAATGTGCTATAGTAAGAGTATCCCCCCCTCCCAATTGAAAAGTCAAAGCGTCGGGATGACGTCATTGAAATGTATGTATGTGAAATGAAACCGAACAAAATAACACAAACGGTGGGAACAGCTTTCGTACAAGTACGCAACCACAAGGAACATTTTATCTCTTTTATTTTTTATGCAATGATAACTACGTTTGATTGTGCTCGTTGACGGTTTCGATATAATGGCCGCGTCAATTGCAATTGACATCATCACTTAGTCACTGAGGTTATTAAAACGTGTGATGTTTCAAGCGTTAGATTTTGTAACAGACGTTACCATGCACTTAACCCAACACAAATTTAGTGACGCTTCTCCGTTACATATCCGGCGTTACATTTTCGAGTTTATGTAGCAAAGTAAAGACATAATATGTCAAAAAAATAATCGTAACTCTGGTGGGACTCGAACCCACAACCTCCAGTTTAGGAGACCGATGCCTTTTGCATTACGTCACAGGGGCTGTGGTTGCAACTCGGGTTAAAACGTTGCCTTGTCCACTCGGCCTCAAGGTTAAATTTCGTGACGCTTGGCCGTTACATTTTCGAGTTTATGTAGCAAAGTAAAGACATAAAATGTCAAAAAAAAATTTTCGTCTCTGGGATCCAACACAGAACCTCACGTACTACAGTTGGATACCGTTAGAAAACACTCCTGGTATGTTCGCAACCAAAACGAGAAATGAAATTTTTAATTTGACAACCAATAATTGAGTCTGTAACTACGGGAAACTATTTAGACAAAAACTGGAGAGTGCTTAACACCGAAAATATCGCAGCACTGAAGTCTATTGTGAATGCTCCACAACATTGCCTCTCTCTTCGTCTTTTGGAGGGTGAAATAGAGCTAGATGATCAGCGTGGACAACCCTCAAGGCCAGTTCAAGGACTCAGATGGCTAACTCGCTCGATGGTTACAGATACTTTCCTGTTACAATTTCAGCATTCAACGTCGACCAGGGACATCTCATCAGAATGCAGATGCTCTCTCCAGACGCCCATGTGCACAGAGTGGTTGTTTGACAAGAAAGGAAACTGGAAGAAGCTCAAGAACACGCCCGACGAGTACGTTTGGAACGATCAACGAAGACGACTGGGGGCTTGCGCAGAAGGAAGACGCTGACTTAGGCGTTGTACATGATTTTCATCCTGAGGTTTCTTCAGGCCAAAGCGGACCTCCTTGTAGTGAAGTAACGGCACTCAGTTTCACGGTTAAATCTCTTTAGGCTGAGTTTGGCAGTCTAAAAGTGGAGTGTGGCACGTAATTCGAGCTTTGGGAAGACCCGAACGAGACCCTAACAAGACGCCCGTTGATAGTACCGCGATTGCGCCGACGCGCAATATTAGAAACGGCACATAGCTTAGTACACTTTGGAATGTGAAGAAGAATCAGCGAAATTCGGTTTAACTTTTTTTTTTTTGGCCTGGGATCCACCAAGATGTGAAGCAGTACTGCGCCAGCGGTTTAGTATGTGGACGACGTGGGAAGATACATCGTCGACGATCTGCCCCACTCCAATCTTCTGTTACAGTAGCATTGGGATCGACATTGTTAGGCCACTACCTCAAACTAAGAAAAGGAACCGGTATGCAGTAGTAGTCGTTGACTACTTCACTAAATGGCCTGAGGTGTTTCCAGTTCCAGACATAAGAGCAGAAACTGTAGCTCGCGGTTTGGTCGACAGTATGTCGGTTTGGAGTTCCTAGAGAAGTCCATTCGGATCAGGGAACAACATTCAAGGCAGAAGTGTTCCAGGAAGTGATGACTCACAAAACCCGCACAACTCCTTGGCGAGCTCAAAATTGGTTGGTCGACCGGTACAACCAGACTCTACGGGATATGCCGTCAAAAGTGGTTAATGAGCATCAAAGTGATATGGAACTTATGGCTGCCCTCCTTGCTTTTGGCCTATCGTGGTACTGAGCATTCTACTACTGCCTTGTCGCCAGCTGATCTCAATTTTGGCCGCCACCTCACACTTCCTATCCAGCATCTCACATCTCACTCTCCTCCAGCATTCTCCAGAAAGAACAAAGACGTATGGTCAGGAGCTCCACGAACGACTCGAGTAGGGTCATGCGCTGGCATGGGAAAGGCTTTTAAAGGCAGCAATAGAAACCAAACGCCGCTATGAAACGTCCACTGAGGTCCCAAGGTACCAAGTAGGCGACTCAGTGTGGTACTATTGGCCCTAACGCCGCGTCGGAGTGTTCTGACGTGGTTTTCCGGATCCGTACCCCCCAGCGCCACAAGAGCTTTGCCCACGCAGATCATCTAGCTCTAGTTCACCCTCCAAAAGATGAAGAGGGAGGCAGTGTTGTGGAGCCTCCACAATAATACTCTATCGAATAGGTTACGTATGAATGAAGAATAATGTAAACGTGAGGTGCTGCGTTCGATCCCAGACAAGAAAATTTGTTTTAAAAAAAGCGACGTCATTCAGACACTTGGACTTTCAGATGGAGGAGCGGTGGAGAGGAATACTTCTACTATAGTATATTCACCAGAAGGCTCGTGAGACGAAGCTGAAGGGAGGGAAACATGTAAGGTAAAAATGACGTATGTTAACGCCGAGCAAGGAGTTGTTTTTGCTTGAAAATAATATAGACCTAAGAAGTGCTGTGTACTTGTTAACGATAATCAAAAGGTGTCTGGATCGAACGTGGGCATGGCATTTTGATGACATGGAAAAATATCAATGGTTAGTTTTGACGGCAGTGCCGGAGTGGAAAATAATTGAGGAAGGGATAGATTTGATTTCAAGCAAATTTACGAAACTGGAGATTACAGATAGTAACACTATTTGATGAAGTAACACATCTTAAGGAATTTGTAACACAAGAAAAACTAATGAAGTGGGCCGATGAAACGACTCCTTTGAACCAGAAATGTCTGGTCAAAAATGTCCCAATCAAGAGCTTAAAACTGATTGTTTCGTTTTGGTGTATTATTCATTCTGAATAATAACCCTATGTTTTCGGCCACGAAACATTTTTTACAACCCCCCTCAAAATTTGATACTTTACGTTTCAAGACATGGGGATTCCAAATCTACTATGTCCGTCCACCGTCCCGTCCGTTTTGTGCATTTAACGTGGTCTAAAAAATTCGTTCTTTCGCACAAGAATCCCATTTGGTATCTAGTTGTGCCCGCCATCTCGGCAATCCGATCGGACAAAGCCCATGGTTGTTATGGACAAAAAATGGTTTAAAAAATTAACAAAACGCAGTATAATAGCAAATACGATCGTGTTTCGAATCGTTTTCAAGGTATTTTTACATCCTGGGTCGAATGAAATGAGTATCAGACGTGTACAACTGTGTATAGGGAAATTACAGTAATTCTTAGAGTCAACTAATTAAAACAACTCGCGAGAACTACAAGGGAAGTCAACGTTTCGTCGTTAGTATTCCCTCCCTCCCATCTCATAAAACCCACCCGCCCGCCTCTCAACGCCCGCTCGACTCGCAACATCGTGCCAATTGCCGAGGGTTCGCTGGAAGTCCCCGTCCCGATTTCCCCGACTCTTTTTGCCCGGAAGATTAGGGTAGATGAGGCCGGCACTTCCTGTGCACACCCCTACTTGGATAGTAAATGCCTACAGACGTTTACAGGCGCCTGGCGCCGGGGGAATATTTAGTTTCAGTAGTTCCATTGTAATCAGGTCATGTTTCGTATGGTTTACTAGTATTTTTCGATGCTGAATCGAATGGAATGGGTCTCGGAGCAGTAATACTAGGTCAAACTGTTCATGAGAATAATAAACCGTTGTGTAATAATTTGCAGGGTTTTTCTTCTGTCGTTTTCCGTCTTTTCGTTCACCCGCACTCGTGTTTCTCATTTTTTGGCCAACTAGTTAAAACAGCAGGGTGAACAGTATCCCATTATTATAGGGCCGTCAGCATACAACTGTTATAGGGCCGTCAGCATACAACTGTTATAGGGCCGTCAGCATACAACTGTTATAGGGCCGTCAGCATCCCAATCCTACTCGCTATTGCAATTTGGGAATCAACGATCTGCAGCATCCATACACCGTATCATCTTCTTCAGTCCTCCTAGCTCGCCTGGGACGTTTTCCTGCGTCTTCCCAACGCCTCAGCAATTACGGTCAGACGAAACATTCTTCTCATTCAGGCATTTCTTCTACTCTAATTTCATTTCCCTGTATATACTTCCTTCTTGTTACAAATCTTTTATTACATACTTTTTCTCTCATTCGTTTACCGCTTGGTTAACCCCTCCTCTGTGGTTCGTAATTGGTCGGAGGTTGTAATATATGGAGGTGGTCAACTTACACAAATAGGTACTAGGTGGTGGGGTGAAAAAGGCCGTACTACAAACGGATCGGTTAGCGGGGCGTGGCCAGAACTCCCGTACTATAGTACGAGACGTGGTTTTCTTCTCCCACTCCAAATTTGGTCCATCTCCCGGTACTCCCACGATTATTACAGTGACAATTTTTAATGTGTAAGTTGAATATGAAACTTGAGCTGAAAGGGTGAATCACGAAATAAAAACAAGACCACGATACTACTTTGTGGCCTAAAAACCAATGTAATGGTAACTGATGATGACAAAGCTTCTGATAACGAAGCCATTAAGCGTTAGTTAGCTGAACAACCAACACGGACCAGCTTTATAAAAGGGCAGTGGATATAAAGAAGGCGATAACGACTAGAGAGATCTCTAAGCAACAGGTAGTGCATTGAACAAAGAGGCACAGACTCATCGCCTCCAACAAGGGCCCCAGCGCGAACCATTCTCTGTTAAACAAGCGTCCTTCAAACCTCCCGATACTCAATGTGATGTTTCCTGGGCTACAACAAATAAGATATGTGGTAACTGTTTGACAAGGCTTGTAATCAGCCTTTCCTTCGTTTCCCGCTCACGGGCAGTGTCGCCGCCTGCTGCAACTGATTCAACCTGGCGAAAAGATTTCGAGCAAACTGACTTTACAGATCCCTTCGACGTAAATTACATATTCAACACCCTCCAATTCTTCTTTTAAGCTCACGCACGGATTATAGCTTTTTGACAAAGGTTGGCTACGGCATTCATGAACTCACGATTCTACATTTCTCTCGTTTTTGAAGGCTACCGTCAAATGCGTTGGTATCTGCAGACTGAAGAAACTCCAAAGCAAACTTGGAGGGTTCCGTTTCTTTTTTATAAGTGAGTTACTCGTTTGATGACACCAATCAGTTACTTGAACTGTTTCTATATACTTTTACGCATGGATTAACTTTACGGCATTAATTTATTTTATTTCACTTCTTTAGGAGTTAGTTGCAAAGTATTTAATT
This sequence comes from Pachypeltis micranthus, assembly GCA_020466155.1. Lineage (NCBI taxonomy): Eukaryota > Metazoa > Arthropoda > Insecta > Hemiptera > Miridae > Pachypeltis > Pachypeltis micranthus. Next base: position 44,030,361 of record CM035769.1, read on the forward strand.
TAATTTCAGTTTTTCATTCAGTCATTTACATTTATTGGAAGGTACCTGCAACAGCACCTACACGTGCGCACGTGACGAGGAAGAGGGCTCTACAAATTCAAATGAGTAACAGCCCCGCCATCAGCATGGCAAGAAATTCGTCTGGGGACACCACATGACAACATCCTCCTCCAAGAGCCGTACGGAGCCCAAGCTGGACGATTCAGCTCAGCACGTACTGAGAACACTCGACCCCACTCAAAACCTATTGGGCAACGATCTCAATGCACACCAGCCAATGTGGGAAGCCAAAGGCTCTTCATTCATTGATGCCACCTTCCCCACAAGCTCGCTGCTACAAGTCACCGACTGGAGCTGACAAGGGGTGCAGACCCTACATAACCTTGTGTGGTAGGACCCGAAGAACGCTGAAAGCGCAGGCTGCAGTTTGGCAAGGCGAACTGGCGCAAATTCTGTGAGCACGTCACAACCCCCCCCCCTCCGCGCTCCTCCCAAGCGACTCCGACCATCACCAACAGGAGAAGTAACCCAAGAATACATAGACACTCTCATCAATCAGGAAACTGCAGCCAAAATCCAATCAAGCATCCAACCAACAAGAACCTTGGTGGACGCAATGGCATCAAAAAACTATCCAAGAAGCCAACCAATCAGCACATCAGCAGCGGCAGGAGGCCCCTTTAGAGAACTACCAAGCAGCCTGGCGAGCCATAATACGCTCCAAAAGAACATCCCTTCCAATGTTCACCTGCTATGACAGGGCTATGACAGAACCCCTGGGGGATGCCATACAAACTGGTGCCACACACACTCCCTACAGTAGCTTCAATGCAGAAAACCAACAAGGCACTTCTAGAAGAAGAATTCCTCCCGGACCAGCATGAAGTGGAGAGACGAATGGAGGGCTTACATCCACAGGTACCAAAGTGAGAGAACCTTCCACAGTGGACATTGGCAGACCCATCGAAAGCTCCAAGAAAACATGCTTGGCCACTGACTGGTATGCCAGGAACTGCCTCTCTCTAGCAGCCTCCAAGACCCCACAAATTGTCATGAAGTCTACATCCATGTACCTAACCGTAGAAGTATCAACGGGAGCCAGAGCAATAATCACGCTCACAGCACAATACCTAGGTGCATCTTCTGCCCAAAAGGACGCCCTAGCAGCCACATTAAATACATCAGAGGCAAGTGCTCGGCAAATTATCAGAGAACTCCTGCACCTGAATACTGACAGAGGAAAGCTGACAAGTGACAAGCCCACTTCGACACTGCCAACTTCGCCAAACAACTGCACAGGATACTTCCATCCCTATGAGTGTGCATGAACAAAAAAACGTGGTAGCACCCTCCCTTCCCAGTTACTCAGCTACTACGAACACGGGACTTATAACCACAGGCCGAATTTCTTCAGGCATCGAACATTCGACACCTGCCCCTGCGACGAGAACGAGGTCGAGCAAGCCCACGTTATTTTTATTGTCTTCCGCCGTCTTGCGAATGAAACAGCATCCCAGGAAGGACTGCTGGAGACTAACTAGTGGCCACCAAAGGACACATCCGCCACTTAAGCCAAGTCAACTAACCCCACGCCCACACAAGGAGGAGTGGTGTACATACACGCACACACACTTAACAGAATGGCTAAGCAGTTTCTCGTCGATTCGAGAAACATGAGCCTACAGGTAGTTAATTCGGCCTGGCTCATAAAGCTCATCAGGTTCATGAGGAAATTGACAACTGTTCTGAACCTAAAATTGGAGCTTCTGATGAAGAGGACACTCACTGAGTACAGCGAAAGGCTTTCTGGCTCAAATCTGACGGTGATTTCTACGGGATTGAGGAATGATGTGGTAAAAAGAGGAGTTTCCACCATACCTAGTTGGGGTTTGAATGAAGGTTGTTATGGAATGGAAGAAGACAGTTCCTTTTAAACTCCAGTTGAAATCGTAATATAAAGCAGAGCAGTCCATCAAAAAGAATGCAATACAAAAGGAGCTACATTACGTTTTAGACGTTTCGGTTATCTTTAGTTATGTTATGAGTACTCGGGAGAGGCTTTGAGTATTTCCGAGGTGGGAACGGCAGTTTATGATTCGTTGAAGGCAATCAAAAACGTCTTGGGAGACCACCCAGGGCCCGCTTTTAGTGGAACAGCCCTCAGCAGGATCTCAGTCGTCAACCCCAGGAAATAAACACGCGACTCCCACAAGAATCAACAGAATCCTCCATGCGCCCCCTCTCCCTCTCAAAACCTAAACACTAAGCGAGTTACCTGTAAAAATTCTAAAAGGCCTTTAAAAGCGAGTGCTAAGAAGAAAATGTTGGGAAAAGGTCGTTACAGGCAGAGGCTACAGCCTTGGAATACTTTCCTTCGCCAACGGCCCCTCGCGATGTCTCTCATTTTATTTTATTAAAGTAAAAAGTTTTCACGGTTCGAAGAAACGGCTCACCTTCCACGCCCCACTTGCTCCAATCATAAAGAACTTGAAAGCACAGTTTTGAAACGATAATATCCCCGCGCGCGGGGCTAAGGGAATTAAAATTCATCCACGACCACTTCAACAAAGGAAGATAAAAGTGGTCTTTAACGACTTTACTCTTCGAGAGGGGGTATTCAGAAGGGGAAAGAAGGAAATGTTATAACTGGCTGGAACGGAACGAAGGTTTTAAGTAAAAGCTGTAAGGACTTCAAAGGAAGCTGCATTCAACCTCAAGTTATCCGCCGGCCGAAGAGCATCTCCCTTACAATAAGAGCTCCAGTAGGCTTTTTTTAAATGCGACACGCGCTCCGAACAACCTTCATGATTGTCTAATTTATCTAACGAACCGATACCCGAAAAGAAGAGTTCGCCAGAAGAGCACTTACGAAGACATGTCGGAAGAACAGCACCGGGAATCAAGTAAGTAATCCCAAACAATAAAAGAAAGAATGGAAACAAGAATTAGTACCAGTAAGACTGGCTCGGTGGGCCTTTTAGAGCAACGAGCTCAGGAACACAGCAACGGGGAGTAATCCCTGCGCCGGATGGGAACTAGTGGAGACTGGCCAACCTAATTTTGTAAACCCTGCTATTCGCCTCTGATGTTCGTTTTGAGCAAGAGAGAAGAATATGAACTTCAACATGGAATACGTGTATGTGAATGAGACTAATGGAAGATGAGAAACAGTTTTGAGTAACAAGTAACAGTGAGAATGAGAGTCCACCTGAAACAAGTATAACACAGCCAGTCCGGCTAAGGTACTACTAACAAGACTGACCAACAAGACCTCTCCCCGCCCCTTCCCCAACGCTCCATCACTCCCTTCACCTTTCTCTTTGTATATAAAGACCACGACCAACTGACTGACTCCAGTACTGACTAAACGGCCAGACGATGATGTCTTTACATCGAAAGCGCTTGCCCACAGTAACTCACAAGCCAGAGGAGACGGACTCACCTAACAGGTACGTTAACTTTACAAGTATAAATGTCCAGGGGGGGGAACTGGTGTGAGCATGTACAAGACAGAGAGAGAGAGAGAGAGAGAGAGAGAGAGAGAGAGAGAGAGAGAGCGTGAGAGAGGGTGGGGGGGAGTGTTTGGGGTAACCTGGCCGTAAGGAGGGGGCAAAATGAGGGGTGACAAGTGAGATAGGGGGAAGGAGTTACAGGAAAATCCAATGAACTAGAAAATATCGATTGTTAAAAGTGAATAATCTGTTATGGAAACACCAATATGGGCTTGAAATACCTGGAGACAGAAGTTGATTGAGAGAGTTGGTTGGTAGCCTGCAACCGTCAGCAGTCTGAGCAGGTCCACCTCTGGAATTCACTTCAGGTTGAGAACGATGATATCTTTCACGCCAATTCGTCTGAAGCTGAGGGCTGGGCCAAACAACACTACCTTTCTGGTCACGAATGAAGCTGGGGATAAGCACTACAGTCCACCTTCGTTTTGTTTCCGCATGTCATCAACCCTGTCAAGTCCTCAATCATTCAACACCGTTCTTGCCCAATCAGCCCTTCTGAGATGAGCTATGACGCTCGATGAATGGCCTTTTGCCAACAATATCCATCGCCATTGCACAGATTGGCGCAAGCCTCTCTTCTTTAGACGGTGGCGATCGTCATCCTCAGCTATTAAGAAAGTTGACCCATCTTTATGCCAACATTTACCGGCCTAAGTGTGACGAATCTTCCTGTGCATAATAAATAGAGCTTATAGAAGGTCATCTCTCTTGTTGAAACTTGCCAGCCAAGTTAATAGTTGGATCAGGTGGGAAACCTGATTAAAAACTCCTCCCCAGGATCATACCTTTGCGTGGTATGACATGTGACCGACAGCTCTCCTCCAGGAGATTGGCTAAACCTGCTGTACCTCCATACGTGTGGGTTTGGTGAACTCTGAGCAGGTACCCAGGCTCACGACACAGAAACCGCACCTCCATGTCTTTCGACGAGAGTTATTTTGATTTTGATTGGAAAACAGACCTGATGATGATTTGAGTCCCTCTGCTACTCAATATCAGAGTGGTCTTGCTTTCCACAATCATACCTGACACTAATTATACTCTCCAATGATCAGGCCTTCACTATTACAGATCCTTAGAGTCAATGTGGTGGAACTGCACGACTGATACTCCATAACAAGCACCCGAACCAGCCACGTGTTTCATCGTCGGTATTCACTTACAACATTACGAACGACTGCCAATAGAATTTGATCACCACTCATGGTTCTAATGGACATGCCTAGACAAGATGCCTTCTGAAACCCGTGAACCCTAATCACAGACCTGATCTGACACGTTTCTGTCTATTCCAGCTGATCCCATCGGAGTTAGTGGATGATAGGACAAATCAACTAGAAGTACTCCAACGTCTACAAATGCGGTACATGTATAGCTTTGCAATAAACGATAATTGTAATGGAATGAACTCGGGCGTAAGGCAATAATCAGAACCAGAATAGAATGAATAAGGCGATGTGGTTGCGGACACGTAACCTCTTCGATGGTAGTGAAGAGGTTCCCCTCCTCCTTACTCCGTCGACTGGGTCTTAACTATTGGTTTGTTGATGGCCGGAACGAATACGATGCGCTGAACCTCGTCCCGTTCCTCATCACCACAGGATCCAACTGAGCACAACATAACTAACAGTACAACTACAGGAGTGTTGAACCTTAAAATCAGCAGAAGAAAAACATTTCTCACGTTCGACACGGGCCCGGATGGTTTCTACATTCTTGAAGACAACCCCCAGTTGATAAAGCACAGAAATATAAACATCCCAGGCAGATGCGCGACGTTCCACATGAATACGAAACTGAAGATCGTCAGCCTCAGCACAATGAGAAAATAGATTCAACCAACCAACGAGCATCAACGTCCAATGACGACTCCTTGTCTTTTGTTTTCCTACCAATTATTGGTATTGCCATGACTCACCAATACTAACAAACTGCGACCACGATGAGATCCCACCCCCACTAATGTAAGCCATTCAATATTACAACATTAAGCTAAGCAATTTGTGTCTTCAGATCCACAAAGTGGCCCAGAAAAGTTGTAGCAAAGCCCTCCTCTCCTTTGACTCGCTCATCCAACCTTTGACTAACTCTTTCGACCAGCTTCCGCTTCCAAACTTCCCCAAAGCTCTTGACTCCCGGCTCTTGAATAAGTCATCAGTAATAATCGCCGTCTTCATCCCCCAGACCTCAGCCTTCTCTCTGAACTTGGGTTTACTTGAGAACTTAACCAAACTTGTTGTTTTTTCACTCTTCTCATGAGCTCCTTGGAAAATTATTTTAGCACGGAACAAGCTTTGGGAGAGAGTATCTTTCCAAAAGAATCACCAACGAACGAACAAGCAACTTTATCTGTCAGCCCTTGCTAAAAATGGAGCGGGCGAGCGCTAGAATGTGGAATGTTAAGACTTAATAGATCAATTTACCACAAATACACAGGGAAGGCACTATCCTTCGGTTCATAAACGTAAGGTGGAGTTTCTGAAATGTATGTACACTGGAAGCTATTTGGGAGGTCCAGCAAAGTACGAACGGCAAAGCGGATCCGAAAGGTAAACCTACCAAAGAACAGCACATTAGTTAGTTTCGACGGCAAGTACGTTTGATGAAGGCACTGCTTCCGCTGTGGCTTCAGTGAGGCCTTGGAGACACTCCAAAGATCCACCAAGCTCCTTCCAGCCGAGGAGAATGCACCGAGAGACTCACCCTCTAGTTACTGCCACAACCCGAGGACGCCTCCAGCCGGGATCCTCATACACTACCTTCATGCTCTAAACTCGATAGGTCGGCACCAAGAAGACCGAGCCTCACTCCTCAGGATTAACCCCCAACTCAAATCACATTGCAAGCAATACCTGCAAAGAGGACGACATCATCCACGAAGGCTAATGCACCCATTCGCACTCCCAGGGTGTTATCAAATACAACTTACACAGACCACGCGGTAAAATTATGTTCTTATGGATTCAATGGGCCTCAAAATGTCTTGAAGATCCAGATAGCCATCCCATATTCCTCCAACTCAAGTAGCTCTGGACAGTTGGTTCGAGAGAAAATATAGTGAATTGTGTGGATGAAAGGTTTGTGAGAAAATTGTGGGAATGGAGCAATACGTCAGCCCAACCATCTTACTCTTACCATGGGTGGAATGGTGGGATGAACAGAACCTGTAATCGATGAATACCTCTAAGTTGCTGCTACAAGATCGTAGTCCTAACCTTACATTTTCCCAAACTCGTTGCTCAGTGGGGTCAGCCATACCAGAGCCATCCAGATAGTTCCCCCACAACACAGCTTCTCCCCAAATGATTCGTATCCACGCGAAAATGTTGACACCTTGCGATTCGTGCTGATCTTACATTAGACGCAGCATCGAGCAGACACCTCAATAATCATTTCGGCACGCAATTCACATCGTCCTGCCTGCAACACTGCGAGGTAAGTTTCTTGCGAGTCCTAGAGAGAAGGGATATTGATCATTTAGACGCCAAGAGAAGCTTCACTTCAATTCATTCACTGAGCTTTTTTTTGGCGCATCTCCAGCGACCACTCCAGGAAATAACACGAAAGGCTTTTGGCCCAACTAGGTATTTCCAGAACTGCAATGACATTACTTAAGCAGCTCTTCTCATACGCTCGTTACGTTATAACCCCCCACGTTTAGTCAGTTATATTTTTACATATTACGTTATACGAATCGGAGTGTTCACACCGGACGCACAAAAAGGCGAACTCTCTTTGATGTTTCAACTCAACACGGATCACGCCCCAACGTTTACAGCAGAGTTCGTGAGGGTTTACACTGAGTGCGCATCCTGTTTGGGAATCCTATTTAGCTGAGCTGTGCCTCACCCACTTGGCAACGGTTTTTTAACCCTTAGCGCTTCCCAGATGAAAGCACAATTCCACTAATTATCGAGCTGTCTGGCGAACGCCCCTGAAAAGATCTGGCTCCCTCCACTCCAGACCGTTCACACATCTGAATGCGATCCACAGCCTCGTGATTTCGCTGAAAAGAACCACCATTCAAGTCCTGTTACAGACCCTCCTCCCTTCCTCTCTCCGGCTCACTGCCATTTCTTTTCTTTCCGTCCTGAAAAACGTTCCGAACGATTCGGATGGGAGGGGTCCGGAAATCTCGAGAAAACAGCCAACGCTTTCACGCGGCTCTCGTCAAACAACATCAATCGTGGGCGCGGCGTTAACAGCGGCAGCAGAAGTCGGCTGAAAAACGAGTTCTAATTAGAGCAGTTTTTTCTCTTTTTCCCTCCTTTTTTTTCCTCTCCCGCCATCAATGGCTGTTACTTGAGCACAACAGTCGGAGGAGGGATCCAGAGGAACCTAAGCTCCACGCACCTCCGGCTGAACGTGGATAACGAGTCACTGCCCTACCCCTGGGATGGGAGCCGGGGCCACATAAAACTCAGCAATGGATCACACGTGGAAGCCGTTTATAACTCTGAAAAACTCCCCACCTCCTCTCGAGTTTACTTTCATTTCTCCGAGCGTAATATTTTATAATTTTTCTTCCACCCCACGGCCTTGCTGGTTCCTTACCGACAACCTACAACGAGATCAGACTAGATAGAGGGGAGGGGGATTAATTATGTCGCTTTACCGATTCTCCGGCATCCTCGAATTTACGGATTATTACCACTCAAAGAATACTAAAAAATGAAGGAGCTGCTCGATAAGTTAGGCTTCATAATCCAAGGAGCTGACACCTCCACTCCCCAGCCACAGGAAAGTTGGTGTAATTCAGGCGTAACGACCACGTTAAGAGGCCATTTACCAGAACACTTAGTTACGTTCCAGCAGGTTACAACACATTATTACACTCTCATGCAATTATACACAATTGTATGTTCCAATAAGCCGCAACTCCTGATGCTATCAAATCGTAAGAGAAGTACTGAATACTTATTGACTCCAACTGTACGTGAAGTAAAACTAAAGCCCGACATTTCGGCATGTTAGTCTAAAGAAAGACACCCAGAAAGGATCGGCTGCAAGAAGAAGAAAGAAATGCATCCCGAGACTATCTTACGATAAGAGAAGGTGAAGTGAATTCTGATGATTATAAACAGAGGAAGAGGTCTAAACGCACGTCCCATTGTTGATAAAGAAAAATGAAATAACTAACACTATTGTGCTGTGAGGAAAGAAGTGAGAGACTGCCGGTACGTGAAGAATTGAATCCTGATAGTGTCCAAGTGCAAACGAAGAAAAATTGGACCCTGACACTACTGGATTTCAAATAAGAAATAAATGGCACATAACAACAGCACATCGTAGGAGAAGAAGAAGAAGGATTGAATCCTGATATTATCATGAAGAGCTTCCTCTATTCTCAGGTTGTAAGTGAGGAGCTGAATCCTGATACCATTTTATAGTGGGTGATGCATTGAATCTGGATACCATTTCATGGTGAGCAATGCATTGAATCCAGATACCATTTTATGGTGAATGCTGCATTGAATCTGGATACCATTTTATGGTGAGTGATGCATTGAATCCGGATACCATTTTATGGTGAGCGATGCATTGAATCTGGATACCATTTTATGGTGAGTGATACCATTTGATGTTATGGTGAGTGATTCATTGAATCCGGATACCATTTTAAGGTGAGCGATGCATTGAATCCGGATACCATTTTATGGTGAGTGATGCATTGAATCCGGATACCATTTTATGGTGAGCGATGCATTGAATCCGGATACCATTTTATGGTGAGTGATGCATTGAATCCGGATACCATTTTATGGTGAGTGATGCATTGAATCCGGATACCATTTTATGGTGAGCGATGCATTGAATCTGGATACCATTTTATGGTGAGTGATACCATTTGATGTTATGGTGAGTGATTCATTGAATCCGGATACCATTTTAAGGTGAGCGATGCATTGAATCTGGATACCATTTTATGGTGAGTGATACCATTTGATGTTATGGTGAGTGATTCATTGAATCCGGATACCATTTTAAGGTGAGCGATGCATTGAATCCGGATACCATTTTATGGTGAGTGATGCATTGAATCCGGATACCATTTTATGGTGAGCGATGCATTGAATCTGGATACCATTTTATGGTGAGTGATACCATTTGATGTTATGGTGAGTGATTCATTGAATCCGGATACCATTTTAAGGTGAGCGATGCATTGAATCCGGATACCATTTTATGGTGAGTGATGCATTGAATCTGGATACCATTTTATGGTGCGTGATGCATTGAATCCGGATACCATTTTATGGTGAGTGATGCATTGAATCCAGATACCATTTTATGGTGATCGATGCATTGAATCCAGATACCATTTTATGGTGAGTGATGCATTGAATCCAGATACCATTTTATGGTGATCGATGCATTGAATCCGGATACCATTTTATGGTGAGTGATGCATTGAATCCAGATACCATTTTATGGTGATCGATGCATTGAATCCGGATACCATTTTATGGTGAGTGATGCATTGAATCCAGATACCATTTTATGGTGATCGATGCATTGAATCCAGATACCATTTTATGGTGAGCGATGCATTGAATCCAGATACTGTTTTATGGTGCGCGATCCATTGAATCTGGATACCACTTTATGGTGAGTGATGCATTGAATCCGGATACCATTTTATGTTATGGTGAGCGATTCATTGAATCCTGATACTATGGTACCGCCGAATCGCAACGGAAAAACAACCTAATAATATTGTTAACCACTATGGAATTAATAAGTACTGATAATTCAAATTGCAGGGAAGAAGTGAGTTCTGATACTGTACTAAAGTATGTGATAAACTGAGTCCTCATACTCTCAGATCACAAGTGAAGAATTGAATCCTGACAATCATTTCTTGTGAACGATGAAGTGAATCCTGATTGTCATACGATAAGTAAAGTTCTCAATCCGGATGCTATAGAACCGCAGGAGAAGAGGAACTGCATAATATCGTTAGTGAGTAGGGTACCCCTGATACTTTCACGTTACGGGCGAAGATGAATTGAATGCAGTATTGTATCGTATGCAAAGAAGAACTCGATTACCATCGACTTCCAAGTGAAGAAAAATTGAACCGATTGGTAGTAAGGAATGAATGAATTCTGATGCCATCACGTAGCAAGCGAAGAAGAATTTAATAATAACAACATTATGCCGTAAGTGAGGAAATGAGTATTCACACTCTCAGACTGTGAGTGAGGAGCTGAATCCTGATAATGTTTTCTAGTAAAAAGAATCTAGCCCCTGATAATCCCGAATCGCACCGAAAAATGATTGAATCCGAATAATATCTCATGATAAGTGAATAAGAAATGCATCCGGATACTTTCGTCATGCAAGTAAACAACTGAACACTCATAATCCCACATTACAAGTGAGGGATTGAGTCATGTAGGTTTCTTGTAGGTGACAGATCGAATCCTGTTAGTATTGAACTGCAAATGAAGAAGAATTGAACCTTGACACTGACAGATTGTAAGCGGATAAGAACTGAACTGCGAGTGAAGAGCAAGTAAGCAAAAGATACATACTGATACTAAAACGCGAAGATGGATTAAATCGTGATAATAGCATGCCGTAATTTAAGAATTAAATCTTAATCCGCTTAAATTGTAAGTGGCGGACTGAATCCAGATACTATTTTATTGGCAGTGAAAGAACTCTTACAATATTGAAATGTGAGCTAAAAAATCAATCCTGATGTCATCAGTTTGCAATAGAAAAAAATACAAAGGCAATGACAATATGGAGATAACTAATCACATGAAACACCACCTTCAGGCAGTGTTGGTATTGCCTGGCGCTACTCGAAATACCGTGTTCGTTTCAGTTAATCATTCACCAAAAGCCTCGCATAGTAACGCGAGCAATGACAATCATGTAAAAACTTGTATATTAAAACTAAAAACTATTTTAACGTGATAGGTTCAACAAACGCGTTTTGAGGTTCGCTGACTCAATCTGGAAACCATATGATACAAGAGTCTACAAGAATTGTCTCATCTCAAGGCAATTTACCTTAATGCGCTAAGGGACGATGGTGTAACTATCACAACGTCAAACGTGAATTCATTGGAAGAAGCGAAGAGCGAGTGACAAAAATTACACTTTTTAAAACGACTTACTGATCGTCGGGTGTCAGATGGACCGGCTCATCGGTGAACTCTGGAGGGAAGTTGGCCAGATCTCTGTCCGAATCTAATCTCGGTTTATAAGGCGGTGCAACTTGCTTCTGCTCCAACTATAGAACAGAATAACCAAATCGACGGTGCTTTAGATAAGCAACTACTGGGAGTCTAAAAAGCACACAAGTCTACAATCAACTTAACAACTATTTTTTCCAGTTTATGAATAACTTAATTAATACGTTATTAATTGGACTGCACTACACATGGGTGGTCAAACGTCAAACGTTCGCGGCAACGATACTAGGAGACACGTATGGCGACACACCAACATTAAGGCGAGGGGAAACCCCCAAGCAAACTACCGTTCTATGAGTGCGTCGACGATGAACGACTGGAAGGGGCCATAGTAACCCTTTCTAGGCGTATAGCAGACGCTCCTGAAGCGAACCAAGTAAACTGCTAGATAGTGTGCTGTGCGAGAGCTTTAAGAGAACTGCACCAAGCCTACAGTTATACTCACATATTTGACGCATGTCCGCCAAACATTTACAATTTACATAATACTACAATACCGTGAGTTGGTGATTTCAACAGCGCCCTCCGCGAATAATAAACAGGGTTAGGATGGATTATTGCCAAAAAAACACAAGTTGTGACTTGAAGGACCAGTCGAGTGAAAAATAAGGACTCTAGGATAAACGGTTTGTCGAAAAAAATGTACGAAAAATAACTGTCATTAGCACTAGCCGAACACATGATAGTAGGCTGAGAATATATCTGCAGGGGCAGTTGGTATGATAACTGTATCACAATCAGGGTACACCTGCTCATCTCTTTTTTATTGCAACAGTGGTGACTTACGCACCTGCTTTGTATTGTATTGTATTATTTTTTGTCATTTTGGATACGTTTTGGAAGAACACCCACTACGAGAGATTGATAATAGTTTCTAGCCAAACCATTAATTTATGCCATTTTTTCAGCAACACGTTTAACATCGTTAGCTAAACTGTTCGCTAAATGCCACACATCAAACGCGAGTGGGACGCTCTTGTATTTGGTTAGCACTTTTCTTATCCCCAGCGTGTTTGTCAGTCACAAAAAGTCGATGTTTCTACTCAAAAAAGAATTTAAGGTGATTTCACATGAAGAATTCCCATCTGATCACCCCTTTTGGACTATGGTAAATAGTTATTGACTAGTAACAATATTTAGCTCATAAGGCTAGTCTAAAATACTGACCGTCCCCGCCAACCAAACCACTTAGTGGTAGTTAGAAGATACGTTTATTAATAGCCGGCCCGACAAAGTTGTTTACTTTTGCGTAATACGCAGACTTTCCCGTAACTCTCAAACCAAGAGTTTAGACAAAATTAGAAAACTGCGTTATATGGACAGAGACGAGTGATTATCTAATTGCTAACCAATGCTTCCGAAAACCAGTATTTTAGTATCCTTTTAAATTCAAATCAGGGATGACATTTTTTTCCAATACGTATTGTTTAGGTGAGGAAAGTAACTGTTAACGCAGCGAAGAGTATTCGATATCCTCTTTTTCATGGCCCTCCATTGTCTAAAACAGATTTTTTACGGTTTATTAAGCGTAACGCCTTGGGATATGTGATCACCATTCGGGAGGAGGTGTGTCCCGACCGTGACCCGCTATCTTCAACACCCCACCCTTCTCCTATTCCGTTCATTTTAGAAAGGTCTCTAATGTTCAAAATGCTCTCAACTTCATTTTCCAGAGACTGGTCCTTCAAATAGCTGTAAAGTGAGGCTTTCAATTGTGAGGTTTCCGAGGAAACTGGTTTGCGACGCGACAGGTTCTCAGATGTCCTCGAATGTCAACTTCTCTGCAACTAACATACCAGTAAGATGTTTCTTTGCTCGCCCGTGATTGTGAATGTTGTTGAAAGTTTTCATTGGTACCAGTTAACCAGCCGTCGGATATGCCCACGTTCGTCGGCTTCATGTTGTCGGCAGAACGGGATGACACATAAAAACCCCCAGCGGTGTCTCAGAAACCTCAATCCATTGGTACTGCATCTACGGACGAATACGAGTGCACAACCGGACGAGCTAACTCATGACAAAATATCAAGCTCCTAGGCATTCAACTCAGCGGCAAAATTGACTACTCGAATGGCTACCAATATCGTCAAAACGGACCATCAAATTCTACGGTTATGAGGAAATAGGGAAGTGGAAAGCAGCTTTGAAGGGTAGCGGGTGGTAGTGGGTGTGGGGAGGAGTAGTGATGGGCTGCACAGCCTGGTTGACTCACGGGTCATCGGGTGTGAAACGGAGCGGTAACGAAGTGAACTGCGGATCGAAATTCCATAACCAGTTGGGCTCAGGAATAAATGGTGCCGCCAATCGTCGTTGCTTCAACTGAACGGCACAAGAAAACAAATAATTATTTACTTCGATGATTCGACGAGGAGAAATACATCGACTACACATACACAAATAATTGTACCTAGTTGAAACATTAGGTGCGACGTACCACTTGCGCGTTCACGGATTTCAATCACTCTGGCGACAAATCCAACCTGCTTTTCACCAAGTTTATACTAACTTCATACATAAATATCTTCGTATTTGTACGGAAACGTTTATGGAGAACAAGTTATGTGATGCACAACATTGCGGAAAGTTATGTGATGCTACGAACCAGATATTTTGAAAGAATGTAGACTGCCAAACAAGCTGCAATGTAGCGGGAAGCGAAAATTACGCCGTTGAGGGGGGGGGGCTGGAAACGGTACAGCGTAAAAATCAGTTAAAGGGCGAGAAGCTGACATTTAATTACACACAAAAGTTGATGTGGTGATTCAAAATAGGGCGAGGGGCAAGTAGAGACGCTTCTCCTGGTGGGACCTGACCCCCTTGATGGGGACCACCAAGAGCCACTTTATCAAGGAGATTGCTAAGTGGGAGAAGTGCAAGGCTGCCTATAATCGAAGCTGTTTATCAGACTCTCCAGGAAACGAACGAGAGAGATCCTCAGCCTGGAAAGAGATAGTATACGGATGGTATGTATCCAAGTGGTCCACTAAGCTACCACCTGGCCAAGATTGGTAAGTCAGGGGTTGCAGGGATGGACCTCAAGATTGTCTTCCGTTTTGTGCGACAATGGTGAGGACGTATGGGGGACACCACTCAAGAGAACACTGGAAGGACATCAGGGGGCTCATGTTCGCCCACACAATAGGCCCAGTTTCACCAACAGTGGAGGTTTTCTCACAGCCACTAAAGAAAAAGGGGTCTACAACAAAACGTCACTCACGGTACGAAAGTACGAGCACATAGTAGGTTTGTGAGCGATCATCATTAGTTCAAATCGAAATCGTTAGAACCGTTTTTGAGAAAATTGGAAAACAACAACTTAGTAGTCGACAAGTCTCGTTTTCCGAGCTATCGCGGCTCATGTTTCAAATTCAGTGAAGCAGTTACTAAGGAAATTACATAAAAGATAACACTGTAAACTATTACACAATGGTGTATTATTCTCTTGCACGGCTTGACCCAGTCATACACCTCCGAGACCCATCCCGTTAGACTCAGCATCGGAAATAACAGTAAACGATACGAAACATGGCCTAACTACAACGGAACGACGAAAACTAAATATTCCAGGAGCCCTCAATCGCCTAGAGGCAATCGGCACGACGTGACGAAACGTTTACTTTCGCCGTACAGTCCCGCGAGTTCTTTTGATTAGTAGACTCACACTGCAGTAGTTCACTATTCACAGTCTAGCTGCACTCGTGCACCACTGAGACACATTCCATTCTACCGAGCATATAAAAATACCGAGTAAGCGATACCAAACACTTGCGTATTTGCGATAAAACGGACAAACTTTAGTTTTTGTTAACTTGTTTAAACCATTTTTACTGATAACAACCACGGACTTCGTCCGATGGGAATGCCGAGTATCAAATGAGATTTTTTGTTTGCAAAAGAACGGACTTTTTATCCCCGTTAAAGGCATAAAAGAGACCCGATGGTGGACGGTTTTAGAAGATCTGGAATTCCAATGCCTTCAAACATAAGCGCGGGGGGATAAATACTTGTCAGACCGAAAACATAATGAATCAAAACACAATTTTGGTTTTTACCTCTGTTCATTGGACTCTCAGATAAACATTTATTCAGAAAAATATTGATGATCAAAGACATCCTGTCAGATTAGTGGAAACCGTTGAAGCCGTTTTAACAAAAAGTGAAAAAAACCACATTTTTCTTTCATTGGCCTATACCCTTGTTCACCTAATTTTCATGGGGAGTATGTTGGCAGTAGAAGATAATTTAAAAGTTCAATCACAACCGCTACAGTCAAAACCCTAGTTTTGGGTACATTTCGGTCCTCCATACCCCTTTCCCATCAACAGAAATCGCCCATAACCTTAATCTACAAAACATCATGAACAAAACAAAACATAAAACACCAGCTCAGCCGTTCGCAAATCGAACTCCAGACACACACACACGGAGATTAGGAGTTTCGGACTGAGCAGGCCTCAAAACGTAGGGATCTGATAAAAACCAAACTTTTTTTGTTGCAACTAGAATACTTTCCTCACCCCCTCGGTAAAAACTCACGGGTCAGTCGATTAAATAACTTCCCTTCTAACTCCGTATGGCTAAGGAAGCAAAAGGAAGCGGTAACGGGTATGATGAAGATGAGTCATAAGATAATAACACAAACGGACTTAGTTGAAATTCAGAAACTATAGACAACGATCGTGATAATAATCAGTTATGTGAGCGAATGTTTAAGCAACTGCACCCTAACTGAAGTAAATTAAGTCATTTTCAGTTTAAAAACACGATTATCGATCTCTCTGATATTGTTGACTTACCAATAATACGCTCTATACTGGTAAGTATACTGAATCTCGCATCGGAAGCGAAATGATCCAAAGAAACTCAACATTATAGCCTATTACATGCCTTTCCTTCCTACTTCTTACATTTGAGGACCGTACTAAGGGGAAATACTCACCCGCGATTAGTTGGCGTATGAGTACAATCTCAATTCTTCAAATTTCAACCGATTTCGAGAAAGATACACATTTTTATTTTTGCTAATTTAGAGAATGAATGTTTCTGGACAAAGTGACGGGGACCCCGGAGATTACCGTGACAAGTTGCGACATGCGTTCAGACTCGCTCGCCCCCCCCCCCTCACGACACCGTAAAGACACCACCGGCCGCTCGCGGACGACATTTTTTATTACTTTCCCCGATTTAATGTTTTTTTTCTCGGAAATTTTCGTAATTTCTGCAGCAACAGCGTCACTGGGTTTGATCAATCTTAGGAAGCGTCTTTGACCAACCTATACCCACATTTTGTTTTCCGTATATGTTTCCGTAGGAATGCGTTGAACGAAGATACAGCGCCCGTATACGAGTATATAGCAAATCGTCGAACTTGGAGGGGTTGCGGAAGGTTGGTTGCTACGCACGAGATATTTTCGGAGGCCGTCGCAGAATATAATAAACCTCCTGGATATTTAGGTTCGTAGCGCATTTTTATACGGCTCTCGCAAAAATCAGGGTGGTAGACCAATAAACTACCTATACGATGAGGGTCTAATAATGCTCATAAGATAACTACGAGCAACTAAACGAGAAATTCTGGAATTCCAACCACTGCCGTGTTTCACTTACTATTCAGCTTTCAGTCCGCTAATTCCAGAAAGTAAACACAACCCTACACAAAACAATCGTATTGACTGCACCGTGAATGTCCTGTGCACCGATTGCTCAATAATTGTAGAGACATGAGTAGTACCACCGCAATAAATTCCTGAACTTTACGCTCTACCACTGAAAAGTAAAGTAATTTTTTACGAAGTTGAAATGAACTGAATGAAAAATTGATCGAATTAATAGCTTAATCCATGTAAACCGGTGAATGTGTGTTACGAGGGGGGTTTGGAGACGTTTTGGGGATCCGCTGACTCAGGCAAAAATTACGGCAATCGCGCCGGAGCTCGATCCACAATCCTCGACCTACGTCGAGATTTATGCATCAACTGTCTTAACCACTAGACCACGATCAACCGCTTGCCTTTAAAGGGAGTCAGGCGGTACATGTGTATAGAGGTAAGGGAAGTTGTGTGATGCGTCACACCTGATGGAAAGCATAACATAACGTGACAAAAAAGAATCGTGCGGTGACTGATCTGAAGGTGTTAAAGTATTACGCCATAATAAATCGAGAAAAGCAGTGCAATTGGCTCGTCTCCTAAAGACATCTTGAAGGTCGTCAGCACTCCAACGTATCAGGAAGCACTGTTTAGTAATTGGCTTCAAGGGAACACAAAACTTCAATCTCTCTCTCTTGATCTCCATGCGATCTTCATATCACGGCTGATCTGACGAAACAAGTCGTGGAGATCAGTTGTCTCTTTATTATCGTTGTTGCCTGGTCGATATTAGGCAGCGTTTACAACCAGTTTTTCTGACCCATCAACGATTTTGGGCGAAACAATCGACATATCACCACAGCTACTCCTCTCGACTACGGAGACTTTTCGATTTGGTTTTTTTGTGATTTTCCCGGAGTCGGAATTATTTTCGAAACATGCACGTCCGATTGTATAGTGGCCAGGTTTGGGTACCCATTTTGTCTATTTCCTTGTCTAAGATTGATTTTTATTTCACAACTAGAGCGTTCTTTTCAGTTTTGTAACCCTTTGTTTTAGTTCTATTATTTTTTCATCATTATATTTCCTTTACTTGATTTCCTTTTGTTACTCCCCCATTGTCTCTATATTTTTGTGAGCCGTGAGTGCTGATTGTAACCAACTGAGGTTCACACCACTCATCGTGTTTCAACAAGCACGATTAGGTAAAAATCAGAAAAGAGTAATCGCAGGCTGCCAAAACCCACACAAATTTCCTCCAAAATCATCCGACACTGCAATTCTCTTCACGCCTGGCACCACAAGCGGATTTCGTACCTTGAGAAGGCGTAGTCTTTTTCTGTCAACCCTCCCCCCACTCCCATACACAGACCAACTGCCACAACAGGCAGTAATCCTGGTCCGACCTACGAGATGAGATATCGGCATGTTTCGAATCAACCGCTTCATTTCGTTCGGGCTATCGGCATTTCGTATTGGTCGCTAACCTCTGGGCATGATCCCTCCACCCACACCCTTCCAACCGCCACAAAGGACAACTATGGGAGTATGAGGAGCCCCACGCTAATCCCTTCCCCTTCCAATATCAAGGCAACGACTTCGGGGTTTTCCCTATTTTCCCTCGAATTCCGCGCCCTCCTTTTTCCTCACTCTTTCACCCGCAAATAAATTCCAGGATGGCACGAGTGGTGGGGCAAGGGGAATGCGGGATTTTTCACGTCGTTGAGGCGGCGGCCGCAAATATTTTATTTCCACGCGCCGTTAGTTCAGGAAGAATTTCGGTGGACGAGACGGACAAATGGGGACATTTTTAAGGATTAAAGTCCTCACGAACCACCGTAAAAGATGGTCTGTGGTAGTGGCAGGGGCGGGGTCGGAGAGGGGTCAGTGGCTCCAGCTACGTGGACGAGTGGTGGCAGAGAAAGTGGACACCAATCACCTTGCAACTGTGCCCGGCCTTCAAGTAATCGATTATTGAGATGCATGAGAAGGATTGCCATGAAGAGGGAAAGAAACACACTCACGAGCTAGCACTGAGGTTAAGCTTCGACTGGCAATAGGGGTCAGTTCCCCACCGCTCTCCAACTAACGCCAAAAGCAGAGCCCCAGGTGGCAGTTGATAGAGTGTGAATGACATGATCATTAAACCACACGAGTTGAAGGGAATACCTTAGGTGACGACAGTGGTGGGAGATCCCTTCTCACACTTCTCACAGCCATGTACTTAAACTACCACTTCTCAGTTATACGACGTCAAAAAGTTGAAAGACGATTTTATGCGACTTACATCATCTAGGCCATTCTATCCTTAGAAGCGTACAACCAACGCATAGTTATCGTGAGAAGGGAAGAAAAAAGTCGTATTGGTATATGAGACAGTTTCGCATTTTAAATCAAGACAGAACCAAGAAGTCAAGGTTGTTGAAATCCTTTAAGTTACCATACGAGGATCATACCTTTTTCCTGCAAAATGTACTCGTACGTTTTAAAAAATATTATCAAATATGTTTTCGTAGAATGCTATGTAATTTCATTCACCACGACAACTCGTCAACGATAACTTTCGGAAGCAAAAGGAACCCAGCGCATTATTCGCAATTACGAAATAGAGGAGATAACCCCCCACCTCACCTATGTTAACCCCAATATGTGAACTCCGTTTACTTGAATTATTACTGTCAACCTTGTACAACGGGACCTCTCGAAGTAATCGAATTGTTATCCCCTACATCAGCACCGCAACCAAACACTGTACCAGTTCACCGTTCCACAAGTACTGCAAGCTGTTTCCATTCCCATGGCCCGATTAAGCAGTAAGGCAGCGGGGGAAGGGGGAGGATGCCTAATCGGCTACAAAAAAATTAAGTTCTCGAGAAAACTACTGACAATGTTGCGTGACGTGTCACACCAGGTAATTGTAAATTCCGCTTATATGGACGAGTCCAACTAACTGTGTCTGTAGTACTATTTGCGGGAGAACGGCTGGACCGATTGAACTCGTTTTTTTTTTTGGTTTGGTTTGTTAATTTTCGTAGACGTGAAAATAGAGTTATGGGCGGTTTCGATAGATGGGAAAGAGGGATAGAGGATGAAAATGTTCTAAAAACTAGGGGTTTAGCATATTTCTCGAAAATGGCTATAACGATTTTGATTTAACTTTCACATTATCTTCTACTAAATAATAGCTAACTTTTCATCTACATCAACATCTCCATGAAACTACGGTGAATGAAGATATAGGCCGCCTAATTAGCAAAACGACTTTTCACCAAATCACAGATTGTTTTTAAATAGTTGATACCTATATATTGTTCTCAATAAATGTTCCTCTGACACTACATTGAACAGAGAAGAAAATCAAAATGAGTATTCAACATTTTTGTAACTTTGCGAGTAACCGAGTAACTGTATTTCATCAATCTAACGGAATGTCTTTTAGCAACCAATACCCACATTTCGTTCCCCGAAACCAGATTTGTTGAACGATAACCCTACTTCTAACTCAGCTACCCCCCCCCCCGCTCGATCGAAGTAACATGGTTAACTCCACTCTCAACTAACTAGTACCTATTTACTGTTTTCCATAAATGTCCCTGTAGAAATTCGTTGAAGAAACAGCCTCTGTATATTCGGCATATCGTGGAGTTTACGGAAGTTGCTACGCATCAGATATTTTAGTTATATTTTAAGAACGTTCAGCACAAACCTTCTCAGAAACAGCAAATTGACAGTTTTACCACCTGCGCACTGATGATTCAATAATAGCCGTAGCATAAATGAGAGTAACTCAATAAAAAACAGAAAATCTTTAGCGCTACGTTTCTATGGAGAACGTTGACTTTCGGTATTTCAAATGGTGGTTTTACGACTCAGTAGCCCTTTGTTCCATGTTTATCCACTGGTTTCAAGGTAACTCAAGATCTGATACACAACGTGCCCGGCTAACCAAGTGGGGAGTACAAAAACTGCCTAAACCCCTGGAATTCAGATCCATATTTCAACTTCGTCTCAAGTAGTGAGGAAAAGGGAACCTTGCTAATGAGGCACTGGGTAAGATTCATTTTAGTTAGCGAGCAGTCAACATCTCTATTACCTCGCTGAATTCAGCAAACCAGTTTCCCTAGTAAATTTAATGAATTAAATAAGCAACGAAAGCATCAATTTCGGCCAACAGCTCAAAACAAGGTCGGACAGTAGTACGCGATCCAAGCGAAGAAGCTGTTCATTAACGCACCTCATTCCCCGGAATGGAGAACTCATCAGGGACTTTCGAGGAGACTCCTCCGACGTTTCAGAAATGTGACAGTCAACGGTTGGTTTAATGAGATAGCTCTCAGGAGCTCTCTGGAGAGCCGAGAGGCAATGATTCACGAGGAGGGCACATGTGATGGGAGCCCGAACGTCAGGACGAGATATGTACGCAATACACAAGTATCTGGTGACAGCTCCGGGGACAACAGATGAAACGCTCAGGTATTCTGACAGGCGACGGAAACAAAAGGCACGTCGTTGCGCTTTTTGCTATTTCGTTCGGATCGCCGCAGTTGTTTCCTTTCACAGAGACTCCCGGGGGCCTAATTACAAAAACTCATCTCACCGTTGACCCAGGCAGGCGCAAATTATGGATGACGAGCGTTTCCAAGTAGCGCGACCGACTGAGTTTATCGGGAGGCAGGACGTTGATTGTGCCACGTCGGGGCACGGAGAAGCGTCCGCACGCTTCAGGATTAGGAGGACCGGTGTGCATTTGCCGCAGTATTCACAGCTGATGCACTGGGGAACTTACTCTCTTCTCCCCCTATTCAGTTACTCTTCAGCTCCAATCCACGATCTACTGGCCACCTATTAGGGGCAACTCAATAACTTCAGAAAGTCAATTTCTCGATATACCTAGAAGATAACAGCAGGACCAATTGAGATGGTGCTTTTGATGGTTGGTTTGGTTTGGTTTGATTTGAAGACACGAAAATAGGGTCACGAGCAATTCCCATCGATAGAAAGGGAAGCGGGGGTCCAAAGTGTAATAAAATGAGGGAGTGTAGCATTTTTTTTTCCAAAAGGGCTTCGGAAAGTTTCATCACATTAACTGGATGTCTCCAACCAGTCAATAACAGTAGATCGTGCGCCATCTTTTCGTGGGTGGGCAGAGCAGAGGCTCATGCAGAGGACACAGTTGGCCAGTTCACGCCAGAGGCGTTCTTTCTCACCACGTAAAATTCTGAAGAAAACTGCCGGTGCCTCGCTCAACTTGCTCTGGCAGTGCTGAGCCAGAAGTGGGAGGAGGGACTAGCTAAACCTAAGCCTCTCAAACCGCCGGGCAACGCTAAACTGCCGGACAGTAAGGGAGGGTTTGTGGGAATCACCGCGTCATCAATACGACAGGTTCTTATGAGGGTTAATAGGACAAAAAAGAAAAACTGAGAGGCGTGAAGAGGCCAGCATGGTGCAATGTGCTAAACAATCCCGTGTTGGCACCTTAACATTCAGACGTAATGTGGCCACTTAGGCCAGATCCTCCTTCCCGCGTCACCGAAAAAAAAATTCTTCTGACAGCCTGTTGAACAAAGGTAACGACCGCATTGTCCCGAAAATACATTTCCTTATTCGTTTTCGAGATTTCCACCGCGCACTTGAATTGATTAACCTGACAGTGTCACTTAGCAACATATATCCTTGTTTCCCGCGATTATTTCTGTGATTAACCGTTAAACGGAGGAGTAACAGAAGATAACACGTGAAAATTATATTGGACAAACCTTAAACGATGCATTTTTCCCACACTTTGTTCTCCATAGCCGTTTTCGTGGAAACACTTTGAACGAAGCTATCATAAGAGGCAATCTGGTATCTTGACGCACAAACTACTTTCTCACATGGCATTTTCCAGAATTAGAAGCTCTTACGACGTAAAGATGCGAAAGAAACGAATAAATTGTTTTCGTACTGATTACACAATTTTGTCTCTTGTTTCATGGGGCTAAGAAAAACAAAAATTGCGAGTGACGTAACCTACCTACCACGAACCTAATTTATTCCAGATGGGGGGGGGAGAGGGAAAGGAAGATGGGGACGAAGGAAAAAATCGTTACAACGGCCTTTGAAATTGTGGAATTGTAAAAATACACACAAAACCCGTTTTCTCGCCACGTGAAGATATTCCCGCTGACAAAAGGCAGCTAACGAAGGTGTATCCTGAGCGCCTCCTCCGGGTTTCCACAAGAACCAGAAGAAGAGGAGAAAGTAGATAAACTTCGTTAAAGGGTGGTGGTAGGTCGAAGGGCGGGGGGAGAAAAATATCGAGACGGGAAATATTCCCAATTCAAAGGCGTAACAACCGTCATTGACAAAAACGGCCTCTCCTGAGTCCCAGAGCGCTACAAATCCTTTGTAATAACAAACGAGAGCTGAGAGCGGAAATACTCCCGGAAAAAATGGCGCGGAGGCGGGAGGAGGGGGTCAATAGGAGCCATTAGGAAGCACATGGGATCTCAGGGTAATAACATGATGGAAAGTGGGATCAAAAGCGGAACGAGATGAGGGGTTTCCCAAAACATTCCGAAGAGCGCATAACAAGGGGCGTTATACGGCGGTACAATCCTCGGGGGTTTTGAGGATTCGTAAAGTCAAATATCCCCGAATCGGGGACAAATTGCTGAGTTTACGGGGTTAGCATGATCTTCCTCGGGATTCTTGTCCACAGATATTGATGTCAAAGTTCCTCTGCAGATCACGTGCCCTACTGTGTTCACCAAGGCACTGCTACTAATCACTGGCCCGACTGGGCTATGAGAGCATCGAGGCAAAGTGAAGAGTCAAAAACGAACGGATTGTGAAAGTAATGAGGCGGTGGATGAGGGGATGCTGGATAAACGGCAGGCGAGATGAAATTTCTTTCCAAAATAGGAGAACATCTTAGCAGAAAATAGGGGGAGCCGCACTGTTGGATGAGCCAGTTCTGTACAGGCAACTTCAACTCAAGGCTTCACTTCTTTTTTCTGAAAGACCCCCAGTCTACACATTGTGTATTTCCAGACTAGAGGAAACAACAAATTGCAAACTGTTTCATTGTAACTTCTACAACAGTTGAATGAACAGTGAAAAAAGTGTAGTCTGAACTGTCCATCGACGATCTTGCCCAATAAAAAGAAGGTAATAGAAAAGGTGGCCACAGCTAACCCTATTTTACACTTGTGGAGGGAAATCTGCCACGACATTGATCGCAAGAGATTCCTTGAGTATCTGCCTACACATGGCCACACACAGTAACAGGATCTCCCATGAGATAGCATAAACACTACCGATTGGGAGGGAACTGGTTAAACATCGAATAGCATAGGTCGAGGCTAGTAGCATTGCATAATAAAATTAATGGAGTGAGGGACTAGTGAATTAAGGGGATGGTGGACAGGAGAGAATACAGAGTTAAGCTGAAAAGAGTTCGACAACAGTACAGTACAACAAAAGTGGGCTTGAACGACGGTAGAGTATGACAATATTATGAATAGAACATTGCATCATATGGGATAAGTGAAGGGGGACAGTAAAGGTATATGACAATAGTGGAGATAATGAAACAGGGGTATCTTATCATAAATGAGCCCCTCGAGTACCACAATGGTGAAGTTCAACCGTAATAGAATTTTGAAGGTTACTGAGTAGCACAGTGATAGCACATTAGAGTACAAAGGTAGAAACTCGAAAATGTGTGAGTACGACAATAGAGGCACAATAGCGAAGCTCACAGGATACGAGTAGCAGAATAAAGCAATAGGGAAGTTGGAGAATATTAGAGTGCAGCAGAAGTAGAACAGTGAAGTGATTCAGAAGCAGTGCAGGGGAATGGGGCAAGTTAGACCATAGTAAATGTTGGGCGCACAAATGGGGGAGCTTGAAACTGAGAAATAAATTAATGTGGCGAGCGTGAGTGAGGACTGTATTACACTTGACAGAATAGCGATATCCGGTTGAGTATGAGTATATGAACGTGCACAACTGAACTGGTAGTGAGACACTGTGGAGGGAGGAGGACAGAGAGAGAGAGTGAGTTGAGTTGAGAGTAGCCAGAGCTGAGAGACAAATCGTTGGGAGAACTGGGAAACGACTGTTGTTCGCGAGTGCTGAAGGCTGACTGACTTGGAGGGAGCTGTGTTTTGAGGAGAGGAATCTAAAATTGAGGAGTGGGAAAAGATATTTGGAAAGCCCAGAACAGGGAGAAATCCGTTGTCAATTGGAAATAACTAAGGAGTGGGACTTCCGCAGGAACACACAAAAGGGTTGAGATAGTAAGGAGTTTGGGACAATGACTTTCTGTTAGGGCTGGTGCGGACATTTGGGAGGTCAAAGACCCTGCTAACTCGGCCTGCCGAACAGTCTCACTCTGCTATCCTGTGACCTTTGCTGTTGTGATATTCCTCTATTGTACTACCAAATTTTTAGAGCTGCACCTTGCACATTCAACAAGTAGACATTCAACTCCGTCAATGTCTCTTATTACTATCCTTTAAACTTTGATATTGTTCAACTCTACTGTTCTACAGGCCGAATTAGCAAGGTTTTTGACCTCCAGAATATCTGAACTCACACTTTACAGTACTCACTAGCTCTACGGAAAATCGTTGTTTCCCCAAACACCTTTCTATCTCAACCTTCTTGTTTTTACCTGTCAAAGCCCCAATCCTCAGTTATTTCCAATTGACAAACCCTTTTCCTGGACTTCCCAACTATCTTTCCCACCTCTCAATTTTAGATTACTCTTCTCAACAGACAGCTCCTTCTAAGTCAGCCACCCACCAGCACTCGAGAACGCTGCCGTCTTCCCAGTCCTCCCGACTCATTCGTCTCGTGCTTCTCAGACAATAGTGAAGTGAGAGAATAGCAGAACAGAAGTAGACTAATAAAGTTAGGCAATAGCAGTGTGTTACATGTGGAGTATGAAAACAATGGAGGACGAAAATAATAGAGTTACATAATATTGAAGTTCATACTACTGTGGAGTTAATCACTAAAAGATCACACGACTGAGGCAATAATGGGGATAGATCATAGTAGAGTACGACCGAAGCAGAACAGTGGAGTTAAGGCAGCAGTGGTTTGGCAACCATTTTAAGGGTTATAGAGTAGCACAGTGAGTCAATGGGGATGTTGGGGAGTATAAGAATGGAACAGAGGAGTTGAACAATTGTGGAGTACGACCGAAGTTGAGTAGGAGAATGGGGCGAGTATGACCATAGAAGAGTTAAACAATAGTGAGCTTTACAGTATAGTTAAGTTTTGGGAATAGCTTTTTCAGCAATGTAATCAGACAATAATTGGGATAATGAAATAGTGGAGCTGGTCAACGGTCAATAGTTGAAGAAAAAGTCAAGCACAAGAATGACGGGACTGTCCGTACGACAGGTTCAGTCAACGCGAAATCGCTTTCGAGCTGACGAACGTCAAAAGCCAGAGGAAGGACTGAAACGCTCGCGGCTCTCCCCTCCTTTCCAGCTTCGATATCAACAATCACGTCGTCGCCCCGCAGAACTGAACTGAACTGAAAGGAACAGCCCTAACTCCCGACAGTTGAGCCCCCGTCGTTTCCATAACTTTTCGACCGACGTTGAGAGGAGTGTGGGGAAAAGCGAAGAGAAGTTTGTTGAACAGTCGAACGAAGGGCACCGACGTTCCAACGCATTAGCGCCGAACAAAGTTTCCACAACGCGGAGGGTAAAAACGAGCGAAAACCGTTTAGGAATGCGAGGTTATGATAATTAGTCCGCTGATTAATTATCATTCCGCGGTAGTTCAGGTGAGCGGGAGCGTTGTTTCTGGAGAAGGATGCTGGGGAAGGGAGAGATGAAATGGTGTTTTCCCAACGTGAGCGGCGAAGAAGGGAGAAAATGGAAAACCCAGCGGACGAAGTATTTACAACCCCACCCCCCCAACACCATCAAAACCACGGAATTTCGAACGCAAAAGCCTCGTACACAACAAAACACGAGGAAAAACGGCATGAAAAGAGATAAAATGGAGAGACGGAGTGAAACAATGGGGAAATTCTTGGAAAACTGGAGAAAACAGAGTAAAAACAGTTGGAAATCGAATAAACATCTTCGAGACAATTTATTGATTATCGGCTATCAACCACTTATGTACTAGTTAGTTAAGGGTACCTCGTAAAATGATGATTTAATAGTCGACAAATCTGTTGCTACAAAACACTCTGTCGAGTCAATCAAATGTTAAACGCGTGTAATACTATTTATACCCTTTCTCTCCTGCATAACAGTGGCCACTGAGTGGAGAAGGCTGGCTCTCCGAGAAGCAAATTCTTTCTTTCTGATTTTCAAGAGTTCTGCAGTATGTTTTAATCGAGTCTCTCCCATTTCAGTTTTCCCCGCTTGAATATTGTTGTATAAAGGTAAGCAAATAGCTGGAGTATTGTCCCCTGATTGTGTTCAATCACGATCAAAGCTATTAAATTACTTTGATTTCATATCGAAAAGGAGTTCGATTCAGTCATTTCAGTTTTGTCTTTTCGATTAAATTCAGTTATTAATTTCACCCCAAAAAGTGTCATTTTGTTTATTTATGATTTAAGGTGAGTTTCAACGTTTTTGTCGGTTTTATTAAATTGGGTCCAGACACGAACTTCCACTACGAGAATAGAAAATCACAAACGCATAATTAATTAGAAAATGCCCGCAAAACAATTTTTGAACTACCTCCGTTCAGCAGATTGTACGAGGAACATTTATGGAGAAAACGATTAAGGTATTTGTCGGGTCCAAGAGAGGGGAAGATTGATGTGGAGTTTGGAGAATGAACGGATTAACGCGAGAGAGCACAGTATTAAAACACTTCGATATGAGGTAGCGAAAAAGAGTTTAAGATATGAGTGTGGACTTTACCGGGTCTCTGGATTGGTGGTGAACTGGGTAGTGGGGGCAAGAGAGGAGAGCGAATGAGTAGCGCGAGAGCTGAGCCAAATGTACAGTTTGGGTGGAGTCTGGAGGGGATGATGAAGTGAGTGGTGGGAGAGAAGTATTTTGGAAAATAAAAAAACGTTGCAAATTATTACAAAACGGTTTACAATTCTCTTTCGCAGATGCGCCAGAGAACGATACGAAACATGACCGGACTAAAACGGAATGACGAAAATGACATATTCCACGACTTGACGGGCGGAGACCTGAAGGAGTACAAACGATGAAACGACTACTTTTGCTACATTGTGCCACGAATTAATTCAATGAGTAGACTTGGGCTCAATATAATTACTTTGATTACACTGTACTTGGCCTAGACGCAGTCGCACACCCCTAAGACTCGTTCCATTCTACCCAGCATCACAAAATACCTAGAAAACTACCAAACGCTTCGTAATTGTGATAAAACTGCCAAAATTGAGTTTTCATTAAGTTTGTTAACCATTTTTTGGCCATAACAACCATGGGCTATGTCTGATTGGATTCTCGAGCAGGGAAAGATTTCTTGCCCGAAAACATAGATGTGTTATTCAGGGTGAAACATAAACCAAAAGGGAAAATCCGTCCGTTTGGAAATAAACCTTCAGCCCTTTGTCGGCAGAAGAAGCAGATTGAATGCGTAGTTCGGTTTTTCCCGCGGCCACCATTTCAAATGCCTTAAGTCATAAACGGCTGGACATGAGTGCTCAGGTTTTCCCATTAGGGTCAAAAGCAACAAACTAATTCAGCCAAACAGTATTGACCGTCAGAAAGTGAAAGTGAGTTGATGAAATTGGGCTGCTTCTTCCAAAAGTAGAAAAAAAGTGCTTTCGCATCGATCGGCCAAATTCTCTATTTGTTAATGTGCCATGGGACTGTAACGTCGTTCCTGTGTTTATCTGCGAACTGTTTGTTTTATTCACATTTCTCCAGTGAACGCAATTTTATCTTCAGAAGAAGAGTTTAATTCAATGCAACTGTCAGTGATTTATTTTCTTTTTGTGTCACAAATTCGCCACTATTCGTCTTGATGTCCTCCCTCCGTGGCCAGGGAATCACCGTACAACATGATGGTCCTACAGATCAGACCGTGAATGGACGGCCTAAGAAACAATTTCAGGCTGAACTTTTTTAACGACGAAGTGCTGCTCACTCGCGACACCACAATAATTAGTTGCTTAAGCTGTCAAAATACTGGAATGCACGTGGCGCTGAGTAACGATGTGTGATGCCTCGCACCAAACATTTTGGGATAATTTCTAAGTCGAAACACTCCCCGTTTTCGTAGTTTAGGTGAATCTCCCCTCCAACACCACTCGATCTCGTCATCACCACCAACATTACGAGCCAGCGAACGCAAACAGCCACAACTTCCTTTTCCGCTAAGTGGAAATTAATTCTCGCTCCTAACTCGCGGGAAATCTCTCGCTCTCGTTGCGGCGAATCGAGAACCTCCAGCCGTCTAAAGCAACTTCTTCGACAGGAAATGGCGGTTATTCCGGGGAAAAGTTGGTTTTGTAAACAGTTCGGGGAAATATTTTGTAGGTCACCGCAGAGGATTCCGCGAACACGTAAATCATCTCCGACGAAGCCCCTTCAGAATTCCTCGCCTCTATCTTTCGGTTTTCCAGGGATCGGAGGCGGCGAATGATGGTGGTGGTGGTGGTGGCGGCGGTGAGGAAGGGAGGGGGGGGGCTGACCGACACAAAAGCAACGCGCCCCGGAGACGACCTTTTCCGTTCAAAAGGGAATTTATTGTCTTTTCCAAGGAGTCGCGAAGCGGCCGATTCTCGTCTTTTTGCTTTCCAGCAAAACCAACTATTTGTCACATAAATAATACGACGACGAGGTCGCACGAATACGAAGAGATTCGCTAAGCGGAACGAGAGTTACGGACGAGGGCAACGATCGCCACAAACTGGTACTCCAACGATTGCCAGGACTTCCCCTCATTGCCATGAAATGCCCGATTTTATTGGCTGGCCCCAACTGGATACCTACAAAGGTCTGTTACATTACCAAAACGATTATTCCTGAACACTCATAAGAGAGGTGGTGGTTTCTCTATCGTGCAACACCCTGAGCAATCGCTGAGCATCCACTGACCCAGGCCTTCAGAAGTACGGCAGGTTGTCATTTAGCTAGTCTCCAAGTAGAAAGCTGTTGCCCATGAATACCATCTGGGAGGTGTTCTTAATCTGGGGTTTCGCTTGTTCTAGCTGTTTACTTGGTTGGCAAGTTTCAAACGGGGAGGTCAACTGTAGATACGTTTTATATCATAACCTTCTTCTCAAGCTGGATAAAACGGTTATAAACTTGTTTAGTAGTAGTCAAAACTGGAAAGCTGGTCCACTCTACCAGCTACCACCATCACTGTCGTAGCAGCACATGGTTTCTTGATCCTTCGCACTGGAGGCTCAACAAGTGCAGGGGAGAGAGTATTTGAGAGAAGAGAAGTGGATTTGAGTATTGAGTCGCCATGTCCGGCAAGGAACTAGCTCTTCCAGTGGTCTGGCTGTTGAGCACTTTCACCTAAGATGTTCACGGATGTTGGAAAAAAAACGTATGCGTCAAGTCCCTTTAACAAGGATTCCCATCTCGCTTGCCATTTATCTAAGGCCTATTCATTTAGTAGTATTAGTGGGTGGTCGATGTGGAATGTCGTGGATTCGTTCGGGCCGTACTCCATCAGAAGAAGATGAAGGAATCGGATGATTAGTAGCATCCAGCGTTCAAAGGCCAGGGGACAAGGCTCCGCCCCGATTAAATACCGCGTAGGCGATGCCAGGGGGGACCAAGCCATGGTGGGGGAATATGAGGGAGGATTCGTCAAACTCCACTAAGAAAGGTTACAGCGATGTTTATGAATCCAATTCATCCTTGTGGTCATATTCTTGTGCTTAAGCACTAGCTCTTTCATACAGACCAATTCCCAGTGAAGATAGAATCAGAATATATTGAGATATAATGTGAAAGTTTGTAGTTCGTAACAGATGAAACATGCATCGCTAGACTGTGATGCATGCTAGAAAAAGTGTGCAAGATTGTATGCTCTAGGAACGTTCACATACGAGTACAAAGTAAAAACTAAGGAAATTCTTAAACTGTGAGGTTAAGCCAATGCGTACGCCACTGAAAGCAATGCGTGCATATCCAACATCATAACGATTCATTAATAATTCACAATAATTAATGAACTCAGTAGGAGCAGCTGTGGATAAGTTCGTTGACACGAAGGTACAACACACTGTACACTTGAAGGTTAGTGGGCGTGTTCAACTGGTCAGAACACTAACATTATTCACAACAGCGGCCTCAGGGCTTTAAGAGGTAAAGAATTAAGAACTGGTGATAAATAAGGTAGTTTTGTTCTAGCAGCGACTTCAGAGATGACCTGAGACCATCAGACTCGACTGAAGAGGCTCAAGCTCAACATCTTTGTGCTTATAAGGTCGGTCTGTATCAAAATGACTGTAAATTTATGTACTGCTACTTAGCTGAGTATTCATTAATACTACGGCCGACTTTACGCTGTACCGTGCCAAAAGTGTTCCATCGAAATAAATATCTGTATCTCATTATACGTCAAAATAAGGCATTTCTCCTTCTTCAGTTCAGGATTTGTATAGTTAATACCAGAAAAAACTACATTAGTTGGAATTCACGATTTCCCGAAGTTGCCACTGATTTTGGTTTATTATTCATTCTGAATAATAACCCCATGTTTTTGGTCAGCAAAATTTTCTTACTACCCCCACTCAAAATTTAATACTTCAAGTTTCAAGACATCGGGATTCTAAGTCTGTAACGTAAAATCCCATTTGGTATCTAGTTGTGCCGCCATCTCGGCAACCCGATCGAAAGAAGCCCATAGTTGTTATGGGCAAAAAATGGTTTAAAAAATTAACAAAACGCAGTATAATTCGCAAATACGCCGTTTCGTATCGTTTTGAAGGTATTTTTACATCCTGGGTCGAATGGAATGAGTAGCAGACGTGTGCAACTGCGTATAGTGAAATTACAGTAATTATAGTGAGCCAAAGTTTACTAATTGAAAGAACTCGCGATTGTGTAATAATTTGCAGCGTTTTTTTCAAGACCATTACTAAACTTCCGTAGCCAATCCGGTTTTTTTAGAGGGCTACCATCGCAGAAACCTCAGGAATTCACTATACGCAATTCTACTCGTCTGATACTCATTCTATTCGACCCTGGATCTAAAAATACCTTGAAAACGATACTAAACACGGCATATTTGCGATAAAGCTGCAAAAATTGCGTTTTTAAAATGTTTTTTGACATTTTATGTCTTTACTTTGCTACATAAACTCGAAAATGTAACGCGGGAGATGTTCCGGCAAAGGGTTACGGCGAAGCATCACAAAATGTTTTAACCCTGTGGACGAGGCAACGGTCTCCTATACCGGAGATTGTGGGTTTGAGTCCCACCTGGGTTACGATTATTTTTTTGACACTTAATGTACTCGGGATATGAATGGAGAAGCGTCACGAAATTTGCGTTGGATTAAGTGCATGGTAACGTCTGTTACAAAATCTAACGCTTGGTAACATCACCTCCGTGACTAAGTGATGACGTCAATTGCAATTGACGCGGCCATTATATCGAAACCATCGACGAGCACAATCAAACGTAGTTTTCAACAGATTTTTTAAATGAAAAACACATAAAATGTCCCTCGTGGTGCGTACTTGTACGAAAGCTGTACCCACCGTTCGTGTTAGTGTTTTACTTAGGATTTTGAGTCCTCTTAAATGTCAAGCTTCACGACCACAAAGGAACAACCACTGTCGGAATAAGGTCCCCAAAGTGAAGCATAGTCAGAATTTTGAGAACCATCAGGACTGCTGGTTCAATCAAAAGTCAATCCGAATGGTTAGTACGTTGAGCCTACTGGCTCTTTTGCATTGGAGTACTAATTCCTCGTTCGAATAATTGACCCTGAAGGTTTGTTGATTGCTGTGGTGCGTTCAACTTGACTCACATGTGGAATGTGTGACTTTGCTGTGTTAAGGAATCGTTATCAAAAAACTGCCCTGAACTGGTTTTAATTGGTTTTTTTGCAATATTGGTTGCGGAAGAACAAATTTTCAAGACCACGTTAAAGGCACTAAAATTTTCCTGATCGCAAACATAGGGTTATTATTCAAAATGAATAATGAACCAAAAACATATTAACGGTCACATCAATTTCCTAAAAGTGGAAAAACTCAATGAAGGTAATGAGATGAGTAGCAGCAGTCTAATGAAATCTACCACGTTAAGCGCTCTTATTACTCGAAGTAATTTTTTACTAAGTTCTGAAAAACTCATTGCAAACGAAATTGCATTAGAAGTGCAAGCTGTGAAAAGCGCTGAATGTACGTACATAGTAACTCCTTGCTCCGGTACTAATCGTAAAAGCGAGTTATCAAACGAGGAGCAGGATACTCTAAAAGCAGAAACCTTGGTGTGTCGGATTGTCTCCTCGAAATTGGATTAGTTTGGCGACAAAAATAAACTGATTGACAGGTGAAAGGATGATCGATTGGTAGAACACCCCCCCCCCATCGCCCCTTTCTTACCACTCTCCGCTGTTCAATATATCAGGAGAGCTCTTCAGGCAGCTTGTCAGCCTCCGCGTTTCATCTATTTAGCATAGCCGGCTCACTTGAAATTCCAAACTGTTTTACATCAATGTGCCAAGCGCCTCATCTCACTGGCAGAGCTAATAAAGAAGTTTTAATATAAACACAAGATGGCGGCGGAGGGGTGGAGAGGATAATACATCACCAGACGTATAAGTTGAAATGGAGGGAGGCGCGAAGACTTGAGTTAGGAACGAGCGAGGGGTTGGATCTATTAACAAATGAACTGAAGTCCTGCGGAGGCGGAGGTGACTCCTCTTGTCCCGTCGACGAGCTTTGAGAATAGTTCAACCTTCCTCTTTTCAATAATGTAATGAAATCCTTTTCGTAAACCTTCTGTTATGAAAGATTTATAAACCGAACGATAGCAAAATGCAAGAACCTCGATCGACTACCCTCTAGACCGCTGTACCCGAGGGGAAAGTGATGCGATCACGTAAAAATGTACTGTTCTGAGGATTGGAGCTGAATCGAATTAGTCCAGGAGCCGAGGGCTAAAAACTTACTGGACTGTTGAGTTGAAAGTTGGTTACTATTTTTTCTGATAGTTCCCTCAATGTTTGGTAAAACCCCGCAAGTCTGCTCTCTCTGAAGTATGCACTAGCGGCTCATCAAAAAAGTCAAAATTTGACTTATTAGTTGATAGTTACAATATTTACCACAGTTGAGGAAATGGCTTGCACTTTCCCAATTCACACCTCTGCTACCTCCTATGCCTGGCCATTATGTTGCAGAGTCAATCAAAATTCGTCGAATTTTGAACCAAATTTTCACTTATTAGTTGACATCGGAAATTTGAATGATGGAGTCGCATCAAGTAACTGAGTCGCTCTCTCTCTCTCTTGTATCTCCGACTCTGCCACAATAGTTTCGTGGACTTCGACTTGCAGACGACATCAAAATTTGACGAAATTTTGGTCCAAAAATGACCTTCGGAGTTGAAACTTGGAATTTATGTTACGAATAGGTGAAGTGGAGTACTTTAAGAATTACCTAGTCTACTTTCCACATTTTTAGGACTCTTTCGAGCAGACGACGTCAAAATTTGACGACTTTCAAAGTATCTTATACTAGGCACAAAACTTTTCTCCACCCTGAAAATACGGTGAACGGAGATACAAGCCTAAGGAACAAAAATAGGCAAAATGGTTCCAACGATTTTCATCAAACTCACAGAATGTTTTTAAATAGGTAATACGTATACATTGTTACGAATAAATGTTCATCTGACAGTTCATTGAACAGAAATGAAAATGAAAATATGTCGAAAATAATAGTTTTTTGAACAGTTGTGTGCTCTCCCGAGTAATTGAGTCACTGGATTTAATCAATCTTATTATGTTTCATTGAAACGTAATTGTATTAACCGGCGTCTTTATATTTATGTTCGGACAAAGCCCATTATGAAATCCCAATCGCAAGCTGATGAGATGATCGTATTACTCAAGCCCTATTGAAGAAACTCGGTTAAATAAAAACAAAAACAACCCATGTTCCATATTTAACTGACTTTCTTCAATGAGGTTTCTCGAATAATAATTTATCGGGTTTCCAATTATATCAAAACGGCTATAACGATTAAAATCAAACTTACCAAGTACCCTCAACTAAGTAGTACCTACATTTTGTTCTCCATAAATGTTCCCGTAAAACCGCGTTAAACGAAGATATAGCGCCCGTATATGTAGCAGGTCGTCGCATTTACGGGGCCGCGTAAAGTTGTGTGTTACTACGAACCAGTTATTTTATGAACGTGTTTTGTTAAAATCAGGAATAAAATGTTATAATGCATATTGTATGCGTACTAATGGGTTTTACTTCCCATCCACTAAAGGCATGCAGGAATAACGAGGCGATTGGTTAATATTCTTTTTATGAGCCATACAGACAGAATATACTTCAATATATAATTAGTAATTTTAGCCCAGAGTTGAGCCTGCTGTATGAACACAACATTTTGATGGTAGCAGATACTATTTAATAGTTTACTGAGTGGCGATTCCCGTCATTTTCTGCTGTCAACATTTTTTTTTTTTTTTTTTTTTTTTTTAAAACTGGATAATTCCATTTCAGCGACTCTGCTTTGAAAATGCCACGCTTTTGAGGTGGCAGATAACATTTTATAGTAAAGCTGATGGATGTGGATGTGGAACTCATTCGCGTCGTTTGCAAGTATTACCTAATAAGTCAATTTTTGAGTCATCAAATTCATCAAATTTTGATGCCGTCTGCTCGAAAGAGTCCTCAAAATGAGGAAAGCAGACTAGGTAATTCTTAAAGTACTCCACTTCACTAAAGTTAACGTACCTGTTAGGTGAGTCCGTCTCCTCTGGCTGGTGAGTTACTGTGGGCAAGCGCTTTCGATGTAAATACATCATCGTCTGGCCGTTAAGTCAGTACTGGAGTCAGTCAGTTGGTCGTGGTCTCTTTATACAAAGAGAAAGGTGAAAGGGGTGATGGAGCGTCGGGGAAGGGGCGGGGAGAGGACATCATGTACCTCAGGGGGAAACCCCCTAGAGATAAATGGAACGTGTTGGATGGTCTGTCAATTGTGGAATTTACGTCTTTTTTGTGTAGGGTGGTCTGTAAATCCGTCAGTTGGTTGTTTTCGTTTGTGTAGTGTTTTGAGTGGTGTGAATATGGTGTCGCATTTTGTGTTGATTTGTTCATTTATGATCTGTCCATTGAAGTTTGTTTGTTTATAAATTTCCATGTTTTCTAATATGTTCAGTTTTCGTCCTTTGTATTGTTTGTGTAGCAAGATGGTGCAGTCCTGTATTTTGGAAGGTTCATGTCCAGTTGTTTTGAGGTGGTTGGCAAAGTTTGAATCGTCTTTGTTCCTACTAATGTGTTCTGAATATCTGGTCCGTATTTTTCGTCCTGTCTGTCCTATGTATGCGTTTTTACAAGTACAAGTTATTTTATACATCCCACTTTGGTCGAGTGGGTCTGTCTTTTCAGTCTTTGCAGTTAGTTTGGTTCTAAGTGTGTTGTCCGTACGTAATGCAATTTGTATACCTTCCTTTCGGAGGATATTAGTTATTCCGTATATTTTTGGTCCTGTGTACGTGAATGTGCAACGTCTTGTTAAAGTCTGTGTATTTTGTGTTTTTGAGTCGTTTGTTTTGGAGTCATATTGTCTTAATAATTTGTTTATTGATTTTTTGGAGTAACCGTTATTTTCTGCGATAGTGTTTATAGTATCAAGTTCTTTTTTGTAATTTTGTTCGGATAGTGGGATAGTTTTTAGTCTCCGTATCATGTGTCTAAATGCACTTAGTTTATGTTGTTGTGGGTGGTTTGATGTAAAGTGTATGGTCGTGTCGGTAGCGGTAGGTTTTCTAAAAATGTCGTATTGTAGTTCGTTGTCCAACCGTGTGATTTTCAGGTCCAAGTAATTAAGGGTTTTATTTTGTTCTTTGTCCATGTCATATTGGATGTTATGGTGGATATTGTTCAAGTCCTTTAGTATATCGTCAGTGTTATCACGGCTTAATATGCAGACGATATCATCTACATGTTTGATATCGTGTTTTGTCATTAAGGTCTGGATGTGAGTTTCTTCGTAATGTTGTAGAAATATTTCAGTTAATATGGACGAGGTAGGGTTTCCCATACCTAATCCATCTTTTGGCTTGTATATGCTATTGTTAAATTGAAAGTAGTTTTGTCCGAGTGTCAGTTTGGTGAGGTTGGTGACGTTTCTAGTGGTTGTCGTGTCTATTTGTCTTAGTTTGGTTTGTAGTATGTCAATGGTTTCTTTTATTGGTATGGAGGGATATAAGTTTTTTATATCAAATGATACCAATCTAGTGTTTGGAGTTATAGTTACGTCTTTTAATCTAGTGGTGAGTTCTTCCGTGTTGCGTATCGTATATCTATTTGGTAATGTAATGATACGTTTTAGCATTGTGGTCAAATATTTTGAGAGTTTATATGCTGGTGCAGATGTGAAGTTTATGACTGGTCTGATGGGTGTATCCTTTTTATGAATTTTTGGTTGTCCTTTGAGTAGTGGTGGTTTTGTGTTCATGTTTATGTCAGTCTCGCGCGAGCACTTGTTGAGTCAACATCGGAGAGTTCTCTCGCGTAAAGGAAAAACAGTGCCCGCCCGATCGGCGGTAATGTTTACATTGCGTAATGGATGACCCGGACAACGTCGAAGGCTGTTGAAGTACAAGTATAGCGCAGTGTTGTCGATAAACTGTTATGCGAAGGGGCTTGGTTTTACTGTAAACGGGTCCTCAAGGAGTGTTTGAAAAGATATGTAATATTGCTAGATGGATTGTATTTTAATATTCAGTTGCAATAATAAATCACGAAAAAAAAAAAAAAAAAAAATGTTTATGTATTTATAATGTTGTTCTTTTGGTATGTTAGTATGGTTTCTAAGCGCATTACGTATTTGTGTTTGATACGAGTCCGTAGGGTCTTTTTTCAGTTTCGTGCATTGGGTTTGGTTGATGAAGTCAGTCGTCTTATTTATGTAGTGCTGTTTATCTAGTATAACAATGACGTTTCCTTTGTCTGCTTTTGTCAAAATTAAATTATTGTTGTTGAGTTTGGTCCTAATTTGTATAGCTGTTTTTTCGTCTTTATGGTCCGTCCTGTTCTTTTTGTATTGTTTGATAGTTCGTTCGATTTTGTCTGCAATTTTGTGGCGTATGCGTTCTTGGTTTTCAATCGGTAGATATTGTATGGCTGTCTCAGCGTCCAGAATGTTCGTTTCAATTTCTTTTTGTAAGTCAGTTGAAGGTAAGTTATGTTTGAGTCCTCTTTCTAATAATTGCGATTCGTTATCAGTGAATTTTATGTCCGTCAAGTTAACCGTTCTACTATGAAATGTTGTAGCAGGTTTCGAGATAGGGTCTAGTTTTTTCTTAAGTTTGTCGAGTTTTCTTTCCATATTTTTGTATTTGTTAGTCATGATTGTATTCGTCTTTGTACGTAGGTAGTCTAGGAAATCTATAAATATGTCGTGTAAATTGTTTTTCGTCATTATGCTTGTCGTAATTAAACTATTGTGACAGACTCGGGTTTTTTGACTCAGTTACTTGATGCGACTCCACCATAAAAATTTCCGATGTCAACTAATAAGTCAAAATTTGGATCAAAATTCGATGAATTTTGGTTGACTCTGCAACTTAATGGCCAAGCATAGGAGGTAGCAGAGGTGTGAATTGGGAAAGTACAAGCCATTCCTTCAACTGTGGTAAATATTGTAACTATCAACTAATAAATCAAATTTTGACTTTTTTGATGAGCCGCTAAGTGCATACTTCAGAGAGAGCAGACTTGCGGGGTTTTACCAAACATTGAGGGAACTATCAGAAAAAATAGTAACCAACTTTCAACTCAACGGTCAACGTTTTTAGCCATCGGCTCTTGGACTATATAAATTCAGTGGTACGCCCTATCCGTCTAAAGGCCGCTTTACACGTAACGATAAATCGTACGATTTATCGTAAAGATCGGATCGATTCAATTTATCGTTACGTCTAAATGGAAAATCGTAACGATTTATCGGAGTTGGAGTAGGGTTGGAAGGTTGGAGCCGGCCGGCATCAATTTATGGGAATCGTAACGACTTATTTGAACGTGTAAAGGTTGCTCCTACTTATCGGTCCAATCTCCGCCCAGTTTGCACTTGCCCTGCACCCCTACTCAGTTCTTGTTGCCCTCAGCTCTTGTTACTCAGTTTTTGTTGTAATATAAAATTTTCAAGTTATTATGGAAAGTCTGCAGCCAAAATAGGTACATTGCAAACTATTAACTGAATTATTGACAAACGTCCCTGGGGTTTAGTGTGTCTACTAGTGAACATGATTAAGCTTTATTTCAAGAACGGTAAATTTCAAACGTTCAATGCAAATTTCTCTTGCCAAGAGACTGACCCCTCCCCGTTAGAATACATACAGAACTTGTCTCGAACAACTTTTGCCTGTTGCAAAACTTGGCCTCCTGAACGTGGTCGGAGGTTGTGCAACAGGCCTTGCACCTATTTGAGCAGTACCATCGATAATATTTTCGCGATCAAAAATTTCAGTAGGGGTGTAGGCAGTGGATTTTTGGCTCAAAAAATTGTGCAGAGCACAGCAGGCAAGAGCTACTGATTCGGTGGTTTCCAAATTTAAATTAACTGCAGTGTAATCGTAGAGTAGTTGATAGTCTTTCGTGCGGAGATATAGCTCTTCTCATAACAGTATCCGACTTTGATATAAACGGAGAAACTAATATTAATAATTCTACGTAGGTTTCCTCGTCCATTCGCAAATAATTCCGTAAGTCATTCGGTTCATTTGTCAGCTCCTTTAACAGATTTACATGAGAGAATTCTCTCTTCTTCAGCAGCCACTCACGACTCCACTTCGACCTTGCTTT
The DNA here is from genome assembly GCA_020466155.1 of Pachypeltis micranthus. Taxonomy (NCBI): domain Eukaryota; kingdom Metazoa; phylum Arthropoda; class Insecta; order Hemiptera; family Miridae; genus Pachypeltis; species Pachypeltis micranthus. The sequence goes on from CM035769.1 coordinate 44,070,644, forward strand.
TCGCGGGTGTTCACTTTTTTTCGCCAAACAACTCATTACCATCCACAATGCTGCTTCCTCCATGGCAAAAGCTTATTTGATGAGGTTGGTTGCGCCATATCGTTTGACCGATCGTAGTGTGTAAACAGCCTTCCCCCTTCCAATTTATTGGACGATAAGTTGGAACAATTTATCGTTACGTGTAAAGCGGCCTTAATGCTGAAGTCGAAACTATCGAGCGAATTGGAAGGCCAAGTCCAGCTTAAATACTTAGTGCGAAGTACATTCGCGGATTTCCATAACTTCAACTAGTGATAAAATCTATTTTCCACTCAGTTCATTTCAGGTAGCTAATAACTTTGCGTTCGCCTCGACCAGTTCATCGGACTACTCTAACAAAACTTTCACACCTATTATATTTTATCATTTTATTTATTTCGCAAGTAAGTAAATATATACGAAATAATCTAAATGAAAACAAACAACCGAAACTGTTCTTCTATCTGGGGAAATGTACGCAGTAGGGAGAAGAGCCACGCTAGAGAGCTAAGTCGAGGATCGAGAAATAAATAATACAAATCACGTCAACCCGTAATTTACCGCAAGTATTTAATTTATAACAAATTGGTACACGACTAATTTTACAGGTCTTGGTAATGAAAAAATAATTTCAACAATTTATTAATTGGAAGACGGCGATCAAATAATTCCTTTTTTGAATTGAAAGGAAGCTAATTATACTCTTTTATTCCCATGTGCGGCACTGAGGCAGAACCATGTGTCCTGACAGTTGAAATTGAAAGAGCCTTCTTTCAAGATCTGTTTAATCAAGGTATAAGTTAGATAGCTGCTACCAGCCAGCTGGCAGTTCAAGGGGAACTCCAGCAACTGCTGTGACAAGCCTGTCTTGCTATTACAGGGGCAATGAGTACCTGCTCCACTGCTGCAATGGAAGTCCTGGTGAATATCGCACCTCTTCACGTACATTGAGAGGACTGCATACATGGGAGCAGTAGGGCTTTTTCAGACAGCAAATGTTTCCTCACGGACTAAGGCAAGCCTCCAAGGAACGACTTGGCAGTTCAAGCTAGAAGAGGCAGCAATCCTTGCTACTGGGGTCATGCCAGAGCGAAAGAACTTACAGTTGCCATTCAGCGTAAGCGTTCAGTCACGGGAACGATGGGATAAAGAGCCGTTCCACACTGAGGTGCTGGCTCTGCGATGGAGGGCAGAGCTGGGCCAGATTTCAGTCTTGCTAAGCCGCTGGAAGAGTACGCCACGATATTAGGAAGCGGAAATTCTAACCATAAAGATCTGCGTGGAGGAGATCCTGACTAAAGGACTTAAGGGAAGCGGGTTTACGCATTCTCGGACAGCCAGACCGTTCTAAAGGCTATTGCAGGCTACACCGCTGGGTCCAGGTTGACAAGGGAATGTCTTCAAGCGCTCATGCGACTCAATGATCGATCGATCCAGCTTTTCAGTCCACAAACCTGCAGCATCAACTGGGAACTAACTAAAAAAGACGCTGGAAAATTGTGAGTACAGCCGCTACCTAATGATACTTCGAATTTATTAAAATATTTTGTGTTACAGCCGAATTCTAGGCAACCGGAATGTCCGCCCTAATTTTTATTCTATAGCATAAAACAACTCTTGTAACCGCATGCGAAATAAAACATCGGTGAAGTAAACTGAGCCGAAAATTTGAATTTTGATCCCCCAAAGAAAAAAAACCGGCTAAAAGCGTGAGCTGCACTCGCGTGAACAAGTAAAAAATAAACTTGACACTTACCATCTCCCAGTCGATGCTCTTGAAGAAAGGATGGCCAGTGATGGCCTCGAAGCCGGCTTCTTTACAGCAACCCAGTCGCTCCTCGGGATTTTTGTTCAGGAAGCCTTTTAGTACTGAGGCTGCTTTGACGGAGAGGGAGCGAGGGATTCGAATAGTCTTTTCCAAAATGACTGCGAACAAAAGAACCAGAATCTTATGCATCGCGTGTTATTGGTGCCAATAGGAATCACTAGAGTGATGAATATAATGGAAGGTACGACAAACAATGGGCGACTTTTGAGCAACGACAAAGGTGCGCGATGATGACTTAATTATTAATTACAATACAGACAATAATTTAAAATAGGCATTTAATTGATTATTTGCATATTTAAAATGAATGTTTTAGAATAATTGTCACAGATTTAATTAATTTTACGTGTAACACTGATGCTACAGAGCCTATTGGTTTATTTTGCTTTCTATTCTAGCCAACGTATTAAGAAGAAATCCGAATTCTAGCAAAGTGTAGTAGCTCAAACTGAGTCACACGCAAAACTTGCGAAAATTCATTTTAAGTACCAAAATGGAGTTATATGGCCCCTTTCCACAAATTTGAGATGAGTGCCTACGTTCAAAGGTGACACGCATGCGTTCAATTGACTTACAATATCTTGGTCTAGTTGTTAATGAGATAAATTGATGGCAATACAAGCAACCTTCGAAGGTCAACGAAGTGATTGTGCTAACCCGTGCAAGGTCGATCCACCAAATTGAGGTGAAAACCCAATCAGGGCTCCAAACCGTTACCTAATGGTATGAGCACGTCAAGCTGCAGGTGGCTGATCATCACCCAGCTCATCCTCTTAAAGGCAAAATTAAATAGCCAACCGTCAATACGTTGGCTCCTTTTTGAAAAGCAAGCTGTTTACTTAAGAGCCAATGCAGGTAAGAGGTGGTGTTCTAACCAACACCTCCAGTCCCTCAAAGGCACTATCCTCGCAAGGTTTGACTTATTACGAGCTATTAGCAGGTACAAGGCCAATTACTTAGGCGAAATGTACTACTGCTCTGTTGTCAGAGGTAACAAACTCACAGTAAACCAAAGCCAGATCACCAAGGCCCACGAGACAGCACCCAAATAGGAAGCATTCCAAGAGATAACTGGCCAGTTACCCGTTGATTTAGTCATATCTGTGCCAAACTCCGTATAGACCTCTCAACTGAATGAAAACTTGCTGCACTAGATGAGCAAATGGCAAGCGAGATGGGAATCCTTGTCGAGAGGAAATGGTATGAAGAATTTTTCCCTACATCCGTGAACGTCATATGAGAAATTGAGTTGAGCCAGACCACTGGCCAAGTCACTCATCTGACACACTGAATGTCCCAAAGCTAGGTTGAGCACTGCGGCCTGTTCACCTATTATGTGAGCTTTAATGTCCCACAGGTCCGTGCCTAGCCTCCTAAGGAATGCCAGGTATTTCCTGACAGAGTTTTCATTGAGGTCCACCCAGGGAGAAGTAGTACCAAAGACCAGAAATTGCTCCCTTCTTGATCTCAGGTACTGGGCCAGGACGTGGTAGGGAATCTCCTCATCTGTGCCAGACCACCTACACCTAGTGGTGTCGACTATGCTCATAACATACATGTGTTTGTTCATTTTACAGTGCTTTGAGATTATCCCCACAATCTGCCTTAGGTTCTTCCTCTGCATCATCAGAAGGCTCCGTCTTATGTGTTTGCCCTGAGATAAAACGTTTGGAGTGCCTCACTCCCTCAGCATTCCATGCTGTCTGATGCATTCTCCTGGCATATTCTCCCACAGTCATCGTGACCAGTAACAGAAGTCCCACAGTGTGGAGAAGGCCCTATAGGTACAGTAGAGGAACCGCATCTGGCCGGATGGTCCATCCCCTAATTTCCAATGGTCCCTTTTTGCCCAGGAATCTAATACAAGTTAACTCTATTCGTGTTTCCTTAGGTGTTAAGCTGCACTCTCGCAAGAGTTTCAACGTTGTGCAGCAGTTCACGCTTGACTATCAGTCATTATAGTATGTTGATAGTTTTACTGCTATAGCCTTTCTCATGCATCATGAGGCAATGATAGCATAAATCCCTTCTCGAAAAACCGTTGGAGTGGGACCCAGGGTTGAGCCACGACGCGACATGGCAACGTCAATGCTCAGCTCCATTTCTTTTCTCTCAATGACTCAGCAGCCCACACGTTCAGCATCTCCAATACTGGGGAAACAAGAACCACATGCCACTCCACAGAAGTTCCTACAAGAGTGCGCCATGGCCCATCCATCTCTTCCTTTGAAACTTGCCCACTAAGTAAAAAGTTAGATCAAGTGAGTAACCAGATTAAGAACTCTTCCTAGACGGTACAGACTGCACTGGGCTTTATAGTGACACATGGGCAACTGCTCACACAACCGCTAAATTACAGCCTCCTGTACCTCCACAGGCTGGATTTGGTGGGTCTGAGTGAGTGCGTGGGCTGTTGCGCAATAGCGTATTGCAACTTCCATGATTTTCGAATGATATAACTCTCTTATGAATGTCGAAGAACAGTCATTGTTATAGGAAAACAGGTCAGTTAGACCACCAGTATAAATGAATATGGCACGCTCAGAGGTATTCCAAAGTATTGCTAATTTTGTAGGTTTTTTTCAAACAGCGTTTATCTAAATGGAACAGTTTGTTGGAGCTTAGTCGATAATGTTCCTCTACCGTCAAAGCCCGTCACATAGGTAAATCCACGTACTAACTGGTAACGACAAATGTGGTTCGTCAATTATACGGATTTAATTTTTCTGACGACCTGACAAATGTATTGGGTGCATTGATTGATGACCTAAAATCCACTATACTCAAAAATGTGAAAAATAATGTAGAGAAAATATGTTTGGTGAGGAGCAACACACCACTTTCCCCAACCCCAGTGAATTCGTCGACCTGCTGTACATGCGGACGCTGTATCCTCGTTCAACGGGAATATTCATTGAGCACAATACGCAGGTATTAACGATTCGAGGACATCCTGTGAGTTTAGTGAAAATCGTTGTCATTGTGCGGAAAAACCTATCCCATTTTCTGTCTGTTCTTATACTTTACAAGCCGAATGCGCGTTTGTAAACAGAAATGATAAGATCCAGAGAAATCATTGTACTTCCTCGATCAAATGATTTTGAATGAAACTCCACAATTTAGGTTATTTCGGGCTCGAGATATTGTAAACGAGAAGAACGAGTGCTACAAATTAAGACAGTTCATATATGAGGATTTGTGAAAGGCATCACAGGACGTATTGGATTCCCAGGTTGATGATTTTTACTTTCCTTGGCGGTAGCAGCTACTGGGTTCAAAAAACACGATTAGAGAAAATGATCTGTGTGTGTGTGTGTGTGTGTGTGTGTGTGTGTGTGTGTGTGTGTGTGTGTGTGTGTGTGTGTGTGTGTGTCTGTGTGTGTTCACCCTGCAGTCAGGGGTCCAGGGAATTCCGCTGACGTATTCCCTGCGTGTCGTATGAGCCGACTAAAAGGGACAGCCGGGTGGGCCCAGCTTGAAAGACAACCTCAACCTTTCATGAGGTCCCGCAGGATTACATCCAACGAGGCTTAACTGTGGCTGGGCGTCACAGTGTACTCTGTCGCCACACCCTGTGCTCACTTCAGTAGTGGGGTCCAGAATTCACTGCCGTACTCCTGCGTGTTCGTGTATGTCGGACTAAAAGGGACACAACTTACACTTCATTCACATACATGACACACTGGGAACCCCCCTACCTTTAGCTGGGATCGCAGAACACACCCCCTGCAGGAAGGGTGTACAGAATTCTCCTGCCGTATCCCTTTCAAGGGTGGTCGTTAAACCGGCCTTAGCGCTTAAAGCTCACTTGACACTGATACACAACATATTCCAGATACTAAATACACTGCAACGGCTTGCGTGGCAGGAACACACTCACTTGAAACACTCCTATAATGAGCTGAAAGACAGTCCTGGAAGTAGCTCACTAACACTTTGAGCGATCCCTTTATAGGTGCGGCCTTCGAATGAGGAGGGGGAAAACCAGGTTTGAGCGTTCCTGGCGGCTGATAGCGTGTGTCCCGCTCGCCACATCACTAGTGGCCGAGGGCTGACTCTGAGCAGCAGCCGAAAATCCCTCATGCGTCTTAGTCCCGGTGGGTGGCCGGACTGGCAGCTGCGGCGCATGTGGGGGCCTCCCTTTGACCTCAACGGACCAGCGAAAGGGGCTAGAATCAATATGCCTGAGGGAGCTTCCAGGACACTGCCTCGGAGCACCTCTCGCTCATACCACGGTAACACACACAACAAATGAACTCACAAGGATACACTACACCAGTCCGCTTTAATCACCCTCCCAAATAAGTAAAAACATGACAAAGTCAACTAAAACTTCAGCAGGTAATAAAACGCCACCTGCGCTTGCCTCTTTCCTCGGCTCGCCAAGCTCGACTCCCTTTCCTCTTGGACGATGAGCAACCTACTGCCGTCTAAACAAACAAGGGCGGAAAGAACCGGGCAAACCGCGTTCATCTCCTCTTCTCCCCTAGTAGCCCTGGGGCAACCCGCTACTACAAGCACACGACACAGCGTGGACCCTAAACTGTCGGACATGGGATAAAATTTGCGCATGTCCAACGCCCAATCATCCACGGCCAGCTGGCACGGATGAGGGCTAACGCGACAGGACCTATCACGGGACCTCAGTAACTAGCTGCCTTTCGAAATTTCGAAGCTGGCTATAAAAGCTAATGGCCGCCCCAACGACATCGCCCCCTGCCACTCCCCCCTGCGGAAACTGTGGCGGCTGTAAATGCTGTCGGAGGAAGAGCCGCGAGGGCAACTGCCCAGCAGCCAGTGCCACCAGCCCCCAAACTCGAGGAGCAACAACGAGCCAGGGTAGTTACCCAGGCTCTTCATGCGCGCAGTGCAGTAGCCGCTACTGCGCCTCTTCTCCTCCCCTCATGTGGAGCTGAGGCGGAATGGCAGCACTGCCAGGGCCAGGAAGCGAGAGGGAAGCAGAAACAGGCCCCAACTAGCAGGGAAGTGCAGGCCGAGGCAGCGCCCCGCCCATGCCTCCGCCCAAAAAACAAGGGCAAAAATAAAATAAACAAAAAAAAGCCTCCACCGCTTGCCAACTCCTCCTAAAAACCCACGACAAAACGTGGGTAGGTGGTTAGCGCGGACATGTGAGGAAGAGAGGCTGGTCCTTCTCCAACCCTGACGCAATGGAAGCGCTTATGGGTGTCCCTGCTACGGACCTCCAAGCTCTGAGTGTCCGAAAGCGTTGAAAACATCCGCACCGGGCAGTAGGAGGTGGCGCCGCCATTGTGGACGGAAACGCCAGAAATGGCCAAGGCGCTCACGAGCCACATTTCCACAAAAAGGAGTTGAAGCTCCAAGCGTCAAAGGCCCCCTGGGTCGTTTCACGCCTGCTGCTGCGCGGACAAGCGACCTAGACCTTCAAAAAGAGGACTTGGCCCAACAAGTTGTTGAGCACAACCCTGCGTTAGCTTGCAGCCGTGCAGGATGTCAGGCCTCTTCACCAAAAAGCGTGGCAGACAGAAGGATTGGGTGATTGAGGTATCACCCAGCCTGTACAAAACTAGAGGGGGCAAGGCACCTCCAAATAGCCTGGCAGCGGTGCGCCATACGAAAGTACCAAGCCCCCACTCAGTGCTACACAAATGCCAGCGCTATGGCTACCTGGCAGGCCTGTACAAGACCTGTTGTGTAACGCCTGCGCGCCTTTGCCACATTTGAGTAAGGAATGCAAGCGTGATGCTCCTCTTCGTGGCGTGCCAATTGCGTCAGAACGAAAATCCAACAGGTCGCACACACTCTGTTACTGACGAGACGCACGCTGTACCATTCAGTCAGCTTAGCGGACGTTGCTCCAGGAGTCACGAGTGGATTATGAATAGGTCAAAACAGTTCGAATCCTTCAGCACAATACAAATAAGAGTTGCCCAGTTATGGCTGAGTTGCTGCAAATGCACTCAAGAAACGCTGCAGTGTCCTCGCCATACGAGGAACCGTATATAGGATCCAAAAACTCTTGGTCTCGGATCGCAGGCACGCTAGTGGTGGCTGGAGCAAGAACGAGCCAAGGCAGCAGTAGCCTGCATCGACCTGTCCATTGACATGCTCGCACTACTCACCTGAACAGCCAGCACTTGGCCGCTGTGCTCATCCGAGCCGGTGTGGCTTTGAGCTGGTTGTATTATCATTTTACAGGCAATTTGGCGCACCAGTTGCCAACAGCCTTGAACCACTCGGGAGCGTGGCTCTAGCAGGCTATCAGGACGACCCTGTAGTTCAGTGCTGATGCAAACGCCAGATCACCATTGTGGGGATCCTCAACCCTGAATGGGGCGGGCGAGGCGTATATAGAGCTGCTCACCAGGTACAACTTGGTTGCTGCCAACTCCGACCCCATGACTGGAGGCGACCCATGATGGCCCGGGGAGGAAGGTCGTGTATAGACGTCACAGCAAAGTCCGTGTCCCACACCTGCTACTCAAATTGAAGGGTTATGATAGGGTCGCACCAGGTAACGCAGAGCGATCACATGGTTATTGATTTTGCCATTACGGATGATAACATCCTCTGCAAAGACATCGCCATGAAAAGCGATTCAAGCACAAAAAATGCTGACTGGCCGCACTTTAGGGTACTGGATGGTGAACTCGTTACGCGGGCCGCAGACACCGACTCCTAATAGTGCAAGCATCCACACCTGAAGAGGTGGACAGCAAAGTGGACACATTTACCACAGCACTGCACTCTGCTAGGGCTTCTCTACTTGGCCAACAGCAAGCACAGGGCGACTCAAAGTCCCATGGTGGACTGAGGAACTTAATCCCTCAAGCAAAGTGCAAATAGAGCCAGAAGGATGTACCAAAACACTGTGACCCTGATGCCAGAGCAACATTCTGAACTGCCTTCATCCGAAGAGAAGAAGGCTTCCACCGAAGGCCATCAAACGAGCCAAATGGCAAGGCTGGCGAAATTTTTGTAAAGCGGAGAGCTCTGAGAACCCCTGGGGCAGACACTACAAGTCCTCCATAGGAAAAGCAGAATGTAGAGCAGGTCTTAGCTGCGATGCAAAATGAGTCAGGCTGGGCCTGCAGTATCGAACGCTCACTGAAACCTCCTTGAGAAGGCGTTCCCAGATGACCAACCAGCTCGAGACACTGAAGCCCAGAGGGCAGCAAGGGAGCTGATCATGACCCTCCCGAACGAGCCCGACATCCCATTGTGTGACAGCAGGCGACCTCGGGCAGGGCTCTTGGTGAACCTTAAAGCCCAACAAATCTCCTGGGCCAGATAAAATAGAAAGCAATATGCTAAGGAAGGCTATTGAGCGACAATCTCCAGCGGTCTCCTTTAATTTATTTAATGACTGTCTGCAGGTCGGACAGTTCCCACTCAGTGGAAGTCTGCGCGCGTTGTCACTCTTCAAAAGGGAGGCACCGGCAATCCAGTCGGACTCCGCGATCATGGAGACCACTCAGCCTTCTTTCCATATTAGGCAAACACTAGAAATCTTGATGTTGCAGTCCTCAAGGAGTCTTTGGTCGCAACCTCACAGGCAGGCAATACGGGTGTACCAAAGGAAGGTCCACGCAGGATGTCATTGTTTAGATTCAGCGTGTTTCCTCTGCTGGCACCGCTGGGCATGTCGTAGCAGTTCTGATTGACATCAGAGGAGCGTTTGACAACCTTTGGTGGCCAGCGCTCGCTTAATGAACTCAAAGGTAGGGAATCTCCCCAGAACCTGTACTTTCGCTCGTCAGAAGTTACCTGACAGACAGAACTGCTACGATCGAAAGTAGGCATGTCTCCGTCCGGGAGAAAGATTGAGAAGGGGTGCCTGACAGGCTCGGTCCTAGGACCAGCACTCTGGGAATGCCTTCTTCGAAGGTCTCTCAGAAACCCATGGAGACTGACCGCGAGCCGTACGCCTATGTGGATGACTTGACTGTGCTGATTCTTTGCAGAGTCAGTCCGCCAAATTGGAAGAAAAAAACCCACCACGTGCTCCGCACTGTCAGACAACCAATGAAATGGCGAGCACGCCGAAGATGCAGGTGGCTGAGGAAAAACCCAGCTAATCCTCTTGAAGGGGGAAAGTGAATAATCCACCCACAATACGCTTTAAGGCTGCTACAGGCTCCTTCTCTGAAAAGCACGTCGTAAGTATTTAGGAGTGAATATAGGTGAGAGGTGGGGTTTCAACCAACACCTCCAGTCCCTTAAAGGCACCTTACCATTGCAAAGGTTTGCCCCACTGCAAGTACATTACTAAGGCCACTTGGGTGTGTGTTACCACGACACCATCCTCATGTATAAGGCCATCTATTTAGGCGTGATTGACTAGTGCCCTGTTGTCTGGGGGTAGCAAACTCATAGTCGATCGAAAGAGAGTTCTGGCCCGATCCCAGAGAGCCCGCGCTCCTGTGGATCACCAAGGCCTACAAGACTGTATATCAACGGAAGCACTCAGGTGATCACTGGTCAGTTACCATGTTGATTTGGCTGTTGAGTGCATGATTGACAAGTGAGAGTGAAACGGAGCTTCCCCGCTTGGGCTGAACTCCGTACGGATCTCACCACAGAACAGAAACTTGCCGCCATCGATGAATGGGCTCTAGAAATGGCAAGCGAGATGGGAATCCTCGTCAAAGGACGTGATACGTATGAGTTCTTCCCCAACATCCGTGAACGTCTTTCTAGAAAATGGGTTGAGCCAGACCACTGGATTTGCCAGTTCCTCACGGACATGGTGACTTCCAATGCGCCGGTCTAATTTCTCTCTTTTCTCTGAAAGACTCTCCATTATGCACGCCTTGTGCCTCCAGTGCGGAAAGGAAACAAGAAACCATTACAAAGGCTCCACTGTAGTTTCTACAACAGTGAGCGACTGGTTGTTGAGAGGGCAAACGAACTTAGCAGCTTTGACTGCTACAAAGGAAGCCTATAACCATTTTGCAAAGTTCGCAAAGAAGGTAATGGCTAAGAAACGTGGTTATAGTTGGATCAGTCCTTTGAAACTTGCCACCCAAGTAAATTTTCCAGTAAGATCTGTGTAGGGAACCAGATTAAGAACTACTCCCAGATGGGTACGGATTCTCAGGTGGTCACCATCGGCGCGCGGTAACACACGGGCAACAGCTCTCTACGGTGAGACTGGCTAACGACCACATACCTGCCGTGCACTCCACAGGTCTGAGTTCGTGGATGCTGCAGGGGCCGGCCTCTTGCATATTAGCGAAATCCGCAAACTTCTATGATCTGATATAACTTCGTTTAAATAGAGGGTTTAGGTACAGTCATGAAATAAAGAAACAGATCTGTGTGTGTGTGTATTTGTGAGTGTCTGTGGACACGAATGAGAGATAACAGCTAAACTGAATCGGCTTAAATTCGATATTTAATCCACAAGTCAGGAGAAAAGCTGTGTAATGCGTCGCATCAGATATTTTTGTTGTTGTTGAGCGCGAACCATATTTCAGCAATGTACTGCCCACGGAACGATGCTATCGAGAAGAAGGACTGTTCCAGAACATTCTCTCCCTAAACAGAAGGCTTCAGTATCATTTCCCCTCCTTGCAATCATCCTGATCACCAGTACAAAGATAGATAGTTAGAGTCGTTTTCACCAAAATGGCACTCACCGTGGTACAACCGATTATAAGATAAGTGAGTCAAGGCCAACCTGTTTCCTTCCCACCATGCGAGCCGATATCACTGTGGGATGCAGTTAGTAAAGCTGTGATTACGCTGTGTTAAGGCCATTTCGAGAAAGCAATCGACAAATGAGGTTACAGTAAAGTAAGGAAATTGGGCGTCAGTTCAATATTCCGTACTGTAAACAAGTGTATAAACGTAATCAGTCCCGTAACTGCACATACCGTGGATGCGGACCCTCAACAACCCTGATTCGACCAAATTATTGTTTCTAATAATTGTCAGAAGCCAACGTGGCCGCATTAACCTCAGCCAAAGATGAAGCTGGCAAGGAGCATGAAGTGAAAATACGCATACTCCAATTGCAGGAGCTGGAGGAAAAGTCAGAGAGAATGCTTTGTGCGAACAGGAAAAATCGTAAGTGGTACAAGAAAATGAGAGTTGAGCAAGCAATAATAAAAACTGAAATTTGAAGTTACAACTTTTAAAAGCAAGGAACTTTAACAAGGAAGGGAGGTCTTGTTTAGTACACTAAAGTCTGTGTAAAAGTGTGTTATTATTTAACATATCCTTCCCATCTGCTTTTAAATCCACCCAGGTAAGCCATTTGCTGGGTTTTCCAACACGGTGATATGACGTCTACTTTTTTTTTCCTAAAAGACGAGTGTAACACTTTCGTTCACAAGAGAATTTAAATTCATACATCTTGAGGTCGTCAGAAAGCTCTCCTACCCATCTGAGGCGCCAGTAGAGATGACGTTAACCTAACATATTAGATAATTATCATAGTGGAAAAGCAACTACAATAACTGCGCACGTGTAAACAGCATATTCGTTGATTATTATTATTCAAACACATCTGTATATTATAAACAATAATAGAAGAGAATAGTCGACAGAGCACAGTAATGGAGAACAGACATCAGGATATGATAAAGAAAGATAGGAGCTAACCTGACCTAACCGCCCAATTTTTTGGGGTTAACGCTTGGTCCCGGCTAGAGCCTAACCCAAACAGGTGAAACCTGCTTTTGCAGCGAGAGGCGTTTAGTTACTGTTAATCGAGTCTAAACAGGATCTACACAGTTGGCGAACAAGGCCCTTATACATGTTATTGGCTCGAAAACGGAATCTTAAGTAGCAAGTGGCCCAAATACGGAGTAAGCTGAATCGAATGTGCTTGCTCAGCAGAGGGCAAACCAATGAGAGATAACACTGTCCCTCAAGGAAGCAAGTTTGGCGAGATTGGAGAGTCTTGCCAGGTGCAACACAGAGCGATCACATGATTATTGACATTGCAGTTGCAGAAGACTACATTCTCTGCAGAGACACGTGTGAAAAGCGATTGGTAGCAATTCTCTAGTGCACTGGAAGGTAAACTGTGTGCTGCAGACACCGACCAGATTGTGCAAGCTGCCTCACCCGAAGAGGTGGATGGTAAAGTGGACATACTCACTACAGCACTGAACTCTGTTGGGCCTTATAAGAAAACAGACCTGCTCTTCCGATGTGTCCCTTGTATGCAAAGTTCTCATTTCTAGTCTCGTTGCACCTTTCATCTCAATGTACTAACAACTATCTCCTACCCATCTTCACAAATTTCATATCTCTCCCATTTTCCCTCTGACCTTTCAGTTATGGCCACGTCAGAGTATCACGATAATGTTGTTACTATTCATTATTGTAATCCTCATCTAATTTTATCTTCTACTGCGGTGCTGGTCAACGATGAAATACATCATGCGTCATATGAAAAGAGCCCTTATTAAAATGCACTGGCATTGAAAGGGGTTTACCACAATAAAGTATCTAGTCCAGCGCATCACACAACTTTCCTTGGCATTACGCGCATTCAACAATCTCAACCCCTCTAGCAAATAACAAAATTGGGGTTTCATTTAGTTTATAACAACATTCTACAAAGAAATTCGTGGCGCTTGAAGTTTCACAATTTATTGTTCTGCTCATACTTACGCCACTACCATTATTGACTAATCAGTGCATAGGTCATCCTACCATCTCACGAATTTCTGGTGCTGCACCAAATTATCTCGTGAACCTTATTAAGCTCTCATCGTGTACACAATTTATAGGAAAACCGTCCTGTTTTTTCTGAGATCTCTAGAGTAATATTTGAGAGGATTTTATAACAAAAAAAAGCTGCACCAAAATAGTTTTTCTTCGAAATTCTCATTCTCAATAGTGCTGCTCTCGTTATTTTCTCACAGATAAAAATCTTATAGTATTATTGCATTACTTGCAGCTGTCCGTACAAAAAATATAACCAAAATCGTTATAGGTGTTTTTGAGAAAAACAATTTACCTTTTGAATTACATTGATAAGTATAGTTAGTTTTGGGTCGATTTCGACCCCTCGTTTTGACGCCCCGTGCTGACCCACACACTAAATATCAGAGTTGAGCTGATTCTATCTCAACGGTTTTTACAGATAGACAGACACACATAAAAGTATTTTTTCTCAAAAGGTGAAGAAGCCTTTGAAACGTAACGTTCTTACTTAAAATCGGAAATTCATATTGTTTACTGTGATTCATTTCAATCAGTCCCAATAAGAACATTGATTGACCGTTTGTTTAATTTGATACCCTTCGACAAGGTAGAAGGTCGAACCAGACTCTCCTACCCCCAGAAATCTCAAAATCCCACTACTGGATATGCCCACTGTAACGTAAAAGCTTTTACGTGGTCTGTATGAGGAGCGTCTTTCAAACGCCACCGCATGAAGCTCCATCTCATCAGTCGTCCGTGTCCCAGAAACTCGTTTCCCGCTAACCAAGATAACCTGAGACGAAGTAACATTCGTCCGAGGTTATCTGCTTTTTTCGGTTCCTGAACCAGACATTTCGAAGTACCGTATTTTCCTCCCCTTTTCGAAGGATTCTTCCTCAAATCTCGTGTACTTCTCCATCGACTGCTCTCATCGTCGATCTCCATGCTGTATCGACATCCCTGCCTCTCCCCGGAACATTAACTTTTTACTATCCGATTTATTTGTTTATTTGAATTCAGTTTATTTTGATATTTATTGTAATTGTTGTTTGTGCCATTATACCCTGAGAAGATTATTGATTTTGTTCCAACTAACCAAACTTAACTTCATAATTACATTCGCCTAATTTTGAGTTTCATAATTTCTTTTAAATTTCCTTCCTAGATTTTTGTGTTTGTTTTAATTTTTTTTGGGGGTTTTATTATTGGCACACCGCAAAGTAATGACCCTCACCTTGGAAGAGGTAATCTTCGGTATTGAACTCAAAATTTTCAGAGGCACCAGTGATATCAAATGGACTCCTTCCAGCCAACATTTCATATAACAGAACGCCGAGGGCCCACCAGTCGACGCTGAAAAACAAAAGGAAAAAATTAATTAGGCGTAATTAATAAGTAGTTCCTTAATTATATGGCGCAGTGTATTTAACAAAATAGATCTAATGTAATTTGTAAACCATGAAAAGGTTCTGGATTTGGGTTGAACAGCCACGCAAACGAATTGGTTTACAATGTACTCCATACTCAAAACTGTGCTCCTCGTTTTGGTTTATTATTCATTTCGAATAATACACTTATGGTTCCAGTCGAGAAAATTTGACTACGAACTCCTCTCAAATTTGTCACGTTTCAATTCCCTGCACCTTCAGATCCAGACTGACTTGGGAATGTCTTCAAGCGCTCAAACGACTCAGTGCCCATAATAGGCTTTCCGTTGTTTAGGCGCTGGCTCATAAAGAGCACGAGGGCGATTAATAACAGACTGCCTTGTAAAAAGGGGTACAGAATCCCATTGGGCCTGAGCCCACATAGGATAAACGAAAAGTCACCTGAGTCGTCAGGTGGTCCGAAGGGAGGCAGAAGGAAATAGCGCCCATTGGCATTGCCAGTCACGACTAAGACAGCCGAAAAGCGTATTATGCCTTCTTGTTCAAGAGCAAAGGCAATGCTGGCACTCTCCAGACAGCATCTAAGAGTCCTAACTAACTTCTTCACCCTGTAACTGCCTACCTAGTTATCACCTCGACAAGATGAGCGTCTCAGAGGCAGGTAGTGCAGTGAGGAGGACAAAATGTCACAGCAATTTTATGCATGCTGCCCTGCTTTGGCAGCCAGGCCTTTTCAATACTTCTCCCAGGGGTTGATCGAGCCCCAAATCATAGCGGATTCAGCGGTGAAGGACACACTCGGCTTCCTGAGGGGGACCGGTATGTTCGACATTTTCTACTAAGGGAGCGCATTACAATAGGCCCATGTGTGGTCGCAGTGACAAAGGGACACGGTCCCATGTGCTCCCGGACTAAAACAATAAGGTTTCGATCGAGATCTGGGTCTCGACCCATAGTTGATGCAGAAGACACTGCCTTAAAGCAAAAGGTCTTACTTGCCCTTGGCGAGGAATCCTACAACACCTGCCTAGCCTTTGTAGTGAAGTTCAAAATTATAAATCGGTGAATGGCATCAGAGATCAGTGGACTTGCTAGTGAAACCCTCAAAAGCTAAGCGTAGTTTTGTCCTACCACTCAAGGGTAACTCATTATCGGCAATTGAGTTCAAGATTGACAGGGAGAAGGATATCACCAGTGTACCGACGAAAATTGTCAGGATGAAGGAGGATTTACGTGTCTACAGTTCAGTGACTCATGCTGGAAAAGGGGACTAAAGGGTTTCAGGTCAGTTGTACACAGAAGATGTTTGCTGTTGATGACTTGT
Organism: Pachypeltis micranthus; assembly: GCA_020466155.1. Lineage (NCBI taxonomy): Eukaryota > Metazoa > Arthropoda > Insecta > Hemiptera > Miridae > Pachypeltis > Pachypeltis micranthus. The sequence continues at coordinate 44,086,845 of CM035769.1, forward strand.
ACATACCAAACCACTTTTGGGTAGCTATTGAGTAGCAATAACTGGTATGTTTGACCTGTGATGTACAGCACTCAACCCTGCATATTTTTTAGAAGACTCAAACGAGTTTGAGAGATTATTTCAGGAATTTCCTGGTGTTAGGGAAATGTGGATCATACGATATTCAACTATCATCAGATGCGACACCTTCTGTTTCGAAGATTACCGTATAACTTCAAAGGTAGAAGTAACTGAGTGATCTATTCCTATAGTTATAGCACTTAACACTAATGGGGTATTCGCATACGTGAACATTTTACCGTATTGATCAATTCCATTGTGAGAAAATGAGTTTTTTGTGGCACAGGCCAGACTGACCAAAACTATTGACGCCACGATATTTAACGAACTGGACACTAGAATGGGATTTTGGCAAATTGTTCTGCCTGAGAGCAAACGGCTACAGTGGCCAATTGTTGAAGAACTAAACAACGCCTCTATTTCAAATTCATATCATTCTCGTGCCACCTGTGTGGGCAATGGGTCAATTTGTAACTAACTTCAACCCTGCGTACAATAAACCACGAGAAGGTCTGGAAAGGGAGCCGATAACACTCAAGCGGTTATTTCGTGACGAGTGAAAAACGTCTTATTTTTCTCAAATTTTATTGTTTTACGTGTAGTATTCAAATACTATTCTTTTGTACGCGCCCCAATAGGTTATCAATTCTAAGGGCATCAATTAAAAAAACAACGAACATTCTAGATCAAAAATTTCCGTTAGTTATTATACCTGTTGCCAATCATGTGGCAATTGTTTGATTCCTTAGGTTCAAAAATACATTTCATTCTTGTCCCAACTCTTAGCCAGCATGTTAAGTTCTTACATTAGCGGCGAGTATGAAATCAAAAAATTATCTGGTACCCTTAAAGAGTACTCTTGATTTCAACGAATTTCAACGATTTGGAAAACTCTGCTTCAGCTAAATTCCAGAAAACCATGGAAATAATTTTTTCGTGGATCAATAGAACAATTTTTGTTTCAAAATTGTGTCAAGTCGGAACGAAGGTACAGTTGGAGAAACGTAAATGGCTGCAAGACTCAGCTGACTATTTAGGTCAGAAAGTCGATAAACGTGGAACGTGGATCGTTCCGCAGACTTTTAAAGAATTACCGAACCAATAAATCAAAAAGAACTCAGATCATTTTTAGGTGGCATAAACTACCTTCACATATTGGTGCCAAATTTAAAGAGAAACTGCCTTATCCTTTATGACATGTTGAAAACAAGTAGCAAGTAGAGGTGTAAATCCGTATGAACTAGTTCTCATGTCAGAAACGAATTTGCTTCACTACACTCCGTCCCTACAACTACTACTAAACACAGATGAAATTGAAAAAAACGGGAGGAGTCTTACGCCATCAGTAACCCAACAGTGTTCCATAGCCTACTGTCCAGAGTCCTAACACTGATTCATCTGGACTGAGGTGGGCGCCCTACAGTGGTATATCTATGGGTCGGTTATGAGAGGCAGAGCTGGACTGGGCATTGCAGGGCCCAATTACAGTCTTGCTAAGCCGCTGGAAGAGTACGCGACGATATTTCAAGCGGAAATCCGAGCTATAAAGATCTGTGCGGAAGAGGTCCTGACCGAAGGACTCAAGCGCAAATGGATCTTTCTATTCTCGGACATCCAGGCCGCCAGGCAGAGTATAGTTTTAGGTCCAAGCTGGCATGGGAACGCCTTCATGTGCTCAAGCAGCTCGGTGCCTATAATAGGCTTTCCCTTATCTGGATGGCGGCTCACAGGGGGCATGAGGGCAGCGAAAAGGCCAACTGCCTTGCGAAAAGGGGTACGGAATCCCTACCCATTGGACCTGAACCCTAAGTAGGTATGATGAAGCGTCACCTGAATCGCTTGGTGGCTCGATGGGAGATACAGGAAACAGCGCCCCACTGGCATCTCCAGCCACGACTAAGACTAGCGAAAAGGCTTGCTACGCCTTCCTGTCTAATCCCGAAGGTGATGCTGACACTCTCTAGACGAGATCTGAGTCTTGATTAGCTTCCTCACTGGACACTGCCCACTCAGGTATCACCTCAACAAGATGGACATCAGAAGCAGTGGAATGCAGACTTTGTGGTGAGGATGAGACAGCAGAGAACATCCTATGTGAAATGTCAAACGCTTTGAATACTTTGCTAAGGGGTTTATTGAACTCCAAATCATAGTGGAATCTGTGGTGAAGGACATACTCGGCTTCATAAGGGGGGTGGGTATGTACAACGCCTTCTACTAAGAAAGGGTCAGAGTAACAATAGGCCCATGCGTGGCCGCAGTGTCAAAGGGACTTTGTCCTGTACGCCCTCAGAAAAGAAAAAAAACACTGATTCAACAGAGAGGACTGTGGAAGTTCACAATAAATCTACAATGCGAACGGAACAATGAAAAAAAACGCTGCCAATTATTACACAACGGTTTGTTACTCTTTTTCCCAGCACGATTGTGACCTATCCTATTGAATCCAACGTCGGAAAATATTAACAGTGTAGCACAGGTATATCAGCACCCCGGAAAACGGCAGCTGATATGCAGACCACTATATTTGCTGAGCACCTCAGAGACCCGTCCCCTTTGATTCAGCATCGACAAATGCTAATCAACAATTTGAACCATGATTTAACTAGAACAGAATAACAAAGATCGACATTGCCTAGATGAAGCTAGGATACTGGCATGACAGCAGTGGTGGGAGGCAGTGAGCGCAGAACAAGGATAAAAGATAACTTTCGCTACATTATCCCACGATTTCCTTCAAGTACTAGAATTCACCTCACTATAATAACTGTGATTTCACTGTTGTCCATCTAGACGGTCCTGCATCCAGGAATACCTATCTTATTCGACACAGCATTAAAAAAGCCTAGGAAACGACACTAAACACCGCGTAAATGCAATAAAACTTCCATAATTTCGTTTTCAGCTAATTTTTTAGACCATTTTTTTCTCATAACAACCAAGAGTATTGACTGATAGGATTGTCTCATAGGCAAGCACAACTAGATACCAAATGGAATTTTCGTGTGCAAGAACGGATATTTGAGACCTTGTTGAAAGCTGATAGCTCCAACGGCGGACATTGCCCATGCCTTCAATTTCATCATAAGAAGCGCAAGAAACGAACTCACAGTATCGATTTGAAATCAATTTGAAACAGAAATCTATTCAAATGCAAATCTACAATCTGAACTTTTATCTAAAAATTACCAAACTCCAGAAAATGAAGAACATTTTGCCAAAAGTCGACATGGTCGTCGTCTTAAACCGCAATATTGGACAGAGGACATTTCGGGGACACTTCACGAACGAAATCGAAGGCTCATTGCGTGTGGATTCACTCAATGACCAAGAATCGACTACGATGAGATCTGTCCCCAGTCATGAGCTAATAGACTCGACACAGCCTACACTTGACATTATCGGAGCTCTAAATGAATTTGAAGCAGCTCGAAGATTTAATAAGAAGTCTTCAAGGAATTCTTATTGAATAAAGTCAAAATTCTGCTAATTCCGCTTATCAAAAAACGTATCATTCGGGACATGATTCTATGGAATAAGTCTATCGATTGAAATAAAAGCAACACAAGTAGTTCGTTTTAGTTTTTGGCTGGTAGACAACAGTAATGAAACACAAGACTAAAATAACTCAAATTCACACCATCCTGCACAGTGACTTGACCATAACTTGCGAAATGAGCGATTCAGGTGAATACATGTGCCAAACGAGTGACATTAACACACTTCTCAACAAATTTGGAATACACTTGACAAATATCAGGGGTGCGTGGGATCAATGGAGCCCTTGCTGGAGTCCTCGGTCAATGGGAGGCACGCTGGGATGCAGGCCTCCTTCCTCGTGGTCCAACTTCTGTTTGGGTACAGGCTTCAACTTGTGCTGGCGCTTCTATATAAGCACAGCACATTCAATGATTGCCCTTGAGGAGGGGGCAGCCGTTTCTCACCAGCAAGGCAGCCATCTGGTCTACGATTTTCACACAGATGTGGGCCGCCCAATGGCGTGAGTTGGAGGCATAAACCATACTCCACTAAATGCGAAGGACCCCTGCTGCCATGCAGATCCCCCCACCCCTGAGCGCCTTGTGGTGCCCGATGGACCATAGCCACACCCATGCGGCTTAGCCATGAACCAACAGGCCAACACTGGGCTGGCTAGTTAATCCATTAGGTAAAAAATCTGTACATGCAAGATTCTATACAACTATAGGGCAAAATAATATAAAAGGAGCTAGTATGTTGGAACGAAACTAATTTAGTAGACACAAATCTCTATTAACCTCCGTCTCTGCTCTCAACTCTCCTCTACTCAATATGCCAACCTCCATACGAGCAATGCTTTAACACAATGGAATAGAGTCACACTGAGCTCAACCAAGAATGCCTTGCACACTTCCTTCACAGGTTTCTACTTCCATAGAAATTCAGTCGGTTAGGAATAAAGAAAAGAAAGAACGGTCGCTCAATCAAGAGCTGAAAGTGAATGACTTTGGGCGAAACTGCTAAGAAAGCAACTCATTTGAAAAATCAGGTTGACATTGGACATCATTTGGACAAGTCTATCGGAATGATGGAGTATCGTTTCATAGAAAACCTCTACACCTTCGATGTGAGAAAACGAGAGTCGCGTTAATACATTTCAGTCAGTGGGAGCTAAGGGAAAAGTTAATGCACATTTTCTATATTTACTCCTCACGTTAACTTAACTATTGCGCAAAAGGGAATTAAAACTGAGTACAGTACGAAAGTCATAGTGCGACTTATGTGAGGGTGTGAGGGAGAGGGGAGGGGGAGAGGAGCTTAATTACAACTGACGATTGCTATTTTATTTGAGTCACCGGCGCCATTAGCAATCACCACCACTAATTCTAATACTGCTAGATTTACAATGAACAATTTGCATTCTCTATATTAAAAAACAGTGTAAATTTAAACTCAATTTACATTAATTTGTCATTTTTTATTACTATTTCGATTTAAATTAAAACTTTTTATACTTTAAAAATTCACAGTTCATAACCCCCATTTACTGAAATTATCAGTAGACTGATGTTGTGAACTTACCTGAAACCGTAATCCTCTCCTCTAAGGATTTCAGGTGCGATGTAGTTGGGCGTTCCACAAAACGTCGACGTTGTGTCGTCAGGCCTAATGCCCTCTTTGCACATTCCGTAATCAGTCAGCTTGATGTGACCTTCGTGGTCAAGAAGAACATTGTCGAGTTTCAAATCACGATATATGATCCCTGTGAATGAAACGTGAGATTAGCACATTGCGGAAACTGTTACAGAAACAAACGGCGAAATAGAACAGGACAAATAATCATGAAATCTCCCTTGATTTGAGAGCAACTTCAGCCTGAGATAACGATAGTTAGTTAACTGGACGGACTACAGTTTTGTTGTTTTTTATTTTGAGAACGCAAGTACCATCTGACCGATATTTACAACGGAAAACTGCTCTAAAACGGGTTTTCGTCGAAATATTTGATAATTTACTGTGTCGCTCTTGCTATTTTACGACAAATGAAATGAACCTTGAGTTGTGTTTCACCAAGTTCATATGAACTGAGTGAAAAATAGATTGTACCATTAGCTGTTATAGTCGTGAGTCAATACTGGTTAATGTCAATAGGGGAAGCTTATTCTTCATTCAGGTTACGTGCCCTTCGTTGTAGATCGTAGCTCTAAGTTCAATATTAAAGGAATTTATAGAGTTGCTCTTACTAATACCACGACTATTACTCAGTAACGAGGGCATAGATGATTCGTAATACTCTCAACACGATTTTCAGTTTTTGGTGAAACTAGCGGACTGGTTATGCGACATGCGAATGAAAAGGTGGCACACTTTATAGTTGTAATAGGAACCGCAGAAATCCATTTGCACACATCTACGGACCACTACACTTTCTTATTCACTTCTTTTCATTTAAATTCCTTCACCGAGACCAATTAGTAAACCAACAAGGGTATTCTTAGCTGCAGAATCATAAATTGCTAAAATACATCACAAAACGCGAACATCCGTTTTCGATAAAACTAGCGGCGTACTGTGAAGTGGATGAAACGGCGCACGGTGAAGTGGGTGAAGTTAGTCAATGAGAAGAAATAGCGCGCGAATCCTCAACAGTGGATTTAGTCTCTAACCCTCCACGTCTCTAACTGCAACTGAATGTTCGACCCTCAATTATAACCGCCGCCTAATGTTGACATGAAAAAACTAAACCGTAACTTAATCGTGTCATTTAAACGTAGATAATAATAGTTTTACTATAAACCAACAGAACACCTGTGAACACATCCCCAGGGGTATCATAGTTTCTTATTCACTTTCCTTCATCTCAAACTGAGAAAAATATCGAAAAACGACGACGGCACTCTTAGTTGCACTATCTTAAATTGTTTAAATATCGCATAAACTGCGAAGTTCCAGTGTGGTTATGCGACATACAAAGGAACAAGTTCAGTCAACGAGCGCTCATTTCAAACGATTAAAAAACCTTTCGAAGACTTCAAGTGTAACCTCGATTAATGCTCTAAACCGCCTTTTCTGTAAAATGGCAAACAGAAAATACCAAAATCTGAATAGATAATTAAGATCTGGTACGTTCCCGAATAGAGAGCTAATACGAATCCATGAGCACATCTTGAAGTACACCATATTTTCACCGCAGTGGCCACTTTTCTGAAACTTCTACGAAATGGAGATACTAATTATTGGAAAGTACCCAGTGAATTTCATCAAAATTATAAATATTTGGTGCTCCCCAACAAACACACAGCCTCACGCGTATTAGGAGATTTTTATTACTAGCAATTAGTCAGCTTTTCTTTCAGTTTATAAGAACTTGGTATCGTAAAGGTAACGTAGTCTGATGAAGGAGGGTTTTAAGGAAAAGACTGCGCAAAAATCGACGTTATTTGAAATTGTTTATAATTGTTTGTGCTGCTCTCGTCGCTTTCCCACAGATGAAAATTGAATGGTACTCTTGTGTTATTTAGCACTTTCCATACAAAACAATTGCGTTAAAATGTTTATAGTAGTTTTCGAGATCAAAAATACATGGCGTTTTGGTCGCTATGATAATTAGTTTTGGACTGACTCTCTTGGTACCAGGTGTTTCCTTATCAAATGGCTGGTTGATACATGTACCCTTGAAGAGATTACTCTACTGTAATGGAAGTTGCAGTTTCGCTATCATGCAAGAGGCCAGCAACCTGCACATCACCCACCGAACCCAGACCTGTGGAAGTATGGTATTTGGTCGTTTGCCATTCTCCCGGTAGAGCTGCTGCCTATGTCAGACAATGCGGATTCTCGTGCCATCTCACCTGATCTAACTATTTACTTGAGTGGCAAGTTTCAATGGGACAGATTAATTGTGACCACGCTTCTTTCCCATGACCTTCTTTGCGAATTCAGCGAAACAGTTATAGTATTGCTTTGTAGCAGTCAACGCTGCAAAGTTGGTCTGCTCTCCCAACAACCATCGCACACTGTTGTAGAAAGAGCTCATGGATATTGAGAAATAGCTCATACGTTATTATCTTCATATCCTTATTATGGTGTCCTAGGGAGTTCTACAGGCTGAATATTAAGTCGAGCCGATATTGTTCCGCTGTTTTCTCTAAATGACATTCATAAGCACCGAAAACCAATTTCTAAAACGTATTTTTCAGAATCAGAAGCCATTGACACGTAGAAGAAAACTTTGTTTTTCAGTTGATTACATAACTGTCCAGTTAAAGGACTAAGGAAAATAATAAAGAGAACCTATAAGCTCGTTATTCTCGTTTTTTGTTTTCATTCAATCTCATTAACAAATTGTAATTCAACACAAATGGATCTATGTTTTCGTAAAATTTCTAATAACTCAGGTTTCCAAACGAATTACGTATTTAGCATTCCGGAGAAAACCCCGTCTCCACTCCTCTATGAAAACTTCATGAACCTTAGGCAAGCACTCCAGTGGATATCATCGATACTGGTAACCAAATGCCCTCCTGAAGCTAGCCATGCTGCCTTGCGTAAAATTCTAGCACAAAATGACATTAAATATACACCAGCGGTTTAGTGATTTACACTGACGGATCAGTCCATAACAGCAATGCAGGACATATCAGCACGCGACACTGCTCAAGGGTTTCGTTTGTGGGAGAGTGTTTTGGGATTCGTAGGGGCTTCAACCGGATGTAGTTATGGAAACCGACTGTCAAAGCGAAGTCTCGAACTTAAACACTATGACCACTCGTCTCACAACTAATAAAGCGGCTACTCTTCAAAACTACAGCCTCCAGCGACTTAATGGTACCAAACTAAAGAATATGAATTGTGTTGTATTTAGTTGGCTTCATTGTGCCAACTCTGCAATCGGCTGATGCGGCTGTTCAAAGCTGTCATCTCCTACCGTTATTTGCTCTCATGAAAGTCGTTTTCTGTCTGAGTTCTTTGTTTTTAATCATTATGCCTGTTTTTACTATTCATAGCTGACCTTTGTGAAGCACCACGGATATCTGTCTTAACTTGAAAGACTAGAGTTAGGAAGTGAATGAAGGGTGAAAGTTCAGCATTTTTTGACTTACTGAGCATATTGCTCAATTCATGAAACGCCTCCAAAAGAAGGCTGTTTCACCCATTTTGGGCCCGGGCCCCTCGTGAAATGATGAATGGAAATAAACACGTTGAAGCAGTGCATTCCACATGGCGCATACTGCGTCAGAGACTATCCAGAGAGTGGCAGTGTGTACCAGCAAGATTTGCCGCTGAACCGTAATTCGAAAAAAGCGACGCCCAGGCTGACACTTGAATTGAATTCCATTGAAAATCTTTGGGCCATCTGCAAATGACTGCACTAAAGAGGACAATATGATTCTAGCGCATCTGAATATCTCGTTCCAAGAAGAAAATTCCTCAATCGAAGCAAAACCTTGGATGATTCAACGCCTGTAAGCGTAAAATCTGTTCGACTCTAGTCTGTTAATTCGCACAAGGGTGTGCGTCACAGGGACATAACGAGGAACTTGAATAGCACTCTGCTGGGCGAGAAGGCGCTTTGAACCACAGAAACAGTGGGAACGAGACTATCTACAGCGCTACATCTTCCATCGCCTAATTTCCCAGTATCATACCTCGAACACGCTACAGTACAAATCCTGTGGAGAAACACTGAAACTTCCAAACATTGAGTCTTAGAGTGCACTGTGTTGCAGTGACAACGATTAGTTTCAACGATTGAAACCAACTAATGTATTCTTTCAACCTAAACACCACTATAGGAAGAAGCAGTGTGTACATTTAGACCTGTGTTCATCTCACTGAAACAAACAACAAGTTGTGTAGGGAGCCAGGGCCACGCGAACTCTTCGTGGGGACCTCTAGCAGCCACCTGCTTAATTTAGTGAACGATTGGAAGGAGAAATGCAGGCCTGCCAGTCGGCGAGATGTGCCTGGTTAAGATTATTCATCGTACTCTTCAGGACGTGATCAAGGGAGATCCTCAGTCTGGAGAGAGAAAGTATACGGATGTTATGTATCCTGTTCACAGTGGCCAACTAAGGCACTGCCTGGACAACAATGGTAAGTTCAGAGGAAAGACAAGTTGGGACACGGGTTAAAGTCCTTGCAAGGTCTCCTCGTCCTTTAGCCAGAGGAGGTTGCAGACGTGTTTCTGATGAATATTCACGAAAGGAAGAGACGTGGATGGAAACAATACTACCTCATTGATGGCCTACCTGACGCCACAGTGGGAGAAAATTTGAATTTCCTGCTCCAATTCAGACTGTCGGGTCGGCGCATTGATAGGAGCAGCTTAGCCACAGTCCCAATGGCGCCAACAGTACTAGTGCCTTCAGAACACGACTTTTAATTTCTTTTTTCGCTCATCTGACGGCCACATGTTGCATCGATCTCGTCATTTCTCCAATTATTCTTGCCAACTGCTCAGCAACGTTTACAAAAATCTCTCTTCAAAACTTTTACCCTTCTTGTTGAAACCCAAAGTTTCCATTCTCAAAAATCAGTTTCGCCAAAATCGACAAGTGAGGACTTCGTCGTAGTCCCGCGGAAAACCCTTGATGATAAGCAATTCCCTATCTCGTTCTCCAAATAATTCTCACCAAATAACTTTACTCTAAATCCGTTCATTGTGTCTGTCTCTGGAATCTTGGTATTTGAAAGCTCCATCTAGCAAGCGAGATATTGTCAAATCTCGAAAAATAAATCCTCTCCCACTACTTAGACGGGTGCACTATTTACAGTTCCCCCTGTTGTACGTAACTCCGGTTTCTGTCGTCGTCCCAAAGCTTATTGAGGCCATTCTCATATACCACACAAGCAAGCCTTGCAATTCCGACAAGAGTGAGCTTTTCCTTCGTCTCATCACTAGAATTCTGTCTTTTGGAATTCAATCTCCATCAGTCCCTAACTAAATAACTTCAAACTACAGATAATTCTCATATCAGTCCTCCGACCCATCACGTTGTGAGTTTTGTTTTGTGGGGATGCCTCAAGGAAACAGTTAAACACGATGAGCCGAGGGCACTGGACAATTTAAAAGAGGCGATAGCAATGGAAAGTCAGCCTTCAGGACATTTTGGAGTGTTTTATTTAGGGAAGCAACCAGGCTGAATCCATACTACTTCCTCAGTGGGCACTGTAGGTACCTAGTGAAGCCTTCCAACCCGTGTTGTCTAGGATGTTACCCTCATGATAACTACTCTTTAAAAGCTAAATTGTCATATAGTGTAATAAACTCGGTGTACAATTTTCACGACAGCCGTAAAAGAAGGCAAACTTGGATGTAAGAAGTCCAAGGTACCTAATTAATCAATTTTGCTCATGTATATTTGATAGCAAGAGCGACGTTCCCGGAAGAGTTCCTATTTTGACTTGAATTTAATAACATTATTTGATTTTGCATAAGTTAGAGAGAAGAGAAGTTTCTACTCACTGATCTTTTTTTTAAACCACTTTTCTCGCTTTGGACATGAATACAAAGTTCATTTGTATCGTGGGCTAGTCCTCGTTTTTCAGTTAACTACGTCACAATAGTTCAAATTTATTATACGCAACTGTTATTGACAGGTCAAGAGCCCTGGGCCTTTCTGCAAGCTACTCAAAGTTTCGTCGACAGATCAATTATGTTCTAACGGAGCCGACAGTTTAAACGTCCATTCATTCTGTACTTATAATTAATCGTAGGATGAACCTTTATTATGAAGGAAGCTGAGAGCGAGGCTTATTTCCGCAGCGTAGAATCTCGCGTGTTCTTCGGGCAGTCTCCTTTGACGCTGCATGTGGAACATAAGGTCGCCCCCTCGAACGAATTCTATAACGAAAAAGAGGCGCGAAGGGGTCTGGAAGCAGGAATGGAGTCCCACAAGGAACGGGTGGTTGGAAGCAGTCTCAAAGACGTGTTTCTCAGTCTGAACCCAGTCTATGTCCTGCAAAAGTGCCAAAGGGTTAGTTGGAAATTGGATGTGAGTTGAAAGACAACGGAATCATAGACATAATTCGTGCGTACAATTTTGATTCACAAGAGAGTGCACGTGGCCTCTCCGCATCACATTATTTTTCTGTATTCAACTTTAGCAACTAATCAAATTTATCATCACTCAGCTTATACGAATGTGGATGTCAATGGTGGAAATGGTCAATGTTCTACAAGGAAACGGGTTTCAAAATTTATTGAGACGCTATTATAGAGCAATAAGTGCACAGATGATTTACGAGAAGGTATATTTGACTTTTCTGAAAGGGATCTAACTGAGAAATATCTGGTGCGTTGCAACACACAACTTTCCTAAGCTCTACGTCAATTAACTTTGCACATGGCTAATTCCATTTAATCAATTCATTTATCACTCAGTTAATTTGAATCTTGGTCAAACAACGCTTTACGGCAGCAGCAAGCGGTAGCGCTTACAGTTCGATTTTATTGTGCTGCTCGTACTCATTGTAGGACCATTATTGAGCGATTGGTACACAGATAATTAATGTGATGTAAACACAAATTTTTAGAAGAAGGATAGTAATCACGTTTGCCGAGTTATTGGGTAATAACTGTTAGAACTGGTAGTAAGCGAAACGGCAGTAGTTGAATTTCATGAATTTCTGGAGTGAGCCCCATGTTACTCATGAGGGTTTTTAGACACCCACCCTTTAGGTATTGGATTGGACTACAATACCAATTTTTTTTTTAGCATTCTACTAACATTCCAGCGGAGTTTACAAGGAAAAAACTGCGCTAAAAACGCTTTTGGTCGAAAATTTTGATAATTTATTGTGCTGCTCTCGACATTTTCCCACAGATGGAAATTTTATGCTATCATTGCCTTATTGAGAGCTATCAATATAAAAAATTTAATCAACATCATTAGAGCCATTTATGAGAAAAAAAATATTTGGTGTTTTGATCACCATGATAACTACAGTTAAATTTCGGTGGATTTTGTTCATACCCTTATTTTGATGTTCCATGGTGACCTGCGGGCGTGATATGAAGTTTGAGCTGATTTGGTACGGTGGTTTTCTCTAAAAATCGTTCACAGACATACATACACACACACAGACTGACTGACACACACACGCACGGACACACAGACCATTTTCCCAAATACTGTTTTTCGGACTCAGTAGTGTCTGAAACGTAAAGATGTGAAGAAAACTCAAAATTTTTTTTCCGATTACATAACATTCCTTTCTACTTCGTATAGCAAGGAAAGTAAAAACTGCGCTAAAAACGCTTTTCGTCGAAAATTTTGATAATTAATTGTGCTGCTCTCGTCATTTTTCCACGAATAGAAATTTCATGGTATAATTGTCTTATTGAGAGCTATCCATATAAAAAATTTAATCAAAATCGTTAGAGCCGTTTCTGACAAAAAAATTTGGTATTTTGGTCACAATGATAACTATAGTTAAATTTCGGTGGATTTTGCCCATACCCTTATTTTGGCGTCTCATGGTAACCTGTAGGCTAGACATCAAGTTTCAGCTGATTTGGTACGGTTGTTTTATCTATAAACCGCGCTAAAATCGATTTCGTCGAAAATTTTGGTAATTTATTGTGCTGCTCTCTTCATTTTCCCACAAATGGGAATTTTATGGTATAGTTGCCTTACTGAGAGCTATCGATATAAAAAAATTAATCAAAATCGTTAGAGCCGTTTTTGAGAAAAAAAATATTTGGTGTTTTGATCACCATGATAACTATAGTTAAATTTCGGTGGATTTTGTTCATACCCTTATTTTGATGTTCCATGGTAACCTGCGGGCGAGATATGAAGTTTGAGCTGATGTGGTACTGTGGTTTTCTCTAAAAATCGTTCACAGACACGCACGCATTTTTCTCATGGTTTCATTGAGCCCCAAACCGTAGCCGAGTCTGCAGAGAAAGATACTCACCTTCTTAAAAGGGGTGGTATGTACTACGTATTTTATTAGGTAAGGGGCATGGTCACAATGGGCCCGATATGAGGGCGCACTGACAGAGGGTCTTAGTCCCGTATGCCCTCGGGTTAAAAATAAAACAAACACACACAGACCATAATTTCGGACTCAGTGGCCCTTGAAACGTAAAGACTTGAAGAAATCGAGAAAATTGCAGGGCTAAGGAAATTAATGAATGGAGTAGAACGCCTCTAGAGAGATTAACAGGTTTGTCACTGATCTCCACAGAATCAGGTGCTCATAAACATAGCTTTAACGATTTTGCTCGCTAACATGTGAATGCTACTAGACTTAGTTTGGCATGTACGCATACAACATTACCTACTCAGTGAATAAGACTAAATAAAAAGTAAACCTACAACATTGTTTATTCTAACAAAATACTGTTCCATCAAAGTCAAGTTCTCCAGTAAGTATAAGACAGCACTGCCACTTGCTATGCTACAACAAGCAGCAATCCGTAATTCTACCACGTAACTGATTTAAAACATAAATGCGTCAACTCGAGTCCACTACCAGCCGGAATATAAACGCTTTACCTCATCGTCCGTCATGAGAGCTTTTTTGATCACTTTCATGGCGTATATCCTCCTAGTTTTCTTGAGCTCCACCATGAGGACTTTGGCGTACGAGCCTCTTCCAATGACTTTGATCAGCTCGAAATCAGAGAGAGAATATTGTCGTTGTGAGCCGGGTTCAAGATAGTCGTCTCCTGTAAATCAACGCTAAATCATTAATTCGTTCTTCAGATCGAAAATTCAAACCTAATCTTGAACATGGTGTAAATAACTAGAGTTCATAGACTCCTGTTGCAAAATATTAAAAGTACCGAAAACTGACATTTTGGAAGATGTAAAAGGTTTTACGTTATAAGTTTTGTTGCCTTTGCGAGCAACTACAATTTTAATGAAACGTTCAACTGCTCCTCTTATAAATGAGATATTGAGGCAAAAAAGCAGCATCCCTGTGCCTAGGGATGTGCGACACCACTCACTACAATCGAATATTCGAAACACTGTGAGCATGAGAAGTAATGTTCTACTATGTTTTTATGACTCACTACTCTTGCTCTGCTCTTCAGGAACCCATGGCGCATTTAGGAGACGATATGTTACGATTTTATTTAAAATGTGCCCAGTTTTGGAAAAAGGCTCTCATTACAGTCTGTGACATTGTGACGGGAGGCATGATTGATGAGTGCAACTGTGGCCTGTTTAGTTTGCACGACCTTTCCTTTCCGCGTGTATTTTCTATCTGTGGGGTGTCCTAACTCATTGGTGGGTGGGTTGGTATAGATACCCATCTTTCTATAGCGGATTCTATTATACCCTTTTATAAGAAAAAATACCAGTTCGAAAGAAATGCTCGAATGGAAATTGCTAGGTAGTTGTTAAACTGAGAATCACTCAACTGGTCTCAGTCTCACCCTCATTCAACAATTTTTAGCTTGAGTTTAAGACACGATTGGAACCTGCAGTGACAGCTCTATCAGAAAATTCAACAAAATGGAACGACGTGAAGTACCAATGTAATGGAATGGTTCTGTAGAAGGTAATAAGCGTTACTTCCTTGAATAATCGGTAATGTTTATTTTCACATGGTTCGAGTAGCTAACTGCGGCATTCTCTGCTGCTGCAGCAGGGAACGAGGTCACATAATGAGAGAGTGTAGTGCACAGGACCCATTATGTGCATACTCTGACTGAGTGGGGGTCACAGGGGATGAACTGGCCCATCTGCCTGGTGGGGGGAAGTGCCGGGTGTTTAGAGAGGCTCTGGGAGAAGGCTGGTCGCCAAGGTGATGGTTTGCATCCTTCAGGGAAACCTTCACTGGAGCACAACAGCGCAGGATCTTCTGCAGCAGTTTCAGCGGCAAAAGGAGGTGATTTGCTGTTTGAGCGAGCAGCGCCATAACTAGTCATCCCACTTGGACAAGGGCGAGCTTGGCCCTGCGACTATCTGGGTCCCATGCCATCTTAGGTGCCAGAAGTAGGTAGGCTGGCGACGCACAGTGGAAGACACAGTTGGTCAGCTCGTGCCAGAGGCATTCGTCCGCTCCATGCTGCATTCACAGGAAAACCGGAGGAGCATTGCTCAATATGCCAGGGCAGTGCTCAGCCAGAAGAGGATGGAGCTTGTTGATCCAGGGCCAATATCTCGCAGAGATCAAGAATGAAGACAGGGAGAAAAGACAGCCTGAACCTCCCAAACTGCTAGGCAAGATTCTCATGAGGGTGAAGAGGATAAGAAAGAAGAGCAGCCATCGCAGAAAGGCGTGAGGCCAACCTGATGCAATGCCATGGCGCAGCTTCCACCTTCAACTTTTGTGTGAACGTTCGATGAACCTAGTATCGTTCCATTCCATTAGACTTGATCTCGCTCTATTCTGTTGTCACTGCACGTTCGAATCGTGCCCATAACAGTACCAATCCAATCAATTTTCCACACAGTTCATGAGAACCTGGAAGAACTTAACTATAAGAAACTGTCAGTAATTTATGGGGTTGCTACCACTACTGCCACGACCTTAATTCAACAACCAACGTATAGGTAATTGACCGTACTGTTGACATAATTTTTGGGTGAGGTGCATGTCGTGCAAAAATCGTTAATCACCGGAACGTCGTTAGCTTGAATTATCCAACGACAATTATTAAGCTTCCACAGTAGAGTTAGCTTATTGGATTACTAATCTGATGTTTTTTGTCAACGCTAGTGTCATCTGAGCGAGAATCATTATGAAAAACGTGTACTGGCATCGCTTTCAGTCGAAAGCTTTGGTAATTTTGATTGTGCTGCTCGTCATTTTCCCATACAAGAAAAATTCTGAGAGCCGCTATGTCATTTGGAACGGTCTATACAAAAAACTTAATCAAAATCACATGGTCACTGACATGTCCGGTACTACAGACTCTTGATGTAAACGAAGATCATTCAGGGTCGAGGTTATACCATTTTATTTATTTTTACGCCGCTCCCCAGTACTGCTAACCTACTCCCTCTTCCTTGTCTTCTATTTTCGGCGTTTTGCCGCTTGTTGCCTTCTCTCTTTTCTATTTTTCAGTTTGTACGTCCTTGTCACTATTCTAGCTCTAAGTAATCGCACTTTTTATAACTAGGCTTGTACCCTCAGCTCGTCAGAGAAATAAACGTGCGCTCGATCGAATCCAAAATAAAATCTTTCTGCCCGCAGGAACGTCGTGTTGTTCATATGAGCCCAGGGAAAACAGTCGGCAAAGAGATCAAAACCACTGGATGTACGAAGGGCCAAGAACAATTGCAAGATGCGCAGTACTTCGTTTTCAGTGGAATTATTAAGATATTGTTTCAATAAACTGCTTGCATTTTCTGTATATAAAATAATAATATACTACAACCAATAAACAAAATTAAGTAACTCATGGCATTGCAAATGGTTTCTGACTCCATTAATCACTAAAGGATGCTCAAAACTAGACTTGTGCCTAAATTTTTAAAATGCTCTTTGCCCCCTTTCGGATAAACGGCTAATACACAACTGTAATTGTAGCCGCTTGTTGTGATTTGACGGGCTACTAAAACCGAACGAACGAAAAATAAATAAAAGTAAACTCGTGCACATCTAGACAATGAAATTGAAGTCAAACCGCAAAAGAAGTAACTTACCAGATGCTGTCGACTCATAAAATACAAAAGGTACTGTAATAAAACGAAGAGCTCATACGTAAGAAAAGAAAGGGCATAAAAGGGAAGGTTCTACCTTTACAAGGATCTTCGATCAGCACGGAATCCGAGGTGAGATCCGAAGGAGGTTCGGGGAATTCTTTATGATCTGACTGGAACTCAGACGTAGGAGTACCTGAGGGATAGAAGAGGGGCATTCAAGATGAAACAAGACAAGAGAAAGAGAAAGAAGTAGGATTGGTGGTGGTGGGGGGGGGATACGAAACAACCGAATTACAGAGTAAATAATACACAAAAACAAGAACGACAAGGGTTAAAATGAAACGCTGCAATGGGCGCAGCGAATCGAAAACTGTTCAGGCAACTGAGTGGCATAACGGAGCTCATTGGCCGAGATAATGATAACAAAACGTCTTCTCTCGGGATTAATATCGACGTAGATATGACAAACGAGGGGGTAATTTTATTTATAAAACATGCACTTCAAATCAACTTTACAGATAAAACGATCCTTAACTCTAAAGTGAAATACCAACGAGGGCGAATTAAAAAAAAAGAAGAGGTTTCACTACACCCAATCTGTGGACATAATGTGGAAGCATAAATCATGCGTAATGCTCGGCAGTATTTTCTGTGTCGACTTCCGCGATTGCGCGGTTTGAATGGAATTTTTGGGGTTGTTCTTGATTACATCGTGGAGGTAGTTAACTGGACTACGACCCTGATCTACAGAGAAGGTTTGTATTCTATGACAGGTATTTTAAACTACACTTTAGTTAAACCTGTTTTTCTTTGAAACGTTTAATAATGTATTGTGCTACTCTCGACATTTTCCCGCGGATGAGAACTTATGGTACAAAATGTAAGTGTAGGCTGCTAAAATATACCCTGTCTGGTTAGAAATTCGGTTATGTTGTTTTGTTTCAATTATGTTATTAACTTAACTTATTAAGTTATATCACAGGAGCTGGTTGTAATTTCAAATATTTATTGTAGTGGAGATTTCAATTCAATTTTAAGCAGGTTGTACAACCCCCGTATCACTTGTTGAATGTGAGAGGATTCTGCCTAAAAGCGCTCGCTTGTAGGGCGAGGCGAAAAGTACAGTTATTTATAGATATCTGGTGCGACGCATCACACAACTTTCCTCAATCCTATGTACATTCTAGCAACTAATTTTCACGGAGTCCACATGAAATTGTACAACATAACTTAACGTTCTGATAGCCATCGAAGATTGGGGTGCCGCTATTTCAATTGAAGAACCGAAGTACAAGTAATTGATGGTACTGTCAATAAGATTTTTCAGGGGCGATGTTTACGTTTCAGGAAATATAGTGAAAACAGTAGGTCTGTGGCACTGCTTTCTGCGCCCGATGCTACCCCATGGAGCACTTGAGCCTCAAGACAGCCTGAGCAAGCAGATCTCCCACTTTGCCCTGCAGATACTTGCGGACACACTTCCATTAAATCTGCAACTGGACCTGGCGGTGGTGCGATTGCACACCAAGAAGTGGTCGCTGCCGAATGTGACGCTACACGCCATTTAAAGATCCTTCAGAGCCTAAATTATTGATACAAGCTAAATGCGACAACACGCTACCTGAAAAGCGGGATGGGAAAACCTTGGGCTTCGCAAAGGCTCGTAACAGTATCACTTTGCCTGGCACTGATCCATTTCCTCCAAGTGGCTCTAACAAGATTATTAGTCAAGTGACAACAAGCGCACACATACTTACACCTATAGAACTACTCTTAGAACTAGCATACAACGTATGTCATGAGTAAATATTTCTACCTGTAAGTAGGAATTGGGTAACCCTGAGCATGCACGAGGGAGAGTCTTTCAGATACATAATACAACCCTACAAGGCACATCAGAGCCCAAACTCAGATGGGCCAATGAATGAGAGGGTACCCGGTGGCAGGCTAAATACTTTTGCTCAGGCGTGGGTGTACCAGTGACGCAGGCTCGATACCTGGGTTCATCTCATTCTGGGCAGAGTGCCTCACTCACCACAGTAGTGGGACACTGGCCTAACAAGTGCTCTCATGACCATTAGCTTCAGGCCAATAACTTGTAACTCTTTGGTGTTTAATTTGTGACTATACCCGTGTTCACAGATGATCGTCATCCTTATATCTCATACGGGATTCGCAGGACCAATGAGCGCGTAATCCAGGCAACGGCCTGGCACATTTCGTCCATTGGAGAAATAAGTTCGAATTTTGGAATCTCTGACACGCTGCAGATTTATCGTATGACCATTATCCAGCTCCCATCGTATGGATGGTTTTGATCTTGTTACGTTGTAATCTCAAAAATGAAATATTTGGCGTTTTGTGCGCTATGATAACTATATCATAGACCAATTTTGCTCACACCATTAGTTTAGCATTCCCTGGAAATGTGCAGGCTCAATACTAAATTTGAGCCTTTGTGGTTCAGCCGCTTTCTTTCAATGGCGTTCACAGACACACACAGAGCAGTTTCTCTGGAGGAAACTCAAAATTGTTTTGCCGATTACATAATTTAGCTTCCTGCTCCATAGGGGCAAGGACAATCCTAAGCTCCAATGACGGAAAAACGAAAACAGCGTGAAAGTTGTGAAATATGCAGGTCGGCATCCGTACAAACGAAACTTGGAGGTATCACAAGAAGGAAACCTTCTCGATAGTAAACTATACCAAAACGTCGATTTAGTAAGAGTTTCTCAGGGGACAATTAAAACATTATTTCGAGTTATCAGAAGATTCGATGTTAACAGCAGACTGCGTATATCGCTCGTATTACAGATTGGAATAAATAAAGGCAAAATGGAAATTGTAATGTATTTTTCGTTCATCAACCACGAACAATCGTTACAATGCCGCCATCTTTGTTAAGAGTGAGCTCACCTCGCGTTCTACCGTTCGAAAATTCTTTCTTTCCTTCTGCCAATACGTTTAAATTTGTCGATGAACTTTTATATCATATCATTACGAGTATAATAAGCTAATTCGACTCGTCGAGTATTCGACTTTCCCGAAATCACGATTCAATAATGGAAGATCTGTATTTACGATGTTTTCCAATCGATCGCGAACTCGACTTTCTGCAAACGCGAAATCTTCCCTCTCGAAACCAAGGAACAACCTCAACCACACAAATTCCCAAGTTATCTGACGACGTTATTCCTTTTTACTGTAATCGCGAGCGAAAGTTCGCGGTTAAAAGGTTCGGTTCTTTTATTAAAAAAATGACGCGAGATTTGAAACAATATTCGATAACACCTGTGAAAAAGCATCTACAAACTAGAGCATCTGTCGAACTGCCAAATATAAGGTAATTTATTGTACTACCTATACGCTTTTCGGTGTAACAAAGGTCCTATTTAGTTGCCCGTAATTAAAAGAAAAAAGTGGGGAACTAGTTAGTCGAGGTGCACTCCAGAATTTAAGTTGCTGCTGTCAACTATTTCAAATGCTTCACTCATTATTACTGACTTCCTTGGCTTTTGGAAGAACACTGAAGTGGAGTAAGATTTGGGGAAAATGTTTTGGAGCGTAAGTCCTGAACTCGAAATACTCCACAACAAAATCGTGTTCGCAGTCCAATCCTACGCGATAAGGGTTTAATGACGTAATTAAGAGTAACCCCACAAAATCCTGAAATCAAATCACTGCCGTGTGCCTAGTATTTCCCACAGTGTTTATCGGATAGTTCCAAATCGTATCGACTGTTTCATGAATCGTTCGTACACTAATACTCAATAATTGCGACGGGGTGGTTAGGAGAACCTCGGGCACCACCAGTTGCAACGTATAACTTTAAGCTAAGGAATCATGTGTTACGTCGCACCAGATATTTTGAACATGATTACGAAAACGGTTGAAATAATCGTTGAATTTCAGCCACCACATCAACGTGATATACTACAATGAGGTTATGGGTAGAATCGATTCGAAACTAACGGGTTTAACGGGTACTTCAGGAAATTGTGGTGGGTAACGATATGTACGTTCATGTTGCTAGAAGACACGTGAGATTGTTCAAATTCAGTTGTGTATTTTGGTTATCTGCGTTCGACAACTATCGGCAGAACCAGCAGAAATTCAGAAAATACCAGCAAAACTCAACTGGTTTCTCTAAAAAAAATTCTTAATTGTTTAAATCTATTTACCGTCATTATTATCGGCCTGTTATCATCTTTCGCTGAATTTCCTTCGGGGCATTTATAGAGAAACAATGTAGGCGTTAGGTAGGACACAATTTGGAAGTTAAATCAAAATCGTTTTGAACATTTTTGAGCGAAGCGCGAAACCCCCTTCTGCCAGGTGCATTTTGGTATCTCCTCCTTTCCACCGATGGAAAATGCAATCATTTATAACAATGGTCTACGTAGAAACTGGTTGGGCTTAAGGTTGCGGAATCTATTGAGGCATTTCTGGTTGTGCACGACTTATTGAGCAATCAGTGCGTTGAGGACTCATGATGGGACTGACAACACGATTTGTAATGAAAATTATGTTCACCGTTTTGGGAATTACTATTAACAGAAATGGTAGTAAGTGAAACAGCGGTGGGTGGATTTTCAGAATTTCTGTGGTAGCTCTTAATCATTTTATGAGAATCTTTAAATTCTCAAGTTCTATTGAGCTACCATTATTGTAGTTGTAGTTTATTGTATAACCTTCTTTCCTACTGAGTAAAGCTAAGGAAAGTCAAAACAGTTTATTTAAACGCATTCCGGTTGTTATCTCTGTTCGATGGTCTGTCAGAGGAACACTTATCGAGGATAACGTGTAGGTATCGACGGGTTGAACACGCCCTGTGAGTTTGATAGGAATCAAATCGAATATTCACAGAGATAGACATACGTAGGTACTGAGATGCAATCATGTAATCAAAATGCTTGTTTTTTGGTACATTTTGGATCCCGACCCCTTGCCCCATGAATAGAACTTGTCGGTGACCTTATTTTTCGGACTTCAAAAACTCGAAGAAAACAAAAAAGATTTAGCCCAATATACAGGCACAGCACGTCAACGAATTTACAAGACAACGAGGGAAGCCTGGATGCCTTTATGTTAGTATAGTGTTATTTTCCTGTAATTATCCACTGTATTTTACGTAATTTGTCAGTTTAAACAATTTTAGACAAAGAACGCAACTTAGGTATAAAATTATATGAAAACCTCATGTTCTTTAGCAGTTTGAGACTGTGGCGTGTTTACGCTCAGAACTCAGTTGTGAAATTAATTTCAAGTACTGTTTTTGTTTTTTGTTTCAATTATTGGGGAAGTTGTTAAGTAGTAGAAGACTCGATAGCGAGAAGTATAGGAATAAGTAGGTGATAGTATGAGACCATTCATGCTGTATTTTAAGAAGACATTTAAGACCGATTTGTTTATCAAAGATCAACTTACTGATTGTCGGGGTGTCTCCGTTGGATTCGTCTTTGACGATAGGTTCGACAGCTTCGTTGCTGCAGGGCTTCGAGACGAGTTTGTGACACTTTTTGTGAACGAGGAGCTTACATTGGATGCACTTGAACCCCTGGCGTCCGAGGCCCCAAATCCGATCTTGGCAGAAGGCGCAAAACGCTCGCTGCAACGACAAGCGATCGATGAAACACCACGCACAATGAGCTCGAACAACAAATTCAAATAAGTAAAAAGACGAGTACGGGTTAGGGGAGGGCGGAATGTAACTCACAGTGAGAAAATATTGGTAAATGAGGACATTCATTTGAAAGGGAGACTCATAAGGGAGCCTTAATGGTCTCGAGGTTAGAAACGTTTTCGCCTGAAGATCACGACAAAATGAAAGGAAAATACGCGAAGAGGAGAATGTGGAGGGACTGGATGAGAGGGAATAACGGGAACAAATTAATTAAAGCGATGGTTTGCGTCTTCTCCCAACAAAAGGATGATTAGCCCAGTCAGAAAAGGGCACTAAACGATTTTTCTGAAGATACTCGAGAAACAAAGCCGACCGAAGAACCAGAGCAGCTAATGGGAAGTTTTGACTGTTACGTCCTCCGTCGAATCAATTAGCGGCAATTAATACGTCACAACGTCGCTACATAAGACGACGCAACAT
Organism: Pachypeltis micranthus; assembly: GCA_020466155.1. Taxonomy (NCBI): domain Eukaryota; kingdom Metazoa; phylum Arthropoda; class Insecta; order Hemiptera; family Miridae; genus Pachypeltis; species Pachypeltis micranthus. The sequence goes on from CM035769.1 coordinate 44,110,101, forward strand.
CTTTCACTCGTTTCAATTGAATACCGTCAACGTGGGTTCCTCAAGTGAGAGTTGAGACGTTGATTCCAAGGGGATACACATCCGGGCCCTCAACCCTCACTTGACAGTTGCCCTCCGGAGGGTTCGATTGCCTCTTCAATTAGATTCAAAACTCAAGGTTTCCTCCGTGGCACAGATCACACAACTATCTTCAGTTCCTCGTACAATTTCCTACTAATCCACACTATTTTTCACTCAGTTCACATCAACTCGTAAAACATAACGTGTTACGTGGAAACGTTTTGCTCTTAGTTACAAAATTCATTGAGCTGCTGCTGCTTGTGCTACGCTCTTAATTTCTATTTTTTTCCACAAACCTGATGCAACTGGGGAACCCCACTGCGGCTTCAAGTGGGCCTATTGTGTGGGTATACATGAGCATCCTTGTTTCCTCCATTTCCATCCTGAGCACCCGAGGTGCTGGTGTTTCCTGATGCGACGTCCCCACCGTTCGCACAAAAAACGCAAGACGACGTTAAGGTCCATCCCTGCAACCTCCTCCGGCCACAGCTGAGGGACCCCAAGCACTCTGAGGAGCACTGCACCAGCCCCTCACAAATAAACAATACATGCCCCTTGCCTCGCAGATTGTGCAACTATGTACCTCTGACTTACCAATATAGGCCAGGAAGTACCTTAGTGGACAGTGGCCTGAGAACACGCCACATACCATCCATATACTTCCTCTCTCCAGACTGAGGATCTCTGTCGTTCGCTCCCTGGAGATTTTGATAAACATCCTTGACTGCCTTTGGCCTAGCACATCCCGCCAACACGCAGCCCTGTATTTCTACTCCCACTTGCCAACTGCCTTGATCAAGTGACTTTTGGAGGTCTCTAATACCTCTATGGCTTGGCAGCCAGCACAGTGTCAATATGTTTTGGCGTTCCCAATCGAGCCCTGAAGTGATGGTGTAGGAAGCCAAGGCCTTCAGTGGAGCCTGACTGTCCGACATGATGTATATTCTTTTCCGTTTCAAACCTGTGCGCAGGGGGTGCTGCACACACACCATCACTGCAAAGAGCCTTGCCTGCAAACCTGTTGCCAGAACACCCAGCTGTTCAAATCCCTGGCCCATAAACTCTTGCGCCTGCTAGGCCACTCCTTGGATCGTTCCTAAATTCGTACGCTGAAGAGAAGCTCGAAGTTGACCTTCACCTGTACTGACTCCCTGACATGCGGAGCAGCCCCCCGCCTAGGTGGTGCGATGCCAGTCTACCTCGTCTGACAAGACCCAGTTCAAGCACACCCTATGAGCAGGCAGTTCTCTCCCCTTGTGTGTGGAGAGGTGCAAGACCCAGCAGGACCTCAGGCGCAGATGTGAGGCAGTTAGCGTGCAACTCGTCAAAACCAATTGGGCCCTGTGCTGCAGTTGCACAGTAGGGAATTGATTGAACTGACAACCTGATTTTCCTTGGAAGTTCTGGAATTACAGAGGAAACCCTGCGAAAAAAAATTAGTCGATAAAACCACGTTAGTTTGAATTCTGGAATTAATGTTGTTGCTCCACCTTATCTACTGACCATTGCTACATTTTCGTCGTATAAGTAGCTAAGGGGAATAACAACACAATTTTTTACTTTCCTTGCTCTACGAAGTAGAAAGAAAAGTTATGTAATCGGCTGAAAAAAAAATTTTCAGTTTTCTTCAGATCTTTACGTTTCAGACCCTCCTGAGTCCGAAAAACACTAACGAGAAAACCACCGTACCAAATCAACTCAAACTTCATATCTCGCCCGCAGGTTACCATGGGACGCAAAAATAAGGGTATGAACAAAATCCACCGAAAATTAACTATAGTTATCATAGTGATCAAAACATCAAATTTTTTTTTTTCTCTAAAACGGCTCTAACGATTATGATTAAATTTTTTATATTGATAGCTCCCAGTAAAGCAACTATACTATTTGATTCCCATTCATGGGAAAATGACGAGAGCAGCACAATAAATTACCAAAACTTTCGACGAAATCTATTTTAGCGCGGTTTTTAGAGAAAACAACCGTACCAAATCAGCTGAAACTTGATGTCTAGCCTACAGGTTACCATGGGACGCAAAAATAAGGGCATGGGCAAAATCCACCCAAAGTTAACTATAGTTATCACAGTGATCAAAACACCAAATTTTTTTCTCAAAAACGGCTCTAACGATTTTGATTACATTTTTTATATTGATAGCTCTCAATCAGGCAATTATACCATAAAATTCCCATTTGTGGGAAAATGACGAGAGCAGCATAATAAATTATCATAATTTTCGAAGAAAAGCGTTTTTAGCGCAGGTTTTTCCTTATGAACTCCGCTGGAATTTTTGTAGAATGTTAAAAAAAATTGGTATTGTAGTCCAATCCAATACCTAAAGGGTGAGTGTTTAAAAACGCTCATGAGATACATGGGGCTCACTCCAGAAATTCCTGAATTTCAACTACAGCCGTTTCGCTTACTACCAGTTCTAAACATTTTTACCCAATAACTCGGCAAAAGTAATTACTATCGTTCTTCAAAAATTTGTGTTTACAGCCTCATCAATTATCTGTGTACCGATTGCTCAATATTGGTCCTGCAATGAGTACGAGCAGCCCAATTAAATCTGGAACTGTAAGCGCTACCGCTTCCTGCTGCCATAAAGCGTTGTTTGACCAAGTTAAAATTAACTGAATGATAAATGAATTGATTAAATAGAATAATTAGCCATGTACAAAGTGAATTGTTGTAGAGCTAAGGAAAGTTGTGTGTTGCAACGCACCTGATATTTCTGAACTCTTGTGCCGTATGAACGAGATTTACAAGGAACAAACTACACAAAAACCGTCGTTCGTCGAAATTTCAGATAATTTATTGTTGACCTGAATAACCCTACAAGGAATACGAAAACGTGAAGCAACGCCGCTAGAGTTGTTCTTGAAAAAAATATATTGGTGTTTTGATCGTTATAATACCTTTAGTAAACCCATTTTGCCCATTCCCTTACATTGGCGTCCCAAGGTGATCTGCTGGGTGAATTTTGGTTCAGCCGTTTTCACTCTTCGTACTACAGACAGCTAAAGAAAGTAAATGCTCAAATATTGAATGCCTTCACCTTCGCTAACCACTCAACCAAATTGCGCGTTTTTTGAGTTTGAAATGTATAGATTCGATGAAAAGACGGATAGCTTTACTTCCTAGATCGTCGTAGAGCAACGTCCGACCATCAACTAGAATCGAAAAGCACTATATCGGCAGGAGGGTGGGCCACTCTGGAGACTGCAAGACACTCGTAAATAATTGGGGGTCGAGAGGTATGTTACATGAAATATATGGAGTCGGGTCGGAGGAAAAATGAGGCGCCAGGGAAGCTCACATAAGGCAAACGGAGGGTAAGAAATCTCAACCCTTTTTCCAGGGGTTTCATGCTCGGTGGGTTTCCAAGGTTAATCGGCGTCTGACTATGGGGGGGCCGTAAAATTTGAATGGAAAACGCTGAGGAAATTGATTCGAGCTTTAGCGGTCGTACTGAGATGTCAAAAGCCATATTCTACGTCAATCCTCTTCAGAAGACCAAATTAGGGCTTTTATGAGACTCTTGTAACAATAATAAACGAATCGCTGGTGACTACGCCCTCTACATTTCACAGCCATTCAGTGATTGCACCTAGCTTTGTCGAAACAAAACGACACATTATATTAACGCAGCTGCTACACAGCGTAATCACTTCCTTTCATAGTTGGGATTTTTTGCACGAAGTTAAGCAGCTCCTCGTCAGTTAATGATGTCAACACACTCACACAATATTGGCAAGTTTCGCACTAGCGATTGCTGTTGGGCAATATTTCATCATACCCGAGGCAACAGCCCATCCAATGGAGCACCACGACTACCCGTAATTTACTGTCATAATGGGAATTCAACGTGTCCAGAAAATATCAGGTGCACCGCATCACACAATATTCCATAGCTCTACGTCAATTCATTTGTCTTCCTACTAACTCAATTCATTTTTCACTCAGCTCTTATTGAAACATCACTACACGCAGGCAGGAAGCAGTAGCGCTTACAGATCCGGAATTAATTGTGCTGCTCGCACTCATACCACGACCATTATTGAGCAATTGGTAGGAAAATTTAGTTTATTTAAAAGGATAATAATCACTTTTACAGAGTTATCGGGCGAACCGTTTTAGAAATGGTTGTGAGTGAAACGGAAGTGGCTGCAATTCCGAATTTCTGGAGTAGCCCCTGTACATTTTATGTGCATTATTAAACGCTCATCGTATGGGTACTTGGTTGGTGTATCACCTGCATTTATCTGAAGAACCTAGTACATTTGAGCGGAGTTTATAAGGGAAAAATTACGCTAAATTCAATTTTTTTTTTATTGTACTGCACTCGTCATTTTCCCACAAATGGGAATTTTATGGTATAGTAGCCTTATTGGGAGCTGTCCATTTGAAAAATTTAATCAATATAGTAAGAGCCGTTTTCGAGAAGAAAATATCTGGTGCGTAGCAACACACAACTTTCCGCCACCCCTTTAAGTTCGAACACCACCTACATAGGCGGGCGCTATATCTTCGTTCAACGCATTTTTACAGGAACATTTATGGAGAAAAAAGTATAGGGACTAGTTAGCTGAGAGTACTCCGAACGTTTGATCGAAATCGTTAGAGCCGTTTTTGAGAAAATTGGAATACCGATAAATTAATATTCGACAAATCTCCTTTTCTGAGTTAACTTGGCTTATATCTCCGTTCAACATATATATATATATATACAGAAATAATTATAGAGAACGAAACGTTGGTATGGGTGACTGAAAGACACTCCATTAAGATTTATCACATCTGGTGAAAAAGTTACCCTGGAATTAACGGAAATGTTCGAAAAAACGTTATTTTTGACACATTTTGATTTTTATCTCTGTTCAATGGACTGTCACAGGAACATTTATTCAGAACAATATGTAGGTATTAACTATTCGAAAACATCTCTAACGTTTGGTGATAATCGTTGAAGCCGTTCTGCCAACAAGTGTAAAAAAACCTATTTTTGCTTCATAGGCCTATATCTCCGTTCACCGTATTTTCATGGAGATATGTATGGAGAAGAAAAGTTAGATATTGATTAGTAGAAGATAATTTGAAAGTTTAATCAAAATCGTTAGAGCCGTTTTCGAGAAAAATGCGAAAAACCCTAGTTTTTGGTACATTTTCGTCCCCCCACCCCCTTCCCAAAGGCCGAAATCGTCCATAACCTTATTTTGGTGTCTACAAAAAATAACGAACAAAACAAAAAAAGAACCAGCTCAATAGGATCAGCCGTTCTCCCGCAAATCGAACTACAGACACACACACACACACGGACCACGCGCCGAAATTAGGTTTTTTAGACTCAGTAGGGTCTGAAACGTAAAGATCTGAAGAAAACCCAAATTTTTTTTTGGGCCGATTACTATAATTTCCTTCCCTTCGGGTAGCGGAAAGTAAAAAATGTGTACTTTGGCAAAAAAATTCCATTTGGTATCTAGTTTGGCCGCCTGCTCGGCAATCCGATCGGACGAAGCCCATGGTTGCAATGGGCAAAAACGGTTAACAAAATTAACAAAAACGCAATTATGGCAGTTTTATCGCAAATACGCAGTGTATTTGTACTCCCTCCCTCCCGTCTCATCAAAACAACCCGCCAGCTCGACTCGCAACTTCGTTCCAATTCCCTAAAAGCGCCTAAGAACGAATATTAATGGAATATTTAATTTTCGTCGTTCCGTTGTAGTCAGGTCATGTTTCACGTGGTTAACTGGTATTTTTCGATGCTGAATCGAATGGGATGGGTATCGGAGCTGTAAGATTAAGTCAGGCTGTTCATGAGAATAATATAAACTGTTGTGGAATAATTTGCAGAGTTTGTTTCTAGCATTCTGGACGAAGATAGGTGGTGATAATCTGATGGAAGGGAATGCAGATGTGTAGATGTGCATTCGGTTGATGTGACCAAGGCACCTGTCTTCCCATTTCTTTCGAAAATATTAACGGATCAATCCGTCTTGGAAAATCTAAAAGTCCGCGAGGCTTGTCATATCTATAACCTTTCTCGGTTCAACAGAGTGAATTTAAAGGCCCAACTCTAACATGAAGAGCGATACTACACACGTGACAGAGATATTTCAGCATGCTGGAATGCAATACAAGCTGGAACATCTCATCTGCCGTCATATTTACACTTTTAATAGTGCTTGATGTTGACTTCAGCGAAACAACTGCTCTCTTTAGAAGCTGGCAAGGAAGTATCTGTGAAGATGTCGCACTCTCGTGTCAATCCACTCAGAACTTTCTTCACGTTGTTTGTCAATTAGCTCACTAGGGAAGCTACCGATGTATCCTTTATATCTCCATTTGCCTGACCCAAAGATGGTTCCCCTTTTTTTCTCTTTTCCCTCTCCTTCAAATTAGGGCTCAGTAGCCTTCCCAACGATTTGCTGCCCAATGTACACTTAGCTCAGGGACAATGCCCGATCAGTTATTGTGTAATACCACACTATTTCACTCAGCTACTGCGACTTGGTTAGAACTCAACTCTGCATTCTATAGCGAGAAACGACTAGAGCTTAACGTTCCATTGCGTCGCTCCTAATATTGTCACGACTTTTATGAAGTAGGCAGCAGTATCGGTTATATACGGTTATCGGTTCGTGTTTATTGCGACGGAATACTTGGTAAAACACAATACTGCTTCCTTAGTAGAGATTCGTGAATTTATCAGGTTGCCCCTAATTATTTCAAGACAATTACACAACTCTGCATGATTTTCGTTGTTTGAAAACTGATAGGTGATTCTTCATGGTTGTTCAGCGCTGAGTTCGAATCTCGCTATCACGTGTAGATCTTTCGCCATTCTCATATTAGGTGCTGCAGGGAGATATTTTGCTTGGGTAGAAACAAGTGGCAACCCTGAGTCATAGCGGTGGTTCTGTGATTCACACGCTTCAACTCTGTTCTTCACACTTTTCCTTCGTCCTAGTTGAACCTGGTTCAATCTGTATTGTCAAGTTCTCTTGACTTTCGTAGTGGACGCGAGTATTTTTTCAGTGTTTAAGAGTGAATGTGGACCAGAGGCGTAAGTACGTGAACAATCCTAATGTTTTTTTCTTCATCTGCGGTACAGAAACAGGCGATTACTCCTTTCGTGATGAAAGCCTACCAGGCCTATTTTGGGATGAAGATCAGGACAAACCGTGGGCTCCTCATCTGGTGTGTCGCACTTGTGTTGAACACATGAGATCTTGGACCAAAGGTAAGAGGAATTGATAAATTCCCAATACGATAGCCGCGGGTACATTTGCCCAGTTCTTCAGGTCTCAGTTTTGAACGCTTTACTAGTGTCACTGTTACTGTGAGCCCAACAGTAGCGGTATGAGTTGAGCAAAGTTTTGTCGTTAAAGTGAATGTAAACAACGCGCGCGAAACTGAGTCAACGTGGATAAAAGTGCAACACACATCGACGACCACACGACGATCACTCGTGTAATGCTGCAGAACAGATATTGCCGATCACAAAAATAACTTTAAATATCACTCACCTCTCAAGTTACGTATCCGAATTTTGGGAGGAGATAGGCTGCTTTGTTGGCTTTAAATAACTCTGTCATTTATTCTTCCATGCACCACATTCCGGACACTCATATACACCAGTCCACCAACCCTTTTTCTCTGAATCGATGTCGTATTAATTTGCCTATCCATGACTGGTCGAATTATAACAAACAAATAAACGTGAGTCAGAGGGCAGTCCCCACGGCGCGAAAAACAAAATGGATACGCAACAAACGAATATGGAAAGAAATGGTTACGCATGCGGTAGCGGCAACTGGACAGCTGAAGGACGATAATTTGCTTACAACGGAAAATTGACAGTGTTCAAACATAGTTCAACGGTTAGTCGAGCGATTGAATTCATGTTTTGAAGAATACTAGTGCTAGACAGTTGCCAATGATGAAAGTTGTAACCAGCGCCAGTATCCGTGACGCTCTTCAATGTTCCGAATCGCGAGCCGAAGAACCTGGCAAATGTACTCGAAACCATTGTTTTGGGAATTAGCCGAGGAATTCAATGCATTTCACCATTCCCATGATATGGAGAGAACCTCAAAATCATGTCAACGACTGCTATTTGAGCATGACGAAGGTGGTAGGATTGTCATCGAAGAACAAGAAATCTCTGGTTTATCCAAATTTACCGTCAGCTGTGAGACCAGTGCCACATAATGACACACTTCCAGTCCCTGATCCACCGATGTATCTAGAAGATATAGTTCTAGAAGATGACGCAGCTCGGGAGCAACATTGGAAGAGGAAGACGTGGTCCGAGAGAACAGCTTTAGCGCCTGGTTCTAAAAACATCATAAATGAACCCTTGATCGACCCAATAAAGTTCCTCTCCCTCCACTGCACATCAAGCCTGGATTGATGAAACAATTTGTTACCAAACTGGACCGAGAAAATGATTGCTTCAAATGCCTTGCAATGAAATTCCCCAAAACTACGCCCGAGAAAATAAAAGCAGGTATTTTTGTGGGTCCACGAATACGCAAACTCAGGAAAGATCCCCAGTTTGAAAAACGCGCGTCCAGTCTTGAAAAAAATGCTTGGGTGAGTTTCAAGTCAGTTGTCGAAGGCTTCTTGGGTAACAAAAAAGATCCCAATTACAAGCAACTGGTGGACAATATGCTCACAGCATTTCAAAGGTTGGGCTGTAACATGAGTGTAAAAGCGCATTTTCTTCACTCGCATCTTGAATATTTCCCAGAAAACTTGGGTGATTACAGCGAGGAACATGGGGAAAGGTTCCATCAGGTAAAGACGAGGAAACAGCGTTATCGAGGAAGATGGAACACTAAAATGATGGCTGACTTTGTCTGGAATTTGAAGAGGGACTGTAACGGCATCTCGGAAGTCAACGAAAAGGCGATTTCTCTAACCATAAGACCCCGGAATTATTCAGAAATTATGTAGTGGCATTTACATGCAGTAAATAAACACAATTTGTAACAAATTAGAGAAGTTGATTGCGAAAAACCGTCTCTGTCTATAAATTCTCAGGCTACTGGATCATGTTGTAGGCACCAAAGCCACTTTTGGTACTTTACGTTTCATGACATGGGGATTCCAAATTTGCAATGTCCGTCCGCCGTTCGCTGTCCACGGTCCGGGCCGTTTTGTGCCTTTAACGTTGTATAAAAAATCCGTTCTTTCGCACAAAAATACCATTTGGTATCTAGTTGTGCCCGCCATCTCGGCAATCTGATCGGATGAAGCCCATGGTTGTTATGGACAAAAAATGGTTTGAAAAATTAACGAAACGCAGTATAATCCCAAATAAGCCGTCTTTCGTATCGTTTTCAAGGTATTTTTACATCCTGGGTCGAACGGAATGAGAATCACAAGTGTACAACTGCGTATAGGGAAATTACAGTAATTATTAGTGTCAACTAATTGAACGAACTTGCGGGAACTACAGCGGAAGTCAACGTTTCGTCGTTTGTACTCCCTCCCTCACGTCACATGAAAAACCACCCAACCGCTCGCCTCGCAACGTCGTGCCAATTGCCAAGGGTTCGCTGGAAGTCCCTGTCCCAATTTCTCCGACTCTTTTTGCCCGACAGGGCGGAGGAAGGTTAGAAGGTTAGGTGCCGATGAGGCACTTCCTCCGCACACCCCTACATCGGATCATAAATGCCTCAGACGTTTATAGGCGCCTGGCGCCGGGGGAATATTTAGTTTCGGTAGTTCCATTGTAGTCACGTCATGTTTCGTATGGTTTACTAGTACTTTTCGATGCTGACTCGAATGGAATGGGTCTCGGAGCAGTAATAATAGGTCAAGCGGTTCATGAGAATAATAAACCGTTGTGTAATAATTTGCAGGGTTTTTAGTTTATTTTTGTGAAAAATCTGGATGTGATAGGGAAAAACTGAACTGATATTCGTGCTCAGCATCAAAAACCCTAAAATCACCTCTTAGATTCAAAACACCGATCAAAATCTGAATGCAGAGTTGTGTTATTAAACATTCTTCGCATAAGCAGCACATTACACTACCAGCACGATATTTTTTGAGGACGAGATTTGCAAGAAAATACTGCGCTGAACTCTTTAAAAAACTTAATTCCACTTTTTATCGTTTATTGCGACTCTCTCGTAATTTTTCCACGAATGAAAAATTTTACATAATCATGGCATTATTTGGATGTTATTTGTGTGTTTAGCAAGGCCTCGCGATGCTTCGACGACTGCTCTGTAAGCTTTTTGTGTTTCCTTCTTAATCCCATTTTGACCCCAGTGCATGACATACTTGTCGTTCGACAAGGCATAACTAGAGGACCGTTGGCAGGAAAACAGTTCTTCTACTTCTCGTAAATGAGCAAAGTCGAATAACGAGGTGAAGTACAAAATTGATTGTGTACACGTCAAGTGGAAGGGGTTATAATGAATGAAAGCGACCTAACAATAATGATGAATGAAAGCACTACTTTCGCTTGAAGCAGAAGACATCCTTCAATTCCTCACCCTCAACATCCTCTGGGTGTTTTCACAGCGATCGCAAAACAATTTTAACGAGTATTATCCTAAGCAACAGGTAACGATATCGACGCCGTGCTCCTTTACAAGCATTAATCCAAAGATTCCCTCTTCCCAAATGCCTTTCACTGTCCAATTATCCTTTCGCTGCCAGAAGCAAAGTTCTCTCGACCCCCCCCCTCCCCCACCATCTCATACTCCCTCACCAGCCACTTGCTCATCGTGGATCGTCATTCTCATTTTTACTCCTTTCCACCTCTCCAATATACTTTCTGCCCTGCAGCGTTCCGTCATATTATCCAACCTCTCACGCCTTAAAATTCTCCGGGTCTTGCTGAAAGGCTTTGATTATCTGGATCACTTCCCCCATCTCAATAAAAAAGTATTGAAGATTCTGAACGTCTCTCTTTTGATTTCAACCAAATGAAGAGACGTTCGACGTCAGCAGCAAATACCTACTTGAATATGGACATGAAATAGAACAGCAATTCCTATTGTTAAGCATCTAAAGCGGAAGAGTTGTTGTCTTGTTAATCAGAGCTGTATATAAAAAACATTTAATCAAAATCATTAGAGCTGTTTTTTGGAGAAAAAGTGTAGGGCGTTTCGATCACTAAGATAACTATAGAGAGTTTTAGACCGATTTCGCCTATGGCCTCATTTTGGAGTCGCAGGACCTGCCGGCTGAATATAAAATGAGTCATATTGGTTAAACAGTTTCCTCAACACATAAAATGTTCCAAAATCATGTTTTTCGTACTGAGAAGCACTTGAAACGAAATGATCTGAAGAGCTAGGGGACGTAGAGACTTCGTAGAGCTAAGGGACGTAAAAATGGCAAGTTTGGACTCCCTTGTGACGCTCACTGTTAATAAGTGTTGTTTTTCTTCATTCATTTGAAGAATCAACCATAAAAATGTAACCGAATTATATCAACGATTTACAACAGAATGACTGGTAGTTTTGCACGACCCAACCATCAAGGGAAATCAGTAAACGACTCTTCATGTGCCCAGGAGTCACTTCTTTTGAGCTGATCTTGCGCCTGACAACAGACTAAGGTATCACAGTAATAACGGCTCTTTTTCGCTTGATGGTCGATACCAGAGGGAAGGTGGGTGCTTATGAGCGTTGTACACTCTATTCTCTTATACGCGCTGAGCATTGTTTACCACAGGATGCGGGTGGCAGTGCTAATGGTGGCGAGTGTTATCTCAATCCACCTTCTGGCAGCCAAGCGGAAGGAACTGTACCCATCAAGACGGCAACCAGAGTATGGCCACCAGACGGGAAGAAGAAGGACTGTGACCCTTGGGATGCAACGAGATTAGTGGAACACAGCCCAGAATGGCGGTGGGCCAGGGGACTGATTCTAGCACTTGGTCCATGGCACAGGCGACGCCACAGTAAGGTGGTCACTCAGTTCCTAACAGGACATGGAGCACTTGTGGCTTATTTGCACCCAATTGGAAAGGGTGCACTGCAGGGCAATGCTGGATGATGCTTCCCATGTCATCTTCTCGAGCCAGAAGTGAGCAGGCTGGCAGTGCCTCGTGGAAGACACAGTTGGTCAGCTCATGCCAGAGGCATTCGTCCGCTCCACGCTGATTCAGAGGAAAACTGGAGGTGCGTCGCTTAATTTGTCAGGGAAGTGCTCAGCCAGAAGCTGTCGATCCAGGGCCAATATCTTGCAGAGATCAAGAATGAAGACAGGGAGGACACAGCTCCTGAACCTCCAAACTGCTGGTTATAATGGCAGAATGTATGGGAATGACCACACACTGCACTATTCCCATTAGCCCACCTGATGCGATGTGTTAAACGCCACACGTCCACTAGGAGCAGACCCTCCCTCCCGCTTACGACCCTTTAAAACAAACACAAAAACGTGCAACTCACTCTGTGCACAATAGGAACCCTGAGTTGATCGCGTAGACTCTGCCATTCGAAGACCAACCAAATATTTCCATTACCGCTGACAGGCTGCCCTTGGGTAATGTCAAATGCCACTGATTGATTGACGCCAATGCGACTACATGCCATACACACATGGCGGGCAACAAACTCCTTGGAGTTCAATCTGAGGACTCTAATCGCACATCCTACATGCTGCGGCATACACACACTAAACGATTCAGTAACTCAGGTGATTTCCACAGCGTAAGACCCAAACCCAAACCACCTAGGACTAAAGAAATGAAGATAACACGAAATCAGCCAAAGCCTGCGTAGTGCCCAGATGGCATCTTGTATTTATCTTGTTCAAGTTCAGCGCCCAGTTAGTCCGTTGTTCGTCGTTGTTTAGGCACTCATGGTAGGACAGGGCCTCCACAATAAGTTCCTGCTCCTGCCTATATAAACAAGGGATATTTATTTATTTTGTTCAAATATATTTCTTTTTTTTTAATGTATAAAGTAAATGTGGCCAAGTTATTGTGAAAGTGGTGTGATAAACAACTAGTCAGCCGCGACCAGAAGTCTACCACAGCCGCCATTCCTCGATTTTCATCTGCCCATGCGACAAGATCTTAGCTTTCTTTCATTTTCTACAGCTTAAAATTCTCCTAGCAGGTTGTTCGACGTATATTACTACCACTATACATTCCTTGCTGGAGCTCTTAAGCGAAGACAATCCCGAAGAATCAAGTTCTACCACAAGGTCTACGCATTTTATATCCAACGAAAGGGGCCCCATATACAGCCGCGGACGCCACAATTCATCCATCAGAAGGTCGGACGATTATATTCATTTCCTTTCTTTTTATTTGCAATTTTATTATACAAGAAAGCGAATTTATTTTAAATTATTAAATGTTTTGTAAATATAGTTAGGAGCAAAGCAGGTTGGAGGTTTTTACTTTTACTGTCCTCTCAAAGGCCTATTGCCCTAACAAACAGTCGTATTAGGTATCCTTCATAGTTGGCGATTTCTTCACTCAATTTTCCCCACATTTCCCCGTTTATAATTACTTTAAAATTCTGCATAGTTATGGATAAGAACGGCCCTGGTCCGCAGAAGCTCTTCTTGGGTCCTGCTAAGGCCAAGTCATCTGCTCTCTTATTCCCTGCATCACCTTTATGCGTAGGTATCCATTTTAGCATAAGTGAGTACCCTCGTTGTTTAAGTGGCTATCATCTTTTGTTTCCTCGATGAGGAGGCTTTTGACAGTTGAGGTATCTTGTGTTTTAATAATATATTGATTCTAAGTGTAGATAGCTACGGAGGGTGTCCTTAATATTTCTCGAGATGAGCTCATTAATGCGTAAGTTCACTGCGAGGAGTTCGCTTTGGAATACTGATGTATTCGTACCGAGTGGGAGGGATTCTTCCCATCGAAGGAGCGCTGATGTAAATTCCGAATTTTGCATCGCTTCTCGTCTGCTCTTTAGAGCCGTCTGTAAATCATGCGATATCCAAGTCATCTTCTACTGTTCGCCTACTTTTCCGTATTTGCCTAATGTCAATCTAAGATCCAAAAGATACACAACGTGAGAGAAATTCTATTTCCCACACTTTCGTTAACAGTGTACCAAGTACATGCCAAGAGTGCTCTTCATTGGCAACTGGCAAAGCTAGCTCCTCGCCTACCTCTCGTCTGCTCTTTAGAGCCGTCTGTTGCTCGTGTTATTTTGGATTTTTCGGTACATTCGATTTAGATCCTCTACTTCAAAAATGCACTCGCCTTTCATTTCAATATATAACAGGTCTACACAACGTTATACTGACAGTTTGTAAGTGCTACGTATAATGGCTCAATCGCCGAAACTGATATACCCTTAACAAAAGAGTGGGAATGAGTTACTCTTCGTTGTTATCTCTTTTGATACGGCATTCCACAATTTTTCCGCGAACGATGTAAACCGTGGCATCGACTAATCGATTTATTCTTGTTTGTTGCTACTTGGTCAGAAATCCCGCCAGTTTAGCTTCACCGGCCGCTATATTTGAACGACTATTAATTGAGCTTGTGTCAGCGCTTTTAGGAGCAATAAGTACTTACTGAAGTCAGGAGGAATTCCAAATCAAGAGCCATTATGGTTGTGGTTGTAAGTGATTTGGTACTTACCCTATTGAACCTTTTCGCTTGGAAGATGTGTCCATTGACGCGATAGAGCTTCCTCCATCGGCGGGCACCTCTTCTGTAAATACTCCCTGCAAGAAAAAAACAAAAACAATAATGAATACTGATTCGGTTCTAAGAGTGTACTAAGCATGATAAGAGTTGGATTACGATAGAAGGTACAATTGAAGCCGTACTATGATCTGTCAGCACAGTATAACGTGGCGCCATACTCCAACATGACCGTACTATCAAATAATGTTTTGTGCCTCGCCGCGTTCACAGAGTAAACATTTTCTCAAATTAACACGACAAAAGATGAGCCGATTACATTACTTTCGTTTTCTTACTGCACTAGGCTACGGAAAGTTCCAAAAATAAAGTCAGTACGTTTGATGACACGCTACGTCGTTACAGAGTAACACGTCATAAGTTGCGTCGTTCTCACGATATTAACGAACTCCCAACTTCGTCCATCAAACTCGAATCAATATTTCAGCAATTCACAACTCAACGGATGCGAAGCAAAAGTTGTGAAACGCGATGGATGCTCCGAGGAGAACATGACACAACAATGACGCAATATTTCGAATATGAGGAGTAAATGGTCCCTAATTCCCACCAACTCGCAGACTCGACCAATTAAGCCTTCGCCTACGCAGGTCGGCTACTTCCTACGAAAGGGTTGAACTAATATGGGAACGGCGTTCCAGCTCCACATTGTGAGTCACTACTCGCGAACCGAAGAGAGAAAAAACACGATGCGATGGAAGAGTCAAACTGCTGTGTGTGTTTTTTTTCTGTCGCAGGAACTGATTTTAACGAGAGGGAGTCGTGTAAATAGGGAGGGAAAGCTTGGCGAGCGACTTCTACAGCAGCTCCAACCCCAAGCCAAAACCTCTCCATTATAGAGCGAATAATGAGCCCTCGTCCCAGAGCTCGCTATCGCTGTTAATCCAATCCTAGGAACGGTCCTCTCTCCCGTTTCTTATTATTTCCCCATTGGAAAATCCATTTCAGGTTGACCAGTTCCTAGGTCGTGTTATCAAAACACGGTTATTGCGCTGGCGTGATAATTCGGGAGTTTTATTACCTTCTGCGACGCCAACGTTAAAGAAAAAAAACACATACGTGCAAAAAAATACTCTTTTTTTACGATTTGAAAAAAACCTAATTTCCACCGATTCGAAAAACCTCATTTCAAGGGTGTGGTCAGTACGTATAGTTGGATTCACATGAAAGCAGTTGGGGACCAAACATTTAGAGAATTTAGGCTTCTGATAACTAATGATTACTTCTGTGGTTTTTGTTTTTAAAAAACTGCCCTAATGGCTCAAATCAAATTCCGCTAATCAGTACGTAACTTTTGTTTTCCATAAACGCCCCTGCACAACGAAAGGTGAATATCTTGTGCGTAGCAACTCACAACTTTCCGCAATCCAACAGGCGATGTATCATCGCACAACGCATATCTACAGAAACATTTATGGAGAACAACAAGTAGGTACTTATTATCTGAGAGTGCTCCGTAAGTTCAATCGAAACCGTAAGAGCCGTTTTTGAGAAAATTTAAAAACCGATAAATAAATATTCGAAAAATTTCGTTTTTCGAATTACCATGATTTATATCGTCGTTCAACAGAGAGATACAGAAATAATCACGAAGAACAAAATGTGAGTATAGGTTGCTAGAAGACACTCCGTAAGATTGATGAAATTCAGTTACACAGTTACTCGGGAAACACACATTTTCTCCACGTTTTGATTTTTATCTCTGTTCAAAGGACTCTCAGAAGAACATTTATTGAGAACAATATGAAGGTATTAACAATTTAAAAACATTCTGTGAGTATTCGTTGAAGCCGTTTTGCCAAAAAACCTATCTTTGCTTTTTAGACAAAAATCTCCGTTCACCGTATTTTTATGAAGATATTTATAGAGAAGAAAAGTTAGTCATTAATTACCTGGGCTTAAGTTAGCTGTACATTCATAATCGAATGTTTGACCGTTTGCCCAACCGTCCTGGATGGCCGCACACATGAATGTAGAACGTATTAAGGGCAGTTTTCACAAAAACAGCGCTAATCGTGACCTAACTGATCACGGCTAGGATAAGTAAATCAATGCTAGCACGTTTCGTTCCCACCACGCTAGCCGAGTTCAATGAGGGATCCGGTTAGGATAGACGTGATTACGCTGCGATTAAGCCATATCGAGAAGACGGTGGACTCATGAGGTTACAGTAAAGTAAGGAACATTGGACGTCTGTTCAGCATCTCGTCCTGTAAACAAGTGTCGTGTAAACGTAACCGTACATCCCGTAGATGCCCAACCCTCAACAATCCAGATTCGACCAAATTATTGTTTCTTATAATTGTCGGAGGCCAAAGTGGCCTCCTGAAAATGGCGAGGAGCATTAAGTGCCAATACGCGTACTCCAACAGTAAGAACTGCAGGAAAACCCCAAATTAGTACGGGAGAATGCTTTGGGTGAACTGGGAAAATTGGAAGTGGTACAAGAAAATGAGAACTGAACAAGAAATAGTTAAACCCGAAATTGTGAGGTTACAACTTTTACGAGCAAGGAACTTTAGCAAGGAAGGCAGAATTATCGTGTTTAATACACTAACTTGTGTGTAAAAGTGTGTAATTATTTGACATTTCCTCCCTATCGTAATACTTTTTTTCGCAACAGAATTTAAATTCATATCTTGAAGTCGTCGGAACGCTCTCATATCCACCTGAAGCGCCGAGTGAGATGACGATAACCTAAGATATTAGATTATCATCGTAGTGGAAAAGCAACTGCTATAACTGCGCACTTGTAAACAGCATCTTAGTTTATTATTATTATTATTATTATTATTATTCCAAAACATATGTAAATTATTCACAATAATATTCGATGGAGCACGGTAATGGCGGACAAATATCAGGATGTGATAAAGAAAGATGAAAGCTAACCGGACCTAACCGCCCAATTTTGTGGGGTTAGCGCTTGATCAGGGCTAGAGCTTGACCCAATCTGGCGAAGGCCGTTTTTGTGGCGGGAGGGTACTGTTAATCGACTCTAAACGGGATCAACGCAGTTGGTGAAAACGGCCCTAAGAATTAGGGGAAGAATATGTAGCTGGGATCTTTCATATTCATGTGTTGGACCATCCACCACTACAGGACTAACGGTCAAAGCTTTTACTAGGTCGCCAATTTTGAACTTGCCCAAATTTCGAAAAACTAAAAAAAAAGTCACAACTAGATTCATAATCAAACTTTCGCTTTGTAGCTAATTTAAGCCCAGTATTAATTAGTAGAACATAACTTGAAAGTTAATCAATCGTTAGATCAGTTTTCGAGAAAAATGGGAAAACCCTTCATTTTTAATCCATGTTCCCTCTACTCTCATCAATGGAAATCGCCAACCTTATTAACGCGTCTACAAAAAATCACAGACAAAACATAAAAAAAAGAACCAGCTCAATCGGTCTAGGCGGTCTCCCGCAAATCGAACTACAGACACACACACGGACCATGCGCCCAAATTAAGTTTTCCGGACTCAGTAGTCCTTTAAACGTAAATATCTGAAAAAAAATCAACCTTTCTTTAACACGATCACTATACTTTGAGTCGCGGAAAATAAAACGAGGGAAACCACAAACACGGGTTTTTACTTTTGGAGAAACGGCGTTAACGACCTTCATCAAGCTGTCATGTACTAGTCAATACCAATACACTCGTATTGTTCAACATAAATGTCCTTTTGACACTCTGTTTACAGGTGCAATAATCGATAAACGGTTACGGTTTAAGAAGCTCAAATCAACTGAGTGAAAAAGACTGGATTAGTAGGAAAAGCTAACTCGCTGAATGTGCGTGGGGCAGAGGAAAGCTGTGTGATGCGTCGCACCAAATATTTTTGTGAGCGATCCGGTAGAACAGAGATGGAGTTGGCGACAAGTACAGGACGTCGTTGAATTTACAGGGGTTGAGGAACGTCGTGTGATGCTCCGCATTTGCCACCGTAATGAGAGAGTCCACGTTTGAAATGCGGTAGTCATTCGTGGAAATATCCTCAGCCGCCGCCACGCCAGACCGGAATTGATTGTTGGTTTGCCCCAGTGAAACAAATACCATGAGGATACTGATGACTCATGCAGTAAAATTACCGGGTTGTGTGGATGGCGAGTGGTGGTGGTGGAGAGGGGGGGATTACCCGATCAATCCCTTTAATCGAGCTTAAGGAGGGGTTGCGGGGGCGCCCGCTAATTTGCAACGGTGGAATGGTTTTGAATTCCCAACCGCGTAATAATTGAATGAATCGGATAATCGCTGTTTCGAAATTTGATCGAGGAATGCCGCGTTGATGAGGTCGTTTTGTTGATGCGGTGCCGACTAATTGACGTTTTCAACATTCGTCACAATTTGACGCGACCGAGATCAGGGTTGCGAGAATCGTAGAGCGCCGAGCGGAGGAAAAGCTGAACTGACAATCAGCAGTAGTTTGATGTTGTGAATCAGCTTCTACTTCACACCAGTGGATTGTTCATAGCCATTTTTAGAAGGTCAGAAATGCTGAAGTACTACGTCCAATCAACGAGAAATCTGGCTGATATCCTTCAAAGCCATTAACGTTCTAATAACGACATCTTCGCGCAACTAACGTAAGGCTTTTGGACATGGAAAAGACCTGGAACTGCTCGCCAATCTCAGGAACAACCTGCCAGAGTCGGTCTACCGACTCGCGTATTCGTCACAACTTATCGGGTTGAAGTGGAGAACCGTTCACCATCACCCAGTTCCACGCGCCGTTCCTCCGCTTCCTTCAACCAAACTCGAAATCTACCCTAATATTAATTTATTTACTGGGAAACTTGTGGATGGGCCAAGATCGATAGTGGTTCACATTGTTATCATTCGAAGATGATTATTTTTTGTACGCAACTGAGATAACAGCAAAAGTTATAGCAAAACAACCGCAGAAGCGCTCGATCAACGGTAACTGCAGTACACAGTATTTCAGAACTTGCTAGAACAGCTTACGCAGACTTCGATCGAATTGAACGTGTCAATGGTTCGGTCATAGCCGTCGCACAGTGTGACAATTCCTATATGAAAAAATTGTGCCGAGCGCCATATGATGGAGACTTTCAAAATTAAGTTGCATGTGGGTCAGGCCTACGGGGGGAACAGATTTAAATAACTTGCCGTGGTATAGATACAGTTTATGGCACAAAAACTGTTAATTTTACGCAAAGCACTGATAATGTATGAACTACAGGAACTTTATTAGAGTTTAAGCTGCAAGGAGATATTGTCAAAAAACAGTAATAAGGCGCCATTTTTCCAGTAGGGCAAAAATGCGACTTCAGTCTTCGCCACCTGGCCACCCACCCTTGCGCGAACCTGCGTCATGTCGCTTCTTCCTCGTGGAGAGGACAGGCAAAGAGCACACGCAATGCACTCTCAGCGAGTGCCCCTCCACACGGGCAGAGGTCGAATGTGCGGCGCCTGAAGAAAACATAACTTTCCTTTCTACTTCGTAGAGCAAGGAAAGTAAAAACAGGCGCTCGGTAAAGGCCTGTTGACAGGAGAAGCGCTGGCCCACTACGAACGAAGGGCGCCACCAGACAGAGGCGAGCAGAGCATGGAGATGGCGGGCCATGAGTCCCCTGTCCCATGAGTGCCTGTCGAGAACTAAAGTTGACGCCCTACAGCCATAGCGAGGCGCCAGCGACTCCAGGGCCTGTTAGGAGCCAACTAGCGCTGCGTGCCGGATGTCAGATTGTAGGATGGCCCAGTCAAGCAGGGGGGTACCCACGAGCACCATCAGTGCTAGACCAAGAGAATATCCATCTGCATGGTGTGGGGCCCGCTGCGTATCATGTTGTGAGGGGGTGATGGCACCAGGCTGTCACTGCATACTGCACTATAGGCACAAAAACAGCCCAGTAGCAGAGGCAGGGGGCGTACAGCGAGGCCTTTTATGGTGGGCGGCGGCACGAGGACCTGACCTGTGCTGTGATGTCTAAGTCTAAAAATTTGCCCCGGAGGAGAGTAAGGAACTCAGTTCGGTGATTTTGAGAGCAATAGACGAGGAAGCTGGCCGTGGCAGTGCGATCACAGTCATGCCATGAGCCAGCTCCAAGAAGGGGGGGGGGTACCAAGAGCTGTGTCTTCTCCAGGGCCTGGTGCAGCCGTTGGCGTGTACTGAGCCGAGTGGCGCTCCACCAGTCCAGTTGCTGATCGTCTAAACTGACAAGAAAATCTCTGGCTTTTTTGGGTCGCTGGCCAAATCAGACAACAAGTCCTTCGCCCGATATCAACCTCAACCATCTACTAATTATTCTGCGACACCTCCGCCCAATGTACGAAGTTCAGAAACCCATTGAAACAAAGTGTTACATGTGATTCGTCGTTTCTCCTTTTCATGCTCACGACAATTCTGCTTTGATACCTAAACGCCCCAGATTCATGAGATTCAGAATCTACGCTCCACGACTACGTCCATAATATCGTGTTAAGTAAGGTTACGTGCAAGGTACAGGAAGAACATACATATTACCATGCAGAAATAAAGGGGTCTACAACTCACTGTCTTCTCCTTGGCAAGGCATCCCAGGTGCAGGGGGAACATTTGGAAAAACTGAAACAAACATATAAAAAGGTCACTACGGGGCGAAATCAGGATAATGAGGAAATAACAAACAAGACAAAATAGCATTCCAATGGGGAAATGTTAAGTAAGAAAAAGGTATTTTTTGAAGAAATACAGGACAGAAAAAGAGCGGAATAAATACAGATTTAACTGAAATCACAAGACACAAATCATAAATTTCGATGCGAAATATCACCACAACAATGAGATGTTGAAGAGTTCCCTGGGATGTTCCTTAAGCCCCCCAATAGGAAATCAAACACGAACACTGCAGGGGAAGTAGATTCGAGAGGATCCTAATGAACTCTCCGTTGGAACTGGGCAGGATCTAATCTGGAATCGGCACACTGTCGGCTCCTAAGTGTCTTTGAAAATATCTAGTCATCCATATTCAGCAGCTAATCGCTCCATTAACTATAAGACTAATTCTGGACTCAATTAATATATTTCATAACTTTGAGTTTATTATAGAAAGTGTTCGCGCTTGATGTTCCGGAATTGCTTGAGCTACTCCTACTTATTCCACGACTATTATTGAGTAATCCGTACATGATTCTATTTCTATGATAATATGTTCTTGTTGACTGTTTCGGTGGAACAAGTGGAACGGCGGTGGTTTTACTGGACTTTATGGAGTTGCTCCTAATTTTCGTACGAACGATACTGAACTCTCATCGTATAGGTAGTTCATTCTATTACCACCCAGGTTTTTCAGGGAACGCTGACAACTCACCCGACAACATTTCCAAACGTACGAACATCAACATGGAGTTATATACGAAAAACGTAAGTGCCTAATGTTCCAGAATTTATTGAGTTGTTATACTGATCCCATTACGTTAATTCTAGTTAATAAAGTTGAGAGGAATCGTTGAAAAAGCAAAAAACATGATAAACATCCGCTACAGACTGTTTAAACGAGGAGCGGAAATTTAAAAGTTCGAATATTACGTTAAAATCAGGGGAAAATGGAGAGAAACCGTTAGAACAACTTCGTGGCGCGTTCTAGAGAAACATAATAAATGTAGCGAGAATGTGAAAATCCCAAGAAACGAACAAATAAATTGAAAATCCGTGAAATTATTTGTAATCGAGTGAGTGGTAGAGAAGTGCAGGAACATGTTGAAGAAACTTACGACGAAAATGAATCAAATGATGCGTAATGAATGAATTCCACAGTAAAAGCTTTACAACAACAACAAAACGCTGTAAATTATCATTCTCTACAGCTTGACGTAGTTTCATGCCTCAGAGACCCATCCCATTCGATTCAGCATCGAAAAGTACCAGTAAACGATACGAAACATGACCTGACTACGACGAAAATTACATAACCCGGCGCTCGTAGGCAATTGGCGCGCGGACGCAACTAGATACAAATTGGGATTTTTGTGCGAAAGAACGTTTTTTTTAAACGGCCTGGACGGCGGATGGACATAGCATACTTGGAACCCCGATGCCTTGAATTGTCACTGTTGGCGTTGGAAGTTGTTGAATTGCAAGAAATACGCCATCACCACAGGAAAACCCTGAGCGTTGTGGGGAAGTATTATATTCACATAAAATAGTACACTAGGTTATATATGGGAACTAGGGAGTAGGAGTGTAGGGGAGAGGTTTTAGTTTACACCTATATTTTCGGCCAGGAAACATTTTTTTACAACCCCTCCCCCCCAATTTGATACTTAAATTCCAAGACATTGGGATTCCAAATCTACAATGTGCATCCGCCATCCCGTTTTGCGCCTTAAAAGTTGTCCCATTTGGTATCTAGTTCTACCTGCCTGGTCGGTAATCCGACCAAACCCATGGTTGTTATGGAAAAAATGATTTAAAAAATTAACAAAAACGTAATTTTGACAGTTTTATCGCAATTACGTCTTAATTGGTATCGTTTTCTAGATATCTTTCGATGCTGGGTTAAATGGAACGAGTCTCAAAGGTGCATGACTGCGTCCAGATCAAAACCAGTGAAATCACAGCAATTATAGTTCTACTGTCTGAAAGAATTCGAATTACAGTGAAACAATCGTTTCATCATTTACTCTGCCCCCAACTCACTCCAACCCCTCGACTCATGAACATGTATTTTTTCTGGTTTGGTTGTAGTTAGGTCACGTTTCGTATCGTTTACTAGTATTTTTCGATGCTGAATCGAACTGGATGGATCTCGGAGGTGTGGGACTAGGTCAAGCTGTGTAAGAATAGTAATTTTCAGCATTTTTGAGAAGAATTTGAAGAAAGGTCTGAATATAATTTAAGAAATTCTAATTCCGTTAATAAAATTAAATTCCTTCGTACTCCGTAGGGCTAAGGAAGTAATGGAGAAATCAGCACTGCACGCACAACGCTCTTCTTTCTCATAAATCAATGCAATTCTCCCTTTTAAATCCATCTAGTTCCACAATCAGCGACAAGGCTCGATCCATTACCTGATCAAACTCCACACCTTAAGCCGTGGATACGGTAGAAACACGAATTGTTGTATTACCATCCGGAGGGCGTTCCCTCGTAAGTGTCTCACCACATTCCCCTCACCCACTACGGCCAACACACACACACCACTCGTGAGTATTGACATCGACTCGGCCCCTCTCATCCGGCTTTCTCTTCAAAGGTCGTTGACGGAATCAATTAGTCAATATCGGAATCGAGCGGAATGTAATTTAGAATTCCGGGTTATCCAGAGACGTGACATCAATATTTCGGGTGCAACGACTCTCAATCTGCATTTCATATCGCACCTCCCTCTTCGTGCCGCCGCATAACTAACGGGTTTTCTCTATTTTTAAACGCATTCACTCCGACTGACTCCTGCTCGTTCGAAGGCGACAAAACTAACCGTGCAATGGTTTGTATCGTGTGGGAAGAAATGGTTATAAAGAAAGCGTGGATCGGACATTACACTGGCGTTAATGAAGAGCCTAGCCTTTTATTTATACAGCACAACGACCGAATCTGTTTATGCTTGTAAGAGTCCACAGCCGGAGTAGATTCAATTCAGTCGGCATTAGGCGCCATTGAGGGTTCTGCAGCGAGATCAACGTAACTACAATTAGTTCAAATGGATGAAACTACGTAATTAATTTTCCAAACTGGACAGAATTCAAAGACATGAACGCGTGGTGCAGCACAGCTACCTTACTGTCCATTCTGTAGGGTATCGAACATATTGGCAGAGGGGACAGGGAAAACTAGCGTGAAAAGTCATGCGAGGGGTAAATTAAATAGGAATTGGAAGGAAAAGGATTTTTATATCAATTAGATCGTCATGATTTTGGCTCTCTCAAGCGACTGATAGAGAATACAGTTCCCAAAATGCAGGAAACTCTGAAAGGTCGGACGGACATGCCTTGGTCTAACAACAACAAATAACTTTCCTCGCCCATTGCGTTCAGCAATATTTATACCTTTATACGTACAACCGGGAAACTGGAGGTCCTTGCTCACATTTCTTCATTTCATTGAGTTGATCCTCCTTATGCCACAACCAGCGTGCCTTTTTGTGTCGATTGTGTGCTTTCTCAGTTTCATTTCCTTTTACATTGAGCGGTACCCGGTTGAGGTGTTCACCGCGTAACCCCACTCAGGGCTGCTTATTAGTTGGCAATTAAAATAGCGACGTTCCCTCCTTTGGTTGAGGTAGAACAGTTATTTTCTTAATAATCGCAGTTTTCCAATGAACGATACCAAACGAATATGGAACAGGTAACTAAATTCAATGAAATCCTATCACCATAAATTGAGAAAAATGAACTTACAAGGAACTTCAACGAATAGACGCACTATATTTCAATTTAAAACTACCCCCAAACCATGCGTTCAGGGCAGGCCAAATTAGGTGGAATTTCGAGTTCGGGTCTTCCCCAAACATTGAGTCCTCTAACCTCAAGCCCTTTGTTTGTAGCTGCAGGAAAGTCCAGCCTGACTCTTCTTCATTCAGTTCAGTTATTCTCGTCGGCCGGTTTTCCCTTTGTTGGATTTTCCAAAATATCCAATTCCAACCCCTCAATTTACTTCCCCACCACAACGCACAGCTCGTTCCAATACACAATCATCTCTCAGGTCTCACGGTCGACACTCGTCTCTCAGTTCTCGTGACCTTGTTTGTTCACATACCCCTTTTCTTCAGTTGTATATCTGTCGCCCTCTCATCAGTAACCTGCGCCAATTCCTCTACCAAAAAAAGATGCTTTATGCTCAGTGCAGCAAACTGCAAACCGTGATCCAGCCATTAGGTACGTCGTCTGTGTTGTGCATTGGATTTATGCTTTGGGGATTTTTAAAAGAATATTGGAGCCTTCATCCTATTTTTTCATTTTATTATTTTGTTTGTTTTGTTGTTTTTCACCTAAGTTGAATTTGCCCTCCGACTAAGCGCTCAGTTACCTCGATTGACACTCATCTATCAACTCTCGAGACACTCACAGCTGTACTGACTCACGCCACCACTTGACGTATTCAGACAACCAAGTGACCTTGTAATCGAAACTCTATCCTGTTGAGCAAGTATCAGTCCTATATATCGTTCAATACATGTGTCTATTTCCCTCTCTTTCTCGTGCACCCAACACTCTGGTAGATCTTCAGAACCTCCTTGCTAACAGAAGGCTAAATCCAAAAATCAGATGCAGAATTTCGGTTCATTTCTCTACAACCGACAGGCTATCAACAGTCTCGCTTAACTGGAGCTAATAAACAACGTTCATTTAAAAAAAAAAACGAACGAAACAACTCGAAGCAGCTCAATAAATCTACCTACAAGCAAAACAACTCTAACTACAATAAACTACGCCACCGGACGACACGCAGAAAATTCCTTTCATTTGCCACAAAAAAGAAGAGACGACTCGAGAGCTCCAGATAATAGAAAAATCGAAATATCATCGATCATTCATTTTTCACAACTGAGCGAATGGATTTCGGTGATAGATTAGAAGAAATATCACGTTGAAACGAGAAAATCGGGGTGTATTTTATGTATAAGGGTAAATGAGGGGCCCTCAGAATACATGATATATCGCTCTGTTTTGCTGCCTTCCTTTCACATTTGTCTTGATCAAAAGTTTCCGCCGTCAAAAAGGTGGCGAGAGGGGAGAAGAGTCGGGAGGGGAACGGGGAGTTGATATTTCAGAAGGGGAGGTCGAATAGATTTAGGAGGACATTCTACACGATGATCTACTAATATTATCATCTTCCGCTTCCTCGAAGGGGCTAACATTGAAGAATGTATCTAATCACTACTGTTACTTCAAAACATGAATCACGGTGGTTTGACACGTTGCTTTGTGGAGGAGCCGAATGAAAGAAACATTTACAACCAAACAGCTTCTATTTTTGAGACACGAGTCAGAATCTGTCGTCAGCAACAAACACAGCTGCTGCAATATCAACAGGCACTGGTTTAAGTACCACCTGAGTTAGCTCCACTATGAGGCACACAAAACCAAACACGTAAACCCTCTCTTTGACTGCCGTCAATAATCAAGGGAGGCGTTACGCGCAAGCCAAAAGCTGTTAGCGCGCATCATAGCCCTCAAAATCCCTACAGTCGGCCATTTCTTCCAATTAGAAGAAGGCTAATTGAAGCGAGTTAATTCTATATGTTTTCGACGCGGGTTTCAAACGCCAACCAAGTATTCACGAGTAACTTCGATGTCATCAGTCTAACATGAGCCCCTGCATCGGTGTGTCGGCTGTCACCTGCGTTCCCATCCAGTTCCCTGTTTCTGGAGGTAAACCTTCTCATTCAAAACACATATCTACACTTTTCAACAATTTCCTTAGTCGAATTTGCCCCAAAACCATAATTTTCGTACCAACTCTAACAAAGGAAAGTACCATCCTCCTAGCATCGCCTTATGAACGATTCCACACTAATGCCAAATGAATGGTTGCAATGGGAGTGATTGTTGCTGACCTCATTCTTTTACCTTTTCGTGATTGAAGTGGCAGCTGCAAAGCGTAGTGCAATTTTGAACTACCGAAAATCAATATCATTTATCCTCTCCCGCGCTATGTACGATAACATTGGCGCCCAACGTCAACGTGCCTCATTACTAGGAATCAGGAAGGAGACTGGAAGTGTGCTACTGACGCGGTCTGGGGTAGCAACCTGACAGTCAATCAAAAGAAACTGTAGTGGCCCGATCCCAAAGGGCGATTCTCTTGTGGACTGCCAAGGCCTCCTAGACAGCATCAGCATTACAAGTTATCACTGGAGAAGAAACAAGAAACCGCGTGTTGCTCCACTTTAGTTCCTATGACACTGAGCGACGGCTGTTGGAAGAGAATTGTTAAGCAAGATTACACGTTCTGCCCAAGGAACGGCGGCGCTATTGAGAGGAAGGACTGTTCCTGAGCATCAACATTCTCCCCCTAGAGGGAAGGTTTGGCTATCGTTTCTCCCCCTTGCCATTAACCATATCACCGGCACGAGGAGTGGAGAACCGAATTCGAGATGGCGAGAGTGCCTACTCAGCAGAGGACGCCCACTGAGACTTCCCCAAAAAACCGAGGTCTCTCTCATTTTCCGTCCCCAGAGGAAGTTGCCCTGCCACAACTCCGTATTACACAACAATTTTTCTAGGCTACAGAGTTCTTCTTTCCTAGTCTCCAAGCACTTTTTTTTCCTTCTCTAACAACTATCCAATTCGCACTTTTCCTAATTCTCTATTATTGTTATTAATCCTCCGACCTCTCAGTTTCGGCCACGTCGGAGCATTACATATAACTGTTCCGCCCAGTTTGCTTAGAAAGTTATGACAAAAATCAGAATAAGATAAGAGATGGAACGGATTCCCCAGGGTCATACCTTCGCGTGGTAAAACATGGGCAACATCTCTCTACCGGGAGACTAGCTAAATGACAATCTGCTGCACATCCACCTAGCGAAAATCGGTTATGAGTGAATACGTGCTTTGCTTGCACGATCACCTGACTGAAAATTGTCACGTTTAGCTTATCTAGCGGTCGTGTTTCCACATCTGAACTGCTTTTTGCGTGCACATTCAGAGCAAGGGGATCGTAGTCCACGTACCTGCACACAGCGTGCAGCTCCACTTCCAACCCATGTTAGTCGAGTCTTATCTTACTGAACAACTTTAAAAATTATTATTATACAATATAACAGTACGCTGCTGAACTGCCAATGTTATTTTACATCCGTCAGTGAAGTCGGAATTACGAAGCGGTTACCTGAAGGAATGTCTTTCCACGCGTTCGCCAGTGTTCGGGTGTAGTGACTGACAATTTACTTGTTGATTTATTGTGAATACTACCGAGGTATTGTTCAGTGCGAATTCGACATTAAATCGGTATTAACTCTTGAATGGCCAGTCGAATATTCCGCCTTCAGTCTCAGTGCCAGCAGTTTCCAATGAACTTAAGGTTCGAAGAGGGTGAGCCTCTTGACAGTAATCACACATCTTTCACCGGAAATCAGGAGTGGCTTGATCCTCCATCTCCACGACAGAATTGTGAGTAACAAATTACGCGTCATAAAATTGTGACGCGTCGGCACAGCTATGTTTTCCACATAGCGTGTGATCCGCTGGAGACTCCTGGTAGTTGGAATCACCACGTGACGTAGCCTGAACAGTCGGGGACAGAGCCCTCGTTGAAATAGCAAGTTTCCGAATTGAGATTTATTTCATATTGTTGCTGATGCTCTGTTCCATTCAGTTGTTGCGCGCGATTTCAACAGATGGGTTTTATGTGGTCATGGAATGTAAACTAGACTAGTTGATTAGGAAGACATTCCTTTAGGTAACCGCATCGTAATGCCGACTCCACTGACTCGCTACGTTATTGCCACTACCCGAGCAGAGGGGTAGGGGATGGAGGTACCACCTGTTTCCCTGAAAAGCCTGTGTTCAGGTGTAGCGCCTGTGAAAACTCAAAATGAGTCATTAACTTGTTGAAAAGTTACACGACGGATGTGATCAGGAACCACATATACAATATTTTTTGCAGAGCGTAGTGAGGAAGTGTTTTGTACTCAGGAGTTCATCCCGCCGCTCGTGGAGTGCCAAATTTATTAGATTCGTCATAAGTAGGGAACACCTAGTGGGCTTGGTTGAAGAAATGAACCATATCCACACCACAAATTGCAGCATCCTTGCTGCACGCACCTGCTCTAGATATTATCTATTTATTATCTACATGGGAACAAGCCCTTTTTCATAAAGAAATACAAGTATTTATAAACGTTGACAATAGATATTTTTAAAAACGTTTGAACGTAAAAGTTTTAAACGTTTGAATGGTGAAATGTTTGCTGTTTTTACGTATTAAGGCTAACATTGGAACAGCATTGTTTTCTGATTGTGTGTAGGTGGTGTTGGAGGAGCACGAATGGAGGAGCTTGAGTTGAGAAATAAATGAACGTGGTGAGTGTGAGTGAGGACTGATACACTTGACAGAATAACGTGTTCAGTTTGAGTATTTAAACCTGAACAAGGGAACTCTAAATACACATGAACTGGTTGCATGGAAACTAAGTGAGGAGAGAGAGACGAGTGGGTCACGAGACTTGATAGATGAATGAGTTGGAAGAACTGGGAGACAACTGTCGTTCGCGATAACTGATAGATGAATGACAGTTGGAAAGAGTTGTGTACTGTGGAGTGGAATGTAAAATTGAGGGGTGGGAAGAGGATAATTTGAGTAAGTCCAGGAAAGGGGGAAATACTTTATCACGCGGAAATGCCTGAAGAGCTTTGCTTTCCACAGGTACAAACAAAGGGGTTGGGATAGAAAGGTGTTTGGGATAACAATGACGTTAAGTGCAGATGTTCAGAGGTCATAAAACCCAGCTAATTCGGCCTGCGACCCGAACAGGTAGTAATCAGCCACAGAAGAAATCGAATTATAAATCTTCAAGTCGTCAGCAAATAGAATAAATTGAACACGCGATGGTATCATTGGTATAATGTTGAGAGATCGTTCTAGGTTATTGGGGTTTGAGCGTACAGTGGAGAGCAAGATACAGATACAGTACCAAACAACTTTACAGTCAGTGTGAATTTGATAACGGCATCGTGCCGAGGTGGGTTTTCTTCATCACAGGTTGAGTTGTGGTAAATGCATGGAGGGTTCTTATGAAGAGTGCGACTTTCATTTCTTGACCCATGTCACCCCGGGGTTAGCTTCAACAACTAAATTATTGCAGGCAAAGTTTGGGCTCCAGTGACGATCTAACTTGAGATGTTGAGGTATACATCAAGGAAATGTCGGTTTTCGCATTCATTTTAGAGCAGTATACGGATCACACCTTAGAGTAGGTTTAATGATAGTACCTCGATGAAATGAAAGTCTTCCTCACAGATGGAGTTGCACTAAATGAATTAAGGGTTCCACTAGATCCTTAACCATGTATCTAGGAGCTACAGTTGTTTCCTGACCAACATCACTGTGTTTCAACGAAAGAAAGGGCGATATTCACTTCAGAGTGCTCAAAAGTGAAAGCATGAAGATGAAGAATTAGACACTGTCACACAGGAAACGACTGCTGCTAAGGGGAGAGGTCTACCGTGCCCTCCATGTCGGGGCAACACCAACATGATACCCAACCAGCTTTATAGCCTCATCATGAGGGGCGACAGAGCGGAATTATGGATGTCTTAGGGCCTGGGGCCCGCCTTCTTGAGTACAGAGTGGCCCCAAACATGAGCCATCATGGGACAGATCACACTCCTTCGCCCAGTGGTCATCCTAACAAAAATCCGTCTATACCAATCTCTAACGAGAAGGTATTGGGACGAGGAAATAGTTCAAGATGCTTACAGACATGGGTTACAAGAAAGAAGCACTTTGAGGGCATCCTCTTTGAGTCTCGATGAAGACCTTGGACACTTGACAGGTTCACGAAATCTCGGAGACCGGTAGGTACACTCTTATTTAGATCCTGGCCACAGTGGAATGGTCAATCCATTCCCATCGTTTAGGCAATTACGTAAGTTTATAGATTCGGATAGTGTTTCGGGCATTTGAACCCTGGTTCACTCTTCTACAACTCAGATAAACATGAGTGATTTGTTTGCCAGTGGCAACTTGAGCAAACTAAGTGCCAGCGGCAAGAGCGTGAGTGGGGGAGGAGGATCAACTCCTGGACCTTCTTGGAGCGATGGCAACTCCAATCCGGGACAACCAGGGGGCACTTCAAAAAGCGCATTGTGGGTTCCTGGCCTCACAGCCAGAGGTCTCAAGATCAATCTTTTCAATCCAAAAAGTAAAAAATAAAAACAAACTGGAAAAAAAATTAACAAACAAGTTTGGTCAGTTGGAGAAGAGTGCTGGGCGATTCTTGAGGAAAATAAGGCGTGAGTCATATCTTGCTGAGTTCTAGAAAAGTGAACCTGGGTTCAGCTGCCCTAAGCTCAATCCACATCAACTAACTCGGGTAACTGCCTAAACAGACTCATTGCCCCTTAGATTATACCAGTATAAGCCGACGTCAAGAGTATTTTTCACCACGAACTACAAATCAGGCTGATTCAGTGGCCACGTGATTTGAAACCAGCGGAAATTCGTGCAGAGCTCGAGAAGATGAAAGAAAATGAAAACGTAGCGGGAGGGGTTTACCCCACGAATTAACTTTTATGAACCACTTAGTTGATACGTCTGACACGACATCAAAAAGGGGAAATCATCAACGAAAGCGACCGGGAAAAGCGAGCAACAAGCTGAAAAAAAAGAGAAAAAAAATTAACGTTAGCCACCGTCCGAGGGAAAGAGATCGACTAATTCCAGTCACGTCCAGCCTCCGCTCAATTCCTCAACCCCACTTGATTAAATGAAGGCCTGCGTGAGAACTAAGCGTGGTGAAGCTGTGGGATGCACGGGTGGAGGGGGGAAGGGGTGATTTTGGCGCGGTACCGCCCTGGGATCTGATAGAAGTGAGGTGAGAGAGACTGAAAAGGCGCAAGACAGAATGATTTATGGGAAGGCAATAAGACGGCTCTACTTCGTCGTTTGAGGAGACAGAATGTATACGATCTAGGAAGAAATGGTCGATAGAATTGAGGTGAAGGGTTTGCACCTCGTCAACAGTCATGTCGTTAGAAGTTGTTACAAAATTAGTTTTCTATGAACGGGGGTGGGTGTTTTTGCTTGGCAAATCGGCAGTCTCATCGGCATGTCATTCAAATTGCTGGGTTTATTACAGATTTACCTCGTGCCTCGTTTACATTCTACAAACAACGCAGTAACCTAATGGCAAACCTATATAGAAACAATGGGCACACTCCTATTAAAACCCGTTGAGCCCTCCACATCTACACGTCTCCCTAAAATAATTGCCATGGAAGTGATGAGAAACAGAGTGTCATGGGCTGGGCATCTTGGCCGCCTCGCCACTGGATTGGGTGTTATAGATGAGTTGGATCCCTGGTCCTTTGAATATATCCGGCTTCATGCAGCTGACATCCTTGAGAGGTTTAGCGAGCACAAAAAGCAGTGGCTCTGGCAGAGGGCTATAGACTCGGAGAAGTTCACTCTATATAGGGAGCTTGACACCCGCTCCAAGGCCGCGAGCTTGGTCAGTGAGCCAGTGATGGATGTTTTCTCGGCGAGGTGGATTTTTAAGTTGAAAGGAGAACTGCTACATCTCAATGCAAAGCCGTATAACACTAACCATAACGAGGAGTGTGCTCTGTGCAATAGGCATAAGAGGGAAGACTTGCACCACTTTCTCTGTACTTGCCCAGTACTTGGAGAGTTTAGGATTTTAGTTTTTAATAAACCTGTCCTTTCACGGAATGAGGCTGTGGCTTTGTTGGATGGTGGTGGATGGAATCAACTGGTGGCTTTTAGTAGGATGGCCTGGAGATATCGCTCTGCGTTGGTACATGAATTTAATTTTTAATTTCCTTTTATTTTATTGTATTTTGTTTTTGCGGTAGGTTCTTTTTTCTTTTCGTATGTTTCTAGTATAACCAGCTGACGCCCCCGACAGACGGTTTGAAAAACCATGTCAGTATCGTTTTTTCTTCTTCTTCTTCCCTCTACATCTAACACTGTTAGGTGCAAGAATGGGGGAGCTGAGGATCACAATAAAACTGAAACTCGGTGAGCGTGAGAAGGACTGGATTACATGAGGAGATGGAGTACAAATGGGCGACACAAGGGAAGTGCTCGGAACGCGTGAACTGACGTGGGCAACCCTGAGAGAGAGTGAGAAGTTACTGGGGTGGAAGTTGGAAGCAGAATGATTTGGAAGAGCTCTGTCATCGATAGGAAAATGAAATAGGGAGAAAGAAATGAAGAAAGGGGAAAACCTAGAAAAGGGGGCAGGGGGCCCGCAGCTTAGGAATTCCCGCAGGTTAGGGTCCGTTGTTGAAACGGTTGGAGACAATTAGGCGGACGGAGACAATGACGCGGGGAAGCCCAAGGTCGAAGACCCAGACAACTTCGACGCTTTGCGTCGAACAAACACCCTCACAGGGCAAGTGAACAGTTGCCACAATAAGATATGCGGAGCCGTGGCACTAATAGGTTAGCACTTACATAATGTGAAGTAGCAGACAAGTAGAGCAGGAAGGGAAATAAAGAAAATGAATCCATAAGAGAGGAAATGAAGGGAAATTAAATCCGGAAGTACAAAACAGATCCACACGTACAGGCAGTAAGTTATAATGTGAGATCAGCCGTGACATTATACAGAATACAAACGTTTTGAATGCTACTGCTCAACAGAACCCTAGAGCGACATGAAGGATGTTTTGCTCTGTACCAATCCATTCACCTCAATAAGAGGCCAACAACGTAGCTGGATAGCCCCTTCTAACGCATTTAAATTGCTGGCAAGGTTCCTGTACTTTTCGAACAGTCGTCCATCTAAGAAATGCTGATTTTTCAAGCGAGCCCTCTTATTCTCTCACCCCTCTCCAAGTCTCGTCGTCGCAGCTGAAGTCGTTCTTTAACGCCTGTTTTTGATCAGACCCCAACAAATGATTTCGTCGCCCATAATGTCATAAATATTGCGTGAACAACGTCGCAGAAACAGAAGATAAGGCTGCTACATATAAACGGAGTCATAATTAGAATGTTGACCAATCTGGATCAGGCCGCAGACCATGAATTATAACTATGGATCACTGTAGTGGGTGTGTCACATCGTCGGCACATCTAAAGGACAAAATCTCTCCCCCCCCCCCTTGCGGGAAATTATATAAGCAGCAGAAACATTTCAAACAGAAAAATGTTAGGGCAGTTTCACTTTTAGGGCAAACCACTACCATTTTACTTCAGTTGTCACCCAGCAGCTCCAAAATTGTGAACACGAAGCTTCTTAGAAAATCGTGTTGAATTTCATGAACCACTTACTGACCGAACGCTCGACAAAGACGGTAGCATAGGGAGGAGCAACTCAATTAATCCCAGAACCTTAGGCGCAGAACAGAGAGCAACATCAGTTTTTCAGTTAACAGAGCGATCCGTAGCTAGGACATACAAAGAGCTAAGGAGAGCTGTTTGACGCGTCGCAGGTCAAGATGGTATTATTAATTGAATGTTAATACATCCAAACAGTCAACGCACGGGAGTAGCGTGAGCTGAGAGATGAATCGTTGGGAGCACTGGGAGACGACTTTATCGTGAGACCTAGAACCTGGACTGTATGACTGACTTGAAACGAACTGTCTATTGAAAACAGGAATCTAAAATTGAGGGGTGGGAAAAGATAGATGGGAAAGTCCAGGACAGGGGGAAATCCAAAGTCAATTGGAAATAACTGAAGAGGCGGACTTTCCATAGGTAACAAAAGGGCTTGGGACGCAGGTGCTTGGGGAAACAATGACTTTCCGTTAGGGCTAGTCAAAGGGCTAGGAGGTCAAAGACCCAGCTAATTTGGCCTGCTGAAAATCGACCATCTTTACACCTAACCAGCCATTTCAAAATTTAATTGATACGTACATATGCGTCAACAGGTTTCGTTTCTTCATATTATTAGCTAGTTTTCTACAACAACACCTTCTTCTCATTATTCTTTTTTTTTAAATCTATATCAATTTTTTTTAAAACGTATACATTATAATTTACGTAGCCTGTCGTGTCAAGACTTTTGGGCGTTTTGAGAAATTTAGTGAAGAGATAGAGATAAGAAAAGATTCTTTCACACGTTTCTTGAGGGTGAGGCCAGAACTCGCAGATGTCATCCGCTTTGTAGGGTGGTGGGGAGGTGTAGGTGACGTCCCTCCAAGGGAGCCCAGTACCTTGGTGTCTGGGGGTGGATCAAACGGACCACGAGCTGGGGTTCATGGACGACCTTACAATAGGCCCGTTTGTGGCCACAGTGAAGGCACAAGCAGCATCTACCTTTTAAAAAGAAAAAAAAAGAAGACTTTTCAGTTGTTTTAGTTCTGATGAGAGTCCGCTATAGTATGAAAGGATTTGTGCATACTATGGGCTCTGGGAAGGCATTGTAGTAAGCGGTGGTTGTTTAGTAGAAGTAATTTTGAACATGGTCGTTAGCTAGCTAAGAGAGAGAAGAGAGAGAGAGAGAGAGAGAGAGAGGGGGGGGGACAGAGTGAAAGATAGAGATGGAGGTATAGAGATAGATAGATAGAGAGAGAGAGAGAGAGAGAGAGAGAGAGAGAGAGAGAGAGAGAGATGAACGGGAGTAATTAGTAAATAGCGGAGAGCGCGCACGTTATTTCTGTTTATATAATTGTTCCTTTTATGTTCATTCAGCAACACGTTCTTCATCATTTGGGAACAATGAAAAATAAGTGGCGGAGGGTGAAAGTTTTCGGGTTTTTCTGCAATGGAAAAACGATAAAGTTTGCTGACGAGAGCTCAACGAAGTTAGTTTTCTCGTTCCCCCGGGGCTCTGCAGAGACGTAATGCCCTGATATTGGCCGAGAAAATGTTCATAAAAGGATGGTCCCGTCGGTTAGGAATCAAAATTTTAAAATAAGTAAAGAACAGGAAATGTTCTCGCGGCCATCACTTCAGAATACGTTCGTGTACTGTTTACCTTCCAGAGTGTAGGAGAAGGGAGAAAGAGCGGTTTTGTCGAATTGTTGCCTGCTGGCACTTCTGCCAATTTACACAGAATTGCGGTAATTCATCGTTGAATGATTGACGTTGAAAGGTAGTGAAAGGCGAAGCATCGATCATTCAGAATCACGGAGTTGGGATCTTAAGTGAAATAGATATTATTACAATGAATTGTCGACAATTCCGGAAGGACAATCCGTTAAAGGCGTGGAAGGGGGTGACTCTAAGTAGCTCCTCCGCCGAACAATGGGGAAAAGCAGAATATCAAGATGGCAGAGAGGATCAGGACGCGGCTTGAGAAGAGGAAGAATCTGATAGTGTGAAAAGCCTTATGTAAATACCCGAGTTAGAGAGTGGATGTATGTTAAGCAGAGCATTAGAATTCCTTCTCCGCGGAGAAGTAAACGCATATGTCAGCATCGCCATCCTCCGGCGAAGGTAAACTTGCTCGCAAGAGAGAACTCGAAGGAGCACTGCGGAGTGGATCGAGTCAAGGGGAGCCCTGCAGCAAAATGACAGGCGCAAAAATAAACAAGCCAGACGAGCTACTCAGAAATGTGTCTTGGTTGAATTAGGTACGACGAGTTGAACTGCTTATCAAACAGCGACGTTGGACACCACATCGGTTCCAACGTGACACAATAACAGTGAAACTCCTCCTTTCGAAGCAACGACACTCAGGCTCTGCGATCTTCTGACAACGCCGGTCGAAATCAGCTCTTTCAGCTAGGACATGGATGACATCAGGGCATCGCAGGAAACATACTAAGATCAATCGGTGGGATACTTAACACGCCCCGCACGCACATATGAATACTTCGTGCCAAATATAAGGTGCGAAGAATCACACAACTTTCGTTCAACTATTTTCATCATTCTAACAACTAGTTATCATTCGGTTTATGTGGATACTCTACGTACAAACTGGTGGCGCCCTCCCTTGATGTGACTGGGGAAACCCCCGCTGAGTCCACAACGTCCATTGTGTGGGCATACATGAGCCCTTTCATTTCCTGCCAGTTCCACCCCCAGCTCATACGGAGCTGGTGTTCTCTGATGCGGCGCCTGCCTTTCTCGCACAAAACGCAAGACTACCTTGAGGTCCATCCCTGCAACCTCCTCCGGCTGCAGCTGATGAACCCCAGGCGCTCTGAGGCGCACGGCAGCCAGCCCCTCCCTCACACGTACACTTCACTGACTCACAGAATCTGCAATTCTGTACTTCTGATCTACCACTCTTGGCCAGATGGTACCTTAGTGGATATGCCATCCGTACACTATCTCGCTCTAGGCCGAGGGGCTCTCTTGTTCGCTACCTTGAGAGTCTGATGAACAACCTTGACTGCCTTTGACCAGGCACAGCCCTGCACTTCTCCTCCTACTAACCAACCTCCTTGATCAAGTGGCTCTTGGTGATCCCAACGAAGGGCTCAGGACACCTACATATGCGATGACCATTATTGAGTAATCAGTACACAGGTGTCATACTAGACTGTCAACACGATTTGTCTGAGAATGATAGGGTAAGAGTAATAAGATTATCGGGGAAAGTTGGGTTTCCAGGATTTCTGGGGTTGCTGCTGATCAGCTCATGAGCATGACTAAGTTCTCACCGTACGGATCGTTATTGAAATATGATCGCACGTTGTAACGTCTTTAAAGCACGTTAAACATAATAACAACCACAGTGAGCAAAGAGTTGATAAGCGCAAGAGTACAAGTGATTCGGCACTGCGTGGATCTTCGAAAATGAAGGTTCTAGCAATAGAGGAGGGAAAGCATTCTTCAGCCGGGCCTTTCCAGTGAATTCTATGACCTTTCCATCGTGGTCGCAAGGGGAAGATCGAGACTTTGAGAAAGGCCGATTACTCTGCTGGAGTGAACTGTTTAAAAGGGATTAGTTTATTTGCGGAGAGACTGGCGAAGGTTCCCCCGCAGTCCAGAAAGAGAAGTCGCTGAGAAACTAACGGAACCAGCGGGCGTCGAATTGTTTTCTGAACAATTTGGCGAGTGGCGTCAAGTAACGCAAGTTATTATTAAATTTCTCGATATATCTTCAAACTTCAATATTAACTGAGCGAAACTACTCTCTAACAGCGCCACCCTTGTAGATGAGGAGTGAGGGCGAGAAGCGCTGGGACGAACTACACGGGCTGACAGGAGTGAGCTGTAGGGATTCACAGTAAGTTGTGGATGTTGATATTCTTGACATTGAGTGAGGAATTGAAAAGGAACTGCAACCTTAGGGTTAAGATTTAGTGAAGAGAATGAGAAAACGCAGCTTTTGAATGAGAAAATAAGGACAAACTGAACAAAACTTGAATAAAAGCCCCAGGAAATTATGGGAAGGGGAACAAGGGGAGCCGACGACGACAAAGGAAGTTCCTGACTAGAAACCGCGGTCTGGCCATTGCCACAAATAGTGGTAATTCATCGAAAGACCCCAAATAAAGAAATTCGTTAATTGTAATGCCACTCAACCATTAAACGTCGAAGTTACAACAGATTTGTTGGACCCTTCAAAAAATTTCGATTGAACTGAGCAGGTTTCAGATGAAGGAAAATCATTTTGCTAAATATGTAGCAACACACAACTTTTCGCAACCACCGTAAACAGATACGGGCGCTATATTTTCGTATGAACGCATTTCTACAGGAATATTTACGGAGAACCAAATATAGGTAGTTAGTTGAAAGTACTGTGTGAGTTTTATTGAACTGGTTAAAGCCGATTTTTCCGGAAAATGAGAAAATCGATAAATTAATATTCGATGAATCTCGTTCTCCTAACTATCGTGGCTCATAAATCCGTTCAACAGATGGATACGGGATTAATTACGGAGAACTAAGTGTGTGTACAGGTTGCTAGAAGACACTGTATGAGATCGATGAAATCCTGTGGCGCAGTTCCTCGGGGAATGACAAAACTGCCCAAAAAACTCTACTTTCGACACATTTTGATTTTTATCTCTGCTCGATGGACTTGCAGAGGACTTGTATTCGGAACAGCACATAGGTATTAACTATTTTTAAAAATGTTGTGAGTTGGTGAAAATCGTTGAAGCCGTTTTGCCCGAAACCGTAAAAAAACCATTATTATTTTATGGGTCAGAAAAGGTTTGTACATACTAGTAGAAGATAATTTGGAAGTTTAATCAAAATCGTTAGAGCCGTTTCCGAGGGAAATGCGAAAAACCCTGGTTTTTGGTACATTTTCGTCCTTTTCCTTTCACATGAACCAAAATCGCTCATAACCTTATTTTATCGTCTACAAAAAATAAACAAATCAGCTCGATCGTTTCAACCGTTCTCCCGCAAATCGAACACATGCACCACGCGCGGAAATTAGGTGTTTCGGACTCATTAGGCCTCAAAACGTAAAGATCTGAACAAAGTTCAAATGTTTTTTTGACACGATTACAATACTTTCCTTGCCCTTTGGGTAGCGGAAAGTACAAATCACACCCCTAAACAGGATCTCCACTGCGCTATGTAATTCGAAGCATAATCGTGCAACGTGATACTTCAAAATTAGAGACATACACGAATTTGTAGAATATCTAGGACAGTTACCAACACAAAAGGGTCTTCTCGGATGACATCCGAAAAAGAGAATGCTTAGAGCCTTCCCAGCTGACATCGTTCGAAAGGAGCCCCACATGCACGCAAAACAATTATTAACGGCACTGCAACATTTCAAAAGCTCGACTACGACTGACCGCGCATTATCGACAGCTCGTTCGGATAAAAATAATCTCCTCCGATAAGAAAATCAACCGAATGCGGGATTTCGCCGGAACCTTATATTTGATCGGAGCTGGTCGAGGCAGGTCGAGGCTTTGTCCCAAAACTCGGGGAACTGTCACAATTGTCAAGTGAAGTGCGATCTATCACAACGCACCAGCGCTCAGAGCTAAGAGCAAACTTATCTAATTGAATTAATACGCTCAAACGCGTCAACCGCTCCAACTTCCGAGTGAAACAAGGAGCCGGAGGTTCAACTCAGATATTAATACGAGTGTAAACAACACTAAGTTCAAAACACAACCAACACACATTGTTATGTTGACAATTAACGTGGAGAGCAGAGTTTTGGCACTATTCCCTTATCAATAATCAAACTATCGCAACACAACAGACAATGAATAGGCAACAAAACCTAGTCAGTGACAGATTCATTATTTGATAGCGTAGCGTTGTGTTACAAAATACAGATCTAAGATTGGGTTATCTTTACACACAAAACGTTCAAGTTATGCGGTAAAAAGTATGCCCCTAGATTTTGAACAAATGGCTTATATTATAAAGGTCATCTTTATACTTTCATAGCCCCACGGAGTAGGAAGGAAACTATTATAGACCGCTGAATAAAATTTGTCTTCAAGTTGAAGGGCTTGTAAGTCTGACAAAAGTGTGGCAATGAGCACAGCGTGTAGGGATCCTCTTCGAGAATTCCAAACCGG
Source organism: Pachypeltis micranthus (assembly GCA_020466155.1). Classification (NCBI taxonomy): domain Eukaryota; kingdom Metazoa; phylum Arthropoda; class Insecta; order Hemiptera; family Miridae; genus Pachypeltis; species Pachypeltis micranthus. The sequence continues at coordinate 44,150,868 of CM035769.1, forward strand.
CAATCTGGTTAGCGGAAGTGGATGGCTCTACGACACTAATAAAACATTTGGTTCGACTTTCGTACCTTTACGTTCGCCAACAGTTCAAAGATGGAAACATCAAGATTAACTGGATCTCCACTGAGGAGCAACAAGCGGACGCCCTTACTAAAGCGTTGCCTAAACCACATTTTGTGGAATGTGGGGGTATGCTGCTTCATAAGTATTAAGTATCACTAATCACTTTATTTTCTAATTTCGTCGATGTATCAGATCAGACAGATTGAGAAAGCGCCAGGCGCAGATTATTTTGAAGGCAGTAACCATATGGCCTGATTCGAATGAGTTGGTTTTATGCCGACCTGGATGCGTTTAACCAGCGCTAAACATCGTTAGTATAGTTTGTGCCAATCCTCCGCTGAACAATTAGCGTGAACTAAGAGGATGTGACACGCGGTTGCAAGAGAACGTCTGAGCTAAATTTCATATTTAGCCTTCAGATCTCCATGGGAATAAGAATGTGAGCAAAACAAGTACACAACAAGCTGTGCTGGTCACGTCGAGACAAACTGGAGCGGACCCAGTGACCACAACCCCAATGGTGATCACGAGGACGAGCGCCAACTTTGATCCAAAGACACCTGCCAATCCCTTCTCTTTCCTTCAACGTACATACTCCAGGGGGCCAACAACGTATTTTCTACCTTAAAGGTTCCCAAGTGTGCAGTCGGGTTTGTTCTGTCCACCTCATCGCACCTCTCACCGCTTTCTTTTGTCGCCTTCTTAGGTCAGTCAGCCCTAGAACTCATGCAGTCTCTCGTCTCTGCTCATACCAGTAGAACTAAGCGGAGATTCCCTGTGCGATGTGAATTATATCCTAATTGCTCTATCATGTATTTCATGGGAACGCTTAACATAACTAACCAGAGTATTTCCTATCAATACAATCCTGTCTTGCCTGCGTCATTCATCAAGTAAATCTTTGCCTCATTCAAGTCCACCTTTTTTGTACCTAACAACGTGAAAGTTGTGACGTACTTGGGGAATTATTTTACTAATTACCCGCGTACAGAACACGAGTGAAAGTCGTATCTGGGCCCAAAAGAAACGAACAAATTAAATACACTCAATTATACTCACTTGATGAAAATAAATACAATAATGCCTCTCAGGAAAGTACTGGGAAATGAAATTATAAACCAAATAGGACTCACTTGAATTTAATAAGGAAAAACTCGAAATGAAATGAAATGAACTCCTTTTAGAATGAAATAAATAACCTATGCTCAGATTGTATTACATGACAATAAAGGGACAATTGGGAAAATGAAACACCAAGCTCTGATCGCTTACCTTACTTCACACAATCTAAAGGGGAATTTAAACACTGGCTTAAAAAAGGAGAATATTCGTCTCCGATGTCGGTAGCCATTATGAAACTAAAATGCGGCTCCTCCGCTAATATTCAGTTGCCATCATTGGCGGTCTGCCGCAAAACCATTACAAAGTAGAACTTTCAAGCTAAAAGCATATTTGATTGCAAAATGGCGGATCATAAGTTGAGATGTTCGTGAGGAGACAAACCATTTAGTGAAACACACTACTACATCGTGTGACATGGATGTAGTCCCACGTGTGAGGTACCACTCCATCAAAGCAAAAATCCATAATGAACCCCAAAAATAGCAACTTTCATCTGTAGTCCCCCTCCTGTGAATTTGTTCACTTCCCAAAGACAATTAGGGTAATCGATCCTCATTGGAGGTAATTACAAATCTGAGTGCAAAAATCGTAATTTATAAAACTGGCTCCAGAATTTTTCTTCTTCAAATTTTACTGGAAAGCTATTCTCATATCATTCACCAAGACTTTAGCTATTTTGAGCTTAGTCTAACAGGTGAGCTGGTTGGCGGCACAACCTATATTGTTGGATGAATGACTAAGAGAGAGAGAGAGAGAGAGAGAGACAGACATAGGAATTGAACAAGATATAGGACTGTATTGATACATTTGCTTAACACGATAGAGTTTTGATTATACAATCACTTGGTTAGATGATAGTTATCTGCGTACAAGACTGAAGGATGTTAAGCGGAACACAAGGGGGGCTCTAAATACATGAACTGCTTGTGTGGGGAATTAGGATGGAGAGACAGAGAGACTAGAATTGTGAGTAACATGAGAGCTGATAGATGAGTGCCTATCAAGTGCAAGAGCGGAGAGACAAGTGGGTGATTGGGAAGAGCAGTGTCTTGAGGAGAGGAAGTAAATTGTGGAGTGGGAAGAGGATATTTTGGAAAGTCGAGGAAGGAGAAATCCGTTGTCGCTTGGAAATAACTGAAAAGGCAGGCTGGACTTTCCCACACCTACATACTAAGGGGTTGAGGTCAGAAATAGTTGGACTCGATGTTCAGGGAAGGCCTGAAACTAAGACTTACCATAATGGGAAAGTTCGATGGTTCCAAGGTCAAGATTCCAACTAATTCGGCCTGCACTGAACATTTATTATCGTCGAATAATTGCATTAACTTGAAGAGACGAATCAATTTGTCGTTGCTTCTACTCTGCGAGGGCGGTTTTGATTTCTGGATAGGCTTGAACCGGTTTCATAGAAATCCAGTACGTTTCGAGTTCCAAGTGCCAGTTCGAAGGATTGAAGGAAATTGAATTAGTTTTTAAACACATATTCTCTCGTTGTAACGTCTGACTAGTCGCTACTGATGAGAGCACTAACTTCTTCTCAGATTTGAGTAAGCAGAGTCGCCCTAGTTCACAAGAGGTCGCTAAAAATGTTAAGTGAATTACTAGCATAAAAACAGTACGGACAATCGAAAGCCCGAAGTAGAAATCCACAGAAAACGCATCGAAGCTCCGCTCAAGTTACAACCGATTCAAGATGGGCTCAATAAAGGTAAAATGAGAATCGACGCTGATGGGCCTAGGCGGTATAAAAGAAGAAGAAGAAACGAAAATGAAGGAGGATTGAAGGGAGAGACTATGATGGTAGGGGGGGGGGAATAAAAAGAGGAAGAAAAAGAAGAAGGCGGTGCTTCGTGGCGCGTCAGGGAAAATTCGATGGAATACGAAGTGGACTTGTGAGAGCCACAACTGGAGCAGTAAATTCAATCAGGTTCGCTTCAGGGCAGAAGTCGGAAAAGGGGGAACAAGGAAAGAAACGGAGGGACCATTCTATTTTCCACCTTCCACCGCTTGGCAGACTGTTGTGGCAGAACGAGGACAGAAATGTGGAAGCCTCTGGAGAAGGATGACGTTTGAGGCCCCAACACAATACGTCTTGCCGAAGGGAGAAAAAAAAAAGTTCTTTTTACACTGAATTAAAGGAAGCGAGAGAGGGAGAGAAATCCAAAACACCGTCCGACAATGCAAACTGGCACTAAAGAGGCATCCAAGGGGAATTTACATTATTGAAGCAAAAAGGAGCGATGGAAGTGGTGGGGGTGGGGGAGACGTGGTGGTGAATTCCAAGCCGATTCAACCGAAAGTGAGGAATATTTATGTGGTCATCTTCGTAACAAATTCATGATAGAGAACCACGTGTTTGAATTCTGATTTGAAAAGGGTAGCATTTGTTCCGAGCTCTTTTCCAACTCGAATACGAACTAAAAATATCTAGTGAGGAACCGTCACGTTCTTCGACTCTGTGAATTTGTGAAATACAGACACCGCGTCCGACGTATTTTTACAGAATAGCTGACGGAAACCCCCGCGAGGATTTTCAAAATATCCGGTAACGTCAGACGACGAAATGGATCACAGCCAGGCCAGGAAGAGTCCCCAGTATACACGTCCTGTACTACCAGCGAAGGAAACGAGAAATCAAGTTACGCTTCTAAAATGCTGAGCGGCAATGGTGGGATGAGAGCTCGAACCAGCTGACAGCTTCCGTAGAAACCCGTGGACATCGTTAAACCTCTCATGACATTTGCCACGAAAGTATGCACTTAGATCGAGTTGGAAACGACAGATAATGCACTATATTCATGGAACTGTGTCCACATACAAACAAAAACTGATGAGGCACCATATACACGCCTCTGTTTCCTTATCAAATGACTGTTCCTGAACCCTCGACGAGGGTTATATCAGTCGTGGAAGTTGACATGCAAAAGGCCGGCCGAACACAGACCTACGGAGGTGCGGCAGGTATTTGGTCGTCCCTCGGTTGCCCATGTTATCCATCCAAGGTGTTACCAACACCTCATAAACAGCACGTCTACTGTCGTCGTGTAACTAGCGACACGCCGCCGGTGGCCGGGTGTAACTCAACCTTCGAAGACTAACAACACTTTTGTGCGAAATTTACACTCGCAGTTTCGTACCGTGTGTGATAAGTGTTTATAGTGCCTGAAGCCCATTCTCGTCAAGAGGATTTCACGTCACGGAAGAAAATACCTGGTGCGTAGCAACACACAACTTTCCGCAACCCCCGCAAATTCGACGACCTGCTACATATACGGGCGCTATATCTTTGTTCAACGCATTTCCACAGGAACATTTATCGAGAAGTAAATGTAGGTTGGGTTGCTAGAAAACATTCCTTAAGATTGGTCAAATCCAGGGACGTAATTACTCGGTGAATTACAAAAATGTTCAAAAGAACACTAATTTCGACAAATTTTCATTTATATCTCTGTTCAATGGACTACCAGAGAAACATTTATTGAGATCAATATATATTAACTATGTAAAAAAAATTCTGTGTGTTTGGTGACAACCGTTGAAGCCAATGTTGATTTTTTACGCCTGTATGTTCGTTCACCGTATTTTCATGGAGACATTTGTTGAGAAGAAAAGTTAGGTATTAATTAGTAGAACATAAGTTGAAAGTTTAATCAAAACCGTTGGAGCCGCTTTCTAGAAAAACACAAAAGATCCTAGTTTGTCATACATTTTCACCCCCACCACCCTTTCCCATCGACCGATATCGCCCATAACCTTATTTGCGAGTCTGTAAAAAATAACAAACAAAACAAAGAATGAACCAGCTCGATTGGAGCCGTTCTTCCGCAAATCGAACTCAGACACGCACACACAGAGTCCACGCACCGAAATTAAGTTTTTTGGACTCAATAGGCCTCAAAATGTAAAGATTTTATGAAAACTCAACTTTTTTTTGGCACATTACAATTCTCGCGGAAAGTTATAGTTTCACCATATTTTAATTTCCTTTATTCTCCGGAGAAATACACTTCGTGAGTTCCCGTGTTGCCGCATCGCTCGATTAATGTTCAAAAAATATCATTCTCCGAGCTATGATGACTTATATATACGGAAAAAATAAGGGCTTATGTCGCTCTAATATTGGTCAAGTGAAGTGACGCAGTTACTCTAAAAACTATGAGAACGTAAACAAAAACATTCGACATATTTTGGTTTTTATCTGTTGTCAATAGACTGTCCAAGGAATATTTATTGAGAACAGCACATGAGCATCAAGTATTTAAAGATATCCTGCGACTTTGGTAAAAATGTTTGAAGCCCTTTTGCCAAAAAGTGAAGAAAAAAACCTATTTTTGCTTCCCAGTAGCAGCTAATTTGACAGTTCGATCAAAATCGCTAGAGCCGTTTTCGGAAAAAAGGCGAACAGCCCTAGTTGTTGGTGTATTTTATTCCCTCGCCCCTTCACAATCTGTAGAAATCGCGCATAAACTTATTTTCGCGTGGTCAACGAATAAGAAACAAAACTATACGAGGAACCAGCGCAATGGGTTCAACCGTTCTCCCACAAATTGGACCACAGCCACATCGGGTAATGATCCCGTAGGCCTCAAAAAGTAATCATCTGAAGAACGCTCACATTTCTTTGACACAATCGCAATACTTTCCGTACCTTGTGGATAGCGGAAAGTAATAAAACGACTACGTATTTACCTACTCTAATCCTATGAGATGATGAAAGGAACAAATTTTTTGAGAAAACGGCTGATAATTATTAACGATTTTCATACAACTTCTTGTGCAGGCAGTCCGAAAGAGCGCGATAGTACCGTAAAATCCTCATCCGTGTAAGAATGATGAGAGCACCACAGCGAAAACGATTTAGGCGCAATTTCTGCTGCAGGATGTAGGGCGCACAAGCGAGGGAGTTTAAGAACGAAATAAAAAGAAACTAGGGGAGCGTAAGTGAGGACTGTATTACACGTTAAATGAATAGTGACTTGAGCATATAAGGGCGACACGACTCGGAATACGCGTGAACTGGTGCGGGAAACCTTATCAGAAGGAGAGAGTGAGAGCTGCGACAGGCCTGAGAGTAGATAGAGAAATGTGTGTGAACACTCAGAGAGAGGGTGTGCGTTGGGGAAGGAGGTAAATTGATGGAGGGATGGACATTCTGGAAAGTACAAAAGGGAAAATCCGTTGTCATTGTAAGTTAAAACGAACTTTATCTCTTTGTCTGGAGGAGAAGCCGGCTGAACAGGCAGTTTTCGGACTTCCCCGCAGCATACCATGAAAAGGAACCATTAGGTTGAACGCACCTGGGAAAAGGCCACGTGCCGAACACAGCAAATATGCTACTAACGTTATCAGAATAATAAAAACGGCAGTTAAATGAAGTTACTTTATGATGAGAGTTCAATAACGTTTCTAAAATAATTAGGAGCAGCCCCGCGAATTCCGGAAGTAAGTGCACAGTAGTAAGTGAAACTGCCTACCTGTTATTTTGTACCTGATTATTCCGAAACGGTGAGAACAATCCTTTTCGGAAAAACCCTGCAAATTATTACACAATGGTTTATTATTCTCATGAACAGCTTGACCTAGTATTACTGCTCTGAGACCCATCCCATTCAATTAAGCATCGAATACTACTAAACCATACGAAACATGACCTGACTACAATGGAACTACGGAAACTAAATATTCCCCTGGCGCCAGGCGCCCGTAAACCTCTGTAGGCATTAATGATCCAATGGAGGGGTGTGTGGAGGAAGTGGCCTTGGGGCCCCGTCGGGGGCTTCCAGCGAACCTGTTGCGAGTCGAGCGGGCGGGTGATTGAGTTTGATATGACGGGAACTACAGCGAAACGTTGACTTCCGCTGTAGTTCCCGCGTTATACTGCATTTCGTTAATTTTTTTAACCATTTTTTGCCCATAACAACCATGGGCTTCGTCCGATCGGATTGCCGAGATGGTGGGCACAACTAGATACCAAATGGGAATTTTGTGCGAAAGAACGAATTTTTTAGACCACGTTAAAGGCACAAAACGGCCCAGACGGGGGACGGACATTGCAAATTTGGAATCTCCATGTCTTGAAACGTAAAGTATCAAATTTTGAGGGGGGGTTGTAAAAAAATTTTCGTGACCGAAAACAGGGTTATTATTCAGAATGAATAATAAACCAAAATCATGTAGACAGTGTCATGAATTGTCTGTACGCTGATTGCTCAATAATGGTCGTGCCGTGAGTACAAGCGCGTCAATAAATTAAGGAACTGCGCAGTTGTTTTACCAAGTTCATATGAACTGAGGGAAAGCAGATTGGATTACTTAAATTGAATCGATACAGCGATACAAATGAAAGGGATAAGTAGAGGTGTGTGCCAAGTTACACCATTAATTTCTTAACCCTTCCAAATTGGATATTTCTACAGTAAATATTTTTTTGTTTTAAGCTACCATGTATCCCCATGCGGGTCTACGTAACCATCCTTTTTGCGCCATAAACTGAAATTTGTTCGTTTTTCGAAATTTCTCACGAACTGCCCATCACATTTTGATCACACTGACAGGAAACTCCCAGCTAACTAGTACCAAGAGATCGTTTTACGTACTGATTTTTGTGAAAATGTTATGAACGAAGATATGGCCACAGCGTACTGTAATATTTGCAAACCCCGCACGGTGTTAATCAAGACTCGTGAGTAATAACTACGTACGTATGCGGTATCCACCGACAATCAGTACTTTTGGTTTTGATAATCTCTAACCTTTTTCGACAATGGGCAACGAGAAACTGCGGGGACGGACGAGGGGAGCGGTTTTTAGCTCCAATTACAACTACAATTATTCCGGTGATAACGGATAATAACCGAAATACGTAACAGCGGCAGGACCCGAATCGAAGCGCTTGCTTCATTCGATTGCTGTATCCGTCGCAAGCTCACAAAGGAACTCGACAAACTCTTTAAGAAGAACTTAGGGGTCTTGAGAGCGATGAAAACTTCGGCCTTTTGATGAATCTGAAGCTTGATTCGTCTTCTTCTTTAAAGACCGAGGGGTAGAGGAACAAGAAGAGAAGGGCTGGATGAGGAAGTGCAGTCAGGGAGGGGGGGTGAAAAAAAAATTAGATCGACTCGCTCCACTTCATGGAATTTACATCGAAACTTGAAGGATGACTGAATTAATACTTGGACCCCCAGAGTGGAAGGACGACTCAAGATATTAATACTTAGAGCGCTTCAGACCGCTCCGGGACCAAACTTTTTTGCGAGAACTTCCAAGACTTGACTTACCTTTCAATTTTGTGTAAGTGTCGAAATTTTATTTAAATTTATTCCGTAAGTTTGACGCCAATAACTTTCTTTTCCGTTTGACGTGAAAACCGGACGGACTCATGAACGAGATGGATTTGGGCCGCATAATTCAAATGCATCGAACGTGAATGTCCGGCTTATACAATCCTAAGATTGACAGTGGTCGACTGATACAATTCTCCCAGAGGTTTCAGGAACTGTCATTTTGATGAGGAAACTGACTTGACTGAGGGTGTGTTGGTCGTAAGAGAAAAGAGGCGAAGAATTAATTGATGGGGTTAAATAAACGCCCACTAGGTGGGTCAAGACAGAGCTATAGTTAAGAGCAAATTAATTGAGAGACAGGAGTTCACACGACAGAGGCGGGTTAGTGGGTAAGTGGGAGAATACGTTGTCAGTTCCGGAAATACGACACCTTGTGGTCGTCAGAGCTGAGAATATTAAACGAAAATATCAGGTGCGCCGCATCACACAACTTTCCGTAGCTCTACGTCAATTCACCTGAAGCCATATTATACTAACTCAATTTATTTTTCACTCAGCTAATCACAAGCATCAAACATCACTTCATGGCGACAAAGCGGCAGTGCTTACAGGTCCAGAATGCATTGTACTGCTCTTACTCATGTCCCGACCATTATTGAGCAATCGGTACTCACAGAATGAATGAGCCATTAAGCACGAGTTTTGAGAAAGGACTTTTTCAAAGTTATCGGATAAAAACTTTTAGAAATGTTAGCAAGTAAAACAGCGGTGGTTGAAATTCCTGCATTTCTGGAGTGGCCCCTGTATATTTTATGAGCGCTCATAGTATAAGTATTTTAATTGGACGCCAATCATTGTTAAAGGTTGTAGTAAAATGTCAGCACAATTTACTAGCAAAAACGTCCAAAAGTTTGGTAATTTATTGTGCTGCTCTCGTCATTTTGCCACTTATGGGAATTTTATGGTATAATTACCTCATTGAGAGCTGTCTGCACAAAAAACTTAATCAAAATCGTTGGAGCCGTTTTTCCAAAAGAATATTTGGTGCTTCGATCGGCTATGACGACTATAGTTAGTTTCTGGCGATTTTTTTTTCTTTCGTTCGCATCGGAGTTTCATCTCAATCTTGCACCCAACAAAGTATATCATTTGTTAGCGCATTACATTTCTCTCGCTACCGGGAACGAACAGGCCCGTAGAAAGAGTGTTCACGTTGGACGATAACATTTGGTCAGAGAACAAATCCCAACTGAAAATGTCTACGCTAAAAGCAATGTTAACGGTGAAGTGCAACTTTAACATGTCATGTGAAGCTTTCTTGGAAATGTTCAAACAAAAACCAGCCATTTTGAGGAAGATTCATCGTCAGAAAAGTATGAGAAATAAACATATGACAATCTTGAACGTTTAGAAATCTGTGGCTGCAGATTATTGTGACTTGATTTGGCTAGCTTATTTCGTCGGCCGATTACATAACTTTTCTTTCTACTTCGTAGAGCCAATGAAAGTAAAAAGTTGACTGTCAGGGGTATTTTGGAGTTTCCTGTTGCGCCAAGTTCAAAGGCGGATCGAGTTGATGACATCGATATTTCGTGCCAATTCGCCTTGAGCAGGTGTTCAAAGTCGTCTGTTGAGGTGAGTGGAACACTCAAGAGTATCCACCTTCGCTGAGAGAGCTGAGCGAACAATTGAGGGTGAACCTCAACTCGTGTGGTGTAATGCTTTCATTTTGTTTTCAACATCTGTTTCCGCAGAAATACGTTGAACGAAGATGTCACCGAATTTACAGAGGTTGCAGGAAGATTCTCATCTCCGGATAATTGGTAATTGGTTTTGAACAAGTCGATCAATGATTTGCCAGCAAGTTAGCCACTAAAGATACTCCACAACACTCCACCTGTCCCAACATTGACAAATAGGCTCCCACCCATCACCCATGCTATGATCATGAAGGTACCAGAAGGGAGAAATGCAGGGAACCAAGGAATGTAATCGCATGTAAACAGATAAGGATTACTAGAAACACGCGAATAGACATACAGAAAGCACGGTGGCACAATACCAGCAGAGGTAACCACTCGGGGGCTAAGAGAAAGGATATACTCTTCTGTAGCCATCACTTCCACCATATTCCCATGATGTAGGAAAAAGTCTGACCTTAATTCATGAATGCCAAGGGAACTGTTAGAGGGGGCACTGTAATAGTGTTATACCGCTAACTCAATCTCTTGATGACTACCATTACCTGCCGCATCATCAATCCCTATATTATTAAAGTCCTCCAACAAGCTTGTCTCACCCGTCTCTTCTTGGTCCGATGTTGTGTGGTTTTATGAAATAAAGTGTTTTTCAAGAACTAACTTGTCAAGTGTGTACTATTAACTGACATACACTGGCGTTTGTCAGTTGTATTGAAGCAATTGGGTAAGGTCCCCCAGTAAGCAAATCCTCGGGCTGGTGAGTTACTGTGGGCAAGCGCTTTAGATGTAAAGACATCATCGTCTGGTCGTTAAGTCCGTACTGGAGTCAGTCAGTTGGTTGTGGTCTTTATATACGAAGAGAAAGGTAAACGGGATGGCGGAGCGCAGTGGAGAGGGGGGAGAAGGAAGGAAGTCATGCACCTCTGGGGAAAACCCACTAGAGGTGAAAGGAACGTCTTGAATTGCCTGTCAATCGATTCTAAGTCTTTTTTGTATAGGTTGATCGGTAAATCCGTCAATTGGTTGTTTTCGTTTGTGTAGTGTTTTGAGTGGTGCGAATATGGTTCGCATTTTGTGTTGATTGGTTCGTTTATGATCTGTCCATTGAAGTTTTTTTGTTTATAGATTTCTTTGTTTCCCCAGTGATCCACCATCCCGTTTACCTTCTTCTTCGTATATAAAGACCACGACCAACTGACTGACTCCAGTACTGACTTAACAGCCAGACGATGATGTCTTTACATCGAAAGCGCTTGCCCACGGTAACTCACCAGCCAGAGGAGACGGACTCACCTAACAAGAACCTTAACTTTAGTAGTTGGTCAGTTGTTTATTCTTTACCAGGCCCAGTAACATGTTCATGTATGAGACGATCTTACTCGTCCTCACTTGACACACCTCCTGTAATTCTTAGTAACCAACAATACCTCTGACAACTACGATTCTGAATTTGGGGATGTCTGGAAAGTACGGACCAGTACGGGCCTGCACCTATCTCAGACCCTGCAGATTAAATTGAAATTCGGATGGGCAAACTCCCTTCCAGCGACTCCACAAACACCACAACGTCCGCTGGGCAGCCACCTGTTGAGGGACCTCAAGTTTCCATCTACTACTTGGGGACCTATCTGCTGTGCATCTGGTTTTCCTCTGACACTGACAATGGCCTTATGACGAGGAGTTCACTGATATTCAATGAAATCGCGTTCTTTGGCAGTCCCATTCGCAAGGATTGACGTCGCCAAAACAGCAACATAGCGCACAAGCTCTAAACTTGCTTTTGTCGGTAGTCACCTGGCAGGGATTACCCTTGTAGCTCAAGTTTCCAATCGGCCGAACCACTCAATAATCGCCAAAGTAAGTAGAATACGAGATGGAACGTTCTGCGCATTCACGTGTTACTCGGACGATGGGAACGGATGCATGCCGGGCTCCTGCCGGGGAGAGGAAACAGGCAAGTGGGGCTACAGACTGTCGAGCGGTTAGGATTTGCCAGGAAGGAAAGGTAGGGAAAATACAAGTTTAGACTGTAACTGAACCTGACCACGTCGGAAACAAACCCTCCTACAACGCATCCGTTTAGGGCTCGAAAAACCTCGGTCAACGCTCGGGTTTTCCTCCCCTAAGCGGTTAAAGGACTTCCTCGTTTCGGTGTTCTCCCACTGATCCCGCTGGCCTCCCGTCTGAATAGTTGTCTCATCTATGTCACTTCAACTAACCAGAATCTCTCCCGAATTTACACTCGCGTATAAGCTCAGTGAAGAGTGTCGCCTCTCCGTTCCTCCGTGATTTCATTCTGAACTTTCCCCACCGTGATCTCTAAGTGTATTTAAGTGCTCATCCTGTTGAAAACGGTGAAATCCTTCAACCCAGCGACTAGCTCCTAAACTGTAAGTGTGATGACAAGTGCACCGATTTGCCGACAGTGAAACGTATCGACAAACCTTTACTCGAGTGTCCAAACCCAGGTCCAGACAGGACGTCGCTTCTAAGGGGAAACCGTTCTCAGTCACTAGACCTCAAACCGGCTGGTGGCCGCAAACGACCTCAAAGCCCGTCCACAACCATTACAGGCCCTTCAACGGACCCCTAGTTGTCATTCCGGGGCTGTGGTCGGAATTAAGGTTTACGGACGACAGTCCTTAATCCCGTAAGAAAGGTCCTCTCGTCGTTCGGCTCGTCCTTGCGGTTTCAACGTGATTTGAAAAGCAGTCCGCGGGGTTCGGCTATGACTGTCGAACTCTTTAAGCAGGATTTAGGTGGAAGGGGCTTCCAATTCGCACGTTACTAGTCCATTCTCTCTACAACCCGATTCAAAAGGTGGACTTTTGATCGCAGGACGAAGCATAAGAAAATGTTGGGTGCGGCGCATCACACAACTTTGTTCAACTTTGTTCGCACATTCAGCTATTCTCACTGCTTTAGTAACTAATTCACTAATCCAATCCATTTGTCACTGAGTTTATTTTAAGTTCTATCTCTATTCTGGCTCTAGATCCACCACAAGAGGCACGCCCGGGTTTTCTTTGCAAATTTACTTCATTGGCACTGAGACCCTTGAGGTGCAGTGACGAGCAAGAGGAAAATGCGTATATAAAATAGAATTGGGCTGGAAGAAGGAAAATAGATTTGAGCTAACAAACCTGTTACAATGTTACTCTTCTGTTGCCAAATACCAATGATTATATTAACCCGGGATACACCAGGTGTTTAGTTTCGATAATTTTATCAAGGGCGTCAAGAATATTCCAGAACAACGCATAAACCGTCGAATTTATTGAGGTGCTCCTAATTACTCCACGACCATTATTGCCTAATCAATGCACAGGTGGTTTAAGAGACTGTCAACACGATTTTTCTAAATGAGGATTGTGACTATCGTTTTGGAATAATCGGATAAAAATCATGAGAAATGCGAGCAAGTCAAACGGAGGTGGTTTGAACTCCGGAATTTCAGGGGTTGCTTCTAATTATCTGATAAACGTTATTAACCCCTCATCGTAAAGGTAGTTTATTGGGCTATAACTCTGGTTTATTGGGCGCTTGACTGTAGTCCGGGGCATTGCAGAATTTATTGTAGGTAACACAAAAACGACAAAACCGCGTTTTTTCGGCCCAACGCTTTGGTTATCGCCGTTCAATGAAGAACAATATACAGTTTTTGAGTCCAAGAGTTTCGTGTAAACCGTTAGAGCAGTTTTTCTGAGCCAAAAAAACTCGAATTTTACTTCTAAGCAGTGCACCGAATTTTCACAGAGATATTTACGCGGAAACCAAGTTGGGTATCGATTCGTAGAAGATATCGTAAAGTATGCAGAAACTACACTTTTTTCTACATTTCCGTGACGCCTTACCGTGTTGACAGTCACATCAATCACCTATACGTTCATTACTCAATTAACGTCGTGACGTAAATAGCAGCAACCCAATAAAGTCTGGAACTTCAAGCTCCACCATTTCTAAATAGTACTTTTACGAAACGTAAGAACGGTGTGAAAAATAGTTGTTTAGCGTGCACGTGGGGCTAGAGAAAGTTGTGTGTTACATCGCACAAGGTTTCATTATTTTACGTTTTGTTGTTGATTTTAAAACAAAATAAAACTATTGTAACGGGACGAACCAAACCCTTCGATTAAGCGGAGGCTCGCGCCAAATGCCCCGATTCGCTCGAGACTTTGCTGCCGCCAGTTGTAACCGAAGTGGTTTCCTCGTGTCGCCCGCGCTCGCGTTTGCTCCCGCCCAGTTCCCAGTTTGTGGTGGTAAAACATCTCTGAATATAATTCACGAGTAGAACTCCTGGTTGGAATCGCATTCGGCTTTTATCGTACTACTTCCCGACTCACCTAGTGCGATACTGCTTCCAATATGAATCCCCCCCGTAACACTACTAACAGTTTCCCTGCAAATTATTCAATAACGGTTTATTATTCTCTTACACGGCATGATTATCCAGCTTGACGCACTCTCACACCTAAGAGACCCACAACATCGAAAAACACCAGTAAACGATACGAAACATGATATGACAATGGAACGACGGAAACTAAGTATTCCAGGCGCCAGTAGGCAATCGGCACGGCGAGGTGAGTCGATCTGATGGGTGGTAGGAGTGAGACTGAGAGAGCTGGCCAAGAAGAAACTATAACTTTCCCACTGTTGTCTCGCAAGTTTTGTCTCATTATATTTACTGTGATTTCACCGTATTCATCTAGGCCTACATCACTGATACCCGCTCTATTCGATTCAGTTGATCGAATGATACCAAGGAAACTATATCCAACGCAACATAATGTACAACCCTACTAAATGAGGCGCTCGAACGTGCTGTCACCAGCCATACTACTCTATCCGGCTCGACGTTATCGGTTTTCCTAGTGGGTACCTTCCACCACGTGATTATTTATTTAACATGGTGAGCTTTCGGCTGTCTCAGTGCACCTTAAATTCCCTCCATCATTCTGCTCAGAATCAATCATTCATTGCGTCAACTTGCAACATCGCCCGTGTCATCTCATCACCTCTCGCGCCGGCCGGTGGTCTTTAACAACATTTCCAAGTATTGTGAGTGTCTCTAGTGTGTTTCCTGTAAGCAGAACTACCTCCCTTCACGTTTATCATACAGTCCACTTAAACTTTGAGGATGATTCCAGCGCAACAGTCCAAAACGGATTTTTTTGGGAATGAAAGTTTTTTTAAAGGTGAAATATGGCTTGGACGGTGGCCATACCTTGAATGTAAAGTGACAAATTAGGGGGAATCAGAATCAATCATAAACCGAAAGAAAGGGGGTTAACCACCATAAAGTAGTGGTAGGGGAGGGGGCAGGCGCTGGCACCCCAGACACGCTGAGAACGGTAAGGTCTGATGGCTTCCGAGTTTGAAGCGCCCAGCCAGCCAAAGACCCTGACTTGAATTTGGCAATGAATTTCTGTACAATCAATAAGCGCGAAGCAGTAGCAGCCCTTTGACCCACACAGTTTGACTCTTGTGTCCCTATTGGTCGTGTACTTACCTGTGCACTCCCGCTCTCCTCACTACTTCATTTTAAAAGCGACACTCCTTTTGATATGGAACCAGCGAGCCATTGCCGAAATCGAGCGTGGGAGTTGAAGAGTCGTTGAATGTTAACACCGCTGAATTATCGTTTTGGTGCGGAGGCAACGCAACAATAACGCGTATCGAGATGGTGCACGGCTATTATGTTCGGCATCCCAAGCGATAAGCACGAAGAGATAACCTACATTGTGTTCGCTCGGAGCTCGAGACGATTTGGAAGATGCTCTTTCCACGCTGTCACTGAAGAGGAGCCTGTCGTCTAATTGAGATTCCAAGGGCGGAACTAATTCGAGAACAGCGTCTACGAGAGGAGGAGATGACTGAGGCAAACTCCGAATATCCTCTGCACGAGACCCGCTCAAAGGGTACGCCACCGTCCACTGCACGCCTCAAACTACAACCCATAGACTGACGGTGGAGGGACGTCAAACAAGCAAACCCGTGAAAGAAGGGGGGGGGGGGCTGCAGTACCCCGCATGCACATTGAAACCGCTAAATCCCCGGCAATATATTGCGCCTCCCAAACCAATAACGGTGGACTCCGTTTAACCGGTAGAATTTACGCAACCTAAACCCGTCAAACCGTAAGACAAATATCTGAACGCATCGCACAACATTCGTCAGCCTCACGTACATTCAGTGATGTTTATCGCCCTACCAACTCAACCCAATGTTTTTCCTCGAGTTTATGTGAACCTCGTAGAACGTTCTGAAATTTCTTCTGTCGCCCGAACTTTTGTCACTACGCCAAGACACATGGTGCCAGGTCGTCATGCTTCCTCCCGGAAAATTAGCCATCAACGGCTTTCGTCAGAACCGCCACTCGAAACTAAATTCTGGACCTATATATATTTATAGTTCTCTGACCGCCCCAAAGCCGAGTTGAGCACCGCGGCCTAAAGACCTGTTGTGCCAGTCCTAATGTCTCACAGGTCCATGCCTAGCCTCCAAAGGAATGCCAGGTATTTGCTGCAGGAGTCTTCTATGATGTTCACCCCGAGAGAAGTAATACCAAAGACCAGAAACAGTTCCCTCTCAAGTCTTCAGGGTGTCGACTCTCGAATTTCTGGACCTTAGGATGAAAAAGTAATACAAATCGTTGCCTCACAAACAAGATTAATTGTGAATAAACGGTAACTTTTAGAGCTGAACCCGCTTTCAATTTTAAAACTGTATTTTCCCGTTTCTATACTGTTAGAGACGATAAATTTAGAATAAAGTAGTTTAACGAAACCGGAAACAATCGTCGAAACTTGAGATTTTCAAGAGGCACCCGGAAGTTTTGAAATAAGTCGAAATGCGCTTAAGACCGCCATCACTTAAAGGCACCTTCACTTAAGAAAACTCCTTAATCTAAAGGAAATGATGAATTTCGCCTCAAACGAAATTCTCCTCCTCATTTCCCAAAGCATTCTCCTCCTGACAAGCTTTGTTGGAGCATTTGATATTTCTTTAATTTCTTTGTGAGAGACGTTGTTTGCGGTTGAAGAGCTCGATTCCAATTACGTTTCGGAAGTCGTTAATTATCATCTCAAAGGGACGTTTTCGTTTTTCGTCCCAAGACTAACCGGAGGAGAAAGGGTGCGAGTGATGGCTCTTCGCCAGGAAGGATTTTGAAACAGAAAGAACGGCCCTGGGTCTTGGCTCGGTTTATTCGCGGTTTTGCAGGCGGCGGTAAGGGAAACTGAGGAAGGGGCAGTTTTCAAGGAGAAAAGGAGGTGTAGAACGGAGGTTTGGCTCTTCTATTAAAAAAGATCCTGGCACTCGTGAACCCCCTTCCCCCCTCACCCGGGCCACGAGTTTTCTCATGTCACAAACAACTTCCCAAAAACTCTTCCTCTCTCCGGAGCAGCGAGCAAAGTTGAAAACTTAATTTCTCTTCAACTTATCGGACTTTCAGAGTCTGATGCCGAACTGTTCAAGTTGCTACATATTTAACGGAAAGTTATGGATTCAACCTGAAGAGCCCGAATTCCTAAAATCGCAGAAAACGAATGCAGCGCGAAAATCCTTAGAATAATCGGGTTGTCGAAAATATTATTAAATAAAAAATAATGTTCAATAGTCATTATTGAATATCGTTAGAGTCATTACCACATTCGCTAAAATGGTAGGTGGAACATAAAACGACTAACTGTGAGCCTTTTAACTTTCCTTGGCTCAACAAAGTAAAAAGAAAAGTTATGTCTTCGGCTGTTTAGAAAGATTTTGAGTTCTCTTCAGATCTTAGCGTTGGAGATCAGGAAACACCATTTGGGAAAATGGTCTGTGAACGCGGTTAAGAGAACACAGCAGAATTGAAACAGCTTAAACTATAATTAATATTTATCCCGCAGGTCTCCGTGGGACGTCCTAATAAGGGTGTAAGCAAAATCCGCTTAAAACTATTTATAGTGACCATAGTGATCAAAACATCAAATAATTTTTTCCTCAAAAACGGCTCGAACGATTTTGATTAAATTTTTCATGTAAACAGCTCCTGATGAGATAGCAGTACCGTGAAATTCCCATTTGTGGGAAAATGAAGAGAGCAGTGCAATAAATTGCCGAACTTTTAGACGAAAAGCGATTTTAGAAAAGTTCTTTCCTTGTAATGTTACTAGAATCGTCAAAATAAAAGGTATGGTAGTCCAATTAAAATACCTATACGATGAGCGTTAATGCCTCATTCATTCCGTGATACCGATTGCTCAATGACGGTCAGGGCATGAGTACGGGCAGCACAATAAATTCGGGAACTGTAACCTGTTCCTGCCTCCGTGAAGTCATGTTTTATCAAGTTCAAATGAACTGAGTGAAAAATAAATTGAGTTAGTAGAGAAAGCCGTGACAAGTGAATTGACGTAGAACAAAGTTGTGTGCTGCGGCGCATCTGATGCTTCAATTAGCTATTAATAGTGGTTAGGTAGTTTTACTTCGGTTAGTAGCGTGATTCACCAAAAAAGCCATAAGCTAGCCTAGAAAACGCCAAACATGGATCACTGAAATTTACCAACTAAAAAACGATACAGCTGTCACTTAAATGGTATAGATACTTCTTTTCGACGCCCCTTTTTGCTCCCTTTATCCAATGTTTGCGCTCGAAGAATATTGACGGGTTCGTGGAAGGAACAACGTTGAGTCCTCACGTCAATGGGCGCGCTCTTCGCCGACCTAGTTACATTTCGCGGAATGAAGTCGTTTGAATGGTAACGAAGAACCGACTCATCTCATCCGCGGAAGTGAAGAGAGAACAAAAACAGAACCAAAAGATAAGAATGTGGCTGAGATGAGATTCGGGAAAGAAGAGGGATGAAAAAAAGACAAAACAAAAAAAACAGGAAAGGGGAGAAAAGAGGGACGACAAAAAGAAGAAAAGCTGCCAACAATGGGCCGGAGATGGAAAAACAGCGCTATTGCGCCAACTACAACAACGACGACGACAGTTAACATACCTCGTCGTCGCTGACGTACCAGAAAAATGCCTCTGAACGTCCATAACGTATAAGATTGAAGGGAAACGATCGAAAACCCGAAGATCCTTAACAATTCTTGAACTCAACGTCGGTAGTAGGATCACTCAACACACGGAGGATGGAAGCAACCTCCACCGTTCCTTACACTGATAATATACGCGTCTAGTTGAATTAATTATAACGAGTTTAAATTATTTTTGAAACATGATGTGAATTTAGTGGTTGACTACACATTTCTTTAGAAACTCGATGGACGACTAAAATGAACCATAGTTCAGCTCTTGATTATACATTAAATAACATAAATGTTCACATCGTTCCCAACTTGCGGGGTTCACCAAACTCGATGGAGTAAGGCGAAAAGGGCATCATGTTTGAATCAGCTCAAGCCGACCAAGTACAAATTTCACCTAATTGGACCTAAGGGTCGACCTTTCTGAACGTCTATTTCCAAACTCCAAACAACGCCGTCAATCCAACATTTTTCTTTTAATGTTAGCCGACCACAAGGATTAATATTTCCGGAGGCGACAGCGTATTTTTGGTTCCTTCCGCCAAAGAAAATAAAAAAAACACCCTCATCTCTCTCTCTCTCTCTCTCTCTCTCTCTCTCTCTCTCTCTCTCTCTCTCTCTCTCTCTCTCTCTCTCTCATCTCTTTTCCTGTTCTTCGGAACGAAACCTTTCTTCCATTCTTCTTTTCCTTCTCCTTCTATCCCGTTCTTTTTGATGACGGAGGCCACTAACTCTTCCGCATCCATTTCCGCCTCCACGTCAAACAGGAGCATCCTGGGCCGCCTCTTTCCTTGGACCTTTCCTATCCTTAATCCTTCCAGATCCTTTTCCTTAATCCTCTGTACATCCGTCTGGTCGTGTACCTCCATGAAGTAGGCACCTCCTTGTTTCCAAACTCCTTTAAATCCTGACGTCTCCTTCCTTATCCAACTTCTTTAGTACTTCCTTCTTCTCCAGTTTTCCTCCATCCTGCGCCCTTACTGTTATTTGCGGACCCCTCTTTGTTCCTCCTCTACGTACAATCACAGGAGAGCGGTGGCAACGGCGGAGATAAGGGAAGTGGCAGTGAGGGAGAAGATAGGAGTTCTGTGCATCCAGGAGCCATACACAGTAAAGGAGAAGGTAACAGGATTCGGAATAGGAAGCAGGGTGGTGGTGAGAGGAACGAGCTGTCCGTGGGCCGCCGTGGTGCTGCTGGACCCCAATTTGGAGGCGATGGCCGTGACGCAGTTGTGCTGGGACCAGGGCGTCTGCGTGGAGGTCAGAGAGCCCGACGCGAGGACCAGCACATATGTGGTCTCGCTCTATTGCCAATTTGGTGGGGAGTTCCAGCAGCACCTGGAATATATCCGGAGGGTGAGGAGGATGTTGGTCGGAAGGGAAGTCCTCGTGTGCATGGACGCGAACGCCAAGTCTCCAAGGTGGGGAGGACAGGAAGAGGACGAGAAAGGAAGATTGTTGGAAGAGGTACTAGGAGAATTGGAGTTGGAGGGGGTGAGGGAACCCGGAGCTGGACCCACGTTTGTAGCCCCCCACGGAGAGAGCTACATTGACGTGACAGTATGCACACGAGGACTAGTAGGAAGGATAAAGGAATGGAAAATAGAGGAAAATTGGACCAGCAGTTGGCACAGGAGTATTAGGATGGAGATCGAAAAGGAAAGGAATGGAAATAGGGAAGAAATCCAAAAAGGAATTAGAAGGTTTAATATAGGAAAGGCGGATTTGGGAAAGTATCGAGAGGAGCTAAGGAGACAAGTGATAGGAATGGAGCATAATAGAATCACGAGTAGAAGAGGAGTTGAGACATACTGTGGAAGGGTAGGAGAGGCGATAATTAGTGCAGCAAAGGTCGGGATTCCAAGAAAAAGGAAGATGGCAAAAGGAATGGTATGGTGGACGCAGGAGATAAAGGAGCAGGTAATGCGTAGTAGGAGAGAATTTCAAGGAGAAAGGGATAGTAGGGAACGTGAAAGGAAGAAGTACGAATTTGCTGCACTAAGAAGAAGATATAAAGGAAGGGTTAAGGAAATAAAGAAGGAAAGTTGGAGAAGGTTTGTCACAACGGAGATGGAGGCCAACCCCTGGGGACTGGCATATAAACTGGCGACGAAGAAGGTGACGGCTAAGGAAGTAATGGGATGTGTCAGAGACGGAGGAGTTACCATGGTGGAGTCGTCAGGGAAAATTATGGATGGGTTATTGATACAGGATAATGAAGAAGAGGAAAGTGATTGGCAAAAGGAAGTTAGGAGAGGAAATGAGGAGTACACTGGAGAAGGAAGAGTAGACATATGGGAACAGAGACACTTAAGAAAAGCCGTGTGGAAATTGAAGCCAGGAAAAGCCCCAGGATGGGAAGGAATAGTAGGAGAGATGGTAAAGGAAGGATGGGAGGAATTGAAATGAATACTCCTGAAGATGTACAGGTTGTGTATGAGATTTGGTGTGTTCCCCAGGAGATGGAAGAGAGGAGTTGTTGTGTTATTAAGGAAAGAAGGAGGTATCCAAAGGAGGTTAAGGCATACAGGCCAATAGCCCTGCTGCCGGTATTAGGTAAAATATTAGAAAGACTGGTAGTAGGAAGTGTTAAAGGATATTTTGAGTATGGAATTAGTAGGAGGCAATACGGATTTATGGTAGGTAGGAGCACAGAGGATGCAATGATGGAAATAAGGAATTCGGTAGAAAGGAGAAATGAGGAAAAATATGTTATGGGAATATTTATTGACATTTGCTTGACATTTGCATTTATTGACATTTATTGACATTGACAAGGAGCATTTGACAGGGCGTGGTGACCGTACCTCGTATGGGGAATGCGAGAGGAAGGTATTGAAGGAGATGTTTATGGAATATTGAAGGATTATTTAAGGAACAGGACGAATGAAATTTGGTTAGGAGGCAGAAAATGAATATGGGATGCCCACAAGGATCGGTGCTCGGCCCTCAGTTCTGGAAAAAGGTTATGGATAGGATGATAAGGAAAGTGGAAGAGGAAGGTTATGAAATGGTGGCGTATGCCGATGATGGTGTGATTATTGTAGCAGGAAACTCGAGGGCCGAGCTGGAAAGGAAAGGAAACAGGATTTTAGGAGTATAAGGAGAATGGTGCGGAGAGAGCAAAATGAAAATATCGGAGTCAAAGACGAAGATTATGATGTTAAAAGGAAAATTTGATGAAGGAAGGCCACCACGCCTGTTTTATGGAGAAGGAAGGATAGGTATGGTTAAGGAGATAAAATATTTAGGTGTGATATGGGGATCAGGTTTGACAATTAATAGACATGTGGATTATGAGATAGGAAAAGGAAGGGAGAAGTTTTATGGTGTAGCAAGAATGGCTAGGGAAGGATGGGGAGTAGGAAAGGAGGCCCTGCGCACGATTTATAGGGGGATGTACGTGGCAGTTATCGCGTACGCAGCTGGAGCTTGGTGGGACAAGTAGAATGCCCACACGAGGAGGAGACTGGCGGGTGGCCAAAGGAAAATGTTAATAAAAATGGTAAAGGCCTACCGGACAGTCTCCTCCGATGCCCTGTGTGTCGTCGCCGGGGAGTCGCCCATGGACCTCGAAGTGAAGAGAAGGTGGGCGGGCTTCCGGCTAAGAGCACAGGGACGTGTGATGTGGAATGGTAGAGAAGTCGAAGGTAGAAAGAGCGAGGCCCTCATCGACAAGTTAGTTGTCGATGAGTGGCAGGAAAGATGGAGCTCCAGCGAGAAAGGCAGATGGACGTACGCGTGGCTGCCACAGGTTCGGGATAGGATTGAGTCCCACTGGCAAGGTTTTGGATATTACACCTCCCAGCTAGTCACCGGTCACGGAGACTTCCGTGAGAAGCTCCGTGGGTTTTCGCTGGTGGCTGACGGGCTGTGTGAGTGTGGTGGGCTTGACACAGCGGAGCACGTAGTGTTCCACTGTGTCAGCTATGAAAATAAAAGGCATAGGGCGAGAAACGAGCTAAGGAGAATAGGAAGCCAGTGGGACATGACAATGGTCAGGAATCAGGGAAGTTTTATGTGGTGGAAGTGGTTTGGAGAAAAAGTGTTTAAGGTTAGGGAAGAAACTAGATTAGGGAATGTGCGCAGGGACTTAGGAGTAGGTGTTTAGAGTGTGTTTTTGTGTTTGTGGCTGTGTTATGTGTTGGTGTGTGGTTTTGAGTGGTCGGTGCCAGGGATGGTTGAATATCAAGTAGCCGATCCCTGGACCGTCGGTATGATTGTATTTAAGGGCTGAGTGTAAATATGAGTGAATGAGTGTGAATGTACGTGTTGTGTATATGTGTGTTAGGATTCGTTAGAGTAGTATAGGTATTGTAGGGATGGATCCGGGGGGGATTAATATCGAGTAGTCCGCCCCTGGACCATCGGGAAATGTGTGCATGTATTTAAGGGCTGAATGGATGTGTGAATGTGTTAGTTAGGTATAGGAGTAGAGTGAGTTGGGTGGGTCGTGGGCGGGGGCGGCTGAATATAGAGTAGTCCGCCCTAGTCACGTCGGAATGGGGATCGCAGTTCAGGCTGTAAAAGACGGCCTGACACCCTTCTCCATGGCTGGTACGGGGGCAAGTCCAATCCCCGTACCCCCATGGAGATAAAGCGTAGGTGCCGGCAGAACGCCTTTTGGCAATTCCGGCACCGGGGCCTGCCACCCATTCAGGTCCTTAGGCTGCTCAAGGTGCAGCCAAATAGAATGGGTACCACGGGGGCTTCAGCCCGCGGCTGGCAGCGTGGAGACGTTAAAAGCGTGGCGCTGTCGGCCGTGAAGCCATGGGATTGGCCTCGTGGGGACTGTGGTTTCGCTGGAAATCCCCCCTAGAGAGATGATAGGTGCTGGCTGGAGAGGGGTAAAGGCCGTGAGGCTAGGCACCCTCTCCAACGCCGCGGGTAATACCCCAAGCACAGCTTACCATGCCCTATCACAGTTAGACATTCCCTCAATGCAGCTATCCAGAGATTTACACTCACATTATAATGATACGTGTCGGTGAACTCATCTCTTTGTTACTGTACTCTGAATTCTCTATCTCTGTCATCATCTCATCTCACGTTGAACTAACCAGGGTATTTTCACACCATTTCTAAACATACAAGTCCATCTCTATCTCTCACTTGTGCACAACGCATCACCTAAGTAAATAGCTCTCCATTCAACACATGCCTGTTTCAACATTATCTTATACAAATCGACATTCTATAAGGAGAGGCTCACAGACCTCATTAGGCTGTTGCTACTGTCCCGGGAAGAACCAAACTCTTCCATTCAGTGGGGGTTCGTCTGGGGCATTTGTGCTGACTGGGCACCTCAAATGCCCCGATTCGCCCGCTCCCTCCCAGTTACCCTTTTGCGGTGGTTAAAACTTGTCTGAAAGTAATTTGCGGATAAAACTCTCCATTACAATTGCATTCGGAGGTATAGTACTTACTCCCTGACTCACTAGTGCAACATCGCTATTTAATTATTACATTGGCGCCCAACAAGCGGTCGAACTTTCACTACAATAGTTCGCGGTGCCAGCCACGCAAAAAAAAAAAATTGAAGGTTCTGCTGCGAACTACTCTCTCGTCCGTCATCATGTTCGAACGATGTCTGTTCTTGACAAACAGTTGAACACAGCTTTGTGTTCATTCGACGACGGTTGCTTCGAGGAACAAGCCAAACGAATGTAGAGAAGCTCCTCGTCTATCAAGATCCCACTCACATCTACCTGGAGGAGCGCACACCTCACAACGTTACAATCCCCCTACCTTCCTCAACATCAACATCTGAGGAAATCACGCGGTTTCGAAAAGATCTGGTGAACACACAGGACTCCACCGCCAGATCCACATCCCGGCCAAGGTGCTCGAAGAACCTAAGCGGAAGTGCACGATTGCAGGTCTGGTAACTTCACATACTTTCTCTTGCTGCCACTCATCGTAAACGTGTGAATACTGTCAACACACGCCCCTACACTCCATGTTTCCGAGAGCACAGCTAATCAGTGCACCGTGGTGGCAGCATCTTCGTGGAACACCAGAGGGCATGTGTCCTCTGAGGAGGAGGGAAGCTCCAACTCCCCATACTGATCTGATTACCACGAGATGAACCGATTCTCTGAACGCAGGATGTCGCAGCTGTGAGAACATAGCTGAAGATGCGTTCGCCAGAGACAGTGATAAGTAAATGTTTATTTCTAGTTCCTAATTCAATACTCCCACCACAAACGTGGGCACCCTTCTGGAACTTAATCAAAATTCTCTTGCTCTCTGCTCAAGATTTGGCAAGAAACTGCAGTGCTAATGAGAATCTCAGGACAGGCACTTCATCAAGGGCAGAGCGATGTAACGGGACGAACTGACATAGCGACGTCGCTATTTAATTATCACATTACATATCGCACGACGATCACTGAAACACGTATGTGTACGTAGGTAATAGGCGGGACTAGTAACGTAAATTTGTTGGTAACGCTAGTCGTTAGCGTTCTGAAATTATTGACGTAAAACTGCGAAATAATATGACGAAAAAACAACGTTAGGTTGAGTTCTGGCATTTCTGCAGTTCCTCTTGATTTTATTATGTACATCCATCGTACCTGGCTGATTGGAATATCATCCTGGCTCAGGCTGGGGCTAAGGAAAGTAACAGAACATAAAAGGCGCTTGATCACGATATTCATCATACTCCAAAACGTGAAGAACGCAATTTCGTGACAAAGAGGATTTCAATGTGGAAGTGAGAAGTTGAAATTCTTTCAAGAGCACGAGGACATGACCAGTCGTGGGTACATCACATGAATCCGTCGTTAAAGTTCCAAGGCGGAACGTTTCCCTTGTTGCGAGCACCAATTCCACCGCATTATGAAAGTAAACTATTTTTGCGGAGTACGAACGGTATATATACGACGTTACTATATACCTCATCGTATAGGTACATGATTGGAGTACCGCCTGAATTTTTCTGAAGATCCTAGGAACATTTGAACGGAGTTTACACGGAAAAAACTGCGCTTAAATCGATTTTCGTTGAAATGTTCCGTTATTTATTGTACTGCTCTCGTCAGTTTCCCACAGATAGCAATTTTACGGCATTGCCGTCTCATTAGGAGCTGTCTATATAATAAATGTAATCAAAATCGTTAAAGCCGTTTTTGAGAAAAAAAATGTAGTATTTTGATCACAATGATAACTATAGTTAGTTGTAAGTGGATTTTGCTCACACTCTTATTTTGGTGTCCCATAGTGATCTGCCGGCCAGATATCACGTTTGAGCTGATTTGGTTCAGTTTTTTCTAAAAATCGTTCACACACACACACAGACCATTTTCTCAAATAGTGTTTTTCTGACTCAGTAGGGTAGAGATTTGATGGAAACAGGCCACCCACCCACTCTCTAGTGGCGAGGTTTTATGTAACTCAATAGCCGCAATTATGTAATCGCAACAAGCGTGAGGACATTTTTTACGACACTATAGTTAGTTGTGGACCGATTTAGCTAAAACCGTTTGAGCTCAATAGCGGTCACAGACATAAAGAACATTTGCTCAAACTCATTTTAGTGCACTGCTATGTACATTTATACGAGTACAAAATGTGGGTACCAGTTGGTTGACACGACGAGTACTAGTTTGATCGAAGGAATGACAATGGGAACAATGTTCCCCAACTTTCCAGAGAGAGAGAGAGAGAGAGAGAGGAAGAAAAACTTCTGGTTTGAGAGCGGAAATCTAATGACATGAGGGATAGTGCGTGGAGTTTCCTATCTCATTCGTTCGGAGTTGTATGAGAAATAAGGTGGGAAACTAAACCCACCGTACCTCCGACAGTTCCTTCTCGCACTATGCAAGTTCACCTTCGAAGAAAATCTAAATAGATTGGGAAACTTCATCCACCGGCAACTCGCCAAATGTCTTCTCTCGTAGTTGTGTGGCAAAACAGTTAACTACACGCAATAATCCCTAACAAATGATTTGCCGCTTGTGCAATAATCCAATGCAAGTAATTTTATCAACTAGTTAGTTGATAGTACCCCGCATTTTACGAGCTATCGCGGCTTGTATCCCCGTTCAACGGTTAGATGCAGGTATAGTCGTGGAAGAAAAGTGAGTGTAAGTTGCAACAAAACTCTCCGTCAGACTGATCGAAATTAGTTATATCGTTATTATAGAAGATTTAACAATGTTTAAAAGAAACAGGTGTTGACTAATTTCACTTCTTATCTCTGTTGAGGAACATTTATAGAAACAAACTTAAAGGGCTCATGTTTGGTGAAAATCGTTTTAGTTCTTTTGCCAAAAAGTGAAAAGAAAACTGTTTTTGTTTCATATATTTGTATTTACAAAACTTTCGCAAGGATATTTATAGAAAAGGAAAAATAAAAGATGATTTGAACCGTTTGCGATGTATTTATGATGGATTCTTGACCGTAGAAGTTAACTCTGGGCCACTCAACACTACCAAGGTTGATCTCTTTCATCCATACCAATCGGAAACATCGACAACTGTAACATTTAATGAAAATTCCTCGTGAATATTCCACTAGATGGTTGGACACATCTACTAATTCTGAATAGAATTATTGACAATGGGCGACCCCCTCACCTGCCGCCGAACACTTACTTATTTTTCGAGTAACTTGAACCGTTTATGCAGCGCACGCAACGATTGTCTTCAAATGTGAATAATTTTCCCAGTTTTGCATCATTTCTCGCTGACGCTTCGCTACTATTGGTCGCAGCGTGATGTTATATAGCCTAAAGCCTTCCACTATAAATGGACTATCTAACAAAAAAAGAAGCAGTATTTGGATTGTTATTATAGTTTGAAACCGGCTCAGCTCCACGTCTACAACAGTTTTCAAAATTCGCGGTAAGTATTTATGGAATAACGTACGTGGAACACGTGGCGGTTAGTGTGTCTGAGAATAGAATAATAAATGTCCGAAACATTGACAACGAAGGATTTCGTTGGCTGACCGTTAGATCTCTAGATCGTCACTGACGACGTATTGAAGTGAAATAAAGAGAAGACAATTTTAATTAAATTATTAAGACCTGCCGAGAAGATTTTGGATATTGCGGTCATTGTTAACAAAATGTTAATGTTCCGCAAACCAGGCTACAGTTTTAAGCATTCGTATACGTATCGGTGGTGTAGAGGAGTAGCACGCGAAATACAGGAAGAGTGTGGAGAGTGCCCGCCCATCGCACAGTACCAGAGATCTTTCAATTAGCCGGCAAGCAGGTTGCACAAATCTGTTCGATCCATAACGAAAGAGAAGGGAATGAAATATAATATTGTAATTACTGATTGATAGCATTTTAGTTTGAAACATGCAAGTACACGTAATGGCAAAGTTTTCGATCCTCAGTGTGTGTTGATGTGAAGTGATTTGATCGATTAAATTGTTATTTCGTCCGCTGCTAAGAGGAAGATGAATATATGAGCACTCGCTCCTCTCAATAGCAGCAATTTATGTTTATGTGCAAGTGGGCGTGTTGAGACGTACTATCTTCTCCACAGCTTTTAGCAGGAAGGGCGTGAGACTGATGGGGCGGTAGGCCTTTGGTATGAAGACCACCTTTTCCTTCCTCCAACTCGCCCACTATTTAGACAGTTGCTTTCATTCGACAGCATCCACCTGCAACTTGCAACCGTGTGATAGTGTGTGTGTTGGTTCCATCTAGCGAGATATCATCCAACCTCAAAAAATAGCAACGCTTCCATGTAGCAATTCGACCTTTGAATGCCTCCAACTTCCTCATTCAATGGTGAAAGATATAGCCTCTATTTCCGTCGGCTCTCCTTCCTTGGCGCTCTCTGCCATGCGCAAACAAGCGCAGGAAGGGCGAGCGATTACTTTGAGAGGCTTAGGGCTCCTTATTCTCATTCTGATTCTTCACACGCTCTGCGACGTATCAATCTAGCCTCTCCCTTACCAGCCAAAGATTTTAAGTTCAATATTATACTCCCTCGCTCGAATATTGTTGAATAAAGGTGAGCAAAACCCTGTTTATTAACCCCCTTGCCGCAATATTGTCTTTCGTAACAATGCGAGAAAATTAGGTTACTTTGATTAAATATTGTAAGGAGTTCGATTCATATATTTCATTTCTAATTATTCGATTAAATTCAAAATGGGCCTTATTTATTTACTCTTCATTTCCTTGAGAAGAGTAAATAAATAATAAAAAATTAAATAAATAAAAAATAATTATTTGATACGTGAGGTGAGTTCAGTTAGTCTGAGCCAGACACGATGTGCACCCAAAAGACAAAACCACTAGACACATCACAAGTCACTGATGAGAATAAGGTACAGTGAGAGACGGATGGAACTGAAAACAGCAGAAATGGAGAATAAGAATATTCACGAAACACTATCAGAGGAGAAATTAGCAATCGATTAGCTCATACTCTACTGTTCGACTGTCACGCTGTTTCACGAATGAGAGCTGAGACGACAAAAACGTTTTTCTAAAGAGAATTAATTAAGAGAGAAGAGAACAATTTCGAAATGGGACGAGTTGTGAAGAAGCCAATCGATTTCAGAGCGGAACGGTTCCACCGAGTGGATGAAGTAGTGGCGAAAGAAAAAATACTTAAATCGACAACAACAAACGGTATTGGTATCACAACACTTAAACTGACTACGAACGTGTTGCAAATTGGGAAATGAGGTTGTGGGTTGGAATTAGGAAAACACTGTGAAGAGAAAAGCGGGAAAAGTGTTGTAGGAGCAGGGAGATTGATTGAAAAATTTTATTTATACAACCATTAGGACTATAGGCTATGTACAAAACTTACACAAAACGTCAACGTAAACTAATTACATTCTAGCTAGTATAAAGAAAAAATAGAGGAAAACAAAAATTGAGAAGGAGAGAGGAAGAAATTGCTACATTTTTATTTAGATAACCAGGAGGACCGTTTGGTCGAGTCTTGAGGACAATAAGACTCACAACACAGCCTAGAAAACACCATTGTTTAGGCACACATGGTTGGACAGGGACTCTACAATTAAAGTTCCTGCGCCTGCTTATATAAATAAGCAATATTTATTTATTTGTTCAAATATATTTTTTTAAATTATAAAATGTAAATGTCAAGTATGGTGAAGTGATATTGTTTGTTGAAAACGTCGGGCAAATCTCACCACAGAACGGAAACATGCCACCATTGACGAATGGGCGTTAGAGAAATGGCGAGCGAGATGGGAATTCTCATTAAAGGGGCGTGACTTGTATAAGTTCTTCTCCAACATCCGTGAACGTCTTGAAAGAGGGTGGGTTGAGCCACACCACTGGACGGCCCGGTTCCTCACGGGAAATGGCGACTTTTATACGCCGCTTCACTTCTTTTCTCTCAAAGACTCTAAGTGATGCACGTTTTGCGTCTCCACCAGTGCGGAGGAGACCAGAAACCACGCTCTGCTCCACTGCAGTTTCTACAACAGTGAGCAACGGTTGTTGGGGGGAGGGCAGACGAACTTAGAAGCATTGACTGCTACAAAGTTTCGTCCAGTTTGCGAAGATGATCATGGCTAAGAAACGTGGTCACAGGTGATCTGCCTCTTTGAAACTTGCCTCTCGGGATTCTTCAAGTGGTCACCACCGCAGGGTAACACACGGGCAACAGCTCTCTGCTAGAAAACAAGCCGTACCTCCCCAGGTCTGAGTTCGATGGATGCTGCAGGGGCCAGCCTCTTGCACAATAGCGAAACCGCAACTTCCGTGGCTGATATAACCCTCTTCGAGGGTTCAAGAACAGCTATTTAATAAGGAAACAGACCTGGAACATCTCTTTTTCTACCAGCTTGAGATTTTCTCTTGGCAGGTTGTCACAATACCTTGCCAGAGCTCTCAAGCAAAGACAATTCCGACCAATCAAGCCGTTAAAGAGCTTCTAGATCGACCCGTCTGATCGCCAACGGACGGTAGGCCCTACCTATATATAACTTCTGAGTTCCACAATTCCTCCAATTACTTTATTTTCTTTAATTTATATATGCAATTTTATTTTTCTTACGAAAGCACACTCACTTTCCATTTATTTATTTTTATCCAAATATAGTTACAAGCAAAGCTGATTTGGGGGCTTCGTTTATTTGATATTTACCGTCCTCTCTAAGACGTATTTCGCCTCACAAACAACCATAAATTATTATCACAAAAAGATGGTAAGGGATAACAGAGGTACTGCTAAGGAGGATGGTTTCAGACCAAGGTCTTTCATTCATAGAGCGAAATACGTAGTTAGAGGAAGGCGAGATGAAACAGCTGGTGTGACGCATCACACAACTTTGCTCAATCCCACGCGAATTCAGCAATTTTCGTCACTTTACGAACCTGTTTTTGTTGGAACGAAGCGTTGTTCTGGAATTATCGGGTAAAAACTGCGAATGGCAGGTAGTGAGTGAATTCCGGAATTTCTGGAGTTGGGGGGAGCGTCATGAAACACTCAAAACTTCCCTCAGCCCCGCCACCCGAATTTTTATGAGAGCCCTTGTATTAGCTGATTTTATAAGGGAACAACTGGGTACTTATCCCTTAGCCGTATGCAAGGTCGCACGCTGGACCCCCCACATCCTGTGGGCTTTTCGCGGTGATACTTGTGTCTTATCTCGTGTTCTATCGAGTAATTCATTACAAGACTGACGACACGGCATTATATACAAGATGAGAACAATGGGGGAAACCTTAAAAATGCTCTGGGGTTCTTCGAAATGAAGTAATACAGGGTGAGCCATAACAAATGGTGCAGTTTCGAAGGGGTGCTGCATGCCTTGTAGTGGGGTTGATGACCCGGGAGGGGTCTCATTGTGCCCGGGCAGTGGTCCCGTTTTCAGTCGTTACAATGGTTTGGAGCGGAGAGCAACGAGGTTTCGTCATTCGCGCGTTTTTTGAAAGTGGTCGTTCGTTCATCGCCACCCAGCGGGCCTTCCGACTGCGTTACAACATCCCACGTCGTGATCCCGTCCCTCACCGCAATGTTATCGCACGTTGGGTACAAGCATTGGAAGAAACTGGTTCCACAGTAAGGCGTAGAGGTGCGGGAAGACCAAGAAACGCAAGAACACCTGAAAATTTGGCTCGAGTGAGAGCAGCAGTGGAACAGTCGCCTCGGCGCTCTGCTCGGAGGCACGTAGTAGCACTGAACATCTCCAACACCTCACTAAGGAGGATTTTGCACATGGACTTGTCATTCCATCCGTACAAGATTATGATTGTTCAGGAATTGTCACCTCCAGACTACCAAAACCGCTTGAATCGATGCCAAGAGATGATAAACCGCATCCCACCAACGTCCACTTTTTTCAGTTCGGACGAAGCCCACTTCCATCTCTCTGGAGCGGTTAATAAACAAAATTTCCGCTATTGGTGTGACCGCAACCCAAGACAAATTCACGAGAGACCTCTCCACTCCCCGAAAGTCACTGTCAGGTGTGCCATTTCAAAATTGGGGGTGATTGGGCCTTATTTTTTCGAGGAGGATGGAAGGACTGTTACCGTCAATGCTCAGCGTTATCTTTTCATGCTGGAAAGATTTTTTGAACCCGAATTGAACCAGTTAGCTGAAGAAGAGGATCTGGGGGATATTTGGTTTCAGCAAGATGGGGCTACGGCCCACACAGCGCAAATCTCAATGGTGAAACTGCGGCAGATGTTCCCCGCACGCCTCGTCTCTCTCAGGGGTGACTTGGGGTGGCCGGCAAGATCGCCAGATTTGAGTGCGTGTGATTTTTTCCTGTGGGGCTACTTGAAGGAAAAGGTGTTCAAACATCGACCTCACACTCTGGAAGACCTCAAGATTCGAATCAGGGAAGAAATCGCCGCGATTCCCATCGAAATGTGCCAGAGGGCGGCTGAAAATTTCAGGAATCGCCTACATCAGTGCGTCGCTGCTGAGGGCGCCCACCTTCCTGATGTAATTTTCAGGACTTCATCTACCGAAATGGGGTGATGTATGGCGTTCAATAAAACAAACAGTAATCTTCTAAGTTGCACCATTTTGTTTTTAATCGCCCTTTGAAACTGCACCATTTGTTATGGCTCACCCTGTATTACATGAACTCTTATTTCGCAGAATTCATGTGGTCAAAAACACAACAGGAGGAAGTAATTATTGGCGGCAGATTATACTCCCCTGGATAGCTTGATGGTTTGATCTTTACTACATTCCGTTCGTGTATATAGCACTATAAATTATAAACTACAAGATCGAACCGTCTAGCGCCATTCAACTTCTCCAGATACTTTACTCAGGAGTTAAGACACAAGTATCAACGCGAAAAGCGTGCGCACGTCTAAAAGACATGAGGGGTCCGGCGCACGGCCTTGCGTTAGGACGTAAATACAAAAAACTGCATTAAAATGTAACCTCTATTCACCTTGGAACCAGAGCGAAACTAGCGACAGAATGGGCGAGACTACTACGTACTTGATAAATGAACACGGCTCAACGCCCCAGAACTAGGGAGGTCCTCCATGTTGCGCATCACGTTTCGAAGAAATAGGTTTCGAACCCTCAGATCCACCCCCTAATCTTGCTAATTATCGGATACAGTTTCCCTCCGAGTGAATGTTGTGGAAGAAGATTAAAATGCAACCGCCTTCCACATCTCTCGTGAATAATGGATCACTAGGACGAGGAACGCATTTCAGATAGAGGAAAAGTAAAAAAAAGGGGGTCATTTCTATGGCAGAGGCGATGGGAGGGGGGAAGGGAGCTTTGGAACGATCAGGAGAGAACTGGGTTCAATCGGAACGGAAGAAGATGAGGATCCTCCCCAGGGGCAACTCAACCTGGAGAACCAAGAGGCTTAAAGCGATAGCTTTAGAAGAACGTGACCGGAGATAACAAGAGACTGAGCAAGTGACGCGCCGGGAATCCGACAGCTACACCGCTGACTCGGGCGGTTGACGAGAAAACGGAAAAACGATTTGCCGGAACATGAATAACTGCCTTCTGCTAAAGAAAAAAAAACCCTCGACACCCAGAATTTATTGCAGGCGATACAAATTAATCTGGCGAATCTGACAGAAGCTGTACTGGAGGAGTGTCGGCATACACTTCGGCACCCTACATTCCTAAAAAGCGCTGCAAACTACTACACAAAGGTCTTGCGCAGCTTGACGTAGTCTCACACCTCCGAGACTCATCCTATTTGATTCAGCATCAAAAAATACCAGTAAACCCTACAAAACATGATCTGACTATAACGGAATGACTAAAATTGAAGCGAAGGCGCCTGTTTGCCAATTGACTGAGACGAGAGGGAGTGCAAACGATGAAACGATTACTGCAGTCGCTCCATGCACCTATTCATCCGTCAGTGGTCGAATTGCTAACAGTTGTCAGCACATGTGACGTGCCCTCTCTTCTAACTTGTGGTGTTCACGCTCGTAGTTCTGATAGCCAGTTAAGTTACTCCATGCACCTCTTTACTAGTATATAGTAATAAGGTTGACTCAGGGTCTCGTCAGGGGATTCAGAATGCCAGACTTGGTCTTCATAAAACACCAAGTAAAGCTCCATTGAGATCACAATAGTTTGGCACTGTGGTTTCACTCTACAAAACAGTTGACTCATGAGTCGATGACTCTTCTACGCTATCTGAATCCACAAACCACGGATGGCGAAGTTGCAAGTTATTACAGCGTGGTCATGATGGTGCCCATGTATGAGTTCGATAGGAAATAAACGGACAACGAGAGGGGCCTATGGAGTAGTGAGAGTCGTCGGTTGCACTTAGATTGAAAACTATGGAGGGCATGTGCTCTAGGGAAGTGAGAC
This sequence comes from Pachypeltis micranthus, assembly GCA_020466155.1. Classification (NCBI taxonomy): domain Eukaryota; kingdom Metazoa; phylum Arthropoda; class Insecta; order Hemiptera; family Miridae; genus Pachypeltis; species Pachypeltis micranthus. The sequence goes on from CM035769.1 coordinate 44,185,834, forward strand.
GTACATTGCCCTGGGTCCCACAATAGTAGAGACCTATGCTACCTTTGCCAGGACCATCATAAAGCACGGAAAAAGGCTATAGCAATAAAACTATCATCATAATGAGTCAAGTGTCGTGTAAGGCGCTGAAGTACTACTGCACAACATCAAAACGAGTGGGACAGTGCAGGATGCTGCTTAACTTCTCAGCAGAATCTAAAGTTAACGTTTATTGGATCCCTGGGCATAAGGGGATCACCGGAAATGAAAGGGCAGACCATCTGGCTAGACTCGGTTCGTCTACTGTACCTATAGGGCCATCTCCTCACTATGGGACTTACCTGTCATCAGGCAAGAGGACTGTGGGAGAATATGCCAGAAGAACGCATCCATCTGGAATGCTGTGGGAGTGAGGAGACGGAGCGTTCTAAGATGGAGAGGAAGGACCTAAGGCAGATTGTGGGGATCATCACAGGGCACTGCAAAATAAACCAAAACTCATTATGGGCATAGTTGATGGGCGGTGTGGCATGGATGAGGAGACTCGCTAACACGTCCTGGCCCAGCCTTGAGAGGGAGGTACTACTTCTCCCAAGGTGGACACCGAAGAAAACTCTTGCAGGAAATACCTAGGCATGGGCACCTAGGTGAGACATTTGAACTGGCACAAAAGGCCTTTTGACCACGGTGGTTATCTCAATTTTGGGCAGTGCTCCCGCTCCGGGAGATTGTTGAGATGGATCACCATCACACGACCAGGTAGCTTTACAATCAAGAGAAAATGGGGAAGATGAATGTTTACTTCCGTCCATTATGCAGTGTCGTAAAAATCAACATTAATTATCATACAAGTTAAATTAGTTTTCAAGTTAATTCACACAACGCTTTTCTCTAATTCAAAAACCCTGCAAATTATTACACAATGGTTTATTATTCCCATGAACAGCTTGACCTAGTATTAGTGCTCCCCCATCCCAGTCGATTCAGCATTGAATACTAGTAAGCCATACGAACCATGTCCTGGCTACAATGGAACTACGGAACCAAAGCGTCTGATGATTTTGCCCCGACGGGTCGGGGAAATTGGAACAGGGGCGCTTCGAGCGAACCCGTTGCGAGGCGAATGGGGAGTTGAGCAGTTGAGCGGGGGAGCAGCGTTGCGAGGCGAGGACGAGTCGGGTTGTTTTTTATTGGGGTGGGAGGGAGGGACTTCAAACGACGAAACGTTGACTTCCGCTGTAGTTCCCGCGTTGTACTGTGTTTCGTTAATTTTTTTAACCATTTTTTGCCCATTACAACCACGGGCTTCGTCGGATTGGATTGCCAAGATGGCGGGCACAACTAGATACCAAATCGGATTTTTGTGCGAAAGAACGAATTTTTTAGACCACGTTAAAGGCACAAAACGGCCTGGACGGCGGACGGACATTGCAAATTTGGAATCTCCAAGTCTTGAAACGTAAAGTATCAAATTTTGAGGGGGGGGGGGGTGTAAAAAATTTTTCGTGATTAAAAACATAGGGTTATTATTCAGAATGAATGATAAACCAAAGCCAACTCCCTTTTCATTTATTAGAAACCTATAAACAATTGAAACATGTGAGTGAACCACTATGTTCTAAACCTACAACATTATGAAGTCCAGAACTTAAGTTTAGGAGTTAGGAGAAGACTAATTTTTAGAGGATTTCGGGGAAGATATAGGTCTTGTTGGGTGCACGAGAGGGAGAGCTGAGGATCGCAATAAAACTGAAACTCGGTGAGCGTGAGGAGGACTGTATTATACGTATTACGAGTTGAATTAAAATTGAGGTGAGATGGAGTACAAATGGGCGACACAAGGGCAGTACTCGGAACGCATGAACTGGCGCGGGCAACCGTATGTGAGAGTGAGAAGTTACTGGGGCGATAGTTGGAAGCAGAATGATTTTGGAAGAGCTCTGTCGTCGATAGAAAAATTAAATTGGGAGAAAAAATAAAGAAAGTGGAAAACCAGGGAAAGGGGGCTGGGGGATCCACAGCTGAGAGATTCCCGCAGGTGAGGGGCAGGTATTGAAATAGTTGGAGACAATTAGACGGTCGGAGACAATGACGCGGGGAAGTCCGAGGTCAAAGACTCTAACCACTTCGACGCTTTGGGTCGAACAGGTCTGTTTCCTTATTCGATGACTGTTCCTAACTGCTCTCTCGACGAGGGTTATATCAGTCATGGAAGTTGCGGTTTCGCTAATGTGCAAGAGGCTGGCCCATGAAGCATCCACCAAACTCAGACCAGCAGAGGTACGGCAGGTATTTGGTCGTTAGCCAGTCTCCTGGCAGACAGCTGTTGCCCGTGCGTTATTGTGGTGGCCACCTGAGGAATCCCGTACCGTCTGGGAGGAGTTCTGAATCTGGTTCCCCACCTGATCCAACTATTTACTTGGGTGGACAATTTCAAAAGGACAGATCAACTATGACCACGTTCCTTAGCCTCCTTTGCGAACTCTGCAAAATCGTTATCGACTTGTTTTGTGTAGCAGCAGCACGTGGTTTCTTGTTTCCTCCACCCATTCTTCGATAGCTGTCGTTCTGTGGAGAGATCTGCACGGAGTTCAGCCCGAAGCGGGGGGATTTCCCGTTTCATGCTCCACTTGTCAACCATGCACTCAACGGCCAAGTCAACTGGTAACTGGCCAGTGATCACCGGGAGTGCTTCTGTTGATACAGTCTTATAGGCCTTGGTGATCCACAGTAGCGCAGCTCTCTGGGATTGGGCCAATACTCTCTTTTGATTGACATTTAGTTTGCTACCCCAGATAACGGGACAGAAGCCAATCACGCCTAGATATAAGCCTTATACATGAGGATAGTGTCCAGGCTGGGACTCGAATATTCATGCTCTTTTCCTTAGCCCGACTCCCCACAGTTTATTATTGAACTGAAATCAGAAGGTCGAGCGTTAAAAAGGGCGGAAACCGCGTTCAGCGACGAGGTGACCTAATCTGACTTCGACAAGCCCTGACCAACCCATCAGCCAGCGCTGCGTTCGCTAACTATAATCAATGGAGAACACCGTCGGGACTATAAGAAGGGAACGTCAGGTGTATCGTGAGAACTGTATTATTTCGGTCAGAGGCTGGGGATTGTTCAGATACATCTAATCGACCCGACAGGAGCGGGGACAACTTTGTTGATGGAGGGATCACCTTACTGGTATATATCGCATCGAGGGAATGCCGGGTGTGTTTATTCAAGTGATGGAAACAACGTGTTGGTTTAGCACGTCCCGATTATTACTTTCCCGGAGTTCCCGATTTATATTATTCCAATGGGCTCAATTATTCATACCGCCGCTTTTCTAATTCTCCGCGTCGTCATTCTCTTCGAAATTCAACGGTTTGTAAACGGATTTGTTCGGTTCGCGGGTGATCGATTAATGGCCTGAGAACGGCAAAACAGCTTGCACAATTCGTCCCGATTGGTAGCGAGCTCGCGAGGAGAAAATACTAATTTACACTCATGTCAGGGCTGCGGTGTGCATAGGCGACATAACTCCAGAACATGTCAACCTTAAGAGGTACAGAAGAAAAAAAAAGTGTTTCATCGGAGCATTTTAAAGGTTATTTGACGCTCTTTAACATATTTTTGCCAGGACTGGTAGTTTTGGAGTTACTAGCTACAGAACATTTAAGATCTGGTGTGACGCATCACACAACTTCCCTCAGCCCCACGTACATCTACGCTTTTTTAGTGCATTGGGTGCTTATAAAATCTACTTTTCACACAATTTATTTGAATTTGATAAAACACGACTTCATGTTATATGATGATAAGATCCAGAATGTATTGACGTGCTGCTCATTCCACGAACATTATGCACGGGTGAAGGGATAGCTTCAAATCATTTTATGAACGTAGGTAATCTCTCATCGCATAGGTAGTTCATAGGATCCCTGTTTTTGGTTTATTATTCATTCTGATAATGCACTCGTGTTTTCGGTCAGGAACATTTATTTACAATCCCCCCTCAGAATTCGACACTTTACGTTTCAAGGCATCGGGATTCCAAATCTCCAATGTCTGTCCGCCTTCCGGTCTGTATAAATTATAAGTAGGGGGTTGATTTTAACGTTTTTAAAAAGTACTTCATTACGTTAATACAAAATCAAAAGTTCAACACGGACAGCGTTACGTTACAAGAGACGGGATGGAAGTGAAGCTGCTGCTTAATGTTGCAGGGGGTTTATACAAGTTTTTCTATCGAGGGGCGCATTGTTAATTTCTGTGACGAAGATGATGAGGCTGGCGAGATCAGCGAAGTCAGCAGGTTGATATCCTTTGAGTCGGATGCGACGTTCTAAGAGTCAGAGGTCCATTTGTTGTTAACTTATACATATTTTTTTTTTAAACCGTTGTTTCGCACAAAACTCCTGTTTGGCATATAGTTGCGTCCTTCTCCTGCTCGGCAATCCGATCGGACGACAGCGAAATCACAGTAATTATAGTGACCCAAAGTCTACTAATTGAAAGAACTCGAAGGCCAATACAGTGAAAGTAAACCATACGAAACATGATCTGACTACGACGGAACGACGAAAATATTTATCTATTCCAAGCGCCTATAGTGAATCATGATAAAACTATTACTTTCGCTATATCGTCCTGCGAGTTCGTTCAATCAGTAGACTTTGGGTCACTATAATTACTGTGATTTCAGTGCTATCTATCTAGACGCTCTTTTACGCCGCTAAGAACTGTTCCATTCGACCCAGCATCTAAAAATACCAAAAAAAAGATACCGAACACGTCGTATTTGCGATAAAACTGCCCGAATTTGGTTTTGGTTCATTTTTGTAACTAAGACAAGTCACTGAAGGGTGGCAGAAATGAAACAGGAGGCAGCGTGGGGAATGACAACTGGCCAGGAAGAAACTATAACTTTCGCTGTATTGTCCCGCAAGTTACTTAATACTTTGGGTCACGGTTCTGTAGGTTTACTGCGATTTCACTGTTTTCGATCTGGACGTAGTCTTAAACCTCTGGGACTTTTAATTCCACAGAGCATCGGAAAATACCTAGAAAACGATACCAAACACGTCGTAATTCCGATAAAACTGCCAAAATGGCGTTTTTGTAGATTTTTAAAACAATTTTCGCCCACAACAACCATGGGGTTTGTCTGATAAGATTGCCAAGCAGGCAGGCACAACCAGATACGAAATGGAATTTTTGTGCGAAACAACGGATTTTACCTAAATGCAAAATACGTTCCAGACTGCGGACGGACACTGCAGATTTGGAATCTTGATGTCTTGAAAGGTTAAGTATCAAATTTTGATGGCCGGGGGGGGATTGCAAAAAAATGTTCTTAGCCAAAAACATACGTGTACTATTCAGAATGAATGATAAACCAAAAGAACGAGCTCTTTCAAGCAAATGCCCAACGATTTTGCAAAAACTCCCCCTACAAATCACAAAGATGAACTGATTAGCACTAATCTTCTTTTGGAGGCTAAGGATCTGCAGAATCGTAAGACTCTCGAAGGTGCTGTGGGCACAGCTGATAGCGCCTCAGAAAATCCGTATTTCAACTCCCGTTTCTTCGACAAACATGTCCAAAGGCCAGAACAGTAAACGGGGAACTTCCAGAAAACGATTTGTTTGGAGCGACATAGACTTGTTGGGCAGAAGGCCTCATGGCAAAGCTGGTGCAGAGCAGAACTGGACGCTGTCCCCAATTGTAGCGTGAATAATTCGTAGTCCCGCCACTTTCATGTTTCGCGGTTCTCGGCGCCACCCGTTCCAGTCTTCCGCCAGATGGCAGTAAACGGGAAAAATTATGTTTATTCCTTTTCCAGCCATTGTTTCCAATTAAGAAGTGGGACAGTTGTTTTCTGTAAATAATATTCTTCAGAAGAAAAAAAACACTGATCGGTCCAGAATTCGTTGATGAATTTGGAGGCTAATTGTTCAACCCATCGTGTTCAACCTGCAGGCGATTTGGGAGAACAAGCCCGGTATCACGTTTCGGAGTTCTATTGTTCTTTTTCCGCCGTCCAGCATTGCCGTACCTATGGCTCATCAGTATTCCCGTCGCTTCCAAAATGTCACCCTTGTTGGGATCGAAAGAATATTTATTCACCAACTGCGTGGCCTCTGCTACATCTGCCTGTGGGACCAGTATTCGCCGTCAGCAGCTACCAGGATTATCTAGTTCGTCCATTCATCGCTGCGTCCCTATGTGGATCGCCGGGAGGTGCGGTGCCGTCTTTGCATCATCTCCGGGGTGTCGCTGCCAAGATACCCACTCACCACGTACCGGTAGGTGGTACTAATATTCGTACACCTCTCAAGCTCTTCTCAAACCACATCTCGGAAACAGCATAATGAGGAGGTCCCTGTCTTTTGCTCAGTTTCAGGTCGGAGCTCAAAAGCTAGATCACCGGCTGCTCCAAACCCGAAGAATATTGGCGAAGGTAATACCTCGCGGACATCCAGTACTACGTTCCTTTCCCGTTCCATTTCATTGGATAAAGTCCCTATCCTAGGGAAGTACTATTTAGTAAACTTATAATATATTCCACGGCCGTCGGAAGTAGTGAGTACCCTTAAGTTCAGAAATATATCGTTCCTACTATGTATATCTGTGACTAAGAGATCTACCCTGAGTTGTCCCTACTTGAAGATAAAGTTATTTTTATTTTAACTTTTTTGATTTGCTTAAATAAAGCGACACTTATCCTAATCAAGTTTATTTTGTTGTTTTCCACTTACCTAGCCAGGGTATTATATTAACCTAGATTTATCTTGGGTTCATCCCCACAGAATTTCAATTTCTTTATGTCGTCACACAATCTTATCGTACTTTCACACTGTGACCTGAGGCTGATCGACCTAAAGCTGCTAGAATCTGCAAGCTACCCCCGTTAACCAACTAGATGGCTATTTCCAGGGCTGACAACGTATTTCCCCTCATTTGAGCGTTCGGTGTGTTTTCCTATAAACTCTGTGTCTACTTCGTTGCTACCAGTGTGCCCCACATTTCATCATCAGTCGCAAGCGCTCACGTCAGTTCGAAATGTGCCGTCGCCTGTTACTATAGAGCTCACTCTCAAGTCCTCCACACCTACTCGATGGACGAAGCTACACTTCCACGCAATCGTGTACTTTGACTTCCAACTCTCCTTCTCAGAGCACATATCTCAGGTTGCAGCTCGTGGATTGTGCATGCTCGGCTTCATAAGACGGAATACTACAGAGTTCTCACATACCCCTGTTTTAGTGACTCTCTGCAAGACTCTCGCGCAGCCAATCCTGGAGTACGCATCAGCAATCTGGAGCCCGTTTTACGAGCGTCATATTTTACAGCTCGAGTGTATTTTTAGGACATTTCTCCTTTATCTAGGCTACAAGCCCTCAGTTTCCCGTGAGAACCTGTTCTAGGATGAGCTATCTCGCCGCTTCTGCCTGCTGTCTACCCTTGACCGTCGCTTGTGTGCCGATGTTTCTTTCTGCTATCGGGACGAATTGATTCTCCTGATCTCCTCGCTCGTGTCGGCTTCCTCATGCCTCGCCTCTCGTCCCGTTCTGTATCACCCTGTATTCCTCGTGAAGTTAACCTTCTCTTCATATCTCCTCCCTTCATCGACATTGTCTCTTCAGTCAAGCACCAACTCTTCCTACGTCTCAACTTTCATTCTTCCTAACGGCACTAGACTGAACTGCTCTTGTGGCTGTAATTGGGCTTGTCCCGTATCCTTACAACTAAATAAATGGACTTTCTGGGGACTTAAACCTTAAAGATTTTATATTGTAAGTCTTTCTGTTACCAGTTACTCAGAACTACCTCGTGATTACCTAACCAACCTGTTTTTTTCGTAGAATACAGCCCTCCTTCGCTCGTCCTATTCACCGCTTACTATTCTCTTGAATTCGATTTAATCTCTCCATATCTCTTGCACCCAACAGAGATGTGATGATGTACTGAAGAAGGTCATGCAACCTAAGCGTGACCCGTACATAATTCTGTGGCAAAAATGAGCAGCACCTCCCACCGTTAACTCGAAGCTCATCGTTATCGCGAGAGGTGAGAACTTCGTAAGTAAACAGTATTCTCGACACGTCTTCCACTGTCTGTTCGCAAGCCATTCCCCGTATAACAAGCAAATTGGACATCTCTTCATTATTCCAACATAAGGCCGGGGAAATGACTGAGCGTTGAGTGCGGTTGAGTATTAAGAGGGGGAGGTCGGCTTTAACTATCATGTTAAACTAATTTATCGCCTCGGGGAAAAAAAGCGGCGCTCAGGGTGTGAGGGGGGGGGGGCGTTATTTATGAGTGAGGAGATATCGCTCCATCATCTACGAAGCCGTTAGGTAATAAACATGCAAGCTCAGAGCTCGGGAAGGAAAATTCTCAAGACCAACAACCTCGTGCGAGGTTCGAAATTGATGTTAGCGTTTTTCTTGACGTGATATTAAAATTTAGCTAAACGCCCGAATAAAACAACAAGTTCGAAACCGGCAAGCACGCATGACGTGATGATCAGGGTGACTGAAAGGGAACTCCATGGGGAACATGAAACTTCATGGTGCCTTCATTTCTCAACACACAAAATTAGCCCGATCAATATTATATTATTATTATTATTTTATTATAATCAGCTGGTTGATTGAAATTAGACGGATATATAGGCCTACTTTAATGCCGCATCACACAACTTTCCTTTGCTCCACGTCAATGCACTGGTTTTCATGGCTTATTCTAACTCAATTTATTTTCCGTTCAGTTCGTTTGAAACATCAGGAATTCACTGTGCTCCTCGTACTCACGCCCCAATCATTATTGAACAATCGGTACACAGCGAATTAATGAGAGTACAACCCCGATTTCGTTTCCCACAGTTATCGGGTAAAAACGTCTAGCAATGGTAGTAAGCGAAACGGCGGTGGTTGAAATTCCGGAATTTCTGGAGTAGTCCCTGTATATTTCATGAGCGTTATTAAATACTCATCGTAGAGGTACTTAGTTGGAGTACCACCTAAATATTCCTGAAGAATCTAGTAATATTTGAGCGGAGTTTATAAGGCAAAAATTAAGCTAAACTCGATTTTCGTCGAAATGTTTGGTAATTTATTGTGCTACTCTCGTCATTTTTCCACACATGAGAATGTTATGGCATTGTCATCTCATTATTAGCTGTCCATATAGGAAATTGAACCAAAATCGTAAGAGCCGTTTTTGAGAAAAAAATATTTAGCGTTTTGATCACTATGATAACTATAGTTAGCTTTTGGCGGATTTTGGTCATATTTTGGCATTCCATGGCAACCTCCGTGCTAGAGATCAAGTTTGAGCTGCTTTGGATCAGCCGTTTTCTTTAAAAATCGTCCAGATACGCGGAACATTTTCTTTAAAGAAAGATGAAACGTAAACATCTGAAGAGGACTCAAAACTTTTTTTTTCAGCCTATTGCATAACTTTTCATTCTACTTCGTAGGGCCAAGGAAAGTAAAATAAAAGTACTTTGACTGAATGAAATCAGAATACAGGAGAATGACGATGATGATCAAAGACGATTAATAGAAAATCAAATAAACGCCTTCGATCGCTCACCTTGCACAACAAACGGTACGAAAGATTGGCCCTAACAAGGGCTTCCCAACGCTATTTTAGAAGAACGGGAAACTGTGCACGTTGACACAAGGCATAAATCAACTTAATTCGCCAGCGTCGCCACAGCCCGAAAGGATTGCGGAAGAACCCACTTGGAATCGACACGGATGTCAAGAGCTGCGGAGACAATCAAACTATAATTTCCACCTTACGAGAGAGAAAAAAACCGCATTTATTCACGGCTTCAAAAGCGGCATCGCCCGCACTGCAAAAATCATAAAGCGTGAAGAAACGCACTGAAACGTGAAGGAATTCCTAGAGCAAGGAACTTCGTTTAAAGAACCCAGCTTCCGAAGTACATAATAAAGTTGCATGCTGAATAAACAACGATAATTCAACTCACGTCTGACGCACGTTCGAACAGGATCATAGCTTACCTGAAACAAACGAGCAAACGAAAATTTGAAGTAAATGAATGACAAGCAACAAAGTATTCCACAAATCTTCAATCGCCGTCAAACAATGTAACTTTTTCTTAAGAAACGCTGTTATATAAAATGAGATGATGCGCTCAGCTACTTCGCTACATTAACATTAAATTAATCTCAAGCTGAACAACGAGTGTGGTAAGCGGTGGGAGGGTGAGGGGGGAGACAAAAAAGAGAGCAGGAGCTAAGTGAGAAACCACGAAGCAATCAACGTGCCCACCATGAAGCAAACACTAATGAACTTAGCCCACCCCATGATCTAATAATTAATGTTGAGACGTTGGTGGCTCCCTCCTAATACCGAAGTCGTTCCGCGTTCGACTCCATCCAACTTACCTGACCTTCCTCTCAATACTTCCAGACCCCTACTCAGAGGACTTGAGAGTTTGGGATCAAGATTAGTATTGAGGCCGTACAATGGAAAGTTCACTAGTCAACCGCTTTCCAAATTCCCGCGTACCGCCGATTGATGATTTATCGGACACAAGAAGGAATTTTGGACCCCGAACGAAAGCAGAAAACTGTTACGCGATATGGTAACTCTGCACATGGTGATCTCGAGAATCTTCGGGTGCGATCAGACTTCTATGTTGGGGGCACGAGAGGGGGAGTTGCAGAACGAAAGAAATGGAGGTGAGTTCGTGTACAAAAGGGCGACACAAGGGACTCGGAATACGCGTGAACTGGCGCGGGTATCGGAAGGAAAGTGTGAGCTGTAACTGGGACGATAGTTGATAGCGGAATATCGGTGTGACCACTGGGAGACGAGTGCCTCTGGGAAGGTCCATCGAGGGAAAGTACAAAAGGGGAAATCCGTTGTCGTTGGAAATTAACCCGAACTTAATCCCTTTGTCGGAGGAGAAACGACGACTGAAGGGGAAGTTCATCACCATGAAAAGGGCCGAAACCGTGGGGGTGGGCGGACTAACCAAGTAAAGGAATCAGTCTTTCAGCATGTGCTGAACACTCTCTTTTCCAACAACTATTCGGATAATCTACGATGTAGAACTGTGTGCTGGAGCGTCTGACTCCGTCTCACGACAAACTGTCCAACGACAAAAAAATGATTTGACGCGTACACGTTGCCCACCATGCAGAGTGAAGATCCACGGTCCCATCAACAAACAACCAATAGGATCGTAGAGGATGAACGGCTCGTCGTCAAGGAGTCGTTAGCTATACCAAGCCAGGAACTGTACGAAACAACTAACCTCGAGGGCCATATCTTCCCTGAGTAGAACTTGCCAGGGAACTCACACTGTTCCACGAAGAGAACTCAAAATTACCACCTTCGTTTCTTCATAGTACAGAGGGCTAAAATTTACTTTTGTGTGAAATCGTGGATAATTTATAGTGCTGCTCTCGTCATTTTTCCTAGACTGAACTGAGAACTTTACCGTATTGTGGTGCCTTTCGAAATAGCTCATACAAAACTTTAAACAAATTCGAGAATGGGACCGAAATGTACAAACGAGCGGTGCGTAGCAATCTGCCACCCCCGTAAGTTCGAACACCAGCTACATATGCGGGCGCTAAATCTTCGTTCAACGCATTTCTACAGGAACATTTATACATAACAAAATGTAGGTATGGGTGACTAAAAGACACTCTGTAAGATTGATCACATCTGGTGAAGTAGTCACCCTGGAATTTACGGAAATGTTCGAAAAAACGTTATTTTCGACACATTTTCATTTTTATCTCTGTTCAACGGACTGTCTGAGGAACATTTATTGCGAACAATATGTAGGTATTAACTTTTCGAAAACATCTTGAAAGTTTGGTGATAATCGTTGAAGCCGTCTTCCCAAAAAGCGTAAAAAACCTATTTTTGCTTCATAGCCCTATATCTCCGTTCACCGTATTTTCATGGAGATATGTATTCAGAAGAAAAGTTAGGTATTGGTCAGTAAAAGATAATTTGAATGTTTACTCAAAATCGTTAGAGCAGTTTTCGAGAAAAACCCTAGTTTTTGGTACATTTTCGTCCCCCACCCCCCTTTCACATGAACCGAAATCGCCCATAACCTTTTATCGTCTAAAAAAAATAACAAACAAATCAGCACGATCAGTTCAACCGATTTCCCGCAAATCGAACAATAGACACATGCGCCACGCGCCGAAATTAGGTGTTTCGAACCCATTAGGCCTCAAAAAAAAAAAGTAACGATCAGAACAAAGCCCAACTTTTTTTCTTTTCTTTTTTGACACGGTTACAATACTTTCCTTCCCTTTTGGGTAGCGGAAAGTAAAACTCACACCCCTAAACAGGATCTCGACTGCGTTATGTAATTCGAAGCATAATCGTGCAACGTGATACTTCAAAATTAGAGACAAAACTTTGTAGAATATCTAGGACAGTCACCAACACAAAAGGGTCTTCTCGGATGACATCGTTCGAGAGGAGCCCCACATGCGCGCAAAACAATTATTAACGACACTGCAACATTTCAAAAGCTCGACGACGACTGACCGCGCATTATCGACAGCTCGTTCGGATAAAAATAATTTCCTCCGATAAGAAAATCAACTTAACGTTCTATATAAACTGGTAGCGCTCAAAGTTCCAGATTTTATTGAGCTGCTGCTAATTATGCCACAACATTAGTTGAACGACCAACGTATTGGTAATTGAAGGGACTGTCAACATGATTTTTTCGAAGAGGTTCCCGTTTAGGATTCTGGAATTGTTAGGGAGAATCCCGGGATTTCCAATTATTTTATGACCATTATTAGGGTTTTATCGAAAAGCTAGCTTACTGGACTATCAACACGATTTTTTCAGAACGCACTGAAATAGATTTACGTCGAAAGCTAAGCCGATTAGTGCGATACTTTCGTCACACAAAACGAATATGTTATATCGGCGCTGTGTTGTTTGGATCGGCCCAAACAAAGCATTTGATCGAGAGCCTTGTTTGAAAAAAAAAACGAGTGTAGTTTAGTTACTGACCACTATGACAACTATTGTTAGTTGTGATCCGACTAAGCGCATGCCCTTATTTTGATGCCCGATACTGAGGTACGTGTGACGGTCAACCTTGATATCTAGCAGATGGGACACCAAAATAAGGGTATGACCAAAATCCGCCAAAAGCTAACTATAGTTATCATAGTGATCAAAACGCTAAATTTTTTTTTTCTCAAAAACGGCTCTAACGATTTTGATTCAATTTTTGATATAGACAGCTAATAATGAGATGACAATGCCATGAAATTCTCATTTGTGGAAAAATGAAGAGAGCAGCACAATAAATTACCAAACATTTCGACAAAAATCGAGTTTGCATAACTTTTGCCTAATAAACTCCGCTCAAATATTACTAGATTCTTCAGAAATATTCATGTGGTACTCCAACTAAGTACCTCTACGATGAGTATTTAATAACGCTCATAAAGTATACACAGGACCTACTCCAGGAATTCCGGGATTTGAACCACCGCCGTTTAACATACCACCATTTCAAAACGTTTGTACCCTTTAACTCTCGCAAAATGATTATCATCCTTTTCCAAAAAAAAAATCGGGGTTACACCCTCATTAATTCTCCTTGTACCAATTGCTTAATAATGGTCGGGGCATGAGTACGAGCAGCACAATAAATTCCGGATCTGCCGCCGCGAAGTGATGTTCCAAATGAACTGAGTGAAAAATAAAATGAGTTAGTAGAATTAGCCGTGAGCGCAAGTGAATTGACGTCGAGCTAAGGAAAGTTGTGTGATGCGGCGCACCTGATATTTTCAGTCAATTATACGACCTCGATTTGCAGTACGTAGGGCTAAGTGGAGCAAGAAAGATAAATATAACCACTTAATAGTCGACCAGGTAGAATACTATGAACGCACAGCAGGTGAGTCGTGTGTGTTGGTATAACCGCCAATTGACGCTCAGCGACTCACCCGCAACCAGGAGGTTCACAAACATAATCGTACTAGTCCACGTGCAGTGAGCAGTTTGGATGCATTTTGTATATTAGCATAACACATTCATGATTCATGGTGAAATATAAAAGAGAAAGGGAATGATGCTATCAACAATTGTGAAACCTCAGGACTAGTCCGAACGGTATTCAATTTCATTACGCACTAGATAACAAACTCCTAAATCGTTTCGACTTTCCCTGAATCACGTTTCTCCTGAAAGTGTATGTTGGAAGGCTCATAGTTTCTTTCTAGGCAACCACGAAGTTTAGGGAGGAACCACTGACAGTATGTCTGTCGCATTGAAAATATTTATTTGTTTCCCACGTCAATCTCATCTTTACAAACTTCCCCCCTCCTGGTTGGAATTTATTTTATTCCTTCTCTTCCTGTACGTTGTCAAGTACTTGGGAATAGATTGAATGGGGACCTAATGACATCACACAAACTAATTATGAAGGACGGATGATAGCTCCCCACTAGTGCCCTCGCCATTCAAGCTGCAAGCGCCTTCGGCGGCTCAGTTTCAGCTATAAAAACAGGATGAATACTAGAATTTAGCGCGACGTTAACGCTTGTGTGTCGTAAAAGGTAATTGACCGCCGTACACGAATTCGGAAACCCACTACCAGGGCATAGACCAACCCTGTGCATTTCCTATCCCTGCAAGATGTAAATGAGCCCTGATCACACGAAACTGCCGTATTTCGTATCCCTCAGAGCCTCTATCATTCATTTACTATGTTCGGCACAAGCCGAATTAGTCGGTATTTGACCTCAGAATGTTCGCGCTTAACGGTACTCACTGGCCCTACGGAAACTCGTTGTTTCCTTAAACACATTTCTATCCCAACCTTTTTGTTTGTACCAGTGGAAAGCCCACCCCTTCAGTTATTTCCTACTGACTACGGATTTCCCTCTGCCCTGGACTTTCCCATCTATCTTTTCCCAACCCTCAATTTTAGATTCCTCATCTCAACAGACAGCTCACATCAGTCATCTTTCAGCTCTCGTGATACAGTCGTCTCCCAGTACTCCCAACTCAACTCTATCTCTCTCTGTCCAACTCCCTCCACTTAGTGTCTCGCAACTAGTTCACATGTATTGAGAATCCCTTGTTCATTCTCAACCAGATATCGCTATTCTGTCAAGTGTAATACAGTCCTCACTCACGCTCCCCACGTTCATTTATTCCTCAGTTTCAAGCGACTCCGCTCGTGCACCTAACACACTATAAGGAGTCTGCAACAATGCGAGTTAGGCACACTATGAAAACAGCCACTCACTTCATTCGCTGGGACGCCACGAAAATCCACTCTCTCAATGAAGTCACAATTAATGAAGATGGTGCATGAGGGTTGGTGAACAAAGTATCCTCAAAGCTGGGTAGAGAAATTGAGCGTAAAAGTACATTTCTTTTCTTTTTTTGCATTCTGCGTAAGACCATTCCCATACAACCAATTATTGACGATATTTAGGCCCTTTTCTGCTGTACCATTCGCCGCATCCCGGTTTAAGCCCCTGAATATGAAAACTGTGGCATCTGCAAAACCGGTAAATTCACCATCAATAGTCAATCATATGATAGGGTTTTTTAAAAATCCACAAAAAAATTGGTCCCCGGACAGTACCTGCAGGGGAGACGAAGTGCACGCATTCAGGACTCGAAGCTTGTTTGAATTTGACGCTTTGGGACAATTCGGACAGCCACCTCAACAGCTTTACGTGAGATAGGGCGGAGAAGGCTTTGGATAAATCCAAGTAGATGACCAAAACTTGTTGGCCTGCATTCAACCCTAGGCCTAGGTAGGCTTATCCTTGCTACAACACACTGCAACAAATCCAAGTTGAGATTCCAACTGTAAGTTGTTCATTCGTGTGGTATACGATATGAAACTAACTAGATGGCGAATATAATCTTGAATTAATTGTATTGTTGTACAATAATACAATTCATTTCTTCAAAAGGCTCAATTGATATTTTATGATAGCGTCATTCCGCTACAACACGCATTGCTTCAACATTCAAGTTCCATAACTCTGCCTAGTTCAAAGATACTGCCAGGGCGAGTTCCCCCCCGCTCCCATTTTCCTCCCGAGCTCCTTTATTCCGCCCCGGAACGAAGGAAAGTCTTCTCCTTCTCGATGTTACAACTCCTCCACAACTCGCCAACGATATCAATTTACACCCACTTCGCTCTGTTCTCAGGATCTTTGCCTTAAATTATGTCCACCCCCGACTCCGACTCCTCTTTTCAACCCCTCGTTTCTCACGTCTTCTACCGCGTAGTTTGGAGCCGCCTTTTTTCACGAGCTCTAAGAGCAGCGTCATCATCAACAACAATACTGCTGAAAGTCCGAATTACTACCCCCCACCACCAGACCTGAAGTATATAACAATGGACCTCTTCGGTCGGGGTGGAGTTCAGCACTGGGCCTGCACGGGATGGAAATGCATTTGTTACTGCCTCTAACGAAGCAGTTAGAGCTTCTCAAAGTGTATAGTATACGAATGATGACACGGAAAATGAGTTGTGTTAGGTCAATGTACGCATCGCACAACTTTCTTCAGCCCCACGGCCCCACGTATATCCGGCGACTACACGCCAGATATTTTCCTTATAATTCCACCCCCTATGGCACTAACGTTCTCAACAAAAAAAATTCGTGCTGGTAGTCTAATAATAGTAGTTCGGTTATGAAATAATTAGGGCCATACAAAACCCCGGAATTAAAACTATTTTGGTTTATTGTACCTACTTTATGTCACTGTGTCTTCCGTTCAACTCCAAAAGTGTGCATTACACAACTTTCCTTAGCTCTACATAAATTCGCCGTATTTCATTGCTTTTTCTGCTAATTCAACTGATTTTTCACTCAGTTCGTTTGAAGTTGGTAAAACATCACTCCACTGAGGCAGAAAGCGGTAGGGCATACGGTCCGGAATTGATTGTGCTGCTCGTACTCATTCCCCGACCATTATTTTGCAATTAGTACACAGACAATGAGGGTGTAACACCGAATTTTTTTGAAAAGGATGATAATCACTTCCAGAGTAATCGGGTAAAAACGTTAAGCAATGGTAGTAAGCGAAACCGCGGAGGTTGAAATTCCGAAATTTCTGGAGCAGCCACTGTGTACTTTATGAGCGTTATTGAATAACCATCATAGAGATACTTGGTTGGAGTACTACCTGAATTTTTCTGACAAACCTAATAACATTTGAGCGGAGTGTATAAGGAAAACATTACGCTAAACTCGATTTTTGTCCAAATGTTTCGTCATTTATTGTGCTGCTCTCGTAATTCCTTCACAAATGGCAATTTTACGATACTGTTGTCTTAGTGAGAGCTGCCCGTATGAATAATTTGATCAAAATCGTTAGAGCCGTTTTTCAGAAATTAAATATTTGGTGTTTCGATCACTACGATAACTATGGTTAGTTTTCGGTCGATTTTGCTCGTACCCTTATTTTGGCATCTCTCGGCAACTTGCGTACTAGATATGAAGTTTGAGCTGATATGGTTCAGCCATTTTCTCTCAATCGCGTTCACATACACACACACACACACTGATCATTGTTCCAAATGTGTATGGAACGTACAGATCTGAAGAGAAATCAAACTTTTTTCTTCAGCCGAATACATAGCTTTCCTTTCTACTTCGAAGAGCCAAGGGAAGTAAAAATCATATTGGCAGCCTGAAGAACGGTTGCTCAAGCAAGATCGTCGCATAAGAAGGGATAACCCAATAAAACCATTTTTCGTATAAAACATAGAACCAAGTTTTACCTAATGCATGTAAACTGAGTAAAATCCAGATGAGCATAGTTGTGTGATGCGTCACGCCGGTTATTTTTTACTTTCCCCTACCCAAAGGGTAACGGAATTGGTTCAACATTGGCGCTTTACGGTTGTTCATCACCACCTCGTGACGCTGTGGGCACTCAGAGCGTACACTTAGCACAAGCAATACGCTCAATTACTTGCATAGGAAAGCAGAATTGGGTGAAAGTGGGAACCCACGTTCGGGAAGTTAACGAATAAAACCGGGGGTATCAGAAGGGCCCAACGGAAGCCGCCTAAGAGCATCGTTACGGAACACATTGATCCAGCAGGAAGTGAGCCATAAGAAGGGTTAGAATGTTGGCGGTAAGTTGGGAGTTAGCTGTAAAGGGCGCAGGTGAGCTAATGTCAGTGGTTGGCCACAGCACTAATCTCAGGTAATGGGATAGGGCAAAGCAACCAGGCCCTTTACTTTGCGAAAATACGACGATGCACCCGACGAGAGCCCTAACTTGTTTCAAAATATGCCGTTTCCCGTTCGCTCCGCACTCCCTCATTCGCGGTAATCAGTTTGTAAAGTTAACGGCAGATGCCAGGGGAGAGCTTGCGAGGAAACGCCCCGCGTTTGAAATGCGAGAGGAAAGGTTTGCAAATAAAGCATCCGAGTCCGTATCATTACTTCTTCGCCAAACACCGCAGAGAGGAAATCCAGCTTTATGAACTCTGGAAAACTTCTAAATGAAAGCGTCTACGCCCCAAAAAGTCGGTTTCTCCTTAAGCAGTTCGTAAGTGTGCATCAATGATAACAATTCCAAAAAACTAAAATGTTCTGGGTCGGCAGCCCTCACGACTAGCGAATTCCCCTACGTCATCACGGAGCCAGCCACAAAACATCCACAACACACAAATAACTGATTCGACACTTTGCATCGAACACGTTATATATAGCATTCTGACTGTCGCTCAGGTGGGATATGCACTGCCGCCAAACGACCTATTGTGCCGGTCAAAATGTCTCACAGGTGGATACTTAGCCTCCTAACGAATGCCAGGTACTTCCTGCAAGAGTCTTCTTTGATGCCCACCCTGGAAGAAGTGGCACAAAGACTACAAATCGTTCCCGCTGAAGTCTCCGGCACTGGGCCAGGACGTAGTAGGGAGTCTTCTCATCCGTGCCACACCACCTGCACCGAGGGGTAGTCTATGTCCATAACGGGTGTTTGTTTTGCCCCGTAATGATCCCAACAACCTCCCTGTCTTATCTCACGCGTTTGCTCTGAAATAAAGCGTTTGGAGTGCCTTACTTCCACAACATTCCAGACCGTCTGATGCTCTCTTCTGGCATATTCACCCACAGTCCTCTTGACCATTGACAGAGAAGTCCCACAATGGGAAGGTGGACAAATGGGTACAGAAGACGAACCGCATCTGGGCAGATTAACTTTATTCGCGTTTGCTAAGAAGTTAAACCGCATCCTGCACTCCCGCACCAGTTTTGACATTCGGCAGTAGTTCATCAGCGCCATACAAGTCGCTCGATTATCAGTCAATATATTGATAGTTCTGTTGCCCCGGCGATGATAGCATAGCTCTCTGCTTCAAAGACAGTTGTAGTGGAGCCGAGGGGAATGAGCGTCCCACTCCTCCCAGAGCCACCGAAACGGTTAACTCTCGAGTAGCCTCGTTACGAAAAAATACGTCGGAATAAACCCTACAAAAACTTTTGACCACAGCGATGATTTCACGATTATTGTATTTTCAAAATCGAATTTGTACTACCCGAAGTATGTTGCCTCGGCTAATAATCGAACATTACTTAAGTAATTACAGAACAGATTTTCTGCCAATTTTGAACACCCTAGCTTACTTCTATCAAAAGCTCTATGATTTGTTTGGGATTCCACAAAACGACTTTTAGTAGTAATAATCATTTTGGGAATTCGTCTCGATTTTTTTCGACACGATTGCCACAGGTCGAGTTTCTATGAAAATTCGCTAAAATTGATTCACCTTCCAGATAAACCTCACGTTTAATGTGACGAGCCGAGAAATCCAATCTCGGAACATTCTGTCACTCAGTTACCCTACCTTTTTAAACCCTCATCAAACTTTAAACGCTTCACATAGCCCTGAACAAGGCGAAGGGACGAGATGGGGGTGGGTGGAATGCCGAGGTCAAATAAATAAAAGGAAGTTGCTGTGTTTGTTGCAACGTCGTCACGTTTTTTCCCTAAATAAATGGTGACAGGAAGAGGCGAAGAATCGTAAGTCCATCCTACATTGGCCCATTGCCAACGGGCCCAATCGGGTCACCCTCGTATTATGCGAATGACTCTCGGCAAAGATGCCTCAAATCAGAGGGATGCTTGCGGCGGCTCATACGTAACATCAATTTCATACTGAGATTAGCTCCTTTCTCATGACGCTATGAAATTGTGTTGAGAGCTTGATAGTTTCCCATCTGAGAAGGAAACAAGAAATTGAATCAAAGAATTGGTGTTGAACGAGAGAACCGTACGGAAAACTCAGTGGCTGGGAGAATTCAGACTGATGGATTTAAGTCTCTGGAAACAGTGTGAGTAAGGTGTCACGCTAGGGCTAAGTGGAAGCGTATATCCCGCGTGACGACAGGAAGTTTTGGAGAAAGAAAAACTAGGCAATAATAAATCAAAATTATATTAACATAAAGGGAAAAAGAAAGAGAATCCTCGGACAAAATTAAGC
Organism: Pachypeltis micranthus; assembly: GCA_020466155.1. Lineage (NCBI taxonomy): Eukaryota > Metazoa > Arthropoda > Insecta > Hemiptera > Miridae > Pachypeltis > Pachypeltis micranthus. The sequence goes on from CM035769.1 coordinate 44,206,326, forward strand.
GGCGGAAAGAAAGTAAAACAGGGGACTTACGGAACCGAATTGCAAAGGCGGAAACGGAAGGTTTCGGACGTCGGCGGTATCGATGGAGACAAAGCCAAAAGCCCCAGCCGCTCGCGCGTAGCCCCTTTGAGAGAGGGGCTTGCCCCTTCTCAATGCCTGTGGCCCCCCCAGCGCCTCTGTCGCGTCATGTGACTCGTCACAAAGGACGACAGATGAGTGAGAGATGTCTAGGGGAGACTGGTAGCAACAAGGTGGTGAAGCGACAGATGAGACAGCTCACATGTTCAGCAAAGATTGGGATATCGAAAGAAATTAGATAATTTAAAGCGTTAGTCGGCAGTTTTCTGTGGCTCAAGGATCAAAGCACTGATGAGAACCCAGTGGTAAGAGCCGCTTGACCTGGAGGACTCTGTTCAGGTTAAGAACAATGACCTCTTTAGTTCCACTTTAGCTTAAGCTGAGAGTTGAACCAAACAGAGATAGTCTTCGAGCAATAAGTTGGTACTAGAGTTGTCTGATAACATTATGAGCTCTTATAAAAGAAGAAAGGAGAGAGGGGTGTGTCCTGAATAGAAGAAATGGTTGGTAATTGAACATGTGCTATCTTATCTCGCTAGATGGAGCCACTATCACACGATTGCAAGTAGCCGAAAGTCTTGGATTGCAATAGACGGCAAATTTGGTTCACTATTGAACAGTTTATGCAAGAATGTCTACAGAAGGAGTAGCTTCAGTGGAGCCTTGAAGAGTTCCCATGGATTTTCCTCAAGTCTCTTCAGCCAAGCGTGTAGCACAAACTTAGGAGGACTAGCCAATGACAAAACCTGCAATTAAACCTCGATAGAGACTTTACCTAATAACCTGTAAGCATGATGTAAGAATCTGCTGCTCTGCACTACGGATATATGCAAAGTAATCTGCCCAGCGACGTTTTTGGACGATTGCTCATACATACTGTTGAGCACACAAGAAGGGAATTTAAGAACGGAATTGAGATTAATAAATAAAAACCTTGCAAATCATTACACAATGGTTTATTATTCTCATGAACAGCTTGACCTACGAGTAGTATTACTGCTCCCAGACCCATCCCATTCAGCACCGAATACTAGTAAACCATACGAAACATGACCTGGCTACAATGGAACTACGGAAACTAAATATTCCCCCGGCGCCAGGCGCCCGTAAACGTCTGTAGGCAAAAAGAGTCAGGGGCTCCAGCGAACCCGTTGCGAGTCGAAAGGGCGTGGTGAGTCAAGCGGACGGGAGATTGAGTTTGATATGACGGGAGGGAGGGAGGGAGAGAGTACTAACGACGAAACGTTAACTTCCGCAGTAGTTCCCACGTTATACTGCGTTTCGTTAATTTTTTTAACCATGTTTTGCCCATAACAACCATGAGCTTAGTCCTATCGAATTGCCCAAATGGCGGCCACAACTAGATACCAAATGGGACTTTCGTACGAAAGAACAAATTTTGTAGACCACGTTAAAGGCACAAAACGGCCCGGACGGCGGACGGACATTGCAAATTTGGAATCCCCATGTCTTGAAACGTAAAGTATCAAATTTTGAGGGGGGGTTGTAAAAAAGTTTTTGTGACCGAAAACATAGGGTTATTATTCAGAATGAATAATAAACCAAAAGGGAACTCAGTGAACGTGAGTGAGGACTGTATTAAGCATTAACAGTATAAAGTATATCGAAGTATATCGAAGAGAGAGGGAATGAATAGAGCTGTGACTGGCCTGAGAGTTGATAGTGGAATATCCATAGTGAGCACTGGGAGACGAGTGTCTGGGAAGAGCTGTGTGCTGGAGAAGGAAGTAAATCGAGGGGAGCCAAGGAATTTTGGAAAGTCCAAAAGGGGAAATCCGTTTTTGCCTCCGAAAGTTAAACCGAGCAATGTCCCTTTGTTGAGAGAAGACGCCGGCTAGCGCCTGGGAAAGACGAGCTCAAGATCCCAACTTCAGTCTGTGCCGAACTCACACTTTACAGCTTATAACACAATTATTCTGCTCGCGTAAGAAGACTTTGAAAAGCAAAAATTGGTGCATAAGTCGAAAGCTAATTGTCGACACAGCACTCCACGAAATCTCCATGGAAAGGGACGAGTTCTCCTCTAGCGGATGTGCTGTTCATCAAATAGTGGCGATTACTACGAAGAATGAATTCTCTTATAACCCGTACTTTATTTATACGGCTGCCATGAACTAGAATCACGAGGGTCTGTACCACCCCAATTGTTTTGAACTTTCGAGAGGTAAATCAAGTGAGGATTCTACCCGAGAGGACGGCGGGTGCACACAAGTCGGGCAGAAGCCCCTCGAATAAACTACAAGGTGCCACTCGGCTTGAATTCCGCAAAGCGCGGCGCGGGATTCGAATTAAATGGCTTAACTAAGTAACGAAATTAGTAATTAGCGGCTGCATCGAGTTAATTAATGGAAACGTTTAAATTCCCGCGTTTTAAAGCTCAAAACGTCCGAACAGGGATTCCCCTCTTGAGCCCATCAAATTATGCCGAGTTAGTCGGCAAAAACGAGCCGCGAAAGTGAAGTGACGGGAGACTAAACTGGGCTTTGATCAATCATTCAACTAAAGCGCCCTTGCACGGCCTGGCGAGTAATTTTCAACTATGACCTCCGGAAAGCGAAGACACTGACCGCACGTGTTTGAAAGAAAAATTGAAAAACCAAAAGGGCTTTTTGCGAGGTCGTTATAAATAATCACGAGGGATGAGGGGAGCACCCGGCGCAATGAAGTTTTAGAAGGCAAGGGCCAAAAGCGGCAAATAAAAGACCGATGAGAAGATGGTGGGGGTAAGAGCGAGGAGGAGTGGGGAGAGGGATGAAAGTAGAGAGGGGGAAGAAGTGGGCTGTTATTAATAGCTGGGTCTTTTTCCGGTTATTAATTAAAGCGGAGAAGGATAAGACCGAAGAATCTGCCCTTAATAGACCCACATTAAAACGGAAGAAACTATTAACGTCGAGCCGGATACGCTCTCAGAACCTGCTGAAACGGCTAAAAGTTAATCTTCTCTTCACATACCGAGAAAGCTATGGAAGGGGGCTTGAAGTTGGGGAATCTACCCGGGGGGGTTCAATCAAAAGCCAAGTGTTCCTTCAACTTGATGATCCCGAGTGACAGATTTGAGTTAGGAGAGGCACATCGAAGCCAAACCATTGGTGAAATGGACAGCAGAATATAACGAGAGTAACATTTGAAGGGCGACTTGCGTTTCACAGGCGATTGGACGCCAAGGAAGTGTGCCGGGGCGTTATGTCGTCTGGTTACCTTCATCGACATCAAAAGTGCGTACAAAAGAAGTACCCTCCCACCATCCCCCCCCTCACAGTCCAGAACTTTGGTCGTGCCTTAGATTTTATGGGCTTTCGAGATTTATTTTCAAAATCAAACGTTCGGCACGTTCTATCGGTTAGAGGACTCGGTATTGATAATTTTGAGCGTTACTTTGTGCCCATTTGCCACTTCCTAGCTCACTCAACATGAGAACCGAATATACTGCATTTACGCATCAATTTGGAGGATTAATTCTGGGAAAACAGTAACATCAAATGAACGCGTGAAACGTAACATTCGACGAACATTAATAAACGAACCTAATTGTTTTAAACGTGAGCCTTGCCCTACAGCAGCGGCTGTCAGGTCTGGTAGCATTCTCATCACGTAATTTGTGGAACGCTTCGGATTGTGGACTGTTCGAGGCTCACTGAGGATTTGTCTCGCTGCCTATTTGCCTTCTGAGAAGCAGTGCTTCTTCACTAGGATATTTCACGTTAAGCCTCAATTTGACAATCTTACTGGTAACCTGTCCAGTTACCACCCCACGCTCAAGCCATTCTCCAGCCTCACGTGGTCACTGCAGCGGTAACCATAGACCAGCCCGCTTCAATAACCGAACCGACGGCACTTTGGAAGCCTCGCCCTCCATTCCCACAACATATTGTGGAGGATCGTTTTAAGAACAGTCGGCTAGATAGATAAATCGCACTCTCAACAAAGAAGGTGGAGGAAGGGCGCACAAAGACGGAGCGGAACGAAGAGGCGCGTGACTAGAGCGCTAGGAAGCAAACGAAGAGGCTGAAGTGACGACCCGTGAGACGAAAGAAACATCCCATCCTCCAAATCACGACAAACCCCAGTGAGTGAATTCCTCGTTTTTTTCTGTTGATTTGCCTGGAAGGATTAAATTATTTTTCTCTTTAAATTTTCTAAAGTGCCCATTTCCCCTCGAAAGCCCTGTACAGGACCACCCCCTGTTTTTCTCCGTGGCGTATTTTATTTTTTTTGTGGAGGTTCAATTAATTTCTTTTCTACCACTATTTAAGAGGGTGGAACAGTCTAAAGTAAGAGTAACACCACAATATGCTCCTTCATGCTCATCTGAGGTCGCTTTTGTCTCTTTGTACTCCTCCACCTCAGCAGAGCTGGACAACCTGGAACGTCAACTGACTTCGGTCGCCCCCCAAAGTCAGCCCGTCAGTCGCTTTCTCGTCGACCTCGTTTTCGCGTCCTCCAAGGAAAGACTCCGCCACCAGCTCTACCTTCCCAACGACTCGATGGTATATGTTGGTATCACCAGTCGGACAAGAAGCCAAGAAATGCCAGCCGCCCTGCACACTGTTTACAAATGCAAAGGGCACCCGACGCTGACTCTGGATCTGATTTGAGCTGCATCCCTCACACATTAATCCCCGGCGATCACAAGAACGCCTGATTTGATCTGCAACCTGCAAACGGAACCTACAGTACCGAGCACTCCAACGTTGACTTCGGACTTGGCCGCCGTTTTCGTGTCCAGCTCAGTGACTCGCAGCGTTATCAGGGACGTGATAGTTGGGTACGCTACTTCTTCATGCAGCTCTGCAATAAATTCCTTAAACGTCATTACAGTCACCTCGAGATATTGCTAGGCTAGGATGAGAGAAACATTTCACCTCTTACGGCGGATACTGCGGAAACAACACGTGTATTCTCCTCGGATCTCGCATGCCTACTGCGAAGGTGAATTAAAACCAGATTCGTCAATAAATATCATATTTACACGATTCTTCTGTTTTTTCCTCTGCGTGACTTTTTCTTCTCTCTTTCGTTTCTACAGAATCCATCCGATCCAGCACTTGGCTGTTTTCAAGGTTATTTTCAAAAGCCTCAAACCGTTGTGAACGATGCTCACGGTCAAGTCAATGTTTCGTTGTAAAAGAACACGTTTTAACTCTTTCAAGTCCTGCCAAGATTTTCTTCTGTTTTCTGCAGCCGCTATCTCTTCCAAAACCTCGGTGGTGAGCTTTCCACGCCGTTTTCCTCCTGTTTCGACCAACAAGGTCATTTTCTTTTTCCCTTATACCTCTTCAATAACATGTTGACAACGGTTATAGATGCTGCAAGTTTAGTAGTATGTCCTTCTTCGTTCATTCTATGAAACATTTTTCTTTGTTCTATGGCGTACTTACTGTATCGCCCTCAACGTCATCGGGTAGTGGAAGGAATCACCTCGTTTTCAGCATCTCTCACTACTTATTATTGCATGGTTGGTTCGGCGAACAAAACGCGGTCTCATTTCTTCGTCATCGGAATTCACGACACAAAAATAAAGCAAGAATGAGACGAATCAACAGGCACCTTCAAAAGAATGGCATTTAGAAGGGACGGATGGAATGTCTTCGTCGTCGTGCACGAAGTAGGTATTTCCAGAAGCACCAGGGTTTTCCGCCTTCTAAGTGGCGTTTAAAATTGACGTGAAACGAACCGTTTCCGTCATCCTCCATGTTGAAATGGAAAACTTCCAATTAATGAGTAAAACCTCCAATTTGACGTGGAAATGCCACATAAACACGGGCGACAGAAAGATGCGAGAAAAAAAACTCACAAAATGTTCTTTTATTTTCTCAAATTTCTGTCCCTTTTATATGTTAGCATATATAAACTTCGTAAAGGGTTTTCAAGGCGCACTCATAAACAAGTCTCGTCTATACTAAAGTTTCGATGTACTTGACAACCATTATCGAAGAAAATTGAGATGTGAACAGTGGCACTAGGACCACGATTTATTGGGCACTTTCCAGATTCATACCGGATCCAGTAGACTCTAGGGCTCTCACGGGAGGTGCAGAAAAAAGATCGATAAGGCTCTGTACATAGCAAATTTTTGTGGAGTCGTACCTCTCCGCTCAAAGCATCACTCAACACCAAATACTTTCGTTTACAAAACTTTTTTCAGGACTGAAAATAAGATGAAATTACAAAAAACAAATTCAATGCGTTCATATGCTGGGTTCTGCCAAAACCTGTTAACTGCCAAAAAGTGTCACGTTGGGAGGGAAGGAAAATAAGTATGTGAAAAACTCCTACCCCTCAGGCACAGCCTAACTATTCCTATCGGCCCCACACCTCCATCATAAAGGAGGCCTCCCTCTGAGTCATGGTCATTCATTGGATCGGGACTGCCCTGCACCTTCCAGTTACTAGACCCATCATTTAAACATTCCATCAGTTGTGTTGGGACCTTGACCTAGAGAAGTTTCCACGGTACAAGTTTTCGAATTTTACTCGCAGGCTCAAAGCAGCGTGCATCTAGGGGTCCAAGGCCGGATGGTAATGAACGTATAGGTCAACAGCACTGTCAACAAGATTTTTCACGTTGTTTTGCTGATTCGTTCTCATATACGTACTGAATACATACGAGGTACACGGGAAAGCAACCTAGTAATCTCCTGCAAATGAGTACCCATTAAAATGAATAGAAAATTCATCCAGCAAACAGAACGTGTCTACGGACTGACCAGAAACATGGACAAACACGTATTTAGCTGCCTTAATAACCTCTACAATGATATCACCTCACTTGTTGGCCCCTGAAGCGAACGTACATCTCCCCGGGATCTCCCTGAGTCTACATTGGCCCTGATACGCAGAATGATTGCCGCCAGATGTGGACACAGAGTCAACTCACAGTGATGACCGGTGCACGTTGGAAACTCATTCGAAGAGATTCAGACCCCATGGGCAATACACACCTCGTCCGCAGATCACGCTGATATACCAACAGTTTATTAAGAAGAACTATTTCAACGATGACTGCAATAAGGAGGGCAATACAGGTGGTTTTGGTTTTAGAAACTTATTCAGCAGGCGCTCGCTATCACTTTTATTCTCCCCTCTTAGGGTTTTCTCATTTTATTCCAAGAGGGGCAGGAAATAATAAAACATGACGGGGCGGTTGAATGTACTAATGGGGAAATTCCTTGAGTTTTTCATCGTTGCTAGATTCATTTGTGCATTGTCTTGTTTTCCTTCGTTTCACCTGTTGAGCTCCCCCTTGCTCGCCATCCAATTACCTCCCGTCGTAGGAGAATCCAACTCTTCTACACACTCTCACCCAATTACTGCAAATAACACGAAAATGTTAGTTCTCAAAACTAGTGCGTCTTCGCAAAGTTCGAAAGACGACTAACTTTTGGGTCTTGACGAATGAAAGACCCTGATGGTACGCCATTGACCAATGCACACATCTTCCAGCGACTGGCTCACTGCATTACCTTACTGACATCTCATTTCGTCGAACAGTCAAAACTGCGCAGCGTCGACCCTATCATCTCTCTGTCAAACTTTCTCATATGAGAACCAACCAAAGTCTCCCAACGTACTTAGAAAATCCTTCCCGATTACCCCTTTGAAACAATTGGCCAGTTATTTTTGTTTCCACAGTCATTGTGACTTGGGTGCTCAACAAACAGAAAATCCACGCACCGCATTACCACACACTCTGGACCCCACAGTTCCACCCTTTGTCCTCACTCACGACTTCTAACTCCGCGCCAGTTACTTCCCTTTTAGTGTGGAATTCCAAATCTGCAATGTACGTCTGCCGTATACGTCATATTTTGCCTTTGAAGGGGTATAAAACCGTTCTTTCGGACAAAAACACCATTTGGTATCCAGTTCTTGGTAACCCGATCGGACGAAACCCACAGCAGTAATGGGCAAAAATTGGTTTAAACAATTCCGTTGTCCCCTAAAGCGACTTTTTGGCAGTTGCACTGCATGTACGTCGTGTTCCAAGGTATTTTTTGATGCTGTGTCGAATAGGACGGGTCTCGGTGGTTTAGGACTGCGTCTAGATGAAAAACAGTGACATCACAGTACATGTAGTGAGGCAAATCATTGTAAGTACCCCAGTGAGTGTAGTCTAGTGGTCAAAGATGAAGATTAATATTCCGACGAAAGTCGAGCTCGGGAATTTTTGCCAGTCAGCAGCTCTCGAAACATTTCTAAACCCCTCGTTGCAAAGGACCTCGCGGGACAATATAGCGAAAGTTATCATTTCTGACTGGCTTGCACTCGCTTCCCGCACTGCCTCTCGTCTCACTCCATCCATCATGGATTTTTCTCCTAGAAAACGTCAATTTTCGTTGTTCCAGCGTAGTGGTCAAGTTTCGTATCGTTTACTAGTGTTTTTCGTCGCTGAATCGAACTGGATGGGGCTTGGGAGTTCTCTACAAACATCGTCGTTCGCGCAGTAGTTGTCGTTTCCTGGGTGGTTGGTATAGCCATGTTCTATTCTTAACCTACATCACGCATACAATCACAATGGAACTGGCAGACATCAATTAAGTGAAACGCAACCCACGACTTTCCCGACTAATTGTATCTAGTTCTTGTGTAACCCACGACTGTGAAAGAAGGGATGAACTAAATTGGCTAAAAATTTGATATTTAATCGTTCAACGTGGAATGGCAATACGAAATCGGCCAAAAATTAACTGGAGTTATCAAAACCCAAAACGGACAACTATTTTGACAAAATGTTGTGTGCTGACAGGTAGAAATAACGCAGCAACAATATACAACTTCTGTACGTGGGAATATTACGAGTGCAGCACAACAAATTATTAAACATTTAGACAAAAATGGTTTCTTTTTTTCGGATACTTCTCAGTCGTATGATTACGGTTCTAGAAGAAATCATAAATGAATGAAACACAAAGCGATTCAACAGTCACATGAAGATAATTAACGGGAGCCACCCGCCAAAAGATTATGGGTTAATCCGATGCGGATATTTTAATCGAATCAGTTAACGCATGTCAGCTAAATAACTGATAACGCCAACAAAGTAAGGTGCAACCAACCCTAAATACTTGGTACAGAGTTTATTAGCACTAAAAGTTCATTTCACCTATAAATACATTTCGTTCCCGTTTAGAGATTCTGTACAAACGCGTTGAATACACCGCATCTGTATAATTAGCGTAAGGGATTGGGGAAAGCTGTGTGACGCTTCGCTCAGCTTTTTTTCACAGTTAGACTAAGTAAACGTTCTCCTTTAATTAACCGAATGTTTGACTTCGATTTGTCGGGAAAATTAGCGGGCGGCGGAGAAACTGCGGGATTGCTCTGAACGAGGGCCTTTTAATTCCCGAAGATGTGTCAACTTGGAATACATCTTCCTTGAGGGATTTAACTGCACCTCTCGAGAGGGAAGTTGTTGGCTCAAGTTAGCGGCGTTGGGTTAGCCCGAGATCGAGAGATGATCCGTTCTCCCGTGTGCCAGGGCTTTGAGTGATCGATGTTTGACTACCGGGCTCCCTCATCCAATTTCTAGAGGTTTTCCTTCAAATTTTGTTTGCTTTTGATTTCGAGAGTTTGACGACCGTAATTACTTCCTCTCCATTATTCGTTCTTTTTCCGAAGAGTTCAATTTGGAGGTCGAACGTCATTATGTTTTTATCCGACTTGGAACACAATGAAAAAAAAAAACTCTCTGCCGTAAAAGGACTTTTGTGATTGAATCGGACACCAAAATATCTGGAAGGTGTCACGTACTATTTTAGCTCAGTTTTTTCTCAATAAATCCCACTCATAAGACCCCAAAATTGCGAGCACAGAAAAATCCGGATGGTAGTGCAATAAATTGTTTACACGATAAGAGTTTCATAATGACCATGAGATAATTAGAAGGAACCCCACATATTCCTGAAGTCAAACCTATTCATTTACAACCATTTCTCACAGTTTTCACCCGATAATGCCTAATCACGCTTAATGAATCACCTGCTCTGCTTATTAATGGCGGTGGGACGAGTAGAAGCACCTCAATAAAATCCGGAACGTTGAGCGCTACCAGTTTCTACGTAAAGCGCGAAGTTGTTTTACTATGTTCCCGATGAACTCTGTCAAAAATAGACAGGATTGGTAGCTAAAACAGTGGAAATCGATGAGTGCACGCGGGACCGAGGAAAATAGTCTGAAGCTTCGCACCACAGATAATTTTTTCCAACCGAGTACATAAATGTCCTTCCTATTTTGTAGGGCCGATGAGAGTAACAAATGGAGTCAACGGTTGGTGAATGAAATGACGTTTTCAAGCAGACGTCCGACTTGGCACATGAATTAAGTTAATGAGCCGCTACTTTAGAGACGAGTAAGAATAAAAATGGCGGTGACAAGAAAGCTTAAACAAGCAATGCAACCATTTGCCAAGACTGCGCTAAAGCTCGTAAATTCCAATGAATATCTATCGACAGTAAATGTCAAGCCGAAAACACTAACGTAATTGCGTACAGCCTCAGCGCGCAGGGGAAAATCAAGAAAACATCGTCAAGCCAATGCGCTAGAAACGCTAATATTGTATCTATTTCAGCAAACGCAACTTTCCTTGAGAGATGAGTCTACCGAGTGACGAATAAGAAAATATTGCGTTATTTGAAAGGATAAAAAGTTACCTCCAAAGCCCACCTTCGACAGTGACAACGTTACCAAGATGACTTACCTGTAACAAAGAAAAATTTGGGTCACGGGTAGAACGAATTTATCACATATTTAACTGCAACATACAAAGCATAGACCAGCGTATGTTCGGGTATCACACATCCTGGAACGTAATTCCATTCGACGGATTATCCCAGAAAACTCACATTCGTGGCTGATAACTCCGACCTCATCCTACTATACTCGTATTATCGTAAGAATTATTTGGGTCCACAAGTACGCCTTTTCTTTGCCGCGCAACTTGGAGGACAATATCCCCCCCCCCCTTCCCAAATCTCTCAATTGCCTAGCGTAAACACGGCTTCCTTCGTTCAATAGAATCACCAGAAGTGACAATCTTTCCCCACCCTGAAACGCACCGCTCATTTCATTTACGACACTGGATACACTCGCAAGTAGGATGTTTTTCCGCCGCAGTCAGTACACGTCAAGTCCAGCAACTTGTCGATGTTCAATCGTCTGTCGACTTGTACTGTTACTCGAGCCAACGAAATTTTTCTTTGAGAGTTGCGAACTTATTTTCATGCGTGAACTCTCTACTAACAGTTAGACAAAAGTTGAAGCCATGACAGCAACCTACTAATGACATGGGGGAGAAAGGAAGAGAGGGAAGAGAAGAGTTGTAAATCGACTAGAAATTCTTAATGAAACCAATTCAAACCTAATTAACGAAGGAAATTCCCAACTTCCACTCGACATTGTGTGGACTCCTCAGACAGATTGCTTCAGTCGCTAAGGGAACTGCTGATCCAAATCGGCCAACTTTTAAGACGAGAAACCGCGATACGGTTATGATCAACTATAGCAAGCGATACTTCCGACTACGTATTAAATGAAATAAATAAAGGTATCTACGTACGAGGAACGCGTACTTTAAATACATATTAGGGCCAGGAGGGAATGGGAGAGAGGAGCTTTTAGTTCTAACTTCCCACTGGTTACTTGGATCTCTCTCTCACATTATCGCATTCTACTGTGTATTGCATTAGGTGATAAAATCCCAGTACTCGCCCTTCTCAAATGTGCAAGGAAGTGTGGCTGGCGTGTAAGGTGTGCGTATAGGACGAACGAATGTTATTCATTACGGTCTTTCGTGTGTAACATTTGTGTGGCTATATACTGATAGTTATGAGACCAACCTTTTTTGAATGGTAGAACCGCGTAGTTGAATTAAAAAATATCTACTGTTTGATTTTAAAATATTTGTCGTTTAATTATGCCGAGGATGTGAAGGAGTTTCTTGAATTGGAAGTGTATCCTGGGGTAGTGGAAAAGAGGGCCGTATGACCCTAACTCCCCCAGGTGGATAAATGAATAAACAATCAATCAATCTCCCTAAAAATAAATAGAAACAAAACGAGCGGTGCGTAGCAACACACCCCCGAAAGTTCGAACACTAGCCACATATGCGGGAGCCATATCTTCATTCAACGCATTTCTACAGAAACATTTATGGAGAACAAAATGAACGGACTAGTTAGCTGGAAGTACTCCGTAGGTTTGATCTAAATCGTTAGAACCGTTTTTGAGAAAACCGATAAATTAATATTCGACAAATCTCCTTTTCTGAGTTAACTTGGCTTATATCTCCGTTCAACATATACATACAGAAATAATTACACCGAACGAAATGTGGGTATGGGTGGCTAGAAGACCCTCTATAAGATTTATCACATCTGGTGAAGTAGTTACTTGGGAATTTACGGAAATGTTTGAAAAAACGTTATTTTCGACACATTTTGATTTTTATCTCTGCTCAATGGACGGCCAGAGGAACATTTATTGAGAACAATATGTAGGTATTAACTATTCGAAAGCATCCTGAAATTTTGGTGTAAATCGCTGAAGCCGTTTTGTCAAAAAGCGTAAAAAACCTATTTTTGCTTCATAAGCCTATATCTCCGTTCACAGTGATTTCATGGAGATATGTATGGAGAAGGAAATTTAGGTATTGATTAGTAGAAGATTTTGAAAGTTTCATCAAAATCGTTGAGCAGTTTTCGAGAAAAAGGCGAAAACCCCTAGTTTTTGGTACATTTTCGTCCCCCCCCCCCTTCCCTTCGACCGAAATCGCCCATAACCTTATTTTGGCGTCTACAAAAAATAACGAACAAAACAAAAAAAGAACCAGCTCAATCGGATAAGCCGTTCTCCCGCAAATCGAACTATAGACACACACACACGGACCACGCTCCGAAATTAGGTTTTTTAGACTCAGTAGACCTCAAAACGTAAAGATCTGAAGAAAACCTAACTTTTTTACACACGATCACTATACATTCCTTTCCCTTAGAGCAGCAGAAAGTAAAAAAATTGAATTAAGTCACATATATGAAACATGATGTTTTATAACCATGTTTATGATATGTCTGGAAGAATTTTCAATTCAACTTTAATATGTGATTTTTTTATGACAAAACGTTATGAGTGCTGTTATTTTGTTCTTTTCACTTTGACAGTTAGTATGTATAAAGAAAATCGTACGTTTATTACTGTCCTGGGAGGAAGGCGATATCAATCTTTCTCTCTCCCCTACAGAGGTAGCCCTTGATTTTCCTTTCTACATCAGGGTACAATTTGGTAGAAGCTCTTGCTCTTCACAATTTTGATTATACGATTACGGCGATTCGCGACTTGAATAATGAGCAGATTTATTTACTACAAAAATTTCAGAATCCAGTGATTCGGTTTGTTCATCGGCTAAAACTCGACTCAACATGTGACTCCGTATTACGTAAAATTGAAAAGGCTGGAAATAACCAGTAAAACTAACTAGCCAAGAGTGCAACGTTAAAATTCTCAAATTCGCAACACCAAGCTACCTGAGTAAGAACTTCATTTTTATGCGTGATGTTCATCATAAGGGCACTCGCAATGCTCGACAATTATTACTGGTTCCTCTACATAGAACAAGCATACTCAATAAAACTTAGTTTGCTCGTGCAGTAAATATGCATAGCGAAAAATAACACCAGTCAGTCATTGCGGTGTTTCCGATCATTTTTACTCTCGGAACAATGTAAACAAAACAATTAGTTAACAGAGACGAAGCAGGTTGTTGTGAATAAGCAGGGATATTTATCTACTATTTTTCTTCTTGTTTTATCGTTACAGGAGATGCGGTTTTTCAACAAAGATGAAAAACTAACCAGTACCTGTTCATTGATTTATGTTGCTTGTTGAAAATAGAAGAAAAATATATGTTTGTTGTTCCAATAGCTAAATAAGCATATTTGAAGTACATAATTTTTTTGAAACTTGTATTTATTTGACGCATGATTGCCTAGAGGATGTTTTCCGAATGTACTATCTCAACCAAGGACAAAGTAAGAGAGAACCTTATGGATTTGTACTGGTGTTTAAATAAAATCAATATCAATACATCTCTCTGTCTTGTTCTTTTTTTCTCACGGCAGTAATTTATGTATTCACCGCCTCAACAGTTGAGTCTATCTACCAATTCGAAGGAGTGGCAGTACGCAACCTGACAAAATTCCAAAGCTGCTACGTTCGTGATGTGAAACACTTTTTTTAGCAGAGTACGTGTACCTAACTTGCCAAACTATCTCGACTTTCACGCAAGACATTGGTAATCAAAACTAAAACCATTCGATCGTTTTTTTTTTGTAATCAGAGCTTTTGCAACTAGTGGTGGAATAAGCGAACCATTATGAATGAATGACGCCAACATTGCAAAAATTACTCAATGAAGTAGGAAAATTCCATCAGTAAATTTATTTCGACACGGCTAGTTCTAGAGATTCTCTTAAACTGGGTTTTAGAAGGTGCTCCGGTAAATTTCACCAACTACGATAGTAATGCAGCGACATGGGGGCAGACTGCGCTTCGAGCAACCAATAAGTTTCTCTCTTAATGAAGCCTCTCGACTCGCCAATATCGCGCCAATAAATACGTCAAGGTGAAAGGAAACACCAACCAGAAGGATCTTCTCAATGTTCACCTTGAAACTAACTTCTGATCGCCTAGAAATTCGATACATCCACTGAGGTAGGTTTCCACCTCATTTGCAAAAGAGCGGTTCTCGAATGTTGTGGAATGATAAACTGATCCGATGGAAAAGTAGGTTGAAACAGAAGAGACTGTACGAATGACTTGAAAATGCGCTGAGGGCAATACTAGAAGGTAAAGCGATCAAGAGCGTGGGACGCCGATGAAGCGATCGTGTGGGGAGTACATACGCAATCGTCTGTGTTTCATTAATGTGATAAGATTTGAATCTCGCGTGTGGAATTATTGCTTTTATACGAATATTACGATAATTCGAATGACATGATGGATGTTGTCAATATTGCGATCGATATCAAGCACTGAAGGGTTTTCGTGTGGACGGTACAGCCATAGGCTCTGACTCAGGGCGCTTCCTCTCTTCGCAATGGTACGACATAGATGTATTTCATGTAGCATGTTGCACCAGGTCAGCCCCACACCTCTCTGCGATGGGAGTTCCTCTTTCTTGTCCTCATCGCTCTCACGAGAATCTTGCAGGGTGCCGCCATTCCCATAACTTCTCCTACAGTTTGGGTGAGTAGAGTTTGGGTGATTCTGGAGTGGTCTTAGCTTCGTGTCTTCATTCTATCTCCCTGCGAGATACTGGCCCTCTATCAGAAACCTTAGTGCTGCAAGTCCGATGAGTAACGGGGTAAGGTGGGATTCGACCGCATAGTAATTCCGTCCAAGCCATAGATCAAGTCTTGGAATCAGCTGGCTGGTTCACCGTCCCTTTTGGCTGTCCTATTCGTCTCACCCCATCCCAAGTGCCTCAGTTCTCCTTTTCTACAAGTAATCATACTCAGGTTGCCTTCTAAATGGGTGAGAGCCATGCTCATCTTACACGGTTGGTAGGAGGTAAATAGCAGCCGCTGCCACCAACCCTACCTCTTGAGAAACTACGGTAAGAGATAGTACATGGCTCTCTTCTGGCTGAGCACTGTCCAGGCAAATTGAGCAATGAACCTACAGCTTTCTATAGAATTCAACGAGGCGTGGAGGAACGCTTTTGGCGTGCGCTGGTCAACTGCGTCCTCCACAGTCACATGCCTGCCTGCTCACTGTTGACATGAAAAGCATTGCAGACATTTCGGGCTGAATTCGGCGCGTTTATGCCCCCACATTCGTTCTTCTAATACTCCGCACAGTGTTGGTGCTTCCACGTTTGCTTCTTTTTCGAATAACACTTTTTCGTGTAAAATATACTCAAAAAATGACTTTTCTGCCTCAGACTTGAAGGATGATTCATTTCTGTTTTCGGCAAATGACTCAGGCAGAGCAATTTCAGTTTCTTGCAAGTTAATTAGGTCTGGTAACTTCGACTCAAACAACCCAACGCCTTTTAAACCAATCAACCGACAGTTCATGCGGAGTATTTATTATAAAATACTATGCACAGTTCGTAAGAATAAGTCGCGAAAGGGGACGGTATGTTCTACAACCAGGTTTGTTCGACGAGCTCAACAGCACGTTATTTGAGATAATGACCTACTTCCATTGGAAATGATTTCAATGTAACTTCTGCTTACAGTTCTCCAATATTCCAAGCATTTAACCCCCGCCTCACTCTTCCCCCACTTCCACGCCCTCCGGATTTAATAAAGAAATGGAATCAACGAAGTTGTGGCGGTACTGCAGTGCTGGGGATGGTGTGGCAAGGGGTAGAGGGAAGGATGATGAGCGAGTAAATTGCTAAGGCAAGGCACCGGCTTCTGCTTCTCAGCTAAGAACTAGGGATTGGGACGACGAAGCAGGGAGCAAAAGCGAGGAATTGGATGGAGAAAGCGCTTGCTCCGCGGGAGAAGAGCGCGGCGTAATGAAGGATAATGGTGGAGCTAGCCGTCAATGTAAATAATGACGCGTAAAATCTGGCAAAGGATAACGAACGGGGAGCGAAAAGACAATAAAAGGTTCTTACGAGCTCCGCAACGCGCTTTTCACTCCCCCGACCAGTTTTCCTCTGCTCGAGGGATTCACCGGCGGCCAAAAGTTGCGGACGGCTTTTATTTTAGTATTCGAGGCCTCCGTTGAAGGGAAGGGCTGGTTAGGGCTGGTGTTTCTTCTTGGGAAATAGGTGGAGGGCCGTTTACTGCTCCCGTCATCGTCCCAACTTTTCATCCCTCGTTTCAGCTTCGAGTTATTGCGTTGGCCGGACCCCGAGATGTTGTGGACAATTTTTTTTCCGGAGAAAAGAAAACAAAAGGCTCGAAGGGTGAAATTGAAGTGCCAACTTTCGACAACAGGGTCAAACTCTGCGAACCATCACACGACAGTGCATTATTCGTGGTAGTTTATGGCTTTCTACCGGATTTTCAAACGGAAAACTGTTTCGAACCTTCAGGATATGTCTGATTTTGTTACGAACGTCGAGAGTTGTTCAAAAATAAAATGCTTACTTCTCCTTCTCCACTACAACACACACAACACTTAGAGGGCGTTTGAAGGAAAACGGTACAAATTATTACACAACGGTTTATTATTTTCTCGCACACCAAAGTTATAAACCTCGACGGAGTGTCACACCTCCAAGACCCATACCATTCAAATCAGCATCGAAAAATACCGCTCAAATACGAAGCATGACTTGACAGCAATGGACCAACAAAAATTGATATTTTCTAGGGTGTTGTAGAGCGATGGGAGGCAGTACGAGAAATTTTCGCAGGCCGCTGGGAAACCATAACTTGCGCCATATTGCCTCGCTGGTTCCTAAAGGACCTTTGAGATTCGTATTGTTCAACTCAGTATGAAAAAATAAGTAGTACGCGATACCAAACACGGCGTAAATTCAATAAAAATGCCTGTTGAGTGCACGAAAGGAGGAGCTTGAGGCGGAGTTTGAAAATTGATGGATTAATATTGTCACTCGAGTTCCTTTCAGTGCCCTCACGACATTTAACGTGATTTTACTGTTTTCCATCCAGACGCTGCCCCTAACACTACGTAATTGCAATAAAAACTCGATTTTGACTAATTTTTAAAACATCTTTCGCCCATAACTGAGTAAACAACTAGATGCTAAATGGAACTTTAATATCACGTAACCGCTTGGACGGCAGACTGCGGATGTACATTGCAGAAGATACGGTCTGACCAAATAGATAGGCGTATTATTCAGGATAAATAGTAAACCAAAATGAAATGAGCTAAACCAAGCTGTTTTTCAAATTCTCAAGCATCCAAATGATTCGAGATCCCAGCTTCTCTCAACAGCAAGTTTGTTTAGTCGTCGACCCGAATATAAGTTGAGTTTTCACTAAACCTGACTTCGGTCACATCTGCCTGTCTGAGGGCGGATAGCCGAACCGCAAGATATCGTTATTTGTTCGTGTTGGTAGTTATTTTTCAAAGGCGCAGTAAAATGGACGCCGTAACATTGTTCGCGTCGATTGGAAGTGGGAATGAATGTTATATAATCGGCTGAGAACAATTTTGAGATCTCTACGTATCTTCACATTGAGTCCCACTAACACTATTTGAGAAAATGGTCTGTAAGTGCGTCTGAACCAAATTAACTCTCTTTTGACATCCAACCTGTAGATCGGAGCGAGACGTATTGACATTTTCTAGGTGACACTAGGCAATTGACACAACGTGACGAGTTGAACTGGCGGATGGTTGGAGTGAGCGCAGGAGAAGCGATAACTTTGACTATATTGTCCCTCGAGTTCCTTCAAGTTGTAGATTTGACTCACTATACTTACTGTGATTTCATTGTTTCCTATCTAGCCGCAATCCCACACCTCTGGGACTCGTCTTATTCGACCCAGCATCGAAAAATACCTAGGAAACGATACCATACACGACGCAATTACAATAAAACCGCCAAATTTACTTTTTGACTAATTTTAAATCATTTTTTTGCTCACAACAACCATGGCTTCCGTCTGTTCGGACTGCCAGGTAAACGGGGGCAAATATAAAACTGAATTTTTACCGCGTTAAAGGCGAAATACGGCCTGGACGGCGGATAGATTTGGAATGCCCTATGCCTTGAATCGTGAAGGGTTTTGAAGGGGGATGTAAAAACATTTAACATATATAAAACAAAACCAAGCCACTAACTGAGAGGCTGCCTCGGTTTTCCTATTAACTATGGCTCAACCCTGTGCGGTATTTGGCACAGGGCGAATTAGTTGGAGTATTGACCTCGGGCCTTGCCCAGGTGCATCAAGTCCAACTATTTCTGACCTGGAGCCTTTTCGATGTTAGTTGCGGGAAATGTCCGGACGGCCCTTTTAGTCCGCTTCTCCTCCAGACGAAGAGCTTAAGTTCATTTTTGTTTTCGAAGCGACACTTTCCAAAATATCTGCTTCCCATTCGCCGATTTACCCCCTGTAGAACACACACTCGTCTGAGTTCAAGTGATAAACAATCATCTCTAACACTCAGCTCTTGGGCTAATAACTCACTCTCGTTCTCCGCACAATCAGTTCGCCTATTGAGCACCTTCTTGTTCGCGCTCATATCGCTATTCTGTCAACGTGTAATGCAATCCTCACTCACGCTATCCACGTTCATTTGATTTCCATACTTCAATTAAAGCTCCCTATCAAGTGCGCCCAACATGAGTTCAAGCTGAAGCCATGGCATCCATAGTGAAGATAGGCGCTGCAAATCCGTCGTGGGTAGTAAATAGCGCATGCAGGCCCCTCACAGTTACATTTTGGAATCAGATCAAAACCCTGCAAATTATTACACAATGGTTTATTATTCTCATGAACAGCTTGACCTAGTATTACTGCTCCGAGACCCATCCCATTCAATTCAGCATCGAATACTAGTAAACCATAACATGACCTGGCTACAATGGAACTAAGGAAACTAAATATTCCCCCGGCGCCAGGCGCCTGTAAACGTCTGTAGGCATTTATGATCCGATAGAGGGGTGTGCGGAGGAAGTGGCCTTGGCGCCCCGTCGGTTAAGAGTCGGGGGCTTCCAGCGAACCCGTTGCGAGTCGAGCGGGCGGGTGATTGAGTTTGATATGACGGGAGTACTAATGATGAAACGTTGACTTCCACTGTAGTTCCCACGTTATACTGCGTTTCGTTAATTTTTTTAATCATTTTTTGCCCATAACAACCATCGGCTTCGTCCGATCGGATTGCCGAGATGGCGGGCACAACTAGAAACCAAATGGGATTTTTGTGCGATAGAACGAATTTTTTAGACCACGTTAGAGGCACAAAACGGCCCGGACGGCGGACGGACATTGCAAATTTGGAATCTTCAAGTCTTGAAACGTAAAGTATCAAATTTTGAGGGGGGGTTGTAAAAAATTTTTCGTGACCGAAAACATAAGGTTATTATTCAGAATGAATAATAAACCAAAAGCGCCACCTTGCTGGCAACGCAGGACTTGTAACTCCTTGAACTCAATAAAAGATCTGAACTAATATTAGTAAGGTACTGGAAACAAAATTTGTAGACGTGTCTCAACCCCCGCAGTCATTAATCAGTCATTTCTTTGTAAGGCTGCTTTTAATATCTGTAATTCTTCCCCTGACAGTTTCCTCAAGTTTCATCGTAGTCGAAATGCAAAAATGTCATTTCCTCAAACACGTAATGAGGAGTAGTGCGGGGGACAGCTAAATGTTGGTTTAGAGAATATTATTATTATTAAAAAAAGAATATGTCCCTACATATGCTGAAAAATAACATTACGCATTACGAGGGAGAACATGAACATGAATGAACGAAAGAGGGGATTTTATCACCTCCCAGGACAGGAGGAGTTTCATGCACGAAGGTGACTGTATTAAACAATTATTTTTTTCGCCCATTTTATAAGTGAATCAACCGCCTTTTTTCATTCTCCTTTAAAAATGGAGCGGAATATAAACCCGGGAAAGCCAAGTGATTTTGGAAGTATTTGGACGAGGGGGTACGTAAATATTTTTGTCCGCAGAGCTGCTAGCTGACATAATTCTTCAGTTTTGAAGCCTGGCGGCAGGGATCAAGTGTATACCTGGCTCTTGCGGTTAATCTCCTTTGCTTATCTCTTTAATGGCTGGAGTGAAGGGCTTTCTCCAACGACCCCCTGCTTTCTGCCACCGGGCCAATCCCTTCTGCCTTCAACCGTTTTCATTTCTCTCAACGCCGTTTTTCAACAGAATTTCCATCGTGTATCTACAAAAATGTTGCCCGAATAAAAAGCCCTGCGTGAATATCGGGTTAACGTTGAGGTAAAAATCCATAGCTTTACAGACAAAAGTTGCTGTTGGTACGGCAAACACGTAAAATCGTACATTCTTGAGATTGTTGAAAGGAGAATAACATGAGTTTTGAGATGCGACGCGTTGGAACACCAGTGACACCAGTCAGACGCCTTGGAAGAATTACCCAAAATATCTAGACGAGGTATCGTCTAGTACTCGTATTCTGGTTTAGCTCTCGTTAGACTTACACGGACCTTCGAAGCTCATACAAAAGTGAAAACACCCCACCACATGACAATGACAATTTATCACCACCTGAGATAATACCGCCTAATTCCACCGCGTTACACAATTAGGCATAATTAGCCCTCATCAACCCATAAACTCTTTTTCTGATCGTGATGACGTCACAAAAATACGTTCTACGAGAGATGAGAACAGGAAATATTCGAGCACGAGTTCGACACACTGACCCTTGCACCATTTCAGTTAGTCGGAGCAGAACGGATAAAAGTGACAATCTCGTGCCGCAATAAGTTCATTTCAACCATTCCCATCTCGAAAATTCGCTATTACGCGCTTTTATTTCCCACAACCTCGAGAATTCGCCGTTACGAGCATTTCCCCAGCTACTATTCGTTATACAAACACACAATCCCGCAACTGTGGAATTCCAGGAGGCTAAAACGTTGAAACGATCATAGAACACACGTACATAAACAGATTTCGGTTGTTTTGGGGTTCGAAATATCGGAAGTTGGCGATACAAACACAAACCGGATTAGATTCTTGTTGAATTGCGCAAACCTCGCGTGACGCTCAACGACCTGAATGGCCTGAATGACAATTGACAACCGCCCTGCCGGTGAATCCATAGCTCCCAGAGAACGTGGAGACGTGAAAGCTCTGAAACGTGGTGGTCCGCCAAACACTCGGGGGTTCCAACCAATCAAAACCGCAAGATAAAGGACCAGCCTAGAAACAATGGCTCCTCTATCTTGACGACAATGGAGGGGACATCTGCTGCCCCATAGCCCTTTTGTCGTTGATACGAATTTTCAAGAACTCAAATTCGTCTTCTACGGTCGGGTCCATCTCGACGAATATAAGTGACCGGGCTGTCGACCAACTCCTACACTGGTCAGGTGACGTGGCAAACCTCGTAAAATTAAAACGAAGGAGCGGTCTCATTCCGCTGGGAATATACCCTTATCACACTCCTTCAGTAGGAACCCTACCGAGTTGAATTATATTCATCTCCAAATGACGCAGAGAGACACAACATAACACCAGCTGTTCCGTAAAGCACTTTGGCCCTGTGAAAATACTTCACTGTCTGAAATAATGACACCATTCTGAAAAGTTTCTATAGAATTGCGTTGAACGAAGATAAACCGCTTGAATCAATTGCAGATCGGTCGCGAAAACATGTATGTTGCAACGCCCCAGATATTTTTTTGAAAAACTCTCACTCAGTTGACCAATGTACCCAGTTACCTCCCCGATTTTGTTTGGAGCTCTAGAATTAAGTTTTATTTTTTTGGATTGCTTCTCCACTGCGAAAGCATGTGTTTCCGTTTTCTCCATTTAGGTTCATTCGCCGACTTCATTTTCACGGGCTCGAAGGATTGATGCTGAACTTGAAGTTAATGCTAATCGACAACTTCTTGAGGAGTAGGCCGAAGCAACGAAACTACAAAAACCTTGAACAGAGCGCAGGGTAAGTCAACATACAACCTGCAGAACCGTATGCATTGAGCTCCTCTAGAAGTACGTCAAGTTGCTCTGCCAGGTGATCAATGGTCAGTTACCAGTTGACTTGGCCGTTGAGTGTAACGGGAGATTCCCCGCTTTGGGCTGAACTTTGGGTTAGAGAAATGGCAAGCGAGGTGGGAATCCTCGTCAAAGGGTCGTGACACGTATGAGTTCTTCTTCAACATCCGTGAACGTCCAGAGAGAGGGTGAGCCAGACCACTCGACGAGCCAGTTCTTTACGGAACATAGCACCTTCAATACGTCACTTCTTTCCTCTCAAAACCTCTCCATCGTGCACGTCTTGCGCCTCCAGTACGGAGGAAACAAGAAACTACGTACTGCTCCACTGCAGTTTCTACAACAGTGAGCGATGGTTGTTGGGAGGGCAAACGAACTAAGCAGCATTGACTGCTACAAAGCAAAAGCCTATAACTATTTCGCAAAGTTCGCTAAGAAGGTGAAGGGTAGGAAAAGTGGTCATAGTTGATCTGTCCTTTTGAAACTTGCCACCCAAGGCAAGGATCGGGTGGGGAACCAGATTAAGAACTCTTCCCAGACAGTACGGGATTCCTCAGGTGGTCACCTTCGCGCAGTCACACACGGGCAACAGTTACCATAGTTGTCTAAACACCACTTTTTCTTCCTCTGAAAACTGGTACAATTTGAAATAAATTTTTTGTATAGACCGTTTCAAGTGGCAAGGCAGTAACATTAAACTTTCATTAGAAAAAACGAAAGAAATACATAAAAAACCAAAATGTGAACTAAACGCGATTTTAGTGCACTTTTTACCCCATAAATCCCGCTCAAATGTCGCCAGTTCTCGAAAGAAACTATAATTGCAGCTAAACAATTTTCGTAATTGGCGTATGAGAATCCTAAACATTAGCAAAAGGGAGTGGTAAGGTCACTATTTGAAACGCAACCCATGAGGTGTTTTATTTTTCAATGCTGGTCGATACCTTGATAAATGGAACCAACAACTTCTTCTTTTCACAAAGCTGCACAATGTCGATAATCCGCATGAGGCCAGTGCTCAGATAGTGAGCGGGTTGTTTAAGACCCGACTGAGTAGTACGCATCCAGACAAGCACATGTTTCGCCCTTTATATAAGAGGATTATTAATGAATCAGGAGGGGGGCACTCGTGCTCTTTACAAATTCGAAAGTGTGGGCTTTCGTTGAACTTCACAAATAGCTCCCAGTTTCAACAAGGTTCCTACTTAGAGTTTGCCTAATCCGACTAATCCTCCAGAAAAATGAAATTTTCATGAGGCAGGGAGAAACTGAGAGGAATCCGTTCGAGGGCCAATTAGCTCATCGTGAAATTCGCGCAGAAGGAAGCGGAGGATCTTCAAGAGGTCATCAACTGCGTTACAGCAAACTTACCGCAGTTCACAAAAGCGCGAAATCTCCGGTTGGATCGTGGACAACGTAAAAATAGAGTTTGCTCACCAACTTTTTTAATAACCGCGCACTTTCGATCGCAAAGCGTCGATTTTGGGGCAGTAAATAAGAGATTTGCCTCTTTCGAACGTTAGCCGGGCGACTGAAGATGAGCTCGTTAAACCTGTCAGTTAATACGCTCGAGCTCCCTAACGCCGTTACGCCGAGTTGAACGTTTGTAATTTCATATCCAATTTGTTAAGGAAAGTTTGCCAATATTCCTCCGTCGTCGCTTTAACGGCATCTACCTGCTTTACGACAACTCAGCTTACAACTCGTCCGACCCGGGAACGATTTCTCAAAACGTTCGTTCTTTGAATCATCCGGAACTTGAAAGTGGGGCATTTGTGGGGAGGTGTGACGCGTTGTGATTGAGAGGGTAATGCTATCAGTGCTGAAGGAAAAGTGCAAGCGGATACGTTTGTCACTTGAAATACTTTATTCGCAAGTTCCCGTCACTAGTTAGTCATCCTACTCAAAGCACGAGGAGCTGCATCAAGCCAGATGAAACATAATTCAGTTTTACCACCCTCCGGGATTTTCTTAGATTTTGCACTATCTCTTTGTCAACACCAATTATCGAGCGGCCAGACAACCACACAGATTTGTGGACAGTGGAAGTCAAACGACTCCATTGGGATGGGTCTGGCTGGAAATATCCCTCAAACTCCTGAAATCACGTGCTTTTCTTCATCGCTTTCCATAAATTATTAGCACGTTTAGTACGCTCTGAACCCACCCATATAATTATGCTCGCATATAGGTTATATCTCTGAACCTCGGAAGTCAGCTGATGCAGCGCTTCAAGGTTATAAATACGAGCTCCGAGAGCGAGGCCTCTCACTTGTCAGTTGCCTTCGAGTGCTGCGAAATTATTCAAAGTGTATTCAGGATTTTGAATTGAAGAATGAACCCATCTTCGCGGGTTCAAATATATATTTCATATGTATAAAATCACAATATTACAGCGGGAGAAAAAACTTGATAGGTGAACATAACTATCGTCGAGTATTCAGCCTAACACCGTCATCAAAACTGAAGAACTCATCACAACTGACTACCACCTTCTAGTAGCTCTAGATTCTACTACCTTTAGAGGGGGTTTTACATGGAAAAAAGTACACTTAAATCGATTTTCGTCGAAACGTTGCGCAATTCATTGGGCTATTCTCCTCATTTTCTCTCGGATGGGAGTTTTATGATATCGTTGTGTTATTATGAACTGTCTATACGAGAAATTTAATCAAAACCATCAGAGCTGTATTTGAAAAAAAATATTGGTGCTTTGATCACTATGATAACCATAGTTAGTTTTGGGCTGATTTTGCTCATACCCTTATTTCGTCGTACCATGAGGAAATAATTATGGTTACCTGCGGGCTAGGTATTAAGTTTGAACTGATTTTGTACAGCCATTTTCACATAATCGAGTTCATCCCCCCCCCCTCCGCCAAGATCACTGTAAATGGAAACCAAAAAGGAGAAACTAAATAAATAATCAGTTAGGAATTGGGGAGAGCGCCCGGACTCCCCTACGCCGGCTCTAGAGATAGAAGGATTGGGATGGGGAAGGAAAGAAGGATAAGAGTTCCATGTTAGAATGACCAACAGTTAAGGTACGGCCCGAGCCCGGCCGTACCTCGTAGAACGCCTGCTGACACACCCCGTCGACGCCTCCTCAGCACTTTTCTTACACCACACACCACGCCAGGCCACGGCCAAAGCTGCAACCCTGATGTTAGCTGCCTCCACTCCACGAGTCTGACACCACCATACGAAGATCCGTCCTGTCGTATTTGCGCTTCTTGGCTTGCCATGGTAGTGCAAGATCCCGGCTGCCAGATACCACCTGAACATCCAGGATCACTGCAGACTGGTCGCGACCAACAGCGACGATGTCAGGCCTCAGTCCTTCTCTAGGGACAACCCGGTAGTGTCGCTCTTTCACACGCTCCTTTTTTTTTTTTTCCTCGAAGCTCACCATAAATGGTGAGCCAAACAAGGAGATGGGGATGGCGCGCAGGCTACCCTACGCCGGCTCTAGGGATAGAAGAATTGGGATGGTGAAAGAAAGAAGGATGTTCCACGCTAGAATGACCATCAACTTAGATACGACCCAACCAACACGCGGATGAACTCCTGAAGACACACCCAGTCGAAGCATTTCCTCAGCACTTTTCTTGCACCACACGCGACGCCTAGACACGGTCAATGCTGTAACCCTGATGTTACCTGCCTCCACTCCACGAGCTTCCGACACCGCCATACGAAGATCCGTCCTGTCGTATAGGCGATTCATAGCTTGCCACGCTAGCGCAAGATCCCAGCTGCCAGATCCCAACTAGACATCCAGGATCACTGCAGACTCACACGCACAGAATACTTTCCTTAATAGTGGTAGTCACTAGGCTCTGAAACGTAAAGATTTGAATAGAACTCAATTTTTATGTTCTTCAGCCAATGACTCCTTTTTACTTCGTAGAGCCAAAGAAAGTAAAAATTGTAATAAAAACATGAGTCGAAAAGATTGATAATTTATTGTGCTACGCATGAAGCTTTTATACCATTTACTACTGTTCATAAAAAACTTTATTCAAAGCGGTTAAAGCTGCTTTTGCGTGAAAAAGGGTTGGTGTATTGAGGACCATGACAACTATTGCTTCGCTCATGCTCTCGTTGATCCCCCCCACGTTGATCTACAAGCTAAGTTTTAAATTTGAGTTTTTGGAGGCTGTAGCATTGAAACGTAAAGACGGAAATAAACTCAAATGCAGTTTTCAGAATTGCATAACTTTCCCTTCTACTCATTCGGGCGATGGAAAGTAAGAAGAAACGACAAACAATGAGATATCGAAGAGAAAACCTTCAAGTAATAAAGGACTACTATAATCTTTCAATTAGAATAACGATCAAGCGAGCGAATGTGTAAGCAAATCAAATCCAAACTGAGACAAATGAAGTCATTTTCATTTAAAACCCAGAATAATAGCTCAAATATAGAAAATGGCCGAAACAAGTTGGTTCGAAGTTCATTTTTAGCTTGCGGATCCTCACAGGGTGTCAAAATAGTCATACAGTTCTCATTTGTGAGAAGATGACGAGGGTAGCACAATAAATAATTAAACATTTCGACCAGAAGCAATACTAGTACAGTTTTTTCATCGTGAACCTCGGATCATACGATACTCATTCTCAACTGAATCAGCCTGGTACTCAATATGAACTACATGTGCAACTTAACTTTAATAACGGTCGTTATATAATCGAGAGAAACTTCCGACACTCAAACTGTAGGCGCGCGAGAAGGGGAGCTTAAATAAAATAAAAGGCAACTCGGGATGGCGTGAGAGAAGGGCTGTATTACACGTGAAATGAACATTTGTTTGAGTACATAAGGGCCAAACAAGGGGACTCGTAATACGCGTGAACTGGTGCTGGAAACTGTAGCGCAGGTTGAGAGTGAGAGCTGTGACTGGCCCGAGAGTATATCTATGCAAAGCTGTGGTTGTTGAATAAGGGGGTAAATTGAGGGAGGGAAGGACATTTTGGAAAGTCCAAAAGGGGAAATCTATTTTCGTTGGAAGTTAAACCTAACTAAATACTTTGTCTGGAGAAGAAGCCAGACAAACCCAGACATCAGACTTCCCAGTGGCATAACTTGAAAAAAGCCCAGCACACCTGGGGAAGGCCCCAGCTCATGATCCCAATCGCTTCAGCCTGAGCCGAACACAAACCAACATAGTTTTGTTAACAAATTTCCCGTATGATTCCAGAACTCATCACGGGGAGTTGTCCCATCTATTACTTATAAGTCGGTTTTCGATTGTGCGTGTTGGCGAAAATAGCAGCAGCCCAATAAATTCCGAAACGTCAGCAGCGTTACCAGTTCTTATGTCAGAGCGTCATGTTTTTCAAGTTCACACGAACTGAGTGAAAAATATATTGCATTAGTAGCTAAAGTGTAATTTGAGGAAAGTTGTGTGATGCGTCGCACCTGATATTTTCGCCTACATATTTATAATCACGGTCTAGGAAATGGATGGCATACGCTGCGTCACTATTTTCGTCCGTTGTTCTCGAGTATTTGATTCTAATAGTCAGCAGGGAAACTACCGGTGCATCGAAGGGTGTTCAAAACGCCCTTCTGGCAATTCAACTTAAAACACGATTTATGCACAATAATCGATACGCGAAAATGTGGTCGAGGGAAAGAGAGGCGTATCGATTAGTAAAAAATTGTCTATAAACCACTGATGAAATAAATGGTGATTTTATAGAGCTTAACTTACAAGTCCATTTTACAAGCGGTGTAGTATTCATATAATAATGATTTACCGTATAAAACGTTTCGTATAATAATTATTACATTTGTACAAGAAATGAGCGAAATGAAAAATGAAACCAACCATGTGAACCATAACCTTGGAGAAGGGCTCCATGAAGCTCTAAAAGAAGCCAAAGCGGTGATATGAAGGAAATTTATTGGCATGAGAGGTAATATGACAGCGACCCCTGCGATTCACTTAATAGAGTTTTGTTGTGTAGCTGATAAAATCTGTCATGTATCAAAGCAACTTCTACCGAAGAAGCAAAAGACATCTGATCTCCAACTACTTTTCCTAACGTATTCAATTTCGAATACAATAAAGAAACGAAACTTTTCCAATTCACGGCAAGATCTATTCTTTTCTCCGAAGAGAACGGAACAACAAGAGGAATCGAATTAGGAACTCCGGGAGAAAAGCTTCTCAGGAGTAAGAAAAAGAGCAATATAACGCCCGTAGCATCATTTGCTCGGTCGGGCTTCGTCTTCAACTGCTATGAGCTCAACTTCGCCCAATTACCAAACTCGGGGAAAAGCCGCGAAGAGCGGGAAACGGTACAGCAGAAGCGGATTAATTCGCGGCAATTTGAATCGAGGAAGAACTATCAACACGGAGGTAGAGTTTTAGGGGCGGGCAGTGCCAAAAGGTCGACGAAATGATTCACAAGGGGCCCATAAGAGAAGGCGGTAACTGCACCGCAGGGCACCGGACCCCGTCGACAGGAGGGTAAATGAAGCCGCTGGAAGTTGTTAACAAAATGGAGAAGAGTTTGGTGACAACGCGAACGAGTGACAGTCCCAGGGCAGGAAAACGTTACTTATCGGATCGACGTTGCTAGACTGGACTCGGGCAAAAACACCAGTAGAGAAGGAAGAGCTTCTTTCAGAACCGTCCAGGGGTGTTAACTTTCCACAGTAGCTGCTATTGCGCTTTCAGGGCATAAATCCTGTAAAGCCGTGACAATTGAGCAGAGTAAAATTCTATTTTCATTTTTAGAGGTTGAAGTGCGACACGTATTTCATTACTGGGCCCCCTGAAGCTCACACAGCTGGGCCAATGATTTCTCAAGACCCTTTCCACTCCCAACGTGCACAGGTGGAACTAATCTGTAAACGGACGTTCAAAAGTAGCATGCAGCAATTCCTGAGTAAATTTCAAAAATGTAAACGTATCAAGTTGTTTGAATAAACACTGCAAAATAAAGTTTCATTAACAACATCCGACACGTATTTTCCAGGTTGGGTGAATGCCCATTTTAATTCGCTGGGCTGATCGTTTAAAGCGGCCCACGTAGAACATATATGTTGACGGCTGCCCTTAGACGACCAATTCGTGCTAAAAACTATATGGTGCGAACAACTGTGCAATATATTAAGCCAGGTGTCTCCAAATTTTTTAGGGGAACGGCAATATAGTGAAATTGAATATGTCTGGCGGGCCGCAATGCAAACAAATACGGATCACACAACTTTCCATAGCTCCACGTACAACCCATGATTTATACCGCTCAAGTTACTAATTCAATGTGCTCTTCATTCAACGCTTGCCTGTTTCAACTTCATGTCATAAAACTCAACTTTCTATAGGAGAGGCTGACAGCGCTTATCGGTCCGGGCCTCATTAGACTGTTGCTACTTATCGCCCGACGTTCACTGAAATACCGAAACGTAGGTAATTTGTGGGGCTAGAAACGCGCATTTTTTTGGTAACGCTAGTCGTTGGTTCTGAAATAATTGACGTAAAACTGCGATTTTATTATGCACATTATTAAACAGCCATCGTAGGTAGCGGATTGGACTATCGTCCTGACTTTTGGTTTATTATTCATTCCCACTAATAACCCTAAGTTTTAGGTCAGACATTTTTTTTTGCAACCCCCTCTTCAAACTTTGACGCTACGTTTAAGGCAGCGGGATTTCAAATCTGCAATGTGAAAAAATTCGTTCTTTCGCACAAACATTTACGATCTATTTGTGCCCGCCTGCTCGGCAATCCGATGGGGCAAAGCCCGTGGTTGTTATGGTCCAAAAATCGTTAAACAAATTAACTAAAACGCAATTTTGGCAGTTTTATCGCAATTACGTCGTGTTTTGTACCGTCTTCGAGGTATTTTTCAATGTTGAGTCGAATCGAACGAGTCTCAGAAGTGGACGACTGCGTTTAGAACGAAAACAGTGAAATCGCAGTCATTATTGCAGTCATTAAAGTCTACCGATTGAAAGAACTCGCGGAACAATACAGCGAAAGTAATGATTTATAACTCCCACCCTTCACAAATACGCCGAGTTTGGTGTCGTTTTCAAGGTATTTTTAGATGTTGAGTCGAACGGACCACGTTTCACAGTGTGACAAGTAATCTGACGGGGTTTGGGCTACGAAAAACCCTTGAACCGTCCTAGCTGTTGGGAACAAACCTGGTAAGAAACGAAGGCCCAAGGACGGTTTCTGA
This sequence comes from Pachypeltis micranthus, assembly GCA_020466155.1. Lineage (NCBI taxonomy): Eukaryota > Metazoa > Arthropoda > Insecta > Hemiptera > Miridae > Pachypeltis > Pachypeltis micranthus. Next base: position 44,237,262 of record CM035769.1, read on the forward strand.
AGGAAGGTTATGCCGCGTTCTTCTCTCCCTTTTGTTTTGTCCTGGCGCATCTTCCCGTGGAAATGATCGATTCCTTCTGTCCCCGGCTCCCTTCCCACGTGAAAACAGATTTCCTAGATAGGTTCAAATGAAGAGGAAGAAGGCTGGACCTTTACTGTCACTTCAAAGTCAAGTGTAGGTCCCTTTGTTTTCATTTTTCTATTGGTGTGCCATACGTAGGAGAGGAAACTCAATTTTGGTTTATTATTCATTCTGAATAATAACCCTATGTTTTCGGTCACGAAAAATGTTTTACAACCCCCCCTCAAAATTTGATACTTTACGTTTCAAGACATGGAAATTCCAAATTTGCAATGTCCGTCCGCCGTCCCCCCTCCCCCGTCCGGGCCGTTTTGTGCCTTTAACGTGGTCTAAAAAATTCGTTCTTTCGCCCAAAAATCCGATTTGGTATCTAGTTGTGCCCGCCATCTCGGCAATCCGATCGGACGAAGCCCGTGGTTGTAATGGGCAAAAAACGGTTAAAAAAATTAACGAAACGCAGTACAACGCGGGAGCTACAGCGTTTCGTCGTTTGAACTCCATCTCATTAAAAAAACAACCGCGCTCGAGGCTCGCTTTCCTCCCACTCAACTCCCCTTTCGCCTTTTGCTTCGAGCGCCCCCGTTCCAATTTCCCCGACGTTTTGGTTTTAATACGATTCAATTTTTTTAGATTCTTTCGTTTCATTCTCATTTTGGTTTTTTTCATAGATTTTTGATTAAATTTTGATATTAGTATTTAGCGTGCATGTTTTCATATTAAAATTCAGTTTTTTCTAGTTACTTTCGTTTTTTTTTGTTTATTTTAAGATTACGTTTCAGTTCTTTTCGACCTTTTATTGGGTTTCATTATGATATTTTTCGATGCTGAATCGAACAGGATGGGTCTCAGAGCATTAATGCTAGGTCAAGCTGATTATCCGAATAGTAAACCTTTGTGTAATAATTTGCAGGGTTTTTAATTCCAGTTCGTTTTCCCTAACAGTAGATATTGTTCTCTTTTTGGTTATATAGGAAGCTCCTTTTCTTTTTAATATATAGTTCCCTCATAAATGTGTCTTAATTGTTTAGTTTTTTATTTTATTTTCCTTCCCCTAAATTCATGAGCTCATCCCCACTAGAATATTTTAAATTATTTTCCCTTTCCCTTTATTTATTTTTCCGCCATAAGTGTGGGACAGCGTCTAGATCGAGTAATCATAGTGCGCCAAATTTTAATAATTCTCAGAGGTGTGGGACTAAGTTGAGCGGTTCAATAGAATAATAAACCGTCGTGCAGCGTTTTTTGTGAGCCTAAGTGTCAAAACGTTAAGATCTGAAGAAAACCCAACTTTTTTTATTGGCACGATTACTATACTTTACTTTTATTTTAATAGATGAAATTGAAATAGTTTTGTTTTTTCACGTTATAGTACACTGTAATTATGTTTCAATGGCTTAAAGAATACTTTCAACACGATATTTATATTTTCACAAATACAAGTGTACTTCAGAAAACAGGGAAATCAGAGTAATTATAGTGAGCCAAAGTCTACTGATGGGAAGAAATCGCGGGATAATACAGGGAAAGTCCCCCTTTCATCATTTTCCACACCCTCCCGTCTCACTACAACCACCCGTCAGCTCAACTCATCACGTCATGTTTCGTATCGTTTACTGGTATTTTCCGACGCTGAATCGAATGAGGTGGGTCTCCGAAGTGTGAGACTACGTCGAACTGTGTAGAGGGGATAATAAACCGTTGTGTAATAATTTTCAGCGTTTTTATACAGCCTACGATCAAATTTGCACTAGTTGAGCAGAACCATATGTTTTCTAGAAGAAGAACAGAACGTTTTTGTGCGAAAGTAGAAAAGATCAATACACGAATGTATTGAGTGGCAGTGAATCCTAGTAGTCCCATTACGCGTGTCGCCATCAAATATCTCCGCTAGCTACATTTACTGTAGTCCTCGTCGACCCGTGTATTCAACTGTCGCCCTCACGATCTTCGGACGAGATTGACGAATGGTACGCAATATTGAATTTCCAGCTGCTCTTTTCTCGCGCTTCTCCCACAGGCCACTTCCACGAGCTCTCCATTAAATTATCCTCTTCGGACCTTCCCCCTGGCCCTGTCCAGGACAATGCAACACCTAAAGCATTTCTTGTATTATTTACTCCCGACCCTCGCTTCCATTATGCGCCCTTAAATCTTATTTCTTATTCCGTTCTTCGCAACGCCGCTCATTTACACAAGAGGCACTCGGGCCACAGGGCGGATCATGAATCTCCCTCTAATTATCGTTCGGACCCCCCCCCCCATCACACTCTACCAACACGCTACCACACCACACCATTTCCACTCTGCTCTTTGGTGCACTAATTCATCGTCGTCGCTATTCCAAAAAAAGGGGTTCAGGCGACTCTGACGCCAGTTACATTGCTATTCAGGTCCAGAGGTTTTTTTTCCTCCCCTTTGTGGAATACGAAATACCTCTCGTGCCACGTTGGTTCTGACAATTTTCCCGCCGCTTTCCATTTTATCGTTTTCCTCCCCGCATTTGCGGATCCGCGATCAGTTCGCGACAAAATCGTTCGTATAAATGTTCACTTTCTCGAATGCGGCGTTATCGTACGTTTCTGCAGTAAAGAGTGGAAAAGTCGCTCAGACGCTAATGAATTATTGATGACATCGCAGTTGGAAGGGAGAGAAGCGCAGTTTTCGGAGCGAACCCGAAGTCTGAATATCATCGACACCTGCCAACTCGTTGATGGCTGTAAATCGGAGTTCAACGAAGAAATTCGTCGACATATTTCACATCAAAAAGTGAATAGCGTTTTCAAATTTGACGCCATTTAAAACCAACGTTCATATTCCGGATGTTATTCCCTATCTATGTCACGACCTACACTGAGTTACCACAACACAAATGATTTAAGACACTCTTAACTTGATGTTTTTGAGAAGGTACGTCTTGGATTTGAAGGGTTCACCGACAATAATTCGAATTCTGGAATTACATGGGGTCATATATGGGCTCTTCGGAGCACGCAGGAAAGTTACGTGAACGGCTGGAAGTAAAGTTTGCTGAACCCAATCGGCGCCAATTTTATATTTACCCTGCACATTACCACGAGAGACCAAAACACGGGTATTCACAAAATAGGATCAAAACTAACTATAGTTAACGAAACACAAAATATTTTTTGTTCTCGAAAACCGATCTTACGACTACATTTTTTGCACAGATTGCAGATTAGGAATGTAAAATTTTCATTCGTGGAAAAATGACGACAGCAGCACAATAAATTATCAGAAATAACGACGGAAAGGAATTTCCCGCTGATACGATCTTGTCAGAAGAATTAGAATACTTCACTGAATGTTTTGTAACTAAACACGAGATATTTTTATTTTAATTCATAGTGTATTTTCTGTCGACTGCCAACTTATTCGTTACTATTTACTTTTATGGGCTTTTAAATGTTTTATTTGTTTCAATTGTTATTATTTACGCGTATAATGTATTTATTATATTACTTATTTATTATTCGTTGGTATTTTGGAAGGACTACTAAATAATTCCGCTTGAACTCTAAAAGCGATAATTGAGGTTCTGGAATAGCTGCTCGGGCCCATTTGATGGATGATGGCAATCTGTGCCCTCCGACTCGTCATTTAAACTAGTGCCCGGCCCAGAACCCCTCAAAGCTTCAGAGTGATGGGCGACCACTCATCAACCTAAATGGTCGAGAAGGTATAGTTGAGACAAAGTTGTTACGGGAGAGGCTCGAAGGAGTGAAAAACAGGAGAGCCCTGCCACTGTATCACCCCCCCAAGTTTCCTCGGTTAGACCACAGAAAACTAATTCCAAACACACGAACCGGCAATGGCGAAGTTCTCGGCGATTATCCGGCGTACAAACACAGCGTCGAGGGTTTCGTGCTCTCAAATGATCATGTAACGTGAATAAACAACGAGCCAACGAGTTGGCAAACGAGGTGAGCAACAGCCAACTTCGATATTCAACGACAGTTCGGGGCTCGTCTGAGGGCTTCGTCGTTTGACACTGAGAACCCTCACCCCCACCACACTGCCAGGGTAACTTCACGCTATTTCTCCTCCTCCTGTCGTATCTGTGGCAGCTATTTTCTGAGGAAGCGCAATTGTGAAATGCAGCAGGCCTGCAGAGGTTGAGGAGACGAGAAAGTGGGACAATACCATACTACTTGCAACGTTACCAATTGAATGGAGTCATTTGCAGCGACGAAGTTGGGCGAGGTTTGTGTACAGAGTTGACATACAATCCCTCGCAACCCTTATCCCCCTCAAATCACCACAAAAGAGCGATAGCACGAGCCTAACGCAACACAATCAAACCACTGCGAGGGGCAGAAATTAATGGGAGAGGTTTATTTTTACATTGCCGCCCTAAATTGAAAGGCTTGGGGTTGTTTTGATAAATCCAATTTTGATCTGAATCTCTACCGATTTCAATTAACAATTTGGCATAATACAGAGTAGAAACTCAATAACTTGGGCCCGGAAGTTACCAGTAGGATTTTCGAAAGTATATAATTTTCGCCAGTAGTCGAACGTTGGAATTACAGCAACCCATAACTATAAAATCTATTATTTAGTGCATGATGTGTTTCCGCAACTAACTAACCGCTAACTAACCGTTTCCGCTAACTTTTTTGAAGAAAATTTGTTCGGGAGGTAATTTTTTATCAAGATTTAGTGAACAATTTTCGTAACCCATTCCTCTCTTGAAAATATTGTTATGATTATTTATAAGTTTTATCTTATAGTATTTTTTGTAAATTCCGTACACGTTTTTAAAAATTATTTTGAAGTTGATAATTTTTCACAAAAAAATTAACCTAAACTTTTGTTACAATATATATTTCTGGCTAAACCTGTGACTTTTAACGTTTTTTTCGTAGTTCGGAACAGCATTGATCTCCGTCACACAAGGATATCTATGAGCATCAGAAGCTCTCACACAATTTTTCTAACTCTCTTCATGAAGTCGGATTTTTCCAATACCGCAAGTTGATCGGGGGAGGAAACAGGGAATCGTCGAGGCCGGTTGGTGGAGGGGGGGGGGAAGCTAACGTATGGTATCAAGTATGGTTGATGACGGAGGAGTGGAGAATAGGGAATAAACCTGTTTTGCGCTGGACTTCTCCTCGACTATTAAGTTGTCGGTATGTCGATCCTCAGTACAAGAGAATTAAAGGGATTAGCCAGCACTGGACCGGGCACACATACACAGGTGAACTCAGCGCCTCAAAACAACCGTTGGGGGAGGTTTAAATGAACCAATGTCTGCTGACTCCTGCTTTCATACTGCAGCAGCTTCTACCCTCACGAAGGAGACTCATTTTCTACCAACGGTATAAGAGCACTGGGTGCCGAGTTGTTGAGTAGAGTCACTCTGGTGATTGCTATATATTGCTCACGTGTTGTGCGAAGTAATATAGCGACCAACACCTCAATATCGAAGATTTATTTCGTTTTATCGTCTCGTCAATTCCTCAATCGCTCCACATATCAATGTCTGCTTCAGGCATTCGGCTACAACGAGCTGTCCACCAGCCACTGAAAATATAACTCATTGTCTCGACGATTTTTCAATTTTTTTGAAGTTCCGCGGGCCTTAGCAATCTGACAGTTCAAGCTCGACAGCGACACATCGTTCGCGAATCAATACATCGAGAGAAACGAAGAAAAGACATGCATCAATCCCATGCGACCCTTTCAAATCGTCTATGAGCGAGAATCGTACGACAGAGCACGAAGAAAAATAGAGGCTATTCCCCGCAGTACAGGAGAAGTCTCGAACCAATTTTCTCATTTTAGCCCCCAGCAGCAAAAGATGTGATCTAAGAGAGAATTGATCGACTGGGCCAACAATCCACAACTGGGAAAACCTTGTTGAGAGTTACAAAGCACATCAGAAAGTACCGAAAGGGAACGGTTTCTTTTTTCTTTACAAATCAACCAACAAATGACCCAACTTCGGCGGCGAGTTGGCCGATTGAAAACGACAACGGACGTTACACCTGTAAAAGAAAGAGAGGAAAAATCCTCGTTCGTTTTAGACAAATATCGGATACTCACAATCACACAACTTTTATCCAACCTACGCATTCAGCGGGCTTCATTGTACTACCGAGTTAATGTTTTTCACTCAGTTTCTATGAACCTACCAAACGTTATCGCTCTACACAAAACATGGCAACGTCCACACCTATCCCCCGAAAATTCATGTGAAATCAGCGTGTTAGTGATTGATGGGGCTGTCAACGTGTTTCTTACTCTCTGCTGCCCAAAGGTAAGGAAAGTATCGTAATCGTGTAAACAAAAATAGTTGGGTTTTCTTCAGATCTTTACGATTTCAGGCCTACTGAATCCAAAAAACCTATGTTTTGTGTGAGTTTTTGCGCTATAAGCGCCTGCTTGCATTGAAGGCATCTGGCTGGAAAGTTGCACGGGCTGTGGCTGGTCTTGAGTTCGTTCAGGATGAGCTGCGGTGGTGTGAAATTACGACTCAATCTGCCCCTAAGCCCAGTAAGCCTTCGGAGTTTGTGGCTGCTCTGCATGGTTCCGTTGATGGATGGATTCGATCACCAAAGTTAAGCAACGATGGGCGTGGTTAGTACTTGGAAGAGAAAACGAAATGCGGAGGATGAGCCCTTGACTAGTGGGTGGAAGCTTGAGAGACCTCTGCCATGGCTTACTGGGGTCCTTCAGACCCTCAATATAACCCCTCAGGATAAGCAGAAACTCCAAGCAGTCTTGTCCTAGGATGAGGAAAAGCTGTAACTGCCATTGAAACATGCAGTGTGCCAGCACCATCACCATTCTGGCCTTAAGGGTTGTTTGACCCATACATGTCAAGCCGTTGCATTATGCCCTTCGGGGCCACAACTGGTGACTGTCTCTGCAGATCAAGATACGTGCAATGAAGCATCCTACCCAAGACAAGGCCTGAAAAATGCGTTTTCCCAACAGACATCGCGCTGGTCGTGGAGTTGCTGGAGGGAGTTCGCCCGACCCAAACTTCGTTTTGGTTTATTATTCATTCTGAATAATAACCCTATGTTTTCGGTTACGAAAAATTTTTCACAACCCCCCCTCAAAATTTGATACTTCACGTTTCAAGACTTGGAGATTCCAAATTTGCAATGTTCGTCCGCTGTCCCCCGTCCGCCATCTGGGCCGTTTTGTGCCTTTAACGTGGTCTAAAAAATTCGTTCTTTCGCACAAAAATCCGATTTGGTATCTAGTTGTGCCCACCATCTCGGCAATCCGATTGGACAGAGCCCACGGTTGTAATGGGCAAAAAACGGTTAAAAAAATTAACGAAACGCAGTACAACGCGGGAGCTACAGCGGAAGTCAACGTTTCGTCGTTTGAACTCCCTCCCTCCCGCCCGTCCCAAAGAAAAACGGCGGCAACGCAGCAGGGCGGGCAGCTCAACTCCCCTTTCGCTTCGCAACGGGTTCGCTCGAAGCGCCCGACGGGGCAAAATTATCAGACGTTTTGTTTCTGTAGTTCCATTGTAGCCAGTACATGTTTCGTATGGTTTACTAGTATTCGATGCTGAATAGAATGGGATGGGGGAGCACTAATACTAGGTCAAGCTGTTCATGAGAATAATAAACCATTGTGTAATAATTTGCAGGGTTTTTAAATATGCAGGGCCTGAGGGAGGTGGGCGGATGGGTGTTCTCTGCAACGCTCTCTGTATCTATCCATTGAACGGAGATATAAGCCATGATACTACAGAATATTAATTCACTGTTTTTCCAATTTGTTTCTCCACAATTCCCACACATCAGATACTAGTGTTTAGAAAAAAAAAGCAAGATGGTAGTAGAAAAAACTTCCTAGACGGTAGAAGTTCGATAATGGCCAGAACACAGTCCGGAGAAACCACAAATATTCCAAACTATTTAAACTAACGTCGTTTTGTCGAATAATTTTTGTCGCTGTTCTCCCTCTAATTCTACTACACTGAACGGAAACCTTCTCAGGAGTCTCATTAGTTACCTATACGGGGACTCTCCAAAGGAGGTCGCGACATGATGAGCAGCAGGTCAACAAATTCTGGAACTTTTTGGCAGTGGTATACTTTCCGCGTTGTTCAATTGATACCTTGGCACAATAGTAGTAGCTCAATAAATTCCGGGACTTGACGAGCTGCCAGTTTTTACGTAGAGCGTTAAGTTGTTTTACATGTTCATATGACCTTAGTGACCAATAGAACGGATTCCCACGTATTAGATAGAAGTTACGTGGGGCTAAGAAAGTTGTGCGTTGCTTAACACCACATATTATTGATTCACTACGCCTCAAGACTCAAACATATGAAAAAACTAAACTTTTGTATTCGTACGGCTACAATACTGTTTGGAGAGCACAACAGGGCCAAATTTGTCAGCTACTCAAACTCAATCTGTTCCTCTAACCACCCAACCCGCGCTGACGACTGGGGCAGCTGGCACACCAGCGGCTTGGGCAGATGGCTTCGCCCTGTCGCATCACTACAGTTGATTCTGTGTAAGTCCGCAATCTCTGCCGCAAGCATATCGTACTGGGGGGGGGGGGCGTTCGGGCAATGGTTCCTACCAAATGAGGTTCGAATTCAGCTATTTGCAAGATGAACGTGAAGCAATGATAACTAAGGCGCGCGTACAGAATAGCGTGTTGTGTAAGAACTCACCTCTGAAGTCTTCTTCAAAAGAAAAATTCCTGGCGGGTGTGCGAGGGTTGAACTCCGGAATATCTTGCCACGCACTGAGTAAAGGACGCGGACTGGAGGAACACGGAAGGAAATTTCGCTTAATTTTGACGAATCACGGATTCCCATCGGTTTTACGAGAAACGTAATTTTTGTCGCGGAACAGGAAACACGAACGCGCGCTGGTGTCACACCATTTCAAACAACATTTGATTGATAAATCGGAATTTTCAGTAATTTAAATGGTTTCTCCGAGGTCTTTTGAAACGATCAGAATGAACAAATCTACGATTAAAGTGACCAGTCAATTTTGGGAATTTATCTAGAACTAGTTTGTCTGAGAGACCTAGTTGACTTGATTTGTAAGAGATATTTTTAATTTTTTGAGTCCTCTTCAGATTAGTACGTTTCAAGGGCTTCTAAGTACAAAAAATGCTATTTGCAAAAATGTTCTGAGTGCTTGTGAATGCGATTGAGAGAAAACGGCTGAAACTAATCGGCTCAAACGACATATTTAGCGCAACTTACTGCGGAACGTTAAAATAACGGGACGGGCAAAATCGGTTCAAAACTAACTATAGTTATCATAGTGATAGAAACACCAAATCTTCTTTTTCTCAAAAATATCTACAACGATTTAGATTAAATTTTCTGTATGAACAGCTCCGAATAACTACGAAATGACAACTTTCGCTAAATTGTCCCGTGAGTACTGGAATTCTACTCACCATTTACTGTAACTTCACTGCTGCCCACCTGGACGCAGTCTTGTATCTCTGATACCCGTCCTATTGGACTCAGAACCAAAAAATACCCAGGAAACGATACCAAATACGGCATAAATGCGATAAAAATAGCACAATTTCGTTTATTGCTAATTGTTTTAACCATTTTTTGCCCATAACAACCATGGAAGGGGTTCGCCCTATCGGATTGCCGAAAGAAACGGATTTTTTATAAACCGCTCGTTTCGAAATCATCATGCCTTGAAACGTAGGCATATTTTCAGAATTAATAATAAACCAAAAGCGTAATGATAGTCTCACGTACCTCCTGTTTACACTGATGGTAATTCAATAAAGGTTGTGGTACACGACTTCATAAATTCTGAAACCTTAAGCGCCACCAATCGCTAAATGCGGGGGCTAAAGGAAGTTTTGTGATGAGTCGCACCAGATATTTATTTTCAAGATAGACGATACACGCCTAACCTGCTATCATTGCTCATTTGTTTCATCGTGAAGTGAGAAACCTCCAACAAAAATAAACTGTGATAGAGCATTTCAGCTGGTATTAACTGCCAAGGACTAAAGCAAACCCAACGAAGAACACAGGAGTTCATATCATTGCACCAGAATAATATTATTATGAGCTATCCAAACGAAATCATAACCTTCTCGTTTTTTTGAACTGCCCAAACGAACCCCGTATTCTCGTCCGCCATTTGTGCTTATCAAGCCGGCGGAATTGGCGAAACAATTCAAGACAAAACGAAAAGCAATTATAAAACTCATTTTATTAAGTTTTAGACTGTGACCCGTCTCCAAAATGGTCTTCGTTTGGCGAGCGGTAACCGCGACGCACCGAGTCAACTTCTAACCGCTACGACTCCGTTTTGACGAGTTCGCGGGTTGTTATTATGTTTTAATCGTAAACTACGTTGGTGAAATCCGTTATACTGCATAGTAAATCTCAAATCAATGATCATTGAAGATAGCTTTAAACGACAAATGTGAGCGTTTGGTGAAACCTCCGGGCGCCTCGACTTCCGTTGAGAGCGGACTGAGGAAGTTGACGAGCCCGAGCTCCGGCCGGGGGGAGTCGACCCGCTGGGAAGAGCAGCTCGCGGAGCTAACAGCAAACGCTTGAACAAACGAAACGATCGTCCCGTCATGTACATTTTATAGGACGCGTTTATTCATTGGACCTGGCTCACTATATTTACTGTAATTTCACTACTTTCACTCTAGTCGCATAGTAAACGTTTCAGAATTGCTTCATTCGCCCCAGCATCTAAAAATACCTGGCAAACGATACCGAACACCGCGTATTTGCGATAAAACTGCCAAAATTGCGTTTTTGTTAATTTGTTTAACCATCTTTTGCCCATAACAACTATGGGCTTCGTCCGATCGGATTGCCCACGTGAGAAAATTGTTAGAATAGACATCTCGGGCAGTGGTTCGCATCAAATCGGGTTCGAATTGAGCATTGATTTTCAAGATGAACGGGCAGCAATGATAACTAAGGCTCACGTACCAGAATAGCTCGTTGCGTAAAGACTCACCTCTGAAGTCTTGAAAGTGACGAAACATTTCTGGCGAGAATGCGTAGGTTGAACTCCAGAATATCTTGCCGCGCACTGAGTAAAGGTATGTCCGCGGAATCGTGGAACACGGAACGAAAATTCACCAACCAATAGCACTTAATTATGGAGAATCGCGGACGAACTACGATTATATCGACCTGCCAATTTCGGGACTGGGCATCGGCATAAATCAACGATTTACCCGCATCACTTTTATCCGCACATGTTTGTTTAAATCCGCGAATGTTGGAGTTCACGAACGTACAAGCCTATTTAACTAGAACTAGTGGTTTAATAAACCTGGTTGACTCGATTTGTAAGAAATATTTTTACTTTTCTGAGCCCTCAGCAGATTTGTACGTTTCAACGGCTTCCTCATTTCTGTTCATACTTCTACAAAAATAGAGCATTTCGGTTGATGTGAGCCGCCGTTATAGTCGAGGACCACAGGAGACCCCAAGAATTTAGTGTGTTCGAATGCCCAGATAACATATCATTGCACCAGAATCGTTTTATTGCGAATTATCCAAACGAAATCATAACCTTCTCGTTTCATTGAACAACCGACATGAACTCCTTATTCTCCTCCTCCTTTCGAGCGTTTCAAGAAAGCAAAATTATCGAAAAGATTTAAGACGAAACGAAAAGCAGTCATAAAACTCGTATTATTAAGTTATGGATGGTTTGGCGAGCGGTAACCGCGACGCTCCGAGTCAACTTCTAACCGCTACGACTCCGTTTTGAAGAGTTCACGGGTTGTTATAATGTATTAATCGTAAACCACGTTGGTGAAATGCGTTATATTGCATAGTAAATCTCAAATCGGTGAACATTGAAGATAGCTTTAAACGGCAAATGTGTGCGTATGGTGAAACCTCCCGTTGACTCGACCTCCGCTGAGAGCCGACTAAGCGGCGGAGGACGAGGCGGAGCTGCCGTCGCTGGAAAGAGCACCTCCGAGCTAACTGCAGACGCTCAAACAAACGAAAGCACGCCCTGGAGAGGCCAGCACATCCTACACGTATATTTAGTTTCATCAAACACAGTGTTTTGCACTTAATGTAACAAAAATAGGATAAACCTCATATAATACACCGGTATTTGATCCAAAAAATCCCACAAAAATGCCATTTGGGATCTTGTTGTGCCCACCTGCACGGCAATCTAATCGGACGAAACCCATGGTTTTCATGCGGAAAAAATTAGCTGAAATTAAATGTTGGAAGTTTTATCGCAATTACGTCGTGTTTGGACGGGTGTCGAAGGCATGAGGTTGCGACAAGCAATCCTGTGCAAGCGAATAATAAACCTTTTTTTTTTTTTTTTTTGAAAATCTCAGCTTTTGCCACGAAGACCCACGTTTTTCCACTTCAAAAAGACTTTTCCCAACTTTTGACTGCATTTTCGGATTTGGCGTTGAATTTCCTATACGCCTACTACTCATTTAGCTTAAAAAATGAACTCCTTATGGTTAAAAACCGGCCACAGAAAACACACAGCCCTAGAAAAAGTACGGTGTCTAAACCCTCTACATATAGCTCTCCGAACATTTCGTGAACGGCGTTATAGCAAAAGCAGGGTTCTTCTTGCTTTCCGCTAATCAAAGGGTAAGGAAAGAATTGTCAACGTGTCAAAAAAAGTTTTTTTCGGAATCTTTTGAAGGGATCCTGAGACCCACTGCATCCAAAAAGCTAATTTAGGCGCGTGGTCTGTGTATGTGTGGGTGTCTGTAGGTAGATTTGTGAGAGAATAGCCACCCCGATTGAGCTGATTCTTTTTATGTTTTGTTGTTTATTTCTTGTAGACGCGAAAATACGCGAAAAATAAGACTAAAAATAAATTTTAGTCGATCGGAAAGGGGGATGGGGGCGAAAATTCACCATAAACTAGGGGTTTTCGTCTTTGATTAAACGGTCAAATTATCTTCTGCTAACAACTAACTTTTCTCCCCAATAAATATCTCCATAAAAATACGGTGAGTGAACGGAGATATAGAACTAAAACGCCAAAATAGATTTTTTAAACTTTTTGGCAAGAGACGATTTTCACCAAACTCACTGAATGTTTTTATATAATCAATATTTATATATTGTTCTCGATAAATGTTCCTCTGACCGTCCATCAAACAGAGAAAAAATGAAAATGTGCCGCAAACAATGATTTGGTATTTTTCATAACTTCCGATGTAACTGCTTCACTGAATTCGATCAAACTCGTGACGTGTTGTTTAGCAACGTATACCCCCATTTCATACTCCGTGATTATTTCTGTATCTATGTGTTGAAAGAAGATAAAGCGCCCGTTTATGTAGCTGGTCGTCGAATATAAGGTATGGTGGAAAGTAGGGTTGCTACCTACCACATATTTTGAGTTGGTTCTGATTAACCGTTCTCGAATTATAGGGAAAATGCTGGAAAAAAATGAATGAATTCTGAAATTTTGAGGTTCGTTCCCTACTATTTAGTTCCCAAGATTGACTTTTACCATGTGGATAGCTTCTTGGACTGCCAACATGATTGTTGTTAACCGTATTTACGAGAAGGTGAAAAACCAGGTATTATTCTCTTGCACAGCCGAAGAGACGAAGCCTCCATTCGATTCAGCATGGACAAATACCAGCAAACGATACTAATTACGGCCAGAATACAGTGGAACAACGATTCACAATGAATAATATGCCGAAAGAGAAGACTTTGTGGTGCGATGCATCCCACAACCTTTTCGTTTGTACCCCAGGTTCTCGTTGGTGCCTCCAGCTGCTATCGACAATGCACGTACAACACACAGCTAGCTAAAATAAAGAAATTTCTCGTCCTTCTACTGCAAATATCTTCTGGCCGTTTTTACACTTGCGCCAGCGATTCGGAGAAAATCGATCTATTTAGATGATTTCTAGGTTAGCTGGGAGTCTCGAGCAACATCCGGACGAAGAATGCAGACTGAAGCACTCGCATCACTCGGCAGAAAACATTATTTGTCCGTCAGCCTAGCTTCGACAAAAGCTTCTTTACTACTCCGCTGAGCTAAGGGAAGTAAAAAGGACCACCCTCAATTATGAAGTAACATGCACGTGCCGAAACGATTACGCATAACAAACACGGCCAAAGTGGGGACGAGATATTCAGAACGTAGTAAACGTTTTACTAAAAACCACTCAAAGTTTGCCAACTACCTAGAACCATGAATCTTATAAAATTACAACACCGTACCTTCTGTTATGCGAAAAATATTAAAACCGCCAAGTGCTGGGGGAAAATGTGTGAACTAAGAACAAATAATGATCGAAAAACTCAAAACCCGATCTGACGATATTTATAAACTACGGAAGAGCTACAACAACAAATTACTGGCGGATTTACAGATCACCTCGCAAACAAAACACGCGGAACTAATGACCGAGGGACCGACTAAACCGCCCCTAATCCCCACCACTTCTAGGGGATTATTCCAGTGAGTGAACGTCCAATTACTGGCGCCCATTCTCCTCCCACTTTACACCCCAGGAGTACGCCGGACGAAGTGAAAATTTGCAGAAAATCCGAATAGTCAGACACACGGATGACGGTGATGGACCAACTGAACCAATCAAAAACAGCTTCAATTTCCACATTTAACTTTTACTGCCGCGAATACAATTTGTCGCGAACCTACCAAATTCAAATCTCAGTAACGAGAATGACACACAATGAAATCTCCGAGGAGAGAATTTTCAAAACGACGTTAGTTTGAGTTCAGGGATTTCTGTTTCGAAACGTCAAACAACATTCCTCAGCCCCACGTACATTCGGTTGTTATCGTGTTAGCTACTGATCAATCTACTTTTCTTTCAATTCGTACGACCCCAAGTAATATGAAACTATGGAGACGCTTAGAAGTTCCGGAATTTACCTACGTTCATTGAGTGATCGACGTATGCGTAATTGATGTGATTATCAATGCGAAGTTTTTTGGGAAAGTTAGACTGCAGTTCTGGAATCATAAAGTAAAGACCCGCTAACAATGTTTGTATTATAAGGTTGCTCTCTGTTATACGACGAATTCGTCGAATTGTTAGGCAATTTACTGAGCTGCTCGCGTCATTTTCGGACTACACATAATTTTATGGTACTGTTATATCATTGACAAAAACCGTACAAAAAACTCATGGAAACCCCTTGGAACCTTTTTGAAGAAAAAAAAAGTTTTCATCAGTAAGATAGCTTTATCATACGTTAATCAATTTTGAACCGATTTCGTTCATACCCCTGCTTTAGCGTCCCACGGTGATCTACCGATTAAATACGAAATTCGAGCCGATTTTAACTAACCACTCTCTTTCAATCAAGTTCATGCTTTCTCAGGTATGGAGAATAACGGTTACTCAGAAGCCTGAGCCTAGAGATATGAAGAAAAGCTTTTCAACAGACTAAATAACATTCCCTACATTTATAACAATAAAATAAATATCTGGTGCGTAGCGACCCCCGTGAATTCGACGACCTGCTACATATACGGGCGCTGTATTTTCGTTCAACACATTTCTACAGGAACTCTTATGAAGAGCAAAATGTAGGTAGTAGTTAGCGTAGCTTGATGGAAATCGTTAAGAGCTGTTTTTGAGAAAAATTGGAAAAACGATAAATTAATATTCCACAAAAACCCTATTTTTGCATTTTAAGCCTACATCTTCGTTTACCGAACTTTAATGGTGATGTTTGTACAGAAGAAAAGTTTCGTACTGACTAGGAGAAGATGATTCGAAAGTTTAATCAATATGGTTACAGCCGTTTCCATGAAACATACGAAAACTCAAGTTTTTGGTACAGTTTCGCTTCACCTTCGATCGAAATTGCTCTTAACCTTAATTTTGCGTCTACAAAAAATAACAAACAGAACAAAACAGCAACTAGCTCAAATTTTCCGGCCGTTCTCCCGCGAATAGATGTACAAACACACACACACACACACCACGTGTGAAATCAGGGATTTTGGACTCGCAACCTCAAGATCTGGAGAAAACCCGATTTTTTAAAAATACGATCACTATACTTTCTTTTCCCTTAGGGCTGGGAAAGTACTAAGCTAAGGAAAGTTAAACAGGGAACCTTCTTTAGCCTTTGGCTAGTGAATCTGGTCGTGGAAAGGGTGCGATTGAGAAGGATTAAAAAACCCCGATAAAGGGATAGAAACCTGAGAACGCGATAGCCAAGGACGGCTGAAAGTATAAAATTATCGCCTCAAATCGTTACACTGTGCTGAGCAGTGACTGACTGATGAAACAATTTGATAAGCCCATATATAACGCCAGGCTTTTCTAATCTTCTATTTATGAGGTTTTCAAACTGAAGCAGCAATATACTCAGCTGCAGAGATCCATCATGTAACGCCTCACAGTGTATGAGTAACAAAATGTGTTAGATGAAAAAATATAATATAGTATTATTCTACGGATGCTAAAAATGAAAACGATTATTTGGTTGCCTAGGGCTTATGCTAATGGAGCTTGAAAAACATACCTGTGGCGTAGGTGGGCTCATCTTCGTCGTCGGAAGGGGAGAGATCGTGAACGCGACACTGGTGATGATGGACCAGAGCGGAAGACTGATGCATGAAGCACTCGTGCTGCCGAGGTACAGCCGGAGGCGGAGGTATTCCGGACGTTCCAGGCCCGACGATAGGCGCCATATGAGGCGGAGGCAGTGACAATGGAGGCCTCGCAGTCGAAGAACCGCCCAAAACGTGAGCCACGGCCGGGCCGCTGAACTCAATGTCAGCCAAACTGGGTCTCCTGGACATCGGCGGAGGGTATTCTTCATCTTCGAGTCCATTGTCAGGCTCAACGCCGCTGTTGCCACGTCGGGGAGATCGGCCGCGGTCGTGCACCGCTGAGGCGCTCCAGTAGCCCCACGCCATATTCACATAGCACTTCAAATCGCCTAATTTGCGGAGTAAACTTAAACCTGTCACAAAATCATCACCCGCTTTTAACCATTTGCTGGGATTCGACAGCAATGGCCGCTTCGCTTCAACCGTCGCTTTCTGAACGCACTAACCACAATGACCCTACGAGCTCAGTAAGTGCCTCTCAACGTCGGAGTGGCCAGGGGAGAACAAAAAACACTACCCTGGACTCATTGTACACACACTAGATGCTGGTTGGATTGCAGTACTTTCTGAGGCGTGGACCAGGTCCATTCAGCAACAGCAGCCCAGGACAGTAAGTATTAATTATGAAAAGGGTTGAGTGGGGGAGTTTAAGGAAGATAAGGAAACGAAGAGTTAGAGAAGAACTGGATTTTGAACCAGCACGCGATAATGGAAGGAATGTATTACGTAGAGAAAGGAACCTAAGATTGAATGGATTCCCTAGAGCGCACATCGTATTCTGGGGCGCATTAAGTTATTCAGTTGTTACTATAGTTAATAATTTAATTACGTTGCCATACCATTCGATAGTTGGGTGCCTCGACCACTCTCAGCAAACAAATGGTGGTTTCTTGAGGTTCAGTCAAATCAACAAAATATTAAGCTACGATGTTTTATTTATAAACTATCCAGCTTAGTAGTCACACTGTAATAATCAGCCAGGAAAAGGTTTCTCACTTCCAATCTGTCATTCTCAAGGCAACCTTCCATTTCTTTCCAGCTAATAAATCTTTTTTGTGATTTCACAATTCCCGACTGAAAAGTGGTTTGAAACGTTAAACGAGCAATCGCAGAGAATTTAACTTTCTCTGATTTTGGGGACACTAATAACCCTATGTACACAGTCAAGAACATTTTTTTACAATCTCCTCTCAAAATTTGATCCTTTACGTTTCAAGACACCGGGATTTCAAATCTGTAATGTCCGTCTGCTGTCCGTGCCATATCTTAACCTTAACGTATACTAAACTATCCGTTCTTTTGCGCTAAAACCCCCCTTGGTATGTAGTTGTGCCCGCCTGCACGGCAATCCGATCGGACGAAGCCCATGGTTGTTACGGGCAAAAAATATTTAATCAAATTAACAAAAACGAAATTTTGGCAGTATTTCAATAACGTCTTGTTTGGTATCGTTCTCAAGGATATTTTTAGATGAAGAATCGAAAGGGATGGGTCACGGAGGTGTGAGAATAGGTCAAGAGAAAAAAAACGTTGTACAATGATTTGCAGCGCGTTTTCGGGAAATTCAAACCTCAAGATCTGAAGAAAACTCCTTTTCCTTTTTCTTTTGTTCTTTCTCCCTACGAAGTAGGAAGAAAAGCAAAAATTAATATTGACACAATTAAACACTAATTGTGCGTATTCTTCAGTACGAAACCGGTTGTCCTGAAGCCTGTCGGTTGATTGGGAACTTATTTCTGGTATTTTTGATGTGACTTGAGTTTTGCGTCGTTCTGTGAGTGCGTGAATCCTCAGAACAGGGTTTTGAACAGCAAGCACAGAACAAGTAGTTTATTTATTTAACGCGATTGAGAAAAAACAACCGACCCAAAACGACTACAATCGCATCGTCTCTAAGTGTAATAAATGGCTTGCAGGCACAAGACTATAAGAAAAAGATGGCAGGGCAGAGGTTTTGTTGTTCCACTTCCAAACGAAGACTAATCCGAGAACCTGACACGAACTGCCGCAAAAAAAACGCCACAGTAAGTTCATCCAGTGGTCAGAACAATACGATTTCTACCAACTGCCCGACCGAATCGCGTATGTGGTCGGTAGGTGGGAAAATCCCCTTGACGGGCGAAAAACAAGACCATCAATTCAGCCGTCCAAATAGTACGGTTTTCCCGACAAACGCCACCCCAGAAAGGTTCGAAAGGAGCGATAAGACGAGAATCTACTTGAAAACTTCGGTTCAATTCGCCTTCCCGGCTACACTCATTTCGGGTGTAGTTTCGACAGCGCAATCCCGCGTCAATGGAAAAGCATAGTAGACGCCATTAAACGGAATTCAAAAGAAATACTTAAGATTTCGAGGTCGTACGACAAAATATCGTACAAAACAACGCTCTCAGCCTTCATTGAATACCCAAAGTGCGCGTAAATTACTGGGCTCTCTCCACGATTTTTTTTTCCTCACGATCATCTTACTGCGTTTGAATTGCATGAGAGGGGGAGGGAAGGATGCGAATCAAGTCGCTTATCGGACTGTTGGGCTCGAGATATAGTCGAACAACTGTCGCAAAATCACGTTTTTTATCGTCTTTTGATTGCGTTGGACTTGCCATTTCCTCTACGGATGAAAATGTAGATTGGAACTATTCACTCAGAACTTCATCAGAATGAGCCATTGGAATATATAAAAATGTTTGTACTCTGATAATTATAACCAATTTTTGGTCGACAGCCAAAGGAGACGGACTCACCAAACAGGTACGTTAACTTCAGTAATTTACCTACTGGCGGAACTAACCCAATTACGGTTAATTAATATTCGACAAATCTCTTTCCGAGCTATCATGGCATACGTCTGCGTTCAACAAATAGATGCAGAAATAATCAGGTAGAAGAAAGTGTGGGTATAGGTTGCTAGAATACACTCCATAAGGTAGATCAAACCCAAGTTTCGCAGTTACCCGAGAAATTACAAAAATGTTGAAAAAGCCATTATTTTCGACACACTTATTTTTATCTCCGTTCAATGGACTGCCGGAGTAACATTTATTGAGAACAATACATGGGTATTAATTGTTTGAAAACATGCTACGAGTTTGATGAAAATCGTTGAAGCCGTTTTTACAAAAAGCGTAAAATACCCATATTTGCGTTGACAGAATTTTCATGGAGATATTTGTACGGAAGAAAAGTAAGGCACTAACTAGTAGAAGGTAATTTGAACATTTGATGAAAATCGTTACAGCGTTTTCGAGAAAAATTCGGAAAACCCTAGCTTTCGTACGCCCCCCCCCCTTCCAACATCACTGGGAACCACCCATAACCTTATTTTCTCGTCTAAGTTCATAACAAAAAAAGAATCACGTCAGTTCAGCCATTCTCCGACAAATCGAACTACAGATTTTTTTTCTCGAAGTTTACTGTAAATGGAACTGTGGCACCCAAAAAAGGAGAAACTAAATAAATAATAAGTAAGGAAATTGGGTGGGCGCCCAGACAACCCTACGCCGGCTCTAGGGATAGAAGTATTGGGACGGGGAAGGAAAGAAGGATGTTCCACGATAGGATGACCTCTGGGTTAGATACGACCCGAGCAAAACGCGGGAGGTGATACCTTGGAGAACGCCCGCTGACACCCCCAGCTGACGCATCTCCTCACTACTTTTCTTGCTAGGACTCTGTCAATACTGCAACCCTGATGTTACCTGACCCACTCCATGAGCTTCTGTCACTGCCATACGAAGGTCAGTTCTTGCCAGAGACTACCTGCACATCCAGGATCACTGCGGACTGGTTGGGACGGCGACGATGTTAGGCCTCAGTCCTTCTTCACAGGATCGACCCAGTAGTACCGCTCTCTCTCCACTCCCAAACACAGACACGGACCACGCGCGGAAGTTAGGTTTTTCGAACCTCACAACGTAAAGATCGGAAGAAAACCTAACTTTTTTTTGACACGATTACAATTCTTCCCTTATACGTTGGGTAGTGGAATATTAAAATTGTGCTAGCTAATCAGTTTAATATTAGAGTAAAAAGGTTGCTTTCGTTGCACTGACGACATCCTTTAACTAACTAGTAAATCTTTGGGTGTGAGTTCCACAACAACCCTAGCAAGCAGACAAGCTGCAATTCAAGAAAATAACGCGTTCCTTTAGGTTCACTTACATTCGTCCCCCTGCATCATTCATCACTCCAACGTGCATGTATACCACGCACACACTAACACTAGTTGAACAAGACGGCAAAATTTCAGACCAGAACAACCCCATTGTGCCACAGTTTTTACTTTCCTCAGACCTACGCAGTGGGTAAGAAAGTTATGTAATCGGCCGAAGAAAACGTCAGATCGGCTTATAACAATAGGGATTTCAAAAATGCATCCCAAAACGAATTGCTGTGGTGGTGAGTTGAAATAAGATTTTAAATAATGTTCTCATCGCTCACTTCTATTTGTTTCGGAGCAAAAAAGCCACGCTATTTGAATAGATTAATATAATAGTGAACTAAGGGCGGCAATTAGTAACAAAAAACCTACGGAGATTGTAAACAATCACAAATTTCACGGCACAACGCTCCCGCGAGAAATATCCGGCAATCGCACCGCACCACGTTACGTTTTCCATATTCGAATTGCCTTTTAAAAAAAAGTAAATTGGATCCGTTTTTCGTCGTAATATAATTGTTTTGAGAGAGATGAACCGGACGACCGCTTCCGGTTCGCCAACTAATTCCCTCGACAATTTCATACGACGGAAAAATCTGCTTTGAGAAAAAATACAACTATTCTCAACTTATGCATATACGTTTTATGCATTGAGAATATCTGTATAGACATGTCGTGAATACGACGCCATTATGTTGACTCTAAAATTGTTTTTTCTCGTGTCAATTCCCAAAACAATGGCAGCGTGGTCATTTGCCGGGATCTTCGGTTCGGGATTCAGAACGTTTACTAGCTTCACTCATACAGTTGCTCATTGCAATTTTCATCACTGGTAACTGATACCGTTGAACTATGAATTCCACACTTCGTAAATTGTCCGTTGTAACCGAAATATCGTCCTTTAGTTGACGAGTTGCTGTCACTGCGCTCCCGTTCGCCTTCTGCTTTAGTGCTTTCCTCACTGCTCCCTTTGCGTTAGATTTTACTTTCCTTGGCTCTAAGAAGCAGAAAGGAAAGTTATGTAATCGGCAGAAAAATTTTGAGTTCTCTTAAGATCTTCCGCTTCCGTTTCTAGTCAGGTAGGCAGTGTGTCACAAAGTCCGAAAACAATATTTGGGAAAATGGTCGGTGTGTCTGTGAACGCGATAGAGAGAGAACGGCGCAAACTTGATATCAAGCCCCAAGGGTTACCATGGAACACAGAAATAAGGGTATGAGCACAATCCACCGAAAGCTAACTAGTCATCAAAATACCAAATTTTTTTCTCAAAAACGACTAACGATTTTGATTAAATTTTTTATAATGCTAGCGCTCAATAAGGAAACCATACAAAATAATTCCCATCCACCTGACGAGAGCAGCACACCAATTACCAAAACTCTCGACAAAAATCGATTTTAGCGCAGTTTTTTCCTTATAAAATCCGCTGAAATGTTACTAGGATCTTCAACAAAAAAATTGTTGTGGTAGTTCAATCCAATACCTATACGACGAGCGTTTAAAACCCCTGCTCATAAGAGATATGTGGGTCACTCCAAAAATTCCAGGTTTTCAACTACCGCCGTTCCGCTTACTACAATCTCTAGACGTTTTTACCCAATAACTCTGGAGAAGTGATTATATAGATAGCCTAATTAATTCCCGGTGTACCAATTGTTCAATAATGACTTGGGAATGAGCACGGGCAGCACAAAAAATGCCGGAACTGTAAGCGGTACTGCTTCCGGCCACCCTGAAGTGATGTTTGAGTTCAATGAATTGAGTAAGTACAAAAAGCCACTAACACAAGTCAATTGACGTACAACTGAGGAAAGTAGTGTGTTGCTACGCACCAGATATTTTAGATATGATTTCACCAACCACTGACTCTTCGATTGAGAGAAAAACGCTGCAAATTATCACACAGCGGTTAATTATTTTCTGTAACGTGTCGACGTAGTCTCACATCTCTCGGGATCATACCATTCGGTTCAGCGTCGAAAAATACCAGTAAAAGATACACAATATGAACCTGATCGAACGACTGAACGACTAAAATTACGTATTTCAGCCGTCTGCGCGCGCCTGTAGGCAATTGGCACGACGTGACGAGTCGAGCTGGCGGGTGGTTGGAGTGAGACGATGAACCGACTACTTTTCGCTGTATTGTCCCGCGAGTTCTTTTAATAAGTAAACTTTGGCTCAGAAACCCCTGGCCGAGGACAACAGTGTAACACTGTGTTGGGTGCCAGGGCATCAGGGTATAGAGGGAAACGAACGGGCTGATAGGCAGGAGCTGCCCGGCCTTAGACAGTCAAAACTCTTCATCCAGCTCCACGGAGGTGCTTGCACTGGGGAGGAAGGATATGATTATCATGTGTGGCCTGTCCACAGGTCACTGTCCGCTGAGGTACCACCTTGCAAATATCGGCGAGGTACAAGTATGCAGGTTCTTCGAGGTAGGGCTAGAGACGGCAGAGCACGTGCTGTGCGTGTGGGATGCACTCGAGGCATCGCGCCGTTGTGTGTTTGGGAGGCCCTTTCTTCAGCCAGAAGAGGTGGCAAATGCAGAACTTGCGGATATCCTCCGCTTTGTGCGGGGGTGGTGGGGGCGCATAGGTGACGTCACACCAAGTGACCGTGGGGTGCCGTGGGGCCATGATCTGAGGATCCACCGTTCAAGGGAAAAAAAAACTTTGGCTCAATATAATTACTGTTATATCAATGTATTCGGTCTAGACGCAGTCGTACGCTTCTGAAACGCTATCCATTCGATCAAGCATCTAAAAATACTTTGAAAACTATCGGATTGCTGAGCAGGCCGGCACAAGTAGATACCAAATCGTATTTTTTTTGCCAAAGATCGGATTTTCTAAGTTCACGTTAAGGAAAAAAAGGGTTGCGGAGTGTTGTGGATAGGTGTATGAGTGTCAAGTCTCATCTCAGATAAGTATGCATGTCATGCGTGCGGTGCATGGATGAAATTGTATGAAAAGGATGGTCCCTTAGATGGTTTTGAATGGAAGAAGGATTCGATTCGTATTCATACGACAACGGAAGCCGTCAAATATTATGACGGAGTTATTTGAAGCCATCAAAGCTCCGTTGAAAAAACGATCTCTTTACCGAACCCAGCATGCATGCCTTCCAGGTGTTCTAGACACGTTGGAGCAAGGATTATTCACACACAATTACAGAGAGGCGGAAATGGACCCATCACAGGCCACCACTTCAGGTCGGCGATATCGTTATCGTCCTCGAGTCACAGTCCAAACCACTGAACTAGCACCTGGGATATCTCGGCACTCCCAGACGACCCGTTTCCAAACTGTCACCTTTACCTCAATTCTCAAATGTTTCAAGCCACCACGTTAATGTAATTTATTATTCTTTTAAATGTGTAGTTAATGTTTTGTACTTGTTATGTTCCGATGTAATTTATAATATTTCTTGGGGGATTTCCACCGACCACTTTGCGATAAATCCTCTTGAGTCGAAAAAAAGTGATAATAATTTTGGGTGGGCGGAGTTTAGGCTTTTTTATTCAGAAGTAAAAACCCGAGCTGACTCCACTATTAAACCGTAGTTAAGCCGCATATTTTGGCACCGTTTTTCCTTTGTGCCATGTCGTCGGTGCATTCTTTCCCGGAGCTTAAGATCCATTCTTGTCCCCACCTTTTCACAAGTTCCCTTATGCCTCACGTATCGTTCGCAATATTACGCGTATCGTCTACTCTGCACACCCCGGCCAGGGTATCGTCCTATTGAGGACCTCGTAGATGAGTCCATAGTCCTTCCCAATTATTTTTCATCATTCCATACAGTCCACTATCGTACAATTGTATAATACATCGTAAATCATCAAAAAGAGAAAACAGGGTACTCAGAAAACAAATATTTTTGCGCGAAACTGGCTGTAAATTGTGGAACTACAGTTTCGCGGTACTTCCGGGTGAGTTATCAGTTGACAATGATAGAAAATCCTATTAACCGATATAATAGCGCAAGTAGTACATAAAATAACAGGCGCGCCGCATCAAACAACTTTCCATAGCTCAACCTCAATTCGCTTGTGTTTACGGCGTTTTCTAGCTACTCAATTTATTTATCAGTCAGTTTATTTGAACTAGGCCAAACATCGCTTCAAAGCTTGCAGTTCCGGAATGTACTGGTCTACTCGTACTGTGGGAAAGGATAATAATCACTTTTGCACAATTTTCGGGAACAAATTTATAGAAATGGTAGTAAGCGAAACGGTGCTAAAGTGGCCGTATAGGTATTTGATTGGACTACCACACCACTTTTTCAAGGTCCTACTAACATTTGAGCGGATCCTGGTAACAAACTGCGCTAAAATCGATTTTCGTCGAAAAGTTTCGTAATTTATTGCGCTGCTCCCGTCATTCTCCCACGGATCGTTGGAGCCATTATTGAGGAAACAAATATTTGGGGTTTCATCACTATGACAACTATAGTTAGTTTTGGCCGGATTTTGCTCATGCCCTTATTTTGGCGTCCCGTGATGACTTGGCAAGCTAGACGTCAAGTTTGAGCTGATTTGGTTCAGCCGTTATCCCTACAAATCATTTACACACACACACACACAGACGATTTTCCCAAATAGTGTGTTTCGGACTTTGTGACACACAGCCTCTTGCTGCAAAACTTGTGATGTACGTTTATTGACAAACAGAATTTCATGCCACTACACAGGATCCTGCATTGGTCTCGTTTCAAGGTGGTCATTAATACGAAATTGAATTTCGTCTCGTAGAATAAATAAACTCTCCGAAAGCGTGAATAAACTCAATGTATGACGTGAGTAGCGGGCGCGTAGAACGTACTAACTCCTGCATCATTCGTCAAAAGGAACATTGACGTTCGTCCCGTTGATAAGAGTAAGACGTAAGAATCGACAGGCTGAGAGGTTGAGAGTGAACACGACACTCAGGAACAAGAAGCATTACTTTTTGTCAACATAGGCCAAAGGAAGAGGAATTCGACTGATTCGAAGCGTGAGGAAGGTCTTATTGTGTTGGAAGATTTGGGAAGACAGTTCAGGCCACTAGGTTTGATAGTGGAATTGCTCACGGAAGCAATAAACCGAGAAGATTAGGACGAAAGAAGAGTATATCAAACTCTTCTTTATCTACTTCGTGGTTTCCTTCCAGATTGTTCGTCATCACAAACGCACGTTTTGTGCGACGGAAGTAAATTGCAAGCAAAACATGATTTCTCCATCTCTCGTTCAATATGTAACTCTCACCCGCACGAAGTGCCTGAAATACACTCTTTCGCAGTAGTTTACAAACAATATCGCTCAAATTCAGTTTTCAGTGCGCTCTATGAACATTCAGAATCCTCGCTTTAATCATTGCACTCTTAAACAGCTCCTCTCTAGCTCCATACATCACAACACAGTGTCTTTCTTCCCCAATACTTTATAAATTCTCTCTCTCTCATATTAATATTACTGTCAGGATGTTCAGCAGAGAAAACGAAGGTCAACTTGAATGGGTTAGACAAGCATTGACTGGAGGCTGCGCAGGAGGGCCTTTGTAGGAAGTACATAGGGCTTCCAACGCCGGAGTTTAATGCCTTTTACCAGTTCAGGAGTCTAGCACTCTATCCAGGGCTCAGCTGATCGATGCACTAGCGATGCCATACTTCGATTAGGTCCAATCGGCCTTTTGTGACTCAAATAGTGACTGAAAAATGCGCTCAATGCCGTTGTTTGGCTGTGGGCTGAGGTTTCGTCAACACGTTACCCCCTCGTACGAGAAATTAGGAATACTACTAACTAACTAAAGAAAAGAGGTAGCGATAGCGACTGTAATTCAAGAGCCTGCACTGCCGCCTTAATACCTACATGAACGGTTTAGTTTCAATACGAACCTTCACAATACTCCCACTAGATAAGCTTCCCGTACCATTCATATTAAACACTCCACTGTGCTGTTCAGTAGGTACTTTGTCTCCAGCATGTCAGATGTCTCTATTTTGACCTAAGAATATCGGTTAGTTGGAGGTGTATGAATTGAGTTATGATATGATGGGAGGGGTGTAATATATTTCTGATGTTACGTTCTAAAGTTATTGTTTCTGCCACGGTACGTGAGTAAAATTGGTTATCCTCTTTCGAAATGAATACCTATTATAGGAGAAACAAAATGCACTGCATAAAGTATTCAAATGCCTTTTCGCCCGTTATTTCTTGATCAAGGAACAGCGAACATTGTGACCTGACTAGTATCATTATTAAAACGGGAAGGACACTTATTAATTACTTTCGAACGAAAACGTTACAATTTAAATTTTGTGGAGAAGGAAGGTCCATGGAAGGAACGTTCACTTTAAACGCGTCCTTGTGGAATGAAAGTGAGTAAAGGAGTGGACGTTATAGTTTACCGACGAACCCATCTGCTGATAACGACTTTCCACTCGTTGAAACTGTATAGTTTTTGCTTTAGTTCAAAACAAATACGAAATGTACAACTCGGATTACGACGATGGCCTTTGTTGCTCTTTGATGGGATGTGTATCGTACAAACACGTACATTACAGTCCGCTCAATTTGCCCTATTACTGTTATCAGCTGGCTCTAACTGTAGTTTCCCTACATTTTTTTGAATTGTTTGACAATTCGACTGTTCACTTAGATAACGATTGAGAATGTAAATTACCGCTTTGAACTTTATATTTGAGTTGTGAGTAGGATTATAAAGAGGACTAGTTCAGTGCACAGGATGAGTTTGAATACATAAAGACCAAATCGAGTGACATATCGTGAGAAGGCACAAAAATTGGACATCGTCTAGGAGCGTTCATTTCGGTGTTAATAAATTGTTTTCAATTCATGTGAAATCATACGCCGATTTGTACAAATGAGATAAACGCGTCAACGTAGAAACGCCGGGTGGAAATGCGTGAATTAAAGAAATTCAGCGGAGTTTTGAAGCTAAAACCGATAGTACAAGAAAAACGTATAATAAAACGTAGAACGAGAAAACGATCACTTAACAGTCTGCTCCAACAGTTGAGAAACCTCGTTTCGTCGGAGCGGGAATATTGATTCGAAAAAGAACAGATGAAAGCGACGGTTGGCTCGGCGGATGTCAATATCTATATCGAAAGGCCATAGTTGGTGTAATAGACCAATAGCCGTTTTAAAAATAGCATTAATACCTGTTGAAAGGCGGGATAACTAAAGCAGGTGATAAGAATGTGATTGTAGGTACAACACTTAGCAAGCGCTGGAAGGAGACTGCGGCAAGGGATACACCCCTGGGTAAGCGACGCATGCGCCTTGACGTTCCATCCGCCTCAAAATCATCCCTCCAACTGCCCTACTTACCTAACAGCCCTTGACCCTTGACAACAACACTCACAACCCTCGTCTATTGATCACTTTTCTTTTTTTTTACCTATTTATTAACAGGCAATTCTGGAGTTCTCGCCTATTCCGAGAGCCGGCAGGGCGAAGGTTGACAAATGCCTGTCAAGAGGCCGTCCGAATGGGCGAAGGGGAAAGAGAGAGAATGGGCCGGGTGTGGGCACTTCCCGCACTAACCTCGCGTTATTAAACCAGGAAGTGCTGGCTCAGAACGAAACACGCAACAATTTTTTCTTTGATACGCCCTCAAATCCAGAACGAGACAAACACGCCACGTTTGTCGTTGTTCAATAAATTTACTACTTCACCCAACGACACAGCTCAGTACAGCTCTATTAACAGAACTTGGCAACAATTGCCTATACGTCACTAAACTTGGTATGAAATTCCGCTTTTGGAAAACAGCGACATTTCGGAAGACGATAACTCGTATGACTTCAGACCATTTGGTGCACATTTTCTAGTATATTGATGCGCTATAACAGAAATTGTACCCTTTGAGGAAACGAACCAGGCCAGTGTATAGGCCATAGGCTCGTTGGACAATAAATAGAGCGAGCCACGGTTGCTCATAGCACTGCGCACTGGGTACCACTGTTTCACGAACAATCGCAGGAGTTCGGACATGAGAAAAGTGAACCCCATTCGATCCGGCGTCGGTACCAGTCCCGAATAGGCTAAAAACCCCTTTTAAAAAACTAATGAGATCATCACAGTAGAACAGAACTCAATACAAAACATTTTGTACGACGCATGACACGACTTTCCTCTGCTTCACGCACATTCGAGACGTTTTACCGCACTAACCCAATCATGTCGATCAATTTATATGATCCTGACGGAACTTAACTTTCATCGCAGAAACTGGTGCTGCTTAGCGTCCCGGAAATTATTGGATTTCCCCTATTTATGGCGCATCGTTGTATTGAGGTGATACGTGACAGTGTCAACACGACATTTTTGTTCAAGGTTCGTGGTTAAAGTTGTACAAATGCATAAAGAACACTGACAAGAACGTTACTCAAATAAATGATAATAATTTGAATTCTGAAATTCAAACTCTGGTTCCTAATTATTTTATAACCGCCATTCAACTTCCTTAGACTAGGTCACTAAGGTGAATTACTGCCAAAAGCACTTTCGTGACAACGCTATGTCATAAGTGCGGAATTTATACACGACCAAACTCGATTAAAGGTGTGATAGTGTACTATGTTGTTCTCGTAAAGAACGTTTTGGGAAAAAACACGCGGAAACTCATATTTTGATCATTCTGAACATCAATAAAAACAAAGGATTTACCAACGCAAATACAGCAGTGAATCAGCAGACAGGAATGAAAATAAATCAGTCCCTACTGCCCTAATTACTCATTATAAAACAGCAGGACACAATTTTCAACTAGAAGCCTTCAATATTTTAGATTACGCGAGAAACAAATTCAAGTTGGAAACGAAAGAAACGATAGCGGTAGAAAGACTTGAAGATGGAGCAATAAATAAGACAACCGGCGCAGACAGCCTCAGAGAAGTATACTCCAATTTAATACACCTACATGCGTCTAATCACCCTATCTGTTTGCACTAATTTTAAATTTAAGAGTGTTAACACTCAGGGTTTCCCGATCGTTGGAAACGCCCAACCCCAAACATCACGTAGCTTGTTCGTTTGAAGCTTTCTCCAACTCCACAGACGAGCGATTCCAAACTACTGATGTGTATAGCGCACCTAGCGCAATTCTCGAAGTACTGTGAATTATAGCGAGTTACTGGCAGAGAGTGGGAACTATTGGTGTCGTTTTTTGCACGAGTTGGTTCTCGAGACTTTAAGTGTATGATGCCCTTCCTTTATGTACTTGTAGGGAACGATTATGAGGCGTCAACTGTTTCGTTACCCAAATGACTCAATTATTTAGAAAATAAATGCATTCATTGAAGAGGACTTCGCACCAGAGGGGCGTCCTAAAAGTGATGATTATTTTGGCACCAGTGGTGAAAGGTCTTGTTATGCAATGCACCGCTGTTCAACTAGTTCAGGGCAACCATTGAATGTATTTCTTCGCTTTCCCTCCAAAGAAAAGTGCATTTACGTAGCTTAGTTTCGTCGGAGAAAACCCCCTCGCACTCTAATTGGTCGAGAGGAGCTCTTGGGGTTCCGCTAAAAGATTCAAGGGGCGGCGCTGCGGATGTTGCTGGGAGAAGGTTGTGGGGGGCAAAGCGTTGGTGGATGGAGGAGGCTCCAGCTTCATGCTCCAGGTCTAGGCTCCGGCTCAGGACTCGTTCAACTGCTGCGCTCCCTGGCTCTTCTCATTCCTTTTGCTTTATTTATATTTCAAAAACTGGAGGAGGCCGGAGGTGTTGCGAAGCCCAGTAGGTGTTGAACATAACCTTTAATCCTCTTCTCTTTTGCCCTTTTATTCCGACTCGGCACTCGTTAGCGCTTTTAGCGTTTTCCCCGGGACGTCGAGAGAAACACCCTCTCCTCCCCCCGCCCCTACCACGGCAAGTCGTTTCCTAATTCACCGAATCAAATGGCCTAAATTAAATCCAACCTTTTCTCCTACGAACGCGTCTCTCGCCGGTTTTCATTTTCTACCTCTTCCATTCTGAAGGGGTTTTATACCCAGTAAATCGCCCCTGCTAGCGCCTATCTCTCCCCTAGTCGAATGCAACTCATTAGGCTACAGACCGTTGGGGCCAACCGCTCTAACTTTATTTTACGCCGTGATCCCGTTCAGATAAAACAAGAGCAGTCGTGTTACTGGAAAACAGTTTTTCATGTGATATGACTTTTACAACATACATAAATTGACCTTTTTACTTTCTCCAGGGCTACGAAGTACAAAAAAAGTTATATAATTGGCTGAACATTAACATAGGTATTTTCTCCAGATCTTTACGTTTCAAAGTCTACTGAATTTCAAGATTTTAGAGAATGGTCAGTTGTCGGTGAAGACGATTGACAGCGACTGGACAGAACACAGGTTAAATTTTAAATTCACCCTACTGCTCAACATAGGGCGCTAAAATTATTATCGTTCACAGTTTAAAACAAATAAACTGTAGTTTAAAACTATCATTCGAATTTTGATACCGAATGACTCTGTACACTCGGCTGAAACATTAGTTTGGTACAAGCACTAACGTATGCTCAACAGTCGGAAGAGGAAGAGTTAGGCTCTCACCCTCCCAAACTATAGCCACAAAATTAAAAAAATGTTTCAACCGAGCACATTCTAAATAAAAATCGAGACTACTTGTCATAATATACTAGTACTTCCACACACCCTTAGCCAAAAGGCTTTGAGAATAAATATTGCTTTCGCTCTACTCTCTATGGGCCTGCGGTCCAAGGGCAACTCCTTATTTTGTACCTGCTAGTGTTTTTAGAAGAGTCGAATGTTTCAAATACCTTCTGCACATTTTCCCCTATCCGATTTCATCACAAAATACATGATCTCCGAATTTCAGATCATTCCTTTCATATTTTAGTTTCGACAAGTGTGTTAAATTCAAATCGTGGAAAACAGCCATGTCATCAGATCGTTCTTTGGGAGAATCGGCACATAGTCCCCAAGAAGACTTAGTGCCACTTTTCGACGCGTACGTGAACATTTTAATGTCGAATCTACAGAATAAATCGTTGGTGAATAATCCGTTGTGAAGATGCCTCTACACAGTTGAAGCAAGTCGTTTAAAGACGATAATAACGACGACCGCGGAACTGACGTTCGCTATCGGGTCCGCCCTGTTTGTTTTCCCTCGGCAAACATTAACCTTCATCAGAGGCAAAGATCCTGATCGAGCAAAGCGCCTGCCGGTCATTTCATTTCAAGCAAATAACCACCTCCCATCGAAGTTGCTTTTCGACGCGCTTTCCACCGCTCTGAAATTCCATTTATTACCAGCTTATGTAAATTTTGTCCCTGTTCTATGTTCTACAGGACGCGGCAGTTTTCTACTTTTCATGGCGAACAATCGGGTTGGTTTATTACTCACAAAGGTATAATCTCTCCAATAAAATGTTCGAACTAGGTCACTGAATTTATCTGAATACTTCGCGGCCCAATCAAGAGCTATTTCCAGGCGACTGAAATCTACTTACAAACAGTACGCGCACATCTCTCTCAAACGAATGACTAAATCGAACAATCTATACTCACCACCGCTTATTTCGTCAAAGAAAGTCTAAAATGGTTATGAAGAATATAATTTAACGTTCTCAAACACGGTTTTAATGTGAACCAAATACCCGTGAGTACATCCCCAGGAGAATCATAGTTCCGTATTCGCTTTTGAAATTTTTCGGTCACTTCGCCGATAAGAATGTCAAAACCCCGACGACGGCATTCTTGGTTGCATAATCTTAAATGACTAAAATATCGCACAAAACGCGAACTTCCGTTTCTGATAAAACTAGCGGGCGGGTTATGAGACGTGCGAATGAAAAGGCGGCGCACCGTGAAGAGGAGGAAGTTAGACAATGAGTAGAAATAGAACCCGAATCCTTAACAGTGATTTAGTCTCGAACGTTCCAGGAACGATTCGGTAATAGGAGAATGTTCGTACCTCGATGTAACCCATTCCCTTCTGTTTTCTCAACAAACACTAAAAGGTTCTCACGTATAGTTGAAATACGAACCAACCAATTTCCTGTGAATATTTCCTCAGGCGCGTCAAGTTCGGTATTCATTTTTCTTTACCGCAACCACTTCGCCGAAAATAATATGGAAAAACGACGAAGGCATGCTTGGCTGAGTAATTTAAATAGCACCAGCGCAAAAAAACGCGAGCTACCGTGTCAAATAAAACTGGAAATCAGATTATTAACGTACGAATGGACGATCCCGACGTCGCACCGTGAAGGGGAGGAAGTTAGTCAATGAATAAATGCCGCCTGATTCCTTAACAGTGATTTAATCTCAAACGTTCTGGAAAGAGTCCTTTGAAACGACTATAATCGAAGAATGTTCGTACCTCGATTTATAACCACTGCCATCTGTTGCCTCAATACGAACTAAACAGCGTGTAAACCGTAACATTTGAAGTTCTCGAATACATTTTTAACTCGAACCAATGAAATACCTGTGAATACATTTAAGAAATAGAATAGTCCGCGTGAAAGGCGTTTAAAAAAAAAGGTTTTATTAGCTTTACATAGAGTTACACAGAAATGATGGGGGAACGGCACTAACGTACACAGAAATGATGGGGGAACGGCACTAACGTACACGGCGTCTGTTGAGACAAGACTGACTGACTAGTCGAGTGGGAGAGAGGCTTTTATATTCTATTGCTGCTGTGTCAGCGGATGTACAGTAAGTTGCTGATGAGTAAGCAGAAATATGTAAGTAGTCATACGTAACTTTTATTAAAAATTCATAGTTCCGAGTTTTTCTTTACTGCAACCACTTCGGCGAAAAAAATATCGAAAACCGACGACGACATGAGTAAAAGAACTACCGGGTGAAATAAAACTGGAGAACTCATTAACATTAACATAGGAATGAACTACCAGCACACGGAGAAGCAGAAGAAGTTAATGCGAGTATTAGATTCATTCAAAGTCAGAATCTTGAAATGAATAGATTTTTTTTGAAACATGAAAAAAACAGCATCAATTCTATAAGTAAACATCGATTTTTTCAGGAAGCGATACTTATTTAAACAACTAGAACAAAAATCATTAAGATATAGCAACTTAATTTCTATCAAATTGATGCAAATTTATCACAATTTTCAATGATTGTTCATTTAAACTTGAAATAGTGCCTATAAACTACGCACAGCCTACTATTAAATTGTGCAATGTTTCATTAAAATTCTATCACCTTGACTTCCTCTTTCCAATTTCCACAGCGAACTCAATCGTTCACACCAAAGAATTTGTGGATTTTAGTTTCGTGCTTTCAACATTGTCAAGTTTTTAAATTCAACACATGGTATGGAAAATTGTCTGTGAACTCGATACGTAGTAAAAAACGCTTCAAATTGCTTGCAGACCTCCGGGACCCATACCATTCGATTCAGCATCGAAAAGGACCAGTAAACCACACGAAACACGATCTGACTACAACGGAACGACGAAAACTAAATATTCCAAGTGCCAGTAGGCGCCTGTAAGGCAGTTGGCACGGCGTGGCGCGTCTAGCTGGAGGGTAGTTTTAACGACACAGGAGGGACGGGGTACAAATTATGAAACAATTACTATCGTTGCAGTTATTGTCCCACGAGTTCTTTCAATTAGTAGAATTTGGCTCACTATAATCACTGTGATTTCACTATTTTCACTCGAGACGCATTGTACACGTTTCAGAATTGTTTCATTCGCCCCAGCATCTAAAAATACCTTGCAAACGATACCGAACACGGCGTATTTGTGATGAAACTGCCAAAATTGCGTTTTTGTTAATTTGCTTAACCATTTTCTCCCATAACAAACATGGGCATTGTCCAATCGGATTGCCTACGTTAGTAAATTGTTAGAATAGACATCTCGGGCAGTGGTTCCTATCAAATCGGGCTCGGATTGAGCTATTTTCAAGATGAACAGGCAGCAATGATAACTAAGGCTCACATACCAGAATAGCATGTTGTGTAAAGACTCACCACTGAAGTCTTCAAAGTGACGAAATATTTCTGGCGAGAATGCGTAGGTTGAGTTCCGGAATATCTTGCCGTGGACTGAGTAAAGGTACGTCCGCGAACTGGTCGAACACGGAACGAATATTCACCGACCAATAGCACTTAATTATGGAGAATCGCGGATTCACGTCGGTTTTACAAGAAACGGAATATTTGTCGCGGAACGGTTAACACGATCGCGCCTGGTGCCACCAAACTTTTCAAACATTTAATTGATAAATCGGATTTTTCAGTACTTAAATCGGGTTTCTCCAACGTTTTTTGAAACGATCACAATGAACAAATGTACGATTCAATCGACCTGCCAATTTCAGGACTGGGCATCGGCCTAAATCAACGATTTACCCGCATCACTTTTATCCGGGTGTTTGTTTAAATCCGCGAATGTTGGAGTTCACGAACGTATAAGCCTATTTAGCTAGAACTAGTTGTTAAATGAACCTAGTTGACTCAATTTTTAAGAGATATTTTCACGTTTTTGAGTCCTCAGCAGATTTGTACGTTTCAACGGCTTCCTCATTCTGGGTTCCAACTTCTACAAAAATAATCTGAAGTAGAGCATTTCGGTTGACGTCAGCATCCGTTATTGTCGAGGACCAAGGGAGACCCAAAGAATTCAGTGTGTGTACGAATGCCCGGATAACATATCATTGCACAAGAATCATTTTATTGCGAATTATCCAAACGAAATCATAACCTTCTCGTTTCTTTGAACAACCGAAATGAACTCCCTATTCTCCTCCTCCTATCGAGCGTTTCAAGAAAGCAAAATTAGCGAAACGATTCAAGACGAAACGAAAAGCAGTCATAAAACTCGTATTATTAAGTTATGGACAGTGTCCCAAAATGGTCTTCGTTTGGCGAGCGGTAACCGCGACGCACCGAGTCAACTTCTAACCGCTACGACTCCGTTTTGACGAGTTCGCGGGTTGTTATTATGTTCTAATCGTAAACCACGTTGGTGAAATCCGTTCTATTGCATAGTAAATCTCAAATCAGTGATCATTGAACATAGTTTTAAACGACAAATGTGAGCGTTTGGTGAAACCTCCGGGCGCCTCGACTTCCGTTGAGAGCGGACTGAGGCAGTTGACGAGCCCGAGCTCCGGCCGGGGGAGTCGACCCGCTGGGAAGAGCAGCTCGCGGAGCTAACAGCAAACGCTTAAACAAACGAAAGGACCGATCGTCCCGTCATCAACATCCTAAGGGACGCGTTTATTCATTAAACGCTCACTATAATTACTGTAATTACATTGTTTTCGATCTACAGTCCGGTCGTACACCTGTGAGACTCATTCCATTTGTCCCAGCATTTAAAAGAAGCTCGGAAACGACCAAACACTGAGTATTTGCGTCAAAAGGTGCCAAAATTACGGTTTTGTACATTTTTTTAGTTCAATTTTTGCCTATAAACACCGTGGATTTTGTTCGATTGAATTGTCGAGCAGGTGGGCACAACTAGATACTAAACGGGATTTTGTGCGAAAGTATGGATTTTTCAGTTCACATTAAGAGCATAAAACGTCCCAGACGGGGGATGGACATTGCAGATTTAGAATCCCGATGTCTTGAAACGTAAAGTATCTGGTTTTGAAGGGAGGGAGTAGAAAAGATGAATCGATTACTTTCACTGTAGTCGTCGTCCCGCGAGTTCTTTCTATTAGTAGACAGGCCCACGATAATTACACACACACACACACACACACACACACACACACACACACACACATTATATTAATGTTACGTCATTACGCAGTTATAGACGTTTGATGCTCATTCCATTCGACCGAGGATCTAAAAATACCTTGAAAACGATACCAAACACGGCGTATTTGCTATTAAACTGCCAAAATTGCGTTTTTCTTAGTTTGTTTAACCGTTTTTTGTCCATAACAACCACGGGTTTCGTCCGATCGGATAGCCGATATGGCTTAATCCCAATGACTTAAAACGTAAAGTATCAAATTTGAGGGGAGGGGGGGGGTGTAAAAAAATTTTCCCGACCGAAAACATAGGTCAGAATGAATGATAAACCAAAATCTCAAATTTAATAGAAGATTAAGGCACAACATGGTCGTAAGCATATTCGATTAGTCTGGTGTTGGTCACGAGGAAGACCATTTCTTACATAGGTTGGAACAATGCGCTTTCGTAATATACTTTTAGTTAAAACGGTGCTACGGTATCGCTTCAAGGGTCAAGTTTACAGAGTACAACTTTACCCTGTTTCAGGGGCGTCTGTTCCAGGTGAACCTATTGAAAGACCTACGTGGTAAAATAATAACCGCTGGAACATGCTTCTCCTATTGATAAAAACTTGAAATCTGTCTATGTTTGCCTCTCTACCGCTTTCATTCTAATTCATTTACAGAGGGCTAACGGGTATGGAACGTCGAGAGCAATTAACGGCTTTCCTATGAGTGGCAGACGACGTCCGAGGGATGAGAATTACAAGAGCTATGCAACAACAAACAACGATTTTAAACATGGAGGGTTTTGTCGTTGAACAATGTGTTACTTTCGCAGTGATTTTTGAAACATTTTCACACCAGTGGCTAAAGCAAGTTTCTAGTTCAAAGTTAAAATGATGGTTGATGGTTGAACGTAAATTGTTACAATGACAACAAAAGGAAAAAAATTGAGATACGAATTTATGAAACAAGTTTGTTAACTACAAGAAAGTAAATTATAGTGGCCGAAGAAGCATCAACAACCGACAGACTATTTACACGTTCCTTTCCCTTCACCTTTAGTGGGTTTCCCCAGAGGTGCATGGCCTCCTTCATTCCCTCCCTTTCCACAACACTCAACCATCCCACTTACCTTTCTCTTCGTGAATAAAGACCATGACCAACTGACTGACCCTGGTATTGACTTATAGGCCAGACGATGATGTCTTTACATCGAAAACACTCGCCCACAGTATCTCACCAGCCAGAGGTGATGGACTCACCTAACAGGTACGTTAACTTTAGCATTTTGCCTACTGGCGGAACTAACCCAGTTGCTTTTTAGATTTAATTGCGTACGATTTGAAGTGCCCCGGTTAAAATACGTCAAACCAAAATTTGGGTTATGCGGACTTTGACGCTTGACGAACCGCTGAACATCATAGGTGTAGCCGAGCTATGCCTCGCTCGAACTGCACGACACTAGTATTTTCTGGCCAAATATGATCCCGAAGCGTTAATAAGTAACCGATCCGAGGAAAGGGCACCCCTTTGAAGAATTTCGGCTGGTGGACTTGAGCGAATGCTTTTAAAATCGCATGTACTTTCTATTATCAATCCACGATGTACTATAGTATACACGATATAGGAACAACATACATCACGATCCCGTCCCCCTAAATCCCTTCAACATTATCTAAACCCCCGCATATCATGGTAAACATGAAACCCCCCCAACTAAGATCGCCAACATCAATATTATTCCCCTAAATGACCCTTCACTAAGCCTATTTACAGCTCTAAGTGCATATTAGAGAGGAGGGCATACGAAATGGAATCCATAGACGAGGGCTTCATTACAATCGAAAGCATTAACCTCGTCATACAACTCTCATTCCGCTCATTATAATTTAAGACATTCAATTGCCACTCTAATATGGAAATTAACCGAATAAAGGGGTCCTTAGAAGAAGAAGAACGCTCTGCACGTACTCGCCGCCCTTCACGATTTGAAATCGGGCTACTTAAGAGGACTACTCTGCTGAGGTCAAAAGGATTTGTCACGATTATCCTGATTAACATCTTTGGTCCCAGGGGATTTCAACTCGCCCTTAAGCAGCGAACGGGTTCTATAGAAAGCCTCCTACGCAATTCTCTTTTATCTACTACATCGGAGTCTCCAAAGGAATTACGTAGCAGCCGATTAGTTAATTAATATTATAACCATTGACACAAAAGTAATGCCTACGTATACGTGAAATTTGATTATTGATAACCAACATGAAGTATTAAGGAAATGAGGATACGTCCCCCATTAGTCTGAATCTGTTGAGAGTTGATAGAGTGCTGAGGGCGAACATTATCAATGTACTGGCATCATCTTCGGGGGCCGTACTCAGAACAGGAGTTGCGTATATATGTCGGGGGGGGGGGGGTAAAAGAAAATGGCGTTAATGTCGAAAGGAAAAACGAAGAGAATATCTGGTGTGACACGACACGCAACTTTCCTCCGCCCGTTGCTCCTACTAGTGTCACGCCTTTTATTGAGTAACCAGCTTATAGATAATTTATGGGACATGATTTTACGGGTAGGTTTGTGTTTATTGTTCCGAAGTTATATAGTAAAAGGTGCGAGAAAAAAAAATTGTCATTGAAACGACAGCAGTTTGAGGTTGAATTGTTGAAGATCTCGGGTCAGAAAAATGTTTTTCTGTTACTCGATGCACAGAAAAATGTATAGTATGCTTAATGAGGGATGCATATATAACTTTATAACATGCATAACAGCCCTCGTGGAGTTAGGGCGAGCTAATGGTTAGGCTCATTGTCATCAAATCAAATCACCTTGAAAATTTAATAGGTAATTTAAAACCTATTTGGGCGACCAATATGGTCTCGAGAAGAAGGGAGTTCCGTGTAATTGACATAGACAAAGGATAATATCGCCTTACAGCGGGTCGGGCCTTGCTGTATTAGTATAGTAGCCATATGACTATCGTTACGCCATTTATAACTGTCCGCCAAATAAATTTATTCAAAATCCATCTCGACTTTTTTGCGCAACACAGATTTAGTGATAAAGTCATTACAACTATAGTTGGGTTTCGGCCGAATTTGCCCGAACCCTTATTTTGTCGCCCCACGTTGAACTTGAGGATGAATGCCCAATTTGAACATTCACCCACACACCTTTTTCTCAAATGGTGTTTTTAGTTCTAAGAAATGGTCTGAAGTAACAACAAATACGAAAAATCATTAGATTACAGTCGTTTGCTTTCAAAGTTCTAAAGGTGAAGTGAGTACAAAACGTATAAACAACCAGGCATTGACGGAAAATGGCAAAAATATTTTCAAAGTGTCAATAATGGTGGAATTTACCCTATTCAGTTTCGGCGTCTCCCATAACGCCTGGGAGTTACGTGAAGTCGAGGGATAAAAGTGGAAATGAACAGTTGGACATCCAAGTTTGTCTTTAGATGAATTGGAGAGTGGACGGAAAAAAGGATGTAGATCATCAAACAAACAAAAATGAATTAAGAGACTTTTTCCATTATTCGCGAGGCGGAAAAAAATAGGATCAAAGGGGAAGAAGAGAGGTCAGTGTGTCAGGATAGCCACACCCCGGGACATCGATCCTCCTGAAACTCGCTCCAAACCCATCTTTTCACCCCTCGACGCCCTTCTACCTAGTCCTTTCCTTTTCTTCTATCCCGAATCCCTCAATCCACTCCCCGCTCATCCTTTAACACCTACCTGCCCTCTCGATCCGCAGGGAAACCGTGGAGCTGGTAACGACACAGGCTCCATCGAGTTTAACCGCTTTTCATTCATCTTCGCACAACCGCCTGAACCAGCTGTAACATCCTCCTAACAATCTTCTCGCCGTCGGGAAGAACACACCAATTCGGTCGATGCCTTGACCGGAAGGGTTGACAAGCGGGGGTGTGTGACACAATGATGGGGAAAGAGTTCCAATCGATTTGGGGGCACACGGTGCCGTCTTGAACTGCTTGATTTGGTCAGACCTAGCACGAAGTAGAAACGTTACGGCACGCAGGAATCATTTATCAACACGCTACAAAACAATAGATTACCATTTTTCGAATTTTGTAATTTACGTGGCTGATCCCTAATGTGTACCTTTAAGGAAAGATATGCACTTGTTGTTGCTACTACCTGATCAGTAGGTCAAGGAATACAGTAAAAATCGTGAAGAATAAGCAATTAAGATTTCAAATTAATTCTCCTGAACATCAGATTTTAAATTTATTTTGATCCTCTTTCGACATAATCATGTTTTTGGTTCGAATAACTTGTTTGTCGATAACCTCGAAGTAACGCATCATTTATACGAATATATATAACAAACCGATACATATGATTGGTGAAAAAGCGAACATGTTTCTAGATTGCTATTCTAAACGTTAATGGGACCGGCTCATCCACTTTTCCAGAGTTAAAAACGTTTAGAAATAGTAGTAAGTGAAACAGGCAGTGGTTGAAACTCCAGAATTGCTGGAAGAGCCCCTGTATATTTTACTAACGCTCGTAAAGACTCATTGTATAAGTACTTGGTAGGACTACCACCTGAATTTTTCTGTAAAACCTAGAAACATTTGAGCGAAGTTTATAAGGAAAACATTAACTAAACTCGATTTTTAAATGTTTGGTAATTTATTGTGCTGCTCAGCATTTTCCCAAGGATAGGAATTTTATGGTATTGCTGTATCATTAGGAGCTGTATACAGAAACAATTTAATCGAAATCGTTACAGTCGTTTTCGAGATGGTATAACTATAGTTAGCTTTGGGCGGATATTGCTCATACCCTTATTTTGGCGTCCCATGGTGACTTGGGGGCTAAATATCAAGTTTGAACTGATTTAGCCGTTTTCTCTCAAACGCGTTTACACATACACGCATACCATTTTTCCAAATAATGTTTTTCAGTTTAAGTCTGAAATGTAAAGATCTGAAGAGACTGTATAGCCAAGGAATGTAAAAGCGTGACACACATGAGGTCACACGAACTAATGAGGTTCAACGTCGAGTTAAGTAATGCGTGCTTTACTGGGACGTCCCATGAGTTGGTTATGTATACGATTTAAGTAAGTACACGGCACTACTTAACATATCAATCTCTCGATCAACTTAAATCACAAAGTTTCGGTACAGACGAATGTGAGACGCCAGTTGGTCTTGGGATTTGTGACGCCAATCAATGTAGAACTCGCGTGGTCCAGGCATTTGGGACGTACGTCTCCACCCGCTGGCGTAGGTTAGACGGTGACCAGACGTCAGACCTAGACGTCAGATTCGGTGACCAGGGGAGACTCAGCGTTCCCTCTTCGTGGGAGATGGACTCGCCTTTACGCGTCCCCAGGTAAGAGGCAGCAGCCATATAGGACGTGCGTGGCATAATCCTCGACGTGTGAAAAATTGGAGACTCGTGTTCCATACAGATGTTGTGAGGCTGCTAATGATGGGTGCCACCATCCTTCGTGCAGGCGATCCTACTCTGGCCTCAGGATCCTGTGCATGTGCTGGGTTGTGATCTCCACACACCGCCTCTCCTACACAATCTTGGCCTAGTCTGAGCTACTGCTGGAGTGACTTCTTATTGCTCCCCGTACGAGTGCAACATTCCCTTAGTTATGTGTGTCCACACCAATGCGACATCCTGAATGAGGTTCGTGTTGGGGGGGGGGGGGGGAGTTCCTCCCAGAATTTGTATGTCCAGGGATAGGAAGCAGTGTGTTGCACTCCAGGGTTTGTGCCCTCTGCCTGTATATCTTCCAGGAGTCCCCATGGAGATAAAGCGTATGTGCCAGTACAACGCCTCTTGGCTATTCCCGCACTGGGGCCTGCCATCGATTCAGGTCCGTAGGCTGCTTAAGATCCAGCCAAATAGAATGGGTACCGAGGAGGCTTCTGCCCACAGCTGATAATGCGGTGACCTTTGAGGGTTGGCTTCGTGGGGACTATAGTTCGTTGGAAGTTCCCAAACAATCTGAGGAGGGTGGCGGGGGAGAAGTAGAGGCTGCAGTACTCTCCCCAAACATCCTCAGGTCTTGGACCACACGATTGAACTTGACTGTCTCTCTGTACGAGGCTATCCACCAGCCAATCGTCATACTCCACAGTGTGCAGGAACACGAC
This sequence comes from Pachypeltis micranthus, assembly GCA_020466155.1. Lineage (NCBI taxonomy): Eukaryota > Metazoa > Arthropoda > Insecta > Hemiptera > Miridae > Pachypeltis > Pachypeltis micranthus. Next base: position 44,279,933 of record CM035769.1, read on the forward strand.
TCTGCAGTATCTGTGCAGTTACGTCAGTGCCCCCCTTTTGGCCCTGCCAATGATCTAATCTGGGCAGTAAGTGGGCCAAAACCCTCCAGCATGCTAGGTGTGCCATTGGGCGTGCCATAGGCAAAGGAGTATCCCCTGATACTTGCCCATGGGTGCTAGTTCGACCCTGATTCCTAGGGCCACCTCTATGGTATAGAGACCTCCCTTCTGAACGCCCTATGTCTATACAATGCTGTATTCATCACGATAGCACAACTACAGATACCAAATCTGACCTTTTTCAAGTACATAATAACTTTTGTCGAACTTCACGGTTGAGCAAAAAAAAAACCATCAACATCGGTCGACAACAGCGAAAACGAAATTTTACCTTATTTGCGCAACCCCTTCATGACATGATTTTGCCATAACCGCGGTTTGGTGCACAACTTGACAGGAAAAAGAATCGAATCAAAAAACAATCATCGAAAGGGACATACGACATATTTCTCCTCGATTACGCACAAAAAGGTTTTGTTTACACGGTACCAGTAGGTCGAAGGAATGTATTGCGTTCCGGAGTATCGGATAAACTTCGGATCAAATAATCTTCTGGTGCCGGTGCGGCAGAAATTGCGGGGGTCGGTCCATTCAGTTTGCTTAAACCGTCGCCGGAGGATTTACTACGATTCTGCTTCAGGGATGCAGAAATAAATCGGGAGCCTCGCTTTTGTGGAGCAAGCGATGAGTCACTTGGCTGTAATTCCTTAAGATAAGGTAGTTCTGCAGAGCCAGCGATTCAAACGAATTACCTCGAAGATTCAAGAGTTTACGGCAATTCGCTCACATCGAAATCGCAACCGCTACTTTTATTTTGCGCTGCTTAAATTATTTTAACGGCCCGTTATTTAACTGGAAACTTGTGGCAATGCGCGTTTTGAGTTACGACTGCGCTTCGACTTTGTCGATTTTGAATGAATCAAGCAGCAATTCGGGGTTTTCAGGACAGGAAGCGTTTGCCAGGTGAAAGCGATAGTCATAGAGTTTCAGTTGCAGACATTGTTCAGGGAGCATCCTGCAGAATTCCAAATTTCCTCTGAAGGTCAAAGAGCGCATTGATAGTTGAAACACAACAGTGTCCTAAAAAAAATTAGAGCAAATTGTACAGACCTCGGGCAGTAACTTCAGCATTCGCAGAAGCGGATATTCTTCTTGAACTACGCCAGAGACCGCTGTAGCAGGTATGCAATTCAATAAGCACACGAGAGGGGGATTTGAAGACGAAATAAGAACTAACTTGATGAGCTTGAGGAGTATTGTATTATATGTGCAGTGAATAGTGATTTGAGCATATAAGTGCGACACAATGGGACGACTTGGAATACTCGTACACTGGCGCTGGAAAACTGTATCGGAAAGAGAATGTGAGCTGCATGGGCCGAGAGTTGATAGAGGAATGTGTCTGTGTGAGCACTGGGAAGAGCGGTGTGTGCTGGAGGAGGTAAATCGAGGGAGGGAAAGACATTCTGGAAAGTACAATATGGGAAATCCCTTTGTCTGGAGGAGAAGCTGACTGAACGAGCAGTTCTCAGACTTCCCCGCAACATAACATGAAAAAAGGGCCGAAACTGTTGTGTAGAATGCATCTTTTGGCATGTGCCAAACACACACAGTATACAATGCTAGATCGCACATATCTCCTAATTATCCTTCCTTTGTCCTTAGATCCTGTGAATTTACTCACATAGTTTTCATAGAAATGGATGCAACCTAATAGCGCGAACTTTTAAACTTTTTTTCATTCCCAACGATACCAAAAGCTTACGTTTTTGGATACGCTGAACCTGACAGAACGTAGCAGACGCGATAACATCAACGAAATATCAGTACACGTACCAAAAAAAAAACGGGTGCGACGCATTACACAACTTTCTCAGCTCCAAGTGTGTTGGGGCGTGAGGCCTTCCAAGGCAGGCGGGGATTGAACCAGCGGACTCTGGGGGGTGAGGCAATGGGTACCAGCGGCAGCTGGGGCACTGAGCTCCCCTAATGGGCTCGTTAGGGAGTTAGGACATGGGCCCAATGTGGCCACGGCGAAATGCCATTCGTCCTGCAGCTCTGGCAAGGTCCTTTGGCTTGCAGCTGCCTCCCTGTTACCTTCTTCTTCCACGCACATTCGGCCATTTTGGATGCTGTGGTAGCTCCTAAGGTTTCGAAATTTATTGAGTATCCCCGCAACGTAATGGCTGATTAAGACCACCACTTCGTCTGACAGCCACAGGGAAAACATGCTACGAATACAAGGGCTCGCTGTTATTCAATGGGCGTCAGGAAGAGTTGAAAAAAAGAAAGATCTTGCAGAGCGTTCAAAAACAAACTTCAGAAGGCTGGCATGTGTTGGTTTTCTGCATCAATGAAGACCAAAGAAACCACAGTTTAGAAGGAACATAGTTATTTAGTAAAACATTGTAATATTGTACACTTTATAAGGTCATTGTGACTCTCCTCCCACAGCACAAGCATTCTTTAAAGGGGAGCGGTAAAAACCTGCAATTTATGGTATTATGTATAAAGTTGACAATCTCAATAAATTGTAAATAACACTTGAAATGATTAATCTCGTAGTGGCGTTACACATATTATTGAGTAATCAGTACATAGGTGATTCATGAGACTATCTGCTAGATTTGTCTAAGAAGGCTTGTGATAACCCTTTTACGATTATCGGGTAAAAACTGTGAGAAATGCCAGTGAAATGCCACGTTGTTAAATGTCTGATGAACGAGTATAAGCTCTCATTACATAGACAGTTTATTGGACTATCATAAATCTCTTTTCCTGAGAACGCTGCGCTAACTTCTTATCTTTACTTGTTGAGCTCGGAACCTCTGCACTTGCTCTTGTTTCAGTCCTCTGACCTCAAGCCCTTTGTTTGTAGCTGCCGGAATGCCTATCCTGCCTCTTCTTTAGTTCAGTTCAGTCATTTCACTCGGTCAGTTTTCCCTTTTGTGAACTTTCCAAAATATCCCCTTCCCACCTCTCAACACACAGCTCTTCTCAAACTCATTCGCCTCTCAGCTCTCATGATAGACACACAATTCACTAGCCAGAGAAGTCAGACTCACCTAACAGATACGTTAACTTTAATAATTTATCAGGTCACTTGTCATGGGACTTTGTATTGTTGCTAGTTCGCGTGAGCTACCGATACAGGAGACAGAGACGCGAGACCGAAGACAGGATGATGGTCTCCGCCCCGGACCAGTGATGTTTCGCGCCGCGCTCGAAAAGCACCTGCATTTACCAGAAAAATGGCTGCGTTTGGTGAAGATTGCGAAAATATTTATTGTCATCTCTAAATATGAGCTCGAAGACATCATGGACCAAGTGAACGCCCCTATACAAGTTGGTCGTACAATTTCCCAATAACTGCAGCTTCGTCAGAACACGAACACGAAACGAATTTATTGATGAATCGTCTCGACCAATCGAAATTATTTTTGACAACGAATTTCATCAGATTAATTGTACAAAAGTTAAAACAAACTTAGCGCCAAAGTTAGCCCCAATTTGTCTTTCAACGTTCAGCGTCCGCAATACGTCCAGCTCCACCTAGCAGAATCAGCAATTCTGTACCTCTGACTTGCTCATCTTGGACAGATGGTACCTTAGTAGACAGTGACCTGTAATCAGGCCGCATACCATCAGTACATACCTTCTCTCCACAGGCCTAACGATTTCCCAGTATACAGGACCATCCTCGGCCACGGTGCCCATTTTCTGGATCGCCCACATCACGGAAGAAGCCCTTTGTATTGCCCTCCTCATGTGAGCCTCCTATCTAGGAAGACTCACAGCTATTTCACTACCTGCCGGATCGTCAACACCTTCCCTCCGAGCAGGAGCTCTCACATTATGAAATTGCGTTTCCTGCTAAATAGGACCAGGCTGGTTTTGTCTGGATTGGCATATAACCCATGCCTGATACACTATCTTTGTACAGTATTCATGGCGAACTGCATCCGCTCGGAAATCACACTCGCGAATTTCTTAGATTTGTAGTAATAATACAGGAGTAAATCGCTGTCTTCTTCTTCCTCCAACAGTAACTCTATTTGTCTTTCCACTTTACACTTTCAAAATTAGTGACGAAGTTAACACGCAACTGACTACATCGACAGACTACGACACGAAATGAATCATAGTTTTGGTTGCGGTCTCGTTCTCGACTGACGGTGGATGACGAAGAGACTGAGGCACTAGTCGCGGTCTCCTGTCTCGGTCGCGGCGCGAACCGCCGCCTTTAATATGACACACACCGTTTCCTCAAATGGTGTACTTCAAACTCATAACCCCGTGAAACGCGAATATCTAAAGAATACTACAAAATATTTCTTTCAATCGATACCGTACTTTCGTAGGGCCAAGGAAAGTAAAAATATTCGGGACTGACTTCAAGGTTTTTGGATACGAGTAATATATTCGTCATTACGTTGGCTCCTTTTGGATATTAGTGCAAAATTAGAAAAGGAAGGACTTCATGATGGAAAGGACGCAGTAGTTGGGTTACAGACTCAAGAGAGCCCCTTTACGAGTGAGTGAGCTTTAACCCAGAAGTGGCGGGCGACCATCACGTCTTGGTCCAGTGCCAGTGACTTGAGGGGGAGCGATTTTCGGTCTTTGATACCACAAGGGTGGACATCAAAGAGGATTCTTGCAGGGAATAGCCTGTTATTCCTTAGGAAGCTAGGCACTAGGATTGGCACAATAGCACTTTCTGCCCCGGTGCTTATCCCAAATATGGGACAGAGTTATTTTTAAAAAACTAACAAAAAACAAGTGAGAACATCCGACTGGTGTTGACTTCATTTCGCTTAGCTCGGCGCTTCTTTTATCTGGTTACTGCACCCGTTTTCCGTGTTCTACAGTTCAATTAGAAGTTCCGTATTGCGTTCCAACTTTTGAGGTTGAAGGAATAAATAATTGGATGTTTGTAGCTCGGGTTTGCACAAAATCCGTCATTAACTCCGTAATTAACGTCGGTTTTCATGACGTTAATCAAACCACCAGATGTTTTTACTTTCAGAGTACACACACAGGCTCAAGAGTAAACCTAAATGTATACAAAACGTTCTTTGACGTCTTCAAATTATTTCCAAGAGCAGAATGATGAAAGTCAATCCATTCAATTTACACAAGAAACTTTCTACATCAGAACGCATACGTCTCCGACGGAAACAATAGAAACTACTTGCATAAGAAGCTCAATTTCGAGGAATACGCTGCTCTCGAAAAGGCCGAAGGCGGAGGAGCTCGTAGGTTTAGGAAGAACTCCCTAGGAATAAATAAGAATGGAAAGGATGACGGGGAGAGTTGAAAAACTGTCAAAAGGAAGTGATGGATGTTGATCGGAATCGCGAGCAACACTTCCAACAAGCGCCAGGGAAAGGGAGAGTGGTCGTGGGGGGATAGAGTTGGAAGAATGAAAAGCAACGGAGAAGAAATAAATATCGCCGAGGGCGAGGGCGTCGAAGCGAAGGGCGGAGAGGAGACCGTAATCCTGAATCCTGGGAGCGCTTGTGCGGAGCAAATGGAAAACCAGAAATTCTTCAGAGAAACTCGAGCGAGAGACAGAAGTGTATAACGACACTTGAGAAAATATTGACACCATTCAGAGGCCCCCTGAGTTATTTGCTGTTACACCGCCGACCTGCTGGTCGAGGAGCTTTAGTGAAGAATCACTTGATTTGTTTCGCCCGAGCAACACATCAGGCTCAAAGAGAAAACCCTTATACTGTAACTCGCTTGGAGTGGTCAAACAGCAACCCCCACTAAATTAGCGCCTCTAAATCAAATAACTCAACAGCTGCTGAATCAACAGCATTTAATAGCATTAGTAACGTCAACAGTGCGCTTAGAACCAAACTCAACGAATGATACTCGTTATCACGCGCGAGCTTGAACTGTAACAAGAGGCAGGGAGCACAACTCTGGTTCTCAATATCTCAGTTCCTCAGCTTGACAATAGAGGGAACAGAAAAATGATCGATTCCCTTATTTTACCATCATGAGTGTGGCTTTACGACTCTCTCTTACCTGAATACATCCTTTTAGTCGTGTCCATTAAATAAGTGTACACAATCTTTTTCAGTCCAACATTCACCCGTTTTGATTTATGGTGTATTATTCAGAATGAATAACATACAGCCATATTTTCGGTCAAGAACATTTTTTTACTAAGGACCACGCGCCGAAATTAGGTTTTTTGGGTTCAGTAGGCCTGATCTGAAGAAAACCCAACATTTATTAAACACGATTATTATACTTTCCTCCCCTTTGGGTAATCATGCGTCAAAAATAATGTTTTTTTGGAACATTTTTGTAATGTCCCGAGTAAGTGCGTCACTGGATTCGATAAATGTTACGAAGTGTCTTCTATACCCACATTTTGTTCACCGTGATTATTTCTGAATCCATCTGAAGAACGGTGATACAATTCATGATAGCTCGGAAAACGACAATTTGTTGAATATTAATTTACACGGAGTACTCAATGGATCAATGACACGGAGTACTCCCACATAACTAGTATCTACATTTCGTACTGTATAAATGTTTCCGTAGAAATGAGTTGAACGAAGATGCGGCAGGATCGTCGAATTTACGGGGGTTGCAGAAAGTTGTGTGTCACAACATATATTAACTCTGCCATAGCTCACCTCTAACGGTACTCAACAATTTTGACTGTATTTTCCAAAGGTTCTTTCTCAATTTTGTAACCACATTTACTCGATGTTCCCGCGCGTTTCTGCCGATTTTGTACTGCTACGCAACATTTTGTTTTATTAATCACTCTGAATAATACACCTATGTTTTTGGTCAGGTTAATGTTTTTACAACCCCCCTCCCCCTCAAAATTTGATACTTTACGTTTCAAGACATCAGGATTCCAAAACTGTAATGTACGTCCGCCGTCCAAAAATAAATCCGTTTTAAAAATCCGTTCTTCCGCCTGCTCGGTAATCTGATCGGACGAAAATGGTTTAAAAAATTAACAAGAACTCAATTTTCGCAGTCAGTATGATTTTCAAGGTATTTTTAGGTACTGGGTCGAATGGAACGATTCTCACAGGTGTACGACTGCGTCTTGACCAAAAATAGTGAAATCACAGTAATTATAGTGAGCCAAAGTCTGCTAATTGAAAGAACTCGCGGGGCAATGCAGCGACAGTAATCGTTTCATCGTTTATTCCCCCTTCCCGTTTCATTAAAACTACCCGCCAGCTCGACTTGCCACGTTGCGCCAAATCCCTACAAGCGCCTGGAATATGTCATTTTCGTCGTTCTGTTGTAGTCAGGTGATGTTTCATATCGTTTACTGGTATTCTTCGATGCTGAATCGAATGGGGTGGATCTCGGAAGTGTGAGACTAGGTAAAGCTGTTCAAGAGAATAATAAACCGTTGTGTAATAATTTGGAATTTTTTTCTTGGCACGCAGATATACAATAACGATAACTTAATATTGTAATTAAACTACGCGTTTTCAATCATGATTACACAGTGAGATTATTAACCACCATGAACTGATAACAGAGAAGAGGCGGGAGGAGGCATTTCGGCAAACTGACTCAGTTCAAACTTGTGATGTGAGTGTTAGTCAGAACAACTAAAGCAAAAACGCTGCAAATTAATACACAACGATTTATTATTCCCTCTGCGGCGTAGTCTCACACCTCCGTGACCCATCCCATTCGATTCAGCATCTCAAAATACCTTGAAACGATACCAAACACGGCGTATTTGCCTTAAAACTGCCAAAATTGCGTTTTGTTAATTTGTTTTAAACATTCTTTGCCGATAAAAGCCATGAGCTTGGTTCGACTGGGTTGCAGAGCAGGCGGGCACAACTTGAAAGAACGGATTTTGTTGACCACGGCATAAACCTGCCCACGAGGCGGACGGACATTGGAGATTTGGAATCCCGATGCCTTGAAACGTTAAGTATCAAATTTTGAAGGGCGAGGGGGGGGGAGGTTGTGGGAAGGTTTTGCTGACCGATAACATAGGTGTATTATTCAGAATGAAAAATAAACCAGAAGACCCCATAATCATTGCCAACCTGCCTGCCTACCTACGGCAACTTAGTGATTGATGATCTGAAGAAGCTGACTAGTCACAGTGCTCATACAAACGAGAGTAAGCGTGTTCTCACGCCTCAGTGCGGCACCTACTCGAGGGAAACCCTATGGGAGTCTGACAGGGCGAAAAGAATCGTAAAACAGTCCTATACCATCAACAGCAAGGAGCTAGCCATCTTGAATATACGGATTACTTGTATCTCTGCAAGCTTTCGCAGCACTGACATTATTAGCCATTATATCGCCAATAGGCTAGAATGTTGAAACAACCACGAACAGACGAATAAACTGAACCTCATTTTGGACTTCGCTACCGATCTAATCGATACGAATGGTGAACGCTTCCCTAGTTCCTCACATTACAGGCAACGTGGGGCAACCTCGAAACATTCTACACTGGCGACAACTATTTACATTTGTCCTAGAGCTGTACACCGAATCCCCGTTGCCGAGCGCCAAACCTCACCATGTGTAACAGCTTTGGCGATACATTTCACTGGGCGTCCTTGTCGAATGCCGCAGTTACAACACGAGAAACGAAACTCGTGATTTTCCTCTCGCGGGCGCAGGAACTGGCGTGACAACAGAACGCTTACAAGATTCGGTTACTTCCACCGCAAAACCGCTAGATTGTCCTATAGCAATAATTTCCTTTTGAATCGAAAGAATGGAAGGATCAAGTCCTTTTTACTATAATGGAGGATCCACGCAGGATCAATTGCCCTTTTAACCCTTCGGCATTGCTGACCATTTTCCTCGGTTCAGGATTATTAACGCTCGACGATTTGTCAATTCTTTTACCTCTTGGAGTCTCCTTATTTCTAATCGCAGGGCTGACAATCACAAATCTTGTTTACTTCTTTTATGTGAGCCGTTGGCTACAATTCCGAGCAGCGCGGAACTTTCCTTTTAGCGAACAACGTTTCCTCGTCTTTCTCATCTTTTCATTTCCCTGTCTCTCCTTTCCGTTCCAACTCTTCCAATTCCATTTTACTTCTGTTCAAAGTAGGTTCCGCTGTTATTGAATCGATCTTCCTTATCCTAGCAGACAATCTCTTAAGAATCCAACTGATTAAAAGACTGGAGAGATCGCACTGCTTCTGAACGGATCTTGTCGAGGCTTCACGAAACCTCTTTTCAAGTTGAGGCCAACCTGATTCGAGGCTTTCAACTTCTGACTCCATTAAAATGAGTTCCAAGGGCTCGTTGAAACGTGATTAGGGGAGGGGGAAACGTTTCTCCTTTGAAACTTCTTGAAGGAGTGGAAGCGATATTGAACGTAAACAACGTTTGTTCTCTCGGAATCAAACATTAACAACAACCAACAAATGAAGCCCAAATGACTAAGTTGAAATAATATCGTAAACTTCGAAGTCATTCATAATCGAACAATATTCGGCTGTTTAAAGAGGAATAAGAGTGAGCATGCTTTTAGGGCTCAGAGTAAACCTACGTGCCTTACACTAATTTGACAAGTCCCAATTTACACCGACTGCTACACTGAGTTGGTTAGGCTTGCTGGCTGGAAAGAAATCATCTCCATAGTTAGAGTATAGTTATGTGCGAATAAAAATATCATCAAACAATAATTTCCCCAGAGGAGTTTCTTTTTTTATCTCCTGTCCAAAGCTCATTTTCCTACACTCCTTCAGTCCAGTTCAACAAGATTGAAACCATGAACCGTGAGCGAGCAGAATCCAATAAATTTCCGTACGCGAGACTGAGTCTGCGTGAGAGAATAAGGTAGACGGAGTGATGGTGGTAAAGGTGAGGGGGAGAGGGACAGAGTGGGAGAAACTCACAACTAAAATATATATAATTTCCCGGAAAAGTCGAGGGAAAATAAAATACTTCGTTCGCGAACGGAAAAATTGATAGGCTCGTTGCGGGGTGTTGCTCAAACCATCAGGTCGTGACCAGGCTGCAGAGCCCCCTAGCACGAATTGAAACCCCAACACGCGACGATCCAACACAAATCTTTGCCCCGACCAAATACTCCATCCTCCGTCGAGAGACGTAGTTGCGGCACGAAAAACCTCGGCTGTTAAAAATAATTGCCAGGAGACTGACACATTCGTTTGACTGAAACTGCGGCAACTCGAAAGCGTTTAGTGGGGCGATTTGCTAAGTTTGGTCTCGGGAGTGGTGAGAGAGTAAAGTGGTCGATGAACAAAGCAGAGCTTCTTATTTCGCTCCTAGAACGAGAAGCGTAGGAAACTCACGAGCATCCATTCTCTACGTTCAAGCAATCATTACGTGACAACGTTACCGTCAAACGTACAAGGGGCCGTACAGAGCATGAATCGCATAATCCCTAAAAACGCGAAGTAGAACTGTACGTATGCGCACTACATACAAACACACATTATAACTAAAGTGAGTCATTAGAAAATAGTTCATTTCGACTGTTGGATTACGTTAGATCGATTTCAGCGATTGTCATCATAACGAAGTGGTATCCGAATAAAACACGTTGTGCACTTATATATTTACTAGAGAGGTTCGGCTTTCGGTGTGGGTGGGGGGGGGGATAGCATCACGCAAACCTTTTTGCGACAGCTGTCCACAAGTCGACCCCATTTACTTTGACACACTGAGAATATCTCGTGCATTATTGTACGACCCCATTCATATTTAAATAGTTTCCGCACAATTAGGAAGCTCTATGCCCGCCATAGCCAACCTTGTCCGCACATCCTCGACAAATGTAGAACTGCTTCCGAGCACTCATTCACTTTTTCTAGCTTCCTACTTGGGCCCACCAAGCAATAGTGGGGAAAAACAACATTATTACATTCTTGCACGTCTTTCTCTTCCGCCCGGGTTGAGTGGGCTTCAGAGGGGCGATGGAAATGATTACCGGGACCTTCGAGCAGTTCGTGTAGTGTACGAGAGGCTAGTATCGTTACGTTGTAGATGCTCCCTGCCGTGCCTGTGGTAACCAGTTAGAATAGCTTAATCATATAGCGCAGGATTGTCAGTGTGCTCATGGAGGCCACATCAAGCGTCAGGACGTGTGCTGCCAGGTCGTCTCTGGAGAAGGACTGAGGCCTAGCATCGTTGCCTTTTGCCCCGCTCAGTCTCCTAGTATCTGGCGCAAACATGACAAAACAGGTTCGTGTGGCGGTGTTGGAAGCTCGTGGAGTTTAGGCAGGTAACATTAGACTTGCACCATTGACCATAACATAACGCGGCATTGTATAGATGTCTGGTGCAAGAAAAGTACCACGGAAACTAACAGATCTTTCACTGCCCTAGCTACCAGAATTTATTCGATCCGCGGAAAAGTGTAGCAACATCCAAGAAATTATAAATCACGTTCACGTTAACTGTCAATAATCATGTCCAAGGCATACGCCATCCAGCACTCTCGAAACGTTAGGTTCTTCTTCGGTTCCTGAACTCGTTTTTTAATTGAGAGGCGATGTGGATCGAGATGATACTTGAATACCCACAATCAGTCCGAGAAGACACGTTAGATACTGAGAGGGCGCACGTCAGATATCATCCCTCAATGAAAACACCGTGTTAAAAACAGTTTGGAAACCGTAATACGCGAAAGGTTTGCATCCGTTAACTGATCCACGACAATTCTGACGGTGTTTCATTTCCTCCGAAGCGAGCTGCATAGACAGCGGAGTTGGTTAGTCCATAAAATCGTGGACATTGCGGGCTGCTGGTAACGATTTCCAAACCTAATTCTGCTGCGACCGATTTGAATGCTAACTGTGAGCCATTGTCACAGGGTGGTCCGCTTTGCACGCCGAATCGAGAAAATATTTTCTCGTTATCCAACGATTTCGAGGAAACGAGAAAAATAAACTAAACTTGAATGACGAAGTAATTCTTGTCAGAGGAAGGAAACTTGGGGCACACACACAAACCGAACCGAATGGTCTTTGAATCAAACAAGCGCGCCACACTGAGGTTCGAAATCGGACCACGCCACGCCACGAAGATTAGAAATAAGTACTAGTACGTTCCAACGGTATATTAGTAATGATTTATTTAACGAATAAACTACTAACCAAATTGACAGAAGCGTTAACTGAGCGCGTCACAGCATATGACAGTAATGCAATTAGAAATCAACGACACAAACATGGGGCAACATGAACAGATGGTCATGGTCTAACTAGACCATTACAAATGGTATGGCTCCAACACTCGCTTTATACTTTATACGCGATTATACTGGGTGCTTCGTACCTTTTTAACTCAATCTGCCACCTTGTGGTGGTCGCTTTGAACGGACCTTAGTAGATACAATTTGTATCTACTGACCATTTGAATGCCGTCACATTTTTGAGCATTTCGAACGTTTCAACTGACCTCACACTTTCGTCATAAATAAATTGAGAAATCAAACAGGTACTTACAAATCACTGGGGTTCAAAAAGTTCACTTACCTGAAACACGAAAAGAAACTCGATAAGTAAAAACATGAGCAACCATTATAGTACGCGATATAAAAGGGCGATTCTCCTACCAATACGTTGCAAGACTCACAGGCCATCATGTTACAAGACATACTGAGGGAAGTTATCAATTTTTGCCATCACCTCAGTGAGGTAAATACTACTATTGATGGTTTCAAAACGTAAAATGCGTACTTTTGTCAAAATTCAAATTAAAGTCGGGTAGAATACGAGTATATGGTGAGACTTGTCAAGATCACAGTCGACTTCAGTGAGAATTTGGAGTCATGTATCCACTCTTTTTACTTCAACTTATTGCGAAAATAAGTACAACGGTTTGATCAAACTCAGAAAGAGTATTAAAAGATGGTACTTATACATCGTATTTCATTAATGTTCCAGGGAGGTGGGAGGTTGAAGCGTTCCACTGAACGCAGACAAAAAACATGACAATTTACTATCACGTGGGGATGGTTGGCTCTACATAGTGGTATATCGTCCAACCACAAATGTGATCTACATGACGGAGGTCTTCTAACAACCTATACCCTTTTTTACTTTCCTTGGCTCTACAAAGTAGAAAGGAAAGTTATGTAATCGGCTGAAAAAAGCATTTTGAGTTTTCTTCAGATCTTTACGTTTCAGACCCTCCTGAGTCCGAAAAACACTATTCGGGAAAATGGTCTGTGTGTGTGTCTGTGAATGATTTTTAGAGAAAACCACCGTACCAAATCAGCTCAAACTTGATATCTCGCCCGCAGGTCACCATGGGACGCCAAAATGGGGGTTTGAACAAAATCCATCGAAAGTTAACTATAGTTATCACAGTGATCAAAACACCAAATATTTTTTTTCTCAAAAACGGCTCTAACGATTTTGATTAAATTTTTTATATTGACTTTTTCTTGAAACAGATACGTAAGCTGAGACAGATGGGAAATTAAGATTTACAGAACATTAAACAACCGGGGCCCGATTGTCCGGACCGGGGTTCCGATTTTCTAAATAACCGCTCGAAACGATTTCGACTAAACTTATTCGATACTCTCAAATAACTTAGTACCGATAATTTCTTCCCAATAGCCAGTTTCGTAAGAACGCGTTGAACGTAGTAAATAGAGAGCTCGCATATATACCAGATCGTTGAAATTTGTATGTTGCTTGACAGATATTCAAACGTGAAAAACGATAAGCGTAAAAATTATCAAAAGAGCAATTTGATCTCACATCGTGCAAATGAAGATTTTGGAAGATCTGTCGATCTAACATCAACTGACCCTAAGCGCCCACATCCAACGCTGTAAGTTCACTTGAAGCTGAACTATTGAAAGTGGAAGGGTAAGGAGCGCCTTTTGAATAGCAAAACAAAATTAATGATTTCTAATGCTCTGGTGCAATTCAGTTAAATTAAGGAATTGTAGAGTGGGGAAATGCATGCTCGAATAAAATAAAATATCTGGTGCGCAGAGACACATAACTTTCCTCAGCTCTACGTCGATTCACTAATGTTCATCGTTTATTCTACCAACTCTATTTATTTTTCACTCATTTGAAACGCCACTTCACGGCGGCAGAAAGCAGTAGTGCGTACAGATGCGGAATTTATTGTGCTGCTCTGAGTAGCTGCGTATAGCTACTTGGTTGGAGTACCACCTGAATTTTTCTGAAGAACCTAGTAACATTCGAGCGGAGTTTATAAGGAAAACATCACGCTAAAATCGATTTCGTCGAAATGTTTGATAATTTATTGCGCGGCTCTCGTCATTTTCCCACGGATGGGAATTTAATAGTATAGTTGCCTCATTGGGAGCTGTCCACATAAAAAATATAATCAAAATCGTCGGAGCCGTTTTTGAGAAAAAAAATATTTGGTGTTTTGATCACTATGATAACTATAGTTAATTTTGGACGGATTTTGCTCATACTCTTATTTTGGCGTCCCAATATGACTTGCGGGTTAGATGTCTTGAGCTGATTTGGTTCAGCCGTTTTCTCTAAAAATCGCTCAGCTACACAGAACATTTTCACAAATAGTGTTTTTCGGGCTCAGTAGGGTCTGAAAAGGAAAGAGCTGTAGAGAACTCTTTTTTTTTCAGCCGATTCCTTTCTACTTGGTAGAGCAAGGAAATTTAAAACGTAGTGACTACAAAAAATTGTTATTAAAAATTCTGTATAATAAACATCGAAGATATCCATCAAGTGAATTATTTATGGAAAATAAAGTATTCATTTTTGAAAAACTGCCATAACCATTATTTACAAACAGCTACTAGCGGGCAACTTGATAGAGTAAATTATAATACAACTCCAGGTCTTAGAAGTTACGATTACTGGGAGAAAATTAGCTTCAATAAACAACAGATAACGAAATGTGGGAATGAAGCAGTTACCCCAGAATTTACGGAAATGTTCGACAAAACATCATTTGCGACACATTTAGATTTCTTTCTCTGTTCAATGGACTGACAGAGGAACATTTATTGAGAACAATATATTGGCATTAACTATTCAAAAACATCCTGAGAGTTTGGTGAAAATCGTTGAAGCCGTCTTGCTAAAAAGCGTAAAAAACCTATTTTTACTTCATAGGGCTATATCCCCATTCACCGTGTAGTATCGTGGAGGTATGCATAGAGAAGATCAGTATTGTACAAACTAGTAGAAAATAATTTAAAAGTTTTATCAAAATCGTCAGAGAAAAAAGCGTAAACTCCTGGTTTTTGGCACATTTTCGTCCCCAACCCCCCATTTCCATCGACCGATGTCAATAGATAGTTTTCCTTTCCCTTCGGGTAGCGGAAAGTAAAAGATAAAAATTGTAGATAATATAAATTGATCAATAGGAATTAGGCAAATTCGTGGATAAATAGTAAGATAGGCATAGCGAGAAGTATCTAGAAATAGTTTACGTGCGATTCTGAAGTGAGTATTTATTTTGCTATTTCATTTTCAGTGAATGTTTATTTTTGAAGTTTTCAGTGCGGATAACTACTCCAACCCCTACACAAGTTCACTTAGTGGGGTCGTAGCATTCAAGATATTTGTGAAATAAGTGTTTTAAAAAGTATTAAAATAAATGCAATTTATAAATTTTTTGTTAAATCTCATAGAAATTACTACAATTTTGTGTAGTACGAGTAACTAAAAATTAATATTATCTAGGGAAGGTATGTTTCTGAGCTGGATTTACGGGGAAAATATTTTCTTCGCTGTTGCGTTCATTTTTATTTTCTCCAGAATGCTCTTTGTATGGCACTATAATTCGGCGCTAGTTTATACGAATAATTGATTAATTACTATTTCTGTACCCATCCGTAGAACGGATATATAAACCTAATTAGATAAGAAATATATACCCAAAAACTTTTAGAACAATTTTTATTGAACTCACAGGGTCTTTTCAATTACTTTCATTTTGTTGTTGCACAACGTTTCGCATCGGATATTTTACTTTGTGGGGAGCAGCTGTTCTACGCGTAACATTTCTGCTAATAGCAAGTATGTTGATTAAACCTAACGAAAGAGCTAATTCGATAATCGCACCTTCCTCGACCTTGTAACTGTCATCACGACCGCGTCGATAGGCTACTTGTAAAGGTCAATGGAATAAATGCCGGTTACGAGTAACAATAATTTTGTCGTTACTCCGCGACAAATTCGCGGGGGGTTTTGAGTTTTTCCTTGAACGCGAATAAGGAAAGAAAATTGTCGACCTTTTCCGACTCGTAGTTTATCACGAGAATTCAGTATTCATCGGATGCGCCGCGCCAGAGCCGCGAGGCCGTCCGTTACAGCTGTCCCCGACCCGACTGGGGCCATAAAAAGGTGGCAAAGGAAGCGGCAGTTCGGAAATACGGGGTTATATTCGAGTCGGAAAGCAAAGTGGATTTCCTACAACGGACTGAGCTGAACCACCTACCGAGACTCTTCCGCATGATTTACTGCGATAGTTTGCGCTTGGGCTTTAATCCGATCGCCAGGTACAGAACTCTTTTACGCGAGAGATTATAAGGGCGATAGTGAGCTTGACAAGTTACATATACACCCGTTGAATACTATTTTGCGAACATTTGTAAACAGGTTTTCACACACACTCCCCTAATTGCAAACCTGAAGGCACTAATCTGCCGGGTCGTATACAACACGCTCGATGTGGTAAGTGCCGCAGTTCCTAATACTCCCACACCCAAAATTAGGTACCGAACGGACGCCAACCCAAGGCCGATTTCATCAGGCATATCTGTAATAGTGACAATTGCAATGTAAGACGCGGCTTAACGCAGATGCTCATCTAACATCATAATCAGCCGTTACTTAACGTTGTTCCACCTAGCATAACGCTTTGGCCATTCTAATGCAATACACCACCCAGTATGAATCGCTCTACTTCTAATACTTACATAGTGTGAGAAGTTACCCAGGGGTTACTCGCACGCCAAGTTTCGCATTTTGAGCCAAATAAAGACGTTGATAGCGGGTCTGCGGATCTCATAAAAAGCAGAACTTCGACGAACCAATAATGAAAAAATCTATTCCTCATCGACCTTGGGAACGAATTGCTTCTGATGTGTTATCTGTCGGAAATAAAAACTACCTCCTAATTTGTGATAGTTTTTCTGGATATTTTGATTTTTCCAGAATGTCAAGTCTCAGTTCGCGTGATCTTGCAATTCAAGAAATGGTTTTCTGTACAAAAGGTGCCAGTGGTTGTGGAATCAGTTGGCGGAACATATTACGCTTCACACGAATTCAGTGAGTTCTCGAAAGAACAGAATTTTACTCAACAAATCTCATCACCCAACTACCCCAAAAGCAACGGACTGGCGGAGGAATACGTATCAACTGCTAAAAATTTGTTTAAAAAATGTGACGCAGATGGATCTAATATTTACGAGGCTGTTTGTTCGATAGAAATTTCCAACAATATCCAACTCCCTCGACCCTGTTGTCTCGACCCTGTCGGCGACTGCAAGCTTCTTACTCAGAATTGAACAGCTCGTCCAAATCCAGAATCACGCGAACCTGGCGATAAGGTACGATATTGGGTTTCCCCGCCCGTTTGGAAGCCAGCAACCATTGTGAGACCAGCGAATGAACCTCGATCACACATAATCACTCCTCAGGACTCAACCCGTGAACTACAAGTACGTCGTAATACGAAACATCTCCCAAGTTGTATTTTTAAAAAACATAACTTATTTGTACAATTGCTATGCAAGATGCCGTAAACGGCAGATGCTCATCTAACCTCATAATCAGCCGTTACCTAACGTTGTTCCACCGGTCATACGTTTCGGGCATTCTAATGCAATACACCACCCATTATGAATCGCTTGAATGTTTCCCATTGCTTTACATCTAATACTTATATTACAATTACGAATACGTAGAACCTAAACGTTGATTTGACGGTGTCATTTCTATAGTTTTGCGAATTTGGCGTATTCCTGACTCATCGCACCGTTTTTCACAGTCCTACGGACATTCACAATTTTGAACGTTAGCTGTTTAACAAAATCTGTTTTTCATCCAGTTTATAAGCATGTCGCTCAACGTTCTAACTGGTTCCTGAATCCATTAAGTTGATCCTGCTTATGCCACGATTATTATTGAGTATTTAGATTGTTGGGCGCACAAGTGGGGGACCTTGAGTACGGAAATGAATGAGCGTGGTGAGTGAGGGCTGTATTACTTCAAGAAAATAGCGATATGAGTGTGAGTGTGAGTATAGAAGCGGGGCATAAGGGGGCTCTGAATAACATGACCTGGTTGCCCGTGGAACTAGAGAGTAGATCTGTGAGGCCAGAGAGCTGAGAGATGGGCGTCTATCGCGAGAACTGAGAGACGAGTGAGTTTGGGAAGAGCTGTGTGTGTTGGAGAGGAGGTAACTCGAGGGTGGGAAGGATATTTTGGAAAGTCCAAAAAGGGGAAATCCGTTGTCAGAAGTTGAACTGAGCTTAAGCCCTTTGTCTGGAGGAGAAGCCGACTAAACGGGCAGTTCAGATTTTCCTGTGGCTAACAAGAAAAAGGCTCCAGGTCAGATATAGTAGGGTTCAATGCATCTGGGAAAGACCCAAGCTCAAAATTCCAACTACTTCGGCCTGTAGCGAACATTATCCCCCGTGCTGTGGCAGCAGAACAGCCATTGAAGTAGAGGTAATAGTTCAGCTGGGCAGGAATGAGCAGGAGGATGTGTCAGAACTGAGCAGATGCAAGGGTTAGAGCAGCAAAGGTGTTGGGAGACCAATGACCGGGTATTTAATTGAGTACAACAACGGAATACTTGAGGTTAGGTACAAAAAGGTTTGGGTGACAACGCAGGAAACGCAGGGGGCGGTGCAAATAGAATGAAAGGACAGTGAGACAGCACAGGCATGAAATGAGAACGATCAAGGTGGGGTCGAACTTTCCCACTGGTCCATCAGTGATTCATTAGCCTCCGTGTGAGGCTAACTAACTGCGAGATTTCGAAATTTATGGGGTTGCTCCTAATTATCTTATGAACGCTATGGACTAACACCCTGATTTTTTTGAGAACGCTTCTCATATTAGCGAGATTTATAAGAAAAGGGGGCGCTGAAATCGATTTACTTCGACATTTATTGTTGTGCTCTCGTCATTTTCCCATGGATACACGTTACAGTGTGTGATCAAAGTCGCTTTTGGTGTTTAAAACACTACGATAACTATAGATAGTTTTGAAACGATCAAATAATTTACTCCTATTTAAATTCTTTGGCTTTGGGAATCTCGGGAAAATTGAATTTGATTGCCGTTGCAACATTCAAACAGGTTTAATACTTCAACGTGGCATTGACGGTCTAACGCGTACTTCCATTCAATACGAAACAATGAACGGAAATTTGAACCCGACAAAGCAATGCACACAGGGCCAATTCGAAACATGACGTCGGATTTCCTCAATTGCAGAGAACCGCCTTCAATTCGTGTTTGTTCGGAGTCTGCGTTCAAATTAGATCTGGGTTGTGTTGATCGGAAGGTTGAGGAGAGAATAGGCGTTAGTCAATACTGTTTAAGTTCGAAGGGGGAATCGGGTCAATGTGTAATCGATGTACAGCTCAGCTCAGCTCAACCTCTGCCACTTGAATACTTGAATGTATCTCGTAAATAACCGATTAATAGATAACAGCGGCCCTCCGGTTACATCCGCTCGCTTCCCGCTACTGCTCATACGGTTTGTGATTCTTATGCATCTGATAAAGCCACAACAGGGGTTATCAACAGTTACTGTTGACGTGGTAAATCTTTAGACCCGACGTAGAACAGCAATCTAACCGATACTCCGTTGCCGAAGCACTGGCCCCACCCGGTCATTTACAAAACAAAAATCCCGCAAAAAGTAATTGCGCAGTAGCAGGGCAAAATTACTGGAATTCATACTACTCATTCATACTATCGAACCGACGCAAATCGCTTATTTTTTAAATTTCCCTACCACCACGGAGTAGAAAGGAAAGTGATGTAAACGGCTGACAAAAATATTTGAATTTTCTTCAGAATTTTACGTTTCAATGGCTTCTGAATTTAAAATATCTGGTGCATAGCAACACACAACTTACCGCCACCCCTTTAAGTTCGAACACCACCTACATAGGCGGGCGCTATATCTTCGTTCACGCATTTTTACAGAAACATTTATGGAGACCAAAATGTAGGGATTAGTTAGCTGAGAGTACTCCGAAAGTTTGATCGAAATCGTTATTGCCGTTTTTGAGAAAATTGGAATACCGATAAATTGGGTTGTGTCCGCCAGTAGGCAAATACTAAAGTTAACGTACCTGTTAGGTGAGTCCGTCTCCTCTGGCTTGTGAGTTACTGTGGGCAAGCGCTTTCGATGTAAAGACATCATCGTCTGGCCGTTTAGTCAGTACTGGAGTCAGTCAGTTGGTCGTGGTCTTTATATACAAAGAGAAAGGTGAAAGGAGTGATGGAGCGTTGGGGAAGGGGCGGGGAGAGGTCTTGTTGGTCAGTCTACCTATACCTAACACAGCCAGTCCGGCTAAGGTACTACTAACAAGACTGACCAACCTATACCTAACACAGCCAGTCTACCTATACCTAACACAGCCAGTCCGGCTAAGGTACTACTAACAAGACTGACCAACAAGACCTCTCCCCGCCCCTTCCCCAACGCTCCATCACTCCTTTCACCTTTCTCTTTGTATATAAAGACCACGACCAACTGACTGACTCCAGTACTGACTAAACGGCCAGACGATGATGTCTTTACATCGAAAGCGCTTGCCCACAGTAACTCACAAGCCAGAGGAGACGGACTCACCTAACAGGTACATTAACTTTAGTATTTGCCTACTGGCGGACACAACCCAATTTCTTTAATACCTAACACAGCCAGTCCGGCTAAGGTACTACTAACAAGACTGACCAACAAGACCTCTCCCCGCCCCTTCCCCAACGCTCCATCACTCCTTTCACCTTTCTCTTTGTATATAAAGACCACGACCAACTGACTGACTCCAGTACTGACTAAACGGCCAGACGATGATGTCTTTACATCGAAAGCGCTTGCCCACAGTAACTCACAAGCCAGAGGAGACGGACTCACCTAACAGGTACGTTAACTTTAGTATTTGCCTACTGGCGGACACAACCCAATTTCTTTAATACCGATAAATTAATATTCGATAAATCTCCTTTTCTGTGTTAACTTGGCTTATATCTCCGTTCAACATATATATACAGAAATAATTATAGCAAACGAAATGTTGGTTTGGGAGACTAAAAGACACTACATTAGGATTTATCACATCTGGTGAAGAAGTTACCCTGGAATTTACGGAAATGTTAGAAAAAACGTTATTTTCGACACATTTTGATTTTTATCTCTGTTCAATGGACCGTCACAGGAACATTTATTGAGAGGAATATGTAGGTATTAACTATTTGAAAACATCCTGTGAGTTTGATGAAAATCGCTGAAGCCGTTTTGCCAAAAAGCGTAAAAAACCTATTTTTGCTTCAGGGGCCCATATCTCCGTTCACCGTATTTTCATGGAGAGAAGAAAAGTTGGGTTTCGATTGGTAGAAGATAATGTGAAAGTTTAATCAAAATCGTTAGAGCCGTTTCCGAGAAAAATGCGAAAAACCCTAGTTTATGGTACATTTTCGTCCCCCAACCCCCCTTCCCATCGGCCGAAATCGTCCATAACCTTATTTTGGTGTCTACAAAAAATAACGAACAAAACAAAAAAAGAAGCAGCTCAATCGGAAAACCCAAATTTTTACTTTCCGCTACCCGAAGGGAAGGAAAGTATAGTAATCGGCCCAAAAAAAAAAATTTGGGTTTTCTTCAGATCTTTACGTTTCAGACCCTGCTGAGTCTAAAAAACCTAATTTCGGCGCGTGGTCCGTGTGTATGTGTGTGTGTTTGTGTCTGTAGTTCGATAGGTTTTTTACGCTTTTTGGCAAAACGGCTTCAGCGATTTTCATCAAACTCACAGGATGTTTTCAAATAGTTAATACCTACATATTCCTCTCAATAAATGTTCCTGTGACGGTCCATTGAACAGAGATAAAAATCAAAATGTGTCGAAAATAACGTTTTTTCTAACATTTCCGTAAATTCCAGGGTAACTTCTTCACCAGATGTGATAAATCCTAATGTAGTGTCTTTTAGTCTCCCAAACCAACATTTCGTTTGCTATAATTATTTCTGTATATATATGTTGAACGGAGATATAAGCCAAGTTAACACAGAAAAGGAGATTTATCGAATATTAATTTATCGGTATTCCAATTTTCTCAAAAACGGCTCTAACGATTTCGATCAATCATTCGGGGTACTCTCAGCTAACTAGTCCCTACATTTTGTTCTCCAATGTGAACAAATGTTCCTGTAAAAATGCGTTGAACGAAGATATAGCGCCCGCCTATGTAGGTGGTGTTCGAACTTAAAGGGGTGGCGGAAAGTTGTGTGTTGCTACGCACCAGATATTTTTTTTTGGGCCGATTACTATACTTTCCTTCCCTTCGGGTAGCGGAAAGTAAAAAATACCATTCGGTAAAACGGCAGAACTAAATCGCGAAACTCCTAACCCCGAATAGGCTCCAAACTGTCAATAGTTATCACAGTGATAAAAACACAAAATTTTGTTTGTCTCAAAATTGGCTCTAACGATTTTGATTAATTCTCTTGCATGGAAATTAATACGACAATACTATAAAATGCTAGTTAGTAGGGAAATGATGAGAGGAGCAAAATGAAAGGAATGAAAATGAAAATTATTTTAGTTCAAATTTCCGTTGATATGATACAAGCCTTCTCAATAAACTACCGATGCGATGAGAGTTTCATAAGGTAATTATGAGCAATTCCAGAATACGAATCACCTCCGTGTCACTGCTACAGAGCTTCTCAGAAAAATAGGGTTGACAGGCTCGTGAATCAACTATGCAATGATGTAAGTAAAAGCAACTCAATAAATTCCAGAACCATAAGGGTTTCTGTGTAGAACGTTATTATAAACTGTATGACGAACAGATGCGGTAAGTTGCTACAGTGATCGCTGAATGCACGTGGGGCTAAGGAAAGTTATGCCATACCAGATATTTCAACAATTGGTCGTCCTTCTAGGTTTGCGTAGGTTTCCACTGGTACAAATAGGCATTAGACACGTCACGTGTTGAAACCGACTCAATCACAACCACTTTTTCAACTTTTTGGGATCCTCCAGACCATTCTCGGCCCGAGCTTCAGATTAGTCATGTATGTTCGCGTCAGTACGACCATCCTGGAAACACCCCACCCAAGACCAGCGTTGTAACTGGTATCATCCCCAAGTAACCGTCTCATCGCTACACCACACTCCAGGCTGTACCACATCCCCGCACGAGATGAATTTTAAAACCCGTCCCCTTCGGAACCGATGAATCACGAGCGGACCAAGACGTCAAAATATCCCCAAAAAAAAGGGATTGGCAGTAGAAAAATACGTTTATCGCGATAAGAACTTCTCTACAGGAAAAGTTACGTCATTCCCTTGGAAGTAAATCTCTGAACCGGAATGTCCAGAGAAGTAAAAAGTTAAGACTAATCCCAAACTATTCTCACGAATGTTTTTTTTTCTTCTGAGTCCCGACTACCAACGGGTTTAGAACAAACTTCGAGAATTTCCCAACCTTTGACAGGATGGGGAGAAGGTTGTATGGGGGGGGGAGAGGATACGAAGAACTGGTCTAATTTCCAGAACTTTTTTCTCCCTTGAAATAAAGTTGTCGGTTTATATAGAGTTGTAGTTTGTATCTCATAAATAATATCTAGAAGTTCAACGAAGCGGATGCAGCAGTTTCCGAACCAGCGACTCGTTCAATTCAAATGACTGAATCCCGTAATTGCTCCGAATATATTTTAGTACGCTAAAACGCAGGAATCTTGAAATTGTCATTTTACGAGGCTTTCTTCGCTTGGGAAATAAACTAGTACAAAACGGAAATAATGAAGGACAATTCCCTCGCGTTTTATTAAAGATGGCGAATAACTGAATAAAACGAATTGCAGATCGTAACCTCGGGGGACCATCTGCTGCATCCGACCTGTATTGGTCGATTGGGCTTGACGTCAGACCGAATAAGCCCTTCACTCATCACGTAGAAGCCCCACTTTGCATTGAAAATGACGATCCCTGAAGGGATTCGAATCGTTATTTTATCTACGTCATACGACCTGCAGAAGAGCGAGTGAAAGGAAAACGCGAAATAAAAAAACAATCGCGAATATCGGGTAAAACATTTCCTCCTCTATTTAATCTAGTGAATCGTTCTCGGTCTTGGGTTGTGAGGGCACTTGTTTGACATTAAACTTTCAACAACCAACATCCGACGCCCTACGCCGAACTTATTTTGGATGATTTTATTAGCTCAATTGAATTTTCGGTCGCACCTCAGGGCATTCAAAATTCACGCTGGAATGTAATAATTGATGGGTTGTTTTAACGGAAAAATCACGCTATTCTCACATTTCTCAACCGGTTTATCGTTTTGTCAAATTGACTCCGTTACGAAATCATAAAATGAAAGAGAGAAAATGGTAAATAACGTCGTTGAAGTATATTTTCGCTAATTGTCGACCGACTGTGATTATTCATTTTTTGCTCAACAACGAAATTTGACTGTAGGATCGGATAGAAATGGGCAACAGACCTAAATATTCGTGAGGTATACTACATTCTGTAACGAAACGTTTTCAAGATAAACGGTTTCATTCGTAGAACGGAGAAAAAAGGTGCTAGTATCAACGCACGATGAGAACGTATTCATATTTTTCGATCTGTGCGTTGCTGGCAATTAGTTCGGCAAGTATATTAGGTAACTGCGCTACACACACAAAACTCAGTCTTTTTGCAGAAGAAATTATCTGGTGCTTAGGAACACACAACTTACCGCGACCCTCCGCCAATCCAACGCGTTTCTACGGAAACATTTATGGAGCGAAAAATGGAAGTACTAGTTAGTTGAGGATACTTCGTTTTCTGAATTATCGTCTGAAATAATTGCGAGGTACAAAATGTGGGCACTCCGTAAGACTGATCGAATCCAACGAAGATGTCACTGTGGAACCCTCAGTGCCGGGGACATGAGTGGGCACGATTTCTGGTCTTTGGTACTACTTCTCCTAGGAAGGACATCAATGAAGGCTCTTGCAGAAAATACCTAGGAACGGACCTGAGAGACATTTGGACTGGCACAATAGGTCTTTAGACCGCGATATTCATCCCAATTTTGAGACAGTCAAACACTATTTTCGACACATTTTGGTTTTTATCTCCGCTCAATGGACTGCCGAAGGAACATTTATGGAGAACTATAAACAGGTATTGAGTATTTTATGATATCTTGCGAGTTTGGTGAAAATCGTTGCAGCCGTTTTGTCAACAAGTGAAAAAACCCATATTTTTGCTTCGTAGGCTTATATCTTCGTTTACAGAATTTTCGTGGAGTTATTTACGGGGAAGAAAAGTTGGGTACTGACTGGTAGAGTTAATTTGAAAGATCCATCAACATTGTTATAGTCGTTTTCGATAAAAGAACTCTCGTGCTTTTGGTTAATCTTCGTCCACCCCCTTTCCAATCGATGGGAATCACATAATGTTATTTTCGTTCGCGTTGTCAATATATAACAAACAAAACTCAAAAAACAACCAGCTCAATTTCCGCAAACGAGCCGTTCTCCCGCAAATTGAACTACTACACACAACACACATTCAGTAGGCCTCAAAATGATCTGAAGAAAAACCAGCTTTTATTGGCACGATCGCAGTACTTCCCTGCGGGGTTTTGATCACTATAACAATTAATCAAATCTATTTTTCGTTCAGTTCGTATGTACGTGGCAGAGCGCAGCTCAACGTTCCACTTTGAAACTAGCGGAGCGTAAGGTTTCGGAATTTATTGAGTTGCTCATAGTTATGCTGCTACCATTGTTGAGTATTCAGTTCATAATTAAGTCATGAGGTAGTCCACACCATTTTTCTGAGAAGGTCCGCCATTACTGTGTAGGAATTATCGGGTAAAAACTGTGAGAACGGCAGTTGTTTGAATTTCGTAATTTATGGGGTTGCTCCTAACTATCTTATGAGCGTTATTAAACTCTCATCGTATAGGTACATGATTTGTTGGATTTACAAGGAAAAAGCTACGTTCACTTAATGATAATTTGTAATTTGCTCTCGTCATTTTCCCAAAAATGAACCTTTTATAGTACAGTGGTGCTAATTGGAATTTTTCATTCAAACAATTTAATCAAAATCGCTAGGGCCGTTAGTGAGATAGAAATAATTTGATGTTTTGCTCATGAAAGCCAGCAAGCCAAGTATCAAATTTAAGCTGATTTGGTACGGTCTTTTCTCCATTCGGACTCAGTAGCCCTTAAATGGTAAGAGAACTCGTTTGTTCAGCGGATTACATAACTTTCTCTCTTCTTACATAACTCCGTAGGGTTAAGGGACATGAAAATTAGCTTTCAATCAATTTTGTACTTAGCTCGTAAATAAATCGCGCATGTATGCAGCTCGTGTAGCTTATTAATTCAGTAGCTTTTCCTCTGGTGTGTTCCAAAACGCATTTTTATGCGTAACAAATTCTAGCACGATAAGATACTATTAAACTTGTTTTTTAGCCAACTCAACTGGCAAAATGTGCAGGATGAAGGATGAAAGACAAAGAGGCTAAAAGAGGGGAAATTTCAGCGACATAACTGTATTTGTTAGATGAAAAACGAGTACCTGGCCCAACAATAATTTGATCGATCATTGACACGGAATAACTGTAGGCTGAACTGAGGAGGCCGAGCATCGACGAGGCCGCTAGGGACGAGCCCCGTCGAACACTTTACGCACAAAAGCCACGACGCGTCAGACAAAACAACGAAAGGGATATTCGACGGAGAGAGAGAGGAACCGAACGATCAACATGTCACGACGCGGTGAATGACTGACGACCGGTTTCCTACGAACAGTCGTACGCCAATAGTCGCCTCCCCACCGCTGGCGAACCGCTCGACAATTGCAGCTCAGTGATGAAAGGAGTCAATGACAGGGAGTACGTGACAGAGAGAACTCGGTTGGAAAAAAAGCGTGACGCTGAGCAACAGCAATTCGAGCTCCACGAATATTTTGGAGGTGAAAATCATTACGCTCCTACGAACTTTTGTTTTTGTTTATTTTAATACCCGTTTTGTTAGCGCATTTTTGTGCTTATCTCAATGGACTTTCAGAGGAACATTTGTGGACCATAATATGACCATAGAGAAATTCAAACCCTGTGAGTTTGACCCAAACCGTGAAACCCGTTCTTACAAAACGTTACAACAAAGAAAGGCCGAGTTTTAGCATTTTGGTTCCTATCTCTGTCCAACGAAACCTTCGAGTTTGATCAAAATCGTTAGCGCTGTTTATCCAAAAAGAACTGGAGGAACAAAAGGTGGGTATCGATTAGGAGAAGATAATTTGAAAGTTTGATAAAAAAGGTTTTTTGGTTAGTATGAGAAACCACCAACTTTTTTACTTCCCCACCACATCAAACACTGGCGAATAAAAGTAAAATATCTGGTGCGTTGCAACACACAACTTTCCTTAGCTCTACGTCAATTCACTTTGTACATGGCTTTTTCTGATTACTCATTTATCACTCAGTTCATTGAACTTGATCAAACAACACTTCACGGCAGCAGAAAGCGGTAGCGCTTACAGTTCCGAAATGTATTGCCCTGCTCATACTAATTCCCGTACCATTATTGTACAACTGGTACACCGAGAATTAATGAGGCTGAGAACACGAATTTTTTTTAATATGATAGTAATCACATTTGCAGAGTTATTGGGTAAAAACTTTAAGAACTGGTAGTAGGCGAAATGGTGGTAGTTGAACTTCCGGATTTTCTTGAGGGACCCTCATATATCTTATGTGCGTTATTAAACCCTCGCTCTATAGGTATTGGATCGGACTACTACACCAATTTGTTTTAACATTCTAGTTTATGAGAAAAAAATCGCGCTAAAATCGATTTTGCGACAAAAATGTAGATCATTTATTGTGCTGCTCTCCTGATTTTCCCACGAATTTATACCGTATGATTGCCTTATTGAGAGCTATCACTATAAAAAATTTAATCACTATGATAACTATAGTTAACTTTTGGTGGATTTTGCTCATACCGTTATTTTGGCGTCTCATGGTAACCTGCGGGCTAGATATCAAGTTTGAGCTGATTTGGTTCGGTGGTTTTCTCTAAAAACCGCGCTAAAATCGATTTAGTCGAAGATTTTGGTAATTTATTGTGCTGCTCTCGACATTTGCCCACAGATGGGAATTTTATGATACAGTTGCCTTAGAGGTTGAGAGCTATCAATATAAAAAATTTGATCAAAATCGTTACAGCCATTTTTGAGAAAAAAAATATTTGGTGTTTTGATCACTATCATAACTATAGTTAACTTTCGGTGGATTTTTCTCATACCCTTATTTTGGCGTCCCATGGTAACCAGCGGGCTAGATATCGAGTTTGAGCTGATTTGGCACGGTAGTTTTCTCAAAAAATCGTTCACAGAGACACACGCAGACCATTTTCCCAAATAGTGTTTTTCGGACTCAGTAGGGTCTGAGACGTAAATATCTGAAGAAAAAAATTTTTCTCTGCCGATTACATAACTTTCCTTCCTACTTCGTAGAGCCAAGGAAAGTAACTAGTACGCGAAACCACCTACTTTTTACTTTCCGCTACCTGAAGGGAAGGAAATTATAATCGGGTAAAAAAAAAATTTGGGTTTTCTTCAGATGGCCACAATTCAATAGGGTACTGGAAGGTGAACTGCGTGCCGCAGACACCGACCTAATTGTACAAGCTGCCACACCGGAAGAGGTGGACAGCAAAGTGGACATATTTACCACAGCACTGCACTCTGCTGGGCTCTCTGTACTTGGGCAACAGAAGCACAGGGCGATCAAAGTCCCATGGTGGACTGAGGAACTTAATCCCCTCAAGCAAAGTGTAAAAAGAGCCAGAAGGATTTACCAACAAACTCGCGACCCTGATACCAGAGCCACATTCCGAACAGCCTTCATCCAAGAGAAGTAGGTCTTCCACCGCGCCATCAAACGAGCCAAATGGCAAGGCGAAATTTTGTGGAAGCGTAAAGCTTTGAGAACCCCTGGGGCAGACATTACAAGTCCTCCATAGGAAAAGCAAACGTAGAGCAGGTCTTAGCTGCGATGCAAAATGACCTGCAGCATCGAAAGTTCACTGGAAACCCTCCTTGAGAAGGCGTTCCCAGATGACCAAGTAGCTCGAGACACTGAAGATCAGAGGGCAGCAAGGTCATGGACCCTCCAAACGAGCCCGACATCCCATTGTGGACAACAGGCGACCTTGGCAGGGCCCTTGCGACCTTAAAGCCCAACAAAACTCCTGGGCCAGATAAAATAGAAAGCAATATGCTAAGGAAGGCTGAGCGGACAATCTCCAGGGCCTCCTTAATTTATTTAATGACTGCAGGTCAGACAGTTCCCCACTCAGTGGAAGTCTGCGCGTGTTGTCACTCTTCAAAAGGGAGGCGACCGCAATCAGTCAGACCCGCAATCAGTCAGACCCGCGATCATGGAGACCACTCAGCCTTCTTTCCATATTAGGCAAAACACTAGAAATCTTGATGTTGCAGCCCCTCGAAGGAGCCTTTGGCCGCAACCTCACAGGCAGGCAATACGGGTGTACCAAAGGAAGGTCCACGCAGGATGTCATTGTCGAAATTCGGCGTGTTTCCCTGCTGGCACCGGCTAACCCACCAACGACACACCTATCGTTAGGGCGAACTGTGAGCTCACCAGAGGGGCACGAAGATTAATCAAAATCGTTACACAATTCGTTTCATTCACAGCTCAGTTGAAAATATCAATTAATGGCAGCAGAAAGCGGTTGCGCCTACAGATCCGGAATTTATGTGCTGCTCGTACTCATTATTGACCAATTGGTGCATAGAGAATTCAATTAATGAGGGTGTGAACTCGATTCGAAAAGGATAACAATCACTTTTCCGGAGTCATCAGGAAAAAATGATAAGAAATATTTTATGAGCGTAAGTTAAGACTCATCGTACATGTACTACATTAGAGTTCCACCCGAATTTTTCTGAAGATTATAGTAACATTTGAACGGAGTTCATAAGGAAAAAATTACGCTAAACTAGATTTTCGAGAAATGTTTGGTAATTTATTGTGCCCCTCTCGTCGTTTTCCACCAAATGGGACTTTTGCGGGATTATCACCTCATCAGGAGCTGTCAACACAAAAAATGTAATAAAAATCGTTAAGGCCGTATTCGGGGGGAAAAACATTTTGAGCGGATTTAACACAACGTTTAAGCTAACAGGATTTTCCAGATTGAGAAGCCTGGGATCGTAAAGATCAGAAGAGAAATCCGAAAACAACTTGTCGGTCGATTAAAATACCTTTCCTTCTTGCTCCATAAGGCTAAGGAAAGCAAGCAGAAGCGATACCCCGTAGGACTATGAAGATGAGCCATTGAGTAATGAGACAAACGGACTGAGATGAAGATACAGGAACTGAAGACAATGATCGTAATAATAAACGGTTATCGTGAGCGAATGTTTAAGAAACTGCTACCGAACTGAAGTAAATTGAGTCATTTTCAGATAACAGGATATAGATCTGAACTTACAAGTCCACTCTATACTGTTATGAATACTGAATCTCGCGTTTGAAATGATCCTCAACATTTCCGCCAATTACTCAACTTTCCTGCTTCGTTCTAAGAGCTCAGGAACGTACGAACGGGAAGTACTTACACGCGATTAATTGTTGTAACAGTACGATTTGAATTCTTCAAATTTGTCACCGATTTCGAGAAAGATACAAGTTTTCACGCTTATTTACAGGATCGAATGTCTTCGGACGTCGCGAGAAGAGTGTATTCGACCGTAATTCGCAGCGAAATGCGGGGAGCTGCAGGGAGCCACCGCGACAAGTTACTACAAGCGTTCCAGGCCTGCCGACCTCCCCACCGCACCTCACCATCGCTCCCGACAGTACCCGTTTTCGGATTCAGCAGGCCTCAAACCTAAACATCTCATGGAAACCCATTTTTTTTTTTTGACACGATTAGGAATACTTTCATTAACGTTTGGGTAAAAACTCAACTCAGTCGAATAAATAAGTTTCCTTCCTAGTGCATACGGTTAAGGAAAACAAAATGAAAACGATACCCCGTAAGATCATGAAGATGAGCCATTAAGTAATGAGAAAAACGGACTGAGTTGAAGATACAGGAACCGTAGACAACGATCGTAATAATGGTTATGCGACGAATGTTTAAGAAACTGCTACCGAACTGAAGTAAATTGAGTCATTTTCAGGTAGAAATTCGACAAATCAACTTTTCTGAGTTAATTTGGCTTATATCTCCGTTCAATATATATAAGTTAAAGAATGGTCCGTGAAGTTAGGCTTTTTAAAAAACACTTTAATTCGATTAACTGAACAATACAGAGTTACACGAAGGTACACAGTACGGATATTGTCGACGCGGAGCTGAAGGCAAGACTGACTGCTCTCTGTTGAAGGCGAGGGCTTTTTATATTAAATGAAATGTGGCGTCAGCAGTTCATGGTAAAGGGGCTGATGTGTCAGGGGGTGATTTGGGGTACGGATACGTAACTTATAAATACAGAAAAAATTACAGAGAACGAAACGTGGGTATAGTGGCTAAAAGACACTCCATATGATAGTGAAGCACCCCAGAATTTACCGATGTGTTCTAAAAAACAGTTTTTTCGGTACATCTTGATTTTTATGTCTCTTCAATGGGCTGCCAGAGGAACACTTATTGGGGACAATACGTAAGTATTAACTATTGGAAAACATCCTGCAAGCCGTTTTGCCAAAAAGCGTAAAAAACCGATTTATGATTCATAGGCCCATATCTCCGTTAACTATATTTTCATTGAGATATGTATAGAGAAGAAAAGTTTTGTACCAACGGGGTATCGATCTCTCCGATATTATTGACTTGCAAATAATACACTCTATACTGCTAGTTCGAAATGTAATGAAAAAAAACTCAACATTTCCGCCAATTACACAACTTTCCTGCGTCATTTTTAGAGATTAGGAACGTACGAACGGGATGTACTTACACACAATTAGTTGGTGTGACAGTACGATTTCAATTCTTAAAGTTTGTAAACGATTTCAAGACAAATACACGGTTTCACTAGCTAATTTAGAGGATCGAATGTCTTCGGACGTACCGAGAGGAGTGTATTCGACCGTAATTCGCAGCGAAATGCGGGGAGCTGCAGGGAGGCACCGCGACAAGTTACTACAAGCGTCCCAGGCTCGCCGACCTCCCCACCACACCCCACCAATTCGCTCCCGACTGTACTGTGAAACTGAAAATACCGCCATTTCATCTGATTGGAGCTTCTCGACTGTACTGTTTTTGAACGCATTTGAGCTTGGTCAAACAACACTGCGCGGCAGCAGGAAGCGGTAGCGCTTACAGTTCCGGAATTATTGCGCAGCTCGTACTCATTCCCGTACCATTATTGAACAAATGGTACACCGAGAATTAATGAAGCTGCCAACACGATTTTTACTTTCCGCTACCCTAAAGGGAAAGGAAAGTATAGTAGTCGTGTCGAAAAAAAAATTGGGTTTCCTTCAGATCTTTACGTTTCGAGGCCTACTGACCTCTTAATTTTAGGCCTAAAAACCTAATTTCGGCGCGTGGTCCGTGTGTGTGTGTGTCTGTAGTTTGATTTGCGGGAGAACGGCTAATCCCATTCAGCTGGTTCTTTTTTTGTTTTGTTTGTTATTTTTTGTAGACACCAAAATAAGGTTATGGGCGATTTCGGTCGATGGGAAAGGGTGATGGGAGACGAAAACCGTACCAAAAACTAGGGGTTTTCGCATTTTTCTCGAAAACGGCTATAACGATTTTGATCAAACTTTCAAATTATCTTCTACTAGTTAGTACAACACTTTTCTTTTCTGTACATATATCTCCTTGAAAATACGGTGGACGGAGATATAGGCCTATGAAGCAATAACAGATTGTTTACGCTTTTTGGCAAAATGGGCTTCAACGATTTTCACCAAACTCACAGGATGTTTTCGAATAGTTAATACCTACATACTGCTCCCAAGAAATGAATGTCTGGCAGTCCATTGAACAGAGATAAAAACCAAAATGTGTCGAAAATAACGTTTTTTTCAACATTTCCGTAAATTCCAGGGTAACTGCTTCACCAGATGTGATAGATCTTGCAGAGTGTCTTTTAGTCATCCATACCCACATTTCGTTCTGTATAATTATTTCTGTATATATCTGTTGAACGGAGATATAAGTCAAGTCAACTCAAGACAGGAGATTTGTTTAATATTAATTTATCGGTATCCCAATTTTCTCAAAAAACGGCTATAACGATGTCGATCAAACTCACGAAGAACTCTCAACTAACTAGCCCTTACATTTTGTTCTCTATAAATGTTCCTTTACAAATGCGTTGAACGGAGATGTAGCGCCCGCATATGTAGTTGGTGTTCTAACTTACGGGGGTGGCGGAAAGTTGGGTGTTGCTACGCACCAGATATTTTACTTCCCCACCCCATTGATGTAAATAGCTCATCGAACACTCGCAAATAAAACTGAAAAATAGGTCATGCCGTTTTCCCACAAATCTATCACACAAACCACGAGTCCTCAAAACGTTTCCTTTTGGATAGTTAAAAGTAAAAGATCTGGTGTGACGCATCAGACAACTTTCCTCCGCCCTCCTTGCATTCAGCTGTTGTCATGCCTTTAACTGCTAATCCAATCTATTTTCAAGTAACATCACGTTGTACGTACAATCTGGTAGCGCTCAAAGTTCGGAATTCATTGGGCTGCTGCTAGTTACGCCTCAAACCGCAATTGAAGAATCAACGTGTAGGTAATTGATTTTTACCTACGTTTTTAGTTTATTATTCATTATGAATAATAACCCAACGTTTTCGGTCACCAAAATGTTTTTCCAACTCCCCCTTAAAATTTGATATTTAACGTGTCAATACATCGGGATTATAAATCTGCAATGTCCGTACGCCGCTGATGTCCAGGGCATTTTGTGCCTTTAACGCGGCACAAAAATGCCATTTGATATCTAGTTGTGCCAGCCTGCTCTAGAATCCGATCGCACGAAGCCCACAGTCGTTACAGGGGAAAACAGTTTTAAAAATTAACAAAAACGCAATTTTGGCTGTTTTATCTCAAATACGCCGTGTTTGGTATCGTTTTCGAGGTATTTTTATATCCTGGGTCGAATGGAAAGAGTGTCAGACGTGTACAACTGCGTGTAGTGAAATAACAGTAATTGAGGCCCTTAACACGTACACTCTAGAGTCGACGACTGAACGGGACACTCAAGTCTCGAATCAAAAGTGTAAGTGTAAACGGCAATTCTGCGTGAGGGTTGGAGTGGAGTTAGGAACGTCGTCGTTCTCGCGGTTTTCTCCCGTTCTTTCTGTGATAAAACCTGTTTTTTAGTGCT
This sequence comes from Pachypeltis micranthus, assembly GCA_020466155.1. Classification (NCBI taxonomy): domain Eukaryota; kingdom Metazoa; phylum Arthropoda; class Insecta; order Hemiptera; family Miridae; genus Pachypeltis; species Pachypeltis micranthus. Next base: position 44,314,545 of record CM035769.1, read on the forward strand.
TCCGGTCGTCCAAACATGGTAGATAGCAGATGCTGGAGTAGGGAAGTTCTCACAAACTTTATACAACTTTATAGAGATTTTCCATGCCTCTGGAAAATCAAACCAAAGGAGTACCTAAATAAAAATCTGAAAAACGAAGCCTACGACAAGCTTGTTGAATTTTGTAAGCCTATCTTTCCAAGTGCTAACCGCGATTTCGTATACAAAAAAGTGCAAAGCCTCCTAGAAGGTAGAACCTCGTACAATGCCCTGCAGGTTTCTGGAATAACTGCTGACAGCAATGAAACTGAGATGCCAGTCGTGAATTTCAGATCTTCATAGGAGCGCCCAGTTGCCAAATACCTCAAAGTGGCCACAACGCGTTGCTCTGCAGATATGCTTGCTCGCATAATTGTATCCTTTTTATTATTTAATCCGGATTTTTCCTTTTACTAGATCGACAAGTAAGTCTAATGTTGGACCGTCCAATCTCAGGTAATTCCGAAAGTCATTCGGGTAATTTTCCCTTAGTTCTTGAACAAGCGGTGTATGACTGAACTCGTCCCTGTATCTCTTCACCCAAATACGCTGTTTTCTACCAAATTTCTCCCGCACATATATCACAAAACAACAGGCATTAGCTAAGACTGCGGCCTGACTGTTGCTCTCTACGAGAGCCATGATACCTAACCCTATCAGGTAGCAGTTAGCACTGCTGAGAGATGAGGGAGGCTTGGGCGTGCGGTGAAAAATTTCCAATTTTTCCTCATTCCACACGCCACTCAGGAGTGAGGTTAAAACTGAAAGTTCTGCGTTTACACTTACACTTTTGAGTGGACGAACCCAGGTGCCGCGTTTGCGTGGGGTTAAGAGTGTGCTGTCCAAAAACAACACACTCTTGCGTGTTCCACTCTTGAATGGCAGACGCCTGAACGACATTTCTGAGCGCACGCAAGAGCGGGAGGGCACAAACTTGGAGCGTGGAGTTTTAACCACACTCAAACTTCCACTCAAGAGTGTCCCGTTCAGTCGTCGATTCTAGAGTGCACGTGTGAAGGGCCCTATTATAGTGAGCCAAAGTCTAACAATTACAAGAACTCGCGGGACAATAACTACAGCGAAAGTAATCGTTTCATCTTCTGTACTCCCTCTCTCCTGTCTCATCAAAACCACCCGCCCGCTCGACTCGCCACGTTGTGCCAATTGCCTACAGACGATTACGACCCCTGAAATATTTAGTTTTCATCGTTCCGTTGTAGTCAGGTCATGTTTCGTCTGGTTTACTAGTATTTTTCGATGCTGAATAGAATGGGATGGGCCTCGGAGCTGTCACACTCCGTCAAGCTGTTCAAGAGAATAATAAACCGTCGCGTAATAATTAGCAGCGTTTTGTGAACTACATAAAATCACTGGTTTTCGTGGCTTTTGCGAATTTATTGTTCACTCAGTTCATTTGAACTTGGCAAAACGCAACTTCACGTTGGCAGAAATAGGGAGCGTTTACAGATCCGGAATTTATTATGCTGCTCGTACTAATGCTCTGGCCATCATTGAGCAATCGGTGCACAGAGAATTAATGCGAGTATAAACCCAATTTTTCTTGAAAAGGAGAATAATCACTTTTCCAGAGATATCGGGCAAAAACCTTTAGAAATGGTAGTAAGTGAAACGGCAGTGATTGAAATTCCGGAATTTTTAGAATAGGTTCTGTATAATGTATGAGCGTTATTAAAGTCTCATCGTATAGGTACTTAATACGAGCGAAGTTCATACGGAAGAAACTACGCTAGCAATATTTTACCGAAATGTTTGGCAATTTATTGTGCTACTCTCGTCATTTTCTCAAGGATGGGAATTTTATAGTACTGTCGTCTCAGTAGGAGGTGTCCATAGAGAAAATTTAATTAAAATCGTTAAAGCCGTTTCTGAGATAAAAATATTTAGTGTTTTGATCACTATGGTAACTACAGTTAGGTTAGAGAGGATTTCGTTAATACCCTTCTTTTGGCGTCCCATGGTGACGTGCGGTCGAGAGCTGATTTGGTTCAGCCGTATTCTCTTAATCGCGTTAACAGACACACACACGCACACCACGTTCCCAAATAATGTTTTTTGGACTGAGTAGACTCCGAAACGAAAAGATCTGAAGAGTGGGGAAAGTTTATTGGACTACCACCTCGATTTCTTGAAGAATTGTCATGTGAACAAGATTTATAATGAAAAAACTAGCTTTCTGTCGAAATTTGTCATAATTTATTGCGCTGCTCATCATTTTCCCACAAATGGAAACTATACAGTGCTATCATATTATCTGGGGCTGTCAAAAAAAGGCAATCAAAATGGTTGAGGCTGAAGAGAAAATATCTGGTGCGTTGCAACACACAACTTTCCTTAGTTCTACAACAATTCACTTTGTACATGGCTAATTCTATTTAATCAATTCATTTATCACTCATTGCAGGACCATTGTTGAGCGATTGGTACACAGATCATTATTGAGGCTGTAAACACAAATTTTTTGAAGAAGGATAGTAATTACTTTTGCAGAGTTATAGGGTAAAAACTTTTAGAACTGGTAGTAAGCGAAACGGCGGTAGTTGAAATTCAGGAATTTCTGGAGTGAGCAACATCCATCTCATGAGCGTTTTTAAACACTCACCATATAGGTATTGGATTGGACTACAGTACCCATTTTCTTCAACATTCTACTAACATTCCAGCAGATTTTATAAGGAAAAAACTGCGCTAAAAACGCTTTTCGTCGAAGATTTTGATAATTTATTGTGCTGCTCTCGTTATTTTCCCACAAATGGGAATTTTATGGTATAATTATCTTATTAAGAGCTACCAATATTAAAAATTTAATCAAAATCGTTAGAGCCGTTTTTGAGAAAAAAATATTTGGTGTTTTGATCACTATGATAACTATAGTTAACTTAAGATGGATTTTGATCATACCCTTATTTTGGCGCCTCATGGTAACTTGCGGGCGAAATATCAAGTTTGTGCTGATTTGGTACGGTGTTTTACTCTAAAAATCGTTCACAGACAGACATTCACACACACAGACCATTTTCCCAAATAGTGTTTTTCGGACTCAGGAGGGTCTGAAACGTAAAGATCTGAAGAAAACTCAAAATTTTTTTTTTCAGCCGATTACATAACTTTCCTTTCTACTTCGTAGAGCCAAGGAAAGTAAAAATGAGGTTTGAACAGCTTTTGTTAATATCTTATATTGACGTCGCATCGGCTCAGCTGTTTTCTCTCAACCGCGTTCACAGACATAAACCATTTTCTCACGGTATGGTCTTCCTTTCCTCATTGCCATTTTTCCGACTCGGCAGCTCTTAAAACATAAAAATCTCGAGAAAACCCACAAGTTTTTTTCCCCTGCCGATTACAGCCGAGAATAGTGAGTAAAATTCATAGCTACTGTCTACATACCAAGAACTCTCTCGACCCTACATACGACGTTATGCACGAACACAACAAGAAAGGAGCAAAAAGGTAGGGACGCCTGCTGTTCCGAAGAATTAGTGGCAAAAGCATCGTTGAAGAAAAGTACAGAGTTAGACTGGTATAGAAGAAAGAGAAAGTATGAGCAGCTGTAAATGCCTCCAAAGGGTGTAACAGGGTAATGACCTGTACAAACCCCCCCCCCCCTCTCTTAACAGTTTTTCGTTAAAAAGTTAACAATCAACGCCGAAAAACAAATCTCTATTCATTTCGTTTCGTTCAATTATGTCTTTTTAGCGCGAGCTCATTATTAATGATGAAGAAGGCACCTCGATCAAACCAGATTATTTCCAACGGTATAAAAAGCAAGAAAGAGAACGCGTTTAACGGTAATTCAATTATTTCGTGAATGCATTCGTTTCATCAAAACGTCCTTTCCCTCAAGCGCGAGGTAGAAAGAGGGAAGAGGCGCCCGAGCTGTCAAAATCTCGGCGACAGTTAATTAGAACTTGTAATCTTGAGAGAAGAATCTTCAACGTTCAATTTCAATGAACAGCCAAGGTAATCAAGAGAGGTCTGAGCTTACCCTCAGCCGTGAAAGTTCGAGTTTAATTGAGGTGTACATTAATGGACACATCTTAAAAAAATGTTTTTGTTAAATCGTAAATTTAAGGCAAATCGGGTTATCAGAACTTTGAGTGTATTTACTTGTACGAGAATATGGATGTTGCAAAACTGCCCGTCGGCTTAATATCAGTTAATACAGCACGATTAGTTCATCAAACCTAATTTGTGAATCAAGTTAACATTTTTTCAAGTGCAGATCCATCGTCGGTTAGTCAGCCTCCTCACTCCCTTCTATTTCTGTATGACTTGGCAGCGCAGAGTGTAAGTGTTTTCCTTTACCAAGGCATTTGGACCAGTCAGGCATTCCCAAACCAGCCTCGACGAAATATAGTATAAGAAGCCAGGGCCTCTAGTGCTGCCAGGTCTTTTTCTGTTTCAGCCCCCTGCGCAGGAGCTGCTACGCGCACACCATCAGTGCGAAGAGCTCCTTCTGGAAAACTGTTGCCAGTGCAGGGTGGCAGTATTGCTGCCCGAATCCCAGACCCATAAACTCCCGCACCTCTCACTGAAACGTTTGATAATTTATTGTGCTACTCTCGACATTTTACCATGGATAGGAGTTTTATGGCATTGCCTCATTAGGAGCTGCCTATACAAAAAATTTAACCAAAATTATTAGAGCTATTTTTGAGAAAACAAATTTAGTGTTTTGATTACTATGATAACTATAGTTAGTTTTGAGCATATTTTGCTCAATCCCTTATGTTGACGTTCCATGGTGACCTACGAGCTAAGTATCAAGTTGGAACTGATTTGGTTCAGCCGTTTTGGCATAATCGCATCACAGACCATTTTCCCATGTACTGATTTCAGACTCTATAGGCCTGTACAAGAATGATCACATGTGAGGGAAAATCCCACGTGCCACTAACTGCATCCTGCTGTGCCTAGCCAGTACTGGCGGTTAAATAATTCACATATACACACAACAATTGAGCAAGTACGAAAAATGTTTTTCTGAGCAATTAACTTTGGTTGGGATGATGGAACTTCGATACGTTCTCAATAGTATCTAAGCAGTGCACAACATAACTTACCGTGAATCGTTAGCTCAGTGTCCTTGTTGATTTCGTACAGCCGAATAGCTTCGTCAAGTTCCATTTGAGATGAGATGATACAGGGATCGCCTGAAACGAGGGAAACACTCTTTTTAGCTTAACGTATCCCACGTAGAAATATCGCAAATTTTAAGGTACATTTTGACTTCTTCATGAGCTACAGCTTCAAGTTATATATAATTTTGACTAGTTACTAAGGTTTTTTGACTGGAATGGTTCCTGGCCAAAATTAGGTTGAATAGGAAATTGAGCACGCAGTAGTAAGAACTGAGCTCAATTAATACAAATTTCTCGCCCTCCACAAGTAAGAGGTTGTCCATTACAAGATATATATACGCCAGTCTTCACAAAATCTAAGGATAACATTCGTAGAAATGGCTACTGCTAGAACTTTGATACAGTTGTTTCGTAAATTGTGGGAGTACGTTGAATACGTCAATCCTTAATTTCCCATGATGCCTTTGAACCTCCTGAAAATGGCTCTGCGAAAAACCTTTCTTTCATGATTTCGGTTTGAACAACGATCATTTTAACTAAGGCCCACGAAACTCCAGCGAGAGGGATTTTACGTACGTTGACCTGAATGTCCGCTGTAGTTCAGATATAGAATCGACAGGTTGAGCACACAAATAATAGGTAGAACCAACATGAAAGAACAATTCTTTAGTGTACAATGGAGTCTGGAACCAACCATTTTAAGGAATCAAGGTTAAATCTCATCAACTCTCGGGAGTGAGGAAATAAGCATCTTATGGCAACAACGAGGCAGTTGTTATTCCCTCGACTGAGTCCACATTTACCAAAAATAGGTAGACAGGCTATTCTTTAAACATCTCAGTGAAAACAAGGTGAATGGAGATGAGGTCAAAGAAGTAAAACAAGGATTTCTTGAACTCACAAGATGTCAACATATTGTTCAGTATTTCCCTTACAATCCACTGAATGGAGATAAATGTCTAATGCGACGGATCACAGGACTTGCATCAGACCAGGATATTCTGCAATTTGTATCACTCCAGTTAATAATCACAACTGGTTTTTATTCAGTTTGTACGAACTAGGTAGAACGTAGCTTTCAGTTCGACTTAGCTGCTTAGAGCTCAAGCTTCCACAATTAATTGAGTTGCTCCTACGCATGCATCATGAATAACTCGCATGATCGCACCCCCCCTCCAACTATGTAGACCCGTCCTATTCGATTCAGCATCGAAAAATACCAGTAAACGATACAAACTACAACTAGACCACAACAGATCAACGAAAATCGACATTTTCTAGGCGAAGCTAGGCAATTGGCACAATATGACGAGTTGAGCTGACGGGTGAGACATGAGGCTGAGCGGGAAATGAGTGCAGGCCCGGGAGAACAGATAACTTTCGCTATTTTTTCCCACGAATCCCTTCAAGCAGTTGAATTTGCCTCAAAATATTACTATTATTTCACTGTTTCCCACCAGGATGCAGTTCTAAGCCTCCGTCATTCGCCCTATTCGTCTCACCATAGAACAAACTCTCGTAAACTATAGCAAGTATGGGGTAATTGCAATTAACCTACCAACAATTCGTTTAAACCATTTTTGCTGATAACCATTAGCTTCATTCGATCAGACAAGCACAACTGGAATGTGATTCTTGCGCTAAAGATCGGATTTTTTAAACCATGTTGAGGTAAAATATGGCCTAGACGGCAAATGGACATTGCAGATTTGGATAAACATTTCCTGGCTGAAAACAGGTGTGTTATTCACAATGAATAGTGAACCAAAACAATGATCTGTCCAATTTCAGCGTTTGTTCCTCAACCACCTAGCAGGAATCATAAGATCCACGTCAAATCCAACAGGTAACCTAACCATAAAGAAACATCACACGCCCTGAGCCATCCACATTATAGTGCAACAGTGCTCTGTCAACAATCAATATTTGAAGCAGCTGCCAAACAGCCGCCCTTATCACCTAGGTATGAACAGCGACACAGAACTACACAAAGGAATCCTTCTACTCCCAAGAACTGCGAACGTTGGCTTTTAATATATACGTATAATAGGACAATCGCTGTTAAAACTGTTCATTTGTTCGTAAGTAGTTGCCGTGTGAGCTTCTGCAATTTAAAATAAAAGTTTTTTAAAAGCCTTTAACCCATTCAACGCGGATGAGGTAATATTACCTCATGACACTTCACTCCTCCTACGTTTGAGGTAATATTACCCCAAGGCCCTCTCGCATCGCTCTGTACGTTATCGTATTCGAAGGAGGGGATCTTCTACTTTAGTGGCTGCAGTGGGATGGGATAGCCTTCATTATGATTTTCTCAGTGCACCAGTGCACTCTTATACCTGAGCCGCAATACACCAGAGAAGTACACACTCGAAAATCCTGTTTTTTTTGTTCAGTAGGGGAGTGTAGAGCGCTAGGAAGGTCCCGCATTGAATGGGTTAAGTCATTGATGACAGAAAATGTCATAAACCACACTTATCAATTGTGATTTACGAGATAAATTAGGGGAGTGGTTTTTGGTAGCATTCAAGGCGCCCTCACTCAGCAGCTATCGCGCATAGGCCTGTGGTAAACAGGAATTCACACACGTAAGTAATGCTGCTGCACAAGGGAAGACTGAGAGGAAGTAATTCGTCATTGTTTAGATTTTTCACTATTATTTTATTACAGGTGAGAGGTGGCTTCAGTCAACATCTAGTCCCTCAAAGGCACTAACTTCGCAAGATTTACGAATTACGAGCAATTAGTACTAAGGGAGTGTGTTACTGTGACACAATCCTCATAAACAAGGCCATTTACTTAGGCGTGATTGGCTACTGCCTCGTTCTTTGGAGTAGCAAATTCACACACGATCAAAAGAAAGTACTGGTCCAATCCTAGACAGCCGTGCTCCTCTGAAACACTAAAGCCTACAAGACAGCATAACAGGAGCACTCCAAGTGATCAATGGTCAATTACCCGTTGAATTCGCCATTAAGTGCATAGTTGACAAATGGACAGCGAAAAGGGAGCTCCCTTCACTCTTGACTGAACTCCGTATAGACCTCTGAACTGATTGAAAATTAGCCGCCCTAAATGAATGGATACATAGCGAGCGAGATGGGAGTCCTCATCAAAAGGACATGACACAACTGAGTTTATCCCAACATCTGTGAAATCTTAGGAGAAAGTGAGTTAAGCCAGACCACTGGACATCAATACGCACTTCTTTTCTTTCAAAGGCCACGCCTTGGGCCCCCAGTGCAGAGGAAACAAGAAACCAAATTGCTCCATTGTAGTTCCTACGACAGCTAGTGACAGTTGCTGAAAGAGCGTGTTGGGTGCAAGAATGGGGGAGCTGAGGATCACAATAAAACTGAAACTCGGTGAGCGTGAGGAAGACTGTATTACATGAGGAGATGGAGTACAAATGGGTGACGCAAGGGAAGTACTCGGAACGCGTGAACTGACGTGGGCAACCGTGAGAGAGAGTGAGAAGTTACTGGGGTGGAAGTTGGAAGCAGAATGATTTTGGAAGAGCTCTGTCATCGATAGGAAAATGAAATTGGGAGAAAGAAACAAAGAAAGGGGAAAACCTAGAAAAGGGGGCTGGGGGGCCCGCGGCTGAGGGATTCCCGCAGGGTAGGGTCCGTTATTGAAACGGTTGGAGACAATTAGGCGGACGGAGACAATGAAGCGGGGAAGCCCAGGTCGAAGACCCTGACAACTTCGACGCTTTGCGCCGAATAGAGCGGCAGAATCTTCCCAGCTTCGACTGCTACGCAACAGTTCTGTCTAGCTTGTGAAGAAGGTTATGGCCAAAAAACAAGGCTGCAGTTGATTTTTGCCTTTGAAACCAGCCACCCAACTAAATAGTTTAATCCGGAGGGAAACCAGATTAAAACCACATCCCAGATGGTACAGATTCCCCAGGGTTATATCTCTGCGTGGTGAAACATGAGCTAAAAGACAACCTCCCATACCTGCAGAGGTCTGGGTTCGGTGCATGCTGAAAGAATGCCCAGGCTCTCACACAACAGTGAAACTGCAACCTCCGCGACTTTCGAGGTATTCGACTGATATAATTCTGTGATGAGTGCTAAGGAAACAGACGTGAGGGATTAGTGGAAAATCGGAGAGTGAAAAGAATCTTCCCTCGTTATGAGCTGAATTCCATTATGCCCTTTCCTCTGAGAGTTCTACCTTCCTGTATTTGATACTTTTTAAATGGTTTGTGTTCCAGATCAAGCTTTACTCGCAACAGCGCTCAGGAGGATATTGCTCACGAGTGAACCTATGCCCGAGTGAACACGATATTTTCACCAAAATGATTCAACCAAATGGCGAAAATCGCGTTGTTTACAAAATTTTCAGGTACATTTTCCTACTGGGCATCGCGTATATCCCTCCTACAGACAATCCCACGCTGATTCCAGGTAGGTGTGTCTTGGGTTTCTTCGAGGCCTCATCAAAACAGCAATTTTCATCCAAACGTCCCAACAATTCCTCTTAACTGTCCGACACTGACCGATTCTGGATATTGCAACTTCAAATTCATAAACAACCAACAAGATAAATTCTTTTTCTGTTTTATTCGGTTGTTATTTGGTAAGGAATGTTGATGAGATCTCAGATGAAAATAATGTGCATATTCCCAATCAACGTGAAATTTCCTATAAGTTAGGCCTATTTTTAACTTCCTCGGTGCATCTTGCTAGAAAAATATCTGGTGCGTTGCAACACACAACTTTCCTTAGCTCTACAACAATTCAGTTTGTACGTGGCTAATTCTATTTATCAATTCATTTATCACTCAGTTCCTTTGAACTTGGTCAAACAACAGGACACAGCAGCAGGAGGCGGTAGCGCCTACAGTTCTGGAATTTATTGTGCTGCTCGTCCTCATTGCAGGGCCATTATTGAGCAACTGGTACACAGATAATTAATGAGGCTGTAAACAACAATTTTTTCAAGAAGGGTAGTAATTACTTTCGCAAAGTTATTGGGTAAAAACGTTTAGAACTGGTAGTAAGCGAAACGGCAGTAGTTGAAATTCAGGAATTTCTGGAGTGAGCCCCATGTATATCATGAGCGTTTTTAAACACTAACCCTTTAGGTATTGGATTGGACTACAAATTTTTTAAACATTCTACTAACATTCCAGCGGTGTTCATAAGGAAAAAACTTCGCAAAAAACGCTTTTCGTCGAAAATTTTGTTAATTTATTGTGCTGCTCTTGTCATTTTCCCACGAATGGGAATTTTATGATATAATTGTCTTATTGAGAGCTATCAATATAAAAAATGTAATCAAAATCGTTAGAGCCGTTTTTGAGAAAAAAAATATTTGGTGTTTTGATGACTATATCACTATGATAACTATAGTTAACTTTCGGTGGATTTTGCCCATACCCTTATTTTTGCGTCCCATGGTAACCTGTAGGCTAGACATCAAGTTTCAGCTGATGTGGTACGGTTGTTTTCTCTAAAAACCGCGCTGAAATTGATTTCGTCGAAAGTTTTGGTAATTTATTGTGCTGCTCTCGTCATTTTCCCACAAATGGGAATTTTATGCTATAGTTGCCATAGTGGGAGCAACCAATATAAAAAATTTAATCAAAATCGTTAGAGCCGTTTTTGAGAAAAAAAATATTTGGTGTTTTGATCACTATGATAACTATAGTTAAATTTCGGTGGATTTTGTTCATACCCTTATTTTGGCGTCCCATGGTTACTTTCGGGCTAGATATCAAGTTTGAGCTGATTTGATACGGCCGTTTTCTCTAAAAATCGTTCACAGACACACATACACACAGACCATTTTCCCAAATAGTGTTTTTCGGACTGAGGGGGGTCTGAAACGTGAAGATCTGAAGAAAACTCAAAATTTTTTTTTTCAGCCGATTACATAACTTTCCTTTCTACTTTGTAGAGCCAAGGAAAGTAAAAACCACTTGGATGCCTGAAAAAATCGCTACACACACCCAAAAAGCCACACACAACCCAAATTTTGTCGATCAGTGTTATCTGTTAACTTATGTTTTTACATATTTTGGGGAATACACATTTTTAATAAAGTTCAGGAACTAGCACAACTTAATTTATCGACGCCTAAAAATTTGGAGCAAAAACAGGCAGTAAAATGACAGCGGCATAAAAAGGATGAGAAAAAGGAGTGACTGTCAGAACATAAATATTAATGCAACTTGAGGTCAAACTGTTTGGTTCAGTACTACTATTTTAAGCAAACGTTCGGAATGAGACTGAGAGGTTGTTCATCACACGAGGTCTGGCCCTAAAGTATCCGAGCACTGTTCACATCTTCGCGCGGAAAGACTCAGGCGACCTTTGAAGGATACAAACAGCACCATCAACTCCTAACCTACTCATATCAGCCCGAGATACTGATAAAACGCCTTAGTTCCTGCGCAACATTGATTGTTTTTTATTTATATTGGGAGGCTGTTGTGTATCACGAAAATGCTCCTAAAGGCCAGATAATCGACAAAGAGGCTACGTTAAAATTTTTGAAAAGATTGCACAATGCAATCAGGAGAAAACGACCGTAATTTCGGGAAACAAGGGACCACCTTCTTCATCACGACAATGCGAACTATGCGCAGCAGTATTTATTGAAACGCAGTGTTGCGCAGCTCCGTGAGCCTCCATACGCGACTTTAGGCTGTCTCCTAAATTGAAAATGCCGCTTAAGGGACGACCTATTCGACGACAAAGAGACTGTTGAAACTAATGTCACGAATGCACTTAAGGCAATTCTGAATTATGATATTCAAGAGTGCTTTAATAAGTGGAAACATCATGACGAATAAAAAATCAAACGCCTAGAAATCGAGACACTTTCGTATCCTCGTAATAACTTACAGACTGGTGGCTAATAACAGCCGGAGGTGGCGTTTCGTAGAAACTGAGCAACCCTCGCATTTTGGACTCTGACAGGCGTTGACATTGAAATTCACGCCACCCTATCACTTGCTTTCATGTGCCCATACTATTGCCCTAGATATACACATTATTTTTGAGCCACTGAAAGCACATCACCACCCTCAGGGAATCTCCAGCTTCTCTCAATCATTAAGTCTTCTTCATTCATGGAAACTTTATTTTTAATCAAGGTTTTATGTATTCATTCTGCAGTGTTTCATTTCTTTACTTTTTGTTCTGTATCATTTTATTACCCCAAGAGATAATGCAGGCAAAGAGGTACCCCAAGATTATCATTATTATTTTCAATTTGAGGCCATCTAATTGGATGAGGGAAAATTGGTTATTCAAAATACCCTTTTCCCCATCATTTAACAACTACCAATAAGAATTACTGACTAGCAACGATATTTAGCTACCTCGTGGAATAAAGCAGAACAGCATCACACTATGACGTAAGGCAACTAGTTTAAACAAATTAAATCGCTAGTTCATTACCATCTTCGTCCACCCACTTCATGGTAAACACTTGATCTTGACTGAACCGGCAGATGACGCGCATTTCTTGGCACAGCTGCTCGAATGTTATTTGCGGATCGATATACGTTATCATTTTTTCCCTGAAAAAAAAAAGCTCGTGATGTAAAAAAAATCTTGGAGTAAGATCTAGGGAAGAGTAGCACTGGTTTCTTCGAAATCATACAAAAAAAACGCTCGTTCCCTAAAATGACTTAGTTTAAGTAATTATACTTTCTTTCTTTGAATTCCAATGATAGAAATCCATCACTGGAGCGACAAGATGGACCCATTTCTGCAGTAGTAGTTACTTTAATACTAGTAGCTACCACATCGTAACTTCCTCCAGCTCTATCCCCACTGACTGGCTTACTTTCCTTATCCTCAAGAGTAAGTGTTGCTTTCAGCCGAAAAATATGCTGAATTATCATGAAATTACCATTTGAAGCGTTATGAACCCGATAAAACTAACAATTAGTGTAACAGCAGTTAACTTTGATAGAGATTGAACTGATTCGAGCTAGTTCTTTTTATTCAGCTTCGTCCTACAGATTAGGATAGAGGGCTGCATAATTGGCTGACAGTTTTTTGTCTTCAGGTTGTTCTTGATTTTCAAGTTCCAAGGGACACAATTTGGGAAAATGTTCTGTGTGTCTGTGAACGCGATTGAGAAAATATTAGGGTCACGGAATCACACAACTTTCCTCAGCCATATTTGTCAATTCACTTGTTTTCAAAGGCTTTTTCTACTTACTCGATTTATTTGTCACTCACTTCGTACGAACTTTGTCAAACATCACTTCACGGCAGTAGGAATTTATTGTGCTGCTCGTACTCATTCCAGGACCATTATAGAGCTATTGGTACGGAGAGAATTAAAGAAGCTGTAAACACGATTTGTTTTTGAAGAGGATAACAACCACTTTTCCAGAGTTATCAGTTAGAAACTTTTGAAAATAGTAGTAAGCGGAACGGAAAATTCAGGAGTTTCTGGCGGCCTCTATTTATCATATGAGCGTTTTTAAACACTTATCGTACTGGTACTTGATTAGACTACCTCGTCAATTTTTCTAAAAATCGTAGAAACATTTGAGCGGAGTTTGCAAGCTATAAACCCATGGTAAAATTGATTTTCGTCGAAAAGTGTGGTAATTTATAGTGCTGCTTTCGTCATTTTCCCACGGATGAAAATTTTATGGTATAGTTGCTTTACTAGGAGCTGTCGACGTAAATAATTTAATCAAAATCGTTGGAGCCATTTTTGTGAAAAAACATATTTTGTGTTTTGACCACTGCACTACAGTTGGTTTTGGACGGATGTTGCTCATACCCTTATTTCGGCGTCCCACGGTCACCCACAGGCTGCATATTCATTTTGAGCTGATTTGGTTCCCCCATTTTCTCTTAATCGCTTTCAAAGACTCACATACACAGACCATTTGCCCAAATAGCGTTTTTCGAACTCAGTAGAGTCTGAAATGTTAAGATCTGAAGAGAACTCCTCAAAAATTGATTTTTCAGCCGATTACATAAACGTTCCTTTCTATTTAGTAGAGCCGAGGAAAGTAAAAATGACAGAACCAAATCAACTCAAGTTTCATAATTAATGCGCAGATAACCACAGGATGACAAAATAACGTTACGACCTCAATCTGTCGGAAATCAAATATAGTTATCACAGAGATCAAAACACCAAATACTTACGATTTTTTATCAAACGTTTTGTAAGGACAGCTTCAAATAACACGACAGTACTACATTTTTATCCGTTGGAAAATAACGAGCAGCACAATAAACTGTCAAACATTTCGAAGAAAATCTATTTTAACCCTGCATTGACACGGTGGGGTAAAAAATACCCCAGGTGCTCTTATTGGCCACCTTGTCCGATTTCTGTGATTCACAGACCCTTCACCCCTCTCTCTAAATAATCCCCACTTCCTCATCTTTCACCTCAACTTGCAATCAACCTCAGTTGTACAAATACAACGCTACAAAAGGCGGCACACATTCATTAGACCAACTTTGCCACACCTACTCAGTCGCAAGAAAAACTAGACGATGGCCTCATGGGTTTTTTTTTATGGGGATGGTAGTTCAAGCTGGCGTTAATGCTTTCGTTCTTTTCAGAATGGTGAACTGGCAAAAGAAAGTCCCCAGGAAAGATTTTATTTTCAAGCTGGGATACCATCTGGCAAAACCTCACATCAAAGCCAGACTTGGCCAACTGTCAATTCAAAAACCCCTGAAAACCCTTATGCTTTCCATTTTGGAAAAAGAACCAACATCTACTGATCGACCTTCAACATTACTTCATACCTTGGACAACCCCGTTAGATGTGCATTTTGTGACCGGAAGGAAGACAGGAAGAAAAAAAATGCTTTATTCCGTATGCAAAAAAGCAATGTGCTGCGACCACCGTGCCTCAAAATGCACAAGGCTCAATAACTTTTATATTGTGTTGAAATTTTGGGTTTGGTTTTTTGTGATTTTGAAAGTTTAAATAAAATAATTGATAATAACTTTTGTGGTTGACTTTGATTTTTCAATGTTACACTCCTCAAATAACCATTTTCTAAAAAAAAACCTGTGGGGAAGAGCAAAATTTATTTTTACAGCGATTTAAATGGTACGGGGTATAAATTACCCCACTGTGTAGTAACCGTTGGGGAGAGTAGGTATGTCAATGCAGGGTTAAGGCAGTGTTTACTATTCTTGGCTTTACGAAATAGAAAGAAAAGTAAAAACCGCTCATTAGATACATAGGGGCTCCAGAAATGCGAGAATTTCAACTACCATTTCTAAAAGTTTTTATTCCCTCTGAAATTGCTCAATCATGCTCATGGAATGAATACGAGCAGCACAATTAATTCCGGAATTATAAAGGCTACAGCTTTCAGCCACCTTGAAGTGATGTTTGACCAAAAGTTCAAATGAACTGAGTGATAAAATAAATTAAGTAAGTAGAAAAAGCCATGAACACAAATAAATTGACGTGGAGCTAAGGAATGTTGTGTGATGCTGTGCGCCTCATATTTTCCTTATAAATGCCACTGATGCGCTACTAGCGTTCTCAGAGAATAGCTAATTAAAATAATTCCCAGGTAGTAAACACGATCCTTCTAAAGCAAATCATGTTGACAGTCTCATGAATCAATTGCGCACGGATTGCTGATTTATGATCGTGGCATGAGTAGAGGCATCAGAATAAATACTCGAACTTTAAGCGCTACCTCTTCCAACGTGAAATTATGTTTTACCAAGTTCGAATGAACGGAGTGAAAAATATATTGGGTTAGTAACTAAAACCAACCAAACACAGAGCTGAAGAACGTTGTGTGACACGTTGCACCTGTTATTTATGTTTCGTTGATCAGTTAATTAGTAAATCGGTCAATTAGACCGTTCGTTTCCATCAATAAAGAGGATTTTACAATTTTGTTCAAAATGACCCCGAATACGATCGCGCAGAGCACTTTTAATTATCAAACATGCACATTTTATCCTTCGTATAACTTTTCATAGAAACACGTTCAACGAAGATATACTGCCTGAACGCCGCATAACATACATGCGCGGGGGGGGGGGGTGATATCACGCATCTGATACGCAAGCGCCATTTGCCCGTTACAAGATATAGTTTCCCTATTATAGTTGTACGAAGCGTTCAACAAATAATTGGAATTTGAAAATTAAAATACTTATGAGGAGAGCGTTACAAAAATAATTCAAAACAATATTATCTTGCCTCTAAATCAAATCGAAAACAAACACGACCGCATTTACCTACGACAGAAATGTATTTGTTAATGCTAAAAAGAAGCGGGTCATTACTCCTACACAAGGACTACTCTTCTCACAAGCTGTGCGCATCTATAAATACAGAGGGGAGGAAACCTGGAAGTTTAGATGAACATACAAACTAAATAACAAAATGAGACAAACAATAAAGAAAACTCAACCCCGTATAAACCAATAGCATAGCATAATAGACACGGGAAATTAATGTTTCCAACTCCCGAGTTGGTCAAGTGCACACAAATATTATAAGTAAATTATATAAATAAATATTAGTTCTTCTTACAGATTATTTGTTCTTTTTCTGCGCGGTGACGTTAATAATTTATTTAACCTTTTAATTTAACAGAAATATTAATATTTTTTAATCCTACGCCTGAGGGTATTATTTTGTTTTCTTGCACCGAGCAAAGCCCTTCTAAATATACACCTTATTTCATACATGCTCAAATGATGCTCATGATTTCATCAATCCACAACTCAATAGCTTACATGTTCTTCCATTCACATTTCAGACCCCCTGAAAATGGTTGCTCCGCCGTAAGAGCAATCAGGCAACCCTTTTTCCATGCTTTCGATTCCCCACTCTTTTCCATAAAGGGACACCTCTAGAATCTGACCTGGCCACTCAAACCTACGTTCAGCGCTCTTCTGTGAAGTTCCATGAACTTGCAATCATGTGATAACAGGTGGGTTGGCCCCATCTAAGGGAGATATCGTTCTACCTCCAAAAATGCTCTCCTATTTGGCGATTCAACCTTTGTATGTTTGTTTTAATCATTGTAGCTACTAATCAGTTTATATAAACTTAGGACTTAGCTCAACGTTATACATGTGGCACCTATTCCCATCATCCAAGTTTCAGCATCCTAAGCAGCTTCTTGGAACCCCTACAACGCCTGACTGATAAATTTCACTACATCTGGCCTGCCAGGGCAGTTATCCCAGTCATGGCCCTTATTTGAGAAGAAAAAAATCCAGTGACTTCAATAACTGTGTCAGGTATATCTACAGCTTGAAGCCAAATGTCTCCTTTCACTCCTCCCAACCACTGAGCATCGACATCCTCACCGCTTTGAATATAGGGAACTGGAACACTTATATTAGACGTTTCATAGCGGGCTTTACCAAATTTCCAGTGACTATGGGCTTTGAAAGGCGTTTTCCATTCCTTATGAGCCTTCACAATGACTAGTCATGTCGCACAATTGGTCGACATTGCGATAGACTGCTTATTGGCAGCTTTTTGAAATTGTTACAAAAGTATGAGCGGTTTTGCGCCAAGTAACCTTCAGTGTTGCCTCAGCTGCGGCTGAATGAGATTGCAAGGATGGCCCTTCTGGCTGCCTTGTGTTTTGTGCAAGATTGGTAGGGACGCATAGGGAATTAATGCATCAATGAACACCACAGGAACTGGAGGAGGACATGAAGGAGCTCATGTACGCCATATAATGGCCCACTTGAGGCTGCAATGGAGGTTTGCCACGGGTGACACCAATATAAAGGGAGGGAAAACACCTACAGAGTGAATCCAAGGGTGGCTTATCATTTTTCCATGCTTTGTGCTTATTTATTGTGTAGGCGATTAGTGTTTTTCACGTTTTGTCAGACCTCAGATGCACTTGCCTGGAATGGAACAATTTTTTTAAGTGTACTATCAAAATGAGCTGGCTTCTCTTATTGAGTAAGGATCAAACTTACTCCTGACCCAACACTGGAACAACATTGAAGTTGACGAATTCTTAGGTTCCAATAAGTGAGTGGGATATATTTTACAACTGGTATTATTTTATATTAACATTATTTCTAATAGTACTGTCAACAACAAATTCTGCAAAAACGCGTCAAACATAAACTAACACTGACAAAAAATGGAAACCCCTTATTAAAGTCATTAACACATTTATCATCTTAGTTTTAACATATTCTGGTGTGGATTCTTGAGAGCCAGTCAGAATGAATGAAAATTTTTCTCTAGGCCGCCGTTTCGCTCAATTTATTAAGCATACTCACGGCTATAGGATATCACAGGTTTATTCTAACTTAATTGCCTGCTGTGATATCCTATAGCCGTGATGATGCTTAATAAATTAACTTTTCATTCATCCTGACTGGCTCTCAAGAATCCACACCAGAGGTAACTTCTACAGCCAAGAGCGGTCCCACATTGCAGTCTTAACATACTCAATTGGAATCATTCATTAGACACGAGCGCAGTTAGATGCACTGGAAAGAAAAGAAACTTCACCCCAAATCAAGCTAGAGGCCCGTCCTACCACGCCCGAGGATGGGAGAAGAATAGCAGACATTAAGCAGTTGAACCAGGAACATATTACCAGGACATTATTTCTATACTAAAACACAAACATCACTTCTTTATTCAGCCAAAGCGCTAGCAGACAAAAAATATACACTTCTGAACATGGAAAACGCTACCCACAGAGACGCTCGATATATATAAATGTGGACCAAGATGTCACTTCAAAGAACACACGAGCACAACTTCGTGGCTCTCAAGGAGTGGGGTTCTTCCCTGAGACTGAAGGGTTTATGATTCCAATACAGGACTGAGTCATCCCAACACTTCATTACCGAAAACACATACAACACATCATTTCAGTCTGTACACAGACAAAACCAAGTCAGCGAAATAATACATACCACACCTTGTTACAAATACGGTGGATCTAGAATGTAGTGAAAGGACGCGTACAAATAGCTGGGCGTTGAGCATCATAAACAATCCTTACACGAACACATCAAATATAAACGTATTATCACACGACTCAATCAAACCTTGAAACGTTCTCAAGAGCAGCAATTACAAGATGTTCGGGGACCAGGCCGTTAAAACCAACAGACTGGATAGAACATTAGTAGACAAGTACACCGTATTGAGGTACTTCATCGACATAGCCATACCCAACACTGACAGCTTGACTGACGCTCATCAACCGCTCAACAAAAAGACAAAGTACATCAGCCATTCAATAGAGATGCAGGACCAATGAAGGATGAAAAGGTGCCAATAGCAACAACTACTTTATTCTCCACAGGTATCATACCATAAGCACTTCACACCTCTCTGCACACACTTGGCCTACACAAAAATCCACAACAGAAACCTTCATACCACTGATGACACACAAAAACAACTACGCACCCTTCAATGTTTCCTCATCAAATGAGTGTACCTGAACTCTTGAAGAGTCAGTCTACTGTAATGAAAATTGTGGTTTCACTACCATGTCAGAGGCTGGCCCCTGCAGCATCCACCGAACTCAGACCTGCGGAGGTACAGCAGGTAATTGGTCGTTTGCCAGTCTACCAGTGAAGAGTTGTTGCCCATGTGTAACCACGCGGAGGTCTGACCACATATGAAATTCAGTACCATCTGGGAGGAGTTCTTAATCTGGTTTCCCACCTGATCTAACAATTTACTTGGGTGGCAAGTTTCAAAATGTTTCTTAGTAACCTTCTTTGCGAATTCGGGGAAATGATTATAGGCTTGCTTTGTAGCTATTGTAGTAACTACAGTGGAGCAGCACGTCGTTTCTTGTTTCCTCCACACTTGAGGTGTGAGATACGCGTGATATGCGTTTTCAGAGAAAAGAAGGGGAGCTGCGAATTTAAGTCACCATGTCCCGTAAGGAACTAGCTCGTCCAGTGGTCTGGCTCAACCCGCTTTCTCCCAAGTCGTTCACGGATGTTGAGGATGAACACATACGTGTGACGTCTCATTGACGAGAATTCCCATTTCTCTCTAGCGACCATTCATCGATGGCACTAAGTTTTCATTCTGTGGTGAGAACCGCACAAAGTTCAGCCCAGAGTGGGGGAAACTTCTATTTCACTCTCCACTCAACAGCCTAGTCAACCGGTAACTGACAAGTGATCACCTGTCATACAGTCTTATAGGCCTTGGTGATCAACAGGAGCGCAGCTCTCTGGGATTGGGTCATACTCTCTTATGACTGACTGTTAGTTTGCTACCCTAGATAATGGGGCAGTAGTCAGTAGGTGTGATAGATACATGACTTAGTAGATAGGATAGATGATAAACGGCCAAACCCCAAGTGTCCTTACTAATTGCACGCAGTGAGGCAAACCTTCAAGGACTGGAGGTGTTGACTCAAATCCTTCAACGGTGATACAAACTAATACAGAGCAAAGAACACTGTACACAACATGTACAAATGGCTACGTTGTTCAGCAAGTAGCGCCCCAAATGCACACACAAATTTGCAAAACCCCATCGCACAGACATCATCAATAAGTAGGTAGAAAAATTCATCACTAAGCACACAACACACACCTCGACACACATTTCAAGATATACAATGAAATACAGGCACGTGACATACTGAGGAACAAAGGAACAAATCTGCTGGAGAGCCAGTGGCTGCCGGAAGGTACTACATATTTTTCTGCGGAGATTTTGTAGGACTCCGTTACCAGTAAAAATCATTTTCGTCGGACCAGTTTTCTCAATTTGCTCGTAACACTATTTGTTGGGTTAGTTGAGAAATACATCAGTTTATCAGGGTATGAAGACGAGACTAGAAGGCGTGTGCCCAGGGATGCCCTCTAACTATAATGAACTAAATAAATTTCCATGAGGTAGACTGGAACTACTCGCTGATCAGATCAGCTGGAGGAATGGGTAAAATGAAGAGACCGTGAAAAAACGCTTAGTTAGCTCACAACACTTTCCTACCGCCAAATTCACGGAAAATATTGTGAATTTGAATCGTTCCAACAGAAGAAGATGAAATATCGTACGGAAGCAGAACTGAACGCGTTGTGTGTAGCAAGCTGCATTTTGTTCATCACTCGAAGGTGAGTGATAGCAGTGTCATCCTATTAAACTTATTGTTCTGCGGGATGGCAACAGACAAAGAAATAAACCGTACAGCACCTACATCGGCTACTAAAAAGGACTCGACAGGTACTACACACTTGTCTCCTCAAATTACACGAAATACTCCCACAAACAACGCACTTCGTCCTAACTGCCCTGAAACGATAGCACACAACTCTCTACCTTCAAATAGGGATAAAATATAAAACGAGTAAACATTCAGACAGAGGCGAGATTTTCTGTGTCCACACTGGGTTTGCCTGACGCTTAGGTTTCCTCACACTCAACAACCATACAGTTACTCAATAAAACACGACAACGCATAACGCTACCATATAAATAATCAAGTGCCAGGTTAGCTCCTTAGACACCACAGGGAGTGCGCACTACCAGATAAAGGAGACCCAAATATTTGGAAATTAAACAAAACAAAAAAAAGTCCACATCAAACGTACATCACAAGACTGAGACAACTCCTAAAATATCTGGCGCGACCCATCACACAACTTTCCTTGGTCTCATGCGCATTCAGCAATTCTCTTGACTCCACCAACCAATCAAATCTGTTTTTTATTCTGTTTATCAAAATCTTTCTACGTGACAGCGGGAGGTTCTGGAATTTATTGTGCTGCTCTCATTTGTTCCATAACAATTATTGAGCAATGAGTTAACAGGTGATTCAAGAGACTACTGACAAGATTTTTTTGAGACAGATTGCGCTCACCATTTTGGAACAATCAAGTAGTAATGGTAGTGAGAAATAGTAGATCCTTGTATATATCTGCTAATTGCACAGGTACATGATTCTATTATCACGTCAATTTTTCTGAAGATCGTGTTAACACTTGGGCAGAGTTAAGAAGGAAAAAACCTGCAGTAAAATCGATTTTCGTCGAAATGTTTGGTAATTTATTGTGCTGCTCTCACCATTTTCCCACAAATGAGAATTTTACGTTATTGTCGCGTTATTTGTAGCTCTTTATATAGTAAATTTAATCAATATCGTTACAGCTGTTTGTGAGGGCGAAAAGCATTGTGTTTTGATCACTATGATAACTATATTTAGTTTGGCTCATACTCTTATTTTGGTGTCCCATAGTAACCTGTGAGCTAGATATCATGTTAGAGAAGCGATTGTTCAGCCGTTTTTTCGCTCAACCACTTTCACATACAGACCATTTTTCTAAATAGTGTTTTTGAAGTCAGTAGGCCTTAACACGTAATCATCTGAAGAGAACTCTTTATTTTAGCCGATTATGGAGCCTAGGAAAGTAAAAACACTGCTGGATGACAAGTCTCATAGCACCAGTTGCCATTTACCACTCCTTTCTTGAAATATTCATTTGAAGTCATCCACTCGACCCAAATCTAATTAAGAGCGCTTGTAAAATGATAATAAAGAACGCTCACCCCAACGAAAACCACTTGAAATCAAGGATAGAAAGGCTCATCTCGCCTCACCAGGATAATTCACAAGGGCTGTCAGACTTTAAATAATTACGCGACTTCAACTCTACAGCACAAATGCCTCACTATCCACCCACAGCTTTCATTCGAAAAATGTACAGAGACACAACAACATAGTACTTTCAATGCATGAATACAAGTACACACAAGTATGTACCCCAGAAGTCACGTCATATACTGTCGGACGACTGGAGCAAGCTGTGATTGATGGAACCAGCATTGGACACGCGAATTTCCAGAGTTGTACTCTTCCCTTGAGACTG
The DNA here is from genome assembly GCA_020466155.1 of Pachypeltis micranthus. NCBI lineage: Eukaryota > Metazoa > Arthropoda > Insecta > Hemiptera > Miridae > Pachypeltis > Pachypeltis micranthus. Next base: position 44,337,488 of record CM035769.1, read on the forward strand.
AAGGGTTTAAAACTGCAATACGGGACAAGGCCATCCCAACCCAAAATCAAAGAACTACCAGTATTTTCCAAGCGTTATTACTCCATTTTCTTACAATGTTTACCTCGTTTCACGCAAGTGGGCTGAAATTGTAGCTGAAAGGTGCTGCAAAGTATTTGTTGCGTCAAAACGACGGTTTGAGAGCTGGGTCCATGATCCTTGAGCTGCAACACTTAATACCAACCGTGCCTTCACCAATAATATTACCCCACACACAGTTCACTCGCTATGACTAAAATTTCATGATAAGGCTTTTAGGGAAAAATGTTTCTCTCCTCTGCCTAACTCTCCCAGTGCTGAGACGCGCTGTGCACACTCAGCAACCACCTTCTGGTCTCTCTGCCCTTAAGGCACCCAATAGCATTTCCACTGTTGGCTCTTATACGAATTGCACTAGTTCTTACCGGCAACACCCACTGAATGTCAGTTACTCGTTGATTATGAACAGTAATTAATTCAAATGGTACCTCTGAGGACAAAACAATTCATTTCTGCTACCAAAGCAATACCGTCAAATTTCTCAGGGTTTTACTTGCCTCGTTCTTCGCTTGTCGCCATCACACGCAGCAGTGAAGCCACAATGACCAAAATAAATGTGTTGACGCTTCTAAAATAACTTCAAACTCGTTACACTATTTTGAATGAATCAAACTCTACACGAATAAATAAGGATGAAAAATATAACAGGGTTAAATTACTACAATATTTTACAATAATTTATTATTTATAAATAATTTATAAGACAACAATTCAACTATCGTTATTATGTACATTGTCAGTATTTACAATACAAGCACACCAACTGTGTGAACAGCTCTTTTCTTTCTTTTCCTTACCTTTCTCTCTTATAAATTAAAGTTTAATATTTCGTGACGACAATGTGAACTAATTTATAAAAAAAAAAGAAAGAAAAGAAAAAAACAACTCAACATTCGCCGAAATGTAACAACCGAACAAAAAACTATAAGAAGTATGCACAATCATAACGAAAAATGAAAAGAACCAAAAAGAAAACGCAAGACTACTTTCTGTGTTCGTACCATACTTCGTGTGCATGTGGAAATAACAACAGATACAAGCAAAATCAACTATACATTCATGTACACATGTTTTCAACTCCTTAACATGTACGGGCCGCCGCCGGAGGGAAACGGAAATGTCATTAACGGCCTACATATCACAAGGTAGGAATGTTCTTTGTCAGGTTTCCATTCATGCGTAATAATCTGGATCGCTGTCGTATTCTTCTTCGCTGTCTTCGCTGGCTACCTTCCTTTTTCGCTTGTGATTGTGCTTTTTGTGTCGCTCAGTCTTTCGGTTCTTGTGCCTATGCGATTTCGGATCGACTTTAGTCGCGATGATAGTCAGTTTGGGCACTTTCGGAGGACTTCCGTCGGCCGCTGCGGCGGCTTCGGACTCTTCGGTTTTTTTCTGGATAATCTCTCGAACTCGAAGAATAACTCCGCCGCCTTCCCCAGTCGGGAATTTCCCTCCACCGTCGTCATCTTCGTCGCAGTCGTCAGGATCCAAGTTCATGATTAGGGTCTTGAATTCGAGGTATTCGTTCACTAACGCTCGCCGTGCATCTTCATCCAATATAGCAGGAGGCGTTCCTTCTTTCAATTTTTGTATCGTAGCTTTCGGATTGAACTTGTTGTTACTCTTACGACTCACCGATTTTTCGTACACTTTGGAACTTTCAGACGGCGAATATTGAGTGATTTTAGCGTCGTTGAAGCCGTAAAGGGTTTTCAAGTGTTGTTTGAGAACTAGAAGCAAAAGGCACCCTTGTGAAGCTGTAAGGCACTGCTGCAAGGCTGAACAGTCTTCGGGGATACGACTCAACAAGGTTTCTTCATCCTCGTCTTCCTCTTCATCTTCATTACCGTACCCCTCTCTGTGATGACCTGGAGAGGGAATAAGAGACTCTCGGAAGGACTGCAGCAAATTGGTACCAGTCACAGAAAGTATAATATCAATGTGGTGAATAATAAATAGCGGCTCATCCTGAACTTGATACGGAAAATACGCCATATTGTCGGCCAAATACAACATTTGCGACAAAGTCGTTTTAACTTGTTCGTCAAACTGTTTCAGAATTGAAAGCACCAAAGCGCGACGCTGTTGCTTCGTTCTTAAAGTGGAGTACAAAAAGCCGTTAAGAGCCGCAGGTAATTCCCCTTCTTTTATCCTAAAACCACGAACGATATCAGCTTTTTGAAGAATACGTTGGAGCTTGTAAGACAATTTGATTCCAGATTGGGACTTCATGTGGATGAACCCCGGATATTTTTTCTCAATGTCTTGAAGCTGCTTATCAGCGCAGACACACAGTGATCGATCGTCGTCGGTACTCAAGCAAACAAGGTACGGAACCATTTGAACAGGATGAACGAGACCTTGGGCTAAAATAAGTTGAATGACTTTCAATGCGGCGTTTCTGACAGCGGAACTCGGGTGTATGAAGGCCTCTAACGTGTCCTTCAAGAACACTTGAACGACCGTGCTCGCCATACCGGACGTCACGTCGCCCATTTCTTTCAAATTTTCTTGCTTCGACATTTTGGCCCATTCCAAATCTTGTTTGATCATTTTCCTCTCTTCTTCTTGAAGGTAGTTTTCAATGTTGTTGAGGACTTGGATTTTCATTTGGAGGGGGGCGTTGATGTCTGATAAATAGGTTCTGTACAGGCTCTTCATGTCAGTTTGCAACATGAGCTCATAATGGCGAATGCATACAGAGCCGACGGCTTTTAGAGTGTAGTGTTGAGAGTCTTGTTCGTTGTACAGGAAAAATAGAAACGTTTGAAAGACGTCGTCTTTGATCGAAGGGGAAAGATCTCCGATCACTTCAGGATCAGTGAAGTCGAAAAATCGAAGTAACAAACCAACAACAAACAACGACCTCCTGAACGTCGGTCGACACCTCGTCGCATACTCTGGAGTACACGCGTCACTTTCCATTTTACTCTTATAACTAGACAGGAAGCCGTGGTATTTTTTAAGGCAATCTCTAATAAGAGGGAAATTCCTCGTCACATTGTTCACAATCGACCCTAAACACGACACGCAACTCAAAACGACAGATGGATCTTGTTGCATCATCAGCTTGACCGAATCTTCTTCGAGTCGAGCTAAAAATATTTCGCTCGGGTGTTCAATCAACGGAACAACCAATTCCAAAGTTCGAGCGACGCAACTGATAATTTGGTAATCCCCTTGAGTTTTGCATTTCAGGGATAAATACGGTTGAAGTACAGTCGCGTGGTGGACTAACAGTTGAGGGCGTATTTTCGCGAAGAGGTACAACAGAAGCATGCACGATACCAATTTTTGAGAGTCGTCCCCTTGTCCGTCCAAGCGAACGACGGTTTCAATCAAACAATCAACTATTTGCCGACACGCGTCTAATATCGTCTTGGGAACTTCCACGGGCCCTTTGTTCGTTTCGTCCTTAGCGTCGTCTTTCGGCTTGAACAAACTCAAAAGCAACTGCTCGAACCATTCCATGTTCATATCGTTTGTCGCTGAGACGGCGTCAGTGATGTTCATAACCTTCCGAACTAACGACTCCGCGTCTAACGTTGGCTTCTCTTTGACTGGAGTGAACCACATATTTTGAAAAACTTCCAAAACCAACTTCCTGATCCCGTCTTCGTCGTTCACCCTTCGAATAATCTTCACGCAAATTTCCGGTATTTTCGCAAAAGTGGGGCACTCCGTGCAGACATCTTTGAGAATTTTGATTACCCTTTTTCGGACACTAACGCCAGTATCGAGAATACGGGCGGACAACATGTCGTAATATTTGGGTATTAGCTCAGGACGACTTAAGATGAACTTACCCACCAAATCTACAGCAGCTTCTCTGACTGACGTTGAATGGTCCAGGAATGAATGGCTGACGCCGAGCTGCATTTCCTTCAGGCCCAACACGCTCGGGTCAACTTCAACAATTGACGTTAGACATTTCATCGCTTTAGTCCGAATTAGGACTGACGTTTCTGTTAGAACTTTAAGGATGTGTTTGAGGTAAACGTCGAAGCTTTGGGAGAATGGTCGTTTCGAGGCTAAATACCTCGTGATCAGTTCGGCACTGCTGTAATCGACGTAAGTTTGAAGAATTTGAATTTTCTTACCGTCACTCTCATCGCTAAAGGGCTTCACTTTGTTGAGAAAAAATTGTTTTTTGGTGTCGTTCACTTTTAGGTTGGCCAACGGGTTTTCTTCGTTCTTCTCCTCTTCGTGCTCGCTCGAATCATCTTCATCAGACGACTCAATCTTCCGTCTGCTTCTCTTCTTCGGCTTCTTGACCTTTTTAGGAGTCGACACTGGCATTGAAACCAACGAAGGACTGCAACAGTCTTGATACCACTGGGCAATGTAAAAGTGCCTCGCGTGCGTCAATACAGTCTCCGTCTGCCCTCTAATGGCCAAATAGTCCAAAAGCACCCTTTGCAAAAATTGAGTCCTCTCGTCTTCATCTTTAACAGGTTTGACGTCCCCCTTCGCGTGGCCGTCTTCGTCCTTAATTTCGCCCAATTTGATGTCTCGAATGATTTGATCGATGGTGCTCACTTTCAAATGAGAAGTAACGGCGTCTTTGCGAAGACGAGCGGCGACTACGCCCAAATAATCGAGACTCGCCACTCGCAGAGGCATTTCCAAAGATTTGTTGACGAAATTGTTCACCAACAGGTTCCCCAAAACGCTCAACATCAATTCCGCGGCGGGCCATTCCGGTTTGTTGACCGTCGTTAGAAGATCTTGAACAAAATTTTCAAAAAGGGGTCGGTAGTCGATTTCTTCAGATTTGCTGCTGCACTTGGCAAGAAAGATGTAGAGGAAATTGGAGGCCGTCGAGCGGGCAGCTTTGAATTTGCCAACTATGACGATGTCTGGGTCGACGGTTGTGTCTTGCTGTTTCAACGTTAAATTAGTGGGGATTTGCACCATGCATTGTACTAACTGTAAAACTAAAGCAGTGAGCATTTGAATGTTGTCTTCGCTGCTGACGCGATACGAGCGAAGGCTTCGTTTACTACTTGGCAGACGAGCCATTGACGCTAAAATGTCGTCCAACAATAATTTACGATGTTTTTCGTACTTGGCAAAGATGGTCGTAACGAGTTTGAGAGCAGCGAGTTGCAAGTCGCTGACACGCTCAACGAAGAATGGCGATATCCCCATCGAAGAGGCGTGCAGAACTGAATTATCGGTTAACTTTTGTATATTCATTAATTCACCAAGGAGGGATACAACTTCAGTCAATTTGGTGTATAACGTTAAGACGTTTTTCTCACGGACTTCCTTAGCGTTACCTCGTTTCTTACGACCAGGAGTGACGAAGCCATCTTTGTCCTTGTTTTGAACTCTGTACACTGGGTCGTAAGAAGGGTAGATGGTGTTGTGGAGTTGGAATTTAGTGAAGATTATGATACGATCGATGACATCTTCGAGATAAACTTGTTTGTGCATGTTGGGAGCAGTGAGGATGTACAGTGCAGTCAACGAGGCATCAACAGCTCTCATCACTCGGTCCATAGCCAACTCCATAAACAACTTCCTTTCTTCTTCATCGTCATTAGGGTCAGATATTGGTGAGACTTTAGCCCCGTCTCGTATGTTACGTTCTAAAATAGTGAGGAGTTTGATGAGCTTACCAGTCGGTATCGACTCCATGGCTCCAAGACTGTTGAGTTTGGCGGCTTCTGAACACAAATCTTGCAGCTGGTATTTGGAAATGAGTGCTTCACTCGGGCAATCACCATCTTCTCCGGGGTCAACGGTGATGTCGACGTCTTCTACGTCTTCAAAGATCCTCTCGATGGATTTGTTGAACCTCTGGTACGTGTTGGTTTCCATGAGCTCATCGACGCTCAGTTTCTCCAAAACAGGCACCAATTTTTTCTCGACTTTGCGATATTTGTGTTTGGGCGTGGGGGTGGAGGACTCGCTGTCCTCATCATCGGATTCTTCTTTGATTTCTTTGATCTTCTCCTCAGTCTTCGACGAGACACGAGTTCGTCGCTTGTCACTTCGCTCGTCGCTCTCCTTTTTCTTTTGAAGAGCCCTCTCTTTTTCTCGAGATTTGAAAATTTTCCTTCGACTTCGCGGAGCCTCATCTTCAGACTCTGACGACACAGTTTCCTCTTTGGCTTTCGCGTTGGGCGTTTTGTTCACTTTGGTCTCGGAGGTTTTATTTTTCTTCATCGAACCCTGTTCCACGCTCGGAGTCTTTTCCAATTTGACGACAGGACTGCAGTTGACTTTCTCAACCTTGCAATTCTTCTCACTGTCGACCGTCTCACTCTGACTTTGTGGCTCCTCAGTCTCACTTTTGGGCTTGTCTTCCTCTTTGTCTTTCTCTGCAGGGTCCGCGTTGCGTTTGATGACCCCCTGGTTCATCAAACACTCGGCTATTTTGGCAGAAAAGTCGTTCTGAATTCGATCGACGTGGAGGAGAGGCCGCGGCGGTGTGTTGGACAAAGGCACTGATGGTTTGTCTCTAAGCTCAGGATTGAGGGCCTTAGGCGTCAAAAGGTCGATTCCTCTAGAGCTTGCTGCAGACGGGGATTGACTTTTCGTTTTGAGGTCGTCGTTCGTTTTTACGACTCCTGAACTCGAGGCTCCGGCGTTGATTACAGAACTCGTCGACGGAGTCGGCAATTCCGGAATTTTATTAGGACTTTTATCTTTTTGAACTAACAACAAATCTTTGTGAATTTCATTCAACAACTTACTTTCAGCGTTGTTTAACGGCGAATGTTTGAAATTGAGGCTAACGACGGTTTTGCCGTCAACAACTGGAGTTATCACAGAAGTATTGCAGGCTCCTTGGGCGATCCCCGGGGAGTTCCAAGTCGCGGAATTGGCCGTCGCCGCGTCGAAGACGTTCGGGTCTCTCATCAATATACTTTTGAGGAGTTCCGGCATCGACTCTTGAGTCAAACTGTTGCTTTCATTCCCAACGTAATTGTCTTTCAATTCGATGTTTATCGCCGACGTTTGACTCAAAGACTGCGCCAATTGAAGTACCAAAGTGTCGTCTTTCAGACTCAACAAATTGTTCGCTTCTTCGGCAACTCTCGGATGGAAAAGCAACGATTTATTTCCCATAGCTTGGGGCAAAGGAGAAGGCAGCGGCATTTCAGGCAATAAGTCGCTGAGACTCGAAATACCAGCCAAAGTAGTTATTGGCACACTTGGAATTTCACCGTTCATTATTAAGTAACTAACTGTAAACATTTCCAAAAAACATACTTCCCGTCAACCCATGTTCTTCCGAAAACATCCCACTTGGTCTTGAGTTTCGATATTAAACGAACTGGCACGAAACACACTCGCAACGTCCATCATAACACACGAAATATTATAATTATACGAGCATCTAAACGTATAGCGTTCTGTTTTCTGACAGCATCGGAATCAGGTTAATTTCAGAGCTGCCAACATAATTTTTCGTTCGAGAAAACCGACGATAACGAAACGTCCAACGACTGAAATCAAAAACGCGTCACCGTCGAAATTCGAACGAATATTTGTTCGCCTCGTCGGAAGGTAACGATCGTAAAAAATGAACAAAAATTCGTAACTCCTCCCGCCAAGTTTGAATTTCGAAGGGGGGGCTTAGAAGTGAAAAAAATATGCCGCGAAAAGGCGGTGGGTCGCCTTTAAACGACTGATGACGTCACTCCGAATTTCGAATTTAACGGCGACTCGCGTTTCTCAACCCCGAAAAATGACTTGAGCGCGGAATTCGAACGAAATTCGGGGCCGTCGCGAGAAAATAAAAACTCACGAAACGGCGGCCATTTTACTTTTACTGTTTGGTTCGACGGAGCCGAGCGGAGACGCAAAGGTTTCGGGGCGAACGGCAACAAACCCCCCTCCCTCCCCCGATCCCTTTCTTCGCCCCTCCATTCGAAGACAGGAGCCCATCCGAGCACCGCTCCCGTCCACGTTCTATTTTAAGTTGGGGGAAACGGCAAGGCGCATGCGCCTCGCGAGCTCTCACGCCGTCGTCGTCCCCCCCCCCACCTTACCACCCACCTCGCCTTCCTCACAACATCCCTCTCGATTGGCCCACTTTATCTAGGAAACGAGAAATTTCCGAAGAGAAACGAAAGCCGCGCTCTCGACTCGGCAGCGGGAAAACGTTTCAAAATTTCACTTTTGAAACCTTCTCGAAGTAAAAACCTCAAATTTAAACATTTCCTTTTCATAATTAACTTTAACACGTGTTCCCCTGTGACGTAACACTTTTACGAGTCGAATTGGACTCATTCCAAAAAACGAAATTGGACTCACTTCAAAACAATTTGCACACTTTCTAAACTGGACCGATGGGTTTTTTAGGTCATTTTTAAACGCGCTAATTTAACATTTTTCAAAATAAATTAAGACATTTCAACCGACCAAGTTCAATGGTTCAAAATGTCAAAATAAATGGCACAAACGGCAACGGCAAAATGTAACTAAGTGGGGCGTGCCGCAGGGAACAGTTCTGGGACCTTGTATTTTCCTAATCCACATCAACGGTTACCTCCTTAACCTGAAATATTCTTACTGATGACACATTGTGTTTTTGTGATAGAATGCCTATAAATGTTATGCAGACTCACAATTAGGGACCATGCCCTAAAAGTCGTGGTTAGGACCTCACGCCTAATAGTGGAAGAAACCAGAGCATGTCCATGCGCCTTGGGAACCGAAATACCGAACAATAAATTGCTCTAGCTCAAATTTTGTTATCAAATTCCTCCAAAAGATTGATATCGTTTCAAACACGATTAAAAAAACTCACAAAAATATTTAAGAAGTCAATTTCCAAGTTCTCTGCTCTGCTGTACACAATTCCATACAAGGATTCTCAATTTAATCGCGTAAAAGCTCATTTTTCATCATTCAATAAAACTGAGTCCAAGTGCAAAATATATCAACGCAACACACACTTCTCGGCCTTTCAGAAAACATATTTTCATGCAAAACTTTCAAAACAAAAACGCGGAGAAAAAGTATCACACAATTTTCCTAAGCTCCACGTCAACTCGCTTGTGTTCATGGATTTTTCTACCAACACAATTTATTTTTCCTTCATGTCATCTGAAATTCACTCAAACATCATTTCCAGTTTGCAGGAAGCGATAGAGCTTATAGTTCCAGAATTTATAGGGCTCCTCGTACTCACACCCTGACCATCAGCAATCGGTCACACAGAGAATAAATGAGGAAGTAAATACGATTTTTAGAAAAATGATAACGACCACTCTTCCAGAGTTATCGGGTAAGATCATTTAGTGGCTGTGGTCGAAATGCCAGAATTTCCAGAGTAGCTCTTGTACATCGTACGAGCGTTATTAAAAACTCACCGTATAGGTACTTGGTTGAAGTACCATTTGAATTTTTCTGAAGTAACATTTGAGCGAAGTTTATAAGGAAAAACTTATGCTAAACTCGACTTTTGTCGAAATGTTACGTAATTTATTGTGCTGCTCTCGCCATTTTCCCACTGATGGAAATGTTATGGTATTATTGTCTCATTAGGAGCTGTTCACATAAAAAATTTAATCAAAATCGTTTAAGTCATTTTCGAGAAAAAAAATTTGGTGTTTTGATCACTATGATAACTACAGTTAGTTTTGAGCGCAATTTGCTCATATCCTTATTTCTACGTCCAATGATAACTTGCGAGCTAGATATCAATTTTGAGGAGATTTGGTTCAGCCGTTTTCTCTCAATCGTGTTCACAGATACACACAGAAAAGGGGCACAGAATCCCTACCCATCGGGCCCCACGTAGGAGTGAATCGCGAGGTGGCCTAATGAGAGACATTGGCACTGCTAGCTACGACCAAGACAGGCGAAAAGGGTCATTTTACCTTCTTGTTCAAAGGTACAAAAGGCAAAGGCCACCGCACTCTCCAGACAGGATCTAAGAGTCCTGAGCACTGGACGCTGCTCATTTAGGTAACACCTCAACAAGAGGGGCATTTCAGAAGTGGATGAGTGCAGATTGTGCGGTGAGGAGGAAGAAACGGCAGAGCACATTTTATGCGACTGCGATTTAATTTTTCCAAGGGGCTCATCGAACCCCAAACCATAGCAAAATGTGCAATGATGGACATACTTCCTAAAAGGGGCTGGTATGCATGACACCTTTTATAAAGTAAGGGACATCGTTGCAATGAGCCCATATGTGGGAGCAGCGACAAACGGACTCAATACCCTTTGAATTTAAAAAACAATCTCAGGTAATATATGAACAATATTAGTCTCAAGAGAACCACGGGTTCTTCGGTATTTCAATTCCCAAAGCACATGGGTTTGACACAATCTTCTTCCATTTTAGGGTGTGAGAAAACACTACATTTTGATCTCCAACTCACGACCCACATAGTCTTCCTTTGTCAATAAGTCACGCTTGCTTTGAATTCATTTGGCGTTGCACCTAATTTTGAAATTACACAGCACCACGATAAATGCTCACTGGGAAACTGTGAGGACTGTACATATTTTAAAATACCAATTGCATTGGGTATCTTCGTATTTATTTTGATAAATATATGAGCTGGTACATCAGATAGGCAAGGTGTCTTGAACCCTGCCAAAGAACACAAGTTTGGAGATTTATCAATCAAGTCGTCATTGGTCCATTCATTTTCTCTCTCTCTCTGCGCCAAAGGCTTGTGCAGGCTCTCCTTTTCCCGTTTTTTGACTACGCCACAGCAGCCTACTGCGACCTAAAAGGCGGGAAAATTAACAAGTTCAGAACGGGGCGCTGCGTTTCGTGATGAGACTTTGCTGGGATGAGCACGTAACGCCAGCCTATAAGAAGTTGGGATGGCTAAAGATTGCCGAGAGGAAGAAGTTAGCTATTGCGGTTCTCACTTTGAAGATTTTGAAGTTCCGTAAACCAGACTATTTGTTCAGGCAATTTGTGTACATGTCAGCGGTGCAGGATAGAAGCAAGCGCAATAGAGGAAGAGTGTTGAAGGTGCCTGCCCATCGCGCAATAGCATACGAAAGATCATTCGTCTGGCAGGCAAGCAAGGTCCACAATGAAAATGTGAACCTGTTTGATTTTTCTCTGAAGACCGAACATTTTATAAATATTTTCAGAGAGTTATTAGCGGGATATGATTAGTGAATGTTCATTATTGCGTTTGTTTTTTTGTGTAATTATTGTGTATAGACGCTTCTTCGCTTATTCTAAATAGATTTCTGTTGAAAACCAGATTGTTAAGTTAAGTGAACACTACCAAGGATTATATGATATTGATTGATTGTGACGTGGTTCGGTATATTTCAAATGAATGTGATGTTTGTGTATTTTAGTTAAGGTAGTTAGTGCGCTGCTGACAGGAGGAGGAATATCCATGTACTCGCTCCTCTCGGATAACAGCAGTTGTGTGTTTAAGTGTACGTATGAATTTATTTTGGCATGAATGAGGTTGGTTGTTGTGTATATTAGTTTTAGTTCGTGTGCCGCTGAGAGGGGGAGGAATATACAAGTACTCACCCCTCCCAAATAGCAGTAGGTAAGTGTTCATGTGTCAGTAGGCTTGAATGTGTTGGTATGAGTGTAATTTATTTTGGCTTGAATGGTGTTTTGGTATGATTGAGCTTTTTCGGGAAGAGAAATTTGTAGCTTTAGTGGAAAATTATATAAAACAGTGGGGCACTGTAATTTTGTAGCACAAGAGGATGTTGTATATTGATTCCAGGGGGAATGGTAGAGAGAGCCTTATGGCCCCAATTTCCCCTGGTCGATAAATAAAGATAATCAATCAATCACTCTCTCTCTCTCTCTCTCTACCTCTCTCGCATAATACCTGTATATATGGGACGTTGAATGATTTCAGTTTCCTGCTCCGCCTATGAAAGTTAAGCTTCTGGCTAGCCACCAGTCTAACTGGCTGCAGTAAGTGCCACGTGGTTGCTGGTCCCCCACTACCACGACTATTGCCAAGTATGGCCCAATGTCAGGGTTGCTCCCGTCGTTGGATGTAGAATGATTCATATTTACCACACTAGTAAGCAAAGGGTGGTAAGTAATAACTTGTACATGTAAAAACGCGTACATAGGACTAACCGGACGAAAAATACGGACCAGATATTGAGAACACATTAAATATCTTAGTAGGAACAAAGACGATTCAAACTTTGCCGACCACCTCAAGACAACTGGACAAGTACCTACCAAAATACAGGACTGCACCATATTAGAAAACATTGAAAACTATAAACAATTCAATGGACAGATCATAAACGAACAAATCAACACAAAATGCGACACCATATTCAAACCACTCAAGACACTACTCAAACGAAAACAACCAACTGACGGATTTACAGACCACCCTATACAAAAAATACGTGGAATCGACAATCAACAGACTACCTAAGACATATAAAACTGCCCTTACACTCCTTTACCTTCACTTCCAATGGATTTCCGACGAGGAGTATGACCAGGCTCCCTTCAAACCTCGCCACCCCCCTCCCAACCCTCCTGACACAACGCCATCCTGTTCACCTTTCTCTTCCTATATAGAGACCACTTACTGACTTAATGGGCAGACGATGATGTCTTTACATAGATAGCACTGGCCCACTGTATTTCACCAGCCAGAAAAAGAAAAGAGGTATGTTAACTTTAATAAACACTAGAACTCGTAGCGCTTTTATGAATTAGGGATATCATTATAAAATATCTGGTGCGTTGCAACACACAACTTTCCTTAGCTCTAAAACAATTCACTTTGTACATGGCTAATTCTATTTAATCAATTCATTTATCACTCAGTTAATTTCTCAGGAATTTCTGGAGTGAGCCCCATCTATGTCATGAGCGTTTTTAAACACTCACCCTTTAGATATTGGACTACGATACCCTTTTTTTTTTACATTCTACAAGAATTCCAGCGGAGTTTATAAGGAAAAAACTGCAATAAAAACGCTTTTGGTCGAAAATTTTGATAATTTATTGTGCTGCTCTCGTCATTTTCCCACGGATGAAAATTTTATGGTATAGTTGCCTTATTGAGAGCTATCGATATAAAAAATTTAATCGAAATCGTTAGAGCCGTTTTGGAGAAAAAAATTTGGTGTTTTGATCACTATGATAACTATAGTTAACTTTCGGTGGATTTTGCTGATATCCTTATTTTGGCGTCCCATGGTAACCTGTAGACTAGACATCAAGTTTCCGCTGATTTGGTACGGTGGTTTTCTCTAAAAACCGCGCTAAAATCGATTTCGTCGAAAGTTTTGGTAATTTATTGTGCTGCTCTCGTCATTTTCCCACAAATGGGAATTTTAGGGGATAGTTGCCTCATTGAGAGCTATCAATATAAAAAATTTAATCAAAATCGTTAGAGCCGTTTTTGAGAAAAAAAAAATTTGGTGTTTTGATCACTATGATAACTATAGTCAACTTTCGATGAATTTTGTTCAAACCCTTATTTGACGTCCCATGGGTGCCCGCGGGCGAGATATCAAGTTTGAGCTGATTTGGAGAAAAAAATTTGGTGTTTTGATCACTATGATAACTATAGTTAACTTTCGGTGGATTTTGCTGATATCCTTATTTTGGCGTCCCATGGTAACCTGTAGACTAGACATCAAGTTTCCGCTGATTTGGTACGATGGTTTTCTCTAAAAACCGCGCTAAAATCGATTTCGTCGAAAGTTTTGGTAATTTATTATGCTGCTCTCGTCATTTTCCCACAAATGGGAATTTTAGGGGATAGTTGCCTCATTGAGAGCTATCAATATAAAAAATTTAATCAAAATCGTTAGAGCCGTTTTTGAGAAAAAAAATATTTGGTGTTTTGATCACTATGATAACTATAGTCAACTTTCGATGAATTTTGTTCAAACCCTTATTTGGCGTCCCTTGGGCGCCCGCGGGCGAGATATCAAGTTTGAGCTGATTTGGTACGGTGGTTTTCTCTAAAAATCGTTCACAGACACACATACACACACACAGACTGACAGACCATTTTCCCAAATAGTGTTTTTCGGACTCAGGGGGGTCTGAAACGTAAAGATCTGAAGAGAACTCAAATTTTTTTTTTCAGCCGATTACATAAATTTCCTTTCTACTTTGTAGAGCCAAGGAAAGTAAAAAATATTTGAAGTAACGTGAAAGGCCAAGCAACGATAGTAACAACGTTGATAGTGCCTTTTGGCTCAGTCCTTGAGGAACTGTCTTGCATCTGTTGGTACTTTGTTACACCCCCTCCAGACACTCACAAAGCATCCTCGTGGTGCCTGATCACTGCAGCGGAGCAGGCTAAGAACGCTCTACCACACTCTCACCAAGTATCCTGCTCCTCGTGATCCTTTAACTCGTGGAGCAAAAATCGCTTTTGTGCGAAGTCAGAGAGAGAGGAAGATGGACAAGAAACGTCTAGCAACCCCTTTCATATTCTTGCTCCTCAGTGCGTAGCGAGGTCGACCAACCTCTCCACATTCTCGCTCTTTGGGCTCTTCTTCAAGATTCTGGAGGAGTCTTAAGATACGTTCAACACGCCCACAGACACACTCATAATCAAATGTATAATTTCTCCTTAAACAGCTCATGATAACTTAAATAAAAATAAGGGAACTCACTATAAAATCGTTTGAAAGTAACGAATAAATTAGTAAAGATAAAGAGAATTTTTCAAAAACCTTAGTTTTTTGGTTTATTATTCATTCTGAATAATTTTTTACAAATTTTTTACAACCCCCCCTCAAAATTTGATACTTTACGTTTCAAGACATGGGGATTCCAAATCTGTAATGTCCGCCCCCTGTCCGGGCCGTTTTGTGCCTTTATTTAACGTGGTCTAAAAAATTCGTTCTTTCCCACAAAAATCCCATTTGGTATCTGGTTGTGCCCGCCATCTCGGCAATCCAATCAGACGAAGCCCATGGTTGTTATGGGCAAAAAATGGTTTAAAAAATTAACGAAACGCAGTATAATCGCAAATAACCCGTGTTTCGTTTCGTTTTCAAGGCCCGCTCGACTCGCAGCACCCTTTGGACTCGCAACGTCCTGCCAATTGCCGTTCACTGGAAGCCCTCGTCCCACCCCTCCATCGGATCAGACGTTTACGGGCGCCTGGCGCCGGGGGAATATTTTTAATTTCCGCAGTTCCATTGTAGTCAGGTCATGTTTCGTATGGTTTACTAGTTAGTATTCGATGCTGAATCGAATGGGATGGGGGAGCAGTAATACTAGGTCAAGCTGTTCATGAGAATAATAAACCATTGTGTAATAATTTGCAGGGTTTTTAGTTTTTTGCCCACTAGAATTTCTCGGTTATTTTAATTTACTTTATCTACGCTTCCTTCCTTTTTCCACACACATCCAGACACTATTTCTATAGCCCCTTCTCTCCATCTGTAGGCTTACTCCTTTCTTTTCCTTTCCGTGTCAGGAAGAAAGCACCTTCCAGCCAAAATATCGTTCTCTCTGTTTTTGTTATTTTATTTTTCCATCTTTATGTCTCTTACTTTTATGTATTTCGTTTGAACCGAACACTAAGCTTCTCCAAAAATTCATATTATACAGATGTGGGTGATCGGCAGCTGCAAAACTGTCCCGAGTGGTGTGAACTTCCCCCATACAACACTATCAAGTCAGTCTAGCGTCTGATGTTAACTCCTTTCCCGTTGTGAACTGGCATTGTAGCGAAATTCCCTAAAAACCCTCTCTTACATAGAACTGGGTTGTTCGAGCTGAATTTTTTTCTCGTTGACATTCG
This sequence comes from Pachypeltis micranthus, assembly GCA_020466155.1. NCBI lineage: Eukaryota > Metazoa > Arthropoda > Insecta > Hemiptera > Miridae > Pachypeltis > Pachypeltis micranthus. The sequence goes on from CM035769.1 coordinate 44,353,285, forward strand.
AGACCTTCCCCACAAGTTTTTCCACTCAGTCTCCCATCAATGCCACCAGGAGTCGTCTCTCATTGACTTTGTCCTTGGGGTAAGTACAAGCAGCCAAAAGACGTCACTTGCTGTCTCTTCTGTACTAATTGCCAACTTCATTCGTCTGAAAGTCAGAAACAGTAATATCGCAACCCCCAAATAGAAACATCTCCCATTATAGCGAACCTAACATAACAATATTGCGCAATATTAGACAAGGAGGGAGAAGAAAGGAAATGGGGCATGTGAACGTTGTTTCCATTGATTTTTCATGGGAACACGTCAAAACCTCAACAGTAACTATGTTCACCTTTTAAGGGTTTATTGTGATTACAAGTATGTGCAACAATATATTGTACATGTACAATCAAATACATCACGAATTTTTCATGAGGATGATATTATTGTCTGCCACAAAAATGACAAGACAAGCTTGAACCTGCTTGTTAGATCATAAGTTGAGTACCCACCCCCAACAGCATAATTTATGCACGTCGGCCTGAATAACCTTTCATGTCGTTCAACATCTCCTGTTTGTGCGATAACGCAATGCACAAATTTTACGGGACGCTCCTCAAAAATCACTCAACCTTAAAAATTGGAAAAGCGAGAGTAAAAACGATTTAAGTGTTTAATTATCGTTTTATACCTTTGCATAGAAACACGAACACGCTCGTGAGAGTACGTGAACACAATTGTGAGAAAGCGGCTACACAAAAGTCACAGAATTTCACAGGAGACTATCTTAGCTATCAATACCCTATAAAACTCTAAACGGCTCTAACGATTTCGACTTCTTTCATTCGGATAGATCCTAAATATTGTACATTGACGTACGATTTGTAGTATGGTGAGGGGAGAGTAACAAAAACAGGACAATAAATCAATCATTCATTAGCAAACATAATTGTTTTCGCTTTTAGCAGATAAAAAAACACGAATTCAGTGATTTTGATCGACGTATCAACTAATCGATCAGTTTGTACGAATCTGGTAGAACTTACCGTTCCATACAGATTGTGGAAGAGCTTAACGTTTCAGAAATGGACTGCCTTTACTCCGCATCATAACCCTTATTGAGAAACCCGAGTTCGAGTAACATACAGGATCATAGAAATAAGTTTTTTTTTGAGAAGGTTTGTGTCAACAGTCGTTCGAATTTCGTGAGCGGCTCTTAATTATTTTATAACTTTTATTCAAATTCATTCACATTTATTTCACTAACAACACGATTTTCGTCAGAACTAGTGGACAGTATCAAAAGCAGGGTTTATAAGAAAACAAATTGTAAGCTACCATTCAGTTGTCTAGAACTGTCCACGCGACACATCTTCAGAGCCGTTTTCGAGAAAAAATTAATTTGGCATTATGATAACTATAGTTTGTTTTGGACCGATTTTGATCATAACCTTATTTTGGACCCATGTTGTTCTGCAGGCTGAATATGAATGTTTGCTTTAGTCGTTCCTTCTCAATCAAAGTGATTCACAGGCCACTCTTTGCACCCGTCGCAAGAATAAAGAAAGACGGACGGGAGGACATTATTTGTGACGAAGGGTTTGATGGTCAAGACAGGACTCTCTGGTTCTAGAGAAAACTTGAGAGAAGTTGAATGACAGGCGAAGGACTACCCCTAAATGTCAAGTACAACGAAATGGACTGCATTACAAGCAAAAGTTAAGGAGGTGTGAGCACCAGAAAAGTAGAAATGAGTTCAAAAGTTCAGTGCCTCACACACACCACACTTGTCTCTGAAAATAGTGCGAATAAGACAGAGGAGCATTTAGGGTTATAATATATATACCTCCCTGGAATTTGAAAAATATGTATACTCACAAATGAAATGAACCTACCTATATACCTATATATTCCAGCAAAAAACGAGAAATGAATTATAAAACAGGTTTTCCCGTTAATCACGAATTCAGTGAATTCCAAAAGCATTGACCCAGCAGAAAAGGGTTTGTCGAGCGTGAGGAAAAAAAATCAATGAATTTTCCAATGAACACAATTACTATAAATATGGTTTGTGAAGGGATATTCGTTAAAAGCAGAGCTGTTCAGGTGGCTCAAGGGGACTTCCTGCCAAGGATTACCAATCAAAACCAAAAGTAAAGTATTTATTATGAAGCAGCAGCAAACACTACTACCGGTACAGTGTGAGTTTGATTCCAGTCATAAAACAATTAGGAACAACTGAATTTCCCCAATTTCAAATTTTGTTGATATGCACAAAAACTGAATTTCGGTGTTTCGCACTAACATTTAACGCTTGGAGGAGGACTAGGAGAACAGGTAGTTGAATGAAAAGAAGAGCAGTGAAAAAAGTCATTCGGAAACTAACAAGAAAGAAGAGCTTCTTTTAAAATAAAGGGCTGAATCATAGGAATTGGTACAATAAATTAAAACGTTGGGCAATTAAAGGAAATTGAAATGAATTCAGCTTTCGTTGGGGCACTGGATAAGATGACGAAGTGTGATGAATACGCGAGTATCAAGGGCGGAAGAACAGTTGGAAAGAGGTTGAAAATGAAGAAACGGCAATAAGCGGAAAACGTTGGATAGACCATAGTTGCAGTACGAGAAGATGAACAAGGACTGAATGCCATGGGCTGCTCAATGAATGACGGAGATATTAGTGAGGAGGAGCTTGTTCTGGTACGACATGAGGATTTACAGGTTACCTAGGTTCCAAGATCATTCAGCGATCCTTCTCAGCCCTTGCAGGGGTTGTGGATTGTGGAGTTAGCTGGACAGTCAGTCAAGAAATTATGTTGCCTCTTTTCTAACCAAATTTGTTCCTGTACTATACTAAATAAGCAATGATATTACTATGTATTATTACAGACTGTTTTACATTGAAATAGTGCAAAAAGTACGGGAAAATCGGCATACACCCCCCCCCCTCATCGCCAGCTATTTACAGATCTACTTATACGTGACTACTTCAAGTCCATATAGGGCAGAGCATATGCTAATTTTTCTAACTTTTGAGCACACTCTTAGTGTAAAGGACTGTAATAATAGATAGTAACGTAGCAGATAATTTTGTACTTACGATACGGTAATAAAAAGGGGGAAATATACTGAACATTAACACCTTCACAAATGTAAAGGCCCTCACTCAATTGTTGACTTACACATAGGACAAAACGCATTTTACACCTTCCTTCGAAGCCATTAATATAACATGATCCACTGACCACATTCGTAACTGTCCAAGGTTAGCCACTCATACTCCAACAACCTTTCAGACACAAAAGAATTGACGGCTAAAGGGTCTAGGGGAATAATCTGAGGGCTGTCAACATTAACAGTATTTTAAACCAGCTGGTAGGGGAGCAACGATCGTCGAACTCTGTGGCACTGCTTATGGCCGTTGGACTATCCTGGAGGCTTCTTCAATGTTATACATATAGGGATGCGCACGTTGGTAACAACGTGCTGGGCCAACTGGATCAATTGTAGGTGGTTCACTTAGCAGTAGCAATTTCACATCACTGATGTGAATGAATGCATGTGCTGGGTCGAATTGAAGGTTGGGCAGAATTGAGGAAGAGACGTGCGAATCAAGGAATTGAGGAGAATGAGTTGGACCTTTCTGGCGACTAGGAAACAAGCCATGACAACAAGGGAGTTAATCAACATTTTGGAAATCCACTATAAACCATGTTATTTGTTTTTTAGGGTCTGTGGGTCAGCAGAAAGCTCAGGCGGTTAATACCATGCAAGTTGCCTCTTCTAGTTCGAGAAGTTCTATCCTTGTTTTTCTGTGTTGGCAGCTTCTCCCTCAACACGAGCTCAGTTATTCTATCTGGCTCTCCCCGTGTTCTTACATTGACTAAGCACCCCCCACCCCCGGCCACCCCTCAGAGGGACCCCTTAGTTCTTGTTCCATGCAGTGGTACACAGATTTATAGTGAGCCATTTATTGTAGAGAACTAGCACTACCACAGCAGTATAGGCTGTGACGCATAGTGAACGTTATGATTACAGACCACTATATCTCCAACAACGTCTGTGAGACGCCCTTCAGCTATATTAATGTGTCTTTGCACACACAACTTTCACTCGGTATCATTGTCAACTGTAGACACACCATGTTAAATTATTACAATGCAACTATTGTCACAACCACTTAGCTCTTGTGTTACATCCCCTACTTTTCCCCACCTCCAGGCAGAAGAATTTATACCCTCGGCTCATTGCGAACTCGTTCAATTCAGTTATACTCTTTCAATGTTATACTTTTTGTACAATTTCAATTCGTCAGTTATTGTCAAGTTATTTAAGAACTTAATGGTTTCCTTTGTAAACACAGTTAAGCCTTGTGCGTTTCACTTTTATGTAGTTGGACACTATCAGAGATACTTTGTATTAAAAAATAGGATTAAATGTGAGCATGAGAATAGTATCACACACAATACTTCTACCGAGAGTATTGCAAGGTGGCTAAGGATTGCGAGTTGAAAGTTGTAAGCGTAAAATTTCATCAATTGAGAGAGACTAAATGAAAAACGAAGCCATGCAGGAGGGAGAAAAAGGAGGTGGATTGGAAACCCTGCAAAAGCTATCTGGAAAAACGAGATGATATTGCCTGGATGAGGAAAAATGCAGTAGCCGTTGAGATAAATCGTTTACAATTACTGGTTTTCCAGAGTGGGGGTTCTGAGCAGTTTGAAGTATAAAACCTAACGTGAATGAAGTGAATTTCGAGACGTGGCCAATGGTTGACTTTGGAGAACCCTTTCTACATTGCTGACCATCCAATTTGGTGGTTTCGACTTGAAGTTACGGTTTTTAATCGCTCTATCGCACTCTTTACGCTTCTTATACCTTATTTATTCGACTTTCGACTATAATGGTAGTCACTTCATTTTTATTTGAACTCCGACTTTCGGATAGAGCCTAACACAATTGATACTACCGGCACTTAAGTAATGCTACGATTTAGTGTAAATCATTTACTCATCAACCTCTGGTTATTCACCATAACGATGTAGACCAATTGGCACATGCTGTCCTGGTCAGGACAAAACACAACAGCCACTCTATCTCGAGGTTTACACAGCAATTACATTCACCAATCTTTACGCAATTCATCTCTTCACAAAAAACCGGTTTGTCGTTTTAAAGGGTCGACTGCACCTTGAATACAATAACTGAATTGTTGGCACGACCGAAATACGTTACGAGTACAAATTGAGCAACTGCTTCTTGAAAAACCTTTTTCAGACAACCAATGCTTGAGTCCTAGCCATTTTTTATTAGAGACACACATTGCTTTAAGCTCCTTGCAACTTGATTGTTCAGCTTTAGTGCATTATCTATGCGGTCCGTAACGCAAGAAAATTGACAAACATGTGACTCACCCGTTATACGCGGTCTTGACGCGAATGTCGGTGACCGAAGAGTCGTTAGGCATTTGAGTGGGCATTCTGAGCTTGTTAAGAAACCTCTTGCTTTTCCTGATTCGACGTTTATAAAATCTAGTCACTACGATGTAAGCTTCCCACAAGCAATCCAACTTGAAAGCGTGTGGTGTCCTCTCGAAGAAGACTGCGACGATCCTGTAAATTACAACCAAAATGACAGCCACTTCCTCGTTCACAAAATAGGTCTACTCGAAAATGTGTATAATACTATTATGAATGTAAAAACGTGATCAACGAATTGTGCACCCGATGAAACCTGTAGGAAAGATGCTGAAAAACCTCCGTCGAGGTGTCGACAACCCGCGAAAAATAAAACAAAACTGACAACCGGATTATTACACACCTTTCGTATCAAATCGATTGAAAGACAAATGATAGTTAACAAAAAAAACTACAGTCGTTGAAAGACCGTCAAAGATAGTAACAGATCAACGAGACCAAACAACAGATTGCTTTAAATTCGCCGAACGTAATTTTAATAAAAATTGCTTCACTGCGACAAAGACAAATCGACAGCAGAACAAGATTAGCAAAAACAAACACTGAAGGAGGAAGGAAATGCCTCGATAGCCGCCGAGGAGGTTATAGTAGTCACGGCAGAAACAGGCTGCAAAGCTAGAGCAGCCTAAAAACATATCCTACGCAATGTTCTCCTGAACTGACGAACAAGATGCCTTCCATCCACGCTACAGCATTTCCGCTCCAAATTCCGAATGCTTAAACTAGTTTTTTGGTTAAGTAAAAACCTAAAGCACGATAGATTAAATCCTTCATTTTCCGCTTTCATCATTATGCAAATATTCTTCTTGTCTCATGGAAGAAGGGCCATTCAATAACGCGAAAAGGAGCGTAGAGTCAGTCAAGAAATTATTATGTGAAAAGAGCACCTTTAATTGCCATTTTCACCATGAGCCATTCATGCTCATATCAGTTACGCCATTCCCCTTAATTACTAGAACATTTTGACTCTTTTGGTTTTAACATGAACTAAAAAACTATAATCTTACCAACTCAAGACGTTGACTGTATTCTTTGTATCGTATTGTCAATGTTGGCCAACGAACAGCGAGAAATCACGATTAAGTAATACGATTAAATACCTGCGTTATGAGAATAAGCAGCTTGACGATCACCAGTTCTTTTTGCTCTGGAGCCGTTACTCGACATGCGGTCCCTGTGAGAGTTGAGCATCTTTTTTTCTTTTTTTTGCGTTTGTTATTTTAATGTGTGGAACGCCTAAGATCCGCCGCTGGCTCAAAATACTCAGTGTGTTTGATCAAAATTGATGAAGCTTGATTGCTGTCGTTGAAACGCACTTTTAATGTTTAGGGAATCTGCTTTGGGAATACGTTATTTGCAGTTTGCGAACAGGATGTAGAGGAAAGATTTCACTGTCTGGTTTAGTCTTAACAACTCGATTTTGGTCATTAGCGCTCTTATGCACAAGTAAAGAACTGTCTATACATAATTTTATACTATAAATAGAAAACAGTGAAAGAAACTCATTGGTGTGTCAAGGGATCCAATGAATCGTGTCATTCCATGATGACAGGCATCTCAGAATGACAGGGGAATGTAAATCCCATTGTCATGTGTGGTTTGAGTGGCTCTTACCTTTTGACACAGTACCCACTTTTAAAACTGGTTTTCATTCCAATGTAAGACAAAGATGTGTCTCTAGAATGTTGTACTAACACATTACTGTATTTAGTGATTTTAGAAGAAAAAACAGTATAGATAGTAAAAGGTATGTGAAGTGACCACTTCCAGATTTAAGCTTGTTGCGACCCATATGTGAGTGCTTACATATATTAAATTCAATTATTTGTTATTAACATTAACACGTTCACTGCGGCGATTATTGTTCAAAACCGATTTTCTGCGCGGCAACTTTGAGGTTGATCTAAATAAGGGATGGGAGATGTCGACAGGTAGTCGACGTCCGCCGGGGGGAAGGGGTCTCATTTGTCGACTACGTGTCGACATCCGCAGTGAACGTGTTAAGTATACAAGTAAAGAGCATTAATTACTCATCTTTCGTCATCATACCCACATAATCTATAAATTCCACGTACTACCCTATTCACGAAAAAAGTATTAATTTTTGACATTTTATGTCTTTACTTTGCTACATAAACTCCAAAATGTAACGCGGGATATGTACCAGAGAAGCGTCACTAAATTTGTGTTGGGTTAAGTGCATGGTAACGTCTGTTACAAAAAAAAAATTTTTGTGTTGTAATTTTATATTTCTTTATTTAAAATAAACAAAATTATATTAAAAGAAAAAGACATAAAATGTCCCTCGTGGTTGCGTACTTGTATGAAAGCTGTACCCACCGTTTGTGTTAGTGATTTCAAATTTTGACATTTTAAAGAGAAAGACATAAAATGTCCTTTTGTCTCGTGTTTACAAATAACAGAAATAATTCAAACCACTAATTATTCACGTTTTTTGAAGAATTCACATTACATGACAGAAACAACCTACCTGACTTCAAAGTATTGAACACTTCATGACTTACTTTGTTGGTTTCACAAACTGACTTTGACTGGAAACGACGTACCATTTGCTTTTTTGAACGGCCGATTGAAAGCTCCACTAGCGTTATGAATAACGTGATTCATAATGAAAACAAAAAACAAAAATAAAAGTCAGAGTAACTACAATACGAAGTTCAAAACAAAACAAGGCCTTTGCCAAGCCTTGACAACAATTGACGAGATGACATGGTTGGTTATTTTCCTCTATTTGCGAATACACAATGAGATTTATTTTTTTAATACTATGGATTATTTTTCTTTTGTTCAAATTCCCATACGTCAAAATAACGTTGTATATATCCTTAATTTACTACACCAACGAAAAAACTCAGCCTTGACGTAAATCTGGCATTGCAAGTGACTAGTAACGCTAGCAAAACTTACATATCCTTGGTTTCAATGTATGGTTGTGGCAGTTCCCCTTAGTATTAATCAAAGCGAAACTTTGTCATGGTTAATGTACTCGTTAAAATTGGCCATAACTTCTTGGTAATAATTAACGAGGCTGCACGCTGGACCCCTCATCTGCCTGTGACGTCACAATTCGCCTTAATTTCATCCTTTTATCCCTCTTGAGAGTAATTCTGGCCAGTGTTTCAAAGTATTTGTACTATACTATAGAAATACTTCATTATATGAATTCGCTTTCTCTGATTCATAAGGAAGTCAAAGAAGGTTAGCGAATGGTTATCTTATGGTAGGGTATAAGTCAATTAGAAACGTACCTCGCTGGATAGTTTTTAACACTCAATAATCGACCATACCCAACGTAATGAGTCATAATAAAATGTCTGCAACTCGTATTTTAAATAAACGATGCGTAAACGAGCTAATTATAAATGGTGCATGAGGGTTAACGAGCAGCGGGCGATTGGCGATGTTGGAACGGAGCGGTTCCAAGGAGCGTAATATCAAGGTTCACCATCGTCACTAGTTCCGTGAACGGTGGTTGTTTGCATTACTCCGTATAATCTCTGCCATATGAAAACACCTGAAAATTTGTAATAATTTCTTTCGTTTATTTTTCTTAATTCAATACTTTTTATGCTCAGTCGAAGTATTATTTTTTCCTCATGTTTATTCACGTACACTTCGATCAAGTGCTCACAATTTCATTCAACCCGTTCCCGTAGGAACGGTTTACTGCTGTCTCCTACGTTCCTACCAGAGTTCAACTGCGGGCTTCAGTTGATTTCGCCCAGGAACGAAGACTTTTCGATTATTCGTCATTTTGCTTAATGCTTTAGAAATTGTTTAGGTAAACATTGATTTTCTGAACGTTCTCAAGTGATAGCATGTCTGTTTACTGTTACTTTTCTCGCGGATATCCTCTATTGGCTGCCCAGGACTTTGGTTTTTATACAGTAAACCTTTACATTTTTATCTTTGCATTGTGTTTACATCGACAAATCGTTGTACATGTCGTTTACAATCATGCGCAGATTGCTGTTTTATAGCAGCACTTGAAATTAAATAGTGGACAAGGTAGATGTTAGAACAATCTAAATTACAAAATACGACTTGAACAGTTGATTTATAGTTTTTAACAGTAAATTTTAAACATTTGTAAGGCAAATTCAAATATTTGTTGGTGTGTTGGCCTCCAAAGTGCTTGTAGTGGACCTTTTACTGTCTAGGTTGTGATATATCTAATATTGGCAGATTGATAGGGGTGCTAAGGAAATTTGATTGTTAGTCATACCTAAGGCTGGACTATTAAATAGAACTATTGAATGGTGGATTCCTGCATAAAAGTAGTGGTACTACTGAACTTTTAAGGAAGAAGGATCATAGGCTCAATTTAGCTGACGCATCTGGGTTATGACGTCAGTGGTGTCAGTTACAACCCATAGTTGACGAAGTGAGGAAGGAACAGTTTAATTCTGAATTGCAATAATGCCTTTGGGTGAAACGGGGTTGCGGTCTCACTACTAGATTACTCGAAACTAAGCTTATGACGTCGTGGTTGGGCAAAGTTAGCAGTTTGAAGTCAAACTCGACACTCATTGCAGTACATCGTGGAGCCTGCTACTATTCATTTTGGTACTTGACTACATTAACTAATATATCTGGCCCAAGTGGGGTAAGGTGTGAGGCTGTTTGTGCTGAGAGGGTATCACACCAGCATTCTGGTTCACTTCCCAAATTGGTACCTACGGGGATCTACGCAGCCCCTGTTCAAGGTCAACGACTTCCATCCCAGACTGTTGCATCTGTTGACCAAGCAGCAAGTCCAGCAATATCAGTACGAATGACGATTACTGGTTTCTTAGTGAGCATAGGCTTTGGCCGCTTGAAAAAACCCATTGTTATTAGAGCTGTACCCTCAAGAAACGAGTGCAATCTTGATATCTAATTGGTTCGACGAGAGGAACTGCAGTTTCAATAGTCAACAGCTGCTTTCAAGCCACAGCTGAAGCAGTGGATTTCGAACGTGTATGAGGGTTTTCACTGAGCAAGGCTTCAGATATGACAGAAAAGCAAGAAGCTTCTGCTGCTGTAGTTTTGTCGAATGGAAGTCGATTTTGGAATGCAGCTCCTTCAAGTCCTGTCGGGTTTGGGTCATTCTACTCAGAATCGTGTTCATCGTCTTCCTCTTTTCCCACTTTTATTTCTCCTTTGGGTTGATGGGAAGAGATATTTGCCTTTTTCAGAACGCTGCCGTTTTTTTTGTACCAATAACATTACTTCCAAAACGTACTAATCACCGTTCTTTGTTGCAGACTCCAATTTCCAGACCCGTCACCACTATCAAACAAGAAGCGTTCAAACTTCAGCAACCATGAACTTGGGTGACACTCGACAAACTGTTTGCGACGTGAAGTGCGGGTTATTGCCGATGTCTGAATCTGAAGAGAAACCCCATCATCAATTTTGTGAAATAGTCGCGTTGGGGATAATCTTGAGGGAAGAGGTTGAATCGATGTTCAAGTCTGTTCCCGATATTAGTGACATCAACGCTCGAGATGTCGTTACATTCATGTTAGGTTCGAATTGCCAAGAATTCGCGCTAAACAGTGTTTGCCCCGAGTCATGCTCTGGCGGACATTCTGCAGCGCTGCACATGCACCCTCCGTGGTGTGATTCAAAATTGTCATTTAAAATCTTCACCAAATGGTTTTTAGGTTATTCCGTAAAACCTAATTTTAAAATGATGTTACAATTACTATCTTCGCTGAATCAAGAGTGTGACGATGTGACTTTACTGATATTAAGTTTTTCTCAACTTTTGTTCAAATTGCGTCAAGATTTGCGCTCGCCCGCAAGTTTATCGCTCACACAAAAACTGATTAAGTTGGCAGGTGTAACCAAATCCCAGGCGATACGACTCATAATTGTTTTTGTCGTTGAGCGTGGAAGTAGCCATTCGCTGATAACGCAGCTCTTGTTAAATTTGGGAGTTTTCGAACCCGAAATGGATCAATTTTATATTTCAATTAGTTGTATTTGGCACATTGAAAGCAATTATGATTTTCCGAAAAATGTCATATTTTCTTTTTTGAGGGAATGTATTCAAAACGTTCCTTGCGACATTGGTTTAACTAAAGATCTAATTATAATTGAAGTATTAAAAATACCGAGAAAGGAGGTCGTTAAAGAGTTCGCTGCTGTTGACAAATTTCTCCAGTCGTTTTTCCCTGTGAACTCACTAATTGCTCATCAAGTTACACAAATCATTCTTCACCGGAAGAGCCCTCGTTCAGTGTCTCAAACTTCGAATTCTTACAAGAGTTCCAACGTTAGACATTGCGGGCCGGTGAATTACAAGTGGAAATATTGGGACGTCAAGGAAGCTCAAAGGAATGCATTTAGTTTAGTTTTGAGCCGAAGCCAGAGTTTGGCCAATAAAAAAGAGACGCTAACGAAGGATAACGCATTAGATACATTGGAATTGGAGCGATTGGTCGATTCTGAGAGTTCGTCGGAAGAGATGATGGCTCAGCTGTTGAACGAGAGTCTACTGATCGACACACCCTCTTCAGACTTGGAACTCGCTGCGGCTACAATAGAGTCGGCATTCGAGCGTGAAGAGTATGCAGACATAGCGGGGATTCTCCAAGCGAACTGCAAAGTTGCCGATGAATGTTTGATGTTGTTGTCAAATTTATTGTTAACTTTGGACTCCAACAGTTTACCCAACGTCATTCACGACATTTTGACGTCTAAAACGTTGCGTGGGTCGCTTCGGGATTCCTTCATGATGACGATAAATAATTTAACGCTGAATTTTTACCAAAAGAGGGACTACATCAGCGCCATTAAACTACTCAAAACGTTAAGGATTTGCGGTGTAAACCCTTTGGAATATCCGCCTTCAGAACTTAACAAAGAGTTGTTTTTCATCATTTGCAGCGACATACATTATGAAACAAGATGCTATCAAGAATCTGTTCAAATTTTGTCGTACGGCAATTGCTTCAAATTGTTGATGGATGACTCCACGGAAGATTTCGATCATTTGGAGCGAGTTGTGACGAAACTATTGAAAGGATTTCTCTCCGCAAATATGTCGTTGTACGCCGTAAACGTTTTCCGATCGACAGTCGTCTCTCAGAAAGATTTATTCGAGCCGATAGAAATTGCCCGATTTTACGAAGCAGTTTTGTGCAGCACTTTCACGACGGAATCGAAAGCCCCGTGTAACCACCACGACGGAGCCAATTTATACATCATGGTTGACAAATTGTGCGGTAATATCGTCAAATTTCAGCGGATTACGTATCGAGGTTTGTTGTGTTCATTAGTCGATGCCGAGGCTTCGGAGGACGTCGTCAGAAGACTTCTTCACGTTTGCTTCAAAACGAAAGTCTATCTCCCTTTTTGTCTGCAGGAGATCGCTCTTGGGTCGAACCTATCCTTTCAAGAAATGAGACTGTACGTTCAACATTATTTTCAATATTTCGTCGCTCAGGACGAGGGAAAGTCTCTCGTTTTGTCCCCTTTGTCCGTCTTAATTTTCCAAGATTCTCGCAGCTGCTCGACCACTTTACCAGTTTCTAAGACGATAGAGAGTGTGAAAGATGACGTTAATGAAGGTGTGGAGCGGTTTAAATTAGCCGTAAAAGCAGTTGCGGGTGAAGTCGACGTGCCTATGCAGTTCTCACCACACGGCAGTGGCATCATCACGGTTCCTGGTATCATGGCGCTATTGAATGTTATCTCCTGATGCCCTCAACTCACTATATAGTTTCACACTGTTACTATTGTACCAAATCCAATTAAACCACCTTAGGACGTACAGCGGCATTTCATACACAAATCTCTGTTGTGCTACTCCTCTTCCTTAAAATGTGCTACTTTACATTTCAAGGCATGGTGATTCCAAATCTGCAATGTACATCCACCATTCAAGCCATATTCTGTCAGTGTGGGCTTTCTCACAAACATTCCATTTGGTATAGAGTTGTGCCTGCCTGTTTGACAATCCGATCAGTCACAACCCATGGTTATGGGCAAAAATAGTTTAAGAACGGAATTTTGTTATTGCATTTACGTCGTGTTTGGTATCATAGGTAGTTTTTGATGCTGAGTCGAGTAGGACGGGTCTCAAAGATGCAGAACAGCGCTTAGGTGAACAACAGCGAATCACAGTCAATATAGTGAAGTGAAGGAACTCGCAGGATAATGTAGCGAAAGTTACCTTTTCTTCCTGGCCTGCGTCCATTTATTCTCACTGCCAATAGTGGAGTGTCGCCTAAAACGTAAATTTTGGTTGTTTCTGTGTAGTAGTCATGTCTCGTATCATTTACAAGTACTTTTAGAATCCTGAATCGAATAAGATGGTTCTCAGAAGTGCTCTACAAACGCGTCGTTTTCAGTATTGCTCATGCCCACTATATTCTTAATATTTTTCGACGTTGAATTGAATAGGAGAGGATAGGTTATCATGCTACCAATTTCTCTCTAGCGCGTTCCCAGGCACACAGACCATTTCTCAAATAGTATTTTTCGGCCTGATGAGCGCTTGAAACGCCAAGATCTTAAGAAACTTCGTTGTTTATTCAGGCGACTACATAACTATCTTTCGTACTACCGAGAGCTGAGAAAAGTAAAAATAAGGGCGGCAGTGGATTCTCATTTGCTATCGAAGCTCTTGAATGAATGAATGAACAGTGAACAAGCCAAATGAATCAAAATCCTTCCCATTTCCAAGAAAACTCACTTCTCGAGCCGAGGAGGCTTCTAGGAGTATTAGGGACGAGTATGAGGATTTAATCTGTTACGCTTGGAAGTAAACAGTAAAAGTACTTCAATAGATTACATTTGCTTGCTGGAAGAGAATCCGCAGTAGACACGCGGGGGACGACGAGAAAGAGCAACAACTTTGTTCCTGCGGCCTTGTCGGTGAATTAGATGAAATAAAAAAGGAATCAACGCTAAACTTCCTCCCGTTAATGAGTGTTTTATTGATTAAAAAAATATTCGGCCTGAAACTGATTGAGTGGTTCAGACATCACTGGTAGTCTTCATTTACAAGAAGCTATAAATTGAATATCAACCGAATCGTCGGTAAGTCACAAGACACAGACGAGCTCCAGCTAACTAGGTTATATGGCATTGTAGAAAATAAAACTTATTTCCTACTGGTAAACACTTAAGAGTTAAGAGCAAGAACGTGAGAACATGGTAACTTACCATGAAAGAAACACAAAACAAAACAGTGTAATGCAAAAGCGAATACAGCCCCCCCCCCTGGCTCTTTTTATTAAAAGGGCAGCGAAAAAGTGCCGGGGCAACTTTCGTTCACAATTCAGGCTTGAGGAGGACTTGATTTTGAACGAGGCTCCGCAGCGCGATTATTCGTTGAACTGGAGACCAAGGACTTTTGACAAGAAGCAGATTATGTCGGTGAACTCTTCAATCTGTAATCAAATTACAAAGGGTTAAAGATAACAAACGGTTCTTGGGCACAAGTAACTTTCTCGCTGATTTTATTTTAAGCGTCTCAATGTCTGTGAAGTAGTGCTACAAAGGGATGGTTAAACACACACCAGATGTGTCCAAGGTGAAGCCGACTCCCTAAGGAAATTCTCATCTTGCAACGTCTCTCATTTAGTATCATCAAAAAGTAAAAGCGATAGGGTAAAAAAGAAATCTGGCGCGTTGCATCACCCAATGTTTCTCAGCCCCTAGTACATTCAGCTGAAAGTTCGATCCGACTCGTCTATCAAGCGATGAGCTAAGTCGACCCTGCTACAGGGCTTTCAGGCTGCTCAGTGTGATTTGATATTCGTTGCCAAGAGCAAAACACTTCTCGGATGTGGAAGCCAGCGAGCTCGCAGATGCCCGTTTTACAAAGGGCATACATTCACTTTGCACGAAAAATTGGCGGGGAGTGTTATGCGTTAGAGGTCTTTTGAAAAGTTCACGAGCAAAAGTGTCGTAAAAATCTTTTCAAAGATGTTCACGACTTCATTTTCACGTTTGAAAAATTTGGGGATCTGTCAAAAGGAAAGGATTTTAACCCCCCGCATAGTAAATAATAACAAATACTAATGATGAAGGCAGGCTTAATAAACAAACAGCTTTTGCCTTCCACTAAGTCTCAATTATATATTATATGCAAGGCTCATTCATGTGTGGGCTATCAGCCACACGCTAATGAAAGCTCAATAAATGTTATCCGGCAGTAGCCAGCGAGGGTAGTTACGATGCCTGCATCAGTCCCTGGCGTCTCTGAAAGGTAGAATCTGGAAGCACTGTTGTTGAGCGCAGTTGTACCTTCCTGAATTAGCGGAAAATGTGATAGGGAAGATGCGAATGTGAGCACGACTTAGAAAAAAAAAGAAAATGTGAAGCAGAGCGACTAACTAGTAACAGGCAGAATGAAGACAACGCTAATAATAGTAATATTGTTCGGTGAAAGCAGAACACCTCTCAGTCTCATTGAGGGGGGATATTTTGACGGAAGAGGATAGTTGGATTTGTTGTACCGTTGTAAACAATTCAACCAATTCTGCCAATAAGCTGATAAGGTAAATGTTCGGAAAATGGTCTCTGTTCACTCGGTTTAGGCTGATGCCCTGCATTCTTCTCCTGGTTGGAATCTAATAGAAATTGGTTTGTGGGTGTGAATTCCAACTCGTATTGAGTAAGCTCAAACAACCGTCGAAGAGATCGAATTATAAATCGTCTTTTGCAGATCATGAGAGCCTTAGAGGAGTTCCCTGCAATACGCCGTCTGCCACGTTTCGAGTCATCGAGTATAGAAACATCCATCGTGTCTCGAACTGTACGTACAGTAGGCACAACGTTTTGTTAGGAAGACATATGTAAATACAGTCCACTTTGAATACTCGAGCATGCGAAATTAGTATTACAATTGTTGTTTGATTTCGTTCCCTCAATGATTCAAATATTCATTCGTTTCGACAACAGGTCGAGTTTGTACACACCTAGTACTGCAGGGTCGCGTTGGTATGTGCAGGACTCTGACGTTGTTGGTATTTATGGTTGTAGCAACTAATGCAACCTATTTTTCACTCAATTCATTTGAATTTGATAAAACTTAACTTCGCGTTTTAAATAGCGAATGACTAAATGCTACGAACATTAACGATCGATAAGTGCTCAGGTGATTAATTAGACAGTCAATAACCATCAATCGTGTCTACCGTTTGTTAATTATTGGGTACAAACTGCAGAGAGTGAAAAGGCGGCGGTTTGTATTTCGGAATTTCTGAGGCTGCTGCTAATCATCTTATGGTCGTTACTAAACTATCATTGTACAGGTAGCTTAATGGTGTACCACTTTGATTTTTTATGAGAATGCTAGTGTCAGAACAGTGAGATTACTAAAGCAAAGACTCTCATAATTTTCCCCACAAACGAGAATTTCATGTTACAGTCACATTATTCGGAGCTGTACATAGAAAAAAGTGTAATCAAAGTAGAGCCGTTTTTGAAAAAGTTGTGTTATGATCGCAATGATAACTATAGTTTTGATCCCTGTAGCGTATAGATTAGTGAGATCTCTTAACTAGATGAGCACCCAATTGGTGGATTTGTGATAGTTAAGATAAAAACCTGTGTACTCTTCAGGATTTGAAAATAAATACCAACGTCTGCCTGATAGCAAAGAAGCGGTAATAAACGTATAATAAATAGAAAAGATATCAGATGGAAATAAAATATTAAACAGGCACAACACAGGAAAAATAGCTGACTTGAAATGTTGAAATAAAACGAATGTTTCAACCAGTCTCTCACGATGTCGTGGTGACGATGGTGCCGTGTAAGAAACTAGGATGAGTAATAAAATAACTGCGTTCGCACGCAAAACACGAGGTTGGGAACGATCGCAAAAACGAGAATAATAAAAAGAAAGGCAAAGGATAAGTAATGTAAACAGTTTGACAGCGCTGCTCCTAGTTGTGTTCGGAGATGCGGCTTTGAGTGAGTTCCATTTGGTAAAATATACGGCAGAAACAATCCCATTTTACTCATACCCTTATTTTGGCCTACCACGGTACCTGCCTGTAAATATCTAATTCGAGCCGAATTGGTTCCATTTTTAACTCACAGAACACACCACAATTCATTTGGTTGTTGCTTCAACAAACGAGGTTAAACAAACAACATTCTTAATAACTTTTAGCATAAAATCGTAGTGCCGAACGACTCCATTTATACATTTGAGCTCAAGAATGACACTACTTTGGGGTTGCAACATTACAACGTATGGAAAATTAAAGTAGACTACTCACCTTCTTTTTGGTTGGTTTTCCCGCACCGTGTCCGGCTTCAGTTTCAACTCTAATTATTAGGGGGTTTACCTGAGAAACAAACAATTAATGTCAGTAATTCATCAGTAGCTCTTGAAACCATAATGTTTTTTTTCTTCGGCCGATTGCTTAACTTTTCTTTCTGATGCACATGCCTGGCTGTTTGAATGGTGACACTTTTCAGTATGCGAATGGCTTCCCATGGCGAACCACCTGAGAAAACTCGAAATGTAGTGAAGCCTTCACGATTCAACATATGGTTGATGGAGGCAGTGACAACCCAAAGGGAGAGATGTGTGCCCTAACAGCTCATTGACCATATTGTGCCTCACACAGGGTGAGTACAGAATTTCGTGCATGGCCTAGATGCTGTTACTCGAACTCTGGCACAAAGCAACCGGGGCCCAGAGCTCTACTGTCGGGAGGTGGGCACAAATACTACGAATTGCCAAATGCTCGATCCAGTAGCCAATGAGGGCTGACACTTTTACGAATCTGTAACGCTTAAAGTAATGAAAATGGGCATTGAAGGCCACATGGCCTGATAGGAGCTGTATTGTGGCAAATTTGAGGTCCCACCACCTCATGGATATACTTGTTGGGCCCCACCAGATTTAGGGTCGTTTTAACCTATTGTGTAAATCCTGGTTATACTTTGAAAGTGCTCCTTAACTGGTATTAACCACTCCACACGGCAAAAATGGTTTTCACCATGTTTGATCAAGCTCTAACGCAGATAAAACGTTAATCACAAAAAACTGTTCAGCTAGCTAATATCTATTGTCCACCATTACTCTACTCCATCGATTATTTTCTTCTATTATCATCTGTATAATCATTTTTAATAATTTATATATTTTTTAAATAATAACAAAGATGCAGTTCACACATGCGCTGTAATTGCAGTTACTTTTCGACGACATTGATTACCTATTATATTACAGATGTCATCTCACCCAGCGCCCGAGAGCATTCTGACGACCTCAACAATTTAGATCATATTGATATAAAGAAGTATCCTAAACGTACTGGGGAAAATAGAAGAGCAATTGACGCAGCAGACAGATAACTAAACCTCCACGGTATGTGAAATTAAATTTCGTTGCGAACAAAAGTATAATACAGGGTGTCCAGTGACAGATTTCAAAGTTTGAAAAATGATTTTTAAAAAACTACACCTTTAATGGAAAGTTTGTTTATTTTAATTAAATCACAACTTAAGCGGATTTTATTTTTTTAAAACCACGTTCTCCAAATGGTGGCCATCGAGGCTGACACACACTTCGAGTCTAGCATGCATATTTTAAAAAACGCGTTTACAGAGTGCCTGGGGAATCTTGTTGACTGCAGCTCGAATATTTTCTTTAAGTAGTGGCTTAGAAACAAACACAGAGGTTAGTGTGTTAAATAACATTTATTAGATATAATTATCATACCGCTATCGATTTTTCCTGTTCAACTTAAGCATTATCCTCGACTAATTCATCTTTTTCCTACAGTACACCATTTGAACTACATGCTCCTCGCCATTTTCAGCTTCGGCTTTTAATAATGTTTCTAAATCACGCCTGTTGAGGGCTGGGCACCGATAGGATATTGAACTTACTTTACTGTAACCTCATTAGCCCTCCACCTTCTCAAAGTGGCTTAAATCCCTGATTACCTAACCGCGTTTTGACATCATAGTTACTGCGGTTTGGTTGAACAGCTGTTAGAATACAAAAAGGAAGAAAAATCGACAAGCTACTCCACAATTGTTGCAGAAGATGGGGCGAATCATTTTGTGCCCGATGTTTTGGCACTTATCGACAGGCTAAATCCACGCACGCTCTTTGGAATGATTTATCCGACCTCCAGTTTGGACGAATGATTAAATTTGTAAATATTATTCGACTCAACAATATTTTAGAACAGCTCAAGCAATTCAAGAGAGAAAAAAAGGTCTTTACTTGTTTTTGGTAGTTTCTCAGGACATGGTGCAGCTCTGCGATGAACTTCAATGAGTGCGACGGAACAACTCGATCGTCGTGGTCAGCGGTGAGAAGTAGCGTAGCTGGGTACTGAAATCATTCCACAAAATACCGATTTCAAACCTACACCACTCACGTGTGGATGAACCTACGACCACAAAGTAAATAAATGGCAAACTCACAAAAGGAAACGAAATGAAATATGCAGAAAGAACTCCAGCTTATATTGAACAAACAAAAAAATTGTATAATGAGGGAAAAAAAAAGACATGCAACTGAACAACTAAAACTGAACTTTTCAGAGGATCAACGGCAAAACAATAAAATTAAGTGCAACTTTTGGCAAATTTAAAGTCAAAGGCGAAATAAAATAAAAAATTCTCTAGATTTAAATGAAACGAGGGAGTTGAGCGATTGGAAAACGAAATCTTTAAAAATTGCTGGGGGGGGGGGGGGGGCCTCGAACTGTAAAACAATAAACTGGTCAGAATGAGAAGTGGGTTTTGCTATGGGAATGCAGTAACGGAAATTTGATTAAGGACGTGACGTACTGGCACGGAAAATGGTTTAGGTTTCTTCGGAAGACGAATGATGGAATGGAGCCGAATTGGGAGTTGCAGTCTACCCACAACAATACGGTGCAGGCATCTCTCGGTAGGTAGCGGCGCACGTCGAAAGAAAACGCTGAAACCGCTTCCGCCCTAATTATTTCTCAACTTTCATGCCACAAACGAACGTTTACAGTTATTGTTGACGCTCAAAGATTAATGTTAGGGATCTGGCTCGTTAACTATAAGCCTGAGACTTGTTGCTACAATTAGTTCTCGCAATTCGCGTCAACACTATCATTATTCTCCGAGCCTTCTGTAGTTCCGCAGCCACAAGGTATGCCATACTTATTAGAATGGAGCAACTCCTCTCTCTATTGTTCCTAAATCAAATCCAATTCAGCTTCCAGAGCCCCGATTTTCTTTCTTTATCGACTGAGTTATCTCAAAATCTTAAGTCGCCGTTTGAATGTCACCCACAGTCTTCAGTTCATACCGTCAGATCCTTCCTTTGATTTCTCCATAACTTATTAGTGCGCAGCCGCTTTATTGAATATGTTGTGATGTGTAAGAGCTTGTGTAATTGATTTATTTTCATATTGCCGTCAATTTTATATTTCTAAATCCATAGATTTTATTTGCCGCTATTTATGTCTAATATTCGCCCCTGACAGTTATTATGTTATGTATGACAGTTTAATTCGATTTCTGCGGTGCTTGTTGATTCTTAACAATATCAACAAAATACACGATTACTACAGAAAACTGATCTTTGTGAGGTCCTGTTCATAATGATGGATCTCACTGGGGTTTGCTACGTCCGCAAAGAGGACACTGGCATCGTTTGGATTTGAAAGTAGGATAGGAATAAGTTGGCGTGTGGTACGCTAGACAGAAATCCCCGTTTTCTAATTGCTCATAGCCAGAAGGGACGCAGCGGCACAAAAAAGGGTTCGAACACTGCACAATGAAAGTAAAAGTTCTCGACGCAAAATAAAGAAACGCAAATACCTAACGTTCCACATCACACAACTTCCCTCAGTCCTTCGTGCGATTAATAACATCAATAGAAACTGGCGGCCTCTGTAAGGTTCCGGAATTTAGTGAGTTGCTTCTACTTATGCAACGACCTATACTGAGTAATCAGTGGACAGGTGATTAAGGTAATTTGGAGAAGAATTGTGATTACTGTTTTGAATTTGTCGATCAAAAATGGAGGTGGTTTGAACTCTGGAATTTCTGGGGTTGCCCTCAATTATTTTATGCACGCTACTGAACAGTAATGATATAGGTAGTTAAAGGGCTACGCTAGATGGAATGAGAGCAGGGCAGTATGGGCGTACGATACGTACGAACAATGAGTCATGTAAGAAATGTCATCAATCTCAAGCTAGTGTGAGAGTTAGCATAGGATCATGCTGCTGTCAGAGTTAACATAGGATCATGCTGCTGTCAGAATATAAGATTAGATTTGCTCATCTGGAAAGAAGATCAAAGAAACGTGTTTACCTGATCTCCCGGTACTCCGATATTGTGAAGGGGAGAATATTTATAAATATTCTTGAAGTGTTCCTCTTCATCTGGAGAGCCATAGTCGGAAATCCACATGGCTCCGCACGTGAATTTGTGGTACCTCAAGCAGTCTAGCACTCTGTTAACAATCGAACAACGATTAGAGCTACGCTCAAAAATATTCGCGAAGACGTCCAATTAAGCTCAACTAACCCGACCATGATGATCGCAGCTCCATACAAATCGGGCCTTTGGTTGATACATGCCGCTACGAGGAGTCCCCCGTTGGAGCCTCCTTGGATGGCGAGGAGATCCTTGCGAGTGTACTTGTGCTGTATTAAATACTCGGCGGCCGCGTGGAAGTCGTCAAACGTGTTTTGCTTGTTGAGGAGGCGCCCGCCATCGTGCCACTTCTCCCCGTACTCCCTTGCAAAACACACTAATACGATAAATGAAGGTGTTCTTGATAAACGTAAGCCAAAAAATTGAATGAAATGTCAAGCGTGGATCTTTTTCGTTAGACTCACCTGCCCCCTGACTAGTGACCCTCCCGCCATTAGTGCCCCACCAACTATCAATTACTTCTGATAAACGACCAACCTACCAGAACTAGAAACTCCACACAGGGAACATACTGTTTAACCCTTCAAACTATATCTTAAAAATTACTCTCCTATTCCCAGACTTGACGAACATTGACCATTTCTACCTTAAGTACTAGCCACGACTACGTACACCACTTGTTGAGCCCCCTTTATATAATTATTCTCGTTCTAATCATAATTCTATGAAGTTACTTTATAAGAAATGTAACAAGCTAAAACTACGTTGAGTCTCATCAATCATCCATGCGGTGGCATGAACAGGTGCAGCTCAATAAATTCTGGAACTTTTAGCGACTACTAAAATCTGCTGTAAGACAAATGTATTTGTGGATTCTCGTTCACCCCGAAGACCGTAAATTTCAGCGGATTGTGAGGAGATTGACTCCACAAGAGAATATTCAGGTGTATGAAATGAATGAAGTGGCTCCTTCCCCATATTTGGCTCTGATGCGTTCAGCATTTTATTACTAGCGAAAGCCATAATTTTCAGCTGCAGTTGGTGCTAATAGTGACACATACATTGACGATTATCTCTCATTATACTGTTTGAAGACGGAGCTTGTTCGTTAGAAAACCAAACGGCGTCTCTCTTTACATCTTCACTTAGGCCAAGAAGGCCTCAAATTCGAAGGATTCCCTGAGGACTTGAGATCCTTTGCGCATTTACGATTCAAACCCCATGCTGCCTTGAAAGTGTCGGGCCTGCAGTGTGACCCACAATTAGACTTATTCTATGTGTGGGGTGAATCTGGGGGTTCTAAGGGACAAATGCAACAAACGAAATATAATGTTTGCTATTGCGCGGGTTGGAACGAGTCTCCCTTGGATGCCATCTGTCATCAGTTGATAATGAGCACCTGAGTGGTGGGCGGAAGCTTGGGGGACCTCTGCCGTGGCTTACTGAGGTCCTTCCAAACCTCAGGGAGGGCAGTAAGTCCAATCTGTCTTGTCCTGCGATGAGGAACAGCTGTAACTGCAATCGAATAACTCCTACCCAGGGCAAAGCCTGAAAATGCGCTTGCTCTGCAGACATCGTGGTGATCGTGGGATCGCTGGAGGGCAGTTCTCCCACACCAAATTTCGGTTTTCAACTGCGGGGTCTGAAGGAGGTGAAGCTCACCCGGTCGGTACTCCCCAGACACCCCCAAATGCTAAACCGTAACTATCGTCAGTGGATGGAG
Source organism: Pachypeltis micranthus (assembly GCA_020466155.1). Taxonomy (NCBI): domain Eukaryota; kingdom Metazoa; phylum Arthropoda; class Insecta; order Hemiptera; family Miridae; genus Pachypeltis; species Pachypeltis micranthus. The sequence goes on from CM035769.1 coordinate 44,376,826, forward strand.
TTCGTTAAAGAACTGGAACTGTTGAAAACTGTCATTCGTTTGTCACGCCTGAAGTCCAGAGTTTCCTTGTAGGGTTTTCTGATGCTTCTCAAAGGGCGTATGGGGCTGTGGTATATGGCGTTACCCACACACTACACTAAGGAGTTCAGATTAGTTTATTGTTAGCCAAATCCAAGGAGGCTCCAGAGAAGACAGAGAGCTTTGTGCTTCTGTGATGTTGTCCTCTTTGTACTTAATTTTGAATACGGATCGATTCAAGATCAAGGAACTTTTTGCATTCACTTATTCGACCTTGACACTACAATGGCTCTCAGCACTGCGTTTCTCCTAATGTAGTTTTTCGACTCAGTAAGCCTTAAAATCTGAAGGCCTACAAAGTTGACTTAGTTCAGCCCACTAGACAACTTTTCTTTCCACATTGTGGAGCCTAGGAAAGTAACTAAATCCTTGAGCCTGTACGTTCAACGTGGTATGATGACCGATGCATCGTATCTTAGTGATACAGCACCTCATACCGAGAACACATCACGTATGAAAAAACTATGTTGAGCCTAAGTCGCACCCCACATTCAACCCATACCGATTATCCGCCCACACCCAGATACAGTATACTTTAAAACGATAAGATCCAAAGAAAACTTGGAGAAACGAGCGGTGCGTAGCAACGCACAACTATCCCCCACCCTCGTTAGTTCGAACACCAGCTACATATGCGGGTGCTATCTTCATTCAACGCATTTCTACAGAAACATTTATGGAGAACAAAATATAGGGACTAGTCAGCTGAGAGTACTCTGTAAGCTTGATCGAAATCGTTACAACCTTATTTGAGGAAAATGTGAAAAACCCTAGAATTAGGTACATTTTCGTCCCCCACCCCCCTTTCCCATCAACTGAAATCGCCCATAACCTTATTTTGGTGTGTAAAAAAAATAACGAACAAAACAAAAAAAACCAAATCGGTTCAGCCGTTTTCCCACAAATTGAACTACAGACACGGGCCACACGACGAAATTAGGTTTTTTAGACAGATGAAGGCATCCGACTGCCCGCAAGCCCAGAATCTGATTTGAATTGCATGCTGAATTTCAAATGAGGTCCAGCCATGCTATTTGCAATCAGAAAACTTTAAAATGTCAAAATCTGAAAAACATTTTTTTCCGGTTAGCCAATTAGGTAACTTTTTGTTTTACGTTGTAGTGGAGCCATGAAATACAAAAACAAAAGAAAGTACCCCCAAGGTGTTTCAGCTGCCTAAAATTTTAATTTGGTAAGGCATTTCAAGTCAGTAATGCACAAGTCAATGAGTGGTGTAGTAGTGAATAGCAGAGGAGTCCTGTTTTCGAGCACCAACGGCTCCAGTTTAATCCAAAGTTTTCGGCTCGCTGACTAAAAAAAGCTATAAAGGCATTCAAACGATAAAACTTACCCGCCACCTCGAAGATTAGCGACAGCGACCACCATGTTAAAGTGCCTCATAAGAATTAACCTAAACGTGCTGTAAACGGGTTGTAAAGAAATGTTGAAACCTCCGTAGCCGAATAGCAAACACCCATTGTTTCCGTCCAACGTGACGCCCTGAAATCGTCAAATCCGTAATTTGCCTTTTCAAAGTCAAAACGTTAAACACAATCGGAAAAAATCTACGAACCTTTTTATGCATAACAAACATCGGGATTTTCGTGCCGTCCTTACTCGGGTAGAACACCTGTTTGGCTTCGTACTGGTCGGGCTCCAAGTCAGCGATAGTCGTCTCTCGGAATATCTTCAAGTAGAAAAAAAAAAGGACCATTAAAGAGTAATACTTAAACGCAGAAGGAAGTGATTTTACTGCAGACCAAGTGTGTAGTACCCCGTTCAGCAACCTCTAACATACGTCAAGCCCGATAATTGTGTCAGTCGATTTTATGGGAACACGAGACATTTCGGGACTTCTTTCAACGTCAGAGTGAACATTTTCGAAAAAGATGGCATCTACAAACAAATCCTAGATTTAAACTTATTCGATTACATACGAGTGAGTATATACCCCTCTTTGGCTAAAACTGCTACTTCAGAGGAAGTAACTGAACACGGATAGGGAAAGATGAAAAAACGAGTAACAAACAGAAGCGCAAACAACTCATAAAAAGAATAATAAAATTTCGCTTAAATGGTCGCATCAGATTTGGATGGTAATTATTATTAATTGTGCTGACTGACTCCTATTAAACGTACTGGGCGATCGTGGTCTAGTGGTTAAGACAGTGGTTCATAATTCACGACGAAAGTCGGGAATTATGGATCCGAGCTCCGCGCGATTGCTGTTAATTTTTGTCTGAATCAGCAGCTCTCCAAACTTTCCTCGTAACAGTATGAAATCATCTTTGTTTCATGAGTAGTTTCTCGATTTATGTTTCCATATCCGTCATTACGCTCAATAATTGTCAGTAGATGTGAGCCGTGAGGTTCAAAATTGGCATAAAAAAAGCTGAAGTGTATAGGATTGGCCCAAAACCGAATTATGACAAGTACTCATTGTTGGATTCCGAAACACTAAATATTTGGTGCGTCGCATCACACAACTTTCCTCAGTCCCAAATGTGTTTTTCACTGAGTTAGAACTTGAATCAACGTTCTACAGCAAAAAACCCTGCAAATGATTACACAACAGCTTTATTCGGTCTTGAACAGCTAGACCTAGTTTCACACCTCCGAGACCCATCCCATTCGATTCAGCATCGAAAAATACCAGTGAACAATACGGAACACTACCTAACTAACTACCTACGAAACGACGAAAATTACTAAATCCAGGAGCCTTTGGGCAGGGGAGAGAGGGGGGGGGGTGTACAAACGATGAAACGTGATCCACCGTGAACCACTCTAATTTCACTATTTTCGAGTTAGACGCATTGTAGACCTCTGAGAATTGTTCCATTCTACCCAACATCTAAAACTACCTAGAAAGCAATGCCGAACACGGCGTATTTGCAATAAAACTGCCAAAAATGCGTTTTTGTAAATGTTTCTAACGGTTTTTAATCCATAACAACCATGGGCTTCGTCCGATCAGATTGCCGTGCAGGAGGGCACAACTAGGATATCACGTGGGATGTTAGTTGCGAAAGAACGGATTGTTTAGTCTACGTTAAGGGCAATATATCGCTCGGACAGTAGACGGACGGACTCTGCAGATTTGGAAACGCAGGGAAAAAAAAAAATCCTGGCCGAAAACGTGAAGGCAATTTATGGGACTGTCAACGCGATTTGTTTTTAAAGGTTCGTGTCCTTAGTTTAAGAATCGTAGGGAAATTGCAAAAACATTTAAAAAAGTGGTTTTAATTCCGAAATTTCTGGGTTGCTCCAGATCTTCTCATGGGTATCATTAAACTAGGCAGTTTTTGGAAAACGCTAGCGATGCAGCGAGATTTATAACGACAAAACTGCACTAAAACCCTTTTTCGTCGAAATGGTCGACAATTTATTGTGCTTCACTTGTAATCGTTGCAGCCATTGTTGAGAAAAAAGTTTTGGTGTTAGCTATAGTTAGTTTTTGGAGGATTACGCTCATACCCTTATTTTAGCGTCCCATAGGCTGGCTAAATATCAAATTTGAACCGACTGGTTCAGCAGTTTTCTCTCAATTGTATTCAGACACACACCCATTTCTCAAATGGTGTTTTTCGGATACAGCAGCCCATGAAACGTGAAGCTCTGAAGAAAACTTTTTTTTTTTTACCGATTACACCACTTTCCTCTCTACTCCTTAAAAACATTGAAATATTGGGCGGGGGTGTGTTGAATTGGGAGGGCTCAATTCTAGTCGTTTGTCTTAAACAGTTGAATGAGACTACTTGTGCCTGGATGGCGGAACTGTACTAGAGATAGTGCGAGTTACACCTATTTTAAACATCTCATTAATTTTCAGTATGACCAGGGTGTATTTTGTAAGCATCCTGGCTCGTTTCGCCATGTCCCTCGAAAATTAGTTCATCAGAAGAGCTGGGCTCCTGAGTTTTTCTTTCACATCTCAAATTAGTCCAGTTTGTAATGATTATACGGTAGACATAATTGCGATCGAGTATATAGACTTAGATACTTATTTTCAAGCAAGCAAAAGCAGTACGCACCGTAGGCTCGGGGATAGGCATCGTGCTGAGGTCGCACCGATAAATAGTTCCAGGAGTGAAAAACGAGGTAAAGTCGTAGAAAATCTCCGAATACTCTTTTTTCCCTTTGAACGAACAAATCGTGCCAACTGGGATCGGCAGCTCTTGAATGAACGAGCCATCGGACAAATTGTGGATGTGGAGAATATTCTGGAACCGAACGAAAATTTTATAAACTCGCGAATAGAATAAATTATGGTGATAATTTTTATTTTTATTTTGAGATTTACCTTAACATCGTGAACGTAGCAAAGGACTAATTTGTCGCCAGCGACGCAGGCTGCCCAATCGAGAACGTCAGTCGGGTGTTCAGGCACGAGCGTGACCCAATTTTCTCTGCCGTAGTTTTCGAAATCGATGACTATTAGTTTGTTGTTTGGAGCGTCTTTGTTGGTTTGGAAAACAAACTTCGATCCGGTGTTAGTGACGTACTGCAATCAACATCAATTATTATATCTGCGGGCTCATAATTATTTAAAATTGAGTATACTTGAACAACTTGAACACGTGAGACATTACACAACTTTCATCAAAGGCTGTCTCTTCCCCAACCTTCTGGTTGGTCTAAGTAACTAGAGCAACATTCGAATAAGATTTGTAGAGGAACACATCAAATTTGGTATTGCCTACTGTTCAGCAGGCTACTGGAACTCACGTTTTTAATTAACAGAGAGATGACATGACCCCTGCTAATCTAATCGCACTTCAGTTAATTAATTTGATGTACGATAAATATATTGATTGTTTCAGAGAACAAAATGTGGGGTGTAGGGTGTTAAAATATCTGGGGCGTTGCAACACACAACTTTGCAACTCTACGTCAAATCACTTTGTACATGGCCTTCGAACTTGGTCAAACAACACTTCACAGCAGCAGGAAGCGGTAGCGCCCACAGTTCTGGAATTTATTGTGCTGCTCGTACTCATTGCAGAACCGTTATTGAGCCATTGGTACACAGAGAATTAATGAGGCAGTAAACACGAATTTTTTGGAGAAGGATAGTAATTACTTTTGCAGAGTTATTGGGTAATAACTGTTAGAACTGGTAGTAAGCGCAACGGCGGTAGTTGAGATTCAGGAATTTCTGAAGTGTACCTCATGAGCGTTTTTAAACATTTACACTTTAGGTATTGGATTGGACTACAATACCAATTTTCTTTAACTTTCTACCAACATTCCAGCGGAGTTCATAAGGAAAAAACTGCGCTAAAAACGCTTTTCGTCGAAAATTTTGATAATTTACTGTGCTGCTCTCATCATTTTCCCACTAATGGGAATTTTATGGTATAATTATCTTATTAAGAGCTACCAATATAAAAAATTTAATCAAAATCGTTAGAGCCGTTTTTGAGAAAAACATTTTGTGTTTTGATCACTATGATGACTATAGTTAACTTTCGGTGGATTTTGCTCATACCCTTATTTTGGCGTCCCATGGTAACCTGCGGGCTAGATATCAAGTTTGAGGGGATTTGGTACGGTCGTTTTCTCTAAAAACCACTATAAAATCGATTACGTCGAACGTTTTGGCAATTTATTGTGCTGCTCTCGTCATTTTCCCATTAATGGGAATTTTATGGTATAGTTGCCATATTGGGAGCTATCAATATAAAAAATTTAATCAAAATCGTTAGAGCCGTTTTTGAGAAAAATAATTATTTGGTGTTTTGATCACTATGATAACTATAGTTAAATTTCGGTGGATTTTGTTCATAACCTTATTTTGGCATCCCATGGTAACCTGCGGGCGAGATTTGAAGTTTGAGCTGATTTGGTACGGTGGTTTTCTCTAAAAATCGTTCACAGACACACATACACACACAGACCATTTTCCCAAATAGTGTTTTTCGGACTCAGGAGGGTCTGAAACGTAAAGATCTGAAGGAAACTCAATAATTTTTTTTCAGCCGATTACATAACTTTCCTTTCTACTTCGTAGAGCCAAGGAAAGTAAAAACAGTGTCAAGTTGATCTAATTCAATTAGTCCTTTACTGTGGGAAATTCGACGTTTACAAAACAACACGTTTTTTTGGCCACATTTTGGTTTTCGGCTCAAAGTAGGTTTTCCCGTTTCAATAGATTTCAAAATGTAACTCAACTACTTTTTTTTTTAATAGCGAAATTCCAGTATCCAGTATCGTTTGAGAAGAGTAAGTAAATAGTTTCAACTGTAGTTCGAATTCAGGTAGTAGGTTGGTCTTTTCTAATTATTCCACAACTGTGTCAGCGAGGAATATGCGGTTAACGCTGACTAACTGGTCCTAATTGCCGTTGTTCGCTAAAATGGATTTTACCATCTTCAGTTAAGCGTATCAAATCGTGGTCAGATCTTAACTGCCCAAATTTGGTTTACTACACATCAGGCCGTCATCTTCGTTTACGTCTCAGTTCAAAGCGATAAACAGCTTGTTTTTTGTGCTGTTGATAACTATTTTTGGGCGATTACGTTATAGACATAGACATATGCAACGAAGTACACTAATTTATAAGAACAGAAAAGGAATGGACATTCTGAAAATTCCTGTGGGTCATATCGAAACTAACATATGGGAAAATAATAATAATAATGTAGGCGGCGATACGAACGCATTGTTTATTTTCAGGTGCTTGACCAATTGGCTTTAGAAGGTGATGATACCCCAGACGGATACCAAAAAAGTCTGATGACTTCAATAATTAGGACGATACTGATTTCTCGATGAAGTACCGATTGTCAAAAGAAATTGTTACCAGCATACTAGGGAAAATAGAAGAGCAAATGGAATACCTGACATTCAAGAGGTAAACCTCCAAGCTTTATCGAGTACTGGCCATGGCGCGCTCTCTCATTTCTTTGTATTGATTAGGAGTTTTCCTGCTCAACCCAAGCACTCTCCTAGGCTAATTTAGCTTTTTCCAGCAGCTCTTACAGTTTGAGTACGTGCATTTGCGTTTCATGCTCCTCACTAGTTTTAGCTTCATTAGAGACTACTTTGGCTTCTAATAACTATAAGAAATTATAATTCGTCAGATCTCTGTTGAGGGCTGACAGGATGTGCAGTTCTAGGGCTGTTTACATATCCATTCACAGGGCCGAAACGTATAGAAGACAAGTTCGCTGTTATAATAAAATGTCACTTAGGATGCACCCAATTTTTTAAAAAACCACTCACCAAATAATCTGCTTCGAATTTTCCAACTATTTCCGTCAGTTCGATTTTCCTGGTGATCCCGTCAGGATACGCTTGAAGATCCGCGAAGTACAAGAGGTTGAAATGACAAGCATTTCGCGTTTGAGAGACCAACCACCTGCCGCAATCGCTTACATCTCCGCCGCTGGACACAAACCAATATGGCATCAAGTTCGACAAAACTGTCGTCTAAATTCAAATATTTCGGATCAACGTTTTACTTACATTATGTAATCCGAATGGTCGGGGAATTCAACGCACAAAATGTCTTCTGATTGAGGCGTTCCAAGTTTGTGATAGTACAGCTTTTGATCTTTGACCGCTCCCGTCTCCGAACCAACTGCTTTGGTTGCATCCCAGTTGGGGAAGTACTGAAACATTCTCAACGAGTTAAAATACCGCGTAAAACTTTTTCTTGCTCTACTAAGCTAATTTGTACTTGTTTCACATCGTTATAGTTAAATCTCAATAACCATCACTTTAATGAGTTCAGAGAGAACAATTGTGTAGAAACCTTTCGTACAAAAATGCCCCAAAATAGGCGTAAATGAATTCTTTGAACTCTAACATAATTGTTTTGGCTTATTATTAATTCTGAATAATACACCTATGTTTTCTGTCAGGGAAAACGTTATATAACCCCCTTCCCCCTCCCTTACAATTTGACTCTACGCGTTTCAGGGCATGAAGTTTCTAAATCTGCAATGTCCATCAGCTGCCCAAGCCATATTATACCTTTAACGTGGCGTGCGAACTCGAGTCTTTGACAAAAAACTCGTTTCCCCTCACCTAGTCAGCAACCCGATCGGATAAAACCCATGGTTGTTATGGGCAAAAAATGGTTGAACAAAAAGACATTTTGGCGGAGTAATTTTTCATGTTGAGTCGAATAGTACCGGTTCAGACGGTGTGTAGATCGAGAACAGTGAAAATCCGGGAAATATAGTAAGGCGAAGTCTACCGCTTGGAGGAACTCGAGGGACAATGTAACAAAAATTATCGGTTCCACACAGCCACCACCAGTCAACTTGACTCGTCGTGTCATGCCAATTGCCTAGCGTCGCCTAGTAAGTGACAATGTCAGGTCATGTTTCGATACTAAATCCAATGTGGCGACTGTGCAAGAGAATAATACACCATCGTGTAATTTTCAGCAATTTTAGTTTCCAATGCATTTCTGCCAAATTTGATTTTCACATCAAAAATTAATATACAAACGTGAACTGATTCTAGCATCAGAAGAAAAAGTTCCAAACATTAGCCAAATTACTAGAACTAACAGCCAGGAGGTAATGATTTTGCTATGCCCTCCACTCCACTGTCACTGACAGCCAAGGACAGGAATATGAGGTTACCAGTAATAGGACTAGATCCTTCTCTGCGGTTGAGTGATTTTCCATTAATTAGAAGCCCGGCATTGGCATTGCCTTTCCATAAATTAAAAGGAATGTTTGAGTTTGATGTAAACTACTGGAAATCGGATACAGCTAAATTTGGCCACGGCACAATTCGGCAGTAAATTTCGAATATATAGAGTTAGAAGGTTCAAATTTGACACAAACTTACCCCATAAAAAACCCCTTTATTGTCGTGAGTCCACGCGAGGTAAGTATATTTGGTTTTCTCCAATTTTTCTGAATAGTCTTTGCCTGCAATTGAATAGCAATTGATGAATAGTCATAATTTAAGTTACTAGTTGGAGCAAGAGAGAATTACAAATGTTAATTGTTTACCAGTTTCAACATCTTTGAAATAGTACGTAGTCCAGTCTGAACCCTTTTCGCTAAGAGCGTACCCCATCGTTTTCCCATCTTCGGAGAAGCTCACGCCAGATAAGGCGACAGTTCCGTCCGAAGACAATGCGTTGGGGTCGAGAAACACTGTGGGCTCACCTTCCAATGATTCCATTTTGTACAGTACGCTGAAGTGAACGAGAAATGAGGGTAAATTACAGTTCAGTTAATGGACACAGTTATGTTTACACGTCGTTGGCTGTGAATTAGTTATATCAGTAACAAAGTTGAGTTTAGTACACATCGAGGGCAGAACTATGGAAAGAGAGACCAATTTATTAGTATGCAACTGATAGACTGCGGAGTGGAAGAGGGAGAGACACAGGGAAAACCCCACTCACCCTTCCCCTACCAACCAAACGGGTGAAATTCTTCTTCAGATACGTGGGGTGTGTGGAGAGGGTTCTGGCCTCTCAGCCCAATCAGGTAAAAAGGGACTGGGAAAACCCTACCTTACAACGACCTCACAAACACTGCACCCCTTCTGAGAGAGAGGCATCTGCCTTATGTGGACCAACCCACACTATGCATACTCGCCGTACCATTTTGGAAAAATAGCCCTTGAGGCTAGAATGATCGCTAGCTCACCCAGACAGCTTTGGGTCCCTTCACCGTGGAAGGGTTTGGGCCTGTCCTTCAGCACTAAAGGAACCCAGGCCTGGGGACGCAAATGCCCCCTCCAGACCACCCACACCCTGCAGCTGGACAGGAGTAAGGGCTGCTGGAGAGCAATCAGAGTGTCATAATTTGACCCATTTCAATCGCTTCGTGAGCAAAGCAACTACCTAAAGAACATGATCATGCATGATTTTCCATCGCCAATGACTCAAAGGAGCGAATTTCCTGGTCCCAGTCAGGGATTTCTTTTGCAACGCTTCTTAACTACTTGATAGACACTGGGGGGAAAACTGACACATCAATGCCAATATATACAATGCAACTTTAGTTCGTCATAATTCCTGTATGGAGTCACATCACCAACATGATTCACCTTTGATTCTGAAGCCCTGTGTTCATGTAGAAGAAATAGCGATTCCCTCGTCGAAAAGGACAACCATATTTGGGGAAATCCCACATTTCCGTGAGGCGTCGGTTTATTTTATCGCGATCTTTGCAGCTTTGCAAATAAGGGACGGATATGTTGTTTTGTTGTTCGACAAACTTCTTCGTTTCCTCACTATCGGGATCTTCCAGCCATCGGTAAGGGTCAGCTACCTGGAACAACCAAGGATACAAAATAATACAGTTCCTTCGATCGACAGGAAGAATTGAAAGACAAATAGATTATGCAGGGTAATAAATGGGTTGGCACGTTTTATCGCTGTATAAAGTAAATAAGGAAAATGGAGACAAAAATGGCTGAGCATAAGTTATTCGTAATAGCAAGTAGATTCAAAACACCTAACATTTTGTCTGGACAAGATCTTCTGGTTGGAGAGAAGTAGATTCTTGGAAGAATTGTATTAATATCAATCAATCATAATGGGGTTCCGACACTTTTCAAGTTCTGTAGAGTGGCCTGTAATTTAATACTTCGCACAATATATTAATATAATTTGTCATTATTATTGAAGCCTGAAATTTCTCATCTTGTTGCTTTTATTATAGTATTTTATTTCGGTTGATACTAATATCATTTTGGTCTTTCCAGACGGCTAGGTAATGTTACTTAGATATTAACGTTAACAGAGGCGAACTCTTCCAAACGATAATGATAGTCATTGCAAATAATTTTGTTTACAAGCAATTATTGTTATAATTAAAGCATGCTTTATACATACGCCTCTCGGTAAAAGCAAAGAATAGGGACCGCTCCCTCTGATAAGGCAATATATTGATATATCACGACCGAGGTCAGGTTATCGATATGCCCGACATCATAGGCTTGACTCGCCATGTTTGAAATTAGAAATAACGACAGCTGTACGATTATGCCAATTACTTAATGTTTATTATGTAATACCCCGTTATATAATCCTAGTAGCAGGTACACTGCACACACTGGCACGAAAGTTATTGAGAGGATGGAAGATCGAGCTCCTCTAATATCAAGCAGAAACCTGGCGTACACCAAAATTATTTTATAATTTCTCTAATTCACTGTTATCATGACTATCGCTACTAATTCAATTCACTTTGAACTTGGTCAAACAAGGTACTTATGGTTCTGGAATTTATTGTGATGCTACTACTCGAGCCACGACTGTATTGAGGAATCAGTACAGAGAATTAATGAGTCTGTGAACACGATTTTCTTTTTTTTAAATGATAATCACTGTTCCAGAATTTCAGATAAAAACTGTGAGAAATCGTAGTGAGTGTACCAGCAATGGGTGAAATTCCAGAATTTCTGGAGTAACTCCTACACTTCTTATGAGCGTTTTTAAACGCCCATCGTATAGGTACTTGATTCTACACCATTGTAAATTTTTCTGAAGATTCTAGTAACATTTGAGCGTAGTTTATGAGGAAAAAACTGCGCTAAAATCGGGTTTCGTCGAAATTTTGAGCAGTTTATTGTGCTGTTCTCGTCATTGTTCCACAAATGTAAATTTTGGTATTGGTATTGTAGCGTCATTTGTCTATACAACAAATTTAATCAAGATCGGTAGAGCCGTTTTTGAGAAAAAAGTGGTAACTATAGTTTTTTTTACAGATTTTGCTCATACCTTCATTTTGGCGTCCCATGGTAACTTGCTGGTTAGGTACTAAGTTTGAGTGAGGTGATGTGGTTCAGCCGTTTTCTCTCAATCGCATTCACAGACTCACACACACAGACCATTTCCCAAAATATAGTTTTTCGACTCACTTGGCATTGAAATAAAATAATAAAAATGTAGGCAAACGGCACACAGTGTTCCCAGGTGGTCAGCCATCTCGGTACTAACCACGCCCAACATTGTTTACCTATGGTGATCAGACGATAACCGGTGTAATCAACGTGGTAAGGACGTTACTCACAGACACTGTTACACAGCTTTGTTATACATAGCACTTCATGCAGAGTAGATATTCGACATCACGTACGAAAAAACTATGTTTGAGTCCAACTTGTAACCCACGCCACCCAACAGAACAGACAGCTAGATCTTCTCATACCCAGATTCGCCACGTTCAACCCACTCGAACCCTAAACACTTTTTAATACATAACACGCTCCCCACAACGCTATACAGTTTTCATGTCTGCTATCTAACCACTACAACAACATACCACCTACAAATGATTACTTCACTCATTCACCCCTTCATTTATGATTATTGAGTAACCAAATACGCTCAATAATAAGCCACCAATATATCCTGGTAAAATCCCAGAACAGTGGCTACGGGTACATTTGCGTGGAAGTTCAGTTTGCGATTTGGAACGTTTACTAGCATCACTGGTACTGGTGAGCTTAACAGTAGCGGTAAGAGTTAAGAAAAGTTTTGTCACAAAAATGAATGTACACAACGCGCAAAAGAACCAGGAAGAATGTAAACAACGGAGAGTGCGCGACACCGAGTCACTGCCAACAAACACTTGCGCGCCTAAGGCATAAAAATAATAAATATCACTCGTGTAATGCCACAAAACAGACATTGACGACCACAGAACTGTAAAAAAATATCATTCAACTCTCCAGTTACACACCTAACCTTTGGGAGGGATAGGCTGCTTTAATGGTCTTGAAGAATTGCGTTATAATATTGGCTGACTGATGTCGCCACCGAATATATATTCATAAAAACATGAATCTGAGGACATGCATACATGTCTGAAATGAAAGTGACACACGAACCCACAACACTCTGTAAGCCTTTTTCTCTCAACCAATGAATCAAATCGGTATTAATTTGCCTATCCACGCTGGTCGGTCGAGTAATATCTAAAAAATAAACGGCAAGAGGCCAGTGGGGAAGGCACTAAAGTAGGAAAAGCTGGAGGGGATCGAAAAAATTGATACGAAAAGAACTTTAACGCAAGCTGTGGCAGCAACTCGACCATTGAAGGACGATATGCCAGTTACAACGGCATTAAATTGGCAAAGTGCAGTGATTCCATAGTTCTATTGTTAGTCGTATTTTGAAGAATACCACCGCTAGAGTGATAAAAGTTGTAACTAGCATCAGTATCTGTGACGCTACTAAACGTTCCAAATCACAAACCAAAAAACTGGGCAAATGCACTCGTGGCCATTATTTGGGATTCAACCAATATCCCATTCAACAGAATTGCAATATTTATTGCTAGATACACAGGAAACGGCTGGAGCTAGTTGAATGGAACAAGAACCCTTACACGCAATGCAAATGAATACGAGAGTGAGAGTAAGAAACGTTTTGTGCTCTCTCACGATGGAACGCCCCGAACAGTCAGCACGCAGAGAACAAGTAGAGCACATGGTGGGCAAACCGTTTAGCGTGAACGGTTTACTTGCCTACTCACATATCGACAGAACAAAGGACTGGTAACAATTAACAAACGAATGATGTTCATGATGTTCTGTAAAACTTGGATTAGGCAATTCTGTTTAGGAAATTTGTAATGTATTATATATCACCTGAAGCCAAAAAAAACCCTGCAAATTATTACACAATGGTTTATTATTCCCATGAACAGCATGACCTAGTATTACTGCTCCCCCATCCCATTCGATTCAGCATCGAATACTAGTAAACCATACGAAACATGTCCTGGCTACAATGGAACTACGGAAACAAAACGTCTGATGATTTTGCCCCATTGGGTCGGGGATATTGGAACGGGGGCGCTTCGAGCGAACCCGTTGCGAGGCGACAGGGGAGTTGAGCGGGCGGGCAGCGTTGCGAGGCGGGTGGTTTTTTATTGAGATGGGAGGGAGGGAGGGACTTCAAACGACGAAACGTTGACTTCCGCTGTAGTTCCCGCGTTGTACTGCGTTTCATTAATTTTATTAACCATTTTTTCCCCATTTCAACCACGGGCTTCGTCCGATCAGATTGCCAAGATGGCAGGCACAACTAGATACCAAATCGGATTTTTATGCGAAAGAAAGAATTTTTTAGACCACGTTAAAGGCACAAAACGGCCCGGACGGCGGACGGACATTGCAAATTTGGTATCTCCAAGTCTTGAAACGTAAAGTATCAAATTTTGAAGGGGGGTTGTAAAAAAATTTTCGTGACCGAAAACATAGGGTTATTATTCAGAATGAATAATAAACCAAAAGTAAGTCGACATATCACACAGCTTTAATCGTTACGGGATTATAGGGTAAACTCAACGTAGAAAAAAATTTAAGTCAAAGAAACGACAGTGAATTGAGCTAGAGAATTTACCGTAATTATGTCCATTGTTAAACGTTCATTAGTATACATATGTACCACATTAGACTACCAGTACGATTTTTGTGAAAACGCAAGCTTCATACGAGGAACGAACTGCGATAAACTCGATATTTTTTCGAAACGCCCTTTATTGGCAACAAATAAATATTCGTGAACTCTAAATTTACGGGATGTCAAAACTTTAACTTTCCTTTGACTCGGTGTTACCTGCCACTTCAAGAATTTTCTAAATCGAATACGTGCAGTTTTGGAGAGAAGCGCTTCACTTCGATTCACTACTTTTTTATTTGTCGTAAACTACGTATTTACCTCGACAGAAAAGTGTGTAGATTTCACAGTTTCGTCCCGTCGGGGAGCGGGATATTCGAACTTCATTTTAGCCGGGGTTCTTCTTTCCGCTCGTTCCTGCAGGGAAAACAAACCGCAAACTCAATTACTCGCTTAAAATAAATAAATCGAAGCGGGAGGTTTCGCTTCGAGAACAGTCCGCAACACTCAAACGGCACTCGATTCCGTTATGTGGGTCAACCAATAAAAGCAATAAGTACAACTCACAAGTTAACTGTTCAGGCCGGCGAGGGAACTGCTTACAACTACCGCATAATATACGCATTTAACGTCGTCTAGGGAATTGCAAGTCAAGCGGCAATAAATTAAGATTAAAACATTTACTCGGATTATTTGTTTTGCACACAAGTTCTTCCTACACTGAGAAAAAGAAAAAAAAGGCTTTAGCCCACTTTTGATAAAACGAGAACCGTTACGTTGCGGTGACAAGACGCGTTTGCTTTCAATTGGAGACGACCCTAACGGTTTGCTCACGCTCCTACGTCAAAATAAATCGCATTTAGTACAACATTTTATTAAATTAAGCGCCACCTTAACGAAAGCGGGTTTTTTTTATTTTACCTGAAAATTGAAATGCGACGAGGGACGGGACTGAAGCGTAAAATAACCAGCGGCCTTCCGGCAACGCGAGAGACTCGAAGACTTTAATGAACTACTAATAAACAGTGATTTCGTGGCAATCATCGAAAGCAAACATCATCATAATGAAATTCATTCAAAATTGAATGAATCACCTTCGGCGAATGTTTACCCACAATTGAAATGCGCAATGGTGCCAAACTGACAACATTCGGTGCCTTCTTCCTCTTCGTTTTCTTTTTTATTTCTTCTCCGTGAAGTCAAATCGCGTTCAGTCCGGAGCCGTTTGTCGCAGAGCAACACAATCTGTAATTGAGCGGTTCTATTAACGATTTCACCCCGAATGTAACGGTAAACCTCATTACATTAAATTTGTGGAGTTTTAGAGAGTAAACCTTTACAGTTAATATTTCCAACTTCCTAATACGCAACATCTTATAAATGGTTCCCACTGCACCGAGCCAAACAGAACCATTTTTTAAGTTCCCATTTCCTGAAGGCGTTAATGTTTCAGCTCCGCTCTCAGTTTCTTTGCTTCGCACTAACAATCAGTCGACCCATCTGCTATTGCTATAGAAGCAATATATTCCACAAAGTGAACGATGTAGTGGGTACTTCAGTGTGAACGAGGATAGCATCTTTCAAGGGAGGTTTGTAGATACTCATCACCGCTGAGGTGATTTTCTAGGTCGAGTCATTGCGGTCCAATTTCATTATTTTTCGTCATTTCATTCAAGTGTTGAAGTGTACTGAGCCCAAAGCCCAATTATGTGATAGTAAATCATCTACTGATGCGCTTACTATAATAGAGTAGTCCCTCGATTTACCCAGCAGCGTGTATACTATGCATATTGTTTCTTTTCGTTTTAAATCCAGAATGGAATGATGAATAAAGTGAAATGTTCTATGAAAAGTTACAGAACACCAGTTTGTGATTGATTGTCTATGTCAGAGAGGGGCATAAAAAACGGAGAGGTTACAATTTTGCGGAGTTCTGTGGACATAAAATAGCTTCAAGGTACATGTTTGCTACTGAGGTGCGTTGATGTTAATACACTATAGCAGTGCAGGACTTCAAAAGGCTGATGACAAAGGCGTATAAGTCAACGCTGAGAACAAGTACATCATTAGGATCAAAGTCAGACCAGCTCACCCCCTGCTCAAAGGCAACAAAACGAAGGATGGGGACCAAACGATGGAGGATGCATATTCAAGGACCAAATGGACCAGCGAGTTGAAATAACCAGGGCGCCAACATCAGTGAACAGACAGTACACTATTCAAGGTACACCATGTAGGGTTAACCTATGGCACTGCGTTTTTTACTTTTTGGCACTTTTTGGTATTTGATGACTTTATCCTACATATTGAAGAAATTGAATGCACAACCCTAATTCGTCAAAACGTCGAAAATGGGATTTGAAGGTTGTCTAACTCAGGAGTTCTGAGTGAAATGGAATTGTGGAAACTAGTACATTGTCGAACTAGTACCAAACCCTACCTGTATTGATCCACATAGGACCAGGAAATCATCTCTACAAAAATACTTAGCCACTGTCACTGACCCCTGTTTTGTAAGGGGTTTACACTACCTCCTCTTTTTTGGTCTTGACAGACCATTTTGCATTGCATTCGTTTTTGATATCTCCTAACACCTGAGTTAGCCAGGAGATGACATGATAGTGCCTTTTTGAGAAGCCCCACGAGTTCAGAGTTGTAGGCTCATTGCAAACAAGCCCCCCCCCCCCCCGTCATACCGCTCACCACCACCAGACGACTGAATGTAAGCAGTCCAGATTCATTATCTCTTACCTACTTCCTAGAGCTCTTCGGTTCTTACATTAGCTCAGGAGCACCTTCCACATCATCAATGACCAGACTCTTACTTTTTGGAGAATCGAAAAATCTAATAGGAGATACGTCCACGTGCACGTTTCTTTCAGTCAACTTTGCATAACAACGATTGCACCAATTGAGCTTTTTGTTTCTTCGTTTTGTCGGCAATTCTAAAAACGCGGAAGTAAGGCTATACATCACTTGTACTGATTGGATTGGAAGGGTGGAGAGAAGAGCGAAACGTGTCAACTGAAATTTTTCGCGCTTTTCTCAAAATGGCTTTTCCTTTATCCTGCGTAAGTTAAAATCTGCCATTTCATGTGTTATCTTCGGGTTTATAACCTCTGCGGGAGTATCGTTTAGTCCTGGGCTAAAATAGAAAACTAGCATTTTCCACGGCAATTAAAAATAGTGTGGAATCCGCGCCAAAAAGTGGAAATCGCGATATTTCCAGAACGGTTTTGGTAGAAACTATTCCAAAATCATGTGCAACTGTGTCAAAAAAGCAACAGAGTGAATTTATGAATAAACTGTAAACAATAATTTTATCTTTTGCCTGCAGGTTACCATGAGACTCCAAAGTACGAGCGAATTCGGCTCAATAGTTATCATAGCGACCAAAACACAAAATATTTTTTTCTTCCCAATTTTGATTAAACCGTTTGCATGGGCGGTTTTTATGTATATAAATTTAAATCAGTGGAAAAACGACGAGAGCAGCACAATAGATTTTGAGGAAAATCTATTTAACCGCAGTTATACTCGCTCAAATGGCGGTAGCATTCGCACAAAAATTAGGGCGATAGTCCAATAAACTAACTATACGATGGGTGTTTAATAAAATCCATAAGATAATTACCAGCAACCCCCTGAAATTACGAAATCCCAACAGCCGTTGCATTTAACCTATTTCTCACCGTTTTAACTCCATAATTACAAAACAGTAAACAACATGAGGTGCGCCGCATCACACAGCTTTCTTAACTCAACGACAATTTACTAGTCTTCATGGCTTATACTACTAACTCAATTTATTTTTCACTCAGCTCATTTGAAACATCACTTCATGGCGACAGAAAGCGGTAGCACTTACAGTTCCGGAATTTATTGTACTGCTCCTACTGGTGCCCTGACTATTATTGAGCGATCGTTACACAGCGAATTGGTGAGCCTGTTGACTCGATTTTTTTTTTACTAGGATAACAATCCATTTTACAGAATTATCGGGTAAACAAATTTAGAAATTGTAGTTAGTGAAACGGCAGTGGTTGAAAGTCCGGAATTTCTGGAGAAGCTCCTGTATATTTTATGTGCATTATTAAAGAATCATAGTATTGGTACTCCGTTGGACTACCAGAAGAATGTTTCTGAAGAATGTAGTAACATTTGAACGGAGTTTATAAGGAACAAATTATGCTAAACTCGATTTTCGTCGAAATGCTTGGCAATTTATTGTGCTACTCTCGTCATTTTCTCACTAATGGGAATTTTACGGTATTGTCTGTATAGAAAATTTAATCCAAATCGCAATAGTCGTTTTCGAGAAAAAAAAAAGGTTTGGTGTTTTAATCACTATGGTAATTGTAGTTAGTTTTCAGTGGATTTGGCTCATACCCTTATTTTGGCGTCCCATAGTGACCTGCGGGCTAGATATCAAGTTTGAACTGATTTGGTTCAGCCTTTTACTCTCAATCGCGTTCACAACTCAAACGCAGACCATTTTCCGAAATATTGTTTTTCGGACTCAGTAGGATCTGAAATGTAGAGATCTGAAGTAATGTTTCAACAAGTTCAAATGAACCGAGTGAAAAATTAGATTGGATTATTAGCTAAAGCCATGAAAATCGCTGAATGAACTTGGAGCTGAGGAAAGTTGTGTGATACGTCCCACCAGGCATTTGCATAAGTAGACCACCATGCTTTTGTATTTGACCACGTGAACCATCCCGTTCTAAATAAGTTCGGAATTTGTATGTACTAAAGTTGGTTATGGAAATGGATTTATAACAAAGAAACATGACTTTAAGTCCATAAAATTAAAGTTAAATTCTATTCAATAGACGACCTAGCCCATCGTGTGGAGATACATTGTGGATGTAGAAATGTCTAAACAAGAAAGTGCTGCGAACTTACCCTATGAATTTTTATTTGGTTTTGTTGAGAACAAAATGACGCACAATGTATTCACTGTACGTACAGGCACGTTCACAAGTTGCTAGATGTTAGCTGTAAATTTATTTTCAATTGGTTATAACACGCATGACCCACTTTGTTTTAATTTTCGTACAAAATGGTAACTACTACTGGCAATCACTTTTGCCTTTTTGGTTTAGTATTCATTCTGAGTAATAACCCTATGTTTTCTATCAGGAAAAATGTTTTACAACCCCCCCCCCCTCAAAATTTGATACTTTACGTTTCAAGACACGGGGATTCCAAATCTGCTATGTCCGTCCGTCGTACGCCTTCCCCCTGCCTGTCTGCCGTCTGGGCCGTTTTGTGCCTTTAACATAACGTGGTCAAACAAATCCGTTCTTTAGCACAAAAATCTAGTTGCCATCACGGCAATCCGATTTTCAAGGTATTTTTACATCCTGGGTCGAATGGAATGAGTATCAGACGTGTACAACTGCGTATAGTGAAATTACAGTAATTATAGAGAGCCAAAGTCAACTAATTGAAAGCCTTTGTTTTTTTTTAAGTAATTGAACTACAGCAACGTTTCGTCGTTAGTACTCTCCCCCCCCCCCTGCCATCTCATCAAAACCACCCGCCCGCTCGTCTCGCAACGTCGTGCTAATTGCCTACAGGCGCTTACGGGCGCCTGACGCTGGGGGAATATTTAGTTTCTGTAGTTCCATTGGTCATGTTCCGTATGGTTTACTAGTATTTTTCGATGCTGAATCGAATGGGATGTGTCTCGGAGCGGTCAAGCTGTTCATGAGAATAATAAACCGTTGTGTAATCATTTTTTTTTGTTTAATTTGTTTTTTTACTGAATTGTTGTATTGGACTGAACATGTTAAATGACAGACTCAATTGACACTCTTCGCTTCGATGCAACAATAAATAATTTTGTCCCTTATCGAAGTAACGACACATGACGACATATCCAAGCATGTTCAAATAGTGGGTTCGTTTGTGGATGCCATAACACGAATTTGGGTCTCCAAACATTTTGAAAAAATAGTGCGATCCTTTTTTTGATTCGATTGCGACAGGTTCATTTTCCACGGTAATTTGATCAAAGTTTCTAGGGGGGGTTTTTCGGGCGAACGCATTTAGTACGTCAGGTGTATTCGCTATTCTTTGTGTATGGCGGCGTCGTCGGGAAATTTATGATCGTGTCGTCGATGGCACTTCCAATTCCACCTCTAGCAAACACGCTTTAGCATATTTTAGTGAGTTGGGCCACAATACTCCTATACTATAGATATGATTTTAGCAAAATACACAGTGATTGTGAGAATTGATTCCAAAGTCTCTTGACTCCACGCTAAACTGATCCTAATCCAATCCACAATAACTACGATTCTACGAAAATTCGCTAAAAGTGCCTTCTGTTATCTAACGAATACTTCAATCAATATTTATGTTCCGCGAGATAGCAATAACTATTCATGAGGAGTGATGGATGGGGTGTGCTCCTAAGCTCTAGTTCGAGGGCAATGAAATCATTTCCTAGTCCGAGAAACGCCAGTTTTTCGCTGAGCTCAGTCGACGGATAAGTGTCACACGACTAACTCAGATCATCGAAATTTAATCTTCTCCCTCCACTCGTTCGGGCAGATAACGCGAACGCGGTAGCTCATCCAGCCCCAGGTCTCCACTCTTTTCCCAGTTCTCTCGAGGCTCTAAACACTCGACGTCATTCCCTGGTGACGAGGGGCGTTGCAGTATAAAGAGAAGAAACCGAAATAAAAGAAGAAAAAAAAACAACAAAATTCTCTTGCTAATCACGTTCAGCCAAGGAACACGCGTGCAGAGTCGGAGCGTTTAGTCGAGCGGAGGGACAGTTGGGATTTTCATTGGTGATGTTTGGCGATCGCAAATGTCACGGAAACCGCACGATGGCACTCAATTGGAAGCAGTTTGTCATCAGGTGAGTCACTGATTTGACATTGACGTGAATATTTTATTGTCGAAATAAATTTTTTTAACGACCCAGTTTACGAATTTACATTAGGGCGTGTTTGCTACTCGCTATCTGCACTGAATTTCTTTTTGCTTTCCGCGACCCAAAGGGTAAGGAAAGTATTGTATTCGTGTAAAAAAAAATATTGGTTGCATCGTTATGAGGCATAGTGAGTCTATAAAATATCATTTCAGCGCGTGGTCCGTATGTGTGTGGATGTGTTTTCCTGCTTGCTTTGCCGGCATCTGGGTGGGATGTCGTATGCACTGTGGCAGGTCTTGAATTTATCCACGATCAGCTGCAGTGGTGTGACATCCATCTACCTCCAAGCTCAGTAAGCCATCAGAGTTAGTGGATGCACCCAGGCAGTGTTCTGGCTTCCCCCCCACTCTTCTGCATGGGTGGAGTGGGCTTCAGAGGGCATTCACGGGAAGGATTACCAGCACTGTTCATGTGGCATCACTGCCTATAGCGATGAGTGTACAAGAGACCAGGATCGTAAAGTGAATGCTTGGTGTCGTGCCTGTGGTAACCTGTTTGAGTCGCTGAATGACATGGTGCAGGAGTGTCCGCATACTCATGGTGGCTGTGTCAAGCATCATGACGCAGTCTGCAAGCTAGTTGCTGGTGCTTGTCATCGAGGGCTGGGAAATGGAGAGAGAGTGGCACTACTGGGTTGTCTGTAGAGAAGGACTGAGGCTTGACATTGTGGCTGTTGGTCCAGCCCGTCTGCAGTGATCCAGGACGTCCAGGTAGCCTCTGGCAAGCCAAGAAGCGTATGGTATCTTTGTATGGTGGTGTCAGAAGCTCGGGGAGTGGAGGCAGGTGACATCAGGGTTGCAGAATTGACCGTGTTCTGGCGTGGTGTGTGGAGCAAGAAAAGTGCCGAGGAGATGCGTCGGCTGGGTGCATCAGCAGGCGTTCTTCGTAGTTTCACCCGCGTGTTGCTCAGGTAATATCTGAGCCGGTGGTTGTTCCATCGTGGAACATCCTTTTATGCTTCTTTCCTTCCCCCTTCCATCAATAGAGCCAGTGTTGTTCTGTTTTGTCCGTTGTTTTTTGAAGACGCCAAAATAAGGTTATGGGCCATTTCAGTCGATGGGAAAGGGACTTTGGTACAAATATGTATCAAAAACTAGGGTTTTTCGCATTTTACTCAAAAACGGCTAATTTAAACGTTCAAATTATCTTCTGCTAGTACCTAACTTTTGTTGTGTTGTTGTGAACGGAGATATAGGCGTATGGAGCAAATATAGGTTTTTTGCGCTTTTTGGCAAAATGGCTTCAACGATTTTCACCAAACTCACAGGATGTTTTCAAATAGTTAATACTTAATTGTTCGCGATAAATGTGACAGTCCACTGAATAGAGATGAGAATCAAAATGTGTCGAAAATAATGTTTTTTCGAACGTTTTGGTAATATCCCGAGTAGGATTGCATCACTCTTATGGAGTGTCTTCTAGTAGCCCATATCTACATTCTATTCTTTGTAATTATCTCCGTATGTATCTGTTGAACGGAAATATAAGCCATGGTCGGTTTTCCATTTATCTCAAAAATGGCTCAAACGATTTGGAACAAATTAATGAAGTACTCTCAACTAATTAGTACCTACATTTTGTTCTATGTAAATATTCTTGTAGAAATCCGTTGATAGAAGATA
Organism: Pachypeltis micranthus; assembly: GCA_020466155.1. Classification (NCBI taxonomy): domain Eukaryota; kingdom Metazoa; phylum Arthropoda; class Insecta; order Hemiptera; family Miridae; genus Pachypeltis; species Pachypeltis micranthus. The sequence goes on from CM035769.1 coordinate 44,399,813, forward strand.
TAGCGCCTGTATATGTAGCAGGTCGTCGAATTTACGTGGGTTGCAGAAAGTTGCTACGCATTAGATATTTTAAATTATCCTTAACCTCATTCAGAGAGGAATTAATCCTGTTTTTAACCGAGTTTCTACGAACTTGGCAGTATGCAGAAATTGGTGTTGCTTACCAAAATTTATTTATGCCATGAGCCTCGTAGAGTAATCATATCTCAGGTATGTATGAGGCTGTTAAGAGGACTTTTTTGAAAACGCTCATGTCGTGTGAGCGAGATTGATAAGGAAAAAAACTGCTCTAGAAATTTAATAATTCTCTCTTTCCCCCCCCCCCCCCCCCAAATGTGAATTAGATGGTATTGTCGTGTTAGTTGGAGCTGCCCATACAAAATATTTAATGCAAATCTTTGAAGCCGTTTTTTAGAAAAAAAAAATTCACTTGTTTTTTAGCCGATTACATAACTTGTGTTATTACTACGTGGAGCTAAGGAACGTAAAAATTGTGATAACCTATACTGATCATTCGATAAACTCGTGATAACCTATACTGATCATTCGATAAACTCTACATCGGCAGTAGTTACGAGATCAAGAGGTGAAGGTAAGGCCAAACTAGGCTGCAATATATCAAATGCAATTTCGGCTGGAAGTGAACTTATGAACTTATGTAAACGAGCTCCTTGGTTATACAGGCAGTGTCTAGAATGTAAGTAATATCTTCTACTTGACATTTGTGGAACTTAGTGAAAGATGAGACATGAAAAGTGCCAAGAAGATAGATTGAGTGTTGTCACTAGAGGTCTGTTGTCTGGTTCATAAATTATTTGGTAGAATTCGACTGCTAAGTGAATGTGTCTATTTGCTGTGGCTAGTGGTAGCTGTTTAAAAGAATTCCAGGAAGATTGATGTTAACGTCCTTCAGTAGTGCTATTGATAATGTTCCCCATTTTTGACAATTGATACCTCAGGTGTTTACTTTCTAGCTTTTAAATACTCGTGATGCCACAAAGAGACGATAAATTATCAGAAGTAAGAGGGTCCCTCAAACTGAAATCCTTTCCCTCGTAGTTGTCAGGCTCACTATTGCGGCATCACTGACAACCGCCTCAAATTAACTGCTAATTTAATAGAGTCAAATATCCCGAGTTCACTCAATGTTGTTCTTTTGACACGTTGCAATTTACCAGTAGTGATTCGCCGTTTTGTTTCAGCTGCTTGGTCATTCCTCTGAGTGGTAGTACAGCAGGTTCCATAGAATGCCCTTCAATGTGCCACTGCAGAGAAGCGCCTGAGCCAAGGGAAAATTATTTTGAGTACGTGTACTGTAGAGGAGAAATATCGGACATTAGGGAACTCGATCTACCGCCCAAGATTGGACGTCTATACCTGTCAGGAATGTCTATTCAGGAAATACCGCCATACTTTTTTCTTGTAAGAATTAAAAATAAGAATTTTCTTACTGTCCTTATACTATAATAAATCTAAAAATAATCAAGAGCACAAGATAAGAATTCTGATTGGGGTTCACGTGTGTTAGATGGTACCCTGATGAAGAATTGTGAACTATACAAGTGTACCAGCGATTCATCATGGCACAACACTGGCCTGGACCTGTCTCTCATGGTACTGCATTAGATATCTACCGGCACAATAATTCCGCCGTTTCCTTACCTGTGTCCCTTGGGGGGTTGAAGAGTGTTAAATTTCATTGTAGGCCTTCTCCCGTATTTGGATTCCAGCAGCTTTTTTGCTCGCCCGCGGCCTCCTCAGGGTTGTTCTGCATTTTCCTCGCAGATCTTGATTCAGAGTACCCGCTTGACGACTTTGATCTAGCAGGCTAGTTGTACAGTGTGGTAGATAATGCCAATTGCCTTGAATTACCCCCTGCCTCTACACCATCTAGAGTTTCATGATCATCCTGGCTTTCAGAATCATCTCTGATCGTGACTAGTTTGAGGCTGGTACCATGGTCCCCTGGTTGATTATTTGGGCTCCTGTATTAATGCTCCTTAGTGTAAGTGATGTTGCAAGGCAGTGCGCTTATATTTCTTTATCAGCATCAGGTTGAATGCCTTCCATCCCTGTGGCAGTCGAATCAGATCTCCACTCTTGGTTGTAGTGTATGGTATTAGTGCACTCTGATCAAAGACACTATAAGAATTTCATGCTGCCTATGTGGTTGTAAATGTTGCTGTTGTAGTGGGAAGTTTAGTTGAAGGAGGGAGTTATCACATTAAAGTTTGTATCTATTTATTTGTAATTATAAACCCACAGAAATCAATTTCTGTTAGTTAAACCGATTAATGAACTACTGTTACGTTTGCAGCACCAAGGCTATGAGAATTTGTCTGATCTCCACCTCACACACAATAAAATCGGTCGAATTCGTCCAGAGGGATTTGTAGGTTTGGTCAACTTGAGATCGTTGGATCTGAGTGACAACCCTATTGAGAGTTTTAATGTGAACAGTGTGTTATACAACACTCAGTTGACTTTTCTTACTCTTCGTCGCACCAACATCTCAATTCCATCAGACAAACCGCTGCTATCATCTAATGTCGTCAAAGTAAGGAAACATTGGTTCCCCATTATTATTAGGCGTAGCATAGTATTATCTAATACTTTGTCAACGATAATTTACCTTATGGCATTGCATAGTCTCCAATTCGACAATATTCGTGTTCTTCAGGCAGTTAGTACTTGGACAGGTGATACCTAGTGATTTGGCTCTAATGTTCGGCTAGCAGAAGGTCGATCGAGATTTCACCCTCTAATACCTGCGTTGCCTCCTGAGAAAAGTGCAGTATGAGCAAGCCAGAAGGAGGGTGCCCTCGAAGGCACCTAGCAAAACAGCTCACCAGAAGAAAAGGTGGAGGGCTGTGACCCTTGAGTGATGGCGAGACGACTGGGAAGTGGGACTGGGGATGGTGGTCCAGGTAGCTGATTCCACCACTTGGTCCAATGGATTGGGTGGCACCACAGCGAGTTGGATTTCTACCTTACCCAGTTCCTCATGGAACATGGAGCATTTAAGATGTACCTGCATCGAATTTGTAAGGCTGCATTTGTACTGCAGGCTACTGGTGAATGATGCTTTAACATGCTATCTTTTCCCGAAAAAGATGAGCAGACAGAAGGTGTATGGTGGAGGTCACAGTCAACCAGCTTGCACCAGATACATTTGTTCTAACTATGTTGAATTCCAATGAAAACTGGAGGTGCATTGCTCAGCCTGAAGAGGTGCTGATCTGAGGACAGTATCTCGCAAAGATGAAAAATGAAGACACTGATGAAAGATCACTCCTGGCCCTCCCAAACTGTATGGCAGGATATATGGGAATGACGCACGCTGCAACTTTCTCCTGAGGGTTAAGGGCATGAAAGATGAGTTGCCATCACAGAGCGCGATGACTGACCTGGTTCTGGGCTTGTTATCTATAAGCAGCTGTAAATTCATGGGACTACTAGGAGCAGACTCTCTCCTACATCCCAAAACTGTCATTATGTTCTAAGAAGCCTACACTTAGGTGCAATTAAGCCAATAGCTGCTTTTAGGGTTGAGCAGGTTTCATAGGCCTGGTTTTATTAGGTTAATAGTGTTGGGAGCAAGATAAAGAGAGAGAGAAATTAAGACTTTAACTGATTGATGAATGAGACAAACGAGTTACACTGGGTTTAAAAGGTCACCTGATTAGCATGATAAGAGTTCTGGTGGACCAGTCACTTAAATAGCACGATGATAGTTCTGATCGACCAGTTACTTGATTAGCACAATACAGTTCTGATTGAGCAGCCAGTGGAACTAGTTCACGCAACACAATGGGTCGCTAGATGGGATCTGGTGTTAGGTCTCTGGGCTTTGATTGTAGACTGCCTCGGTTTAGAGTCAGGTCTGAGGGGCTGCGAGTAGAAATGCCTAAGAAGAGGTGGTGAGGGAGGAGTAGGGAGTGAACATTTTGGAAACTCTAAAGGGTTGTCGACTTTGGAAATAATCCTGAAAGCAGAAGAGGCTAATTGAACTTCTATTAGGTAAAGGCAATGTCTGTGCCCCATGGTTTTTTCTGTTGGAGCCAAGAGCAATGAACTAATTCAGCCAGATCTGAGCTGAACAACTGGTTTTTGTAATTCAATTAGGTATAATTTTTTGACATCATTGTGTATTTTTCATGAAAAAACTTTGATCAATTAGTTAAGTTTCGTCTTTTAATTACTTTTGCCAACATGGTTAACGTGTTGCAATTATTACTTTATTGGCTCGTACAATTGATTCTCCCCTCTCTAATTTGCAGCTGTTAGATATCAGTGAGAACGATATTAAAGAATTACCACCTACGGTATTTTCAGAGCTTCCATCACTGAGGGTTTTGAACTTATCTTACAACCCTTTAAACTTTATTGATATGAAAGCACTGGATGGTCTTTACTTCCTGAAAACACTGGATATAAGGCAGTGAGTATTGGAAATTATACAATCCTTTATTACTTCTAGTTGGTATTCCAGCTGAACAAGTATTATGAGGACGTATGACGCTACTCCAACGGACTGCAGACAAGTTGGTAGTCATGAAATGAGGGCTCATCTCGTAAGGCACATTTACTTAATAGATCAGTTCTGTTGGGTAAGTCTATCTTCCCTGGTTGATGGTGTACTGGGAATGAGCGCTTTCGATGTAAAGTCTGTTATCTCTCAGAACTAAGTCAATACTGGAGTTTAGTCAGTCAGTCGTAAGCTTTTTAGAGGAAGAGAATAAGGTTTCAAAAGGAGAGCGGCTGGAAGGGAAGAGAGGGTGGTAAATTGGACATTCACTAACAGGAATAACCTGATTGGAGTGAAGGCAGTTGAATTGGTACCCTAATCGTTAATTCTCTGCCTTTTCTTTCATTCAATGCCTTCAGTGGTGTAAATATTGTCAGATTTGGATTTAAGCGGAATTTGAAATTTTCGCTCCTATGTTAGTTTGTCAACCCGCTATGATAGAAAGGTACTGACTTACAGCCTGCACACCCAGCTCATCCCCAGTACACCACCAGCCTGGGAAAACAGACAAAGGCTATTTTCAAAAGGATAATTCAAAACAAAATAACACAAATAACCAACATTATCTTACAATATTGCTCTTGTCATTATTCTTCTAATTAACCTTTTATTTAATTAAACTGCAGTAGCCACCAAGGCACCTGTGATCTGGCAAGTATTTGAGCTTAAAATTAAGACATGGTTGCGAGCACGTCTATCACTAAGTTGTTAGTGCTAGTTTGTAGTTGTCTGTAGCAAACGTCTCATTAACTGATTGGGTAGCTTTTGCGATATGTTGGGAGTGTTACATAGCAGGGCTGTGTAACTGTAGCGCAGTATTGATGACTCACTGAGTTTGGTAGGTGCCCAGTAAAATAGGAGTGGGATGCTCGTACTATTAACAACATTGATAATAAAACGTAATTGTTGAGTGTACGAGAGAGGGAGCTCGAGGATCGAAATAAAAATGAAACTCAGACTGTATTATATATGCGGAATTGAGTTGAGTTAGAATTGAGCTGAGATCATGAACAAAACGGTGAACACAAGGATAATGTTCGACGCAAGTCGAATCAGTCAAAGTCCCTTGACCTCGGATTTTCCCACGTCTGCCTTAATGGGACTACCTGTTGCTTAATGACAAGGTTATTGTTCCCTCTAACCCCCTCGTACCTGTGGAAATTTCACTATGCTAACGGCCGCGGATTTACCAGAAACTGGGGTTTTTCCTTCTTTATTCCTTCTCTCCACAAGAGACAGCTCCTCCTCTGTACGTCTTGTTATAAAACCCCTTCTCCTTCCCTTTTCTGGACACTACGGTTTTACTCGATAGCCTGGGGGCTTCCCTCTTCCACTCTTATCCGTCTCCCTGTGAAACTCTCCCAATGCCCAAACCTCGTGTAATTGTGGTCTCGTTTACAACAACGTAAGCAGACAAAATTTGGTAGTGTTCACAAGTGAAGTGGAATCTGACGCAAATATCGATTCATCTCGGTGTTACACGAATATCTTGTAAATATTTCCGCGAGCACCGCGCTTCTCTCGCTTTTCTAAATATAGACCACTCGAATCTCGTGAACTGGCGCAGGAAACTATTTCGGAGTAGTGACTTTCTTGAGAGTTCGCAGATGAGTGGCTGTGTGTCCACTGGGAGAAAAGTGTCCCTGGGAAGAGCAGTGTGAGTTGGAGAAGGAGGTAAATTGAGTGAAAGTACAAAAGAGTCCCTTTGTCAGAGGAGAAGCCAACGACTGAAGGGGAAGTTCTTGGACTTCCTCGTGGCATCACATGAAAAGGGCTGAAACTGTTGGGTTGGGCGAACACACCAGGTAAAGGAATTAGCGCTGAACAGTAATAGTTGGCCTTTTGAAAGGAATATACGACAGCCACCACTTGGCAGCATTGTTAGGCAATCAAATTGTTAGAGAAGTCAAATGTATACTTTGCTCTTCAAGTGTAGTTCATAGAGGCCATAACTCCTGCTTACCTTCTCTACTAAAGTTTCTCATCACTGGCCTCAAAGGGCAACATCCTTGTATTCTCCGGGATGAGGTTAAAATAGCTAGCGCGCAGCACAACTTTTCTCAGCCCCACGAACGTTCAGCGAATTTCATCGCTCTAGCAGCTGATTCAATCTAGTTTTTTTTTATTTTAAATACAACAGTGGATGCAGGCTATACCCTCACTGCAGCCACAAACGGGCCTATTGTAAGGGCGTCCATGATCCTCAGATCATGGCCCCCCTGTACCACCTCCAGGCCCCACGGCACTGGTCTCACTTGGTATGATGTCACCTATGCGCCCCCACCACCCCCGCACAAAGCGGAGGATATCCGCAAGTTCTGCATTTGCGACCTCATCGGGCTGAAGAAAGGGCCTCCCAAACACAGAACGGCGCGATGCCGCGAGTCCATCGCATACGCACAGCACATACTCTGCCATCTCTAGCCCTACCTCGCAGAACCTGCATACCTGTACCTCGCACTTGCCAATATTTGCAAGGTGGTACCTCAGCGGACAGTGACCTGTGAACAGGCCACATATGATCCTCATATCCTTCCTCCCCAGTGCAAGCATCTTCTTGGACCTCTCTCTGGAGAGCCGGATGAAGAGTTTTGACTGTCTAAGGCCGGGCAGCCCTTGCCATTCAATCTAGTTATGTTGGTTAAAGAAACGACAATAGTGTGAGTACCAGAATTTCGTGGATTGTCCCTAATTAAAACTGTTTCAATAGCTACAACTATACCTAGTTGGGGACCGATTTGGTCTATACTATTATTTTTGGGTCCCATGTTAATCTGCAGGGTTAATATCTGATTTGAGCTGATTTGGTTTCAGCGGTTAAAAATAATGAGGGGTTCCAGATTCAGAAGAGTGAAGATCTAAACAAAAATTAAAATTTAGTCGTATTTTTCTGTTCTCCTTTGTAGGACTAAGGAAAGTAAAATGCTGCAAATGATTACAAAACGGTTTACTATTCTCTTGCCCAGCCTGACTGCACATCTTGACGCAGTCTCACACCACCTAGAACCATCCTATTGGGTTCAACAACAAAAGATTCTAGTTAACGCTACGTAACATGACCTGACTACAACGGAACAACAAAGATTGACGTTTTAGAGGCGATGTTAGACAATTGGCACGACGCGACGACTCGACTGATGGGAGCTTGGAGTGGGGATGGAGACAGTTGAAGGAAAGAGGGCAGGCCAGGGAGAAACGGTATCTTTCGCTGTACTGCTCCTTGAGTTCCTTCTAGCAGTATAATTTTTCTCTCTATATTTACTGTTTATTGTGTCTCAGCATTGATAAATACCTTTGTATACACAGGAACTCAACTACAAAACCATATTTTTGATTAGATTCCTTACTCATCGAATGGCTGTTTGTACATTTGAATACTGATCGCTACATGTTTCTGGGTTTCAGCACTGGAATCAGATGCAATGCATCCTGGAGAAAAGTGGTGCAATGGGCGGTAGATAAGAGTGTTAAGCTCTATGGCAATCCGTGTGAGAGACACCTCGCAGATGACACGTTACTGGAGACTCCAGCACAATCATACTCCTCAGTTACTCACATCGAATCAACCACAGAACCAATCGCCTCTTATGCCCCGGACGAAGAGAGTACAGATATTCCTGATAGTGCGATTTTCTTACCAACAGTCAATTGGGTGATATGGTTGGCAGCGGCATTTGGCTTTGCATTAGGGATGGCTATTACTATTGGACTATCGATTTGTGTATACGCCTGCTGTTGTAAGAGACAAGAGTCAGCAAACGATGTTGTTTCAGCGAGTGAGGAGTTTCAACTTGTCGAGCCGCCGATTCTTGAGATCTCGCATCCTGCTGATGAGCCACCACCATACTCTTCCTTATTCTCGAGTCGATACCATAAAGTCCTCCCTACTGCCCCTCCCCGTCGGTAATTGTAGTTGTGACTATTAAACATGAAATCTATTGACTGGGTTCCTTCGCTCATAGAAGACACTCCTGTGAGATGATTTGAAGGTTGGCCTGGTGGCGCGACTGTTGTACACATAATGCGACAACCCTCAAATTCCCCAGTGGGCTCAAAATAATTTGTACTGAGCGTTACCCTGGGTGACAGATAAAGGTTTTCGGTTGGACTCACCTTCATTTTGAAGGCACTGTGCCTTCCTAACAGACGCTTTGTGAGGTTACCACACCACCTTGTAATTGGGGGTTACCTCTCCAAATCCTCGCTCCTCCTCAAAATCCATTTCGTCTCCTCCTGCCAACTTCCCAACAATTACCAGCTCTCAGCATCTTAAACTCCCCATTTCTGGCTCAATTCCTCTTACCCATCAAACCTATCACACCTCAAACATTTTCGGTGTCTTATGGAATTAATCTGGTTTCTAACGTCCAGATATCAATTTCCCCCCAGTCCAGTATACAGTCCATTTCAGTAAATGCCCCTATTTCACACGATTCGACAAGTATTACTCGATTCTTAGGAAATATCAAGTACCTGAGCTCATGTGCTTTTATAATGTTTTTGGCAAGTTCCAGTTTTTTAAAATTTTATTCATTTTCATCTACATTTATTTACACACTGGATCTCCTATTCATTACCAAATTTGCAATACCTCCGTCAATGAGGAAACTGCCCTACATCATCCACCACCTCTGAAGAAGGAGAGGCGTTCGACCAAGAATAAACGAATTGTTTGACATTTTTTTCTTTCTCTTATCGAAAATAATAACCATCATGGGTCTAATTTCAATCGACAAGTGGCAGGGTACAACCCAAAACTGAATAGGAGGTCAACTCATTCATTGCCAGCTAAACTGAGTACATTAGTTCACACTGTTATTTTGGAAACTCCAGGATCACTATTAAGTTTTTGATTGGCTTAATCAGTCGACGAGAGAAGAAAAGCAACAGTTCTGCAGAATTGTACATCCATAAGCTGTTGATATCTGAAAAGCTAGGAAATCTGCCAAAACTATATATTCTTGTTAGTACTTCCCACGCAGGTCTGTTAAGTCAGATTTGGATAATTGAGCGTTGGTTGGAAAATTGGGTGAAAATGGTTTAGAAACTGAGCAAACATAATTAAGGCCAATTTACCTGTTGCGTGAGTTCTTCTTCCCTGGTTTTTAATGTTCTGTGGAAGCTTTAGCGCGGTACTGAGGTTATGTCAGCTTTGCATTAGCTTTTGGAGAAAGGGCTTTGGGGGGGGGGTTAAACTATTCACTACATGACATAATCCTCTGGAAGTGAAATGGATTAGGGACGTCGTTAATTATCTATCTTTAGTTTGTGGGGGTAAGTAAATCTGTTGGCAGGTTTACATTGATTTAATTGTTGAGTGTGTAGTTTTGAAATAGAATCAGATTTGGTGTAGTGTGTATATGAGCTGTCCATCAAGTTTTCCAGATTGTACAAAATACAAATAAACCCAAAATCGAAAGACAGCGAACTACCAAGGGCAGAACTACTCATAGCTTCAGCAATGATGAACTGTCCAAAGAGTCGTCTCTATATTTCAAGTGCTTGGCACATAAGGCAGACTCTCCCAACTGGAATATTGACTTGGAACGTACATGCTTACTGGTGGTCACTTACTAACCACCTGAACATCCTCGTTAATGGTAGTACCACGTTGGTTGTCAAGTTCGATTATGCCCTCTACATTTCGTTCCTTTCGATTTAATGTCACTCTCTTCCAACGTGAATATTCTTTGCAACCCTCTTTATGAAGTATGACGCTAAAGATTATATGAAATTAAATTAAAATGAATTTCACAGTTTTGCTGAAAATCGCAAACGCTTTTGTGAGTCACTGTGAGGAATGTAACAGTTCCTCAAGTAAAGGAGCAGGAAGTGAGAGGATATTGAACATAGAGCAGTTATTTACTTATTTCGCTATGTTCTCTACTTCTCAAGATGAATAACTGTTTTTCGACTCCATCTTCGTAGGTACGCTTTTAGTTATTTAATTCACGTTAAAACAAAAATAATGAACGCAGCTTCTATTTTTAAGGCCAGCAGCGTTACTATTTATTCAGCAGCAAAGAGTAATTCCCTTCTAACTTCGGTAGCTTATCATTCTTTCTCATTTACTTAACCCGAACGGTTCTAAAATAAGTTGACAACATTACCATTATTGCACATATTTTGTTATACTCGACTTGTTTGGGTCAATCCGTGTGTTATTCGATCAGCCCAAACGGCTCATCAGGTATTTATGAGATTCTTTCAGTAACTGCTGCTTTCAAAACTTCGTTCTTCGATGTACTGATTGGCAGATCCAGTGAATTGTTACTGAATATCATTATTATTGTTATTGTTAGTATCCTTATGAGTGCAACCAGGAAAGGAAATATTGAAAAATGGTAAAGAGTTAGTTTTTTTCATATAAGAAAGCTAATAAACTATATAAACAAATTAGTATCCCCTCAATTTGGCTCCACAACTGGTTCGACGCCCGTTCTCCACGACGGATTGCTTGGTTTTTGCGATTTATTTTAAGCAGATTATATATTTGTTTACAAGATGTACCGTAACGATAAAAGAAACTGTCCTAAACTTTCATTCACATTCGCTCGAGACTTAGAGACAGACGTGTTTAGTAACGTTGGTGAAAATACAGTTCTCGAACGATGACGTCAGAGGCTTCGCTGGATTTATCGAATCCCTATATACTAGCGTCTAATTTACTTTACTTTATTACGTTACTCTTACTTATGCCTCAGCCTTCATTGAATAACCAGCAAATAGATAATTTATGGAACGTTTTTTGTGGAGGGAAACGCCGTGAAAAAAGTTAGTCAAGACGATCGAATTTTATGGGTAGGTAATAATTATTTTACAGCCATTATTAAACCCCCGTCATACAGGTAGCTTATCGACCTGGCAAAACTATTTTTGTATCATGCCGCGAGATTTATATGAGAAAAACATAACTGAAATCAATTTTCGTCGAAATACTTGATACTTAACCGCACTGCTTTCGTCACATTTCCAAGTGAAAATTGTGTTCTATGTTGTTTGAAACTGCCCCCAGAAACAATTAATCAAAATTGTATTAGCCGTTTTTGAGAAAAAATTAGATGTTTTGATAACTAATGTCAGTTTTGGGCTAATTTTGCTCATGCTGCGTTGATCAGCTGGCTGATGATCGAAGTTAAGTTGATTTGAATCGGCTGTTCTCTTTCAATCATGTTCAAAGGCACTGAATTTCTCAAACGCCGACTTTGCATTTGGACAATTATACAACGAAAAGATTCGAAGCAAACTTAACAGATATTTTTCCGCGGATTCCTTCCCTACTTCATAAGGCTAATGATAGTAAAGTGGGTCCACATGTCAACACCGCAGTTTTCTATTAGCTGGCTTACTTTGCTATATTTTTCGGTATTTTGTGAAGACGTAACCCCGTGGCAGTAGGAACTTCGATGAATGGAGATGTTGACCTACGGAGTAAAACGGGGTTCTTTTAAACTGTTTTAGAAAATGGCTTGTTAAAATATGGCCTAGACAGTGGTCGGCGGACGGACGTTGCAGATTGGGAATCCCAAGACTTCAAACGTAGTCAAATTTATAGAGGGGCTATTAAGAAATTTTTATAACCGTAAACAGGTGTATTATTTATAAGGATTAATAAACCAAAAGCTTTCGGCATCGCAAAATAACAAATATCGGGTGCGAAACATCCCACAACTTTCTTCAGCCCTACGTACATTATCAAACCAACTCTGAATTCTTTGATCTCCATAAAAACTGGTAAGGTGGTCATTTCCACTGTTTACGTCACTCCTTTTTGAGCCTCTTATGGTAGTGTCAACAGGATTTTTGTCTAGAACACTAATATTCTCTGTTATGAATTTATAGGTTAGTCAATGTAGCGATGATATTTTGAATTCCGGTTCTCCCAGGTTGCTTCTAATTAGCCTACCGATATAAAACTATCGTACAGGTTCTTATTGTACTGTTAATTCAATTTTTCTGACGATACCATCACGTGAGTGGCATTTATTTATGTGGATAAAATTGTACTTTAGTCGGTATTTGTCCTAATTTTCGATTAATTGTTCTGCCATTCTCGCTACTCCTTCACGGATACAAATTTTATACGGCCGCTCAGTTGTATTGATCTGTCCGCACAAAAAAAAAAAAAAATTAACGTTTTCGTAGCCGTTTTTGAGAAAATAATATTTGATATCTCGGTCACCATCATCGATTTTGTCATAATCTCACTGTGGAATCTCACGTTAGTCCACGCTTTTTGTGCAGATCTGAATAACTTATTTCACAGGGCCGAGGAAATTGATAAGTTCCAGACGCGCAACCCTTGTGAGAGAACTTCCAATGATCGTCGGGGACCCTGCCTCCGAAAGTACGCAATACACAAATAACCGTCAAAGTAGACTCATTCGAGAACTATGGAGAGTACACAAAAAAACGTAAACTGAGTATTTTTGAAATTGTTCATGTATCCATGAAATCCTTTGTTCCGTTTCTCAACGTTTTTACTTTCGTTAGCCCTACGGAGTAGAGAGGAAAGTTACGAAGTCTGCACCTTACGTAAAACTATCAGTGTTTTCAACTAACCGATACCTATGTGTTCTTTACCACACTCTTCGACGCACAGGATGTCGTTATTGTTGTTATTGAAATGGAAATATTGAAAAAAATGGAATGGATTTAATCTTTATTTTATTATATTAGAAAGGTAATAAACTAGCTAAAAAGTTTAACCTACATTTCGGGGTGGCTAGTGGGAGAGAGGGGGGGGGGGGTACTGCTCCGCCCCTGGGGATCCGCCATTGAGCTGTATACATAAATCTTGCCGTAAAAATGCGATTAGTCAGGTTTTAATGTCTTTCAGTAATTTTCGTTTTGTGTTTCAGTGGTTCAGTTTTAACTCTGTTGAATAAGAAAAAGAATCGGGAAGTGATGACTTGAAGCACGAGAAGTTCAGGTACTCAGAAGTAGTTCTGTAGTCTGGAATGAAAACAGAGTGTTTAAATTGTCCTACCGATTTAATTTCGGTGAGTAGTCTGATTATTGCAAGCTCCGTTTAGCTCTGATTAGTCGTGCAGTCGGAAATTGAAAAACGCGGGAATGTTTGAAGGACAGATTACAGACCCCCCTCGTGACGCATAATTTTTTTCGTAACCTGTCGACATTCGGCAACAATATTTCCAGCTCTTTGGTAGTCGCTTATTATTTTGATGAGATTAAATTTTTACGTCCTTATCGGACCAACGATGACTTTGCCGACCTTAGGAGCGCGTCATTTGCACTTTTTATCGTCCAAAGGAAGCTGTCACTTAGGAAATATTTTTATCTGTCGAAGAAGCCTAGTATCGAGGCGATAACATTTCGCGGTTTTGCGTAACTACTTGACGCAAACGGTGTGGATAACGGATTATCAGGTTTGTTTTCTTCATCTGTACGTGTTTTGAGGCAAACAGCTAAATAATCGGCAAACCGTTGACTATTCCAATGCCTACGTTCTAATACTGCTACTTTTTTGTTCTACGAAATTATTCTATGCCTTGTTGACCATAAATATTAACTTGACCTACTCAAAATGTACCAAAATAATAGGTTTTTCGCATCACACGACTTTCCTCCGCCCCATTTGCATTCGGCGATTTTCGTCACTCTAGCATCTCAGACATGTCATGCATATGACTTAGTAGAAAGTAGATCGCCATTCTACATAAATATTGGCCCTAATAAGTAAGGTTCTGGAATTTATCGAGTTGCTCCCACATAGACGACCGTCGTTAATGACTGATCAGTTTATAGGCGATTCACAAAACTGTCTAAGTGACGCTATGAAATGAAACTGCAGTGGTTTGAATTCTGGAATCCCTGATTTTTTTTACGACCATTAAAAAACGTCTACTGCATGCCAGCTCATTGAATTACCCCTCTGATTTGTCGGAGAATATGAGCGATTTAAAAAGAAATGACCACTTTCCGTCGAAATGTTTTTTAATTTGTTGTGCAGCCCGACATTTTCTCACAAATGAAAATTTTAAATTATGGTAACGCTATTTGGAACTGATCACAAAAAAAAACTTTAACGTTCAAAATTGTTGGAGGTCGAATGAGAGTTGTTTAAGAATGTAGTAAAAGTGGTTTAGTACGACGCCGTAAAATGGGTAATGGAGCAAAAACTGTTGGAACATTGCCATAAGGCTGTTGGTGAATTTTGATAGAATGAAAAAAAAAAAAATCAGATTGGATAACAATTGCTGAAAATCAATTTGGTATGGAATTAAATAAAATGTATAACAGAAGCGCAAATAAAAAAATTTCATTTCAAAACGTTGAGGAGCAAAAAAAAAACTCCACAAAATATTTGAGGAAAATGAAAAAAAATTCCTCAACAAAAATTGTTGGGAGATCAGTAAGAGTTGGCGAGAGAGTTGCGGCCAAGAAGAGTTGGGAAATTGAGTAAAATAACACACTTTAAAGTACTTGATATACACTCGGACTAATGAGGAAACATTGGCTCAGAGTAAAAATAATTTGAATTCAGAGAAAACATTCAGAAATCGGGTAAAAAATTTAAAAGTCAGCAAAAAATGTCCTGATTAACGTTGGGAAAATTGAGTAAAAATATTCGGGAAATCTATCCAAAAAGATGGATTAAAAAAAGGAATTTCTGGTAAAGATTAGAAATTTTTTATGAAACGAATCTCTGATGAGCAACAAGCCAGAGATGTTATCATTTACCCAGTTAATTCGTTATTGCCAACAAGCTAAAGAATCTAAACTGCGCTTCATGCGTAGACATCTGTTCGCTGGCCGACGCGCAATATCTTCGTAGGGATAAATTGATACGCCAAAGTCCTATTGCGAATCAATTCATTCGGAAGAGGCAAGTGCGCGTTGAAATCGAGCCTTGAAACGGAATGTAAACATCGAAGATGTAATTGGTCAGTAATTCGATGCGAGAGGCCGAATGATCCAGCAGGAGCCCGGCGGATGCCTGAGAGAACGGATAGTGCTGTCATATCTCATCCTCTTCGTGAGATCACGAATGCTTTTACGAATCTCAAGCGACAGCGATTGATATAAAACGACGCCTGGTCGCTTTCGAATAAAATTCGCGGGTATCGAAATTCCGAGGAAAAATAATAGATAAGTATATTCCGTTGCATGAGTAGCTTTGAATTGATAAATTTGAGCTGTGGGTTTGCTGTTTGACCAGTCGTACTGATGAGCTTCGTATAAAACGGGCTTGTAACTGCGACTGCCCGCCAAATCGAATTTGAAGTGATCCGGAGTATGAACATTTCCCACTGCATCAACAAACTTCGAGGATTTTGCCCGCAACTCACAAAAAATGTTGGTATGTACTGATAGTGGCCTAGACCAAAGATAAATTGTAAAGGCAGCGCTCTGTTTTCGGTGGAGGCACAGAAATTCTACTGTTGAGTGGGGGCTGAGTGGAACTCAGGGAGAAGGTAATGGTCTAGTGGAAACGGAGCTGTGGTCGTCTGGTAGGGCGACAGAACCGTAAGTTTGTAAAGAAAAAGTTCGCAGATCCCCTGTTTGGTAGGGAATGGCTCAAACCTGGGAATATTGACTAGTTGACAACATCTGCGAGTTCGATGATAGTTTCTCCCCACTCACAATCTTATTTTCAAGTCCGGCCAATTACCATATTTGTCTCGATGCGGGGTTTTCAGTTCTCTCTGAATAAGATCGAAAAGAATGATCCCTTTTGGACTCCTTGATTGACCTGACTGAATGCCGGAGGAGACACTGAAATAATAAATTCCGCGGCGGTGTTCCATAATTGTATCAAGATACGTATTGAATGGGATAGGGCGCAACAACGTACATTTCACTATGCAACTCTGTTATCAATCTGGGGGGGGGGGGGTACACAGTGAGCGTTTCGAATCAATTAAAAGCGTTTCGCTCTCTTCAACTGGTGTCGGAAGTCGGGATTTGCGTTGGTTTGACGAAAACATGTTGACGCTCTCTACAAAAGGGTATGCGAAGACAAGAACTTATAACGATGAACTGGCAGAAACGATATCTAAAGCAAAACATTCGAAGTTTTGGCCGAATTTATGGAGCTTTATTTAGGAAAAGCGCTTTGTTGGGCGCACGAATCGGGGAGCTTGAAATGAGAAATAAATGAACGTGGTGAGCGTAAGGAGTATATTACACTTGACGGAATAGCGATATCAGGTTGAATACGAGTATATAAACGCGAGCAAGTGCGCGTGTCAACTGGTGGCTTGGGAAACCAAGTGGGCAGAAAGAGTGAGAGTTATGTTGTGAGTAGCACAAGACTTGAGAGAGAATTGGAAGTACTGAACGGACGACTGTCACTCGCGAGTGCTGATAGATGGCTGACTAGGTTAGGGCAAGTGCGGATATTTGGGAGGTCAAAGATCCAGCTAATTCGACCAGCCGAACACGCTTCTTACCTGATATGCTAATTAATTCAGAATTCTAACAAATTCATAAAGATGGTGATTGAAGAATCGAATTATTTCTAAAGATTTGTATTAGTGCAGACATACTGACAGATGGGTATTAACCATATGACGTTTTGGTACATGCTGTTTTGTAATTATTTCGTTCAAATAAACACGTTTTCATTTATTGTCGCCCAGGGTGGGCCGCATTTCAACTCGACTGGACCTGGTGTACCAGACAGGTGGGGAGACAGTCGCACTTTTGTGGCCTTACCATTCAATTGCTCATCCTTCCCCATTCAGTTCATTCCGGTCACCCCTGATATTGTCTGTTGACTGTAAGGATACTTTCATCTTGACAGTGGCACACCTTCCGATGTGCCTGGGAACAGCAGGCCCCTCTGCCCTTCAGGCATCAGTCATACGTCGTGGTATGTCCAGGCTGGACCTTGTGGTGAAGCCAGGTTTTGGTTGGCTGAGACGGAAATTCGAACTCCTTTATTTTTGTTTCTGTACTGGGGCATGGGGCAGGGGTAAGGCACACAGTTCGCCTGGCTAGGTACTCTGCTCCATCTCTAGGAGATTCCCATCAATTGTAGCCTGGTCCATGCAGGTTTTGCAGAGCTGGTGCTCTATGTAATGGCTCTACCTAAGAGAAAGAGAAATAAAAATAAGTTTAACACACTCAATACAACACTTACATACACTCAAATAACTTACATTCGCACCACGCAGGGTGTTCTTGGATATCCCCCCCCCCACTCCAACCCTGATTCCCTAACCTAAACTAACCTACATCACAGACAATCCTTAATCCAGCATACATACATATACCCACTACTACTAAGCTATCACTTCCCATACTTAGGCCAAGACTCCGCCTTTTGTGCCCCTTCTCTGCAAACCTCTCCATCTTGCAACACCGCCTTTTTACTGATCCCTCCAGCCGTTCATTTATAAATAGGCTGCAGTCCCGCGGGATATGATCAGCAGGTATAACTAGACCTACGCGAATCTCTAGAGAAGAACCTTGACCAATGGACTGGGTCTTTATAACTCAAAGAAATGACATCAAGTGCGTAGAGCCACTGTAACTCCAGGTACAATTTACATATCTTCAACCCTTCTATTAGGCAACGTGTTCGACTCGTGATAATCGCACAAGTTCATTCTACGCTGGCATAAGTGAGGAAGCTAAACCATTCAACCTGGTGAGCGTTATCAATCAGTATATTGTCCGATAACTTCGTTTTCTCAAAAACATTCGTCTCGTATTATTCAACTCTCAATATTTGCTCGGAGTTTGGTAAAAGCGACAGGCTGGCGACAGAACGTTCGAGACCCGTGAAGGTCCAGGTTCGAGTAACGGTCCGGAAGAACCGCTGAGGCTGCAAGAGCCCCCAGATAATGACCGAGAGGAGCTTACAAACGTGAAATTATTTCGAACGCAGCGATAATTATCGCTTTTCTGCTTATCTTTTCTACAAAAGCTGCACCCGTCGGAGAAAACCTTTCGATTGAGCTCCTTTTCTCGACGGTCTAACGGGAAGTTTTTAGTTCTCGTTTAGAGTGCGGATTGCACTCTAAAGCGTAACGTACGATGACTCATTTCAGAAGAGGGCGTTAAATTTTGGTATTTTTAATTTAGCAGAAAGGGAGCACTTTATACTCTTCTTCACACTTGGAAGAAAGGCGAGGTGTATCTATTACCCGTCTTCGTCTAGAAACAACCTTTGAGTTACTTGCAAAATAATCCGAGAGATCATTAGAAATATAGCGTGATAAAGTAAAATTTTGAGAAATGCATCGAACACCCTTGTATAACACATCAAAAATCCTTCTAAAACCTGTCTGTTGTGAAGCAGCACACATCATGCTTTCAACTGTAGTAAATTCAACGATTTGCTATATATATATGAGCGCTATGTCTTAGTTTAACACAGAAACCTCCTGACTCCCATTGTAGGCATCTCAGCAATCGTAGTCTAGAGGTAAGACGAAGGTTCATAATCCGACGAAAGTTTTGGATCAAAGCTCGCAATCGCTGTAATTTTTGCCAGAGAGCCCCCCCCCCCCCCCACCGTAACAGAACGAAATGCGGTGCCCAGTAAGTACGCCCTAAGCTCGAAGCGTTTTAAGAAGTTCTCAAAAACAAACTAAGAACTCGTAAAAATGTACTGATATTCCAACTCTGAAAATATCTTGATTCAATAGGGCGGTAGGTAACAAAATGTGGGTTTAGTTTTCTACAAAACACTCGATCAGGCTGATTTAATTTAACGCAGCTTTTACTGTGGGCAATTTTAAAACGTTTTTTGACACATTCTGGTTGTTCTCTCCATTCAAATGACTGACAGAGAAACAGTTATGCAGAATGCGACTACGGGTTTCAATAGTAAATCGCTGATTTCAGCAGTAACGATCTCGAGAAAAATCCCAATTAGCTGGTTCTCTTGTTTTGTTGGTTTTAAAAAAATAAGATAATGAGCTGTTTTTTCCATCGTCGAGAAGGGGTACGGGGACCAACAAGTAACAAAAACGAAGGAGTTTTCCTCTCTTCCTCGAAACTCACTCTAACGGTTTTGATTAAACGTCAACTACAAATAAGCGTTTTCCTAAAAATACGTTGAACACAGATACAGCGTTCGCATATACAGCAGATCGTCGAATTGTGTTTTGTTTCTACACACTCGATATCGCAATCCTTTCCTTACCCTTCGGGTAGCGCAATGAAAAAATGTGAGAGCTAACGAATCTCCTCGGTTTTTTCTCCAATATTCTTAAAATCGATTTTTGAGCGATTGAATAGGGGTTTAATAGTGGCACACCCCCCTCCCCGAAGCCATCCAACATCACAAACACTACTCGACGCCCTCAAAAATGTAAAAACGTATTACACTCTGAACTAGTGGTTTATATAACTTCACCGGGGACTTGAATTCCAGAATACCTCCGCTCATCCATTTAAGATTCCCGTCGATCATGACTGAAGCAGAAATACTTTGAGAACCTATGTGTTGCCTAGGTGGGCGGGGCTGAGGAAAGTTGCTGTGATGCGTCGCACCAGATATTTTACCGTGGAGGAGTGGGGCATTTCGGTTAACTGTACACGTGTCGCACAGATTTCGGTTGAATGAAAGACGAAAGGTCGATTCGTTCCAACAGCGACGAATTTTGTACGACGCAGGTTTTGCGTGTTGAAATCGTGTTATTTTGCCCCTTTTTTTTTATACGACCATTCATTTTTATCGCACCCTAATTAGTCTAAATTTAGCTCATTTCCTTCGTCTAGAACGCAAATTCCTAATTAATTCGATTCCACGACGGATATTATGGGTCGCCGGATAACTCGAAAGGTCCGGTCGCCGCAGGAGGTCCGATTTTCTGACCTCTCGGGGAGGGATCTCAGGAAGGACCTCAGAGGCGCTTTCCGCGGGGATGAGGGAAAAACGATCCCACCCTGGGGCTCGTGATCACGAACAGTACACGTGAGCAGCTTCATTCAGTCTCCCCACCCTGGGCACCGGCAGCGTCTGGGAGAAGGGTGGCAGAACAGGGGCCAATCAAATGCTTTCTCTCTCCGCTGGTTATAAACCGAACGACGCCTGTCTCTGCTTCCAGTGTCAAGTCTGCTATTTGTTGGTGAAAGTCTTGAGAAGTTCCAAGATCTGCATCAACGCAAACTCACATTGAAAATTCGTGTGGTTAACAAAAATTGCCTTGTCAATTATTGAACCATAACAAACTCTTGTCTCTCTTTAAAAATAAAAACAAATTTCAAATTTAATTATTACGTCGAAAAACAACTACGAAAATGGAAACCGCAACTGAAGTGCAAGCGACCGAGTTCGAGTTGCAGCGATTTTGGAATAAAAGGGGCACCCTGCACGATGATGACATCGCCAGCTTCCTGGACCTGCCTGTCTTCTCTGCCGCTTCGACCGAAGTACGTCACATATTAACTAATTACACCTGTTACGACGTGAGCGACGTTCTTCTAACGTCCGAACCAATTAAACCGACGTCTCGCTCGAAAATAAACAGATTTTAACGACACCAAATTGAAATTTTATCAATTAATTTCTCTAGCGTGGAAAATCTCGCCTTAGGTGATTTGCAACGAATATGAAACGGTTATTACCAGTTTCGCTTGCAATTTTAAAATATGAGCTTCACTCATCGTTTACATTTTTTTAATTTTTGATAAAGTTCACTGCATAGATTTGAGGTTTGAGTTTCGAAATTTCTGGGGTTGCTCCTACTTATCCTTAAAGTGTTACTATCCCGTCATCGTATAGATGATTTTTTTGGACTATTGCCCTAATTTTTCTGAAAATGCTAACCATATGAACGAGACATATTGCGAACAAAACTACGTTAAAATTGACTTATTTCAAACCGTTTGATAATTATTGTTCTACTCTCGCCATCTTTCCTCAAATAACAAATTTATGGTTACTGTGCGTAGGTGATTCATGAGACTGTTAACATTTTTTGCTGAGAAGAATCGTGTTAATCTGTTGTTTGAATGTTCACGAATTATGTGGTAATCTGGTGAAACGGCGGTCGTTTTGAATTCCAGAATTTCTAGGGTTGCTTCCAATTATTTTATTTTGTTAAAGACTCGTCGTATAGGTGGTTTATTGATCAATCGCTCTGATTTTTCTGAAAATGCCCGTACCATATGACGGGGATTTGTCAAGAAAAAGATACGCTGGAATTGTTATTCCTTCCTGCAACGTCATGGAAAGTAGGAGATGTACTGTAACATGACGTAGTACAATATCACGTTAAAACGAGAAGAAAGTTGAGTAATACGTAAATTTATTTTAAAATATGAGGGGCGAAACTCACCATCTTGCTAATACAGCAATTTTGGTCGCCCTAGCAACTAATCCAATATGTTTTTCATTCTGTTTATTATCAACCCGTTAGAACTCGTTTTGTATTGAAATCGGTAGTGTTCATCGTTTTTTATTGGGTCCCTCCTACTTATATGGCCATTTATGTGGGTGGGGTAGGGGTGGGAGAGGCTGCAGAGAAACAGCCATTAAAAATGTTTATCGAAAAGACGACAGTATTTCGAATTCTGGAATTTCATGAAACGTGAATAGGTGTATTGTACTACGAACGTGTAATGTTGTGTCATATGAGCGTGATTCATACAATAATTTTTTTTTGTAACGTTGCCCCCGTCATTTTCCCCGCGTTGTTTGGAACTGTTCTCACAAAACTTTTCAATCAAGCCGTTTTTGAGGAATAAATTAATTGGTATTGTGATCGCTATGATAACTGTAATGAATTTGTTGTCTTTTTCGTCATAATACGCCAGCCTTGTGGTTCAGAAGTGGCTTCGAACTGGAAATAAATAAAATATAGACGATTTTTAAAAATGAATCGATTTTGCTTTTCAACCAACTTTTTGCTTAGCTGCAGTCTGATTTTGTTTAGCCGTTCTCTTTCTCGCACACACAGACCCACTCGCACCGACATTTCTACTTTCCTTGGCTCTACGAAGTAGCAAGGAAAGTTATGTAATCGGCTGAAAAAAAAATTTCGAGTTCTCTTCAGATCTTTACGTTTCAAACCCCCCTGAGTCCGAAAAACACTATTTGGGAAAATGGTATGTGTGTGTGTATCTGTGAACGATTTTTACAGAGAACCACCGCGCCAAATCCACTCAAACTTGATATCTCGCTCGCAAGTTACCATGGGACGCCAAAATAAGGGTATGAACAAAATCCACCGAAAGTTAACTATAGTTATCATAGTGATCAAAACACCAAATATTTTTTTTCTCAAAAACGGCTCTAACGATTTTGATTAAACTTTTTATATTGATAGCTCTCAATAAGGCAATTATACCATAAAATTCCCATCCGTGGGAAAATGACGAGAGCAGCACAATAAATTATCAAAATTTTATACGAAAAGTGTTTTTGCCGCGGTTTTTTCCTTTTAAACCTCGCTGGAATGTTAGTAGAATGTTAAAAAAAAGTCTTGTTGTAGTCCAATCCACTACCTATAGGGTGAGTGTTTAAAAACGCTCATGAGATACATG
Source organism: Pachypeltis micranthus (assembly GCA_020466155.1). Classification (NCBI taxonomy): domain Eukaryota; kingdom Metazoa; phylum Arthropoda; class Insecta; order Hemiptera; family Miridae; genus Pachypeltis; species Pachypeltis micranthus. The sequence goes on from CM035769.1 coordinate 44,422,809, forward strand.
GGGGCTCACTCCAGGAATTCCTGAATTTCAACTACCGCTGTTTCGCTTACTACCAGTTCTAACAGTTATTACCCAATAACTCTGCGAAAGTGATTACTATCCTCCTTCAAAAAACTTTTGTTTACAGCCTCATTAATTTTCTGTATACCAATTTCTCAATAATGGTCCTGCTATGAGTACGAGCAGCACAATCAGATAATTGTAGGCGCTACAGCTTCCTGCTGCCGTAAAGCGTTGTTTGACCAAGTTCAAATTAACTGAGTGATAAATGAATTGATTAAATAGAATTAGCCATGTACAAAGTGAATTGTTGTAGAGCTAAGGAAAGTTGTGTGTTGCAACCCACCAGATATTTTCGACTAGCGTTTATCGTACTCGGGAGACATTTGAGCTTAAAGATCCGAATGAAGGAAATTCCAATTTATCCCCCCGATTACGTAACTTCCTTCCTTATGACGCGATGTGTGGGATCTATTAGGATAAAACGTACTAAAATCGACATTTTTGGTAAATTGTTAAGCTTCTCTCGTCATTATCCCACAAACGGAAGTTTAGTACTACGGAGCAGTACCATTAAAAATTTAATCAAAATCATCAAAGCCGTTTTCAGATTATATAAGTTTCCTGTCCGCTTGTTAAGGTTAATGAAAGTAACGAGATTCCGGTCTGTGGTTTATAACTGGACCGGGCTAAGGTGGATGTTTTTTGTCGATTTCAAAGTGTAAAATCACCTCATTGTCGACTTTATCCTGAAATACTCTGTATATCAGTTTTTGTTTTATGTATTTTTCGTGGCTGTATGAAGGTAGAGAGTGGTGTGAAGTGGGGGAGTTATGTGTTGGTTCAGTTTTGTTATGTGTTGGTTCAGTTTTTCAAGTTGCACAAACGTTGAAAACCTGAATCAAGAAGTGCATATAACCTTGGACTGTTTCGCAGCTGCGTTAACGCATTACGAGTACTTGATATGGTTATTCGATATCCTCACGTTTCTCCTCTACAAGCTATCAGCGTTTCGTGTTTCTCCAGCTCAGTCGAGGGTCGACAAAGCGCTAGACTCTGCCACTTTGCGTGACCTCTATCTCTGATGGCCCCTTATCCCTATCGGATTCCCGTTTGAAGCGATCGATCGAGCTACACAATTGGACAGGAGCCAGTAACAGTACGAAGGGATAACAACACTCCTATTTATTCCGGGTAGTAAGCGCGAATGAAGTAAACAGAATTATTGTAATTACCTACAATTTAGGCGGACAGGGAAATTATAATGCTGCTAATATCAGATGCACAGATCTTTGCCCAAATGACTTTTTTTTTGGAATCACCTCTTAAAACGGGAAGATTTCAAGAAAACGTTTTTAAATATTTGGCTTCACTGATTTAAAGAAAGTAATCAGATTTTTTCTATAGCTATTCAAATCTCTGCATACACGTGGGGCTAGGAAAATTGTGTGATGGATCGCACCAAAGGGCATGGATGGGGGGATGGATGCAACGAGGAAAGAAAAGATTGAAGGAAAAAGGGTGATTATCTTTACTTTCTTGTATAAGAACGCTATTAAACTTTTTTTTATAACTAATTCAACTTTATTGTGATTTCTCTTACATTTTGGTTTAGATAGCACTTGTTGTATAAAGTGGTATACTCCACGGGTAATGTGATGTAGGTCACTATCCACTGATAACCCCCCACTAATAATTACAATAATTATATTTACAACAAATAGCGAACAATCAAACAATAGTATTGAGTAATATAAATAGAAAATAGGGACAGTTACTATAAATGTACTTCCTTTTGCTGGCTAAGTTGGGTTAAATTACTCATATATTAGCAAGTGTGGTGGCGTTTTTCGTGTAAGGTGTCGTACGGATCTTGGAGGAGGTGTGCAGTTTCTGATTAGTGTTACACTGCACTTCACTGACTAAAGGAATTTGAAAGTTTCTGTGTAGGAGAGAGTTTCTGACGTACCACGGTCTGAGATGATTCTGAGCGCTCTGTTCTGGAACGTCTAAATTCTCTGAATCTGTGTGTTATCCAAGCATTTCGTGCTCCTCGTGGATTCGGCAATTTCGGATTTGCCACTGGGTCGGGGTTGGGGTGGAATAGTTTGAAATTGGTTTAGCTATGAGAGGAATTCTTTAGACAAGTTGGGCTGAAAAATAGTTGAATTCAGCCGAGAAATTACACATTTGGTCAAGACAAAAAGCCTGCCTGCCTCACTTCGACTGAGATCACCGACTTTTTAAAACCTCGATTGGAAGGAACCAAGCGACTTTTGAGGTCTTTCTTTTCAGTCGCATCCCTGAAGCAGGTAGATCGACTACCTGAATCCTATTGGAGTTCGCTGCAGACTAAAAAGTGACGCATGTAGGTTCTATCGTGAGTAAATTGAAATAAAACGCGTCCACAAGCTCTCCTTTCTCTCTCGGGTTGAAGATTATCAATTTCCATAGTCAGTGAATGACGAGGGGATCAGGGCGTCGCGCCTCGACGACGAAGAGGGAAATTCTAAAAATAGAACGGAAAGGGACCGGCTTCGTTGGCAAGTTGAGAGGTAAACGCCCCCGACGTGTCTCTGGAGAATCCAACGACGAACCTGCATCAATTCTTTTCTCAGTCGACTTACAGTCCACGTAGACCTTCTTTAACTTCAGGCTCCTTCCGAATTGAAACCAAGGCCCCCTTTACATCGTGATAAATCGTGATTCGATTATAATAAGTTAGAATGACGTAATTTGATTTAGAAAAGGTCGAATTTCGTTTGGAAGTCGCATTATTAAGATTCTATTGCCGTTGAGCGTGTTCCAAAATCGTCAAATTGGAGAGATGAGTAGGTGTTAGCAGATGGACTTAAGACAAAGCAGTTTTTCCTCCGAAATGTCAGAATATTACTGAGGTACATGAGCATATCAATGTGATATGGATGCACTTCCTCTTGAGAATGGCTTTTTAGATTCGAAAAGTGAAAATTTTGTTTATAATTGTGGAATTTCGCTTGAAAAAGTGATTATTTACAAATTAGTGTTTTGGAGTCAACTTCGAAAGATACGAATTTTGTTTGTAAACCGTTCGGAATGGAACAATTCGACTAGAAGCATTTTTAATAGGATTCCTCTCCTCACGGGAAGTTGGGAAATTCCAGCTTGGAAGTGGTCGATATGTCAGCTACACAAAGTAGCCTTGAAAGTATTGCATATCGTGCGAAGAGAACAGTTTTGAGTCCTACTGAAGCCGAAAAACTTGATTTAGCCACGTCGTCATATGTGTGATTAGATTGGCGGAAGAACGGCTGGACCGATTGCGCGGGTTCTTTTTTGTTTCATTGGCGAAAATGAGGTTATGAACAATTTCCATCGGTGGGAAGGGGGTCGAAGCCGTCAATTTACTAAAAACGAGGATTTTCCCCCTCGAAAACTTCAATAGCGATTTTGATTGAACATTCCAAATCTTCTACTAATCGACATGTAAATTTTCTCTTCTACGAATATGATGGTGGCAGGTTAATGACAGCGATGAAGTGATTGGGGACATCCCACGATAATTCTGAACTGTAAACAGGAACATTCCTATTCAACTTCTTAACTTTACCTTTTCTTTCTGCCCCAGTTTTCATACTGTACCCACTGCTCCTCCCAATTCAGCACTTGTCCCAACTCCTTTATCTGCCCCACATCCTCATGAATCAGCGCAGACGGCATTTGCAGTTGCCAATCAGGACTTGGTCGACGTCGGAATTCACCTCACTGCGCTATCTGACCAACTAGGCTTTCCTCCGAACTAAGACCGAGCCTTGTATCTGCCACGTGTCAGCTTGTCAGCTCTTTTGAGCTGACCTACCCCTAAACTGGCCCCCACTCGCCACTAGATTCTCGATTATTAAGTATTTCAGTTGGCGTTTTGACAAAAACTGACGTAATCGTAAAAAGGCGGAAACGTAATTTCATTTATTTAAAAAAAATAGTCGCGAGTTGCAGTCTGTCAAAAATGCTTCACACTTTCTTCTATTAAACTTTCTTTCGGCCTGCACAACTTTCGTCCACCCTTTCATCGGGTTTTTAAGAGGCCAAAGATTGGCCTGAAAACTTTCACTTTGTCGACATCGTGGTCAATCGCAATTGAATATTTAATGCGGAGCTCATAGACCCGCCTCAAATAAAAAAATGTCTTGAGGGACGCATCATACAACTTCCCCCAGCCCCACGCACATTCCACATTGTGGCGCAACTTTTATTTAAAAAACAAAAACAAAAACCAACGTGCTAACATATTAATTTCCACTACCCCTAAGGGAAAGGAAAGTATAGTAATCGTGTCAAAAAAAAAGTTGGGTTTTCTTCAGATCTTTACGTTTTGAGGCCCACTGAGTCCAAACACCTAATTTCGGCGCGTGGTCCGTGTGTGTGTGTGTGTGTGTGTGTGTGTGTGTGTCTGTAGTTCGATTTGCGGGAGGTTCTTTTTTTGGTTTAGTTTTATATTTTTTTATATAGTTTTTTTTACCAAAAACTAGGGTTTTTCGCCTTTTCCTCGAAAACGGCTCTAACGATTTTGATTAAACTTTCAAATTATCTTTCTCTAATCAATACCTAACTTTTCTTAACCATGCATATCTCCATGAAAATACGGTGAACGGAGATATAGGCCTATGAAGCAAATATAGGTTTTTTTACGCTCTGACCGTCCATTGAACAGAGATAAAAATCAAAATGTGTCGAAAATAAATTTTTCGAACATTTCCGTAAATTCAAGGGTAACTGCTTCACCAGATGTGATCAATCTTATGGAGTGTCTTTTAGCCAACCATACCCAAATTTTGTTCTCCGCAACTATCTCTGTATCCATCTGTTGAACGGAGATATAAGCCAAGTTATCTCAGAAAAGGAGATTTGTCGAATATTAATTTATCGGTATTCCAATTTTCTTAAAAACGGCTCGGTCGATTTCGATCAAACTTACGGTGTACTCTCAGCTAAGTAGTCCCTACATTTTGTTCTCTATAAATGTTCCTGTAAAAATGCGTTGAACGAAGATATAGCGCCCGCATATCTTGGTGGTGGACCGCAGGTGGTGTTCGAACTTGAAGGGATTGCGGAAAGTTGTGTGTTGCTACGCACCGCTCGTTTTTGGAAGCTTTATGTCTACAATTATGAAATTATAAAGGACACACTGTGAGAAAAGTTAGCAAAAAACGAAGTTAGTTTCAGGAATTTCTGAGGCTGCTTCTGATTATTTTACGCTCATTATAAAATTTCTACAGTATAGGTAGTATGCTGGATTGCCAACTGGCACGACGAGTTGATAATTCAGTTCATAGAATTTCTAAATAATAACACGATGCAGTAGGAAATGATTGAGGATTAAAAAGTGATAAAATTCAAAAGGAATGTGTCGATGGTGTTGCACTTACCGACCAGCTAATGGGATGTCCTTGTAACGTACTCCCCACAAATGCCCTAATAAAATTGAGGTATGAATTTACGTGAGATATGTTGCACTCAGAGTGTACCCTCGAGTAGGACCGTTCAATCTAATATTTAAATGTTGCTCTCGTCATCAAGCGACGTGCTCAGCAGCTGGCTAACGACCTCTTACCGTCATCAGTTTATTGTTTGTCAACAACCGCAGACTCGACTAAGCAGAATTATTTCATTCGGCCAGCCCCATTGTTCATTCCGGCGCCAAACATCGTCCTGTTGGCTCCTGTGGGAGTCTTCATTTGACTAGTCGGCCTTCTGTTTCATGGTCGTCTGTGTTTCGGCTCACCGTCGAACGGAGGGTTTTCTAGGTCTTCCGAGTCTCGTGAGCGCCAGTTTCGAGGGGAAGGACCTTTGAAAGAGAAGAGGATATTATTGATCTGCTCTGCACCCGCTGCCCTCGCCCCCGATTTCCTCTTCCCTCTTTTCGCTTGTACGATGAACGATTTGAATAATCGGCGTCAACTCTGATCTTATTAAACGACTCGGTCGACGAGTTTGAGGCGCCACGAAGGCAGTTTTGAAGGGCGTATAATTCGAAGACCGTTGTATTAATATCGAAGCTCCAAGCACTCATCCATTTTACCCAATAATTAACTGCAAAACTGCTCTCCACTTCCTTCCATAAATTAATTTCCGCCTTCATTTTAACGATTTGGCCTTTACATCAGTTCTCTTGACTCCTCATCTGGCAAAAGAGATATGCAGACTGAAATTGAAAAAATCGAACTAAAAAATAGCATGAAAAAAATGCTATGACGTACCACACAACGTTTAAATAATGTAAATGACATATCACGCAGTAGAGCAAAGAAAGTACTCAAATCGTTCAAATAAGTTAATTTTTATTCAGGTATTCTTGTTTCGAGTCGAATGAACCTGATTTCGGGGCGTGGTCTGCGTGAGTCTATCGTTCAATTTGAGTGAGAGCGGTTGAACCGATTGAACTGAGAATTTATTTATTTGTGACTTTTCGAGCTCGCAAAAATCAGATTGTAAGCGACACTCATCGAGGTTTCCCATTTTTTCTCGAATATGACTTCAACCATTTTGATTAAACTGCCAAATTATGTTCTACTAATCAATTCATTACTTTTGTTTTGTATATTTCTGCGAAAATTCGACGAGCGGAAATATAGGTCATTCATTAAACTCGCAACGTGTCTGTGACTGGTGTATTTCGGTAACCCAAAGGCTGAAATTCACGCTTGTGAAAAACGTTTTTGTTCCAATTTTCAGATTTTTAGATTCTAGACTTCCGAACCCGAAAATCCTAATTTTAGCGCGTCATTGTTGCGCAAAATGTGTAGAATACTTGGGGGTCTGTTTCTTGCTCCATCGAGTTTGAATAAAATGTCACATTTTTACTTTCCCAGGCTCTACGAAGTAGAAAGGAAATTTATGTAATCGGCTGAAAAAAAACTTTTGAGTTTTCTTCAGATCTTTACGTTTCAGACCCTCCTGAGTCCGAAAAACACTATTCAGAAAAAATGGTCTGTGTGTGTGTGTGTCAGTCTGTGTGTGTGCATGTGTGTCTGTGAACGATTTTTAGAAAAAACCACCGTACCAAATCAGCTCAAACTTGATATCTCGCCCGCAAGTCTCCATGGGACGCCAAAATAAGGGTTTGGACAAAATCCACCGAAAGTTAACTATAGTTATCATAGTGATCAAAACGCCAAATATTTTTTTTCTCAAAAACGGCTCTAACGATTTTGATTAAATTTTTTATATTGGTAGCTCTTAATAAGATAATTATACCATAAAATTCCCATTAGTGGGAAAATGATGAGAGCAGCACAGTAAATTATCAAAATTTTCGACGAAAAGCGTTTTTGCCGCGGTTTTTTCCTTATAAACTCCGCTGGAATGTTAGTAGAACGCTAAAAAAAATCGGTATTGTAGTCCAATCCAATATCTATAGGGTGAGTGTTTAAAAACGCTCATTAGATACATGGGGGTCACTCCAGAAATTACTGAATTTCAACTACCGCCGTTTCGCTTAATACCAGTTCTAAAAGCTTTTACCCTATAACTCTGCAAAAGTAATTACTATCATTCTTCGAAAAATTTGTGTTTACAGCCTCATTGATTATCTGTGTACCGCTCGCTCAATAATGGTCCTGCAATGAGTACGAGCAGCACAATAAAATCTGGAACTGTAAGCGCTACCGCTACCTGCTGCCGTAAAGCGTTGCTTGACAAAGTTCAAATTAACTGAGTGATAAATGAATCGATTAAATAGAATTAGCCATGTGCAAAGTGAATTGACGTAGAGCTAAGGAAAGTTGTGTGTTGCAACGCACCAGATATTTCTCTACGGTTCGATACTTAACTTTTCTTCTCTATAAATATCCTTGTGAAAAGTTGTTGAACGGAGATTTTTCCATTTTTCGCTAGGAAATGAAGCTAAAATTACGGGTTGTGTAAAACGTTTGGTAATTCAGGACTACTCGGATCAAAAACTAATGGGGAACCGAGTAAGAGTCGTCGGTAGTGTAACTCAAACTTCCTGAAGTGCGTAACAGTTTTTGAGAATGGTTTTAAACTCGTAAAAGGATCAATAAAAATGTTGAGAAAATATATCCTATTGCAATCATCGATCAGTGCGGGATAAGCCTTAGAACTCACAACATACATAGATCACCACCACCTGCTAAGACTGACAGCATCACCTCGCAACCCGCGTCTACTTGTGCACTTGTGCCCATTAATTAGTTAAATCGGTTAAGAAGCGAAATGAAGATTCAGGGCTTCAAATACTGACAGACGATGCAGCAAACAGTATTCGTGGCGAGAGTATGCTGTCTGCAATCGTTCTTCCAGTTAAAAGTTCCCGTGCCAGCGGGTTCTGCTTTAATCAAGCTACGGCCGATTGAACTTGAATCTTCCCCAAATGTAGGCCCTAGTCATGTATGGGGCTTTGTCGGAATTCCCTGCACTTTCCCACTCCCACTCAACACGAACTGCTTCTCGGGTTGAAAAAAAGAGGTCAATTTGTGTTGAGACGGATGTTGTTGCATGGATTCCACGGGTAGTTCATCAAACCAACGAGGAAGCCAATGAAAAACAAATGGGAAGCCCCGGCTATGAGAAAGAGTCGTTCAATTGCTGATCGATCTCTCGCCGAAAAGCCGTGGAATGTTGAAAAACAATCGAAGTTTGACACAATACGAATTTTGACGGGCCTTCCTCAACGTGTTGCTGTATTTGAGTGAATTCAGCTTTCTCAAGTTGCCTAAAAAAAGGGCTTTAATTAATTTTATTAAATATAAAGTAAACAGATCAAGTAAGCTGTTGATGTAATCTATGCGTTATGTTGTTTCAGGTCGAAGAGCAGAGCAAGAGCCGTCCAATAAGCCCAGTTCCATTACAGCAGTCTGATGACTTTTTCTATCAGGTAAATCGCGTTAATAGTTGAAGAAGTCATCGCCCTACTTTTCTATTTTCAGCCGTCGTCCGAAACACCTTATGAAATTCGTATTAGAGCTCTGGCACCACATGATTCATCGGGTTTAAATTGCTCTGCCTCAGTTCAGAACGCCAGGAACTAGTTACGACAAAAACAAAATCACTGATCATCTTAAGGATATCACTGAGAGTGATATTGCATTGGAATTCAGAAATATTGCGTCACGTCACTAGTGAATTGAAATGACTTTAAGTAACATTGCCCCTTAACTGAGTGCGTCCCTTAGTTGAGCGACAGTCGAGGAATGACTGCTGTCTTTCTGGAAATGTGTGACTGCCTGGGGTCAGGAAAATCTTCAGAAGTGTTCTTAGAAGTGTTAGGCTCGGACGAGAAAACTGGAAATTGAACGGTGAAAGAGGGAAAATGTTTCTTGTGAAAAGCGTAAACAGTATGTGGCGCGACGTTTCACACAACTTGTTTCGGCTCCGCGCTCATTCAGCAAGTTTTACCACGCCAGCAACGAATCCATGTGCTTTTGACTCAATTTATGTGAACATTGTAAAACAACGTAGAAACTGGTTAATTTCTACGTATTGAGTTACTGCTACTTGTGTTACGACTCATTGAGTCACTACTGCGTTGTTAATCCCGGAGGCTGTGATAGTTTTCAATTCATAGAGAAAAAAGTAAAAACAGACAAAAATTTGAATTTCAGAATTTCATAGGATGGCCCTAAAAATTGTATAACCAGTATTAAACTATTGTTGTGAAGGTAATTTAGTGGACAATCGACAAGATTGTTGTTAGAACGCTGCTACAATACAAACGGGATTTATAAAATTAAAAACACAAAATTAAAAATTAAAATTGAGTTTTACTGAAATGTTTGATTTATTGTGGGACTCAGGTCGTTTTTCCTACGAATGAAAACGTTACAATACTTGTATGTCGTTTGAACTATCCACGTAAAAAATGTAATAAAAATGAGTATAGTCGTTTTCAAGGGAATAATGTTTGGTTGGTTTGTTTGCTGATTTTTTCATGAAAATGAATTACACCGTGAGACAAAGTTAATGCATTCTGAAAGCACAGTTTAGTAAAAATGTTCGTATTCCACCAATAAATACCCAGTTGGGTCGGCAAGGGCCTACGAACCTTCCCGACCCTGATCTTCAACGTGGGCAAAGGCGCAAGACCCTTCTAAAATTAAACGTACGTAACGGTGTCGTCTCATCTCTCTGGCACTTGCCACTCCTGACGACAATTCATAATGTAATGCGATTGTAGACGGCGCTTTCGGTTTGGCAAAGACGCGTTGCTAAATTTGAAAGAGCTCCCTGCCCTATATTTAGTTTCTTTGAAACCACTCCAAACGCTCCATTCGCGAAATTGGTAAACACGCACGACAACACACATTTTTCGCTCTTCTAGCTCTATTTTTACCTCCCACAGTCCTACGAAGAAACAAAATTTTGAATTTTCCTCAGTCGTTTACCATTTCAGAAAATGATCTGTGTGTGAACGCGCCTCATAGAAATCGGATGAATGGACTCAAACTTGATATCTAGCGTGTAGAAACATCAGGGGATCCAGAATAAGGGTGTGGACAAAATCGGTCCAAATCATTTTTTTTTCTCAAAAACTGCTGTAACGGTGTTGATTAAATTTTTCGTATGTAAAGTTGATAATAATGAGAAAGCACAATCATCAAAAATGTTTAAGAAAAACTATTTAACTCGTAACATTCGTATGGTACTGGTAATCATAGAATAATCGGGAGAATAGTCCAATGTACTTTCTACGCGAAGAAAGTTTAATAGCGTTCGTGAGATGAGCTTCTGGGAAATTCCAGCATTCGAACCACCCCCGTTTCACTTAATAGCATTTATCTCAGTATTTAGTCGATAATTCCGAAGTTTAACAGGAACCTGCTCACAACATCACGTTCATAGCCTCATGAATCACCTACGCACTAATTACTCAACTTTGGTAGTGGCATAAGTAGGAGCAACTTCCCGAAACTTCACTCATTGTTCAAAGGTGCTCCTTCAATTCTGTCGTACCTTGTAAAACAGAAAACTTCCTCACACTATCGTCATGTTCTTTTGCAGGATTACGCCCGTCAAACGTACCAGCCCAGCTGCAAAGCCTCGTGCGACTGTAAAACAGAATCCAAATCCGTCGTTTTGGACGGCTCTCAAATTGGCGACATTCCCGCTGTGTACAACTTCAAGAATCTTCGTAAACACGAATTCCCCGCCGTCGGCGTCTACGTCGACCCGAGGATCGTCCCAGGTTTCAAATATCGCGTTCGTCCAGTTCGTGAGGTAAGCAATTGCCGAGGCAATACACATCAGGTGTCGTTTTCATTTTGATTTGAGTGGAACAGCGTAATGTGCCTCACAGCTTCATCGTTTTTATTGCACTACTGCACAGGCAGCACTGCTCGCTATCTAGTTCATTCTTTGCAGTCAGCAACGTCAATTTGAATAATCGACAACTTGATATTGGCTTCAAATAGCAAAAAACCTTCATGGCAACCCTCATGTTTGAATATGTGAGAGTGCGCCCAAAAAGAAGGAGTCTAACACATACGATTTTTTGTGTTAATTCTTTCCCTTTGTTTAAATGAAATAATTGAAATGAGACCGTTTTCATATATTTTAAATTGAACAAAAAAGTATAGCAAATTCGTTAGGCGCATGAACTCTACTCAACAGATCAACGATGAAAAATATTCCTGTTCCGACAGCCTCATTTCGGATTAATTCTCAGTGGTTCTCAGACCTCAAAATAATAACCATCGGAAAGAAACTTAGCGCCATTACTGAGGGCCTGAGAAGAGGTAATCGCCAAAACTGTGGCCTATTTTGGATGGAGAGACAAACCGTACTATATTGAACGATAAAATCAAATTTAATGAAAAAACTCGGTCCTTTGGACCCCACCACAACCCCACCCCCGCCCCACCTTTGGACCGCCGTTGGCACTGGACCTTTGTGTACGCCCCACTCAGAGCCAGCAGCTAAAATCGCTACTTATGTATGGTCTCCGGGAAAATGTTGGCAAACTGGCTTCTATTTTTCTTTACCACACAATTACGGTTGAACTTTTTGTTTTTTCAATAGATTTACTCAATAATTGTTTACTCAATAATTATTTACTCGTTTTGATGTACTATTTTTACAGAACCATCTTTTTATCGTTGTAAGCTTCTCTCACGTTCACGGATGAAGTGGGAGAGAGGGGAGTGCCACCGGTAGTGTGGGGAGGGATGGGCTACATTAGTTCATTCATAACTATCAGCTATAGTTGTACAAGGTTCAACTATTTCCTCAATTTATTTGAACCTTCAATGAACAAGTATAAGTCTTCCTCTTTCTCGCGGGTTGCATAATGTGCCTTCCTCACAACGATCAGAGGTTGTGCACTGAAAGTTTAGTGACTTGCCGCGTGGATGAATGCGTTTTGTACACAAATTCTTGTACAGGGCATCCCAATTGTAACGAGTTCTGTCTCAGACCACACTAAACAACAAAGCGGGCGGGAAAAAAACGCTATAAACTTGAACTTCTGCCCAAATAATTTACGTTATGACGCCTACTTCCAGTAAAATGTGTGAAGGAACCTGACACAACCGAATAACTAAAATATGCCTATGGGGACTGAAGAAACCAAAGAATAATATATAATAATTTCGAACAACTGGCAGGCTTTATGAACTTAATGTGAGTAATGCGTTAACTTTCTAAATGAGGAAGTTAAACGAACTACTGCAGCGACATCAGCGGATGTATGTTGTGGCTCTCATTGGTCGTCGCTGCCGCCAGACTGCATTTGGTCATTAATTACCGCATTGGCGGGGCATCAGTTGAGCTTCCGTTAGAGGGAAGCAGTGGAATGAGGCTTTTGTTTCGAAATGTGTACTAAAGTCGCTGGGTGACAAATAATAGCCATAAATCCCCCCATTACTCACTGTTAATAACACGAAAGGCCCAATACAGCCCCTGGAGGAACTCCTCTACGAATGAGCAAGTATTGAAAGAAAAAATTGTTATGAAAAGGCTTCAACTTGAACAGAAATTTATACATTTCAAAATTATTTATAAAATTCTTTGGAAATCAACAACAACTTTGAAGTTTTGCTCATATTCACTAAATAATTTCTTTAAAAACGGTTATCGTGTCTTTAGATTAGTCAAGGTATCCAACAAAAGGGAAATGAATTCTGAAATGAAAATTGAGGGCGATATACGGTAGAAACCAACTGGGGCACCCTTTCTTATCTGAATAATTTTTTTATTGTCGTCTATCGCCTTCGATAGTTGCTTTGTTGTAACACTGTACCGATTCATATTGTGACTGTGTTGAACGACAGCGTTTTTGTTCCTTCCTTCAGACTGGGTGCCAGGAAAAATGGCTGTTCAAAGGGGAAGCCCTTCCGTTGGAAAGCATCGGTCGTGGTTATTCCCGTCGTATCACCTTCAAAGCTGACGAGGGAACGTTGAACGATAACCCCAACCATTTCTGGGCAGACTCCTGCCCTCAAGGGTTCGCTTTCGAATTGGAAGTCATCTCCGCCGGCGACAAATTCACCGTCTTCGACGCGAATCGCCTGCCAGTCGGATTTCTCGAAATATTGAGCAACCAGGTGAGTCGATTTGTTCTTTCCCTCGTTTTACGTTCCAAGGTAAAGTGGTCTCCGTTTTTATTTTTATTTTTGTCCCACAAAGTTCTGACATCCATTTTTGTCGTAACGTCCTTTATTTCATTTCCATCCTCATTTACTTTCATTTCAACCTTGTGATCGTTCAACTCAATCCCCCCACCACCACCACCACCACCACCACCACCGTCCACACTCTAATGTCGATTCGATTCATCTTCTCGTTCTTCTAATTTCGCTCTTCGAGGAGTTTTTTTTTCTTCAACGCTCTGTAACTGTTACGAATCTCACACGTCACACCACTCGCAGATTATTTGCTGCCACAACTCGTTAAATACAACTATCGCCAATTATAGCGACAGTTAGGCCAACATTGACGTTTATGGATGAGAAATAGTGTCTCCGTTTATTGCCTTTTTTTTGTTTGAGAGATCTCTAAAGTCATGGATTGGTTTCTGATAAAATCGTTCGTTTTTGGAGGGAGTCTGCTTGTGATCATCAAATTCTGGGATGAAGTTGCTATTGCGTTTGGTGCTGAATAATGTGACTCAAGGCTGAGATTCAGAGGAGCGTCAATTGTATTCCTCGCAGTTTCTTTCGATGTTGTCTCAAGATCTACTTCGTTGATCATTGGCGCAAAGTAAAAGACTTCGATTTAAGCCCGTTCATTACAAGCGACGCTATTGCCTGCCCAAATTGTTGCTGAAACTCCGTTCATGTTTAGCTGAGCGATATTTCAGGATTGAACAGCAGTCGTTAAAAGTATCAAGCGCTGCGTTTGGGTCAATGACAAAGGCATCTTGCCCACATGGCTGTTGGGGCTTGATATTTTGCGAAGGTTCAGGGATTTAAATTCTCCTTCACCGCTTGGCAAAGGTGTGAAGAATAACATTTAGCGACCCTACATTGTAAGCACAGCTTTCATTTGAAGGCCGGGTCAAGTCTAGTTCTATCAAAAGCTACACTTATCCCTGCTGAGTATGGCTGACGGCTTATCTTGAGATCTGATTAGCTCATACGGATACCCTTTGAGCCTACTGTACTTGTCAAAGCAGAAATTACTGTCATTGGTATTCCACACTCTTATAGGTCTATTCCGTTTCTCACCAGACCTTACTGTTGCCTGTTCAACAACCCTGGCCACAATGTCCCTTCTAGGTGGTCAAGGTAGAGAAACCGTTTGTAGAACCACACAGTAACAACTAGTTCCATCACAGAACTGTAAATTAGAGAACGTTTAAGGGAGACGAAGGAAGTCACTACTTCACGAGGAACTTCTTATTCAGTGATCAAACTTGAAAAGAAAAAAAAACTGAGCTACGACCCATTGACGATTCCCACATCACTATCCTTTTGTCAAACTCCCACGACCCTTCGTCAAGAACTGGTCAAATTCATTTTCTCCTGATTTTAGAGGGGAAAACTTCTGAGCATCAAGTAAACTGGTTAATATTGGGCCATTAACAACTTGTAGCACCAAGGTGCACACAGTATCGGACAATTGGCCACCAATCGCTTTCAGTTGGCTGTTAAGTAACTACCCCTATTTAGTAACTCGTCCCGTATAGTCTGACTATAGATCCCACCTTATGTAGCTTTCTCGTCTTCCCTTGAAGAAGCGAATCTAATGAATGTGGAGCTTAAAATGCTCCACTGCTCTTTGTAACGTCATTCACGCTCTTTTTAAGGGCGCGGCACCTTCAAGTCGTTCATTTTGGCCTGTGTGGCGTTCTATTTCTGCAATCGCTCTTTAAAAGGCCTTCAAACACACCCTATCAGCAGAAACGTGTTACTGTGGTGGACGTTCTGTTGCTCGGGGAACTTGTGACGAGGATGCGAAGATTGTGTTGAATAGAATTGAGGTTATACTTTTCTCCTGCTTCCTGCTACTGGGGTTTGTTGTCAAAAATGTCTCCTGAGTAGATTGTCGTGAAAGTCAACTTGCAGCATTAGACCCTGGCAACAACAGGCTCTCTTTTTGAGTCAAAGCGTCTGGCCAGAGGACAGTAATTGAATAGAGAGTACTTTACAGAGATTTCCTCAGCGTGTTGAATACCACTCTATTGAATACACTTCACATTCACGAGGACCCTGTTTAAGTTCGTTCGATATTCGCAGTGAGAGGGTCTGTGATCAGCCTCGCGTGCCTCTGATTTTACTTAGGGATGCCCTGAGGGTGGCTGCTGTGTGGCACCAAAGAATCGCTATTTCGTTCGTACAGGCTACTTCTTGACTTCTAAGACCCTCTGTCAGACAAATTGGTGTATAACGGAAACACAGTTCACTATTTATTACACGCAGCTCTCAAGAGATTTTATACATCATCAACATCCACGTTACTACTTACTTTTGTACAAAATTGCGCTCACTAAGGAAGTGGAATGGATTTATTTGTTGTATTCTTTAGTTGGATGAAATGCGTCATTAAATATTCACACAGTAGATGGTTTCAGTGTATGCATTTTATGGTAAAACATCGCCCTGCTGTGTAATATCAAGAGTGGCGTAGCGTAGGAGCGAAAGACTTAATACTGCCGCCAACATGAAACGAAATTACGTGAACTCTGAAGTTCGATAAGTATCCGAAAAAAAAACACTTTTTTTTAACTCGCCCCTACAATTTCTATTCTTCACTTATGTTTTTAAATAAAAATAGAATTTAAAAAACGGGTTCGTATGCTCGTGAATTCAAACGTTAGAGCATGTAAAAACGGTACAAAATATTCTAATGAAGACGTAAGTCGTTTCAGATCAGCCGGGCAATGTAAACGTAGGTTTGTTCCTTCTTATTGTTGCAATATGTGATGCATCTGGACTGCCAGAAATGGAGAAGCCCCGTCAAAGGAAGAAAAGAAGAATGTGGGGGTGTTTTCCTTTCTGAAAAGAAGGAATTATTAACAGCTGCTAGCTGACTAAAGGGCGGATGAAAGTGGACTTTTTAAATCAGTTGCATGTCACCATCGGACTCTGACTTTTTACTTGAAAAAATTGAGGGAAAAGTGTCAAGAGAAGGTACCCAACTACGGCGAGAATATTCCCGTGGGCGGTTCGATTGGCATGAACCCTTCGATTTTTGGCTTCAGGGGACTCTTATGCCAGTCTCAGGTACCTGTTTCGGATTTCGAAGCTAATCAATTTCGAAAATAATTCCCGAAAGCTGTGAAGTCATCGTAGACGCACTAAAGGAACATATAAAGATTAGAACAGTCTGAAACTAATTGTTGAATGCCTACTCGTTTTCAACTTTTTTTCGTATTGAAATTATGAATATCATTGCAATTGAACAAGACTGAAAACATGTACGAAAATATAAGAGAATCCGGGAAAGGGGAAAAGTGATAGAAATCGTTTTAAACAAAAACATAATAATAACAAGGGCATCACTCATCATTCATGGGCGGAATACTCAGTAGAAGTTTTCTTTCGTCCGTGTTGAAGGATAAGAGTCCCGAAGCTAGCTTACTTCAATGGCTTTATCGTCGTCCCACTCCATTTGAAACTGCATGAAAACAATAACGTCGATATTACCGCGATAAAAACTCAATAAAGACCGATAACACCAACACTTACCTGAAATACTTTCGAAAAGGTGCCACAGAACAGTTCGAAAATTGTAAACGCTCCTTTAGAGTAACATCGAAGGCCCAATTGAAGTTGGATTCAGCGACAGTTGACTACGCCAAGCTCCTATCGCTACGCCTCTGTTACTAATTGTGAACTTGACGTTATGTAACCGCTACAATCGCTGCCAAACCGGCAACACGTTCGAATTTATTACTCGAAGCCATCTACCCACGAAACAGTTGAATTTGCCGGTCAATATCTCTGTTCTTTATATTCATTTACCATCTGCCGCTTTTTCAGCTGTTTCGTATCGTATTCCCCGAATATTCAGAAAGGAAGATTTTCAACAGTCTTGAACTGAGCGCTTACACGTTTCGATTTACGTTCAATAATGTTCTGGCGTTCACTTCCCCCTTGTGACGCGGCTCAAGTTCCAGAAGTTGAAAAAGCTTCCTTATGCCCGTTGATTTTTATTGTTGTGCATTTCTGAGTTTTGTGAATGTTTTGAAGGAGGAATGTTTGAAGTTCGCTTTTTTCTCTAAGACTTCCAAGGTCTTGAGTTTTCTATTCGAGTTAAAGACACGTGGCCATTCACAAATCTCTCTTTTATTGTGTATTTTTTGGTGGATATTTAATGACCGATTTCTTCTAATTTCTGTTTGTAGAACTCCCTCATCCCTTTCTATAAAAATTTCATTTCACTTCCACTTCACTGAACACATAAATGCAACACGTTCAACAACAAGGTCTTCGTTGATATAACCCCCGAAATCTCCCCCCCCCTCCTCGACCACTTCCTCCCTTTTTTGTAAAAAAAAAAAAAATCTTTTTGACATTTCTTCCAAATGTCCGAAACAAATGTTAGGTTATTTGTGGTGTTCCCTTTAACGGGAGTGGCGAAAAATATGTTGACATTAGCTGATTAGGAGCTGATGTGTGGGTGAAGATGGACGAGCTTTCATCTGCGTGTGCACTCTCCTATCGTCGCAACTTCCGACCAGCCGAGCGCAGCGTCAACGCCTGGCAACCCGAAACCAATGTGACTCAGGTTGACCAAGGTACATCGGAAGTCGAATAGAACCGAAACTTGAATCTACCTTGAATAATCCTCCAATTTTTGTTTTTCTTTCCAAGTTTTTTATTCTTCATTTGTGTCGCACGTTTCGTCTTCATTTTTCAATCAAACTGCACGTTTACCAAAACCTCGTTTTTAGTAATATTATCAATATTATATCTTTTGAGCGACTTTGTAGCATCTCAACCCGATGTTTTTGTTTTTCATCAAATTTGCACGTTTCGGAAGTTATTAGTGGGACGGTGGGCTTCATTTACTGGCATCCTCATATCCACAGTGGCCAGTGTCAGAAAGTTGAGTTATGCAATGGTCACAGTGAGAGAATAGGAGCCCATAGACGAGCATTTAACTAAGTGCACTCGCTCAGCTGAGGAAAAACCCTGCAAATTATTACACAACTGTTTATTATTCGGATAAATAGCTTGACCTAGCATTAATGCTCCGAGACCCATCCCGTTCGATTCAGCATCGAAAAATATCAAAATGAAACCCAAAAAAAAGTCGAAAAGAACTGAATCGTAATATTAAAATAAACAAAAAAACTAAAGTATCTAGAAAAAACTGAATTTTAATATGAAAACATGCACGTTAAATACTAATATCAAAATGTAACCAAAAATCTATGAAAAAAACAAATGAGAATGAAACGAAAGAATCTAAAAAAATTGAATCGTATTAAAACCAAAAAAATGAAACGCACGAACTATTAAATGAATAAACCAAAAATAAGCGAATAATGAAAAGTTCAATAGAAGATAACAGATATTTTGCTAACGGAAATGGTTGAGACGGAGCGAAACAGTAATTCGTGGAGGTGAAGATGAGAACAAGGCAATCGGACGATAAAGAGACAAATCGTAGTGCCAAAGGTTATATACGAAACACGAGCGCTTCCTAGAGGAAGCAAAAAAAAAAGAGTCGGGGGGGGCTTCCAACGAGTAGAGCGGGCGGGCGAGCGTTGCGTTGCGAGGCGAGGACGAGGCGGGTGGTTTTTTATTGAGACGGGCAGGAGGGAGGGAGTTCAAACGACGAAACGTTGACTTCCGCTGTAGTTCCCGCGTTGTACTGCGTTTCGTTAATTTTTCAACCATTTTTTGCCCATTACAACCACGGGCTTCGTCCGATTGGATTGCCAAGATGGCGGGCACAACTAGATACCAAATCGGATTTTTGTGCGAAAGAACGAATTTTTTAGACCATGTTAAAGGCACAAAACGGCCCGGACACTCAGAGGGTGACTTTCGTTTTTGTATATCCCTCCTGGTATGCTTTTGCCCACACTACACCCCCAACCAGAACTCTACAGGAGTACAGGATCTCTTGACGAACAATTCTTTGAGTGTTGATAAGCACGGCGCTACTCTAACTACTGACCATATGCCTATAAACAGTACGATTCAGAAATATCTTTTGATCGTTAGTTCACGCACCCCCCCCCCCTGCAAAACGAGGTTTTGGTAAACGTGTTTGTGTTAGTCTTTTCATTTGTACGTCAATAATTCATCACCATTTGGGTAAGTTATTGTTAAGGTAAGTTTCACATCATTTGTCTTAGTTGCAGCGTTTGCTAGAACTTGAAAACTAGATTGAACATTTTCAATGTATAATTTGTTTAAATATTAAGAATGCCGATTTGAATGAACTGAAAATTATGATCGTTGGTGATAAATGTGTGCTCGAAGTGTGAGCCTTGATCAACTTGACTTGTTTGGTGCGGCAGGAGAATGGGGTTTATGGTTGAAATCGTGAGAACTGTCCTGACGGCTGGTTCAGAATAAGCTGATGGGCAATGGGAATTATGTCCTGTTTGGTTGTGAAATGAAGAGCTGTTGAATCCCAGTCTGAAAGTTTACGTAGATACCAACCCCCCTGAGCTCCATCTTCAGTTGAAAGTCGCGTACTTAGGGGAGGTTTTTGAAGGAGGCCAGACGCATGAAGGAGACAGCACAAGACACATAGCTAGAAAATGTTAGGAACCGTGGCGTTATTCCCCGATTTCTGCCGGACCATATCAAACTCGCTGAGGAAGACGTGTGCCATAAACAGAAACGACTCCTCGTCAAGTTTTGGGAGTGGGCCACTTGGTCTCAAAACTAGATATCACTTATTGTCAGCTCGACCAAAAAAGAAGAATAGCGCAAAACGACGTTTTCTGTTGATGATGACCTTCAAGACGCATTTGTCTGAATTGAAACCATCTCACTGCGTTCTCCACCAGGTCTGTTTTCTTCTCATCCGTTCCTCAGTTCTCAGATAGAAATATCTGAGCTTGAGCGCTGTGCTAGTTTTGCAAAATAAACAACATCAACTGGTGGAGGTTCGGCAGGTGCTGTCATGTCGTAAGTTTCCTGGTTATGAAGAACTATTTGCGAAAATATGACCCTGTTGCGTTTTGGGCGACGTGGTTACAAGCTTGCTTAGTTAGTAGTCAATGCTGAACAGTTTGAAACCGTCGCTCAAAATTTAGAAACTACAGCGGAGCAGCACGGGGGTTTCTTGTTTCCTCTGGGCTGGAAGTGCAAGACGTGCAGGATGGAGCCTGGCCCATTGAAGTCGCTTTGTCCTGTAAGGAATTGGCTCGTTCAATGGTTTAGTCCTTAGGCATTCAGATGTGGGAAAACGTACTAGACGTACTAGTCAATCCCATCTCCTTTGCCCAACACCCATTTTTCTGCTGGCTTTCGTCTGCGAATTTCGGGTTGAACTCTCAGACTGAAACATTCGTGTCAAAGAGATATCGTCTCACGATTATCCAGAAATTCAAACTAGCTCGGATCCTTCGTATTCGTTTTTCGTCACATTGTATACTTGACTCTAAGTTTATTAAGTTATCGAAACCTTGTGCTATGTAATTTAAAGTGCCGTATTCAGTTGTAACGGAGCTTCATAAGATTTTCTACTTTCCGTGACCCGAATTGGGAGTCGCATTCGTGTAAAATAAGTTGAATTTTCTTCAGATGTTTACCAAAAACTTAATTCCGGCGAGTGGTTGGAACTCTACTCAACGCACATGTTAGGGCAACGTATCAACAAGCAACACCCTGTAGTTTAGCTGTGAGCTCTCCTCATTCATGAATTAATGGAGCATGAAGGAGAGGAGCTAAGGAAGTAATTTGATTCGAATGAGCTGTTATTGCGCAAGAACTTTATAGAATTAGATTTAAGCTCATTTTCGAAGCTGGTATACCGCATACTATGTGCAATGGTTATGAGGGTAGGCCTGCTGGTATCGTCAAGCTGCAAATCCCGTTAGCGATGCCACTCGGCGTGCTGACCTCAAACCCTCCGCCCTCCGC
This sequence comes from Pachypeltis micranthus, assembly GCA_020466155.1. Classification (NCBI taxonomy): domain Eukaryota; kingdom Metazoa; phylum Arthropoda; class Insecta; order Hemiptera; family Miridae; genus Pachypeltis; species Pachypeltis micranthus. The sequence continues at coordinate 44,444,294 of CM035769.1, forward strand.
CTGACCATGGCAGAACCTCTCAAATGCGTGCGTGAATGAGACGGCTGATTCTGGCGTCCGAGGCATGGCTGTGTGAGTCGGCTACACTCGCCACTCTAGTTCGAAACGACAATGAACAGGTCTGAAAGGATTCTCTTTCGGAGTCGGAGCTGGCAGTTCCAACTTTACAGCGAATCAAAATATATTGAAGTTGAAAACGGTCACTTTTCTCAGCCTTACCGAGTAAAGAGTAAAGTTACGTAATCAGCCAAAATTTTAGTTTTTGTAATTTTCTTCGAATCTTTACATTTTAAGAGCTTTGAGGCTTAAAACCCACATTTGAGAAAACGGCTAAAAGAAATTGTGTCCCGCAGAACAACCAATTGAGCCAAAATAAGAATGTGAGCAAAATCGGCCCAAAACTAACTACAGTTATAATACTAATCAAAACGCCAAATATTTCTTATTCAACAACTGCTGCAACAATTTTGAACATATTTTGGGCGTAGAAAGGCCCAAATAATGCAACGACAACGTACATTTTTCATTCGCGGCAGCACAATTAATTATAATGTTCGACAAAACGCGATTTTAGCGCTGTTTTTTGGTTATAAATCTAGCTCATGTGACACTATCGTACTAAAAAATATCAGGATGGTGGTCGATTTGGAATCCACGCAAAACATGTTAAATAATGGTAATTAGATGATCAGGAGCAACCACGACAATTCTTAAACTCAAACGATCGTTTCGAGCTTCCTTCAAAAAATCGTGTCGGCAGTCTCATCAAGATAGGATGTGGCATAAGTAGCAGCAGCTCAGTAATTTCTGGAACTTAAGGCGCGACCAGTGGACTAGCCGCTAGAGCCGCAATCGCTTAATTTACGAGGGGCTGAGGAAAGTTGTGATGCATCTCACTGGATATTTCGCAGTGCGTTCGGATAAAGTTGTATTTCTTTTTGTATTGCCATCTAAGATTTCCGATGTTGTTGTGAATCGGGCGTCATAAAACTGACAGGACGTACATCTGATTTCAGGCTGCTCAAGAAGAAGTGGGACACAGAGTCTCGAGCGACGGCCAAGTCGAGAAAACCGTCAGAATTCGCGCTCTCGGCAAAGTTGAGTGGTATTCGGACGAGAATGCCGATTTGGTTGTTCCGGTGAGTACAATTAGACTTGCGTTGTTTTTGATTTGATTACACGTTCCTCTGTACTGAGTCTTCCTGTCGACTGAGCTATAAAACAGGGTTGCCCATTTTACTTAACCGAATGATGAAAAATCCCGACAAATGTGCAGTTTTTTCCTCATAAATCCTATCCTGACAGTGGACCCTGTCACGGTAAAATCCCAGAATAGTGGACGCGGGTACATTTGCATGGAACTTCAGTTCGCGATTCAGCACGTTTACTAGCGTCACTGATACTGGTGAACATAATGGTAGCGGTAAGAGTTGAGCGAAGTTTTGTCGTAAAAGTGAATGTGAACAAAGCACGCGAAAGAAACAGGAAGAATGTAAACAACGGAAAGCGTGCAAAACTGAGCCAACGCGGACAAACAGTGCGCGCCTAATGCAACAGACATCAATAACCACAACAATAATAAATATCACTCGCGTAGTGCAACAGAACCACACATTGACGACCACAAAAATAAATAAAAATCACTCACCTCTCAATTTACGTATCCGAACTTTGAGGGGGATTGGCTTGTTTTATCGCCTCGAAGAAAGCCTTCGTGAGGTTGTCTAGCGCTAGTATTCTTCAAAATATGACTTAAATCGTTCGACATAATTTCATCCATCCACCACATTCAGGACGGTCATACTTGTCAGAGATAAAACCGAAACTCATACACCAATCCACAACAGTCCTCGGGCTTTTTTCTCTTAATTGATGAATCAATTTCGTATTAATTCGCCTATCCATGGCTGGTCGAAAAAGATGAAAAAAATAATCGCGTAGAGGGCAGCGGGGAAAGCTCTAAAGCAGGAGAAGCCGGACAGGCGTGAAAAAAATTGGATACGTAACGAACACAACGTAGAGAAAGACGCATACAGTGGTGACAACTCGACAACTGAAGGATGATATTTTGGTTACAACGGAAATTTACCGAAGGGTGGGATTTGCGGAATGATTCCATAGTTCAACGGTTAGTCGAACGATTTAAGTCATATTTTGAAGAATACTAGCGCTAGAAAGTTGCCAGTGATGAAAGTTGTAACTAGCACCAGTATCAGTGACGCTAGTAAATGTTCCGAATCACGAAACGAAGAACCAGACAAATGTACCCGTGTCTACTATTCTGGGATTCAACCCCTGTCGCTTCTAAAACAACAAACACGAACCGTACCACTAAAATCGCGTTTACAATCCCGTCAACTATAGGTAGGTTACTCGACAAAGATCATGAAATAAGTATGACCAACGCAATAAATTCTGACACTTTAAAACACTCCGCATTGTGACTACAAAACTGTGCGAAGTTACATCACGACCTTCATTTAATAACCAGTGCTTAGATAATATGGGTAACCGTCGAGGGTATTTTTTATGCCTAGGGCCGTCTTCACCAACTGCGTTGATCTTGTATAGAGTCGATTAACAGCACCTAACCCGCTCCTGCCACAAAAACTGTCTTCACCAGATTGGATTAAGCTCTAGCCCTGATCAAACGTTATCCCCAAAAAGTGGGGCAGTTAGGTTAGCTCTTATCTTTCTTCATCACATTCTGATATTTGTCCGCCATTACCATGCTCCGCTGAGTATTCGCTTCTACTATTGTGAATAATTTACTGGAGGCACGTGCCCCTCGAAGGACGAGCCGGTAGGCCAAGCCAGGCTTGGCTCGTTTTCCCCCATTGGTGTGAATAATTTACGTATATTTTGGAATAATGATAATAAACAAAGATACTGTTTGCAAATGCGCAGTTATTTCAGTTGCTATTCCACTAAAATGATAATCTAATATGTTGAGTTATCGTCATCTCACTCGGGGCCTCAGATGGCAATGAGTGGGGTCTGACTACTTCTAGAAGTATGAATTTAAATTCTGTTGCGAACAAAAGTCCCAAGTACGATCGTCGAGAACAAGTTGTTGTCTGCGTAAAATGTGCGCTGAGCAGTTTCTGAAAAAACCTATTACAAATATTGCAACGGAACTATTCAAGATGACGGCCCGCGAAGGAACCCCTTATCATAGAGACGACGGTGAGGGGACAGAGTTTACTAGCGTCGCAGTTCAAAAGGGAGAGCAGAAAACAAGTGAAGAAAATGTTCTCAACATCGGAGACATGCGTGAGAAGTTACGTACAGAAATAAGTGACCAGATTGCTGAGGCTGTAAGAGGTATTCAAAACATTTTCAGATCTGAACGCTCAATGCAGGCTCATCTACATACCAATACGTCCCAAGATGATCCTGGCAATGGGACAGTACTGTGTGAATGGAAACCAACACCATTTGATGGGACTGTGGATTTGAAATTCTAGCTAGCCGAAACAAATGGAACAGTGCCCAGCAAGCGTCTGCCCTGTATGTTGCAGTCACTTTAGTTATCCCGACTTCTTGATAACAAGTATGGGACCGCTGAGGGCGAACTCAAATGAACCTGGCATTGTTGCACAGCCGTCATATTGCTGTGTTAGTAAACCCAAACGCAAATGGCTTACCTGGGTGGATTTATCAGCAGATAAGTAGTAAATATTAAATAATACCACGCTTTTACAAACACATTAGTGTATTAAACAACTTTTATTAAACACGACAATTCTCCCTTCCTCATTAAAGTTCCTTGCTTGTAAAAGATGTAAACTCATAATTTCGGATTTTATTATTTCTTGCTCAGTTCTCATTTACTTGTAACGCTTTATATTTTTCCTACGCGCACAAAGCATTCTCCCGTACTAATTTGGCTTTTTCCTGCAGCTCTTGCAGTTGTATTGCGCATTGCTTTGTTCCCTGAAGCTTTCATTTTTCTTTGTTTTGGTACCTATTTATCATATTCCCGTGCGCGTTCAGGTGACTGGTGTAGCCGTCAGCATCAAAAATAAAAACGGCGTCAAGACCAAAGTGATCGGGGCGACGGTAGGAAGCCAAAACCGACGAGGATTTACTTTGCGCCCTGGCATCGACATCAGACTCAGAACTACTTGCATCAAAGGAGCGAACATCAAAGACGTTCCGACTACTTACAACATCATCGGTTTGGACGACCACGAAATGCCCGTTATTGGTAAGTTGATTGTTCAGAGCCATCAGTTCAGTTCAGTTGCCAACAGTGCTGCTCCTCATGAATTTCTCCCTCTTCCCAGTCTTCTTCAGGGTTGATGGTGTAGGGCTCTCACAAAGCTACTCGGATCACGCAAAGAATTGATTAACAGCGCTGACGAAATCTAATTAGCGCGATATTGGTAATCAATTATACTAAGGAGCACTTGCAAACGTAACTGACAAGCAAGTGAGTGTCCTAGTAGGAACGGCCAGTCGTTTCTTAGAATTTTCTTAACGCCCTGGTGATCCGGACGGCCCCTAAAAATTAACAGGTTGGCAAACAACTCATAATAAATCAAACCGAATAACTCAAAACTAAAAAGCCAACAAATTGACGCCCGATTGAAATGTTTGGGATGACAGCGGCCAATCAAGAATGTCAGAGATCTCATTTGAGGTTGTGCTCGTTTTCCTCAGTTGGCCAAGTCAAATATTCACCCTCCAGGGTCATTTAGGTTCTGGCCGAGAGAACGGCAGATCAAGTCGTGGATTTCCACCTCTGGCTTCTCATTGTCAGGGCGTGTAGGTGGCTGTTGTGTTCCTGAAAGACATTGCAGGTCGACACCCCTAACTTGCACTAAAAGCATTGACCGTTGCTATTGGTAATATGAAAGTCAAATGAGGTTTCTAGTTGATGTAGTTGATGAGGTGTTCACGTGCTTATGACTCCGAATTGATCAATGTGGCGTGAATAGTTGTTGATTTGATTATACTCCAACACGTTGATACTATAATTTGCAATATGTGTTCGTAATGTTTTCAGGGACTTACGTTGATCCTCGCATCACTCCCGGATTTTTCTACAAAGTTCGCCCGGCTGCCGGAAAGAGGAAACCCCTCTTCGGCGGACGTCCTCTCAAACTGGTGTCCATCGGCGCGGGCTACGCCAAGCGAATCACATTCGCTCCCGACGTTCTCAATTCCCCTGAAAACTTCTTCTGGAGCGACTCCCATCCGGACGGTTTGGGCTTCGAGCCGAACGCGGTCAGAGCCGGAATGAATTTCAGTATCCACGCCGGCGAACTCAGATTGGGAGAGGCCAACGTCTTCAGGGCGGACACCCCGCAGAAAGAAGAGAAGCAAGAAATTGTAAGTTTCGAGGATTCTCATTTAATTGAATTTGGTACGCCTTATTGGGGAAGTTATGGTCCCCCTGAAGGCAATTTTCAAAACGTGGCTGGACAAGCTGGCGGGAGGTGGGAGCGAGACGATGAACCAATTACTTTCGCTGTATTCTCCCGCGAGTTCTTTTAATTCCTAGACTTTGGCTCATCAAAATTACTGTAATTTCACTGTTTTCGGTCTGTGAGTGTCATTCCATTCGACCCAGCGTGTAAAAATACCTTGAACACGATACCAAACGCGACGTACTTGCGATAAACACACCAAAATTGTAGTTGTGTTTTTTCTACTCATTTCATTCAATTCAGCATCGACAATACGAATAAACGATATGAAACACGACCATGACCTGACTCTAAGGGAACGAGAATTGACTTTTTCTAGGTGACGAGTCGAATCGACGGGTGGTTGGAGTGAGGCGGGAGGCAGTGAGAGGAGAAACACTACATTTGGCTACGTTGTCCTGCAAGTTCCTTCAACTACTAGAATCCACCTCTCGATATTTACTCTTCACTTCGTTGTCGTTCTAGACCTACCACGACTCGTCCCGTTCGACTCAGCTTCACAAAATACTTTGGAAACGCTACCAAACGCGACGTAAATGCTATAAAAGTGCCAGAATTTCGTTTTGAGCTAATTTTTCAAACCTTGTTGCCCCATAACACCGGGGGGGGGGGGTTCAAAACGTTCCAATAAAAATCATGGGCGTATTATTCAGAATGCCCCCCCCCCCGTCCACCTCACCATTAATCCACGTGTAATTGTATATCAGTACATCCCTCTCTTACATCATTAAGCCCCCTGGAAACGATGGCAATTAGAAAACACACACTCTCAGGAGGTACTCTGATGGGGTACCCTTGATCCCCCACCGCCACAATTACTGCCTCTGTACCTAGCTTTATGATCACGACATTTCACGGGCTCTGAGTGGTGTTGCTGGGACCATCTATTGGGATCACCAATACCGAATAAATGAACAATTAAACTGAATATCGGAACAAATGTTTAGTCCAATTAACCCAACTAAGTGAATTAAGAACGCGCTAGAAGCTGCAAATTGTTAATATAACGGAGAAAGGACGATTGTCTATTTCCGCTAAATTTGAGTTACAATGATACATCGATTTCAACGGTTAAGTCATTATCAATAACGTGAATGCAACTGAGTAGGACAGAGAGAGAGAGAGAGAACATGTTATGTACCAAAAAGCAGTAGCGCTTACAGTTCCGGAATTTATTGTGCTACTCGTACTCATTCCCCGACCATTATTGAACAGTTGGTACACACAGAGTTAATGAGGCTGTAAACACGATTTTTTCTAGAGGATAGTAGTCACTTTTGCAGAAAACTTTTACACCTGGTAGTAAGCGAAACGACGGTAGTTGAAATTTCGGAATTTATGGAGTGACCCCCTTATATCTTATGAGCGTTTTTAAAACGAGCGGTGCGTAGCAACACAGAACTTTCGGCCACCCCTTCAAGTTCAAACACCAGCTACATAGGCGGGCGCTATATCTTCGTTCAACGCATTTTTACATGAACGTTTATAGAAAACAAAATGTAGGGACTAGTTAGCTGAAAGTACTCCGTAAGTTTGATCGAAATGGTTACAGCCGTTTTTGAGACAATTGGAATACCGATAAATTAATATTCGACAAATCTCCTTTTCTGAGATAACTTGGCTTATATCTCCGTTCAACATATATATACAGAAATAATTATAGAGAACGAAATGTTGGTATGGGAGACTAAAAGACACTCCATTAAAATTGATCACATCTGGTGAAGAAGTTACCCTAGAATTTACGGAAATGTTCGAAAAAACGTTATTTTCGACACATTTTGATTTTTATCTCTGTTCAATGGACCGTCACAGGAACATTTATTGAGAAAACAATATGTAGGTATTAACTCTTCGAAAACACCTTGTAAGTTCAGTGATAATCGTTGAAGCTGTTTTGCCAAAAAGCGTAAAAAACCTATTTTGGCTTCATAGGCCTATATCTCCGTTCACCGTATTTTCATGGGGATATGTATGAAGAAGAAGAGTTAAATGCGACAAACCTTAGTTTTCGGTACATTTTCGTCCCCCACCCCCCTTCCCATCGACCGAAATCGTCCATAACCTTATTTTGGTGTCTACTAAAAATAACGAACAAAACAAAAAAAGAACCAGCTCAATCGGATGAGCCATTCTCCCGCAAATCGAAGTACAGACACACAGGTCTGTTTCCTTATTTGATGACTGTACCTAAAACCTCGACAAAGGTTATATCAGTCATGGAAGTTGCGGTTGCCCTAATATGCAAGAGGCTGGCCCCTGCAGCATCCACCGAACTCAGACCTGTGGAGGTACGGCAGGTATTTGGTCGTTAGCCCGTCTTCCGGTAGAGAGCTGTTGCCCGTGTGTGACTGCGTGGAGGTGACCACCTGAGGAATCCCGTACCGTCGGGGAGCAGTTCTTAATCTGGTTTCCCAACTGATCTAACTATGTACTTGAGTGGCAGTTTCAAAAGGACAGATCAACTATGACCACGTTACTTAGCCGTTGCCTTCTTCGCGAACTTAGCAAAATGGTTATAGGCTTGTTGTGTAGCAGTCAATGCTGGTAAGTTCATTTGCCCTCCCAACAACCGTCGCTCACTGTTGTAGAAACTACAGTGGAGCAGCACATGGTTTCTTGTTTCCTCTGCACTGGAGGCACAAGACGTGCATAATGGAGAGTCTTTCAGAGAAAAGAAGTGGAGCCGCGCATTGAAGTCACCATGTCCCGTGAGGAACTGGCTCGTCCAGTGGTCTGGCTCAACCCATTTTCTAGAAAGACGTTCACGGATGTTGGGGAAGAACTCATACGTATCACGTCCCTTTGACGAGGATTCCCATCTCGCTTGCCACTTCTCTAGAACCCATTCATCGATGGCGGCAAGTTTCTGTTCTGTGGTGAGATCTGCACGGAGTTCAGCCCAAAGCGGGGGAAGCTCCTGTTTCACTCTCCACTTGTCAACCGTGCACTCAACGGCCAAATCAACTGGTAATTGACCGGTGATCACCTGGAGTGCTTCTGTTGATGCAGTCTTATAGGCCTTGGTGATTCACCGGAGCGCAGCTCTCTGGGATTGGGCCAATACTCTCTTTTGATTGACTGTTAACTACAGACACACACACGGACCACGCGCCGAAATTAGGTTTTTTAGACTCAGTAGGCCCCAAAACGTAAAGATCTGATTTTTTTTACCCGATTACTACACTTTCTTTTCCTTCGAGTAGTGGAAAGTAAAAATCGTGTTTAAATCGATTTTCGTCGAAACTTTTGGTAGTTGATTGTGCTGCTCTCGTCATTCTCTCGCGAATGTGAATTTTATGGTATAATTGTCTTATTACGAGCTATCAATACAAAATCGTTAGAGCCGTTTTTGAGAAAACAAATATTTGGTGTTTCGATCACTGTGATAACTATAGTTAACTTTCGGTGGATTTTGCTCATACCCTTATTTCGGCGTCTTATGGTAACCTACGAGCTAGATATCAAGTTTGAGCTGATTTGGTACGGTCGTTTTCTCTAAAATTCGTTAACAGAGACACACACAGACCATTTTCCCGAATAGTATTTTCCAGACTCACGGGGGTCTGCAACATAAAGATCTGAAGAGAACTCAAAATTATTGTTTCAGCTGATTACATAACTTACCTTTCTGCTTTGTAGAGCCAAGGAAAATAAAAAGAACGGAGGAATAGAATCTTCTTTGATTATACTCAATACTACTTTTAAAAAATTAATTAATTAATAAGGAGACTTCTCACTCGTTAATGAAACGTGAAATAGGGCTTGACCAAAAAAATATTTGACAGAACCATACTTTAGTGCACAGTATTGTGGATTACGGAGCTTAATGTCCCTCGGAAGTGCTAAACTTCTTCTGAGGCCTGAAACTGACACAACTTGACAAAAAAAAAAATAGAAACTTAATCTCGATTTTTTCGGCTTGTTACTGATGATGACTTAACCGCACAAATGTAGTGGAAATAGACAATCGTGAAATAGGGTTTCCACAACTTCTTTGCGAGTTATTTAGTTCGCTGGAAGTTGTACGAAAACTGCTGAAGTGGCGAAGTCAAACGGAGCAATAGAGAGGAGGAACCTCTGGCTACTCAGCCAGAGCTGGAAGGGCCTTTGTAAGTTGTCAAGTGATCATCGCCCCCACTCGTTTGTTACTGCATAATCCTGTTAAGTGTGTTAAATCTTCTTAATTATTAATCAATACGTTGAATTGTTGCGCAGACGACGGACGCCGAGGGGAAAAAGAACGTGATCAAACGAATCCACATCGAAATGACCTGCCACGTCATCATGGACACCCGTTTCGACGAGTCCCCCGAGCCGCACATCATGCGCATTTCGGGCACTGCGATTGTCGGCAAAGGAGCGACCGACGCCGAAGCCAAAATCCTCAGGATTGAAAACATCGGTCTCGACTCTCAGTTGAACATCCTCTTTTCGACTCAATGGGACGAACTCATTTTCTCGCCAGTCGCGTAAAACTTATTATAATTAACTGTCTTATTTAATGTTTACGAACTGAATTAGTATTATCGTTATCATCGTCACGATTATTCTTTTTACGTTCGCCGCGGTTTATTTAATTTGGAGGCTCCGCCAAACGTGGATTTTATTAATGTTGTCAACGTATGAGCGTTGGTTTATTTTTTTGTTGTTGTGACAAATACATTTTAAATACTTTTATTTCGACGCAGTTCCTTTTTTAACTTGCCGTGCTTGCAGTACGCCTCCGTTTAGGGCAAACGAGTACTCCTGGGCCATTCGTTGTCTCCTTGCGGCTGGCTGGTGTGTGTTTTTGAAACAGAATCGACTCAGTGACTCAGTACACTTGATATGCTTTGTACACATTTCCGTTTCAATTACCCGAAGCATTGATATCGTGTTCTTTACTTTCCGGAATTTATTGTGCAGCTCGTACTCATTGCAGGACCATTATTGAGCAACTGGTACACAGATAATTAATGAGGCTGTAAACAGAAATTTTTTGAAGAAGGATAGTAATTACTTTTGCAGAGTTATTGGGTAAACACTTTTAGAACTGGTAGTGTAGAAGATTGGGGAGCTCTCCGCCTAAGGAGTTGTTGTGGTTGGCTCTCTTGACCTACCTTTCTACTGTAAAAAAAACAGTGTGTACTTTTTTTAGCAGCGAATTGTTAAGTTGTGTCTTTCTCGAAAAATAACATAACATTTAATCGTACTTTCAGTTTCCTCCTATTTTGAATATTAATTGTTAACGTTGTTTTGTTTAATACAACAAGTAGATTTCGGACGTTCGTGAGTGTTTGACCCCCAGTCAGTTGGTTATTAAAGGAAGTGGAAAACATTTTGAGTGACCACAGGTAGTAAGCGAAACAGCGGTAGTTGAAATTCAGGAATTTCTGGAGTGACCCCCCATGTATCTCATGAGCGGTTTTAAACACTCACCCTTTAGTTATTGGATTGGACTACAATACTAATTTTCTTTAACATTCTACCATCATTGCAGCCGAGTTTATAAGGAAAAAACTGCGCTAACAACGCTTTTCGTCGAAAATTTTGATAATTTATTGTGCTGCTCTCGTCATTTTCCCACCAATACGAATTTTATGGTATAATTGCCTTATTAAGAGCTATCAATATAAAAAATTTAATCAAAATCATACAGCCGTTTTTGAGAAGAATGTTTTGTGTTTTTATCACTATGATGACTATAGTTAACGTTCTGTGGATTTGGTTCATACCCTTATTTTGGTGTCTACAAAATAACGAACAAAACAAAAAAGAGCCAGCTCAATCGGATCAGCCGTTCTCCCGCAAATCGAACTACAGACACACACACACACAGACATACACACAGACATACACACAGACATACACACAGACATACACACCGACCTCTCTCCGAAATTAGGTTTTTATACTCAGTAGGGTCTGAAACGTAAAGATCTGAAGAAAACCCAAATTTTTTTTTAGGCCGATTACTATACTTTCCTTCCCTTCGGGTAACGGAAAGTAAAACCGCGCTAAAATCGATTTCGTCGAAAGTATTGGCAATTTATTGTGCTGCTCTCGTCATTCTCCCAAAAATGGGAATTTTATGGTATAATTGCCATATTGGGAGCTATCAATATAAAAAATTTAATAAAAATCGTTAGAGCCGTGGTTGAGAAAATAAATATTTGGTGTTTTGATCACTATGATAACTATAGTTAACTTTCGGTGGATTTTGCTCATACCCTTATTTTGGCGTCCCATGGTAACCTGCGGGCTAGATATCAAGTTTCAGCTGATTTGGTACGGTGGTTTTCTCTAAAAACTGCGCTAAAATCGATTTCGTCGAAAGTTTTGGTAATTTATTGTGCTGCTCTCGTCATTTTCCCACAAATGGGAATTTTATGGTATAATTGCCTTGTTGAGAGCTATCAATATAAAAAATTTAATCAAAATCGTTAGAGCCGTTTTTGAGAAAAAAAATATTTGGTGTTTTGATCACTATGATAACTATAGTTAACTTTCGGTTGATTTTGTTCAAACCCTTATTTTGGCGTCCCATGGTGACCTGCGGGCGAGATATCAAGTTTGAGCTGATTTGGTACAGTGGTTTTCTCTAAAAATCGTTCACAGACACACACACACACACACACACAGACCATTTTCCCAAATAGTGTTTTTCGGACTCAGGGGGGTCTAAAACGTCCGGGGGGGGGGATCTGAAGAAAACTCAAAAAAAAAATTTCAGCCGATTACATAACTTTCCTTTCTACTTCGTAGAGCCAAGGAAAGTAACAAGTGAATTGAATGTTGTGTGTTGCTACGCACCAGATATTTTATTTTTCTTCTGATCACGCATCACACAATTTTCCTTAGCTCTCCGTCTATTCACTTGTGTACATTGGCTTTTTCTACTTACTCAATTCATTTGAATGGTAGCGCTTACAGATCCGTAATTTATTGTGCTGCTCGCACTCATGAGTCGACCAGGAGGTGAGAATTAATCAGGGTTTCAACCCGATTCTTTTGAAAATGATAATATTCACTTATACGGAGTTATCGGGTAAGGACGTTTACAAATAGTAATAATTGAAACGGAGGTTTGAAATTCCTGCATTTCTGGAGTAGCCCCTGTATATTTTATGAGTATTATTAAACGCTTATCGTACAGGTACTTAGTTGAAGTATCACCTGCATTTTTCTGAAGAACCTGGTAATTTATTGTGGTGCTCTCGTCATTTTTCTACAGATGGAAATTTTATGGTACTGCAGTCTCGTTAGGAGCTTCTTAAATAAAAAATTTAATCAAAATCGTCGGCGCCGTTTTCGAGAAAAAAATATCTGGTGCGTAGCAACACACAACTTTCCGCCACCCCTTTAAGTTCGAACACCACCTACATATGTGGGCGCTATATCTTCGTTCAACGCATTTTTACAGGAATATTTATGGAGAACAAAATGTAGGGACTAGTTAGCTGAAAGTACTCCGAAAGTTTGATCGAAATCGTTAGAGCCGTTTTTGAGAAAATTGGAATACCGATAAATTAATATTCGACAAATCTCCTTTTCTGAGTTAACTTGGCTTATATCTCCGTTCAACATATATATACAGAAATAATTATAGAGAACGAAATGTGGGGATGGGTGACTAAAAGACACTCCATTAAAATTGATCACATCTGGTGAAGAAGTTACCCTAGAATTTACGGAAATGTTCGAAAAAACGTTATTTTTGACACATTTTGATTTTTATCTCTGTTCAATGGACCGTCACAGGAACATTTATTGAAAAGAATATGTAGGTATTAACTATTTAAAAACATCCTGTGAGTTTGGTGAAAATCGTTGAAGCCATTTTGCCAAAAAGGTTAAAAATCCTATTTTTGCTTCATAGGCCTATATCTCCGTTCACCGTATTTTCATGGAGATATGTATGGAGAAGAAAAGTTAGGTATTGATTAGGAAAAGATAATTTGAAAGTTTAATCAAAATCGTTAGAGCCGTTTTCGAGAAAAATGCGAAAACCCGTAGTTTTTGGTACATTTTCATCCACCACCCCCCTTCCACCCGGCCGAAATCGTCCATAACCTTATTTTGAGGTCTACAAAAAATAACGAACAAAACAAAAAAGAACCAGCTCAATCGGATCAGCCGTTCTCCCGCAAATCGAACTACAGACACACACACACACACCACGCGCCGAAATTAGGTTTTTTAGGCTCAGGAGGGTCTGAAACGTAAAGATCTCAAGAAAATTGGGTTATGTCCGCGAGTAGGCAAATTACTAAAGTTAACGTACCGACGTAAGTTAAGTACTGACTTAACGGCCAGACGATGATGTCTTCACATCGAAAGCGCTTGCCCACAGTAACTCACAAGCCAGAGGAGACGGACTCACCTAACAGGTACGTTAACTTTAGTATCTCAAGAAAACCCAAATTTTTTTTTGGGCCGATTACTATACTTTCCTTCCCTTCGGGTAGCGGAAAGTAATATCTGGTGCGTTGCAACACACAACTTTCCTTAGCTCTACAACAATTCACTTTGTACATGGCTAATTCTATTTAATCAATTCATTTATCACTCAGTTAATTTGAACTTGGTCAAACAACGCTTTACGGCAGCAGGAAGCGGTAGCGCTTACAGTTCCGGAATTTATTGTGCTGCTCGTACTCATTGCAGGACCATTATTGAGCAATTGGTACACAAATAATTAATGAGGCTGTAAACACACATTTTTTGAAGAACGATAGTAATCTATTTTGCAGAGTTATTGGAAAATAACTGTTAGAACTGGTAGTAAGCGCAACGGCAGTAATTGAAATTCGGGAATTTCTGGAGTGAGCCCCATGTATCTCATGAGCGTTTTTAAACACTCACCCTTTACGTATTGGATTGGACTACAATACACATTTTTTTTAACATTCTACTAACATTCCAGCGGAGTTTACAAGGAAAATACTGCGCGAAAAACGCTTTTGGTCGAAAATTTTGATAATTTATTGTGGTGCTCTCGTCATTTTCCCACAAATGGGAATTTTATGTTATAGTTGCCATATTGATAGCTATCAATATAAAAAATTTGATCAAAATCGTTAGAGCCGTTTTTGAGAAAAAAATATTTGGTTTTTTGATCACCATGGTAACTATAGTTAAATTTCGGTGGATTTTGTTCATATCCTTATTTTGGCGTCCCATGGTGACCTGCGGGCTAGATATCAAGTTTGAGCTGATTTGGTACGGTGATTTTCTCTAAAAATCGTTCACAGACACACAGACCATTTTCCCAAATAGTGTTTTTCGGACTCAGTAGGGTCTAAAACGTAAAGATCTGAAGAGAACTCAAATTTTTTTTTTCAGCCGATTACATAACTTTCCTTTTTACATCGTAGAGCAAGGAAAGTGAGAATATTTGGTGTTACTATGATAACTATAGTTAGCGTTGGGTGGATTTTGCTCATGCTCTTATTTTGGCGTCCCACAGTGATCTGTGGGCTTGGTAGTGTTTTTCGTACTCATTCGGCCTTTATTCGTAATGATCTAAAGAGTGCACAATTGTATTTCATTTTTTCGCCCGAGAACGTAACTTTGTTTTCTACTTCGTGGAGTCGAAGAACGTTCGACTGAGAACTCGGAAATTTTCGATTCGGACAAACCCTCGCGATCTATCGGATGTCGAGTGAACTAAAGTTGTTGTGAGCTCCTTGCTGCTTATGATCTCCTGTTCACATTTTTTCCCAAACTGACATTTTCCGACGCTATTCAGAAGTTGCCGAGTGACTCAAGGCAACTCGCGCTCTATCGGACGTTAAGCGAACTAAAGTAGTGCGGACGTTCGCCGCTAGAATGCGGTTGTAGATCGAATACTGGCTTTGAGTTAGTCGCGTCACTTTCCTCAACCCTCTAGCAACTAATCTAACTAGCTGCCCACTCAGTTTAGGCAAATTTGCATGAATTTACGATACCCTTATTTTGGCGTCCTATTATGCCATTTTCTCTAAAAATCGTTCACACGCACACATTGTTCCCAATTGGTGTTTTTTGGGAGCAGTCGGGTCAGAAACTCAAAACTCATGTTTCAGCCGATTACACAACTTTCCTTTTTACTTCGTAAAGCCAAGGAAAGTACAAAAGTGTTTGTGGGCGCGATTGAGAGAAAACTGCTCGCTCAAATTTGGTGTACTGAGCTGCAAAAGTAAAGTATGAACTAAAATCGGGCGAAACTAACTATAATTATAGTGATCAAAACATTAGATTATGTTTTTCTCAAAAACAGCAACTATTTTGATCATATTTTTTGGTGAGAACATTACCAAGTGACGATAGCTTTCGACTTATGTCCAGAACAATAAACACAAATGGATCCGAAGCAAGTCGCCTCGACAGTTGTAAATACGATTCCCGCAACATAAATAGTGGGGACACAATAAATTCGAGTACGTTGAGCGGTTTCTCTTCGAAGACTGCTTGTTGTGATGTTTCATCAGACGTGATTTAGAGCACCAATGAGCTCCAGAGGGTGCAACTGCTGAACTCATTAGTTTCTCTGGGCAGTAAGTATCCGTGCACCTTGAGACTGTTGTGCGCTAGACGGCGAGGCAACTGAAGGCGTTAAATAAATCAGAGCTTTTTCAAAGACTTGTATTCTGTACACTTGGTATGAAGTATAAATAAAATAACATATGGCATCGATGAAAGACACTTGATACAGTAATACGAACCTAATTCATAACTGAAGGTTACATAACAGGGTTGCAAGTTGCAACTACACTATGACATTTCAATAGACCCCTCAAAGGATAAAACATCATCAGGTTTCAGAGAAGTGATCTGCTGTAAGCAACTTTCGACGCAGAGCAGGTTTCGTAACACTCGTTAGAAGGAGAGTGCTGGAACAGAACTTGTTGTGACTTCCAGAGAATCTATGGTTGGCTAAAGGAAGAGCATGTGAAGCTGCCTGGAGCTGTCGAGAGTGCCCCAAAAGTTGTCTGGTTGCTACGTTCCACAAGACGCTCACTGGGATCAATTCAGTTCAGGCAACGTCAAACAGAATGTTCTAGATTTGAATGCAAAAGCCTTCATTTTTTCTAGAGGAGAGGCAATAAGTCGAGGGGAGACATGACGATTTTAGACTCGATTGTAACAAACAAAAGCTAACATTTTGTTGGTGCGACTGACTGCAAGACTGTTTAACTCAATCAGTGGTGTGAAATGAGTTTTTGCCCATACAAGGTCAGCCCCTGAAAATTCGTATAAAAGAGTTGTGGATAGGCCAATTGGGTTGGTTTCCCTTCCAAACAATGCTCAGCATGAAGCCAACTGCCGTATGAAAGGAAGAGGTTCGTTCCGGTACCTGTGAAGAACATCAGCCAGGAAATTAGGGTGGCTATCAAGATGTACAGGCCCTAAAGTAACTCCCTGGTGCTAGGTCTCATCAAAAGCAGATAAGATGACACAGGAAGTGGAGGGAGAGTTGTGTGATTGATGGGGGGGGGGGGAGGCCAAAGAGCGCAAGACCACTGTCATATGTGGGGGAAACAGGGCAGGAAACCCATAAACCCATCCCAAGTACTGGACGAGTCAAGGGTAGAACCACCAGATGCAGGATGAGCTGCCAAAGACAATTGGAGCAGTCAAGGTTGAATTGAGAAGCTTGGCTGACAAATAAAGGAGGTAGCGTCCCACAGAAAAGTGAGCACGCTGTTTTGCTGGTTGCAGAGGATGGCTCAAATGCAATGGTCAGGCTGCCTTAAAAAGTCGAGCAGAAGGACGTCCAGACGAAAGTAAGCAGCGTGCGACCAGCTCGATGAGGGAAAGGCGAAATCTTTGTTTAGCCCCCAGCATAACTCAAGGCAATGGATGTGCTGTCCAACAGACCCACACCAGGCAAAGCAGCTGCAGGAGGCAATTGTGGCAACACCCTGCACGGATCGTTTGAGGAACAAAGGAAGAACTATTGTTTAAGGTTGGCCCTAGTAACCAGGCAGTAGCAAGGTGGGTGGTTCAAGTGTCGCCAAAACTCAGGCAGGGTCTCTTGAAGGAGGGCGGAGTTATGTTCTACTGGAATGCTTTAGCTGCAGGGTGGTGGGCCACCTCACTGTGACCAGGTGCTACCAATGCCAAAGATATGGGCATGTCGCTGTAAGTTACAAGGACAAAGTAGTGTGTGGATGGAGGCCATTCCTTCAGGGCTCGCCTAAATAAGGAGAAGCAGCCACAGCGTATAAACTGCAGGATGAGTGGCCAGTCAGCAGATCACGATGCGAGTAGTGCTAGTTGTCCTTGTATGAGGAGATCCATGGAACTCATAAGGGCAGCAGACTATGAAAAGTAATAGGAAGAAAAATAGAAGTGCAGCTCAACACGAATAGGCAGGGCCTTGTGGCGAAACAGCTGAGGCAGCTGGGTTCAGAAAAGAAAATTTCGCTTGCAGCAATGCAGGAGCCACCAGTGGCCCAAAATAGGATTAAGGGCTTCAGGGTTAGGACGAGGCTAGTGTACAGCAAGTGCTGAAAGGTGAGGGCACTATGGGAAGCTATCAGGGTTTTTGACCTGGGGTTTGCTGTCACTAGCTAGGACTCATGGATGACTGACCATCTGGCTAGGGCTCGGATCATGGTGGATGGGTAATGGTGGCCAGCGTATACTTGCCTACCAATGGGCCTGTGGAGCACTTGTTGTAAAGGTTGTCAGAACTGGTCAGCACCAAGGTCAGAGTCATGGGATGACAAAGTGATGGACGCAGGAGGCCAGAACAACCAACTCTGGTTGGCTGAGACGGAGCTTTCCCTCCTCAACAATCTCTCCACAATAGCAACATTCTCAGGCCCCCAGGGGCAATCATGCATAGATCTGATGCTTCGGGGGATGTCCACCAGGGTGTGCGAGTTCATAACCACTAGCGATCATGCACTGATAATGCTGCCCTAGAGATGAGTACCGAGGGCACAGAGGCATGCGACCAGGGTTGCCAGACGGAGAGCAGACCGAGCCGAGCTAAACATGCAGATGCCCTCCACCATGCTGTAATCGCATCAGCAGAGCGCACAATACCTTGGAGGAGAGTAGGAGGTATTAAGCCTGTTCCCTGGTGGTGGTGTTCGGAAGTTCAGGACAGCAGGAGAGCCACCCCAAGAGCCAGGAAACAGGTGCAGTGGGCACCAAGCATGGAACTAAGGTCAAGGGTCTGGCAGAAATATAGACAGGCCAGGCAGGCGCTAAAGGTGATGATCTGAAGACTACAGACAGTGTCCTTCCAGCAATTTATCACACAGGACATGGGTCAGAATCCCTGGGGGCTAGCATGCAGGATACTCAGAGAGAAGCCCAGGAGGCAGTAATGGGTAACATAAGGACCACAACTGCAGTTACCTCATCTTCTCAGGAGAATTGCCAATCATTCTTAGAGCACACATTCCCACTGGAGCTACGCACCGAAGATGACGCTGAGGACAAACGTCTAAGAAGGTTGGTGGAGCAGCTTATGATTGGGGAGTTCATAAGGACCCAGAAAACATTTGGGAGGGAAAAGGTATGGGGAGATGACAGGGTGGACGAGGCTATGATGATTGAGGCCCTAGACTCCTACAGGGTGGCTCTTTTAGACGCCTACAACGTAGAATTACGAAGTGGAAGAATGGTGAAGAGGTGGAAGTTGACGGTCATTGAAGCACTACTAAAGTCGGAGGACAGGGAGGCCACAGACCCCAGCAGCTACAGACCCATAAGCCTGCTGTCCATGGAAGGGAAGCAGCTGGAGAAGATGGTTTACCATAGGACACAAGACCAGCTGGAGAGAGCACTCCACACAAGATTGTTCGGCTGTGTCAGGGGCAAAAGCAGAGAGGATGCAGTGGCTAAGCTGATAAGAGAGCTCAACACGCCCAAAGGCAGTATGGCAGTATTTTACGATTTAGCTGGGGCATTCAACACAGTTTGGTGGCCTCTACTCATGAACGAAATCAGGAAACTCGGGGGTCCCTCCAAACCTATATGAGCTCATCCGGGATTACTTCAGGGACAGGAAAGCCTGAATGTACCTGGCTGGACCCAGTGGGAGGGCTGAGGTAAATGTTCAGTCCTCGGGGCTGCTGCATTGTGGAACCTGATGTTCAGCGGATTGATGAGGCGGAAGTAGTGGCAGCTCCTTACATTGATGATTTAGCTTTAGAATGAGGGGAGGCACCGGGCAGGAGCTCAGTGAAGCCGCAGGGCATGCAGCAAGCAGTCCAGGGGTGGCATCTCAAGGCAAGACTCACCCTGGCATTGGAAAAGACTGCGGCCATACAATTTAAGGGAAAACCCAGCCCACAGCACTCGATGGAGGAAGTACAGTACCTGGCTACAGGCCTACCTCACATCAAGACTCAGCCGATGGTTGGTATGATAAGCAGGCTTTATGGAAAAGAATTGGGCGCATCCTACAAGGTCAGACGGCACTATAATGATGCAGTTTTCCTACCATCTGTCACATACAGTGCCTCCGACTAATGATTCAGCCCCTCGAAAATAGTTAGCGTCCACAGGACCATCCTAGTGGGAGTCACAAAGTCATACCGCACAGCCTCAACAGCTGCCGGGCAGACGATCGCCAACTGTCCACCATTGGACCTGATTCTGAAGCACATATCGCCATTACACTGCCGAACAGGTTTGTGGGAATTACAGGACTGACGGCTGCCAATTCGACGTTTTGACTGGAGAATTGATTAACTGGCCCTAAATGTCCGGTGAATAGGCCACATACTGTTCAAGATACTTTCTCTCTGGAAACTGCAAACCTCTCTGGATCACTCTCCTTAACTGCCATTGGCCAGGCATATCCTGTCAATAGGCAGCCCTGCACTTCTCCTCCCACTTGCTAACCTCCTCCTACGTGATCCCTACATGTCCAGGTCCCACTGGGATCAGTGCAGATTCACGTCTCGCCAATTTGTCTGCCCCCTCAT
Organism: Pachypeltis micranthus; assembly: GCA_020466155.1. NCBI lineage: Eukaryota > Metazoa > Arthropoda > Insecta > Hemiptera > Miridae > Pachypeltis > Pachypeltis micranthus. Next base: position 44,464,644 of record CM035769.1, read on the forward strand.
TCCTTTCTATCCCTCCATAACCTGGAACCCAACATTAGGTTAAAGTTAGAGGAAAGGCGAGCCCAATCTGTCAAGCGTTTTTTTGTAATTGAGTTGCTATAGTGAGACAACAGCTTCTAGTTAGTTCGTGACTTGTCTTGTGTGTTCCCGATGTATAATATTAATGGTGACTTAGTAGCTGTTCTTATTTTTTGCATAGCCACTCGCAATCGAACAACTCTGCCTGTACATTTTTCCCCAATAAAAGTGTTCTCCTTAGCCCTGGGGCTTGCGCAAGGAGGTCAACACCACGTTTTGAAAACACCCTTTGCTGTGAACACAGTCCCTTCGCACACCAAGCTCGACAGTCCAGAACAACCTACACACTTTGGCCCTAAAAGCCCACAAATAGTCAAGTTATTCAGCAAAGTTCTAAATTGTAAACACGGCCGATGGCAGCTTAGAAGCAAAAACATGTACACGAACAATTTTCGTTTACATTTTTGTACGCGCAAGTAACAAGAACACAAAGAAGCAGTGACATTGACGCTGAAATGATTAGCACCGCGATTTGACGATAAGTGCCTTCAATGAGGCCTTGGAACGTCGTCGTTCTTTCATATTTCTAAATAAAATACAAAAAAGTTGATACAACTCGACGAAAACTAAAACCAATTATAAAATATATTCAACATTCTAACGACTGTAAACTAATAATACGATTGATGAACTTAATAACGAGTGTGTTGAGCCTCAGCTTCGTACAATGACCTGCTGGGATTCGACGAAATTCCTTAGTTCGTCGATGGTACCTCCCGTCTGCCACAAAATGAGGTATGGCCTCCGCAAACGAGGGGATTTTATAATCGTAAACTGGTTTCAGTTTTTATCTCATCTTCAGTAAAACACCAATGTACGCTAAGACGCACAGCACCACTTTCCTCGCCCTCACGAGTGTTCGAAGTGGCAGCGTCTTAAGGTCTGGAATGTATTAAGCTACTGCTACGTACGCCGCGGCCTTCGTCTTGAAAAACCAACACGTACGCAGTTAGTGGGGCTGTCAACATTTTTTAAAGGTAAACGTTAGCGTCAAACTGTACTAAAATCGCTTTTCTTCGAAATAATGATAATTTATTGAGCCACTCTCGTCGTTTTCCCACAAATAAAAATTTTATAGAACTGTTTAGTCATTTGGAGCTGCTCGTACAAAAAAGTGTAATCGTGTTTAGAGCCGTTCTTGAGAAAACAAATATTTGACGGTTTGATCACCATGATAACTATAGTTAGTGTGATTTGGCTGAACACCCTTTATTTTATCGTCCTATGGTATTAAATATCAGTTTTGAGCCGATTCAGTTCGGCGGGTTTCTGTAAATTGCATTCAGATCACTCTCCCAAATGGTATTTTCCAGACTTAGTAGCCCTTGAAACGTAAAGATCTGAAGACTAAGGGGAATAAAGGTACTTATCTCATAGACCCTCATGTCCTAGATGTACGCATGCTCTTTGCGTTGATATTTGTGTCTCATCTCGTGTGTAAAGTATCCGGGGTATCTAGTAGTTTATAATGTATTATACTACGTAATAAACATCAAACCATCAAGCTACGCGGGGGGGGGGGGTATAATTCTGCCGTCACGCCTAATATATCGTCAAATATCTGGTGCGTTGCAACACACAATTTTCCTTAGCTCTACGTTAATTCATTTTTTACAAGGCTTTTTCTACTTAATCAATTCATTTATCACTCAGTTCATTTGAACTTGGCCAAAACAACACTTCACAGCAGCAGGAGGCAGTAGCGCTCACAGTTCTGGAATTTATTGTGCTGCTCGTACACATTCCCGAGCGCTCTGTGTGAGTGATTGGTACACAGAAAATGAATGAGGCTGTAAACGCTATTTTTTGAAGAAGGATAGTAATCACTTTTGCAGAGTTATTGGGTAAAAACTTTGAAAACTGGTAGTAAGCGAAACGGCAGTAGTTGAAATTCAGGAATTTCAGGAGTGACCCCTTATCTCTTATGGGCGTTTTAAAACACTCACCATATAGGTATTGGATTGAACTACTACTCCAATAATTTTTAACATTCTAGTAACATTTCAGCGGAGTTTATAAGGGGAAAAAACCGCGTTAAAACCGATTTCGTTGAAAATTTTGATAATTTATTGTGCTGCTCTCGTCATTTTCCCACGAATGGGAATTTTATTGTATAATTACCTTATTGAGAGCTATCAATATAAAAAATTTAATAGAACTGTTTAGTCATTTGGAGCTGCTCGTACAAAAAAGTGTAATCGTGTTTAGAGCCGTTTTTGAGAAAAAAAATATTTGGTGTTTTGATCACTATGATAACTATAGTTAACTTTTGGTGGATTTTTCTCATACCCTTATTTCGGCGTCCCATGGCAACCTAGACCGCTAGATATCAAGTTTGAGATGATTTGGTACGGTCGTTTTCTCTAAAAACCGTTCACACACACACAGACCATTTCCCAAATAGTGTTTTTCGTACTCAGTAGGGTCTTAAACGTAAAGATCTGAAGAAAACTCAAAAATGTTTGTTCAGGCGATTACATAACTTTCCTTTTTACTTTGTAGAGCCATGGAAAGTAAAAATGACTTCCTCCTGTCGTGTATTTCTCAGCATAAATTCTGCGAAATGAGAGTACATGAGGTGGTGTGCTGTGGCCACTTCCTAAGCTTTCCCTCATTGTGCGGTCTATTGTTCTTATTTCGTATATAAACTTCCTGTGCATGTTGTGTCGTCAGTCTTGGAATACACTACTAGATAAAACACGACATGAGACGCAAGTACCAACGAGAACACCTCACAGCTGTGGCCCTTGTGTATGGCTAAGGGATAAGTACCCGAAATAAAGAACTGAAACTGGTTTACAAGTATAAAATCCTTGTCGAAATGAACTACTTATTGTCATATCCCAATTAGACAAGTTGTCTGCTTCACAGAGTGAGCTTCTGGGGCTTCTTCTGCAGGAGAGAGAAGAAACATGAGGGGGGGGGGGGGGGCGTTGAAGGCCTCAAAGGAGGTGTTAGTCTATGTTTATCGCGTCAGTGCTGTGCAGGGGGTTCAAGAGAAAAGGCGCAGTCCTCCAACTGCATCTACAGCAACGGCAGACTTTTCGTACGTGAGGCTTCGCTTCAAGGGACCACCCAGCGAGGAACGGCGCTATCAGTCACAAGACAGAGCCGCACCAGCAGCAAACCCTCCTGTTACTTGTACTTTATGTAGGAAGCAGAAATCGGCGTAAAGGCGCCACTTGTCTCTAGCCCTTTACTCCTCCACATGTACGAGCTCAAGCCAGAGGTGAGTGGTTTGAGCAAGAACCAATGATATCATGGGAGCTTCAACGGTAAGTTGCACAAATTTACACGATCATTGAGATGCTCGTGCGGACGAGCGAAAGAAATCTCAAGACTCTACGCCTTATTGAGAGGGACGAAATGGAGGCACAGTACAAAAGACCACTCCAGGTTTGTAGAGGTCTTCATCCAAGCAGCAAGAACTTCACGAAATTTAAAGGCTCAACAGGTTTGTAACATAGAAATACATTCGTTCGTAACAATTACAAAACTAAATAGGTAGCAGGTACAGCTATATAACATAATTAAAGAAACTCGATAAGAAATAAGAGCACATTTTCTTAATAATACAACAACTATCCCCATCGACCAAAAGGCCCTCGAGCAACTTACATTTGGCACGCTTTATAAGTAACATCCTCACAAACTCAAGTTGGATTATATCGAGGAGTCAACACTTTGTGAGCATCATTTTAGACTAGTGACGTTCGTATCTACACGCTACAGATCCTTTCATAAAGGCCATTCAGAAAGCGAGGGAATACGTTTGAAGAAAGTTGGTGCAAGGGAGGGAATGCGGAGTTTTCCATGGGATCCTCCATAGCACGAAAAGAGAGGCATTTACTGTGGGACTGAAAAGGATGACGAGGAGCTCGACTTATTTGTATGGTGTTGTTGAGGAGAGCTGAGAGTAAAGATGGGAAATGTAGTGGCGACGCAGTGATGACCGCTCAAACGAGATCTCCACGCTCATTCAACAAGTGCGTTGCACCATAAAGCAAGAGGGTCAGGTTTTGGGCAAAATGAAAGGATACTGAACAAAAAGTTCCAAGAATTCCCACCGTGCGTGCCGTCAAAATAATTCTAGCTCACCTCTAGTGAGAAAGGATCCTGGCGTATCTGACGATGAAGAGGCAGAATACCATAATTACTGACATCTAAAGGACGAAGAGAAAAGACGTCGTCCAGCATGTTTCGATAATTTTTCTTTCGTTTATGGAACATGTCGTAGGTAGGGCTGAAGAAACACGTTACTTTTATACTACTAGTTCACTTGTACTTCCTGAAGAAGTTTCTATTTTCATTCCCTTACGTACATATTACTATTACCTTTTCTTTTGGTTTTCGTTTTGTAGGCTATGGTCCGCACAAGTGTGGCACTCTCAGTCACCCGATTTGAGTTTTTTTTAAATACCCACAACTTTTGATGACATTATATTACATCCTTTAGCTTGATAGCTTGACATTTGTAAAAGTTATGCGATATTGAGTCATCTTCAATTGTGCACGTCCTCGATTTTGTACAATTTTCAAAATGGAATTGAATTTGCAAAGAGTTAGTATTAAATTTAGCGTTAAAAACGGTTTCAATGGTGCGACAACATTGCAAATGATAGAAAAGTGTTTCAGCAACGATACTCTGAAGAAAACCGTTGTTTATCAATGGCACGAATGTTTCAGAAGTGGCCGTAAGCCCGCAAACGATAATGAGAGAAGTAGTAGGCTATCGATATCGAAAACCGACGAAAATATGACTTGTTCAACAAATAATGACTGTAGACCGCAAATTGGCCGTTAGAGAGATGGGAGAGGAGTTAGACATTTGCTTTTGGATCCGTTCGAGACATTTTGGTTCATGATTTTGGGTCTCAGACTTGTCGCTGCAAAGCTGGTGCTGAAAGACTTGAATTTCATTCATCAAGCGGATACTGGAGACGAGGATTTACGAGTATGACACGTAGTCCAGACAGCAAGCAAGAGAACGGCGTGCATCGAATGAGCCATGAAAAAACAGGCGATGCTCACAGTTTCCATAGATTACAAGAGTGGCTAGTTGTACATTGTGACTCCCTTCCACAAGACCATACCGTCATCAAGGAGTATTATTTAACCGAATATAAACGGCACTGGTCGCGTTTTGGTGAAATGTAGCAACGTTCATCTTGCAGGCGGGAGGAGGAGGGGGGGGGGGCTAGGCCCAATCCTGGAGGCTCTAACGTCTCCAGGGTCTTCCTCCAGTTTGTACAAGCTTGTGAGGAAGCCACACGACGAGTTGCGTTGCAGCATTTCGGCATGGGCCCATGCATTTACGTGCGGGTCGCAGCTTAAGATAATGCGGGAGACAATCTCTGCCACATGGGCACTCATTGAACGCGCACCATTGAAAGAAATAATCGCGAATTGAATGCCCTATGCCTGGACAGCAGTGTGTGTGTGGGACGCCACTCCTTCATTCGCTGCCGATCCTGCATGAAGGGCCCCTGAGGACCACCTTGCCTGCCACTAGCCCAACAGCCACTCTTTGGCCAGTGTGATCCTGCGATCCACTGAGCCCTCGCGGAGCATCTCCAGGACCAAACCTTCCAGCAGCCCTTGGTACGATGCCAGACCACTGGCTCTAATGTGGTGGCACCATGTCCCGCTGAAGTGTCCTAGCGCACTGCCTGTCAAGTTTGTATGACACAATCCACCAGGACGCTGCTGCGCATCGCACAGTGAGCAGGAAGACCGACTCATAGTACAGGTGCCTTGTTTGTGTTTACACCCCCCACATGGGTCCTGCAAGGCCCCGTATGTGGGCGGTTAGGGCTAGAGTATTACATGGGCGTTACGAGGCATCTGCGTGAACCAATTGGCCTAAAAAAGACCGTATTTGTGAGCAAACAAATAGTGGATATTGCACCGTGATAACTATAGTTAACTGTGAGCATTTGGCTGAAAACGAAACGAACACTATTTAGCAACCACCGAATTTGCCTAATGACCTCCCTGCAACGTTTTCCTATTCTGTCGACTCAAGAAATAACTCTGCAGATCGCGGTTTAGCACCAGAGATGAGATTGTGGAAAAATCGGATGGCACTGATGGCCATATCGAGCTAACCGAATGTAAAAATATTTCGAGGATTTTATCAAGCACTGGCATAAGTGCGTTGCAGTCGACAGGAAGTACTTCGAAAGGAACAATATCGATTTTGGTGTGTAATAATCCCGTTTTTCATTTCCTGAATAAATTCCGCAAACTGATTGATAACAGTAGTACGAGCAAGGCTGTAGTGAAGATATTCATACTGGTAGTAACACGCAGGGGGTAGTACGCTACCTTCGTGTCTTTTGAACTGACACCCTCCTCTTTTAAACCGGGTTTTTACATTCGCCCTCAGGACGACATGCACCATATCTTAGTTCATTATATTTATGGTGTAAACACTGAAATCTCTGTGAAAATAAGAATTACTGCTTTTATAATCCAGTACGACTATGATGTCCAAGTCAGTTTAGTTTAGATGGCAAACTGTCCAGCAGCTGACACCAGCAGTGGGATTTGACAGTGTGGTGGACTGTACACAACACGAGAGAATGTACAATGGACAGTGCAAACTAATCCTGACTGTTGCAACATTGATGTCCTCCAGTGACTTAAAAACGAAGGGGAATCCACACGTCACTTCAATATGTGGGCAGTTCGTCGAGCGTGTTTGTATTGTTTCTATTCTAGTAATGAGTCTGAGGGTAGCAAAAGTGAACAGCCCACGTTTCATCGTAACATAAATTGCACTTACAAAACGACCCGTAGGTAGCGCACACAGGTGGGTCTAACATGAGCAGGATTACAAATAGCGAACCCGCCAAACCCTACAATACTGGGGTTCCTTGAGACGTTACTTTCATAACCACCAGGAGAGAAAAGAGCCCACTACACCCCCCTGCCCCATTTCCAGACTTTAAACCCATTACGATTTCAAAGCCTACTAACTAATGTCGGACGTTTGAATGAGGTTTTTGACGTTCTCGTAGTTATTGAGCGATGCGAAATATTCGGCTAATTCCGTGAAGGTAGGACGATCCCGAGGTTGAAACTGCCAACACTTTTCCATCATCTGATATATTTGCTCAGAGCAGGCTTGGGGCTTCGGAAGCCTCTCGCCTTTGTCGATGAGGTGTATCGCCTGCAACACGCCAAAACTTGGATATATATCGATAAAGTTTACGTGAGTAAAACGAAATAACTTTGGTGTGACCGTCCACATTTTGAACAGACCCACACAAACGATACAACACATTTTTTCGTTAAGTTAAATTTTCTTTCATGTTTTCTGTAAGTTTCACACACTACACTGATATGAACATGGTGAGTCGCTGAACCAAAAACCTCCACTCTCCCTCTTCCCAGCTTTTTCTTCCTGAACTTCTCTCAGCCCTCGCACACCCAGAAGTTCCATGTGGACCCTCTCATATACAATAACACCATGTTACTAGAAGGACACCATCTTATGAAACAACTGCTCTATTCGAAACGACCGAAGTCGAAGGAAAAGGCTGGTTGTGGCACCAAATTGCCTAGAAATGCCTGTTGTTAATGTTATATATTGTTAACAAAATTCAAGGAAGTGTTACGGGTTAAGTGAATCGAAGGGTTTGGTTCGTCCCGTTACACCACTCCACCCTCGATAAAGTGCCTGTCCTCAGGTACTCATGAGCACTGCAGTTTCTTGCCATGTACTGCAATCAGGGCGTTGCTGTCCACCCAACAAAGGGGAACCTAATCTTGAGCAAAGAGAGAGAATATTGATTAAAGTTCCAAAAGGGTGCCCATGTTTGTGGTGGGAGTATTGAATTTAGAACTACAAATAAACAGTGTCTCTGACGTAAACATCTTAGGATGAGTGGATCGTACGTCTTTGTCCCACGCAGCTACGACACCCACGGTTCAGGGAATCGGTCCATCTCTTGGAGAAAGACGATTCTCTGAGTAATGGGAGTCGGAGTTTCCCTCCTCCTCAGAGGACACCTGCCCTCAAGTGTTCCAGAAGGGGTAGTGCAGAGCGAAGATGCTACGTCTACTGTGCAGTGGTTAGTTGCACTTTTGGGAACAAGTGCGGCGTCCTAGCTCATGGGGTGGGGCAGGGTGTGATGTTGTTGACAGCATTCACACGTGTACGTCGAGTGGCAGCTCTTGAGCGTGTGTGAGGCTGCCAGACAATTCGTACACAGATTGTGCACTTCTGCATAGGGTCTTTGAGCCTCCTGGCTGGAGTTGAAGAAACGTGGGCACTTTGTTTTACCCCATGTTGGCGATGGAGTTTAGTCTTCACCAGGCCATTTTGAAGGCGCGTGGTTTCCCCGGACTTGTTGTTTGAGAGGTCGTTCGGGAACAGACACGGGCGAGAGAGTAGGTCGCAGCAGAAGGACAGAAAATTTGAAGGCAGAGGGTCAAAAATTCCCATCGCATTAAAAGAACCTTAAGGTTTTTCTGCATGGCCAGCATCTCGAACTAATGTAGGGGAAGTTCGACCACTAGTTGGGCGCCAATGTTACAGGGGGAATTATATAGTAGCGGCATCGCTACGATAGAAGCCTAATACAATTCGAACAAGGGATTTTATTCGTGAATTACATTTGCAGATGTTTTACCACCACAAACCGGGAACTGGGTGGGAGCGAACGCAAGCGCGGGCGACACGGCGACGAGGGAACCGGCTTGGTTACAACTGATGGCAGCGAAGTCTCCAGCGAATCGGGGCATTTAAGGTGCCCAGTCAGCATAAATGCCCCGGACGAGCCTACTCTGAATCGAAGGGTTTGGTTCGTCCCATTACAGAAGGAAGCCTTAGTATTAGTAGCCCCGAACCATTACTGTTACCGTTGGGGGCACAGGAGGAGCTTGAGTTGGAGTATAAGAGATGAATGAATGCATTAACACGTTGGATATGTGAACTGGTTGCAGGGAATGAGAGTGGAGAGAGAGTGAGTAGAGCAGCGAATAGCCTGAGAGCTGAGAGGCAAACTGTGTGTTTTGGGGTTGGGTCTAGGAATATCTGTGGGTTGGTGAGGAGGTAAACCACGAGGGGGGAAGTGGATATTTGGGAAAGTCCAAAAAGAGAAAAACCGTCGCCAGCTTCGGAAATAACGTTAATAAACTTAAGCCCCTGGTCTGCAAGAGAATCCGACTGAACAGGCAGTTCACACATTACCACAGCTACCATCAAAGGCTTCAGGTCAAAGGAGGACTCGAATGGTCAGGGAATGCCTGAGACCAGAACTCCCCGTTAGGGGCAAGTGGGGAAGTTCCGAGCACAAGATTTCGGCCTGCTACGATTTCGTTCCTCATTTAATTGTAGTTGGATATTGGTTCATACTCTGTCCTATGAAAGTAACGTGCAATCTGAAATCTCAGCTATTCTCTCGTTCTTCGTTTCTTCTATTTGTTCCGAGTTACCGCTCAACTCACGAGTGAATTTAATAAATAGATACATATTTGGCTACTTTTCTGACCCTGTCTACAGTATGATAATGTCACCCACGTATCTATACTAATACAAGAGGTAACTAGAACAAGCGTACACTGTGGACAAACAGGGCGGAAATTTAAGGAAATAATTAGGGAGCACGAGAAGGATTATAGGGATGGCAAGGGTGGTTCAGTTTTTGTATATCACCTGAACGAACCCTGTCATTCATTCAACTTTGATCTAACAGACAGGCGATACATGGAATTTCTCCATTTTGGTTTATTATTCATTCTGAATAATAACCCTATGTTTTCGGTCACGAAAAATTTTTTACAACCCCCCCTCAAAATTTGATACTTTACGTTTCAAGACATGGAGATTCCAAATTTGCAATGTCCGTCCGCCGTCCCCCGTCCCCCGTCCCCGTCCGCCGTCCGGGCCGTTTTGTGCCTTTAACGTGGTCTAAAAAATTCGTTCTTTCGCCCAAAAATCCGATTTGGTATCTAGTTGTGCCCGCCATCTCGGCAATCCGATCGGATGAAGCCCGTGGTTGTAGTGGGCGAAAATGAACGAAACGCAGTACAACGCGGGAGCTACAGCGTTTCGCCTTTTGAACTCCCTCCCTCCCCACCCGTCTCATTAAAAAAGCAACCGCTCTCGAGGCGAGCGAGTGCGGCCTCCCGCTCGCTTCCCTCCCAACGACCGGTCTCTCCCCATTCGCCTTACTCTTCCAATTTCCCCGACGTTTTCGTTTTAATACGATTCAATTTTTTTTAGATTCTTTCGTTTCATTCTCATTATGTTTTTTTCATAGATTTTTGGTTAAATTTTGATATTAGTATTTAGCGTGCATGTTTTCATATTAAAATTCAGTTTTTTATAGATACTTTCGTTTTTTTTGTTTATTTTAATATTACGATTCGGCCTTTTTTTGGGTTTCATTATGATATTTTTCGATGCTGAATCGAACAGGATGGGTCTCGGAGCATTAATGCTAGGTCAAGCTGATTATCCGAATAATAAACCGTTGTGTAATAATTTGCAGCGTTTTTGCCCCAAGGGACGTATGTTGGATTCGAAATTATCAAAAAGTAACGGTTCAGATAAATGTTCCTCTACTGATGGCTTCATTTCTGTGATAACTTGGTTTATCTTGTTGTAACACCCCCCCCCTCCACAATCCTGTCAGTGGGAAAACCAGATCCACCTTTCACTTTTTGGTACATAAGATGTCCTCGCTGCGTGGACCATTAAGTTGCGCTATTGTTACTGATAATGACTTGACCTACGAAACTCACATTAAGTGGAAATAGACAATCGTCTTTTCTCCGTTTTATTATTCACCCTCTAAGTACGTACAATAAAGATTTCAATGATCAAGTCACGAAATACTTACATCTCTCCCCCGCATTTCCCCAAAAGGTTGATCTCCGTACGAAAACATTTCCCACAAAGTCACTCCAAAACTCCAAACGTCACTCGCCGAAGTGAACGTGCCGTAGTTGTATGATTCGGGCGCATACCTGAAACGATCGAAGCGTCATGAAGGTTCAACAACAAAAATGTTGTATTTTAGTAAATTACACAAACGAATGAGGAATGAGGTGACTCCTGTCAGTTAAGTGGTAAGTGGAAGCTGGCCAAACCTGAGAAATCGCTTCATACACGCTCATTTCACTAACGCAAACAATGTTCTAAACCTTGACGTTCCTCCTGCTCTTTCATGGCCTAACATCAAATTCCTTGTAGTTTTTACTATCACCTCTGACACTGACGACCAGGCTGGAGCTCAGTAGGGGGCACAGGGAAGTTATTGATTGTTGATTTGCGAAGGGATAGTTTGGAGAGGTACAGCAACACCCTCACTACAGGTAAAGTGTTGAAGAGGCAACTGAAGGACACACTTTGTAAACAAACAAAGAAAACGCTAAGTAATGGAAAATGAAATTCGAACAATTTGAACGTTTCATCGTTGAAAAGCATTTCATTCATAAATTAACGAATTAAATAGCCGTTGGAGCTGTTTTTGGGGAACAATCATAAATCATGCGATCCTAGACTTTATGGGCAAAGGCCATATGTTGCCTCCGAAGGTATTCCTATTTTTCATTCCTTTTGGTTTATTATTCATTCTGTATAATAACCCTATGTTTTCGGCCAGGAAAATTTTTTTATGGTTGTTATGGGCAAAAAATGGTTTAAAAATAGATAAAAACGGAATTTCGGCAGTTTTATCGTAAACACGCCGTGTTTGGTATCATTTTCCAGGTAATTTTAGATGCTGGGTCGAATGAAACCATTCTCAGGGGTGTACGACTGCGTCTAGACGGAAAATAGTGAAATTACAGTAATAATAGTGAGCCAAAGTCTACTAATTGAAAGAACTCCCGGGACAATAACTACAGCGAAAGTAATCGTTTCATCTTTTGTACTCCCTCCCTCCCGCCACATCAAAACCACCTGCCAGCTCGACTCGCAACATCGTGCCAATTGCCTACAAGCGCCTACGGGCGACTGGAATATATAGTTTTCGTGTTCCCTCGTAGTCAGGTCATGTTTCGCATGGTTTACTGGTATTTTTCGATGCTGTGAGACACCGTCAAGCGGTTCAAGAGAATAATAAACCATTGTGTAATAATTTTTTCTTTTTTTGTTGCTCTTGAGTCATCGGCGCCACCCCTCGATCTTTGAGCTCCATTTCAATCGACGTTGAAGAGTGTTCTGGTTACCTTCCTGATCTCTAAGAACTTTCCAGATAGAAAAATTATCCTACCCTTAAATTTGAGAATCCCCCTCAGTCCCAGTCACCAACTAGGAATCCATTCAGAATTTTACCCAACCACGAGTTGTCCGCAAATTTAACATTAGATGCGTCCATGCGTGCACACCTTCCAGGTGAGTCTACATTACAGGTCAGGCGTTGAGTTTTCAAAGGGTCGAAAATTGTTATTTTGTTGTTTCGTGGAACCCCACGAAGAACTTGTTATTTTTAAGTAGTATTTCTTTATTTGCGACTGAATTTATTAAAGTTAACGTACCTATTTGGAGAGTCAGTCTTCTCTGGCTGATGAGATACTATGGGCAAGCGCTTCTGATGACTGTCTGGTCATTATGTCAGTTAGTTGGTCGTGGTCTTTATATAGGAAGAGAAAGGTGAATGGTATGGTGTTGTGTGAGGGAATGGGGTGAGGAGGAGGAGGCAGGTCCTGGGAAATCCGTTGGAGATGAAGGGAAGGGATGTGAGTTCAGTTTATGTTTGTCTTAAATAGTCTGTTGATTGTCGATTCTAAGTCTTTTTTATATAGGGTGGTGTGTAAGTCCGTCAGTTGGTTGCCTTTGTGTAGTGTCTTAAGAGGTGTAAATATGGTGTCGCATTTTGTGTTGATTTGTTCATTTATGATCTGTCCATTGAAGTTTGTTTGTTTATAGATTTCCATGTTTTCTAATACATTCAGTTTTCGTCCTTTGTATTGTTTATGTAGTTAGGTGGTGCAGTCCTATATTTTGGTAGGTTCGTGTTCAGTTGTCTTTAGGTGGTTAGCAAAATTTGAGTCCTCTTTGTTTCTGACTGAATTTACAATTAGTTAAAATAAATTATATTTTATTTTTGATACTTTTGCCCCCCCCCTCCCACCCAAAAGAAAACTAATAAACTTATTTTCACGCCTTCAAAAAATCAGGAACAAAACCAACAACCTCGGTCACTGAACTACAAACACACACAGGTCTACTTCCTTATTTAATGGCCGTGCCTAAAGGTACACACACACAAGATTTTTTTTCTACTGAATTGAGTTAAAAACGTGACCAGAAGAAAGCCCGACAGTATTTTAATTTACACAACGGCAATACTTTTCCTGCCCTTTTGGGTAACCATTCCAGAATTTCTGAGGCTACTGTCGATTATCACATGCCAGTTATTAAACTTAAATCTGATAAGTAGTTTATTAGACTACCACCCTGATTTTTTAAAATAACGGTAGTGTCATATGAACGAAATTTATAAAGGAAAACGCCGTACTACAATCGCCTTTCGATGAAATTTGTGATAATTTATTGTGCTGCTTTTCATGACTTTCCGAAGAATGAAAATGATTTATCTTGATGCCATGTCATTTGACACTGCCCACACAACAAATTCAAACGAAGTTATTAGAGCCGTTTTTGAGAAAAAATCTTTTTTGCGTTTTGATCAATATGATAACTATTGTTGATTTTGCTCATATTATGTTACTGTCCCACTTGGATTGGCAACCTGAATATCCACTTTGAGCTGATTTATTTCAACCATTTTCTCTCAATCACGAACAGTTACCATTTTGTCAAATGGTGTTTTTTACAATCAGAAGCTTTTGAATCGCTACGATCTGCAGAAAGACCATACTTTATTTTCAGCTTACAACGTAACTTTCCTTCCTCCATCGTAGGGAAAAGTCAAAACTGTAGCATAATACTACAGTTATCATGAATTTACTATATTACAACATTTTATTGGTACTGCTCACTATTTGAGTGTATTAGGGTAGGTGAGGAGGAACTAGGCAATGGGAAGGCTAATCCCAGCCCCAGCTCGCCAAAAACTGCTGTTATGAAGCAGCCCAGTCACAGAGTCTATATTCATCCCGAAAAGTACAATCAGTCACAACGATACAACATCATCCTGGCAGCCTGACAGTTGCTCTCTCGCTCGTCCGACCTCTAAACCCTTCGGTCAATAATTTATTCTTACCATTTAATCGGCCACCTTCCTCCTTTCGACGCTCTGTAGTAATTTTTGTCGTTTGTGACGCGGGACAGGCCGAAATCGCTTATCTTCGCTTGATGTCGAGTGGCCAACAAGATGTTCCTCGCTGCCAGGTCTCGATGGACGAACTTATGTTTGTCAAGATATTCCATACCTGAAACAATTAAGAGATAATAATGTAAGAGCTCGCGTACAACGAGAATCTTTTAGTGGGAAGCCTTCACAACTTAAAAATAAGTATCATCTCTGCCTTCATGTGTGGCAGTTCCATCTCTGAATGTTATTACTTTATCAACAACTTACACTTACATGGCATGGAGTTGTTTGCTCCATCTAACAGAACTTCCAACTTCCAAAAATATCAACTCTTAACCCCCCCCCACCCCTTCAGTACTGCTTTACAAGCCTATGTCTCTGTTCACTGCATTTTCACACGATCATTTAAAGAATGATCAAAATCGTGAGAGCAGTTTTTTGAGATTAATTCAAAACCCCTCGTTTATCGAGACTTGTTGGTCTTCATTCTTCAATGGCAATTGCTGATCACCTTATCATCGCGTCTTCAACTGACCAGGACCTCACTTGTTGAACCTCCACAACGCGTGCTACATGCTTTTCACACCTCGTCTTAAAGTACAGTTATTATGTACCCGTACCTATACTCATACCCTTACAATATGATCTGTTCAGCGAAATTCTAATCCTCTCACCGTACTGCTTTCGTCGCTCACTGGCCAGTGGCAACCATCGACACAACAAACCCATTTCTATCTTTATTTATTCCATCAATTTTATACTCATTTGAACAGCCCCCTTCGCGAAATTAATAAAACAGTAGTATAAAATAAAACGGATAAAAAATATATAACGATTGTCTATTTCCACTAAATTTGAGTTACAGCATTAAATCGATTTCGACGGTCAAGTCATCATCAG
The DNA here is from genome assembly GCA_020466155.1 of Pachypeltis micranthus. Lineage (NCBI taxonomy): Eukaryota > Metazoa > Arthropoda > Insecta > Hemiptera > Miridae > Pachypeltis > Pachypeltis micranthus. The sequence goes on from CM035769.1 coordinate 44,479,859, forward strand.
TAACATGTACTACTTGCTGCCTTTTTTGTTACTGACTCAAATTTAGTGGAAATAGACAATCGTTATATATTTTTTATACGTTTTGTTTTATGAAATGGGTTCCTACAACTTCATCGCGAGTAATTTAGTTCGTGTAAAACAGTTGTAATTAGTCCACTCTGCATTTAAATCCCGAGGATTGCAATTATCTTGAAGCTTTTATTGATACAGATTTTATTTTGGTATTGTTTTGATGTTCTTGTCTTTGGTATGATACACGGATACATTTGGTCGGGTTTAGTCAATAAGAACTCATATTCAGTGGTGACGTTATGAGGTTTTAATTCTCCCTCATAATCATTGCTAGTGGCGTCAGTTCCTACTGTCGACACATTCTGACTAATTCGCTACTAATCACAGCACTTTGATAATTCGGGTACACACAACCAGCAGAGACAAGGATCCCTTTAATTCGTCACTAACTATCATTATTGTCTTAACCCTAACAAACACATCCCGTTATTTTTTCTTTCTTTGCTTAAACTCCTATTCATTCAAATTCAAACTTTGTAAAAAATTTAATTTCGGGACACCAGATATTAATTTTAATGTCGATCCAGTGATTTACATTGAGACGTACCACAAGCGATTTGTGACGCCCAAACGAGAAGCTCGTAGTCTGGACTTGCTAAATCGCGGTTCGAATGCAGGAAGGACCGCAGTGAGCCCAATGGCACCAACTCCTGGACCTAAAATAAAAATAAATGTCAACAATTTTTAATTTTTCGTGGACAACTTTTTTAGGTTTTATTCCCACTTGAATAAGAATGGTAGGCGCTTTGAGTCGCCACAGTGTAAATGCCAATAGGCCAATCAGTTTCACTGGAGGCTTTCTATGAGATATTGTGCGTAGCCACTGTATGACCAATACAGCAAAGGAGAACACCTCAATACTGTGTTGGGTGCCAGTTCATGCAGGGATAGAAGGGAATGAGGAGGTTGACAAAGTGGCGAGGAGAAGGATCTGTGCTTCTCACGGTGAAACCTGAGCCCTTCATAGGAACCACCAAAAGCCACAAGAGGTTTGATGGGGGGGGGGGGGGGAAGCAGCAGCAGTCAGCTATTCTGGACTTTACGATTATAATAAAAATATAGAAAAGTCAATGAATTGGGTATTTCCTACCACACAATACCCACCATAAGTAAGTTCTCTCCTTGAGACAGGCCAATTAGTTTGACGATGCAGTGATGTTCAAGGCCCATCATCAGTTCTGCTTCCTTAATGAAATCCTTTCGATTGCTTGCGTCCATTTGGTCCTTATGAAGCGTCTTCACAGCTACCTCTATCTGGTGAAATAATTGAATCTAACTTTAGTTATGAGCGCAGGGGTTGAATAGCAATCGAATCGAAAGGTTACACACAAACGAGGACCAACTGTCAAGTAGGGAATTGAGCTTCAATGTCGAGCTCTACAATCCCTTGTTTGCACCAGAAAGCGGTTCCTGAGCCGTCCTGGTAGCTAACTGCAATGGAAAGAGAATACAATACTTCGCAGATAGGCTACTATCTACGTTGGATGAACACAAGCTGCTGCAGCTCTGATATTTAAAAAAAGCTGGTTAGTCAAGGACTTTTATTGATATATGACTATATTTTACACATATTTCTTGGAGTAGAGCGTTTGGACAGTTTGCAGATCAGAAGCAACAAAGTACGGGCATAGCGACGTGTTGCTACTGTAAGACAGGCTTGTCCTTCAAGCCTCTATCTTAATTGTTATTTGTAACGCGCTGAGTATTGTAGGCGATCTCATCTCTAACTACACCCGCTTCCAATAGGGGAGGGGTTGCTCACATGGCAATCAGACCTCTGGGCCATTTTCACCAAAGCAGCACTAATTATGATCAAGACTAACCTATTTCGTTCCCACGACGCTAACTTAGATAACTGTACGAGAAACTATTAAAAATGAACCTAATTTATTGGGACAACCACCAACTGCGCTTTATCTTCATAACAAGGAAAATCCGATATCTTGATGGACAATTTTTCGTTGGATGTGGTGCTAAAGTACGCCATACACAAACAGACTGACTGTATTTAGGAACGGCCACTCGTAGGTGCAAATAATCACATTACAATACAATTTTGGAAAAAGGTTTTTGGTTTCTCGTTAATTTATTTTTCATCATGCCCATTCCCACTCCAACTAGAACTGAGTCGGCTTTATATTTTCGTATTTACATCACCCGGCTAACCACCAACTCATTTTGTCTCATGACCTCCTCTCCCCGACCCTTCCCCGACCCACCATCATCCCGTTTTACCTTCCTTTCATATACAAAGACCACGACCAACTGACTGACTCCAGTACTGACTTAACGGCCAGACGATGATGTCTTTACATCGAAAGCGCTTGCCACCAGCAACACACCAGCCAGAGGAGACGGACTCACCTAACAGATACGTAAACTTTAATCATTTTGTCTTTTCTCAAATGATATTTACGTAAATAATATTATATTACATCGTTTAACATTTTTTTACTTTCCTTGCTCTACGAAGTAGAAAGGAAAGTTATGTAATCGGCTGAAAAAAAAAATTTTGAGTTTTCTCCTGAGTCCGAAAACACTATTTGGGAAAATGGTCTGTGTGTCTGTGAACGATTTTTAGAGAAAACCACCGTACCAAATCACCTCAAAGATCTTATCTCACCCGCAAGTCACCATGGGACGCCAAAATAAGGGTATGAACAAAATCCACCGAAATTTAACTATAGCTATCATAGTGATCAAAACACCAAATATTTTTTTTCTCAAAAACGGCTCTAACGATTTTGATTAAATTTTTTATATTGGTAGCTCTCAATAAGGCAACTATACCATAAAATTCCCATTTGTGGGAAAATGACGAGAGCAGCACAATAAATTACCAAAATTTTCGACGAAATCGATTTTAGCGCGGTTTATAGATAAAACAACCGTACCAAATCAGCTGAAACTTGATGTCTAGCCTACAGGTTACCATGGGACGCCAAAATAAGGGTATGGGCAAAATCCACCGAAAGTTAACTATAGTTATCATAGTGATCAAAACACCAAATTTTTTTTCTCAAAAATGGCTCTAACGATTTTGATTAAATTTTTTATATTGATAGCTCTCAATAAGACAATGATACCATAATATTCCCATTTGTGGGAAAATTGCGAGAGCAGCACAATAAATTATCAAAATTTTCGACGAAAAGCGTTTTTAGCGCAGTTTTTTCCTTATAAACTCTGCTGGAATGTAAGTAGAATGCTAAAAAAAAAAAAATTGGTATTGTAGTCCAATCCAATACCTAAAGGGTGGGTGTTTAAAAACGATCATGAGATACATGGGGCTCACTCCAGAAATTCCTGAATTTCAACTACGCCCGTTTCGCTTACTACCAGTTCTAACAGTTATTACCCAATAACTCCACAAAAGTGATTACTATCCACTTCAAAAAATTCGTGTCTACAGCCTCATTAATTATCTGTGTGCCGATTGCTCAATATGGGTCCTGCAATGAGTACGAGCAGCACAATAAAATCTGGAACTGTAAGCGCTACCGCTTCCTGCTGCCGTAAAGCGTTATTTGACCGAGTTCAAATGAACTGAGTGATAAATGAATTGATTAAATCGAATTGGCCATGTACAAAGTGAATTGACGTAGAGCTAAGGAAAGTTGTGTGTTGCAACGCACCAGATATTTATTTCAATTTTTGGTTTGGATTTTGGATTTGCTACAATTTAGTAGCTCTTCTGCCTTTTAAAATATGGCCTAGCCCAACATTCCATCAGCGATGGGAAATTTTGGACGCAAAATTATAGTGGTGAAAACAAAAATAAATACAATTTAAAAAAAAGTGAAACCTCTCGCCCGTTGCTCGTTTGGTACAGGGCCTTGTGAACAGCGCCAAACTCCCCTTGACCGAGAACGTCTCTCAATATCAGGTTGTCCCTTGGGATGAACACTGTAAAACACGGAGAAAAAAAAACAACTCAAGACGAGACCTTAATATGAGGCTATGTTTTCAGAATATAATGGAGAACTTACGTTGATTTTTAGGTTCAGGGGGCAGGGAAAAAGGTAACGGTAGCGGTTGGATTCGTTTTGGCTTTGCAGGGAGAGTAGTGAAGTTATTGCAGTTCAAAGCGTGCATTTTTTTTCGGTAAGGCAAGGTATTGTTGTGCTGAAAATGAAAACATGGATAGTAGGCCTGAATCCAAATTATCGTTTAATTATTTATTTATTGCCACTATTTCGACAGCTAATAGCAATCTTAATCGTGTCTATATCATCTACATGAGTGTCGTACATGCCTGCGCATCTTGTCAGTACTTCTCTCTCGTTACCCAACCTTTGTATAACATCACTCGCCGCCTTATTATTGTCACGCATCACACGTATTTGTCGCATTTATGCATATGTTAGTTAGCGGGGTACCTTGGGATACGCCCATTTTTCCCGTCCGGTACTGACACTTAAACTCCCTCCAGCTGGTTAACTCAGGCCCATTGCTCCGTGCTGAACTATTGCTGCCTGAGCTAGGTGTCTATTGTTTCCAAATCCTACGACTTCCAGCACACCATTGTACCGTGTCACCTCACCAGCAGCGCTATATTCTCACTTACCCACGCAGCTGCTGGACGAGTTTCCTCATCCTCATTATCCCAAAGAACTAAGATCTCCCTCATGAATGCAACCTGAAGCTTTGTGATCATGAGGACACGATCTTTCTACAAAGGAGAGTGATGTTACAGGCGAGATAGGAAACTGAATAATTGACAACAGGATGGAACGAGGTCTAGCTCATCAGAACCACTCCTGGAACTTCCACGGCTAAAGTTAAAGATGGACATTGAAATCGAAATGTAAGGTAGAGGAGGAGGGGGCGCGAAGCCTGATTTGAGTTACATCACAGTTTATTCAGGGATGTGGTCTTTTTGGCGAGGTCTGTCCACAAAGTATCTAATCTACTTCAATTTCTCATACTTGATTCATTCTTCGTCATCTGGAGGGGGGGGGGGGAGTGGCATCCTTCAACATGGTCCCCATTTGATTGAACAAGACGCTCATGTCGATGTTTCCACTTATTAACACGTTCACTGCGGCGATTATTATTCAAAACCGATTTTCTGCGCGGCAACTTTGAGGTTGATCTAAATAAGGGATGGGAGATGTCGACAGGTAGTCGACGTCCGCCGGGGGGAAGGGGTCTCATTTGTCGACTACGTGTCGACATCCGCAGTGAACGTGTTAAAACACAATAAATACTGCTGCAAAAGGCTCGATAAGTCCGCTGGAACACCGTCGTGATAAAGTTCCAAAAATTGCAGTCGTTTTGGTTTATTATTCATTCTGAATAATAACCCTATGTTTTCGGTCACGAAAAATTTTTTACAACCCCCCCCCCCCCTCAAAATTTGATACTTTACGTTTCAAGACATGGGGATTCCAAATCTGCAATGTCTGTCCGCCGTCCCCCGTCCACCGTCCGGGCCATTTTGTGCCTTTAACGTGGTCTAAAAAATTCGTTCTTTCACACAAAAATCCTATTTGGTATCTAGTTGTGCCCGCCATCTCGGCAATCCGATCGGACGATGCCCATGGTTGTTATGGTTAAAAAAATTCACGAAACGCAGTATAATCGCAAATAAGCCGTTTTTCAAGGCCCGCTCGACTCGCAGCGCCCTTTGGACTCGCAACGTCCTGCCAATTCCCGTGCGAGGGTTCACTGAAAGCCCTCGGTCCACCCCTCCATCGGATCAGACGTTTACGGGCGCCTGGCGCCGGGGGAATATTTTTGATTTCCGTAGTTCCATTGTAGTCAGGTCATGTTTCGTATAGTTTACTAGTATTAGATGCTGAATCGAATGGGATGGGGGAGCAGTAATACTAGGTCAAGCTGTTCATGAGAATAATAAACCATTGTGTAATAATTTGCAGGGTTTTTTCCTGATTGCATCATGCAATCTTTTCAAAACTTCAACGAAGGACTTTTTGTTGATTAGATGCCCTTTAGGAGCACGTTCGTAGTGCACAACGCCTTCACAATAAATAAATAAAAAACAATCAACGAGTTTTCCCTTTTGTACTTTCCCTCGATTCAACTCATTCTCCAACAAACACAGCTCTTCCCAGGTACACTCGTCTCCTAGTGCTCACTACATTCATCTGTCAACTCTCGGGACAGTCACAGCTATCACTCTCTCCCACCGCTACAGTTTCTCACCCAGTTCACCCATACTCTGAGTCCTTATATACTTCACGGTGGTTCTCCAGCCAACAATTCGTTTGAAACATTTTGTATGGCTTAGCTCCCTTCAAGTATTAGTCACATTTAAGTGTAAAGGTAAATATTGACGCAACTTTCCCAACTACCTGAGACATAAAATCATGCGTACACTTTATCTAAACTTACTTACACTTTTCGTAGGTACTGGGGGCTTTGGTTTTGGTTTAATCGGATACTGCAGAGTTGTGGGAAGGCCATCGGACAATGTGCAGTAATGCTCCACGACGTGTTCCAATGAGTCCAAGTAAGGTCCGTCGTCAATCACGTAAAACCCATTCTGCAGAATGGTAGAATTTTTCCATTTCACAATGAAGGATAAGATACAAGATCCTCTTAAGCTGCTATAGCGCTGCACTGAACCATAGTCAATTGTTAACACGAGCAAAAATGCCCAATAAAATGAGGGGCAACTGCTCAATCTCACGCTCAACACGTTTCTGTACATTAAACCAAAACTTTAACGTTTCAAAGGACAATGTAAAAAAACTATCTTTTGAGAAAATGAAAAGCGAATTTAATTGAGAGCGAGTGGCTGAAACAAACCAGCTCAATGTGATATTTCATGTTTGGGGTATAAGATAATCAGTGGCAACCTCAGAAATTCCAGAATTCTGTCTGAAATCTTTGTTTTTACTAACAAAGTAAAATGGAATTTTAAAAAATCCGATCCTCCCACTTCCTTTCGAAAAAATCGTCAATCTGCATTTTCTCCTCTACTCTTATTATTTTTATTTCAAGTCTAGTCTTCCTGCTTTCTCACTGTGCTACTCTGATGTTATCTGTCATGCTCCATGTCTTTCATACAATTTTAAACATGTCTTACACTTTATATTTTTTCCACTTGAATTTTGTAAATATTATTATTGTTGAGGTAGTTAAGGGCACAAGTCATCCTTTTGCCCAGTATCGACGCTCAACCTCCCTAGTTATCTCATTCCCATCGTTGATGTCAAATCGCAGCTGCCTGTAATAAGACCATGTGACTACACATAACCACTGACCCCATCTCCTCACTAGTCAGTGCAGCTGCGAAACAAGAAGTTCTCATGCCTACCTATGTCCAAGGGACTAACAGGATTGCGCCGCATGTGAATATAGAGAGCATTCTAAAGCCTCGTGGTCATGAGGGCATTACCTATCTACAAGGTAGAGTGATGTTACCGACAATGTACTGACTGACTACCTATTAAAGGCACCCTCGCGACTGCAGTCTATTGGTTAAACACGATGGTTCACAATTCTGACAAAAGTCAGGCAATAGTAGATCGAAGCTCCTCGAAATCGCTGCAACTTTTGCCTTACTCAGTGGATCCCCTAACATCTCCAAACCCCCCTCGTAACAACATGATTGAAACCAGGTGGGTTTTCGAGATGGCGAGCTCCAACTCCTGTGAATGTTGCATCAGTGAAGGAGAAGTCGGGAGATAAATCGTGCAAGATAGATTGCCAGGGCCCTGGGGTTCATGCTGGGTTGTTGACGACAGACTACTTAAGAGAGTATTTCATCTCAATATTAGTTCAATTAACAAACAGCCTTTTTATTGCTACTGGAAGGAACAGACCTACTACATCATGTTGACAGCCTGCCTCATCACGACATCGATTATTCAATGAAGGACGTGGCATAAGTAGCAGTAGCCCAATAAATTCTGGTGCCTTAAGTGCACTAGCTTTTATGCAGTTTTATGGCGTTTTCAAAGTCATAATTATAAACTTGAATGTATCCACAAAAAAACATCTTATAAATTACCTATGCAATACTTTTCCGATGAAGGTCGTGTAACATCCAGAGGCACAAATTCTAGAATATCCAGCACTACCTGTTTCTATGTAGCATTCCGAGTTAGTTTTTAAAATAAATGGGATGAAGAATCAGTTGGATTAGTTAAACAAAGATAACGGAGCAATTACTACAAAATGCATTCAATTTCACACAACAGTTAACCTTTACAAGGAACATCAAAATTGTACGAATACTCACAATTTCAGTGATAGGGAAGTGGTACGGCTTGTTTGAAAACATCATTGTCAACACGTAACTTCTCTCTTTGTTACTGTACCGAACGAGAAACCGACCGTCTGAGTTGCCAGCAGCTTCCAACAAGCTCACAGCTTCCGTTCTATGCAACGTTCCGTGATACCAATCTTCTTTCAAATATTTAAACGGCGGAGGAATATGATTTTCTGTAAAGGATAAGTCATTTAATAGTGACGAGAATGAATAATTACTGAAGTATCGTATTAAATACAAGTTGTAGACTATAATGAGACGAAACTGTCAGGACAATGTAAATATTGGCCAGAAAAAGGACCAAGCCTGAATACTAAAGTTAACTTACCTGGTTAGGTGAGTCCGTCTCCTCTGGCTGGTGACATACTGTGGGCGCGCGTTTTCGATTTAAACCACATCATCGTCTGGCCGTTAAGTCAGTACTAGGACGCCCACAGTATCTCACCAGCCAGAGACTGGCTCACCTAACAAGTACGTTAACTTAAGTAATTTGCCAATTGCTTTAATACCAAAGTTAAATACGTAAAAGATCTTCCTACTCCGTAGGGGTAAGCAAAGTTATTAAACAGTACAATATTTTTACAACATAAGGATAAACCACGTACTCAGTAATTCAGCAACTTGGAAATAACCGTTTTCTTCAGCCAACAACTGAGGGGTCTCATTGGCGATTGTTCTAGGGCGACTTGGGGCGCCCACGGCCAAAAGGATTTCAACGATTTCCTTGAGACCTAGTCTCGACGCCTCGTGAAGTGGAACCCAACCTGAAATGGCAAAAAATTGCGTCAACCTACATTCCTTTCCCACAATCATGTAGTACTTGCTACACACAAGAAAATCATTTCAAGGACACCATATCAACAATATTTGATAACGTTATGTGAATGTTGGCACTCCCTCACATTTAGATGGTCGGGAAGCCTCATATTTTTGCAAGAACTAAAATATCTGTTAATAGCACCACAAAACCTGTAACAACCCCCGTAAATTAATCTATCCGCAATGTATACTCGAACAGCATTGTTGTTGATGTTTGGCTTATAAGTCGGTTCAACGGATAGTTACAGGCATAGTTGTGGGGAACAAAATGTGGGTATAGAAACACCAAGAGCATCTTGCGTAAGGAGGTTGGCATGTGGGATGAGAAATGAAGGGCTGCCTATTATCGGGAATTGACCAGTCAAAGGCAGTCATGGCTAACACACCAATACAGCATGATGCACGTTCGAGTCATCATTCTCTCTCTTCTAAATACAGCACTGAATACTGATGGGTGGCCAGATTGTCTCACAAACTTTCAAAACACTTTCCTTGGATGGGTAGCTTTTTGATAAGGCTAAGTTCGTTTTTGAGTTGTCCCCCCAAAGTTTTCGAGTTGCTGCCAAACCTTCCTCAAGCGTTCTAAACGAGTATTCCTTGGTTGCGTGAGGTTTTTTTTCTGTGTTAGTTTGGATTCTTCATCCAGAAATTGAATCATCTAGAAGGGTAAGTTTGACTTCGAACTTTATTCTTCATATGGATTATTTTCCTACGCATTATTGTTGCCTGCATCATTTGTTACTTGCAGGCGTTCACCAACGAAGAGATTCGTTCACTCTTGGGCAATTTGTGTTCAGACAATGAGGACAGTATTATATATGTAGTCGATATGGATATGGAAGTCGTTGAGGTGGATATTTCTCGAGTACAATTTATTATTCCCCCGATTGTACTGAGCAACCTGTCCTATGCCTAGAGTGCTACAGGGAGTACCATTCATAGTAACTAATACTCTAAATCATTTGTACTAATGACGTATTTGATTCTTGCTAGTATAGTTTTCTTACTTTGTAACAATTTTTTCCTTCAACTTTGTAGTTCTTACTCTGTTATGACGTATTTATCTTTATCAAATGTTGTCAAATAAATGAAAATCCTGTATTTTGCTTACTAAGACTTGCCAAAACAAAGCCATGACTCGAATGTGCGACATTTATTAATTGATATATAGTTAACTTTCTATGGATCGGAACACCATTTCATATTTTACACACTCTCGCAGAAAATAGAAAAATGTCAATTCCGTTTTCCTGGTACTGTCTGGGTGTAATACTCCGTTATGAATGTGTTAATTATGAGACTCTCCAGGGAGTGATCGAGAGAGGTCCTCAGTCTGGAGAGGGAAAGTATATGGATGGTACATGGCCCGCTTACAGGACCATGTACATGTGTCCCCTAGTGTACAAACTGGCCAAGATTAGAGACTGGCCAGGAGAACTGGGGATGGAACGAGGCTGCTCATGTTCGCCACACAATAAGCCCATTTGAAGCTGCAATGGAGTTCTGTATCGGTTCACACAAGCATGGAGTTATCTTAGTGATCGAAAGTGTTACGAGGAGGGTTTGGAGATGTTCAGAGATCTGGTGACTCAGGAAAAAATTACTGCGATCGCGAGGAGTTCTGATCCAATAAACCGACATTCGTCAAGATTATGAACCATTGTCTTAACCACTAGACCACGATCGTGAAAGTGCCTTTTAACGGGAGTCAATCGGTACATCTCCCCCCTTGCCATCAGCCACTGCTCCTGGAGCGGACGACTTTTATGAACGGGTTTTTTGAGAGTTGAGGGAATCCCAGGAAAATCCGATCTTTTGATTCGAGGGACGAGGGGGCTACAAGGAAATTCTTTTCTTTCACATTGTAGCAGGTGCTCATTTTTACCTTCGCGCTATGAAAGTTGCAGTACGCTTCAGGAGCAGCAGCTAACGGCGAGGGAGGTTCATAATCCCGACGAAATTTGAGCAACAATGGATCGGAGCTCGCGATCGCTGTAATTTTTGCCTGAGTCAGCGGATCGCCGAACATTTCCAAACCCCCCCTCAGTACAAAAGATCAAATTTTTTCTTCTCAAAAATAGCTCTAAACATTTCAATTAAATTTTTGCAATGTCACATTGGCATTTCGCTACGATAATTTAAACCATTCACAGGTAGAAAAATGGAGTGAGTGGCACAATAAAATGAGCTAAATATCCAGTAGGAGATTAATAATGGCCATAAAATAATTAGGAGCAACGTCAGAAGATCCAGAATTCAAAACAGTGGCACAGCATTGACGAACATTTTTCCTCGTTGTTTTCCCTACAATTCCAGAACGAATCAAAGAGTACGTTGACCGTAGCATAAATCACCTAAATTGTCACTCGATAAAAGTCTCGACAAAGAGGAACTCAATGAATTTCCTTGAATGGGAATATCAAGCAGCACTGGTTATGTTCTACTGAATTCGCACAAATTGAAGGAAAAACAGATAGGGTTAGTAGCGACCGCCACTAAGTGTGGAATAACTAAGGTGCCACAGGCTAGTAATGGGCGCCAGGCTATATAAAACAACACGAAAAACAGAGCTCGGTATGATCACTGATATGATAGTGCCCAAGTACAAGTCCGACTGGAAGTACAAAGTTCAACCAAAAGGAAGCCTATGGAACAGCGAAAGTCGTCGATTTGGGCCTCCAATCTACACAGATTTGCCCACAGGCACTGGGGCGTGGATAAAAGGATCGGGCTGCACATTCCCCTGGGTCCCACACCGGTGGATTTTCAAGCAGAGATTTATGGTATCATCGCTGGAGCCATCGTAATTAAAGAAAAACGATATCGCAATAAAATTATCAACATAATGATGTTAAGCGTCTTGCGAGGCGTCGAAGAACTATTGCACACCGTCAAAACTGGCGAGGGAGCGCAAGATGTGTCTTTAGCAAACTCTAATTGAGTTAATCTCTGCTGGATTCCTGGACATACAGGGATCACTGGAAATGAGCGGCGGACCTTCTGGCCAGGCTAAGTTACTGTTTTGACTGATAAAGGCCATTTGTTTATACTTATAGGATCAATCTTAGCAAATTGCTGGTTTCCCGGCCCTACCTCTTGTAGAAATCTAGTTAGCGCTACAGTCTTCTTTTGTTTTGTGGCTCTCCCTCCCAATTAATTCAGTGGTATTTTTTTCGCATTCTTCTCAAGAATTCCTTCAAACTAGTTTCACAGCAGGAGTGTTCGCATTTTATTCAACCACAACTTATTTCGCATAAGTTGTGCGATTTTGACACAAATCGTGTTGTTTCGTGATTAACCCAGTGCGTTGTAGCCAAGCCTGATTAACATCCCATCTTCACCAGGGATGTCTACACCCCCAATGTGGGAAGGTGAGTGCTTCACACAGTTCACAAGATACAGCAGTTGCCGAAATTAGACTTTCTTTGATCCAGTCCACACAAACCAGAACCAGTGCCCTAGCGGATCTCAGATGAACACAAATGCGCGCCTTTCTACAAATATACCAGCCCGTTCTTCACCACATTCGAAAATTTCGAAGATGTTAAAAAACACGATTTTTGGTACATTTAGGTTGTTATCCCTCTTCAAAGTATAATCAGTGGAACATTCAAAGGGGAATTGGCTAATTGGAGACCTCCTGTGAGTTTAATAAAAACGGTTAGAGCGTTTTTTGCTAAAAGTTGTAAAAAACCTACTTCGTAGGATTATGTCTCAATTTATGGAATGTTGACAGAGATATTTATATAGAAGAAAAGTTAGGTACTAATTAGTAGAAGATATTTCCACAAAGTTTATTGAAAATCATCGAAGCAGCTTTCGAAAAACCTTCCAAAAACCCCTCAGTTTTGGTATGTTTCTCTCTCTCTCTCTCTCTCTCTCTCTCTCTCTCTCTCTCTCTCTCTCTCTCCCCCCCCTCCAGCAATACATTGATGGAAATTGTTCTTGAACGTATTTTCATTCCTTAAAACAATCACTAACAAAATGGAAAAAGAATCATATCAATTGGTATAGTCGTTCTACCGCAAATCTAACTTCAGTCACACTCTGGAGGGTTTTTTAATTTAATATACCTCAAAATGTTATGAGCTGGAAAAACTCAACTTTTTTTACAGGATCGCAATCATTTTCCTATTACTTGGGTAATGAAAAGTAACGACAGTACGAATTATACCAACATTTAAACTCACATACACTGCCAGGCCAAACTACAGTAAGTCACTAATTGAGACCATCCAGAAAAGCCACAGACGCAGAAAACTGGCGTGTTGTGGGCGAGTAGTTTGTTTTTAGATGAAAAACCGCGTATTCACGGTTCGGAAGGTAAATTAACATGGCAGAACTAAGGATGTAGTAACTTGATTTTAAAGAACCAGGGGTTTTCAAGGTTTAGGAGTTGGTAGATTGGGCCTGACTTTCAGTCAACTACAAATTGGTACAAATGTCATTAACAGAATTGTCTGTGATCCGTTGTGTTGGTTAAATGGGCCCTAGGGAGTTAAACAAAGTTGTACATTACCGGTGTTGGTGTTCCGAACTTGCACATTTGCCCCACCTCTGAGTAGGATTCGGACAATACCGGGTGAATTGTGTTGACAAGCATACTGGAAATGAAATGAAAATCGTGTCAAACAAGAAAGAGGAAAAAACACAATGGCTCCACTATTTTGTGGAAACCATACAATAAAGGAAAAAATGTTTTGAAACTTACCACGCATCATTAACAAAAGCAGCTGATGAAAATGAATACTTTGTCAATACACCCACAAAATAATTTTTAATGTCCAATCATAATAAGTTACACAACAAATGTACTCACATGTAGTGGGGTGTTTCCTGCTTGGTCCCTACAGTTGACGGTAGCGCCGCTTTCGATGAGTTTTTCGAGAATGACATCGTGGCCCAAGGTACTGGCGAGATGCACTGCAGTTTGCCCGTGTTCGTCTTTGGCTTCGAGACTTCTGTAGCCGCATTTCAGCAGTTCAGACACCACAGTGAAATTTTCTACAAATAATTGAAGAGCGGATGAACGTGTAAGTTTCAATTGCTGCAAGCATCGTTTGTCATTCTTACAACTATGTTTACACTTTAAAACGTCAATATCAGTGACTCGACAGACTAGTTGGCTATTAACAAGCACAGGCCACCATGGTCACGTTTAACAAATGAAGGAACCTGAAATAGAGCCACCCATTACGCTAAGAGCGAGACTCCAGTTGATGACCAAGGTAAAATACGTTGGGTTGATACAAGATAAGCCACTCACATGGAATGCGCTGCACAAGGCAACCTCAGCTCTGTGAGCATGCAGAAGGCTGCGCAGTAAATCATGGGATGTCACTCCAAAAGTGATGGAATGGCTCTGCAAGGGGATAATAAGACCCGGTGTCAAAGGAGGACAAGAAGGAAAACGAATAGTCAGGCGTACTTTGTTTAGTGGCTCGATGAAGGAGGTTCGTCCTGCCGTGCCTTCTTGTGTCATGGGGTGGTGGGTCCTTAACCACAGGTTCCGTGAGGTACAAGCCATTGGAATGATCTTGATAATATTCTATCAAGGTTTCCAGACCGTGAACAATCGGGTTCTCATCTGCATACAAAAAATATTGGTAATCACTTTAATACGATTGACAATGATGAAATCGATCAATTGCTCAAATCAGTTCCTTCATACAACTTCCCGTAACTACTTAGTATACGCATGAAATACACAAGTGCTCTAGAGCCAATAGTTGAACTACGTTCACAGCCTTTCTTGCCAAAATCTTCTGTCAACTACTAAGCAGTAAAATGAATCACTTAGGCTGTATCACAGCTGAGTAAATTCCTGACTAATCTCCAATGAACAACAAGCAGTGAACTACGACTAAACTTATTTCGTACTGAATGTATTTCGCATGAGTTCCCTTCATCTGTCCATGTCCCCTATGTCTGTTCAAGCTATTATTCGTTCTTCGTGTCTGGCAATTCTAATCCTCAAATGCAGCAGACATTTACGTGTCTTTCCTCCTTTCTATAGTACACGTGAACTGTGTACAAGGTCGAATTGCATGTTCAGTTGTTGTCCCTAATAATGTTTTCATCGTCGTTTTAGTACTGTACGCCTACTGTAAAACTTTCCAATGCTCGTGTGGTCTGTGTTTATCAAAGCATGCAAAGGCTACAATTTTGTTGTTATCTCATTGTAATGCAAAGTAATCCCTGTAAAATCTACCAATGTCTCAACCCAGTTTCTCGTGATTGTCACAAACCAATATAAGGAATAAAACATAATACTACAATAATAATCGTTGTACACAACCGTCCCAATTTCTCCTAAGACGCCAACTGCTCATAAAATCAGTTCACAAGTTCATCCTCAAATGAGTTGGCCCTATGAACAGCAACTTTATAAACTCAGCCAACCTTAATTTTCAATCAGTGTGAGGACACTGCCCCCTGAGGGCCTTCAGTACATCTGTAACTTTGTAAAGTTTTTTTGTGGCGAATCGCCCAAAATTGAAGATAAAATTGTTCTCGAACAAGGGGTGATGAGGGAGAGAGAAATGGGTGGGGGGGTCTAGCAAGGGATAGTAGTCACAAAGCGACTGAGCCTATACTTGAAAAAGAACCCTGCACAAGATACAATAAGAAGCATCTTACACCAAGCAAACTGGAAAAAATAGTGAGGTTCTACATCGTTTTTTTTTTCTCGACGCCTTTAAAAAATAAGGATTATTTCAAAGCTAATGTTTTAGATGAAGATTTGCGAACCAAATGAAAATACACACTTACAACTTAGGATTTGTATAGATTTTTTTCGTTTCTAAAGTATAAAGCAAAAAAATACATGTACAATACAACACGCGAAAATTTCAAAATAGTTTTCAAAAAATTCGACTGTTTTTTTAATAAATATATAGCCCACTGTATATTTAAAATAAACTACACGTTTCATCCTGAATATAGTGTAATGTACCAGTTTGTCAGGTGGTACAATAAAAGGCATTCAAGAGCTGGAGAACTTGAGATTAAAAAAAAAAGATGAGTGGCCTCTTACGAAAAAAAGGCTAGTGCTGCATCCTAGAGAGCTGACTTTTGTCGATTCTGACAAAGAGGGTCAACCAGAACTGTTTCCAACCAATATTTGCTGATGAAGAGTGAATGCTCGATGTGAGGATCTTCTAAACTGAGTTTTATTCAGAATCATAGCCCAATTGGTCTCTGGTATTTGATAGTCCCCATAATTTTCAAGAAATTAGACTCTTCACATTGTCTTGTCATTAGTGTCGCCGTAATAACGCGTATGGCTCCAGGTAATAAAATCGATCCACCTTACACCAATTCATCCTGAATTTGGAGAATCCTGACTGCAAGACTCCTTAAGATGCTTCAATCACCCCACGGTTAAAATCGTTAAGTTAGCACACTGAATATTTTTTCAAACAATTAACAATTACTTAATACAAAAAATATCTGCGTAAGATCGCTCCAGTATACTGTGTGTTCACTGTGACTGTCATGCTGAATGTAGGAAGCGCGCATGACTGACACAATTATTAATTTGTGAAGTTTATTCGGAGCACGGTACTTTGTGGCATCCAATCATCAGATCATTGAGGCTTTCACTATTCTTGGTCTCAAGATAGCATGGTAAATGCATTTCACAAATCGCAGCCTCACCCAGTGTCTTCATCACTTATAATACAAATAATGAGGTTAATTGTGACCTTACTCTTTGCCCAAATTGTAAAACGACGAAGTGTTATCAGTAATACCTTATCAGAGCTCAGACATGGCATACTCAGCCTTTGTGCAACAGAACTAATTATTATTGTACTTCGCACAATAAAGAACCATTTATCTAGCGCTTTGTTTGGAAACAAAGAAACACTAACCGATTGAGAAAAATGCATCTTCGCCGTGTCTTCGTATTTGGTAATGAATGACGTCGTGGTCGATGAGAACAGACAGAACGAAATCCCGAGCGCTTGTCGAACTGTTTCTCACCAGAAATAAACCGCTGGGAGAATTCAAATCTGTGAAACACAAAACATGAAATCAACGAAACATCAGATCGAGCGCTCCCCCCACAAAATACCAACTGAATGGTGGCAAGGTTTATTACCATTTAACAACAGGCTTTCAGCGTCGTCCCGACTCAAATTGCCGTGATACCAGCAAATTTGTGCATCAGCTGCCATTTCCTCGTCCAGAAGCTTGTACTGCGAAGGGGACAAAGCGGGGGTGATTTTAATCTTCAAACAACATGACAAACTTTCACTCAAGGACAAATAACAGTTTTCTCCCAATAAAAAAGTAAAAGATTTAATTGAGCTTCGGAAATACACACAAAACGCATCAACGTTCACGTCACCAAACAAAACACTCTAATTTCTTGCTGTCAAACAAAACCTGCTGCCAGCGGATACATCGCAACTTCAAGGTTGCACAAACCGATCGATGAATCGCTCGGTTTAAATTCCCATCGATCATAACGACCTCGAGTTACATTATTGCGCAACTATCGCACATATTTACTCACCTAACTCCCGCTAACACATAACTGCTGACAACTGTTAGTGTCGTAGAGTCCTTCGAAGATGTTTTAGAACCAAACTCGCAACCTCTTCATAATTCAAGTTAACGAGAGGAGTAACAAAACGTTATCAGTGAGTTGACTAAAACTGTGTGCGAGTTGTGATATTTCCGTATAAATCAAATTACTGGATTTAATAAAACACAAGAGATAAGTAGGCTGGAAAAGTCATGACGTCAGGCGAGTTGTAACCGCATCAGAAGGTTACACTTGTGGATTACGCACTTACGTCATCTACACTTCATATATATCAAGTAAACGGCGTGTGTGTTGAGGGGGGAGACCATAACAAAACGGCTTGACTGGACCTTATGGATACGAGTACGATTTCAGTGATTGATAAAAGAGTAATTAGAAATAAAGTTGAAGCAATCGGAAAAAACCGCTAAAAATTGTTGAAAAACTGTGGAAGAATTTTCGTAAAATTGATAGACATTTATGGGAAGTCTACGGTAAACGTTTTTTCGATGATTAGTAAACCTGAATAAACGTTCTTGCGAAATCAACTACAAATTGAACATCAATGGCAATAAGCACGGTATTGGAACCATTGCCGTTTCACTAACAGTTCTTACCAGATAATTCCAAAATAGTAAACACCAACCTGTTTAGAAGATTTGTGTCGATAATCTGAATAATCAAGAATGGTCGTGCCATAACAAAAGTAGGAGCAACTCAATAAATTCAGGATCATGAAGCTCTACTAATTTCTATGTAGTTGGCTGGTTCTACGTTCTTCCAAATTTTTATAAAACTGGATGAAAACTAGATTTTTCCTTGTACATCGGGGATACTGGATTTCTGAAAAAATCGTGTTGGTAGTCCAATAAACTACACGGTAGAACAACGACGAAGCTACAATTATCCAGAGTAACCTAAAAAATGTTGGAGTTCAAACTAAACATCGTGTTTTAAAGTATTTATCCCTATTATTCCAGCACAGTGACACCAATCAACAAAATCGTGTTGACAGTTTCATCAATTACCGATACATTGATCACTCAATGAAAGTCCGGGCATAAGCGGCAGTAGCTCAATAAATTCTAAAACTGGAAGCTACCAATTTCAACGTAGAACGTTTCGAAGCAGAATGTTCGTGGGGGGCCGAGGGAAGTTGTGTAATAAGTTGTACCAGATATTAACTCTCTTTATATGAACTTGGTACAACTTGACGTTCTACATAGAAAGTAGCAAGTGTTTAACGTGTGGAAAATGGACTGAGCAGCTTCCATTTAATGAATGATCGAACTTCGTAATTTATTGGACTGTCAGTATGATTTTTGGGAAAGGTTCGCGCTAATTGTTTTGGAGTTATAAAGTAACTAAGTTAAAACCCTCAATTAAGGATAAGTTTAATCTCATGCGCTCGTGCACCAACGCAATGTCATTCCAGTCCGTTTATTGGTGTTGGAAGAATGACAGGAATGCCCCTTGACTTAGAAACCAAATTATTGTTTTTAGTGGCTCAAGTAAAATATAACTAAATAGCGCCAAAAAACGTACGAAACGATGTTGGTTTGTATTCGAAAATGTCTGAAGCTTCCCCTGATTAAAGTTAACGTACCTGTTAGGTGAGTCCGTCTCCTCTGGCTTGTGAGTTACTGTGGGCAAGCGCTTTCGATGTAAAGACATCATCGTCTGGCCGTTTAGTCAGTACTGGAGTCAGTCAGTTGGTCGTGGTCTTTATATACAAAGAGAAAGGTGAAGGGAGTGATGGAGCGTTGGGGAAGGGGCGGGGAGAGGTCTTGTTGGTCAGTCTTGTTAGTAGTACCTTAGCCGGACTGGCTGTGTTAGGTATTAAAGAAATTGGGTTGTGTCCGCCAGTAGGCAAATACTAAAGTTAACGTACCTGTTAGGTGAGTCCGTCTCCTCTGGCTTGTGAGTTACTGTGGGCAAGCGCTTTCGATGTAAAGACATCATCGTCTGGCCGTTAGGTACGTTAACTTTAGTATTTGCCTACTGGCGGACACAACCCAATTTCTTTAATACCTAACACAGCCAGTCCGGCTAAGGTACTACTAACAAGACTGACCAACAAGACCTCTCCTGCCCCTTCCCAACGCTCCATCACTCCCTTCACCTTTCTCTTTGTATATAAAGACCACGACCAACTGACTGACTCCAGTACTGACTTAACGGCCAGACGATGATGTCTTCACATCGAAAGCGCTTGCCCACAGTAACTCACAAGCCAGAGGAGACGGACTCACCTAACAGGTACGTTAACTTTAGTATTTGCCTACTGGCGGACACAACCCAATTTCTTTAATACCTAACACAGCCAGTCCAGCTAAGGTACTACTAACAAGACTGACCAACAAGACCTCTCCCCGCCCCTTCCCCAACGCTCCATCACTCCCTTCACCTTTCTCTTTGTATATAAAGACCACGACCAACTGACTGACTCCAGTACTGACTAAACGGCCAGACGATGATGTCTTTACATCGAAAGCGCTTGCCCACAGTAACTCACAAGCCAGAGGAGACGGACTCACCTAACAGGTACGTTAACTTTAGTATTTGCCTACTGGCGGACACAACCCAATTTCTTTAATACCTTCCCCTGATTATTCTATGACCATTATTAAACGTCAATCATATAAGTAGTTTATCAAACTACCACCCTGATTTTTTTAAACGTTTATTTTTATAACGCTAGAACCATAAGAGCCTAATTTATGAAAAAGAAACTGTTCAATCAATCAAAATCGTTGGAGCAATTCCTTCCTACTTCGTAGGGGTTCTGGTGCGGCGCATTGTACAACTTTTTTCAGCCACTAAATTTGACAATTTTCGTACCCAACGTGTTCACTTAACCCATGTGAATAAAGTTATGTCCCAGTAAGCAAAGAGAGACAGGTGGATAAAATATCGATGTGAAGTGACACTATACAGACCGTTTCTTGCTATAAATAGTATATAATTAGGCGGGAAAATGTTTGCCGCCACAAAATCGTTCCGAAATAGGTTGAGCTAATTATCTCAATATACTTATTGAATAACCTGCACGTAGGTTGCCTGTCCACATATTTCACGTTGCTTTATGCTAATGGTTCGAGATTTACAGGGAGAAAAATGTTTTTTGAACCAGTTCTTGTCGAAAATGTTGATAACTTATTGCGTTGATCATGCCATTTTCTTACGAATGAAATTTGGATATCAATATAAGTTTGTTGAAAACTGTCTGTAGAAAAATGTCTATAAAGGTCAAAGTCGTAAGAGCCGTCTTTAAGAAAAAAATGAGCGTTTATTTTCATGGTGGATCGTCTAGTATCAAAAATTGTTACTTGGTCAGAGTTTCATTTTTGAGAATTTTTAAACATTCCGTAACGGTTAAGGAAATAGGTGTGTTATACAGAATGAAAAATAGTTGAGATTTGTTAAGCACCCCTAAAAGTTTTCTCTAGAGATGTCCGTGTGGATTATGTCGATGGCTTGATATTCTCCACTTCGAACAATTGATCTGATTGGAACTTGTACCAATTTTGTCTAGCAGGATTCCTTATTGTACTGAAAACGTCAAAATGTTTTCGTATCACGAATAGCAGTCTCTCTGAACTGTTCAGTATTGTGTGAGAGAATAAAATGGTATGTGGTGCATCGTACCAGGCGTTTCACCTGTACAAAAGAAACACTATTATTGTATCAAACGAATGTGGATTTATGCGACCTATACGTTGGAAACTAATGCGCGTTTGTTATATCGTTTATTCGACAATCACCTCGTTTCCGATCTAACGTGTTTCTGTACTTACATTCTGGTTGATGTATTTCTGCAGAATTTTCCACATCATCATATCGACACCTTTCGCTGGGGATGAGTCGATGTCTTCAGTCGCCTGGCCCTCGAACCACTTGGAGCCGTCCGACGACTTGACCCGACAGACTGACTGAATCAAATAAAGAACCACCAAGGTAAGCCGCAACTGATGACTCACGAGACAGGAGGAGAGCGAGATGAGTAACACAATGCTGACCCTTCTGGTCTCAGGTAACGAATTTACGTTATCGCCGACATTTGTACCTACACCAGCAACCTAAAAAAATTTGAAATTAAATCATTACTTTACCGTAGCTCTAGGAAGAAGAAAGGATAGGTATGTAATCGGCTGAAATTCATTTTGTTAGTTTTCTTCAGGTCAATTCGCTTTCAAGGTTCCAGAGTCCGAAAAACACCATGCGGCAACATGGTACGTGTAGTATATTTTGAGGGAAAACGGCTGAGCCAAATCAGCCCAAATTTGATATCTAGCTCCAAGGAACGCTAAAATAAGGGTTTGCGCAAAAACGTATAACACTGTTGTGACATTTTCATCCGTGGGAATAACGAGAGCAGCTCAACAAATTCAAAATTTTCAACAAGAATAGATTTTAGTAGTTTTCTCCTCATAAATTCTGCTACAAACTTAGCTCTCTGTCAAACGTCGTGCTGATAGTCCAATGTGCTACCTATACGATGCTACCATCTCACCCTCTCTCAATTTTAGGCTTGTTGTTAGTCCTTTCTCCGGGGGCTTCAACACCCGGGAATGTCGCATCAGTGAGGAAGTCTCGAGGTAAACAATGCGAGCCCTCAAGAGTTTGTTGACATGATATCCTGCGGTCGCATCGGATCTTGTCTTAATACACCTTCAAGGCAAAGAGCCTTTTATTACTACCAATAGGGAGATGCTTGCATATAACAGTAGTAATTGCCGAAGACTGAACAGAGGCAAAAAATCCAAAATTAAAATGGAACTAAAATTGGCATTTTTGTAGTGTAGGATAGTTCGGAATTTGTGTACGGTCTTGACCAGAAATACGCATGTTCGAGTAATTAGAGATAGAGGGTCCGGAGATAATAAAGACCAACCATGCAAATGCCGGAATTCAAACTGCCGCGTGCCTTTGACTTTGTTCACAACTGTTCACGCGAACCTTTTCAACAAAAAAAAAATCGTGTTGACAGTATATATTACCTATAGGTTAGCCAGTCACTCAATAAACGTTGTGGCATGAGCAGTTAGCCAGTCATTCAATAAATTCAGGACTGTTAAGCAGTACACGTTTATCCCTATAGAATGATATGTCTCGCATAAAATGAGCGAAAATCTTATTAAATTAGTTGCTCGAGCGGCTAAAATTGCCAAACGTACTTTGGGCAGGAAAAGTTGTACCATGCGTAGCATTATCTTTATAGCCTTTACAATAGCGTTTTTATAACTCCAACTGAAGCTATTTAGTTTCAACTTAGTTGGGTGTAAAGTGTAACTCGCCCTTCTGACTGTCGTAGAGGTTCCTTTTTGGGCAACTCAAGTTGCGTATACGATTTAGATTTCTCGTGGAGAAATTATGGGTAGTCATTTGTACATAAACAGTGCAATTAGCAAACTGAAGTACTATCTGAAAAATTGTCAGTTCAGATTTATAATTGCTCTGATGATGGCCTAACCACCGAAA
The DNA here is from genome assembly GCA_020466155.1 of Pachypeltis micranthus. Lineage (NCBI taxonomy): Eukaryota > Metazoa > Arthropoda > Insecta > Hemiptera > Miridae > Pachypeltis > Pachypeltis micranthus. The sequence continues at coordinate 44,503,006 of CM035769.1, forward strand.
CCGGTATACGTTTTATTAAAACTAGTGGAGAGAGGCCATATGCTAAAACCCTTGAACAGGTACAATAAATACTAGTCAATAGCGTAACGTAACGCAGTAGAAGTTCCCTCCTAATAAGACGCGCGCGAAATTAGAGAGGCAAGCCCCCCGGGTTCCTTGAAATACCTGTGCCGTTTTCATTAACAATGTGTACTAAAAAGTATTTATATATAAAGTTTTATCTTATGAAGAACGACTGGGGGTTGTGGCGTGCTCCTGTAATCCAGCTACTTGGAGGTCAGAAATTGAGGACGGTTTGAGATCGGGACTCACTGTGCGCTGGTGCTTCTGCGTTGACCAGGCGTCCGCACTAAGCTGGCCATCAACATGGTGACATCGGGGGAGCCTAATGTCACCAGGTTTGCTAAGGAGAGGCGCACCGGGCCAGGGGGGAAACCCAGCAGCCAAAAGTCTCCGTGGTTTGCAGTAGTGGGATCGCGCCCGTGAGTGGGGCCCAGCGTACAGCCCGAACAATATAATCGGACCAATTTCTATTTTTTATTACTTCCCAAATTCCTTCAGGATATTTTAATAAATTTTTATTCGTAGTACCGCGTATTATTGTGCCTGTATAAGTTTTATTAACTGTTAATTGCTGACCTAACCTAACCTAAGTTAGTTTGTAACAACGCACGAGAGATGGCAGGGTAAGGTAGCTTAAGCTGCCTGTAGTTAAGCTTTCAAATGTCAAGTTTAATATACACTTCGTTCAATTCATTGCACATCGTACAATGCTACAGAAAAGGTCTTATTAGCCCTTCTTAAAATCAGTAGTGAGTTCAACTATTCATATCTGGCGATTGAGTGGCTGAAACTCACAAGTTGGCCGCTGCGCTGATAGGTAGCAGCACGTGCCATAGTGTTGTATACAGCCTTCAACGGCCAATTTAGCACGGTTTTTTTTTTTTTTGCATTTTGTTCGTTATTTTCTTGAATGCGTGAAAGTGATGTCATTCTTTTGGTAGGGGAATCCAAATTTTTTGAAAATATGTTTATGTTTTTCGTTTAATTATTAAACTTTAAAGCGACCTTCTGCCAAACAAATATCTACCTTTTCTTGTCTATGAATATTCGGTGTACGAAAATACAAGCGTATGAAGCAACAAAATAAGGATTTTGCCTTTTACGGAAAAATCGGCTTTCAATAGCCCGAACTTCTTTACGACTAAACGTCTTACCTCTAAGTGTCCGATGGTAAAGCTAACAACCGAAACGTACGAAAAAACTTGTACTTTTTTTCTTCACGTTTTCGATTTTTCCGCATTAAATGTAGTCTTAGCAACTAATGCCCACATTTGATTCTGTACCATTATTTAGATATAAGAGATCATTGAATGACCGTTTTTCAAATATTCTCAAGAAAGAACGGCTCAAGTAATTTTGATTAATGGCGGATTCGGGGACTTTATTGTTGGGGGATAAATGTTAATTATTATTTTGTTCTAGAACATTATCATTACTTTTGTCTATTTGGATGGAACCAAGAAAGGAAAGGTTGAAAGGAAAATTGAAGAAAAGGGTAGGTAAATAATCCTAAGTTTTGTCTTCCATGAACGTTTCTGTAGAAGCCCCCCCCCCCGTAAATAATCAGATTTACATCGGTTACAGAAGATTAGTCAACAATATTCGTGGAGAATGATTATTTTATACCAATTATTGGGGCAAAATATGTGGAAAGTTTTGTACTCTATCAAACCCCCCCCCCCCCACTACCGAACCCAAGTAACCCTCACTGTGGCATTTAAATATCTGTCCTGATTCTGAAGACGGTCTTGGAGCCGAAATATCGTTCTCCTCTTATGAGTTCCTGACGTCTTTGTTTGGTTCAAACTGCTCGAACCCAAAACCATAAAATCTACAATTCTACCTAAAGGCAAAAGTAAGGCTAAGGGTAGGGAGAGTAAAAATTCTTTGGAAATGAGAGTACTAATTGTTGAAAATTGACTAAAAAGTAACATTCCTATCAAAATTGGTTAAGGATTGTTAGTAAATTTTTTATTTTTGCAAAATCAAGCGAAAATTGTGGAGAAAGTGAGTAAATATCGTCGAGGAATCTTATTTTTGATTAAGAGAGATTAATCAAGAATATGATAAATTATAAGATGACAATCGGGTTAATCGGTCGGATTAAAAAACATTTATTAGTAAAGTAGATTAAAGTGCGCACAAATAGGGAAGAGTTGGATTGATCGAGGGGAGAATGTTCCAGGACGTAGTCGAAATCAGAGAACGGGGAGAGCTCGAAATCCCCAATGCTATCGAGCAGGAGACGGTAACGTAATTGTAAAGCATTTCAATAGGCGGAGAAAGAAGTAAAACGTGAGTATATTACAAACATACTTAGTATTTTTATACATAAACAGACATTTACCAATGTTCCTGCGAGAAACTTGTGTCGTCAAATTAACAGAAGTGGTTAAGGTGGTTCAGTATCCGTAGATGTTCGATGACTGAAACAGTACGAATGTCCACTGCAATCATCCTCTACATACGCCATGACTTACAAATAAAATAATTGGCAGTTTCGAAATTTACAGCATTTTAATTAATGAGTAGTAACGCATCACTTAATGTCGTAAATCAGTCGTCAGTGAATATTTTGAAGGCGTCCGATTTGAAAGGTTTGGGAATTCGAGGTCGACTTATAAGAGGTGTTTTTCGAGATGTCGATGGTGTGTCTAACGTGTTGGCTAAAGCGCTAGTCGAGGTTGGGGCAGGACCTGCGGGAGTGCTAGGGATGGCGTACACTCCGAATTCCTCACCATGAGGTTTGACAAACTCGGCCGGGTTGTTTGTTTCTTGCAATTCGTCATCGCCTTTCTTCATCGGGCTTAATGGCGACTCGGCGATGGGATATATAGCCCGACTCGTTGCAGGCGTAGTGGGAAATTTATTGAAAAAAGGTTGAGAAGCTCGTCCGATTGGTGTGCTCAAGGTTGACTTGCAGGGGGTACTTAGAGATAGAGGTGCTTTCATAGGAGTCGCTTCTGAACAACCTGTAATAGAAAACAAACAGAAATGTGAATGGTTTGAAGGAACTACTATAAAGAAATTTAAGGGACTTCCATTCATCCGCGAGACTCAGTCAACACCAAGAACGATGATTAGTTGTTGCTAAGTTCCAGACATCCTATACTACCTCTGTATGATTTCCTGGATCATCATGGAACAAATCCTCCAAACTTGGTGAACAATTTTTCCTTTTGTCTCTTGAGGTATTCAATTAAAAGAAGATTTCGATACGTTCTCATGCAAATTCGAGTATAAATAACCAGTGGGAAGCATCACCAAATATACGACGTATTTCTGTAAAAATTGCTAGTAGGCCGCCAATCCCCTTTTGGCCGTTAGACTAGCTTTTGATGAAATCGGTAACGACGATAATTTAATGTTCGGCAAATTTTACATCTCAATTCTTCAATGGACAGTTATAGAAATACTTGCGAGAAATAGATTGTTAAAATAACTTCAACTCAAATTGTCAAAAATACGCTGGAAATTTTTATTTACATGATTTTCCAACGCCAGTTGGAAATGTAAAAGAACTAACAAAATCGCACTCCTTAGCTTTCCGAAAAAGGCAGCTATTCTACCAAAGAGCCCTTGAAAAGCAGCTACGTCAATTTTCTACCCTACAGCCCTTCCCCATCATTTTGCCGACCGCTTTACCTTCTCCCGACAAAAATGTAAACATATTCCCGAAGATCTAAACTCCCTCTCCTCCTACCCACATGTTAAATTTTCGACCACAATTTCCATTAATATAATATGCTCCCATATCACAAAACAATCCTCACTCTGGCCTTTATATCGCTTTACAGTTCGGGGGTCGAGATTTTTTAAGGAATTTTACTTCCAGTGCCAATCAATCCTCCCACTCTTCCTGAAATTAGAGACGTTATTTACTTCGTCTTCAATTTTTACTTGCCAAATTGACACTCCAGTTAATTTTCCCGTTTTGTGGTTATTTTATCAGTACAATCCCCTGAAAAGTTCCGTTTTAGATATTCTGTTGTTTGTTTTCGTTACAAGTTTATTTCTAACATCTCCCATCATCTCTTTCCAGACTCGTTTTTTCGGGCGTTTAAAAAAAATAAAATTTATCAAGGTCGTGAGATCGTTCTTATAATCTAAATAGCGTTAGGGTAGAGGTATTCAATGAATCTCTTCGACTAAAACGTGTCAAGTAAAGGTCTGGTAATCAGAACCCACAAGGACTAGCACTGAAAAAGATGTAGCGAAATGTTACAGAAGTAATTATCAACAATAACCACCAACCTGGTTTACTTTGCGCCATTTTTTTGCTCAAATACACCCATCTTAGTTCTTCAAACGAAAATTCGGTTCCTCCGGCAAAAGCCTGAAACAAGGAAAATATTTGGTCAAGTTTCTGAACGTTGAAACGACGGTTTAGCTCAAAACCAGGAAGAAACGTATTTTATTCTCTATCAAAGTAAACTACTCTCGTTTTTACAACTAATAACTGGCAATTCAACGCTCTAGCGACATATTAATTGAATATACATAATAACCAGCAGCTAACCCAGAACAAGATGAGAAGACATTTATTTTCTGTACTAATGGAATTGGACACTCGTCAGTATTTTTTCCCCCCAACGCCTTACTCATCTCCATTGGCAACACATGTATTTATGCCAGCTGGATCTTCCTCAATTTTTGCCTCATCTCGGTAAAATGGTGTTGTGGCTATTACCTCGTTCTTAAATGTTTCCTTGAGTTCTGTTTTGTATTTTGTATAATTAATTGCTTAAAACAGTGATCAAATTCAATATGTACTTTCGGATTTTCTGGTAAGGCCAGACCTGTCGACTGAAGATTAAATGGAGACCAGCTTTAAATTAACATGGACTTTGGACCCGTAGCTCTTGATCTCTTGTTTCAATTTACGATAAGGCCATTAAGACTCAAGATTGCAGTTAAGGGGGAAAGAAACATTGTAATTGTTGCTACAGACGTCCTACCCAACAGAATTCAGCTCCTTGGGAGTCAACACTGCCTCTTACAAGAAGGCATTAGACAAATTCACCTTAAATAATCCCAGCTCACATTGCAATATCTACATGAGAAAGCCATAGTAACAGATGTAGTCTGGATGTATGCGTTGGCTGCAGAAAAGAACCTCAATGAGACAACAGCACAGAAGAAATGAAAAAGAGCTGTCTTCTTGACGAGATACAACCAATATCAGAAATACCATCCTTCCTACTCACTAGATTAAACTGACTTACCTCAAATATTGGTAAATTAGGTTTTAATGTGGGATGAGGGGACCTAAAAAGTTCTTCTGGGTGTGAGTGCACCTTGAATTCCGCTTTTCGAGTTTTCAGAACATTTGTCGGCACTGGAGTTGCAGGAACGGGTCGTGAAGGCGTTTCTTCCTCTTCGTCTTCCAGTACTAAAGAGAATTTTAAGAAGTCCACATTTCATATACATAACAACAAGTACATATATTCTAAATCATAAAGGGGTCCTGGCCAAGATTACAAGATGCATTACATAACTGGGGTTTACATTTGGACAACTAAATCAATTACTTCATTGAAGCCCCTCAATCTTCACTACCCAGCAGTTGTTATGCAAATGTATTTACAACTTTCCAACTTATGGTACCCACGAGCATGTTCATGTCCTTTCCATCCCACCATAAGACCATATGCTCCTAGTTAACTTCAGATCTATATCCCCCACGATTGCCACATACACACCAGGGTACGCTTCTGTTTTGCCCTAGTACTTTCTACGGCTGTCAGAAAAATACTTTTACAATACCTTGTGGCCCTTTAAATTAACTCAACTCATCACAAACTCCACTGCAGACTGCTTGCTGACTCCAATTCTTACCATACAGAACCTGGATAATTGGTGCGAAATCTTTTGGTTGGGGAAAAAATGAGCCCCTCTTATCCACTAGGCTGAACCAAACGCCAATACAGTAGCACTGTGAATTAAATTTTAACGCAATTTTGAATCTATTAGGTGGCTGGTTGTCTCTTCTTGTATCTTTGATGGCAACGAGAGGTCATAAGACATCTTATAAACAAAGGAGCACCATATCGATAGTAAGAAAGTCACAAAAACCATGCAAAAATTGGAAAAAGAAGATGCTGAAGATGGCTGGAGATAAGACGCTGCAAACCAACACAAAGCAAAAGAACAAAAAAAATCGAGCCGAAAGACCATTCTGGTAACTAAGGGACCTGGCGCATGATGAGCAGAGTGAGGAGGGCACTCAAATACACAGAAATGCTCTGGGCGCATTTTGAGCAGCAAACGTGTTAAGCAGAATAAAGTTCTATGACAAACAATTTTCACAGGATTTTGGTTTCGAAAATTAACAAAACTCGGGGGGGAAACCTTTGAATGTCGGAGTCGAAGGGACTGGCGTGTTCTGGACAGAAAGGGCGGCAGATCTGTGGTTGAAACCCTGATTCCAAGGGCCAGGCTTCACTGTGTTTTCTTTCCGCGCAGATTCTTGGTTCACATGTAACTTAGCCTTTGGGGTTTTGCCTATTGCTAGTCCACTTTCTTCTTCCTGTAAACATAGAGCAAGCCAAAAAATGAGATTAATCGAATGAGGATGAGGAACATTATTGCGAGTAACTCACGCCAACAATATAAAGTAGGTTTCAGGAGCCATTTTCGTAAATAATTATCTTTAAAGAAGTAAATCCAAACGATTACATGCAAATGGAGCGATAAACCGCACAACTTCCCATCTTTTATAGGAAACTGGACTCTACGCTCTGGATTGTGATGGCTAAATATTGACGTATATTGTGGCATTGGCAATGTTCGGTCAGAGACTATTCGCTACCTTTAAGAAGATGATTGAAGTGGCAGCACCAGCTTCAATGAATAGGACCACGACTTTTCACAAATACAGTGTCAGCAAGAATGCTCCCGGCTTGCTGGTGTTAAAGAGTTATGACCCAATTAGGGTGACGGGAGATGCATTCGAGGTACAAAGCCTTCAAAACGAAAGGTGTAGCTTTATTGGTGTAGCACTCTAACGAAATGTTAAGATGTGTGTGCTGATGATCCCCAAACAGCCCAACAAATCTTTCTTTTCAGGAAACATAGAAATAAGGTCAACACGAAACTTAAGGCTTTCATTTCAGGCAAAGCTTTTCAGCATAAAAAAAATAAGTTTTTCTGCCCACTTCCATGACACCACATCCTACAGGAACGGAAATGAATGGGGAGGAAATAAAGAATGAAGAAATAAAAACCGAGCAGTAAGCTGGGGTGAGTGTCATTGATAGGGGTTGGGATAGGCATAGAATGATACGGGGGGTGGGGGCATCACATTTCAGCCCAAATAAATATCAGTAATACAAGTTACACCCAAGTCCCGAAGTTATGGTGTGATACATACGATTAAGTCGAACATTAAGAAGCATGATGGGCATTGCTTGGACAAGTCCCATATATTAATATCTTTCGAATTACCTGATAAATGGAAAATCCGGTTGACGCGTTTCCAACTCTGCTGGACGTTAAAGGAAGTTTCCCAGGACGACCGGATGATGGCCTCGCACTGCCGCCTTTCTTAATTTTGCCAAGAACTTGCCTCTGTCGTTCGGCCGTTTCGTTAGAGACGGTTTTGTCTTTAATTGAGAGTTGACCGGTCATCATCCGCCTGCCAACACTCATTTGAAATATTCTGCGAACAAGAGAGCATTCGAGATGAATTGTTTGAATGAGCACGAACGCGTAGGCGAGATTTGAGAATAAATAAAGTGCATTGGACGCTTGGAACGAGTTGAAAGGAAGATTGTTCAGAAAACTTCTAGCCACTACAGATTCGATGTATTGTAAGGCACCAGCGCATGTTGCGCTCAACAGTCCCAACAGTACAGCATTCTCGATTCCACAACTATAATTCGTCGAAACGAACCAAACACCCCGACTTGACGGACAGCGGTTCAGGTATTTTTGCAATCAGGCACTGGGGAGTCTGCAAATAACATCGATGTCAATTGAAATTGAATAGTTCCATAGTAGCTTGCACTATCATTTGCTCCCACCCAGTTCTTATTACATTTGGAAATTCTCGTTATCGTACATCAATATGACCATCTTCCTTTACAAGACTGAGGTGTAAATCTAAATTCGTTTGATGGGTCTATCATCCTAATTTAGCTAGTGTTGACGGAAAGAAAGAGGTTCAACCTCTGTCTATATCGTGGCCACGTCGATGATTGAGGGAAACCAAGTCATTCAACAGAAAAGATTGTAGTAACTGACAAGCTTTATCAAGGAGAACGCTTGAAAAGAGGGCGTCAAAATGGCGAATATAAGATTAGTTACTTTTAAGGATCAAGACCGTTATTCTAACAAACATTATTGGAGGACTTCATACACTTTCTTTTACAAAACGTGTCATAATAAATTTTACAACGAATATTTTCATCTATTAAGTCATTATAGTAGGCCTCGACGCGGCCGTACATGAATTCCAGTCCACAGTGAATATTATTCCTTTGCCGATGTGGACTTTCATACTGCCATGTTTTTTATTTTACTTACATACAAAACTCTGAAAACCTCAGATCAATTTTGATGTAATTTGGTGATCCCATAAGGGTCAGTATCTAAGTAGTTTCGCACACAGCAGGGATTTAGGCACTAAATACTAGGCAGGTAAGTTTTTCATATGCACCATGGAAATTTTAGCTTTACTTGCCGAATATAGTAGAACCATTTCAGGTCTTACTACGAAATCTCTTCCTGTTTGCTGCCAAATATCCCCACAGGCTCAAAAATGGCTCACCCTACAGGAATGTAGACTTTAACCCATATACTAAATACGTAACAGTCACTTTAACTAGTTGAATTATCGTCTGTTCATTGCTGACTCCAGATGAGAAACCGCTATGATCATGTACCGTTGTTCAGAGTTGCCTAACCTCATTATCATCCTATCTTCAGGAAATACCTATCAAGGCTTCAAGACGGTTTTATCAATCACCGGTTTGTTGCCCATCTCAAGTATCTTCTGTCACTTGAAGTCAATCTTGCCTCACAGTGCTCTACCAATTAAGTTTTGTTTTTTGAGAGCTTCCAGTTCTCTTATCTTACCCAGTATTTTGCTAAGTCTACTTCATCTTCAACATGAGTGTGAGTATAGATAAAATTATATTGAGGGGAAAACCGACGAATATTTCAGATGATTACATTACATTCCTTTCAACTATCAGCATAAAACTAAGCTGAAAAAACTTACATTTGGGCTTGTTCTACAACCTCTTTAGGTTCTGCGCCATTCGACAAAGCCAGTTGAAATATTTGGTTGGCTCGTTGATGATCGTTGTTCATGTCCAACTGATCGGCCCACGCTTTATAAAATGAGGCACACTGAGTGCCAAGCCCTTGGGCGTAAACCATTTGGTAGAGCTCTACTGGGTTGTCTTGTGTCTCTATCTGTAATTAAGGAAACGTATCAAGTGATAAGATTCGTTCAACGTATAAGCATTCATTACATAGTGTTTTATTTCAATATTCTGAAAGCAAGGTTAATTAGAGGAGAGTTTCTTCTCTCTCAACCTAAAATTGAGGAAGTGCAGTTATGAACGTCAAAACCTTCAACGCTTTATATGCGCTAAAAGTAACCTTATTAGTCTAGTCAGTCATCGAACATAGACTCAAGTATTCAAGTGGCAGGGCATTGCAAAATAATACCTTATTATAAACTAAACAAATGGTGTGACATGTAATAATGTGAAATGTATGAAACCTACACTCACATCCATCTTTTGAACTATCAAAAAGGCTTTGCAAAACTATAGAAAACCAAGTTAACTACAGAAATAATGTTGTCAAGATGTCGTTAACTGCGTCATCAATAGTAGTTTGCATCAAAACCATCTATTTGGCGAGCAAATACTTCCAAGATACTCTTAAATACCCTGCCAGTTTATTATATCGACGATTTGGATGAAGTATTAACAATAGATTACATTGACAAAACCCATCTGTGCCATACAACGTTTTAAATCTCAAACTAAATAAGCTACAGGCATTTTCAATTAATCTAGTTCTCAAAAAGCTAGTGAAGCGTTTAGACTTAAAAATTGATAACTGTATATGTGACCCACCGAGACCGATATTCTAAAATAAGTAGGGAAAATGATAAAAAAGGTACAGCTTGAAATTATTATCTACTACTTACGTATTTTATAATAAGCTCTATGAAACGAACATCTTGTTTATAACGTTCGTCTTCCTTGAACAGCATAATAGTGTCCTCGAGGAGAGGAATCAAGTTCGCTTCTCTTCCGTGTTTCGGGCAACTCTGCTCCACCCAATGAACATAATCGTATCGAGGTTCAAGCGGATCTAACCCATCGTAAGTCATTATGGCCAGTTCATGGTTTCTGAAAATGAGGAGAACGCACAACTCAAGAAACTTCATGTCTTAAATAGCTTTAATACTAATATACTTTTAATACCTCCTTACAATCCAAGCGCCATTCAATATTCCTACCCTTACACGCATTTCAACCAACATTCAAGAGCGTACCAGAACAATAAACGCCAATTTTCCACTAAACACTTCCTGTTGCCAGTACAATAATCGCCTATTCAATGATTATTCAATAAAAGTGCGGACATATACTGGGGCAACCCAATAAATTCTGGAACAATAATTCCCACGTAGTTCTACTAAGTTCACATGAAGGAAGTGAAAAACCGATTGGTTCCTGGAGCGAAAATTTCAGGAAAGTGGTGAACTGTAATCGTATTCTCCTCATTTGCAGGTCACTAAAGTCGGATTAGGGGTTCCATATTCCATCTTACTGCTCATTCTAAATAGTACACCAATATTTTCCATCAGGGAAATTTTTGTAACTCCCCTAGCCAGCACACTAAATTCTATTTGGTATCCAGTTGTGCCCGCCTACTCAGTGATCTGATAGGACGAACCAATTGTTGTTCAAAAATAACGTTCGACGGTATGGTATATTTTTCGATGCTGAATTGAACGGTCTTCGAGGTTAGATTGAACAGGATAAGTCAAATAATGATGTGCAAGACAATTATAAACCGTTGTATAATAATCTGAAGCGTTTTTGAGTGGGCAATGCCTGTGATTTTATCAGTGTGTTACGGCCAAGAGAGTGTCAGTTACTTTGTTGTCGTTTCCTTTCTTTATTTATTTGGTTCTTGATACCACGGAGCTTCACAAGGATCGCCGGCGCATCGAAGGCATCGAAGACTGGACCGGACCGGACCTGACGGCCCCTCCTCTCGAGGACGTTCGCCGGCCTGGTGGGCTCGAATCTCCGGCCATGTGCGCTCGAGAGCCCGAAGAAGAGGTTGATCGGAATCGCCTTTTTGTTTCGTACTCGACCAAATTGTGCTCCAAAGAGACATTTAACTTTTACGTTTAGTTGGGCAAATTTAGCGGTATCATCGCGATCACTTACTGCAGTCACGCAACACAAAGTCGACTCTCCTTCGTTGTCATCGTTCCAACAAGGTCAGAACTGCCCGATTTATACGTTCCGTGCCGAAGGAGAATTTTAATTTATTTATTTACGGACAGCAATTTTCTAGTATTGATTTTCAAATATTACTTTATCAGTACAGCTGTATTCATTTCATTTTAATTGTCATGTCCCACTATCAACACGAGGCCCTCATTTAACGTGCTCGCCCAAATTAATTGGTGTCAATATCATCACCCCTATTTGTGCGCGAACAAGTGTTTTAATGTGAACATACACGATTCTCTGCATTTTGTATTTTCTATTCCAAGGTGAGTGAGTGTAGGTGTGTAGTAGCCCACTTCTTCACGTTTCTCTTGAAGATTATTTCTGCCATCCCTTGTATTGATCTGCATGAGAGCCTTTGAAACTTTTGCGAGGGAGTTCACATGCTTATTGCCTATGTCACCCAATACCCAGTATATTGAGATAAAATTGTCTGCTCTTCAGCTGGTTTTGCTTTTTTAACCAGCTAGAAGGTGGGCACATGATACCCAAATACTTGCCTAGCTACCAATGTATAAGCTAAGGCGTTGATGATTAGAAACTATTAGCTAATAGTTACGACTGTTATCGATGGCAACTGCCTAGCTGTAGGTCCCTTAAAAATTCAAATTGAATAACTGTTGAGCTCATGAGCTACGGAACTAAAATGTTCATTTCTCGCTTTGTCAATTGTTTTTTCAACATTTTCGTCCCTTTATTGTTTATATTCATTTTCCACTGCACTTCAAGTGCATTCTTTGTCAACATTCACTTTCTGTTAGTTTCTCAATATCACATGTCACCATTGTTCACATTTCCTTCCCATTACATTTCGTTACTTTCGTGTACAGTAATTAATTTGTTTCACTTTTGTAAGATCAAACTTCGCTTGGAAGCTTATCATTAACTAATGGCTCTACGAAGTAGAGAGGAAAGTTATGTTTTACGTATATACATCGGCACGATTCACAAACAATTATCAAAACACTTAATTTTTTTAATCAGAAACTATTCTAATGATTTTTATTGTTTTTAGAATACACCGCTCTTGATGATATGGCAATGCCAAAAAATTCCCATCCGTGGTAAAATGACGAGTAAAATAAATTACCAAACATTTCGACGAAAATCGATTTTTGTGCAGTTTTACCCTTATAAACTCCGCTCCTTAATAAAATCACGTAGACCGCCTCTTAAATCACCTGGTTGCTCAATAATGGTCGTGGTACTAGTAGGAGAAGCACAATAAATTCCCGAATCATAAGCGCCTCCCGCTGTCATGTACAACGTTGCTTTAAACATAATGAAAAACAGATTTGATTAATGGCTAGAGTTAACAGAATCGTTGAATGCAGGTAAGTTGTGAAATTGTGAATGCACTGTCTGGTGGCACACAACCGTGTTTTGTGTTCGTACTAAGTTAACTGCTGCCTTTGTGCAGTGTGGGGGATACAGCCCTGGGATGTAGACCCCTTCTCAGGTTCTGCGTGTGAACTCGAGCATTGTGCTGATAGCACGTCTTTCCGCATTTATCAAGTGGCATAATATTTATTTCTGACGACAACCGATAGAATGCAAACCTCGAGATCAATATTACGAAGTACACAAACACGTCATGATAATTGAACTATAGACGTACTCCCTTTCTTTTAATAGTTGCTCCTTCGCAACATCATCGGTTTGAGCGAGAAGCGCCAGCCCCAACTTGCTGGCACGTCGGCCTTGCTTCAGCGGTTGAATGTTTTCTTTGCAGAGATCCAATGTCTCCGCGTCCATCCTGAGTAAAGCACGAAACCCAACCTGTAATTAAAATCGACGCGAAATTTTGATTACTCAAGAATAGGAACCCGGAAGCGAACTAATTCCAAGTCTTATTCACGTTTTACAAAACCAACCTTAGAAAAGTAAACCGATTTAGCTGATTTCAAACTTATAAATTGGTAGGCTGGGAGCAGCAGAAAACGCAAGACAGTTTGAACACGAAATTAGCGGTTAGTTTACTATGAGAAGGTTACGGGTTGACTGGTTTCCTTCGTTCGTTAATGGGTACTGCTCAGGGACAGAGCAGCTCCTAGTTCAATTGCGCAGAGAACGTTTGAAGCCATAAACCTACTTCTGTCGGGGTCTTCCCAATCCATAAACTCCACAAGTAGGCATCCATAGTAAAACTATTCTCAAAATCACCTGAAATGCTGTTTTACTTAAATTTCATTTACAGCTAAAGTAAAGCTAGTAGTAGTGGTAGTTTTTTAGTTTTACGGCTCCAAACAACATAGCGTTTTTGAAATGCCTTTACATACCTTACCAACTATTACGGCTTCTTTGGAACATCATGCTAGTTTTTCAACATTTCTTCGAGGTGCTATGCATCTTTATAGTTGACTAGATGGCTCAAAGGTCTTCCCAGGAGACAGTGACTACGGTATTGGATGCAACAGAAAGGTTGCACGAAAGATTCATACGAGAGTTCTGAATTTTAAGTTACAATTTGAATTCCGAAATTATTCAATATCCTGAAAACACTAATATTTCAAAGCTTTAGAAAATTCAAAACTCAATCTCAGAGATGGAAAACATTACCTTGGCCTCATCCGTTAATATTTACAGTGCGTTTACATATCAATAATTACATAGCTATAATTGAACTTTTCAGCATCTCGAACATCATCTAGAACTTTGAATTGATTTATGGTTTCTGGCTTGGCTTATCTCTTTTGGTTCATCACTTTGGATTGGATTGAATTTTTCAATTAATGGTTTTACGATTGTAGTACTCAAGAGACCTAATAATTGAAAGAGATTTGACGATTTCAACATACTTTGCCAATGGAACTCCAAACCAACGCATAATTTATCATTCTCCCGTCATGACCACGAAATATTGAAAGTTATTCATCTTTTGCATCTAGTCGTGTTGGACTGAACAAAATTTAATTACCTCATGAATTATATATGAAAGATCGAACTTAATGAAATAATTCTTGCGAGTGGTTCATCTTCAATGAGAAGAATTACATATAAGGACAAATAACTATGAAATTATCTACTTCATACCAGAGATTGGTCATCTTGCGGTTCACCCTATTTTGAAAGTTGGCAGTACCTTCACATTTGACCACTGTAGTAATTTTTGACTCGGGTGGTGCCAATACGCCATAGGTGAGGAGTCCCGCTGCCTGATTAACGTTTTCCTTGCGAGTTTAGTATTTTCTGGGCCATTCTTCACACATAGATAATCGTTTCGTTAACGTTGACGGAGATTCTGAACGGAACGGGTCTCAATCTGAAGAGTAACCGTTCTCAACGAGCGGTTGGATTCGAGAACTCCAACGGTCAGTTGCGTAGTTGCTCTTCAGTAGTCGCCATTTTGTAAGACCCTTCCCATCGATGGTCTCGCTTTTCCGTTCTTCCTGGAGGCCTTTCCAAGCTATTTCAACTTTATTCAGCTCATACGTGTCATTGAATTGATCATTTCCGTAAACGGAATTCATTTCTGCGATTTTAATAATGAAAACATCTAGCGCGTAGCAACACACAACTTTTTGTTACCCCCGTAAATGCAACCGCCCTGCCGCATATTTAGTATCTTCGTTCAACGCCTTTCTGTGGAAATCATTTATACAGTACAAAATGTAGGTAATAAGTAGTTATGATTACTCCGCAAGTTTGATAGAAATCGTTGAAGCCGTTTTTGTGAACATTGGAAAACCGATAAATTAACATTCGACAAATCTCATTTTCCGAGCTATCATGCGTCATTTCTCCGTTCAATAGATAGATACAGAAATAATTGGGAACATCAAAATGCGGATACAGGTCGCTGAAAGACATTCAGTACGTTTGATCAAATCCAGGGAAACGGAAATGTTCAAAACAACACTATTGTCGACACACTTTGAGTTTTATCTTTGCTCAATGAACTGCCAACATTTATGGAGGGGTGAAACAAAGAATATGGACCGACTGCTTGATCACGCTATGACTGCATGTATCGATTGCATGAACAATGTCCGTTAGTTATCTCATATTTATTTCATATACCCATTCTTAATTTCATTGAATTCACTCCTTTTCATAGTCTTTGTACATTTAAAATAATTATATAACGGGGTATTACATAATGAACATTAAATAATTGGCATAACCGTACAGCTGTCGTTATTTCTAATTTCAAACATGGCGCCAGAGCCTATGATGTCGGGCATATCGATATATAGGTATTAACTATTTAAAGAAACCCTGTGAGTTTGGTGAAAATCGTTGAAGCTGTTTATACAAAACTTGAGGAAACAGTAGTTTGCTTCATAGGCCTATATCTCCGTTCAAAGAATTTTCGTGGAGATATTTATAGAGAAGAAAAGTTGGGTACTAACCAGTAAAATATAATTGAAAATTTAATCAAACTCGTTGGAGCAGGTTTTAAGAAAAGTGCAAAATACTTAGTTTTTGGTACATTTTGCCCCCCCTCCCCCGTGGAAATCTCTCATAACCTTATTTTCGTCTCCTCAAAAAATAGCGTACAGAACGAAAAAAAAGGGCCAGCAAAATCGACTCAGTTGTTCTCCCCCAAATCGAACTACTGCCACACACACGGACTACGCACTGAAATTAGGTATTTTCCGATTCAGTAGGCTCAACATGTGGTGAAGATCTTTCCCGATCCTTATGTAGCTGAAAGTAAAAACAATTCTTCATTGCAGCCCATTCAACGCTCCGAAACAGTATCAGGTAAATGCCTCTCCAGGCTGCCCAAGAAAACCATCTGGGGCTCCTTGAAGTTTGAGCGAAGCTTCGAAAATTGAGAATACAAGCGCTTTCATTTCGAGTGAAGAGTACTGAACAATATATGCCGGTCAAATTGATCTGCATGATACCTTCAACATTTATTTGAACAGTGACCCACACGTTGCAAGTCTAAACGGTACGTGCAATAATGTACTTTCTAGTAATTGGCACTTACAGTTTTACATTTTGCTTTTTTATAAGGCAATGAGTAAGGAAGGTAGTGCGATCGATCACCATCATAGTTACGATATCTTCAAGATGGTTGTGTACAATGTGGTTTGGCGATATTTTCATCAGACTGGGCAACTGTTGTCGAACAGGTGAAAATCATACCTATGAACCCTAAATTGCTAACACCTTAAAAATGTGAAGTATATTGCTGGTGCCACGCATCCCACTACTCTCCTTTGCCCTTCGTACATTCAAGTATTCTAATCGGTCTATCAAGTAGTTCTCTTCTCAATTTATATGCTCCTGGGCTCAACTTATTGGGTACCCCATTTCTGTACTACTTTTATATTACTCAATATAGCATACAGGGACTGTAGTGTGAATCATAACTCTCAAGAGAGACTACTTAAATTGTGAAGAAATGTCTATAATTTAGTGTATTGCATTTTTCACTACTCTTCCGGCGCCGAAACTGTCATTAACAAAAATTCAATCGACAATTATTTTTAGACCAGTGTTTGAGAATCACCAGCTGGTTTAATAAAAGAAAAAACCATCCAAACATAGTTTTAACAGCTTTTAAGTGCTGCTAATAACCTTACTTTGACACCTCGTGTTGGTATGTGGGCTGAATATCAAATTTGAACTAGTTAGGTCCACTCATCCATTCTTTCTCAATGGTGTCCATTGAAATATGGAATATTTTGGCAAACTGTGCTTTTGATATTGGAAGACTTCAAAATGCGAAGATTTGAAAGATACGAAAAATGGCACCCATCTGTCCTGCATTTTAGGGATAAGGAATTTGTACACTAAATAATTTCCACCATTCAGGCGAGGGTAGAAAAGTAAGGCTATACGCTTAAGGCTGTTGTAGCCTTTGTGTCATGCAGAAGGTATAATCACCTGATGGAGAGTTCGTTTGAAACCTTTTCGAACTGCGGATTGATACAACTGAGTCAAAATTGATTAGATGTCGTAGTAGGAGTTGGTACTGCTAGATAATGGTTAGTGTGGTAGTGCAATGGCTTTCGATTTAGTTTGCTTCGCGTCTGATTATAAACGCGATGTTAAAAACTATCGCGAGTGTTTAATGTGATTTCGGAGACTCGCGCCATGAATTGCCATCAAATATTGAGTGGAGCTTGCAACGCTGGCGATCATTGTTTTGCTGTGGGCAGCGTCGAAGGGATCCCCTTCACGGTGAGTTACCCTCGATTAATTATCCGCCAGGATTGTGGAAATCACAAGTTTTTTCCCTTTTGAAAAACAACTGGCTGCTTGAACTGAACAGATGGCGCCTTCATAGCTGTTCGGAATTCCCCGTCCGCTTTGTAAAACTAATTCGATCGTTCGTCCTTCCGCCTATTTGCCAGACCCAGACATTATCGATTAATATGTAATTGAAAAAGCGAAGGCTCTCCAACGGTCTGTTTGACTCTAATCAACGAGATGCGTGCAGTCAATTTAGATCAGATTTAGTTCTCAATTTTCGTGTTAATGCGAAATCACGGGACTGCTCGATCTCGGGATAGTCGAACCTCTCATAATTTATTTGTGCGCTTTTGATCAACTTTGATTTCCTGGCATTATGATCATTATAATCAAGTTCAGTTACCAAATAGAGCATATTCTAGCTTATTCGCACAATTGGTAACTTGTCAATTAGTTGCTGCGTTCAGAGCTCGGCAGTATTTTCAGAAAACTCTTGACACAACAAATTGTATTGAACGTTTCGAATCAGTATGTCTGGCTATTATCACGTTGTGTTGTGTCAACTCTTCAAGTTGTTTTTTTTATTAAAGCAATAGGGTTATGTCCGCCAGAAGGCAAATTGTTGTTTTTTGTTGTTGTTTTTTTTTCTTCTGAATTTGACGTTGAGCCCACTGCCGTGTTGCCAACAGTTTGGTGTGGTTATAACGAATAACTTGGCGTTTCTCAACTCTACGTCATTTGGCCGTTGTCATCTGTTTCTGCGTCTGTACGCTGAGCGGCTACTGCGCCTCCCGTCTTGACCTGAATTGACTTGGCTGTAACTGTGCCAGCCGCCCTAAGTTACATAACGGCGGAGTGCCCCTCCACATTTTTTTCTCCTAAGATAAATTTGAGTTTTTTAAACTTGTGGTCGACCTTCGGAAACGTATAATTCCCTTCCCCCGACTGTTGCAATTAATCCGGTAGTTGTTAAAACTTTGTTTACCCCCCTCAGCGATCCTTTCGATTGCAAATACAATCGGTTCATTTAAATCACTCCGTCTGCTCAGCATCCGTTGATTGAAAACATTTCCAAAAATAACGCTGAACTGTATGCTTAATCTGGTGATCACGTAGTCTCGTTGATAAATCACCGGATGTACCCTGGGGCTGTACCATAAAATAACTTGGCGCCTAGATCGCCCAGTGGGGTGTAACTTGTTACTGGATGTAGGACATGCTGTTATTGGTCGCTGTTGACACCCGTAGTGTTAACTGTTATCAATACCTACTTTAAGGGGTCCAGGTTTCTGTGTGCCGTGTGGTAATGATCTGATGTTTGTTGGTATCTTTTTCATACCATATCAATTTTTAACGCTTCGATTATTGTTAAATGCGTTTATGTTATAAATCGATGTGATCTTATATCATAAGATCAGAGGAGATAGACGTAATTTTTCTCATTGTGATATTAACAATAAATTTCAAGACGGAATATATTATTGTGAACTCTTATCTTCAGTGAGAGAGAACGGTTGACATAAGTTCGCTCAAATTTGATTCTAAGCCTGTAGATCAACATGGCACGTTGAAACAAGGGTAGGAACAAATCAGTCCAAAATTTAACAACTTTTTTTTTCTAAAACGGCTCTAACGATTTGAGTAAAATATAATGTACAGGTCCATAACGTAAAAAATTATGACTAATGTTTCATTACAAATTTCGCTCGTACTACGATAACGTTCTCAAAAAATCTCTGAGTGGTAGTTCAATGGTTATTAAATTATCAGGAGAAATCTCAGAAATTCCGGAATTCAAACGTTCGTTTTGCCGATGAACTTTTTTCGTCGTTTCCCTTATATTTCCAAAACCGTCGGCACTAGCCATTCCAAAAAATCGTGTTAATAGTCCCGTCCATCCATCACCCGTACGTTGGTGACTTAGTGAAGGTCATGGCATAAGTAAAGGTCCAAGCCTAATAAATTTCAGGACTGAGCGCTACCAGTTTCTGTTTTACATGTTCATGTGAACTGAGTGAAAGATAAATCGGATAGCCGAATTTCATTATCTCCGGACTGTGACTTCAGAGGCTTCATTACGGCTTCGGGTTACAACACGAAATTGATGAAGTTAGGCATAAACTGTTAAGTTCCAAATTTCGATAACGATAGTAAAACTGGGTAAGGACGGTTGTGTATTTCCATTAAATTACAGTTACAATGTTATAACGATTTTGACGGTTAGGTCATCATCAGTAACAAGAACGCAACTTGACTAGTAGATGTGGCTTTGATAATTCGATAAGCCTAGTCACTGCATTTTTTCCCAAATATTTTTAACAGCAGAAGTAGAGCAATAAGGATTATGTACAAGTCGGTATATAGCTATAGTTGTTCGAGCGATTTCAAAAGATTGCAGTGCCCAACTAATGGTAATATATTCATCATGATCTTAATTATCCATGGTAGGTTTGGATATGCACAGATATATGACCCGATTTCGATATACTCTTCGTTTGACTAATTCCCAAAAGTCAATGAACAGTTAGGTGTAAGGTTCTATTATTGTTTTACCTGAGTGTGCTCGTGAGCTCCTCAAGAGTCGTTTGTACGAGTAAAAGCTACCCTCGTTGACGCCGAACGGTATAGTGCTCCCAATGAGGTTTTGCGCATTTCCTTCAGAGTTCGAGTGAGTAGGTCCATGTTTGTCGGCGATTGTCTATCGTGTGTCTAATTTCGTTATGTATGACTTGTTATTGACGATTGTGCTGCCGTTCGTTGGTATTACAATAAAATAATAATAATATTATTATTATTGTTATTGCGAACTGACTCTGTCTGTGATGTGACCCCGTGTGATGTTTCGATATTTTGTTAAAAAATGCGATGGTGGCTCGTGGAGTAATGTTTCTTTCTCTATTTCTCCTGCTCAATATACGAGAGGCGACACTGTTTCAAGATTAATCTAATATTCTCTAAAAATACGAGAACTTGTTACTGTCAACTCCTACTCAAAAGCGCGAGAGAAACCAGTTGACACTGCGGTCGCCATCTCGACAATTAATGTTGTCAGAGTAGTCTGCACACCGAGGACATCCGTTGAATTGAAAGGCTGATTCACTTGGCCTTGCGGTACTCTTGAAGACGTTTAAAGGAAAGTTTGATTCGATCCACTCACTCGACTTTTCTCGAAGTGATAGCAGCCAAATGTTTGCCTGCTCGTCCCCACAAAAGTAATAATTTTAGTTGAATACAATTTGGAAAATCAACAATTAATATCAAAAAGTTTACTCTAATGCCGCTCGGCTGTCCTTAGTTATTTTTCTATGACGCGGATGTAAGGCGACTCAAGTGTGCATTAGTTTCATTCTGAGACCAAAACCAGTCCCAATTTTTCGAATTTTCCTCAATACGTCAATATCTATACTTTGTTTCCTGTAATTATATCATGACATTTGTGAGGCTCGGTTTGGCAGGTTTTTAATTGAAACAATATCTGGTGCGATGCATCATACAGCTTTCCTCAGATGTACATGTTCACGTACTTTCAGCGATTGTCATTACTGTAACTACTAATCTTATCTATTTTCACTCAGCTCATTTGAACAGGGTGAAACTTAACGTCATTTTACGTAAAGGGTGGTAGCACTCAAAGTTCCGGAACTGCTCATGCCACGACCATTTAATGAGCATTCAATGCCCAGTTTATTTATGAGACTATCAACGCTATTCTTTTGAGAGGGAAATCCAGCCGTTCCCAAGGCTTTTGTGTTCAAAAACACCATTCGAGAAAATGAACTGTGTTCACGTGTTCCTGTCAACCGGATTAAAAGAGCGCGGCTGACTGACATTTAGCCTGCAGATAAACGAGGGACGCCCAAATATGCTTATGAGAAAAATCGGCCCAAAACTGACCATGTTTTAATCAATAACGGCTCAAATGATTTTGATTAAGTTGTTCGTATGGACAGCTACGAATGGCATGACTGTACTTTTTTTTCATTCGTTGGAAACTGACAAGAACAACACGATAAACTACCGAAAGTTTCGAAGAAGAATTTTGACATTAATACATTATTTTCCTTACAAATACCCCATTTGTGATATTCTCGAAAAGTCGTGTTGGTTGTACAAAACGTAACCAACACAATGGTAGTTTAATAACAGTCATAAAATAATTATAAGCAACCTCAGAAATACCGGAATTCTACCGAATGTTCCTTTGACTTGCTGTTTTACTTTCCTTGGCTCTACGAAGTAGAAAGGAAAGTTATGTAATCGGCTGAAAAAAAAAATTTTGAGTTTTCTTCAGATCTTTACGTTTCAGACCCTCCTGAGTCCGAAAAACACTATTTGGGAAAATGGTCTGTGTGTGTGTGTGTGTGTCTGTGAACGATTTTTAGAGAAAACCACCGTACCAAATCAGCTCAAACTTGATATCTCGCCCGCGGGTTACCATGGGACGCCAAAATAAGGGTTTGAACGAAATCCACCGAAAGTTAATTATAATTATCATAGTGATCAAAACACCAAATATTATTTTTCTCAAAAACGGCTCTAACGATTTTGATTACATTTTTTATATTGATAGCTCTCAGTAAGGCAATTATAGCATAAAATTCCCATTTGTGGGAAAGTGACGAGAGCAGCACAATAAATTATCAAAATTTTCGACGAAATCGGTTTTAGCGCGGTTTTTAGAGAAAACAACCGTACCAAATCAGCTGAAACATGATGTCTAGCCTACAGGTTACCATGGGACGCAAAAATAAGGGTATGGACAAAATCTACCGAAAGTTAACTATAGTCATCACAGTGATCAAAACACCAATTTTTTCTCAAAAACGGCTCTAACGATTTTGATTAAATTTTTTATTTAGATAGCTCTCAATAAGATAACTATACCATAAAATTCCCATTCGTGGGGAATGACGAGAGCAGCACAATAAATTATCAAAATTTTCGACGAAAAGCGTTTTTGGCGCGGTTTTTTCCTTATAAACTCCGCTGGAATTCTTGAAGAATGTAAAAAAAAAAAATTGGTATTGTAGTCCAATCCAACACCTAAAGGGTGAGTGTTTAAAAACGCTCATGGGATACATGGGGGTTACTCCAGAAATTCCTGAATTTCAACTACTGCCGTTTCGCTTACTACCAGCTCTAAACATTTTTACCCAATAACTCTGCAAAAGTAATTACTATCCTTCTTCAAAAAATGTATGTTTACAGCCTCACTAATTATCTGTGTACCGATTGCTCCGATATTGGTCCTGGAATGAGTACGAGCAGCACAATAAAATCTGGAACTGTAAGCGCTACCGCTTCCTGCTGCCGTAAAGCGTTGTTTGACCAAGTTCAAATTAACTGAGTGATGAATGAATTGATTAAATAGAATTAGCCATGTGAGAGCTAAGGAAAGTTGTGTGTTGCAACGCACCAGATATTTTGCTATAAGTTCAGAACTATAAACGTGAATGTTGAGGGGGAGAAAAATCATCTCCATAGTCTAACATATGCACTGGTTACTCATTAAAAGTCGTGGGTTACGTACGAGCAGCCTAATAAATTACGGAGCATCAAGCGCTATCAGTTGTTGCTGACAAATTGGTCGGATTTGTAGGGGTTTGGAGCTGTAAGCTTGACCCCCCCTCCTCCGCTCGGGGATCCATGATACATTCGTGTCCGTTAGATAAAAGTTGACTTTTGAATACTAAAATTTATCTTTTCAGTTAGGAGGGGCACAATCTTGTCAAGGTGCATAATATGCTTTCAATATTGGCTTCTGCCCGATTAGAAGAGAGTTGCTTGATTATCTGCGTCTATTCTATTCGAGATAAGGGGCTATGTCAGTATGACGTCCATCTTATTGTGGCCCCTTTTCCAGGCTTATATGGAATCCGTGGCAAGTCTCAGCTTCTTTATGCGTTCTAGGGCCTTAGTCGGTTCCGATGATGAAAGCTCTTGATCGGATTTGACGAAGATTCCTATGGACCTCTTAGTAATGTGCCTATCTCTCATGCCCCTTCTGCGCGAAAGCTTCTTTTCGGAACTCACCATAAATGATGAGATTGGTGTAGCTCAACAAAAACGAAAATAAATTAATATAAACAGAATAAGTGATGGCACCATGCCATAGTGGTCTTGGTGGTGACCAAGGCATAGCGACCACAGTTATAGAGTTGGAAGGAAAAAAGGTTAAAAGGAAGAACGACCACCAGCGTGGGCATGGTGGGGATTGCTGACGGGAAGAGTCGACGCATCTCCATTGTCCTTTTTTTTTATTTCGCCCTGTTAGTTCTGACTCAGTTGCTCAGTGCTGTGACTCTGAACTTACCCTCCTAGCATGTGTCACTATCATTCTCTTTGTCTTACTTCCATTTTATCAGCCATTTAAGGCCCATAGGTTCACAGATTACCGGTACACTCTGGTGTTCACAGCGTCGTCTTCCCATTCACGGGGGTGATTAAGTGGACTGAGATAGGAGCACTCTCAAATTATTCGAACCAGTCCTCATACCCAAATATTTTCCAGAAGGCCTTGGATTACCAATGCCCTGGAAGGGAGTTTGCTGTGTTTGATGTTAGAATCCTTTGCTCTAAACATGCCACGTAGTGAGGTGAACTACGCCTGTATCGGGCATTGGCAACAATGAGAGGATTTCTTAGCCTGCATGTCTACTAGTGCATTCCTCTTGGTCTCTCTGTGGCCTGATGTTCCAACGAACTTCAGTTCTTTTACTGTTCAGGCTCTACAAATTGTAGCTCAGATCATTCAACGCTCCTTGATTGTATGACACGACCCTTTTCTGAATTCTCTTCCATTGATCGTTTTCACTCTTCTTTCGATATTGTGCGCTTCTTTCTGAGAGATAATCATGAATTTACCTATGGTTCCCGAATATTTGATGTCAAGCTAAATAAAAACTCCAGTTTCTGTCCCATTGGCAGTTTTGGACTCGTGTGTGCATTTATGAATAACTGGTTTCTTTGGCGTTCAATCTCATTTGCTGCCTGGGCTGGCAAAGAAATTGGACTGGTGGCTTTTTGATGCCCTAGTAATACGCTAACTTCATTTAATTTTTGGGAGAGGTTTAGGTAAATGTGGATTTCAGGAACTGGTGGTTAGCAGTGTTTCTGACCAATGAAACATGCAAGAATCGCTATGGACATTATACCTTTATTCCATCCCATCTTATCTCTCGAGAGAATGACTGAGACCTGAGACCCTCAAAATCATCTGCCCAGACGACGAAAGCTAATTACTACAATCGCACTTTCCCAAAAATAGGCAGTCTCTTTAGATGGCCACACCAGTGGTCCAGTGCACACTTGAAATCCGCCGCTGCTTACATCCTTCTAGTGAATACGCACTTTCGAACCAATTGCCAAAAATTCATCCTTCAGAGAAACACATTTCCACCACATTTAGTTCGTACTTTTCTCCATAGCAACCTTTTGCAGAGCTGAACCCCCCCCCCCTCGTGGTTAGCGAAAAACCGACGCCCTCTGTAAAAACTGTGCAATGACGTTCTGAGCAAGGAGCTGGGAAGCTGACGGTGCCTCATTTCCAACTAGCGAAACTTGAGCCATTTTACATGGTCGTTGAGGGGTTTTGGCACGAACGTGGTTGTTATCTTAAAAGATAAACCGAGGTTGACTCGTCTAATCTTTCATTCTCGAGCATTGAGGCTCTTCGCTTTGTTTACCGTCCCTTCTTGTCTGGAAATTAAATAAGTCGAAGAAGACTCCGTTGTTTTGTTTGAAAAACCCGAAGACAAATTTGGCGTCTGGCGCTCAAATCTCATCCCCGGTTTGTTATATGTTCGTTGACGCAGCGCAGATCGACAAGAAGGAAGTTGTAATTCCTTCCGTACTATTGTAGTATTAAAACTGGGGGCCCGTTTTTATTTTCTCATTCCTTGTCGTTGCGTGTAAGTTGAGCACCTTATGCGAATATAGAGATTTCCAGTTATTTCTGTTGCTGCGCGTCAATTTTGGCCTTTGAGCAATAGCTACATCTAGCAAATAAGAAGATTTACGCTAGAATTCCTTAAACATAATTCTCAGAGTGTATCAAATCGCCAGAACTAGTTTAATGAACTCGAGACGATATTTTTGGCATTTCTAAGAACGATGGTGTTAGCTTCCAAATTTAACACTACAAATATAGCCTTTCAATCCAGCTGCAGTAATAAATTAATCACCCACAATTCTAACGAGCATCTACGAGAATCAAGTTCGAATTCGTGAAATTGAAAGGTCCAACCGACACAAGATCCCTCAAAAGTGCTTAGTAATCCAAGCAGGGAGGCACCGAAGGACGAAGATTGAACCATGGCCTTGGAGCAGAAGGCTTGTACACGATGATACTAAGACACCGGGTGTCAATGCGGCAGTATGAATATTCGACTCTCAAAAAAGAGAGTTCTATAGTCAAATACAACCACTTATAGTGCGTAAATTACTATGGATATTCCCGAGCTAACGATGTATTTTCCCACTTCAAGTTTCCCCAATGTTCAGTTGGTTTTTACTTTCCTGGGCTCTACAAATTAGAAAGGAAGGCTACGTAATCGGCTAAAAAAATTTGAGTTTTCTTGAGATCTTTACGTTTCAGACTCTACTGAGTTTGAAGAACACTATTTTGATCTGTGTGTGTGTCTGTGGACGCGATTGGGAGAAATCAGCTCAAACTTGATATCTAGCCCGCAGGTCACCATGGAACGCCAAAATAAGTGTATGATGAAAATCCGCCTAAAACTAACCGTAGTAATCGTAGTGATCCAACTCCCGATATTTTTTTCTTAAAATCGGCTCTAATGATTTTGATTACATTTGTTTAGATGAACAGCCCTAATGAGAAGACTATACCATAAAATTCACGTCCGTGAAAAATGACGAGAGAAGCACAATAAATTACCTAACATTTCGACGAAAATCGATGTTTGGCGCAGTTTTTGCCTTAAAAATCCGCTGAAATGCTACTAGAATAATTTTAAAAAATGATGTGGTAATCCAATCAAATACCTATACGATGAGCGTTTAAAAACGCTCATAAGATTTATAGGGGTCACTCGAGAAATTCCGGAATTTCAACTACCATCGTTTTACTTACTACCATTTCTAAAAGTTTTTACCCAATAACTCTAGATTAGTGTTTATTATCCTCGTCAAAAATCGTGTTTACAGCCTCATTAATTCTCTGTGTACTAAAAGCTCAATAATGGTCCGGGAATGAGAACGAGCAGCCCAATAAATTCCGGAACTGTAAGCGCTACCGCTTTCTGTTGCAGCGAACTGATGTTTGGCCAAGTTCAAATGAACTGAGTGTTGAATAAATTGAATTAGAAGAAAAAGTCATGAACGCAAGTGAATTGATATAGAGCTAAGGAAAGTTGTGTGATGCGTCGCACCTGATATTTCAATTACCAACACTCCCATTCTGGCTGTTTCGTTCCGCAATCGTATCCTCCTTGATTTTCTTTTCTAGCGCTAATGAGTTAATAGCTGCAGTATGAATACAGTTAATTTTGTTCAATTCTGTCTGTTCCTTCGCCAGTCAGGTCTGTCCTCTTTCACAGTTACCGGTTCTAAACCTCGTAACCTTAACTTCTTCGCCTGTCACTCTACCCATGAGGTTAACACACGGTCTTATTAAAAGTTGTGATAGAGTGGGGTGGATATACACGAGTACAGTAACATTACCCATGTACGATATCTAAATGAATAAATTTGTTGTCATGTTATTGCTAATAATAACAAAATGGCTTTAGTCATAACTCTTTAATTAAGTTAGACTAGTCGGCATCTGCATCGGCTACATTATTACGCTAATGACATGTAAATGACAACGAGTTTTTTGTTTGTTTTAGGCCTACGCTGCAGGTTGCAATATCGTCATCTTGGCAAGCACGTTTGAGAGGGTTCAGATCATCCCTGGCGCCATTCACAATTACGTCAGAATAAGTTGCGTCGACTGTTCGACTGACACGGGAAAAATCGCGGCTGCCTATGAAAACCAAGTGTGCATTTTTGAACCCACTCCCCTCATCCATACGAATAGCACTCACGTAAGTTCAATTGTTTGGCATGGATCCAATATTTGCAGTATAATTTCGAACTCTAGTCATGTCTGAAACAAAGAAGAGGTTTCAGATAATCAGTATCAAACCGTCGACGCGTAGTTGAGGCATAGATGCAGGCACTGCTAATGAGAAGGAAGGGGGAATTATTTATTACAACTTAATCTTGTACAGCTAAACTTTGTGGCAGATCTACGCGTAGATGTTGTTACGAACTTGTAGACGTTTTCGCACTTACTACGCTACCTCAACAGGGCGGTTCCCTTATGAAATCAACTAAAAAATCTCAACAGTTCTCATTAAAACTTAGGTTATCTTGAATCCCAGTGTAATTTTTTAAAGTCCTCAAGTACGACTACAGCAGTGTCTGATCTTAGGCCGATTCCTTTCATTTTAAGCTCAACTTTAAAATGGCTGCGTAATAGGAGGACGATGGCAATGCGAGTCTTCCTCCTATTCATGAGCTGCCAAGCTGATGGTGTTAAATGAATGTAAAAACCTTCACTGCTATCTCTACTGCTACAATGACATGTGCACCTAAAGAACATCATTATGCAACGCCGAAGGTAACGATAATTTGTCAAAGTGAGACTGTATTCCGATATCACCGAATGAAAGAGCGCATTTATCAATCGGTTTTCGTTTGCTTACGGATACCGCTTCGTTCATCTTTCTTCAGCACTAGTTCTATACTCCCTAGAGATTCGTGTTCATTTTAAAGCGCACTTCATATTAACGATGACCAATTTTATTTGAGAAACCTTCAAAAAACTGTTTTTCAAAAATTTGTTGGGGTGTACTTTTAAAAATTACATAAATAACGTAACTTAACTGCGTTATTATGGTGGTACCTTACGATGTATTTATCGTTGGATTGAGCCAATGCCAAGTTACGTATGGTTGAAGTCAAAAAAGGTTTAGTAACTGTTCAAATATGGTTAACGCGTATTACTTAAATTGCCCGAATAGGGATTCGCCTCTTCCGTTCCCGGAATTGGCCTCTTTTGAAACCAGGAAGTTGAAGTGGTGAGTGAAAGGGATTGGCCTTGCTGCTCTAATTAGTCCGTGTTACTCTGGCGGTAGCGACGACATTGTGATGAGACCGAAGTTTCCTAAGCGCACGTAATGAGTTTGACACGACTTTACGAGTACGTTCATAGAAAAACCGGGGATTCGTTGGATTTCATTGAATCCAAAAATCTTACCAGGAAATCTTTGTAATAAACAGAAAAACTGAATGTTATCAGTTGGTAACAATTGAGTCAAAATATCTGGTGTAAAGTCTCAACATTCCCCAACCCCTGTGAATTGCAATTAATTACGGAAATATTTATGGAGAACAAATGTTGTTTAGCCGTTTTTGAGAAATGATTTTTTTCTACTCGGTAAGTCTAATTTTCCGTTACACCTTGGCGTACACCTTCGTTTCGTTCAACGGATGGTTGCAGAAATAGTTGTGGGGGGACAAAAAGGTGAGTTTAGGTTGCTAGAAGACTGTATCAGTTGATCAAGTTCTTTGGTGCGTTTACTTTAGAAAAGTGGAAGACTAACATTTTAGGCACATTTTGGTTGTTACCTCAGTCCAAAGGACTAGACTGTCATAGGAACGTTTTTGAAAGACTGGTATTGTACCAGTTAAGACAAGCTTTGTGTTTGATTCAAATCATTGGAGCTCTTTTTCTGAAAGAGTGAGACCAAAAAACTTGTCTTTGTTTCACAGCCCTCTCTCTCGGTCACCTTATTTTCACAGAAATATTTATGGAGAACAAAAATTAGCTATTGATTGATAGAAAATATGCTGTAAGTTTAATTAAAAACCACAGCATTTTTGAGAAAACCCTTAGTTTTTGTTACATTTTGGTACACTTCCCCCATTCATGCTGATGAAAACCGTCACCAAACAAATTACAAACGAAACAAACCAAAGGACCTTTAGCCGTTCTTTCGAAAATCTAACTACAGACACACACATCGAAAATAGGTTTGTGGGTTCAGAATGCCTCACGATTTAGCAATCAAATCGATTTTTACACAACCGCTGTAACTTAATTTTCTGTGAAAGTTCCCCAAAAATTGTCTACTACGCAGGAGAACGGCTGAACCGATTGAGCTCGTTTTTTCTTTTATTTTGTGCGTAGTGGAGCTTTTCCTACTTTTCCCAAAACTTTTGGCTCCCGTAGCCTCCTTGTTGAATTGCATCTTTACCTTCCATACATTATGTCTCATGTTGGATTTCTTCACGCCAAACCACAATTTTAAAATTGTTTCGGGAAGGACTTGAAAGGTTTTACGTTTTTATAAATTCAGCAATATAATCGAACTTCATGAAACGTGAACGTGCAGGAATGAAATTACACTGCATGATGATTTCGATAACCAACGATATTTTTTTTTACGACAATTCTACGCACCAGATATTTTATAAACAATTGAAGACGATTTACAAAAATAAATAAAATTAGATTGGGTTGCTAGAGCGGCAATTAAAAACGAATTTACATGCGTCTGAGGAAAGTTGAGTCTTCAATACATTAATTTTGTGAGAACTGAGAAGGTATACATCAGGTATATTATTTTAGGTTTAAAAAAAAATTTTGAGATAACCAGAATTATCCATTTAGGTCGAGCGGTTTTTCATATCTGTGATCGCAGAGGCAGAGGAGCAGAATTCAGGTATCAACTGAACTGTTCGTCATCGTTTCCTAAATCTCAACTAACTTAAGAATTGTGATTACTTGTACATTTAGTAGGAATCATGCAACATGATATATTGTGTTGCCTATGAGTGAAACCAGTACATTTCTACGGTGTTACACTAATCTAATGATGTTAGTACCAGGGCTGGAAAGAAGTATGAGCTCTTATTGTGGCTTAAAGAAATCACTGTAACCATCGCACAGCTGGAATTATAAGCGACCAGTTGCTCACGAGGTCAAAATAAGATCGGCCCTCGTCTTTCACCTCGTTAATTTACTCCTGTGATAGTTCCCTCGACCCCGGCCGGGTTCGACTCGTTTCTGCGACAGTTGGCCGCAGTCCAGTCATCGGAATGGTCGCAGCCCTCAACGGCGATTTCCGTGCTACGGATAAAAATTATGTTTGCCGTCATCAGGGCAAACACGCGCCTTAGAGAGACCCGCCAGGAAACTCCACAGTTTTGGAAGGAAGACTGAAAACGCTGCACAACAAAATTGTGACCTATCCTATTATACCAAACGTATAAATAACTCGGCTATATCAACAATCGGGGAAACATCTCATTTGTAAATGTTTGTAGAGCACCTCCAAGACCCATCCCATTCGATTCATCATCCAAAAATACTAGTAAACGATACGAAACATGACCACTACAATAGAAATTGACGTTTCCTAGCCGATGTGGTTGGAATGAGACAGGAGGCAGTGAGTGCTCCAACCGGGGAAGAACTTTCGCTATATTTTCCCGCGAGTGTGCCTTCATGAAGATTTCACTGTCTTCCATCTGGACTATGTAATACACCTCTGAGACCCGTCCTATGCGACTCAGCATAAAAAAAAGCAATAACAGTGCAAAAACGTCGTTTTTTCTGATTTTTAAAATCATAGATTATCCATAACAATCCATGGGTTATCGAGTACCAAATGTAATTTTTGTGCAAAAGAACGAATTTTTTTGGACCGCTTTGAAGTGAAGCCTGGACGGTGGACAGGGACATGGCAGATTTGGACTCCCCATGCCTTGAAACTTTAAGTGTCAAATTTGAAGGCGGGGGGGGGGGGGACAAATTTTTCTGAACGAAAATACCAGTCTATCAGTTCCCTTATCGATGTTTACATGTATCACATGTTTCCAATGTATTCAATGCTTTCTGGAACCCCTGTAAAAAGCTCTGGCCTTCGAAAACATATATCACCTTGACGGTTTTATTGCCGAAGGTCCTTCGATTTTATCGGTATTTGAGTTGGTGTAGGGAAAATGCTGATCTGTCCTTCGATTTTATCGGTATTTGAGTTGGTGTAGGGAAAATGCTGATCTGTTATTGTAGCTTCTGATCAGTTCGCCTCAACGAAACTAAGTGGTTTTTATATTTTTTCGGCTCGTGAACTGGATCGATCTACTTCCAGAATGATAGCGTGATTATCGAAAAGATCGCTTCAAATTGGTACCTACTTTATGCGCGGGTTACTAACTCCCACAAGGAATCAGATCATTCTATACTGCAATAGTCAAGTTACGAATGTTTACTTGATGATTGAAAATATTTAATTTCTTTTAAATACTGCAGTTATTGGCGTTTAATGCATAAATCTTCGTTATTTCTACTTCATGGTGGGAATATCTACTGTTTGCTATAGATCTATTCTCACGCCATTCCAACATAACATGGCATATTCCATAATCCAACTAACATTCCAACGAGGCATAAAACCCATAGTCCTAACATGTCTGCAGCAATACAATTATGATGTTAATTATCTACACAGATGTTCTTCATTCTAGAGTTGGAGTAATTGCAGAGGTACTTTTGCTTAAATAACTATGCAATTTTTCTTATTCGGGGACTGTTCCAAAGGTTTTGGTATTAATTAGTTTGTTGAAATATGGATCGTTTCCATTTGTTACGCTTCATTGTAACAATAGTAATTTCCAATAGGTAAAATGAGTGTAGTTTATGACCAACTTCGATTGAATTTTAATTTCATGTTAGTAAGTCAATAACGCAACATTAGCAAATTGTTACCTTGGTAAAGTTGTTGAAAAGCTTTGAAATTCCTTTAAAATTGTGTGAGACTAATTTTGAATTTGAAATAATTACTTTAGAAGTTGAGACCGCTATAAACGTTGTTAAAATTGAATGAATCAGTACTCAAACAGTGGAAAAAAATAATAATGAAAAGTGAAGAACTAACGGAATGCAAGCGCAACCGCACGAATACTTTCGATTTCCAATTGTTTTCATCAGTTGAAAGCTCATTAAAGTAAAAGCTCACGTATCACTCAGCTTTCTCCAAAATTCGTCGTACTGTACTACACATTTCATTTCGTTCAAATTGCGTACTTTTTAATCAGTTTGATAGAGCTCGAGATGGTTTTCGGTGAACCGACGGAAGTTTTCCAATTACTTTTCTGTAAAACAATTAGGTTGACTTTGTGGCATACTCGTCATTCACTGTCGGTTCATTTCGGGGAATAATGAAGTGTTCGTTTCGTGAAAAAAATGTAAATGTGGTGTTGTTTTGTCGAGCTTGGTTAATTAGACTAGTTAAAACCTTGCCCGGTTAGCGATAATGTTACAACAGATTCCCGAAACACAAGGGTCATTTCTCCTTATTGTCTTGCTTCCATCAACACCACATGTAGGGGGCAACAGCGCGGGACGACAGATATGAGTTTCTGATTGTGTAACAATTAAACGCTTGTATTTCCTCCTATTGCAAATTTTCTTGGTCACAAATTCCGTTTTGTTGTTCTATTGGCGCTCATGTGACGTTGAAATTCTGAAGTGCGAGGTTTACCCCATTATTAGTAGTTGACGTGTACCAAAGGCATCAAGCCTCTTCCCTTATCTGAAATTCTAATTGTTAGTTTATATTCGAGGACGAGTTCTTCGAACCATTGGAACTAATTGTGCACTCTTTGGAGACGCTCAAATTCTCAAATACGATTCTCTAGTTGAGCGTGGAAAAAACATTTTCGTCGGCGAAAAAATAAATCAGTATGGGGCCCTGCGCTACTTTCCTTAGTCTTCTTAACTGTTGGCAACACTACCTGACGCGGCTCTTTCATGAAATTGTTTGAGCTCCTGTTCGGAATCAATTAAAAACGGACCCTTAACAAAAAACTCAACCAAGTGGGTGTGGCCATACCACGAATATCTCGTAATGCCCGAACAGACTAAGATATATCGTATATAGATTCGAAACTGCAAACACTCATTACTGAACGCCATTGGTGCATATCGTGCTGAATCTCATAGAGTGACTCCGTTGATCGACATGAATTATATCAAAAGCATTATAAATATATATATTATATAAATTATATCAAGCAATGGTACTGATCAATTTCAGGTATTTAAACGGTATTTATTTACTTAATTGTTTTAATTACGCTGCCTCTTTTTTTAGTGAGCTCGGGAAATTCCTATTTATATGTAGTGTGTGAGGAACACCCACGCTTCAATTTTCAATAGCTTCGCTTGATTTTTTTGCGTATTTTCGTCAATATCCGTTTTATGACGTTTATCTATTACTGACACCTGGGCCACTATGATGCTCTAGACCAGCAAGTGGCAGGGGGCAAATATCCATATTGCCTACCACACTGTGCGAGTGCCAGTGGTTTGACCATCCGTCCTTTCTCCTTCCACTATAAGGGTACTCAACAATTAAATGGTAATGTTGAACTCGCAAACCTAATCCAGACAAGGAGCATTCTGTGGGGGCGTGTTGACAAAAGAATCGTCTTTGGATCAAAACCTGAAACATTGAAAATGGAAAATAATAAATAGTTGTGAAGTGTTTGGTTGGTTTTGGGTTCTATCGTCCATGACGTAATCGAAGTGTACTAGAAACCTCACTTTTAAGGAACACTGAGAACTTAGCTCTTTATTCAGATTTAGTAGGATAAAATATGGTAGATAAAGTCATTTCTACATCATTTTGATGATCCTCTATTATGCTCTTCTGTACTTAGCAATTAGATTACCGATGGGTGGAAACTGGGTCTTGGCAGACAGAGTGCACCATCACTGCTTTGTCATGGAATCTGGAGGGCACCCGACTCCTCACTGGAGGTGCCATTATTCAACTTTGGCACCAGAGCACCCCTTCCACGACAGATGAGGATAACGAAGGTAAAAGAAATTTTATTTTGGTGCGTTAATGAGATGTTACTATAATAACAGTTTAACAGCTGAAAGTTGAATATAGGTAATGGCTTAGAATGGCTATTATTGTCAGTTTCTCAGGTGAGTTTGCGTCAACTTGCTCATTAATCAAGTCCGTTTCATTGCGTATGTAACTCTACTGCGATATCCTTAAAGGAGTCATTTGATCCTTAATATGGTTTAATGAGTCGTGTTTTGTAAGTTAATTCAAAATTATAAAACAATTCAAACGACTTCAAACTCAAAGAAGCACAGAAGCACACAAGTAGCATTGTTGATGATTCTGAAGGAGACTAACTTATTCAGGGATGTACCATTAAGGAACAAACCTACTACAGAATATAACTTACTCTATTTTTATTGTCTATATTTCCAAAGGGACAGTGAGGAGGGAATCAAAATCAGGCTGGAACTGTTATTGTTGAGTAACTGCAATTGCTGTCTCGTCTGATATAGCAGGCGAGCAAAAGTTGTTGTTCTGCTACCATTTCGAGCTCTTACTATGTATACTTTGGCCCTGCAGTTACCTTGGTTCAATCCAATGATCGTAAGGTTGTGTGCTTTTAGTTTTCCCCCTCATAACTTCAAACGCAGGATACGTGTGTCTGTCTGTTGATCGATTCAGATATTGTTTCGAGCAACTTCGGACACACTGCGGGATGTTACGATGTTGTTGACAATATAAGGAGTGTCTTAAAAATTCACTAACAAAGCTGTCAACAAGTTTCATTTGCGTTCCTACATCAACTAGCAACTCAGCAAGTTGCTTCTTTCTATTCAAGTCATGAGATTGGCCAATTATGTGAACGTAACAAAACTCTTCTTCAACGTTACTTTTAGGGATGACGTCCAGTGGAGTCACTTTCGAAATCGGCGAAGACGCCATCGGGAGTCTCAGCATGAATGATCATCAGGAAGAAGAAAGAGAAAAGGGCTGGGATTGTGTGTGGAAATGCGCAACCGCCACTCCTGTGATACACATGGCGTTTTCGCCAGACGGAACCCTTTTTGCCACTGCTGGTTACCACGATCGCCTCGTCAAAATTTGGTTCGAAAATAAACAGTGTAAGTGTGTCTTTATTTATTTCTTGACGTTTAATTTGAACGCAAGACGTTATATAATTCATATGCAAACACAGGATTACGTTTCACTAATTAAATTATAAATCACTAGAAACAACGTTTTTTTTCAAAGTTGGAACAAGCATTCAAGCTTCTAAATTATTGATATGTTACAATATGAAGCGGGTTAATTTAAATTCATCCGTTGCTATGCAAACACTTTTTACTTGACCGGTTAAATCTGGAACCTAATTAATTTTTTTTAGCAGACTGCGTAAATATTATAAAAGATCCGGGCTCCCTTGATGCTGAATTTTCAATTTTCATAGGCAGGCGTGGAATCAGCTTCAGAATCAAACTATTATTGGCCTAGGAAATTACAAGAACAATTTTTGTGCCAATTTAACAATCCGTGACACAAAGGGATTTACGTTTTGAGGCCTACTGAGTCCGAAAAACCTAATTCCGGCGCAAGGTCCGTGCATGTGGGGGCGAAAATATACGAAAAACTAGGGGTTTTCACATTTTTCTCGAGAACGGCTCTAATGATTTTGATTAAACGTTCAAATTATCTTCTACTGATTAATACCCCATGAAAATACGGTGAACAGAGCTAAATATCTGGTGTGTAGGAACCCACAACTTTCCGCAACCCCCGTAAATTCGACTACCTGCTACATATACGGGCTTATATCTTCATTTAACACATTTCTACGGAAATATTTATAGAAAACAAAATTTACTAGAAGTTGAGAGTACGCTGTAAAGTTTGATCTAAATCAAAGATCATTTGATCAAAATGTGTCGAAAATAATGTTTTTTTTTAACATTTTTGTAATTTACCGAGTAAATGCGTCACTAGATTTTATCAACCTTACGTAGAGTCTTAGCAACCACATTTTGTTCCCCGCTACTACGTATTTGTTGAACAGATATATAAGTCAAGTTAACTCAGAAAACGAGAATGTTGAATATATTAACTCTGCCATAGCTCACCCCTAACGGTTCTCAACAATTTTTACTGTACTTACTGAAGGTTCTTTCTCAATTTTGGAACCATTTTTACTCGATTTTCCTGAGTGTTCCTGCCGATTTTGTACTGCTCCGCAACATTTTTGGTTTATTATTCATTCTCCATAGTACACCTATGTTTTCGGCCGGGGAAATTTTTTTTTATAACCCACCCTTAAAATTTGTTACTTAACGTTTCATGATGGCCGTTCGTTTTGTGCCTTTAACGTGGTTTATAAAATCCGTTCTTTTTGCAAAACGTCGTGCCAATTGCCTACGGGCGCCGGGTTTTCGTCGTTAGTCAGGTCATGTTTCGTATGGTTTACTGGTATATTTCACTGCTGAATCGAATAGGATGGGTCTTAGAGGCGCAAGACTAAGTCAAGCCGTCATAAACCGTTGTGTAATAATGTGCAGCGTAATTTTACTTTATTTTTCAACGGCTTTGCCCTACTTTTTTACTTGGTTTTTCGCCCACTTTTACAGCCTTTTCTACACTTTGTAGGTGACTTAGCGATGTTCAAAAGCCATACAGCCCACTGTTTAGGTTCTGACTCTCGGACTGGTGAACTTGAATTGACTCCTTTATACCACACAAATAGAAATAAGACTAGTGTTGACCTCAAGATTATAAGTTTGCTTACTGACTGTCAATGTTTATCTCTTCATTTTAGTTGTTATGCGTTTTTCTCTTTCAGTGCTGTTCCCATCTAAGAGCACGACTGACCAGTACGCACAACATTCAAATCACGAGCCCAATTTCGGTTTCGTTTATATTTCTCATCCACGAGCCGTCACTCAACTCTCCTGGAGGAAAACTAGTAAATACATGCCTAAGTAAGACTTTTCTTTTAACGTGTTCTATTGATGCGGCATTCGGTCATTCTAGTTTGTAGATTTTAGTACTATTTACGTACATAAATGCTTGATTTATTCAGCCTGGAAGTTACATCATCGTCAGGTCCTCTTAGTCCAACTGCAATTTCATTTTGGTTGTATGCGAAGTATACATATATTCAACGGTGTATTCAAGGCGTTAATGTTTTATACTTTCCTTGACTAACATTTTAACGAAAATCGATCTTAGTTTTTTCCTTATAAACTCCACTCAAATGTTACTAGGATCTTTAAAAAAAAGGGTGGTAGTCGAGTTGAATACATATTAGTAATGCTCATAAGAGTATAGGAGTTACTCCAGAAATCTCGGAATTTCAACTACCACCGTTTCACTTACTACCATTCCTAAACGTTTTTACCCGATAACCCTGGAAACGTTATTATTATCCTCTTCTAAAAAGTCGTGGCTACAGCCTCATTAATTCAGTGTGTACCAATTGCTCAATAATAACCCGGGAATGAGTACGAGCAGCACGATAAATTCCATAACTGTTAGCACTACTGCTTTCAGCTGCCGTGAAGTGATGTTTTACAAAGTTCATATGAACTGAGTGATAAGTAAATTGCGTAAGTAGAAAAAGCCATGAAAACAATGAAAGTTGTGTGATGCGGCGCACCTGATATTTTATTTTCACCGTAAAGTTATTTCAAATTAAACGTTTTATGTGGATATGATTGTTTGAAGTCAGTCAATAGTGGCACATATTCATTGACGATGTTTCGAAGTTTTAATTCGCTCTCATAATCGTTGCCAGTTGGTTTCGGTTTCTACACTCTCTGTCGCTTACATTCTTACTAACACGGCATAAACCACGGAACTTCAAGAATCGTACAAGGTGCTGAGTGTACACGGCATCAGTGGAGAAACAACTGGAACAATTCTTGAAGCGCTGTGGTTTTTACTGAGCAATAAGAATGTAAGTGTACGGTTCGGGATTCCATTTTCGCATCAATCTACCAACTTGTACAACAGTTGTATGGCCAAAGTTAACGTTAACGTTCTTCACTGCCAGAATGAAGAAATAGCACGTTCTTCTATTCGCTTGCGTGACGAGTTAATAGATTTTATGTACTGTACCATTATTTATAATTGCGTTTTCTGAGCGTGTTTCTATTTTCAGAGGTTCCGTTTCAAATATGCTGGTGACGTCATGTCGTGATAATATATGTCGGATCTGGGTGGAAACGGTTCTTCCCGACGATGGTCTAGTCAATATGAATCAGTTCGATCCAACGGCCGCACAAAATCCCAAGTTTCGAACTCATCGCCACAAACATCGGTTTATGCAACGCTTAAAACACATGAAGTTAGTACTGTCGATTATGTCTTGTATTCTTGTATGATTGTGTACTGTTTGTTTCTCATCGTTTTACAGGTTTATGTGGTGGTTAGATCAACGAAAGAATTAAGTACTCCCCTTGAACCTTACATCAAGGAAAGTATTGTGATTGACGGAAAAATGGTTGTGTTGATCTTTTATAGGTCGCTTTCGTAACATCGTCCGATTTCTATGGAAGTAGGGTAGAGGTATAATAATGAACAGTGAGATCTCATACTTTTCCCAACTTTGTCCAAAAACTGCTTTTATGATTTGAATCGAATTCGCAGTGTCTTTAATTAATTAATTAATACCTGAGCACTGTTTTCCATAAACAGTTATTTGATTAATCTTTGGGCAGAGGTTACGGAAGCCATAATGCACCTAGAAACGTATTTTTTTCAACACCTGCTTTCCAAATTCTCATGTTGAATTCCAACGTATCAGATAATCACACGGGCAGAGTGTCTTTCGCTGATGAAATCCATCATTTGTATGCTACTATTTCTCTAACTATAGTTTAAAAAAAAACAGAAAATGTAATCTGCTAAGTACAAGTTTTTCTTCCAATTTTCTAAAACGGCTCTCAGAATCGCTGTTAGACGAAGGTTCTATATACAGGAAAACTTCATAGCGAATTTTGAGATGAAAGTTGTGTAGTACGTAAAGTCGTAGAAAATTTGCTGAATACCGTTTGGATAACGATTTGTGAACACAACAGAGAACATTTCAAATCTGATATTTAGCTGGCACATCGGTGTGAAGCGTCACAGTGAGGTTAAACTTAATTATAGTAACTCAACTACTATGTTAAAGTGTATATTTGTTACACCATATATTTTCTCCACACAGCAATGATATCTGTAAAATTTATGGTACGAATTGTTAGAAAAAACTGCGATGAGATAAAATTGAAAATTGTGAGAAAACGTCGAGAGCAGCAATGCGAGTGACAACAAACTACTTGACACAGTGAGTTACCGAACTTTTCCCCAAAACCCATAGTTGGTGGTGCAACAATACACTTGCACAAGGAGATCAATTAGCTACCCATACGTATTCAATTAGTCAATTAAAGTCTTATTATAACTAAGCACGACCCAATAAATTCAACCTTCAGGTGTTCCTACTGATCAATATTAATTTGTTCCCTTTTTCTGTATATTAATTCTTTAACTGGAAATGTAGGTTCCCAACCAATAGATCAGCAGGTAAGGTTAGAAAAATAGTCGACTTAAAATGCAAGTGAGTGATAGCGTGCACAATGCGCACAATGTGCTTTCATCAAACTTGCCCACAAGTACTACGCCTTTTGATTCTGATTTTTTGTGTCAGCTTGTCTTCCCAGTCCTAAAAAGTTAACTTCGTGTTAATTTTTTGTACTTGTTCTTAGCCCTGTCACGATCTTTGATAATTTGCTCTTTTTTCTGGTTATTATTGGGATTCTACTTTGCGTGCTATTTGCATTTCGTCTTGTCCACTAATTATTACAATTTCAAATTGTTGTTGTTTTGTTGATTTGAATGTTTAATATTAACTTTACCTTTTCCACTTGCAGAACGTGTTTCCATTTGAGGAGGAACGCTAAACAAAATCAAAACAACGGCTTACATTCAAATACACCGACAATACCAACGCTTCCATCTACGTACAGTGTCCACGATTTTCACAGTTATGGCTTCCATGGCACAGGAGTAATCCCTGGTTTACATTTTCATTTGGCAGCCTCAATCAATGCCGAAACTGGTAAGCAACTAACATTATCGACTTATGGCAAGCACTCGGGGAACGCCAATTTATTGACAACAAATTGATTTTGTGCTTAACGCTATTTTACGGGTTGGTGCTTGAATCTGCTCTCTGTGCTGGCCAAGTACCTCAGTAGGTAGTGCGCACTTTCGTATTTAGAGACTTGAGTGTTGTGGTTTTGTTTCCGAATGTATAATTCGTTTTTTGTAATTTCCTTAGCCCTAAGAAGTGGCAAGGGAAGTTAAAATCGGCTGAACGTTTTAAAAGTTTTCAGAACTAGACGTTTTAAAGGCTCATCAGTCCTAAAAACACCATTTAGGAAAATGGCATGTGTGTGTACATGTGTCTCTGAAAGCGATTGAGGGAAAACGGCTGGGAAAAATCACCTAAAATTTCCCTCATTTAGCCAGAATGACGAGAGCAACTCAATAAATGATCGAGTTTATATTCAATTTTAGCGGAGTTTTGTTCCTCATGAATCCCGCTCAAATGATTTCTGCATTCTCAGAAAAGTAAGGGAGCCAAATAAACTGTCTATACGATGAGCGTTTAATACATAGGAGCAACCAAAGAAATGCTGAGACTTACTACTCAGATAATTCTGAACTAGTGAATACTAACCTTCTCAAAGACTCAGTTGACCTATTCCTGTCGTGGCATCATGAGTGTTATGGACGGTCTCAAATTACCCGACAGTACCGTAACGTTTTCGTTTGTGGGAAAATCCCGAGAGGAAGCACAAATTATCAAACGTTTAGCGCAGTTTTCTAGTAAATCTCGCTTGTATGATGCTAAATGATGTGGTAGTGCAATGAACTGCCTATTCGATGTAGGTAAATAACGTTCATAACATAATTAGGAGCGACTCCAGAAATTTCACCAACTCCCACTTCTCTCAGTTTTTACCAAAATAGTTAGTGTATCAGCCTACCATGCCAAATACTCGGGTTCGATTCCCGAGCGTAACACCTAACAATTTGCGGCCGTCACCTCGTGGAAGGCAATGGCAAACCACCACGAGTATACTTGCCTAGTAAGCCTCTCGAAATAGTGTCGTTCGGAACCGGCGATAAACTGTAGGTCCCATATACCTGTGTATAACAGTTAATGATACACATCACAGGTATATGTGAGAGGTCGCCTACGCCCTCTATGGGTACGGCACTTCGAGAAGAAGAAGTACTCATTAGTGGTCGGTACACAGTTTTCTATGTAGAACATTCGGCTGCGTGAACCAATCAACCGAATGAAAAACAGATTTTATTCGTTGCTAGAGTAATACAAATCGCGAAATATTTTTAAGTTATAGAAGAGTAGTGTCTCGATTGAAAATATGGTGTACCTCAAGATAAGTTTGTTGGTATTTCAAGAGTATAAGTTGAGGTTACGAAAATTCTTCGATTTTCGAAATTTTTGGAGTGGGCCTCATCCAGAACGTGGAAATCAATTATTAAGGAATCGCGTGCTATTTATACTCATTTCCTAACTTCCTCCTTTTCACAGTGCTCTGCTTGTTCATTGTTACGTTTATAATCAACTCTCAAGTTTTATCGGATAAGAAAGTTCGTATTTTGTGCGGTATTTTAGCAACTTGCGATTATGCAGCTAAGAATTCCAACGTAAGTTGTCGATATTTTGCTTGGTGAAGCGTTGTGATGAAGAAAAGTGTGTAAGGAAATGTAATGCTGCTGAGGTTTATAGGTATTATATTGGTTCATCACATAGCTTTCTATTTTAACTGTATTTGAGAACGTTTAATGATCATCTTTAGTTCCTTTGTAAACTTTTGGTGACAAAATACGCAGCGGTGTTTAAAGATCGAGGAAGCAACATTCTTTGACGCATTGTATTGTTTAAGAAGGTCTTTTCCAGAACGTTCGAGATTAAATCACCAATAAAGTTTCACTGGCTATGTTTACTCATTGACTAACTTCCTTCACTCGCAGTTAATAATCAGTAAACAGCCCCTCCTCACTCATATACCAAGTTAAAATTGCTCCAGGTAGTGTCATTTGGTTCAAATTTGTAGGCCTAATATCGATTTGCACACTTCGTTCCAGCCCAGTTAAAAATGATTTTGACCAGTTTGTAGGGGTAAACTGGTACCCTTAGCAAACTGGGTTGTTCTATAAAGAACACTACCAGATTTATATAGAACGTTAAGTTCTAATTTAATCAAATACTAATTCTTAATGTAAGAATTTAAGTTGTAAATGGTTCATATAAACTGAGTGAAAACCCAATTGGATTGTTTTATTGAGGGAGGAAAGTAGCTGCACCAGATATGCTTTTTGTTTGTTCTAATTATTACAATACCTCTCTACTAATTTCATGCAGAATTTTCAAACTGAGTAACACGATCTTTTGCAGATATTCCGCTTGTGCCCAGTTTGATCACTGGAGATCCAGACAGGGAACCTAATTTCGTTTTACATTGGTTGAACAACAAGGAAATGCATTTTTCAATGCAAGCAGAAAAAATATTATCGGTAAGTGTCTCTATAATCATTGCTAGTGCTGATTATTACGCTTTTATTGATACTCTACCTTTCAATGAGTAGCACTTGTATAAATATCTGGTGCGTTGCAACACACAACTTTCCTTAGCTCTACGTCGGTTCACTTTGTACGTGGCTAATTCTATTCAATTAATTCATTTATCACTCAGTTAATTTGAACTTCCTCAAACAAAGGTTTACGGCCGCAGAAAGCGGTAGCGCTTACAGTTCCGGAATTTATTGTGCTGCTCGTACTCATTGCAGGACCATTATTGAGCAATTGGTACACAGATAATTAATGAGGCTCTAAACAAGGTTTTTTAAAAAAAGGATAGTAATCACTTGTGCAGAGTTATTGGAAAATAACTGTCAGAACTGGTAGTAAGCGAAACGGCGGTAGTTGAAATTCAGGAATTTCTGGAGTAACCCCCATGTATCTCATGAGCATTTTTAAACACTCACCCTTTAGGTATTGGATTGGACTACAATACCAATTTTTTTTAACATTCTACAAGAATTCCAGCGGAGTTTATAAGGAAAAAACTGCGCGAAAAACGCTTTTGGTCGAAAATTTTGATAATTTATTGTGCTGCTCTCGTCATTTTCCCACGAATGAGAATTTTATAGTATCATTGCCTTATTGAGAGCTATCAATATAAAAAAAGTAATTAAAATCGTTAGAGCCGTTTTTGAGAAAAAAATTTGGTGTTTTGATCACTATGATGACTATAGTTAACTTTCGGTGGATTTTGCCCATACCCTCATTATTGCGTCCCATGGTAACCTGTAGGCTAGACATCAAGTTTCAGCTGATTTGGTACGATGGTTTTCTCTAAAAACTGCGCTAAAATCGATTTCGTCGAAAGTTTTGGTAATTTATTGTGCTGCTCTCGTCATTTTCCCACAAATGGGAATTTTATGGTATAATTATCTTATTAAGAGCTACCAATATAAAAAATGTAATCAAAATCGTTAGAGCCGTTTTTGAGAAAAAAAATTTGGTGTTTTGATCACTATGATAACTATAGTTAACTTTCGGTGGATTTTGTTCAAACCCTTATTTTGGCGTCCCATGGTGACTTTCGAGTGAGATATGAAGTTTGAGCTGATTTGGTACGGTGGTTTTCTCTAAAAATCGTTCACAGACACACATACACACACACAGACTGACACACACACACACAGACACACAGACCATTTTCCCAAATAGTGTTTTTCGGACTCAGGGGGGTCTGAAACGTAAAGATCTGAAGAGAACTCAAAATTTTTTTTTCAGCCGATTACATAACTTTCCTTTCTACTTCGTAGAGCAAGGAAAGTAAAAAGACTAACCATACATTTATACTCCTAACCTACAGTTAATTGTCAGAGCCTAGTTAAACAGTTGAAAGTTATTCAACACTCAACTTTGTTAGGGGTGTGTGCACTGGTTGGTGAATCAGTTTGGGGTGTCCTTAGATTCTTTCCATGGCTTACTTGACAACTGTGGAAAAGGGGAGTGAAGAACTCTGACAGCTGATTCGTATGAATAGGAAACTCGAAATCTGGTTTCAGATGATAGCGTCCTGTTGGACGTTCCCCATGATACCACTACTAAGCCCCTTTCTGTAGTCACTTAGCTCAATACCACCTTTCTTGGGTCGAAGACTCCCGAAAATCGGGAGGGAGAGTTTCAGCTTGGTCCAAAGGTTCCCTAACGCAGAAAAATGTTTGAAAGAGCCTTGAAAGTTTGTTCCGCATGTGGGAGGAAATTCACCCTGACTGTCACTGTTGAGTGTAGGTTATTGACGTAATG
Organism: Pachypeltis micranthus; assembly: GCA_020466155.1. Taxonomy (NCBI): domain Eukaryota; kingdom Metazoa; phylum Arthropoda; class Insecta; order Hemiptera; family Miridae; genus Pachypeltis; species Pachypeltis micranthus. The sequence continues at coordinate 44,547,972 of CM035769.1, forward strand.
GTCCTTGAGAGCTGGTGAACGTTGACCAAGTGGGCAGTATCCTCAGGTACACTTTGCAGGCTCCCAAAATGCCATATTCTAAGAAGTGTACATGAAATAGGGCGTTCATTTATATTCTATGCAAGTTGTGTGCTATGAAGTATCCCATTGTTGGCACTCATGTCGAAATACATGGCTACAAAATTGTATATTAATCGAATAAAAACGGAAAAATGTAAAACTTTTTGGAACGAGTAAAAATTGGAACGATTCATTATAAATTATAAAAACAGAAATTTGTGTAGGAATTGAGGAAGTAAGTCCTGTCATTTTTTAAATGTTTTTAAATATCAGTTGTAAAAAAGTACGTATTTTAAGAAACTTTCAATTTCGTAATTTTCGATTCAAGGAGCTGACTCGTAAAGTTGTGGAAAAAGAGGAATTCATTGTCGAGCACAGCAATCAAGAGTCATCTGACCATCATGACTCTGAGCATGATGAGAAACTAGTTCGTAAGTTTCAATTTGACTATTACGATCCTAAATTATTTCCGTGTCTTTACGTAACAGTACGATGTACAAGGATTTTGATGTGGACTCACTTGTAGAATGTTTAATTCATCTTACGGCCTCTTTCATTTAGAAGAACAGGAGCCACCCAAATACTATCGTAAATGAAGGATTTAATAACACCACACATTGCCAATTGAGACGTTCTTGACATGTTTTAAGCCTGATATGTAAATGTTAGAACAGTTTTATGTTAATATAACAATTCTCATTCAGTACTATCACATTTCAGGGGTCTCATTACACGATGGTCTCTGATTATAATTTGAATACAAAAAGACAACATGACTCTGTTTACAGATTCGTCCAAAAAGAAATCTAGTCGTGTGGCTAAATCTATTTCTCAAGATGAGAGTGGAGGAAGTGACGAACACCACCCTGGGAGCTTTCCTTCTAGTAGCCATCAAACACTGAGGTAACATTTTGGCCTACCATACATTCTGAATAATACACCTATGTTTTCGAAATGTCAATTTTCGTTGTTCCCTTGTAATGGTCACGTTTCGTATCGTTCACTGGTATTTTACGATGATGAATCGAATGGGATGAGTCTTGCAGGTGCTCTACAAGCATTGTATGCATAATGTTGTGGTTTCCCGAATTGTTGATAAAGGCACATTATATTCTTAATATTATTGGACGTTGGATTGACGTAGGTCATAATCATGCTGAACAGTAATAAACCGTCGTGTAATAATTTTCAGCGTTTAATTTTCAACATCTTTTTGAAAGTAAATAAAATTTTATGGTTCAAATCTTTTTTTCCAACCATTAACAGTTAACTTACGTGGTTTGTTCAGTGCCAGTTTTTTTTTTGTTTCGCTCGTACTTTTGGAGGAGACATCGCTGCCTGCTATCTGTGTGGACTGTACTAGGATTATGTATAGTGTTTGTTAGGGACAATAGGCCTTTGAGAGGATAATAAAAGTAAAATAAAAGAAGCCTCCAAACCTGAGTTGCTCCTAACCATATTTACGCTAAATTAAATAAATGGACAATAAATTCGCTTTCGTTCGAAAAATAAAATTGCAAAAAAAATGGAACAAAATAAATTAAATCGTCCGACCTTCAGAAGGAGGAATTGTGGAAGTCTGCGGCTGTATATGGGTAGATCCCACCTTTCATTGGCGATAGGATGGTGGATCTGGTAGTATTTTAACAGCTTTATTCTTCGAAACTTTATTCTCTTGAGAGCTGCAGCAAGGAATGTATAGTTGGTATTGAAACAACCTACCAACAGAAAATTTCAATTTGGTAGAAAAAGAAATGTTCAGACGTAGAAAACAGTGTTGCGTGGACAGACGAATATCGAGGAATGGCGGCTGCAGTAGACCTCTAGTCGCGGCTGACTTGTTCTTTACCACACCACCTTCACCATATTTTACTTTTTACATTTTAATACGAAGAAAGAAAATTTATTTGAACAAAATAAATAAATACCACTCGTTTATATAGGCAGGAGGAGGAACTTTAATTTATGGAGGGCCTGTCCTACCATGAGTGCCTAAACATATAAAATAGCGTTAGATCAGCTCTCACTAGTCTCTTCTCCTGGCTGTGATGTTCTTCAACCGGGAAATAAACTGAATTCGTATTAAACTACGGGTTGGCATGTTATGCACAAAAGAAGTAAAAGTGTGAGAGCCAGGCTCTTCTCTCGATGTTATTGTCTCTCAGGCTTAGTTGGGATATTCAAAGATCTTAGATCATACGAGGCAGTGACGAGGGGGGGGGGGGTACTTGAGAAACCAAAGTCATTAGATAAACACGAGCTGCCTTTGGCTGACAGGGAAAACCCCCCAACACTCTTCAGGTATTTGAACGAAAAATGAATTGTTTTTGATGCGCCCATTTTACGGCAGATTGAAGTTTAAAATCGAAGAAATTCGATTGCTCTTGGAATGTTGGAGGCAGTTGAAATAGTTTACTTCAGAAATGCAGCTTAAAAAGTTACCTGAGCCTTAAACAATTTGCGTGAAAGGCCCTAGGAACCAAATTGTTAAATTATTGGGGGCTCTAAAAACCAGGTTAATTATTTATCAACTATAACTTTTCCTTTTCGTCAAACAACTTGATAATTGTATTCGTATTTTAGTAACGCCACATCTATTAACTCTCTGGCAACTGATGCTGGCCATGCTGCGCATCAACCGGATTCACTGGATGTGAAAATCGAAAATCTTTTGAGAGATTGGCATCACAGTCCTGATCTTTTATTCGCTATTCATCCTATAGACGGCAGCTTTTTGATTTGGTGAGTACTGTGAAGCGTTTATAAAATTATTGGTGTATTCATAGTGGTCATGTAGGACGTAGTAGTAGCCACTGTTATAGTACAACTAGTGGTTGAGAGTGTGGAAATGTTTAGGAGAATGAACTCTACTGAGGTACAAATCATAGCAATATATAAAATGGTCGTATTGTTATCATTCCGATATAAATCTTTAGTTCATGTGCCATTTTTCAGGGTCGTGGATTGGCTGGATGAATATCACCCGGGCTCGTTCCGTCAAGCTCAGGTGTCATTCTCCACGCGGATCCCGTCGGCTTTTCCACTTGGAGATGCCATCACTATGTCGAATAACATCTGCCTCTACCATACATCTGGCTGTCATCTTCAGCTTGTGTTCAGGGACGTGGTGAAAAGTGCTGCTGGCGCTGCACACTCTCCTCCAAATGGCCCAGGTGATTCAACTGCTTGTTCAGATTTTAGGATCATGAGTTTGTTGTGAACTGTATCATATTTTCTTAGTCAATGTTATAAGTCGAAATGCGCTAATTATTTTTTTAGATTAATACCGAATCCTGGAAAAGCTGTTAGTGATTCTCACATTCTATAGTTTAAAAACAAGATAAGGTGGAGGTGGTAAAAGGAAGGCAGCAGCTCAGTTTCCAATGACAGCACCTTGTTCGTTGTCTCACATCTTGCTTGAGGATTGGGGGAACAGTAGTGTGACATGGGGAATAAAAATTATGAATACTGGTTCATGCTACAGTCACTAGGATTTATTTTAAGAAGTTGAACGAACCCCGTTAAGCGAATCCATCCATTAATTATTCTTCAAAGTAGGTGGTTGTGAATAGAAGGGCGCCTTCACTGAGACCAGATACAGAAGACTGCTAGCGTCGCCTGTCATTGGAGTTTATATCATCGTGTTGACCGAGACAGGTGATAGAGATGTGAGACTGAAGACAATGAGACAGTAGATGGTCTCTGCCTTGGACCAGTAATGTAACGTGTTGCACTCGAAAAGCACGCATGTTTATTATTAAACAATGACTGCGTTTTTCTAGACAATGACTGTGAAAAGCTTTTGAGCAAATCAGGAAGTACTCTCCGATATTCATTCATAGGTACATCTTATTTTAGATTTGTAATAATAATATAAGAGCAAATTATCATCTCCTTAATCCAATTGTAGCTTTATTACTTGGTTTTCCATTAGTGTTATTAATAGCGCAGTCAACACAACTAACTTTATCGACAGACTACGATACTAAATGTCCTCCTGTCTGTTTCTGGTCTAAATCTCCAGTATGTTGAATAACTTTAGTCTTACCGCTAATCAATTGTTTATTTCAGCCGGGAGCAGTGAGTGTGGAGACCAAGTGACCACGCCATTGCCAAGTGTCGTAGAAGAAGATGACGCCGAGCCCAAAGACGATGATGAAGTTGAGGAGTCCCAAAATGAAAACGTTACCACAGGAGAAGCGAAAAACGGGGCTGCACCGACAGCTTCGGACATTTTATCCGCTCCACCCTCCCCCACCCTGTCGATGGTCACTAAACATTCCAATGGAACTCTTAACCTGTGGCAGCTAACATTTGCCGACAAAACCAAATTTTCTCAGGTTGGATATGAATCAAAATGAAAATTACCAATTAATTAAGTGGATTGGTTCTTGTGAAAGGGGTTTTTAGAAGAATTTTTCTAGAATGTCTATTCTCCCTTTCTATCGGTGCGCGACAACAAATCATCTATTACTACGTATTTAGATGTCTGGTGAGCCCCATTACACAGCCCTACGTGTATTCAATGGATTTTATCACTTCAGGAACTAGTTCAATCTGTTTTTCACTCAGTTATTATGGATTCGCTAAAACCTTAACTTAGTGTTCTAAATAGAAATTGATAGTGCTTAATGTTCCAGAATTTATTGGGTTATTGACGTGACACAATCTTCGTTGAGTGGCCATTGCATAGGAGTTGTCAACGCGATTTTTGTTTGTTTCGGTAAAGTCGTGCTGTTCTGAAATTGTAGAAAAAAACTTACATACGTGTGTTTAAGAGTCACCTGGCAGATTTATATTTACAATAATACATGGTCCGTAGGTCGAAAATATGGGGATCGTGTTTACATAATGCAAGTACTACCCTTGACAGGTTCTACCTTCCCTTACTACGTGTGAGTCTGGATACTGTTGCCAGGAACGTTGCTAGGTAAACACCGGGGATAAACCAGGAATTCAAAAAATGAAATAATAAAAAAAACTGTCGATGGCGAAATTATATTAATTAGCTCTCGTGTATCATAGCACAAATAAATTATTTAAAATTACCTGTAGAAATCGCGAAAACCTATGAGGTCATTACAGAAGGAAAACAAACAAAATAAAGACTTCTCTAAGAAGAGGAAGTGGATCGAGGATCTCCACCTGTTGCGAATCTCTCGCTGTGTCAGCTGTGACGAGTCAGGGGTCAACAGCGATAAGCGCTTTTTGCAATGTTGAGATAGAAACGAGAAATCTCAAATGCCGAAAAGTTGAGAAGACTGATCCTTTACCTTTTTCTACCCTCAGTCAGTGAACGGAGCCGTGAAATTATTTCACGTCACAATGGTAAATTCTTTTACTCAGCTCACTGCATCTTAAGTTGAATTCTTGTTGGTCAGCGTCTCACATCGGGGTCAGGTGAAACAAGTGTTATTTGCCCTTTACGCTGTTGATAAATATCTGAAAACATATCTGCTCATAACCAGAATGTGTAGCCACTCACATTCCTCATGAGAACCCCAGTTCAACCCATTTTTCTTCGATTTATCTAAGAAAAACAAATTTAAAGTTAATATGTGGTGTATTTGTGTAAGTTAACGCCTAATAAGTTACTTTCTGGTAACATTCGTTGATTGATCACAATTAAATCTTGTAAAACACCAATACTAACAAAATTGGACCTTATTTCCTCTCTCTGTTCTCTGAAAAGCTGTAGCCAAATTGAATTCGATTTCTGATTTTTAAAATTAAATTTTATTATTCTGTTATAGCTGTGTTCATTGGCTTTTCAAGAACCAATCCATATATCTACCGTGGACAACTGTCAATATCCCATCTACATTAAAATTATTGTTGTAGAACCTGTTTAAAGAACCAATTTTTTCAATCAGGTGTTGAGCATTGGCCATGCCTCCAGAGCCTCGGGACATCGTTTCCGAGTTAATGACATCACGTGCCACCCTGTGCTTCCACTTCTGTTGACTACATCTCATCATAACCTTCCCGAAGGATCTGCCATCACTCCCGTGTCACCAAATGCTCCTCAGCCCCTCGCTCCGACTGTAATTTTTTTCGTTTTTATTAAAATAGATTTGCTACTCTTTGTCGTCTTCAGCCCTATTGGCAATTATAATTTGACAAATGACAATAACTTTAATAAAACAAACTATTTTCGTAGCCTATATTTAATTTCGTAGCCTTATTAATTTTTACCGTGTATTGTTGGTTGATTTCAGGGTTTTTGTAGTGAATTGATTCTTTGGCGAGTTGATGCTGTTGGGCCTCTCTCTAAGTCAGGAGGTGTTTGTGAACTGGCGAGAATTAACTCTCCTCAAATGTCTGCCTTCTCCAACGTGGCTTGGATACCTACTCTTCTTCCAAGGTTGGTATATGTGTATTTATTAATATGCCCTGACAGTATCAACTGTTGCTTAAGATTAAATAACAAAGAGGAAAGCGCGTAGCTTCATCTTATGTATAACATAGCCGCATAATCAGTCCAAGTCAGTAAAATACAACCATGGGGAATTGATTACTTTATTACTGAGCATCATAGACCGCTGGAAGTATATAAATTTACGTGGAACCATGTGAAAGTCAATTCACATTGTCAATGTCAGCAGATTTTCGTAGTTTTAGTGCAATGAAGAAAAAAATAAATACATACACACAAGCAAGAGCAAGAGTAGAATGTTCGTGTGAAACCTCATAATATGCATAAATAATAAAGTGAAACCTGCCAGGGAGTAGCTAACTTTTACGAGTGTAGGTCAAACACTTATGCAGTTGTAAACTCTTTCTGGGGTGCTCATTAATGAGATCATTCGAAGCAGGGGATCACAGGACCTGTTTACAATCGCAGTACATTATCAGGTCTGTTTCTCAATCAAAATGACTGTTCGTTAACACTCGGAGACATACAAGAGTTATTTCAGCCCAGTTTCATGGAGGCTGTTTCGTCTAGGCGCTCGTTCAACATCCACCTAACCCAGACCTATGGAGGTATGGTAGGTTGTCATTTAGCAAGTCTCCTGGAGTTTTCGCTCGATAGGGAGGTCTACGCTGAGTTCGGCCCTGAGTGGGGGAAGCCCCCTTATTACTCTCCACTTGTCAACCATGCACTCACCGGCCTAGTCAACTGGTAACTGACCAGTGGTCACTTGGGATGCCTTCTGTCGATACTGGCTTACAGGCCTTGGTGATCCACAAGTGCACAGCTTTGTAGCCAATCATGTCTAAGTGTACGGTCTTGTGCTCGAAGATTGTGTCATGGTAACACACACCCCATGTGGCCTTGCTAATTGCTCATAATGAGGCAAACGTAATGCCTTGTTCCAAAGTACTGGTGTGATGCCGAGCCCTGTGGGCACCCCTTCTCTATCAAGTTTCCAGACTAAGATATGTCTGCATTCGATCATAGCAGTTCCTTATTTCACGTATCCTTTAACCTTTAAGCTGATTGAGGAGCAGGGGAGTGGTTCCAAATGTACATTAGCAAGTACATTACCACTGTACTCGTATTACATCACGTCTCTGAACTTGAGCATTAGAGCATTTCAACTTGTGTCAGTACGATGCTATAAACTGCTGATCATTATTACCCAATTGTTTGAAACGCATTGTTTGGTTAATAACTGTATATCAATTATTTCATTTGGATTTTATAGCACTACGTTGGGAAACCTTTCCAACTCCCCATCAGCTTGTTTTGTTGCTTCTGATGGCGAGAGTTTGAGAGTTTATCAAGCTGTTATCGATGCAAGAACGTTGTTGGCCGAAGTTTCATCATCAGAGCGTCGAAGTCGAATTATGGTAAGGCCCAGGTTTGATCATTTACAACCTAGATTGACGTGCTAGTTGATGGCATGTAATAATATTTACTGTATTATTCCTAGGGTTCCCTGGTAAGTTTGTCGACCGATATATCGTCAGAAGATGGTGGAAAACACCATTCCCTCCATGACAGAATTAAAATCGTTTCGCAGCAGTCAACTTCAAGGCCTGGCTGTGTAATACAGTTGGATGCCATAGCAGATGCAACTCACGTAATTATTTGCTTGACATTTTTGTATATTTTAGCTAATATTGGATTACATTTTACCAATCAATATCGATAGTCTCTTGTCTTACTGAGGAAGATTCCACTAATGTGCGATTCTTTAGGGTTTATTTCATTTCTAATTTTTCCCCCCACTACTTAGGCCTGCAATAGTTATGTTTAGGTTTTATAAATCTCTCAGAAAAATTACAACTTCATCCCGTTGGCTCATTGATAAAGTCGAACTACTGTGTTTGCAGTATGAAGCATTCGTTTGTGGTTCTTGTTCACATAAATTCTCACCCATCGAAAAATTTCCTCAACCCTTTGAAAATCGGGAATTTCTCGAAAAGTTTCTTTATAAAATCTCTAAAGAATGTTAAATGGTTGGAAACTACCCGATTTCTCAAAGAAATGTGGCAATTAAATCTCACACAACTCTTCTTATGTAATTGGTTGAACGAGGTCCTTCAAATTTACATTGAAATATAAATTTTCAGAGCATTTGTTCTCTATTTTTCAACCCAAAAGGGGGTTTTTAAAATCAGTAAATAAGAAACGAATACGAAAAAGTATAGAGTAAAAGTTTAAAAACCTTGATAGTCACGATCATTTTCATTTCACAACTTTTCTTTCTTTTTCGTAGGATTGGCAGAACACGCAACTTCTGCACGTGTTTCAATCCCAGCTAATTTGTGGACAGAAAGACCAAGCGACTAAAAACACCCTCGGCCTTCTGGAAAACAATTTGAGCGCGATGGTAGATCTTCATCAAAGCGCTGAATTCGAAGAGCCGTTTTATCTTGTCGTTTTGGAAAGGACAACTCAAGGCACTACGCTGCACATGTGGCGGCTCGTAATAGCTAGTCAGCCTGAGGGCAATGGTAAGCTTAATTAGTTGTACTGTGTTCAATTCGACCGTTAAATTAGGGCTGTATTCGGAAATACACCTCGTGGAAATCTGGGTTGTATGCCACAGCAGACATCCTCCTACATTACAGGGAATCTAAGATTAACTCAATCATGTTAAGCAGTTTACTATGAAAAGAAAGTGCAGGAACAATCTTAACTCAAGAAAAACTTCTACCCCTTTTTATTGAAACTCACTTGTCGGAAATATTTCTAATCGCTCAAAAAACCTGTAGGATGATTGTGGTTAGCTTTTTTTTAAAACTTATTTCACTCTTGAGAGGGGAGGGGGGGTTCATTTATTAGGCTGGTTGTCACCAAGGACCAAATAATTTTTTTGTTTTGACACGTAAGAGGGAGGGATTGCTCCTGGTAGCCTCATGAATTTATTCCTGCGTATTGAGAAACAACGTGAAATCGTTTAGCCCATTGCACCAGGGTGGCCTTCACGCCTCTCTACGATGGCAGCTCTTTTTACTTTCCGCTACCCGAAGGGAAGGAAAGTATAGTAATCGGGTCAAAAAAAAATTGAGTTTTCTTCAGATCTTTACGTTTTGAGGCCTACTGAGTCTAAAAAACCTGATGTCGGCGCGTGGTCCGTGTGTGTGTATATGTGTGAACTGTTATTTTTTGTAGACACCAAAATAAGGTTATGGACGATTTCGGTCGATGGGAAGGGGGGTGGGGGGGACGAAAATGTACCAAAAACTAAGGTTTTTCGCATTTTTCTCGAAAACGGTTCTATACGATTTTGATTAAACTTTCAAATCATCTTCTACTAATCAATACCTAACTTTTCTTGTCAATACATATCTCCAAGAAAATACGGTGAACGGAGATATAGGCGTATGAAGCAAAAATAGGTTTTTTACGCTTTTTGGCAAAACGGCTTCAACGATTATCACCAAACTTTCAAGATATTTTTGAATAGTTAATACCTACATATTGTTCTCAATAAATGTTCCTCTGACAGTCCATTGAACAGAGATAAAAATCAAAATGTGTCGAAAATAACGTTTTTTCGAACGTTTCCGTAAATTCTGGGGTAACTGCTTCACCAGATGTGATGAACCTTACATCACCCATACCCACATTTCGTTCTGTATAATTATTTCTGTATATATATATGTTGAACGGAGATATAAGCCAAGTTAACTCAGAAAAGGAGAGATTTGTCGAATATTAATTTATTGGTATTCCAATTTTCTCAAAAACGGCTCTAACGATTTCGATCAAACTTACGGAGTACTCTCAGCTAACTAGTCCCTACATTTTGTTCTCCATAAATGTTCCTGTAGAAATGCGTTGAACGAAGATATAGCGTCCGCCTATGTAGATGATGTTTGAAATTACGGGAGTGGCGGAAAGTTGTGTGTTGCTACGCACCAGATATTTTCAAGTTTTCATCACCATACTCCAGATCAGCATGATCTATCCTCTTTAGGCTCAGCCAGACTGAGTCCTTGAACCAGTGGGCTCTGGTTATGTTGTTGCTCGCTTAACATCAGCAGATCGACCTCCTCCTCCTCTCCCTGAAACTGCTGGAGAAGATCTTGCGCCATTGTGCTCTGGTGGAGGTTGCAGACCGTCTTTGGTCATGGCAACTAGACACCTTGGGGCTTCTCTAAACACAATGGAGCAGAGGGGCATTGGAGCAGAGAGGCCTCGGAGCTGAGTCATTAGCTTATGGGGCCGGTGTACTCCCTCTTCTTTTGACCTTCTTTCCTTGCAGTTTGATGCCCAATGTCCATTGTCCAAGCATCAGAAGCGTCTCAGCATATCCACCCTAGGGCTTACCCTACAGCTGACCCATCTGAAGAATACTGTGTCCCTCCTCAAGAGCAAGTCAGCACACGAGCCTCGGCTTCTATCTGAACAATCGGTCATCGCTGCTCCCTCTTATTAGCCTTTGTCAGGAACACCTCAGTTTCACCCACACCCTCTCACTGAAGGTCAATCTAATAAAACCATCATACTAGATAATAATGTCATGTATGTTAAAGAATATTTCTGTGTTTTTTCATGATTGTTTGAAAGAGTTGAAACGTCAAACTGTTTAAAATTAACGCTACGCAGTATCTAGTAGCTTTATTTGGTCCTTGGTGGCAACCAGTCTAAACAATAGAGCTCCCTAAATAGTGAAATGAGTAAGCACATGGAACTGCAAGGCTAATCACATTTCCTTCTTAAGGTTGATTACTACAAGGCACTCAAGGTTAATCATGTAGGAAAACTTCCCAATTCTTTTAGTTCGATTTATTCATCATGCACACATTGCATCCCTCGTTACAATTTTACGTGTAGATAACAGATACCATAACTGTGTTAGTTAATCGCTTCCTTGGTTTTGGCAGAACTCAGTGAAAGCATGATGTACGTTCCTGATAGCCAGTTGGTTCAAGACGAAGACGACCAGGAAAGCTCAAAACAAGGTGGTGACAATGAAGTTGGACATCACAATTTTCAAACTCCCCACGTATCAATATCGACTACTAAGGTTGGCAGCTACGTTTTTATAGTTAGGCGTACATTACCTTTCAGGGGTTTAGACGCAGTGCAATGCCCAAGTCATCACAGATACTACTTGTCAGTGCTTGTTATTTTTCAGGTGTGTACACAAGAGCTTCCACTACCAGACGGTGTAGATGTAATCCACGCGGCTCCTGCTGGTGGACATCTCAGCTCAGCCTCTATATACCCTGCTTGTTTCGCTCCATACATCATTGTGACTGCTTGTTCAGATAGTACTGTCAGGTGAGTTCCCCTTTTGCTTTTAAAGGTGTTGTAATTTCCATGGTAGCTGGGTGCATTTAGAAAACACAGGAGATTTGTCAATACTACTGATTTATTACCTTTAAGTTTTGCCGAACGCAATTCCAGAATTTATCGATAAACATTATTTTTAATAAAGCAAATTTTCATGTCTCAGCTTTAAGCATTCTTTTGAAAATGAGATTGCCTCAAAAAACGATGTTTGAATCTCAATCCGTTTTAAAGCACACTGAAACGCTAGTTAATATTTCAAAATAATAAGCTCCTCAACGAAGATCGATATCCAGGAAAATTGTGTTCATGTGCGCGCTCCATCACGATTAAGATTGAGTCGGCACACAGTGTAGCGGCGTGACACTTCGACAGACTTAGGCATTTCACGTCGAATGAGACTGTTCGTGCGCCTAAGGCACATTCGTCCTTTACCGATCACCCCACCTATGCGCAAACAGATTTTCTTAGTTCTGACAATGTCTTGTTTTGTATGTGTTGTGGCGGTGGAGGGACGAGGGGGGTGGCGTTGTCAACTTATTTTTCCTCGTAGAGTTTGAAGGAATTGCTACATTGCTACAGAGTTTTTCACACTCAGCAAAGTTGAAATTACTCAGTCTTCAAGTCTGCACAGTGCGCCGAGAGGTATTACGGTTTGAATGTCAACATCTGCATGAAGTCTTGTAGCTTTTTGTCGTCCAACACAATAGCTTCATACGAGAGAGTCATTTCCACAGTTTACTACTATTATTAGTAGTCATTTCCGTAAGTTACTACTTGTTGGAATCACTTCACAGTTTACCAAACTCACAGCAACAAGTTCGTTCTTTACCAACTTGTTTTACTATCTTTTTCCTATACATTTACTACAATAAACAGGGACCATTACAAATTCGACGTCAGCTTTGCAGACTCATCTGTAACCACGAGAGAGTGGAGTATCTTTGCTGCGTAGTACTACCACGATATTAGAGGATTCCCATTTGGGTACCGTAGGAAAATACTCTCGCTTATTATAAGTCAGCAGGCTCTGTAAGCTTGGGGATACTTGTAACATCCCACAGAAATTTTACTGAATGGCTACTTAGGGAATCATGAAACCTCTTCCTAAAGAAAGTTTGTATTTTCTGCCATAAAGTAATAGATCAATTCCTACTGTCAAATGTGGCGACTAACAGTGGCCTTTACAACTGATTTATAGATATACAGTTACTTTTGAGTTTGTTGAACAGAAATACAGTGACTGCGTGTAGCGTTGGTCCCTGTGATTCGATCAGTCAGGTGGGGAAGACAATAACAGGGGTGGTGCACGGAAGTGTGATATTTTGTAATTTATTGAAAGCATTGCAATGTTATTTGAGATTCAATGAACTAATACCATTTCATGTTTTTTTTTTGTGAAGGTTTTGGAGATGTCAGGTGGACGACAGAATAAACAAACAAACTCGAGAATTAGATTACGAGTGGAAGGAATGGGACATGTTGGGGAAAAGTAAATCTTCGATGATTGAAATCCCGGGTTAGTCTAATCTTTGCCTCACCCTGCCTTAGATACCTGTGAAACTATTTTCCTCAGATTTTTCTCAACGCTAGCTGCGGCGTTTTTATTTTATTCGTACGAAATCTTCCAACAGGTCAACCTCTCAACATTAGCGCAGCCTACAGTGGCAGAATAGCTTGCGCCTATAAATATGGAAAATCATTCACAAGGCCCTCTAGAAAAGATCCGGAGTCACGGTTCGTCAATCTGTGCGTAGCGATTTATGAGTGTGAGAGCACAGGAGGTAAGAATGCTAGTACTGTTTTACGAATAATTTAAACCTGATGTAGAGTAGTCAAGATTTCGGTACAAAACTGCTGCCAAGAGGCCATTCTGTTAACATCATAAGCTCCTTCAAGTCCTCCAGATCCGTCTTTTTTACTTTACTTTAGCTGTATGGAGTAGGAATGAAAGTTATATAGTTGACTGAGAAAATATCTGGTGCGGTGTATCACATGCATGTACATCGGTGTATTTCTCAGCCCCACCTATATTTCAAGATTTTTTTCTCTCAAAGGACTAATACAATTTGATTTCTCTTAGTTTGCACGAGCCTGTTAGCGAGAAACTAGTAGTACGTAAACGTTTTGGAATTTATGCGTCTGCTGCTACTTATGTCACGATGGAACTGGCAACATGATTTTTCTGGGAAGGTTCGTGTTCACAGTTCTAAAGTTATAGATGAAACGCTGCGAAAACTCTCTAAAACAACTCTCCACACAAATAATTTAGTCAAAATAGTTGGGGCTGTGTTTGAGAAAGAAACAAAATATTTGGCGAAATATACAGCGAAAGTATGTAATAGTTTCATCGTTAGCACTCCCTCTCGTCCCAGTCCAACCATTCGTCAGCTCGACTCCACCAGACACATGCTTCCCAGTCCTGAAGTCCAGAAGCATCGTATCTTTATTAACTGACGTTCTCTCTTCCTGTTCTATCTCTGGAATCCTGTTGTTTGGGGCTGGCTTCCCAAGCCTCATTGTTCTCATCTCATTCACTAGTCATCAGCCTTTTCTACAGTTCAAAGCATGCGGGGAACCTCGTTGGATGAGATCTCTTGAAGCCATAATGTCGCTTCAATAAATACCATCTGTATTATGCTATCAGTTGATACCATCATGAAAATATCTACTGCTCAATTTCTGTCAATTATTTTCAAGTGAAATGAAATTCTTGCCATTTCTTAACTCTACCAGTACTGAATGGACGCGAGTTAAGTCTTCGTTGAAGAAATATGAGTTCTATGCAGAAAGAGAAATGGAACAAGTTGCTGTTCGATTTTTGCAGGCGCTGAGTGGGTTCTAGAGGACACAATATATTTAAAGAACATTCACCTTCCCCGGATTCAACTAGACCCTCATTTGGATTTGAGTTATTTGAACGACCAGAGTTTCTTTTCGAAGAAGCAAAGGCTCCACAACACTTTCATGAAAGCCATTTCGTCTGAAGATCTTGACACCCGCTCTCCACTGAGAAACGGCGATTTGAATGGGATGTCAGAGAATGGGAATAGTTTGGCCAAAACAGGTAACTTTTTAGGCTAATGTCAATATATTATTACGATATGGTTATTGCAGTATTTATGTATTGCGTGGAAAGTACTTGATTACATCGTTTATTCGTAATAAAAATAATGTTAATCGCATACCAGCCGATATAACTCATGCTACTAGCAAGCATGATTCAGTGAAGGAAACTGACAGTATTAACTGAAATATACTAAATTTGGATCTTACCTCGCTAACAAGTATTCCAATCGTGGTAAAGCGAACCACTATGTCGCATGGAAAAAACGGCGTATGATATGATAAAGTAAGGTCAATTGTTGTGAATATACACAATTCAAACGCAATTACAGGGCGTGCTTTAAATAGTTTGGTGCTAGGCACCGTTTTTTAATCGAATCTTTATTCACGGTTCCCCAGTTTTTCAGTTGGCCCCAGGTTTTGTTGGAACTACCCGCAATTAAATTAAATTTGCTCTGGTCTTCTTCGTACAGTTTGTGCGTCATTTAGTACGGCTTCTCAAGTTTTCGTATTGATGATGTAGCTCGCACTATCCCCTGCATTTTTCTTAGATTATTGCAGAAAATTTACGTGGGTTAATTCTCATCCATTCTCGTTACCAACTCATAATGCGAACGCTAGATAAATCTGGGGAGGTCCCACATCACTTTTTAACATTTAATTTGGTTGCGCATTAAGTACCGGACATTACTTTAAGAATAATTGGTAAGAGTAGCTACAAGGGTCTACAGAATTGCAGCAGAACAGAAATTGACGCATGGGCCTGTTTGAACTTCACCTTAGCCAGAAGGGGGTGGGCGATAATAAATGTAGATCTTTGCGTCTGAACGGCGTCAATTATCTAATTGCCTGCAAGGCGTGGCAGTGTAGTATGGAGCAAATGGACTAGTTTACGTATTATACCTTATAGAATCATTTTACATCCTATTGCTCGTATAGTAAAATGAAACACTGTCTACCGTACAATTATCTTGCTTCTTGGTGCATTTGTTACAGTTCATGAGTCCCACAAAGGCATTTTGACGTCGATAGGTTCCGTAGGTACAGCCAAGGACTTGATTTATCACCAATATCTTCACCAATTTTCGTTTCATAATTACCACCTGCCATCGCATTTGCAAATTTTCGACACCAATCACTTTTATGATTTAATTTTTAGCCGCCGCTTCATTATTCAACGTAATTTCTGGAGATAATCGGGCTGTAAAGCAGATAGCTAGTCGCTTTACTTTCTTCAATCGCAAAATGAATATGGAATTTGTCGAATCCGTTGACTCGAAAAATTGATCAACATTTTTTTGAAATTAATTTTATTTTAAAACACTCCAAACTTCTCGTCTCAGGAGAATTATAATTTGGATAGTCATCCAATGAAAATTTCGATTATGGAAGCATTTCATAAAGCTCAAAACCTTCTCCTGATGGGACTCCATCGAATTGAAGCTGCATGAGTGCGGGGCGCCACTAATAGCATCAAAATCTTGAAAATATGAAAGTTAGCCCAAAAAGTGCTCCATTCCAGCTCTGTGATGGTTGAAAAATGAGTGCATATTGAGGGGAAGTTCGGTGAAAAAGTTGAACAATTAGCGTTGGGAGGTTGTTAAGAAATAGAGTAAAAGTTATCAAAACTGAGTTCAAATTGCTGTAAAATGTGGACGAAAGCTGTAGGGATATTGCGTGAAAATATATGAGCATGAGATAAAGTTAATGGAATTGTGTTCGAATCCCAAATTGAAATTGAGTACACATTTGCAGGGAGATGAGTAAAATAATTAGGCGGTTGGGAAATAGTTCGTAAATTGTTGAAAAATTCTACAGTGCCATGTTGAATCCAATAAAAATAGGAAAATTGGGTCTAAGTGGTTTGAGACTTTGTTAATAGTGGTAAATTGAGTAAAAGCTGTAGAGAAATCGACTAACTGCCGTTTGAAATGCAGTCAAAATCTTTCGAAATTCAAAAATCGAACAAAAGTAGTTCCAAAGCAATTTACAAATTTGTTATGAAACGATTAAAAGTTTTTGGAAGATCGAAGAAACTTTAAAACGATCTGAGAAGTAACGAGTTAATGTCCTTGGGAACAAGTTTGATGAAAACTGCTGATAATGTTGAGCTGTGGTAGAAGTTGAAAAATGAAATAAAAATCGACGCCAACCAGTCTACTAAGAATGAAAGAAAAATTGTCCTTTAAAATTTGGTTAAATTTTAGAGAATCAAGAAAACTGTTGGAAAAAAGTAAAAATGCCGGTAATAGAGTAAAGATCGTTAGGAAATCGAGTATAAAAGTATAAATCAATTATGTTGAGATTGTTATGAAATTGAGTAAACACTGTTGGCCATTTTGTAAAATTGTTGAAATTTAAAAATATTTGACGTTTCAAAAAATGTAGGAAATACAAAATATAACAAGTGAATATATCCCCATAATTTCCTTATATTTACTTTTGTATCACTTCATTATCAATTTGTAACCGAATTTCGTATTTCGTTGGAATAACGTGCTTAAGTTGAATGCGAGAAATTAATTGGAACCGAATTTCGTATTTCGTTGGAATAACGTGCTTAAGAAAGTTGAATGCGAGAGATTAATTGGAAGACTCCTCACGCAGTGCAGGCGTTTCAATGTGAGGCTCCGACCAAATCGTACAGAGCTAAAATGTGTCCTCAAAAAACTATTTAATAAATACGATTTTTATCGAAATTTGGTGGTATAGACGCGCACTTCAAAAGTCGTTGGTTCAATCTTAAGACGTCCAAATGTTCATGCAATGTACGAACAAACGTATCTTGAAACTCGTAGCCTTGCATCATCTCAGATTCAGATCAGTCTCAAGCCCCGTGTGGAACGACTTTAGCGCACCTGTTAAAGAAAAAAAGCGAAAATAAAGCCCAATCCATTCTACTTAGAAATGTTAATCAATTCTATTTGCAGCTATTGCAATAAGTTCATTCTTATGGAAATTTGTTGTAATGTGTGGATTAGTTAGCGGTTGAAGTTGGCCAAGAGGAGATAGTTACAGACGCGTGTCATTAGTAAAAGTTACAGCAACCAACATTCAAGAAAAATCGAAGTTGCTGTTGAGTGTTTTGTTTTTTTTAAATTTAGAGACTAATACATGTTAAAGTGTTATACCTCATTGATACGTGTACCGCTGGCATAAAAATAAAGTGGTTGCTTTTCTCACCCACTCTTGGAGGATGTGGTTGTGTGATGGTATGGGCTGGGTGGATGGCTGAGTGTGACTGTTTTCATAGGTCGATGAAGTCGGGGATGTGGCGCAGTCTGTGTAGTCGTCAGTTACCTGGAGAGTTGAATCCTTCATTAGCTGCCAAGTTTCTGTGTTGGTTGATGTGGGAAACAAATATGTTAATGGCTTCTTGGG
Source organism: Pachypeltis micranthus (assembly GCA_020466155.1). NCBI lineage: Eukaryota > Metazoa > Arthropoda > Insecta > Hemiptera > Miridae > Pachypeltis > Pachypeltis micranthus. The sequence goes on from CM035769.1 coordinate 44,566,171, forward strand.
GGGTTTCAGAAGGTGTTTTTAGGCCTAAGTCGAGGTAAATGGTATCGTTTCGTACGAATGGGTGGGTGGGGGGGGGGATGAATTATGTTCTGTTGCAACATTCTGTTTTGGTGTTGTTCTATCTGCCGGAAGACGGTTTTAGAACAGGTGCCATATATTGGTAGGGTGTATACCCAGAGTGGACGGATGAATATCTTGGGATGTAGGGATTTTCCAAAAGGTACTTCAATTGTGACATTCTAGTTTGAACACGTATTTTTAGGTCGGTAGTGTGATCTCGAAACGTCTGGCGTTTATCCAGTGTCACTCTGAGAGTACTCATGAGAGTTTGAATTGGATCCCATTGAAGAAGGGAGCGACGTTCATATACTTCTTGTAGCTGTTCTGGGGTTTGGGTATCATGACTATGTGGGCGTGTTTCCAGGCATTTGGAAAGTAACCAATACGTACAGCTGAAGGGTAGATGTAGGTTAGATAGGCAGTAAGTTTGTAGGGCCCATTGGCCAATAGTGATTTTACAATCAAGTCAGGCCCTGGTGATTTGTGAGTTGCAACGTATTAATGCAAATTCTTTCTGATTATGTAAGAAATGTTTTACGTGTACAACGTATGAAATATTTCATGGTCGGTATATCAGGATAAAAATTTGTTCAGAATAAAAATAAACGTTCTATTGACTGATATTTCTTTGTGTTACAGGCCTTTTAGCTGTTCCTAGTTTTAGTACATTACAATCACTGAGGAAATCCATAATTGAAAACGGAAATACGTGCCCACTCACACAAAAGCACCTTGTGCAGTTGGACTGGGTTTCAAAGGAGGATGGCTCACACATCCTTACTGTCGGCGTTGGAAGCAAAGTGCGTCGCTCCTCACTATCTAATGATAGATTCATCTAATTTTACAAAATTGTCCTCCCCTTTTCTTCCTTTTCCCAAAATGTGCCACTCTTTTATTTGTATTTGTATTTTGAAAAAAATTAATTGTGGGGGACACGGCTGGCGAGGCCTCGGGTTTGAGTTCTCAAGAGTTATTACCCCTACGCCGGAGAAAGTATTAAATAGGAACATGCACTTCACGCGCTGTTTTTGAAAGAATTAGTAGATAAATGTTTATGAAAGAGGCTGCAGTGTAATCGGATAAGAGTAGATCTCTCATGCGGCTTCTGATACAATTTGTACACAAAATGGCTTGACTATCCTAATTGTGCTAATCCAAAGGTATTCTCATTTTCTGTGACGAACTGCATCTTCACTCAGAATTGGTAGAAGCTCTGCAGATGAATTTTCAGTTTCAGAACATGAAAAGTACTGAAGTATGTATCACTTAGAATTGTGAGAAGTGTACAAAAAAATGAAGCTCTAGATTATTCCAATTCGATGGTGTAATCTGATTTGTTGAAAAGTGAAGGTACGTCGTACGTGGAGGGAACACCATTGACGCGTTGAACTGACAACTTCTCATGCTTTTAAATGCGGAGCTCTTGGAAGAAAGCCGTGCTGAGGCTTTGCCTTTTAGGGTCTGCCTATACCACATTTGGCTCCCTCTCTAAATTTATTTTTGTAGCGGACTCAAGAACTCACAAATTGTTTAGTATAGCATCCCTAAATTTGCTGTCTGCAGTTGCTAAATGTGATCTTTGGGTTGGTATTTGAAAGGTTGATGACGCCTTATAGCTATTTTGCACTCTCTTAGTGAATGGTCGTCCGATGCTTTTTTGACTGAATAAAATAGAATTCATAATCAAACCACTTTCCGCTACGTCACCGCTACGTTTTTGATGGGGTTTCTTAGGCTTAGTGAATGCAGTGTCACAACAAGACTGCTTCTCCCTCTTACTTTAGCTTTAAAAAGGGCTTATGTTCAACAACAATTGAAACATCAATTTCTACCTTGGTGTGAATACTTGAGAGTCAGTCAGGATAAAATAAAAAGCTTGTCTAGGCGGCCGTTTCGCTCAATTTATTAAGTATCATCAGGGCTCGGGAAATTGCTTAATGGTTGCTTAAAATAATGACATTCAGAAAAAGGCAGATCTTAATAGTAAACTTCTACAGTCAAGAACGATCCCACATCACAATTTATACCATTATGAACAATTTATTAATGGATTAATATGCTTTTCTCTATCGTTTATTGATTAATGTGCGTTTTCTTCTAAAATAATTCAACGTTCGTTTCCGTTTTTGTTGTGAAGGTGATGTTGTTCACTCCCGTTTCAAGTGACATCGCCCAAGCAAACATGAAAGCAATGAAGGAATCACTTACATCCAATTCAAGACCGATACTTCGTAAGGCTTCGTCTCTGGCTGCTCCGAATTTCAATGACGAAATAAGGTACGTGGTCAGTTCAGTCACAGTGAGGAAATCCGGGGGGAAAATACCGCTCTGCTTGTGCTTAACGTACATTTGCTCTCTGCATTTACTTAATGATCATGTTTTATGGGAACTTTGGCTGCTTAGGGCCAGTTTTAATCCTTTTTAAAATGTAATTCACTGTTGAAAGTGACTCATAAGGCTGCTAGCGAGTTTGCTGTTGCACCAAACGTTAGCTAGCAAACGTATGATCTTCAATCCCCCTTTAATCATCAGTTGGATACTTTCTTTTTTGATTATGACTTTTACTAGCTCATTCCTTGTCGTTCATCGGTTTCACGAACCCATGTGCTGCATGAACCTGGTACTGAGCGTGTTTTCCGTCACTTCTGCTGCATCAATGCGCGTGAGACATGATTTTGTGTTTTCGAATTGGATTGTGTTTGGGACGATTGATCATTAACCCTGTCCCCTCTTTTTTGGTATTTTTATTTAAAGTAAGTCAAATGTATTATTTTATCACCATTTACGAAGCTCCAGAGATATTTGGTTTTATTGTACAAACAGACCCATCCCCCATTATAGCTTGTGTGAGTGTGTATGTTTTTTTTTGTTTTTTTTTTTTTCCCCCGAAGGCATCGGGACAAGTCCCTTTGTCACTGCGGCCACGTGTGGGCCTATTGTGACTCTAGCCCTTCCTTAGTAAAAGGCGTTGTACATACCCGCCCCCTTTATGAAGCCGAGTATGTCCTTCACCGCAGCTTCTGCTATGATGTGGGGCTCAATAATCCCCTGGGCAAAGAATCCAAAGCGTTTCGCTGCTAAGGCAGGGCACTCACATAGGATGTGCTCCACCGTCTCGTCCTCCTCACCACAGAGTCTGCATTCCACCGCCTCTGAGATGCCCATCTTGTTGAGGTGATACCTGAGTGGGCAGTGTCCGGTGAGGAAGCTGATCAAGACCCTCAAGTTCCTCCTAGAGAGTGTCAGCATCGCCTTTGCCCTTTGACCAGAAGGCGTAACAAGCCTTTTTGATTGTCTAAGTCGTGGCTGGCGATGCCAATGGGCGCTATTTTCCTGTGTCTCCCATTGAGCCACCAAACGGTTCAGGTGACTTTTGGTCATACCTACGTGAGGTTCAGGCCCAATGGGTAGGGCTTCTGTGCCCTTCTTCGCAAGGTGGTCAGCCTTTTCATTGCCCTCATGCCCCTTGTGAGCCGGCACCCAGATAAGGGAAAGCCTATTGTGGGCGCTGAGCTGCTTGAGTGCATGAAGGCATTCCCATGCCAGCCTGGACCGAAAACTATAGGCCGCGATGGCCTTTAATGCGGCCTGGCTGTCAGAGAATATGTAGATCCGCTTGCCCTTGAGTCCCTTAGACAGGATCTCATCCGCGCAGATCTTTATAGCTAGGATTTCAGCTTGGAATATCGTGGCGTACTCTCCCAGCGGCTTAGCCAGACTGTAGTTGGGCCCAACAATGCCCAGTCCAGCTCTGCCTCCCATGACTGAGCCATCGGTATACCACCGCAGGGCACCCACCTCGGTCCGGAACGTCTCCTGCTCCCATCGTTCCCGCGAGTGGATACTTACCCTGAATGGCAGCCGAAAGTTTTTTCGCTCTGACATAACGTCGGTAGCAAGGACCACAGCCTCTTCCAGTTTGAACTGTCTGGTTGTTCTTTGGAGGCTTGCCTTAACCCTGGTGGAGATGTGTACAAACAGACCCATCCCCCATTATAGCTTGTGTGAGTGTGTATGTTAGCAACCACAGTTGTTCTTAAGGCAATTTCCCTCTGGCTCTGCCAAGCGTGCTATGTCAATTTTCTATCACTGGCCTCCCTATAAGGATTGCACTAGGTGAGGACTTGTAAGCATTATACACTCTATCGTCATAGATGAGGCCGAAATGTGGGCTGAGCATTGTCTAGGCATTGTCCATAGGAAGTGAATGTCAGACATGCAGAGGTGGTGCGCCCTCTGCATTGTTTGCCCGTACGATTTCTCTCTTTTATCCCAATCTATTTTCTGGTAGCCGAGTGAAAAGAGCTGTACCCATCAAACTGGAATGCGGCCACCAGAAGAAAAGAAAGAGGATTGTGAGTGAAACACAGTCCTGAAGGGGTTCCAGCACTTGGTCCATGGAGAGGTGGAAATTGGTAAGGCCGCAAGCCCAACGCACGTTTGCATCGTGTGCTGCAGAGGCTTCCCAAGCCATCCTTTCATGTCAAAGGTAGGCAGGTTAGGAGGACACAGTCGACCGACTCACACCAGAGGCGTTGCACAGCCAGAAGAGGATGGAGCTTGCTGATCCAGTGCCAGTATCTCACAGGGATAAAGAATGAAGACATAGAGGACCTTCCAAACTGCTGGGCAGTATAGGAGGATGCATGCGAATGACGACGTGCCACAAGGTTGTAGTGAGGGTGAAGAGGACAAGAAAGAAGAGCAATGTGCTAACTGGTTCCTGGTTGTTTTTCAATAAGTAAATTCATGGGGCCACTAAGAGTAGAAAAAAGAACCCCTCCCTAAACAAGAACCTTATAGGCTCAAGGCACCACTTTAGTACCTCATTGAAGGAAAAAGAATTTCACTATCTTGCCAATGCTGCAGGTTAGCCAGGATGAGCCAATGTGCCTTAGGCCTAACCAGCCCTAACCTTCTGCTTGTAGCTTCGCAGTACGTTCTTATGGTTTTGTTGCAATTACACTTTTAATTATTGGAGGACACTGGTGTTAACAATTTTTAGCCATATTTTATTTGTTGGAAGTATCAACAACGCCCAATGTACTACGGCTTCTTTACATGGGATTAAAAGAACAGGAGACATCTAAAGCTCTATAGTTTGGCTTCATGGTTTTGAGGGGATAGGCACATTTAATGGAACTTATGATCTTCAATCCATCTCAGATTCAGTATCCTCTTTGGCACGTAATAGAACTGAAGCAGTGCTGGAGATTATTCCACTGCTGAACTGGTCATGAATGTTGGCGAAGATGCTGACAGTGTTCTCTCTACTACCGTCTTTCTTCCTCTTACGTTCTTTTGGTAAAGTGTCAAAATAATTTACAACCTTAGCTGCGATCGAAAGATGAGGCGGGCCAGCGACCATTCTGGCCTTAAGGGTTGTTTGACCCAAACATGGTACCTCGGGAATGCCCAGCCCGTGGCCTTGTGGCAGTGCATTATGGGTTAGGGCCACGACAGGTGGCTGGCTGCCTCTGCAGGGCGAGGTAGATAGAATGGATGATTCCAACTCCTACCCCGGGCAAGGCCTGAAAATGCGATTGCTCTGTGGGCATTGTGGTGGTTGTTGAGTCATCCCATCCCTTACTTCGTTTTAAAACTGTGGGGTCTAAGGGAGGTGGGGGCCACCCAGTCGGTACTCCCCCATACATCCCCAAATGCAGAATTGTAACTGTCAAGGAAGATGGAAACTCCAGAATTTGTGGTTGTGTCCACAGCTAGACAAATGGCGAGAATACTTTCTGTTGTTATTGAATAACGAAAATTCAGTAAATTGCATAAGACAGTAACCACTCTAGTAGTGCTCTTTCTGTAACAGGCCTTTTCTTTCACCGATCGTACTTATATTTCAAGCTATTTAATTTGTGAAGCCAGAAAGCTGTGCAATCAAATGATGCTTCGATATTCTAATTAAGTTCTAAATACTTCTTTGTGTTATTGTTGGCTTTAAATATTTATTTCTTCTAGATGGATGAAACTACGGAAAATTGATCTGCACACTGCTGATGGTCTGCCTCCTCTTCCTATGCAGATCTCCTGGGTAAGAGATGGAATATTTATCGTCGGAATGGACAGTGAAATGCACGTTTACTCCCAATGGAAAGCAGAAGAATGTAAGTTGTGTGCCTTACCAAAATTATTGTTGTCCTTCAGGACATGTCAAACTACGTGTAGTAGTAGTACAGTTAGACGTGCTGTTAACCGAATGAATTTGTTCGATGGATTTTCAAGTATTAATTTTTGTTTTCGATTTCAGTTCGCACGAAAGAATCCATTGGACATGGTTACAAGCTACCGTACCAAGAGTCCGAAGATTTACCTGACACTAGAAACTTACGAGATGAAGATCTTCGTAATTTAGCTCAGGTTTGTCTCTTTGAGCCTTTGTGTTTTCATCTTTTCACTGAATTTAAACACGTTGGTAACCATGGTATGGTATACGGGAATAAACACGTACACATAATTTCCGTATTTGACCATCGCAAGGAAGAGATTGGAAGCATAATGTGAGGACGAAAGATGATACTGGAGGTGTCTTCAAATTGGTGAGAAAAGGTGCAATCTCTTCGGCTCACAAGAGCTGGTATCTGCAGGGAAATATCATGACATCATAGAAAATTGACTTCCATAACTATTCCAACTACTGAAGTATTGGGATTAATAGTACATGAGACAAAATATAATTATAAGGACTCTGAAATCTGTTAGAAAAGTTGATGTTACAACTCCCTCTGACAAAATTCAGTTAGTTCTGGAGTGCTAAGAACCAGTTCTGATTCTCGTGTAGCACGGGAGACGATGTTTCGTGTGTGTTCAAATGTTTCGAATATTGTACAGAAGAACGTAGGTAGGTTTAACTATCAATACACGCATAACGACGAATGATAATAATTGGCGGTAGTTTTGTGAGGAATTGGTACAGTGGACAAAACTTAGTGTATTCTTCTCTTATGGCTTGATCACGAATCCTCACAATCTAAAATTCCTAATCGTGAAACCTTTGAAACTAAGGTCTCGTTTTTATATGATAAATGATACCAGGTTATTGCTGTGTTGGGATGGGCCATTATGCCTGCCACACATCCAGGTCTCAACTGAGTGCACTGTTAGCACGCAAGCCCTTTCAAAACATCTGGAAAGAGTTGCTCTAGCACGAAGTACAGTCAACTACCTACTAATCCAATCTCATTTTTAACGCAGTTCATTTAAAACTGGTAAAACAAGATTCAGATTTCCTTCTACTCACTGCCACCATGATAATTATAGCAATCAGTGCACAGGGAATTCAATAGTGTTAACACGATTTTTCTGAGAAGGTTCGTGTTTACAGCTTCGGAATTATTGGCTAAAAATTGTGAGAAATGGTAGTAAGTGAAACGGTGGTGGGTGGAATTCCGGAATTTCTGGAGTTGCAAATGTACTTAACTATAGCTAAAATCGATTTTAAAATTCATATTGAAATGTCCAAATTCTTTAATGTATTAGGAGACACGTACATGCCTGTTCAAAAGTGCTGGTAATTTTGTTGTTTTGCAAATTACGCCATGCTCTATCTCCGTGAATCCCCTCACTCTTGGATTGAAATTAAGAATATGATTCTATGGTAACCATCGAAGTATTTATATACAAAGTATGTGTTGCGTTGCAGGACACATCTCAAAGAAGGCTGGCCAACGTTAGCTCAATGCCACATTTATCGAGAGTTAGTTCTATAAATCTGACTATGCTTTCTGCTGAGAACAAGAAAAAGAGAGCTAATGCTAGCTCCGGTGAGTTGATAACAATAATATTATTAGAGATAGATCTTGTTAATTCAGTTGATGAGATTTTTGTGCGAAAGAATGTATTTTTTTTACCACGTTAAGGGCATAAAACGGCTCAGGTGGCGGACGGAGTAGATCCAATTGTAGATTTGGAATCCTGATGTCTTGAAACGTCAATTTCTACGCGAGGTTGTAAAAAAAAAAAATCCAAACTAACTATAGGGGCATAAGAAGACATACGTTTCACCGAAAAAAAAAAAACGGTGGCCAAGGCTATTTTATTAATAACCCTCAATTACAGGGAGAGTTTACTTAAAGGTTTACCTGAGGGTAAACATCTGGAGCGTCGCATTTGACAACATTCCTTGGCCCTACGTATATTCAGCTACTTTTATTCATCCAACTACAAATCATTCAGTTTTTATGAACCTGGTACAACTTTAACGTACTGGACTGAAGCTAGTAGTGCTTATGGTTCCTAAATTTATTGGGTTGCTCTTACTTATGTCACTACCTTTACTGAGTAAACGATGTACACGGGAATTAATGAAAAGTAATCCTTTTTTTTAAAGGAAGGCCTGTGTTTACTGGTTTGAAGTAATAGGGAAAACACTGTGGAGTAAGAGTATTAGAGTTCGTGGGCAGACGATCTTGCAGGGCCTGGAGAGTGTATTTATTTTCTTCTCTTTATTTCACTTTCCATCACGTTTCCCTTTCGCGTATTACAAGGATTTCAACTGCATTTCTTCATTATAACACGGGCCCAGAACGCTTAAAGTTACCAAATATTGATGAATGATGTTTCAGGTACATTGGTCGGGCAAGATCAACAGCAAAGTAATTCCAACGTGGACTCCTACATGCCAGATTACGGCCTTTTCGAAGCTTCTCGAATAGCTTGCCCTGTCCTCCCTCAGTACCACCCAAAGCAGTTGATGGAGCTACTGAATTCTGGAAAAATACGATGGGTGAAGGCAATATTGGCTCATTTAGTCAGGTAGAGCAGAATTATATAACGCTTCTTCTGGCATCTTACGAAGCATTGTTGCTATGTATTAAAGTTAATTAATTTGCTTGTTTAAAAAAATGTTTTTATTTAAGATGCATCTCGTCAACGTGTTCTGTACAACAAGGCTCCGTTGTTTGTTCTTTGTCCGACGAGGAGAATTTGACCAAACAGAGAGGATGGTCTCGCTCAAGGACACTTTCAGTCAGCTATGGTGCAGGTGATTAATTAACTCTACGTATCACGCGTGGTATCGCCTATCAATCGTGGAGAAACTTTCAGTTCTAAAAACTGTCCTTGATTCAGTACTCAGTGATGGAGCGGATTTTCATCACGCAATCCGCTTTCAGGTCGTCATCTGAAAATAACGTTATGATCAATTTATTATGATACAACACCCGAGAATTAACTGAACGGTGTAAAATCGGAGATGAACGTTTGAATTTTGAAACTGAAAGTTTGTCATCTCTCTTATATTTGGCGACAGTGATATTTTAATCGGTTTTGAGGTTTAACACGAGTATTATTTTGAAAGGTTACCATGTATATTTCAAACAAGTCTGAATGAATTTTTAGACTGACCCGAGTCTAAAGTTTAGTTACTTTGAAAGCTTACAGTTTATATTACGATTTTATGCTCTAATGTAGTTCGGTTTCTTCTGTTATTAGGCACGACGAGTCCCCTGGAACAAAGAGGCTCAACCGCTGCTATCCCCGAAGAACTCACGCTGGATTACGCAGAGATCACTTCAATTCCGCCACTTCCCCTGTGGACGCTTCTAGCTGCTGATAAAGAAAATATTAAAGTACAAAGCGAAGAAAACCCAGTAAGCCATTTTTAGTTAACTTAATTATTTGTTTCATTAATCGTGATCATCAATTATTTAATTGATGATAATATTGGCTACGATTGTAACAACCTAGGGAGGGACTAATTAAATATGGGAGCAGGAAGGTGCGCAATCAAAACACCAGGTTTGGAATGGACTGGTTAACCACATGATAGTTATATCATCGAACAGGTGTCTGTCAATGAAGTCTCAACTGTAGTCAGGTGCTACACTGATAAGACGATGCTATTAACCGGATGGGGGTGTTACTTGCAGATATTGCCTCATCTAAGCAATATTGAATTGGTAGCTAGAGGTAAAATTCCTGAAATAGGTCTTAAAAAGGTAGGCGAGATACTAATGCATTTCCTCAAAGGAAACCAAAGGTCCCCTGAGGCCTTATGAGGTTTTGCTAACTCCCCCCAAATTTCATTCTGTATGTTGGCTTCTCTTTGTTCTCCAAGCCTTGGACTTGCTGCTTCGGTGGGTCGCGGCCAATCAATGAGAGATCTTCATTTGTCCTGCCAATCCACCTTTATCGCTAGAGTAGTCTTTGTAGCCAGCATGACCATGAGCTAGCTTGAATCAAAGTTTGAGGCCACTGACTTTCACCTGGTTGAGCTATTCATCTTTGCCCCATTGCTCTCGATTTCTAAGAGTCACAGGAGACTAACCGAAACTGCTGGAGCTATCACCATGCCTCTTCATAACTGCTGGAACATCCCTTGAGTTGTACAGCCTTACATCCCCAGGGAAGACCACTAGCTGTCACATTGGAATTGCTACAAAAATTAAGGAAGTAAATTCATTTAAGTTCCTACAATTCCATGCAATTTCTACAGTTATTTTGTTGTTTTGTTCCAGCACTATAACGATTTGTTCGACGCAGATGCTGGGCTAGATGATGAAAAACTTGATGATCTCTTGATAGATGATGAGGCTGATGGAATGATGTTATCTGACAGAAGACAGTCATCTAACTTAGAAACCACCAATAGTTTGTCCCACTTCGGTCCTCGCCAGGTAAGTCTATTTTCCAGTCCCATACGCTGTCTAGTGCATAATAGCACTGCCATTACTCCCTAGCTTGTGTTGCGCTGTTGGTATTTGGTGGTGTTTGTTAAGCTAAACATGTTAAGATATTATAGTTCTTTGATAGCACTGTAGACACTCGCTTTAACCAGCGGTTGCATTTGACGGGCATGTTATCTCCTCGTCCTTCCTGAAGGCCTAACGAAGGTGGTTTTTTATGAATCGCATTCTAATGAATCAAAAATAAACACGCTGTTTATTGACTTTCTACGGGTGGCGTTTCTCTCACACTAGTGTAAACTCATGCACGGGAAAACATTGTTTGAACTCAGAGCCAAGAAAAAATATATTTCCAGTTGTCTTCAACGGACGTCTTGGTTGTAAAAAACCCTGCAAATTATTACACAACGGTTTATTATTCGGATAATCAGCTTGACCTAGCATTAATGCTCTGAGACCCATCCTGTTCGATTCAGCATCGAAAAATATCATAATTAAACCCAAAAAAAGGTCGAAAAGAACTGAATCGTAATATTAAAATAAACAAAAAAACCGAAAGTATCTAGAAAAAACTGAATTTTAATATGAAAACATGCACGCTAAATACTAATATCAAAATTTAACCAAAAATCTATGAAAAAAACCAAAATGAGAATGAAACGAAAGAATCTAAAAAAATTGAATTGTATTAAAACCAAAACGTCGGGGAAATTGGAACGGGGGCGCTCGAAGCGAAAGGGGAGTTGAGTTGTGAGCGGGAGGCAGAGTCGTTGGGAGGGAAGCGAGCGGGAGGCGCGCTGCTTGCTCGCCTCGAGTTTTTTAAAGTGACGGGCGGGGCAGGGGGAGTTCAAACGACGAAACGCTGTAGCTCCCGCGTTGTACTGCGTTTCGTTAATTTTTTTAACCGTTTTTTGCCCATTACAACCACGGGCTTCGTCCGATCGGATTGCCGAGATGGCGGGCACAACTAGATACCAAATCGGATTTTTGGGCGAAAGAACGAATTTTTTAGACCACGTTAAAGGCACAAAACAGCCTGGACGGCGGACGGGGGACGGCGGACGGACATTGCAAATTTGGAATCTCCATGTCTTGAAACGTAAAGTATCAAATTTTGAGGGGGGGTTGTAAAAAATTTTTCGTGACCGAAAACATAGGGATATTATTCAGAATGAATAATAAACCAAAAGGAGAATTAGAAAATGGAGAAGCAATAAGAAATTCTGTAACAGAATACATGTTGAATACACGCAATTTATTTTTACTGTCCTTAGTCCTACGGCGTAGGAAGGAAAGTTATGTATTCATTCAAAAATATTAATTCCAGTTTCTTCCAGATTTTGTTTTTTTCTGATTAAAATTTCGAAAAATGCCATTTGGAAAAATGGTGTGCGAGAAATTTCGAGATTACGGCTGAACCAAATCTGTTCAAATTTGATATTGAGCATCCAGTATAACATTGAGCGGCAAAATAATATTGTGAGCCAAATCTGTTCAAAACTAAACATAATTTAACATCATTTTTTTCTCAAAATTCTCTAACGATTTTGATTATTTTTGTATGTACCGTTAATTTAACAAACCATCAAATAAGCGGCTGATGAATGTTTAAATTTTGTTGGCGGGCAATTCCAAAATACACAACGATAATATAAAATTGTACTGCGTGAGGAAATGACGAGAGCAGCTCGATAAAGTACAGTTTTTCGTATAAATCCCACTTGTTCACACATGAAAAGCGTTCTCACCAAAATCGAAGTTTAACAATGGTTGTAGTGTAATTGCGCCAATTGTGTTGTTGTTGTCGCGCCGACCCGAGAAATCTTTTCAAATGCTGCTGTTTCGTTGCTAACTTTTTTTAAGCTTCGTTTGTTTTTGGAACAATAACAAACCTCCCCAAAGGTGACATTGCCTGCATGCTGGTCACTCAACAGAAGTTGTGGAATTCGAGAACATAGAGCAATACCAATTTCTAAAAAGCTCATAAACTGTAAAACTTGTTGGAGTAGTTGCTAGAGATGTCTGAATGAACGTTTCTTATGAAAATCAGATTAGCTGCCTGCTCAGTCCTAAGGTGGCCGGTTAAGATAGAGTACTGTAATCCCTGATTAGTTCGTTTGCTGTATATATGGAATTAGGGACATAGCAGGAGTAGGCCATTGCCGATAGAATAAAAATAAATCTAATTAATCTAATCTAATTTATATCCTAGAATTATGACTGTAATTGGACGAAGAATGAGTGCGTAGAATAATTCATTGAGTGGACGTGCAATCTTCATGAACACTTAAGTAACCAGACTTCTATAAACACAGTCCATACACGATCCAACTAAGTAACGTTTAGGTGGGCAGTTTACATTCTTCTTACTAACTGATTCATAATTGCATTTTTCCTAATTCCAGGGGCGACTGCTCTCTCGATTACTCACCCACACTCATTTGCCCGGGCTCTCCAGTCTCGATCAAATGCACCTACTCGCTTTGGCAGACACTGTGTCGACCTGTAACACTGATTTCGCCGAGCGCTTCGCCATAGACGCTGCCAAAACGGCTATTGCAAAAGAAAATTTGAGCGGTGTCCCAGATGGGCAACCAGCCTCCTCAGGTTTGTTGTTCATTGTGTTTATTAGGTTCAACGAAGGTGTCATTAAAATATTTTGGAGGCCACGTTATTTTTAAAACAAGTTTCAGCCATTTTGAAAACACAGGACCGTTACCATTTTGGTGATTTAGCGTTGGCCCATCACTATTTTGGAGGATTTTAAAAATGGATGAAAAAATTGAGTAATAATTTAATCGAAATTTGTATTTAAATGTAAGTTGAATTAGAAAATAAAAACTTGGTGCATTCGCATTGTATTCAAAACTTCAGTTCGATTTCGTTTAACTGTTTAATTTTGAAATTAATAATTAGATCTTATTTTTAAAAAAATGTATTCGCTCTTTATTTTAAGGTTTTGTATATGTTAAACATTTAATTGGTATTTTTATTTAAACTTTTCGTTTATTTTAATTTAAAAATTGTAAATTGGTTTTGATTAATTATGAGTTGAGGGCTTGATTAACAGTCAATTATCAGGGGATTCAAATACACTTTGTTTATTAAGTTGGCTAAAATGTGCTCATTTATCACTTATGTTGAGAGTAAAAGCATATAAAAGGATAAATGTGAATATTCAAAATGTTGGAATGTAGCTTTCAATAAGGGTAATTTGACATGATTTTGCGTTCAGAAGTGTTCGATGTTGTACTTTACAGGGCAGTTATGTTGGTGACATCTTTCTTTAGTCAATCAGTATTCTCGAATGTCAACAGATTCGTTAGACGATTGTGGGCTGAGGTTCCTGCTGGCTATGAAGCACTACAACTACCTGTTGAGGTGTTTGCCTTTGGTTCAAAGGGCTAACTTTCAGAGGCAGGGCATCACGTCGAACAACGTTGTATGGGCGTTCCATTCTGAAAGCGAAGAGGAGCTTCTGTCTTTGGTCCCAAGTTATGCTAAGGGCTCCCCGAAGTGGGCCATATTGAAGGAAATCGGCCTCGGATGGTGGCTGAGAAATCATACGCTTCTAAAAACGTGCATCGAGAAGGTATGTTGCTTCGTCAGTGTTGTTTCCTCTAGTTACTTTCGTTAAACCTAAGAAGTAGGATAAAAAGTTACGTAATCGATGTGAACTATCGAGTTGTATTCAGGTCTTTATATGATTCAGGCTCCTTATTTGAAAAACACTACTATTTGCGAAAATGGACTGAGATTGAGAGAACAGGCGGATCGTGTAAGCTCAAATTCGATATGTAACCTACAGATCGACATAGGGCGGCAAAAGAAGGGCAAAATCGGTTCAACGTGTATATAGTTATCATCAGTTCTAAGTAACTGTAGCTATCACACCACTTTTTTCTCCGAAACAACTCTAATGGTTTTAGTTGAATTTTGTGTGGACAATTTCGATTAATACTAGATTCTGTTATGATACCACACAGATGCATGACAGATCAAATACGTGCAAAGACAGTTATTGAGATATTTGCGCCAGCTCTTGAATGAGAGGAACCAACACCGCTGGGGACGAATAGCACAGTTTTTTCTGAATGAACTGGTGTCAATGAACAAATTTATAAAGAAATACAACACAAGTAACAAATCAATGGCCTATCAAAAATCGGGAGCCTCCTGTTTGAAACCACTGTAAATAGAGCAATGGAACTCTCCTTAAGGGGAAACACCTTGACAGTGAGATGGAATCCAGTACATGGGGGTATAATGGGCACAATGAATTACTGCTACTTGTTGCAGTTTCGTTGAGTTGCCTATTTTTCCTTTGAAGATACCGCTCAAAGTGCAAACCTGACTTCAGTTTCCAAAACAACGAGAAATAATCGGAAACGTTTAGTAACTTCTAGAGACACACAAAAGTTGCTCATGGCTTCTCAGGTGGAAACATGCCTTGAAAGTTTTCATAGAATTGCGTTGAGCAAACATTTTTTAGAAGCGCCTTTTACAGGAGGGTTCAAAATGTAAAGATTTGTTATTAACTCAAATTTTTCGGACGATCACCGTAATTTCCTTCCTCTTTGGGGCATGGGAAACAAAAATAATGATTTCTGTGTTTTACTAAGAAAATGAGTGAGAAAACCTAAAGGTTGACTATAATGTTTTGTTGTGATTATGGAGTATATTTTTTTCTCTGAACATCCCCGAATTTCCTCAAAAATGTGTCATCGCAACTCTGACGTTTTCAGGTAGCGAAAGCAGCCTTCCAAGCCAATCAGGACCCCCTGGATGCTGCCCTGTTCTACATAGCAATGAAGAAGAAGTCTTTGGTTTGGGGCTTGTTCCGTTCGCAAAGAGACGAAAGGATGACTCAATTCTTCTCAAACGACTTCACTCAGGACAGATGGAGAAAAGCCGCACTCAAAAACGCATTCGCCCTTTTGGGCAAACAGCGATTCGAACACGCGGCTGCCTTCTTTTTGCTAGCTGGTGCTCTTCGCGATGCAATTGAGGCAAGTGGGGGAAGGACTTTAATAATTAACCTTGAGCCTCTGCACACTTTCTAGTAAATTTTAACGGGTTGTAGTTGGACGTGGGAGACGTACACTATGTTAATAGTACCGTCTTTTATGGTCTGAAAACATCTGATGATATAATATGGCCATAGATGAACAATATCTGAATGGCTACGAAAATAAGTAGACTGTCACGAGAGAGTTATGCCATCATATATCTCCCAAGGTGACCCAATTCTATTTCAAGTTGTTGGTCGAACTGTTATTTAACGATAAGAACCGACACGAATCTGCTCGGGACGAACCAAGTTCGTGGACTGGTCTCCTACATCGTGCTTTTGAATTACTGCTGGCCATGTTCTCAAGTCTCGACCTAGGTGTACATTCTGCCTTTTTTCAACTCACTTGAACCCCAGAACCAAAGTGGCAGACAAAACAATAGATTTTTGTCACAAGTCTCGTCGAAGCTGGTGCATTTCCATGGCAGCGAACAGCGGGGTAATGCAATTTCTAGATGTAAATGCGACGAATACTGATTTATGGGGGTTTATTTAATCCATGCAGCGTTATGATTGTTTGGCTCGCAAGTAATAGTGTATTCGTACTCCATTGAAATAGTTTCTACGGAAATTCGCTAAAAGCGACTGACTCACTTCAATGAACAGTGTGTAATCGTATACACGCCTATGAACATTTGCTAAACGTTTCTCAGTTGAGCCCAGGCGCTTGCTAAGCAGAAGAGCATAATAATTTGTTTATTTTTTTAGGTGTGTCTTAACAAATTAGACGATCTGCAGTTAGCGATGGTCATCGCTCGCCTTTACGAAGGAGAAATGGATTCCACTCCTCCCAACTTAAAGAGGCTTTTATACGAGGTGAGGTTTCGTCTGAACTGCAAAAAAATAATCTTTTCTTGTTGTTAAGGATAATTTCTCACAACAGTTCTAAGAACGTTCATTAGTCAAAACTGAAGAAAGTTCTTGTAAAACAGGACTTGGAAAAGAAGTGGTAGTCTATTACTGCACGGATTTTATATTTGTACATGCGTATAATTCGTTTTTTCTTTTACTTTCTGCTAACTGAGGCGTAAGAAAAGTAATGCAATCGTGTTAAAAGTTAGTTCAGTTTTGTTCAGGTATTTGCGTTTTGAGCCCTACTAAATAGAAAAACCCTAGTTTTGGCGTGTGTGCAGTTCTATTTGTAGGAGAAATGGTGGGACCGATTAGTTTGATCTTTTTTTGTGTGTTGTTTGTGACTTTTGAAACCGTGAAAGTATGGCTATGAGCAATTTCCATGTTCTCGAAGGGGGGGGGGGGAGCTAGTTATTTTCGTGTTATCCTCAAAAACGACTCCAATAGTTTTGATTCAACTTTAAAATTATCTTCTGCTGATCAGTACCTAACTATCGTTCTCTAAAAAACCGTCATTTTAACGTGGGTGTGTATGTTTGTTAGAGTACTGTGAAGATTTGGTGATTAACTACTGTAACGATTTGAAATATTATTTGGCACTTAGAAAGCTACATTATCACTGAGTAACATAGGCTATATCTAATACTAACAAATGAGAGATCATTAGAAGTTCTTACTAAAACCAACCCAATGTGTAAAAAAATAGGGCTAGGAACTTTGAAATAACTCCAAGCAATGAATCAACTGATGCCACGTAGCTGGAGACGCAAATACATAACCACATACGTCAACTGTCGCGTTTTTCTACATTAATATTATAAATAGGAAAGATTTGTAAAATATCTGGTGCGTTGCAACACACAACTTTCCTTAGCTCTACGTCAATTCACTTTGTACATGGCTAATTCTATTTAACAATTCAATTCATTTGAACTTGGTCAAACAACACTTCACGGAAGCAGAAAGCGGTAGCGCTTACAGTTCCGAAATTTATTGTGCAGCTCGTACTCATGCCAGAACCATTACTGAGCAATTGTTACACAGATAATTAATGAAGCTGTAAGTATTAATTTTTGAAGAAGGATAGTAATTACCTTTGCAGAGTTATTGGGTAAGCGAAACGGCGGTAGTTGAAATTTGGGAATTTCTGTAGTAAGCCCCATTTATCTCATGAGCATTTTTAAGCACTCACTCTATAGGTATTGGATTGGACAACAATACCATTTTTTTAAAACATTCTAGTAACATTTTAGCGGAGTCTATAAGGAAAAAACTGCGCGAAAAACGCTTTTGGTCGAAAATTTTGATAATTTATTGTGCTGCTCTCGTCATTTTCCCACAAATGGGAATTTTATGTTGTATATGATAGCTATCAATATAAAAAATTTGATCAAAATCGTTAGAGCCGTTTTTGAGAAAAAAAAAATTTGGTGTTATGATCACTATATCACTATGATAACTATAGTTCACTTTCGGTGGATTTTGCCCATACCCTTATTTTTGCGTCCCATGTTGACCTGTAGGCTAGGCATCAAGTTTCAGCTGATTTGGTACGGTTGTTCTCTCTAAAAACCGCACTAAAATCGATTTCGTCGAAAAGTTTGGTAATTTATTGTGCTGCTCTCGTCATTTTCCCACTAATGGGAATTTTATGCTATAATTGCCTTATCAAGAGCTATAAATATAAAAAATTTAATCAAAATCGTTAGAGCCGTTTTTGAGGAAAAAAATATTTTGTGTTTTGATCACTATGATAACTATAGTTAAATTTCGGTGGATTTTATTCATACCCTTATTTTGGCGTCTCATGTTTACCCGCGGGCGAGATATCACGTTTGAGCTGATTTGATACGGTGGTTTTCTCTAAAAATCGTTCACAGACACACATGCACACACACACACAGACCATTTTCCCAAATAGCGTTTTTCGGACTCAGGGGAGTCTGAAACGTAAAGATCTGAAGAGAACTCACAATTTTTTTTTCAGCCGATTACATAACTTTCCTTTCTACTTTGTAGAGCCAAGGAAACTAATAAATTAAACATGTAACTTGTACGTTATGATTTAATTTATAAATTGAGTCATTCGTTATGATTTGCATATTTATAAGTTGAATTATCCCAAAATGTTTAAAAAAAACGCCACTTATGGGAAGCCAGAAAGGGCCACTAGTTATCACTGTAACCTTTTCTTTTGTATACAGGAGATCCTTGGATGTGACAGCAACGGTGAAAACCAAGATATGTCCAAAGTTCACCCGGATCCGTTTTTGCGGTCTATGGCCCTGTGGATTCTTAAAGACCCAACGGGCAGTTTGAACACTCTCCTTCAAATAAATGTCGGCACGATGCACTCTCAATATCAAGACGATGAAGCCAAAGAAAATGCGAGCGGTAAAAGTGACTTATATATTATTCATCTTCTCTCTTTCTCTGAATCTACTTAAAATGGTAAACTCTACGGGCCTAATCTCAGATCTGAACGGAAACCTCAATTTAATTTGATAGCTTATGTTGTGATTGTGCCAAAGTCAAGGTTTTGAAGGACGAAACATATAAAACTGTTCTCTGGTGCTGAATTCTTAATAATTCAGCGGCTTTATGAACAAGACAAGCGCTAGCTAGACATTCCAGAATACAACAGCGTTTTTTTGTTTGTTTTTTTTTACAATTGTTTACTTGCTGCAGTCCTACAGGCAGTGGTATCAAGCGTTAATGAAATATTTCAGGCAGTAGTTTACATAAGGTCCGTAAAACACTTGAAACTTTTCTTTGCTTGTTCGATGGATCAGTGTGAAGATATACAGTGTGCCTTTAATGCATACTGTTACTGTGTGGCTGAGAAGAAGAAATCTTAAATCCTATGAATGACTTTAAAAAATCGAAATCATTAGAAGAGCCATTTTTGAGAAAATGAGAAAAACGCAGATTTTGTTATACGATAATTCTGATTTTTCTATTTCTGTCTGTCAGAGGAATATTCACGGAGAGCAATGTGTAGGTATGCTCTAGTTGAACCAGAGATCTTCGAAGTTAAGTAAAAATCGTTAGAGCCAATTTCAAGAAAAATGCTAAAATTACTAGTTTATGGCCCCCCCCCCCACATCGGAAATAGTCGGTACCCTTATTTTTGCGGCTTCAACGCCACACACAGAAATCTCATTCCTGAAGTCAGGATCTGATTCAGTAGGCCTCTAAACGTAAATCTTGAAGATTTACTAGCTGAGTTTTAAGCAATTACAGTTCTGCTTGACTGCCATACTTGTTGGTTAGTGGAAAGCGAAATCTCTTCACTCCCCATCATCCCCAGAAGAAGGCAGAGACATAATTGGAGAGGGAGTGGTCTGGAAACACGTCAATGTATGTTAATGCGGACTGTATAAATTGGACTTACCCAGTCGAAATCTGGATGCCGCGAAACCTCGTCTGTCGTGCTGTCGAAGGAGGAAGGAGAAGTAGGAAAGGAGAAAATAGAATAGGAGAGAAGGAAGAAAAACAGCTTAGACGAAATGTACAAACGCGTAAAAACTAAAGAACAAAAAACCAACTAAAAACCGGACAGGGCCAAAACTATATACAAGACTGAGAGAGAGAGAGTCGTACAGGTTTCTGCCTCGCCAGGTTACACCGCACGCGATATCAACGGCTTCCAATTAGACATGCAGACTCTCTCTTTTGACCTGACCAGAAACAACATTGGAGGGTATTTCCTCACGCATTGCAGCCCTGTGACCACCTAGCCTAGTATCGCCAGAACGGCGCAAACAATGTACATTTTCATATGGTAAGAACGATGCTGCTAGTTTGTGGCTGCATGGCTTGGATTAATGCTGTAGAAGTCACTGAAAATAAGAGCAGTTCCACACCTGACGTCGTGATTCCAAACCAGAGATACTACATATTTCTATTCTTATTCATTGTTCAACAGTCAGTTACTTCCTCTTCTCTAGGTCACACCACTGGCCTGATGTCTATTGTCAATATTAACACGATTTTCATTTTTGTTGTTGTTTTTTTTTTAGCAAATCCCAACGTGTTCAACTTTTATGTGTACCTCAGAACGCATCCCTTGTTAATCCGTCATAACCTAGCAACCACTTATCAAGACAAGAAAAAGCACACGATTGCTTTGGCTGGATTTAGCTACGGAAGTGAGGCCAAAATTACGAAGAGTGATCGTCAGGTAAATTGTCTTCAATAGTTATGTTATGTAAGTATTGAGTAATGATGGCGGGATGATGAGTAGAAAATATTTGTGTCTGTTCAGCTTTTGAGCTGAAATGGGGACAAACGTTTTTCCTAATTGGTTATCTATCTCCTGTAATCGATTTATTTGTACCTCCCAACCCCTGTCACTCATCTGTCAATGAGCTTTTCTTCAAATATTTCAAGTACAGACTGAGCACATAAATAATGGTTGTTTTCCTCACCTCACATACAGGCGTTATCAATCGCCTAAATCAATCAATTTTGATTCCCTTTTTTTTCTGCCCTTCTTTTTCTCACCTCGCTCATCACTCGCCTTGACACCCCTCTGAGTTCGCTTTCGTGTGCTCTAACAGATCAGTTCGTTCATCCTCCTACCAGTTCATACTGTCCGGAAATAACCTTCAAGTGTCCCATGAACTCTCATTTTCTCACAATGTAAATCGCTTTTCTAATATCTCCAATTTTAATTTTCGTCTCTCGCCTGCATCAAACAGTAGGTAACCTTGAAATATGTGGCATTAGTAGAGGATGAATTCACTACTGACAGTGTAAACTAAAATCCACCGAAAGAGCGAAACAAGTTGTAGGCTCTTCTGATGAGTGAAATTTCACATTTTACGTATAATCAGGTTTGGAACGAACACAATACACAATTAACACTATATACACAAGAGAGGAACTTGCATAAACTCACAATGTCTCCAGAAGGGTTCTTGATTCTGTATGTTGAGATGAAAGGGTTTTTTTAATGTTCAAAATCAAATGTGGAGTAACTTAGCTTTATTAGATTTTGCTGGTTAAAGAAATTAGCCTGAGGAGTCACCAAAACTATTTTTGTGCCGATTTTTAACCCTCCAGCCCCCTTTTATCGAACGAAATTGGTCGTGCGTAAATATGCGATTGTTTATTTGCTGGATCCGTAGTATAAACGTTGTTCGAATAATGGTTTGGATCAATAATGATGAAGCATGAAAAAACAAATAGTTCCTGTATACAAATAAAATTCAAATGAGCCTCTTAACAAGGCTCATAATAATAACTAACTGTTCTACAACTCGGGACTCGGTAGTTCACTTAACTCCAGAAAAACAGAGATGGCCATTGGGAAGTTCACATTGTGTGAACTCCTTGCTGATGAGCAGAGGAAAGAAAATCGTCCGTGTACTGCTCAATGGTAGAATGATCGCCACATTTGATGTTGTAGTAAATTGTTGCAAATTTTCAAATGAAATGGAAATGATAATCGATTGAGGTCGGGAGCCAATGCGATTTTGTTGTAGCCTCCACAAAGCCAGAATAGTCTCTCCTAGTTTCCTCTCACACTCAAGCCTATAAAGAATAGTAATTGAACCCTGCGCCGTACCCTGAACTATGTATATGCATTAATACTAACTTACAATAACTTCATTTACATTATGTTCTCAATTCCAATCACAACAAAAAATCCCGTTTCACTTACCAAATTCCATTCGACGAGGTACATTTAGCCAATAAATTTAATATTCCAAATCTAATGACATGTGTCCAGTCGCAATTTGCTACAGAAATCACCAAATAAAATACCCCTCTTCTCAAACTACACATTTTTTACGAACTGAATGGAAGAGTCCTGGTAGGGGAATGTGTGTGTAGAAGAGGCATTTTCTCAATTTCATTGCATCACACTTATATTCTAATAGTGTTAGTCACGTCCATCTTTAGACCTGAAAACAGTCTATTAATTCCAGCTATTAGTTGAAGATTCAATCACACCCTTGGAGAGGCAGCTCTATTTTACCACAGCCCATGCCCACTTCAAGGCAGGATGCCCAGCGTTGGCTTTGGAAGTTCTGTCCAAGCTGCCAAATAAAGTCATCGACCCCTCAAATGAAGACAATTCAAGTAAGTGGTACACAGTTGTTATTTGTCGAGCTTTTGTAATATTTTAGAGGCCTCCAGCCCGTCAGTGTTCCTAGTGATTACGTTGTATTCTAGGACCCTTTAGTGATCTTAATTAGTTGTGAGAATAATGAAGAAGAGTGTTTCTCTGTTAACTAGACAAACGAGACTTCTTTATAAAAGTATTAGAAAAATTTGAAAATAACTTCTCTCTAGAAGGTCGAGGAATAGCCGAGGAGGGCATTCTCGCATTTGATTGAACTTCACGCAGACTTCCTACACGCTTCTGTATGCTTTGAATTGTCCATTCCATTGAATGAGGGCAGTCGTTTTTCAAATAGTGCAGTAATCTCACAATGTTTGCACATATCGTATATAGTCGTATCGTAGTAGTGGCACAGAGAGTCATATTCATGGGAAGTAATATATTGTGTGACACTGGTTAACTGCAGTAAAGTGGGCAAGCATGTATTCAAGTATTGTATACTGATTCAGAGCTTCTAGGTGCTGTAATTTTTGCCACTTCTTACCCTACCCCCCACCCCGAATTCTCCCATTGACGTGGGAGTTCAATGAAAAGAAAACAGAGCGATGGGAAGAAGAAGAAGAAAAATTAAGCGTTTTCCCAAGGCTGAGATTTACAAACTCGATAGGGATCCAGTTCCAGTGAGAATGGAGGAGCAAGGCGTCTCCGAGGTCAGTTGGTATTTTAATGACCTGTTCATCAATTCACTTTGACGGCTGGCTAGTGCTAGGTGTCAGTAATCGGCGTTTGATGATTTGATCTGCATCTGCATCTATTTCCACTCGCTGAATATCATTGACCGACGACTGCCAGTTCGATGTTTTAATTGGAGAATTGGTAAACAGGCCCTAAGCATGTTATTAAACAGGTCCTGAGAATAATTTTTAAAATAGTTTTCTTACTACTGTATAAAGGCAGTATATCTAATAACTTTTCTGTAATGATTCTATATTTGGCATGTGTAGATCATACATCCATCCGTCACTTCACTTTTTGTAACTAAGTTCCAAGATCTGGTCATCTTTAGTCATCGTATGTAATTGGGATGATATCACCAGACATTTCATGCTTTGACGTTTCTGTGTTTGTAAATTCGATTTTTTCTTAGGCTCCTAAGAATTTTTGTCACACTGCTCTTTTTGGCGCGACCTCATAGACACATACGGATCCTGCTCCTTGGCATACTGTGGACTGGTAGCTCGCAATATCTTCCCAATAGCCAGAACAATTTCTTGAGCTTCAGGTTGATTACTTCTTTTTCACTAGTTCTTTATGCCTGAGACGAACTAAATCTCACGTGACGAAGTTGTGGAAATCCATTCTAATAATTAGTGGAGTTAGGACGACTGTCGACGAGTATTTACACTAAATTTGAGTTTTATCGATTTTGACGGTTAGGTAATATGATCAATTTATCTGAACCGGTACTTTTAACTATTCAAAATTTGTCAAGCTCATCCTACATACGCCTCTTGGGCCTCTTGGGAATGACGGGACTCGTTCAGGTGATTTGCAAAAGCAAAAGCATCTTTGCTATCCCTGCAATACTTCTTGTGCTCCCTAATTATTTCCTACCTGTTTGCCCACAATACCCTACCCCTCAAGAGCATTTTAATTTATGCACGCCACTTTTATCCTGAGTTCGTGTTGTATCTTTAACTGAATCCAATAAGCAAAGCCCCATCTGGGTCTATCATCTAAAGTCATAACTAGGTATTTGGCCGCACTTGCGTGTGAAATGATCTGGGTATTTGATTCAATTGGGGTTGGTGTTACGTTCTGACGTCGAAGTTCATGTTCGTTAACTTGGTGTCATTAAGTTTGATTCTCCATCTCCGTCGTCAATTTATGAACACAATTAACTGAGCCCTGCATTTAACTGTGGCTTTCTCAACAGAATTTGCTTGGGGTAAGATAGCCGTGTCATTCACAAAAGTTGCTGTTGCCTCCATTGCTCCTGTTGCCCCAGGAAGATCTCTTGTGTACAGAAGGCACAAAACTCAACACAAGTGCAATTCCCTAGGGTATCCCATGATTCTATACTTCTTCACCCTGAATATTCTTACTCATATTCAACTCTAAAATGCTGTTTGAGCAGTAAGTACTTTGACTGAGGCCCCTTGGAATTCTGGTTAGGAGGCCCTACGCCAAATTTATTAAAACGCTATAGTGATGTCTATATCCTCTTAGATCCTTCTACGACTTATCTTAGGAATTAGTTCAATACCGGCCTCATGCTAGTTCTCCCGTCATACCTAACGAACTAACCCCTTCCTGAATTCATCCCTTTCCCCCTATTCAGCCTAGTTCGGTATTGTTTGTGATCGGTTCAGCCACGTCCTTAAACCTATTCGTCTAAACCTCGTGTGAATATTTTTCGGTTGCACTCTCGCAACTCTTAACAGCTATTTTCCTTCTTCCTTCTTTGTAGTAGCTATAGCTTTGAAGTTGGAGTACTGGACGATTTAGGCGAGTCAAATATTTTGAATATCGTCCACATTTTGCCTTCCATTTAATTCGTTTTTTATTTTTAGTATTTGGCGCTAGCATACGCCAAGAAAAACTATGTAGCAGATATAATTTATTTTCTAACATTTCTCTACTATGCTTGTTATCCTATATACTTGACCGACTCTGTTGTACCCTAAATCAAAAGCTTAGAATAATAAACAGCTTTTCCAAGCCCCCGCTCCAAACCAATCTTTCCATAATCAATATGTCCAGTTTAGGAGCTGGCGGATTGCCGGACTCCTATTTACGACGGCAAGTAATTACAATGTAGTCTTTTAACGCAAATGATCGTATTCAAAGGATGAAACATAATTACAGAGCTTATAAGGATTGCTGTAATTTATGCCAATTTCAGCGGCTCTTCACCATTCAAGCTTACTTTTAAAATTCTTGTTCAGGGTTCAAAAAACGGATTGAGGTATCGACAAATTCAACGTAGCAATGTTCAATTTATATAATTTCTATTGTATTTATATTTAAACGTGTATAAATCATAGGCGCTTTTATTGTTCTAGTATCCGTCCCAAACGTCATCTTCAACTTCATCCAAGGGGAACCTTTTTTTTTTCGTGCGAAATACTTGAGCGTTGGTTCCTAGTCGATTTCCAAATTCTTAAACGAGTTATCTGATTGCGCGGTTTCTTTCTTCGACTTTCCGATCCGTTTCGACTCGTCGGATTTCATACTTTCCTCGGCGATGAGGCTCTCCCTTCGGCTCACAACTCGCTCCACGTTGTTCCCTGAAAATATTCCAAAGTTTAACTCACTGACAATAAAGTTGAGCTTCTTATTTATACAGTCTACAGGATACCATTGAAAATAGGTGAATTTGAAAGAAAAAAAAACAGGTTAATAAGTATAGACGTTTTAGTTCAATCCAAAATCATTTTATACTATTCAAAGAATGTTTCTGGCCAAAATATAAATGTGTCTGACGCGTCAATCATACCTCTTCACTCACGTTAAATTCTCTAATCGGCTTCCAATTTGATTTGTGTATTGTCGTGTGCACATTTGTCTTTGAAATATCTACTCTCATTGTGATCTGGGCTGGAATTCTCATTTTTGGTCGAGATGAGAAACGTCGGCAGCACTCATTGAGCCTGCCCTTTGCCATTCTTTTCTCTCTGGCCCCTGGACTTGACCATTTTACAAGACACAGATTTGCATTATTTCGACGAAAAATTGGGGTTATTTGAGACAATGAATTTTGGCCAGTAAAATTTGTTAACAGTTCCCAATAAACGCAAGACAAAAGGAATTGAGTTCTAAGATGTTTAGAAAAATAACCATGTTGAAGGACTGGCGCTCTGCATGGGCGAAAGTATTGTCTTCTTAAAACGACGATTGCTCAATTTTTAAGTTCATCGTGCAGTTCTTAGGTATAACTGCGTCACCCAGCGATATTCGAATGTGCAATTTTAACATCGTAATAGCTAAGTATTATTTATAGAACTGTCCACTCACGGTGAAGCATCAAGAGGCACGGCCCTTTTCCTCCATAATCCTCTGGAACGATTTCTTTTTCTAACGTTGCGAAATACGGATCAGGATCAGTGTAGAACTTTATCTGTTAAACAACATAAAGGGACTGTATTTAGTGATTTATTTAATAGAAATCTGCTTCATTGCATCTAAATCTTAATTTCGTATTTTTACATTTCTAAATCGTGATAGTAAGTAAAGTACGATAATCGACCGAAAACTATTATTTTATTTTTTTTTTAAATAAATCGTCGGGTGTAAAAGAAACCACCTGCGTAAGAAAAACTTGGTTGAAGTCTGTAGTTGGTGTCAGTAATCACCATTCTTTGCTCAACTTTGAGTTTCTCCTTCAGAAGCCAAGTGGACATTGCTAAATTCTCTAAGGAAAGTCACTGGGTCCCCACTGAATCTACTCCTCCCGATGTACTTGATTCCAACGTAGACTAATGGACTGGTTTTCTGAAAGCGGATTATTAGGAATTATTGGCCACGATGTATGTGCTTAAGTAGCAGTTTTTCCTTTTTTTACTAGAAGCGCCTGCTTGTTCTACTGGCGTCGCTATCAGTGGTCACTGACATGACGAAGGCACTAAAAAAGCGGAATTCGCATGAGTCTCGCAAAGTGAGCAAATTTATCAGTGAGCCAGGGCACTGCTCAGCCCTGTGAAATGTGTGTCAGTCTCCTTGGCGAATCATTGTCTCTGACTATTCAGCCCGCCCATTTTCAGTTTGAAGATTAAAGGGTCGAAAGCATTGATAGGCATTGAATCCAAAAAAAAACACGACTAAACCAGGCTTAGCTGCACACACCATCCATGTGTGCGCCTGTCTATTCCGAAGGAGAGAAATTGTCAAAGTAGCTTCAAAGCTTTGGGCTGCTCTGCGAAGATTAAAGGGTCGAAGGCATTGATAGGCATTGAATCCAAAAAAAAACGACTAAACCAGGCTTAGCTGCACACACCATCCATGTGTGCGCCTGTCTATTCCGAAGGAGAGAAATTGTCAAAGTAGCTTCAAAGCTTTTTTCTGAGGTTTGGGCTGCTCTGCCTAATTTGATCGATGGAAGACAACTCTGGCGGCAAGCCCTGCGTGGAGTTGGCTCCTGAGGTAGTTCAAATTCAGGAGTCCTTCATCCCTAAAACCATCGAATTGCTTCATTTTCCGCTCTACTTAACGAAAGACGAGTTTTATTGAAAATGAAAACATAATCGTCGAATTCTCTTTCACTGACTTGCTGGCTCTGAAATGTGTATTTTCTTCACGCTTTCACATCAATTTTAATTTCTGATTGAAAATTTGGTAAAATTACTATTTATAATGATTTTTAAATACATTACCATGTTCAAAAGTTCTTTGTTCATGAAGGGCTTGATTAAACTGAACAGTTTTTTTATCACTGGACTCGTGTTGATGAAAACAACTTTAACCACTCGTATCGGGGATGCATTCTGAAAAATAATACAGTTTTATTTTAAATGAACATGAAATATTTGGGTAACGTCCAATGCGTACATCTTCTTGAAAGCATTACTTTTCCCCAGTTCATGTAATTCTTTATGGTGCTCATTGAACTTTTGAACATGTGGGACATTGTGTAGCCGTTGGCGTCGTAGACGATGATGTACCCGTTCTGAATCCCTAAATCCCATTGAGCGACCGCTGCTGTGATCATGATCCATTTGACGCCGACAATGTGGTTGAAATTATTAGGGTTCGTGTCGTTCAATTTGCAGATAATCACTCGGTTCCCTTCCGAATCAGTAGCTGGCAGTGGGGCGGCAATCCTGCAAATTAGACGAATTTGACGTCACATTGGGCGCTGTTAGGCGGTACTCAACAAGTCAACGTATTTTTGCCAGTGCATGAGTTCCCTGCTAACTGTCACGAGCTATTGATCTTAATGTTCATTCGTTTCTACTCATTGAATTGCCACCAATGCAGTGATAGTGCATTGCAAGAGGTCATTGGCAAAGTTTCAGTTTGATATAATCACCACGAATTACTTTTTCCCGTTCTGACTAATCCTCGAAAGGTTCTATGACTCAGTGCAGGCGTTAGACTGACTCTTCCTGAATATTCTCACCTTATCTTTAACAAACATAGTCATGGTGGCTACAGTGATCTCTTGGGCAGTGAGCAAGAGCGTGGCATGCCAAACCATTTTAATAATGGTCAAGATATCAGGAAATTACCTTTCATTTACCAAACTGCTTCTGTACCAAATAAGTTTGCACTAACCCAACATTTTGTCGAGTGATCACTCAAAGCATTGTGAACCGTTATGGCGGCTCCCGAGGTATTCATTTTGCAATACAGGTAGCACCTCATCTCGTCTTGTGAGGTTCATAGTTACCAACGTTCTAAATTCGTGGGAGTGTCCGTGTTTGACGAGGCTTCATCCGCCACTTAATACTTTTAGATGATGAGGCACAGGTTGGGAGATGTACAGGATTCTTGTGTTGGGTCAACTGTCATTCACAATTCACCAATGTTTCGTAGAGTACGTCTTTGTGTTGTTTTTCACTCATGCAGTGTTGTAGTGTCTATTTCGAACTAGTTTTAGTGCGTAGTCCAGTGCTTTGTGGAGTATTTGGAAATCCTGACCTCACAACTCCTGCTTATGTGTTACAATGTGAAAGTGGATGACAAATGAGGAGTGTCAGGTGTCAGATGTCAGCTGCATCGCGGACACACTTGTGTTCATTATCAGGTTGACTGGGAATAAACTATGAAATAATTAATGAGTACATTTTCTAAACAATACTGCCGATATTAATAAAATTGGGCACTTACAGAGTGTTATTGATGGTTTCTTGCGTCTCGCTACTCAAAGGGTCCCAGTTGGTGAAAAATTCCGTCATGGCAGTTCTGTAGGTGAAAAAGTGTTCGATCGTCTCTTTGGCGTGGCTGACGTTGAAATAGCAGGCGTGGAGGAAGTGAAGCAGCGTTTCATCTGATTAAAACAATTTATTACGTATTTATCGCCCGCCATAGTGTACATCTGCAGTAGCGCACCTAATTTTATCTCGTTTATTTGAAGTTTTATTTTGGAGTTTACCTTCTACATTTCGTGGTAAATGAGCTTGAGATTTTGTCCAACTTTTGAGTTCTTCCAAATCTTCTTTCTTTAGCTGAGGATGGTTTAAGAATTCTTCTTCGGCTGTCACTTTCCAAGGTGAGCCACCTTGACCCTTCAACATGTTGAAGAAACGGCTATGTGATTTCTATTGGAACAATGCTGGTAAACTTGTCTTTTTGCTTCCCTTAGCCCTACGTAGTTGGACGAAAAAGTTACATTATAGGCTACGAACAATTTTGAGTTTTCCTCAGATCTCTGTTAAGGGGCTTGTGAGTACATAGAACACCATTTTGGAAAATTATGTTTCCACGCCAATGAACAACATATTTTATTAGGGACTAAATCGATAAAAGCGATGAGTGTGCATAGGGCTGAGGAACTTGGTGTAATATGTGGCACCAAAAGCACGCATCCATTCCACGTCCTCCATTTCATTGAACGTTTCGTGTCCACAATAATTTTCCCTCAATCATCACCCCACGTGCATAAAAGTAATTTTAGGGCGCCCTTAGCGGCCCTGCCTCATACAGTCCTGATTTGCCCTGAAATCCTTACGCTCCACGATACTGATAACTTTCCCCTACCCCAATAGTCTCTTGTAATTATTGAATGTCTTACAATGAAGTGACAGAATAACCACGTCAAATACGTGAAAGACACATCAATTAGCTTAGAGCAGGAATAACTTCACCAGCTTTCGTTCTTTCTTACTTCATAGAAAAATCCGATTAGTTCCTATAAACGAGTTGGTCAGTAGAACTGCAGCTTTAGGCGACACAAGACACAAATGGCATGACACGATTGAATCAATTTTTAGACGCTAGGTCGAATGAAACGAGTTTCAGAGGTGTACAACTGCATCTATACAGAAAACAGTGACATTATAGTGAGCCTAAGTCTACTAGTTGAAAGAACTGGACATTACAGCGATAGTATTTAATTGTTTCATCGCGTTAGCACTACCTCTCGTCCCAGTCCAACCTCCCGTCAGCTCGACTCTTCACATAGTGCCAATTGACTTGCAGTCGTTCCGTTGTGGTCAGGTCATGTTTCGTATCGTTTATTGGTATTTTAAGATACTGAATGGGTCTCGGAGGTGTAAGACAGCTGTGTTAGAAAATAATGTAGCGTCGTGTAATAATTTGCAGCGCTTTACTTTAATTATCCCTAAAAAATAGATAGGAGAGTTATACAATGGTTGAAAAAAAACGGTTGTTCATCTTAACGTTTCCCAAGCTTCTGAGACTGAAAAACACCATTTAAGAAAATGCTCCGTCTATCCTTGTGAGAATAACGAAATCAGTTATGGCAGCAACTAGCACGTTTCCATGAAACGATGGGGCCGTATTTACTGACTAGTTAGGTATGGGAGGGTTCGTATGTTCGCTTCAGGCACTCGTGGTTATGGTTTTGACTAAACCTCACCTTGTGTCGAGCTGCCGCTTACTGTTGATACATAGGTTCAAGGTGTGGAGATTGACGATTCAAACAATTCAGTCGTAGGCACGCCGTTCTAGTTTTTAAAACCCTTCGGGGCATCTGCGAGCTCTGCGGTTTTATTTGGGCATCATGAACCTCTCGCTCTTTTCACCCTTGCAACAATTCGCCACCGCAGAGGGGCTTGAAGTGCGATACTTTTATGTATAACAGCAACAGGGCATCAATCTCTTTCCTTCCTTTCTTCCTACAACTACGAGAGGATCATTTTTCGCTCCTCCAAAGTGAAAAGCGAGGTTTCCCGCCCGCGCTAGAAGCTTGAGCAAATCGTTCGTGTTTCTATTTAATCCGGGAGATTCGGACGCTTGTTGGACCAGTCGACCTTGAAATTTTCCACGATCTCGAGAGGAGGCCGCGTGATGTAACTGGTGGTGACGTCTTCTCGTGAGAAAATCTGTACTCAGATTCCTCTCATGGAAATAAGGGGCCAATCGAAACGCTACCGAATTCATTCCTGAGTAATCGAATTGAGTTGACGCTAGAACGCGAGGAGTTACCTAATTTCCTGTTCTTTTTTGCTCAGTTCCCAACGGTTTTTACTTACGATCTTCAACAATGTTTACGCGATTTTATAAATGATTGTGCCGGTTTTCGACTTTTTTTTCTTCAAATTTCGTGCAATTTTCTGTTAAATGTCTTAAGGTTTTTATTAAATTGCTCAACAGTTTTAATACATTTCCCTCCTGTTTTTACTCAGTTTCCCCAACGATTTTTACTCGTTCATTGAGTTGTCCCATTCAACTATTTTACTAAATTTCTGACAGAGCTATTCCCAATTTAGGAACATTTCTTAATCAATTTCTCAGTAGT
The DNA here is from genome assembly GCA_020466155.1 of Pachypeltis micranthus. NCBI lineage: Eukaryota > Metazoa > Arthropoda > Insecta > Hemiptera > Miridae > Pachypeltis > Pachypeltis micranthus. Next base: position 44,598,282 of record CM035769.1, read on the forward strand.
TTTCACTCGATTTGTAAACAGTTTTTACGTTGTTGGTCAAAAAATACACACTCAACTTGTCAACGATTCATTTCCTTTGAAATCGAATTCTCTCAATTTCTACCCGGTTTCTTCAATTCGCCAACTATTTTTACTCCATTACCTTACAATTTTAGTAAGTCGCTCAACGATCCATTTTTACTGTTTCCCATCGACATTGCCGCCATTTGTCGACTGTTTTAATGTAATTTCTCAAAATTTTGTCTTCATCATTTTATTGACGACTTTCACTCGATTCGCCGAACGATTGTTAATAACTAAAGTTAACGTACCTGTTAGGTGAGTCCGTCTCCTCTGGCTTGTGAGTTACTCACGGACTCACCTAACAGGTACGTTAACTTTAGTATTTGCCTACTGGCGGACACAACCCAATTTCTTTGATTGTTAATAACTTTCTTCGCCGACAAACAGGGTTACTAGTTTATTCGTTTTCTTCTCAGGTTTTATTCATTTTCCAGTCAATTTCCCCTCTTTTTCCAGAATTTCCAGCAATTTTTTATTCTATACCTTTCATTTCGTAAAGTTTCCTCAACGATTTTTAACCAGTGTTCAAGCCATATTGACCATTCATCAATGTGATTTATTCCATCTAACAGTTTCAAAAACATCTCCACGAATTTTACCGAAGTTTCTGCGCGAGTTCTATTCACATTCTAAAGGAGGGTCTGCTATTAGTGGCCCCATGAATTTACGTCCGCGTGCTGAGTACGAACCTGGAACCATTCAGTGGAACCATTGCATCTGGTCGGCCTTCTCTGCGACGGCAGTTTTTCTTCCTTGTCGTCTTCAACCCCCTGAGAGTCCTGGAGCCTTTCCCCGTACTGCCCAGTAACTATGTGAGGTCCAGGAGAGGTCTTAACTCCGTATCACCATCCTCTGTGGGATGCTGGTCCTGGATTAGTAAGCTGTATCCTCTTCTTGCTTAGCACTGCTCGAGAAAATTAGTCGATGCTCCTCCAGTTTTCTTCAGAATTCAATATGATGGGGATTCACGGCGCGTCTGGAGCGGGAGGAATGAAACAGTTTAACGCTCTTCCCAACGAGTGTGCCTCAAAATTTCGAAGTGCAAGGAAACAATCGTCTGATGATCCCGGCATTGATCACCTAGATGACTTCCTTTAGTTCCTTTTGGAGCTGCAAAGAGAAATGATACTCTGTGGGACTCTCTAGACGTTTGTCCGGGTCACCAAATTTAGGGGATACAAACACTCACTTCTGCGGATCTTAATTCTGGAATGTAGCTTCTGAGGGGCGCTGACGCGTTGGTTTTTCATACTGGTCAGTTGAACTACGAGGTCAATTTCCCTCCTCTTCAACGCACCACGCTCAAATTGAGAGTGCGGGAAAGGAAAGGTAATTGACCTATTTTTGTGAGGCTTTTATCAAAGCGATCAGTGAGCTTCGGATTCTAAAATATCGTTAATCCCCCTCCGCTAGTCGAAACTGGGACAGTAGTTACAGATTGTTCGTAGATCCAAACAATGGCGGTTGTCAAGGTTGAACAGTAAACAAGATCGTTAAATACACTCCGTTATCTTGACTGCCAGGGAGGAACGTTAGAAGAGATCCAGCCCTAATCAGCTGAGTTAGCTGAGCTCATTATTAAAACATATTATAAATATGCGCTTTCTCTTTACTTTCATTTCCGTTTAATCAGACCGAGACATAGAAACGCTTTGTCAAAACAGGCACCTAAATATAAATATCGAAGCGTGCCCAATTAATTAATTCGACAAAACAAATGTTAATTTTCTGTTGCGGAAGCGCAAAAAGTTAATATTTCATTGACGTTTCTTGGTGTTTTCAAACACATGAATGTTCCAGCTTGCATCTCTCCTAATTGGGCACATTTTCGTAGCCGTAGCACGTGCACAAATAATTCTACTTATAGACAAACGTCCCCCACCACAACCATTTAAAAAGTGGGGCGAATAGGAACCAAAGTGAAAAATATTTAATAACAAATGAAATCTAGTGCGACGCATCACACAATTCTCGGCCCCGCACACATTCTACTTGCTAATTCAATCTATTATTTATTCTGTTCGGGTGAACATGTAAAATATATCTTCAGGTTCTACATAGAAACTGGTAGCTCTTAAAGTTCCAGAATCTATCGGGCTGCTGCTACTTATGCCACGACCTTAATTAAAAACCAGATGGGACTTTCCACGTTATTTTCGAGAGTACCACATGAGCGATATTTATAAGAATAAACTGTACTACAGCGCGAGCGAAAATTTTGTATTATCTTTGGATTATCTGAAACTGCCTACACTCACTGTATACACTGTAATCAAAATAGTAAAACCATTTCTGGAAAAAGGGTGCATTCGGTTCTGCCGTTGTTTATCAATCGCGCTCACAGTCACACTCCATCCATTTTCCCAAATGGTATTTTTTGGACTCGGGGAGCCCATGCAAGGTAAAGAAAGATCTGAAGAAAACTAAGAAAAAAAAGTGTCTGCGAATTACATAACTTCATTGAGCTAAAAAAAGTAAAAATGCTCTGTAATCGGCACCTCCTTGACATTTTCGTCCATGCCCCCCGAGATTCGAATAATTTTAGACATTTCGCACAGCAAATGTAGAGTACGTTGTTCGGTTGTCACGTTCGTACTAAGGAATTACAAGAGCTAGTTTTGTGACAATTTTGAGCTTTTTAGGTCACTTCCATCAAAATTTATTGAGCGTAACGACTGTACCCAAAAACATCTTGGAACCATTTGGGAGTGAGTCTAATAACCTCTTTTATTATTTTATGGATCGCTAGATTACTGTTGGAGGGTTCAGGAACGGCCAATATGGGAGAAAACTACTCTATTGAAAACACCAACCTTATCTATTAGGGAGTGATGGGGGGCGAATTTTTGTGGTGTTAAATTTGTTCAGAAATTGGTACTTCAACGCACGTGAGCCATTTGCAATAGTGTTATTTCTTCACTTGGTTAGAATCAACTTGTTTGTGGAGCGTAGGCAAAGGAAAGTTGCTGACGTTTCCTTCGAACTTGGGCTATCCCTCCTTCTCCGTGAATCAATACGTCCTCTAAAGCCACGTGACTAGGCCACGTTTTGTTGGACCCACGTGACGCGACAGGCAAATTGTGTCTACCCCCCCCCCCCTTCACTCGTCGCCAAGTCCTGTTTTCGTAGAATCGATCTTAACTCAAAAATTAATTCCCGCCTAAAATAGGGCGATTTTCGTTTCGTTAAATAAATCCTACCTCGACGCTGCTCATGTTGTCGACGTCTCAAGTTGAGGTTTCGACGTTACCAAAGGAATTGCGCCGATGACGGTAGCCTCATGGTATTCGCTTTCGGACGGCTGGCTCCGTAGGACTCTCGTGGCTTTCGCTTTCGTCTCCCACCGAATCAAACGTCGTTGCACTGAAGCGTCGGGTTCGAGCGCCGCTGGCCTCTCTCTCTCCTCACGCAGACGGTGCTCCTCCCCACTGCCGCAGTAGACTTCTTTGGACGGCCTTCAACTTCTGGCCGGTCCAACAGTGTCGGAGAGAAGCACAGACAACACACACGCAGACACACCCCTTCTCACATAAATTGAAACCCCAGACCGGATTTCCTGACTACTGTACAATCGCCACCTGCTTTGAATAGGCCCTTTATTATACGTTGCTCTGCCTTCTCAGGCCTCACTCATCTTCGGGTGTGTATTATCCAGAAACAGAGTCCAGAGCTAGCGGGGCTTGCCCAGCAACGGCTATAACGATTTTGATCATGCTGTCAGAAGGTTTGTTGCCGATCAATACCAAACTTTCCTTGTTGTTAAATATCTCCGTGAAAACACGATGAGCGGTGTTGTAAACAGTTGTTTTATTTTTTTAACTTCGTTTTACATAAATGTTCCTCTGAAAGCTCATTCAGCTGAGATAAAAACTAAAGTGTGTCGAAAACGTGTTTTCTTTTTTTGGTTTTAAAATTTTTTACAGTGAAGGCCCAACTGCATTTGTTCAACCTGCCAACCTAAACCAACGTTTCGTTCCCCACATCTATTTCTGTAGTCGTCCGTTGAACAGATATGTGAGCCACAATACATCAGAAAATAAGATTATTGGAACAGTGGATGTTCATTTTTTCCCGTTCAATTTTTTTTTTCAAAAACGCTCTTGCGATTTACATCAAACTAACTCAGCTGACTAGTACCAATTTGGTGGTCCACAAGTGTTATCACAGAAATGCGTTGAACGAAGAGGCAGTGCCCTATGAACCAAGTGTATAGTCTAATTAATGTTTTTCAGTTATTTCTATAATACCCCTTCTTTCTTGACAAGACGTCCGCCTGTGGAACATATTTTACTTTCCTTAGCCCTACGAAGTATGCGACCCGCTACATTTTCTTCTACCTCTGTTTCTTCAACGTTTCAATTCCTTCTGAGGGAAAAAGTATTGAGATAATGGTCTGTCAACACGGTGGAAAGAGGACGGCTGAACTAATTAGCCTAAATTGAATATTCAGTCTGCAGATCAACGTGGTACAATTTTGACTCCGTTCCTCATAGAGTTTCGACGATTTTTATCCGAATATTTTCGCTTGGTGTCCTAACAATGATAGAACAGCTTTCCACAAATAGAAGCACAATGGACAAACTACAGACCAGGCTTAGTACTTTCCTACGCTCCCCCTCCCCCCTCACTTCTGACCACCTATTGATTTTAGTCCGGGCAAAGCCATAGACGAGGAGTAATTTATGTGAAAAGTATCTTTTGGGTACACGAGTGGGGGAGGTTGAGTTGGAGTGAAAGAAATAAATGAGGATGAACGTGGTGAGTGATATGAGTGTGTGAAAGTATTTTTGTAACACGAGGGGGTCTCTGAATGAGAGTATAGAGAGTGAGTGATGTTATGGGGTTGGGTCTGGGAAGAGCTGTGAGTTGGGGAGGAGGTCAACTGAGAGGTGGGAAGTCAATATTTTGGAAAATCCAGAAAGGGGAAAACCGTTGTCAGCTCAGGAAGTAACTGAATTGGCTCGCCAGACTATCCGGTAGCTACACTCAAAAGGCTGTAGGTCAAAAGGAGCTGAACTCGATGTTGAGGAAGGCCCAAAACAAGGACTTCCCATTAGGGGCAATCAAAATATCAACTAATTCGGCCTGCGCCGAACAGTATCTAAATAGAACTTAACGAACGTTTTTAATGTTTATATCTTCTTAAAAAATGTATTGTGCGGCGATTACTCAAATCTGTTTTTCACTCATTTTACGTCAATTTGGCCGAACTCAACTTTACGTTCTTTGTAGAAACTAATGGTGCCGAAGGTTTAAGTCATTTAAAAAACTTTCAAAATTCTAAATTTTTTGTGAAAAGGTTTGCGTTTAGAATATTTGAATTATGCAGTAAAAACGGTGAAAAAAACGAACATTTTGAGTTCCGGAATTTTGTGAGGTGCCCCTAATTATTTCATAACTAATGTTAAACAGCTATTGAGTAGGTAACTAAGAACGATATTTCTCTAAGATTTCCAGTCATATTAACGGGATCTGTAAGGAACAAGATTTTCGCCGATATTTTTGATAATTAATTGCGCTGCTTTTGTCATTTTCCCAGAAATAACAATTTCATATAACATTTCTATATAATTTAAATCTGCGTTTGAAAAATACATGTTTGGTGTTTAGGTCGCTATAATAACTATAGTTAGTTGTGAACCGGTGCTCATAACCTCATTTTGACATCCTATGTAGATTTGCAGGTTCAATATCAATTTTGAGCCGATTTGGTCCAGCCACTCTCTCGCACAGGCACACTGACATACCATTTTCTCAAATAGTGTTTTTAAGGGTCTCAAGAAAACAACTTTTCTTCCTACACTTCAGATGAGTCAAGTGTGAGCAGTAAATGTACTCATATTAAGTACTTAAAGCACACTGCACTTCATGGCGTGAATATCCTTTCTGTCTGGTGTTTCCTCTACCACTTCCTCTCGTTATCAAGTTGTTTTTCATACATTTATTTATTTTAAATATACAGTCATAAATTTTTTTATCTTCCAAATCCGAAATGCTACAGTTCTCTATCAAGTACTCTTGTGCTGGCTGGGAACTGGAGCGTATTAGAAAATAACAAAACGAGATAGCGTGCTTCCTTTAAACTGAACACGAATAAAATATCTTTAGGAGTACCCAATACTTTTTCTAATAAATATTTACACTGGGTATTTTAAAGTTAAGCGAAAATCTACCTATAATCAGTTAAAAATTAGGAAGAAATGGGAATAACGTTCTTCTTTGCATACCTACCTACCCAGAAAGAAATCTTTAATATTTTGCATAAATTGGCTCAGAGACATTTTCTTTTCTGTCAAGCTGTTGGGTAGGTGGTTGAAGATCATCACACCTGTATACAAATAAATTCTTTGAGCAGCAGACGTTTTTACCCGTACTGAGCTTCTTGTGCCTAACTCTGTTTTTTCTATTTTATTTTCTAAACATTTTTTATAGTTATGTATTACTGTGGTTTTATCAATTAATTTCGATAAGTCTAGTGCATCGAATTCCTTAAACAAAATTTCAGTTGAATATCTTATGGGTTAAAAAAAATTTTAATTAGTGGTTTTTAGCTAAACAGTTGCTATTGTAATTCGGCTTTAGATGCCGCACCCCATGCTGGTGTAGCATAGACCAGTAGCGACTGTATGATTGCTATAAAATTATCTTTTTGAGTTTCATTGACATAAAATTTCGAACCTCTCGGCATACTGATGTAAGTTTTCTCAATCTTATAGATAGTTCTCTGATATTGCGTTTCCCAATTTAGACAGTCATCTATAGTGACCCCTAAGTATTTAGTTTCCCGAACCTGCTTAATTGAAGGGAAACGACAGAACATCGGGCATATATTGGATTGATGTGATTTGATCTATGTGCGGGACCATTGAAGACTGCCATGCAAATGCCACGAAATTTGTTTTATTTTGGTTTAGGCGCAGGTTTGTGGTTCTCAATGTGCTGACTGTCTGTTACACTTTCCCACTTATCTCCTGTTATAATCATGGCTGTATCATCGACAAAATCCCTAATTGCTAAGGATATTATGTGATACGCGCTAACACCGTGCCCTAGCGCACAGTGAATAGTCACCTGTTCTTACTCTTGGCTCTCAACGACCCAAGTAGCTTTTGGTCCACTTGACAAAGTTGATGTTGTAATTCATGGCAACCATAGTCTCTATTATGGTTTGAATGGGGGATCGTGCCGAAAGCCTTTGTCATGTCCTTATATATAACTGCTACATGCTCAGGATCGTGTCTAGGGCACTTCTCCCAAGCTGGAAATCAATTTTCACTAATCATACCCTGCTTCTCTATAAAAATTAGCATGTATAACTTGACCGATTTTTCCATTATTTCAGCGATATTCGAAAGCAATGATATGGGTCTATAATTATTTTCGGATCTCCGGCCTTGAATAACGGCGTGATTATAGTTTTTTGGTAACGTTGGGGGAAAATATAATTAGCGCGGCTGAGATTTATCAGGTAGGTTAGTGGTTTGACAAAATACTTCTCGATTTTTTTCATAGTTTCAACTGATAGTCCGTGAAATAGGCGCATCGCAAAAAGCCCCTACTCCGATATTGAGTTTTTCGGAAAATGCTTTAGATCGATTACATTGCTATACTGTGTATTTTCTAACCCTCTCACCCTCAAAGATTTTGAGTAATGCTTCACTATTTCAATATGCTCTGACTTCCAGCCATCCCATCAACTGAACCCGATTCAGTCAGACTTTTAGATGTTGGAATCATTTTTTCTCGGTTACGCATGAGGCGGTGGCCGTGAAGCTTTTAATTGATATATAATTGTCTAGCCAATTAATGTTTCCACTTCGTATATTACGACTATTCTACAATCTAGATGGTGACTTAAATTGAATTGATTCAATTAATTAATTGCCTTGGACAATTTACGACTCAACGTTCAGCCGTAGTAAATTATTATCTATAATCATTGTTGTGTTCCTCGATTCAATTCAGCAGTTATTCGCTGTTTCGGAAAAACGTTTCGATTACTCTTACTTAATTAAATTATATTATTAATTTTATTATCATTTAGATGTTAAGTCAACAAAAATTAAATACTGTTAATAATAAATTAGCAGGTAAATGTAGTTAAACAATTATTAGTTCAGTTCAAATATTAATTCATCTGGACCTACTCAAAATGATTGGAATTCTTTCTTTGTCGACTTATTTCGGTTCCACAACAGTGCAGTTTTTCACTATAATATCGCTCATATCGCTTCTAAAAAAAAAGTCACAGTTAATAAGCAACTATCGAGTGCTCTATGATCATAAGATAATCCAAATCAACCTCAGAAATTCCGTAATTCTAACTAACATCCATTTTTGAATAGTTTTCGTAATTTCTCCTATAATTCCTGAACTATTAACATAACAATTGGCAGCCACATCAATAACCTACTCGTGGATAACTCGATAAATATCGTAGCGATAGTAGCAGTAGCCCAATAAATTCTGTAACTTTGAGCGCTACTAGTTTCTACGTAAAACGTCGTTGTTTTGCTACGTTTAATTGAACTGATAAAACATAGATGGTATTAGTAGCTAAAGCCATGAAAGTCGCTAAATGTACGTGAAACGTGGGGCTGGACAAAGTTGTGTGTTGCTCGGCACCAGATACTTTTTTCGTGTTTCTGTTAGTTTTGGTGTATCTTCATTCCTTATCTGGACAGTGTTTCCGCTATAATTTATATTTTCCTCTGGTGCACGATCGCGGTCTATATATTATCTCATTCGGTTCTCTGTAAACTATTCTGAACGACGATTGTCAAATTGAACGAATTCTGATGAACTAAAATCGCCGAACTGAATGCTAGGCATTCAAGATGAATGTGCTTCACGGTTTGATTAACCGCATAAGTCATACGGTTTTATATAAAATCGGTGTACCGTTTGCAGAGTGCGTGGCTGCTTCTCAACCATGCCATCGTAGCAATGAATTCCTTGCCTTTAGTGGGTAAAAGCTGGAAAGCCATGGTTGTGTCTAAACATCCTGGAGTATCAACATATACCTTGGCGTGTTTCTTGCATTCCGGGTAGGACTCCTTGAGGCAAAGTACCAAGACAGCGCCAACCCCTCTGTGCCGCCTGATCCGCCAATTCCCCTACATGCCCTGGTGTCTTTTCACACATATGAACGTCACTTTCTCTATCACTGGCTTGATAAAGGCGCAATCAACTGTAACGTAGAAGGTTGTTCTTAGTTGAATTGCGTAGCTAAATTTCTAGCAGTCAGTGTGTTTAGGTATTTCTGTAGGATACTACTTTTGACTATATCGGTTCTCTATAGACTTATCACTATAGGCCTATGGACGATTATTCCTACAATCACTATTCAGTTATGAAAAGGGTCATACCTAGAACTTTTGGTAACAGTGCACTAAAATATAACCTTGATTCGTCATATCCGGAGCGCTGTGCGTTTATCTTCATGTTTGTATAATCTGTACCCAGCGTGTTCCTTAAATTGAGACAAGGTGCGGGTGCGAAATGAAACTCAATTATCACCAATGCAATCTACCCCCTTCCAATACATAAATGTATTTTTTATTCTACATTTCGGATGTCGAAAATATTCTCTCGGGAGCGTCAAAGATCTTTATCCGTGTCGTCGCCTTTTTCAGTCCACTTCAATTTTCCTGAAGGAGCCCTGAACTCCTAAATCGCTGAATTTGCTTCCTTCGGGCCTCTTTTTCTCGTCCACTCGGAACTTTTCTTCCTCTACGAGAGCCCCTTCGTATTTCTGAACAAGTTTCAATATGTTCGCTAGAAATTAAAGAATCGCTGTGTTAGACATCCACACTCAAAAAAAGAAGAAATATTTGGTCTGACTAAACGTTATGTAAGACGTTATGGCCAATATCTGTCTAACTATCGTATGAATTAATTAGTCACTTAATTCTGACCCACCTCGACACACGTACCACATCTGCAGTGTAATCGGTAGTACGCTACATAATTAAAAACGTTGAAATTTGAAGAACAAAATGAAGGTCGTAGGGGTTGAAAATTGCCTTCTTAGTGTAATAAAAATCGTTGCACGGCATTTTCCAGAAAATAAAACAGAAAAAGTTTGTGTCATTAAGCATAGAGCATCCGAAAGTCGGGTTTTTTAAAAAAACGCTCACCCTAGAACGTCTGTTTAGATCATCGCTTGGGAATAAAATGTCAATTAGGGCTCTTACTTCTTCCAGCGTAGTTTCATTAGTCAAGAGGTTCCAAATAGTTTTGAACGATGCTCATCACTTTTTTTATTAGCAAAATCTGTAATTTATTGCTGCTGTTTGACGGCCAAAAAATCGAAAAAAGGTTACTTACTCGCTTCACATCTGTTATCATTTTTTTGTTGAAATGTAATGGTTTTGTGGAAGGGGGAGTTTGAGAAAGAAATGCGACACAATTGCCCTGTGCATTTGGCTATTTTTATCTTACACGAACTGCGTACAGATTAAATCTGCGTTGTACTTGGAAACGAGCGAGGTTCTATAATTTATTGAGTTTTCCCTATTTATGTGACGGCCGTCATTGATATTGTGTAGGTATTTATGAGATTGTGGATAACGTTGTTTTTTAATGTTCGTGTTCATAGTTCTGGAATTACGTGTAAACAAAGAAACGACAACAGTTTAACTTCCCGGATTTTCAAACGCTCATTTCGTATGAGAGGCATTTATAACCGAAAAAATTCCACTGAAATCGACATTTTAAAAAAAAGGTTGATATTGCGCTGTAATTTCCCCACTGATAAAATTTGAAGCTACCATTACGTCATTTGTAGCACACAAACAATTTGATCAAAATCGTTGAAGTCTTTTTTGAAAGAAAAAATATGTGGTGTTTTGATCACACACCACCACCTTATAGTCAGTTTCGAACTGATTTTTCTCAACCCATTTTACTTCCCTTATTAATCTCCAAATTGTATATCCAATTTGAGGCGATTTGGTCCTGCAATTGCGACCACAGACAGACACGCCGGTTTTTCAAATGGTGTTGTATGGTCACATTTCAGAATCTATGAAAACGTGATGATCTGAAAAAACTAAAAAGAATTCCTTCCTGCTACGTAGGGCTAAGAAAAGTAGAATTAACTTGGAAATGGGCGCCTTTATCTGTAACTTGATTAAAAGGGGTGTTGATAAGCATTGATCGCACGATAATGATCGTGCTGAAGGCGTGAGCTCAAAGCTCACACGCATCGTGCAGCAGAGAGAAATTCAATACTTTGTGTGATGCGTTGCTAACCAGTTCTGTCTTATGAAACTCACGATTACTTCTATACTCGTATACTTCTTTAGTCTTGAAAAGGAATTAACGCTTGAATCTATGAATATAATAACTTATGCAATCAATTCTTCCTTCTATTTTTTATACGTTTCTGTAACCGAATTGCACTCACCTGTGCCTTCTTGAAAAAGCGGTCCTTGACCACCGTAATCAACTGGCACTGCTTGTGGCCCAATAGTCTTTATTAAGTCGTCATAGTTCGAATGTACCTTCATCTGTAATCAGGAGTGATCCAAGTTAGAGCAGAAGTGAATATTAGATGGTGGTTAGGCCGAGTAATTTTTATTGTATCTGCTCATGTGTGTAATATGTATTTTATAACGATCCTACATTTATTTTGGCGAAGAAAATTCGTTATAGTAAGTTAGTAACTGGAGACGTTGTGTAGTTCTCATGAATGCCGTAGAACAAGTGATTGTCGCAACACGAGGAACTACAAGCAACGCATCCATTAAATTCGGTATGCTCAACTAACTGAGGGCTATGACTCCTGGTAAACAACGATTGCTCATGTCCCCTGTAAATTCTGCACTTCCGTAGAGTCAGGGTGTAGGAAGACTCCGTTAAGTTTGAGAGGCATTGGCAACGACTAATAGCTGTCCCTAATGTTCCTCATAAAAATAAAATAAGCCTCATGTATCGTGGATAAAAAAAACTGAAGCACTTTTCACTGATCGAAGTATGAAAGCTACACCTAAAATAATGCAATCGTTCCATCTGACCCCACAACTCACTCTATCGAGTATCTGTATTACTGACTCATAACATTGAAGTATTCGGTCGATCCATCTGTTCAATATTGGTCGTGAATTCGAAGAGGAACGTAGAGATGAGGAAAATGGAGTGCTTTAGTATGGGAGCAGAGTAACTTAATGTGAGCAGTGACCCAAGAACTTGGGAATTACAATTTCAACGATTTACATCGTGCACGTCTCACTCGAAACGCAATCTGCAATTCAACCAAATTATTACCTTGAACGTAATTTAGGAATGGCCCGCTTTTATATTGAAAGAACATTAAATGCCTCCTTGAAAAAGCTGATAGATAACTTAAGCTTGGATTTGAAATATGAAATACCTCCGTGTAGGAAAACGGGAACAGACATTAAATAGTCAATCAACTCAGGTCACGTCTCACCCTTTGTGGGACAGTTTATATTGAGAAGAAAAAACTCGTTTGCCACCACTGACTGTGTTGAATACATGTGGTGGTCAGAAAATCGGAGCTTGCTCATTCAAACGCTTTGGCCCAATATCAGACGTCAACGAAAGCGCCGCTGCTTAATGTATATCGATCCAAGTGGCAATCATAAGCAAGGAGCCTGCCAATTGATTCCTCTCTCTTTAGAGAGCTGAAGAAGAGAGTACGAAAGATGATAAAAGTTTAGTGCCACGCGATACTTGAATGAAGGGGCCTTTGAGCTTGGGACATTTTACAATAAGGCTATATTAGCCTATTGGATTATATTAGCTATTGGATAGGAACTACTGCACAACGTCAAAACTGGTGCGGGAGTGCAGCATGTGGCTTAACTCCTTAGCAAGTGCGAATAGAGTTAATGTGTATTGGATTCCTGGGCACAAGGGGATCATTGGAAATGAGAGGGTGTACCATCTGGCCAAATGTGGTTCGTCAATGGTGCCTATTAGGCCACCACCCCATTGTGGGATTTCTCTGACACTTGTCGAGAGGACTATGGGAGAACGCGCCAGAAGACTGCATCAGACAGCCTGGAATGCTGCAGGAGTAAGACACTCCAAACGTTTTGTCTCAGAGCAAGGAAGTGAGATAACCTTCTGAGGATAGAGAGGAAGGACTTGAGGCAAATTGTTGGGATCACAACCAGGCACTGCAAAATGAACGAACACATGTATGTTATCGGTATAGTCGACACCCTTCGATGCAGGTGGTGTGGCACGGGTGAGGAGACTCCCTACCATGTCCTGCCCCAGTGCCGGAGACTTGAGAGGGAGCGACTTTTGGTCTTTGGCACCACTTCTCCCAGGATGGATACCAACGAAAACTCTTTCAGGAACTACCTGGCTTTCCTCAGCAGGCTAGGCATTGACCTGTAAGACATTATGACTGGCACAATAGGTCATCTGGCCGCGGTGCATATCCCACTTGTGGGACAGTCTGAAGACTATATAACTATTGGATGGATGATTGGATGGGAGTTAGAATATCACGATTTGTGTTGGGTAGAATGAGAGAGTAAGGGAAGTACCATTTAATCGGGTCCTTCCATTGCCGAAAAATGGACCTCGAAAGTTTCAACACGCTCTCGATAAACCTCTTTCATCCTCATTCGGATAAAGCATCAGCAAGGGGTTGTAGCATAGTCATTGAATGAAAACGACTCTTCTGCGGAACTATCGAAATTACGAGCGCCATTTAAATATCCCTACAATATGTTAGATTTAGATTGTCCTAAAAGAAATATACCTCAACGCAGAAATTACCCTTTAGGTTTGGTACGTCAATGTATTAAGAACAGACGTCAATCAACATAATTTGAGTAATCATCCTCGCCGGCTAAATTATCTACAATTTCGTCTAGCTCTTTGCTATCAACGCCTTCTCGTTCCCAAGCTTTAATTGAGGAGCCATTCAACCTTCATAATTCGTAATTGGCGGAGTGCATTAATGTATGAACGTCAGAATTTATCAGGAGCCTAACCGGTAAACATCAGATCGGAGTATTCGGTTTCCTCCTCACACAAGGGAGCGGGATTTCATCCACGCTGTTCTGGTAATAGATGATGTTTAATTCTGGTAGAAATCGAAACAAATATTAACGCGCAGGACGCAACTATTGTTATCAGTTACTTGTGGGCGTCAGATAACTCGATGCAGGACCCCTTCTTCGAACTTTCTATTTCGTTGCAGTTCACACTGCAAAACTACACGCACAGTACGCGATATTATGTAAGCCAACACACGTCACGTACCTAAAAAGGCTAAAAAGAATAACTCTGGCTGCGGATCTAACATTGCTTCTTACGTCCTTGAGCCTCAGTACACCAAAAGGCTTGCACGAGCCTGCAGTTCTCGCCAAGTCATTATATTTGATAGTTCCTGTTCATTACTGCACGTTCTAAGATAGACGTTACCTTGCACGGCTCAGGCGTTTCTATCTTAACGATGACCGAGGTCTTTTTCGTAATCGGTTCACTTTAACTTCAATTAACTTACCAACTCGATAACGTCTGGATTCATGAAAGGCTTAATGATGGTGAACAATTTTTCGAAAATAGATCCTCCGTTCAATATGTGCAGACCTTTTATGCAACAAGCGGACGCCTCCTGCAAAAAATTAATGTGAAAATACCGAAAGGAGGTTCGGTGGATGTAATCATAAAACATAAACGTTACTGTCTAGGTATATACTTTTCCATTGAATGAACCTAAACAGTACGGTAGGGTACGCAAATTCAGAACATTGGTATTTTTAATACGCCTTTATCAAACGCACATTTTACTTTAAGGAAAATCGTAGTAGATCAACGACGGGTGCTGACAACAGATTGTTATCTTGATGGGGGTGGAGGGGGTGACCAAGGAGCTTGCATTGTCAGGTAACACTGGCCATTTGTCACTCAGCAACTCTGGGCTGGAAAGGCATTGAAGTTCAGCTTGTGTCTCTCTCTAAGACATTATCCCTTTTAACTCGGCAATGGCTAATGCACAAATCACTAACGGCAAAATGATTGCAATATTTTAATAAAGGAGCAAATGAACCAAACGTATAACCCTAAAAGCTATGAAACAAAAAATCTTTTGTCGTTGATGGTTTGATACGGTTTGTCAGGTGCCTAAATGTAGTGGGAACACAACGGTTGATGCAGTGCGTAGAACTAAACGTAAAATCCTTGGTGCAAATATGTATTCAAACAATGGAGAACTCATACACGGCTTTGGAGGGTTGTAGTAAGTTAGTAATATTATTGACTGATATTAAGAAGAACTCTTAATCAGTCAGTGAAAAAAGGACAGTTATTTAGCTTGTTAGCAATCCTTGAGCGGTAGTTCGCTTAAATGGCCTGGAAAGTCACATGTTCAACGGTTGTCTATTTACAGATAAGACTTCTCAGTCGTGTGATATTGTCCAAGAAAATAGGGTAGGGCACTTAAATAGTGTGTATGTATTCACAACCACGAATATAATCGTATTTTCACTTCGAAAACGATAAGTATTTACGTATTGAATACATAAAGACAATAATTCAGTGAGTGAGTGAGTGAGAGGGAAGAGGGGTGCCGTCGTAGACTCATTACGTACATACCTGAGCGTATTTGAGGTTCGCTGCAATCAAATTGACCGGACTTTGTATGATTTGACTGAAAGTCAAATTCTTGATGTCGTGCACGAAAACGTACCCTGGGGCCGAACCAAATTCCCACATGCAGCTGTCTTGAACCATTACGCCGTATTTAACGAAATCTGCGAACGACCATTCGCTCAGCTCCATCGGTTTAAGTTTCGCGAATAAAACTACGTTACCGAGCGAGTCTCTCTCGGGCATTACCATGATGTCTCTGTAAATATATAATATCTCCGTCAAAAATGTTCGAAATCTCGTTAAAAATACAATCTTAACTTAGTTATTTAGGAAGGGTCGCCTGTTAGTCCGGTGTTTTCTTGTTACTGGACGAAAAGTGGCATTTTTCCTAAAAACTCGTGGCCCAAAACCATTTATTTGTTTGATTAGGAACGGGACCAGGCTCGGATAACAATTTGGAGGATACAGAAATTGTACAAAAATTATGAGATGATGTTAGTTGTTTGTTAGCCTGTGCAATTTTCCTCCTGTTTATTTGAGACTTAGTAATTTATTATAGAACTCTGAGCACCACGCATTGTGCCAGTCTTAAGGTCTCTGAAGACAGCCAGGTACCTCCTGCAAGAATCTTCAGCGTTAATCCTTGGAGCCGTTGTACCAAATAACATAAATTGCTCAAATATCTGGCCAGGACATAGTGGGGTGTCTCCTCGGTTATACTTCATCTCCAACAGCGAGGGGTACCGCTTACTCCCATGAAATCCAAATATTTGTTGATTTTGAAGCTAAACCCAGCATTTACATTGCGTGTTGATAAATTTATTTTCCATACCCTTTGGGTCGCAAAAAATTAAAATTTAGTCGGTGCTAAGGCTACTTGCAGGGCGCCTAGTTGACAAAAGGCGTCGTTTAGAGGGATGATGCGCTACGTACGAATGACTGATGAGCCAAAACGCGGAACCGGTTGCTCCTAGCGATTTGTACTTGTCCCACAACCAGTCTGACTGACCCGGAGCTTGGGAGCAGCGTTCGGCAATTTCGCGCACGAAAAGAGCTCTCTCGCAATTATATGGATACAATGCCTCTCGTAAATTTCGGCCTTAAATCTGTGCCGAGTGGGAGTGGTTTCTTCATTTTCTTAAGATGATTAGGCCGATGATCGTCTCGTTTGAAACAGCACTAATTTTTTTAACGCTAAGGGAAAAAAATCGTCCGACATAAACGCGAGAACGAAAGCATTCGGGACCCCAGGATGCTGTACGCGTAGCGCATGCGGCTAAAAGATTTCACTTACACTTCACTAACCGTAACTTTCTGAATTCCGGTTCTTCTACAACGTTGAAAAACGTTCATGTTTTCTTTCATCCCTCACTCTTCAACACTTCTTCAAGAGAAAGGTCCATGTGTATTGTGAAAATAAATATGCGAAAATAAATAATAATATGTGAAATCCATGTGTATTTCATGACGTTATTTTCGGTTGGTTTTGCTGATGCTATATTACAAGTTTTCATGTCCTGAATAACCTCAAGACCTTACTAAAAGGATTGAAGGGAATGTCAGTGACTTTTAGAAATGAGAGAGAACGGATTGTGTGTGTGAACGTGTTGCAAATCAAATATAAGACTTAATCAAGGCAAGGAGATTGCTGTGGGTGTGTTGATCACCAGGGTGCCGTTTTTAATTTTTTTAGTCCTACAAAAATGGAAAGGAACTAATGTAATCAACCGAATTTTTGTTTGTTTTGTACAGATCTTTACATTGCAAAGCATTTATAATGTCGAGAAAATGGTCTGCGTGTGTCTGCCAATGTGATTAATAGAGAACGGCTGAACCTAATCATTTCGAATTTTTTTCCTGAAACACTCCTCTAACGATATCGATTAAATTTTTTATTTGGGCAGTTCCAAATGAAACGATGGTAAAGTAAAATTTTCATTCTTGAAAAATCAAACTATAAATCGCAATCGAAGGTTTTAACGAAAATCCATTTTAGTTCAGTTTATTTTTATAAATCCCTCTCATATTGTGCTAGCCTTCTCACGAAAATCGAGAAACTACGCAATGGTAGTTTAATAGCCGTTATAAAATAATTAGGCACATCCTACGATTTTCAAATTATTGTCGTTTCTTCGACTAACGTTTTTTTAACGTTCTGAACTGCTGATGTGAACGCAGGGGCACTCAATGGAGGACGTAAAGTAAATAGAGGTAACCTAATAAATTCCAGTTTTTATATGGAAAGTTGAGCTAAGTTTTACCAAATTCATGAAAAATAGATTGGATTTGTCGCTAGAAAGATACAAGTCGGTGGATGTACGAGGGACTCCCTAAAGGTGTGTGATGCGTCACACCTGTTATTTGTCTATGGTTTGTCAAATAAATTCTGCAAAAAGCTCATAAAATATGACCGTAAAAATAATAAGCAAATGGTTAACTACACAATAGTTCTTGTAACAGCTGTACACACATGTTGATAACTAAATGGACGTTGACGCGGAGTTGTGGAATGGAGTAGATGTACTGATGCGTTCCCCAGTTTTCATGGTTTGTGCTAGTATGTAAAACCCTTGTGAAAGTATCGTTGCCTTTTTGAGACTTAAGTTCTGTTAGCGTTATCACGCTGCTATTTTTTGTAGTCAAGGTTTCGTTCGGGTTTCTCCCAATAGTTAATCAACGGGCAAGCTTTTATACGTGAGGATTGTACTTGACAAACCCTCCATTACTTCGTTCTACTCGTAATTACACCTTCCAAAATGACCTTCCGTTGAATCCGTGACCTTCCTCGCTATAGACAATTGGGTCGCAGAAGTCGCTAACAAAATGAAAACGGCGATTAAAGTATCTTACAAGTTTTTAATTGTCTTCGGCAAACTGTCCAAACGTCGGTTGGCAAAGAAGTCCGGGTATCTCGTCCGGATCGTGAAATTCAAGTCTATCGCTTCTTTCGCTTTCTCCAAACTGAAGTTGCAGGCCCTGAGGTAGACGATAATTAGATTGTCTGTGGAACCGACGATATTTGCGTATTAGTACACAGAATACGTTTATTGATGAAATTAAAAGGGAAGCATGTTGAAATACAGTCTCATATATTTTTCACTCAGATCATGTCATGTGAACGTATTAAAACACAACTTCACATTTCAAGTTCTACGTATGACACGAACGTTATTTAATAATCAGTGCATCGGAGGTTCATTAGAGTGTCAACTTGATTTTTCGGAGCAAGGTCGTGCTGACGGTTTTGGAATTATCGGGTAAGAACTGTGAGCAATGGTAACAAGTGAAACGGTCGAGGTTTAAATTCCGAAATTCCTGGCATTTGCTCCCAATTATCTCGTGAACGCTCGCCGTACAGGTATTTTATTGGACTACCACTCTGATTTTTCTGAAGATCATATGAGCCGGATTCTTCGAAATGTTTGATAATTAATCGTGCTCCTCTCGCTTTTCCCGCTCGTTTGAGAATTACGTGGTAGAGGCGTGTTACTTCAAGCTTTTCGTTCAAAAAATTCAATCAAAATCGTTGGTCGTTTTTGAGAGAAAAACAAATTGGTGTTTTGATCACTATGATAATTATGGTAATTTTGAGCCGATTCGGTTTAGCCATTTTCTCTCAATCGTTTACGAACACACGGACCGTTTTTCCGAATGGTGGTTTTTGGACTTGGAAACCTTTAAACCGTAACGTTCCGAAGAAAAAAAAAGTCTCAGAACTTAACCACTTCTCAGACGTAGTCATAAAACTTCGGTACGTGTTCTTACAGGAATCTGCACGAAAAGTTGTCAAATGACGCTGGTATGATACCTGGATAGTATCGGGTAGCTACTAATTATTATTATTGTTAAACTCTCAAAAGTATTACACTAAAGTATTACCAAAAAGCTCATGGTTGTTTCACTTTTTGGAAAAACTGCTAACATAATTTTTATCGAACTCGCCGGGTGTTTTGAATTATTCAATTGCTGTAAATTGTTTTCCGTTAATGTTCCTCTGTTGAATAGAGATGACCCCCAATAAGACGTCCCGAAAATCGCGTTTTGTCGAAATTTTCTCATTATAGCATTACTGAACTTGATCAATCTGACGGAACCTTCTAGTAACCAATGTCGACATTTTGTTCCCCACGATTATTTCTGTGACTATCCGTTGAACGGGGGTTGAAGCCAAGATAAATCGAAAAGTGAGATTCGTTGAACGTATCGGTTTTCTGATTTTTTGTTAATCCGATGATGTTGATCAAACGTATGGGGTTCATTAGTGAGGGGGGGGGGGTTCTGTAGAAAAATACGTTAAACGAAGACACAGTGGCTAGTATATAGAGCAGATCGTCGGATTACAAACTTTCATTCGTCAAATCTGCTTTTCATTCAATTTATATTAACGTTCTGGAAGTTTTTGTGTTAATCTTACTTAAGTCACTACCTTTATTGACTGATCAGAGTAATTTATTTTTGATTTTTGTTGAGTGGAAGGTTCGTGTTTACTGTTTTGGAATTATAAGGAACACTGAAAAAAAAGTCAAGGGTATGACGGCAGTTTGTACTAATTATTATTGTTAATTTTTTTGCTATTTTTGAGGGAAAAAATTAGTGATTCGATTTTAGACCTATGTCGCTAACCCTTATTTCGGCATCTCGCGATTCGGCTGTGAGCGTACGGTACCTCGGCTTGCACCTAGACAAAAGACAGTGTTCGTCCCCTGTCACGGCTTTAGCAATTGATGCAGCTTTTGGACGATAGCTGTCCTTGGATCTTGGGCACGAAACGGTTGATTTATGTACAGTTAATTCGACCTAAATGGGAGTATGGTTGCCAACTGTGGATCGTTGCATCTGTCTACCTAATCAGTTGCATTCGGCACAGGTGCTGTTTGGTGTGTTAGGAAGTACACCTTACATATAGGCTTAACAGCCCCTCCTGCTATTCTATATGTGAAA
Organism: Pachypeltis micranthus; assembly: GCA_020466155.1. NCBI lineage: Eukaryota > Metazoa > Arthropoda > Insecta > Hemiptera > Miridae > Pachypeltis > Pachypeltis micranthus. Next base: position 44,618,868 of record CM035769.1, read on the forward strand.
GAAACCATAGATGCGTCCTATAATCGTTTATTCAAGAGAATCGTGGTCCCATGTAACCCGCTGGTATCAGCCATACCTCCTTCCCCTCTGTCCCTCCACCTGCCCTTTCTATTTGTTATTAATCCAGCCTACTCACTTCACCTCTCCCCGATTCTAAAAGCGTCGCGTGTTAATCGTCTTTTTGTTTTGTTACGCTCCTATAATAATGCCAATTATTGAACTCTTCCTCCCACCCATGTGCCATGTTATTGTTAATATTACTATAACTGTAGTCTCTAGGAGGGAAAAGCAAACAAAAAATATAGTTATATCATGTGAAAGGCTCGCAGATTCGCGGAGCTTTTCAGGACCTACTTAATATCCCTGTTATCACTGAGCTTGTGGGAGCCCCTAATGCTCGAAGATTGTCCCCACAAGCCTCTCATGTTTCCTTTCTTATTTCATCTTCTTTCCCTTACTTTATACACATAGGAACCAAGAATTCATTAGGGAATACCGTAAAATGGATTTGGGTGCAAAAATATCTTCGAAATTGCGTCCTCGCACTTCTTTGACCCATTAAGCTCAATTTTCCATGAAAACCCGCGGGAAGTGGACCCGGAGGAAGACTCGTATACAGTAGAGAGTCATCTAGAGATGTATTCTGAGCAGCCGTTGATAAATAGGGATCAACTTTATTGTCAACAAAGCTGATAAAGTTGTGAATAATTAACCATTAAAAAGTTACTTAAAAAACGGTATTGATACTAAAATATTTTAAACGAGTTATTACACTTGGTAAATTAATTGGAGCAGAAGTGAGTAGACAAAATCTTCATTTACTACTAGTTGAACGATTATTAAGAAGAATAAAGCAGTGTGGAATTGAAAAATGACCTTTTGTATGAAGTCTAGAGATTAAAAAAAAAAAAGTGGGCACTTGATTTTGAACAATTTTTTAGTGTCGTTTTGAGTATGAGTTCAGAGTTGGAGTATTTTTACTAAAGTTAACGTACCTGTTAGGTGAGTCCGTCTCCTCTGGCTTGTGAGTTACTGTGGGCAAGCGCTTTCGATGTAAAGACATCATCGTCTGGACTTAAGTACTGACTTAACGGCCAGACGATGATGTCTTTACATCGAAAGCGCTTGCCCACAGTAACTCACAAGCCAGAGGAGACGGACTCACCTAACAGGTACGTTAACTTTAGTAATTTGCCTACTGGCGGATATAACCCAATTTCTTTAATACCTGGAGTATTTTTAATTAGCATTCATCGTACTCTCGAAATTTTAATGTATTTATTGCGAAGGCTTGAGTGTTTTATTTTTTATTTGAACTCAAATGTTTACGGGATTTCCTTAAAAGGATTTTTACCTGTTATGGTCGGCAAATGCGGCTGTTTGGTCAACCATTCCTTCATCATCTCGATTTCAGACCTCTTTATGTCCGCACATCTTTCGTACTCCTCGTCGGCTGATATTTTCCAAGTTTCGCTCATCTTGTTCCAACCAAATCTGTCGAGTTTAGATCGTCGTGTCGCCTCTGCCGTTGTCCCACTGACTCGTTTCTGAAACTCAGTTGTACTCAAAAGTTTTCCCTCTCCTAAGCCCGGCCTTGGTGGTGCTTTGCTTCCCCTGTGCTCGTCAGGCGCCCCTTTGCCGTTATGACGCGATACGATTTGAGGAGTCATTTGCTTAAGTGTAATTACATGTACTTGAGTAAATATCTGCTTGTTTTAGATTATAACACGTTGCAGTCCCTGCAATTTGCTTTCCTGGAGTTTCGTTTAAATAGCTTTAAATTCGGTTTTGAACAGGAACCTCAGTCTCACAGCCTGGGGTTTAGTCCAAGCTTGGGAACTAACTATAGTTTGAGTATACTCACTCGCTAGTTTAGTCTCAAGGCCTGTTCTGTTTGTGTTCTAATTCTTTTAAAGTGCTGTAAGCTGTTACAGCTGGGATGTCGGTCATCCTGTCGCAGGGCAACCAAAAATGATATGGCTAGACCTTGACTCTGCTTCTGCCAAGTGCCACTAGCTCCTTATTTTTCCTTCAATCTGTAAAGCGCCTAATAACTCACGTAATCAGCCAGTTAAAACCAACAATTCAATCAGCCCGGTCCAGGGCACTTCTGTCCTTTTTTTTGTCGAACTCCTAACTTTAATTGTTGTATTTTCAGTTGCTTGGTGAGAATGTAGCGATGATATTGATATCTGATGAGATGCATCACGCACATTTCCTCGCCCCCACGTACATTCCAAGTTTTTCGTGGCTTTAGCTACTAACCCAATCTACTTCCCACTCAGTTCATTTGAACTTGGGACGATAACTTCATTTATTACGTAGAATGGGGAGGCGTTCAAAGTTCCGGAATTTATTGAGTTGCTCCTGCTCATGCCACCATCACTATTGCGCAATCAGATTGCTGGAGATCTATGAGACAATATTATTACGAAAAGGGTCGTGTTTTCTGTTTTGGATTCATCGGGTATTAACTGTAAGCGTAACGGCGGACTTCCCGAATGTCTGGGGTCACTCCTAATTACATCATCAACGTTATTGAAGTCTCGCCGTATAGGTAATCTACGGATTTCCGCCGTCATTTCCCCACTGATGAGAGTGTCGCAGGGAGCCGTATATTAAATGTACGATGTGTAAGCGAGCCGGATCCAAATTAAAGAAATGTACTGAATTATTATAACACTTCATGTATTTAATTACTGGCGAGGAGCATGCAGTGCAAATGCGCGTACTCAAACTGCAACTTGACGTTTTACGTAGTGCTTACAGTTCTGGAATTTATTTATGTGCTCCTATTCATTCCACGACCGTTAGTGAGCAATAACTGCACAGATGATTCGTGAGATTGTCAACATGATTTTTTTTGACAAGGGTAGTTTTTACCGTTTTGGAATTACTCGGTGAAAACTGTGAGAAGCGGTTGTAATTTAAACGACGTTTGAACTCCGGAATTCTTGGAGTTGCTCCTAATTATCTCATGAGCTTTATTCTACCCTTCTCGTATAGGTGGCTTATTTGATACCACCCTAGTTTTTGCCAGAATACTAGTATATGAAATCTGAGGTGATTTGGTTCTGCTATTTTGTCTCAGTCGCGTTTACGGATACACGCACGAAGGGTGTTTGTCCAAATTGTGTCCCTCAGGCTCAGTAGCCCTTAAAACGTAAAGATCTGAAATTTTCAGCCGATTACTCAACTTTCCTTGCTACCACGTTACGGCAAAGGAAAGTAAAAACGTATTGTCCCCTGAATAACAACTCGAAATTGAGACATTACGTCTTGTTCGTGCCGTGCTCACGGAACACGTTCGTTCTACCATTTTATTATCATTAACGCGCGTTCTCACCCTTTCCCTTTCTTCTACAACCACACCGTTAGCGTTTCTCGGTAAATTTTTATTGGGAGGTTTCAGTTGGCTGCTTCCAGGCAGTTACTCTAATGCGTCCGACCTCGGGTTAGTCGAGATGTGTCATTACGAGGCTCGAGCTCTTCCGTCGTTGGAGCCCGTGGGATCGTCTAGGCCCCTGTCGTTTACGGCATCATCGGATCTCTGGAGTCCCTTTCGGCGGACATCCATCTCCTCCGTTGTTCCTCCTCGTTCACGAAATACGGGGTACATTTTTCTACCAGATTTTTGAGATATTCTGAAACGAGGGTCACAGCAGTGTGACTCAGGTATAATAGTGGCGCAAAACTATACGTGATGTACGGTTGAAAAAACTGCGGAGATACGCAATAAATACGTGCTCTGCCACGCACAGCTCAGTTCTCTCAGATATAATCACTCACCTCATTCAACGCTCGGATAGCCGCATAATGAATGGTTATTTGACATTTTCGTTTTAATTTGTATAGATTAACGTTGTAACTTGAAACTGAACTACCTTTGTAGAGATCCACCGAGCCTGGAAGCGTCCCTCCCAATTCTGGTGGCAAAATTGAGGGGTCCATAACTGTCGCCAACGTTGCGGCGTCGGAGTAGAAGAACAGCTGTTGAACCGTATTTCACTTTAAATTGTTACCTTGAACAACCACTGAGGACAAGTGATTTTAGGCACTAACTTACAGATTCCGTTATGTTCGACTTCAGAAATGGGCGAATCAGGCTGTACGTTCTTTCGACAATAGTGCTCGCATTGACAAAATGGATTTTCTTCATACTGACGGGCGACGCTTCCTTCGAAAGCAAAATATGTTGATCAGTGAATTGTCCTTGGGTAAATGAAATGTAATAAGATCGGTAGTCGTCTGGAAAACTGTGGTAATGCGTAAGAAGGTAATATTTAGACTGACACTCCCCAGGGTGTTCTCTGCATTTGGGATTGAGTTTCCATCGCATTTCGCAGACCTAATATTATTTATGTTGAAGCGGTAGCAGCATTGAAAGCATGGAAGTACAGGCTGAATGTTGGCTCGATGGCAGTTCAGAATTGATGAAGGATGGAGTCACAAATACGTCTGCTTTACTGGGACTCGTGTTTCCGCTTCGCTGAATGAGTGCAATGGGTTATGGTAGTCATCTTTTGATGGTAGTCCCAATTGAGGTGCATCAAGCAACCTTCGGGGCCTCCTAAATACTCCCATTCCCATGCCACGGAGATTGACCGCGCTGCTGAATGAGCTTGGCAGGACTGAGGTTCCACCTGGTTGACTAAACCAAGATGACTGTGCGTGCGAGGGGCAGTTCAAGATTGGAACCATGTTCTACATGATTGCCCGCACATGTAGCAACCTTGGGTCCATTTGGTGCCGAGGTACTCATTGAAGTTCTTGGCTAGCTTCTGTTTAGGACTCAGTAAAATATGATTTAAGTGACAGTTTTTCTAAATGCAATATATTTTAGTGTACTGTGAGTAGTTCAGTTGCGGTAAAGAGATTTGGTAAGGTCAAAACCAATGTGCACCCCCTCCTCCCCTGTGAGCTTACCCTGGCTGGCGAATTATCATAATGAAACTAGGTTGTTCGTACTGTCTGAAGAAACATCACTTTCTTACCTGTAGGTAATTTATACTTCTCCTAAGAAACCGAAGCTGAGAAATAGGTACGTGACCGAGACTCATCCCTTTGCCATTTAAAATGAAGACGTGTCCTGGTGCGAGCTCTGTCAACCTGACCATGGCATCCAACGCCATCACATATACTTTCATGTTGCCAACTGTGTTGAAATGTGATGGGTCTGGATCTCTAAGTCCAAAGTAGACCAATCGATACCCCTCTTTGGTTGTGAGTGGAAACACAGCCATGTCTCTGAAAGCAATCAAGAGAAGGTTGTATGTAATAGTGGCGGGAACGTGTAAGATTAGTCTGGATTGGTAGATTGATGAAAAGCGTCCATGATTTGGCAGTGGGGTTCATGATCTGTATGTGCCAATATGGGTTGATAACTAAAGAGAATGGGCTAATATTGCAGGTATATTCTTCCCTTGAAGAAATGATTGTTAACTCTGCCTCACTTATCACTGTCACATGGTTTTCAAGTATCCCATTTGGGCGACTTAGGAATCAACCGTTTGTAGGCAGCGGAGAAGGCGTCCCTGGTTATTTTTGCCTGTCAGGCGCCACCTGAAATCCAAATTCTGAATGGATAATGACGCAAATGTGGATTGTACAGTGAACTTGCTCAGAACCGGTTTGAATCTTTTTGCACTCCATTTCATCCCTCAAGGGAAAGTGTAGTCTGTACGCACTTTCCAACTCTTCTGGCGTATTTCTCTACGTCCTCTCGCCCATTTCTTTACCTTTTAACCACCCTTGCAGATGACCCTAACACCGTTGCTCAACTAACTCGTCAACCAAATCTTTCACAAACAGCACAAGGCATCATTTACCAAAGTGATCTCACTCAGACAACTCATCTTGTATGAGTTAAATATTGGGAGAGTAATTGGTTTCGTGATGGATACGTGGACAAGGTTAGTTAAAACGTGGTCTAACTACATGCTAAACGAATTCCTGGACATGAAAGGATCACTTGATTGGCCCATAAAATAATTTATAATATCCATGTAACTACCAGTGTAGATGTGTAATTACGTTACAGTCCAGAACGCATTAGCTTCCGATGAGAAAGGATCCCGTTTTGAAAAAAGCGCGGGAAGATCATTTTTGATTTTGTACGCAGATTTAATGTATTCGACGCATTTTTCAGTTTTGTAGTCAACGCAATTCAGATACTCGATCAGTTGACTGTCTACCTGGAGAAAAAAAGTTGTAAAATGTATACTGTAGGCTAATGTGAATAGTAAGCTTTACTATTGCTAACTGTGCGATTTCATCCAGTGATCGTGAAAATTGTGATGGAAATTTGATGATTGTCGAACGAGTGTGGCCCCCATCTCCTTAGCCGTTCAATTATCCTCATACAAGTTGTCTCTCAATCTTTCTCGGTTGGCTCAGACTTGGAATATACATTTTTCTCATCGCTCTACCTGTTAACGTTACTAATTTTCCACTCAGTTAATATAAACCTCAACTTCGAATCCTGTATTGGGCCTAATGTTCGGAATTTATTAAGTTACTCCTATATCTCCCATGGCTTTTACTAGTATTAGTTTGTAAGTTATTCGTGGGACTCGACGAGAGTTTTTTGAAATGTTTGTGTTTTAGATAACAGTCTGAGAAATCCTAGTGAAGGAAATGTCACTGGTTTCAATTTCAACTCTTCTGGGATCGCTCTGAATAATCTTATGAACGTTAATAATCGCCCACCATATAGGTAGTTTATTGGACTGCAATAGGTTTTGTCTGAGAACGTTTCTCGGGATTTATGTTGAAAAAACTTCGCTGAAATCGCTTTTCTTCAAAATGTTTGATAGTTCAGTGTGCTCCTCTCGTCAATTCCACAAATGTGAATTTTATGGTACTCATACTTTCGTGTTGTTTGGAACTGTCCGTACAAAAATGCAATCGGTTTATATATTATTCATAGATGCACATACATACAGTCCGTACAAAAATGCAATCGGTTTATATATTATTCATAGATGCACATACATACAGTCCGTACAAAAATGCAATCGGTTTATATATTATTCATAGATGCACATACATACAGACCGTTTTCCCAAATGGTGTTTTTCGGATTCAGAAGCCTCAACGGCTCGTAAAAATCTGAAGAAAACATAGTTTTTCGTTGCCTAGGGCTAAGGAAAGTAGTAAAACGGCGTGTGTTGTCCTTATGTTGAACCAATATCAAGGCGATTCTACTGTGGTGGCTGGAGGCTTTTTGCTGCAACTGCCAGTTGCACGAAACTGTTGCTTTCTGTTGAAACTGGCTTCAAATAAACTGTTTTGTTTAATCATTTGTCATATTTAATCAATTTGTTTAGATATCTCGACCTCATCTCTTGTCTAAGTAATGAGGGGGGGGGGGAGATGCCAATCACTACATTTTTAGTTTGTTTTTAAAAGACTTACAACGTCAGAATCAAGTGATCATTCTTAGAAGCGGGAGTTGGTGCCCCCTAATTACAAGAACTCGTGAGATTTTGTACTCCAAATGAAACGTCTAGTTCACCTGCCAAATCGTTCGGTACGGCTTTATCGCTCTTCAGCGCCTCTCTAACTTTCAGAAGAGCCACTTTGCAAGCTTCTATTTCCGTCGTGTGCAAAGCGTGTTGATTCTGGTAGGAGTTGTTTGCGAAAGGCACTGTGGTACCTAGTACACTGTTGCCGTTTAGCATTCCTTTTGAACGGTTGACGCTTTTCCCATTTGCAGCCATTCTGTGTTGTTGATGCGGTTTCGTTAAGCCTAATGTCCCCGGGTTGTCATTCGTTTTGAGAAAGGGAGAGACTTTTATTCATCACAATTGTGTTTGGTTATCTTCCACTGCTGAACTACTGAATCGAGCATTATAGTAGATGTTTAGTTATTATTGATGTTTAGTCTACTTCAAAGTGTCACTTAGAAACTGCATAAAATATCGTAGTAGTTACATCTTAAATTTGATGGTTGAAACTGCACTACTTATTTCACGTTTGTTTACAATGTATTATTGATAAACGCAATCGACTTGAAAACTAAAATTATTTTAATTTGTTAGAACCACGTGGTTTAAGATATTTTGACCCATTTTCTCGGTGTTTTTACGGATCATAGGTGTTGTGAACAATGAAGCTTCAGTCTGCAATACAAGGCCCTGAGTTAATGCAAAATGGGGAACTGTTGGTGCCTTTTTCCTTCCCGCTACCTAAAGGGTAAAAAAATGTTGTGATCGTGTGAAAAAAAAGTTGAGTTTTCTTCCGGCCACGTTTTGAGACCTTGAGAATCAAATAAAACCTAGTTTCGGTGCTTTTCTGGGATTGCCTTTGTCTAAAGTTAGATTTGAAGGAGGAATGGCAGCACCTGTTGGTCTGGTTGTTACTTTGTTTCGTTCGTGATTTCACGGAAATAAGGTTATGGTCTATTTCCATTGATGGGAAGGAAAATGGGTTTAGCACCAAGAACGAGGGTTTTCGCATTTTTCTCAAAAATAGCTCTAACGATTTTGATTAAATATTCTAATCATTTTCTGCTACTCAGTAGCTAATTTTTGTTCTCCGTAAATATTTCTGAGAAAATTCGGTGCACTGGGGTGGCTGAATATTGGTGAAAAGTGGCTCTAAAGCTAACGCAAGAATATTAGCTCTGGGAGACTAGTAAATAAACATGTCTGAGCCAAAGTTTATCTGGTTTTGTATCAGTGTCCTCATCCCATTGATTCATCAGTCTTTCTGGTTCGTCACAAGTATTAAAAGTGGATGTTTCCATCTTTGGTTTGGCTCCAGAAGAGGTTCCCGGCTGAGGATTTGTGGACTCTGTTACAATCCCAATCCAACTAGAGTCGAGTGTCTTAGTGTGAAGGTTGCAAAAATTAGCTCGTAGAAATAAATAAACTATTCTAGGTAACAAGCTAAGCGTTGGTTTGCCAAGGAGTAGCAAACACTCCTTGTGAGGGTTCCAAGATGAGGGCAGTATAAACCCTATAATTATTTCGTGATTACTTAGAAAAGAGTTTTAATTTCAAGCAAGATGCTTTGGCTATATTTTGTATTGCAGTTTTTCAATTTTTTGTTTGCTTGTTTCAGGTTTACTGAACAGCCCCACAAAGAGCAAAGTGCAGGATTACCAAATCGACACTGGTATTTTGGGATGGGGAGGCGTTCAGAAGAAGAGCGACGAGAATTTAGAAAATGGTAAGAAACGCCTTTGAATTCTAGCCACCTTTTATAGAAAGAGAAGTGTGGTTAGGTTTCCTTATCAAAATTAGTGTTCCTTAACCCTCATGAGAGAGTTATATCAGTCGAAGAAGTGTGAGCACAGTGTTCTACTTAGCACATAAGCCAGTCACATGCGAATTGTAGGGAAATATATTTCACATGTACTTGTACATTAGGTCGGTTACTGGCAGATTTCCCGGATGGCCCGGGTCGACCTGAGCAGGTTGCCCTCTCACGGGGGAGGCATTGTGTGATGATCCTTGGACAGCTCATCCACACAGCTCACAACCCGCCCTCTATTCTGCAATGATTGCACCGCCCGCTCCTCTAGATTGAGGCCACCAAGAACCACCATTAGGTCGCGTATAATGCTGCCAGCAGGGTCTTGTGTCAAGAGGCTGGTGGAGTAATGCTGATAGACCACTGCCACCTTTGTAGCACTCACCACCCGGCTATATAGTGGCCCTACCCTCCTTTCCTTCTCCACATTGTAGGGGGAGAGAGTTCCCTTTTACTCCCTGGCACGCTTAACCCTTGCTTCTCCACTTACAGGCGTAGGGAGTTCTACCCCCTTCTCTCCTAACGAGAGTAGGAGTGGCACTCTGCGGCTTCATCTTTTTGAGATAGTTCTGTCTCTGTTGGTGTGTCATTGTGCCCCACACCTCGTCTGGAAGCCGAGCTGAGGAGTATGGCAGGGTTTTGGGTGTGGGCTACCCCGCAAGAACCCTCTTCCTTTTCCAGTGCAGCCATTAAGTAAATGACTTACTGGATATCGTCGGTTTCTCCGCATTTGAGGTATCCTCAACATTTTTTAAATTAGTATCCATATAAGATTGGTTCGTCCCTCAAAGCTAAGTAACTAATCTTAAGACAGCATGGAACGTGACTAAAAACTCGTTTTCATCTAATTTTCTTTCCCCTTTCTTCAACTCTCTCTAAATGGCTTCACGGTAGAACTTCTAAGCAGGGGCTAGTTGGCCTTCCCAATGTGTATTCTTTGGGGCCTACTTTATGGGCAGGAAAGGTACAAAAATCCTTTAAAATGTACAGAAAATGTAGGTGGTGCAATTAATTGGTGGTAACAAGGTGCTTGTGTTCATCTGCGTGAGTTATTCAAAAAAGTAGTGAATATCTTGCTGTTGAATACCAATCCACCGTTGAAAATCACGTTATTCATGGAACCGATGGCTGAGAGGGGGATGTTATGCTAAAGAGGAAAACGAGCAGCACCGATTGCTATGAAGATGTACTGATAACTGTTTTAATGTGGGAACATTTTGGTAAAATGTTCATTGGGTTGACTGTAAACATCACAACTCAAACGCACCTTAGGCCTGGTGAAGTGCTGAACCGTGCTTTTTATAATGGAATCTACTCCGGTGTGAGCACATCTCAGTTCTATTGCTTCAGGCTTCAGTGGGGTGAAACAATTCAACAGTATTTCCACTCCACTATTGCAATTAAGCCTAGAACGCCTTCATAAAAGACTGTAACCCATCTCTGTGTCATGTGCACTACAGTGAAGGTTTCACTGAACAGTACAATCCCGATCTTATTGATAGACATTGTGCCATTGAGCGATTTGATTGTTTACCAGGAGATGGACTGTTTGGCGGTGGAGAGGTGGATTGGTCGCAGCCCATTTCATCGAATATTGAAGATAAGCTTGATTTGGATTGGGGACCGGATGAATCTGATGAAGAAAAAGAAGACGGCCTTGAAATGAAACCTGTGGCTGCTGTTCAACATGAAGAGGTTCCGTCCAATTTAGTTGGGAGTAAGTTGGAAAGTTCTTCTTAACGGCATAATTTATTTCTTGACAAATTTGTAAACCCACTCGCTGCTGGTGCACAAACTAAAGCTGACCGAACAATGATCGATGCTGTGGCCTCAGGAGGCTTTTTTATCATCTCTCCAGTGTTAAAGGTCTTACTTTTCAGAATGGGTGTTGAAATCTACTAGCCCCCTCCATATACTTGAGGATTGCCATCCATTCTGGTCCACCTACGTCTGTTCGATCTATTATTTGCTCCCCTAACTTATTGATCACAGTAGGTGTTGACCTCTCTGGGGGAACGTCTCTTCACATAGACACTGCACCATTGTGTGGTGAATAACCTAATCAGTCAGTCATTCATCGAAGCCCCGGTAATTTTTGGAAAATTATACGCTTCTCTGAAGAGGATTTCTTCGCTAAATATCCCGCGTATTTCTAGGCGTACACATTTGTTTAATGCTGCCACAGTGATTGGTAAGTATAACCAGTCTAACAGTTGGTCACTGGTTTGACTTTTGCGACTTAGTTTACTCTCTCTAGCTAGGCCCATACGTGCTGTAATGCGAACTACCCCTCCTACCTCCCGAAGGGTTATTACTTCTTATGTCTCAATCTGTTTAGCTTGAAAAAAGGCGTTTGTGGCTCTCGTGCCTTCCTTCTCCCCCAGCATGCGCCTTAAATAAAACTGTCTCTGTGCCACACATTGACTTTCAGGAAGCATTCTGCAGGCAACGTTATAATTTGATAATCACACGTTTTAATTTATTTTTGGTTTGTTAAGTATGACTTTTAAAAATTCTAAAAAATACAAAATGCACTCTTTTGGTTGGTCTTGTCAGACTCATTTCATTCCAGTCGTTGTAGAACCCAGTGTAAGGGCTATATTAATTTATATCTATAGTCTCCCTTGTGGTAGATGCTTTGTGTCCAACACTCCAACAGCAGTACGTGGAAAATAGGTTTTCTTTCTTCGGCCGAGGCTCAGAAGGAACCTCCCTGTCTCTTTCCATTCTCCTCTCAATGCCTTCTTTCCCCTGTGAATTCGTTTAATCGTTCGTCTATTCTGAAATTTCCAAAGACCCAGCCGTGGGAGCCTACCTCACCATTCGATTTTAAGATACTTATCGACGTCAGTAACGAATGGGAGTTTATATTTATAGTTTTTGGAAAATGTGTATTTTACAATAAGATTTTAATCAACGCCAAAGAAGTTGACAAACTATTCGCCGACAGGTTTGATACCCTGTCTCTTAATGTTTCCAGTAATTTCATTATTCGTCAGCACAGCTTTTGTACGTATTGCTCCATTCAACAGCCGTATTTATAAATATCTTTTTATTTCATCGTTAGCCTACATTTTATTAGCTCACACCAATTTGACCGTATGTTTTTTACATTAACAGTGAACGAACTGTGTGAAGATGACTCAAGTTACGAGCCAATGGATATCATGGCTCAACAACTCAAGTTCGTCGCGTGCCTTAAAATCCTCATGGAAGAGCTGTCAACTTTGGCTACCGGTTACGAAGTCGACGGAGGTCAACTCAGGTACCACTTGTACCTTTGGCTCGAAAGAGAAGTCGAAGCTTTGAGACAGCTTTGCAACTACCATCCGGGAGATATGGACTCCCCTGAACTGCCTTGTAAGTTTGAATAATTGCGTTATTTTCGATCTAAAGATGTGTTGTCTGGCGATTGAAATGAAAATTCGTCCATTTTATTAAAATAACGTTGAAACGTAGTGATTCGAGTGATGAAAAGTTTGGTCACCATCGCTTGAGCTGTTTTTAAGAAAATGAGAAAAACGATAGTTTAACATTAGGCGAAGCTCATTTTTCGATTTATTGAGGCTTTTATCTGCTTTCAACGGGATGGTGATGGAAATGGTTGTGGAGAAAAAATGTGGGCATAGGTTGCTAGAATACACTTCGTTGAGTTGATCAAATGTCGAAAACGGTAACAAAAACCCCCGCCGCGGGTAAAAAAACTCTTTTTGCTCACCTATCTACGTGCACCGAATTTCAATTGATATCTATAGAAAATAAAAGTTAATTACGTTCTACTAATCATTACCTACTAATTTTTAGAAGGTAACTCAAGCGAAGAAAACTCAACTTTTTTGGCATGATTGTAATACTTTCATCGCCCTTTGGGTAGCAGAAATTAATAAATGGGACTGGACTTACCCAATCGAGAGTTGTCATTGAACCGTCAATGACGTTTCCCAACTGCCAGGCGCTTTAGTGCATCATCTTCACGTTTGTTTATTCTTCAAGTACGTTCGCCAAATAATTTCAGAAAAAACCAAACAAATGTTGGCTCTCATTCACTATAAACCTACTAGGTATTTTCTTTTCATCGGGAAAAAATTACCCAAGTTTTCAAACGTCATATCCCCGACAATCCATATCTTAAATTTAACTCAGTCTGAGTTAATGTGTTACAAGGGGTTTGGAAATGTTTTGAGAGCCACTGACTCAGGCGAGGATTACAGTGATCCCGACCCCTGATCCAAAGCCCGAATTTCCTCGGAATACGAATCTTCCTCTTTGACCACTAGACTATGATCACTGGGGTGCCTACAATGGGAGTCAGGTGGTACAAATGAATGCCCTTCTTTCATTTTGAGAGTTTCTCGTGTTCTTTATTTTCTCTACTTTTTGACACTGAACACATCTAAACTCCTGAACATCTAATCTTTTACATGCAACTAGCATTCCTCGCAGCAACTTATTCTTTGTCAACATCGGTTTTCCGCTTCCTTTAGAATAACTGCCAGTGTACATCCAAAAAGTTGAAATCTATGATTCGTTCGGGAATGGCGTAAAATCATGATTTGGTGCTAACGTTTTTCTGAATTTTGCACTTCAGCCTGTTTAATAGGATTACGAAAGCTTGATTTTGTTTGGAAACCCACTCTTGACACCAAGACGATTAATGCCATTGGATTTATTGATCATACTTTGAGATGTTTCTGGCCTGTTTTTACGAATAATTCTGGCTCTGGAAAGGGTCACTTAGGTATTTATCACCCAGCAAATGTGGAAGCAAGTTGACTGTTATAATGCTCAAACTATTCTCGTGTTTTCTAGTGGTCATTGAAACTATATCCCCCCCCCCTCGCTACGGGCTTTATTTTCAAGGCCTATGATTTGTATTACCGGGTGGTCTGCTATGACTGAGCACGTTAAAGTCTTTTTAGGGTTTATCGATGTCATTTGCAGGCACGCCCGAGTAAATCAAATCTTTGAATAACTCCCAATGACCAATTCACGTCACCAATTCACTTTAGAGACGGCTAGCGCTAGGTGTCAGTCATCTGCGTTTTAATTCCCGCTATCTTCACTCACCGAATATCGTTCAACGACGCCAACCAATTCGACGTTTTAACAGAAAAATTGACACACCGACCCATAGTTTGTTACCGCATAAGTAAGTTGCCTCGTGAGTCGATGTCAATGTTTATCCGCCTTCCCTCATTTTCTTATTCATATCGCTGTGTCGCTTTTTGAATACTAAATATGTCCCCATTCTAACAGATGATATCGCGGAAGCTGTGCAAGATGTGACTCGTGACACCAACACTCCAACCCTCGGAGGTCGGGAGAAGCCAACGCTTCACGAGATTTTGATGGCCGAAAAATCTGATTTTGAAGCCAAAGTACAGAGAGCTGCGAGAAGGAAGAAATGGCTCAAAGGTAAGTGTTGACTCTTGTTAATGATCCTTACGTGTGTTTTCATATTAAATTGATTAATCGTTTTAAGAAAGAGAAGTTTTTATTGCTGTGTTTTTGGTAGAACATCTTGGAGCTCAGCTATTGGTTCTTTGATGGCCTAAGTCATTCATTATGTAGTGGTAGTTGGGTGAAGGATAGGTAAACTGGGGAGAACTTTGTTTATTCACATACAGGTTGATCACGAATGCCTCACAAAAACGAAACCAACCTCGGTCATTTTCTGGCTGATATCTCTGTGGTTACTGTCTTCTTGTTTGTACTTGACCAGCGCTGTGATGAGTAAGGCCAGGTTAGATGGTGGAAGGTAACAACAATTTTTGGTTGAATTAGTGAATTGGAAAAATAAATTTGTAGTATTTACAGTCATTCGAAAGTGTCCCTATGTCATTCGTGATCAAGCCGTAAATGAATAAACTAAGTTCTGCCCAGTTTACCTATCCTTGACCCAACCACCACTACAATTATACCACCTGCTTTTAACTCACCTAGTGATTGGGAGCTACCTGGAGTACAGGCCAGTCAATGTAAATAATAGCACTGAAGCCTTTGACGATTTCAGATTCCGTTCCCTAAGCCTTGAGATGGTTTAAAAGAAGTAATTAGAGTGCTGAGCATTCTAAATTCGTGCGTTTAGTAACATTGCCAGCTAAACGGTTCAAACGAGGCTACTTCAGAGGTGAATGAGACTATCATTCTGATTCAAGCCGAGTCAAAATATTGTAAATATTCAAAGTACACTTACCAGTTCGAAGTTCTTTTAGTGATAGTAAAAGGTTTAAAGTCAATTAAACACTACGAGAAATAATGAAATATCACTCTGTACTCGTTGTAAGACAAATCAGTTTTCGATACGACGCAATTCCTAAATGGAAGCGATGTGAGAATAAGAATGGGGGACGAGGCAAAGCCGAGACACCATCGGGAACCAAACCACCTGAACATCTGGTAATCACCTACTAGAGTGCGTCACACATTCCACATGTGAGTCTAGTAATACATACGAAATGTACCATGCACCACAGTAATCAACATACATTCAGGGTCAATTATTCGAACGAACAAATAGTACTCCAATTCAAAAGAGCCAGCAGGCTCAAAGTACTAATCACTCGGATCGACTTTTGATTGAACCGGCATCCCCTATGGTTGTCCGAATTTGGATTCTACGGACCTTATTCCGACAAACATATTTGTCAATATTTTACCACCGTTATTTATAAACCGGTTTCAATTTTCATATGATCATCCAAACATGTAGCATAAAGTAAGACAGATAAGTGGATTTATGGAGAACAAATTGTGAGGGCATGTTGTTAGAATTCACTCAGTCAGGTTGATCAAATTCAGTTATGCATTTACTGTCGACATTTCGAAAACGTATAAAAAAAAGATTTTTGGGACTTGTTGGGGATCTCTGCTCTTTGTACCGTCAGGGAAGCATATGTGACGAGAATATCATTGACTTGTAGAAGACATCGTGTGAGTGAACCGTTGGAGCCGCTCCAAAAAGTAAAATCGTCTTTCTTCATAGGACAGAATCGAATTTTCTCGGACATTTTATAGAGAAAGTACGTTGGGTACTTATTTGATAGTTTAATCGAAACCGTTACTGTCATTTTTGCGAAACCCCCAAGTTTTTTATGCATTTTGGAAAGTCTAAGATGGTAACTGTGAAAGTTATTGAAACGACATTGAAGCACAGGCCACGGCTTCTTTGCGTGTGATTCAGTAGTGTATAGAAGTGGTTTGTTTGGATACTCTATCTGCTCTATTCTCTAGGCTGTCACTTTGGGAGACACTGGGAGAAACACAAATGGTGAGCTCACAGAAAACAACAACGAGCAGTTTTAAGTCATATTTCTGAGAGCTGGCCCGCGCTAAAGGGAATGTAGCTTACCTTTCAAACTCGGGACTTACCTTATCTTGCCAAATCCTCAAAAAACAACACTGTTGAAGTACAGAAAGAAATACAACTCGCATATTTTGCCCTCTGTGTTCTCGTGATTCACATAATCTCAAATACCTCCCAGTATATAATGCTCTCTCTCTAACTCTGACATTTACAACCGTCAATTACTCACTTGCTCGAATCCTTTCAGCCAATGAAACGCTTCTTCGAACTCTATTAAGCTACTGTTCTCTTCATGGAGCCAGTGGAGGAGGTCTTGCCTCTGTTCGAATGGAGCTCGTCCTTCTGCTTCAAGAACTTCAACAAGAAAAGACTCAACAGCAGCTTCTTTCGCCTCTTCCTTTCCCCACAACACTCCCTCTCCTTTCAGCAAGCGTTGCCTGCAATAAAACTGTAATTGCTGACCCCGTTCGTCATTTACAGGTAACTTCAGATTAGATAACGCACTCTGCCACATTAATTGTAATTTTGGTTTTTGTTGATATTACGAATCCAGCCCTGAATCCTTCTTAAAACGATCTCAGGTGTCTCTTAAGGCAAAGTACGAGATTTACTTGGCATCTGTTATCCTGCGCAATAATCTGGAGGTGGGGTGTAATTATTAAAGGTGGTTTTTTGATTCACTTGATTCCCCAGTAAGTTTTTACTCGTATAAAAACATGAGAGTAATATAAAAAGCATAGTCCTAAAAAGGACTTTTTTTTAAGAGGTAGGATTTAGTCAGAATTTGTCACTTATTCAGCAGTTTTTGACGTTAATTGTTAGTTTTCAATGGCGTAATCGCCCAAACTGTTCTACCTTTAAGAAATCTAAACCAGTCTGTGTAGAAAAGATAATTTCCCTCTTTTGATATCAATGTTTGGCACAAATAACCTTACAACTCGATGTCACCTAAAGTACAAAACTAACTTAGTCTTGGAGCTTGTTACAAGAATTATAATTACTATTTAAAGTCGCGTCGCATGAAGAATAAGTCATTTGGGTTGTTTAATTCATTCCGGAAAACGTTGCTTGCTGACCTCTGAGGACCTCCGTCATAGTATGTATTATACAGGGCGTATTTTCTTCTTCTTATGAAAGTAACTGGTGTGGCTTGTCCCACAAATATTTCCACTACCAGTATTGCTAACTAAGAATGGACGTTGTTGTTATTATAGGGTCTGATTCTGAGCTTCTGAGAGTGGCAGAAAAGGTACTGGTGAGAGTGGTGGTGAGGGCGGATGCTCTGTACCCCAGCTGTTTGTCAGCAGTGCAAAAAAGAGCAGCGTAAAAAGAAAGACTATTCGTATCACACAGTCTCAGAGCCAGATTATGGTTGATCGTCACCCCCATCGACCTGATGACTGGTAAACGATCAAGGCTGAACCTATAAGGCGATGAAAGGTGGAAACACGTGGGAGGGACTGTTACTTTATTGCCCAGTCTGCCCTTGGAAGGAGAGGAACCACAGTAAGGTAAATCTTCCTCCAACCCGTCCAGTTCCTCACAGGGCACGGGAATTTCTGAAGCTACCTCCTCAAAATGGGGAAGAAAAAAGAAAAATACTGCAGGTATTGTGGGCTAGAAGTGGTTGACAGTGTGGAGCGTGTATTTGTCGCCTGTCCCAGGATTCCTACAAGAGCTCTGGCTCTCAATGGTCTTAGGCAAGATGCTGGAGAGTGAAAACTGGGTGGGCTGTGGATGGATGAAAAAGAATAGAGGATTAAGGTGAGTAGTTATTTTAGTGTAATAGACAAAGATGTTAAGGGGAACCTGATATTTCCATCGCATAAAGAAAGATGAGAAAACCTTGGTAAGCGTAAGGCACTATGGTTCCAATCTGACGTTATGCCAGAGTAGAATCGATCATAGGGAGTTACAAAAATAAAATTAAAAAATTTTGAAACCCGTTTGTGTTTTGCACACAAAAAAGACACAAAATGAAACGACGCCGGAGGTTTGTTGAGTAGTTGAAGAATGTATTCAAAATCGGAAATTGGGTAAACAGTGCTCGAAATTTAAAATAATTGTTGATGAATTGAATGAAAATCGAAAATGTAACGCGGGAGATGTAATGTGTGAGATGTAACGTGGGATAAGTAACGGTGAAGTGTCACGAAATATATTGTGTGGGGTTAGGTGGAAAAGTGTAACGCTTGGTAACGTCTGTTACAAAATGTAACGTTTGGTAACATCACACGTTTTAATAACCTCAGTGACCAAGTGATGATGTCAATTGCAATTATATTATATCGAAACCATCAACGAGCATAATCAAACGTAGTTATCATAGCATAAAACCAAAAATAAAAGACATGTCCCTCGTGGTTGCGTACTTGTACGAAAGCTGTACCCACCATTTGTGTTAATTATATTTGTATGTGATCTGCAACATGATGAATCCTCAGTTGAAATATTTTAATTGTGCTTGCATCACAGTAGCTCTGCTCTACACTATTTAGCCCACCTGCCAACAAGCTGTGCCATTTCCAGATTTTCTCTCATCAATGTTCTTTTGTTTCAGTCCCTCGCTCATGATATGTTGCAAGCAATTATTGAACATCGATCACCTCCTTCCCTCAATTTCGAAAATCTCAGCGAAATTTTCGTGCTGAGAGACCTTGCTGTGGCGCTTTCTGCTTGCATCTACCAGTCATTGTGCGACAGCGATACCTGCAGTGTTAAGTTGAACGTTGACTTGTGAGTTGGTTGGCATTTAGTTTTCATTTAATATGATTACCTATCACGTGATGCATTACGTGATTCTATGGTTACTGAAAGGTCTCTATTGCCTCGGATCACATTAAACCGTAATGTTGCGATGCCATATCTCTAAGAATATGTGGGAATGCCTGCTCTGAAAGCAGCTCGACATCTTGTGGACCAGTAATGAAAGTCTGGTCTGACCCCTTTAAACTATCCTTTGTGTTACCACTACCTGTTGTTTGTTTTATTGTAATTGCAATTTTTAGCATTAAATACTATGATACATGAGTTGGGGGTTCTGTCTAGCAACAGCCCTTCTAAAAGTATACTGAGAGTCAGTGAACGCAAAAAAGAACGGGAAAGACTATCTATTGCTAGTAGTGGGGTGTACAGACGCTATCCAAGGCAAACTCCAGAAACGAGAAGTACACAGGTGGAACTGTGTTATTTGGAGAGTGGGAATTAATTCTCGTTGCACGGCCCTCAAAGCGAACACAAATTGAAACTGGGGGACTCACCTCAGGTTCGGCGTGTTTGGAGCACCCTCCTATCGACTGGATAGATCTTCCAGCTTCCCTCCAATAGAAAAACGCTGCAAATTATTACACAACGGTTTATTATTCGGATAATCAGCTTGACCTAGCATTAATGCTCCGAGACCCATCCTGTTCGATTCAGCATCGAAAAATATCATAATGAAACCCAAAAAAAGGCCGAAAAGAACTGAATCGTAATATTAAAATAAACAAAAAAAACACGAAAGTATCTAGAAAAAACTGAATTTTAATATGAAAACATGCACGCTAAATACTAATATCAAAATTTAACCAAAAATCTATGAAAAAACATAATGAGAATGAAACGAAAGAATCTAAAAAAATTGAATCGTATTAAAACGAAAACGTCGGGGAAATTGGAAGAGTAAGGCGAATGGGAGAGACCGGTCGTTGGGAGGAAGCGGCGGGAGGCGCACTCGCTCGCCTCGAGAGCGGTTGGTTTTTTTAATGAGACGGGCGGGGCGGAGGAATTCAAACGACGAAACGCTTGTAGCTCCCAGCGTTGTACTGCGTTTCGTTAATTTTTTAACCGTTTTTGCCCATTACAACCACGGGCTTCGTCCGATCGGATTGCCGAGATGGCGGGCACAACTAGATACCAAATCGGATTTTTGGGCGAAAGAACGAATTTTTTAGACCACGTTAAAGGCACAAAACGGCCCGGACGGCGGACGGCGGACGGGGGACGGGGGACGGCGGACGGACATTGCAAATTTGGAATCTCCATGTCTTGAAACGTAAAGTATCAAATTTTGAGGGGGGGTTGTAAAAAATTTTTCGTGACCGAAAACATAGGGTTATTATTCAGAATGAATAATAAACCAAAAGAGGCGTCCCAGAAAGGAATGAGTCTGGATGTGAACCTTAGGTATTGGGAATAGTGGGCAAAAGGAATATTAGGAAAATACCAGGGAAACCCCGAAACGGAACTTAACTTGGGGTAACTGAGAGTAGTGGAGCCGAGGGGGGCCCTTCAAGAGCGAAGGCAGGAAAAAAACCCCATCTCCTTAATTTGGGTCAAATAGTGCGAATCATTTTGGAAACAAAATATATGGTGAAACTTAAATGATCAAAATGTAAAATAACGCCAAGTATAATGTTTATCTTACTCATTGGTGATTGTTGCTGGACCCACCCACTTCTTTCCAGTTAACAATTCATTTTCATATGTCGTAACAAAAAAAGTGTTCTTGTGGCTTAAAACCTCATTAAATGAAAAACTGTTGCTGACATTTGCTTATTTGCGGACGTGAAAAAGTCGCTTAAACTAAATTTCTTCTTTTTTTATTTAAATTTTAGTTAACGAGCTTCTTCGAGACACGGGCGTTCCCAATAAAAATAAACACTGAACTAAAGTTGATATCCCACCTTGTAGACAATTTAAGAAGCTTGGAACGGCTTGTTCAGATTTTTGAAAACTGGGACGAGCTGCTTCATTAAAAATAAACTCATTGGAAAAACACAAATTGTGACTTAACTGCATAACTGATGAAAATCGGTAACTGAAATGGGCTTCTTCACTTGTGACTTGGCCTGCTACTTTGAGAGCGAGTTTCCTGGGGCATCCTCCTAAGCCAAAAGCAGCGTAAAAGTAAGGCTCTGCTGACTCTGCAGCAGAAGCTAACACTTCGGGTTATAGTGGTCACAAAGTTGACCCATGGTGGGAGGCTAATACGTTTTGAGAAACTGATCCACTCTCCTGAGCGTGATTGGCCAGGCCTCCCATTCATAGCGTTCCTTGCGCTTGAATTCTAGCTCAGAGCGGTTAGGTGGTTAAGTCTCTCTCTCAGCCAATATTTCTTGGGTTTGTACATGAACAGCTGTGGTGTTGTGACAACTGAGAATAGAAGTTAATAGAGTAGGCTTGTGGAGGCGCACAATGTGGTCTTTCCCCCCAATCCTAATCAACTCCATCCATCGTTCACTTCCACCCCAGCTTTCTACTTCTTACTCGTATTTGTTAATTGCCCTGTTACGGTTTTTTTCCTGCAACAAATGACTCAGTATGAGGTCTTATCCAGTAATCCTCATAATGCAAATACTCATGAACTCAGACGGAAAAATAATCAAATGGGCATTTTTTGACAAACTACTTCAACTAGCTTGACATTTGGGGAACAAAATTAGAAATCAACTTGTCTGCTACAAACAGGAGAAAATGGAAGTAAACGTAAAGCTAGCAGTCCGTCCAGTAACTGAGTAACAGACGCTTTGAACTATTGTTAAGTGAAGAAAATTTCAGGTTTTGGAGACAGTGAGGGTGCTGTTGAGTTCATACGAATTTTGAATGACTTATTCGACATTTTGAATTCAAGAAGTATCAGAGGAAAGCATTTAAAACAAGCCATCAACAAAAACAATGAGGATAATATTTTTCGCAGGCTGGGGAACGCCGAAACTTATATTTGATCTCTGAGAGATTTAAGTGGCAAACTCGTGCTCAAGGTATCAAGGAAAACTAGTTTTAACGGTTTCCTAATTTGCCTCAGCGGTTCGTCAGCGTTGTATGATCGATTAATAAAACCATCATTAGCTGTCAACTGCATTTTGCAGAATCTGCGAACGTATTTTCTAGAAATAATATCGAACAAGTTGCTGTCCTATTGTTCGAATAAGAATTTCCTCCTCAAATCAGCCCAAATTGGCAGAGAAGACGATCATAAGATGGGGTTGATTGAGAGTGTCGGGAAAACTTATTTCACAATCAGAATGCAAAAATACATCGGAAACCACAACCAGAAAATTGGAGAACAAAATATCATTAATTTTAAAGGGCAGTAAATTTGAAAAATTTTGTTTAAAAACGCATTTGAAATTATATTGTTAGTATAGTATATTTTACATCTTGAAAACTCGATAAAACTCATTATGTGCTTCGTATCCTCATTATTATTTTAACAGTTCTAATTTAACTTTTTATTTTAAACACGTTGTTTTGTTCATTTCCACTTATGTGTTAGTTCTAAGAACTGAAATCGATCAACAGGTGAGAAAGTGGACGAAACAGTGGAAAAACACCGAGGGTTGGGGGTTTAGAGCACACTTGTGCCCCCCCCTCCTCCTCCTCCTCTCGTAAGGGAATGGTCACTTTATTACGTTCTATTCTCAGTGGGTGTGACATGGCCTACTAGCCCAGTAGGCTGCTGTGTGTAGTTGACGAAAACCTTGATCTCACGTGATACGACGTTTTAAATTCTTTTGTACGTTCTGTGTATGTAATGGAAGCAATAGTTTATTATTGGGGCAGTTAGCATTTTCTGTTTGACGTCCACAGCTCTCACAGCGGCGACACATTATCATTCTGCAACTACAGCAGCCACCTAATTGCCACTCAAAACAGAAGGAGAAGGTATTCGGTAGATGAACCCGCTCACATCACCACTCAACCCTCGAAATGGCCTGGTGCGTGCTTTTAGCCCAATTTCTTCGTATATACTTTTCTCACTCACTTCTCTTTATTAATTTTATTATTGTAATCTGGACTAATTGGATATGTGTAGTTTTGTTAATAATTGTCTCAGGTGGTGGTACTGGGGTGTGTCTGAGCACTTTTCAGTTGAGGAGAGAAAAGGGGAATTTATAAAATCATGCTCAAGTCACCTTAGGACGCCAAAATGCACGGAATTTATACAAAACATGGAGCGTTGTGCTTGGTTTGTGGTTTGGCAGGGGGCTGGCCCCACAGAAAGCGTAGGCCACGGCGCGTTTTTCTGGAGATGAGTAGCAGGAGGTACCGGGGAAGGTTCGTATCAGACAGAGAAGCGGTGGCAGAAATGGGCTAGCAGTAGCGGGAACAGATGCGCCCCAAGGTAACAAAGGTGATGTTTTACAGTAGAGGGTAAGTGACTAGAGTGGGTACAGAGAGAAATATACAGAAGAGTGGTACTGACAAGAACACGCGGAAATATATTGAGTACAGAGAATACTAAACTTAAGACTAAGAACAAGAGTAAAGTACAAAGTACAGATAGACGTCCCTACTGAAGGCGATGACCTGAAACGAGTTCGATGGCATGCTAACAATAAATTCGTTACCTGGCCAGTTCCACAAGTACTAATGTTGCCTTCGTACTCTGAACCAAATCAGCCCAAACTCGATATCTAGTCTGCAGGTGACCACAGAAGGTCAAAATCCATCCAAAACTATACTTACCAAAAAATCAAATTGTTTTCCCCAAAATGTCCATAGATTTTGATTAAATTTGTTGTATGGTCACTTCTGAATGCTACGACAGTACTATACAATTTTCATCCCTCTAAAAATGACAAGAGCAGCACAATAAGTTATCAAACATTCATTATATGTATGTTAGCCCAGTTTTTTCTCATAAATTCCGCTCGTGTGAAACTAGCGTTCTCAGAAAAGTCCAAGTCGTAGTCCAACAAATAGCCTTATGTGGCTAGAGTTTAATAACTTTCATAAAATAATTAGGAGTAATCTAAAAAATTCTGGAAATTCTAACCGCCACTGTTACACTTTCTGGCATTTCTCACAGTTTTTACCCGATAGTTCCAAAACAGTTGACACGGTCCTTCCCACATAAATCAAGTAATGATTTCTCAATAATTGTCGTGGCATGAGCAACTCAATAAATAAAGGAACCTTGAGCGCAATCAGTTTCTATGTAGAATGTTGAGCTACCTGCTATCAAGTTCATAGACCGATTGAACAGCAGCTTTGACTAGTAGATGGAATGATCAAAATTGCTCAATGCCCGTGGGGCTGATGCATCGCACCCAATATTTGTGCTTAGTTTGAAGTGTTGAAGTTCACTTACTATGTCATGATTGTTCCGAAATCAGTAGTAAGAGAGAGTCATAAGGAGCTACAGTGTATTTCGGTGAAACGTCCACGAATTTCTCTGTTGTCCTCAATATTAGTTGATCGGTTAACATTGGCGGTGTAACAACTATTTAAATCATTTTCGCTTTATTGCAGGAGTGACAAACCTTCGAGCGCTGCTCATACGAGAGAAAGATGACGACACTCCTCGTTTGAATATTCTTCTGTGCGAAACATTTGTGGCTACTTATATGTCCCTCGCTGTGTACGCCTTGGCCACTTGTGACTGTTACATTCTCTACAGATTAGCTGGGCAAAACTTCGCCGAATCTACGTGGGCCTTGTTGTTTGGCGGTGGAGTCAAAAAACTGCTTCGAGTGGCTCAAACTGGAGTAAGCTCAGAAAATTGTTGTACACGTTGATACTTGGGTGTAAGTTGTTACTTTAGTACCAAGAGGAAGGTGTTGGTTGATTTTTATTTATATTCTTTTCAAAGAGAAGAGAGCAACATTCATTGCAAAAAGTATGCATTACCGTTATGATATCATAAATAATAAGTAACTATAACATGAAACATGGATGGGAAGAAAATTTCTCCCATAACAGACACCCAAAAATGTTATTTCTTGATTTTCCTATATCAACCGACTGGTAGAAGAAAGTACAAACTGGAAGGGCCGAGTGCACTTTGGGCTTGTGTTGATGCAGGTGTACAGATTGAGAAGCTGGTGCATACGGATGCTGGGTAGTAGAAGTGTCTTTGAACAATAGAAACTAAACTGGGAACTGGGAGACCATTATGCTGGTGCCAAATCTTGATGGATAATGTTGCTAACGATAGTACAGGTCCTTTCAGGTTTCTAACTCTAGGAGCCTCTTATTCATGATCTACCGCCACATCGTGTGCTTTTTCGCGTTTTGTTGTGAATTAGGATCCACCGTTAGTCGCAATGTTTAAATTGCAATTTCTCCCGTTCCTCTTTTTGTACTCTTGATCTTCACTTTTAAGGATTTCAGCGGTACACTTTCTAAAATAGCTGAGTTTATAAGACGTTGAGATCAGTGACAGTATGAAAACGGCGGTGTTTGATGTTTGCAGAGCGTTTTGCCCGTTGAAAAAGAAAGCAGAGAACCCATGCCAAGCGACCCTGCTGGAATGTGGGGAGCCGCTGTCAACTCAATCACGAAACAAAGGATGAAGCTGAATATGAAGCTCTTGGGGCAGTTTGTCGCTCAAACTGGAAGTACTCACATGAAGGAGGACAAACCTACATACCGCGAGCAGTTTGTTCCTCCCGAGATGTCTATGATCTCCTACTTTTTAAGCAAGGTTGGTTCTGCTATTACGCGCTCATCAAAACTTGGTGGTCACTGTAGTTAACAATTTATATTTTCGTAAATTTTTCTCTTAGCCAATCCTACCAGAAGAAGCGCAGGAAGTTGATTACGACTCATCCGGTTCTCAACACAGCGACGATGAAGAAGAAATTGAAGAAGACGTATTTGAGGGGGATACGACCTCCAGAGACAAAGACAATATGAAAGAAAATACTGAACATTCCAACCCTCACAGCTACTCATGGGCTGTCATGCGTTTTTCGGTTCTCCGCATCATTCAAAATCAACTTCAAGAATTCCTCAACGTCGCTGGAATCGAGCTACAAGGTAAACACACGACAATGCTATTTTTTACTTGACTTTTGGCTGTGGTTGTAAAACTAGCTCTTCAACTCGGTGCATTTTACCGAGCCAAAAAACGTATGAGTTAGAAAACGTCTGAAATGTGGGGGGGGGGGGGGGAGTAGTACCTTTTTTTCAAGCAATGACTATATTGCTAGGAGATTTGGGTCGTAATAAAACAGCTCCCCTACTTATTAAAACATCCGGTGCTCAGCATCACACAACTTTCTTCAGTCCCAAGAAAATTCTAGCTATTAATTCAATATGTTTTTCACTAAGTTCATATGAACTTGAAAGATATAACTAAACGTTATATGTAGAAACTGGTAGCAGGGACAGTTCTGGAATTCATTAGCCTGTTGCTACTTATACCTCGAAAAATCAGCGTATCATCAGGGGCTATCTACATCATTTTTACTTTCCTTGGCTCTACGAAGTAAAACGAAAGTCACGTAATTCGCTGAAAATAAAATTTTGAGTTCTCATCAGAACTTTACGTTTTAAGGCTTCCTGAGTTCGAAAAACTGGTCTAAGCGTGTACACGATTGAATGAAGACAGCTGAAATAAATGAGCTCAAACTGATATCTAACCCACAGTTTAGTGTCGGACGCCAAAATAAGAGTACTCGTATGAGCGAAATCCGCCTTAAACTAACTACAGTGATCAACATTAAATTTTGTTTTTCCCCAAAAGCGGCTCTAACGATTTTTTTGTATAGACAGCGCCAAAAGACACGACAAAGCCATAAAATTCTCATTTGTGCATAAATTACGAGAGCTGCACTATAAATTACCAAACATTTCGACGAAAATCGTTTTTATCCCAGTTTTGGGTTATTATTCATTATGAGTAATAACCCTATGTTTTCGGTCGTGAAAAATTTTTTACAACCCCCCCTCCAAATTTGACATTTTACTTTTCAAAGCCTCGGGATTCCAAATCTGCCATGTCCGCCTGTTGTCATCCGCCGCCCGGGCCGTTTTATATCCTTAGCATGAACTAAAAAATCCGTTCTTTCGCAAAAAAAAAAATCTCATTTGGTATCTAGTTGTGTCCCTCTAGGCAATCCGATCGGACGAATCCCATGGTTATTATGGGCAAAAAATGGTTAGAAAAAATAACAAAACTGCAAGTTTGGCAGTTTAACGCAAATGCGCCGTGTACGGTATCGTTTTCAAGGTATTTTTGACGCTGGGTCGAATGATATGAGTATCAGGCGTGTACAACTGCGTATAGATCGAAAACAATGAAATTGCAGTAATTATAGTGAGCCAAAGTCTACTAATTAAAAGAAGTCGAGAAACAATACAGGGAAAGGAAGCGTCACGTCGTGCCAATTGCCTACCGGCGCCTGTGGGAGATTTTGTAATGTTCGTCTTTCCGTAGTAGTTAGAACGTGCTTCGAACGGTTCACTGGTATTTTTCAATGCTTCAGAGCGTGAGACAAGAAGATAATAAACCGTTGTGTAATCATTTTTAGCGTCTTTTCTTTATAATCTCCGCTCAAATGTTACTAGAATCTTCAAGAAAATTGACGTGGTAGTCGAATAAAGTTAAAGGCTCTATCCGATGGGCCTTCAATAACGCTCATAAGATATATAGGAGCTACTCCAGAAATTCCGGAATTCCAACCACTTGCTACCATACTTAAACGTTCGTACCCGACTATTCTCAAAAAAAATAAAGTGGCCACCAGTTTTCAATTAGAACGTTATTATAAACAGATTTGATTAGTTGCTAGAGTCAAGAAAATCGCGGAATGCACGAGAAGCGAAGGAAAGTTGTTTGATGCGTCGCACCTGGTGTTTTTGAAGCGTTTCGTGTTTACAGTTCGGTAATTATTGGAAAAACACTCCAAAAACAATTAGTAAGAAAACTGTGTTAGGCGTAGCTTGTTGGACTACCATCCAGATTTTTGTTGAGAACGCTATTGTGACACGAGCCAGATTTATACGAAAAACTTGATTAAAGTATGAAGACCACAGGGAAAGAAGGGGGGATGTGTGATTTTTTCCATTCTGAGAAAACTGAAATTTAAAGTTTGACGCCTTCTACTCATGTCCATCTTCATGAATGGCTGGGTCGTTTTATTTTTCCTCATTAGTTAAATTTTCATCTAACAATATAAAGGAAAGGGAAATAAGTTAATGAACTTTATTGAAAAAAATAAATCCACTCTTACTTAAAAAAAAGTGGAAGAAGGGGGAAGGTCAGAGAGAACACCGGGAAAAAAGGGGGAGAGTGAGAGAAAAAATCACTACTTCCCTCGTGTGCCGCTTTTCTTGACCTCTCTGTATTTCAATTTTGAAAAGTATCTCCTCGCTGCCATCGACTGATAAAACTGTCTCAAGTGGAGTAAATCCTTGAACTTTTCCAAAGAAATCGGTCGCCGGCCTGGAATAGAAACACGAAAATTAATGATCAATTTTTCTTTACCTAGGTCCGATTTTTGCTAATATCATTGAAGGTGGATAGGAACATTGGTTATTGACTCACCAGTGTAAAGTCGTGGTAGCAAATAAAATTGTCCAATCGGGTGAAGTTGTCCGCTCCTTCTGTCGTGGATCTTTGATCGGGGAGGAACTACAATGTGCGACGTGAATTTGCCATTATAAGTATCCCTAAGTTGTATCGTGCGGGAGTGGTCTGCAGTAAATACCACTTCTTTGATAGGCCTGGTGTTGAAGGACGCTTTCTTGCAGTAGGAGCTGGCCAAAAAATCGCTCCAGTTTCGGATGAGAGCTTGGTCGACCTCAACAACAATGAATGGTTCTGGATTTTTTCGGCAAGTAGCTATCTCACTCATCCAGACGCGAGGAATCTCAGCTTGGATCTTTTGGTTTACCAGGGCCATGACACGATCACACTCGAGATACGAGTGACCTCTCATGGGGAATGTGACCTTGATTGAAGAAAGTCTTTTGGTCACGTGGACAACGTAGTGCAGGTAGCGAATCATCGTAAAATTTTTATTCTGGTCGCCACAAGAGTCGCAGAAAATTTCCAAGTGGCGCCCATTTTTGTCCAAACACGTGAATATGTAGTGATTGAGAAAAGACACCACCTAATTGGACCCCTTTCCCCCGATGGTTTCATCGTAGCAGAAGAAATAAGCTCGACCAGACGAGAGGACGTGGATGTTAAATATTGGAAGGTGAGCTGACGACGGTAGTACACGTCATTCGTGGTCACGTTCGGAAGGCTGAGATTTTTCTGATAGTCCATAGCGATTGCTTGGGTGTCATCTTTCTTCATAGCAGCCATCCGAGCTACTTTTTGTCGTTCATAAAACTTTTCAGCTCTTGCTTTGTGAACCTGATTGGCCACTGTCAACTTCCTGAGCTCCTCAAGTAATGATGCCTTCGTCTTGTCATCTTTGGCTTCAGCAAACCTTTTCTGCAGCTCTTTTTGTTCGGCCAGGAAATTGTCACATGATGAATCACTTCGAGGATACCAAAAACTTCATACGACACAGCAGAATTTCCAGTCTGAAAGTACATTTCGTGCATTTTTTTAATGTTCAAAGTCGAAGGTAGGTACACACGTTGACGTCTCGTCTTGGTGCGGCTGTAGTGGCTTTCTCGTCCCTTAAAACTTCCAATGTGGTCGACTACTGCTTGGTAAGTTACTTCCGAGAGTTTATGTTTTTGTTTATCTTGAGGTGCATAGCCACTCTCCTTCAAACTTTTCTGTATAGTCTGTAAACGTTTCTTGCCGATGCCATGGAAGCTGAGAAACGCTTTATGGCACACAGGAACATCAACCGTTTTCCCCTCTCTTTTGATTCTCACTCTGTAAGAGTATGGCATCTCGTGAAGATGTTCCGAAGTACTTTCATCGGTGCATCTTCTTTGTACGACGTGATGTAACAAAATCAACCCAGCCAGGTAACTATTCTGCTTGTTGTACTCACCAAGTTTATTAAAATACTTGATGATTTCCCTGCGATTCCCTTCATCAAGGACGTCAAAACACTGGAATCGTTTACACTCACAACTAGGTCCAGTTTCGAAGGTCTGTGCTCTCATCTTCTCATCCACTCTCCCCGTGGACTTCCGTTTCTTCGAACTACTCGTCGAAGGTCGAATCTCGTCATTATCTTCCACTTCCATAATATTGTCTCACAAAAACCGGAAAACTCACTAAACTACTAAGATAAGTCTTATCACACAAACACGGTAAACTCACTGTAACAGCGGGAATCACAACTGAAGAAGATAACCATAATCTCGGACGTTTGCAATCACCAGTGGTACCAACGGAGTACCTTCCTCTTTCTTTCCCTGTTTTTTTTTCACACATTCCCCTTTCTTTCCCTTGATTCAGACCTTCCCCCTTCTTTCCCAGTACTTTTAGATCTCACATGGGCTATTTCTCGCTGATCCTCCACCTTTTTGCAAGTTTTCACTCGTATTATGAAACTACATCCTTGGGAGAGTTTGTTGCCAACCTTAACTCATTTTCGAAAAAAAAGTGACCTTCCCCCTTCTTTCCCTGTGGTCTTCATATATTTTCGTCGAAACTTTTGCGAATTTATTGTCACAAATGGAAATTTTATGTTATTGCGTTATTTGGAACTGTCGCCACAAAAGATTTAGTCGACATCGTTTTAGCCGTTTTTGTGAATAAACATATCACAATGATGACTATAATTTTTGGACCGATTTCGCTCACACCCTAATTTTTGCGTCCCATAGTGATCTTGTGGCAACTAGACGACGCGCATGCATTTATCCCCTAACATATGTTCAGATGAGTCTTGGGGCCATTCATTAATTCATTCTAGTTTTCCGTCTCTGTTCGATTTTATTCGTACGAGTGTGTAACGAAATGAGCGTGCTTTTTCTTGTATATTGAAATTTACTAAAGAGCTGCACGCTAAATATTAAATTTGAGCAGGTTTGGTTCAACCATTCTCTCTAAATCGCCTTCGCACACACAGACTATTTTTTCGAATGATGATTTTCGGACTCAGAAGTTCTTGAAACGTCCTGTCCTCCAATAATTTGAAAACCAACTGAAAGGACGAAATTCGACTCTGCAACGTAACTTTGCTAGAGAGAGGATGAGATGTAGGAAGCTTTTGTCTTGTAGCAGTGTCACCGACATGAATCATTCTCGTATATCAACTGTAAGGTGGAGCTAAGGAATGTGGAGAGGGAGATTGCTTCAGTCTTGCAGTCAGGTCACCGTTCAATAACGTACAACTATAAGGGGAGCTAAGGAATGTCCAGAGGGAGAGGAATTCAGTCTTATAATAGTGTCATCAATCTGAGTCATACGTCAACTATAAGATGGAGCTGAAGGAAAGGATTCTTAAGAAGCGTCGTAAAGCCGTGAGACCTGAAACGAAAAGAAATGAACGCGTTGACTATTAGACACAAGGAGTCAAGTCAGAGGCTTCAAGCGAACTGAATGATATTTGTTATTATGAATTTCTCGTTCCCCGTTGTTCTGTTCGCTCTGAGCTTTTCCCTACTCACTCATCCGTTGACTTCATTTCAGTTGTGCGTTGGCTTAGGGAGGAACTAAACACAGAATGAACGGCAGCTGGTTGTTTCACATAAAAGTTAAGATCGTTTTTCTGTACTCTTTAATGTCATTTTCAAGACAGGGCCTCACATCTGTGTCAGACTCTCCAGTTTAAGGATATTTTGAATTAATTTGATTGAAACTCAACAGACATCTTGCGCTATTACGTTTGGGGTTGTTCACAGAATTGCCAGTCTGCAGCCCGCTGATTCACGGCGTGATGAGGGTCGTCCAACATTGGCAGGATATGGTGAAGGAGGATTTGGATTCGAGAGGCCCGCCTCCCCCTCGCTATATCCCAGGGTGTTACGTCGAGCCGATTCCCGTTGGTCAGACCCCAGGCCCTGCCATTCACAAGTATCGCACGATTCTCGAAAAAGGCAACACCCCTTTCCAGTAAGTATTTATTTAAGATAGGCCGAATCGTGGCCAATACGTGTTTATCGTTGATAAAATAGTTTTGCTAAGTTATTCGAATTTGTGAAAGCACTCTCCCGCCTCATGGCAAACGCAAGTGGTCCACGAACTAGTCTGAAAACGTTCTCGTGACTCGTCTTTTCCTGTCTCCTGTATGGGACTGAAGTGTGGGCTTGCTTGCTATGTATCACAAATATCTGATGCGCCATATTTAGTCTTGTAAATAACTTTCCACCACCCCTCTAAATTCATGATATGCTGTACAAACTAACGCTGTATCTTTCATCAATACATTTATTCGAAAATATTTATTGTGAACGAAGCGTAGGTACTAGTTAGCTGAGGGTGCTCCGTAGATTTGATGGTAGTCGTTAGAGCCTTTTTTGAGAAAATGATAAAAACTATCATTCGTTCGGCATGTCTCATGTTCCAAGGTAAATATCTTCTTTCGACGGACTGTCAGAGCGAACATTTATTCAGGACTGGGTGACTATTTGAAGACACTCGGGTTCATATTGTCGTATCTCTGGTTCTGCAAGTGCACCATTCACAATTAATGGAAAGATCGAAATCTATGAATCGTAAGAAACGCTCACAGGTCGTTTCTTCATCTCGAGTATTTATAAATAATTAACTGATTTATTGATACTTTTACAGCTATCTTCCTATCGAAATGGCCATTTAGTCGCTTTGTATGTAATTTACTGAATGTGTCATGTTACAATCTAACTGGAAATGATAGTAGCGTGTAGAATAGTGATTAAGACACTTTACATATAAGAACATTATGTTTTACAGCTCAAACGTGTCATATGCCTCGGCAACGTTCGTGAAGTTACCACACAAGCAATAGAACCAACAATAAATTGATTTATACAACAGAATGCTTCACATCTCATTGATTTGTTCGTTTAGCCCGACTCACTGGTCAGCGGCTCCTGCTCGGCGGTTGTGGTGTTTTCTCGTTC
Organism: Pachypeltis micranthus; assembly: GCA_020466155.1. Classification (NCBI taxonomy): domain Eukaryota; kingdom Metazoa; phylum Arthropoda; class Insecta; order Hemiptera; family Miridae; genus Pachypeltis; species Pachypeltis micranthus. Next base: position 44,652,112 of record CM035769.1, read on the forward strand.
GTCAAGAGCTCGTTCAAGACATTTTCATCAAAGCTGTCTTCGGTCGCCGTCAACGAGGAGGATCCATGGTTGAGAGTTCAGTTGACGGAGGGGATCACCTTGAAACTGGCCAAGCGCCTCCTCAGGTCATGGAGCCTTTCAGAATTATTCACAAAGATCAAGATCAAATATCTGCATTCTGCCTCAACCAGGTAATTATACTTTTAACCCGTAACTGTTAGCCTTTTTTTACATTTAACATAAATATTTTGTCATCGCTGTAATACGAAACTTCATAATTGAGGGTACTGGCCCGTGCTGGTGAAATGTGCAAATAGGGAATTTTCTGAGAACGCTTTATATTTAAGCAGACTGTAAAGTAATGTGTCTGATTTCGGCAACTATGAAATTGAATATGCATAGAGTGGGATGAATCGAACTCACTTCACAGCTTCCGACAGAAGAGTATCCGCTTTTTACCAGCAGCTGAAGGAAAAGAGAAAGTTAACGTACCTGTTTGGTGGGTCCGTCTTCTCTAGCTTGTGAGATGCTGTGGGCGAGCGCTTTCTATGTAAAGACGTCATCGTCTGGCTGTTAAGTCAGACGCCCGTAGCATCTCACCAGCCAGAGAAGACGAACGTACCCAAAAGGTACGTTAACTTTAATAATTTACCTACTGGCGGAATTAACCCAATCATTTAAGTACCTTAAACTTTTTTCCCAGGAATTACTCCACGTAGAAAAACTTGTAGGCATTTGGTGCCCCAGATTATTAGCGTTAAACCCCCCCAAATCGCAAGTGTTTTATTATTTATTCATCCAGTTTCGTCTATTTATTTATTCGACTAGCTGTGCCTGCCACTTATCTTTTGATTGCTCACGTTGGTTTTTGTTATTATGATCATGAATAAGAAATTTTTAAAATAATATGTTTTAAAGCACTTCAGCGTAAATGATATTTTGAGTTTTATTTTCTTGTGAGAGAAGTACATACTGATTTTCCCCGCAACCCAATCTTGACAACGCGACATATAGTTGGCCGTGTGAAAAGCAGTCGTGACGTAAATCGATTCCTTCGTGTTTAAATGGTTGCCCATGTGATTTATTAATTGTTACGGCAAAAGACAACTTAATGGGAGCTCCTCGCATTGTACAGCGCGAGGTGTAAGCACTGTTTGACCAACTACCGGACCAGTCACAACAGTTTCAACGATCACGTTATTTCTGAGTAAAATTATCGCAGCACCTACTGGTTTATTATTCATTCTGAATAATAACCCTATGTTTTCGGTCGGGAAAAATTGTTACAACCCCCCCTCAAAATTAGATACTTTACGTACGATAGATGTCCGTCCGCCGTCTGGGCTGTTTTGTCCCTTTAACGTGGTTTAAAAAATCCGTTCTTTCGTACAAAAATCCCATTTGGTATCTAGTTGTGCCTGCCACCTCGGCAATCCGATCGGACGAAGTCCATGGTTGTTATGGACAAAAAAAAGGTTCAAAAAATTAACAGAACGCAGTATAATCGCAAATACGCCGTGTTTTGTATCGTTTTCAAGGTATTTTTACATCCTTGGTCGAATGGAATGAGGATCAGACGTGTACAACTGTGTATAGTGAAATTACAGTCATTATAGTGAGTCAAAGTCAACTAATTGTAAGAACTCGCGGGAACTACAGCGGAAGTAAACGTTTCGTTGTTAGTACTCCCTCCCTCCCATCTCATCAAAACCACCCGCCACCACTACTCGCAAACGTCGTGCCAATTGCCTACAGGCGCTTATGGGCGCCAGGCACCGGGGGAATATTTAGTTTTCGTTGTTCCATTGTAGTCAGGTCATGTTTTGTATGGTTTACTAGTATTCGATGCTGAATCGAATGGGATGGGGGAGCAGTAATACTAGGTCAAGCTGTTAATGAGAATAATAAACCGTTGTAATAATTTGCAGGGTTTTTTTAAACTTGAGGGAATGTGGTGGAAGGCCACTCGGGTTTAAAGAACTGAGAAACTCCTATGGGTAATGGACAGCATCTTCTTGATCCATTACATTATCAATAGATGTGTAGGTAGTTTAGTTAAAATTAGGTCGTTAATTTCGTCAACGCTACTATTTCTCGCCGCCAATATTGCCCTTTGACACGTTGTACCGTGAAATTGAAGGATCAGGATGATACGATATCATCTTTTTCTTTTCTTCCGATATTTCTGCTCTCGTCCGGCAACAAAACCCTCCAGTTTCCCTGCATCCATAATTAATCGAATTTCGTCTCGGTACTGGACACTACGACTCCGATGAGGTGTTTATTTTATTGGCATTTTAAAAGACATTTATTTTCTAAGCCGTTTGTTTTCATTTTCATCATCATTTGTTCACTTTCTTTTATATTTTTATTATTAGTGCGTGCCATTTCTTTTACATGTCGAGCAGAGTTGTGTTTTTTTTTGGTATGATTAAATTAGCTTCATTAATTTTATTAACCCATAACATTTTTATTTGTCTGAATTTACTAAGGCCCATGGGTTCCTCCCCGCGAGGGTAATGAACTCGTACCTTGACGGCACAACATCCATTGATAATCTTTATTTTCTATTTCGATGATATCAGGGTAAACTTTTGATGTTAAATCCTCAATGCCAGTCACTCTTTATCCTAAATCGCGATCAATTTCAATTTTATTTTAAAAATGAGGTACTTTTCCGTTTCTTATTAAATGTAACTTTGAAGGAAAATGTGTACTACCTCCCACTCCCCCCTCCCCAATGTGGTCTCATATTCGTAGATAGTTTAAAGGTATGGACAAACTTCCATAACGGTGTACTTTTAAGGCAAGATGTAAAGTTTGTCGAAAATCCCCAGAAAACATAACGGTAATCCCACCCATAATTTTCTCACAGCTTCTAATATCTCTGAGAGTTCTATCTAGAGCCTCTATATGAGCTCAATGGATCATGGTACATTCGCCCCAGATAATTAAAGTGACGTCTTGTAAAACTTTACCCGGAGGGCCATTTTTACTTTCCTTGCTCTACGAAGTAGAAAGGAAAGTTATGTAATCGGCTGAAAAAAAAATTTTGAGTTCTCTTCAGATCTTTACGTTTCAGACCCCCCTGAGTCCGAAAAACACTATTTGGGAAAATGGTCTGTGTGTGTGTGTGTGTGTGTGTGTGTGTGTGTGTGTGTGTGTGTGTGTGTGTGTGTGTGTGTGTCTGTGTGTGTGTATGTGTGTCTGTGAACGATTTTTAGAGAAAACCACCGTACCAAATCAGCTCAAACTTCATATCTCGCTCGAAAGTCACCATGGGACGCCAAAATAAGGGTTTGAACAAAATCCACCGAAAGTTAACTATAGTTATCATAGTGATCAAAACACCAAATATTTTTTTTCTCAAAAACGGCTCTAACGATTTTGATTAAATTTTTATATTGGTAGCTCTTGATATGATAATTATACCATAAAATTCCCATTTGTGGGAAAATGACGAGAGCAGCACAATAAATTACCAAAACTTTCGACGAAATCGATTTTAGCGCAGTTTTTAGAGAAAACCATCGTACCAAATCAGCTGAAACTTGATGTCTAGCCTACAGGTTACCATGGGACGCAATAATGAGGGTATGGGCAAAATCCACCGAAAGTTAACTATAGTCATCATAGTGATCAAAACACCAAATTTTTTCTCAAAAACGGCTCTAACGATTTTAATTACATTTTTATATTGATAGCTCTCAATAAGGCAATGATACTGTAAAATTCTCATTCGTGGGAAAATGACGAGAGCAGCACAATAAATTATCAAAATTTTCGACCAAAAGCGTTTTTCGCGCAGTTTTTCCTTATAAACTCCGCTGGAATTCTTGTAGAATGTTAAAAAAAAATTGGTATTGTAGTCCAATCCAATACCTAAAGGGTGAGTGTTTAAAAATGCTCATGAGATACATGGGGCTCACTCCAGAAATTCCTGAATTTCAACTACCGCCGTTTCGCTTACTACCAGTTCTGACAGTTATTTTCCAATAACTCTGCACAAGTGATTACTATCCTTTTTTTCAAAAATCTTGTTTAGAGCCTCATTAATTATCTGTGTACCAATTGCTCAATAATGGTCCTGAAATGAGTACGAGCAGCACAATAAATTCCGGAACTGTAAGCGCTACCGCTTTCTGCGGCCGTAAACCTTTGTTTGAGGAAGTTCAAATTAACTGAGTGATAAATGAATTAATTGAATAGAATTAGCCACGTACAAAGTGAACCGACGTAGAGCTAAGGAAAGTTGTGTGTTGCAACGCACCAGATATTTGCGAATAGAGCACACACTATATAGTCTATCTTAAGAGATTGACATATACTGTCACGGACTTTTTTTTATTATTAAAACGGAATAATTCTTTCGTACATATTTTTTGAGTAACTTAAACCGTTTATGCAGCGCATGCAACGAAAGTCCTCAAATGTGAATAATTTACCCCATTTTGGCAACGCTTCTTACTTACGCTATTGGTCGCAGCGTAATGTTATATAGCCTAAAGCCTTCCTCTATAAATGGACTATCCAAGAAAAAAATAATCTTTTAAATCGTACCGGTAGTTCCTAAGATTAGCGCGTTTAAACAAACAAACTCTTCCGCTTTATAATATTAGTATAGATTACATAGTCGTGAGCCAAATCGTTTGTAGAAGCTTATTTCCTTGATCAAAAAGGAGTTTTACTTCTTCGTGAACATCCTATAAGTGGGGTTGGCTGTATCAAAACACGTAATAATTACGTTAATTTGACTTACCTACGAAATAATGGGGAAAAGGTGCAGTTTCGAAGGATTGGAAATGAGTGGCGTTGTATTTTTTTTTTTTTTTGTGGAAGGGGTTGTAATCAATTAATAAACCTACACTAATGCTCAGGGTCTTGAAGAGTAAACGCAATCACGAAGCTTGAGATGGTGGTACATGGCCCCTTAGTGGCAATATTGAGAAAAGGCTAAACTATGGCAAACCCTGTGTCAACAGTTGAGTCGTCCATACACAAACTCCTCGTGTCTTACCGTGCAAATCAGTCAGCAACCACTAGAGTGCATTTTCTCAGCTCAGACTGGGTTGACGTGCTCTTGGAGTAAGACTTTTACTCTGGGAGAAAGCAATGGCACCGAAATATCAGGTGTCCTTAGAAGCTCGTACATGAAAGTGGTATCTGAGTAACATTACACAATGTTTATGGCCCAGTTGTCATTACTTTTTGAACCATAATGTGAATCCCTGTAATGTGAGAAAGGAAAGACGTTGAAGTATCAAAATTCAGTGTAAATATCTAGGAAATATCGTTCGTGCTATAGCGAGCATCTGGGTTTCTGCGCGTACTTACATACATTCAAATGACTTCAATGAACTTCAATGCTACCCTTCGCTTCAAATATTCTCAATATTGAAGTATTTTGATCTTCACTTTCATCAATCTTCCTCAATTAAACCGATTGGTTGCAGGTAAACAGTGGTCTGCTCGCTTTGGCAACGCCCCGTGAGATTCAAGAGATGGACATCTCCCTTCTCTTGGAACTTCCGTCGTGGTTAGAGGACGAGTGCGAATTCGACATCATCAATTTGACGAAGTAAGCCTTTAAACGTCCCTACAGAGTTGTAAGGAAAGTTATCGTGTAATCAGCTGGAAACAAAAAAATTTAGTGTCCATCAAATCGATAGATTTTAAAAGCTAGAGTTCGAAAAAAATGTGTGTGAACAGTTGGTTTGTGCAGCTATGAACGCGATTGAGAGAAATCGGCTCAAATTTGATATTGGGCCTGCAGGTCACAATCAGACGCTAAAATAAGGGTATCAGCAAAATATGTTCAAAACCAACTATAGTTATCATAGTGATCATTGTCTCAAAAAGCACATGCATCGATTAAATTTGTTGTATGGACGGTTCCAAGTGATCAAACTACTGAAAATTTTCATCCAAAATTACGAGAACAGCACAATAAATTGTCAAATAAGTCGATAAAAAGCGGTTTTAGCTGGTTTTTCCTCTATAATCCCGCTTATATGGTAGTAGCGTTTCAAAAACACGTCAGGGTGGTAGCAATACTGGACATATACAGTGATAGTTTAATAATGGCCATAAGGTAGTGCCAACTCACGTTGTTTTGTTGACTAATCTATTTTACAGTTTTTCCTCTCTCCAATTACAGAATCGTTGGCTCGAACCTTCCCACGAAATATCGTATTGACAGCCTCATCAATTAACCGGGGTTGATTTTTCAATTTAGGCCGCATTATTCGTAATAGCAACCTGATAAATTCTGAAACTCTGAGCTCTACCAGTTCTTACAGAGATTGTTAAGTAACGTTATACTGACCTATGTGAACTGAGTGAAAAATAGAGTGCATTAGCAGCAAGAATTGGTTGAGGAAAGTCGTGTGATGCGTCGCACCAGGTTTTTCTGATTGTACCTTGAAACGTGTGGGGGGGGAGGTCATGGTTTTGATTTTTATTAATCTTGAAACAGCCAGCTCTTGAATTCCTTTCATTTTGTTTCGGACAAGATTTCTTTTTTTAATTATATGCTCAGTAACCTCTCGACAATTAACCTATGTTAGACGCGTCCCCACACCTTTACAATCTTCTTGCCGAGGAGAACAACATTTTATTTTGAACTGCGCCTTTAAAGTTTCAATTCGCTTCAAAACGACCAAGTAAGAGACGCACCATGTAGTGATGTTCTAGGCGATTTGTGATTGTGGCATTGGTTATGGACCAGGCTCCTAAAATAACTTACGAATGGAGGAGTTGACAATATCTGGGTCAACTATGTAATTACTTAACTTAATCGTTTTCAGAGAGCCTGAACTGATTCCAGCGTCGTCATTTTTAGTCATCCAAACTCCCAACGACAAACCCCCCGCTTTACCCAACGTCCCTTCGAACAATTCGTCGAGTCCTCAACCGGGACTTGCTGGACAGTCGGGACGAGGAGCTTCGATGGTATGTAATCACGATTTTTAAAGTACGATTAATTATCGATTTATTGTTAGTTTCACACTTATCATATATAATCGCTCAGCAATATATAACGTATCTTGGAATGAGGCGTGGCGTTACCAATCTATAAACAATCGTCTTCCCTAAGGGGAGCAATAAAATTGTTTTCGCTCTCATAAAATGAACGTATATTTTGTGTTGGTCCCCAATTGCTGAAAACGTCCATGGAGCAAAAAATATGCTCAATCCTACGACTAGGCATTTACATTCGCTCAATATCCGAAATGTTTACAGGAGAGAGGCGAACATCTGCAGATTGTGAGTAAGCATGCCCGAAAAGTCGGTTACTAAGAAAACCACAAAAACGTTGTAGTATTTTGGCCATAAATTAGAGTGTTGAGCTACTCGATTATTATTTGCCTACGTATGCACCTGTTACACCAACAAGGCTCTAGGATCAACTGGTTGGAAACAGGTGGTTGGTTATTTTGGAAATTAATTCGTCTCGTTTTTTATATTAAAAGAATAAAAACCGATTAATAATGAAAGGGAGCCCCTAGCTATTTGATGAAATTAATATGACGTAATTTGATCTTAAATGAATTAAAAGAGTAAAATGAAAGTCTCTTGATTGGAAAATAATTTTTGACCTGTAGACCTTGATTGGTGGACAACACCATAGTTGAAAGTTCATGACGTGTCTGGCTTGGGCTGTGAGAACGTCTGAATGGCTAAAGTTATGGTACTCACTGGAGTATGCCGGGGCACGAATGAAGTGAATCCTGTTGTTTGAAAGGAGGAAGGGTAGGAAAGGGCTCGAAATAAGTTGGAGCCCTGAAGAAATGACAGAAGTCACACCTGAATCAGCAATCTGATAGTTGCTTCTGGTCAGGAGATGCGGTAATTCTCGACCAACTCGCTTGACCACTGTACGATGGAAGAAAAAAATCGAAGTTCTTCACACACAAACCAAAAGGTGTGAGCAGGTTTTAACGGAGGTAGGTGGTCGTGTATTGGCTATCAGAAAGGAGATAGCTGTGATAATGATGATTAGTGCCAGAAGGGCAGGAACGAGGCTTCAAGCAGTTTCATAGCCCTCTCTGGATCTGTCCTTCGACGCCAACTCAGCAAGGATTGAGGATGGTAGATAACAATTAATACTTGGGAGTAAATAAGTTCAGAAGGAAAGAAGGACAAATGCAATGACATTCTGGGGCAGGTTTTCTGTCTAATGTAAAAATAGGTACTTTCAAGCTGCAGTGTTAGATAAACAGTACAGTGCACTTATTACAGAGATACAAATTTTCAATCGCTTGACTAGGCAGGTTATCCTTTAGACCATTTCTCATACGCCTGTAATTTGTTGAACTTGACTGCAAAGAGGAACACATTCACTAGGTACCAGTGGCTTCTTCAGAAAGTAGACCGTGAAGAGTGGGCTGTTACGATGATAGGAAAAGAAATGAAAACACACTGATAACTGAGGGTGAAAGTTATATCCATTGATAACTGACTAGTGAGCACGATTGCCAACCCAAATCTGTCCAAACATACTGTTCTAGCAGCATTTTGTAGACGACTAATCCTAGCTTCGAGCGTCTTGTGAGCCCTCTCAACAGAAGGACACCCGTGCTCCTAGGTTTGAGCACATTTTTCGTTCAAAAGGCGTTTTTGTCAATATTTGGAAAATAATGGGTAATTAGCTAGGCAAGTTAGCGATTTGAAACTAGTTGGTGATCTACATGACTTAATATGGGAAGGCCACGTTTGTGTGTTACGTCGCAAAAGAAACGATTAGTTTTGGGTCTGTTCAACATGTGTGCCAATATGTGTTACATTTTTCACTCGTGGGACTAAAGCCGTGTTTTCCTGTGAGCGTCGTGAAAGCCATCGTCATGCGGCAGAACAACCAGTTCCCTTGAGCTCTCTCTATCAATAGTGTCTTCCCGCGCGAAAAAAAATGTTTGGTGGCCGATTCAGACGTCGTCTTGCCCCGTGTCATACTGGAAGCCTTCAGATAGGACGAGCACGTCATGAAACCCTACTGCAAAGCACTAGCTTTGGAGAATGCCAAAAAGAGAAAATTTAACTCTCAATTGAGCAAAGCGCGTAGGATGTCTGAAAACGCTTTTAGCATTGTGTTCAGTTTTTCGAATTCTTTTCACACCTATTAATATAAAACCTGAGACCGTGGATAACATTATTTTAGTTTCTCGTTGTTTACATAACTTCCTCAGAGATGAATACCAGCAGGGAAACCCATTTGGTTGAGACGCAAATGTTTGATTTTCCTAAGGAAAATATATCATTGAGCAAAACGTGGTCGTGGGCAAAAAATTGTTAAAAAAATTAATAAAAACGAAATGTCAGTTTTATCGCAAATACGCGGTGTTCAGTATCGTTTTCTAGGTATTTTTAGATGCTGGGTCGAATGAAACAATTCTCAGAGGTGTATGACTGCATCAAGACGGAAAATAGTGAAATCACAGTAATCATAGTGGGGCAAAGTGTATTAATTGAAAAAACTCGCGGGACAATAATTACAGCGAAAGTAATCGTTTCATCTTTTGTTCTCCTCCTCCTCCCAAACACACGTCAGCTCGACTCGCAACGCCGTTCCAATGTTGGTGAATCGAATGGGATGGGTCTCGGATGTGTGAGACTAGGTCAAGTGAATAATACACAGGTGTGTTATTTTAAAAGAATTTGCCAACGGGTTTTCAGCTATTAGAAAGGTCCACAATACTAGCATTACCAACTAAACAAGGCGAGAACAATTGTTATATTGGTAGCGCTGCTCTTAATCTCTCAAAAAACCCGTTGCTAGGAAAACACGGCTTAAGCTAGAAAAGATTTTGTCCTGAACTTATTCAAATAAGTGTACGACTGTTGCCTTTTGGTGGGGAGTGATTAGTTAACAATTGAAATAAACCTAAAGGGTAAAGTGTGCTGCAGTGAGCTTTTCTTATTGTTTTCCACTTCAGAGGTGATTTGCTTGACCATTGCAGCGTATAGCTGTGGCTTGATGGGCGGTCATTGGTCACGTGGAGGTTCAGTTATTCAAACTTCGAAGTTTACTGCCCAGTTAAATCTCGGAGCAGGTATGAAGCGGGGTATTGTGAAGGATCTAGGGGGGCGTTCGGACGAAGAAATGAGTGAATGTGTGACAAGAGAGAAGTGAACTGCATTGTACCGAATAACGCGGATTGGGTTGATAAATCGTGTCAGACGAAGTCCAAAACTACGAAACTGCAGTTGGTAACGCTACGCCCATTTTGAAGAAGGCCATTCCTCTACATTGCTCCCTTCCGTTTGTCGAGCAAGTACTTTGTTTACTTTTTTTTTACTTAATTTTTTAACACAAAAATGGCGAACTATGGAATCGCTCGCTTCTGGTTTGACATCAGCGCCTTCGAAGTGGGTGAAATTCATTCTTAAACAAATGTTATTCCTATGTTTGGTTCCAGGTCTCCGGTCGGGTTCCCAATGTATGTGAGCGGATGCGTTAACGAGTTTTAGTTTTATTTTGAATTTGGTATTTCAAAAGTTCGTCGAAGTGATTTTCCCGTTGATTTAAAAAAAGTCCCGTCGAAACGAATTGTTTGGTGTTATTTTTTTGTTTTGCGAATGGACGGAACTGATAACGTTACTTTTAACAATAGTTTCATTTTGAAGTTTCGTAATCGTCCTTCGTCTTCTTTTTCGTTTGTTTTTCCTTCGGCACTAACTGTATGATCTGATTAATCAAAGGGAAGCCGCGCACGTTCTTCTTCTTTCGACCCCGCCTTTCAACCCCTTTAATTTTTAACGTGTGTAATTTTGTACTAAAACTAACTTATGTCCTGTCTGTAGGGCCTGAAGGAAGTTGGAAGTGGTACGAAAGGGGTCAGTAAACCCCCTCCGGTAAGAGCGACAATAACAAAAATCTTCTTTTTTTTTCAAATTAGAAAGCTTCACCTTCGATAGAAGTTCTGTCTCTTCACGCGCTATTTTCTTTTTCTTTTACCTTCTTCTTCGTTTCTCGTTTGTTTCTTTATGTGAGATAAAGAAAGAGACTGTAATCTTCCTCTGCGACATTCCAAAGCTGATCCATTAGGAACTTGGTGTTGGGATAGCAAGTTGAACCTGATCAATGTGCTTGCATTTTGTGATTAATTGTACTGTATTCGGTTATTTACTCGATACTTGCTCAGAATGAGTAGGAAAATTGGTGTCAGGTTTTCGTCTTGTGTATTTAACGTTTTTTTGTGTACAAAATTTACCGAAAAATTGCTAATACAAAATCTCCGTTGGGCAACTTTGGTTTCGTCTTTAAATGTATATTTCAGTCCACTGCGCACACTGCTTACTCGCCTGTGCACAATTTAGTGTTTGTGACTCCACACTATGAGACTGATTATTGTAAAATTCGCAGGGAATATCAGGGTGGCGTTATTTAATGGTATTTTACGAATTTCAGCCCACTGAGCACGTTAACCACTCACTTATGCACTGTGTTGTTGCTCTGGCGCAGATATGTGATCAGATGCGGTGATTTGTGGTGATGTCGGCTTTTAGATAGACCTTTTGCGAGAATCAGCTTGTTAGACTCGGGTCTTACTGCGCATTGTAAGAACGAGGTTCAAGGGAGTGCATGCAACGTTAAACTTGGATTGCAGTAGTGAGAGTTCTGGCACTTTTAGGGGAATCTTCCCATTTTAGGTGTGAAGCGGTGGATGGCACTCACACGCACCCTTCATTGGGTGGTTTTATTGGAGTAGACGCACATTCGGGCCTCATTCAAAGAGGTCCAGAATAGAATGAGTTTTCGAAGAATGAATTATTAACAAATGTTAAGGGAGATAGAAATGAGAGAAATTCGTGGGCTTGGCCTTCAGGTTCAAGCTATTGTGAAGAGGTGAAGTGAGGCGTTTCAATGTCCTGAAATGACGTCGCCTCTTCCTGTCACTTCTCCTCTTCAACCTTCTTATGAAACTACGTGCTCTTCGAGTCTTGGAACGAATTTTCTGGAACTTTTTTAATTGAAGCCCTCCCACCCTTGGAGAAGTGACTTACAGGTGAAGGAGATGTACGGCCTGACTCCTACTGAAGGCCACAGTAGTTAAAACTACTAAAACACGAAGATTTCTTGTGTTCAATGGAGGAAAATCGAGGTTTTCAAATATTATGAAACGAAAATACAGTTTAGTCCAGCGTTCCCCTATAACACTGGGTTAATAAACAAGAGGGTAATAGTCCAATAAACAACTCACTAGATGGAATCGTCAGAAGATAATCAAAACCTTTCTCAGAAATTTCGAAATTCCGATCACCGTGTTTTTTTTACTTACTTTCTTATTAAACACTGTTGAATTATGGGGTAAAAACCTTGAGAAATGATAGTAAGTGAAACTGTGGTTTGCAGTCTGGAATTTCTGGAATTGCTCTCTTAATCATCGCGTTATCAAACTCCCATCCTGCAGTCATATGAGTGGGATTTAAAGGTGGAAAACTGTGCTAAAGTCTTATTTCATCCATAGTTTTGATGAGTCACGGACTGCTGTGTCACTCGAAACTGTCCTTACGAAAAATTGTCAAAATAGTTAGAACCTCGGCCTCCCGAAGACTTACTAATCTATTTTTAATCAGTCCGTATGAACTTGTAAAACATAACTTAACGTTCTATGGTAAAAACTGTTTGCTCGTAATGTTCCGGAGTTTATTGAGCTGCTGCTACTTAAGCCACGGCGTCAATTTAAAATCTAACGTATAGTTCATTGATTGCCAACGAGACTTTTTGGGAAGGTTAATAATTCTGGAATTATAGAGGAGGAAACACAGCGAAAAAAAGTTGACCATATGACGTTAGTTTGAATTCCGGAATTTTTATGGTTACTCCTGATTATCGAATAGCCAATATTAAACGCCCTTCGTATAGGTAGCTTATCGGACTACCAATCTGATTGTTTGGGAATGCTAGGAAGTACGAGCGGGCTGATTAAAAAACCCCCCGCTGAAAACGCTTTTTGTACTCCTTCATTTTCTCAAGAATGAACAGTAGTACATAGTATTGTCATACCATTTGGAGTTGGTCATACACACAAATCTAGATCGCTTTATCTGTTTCCTGAGGAAACAAAATGTGGGGGTTTTGATCACCTTTTTTCGGTGATCTACAGGCTAAATATTAAATTCGAGCCGATTTGATTCAGTGCGTTTTCTCTCACTTGCGTTCGCAAACAGACTAGGCATTTCGAAAGGGTACTACGTAGAAAGACACCACAGATACTCAGCAAAAAAAAAGCCTGCCTCGTGTTCCATCCCCCCTACAAAGTTGGCGGAGCAAGGGCATCCAATGTTCTCTACCGGGAACAATTGTACCAAAAAAACAAGGAACAGTTCGAAGTTTGAATGTTGAATCTTGGCCTCATCTGATAAACGTAATTTTTGGAAAGTGCCCCTTACAAGCTACATGCGTGATATGCATCTCATCTAGGTCAAGTGAGATAATGAAAGAAAGTATAAATACTTTCAATAGTTATGTCAGCGGGGGGGGGGGGTTACAAAATACGGAGATGTACCGAGACTAACCAAACTTCGATTTAGCGAAGGCTCGAATTTGTGCTGACTAGGCACCTCAAATGCCCCAATTCGCCGAGTCATAACTGAGCGGTTCTCTCACTGAGGCGTCCCGTTTACTCCCACCTAGTTCCCGATTTGTGGGGGTACAACTTGACCGAATTTAATTGCAAATAAAACTCCTTGTTCCAAGTACAATTCGAACGATGTCGTACTTACTCCCCTCATCACTCAATGTGATACTTCTCTGAAACTTAACAGAGCAATGAACTAGGGGTGTGAGCATTCGAGTAGATTGTGGGTTGTTACAGCGGCATTGAGAAGGTGCCTTAAGGTCTGACGTCATTTAGCCTATCGCGCCTCCTGGAGCACGCTACACTCTCGAAGTCAACGAAGTGTAGCTCCTTGAGCTTTCGACCTAAAGGCCTTCAAACGAACACTCGATTATTTTGATTATTATTCGAACACTATATTCATGTGCAACTTGAAATCGTGCATCATTTGTGCGCCGTGAGTGTCAAATTATATGTTTACAAATCGTTACTTTCTTCTTGTTGCTCTTCTCATTGATCAGGATCAACTCTGACTTGTACTCTCAAGAAACTAGTTTTGCGCTCATTGTCTCTCTTTCCAACTGTTTTGTTTGACCCTCAGCGACCGCCTGTGTGGAAAGGGGCTGAGGGAGTTTTCCCGCTTGTGTGACGTAATTTTTGCTTAGATCCGTCAAATCACTGTATCTCTCCCCTACTAATACATTGCGCATTATTCTATTTTTCAAGAAAAAAGACGTACTCTCGTTTTCAAATGAAATACTATTATTAACGGCCGCATTAAAGTAGCCCTGTGTAGGGCAATGTTTGGCGAATTTTCGTAGAAACTGAAGCTGTCGCACTCATGCCAAAGAAGTTAAGCATGCGAATTTTCGAGAAAAAACAGGCGTGTACTTCTTCACGAATCAAAGACGGTAACGATTTTTTAGCGAATATATGTGTACACGTCCGTAAAGTTGAAATGCAGGATACGTTTGGGAATGCAGTGAATAAAATGTTGGTGGGACCATTTTCGAATTCGTCATTAGGATTGATCGTTTTCGATGGGAGTGAGCCAGGGGGTTCAAAACTGGATCAAAATTAGTTTTTCTGTGGCCCCCGGGCCAAGTTCGTTAAAAAGCAAAATCGGATAATGGAATTTGATTTGGATAACTCTCATTTGACATCATGTTTCTTTTTGGGTAAAGGAAATCGTTGCAATAGTTGAAAAGAAAGTTAATGTTTCTCGAGATCTCAACGTTTTGAAGCCTACTGAATCGCAAAACGCTCGTTTTAGCGCGTATTCTGCGTACATGTTGTGGTTAAACTGATTGAGCTGATCCTTGTTTGGTTTGTTTATTCTGAATAATACGCCTATGATTTTGTTCAGAAAAATTATTTTTCGAACCCCCCTCAAAATTTGGTACTTTACCTTTCAAGGCATGGAGATTCCAAATCTGTAATGTCAGTTCTTTTTAACGAAAATTCAATTCGGGGGTCTATTTGTGCCCTTCCTGCTCGTCAACCCGATCGGACGAAACCAATGGTTGTAATGTTGGAAAACAACATTTCGGCGGTTTTATTGCAATTACGGGGTGTTTGTTATCGCTTGCTAGGTATGTTTCGATGTTGAGTCAAATAGGACGGGTCTCAGAGGAGACTGAGCCAGTGAGGTGAGGTGAGTATGTAGTGAGGAGAATTCTAGTAGTTGAAGGGACTTGCGGGACAATGTAGCAAATGTTATCATTTCTCCCCAGCCTGCGCCCAGCAGTTCGACTCGTAACGCAGAGCCAATTGCCTAGCGCGCTACAACTCAAAACGCTACAAACTCTACAAACATTGTCGTTTGCATATGAGTTGTTGTTTCCCAGATTGTAGATATACCGATGTAATATTCTCAATATTGTAAACGTTATATTGAATAGGGTACATCCTCATCATGCTGTGCAACAGAATAATAAACCGTTGCGCAATAATTTGCAACGTTTTTGCTTTGTGAATATTTGGAAGGTGCAAAAATTAATGTATAAACAATTTAAACCTCACGCAAAAACGAAGGGCCTAAGTTTTTTCTTAAAAACTGATCTAATGATTTTGATTACACTTTCACGTTACATTAATTAGTACATATTTATTTTTCTCCATAAATCCATCTCTCTGAGAGCGAATTGACAGAGTTATCGACCAAACTGTACCAAAAATCGTATTTGTTAAAAGCATTTTCGAAATTTCATATGTAAAAGGAAATGCCTCAGGAAATGCCTTTGTGCGTCCTGTACTCACAATTTGTTCTACGCAACTATTTCTGTGACTTCTCCGTTCAATTGAACGGAGTTATAAGCCGAAATACTTGCAAATGGCAAATCTTTCAAATTTCTCAATTTTTTTGTAATTTTCTCGAATTTGCTCGAACGATTTTGATCGACTTTGTGGAGTGATTTCAGCCAACTAGTACCTCTATCTAAGTTCGTCGAATTTTCACAAGGATATTTATAAAGATTAAAAGTTAGGTACTGGTTGATAAAAGTTAATGCGAAAGTTTAATCAAAATCGTTTTAGCCATTTTTTTTGTGGAAAATTCGAAAAAAAGTGCTCGTTTCTGGTATATTTTGATTTCCCATCCCCCCTTTCCATCAATGGGAATTGCCTCATTTTAGCAATCACAAACAAAAAGAATCAGCTCGATCGGTTCAGCCGTTCCCCCCACAAATGAAACTGCAGGCGCACTCGGCGAACGCGTCAAAATTCAGTTTTTTCGGTTCAGTAGAATAAGATTTGAAGAAAGCTCATATTTTTCTTTTACGCGATTGCACTACATTCCCTAGTCTTTAGATATAAGCGAATAATAGTTTTGGCGATGGTGAACCTGACTGAACTCTTTGTCGAACATTTGCTCGTTGTTGATGTCTAGAAGGTTGGATTTAGTGATCGACCGAAATTTTCGTTTCTTTTCCCACTTGCATTGGTTTTTCAACCGAACGTGAGTATCGGCGTAGTATAAAGCTGGATGTACTACCATCATGTTCGTAACAGTAAAATTGAGAAACGTCGTTGTAACCGTTTGTGGGAATTACCTGGACTGACACTTCCCCCTTGGAAGGCCTCAACCGGAGGATTGCATTGTATTTATTCGCAGTTAGTTACTTCACGTTCGCGTCGCAGGCCAATGGAAACGCGAATGGTGCCTTTAGTCTCATCATGCCCTAAGCGGCGAAATAAAATCGCGTTACTACACTTACATCTTGGCGTCAAATCACAACTGCTCGATGAATTTTTTTTGCTTCGATTTGAAACTGACTTCGCTTTTTTTTTCGTTGAGCCAACAAACTTTCAGATTTAAAAAAATTGAAGGGGTTTACTTTTTGTAATAACCATTTAATTCCCAGTGATATTCAAACTGTGCCATCTTGAATCTGTTCGTGTGACTACTTTTGAATTTGGAAAGTGTACGAAAAAGAAACTTAAATAGGCCTTTCCTCAAGTACCCCCACCTCACTATCACTCACTACAACTACCATAAAACCCTGCCTCCCCGCTCCATCTCCTTTCTTCTCCTATGCTTCAATATTTGGTGTCTCGTTGAAATTATTTCGTGTTGTGTTTTGCATCGCTGCTGTGGTGCAGATGAAGGGCCTCAACTTCCCCGGGTGTCATGACCCCCGCTTCTGTCAATTTGTTATTGACCGAAGTCGGCACTTGATGAAGCCGGTGAGAATGAGATTTTCCATCAAAGCACTTGTTTCGACATCAATAGTAGTTTTACCTTTATTATATTTATTTTTGTTTTTCTTAGTTGAAAATTACTCCCCGCTTCTTCTCTACTCATTTCTTTGCTCCAGTTGTCTGCCCCCCCCCCCCAATACCTCTTCTCCTTTTGCGGACCCTTGACATCCCTTTTTGCATGGCAGTCGTTCTTTAGTTTTGATTCCTGCTTCTTTCGTAGGGTGTTCTACGAACTCTACTCGTTTTGATGTGCATGTAGTAGCCAAATAGCGATAGTCGAGCGGTTGCTCTGTTTTGTACGTAGTTTTTTTTGTAGTTTAAGTGTGCTCTGTATTGTTTATTAATATTAATTTGTTCATTTGCCCTTCACACGAGTTTATTTTACAGCTACATATGCTATTTACGTTCTAGTTTTCGCCAACATTGAGTTTAGTTTGTGGTTATAATATGTGGCATTTTGTTTGCATTTTATTTAATTGTATGTGTATTTTAAACGACTTTTCTAATCTACGATTTGTGACAAAATGGTTTTTAAATCAAAACCCACCTGTTGGATTTTTTGTCGTTTTGAACGAATTCAAGCGTTTTTGAGTGTTTATCGAACAGTTTTAGTGACTCAATGGGTTGTATTCCCCTCCACCATGGCTAGAGTGAACTTCTTTTTGAATGTATCGCTACAGGGTGGAGTAGAGGCTATGGTGCTTAGATGCTGGAGATTCCCTGGCAGAGCTTCCAATTTCGCAATGCAATCTTTCCCACACATAGGTACTTCACTATAACGAATTTAGAATGACAGGCGGGAGGGGAAATATAAAAAGCTTTCACTCCTAACAATCTGAACTCATTTCCTCAATTTTATTTTTTAAATATTTTTTTACGTTTGACTCTCCAATAATTACGTCAAAATGATGGGGTCTGCGTTCGTCACCCAAATAACCTTTAGCGCCTGTGTTGTCTGAGATGGGCGAATATTTACTTAAAACTCAATGAGAAACGAACTAGTTGCCTATGGCTGGAAGATTCCGACTTGCCCCATTTGGCTCTAACAAGCTTGGTACTCTCCCAAATTTGATATTCGTAGCTCAACACCTGTCTCTGATAACGCGCGAAGGTTGGGTGCAGTGTGGAGTGATATCAATCGTCACTGCGCGCTATCACGGTCTTTGTGGTACTGAGTCACAGACCTCGGGCTTCTTGTCGAGAAGGGATGAGAGGCGAAAAGATGTGACGTTCCAACTTGTAGGGCTGAACAGCTTGCAAGGATGGAGATTACAAACGAGAAAAAAGGGCGGAATACAAAGAAGAAAAGAAAAACAAGCAAAAGGAGAAGTCCTTCTAACCATCTTTCTGTCTGTAGAATGACATGGAGGAAGGGGGAGTATAAAATGCCTTGACAGCTTTTACTCTTGATGATGTTAACTCATTTCCTCCATTTTTTACCTTATTTTATTTAAATTTTGCACCATTTTCGTGCAGTTCTTTCTTTTATTCTTCTACGAGTTTTGCTCTATTTTCTACAACAATTTTACTCAATCCCCTCCCCTTCAGTTTTTACTCGCTGTTTACTTGTTTTCCTAAAATTTCTGCAAAGTTTACGTAAGCTGTTTTTTGCCTCCATAGGTCTTTTTAATTAATTTTCTAAACATTTCGTTAATCCGAACGATTTTTTAATTTCACTTTCCAAAATTATTTTCAACAGTCATTACTCAATTTCTCAATTATTATTGACATTTAGTGGTAGCCCCCACCTGCCCCGGTTTTTATCTGTAAAGTGTCATATTGCCTAAACTGCCGATTTCAGATTGAGTTAGCAGTTCTGAGGAAGTGAAAAATTGCTTAGAATAGGAACATAAGTACGACGCGTAATTCTAAACTGCTCCAAAAGCTAGCAAAACATCCAAGCCTTGAGGAAAGCCTTAGTAGAGCACTGGAATCTCTATAACACTCGAGAGTTGAGAAAGTAGGCCTTTCTGGCTACTGTCTACCTTTTGGCTGCCCTCTTTTCATGGACGTGTCAGATCAACACAACCTACCACTCGACCTACCTACCTCGACTACCATTGAAGTGAATCTAGAACGTCCAGTCACTTTGGAAAACCTTCCACTGGTAGTGAAGTACCAGGTTTGGGAGACGACTCCCTAGATCTGCCAGTAGAAATAAGATGTGGTATTATCCCCCAAACAGACTCGTCGTTGGCGTTTATTGAATTTGGTTCGTTTTAATTAGCCCTTACTGTACAGATACTAGTTGTAGATCTATTCAGATGTATGTATTCTGTACTTCAATAGAATTACCTAGCCCAGTGAACTTGATTCATTTTTTTTTCCATTCAGGTGATGAAACATCGCATTGACGGCGTAAGAAAAATGAGTTCTCACCCTTTGCTTCCACTTTGTAAGTGTGTACACAGTCATTGTTCATTGCACAAATGATTCTAATGCTCCTTTCAGTGTTTAGTTCCTCTGAAAATAAGCACAATCTCAGATCTGTTCTTTTTCAAATATGTTTGAGATATGAATGAGCCCGCAATATCTTGCATGTCAAGCACATTAGGGTTGAGTGGTAAGAGTACAACTGGGAAATTTGATGGAGATCTTTCTACAGCAGAGTTAAACTAGTTTGAACATTTTATGATTGCGCGCAAAACATCCAGTAGTGATAAATATCCTCAGCCTATTTTTATCACGAGCGACTTATCAAATATGTTTCTCTCTCAGTTTTGATGAAATTGGTAGAACTTACCTCAACGTTGTAAAATTAAATTAAAGAACCCGGACGAATGCGCGGTTTGATGGATGGTAAATCGCTAGCGTCAGAGAGCGTCATGGAACTATCAGTCGTCCGTGATGACCAATGATTTGCCGCAAAACCAGGCGATATCATATCATTTTTTTTCTTCCTTCATTTGGTACTGAAAATCTGTGACTCTTGTGAGATGTTCCTTTTATTGGTATGCCAAATAAGTAGGCCCAGAAGACGTTTATTTCCTAACCCGTTGTTTGTTTTCATTTTCATCAGTTGTTTAATTATATGTTTATGTTAAATACGTTTATTATTGGTGCCATTTCCTTTACTTTCCGAGCGGAGTTATATTTTTTGTGTTTTATTAAATTAGCTTCACTTATTTTATTAATTTATCCAATAACCTGTTGATATTTCTATTTTTATTTGAATTTGCTAATCCTTGGCTCGTGGGTTCCTCCTCACAAGAGTAACGAACTCGTACCTTGACGACACAACGTTCTATGTAGAAATTGGTACTGTCTTAGATTCCGAACTTTATTGGGTTGCACTTACTTATGTAAGACCCTCGTTGAGTGGCCATTGCAAGGGAAGTTCTAGAATTGTAGTAAAAATATCTGGTGCGTTGCAACACACAACTTTCCTTAGCTCTCCAACAATTCACTTTGTACACGGCTAATTCTATTTAATCAATTCATTTATCACTCAGTTAATTTGAACTTTATCAACAACACTTTATGGCAGCACGAAGCGGTAGCGCCTAATGTTCTGGAATTTATTGTGCTGCTCGTACTCATTGCAACACCATTATTGAGCAATTGGTACACAGATAATTATTGAGGCTGTACACACAAATTTTTTTAAGAAGGATAGTAATCACTTTTGCAGAGTTATTGGGTAATAACTGTTATTAAGCGAAACGGCAGTAGTTGAAATTCAGGAATTTCTGGAGTGAGCCCCATGTATCTCATGAGCGTTTTCAAACACTCACCCTTTAGGTATTGGATTGGACTACAATACCAATTTATTTAACATTCTACAAAAATTCCAGCGGAGTTTACAAGGAAAATACTGCGCTAAAAACGCTTTTGGTCGAAAATTTTGATAATTTATTGTGCTGCTCTCGTCATTTTCCCACGAATGGGAATTTTATGGTATAATTGTCTTATTGAGAGCTATCTATATAAAAAATTTAATGAAACTCGTTAAAGTCGTTTTTGAGAAAAAAATTTGGTGTTTTCATCACTATGATAACTATAGTTAACTTTCGGTGGATTTTACCCATACCCTTATCTTTGCGTCCCATGATAACCTGTAGGCTATACATCAAGTTTCAGCTGATTTGGTACGGTGGTTTTCTCTAAAAACCGCGCTAAAATCGATTTCGTCGAAAGCTTTGGTAGTTTATTGTGCTGCTCTCGTCATTTTCCCACAAATGCGAATTTTATGCTATAATTGTCTTATTGAAGGCTATTAATATAAAAAATTTAATCAAAATCGTTAGAGCCGTTTTTGAGAAAAAAAATATTTGGTGTTTTGATCACTATGATAGCTATAGCTAAATTTTGGTGGATTTTGTTGATTTTCTCTATAAATCGTTCACAGACACACTTTAGTGACACATACACACAGACCATTTTCCCAAATAGTGTTTTTCGGACTCAGGAGGGTCTGAAACGTAAAGATCTGAAGAGAACTCAAAATTTTTTTTTCAGCCGATTACATAACTTTCCTTTCTACTTCGTAGAGCCAAGGAAAGTAAAAAGTTAGTCAAAAAGACGACGTTACTTGGAATTCTGAGGGATGTACCTAATTATTTTATAACCGTTATTATACCCCCATCGTGTAAGCAGCTCATTGAACTACCAACTGGACTTATTCGTCACCGCTAGTATCGCATAAACTGCTCTAAAATCGATTTTCGTGGAAAGATTTAGTAATTTATTGGGCGTTTTAAATTGTTTGGTTAGGCAGTACTAAACAACTTGATGGTAATGTAACATTTGCTCATGGGGAAATGACGAGAGCAGCACAATAAATTATCGAACATTACGACGATACTCATTATTGCAATTTTTCTCTACTCACACTTCAATCAGGGTGATAATATAATTACATCCTACCATAATTCTGAAATTCCAACCATTGTCGTTTCTTTGATCAAGTGTCCTCATAATTCTAGAACTAAATATCTGGTGCGTAGCAACACACAACTTTCCGCCACCCCTTTAAGTTCGAACACCACCTACATAGGCGGGCGCTATATCTTCGTTCAACGCATTTCTACAGGAACATTTATGGAGAACAAAATGTAGGGACTAGTTAGCTGAGAGTACTCCGAAAGTTTGATCGAAATCGTTAGAGCCGTTTTTGAGAAATTTGGAATACAGATAAATTAAAATTCGACAAATCTCCTTTTCTGAGTTAACTTGGCTTATATCTCCGTTCAACATATATATACAGAAATAATTATAGAGAACGAAATGTGGGGATGGGTGACTAAAAGACACTTCATCAGGATTTATCACATCTGGTGAAAAAGTTACCCTGGAATTTACGGAAATGTTAGAAAAAGCGTTATTTTCGACACATTTTGCTTTTTATCTCTGTTTAATGGACCGTCACAGGAACATTTATTGAAAAGAATATGTAGGTATTAACTATTTGAAAACATCCTGTGAGTTTGGTAAAAATCGCTGAAGCCGTTTTGCCAAAAAGCGTAAAAAACCTGTTTTTGCTTCAGGGGCCCATATCTCCGTTCACCGTATTTTCATGGAGATATGTATAGAGAAGAAAAGTTAGATATTGATTGGGAGAAGATAATTTGAAAGTTTAATCAAAATCGTTAGAGCCGTTTTCGAGAAAAATGCGAAAAACCCTAGTTTTTGGTACATTTTCGTCCCCCACCCCCCCTTTCCATCGACCGAAGTCGTCCATAACCTTATTTTGGTGTCTACAAAAAATAACGAACAAAACAAAAAAAGAACCAGCTCAATCGGATCAGCCGTTCTCCCGCAAATCGAACTACAGACACACACACACACACACACACACACACACACACACACACACACACACACACACACGGACCACGCGCCGAAATTAGGTTTTTTAGACTCAGTAGGGTCTGAAACGTAAAGATCTGAAGAAAACCCAAATTTTTTTTTGGGCCGATTACTATACTTTCCTTCCCTTCGGGTAGCGGAAAGTAAAAATAAATATAAAGTCTAGAGACATCGGGAATACCTTAAATCAGGCGAGCCGTCGCCTAAATTAATAGAAATTAATACTAAACAAATATTCGTCCTCGAACTCTGGCGAACATCCGAATATAATTTGAGTATCGTATGATAATTATTAGACCAAGGTTTTACGAACAACTGGAGGAAACATTATTTTCGACAATGTATAGGAATGGGCGATGGTCACTGAATAAAGGCAGGGTCGTAAGTAAGGGCAACTCAATAAATTGCAGAACCTGAACCACAACCAGTTGAACGTTGAGCTACGAGTAAGTTATACCGAGTAAACTGAATACAGATTTCATTAATTGTTAGTGATAAAAAAAACTGAATTCACGTGGGGTTGAGGGAAGTTGTGTGATACGTCGCAACAGATACATTCGTAGATCTAAGGAGTGTAAAAACACTGACGAGACTTTAAGAGGGTAGAGTGAGAGATGTACACATTGTTGGTGAGAGGGTACCCGAAACGAGCGTTGACTTTGAAAAAAGGAACTGATTTTGTTTAATTTTTAGGTTAATATTGTGGGGTCCTATTTTCCTTAAGTCTATAATTGCATCAATACCCGTTGAAAAAGGGCTCTCAGGGGTGGGGACCTATCGTCGTATTCCTCTCTAGGGCTCATACGAAAAAAATAAACCTCTTCGAACAAAAAAAATACAATTTAATGTGAAATATCAATGATTGAATAAATTTAATGACGGTGGTTTAATAATTTGATTCCGCACCTGCGTCTGGGATCCAACGGGATGCCCAGAATTCAATGAAAAAAATCAACTTGTTCTGTTTCCTGCGTGGAGAGGGTCGAGGTGGCGACTCGCTATCAGCTTCCGAAAGGGCCTCTCCACTGTCCAGCGACTAGCCTGCGACTGCCGACTGCCGGATCCTTGCATTTTTGCGACGTTCGAAGTGGCTTTAACCACTCCCTCACCTTTCTTGCACGTTCCCGAGCCGAGTTCTGACTCCACAATATATTGCTTGTGGAAGGAAGTATGCGAAAGGGGGGAAGTTCCCAGGAGGCTCAAGGTAACTGCCAGATGGCCCTTCTTCTCGAAGCGTCAATTTTCTGGCAGGTGGCACATCTCATGTTTGACAATGTCGTGACATTTTATCACGCCCTAATGGGTAGCCCTATGTACGCAATTGTGATACTGCGGTTAATTTGAAACATCCATCACTGAGTGCTTGCAATAGGCACGGTACTTTTCACCACAGTTGCGTGTATGAACCTCTTTGTCGTGCTAAGTACTTGTATTATTTCTGAATCAGCAAACTAAAAGTAGGGTTCATGAGACAGTTGAACTGTATCAAGGCAATTAAACCCCACACGCCAGTCAGCAACCTGTGTTTGATGGTAGATACCAGGCAATATCCGTAGCCCAACACGAAATTTAATCGTGCACTCCTCTTCAATTGTTCGCTGCATTTTGGGCTTGCACTAAGTCACACGACAGAGGTCCACAAAAAACTCGAACTAACGTAATAAGACGGCACATTTTTGGCACATTTTTAAGGTCAGATCCCACACTGCTGAATTCACTCGGTCCGAACATGCTGCGACCTATAGTCACGTCAGGGAAAGACTAGTCTTGTTACTTTTTATATAAACCTTGTATCTTGTGTGTAAACACTTATCTTATGTGGTCAAGAACACCGTTTCAAACCACAGTTCAGATTTTGTTCTTCACTAATTAAAGTTTGCTTTCTTCTCAGATCTCACGGGCTCTCAAGACGGATCCGTCCAGATGTGGGAGTGGGGGCATAGTCAGTCCGTCTGTACCCCCCGTCCCGGTGGCACGTTCGCCAAAGTCACCAGAGTCAGGTTTTCTCAGCAAGGCAACAAATTCGGAGTCGCCGATGGTGACGGGAATTTGAGTTTGTTCCAAGTGGGCATCGCTTCATCAGTGGCTAGGCCATTTTTCGTAAGCAACCCGTTTTTTATTATCGAAGTTCAATACTTGTGTTTTACAACCCTATGACTTTCTCATCATTATTTTTAAAGGCTATTAACGTCGAAATATTTCATGAAACGTCGACTGGTCACTTTAAACCCTAGCCTTGTTTTTACCACATTTAATTATGGAATCCCTACTCATGAAGGTTGGTATTTTTGGAAGTTGGAAGGTTTCACGCTACGTACACTCTATTTTTTCGAATGGTACTTTTCACACCCAGCAACAGTACATCTGAATAGCACTTTTTAGGATTATATAAACTGACCTAATAGCCCAACTCATTTCTTATGAACTTCGTAAAAAATAACTTAACTTCTACGCAGAAACTAGTAGCGCTTAAAGTTCCAGAATTTATATGGCTGCTGCTACTTATGCCATGTTAATGCGGACTGTATAATTTGGACTTACCAAGTCGAATTCGGGACACTGCGAAGGCTCTCGTCCGTTCAGCTGTTTGCAAAGGGAAGGAGAAGTAGGAAAGAAGAAAAGAAAGAAAAGAGCGTGGACGATGGAGAAGTAGGAAAGGAGATAAGAAAGAAAACAGCATGAACGAAATGCACGAAACACGTGAAAAACTAAAGAACAGAAAACCAACCAATAACCAGACAGGGCCGAAACTATCAATTCAAAATGCGCGAATGCAAGATTGAGAGTGTAGTAAAGGTTTCCGCTTCTTCAGGTAATACCGCTCACGAAATCAGCGGCCCTGGTGGACATGCAGACTCTCTTTATTGACCTTGCTATTAAACTTTCCACCGTAGATTACGGCTTCGATTATTTTGGGAACCCTACTGCCTGCGAATGACACTGATGATGAAGAAAAAACATGAAACCGGTTCGGGCAACATTTTTAATAATTTGTTGCGCTCTCGTCATTTCCTCGTAGATGGAGAGTTATAGTAAGGTTGGTGGTATACTATAACCATAGTTAGTCGCTGATAACTGATTTCGCTCACACAGTTAATTTAACGTTCCATGTATATCTGTCATTCGCGACACGTATACCAGTTTCTCAAATGGCGTTTTTGTACCCAAGCAGCATTAAAACGTAAATCTGGCGAAAAATGAGTAGCATTTTTCAGGATTATATAACTTCCCTTCCTACTCATTAGGGATGTGAAAAGTAAAAAGAAACAACAAATCTGGAGCGCTGCATCATAGAACTTTCCTTACCTCTATGTACATTCACTGGTTTTCATGGCTTTTGCTACTAGTTCAATTTATTTTTCACTCTTCAGTTGAACATGTTAAAACGTAACTTCTTGTTGTACGTAGTTAGTGGTAGCGCTTATAGGAATGTATTGTGGTGCTCCTGCTCATGTCACAGCCATTATTTAGCTATTAATACATGAATTAATATGATGAGCTGAAGTACTGCCATTTCTTCAGGTCTGTACGTTTCAAAAGCGCCAGATATTTTCTTGAGATGCTAATAAGGGCTTGCACGTCTTATCTTAGCTCAGGAAGATAAAATGTGCATTATGTCAGAAAGTCTGGCTGCACTAAAGACCTTGGCTTCGTTCACCATTTCGTTGGGGCTGGTTTGGGAACGTCTGAGTGGCCTGAAGATCTTTGGCGAAGGAAACCACTGTATTTAATGCCAGGTAGTACAGAGATAGACGGGAATGAGAAGGGCAATAGGCTGGTGAGAGAAGGATCTGCGCTTCTCCCAGTGGTACCTGACCCCTTTGAGAGGATGTGCCAGGTCAAAGACAGTTGTGTGTTAAACTCTGCAGAGAGCGAAACACAGGTCCTCAGTCTAGAGAGAGAAACGCCCTATTCACTGTCCACTAAGGTTCGACCTGTCCAAGATTGAGTCACGGGTACAGAGTTGCAGATTCTGTGAGGTGGAGTCAGAGAAGGATGTATCTGAGGGGCAGACTGTAGTGTACCTCAGAGTGCTTGGGGTTCCTCATGTGTGGCCAGATTAAGCTGCAGGGATGGACCACAAGGTTTTCTTACCTTTCGTGTGAGAATGTTGGAGACTTCACATCAGCTTTGAGGACAATGAGGACATGAGGTAGCTCATGTACGCCCACACAATGTGCCCATTTGAGGACGCAGTGGGGTTTTTCCCAGTTGCATCAAATTAGGGTGGGGGGGGACAAGTTAGGATGAACACATGAACTGTTTGTGTTTTCTCTGAAGTAGAGTTGTCTAAAAATGTCGCTGAAATGGTGATACCGTAGTTTGCACGTATCTGTTCTTCATTTAATATGTGAATTGGTCACGATTAAATTTCCTACCAGAAATAAGACGTATTATTTTTATAATGGAATTTTATTCCGTTTATACATCAATTCATTCATCTTTGTTTTTGTTTCAGACATGTCAATGTCATAACAAAGTGACCAGTGACTTCGTGTTCCTCGGCTCGTGCAGTATGGTCGCGACGGCAGGCCACAGTTCTGAAAGTAAAAACGTTGCCCTTTGGGACACTCTACTGCCTCAAAAGAAAGCCTTAGTCACGTGTAAGTAGTAGTTATTTTTCTTCCCTTCCTTAAAGAGTCATCAGACGCGTTTTGGTACATTCGAAGCTGTATTCTGAATCATCCGACTGACTAAAACCAGCGATATATTCAAGTCGCTACTTGTCATCTCCTAGGTCAACTGTGCACTGGCCAAGATTCAACGATAAAAAGTTGAAAGTGCGCCAGAGTGGAATAAATGGGTTGACATCAGCTTTCAGGGCGTGCAGTAAAGAGAACTGCAGACAAACCTTGACACAATTAGTATTTATCGTGCACAAAGCACTTAAGTAGTTCAGAAATGTCTATTATATGTAGATACACAAGGCTTAAGGAACCTACAGTAGTAACTAACTTCATTGAACTACATAGTTATCCTTCCTAAAAACTAACAAAAACAGCTAATTCTCGTTACCTTCTTTTCTTCGTAAGCTATTACTACTTTCCTTCTTCCTTTTGTTGATCAAGCGCCATCGGATGGATTTTTAAGTTTTAAATTCTTTTGAGTCGGCAAAACGCCATCTGTGTTTCTGAAAACGCGATTAAGAGCCATTTCTCAAATTTAATATTTAGATCACCGCAGTACGCCAAAATATAGTTATGAGCCGAATCGGTCCAAATAGTTATCATAGTCATCAAAACACCAAATATTTATTTTCTCGAAAATGTCTCGAACGATCGATTAAATTGTTTTTGTGAACAGATTGTGGGAAAATGACGAGAGCGACGCAGTAAATTATCGCGAATTTCGATAAAAATTGATTCTTGTGCAGATACTCATAAATCACGCTCATATACTGAAGCAAATCGTGTTGGTAGTCCAATAATTTACCTGAACAATGATAGTTCATGTTGTGTTGCCAAGATGTCGGTTGCTAGGATTCATGTTTTTTGTTTACTTGATTCAATAAAAGTTCAGTTCTCGTTGTGATTCCGTATCAACTTGTATCATAATTGAGGGTGTTGTACGTAACATAACATGGTGTCAGGTGTGGGGTCCGAACCCCCGCTCCCATTGGGACAGTTTTATAAACATCGTTATTTACTTTCATGCCATGACGGCATTATACTTTTTGGGACTCGGATTGTGATTCCGAAATCTTTGCGTTCAACAGTTATGGATAGATTACACTCGAGTCATTTAGGAATCGTCAAGTGCAGAAATTTGGCGAAAGATACTGTTTGGTGGCCAGGTATTTCCAATGATATTCAACAGAAAGTCGATTGTTTTGTTTGTGCCCACCAGAGATCGAATCCGTCTGAACCTATGAAACCCAGTCCATTTCCATCATTCCGTGGTCTCTTGTTGGTATCGATTTACTCAAAGTCAAAGGAAAGGATCATTTAGTGATTCAAGATTATTTTTCGAGATTTTTAGAAGTTGTGGCAGTACCATCAACTAAGACACGGACTATCGTTGATACTCTGAAGAAATGTTATTCAAGACACGGCGTTCCACACTGTGTTAGATCAGACAACGGACCACCTTTCAATAATTACAATTTCAAAACTTTTGCTAAAGGTATGGGTTCGAACATGTTACAAGTAGTCCAACTTTCCCTCAGTCAAACGGTTTAATTGAATCTAGTGTTCGCACAGCTAAAAACGTTCTTTTGAAATGTGACGACATTGACGAATCCATCCTGAAGTATAATTCTACTTCGTTAGAAAACGGCTACACCCGATCAGAGTTATTGATGGGGAGAAAACTAAGGACAACCATACCAGCCGCTTTGTAAAACTTGGTATCGAAACAGCCAGAGAATGAGTTTCTGAGGAATAAGGAAAGATGGATTCGCCTAAAGTAAAAAGAAATTTTGTTCGTCGACGTGATGGAAGTCATATGGATGTTACGAAGTAGTTTGGAGATGCTTTGAAGGGCTGCTGACTCAGGCAAAAATTACGGCAATCGCGCCGGAGATTCGATCCACAATCCTCAATTTACGTCGAGAATTATGAATCGACTGTCTTACCACTAGACCACGATCAACCGCTTGCCTTTAACAGGAGTCAGTCAGCACATCTCCCCCCTCGTCTTTTAACCGCTACTCCTGGAGCGGACTCTTTTTTAGGGAAAGAATTTTTACGAGAGTTGAGCGAATCCCCGGAAAATCCGATCTTTGATTCGAGAAACGAGAGGGCTACAAGGAAAGTCTTTTTTCATTCGCATTGTAGTGGGCGCGTCACCCATTTTACCTTCGCGCTGGAACTTTCACAGCGTCAGCGAATCCCGGCCCCGAGAACTCGTCTCATTATTTTCTCTCTTAATTTTTTTAATTTTTCTCTCGGGGCCTCTTCTTTTTCTTGGAAAGAAGAAATTCGACCACTTAGTTGGGCGCCAATTGTTACGAAGTAGTTTGGAGATGCTTTGAAGGGCTGCTGACTCAGGCAAAAATTACGGCAATCGCGCCGGAGATTCGATCCACAATCCTCAATTTACGTCGAGAATTATGAATCGACTGTCTTACCGCTTGACCACGATCAACCGCTTGCCTTTAACAGGAGTCAGTCAGCACATGGAGTTATCCCAGCTTCAACCGGGACAAACTGTGAATGAAAGGAGCAGTAGTAAGCAGACTAGACCAACCGAGGTCTTACCTCATCAAAACTGAAAGGGGAGAAGAAATAAGAAGAAATCGTTTCTATTTGATACCTTTGAACGCAGGAAATATTTAAGAAAAGGAATGTGCAATATCAATCAAAAAATAAATAAATAAATAAAATAAATATCTGGTGCGTTGCAACACACAACTTTCCTTAGCTCTACGTCGGTTCACTTTGTACATGGCTAATTCTATTCAATTAATTCATTTATCACTCAGTTAATTTGAACTTCATCAAACAAAGGTTTACGGCCGCAGAAAGCGGTAGCGCTTACAGTTCCGGAATTTATTGTGCTGCTCGTACTCATAGCAGGACCATTATTGAGCAATTGGTACACAGATAATTACTGAGGCTCTAAACAAGATTTTTTAAAAAAAGGATAGTAATCACTTGTGCAGAGTTATTGGAAAATAACTGTCAGAACTGGTAGTAAGCGAAACGGCGGTAGTTGAAATTCAGGAATTTCTGGAGTGAGCCCCATGTATCTCATGAGCATTTTTAAACACTCACCCTTTAGGTATTGGATTGGACTACAATACCAATTTTTTTTAACATTCTACAAGAATTCCAGCGGAGTTTATAAGGAAAAAACTGCGCGAAAAACGCTTTTGGTCGAAAATTTTGATAATTTATTGTGCTGCTCTCGTCATTTTCCCACGAATGAGAATTTTAGAGTATCATTGCCTTATTGAGAGCTATCAATATAAAAAATGTAATTAAAATCGTTAGAGCCGTTTTTGAGAAAAAAATTTGGTGTTTTGATCACTATGATGACTATAGTTAACTTTCGGTGGATTTTGCCCATACCCTCATTATTGCGTCCCATGGTAACCTGTAGGCTAGACATCAAGTTTCAGCTGATTTGGTACGATGGTTTTCTCTAAAACTGCGCTAAAATCGATTTCGTCGAAAGTTTTGGTAATTTATTGTGCTGCTCTCGTCATTTTCCCACGAATGGGAATTTTATGGTATAATTATCATATCAAGAGCTACCAATATAAAAAATTTAATCAAAATCGTTAGAGCCGTTTTTGAGAAAAAAATTTGGTGTTTTGATCACTATGATAACTATAGTTAACTTTCGGTGGATTTTGTTCATACCCTTATTTTGGCGTCCCATGGTGACTTTCGAGCGAGATATGAAGTTTGAGCTGATTTGGTACGGTGGTTTTCTCTAAAAATCGTTCACAGACACACATACACACACACAGACACACACACACACAGACCATTTTCCCAAATAGTGTTTTTCGGACTCAGGGGGGTCTGAAACGTAAAGATCTGAAGAGAACTCAAAATTTTTTTTTCAGCCGATTACATAACTTTCCTTTCTACTTCGTAGAGCAAGGAAAGTAAAAACAAATGAAAGAGAAGGAAAGATGTCGGTTGCTAGGATTCATGTTTTTTGTTTACTTGATGCAATAAAAGTTCAGTTCTCGTTGTGATTCCGTATCAACTTGTATCATAATGGAGGGTGTTGCACGTAACGTAACAGTTCAGTCATAAAATAATTAGGGACATCCCAAGAAATTCTCGAACTCAAACTAGCGTCGTTTTGTTGATTAACTTTTTTGGCTGTATATAAGCATGAAGCTTAACCAATAAAATTGTGTTGCCAGTTTCGTAAATAACGATAATTGGCGTGGCAGGAGTAGGAGCAACGCAATAAATACCGGAGCACTACAAATTTCTCGTCAAGTTCTAACAGACTCACAGAAAATGAGCGATATTATTTGCTAGAGCAGCAGGAATCGCTGAATGCACATGGGGCTCGGGCAAGTTGTGCGATGCGTCACAAGTTTGCATTTTTTAGCTGTCAAAACTTGTTCTCGTTGGAAGGTTGACCGAGGTAGTCGCTATTGCCGTGAATTGTGAAGGTAGTGGACAATAATCAACGTGATTGAGACCTGTTCGGCCATGGGACGATAGTTAGTGTTACCAATGTGTCTGATGCGCTCAGATGTTACAGGAATATTTACTAAAGCTAAATTATTTACTAAAGCTAAATATTTACTAAATAGCTAAATAGTGGATTCGAATAGTGGCAGATGCAGATAAAAAAGATATCCGGGACATCTTGGTTCAATGTCAGAGACAAAGCGTGGTACTACTGACCCCATTGACAGGTCGGGATGTGTCAGAACTTACGGGGCGCGTGAATTGGTCGTTGCTGAATAACCAAGGTCATTCGCACTCGTCAATGCAAATTCTTTGTTGTCTTTGCACACTTACACCATAATCCTAGGCTGAAGAGAACAAAGGGAATGGCGT
Organism: Pachypeltis micranthus; assembly: GCA_020466155.1. Lineage (NCBI taxonomy): Eukaryota > Metazoa > Arthropoda > Insecta > Hemiptera > Miridae > Pachypeltis > Pachypeltis micranthus. Next base: position 44,684,654 of record CM035769.1, read on the forward strand.
TGTGAAATTATAAGAAATCAATGCCTAGTTTTGATATCTCTGGTTTCTAATTAAGAAGCTAGATTGCTAGAAACTCGTGCTTCTTTCTCCGCTATAATCGCTGTAACTGTTCTATCGACTGAATCCATTAAGCTACTCATTGTGCCAATTCAGTTGATTCTGTCAGTTCTGTTTGCCCTCGTCGATCTAATGTTTCTATATTATTAAAACGTGTATTGTGTTGTTGGTAATGAACGTTATTCTGTTCTATCAAACAACAAGATGAATACTAGTAAAATTACATTAATTTCAACTTTAAATTACATCAATCGTCAATTTCAGCTTTCACTTGTCACGAGCAAGGAGCTTCGTCACTGATATACGCTCCTCAACATCAACTTCTCATCTCAGCCGGGAAAAAAGGCGACGTGTGTATCGTTGACGTCCGCCAGCGGACGCTGCGCCACAGATTCTCAGCTCACGAGTCCCCCATCAAATGTCTCGCTGCTGACCCAGCGGAAGAATTTTTCGCCACAGGAGCGGCAGACGGTGACATCAAAGTGAGCGAATCTGAGTTTTATTGGTTGTTATTGCATGTTTTCTCAGGTGTAACTTTAGTAGAGTCGGGAATATATTATGCGAAAAGGCTTCACGCAGAACTGCCAAGTCCTCCGCTGGGCTATATCCGAGAAGGAAATCACTGTGGCACTGCCACATCTAACTGAAACTGTTCTGAGATATGGGTATGATTGTAGGATCCTGTACAAGGTGTCAGAGGTGGTTTTTTCATTTCAATCAGTCGGCCCTCATGCCATACTTGATGTGCATCTATTAGTCCAGGCGCCAGCCGACTGCCCAAAACGTTGACCCATCGGTTAAAAATTGCCAACTACCTTTTTTGAAGGTTCCTTCGGTGTTTGAGGAAACGTCAGTTCTCTGCTCTCTGTGGGGTATAAAATGGTCACACAATGAAAACCCAAAACTTCTGCAACCTAATTACAGACGCCTAATTTGAGTTCTGAAATGCACGCTCTTGTCCACAGCTGCAACATCTAACAGTTGATGAGGTCATGGAGCCACATGCGCAAAACTCTTCCTTTCTGTGACGGTACGTGTAGTCCAGGAACCTGAGTTCCTCGGTGCTTAGTGAAAAGTAGGTTCTCCGCTCACTGTGGGGGTGTGGACTAGGAAAATGTCAAAATTTGTCAAAACTGTACTTATTAGTTGACATTGGAAATTCGTATGGCGGATTCCCCAAGTTTGCCCACAAAACTTTTATGGCCCTCGACGTGCAGATAAAAATTAAATTTGTTGAAATTTTCAGCTAAAATTAACTGATGAAGTTAAATCTTGAAATTGATATTACAAATATCCCGTGCCTGCTTCCCTCGTTTTGAGGACTCTTTCGAGAGCTGTTCAAACTAGGCTCAAAAAATTGACTTATTAGTACCTGTATTGTGACGCCTTTGTTCCTCTCAATTAGGCAGAGGCTTGACGTTTCGTGCGTTCCTTCACGCCCTCTCTTTCCTTGCCGCCGCCTGCTTCTCATTCTTCCTTCGGATCGCAGAGAGAGAGATCAAGCGTCCCGTTGTGCTTTAGTACTAGTTGTTGCTAACAGTATCCCTTTGTAGGCTCGAGATTGCCTCCTTCCTCCATCATTCACCTCTTCCATCCTTCCTTTATACCGGCCAGTTCCTTTACAGCATTTACAGTCCACAGCCTGCAAATGGCGAATGATTCCCACTGCCATCGGCTATTCTACTAATTTTTATCTATCTAGTTATCTGCCACCTTCAAAAGATGGAATTTTAGAGCAGACTCGATGATATAGTGTTTTCCAGAATTCGAAAAATAAAAAGCCCAGCGAATTATTACGCTGGCAAATTATTATTCTCTTGAACAGCTTGACCTAGTCTCACACCTCTGAGAACCATCCCATTTGGTTCAGCATCGAAAAATACCACTAAACTGTACGAAACATTAACTGACTGTACAGGAACGATGAAAATGACACATTCTAAGCGTCTGTAGGCAATTGGCGCGACGTTTAATTATTAGAATTTGGCTCACTATAGTGACTGTAATTTCGCTGTTTTCAGTATTAAATATTGTGTGTGTATGTGGTCCGGGGGGGGGGTATCTGCTACCTTCATAATGTGGTGTTCATACAGCAGACTCAACGTTAGATTTGGAATTACTAATTAGAAGCAGAGAACCCAATTCAATTTTTGAGTCAAATTTGAACAATCTTATGCCATCTCTTCTCAAAAGAGTCCTCAAAACGAGGGAAGCAGGCACGGGATATTTGTAATATCAATTTCAAGATTCAACTTCATCAGTTAATTTTAGCTGAAAATTTCAACAAATTTAATTTTTATCTGCACGTCGAGGGCCATAAAAAGTTTTGTGGGCGAACTGGGGGAATCCGCCATACGAATTTCCAATGTCAACTAATAAGTATAGTTTTGACAAATTTTGACATTTTTGTTAAGCCGTCATTTTCTTAGTTCATACCCCCACAGTTAGCGGAGAACCGACTTTTCACTAAGCACCGAGGAACATTTCAGAAAACGTAGTTAGCAACTTTCAACTAATGGATCAACGTTTCAGGCTCATGGACTACATGAACAGAACCAGAAATATGGATTTTCGCTCATGTGTCTCGAGAATCTCATCAATAGCTCGATGTAGCATCTGTGGACATGAGGGTGAATTCCAGAACCCAAATTGGGTGTTTAGTTTTTCATCATGTGACAAGGGAATTTGATGAAACCTGTCTCTCCAATAATACGAGGGACGTCCCAAAAGTAAGTTCCGATCATTTGTAAATCCGTGGGAAAATGCCGCAGGGAAAAAATTCCAACGGGGATACTTTGTGTTACATCTGGTGGCAACACTGAATTTTTCTTATGTTGCTATCACTTGTTGCAGCTTATCAGCACCAGTGTAAACATGGCTGCTACATTGAAAAACCCGTCAAATTGTGAAATCCGTTCGGTGATCCGTTTTTTAGTTTTTGAGAATGTTTCTGTGCCCGAAATTCACCGCAGACTCTCTTCAGCGTATGGAGAAGGGGTCATGAGCATCGAAATGGTACGTAAGTGGAAGAGACGTTTCCTGGAAGGGCGGGAAAGTGTGCACGATGAACAGTGAAGTGGGCGCCATTCCACTTCCCGTGGAGAGGACGCAGTTTCTGCAGTTCGCAAGCTTTTGGAGGAAGATGCGCGCTTTACTCTAAGTGATATTGTCGAGAAAGTGACTCAATCAATTGACTCGTTCTTCAGTACACCGAATCATTAGGGACGATCTCAAGTTCTCGAAAGTGTGTGCAAGGTGGGTGCCTCGCCTCTTGACCAAAAATCACCCAACATTTGTTTGGAACATTTGATTGGGATGTTTTCCCCCACCCCCCATGCTCTCCAGACCTTGCACTGAGTGACTTTTTCCTTTTCCCCCTCCTCAAAGTCCACCTGGGTGGAAGAAAGTTCCGTACAAACGCCGAACTCGAAGCCGCGGTCTCGGAATTCTTCAAACAAAATGACGCAGAATGGTACGACAAGGGGTTACGTAAACTGGCACCATGGTACCAAAAATGCATCGATCGGAATGGCGACTACGTCGAAAAATAAAGTAGATCCGTACCTTTAAGAATAATTTTTTTTTTTCAAATTGGTCGAGTTTTCGATTTTTCCCAGCACTTCGGAACTTACTTTTGGGACGTCCCTCGTATCACATTCCTGCCAATGGCGTTGTTTTTTCAAAATACTGAACAAGTTTAGTATTTGGGGTTATGATGGTCACCTGACTGAAAAATTCGAAAGGTTTGGCTGCCAGGGCAGGGCATTCACATAGGATATGCTCTGCCGTCTCCTCCTCACCGCAGAGTCTGCATTCCACCGCCTCTGAGATGCCCATCTTGTTGAAGTGATATCTGAGTGGGCAGTGCCCGGTGATGAAGCTTGTCGGAACTCTCAGATCCTGTCTGGAGAGTATAAGCATCCATCGCCTTTGCCCTTTGACAGAAAGGCGTGACGAGCCTTTTCGCCTGTCTTATCGTGGCTGACGATGCCAATGGGTGCTGTTTTCCTGTATCTCCCATCGAGCAACCAGACAGTTCAGGTGACTCTTCGTCAAACCCGCGTGTGGTTCAGGCCCCATGGGTTGGGATTCTGCACCCCTTTTCGCAAGGTGGTCATCCTTTTCGTTGCCCTCATGCCCCCTATGAGCCAGCACCCAGATGATGGAGAGCCTGTTGTAGGCGCCGAGCTGTTTGAGCGCATGAAGGCATTCCCATGCCAGCTTAGACCAAAAACTATAGGCTGTGATGGCCTTTAGGGCGGCCTGGCTGTCTGAGAATATGTAGATCCGCTTACCCTTGAGTCCTTTGTTAAGGGTCTCTTCCACGCAGATCTTTATGGCTAGGATTTCCGCTTGAAATATCGTGGCGTTCTCTCCCAGTGGCTTAGCAAGACTGTAATTGGGCCCTACAAGGCCCAGTCCTGCTCTGCCCTCCATAACTGAGCCATCGGTATACCGCTGCAGGGCACCCACCTCGGTCTAGAATGTCTCCTTCTCCCATTGTTCCCGTGAGTGGACGCTAACACTGAATGGCAGCCGAAAGGTTTTCCGCTCTGGCATAATGTCAGTAGCAAGGACTGCTGCCTCTTCTAGCTTAAACTTCCTTGTTATTCCTTGGAAACTCGCCTTGACCCTGGTAGAGATGTTACACCTGTCTGCAAAAGCCTTACTGCTCCCAGGTAAGCAGTCCTCTTGATGTGTATATGGAGAGGTGAGATGTTCAAAAGGACTTCCATTGCAGCAGTAGGGCAGGTACCCATTGCCCCTGTGATAGCAAGACACACCTGTCGCTGCAGTTTTTGGAGTTTTCCCTGTACTGCCAGCCGTCTTGTCGCCTTCCACCACACAGTGGAGGCATACGTGACGCGGGGTCTTATTGTCCCCTTATTGAGCCACTCCATCATTTTTGGAGTTATGCCCCAAGATTTGCTGCACATCCTCCTACACATCCAAAAGGCTGTAGTTGCCTTGTGTAGCGCATATCTCACATGCGGTTCCATGTGAGCTGCTTGTCCAGTATCATTTGATTGAAATTACTGGATTGGTGAAGAACATCAATAGTAAGCGAGTTAAGGTTTCTACGGATTTCTATTATATTGTATTCTATTCACTGGCAAATCCTGAGAATTGGTTCTGTGGTGGAGGGGGGGGGGTGCAGTTGAGTGCAGATAGTGTGGAGAGTAGGACAAAGTCCTGTGTGAGTGCCCTGTCCTAGCAACTAGGCGCTTCAAACATTCTCCTGAGGGGTTTATTGAACCCCAAACCGTCGCAGAGCCTGAGGCGAAGGACATACTCAGCTTCCTAAAAGGGGCTGGTATGGACGACGTCTTTTATTAAGTATTACATTTATTATCCAAGTCGATTACTACGAAAAAACAGATGTTCGCCTAAAACTGATACTTCGTAGGTATCATAATCAAAACGCGCATTACTCGTCGTACCAACTCATTTTTTACGTGATATGGAATGTATTGTACAGGTTCCCTTAATGAAATCATCACAATTTTGGACCAATATCGCGGATTTCAGTCATTCTGTTCCATCGTCCAGTCTCCGCATTTGCAGTGAACTGCCTTCGTCCTTCTCGCACCATTCGTGAATTTATTCCATTATTTTATTCTTTAATCAGCAACCTTACCTAATACATGTACTTTTCCATCACTTCTGCTGGCATTCCTTTATTTCTTCCGTTTTCACCCAATTTTGGTGGTCCATCAACATCAATTTATTTGATACCCTTATTTTTAAGTGCACAACTTATCACGAAATTGCGTTGAACGAAACAATGGTCAAAGCCAATCGACGATAGTGAAAATTCCTTAATTATGCGTTACTTACCTCTCTGTAATGCTCTTCCACGATTAACCTCAACATTCCCAATGTTTCACACGTGCTTCAATAGTAGAAAACAAGAATGATAAAAATCGCGCTTCTTGCGCAGTTATTCAGGGTTGTTGAGCTCACCCTCAGAGTTATCATTTCTGTGTTTGTCCTACGTTAGGAGAACATTTTAGTTCGTAGTAGCGTTTGGACAGTGTCCGGGCAAAGTTTTCGAGTCAAACTCGTATCGCCCCTCGTCATCTAGAACTTAACACCAGGCCGTATTGTTCCTTTTCGTTTCTTCAGAGCATCGCGCAGTTTATTTTAAGCCATTTCTTCATTTTAAGTGAATTTACTATTTTTCTTTGTCACGGAGCTCCTTTAGGTTTTATTTTGATCAATTAGAACCAGTTTTATTTTGGCATTATATTGTTCATATGAACTTTTTTTTTGTTTCAACCAGATTCGCGAACAACTTTAGAATTGAGAATAACAGGGCTTTACTGCGTTCATGAATATGTAAAAAAAGGTTTTGTTTCGCGTTTTGTGGCTGCACAGCCCCACTAATGCTACGTTCATTCGCAGGTCTGGGGCCTCACTCTTCACCAACAGCTCTACAACTTCCCTGGAGAACACGCTCGCTCCAGCTTCTTCAAAGGCCTTGGTCAGGGCGTCACTCAAATATACCTCGACTCGAGCGGACGCCTCTTCTCGTGCGGAGCCGACGGCTCCATGAAAGTTCGCCAACTCCCTGAGAGAGATCACGGGATCCACTCGTAAAAATTAAGTTGATTAGTTAATTAACGATTTATGAAAAAAAAGTAATTATAATTGTATTCTTCGTATCAACAAAATACGACGGCTTATTGAGAAACTCCAATTATTGGGAAACTATTTAAAATGTTACCTCTTCGGAATTAAAGATTACAGTGATTTAACGTTTACCTTTAAACAAAAATATCGCTAATGAAAATTTAATTGTAAAAGGTGTCAGTTTTGTGGTTTTGGAGTAACCGCTTCGTTTGCATCCTATCGCTTATCAATTTATTGAGTGTAACTAATTCATACGAAAATCAAATTCACCCGTCCCTTCCACTTAGAACCCATATTTTTTGCTTTCCTCGGCCCTGCGTTGCAGGAGAGTTGTGTAATCGCTTGGACAATTCGACTTCTCGTCCAAATTGTACGTTTGTGAAGCTCCTGAGGTCAAAACATTTTTGAAAGACGGCTCACCCAGCACAATTTCGACTGTAGAATGAACAAGTTCGGTAGATAATTCGCTAGGCGTCTACTTTTACCTCGTGGAGGTGCAGTAGGTGGCGGAAATTTGGGGACTTGTCGTCTCTTGTGAGGTTACACATCCAGTTTTGTCGTTTCGTTGGGGTCTACTTTATTCGGAGGAAATTAGGCGTTTAATTCATTTAATTGGAGGAAATCGATTTTTATCACTCGAGGGGGGATTGAGCGTCTTCTCGCATGTCTTGGGAGAAATTAGGCGCCTACTTTCATGCCATGGGAGGCATCGATCATTTACCTATCGCACTGATGCCGTCAGAAATTATTATCAACGCCTATTAACGACAGTGGCAACTGTAAGAAAATAGTTCGTGTTCATTTAATTTGATTGTCGTTAATTGTCTGTGGGGCTTTTGCTTGGGCGTTCAATCTTTTTCCCCCCAGGAATGACGGCTTCTACCTATCCCCCTGTACAAGCTGAGTCCCAGTGAGGCATATTTGTATCAAATCACGCAATACAACAACAAGCAATACACAGTCAACAGACAAGACAGTTTTGAACTTGGAATGCGCTCCAACAAACCGGCTCAAATGATGATTTTTTAAAACCTACTTTGATTTTACATCAGAATTTCAGGCATACAATCTGAATGCCGCTTTCAACCCATTGCTCACAATCCCTAATCAGAATCGAGCGGAGGTTCCAGTTCCCTGAATCAACGTAGGAGCGAGGAAGGTTGTGTGGTACGCTTTACCCCATTCATTTTTTATCGTGTGTTATGCATTTAATTTGTTAAGTCGTCGCTTAACTCAATTTAACTCAAAAAACGCCACAATTTAGTCCAATTTTGTTTTTTTTAATTAATCAAACGATAAATCAAACTTTACAAAAGTTTAAATTTACGTTTAAATAAAAGGTGAAGACAACCAAAAGACGCTATTGTGTACAGATCAAAGTCTAATTATTTAAACGTTTACGATGTGCTTTAAATGTGCAAGTTTACATTAAAAAAAAAAAGAAGCTGTTCCCGACGTAAATACAGTTGTAGACTGTAGGCGAGTAGTTGTCACTATTGTTATTGTTCAAATGTCAAAATGAGCCGTTTCGTTGTATAAAACAAAATTGCAGTGATAACGAGAATATATAATACAAATGAAAGTATTTCCGCTATATACTACAATGCAAGAAATGAAGCCGCCTTATGTTAATCAAAGGGGCTTATTGAAGCCTTTGCAATATTTACTCAATCACATTGTTATTTATGAAGTAGTTAAATTAAGTGAGCTAGTAGTATTTTATTTATTGTCGAAATTGAAAAAAAAAAGTTTTATTTGTAAATTCAAATAAAAGTTGGCTCGTTGAAAGAAAGTGGGGTGGGAAGAAGAAAAAAAAATAGAAGAAATGCACCGACTTGTGTATTCGTTTGAACAAAGTATTATTTACCCCGATATTATTCAATGTTCGAATAAAGGAAGTAATATAAATATTTGAAGTGCACTGGTTGGAGAAGTGGAGGGTTTTCGTGTTAAACCGTTCGACCGATTCGTCGACAATAAATTTTGCTTTTGTTCAAAATCGGTTGAATGTTTAGAAGTGAAATTTGTTTTGGTTGTAAGTTGTTATGAATTAAAATCATTTGTCCTTTTAAACGAATTGTCGCTCTTAATGTTTCTTTGCGCTCGATTTTTTCAGAGTCTCCAGAAGGAGGGGTCGATGTGCGTTCTGTTTTGCGAGTCATTCGAAGCGAAAATCGGTTTTGAATGTTGAGGTCAAAGTTGAATGAAAACATTGGTTAAAGAAGATGTTGGCCGAAGCTAAAATATCTGGTGCGTTGCAACACACTACTTTCCTTAGCTCTACGTCGGTTCACTTTGTACATGGCTAATTCTATTTAATCAATTCATTTATCACTCAGTTAATTTGAACTTCCTCAAACAAAGGTTTACGGCCGCAGAAAGCGGTAGCGCTTACAGTTCCGGAATTTATTGTGCTGCTCGTACTCATTGCAGGACCATTATTGAGCAATTGGTACACAGATAATTACTGAGGCTCTAAACAAGATTTTTTAAAAAAAGGATAGTAATCACTTGTGCAGAGTTATTGGAAAATAACTGTCAGAACTGGTAGTAAGCGAAACGGCGGTAGTTGAAATTCAGGAATTTCTGGAGTGAGCCCCATGTATCTCATGAGCATTTTTAAACACTCACCCTTTAGGTATTGGATTGGACTACAATACCGAATTTTTGTGACATTCTACAATAATTCCAGCGGAGTTTATAAGGAAAAAACTGAGCGAAAAACGCATCTGGTCGAAAATTTTGATAATTTATTGTGCTGCTCTCGCCATTTTCCCACGAATGAGAATTTTATAGTATCATTGCCTCATTGAGAGCTATCAATATAAAAAATGTAATTAAAATCGTTAGAGCCGTTTTTGAGAAAAAAATTTGGTGTTTTGATCACTATGATGACTATAGTTAACTTTCGGTGGATTTTGCCGATACCCTCATTATTGCGTCCCATGGTAACCTGTAGGCTAGACATCAAGTTTCAGCTGATTTGGTACGGTGGTTTTCTCTAAAAACTGCGCTAAAATCGATTTCGTCGAAAGTTTTGGTAATTTATTGTGCTGCTCTCGTCATTTTCCCACAAATGGGAATTTTATGGTATAATTGTCATATCAAGAGCTACCAATATAAATAATTTAATCAAAATCGTTAGAGCTGTTTTTGAGAAAAAAAATATTTGGTGTTTTGATCACTATGATAACTATAGTTAACTTTCGGTGGATTTTGTTCAAACCCTTATTTTGGCGTCCCATGGTGACTTTCGAGCGAGATATGAAGTTTGAGCTGATTTGGTACGGTGGTTTTCTCTAAAAATCGTTCACAGACACACATACACACAGACCATTTTCCCAAATAGTGTTTTTCGGACTCAGGGGGGTCTGAAACGTAAAGATCTGAAGAGAACTCAAAATTTTTTTTTCAGCCGATTACATAACTTTCCTTTCTACTTCGTAGAGCAAGGAAAGTAAAAAGTTAGCAACTTCACGCTCGTTATTGAACAGTGCTCTGAATACCTCAAGAAACAAGATAGGGAGCCATCCAAAAGATGTCTGGTGCGTAGCAACACAGAACTTTCTACAGCCCCAGTAAACTTTACGACCTTGCCATATCTACGGGGCAAGGCCATATGAACGCAAACATGTAGGTGCTAATTAGTTGGGAGTGCCCCCGGGAGTTTGTCCAAAATCGTTTCAGCCGTTTTTGAGAAAGTTTGATCATCGTTTTCCCGCCTATTATTGCTTGTATCTGTGATATGGGTGTACGGTTATTAAAGACACTGTAAGAGTGATCAAATCCAATCAAGCAGTTACTCTGGACGTTACGACAATGTTTAAAAATATCTGGTGCGTTGCAACACACAACTTTCCTTAGCACTACGTCAATTCACTTTGTACATGGCTAATTCTATTTAATCGATTCATTTATCACTCAGTTCCTTTGAACTTGGTCAAACAACACTTCACAGTAGCAGGAAGCGGTAGCGCCTAATGTTCTGGAATTTATTGTGCTGCTCGTACTCATTCCCAGACGATTATTGAGCAATTGGTACACAGATAATTAATGAGCCTGTAAACACGAATTTTTTGAAGAAGGATAGTAATCACTTTTGCAGAGTTATTGGGAAATAACTGTTAGAACTGGTAGTAAGCGAAACAGCGGTAGTTGAAATTCAGGAATTTCTAGAGTGAGCCCCATGTACCTCATAAGCGGTTTTAAACATCTCACCCTCTGGGTATTGAATTGGACTACAATACCGATTTTCTTTAACATTCTACCAACATTCCAGCGGAGTTTATAAGAAAAAAACCGCGCTAAAAACGCTTTTCGTCGAAAATGTTGATAATTTATTGTGCCGCTCTCGTCATTTTCCTACGAATGGGAATTTTAGGGTAGAATTGCCTTATCAAAAAATATCAATATAAAAAATTTAATCAAAATCGTTAGAGCCGTTCTGGAGAAAAAAATTTGGTGTTTTGATCACTATGCTAACTATAGTTAACTTTCAGTGGATTTTGTTCATACCCTTATTTTTGTGTCCCATACTAACCTGTAGGCTGGAGATCAAATTTGAGGTGATTTGGCTCGGTCGTTTTCTCTAAAAACCACTCTAAATTCGATTACGTCGAAAGTTTTGGTAATTTATTGTGCTGCTCTCGTCAATTTCCCATAGATGGGAATTTTATGGTATAGTTGCCTTATTGGGAGCTATCAATATAAAAAATTTAATCAAAATCGTTAGAGCCGTTTTTGAGAAAAAAATATTTGGTGTTTTGTTCACTATGATAACTATATTTAAATTTCGGTGGATTTTGTTCATACCCTTATTTTGGCGTCCCATGGTAACCTGGCGTGGTTTCTCATTCAATAGCACTTCGTGTCCAATGGGATGTGGAACTGATGTACTGAATTGAAGCTCGCTGACACATTGATTCAACTGAGCAACGACTGTAGTTAACAGCAATCAGTTCCTTAGCGGAATTTACATTTATTGGAGTTCACCAGAGTAAGGGAGGGGCAGTAGAAGTCTTCCTCGTCTCCTTTAGCCCCACTTCCTTTTTGTTGTTCTGTTCTTTTTACTTTCCTTGGCTCTACGAAGTAGAAAGGAAAGTTATGTAATCGGCTGAAAAAAAAATTTTGAGTTTTCTTCAGATCTTTACGTTTCAGACCCTTCTGAGCCCAAAAAACACTATTTGGGAAAATGGTCTGTGTGTGTGTCTGTGAACGATTTTTAGAGAAAACGACCGTACCAAATCACCTTAAACTTGGTATCTCGCCCGCAGGTTACCATGGGACGCCAAAATAAGGGTATGGGCAAAATCCACCGAAATTTAACTATAGTTATCATAGTGATCAAAACACCAAATATTTTTTTTCTTAAAAACGGCTCTAACGATTTCGATTACATTTTTTATATTGATAGCCCTCAATAAGGCAATGATACCATAGAATTCCAATTCGTGGGAAAATGACGAGAGCAGCACAATAAATTTTCAAAATTTTCAACCAAAAGCGTTTTTAGCGCAGTTTTTTCCTTATAAACTCCGCTGGAATTTTCTTAGAATGTTTAAAAACCTTGGTATTGTAGTCCAATCCAATACCTAAAGGGTGAGTGTTTAAAAACGCTCATGAGATACATGGGGGTAACACCAGAAATTCCTGAATTTCAACTACCGCCGTTTCGCTTACTACCAGTTCTAAACGTTCTTACCCCATAACTCTGCAAAGTGATTACTATCCTTTTTCAAAAAATTTGTGTTTACAGCCTCATTAATTATCTGTGTACCAGTTGCTCAATAATGGTTCTGGAATGAGTACGAGCAGCACAATAAAATCTGGAACTGAAATCGCTGCCGCTTCATGCTGCCGTAAAGTGTTCTTTGACCAAGTTCAAATGAACTGAGTGGTAAATGAATTGAGTAAGCAGAAATAGCCATGTACAAAGCGAATTGACGTAGAGCTAAGGAAAGTTGTGTGTTGCAACGCACCAGATATTTATTATTGTGGCGAACGATTTAGAAGATGTGTACGATAGTTCGAACATTTTAGTGACAACTTGAAAAAACAACGTAGGTCTCGGCTTGAACAGCTGATCACTTGCTGTGATGTGGAGGTTTTGATACAAAACGAGATATTCACCGAAGAGATACCTTGATGAGTACGGTCGTAGGAGTTAGTATTCGAGCGCTGAGGAAGTTTTTCCCCGTAACCTCATCAAGAGTTGGAATGTTGTACTTCTGGTTGGTCGATTTATACTCAACCCACAGGAACACCGAACTTGATGATGAATTGCTTATTAGGCATAACTGGGGTGGAATAACTTTTTAGGCCTTGTCGATGATCTGTTGAAGACCTAAGGCAGTTGTGCGAGGTCATTATGCTCTTCGCTGATTTCAGGTGTACGTGCCTCTGAACTGGTTGAAATCTAAAGTTAACGTACCTGTTAGGTGAGTCCGTCTCCTCTGGCTGGTGAGTTACTGTGGGCGAGCGCTTTCGATGTAAGGACATCATTGACTGGCCGTTAAGTCAGTACTGGAGTCAGTCTGTTGGTCGTGGTCTTTATATACGAAGAGAAAGGTTAAATGTGATGGTGGAGCGTCAGGGTATGGTGGGGGGGAAGGAGGTTGTGCACCTCTGAGGAAAACCCACTTGAGGTCAAAGGAACGTCTTGAATAGTCTGTCAGTGGTCGATTCTAAGTCTTTTTTGTATAGTGTGGTCTGTAAATCCGACACGACCATACACTTTACATCAAACCACCCACAACAACATGAACTAAGTGCATTTAGACACATGATACGGAGACTAAAAACTATTTCACTATCCAAACAAAATTACAAAATATCTGTTGCGTTGCAGCACACAACTTTCCTTAGCTCTACAACAATTCACTTTGTACATGGCTAATTCTATTTAATCAATTCATTTATCACTCAGTTAATTTGAACTTTGTCAAACAACGCATCACGGCAGCAGGAAGCGGTAGCGCTTACAGTTCCAAATTTTATTGTGCTGCTCGTACTCATAGCAGGACCATTACTGAGCAACTGGTACAATGATCATTAATGCGATTGTAAACACACATTTTTTGAAGAACGATAGTAATCACTTTTGCAGAGTTATTGGGTAATAACTGTTAGAACTGGTAGTAAGCGAAACGGCAGTAGTTGAAATTCAGGAATTTCTGGAGTGAGCCCCATGCAACTCATGAGCGTTTTTAAACACTCACCCTTTAGGTATGGGATTGGACTACAATACTGTACTGACTTAACGGCCAGACGATGATGTCTTTACATCGAAAGCGCTTGCCACCAGCAACACACCAGCCAGAGGAGACGGACTCACCTAACAGATACGTAAACTTTCTATCCTTCCTCCTCGCTTTTGATAGCTGAGCATAGGCCTTTCCAGCAGATCCCTCGACGATTTGGGTGAGTAACAATTAATTACAGCCCACGTGTTTTCCCTTTTCCCTGAATTTGCTGTTCTGTTGATGTTTCGGTTCAAGAGAAATAGACAGATTTCCTGACAGTCTGACAATTAGAAAGACTGCGATTCAAACGAAGAGTGACAATTTGGAGATACTCCTGGTGATGTGGCTTTTAGCCGTGTTATTCACTGAAGATCGACATAACGACGTGGTAATGTATCATTATAAGTTTTTTCTTTACTACTATTTATAACTGTAGATGTCAGTAATCTTTACCCCAACTTACTGCTATATTATTACGATTCATTGCTCTTCGAGTCACTCAAATGCTATCTGTCGTCTACCTCTGCTCCTTTCTCAACTTGTTCTTCAATAAAAGAAGACTGATGCGCGAATCTTTCTTATAACTCAAGTTTACTCTCTTGTATTATATATAACGTACTCCATGAATATAACATTTGCATTGTTAACTACACAGCCACACAAAAGAAAACTTTGTCTCAATTCGACAAACTGGAATTTTTTGGGGCGCTGAATACGATGTCACTGGCGGTTCCCAGTTCCGCAAATGGTAAACGTAGACGCTGAGATGAAGGGTTCAATTATATGTTTTTACAACAACGACGCTTAAAGATCCGGAATTTATTGAATTGTTCCTACTTACGAGCAATTTACTATTTGGGAATTATCAGGTGGAATCTATGAGAAATGGTAGCGAGTGAAACGGCGGTGGTTTGAATTCTGAAATTTGTGAGGTTGCCTCTAATTATTTAACGTCCTTCGTACAGGTAGCTTAGAGGGTCACTACTGTAACTTTTCGAAAAATTCTAGTTGCTCTGGTCATTTTCGCAAGGATATATCTATTTTATGGGAGCTGCTTTTAAACAAACTTTAATCAAAACTGTTGTACCCATTTTTGACAAAGAAAAACATTGTATTGTTCACTATGATGATGTACCGGCTGACTTCCATTGGAGGCCCCCTAGTGAGCGTAGACGAAGATTCACAATCCAACGAAAGTGGTGATTGGATCGGAGCTCGCGATCGCTGTATTTTTTGCCCGAGTCTGCGGCTCTCCAAACATATCCCAAAACCCCTCGTAACAAATGGTGCCAGAAGTTATGAGCTCCAACATACTCCTTCATTCCAAAAAAAAGGGAAGAGGGCCAGAGAGAAAAATTACAAAATTAAAGAAAGAAATAATGAGACAAATTTTCAAATCGGAGATTTGCTGACGCTGTGAAAGTTCCAGCGAAGAGGAAAATGGTGACATGCCTATTACGATGTGAATGAAAAGTAAGTGCCTTTTCCTTGTGTCCCCCCCCCCTCGTTACCCAAATCTTTGATCGGATTTTCTGGGGATTCACTCAACTCTCAAAAATCCGTTCAAGAAGCAATTCCAAAGTTGGCAAAAATTACAGCGATCACTAGCTCCAATCAAATGCCCAGCTTTCATTGGATTATGAACCTTCGCCTTACCACTAGACTACGATCACTAGGGTGCCTCCAATGGGAGTCAGGCAGTACATCAACTTATCTAGTTTTGGGCTGATTTTGTTCGTATTCTTATTTTGGCCTCGTAGTGACCAGCAGGCCAAATTTAAAATTTGAACCAATTTGGTTCAGCTGTTTCCTCTTAATCGCGTTCACAGACGATTTTCTCAAATGGTGTTTTTGGGCACAGAAGCACATGAAACGTGAAGATCTAAAAAAAAACTAGAAGAAATTTGTCAGCCAATTATGCAACTTTCTAATAACGCAAGGCTAAGGTAAGTTGAAGCAGGCCAGTCAAAGGTGGAAAAAAAATTATGAGAGCCAATGGTCACTTGTAGATGGGCGAAGGGGGACAACACACAACCGCCTAAGCACGGAAAGAACAATTTAATTCGAATTTTGAAGAACTCCAAGGCTCGTTAGTAGAACGCCTTTCGCAGTTTTCCCCTCGCAATTCTTAAACTGCAAAAATCATGTTGACAGTTACAATTCTGCATTTGGGGATATCTGGGGGTACCAACCGGGTGGCCCCCACGTCCCTCAGACTTCGCAGTTGAAAAACGAAATTAGGGATGGGAGAACTACCCTCCAGCAACTCCACAATCCCTACGACAAGCGCATTTTCAGGCCTTGCCCTGGGTAGGAGTTAGATTGCTCCATTCTACCTTCCTTGCTCTATGAAGGCAACCACGTATTGTGGCCCAAACCCATAATGCAACG
This sequence comes from Pachypeltis micranthus, assembly GCA_020466155.1. Taxonomy (NCBI): domain Eukaryota; kingdom Metazoa; phylum Arthropoda; class Insecta; order Hemiptera; family Miridae; genus Pachypeltis; species Pachypeltis micranthus. The sequence continues at coordinate 44,700,976 of CM035769.1, forward strand.
GCACGAGGCCTTTTTCCTTTCCGCTACCCGAAGGGAAGGAAAGTATACTAATCGGCCAAAAAAAAAAATTTGGGTTTTCTTCAGATCTTTACGTTTTGAGGCCAACTGAGTCTAAAAAACCTAATTTCGGCGCGTGGTCCGTGTGTGTGTGTAGTTCGATTTGCGGGAGAACGGCTCATCCGATTGAGCTGGTTCTTTTTTTGTTTGGTTTGTTATTTTTTGTAGACACCAAAATAAGGTTATGGACGATTTCGCCCGGTGGGAAGGGGGGTGGGGGGACGAAAATGTACCAAAAACTAGGGGTTTTCGCATTTTTCTCGAAAACGGCTCTAACGATTTTGATTAAACTTTTAAACTATCTTTTACTAATCAATACCTAACTTCTCTATACATATCTCCATGAAAATACGGTGAACGGAGATATAGGCCTATGAAGCAAAAATAGGTTTTTTACGCTTTTTGGCCAAACGACTTCAGCGATTTTCACCAAACTCACAGGGTGTTTTCAAATAGTTAATACCTACATATTGTTTTCGATAAATGTTGCTCTGACAGTCCATTGAACAGAGATAAAAATCAAAATGTGTCGAAAATAACGTTTTTTCTAACATTTCCGTAAATTCCAGGGTAGCTTCTTCACCAGATGTGATAAATTCTAATGGAGTGTCTTTTAGTCACCCATACCCACATTTCGTTCTCCGTAATTATTTCTGTATTCATATGTTGAACGGAGATATAAGCCAAGTTAACTCAGAAAAGGAGATTTTTCGAATATTAATATATTGGTTTTCGAATTTTCTCAAAAACGGCTTTAACGATTTCGATCAAACTTACGGAGTACTCTCAGCTAACTAGTCCCTACATTTTGTTATCCATAAATGTTCCCGTAAAAATGCGTTGAACGAAGATATAGCGCCCGCCTATGTAGGTGGTGTTCGAAATTACGGGGGTAGCGGAAAGTTGTGTGTTGCAACGCACCAGATATTTTTCTATACGTTGGTTCTTAACTAGTGGTCGTCGCATAAGTAGCAGCACCCTGACGAATTCTAGAACTTAACGCGCCACCAGTTTGTAAGTGTGAAGTTGTATGAAGTTTTACCAAGATGATGTGAGCTGAATGAAAAGTAGATTTTAATAGTAGCTAAAGCCATAAAAATCGCCGAATGCATTTGGAGGAACGGCAGCTCTGGAAAGTTATGCGATGCGTCGCGCCAGATATTGATTTTAACGTCTTCGAATAGTACGTGCCCTATTATGAGCTTCCTTAGCCCTGTCGATCAGGAAAGAAAATTGTGTAATCGCCAAAGAGATTGAATTTATTCTTTCACGTTTCAAAGGCTTCTGAATTCATAATTTGTGAATGTGAATGCAATTGTGATAACGTCTCCACTCCCGATATACTAACCCGAATACTAACTATAGTCATCCTGGTGGTCAAAACCTCATATTTTTCTCAACAACGATTTCCAATAAACATTTTGCGTGAACAGTCCCCAATAACCGGCCCATAAAATTCTGATCAGTGGTTAAAATGACGAGAGCAGCCCAATAGAGTATACCACAATTTGACGGTAACCGACTTTAGTGCAGTTTTCCTCTCATAAATCCCGGCCATGTGATCCCTAAATCGTTCTCAGAAACATCAAGGCCTAAAACCAGTAGTAGTTCAGGGTAGTCCAATAAACAGTGATGGTTTGATAAAGCTCATAAAACAGGCGAAACCCCGGAATTCCGACCGCCGCCGTTTCACTTACTCCCATTTCTCACAGTTTTATTGTCCTACAAATAAAAAACATGTTTACAGTCTTATTCATTCTCTGTGTACTGATTGCTTATAAGTAAGGGCAACTGAACAGAAGCCGGATCATTAAACATCGCCAGTTTCGATGTTTGTTGTAAACTGAATGAAAATTGTTGAATACACGCAGAGCTTTGGAATATTGTGGGATGCGTCGCACCAGATATTTGCTCATACGAAGAGAAATCAGAAAAATCAGGGTGATAGTCCAATTAACTACATATACGACGAAGGGTTCATAAAGCTCACAAGATAATTAGGAGCAACCACAGAAATTCTAGAGTTCAAACTGCTATTTATCACTTGCTACCATTGCTCGTGGTTTTCACTTTCCTTGGCGCTACGAAGTAGAAAGGAAAGTTATGTAATCGGCTGAAAATTTTTTTTGAATTTTCTTCAGATCTTTACGAGTCCGAAAAACACTATTTGGGAAAATGGTCTGTGGGAATGTGTGTCTGTGAACGATTTTTAGAGAAAACCACCGTACTAAATCAGCTCAAACTTCATATCTCGCCCGCAAGTTACCATGGGACGCAAAAATAAGGGTATGAACAAAATCCACCGAAAGTTAACTTCAAGTTAAGTCATCATAGTGATCAAAACACCAAATTTTTTTCTCAAAAACGGGTCTAACGATTTTGATTACATTTTTTATATTGATAGCTCTAAATAAGGCGATGATACCATAAAATTCCCATTCGTGGGAAAATAACGAGAGCAGCACAATAAATTATCGACATTTTCGACCAAAAACGTCTTTCGCGCGGTTTTTTCCTTATAAACTCCGCTGGAATTCTTGAAGAATGTAAAAAAAAAATTGGTATTGTAGTCCAATCCAACACCTAAAGGGTGAGTGTTTAAAAACGCTCATGGGATAGATGGGGGTTACTCCAGAAATTCCTGAATTTCAACTACTGCCGTTTCGCTTACTACCAGTTCTAAAAGTGTTTACCCAATAACTCTGCAAAAGTAATTACTATCGTTCTTCAAAAAATGTGTGTTTACAGCCTCATTAATTATTTGTGTACCAATTGCTCAATAATGGTCCTGCAATGAGTAAGAGCAGCACAATAAATTGCGGAACTGTAAGCGCTACCGCTTCCTGCTGCCGTAAAGCGTTGTTTGACCAAGTTCCAATTAACTGAGTGATAAATGAATTGATTAAATAGAATTAGCCACGTACAAAGTGAATTGACGTAGAGCTATGGAAAGTTGTGTGTTGCAACGCACCAGATATTTACTAGAGAATTCCTAAACGATGAACATCAGAGAGTCCTCAAATGTGGTGTTGACAATTCCTTAATAATGGTTGTTGCATAAAGGAGCAACTCAATAGAATCTGGAACCTTAACTAAGTATAACGTTGAACTACGTTGTACCATGGGTGCAAAACGGTATAGTAAACAACACACTTTATGAGTAGCTAGAACGATACAAATCGCTGAAAGCGTGTGGGGCTGAGGAAAGTTGATGCATATATTCCTGCAAATGGGTTTTAAATTTGACTAACCTGCGATCTAACGGGGGTTAATTTAAATACAAACGTTTGTAGTTATCGCGACTCACTGCAGGTAGCGGAACCACCGCTCCAGGAATCCCTTTGGGCAGCAATGCCTTCCAATTATTATAAATCTTAAACCAAATTACCCTTGTCCATAAATAGGAATTTTTATTTAATAAATGCTCGTTCGCGGGGGTTTTCCTTTAGCGAGGTATGTTGAGCCCTTTCCTCCAACTCGTCGCCCAAATGTTCCTCAAGGTCGTTAGCTTTTTTTATCAGTAGATGAGAGAGCGCTTCCTCCTATCAATTCCTATCGTCCTCGGGGCTTCTCCATCTTGAGCCGATTTCCGATGAATCTGATTCTTAGTACTTTACGGCAGACCGTATTCAAGTCCAGACCTCTCTCCCGTCAACTTCACCTCTCTAGAGTCGCCGCGATGCCTATCAAGGTAAATAGTTGATGTTCCCGCCGTTCATTTTTATTTCACAAAGTGTTCTGTTATCTAAACGCCTTCAACCGGTCTTATATGCTAGAGGTACATTTTTCTGGTTTTAGCGTCTTAACAATAAATCGTAGGGGCGTATAACCGGTTGATTAGATTAGTGGTGTCACTGGCGACAACTATAGCGAAGGGCAAACGAGAGTGAGAGTGTACTTGCCTCAGCTGGAAAATGGGCAGAAAGCTAATTGGCTCCTATTGCACCTGTTGTGCAGCATTGTCCCACCACCTTTTTTGCTCTTCTCACGAATTCATTCTGTTAATAAGCTGAAAGTAGAGATTCTAAAGTAAAACTATATAGAGAATTATTCGTGTAAAGCTAGTATTGTCATCGCTTCAGCTATTAATCCAATTATCAATTTTCACTCACTTCATACGAACTTCACAAAACTCAACGTTCTATTTAGAAAACAGCGCCGAAGTTCCGAAATTTATCGAGCGGCTGCTACTCATGCCACGACCTTCATTGAAAAATCACCTTATGCTCAATTGATGGGGATTAGTACAGTTCTGGAATTATGAGGGAACCACTGCGATATTTCTGAGCTAGTTCCTGATTCTCTTATGACTACTAATGAACTACCATCGTATAGGCAGACTATTCGACTACCGTGTTACATGATTTAAGGAAATACTGGACCATATTCGCTATTAGTAGACATTTTTGATTATTTATTCCGCATCTTGCATCGTTTTCCCACTAGTGTGACAACACAAAACTTTCCTCGGCTCGACTTACGCGAAGGGGCTTTAAAGGCTTTAGCTACTAATCCCATTAGTTTTACGCTCAGTTTATTTTTTAAATCATAGCTTACCGCATTACGTACAAACTGGTAGCGCTTAAAATTCGAGAACTGATTGTGGCGCTCCTATTCATGCCACGAACATCATTCAGCTATCAGTTCGCATTTGGGAAAATAGTCTGTGTGAGTCAGTGAACGATTTTTAGAGAAAAAGGTTGAACCGAATCAGCTCAAACTTAGTATCCAGCCCGCAGGTCGTCGTGGGACGCCAAAATAACGGCATGAGCAAAATCCATCCAAAACTGACTATAGTTATCATAGTGATCAAAACACCAACATTTTTTTTCTCAAAAACAGCACTAACGATTTTGATGAAATTTTTTATGTGGTCAGCTCCCAATAAGGCAACTATACCATAAAATTTCCATCCGTGGAAAAATGACGAGAGCAGCACAATAAATTACCAAACTTTTCGACGAAAATCGAGTTTATCGTGATCTTTACTTTCCGCTACCCCAAGGGTAAGGAAAGTATAGTAATCGCGTCAAAACAAAAAAAGTTGGGTTTTCTTCAGATCTTAACGTTTTGAGGACTGCTGAATCCAAAATCCAGCCCTAATTTCGGCGCATGGTCTGTGTGTCTATAGTTCGATTTGCGGGAGAAAGGTTGGACCGATTGTGTTGGTTCTTTTTTATTTGGTTTGTTATTTTTTGCAGATGCGAAAATAAGGTTATGGGCGATTTCCATCGATGGAAAGAGGAGTGGGGGCGATTAAGTACCATAAACTAGGGCTTTTTAAATTTTTCTCGAAAACGGCTGTAACGGTTTTGATTTGATTTGAAACTTTCAAATGTTCTTCTTCTAGTTAGTACAAAACTTTACTTCTCCATAAATATCTCAATGAAAATACGGTGAACAGAGTATAGGCCTAAAAAGCAAAAATAAGTTTTTTAACGCCTTTCAGCAAACTCGCAGAATGTTTTTAAATACTTAATACCTATATATAGTTCTTCATAAATGTTCCTGTGGCAGTCCATTGAAGAAAGATGAAAATGAAAATGTGTCGAAAATAATCTTTTTCAAAAACGTTTTAATAATTTCTTGAGTAACTGCGTCAATGGATTTGATAAGTCGGAGTGTCTTGCAGAAACCTACACCCACGTTTTGTTCTCTATAAATGTTCCTGTAGAAATGCGCTGAACGAAGATATAGCGCCCGCATATGTAGCTGGTGTTCGAACTTGCGGGGGTGGCGGAAAGTTGGGTGTTGCTACGCACCAGATATTTTGGGATAAGGATTATAATCGATGTTTCAGAATTATCGGGTAAAAAATGTGAGAAATGGTAGTAAGTGAAACGGCGGTGGTCGGATTTTCGGAATTTTTTCGGTCGCTCCTAACTATCTCGTCAGCTTATCATATGCTTATCGTATAAGTAGTTTATTGGACTACAATCAGATTTTTGTGAGAACTATTATGGGATCACAGGTACGATATTTACGAGGGGGAGAACTACTAAAGTAGGTTATCGTCGAATTGTTGGATAATCTATTGCGCTGCTCTCGTCATTTTACCACTGATCAGATTTATATGGTTTTATCGTGTGGTTTGCAGCCGTTCACACAAAACGTTTAAGTCGTTGGAGACGTTGTTGAGAAAATTTTGATGTTTTGATCACTCTGATTTCGCATTTTGGTGTCCCAAGTGAATGTGCAGGCCTATGAAAGAATTTGAGTCGTTCTCTCAATCGCATTCTTACTCACACACTACCCATTTGCCCAAATTGTGATTTCAGACGTCCTTAAAGCTCTAAAGAAGAAAACCTTTTTACTTTCCTTGGCTCTACAAAGTAGTAAGGAAAGTTTTGTAATCGGCTGAAGAAAAAAAAATGTCTAGTTTCCTTCAGGTCTATACGTTCCAGACCCTACTGAGTCCGAAAACGCTATTTGGGAAAATGGTCTGTGTGTCTGTGAGAAACCGACCGTACCAAATCAGCTCAAACTTGATATCTAGGCCGTAGGTTACCATGGGACGCCAAAATACTCGTATGAGCATAATCCACCGAAAGTTAACTGTAGTTATCATCGTGATCAAAACACCAAATATTTTTTTCTCTAAAACTATTTTGATTAAATTTGTTATATTGATAGCTCGTAATAAGACAATTACACTATAAAATTCTAACTTGTGGGAAAATGACGAGAGCAGCACAATAAATTACCAAAAGTTTCGACGAAAAGTGACATCAGTGTAGTTTCTACTTTCCGTGGCTCTACAAAGTAGAAAGGAAAGTTATGTATCAGCTGAAATATTTTTTTTTTTTTTGAGTTTTCTTCAGATCTTTACGTTTCAGACCCTCCTGAGCCCAAAAAACACTATTTGGGAAAATGGTCTGTGTGTCTGTGAACGATTTTTAGAGAAAACCACCGTACCAAATCCACTCAAACGTGATATCTAGCCCGCAGGTTACCATGGGACGCCAAAATAAGGGTATGAGCAAAATCCACCGAAAGTTAACTATAGTTATCATAGTGATCAAAACAAAAAATTTTTTTTTTCTCAAAAATGGCTCTAACGATTTTGATTAAATTTTCTATGTTGATAGCTCTCAATATGGCAATTATACCATTAAATTCCCATTCGTGGGAAAATGACGAGAGCAGCACAATAGATTATCAAAATCGACGACGAAAAGCGTTTTTGGCGCGATTTTTTTCTTATAGACTCCGTTGTAATGTCATTAGAATGTTTAAAAAAATTGGTGTAGTAGTCCAATTCAATACCTATGAGGTGAGTGTTCAAAAACGCACACAAGATATAAGGGGGTCACTCCACAAATTCCTGAATTTCAACTACCGCCGTTTCGCTTACTACCAGTTATAAAAGTTTTTACCCAATAACTGTGCAAAAGTGATTACTATCCTATTCTAAAAACGGGACGCAAAAATATGGGTATGAGCAAAATCCACCCCGAAAGTTAACTATAGTTATCATAGTGATCAAAACACCAAATTTTTTTTCTCAAAAACGGCTCAAACGATTTTGATTAAATTTTTTATGTTGAAAGCTCTCAATAAGGCAATTATATTATAAAATTCCCATTCGTGGAAAAATGACGAGAGCGGGTCAATAAATTATCAAAAGTGTTTAACCAATAACTCTGAAAAAGTAATTATTGTAATTTTTTTAAATTTGTGTTTACAGCCTCATTAATTCTCTGTGTTCCAATTGCTCAACAATGTTCCCGTAATGAGTACAAGAGAGGAAAGTTGTGTGTTGCAACTCACCAGATATTTTGTTAGCGGCTACACAACTTTCTATCCTACTCGAAAGGACTAAAGGAAGTCAAAATATCCTACAATTTTCCTGAGCCCAACGTACATTCAGCCTTATCGCCGTGTGACGTTTTTGTAATTGACGGGCTGCCAATTTTATTTTTTAGGGGAAAGGTTCGCTTGCCATTCTCCTTGCCGATTGTGGCTCCGAGGTATCGGAAAGTGCTCACCAACTCCAGAGTCATCGGACGGAGAATTGAGTGCCAAACCGTATTTCTGGAGATGAGGATTGTTTGAATTTTGCGTCGCGGAAGCTCAGTTTTCTCTATTTTATTGTTCCGAACGTACAGGTTCCATTGCGGGTTTGTTGGAGATTGGGTAATCAGCGCAACGTCATCTGGGAAGGTTAAATTGAGATAACTCGCCTCGTTCAGTTTCCAAAGGAGAAATTAGCCTGCACGCTTTGCATTAATCTTGCACTACTCTTCTCTGCGTCAAAATCCTCTCTTCGCGTGAAATGTTTCAACTCGACGCGAATTCAAAAAGCAGACAGTCTCCATCCAACACAGTTTTGCGTCAAATTCGTATTTTGGTCGACAGAAATGAGGTGTTTGCCAACATTAAAACGTTATTTTTACTATTTTGTATTCATTTTTGTATCAGTCGACTGTAAGTTGTGTTTTAATCCTTCGTCCAGCCGGCATACCTCTTTCTCAGTGTAATCAATATTCGTCAGCTCCTTATAACTTCGAACAACTACAAAAAAAAATTTGTTAACGAAATGATGTTAGTTTGAGTTTTGAAATTTCTGCGGTGCTCTGAACTATCTAGTGGGCATTATTAAACGTCTATAGCGTCTGGTAGATTATTGGGTTGCTACCCTAATTTTTTGGGGGACGTGAGTAATATAAATACAATGTGCGACCAGTGGGAGGCCTATGGAGCAGCGAGAGTCGTCAGTTTCAGCCTCGTAATGGCATCAACATCTATACAGATGAATCGAAAACTCCAGAGGGAACAGGATCTAGCACTCCAACGGTTTTTCAAGCAGAGATCTATGCTATTGTCGCTGGGGCAATCATAATGCATGAGAAAGGCTGTAGCAACAGAACGATCAACATATTGACTGATAGTCAAGCGTCCTGCAAGGCGTTGATGAACTACTACACAACGTCAAAATTGGTACGAGAGTGCAGGATGTGGCTTAACTCCTTAGCAAACACGAATAGAGTTAATGTGTATTGGATTGTCATAGGAAATGCGAGGGCGGACCATCTGGCCAGACGCGGTTCGTCTAGTGTGCCTATTGGGCCACCGCCCCATTGAGGGATTTCTCTGTCACTAGTCAAAAGGACTGTGCGAGAATATGCCAGAAGAATGCATTAGACAATCTGGAATGCTGCGGGAGTAAGGAAGGCACTCCCAACGCTTTATCTCAGAGCAAACTTGTGAAATAAGACGGAACCTTCTGAGGATGGAAAGGAAGGATTTAAGGTTGCTTGTTGCAGTCACCCTCCTTGAGTTGTTGAAGGAAGAGGGCCGCAAAGCAATATCACACGCAAATTACTCTGTTATAATAATGAAAAGAAAATTCATGAGTGGATGCAGTTGTACAAAGATGGTGCAGAGGGCAGGAAACGATTCTGAGAACACTGCCGAACCAAATCAAATCAACTTCATATTTAGCCCACTGGACAAGATGGGACGCCAAAATAATGGTATGAGCGAAATCCACCCAAAACTAACAATACTTATCATGGCGATCAAAAACACTCTTCTCAAAAACAGCTCCAATGATTTTGATTGCATTTTTTATATGGACAGCTTCTAATTCAGCAGTCTAGACGACAATGCGATAAAATTCTCATCCGTAGGAAAATGATGAGAGAAGCAGAATTACTTAACGCTTCAACGAAAATCGATTTTAGCGCAAGTTTTTCCTTATAAGCCCCGCTCAAATGTTACAAGAATCTTCAAAAATATCTGGTGCGTTGCAACACACAACTTTCCTTAGCTCTACAACAATTCACTTTCTATTTGACTTTGTGCACTTGATCAATTCATTTACCACTCAGTTCATTTGAACTTGGTCAAACAACACTTCACAGCAGCATGAAGCGGTAGCGCTTACAGTTCCAGAATTTATTGTGCTGCTCGTACTCATTTCAGGACCATTGTTGAGCAATTGGTACAAAGATAAATAATGAGGATGTAAACACGGTAATTGAAATTCAGGAATTTATGGAGTGACCCCCATGTATCTCACGAGCGTTTTTAAACACTCACCCTTTAGGTATTGGATTGTAATACAATACCACTTTTTTTTAACATTCTACTAACACTCCAGCGGGGTTTATAAGGAAAAAACCGCGCTAAAAACGCTTTTCGTCGTCGATTTTGATAATCTATTGTGCTGCTCTCGTCATTTTCCCATGGATGGGAATTTTGTGGTATAGTTGCCATATTGGGAGCTATCAATATAAAAAATTTAATCAAAATCATTAGAGCCGTTTTTGAGAAAAAAAGTTTTGTTTTGATCACTATGATAACTATAGTAAACTTTCGGTGGATTTTGCTCTTACCCTAATTTGGCGTCCCATGGTAGCCTGGGGGCGAGATATCAAGTTTGAGTGGATTTTCTCCGGGTGGTTTTCTCTAAAAATCGTTCACAGACAAACACAGACCATTTCCCAAATAGTGTTTTTCGGACTCAGGAGGGTCTGAAACGTAAAGATCTAAAGAAAACTCACAAAAAAAAATTTTCAGCTGATTACATAACTTTCCTTTCTACTTTGTGGAGCCACCGAAAGTAAAAACTGCACTGATGTCACTTTTCGTCGAAACGTTTGATATTTTATTGTACTGTGCTCGTCATTTTCCTAGGGATGAGAATTGTATGATTCTGACGCGTTATTTACAACTGTTAAACAAACAAAATGTAATCAAAATCGTTGGAGCCATTTTTGAAAAAGAAAATTGGTGATTTTGATCACTATGGTAACTACAGTTAGTTTCGTAACAATTTCATTCATCAAATTTGAGCTGATTCGGCAGAGATCGTGTGCACAGACATAACTTTCATTTTCTCATCAAACGGCGTTTTTCGGACTCAGCTCTAGAAACGTAATGTTCTGAAGACAACTCTCATTACATAACGTTCCTTCCTACTTCCCAGGGCTTATGAAAGTGGTTTTCTCGAAAACGACGAGCTCCTTCGAGTTTGACTAAACCTCATCTCTGGTCTGGCGTCTGTGTATTGATTTGTAGGAGAACGACAGAGACGATCCAAAACGAGGATTTTTTTGCATTTTTCTCGGAAACGGCTCTAACACGATTTGATTGAACTTACAAAATATTTTCTACTAATTGCTACCTAACCTTTCTTCTCTATAAATATGTCTGTGAAAATTCGAAGTAAAGAAATTGGCGTGGGAAGCAAAAAAAAAACCTTTTCGATTTAACTAATTACATATCGTTCTGCATGAATGTTCCTCTGAAGGTGTGACCTGATACTCTTAGCATGAGGTGAGCCTCTGCATTGCTTGTTCATACTGCACAGATTCTCAGGAGGCAGTGCTAGTGGTGGCGAGTGCTATCCCAACCCACCTTCTGGTGGCCTTGCAGTAGGAACTGTAACCATCAAGCCACCAGAAGAGAAGAAGGGCTGTGACCCTCAGGATTTAGATGGATTTCCACCTCACTCAGCTCCTAACAGGATATGGAGCAACTTACTTGCACACAATTTGAAAGGCTGCAAGCCCCAATTGCCTGCATTGCCGGGGAATGGTGGATGATGACCTAGTGCCTTTGGTGGGCAGGCTGGTGGTGCCCTGTAGAAGATGCAGTTGGTCACTTCGTGGCAGAGGCATTTGGCCGCTCCATGCTGCACTCAGAGGAAAACTGGAGGAGCATTGCTCAGCCTGAATAGGATGGAGCTTGCTGATCCAGAGCCAGTATCTTCCAAGGACCAAGAAAGAAGATACGGAGGAAATACCGCTCCTGAACCTTCCGAACTGCTGGGCTGTGTTGGAACGGCATGCTGCAAGATTCTCGTGAGAGTGAAGAGACCAAGAAAAAAGAGCGGTCATCACAGAGAGGCGTGAAGGCCAACCTGATGCAATGTGCTGAACAGTTCAGTACGCAGGTGAAAATTCATGGGGTCACTAGCCAGCAGACCCTCCCTCCTTCGTCCCCCCCCCCACCATAACCTCATGTTCCTCTAATACTTAAAATGTGCCAAAAACGTGTTTTAACGGTATCTAATTGCCTACAGTACGAGGCAATCTGACGAATAATCGCCTAAGCAACCTACGCTCTGCTCGCACTTCGTTCCCCGCAACAATTTCTCTAAACATAATTGTACCTGATTGGGTTGCTAACACCGATGGCCGTTCGTACGAACTCTGGACTCGCGGCCCAATTCAATTTATAAGGATTGAACCGTTGAAGGTCCATTAGTGTCCATTCAATGCGTTACATCTTTTGTCTACGGCATCACATTCCAGCCTTTGAAGACGGTATGCGCTTTTGTCTATCTCTAACCCGTTGTCAGCTCATGTCCTTCGTCCCGAATTGAAATATTTTCGTTTATTTCTGCGGATTAACAGGCTATTTATGCCTACGAGCACTCTGTGAATCGAACATGCATGTATGTATTCACAAGTTGAAGACACAATGTGAGTTTGATGTGGATCGTTAGAGCCGTTTTTGCATAAGTCAATAGGGTTCATCACCTATTTTCACAGGGACCTTAGCGTAGAACGAAATGTTGGTATCAATTTGAAAGTCTAAGCGATCGTTGGAGCCGTTTTCGAGAGAAATCCGTTTGGGGGGTTTTGGTGCGTTTTGATGCCCTCCGCCACCGCCACACCCTTCTCATCGATGAAAATTAGTGGTAACCGTATTTTTCGTGCCTACGAAATTAACGAATAAAACCATAACCGAACGATCTCAATCCGTTCAGCCGTTCTTCCGTAAATCTGACTGCAAATTAGGTTTTTTCGATTCAGTAGCTCTCAAAACCCAAAGATGTGAAAGCTCAAGTTATTTTTGTTCTGCAGAAATGCCTTTGGTCAGTGGAAAGTGATAAAGTAGTAGATCCTTTCGACTAGCTCATTGTCCGCGACTGCTCAAGACATTGAACTTCCAACCACAAGCTCCCCGATACATCAATCGTCACAACAAATTTGAGTAAAATACGTCCGAAACTACTTCTTGGATGATAAAGCGGAAAAGAGGTTCGCCTGGCCCGATGACTGTGACGGAGATTTTCGAGGGGCTCCTCTAATTTGTACTTGTTAGCTCCTAACGCCATTCGATAGAAGTGCTCTACAAACACACTCGCTTGAAAGGTTCCATTAGTGAAAACGCGTTTATTTTCTTTATTTAGTTGGACGACAATATCGCCTTTTCGTCACCTTCCCCTGAACGTATATGCGGTGCGGCTCTGCACACAAATCTTCTTCTTTCGATAAAATCGGTAACACGTTACAAGTGGTAGCGCTGTATCTACTATTAACACATTTCTATCGATATGATTAGGTTCCAGTTAACTGAAAGTATCCTGTGATTCGTTTTTGAGAAATTTGGAAAAATAGGTTTTTTACGCTTTATGGCTAAACGGCTTTAACGTTTTTCACCAAACTCGCCGGATGTTTTCGAATAGTTAATACTTATATAATGTTCTCAATAAATGTTCCTCTGACAGTCCATTCAACAGAAATAAAAATCAAAATATGTCGAAAATACTGTTTTTTCGAACATTTCCGTAAATTCTGAAGTAACTGCTTCACCAGATGTCATCAATCTTTCAGAGGGTCTTTTCGCCACCCATACCCACATTTCGCTCTCCGTAATTCTTTCTGTATATACGTATTGAACGGAGATATAATCCAAGTGAACTCAGAAAAGGAGATTTGTCGAATGTTAATTTATCGGTATCCCAATTTTCTCAAAAACGGCTCTAACGATTTCGATCAAATTTTCTGAGTACTCTCAACTAATTAGTCCCTGCATTTTGTTCTTGATTAATGTTCCTGAGGAAAAGCGCTTGACGAAGATATAGCGCCCGCATATGTAGCTGGTGTTCGAACTTGACAGGGGTGGCGGAAAGTTGGGTGTTGCTACGCACCAGATATTTTTCTACTTTCCTTGGCTCTACAAAGTAGAAAGGAAAGTTATGTAATCGGCTGAAAGAAACATTGTGAGTTTTCTTCAGATCTTCACGTTCCAAACCCTCCTGAGTCCGAAAAACACTATTTGGGAAAATGTTCTGTGTGTCTGTGAACGATTTTTAAAGAAAACCACCGTGCCAAATCAGCTCAAACTTCATATCTCGCCCGCAGGTTACCATGGGACGCCAAAATTAGGGTATGAACAAAATCCACCGAAAGTTAACTATAGTTATCATAGTGATCACAACACCAAATATTTTTTTCTCAACAACAGCTCTAACGATTTTGATTAAATTTTTTATATTGATTGCTCTCAATAAGGCAACTATACCATTTGTAACGCTTAATTACAAAATTCCCATTCGTGGGAAAATGACGAAAGCAGCACAATAAATTATCAACATTTTCGACCAAAAGCGTTTTTAGCGCAGTTTTTTCCTTACAAACTCCGCTGGAATTCTTGTAGAATGTAAAAAAAATTGGTACTGTAGTCCAATCCAATATCTACAGGGTGAGTGTTTAAAAACGCTCATGAGAAACATGGGTCTCGCTCCAGAAATTCCTGAATATCAATTACCCCCATTTCGCTTACTACCAGTTCTAAAAGTTTTTACCCAATAACTCTGCCAATCTATCCTTCTTCAAAAAATTCGTGTTTACAGTCTCATTAATTATCTGTGTACCAATTGCTCAATAAAGGTCCTGGAATGAGTACGAGCTGCACAATAAATTCCGGAACTGTAAGCGCTACCGCTTCCTGCTGCCGTAAATCGTTGTTTGACCAAGTTCTAATTAACTGAGTGATAAATGAATTGATTAAATAGAATTAGCCATGTACAAAGTGAATTGACATAGAGCTAAGGAAAGTTGTGTGTTGTAACGCACCAGGTATTTGTTGAAAACTTTGATCCTCCGCTCCGCTCCTAACGACGAAAACTGCTGATGAACTAATTTTCCTGCTTTCAAAGTAGTAGCCAACAAAATTTAAAATATCAGGTGCACCACGTCACACAACTTTCCTTAGCTCTACGTACACTTGTGTTCATAGGTTTCTCTGCTAACTCAATTGATTTTTGACCCATTTCATTTGAACTTGATAAAACACCACTTCACGGCGGCAAAAGGCGGTGGAACGGACAGTTCCGGAATTTATTGTGCTGCCCGTATTCATGCCCGGACCATTATTGAGCAATTGTTACGCAGGGGAATGAATGAAGCGGTAAACACAATTTTTTAAAAATTACAATAATCACTTTTTCAGAGTTATCAGGTAAAAACTTGTAGAAATGGTAATAAGTTAAACGGCGGGGGTTGAAATTCCGGAATTTCTGGAGTAGCCTCTGCATGAGCGTTATCAAACGACTAGCACCTCAATTTTTACTTTCCGCTACCCGAAGGGAAGGAAAGTATAGTAATCGGCCCAAAAAAAAAATTTGGGTTTTCTTCAGATCTTTACGTTTTGAGGCCTACTGAGCCTAAAAAACCTAATTTCGGCGCGTGGTCCGTGTGTATGTGTGTGTGTATGTGTGTGTGTGTGTGTGTATGTGTGTGTGTATGTGTGTGTGTCTGTAGTTCGATTTGCGGGAGAACGGCTGATCCGATTGAGCTGGTTCTTTTTTGTTTTGTTCGTTATTTTTGTAGACACCAAAATAAGGTTATGGACGATTTCGGCCGGTGGGAAGAGGGTGGGGGACGAAAATGTACCAAAAACTAGGGTTTTCGCATTTTTCTCGAAAACGGCTCTAACGATTTTGATTAAACTTTAACATTATCTTCTACTAATCAATACCTCACTTTTCTTCTCCATACATATCTCCATGAAAATACGGTGAACGGAGATATAGGCCCATGAAGCAAAAACAGGTTTTTACGCTTTTTGGCAAAACGGCTTCGGCGATTTTCACCAAACTCACAGGATGTTTTCAAATAGTTAATACCTACATATTGTTCTGAATAAATGTTCCTCTGACAGTCCATTGAGCAGAGATAAAAATCAAAATGTGTCGAAAATAACGTTTTTTCGAACACTTCCGTAAATTCCAGGGTAACTGCTTCACCAGATGTGATAAATCCCAATGGAGTGTCTTTAAGTCTTCCATACCAACATTTCGTTCTCCATAATTATTTCTGTATATATATGTTGAACGGAGATATAAGCCAAGTTAACTCAGAAAAGGAGATTTGTCGAATATTAATTTATCGGTATTCCAATTTTCTCAAAAACGGCTCTAACGATTTCGATCAAACTTTCGGAGTACTCTCAGCTAACTAGTCCCTACATTTTGTTTTCCATAAATGTTTCTGTAGAAATGCGTTGAACGAAGATATAGCGCCCGCCTGTGTAGCTGGTGTTCTAACTTAAAGGGGTGGCGGAAAGTTGTGTGTTGCTACGCACCAGATATTTTTGAAGATTCTTGTAACATTTGAGCGGGGCTTATAAGGAAAAACTGAATAAAATCAATTTTCGTCGAAGTGTTAAGTAATTCTGCTTCTCTCATCATTTTCCTACGGATGAGAATTTTATCGCATTGTCGTCTAATTAGAAGCTCTCTACTTAAAAAAATATCTGGTGCGTAGCAACACACTACTTTCTGCCACCCCTTTAAGTTCGAACACCACCTACACATGCGGGCGCTATATCTTCGTTCAACGCATTTTTACAGGAACATTTATACGGAACAAAATGTAGGGACTAGTTAGCTGAGAGCACTCCGAAAGTTTTATCGAAATCGTTGGAGCCGTTTTTGAGAAAATACGAATACCGATAAATTAATATTCGACAAATCTCCTTTTCTGAGTTAACGTGGCTTATATCTCCGTGCAACATATATATACAGAAATAGTTATGGAGAACAAAATGTTGGTATGGGTGACTAAAAGACACTTCATTAGGATTTATCACATCTGGTGAAAAAATTACCCTGGAACTTTCGGAAATGTTCGAAAACGTTATTTTCAGCACATTTTCATTTTTATCTCTGTTCAATGGACTTTCAGAGGAACATTTATTGAGAACAATATGTAGGTATTAACTATTCGAAAATATCCTGAGAGTTTGATGATAGTCGTTGAAGTCATTTTGCCAAAAGCTTAAAAACCTATTTTTGCTTCATAGGTCATTATCTCCGTTCACCGTATTTTCATGGAGATATGTATACAGAGGAAAAGTTAGATATTGATTAGGAGAAGATAATTTGAAAGTTTAATCAAAATCGTTAGAGCTGTTTTCGAGAAAAATGCGAAAACCCTAGTTTTTGGTACATTTTCGTCCCCACCCCCTTCCCATCGGCCGAAATCGTCCATAACCTTATTTTGGTGTCTACAAAAATAACGAACAAAACAAAAAAGAACGAGCTCAATCGGATCAGCCGTTCTCCCGCAAATCGAACTACAGACACACACACACACACACATACACACGGACCACGCGACGAAATTAGGTTTTTTAGACTCAGTAGGGTCTGAAACGTAAAGATCTGAAGAAAACTCAAATTTTTTTTTTGGGCCGATTACTATACTTTCCTTGCCTTCGGGTAGCGGAAAGTAATACAATGCAATCAAAATCATTGGAGCAGTATTTGTGAAGAGAGTTTTTGATCGCTATGACAACTATTGTTAGTTTTGGGTGGATTTCGCTCATACCCTTATTTTGGCGTCCCATGTTGACCTGTGGGCTAGATATCAAATTGAGTGATTTGGTTCGGCAGTTGTCTCTCAATCGTTTCCTGCCCTCTGCACCATCTTTGTACAACTGCATCCACTCATGAATTTTCTTTTCATTATTATTACCAAGTCATTTGCGTATGATATTGCTTTGCGCCCCTCTTCCTCCAACAACTCAAGGAGGGTGACTGCAACAAGCAACCAGAGTGAGGGGGAGAGTACACACCCCTGAGGACGCCCCTCATCGGTTTGACCCGAAGAGTCTCTCCTCCTAGCTTTGAGTTGTAGGGATTGTAACGTAAAGATTTGAAGAGAACTTGTTTTTTTTTTCAGTTGATTACGTAACTTTCCTTTCTACTTCGAAGAGGCAAGAAATCTAAAAACAAATTCCCGCAAATTCAACGGCAGACACGCGCCCACAAACCTCTCGCCGAAATTGGGTTTCTTGGCTGATGAAGCCTGAAAACGTAAAGAAAAAATATTCATAGAGGCAACAGTATGACACGCTGAATAGTATGGGCCGTCTGTAGGTAAACCTGTTTTAATGGGCCAGAGTAGCTCAATAAAACACAATCTCAATCGTATGTACATCTACCTCTCACAGTATTATCACAGTGTCCAGAACAAAACCTTCCCAAACGCTGTAGAAAAGTACATGTCGCATCCACATTTTCGCGTGGACAATGCTAGATGTTATTTTCCTCGAGCCAGAGAGCTCGAACGAGTTAGAACTCCTGGGTGGTTCACATGAATGGAAACTGAAGGTGGTCGAAAGGTCCTCATGAACCGAATACTCAAAAGTCGACACGTTTTCTCGCATCAACATTCTCTTTGTACGATGATTAGTCAAATCAGTAATAAACCTTTTTTGGACACGCGGTGAATACGATTTAAGTATGTTCCGTATGCTTATATTTAATTTATAGTAATTTAAAAATGGTGGGTTTTTCGTCAGTAGGTCCTTTTCTAATTTGTGATCCTGATCCTCTTCTAATTTTATTTTACACGGACTGCCTAACATTCCTTACGTTTAGGGTTGAGGAAAAGTAGCGAATCGTTTATGGAAATTCGGGGGATCGCCTGCTATTCAAATAGAAAAGTTGAGGGCAACTCACTGTTTATGTTCGTGACGCAACGTAAATGGTTAGGGGTTCCGTTCAAACTCACCGCACAGGTGCCCCTTACGGTTTGTTGGAAATTGTAGGTTTTGCGCTGAATATCGACCGATTATTTAATTATTTACGAGTAGGACGACATGGCCGATTTGCTTTTGTAAATCGTTAGCTCGATCACGTGAGTTTTCCTCGTGAAGGCCTCGATTGATTGACGTTGATGCTTATTGATTGAATGACGCAATAAATAGTTTTCTTAGATTTCGTCCGCAAACCCTTACAAATGGCCACTACAAACCCGACATTTAGAAGTCTTGTTACTTATTTCAATCTGAACCAACTGCGAGAGGTGATTTTTACTTTCCTTGGCTCTACGAAGTAGAAAGGAAAGTTATGTAATCGGCTGAAAAAAAATTTTGAGTTTTCTTCAGATCTTACGTTTCAGACCCTCCTGAGCCCAAAAAACACTATTTGGGAAAATGGTCTGTGTGTCTGTGAACGATTTTTAGAGAAAACCACCGTACCAAATCAGCTCAAACTTCATATCTCGTCCGCACGTCACCATGGGACGCCAAAATAAGGGTTTGAACAAAATCCACCGAAAGTTAACTATAGTTATCATAGTGATCAAAACACCAAATTTTTTTTTTCTCAAAAACGGCTCTAACGATTTTGATTAAATTTGTAATATTGATAGCTCTCAATATGGAAATTATACCATAAAATTCCCATTTGTGGGAAAATGACGAGAGCAGCACAATAAATTACCAAAACTTTCGACAAAATCGATTTTAGCGCAGTTTTTAGAGAAAACCACCGTACCAAATCAGCTGAAACTTGATGTCTAGCCTACAGGTTACCATGGGACGCGAAAAAGAGGGTATGGGCAGAATCCACCGAAAGTTAACTTTAGTTATCGTAGTGATCAAAACACCAATTTTTTTTTTCTCAAATACGGGTCTAACGATTTTGATTAAATTTTCTATATAGATAGCTCCTAATAAGATAATTATACCATAAAATTCGTATTGGTGGGAAAATGACGAGAGCAGCCCAATAAATTATCAACATTTTCTACGAAAAGCGTTTTTAGCGCAGTTTTTTTCCTTATAAACTCCGCTGGAATTTTTGTTGAATGTTAAAAAAAATTGGTATTGTAGTCCAATCCAATACCTAAAGGGCGAGTGCTTAAAGACGCTCATGAGATACATGGGGGCTACTCCAGAAATTCCTGAATTTCAACTACTGTCATTTCGCTTACTATCAGTTCTAAAGGTGTTTAGCCAATAACTCTGCAAAAGTAATTATTATACTTCTTCAAATTTGTGTAAATTTGTGTTTACAGCCCCATTAATTCTCTGTGTATCAATTGCTCAATAATGGTCCTGGAATGAGTACGAGCAGCGTAATTAATTTCGTCCTTTTGCTGTAAAGTGTTGTTTGACCAAGTTCAAATGAACTGAGTGATAAATGAATTGATTAAGTAGACAAAGCCATACAGAAAGCTAATTGACGTAGAGTTAAGGGAAGTTGTGTGTTGCAACGCACCAGATATTTAAACGGGCTTGCATTTTGTTTGGGTTTGTGTCAATTCTTGAATCTATCCGCTTTAGATGTAATTTTTACTTTCGTTAGACCCTACTGAATCAGGAAAATGGTATGTGTGTAGCCCTTGACAAGCTTTTAAGTGCTTGAGAAGTGCTGGTAGGTTTCCTTCGTACCGTTCTATCGAGATTATAGCGTGAAGATCGCGAATCCTGGGTCCTGGCTGTGATGTGGCGGTACCGTGGGATCGAGTTTCTCAGCGCAAACTCCTCAGACAGAGGCTGTGTGGACTGCAGTGATCATATTCGGGAAGTTGCCAAGGTTCCACTGAAGTCACAGCAGGAGCTGCCCCTCCTTCGGACGTGCTCGCTCCCAAGGCTGACCTATGGGCTGGTTCTTGGGAGGTTGATCGTTCGAAGGCTAATAAGTCTGGATAGAATGGTGCGCTCTGATGTTCGTGCTTGGCTAGGCCTTCCACAAAGCGCCCCATGTGCGTATATTCACGCTCCAGTTCGATCTGGGGGACTCAGTGTTCCATCTCTCTCTACCAACATTTCGTTCTTTGCTGGCATCTAGTCATAGATTCGTTGAAGGTCAGGTGCAGTGGGATGACATGCTGGCTCCATGTGCCCCTAAGCCCAGTAGTAGTAGTAGTCAAAGTTTGCTGCTGCTGTGCGTGGTTCAGTTCAAGGACATGAACTCAGGCAGTGTCCTGACTCCCCCTACTCTTCTGCATGGATGGAGTGAGCTTCAGAGGACATCCACGGAAGGAATTACTGGCACTTTTACGTGACTCGTGCGTCACTGCCTCAGCGAAGAGGTGTACAAGAGGGCAGAATCATAGGCTGTTGTGCCTATGGGCATCAGTTTGAGTTCCTGAATGAGGTGTGTCCATGACAAACGTCATGAAGCAGTCTGAGCTAGTACATATCATCTGAGGGCTGGAAAGTGGGGATAGAGAGTGAGCGGCACTTCCGGGTTGTCTCTGGAGAAGGACTGAGGGCTGACATCACTCACCTCACTGTTGTTCCTGACCTGTGCAGTGGCCCTGCATATCCTGATAGTATCTGGCAGCTGGTATCTTGTGCTTACTTGGCATTCCAATCGAAAGTTGCAGTTTTGTTATCATGCAAGAGCCTGGCCACGCGTTCAGCATCCACCCAAACCCAGACCTGTGTAGGTACAGCAGGTTTGGTCATTTTGCCAGTCTCACAGTGGAGAACTGTTGCCTGTGTATTATGGCGTGGAGGATCGTGTACCAACCCGTAGCCTAAACAATTGATGCCAGTCAGCATTCTTTGCGAGACGCCAGGTACCACGATGCGTATCACCAATTCGTACTACGGCTCCAATCTTTGGTTCTTCATCACATAGCACTCGTTGGTGAATGAGTCGTTGATTCCATTCACGCATGGCTAACTGATATTGTTATGTCCACATTTTCCAAGAACTTTCAAGCAGAGCTTGGCCCTTTCTCAATTTAGCAATCAGCTCTCGTCGAGTGGTGGTGGAAGCAGCGCATTCGTTCGAAGTTTGAGGGCCCAGTCCTCCTGTGCTGTTGTAGGACTGTAGAAAATCATTTGAATTGATATCCTCAGAAACATGGGTTAACTTTCTACTGTTATGACTCGATTCGATTTCAACGATGAATCATTGTTGATGAGGGTGGGGGGTCGTTAAGCGTTAAGATAATAACTACTTAGTTCTTCGTTTTAACCGAAAATGATCGCGTTTGCATTTTTTAGGTCGGAGATCAGATTCCCAGCGTGGATTTGTACGAAAACTCGCCCGCAGAAAAGGTGAACATTCAAAAACTGTGCAGCGGGAAAACAGTGGTGTTACTGGCTGTTCCTGGTGCCTTCACGCCAGGATGCTCCAAGGTCAGTTTATTTGTTTGTTTTTTAGCATTTATGTATTTTCTATGAATCGTGTGAGTTAATTTGAGGCATCACGTCATTCAAGGAACGTAGCACTATATTGATTGGTGAATGTATACTCTTAATCTCCAGCGTACGCCGTAGCAATCGTCTTTACGTGATTATTCTGTCATTTGGTCGATTTAGTGTAATTGTGTTATTTTTGTTATACTTTCGGTATATTGAATGACGGGAAAGTTACCGTCGTCGGACTTTTGGCCCATTTCTGTTGGCAATCTCTCTTCAGGGGATTGTGTGAGCAAGATCACCGAGGTCTTCTATTTCCTGGATGGTGTCTTGCCCTCACGAGACAGTCGAATCATTCACAGTACTTTCCGTTATTAAAGTAACTAAATCACCGTATAACTCTGGAGCCAGTAGCTGCTGGAATCCCAACTCCAATGGTAGAAGTTAATGCTATTGAAAACATCGTAGTTGCGCACTGTTGGGTCGCTGCCTGTCGGGGTAGCTGGAATCTCACAGGAGATAGATCGCTCAGCTTCGATAATGGTATTACTAAGGTAATTTAGAGCTCCCAGACTTCTCACAGTTCTCAGAAGGTTCGTGCTTGATCTTATTGAGATTATAACTCGCAATCTGCTAGGATTTTTGTAAAAGAATTTGTCGAGACTCCTTTTGCCATTTAGAGGCACGTAACGAAGTGACGTTTATTACACGAAGTGTCTGGTGCGACGCGTCACACAACTTTCCTCGGCCTTACGTACATTCAGCGGTTTTTAAGGTTGTAGCTTCTAATCCAACATATTTTTCATTCAGTTCGCGTGAACGTGGTAAAACATAACTTCACGTTTTGAGTGGAAAGTGGCAGTGCCTTAAGTTCTCGAGTTTATTGAGGTGCTCCTACTCATGACACGACCACCATTGAGCAATCCCTGCCCAGGTGCTTCATGAGACTGTTAACGTGCTTTTTTTGGAAAAGGATCGTGTTTAGTGTTTAGGAATGTTAGTAAGTGAAACTGCGGTGGTATGAATTGGAGGATTTCTGGGGCTGTTCCAAATCATATTTTATGGCGGTCACAAAAGGGCCTGTTTTGTGGGCATAGATGAGCCACGTCATGTCCTCCTAGTTCCACCCCCAGCTCCTGTGTAGCTGGTGCTCTGATACAGCGTTCCCAATACAAAATGCAAGACGACGTTTAGGTCTATCCCTGCAACCTTTTTTAGCCGTGTCTGAGGAACCACACGCACTTGGAGGGGCACTGCAGGCAAGCCTGCACAAATGCACAGTACATACCCCGCTGGCTCCAGCTCTGTTTCGCAGAATCTGCATTTCCGTACCTCTGCCTTACCAATCTTGGCCAGGTGCTCCCTTAGTGGGCGGTGACTTGTGAACAGGCCACATACCATTCGTACCTCCTCTCTCCAGACTGAGGAACTCTCTTGTCCGCTATGTTTAATAAACGACCTAGACTGTCTTTGGCAAGGCACATCCCACAATACGCAGCCCAGCGCTTCTCCTCCCACTCGCCAACCTCCCTGATTAAGTAGCTTGTGGTGGTCCCTACGAAGGAGCCAGGTTCCACCAGGAGAACTGCAGATCTTTTTCTCGCCAGTTTGTTGGCCTCTGCATTCCCTCCTATCCCTGTTAATGTGTTTTCCTTTGCCAAGGTCTTCAGGCCAGTCAGGCATTGAGAAGCCATCCCCCAACGAGATGGTATATGAAGCCAGAGTGCAGCCTGACTGTCAGACATAATGTATATTCTTTTCCGTTTCAGGCCCCAGTGCAGGAGGTGCTGCACGCACACCTTCTCTGCCAGGGAAACCTGTAGTCAGCGCACCAAGTGGTACCGCTGCCCAAATCCCTGCTAGGCGGCCACCCCTCACTGAGACCACCCCCTTCCCATCTGGATCATTCATGTATTCATTCCCTGACATGCAGAGCAGGGCCCCTCCACACGCCCCTTATCCAATATCAGGTGGTGTGGCGCCATTCTACCCTGCCTGACAAGACGTACGTGCATCTGGCTAAGCAGCACATACGAGTTCCAAGACCATGTAGGCCCTCATTATGATTTTTGAGGAAAAAATGCGCTAAAATTCTTCTTCGAAATTTTCGATAATTTATTATGCTGCTTCCGTCATTTTCCCGCGGATGAGAATTGCATACTATTGATCTATTATTTGGAACAGTTCGCACTAACAGTGTAATCGAAATTTTTAGAGCCCATCATTAAGAAAAAGAAAAAGAGAATTGTTAAAACCGTTTGGGCAAAAAGTAAAGAAAGAACGTATTTTTGCTTCGTAGGACTATGTATCACAAAAATATACAAAATAATTGAGAAATAACTAAAACTGAGGAGAAATCCAGTAATAGTTGTAGTTTAGTAGAGCAGAATACTCGGGAAACTGAGTTAAAATAGTTGAGAAATCAACCAAACCTATCGACCTAAGGTAAAGGCACCAGCAGTTCACCATATACTTGGAATTGACAGTTTTCTACTAAAATTAATTTTAAAAGCCCTGCGAATAATTACACGACGGTTTATTATTCTATTTGACAGCATGATCGGGACCTGCCCTATTCAAGCCAATGCCGAGTACTGGAAAGAGACAAGTTGGTTACTGGTTAGAAAAAGATAACATGAAACTTGGATCAAAATCAAACCTTATTTTTGCCCTTTCAAAAAATCACTGCCCTAAACAAAAAAAGAACCACCTCATTCGAGCCAGCCATTCTGATGCAAATTGAACTTAGGTTTGAACCGGAAGAAAACTCGACTTGTTCTGCTCGATCTCAATACTTTGGGTAGTGGAATGTAAAAATGTGATTGATGGAAGCCGATGAAATGAAGTTAAAAAACGACAATGCCTCCTCGAACTGCTACATCCCAAGAGAATTTAGATGTCTCAAATCTTCGATTACCTCCACGAGTCAACTTAAATACCTTTTTTGCTAACTTTTCCGTTTGTTTTAGTTTAATTAATTCTGGACGATTTGCAGACTCATTTGCCTGGCTACATCAACGACGCTGACACTTTAAAGGGGCAAGGAATTGATGAGATTGTTTGCGTCTCCGTTAATGATCCTTTCGTCATGGCTGCCTGGGGTTTAGATCAGAAGGCGACCGGCAAAGTAAGTTGAAACTAAGTGGATGTTTAGGTGATAATTATTAAAAGGGTTCCATTTCCGTGAATCTTCACGCATGATCAGTTCATATTGTGAAGTCTTCACCACCACTATGTCGTAGGGCTTTAATTGTGCTAAGAACTTCCTTGCAGGTTACACAGTAATTTCGTTCTGGGCGAGGACATGTACTGAAGTACGCCAAAACTCGCTCTCTCTCCCATCCTGTACGTTGGACAACAGTTGTTCGGCAGAAGTCTCACTTGAGTCAGCATTTATCATGAATCCTCCTGTAGGATGACCTCAGATTGGTGCGGGAGATTGAGAGAGAGCTTCGTCGACATTCTTTTGCCCATTCTGTAGAGCATATGAGAGGGCTGTTTGGTCCACAAAATCCTCAACAAAGCTTCAGTAATACGATCACCCCATGGAGATGCCCAATCTCTGACTTCAGCTGTTTTTGTAAAGTCTATTGCCATTCCGTTTACTTTCCTTGGCTTTACAAAGTTAGAAGGAAAATGATGCAATCGGCATCGAAAATGAGTTTTTTCCAGATCTTAGCGTTTTAACGGTTACTGAATTCGAAATTTGAGAAAATGTGAACGAGAGGTCCTCAAATTAACACTTAGGAGACTGACTGCAAGCCATACGCCTATGTGGAGGACCTGACTGTGCTGATCCATGCACAGTCTGTCCACCAGTTGGTGGCACAAGCCCATCAAGTGCTCCAAACTGTCACCCGATGTTGTGATCATGTCAAGCTGCAGTTGATTGAAAAAACGAACCCGTTTATCTTCTTGAAGAGAAAATTAAATAGAAACCCGTCAATACGCTTTGGCGGCCACATGCTCCTTTTTGACTAGCAATTCAAGTACTTAGGAGTCGACATAGGTGAGAGGTGGCGTTTCAGCCAACGCCTCCAGTTCCTCAAAGGCATTACCCTCGCAAGGTTTGTCTCATTACGAGTTATCAGCAAAGCCATCACCGTGACACAATCCTCATGTGCGAGACCATTTACTTTGACGTGATAGGTGGGGGTCTCATTATCAGGAGTAGCAAACTCACAGTCAATCGAAGGAGAGTACTGCCCCAATCCCAGAGGGTTATGACTTGGCCATTGAGTGCATGATGAACAAGTGGCGTTCAAGCCAGAAAATTTACCTGGCCCTCTTTTCGTTAACCTGATTTATTTAACCTATCATATTAACTTATTCCCTGTTGAGTTTGAGGACAAAAACAATTGTGGTCATCCGACCCGGAAGATTACAATTATGTTTGGATTTGCATTGGATTTCACGTACGCAAACGAGGAAAAAAGAAGATGTGAAGATGTAGGGTGTGACACGTCACATGAGCTCTAATCGTAAGAAGCACGGGAAAACGCTGGGCAGCTCATCACTCAAACTCGCTCATGTCAGCCAACTTGAAATATATGTGACCTCACAGAGTTACCACCCTACAATCCATGAGGCTGATAAGGCAAATTGTGTCTCATGATTTCATTTTTACGTCTTATTTCACGGATCCACCTTGGGTGACCTAATAGGAGAGGGTTGGGAAGCATACATCTGTTGACAATGTTAAGTCAGAAGGGCGGCGCCACCATATGAAATCGAGTGGCTATCTATTGACTCATACCACTGCTCACAGCCCGACTACCAGGGCACCTACCCTTCTTCTTTGAGGCCATCGTTCGACAAGAGCTTTCTCAGTCGTCGCACAGTCCTTAGTGCCTCCCAACAACCACCTCACGTTTCACGCAACTGTGTCCTGGGACAACGTTTAACAACCACCACACAAACTCCGTCAACCTGCTCTGGATTGATTGTCACAAGAAGTTTCCCACCATGTCGCGTATTGCCAAAGAAGAACCCACCACTGCGCTCAACTGCAGGGAGAGGGATGATGTGACACGTCACATGAGCCCTAATTGGAAGAAGCGTGGGAAAACGCTGGGCAGCTCGCTCAATCTCGCCCACATCAGTCGCGTCTGAACGCCCGAACCAGCCTGGTGAGTCGCTTGTTGCCCCCTTTTCCTCTGCCATCCACCGTGAGCCGTCAATCGTTATTTTTATTTTTTCATTCATAAAGTTACTATTTATTTTATTTTATATCACAATATTGCCAAGCCTTGGGTTTTTTATTTTTCTTCATTTAAGGTCTTAACAAGCGTCACAAGGGTCATTTTGGTGTAAATGAATGGTTATTCTCCAGTTTTCCTACTACTTATTGACAACCATTCATAGATTCGGCCAGCCAGGAGCACCCATCAGGTGTGACTACAATCTGTCTCAATACCGCACTCCAACTCAATATCATCCCTTTTCCTCTGCCAGTGGAGAGTGAAAAAGGAACCCATCACTCTGGACTGAATTTGGTGTAGACCTCTCTACTAAACAAAAGTTTACCACGCTAGGTGAATGGGCATTAGATAAATGGCAAGCAACATGAGAATCCTCGTCAAAGGGACGTGACACACTAGAGTTTTTTCCTATCAACCGTGAACAACGTTTTAGGAGAAAGTGGGTTGAACCAAACTGCTGGATGAGCCAGATCCAGACGACTTCAATTTCCATTTCTTTTCTCCCAAAATAGTCTTCTATCCTGCGCGTCATGCTCATCCAGTGTAGACGAAACAAGAAACCACATGCTGCTCCACTGTAGTTCCTTCAACAGTGAACGACAGTTGTTGGAAGAGCAGCCAAACCTACCAGCCAGCATTGGCTGCTACTAAGCTAGCTTACAACCATTCTACCCAGTTTGCAAAAAAGGTATAACCAAAAACGTGCACAATTGATCTCTGCCTTTGAATTTGCCACCCAATTCAAAACTAGATTAAGAACTCCTCCCAGATAGTACTGGATAAAACAGCGCTCCTCTAGAGACTGGTTAGACCCTCCACAGGTCGGGGTTCAGTGAATACTGAGCTAGTGACCCGGGTCTTGTATCAAAACTAACTTTCATGACATACGACTTATAACTCTCTGAAGAGGGTTCAGGAACGGTCGTTTTGATAATGAACCAGAGTTGCAAGGAAATGATCACTTTTTAAATTAGGTAGCATTCTCAAAAAAATCAGGGCTATAGTCCAAATAATTATTTCTACAATGGGAGTTCAATAAAGCTCTTAATATAATAAGGAACAACTCCAGAAATTCCGGAATTCAAACTACCGCCTTTCTATCATTTCTGTCAGTTTTCACTTGATAATTCCAAAACAATAAACAAGCTTGTTTTGAAAAAAGCGTGTTGACGAGTCTCGTATATCAACTGCAAACTAATTGCCCAATAATGGCAATGAAAGCGACTTGATATATGTGGGGTCGAGGAATGTTGGGTGATGCGTCCCAGTAGGTATTTCAGAAATGACAACCCCCAGGTAGCTGAGCTGTGGGAACAACTGCCACTTCCTCGTATTCAACATTACGTGCTGGTGCTTTCTTCAACTACTTCAATAGATCATCGAGATAAACGTTTACACTGCTCAGTTGTATCTCTTCCTGCAGCATATCAGCCATTGCTTTATATAATGTAGCTGGCACGTTGATGGCACATGACTCTCAATTGCCCCAATCTTTGTCATTTTCCTTCATAGGGATTTGCCGTTTTCTAGTACGCAGGTTTAGAGTGCTGGAACCGTTAGATCCCTGCTACTGACTGAACAAGTTCCACAATTTTGGGTAGATGGTGTTCATCTTTATGAGCAACGTTGTTGTCTGTAGTCTTTGCAGAAACTAGTTGGGACCATATTTCTTCGAAAGAATGCTACAGATATGGCCCAAGGACTTTGAAAAAGTCAATAACTTCTTTTTACATGTCTTTTGTCACGTGGTTTTGTTCTTCTAATCGACTAGGGGAGTGGCGTATAGTTGAGTACATGTTATAAGACAACCCAATGATCCCTCCAAAATCCTCCAAAAATAGCGGCTGTCTCTAAACCAATCTTTGCTTTGGAAGCTTAAGCAACAGCCTCAAATGTCGAAGAAACTTTAAGAACGTTGTCTAGTGACTGCCAACAAATCCATTACTTTGTCTCGTAGGGCCAACGATCTCAGGAGAGGTTTAAGTAAGGGATCCTGAATCTTTTGATGAGAACAAACACAACCAACGTCACTAGGAGAGTGGAGTCAAACCGCGATTTCACGGTTTAACGCTTCAGGCAACTTATGCTTATACGTTACATGAGCAGTTACTGAAATAGCCTGAAAGTGGATTCTAAAAGTTGTTGATACGAGCGAAGGAAACAAATCCGTAAAATTACTAGTTAAACACACCCTCCGAGTTAGTTGTAAAACGTTCTGGCGGTTTTTGAGAAAATCTCTTCTTTGGTACACTTAACCCCCCCCCCTTCTCCCTTCCCTTACACAACTAAGAACTAGCTCGATTGGTTCTCTGGCATTTCTTCCATAAATCTGACTACAGAAACCTACTTGCACTGACCACGGGCCAAAATGAGGAATTTCTGATAGGTAGGCCTCAAAATGTAAGCATGCGAGAATAGGCACTTTACTTATCCCAAGCAACCACACGGTTCAGGTGACTTTTCGTCATACCTACGTGTGGTTCAGGCCCGATGGGTTGGGATTCTGTACCCCTTTTCGCGAGGCGGTCAGCCTTTTCAATGCCCTCATGCCCCCTGTGAGCCGGCACCCAAATGAGGGAGAGCCTGTTACAGGCGCCGAGCTGCTTTAGCGCATGGAGGCATTCTCATGCCAACTTAGACCTAAAACTATCGGCTGCGATGGCCTTTAAGGCGGTCTGGCTGTCTGAGAAAATGTAGATCCGCTTGCCCTTGAGTCCTTTGTTCAAGATCTCTTCTGCGATCTCTTGGGTTTTGCCCATTGTTCGCGGCTGCTTATTCAGTCAGCATGCTGTCCTTATTCACAGCTGGCCGCAGACATGCCCCTGGGGACTATGTCGTGGCCTTTCCACTATCCACAACCCGTGGTCGCGCCTGGTAGCATGGGCATGCTCCTGGGAAGATAACCCAGAACCAGGACCCAGCACAATATTTAGGCAGTCCCATTCAGCAATGTTAATTTGGACCATTGACTACTTGCAATCACGTGACAGGGGACTGGTTGCTTCTCAATTCTTTCTGTCAATCTATGACAGACACCATTGTTCAGTGTGGACAAAGTGTTCTTCACCATAATTTCCTTATCTTAACCTAGTCACTGAGCTCGAAAGGTTTTGATCAATCGTTTCTAAAATAGGTTCGGTTTATTATTCATTCTGAATAATGCACCTGTGTTTTCGATCAGGACAATTTTTTTACAACCCCCCATCAAAATTTGATACTCAACTGTCGTCGCTCAAAGAGCAATGTTAGAAGGATCTGGCCAGGCAGCTGTAGAACTGAAACTTGTTGCTGCAATTAGGTCTCGCTTGTTTCTCACAATCCGCGTCAATGCGATTGCCATTCGTCTCCGTGCTTTCTGTAGTCCCGCAGCCACGACGTTTCACTTACTTGTACTATTGAGCAACTCCACTCCCCATTAGTTCTTGATCAATCAATCAAATTCAACTCAGCTTCCAAAGCCCCGATTTCTTTTCTTTACCGACCGAGTTATTTCTAAGTCTACGATCCAATCTTCACTGCATACGGTCAGATCCTTCCTTTACTTTTTACTACTAGTGCGCAGCAGCTTTATTTAGTTTATTATAATATATGTATATGAGCCCCTTTAATTTATTTATTTGCATAAACGCGTTAATTTCAGATTGTCTATATTTTGTTTACTACGTAATACAGTCCATTGATTTTATTCGTTGCTATTTCTATCTAACAACCCGAACATTAACGTTTCAAGACATCAGGATTCCAAATCTAGATGGCTGTCTGGGCTGTTATGTGCCTTTAACGTGGTCTAAAAATCATTTCTTTTGCATAAAAATCTCATTTGGTATCGAGTTGTGCTTGCCTGCATTGCAATCCATACCGCTTGCTGGGCAGTTTGATCAGACGAAGCCTATGGTCGTTAAGGGCAAAAAAATGGTTTAAAAAAATTAACTAAAACGGAATTTTGTGCAGTTTTATCGCAAATGCCCCTTGTTAGATATCGTTTTCCAGGTATTTTTAAATGCTGGGTCGAATGGAACGATGTTCAGAGATGTATGACTGCGCCTAGAAAACAGTGAAATCACAGTAATTATAATGAGTCAAAATGTATTAATTGAAAGAACTCGCGGGGCAATAACTACCGCGAAAGTAATCGTTTCATCGTTAGTACTCCCTCCCTCCCATCTCATCAAAACCACCCCCCAGCTCAACTCGTCGTTCTCCTGTAGTCATGTTTCGTATTGTTCATTGGTACTTTTCGATGGTGAATCGAATGGGATGGGTCTCGGAGGTGTGAGACTACGTCAAGCTGTGCAAGAGACTAATAAACCGTTGTGTAATACTCGCAGCGTTTTTTTCATTGGGCTCTACTGGCCTCAAGAGCTGTAAGATACCTGAAAATAAAGCATCGAGATGCTCGTTATTCCTTGGACAAGGTTGCCTAGTGGCAAAGTGGCTAGGGGAGCACACGCAGATGTGTTTCAATTGTGTCAGCAAGTGGTCATTCAATCACAAAACTATCCATCTTATGCTTTATATTACTGATAGGACGTTACATGCCGCACCTCCTTAGCAGTGTTTTTATTCTCAGTTCAGACTCTTTATTTTTACAACCTCACGTTCACGCCTTTTTATTTCTGTACGCAGGTTCGTCTTCTGGCTGACCCAACGGCTGCCTTTGCGAAAGCTGTTGATTTGAGCGTTGACTTGCCTCCGCTCGGCGGTGTCAGATCCAAACGCTATTCGATGGTAATCAAAAATGGCACAGTGAGCGAGCTGAACGTCGAGCCTGATGGAACCGGCTTGTCTTGCTCCCTCTCCAAAAACATTAAAGTGGCCTCCTAGATTAACTCTGTTCTCCGCCAGTATCACACTCACATCCGATATTAATAGTTAATTCTGCTTATTACTGTTGTTTCGTTAAACTTAGGGTTAGACTGGTGATGCTGTAAATAAATACGTGAAATGTGCTGTTGGTTCGATTTTATTTTTCTGTTGAGGCGGAGCAGGATTCTTATTTTAAGGGCGTACTAAATATGTTTGTATTGCTTTTATGTAGTATTCTAGATTTCTATTGACTGCAAACTGTCAAAAAGGATGAAATGGGCTAACTCAACCGGATCTGTCATCAGAAGATTCTGCATCTGAGGGAGCGTGTCATGAGGAAGGTTTTTGCATAAGCCGCGATCTTTTTGTGCCCTACACTTGTATGAGCTCAAATAACGTGAGCCTACAAACTCGGGGCACTCTTATGGTTGATTGTCACAGCTTTATAAATGTTGTGAAGCGAAGGCCCGTAGTTGCCTCAAACTCTACAAAGCTTTGAATAAAGTAGAAATCGCCAGTCTGAGCTGAGCAGTACTCGAGGTGTGTGTTACATGAACTCGTGTTTGCTCCTGACCTTCCACTTCCTGTTAATGTTAGTTGACCCTCGTCTCGTTCAAATGCTACAATGTTCGTATTTACTCATTTTGTGATTTGTAATTCCAGCTCATCTTTGGGTCACTACCAGCTTTTAAAAAGAATAGTTGCTTATAATAGAAAGTATCTCCAGCTGCTCATGTACCTTGAATTGAGGTATATGTACCAGTGCAACCTGTACGAATCAATAAACAGTAAGGAGGTGACGTACTCACTGTTATTGTTGCATAAGTGTTTTCTTGTTCTAGTTTGCAAATATTGATTATATTGCGTGTATAATTCTATTTATAAAGATTCTTCGATAAAATTGGAGACCCTGGTGCAATTTGAACGCACTATCATGATTACTTGTTAATTTGCTTTTCTTGTTGATAATTTTACGTATGCACCAACTGTCTTACCCTTAATTACTTTTCTGTTTGCTCAGATCTTCAGTGTTCTACTATGAGAAAAAGGTGTGACTGCCTGAATTCACCCACAGATCCAGGAAGCTCTCTCTGCGCTGTCATTTTATTATGAAGGCGCCTCCAGTAGCCCAAGGAGTGAGAAATTGGGGAGGTTCCTTGGCCCTCTCAGCAGTCCTCGCCTCAGTTTTTGTCAGGCTTGGCTACGCGTCAAGAGAATGTGGAAGGGGTTACTCAGTCAGCCTATGCACCCTCTGCCTGAGCGGGTTTTGTACTCTGAGTCAAAGGATCGCAAGAAGCCAATGCGCTCGAAACGAGGAGCAATGCTCAGTGTCTCGTGCGCTTCCAATTGACTTGACAAACATGCTCTGCCAAACTTTGCGGGAGCTTGCATGCGTGTGTTTTCGCCTCGCCTTACTTTGGTAAACAGCACCCTGAAAAAACTACGCGAGAGTCTGGAGGGGGTGTCACAAGTCAGTTACCTCTGCAAGAAGCCATGCAGACCATTACAGTTCTTGCAAACTCACTCTTCAATCGTGACGCAAACTCTACTTGCCTCTGCCAGTCCAGAGTATGTAAGTTCACCGACAGTTTGTGTGGATTTGTCGTTTATACTGTGACAGAGTCACGACCTCTGGACTTGGGAGGCCAAGCCAGTCTTATCAATGATGAGGGCCCTGAGATGGCGAGCTCAGTCTCCATTTACGCGCCGAAGTGTTGACTGATCGCTAGCGACTGGGTGAGTGCCTGAATCCTATAGGTCGGGGGGAGAATTATTTTTCCTGTTCATTTTCACATTTTAATACCCGTTTTATTTACGCCAAAGCAGTTATTTTCTTTTTATAATTTCCTTTAATAAAGTCTTCATTTTTAATACGTGACGCTGGTAGCAGAGCGTGACTCTGTCACAATACTCCGCTTCTTACTCAGAAGTTACTGGAAAATCTGCTTAAAGCCTTGCATTCGAGTGTCCAAACATGCCATTATTCACTGCAGTTTTCAGGATCTGTATGTGCAGGCATTTGGATGATTTAGCTCAGCCGTTATTACTTTCCTGGGCTCTACTAAAAAACAAACATTGAATTCCCCTCAGACCTACACCGTTGAACCAAAAAAGCTCAAACTTTATGTCTAGTCATGGGACACCAAAATAAGGGTATGAGGAAAATCCGTCCAAAACTAACAATAGTTATCATAGCGAACAAAACACTAAATATTATTTTCTTCAAAAACGGCTATAACAATTTTGATTACATTTCTTGCACAGACAGCTCCATATGACGCGAATAACATTTCCATCCGTGGTAAAATGCTCAATAGCTTATGTAACATTTCGACGAAAATCGCCTTTTTTATAAACTCTGCTCGAATGTTACTCGAATATTCAGAATTGACGTGGTAGTCCAATTATGTAAATGTATGATGATAGTTACGTTATGCTTATTAGAATTTCAACCGCCTCCGTTTCACTTACTAAATAATGGTCACTGCATGAGTACGAGCAGCACAATAAATTCCAGAACTGTACGTTCTACCCTGTGGGGGAAATGGGGCGGGCAATTCTCTGTCCTGTCGCCTCGTTGGCCAGTCTGTGCCTCACTCATAACATGGGCGCTCTAGTGCACTAGTTCCGGAGCTCCCTTGTTGAGTTGTAGCATCCACACCTCAAGTTTGTGCCGTCGGTGAATGCAGGCTGGTGCAAACATGGCACACTGCTGGACACCCAATCTGGGGGCTAACAACAGGTCAGCGGTTTCCCTCAGGGGTATGCAAGTGTGAGCCCTCACGTCCCAGTAAAGAGGGCAGACAAATATTATGTGGGGGGGGGGGGCGTTCCTCCTACAGAGCCCCCCACTACAAGGGCACTCCCCAAAGTCCAAAAGGAGTTAGGTTGCAGGAAATGTGGGATGCCAACACATTACATTGAGAGATGGGGGCAGAAGAGCGTTCAGGTGGCTCATCACGGTTCCCACATTGTTTACCACTCGGCTACCACCCAGTCATGCGCCCACTCGAGTCTGAGCTCGTCCATTGCCTGCTGGGATGTGCGTGTGCATTGATCCTTCGTGCTCTATCAAAACGCCTTTCTTGATGTGTGTTCACACCACGGCCAGGTCCAATTGGAGCTTGTGCGAGCGATACACCAGGACCACCGCCAAAAGCATGTCCCTCCGCCTATCACGCTCAGAGAAGAGCATCCATCATGTGGATATGGAGTATGTAATGATCAATATGAAAACTGCCCAGCATTGCTTGTATCTGGTGAGCCTCGACAAGGATATGATGATGGCTGACCACTTGGCCCTAAGGAGGGCCAGGTGGGACGAGTGGCCCCCTCAAGGTCAGAAGACAGATATGGTATGGGCACCCTTATTCAAATTCTGTCGCCGTGATACGAATTGACGGAACGATCTGCTAAGGAAAGTTGTGTGATGCATTGCACCTGTTGTTTCTCACTAACAACCCCCCCTCCAGGCACACAGCAGATCATTTCCTTAAATAGCGGTTGTAATGCTGATCTCAGGCTTCTCGGCCTCACTTTAAAAAACCGCGGTAATATTCAAACCTTGAGGTAGTCCAGGACTAATGTTCGCTTTATTTCCCAGTGGTGGCGACTCCATTTTATAAAGCCTTCAGAAGAGGAACAAATTTGTACGGGTTTCCGACCATTTTGATTTGTTATTCATTCTGAATAATAGAGCTATGTTGTCGGTCAGGATTATTTGTAACCACCTCAAAATTTGACACTACGACTAATGGCATGGGAATTCCAAATCGGCAATGTCCGTTCCCTGCCCAGGCCATATTTTACCTTTTTTACGTGATCTAAATCTTTTCGCATAAATTCCCATTTGTTATCTACCCTCCATGCTCGGCAGTCTGATCGGACGAAACCCGCGGGCAAAAATTAACAAAAATACATTTCGGTAGTTCTACCGCAATCAAGTCGTGTTCTAGGTCGAATGGGGCGGATCTCAGAGGTGTACGACTGCGTCTACATCGATCACAGTAATTATTGTGAGCCCAAGTCTCCTATCCGAAAGAAACGCGGGACAATACAGTTAGAGCTGTCGTTTCTTCCTGCCTGGTCTCACTTCACGACGTGTCAATGCCTACAGGCTCCTGGAACATGTCATTCTGACAATGTAGTCAAGTCGTGTTTCGTATGGTTTATTGTTCTTTTAAGGTGCGCGACCGTCATGTAATACTATGCAGCAATATTTGTTTTATTTGATGTGTTTCACGGCGCGAAAATGAGGTTTTTCATCGATGGGAACGGATGGTTTGGGACGGAAATGTAGCAAAAACTGCGGTTCTTCATATTTTTTCTCGTAAATGGCTGTAACTATTTGATTAAACTTACCAATTATCTTCTACTAGTTAGTATCCAACTTTTTTTCTCAACAACATTTGAGTGAACCGAAATGTAAACCTGTGAAACAAAAATAGATTTTTTACGCTTTTTTGCAAAATGGCTTCAACGGATGTCCACCAAATTTACAGGATGTCTTTAAATGTTCCTCGAACAGGCATAAAAATGAAAATGTGTCGAAAATAGTTTTTACTTTCCTTGGCTCTACGAATTAAACTGATTCTGAAAAACACTATTTGGGAAAATCGTCTGTGTGTGTCCGTGAACGACTTTTAGAGAAAACGGCTGAACCAACTCAGCCCGAACTGAATATTTATCCCACACCAATTTAGGTTACCATGGGACACCAAAATATGAGTATGAGCAAAATCCGCTAAAAGTTACCTATCGTTATCTTAGTGATCAAAACACTAAATATTTTTTTCTCAAAAATGGCACTTACGATTTTGACTAAATTTTTTATATGGACGGCTCTCAATAAGATGATTATCCCATAAAATTCTCATTGGTGAGAAAATAACGAGCAGCGCAATAAATTACCAAAATTTTCGACGAAAATTGATTTTATCGAGATTTTTTCCTTATAAACTCCGCTGAAATGTTACTAGAATCTTCAAAAAAAAAATTTTTGTGTTAGTCCAATCCGATATCTGTACGACGAACGTTTACGCTCATGGGGTTACTCCAGAAATTTCGGAATTCCAACACGTACTACCATTTCTCACAGTTTTTACCCAATAACTCTAGAGTAGAGATTATTATTCTCTGTGTACTAATTACTCAATAAAGGGCCGGAAATGAGTACGGTACCGCTTTTTGCAGACGTCAAGTGATGTTTGATGCAGATGAAAGTGAATTAGTAAAAAACCCAGGAACACAACCAAATTGACGTAGAGCGAAGGAAAGTTGCGTAATGCGGCGCACGTGATATTTTTGCTTGGCTCTACGAAATAAAAAGATAGGTTCTTTTACAGCTGTAAACTAGCGGTGCGTAGCAACACAACTTTCCCTCACTCCTGTAACTTCGAACACCAGCTACATATGCGGGCGCTATATCTTCGTTCAACTCATTTCTACAGGAACATTTATGGGGAACAAAATGTAGGGACTAGTTAGCTGAGAGTTCTTCGTAAGTTTCATCGAAATCGTTTGAGCTGTTTTTGAGAAAATTGGAATACCGATAAATTAACATTCGACAAATCTCCTTTTCTGAGTTAACTTGGCTTATATTTCCGTTCAACATATATTCAGAAATAATTACGGAGAACGAGATGTGGGTATGGGTGGCTAAAAGACACTCAGTAAGATTGATCAAATCCAATAAAGCAGTTACCCCAGAATTTACGGGAATGTTCGAAAAAACGTTATTTTCGACACATTTTCATTTTTATCTCTGTTCGATGGACCGTCACAGGAACATTTATTGAGAACAATATGTAGGTATTAACTATTCGAAAACACCCTGTGAGTTTGGTGACAATCGTTGTAGCCGTTTTGCCAACAAGCTTAAAAAACCTATTTTTGCTTCATAGGCCTATATCTCCGTTCGCCGTATTTTCATGGAGATATGTATGGAAAAGAAAAGTTTTGTACTAACTAGTAGAAGATAATTTTGAAGTTTAATCAAAATCGTTGGGGCCGTTTTCGAGAAAAATGCGAAAAACCATAGTTTTAGGTACATTTTCGTCCACCTCCCTCCCTTTCCCATCGACCGAAATCGCTCATTACCTTATATTCGTGTCTGCAAAAAACAACGAACAAAACAAAAAAAAGAAGGAGCTCAGCCGTTCTTCCGCAAATCGAAATAATTAGGTTTTTTAGACTCAGTAGGCCTCAAAACGTGAAGAAAACCCTAACATTTTTTTGACACGATTACAGTAGTTTCCTTTCCCTTTGGGTAGCGGAATGTAATAAAATGTAGAAGAAATCTGATTTCGTGACAGATCGTTGCGCTGTGAATTCTGCGCTCAAATGTAACAGGCTAACGCCCGTTGGATAATGAGGAGCAACTCCAGAATTCCAACCACTGTCATTTCTTACCGATTATTTCCTAATAGCAAATGCTAATCGCGTTGACAGTATCATAAGTCTCATGCGCAATTATTGCACAATAAATTCCGAAAGCTTAAGCGCCATCAGTAGAATGTTGTAAAGTGAATGAACAAAAACTGGTTAGATCGACTCTGCTAGAGTGAAGAGCATCGTTGAATGCACGTGAGGCTAAGGAAAGTTGTGTGATGCGTCGCATCAGACTTTTTTTTAGTCCTCGCCGATTAGTCGAGTTACGGGATGCTGCGTGATTACCACGAACAAGAAGCTCTTTTTCACAGAAGCGGTCGCCGTTCTTCAACGGAAGTCGTCCAATCAATAGCGACGGCAAAAAAAAGTGTAGTATCGATGGTTTCACTATCGATTCCCTTTTAAATCGATACGAACTCGTTTCTTCCTCCCCTCGATCTGCACGCGGACGAACTCGAACTCTGCCGCTCTCCGTTCACTTCCACGAGGCAGTCGCGTTCGGTCAAGGTGAGCCGTCCGTCGGCCTGCGGCAACCTTCCCCGCCGTCGCCTTCGGTCGCATTTCTCCCCTTTTCACCCGCCGCTTGGCGTTCCTCTCCCTTCTGTGATGAGGAGAGGAAGACATTTTGGAAATGGTGAAGGTGAAAAGGCTGTGAAGAGGGGATAGAGAGCTGCGCTCGAGTTGTTCTCTCTTCTACACCTCGATCCGCCTTCCCCTTCGCCCCTCGCCTATTGTGATAGCAAAACTCGCTCGCTCCCCGCCCTTCAGGTTGCTGACCCAAAGCTGTCGAGCGCGGCAGTCGCTTCGAAGTTTGTTCCCCGACCTTCTTCTTCGACACAACCCTCCTCTCCCCCCCCCCCCCCAATCACCTCTCGTAATGCGATCAATTTCATTATATTTAATTCGTTATAACGAACAATTATAATTATCAATCGTCGAAAATCCAATCCCTCAAATCCGTTTTCTTCATCTCGAAGTTAGAAGTTTTCTTATTCTGGCGTCTCGCTCCACGGCGCCTTCCGCTCAAACCCTCAGCCGTAAAAGCGAACGCGGTGTGCGGGCTAGCATAACCCCGCTTTGTAAGGGGCCCTCCTACTTCACGCTTTATCGCTTTCCTTGCTCGTCAAATTTTTGTTATTTCTAATTAAGGTACAAAAATTACGTAAATATCTGACGCGACGCGAAATCCAATGTTCACTCAGTTTATGTTAGCTAGTTAGATTTCAACGTTCTACAACTAAAAACTAGAAGTGCTGAACGTTTCGAAATTTATTGGTCTCCAGCTACTTTCGTCAGGACCCTCATTGAAAAATCCTACGCATAACTTGCAGTTATAGGGATAGATCTGTCAACGTGATTTTTTCTAGAATGGTTAGCCGTCACGGTTCTGGAATTACAGGCGAAACGACGATATTTTGA
Source organism: Pachypeltis micranthus (assembly GCA_020466155.1). Lineage (NCBI taxonomy): Eukaryota > Metazoa > Arthropoda > Insecta > Hemiptera > Miridae > Pachypeltis > Pachypeltis micranthus. The sequence goes on from CM035769.1 coordinate 44,740,983, forward strand.
ATTCCGGAATTTCTTAGGTTGCTTCTAATTTTCTTATCGTTGAACTACTATCCTAGTTCATTGGACTACGAGTGGGATTTTGTACGCAAATATCTGGTTCGACGGATCACACAACTTTCCTTAGCCACGCGTGCTAAGGAATGACAATCCAGCGAGTATCTTCACTATCAACCAATCAAATATGTTTTTCATTCGGTTTATGACACCGTTAGACTCCGGAATTTATTGCGTTGCTTCTACTTGAGGAGTGACGACTATTGAGTGTTTAGGAAGGATCGTATTCACTGTTTTGGAATTATCGTTTAAGAACTGCGAGATATTGTGGTGGTTGGTATTCCGGAATTTATCGAGTTGCTCCTCACGTTAAGAGGGTTATGAAAGGTACTTTATTGGATGCCACCTAGATTTTTCTGAAAATGAGGAGCGATGATAATTTTGGGGATAAACTACGAGAAAACTGCGCCTAAATCGGGTTTCGTCGACATTTTTGATGATTTATTGCAATTTTCCCACCGATAATTTCATGGCACTGCTATGTGACTTGGAATTGAATCAAAATCATTGCAGCAGTTAATGTGACAAAAACAATATGGTGTTCTGGTAACTATAATTAGTTTTCGATTTTGTCGCCATACCCTTATTGTGGCGTCCCGAAGCGAAGTGACCTACAGGCCAAATATCAAATTTGAATGGTTTGGCTTAGCCGTTCTCTCGCAATTTTGTTCACACGTGGGCCGCGTTTCTGCTAATAAGTTTACCGGATCCAAGAGCCTTGGACAAGTAAATATATCTCTCCGTTCGCACTCGTTTTCTAATATATGAGTGCGGTTCTTTAATAGCAAGCGCGTTTGATGCTTTGTACGTTCGTTGCTGCGGTGGGGGAGCTCAACCGGCGCCTAGACCTGGAAAGTTCGACAGCAAGCCTCTCCAATCAACCTGTTCGCTTGCCCAACGAGAGAGAATCGTTGCCTATGCGACCCTGGATGACTGTGATTAGATTAGGCGACTTCGTTTGACTTGAAGGGAGTGGCTGTCCAAGCGTGTGCCTCCCACTCATTGCCGCCATAGCTAAGACTGATCGGTTCATTATGCTGCCCCTTTAGATAAGTGAGGCAGCCCCTCTTCACTACAGTCACAGAAACCAATGGCGCTAGATCTGATCTGCAGTGCTTCGCCCTCAAAGAAAGCCACTAAGGTATGGCGGAATCCACAACCAAGGCTGCCAAGTAGTGTCAAGGCCAGCAATGACTCTTAGCTGCTCTTTATGCAATCCCCAACTTTCATTAGAAACAATCACAAGCTGGCGTTACTTTACATTATATGTTATGGAATTAATTGGGTTTCCCCATTTATTTCACGATCTTTATTGACTAACGGGTAATAAATAATTTACTTCACTGTCAACGTGATTTTTACTTTTTTTGGCTCTACAAAGTAGAAAGGAAAGTTATGTAATCGGCTGAAAAAAAATTTTGAGTTTGGTTCAGATCTTTACGTTTCAGACCCTCCTGAGTCCGAAAAACACTATTTGGGAAAATGGTATGTGTGCGTGTGTGTGTGTGTGTGTCTGTGAACGATTTTTAGAGAAAACCACCGTACCAAATCAGCTCAAACTTGATATCTCGCCCGCAGGCTACCATGGGACGCCAAAATAAGGGTATGAACAAAATCCACCGAAATTTAACTATAGTTATCATACTGATCAAAACACCAAATATTTTTTTTCAAAAACGGCTCTAACGATTTTGATTAAATTTTTAATATTGGTAGCTCTTAATAAGATAATTATACCATAAAATTCCCATTTGTGGGAAAATGGCGAGAGCAGCACAATAAATTATCAAAATTTTCGACGAAATTGATTTTAGCACGGTTTTTAGAGAATCAACCGTACCAAATCAGCTGAAACTTGATGTATAGCCTACAGGTTACCATGGGACGTAAAAATAAGGGTATGGGCAAAATCCACCGAAATTTAACTATAGTTATCATAGTGATCAAAACACCAATTTTTTTTTTCTCAAATACGGGTCTAACGATTTTGATTCAATTTTTTATATTGGTAGCTCTTAATAAGATAATTATACCATAAAATTCCCATTTGTGGGAAAATGGCGAGAGCAGCACAATAAATTATCAAAATTTTCGACGAAATTGATTTTAGCACGGTTTTTTCCTTTTATACTCCGCTGGAATGTTACTAGAATGTTTTTAAAAAAGTCGTGTTGTAGTCCAATCCAATACCTATAGGGTGAGTGTTTAAAAACGCTCATGAGATACATGGGGCTCACTCCAGAAATTCCTGAATTTCAACTACCGCCGTTTCGCTTAATACCAGTTCTAACAGTTATTACCCAATAACTCTGCAAGAGTGATTACTATCCTCCTTCAAAAAATGTGCGCTTACAGCCTCATTAATTTTCTGTGTACCAATTGCTCAATAATGTTCCTGCAATGAGTACGAGTAGCACAATAAATTCCATAACTGTAGGCGCTACAGCTTCCTGCGGCTGTGACGTATTGCTTGACCAAGTTCCAAGGGACTGAGTGATAAATGAATCGATTAAATAGAATTAGCCATTTACAAAGTGAATTGACGTAGAGCTAAGGAAAGTTGTGTGTTGCAACGCACCAGATTTTTTTCAAGGCTCACGCTAACTGAGAAAAACGTTATTCGACAAGTTGACAGTACTTTGCATCCCTAAATTTCTGAGGTCGCTCCTACTTATTTTACAACCTGATAAACTTTCATAGTTTACATAGCTTATCTAACTGCCACACTGATTGCTGTATATAACGGATTTATAACGGAAAACGACCAAAATTAGTTTTTGTTGAATTTTTTGTGTAAATCATTGTGCTGCTCTCTTTATTTTCCCTAGAATGAAAGTTTTATATTATCGTTTGGTTGTTCGAAGTTGGTCACAAAAATAAGTAGTAGTATAACTGGTTGGAAAAAAACAAATATTCTGAGTTTCGTTAGTTTTGGGCTGATTTCGCTCGTACGCATTTTGGCGTTTGACGGTTATTTACTTGCCAAATATCAAATTTCAACGAGATTGAGGTGCAGCTAGGTTCAGTAGTTGAGCTAAATTATAATATCAAATCATAAATAACAATATATACAGCCTCGGCGTACGCTGTATTCGTCAGCATGGTGTCTGGCATTCCACCGCACTGTATATGTACAGGTATATTCTTTTTTTTTGGCCTGAGGGCACAGTACCTATGTCACTGTGGCCACATAGTGGACCTATTGGACTCGGCCATGGCTTGGGGATGAACGAACCCCTCAGAAAAACGTTTGAAGCGCCTAGTTGCTAGGACAGGGCACTGTGCTCTGCTGTTTCATCCTCCTCGCCGCACAATTTACATTCGACTGCCTTTGATTTGCCCATCTTGTTGAGGTGCTACCCAAGTGGACGGTGCCTTATGAAGAAGCTACTAAGGATTTTTATTTCCTGTCTAGTGAGTGTAAGCGTCATTGCTTTCGCCCTTCAACAGGAAGGGACAATGAGCCTGTGCATCTGCCAATTTATGTGGCTTTTCGTCGCTCCCATGTGTGGCTCAGGGCCAATGGGTAGGGATTCTGTGCTCCTCGTCACAAGGCCTTTTCATTCCCTTCATGACCTCTATGAACCGGTATCCAAGTAAGGGAAAGCCTAATATGTGCACCGAGTTGTTTGAAAATAACAACATTAAATAATAAATTAAAGAAGGAAAACGTTTCATTCTGCGAACGCTCAGATGATGGCGTTGTCTTTCAGATTATACTATTTGTACCGATTGTAATGAACGAGAATGGCGAACCTTTCAATGAAAGATAAACACCGGCGAACTAGAACTAGCGACGAACTAAAATCAATGTCATCCGGTCAAACACCTACAGTCCCACCATCACACGACCAAGACGTCACGAATAAAAAACTCGATAAAGGGGCGATGAAGTCTAGTACCCCCACAGAGTCAAGCCAAAAACACAACGGTATGTCAATCTTGTAAGTATTTTACCTCTCTCATTTCCCGTTTCTCACGTCAAAAATCGTTAAAATCTACTAAGAGGTTCGAACTGTAATTAAAATGTTACCGTAGACGATAATTCACCAATCAGGACAAGAACGATACCTGTTGAAGCGGTTTATGAGCACCCATCCACAATCAGACACGACTTAATAATATGTAAAATTGAAGCATTTGTGAACGTTCTAAGTTTCAACTGCCGCCGAAAAGGAGTCAAGAGAGAAAACGATTTGAGCTAACGTTAGGACGCTGACTGGGAGACGGATTTCATAAAACAGATATACAAGTACGAGTACGTCAACTCCTTTTAACGCCCTCAGATACGAACTAACGAACTTTCATACATATTACATACGTATACATACTGATAGTACTTCAAAATACTTATAGGCGCCGGACGCACTAAAAGCAATATAAATAATACTTTTGTACAAGAAAACTTTTTTTCTCGCGAAATTCAAAAAGGAACCTTTCATTTTGAAAACCGCTCATGGATCCTTAACAGGACTGTTTCCTTATCAAATTATTGTTCCTGAAGGACTGTACACCACATAGGTGCATTGCGGTCAGTTATTCCGGACCCTACATTCGATGTTTTTACTTTCCTTGGCTCTACAAAGTAGAAAGAAAAGTTATGTAATCAGCTGAAAAAAACATTTGAGTTTTCTTCAGATCTTTACGTTAAAGACCCTCCTGAGTCCGAAAAATACTATTTGGGAAAATGGTCTGTGTGTGTGTATGTGTGTCTGAGAGCGATTTTTATAGAGAACCACCGTACCAAATCAGCTCAAACATTATATCTCGCCAGCAGGTTACCATGGGACTCCAAAATAAGGGTAATCCACCGAAAGTTAACTATAGTTATCATAGTGATCAAGACACCAAATTTTTTTTTCTCAAAAACGGCTCTAAAGATTTTGATTAATTTTTTTATATTGATAGCTCCCAATAAAGCAACTATTCAATAAAATTCCCATTTGTGGGAAAATGACGAGAGCAGCACAATAAATTACCAAAACTTTCGATGAATTCGATTTTAGCGCGGTTTTTAGGGAAAACAACCGTACCAAATCACCTCAAACTTGATATCTAGCCAGCAGGTTACCATGGGACGCCAAAATAAGGGTATGAGCCAAATCCACCGCAAGTTAACTATAGTTATTATAGTGATCAAAACACCAATTTTTTTTTCTCAGAAACAGCTATAATGACTTTGATTAAATTTTTTATATTGATAGCTCCCAATAAGGCAATTATACCATAAAATTCTCATTCGCGGGGAAATGACGAGAGCAGCACAATAAATTATCAACATTTTCGACGTAATCGATTCCAAGTTCAAATTAACTGAGTGATAAATGAATTGAGTAAGTAGAAAAAAAAGCCATGTACATGAGTGGATTGACGTAGAGCTAAGGAAAGTTGTGTGTTGCAACGCACCAGATATTTAAATTTCACAATACTTTTCACCTACTCTAGGGATTACACAGCCTGAAATAACTAAAAGCTTCAATAGACTTGAACGATAAACCTCTTGAGTCCTCGAAATTCTGGAACGTCCAAGGAAAGCAATAGATGACGAAACGCACGTGAGAGTCCTAAACCGGCGGAAAAAATATGCGAAATCTTACAAATACACCCAGTCCTTGTAGATAACATGGACTTCTTAATAAACGAACAAGACTTTGTAACGCTTAACTATTACAAAGCCTCGCTAGTCCCGAATCGGTCTTGGAGCAGTTTTCTTCTTTATTTTCTTGAGGAAGAATAATTTACAGTTAAAAATAAAACTTTGGGCATATGAAAAATATTAAGCATGACGTTAATTAAACATTTGAGGCTGTGAAGAGAGCAGATTTGTAACACGATGGACGATATTTGGTAAACGTTAAATCAGTTGCACGTAATCTGTGAATACACGCACGTTGTTCGAATTAATATTCGACACTGATTGATTCGGTTCCGCTGTACTTGAACGAAAACTTCAACTCTAAGTTTGATCTCTCCAAACTGAGGCTCAACCGCATGAACTCGGAACCAACATTTGAAATCATGAAACTGGTATCCGAATACCGACTTATTTCACAGGGAAAACTAATCCCCCCCCCCCCTCACTTTCACCAACATCGTGAAACGCCAAACTTGGACGACGGACAACCGATCCATGCAGATTTCCTCAAGTTTATAGGACAGAAGTAGACAGGCAGCTCGCGGAAATGATGTACCCAAAACATAGTAAAACTCACCTATATGAATCATACTTAAGATTAGCGGATTCGATAACTTAAATTTACTCTCCGCCGCCACCTTTCACGCTAACTCGACAATTATAAATTGCTCTGGTAAGCCTCATTAATATTCATCAACAGTGATAATAAGAACGAGCAGTTTTCGATGACAAATCTTCGAAATCAATTGAGGGATAGTGTTTCTTCACCACAATCAGTTTGTAAACCCAAATGTCGATGAATATCACCGCTAAACTTCACGTTATAGTATCAAAGCTCGCAATCTTAAGAACTACGCAAATTCGGGAGACTGATGAGGTTGCGATGCGGGGAACGTACTCTTCATTGTGTAGAAATCTGTGTGTTTCTTAATTGTGATACCTTATTCAACGAACTGAGCGTGAAGGAGCTTTTCGGCTAATTATAACGATTATAAGTACTCGAATAAGACTCACGCATATTTGGCCAACTAATTTATGAGAACTTTTCATGTCTTCAATTGATAGATCGTATTTCCTCGTCGCAATTCGTTGCTAAACCCGAATAAATACTAATTTTATTGGTACACATCTCGTTATAAGCTCAAATGACTCAAGTTAGCAAGCTGCTAAAAATACGAACAACAAAATCGGAGAGACGAAGAATTGAGAACTGTGGAGGTTACGATAGGTAGACCCTTTTCGACATTGTGTAGAGATACGTAATACGTTCCTAGACAGTGATCCTTCAACGTGCTGAAAATTTCACTAATAAAGAACTTTTAAACGGGAGAAATCAAAAGACCCTTTAAGTCCCTTTTAAGTTAATCATAAACTCAAATAAGAACCGCTCATATTTTGTCAACTGACCTAAAAGGAGAACTGTCACGTTTTCAATCAAAATATCGTCATTCGATCGCCGATTTCTTCGCCGCAATCCATCACTAATTCCGAATATATATAAAGTTTAGAGGTAGACTTCCCGTTATAAGCTCATAACATTCAAACCAAGTGGCTCAAAACACAAACTTGATCATTGTACAAAATTGTAGTAACTGTTTGTGACGACGAAGAGCTGTTGAGGTTACGATACGCAGAAACTTTTCGTCGTTGTGTGGAGACACTTGGCACGTAGTGATTTTTTAACGTAAGTGTGAGGAAGTCGTCCACAAAAATTAACGTGTTCCCTCCTCCGCCGTTTAAGTGAATTATAACGATTATAGCGATTCGCGCTTGACTCATTTATATTACATTCCGCCACCCAACGCGGAAATGCTGTGCTTGTAAATTATTGCAAGAGTGTACAAAAAAGGTCGAGTTTTCGACTATCTGCTTTATACACGAGCTTTATTGTCATTTAACGCGGTTCTACGAAAACATTTATGTAGAATAAAATGTAGGTACTAGTTAGTTGAGTGCGTCGTACGTTTGATCCAAATCGTAGAAGCCGTTTTTGAGAAAATTGAAAAACAATCATTTAACGTTCGACAAATCGATTTTCCGATGCAACAGCTTCAAATAGTTACAGAAACAGTTGGGGAAAACAGTGTATATGTGACTAGAAGGGTTCAAAGGTTTCGTCAGGTTGATCAAATTCAGATATGGATTTACCATGGATATTTCCAAAACGATCAAAAACACTATAATTACGATTAGGATAACTCGCGAAGAATTTTCGGAAAGTTGTTTTTAGTAACTGTTCAGTTTAATAATTGTACTGATGATGGGCTAAACGCCGAAACCGGGTTACATTTTATTAAATTAGTGGAAAAGATCATTTCTTTCGTCTTTTTATTTAAAACACTATACTCGTTAAAGTTAGTCAATGAAACGACAGTAGTATTCCGGAGCTCATCGAGTTGCACCAGATTATCTTGCAAACATCGATATATTTTCAACCTATATGTAGCACAGGAACTACCATTGTGATTTACGAGGAAAAGAGTAAAATTTATTTTGTAAAAATGTTTGATAAATTACAGTGCTGCTCTCGTTATTTTCACGGTATTTAAAATTGTTCGCGCACAAAAAAATTTAGTAAAATTCTGCGTTGTTTTGTGATCACTAACATATATAGTTAGTTGTGGACCAATTTCATTCAAACCCGCATTTTGGCGTCCCACGTGGACTTGCAGTAAAAATATACAATTTACGCCGATTTAGTCCTGCCGTCTCGCAATTTCGCGCTATGTCGTTCAATTTTCTCAGATCTGAAGAAAACCGGATTTTGTTTTTTCAGACGATTACGTAACTTTTCTTCCTTGTTCGTAGGAAAAATAAAGAATGTAATTTGAAATTTTGACGTTTTCGCTATTTTCGACCGAATTTCTTGATTCTTTTTATTTCAATTTAGTTTTCAGTCAAGTTGTACAATAAATCTCGGAAATGTCAAAATTCGCCGCTCGAAGGGGGTTCCTGTATCGACTGATGCGTGTCCCTAAATTGGTGATTGTGACAGATATAAATATATACACGAGCTAATGGGACGACGCTTTAATGCATGCGTTACGTATCAATACGTTTTACTATATATTTTTTTATACATTTTCATTCCGTTGTTCCTTTGTTGCAGGGTCGGGATGGTGGGGATGATCTGGCAGAGGGTTGAGGGAGAATTAACGGTTAGGAGGTTGTGGAGGGAGTGTGGATAGAGAGAGAAGGGTCGAAAGGATGGCTGCACGGAGGGGTTGGAGGGAAACACAAGAAAATAGGTCGGGAGGGTGAAGACCAAGGCAGCTGCCTCCTGGCAACGACAATGCAACCTCTCGCCTGTCGCAACATACCTTCCCCTCTCCTTTGTGCACTCCCAATCAGCTAACTCCATTGTCAATTCCCGCCACAAAACCCTCTACCTCATGTTATGAAACTATAATCAAATGTAGTGACAACATACAAGACATTTAATGCGCGAATTATATTTGATTATGTTAGAAATTCGCGAAAAGGGCTCATTATGCAGCAAGAGTGATTCTACGACGCAGGAAAAACATTAGGCCCTTCCAGACACCCACTTTTCGAGGAATGGTCGGTTCTGAAAATTAGTTCTAATTCACTAACATTAATACACCGTCCAAGTAAATCCTGGCTGACACCCCCCCCCCCCCATCATTTAGGCAACTCCTGGCTACGCCCTCGGCACCATGCGAATGTTCAGCACAACTCAGATGGGGGAACAACAAAACAGCACGCGAATGCGGCTAGAACTGTGTATATAAGGATTCTCAAAAAGAAGGCTGGCAATGCGGCAGAAAAGGGCCTAATTGTTATATTGAAGAACCCCTTGGGAGGAGAAATACCAATTTATCTATAAACAATTCACTGATTGGCTGCTGATCGCCATCTCCCACAAGTAAATGTTGGGAGAAATGTTTTCCTGTCTTCAGTTAGTCCATTTCATAATTTATTATTTCAAATCATTTGTACGTCACAGATCGCTTTTAGTTTCACTTACGCTTGACATTGACCTGAAGATAGGTGTCCTTATTCTTCGGTATGACCACTTTCAAAGCAAAATTGTCCGTGTGAGGATGGCATTATTAGGTGTTCATTAGCAAGTCGTTAAAGGTAAATATCAGCATAATTTTTAATGAATACTAGAAAGTCGATTTACTGATCACAATTTAATGCTCGGATACGAGTACATGGCAGCGTCCTCAGATCGGCCAACGATTGTTATCTCTAGCAACTTCTCCAACTGGTTATTGTTTCGTCTGCTTACACCAGCCAGGTAGAACTTGTCTTGTAGCGCTTAATGTTCCAGAGTTGATCGGATTGCCCCTTATTATAGATCTATTAACACGATTTTTTTTTCGGGACAATAGTTTGAACTTCGAAATTTTTCGGGTTGCTCCTAATCATCTTACGATGAATATTAAACCAATTTTTGTGAGAAGGCGTGTCGTATGAGGAAAATACTGCTCTGAAATCGCTTTTCGTCGAAAATTGGATCATTATAGTGCCGCTTAATGAGAAGGCAAGCCTAATCTCCATTATAAGACAACTGTTGTCAAGTGTAATTGAGTTACTATGGCGAGACGATAGCTTCCAGTTGACATTGAAATAAAATTTGTTCGTAACGTGTATTTCGAGTTCCCAATATGTAATATTAATTGTGACCAGCGGCAAATTTGCGATCCTAATCTCCAGGCCATGTACATAATGAATTTATTGTTTGGCCAACTTTTATCGAAATCGATTCAGAAATTTGGTTAACTGTAATGTCTGTTAGTTCTTAATATTTTCCGAGATTTCAAGGAATATATTTAAAATGGCTTTATTTATTTAATTACAGGTTTATTTTCATACTCGTCGGCGCTTAAGCGCAGCAAAATCGTCAAGTAAAGCAAGATCGTTTAACCTTTGCTCCGTCCTATTGCGTAAATAATTTTTGACTCATCGCAAACAAGAAAACGACAGCTCTCCAGGGCAGCTTCTGGCAGTACACGCACATTCATAATAAGAGCAATATACACGTTTGGGTAAATGGTTTGTAGACCTTCACTTCGCAACCATTTCAACAAACGGTGATTTCAACACTCTTCCGATCCTCTTTTTCCCTTCTAAGGGGAAAGAAAAGTATTGTAATCTTGGAAAAAAATGAAGTTCGGCTTTCTCTAGATCTGTACGTTTTCAGGCCTACTGAGTCCTAAAAACCTAATTTCGGCGAGTAATCCGTGTGTGTGTGTCTGTAGTTCGATTTGCGGGAGAACGCCTGATCCGATTGAGCTGCTTCTTTTTTTGTTTTGTTCGTTATTTTTTGTAGACACCAATATAAGGTTATGGACGATTTCTGTTGATGGGAAAGGGGGATGGGGGACAAAAATGTACCAAACACTAGGGGTTTTCACATTTTTCTCGAAAACGGCTTCAACAATTTTGATTAAACTTTCAACTCATCTTTTACTAGTCACTACAAAACTTTTCTTTTCCATTCATATCTCCTTGGAAATACGGTGAACGGAGATATAGGCCTATGAAGCAAAAATAGGTTTTCTACGCTTTTTGGCAAAACGGCTTCAAACGATTTTCACCAAACTCACAGGATATTTTCGAATAGTTAATACCTACATATTGTTCTCAATAAATGTGCCTCTGGCAGTCCATCGAACAGAGATAAAAATGAAAATGTGTCGAATATAACGTTTTTTCGAACATTTCCGTAAATTCTGGGGTAACTGCTTTATTAGATTTGATCAATCTTTCAGAGTTTCTTTTAGTCACCCATACCCACATTTCGTTCTCTGTAACCATTTCTGTAAATATCTTTTGAATGGAGATACAAGGCACGTTAACTAAGAAAAGGAAATTTGTCGAATAATGTATCGGTATTCCAATTTTCTCAAAAATAGCTCTAACGATTTCGATGAAACTTACGAAGAACTCTCAGCTAACTAGTCCCTACATTTTGTTCTCCATAAATGTTCCTGTAGAAATGCGTTGAACGAAGATATAGCGCCCGCATATGTAGCTGGTGTTCGAACTTACAGGGATGGCCGAAAGTTGTATGTTACTTCGCACCGCTCGTTTACACTGCAGTGACCACGAAAATGTAGACATTCTTCCGAAAAATCTTATAAGTCAGTAGAGTAAACCATTTTCAATGCTTTGGCCTTTTCTTCGATTTCTGACGCGTTTAATTTCGTCAGGTTAGTAATTATATTGAATTTATTGTATCTTTGTATTTTATTTTTTTATTGTAAGTAATTTATGCGCATCTCGTCGTGTTTGGAGTTCTTCTGACATTGGTTATCAGTACCATGAACAAGAAAAGTAAGTATAGTTACTGCTGTTTTAAATGTCAACCCCTAATATTGTGTAACAGTACGTGTGTTTAACCTACGAACGGACGAGCGAGTGGTTTTAAGGATCGCGCGTATAACAATATTCTTCCTAAATCACCTACATGTACGAATTAACATATACGCAAATACTTCACATTACGTCGTCTATGTTTTAGTTATAAAAAGTATAAAAATGATTTGGGAAGATTGTTGTTATATGATGCGGAGCAAAGCACGAGCACGAGCCTTACGAATATTTACGTACTTAGAGTTATTTCTTGTTATTATCAGTGAATTTTTTGTCACGATTGACCGCTGTATGCCCGTGCCTCCTGGGCCGTACGGTAAATCCTGCACTGATTGCGACTTCGTTAATGTCCTTATTTTTTGCATCGCCATTTGCGCTCGAAAACTCTGCTCGTCATTTCACCACGGTTGAAAACTTGTCAGTATGGCTATACTATTGATTACTGTCTGTACAAATATCTGGTGCGTTGCAACACAGAACTTTCCTTCGCTCTGCGTCAATTCACTTTCTATATGGCTTTGTCCACTTAATCAATTCATTTACCACTCAGTTCATTTGAAATTTGTCAAACAACGCTTTGTGGCAGCAGGAAGCGTCAGCGCTTACAGCTCCAGAATTTATTGTGCTGCTCGTACTCATTTCAGGACCATTATTGAGCAACTGGTACACAGGTAATTAATGAGGTGTAAACACAAATTTTTTGAAGAAGGATAGTAATTACTTTTGCCGAGTTATTGGGTAAAAACGTTTTGAGCTCGTAGTAAGCGAAACGGCGGTAGTTGAAATTCAGGAATTTCTGGAGTGAGCCCCATGTATCTCATGAGCGTTTTTAAACACTCACCCTTTAGGTATTGGATTGAACTACAATAACAATTTTTTTTAAACATTCTACCAACATTCCGACGGAGTTTATAAAGAAAAAACTGCGCTAAAAACGCTTTTCGTCGAAAATTTTGATAATTTATTGTGCTGCTCTCGTCATTTTCCCACCAATACGAATTTTATGGTATAATTTTCATATTGGGGGCTACCAATATAAAAAATTTAATCAAAATCAGTAGAGCCGTTTTGGAGAAAAAAAAATAGTTGGTGTTTTGATCACTATATCACTATGATAACTATTAATATATATAAGAGAGATAAGTTAGCGTTCGGTGAATTTTGCTCATACCCTTATTTTGGCGTCCCATGGTAACCTGCGGGCTAGATATCAAGTTTGAAGGGATTTGGTTCGGTTGTTTTCTCTAAAAACCGCGCTAAAATCGATTTCGTCGAAATTTTTGGTAATTTATCGTGCTGCTCTCGTCATTTTCCCATAGATGTGAATTTTATGGTATAGTTGCGTTATTGGGAGCTACCAACATAAAACATTTAATCAGAATCGTTAGAGCCGTTTTTGAGAAAAAAAATATTTGGTGTTTTGATCACTATGATAACTATAGTTAAATTTCGGTGGATTTTGTTCATACCCTTATTTTGGCGTCCCATAGTGGCTTTCAGGCTAGATATGAAGTTTGAGCTGATTTGGTACGGTGATTTTCTCTAAAAATCGTTCACAGACACGTACACAGACCATTTTCCCAAATAGTGTTTTTCGGACTCAGGGGGGGTCTGAAACGTAAAGATCTGAAGAGAACTCAAACTGTTTTTTTCAGCCGATTACATAACTTTCCTTTCCACTTCGTAGAGCCAAGGAAAGTAAAAAAAACATTGGAGTTTCGATCACAATGATAACTATAGTCAGTTTTTAACCTGACCTTTTAATTTTCTTCAAAAACTCACTTTGGCGTCCCACGTTGTTCTGCAGGTTAAATGTTAAATTTGAGGTGAATTGGTTTAGTCGTTTTTCGTCAATCACATACACGAACGTATGTGATTGAGACGGACTCACCTAACAAGCACGTTAACTTCAGTTATTTGCCTACTGGCCCAACTCAATTGCTTTAATATTCTCGAATGTTATGTAAGAATTTGAAGAAAACTTGAAATAAAAAATTCTGACAATTACGTCATTTTCTTCTTACTTGATAGGTCTAAGAAAAGTAAAAATTATTAGCAGATAGGTTTCACGTTTTTAAACCATCGTCAGTGCAAATATTCAACTAGTGAGTTTCTATCCTTTCCCTCAGGAATCCTGCTTTGTACGATACTCCCCACATCTTCTGGTTGCATGATACACCTTCCAACTTCAATTCTAGCGACGTTCGCCTGCATTCGCTATAGTTTCTTTGGGAATGGTACTACTTACAGTTAACGGCTCATTAGCTTAATGAACTGATATTCTTTCCTTTTCGGGATCCTGGAATCCACTTCCTGCGTTGCCAGTTTTTTTTAAGAACTCAGTTACACGCGAATTCAGTCCCATTCAGTGGACACATTGCCTGTCCTCCTGCGGAATCTGCTAATTAAATGTCGAGCTACTTTCTTTTGACATATTAGCCCGCCTTCCTGCCCAGCTGAATGACGTTTGAATTACATTCATTTTTAGTGCTAGTCTTCCTCCTATGGATCCTATTAACTAAACATGGAGCTGCGCTGCAAATCTTTTCCTTGAGAAAGCTGTTCAATAATCTAAGCCGGATGCTCTAAGTTGGAGGGCACATAGGTGCAAAAAATTGTAACAACATTCACGGCTGTTTCGCTTGCAGGATTCTACAACATTCGGGCGTTGTCGGATTTACTTGATCCGTTACTTGCCCTCCACCCCTGGATTGTGCTGAATAGAAGTCGAGCTAAAATTGTAACCTTCCTTCAGGGAATCCCGCTACTTTCAGACTTATCTTATTATCAGGGTTCTTCCAATAGAGGCTGCTTAATACAATTCTGGATATTGTTTTGCTGTGGTGCTAGTGTTTTTGAGGATCATACGGATCATTGCTGGCCTTCCTCTTGGGAGTTCTACTACATTCAGCCGTAGTCGTAGTCATTAGATAAAATAGTAACCACATTCCACTGCAGAACCTGCCTTACCCTTAGAAATTCTGCAATGTTCATCATACTCGTAGAAACAGTTTTGTGATTCACAGCTACACTTCTTGGGGATACATTCGCTTGCTGTAGTGCTAGATATCTTCTTGATCATCTTATTGCTTACAACCCTACGCTACATTGCCCCACATTTAGCTTACTCCTTGGGATCCTGCTACGCGCACCCTACTCATTGGGTTCAGCCGGAAGCGGGAAGTTGGGTTTCTACTGACTAACTTGGAAAGACGAAATAAAATCGTGTTGACAGTTCTGTAAATCACCCTGTAATTGCCACACAATAAAAGTAATCATCTAAGCAGGGCGTAATCTCTGGAGCGACGCATCACACAACTTTCCCTTGCCCCATCACGATTGTCTTCACTCCAGTCATCTCTGGAACATTAAGTGCTACAAGATAGTTACGAGTAGAACGCTAAGCAGACGAAAAACGAGTTGGAGTCGTCGCGAGAGACATAAATCGGGGGTGAGGAAAGTTGTGTTGCGTCACACCGCATTTAAATGACAAATTATTGAAGTTTAGACTACATTAACGGACAAAGAAATCGCCGTAAAAGACCAATCCAGCTCTAAGTCACAAGTCTTCAACGAGCTAATTAGAACAGCTTCGGTAGTCCGCTTTCGTTTTCCACTTCATTCACGCGAGAGCTTTGTTGAGGGCTTCGTTGTGCGTTTGAATATTGCTCTGATTGATACATTGTTGAACGAACGAACGGATTATTCACCAGAATCGCAGGAATGGGCTAACGGCGACTCTCAGGCTTGCATACAGAGAGCGTTCGAACAAATTACGGAAAAATAATCAAGTCCGCCGCATTGCACAACTTTCCTGAGCTGTAAGTAAATTCGCTTGTGTTCGCGGCTTTTTTCTACTAACTCAATTTATTTTTCATTCAGCTCGTTTGAAGTTGGTAAAACACCACTTCACGGCGGTAGATAGCAATAGAACTTACAGTTCCCGAATTTATTGTGCTGCTCGGACTCAAACTCTGGCCATCATTGAGCAATTGGTACGCGGAGGCAGTAAATACGATTTTTTTTTTGACAAGGATAGTAATCACTCTTGCAGAGTTGTGGGGTAAAATGTTAATAATTGAAACGGCGGTGGTTGAAATTCCGGAATTTCTGGAGTAGCTCTTACATACCTGATAAGCGTTATGAAACTATCATCGTATATTCACTACCACGTCAATTCTGAAGATTCTAGTTACATTTCAACGGAGTTGAAACGTTTGGTAATTTTTTGGGCTGCTCTCGTCATTTCCACACCGACGAGTATTTCATGGAATAGTTGCCTCATTGGGAGCTGTTAATAAAAAACTATTTAACCAAAATCATTACAGCCGTTTGTGAGAAAAAAAGTGGTGTTTTGATCACTATGATAACTATAGTTAGTTTTCGGCGAATTTAGCGAATCCTGCTGGGTGGATATCAATTTTGAGCTGATTTGGTTCGGCGGTTTTCTCTCAATCGCGTCCTGCCCATTGCACCGTCATTGTATTATGTTCATTTGCTTAAGCTTAACCCCTCCGAAATTTATTGTGTTCCCCCTACTAGTGCCAATACCATTATTGAGCGCAGGACAGGACATTCACGAGAATTATTATTCACAAATAAACATTATTTATGTTGCGGTAAAAACTGTGGGAAATGGTAATATGTGAAACGGGAATTCCGGAATTTCTGGAATAGCTCCGCGCTCCTTCTTATGAGGGTTAATAAATTCTCATCTTCTACGTAATTTAGTGGACTACCGCCTCAACTTCGCTGAGAATGCTGGTATCATTTGAACGGAATTTATGAGGAAAAAACTGGGTCAAAATCCGTTTTCCTCCAAGTTTTCGATAATTCATTCTGTTGCCCCCGTCATTTCCTCGAAGATGAGAATTCTATTGCACTGTGGCGTTGTCTTGAGCTGTTTTTGCACCAAACTTAAACCAAATCGTTAAAGGCGTTTTGGAGATATGTTCAGCCGATTACGGAACTTTCCTTCCTACTACGTAAAGCGAAGGAAAGTAGAAGAGAGAAAGAGCTGGATTTGCCCTCAAGTTGCACGCTTGTCAATTTGAATTGGCAGTCTTCTCCTGTTCCTGCTTCATGGCCATAAATCCGGGAACTACCGAATCACCCCCGTCCCCCCGTCCCCTCACGACGCAACCATACACGGTCCGTCGTATTCAAGAATCAACCTCTGCAGCATCACTTTTGTAAACATAGCTTCGAACATTGAAAATGAAGCTTTTCCCTGTGGTGTGACCATCCCCCCCCCCCCCCCAACCGACTCCTCATCATCACCATAATTAAGCGAGAACTACCTGCTCCTCCTCCCCCCTTCCCCACCAGACCGCATATTATGCCCTGGGATTAATGAACATTTGTCGGACGAGATCCCCACCTCGGAAGGATCATGTGCATCACTCCGCTGTATAGTTGAAGATACTGGTTCTGAATCAACCACTTCCACACCATCAATCACATTGCTTCTCCCCCTCCGTTCCAAACATGATCTAACATGATTTTGAGAGCTACGCCCCCCAACCCCAACCCACCCCGAACGATTCCGTGAAATTTTTGGAAGATGAATACACTCCCCCCACCAACATTCGTAATTAGGCACGAGCTACTGAGCCTCCCCCACCACCACCACAACATAGAAGGATCCGGCCTCACCGGGGGCCGGCTTCCGGGTAACTGGGACTTCACCCCCCACCCTCATCTACACAATCCCATGACCATATCTCCCCCTCCCTCTCATTTCCAATCATGACTAATTAATGTGAATCTGTACGGTGAAACATCATCAAACGATGCCATTAAATTTTAGACATTTTCGAGGATGAGGGGACCCTCCCCATCCGTCAAATGTTGCCCTTAGATTATCGAAGGAAGAGGTATTGCGCTGGTTAGTTGATAGTACCATAACCATCCCCCCCCCACCCACAATTTTAATTAAGCGCGTGCTATTTAGTCCTCATTCTCACCTACTACAAATGATTCCCTTACTGAATTTATGAGGAAGAAATCCCCCTCCCCCCTCCCCCCAATAAGTAGGATCAAGGGTCACTCCGCGGCATAATTGACTACAATACCTAGATACATGTCACCACCTCCCACCCATCCAATAATTTTTTTCGACGTCTAAGAACTATTTATAAATTAAAAAGCGTATTTTATTAAATAATTAATACTCTAGGAAACGGAGAAATTGGGATAAAACGGCAAAAACTGAAGGAAAGTATCAGGAAAGTAACATGACGAGGGAGGAAGGTTCGGGGGGAGGCTCAGGGAGCTTGAGCTCCGGGTACGCTGGAGGGCCGTCCCAGCTCCAGCTCGATAAACGCCGCGACCGTAACCGGAGCCATCGAGAGGGGGCGGCGCGCGGTCAACTGGGAAGTGGGGGCGGGATTGAAGAGCCAAGAGCTGGAGAAACGCCGGGCTCTGGTTCCCCCTTACGGCCGCTATCGCGCTGGAGCGCTAGCGTCGCTCATTATACTCTCGAACCCAAAGGCTTCCGTCGGGTACTACTCTCGAACCCCTAAAATTTTCCAAATTTGAACGCTTCTACCTCGAAAAGTACGTCAACTTTAGCACTTTTGACCCTCAGATCGGACTCTACGGCGGTTTTAGCCCCATATTATGGTCATTTTTGTCGTTTAACAATTGCGTTGCATTAAATCCAAGTTCGAATTTCCCCGGTTTATCGAGCTCGAAGCCCGCGCCATCTTCATTTTGAACAAAGACAAGTTCAGAGACGGTTTGAGTGCGTAAGCTAAGTCCTAGTTAAAATCTCACGTTTTTAAAACTATTTCCGTTCAAATATGAGTTCCAAAGAAAATAATTCCGAAGTCGCCGTGGAGAAGAAGACGGAAACCAACGACAAAAGCTCTACTGACGGAAAAGCTGAACTTAAAGGAACCAAAAGGCCAGCGGAGGTGAGTTACGCCACTTTTATTTTAACGCCGCTCCTTCACGTTCTCATTTACCTTTCGTTTCATCAATTCCCTCTCATTCTCCCTTATTCCCTTCTCAATTCCCCAGTCGAATCGTCAATTTCCACCCATTTCCCGCGGAATTGTTTACCGTTTGTTTGGGTTCCGAGGAGGGTCGGCTTCGCATTTCGCCCACCATGTGATCCCGAAAGCCGGCCGGCCTTTACAAACCCTTCCACCATTAACTCATCTTGGACGTTCGGTTTGTCGCATGTAGGGAAGATTATAGGGAATTGGTGCGAAAACTTGCAGGGGATTTATAGGAAAGGGTTTCGGCGGGGGAGGTGACTTGACGGCGGCGGCGGAACCTTTTGTTTACGTTTTAGTTTTGGCGCTTGTTTTTCTTCAGGGGGCGCTATTGACAGTCGCCGAGACCCCGAACATGGCGTCTCTTCCACCTTTTGCCACGCTTTTTCTTCACGATTTCTCGATCGTTTCTTCGAATTTTGAACGACTTACGACGACTTTTTTGTTTCGTCTTTAAGATTGAATCAGCGACTCTTGACGATTATTCTTCGACCGTTTTTCAATTATTGGGCGCTTGGAAGATTGAAGTGGGGCACAAGCGTCGGTTTCTTTCCACGTTCCCTTCGTTCAATTTTCATTATGAACTAATTCAATTTCCTAATCTTGTCGTTTTTTATACACAAGTGTTACGTAACTGGACTTGGCGAAATTGAAATATTTATTGATTTTATTCCCGATTGATGAACCCAACTTCGGCACTTGGTCGAATTAGTAGTGCATAACTTTTTTTTAAAATGTCAATTCGTTTTTCCTCCTCCTCTTTTGAGTTTTAGTGTATTGCATAAAGAACAAGTAAACCCTTCGTAGCCAGTGGATTGCTCGTCACATTTCGTGTGATCACACGTTAGTGCATACTGAAACCTTGAACAGCGCATCAACTCGCTAATGCGTTGGGTGTTGGGCATTTTATTAGTGAACCGAAATACGTGTAGCGAAGCTTGATGTTTATAAAAATTCTGAAATTCTAAGCTAATATTGTGAAAGTGAGCGAAATTAGCTGCTTTCCACGTTCTGTTTCGTTAGATGATTGCGCGTCCTTAGTGTAGGGGCTTCATTCGTTGGCGTCCAGCTCTGCTCTTCCCCTTCTACACAAGCGTCGATCCACTTGATCTAAGAAGTAGCCACTTCGATTTGATTGCCTTTTCGTTCATTATGGAGCTTTTTCAAATATCACGTTCGCGTGTATTTGTGCACGTGTATACATCCGTTTGAGGGGATGGTGGTGAGGGGGGTGTTGTGTAACGACGTCGCGTAGTCAACCTATGGGACGCGAGTTTTCTATTCGTCTTTTGGGCGTTTGTTCTGCCAATTTTTTAGTAGGGATTCGAACTTGAGTAGTTTTTGTACGTAACTTCTCGCACGTGATACGGTTGTCACTCTCGATGCTGTAGCCCTTCGAAATTTGCTCAGTGTTATATTACAAAGGACTGGCGATTACAATAAATGGGATTGTAAACAAATTGAAGAACATTTTTTCAATAAATGTTACTAGGGGTGGACGGCATGTTTGAGTACATGACATGGACGATTTTTATTAGTCGTTGGGTTATTTAAGTGATTCGACTGAATGTAACTGTAAATTATTGTATGATGAGCGTAGAAACGGTTTTTGAGGGTGGGGGAGGGTGAGCATTTTATATTCCTATGGAGTAATTCTTCATTGTCGGTTCGTCATGTTGGGGGGGGTCTCCGCTCATTTTGGCGTAGGGTTGTGGTGGTGGTGGTGGGGGGTGGGGTGTCAGCAACATTCTGCTACAAATCTCATTTCGGAATGTCGAACGTTCTCGCAGGTTGAGAAAGTCGAGAATCTAGTTGCTCCAACGATATTGAAATGGCGCCAACTTGGCGTAAGTAGGTTTTACCAGTAGCGGGGTGCGCTGACGACCCACCACCACGTGACCTGTGGCGTCCCCCTGTTACGCCCTCGACGCATTTTGCTTCCTCCCTAGTAGTTTTCTCGTGCATTTCAGCTCTTCCCGAGAATTTGTCGTGTTCCAGCCCGCCCTGTAGAAGCGGATGTCACAAGCGACGTTCAGAATTTTAACATAATTTTCAGCGTATTCCGCTCTCATATAAACTTGTTCATTTTATGTATTTGAGAAGAAATGGATAAAAGCCACCGAAAACTGAGCCGTATATAGATGAGCAAAAATGTTGATTTAAAATAAATGGTTCGACGCATAAAACAACGTTCCTCAGCCTCACGAAACATTTTTTATTAACTTGGTTGAACTTGAACTGACGCCACTACCTTTTTTCGTAACTTTACGCTACGGTAGTCGGGAATTGAGGGAACACGACAGTAATTAGCATTCCATAATGTCGTGGGATGGTGGCCATTACTTTATAACCGTTATTAAACTAAGATTGTGTTGGAATACCCTTACAATTTTTGTTGGTTAATTCGAATTGGAATTTTTTAGTACCTCGGACGCTAATCACGTGCAAAAATTAATGAATATAGTGCCGGTTTTGTATAGGTGAAAAATATGTTTGTCGCTGTTTAGTTTTGGTACGATTTTTTAACCGAACGCTTTGAAAATCGTGAATGTTCTGAACTAGACGTGAGCTGATTTGGTTTAGCCGCCTCAGACACAGAGAAGTGACATGTTATAGATTCATGAGCTCTCTGAAAGAACTTCCCTTTGTACTTCGTAGGGCTAAGGAAAGTAGCCACTAAAACGGCGTGCTGTCGACATTTGTGTTGATTAGTTGTGCCGTTCTCGTAGTTTGGTAATGGACGAGAATTGTATATTACCGTTAGTCCTAATCTACACATGAAATTTTTACAGTAGTTTTTGAGAGAGAAACCACAAGGTTTGTTACAAGAAGGTTTGACGTCTCGTGTTGATCTGGTGGGGGGGGGGTTATGTATGGGATTTGAGCTGATTCCAGTCCAGTCTAAATATCGTTGGACCATTTTCTCAAATCGTGTTATTTCGAAGAGAAAGAACAAATTTGGTAGTTATGGAAGGTTTCTTCCTGGGTTAAGGAAGGCGGTAAGGCACAAAAAAAACGGTAGGATCTTTGAATGAAAAGGGTGTCGGCGTGTGGCGTGAGCTGAAGCTGTGGAGAAGGGGTTAGCGTGATCAGAGAGCAGATGAGTAGCGGGGGAGGCGAAAGAGTTGACATTTCAATAATAAAAACATTCTGGGGAGCGAGTGGGAGTTATCTCGTAGTTCGCCGACTTTGAAAGCGGAGGAACGCCCCGCCGTGCAATACAGTGGGCTTCAAGCACGGGGTGAACGAATTCTAGTTTTTATTCGCTTGAAATTCGAGCCTGACGCACATCTTTCAAGTTCTCCTGCATGTTTGAGTCATGTGCGTGTAGCGCCCAAAACATTCCTTCGACGCTTCTTGATACTATTCGCTGAGCTGAAATCTTGAAACAGACACGTTTGTGGCCACGCCATCTGAAGCGTTCCTATTTCAAGTGGTGCCCATGTACTGTAAGGGAGTCTAATTGAAGGGGCGGAGATGAATCGAAAACATGAGCTCCTAATGCGCTCCACTCGCGCTCGAAAAAATCGTAACTTGGAAGGGCGTTTAATTAATTCGATCGAAAGCATCAGATTTGCCTGACAATCCTCCAGTACCACAGTTCCGTGTCTAGTTCTCGAGCACGTTCTAACCGTTGCGTCAAGCCGGTCGCTGGGGTTTTATCTCAAGGACGAGATGCGGACTATGGACGACTGAGGTTATCTCTGGAGAATGAGCGAGGAATTGATAGGACGGTTGCTAGTTCTGCACGTTCCGTTCTCTTCCCTTTCCGACTAGGGAAAGTACTGCCTGGTGGACCTTCGAATAATAACATTTGACGTCCAGTAATACCAGGCGTGTCGTGCGGGCTATCTACAACTAGTACCATTATAATGGAACCTGAGGTAAGGAGCAACACTTGAAATAATTCTTGAATTTCAATTGAAACTAAAATTGAAAACCAAACCAAAAGAAATTTTGATGAAATACTAGCAAACTCTATCAAAGATGTTTGAATCAACTAAAAAGTTGTGGATTGGGGGAGGGGGGGGGTAAGTGGGTATGTGCCCGTTTAAGTGCCCTTTTTCAATTTATTTTACGAAAAAATGAACTTGAATGGTTGAGAATTGAGAAAAATGTGAAAATTTGCTAAAATAATGTGAACTTGAGCAAAAATCTGTTTCAATTACTGAATGTTAGGAATGGGAGTGGTTTGGGAATTGTTAAAAATTCGTATAGCGTTGTCGAAAACATTAACTGAAATTGACGGATAAAAAGCTATCTCCCTGAAATTGTAGAAAAACTCTTGGACGTTTGAGGGAAAAATTGGACTGAAAGTGTTGGAATGCTTCCTGAAATAATGTGAACTCGAGCTCGAAACTGTTTCAACCCCTGAAAGTTGTCATAGTGGACGTGGCTAGGGGGGGGGGTGTCAATTGTTGAGCAATCAAGAATAAACCGTTTGAAAATTCTGTTGATTTCGTTTGATTTGTCACTCGTTAAGCGTTGTAAAAAATGTACTAAAATTGTTGTTTACTCCAGCAACAATTAGGGGGTCACCACGCATGTGGCGCTGAAGTTTTTAACAAAAAAACCGAGCGGTAGTCCCGTCCGATGCACGATTAATAATGTAATAATAGCGCTCATTAAAAAAACCTCGGAAATTCCAGAAGTTGAACTACCGTTCTTTATTCACACTTTCCCCAGTTTCCGATAATTTCACTACTGCGGTCAGGAAACTTCACAAATAATCGTGTTCAAATCCCCCGTAGATTACTTATTTTCGACGAACGTCGCGTTATAAGTAGCAGCAGCCCAATAAATCAATTTTCTCGCGATAGAACGTTGAGTCAAGTTCTTGAAGGTTTGCCGGCTCACTTGTAATATTTGTAGTACTTACCGGTTCGATTAGTAAGATTCAAGACACAAAATATATCACATTACCGGTGACTTCTACGACAAATATTCCAATGTGAAATAGCCGGTAGACTTGTATTAGTCACTCCGTTTCTCGTTTATAGGACTGGTCACCATTCTGTGATCGTAACATCAATCATATATCATTTAGAGGGCTACATTCTGACGAGGTTTAAGTAAACTGAGTGTAAAACGTTCGATTAGTCGTTTGAGCGGGATGTGGGGCTGAGGAAAGGTTCTTGACGCGTTGCGCGAAATGTCCGCGGCAAAACCAGCGGATTCCCTCTTCTGTTGTTGTCTAGTCCACCCCTTGGGAACAGTCCCAGCTGACAAGTTCGTCCAGAGTCCTGACAAGATGCAAATGGCAGCGCCGTCTCGCGTCAATAATGTCATTGAAAAAAGCAACAGTTAGATTTTTACTCGGTCGATTCAACAGGTGGATATTCAGATTACGTTCGGCTGCAGTTTAATTAAAATCGTGTGAGTGCTCTTCGTCACGCGATTTTCTTCAACCGAAGATTCATTCAAAACCCGGCATTTTTTTTCGCCTATTTCTTCCACGAACGCATTTCACGCTTTTTGCTATGAATAGTTCCCCCTTATCAGTTCGTTGGCAAGAAAGGCGGATCAAGTATGTGTTCAGTTCCCGTACAGGCACGTGTAAAGTTCGCATAATTCGAACTCTTGTTGCGCAACTGTCGTCATGTCATCGTAGTTGAAGGGAAGAAGGTTACGTTATCCCCCGAAAAGAAACAAAAATTACGTCCTACTAAGTCCGAAAAAACACTGAGAAAATGGTCTGTGTGTGTGAATGCGATTGGGAGAAAACGGCTGGACCAAATCAGCTGAAACATGATATTGTAGCCCGCAGATTACCATGGGACGCCCAACACTAACTATAGTTATCACAGTGATCAATACGCCAAAAAAACTTTTTTCTGTGTTGATTAATTTTTTTACATGTTAAGCTCTTAATGAGACGGCATTGCCGTAAAATTCGCATCCATTGGAAGATGACGAGAGTAGCACAATAAATCACCCAACGTTTCGACGAAAATCGATTTTAGCGCAATTTCTCCTTATAATCTCCGCTGAAATGTTATTAGAATCTTCAGAATTGACGATGTAGTCCAATAAAGTAAATATACGACGATAGTTAGACAACGCTCGTGAGATGTATAAGGGGAATGAGCAAAATCCACCGAATACGCCACTTTCGTTCTCAAAAATGGCTATAACGATTTTGATAAAAAATGTTGTACACGCTCAGCTCCCAGTGGGGCAACTAAGTATAAAATTCCCGTCCTTGGGAACATGGTTGATCCAATTCACCAATGAATCTGTTTGTTTTAATTCTACTTCTCACGGATTTTCGCTCAACTTACTGTTATATCGCTATTTGCACGTTGTTCCGACCACTACCACGTACATAACCCCTTCAAGTACTCAATATTTATTCTTCTCAATGTGCCTTTGCACACATGAACATTGACCGCGTCCCCCCCCCCCGCCACCTATCGAACCACCATAATTTCTCACGATTTTTGTTGCGAATTTTTAACAACTTCATTACTATGTTTTTAGTCTTGACAACTCTCACTCACTACGGTTTTTACGTGATTTGGTAAATATTTCTCAATTACATTTGCTGGATCTTTCGACAATTGTCGTCTATAGTGCTGCCCTCGTCATTTTCCCACGGGTGGGAATTTTATGGTGTTGTCTCACTTGAAGCTGTGTATACAATTAATTTAATCAAAATCGTTAGAGCCGTTTTGAAAAAAAAATTGTAGAAATAATGTTGGGCAACTCTCGACTGGGCCTTACTGAGTGCTCTTAACTGCATTTTCTCTCCATAAATGTTTCGGTAGAAATGTGAACTATGCGCCCGTATATACTCGTATAGTAGATCGTCGAATTTAGGGGGCGGCTTTTTATTGCAGAAAGTTGTGTGTTGCTGCGTACCAGATGTTTTTTCCTCGTTCGCAGATCAACAGGACGCCTGGAGGTTCGTGCAGGTGTTGCACCTCTCGCGAGCCTTTATTTCCCTACATTAATTGCCTCCTCGGTCGCTTCGCCGAGTTGCACAAAACCGTCGATTTTCCCCTCCACCCTGTGTTACGAACGGGTTCCGCTCAACCTCCTCTTTTTTTTGTCTCACCCCTCGTCTTCGGTCTTGATTCGTTCTTTTCTCTCGGGGCCGTTCCTCGGAGCGGTTCCCCCCTCCATTTGACAGCTCCCCGTTCTCGCCCTGAAACGGTTTTTTGTCTAACTCCCACGTCCGAAATCTGGCGCCTCTTTCCTGATTCATTCCCCCTTCCCCTCCCCTCCATTTCAATCCCTTCCATCACTATTCATTTCACTACAATTTCTGTTTTTCTCCACGGCCCACGCTCTGGTCGTTCCCATCCCACAGGTTTTCCCCCTTCTCTGGATGTCCTGGGTACTCGTTACCTCTTAAGAACTAGATTTTGAAGACGAAGCTAGAGGCTTCCAGCCCTAAAAGTAGTTCCGCTTGGTTTAGAGACCTGTGGACTCCCACCGTGCTACGTAACAACTCGTAGTTTGAAAGAACGAAAATCTTTTAACGCTTTTGGATTGTGCAATATATTCGGAAACATCACGCGATGTTCTTCAATCCTTGAAAATTCTATGAGAGAGGGAGAGAGAACCTCAACAAATTAAGCAATGCAGTAATTATCGTCACAGGAATGACTGTTAGTTCGTCACTGTCATAATTATACATTTTTCGAAATAATAACACGTAGGTAATGAATATACTGGTGCGATTTATACAAATGCTACTTGGAAATTGATTATTTAGTATTTTAGAAAGCTTTTCAATAATGTGTACACATAACCACACTTCGAAATCGCAGGTTCCACGGCATATAACAGTAATTGGAAATACCCGCAGTCCTACTTGTTACACTGCTAAATGAGCCTCACCAAATCTGACTTACGTCTACAGCTGAATATATTTACTTCATTAAGTGGAATGGTTGGGGGGGGGGGGGCATTTCCGTGGAAATGGGTAAAACTAGTTTCTGGTGTATTTTTACATATCTCTGAACGGATAGCTACAGAAAAAGGTGATACACAAAATGTGATTAGGTTGCTAAAAGATGAATCGGCAATATTTGTCGACGGTAGGAAAACCTTGAAAACAACAGTGTTTTGGTCAGTGAGACGTCTCTGGAAAGCGATATGTAGATATGTGAATGATTGTAAACCCCCCCCCCCCCCACGTATTCCGCGTTTTCATAGCGATATTGATAGTGAAAGAATGTCAAGTGGAAAACCGGTCTTGTGCTAAGTGAAAATCAAAGAGCCCCCGCAATTTATTTACATTTCAGTACCCCACCCCACTCCCCCACACAGTTTGTGCACACAAGGGCCCATGTTGTGTGACGCACGTTCAGGAAACCTCAATAGCTTGATGTGAAAGACTATTAAACTTCTTTTCCTGGTAACTGTACTTTGCTAGCTTACATTTACTCATCTCAAACCACAGGAGACTGAATAAGTCGTTTGAAACTAAGGGCAGTTGTTGGTTAATCTTTAAAAAATGAAGTGAAATTCGTTGGTTAAAATTAGTGGGAAATTGGAGACTACTCCAGTTATTTATGATCTGATGTGAGTGTGTAAAAGAAAATGAGTTATTACTTGAAACTCACACAGAAACTATTTATTCGAGATGGAAATTGTCGAAATAAATTACAAATCTTTTCAAGTCCTGGTGACCATAAAAGACATTATAGAGGCACTCCACTAATAATTTTCTTCACAATGCCCCTATGAGATGGAAGGCTCGTAACGAATGCATTGTGTTTGTATTCCTGAAACTCTTCATATTGAAGGTTGCTGCAATACGTTGCTGTCTAGTGCTGGTCCTTCGGCCATTGTTAGGGGAAAAGGTAAGGGGAGTTATTATTGGGCCCCTTCACTTATTCCTCATGCCAGCGAGAATCGCTTGCCAATGACTCGATCTAGCATTTTTTCAGGTTAAATGTATAGTAAATGTCGACTAGGGCTTGAGAATTCGGGTGAGCTGTATTGAACTAGCACTCTCAGCAGGGAAAATTCACAATGTGGAAGTTTTTGTATGCGAGTCATTTCTAGCTCTGTGCAGGGAGGGTCCTTAAGAGTAGAGCCACATGCTAACCTCATTTCTAACTTTCGACTGCTTCCGCTTTTTGTCGATAATTGTGTCATTGTTTATTTTTTTTGCTCGCAGGACAAAACGGACGACGTTAAAAAATCGAAAAAAGAAGAGGAAAATGGGGAAGGAGACAACTTCGAAGAGATCCTTGATGAAGAGGAAGAAGAAGTTGAAGCAGAGGAGGAAGACGAAGATCAACTGAGTGAAGCGGACGAAATGGGCGACGAACTGGGGGAAGGTAACAGAATTTATCATCATATTACTTTGACAAACAAGCGACGAACATTCACAACATTCGAAATCCAACAAGTTGAAGCAGTTGGAGAGCAAAATTGTGGGACATCAAAAAAGATCATTTCATGAACCATTTTGCAAACAAAATTAGAAAAACGAACGTGTATGTTCAGCAAATCACATTGTCCTATGTATTTCAGCAGCACAAATAGTTGTGTGGGGAACCAAATGCACGCATAGTTCGCTTCGGAAAAAACTTATTTTGTAAACTTATACGGAAATTTATTTATGCAGTTACTGTCGACGTTTAGAAGAGTTCTAAAAACGCGATTTTGGGCACATGTTGGTTCTCTTCTTTCAACGGATTGTTGGAGAAACGTTTAACAAAATTACCAAAACGTGTAAAAAATATTTACTTTTTGTGCTTTGTACGCCTACATCGACGTTTTACAGATATATTTGTGAAAAACCTATTAGTGGAATGGATAGTCTAATCAAAACCGTTGGATCCGTTTTCGAAAAGTAACACCCTTGTTTTGGGTATATTTGGTCCCCCACGCGTCATCCCATCGAAGGAATGTCGGGGGTTTCGTGTTTTCTGAAAACAGCAACCCTCTTCTGTAGCCTTATTTCCTTTGGGTTGTGAAAATTAACCAAATGGGTGTATTGCGTTCAATAGATTGCTTTCTTAGTCCAATCTCAATAAATGCGGAAATACGGTACTCAGCTCATTTGGGGGTTGTGGCCGTAAGGAACAGAAATGCCGGGGTGAGCTAGGCGGGTCTAAAGCAGAGTTGACTGCCTTGGATCGGCATGAAACGGTAGATTTGAAGGCCACTTGGTATATCAAGCGTCTAGATGGGACGACATGCATTGGACGACTTTGTGAGACCAGTCAATTCTACTCGCACGAAACTCTTTCGCCCGATAATGATTGTGTGGTTGAACGAGAATTGATCGAACGCGTTCTCACAGAAGTTACGAAATTCGAGGACACGGCCTGACCTATACATGTTCACACAATCGAAGATGTTCGAAAAACGCCCCAACCCCAAATTCAAATCGAATTTATTACGATTTGAACGCAACTGTTCATTAAATTTGGCGTACTCTGTCGTGCAGTTGTGATCGTGTGTACTAGAAACATGCCTTGGATGCTGGTGGGAGCCAAAAAATGAATCATTGCTCTACTGACACCTACTAAGCGAACTTTGAATTGAATCAAGGGCTCAGATGACTATTCCTAAGGCAGAGAATGATCATGCCGTGCTACAGCTTCAGCTTGCTCATGCGCTCATGTTCGATCGCCACCGTCGCCTTGGCGATCACGCACAGCAATTCAACGTACACAATGTGAAAGTTAAACTAACCGACACAAATCTTTTCGTATTCTCGGCTAAGGTGTGAGAATACCTGTGGGAGGTTTATAAAAAAAATTGTCACGAACTGATTATAATCAGTTCGTGACAATTTAAAAAAAATATAAATATGGCCAATTCAATATAAATATGGCCATACAATAATGGAAAGTGGACGGATCCAGTGAGTTCCTCGGGTAATAGGTGAGGTAAGTTACAAGAGAGAGGTTGACTGAACCGAGTAGGAATTATTTGGTGTGACGCATCACACAACTTTCTGGGCCCTTCGTCCTTCCTAATCAAACTTATCTTCATTCAGTTTATGCTGGACGGTCAATTGGACGGTGGTCAATGTTCTACATAGAAACGGGTTGTAAAGCTCAACGTTCTACTGGGTTCTGGAATTTGTTGAAGTGATCGTAGCTATGCCACGACCATTATTGATCCAGTAATCAGCGCATAGGTGATTTATAAGATTGCGAACCTGATTTTTATTATGAGTTGGTTCGTATTCACTGGTTAATTTTCGGGTTACAACTAGAAAAGCTATGAAGCGAAACGCTAGTTTGTTTACTGGAATTAGTAGGGCTGCTCCTGATTACCTTGAGAGCGTTATTCAACTCTCAATGTATTGGTAATTGATCGGACTACCGTCCCCGGCTTTTCAGAGCGGCGTTTAATGAATTTAATACATTTAAAAATTATACTGAGCGGCATTTTAGAAAGAAGAAAACTGAGCAATCATCTTGCTTCGGTATCGTTGATATATTGCGCTGCTCTCACAAACAAGAATTTTATTCGTCATTTTTAATTTTGCATTATAAAAAAAATGTAATCATGAGTCGTTTTTTAGAAGAAACTTGGAGTTTTGATCACTATAATAACAATTGTTTTGAAACGATTTCGCTCGGGCACGTATTTTGGCGTCCCGTGGTGCTGGTCATTGGCTAAATATCAAATTAGTCGAATCGTTTGTGGTTCAGCTGTTCATTTCACAGACAATTTTCCCTAAATGATGCTTTTCAGACTTGAAAGCCATTAACACGTAAAGGTTTGAAGTAAACTTTCATAAATTAGCCTAAATACATAACTTTCTTTTCTACTTCCTAGGGCTAAGGAAAGTGATGGTAGAAAAAGATAAAACAACTACAGAGAATTGAAATTTAGACGAGTTAGGAGTACGAAACCTGGATGATTGAAAGCTGCTTCAACTGGTAGCATTTCTTTTTAGATCCTCTTGATAATGTATTTTGAGGTGAAGTCGAAAGTGATGGCAAAACTGCAGACAGACAGACGTCTTCGAGACACATTTCAAAGATAGGAATCTCAATTCCCCATACACTTGCATCAACTTGGTTCATTCTACACATGAACGATTCTGATTGATACAGTTGCACCAACAAAATTTTAACTATAGTTTAATCTACAGCGATTAAAGCCAGTGACTGTAGAACCCTATAAATTCTCGCCTTGAATTTTAATCCCCCTTTTTCGGTAATGATTTATTCATATTCGTGACTTTCATTAACAGAGCTATAAAAGACGAGCTAATTTACTTGAAAATAAAACGCAGTGCTATTTGGAGGAGTTTAAATGTAATGAATAATACAGCGGCAGAGGTGCTAATAAGAAGTTTATTCGATTTTGCGAAAGAGTGGTGCTGTCAATTTTTGAAGGAATTTCTAAAGACGATAATATTGTGAATGAACACGAACTTAATCTTCTCGTATTGTTCCTGTTGCCGAAGCCGGTCAATTAATTTAACTGAATAAAGTAGTTTTTATTTGGAAAACCTGAATACTCTCTGTATTTGTCTAAAAGTCAACTTTTTACTTCCCACCCCAACAGTAAAGAAAAAGTTGTCTCTTCGTCAGGTCAGTGAGTTATGGGGCTGAATACAAAAAACTCGTTTTGGCGCGCGTTTGTGATTTTTCGAAACATTCTGAAGCAATTAAATTATAACCCTTCCGGCTCGGAACGATACAAGTCGAAAGTTTAAATTAAAATGTCGTTTTTACTTTCCTTAGCTCTAAGAAGTAGAAAGGAAAGTTATGTAATCGACTGAAAAAAAAAATGGGTTCTCTTCAGATCTTTACGTTTCAGACCCCCCTGAGTCCGAAAAACACTATTTGGGAAAATGGTATGTGTGTCTGTGAACGATTTTTAGAGAGAACCATCGTACCAAATCCACTCAAACTAGATATCTCGCCCGCAGGTTACCATGGGACGCCGAAATACGGGTTTGAACAAAATCCACCGAAAGTTAACTAGTTATCATAGTGATCAAAACACCAAATATTTTTTTTCTCAAAAATGGCTCTAACGATTTTGATTAAATTTTTTATATTGATAGCTCCCAATATGGCAATTATACCATAAAATTCCCATTTTTGGGAGAATGACGAGAGCAGCACAATAACTTGTCAAAATGTTCGACGAAAAGCGTTTTTAGCGCAGTTTTTTCCTTATAAACTCCGCTGGAATTTTTGTTGCATGTTAGAAAAACATTGGTATTGTAGCCAATCCAATACCTAAAGGGTGAGTGTTTAGAAACGCCCATGAGATGCAAAAGTAATTACTATCCTTCTTCAAAAAATCTGTGTACCAATTGCTCAATAATTGTGTTGCAATGAGTACGAAAAGCGTAATTAATTCCGGAACTGTAAGCGCTACCGCTTCCTGCTGCCGTAAAGCGTTGTTTGACCAAGTTCAAATTAACTGAGTGATAAATGAATTGATTAAATAGAATTAGCCGTGTACAAAGTGAATTGTTGTAAAGCTAAGGAAAGTTGTGTGTTGCAACGCACCAGATATTTTGTCAAGAGATGTCGCTTAAAACCTGTTTAACTATATTTCGAACCCAAAGTGTCATTTTGTTGGTAATATAGTCAAGTACAAAACGTCATATTCGTTTAGGTGTTTAGAAGTTTTTTTTCCAGTTAAATATGTCGAATTTTGAGCCAAATTGAAGAGCATTTGCGGCGTGTAATGAAAAAGGCATTGGCATTGGCTTCAACCATCAAGACTAGTGCTGGTTGCAACGTGTCAAAAGTGGCGATTTCAATGTTATTGACTAAAAACACGAAAATCGACCGAAAGTTTGAAGACGACGAATTACAAGAACTATAGCTATACACAAACAAACGTAACAAATTATGGTGGAGCGCTTGCATGTCACTCGCCAAGCAATTTCCGATCGCCTAAGAACCACGAGGCAGATTCATAAGGTTCGAAAATTGGTTCCACATGAACTGAACGAACGGCAAATAGAAAAACCAAAACTGTGTTTTTAGTTTTAGATTTGCGAGAAAATTGCTGGACCTGGGACTAGTCTTTTTCTGGATAACGGGCTCCAATGAGGATTTAAAAAAAAAAATAGTTGAGTTATATGTGATGTGCCCCTCATCTTCACATAACTGTCCTTCTTCTCTATCCGACTCCATAGGGTAAACGATTCACAAACAAGAATTTAAAAAAAGTCTATTAAAAATTCTATTAAAAGTCTATTTAAAAAGAAACTTGACACACTCGAAAAAGCGTACTCCCCCTCGACGGTCACAATCAATTTTAAAACAAAACAAATCGGTAAGTTCACGAGAGACCCTTCAGGTAACAATTGCAACGGTTGACTGACTCGTCAGACTGAGGTAGGTAGTTCTACTTGGTCTTAGTTCGGATTTGTGCCGCGAGGGGAGGAATGAGCAGCTAGTGATGACACAATGTGTTATTCGAGTGATAAACCGATAACTTGATTCAAACATAATGATTGGCGATGGTATAAAATCAGTAGGTCAGTAGATATGTAGAAGGATTCCTCATTTCATCACATATATATGTTGTTCTCAATGAATTATCCTCTGGTTATTCGTTGACTAAAAATAACCCAAATAACGATTTTTAAAAACGTTTTCGATATTTCCACAGTAAATTCATAACTGTTTCTTCAACCGTTCAAAGTAAAGTGTCTTATTGCAACTCACACTTGGTTCCCCATGACTATTTCTGTTACTCCGTAACATATTTGAATTTACGGAGGTTGCAGCAAGTTGTTGTTTGAACAGTTGAGGAAATCCCTCCAACACAATTGGATAGCATAACAAAATGAAATATTTAGATGAATTTCTTGCCCTAATAACATTCCAGCCACCAACACGCATGCTAGTTCTACAAACTCTAGATACAAGTTTTTTCGACCCGGTATACTTCTCAGACGCAAAACTAATGACCTCTCATAGAACGATCTCTTGTGTGATTTTTGTTTTCCTTGAGCTCTACTAAGTAGCGATGAAGGTTTGTAATCAGCCGAAGAAAAAAAAAATTAAGACTTCTTCAGATGTTACCATTTTATTCTGAGTCTGAAAAACGCCGTTTGAGAAGATGGTCCGTGTGCGATTGATATCCAGTCAGCAGATCAACGTTAGACGCCTAAGTAAAGATGTGAGTAATATCCATCCACAAGCTATAGTAATTTGGAAGTGGACAATTTTATGTGGGACAACGGTGATTTTCGTACGTAGGAGAATTACTAGAACAGCCCAATAAATTATCAAGTGTTTATGGAAGATCTTATAGTTTTGTGGGTGAAAAATGAATAAATTCTGGTCCTTACTAATTCGTACAATCGTGTCAATGGTCTCAGCAAGTTACCTACTCAATGGTTATGTAATATAACGGTTATAAAATAATTAGGCTCATTACACAAAATTCCGGAGTTCAAACTATTCTTTCTCTGACTAACTTTTGCCTCTATAATACCGGAGCTCTACAAATCGTATCGTCGGTGCAATAATTCCAGAACATTGTTGAGCACTACCAATTTTTTCCTTCGTTGATGTTGGATCAAGTTTTTCCTCAGCACATCTAATGCATTTCCATTGATGTTTTACATCACGGGATAACACAAAACACGAAACTGGTTCTGGCTCGTGAGATTTTAATCGCAGTCTAACTTGCTGATTATGAACTCATGTTCGAGCTAACCGTGGCGCATAATTGTTACAGCGAAGCTACGTTAGTGAATTCGAAATAGAAATTTAGTTCAACGTGCGTAGAGTAGGCGTGGTTTTATCTATTCAGTCGGGCGGGAGTATTTGGGTATTTATAAATAATTATAGGATGTTTGTTACTTTGATTGCTCAATGTGGATTTATTTTTCATTCCTTTCGCGATTTTGTTTTTTTACAGAAGAAGACGAAGAGGATGTCGACGACGACGAATCCGCGTAATGCCAAATAGTTCTGGTTTTACAACGAGTGTGTCAGGTAGTGACCGTGCGCCAAGGGAAAAGCCCGTGTGAGGTTAGGTCAGTGACGAACTACATGAGATTAAGAAAAACAAGCATGTTTCCTCGCTATCTACTCTCATCACCTGGGATTTTTTTTCTTCCTTCATTTAAAAAGAATTTTAATTCAATCATCCTTTGGCCGAACTTATAATTTTTTTATTTTTTAACTTTGAATCATCTGTAACCTTTTTTAAAAAATGTTTTTGTTTTGTTGAACGAAACAACCAAATCAATCAGGGCAATAAGTAACTCCAAAACGTTTTTCCCTTCATGTTATAATTTTGACGAACTTTATACCTCTGTACTAAATCGTAGCATGGAGCTAGTATCGTGTGCACGACGCCGTGCGGCGAGCTCGTTAAACCTCCTTCCCCTCCCTCATCCTTTTTATCCCTCTTCCCCACTCCCCTCCTTCCCCGTCTGTAACTTTGTAAAATAATAGTTTTTAAGACTTTTTAAGGTAATTTTCCCCCTTTCTCTGGTTATCGAGCATATAGAAAATGGAATTGATATGACCATTGTATTGAACTGTACAAAATAATATTTAAATGAATTTTAAGTAATCGTGATTTTTTAAATTGTGTACTATTTAAATGAGAAAATTTGATTGCGCTCTTTGAATTTATTTTTCCCCCCTCTCATGTTGTTTTTGGGCGGGGGGAGAAACAAATTATCTTTCCTTTAATAAAGGCAACATAATGAATTCGCAATGATGTTCTTGTTGTTGAAATAGAATGAAACAAAAATCTGCTTTTTGAGTGCTACTTACAAAACGTGACAATTCATCCTCCCTCCAATCCTTCTCACCTCACCCTATACCTCGAATTTATCAATGACAATTGATTTGATCGGAACTGGTTTGAAAAGAAAAATTAATTTATTTGAATTGAGTGTTACATTTAATTTTACTTTTTTTCTGGACTAAACTGAAAAATACGGTGTAAATTGTGTGTATTCGTGATAGTCTGACAAGTTTTTCAGTAGTCTAGGTAATACGACGTGCCCTTCTTTGTCACTTATTGTTAAGTTTTTATCGGGTCTAAACACAAATGATGATGTTTCCCCGTTCCTCCATTACGGCAGCCATTAATGTTAATATCTTACGAGGAAACCAACTTTGTACTTTTTTTTTAAAGTTTGGCTCCCTTCCCTCATCATCGCTCTCCATTACAATCATTGCATTTTGTACTCGTAAAAGAGAGGAAAAAGAAATATGCAAAAGCCGGAATGAAATTAAGTACAATTGTAGTTGTAAATCTTGTGATTTTTGCCCCCGTTACAATTGCTAGATAGAAAAAAATCGAATTGTTTTATTTTTATCATAGAATCACGTGATTGTACACGATCATCGGACCTTGAATTGGAAATAACTCACTATCCCGAGTATTATTAGACAAATAGACAACAGAGGGATTTGATGCCTTTAAATCGCTAGAAAGAACGCTGTCGATTTTGCTTTTCGTTTCAATGCTTGGATTTTATTTTTCTCGAAGTTTCAAAACTGTTTACGACAGCGTTTTTGAGGTTTTTTTTGTAAGACAGCTTACACGGTACAGGAGCTGCAGGATCCTTCCACTCCCTTCTCTTAATTTCTCGCATTTTTAATTTAAATATAATTTTTTTTATAAGATAGTGCATTGCATTTATTCGATATATTTTATTTCTCCTATGAGACTCTTCTTGGTGTGTTTTGCGGATTATCTGTTGATGTAAATTGGGAGGATTGTGGTCTTCGACGCATGACCGGCAATCGTGTAATTGCTGACCATGATTTATGTCAATATGAAAATTCATTTACGGCGAATGTTATTTATGGGGAAGTCAGCGTTCTCATTATGTTCGAGAGTTTTCCAGGCTGGACGAAGAAATATAAATTGGAGTCGTTGCAATCATAATTTGCTTGCCCGTCAGCTGATGAGAATGAAGTGCAAGCTCAGACAGAATCCGGCGTTGAATTTCCCTGGTGGCCTTGTTGGAATGATTCAGAAACATCCTGTCGGTAACGGCGGCCTCGCTAGCAAGCTGGATAGGATGGAAGTAGCGAAACACCTCTTCTTAATATAACTACGAATTTTGTTAAACTGGGGTAATGGAAGTTGTACCTAACTCGTTCGAACAGCTCGCTCCCGTTTTTTAAAAATGTGCCTTCGTTTCCACGAATATCTGGTGAGACTCGTCTAACAAATTTCCTTAGGCCCAAATACAGTCACTTTTAATGGCTTGAGCTGTGATCTGTTCATATGTAATTCATAAATCATAACTTCACGTTTTACGTAGCGATGGGAGTTCCGGAAGTTATTGGGCTGCTTCCACTCATTCCACGTCCATTATTGAGTAATCCGTACTCGAGGGATTCATGAGACTGTCACTACGGTTTAATTTTAATTTTTAGAAGGGTCGTGTTTTCTACTTTGAAATTATCGGGTAAACACTGAGAAAAGATAGTTTAAATTATGGAGTTAGTGGGGTTGCTCCTAAATGTCTAATAAGCGTTATTAAACTCAAATTGTATAAGTTCCTTATTGGACGGCTGCTCTGATTTTTGTATGAGCGGTATTTATAAGGTAATAAATTTATTGTGCGGCTCTCGTCGTTTTTCCCGTGCTGTTTGGAAGTATTCGCACTAAATGTTGATGGTTATTACACACCTACGTTCACTGTGAAGAGCTAAGGAATGTTAGACTCCCGTCCTCTTGCGATATTGACTCGACTGGTCCCCCGTCGAAATTGGTGTTCTCCCTGACGTCCCATAATTAAAAGCACGGCTGCCTTTAATCATTCCTCCCTACTAAAAATCAACGTTCAGGCCAACTAATACAAAATTTGGAGTTTCTATTTATAATACGAATTTAGAGCTAAAGGTCGTAGTTCTTATAAACTATTTTTGTGCCAATTGTGAATGTTGTTGCTCAAGCTAACTGAAACTTGAATCACGGTCCGTGCGAAGATATTGATATTATCTCATGAAAGTGC
The DNA here is from genome assembly GCA_020466155.1 of Pachypeltis micranthus. Classification (NCBI taxonomy): domain Eukaryota; kingdom Metazoa; phylum Arthropoda; class Insecta; order Hemiptera; family Miridae; genus Pachypeltis; species Pachypeltis micranthus. The sequence continues at coordinate 44,778,925 of CM035769.1, forward strand.
GCGATTTCGGTCGAATCGTAACTTCGGCATCATTCACGTATTGAAAAAAACGTCAGAAGGTATGCGCTAGATTACTCGCCTTGCTCTTTCTGACAGTGAAAACGTTGTTTGGGTACCGTACCGTATCCTGATCCTGGTAAAACGGCTCTCTGACCGGTGGCTAATGACCCCAACTTGGTTTTGTGGACCTCAGATCCGGGCCCACGTATTGAGTTTTTGAGAAAAAAATATCTGGTGCTACTCGTCATGTAAACTCCTGAGCCCAACGTGCATTCAGTACTCGAACAGCTAATCAAATTCGTTTTTCGCTCACTTCACATGAACTTGGCTCAACGTTATACGTAGACGCTGGTGGCGCTTAAGGTTCCGGGATTTATTGAGTTGCTCCCGTTAGTGCCAGCCACGACCATTATTTTGTAATCAGTGGATTGGCGATTTTCCTGAAAGGGATCTTTCGTACGGTTTTGGGATTATCAGATGAAAACAAATCGAGGCGAGTCAACCGCCGGTAGTTGGAATTTCAAAATTATTGGCGTTGCTCCCAATCACTAAACCCTTATCATTTAGTTAGTTTATTGGGCTACCATTTGATTTATCGCATTCGATTCAGCATCGAATAATACTAGAACCATTATTTGTCAATAACAACTATGACACTTCGGTGCGAAAGAACGGGTTTTTGTAGACCGGGTTTAAGGTAAAATATAGCCTGGATCGCGGACGGTCACTAGAAATGTGGGGTCCCCTTGCCTTGAAACCTTGGTATCTGTTTGGGGTGGGGGTTTACAAAAATAAGGCCGAAAACGGCAGTATTATTCAAACCAAACGGCTCTAAAATCTACGTATTCCATCACTTATTGTGCTCTTCCCGTCATTAAATCGGTGCATTGATAACTATAGTTAGTTTTAGATATTCATTTAAGGCGTATGGGAAAACCCACTGCAGTAAATTGACCTATTCTGGTGTACCGTATTAATGTGGAGGTTGGTTATACAAATTTCAGCTGATTTAGTTCAATCGTTACTTCTTGAGCTCAAAGATCAACACAATAATCAAGAAAGATCAATTTCAATTTTTTGTTCCTTGAACTTGGTAGGAAAAGTAAAAAGTTGTGTTGTTGAGGTCTTCCTACTAGGCTATAAAATATAAATAAATTCAACAGAAAATCGTATTATACTACAAACTAGTGCGAGTTGAATAATTATTTATGAAAATGGGGATTGAACGTAATAACGAAAAAGAAAAAAAGTCTACTTCAAAAATAAACTGGTAGTAGGAAGCAGGTTATGATGGGTATTAATAAAGTAGAAAGGAACGTTATGTAATCGGCTGAAAAAAAAAAATTTGAGTTTTCTTCAGATCCTACTGAGCCCGAAAAACACAATTTGCGAAAATGGTCTGTGTGAATACACAACTGCAGACTTAACGTCACTGAGTGCGACGTATCACCTCTATTACCGTCAGATTTGGTCACTTACCGTCATGCACCTACTTACCATCACAAATCCGTGACTGTAGGTAAGTCTGGTGTGTGTTAAGCAGAGAGCAAGTCGGTTTCGATTCTTGTTTTTAACTTCCAAAACCTCAAAACGGTGCTGGCCTCAAGATCATCCCTCCCCCCCTCACTACCACCACAACCCTACTTATACGTCAAATATTAAGTTTGGTATCGATGTCCATAGTAAAAGGTATGGCGATTTCAATAAAATAATTCGTTTCACTCGTGGAATAAGTGGAGGGGGGAAATGATGTGTATCTGTGAACGATTTTTAGAGAAAACGGCCGTACCAAATGAGCTCAAACTTGATCTCGCCCGCAGGTTACCATGGGACGCCAAAATAAGGGTATGAGTAAAATCCACCGAAAGTTAACCATAGTGATCAAAACACAAAATTTTTTTTCTCGAAAACGGCTCCAAAGATTTTGAAATTTTTTTTTATATTAATAGCTCGTAATAAGACAATAGTACCATAAAATTCCCATTCGTGGGAAAATGACGAGAGCAGCACAATAAATTGTCAACATTTTAGCACGATTTTTTTCTTATAAACTCCGCTGAAATGTTACTAGAATGTTGAAACAAATTGGTGTAGTAATCCGATCTAATACCTTTAGGATTAGCGTTTAAAAACGCTCATAAGATATATGGGGTCCCTCAAGAAATTCCGGAATTTCAACTACCACCATTTCGCCTACTAACAGTTCTAAACGTTTTCACCCAATAACTCTGCAAAAGTGATTATTATCCTCTTCTTTAAAGTCGTGTTTGCAGCCTCATTAATTCTCTGTGTACCAATTGCTCAATAATGGTCCGGGAATGACTACGAGCAGCACAATAAATTTCGGGACTAAGCGCTACCGCTTTCTGCTGCTGTGAAGTGTTACTGACCAAGTTCAAATGAAATGAGTGATAAATATATTGATTAAATAGAAAAAGCCATGTAGAATGTGAATTGACGTAGAGCTAAGTTTTTTCTAAAGATCAAACGGTGACTCCCGAGTCTGTAAAACACTATCTGGGAAAATGGTCTGTGAATGCGATTGTGCGCGTACAGCTAAACCGAACCAACTCCAGCTTGATGTCTAGCCCGCAGGCAAATGAGAAAGTGTTTAGAGCAACTCCCCCGCGCAAACTAACTATGGATATCAAAGTTACCAAAACGGGTTTGATTAAATTATATTTACGTTTGAACAATAAAGAATGAAATCCCCATCCTCGGGAAAATGACGAATTTAGCGCAGTTTTTTGCGAACTCCGCTCAAATGTTACTAAAATCTTCGGAAAGATTAAGGTGGTAACGCTTATAACGTGTATAGGAACTACTTCAGGAATTCCGGAATTTCAACCCCCGCTGGTTCACTTATTACCTTTCCGTACAGTTTTTACCCGATATTTCTGGAAGTCATTATTATATTTCTTTTACAAATTTACAGTCTCATTAATTCACTGTGTACTGATTGCTCAGTTATGGTCATGGCGCGAGGAGAACCACAATAAATTCCGCAATTATAGGCGGTATCATTTCTACCACTGTGAAGTTGAGTTTGACCAAGTCCAAATGAAGTGAGTGAAAAATGAATTGAATTAGTATGAAAAGCCATAAAAACCACAGTATTTACTTAGAACTAAGGAAAGTTGTGTAGTGCTTAGTACCTGATTTTTTTTTCAGAAACGGCTATTTTGAGTAAATTTCTTGTGTGAACAGTTTCATACTATAAAATTATCGAGATTTTCCCCTATAAATCGCTCGTTCGCTACTAGCGTTCTTGAAAAAATATGGTGCAACTCCAGAAATTCTGGAATTCACAACACAAATCTAGTTAATTTATGACAGTTTTTATTTACCTGAGAACTCTAAAACATTAAACATAATCCTTCTCCAGAAAATAGATTGTCAGTCATGTAAATTACCTATGCACTGAATACTTAATAATGGCCATGGCGTTAGTAGGAGCAACTCCATACATTCTGGAATCACAAAAGCCTCCAGTTCTGTATGTACAGAGTTGTGCTACGTTCTACCAACTGAATATAAACTGAGTGAAAAATTGGATGAATGCACGCGGGGCTGAGGAAAGTTGTGTGATGCGTCTCACAAGATATTTCAAATAGCTTTAAAAGGTTATTGAAATAAGAGAACCCAATTCTATCGTGAAGGTTGATGTCACCGCTTGTCTTAGATAGTGCCGGGGCATGAATTGAACTCTCCTGCCATCCATCTTGAAGAAGAGAGAAACGCTGGAAATCAAGATATACTCGTAGATGTCGACGGCCGTCAAAGGGAACGGTCCCGTTGTCGACAGCCGCAGGGAACGTGTAAGCCAGCTCGATAGCGGAACGTTTTGCAGTAACGGGTTACTGACATGTGTGCGTTGTGAGGCGAATAAGTAGTCCCTTAGCGTTTTTCGACTATTATGGCGAAATTCGTTGTTGCAGTTAGTCTAAAGAAACATTAGTTCGCACGACAATGGCTTTGTACATTACCGCTTATCTACTAAGCTAGTTTGTATTTATAGACAAAGATTGTTGAAAAAAAGCGTTGATTATTAATAACATATTTTGTGAGAAGGCAGCAGATAAGTCAGTGCTACTTCAGGAAATTTTTTATCACCATTCACAGCATCAATTTATTAGTATACATGGGGAAAAATCTGGGTTTCTTTCAGTACTACGCACATTTCGTAAGGCTCCAAGATCGTTCAGAAACCTATTGCGATCGATCACGCAATCTCAGCTCGGATTAATGGCGGGACGACCGACCACTTCGAATTGGACGCGTCACGTGCGTTCACGTACTATTCTAATAACCGAGGCGTGCATTTTCGAAATGCAATTGTCTTACTGGCACTTATATTTGAGCAGTGCGTGCTTGTACTTTCGTGAATTGAAAAAGCGTCTAAACAAAAACCTCATCCAATTAGTCACGACAGCGTTTCCGTATAAATGGAAAACCAGAAATGTCCGAAGAATCATTTGTAAACAATTGACCTTTGTAATGCCGCGAAAAGTAGGGAAATTTGGTGACGTCCAAATACACTAACTATAAATTCGTGTTAGACTGAAAACCAGTTTATAATGCGTTGACATGGCAACTTCCACGGTGATGCGGGGGGGGGGGGGAGACAAGTTTTCTCGAAAGCGGCTATTTTGATAAATTTAATTATTTTTACTAGTAAGTCCACCGATTTTAATTACTGTTGAAGAACGGCAATGTTCTTAATGACATTAGGATCAGCTAATGCGAACCAGAATTCATTCCTGTAGTGGGGTTATTGTGATGAATTTAGAATAGGAATAGCTAATAATTGGCAAATTCAATGTATAGACACAGATGGAACATCGGCACGACAGATGCACTAACATTTGCTTGTCACCACATTTGGAGATTGAGAGAATAATGTATTATCTTTTTCTTACTTCCTAGTAAGAAGGGTACTTTATAGATCAGACAGACCGTTGATTCTTCAATAGTGATGCACACGGAAAATCTTTCACTACCAACCATTATAATAAAACATACTTGTCGGTACGTTCATGTAAACAAACGTTAAGAATCTATAAATTTCCTGCTAACCCTTTTTCGCGAAAACTTTCCAGGTCTTCAACTAAGGGACTATTTCTTCGGCGCAATCAAGTAAACCACTTTCACTCATCACTAATTGCACAATTCTAACGAGTTGTTCGAAACGGCTACTGCATTTGAAACTAAATACGAGATGGAAAACTGAAGTGGAGTCCATTGAGTAGTAATACTAACGAAATTCTTTAATAACGACAAATTCTTTGCCGTTTCTAAAGGCTAATATTGATCAGAGTAACGAGAAAAGAAAACTGTCCAAAACTTCGATTTGTCCTCTTCCGCCTCTTTGGTTAATTTAAATCTCAGTTATCAAACATACTTGCAAAAGACTGGTTCATATTTAGTTAACGAGAAATAAGAATCAACAACGCACCTGCAAACCTTGCTCGGCGAGAACCAAGAAATTCGATTTCTTCACCGCAGTCGATTAATAAGCCAAACACTGAAAACGTTGCGTTTTAACGTATCGTCGAATCATAGGTAAGCTGATCGAAAGTCTGAATTATTATCTCGCAAAACCTGGAAATCGATCGTGAGACGGAATGGAGCGCGGCCTGTTAATCCACGATTCACTGGGAAGAGATCCCGTCAATCTCTTTATAATGATTATTTTCCGAAGTTGTCGCCTTCATTGACTATGTAACTATTAATAACATTCATTCGACGGTAATTAGAATCATTTACCCCTTTCAATCTAGAAATCGTTTTGCTTTATCTTCTTATACGTGCTCGTTAGGCGGTTAACATGTGTGTGTGTGTGTCTCTCATGTAGCACTTACGTAAGACTCAAACTGGCATACTAAATGGTGGTCTGGTTTTCCCGAAGTTCTGGAGTGACATTCAAGTTATCTTAATATTCTTTAAATGAAGACATATCTTCGAAAGATCGTTTTTCAAACTGTCGAAAGCTACCGATTTTGATAGAACGAGCTGGAGGACACCTCGAGGTAACCAATTCTCACATTTTGTCTCCCAGTAGAAATAAGCTGAATAGAGATACAGTGTGCGTATCTTTGAAAAATTTGCTACGCTACTGTTTACTCTTCAGAGGACTTATGTACGAAATAGTAGGAATTCACTGATATCCGGCAAGATTGGACAAGAGAGAAACGGTCTACAGGAAGACACCAAAATAATTGACTAGTGGGCGGACGTTGCGAGGAAATTCTGATCAGTGTCCATTAGTTTAGAGACTAACGTTCGGTGCGACGTAACGTACAACGTTCCTGAGCTTCATGTGCATTCAGCGATTTTTATCACTAAAGTTGTTCATTCAATTTATATGAACGTAATTCAACGTTCTACATAGACACAGGTTGCGGTTAAGGTTCCAGAACTTATTGAGTTGCTCTTGTTAATACCACGAACATTATTGAGTAATAATTACATAGGGTATACACGAGACTGTCAACATGATTTGTTGCGAGAAGGATCGTGTTGACTGTTTTGAAATTATCGGGTATATGTGTAACGAACGATAGTAAGTGAAACAGGCAGTGATTTGTATTCCGGCATTAATGGGGGTGCTCATAATTATCTTGAGAGTTATTAAACTCTCGTCGTACAGGTATGTTATTGAACTACAACCTAATTTTTCTGAGAATGCTTGTACCATATGAGCAGGATTTATAAGGAAATAACCGCAAAATTTTAAATTTCTGATATTTTATTGTGCTGTTACCGTCATTTTTCTGACACTCATACAGACAATTTTCTCAAAAAGTGTTTTTTCAGACAGAGTAGAAAATACTAAACAACACTAATCACGTAACGATCCGACGAAACCAAAAAAAAACAAAATTCAGATTATTACGTACTTGGCAAAAACCACGTCAGTTTGAGCACCGGAATTTTTGAGGTTACTCATGATTTTCTTATGAATCATTAGCAACCTCGTACGGGTAGCTCATTGGATTACTATTCTGAGTATTTTGAGAACGCTGGTGTCACACGAACGAGATAATGAATAACAAGGCGCACTAAAATCGAAATTTTTAATAACTTATTATGCTGCTCTCGTTGCTTGGTGTGTCGACGTCATTCGTGCTGGAAATTTGTGAAACAATTACGAAGAACGACACGAATTGAGGACCGACTGCGATAACTCAAAGGTCCTTGGGACTTGGTGATTCATTCAGCTGATATCAAGCATCGTACCTAAAATACGCAGTCCAATTATCGACACACTGATTCAATAAGTGACGGTATGTATGAAAATCTTCAATAGAAAATCTTTATTGTTAATCAACTGTAACGTTAGAAATTTCCAACTTTTTAAACATTTGTTTATATCACATAGTTATCTCTAGTTACTCCTGTCATCAACAAAGTTAGAAATTAGTGTCTCACACTGGAGAGGCCAGCGGCGTTTGAAGGCTGCTCAGCCAATCGGTCTAATGAAGGATGCCTCATCGTAAACATTTTGCGAGAAGACTTAATGGCAAGGTAACGCTTGTGGTGAGCATAAGAAGAATAAGTACACCAACTGGGGAAGATGATTATTTATTTTTTATGAGTCGTAGGAGGGTGGGGAGTCTGTTTCTAGTGGTTGCGTTGAGTAATCGTTCTAGCAAGTGGTATCATGTCAGCCCTCTCTGCTACGGCACTTCTTTCCTGAATTCATCAGCCTTAAAAGGCGATGAACCACTCAAATGTGTTGGTGATCTCCACGTAGGTAACGAGGTCTGTGTATTATTAGTAGCATTTCTGCTTCACACGCTTCATATATACGTCCAGATTTGGCATATTTTCAGCTATAAAATCTCCTAATTCGCACACTCGACTCTTTCCAGATGATTTCCTTGAAGGCCGTTTTTTATCCCTCTGGAACAGGTTTTAATTTGTTTTAGTAGTAGTACTCAGAGGATTTTGCCGCAAATCGTCCGTTTCTGGATCTCTGCCATCACTAGCAAACACGCAGTTTTGTGGTTAATTCGCATAGCAATCTTCTTCGTTTTGATTTTCAGGATAACTCTGAAAAATGAAAATTAAGATTGATAGGAATTTTATGTTTATTATGTAGAAAAGACCGCTGTTTCAGATAACACACGACAGAAGAATGGATTGAAGTTGCTAACAAATTTTAAAGAGTTTGAAATTTCTGTCATTGCATATGAGCAATTGATGGGAAACTTCAAACCATTCCTAATCAACTTTTAGTATTAAACTATTAGTGATCCTCCAAGTTGACTACAATTTCCTTAGCATACCTTAGAATAGGGAGGAAAGTTAAATGAACGTGGATGGGAAATGGCCTGTGAACTCGATTGAGAGAAAAAGGCTGAACGAGATCGACTCAATCGTCATATTTAGCATGTAGATCACAATGGGAAGCAAAAATGAGGGTGTGAGCAACGTTGGTCCAAAACTAACCAGTTATCATAGTGATCGAAACACCTTTTTGTTTTTTCTTATTAACAGCTCTAACGATTTTTATTATATTTTCTGTAAATAACATAAGAGTATCACGAAATATTTATCAGTGGAAAAATGACGAGAGCAGCACAATTAACTACCAACGTTTTCGCCGAAAAGGTGTTAGTCGGATAAGCTATGAAGCTACGGATTAAATGATCAGCAGCAAACTCTGAAATTCTTCCGGTTTGTTGACTAACTTTTTTGCAATGTTTCCCCAATAATTCTAGAACTGTTTATACGAACCACTTGCACAAAAAATGATGTTTAGTCTCATCCAGTAATTATACTACGGTATTTAAATGAAGGTCCTGGCATATGTAGCGCCTGGACACTCACGTTTTCATGAACATCGTGAAAAATTGGGAGATTGGGTTAGTAGCTAGAATGTACGTGGGGCACAGGAAAGTTGTGTGTGATGCGCCGCTCTAGGTATCTTTACGTTTATTTGCCGATCCATTGTATTTACTAATCCCCTACAAGAAAAAGATGCTTGAACTTGAAACTTGGGAACGAAAAAGTCACTTGTGCTATCTCCTACTAGCGAAAAATCACAACTGGAATCCGCATTTTGTAACTCGCTCAAAAAATAAATCGCTTGTGCTAACTGGACCATTTTTACTTTCCTTGCTCTACGAAGTAGAAAGGAAAGTTATGTAATCGGCTGAAAAAAAAAATTTGAGTTCTCTTCAGATCTTTACGTTTCAGACCCCCCTGAGTCCGAAAAACACTATTTGGGAAAATGGTCTGTGTGTGTGTGTGTGTGTATATGTGTGTATGTGTGTCTGTGAACGATTTTTAGAGAAAACGACCGTACCAAATCCACTAAAACTTGGTATCTAGCCCGGAAGTCACTATGGGACGCCAAAATAAGGGTATGAACAAAATCCACCGAAATTTAACTATAGTTATCATAGTGATCAAAACACCAAATATTTTTTTTCTCAAAAACGGCTCTAACGATTTTGATTAAATTTTTTATATTGATAGCTCCAAATATGGCAACTATACCATAAAATTCCCATATACGGGAAAATGACGAGAGCAGCACAATAAATTACCAAAACTTTCGACGAAATCGATTTTAGCGCGGTTTTTAGAGAAAACCACCGTACCAAATCAGCTGAAACTTGATGTCTAGCCTACGAGTTACCATGGGACGCAATAGTGAGGGTATGGGCAAAATCCACCGAAAGTTAACTATAGTCATCATAGTGATCAAAACACCAAATTTTTTTTCTCAAAAACGGCTATAACGATTTTAATTACATTTTTTATATTGATAGCTCTCAATAAGACAATCATACCATAAAATTCTCATTTGTGGGAAAATGACGAGAGCAGCACAATAAATTATCAAAATTTTCGACCAAAAGCGTTTTTAGCGCAGTTCTTTCCTTATAAACTCCGCTGGAATGTTAGTAGAACGTTTAACAAGATTTGTATCGTAGTCCAATCCAATACCTAAAGGGTGAGTGTTTAAAAACGCTCATTATATACATGGGGCTCACTCCAGAAATTCCTGAATTTCAACTACTGTCGTTGCGTTTACTACCAGTTCTAACAGTTATTTTCCAATAACTCTGCAAAAGTGATTACTATCCTTTTTTTTAAAAAATCGCGTTTACAGCCTCATTAATTATCTATGTACCAATTGCTCAATAATGGTCCTGCAATGAGTACGAGCAGCACAATAAATTCCGGAACTGTAAGCGCTACCGCTTTCTGCTGCCGTAAAGCGTTATTTGACCAAGTTCAAATTAACTGAGTGATAAATGAATTGATCAAATAGAATTAGCCATGTACAAAGTGAATTGACGTAGAGCTAAGGAAAGTTGTGTGTTGCAACGCACCAGATATTTACTTTATGCGACCCAAAGGGCATGGAAATCGCGTCAAAAAAAAGTTAGGTTTTCTTCAGATCTTAACGGTTTGAGGCCTACTGAGTACGAATTTCCGCGCGTGGTCCGTGTGTTTGAAGTTCGATTCGCAGGAAAATGGCTGAACCGATTGGGCTGGTGGTTTTTAACGCGAAAATGAAATTATGGGCAATTTCGGTCGATATGAAAGGGGTGCGGGGAACCAAACTGTACCAATAAATAGGGTTTTCCACGTTTTTCTCAAAAACAATTTTGATTAATCTTTCAAATTGTCTTCTATTAGTACAAAACTTTTCTATATCTTCACGAAAATACGGTGTCCGGAGATATATAAAAAGAAAAATAGATTTTCTACGCTTTTTGGCTTTCACCAAACTCACAGAATGTTTTTAAATAGACAATATCTTTATATTTCTCAATAAATGGTTCTCTAACAGTCCATTGGACAGAGATAAAAATGGAAATGTGTCGAAAATAATGTTTTTTTGAACAGTTTTGTAATTTCTCAAGTAACTTCGTCTATATATCAATCTAATGGAGTGTCTTCTACCAATCTATACCCGCATTTTGTTCGCAGTAATTATTTCTGTGGCTATCCAGAAATAATTACTGAGAACAAAATCTACCTGCTAACTAGATAGATATCTGTTAACGAAGATACACTCGACACTAACTCGAAAAACCTGATTTGTCAAATATTATTTATCGGTTTTCCAATTTTCTCAAAAACGGCTCGTACGATTTTGACCAAACTTACTGAGTGCTTTCAACTAACTAGTGCCTACGTTTTGTTCTCAGTAAATGTTTCCGTAGAAATGCGTCGAACGAAGACACAACGCCAGTATATGCGGTAGAATTGACGGCAGTGGCGGAAAGTTGTGAGTTGTCACGCACCAGACATTTTTGCTTCTCCTTCAAAATTGAGACAGCACATGCGACTTATAAGCAATAACGTTATTGGTATTTCACTCACATTTGTTGCACTCTGAAGGTCATTCAAGGCATCCAGTAATTTTAGACTATACCAAGCAAACCACTTGAAGTAGCAAATATCCCGCTTACCTGAAAACACAATAATTTTCCTAAACGCGAGTAAATTTTTTTTAAAGGAGTCTAAATTATCCAGAAGTTGGTGTGAAACTGGTTTGAATTTTCTCGATTACTGCGATCTTTATTTTCCAATAATATCTATTGTTTGCTCGCACGCTTGCTCATTCTGTTTTATTGTACTTACAAATCACGGGGCGAGTTGCACCAACGCTTGTTGAAATTTATTCCGATGTAAAAAGTGACGTCATGATAGCTCAATCTTGTTAGGGTTATCAGTTAGCTAACATGAGTCTACTAATACGCCGTCGGGTCTCAATTTAAATCTTAACAACGCATTAACTATAACCTTCCGACCGTGAGTTATTGGACTTTTGTTTCGACCATTGAATCGCTCTGCTCAGTTTATTTTCAATGTTCGACGTGGAATATCAACAGAAATTGATTATGAGCTGCAAAAGGGAAACGAAATTTGTCCAAGATGCGGTTGAAACGAAGGATGTTTTAAAAATATCAGTGGACACATTACGAACCGCAATATTGCACCACTTACAACGTTTTTATCGACAAATTCGCTATTTTCAGAAATTTACAACCCACTGTATTTATTTTAGCCACTTCGTGCTTTCGAAAGTGAGTGAGATTACGCTAGTTTTCTAGATAGAGGCCACAATTATGTCGGATTAATTGAACCATCACATTCTCGAGCATGTGGACATCATCGGTGTACGTTGTACCGATATTATCGCCTTTGACAAAGTCATTTAAAGCACTTAAATGATTCAGCGAACGTTCGCACGCTTTTTTCATCTCCTCGGTAACCCGTCCGCGCACGTCTCTACCCACGAAATTGTGTGGGTATGGCTGAAGTGAGACTTTGAGTACTTATGAATCACCACTGGTGTGACACCCAGCACGTATTGTTGTGGTACAGTCGCGAGTCATAAAGAGACTATCAAGAACCATCACATCGTTGTTATCGGCAATAAATATAGGTAATTTTTCGATGCTGAGTCGAATACGTGTAGGACGTGCCTTAGCCGAAAACAGGAAAATCACAATAAATAGGAATATAGTGTGGCAAATTCTCTACTATTTGAAGGAACTCGCGAGATGGTGTAGTGAAAGTTATCGTTCTTCCCTGGTCTGCGCTTATCCCCCGCACTCCTTCCAACCACCAATCAGCTCGACTCGTTGCGTCGTGCCAATTGCCTAGCGTCGCCTAGAAAAGGTCAATTTTCGTGGTTCTGGCCATGTTTCACGTCGTTTACTAGTATTTTCCAATGTTGAATCAAATGGGATGGGTCTATGAGGTGTGAGGATGCGTCAAGGTGGATAACCAGGAAATTTTCAGAAACATAAGGTTCTCATAGTCGGTTTTATTGATTGAAACAGCAGGGGCTGAATAGGGTAAGTCCCAATCATGTGGTGCAAGAGAATAATAAACCGTTGTGTAGTCATTTGCAGAGCTTTTTAGCTCTCTAGTGTTAAAAACCACACTTTTCAGAAAGGGTGCTGAAATCTATTGGCCCCCTCCAGATACTTGAAAATTGTTCTCTATTTTGGCCCGCCTACGCCAGTTAGATCTATTATTTGCTCCTCTAGATTGTTGATATAAGTACTAAAGCAGGCATCACCTCTCTGGATGGGGGTTTCTTGAGATGGACACTGCACACGTGTGTGGTGCATAATTTCATCAGATCCTCTGTGATTTTGGGAAAATTGTACTCTTCACTGAAACCGATTTCGTCGCTAAATATCACACTTATTTCTGGCCCTTTTTTAAGTGCTGCCACGGTGAATGGCGATTAGTAATAGTTTATTTAGTTCATTGGGTGTATGAGTTGGCAAGGTACCAGGCACAAACCGGAATCAAAGTGACACATCCCAGCACACTTTGCATCAGGCCAGGCCGGAGACCCTGCCGGCATCTCTGCTCGATGTCACGTCTTTTCCCTACGTCCCCCTGTCTCGACCAAGAGATTCGCTTACTTTTAAGGAGCGTCCGCGGTTTGTTGTTTGCTCTTCTATTCCTTTCTTTCTTTATTTATTACGTTTTCCTGGCACCTTCGAAGCCTCTATAATCATCGCCGGCGCGGCGAAGGGCTTCTGACCGGACGGGACCGGACGTGCTTATTGCCCCTCCTCACGAGGACGCTCCGCCCTCGACAGCCTGAAGAAGAGGTTGATCGGAATCGCCTTTTTGTTTCGTACTCAACCAAATTATGCTCAGAAGAGACATTTAACTATTACGTCTGGTTGGACACATTCTACAAGTCATTGTGATCACTATACTGCAGTCGCGCCATACTGATTTTGCCACTCGTTCGTCGTCAGCGTCCGACAAAAGGTCAAACCTGCCTGATTTTCATTCGTCCGTTGCCAAGAAGACCGTTATTTATTTATTTACAGACAGCAGTTTTTCTTATCCTTTTCAAGTATTATTTTCATCATTTACAATTTACCTGATTATTTTAATTTCGTATCCTAACGAGTCCCTCGTTTTACGTGGCCACCTAAATTAATTAGTATGGATCTCTTCGCCCCTATTTTGCGCTAGCACTCCTGATTGGGAGGTTCAGGTGCGTTATCGACTTCGTTGGGACAGCGAGTATAATATTACCACTCTTCTTACCAATTTTCCTCGTCTCTCTTCGGCTACCTTCGAGTTTATTCGTTCGAAGCAACTGCTTGACAAACACGGAAATCCAGCTCCACCATTATGGACTGGAGAGCAAGGTAGCCACAACCCTGTCAGGACCTAACTCCCCTACGCAGCCTCTCATCCCTCCAGTGGAGGTGTGCTCTGCTTCACCACATTCTGCATGGCAGTAAATCCCTTCTAGTACCTTCCCTATGCAGCAAAAGTACGCACAAAACATGATTCGTCTCGTCCATCTTCTGTGGCTCTGCAGGCATCATGCCTCCTGCTATGATTGAGGGTCCTCGGGCGATTCTCTCTTTCACTCTGCTGCGTCCGACAGCTTTGTCTCTTCTTAAATATATTCTCCGTCGCTCCGCTGCTAGGCGATGCTCACTGGAATGACCCCTGCAACCACAAAAACCGCCAGCTTGAGGGCCACCCTTAGGGCTCATTGCCTCTACAGTGCTGCCGTTTTCTTTCTGTACTCTGTGCATCTGCCCATATCTCTATGCCAAACAACAGGATGGAATTTGTAACAGCTTCGGCAGTTAACGGCTGTAACAGCTTTGTGTGTGCTTCGGCCCACCGACGTTTGCAATCAGCCTGCTGAATCAAGTCAGCGTTACTTCTGCCTTAGTCGTGAAGCGCTGGGTGTGCTCCCCATAGCTCAGCTTGCTATCACCTCATCAGTAGTAATACTAGTGACAATGAAAAAGTAAAATAGTACAAAAATAAATAAATGACTCTTCGTCAGAATTAAATTTAACCAAGACTCGATAATATATATTAGAGACAAAATCTCTGACCGCCTCGTAGAAGAATGACGTTCGTACTGGACGTTGATGCTGGTTAGCGTTGTGACGAAGTCCCTTGGAGGGGAACGGAAAGCCGGTGGCTACTGCTGACCGCTACACAGGTAAAAATGGAGATGAGCACGCCTGAGAAGTGATGGAATGGCGGAGTTGAGGCAGTTCAGGCGATGGAATGACACAATCGCCGTACATTAAGGTGAACACGTGAAGTGGGGTACAAAGCTCAGTAACAACCAAGTAAATATATGAAAATCAAACCACGTTTGGGCGTGTTTTAACTCAATTGTTAACATTGCTTGTTTGCTCCTACAAACTACGCTTGTTTTTATTTTAGTTAACTTTTCCACATTACATAGATCAAATATGTAATTAATTTGTATAATTTTATCTTTTAAGGTATAATTTTAACTTAGGTATTCGTTATTTTACTCTAGCGTGGATTCTTCTTCATTCGATCATAATAAAACGAACAGCTTTCCCACTAAAAAAGCTGTTACTTGCTCAACACGGTAACATTTGTTGCAGCTACGTATAAATAAAATGAGGAGTAGCATTAAAGTAATAATAGCAGTAATTGTATTTATTAATCTTGTGACTGTCTCTCAAGAAAGAAATCTACTCCATAGTTAATTTCAACAGTAAAAAAACAACTCCACACAGCAATTTACTTATTTGCAGTTTTTGTATTATTTTTTAGTGCGCCATTTGGCTTCAATTATGATTTTTGCAATTTCGTTAATTTCGTTTTTGAGAAAAGTTATTTGTTCTACAGTTCAAATTGTGCGTGTTGTGTGTTTTTAGTAAGTTTCTATTCAATAATTTCAGATTTCACGTCGTGTTTCAGTTAAAGAACTTAACAGAAGGTGGAAGTTCTAATTCAAAATCTCAGAACATCTAAAAAGAGGGAAACTCAATATGGTTACTATGAAATATTACACTTCCTCGCTACTGTTTTCACTAACTCATTCAAACAGAGATGATGCGGAGAATGGGTATGAGGAAGAAGAACAAGTGGATAAGAAAAAGTGGGGAAAACAACAGTTTTGACAGTTTCGGAAGAGTTGACGCCTCAGAATGTCAGCTGCCCCAGCGACACCGTCAACGCGAAACGGTGACAATCAAAAGCCCCCAGAGGAAGTTTGTCAAATGTTTTGAAATGAAGCTTGAAGGAAAGATTGGCTGCAGAAAGCTAACAAAGCCGTTCAAGGCTACCCGATCAAAATTGCTCAAAGTTGTAACAAAATATTACGATATGAGCGTGCACCCGTCGCATAATTGCGCACTGAGCTCCATACAACATCCACAGCTCCATTTCTCATTGTTCGAAGTCTTATTCAGAACCATCTTTCCCTACTTATTTGGAACGCGTGAATCTTTAGCAGTAAGTCCTTCACCTTCAGATATGGAACGATTACTGATTATTATTTTAAAGCAATTCAATTATATTTTGTATCTATTTTTCACCCAGCTCGTGTACAGTTCAGGCATTTATCGAAGTGCCACGACCATTGCTGAGCTGTCAATACGGTTAATGGTACTGTCAACGCTTCCTAAAATGTCTTCAAAATTTTAGATAATTTGTTGTGCTGCTCTCGTCATTTTCCTATAGATGAGAATAGTATTTTCACAACTAATTATTGTATTATTTATATTTTATTTGTACAACCTTTATCCAAATGTCTGCATTTCGTAACACCACAATTAGGTATGTTGCTTTATATCATGCAATATTTTTACATAATCGTGACGAATAGAGTTGAATAGAACAGGGATAGCGAATAATGGGTGGGGGGGTGTAATAAAATTCTGAAGGGATATATATTTTATGTAAAATGTAGTATTCTGGATGTTCTTTGGAAACTGTTATTGCTTTTTGAGAGGCGTGATCTACTAGCACTGGGATTTGTCCATAAACTTGGAGATTAGTAAGGTTACGTAGTGGTAACAGACAGATTTCTTTCGTTTTCTGATTTGCAGTGGTTGTTTAGGTTAGTATATTTCTTTAGGTTTTGCTTATTTCGTTAATGTTTTCACACCAATGAATATTTCTGGTTAATTTGACGGCTCGTTACCGACGGAGAAATTTTGTGTTGAACAAGGGAAAAGGTTTAGGATTTGAAGTACGGAAAATAGCGGCGATGAAAAGGACCGTCAAGATTAGATAACGGGAGCCCCCCCCCCGCACGGCCATCACCTTCAACCCCTCTTTTTCGTTTCTCCGCTTCCCTCTCGTAACATCATGAGCTCCGCTTCCCTCTCGCCACGGTCTTTTTCGTTTCTATCCCTCCTCCCGCCTCACACCACGTGACTCCCCACCGCCCCCACACGACATTCGCTGTCATCGTCAGCTCCCCGCTCCGCGCGCAAGACGTTACATCCGTAGCTCGAACGCGATATCCCGTCAGCCAGCGGTAGAGCGCACGAAATGAGAGTTGGGAGGGGGGAAGGAGGTCGATGTTTTCAGGCCGCGTAGTGCAGGCCTGTACGTTGCGAGCGGGATTTCGACCCGTGCGGCAGAGGCAGGTGGACGAGCGTCGTAGCGACACCGAACGGGTAGTAGCGAAAGCGTGGAGTTGGAAAAGAGAAGCGTCCGCCATCAAAACGATCCCCCCGCACCGTTCAACCGTCATCACCCTTCGACCGACGTGCCATCTGCCGGTCGAGGGCGGCGGTAGCGAGATAGAGGGAGAAACGAAGAAGAGGGAATTTGTCTTCAATCAATCGCCAACGGTTGGGAGTGGGGCGAAAGGGGAGGTCTTTCTCGGGTTTGATCGAACATCACACGGCTTTCCTAGCCCGCTCCAACTCCAAAGGCTCTAGACCGGGAGCGTTCAACTCCCCACCCTCCTTCCGTGGCACCCTACCCTGATACTAACACACTCTTGAGGAATAAAACGTAGGTACTACTTACCTGCAGCGGCCCTGTGAGTAGGATACAATTGTGGTAGCCGTTTTTATTTACTTTATCTCCACGTACTACAAAGGAAAGTTATGTAATCGGCAGGTCTCTTCAGATCTTAACGAAAAACACCATTTGGAGAAATGATGAACCAAATCGGCTCAACTTTGATATCTAGCCCGCAGGTCACCATTTAACGCCAAAATAAGGGTACGCGCGGAATCGGCCTAAAACTAACTATAGTTATCATAATGATCAAAACACCAACTTTTGATGATCAACGATTTTGATTTGATCGAATTTCCTTATTAATCCCGCTCTTGTGGTTCTTACCTTTTAAGAAAAATAAGGCTGGTAGTCCAAGCGCTTAATAACGCTCACAAGATAACTTGGAGCAACTGTGGAATTCCAACCATTTCCGTTTCACTTACTACTATTTCTCACTGTTTCATCTCAAACAAAAAACGAGTTGACATGCCGTAAATCGTGTGTTTACTAATTGCTCACTAATTGTCGTGGCACGCGACGAATAGAAGCACCACAATAAAATCCAGAATGAGCAGACTGGACTAACCATGAAAATCGCTTAATGTCAAGCTATGAACGCGAAGTAGGGAAAGTTGTCTGATGCATCGTACCAGATATTTCGTAAAGCGACGAAAGGAATTTTAAGTGTACGGATAATCTCGTCATTCGATGCAAAGGATCCCTCTAGAAATAATTCCGGGGAGCAAAATGCGGATAAATGACCGAACTATCTGAAGACCGTCTGATTTATCAATTTTCGGATTTTTCGGAGACGTGGAGGTTTATAAATATTTTGCGGACAGTGAGGTAATGAGATCTGGATTCAAATCGTTGAAGCTGTTTTCGTAATAAAATAAACTATTCGTTACCTACGCCCGTTTCCCCGATTCTTTCGTAAAGCACAAATTAGACGTTGATACTTATCAACAACTTTTGGCAAACTCGTTAAAGAAGTTATCGAGAAAAGTGCAAACCCCCTCGTTTTCATACATTCGTTCGGTTCTCGTTTCATACAAAAGAGGCAGGTTTAACGATCCTGGATTTATTGATTGACGCATATTGAGTGGTCATTGTGTAGGAGACGCATAGAATTGTCCACGAGGTAAAGAAAAAATTGAGTAGGTATGTTCATAATTACTGTTCTTGAATTGTGAGAGAAAACTATGAATAAATATGTTCAAGGAGGTGTCAATAGGACTTCCGTGGGTTACTCCTAATTTTGAAATCGTTATTACACCTTCCTGAACTATTAACACACCCGCGAGTGGAATTTAGACGGGAGGAAACGATTAAAATTCATTTTTGTACCTACTTCTCGAATTGTTTCTTAATTTTCACGCGTATTAGGAGCTAATCATCGAGCAAAATATTACAATTGTAATTGAAAGTTTTAAGAGTAACCGATCATTTTCAAATTTTCGGAGAGTAGTCCGTAATTGCTCGTTGTGGAAGGAGCTCGTCTGTTACTGCTCACCTGTAACTCCCGTGAACCGTTAGAGCGCGGGAACTGCAATTATGATAATGTTCACACCTGTTAAACCCAACAACACGAACCAAAACATCTTGGGAGTTTGATGTAAGTCGTCGAAGAAGTTTTTCCATAAAATTAAAAAATACTTCTTTATGCTGCACAGGTGCCTACATTTCCATTCGCCGAATTTTCACAGATATTGACTGATAGTACTGATTAGTAGAAGGTAATTAGGAAGTTTAATCGAAAGAACCGTTTTGTGAGAAAAATTCCCCCCTCCCGTTTTCGGGACCCCCCACCCCAACCACCACCATACTCTCAGATCTGCTTATTACCTAAATTTCGCGCCTTCAAAACAAAAAAAGTACTCGAAATGATTTTTTCCCTCAAATTGAAAAATTCAATAAAAAACCGCCCTTACCCTTTGAGCGGGGGAAAATAAAAGCACGATGAGAGCATACATAAGTTTCAAACAATTTAAAATTAGGTGACTACTGATCACGTAGCGTAAGGTATCGTTGAATGCGTATGGATGAGTTCTCAGGTCTGTTTTCCGTTGCAAAATTACTTTATTTTTTTAAAATGGAACTCGAAAACACGAAGAAAAAAAAAAAAGTTAGACGCTCTTTCAACCGTAATTTGCTACAGCTTCTGGGTAAGGGAATAATACGGTAAGTGCAGTTTTACGGGAAATAGAAACTTTCTTCAAAACATCTCTGAAAATATCGACGGCAATTTCCACTATTTTGAAGGATATGGGGACAAAGTAGGAAAAAGTGGCAGAATTTTATATTTATCTAATTTGTTTAATCAATAAAAGGTGTTAGTGAGGTGTGGTTATGATTACAAACATTTTGCACGAGCCGCACATACAACATGCCTGTTTCTAAACCATCGATTCGAATGAACGAGGGTTGTCGCTGGAAATAACGCCAAACGACGCGGTCGCATCTGTTGGTGACACCCCTCCACACCCCTGCCGCCATCATCGGCCTAACAAACGAAACGTACAGCCGTCCCGTAATTTGGAGCAGTAAAGAGGGGGGTACAACCAAACGCTGAGCAACGTCTGGTGGGAAGTACATTGATTTTACCCCCTCCATTATGTTAACCTCTCAGATTAAACGCGAGGGTGTTCTTCTGGGCGCTGACGCCCGTCCTATTGAAGGGCGTTCGTTTTCTGTCTGAGAACCTCTTCAGGTTATAACGTCCGGTTTCCTCGACAGTCAAACCCACTCGAGTCGTGCAACTGAAATAGTTGAGAGCGTACTAAACTCCCACCACCACCCAACTCTCGATAATAGTAAAATATCAGGTGCGAAGTATCACACAACTTTCCTCAATACAAGCGAGTTCCTTGAAACTCATCTCCATTTTCGTTCCACTCATTTCCGAAGTGATTCCAACTTACGTACAAATCAGTTGAAATTTGTCCAGAACAGTTCTGCCATTTAATTTAATCGACGAAGTCCTAATTCGTCCAATTTGATAGCATGCCCTTTCAATTCCTTGCGATCAGTCTTTTAAAGCGGCACCAAAATAAAACTTTGCAGAGGAAACTGATTCTCCATTAGTTACTATCCTTTCTCACGACCAAGTGCCTGTAAAAATCGATCAGGAGATTCGTAACATGAAATTTAAACATCTTAATTCACTAGCCAGCGAAGGATTCATATTCAACCCATCCCACAAACCGGAGACTTCTCTGACCTCAACGCATTCTGTACTACATGTAAACCTAACAGTGACGAGTGAAGTTCAATGGTCAAAATTAACAGTTTCAGATGAGCGATCCCTCCAAGCGCGGGGGGATACTGAGTTAATTTGTGCAGGGACAGTACAACCATTTTTCAATAAAAAATATTTACTCTATTAAAATCTTTAAAATGTTTCACGCATTACTACGAAAACGCTTATCGAGAACTAAATCTAATAAATAGTTACACTCTGATTTGGATCAAAATCATTACACACTTTGAGAAAATTCGCGCTTTTCTCGGTCCGAAATCTCATGTACGTTGGCTTTTATTCCCACTCAACTGATGATTAGGGAAATATTTGGAGCGAAATACCCTCTGCCGACGAGATATAAGTTCAGAATTTATTTGGCATACTTTGGTGGTTATCTCCGATCAACGAGCTGTCAGAGGAATCTATACTGAACGTTATACAGGTATTGACTAACTTCGGCTAGCCTGAGAGTTTGTGCCTCCTCCGCTCACAATATTTCAACAGAGATCTACATTGAGTACGAAAGTTGGGTATTGATGAGTTTTTCAAAACAGATTTCTCGCCACAGTTGTTGGTCTAACGCGCTCCCTATACGATGGAAGTTTAATGTTGGTCGTGATTAAGAGCAACCCGAGATATTCCGGAATCACTGTCGTTTCATGGAATTTGTTCGTTGCGTTTTCCCTATAATTCCAGAATAATAAACGAGAACCTTTCCTTAGCGAAATAATGTTGACGGGCCTACAAAATGGTGTGACATTAGTAGGGCTACCCAATAAGTTTTTGTTCGCTAAGTGTTACAGTGGCTGATGAAACTTTCCCCAGGTTCGTATACAGACACAAAAACTGATTGGATAAGCTGCTAGCGATAAAAATTACGTTTCAGCAGTCTTTAAAACGTATAGATCTGATTAAAACTCAACTTTAAATGTCCTATTGCGGTACATTTTCCACCCGTTAGGGTTGTTCAAGTCAAGGCTAGCAAAGGAAATCCACGAAATTAACATTTGTTTGCACCGATGAAGCTAAACTTTATTTCATTGCGCGTTGGGAAAATAAGCAAAACTTTGAAAATTAAGAGTTAGGGCAAATTAAGTAAAATTTAACGGAAAATGTTATAAATGTTTGTAAACATTAGATACAAAACAGTCCACAATCGAGTGAAATATCTGGTGCGACGCATCACACAACGTTCCTTGGCTAATTGTGTATTCGCAACTTCACTAATGCAACTAATCAAATTTGTTTTGATTTATTTTTCATTCTGAATAATAACACTATGTTCTGGCCCAGCAACATTTTTTTACAACCAAATTATTACATTACGGATTACAAATCTGCAATGGCCATCCGTCGCACATAAATTCCATTTGGTATCTAGTTGTGCCCGCCATCTCGTCAATCCGATCGGACGAAGCCCATGGTTGTTATGGGCAAGAAAGGGTAAATAAAATTGAGCAAACGAAGTTTAATCGCAAATACGCCGTGCTTGGTATCGTTTTCAAGGTATTTTTTATATCCTGGGTCGAATGGAATTATCAGACGTGTACAACTGCGTATAGTGAAATTACAGTAATTATAGGGAGTTAAAGTCTACTAATTGAGAGAACTTGCGGGGCAATAACTACAGCGGAAGTAAACGTTTCGTCGTTTTTACTCCTTCTCTCCGTTTCATGAAAACCACACGCCCGATCGACTCGCAACGGAGTGCCAATTTCCTACAGGCGCCTGGAATGTTTAGTTCTCGTCGTTACATTGTAGTCAGGGGATATTTTGTATGGTTTACCGGTATTTTTCGATACTGAATCGAATGGGATGGGACTCGAAGCAGTAATACTAGGTCAATCTGTTCATGAGAATAATAAACCGTCGTGTAATAATTAGCAGCGTTTTTTATTCACTTCATAAAAACGTTCTACATAAAAAATGGTGGCCCTTAGTGTTCAGGAATTTATCGTGCTTCTCCTAGTTGTGCCACGACCATAACAAGTTAACAGTTTTGGAATTATCGGGGAAGAACTGAGAAGAGGTAGTGGTAAATTTGGGAATTTCAAGAGTTGTTCTTAATTATCTTATGAACGTTATCAAGCGCTCATCGGATAGGTATTTTATTAGACAACGAATTCAATTTTTCCCCAAAGGGTAAGGAAAGTATAGTAATCGTGTCAAAAAAAATTTGTGTTTTCTTCAGATCTTCAGGTTTTGTCCGTGTGTGTCTGTAGTTCGATTTGCGGGAGAACGGCTGATCCGACTGAGCTGGGTCTTTTTTTGTTTTGTTTGTTATTTTTTGTAGACACCAAAATAAGGTTATGGGCGATTTCGGCCAATGGGAAGGGGGGGGGGACGAAAATGTACCAAAAACTAGGGTTTTCCGCATTTTTCTTGAAAACGGGTCTAACGATTTTGATTAAACTTTCAAATTATCTTCCTCTAACCAATACCTAACTTTTCTTCTCCACACATATCTCCATGAAAATACAGTGAACGGAGATATAGGCCTATGAAGCAAAAATAGGTTTTTTACGCTTTTTGGCAAAACGGCTTCAACGGTTATCATCAAACTTTCAAGATGTTTTCAAATAGTTAATACCTACACATTGTTCTCAATAAATGTTCCTCTGACCGTCCATTAAACCGAGATAAAAATCAAAATGTGTCGAAAATAACGTTTTTTCGAACATTTCCGTAAATTCCAGGGTAACTGCTTCACCAGATGTGATAAATCTTGTAGAGTGTCTTCTAGCATTCTAAACCCACATTTTGTTCTCCGCAAGAATCTCTGTATCCATATGTTGAACGGATATATAAGCCTAGTTAACTCAGAAATGGAGATTTGTCGAATATTAATTTATCGGTATTCCAATTTTCTCAAAAACGGCTCTAACGATTTCGATCAAACTTACGGAGTACTCTCAGCTAACTAGTCCCTACATTCTGTTCTCTATAAATGTTCCTGTAAAAATGCGTTGAACGAAGATATAGCGCCCGCATTTGTAGGGGGTGTTTGAACTTAAAGGGGTGGCGGAAAGTTGTGTGTTGCTACGCACCAGATATTTTTAGTGATAATGTGATCTTCAACTGAGAGATAAAAGATTCTTTAGTACGATGACAATTACAAATAAGTGTCTTGAAATAAGTTTCGCATGTAATACAAAACGCAAACCGTATGTGAATTACTAAAATAGATGAAGCTGTTTTGCGTAACATTTCTGCAATTCCTCCCAAAAGGAGCAGAAGGCGCGAACACTTTTTTTCACATCTTCAGCTATTCATCACCAACATACACTTCTTTGCTAGCGGTGGCGTTTGCCAACATTCGATTCTGAGAACTCAATTCGCGGGTAGTTATACATTCAAGATATTCAGATCATGTAAGACTAAATATTAGCACATTTTTAAGCGCATCCGTAGACTTTGCTTTAGTTAGTGTCAACAATTACGAAAGTTTGACCAAAGGGACTTGTAGCCATCTAGGAGGCTCACAAGTCATCCATTACTTAACTAGATCAGTAGTACCCGATGTAGGTGTTGTAATGGTTCTCTCTCCCACCACTCTTGGTTGACAGTGAGTCTGCAATTGTAATTGAATAATGGCGGCATCGATAACATCAAATTTTGTGCGTGTTGTGAGAAATGAAGTGGTGGTGATGGGGGGTGTAAAGAACAAGCTCCAGAATTACCAGCTCACGATAACTTTGTGGACATTGGTCACACACAAAAATCGTTTTTCAACTCGGAATTGGACAATTCTGTTTGCAAAACTTGCTTTTTTTTAATCTTTTTCTAGCGTCAACGTGGATGCTTCAACTTCTTGGAAATAGTATCGTTCGTTTGGTGTAGACTAATTATTTCTGCTTGCCATTTGGAAGAATTGTCGGCTATAACCAACTGGTCATCCAACGATGGCGAAATACCTGAGGCTGTACTTTGATAGTCCCCAATCCTCCATCAAAAACTAGGGTACTTACGATGCATTTTTTTTCTACTCGACGTTAATGTTACTCTGCTCTGGTTCCTTGTATTTAAAAAATCTAGCGCTCAGACATCAGAATTTTGAATTTTAGTGCCCAATCCTGACTGAATAGTAGAACATCATGTTTATTAAACACTACCGCTGTTAGTGATAGTTTTGCCGAAAGCTTGAATCTTCACCTGAACTTTCGCTTGAGCTTCATTCTCTACTCTTGTATATCCGACCAAACGGGTACAGTCAATTGAGGTAACTTTGCACCACCTTTTGGTGTTTTTTGCTTCGTAATGCATTTAAATTCCGTCTTTTCTGGCTTTTTATGTCGAAAACAAAAATCAATTGGACCAAAGTTTGCATTATGAAAGATGCTTTTTCTAAAACTTTCTGTTAAATACTCAAAGAGCTTGTATTTAAGGCGGTGCAAAGTTACCCAGGCTTTCAGGGTAACTTTGAACCACTTCAATTTCTTGTCTGCTAATCGCGAAATTTCGGAAGCTTTGTTGATATTTAGGCAAAACACCGTCCATCAGCCGAAAGTAGAATAAATTCGGCACCCAATGATAACAGCTCAATAGAGGTGGGGTAGTTTCCTATACATCGACAATTGAAGAAAAGTTTCGGCTTGATTTCTAAGTCCAGAAAGGGCCTGGATGCTATCGTCTAAAAACACGAAACTCCCTTAATATTGTAGTCTTTTCTGTCATCAACAAAATACTAGACTGTCTTACCTTTACAATAAATCCATTAGAACTAGGGGGAAAAATAAATGTACCCCATAAGGGAAGTCCGATGTCGCCTACAGCTAAATGTCCCACCTGGTGCAATGTTGGACCTGAAGTTTGACCTTGCATGCTGCACACCCAAAAACACATCCATATACATATTTATAAGTTTTATATTAAAAGGAACCATATCTCGGGCAAAGCCCTTTGCAACAATGCTTCACTATAATTGCTTTTACAGCCATAGCGCCGCACTCCTTGTCTTGGAGCATCCAAATTCACTGTCTTGTTTCTTGACGGCATCTTCTATAAATGATTTAAAGAAAATTTACTGACCTAGTTGCGACTTGGTTTCTCAATTTAATAAGCAAGTAGAATCTTAAATCTATTCACACTCTCCTGTAGATATATTTTTTTAAATTTATTTATTTTTTCATTTGCTTTCAACACTATCAAACTTTGATTCAAAAAAGCAATTTTTTTTCTCGATCTTTTCAAAGTACTTATCATACCTACTATGTTTATTATATATAGTTATATACCTACCTACATTACATATATGTACATGTATCGATGTACATACATACATATTTCATAGGAGAAAAGTGAACGTGATTTACGTAGTATGTTAGATCCGCATCCTAGACATCGACGGCCAACTTTGCACCGGCTCAAAGTTACCCTGATTTTACCTCATTTCGCGATTATTTCGCTTGGAAAATAAAAAGTAACGCTACTCCCAAGTTATCCTAAAACTAGAAATACCAAATAGTAACTATGGAATCGAAATGTTGCACTCAGCTTGGAAGCAGATGTTGAAAATAATAAACAAAAAACCGACAATCCGAACGATGATCGATGATCACTTTAAACTATGAATTATTGCGAGCACGCGACGCGCGTTTTCTCCTCTTCAGATGTTTCGGCAAACAAATAATGATCTCATCTTGCGTTTATTTTATCAGCTGTGGAGCTACTCACGTTTATAAAATTGTAGGGGGCAAATGAAGTGAAAAAAGTGAAGTGGTGCAAAGTTAGACCACATGGTTCAAAGTTACCCCGATTGACTGTACTTGGTTGCAGTTGAAGGTTTCTTAATTTCTCCTAGTTTCCTGTTAATCACAGATTGTGCAGCACTTACGTCGTACATCATGTCTACCTCTTCGTCATGACTTTATTACCAGCTGTTATACGCCCATAATTCATCTAACTTAGTTGAAATGTTGCGTAGGCCCCTAAGGATACTATGTGATGAAAATTACGCAAGTTTCAGTACCCCACTAGCGATTGAGTACTGGCAATGAGCCCTCTCGTATCATTCGTATAATTGAGTTAGAGGTTTATCCTTTACCTTTAGCAGTAGAGGGATACACAGGTGTATCCTCCTGAAGGCAGCACACCTAAATAAAGATAGAGTTGTGCAGAAACAAGGGGTCCTTATTGTAGCATGCTAGTTTTAATTCAGAAACCGAATGGCGTGGTAGTTTACATCTATATTGACCTAACAGTCGTGTAAGACCAAAGACTGTATAAGGCGGAAAGGCAGAGCAGAGGCCACAATAAGAAAGATCCCATATGCACCAGGCCTGTCAGGATCTAGAGAACTGTGTCAAACCGAATATGCCCAGTTCTGTTTGGGAAATAGGCTTCAAGTTATATCACGGAGTTCCTGACTAACCACCGCTGGCACGTTTCCACAGAGTGGAGCTGAGGATATATTCTTCGATAGTGAGGACACGTTAATATGATAATAAGATTCCATTGTCAACGAGACATGGTAGTCAGGTACTTGACTTTTTAAATATTTGGCACAGAAATTACATTAACATGACCATACAACCTACAGATATTCCAATCAAGCTGAACTGATGAAGAGATATTCAAACACTCAAAGGTGGAGGGTCTCTGGCCTTTTCACTAGGGAATAAAGCAGGTCACCGTACACAACATGACTATATTACAAGTACCTTAACGGCAAGGTGAGTTTGATCTAATAAATTAATAATTGGGTTCCATCGTGTAAGTTTTTGTACCTCACAGAGATAATCACCGACCCCCTCCATATCCTTTTTTTCATATGCAAAACCTCCACTACATTTAAACAATTGAATTCACAGTCTTCTGAATTCTTCACTCAGTTCCGAATTCAAAAAATCCCGATTGAAGCGGCGATTCCAGCATAAATTTTGAGGGTAGGAATTGCTAGGCAAAGAGTGTAGCCAGCTTTGACGCAGAGGAGCGTCCAGGCGCACATCTGTTGAGAAAGTACGAGATCGACGATGAGGGATTTGTAGGAGGCCAAGAGAACCATCGCTGAGACGAAAGGCACGAGGGCTTTGTTCAGGTCATGACGGGACCACAACCAAACGAGAGTCACAGTTGTAATGTGTTGGACCTGAGGAGAAGGTAAATGATTGGTATAAGCAGTAGTTCGTGAGTAATGACAATTATTGACTTGTAATAGTACACTAACCTTCGTACTAATTTGAAATAATTGTACTGCATTAGTGAATTCCACCCCTCCATCACTGGAACCCCAGGCCCAATGTTGACAATGATATTCCAAGGCTGAGCAATTGCCAACATCAACACCACGCCACCAACAAAATTTAAAAAAATCGTGTCTTGAGGGGGGGGGGGAATGTTTTGGGCCTATGTGAAAATTAGGTATAACTTCAATACTTAGACATGAGTTCAATAGATTTATAACTAGCATAAAGAAATGTTTGCCGATCTCAACGCTGTCTGGAGTACATTCCTCATATCCCAATCAAATTCAGTATGAGGTAGGAAGAATTTTCGTGGTCGTTCAGGCTTTGAATTAACATAATTTACATTGTCACTTAAGAGTAACGAGTTGGTTCGACTTTTTTCGGGCATGACACCATTTAGGAATAGAAAAAGTGACGTCTTAAAGTAAAAAAGTTGCCTCCTTTTTGTCTTCTTTTGCAAAACCATTTCTTTTTGTATGAAAGCTCAAGACAGACTGATATAATTCACATGACTTATAACCTGAAGATGATGTCTATACATCATAAGCCTTCTTATGGTACACAACCATGTAGTGAAGATGGTCACAACCCTATCGACCTTATTCCTACCGGCAAACTTAACTCAGTCGCGTTTAAAAAAGATACTTTAAGCAAATATCCCGATCACTATTATGATCCTAAATTTTTCTCTCACTTAAATGCTTAGCAAAGATGTCAAAATAACAATCTTACCAAATTCACGTTGGACTCCAAGCTTTTCTGGATGTACTTCCAATCAAATTCAGCTCCTCGAGCTCCGACCCACAGCAAAAGAAATCTAGAAAGGACAGCTTCAGCACCAGCCCATCCCAAGCCAGCCGTGAGAAGTTTAGAGTGGCCTTTCCCAGGTATTCCGGACAAAACCAAATACATTCCGAAGACGTCGGCAACGTCGACAGTGGCTTTAAGTATTTCCTGCAAGATTTCAAACAGTTGCGCATAATTTTATGAACTTGATGGCGGCGAACATTATTTCTCTCGTCCACATCATTCTGTTCATTCAGGAGACTTTTAAACGAATTCTTTCCCTGTTGATAGGATCCACGAAGTAAATATATGGTTTGACGCATCACACATATTTCCTTAACCTTGTGTGCGTTCTATGGTTTTTCGTTAGCAGCTAAATTATTTTGTTTTCATTCAGTTTATATCTACTAGGTGGAAATTAGCTCAACTTGTCTATAGTACCTGGTAGTACTCAAGGTTGCTAATTGCATATGGCCTGTTTAGAGGTCACTGTCTACTAAGGAGTAAACCTGTCTAAGAGGACCTTGTGAACCTTGGCAATTATGAGGTACAGGTATACAGGCTCTGTGAGGCGAGGCTAGAGATGGCAGAACTTGCGGATGCCCCCCGCTTTGTGCATGGATGGTGGGAATGTGTTGCGGGACGTCGCACTAAGGGAGCCCAGTGCTTTGTGGTCTAGGGGTGAAGCGGGGACTCATGGACGCCCTTACAATAGATAGGCCCGTTTGTAGCCACAGTGAGGGTATCTCCAGCATCCACCCTTAAAAAAGAAATCACCCCCCCCCCCTCATTAATAACTTTTACTTCTGACCCCCTCTCTCATCTCTGGTGACAGCTGAACCAGACAACAGACAACAGACCTAATTCCATTTTATTATTTTTATCAACACAGTGAGGAGAGATTTTGATTTTACTTTCCCAAGAAGCCAACTTTGTTTCAACACTTTTTGTAATAATGGTAGTAACAATTGATATCCAACTTACAGTCCAATGCATCGTTCTACATAAATATTTTTCTGATGACTCGATGAATGGAGATAAATGTCGAAATGTGCTAAAAACAAATAATTTTGTTCAAATTCTAAAAATCAAATCTAAATATGATACCTGCATTTTGTACTTCATAAATATTTCTTTAATTATTCGTTGAAACGAGATATCAACCAAAAACACCAGAAAATGACTAAGGAAATAAAAACATTTTGTTCTACTCTTCTCAAAAATCTTTGTAACGATTTTCATTAAACTCACTGGGTAACTCATACATGACTATATCATATACGAGTATATATGTACAAAATATCATATCAAAGCTGAAGCTTGCTTGTTCTTACGCATTCTTATACTTTCGCCTTCATGTTTTCCCCCTACTTTAGTTAATTAAGTTTGCTCAACACAAGTAGCAAACTACAGGCCTGTTCCCTTACCAACATTACTATTCATTCATCAGTTGAGTCAAGAAGCTAGCAGTTTTGTTTGATCTGTGGAGATACAGCAGGTTGTCATTTAGCCAGTCTCCCAGTCAAGAGGTGTTGCCAACGTGTCACCACAGGACTGTTCTTAATCTGGTTCCCTCCTAATCTATTTACTTGGGTGGCAAGTTTCAAAGGATAAGTGGAGATCAACTGTGGCCACGTTTTCTGCTAACTGGGCAAAACGGTTATAAGCTTGCTTAAAAGCAAGAAGATTTGGCTGCTGTTACAACAACCATCACTCACTGTTGTAGGAACTAGACAAACCTTGCAAGGGTGGTGCCTATGAGAGACTGAAGCTTTTAGGTAACACCACCTTTCACCTATAATGACTGTAAGTACTTGACTTACTTCTCAAGAAGGAACCTGTGACTGCCAAAACGTATTGACAGTTGGCTATTTAATTTTCCTTTTAAGAAAACGCACTGGGTTTTTCTGCATCTTCACGCGCTCACAACATTGGGCGACAGGTCAGACCACTTGATGCGTTTTTGCCTCGACTCGGTGGATAAGATCAGCACGATAAAATCATTTACGCAAACGTATTGCTTGCAGTCAGTCTCCACCAAAGCTCCTGGAGAGACACAGGAAGGCGTGTCAAAGTTCTGGTTCGAGTATCAAGCCCTGTGAACCTCTTCTCTGTCACTATCAGGACTGAGACATGGCTGCATTCGATCATAGCTGTTCTATTTGTCAGATTACATCTGAGGAGCAAGTACAGGTAACGAGGAATTCCTCATGGAAGGAGCATTGGCCCGCATAGGTTGTCAAACGCTCCTCTGATGTCAATAAGATTGGCTACACTTATCCTTCGTTAATTATTACATCCACCAAGGGTGTTCGTTGAGATGAGGTTGTCTTGCCCTCCAACCCAACCATATCTGGCCCTTTCCTGTATAAGATTTGCGAGCTGCAAATGTGTATGTGCGCACACAATCTGTACATGAGGTGGTTCATAGATACAATTGGTTACTACCATTTTTCTGGCAGATACGCGTTGAACATCCAGAAGCATATACATCCCATCGCCAACATATGTGGGGCCACAGTTTGTGAAATCCTTTCCAGGAAATGTTTTCAACTGCCATCATATCCAGTTTTATGTAATTCCCATTTCATTTGGTATATTGTGATCTGATTTTCTCTTAGATTTTAGTAAGCTTCAATTCTTGATTTTGTTTCATATGAGTTTCGTACTTTTAGAATAACACTATTAAAAATTACAACTACTGAGGATAGAGTCATTTTCTTTGTTAGAAATTTAAATTTCAGAGAATATGAGACTATTCTCCGTAATAATTTTCATGGCACTCTTGCATAAATAAAAATAAACCCTGAACGCCCCCTAGTTATCAATACTACTACAAGTGTTTGAATATTTAAGTAGTTATCTCTGAGACTAAGTTTTCATGTGGGTGCAATACGTCTCTAACGTAATACTCTTCATCAAATATATACGCACGAATGAACGCTTTAGGCCAATTTGAAAGAAAGTAGCTGAACGAACCCCAAACATGTCGACGTCACCGTGTAAACTGGGGTCAGAAGCTGGGAAGAAAGTAGCGAGAATCATCATCTTGCATAGTTGGGTAAGTATGTAAATTCCTCCGGCTTGAATACACTTCCAAAACGCTCCATATTCCGATCTGAAAAATTAAGGTTTGTCGAGTTGTTTTGTGTAGAACCCATTTGTTTACAAAAACTGTTATGATTGAGAAATAAGATTGATCGATAGGTAATTTTTGAACGCACTGTCTTCAGTACCAAGCATGTGGAGCGATAAGCTGGGAAACATTACATTCTTTGTATTCATAGCGGCATTCACGTGTTGTTCATTGTAGCTCCCATAATTTTTGCCTGCACCCTTTCAAACTTAGCGATCTCTTAGATAACATCAACCCCCCCTCTCCTCCGCCAATCTTCTTATTGGTGACTATTCCTAGTCATGTCATTTTGGCTGGCGTCTTGAATCTCATTTCGGGAATACCCTTTACGTCCAGGTGTCCACTTTAATCAAATTGAGTTCCTTCGTTGATAAGTAGCCTTGCTCCTTTCCTCAATTACGAGACTTTTGATGAGGAGGTTTCCTATAGTATTTTTTGCTAATTGGTAATCAGTTTAGGTGGCTATTCTGGCATTTCTAATAATAGCTCCTAGGAAAAAACGTTAACTCTGAAGAGTGTTCTTTGAAAGGCAACAGGTGTGATTCCCCCCTTGATTACTTTTTTGAGCCACCTGTATAGCCCTTGATATCAGAATTATCACTTAACATTGATACGTTTTCCTATCTTTCACTAGGTGTCAATGTTGATACTCTTGTCCCTTTGGAACTGGTTGTTTTCCTGTGGTAGAGAAAGCTTTGGACAATTCAGAACTGTTAGTTCATAGTTGCTAGTTATAAATTATTTCTGGCTACTGCCTAGCATTAAAATTCTTACAATTTGAGTTGAATCACTTGACTAACAGTTGAACCATAGAATCAATGTTCATCCTTCTCTTCATTAATTTTCAGTAGTAATCCCTTAATTTGCTATCCATGCGTTAATTTTTTCCCCTGGCAGATCTTTGGTTCCATTCTGTTAACTGTGAAGGTTGATCAAGGAGAGCATTTGATTGACTTAGAATTCCTAAGCGTCTTTCAATTTCCTGTTGTCCACCTTTTTATTGTATTTCACCTATGATTCGGGCGTTAGGTTATATTTCAATATCATACTAAAAAAAGTTCTTTGTTTTCATTTCAATAATTTCTTATGAATTCGTATGATTTCAGTTTCCTGTTTTCGCAAGGGTTTGTTTTCTTTTACATTTGAGGTAAGTTTTGGTTTGCTAATTACTTTGAGTTCCCACATGACATCCACTTGCACTGTGAAGAGCGGACACATTACAAATTGGGGGTAGTTCATCACAAAGATTTCACGAGTTGCCACCACAGCCCTCACTCACACGCCGTCCCTGTCCATTTTAACATTTTCGAAGAGGAGTAGTGCTTTCCTGATCACTTTTTTATTTGTGTGCCATTTTGCGACCACCCACGGGTAGGAAACTTGATACATCTTTCACAAAACTTCGTTCAATTCTTGTAGTGTTGTCGATTAGTGTATGAATACCTGTTTCATCACAGACCAGTGTGCTTGTCCTGAATGTGGTCGATGAACTCGTGGTATTTTGTGACGCCATCCAAACAGCCCACTCCCTTTAGGGTAGGGGCATTGGGTCGTGTAACTTACACGATTGCTGCTCAAAACGTGCCCAACACATCAATCCTACGTATTTGAGTGCCCATCTCTTATCATACTTCAGGGGTGTTAGGGGCTATGCGTAATATGATCTCCCAATCATGAGCAAGGTAGAAAGTTAAAATGTCATCAAGCCGAAGTCAGCCTTGGGGGTCTTCTAAGGTGTTAAAACGGCCATTAACAGTTCACTCATTAGCAATTCATTTGCGATGTGTTTTGCACCAGTTACTTTCTTAGAGGTTCATAGCCTCCTGCTTAATTTCCCAACTGGCCGGGAAAATGCCTGCCACTACGGCTATGATGATACCAGGCGTGTTGTTTTCAACAATGAACAAACTCGTTATCGTGAAATTCGTCTCTTAGCAAAGCCACACTCCCCCCGTCACTACCCGAAGTAGTTGTCTCATATCAGAGTCAACCTATCATGTAGCTAAAGTTAACGTACCTGTTAGGTGAGTCCGTCTCCTCTGGCTTGTGAGTTACTGTGGGCAAGCGCTTTCGATGTAAAGACATCATCGTCTGGCCGTTAAGTCAGTACTGGAGTCAGTCAGTTGGTCGTGGTCTTTATATATGTAGGAGTACTGACTTAACGGCCAGACGATGATGTCTTTACATCGAAAGCGCTTGCCCACAGTAACTCACAAGCCAGAGGAGACGGACTCACCTAACAGGTACGTTAACTTTAGTAATTTGCCTACTGGCGGATATAACCCAATTTCTTTAATACCTATCATGTAGCGTACACTGCCGTCTTTATATGTGCTTCTATAGCATTGTACGGGCGAATTAAAACTGAGGACCTAAATTAAATTAACACTAATCATTGACAAATCACATTTGTGGCAACGAGAAGTAAAGATAAGAATTATAGAATCAGCCCAACGCTGAACCTTATCGATAAACTCCCTTCCTTGCTACAGAAAGTACAAAAGTATACTCACAGACCAGAGTACTTGTAAGTTAAGTGGTAAGGTATGTAAACCAGAGCCAAACAATTTCCAAAATGATACAGAGTCATGCTTCCTCCGAGTTTCCCAGGACAAATCGATAAAATCTGAACTGAATCTTTCACAGTCGACGCCTCGGAAACGAAACGAAATAAAGTGAAGTTTACTTAAATATAAAGGCTACAGTGTGCTTGAAAACGCGTCCTAAAAATAAATATACTAAAACCAACAAGAAAACATCGAACAACGAGCAAAGCACCGAATTTGTGTCGAATGATAGCAACGCCGATACCTCCATTTTGTTATCACTGGCAAGGTTAAAAACCAAAAGGGTTCCTCATGCAAGGAATCGTTGTTTTGCTAGCTTAGGTAATTTACGCCAATGGAGAAAACTAATGCGCCTATCTCGGATAAAGAAAATCGCGTTAAATTGTACTAATTGCACACGCCACCATAACGCAACTACACAAATAAACTAAAACGAGTAAAACATCTCAATGTATGAAAGATTGTGTAGGAGAAGGTAGTTGATAGCTATTAAAAGCTTATTTATAAACACTTAAATTAAAAATAAATTACAATAAAACATACTATAGCCAAATTTGGCAATGAAAACAATAATTATGTAATGAAAAGTACCAAAGAAATATATTTACAAATAACCCAAATTTTCCAGTCCACTTCTTCAACAATGAATAAACAATCAAATCTATAGTATAACTTATGATGTGTGCTGAATGGATTTATGGACAGCTCCTAATAACACATCAGTGAAAAAATGACGAGAGCAGCACAATACATTTTGATGAAAAACAATTTTAGCGCAGCTTTTGCCTTATAAAATTTGCTCATTGATTAAAAAGTTCTTAGCAAAAACTTGGGAGAGCCCCTTGACCCTGCCAGGAGGGGCAGGGCTCTTGGACCCATGTGTACTTGTTGTTTAGAGCCATCTGTTAAAATTGGACCTCCTGACTGTCAAACGGTTCTCCAGTGGTTAGTATCAAGTAGCATCCAGGAGATTTTCGCTTGCATTTGCGAAAAGGTTAGTTGGCAAAATGCCTTATATTTTTCTGTACCCCACAATATCGGTTGAACCTGTTTTTTCATGAGATTTGTGCAATTCTTTCTTTTTGCAGGGGTTTTAGGTCGTGTTGATATGCATAAGTAGAAACATCTTTTTCTTGTTTATTGCGTTGTAGGCTTTTTTCACGTTTTGAAAGGGTGAGGGTGTGAGAAAGTGGTAGAGGGATGAGAAAGGAATTTTCCCTGATGAAACGTGATGGTTTGTATTAGATTGTTGAAGCATGTTCCATCCTAAAATCAGAATGGTTGTCCAGAAAATGACCTATACAATGAGTGTTTAATTACTCCCGTAAAAAAATTATTCCAACCACAGTATTTACCAACATTTCTAACGGTTCTGACCCGATATTTTCAAATTTATAAACACGATCCTTCTCAGAAAAAACAAGTTGCACTGATTACTCATTTGGTTGTGACATACATAGGAGTTGATAAATAAGGTCAGTTATATGGTTATTAATGCACTGAACGCTCGTTTGAAAATAACGAGTTACGGGAATATAATAGAACAGAATAGTATAAACAGTAATCTTCAACGAAACTGCTACCAAAGCGAAGGAACAACTCACGCCTTCTTGACGTCGCATCACTGCATATTCCTTTTGTATGCAAATGATTGAGTAATCGGACTTGTGAATTCATGTTCATTATCACTCATTTCGATGTCGCTACAGAAGTCTGTTATAAGGTTGAAAATTGCCTTACAAGTTCAAGTAAAGGATTAGAACTGTTCTTTCATGGCTTCACGTAAAAAGGATCGCAGCCCGTTGGCTGCATTTAACTACAACACTTTGGGTAAAGCGCCATCGATTGATTTCTTCACAGCGTCGTCATTGGGGTACACCGACGTCGTCGAGTACTTCCTAAACAAGTAAGGTTATTTAAATACTACGTATATTTGGTTTTGTTCGTAAAGAGTTGTGCCCATGGTTGAACTATGCTTTTCTTCAAGCATTGAAACGGGCTTAACGAAGGCTACATCACCTGGCGTGGCAAAGGAAATCCAGCAATCACGGACCATCGTCCTTGCGCTGAACTGTATATGTCTGAACGCTGCCAAAGGTCGCCACTACCCGATAAATAATTTTGCACCTGTTGAAACTTGTCGGTTTTGCATGTGAAGTGAAGTTGAAGTTTAATTAATCTAATTGTTACGAAAAAACAGGCAAACTGACGCACTGTATTTGATTATTATATTTCGTGGCTGAACATTTTCCGATATTATTACTCCATCTACTCATTAGTTAAAGTCTGCAAAATCTGTGCGACTGATTCAGGACTCACGTAAGGGACTGAAATGAGCCCTGACCCACACTGAAAAATTGGAATTTTTTTAGAATTCCAGAATGGTCAAATAAACGCTTTCGTGACCCTCGTCCGTATTTTTTGGCACCGTAGCTCGTTATTATTTGTTTGGTTACCGATCCACTCATGAAACCTCCTGGTTGACTAGGACATAGATGATATTGGTGGAACCGGTCCAGGATCCCTTCGTCGTACAAATTGATCAATTGCTGCAGTGTTTTCTCCCTTTCATTGTCTGTTAGTGTTATGATAGGGAGTAGCAGGAGTCAACAGTTTGGCATATGTTGCTGATTTCTTTTCTGGTTGACACATTAGGCAGCCTTTTTTCATAGCGATGATTGGAATTGTTTTCAACGCAAACCTCCTTTAAGTTCTTCTATTACTGCACTATACATACTAACCGAACAATGCTGATGCCCCCATGTCACCACTTAGTAACTTAGTTGCCATTGGACCCATTTCGGTCCTCATCTTCTCTGATACAAAAACTAGTCTTCGTATGCATGCCTCATTTCAGTAATTCCATACGAAACATCTCGCTAATTAAAAATGTGAACTTTGTTATTTTCAGAGGCCAAGACATTAATGAACAGAACCAAGAAGGCTGGACGGCACTAATGTACGCTTGTGCATCTCAACAAGATGATACTGTTTCGTGTTTACTGACTTTGGGCTGCGACATATCTAAACTTGATTTGTCTCACAAATCGTTCTTCTCGGTTGCTGCCGAAAATGGAAGTATCAAGTCGCTGTGCATGATCGAAGTTAGTAATTTTAGTTACTAGGGTCAATGTGTAGAGAATATTGTATATTGTATCGTGTCATGGAGGGCCTGGCAAAGCGGGCCAGTCACATGGCTCTTTTAAATCATTCTTGTGCTGTCCTATAGTAGTTACTGACTAAACATTATGGATTTAGGAGTCCTTAGTACTGTCCTGGAATTTTCATGGAGTTGTGCTACGGGTAGTCAAGTTTCTTGGGATAGGCATCTCCTTTGGGACCTAAGATCCTTCACTGAGACCCCTGGTGTGGTAGCCTGTTGGTGAGGTAGCTCCTCATAATCTTCCTGAAGTACTGCAGGATATCTCTGAGTCCACCTGTCGTTTGGAACACCCAACATGAACCACGCCCTTATGCCTGGAGGTAGCTGCCTCAGTCATCACTACTGCCTGCACAACCTCGTCAATGGCAACAGGGGTGTGGCTGAAGCCGCTTTTCCAGCATGTTGCACCCAGCGTCCAGCATACACAACGTCCTGTACACTGAAGAATGTCCACTCGCTCTGCAATCAGGGATAAAAACAAGGCTGGCCTTTTGCCAGGCAGGGCAAAGTAAGTCAGCTGCCAGGCACGTTTTATTGACCCTTCTGAGTAACCAACTTCCAAGCTTCATCTTTTTTGTTGCAGCAACAACCTCCCCTGTCGTGATGGGGGGGGGGATTGGGTAGGCTGATGCAATCCCCTGTAGCTGATCTTGATGTAGAAAGAGGGCTGAGACGATCTTCTCCATTCCTTTCCATCCACCAGCTGCTGGAAGAGCGTGAAACCCCTTCATAATGACATATTACCCCTTAACACAGGTTCTTCCAGCCTTAATTACACCTGTGAATGAGCCAGCACAACTTTTTCCTCTCCTAGCAGGATCTTAGTAGTTCTTGGAAAAGTCTCAAAGGCTCCACTGAAACTACAAGAGACACTCTGCCTCTTCCATTCATAGTGGCTCTTCAGGCTGGCTTTTGGAGGCCTACTATGAAGGGGCTGATAATTCTTGACAGAATGGTACGGTATGCAGTTTGCCTGATTCAAGTATTTTTCCCTTAATTATTGTCTCGAGGAGCCACATATTTAGAGAGACGAATGGGGTCAATGCGGGGTTAGTTATTAACCTGGTATACCTGGCTGGACGTAGTAAATGCTAATTATTCGGCTCCCTGGAGAAGATTTATTGAGTGAACTCAAGAGGGTTGTTTCATTTTATATCAAGGCACTTGGCTTGTAGTCGGATGTACCGGAGAATGGCTGAACTGATTAAGCTCATGTTTCGTTCGTGATTTGTGAAGGCGCGAATGTGAGGTTGTGAGCAATTTTTATCCAAGGAAATAGGAGAGGCACATCATAATGCGTCAAAAACTTGAATTGTAACGATTTTGTTTATACTTCCACAATATCTTTTACTGATTGATACTTAACTTTTATTTTCCGTAAATATCTCTGAAAGTTGGGAGAACAGAGATTTGACCTCTAAAGAAAAATAGTTGTTTTTTTAAAGAAACATCTCAAACGGTTTTATCGAACTTACAGGATACTCAACAGGTCAATCCATGCACAGGCTCTGGCGGCCCCCTGAGTGGCTGTTCAAAAGGAAGATTCCATTTGGAACTAAACAATTCGTCTAATTTTCATTTTTTAGGAAGACTGGATACCTGCTAAACTGCGAACTGGGCATGAAAACGCAATAAAGTTGCGCAAAATGATTTCTGATGTGGTGAATCACAAGCAGTAAGTAATTAAAATAAATTGAAATGCAGCTTTTCTATTCTGATATGATTGTTGCATGTTCATCATGCAATGTGTAAAGAATTCATCGGTGGTTCACCTAGAATCAAGATCCTAGCGAATGAATGGGGATGAATTAGGGGGGCGTGGGAAATGCACTGATTTTGGAAAAATGGTTGTGAGAGGTAGGCAGCATAAACCAAGAGAACTACTGGAACCAAGAGAAAATCGTCAGAACTGGGGAAAGTGAGGATGAGAAGAGTGTTGAATTTAAACCATCAGCAAGAGAAGACAACACGAAATTGTCGAATTCTTAACGACTGTATAGCACGACTCTGATCACTCTAGGAATAGGCCATTGTCAAAAGAGATGGCAACTGAGAGAAAATTTTTTTTTTTCGTGCAGTTCGTTAAAAGTAAACCAGTTTCGGCACTTAAGCCATCATTCACACACACACACATACTCTCCATATCCCTCAGGAAGCTAATGCTACTACTAAGAGCAGTGCTGCACTTCAGACACTTTGGATCAATTCAGTTGGAGAGAATTCTAATCCGCGTAATTTCCAATTTCGTGAAAACTTACTTTGCTGTACTGACTCAGTTAAGCATAATTGTAGAGTTTTCAACTTCTACATTTTTTGTTCGAGTTTGCGCCGTCTTTTTACCCTAACGTCGTTCCGTAGCCCACTGTTCTGCCTTTGCTACTCGCACATGTGTTAGCACCTTACTGTCTCCTGGTATAAGAAGTGAAGCTTCTATTGAGTAGTGTACGAGATGTTGTAGTCTTCGTTGTAGTACCTGTCTTCGACCCTTCACAATTTGAGAAACGCTCGACCACACTAACTTAGCGCAATGGAGAACTACAACCCGCTGTCCTTCTCACAGGTAACCTGTATCTTCAGTTTGACATACCAGCTCGAGTTCTGTCAGATTCAGAGCTTAGATACGATATAAGTCACTCGCAAGAAAATGAGGAATGTGAAGACTGAGAGATGAAGATTGAGAGAAATTGTCCTTCTGCGCGGAATTAGTTATTGCAGACTGGTTGCGTATTTTTGGCCTACTCTACCTGCAGGAAAGGCCTACCCAACAGTCTTAAGGCCAGCTAGTACACAGTAAGCGCTTTGCTAACTCCATCCCTACTGAAATGAATCTGAAACTCTGTACCTTCGATCAGGAGGTAGGTGCCTTGTAGATAGGCCACATGCGATCTGTACACTTTCTCTCTCCAGACTGAGGACCTCTCTCTTGAGTGTTCCTTAGAGAGTCTGATGAATAACATTGACTGTGTTTGACCAGGCGCATATCACCAATTGGCAGCCCTGCAGTGCTCCCACTAGTTGCACCTCTTGATAACTTGGACCTTGACAGCAGCCTGACCGACCTAATATAAATTCTCTTCAGTTTCAAGCCCGTATGGCAGTACGCACACTGTCACTGAGAAGATTTCTACGCAAAATGCTGTATACAGCTGATGGCTGATGTTATCTGCTCCTGCTAGGCGACCTTTCACTGATCCGTCCGTATCAGTATCCCTGCCTTATGTATTGGACCACCCCCCGTCAATTTGGAACTTCCATGAATTAATATACTGAAGGATATTTCAAAGTTAGACTTCATTTCTATTGGATCTCTAACATGCCCTCACACTTTGCCAGCTACCTATGGTAAGGCCAAATCCGTATGTGTGCATATGGAGCGATGCTAGGTCTAGTAAGACCTCCTGAATGGCAGTAGGTCTCGTACGCAGCCTGTTGTAGTTAAACAACGAACTAAATCACTCGCAATGAAGGTGTGGAAACCCATTTCAATAATAAAACAGAGAAAGAACTCAACTTTAGCGCAGAGTTGTGTTCTTGTTACTGACGATGACTTAAGAGTATGTACTCGGTATGAGGTGGTATATGGGAAAGGTAGGTTAGATGGCATAACGCTAACGTCCATACCACGTTAAACACACCAGTTCTCGCCCGATCACCGAAGTCAAGCAATGTTTGGCGTGGTTAGTTCTTGGATGGCTGACTGCCCAGGGACACCGCGTGCTTCATTTTTTCCTCATTTTTTATAATTGACATATACGTACTTATTTTATTCCGGGAACTGAAAAATTAATATTTTTTTGGAGGGACCAAGCGGAAGAAGGAGGTTATGTTAGCAACTGCCGTAGCTATCTGTACGACTGGCTGGTGGTATCAATGTTAGCTGAGCACAATACACTGCCCAAAACGGTACGTTGAGGTCGATGTGTAATGCGGAAGAATTGAGCAACCGCCTGGACGATTACCTGCTCCCCCACTAGTTTGTTTGTTTTTTCTCTTTCTCAGTTCC
This sequence comes from Pachypeltis micranthus, assembly GCA_020466155.1. NCBI lineage: Eukaryota > Metazoa > Arthropoda > Insecta > Hemiptera > Miridae > Pachypeltis > Pachypeltis micranthus. Next base: position 44,820,771 of record CM035769.1, read on the forward strand.
ATCTCTCCCTAAATAAGGAAGGACCAGCTACCCACTTTTGTCGCTCTATCCTATCCTTTCAAAAGTTGAGCAGCACCACGGTAGAACGGTTTCCCTGTAATCTTAGGTGAGGGAAAACAAAATATACTGGAAACGAATATAACGGCTGTTGTCAGAATAAGAAAATGAGAAATTCCATGACATGCAGAGTGATTTAATGGTGAGTCGATCGATAAACTTCAATATTTATTATTGAAAATATAAATACAATGTCGAAACGAAGGTTGGTTGACAAATAAGCTTGAATGACACAAGAGTGCTTTATATACAAAATATTGCTCCGCTCTTAGGCAGTGCAAAAGTGCAAGTACAGTGCCCTCACGCGAACCCGAGGTACGGCAAGATGATGCTGGGCTCACACAGGCAGTGTTTTCGTAAGAGTATGTACTCGGTATGAGGCGGTATACGGGAAAGGTAGGTTAGGCAGTATATTGCTAACGGCCATACCACGTTGAACACACCGGTTCTCGTCCGATCACCGAAGTTAAGCAACGTCGGGCGTGGTTAGTACTTGGATGGGTGACCGCCTGGGAACACCGCGTGCCGTTAGCTTCATTTTTGCTGTTTTTTTTTTTTTTTTAAATTGGCAATAAGTATTTATTTTATTCCGGGAACTGAAAAATTAATATTTTTTGGGCGTGGAGGGACCAAGCGGAAGAAGGAGGTTTGGTTAGCAACTGCCGGAGCGGTGAGTACAGAGAGCTATTGGTACGACTGGCTGGTGGTATCAATGTGTTGGCTGGGCACAACACACGGCCCAAAACGGTACGTTGAGTTCGACGTGAATTGCGGAAGAATTGAGCTACCGATTACCTGCTCCCCCACTAGTTTGTTGTTTTTCTGTTTCTCAGTTCCATCTCTCCCTTATATAAGGAAAGACCAGCTCAGCTACCCACTTTTGTCGCTCTATCCTATCCTTTCAAAAGTTGAGGAGCACCAGGGTACAACGGTTTCCCTGTAAATAGTTTGTCCCAGCGAGGACGTCAAGTTGAGAGTAGACAGACACCTTAGAAGACTTAGACGGAATCTTAGGTGAGGGAAAACAAAAATATACTAGAAACGCATATAACGGCTGTTGTCAGAATAAGAAAATGAGAAATTCCATGATAAGCAGAGTGATTTAATGGTGAGTCGATCGATAAACTTCAATATTTATTATTGAAAATATAAATACAATGTCGAAACGAAGGTTGGTTGACAAATAAGCTTGAATGACACAAGAGTGCTTTATATACAAAATATTGCTCCGCTCTTAGGCAGTGCAAAAGTGTAAGTACACTGTCGTCACGTTGAATGAAACTGATTTGAATTTTTATTCTCGGGCAGAGAAATTCTTAACAGGAGAGAAAAACGGTAGAGTGAATATTTCAATTCAGTACTTCTCGAATTGGATGAAAGGGGCTCGATTACGCGGAGATTCAACTGTAATAAAACTTTGAGTCAAGTCAGGAGGAAGTTGTTGTAAAGCGATGGTGTGTGTGTGTCACGGATATTGAAATCGTACCAGCATCATCAAATTATTATGTGGTTGATAAAAAGTTGTATAAAGATGATTTGAGACGAAGTTGAAGGTCCTCATCCCACAATCCTCCAGTCATCCCAAACCAAAAATAATGCTCTAAGGGGAAGACAGACGTTGTTGGGGTAAGTAGTTGTTTAGAAAATGAATAGTTTGAACGGAATGGATATACAAACGTTTGTCAACGTTGCAAAGTACAGCAGCGACTACAACGAACGATATTTATTAGGAGCTATAAATGGAGGGGGGGGGGGATTGGAGAGTAAGCAGCTCCAAAATTATATCCTCTGTCCCGCCCGCCTGAGGCCTGTTAAACAATTGAAAATCTCTCAAAATAAGTGACCCCTTTTGGGGTCAAAGTTATTATTTTGTTGGCAATTTTACGGTCACTACCTCAAACAGCCGGCTACGGGGGGAGAAGGAGAAATATATTAGCGGTGGCTCAGTTGATGATTAATTCAGTCTTTTGTTGGTTGGTCAGTCACAGCTTAGGCAAGACTTTTTTTTTGTTTTTAATCATTTGTGTAACGTCTCGAAAGTGTAGTATAAAATTTGGCGATTATCATCTGATTGTATCGTTAATGTGATGAGGTGCGTGTAGAGTTATTGTAAGATGGTTGGCAAAGTCTTTCTACGAACGCAACTACAACGTGGCGACGAGTAACTCATAAAAGGTGTGGAATCAAGGCCTAGACGTGTCTAATCGATGGATGGAATGGAAGAGATGGATAAAACTAGTTGGTTCCTCTGTAGAGTAGGAGGAAATTGAGACAGCATATGCGAGGAGGAGGTTGTTTGCTAATAGAAAAGAAATGTTTGATTGGTCACTAGGCAGGCGTAGCAGCATAGAGTTGGAGCAGAAAACGTTGCTCGCTACTCTTTGGTATTCATCCACAGGGCTGTCGTTGCTCCTTTCAACTGGCCGCGACTGGTCGTGTCCTTTGTCCAACTAGCGACAGATGTTGCATTGAATCCTGTTGGATAGGGTATGTGATTGAGTGTGCGTGGATACTCACTCAATGTGCACGAAGGAAGGGAGTGAAGTGAAAAGGTTTGTAGGGGGTGTTGTAGTTGCACGATGGGCGTTGTATATTGTTGCGGGTGCGAAACGGGCGAACCTGAGGTACGGCAAGATGATGCTGGGCTCACACAGGCAGTGTTTTCGTAAGTGAGATTAACCGTCGAAATCAATCTAACGTTGTAACTCAAATTTAGTGGAAATAGACAATCGTTCTTTCTCTGTTTTATTATAGCTTAGCAAGCCCTGCATAATCTGCCAGACCAGGGCACTGTACGTGCTGATTATGTGCATCCACATGACGATTTTTAGCCTCTGTCCCTGTGACGTTCCTACCATCTTTTGGTCTCACAAATGGGTCCTAGCACCGCCTCCTGCTGACCCTCTGACTCCAGGGACAGTTGAACGGTTGATCATCTGAAATGGGCGTGACATCAGAAATCATGTTGATGGCACGTTCACAAAGCTCACCCAAAGTGCTTGTGTGACATATTTGGAGTAAACTTCTTAGACTTCAAGTCATTAGCAATCCTGTTCTCCAACACATTACATAACAACATTTCTTCAATTGAGCTCAAACTTTCCATATCCAGCGCTAGTTGATGTTGGTTGTAATTTGTTGATTTAGATCGGACGGGCTTACTCCTCTTATGTTAGCCGCCACAGGAGGTTTCACAGATGTGGTTGAAAAGTTAATTAGCCTTGGAGCGCACATTAGAAAAACGAACAGGAACGGGCTAACGGCCAGAGCTTTGGCAAAATTGAACGGACACACAGGAACATCTTTCGTCTTGAACTATTATAGTAAGTTTTCAGAATTACTCTTAATACATCTATAATGTTCATTATCAAGAAAATATCAGTAGCACCTGAATCTTTTTATGGTATAACAGTTCGCAGCTCCAATCAATTTCCTACACTTTCCAAATCTCAAATGGGACGAGGGTCACTACTAACAGTAAACATTCTTGTTCCTTGCGCTATTTGCTTGGATTTAGTGGCAAAAGAAGCTAATGAGCAAAACATTAACTAGGATTTCTGGCCTTGGCGACATTCGGGGTGGAGCATGCAGAACGCAGTTTGCTGTTCTGTAGAATGGGAAAATCTAGAAGAGCGAAGTAGTGGTGCAGCCAAATGTTTAATTAAAGCAAAATGGGGAAACTCTAAGTCAGTGTGCTGGCGACCTTTAGCTGATAAACCATTAGGGCAGTTTGAGGACGGGGAAAAAGTTATTTACCAGCTAAAGCAGAGGTGGCTGGAGGGGAAAAGTAGCTGCCGCACTTGTCCGAAGGAGTAAGATCTTAAAAGATGCCTACTGCCTGACTCCCATTGTAGGCACCTCCAGTGATCGTAGTCTAGTGGTCAAAGACGACGATTCATTTTCCGACAAAAGTCGGAGTAGAAGAGCGTGGACTTGTTCGTAGTTGCTGCCACCAATGTAATGCTTCGACCTCTCAGTTTCAGCCACGTCGGAGCATTACATTGGTGGGATAGTGTTGGTCTAGGATTGGACGAGCTATACGCCCAAAGAAACTTCCCAACGTGTGATGTGTGGACTGTATTTGTAAGCAAAACAAATGATATTGTGTGGGCCCACCGAAGGTATAACTTAAGGCAATACTAAAATAAATAAAATCACTTCTTTTAAAGATAAATAAGGCAATGCAATCGGAAAGTAAAGATGAATGTTTGTAATGTGTCGCGGACGTGACGAGAATAAAGTATATATTCAGCACAGTACCTTGATCCGCTGGTACCAGGCAATGTGCCAAAGGTACTTTACCAGTCTTCCCAAGCGTGGCCTCCTGGAGGTAGAATAACGCGAGGAAGAGCAAGGTGGACAAGGTAAGACGAGAACGAGACGAGTTGTAGAAAGCAAATGACGAGAAAAATGAAGAAAGATGAGATTAGGTAATGGGGTGACGTAATGATGGCACTACAAACCCGTGTCATGATGGATCGGGCTTGGGTGGTGACTCATGCAGCACTTGCTCGACTGACGGAAGTGAACTTTGCCGAAAACGCGGAAGACTGAGCGAAGGAGTTGAAATCAACATTGGTGAACAGATAGTATATCTGAATTCTAAATTCAACGAGTTCCTGGGAGTTGTGCTGAGGCAGAGACAGCACAGTGAGCTTGTTGGATGCATTCATCGAATGCCTCGTGATACCCAACAGCTTTGCGATCGGTTGGATACAACCAACCTATCTCAAATAGCATACTTATGGGCGAATGACTTAGCTTGTGCTATCCTATCTTTGTCCACGCATCGCCTCCCAACCCTTTCTTAGTACCTCCTGCGCCTCTTGCTGAGGACACACCTCCGGTGATTGCAGTCTAGTGGTCAAAAACGAAGACTCATATTCTGGTTGGGCATAGGGTTTGCTGTAATTTTTGCCTTAGTCACCGGCTCTCCAAACATTTTCAAACCCCTCGTTTTATCTACGAGAAAGTCATAAACACTTTGTGTATAGGAATAATTCACTCTATCGTAAATAATGTGGTACAGAACTGATCTACTTAAGGTTCATTGGTGTCAGTATATTTGAGTGTGACTCTTACAAATTGATAAAATCCTTAACAGTCATTTGATAAGGACACAGACTAGTTATAAATTGATAGTTCTGCTTCACTATAAGCGTTAGTTATGAGCCATTGTTGAAAAGAATGAAAGGAAGGAGCCCTAGCTACAAAAAGCCAAATCTGTAATGTTAACACTATTGGGACACGTTTGAGCATCATTCTTAGACCTGGCAATGTGTGTGCTTGGGGAGAACCTCCTGCATGAAGGCTGACAATTGTTTGGCGAGCCCCTACTTCTTCACATACAATTAATTTGAATCAGACTCGTCACTTATTTACCTCAGCCTGGTTCGGCTGAACCGGTTAAAGGCAGTGGTTTGGGTTGCAACTGAGACCACTGACAGAGGTCAAAAACAAAGACCAGCGACTGCGACAAGTGTCTACAGTCTCTTCTGCATCGACTGTGGGTCGTACGATTCATCCGGTACTGTAATTAGTTACTATTGGAGGAAGTAGACGATGATTCGTTCTTATATTATTATTACAACTCTAAAAAAGATTACTTATTAACTAATTATATTTACCTTCAGTACATTGTATATTGGAGGGTACTATCTGATAAGTTCAATAAACTTTTCGCTGTGTCCATTGGGAAATGCAGTCATTTTTTAATAATAAACACGCGTGCCTTTCAAGCTGGGGGCTGTCTTTGTTTCGATCTGGCAACTATACAACTCCAACGACCAGTGGCGCTAGCAGTCTCGTTTCTCAGTCTTAGTCACGAAGCAAACCGCCGCTGTAACACATTCAACACCTAACTCCTAAACAGGAATCCTGTTGTCATAGCTTTGTGCCCGAATTGGGAATAATTGTAATTCAAATGTGTTTACTTTCCAGATACCGTTACCGTTAAAAGCATTCTTTTTGAACTGGACCTGGGAAGATATTCAGAAATGTTCGCACGTGTGTCTTTGTACGAGTTTCTTTCATTCGACGACAATGATTTGAAAAATGTTGGTGTGAAGTAAGTTTATTTATTTGACGTCAGCCTGTTCATAATTGATTGTGCATTGTGATCTCTTTTATGACGCGAAGAAAGTTTTCGTGGACGGTTTCACTGAGATTCTTATCCAGCTGAGGAAAGAACGCCAGTTCCCTTTTCACTTCGGTTCTTTGCGCTGGTTTACTACGCTATACGTGGTTCTAAATTCTTACTATCTTGTGGAACAAATTAAGAATATTCAAGTACCTCTGAATGGTAAATTGGCTTCTTTAAATTTTGGAAAGTCGGGGTTTTAGAGTGGGTTATAAAACAAAGCGCCGTGTAACGCCAATAATAAGAACTGTAAAGGATACGACAAAAAGTGCGGTATATTATTTTAAATGTGTAGCGGAATGCAATGGCGAATCGGGGACGGAAATTAAAAATATCTGGTGCGTAGCAACACACTACTTTCCGCCACCCCTTTAAGTTCGAACACCACCTACATAGGCGGGCGCTATATCTTCGTTCAACGCATTTTCACAGGAACATTTATGGAGAACGAAATGTAGGGACTAGTTAGCTGAGAGTACTCCGAAAGTTTGATCGAAATCGTTAGAGCCGTTTTTGAGAAAATTCGAATACCGATAAATTAATATTCGACAAATCTCCTTTTCTGAGTTAACTTGGCTTATATCTCCGTTCAACATATATATACAGAAATAATTACGGAGAACGAAATGTTGGTATGGGTGACTGAAAGACACTCCATTAGGATTTATCACATCTGGTGAAAAATTTACCCTGGAATTTACGGAATGTTCGAAAAAACGTTATTTTTGACACATTTTAATTGTTATCTCTGTTCAATGGACCGTCACAGGAACATTTATTGAAAAGAATATGTAGGTATTAACTATTTGAAAACATCCTGTGAGTTTGGTGGAATCGCTGAAGCCGTTTTGCCAAAAAGCGTAAAAAACCTGTTTTTGCTTCAGGGGCCCATATCTCCGTTCACCGTATTTTCATGGAGATATGTATAGAGAAGAAAAGTTAGGTATTGATTGGGAGAAGATAATTATAAAGTTTAATCAAAATCGTTAGAGCCGTTTTCGAGAAAAATGCGAAAAACCCTAGTTTTTGGTACATTTTCGTCCCCCCCCTTCCCATCGGCCGAAATCGTCCATAACCTTATTTTGGTGTCTACAAAAAATAACGAACAAAACAAAAAAAGAACCAGCTCAATCGGATCAGCCGTTCTCCCGTAAATCGAACTACAGACACACACACACACACGGACCACGCGCCGAAATTAGGTTTTTAGACTCAGTAGGGTCTGAAACGTAAAGATCTGAAGAAAACCCAAATTTTTTTTTGGGCCGATTACTATACTTTCCTTCCCTTCGGGTAGCGGAAAGTAATAGGATCAGGGAACAGAGAATAGATTGTTATGATAGGGGCTGTAAATCACTGTTTGCTGATCATTTAATTGAGGTTGAAGTCGTAGTTTTGATTCGATTGATAGGCAACAGGTCGAATTTCTTCATTTTTGCTGTAAAGGATCGAAAATGAAGAAACTCTCGAAAGGAGTTGCATGGGATTATGTTTAAATGAACAAATTCCAGATAAGTCCCCACTTGTAGGGTTGGTTCTGTGCTATCACAATCTTTCATTATTCCGACGCATGAGCACTCTGAGACGGACGCCTTTCACCTAAGTACATAAGAGATCTTCACTGTGTAAGATGTTCAGGTCCATTTGATAATTGATTAATCGCTAAAACCCGTCTACATTTTATTAAACTTATTGGAAAAGGTTGTAAAAAAGCATCGTCCCGATCTTAGGGTTCACAACTACAATTCACAGCTGCTCAGGGTAACCAGTTGTGGCCGTTTGACCAAATGTTAACTAACGGCGGCGACCCGTGAAATCGACTAAAGTGCAGCACGTGAAATTAAAAATTGAAGGGGAACTTTGAGGGAGGGGTTATTTTTTTCCTGTTTCAAGTTTTTGCTAGCCCCGTGTTTTTCAGTTAGCTCTTTATTTTTGTTACTTTCAGGCTTCTTGGTCCCAGAAAAAAATTACTGATGGCCATCAAGAAGTGCAATACATTGAAAGCGTGCAATACTGCCGCAGCAAGGTTTTGTCAATTATGGTAAATACCTGTAAAGTGATGTATAATTCGTAGTCTCTCAGTCAACTTTTGGTTTAATTGTCATATTGTGTTGTTTATGCGAGACTTTTTGTTGTTGTTTATTGCAAAACTGTTTTTATTCATATTGTTTCTCTTATCTTGTATACCTCTGCATTCATATCGTCTCCTAACTTCTATCAGAGATTATGTTATGTTATCAGATATTTTTAAAATTGAAATTAAACAGGGACGAGGCGTGGCGGAAAAACCTCATGTCCTGAATTTGACTATTTGTAAAATTTGAGAAAGATGAAATATCACGAACGAAATACCCTGTTAATATTTCGACCGCTTTACTTGCTACTTGTCTCTTACAAAGAGTAACATAATTATTGTAAACGGTCTAAAATGTACCTAATTTTGGGCTATTCTCGAAGTCAAACGTGTACAAAATATGAGAGGGTTTAAATATTGTTCTTAAAAACGGCATTAACGATTTTGATTAAGCTAATGAATGCTTTAGTTCTCAAGAAATATCTATGTGAATATACGAAGAATTGCTACCCAGGAGGGTTTTTTTTAAAGATTGAACGAAACCCCGCTAGATGGAGCCAATCATGGTTGTATGTTGCGAATCGTCCAAATTGACGAGGAAAGGATGACCGAGGAACCCCGAGCAGCCCCTTACACATTCTCGCTCCTTGGTGCTTAGCTAAGTCTAACAGAGTGTGGCGAGGGCGACAGAGAGGGTTGAGGAACATGCCTCATCCCATTTATGTATAGAGAAGAAAAGTTTTGTACGAACTAGTAGAAGATAATTTGAAACTTAGATCATCAGAGCCGTTTTCGTGAAAAATGCGAAAACCCCTCGTTTTTGTTACATTCCCCCACCCCCTTCCTGACTAAATAAATAGCTCGTAACCTTATTTTCGCTCCTTTTGAGAAATCTCAATCAAAACAACGAAGAATTAGCGGTATCACAGGCATACGCACGCCCTGAAATTAGCAGTTCTTGATTTCTCTTAACTTCAAAATGTAAAGGCCCCTCCAAACTTTAGTGGACGACCACATGGAGAAGTTCCTCAGCTCTCCCTGTCGCCCTCGCCACATTCTGTTGGACTTAGCTAAGCACCAAGAAGCGAGAATGTGTTAATGGTTGCTCGCTCGGAGAGCAGTTTTCGTCGAAGGATCACGAGGGACCAATACCGTAGGAACGAGGAGAAACGTTCAGTTTCCTGTGTGTTCCTAATTGACCTGGTAAACACGCTCTGGCGGAGTGGATGTTTTCTCCTCTTCCAGCTTTGGAGAACGAGCTGTGCGAGGATACTCCAGTCGAGTGTGGATGCGCGTTCTTTGCCTCGCCCCACTTTGGCAAGCAGCTCCCCATGGATACACCGCGAGAGCCTGGAGGGGGCTTAGAGAAATTAAGAACACTTTTGTTTTAACACGACACAAAAATACTGCCCTAAAACTGGTGACAATTTATTGCGCTGCTTTCGTAATTTTCTGAACGTTATATTGTCGTTGTTAGTTGGAATTTTTACTTTCCTTGGCTCTACGAAGTAGAAAGGAAAGTTATGTAATCGGCTGAAAATTTTTTTTTTGAGTTTTCTTCAGATCTTTACGTTTCAGACCCTCCTGAGTCCGAAAAACACTATTTGGGAAAATCGTCTGTGTCTGTGAACGATTTTTATAGAAAACCACCGTACCAAATCAGCTCAAAATTGATATCTCGCTCGTAGGTAACCATGGGACGCCAAAATAAGGGTATGAGCAAAATCCACCGAAAGCTAACTATAGTTATCATAGTGATCAAAACACCAAATATTTTTTTTCTCAAAAACGGCTCTAACGGTTTTGATTAAATTTTTTATATTGATAGCTCTCAATATGGCAACTATACCATAAAATTCTCATTTGTGGGAAAATGACAAGAGCAGCACAATAAACTATCAACATTTTCGACGAAAAGCGTTTTTAGCGCGGTTTTTTCCTTATAGACTCCGCTAAAATGTTAATAGAATGTTTAAAAAAATTGGTATTGCTGTCCAATCCAATACCTATAGGGTGAGTGCTTAAAAACGCTCATGAGATACATGGGGCTCCCTACAGAAATTCCCGAATTTCAACTACCGACGTTTCTCTTAGTACCAGTTCTAAACGTTTTACCATATAGAAAGTGAATTGACGTAGAGCTAAGGAAAGTTGTGTGTTGCAATACACCAGATATGTTTTTGATGTTTCGAACCAATTTAGGCCTTTTTTGGCGTCTCGTGTTTTGCTGGCTGAAGATCGAATTTGAGTTGATTTGGTTCTTCCGTTCTCTCTCAGTCGCGTTCACAGACTCAGATCATTTTCTCAAATGTTGCTTATCGGCATCAGAAGCCCTTAAAACTTGAAGACCTGCAGGATAAAATCCGATATTGTAACTTCCCTTCGTATTCTGTAGGGCTAAAGAAAATGATAAATATTTTATTTATACATAGGAGAGGGTACATCCATCTAACATATCTTACACGTTGTTTATTTATTAAAATAATACTTGTCGTTTATGTGATAATATATTAGTTTCTATTTCTTGTAATTTAAAAACCATTTTAATACATCTTAATTATATGTTAATTAAAGAATGATATCTTTTTCTATAAAATGTTCCAACTTTAGAATATTTATATATTAAAAAACAATTACAGCTGGTCATGCAGACCCCTATAAGTATGACCTTTTCTATTTATAGTCAGTTGGCTCGGACTCCGACGAACTTTCAACTAACCATGCGTTTTCATTAGTTTCAAGTTTGGTAATGACGAGCTTACCTACATGAGCTCCTACAACCGAAAACGAGGATGCTACCACCAGCTACAGATGAACACGATATTTTACAACTGCGAAACGGGTCGCGCTGTGGATCCATGAAATCGGTAGTGCGACGGTTTTTAGTTTGCGATGCTCCACCTCGATTAAGAAACTTTGATTCCGAAATCCAGGCCGATTTGTAAACAAATATCTTCGACAAAGACGAAGACATATACATAGACATATAAGACGATACATTGTAAGTTCACGCGAGATGAAAATATCTGGTGCGTAGCAACGCCCAACTTTCTGCAACCCCCGCGGAATTACGGGCGCTGTGTATCTTCGTTCTACGCATTTCTGCCGAAACGTGCGTCGTGAACAAAATGTAGGTATTAGTTAGTTGAGAGTATGTAAGTTTGATCGAAATCGTTTTGCAGGACCGTTTTTGAGAAAATTGAAAAAACGTTAAATAAATGTTCGAAAAATCTCATTTTCCGAGAGATCATGGCTTATATCTTCGTTCAACAAATAGATACACAAGTAGTTGCTGAGAACAAAAGGTGGGTATTGGTTGCTTTTAGACACTTCGTAAGAGAGATCAAATCCAGTTAAGCAGTTATTCTGGTTACTATGAACGACACATTTTGGGTTTTATCATCGTTCATAGAGCGTGAAAAACTTCTTTTTGGTTCATAGGCCTTTCTCCATCCACCAAATTTTCGTGAAGATATTTACGTAGAAGACAAGTTGGGTACTAACTAGTAGAAGATAATTTGAATGTTTAATCAAAATCGTTAGAGCCGTTTTCGCGAAAAACCCGAGTTCTGGGTACATTTTTTTCCCGCCCATCGATGGGAATTGCTCATAACCTTATTTTAATGCCTACGAAAAAAAGAGGAAAAAAACAGCTCAATGTGTTCAGTAGTTCACTCGCAGCAGAGACGGAAATCAGATTTTTCGGACTCAAAAGGTGAAGATATGATCTAACTCTTTTGCTTTCCGCTACCCGGAGAGAAAGGAAAGTATTGTAATCGTATCAAAAAAAAAAAAAAAAATTGGGTTTCTTCAGATCTTTACGTTTTGAGGTCTTCTGAACCTAAAAAACCTAATTTCGGCGCGCGGTCCGCGTGTCTGTCGTTCGATTTGCGGGAGAATGGCTAAACCGATAATGCTGGTTCTTTTTTTTTTTTTTTTTTTTGTTCGTTATTTTTTGTAGACACCAAAATAAAGTTATGGTTGATTTCAGTCGATGGGTAAGGGAGGCGGGGGACAAAAATGTACCAAAAACTGAGGTTTCGAAAACGGCCCAAAGGAATTGGTTTAAACTTTCAAATTATCTTCTACTAATTAGTACAAAACTCTTCTTATCAATACATATCTCCATGAAAATACGGTGAACGGAGATATAGGCCTATGAAGCAAAAATAGGTTTTTTACGCTTTTTGACAAAACGGCTTCAACGATTTCCACCAAACTCACAGGATGTTTTCGAAGAGTTAGTTAATACCTATGTTACAAGGGGGGTTTGGAGGTGTTCGGGGGGCCAAAGTTACTCAGGCCAAAATTACAGCGATCGCGAATCCAGTAGCCCAACATTCGTCGGATTATGAGACCTTCGTCTTACCAAGAGACTACCATCGTGGACTGGACCAACGTCGTGTAAACAAACGGAGAAAATTATATTCAATTCCCGAACAACCAGATTTGATCAATCTTACAGAGTGTCTTCCAGTCACCCATACCCACAATTCGTTCTCCGTAATTATTTCTGTATATGTATGTTGAATAAGCCAATTTAACTCAGAAAAGGAGATTCGTCTTATATTAATTTATCGGTTTTCCAGTTTTCTCAAAAACGGCTCAAACGATCAAACTTACGAGGGACTTTCAACTAACTAGCCCTTACACTTTGTTCTCTATAAATGTTCCTGTAGAAATGTGTTGAACGAAGATATAGCGCCCGCTTACGAGGGTGGCAGAAAGTTGGGTGTTGCTTACGCCAGATATTTTTACGCGGTTACAATACTTTCCTTACCCTTTGGGCCGAGGAATGTGAAAAAAAGAGACAACAACTTTTTGCTTCATAGGTGATTCAAATCACGTGTAGCTCACACATTTTCTTCGCCGCTTTAGCGTGACCAACGCCCGACGTTTATTCGACTATGTAAACCTACGAAACATTTAGATGAAAACGCCTTCCATCGTGAGGGTAGGCAACTCATTCTGGCGCCTTTAACTTTTTGTATCGGGCTCTTGCAAACCCATTAGTTAACTTTCCGTATCTCCAGAGAAGTACACGCGAGCACTGACTATACAGTAGGATGCACGCTGGGGCTTTGGAAGGGTTGTGGCTGGCAGCGACAAATTTATGTTATTGTGCTACGACGTATATCTCTAGTGCGCCGGACATTTTAACGATAGGCAACCCTGTTCCAAGTCCGAGCCAACTGACTATAAATAGAAAAGGTCATACTTATAGGGGTCTGCATGACCAGCTGATGACCACCCCACACAAAAAAGACGGAAATTCCACAATTGACAGATCATTCAAGACGTTCCATTCACCTTAGGGGTTTTCCCCTGAGGTACATGACCTCCTCTCCCCGACCCTCCATCATCCCGTTTTACCTTCCTTTCATATATAAAGACCACGACCAACTGACTGACTCCAGTACTGACTTAACGGCCAGACGATGATGTCTTTACATCGAAAGCGCTTGCCACCAGCAACGCACCAGCCAGAGGAGACGGACTCACCTAACAGATACGTAAACTTTAATAATTTGCCTTCTGGCGGACATAACCCTATTGCTTTAATATATAAATAATAAATTGCAGGTTCCTTTTAAATACATATTAAGCCCCCCCCCCGTCTAAGCATTCAACCAGTTATTATGTTTTAAGTCATTTGTTTTCTGCCATGATGTTTAAGATAGCTGTTTTGAGGGGATTAGCGACCGCCGAGAGAAAATTAAGGAATTGTGTTTTGAGATAGCAGTGAAAAGGTGTTCTTTTGAGTTAACATTTAATTAAAACGCTGTTTTGTGAAGATTAGGAGTGACGCTTTTCCCTACACCCGTTACCTAGGTGCCACAGGGAACCAAATCATCAACATCTAGATAGACTTTATTAATCATTATAAATAAAAAATGTACACGAGTATAAAATGTGAAAATTTTCAATTATACAAAAAGTGGAGAAAAAAAAATGTCACTCTTGGAAAATTTAACGCTAATACAAAAGTCAAATAACAGAAAGGACCAATTACAATCAGAACTGAGCAGTGTGATTTAGGGAATTGATTCATCTTAAATTTGCACTTAGAAGGAAACAGTTACAATTGAGCGTCGTTTATAATGAATTTCAGTTTCATGTGACTTAGTCTTCATAAATAAAAACACTATCATTGCATGTTGAGCCAATTCTTAGAACGAAAGTCTGGAGGTCTGAGATCATCTACTGCACAGACAGTGCTGCCAACTTTTTATTTTGGGTAGAAAATGAAATCAGTTGGAAGTTGTGGAAAAATATTGCTAACACTTGAGGAAGACGGGTGATCGTGAAAGCTCGAGTGGTGCTTCTAGGGAAACAAGAGCCCCAAGAAAATTGGAAAATAAATGCTTTTAGCCGGAGTTTAATCTTTGGCGACCTCCTTCATTGTTATCCTCAAGTTGGTGCTTGTTACGGCTATACTAGGCCACTGATAGAGATATTGTTGTCATGATAAGCTGCAGTTTTTTATTGTGGATGTACAGGGCAATCGTTAAGTCTGTGGTCACTTATGGTGCACTGGTTTGATGGACCAGGACAGAGAAAAAGACAGGTCAACAGCAGGTGAGTAAACTGTAGCCTGCATAGCAGTGACCGGCTGTATGCAGACAGCTCCAACGGCTGTGTTAGAGGTTCTGCTAGGCCTTGTACCTCTCCACATACAAGTGGATAGAGCTACCTACCAACAGGTGGCTCGTATGCTGGAATTGGGTCTTTTCAGTCGGGGAGAAAAAGGCGCCACACCACATGATATTGGATAAGGTGCGTGCAGTGGGGCCTAGCAGGTGTAGGCGTCTATGGGCCAGGGATTGAGGCAGTAAATACCTATGTGTGCGCTGGCGACAGTTTTCCAAGCAGAGCTCTTCACTGTGACAGTGTACATGTACCTATGCAGGGGCCTCAAGCGGAAAAGAATATGCATTACATCGGACAGTCAGGCTGCACTTAGGGCCCTCACTCCCTATACCATCACCTTGGCAAAGGAAAACACATTAACACTGTGTTGGGTGCCAGGTCATACAGGAATAGAAGGGACTGAGAAGGCCTGTGCTTCCCCTGATGAGACCTGAAGCCTTCGTAGGGACCACCAAGAGCAACTTGATCAAGGAGGTTGGTAAGTGGGAGCAGAAGTGCAGGCAGTCAAGATTGTTTATTACTCTACAGGCAGCGACTGAGAGATAGTATATGGATGGTATCTGGCTGTATTGTGGATGCTGCATCAGAGGACACCAGCTACACAGGAGCTGGGTGTGGAAATGAGAGAACATGAGGGGGCTTATGCTCGCCTGCGCTATAGGTCCAGTTGTGGCCACAGTGGGGGCTTCACAACTGCTGGGAGAATGGGTCTGAACATGTTGTGTACAGAGATAAAGCGACTCCTTATTTTGTGCTGTCAAGAGAGCGCCTATTGATCAGAACGACAATCACTGCCATCCCGAGACAAAACTCCTTTCGCTTCAACCCACCAACTTCTGAAAATCGTTAGATCTATCGCTGGTGAGTTTGTTGTTTCAAACTTGCATATTTTAGAAGAGCAGTTAAACTATTCGTATCTCCTTGTTACACAACAAGATTACGGTTCAAGTTGCTATATGGTATTACAATCAAGGCATGTCTCGAGCTCAGAAGAGCTGCCTGGTTGGGAAGTTAACAGGCCCCCCATGATATCAGGCTGCCATAAAACATCCTCCGCTCGCCCACTGATTTTATTTTCACCGAACAAACACCTAACCAATACTGCCACTCCACGCAGCACAGACCCAAACGGAGCGGAATGAAGCATAATTTACAAAAACATGTTGCACGTTCGATTAATACGAGAAGATTAGCGAGAGCGTAATAAATTACACGAACGAAAAACAAACAGAAAACTCGTGGCAAGACCATTTCAATTGAGCCGGAGCACAGCTCCAACTACTATACAGGTACGTCATCATGCGACACAAATATCCCACTAAATTTGACAATATTTTCATTACAAATTGAAGCGACACAAAACAAAATTACATCACATGTTTAAGTAGTGGAAATACGTTACGGCAAGTCCATTACACCGAGAGAAAATTTACTAACGCTAAAAAAAAACAAAATAATAAAAATAAATACGAGTTTGAGAACCTAAGACAAATTTGTACTTCATTCAATCGCGCAAATTGGCCAAAATTGTTTTAGTATATTACAATTTAATACATACTGCGGTCAAATATATTCGACGAAGAGCGAGAATTTTGGCAGCAGCTAATATAATGTTATATAATTGTTAACTATACGACCTTCACACTAACGTGCACTCACCTACTGCTTGCCATCCGCTGGAAACACTGTAGAGTCGGATAACGGGATAAACGGAAGCAAACGAGATAACTAAATACGGCCTTTTTACAGAAAAAAATAAGTAAACAGTTTTTAAAATAAATATGGTGCGACGCATCACGCTACTTTCGTCAGCCCCACGTGCAGTCAGCCATTATTATTAGTCTAGCAAATAATACAGTTTTCCATTCAGTTTATTACTTCCAACGAAGAACATTTTATTGAGTTGCTCCTAAGTCTACGACGACTGTTACTGAGTAATCAGTGCATCAAGAGATTCATGAGAGTGTCAAAACGATTTATCTGAGCAGGTTTAGTAATTATGGCGTGAAAACTTAGAGGTGGTTGCAAGTGGCTGAGATACTGCAATTTCTGGGGTTGCTCCTAATTCGACCCTCGTCTGATTTACAGTTCATTGGACTGCTACCTCAATTTTCTGAGAACGCATCACGTTTTTATAACTTATTACTGTGGCGTTGTTGGGAACTGTATATAAACAAAATTTAATCAAAATATTTAGAGGCATTTTTTAGGAAAAAAAACTTGGTTTTTTTAATCACTATGATGAGTATAGTTAGCTTTCGACTGAGTTCGCTCATACCCTTATTATGGCGTTCCACGATTATTTGCTGGCTGAATATCAAGTTTGAGCTGATAAACCGTTTTTTTGACTGAGAAACTAAACAAAAAATGTTAGTCCATTACATAACCTTCCTTCTTACTGCATAGGGCTGAAGAAGTTAAAATAATATATTGTGGAGTCAGAACTCGGCTCGGGAACGTGCAGGAAAGGTGAGGGAATGGGAAGCGCCACTTTGAACGTTGTAAAAATGCAAGGATCCGCAGTCGCAGGCTAGACGCTGGAGAGTGGAGGGCCTGTCTCAGAAACTGACAGCGAATCGCCATCTCGACCCTCTCCACGCAGGAAACAGAACAAGTTGATTATTTCATTGAATTCTGGAGGTGAATAGGACGATAGGTCCCCATCCCTAGAGCCCTTTTTCAACGGGTATTGATGCAATTAGAGTCTTAAGGAAAATAGGACCCCACAATATATATAATAAGCGCACACACTTGTATGAGCAGCCTGCACTTGAGACCATCATCAGATCCACATCATGGCACTTCAGTGCTGAAATTCTCGTACAATTGCGTGAGCTACAATACGAGCATAACCCTCTAAATAGATCGCCAGATTTCTGTGAGAGTCGAGGAACAGCCAATACGAGAAGGAAACAGACCTGTGTGAGCCTAATGAGCGTTTTCCCTTTGCTTAGCTATCACTTTTATTGTTTTTTATTCATCGTTTATCGAACAAAGTAAAAAATAGGGTTTTATAGAAGGGAGTTTGACGTGCACTTTTTTTCTTCACAAATTCGCATCGGAGGCTTCATCGGGATTGTACAGTCGGAACTAGTCTGAAATAAGAAGGCCGAATCGTAGAAATGAATTTCATACGATTGCAGGCGCTCCGGCAAAACTAACTCTAGATATGGAATGTTATTAGCGGTGGGATCGTAGCTATTGTTAGTCACTAAGGTTTAGTAACTCCTACTTGGCTCGTGGCAGTTCCACCTTACACCTAGGCTTACCATATTAGTGTCATTGAAGGCAACCAGAACTTCTAATAGCTTAACGCTACTTTCGTCGCAAACTAACTTAATTTTACTTCCAAAGGATACAGTTAAGAGTTGAGTTTCGTCATAGCTAGTTATTAAAAGGCATTAAATAGGATAATCGTGCAAGAGTTAATTTACAAGTGCGTCGTTAAGAAATAATTGAAATGACGACGTCGCAATTTCGTTCAACAAACCTCAGCAGAAAAACGTTTTTCTTTTTACGAGCAATCGACAAACTAATTTGACTAAAACAAGCTACAAGCTTTCGGCGGCACCCTGACAAATGATCAATTCAGTTTGCCAAGGTATCTACGAGCGAGTGGGTAGAATACAACGCACGAGGACTGTATCTCGTCCACCTACTAGGAACTTCTTAACAATGGAATACTTTCGTAGGGTTTCATCTTCTCGTGCTGGGCCCTTCTTCCAGTTTTCTCCACACGACCTGAAACAAACCGATAGATCGATATGATTATAATTGTACTTTCCACTACTATTGAAGCACGATTTCACCCTCATTTCAGTGTGGTCTCAGCCTGCGACAGCGCTGGTTCTTTTTTTGTCCTGAAAGAGCAATTTCCACATACGGGGTAGGGAGGGGTGGGAGGGAGGGGACCAAAATTTACCAAAAACGAGGGTTTATTGCAATTTTTCTCAAAACGGCTCAGAAATCGATTTTCTTCGAAATGTTTGACACTTTATTGCGCTGCTCTCGTTATTTTCCAATGGACGAAAATATCGTATTACCATTGCGCCCTTTGGACCTGCCCGCACACAAAATGCAATCAAAATAGTAGCAGCCGTAATTGAGAAAAAAAAAGTTGGTATGTTTTTAAAAGCAGTCGGCGAAATGGATAAAATATCTGGTGCGTTGCAACACAAAACTTTCCTTAGCTCTACGTCAATTCACTTGTGTACATAGCTTTTTCTACTTACTCAATTCATTTGAACTTGGTCAAACAACACTTACGGCAGCGGAAAGCGGTAGCGCGTACAGTTCCGGAATTTATTGTGCTGCTTGTACTCATTCCCGCACCATTATTGAGCAATTTATACACCGCGAATTAATGAGGCTGTAAACACGAATTTTTTGAAGGAGGATAGTAATCACTTTTGCAGAGTTATTGGGTGATAACTGTTAGAACTGGTAGTAAGCGAAACGGCGGTAGTTGAAATTCAGGAATTTATGGAGTGAGCCCCATGTATCTCATGAGCGTTTTTAAACACTCACCCTTTAGCTATTGGATTGGACTACAATATCAATTTTCTTTAACATTCTACTAACATTCCAGCGGAGTTTAAAAGGAAAAAACCGCGGTAAAAACGCTTTTCGTCGAAAATTTTGATAATTTATTGTGCTGCTCTCGTCATTTTCCCACAAATGAGAATTTCATGGCATAGTTGCCTTATTGAGAGCTATCAATATAAAAAATTTCATCAAAATCGTTAGTGCCGTTTTTGAAAAAAAAATTTGGTGTTTTGATCACTATGGTAACTATAGTTAGTTTTGGGCTGATTTTGCTCATACCCTTATTTCGGCTTCCCATGGTAACCTGCGGGCTAGATATCAAGTTTGAGCTGATTTGGTACGGTCGTTTTCTCTAAGAATCTTCACACATACACGTACCATTTTCCCAAATAATGTTTTTTCGGACTCAGTAGGGTCTGAAACGTGAAGATCTGAAGACAACTTTTTTGTCATCCGATTACATAACTTTCCTTTCTACTTTGTATAGCCGAGGAAAGAAAACATGAATGTGAACAAAGTGTACCAAGAGACAAAAATGTAATTTTACAGAGTTGAGGAGGAAGAACGAACAAACGAAGACGTTTAACACATGAAAGCCACCAAGTCAGGTGGTGGCATATTAGAGGAGCTGTTGAAGTCAGCAGAATGACGCTCCAACACTTCATGATAAGATCAGTTCTATGCCCAACTAGCAGAAGTCTTGCGAGCGGTTTAGTGAGGTCGTACGTATCGATTGAATTTTATCACTTTTTTAAAGTAATGCATTCGTATTTAAAACAGAACGCAAGGGAACATTTAAGAAGGAGATAAACGCCACCAGTCTCCCTGAAGCTCCACGTTCCTTTTTGGGCCTACCAGGTCCATTACAGATAGTGCGGGAGGTTCAGTGGTACTACTGCCTGCTTCACATTCTGTGTCTACGTTGTCAAGCAGTAATAAGAATCGTAAATTTTGACAATCGCTGGTTTTTTAAGGCCATGGAAATAGCAAAAACCTTTTAATAAAACTTTTTAAACGTAACTTTTTTTATTTAAAAAAGCAAAACGTTGACAAGTTTCTAGTGTTGCTAAGCATGAACAACGAACATAATTTTAGAAATTAAAAAATAGAATAGTGCCAGTAAAAAAAATCTTTTAACGTAACTATACGAAATTATGCTATACCATCAGGTGCGCCGCACCACACAACTTTCCTTAGCTCTACATAAATTCAGTGGTTTTCATGGTTTTTGCTACTAATTCCACACCTTTCTCACTCAGTTCATTTGAACTAGGTAGAAAGCGGTAGAACTTACAGTTCCGTAATTTATTGTGCCGGTCGCGCTCATTCCCTGACCATAATTGAGCAATTTGTACACAGAAAATTAATGAGGCTGCACGCACGATTTTTTCGACAAGGATAATAATTAATTTTTCAGAGTTATCGGGTGGTAAGTGAAAGTGGTTGATAGTCCGGAATTTCTGGAGTAGCCCCTGTATATTTTATGAGCGTCGTTAAAGGCTGAGCCCTAATAAAGGAAGCGCGGGAAAACGCTACGCACATGGTGCGCTCAATCTCGCCCACAATCAGTGCCCTACGATCGCCTGAGCCAGACTGGTGAGTCGTACGTTATCCCCCTTTCCTCTGCCATCTGCCCGTGCCCATCCATCAATTGGTATTTTATTATTTCATTATAATGGTACCATTTATTTTAATTTATTACATCACAATATCGCCAACCCTCGGGTTTTTATTTTTTATCCACAAAGCGTCACATAAGTGGTAGCAGAATATGGTTACGATCCACAGACCTCTTGGCCCAGCACGATTCTCGCGCGACTGATTGTGGGCGAGATTGAGCGACGACCTGCCCATCGTTTTCCCGCGCTTCTAATTAGGGCTGTGACGCATCGTCACTAGGCTCATCGAACTACCACCTGAATTTTTCTGAATGCTAGTAACATTTGAGCGGAGTTTATGTGGATAAAACTACGCTTATATTTATTTTCGTCGAAATGGGTAGGTAATTTATAGTGCAACTATCGTTATTGGACGAGAATTGTACGGTATTGTCCTGTTATTTTGAGTTGTCTATGCAAGAAACGTAGGGCCGTCTTTAAGAAAAAAAGGTGTTTTGATCACTACGATAACTATAGTTAGCATTGGGCGGATTTTGCTCATTTCCAAATTTTGGCGTCCAATGGAGATGTTGCGGGCTAGATATCAAGTTTGAGCTGATTTGGTTCAGCCGTTCATACACACAGACCATTTTCCCAAATAGTGTTTTTTGGACTCTGTAGGATCTGAAAAGAACTCTTCCTTTCCTTAAGCCTCTTCTGCTTCGAAGAGCCAAAGAAAATAGAAATGAAAACGCAGAAGGTTCCGATTCGGACAAGACTTAGTGAATTAGTTGTGCCCGTCGACCGGTGCCTATCGTGACGGTTGTGATGGGACAATTAACCGTAAACGAAATTTGTTCAGCGTTATTGCAATTACGTCGTGATTGGTATGGTTTCCTCTAGGTATTTTTCGATGCTCAGTCGAATAGGCCAGGTCTCAGAAGCGTAGAACTCCGTCTAAATGGAAAATAGTGAGGAAAATTCTACTATTCGAAGGAAATCGTGGGAATATAATGAGAGTTATGCACGCGCTTATTCCCTCTCAGCCTGCCGTCACACTCCAACCACCCGACAGTTCGACTCGTCCCGATGCACCAATTGCCTACCGACGCCTAGAAAATGCCAATTTTCGTCGTTCCATTGCAGTCAGGTAATGCTTCTTAGAGTTTAGAAGTATTTTTCGAAGCGGCATCGAATGGTCTCAAAGGTGCTCTATAAACATTGTCGTTTCCCGGAGCCTTGTTATATTCTTAATATTTTTCGACGTTCGATTTAATAGGATACAAATGGTCACTTATACCAATTATACCATAAACTTCTCATTTGTGGGAAAATGACGAGAGCAGCACAATAAATTATCAAAATTTTCGACGAAAAGCGTTTTTACCGCGGTTTTTTCCTTTTAAACTCCGCTGGAATGTTAGTAGAATGTTAAAGAAAATTGATATTGTAGTCCAATCCAATAGCTAAAGGGTGAGTGTTTAAAAACGCTCATGAGATACATGGGGCTCACTCCATAAATTCCTGAATTTCAACTACCGCCGTTTCGCTTACTACCAGTTCTAACAGTTATTACCCAATAACTCTGCAAGTGATTACTATCCTCCTTCAAAAAATTCGTGTTTACAGCCTCATTAATTATCTGTGTACCATTTGCTCAATAATGGTCCTGCGATGAGTACGAGCAGCACAATAAAATCTGGAACTGTAAGCGCTACCGCTTCATGCTGCTGTGAAGAGTTCAAATTAACTGAGCGATAAATGAATTGATTAAATAGAATTAGCCATGTACAAAGTGAATTGTTGTAGAGATAAGGAAAGTTGTGTGTTGCAACGCACCAGATATTTTCCAAAATGACTCTAAGGATTTTCATTCAACTCACAGCGTACTTTTAACTAACCAGTTGCCTAAATAATTACTGATTCAATTTTTTCGATCAATAGATGTTTCAATGGCGTGGTTGATTCCATTATATAAACTCAGTAATATTTTTGCGTATCCATTTCTTAACTGCAGATCATTTTCGAAAACGTAGCACGTTGATTCTTATTCGTTCCATCAATTGGACCACATTAAAAAAGTTTCGTTAGTTAGTTCCACACTCACACACAGGGGAAAAGAACGCGTAAGAAATTCTATATTCAATTTTATTAACTTTACGCGTACTTGTTTAACTTATTGTCATACAAACCGGCGGCTTCATATGCGTTTAGTGAACTCTACTGCTAGATACCGGAGTTTTTGATTGCTGTAACCTTGTTCATTCCTCTCACGTGTAACCCACCCCGTTAGGTGTTCAATTCTCGTGCAATACCTGACCATTTAAGGTGAATCAATTTTTCTATGATTGATTCCACATTGTGGTGCTTTCAGGAAAAGGATAGGAGCGATCATCACCAAACAGCTGTTTGGGAGGGGGGGGGGGGAATATAAGCCCAAATAGAGATTGAAAAATTCGTGCATAATACAGTGAACGAAAATTCGGCCAAATGTATGGGATTTACGACCTCTGAGTCATTTTACAGTAGGCTGCTCCAAGACCTAGCGCTGTTGGTTATTGAGTGATGAAAGAAAATGAAGGAAATTCCACTTCATCAAAATTTCTGACTGTATCGTTAATTAGTTTTGTTCAAATTAAAGTAGCTCATTTTACCCCTGAGACCTCACAATATTTATCTTCCTTTTGTAGAATTTTTTTAAATTTACAATATTATCACAAAAACATGTCGGCAAAGCATAAATGATTATTTTTTGGTTTTGTAGCTACCACTAGTACCGCGTTCAGCGGTTCATATAGCTAACTATCTAATCTAACTCAGTTCAACAAACGTTCTACAGAGACACGGTCATCGGTTCGTAATAAATTTAAAAAATTCGAAAAAAGTGAATATAGCACTCAACTTTCCGCTGCGGTGTCTTCACACGGTTTATACATCCGATTCAATTTCACTTTCAGGCGGTACTACACATTTGCTGCGAGGAATAAGATACAAGACGTATTGAAGGTAAATACTCACGTTACACATTTCTCGTAGAAGGGCCTTTTCTCCTTGATCCATCGGAGAAGTTGGGTCGGGAGTGTTTTGTTCCAGTTGTTCTCTCACTTCAAGAACTTGAAGGGCCTGCACGACGCTCTGTGGAGGGCTCAATACGTCCTGTAACGTCATTCACGTATGAACGATGAAACACATAATACGGAGAATCGAGAGAACAAGGATTCAGTCATTAAGGTTGTTTATAAGATTTCCTTTGCTCGACGTAGTAGAAAGGAAGTTATGTAACGACCAACAAAACTCTGGCTTCTCAGTCCGATTCAGTCAATTTGAGAAACTCATGAAAGCGGCTGAACTAAATTTGATAATCAGCCTGAGATTAAACATGCTACTCCAAAAATAGACTATAAGAAAAATTAGTCCAAAACTAACTATAGTTATCATCATGATCGAAACAAAAAGTTTTCTTCTCAGAAACTGCTCTAACGAACGACGAAACGACAACGAACAGGTCCACAAAAATTTCGTCTGCGGAAAAACGACGGAAGCCACACAAACGTTAATCGATATTTTCGACGAAAATTGATTTCAGTGGGGGGCTCAAAAACATCTGGATGATGACAAGACAGGTGGATCGACACCCAACTTCCTTTTGGGGAAAGTTTTTCAATTACAAATGTGACTTTTCTCAGCCCCACGCGCATTAACGATTTTTCGAGTCACGAATATTCGTTTACAA
This sequence comes from Pachypeltis micranthus, assembly GCA_020466155.1. Lineage (NCBI taxonomy): Eukaryota > Metazoa > Arthropoda > Insecta > Hemiptera > Miridae > Pachypeltis > Pachypeltis micranthus. Next base: position 44,845,568 of record CM035769.1, read on the forward strand.
CCTCCCCACCCTCAAAATTTGACACTAGGATTTTCAAGGCATGGGAATGCAAATCGGCAACGAGTCCAACATCCAGACCACATTTTCCCTTCAGCGTGGCCTAGAAAATCCGCTCTTATGCACAAAAATTCCATTTGGGATCGAGTTGTGCCGCCTGCCTACTCGGCAATCTGATTGGAACCTAAGGTTGTTGTGCTGACTGACTCCTATTAAAGGCAAGCGGTTGATCGTGGTCTAGCGGTTAAGACAGTCAATTCATAATTCTCGACGTAAGTTGAGGGTTGTGGATCGAATCCCCGGCGCGATTGCCGTAATTTTTGCCTGAGTCAGCAGCTCTTCTAAAGCATCTCCAAACTTCCTCAGTACATTGTTATGGGCAAAAAATGGTTGAAAAAAAAACACGAAAATTTGTAAGTTTTTACTTCAATTACGTTGTTCGTTATCGTTTCTTAGGTCTCAGACGTGCATGACTGTGTCTAGAGTGAGGCAGTGTCTACTATTTGAAGGAACTCGTGGATCAATGTCGGGTAAGTTATCGTTTCTCCCCTGGCCTACGCCCATTTCCCGCACTACCTTCGGTCTTGCTCCAACGTTTGTACAATTTGACTAGTTGTGCCGTGATAATAGTCTAGCGTCGCCTAAAAAATGTCAATTTTCGTCGTTGCTGAGTCACGTTTTGCATCGTTCAACGCTGAATCGAATGGAATAGGTCTCGGGGATGTGCAAGAAAGTGTTAAACCACCGTGTAATAATTTACAGCATTTTTCTCGAATTATCAGTTAAAACTGTGAGAAATGGTAGTAAGCGATAGGAAGTCGGATTTCTGGGATTATTGATAATTTGCTTGGGAGAGTAATTAAACTTGCATCATAAAGATAGTTTATTGAACTCCCACGCTAACTTTTCTGAAATTCTAGTATTGTAATGCAACAATGTAAAGCTCTAACTCGGCTGAAACTAAAAGTATTGAGATATTGAATAAGGAGAGGGGCAAACCAGATAGGTGTTAAATAAGAGAAGAAAGGTGTTAGGACACTAGGAAATAGAACTCTGGGCTAGAAAACACTTTGCGTACTTACCGATGAGCAACCTGCTCCCTCGAGGCTCAGCGGTCGTCTTAATTTGTAAGGAAAAAACTGCGCTAAAATCGATTTACGACGAAATGTTAGGTAATTTATTGTGCTGCTCTCGACATTTTCCCAGAAATGATGACTGTGAAGTACTGTCCATATGACAATATTAATCAAAATTTTGCAGCGATTTTTGAGAAAAAAATTTGACCACTGTAACTGTAGTTAGTTATTCACACCCTTACTTTGACGTCCCATACTAACATGCATTCTAGAAATAAAATTTGAGCCGATTTCTCTCAATCGCGTTCACAAACGACTTGCCCAAATGGTTTTTTTTGGACCTTTAGAACGTAAAGATCTGAAGAAAACCAAAAAAATGCCAGTCGATTTTATAACTTTTCTTCCTATCTACGAAGAGCGGAAATTCAATAAAAAATTAAAGATTAGCCGTGTCAAATAGAGGCTTCTCAATAATGTACGGATATAAATGATGTAATTGCCAATTATGTATAACAAAAGGTTCGTGCTGCAGGCAGCTAGTACTGCGAATTTAGAGAGTAGAAATGAGTGAATTCCTTTAAAGCGAAATAAGGAGGGCCTCTTTTACCGGAAGTCGGGAGTGTCGTAGTGCGTAATGGCTTCTGTAATGCGTCGAGGCCGTGTTTATTACTATAGAGTCACACATTCTAGTTATTACCCGATTTTCTTCTCCACTAGCCGAACCTGTTGTTCAATGTAACAATTATTAATCTGTAACAAACTTACTGTATCCCAGTTTGGAACAGGGGTTCCTAACTTCTGGTGCAGACTTCGATTTTCTTCCTCGAGCAATTTGATTCGGGCTTCCAACCGTTGTATGTACTCCAACATTTGAGGTGTATCTGCAAGAATCAAAATGTCAGTTTCAGGCAGAACTATTCGAAGGCGTAGTTCAAAATTGGTTATTATGAGTCAGCGTCCAGGCATTCTCTGCAGCACAAGTCATATGCCCCCGATCTAATTTCGTAATTTACTACATTTTAGTTAGTTCACCTCGATGGTAATGATCAAATTTTTATAAAATTATAAGAACGTCTTTTTATAAGTCTTGATTGGTATCGTATTTTAATTGATATATTTCCTTAGTTTTGATTTTTTAAATTGTTTAGTTTCATGAAAATCTTCAGCACAATGTTCTAGAAAACGTAGTAACTTCGAATAGTTAATTTTTCTGACAGTAGTTAATTTAACTGTTATTTAACTATTATTCTTGTTAACTATAGTTACCATAGAAGCTGCACTGCTCTGCAACTGTTTTGAGGTCCAGAAATTCCTGAATTTTATTAGTGAAAATGCTTCTTCAAAGCAAGACAGAAAGTGTCTACTTTCTGCCCGTAGAACTAGATGCCCGTTCCAGCTTTTTATGGTTGAAATTACAACAACAAAAAATTGGGGATAAATAAAGATAATTTAGTCCAGTCGTTTTAAAATTATTACATACAAATATATTCTCTTTATAATATCAATGTGGAGATCTGACCAACGTCGTTACGCATTTGCGTCTGATTGTTTCATCGCTCAGAGTTATTCAAACGTTCTCGGTCCTATGTTTTACACCTTGGGCCGCCCTTCTGGCGTTCACTGTACTAAGACCCACGTTTGAATGATGACGACTTACAGACATGATTATAATTTCTGTAAAAAATGTAATACCCAGAAATACACCTTAAAACTATACGTATGATTATCAATACATTGCACAAATTATTAGTAAGTGCAGCAGTCAAAAATATTTCACTTACTATTCTTTCGACAAACAACAAAAAGTAATCAATAATTATATAATCAACAACAACAAAAACCCTGTTCTATTAAGTTTTTTTGTTGCTTAATTAGAATTTTCGATAATTATCCGATTAATCCGACGGCTTCTTATTATAAAGTGCTATAGGGCGAAGAGGAGCTTTTGGCGCGCAATCTGCACCGCTATGTCCATGCATTTTAAATCTGTAATATCTTCGGAAATATTTAAATTACTTGCTGAACGAGGTCATATTGATTAAATGGACCATGTGTTTAAGGTACATCATTGGATAAGGATTAATGCTGTATTGCTGTACATCACTTCGTAAATAAGCCATTTTTTCCATAAAATGTAAAGGATGAAAAACGGTTATTGTGGGTTATCCTTAAGATATACCATCCCAGACTTATTTGTTGACCTTTCTAAAGTGTACAATACTATAGTATATTATGTTGATTATCTCGTGGGGTTCAGCCAGCGTTTGCAATTCAGTAAGCGTAAGCGCCAAAAAATGTGTTTATTTACGACGTCACATTATAAACCTAAATTTATCAGTTTCTCTACAATTGCGATGTGGGGTCGTTCTTGACTGTAAAAGTTAACTCTGGTGTGGATTCTTGAGAGCCAGTCAGGATGAATGAAAAGCTTTCTCTATTCCGACGTTTAGCTTAATTTATTAAGCATCATTAGGGCTATAGAATATCACAGCAGCCAATTGAGTTACAATAAATTACAGAGATCTGCATGTTCCTTGTAATTGATTATAACTGAACTTCAGCCGTGAGAGTCTATTAGCATGTAGAAGTCTCTTTTCCTGCCCATTTTTACCTGGAACAGAACATCACTTTTCTTTTGACTCACGACCCATGATCTGGTTCATTGAGGTTGTTGCTTAGGGCGTAATCCACGGACACGTTTTGGATCATGAGCCCAAATAAAATCTCCTACAATGAAAGACTGATTCTTTGCTCGTCGGTCGTAGTACTCTTTTTGAGCCCTCATTTTCAGTCCAGTCCTGTACAATGCGAAATCTCGAACTTTCTCTATGTTGGACCGCAGTTGTAAGGCGTAATTTGTCGTTGGAAGGGGAGGATTTGTTGCTGGTGGTCTCACTAACGTGTCAGGCAGATGCAAATCCCTTCCAAATAGCAGTTGAGCTGGTGAGTATCCAGTAGTAGACTGTGGTGCTGAGCGATAAGCCAGAAGGAATTCCCGAACGAGTACGAGCAGCAACAGCTAGTAACATTTCAGTGGAGTTTAAAAAGAAAAAAAACGCGCTGAAACCGATTTTCATAGAAAATTTTGATAATTTATTGTGCTGCTCTCATTATTTTTCCACTAATGGGAATTTTATGATATAATTGCCTTATTGAGAGCTATCAATATAAAAAATTTAATCAAAATCGTTAGAGCTGTTTTTGAGAAAAAAAGGTGTTTTGATCACTATGATAACTACAGTTAACTTTCAGTGGATTTTGTTCATCCCCTTTTTTTGGCGTCCCATGGTAACCCGCGGGCTAGATATCAAGTTTGAGGTGATTTGATACGGCCATTTTCTCTAAAAATCGTTCACAGACAGACACACACACACAGACCACTTTCCCAAATAGTGTTTTTCGGACTCAGTAGGGTCTGAAACGTAAAGATTCAAGTCTCAAAATTTTTTTTTTCAGCCGATTACATAACTTTTCTTTCTACTTTGTAGAGCCAAGAAAAGTAAAAACCTCTTCGAAATCCGCGCATTTGTTTTAAAATATGTAATGACTTCCATACAGACAGAGAACATTCCCTCTTAAGTGGCAATACTGATCTGCTCGAGGCTCCCAGGTGATGGTGACTGGCTCTTGGTCAATCCTATTCTCACATCTCACAGGCTGTAGCAAAGCAGCCTCTAATACCAACTCTGGAAACCTCAATAACAAATAAGAACTGTATAAAAAAGTACTCTACCGCACAGCATACAATTTCGAAATAGTGAAAATATTGAAGTCTATATACGCTCGTACACTCTGAAATTAGGTTTGAATTCAGTGAGATTTTTGAATTCAGCAAGCCTCAAAACTCAATGATCTGAAGAAAACTTCTCAATCTACATCACGCTTCCATTCTGACATCCCTACACATATTTAATTTCATTCCGATTACATTACTCGATTTATTCGTTACAATGTCATCTCCTTTAACCACGTAACAAAATTAAGAAACTAAATAGTTCCTCCTATACAATTCATGCCTGGGCAAAGAGTGAAGTGATTTCCAGAACTTCCACTATGACAAGGGCAACAATTATGGCAAATAAATACCGTTTGTGGTTGAATTCTGAGACACAGGTCGAAAAGAATGGTGAGGAGGCATTTGAGGTTCGTCAGCGTTGGTGCTCGAACTGCTCCCATCGCCGTCGTCTCGCCTCAAAGATACTCCACAGTTGCGGCACATTCCGCTCCTTTCTTCATCCAGGTACAAACACAACTCCTGTAAAATAACAACACAGTTGGAATTGTGAGTGGAGTGTACACTAATATGCTTAAACAAAGAGAAAACATTGTCATGTAGTGAATGCAATGGGTGCAATAGTAAGATAGCACACCCAATCTTCAACTCGTATTTACATCAATCAAAAAGGAAAATTTTAAACGTCACGGTCTGATCTGTAGGACCAACTGAAACGCGCTCATCCACTCGAGCTCCTACGAGGAGCCAGACAGACTCTCCTACGAAAGTTTTAGTGATGTTTGTGATCAAATGATGAAGAAAAGGGAAACCCGTTTTCAAGAAACGAGGATTTGCACTCAAAAGTGAAGCCCAGCAGTCTGCTACTGGTGTGGTGAGAAACCTTCCCACAGAAAGGGACTATGTCCAGCTCTAAACACTACACGCGAGTAAGCCATTTTCCAGAACAAAACTGACCTGCAGTTGACAATTTGAGAGCAGAAGGATTTATACCGAAATAATTACAATCCAAGGTTATATGCTGTCGAGAAAGGCAAAAGGAACAGCAGAAGAAACAGATTTCATTTGAAGCTGGCTACATATTTACAAGTGTGAACGACAGCAATTCTGGCATAGGAGCTGCGCGTAACCAGATATTAACCCCAAACGACAACGCCTACTCTAGAAATATTGTAAGTATAGTAATTGAATTATAAATGAACGTTGAATGAGTCCCGTATGAGCTGGGTTTATAGAAAGGAAATATGTTTTTTCTTTAATATTTCTGATAATTTATTGCGCTGCTCTCGACTTTCCCCGAAAATGAATCTTTAGTGGTTAAGTTATTTTTAAATAATCAAACCATCGCATCTATTAAGATAGCCCAAAGCCAAATATCCGGTATGTAATAATACACAAGATTCTACAACGCCCATAAATTCGAAGATTTTCTACAGAAACATTTGCGGAGGAGAAAATAGTTCGTTGAAAGTAACCAGGAAGTTTGACCAAAATCGTTAGAACAGTTTTGGAGAAAAATGCGAAAACCCCTCGCTTTCAGTACAATTAGCCCTCATGGATCAACAAATCACTCATAATCTTATTTCCGCGCCTTAAAAAAGTCACAAACAAAACAAAAAAAAAGAACTAACTCAGCCAGTCCAGCCATTCTTCCACAAATTGAACTACAGACACACAAACTACGCACGGAAATTAGGTTTGTTGAATTCAGTAGGCCACGAAGCGAAAAAATCTGATGTATACTATACTTTTTTTACTCTATTGCACTACGTTTCTTACTCTTTGTGTAGTGGAGAGTAAAAAGTAAGCTCAAGGGCATGCAAATAGGCGTGAACAAGAATCAGAATATAAGTGTGGGCAAACCTTTAGTTTCTGTGAAGAAGGATAGCGTTAGCTGAATCCTCAAAGCAATTAAGGATAGCAGGAAACATAAAGTGACATCACGATTCGTTACAAGACAAAACGACAAGAGTTCAAGAAAAAAAGAAACTAAAGCGTACTTTAAGTTCAAGGTTGTCCTTGATCAGCTCCTGCTGCTTGGCATCGAGCTCTCTGAGTTTGTTCTGGTATGCCGATACTTCTTGTCTCATCACGCTCGCAGTATATCGACCAAACCGCTGCCACTCTCTCGCGAGTTTCCTTCCTTTTTGTCTGTCGTCGTCGAGGAAGCAGCAAAGATCTCTCAACTCTTGATTGTCATCGCTTAACCTTTGGTTGGCTTCTTTCAAAGTCCTCATTTCCGTTGCCACTCTTCGAGACTGGAAGAAGGGAACAGACATTAAAAAACGCATTTAGATGAATATTTAACGAGACTGTTTCGTATTTAACTGACTAGGCTGACAGTTAGAAGTAAAGCGTGCAAAGTGTTTAGAATTTGTGCATAAGAAGGCTGTAGATCAAATCACAGTTAGACAGCTAAATCAAAGTAGGAAGGAGTTAGGCTAGTCATAATTAAGGCCACATCCAGAAGGCAGTGAACTAATGTCTCGCGGGTTCTTTGGTGTTCTATAAACACTGTGGTTTCACTATATTTGGTTTCTTAAACATATTTGGTAGTCGTACACCTCTGAGAATTGTTCCATTCGGCCAAGCATTTAAAAATACCTTGAAAACGACGAAAAACGGCGTATTTGAGTTAAAATTGTGTTATTGTTATTTTTTGTTACCATTTTTTGCCCATAATAACCTAGCACTTCGTCATTGTGATTGCCGAGCAGGCGGGCACACAACTAGACACCAAATGGAATTTTTGTGAAAAAGAACAGATTTTAGTTCACGTTAAGGGCAATGTGGACGGACATTGCAGATTTGGAATCCCCATGCCTTGAAACGTAAAGTAACCAATTTTGAGGGGGGGGGGGGGAGCTGTAAAAAAATGTTCCTGACTGATAACATGATGAAACAGAATAAATAATAAACCAAAAACGACGTTAGCTAGAGTTTTTAAGGTTGCCCTCGATCATCTATGACCATTAATAAACTTCCATCGGATAGGCAGCTTATTAGACTGCCACTCTGATTTTTTCAAGACCATTAGCGTCAAATGGGCAAGATTTATGACGAAATATTTGGACTAATATTGCGTTTCGTCGACATTTTTTATACAAATTAATTTATAGTGGCTCTAGCCACTTTCACACTGATGAAAATGTTATAATACTTATACCGATCGGAACTGTACATACAAAAAGTTTAATCTGACCGTCAGAGTACCTTTGAGAAAACAAACGTTTGGTATTTTGCTTATACCCTTATTTTGTCATACCATGGCTAAATAGAAAATTGGACATAATTTGGTTAGCGTGTCCTCTCTCCATCGCATACACCCACAGACCATTTTCTTAAATGTTTTTCGTACTCATGAAACGTAAAGATCTGAAGAAACAAATTTTCATAAAAATAATTTTTTCAGCTTTCCTTCCTATTAAGCAGAGCCAAGAAAAAGTAAAAAACTGCCACTTGGCTCGACAAACAACAGGTGAGATATATTCATGCGTTGCAACAACTTCTTTGTCATTGACACTCTGATCTCACCTTTCCCATAACTGCTTCTAACTTCAATTTTGCCACTTTCCAGTCGATAGTACGTAGTTTCTGTCCACTTAATGGGGAAAGGCTCAATTATCCGGTATTTCCACAACTCACTCAGTTTTAATCCTCCAACCAGTGATACCGTACTCATTCATTCTTTTTGTATTCACATTTTGTTAACTCCACCCTGAGCCTAACACTACAATATTTCCTTCTAATATTGACAGTTTCTTATTCTATTACAGTTCACTCTGCTCAACCCCGAATTTATAAAGTTTTTGTAGAGTCAGTTGTGAAATGTGAGATTGCCACAAAAAAAGGGGTGGGAATCCAAATCTTATTTATGTGTTTGATAATTTTTATGGTTAGGTGGAAGAGTGGCCAAATATTCCCAAACTTCGCCAGGTATAAAAAATAAATACGTTTTCATTTGTTCATTCGCTCGCTTTCCCTCTCTCCCGTTCTGGACATAGACACACTCATACAAGCGTTATATGAATGACCGTCAACATTTAACCCACCTGTTCTGCAGCTATGCGAGCTGCTTCAGCCTCAGGTTTCCGCACGAATTTGAGCATTTCTTGTTGGGACGAAGGAGGAGAAACGCAATACTGCGGAGGTATAGCACGTGCTGCGCTTTCGTTTTCTCTCCTGCAACAAAAAGAGAACAAGCCATAGGTAATCACATTTAAATCCTCAAAGAGAAATTAGACTCATTACAATGTAGGCAGAATACAATGCATTGTGTAGGTACTTCAGACCAACTTTTGTAGAAAATGAAGATCTAAATCCTGAAAAATCCTTGGTATGAACGTTTTAGGATATACAAATCACTCTCTCCGTTTTGTGAGTTTTTCGTATGTTTTTTGTGTCCAATTTCCTTCCTGTCCCCTGCGTTTGTTTATAAATTAACAAAGGGGCAGGAACGTGTGATATACTTGGCCAGCATGTTCTACACTCATAATGCAACAACAAAAAAATGCATGTCAACTAGTGTCCGGTTTTCTTGTGTTACAAACATGAAACACACTTTGTTTTTCTCAAAGAAATTAAGTTTATTTTTAATACTTAGTCCACCATCACAGAAGATAAAGCCAAATGCGCTAATTCGTCAACTGGACTAATATGATAAGGAGGTCCTGATTCCCAGAATCACTTCTAAAACTGTACACCCTGAACCTGTAGTCTGAACAGGACCCCACTATACCAGTCCCTTAGTGCCATGCAGGAGCAGAGGTCATAGAGACTAACCTGACGTAAGACGCATGACAGTGGGTACTGAACACTGACAGTGCATAATGTTATACTCCTTTATCGGATATCCTCGGACGGGTTCCATTCATGTCGGTCGAATCAGATCCCCTCTTTAGTTGAAGCGTATCATCTACCGTTTGGCGGTGTGTTGTCTACCGTCTCATATACTGACGTTATATCATATTATGTAAGAGCTTACGTACCCCATTCGATTCTTCACCAATACATCCAAGTTGAAGTTTAAGATTCGCTAGTAAATGTCGTACACGCGGATTTTGGTGCGAAATTTCGAAAAACCGATATCACACTTTTTTATACGATTGCAATAGCTTCATTGCCAACAGGAATTCGTTAAAATAAGTGGATTCGGGAGAGAGATCGCGACCATCATTGTTTGATGCTAATAGGCTGTTTGTTTGAACCCTGAGACTATATCTGGTGCTTATTGTTATCCCGCCGATATCGAACAGATGTCCAATACATCAGTTGTTGAACAACAATAATAGTGCGCTGTAAATTAAACTTGTTACGAGACACAGCGTATTTATTAATTGTTTTAAACTTCAAGACTGTTGGTCGCTTCTTTTACCAAACAGAAATTCCAGACAGGTTGTCAACGATGAGTCAACTCGACGTGATTGCGTACGTTGCACAGTGATAAGACTAGTCAGTTGAATGCTAAACAACGGTAACTGTTTGAATTACCTGTCAACGTGTTGAATAGGAGGCTGCTGATGTTGATATGGATGTGGCTGATCCTGAACGCCCGGAGGAACGGGAGCGCGGAGCGGCCTTATCGAAATTGGTTGAGAAGATGGAGCAGAATATCTGACTTGATTGCCTCCTATAGATTCGACCTTCTTCACAGCTATAGCGCCTTTGTTTACAAGGTTTGACATGATATTCAACGTGTAGGTGAACCGCTAACTCATTCGCAAACAAATGACGTTCCAACGGCTGTGACGGGACTCAGTCCGAACCCGAGGGAAGACGAAACCTCCGAGCTGGAAGAAAGTGAGAAAACGGGCCATTGAAGAAAACGCTAGTAAATAAGGTCAACGCTAATTCGACGGTACTAGCCCGTAATAAAGAGAAAGGGAAGAGAACAATACTAGAATCGACACTTTTCTACTGCCACTTTACTATGTACACAAAACGATAATTACATCTCAACGCCCAACCGATAAAAACAAATCCTTGCACTCACCATCTCAAAATTTACGAGAAAAAAAATGTCAAAAACGTTGATAGCAATCTCGAGACCCAGTCACAACCACAAGATCATCGGCCCTCTCCTCCGCGTTCAAAATCAAGGAAATCTAGGAGATTCGAGGAAAGGGAAACCAGTTCCCAGGAACTAGGTTAACTTCTTTCTCCACACCAGAAATGCCGTTCTTAATCTACGTATGTTATGATGCGTATCGAAATACCAAAACCTGACCTTATAACATGGTATGAACACTTTCACTGTGCTAATTCATTTCTAAATCTATTCAACGTGATTTATATTGATAGTGAACGCGCGCTATTTCGTAAATTGGCCTCAAGTTAATTAATATTCCGCCGTAGAACAAAATCGATCTTGACGTATCTCATTTTAAGTTTTTCTAAGTTTTGTAACTCTCATGGGAATGTTTAGTTGGCGATTATAGAATCATCTGGTTGAAGAAAACCATCGAGGAATTGGCTACCAGTACAGTAACTGGGCAAGGTTTTCATACAAAAGGGATTTCACTTATCGCTTCACCCGTAACCTCCAGCACATATCACAAGAACGCTCGCGGATCGCCATTAGCAGCTCCTTGCCGTAATTCCGCTCCGCTCGACTCAGATGAATGAACGGTTTGTTTGTAACACGAACGAGTAGGTCCTGTTTCTTCTCAGTTTTAAAAGTTCTGAGCGAATTTTTTAATCGTCGACAAATCAATCTCACAATGTGAACGTGTTTAGATCACTTCACCTCCTAATTGTCCTATGAATTACCTTTTCCTTTAACACATCAGCAAGTTTAGGGACGCGTGCATTATTATTTACGTTATTCGACCCCCTTCTCCGAACTAGAGAGTCCCCCTTAGGAACTAGAGATTCAATAATAAAACAGAGTTAAGACGATTGTCTGTTTCCACTAAATTTGAGTTACACTGTTATACACCAGATCAGACAGATGGGATAGTAACGAAAAACGCAACGTTTCGAAATTGATATAACACATAACTCAAATTTAGTGGAAACATACAACCGTTCTAAATCAATTTTATAATTGAAACAAGTTTCCACTATTTTTGTAAGTGTTCTAGTTTGAAGTAGCTATTCCATCGGAACGGGTTCAAACAGCGTGCGTGTCTAGTTCCTCCGAACGGCAAAGAGGAGTAATATGAGTAAAACTACTTCGGTTCTTGGAATACTTCATTGCAGTCGTTACACAACCACGTGACGTTGCAATGTAACCTTCAGAGGCGGGAAATTCAGGAAGGTTATTTGTTTGTTTGGTTTTAATACAAACGTTTTTGGTACTTTGATTGATTTACTACTCTTGTAAGTGAATTTTGATTCTAAGAGTCCCTCTAAATCTGCGTCGCAAATGTCGCCATTTCTTCTCTACTTCAAAGTACTTTTTGAGCTATCCGCTAATTTACACCCGATTTAATAGAACTAATCTGTTTTATTTAGATACAAGATGCTGCGACGTGAACGAAATGAGGTCAAAGAATTCTCTCCTGATGAACAGGGCGACAGTAGTGACAGCGTCGAGTACGACGAAGATGATGGAATCTCGAAGTATGAAAGACGAGCCATCAAATTGAAACGTCGGAGAAAACGTGCTGTAAGTTGGGATTTTATTTTTTGTAGAAGTACACAAGTTTTATTATTCATTTTCTTTTCAACATACACAACAACGCTCCCTTCTCGAATGTGAACCGTGCCCCAGTCGGCTATTAGACATGGGTCTTAATACTAATTTACCCGTAAGTACGCGTCACTTTTACGTAAATTATGAACCGGCGGTCTAATAAATGAGGCTTGTCTTAGATCTTTCGTCACAGGATACTTTTTTTCTGACGGTTGATCGAGTCTCCCCACAAAGTCCCTTCGGGAGAAATCTGGAGTTGGGGAATCATGTCTCAACCACTTCCCGCTTATAGTCCTGTACAACGGCAAGGCGGAATTCAAACATTATTTTTGTAAATAAGGGAGTGTTAGACCCTATGTCGGGGCTGGAACATCAAATGCTTTGATATGATTTTGAAAAGTTTCTCCATAGACATATTTGTAAACACTGATTGCAAGCGAAAGTAGCGGGAAGGCAATACAATGACAGAGCACGAAATTTGATTGTTGCGGAAAGTTAATGTAAACAAAGAATGCGAGTGAAATTCACCAGAAAATGAATTTAAACTAGAACCACACAGTGACCCTCACTTTTAAATCTTGTTGTTACATTCGCTTTTTAGGAAGACATACACTGTATTTTCATATTTAATGTACTGAGGTATAAAAATTGTAACCAGTCAACATACAAAAATCGTTCAACTATGTTTTGCATGAAATTGAATAAATAAAATAAATTAACAATAAATAAAATAATAATAAATAGTAAAATAAATCGTGATAATAAAAAAAAAAATGTTTTGAACGAAATTTCTTTGGACATTATCCTTTTTTTTCTTCAGGCGTTCCTTTCTTGGTTGCATCCGTAAAGATAACAACAACAATAATAATAATATCAAGAAACAATAAAATATAAACGTTCATCCCCTCCCCCAACACCCTTCTCTGAATTCATAAGAATAGACCTCTCTACAAATAAATTTCTCGATGAAATTATTTTCGACATTATGCCACTAATGTTTTAATTGTATTGATCGAGTCATTTTGACCATGGAGCTAGGCATTAGCCAGTGATCACAGTTATAGTAAACATATTCAAATTATGCTAACCATTTTGGAAGTTTTATCGCAATTACGTCGCATTCGGTATCGTTTTCTAGGTATTTTTGGATGCTGGGTCGAGGTCAGAGATGTACAACATCGTAATCGAAAACAGTGAAATCACAGTAAATATAGTGAGCCACGTCGTGCCAATCGCCTACATGCGCCTAGAATATGTCAATTTTCGTCGTTGTTTGGTCAGGTCTTGTTCCGTACTGATATTTTTCGATGCTGAATCGGGATGGGTCTTGTAGGCGTGAGACTAAGTCGAGGTGTGCAAGAGAATATTGAACCACTGTGTAATAATTTGCGGCATTTTCCGTTTTTGTGTAACTTTTGTGTGGTTTACAGTTTTTGCAAGAATTCAACGCTGGCGAGGCTCTCAACGTTTCAAATCTTCTGCCTGTCCTGGCCCCACAAAACCGCGGAACTACCGTCAAAGAACCAAGGAAACGAAAATCAGTTACCCCAATGGTCGTCCTGCAACCTCGGAAATCTCTCAGACTTAGTGGACAAAAGTAAGACATTTTTACTCACATAAGCCTACAAAGTAGAAAGGTAAATTATGTAAACATTTGAAGATAATTTGTTGAGTTTCCTTCAGATCTTTATGTTTCAAGTTCTGTGAATGTGATAACATATAAATAAAGAGAACTTAAACGTGAACATAAAGAGAATGGCTGAACCTAATTGGCGCAAATTTTATATTTAGCTATTATCGGGTATGAGCAAAATCGGCTTCAGAATAACTTTATTTATCAGGGTAATCAACACGTCCGATATTTTTTTCTTAAAAACGGCTCTAACCATTTTAATTGATTTTTCGAGTGTTCTATGCCAAATGACGGTTAAATAAACGGTAGCGTAAAATTGCCCTCCTTGCCAAAATGAAGAGAGCAGCTCAAAGTAGCAAAAACGCGTTTTTGCCGATAATTCGATATTGGGTTTCTACGTTTAACGAATTTAGAACTTCCAGGATTTCGTTTGATTTCCAGAAAGCCCTTTTTCTTTTGAAGCGATTCATTTTCAATTTCCGTAAATTCCAGGGTAACTGCTTCACCAGTTGTGATCAATCAATCTTATGGAGTATCTTTTAGCCACCTATACCCACATTCCGTCCTCGGTAATTATTTCTGTATTGGTATGTTGAACGGAAATATAAGCCAAGTTAACTCAGAAAAGGAGATTTGTCGAATACTAATTTATCGGTTTTCCAATTTTCTCAAAAACGGCTCTAACGATTTCGATCAAACTTATGGAGTACTCTCAGCTAACTAGTCCCTACATTTTGTTCTCTATAAATGTTTCTGTATAAGTGCGTTGTACGAAGATATAGCGCCCGCATATGTAGCTGGTGTTCGAACTTATGAGGGTGGCGGAAAGTTGGGTGTTGCTACGCACCGCTCGTCTTAGCAACTGAGACAGGGAACCGCTATAAGTGTCTCAATCTCTTTCTGCATCAAGTAACTTCTGCATTCAGTATTGTACTTTGTGTCATTAATATTAAAACGTCGCTCGCTCGAACTGGTGACTATTCAAACAATAGTGAGCAGTGACGCTAGCGGTCTCCTGCCTCTGTCTGTGGTCTCAATCTCCAGTCTCGGTTGCGGCACTCACCGCCACCTTCAGAATAAATGTCGGGTCTTGGAATAGACTTTCCCTGAAGATTTGCTCCTCTTTTTCCTGGAATTGCTCCAATGGGAGTTAAACGAAATCCTGAAAGTTCTGAACATGTCGAAAGTGCTACCTTTACAAAGCCAACTCTGCCTTTGGCCTGAGGGTCATTCAACTCCATCTGCATCCCTTTGAGACCTCGCGCTCTAAATTTTATTTTTGAATAATTTGAAGTTTGTCAGTTCTTTAATAAATTTGCAAATTCGTTTGTGTTTCTCGATTTGTTATTCAATCTGTTAACATTGCTTGCCTAATGTGGCTGGGTGCTAATCATTTTGAGCCTGGCCTTAGGAATCAACTCGACCATTTTCATCACCTGTTCAACTTTCTATTTATAAATATGCGCAAAAAAGCGTTCCACTGTCTCAATATGAAAGGTCAACGGTGGCCAGATGGGGGATAACGGTATTTTATTATTAGCAACTGGTAGTGTTGGCATCGCGTTGGTTACCAAGCTTTCAAGTCTCAATCATGTTTGTGACCTGAAACATCAAAGCAATAAAACGTACATTATTTTTGTTTTCACTTTAAATCAAACCTTATTCCGCTTTCAGGACTGATTATTCATTTTTGGACGACGACGACTTGAAAGAACACAAGCGAAAGGTAATTAATCACTTGGCGCATTTACTTTACATTTATAGTCGCCTTTATTTATAGTCACATTTATTTTAACGCCTTGACTCTACTGCTTTATTAGAGTTTTAGTGGAAAACGTCGCACTTCCACTCCTAGAATCCGTTTTCGCCACGTCGAATTTAATCCTGATGCGTTAACAGGATCTGTCTGTTATAATTCGGCAAAGGTGTACAGCACTTCAGGAACCACATGTCACCAGTGTCGGTGAGTACATTACCTAGAGAACGCATGCTTGTTGGCTTAACCTCCTGAGCCCTTGTGACGGGTGAGAAGTGATTTCATTATAATGTGAGGGCGCTTTAATTATTTTAATGCTTGGATTTAAAAATGTTGAGTTTTATTCATCGGGTAACATCATATTCTTATTTTTTACGACGTGAATAATGAGGGAAGTATTGTGAAACAAATTGGGAAAATTGAATTCGCTTCTGTTCATATATTGAGTTATGTCAGTATTAAGTTTTGGTTCTGTTCAATATTATTTTCCTATTTATTTGAGTGGCAAGTTTCAGAGGGATAGATTAACTGGCCACGGGGAGACAGTTATTAGCTAGCTTAGTAGCAGTCAATGCTGGAAGGTTTGGCTGCTCTTCCAACAACCCTTGCTCGCAGTTGTAGGAACTACAGTGGAGTCGTACATGGCTCGTTGTTTCCTTCACTCTGGAGGAGCAGGATGGAGTCTTGGAGAGGAAGAAACTCATACATGTCACACCGCTTTGAGAAGGATTAACATCTCGCTCGGGGGAAAGCCCCCTTTTCACTCTACACTTGTTCACCATGCCCTGAATGGCCAAGTCAATGGATAATGGGCCAGCAATCACTTGGAGTACTTCAATGGATGCTGTCTTGTAGCCCTTGGTGATCCACAGTAGTGCA
This sequence comes from Pachypeltis micranthus, assembly GCA_020466155.1. NCBI lineage: Eukaryota > Metazoa > Arthropoda > Insecta > Hemiptera > Miridae > Pachypeltis > Pachypeltis micranthus. The sequence continues at coordinate 44,862,278 of CM035769.1, forward strand.
GCTCTCTGGGGATTTGGCCAGTAGTCTCCTTTGATTCACTGTGAGTTTGCTACCCCAGTTTGTCTTTCCTCTCCCAACTTCTGTACACTGCCGAGTCTACGGCCACCATCTCCTTGAGTAATACACATCCAGATGTGTGTGCCTCCTTCCACAAAAAGTTGCTGGCACCTTTCAATGTCTGGTGAAGCTACTGGCTCATCACTCCTTTTTTTAAATTATATCATGTCAACATGTCTTGAACCCGCACAATAACTGTTTTCCCCCCCGTTTTCAGTCAGAAGACGACCGACCTAAAATCTCAGTGCTACAGCTCTACCTGCGTAGGCGTACGGGGACAATTTTGCGGTTGCTGCCTTCTTGGCAGATACGGTGAAGATGTCGCTGTGGTTCTCAGGGACAAAGTAAGGCATAGTTTAATTTCAAATGTTGTCTATAATCTCATCGATCGGATCTGGACCTGAAGTGTTTTTGTATGTTGTACTGCTGTAGTAATCTATACAGCATCTAATTTCGTCTAACCAAAATACTAATTATTCTTCTCTGGTTCATTTTTGTGGATCTTAGATTAGAAATAATACGAGTTATGCAATAAAGAACAAATTGAAACAAATGAGATACTTAAGTGTTTGGAGATATGATGAAATGGCACAAAAAGGTGGATACAAGTAGTATATCATTGTCGCCAAATGTCAAAAATTGGCTGGTCAGTTTAATCGTAATTTTGAACGACGACGTTGGTGAAACCCAAAACTGCGGGGTAATAGCTGAAATCGCTGATCTAATAACTAAATGTTGATTTGTGTAGGGCTGGTGGGGAAGCCAATTTGGGCTGGGCCGAGTGCAGGTGGTAAATTCTGAAACAGTAACCCTAGCGCTTCGCCTTTCACGTAATTTTATTATTTTCAAATAAACTAATGCGAAAGCATATGAATCATTAAAGAGAGGGAAAAACGTTTGGCAGATAATCAGGTCACTGGTAGCTAGGTTCGAGGACGCTTTCGAGATACGAGGTGATCTCAAAGGTTCAAATGAGAGATCGAACGTGATAAAACGAGATATGTGTAGGCAAAAAAGAGGGGGAGGAGTGAAATGCCTATGGAAATCCTACAACTAAAACAAAATTAAGTTCGCCAATCAGTGGACCTGTGGACGAAAATTTCCCTCGAGAAAAAGCAAAATGAAGCTCCCCTTAATTCGTAATTTGGAGTCTTAAAAAAGATGTTGGGATCTGTAATGACCTCTATAGTGCCGTTCTCGCGTTGAAGTAAAAATAGCTGGAATTTATGTGGTTCGCTGACTGAGATATTGTCACTCATCCTGATAGGTCATCCTTGACCTCCCCAGTTGCTGGAGATAAAATCAGCAGCCTTGACGAAACAGTAATAACCCAGTTCAAACTTCAAAATAGTCCTTCCAGTCGCGTGGCAATAATTAAACGCGCAATCATCGAGTCCTAACAAAGTAAAAATAGTAATGACATGAAACTAATTTTATTGTGACAACTGTTGCAAAGCAACCATCGGGTTGTATCTGAAGTATATGTTGAAAAAAATTAAACCCGTACTAAGACACTTCTTGGCAAACAATCAAAGGTTTTGTTAGGTCGCCAATTTACAACACTGTCAAATTTATAAAAACTAAAAAAAGGCCCATCTAGATATTCTTCCCCCGACTTCAAATTTCTTTCATATCCAGCACAGCTAGGCAAACGGTCAAACTTTCGATTATGAATATGTAGCTAAATTCAGCCCAGTTTATTCTCAGGGTAAACGATAAGTTTAGGTGACAAATATTCAAAAGGCCACCAGGGGCCCTGCCTTGTAATTATTTACCTCTATAAACCGTTGGTTTTCACCCTTTGGTTCAATATGCCTACAAATCAGGATGTTTTGGAGGTTAGGAGGAGAGAGCAGAAGATTCAGGTTCAGAATGAAGTGGAGAGTGAGATTGAAGATGCTGCTTTAATCAACGACTGAGTTTGCGATGAATGTGATGCTGATGATACTGAAAAGGAAAAAGATGGGAAGAGTGTCGCATACCGTTATTACAGTAACTACGAGTTACTGATGTGTGAAGAATGTTTGAGAAAATGAAAACTCTTCCAGGTCTAGAGTTTTTTATTTATTTTTTTTTAAACCAAATTTTATGAGAATTCAAAACTTTCCTGTAAATTTTTTAACGCAGTAACAAAGGAAGTACTAAATTTTTTCTCAATACTTTCTATTTCAGAGAATTATTTTGTTGAATTAAATATTATTTATTGTTTCATGTTGGTTTTAAGGGAATTTAAACTATGTATGCTGTTTATCATAGAAGTAAATTTTATCATTTTTATTTAAAAAAAAAAAACTTTCATATTGTCGATAAAGTGAAGTTTTACTAGGTTTCTGTGATTTTCTAGGTCAGCAACTTTTGTATCTTCCTTTATAAATTAAGCGTTGGGTCACTGGTAGCCTGCTCTCGCGGTTAGTGTTGGCACTTTTTGCTGCACGGTGCACTTTCTAGACCTAAGAATGCACAGCCTGACGTTCCACATCGTCAGGTCTCGAGCCCATCCCATTCCTTACTTGTTAGAATTCATTAAGTGATCTCCCGTTCTTTTCCCATTCCAGAACTGGAAGTGTCCGCCTTGCCGCCGGATTTGCAACTGCTCTATTTGTCGACGTCAAAACGGCAAACCTCCCACGGGTCAGTTGAAACATGTAGCGCATATGAAAGGCTATGGAAGCGTCGTCGATTATTTGAAAGATAAAGGGGACGCCTTGTTGGAAGACGACGATCTTGCCGACGAGGACGTTGACGTTAGCGCGTATATAAAAGAAGAAATTGTTAGTGAAGACGAGCGATACGAGCCCCTTGATTTGGGGAAACTTTGCGACGCCACGACTGAAGCAAAATAAACTCTCCTCATGCACAACTAGTCATGACGAACGTTGATGTTTTATTTTTCTATTATTACTGTTACCTAGTTGAAGCAGTTTGACAGGTAAGTTGTGAAATCCCACAAACTGTAATATTACTCCATGTACGTTTAGTGATATAATAGATCTTAACTGCCTACTATATAGTTGCATACGTGCTGGAGAATATGCTCGCTTGAAGAGTTCTCAGGCATTATCATTTTCATCATTACTATCCATGGGCGTTCATCAATTGGTCGATTTTTGCTTTCCTTAGCCCTAAAAAGTAGGCAGGAAAGTGATGTAATCGAATGTTCTTCCTTTTTCAGCTCCAACGATTTGGATTAAATTTTTTGTGTGAACAGTTACATTTACAACAATTTTCGTGTAGCCCCCCCCCTCCCCCTCAATAAATCCCGTTTGTATAACATTTCTGAAATAAAATGGTTGGTACAATATAGCTGGCTAAGCAATTGAAGTTCAATAATGGTCATAAGATGATTCGGAGCAACCTCAGAAATTCCAATTACTAACTTTCCTTAGCTCTACATAGTAGGAATGTAAGTTATGTAATCAGTCAAACAAACGTTTTTTTAATTTTTTTGTAATCTTTACGTTTCAAGGCAACTGAGTACAAAAAACGCCATTCCGGAAAATTGTGGGTATCTGTGAACGCAATTGAGAGAAAACGTCTAAAATCGAATCACTGTGGCACGCTAAAATAGGGGTATGTTCAAAATCGGTTGAACTATGTATAGTGATCATAGTGGGCTAAACCTCCTAAACCTTTTTTTACTCCAAACGGCCGATGAAATTTGGTTTCTCCTGATCTTTACTTTTAATGAGCTTCGTGTACGAATAAAGAGCTTCATGGGAACAAAATTTGAAAAAGTCGTCTGTGTGTGAAATCAGCCATAATTTGTTATATGACCAGTAGACCAATATCAAACGCCAAAATAACAGTATGAGAAAACTAGCTTTAAAAGAAACTAGTTATCGTTGTGATCAAAACACCAATTTTTTTTTCTCTAAAATGGCTTTGATGATTGCGATTACATTTTTTCTATGGACAATTCCCAATGATATACCGCTACTATTAAATTTCCATGTACGAAAAAATGACGGGAACATCACAATGAATTATCAAAACGTTCGACGAAAAGCGATTTTAGTGCAGTTGTTCTTTATCTCAAAGAAATCAGGATGGTAGTCCAAAGGCTACTTCTGTAATCAACTTTGGAAATGCCATAATTCAAACTAACTTTTCAATTAGTCCAAAAAATCTTGTTGATCTCTTCAATTACCTATACGTTGGTTCTTCAATTAAGGTCATGGCATTAGTCGCAATAGCCTAATGAAGTGTGGAACTAACTGTCAATGTTGCTCTATAGTGGTACCTCCTAATGAAATAAGGATTGAGGCAGTGAGGCTTGCACATAACTAGTTTCATTATTCTTCTTTCAAGTCTTGAAGTGGTCGACCTCTCAATACCAATTTTCCACACCTCGGTATGGCATAGGAGCGTGCTTTCTAGAAGCTCTCGGTTGTACTGATTTGTCGAAAACGCAAGGTTCTGCGAAGGTGAATGTAAATTTACATGACGGGGAAATAATAACTAGTAAAAGTGAGATGATAGTCTCTTTTTTTTCTCTTGGACTTGGCTTCAATGCTGGTCTCTCGCCTGACTTATTCTTTCATGTTTGGGCAGATAGACTGTCAGTTATATAAATCGTGTCGTGGATGAGCTGATGTTCGTATCACCTATTGTCCTTGTTCCAGATTTGGGGATTACCAGTACAGTTCATTTTCGTCGCAGTTCTGGCGTTGCTTCAACACAATCGAACAGCATTGATGATGCAACCTACTTAGTACTTATTGTCTTTGTTTTTTACCAATCAGTAATATTGTCTCCCTACTTATTTCCATTGGTTCACTTTTTTATCCTACGTATTAAGAAGCATTGTTATAATTTTATTGGTTTCTACTCGTACCTTTGCATTATTCACTATTGGGCACAATATGTAGATGACGTGATCTGTTTTGTTAGATACCATCTGCTGATACCTTTATAGACCCAGGTACTCCTTTTTTAACTGGAGTTAATTTGTAGAAATCCAAGGCTGCGTTTAATTGTAGATTTTATCGTGCTCTCTATCATTATTATGTTTATGCCAAAATTCATGCAAGATACGTTGAATGCGTAAGCACGAGAGTGTTGGTTGTGTGCACGAAGAAGCAAGAATAATGCGATAATGTGGTATTTTCAGCATGCAGCCCTTAATTTTCGCATTTTTGTACGCTCTCTGTAGTGTTCTTTAGGATTGTTTACTTAATTGCTGTCTGAAATTGCAGCAACACAACTTGTAACCCTTGCGCATGTGATGATTTGTGTACCTTTTAATTTTTGCGTGATGTATCTTTGTTAAAGCATGTTGGTGTAGTCAAGGGATGACTCATTGCTCATGCAGCCCAATTTTGAAAAATACAAACCTTTTATTTACAAATTAACGCTTTATTTAGCAGGTGCCATCATTTCTCATTCTACACCATTAGAGTAACATTCAATTTCCAGGGATGAACCCAAAGTCGTATCAAAATCGTTAGAGCCCTTTTTGAGAAAATGAAAACCACATTTAACACGTTCACTGCGGCGATTATTGTTCAAAACCGATTTTCTACGCGGCAACTTTGAGGTTGATCTAAATAAGGGATGGGAGATGTCGACAGGTAGTCGACGTCCGCCGGGGGGAAGGGGTCTCATTTGTCGACTACGTGTCGACATCCGCAGTGAACGTGTTAATACTCTACAAATCTCATTTCCTGAGCTACCATGGCTTATATCTCTAGTCAACAGATGATTATATTTTTGATAGCTTTGTTCAATGGACTGTCAGAGAAACAGAATAGAAGCCACTACATGATTAAGTAAAGTACTGTAGAAAATAAATAAACTGTACTTGTGTGCGAACAATAACAGTAATTGGCCAGTCGTGTACATATGGAGGGCAGTGGTAACTGAAACCGCTGAGTTCAGTTGGAAAAAACGAGTTAATTGAGACGATTGAATCCGTAAAATACTGAGATATTGAGAACTGACTCAATAATCATCGATTTTACTCATGTAATAACGAAAAAAGTCAGAATACGATTGACGAAGCGGGGAAACAACCACAGCTACGGCATTACCAATAACAATGAACACGAAGAAGATGTTTGTAGTCCTGAACAACTTGTCAAAAGCACATCTCATTGTGTAAATTTTTATTGAACAACCTTAAGTTGAACAAACTTCTGTATGAAATGAAATGAAAGTCCGAATTAAAAGTGAGTACATTTGTTAAATCGTAGATGTAGAAGAATGTACTGGACAAGCTGTGGATATCATTAAAACTCGCTAGCTCCTTTGGAAAACGTCGACTGCGTTTGCTGCAAACCCATCTAACATGGTGGACTTCGTGAAAGAGGCTTGAAAGTGGACACTGAGTTTTTGTATGGTCTTTACAGAAACCATTGATTACACGTAACAGCGTTGCACCTACTCATCATTGTATTAAGCGATGCTGTGTTCAAGCGGCGCATTTTCGTTTGACCCTTAAAGACGTTACTTCAGCTTTAGTTTTGACACTTTTCGGGGGTTTATTACTGTAAACTTCACTGCGTACCGTCGGCACAAAATGAAGAGCGTGTTACTCTGCTGGATTATAAAAAGAAAGAAACTTCGTGAATTGAAGGTTTAAGTTGAAATTTCCTCATTAGAAGTTGAGTTGTTTCCATTTGAAGAGGAACATTTTCTCCTACGTACGTTGGAAAGCGTTTCTGACGCTATTATTTTACACTACACACTTTCAGGACTCGTAAGACGGAATTATCGGAATGTCCGTCAGATGAATTTGAAAGCTCAATTCATGCGGGATAAAATAATACATGAAGGCTGCGACTGGGGGGCGTTGTTTGAAGAGATACTGTTTTCCTTTTGCAAAGTACCCAGTTATTATTGTTCTGAGCGTATATTATAACTTCTGAAAGGTGGAAACTAAGCAGTGATCCCGTCAGAAAAGAATTGGCCTTTGACACTTATCACTAAATTATAATTATTTTTCATCCACGACGCAATCTGCATCTAACGATAAACTATGCACTCGTAATTGTTTACAGGTTGGAACGGGGTTGCCACTTGGCGATGGTTGGCTAACGACGATACATGTGGGATTTGCCGACTCGCTTTCGACGGATGTTGTCCTGATTGTAAAGTTCCCGGTGATGAATGTCCTTTAGGTATCGTTTCGTTATTACTTTCGCTAAAGTATTCCTTGTATAGTAATGCTGTTTACTGCACCTTAGTTGATGGGGCAGAGAATACTTGCTATCCCTCAAGATTTATTGCCGACAGCTGCCAAAGTAGATACTAAATAGAATATCTGGTGCGAAGCATCACACAACTTTCCACAATCAGTGTAAACCCTGTGATACGCTACATGTACGAGTGTGTATGTAACTTCAACGAATTTCTTAGGAAGCATGTGCAGAGTACAACATGTAGGCAGTAGTTAGCTGAGAACACATAAGGTTGACCAAATTCAGTTGTGCGTCTGCTGTGGAAATTCCAAAAACGTTATAAACCTAGATATTTGGCACAGTTAATCCGCCAGATCTCCGTTTAATCGCCTGTGACAGGAACATTTATGGGTAGCAAATATGTTGGTATTGACTAGTTGAAAACGCCATGTGAGTTTGATGGCAATCCTCAACTCTGGTTTTCCAAAAAGTAAAAACTAAGCCTTTTACTTCATGTTATGGTTGATAGACGGATATGTTCGTGGTGAAGAATTCATGGATTGATAGATATTCTGGAAGTTTAATCAAGTTTCTGTCCCTTTTCGAGAAGAATGCAAAAAAACTCATTTTTGGTTCATTTTGTCCTTGCTCTTTACACAACAGACGCTGTCAACTATTCATAACCTCAATTTTACTTCGATGCTCAGTGCAAATCAGTTCTGTGCTCTGTGGAGTATGGTCTAAGAAAATGGCGGCTCAACAACAAAGGCGTAAACATTTGTCAAAACTTGACTTATTCACATTGGAAATTAGTCTGGTGGAAAAACGTAAAAACTTAAATCTACCGTAAACATTTTATGGGCCTCGGAATTGCAGGCACAAACGAAATGTGATGACATTTTTTTCCAAAATTGACGTATGAAGTCGAAACTTGAAATTTATGTTATGAATAGGTTGAGGTAGAGTACATTAGAAATTACCATGTCCGCTTCCCCCCCCCCTTTTTTGGGGTCTCTCGAGTCAAATTTCGACCAAACATCACAAAATATTATCGGCTACCTTCTTGTCGTGACATTTTCAGAGCACAGTAGATGAAATAGTTTTCTTCATCATTTGAAAAAAAAAAAGCGGGCATAGTTGAAAGTTGATAATGGCAAAGAATCGCTCCTTCAGCCACTCAGTAAACCATGAAATGGTATCTGCTAACGGTACTAGCCGAGAATAAAGTTAACGTGTGCAAGACTTGATTGCAGAATGAATTTAATTAACAATTTTACTAACCCTTGTGGAAACAGTAGTAAATGAACTAGCAACGAAGAAACAGGAGTTGGTGCAGCTGGAGTTCACTTGTAGTTTTCACACACCTCTCAAGTGGACGCATAGTATTGGCCTGAAAACACTTGCTGAGTTTTTCTCAGCTGGCATATTATCCGCTGACATGCATTCACCTTCATCGTCTTGTTGCTGATAGCTTCGTGTATAAATGCTCGGTGTATTTCATTCGATTGTGGTGGATAGGATCTTTGACAAGCTTCAGAGCTCCTTGATTTTCATTCTTGATTATCTCAATTGGAAACCTAAGGTTTAGAACTGCCTTCGTAAACGTATAGCTTCTCTTATGGCTGGTAATACACTAACATTCATCCTCTGGACGTCGCCACAGTCCTTCGTTTGCGTGTTTCCCAAGCCATCTTGGTTAAAGATCTACCTTCAACAATTGCCCCTATCAAAATCCACAAAACCAACCAAAGGCTGATTTGTTTTTCGATAAGTTAACTGCAGTACACGTGCATAACAACTGAATGAAAAGAGATTAGATTTGTTGTTAGAGAAATATAGCTAAACGTACACAGGGCTGAGAAAAGTTGTGCTCTGGATATTAAACCTGTGGTAAACCATTAAGTAAACTTCCCCTGTGTCATTGGGGATAATTGATAAATGTCTTTTATGCATTTACAGTTTGGGGCCAGTGCTCACATTGCTTTCACATTCATTGCATTATGAAGTGGCTCAATTCTCAACAAGTTAATCAGCAATGTCCTATGTGTCGACAAGAATGGAAATTTCGTGAATAAATTCTCCGTTCAGGTGAGTACAGAAATGAAAGTTTCAGAACTACGATGTGAATTCGGCTTATATATTTTTATAACTTAAACAATACATTAAAATTGAAGGATGCTGAGTTGATATTAGAAGAGGTAGACTTTGTCAATTACCCTCTTCAGTAAAATGGAGCAGCAGTTTGTTAATATTGTTCCATTTCCCCAGGTAACCCAAGTAATCGGCTGGCTTTTTTTTCTCGAAGTTTACTTCAGATCTTTTCGTTGTAAACGCTCCTATAAATGCCATTTGAGCAAGTGGTCTGTAACTGCAGAACGGTATTGACAGATAATGGCTGAACCAAATCAGCTCAAATGTAATATTTAACCTCCAGATCACCTTGGGAAGCCAAACTAAGGGTTTTGATTATTCGAGGGACGTCCCAAAAGTAAGTTCCGAAGTGCTGGGAAAAATCGAAAACTCAACCAATTTGAAAAAAAAAAAATTATTCTTAAAGGTACGGATCTACTTTATTTTTCGACGTAGTCGCCATTCCGATCGATTCATTTTTGGTACTGTGGTGCCAGTTTACGTAACCCCTTGTCGTACTATTCTGCGTCATTTTGTTTGAAGGATTCCGAGACCGCGGCTTCGAGTTTGGCGTTCGTACGGTACTTTCTTCCAGTGAACTTTGAGGAGGGGGAAAAGGAAAAGTCACTCGGTGCAAGGTCTGGAGAGTATGGTGGGTGGGGGAAAACATCCCAATCAAATGTTCCAAGCAAATGTTGGTTGATTTTTGCTGAATGGGGTCGCACCCACCTTGCACACATTTTCGAGAACTTGAAATCTTCCCTAATGATTCGGTGTACTGAAGAGAGAGTCAATTGATGTTTGTTGTGCACTTTCTCGACAATATCACTTAGAGTAAAGCGCGCCCGTTTCTTCCTCCAAAAGCTTGCGAACTGCAGAAACTGCATCCTCTCCATGAGAAGTGGAAGGGCGCCCACTTCGCTGTTCATCGTGCACACTTTCCCGCCCTTCCAGGAAACTTCTCTTCCACTTACGTACCATTTCGATGCTAATGACCCCTTCTCCATACACTGAAGAGAGTGCGGTGAATTTCGGGCACAGAAACATTCTCAAAAACTAAAAAATGGATCACCGAACGGATTTAACAATTTGACGGGTTTTTCAATGTAACAGCCATGTTTACACTGGTGCTGATAAGCCGCAACAAGTGATAGCAACATAAGAAAAATTCAGTGTTGCCACCAGATGTAACACAAAGTATCCCCGTTGGAATGTTTTCCCTACGGTATTTTCCCACAGATTTACAAATGATCGGAACTTACTTTTGGGACGTCACTCGTATTTTTGTGTGTGGTGAGCTCCAGGACGTCATACGCAATTTTCATGAGTTGAGAACAGCGCAATAAATTGCCGACAAAGATGACAGGTGTTGCCGAGAATCGATTTTAGTGTAGTTTAGTTAGCGTTCTCAAAAAAAAAAAAAGGTTCGTTGTCTGATAAGTTACCCACTCTTGGCTATAAACTGGCAATAGATAATTTACCGTATTGAGAAGGGTAGGCTGAGTAAAATATCTGGTGCGTTGCAACACACAACTTTCCTTAGCTCTACAACAATTCACTTTGTACATGGCTAATTCTATTTAATCAATTCATTTATAACTCAGTCCCTTTGAACTTTGGTCAAACAACGCTTTACGGCAGCATGAAGCGGCAGCGATTACAGTTAAAGAATTTATTGTGCTGCTCATACTCATTCCAGGACCATTATTGAGCAAATGGTACCCAGAAAATTAATGAGGCTGTAAACACGGATTTTTTGAAGGAGGGTAGTAATCACTTTTGCAGAGTTATTGGGTAATAATTGTTAGAACTGGTATTAAGCAACACGGCGGTAGTTGAAATTCAGGAATTTCTGGAGTGAGCCCCATGTATCTCATGAGCGTTTTTAAATACTCACCCTATAGGTATTGGATTGGACTACAGTACCAATTTTCTTGAACATTCTACTAACATTCCAGCGGAGTTTAAAAGGAAAAAACCACGGCAAAAACGCTTTTTGTCGAAAATTTTGATAATTTATTGTGCTGCTCTCGTCATTTTCCCACAAATGGGAATTTTATGGTATAATTATCTTATTAAGAGCTATCTATATAAAAAATTTAATCAAAATCGTTAGAGCGGTTTTTGAGAAAAAAAAATTTGTTGTTTTGATCACTATAATAACTATAGTTAATTTTCGGCGGATTTTGCTCATACCCTTATTTTTGCGTCCCATGGTAACTTGTAGGCTAGACGTCAAGTTTCAACTGATTTGGTACGGTTGTTTTCTCTAGAAACCGCGCTAAAATCAATTTCGTCGAAAATTTTGATAATTTATTTGCTGCTCTCGTCATTTTCCCACAAATGGGAATTTTGTGGTATAGTTGCCATATTGGGAGCTACCAACATAAAAAATTTAATCAAAATCGTCAGAGCCGTTTTTGAGAAAAAAAAAATTTGGTGTTTTGATCACAATGATAACTATAGTTAACTTTCGGTGGATTTTGTTCATACCCTTATTTTTGCGTCCCATGGTAACCTGCGAGCGAGATATCAAGTTTGAGCTGATTTGGTACGGTGGTTTTCTCTAAAAATCGTATACAGACACACACACAGACCATTTTCCCAAATAGTGTTTTTCGGACTCAGGAGGGTCTGAAACGTAAAGATCTGAAGAAAACTCAAATTTTTTTTTTCAGCCGATTACATAACTTTCCTTTCTACTTCGTAGAGCCAAGGAAAGTAAAAATATATGATATCTACTCTAAACTAGCGTCATTCTCCTTTTTACCTTTCTGAACTCCTACGAGTGATTCAATATGCTGCTGTACCGCACCTTTCTATTAGCACTGTAACGTCTTTTATTCGAACAGGAACTCTCAGTCTCGCGTAATGTCTCTGCAAGGGTTGCCGCCGCTCCCTAAGAGTTTGAGCTCAGTTAATCTATCGGATTCTGTCGCCGCCAGCACCAAAAGAAGCAACAGCACTCACGGGCATAAGCTCCCGCCTCCACCGCCGCCTCCGGGACCCAGGCAGCCACCTCCTCCGCCTCCTCGAAAACAAACTAAACTCGACGTCCAGTTGGCTCGACTGAGAAAAGAAATGGTATTATTATTTTTTCTTGAATTTTATCCTTTGGCAACGGAGGAGTTGGCTTTCAATGAAATTCCGTCTCCCTCGTGCTACACTACCCGATTTCGTAGCCAGACAAAATAAAAGAAAATGGTTTCGGTTTGGAAAATGTAACTTAATTACAACACGAGAAAGAGATTAAGTTCGAAAGAAACAATTATTGGAAGGGCAAGTTCGCTTTAACTGAGTGAAAAACGTTGAATTAATTCTAGCTAAGGCTAGCGCGACAATAATCACTGAATATATGTGATGAGTTGTGTTGCGTCGCACCAGATACGATAAAATTTAATAACGGCCTCACAATAATTGGGAGCAACCCCAGAAAATCCGGAATCCAAACTAACTTCATTTTTTAGACAAACGTTATTTCGCATCGTCCTCTTTAATTATACTGTTAACACGAATCTTAAAAAAAACACATTCGCCTCCAGGAAAACCTGATGAAATTGATGAGGCCAAGCAGAAGTAGTAAGACTATATTGTGGAACTTAGAGCGTTACGTAGTTTATCGCTCTAGAAGGTCGAGTTACCAGGTCCACCAGCATGGAACGAAAAACATTTGGTCAGTTGCTATTGTGTCAATGAATTGCTGTGGGTGTGTGAAACATGTTGCTACATTTTCATTGCTGAGTGATATTAGGTTCTACTTAGCTCACGTGTCTATTAAATAAGTCAGAACTTGGCTGCTAAGTCACTCAACAGAAGGCCGATAGGCGTCCTTTCTGCGCCATAACCTCATTAAATCTGTAAGAAAATGCTTCGACGAGAACTTCCAACTTATTTTTCTCTGTTCTCAGTACAGTCTTCGAGAGTTGGATTTGTCCCTTTTGTCTCAACTTTGGTCTTTGAATGAAGCCATACAAGAATATCAGACGATGCAAGAAATGTTGTCCCCCCATTCGCCTTCTTCAGATGCCGAGGATGACGCTATTTATTCGAATCTCCCGCCGCTCCACGAGCAGTCGGCGTATCATCTGTCGAGCAGCTCTTCTCGCTCTAGCAACAACGGCTTTACCGAACTCTGAATAGACGGTATTTCTTTGCCAAATTAAAATTATGTTAGACATTCCCTTCTTGTTCGAGTGAGTTCTATTTTGTTACATTACTCATTGTAAGCCTTGAAAGGTTGTAATTAAAATTGTGGTGATCTGCGACACGTTTTGAGTATCGTGTTAACAGTTTGTCCCCTGTGTACATTGTAGAAATGTGTAATCAGTCTTGTTATGTGCACTTCTTCACTTTATTTACCTCAACTAAGTAAATAAAATTACGTAATTGTCTGCAAACGGTTGTGGAGTTGTCTTCAATTTGTAACGTCTTGAAGGCTCAGCCGCAGTGAAAATAGTGTGTGGTCGCAATTGGGAAAAGTGGCTGAACCGAATCAGCTCAAATACGATTTCTAACATGACCAGTGAAATGAGCTCACAAGCAAAATCGGTCCGAATACTGATCAAAACTCCAAGTTATTTCTCTTACAAAGCTTTAACGATTATGAGTAATTTTTTAAAATTTAGACAGCTAAGATTGTCATAATGACAGGAGTTTCATCAATAGGAAAATGACGAAAGCTGCGCAATAAATGATCAAAAATTGTAGTGCACTTTTCCCTGATAACTAAAGTGGAGGAGTGTGAGGATTTGCATTTTTTGTTCAGTGAAGTGAAGTTGCAATCGCATCTGGAAATGCCAAACTTGAATAAACAAAGTCTTTTGAAAAGCAAATTTGACTAACATTTTTTAATCAAATCAGCATGAATTTGATTTTCAGCTCGAAGACTTCGTCAAAATAAGACTTAACATCAGTTTTTGCTCAAAAACTGCACTAACGAATTTATTTAATTTTTGTATGCTCTTGTTTCATATGGCACGACAGTAACTTACAACTTTCGTCGTGGGGGAAAATGACGAGAAGAGCGCAATAAATTAACGAACACATTTCGAAGAAAAGAGATTTTGGCGCTGTTTATTCCCCTGGTAAATCCCACTCATACGGCACTAGTATTTTCATGCTAATCTGTTGTATAGTTCAACCTATCTAGCACGTTAGCAGCAACCTTAGAAATGTTGCATTTCAAAACCACTGCCACTACTCGCTTTTTTACTCAATTACTCCAGAACGGCAAGAACGATTCTAATTTGAAAAATCACGTTGACAGTCTCACGAATCATCGGTGCACTGATTACTTAATAATGGTCGTGGCGTAAATAGGAGCGGCTCAATAAATTGCGGAACATTTAGAGCTACCAACATCCAAGTGGAAGGTTCAGTGATTTTCTTGGCTTTTGTTACTCAGCCAATCTATTACTTTCCGCTACCCGAAGGGAAGAAAAGTATAGTAATCGTCCCAAAAAAAATTTGGGTTTTCTTCAGATCTTTATGTTTCAGACCCTACTGAGTCTAAAAAACCTAATTTCGGCGCGTGGTCCGTGTGTGTGTGTCTGTAGTTCGATTTGCGGGAGAACGGCTGATCCGATTGAGCTGGTTCTTTTTTTGTTTTGTTCATTATTTTTTGTAGACACCAAAATAAGGTTATGGACGATTTCGGCCGATGGGATGGGGGACGAAAATGTAACACAAACTACGGGTTTTCGCATTTTTCTCGAAAACGGCTCTAACGATTTTGATTAAACTTTCAAATTATCTTCTACTAATCAATACCTAACTTTTCTTCTCCATACATATCTCCATGAAAATACGGTGAACGGAGATATAGGCCTATGAAGCAAAAATAGATTTTTTACGCTTTTTGGCAAAACGACTTCGACGATTATCGCCAAACTTTCAAGATGTTTTCGAATAGTTAATACCTACATATTGTTTTCAATAAATGTTCTTCTTAAAGTCCATTGAGCAGAGATAAAAATTAAAATGTGTCGAAAATAACGTTTTTTCGAACATTTCCGTAAGTTCTGGAGTAACTGCTTCACCAAATTCGATCAATCGTTCAGAGTGTCTTTCAGTCACCCGTATCCACATTTCGTACTCTATAATCATTTCTGTGTATATATGTTGAACGGAGATATAAGCCAAGTTAACTCAGAAAAGGAGATTTGTCGAATATTAATTTATCGGAATTCCAATTTTCTCAAAAACGGCTCTAACGATCTCGACCAAACTTACGGAGGACTCTCAGCTAACTGAGTAAAAATGCGTTGAACGAAGATATAGCGCCCGCCTATGTAGGTGGTGTTCGAAATTACGGGGGTGGCGGAAACTTGTGTGCTGCTACGCACCAGATATTTTTTTATTCAATTCATCATAAAACATGAAAGCGGACAAAACGCCGCTGCTGTAGTAGCAAACAGTCTGATAAAACGGTATGTTCAGAGGTACAGGTAAAATTTCGTGAACTATGCGCCCAAATTAATAACGTTGACTGAAAGAACGAAAACGTCGACGTTAATGAACGAGAACAAACGAAACGAGCTAGTTCAGTGAAATGAACGAACTAGTTCAATGAGAGGAACGACTCCACTTTCGAGTACCTGCGACAAGACCGAGGTTCGCTTCAACCTACTCTTCCTTTCAGCCGCGCTTCACGTCTTCGGCAACTTTCGGTAATCTTCGACAGACCACTCGGTTCTTTACTAGTTTCGAACTTCGTTGATACAAGAAGCGACCGGACGTGGCAGCACTGACCGGAACTCCCCTGTTTTGTTTCAGTAACGGAACAGGTGCATCACTGTTTTCGATGGGAACGTCCAGTGATATCTAAAATGTGTGTGAATGCCAATGGAAATATTTTGTGTGCGTGAAGTTTCGCAGTACCGTTTTATTTTCTTGATTTACTCGCTAAATTACGTTCGATGAGATCGGAATGTCCCGTTTTGCTTCGCCACGACTTTTAAAAATATGGTCGTCAACTTACTATCGTGATAATGGTCCATGTTGAAGGTAATTTTGTTGAATATTTGTTCAATTTATAATGTTGAGGGATCACGAATGTTTATCGTTGCACGAATCAAGTGCTCTTAAGTGAGTTTCCCCTTAACGTGATTACGGTAGTCGACAGTTGTGTGGGCGCTCGTCGCGGAAGTGCAGAGTTCGTATTTATCGTTATCGCGTTCCGTGAAGCGATAAGTTCCGGCCCTTTTTCATCGGAAATGGCGGAAATTTCAAGCCCTCCCCTGGGCGGAGATAATCAAAACGGTTGTTTAGCGGGAACTGGAAGCGGAAGGATGCCGTCTTCTTAAGTTCGTTAAGATTCTGACGTCGTTCGAATTTCGTGATGCCGTCGTCCGCCGCGAGTCCTTCAGTTTACATCACGTTCCAAATTGTCATTGAGACCGATCGACTATTAAGTGAGAGCCTCGCTGCCCAGCTCGCTTCTCGCCTATTCAAAGAAGCCTTTTGACGCGTACAAAACGTCGAGATTTGCCATAAGCTCGGACTCGTTTACGTCATCCAGTGTGCTCGTAACGTCTCCAGTGTCGACCAGTCAAGTTGTAAGTCCCTTCCATCGATTTGTTTAATCAGCGAGTGGAGTGAGTGACCACTTTCGAGCATTAATCGAAATATTTCTTTTCCCCTCATCTAGCAGTGTAAGGGTCCTGAATGAGCATCCCTTTCTGCCTTTGCTTGGAACGTTCCATAGGTCTGCGCTTTGCTGATCAGTAAGCAGAGGTGTTGCCTGAGCGTCCAAACAGAACTATGGAGATTCAGAGGGTGGCGTTGTCACGTCCCACTGTTCCTGTACCAACCTCTAGACAAGTGCACCAATGCTCTCTAATTGAGATGCGAACTGAGGTGCGTGAGGTAGTCTGAAACTACTCCGTGGCTGTAGCTTGACGTAACAGCTACATTTAGTAGCTGTGAAAAACGTAGCTACAGCGAGGAGCTTGTTCCAGTAGCTGTAGCTATACTCAAAAATGCTGCAAATTGTTACGCAATGGTTTATTATTCTCTTTCACCACGTGATTGAGGCTTGGAACCAATCCTATTGTATCCAACGTCGAAAAATATTGGGAACGTAACGTGGCTGGAAACGACAACTCATATGCTAACGACAATGTTTGTAAAACACCTCTGAGACCCATCCCATTCGATTCGGCATCGAAAAGTACAAGTAAACGATACGAAACATGACCTGACTACAACGGAAATCTACATTTTGCAGACAACGTGTGACGACTGAACTGGAGTGAGACGGGAGGCAGAGTTTAAATGAGCATAGGCTCGAGAGGAACGATAACTTTCGCAATATTGTCCCGCGAGTTCCTTCAAGTATTAGAATTTGCCTCACTATGTTTACCGTGATTTTTCTGTATTCTGCCTAGGTGCCGCCCTGCACCCCTGAAGCCCGTCACTTTCGACTCAGTATCGAAAAGTACTCAGGGAACGTTTCCAAGCACGACATAATTGCAGTGGCACTGCCACAATTTCGTTTTGTCTAATTTTTTATCAACCATTTTTTGCCGATAACAACTGTGGGGGTGAAACAAAGACCGCTTGACTACGCTACGACTGCATGTATCGATAGGTCGCTTGATAACGCTACGACTGCATGTATCGATAGGTTCGCTTGATAACGCTACAACTGCATGTATCGATATCAATCTGTTAGTTATCTCATATTTATTTCATATACCCATTCTTAATTTCATTGAATTAACTCCTTTTCATAGTCTTTGTACATTTAAAATAATTATATAACGGGGTATTACATAATGAACATTAATTAATTGGCATAATCGTACAGCTGTCGTTATTTCTAATTTCAAACAAGGCGAGTCAAGCCTACGATGTTGGGCATATCGATAACCTAACCTCGGTCGTGATTTATTGATATAAACATGGCCTACGATGTCGGTCATATCGATAACCTGACCTCGGTCGTGATATATCGCCTTATCAGAGGGAGCGGTCCATATTCTTCGCTTTTACCCAACTGTGGGTTTCGTCATATTGGATTGTCGAGTTCGCAGTCGCATATAGATCCCAAATGTAGTTTTTGTGCCAAAGAATAGATTTTTTAGATACGTTAAAGGTAAAATATGGCCCGAACAGCTGACACAGTGCATTTGGAGGCTGTAAAAAGTTGTCCTAGCGGAAAAGGTTCAGGTGTATTATTTACAACGAATAAAAAATCAAAGGCTACATCTATTTATTATTTATTCGAAACTCCGTAAAAACGGAAATTGCGCGCGTAAACAAATTATGTATACAATTTTTCTGTTGACAAAATTATAGTTTTTTTTTGTAAAGGAAACTTAGCTATTGCAATGTTTCGAGTTCAGTGGGTTTATTTGAAATGTCCCCGGGAAATTTCAAATAAACCTATTCATACTCAGATGCTGTTGCTGCTGATGAACAGACAACTGCAGCTACTTTCTAATTTTTCCATGCGGAAGAAAAGTAGGTGTCATTTTTGTTTACAGCTACATTTGCGCCTACTAGCTGTAGCTCCTCGCTGATGCTACTTTTTTCATTGCTACCACCTGTATCAGTAGTGGAAGCTACTTATTGCCCATCTGTGGAGGAGGTTGATGCTGTGGAGACGTACGTCCGATGCATCTCCTTAGAGTGTCAGAAATGCAACCTTGAATATTTGTTTAGCATGGAGCACGCTTTAGCCTTTACCCACCCGCCTAAAAACCTAAAGAATCGTGACAGAAAAACCACTCGTGAAACGGTTTACATGACTTTCCTCCAGTTTTTGCTTCTCGTATATTTGTCTTAGTCCTGGTGAGATTCCAGTGGTAAAAGCACCTCTAACATTCTAGAATTTTCGTTGTAGGCTTAAATTTCCATAGCCTCGTTCATGTTTTTTAGGCCCTATGGAGTAGGAAGTAAAGTTATGTAATCGGCGGAAAGAATTTGTTAGTTTTATTTTAAAGGCTCCTAAGTCAGAAAAGCACCATTTGAGAAAATGAGTGTGGATGCGATTGGAAGAAAGTGACAACTACAATTCTGCAAATGGGGATGCCTGTGGGGGTTCCGACTGGGTGGCCCGTTTCTCCCCCAGACACCGCAGTTTAAAAACGAAGGAAGTGACGGGATGCCTGCACTCCAGCGACCCCACGACCACCACAGAGCAAGCGCATATTCCTGTATTGTCATGCCTTGCCCTGGGTAGGTGGTGGATTGCTCCGTTCTTCCTACCTTGCCCTGCAGATGCACCGGACGTGGCCCTATCCCATAATGCACCGGCGCAAGGATGCGATTGGGAGAAGATGGCTGCATGAACTCGCCTCAAATTTCATATTTAGCTTACAGGTCTACGCAGGACGCCAAAATGAGGTTATGAGCGAAATCTGTCCAAAACTGTGGTCAAAATACCAGATGGTTTTATTTCAAAAACGATTACACGACAGTAAGATTGAATTATCAATTTTATTTAAAAAATATAATTTGGAATTCATCTCCGTCACATCCTATTTTTTATATAACCCTAACTCCTGCAGCCCATCATCACACCCTACCCATTGGGTATCTTCAACGCTACACCAGTAGCTTCCCTCTACCCTTTCTATGTTCCACGCCTGATCATCCCAAGATTCAAGTGCCATCACCAAGTCCCCTTTGACCACCTTACTACATTCACATAGTTTTCTTAAACCTCCTTTCGTCTAATCTTCCTACCTGTTTTTATACTCCCATAACTACGCGTCGCCCTGATCACTAGTTCCCTATGTCCCAACGCCATTTATTTCTTTACATTCCATTTCTCCAAACCCTAACTGTAGTTTGCCAACACTCTTTTTCCGTTTCTTCTTCCTAGTCGTTTCTCTCCGGTACAATTTCACTCAGCTCGCATCCTTAGTAGCACAAACCTCACAATGCCTTATACCCTCACATTTTGTTTCTCTTGCACCCTGTCTTCTTGCCTCACCCTCCCGTCTTCCTCATTGCAAAGGCCTTCTTTGCCCTCTATCCTAGCAGCATTTCCTACCCCCTTAGTCACCCCATTGTAATCATCCCACGTATCATTGAGCATTCACCCAAGACAGCCCCTTAATCTCATGCCCTAAATCATACCCATTCTTAACCACACATGCCCCACTTCCATACGCTTTCTCCTACTCACTGCCCAAGCGTGCTTGCCCTATTGCACCACCCGAGACTGCCTTCCCCTATCCGCAGTAGCCAAGGGTGCCTTTCCCTATCTGCACTACCCTAGAGTGCCTTCCCCTATTGCACTACCCTAGAGTGCCTTCCCCTATTGCACTACCCAAGAGTGCCTTCCCTTATCTACACTACCCAAGAGTGCCTTTCCCTATCTGTACTACCCTAGAGTGCCTTCCCCTATCCGCACTACCCAAGAGAGGCCTTCCCCCTATCTGCACTACCCTACAGTGCTTGCCCTATTGCACTACCCAAGAGTGCCTCCCTATCCACACCACCCTAGACTGCCTTCCCTATCTGCACTACCCTAGACTGCCACTCCTTATCCGCACTACCCAAGAGTGCTTGCACTATTGCACTACCCAAGAGTGCTTGCCCTATTGCACTACCCACGAGTGCAACCTCCAGCTCAGAACATTGACCCTCCCTGCCCCAGCTTCTTACCTCCACTCTCGTCTGATCCCACACTCGACCAATCTGGAACACTGGGTTCCCGGTATCGTCAGGTCATCCAACTGGCTCATGCTTTCTGGAAGCGTTGGCAGTCGGAGTACTTAACCTCTCTCCAGGTTCGCTCAAGGTGGAACCATGAGCAGGGTCCCCAGCCTCACGAGGGACAGGTGGTGGTTCTCATGGACAATAATCTGCCTCCCACAGAGTGGCGGCTTGGGCGGATTGAGCACCTTTCGCAAGATGGCTCTGGCTTCTCTCGAGTAGCCACTGTCCGTACCCACCTAGGTACCCTTACTAGGCCCCTCCGGAAGCTCTGCCCCCTGCCCACTCAGTAACCCTCCCTCTTTGGTTTCCAACGTGGGGGGAGACTGTTCGCCATTTGGTCAATTGGCGAGCCGTTCAGTCTTGAAGTTACCTGGTTGGGGCCCCTGACCCTCCTTACGCCCCCTTACGCTTTTCATGCTGACAAAGGGATTAGTCCTATTTTCAACCCAACTACGCATTTTCCCCTCTTTCCTCCCAAATATTCCGTTGGTTTGACTCCTTCCCTCCCCCTATCCTCCTTCCCACATCTCAACTCTGGAACTCAGTAAGGGACATTCATGTTACACTTTCAGTCCGCTTCCAACTATTGCCCCGGTATATTCTCACTCCCTCCCTATCGGTTGCCCACGCCAGTTCCGCGTTCCGAGTACCCTTGTGTCGCCCGTTTGTACTCTATCTCAGTTCAATTTAATTCAACTCAATTCCGCACGCACGTTCATTACAGTCCTCCTCACGCTCACCGAGTTGCAGTTTTATTTCGATCCTCTGCTCCCCCTCTCGTGCACCCAACACCCTGAAAAAAACTTAATTCAAGTCGTTTGAGCCTTTTTCAGAAAAAAAATTGAGTGTTTTGATCACTATGATAACTATAGTTTTGCGTCGATTTTGCTCATACCCTTACTGCAGGATCCTATGATGATCTGCTGGCGCAATATGAAATTGCAGCCGTTTTCTCGAGTACACATGTCTGGCAGCCCTGGGGAGTGGAACAGAGATTTGTGGGATACTGCGAAACGGGACCAGCACGAAGGAATCCTGCCCTAAAGTAGTGGGCAGACTTCGGGTCAATCTGCCAATTACCTCTAAGATGACGTCGCCGACCAGTGGTCACGGAAGGGCGAGAGCAGAACCGCTTGGGCTCCTGGACAGCCTGACATGCTCTTGCCAGTTGGTTGGAGGAAAGATGCATAATTAAAGGGCTACCTTAGCCAGTGGTGTTTCACATTTTAATTAAATGTAGTGTGTGTTAGAGGATGTAGTGATATTTCTAAACCACGGAACGGTGAATGGCTCTAAATATTTTGTAATTTAGTTCAAGTATTTCTTTTGTGAAGGTAAAAATATAAATTATTACGTACACGATAGTTAATTAGCACGGCTTGACATGCACTTCAGAGTTTACTGCCTGTAATCGTTGCGATAGCTCACACCAGATAGTTTTCTCATATGGAGTTTTTCAATCACAAGACCTTGAAAAACTTCATTTCTTTATTTAAAACACGACTTTCCTCTCTACTACGTAGTGCTCAAATGGTTGAAAAATTAAATAAATGAAAAAAAAACTTGGAAAAATGATGAATGCAAGCAAGAGACCAAATTACAGGTTTTGACTGGATTTTGTGTGTGGTATGCTGCAGATATTGGACAGTCGTACGAAATTTTCATGAGTGGTCAAATGACGAAAGCACAACAAATTGTCTACAAATTTCGCCGTAAATCGATTTTAGTGCAGTTTTCCCCTCTTAAATCCCGCTCTTGGGCAGTTAGAGTTCTCACAAAAATCGTGGTAGTCCCACATGTTTTCCACACAGTGAAAATTAAACAATGGTTGTAAGGTAACCAGGAGCCATCCAATAAATTGTGGAACTGAGGGCGCTGTCTGTTTCTAAATAGAACATTAGCTAAGCTCTGAACTGAGTGAACAAACAGATTGGATTAGTAGCTAAAGCCATGAAAATCGCAGAATGCACGAGGGGCTGAGGAAAGTCGTTTGATACTAAGCACCAGATATTAATTTTTTTTGCTATCCAGTCAATTGAGATTTTTTTGGTAGTGAATAGCGGTTCCATTAATTCATTTCCTTAAAGCCCCTACGTTTTATGACGTGCATGTTTTACACGGGAACTTTTTTCTAACGCCATTTTGTGTCTCTTTTCAGGTGAAAATTCGTTTCTGCTATGGAGGTGCGGGCTAATTTATCGTTCGATGACTCAAAGGACGCTGGCTAGTCTCAACAGTTAGTCGGCACAAACTCAATCATGGCCTCAGTGAGTGGGGCTCACTCATCGAGGACGCTACTGGACATTATTCCTCATTATTCAAAATCTAAGGTATCAGAGTCGCCTGCAACCTTCTTTCTGATAAACGGCTCCAATTGGCGGTATGGGGAAGTAAAAGATTCCCTTGCACAGCGGGATGCAGTCTCACACCTCTGATACTCATCCCATGCGATGCAGCATCGACAAATACTAGTAAACGATGCGAAACATGAACAACGAAAATTGACATTTTCTAGGCGACAGTGGGCACAACGGGACCAGGAAAACTACTCTAGGCGCAGTCCTTTGATCCGTTTTATTCGACTCAGCATCGAAAAATACCTAGGAAACGATGCCCATAACCATGAGATTCGTCTAATTGGTTTGCTTAGTAAGCGGGTACAAGATCCCCTCGCCTTGAAACACATTACGTTTCAACTTTTATGAGTGGGTGTTGAGGGGAGGTCGAAGGAAGTCATAAAAATGGTGGGAAGTGCGTAGGGCTAAGGAAAGTCACACTGTTCTCCTATTGGTTCCCTATAATTCCAATAATGTGGTCTCGAATCATTCTGAAAATATTGTAAGTATAGTAATTGAATTGTAAATGAATGCCCCTCACTGAGATGGGCTTAAACAATAGAGCAAACTGTTAGCAAGAAACATGTTTGATGGAAAAAATTCGAAAACATGGAACATGAAAACTCCCCTCAGTCAAAGTCTCATTGCACCGTGTGGACTGTATTATAACCAATTATACCTGATTTTAGAGAAAGTTACACGGAGGTGTGAGGTTTGCTGAGAGGTTGAGTTCATTTTATACGTATTTTGTGACATTTCGTTCCCTCCTAGTGTGTCGCTTTAGCGAAAAAATTCACTCATGTGGTTTGAACAATTTACGCTGTGACTCTAATATCACCAACCTTTTGGAGTTACATCCGTTTGTGTGGATTATATATGTGTGAAAAACTCAACTTGGGAGTACACATTTTTACTTTCCTTGGCTCTACGAAGTAGAAAGGAAAGTTATGTAATCGGCTGAAAAAAAATTTTGAGCTTTCTTCAGATCTTTACGTTTCAGACCCTCCTGAGTCCGAAAAACACTATTTGGGAAAATGGTCTGTGTAGTGTGTATGTGTGTCTGTGAACGATTTTTAGAGAAAACCACCGTACCAAATCAGCTCAAACTTCATATCTAGCCCGGAAGTCACTATGGGACGCCAAAATAAGGGTATGAACAAAATCCACCGAAAGTTAACTATAGTTATCATAGTGATCAAAACACCAAATTTTTTTTCTCAAAAACGGCTCTAACGATTTTGATTAAATTTTTTATATTGATAGCTCTGAATAAGGCAATTATAGCATAAAATTCCCATTGGTAGGAAAATGACGAGAGCAGCACAATAAATTATCAAAATTTTCGACGAAATCGATTTTAGCGCGGTTTTTAGTGAAGACAACCGTACCAAAACAGCGGAAACTTGATGTCTAGCCTACAAGTTACCATGGGACGTAAAAATAAGGGTATGGGCAAAATCCACCGAAAGTTAACTATAGTTATCATAGTGATCAAAACACCAAATTTTTTTTCTCAAAAATGGCTCTAACGATTTTGATTAAATTTTTTATATAGATATCTCTTGATAAGATAATTATATCATAAAATTCTCATTTGTGGGAAAATGACGAGAGCAACACAATAAATTATCAAAACTTTCGACGAAAAGCGTTTTTGCTGCGGGTTTTTTCATATAAACTCCGCTGGAATGTTACTAGAATGTTAAAAAAAAAAAGGCGTGTTGTAGTCCAATCCAATACCTATAGAGTGAGTGTTTAAAAACGCTCATGAGATACATGGGGCTCACTCCAGAAATTCCTGAATTTCAACTACCGCCGTTTCGCTTAATACCAGTTCTAAAGGTTTTTACCCAATAACTTTGCAAAAGTGATTACTTTCCTCCTTAAAAAAATTTGTGTTTACAGCCTCATTAATTTTCTGTATACCAATTGCTCAATAATGGTCCTGCAATGAGTACGAGCAGCACAATAAATTCCATAACTGTAGGCGCTACAACTTCCTGCTGCAGTGACGTGTTGTTTGACCAAGTTCAAAGGAACTGAGTGATAAATGAATCGATTAAATAGGATTAGCCATGTAAAAGTGAATTGACGTAGAGCTAAGGAAAGTTGTGTGTTGCAACGCACTAGATATTTTTCTTGATAATTTATTGCGACTCTAATAGAATCATCCTCTTTCTTGTGCCTTACAGTCGGCAGTTGACGTTGGAAGTGTCAGGTTGAAATCTCTAGTCGGTGTGACTCCTCTGATGAGCAACACATCCAGGTTCCCCAAACTCGAAGAATGCGCTCATTTTCATTATGAACACGTTGATCTACTACCCATTGTCGTAAGTTTTCCTTCGAGGGTTGAATTCATTGTCCGACCGTTTTTACTTTCCTTAACCCAAAGGGTAAGGAAATTATTGTGATTGGTTCAAAAGAGTTGTTGTATTATATTTGCGCGTTTTGAGTCTTTAAATCAGAAAAGTGTCATTTCCTCGTGTCTCTTGTCTACTTTGTGAGGGAACGACTTCATCGATGAAGATAGGTTCTACTTCCCCTAGCTCTACGTGAAGAAAGAAAAGTCATGCTATCGGCTGACGACTTTTTTTTTCTCGATTGTTTTTCGAATGTTTACGACCACGGAGTCTGAAAAACGCCATTTAACAAAATGGAATGTGTGTAATCGTGATTGTAAGAAACGAGAACAAACTGTAGCGAGTAGCCGGTTGAAAGTCCTCCGTAAGTTTGATCGAAGTCGTTAGAGCAGTTTTTCAGAAAATTGAAAACCGATAAATTAATATTCGACAAATCCTCTTTTCAGAGTTAACTTGGCTCATATCTCCTTTCAATAGATATATATATATAGGAAAAATTGGAATCAAATAAATCGAATCGGATCAAATTTGATCTTCAGCCTGCGTATCACCATGGGACGCCTCTAAAACGGCTCTTCACATTTTTTTGTGTGTATCGACAGTTCTAGGTAACACGGCAGTACCGTAAAATTGTCATTCGAGGAAACTTAACGAGAGTAGCACAATAAATTAACTAAAATCCATTTTAGTGCGGGGGGTTTCCTTATAAATCCCGCTTATATGTCAGTTCAGAAAAAAATCTTGATGGTAGTGGAGTCATTGTGGAAGTTTAACGATGTTCGCAAACAATCAGTAACAAATGGAGAACTAATCGAAACTTAAGTCCCCCCCCCCCCCCAGAACTGTAGACACGAACAATCACCAAAATAAAATACGTTGACAGTCCTTACGAATTTCCTGTATGTAAGTTTTTCTAGTAAGGCAATGATGTAAGTAGAAGCAGCCCAATCAATTCCAGAAGGTTGAGTTTCTTTGTAAAACGCGGAGTTGTGTTTTATAAGTTCATATGATGCAAGCGAAAAGTGGACTACGCGCCAGAATGTATTTGGGGACGAGGAAAGTTGTGTTAGGCGGTGCACCAGGCATTTGAATAAAGGTGATGATTGGTATTGACCTGTTAATTGCTCAAGCTAAGCTTTGCTTTTTTTCGATTGCAGTTGGAAGTCGTTGGAGAAGAAAGCGCCAAAAATGTCTGCGGCGCGACCCTTAGAGTTACCAGTGGAAGCGAAAATTGGCTTATTCGACGAACATACGACCATTTTTGCAAATTAGATGAACAGCTTCACCAATGCGTTTTTGACCGAAAGTTTAGCGAGCTGCCGGTGATATCAACGAGCGCCAATAAAACCGAAGTAATGAAACAATTCTTCATAAATTTGGTAGTTCTTGGCAATTACAGCTGTGTCTTAGGTTGCGTTCAGGCAAATGGAATTTCTCGCGTTGGGGCAGCAAATTGACGGAGACATTCGTCTGTTCGTTTCTCGCACAAGTTTGAGTCGATTCGTATCACAAATGTACTGTGGTGTCTCGAGTTATTATGCAGACCAAATACAACCTTGGAGCTTATATGGTTGAGATATAGTCACTTCCTAGGCTTGACGAAATTGGAAGGAGAGTTATGTAATCCTCAGAAAAAAGGGGTTTTAAGATCTCTTCAGGTCTATACGTTTTGAGGGCTACTGAACTCGAAAAACACAATCTGGGAAAGTACTCCATGGCCAAAATTGGAAGAAAACTGCTGAACCAAATCAGCTCAAATTTTACATTTAGCTTTCAAGTCACCACAATACATCAAAATTAGGGTATGAGTAAAATCAGCCCAAAACTAACTATAGTTATCATAATGAGGAATACACCCAATATTTTTATTTACCAAAAACCCCTGTAACGGTTTTTTCTAAAATTTTGTGTTTAGATAGAACCGTATAACGCAACGATAAGATAAACATTTCATTTGTAGTAAAATGATGAGAGCAGCACTGTTCGACGCAAAGCGTCGAAGTTGTCAGAGTCTTTGACCTCGGACTTCCCCGCATCATTGTCTCCGACCGCCTAATTGTCTTCAACTATTTCAATACCTGCCCCTCACCTGCGGAAATCCCTCAGCTGCGGGCCCCCCAGCCCCCTTTTCTAGGTTTTCCCCTTTTTTTATTTCTTTCTCCCCATTTCATTTTCCTATCGACGACAGAGCTCTTCCAAAATCATTCTGCTTCCAACTACCGCCCCAGTAACTTCTCACTCTCTCACACGGTTGCCCGCGCCAGTTCACACGTTCCGAGTACTGCCCTTGTGTCGCCCAGTTGTACTCCATCTCACCTCAATTTCAATTCTACTCAATTCCGTACGCACGTATAATACAGTGCTCCTCACGCTCACCGAGTTTCAGTATCATTGCGATCCTCAGCTCCCCCATTCTTGCACCCAACAAGCACAGTAAAATATCGAACACTTGTAGAAAGGATTTAGGACCGATTTTAGCACAGGGTTTTCCGCATAAATCCCACTCATATGATCCTTTCATTCTCAGAAAAATCGTGGTGGCAGTCCATTAAACTACCTATACGATGGGAGTTTAAAAACACTTCACAGGTCTTAAGGAGCAGCCCCAGAAATTTCGGAGTTCAAATCATCGCTGTTTCTTTTATTGCTATTTCTTACAGTTTTTATCTGACAAGCCCAGACGAATGACGACGATCCCCCTAAGAAATCAAGTTGACAAGTCTTACGTATCACGTATGCAATTATTAAATTCTGGAACTTATTAGGCGCTCGCAGTTGTTTCTTAGAACATTGTTATAAACTGAATGAAAATTAAATTTTATTAGTTGCTAGAATTATTAAGATCGCTAAATGCACATAAAGCTAAGGAGGTTGTGTGATGCGTATCACCAAATATCTCTCCATTACCCACTACCTGGAATTTGGAAATTTTCGTACAGTACATCAATTAGTTCAGTTATCAATTCTACATCTTGCGCCTTTGCAGAAAGAAAATCACGATATTCTCGACGAATACATCCGTCGACTGAGCAGCATTTGGAGCGGTTGTGCTATAAGTTGCGGCCCAGTTTTATCGTGGTTCGAACTGGACAACCGAGGGCGACGCATCGTAGCTTCCGGTCACGGCATTAACACTCCCGCTGTGGCCGCAGCTTTCGCCACTACGCCGTACACTGCCAATGCCACCGACGAGTTGTCTTTTCAGGTAAGGTATTACAATTGTGTTCTCGCTGAGTTCAACAGTAAATAGAGCGTCACATCTGCCGAACAGCTGTTGACACTACCTGAGCCCAGAGGGAAAAGGGCGCTGTCCCATTGCTTCTTGGGAAATCGGTGTTTAGAAAGGGACAGAGTCAAATGAAGTTGATTTGTATGATTTCAATTTTGGATATATAAGTAAATGAACGAAAAGGGAGAAACAGGAATTGTGGAGGTGGCCTTCCCTTACAATTGCTTCATGAATCACTTTCAGCCGTCACTTCCTAGAGAACTGTCCATCAATTAATTGTTTGTCTTCTTTTCAAACCATGACGTTTTCAAGGCTCCCTAGACCGAAAACAACATTTGAGAATGTTTTGACTCCATACGGTCTTTACGCCCAAAATAGCTTTATTTGTTAATTTATTTGGTTGCTGGTGCTCACGTAGCACACGATTTGTCGTTGCCTGTTGCCTCCCTCCGTCACCTGAACTGCGTTGCTCATCTCCACCTTCTTCATTCTCGTTCTACACATCACGTTGTCCTTGCTCATCTTCTCTTTCTAAACCCGTACCAGTGGTCAGCAGTGTCCACCCAGTTTTTCTTTTACTTTTTACTTTCCTTGTTTGAATTGAGTTTCCTAGTCAGTCGTCTGCATCCAAAGGAAATATACTTGTCAACAATAATTCAACTTTCTCCAACACTAAGGAGGGTGTTGGACAACGTACAATGTACCCAGCATCAACTGTATGAATGTTTCTGCCTCAGAATGGTCAGAGTCTTTTTTTCTGTTACCGTGAACTGCCGCATCAGAGGTGTTTATTTTCAAGTCTGTTTGTTTGAGTATGCTCTGGGCCTGCTGTTTAATATTGGCTACAACCCTGCTCAGCTTACCAAGTTTAAAACTAATTTGTGTTGGGTCTGAGAAATTGTGAATTTTGATTTGAATAACCGGATACAAACAAAAGGGCGACAGGCGAGTTTAAAGAATTTATTATCTATTGCTTGTTGGTTGTAGGCTGGATTGGGGAAATAGATGAATGAAAAATAGTACTAAAGCTAGTACTAGCAGGTAGTTCTTACCTGTTAGGTGAGTCCGTCTCCTCTGGCTGGTGAGTTACGGTGGGCAAGCGCTTTCGGTGTAAAGACATCATCGTTTGGCCGTTGAGTCACGTGCTGGAGTCAGTCAGTTCAGTTGGTCGTGGTCTTTATATACGAAGAAAAAGGTAAACGGGATGATGATGGAGCGTCGTGGAAGGGCTGGTGGAGGAGGTCATGTACCTCTGGGGGAAAAACCCTTAGAGGTGAATGGAACGTCTTGAATGATCTGTTAATTGTGGAATCTACGTCTTTTTTGTATAGTGTGGTCTGTAAATCCGTCAGTTGGTTGTTTTCGTTTGAGTGGTGTGAATATGGTGTCGCATTTTGTGTTGATTTGTCCATTTATGATCTGTCCATTGAGGTTTTTTGTTAATAAATTTCCATGTTTTCTAATATGTTCAGTTGTCGTCCTCTGTATTGTTTATGTAGTTAGATGGTGCAGTCCTGTATTTTGGTAGGTTCTTGTCCAGTTGTCTTGAGGTGGTTGTCATAGTTTGAATCGTCTCTGTTCCTACTAAGAGATTTAATCTGTTCTGAATATCTGGTCCGTATTTTTCGCCCTGTCTGTCCAATGTATGCGTTTTTGCAAGTACAGGTTATTTTATGTACCCCACTTTGGTCGAGTGGGTCTGTCTTTTCAGTCTTTGCAGTTAGTTTGGTTCTAAG
Organism: Pachypeltis micranthus; assembly: GCA_020466155.1. NCBI lineage: Eukaryota > Metazoa > Arthropoda > Insecta > Hemiptera > Miridae > Pachypeltis > Pachypeltis micranthus. Next base: position 44,892,917 of record CM035769.1, read on the forward strand.
TGTGTTGTCCGTATGTAATGCGGTTTGTATGCCTTCCTTTCGGAGGATGTTAGTTATTCCGTAAATTTTGGTCCTGTGTACATAAATATGCAGCGTCTTGTCAAAGTCTGTGTGTTTTTGAGTCTTATTGTCTTAATAATTTGTTTATTGTTTTTTTGGAGTATTTATTATTTTCTGCGATAGTATTAATAGTATCAAGTTCTTTTATGTAATTTTGTTCGGATAGTGGGATCGTTTTTAGTCTCCGTATCATGTGTCTAAATGCACTTAGTTTATGTTGTTGTGGGTGGTTTGATGTAAAGTGTATGGTCGTGTCGGTAGCAGTAGGTTTTCTAAAAATGTCTTTACATCGAAAGCGCTTGCCCACAGTAACTCACCAGCCAGAGGAGACGCTCACCTAACAGGTACGTTAACTTTAGTAATTTGCCTACTGGCGGACATAACCCTATTGAAAAATAATAGTTTGGTACTCGTACAAAATCCAATTCGGAATCACGAGTGGCAAACGCCGAGAGAGAGCGCAAAATTGATGAAGCCTGATCCAGTGTCTTCCCGATGGATGTTCGGGAGTTGCTGTCCAACACGTTCGAAAGGTGGTGAAATTCAGAACGTAAGGAGGTGAATGGGATATAAGACGCCGTAATTGATGCAGAAAAAACGGGTTTAACGAGTTCGATTAACAATAAACAGCACACACGAGGTCCAAAAAAGGTGATGATGATAGAAGAAGAATAGAATAATAATAAAGATAGTAATAATGGAAGTGGTTACAACCTCGTTCCTTCCTGCTGCTGGGAACAGCGCTATTGGTCAGATATGAGAACAGTAGTGTGCTGGAATTTCTGCTGTTCTATTGGATAACTGATAACAGAAAATTAAACATTAAGTAACGGTATCGGGAAAGTGTGGGGTGGTGGATGTGACATGGGAAGGAGTGATGTTAAGTGATGGTCTGATTCGGCTGCATGCAAAATCAGAGTTGGCAATTCGAGTTCCTAACACTGTTTACTTAATTCCATTGAAGAGAGCTTAAGTTTTTTCTTAGTACTATGTTGCTTCTTTTTTTACTTTTTTCACTCAAAGATAGTTTATGTCTGGTAATAGGTTTATTTTATTCTTTTGTTCACATTTGAAAACCCACCTCTGACAATTTTAAACAAATGGATGGTTCCACTTTTTGTAGACACAAATGGTCACAATTTGATTAAGAGGTAAAATAATTTCTGATGAATCGTTTGATTCTCAGTTCACGAAATATATTGACGACATTTTGAGCTAAAAACTTTTCAAGTATAGTCTGATCTGAAGAGAGCCTTTGCGGTGATAATTGTTGCAGATTGGGGATATGATATCAGTGATAGACATGCCTCCTGCTGAAGAGAGCTCCTGGTGGCGGGGCAAACGAGGCTTTGTCGTCGGATTTTTCCCTTCAAACTGCGTTGCCGTCATCACAGACAAAATACCGACTGAAATCACACTCGCTGAACCCAGTAAACCAGTTTTAAGGTGAGCATTCGCTCTTCTATCGGTAATTACGTATTAGTGTTTGAAATATTCGATAATTGTAAACTTTTGATTGCAGAAAACATGGGAAGTTGATAGCGTTTTTTCGCGCTTTCATTCTGTCACGACCGTCCAGGAGACGATTGAAACAAACTGGGATCCTTAAGGAGCGAGTGTTTGGTTGTGATCTTTCCGAGCATTTGTTGAACACAGGTCGTGAAAGTAAGTAGTCTTTGTACTTCCCCTTGTTCTTCGAAGTGGGCTAAATAAAAAGGAAAGCAAATTGAATCGACTGAAAAAAATATTTCGTTAGTTTCCTTCAAATCTTTACGTTTTGAAGGCTTCTGAATTGAAAAATACCATTTCGATTGATAGAAACCAAATAAACCAAATCAGATCAAAGGGCAACATGGGACGTCAAAAGGAAGAAACGAGAAAACTAACTATTAGTTATTGTAGTGATCAAAACACCAACTTTTTATCTCAAAAACGGCTAAAGATTTCGCGTTTTTGTTTGAGCAGTCACAAATGACGATACAGTACCATAAAGTTTTCACGTGTTGAAAAATGACGAGAGCTGCACAATACATTTTCGACGAAAATCGACGATTTTAATGTGGTTTCTTGATAAATCCCGCTCGTATGTAAAAAACACTTCAACTAGCGTTATAAAAATATCTGGTGGGACGCTTCACACAACTTTCCATGGCCCGACGTGTATTCGGCGAATTCAGTCACGCTAGCGACAAATAAAATTTGTTTTTCGTTCAGCTTATAACAACGTTCTTCAACGAAATCGGTGGTGCTTACGGTTTCAGAATTTGTTGAGTTGCTCCTACTTACGTTACGACTGTTATTGAGTAATAAGCACAAAAGAGTGCCAACTCAAGATAAGAGAGAGAGAGGAGTAAGAGTGTCAACTTGAGATTTCTGAGTTCTGAGAGGGCAGTCCATTACGTACTTAACCTACAAAAAACGAAAATTTTGGAAAAGTGGCGATTTATTTCTCAACATATCCTCCTTTTAGCTCGATTTACTTTTATTTACGATCCAGCGGTGCTCCAACTTCTTTAACCCGTCTGAAAAATACGTTTTCTCGAGGTCTGTGAAGTATGCCTCAGTGATGACCTCCTCATTTGACTCAAATTTCTCCCTGGCGAGTGAATTTTTCAAATTTGGAAACAAAAAGAAGTCGCACGGGGCCAAATGTGGGGAATAGGGTGGATGGGGCAGCAGCTCGTTGCCCAACCCAACCAATTTGACTGTGGCGATGTTGGAGGCGTGAGCTGGTGCGTTGTCACGGTGAAATAGCAGTTTTTTCTTCGCCAAATGTAGCCGTTTTTTTCTGTGAGTCGGCCCAATTATTCGGCATAGTAGAGCCTTGTGATCGTTTTACCTTTCTCCAGGTAGTCGATGTGGATCACAACTTGTTAATCCCGAAACACAGTGGTCATCCACCTTTCCGACCAATGAGACTTCGCCTTCTGATGCCCGTTGTTTCGACTGTTCCTTGGTCTCTGGTGTGTACCAGTTGATCCATGTTTCGTCAACAGTCACGAAACGACGCAGAAACTCCTTCGAATTGCGCTTAACACTGCTCTGAAGTGGTCTCACAGTTGCACTTGTGGCTTTTCAGCTTTCCCATGCCCAAATTTTCATACAGGATGTAACTCACGCGGTCGTTTGAGATGCCTACTGTCTCAGCTGTCTCGTGTATCTTCAAGCGGCGGTCTACCAATACGAAATCGTGGATTTTTGTCACATTATCCGCTTTGGTAGTCGTTTTTCGGACACCTGCATGTAGCTCATCAAAAGTGACGTCTGACCACGTTGAAACTCGTTAAACCAATTTTGGATGGTCCTCCATTGAAGGAGAAGGGTCACTGTACACAGCATCCTGGCGCTCTTTTATTTCGCTGCGCGATGTGACCTCCAAAAACAAGAATCAAATCACCGACTGATATTGCTCTTTTTCCATATTTCTAATTTTTTGGGGTTGCTCCTAATTATCTTACGAACGTTATTAAGCTTTCATCGTACAGATAATTTATTGGGCGACCGCCCTATTTTATAAGTAGTTTTATTTCCAAGTTCCCGATTGTGGCGCTCTCCTCATTTTCCCAAGGATGAGAATTGTATGATACTATTGTGTTATTTGGAGCCGTCCGTACAAAAACGTAATCAAAGTTTAAGTCTGTTCATTTTATTATAATTCCAGGACTGTAAAGACAAACGTATTGATGCTCGTATGAATTACCTACAGGTTGATCACTCAATGAAGTATGACACCTACACAAACCATAATCCAGATTGTGTTTTTTTTAATTTAGTAGGTTTTGAAACGTCAATATTTGAAAAAAAAGTTTTTTTGCGTAATCTTTCCCGAAAATTATGGAAAATTAGTTTTGGACCAATTTGCTCATGCTTTTGGCAAGCCAAATATGAAAGTTGAGGTGATTTTTTCTTGCCTTTCTTTCGCAGACAGGCATTTTTTGGGCTCAGACTGTTAGGATCCGAAGAAGTTTCCAAATTTTGTTGTGAAGTCGGTTTTATAACTTTATACATTGGGTGCTATTTCAAGCCCGATATTTGAACGAATTGCTTTGAAAGGAGTCTGTGAAGCCTATTTATCAGGGAAAGCAACTTGTGTGAGTTGCACAGCTCAAGCGGACTCACAGCAGTTCGTTATTTAAATTTTCTGTAAAGAGGCTCTAATGATTTGTATCGAACTCACAGGACCAGCCTTCAGCATCAGCCTTCTTGCCTTACTTGTAACTGCATTTTGTTCTGCATAAGTGCGTCTAAGAGAGGCGTTAAATTGAATCTTATCATCATCGAATTTACCAAGGATTGAGGGAAGGTGTGAGATGCGTCGCGCCAGATATTGATCATTTCTGAGTGTTTCCTCACGTCGAATTTTCTAATAACTACAGGAACAGGTTACACTCAGATTGGTAAGTCAACGAGGCCTCAATGAAATGCGTACGGAGCTGCAGTTTTTACCTTTACGAGGCACGTCCAGAAAGTGCTGAGGGCCATACGTGCGGGGGACATGTTCGTCAAACTGTGTTATGTAGGTGGTCCTCCTGAACACAACGAGCACTGAATTACATCGGTAGTATCCAAACTGCCTTTGTGGTGACCGTCTGCGTGAAACATGTAGATAAAATATCCCGTCACGTGTGAGGTACGCTCCGTCATCCAGCTCCTTGTTGCGGAGGTTAAAACGCTGACAGAATTTTTTTTCACGGATCAAAGAGGTTTATTACGAAGGTGTCATGAACCGAACGAACGTTTTCATGCGGTGTCGTGAGTTCAGCGACGATTAGAGGAGTGATAGGCCTTCCATTTTGACTGATGAGTTGGTGAAACAAATCGAGGACGCTGTTTGTGAAGACCGCCAATTGACAGTGGATGAACTTGCTGCCATGTTTCCACAACTCTCCAGATGTCTCGCGCACGAAACAACCACTGAAACTCTCGGATTCAGAAAATGGTTTGTGAGGGGGGGGGGGGTGCCAAAACAATTGACGCAACGGCACAAAGTGAATCGGGTCGCCTGAGCGATTTGAACACTCCAGAGTCGAAAAGACAATCATTTCAGCAGTGGCGACACACGTTTTCTCCCTCAGCAACGAAATTCAAGAACTCCATTTCGGGCAAAACAATCATGGCCACCATGTTTTGGGGCCAAAAAGGAATCATTCTGGTCGATTTCCTGCCCCAGGGATCCGAAACAAGCGGAGGGGAATGTTGACAGAGGGAGTGCGCTTGTCCCACGACAACGCCCGCCGTCACACAGCCATCGTCACCAAAGAGCTGTTGGATTCATTCGGTTGGAGCATTGTGAACCACCCTCCATATTCCCTCACTTGGCTACTTCCGATTTTCATCTTTTCACCTCCCTGAAGACTCACATGGGTGGAAAACGCTTTTCAACCGACGAGGAAGTGAAGAAAAAGGTTGTGAACTGGCATAAAGAGTTGGCTGGAGAGTTCTTCAAAAGGGGTAGCAAAAAGCCGAGGCTCAAAACTTGCATAGAACGGGATGGCGATTATGCAGAAAAATAAGTGAGATGTTAACCTACAATACCCCTGTAATTTTTTTAAACGAAAAAAAGAAAGAAAAATCAAGTACTCATACTTTGTGGACGTACCTCGTAAAAGGTCACCAAACGTGGCAATGAAGGCCAATTCCACTCATTTGCTCACCAACAATGGTTTCTAGTAATACTTAAGTCTGTATAGAACATACAAACTGCGTTATTAAATTATAACTGTCATATTTTTCAGTCCCTCTGGTGCTCAAATGTTGCGCGGAGTTTATTGAGGCGCACGGAATCGTGGATGGCATCTATCGTCTCTCTGGTGTCACATCTAATATTCAGAGACTTCGGTAAGTATATATTTTGGCTACACAATACTAGTTTTACCTTTCCAGAGCCCCTCGTAGCAGGAAGGAAAATTATATTATGTGACATTTTTTGAAAATAGTTTTCTTCAGATATTTATGTCTTTGCAGCTGTACATTTCTGCCTGCAGGCCAAACAACACAAATTACAGTTTTAGTTGTAGTTATTCTGCATTTAACGCATTTCAGCCCCATTTCACAATTTCTGATTTAAGCGTCATTGAGTAAACTGAAGAAGCTCTTATTCAAGGTATTCAAGAATATAATTACGTCCTGTGGATGGTTCTTGATGATATCCATCTTAGTAATACCACACTAAGGGCGAACCATATCGACTCAATTTTCAGATTTAGCTTGAACGTAGCTATGGGACGCCTAAATGAGCGTATGAGTAAAATCTGCTCACAAACTATAGTGACAGTAATCAAAATACCAAACATGTTTTTCCTCAAAATTAAATATGTTGGTTGAATGTTTTGTATTAACAGTTCCAAATAACGTGACAGTACCATAAAATTCTCATATGTGTAAAAGTAACGAGAGCAACACAGTAAATTATCGAAAATTTCGATTTTAGCGTAGTTTTTTTCGTTACAATTCCCGCTTTTAGGATTAGATAGGTTCAATAAGCTGCATGCACGACGGGAGTTTAATAACGCGTATAAAATAATTAGTAGCAGTTCCAGAGATGTTGAAATTCAAACCGCTGTCGTGTCAATTACAAGAATTTCTCACTGCTTTTATCCGATACTTCGATGCTTCTCAGAAAAATCGAGTTGACACTCTCATGAATCCCTTATGCACTGATTGCTCAATAATGATCGCGGCATAAGTAGGAGTAACTCAATAAATTGCGGTACTTTTAGCGCCCCCAGTTTCTGTGTAGTAAGTTCTTATAAATTGAATGGAAATCAGATTTTATTTGATGCTAGTGTGACTAAAATCGCTGAGCGCGCGTTGGACTCAGGAACGTCGTATTCAAGGGAACGTTCGATCCAGTTTTTACTTTCCCCAATTTCCGAGAATTGTGATCAAATAAAAAAGTAAATTGAGTTTTCTTCACATATTTACGTTTTGAGGCCTGAAAAAATCCAATTGAATATGGTTGCCCAGGATGTAGTCAAAGCTTGCCTGTGTGGCGTGGATAATCCCAATCGACTTGTCAAGTTGTGGGAAGATGTTATATCTATTTGACACGCCATTCTTTGGAAAATTGTGAGGGTTGGCCAATAAGTTACGGACACAAGGACAGTTCAATAACAACCAAGTAATTATGGCCCTCCCATGAAATACTGGAACTCCAAATTTTTCATTGACCAACTTTTTACTTTCCTTGGCTCTACGAAGTAGAAAGGAAAGTTATGTAATCGGCTGAAAAAAAATTTTGAGTTTTCTTCAGAACTTTACGTTTCAGACCCTCCTGAGTCCGAAAAACACTATTTGGGAAAATGGTCTGTGTGTGTGTGTGTGTGTCTGTGAACGATTTTTAGAGAAAACCACCTTACCAAATCACCTCAAACTTCATATCTCACCCGCAGGTTACCATGGGACGCCAAAATAAGGGCATGAACAAAATCCACCGAAAGTTAACTATAGTTATCATAGTGATCAAAACACCAAATTTTGTTTCTCAAAAATGGCTCTAACGATTTTGATTAAATTTTTTATATTGATAGCTCTCAATGAGGCAATGATACCATAAAATTCCCATTTGTGGGAAAATGACGAGAGCAGCACAATAAATTATCAAAATTTTCGACCAAAAGCGTTTTTAGCGCAGTTTTTTCCTTATAAAGTCCGCTGGAATGTTAATAGAATGCTAAAAACAAATTGGTATTGTAGTCCAATCGAATACCTAAAGGGTGGGTGTTTAAAAACGCTCATGAGATACATGGGGCCACTCCAGAAATTCCTGAATTTCATCTACGCCTGTTTCGCTTACTACCAGTTCTATCAGTTATTACCCAATAACTCCAAAAAAGTGATTACTATCCACTTCAAAAAATTCGTGTTTGCAGCCTCATTAATTATCCGTGTACCGATCGCTCAATATGGGTCCTGCAAGGAGTACGAGCAGCACAAAAAAATCTGGAACTGTAAGCGCTTCCTGCTGCCGTAAAGCGTTGTTTGACAAAGTTCAAATTAACTGAGTGATAAATGAATTGATTAAATAGAATTGGCCATGTACAAAGTGAATTGACGTAGAGCTAAGGAAAGTTGTGTGTTGCAACGCACCAGATATTTTTCCAGTGTATTCAGAACTGTGGACATGAACATCTCTAAAACAAATATCTGATGCGTGGCAACACACAACTTTCCTCAGCTTTAATTCGATTCCCTCGTGTTCATGGCTTCTAATGACACATGAGATGCGTTCACGAGGAAACTGGCAGAGGTGGTTACCGTACTTCTAACTGATCGTGCAATGTCTCGCATTGCCAGAATCCCTTGGTTGCTTGATTAGAGAGCGTGTGATTGCCTCCCTCTACTATACAATTTTTAAAAATCTAAAAAACAAATTGCACCGTTGAATGACAAAAAGTTGGACAGTAACAGCTCAGAAAGTGTTTTTTACGCGCTCCACTTTCGAAAAATGTTACTAGAAAACGTTTGATATTGCATCGGCCGCGATAGAGTCGCAACGGAAATTTTTGGCGCTTTAGTTGGAATTTCAGAATTTCTGGAGTGACCCCTATACATCATCTCATATTTCTGTGGATTGGACTACCTCACCAATTTTTTTAAAGATTCTAGTAACATTTGAGTGGAGTTTGTAAGAAAAAAAACTCGCTAAAATAGATTTGTGTCGAAAATGTTGGCAATTTATTGTGCTGCTCTCGTCATTTTCCCACGAATGGGAATTTTATGGTATAGTTACCTTATTCAGAGCTGTCCGTATAACAAATTTAATCAAAATCGTTAAAGCGGTGTTCGAGAAAAAAGTATTTGGCGTTCTGATCACTATGATAACTATAGTTAGTTTTGGGCGGATTTAGCCCATACCCTTATTTTGGCGTCCCATGGTGACCTGCGGGATTGAGTTTGAGCTCATTTGGTTCAGCCGTTTTCTCTAAAAGTCGTTCACAGACGCACACATAGGCCATTTTCTGAAATAGTGTTTTTCAGACTCAGTAGGATCTGAAGAGGACTTAAATTCTTTTTCAGCCAGTTACATGACTTAACTTTCTACTTCGTAGAGTCAAGGAAAGTAAGAGCATTGACAGTCTCATAAATTACTTATGCATTGGTACTCAAGGTCCGTGGCCCAAGTAGGAGCAACTCAATAAATCCCCTAACATTGACTTGACGCCGCTATTTTCTATAAAAAAGTGACGCGTCGCACCTAATGTTTTATTGTGGAGTCTTATGAGGTGGAAAGGACATTCGAGTATTCAAATGATAATCAGAAACTAGAGAAATGCGAGCTGGTTACTGAAATGTGATTATCCCTGAAAATACATAACACTTTTCGATTGGCTCTTTCAGGTCGATATTTGACGAAGATCGAGTTCCCGTTTTGGAAGAAGACAGCGGCCTCAAGCAGGATGTTCACGGCGTCGCGTCCCTGTTGAAAATGTACTTCAGAGAACTTCCAAACCCGTTGTGCACTTACCAGCTCTACGACGAGTTCGTGGCGGCCGTACAGTCGCCGAACGATCTGCGACTGGACAATATGAGGAAGGTCGTTCAAAAGTTGCCGCCTCCCCATTACAGGTTCGGCGTTCGCATTGAGCGGATTTTGTTAACGTTAATTCTAAATTGACCTGGAGTTTCTTCATGAGTTTTTGTCGTTTAGTGGTTAAAGATCATAGTGCTGTGGTTCTCCAACATCACAGCCCCCTCGCAACAAAATCGTGTCAGAAAGTTATGAACTATCATACACTCATTCCTTCCAAGGGGAGTAGTGGGTGAGAAAAAATAAAAATAAATAAGTGACGTTCCAGGGAAGAAGAGCTGTGAACGCGGTTGAGAGAAAACTGCTAAATATTTTTGTCTCGAAAACTGCTCTAACAATATTGATTCAAGTATTAAAGTAATTGGGTTAGATCCGCCAGTAAGTAAATGACTAAAGTTAATGTTAGGTGAGTCCGTCTCCTCTGGCTGGCGATGTAAAGACATCGAACGCGCTTGCCCACAGTATCTCACTAGCCGGAGGCGAGGGACTCACCTAACAACGTTAACTTTAGTATATTGATTCACTTTTTTTGTGTGAGCACTCCCAAATGACAAGACAGTACCATGAAGTTTTCATCTGTTGAAAATGACGAGAACTGCACGATAAATTATCAACAATTTCGACGAAAAGCGATTTTAGTGGTTTTTTCTTTATAAATTTCGCTCGTACCGCACCAGCGTTACCACAAAAGCAGGGAAGCCGTCCAACAAGGTGCTTATATTTTAAATTATGGTAATTAGACTATCAAGAGCAACCACAGAAATTTTGGAATTGAAACCAACGTCGTTCTGTGTTGTTTCTTCTATAATTTCAGAACTGTTACCTCGGAACTTTCTCAGAAAAATCATGTTGACGGTTATTACCTTCGCGTTTTTAAATGAAGGTTGTGGCGCACGTAGCAGCAGCCAGATGCATTCGGTAATTTCGGGGGGGCCCTCAGCCCCGTTGAATGTCTTGGGCGGCGCCTGGCAAAAGATTAAATACATTTTTCCGGGACTGTCTCAGGCTAAATCCGATTTTCTGGTGGTTGGTTCATACTCTCAAAGATCCCTTCGTCAAAGACATCAGCTCCAGTAGTTGTGGATAATGCGGGTGTCGTGACTAATTCGGGGTATCTGATTGAACCAATTAAATCAGTCACTTACTTTAATATCGGAAGTTATGAAGATTAGAAAATACAAAACAAAAGGAAATGTCCACTTCTGATCTACGTTGCTGTGAGGCTGTCGACTTCAGATGTTCCGTTTGGTTTCAATCCTACTCTCCAGGAACACCAGGAAGACCGAATGATAAAATTAATGCACAATCGCAGAATTTTCAAAGAGATGAAAAACAAAAAAAGGAGATTGATGATGAGATGTTCGATGATTATGATGATAATAGTAATAGTGATAGCGGTGATAAGATAATGAAACTTAAATCGATTCTGTTGGAGGAGAACGATGCAAGGTTGTCTGTCTTGTTGACGATGAAGAAAAGAAAATGGCATAAAGTAAAAAGAAGAAATGAATACAGGATGGGGTTGAAAGTGAAAGTAAATTGAAACAGCGGGGGATATGTAATGCACGATCTGATTCAAAGTGAATATAGGGCATGGTAAGTGTGGCGGGGGGGTTGTTGAAATGTGTGATACGTGGTTCTCGCTAAATTAGAATTTGCAAAATTGTGCCGAGTAGTGAGTGATGAGTGATGGGTGATCTAGTGATGAGTGGTGAGTGATCTTGTGAGGGATGTCCTGAGCTGATGGTACGTTTTACGCTCAGACTAAATCCATCTAATCTCAAGCTGAGAAAGATATTTGTTTCTGAACAGAATATTTCATCGTTTGTTTCAGAACTCTCGAGTATTTGATGGGACATTTAGGACGAGTTTGCGGTCACAGCACGGGAACTGGGATGACCGCTCGGAACGTGGCCATTGTCTGGGCCCCAAATTTGCTGAGGTGTCGGAGTTTAGATCAAGGAGTCGCTGCTTTGCAGGGCGTCGGAGTACAGGCTGTCGTCACAGAGTTTCTGATACTTTACGCTCCTCTTATCTTCAGCTCACAAGACGGTAAGCGTTTGTGGTTTTTGTTGTGTGTCGAATCTACTTTCTGCATCCCAAAGGGAAATTGCAATCACGTTAAACAATTTTTTTTTTATTTCTCTTCAGACCAACTACTGAGTCCAAAAAACACTATTTGAGAAAATGTTCTGTGTGTGTCTATGACCGGGATTGAGATAAAACCGCTGAACCAAATCAGGTCAAACTTGATATCTAGCCTGCACGTCACCCTGGCTCGCCAAAATAAGGGCATGAGGAAAATCAGCCAAAAGCTAATTATAGTTACCATAGTGATCATAACACTACATTTTTTTCTTTTCATAAGTGGTCGAAACGGTTTTTATTAAATTTGTTGAATTAACAGCTCCAAATAACGCAACAATACCATAATATTCTCATTTGTGGAAAAATGACGTGAGCAAGACAATAAATTACCATACATTTCGACGAAAATCGATTTTAGCGCATTCCCCCTTATACACTCCGCTCAAATGTTATTAGAATCTTCAGAAAAATGCAGATGGTAGTCCAATCAAGTACCTATACGATAAGTGTTTAATAACGCTCATAAGGCATATAGGGGCTACTCCAGAAATTCCGGAATTTCAACCATCGCTGTTTCACTTACTACCATTTCTAAATGTTATTACTCAATAACTGGAAAAGTGATTATTATCCTTTACAAAAAAATCGTGTTTACCATTTGCTCAATAATGGCCAGGGCATGAGGGCGACACTGCTTTCTGCCACTCGTCACGTGGTGTTTTACTAAGTTTAAATGAACTGAGTGAATAAATTGAATTATTAGCAAAAGCTGTGAATACGGGCGAATTTATGTAGAGCTAAGGAAAGTTGTGAGATTTTGTTTGTGATTGCAGGCGATAAAATTCACCTTCGACCCAAATCGCTCGCTGTGAGCTCTCCTACTAAACTTCTTACTTTGGAAGAGGCCATGGCAAGGGGCCAGCACTCACCCGCCTCATGTAAGTTGTAATCGTAAAGTTCTCGTTCGTAGTTTACGTTCATGCTCTAAACATTTCCTCGCATTCGAGTTTTACCTAATTAACCACTAAAGATGCGATTAGTCACATCTGTAATTGGCGCTATCTATAATGATATTGTTTATTTGTGGTTTTCTTGCTTAAAAATAATGCTGGTTTGGCATCAGCCAGAAAGTACCGCTCTAGTTGTAAGTTTTTACTTTCCTGAACCCTACGAAAGGTATGAAAGTGGTCAGTGACTGCGATTGAGAGCCAACTTCTGAACCAAATTGGCTCACATTTAATATTTACACTGAAAATCATCGTGGGAGGCCAAAATACGAGTGACAACGAAATCGACGCAAAACCTATCTGTACAAGATTGCCCATATTCGAAGCGCCCATTTAATTTTTAAATAAATCGGAAAAAAAACTCCTTTTTTGTCTGTTCGTCATGAAAATCATTTTAATTGGGTTCAAGTAAAGTTGTTGACATCATTTCTTGAATATGATATATCGTACATGGTCGCCCTTGGCTTCTACGACGCATTCTGCCCGTTTTGCAGCATTTTCCGTTGTTTTCTTGATTTCAAATTATCCCACAAAAATAAGTCTGGAGGCGTTAATTGTGTTATCTTGGCGGCCAGTCGATATCACCATTTTTTGACATCACACGGCCAGTGAACGATTGCTTCAATACATTTATTGTAGCCCATTCCAATCGACGTGGCTTATCGGTAGGCAACCATTTTTGTGTCAATTGAATTTTGTACGGAAACAAATGAAAACCAACTCGTAAAGTGCGTTGTAAAGAGGATCGGGGAATGCTGAGCTGCTGAGAACGGCGTTTTTTGGATGTTGTTGGTGACTGGCTCAACACTGGCTCGTACGGCTACAATATTCTCATCCGATCGCCTTGGTTGCTTTTTATTGAACCGACACGATTACGCGGATGGGAAGACTAAACTTTAGACTAAGAACAAGGGTAGAGTAGAAAGTACAGACAGAAGACCCTACTGAAGGCGATGCCCCGTAGCAAGTTTCAGGTGAAACAAAGAATATGGACCGACCGCTTGATGACACTACAACTGCATGTATCGATAGGTCGCTTGATGATGCTACGACTGCAATCAATCCGTTAGTTATCCCATATTTATTTCATATACCATTCTTAATTTCATTGAATTAACTCCTTTTCATAGTCTTTGTACATTTAAAATAATTATATAACGGGGTATTACATAATGAACATTAATTAATTGGCATAATCGTTATTTCTAATTTCAAACAAGGCGAGTCAAGCCTACGATGTTGGGCATATCGATAACCTGACCTCGGTCGTGATATATCGCCTTATCAGAGGGAGCGGTCCATATTCTTTGCTTTTACCCAAGTTTCGATGGCATGCAAACAATAAATTGACTTTCCCCCCAGACCTCGTCATTCTTTGGGATGCAATGAGGAGCCCCACCTCGCTGCTAAGGCACAGTATTTACTTATGATGCGCTCTGCTGTTTCATCCTTCTAGCCACACTACTTACATTCGACTGCCTCTGATTTGTGCACCTTATTTAGTTGATACCTAAGAAGGGCAATGCGTGATAAAGAAATTAGTGAAGTCTCTTAGTTTCTGTCTTATTATAGTGCTGGTTGTCCTTTGGCTGTTGAACAGGAAGGCGTAATACTTCTGCCTGTCCGTGCCAGTGGTAATTTTTTCCTGCACCCTCCTCTCCTCCCCTCAACTGGAAAGTTCCCATCAGTCTATTTAGGTCACTATTCGTCCTTTCCATGTCGGGCTCAGGCCTGATTGTTGACTCTAGTAAGCTGAGAACTGGCCATCCTCGAAAAATAAAAATAAAATTAATCGGGTGAATGGCCTCATTCATTTAGTCCTCAATCTGTCGTTCTTTCAACTGCTCCAGACGTCTAGGAGGCCCCGGATACTGTAGAATGTTAAAAAGTTCTGAAATCGTGTCATTTTTCCAACCAACGTCGTATTAAACTGTCATGTAAATGGTTAGAAAAAACGTCTTGTTTGTCTCAGGTACGGGAGAATTGCCCCCCGACATGAAGGCTGTGAGCTGTCATCCCAGCTTCCATACCGTGATCGACCTCCCCAGGAAGAGGCAGATTCTTAACTGGCGAACAATTTTCACTCCTCGGCGCAACCTTCAGCCCAAATCTCCTCGTCATTTCAAAAGGGTAAGTTTGGTTATTCGAAACCACAAGCAGCCATGCTCAACCAAAAAGGAGACCACCTGTGTGTGCATCTGCCAGTTGTGTTTACGAGTTCTTTATCTACCATTGTGACGAATTTTGCGCGATGCAAACGTCAGCAAGTCTCAACGAATGAGTTTTTAACTACAAGTTGAAAGGCACACTTTAGAGTATCAGAAGCCCCTTAAAAATCCTGATAGTGGAGGTATTCAATAGGGGAGTGGCAGGAAGTATGTGATGAGGCACAGGAGGAATGTGATGAAAATAAAAACGAAAAAAAAACATAATATTGGACAAATATAGGAAAAAGACACGATAAGATAAGGAATAATTAAAAGTAAGTTAAATATGTAATAAAATAAGACTACTGAAATTTCATAGCTATTTATACAAAAATATCTAGTGTACATTCTTCACTCAGTTTATATGAACTTGTTGTAAAACATAACGTTCTATGCAGACACTGACAACGCGTTAAGTTCTGGAATTTAGTCGGCTACTCCAAATGCCTCAGCCTTCATTGAAAAACTACTGTATAGGTAATTAATTGGACTGTCAAACACGATTTATTTTTGAGGTTGCGGTCTACCATTTTGGAATTACCAAGTAAAAACTGTGAGCAATGCCATTGAATTGCCTGCCCGATGTTTGCGGCCAGGAAAATTTTTTTACAACTCCCCCTCAAAATCTTTTTACGTTTCAAGACATGGAGATTCCAAATTTGCAATGCCCGTCCGCCGTCCGGGCCGTTTTGTGCCTTTGATGTGGTCTAAAAAATTCGTTCTTTCGCACAAAAATCCCATTTGGTATCTAGTTGTGCCTGCCATCTCGGCAATCTGATCGGACGAAGCCCATGGTTGTTATGGGCACAAAATTAACGAAACGCATTATAACGCGGGAACTATAGCGGAAGTCAACGTTTCGTCGTTAGTACTCCCTCCCTCCCGTCATATCAAACTAATCCGCCCGCTCGACTCGCAACGCCCTTTTGACTCTTTTTGCCCGACAGGGCGCCAAGGCCACTTCCTCCCCACACCCCTCCATTGGATCATAAACGCCTACAGACGTTTACGGGCGCCTGGCGCCAGGGGAATAATTAGTTTCCGTAGTTCCGTTGTAGCCAGGTCATGTTTCGTATGGTTTACTAGTATTCGATGCTGAATTGAATGGGATGGGTCTCTGAGCACTAATACTAGGTCAACCTGTTCATGAGAATAATAAACAATTGTGTAATAATTTGCAGGGTTTTTTTTGTTGAGAACGCTAGTGCCATTTGAGAGAAGATTGATAAGAAAGAAGTGCACTTAAATATGTTTGCAATGGTTGACGAATATTATTTGTATAAATATTTATTTCCTTATTTCGAGGTGCAGTTAATAATGATTATTGTCTATGCCCAATTTTTGGTGCATTTTTGCTTCACTATTAAGGCAAATTGTGAGTAGCGGCTGAGCCTTAAATCCACAATATTTATATTTGTGTAAATTTACTTTTTTCCCCACATTTATTTTTATTATTTCAGAAAACTATTATTAAATCAGCGGAATTTTTGAGCTCAACGTTGACTGGCGAGCGCCCAGGAATACATCAAGCGTCAGGGCCCTCGACAGCGAATCACAGTCGTTCTGTATCTCACGACTCGTATTTTGACAACATTGAGCATAAATCCACTTCTTCCCTCGTGGAAACTCAACACGAAGGTAAGTGTTGTTCTAATCAACAACTTCAGCTGTAAGTGCAGTTATACGCTGCTTGTATTTCACGCAGTATTTACGACATTGGGCTAAGGAAAATGAAAAGAGAAAAATCCCTTAGGGCCATTGCTGTGTATAGTCTCTCTGATCTCAAGGATGTTTGAAGACGTAATTGATTATCGTCTAGTTGCGATCATTCCAGGTCTATCCCTCTCCTTGGACTTGAGCGAGCTGCAAATGAATTTCGAGCTTGAAGACAGCGACATGAGAATTTTTTCGGAAGACGAAACGAACCAACTGTTCAGTTCAGGAGCCAGCATAGCTTTCGGCGTTTTAGAGGACGACATGAATCTCGAAAAACGGTTTTCGACTCAAAACCTTCGTTACATCGACAGCTACTCCCCAGACCCGATGGAAGGCGAAACCCCCTCGGACGGCCTCCAAACCCCCGGCTATCAACCTCTTCTCGTTTCCACGCCCGGCTCGTATGAAAACGTTCGAGTCAGCTCCTGTTTCGATTCGGCGTCTTCGAGAAAATCCGACGTCAGCCCGTTCACTTACGAGAAACTCGTCGACTCGCCAAATAACGCTGACGTCCAAAAGAGGGAAAACGACTTGTACGAACCGTGTACACCCACTGGTGGTTCCGCGAGTAATGTTTACGAAATTATGGATTTAGAGCAGGAGATATATGAGCCGATTGCTGCGGGGCCAATGACTGTCAAAATGGAGGAAAGAAATCATTACGAAAACGAAAGTGTCGTACACAACTTGGAAGTGGACGAGTCGCATAACAATATTTACGAAGACATCAGAGTGAGTAAATAAGTGATTTTATTAGCAATGTTATATCAAATTACCCTTCTCACTAGAATCCTCTGTATCCTCGACAATTAGTTGTAAACTCAGGTTCCCTCAGGAGGTGAAGTCTCCTCTGAACTGAGAATAAGAAATTGGAGGCTTAACGCTAATTGCGTTTGAGAAAAGGCGTGCTGAAGTATAATAAACCCAATGAAAGAGAGCCAAGTGCCTCTGTATATAAAAAATTTAAGCTTTTTCGCGAATTCGTTTTGTTCCCACAATAGAAATGGAATGAACAGAGCGGAATTCTCGAACCGTGATGTTTGGCTTTGAATTTGCAAAAGACACAATTGAGTGTCGAAAGTCCAAATGTGAAATTGCTTTGGGAGGAGACAAATTACCTGAACATTGTGGGCTGTGCACTTATGTGAAGGGCTTCTCTGTTTGTTGTTGTTGGGGGAGGGGAGGAGGGGTGTTTTGACCACAATAACTCAAGAGTCTCGTCAGACGACTCATCAGTCGTACAGCAGAGCTCCCCTCCTACGTTCAAAAGACATGAAACGGGCAAAATATGGGGACGTTATCTTATAGAAAAGATTGTGAAAAAAAGTGTGGATAGAGTATTGGCCAAGTAGTTAGTTGCAAGTTGCCTTCTTGTGTTGCAATTCCATCTTTTAAATGTACGCCTAATTCATCCGTCTAGAAGGATGGCATCAAACTTGAAGCTGCCTATTTCCAATTCAAAATGTTCGACAGGTAATTTTCCAGGCGGCTGAGAACTTGAAACTTGGATCACTGTGATTTGAAGATGGTATTAACGTTGCAACATTAAGTTCATAATTGTGTCTTCGTTTTCCTCTCCTCCTTACAATTCTTTATTATTAATTACAATTTTTGGCAGGAAACTAGATCGCCAGAGCATTGTTGTCCCTAGGGGGCAGTGTTGCCCACCATCTTGTGGGTGGTGCTCATTGACCCTCTCCTTCACCTTCTGACTGCACATGGGTGCACACCAGTTGCCTTTGTCGATGACATTGTGGTGGCAGGTGGTACAGACTCTCCGGGGGCTGCCAAGCTCTGCGTCCCGAGGAGCCACGTGCCTCATCCCAAGCTGGTGATGCCACATGGTCATATGAACTAAATCATTCACGAGGATATTGTGGACACCCATTTCATTAAAAACAGAATAAACAATAAATTGTCTATATTTCCACAGAAATAATGAGCACAATTGTTAAATCGATTTCGACGGTTAGGTCATCATCAGTAACAAACATGAACTCAGTTCAGTACTGATGATGACCTAACTGTCGAAATCGATTTAACAATTGTGCTCATTATTTCTGTGGAAATATAGACAATTTATTGTTTATTCTGTTTTTAACCCCATGATCATCATGGTGGCTTCTAAAACTCGGCTCCAAGTGCTGGGCTCGCTGATGGCCCTTCCATTTCACCAGATAGAGATTGCACCAGGCGCCAGGGCCACAGTAACAGCGACTGCGTGGTATGTAGGCATGGCCTTCTGCCCACAGGGTTGCCCTACAGGGCAGCTGACGCTTCTTGCCCTTACAGTGCTCCTTATCTGGACCCACGTGAGGGGCATCAGCCCACATCCGGGTGCTGTACTGCCAATCTTTCTGCCCTTGGTGCAGAATGCCGCTGTCATATGCTGGATCATATCACCACAAATTGACAGGATGCTGAAAAGGGATGCTCCTGGCAGTCCTACCAGTGTTCTAAACCACCTCCCATCAGGGCGCTGTATGCCTTGCAGTACATCCTGTATGGACATGCTGTTAGACCTAGCAGGGGAGTGCTTGAGACCTATAAGCATCCACTGAGCCTGTCCTCAGACCACTCTGTGAGAAGACAGTCGACGTCATGGCAACACGGAGATGGGCTTTGGCAGGCCCGATAGGTTGCATGGAGAAGGACCTTCATGCCATCCTACCATCTGTAGGCGCTTTCTGGACTTGAAATGGTGGCACTCAGCCTTCCCACTAACCCAGCTCCTCTCTAGCCACGGAGCGTTCAATGGGCAGCTGGGGTTTGTCAGGTGCTGCACATTCGATGACTGACTGTACAGTGAGGGATTCATCGAGGACGTTCCTCAAGTCTTATTCACCTGCCATTGAATAAGTCAAAATCAACAGATTCGTTTGGACGAACAGGTGCAAAAGATTGGAGGCATCGGAGCTCCAGCCCAGACCTGCGTAATAAATCTGCTACCACTGCGGCATAGCCCCCTGAAATTCTTCTTCACTGTGAGGTTCCCATCAACAGAGATTCAAAACTTAAGGTTGAACGAATTTTCCCACCTATGACGACTGGGGAATGCCCATTAATCCCAAGAGGACGTTACGTTTAGTTGCACGTTTTATTCTTATATCCCTTCCCAGATGCTGAAATCTGTGAAATAACTTGTCTCTTGTAACTCGCCAATTTTTCCTACGTACTCACGTTTGGTTCAATCGCTCTCTCTTCAGTGCGCATCTACGGCTGACATTTACGAAAAGGTGTCCAATTTCCGCAACTCGGTGAACGAAGTCAACACTCTGGCTCACGAAAGTCTTTCCCAAGTTGAGACTTGTAAGACGCCATCAGTCGACGAAATGGGTAAATATGTTTTTGTAGAATTGATTCTGTGAAATGTCGTTGTAGAACCTTGAATGCGCTTTGTGTTGCGTGCTTATTTTACAAAACATACTCACTTTGGTGTTTTTGAACGAGGGACTGAATGAAAGCGTTATTGAAACAAAGTACAAAACCGAGAAAGTATGTTTCAACTTTCGTTCAGCGATTTTCATGACTCTGGCTACTCATTCAATATATTTTTCGCCCAGTTCGTTGAACATAGAAAGTGGTAGCGCTTGAAATTCCGGAATTCTGCCCACGGCCGGTGGAGCCTTTAGGGCGTGACGCCGCCACTCGGGAACTGAGGGTTTGGCTTTGTGGGGGCGGTGGTTACGCTGGAAATCTACTAGAGAATTAGTTAGGTGTTGGCAGGAGGCCACCAAGCTAGGTACCCTCTCCAACGCCGCGCTTCTGCAAATGTCAACTTTATTTTTCTGAGAAAGCCATTTTTGTGCTGACTGTCTTTGGAGAATCGGGCAAAAACGGACAGAAATGGTTGTAACAGAACCGGCGGTGTTTGAATTCCAGATTCTAGGGTATCGTATTAGCGGAATTTATATGGGAATAATTGTGAAGTCAATTTTGATTGGAATTAGAAAATAATCGGACAGATATTGTAGGCGGCAGTGCTGGTAGAAAATCTCGGATTTGGAAAATAGTAGTGTAGTGTGCTACTCCCTAAAACTCCCCAGTACCACATCAGAACCTTCGCCTGGCCTGCGTCCCCCCTCCCTGAAAGATAACCTTCGATTTGGCCGCCTTCAGTATAAGCCTGTTTTCGAGGCAGTATAAAATTCAAAGCTGCCGAGTGGTTCGTATTTCCCGGGGTATCAGCTGCCATATCGTGGTCATCACATTTTATATGTTCTCAGAAACAGAGAGTTGGAAACTGCTAAAGTCAAGGGCTGTAGGTTTCATCGTACAAAGTGACGTGGTTGTAAATGTGATAAGTATTTGTTGCAATTTATAATTTGAAACACGTTCTTCGTTCTTTTCAGACAGCGTCAAGACAACTTGCGAAGACGTCAAATTAACACCGACCGATTCGCCCTCTAAAGAGAAGACTGAGTCAATGGCCAGCTCTCCGTCAAAAATGAGTGGCCTTGAGAGGCACGAAGGAACGTTCACGGCTGTAGAGAACGAGCATCAATTTGTACCTGATTTTAAGAGTCCGAGCGAAGACTTGGATGAGACTTCTAAGACTTACTACCAAAATATTAATTTAAGCCCCGACGTCTCTTTGCGTCTCGAAGAAAAATATGAGGAGGAATCTCCAATGAATAGCGAATCAGTTGATGCCATTTGCGCTAGCGATGAACCAAATTTAAACGTTAATATATTATGTGATAGTAATTTAAGCGCTAGTAACTCGAGTAATAACGTTAGCGAAGTCAATGTTAGTATTAGCTGTGAAGGGTTGGAAAACGTTACCGCTGATGCTGAGGTTGGGGCCAGCTCCAGGCACCCAACCTGCTCGGTGGTAGGTGAGGTGCTGAAAAGGGACTGCCAAGATCGAACCAAAGGAGTCGACGCCAAAGACCTCGACGACCCTCGTCCGTGCGAACCTGCCGAGTTGGACAAGACTGAGCCGATGATAAAACTCGTCGACGTCAAACACCGCACCCCGGGCGAAGGAGCTCAGTCCAAAATGACCATCAGTCGAGAAGATCTGAATCTCCCGCTCGACTCGTCGGAATTGGATTTGGAGCGTCGAGAGCGAATCGAGAGGTACAAAGAAGAGCGAAGGAATTTCTTCAGAAATAAATACAAAACTGACTCTTTGAACAATAACGAAGAAAGGGAGAACGAGTTGATTCGTCGAATAAAGCAGAAGACGAAGAAGGAGTTGAGGACGATGGACCTCAGCCCCAGCGACGAGGACTTCGATTTTAACAAACGGTCGCCTTCCAAAACGACTGTTAATATTTCCTATTCGCCGACCAAAGGCAAAACCTTCGACTTAGAAAGCGTCTCTTTGGATGAAATTGCACCAACTGATGCCAGGTAATTTTGTATTGACTTTCGATAGACATTTTTTCGCATTTACAATCTACAGCGACACTTCCATTGACGCCAGTTCATTACTTGAACATTGTACAAAGTGTAATGCTCCGACGCGGCCGAATCTCTTAGGACGGAGGATTAATAACGATAATAATAGAGAATTAGGGAAGGAGCGAATTGGGTAGGTGTTAGAGAAGGGGCTGCTGGGATACTAGGAAAGAAGGACTGTGAAGACTAAAAAAAATACTTGTTGGAGTTACAGAAGGGCAACCAGCTTCCTCAGAGGACGAAAGTGGAGAGAGGCGTTGGGTTTTAGTGGAAGGCTCGGCATCTTCCTCTGCTGAGCAGGCACTCACGTTTCGGCTTGCTCTATATTTGGGCCACTCGCCACCTCGAATTCAGCTGGTACCTTATCTATCACTCCTCGTGCTGGTGATATGCTTAATGGCATGTCAGGTATCAGGCCTTCTCTCTAGGGGGAATATGTTGATGCTCAGGAACAGTCCATCCTCTCAATAGTGCCGTTCCTTGAGCGGTACAAAAGTTTATTATTTGCATTTGATTAGACTGCGACGAACAAATGGAGATTTTCGAGGAACTTCCTTTTATTTTTCTTTCCTTTCTGAATCCGTCTATCCCTAGAGCTGACGTAGGGTAGTCTGGAAACCCTCCCATTTCTTCAATTATCATTTATCTACTTTCTTTTATTGAGTACCGCTGCCATATTAATGATGAGCTTTGAAGAAAAAAAAAAGTGTATGTGTGTTTGTGAATGCAATTGGGAGAAAAGGGCTGAATCAAATCGGCTTAAACTTGATACCTAACTATAGTTATCATAGTGATCAAATCAATTTTTTTTCTTCAAAAATGGCTTCAACGATTTTGACTAAATGTTTTGTGCAGCCTGCTCCAAATGACCCTACAATACTACAAATATTTCACAATTTAATGTATTTATCTAATCAAAGAATGCTCCATGAAATACGTAAATAGGAGTGATACATTGAGGCGTTCCACTCCGGGTGTGTGGAGAAATTCAGATTATTTTGGGCGAGACAGTCTTTAAGGGCCGAGCTAACGGTGAATGGTTCAGAGTCTTATCATAGAATCGCTGTGAGTGGCGAATCCAGCGTTACAAATCTCTCAGTATGCCATCAGACGTTTAAGCGCTCTCATCGGCCGTGATCACGATCGAATAAAATCGTTCTCTATTGAGCCTAACGTCAATCGAGAAGTAATTTAGAAGAATCTTTACTACGAGTTCATTGATAAATTTAAAAAGTCAGGTGCGACGCATCACACAGCATTAGTTAGCTCTACGTATATTCATTGATTCTCATAGCTTTTGCTACTAATTCCATTTATTTGTCACTCAGTTCGTTCAAACTTTACGTAACATTTTACTTAGTATGTTGAGAGTTCCGGAATTTATTGAGGTGTACAGAGACTTCATAAGACTGTCAACCTGATTTTTATTTTGAAATTGTCAAATGAAAACTCTCAATGATTGTTTTTTCTTTAACAATATAAACCTTTATTATATGAACAATATTACAGTTTGTTGAACAAATAATACAGTAGACCCTGTCTAATTTACATGAGATTTGAACAAAAGGTACAACCCATTGGTTGTCTTTAATCAGAGGATGATGTCACTCGATCGTGTCGCGTAATGTAGGCAGTCTTGTGGTCGCTTTCTACTGAGTCTGCGGAGGTTCGATGTATGGAGTGGATTTTGTGGGATAGACGCAACTAGGGGGTTGCTGTGATCCGCCATGGATGCGTTCATCTTTCTATAAAGTTCCTTTATCATTATGTCCACGATTGCCGTGTACAGGTCAGCGTGAAGTGTGGAATTCCGTATAAACCATTCAGCACCCGTTATTGGGTACAATACTCTGTTTTGGGTCACTTGGATTTTATTTATGTGGGCCCTTGCCGCTGAACCTCAGATTACACATGAATTGGTCGGATTAATGTCAAGTACAGCATTCTTTTTGAGTGCAGTGAGAGCGGTGAACAGGTCCATAACTATGCCCAAGTATCTGGTAGTTGTGTTTTAAGGGATCCGCTCCCAGGGAGGCCTGACATGACGTAGCGTGTAGAGAGTCGTCCGTGATTTGTGATCCCACCAGTCTGTAATCGATTTGAGATGTGATTGCATCTCTTGACGGACGGCATCCATCGACTCTCCCCACATCAGTATTGCCACGTCATCGGCAAAGTCAGCCGTGAGGATATTATCAGTGGATGGAGCATCATGTACGAATACCAGGTACAAAAATGGTCCCCACACGCTTCCCTGTGGCACCCCAGCGCTCATAGTGCTCGATGTCAGCACAGCCGAGCTACACCTGACAGCATATGCGTGTCAGGAAGATGACGTTTGACCTTCGCTAAGAGCCCATCGTGTAGGACTTTGTGAAACGCCTTCTCTGAATCAAGGCATATCTGCTTTTCCCATAAAGATTCCTAATAGGGCGATCCTACGTAGCTGAAGCGGGCGTGGGTCTGGTCGAAATCCAAATTGCGTGTCAGTAGATGAGGCAGAAACAGTTTCTCGAATATTTTTCATAATATTGTGACGAGACCAATTGGGCGATAGGAGTTAGGACTTGCGTGTGGTTTTTTTAATCATAATGGTGCTGGCATGTTTTCATATACTTGGATAACGCGTAGTTCGCAGAATAGCATTGTATATCTGAGTCGGCGTCACTATGATTTTATATAATCGTTTGTTTTGTGGTTTGTTTCGCAGTACAGAAGAGGATAGACCTTCCTAAAAGACGCCCGCTCCTCGTCGCTTTACTCGTGTTGCTCATTTACGCAAAATACCCCACTTCCTTCTTCCAACTCGTTCTCCTTCGACGTCAAACTTTACGCTCCCCCCTCCTCCCTTCCCCTCTCCCTACTTATCGTTAGCTTTACGCTCTGTGCTCACGTTCATAGACCAAACTTACTACTTAACATTTAATGTGACTATTAGATGCGTTTAATTTTCACTTCTATACGGCGTTAACTTATTTATGGCTCATCGATAATGACAAACCAGTAGAGATAATAGTGAAATTAGATTAATGTGACTAATGTGTTTGTACAGAGTTGTACATAGAAGCGAGCACTTTTGTTTATTCTTGTAACTTGTCAAAATAATCTCAACAAATGGTCGTAATTTTTGTGTTCAGTTTTTTCTTCTTAACTTTTTTTTCCCCCCCGATAGAAGATCATTTTAAATGGTTTCTAATGAGATTGTCGTTTTACGTTCTCCATTTTGTATCGCGAGCCGAAAGGAAGTCGGCGTTAGTTGACTAGATATGTTCCTTTTTTTTGTACTTGTTGATCGTTGTTAATTACGTTAATTATACGTGACTTGGCTTTGCATTATTAATGTTTTAAATCGTCTTAGTTTTGCAAAAAAAAAGAAGTTTTGTTGATCAACAATCGCCCTCCATTTTGTGTTCTAAAAAAAAGGGGTAAGTTTTGCGAGGAGTTCGAATTTGTTGTCCGTAATTGAGATTTTCAACAGCTCTGTGCCATTTTGGAGTGGTTTTTTTTTATCATAGGGCTGTCGTATTTTCTCGAGTTGTTTCCATTTGAAGAATATTCGTGAAAATGTTTCTTTTGAGAGTCAATTGAAAGTTTGATAGTTGAGCTCCGATTAAAAAAAAAATCTTTCGGCATTTCGTGTTTTAAACCTTTCTGAACAACTTAAACTCCTTGTACGACGGGAGGCACACCCAAATAGCAAAACTTGGGTCGCATTGCAGTTTTTATTGTGCTTGGGAACTATAAAACTCGGCATTGGCCAAACCAGCTATTTGCAGTGCAGAGGGTTGGAAATGTGCCCGAAACAAGTGAAATATTAGAAAATAGATGACGGAGTGATTGACATTATGCTTCAAAATTATCCAACTTTTAGTACACAAATGTACAAACTATACGACAATACTTGAATAATTTGTGAGATCTTGGACTTGAGAAAGGGGATAATTCTCATCGCATGAGTCAATCACTATACTGTGAGGCTCATGTCTTGTAGCAATCACACCAACAAAGAATTTAAACGTTAGCTGGAAGAGGACTGATCTTAATTGGGTACACAGTTGACAATATATCAAGCAGTGATGTGCTGCAGTGAGGGTAATGCGCGAAATGGATCTGAAAAACGCGACGCTTGTGCCACACAATATTCAAGGGACAGACGGGAGGTGTTGGCTGAACAGTCCAATTAGAAACTCCTACTGGAGATCACTTTTAGAGCCGACAGCTCCCTACCTGGACCAAACGCCAAAGAAGTCTGAAATTCCTTGAATAAGTAGCTCAAAGGCCATTGACAAAGGGAATATCTTCAAGCACGGCACATGCTTTCTTAACTTGCTTTTCTCCGCTGGGAGGGAATGAAATCGGATCTGAGTTCATAAGAAACTCTGCCCTCGGGGCCTTACGTGCCCTAACTGCACTCCCCTCCCTTCACTAGTCCATCTATTTGTCGGGAGGACCCATGAAGCCCACGAAGGATGGAACTGTTATAGGTAGGTTATATTCCTTCAGTTGTATTTGGAGAATTTTCCATGTTGCAAAGCTCGAAGGTAATACATGTATCAGTACTGAATGTAATTCTCAACACGATTTTTCGTCTTACAAATTGACACACACAGCTGTGGAAGATTGAACCAAGCTGAACCTCATTAGACCCTCTTCTATACTCAATCAGATTGCTGGCAACAAATTCAAAGAACTTATCAACTTGTCCCTTAACTTTGTTTTCTTCAGCTAACGAAATTATTGTTAAAATTGTGGAAATGCTTTCAAAATTATTGTTGCGTAACCTTTAAAAAAAAAAAAAAGAAAGTGATTGTTGACTCATACAAAATATGAGGTAAAACCAATTGTTAATCTCCTTGTTGATGTATCGTGAAGTGAAGAATAAAAATGTGAAAACTCGATCGAGTATTAACAAAGTGTTAATTAATTGTTACTTAATGAATCACATCAAAATTATGCACGTGAAGCGTTATTATTATTCCACAATTGTCACGTTCGACATGTCACTCTCGTCCTTCAGCGCTCTGCTGCCTGCCAGCCTCAACGTTCGAGTGCTCAACAGACTAAGGGCCGGTTTATGAATTCTCTAGTTAAAACGTCGAATTGGGAGCCGTCGGTCAACGGTATTCGGTGAGTGGAAATAGGGGAACTCTGGCTGAGCCTGTGATTAATAATATGCCTTTCAGGTTGCCAGCGACTGGATTGAGTTGCAAGTCTTTCAGACAGACGTACACAGAGACTGACCGCTTAGTTGATTCCGTTGCATTTTGGATTGTTGTGACGTCTTTGATTTATGAATCAGTCAATCTCAAGGCTTTGCTTTGTACGAGAGTGGAAATACTTACAGAGAACACGTTGGACAACAATTGAAAACAAAAACGGTGTCAAGGTCGAGGGAAAATGAAACGCTGAAACAAATTTTTGGTTGTTGGTCAACGAATGTTGGGAACACACCACATCTCAAAATTGTTGGAAGATTAATCAACAACAGTGAACGAAAACGTATGAAAAACCCTGCAAATTATCACGGGAAGGTTATTATTCCCTTATTGTCCCACGAGACTTTCGTTCACTATAATTTCTGTTATTTCACTATTTTCGGCCTATACGCAGTAGTACATAAATGAGAATCGTTCCATTCGCCCAGCGTCTAAAAATACCTAGAAAGTGATACCGAACACGGCGTATTTACGATAAAACAGCCGAAATTCCGTTTTTGTTAATTTTTGTAACCATTTTTTGCCCATAACAACCATGGGCTTTACCCGATCGAATTACCGAGCGGGCGGGCACAACTAGATACCAAATGGGTGGGGTTTTTGTGCGAAATAACGGATTTTTTAAACAACTAAAGGCACAAAATGGCCCGAACGGTGGTTTTTCCTCCGCGCCATTTCTTTGTTCATTGCAGATTTGGAATGCTCATGTCTTAAAACGTAAAGTATCAAATTTTGAGGGGGATGGGGCGTTCAAATCTTGTTAGGAAGGTGGTAGTTCAAAGTAAAAAGGGAATTAGCGTACCATATTATGGGGCAATTTCGGAACAAATATCTATCTTCCAGAGGGTATTAGGTAAGGTGGAGTTTAAAAATCAAAACAGTCTACAGTACGTTATTATCTTCATTAGACTCAGTTAGAGATAATACAAATTCAGAATAGAAGTGGGGTGTATAAATTTAAATGTTCTTGTGGGCAAACAGGGAATTTAGGGAACACGAGAAGTATTATAGGGATGACAAGGGTTGTCCAGCGTTTGCAAATCACCTGAACGAATCCTGTCATTCATTCAATTTTCTAACAGACAGCCAATACATTGAATTTCTCCATTTTGCCCCAAGGGATGTACTTGGAAAATTCGATTTTATCGAAAGTAACGGATTAGATAAATGTTTAAATCAGGTGAGCCCTGATGGCTTCATTTCTGTAGTAACTTGGTTTACCTTATTGTAACAATCCCCCCCACTCACCACTAACCTATCAGGCACTCCTGTCATTGGGAAAACCAGATGGAGCTTTCACGTTTCGGTATGTAAAATGTTGGGCGCACGAATGAGGGAGCTTGAAACTGAGAAATAAATGAATGTGGTGAGCGTGAGTGAGGACTGTATTGCGTTTGACAGAATAGCGATATCAGTTTGAGTGCATGTGAAACTGGTTGTGAGGTACTAAGTGGAGAGAGAGAGAGTTGAACTGAGGGTGGAGCGCGAGCAGAAAGACGAATCATTGGGAGAACTGGGAGACGACTGACTTGGAAGGAGCTGTCTGTTGGAAAGAGGAAGTTCAGGACTGGGGAAATCCGTAGTCAATTGGAAATAACTTAAGAGGTGGACTTTCCATAAGTAAACAAAAGGGATTGACAGCGAAGGTGTTAGGGGAAACAATGACTTCTGGCTAGTACGGACATTTCGGAAGTTTAAGACCCAGCCAAAAGTTGGCCTGCCGAACATGAGATGTCCTCGCTGTGTGCCCTCTCCAGTTCTTGCTTCCTTGTTACTCAAGACAATCGTTCTTCCTTCGTTTTATCATTTTAACGTCCCTGTATTGTCCTTCAAGTTGTAGGATTTGACCGAAAACATAGGCGAATTATTGAGAATGAAAAACAAACCAAAACAGTCACAATAATTATAGGACCCAGAGTTTCAAGGTTATCTCTCCAGCGATACGTGGAGCTCTTTCCGCATCCGCGAGAAGTTTCCTGGTTTCATTCCACTCTTGTGCACTGCGCCAAAGAATTTACAAAATAATGGTGAGATTACGAACGAGACACTGTAATAAAACTAACTAAAGCACTCCTTATGAAAGTCTCATCTTGCCACACAAAGTTGACACGGGTTTGGTCATCGCAACTGCAACTTGAGGTTCTGCAGAACGGTCAACATATTCTTTTAAAAAACGCTTTCTTTTAATATGTTTTGTACTGCTTTGGTCAGCCAATCTTACTGCTGCTGAATTGTCAATCTGTAGAACTGACTCTAATTTAATACACTCATTTGGTTCAAAAGGCGACTAAGCCAAATAATTTCTTTTGTGGCTTCGCCGGCTGCACCTATTATTATTATTTTTTCTAATGCTTTGGTCCACCCTGGCATCGCCTCAGCATTTCTTTAGGATGAAGACATGTCCGCTGGCCCTCTCTATAAGGCCCACCCTTTGTAAGCCGAAGGCCACTAATCATCCTCTTCTGACAGAACTTGTCCTGAACGAATCCATCCACGGCCTTCCACCTTGATTAGTTCTCCAACAGCCTGGTGACGAACGTGGACGGCAGGAGCTCCCCAAATGCCTCCTGCAGGCACCTGCAGGGTTCTGCCCATCTGGAGCAGGCGAAGAACGTGTGCTCGGGGTTGTCAACAGTGCCCTGCCCACAGTACCTGCAGAAGGGATCTTCATTTTTTCCCGTTGTGTGGAGATAACTCCTGAAGTTCCAATGCCCCGTCAAGAACTGGGTGAGGTCCAGCCAGGCTGTCCACCTCCCTCGGGTTTCTGTCTCCCATCGTCCCTGCACCTATTACCGCTTCCATAGCGCAGTCCGTGACCAAGCCCTGACGTTGACTGAGACCAGAGACTGCTGCACCTGAGTAATTCACCTCCTGTGATTGCTCTCCCAGTCTGAATTCTCTCCAAAAATCAGCGCCTGAGTAGCACGCAGATAAAAATCATGGTGATTGAGCCAAAGTTTGTGGAATGTGAGCGGTTGGATCTTCTGGGGATGTCGATAAGAAACCGGCTGCATATGCTAAGCCAGATCTGGATCCTAACAGTAGGTACATAAAGGATCCTATATACATAGCCTTGCTCTTTTCCTCTGGAGCTGAACTCTCTGTTTTAACTGGTTTACACCTAACAAAACTGCACTACTCAAAGATTTTCTGAGCATAACATTTTTTTGGCATTGGACCGGGTTTTGATTCCAAAATCCTAACAGGTACGATGCCTCTTCTGATACAATTTTAAATTCAGCTCTGATTTGACCCATGAACGTGAGTCTAAACTTCATCGTAAGACTCCAACAACAAAGTTCAAGTGCCCGCAAATTTCTACAAGGTCAAAACGACCGCGATTCATAACTATTTGCGCCAAATGAACTATTGCGTGTAGATCTGAAGCCCTCCATGTAATATAACGAAGAAATCCCAACCACTTCTGGCGGCTGTATGTTTTATTTCTCGAAGAAAATAAATACAAGCAGATAGATTTCTAAAAACCCCCGCTCAGTCGCGGAAATGGGTGAAAACTGAGAAGAAAATCGGGCGTAAAAAGTGAAGTATAAGTTGTACAAAATGGGCGATGCAGCTATTGAAAAACAGTTGAGATATTGGTGGAGCATCTCGAAAAGATGAGTGACGAACGCATCGACGGAAGACGAGAAATAAATTGTGTGAAGTATAGTTACAAAAATTCATCAAGTCTAATAAAAGTTGTTGGAAGACTGAGTTAGTTGGGGCAAGTGTCATGTCAATGAAACGGAGGTAATTTGAATTCCAGAATTTCTTGGGCCGCTCCTAATTATCTCGCGACCATCCTCCCACGAATAGGCAACTACCAGCACTATTTTTTACTTTCCTTGGCCGAAAAACACCATTTGAGAAAATGGTCTGTGTGTGTCTGTGAACGCGATGGAGAAAACACGGCTGAACCACAGAAGCTTAAAATTGATGGTCACCATGCGAAGCAAAAATAAGGGTAGAAAGACTAACTATAGTTACAGTTAGTGATCAAAACACCAAATATTTTATTCTCACAAACGGCTGTAACAGTTTTGATTAAATTTCTTGACTAGACAGCTCCGGTACTACCATAAAATTCTCGTACGTAGGAAAATGACGCGAGAAGCGCAATTAACTACGAAACGTCTCGACGAAAATCGGTTTTACGCAGTTTTTTTCTTATAAATATTACTAGAATCTTCGGAAAACTCGGGTGGAAGTTCAAACAAGGTACAAGTTCTATAACGCTCATAAGAAATACGAGGGCTACTCAAGAAATTGTGGTATTTCAACCATCACCGAACACTCTGGAAAAGTGATTATTATCCTTCTCAAGAAGATCCGGTTTACAGCCTCATTAGTTCTCTATGTATCAGTTGCTCAGTGGTGGTGAGGGCATGAGTACGAGTAGCACAATAAATTCTGGGACTGTAAGAGCTACCGCTTTTTGCCTCCGTGAAGTGATATTTTACCGAGTTCAAATGAAGTGAATGAAAAATGAATTGAATATGTAACATAAGCGATGAAGACAAGTGAGTTGACATAGAGCTAAGGGAAGTTGTGTGATTCAGCGCACTTGATATTTCGTATTTTTAAATTAGTTTGAGAGGACGGGCGAGAGGGGCGAGTCTTTACTTTTAACTCTCTTTCGAAACACTTAACAATTCGCAAGAACGACAGCTATATATAACTTCATTCTGAAACACAATTTCCAGAGTTTTCGTCACATTTTCGCCCGGGCGAGGGTAGCTAGGAGCGAAAGTGGGCGGTCGCGAGGGGGCGTGACCTGCGTCTTGCGAGGGGCGTGGTCTAACCCCTGAGCGGCCGGGGTTGGCGGCGGGTCGGTGGAGGGGGAACTGCCGAGGGTTCAGTAGCGGGCCAGCCGCCGCGATGCCATCTCCTGCCGATATCGCAGCGACCATCAAAGCCAAACTCTTCGCCCTACTTACCAGGTACTTTTGTACAATTGTCAACCGATAGAGCACCAATCGTGCAACTTTGCACCTAATACCGCTAAATAAAGTACGCACGAACGTTTTCCCAGTTCAAAACCAATTTTGAAATTCAGCTCTCAATAATAAATTATGTCGTGCTTGAGTTGAATGTTATTGTAATTCAATATGCTCCTAATTTTTGTAATTGACCCGCCAGCCCTATTCTAGTTAGTTAGTATTAATCTCCTTTCTACAATTCAAAATTTACCACTTTTACCTTTCCCCACTAATCCACCAACCGCACTATAATAGTACATTTTTCTCAAATTTAGGTTGAAAATTGTGCTGATTTTACTGTTTCGATTGCTTTAGGAAGAAGGGGTTGTGGTATGGTGTGGTAGTGGTGGGGGGGCTTACAGGATCACTATTGCTCCCACTCCTACTTCCCCCTACCTCCACCCCTACTCCCTTTCACCAGACCAAAACCTCCCACCAGTAGAAATGGCCGCCTTCCAGATAATCAATTGGGTATTCAACATTTGAGTTTGACGACTCCAAGTTTGTCGGAATCTGCGAAAAGCATTTGTTTCACCTCTGACGAAGGTAACCTACTCATCTCCACAATCTTTCTGGTGGGAACCCAGACAGGGGCTGTTATTTTTAAGTTCGAAAAAGAGAGAGAGAGAGAGAGAGAGAGAGAGTGACTGGGAGGGATGTAGTGAGTGGGGGGGTGAATTCAAAGTACCGTAATAAGGGCGAAATCAATACCCGGGGATTGGAAGTTCGTTAACACCGCGATAGTTGGAAAAATCTCGAAATATTCGAAAGGTCTCTTCTTCGTCAATCCTTCAAGCTCCATAAATTCGATAATAAGTTATATATACTTGCCTTAGAGGCTCATATACAAAATGTGGGAAATAGTGAGTTGAACTATACTCAAAATGTACTGAAATGGGTAGAATTTATTGGTAATTACGTCAATATCTTCGGGATACGACTAAAGTTTGGAAATCGAGTGAAAATTGTCGGGCAGTTGTGTAAACATTTTCGTAAAATTGGTTGAACTGTATCGATGGACGGAGGCTCGTTGTACCTTATTGTTCAAGGGCGAAGGGAATGCTAATATTCTCCGTGAGTGACAAAGGGATTAATAATTAAAAAACACCCGTTCACGCCACTTTAAATTTTGATCAAAAATTACACCCAAATGTCTAAAATTTGCTATTTTTCAATTGACGTACTGCTATTAGATTCTACCTGCTGAATACTACTATCTAGCGTAATTAATCCTTCTGCAGGAAGGCCAACAGAATTCATAGCAAAAGTTACGCTATTTTGTTTTGACCACATTTAAACTCAATATATTTACATTTTTCCATCAAGAAATTTTGTCGAATCCCAAAGTAGCACTGTCATACCATGAGTTCCCAAAGAAGTACAAAATCGTATCGTTTCCACACAATACTTGAGATTCTTGAAATTCTTGATAGCCAAGTTCATCAACCTAGATGAGGAAAAAGAGGGGGACTGGAACTGTACCCTGGGGCACGCTCCAAGGACCCGAAGTGAGCTAATTACTTCTCACAGTATATTTCAACTGTACAATTTGTTCCTTGTCTTTTAAATAGCTCCTAAACCATGCCAGATCGTGAACTGTCTACGAGCTCGGGGATTTCCTAAAACCGTACTGGTTAACGCAAAGTTCTAGCAAACCTGCTTCTAGGAAGCTCCACTAATAGTTTCTTAGCCTATTTCTCAATTATATTCTTTTTTCGCGGATACTGTCGTGTTATTTGGAGCTGTCAACACAAATAAAGTCGTTAGGCCCGTTTCTGAGAAAAAAATATCCGATCGGGCGCATCACACAACTTTCCTTAGCTCTACGTAAATTCACTGGTTTTCATGACTTTTCCTACTAATTCAATTTATTCACTCATTTCATTTGAACTTGTAAAACATACATTGACGTTTTACGTAGAAAGTGGTGACGCTCATGTTTCCGGAATTTATTGAGGTGCTACTTATGACGGAAAAATAAATAAAGGAAAAATAATAAAACCAATTCTAGTGGGGATGAACCCATGAATTTAGGGGAAGGGATAGCAAAAAAAAAACAATTAAGACACATTTATACGGGAACCATGTATTAAAAAGAAATGAAGCTAACTAAACC
Organism: Pachypeltis micranthus; assembly: GCA_020466155.1. Lineage (NCBI taxonomy): Eukaryota > Metazoa > Arthropoda > Insecta > Hemiptera > Miridae > Pachypeltis > Pachypeltis micranthus. Next base: position 44,927,241 of record CM035769.1, read on the forward strand.
ACCTAAAAAATATCTGGTGCGTTGCAACACACAACTTTCCTTAGCTCTACGTCAATTCACTTTGTACATGGCCAATTCGATTTAATCAATTCATTTATCACTCAGTTAATTTGAACTTGGTCAAACAACGCTTTACGGCAACAGGAAGCGGTAGCGCTTACAGTTCCAGATTTTATTGTGCTGCTCGCATTGCAGGACCCATATTGAGCAATCGGTACACAGATAATTAATGAGGCTGTAGACACGAATTTTTTGAAGTGGATAGTAATCACTTTTGTGGAGTTATTGGGTAATAACTGTTAGAACTGGCAGTAAGCGAAACGGGGTAGTTGAAATTCAGGAATTTCTGGAGTGAGCCCCATGATCGTTTTTAAACACCCACCCTTTTGGTATTGGATTGGACTACAATACCAATTTTTTTTAGCATTCTACTAACATTCCAGCGGAGTTTATAAGGAAAAAACTGCGCTTTTGGTTGAAAATTTTGATAATTTATTGTGCTGCTCTCGTCATTTTCCCACAGATGGGAATTTTATGGTATCACTGTCTTATTGAGAGCTATCAATATAAAAAATTTAATCAAAATCGTTTGAGCCATTTTTGAGAAACAAAATTTGGTGTTTTGATTACTATGATAACTATAGTTAACTTTCGGTGGATTTTGCCCATACCCTTAATTTGGCGTCCCATGGTAACCTGTAGGCTAGACATCAAGTTTCAGCTGATTCGGTACGGTTGTTTTATCTATAAACCGCGCTAAAATCGATTTCGTCGAAAATTTTGGTAATTTATTGTGCTGCTCTCGTCATTTTCCCACAAATGGGAATTTTATGGTATAGTTGCCTTATTGAGAGCTACCAATATAAAAAATTTAATCAAAATCGTTAGAGCCGTTTTTGAGGAAAAAAATATTTGGTGTTTTGATCACTATGATAACTATAGTTAAATTTCGGTGGGTTTTGTTCATACCCTTATTTTGGCGTCCAATGGCGACTTGCGGGCGAGATATGAAGTTTGAGGTGATTTGGTACGGTGGTTTTCTCTAAAAATCGTTCACAGACACACACTCACACACAGACCATTTTCCCAAATAGTGTTTTTCGGACTCAGGAGGGTCTGAAACGTAAAGATCTGAAGAAAACTCAAAATTTTTTTTTCAGCTGATTACATAACTTTCCTTTCTACTTCGTAGAGCAAGGAAAGTAAATATAAAAATAATTACTGATGCAAATTAAATGGAATTAAAAATGAACGTCCTCTCCTACCTATGGCATGTCGAAAGAAAAATGAAACGAAGAGCTAGAGACTTCAAGTAACGTTTTCTTCCTCTTTGTTCGAACCGATGCAGGATAAACGTTTTCACGCGGGAAGGGACTAGGGAACAGAAGATAAGAGCGAAAATTTCGACAGGAACGTGTGCCAGGACAAATCCAATAAAAACGGGAGAGAAGAAGACGGCCTAAACTTCCTTCAGAAACCGTCCATGGGTCTTCGTTTCTTCCCACTTCAAGTTTGTTCCCAGCAGCTAGGACGGTTCAAGGGTTTTTCGTAGCCCCTAAACTGTTTCCATCAGATTTCATGTCACATCCGACTCATGTCACGACCATTATTGAGCAATTACGTCGCAAAGAGTTAATGAGACTGATCAGGACATCTGCTCAGGACAGGGATGTTAGGCCATTTGGCCTCGTCTTGTGTGGGCACCCTAAGTCTGACACAAACCGAGCGCCGAAAATAGGTTTAGTTATCTGATTAGACGGTTTCCAAATCGAGTTTGAGGACAGTGGATTCGGAAAGAAAGAAATGTGACGTATTTGCGAGAGAACCGCTCGACCGATTGAATTAGTTTTTTTACTTTCTTTGGCTCTACGTAGTAGAAATAAAAGTTACGAAATCTACTGAAAAAAAAGATTTTCTTCAAATTTTTACGTATCAAGGGCTGTTGAGTATGAAATACGCCATTTTTGTGTGTATGAACGCGATTGGTAGAAAACGGCTGTATCAAAATCGCTCAAAGTTGATCGTTAGCCTTCAGGTTATCATGCGCCAAATAGGCAAAAAACTACGTATAGTTATCGTGGGGATCAAAACAGCTAACTCGTTCTTTTTTTTTAACGACTCTATTTTGGTTTAATTTTTAACAGTTCCAAATAACACGACAGTACCGCACGTCCGCCGAAAATGACGAGAGCAGCACGATAAATTACCATAACAATATCAATTTTGCACAATTTTTACTTTCCGCTACCCGAAGGGTAAGAAACATATTGTAATCGTGTCAACAACAAAAATGTGGGTCTTCTTCAGATCTTTACGTTTTGAGGCCTACTGAATCTGAAAAACCTAATTACGGCGCGTGATCCGTGTGTGTGTGTCTGTAGTTCGATTTGCGCAGCAACACACAACTTTCCACAACTCCCGTAAATTCGACTACCGACGATAAACGGGCGCTGCATCTTCATTCAACGCATTTCTACAAGAACATATATGGAGAACAAAATATCAATTGAGAGCACTCCGTAAATTTGATCGAACTCGTTAAAGCAGTTTTTGAGACAATTGGAATAGCGATAATTAAAAGTTCGCATAATCTCGTTTTCCGAGCTAACATGGCTTATCTCTCCGTTCAACAGATAGGTACATAAATAATTACGGAGAAAAAAAATGTGGGTATAGGTTGCTGAAAGACATTCCGTAAGATTGAACAAATCCAGTGACGCAGTTACTATGGAAATTACAAACATATTCAAAAAAACGTTATTTTCGACACATTTTCATTTTTATCTCTGTTCAATGAGCTGTCAGAGGAACATTTATTGACAACAATATATATCTGTTAATTATTTAAAAAGGTTCTGCGGGATGGGTGAAAATCGTTAGAGCTGTTTTGCCAAAAAGCGTAAAAAAACCTATTGTTCCTTCATAGGCCTATATTTCCATTCACCGAATTTTAGGGGAGATGTTTGTACAGTAGAAAAGTTAGGTATTAACAAATGAAAGATAATTTGAATGTTTAATCAAAATCGTTATAGCCGTTTTCGAGAATGCGAATTACCTTTCTTTTTGGTACATTCTCGTCCTCCACCCCCCTTTCCATCGATCTAAATCGCCCATAACCTTATTTTCGTGCCTACAATAAATACCGAACGAAACTAAAAAAGAACTCAATCGGTCCTGCCGTTTTCGTGCAAATCGAACCCGTCGGGTGGCGGAAAGTAGCAGCACAATAAATTGTAAGCGATTTAATTGAAGCGCTACGCAAACCTCGCCTACGTGACACCAGCAATAGAGGTGGTAGTCCAATAAGCTACTTATACGATGAGAGCTTAACAACGCTCATGAAATTCCAGCAGTTTTTGGAGCTAACTCCACGAAAACCACCGAATTGACGTGGAGCTGAGGTTCTCGCTAACCGTTCTGGAATCATAGCGAAAACATTGAGGCGAGTTAACGATAGTGGTTTTGGATTTGTCGAGCTGCTCTTAATTATCTTATAACCGTTATTAAACTTCCGTACTGAAAGTCCCTCATCGGGCTGCCAACTTGATACTTTCAAATGACCGGGATTCACGAGGGGGAAGGCCATTAAAATAGATTTTTGTCGACATCGTTAATAATTTATTGCACTGCTACTTTAGAATGAAAAAAAAAAGCTCAGTGTTTTGATTACGATAACTATAGTTAGCTTCGAACCGATTTTGCTCGTACCCTTCTTTTGGCGTCCGATGGTGATCTGCCGGGGCAAGAAATCGCATTGGTTACGTCGTGTTCTGGTAAATAGCATTCACGGACGCATACACTCCTCCGCACAAACTATAATCTCGAACGGTGTTTTACATACGTCAAGATGAGAAGAAAGCTAAAAAACAACAAGTGCAACCGATCACTTTCCTGCCTACTTCGTTTGCTCGATTAATAACAATGAAAGAATTGTTCTTCCCGTTATTTTAAATATACCGGTTCTTCGTAGTCTAAATATTACGGATGTTTATTGAGAACGTGACTGCGAAAGTGGGACTGTCCCGGTTCAACATGTCACCGCTAGGATTTGACATCACGTCGCCGTCAGGTTTTGTTGCTCCACCGTTGGCTCCTCCTTTCTTCACTTCTACTGATTTCTCAAGAAATACGAAATATTCTGATTATAAGATATTCACAACACCGAACGGAGTTATATCAGGTTATAATTTCGATTTATTATTGTGTCAGTCATACCGGTCAATTTGGGTAGTTTTTTTAGGCGATTAAAGGGGGGGGGGGGAGGAATGTGGGTTGAGGTAGAAGGAAACGGTTTTCACAAATGGGAAATTACTTGAAAGAGCGCAGCAAAGAAGAAAGCGATGGTCAGAGAAGCAGTCATCATCGTGGAGCGATTGCAGCCGTCTTCCTTGCAGGAATAGCAGGTGTACCCCTCATTGAAAACCGCCGCCATGAGCGCCTCAGATTCTGTGCAGGTCTCCGACGGAGCGCAGAACTTAGCTACTGCTTTAGTGTCGTTCCAGACCAGTTTGAAACAAGCTTTACCACTTTCTCCGCAATCTGCGGAAGTCGAAGACGAACAAGCCTTATCTGGAACTTCTATAGATCTGGAAAACATGAACATTCCTTCAGCTGGTTTATCAGCGGGGGCTTCAGCGGGGGCTTCAGCGGGGGTTTCAGCGGGTGTATCAGCTGGTTTTTCAGCGGGTGGTTCACCTCCCGCAGGGGCTTCCCCACCTGGCGCAGCGGCTGTAGTTTCTTGTCCCATGTCGCCACCAGGTTTTGGCATGTCGTCAGATTTTGGTGCGTCATCCATGGCTCCGCTTCCTCCTTTCTTCACCTCTCCAGTAATGCATGAGTGGCATTTCAACGCTTCTCCGCCAACGAAACCCAGAGCCAAAACACAACAAATAATTTGGGTTTTCGACAACAGACGCCCGTAAGGTCTCATCATTGCGCGCATAAACCAAAGACCGGTACTTGTCAACAAAAGCGAACGCGACAAAAAAAAAAAAACTATTCGCGAGCTAACTGATTTAACTTTAACTCAACAAAATTTTCCTACTAACGGTTTCCCCTCTACGAACGCAAATATTCGTTTTTGACTAAACATATGGCAACAATAATTGAACTTTCGCCAGGTGTTTTCACAAAACTGTGAATATCAAGTGACGCTTTTAATTTTTTCAATTTTCGTAATCGAAGCTATCATTTTCCAAAGTCCTATTGAGCCAGTCCAATGTCTCGCAGGTCCACGCCAGGTGCCAGGTATTTCCTGCGAGTCTTCGTTGATTTTGACCTTTGGGGACATTGTACGGTAATGCTCCGACGTGGCCGAAACTGGAGGGTCGGGGGATTAACGATAGTAAATAATTAGGAAAGGTGCGAAAGAGATAAGTGTTAGAGAAGGGAGAAAAGGTGCTGGGAGACTAGGAAAGAAGGACTGTGGAGACTGGAAAAATACTTGGATATTGCGGAGTTACGGAAGGGCAACCTGCTTCCTGAAATAGAGTGATACCTCGGGTTTTGGTAGAAGGCTCTGCGTCGTCCTCTGCTGAGTAGGCACTCACGTTCCGGCTTGCTCCATATTTGGGCCACTCGCCACCTAGAATTCAGTTCTCGAGTCGGTACCATATCTAACTATCGCTCCACGCGCTGGTGATATGCTTAACAGCAAGGATGGGAAGATAGCGAAGGCTTCTCTAAAGGGGGAGAATGCTGTTGCTCAGGGACAGTCCTCCCTCTCGACGGTCCTCCTTGTTCCTTGGGCGGGACAGTACCAAACACTCTGTTTCAAGTCTCCGGTACTGGGCCAAGTCAGCCCTCATCACTTGCACTACGTCCATAACGTACGTGTGTTTGTACATTTTGCAGTGTCCCATGTTGATTCTCATGTACAAGGCCATCTACCTAGGCGCGATTAGCTACTGACCCGTTGTCTGGCAGTTCTAGCGAACTCAAAGTCAAACATAAGAAAGTAGTGGCTCAATACTAGAGAGCTGCACTTCTGGGGATCACCAAGGCCTATAAGACAGTATCGACGAACCACTCCAAGTGATCGCTGGTCGGTTACCAGTTGACTTGGCCATTGAGCGCATGGTTGACAAGGAAACGGGACCTTTTCCCACTGGCTTGAAATCCGAGCGAATCTTCCAACCAAACGAAAACTTGCCACCATTGATGTATGGGAATAAGAGCAATGACAAGCGAGATGGGAATACGCGTACGAGTTTTTCTCTAAGATCCGTGAGCGTCTTAGGAGTAAGTGGGTTAGCCCTAACCACTTGATGAGGCAGTTCCTTACAGGACACGGCGATTTAGATGCGTGGCTCCACTTCACTTCTTTTCGCTCAAAGACTCTCCATCCTGCACGTCTTGCGCCTCCAGTGCAGAGGAAACAAGAAACCACATGCTGCTGATTTATGTCCAGAAATCTAATAAATGTTAACTCTATTGGAGTTTGCTTAAGAGTTGGGCTGCATCCTGCACTCCTGTTGTGCAGTAGTTCTTCCGAGTCTTGCGAGACGCTTGACTATCAGTTGTTATGTTGATAGTAATATTACTATGCTCTTTATTTTATACATTATGGTGGCCCCAGGGATGATAGCATAAATATCTTCTCGAAAAACGGTTGGAGTGGGACCCAGGGCAATATATGCAACACTTATCCCAGAGCCAGTACTCTCCACGGTGTTAGATCCATTTGTGTAGACGTTAATGCCATTTGTAAGCCGAAACTGACGACTTTCGCTGTTTCATAGGCTTCCTTCTGGCTGCACTTAGTGTTTCCTGTCGAACTCATACCTGGGCACCATCATCATGTCAGTGATCATGCCGAGCTGCGTTACTGATTTCCAAGATCCTGAGTAAAGCCAGTTGCTCATTAGTAGCCTGTGGCACCTTAGGTATTCCAAGCCTAGCTAGTTTATATGCCAGGTACATAGCCTCCGCCTTCACAAATTTATCAAGGGAAAGAATGCATTTCTTTAAAGAACTGGGGAATAACCCCTGCTATCAGTAAGCACCTCAGCCTTTGTACTTTGGCTAGGCTGCTGCAGTTCCCTCTGTGCCACAATACAATCAACCCATAGACGATGATTAGTTTCACAACCACCACATAAAACCAGCGGGCCATTCTAGGCTTTGAGCTTCATGTTCTCTCGCACATTCTTTGACAGGCCCACAGGGCTGTTATTAGGTTCTTGGTCGTATATTTGATGTGCTATGATCCAGAATTACACCCAGATACTTGACCTGTTCACTGAGCTGAACTTCTTTGCCCCTTTCCTTCATGTGGTCTCAGTACCGCAGTAGCAACAGCATCAGTACATCCTTCAGCGCAGGACCCCGCCGCACTCAATCTCTTGAGAAGAGAGTCCATCGTCAGGTTCCATAGGTGAGGAGATTCCCTGAGGGCATCCGCCTGTCATTCTTCGCGGCGGGGCAAGTTAGTTGTCGGTGAGTGGCAGGAAAGATGGGAAAATAGTGAGAAAGGGAGATGGACGTACGCTTGGTTGCCACAGGTAAAGGAAAGGATAGAAGCCCGTAGGATGAGTTTTGGGTTCTACACCACACAGCTCGTCACTGGCTACGGAGACTTTAAGGAGGATGTTACGTATGGTGGAAATGGTTTGTAGAAAGGGTGTTGAGGGATAGGGAAGAGATTAGATTAGGGAACGTGCGCAGGGCCTCAGGAGTAGTAGTAGGTGTTTAGATTGTGTGTCTGTGTTTGTGTTTGTGTTATGTGTTAGTGTGTGGTTTTGAGTGGGCGGTGGCAGGGATGGTCGAATATCAAGTACCCCATCCCTGGACCGCCGGTGTGGCTATATTTAAGGGCTGAGTGTATATATGAGTGAATGTATGTGTTGTGTATATGTGTGTTAGTGTTCTGTAGATTAGGTATTGTAGGGATAGATCCAGGAGGGATGAATATCGAGTAGTCCGCCCCTGGACCATCGGGAAGTGTGTGAATGTATTTAAGGGTTGAATGGATGTGTTAGTGTGTAGGTTAGTATTAGGTGTTAGGTTAGAGTGAGTTGGGTGTGTCGCGGACGAGGGCGGCCGAATATAGAGTAGTCCGCCCTGGTCATGTTGGAATGGGGATCGCAGTTCAGGCCGTAAAAGACAGCCTGACACCCTTCTCCATGGCTGGTGCGGGGGCAAGTCCAATCCTCTTACCCCCATGGAGATAAAGCGTAGGTGCCGACAGAACGCCTCTTGGCAATTCCGGCACCAAGGCCTGCCACCCATTCAGGTTCTTAGGCTGCTCAAGGTGCAGCCAAATAGAATGGGTACCACGGGGGCTTCAGCCCGCGGCCGGCAGCGTGGAGCCTTTAAAGCGTGGCGCTGTCGACTGTGAAGCCATGGGATTGGCCTCGTGGGGACCGTGTTTTCGCTGGAAATACCCCCTAGAGAGATGATAGGTGCTGGCTGGAGAGGGGTAAAGGCCGTGAGGCTAGGCACCTCAATACTCAAAGCACGACTTACCATTGTCAGTCTTCGCCCTCAGTGAGCAGTTTTATAGTGAGGTCTGAATCTATGCTGTTCAAAGCAGCAACACTCCACATTATTATTCTAGTCTGTGCCATTTCAATGCTTCGTATGAAGGTATCGTCAAAGGAAGGTTCCTAAGGTAACCTTCTTATTTCCTATTGACACTTCCGGACTAGTGCACGCAATGCAGACTGACATGATCTCCCTGAGCAATCTCAAACACCCGTCTCTCAAGTACTTATCAAAGATCTTCTCCACGGACTTGAGCAGAGAAGATGTCAGACATTTAGGCCTTCAAGGTTTTGATATGGATGAAACTTGGACATCCCTCTAACCCAGATATATATCCATGCCCCACACTACCCCTACATAGTCTCACCAGGCTGGGTAGAGTACGCCGGGTAGAACCGCCCACCGTACTGTGTCTCGGGTAACGATTTCCCAACCAAGCTCCCAGAAGCTATTACGTATAAGTTAATTATAACGAATCCATTATTTAAAAGCATGTAGAAACTCGCTAGGCCTAAGAAAGTACGCCGGATACTTTAGTTCGAGTGGCCTGCGATGATATCAGAAACTATTAGTTACAATGAATCATGATTTAAGCGAACGAGGAGCTATGAATTGCGATAAATGCACAACGCGAACATTAATTGCTAAATGCGCAGGTGGCCCTGCAGGTGGATGTAGAATTGAGTGAAATACCTTCCACGCGCTGATTAGAAGAAGCTGTTACGTTAACTACGCATAACACAACTTTCCTCAGCCTCACGTACAGTCTACCTATTGATCCAACATTTTTGTATTCGTCGGCCCTACAAATGTGAAAAGGAAGTTGTGCAATCGGCAGAGTTGCCTTCAGATCTTCACGTTTCAAGGGCTTATGATACCGAAAAACGCAATTTGGGAAAACGGTCTGTGTGTGTCCGTGATTCCTATTGAGACAAAATGTCTGGGCCAAATCGGCTCAAATGTGATAACTGCCTTGCAGGTTATAACGGAATGATCAAATGAGGGTATCGGCAAAATCGGCCCAAAACTAATTATAGTTATCATCGTTTCATACGCTTAGTGATGAAAACACCAAATATTTTAAACCAAAAACGGGCTCAACAATTTTTGACGAATTCTTCTGTTCATCTGATGGCCACTATTAAAATACCCTCGTACAGGGCTTATTGGGCTCTGGTATTTGTACTGTGGGAGTGTCATGACCCAGCAGGTTGATATCTGGGATCGTGCAGGGATCTTATCTTGTGATGGAGAGGAGTTTCATCATTGGCGATTCCTGGGAACCAGATAGAGGTGTCTCTGGGGCCCTTGAGATCTTGGGATTGCGTTTCTCGGAACAATCTGCTGAAGAGGGATGGAACCCTAAGTCATCCACAATGAATTGGAACTGGAGCATGCACATGGGCAGACCATTCACCATCACTAGTCCGTAGGTTAGCGTTTGGAAGGAAGTACGCCAGAAGGATGTGTAGCTTCAGGAGTGGCTACAGTGGTGCCTCGGATACTTGAACTAGGGGCACACGGCTTCCAGTCAAAGAGGCTGATGCAGATAGTTTAAGATCTGCCCAGCCAAGGAAAGCAATTACCCTGTCGTGACGATTAATTATTAAATTATTCCCCTGATAAATACGCAGTTCCAGGGGTGCGAAGGGAGGATGAGCCACTGCTCTCACCTGTTAGTTAGCCCGGGAAAACTCGCCACTTCGGTCACCAACTGTCACGACGGTGATAGGTCACGTGGCTTGGTGCTCCTAAGCGGATTCGAGCTAATGATGTGGCAACTCTCTCGGCTCGTCTCTTTGCCGAAAGATGGGATACCGTGACATGAGATTAGGAGAAGAGGATGACAAGGGACGATTTCGGCGGCGGCCGAGAGCGGTTCCTTATCTGAAAATAACAATAAGAGAGTCAAATCACCTACGCGCCCCTTTCCAAAACTCCTCGCACCCTCAATTGGGGATTTAAGGCGGCCAAACGGCTTTCGTGAGTAGCTCAACTATCACGGCTTTCACACACAGGCAGGAGGAAGCTCTTAGATGTAAAAACGCTGCGAATACACAACGGTATATTTATCCCCTTGCACAGCATGATTGGGACTCATACAATCCGACGTCAAAAATACTAGTAAACGAAACAAAACAACAAAAATTGACGAAGGCGATTGGGAAGACGCGACGAGTTGAACTGACGGGTTAATGGAGTGAGACGGGAGGCAGTGCGAGAAATGAGCGCACTTTTGTTATATTGTCGCGCGATTCCTCTAAGTGGTAGAATTCCCCTCTCAATTTTTACTGTCCTAGTTGACTCTGCAAAATACTCAGGAAACAAAACCAAACGACGTGATTTCAATAAAACTGCCAAAAGGAATTTTAAACCATGTGTTGCCCATAACAACCATGGGTTTTCTTCCGATCGGATTGCCGTGTAGGCGGCGTAAGTAAATACCGCATGGAATTTTTGTGCGAAATAACGGATTTTAGACATCACATTAAAGGAAAAATGTGGCCCAGATGGCGTACGGACATTACGAAATCGGAATTCTCGTGTCTTGAAACGTTAAGTATCAAATTTTAAGCACCTTGAGGGGGGGGGAGGGGGTGCACTAATTTTCCTGGCCCTAAACATAGGGGCTTTACATGCACGATTGGATCATGCGGTAGGGGATTAAGCTCATCAGTGTCGTTACAGGCGTTAACCATTCAGAGTAAAGACGAAGTTGACGGAGAATGGAGGGAGGGAACCTCGTGACTGCCGTCACGTCACGAGACTCATTCAATTCGATTTCTGGTTCCAGCGACTGACGATCTATCCTCTGGTGGCTGGTTATATTGAGATAGATCTTGTGGAATGTATTCAAATACTGAAGGAAGTGCCCTTTATTACGTTACACCCGAATATCATTACATTACGTTGGCGCCCATCGTGGGGGGGGGGGGGAGTAGTGAGTTAGCAGGCCCTGGTACTTCATACCAATGGAGGCAGTGTCCACGACGCCTCAGTGGCCATGTCGTTGCTGCCGTGTGTTATTCAGAATGAATAATAAACCGAAAGGGAAGCGACGAGAACTATTAAATAGCGAAGAAGCTTCTACAGTCACGAAGTCAAATGGCGGAATGGTTGAAGTCAGTCCACCTCTCAATTGATGACGTCATGCTGAGATAAATCCCATACGCAACTTGCAAGTTGTGCTTCCCTCTTGAGAGTGGTTTAGTGAGGACATCATCTGGCATCTCTACTGCGGGAAGGTACGACTACTTGTCGAACAAAGTGGCGATTGCTTGATGCATAGGATTTTCAGCAATACTTTGAGCTCCTTGGCTTTAACAAAGTGCGCAAATGGCACATTCTATAACAAAATAGTTCTGACTCCATTAATGGACAGTAAATTGGTGTTGTTGGTGTTGGAAAAGGGGTGGGAGTTACTCAAAAAGAAGCTATAAAGAGCGGTAGTTACGGGCGGGGGATGTCATGCACTGTCAGAAAGAGTGGCTATGAAGAAGGGGCGAATATATCAGTAGCTCACGCTACACTGGCCACCACCAGCCCTTTTCAAACCCCTAAATCACGCGGCTTTACAACTTCGAACCCCACGTTTTGGAACGAAGGGAAGCAAAGCTTCCAAACTCTCTTCTGTTGCCCTCGGTTCGTTATTAGTTTCGGCTACTGAACATCTCATCTCGTCCGTATAAACCGCTCAGTCATCAAGTCCTCAGGCCCCTCCGCGTTTTTAAACGCCTTAATTCTCTTCCACGCTCGGAACCTGTGGGGTGATATAATACAGTCGGGATGCGAAACGCAAGGATTGAGACTTTTTGAAAACAGCCTCGATTATATAGCGCCAACCACTTCTGGCCACAATACCCACACCTTTCGGAGATTAAGTATCCTTTGAAGAAGAAGACAACTCCAGACCCCTGGAAGCATGTGTTTTTAGCATTCATAACTTCGGACGGTCACTATACATCCAAAGGTTTAGCTTCTTCTCTCAGCTCGGGAGTGTGCCGGAGTCGACACGGAATTTGTTAGATTAGCTGCCTAAGTCCCAACAATCCTCGATGCCGCACAACTCGCCTACTTCGACAGTGATTCGGCCAGTCTGTCGCAAACTAGATAATGCTCATCTCTTCTTTCCACGCCCAGGCTGCCAGAAATATCTTCGTATGTGCCCCTAAAAGCACTACTGTATGGATCAAGAGACGTTACACTCAGACAAACGAGCTTCTTTAAAGAACTATTGCACAGAGAACGTATCTGATGCGTCTACGTCTCATTTAAGAACTACTACACAGAGCAGCATGCTGATAAAAACGTTAATCAGTAGGCAAATGAAGAAAATATACTGAATAAAGTTACGCCAAAGTTAAACTAAATTTCTGTTCTTTGGTTTATTACTTATTCTGGCAGGAAAATTTCATCCCTCCCTCAAAATGGCGTGGAGCAGTAGCCAGCGACGTCTGTCCGCCGTCCAGGCCATCTTGCACCCGTTCTTTCGCAGCAAAATTCCATTCGGGTTGCGCCTGCTTACTCCGATCGGAAAGATCGACCAAAAATGTTTTAAAAGAGAAGCCGAAAACGAAATTTTTCCAGTTTTATTGAAATTACGCCGTGTTTCGTATAGTTTCCAAGGTTTTTTTTAATTCAATGCTGAGAAGAATATGACAAGTCTCAGAGCTGTAGGGGTGCTTGTAGGTGTACAACAGTGAAATCAAAGTAAATACATCTCATTAGTGAAAAAACAACGCTTCAGAACTACGTTCGGTCCTCGAAAAATTCTGCAGAAGCACTTTCCTGAGTAGGTTCTGGAACAGCAGTATTCCAATCTATTCAGTGGGAAGGTCCGGAGTACTGACGGAGTAGCAGGGGTACATGAGAGAAAACGGGTAAGCAGCAGGAGAATCAGGAGGAGGAAGAAGCCCTCATGACTAGGAGTACCCATTGTCCCTTAATGTTGAAGATGCACTAGAACTTTTGAATGTTCGTTCGTCTAGGTCAGTGAGGATCTCACAATCCAGTGACGTTTTTAATGTGTTCGGGGGGTTTTCTACTCCCGCAGTGGAAGTTCGTGTCTGGACAGATAAATCAGACAAAAACCTTGAAACTCGCCTTAAATCATAAATAGACAAAATCTAAGGAAAAATAAGAAAATGAAATTAAGAACGTTATGACTCCCACTTTGAATTGAATAGATAAGTTATTATTGAAGTGGATTAATCGAACTCCTTTTCAATATTAAATCAAAGTAACCTAGTAGTTCGGATCGTGATTAAAGATATTCTGACGCATTGTCGTCATGCTCCGATCTGCTAAAGTAGTCAGTGGCAGAGTTTCAAGATCTTTTATTACGTGGGATTCTTCAGTAATGTAAGACTGGCCAGGGCTTTGGAGTCAGTGTGGTGGTGGAAATGAGTGTGGGCGAGGTAAATACTGAATTCATTCACGCCGTAGAGGATGGCAGCGATTTCTAGTTCGTACGCGGTATAGTGGAACAGTCGTATCCTTTATCCATCAATATTTGAGCGTGGGGAAAGCACTGAAACTATAATCTGGCTGGTAACGGGAGAGACTCGATTAGGACATATCGCAGGACTCGTGAAAATCAGAATGAAACATGGCCCTCGCAAAGGAAGTAAAGCCACACGCATCAGCACATCACACATTTCAGCTTCATCTAAATTACAACTGATTCGGTCTTATGTTCATTGTAATACTCAGACGGCACTTCAAAGAACTGTTGCACGGAGCAAATTTACGCGATGGAGAAGGGGGGGGGGTAATAATTAGTTGTTGATAATTCAAATCGACGTAGCTGAATCGACCAAGAGTCTAAATAGTTTACTCAGATATCAAACTTAAATCCGAAAGTGCGAAATTCTTTCAGCCGTGAGGGCTTCACAGGGGACGGAACTGTTCTGGTGATAGCTATAGTTTTCATAATTTCACCTACTTAATGATCAAAACACTAATTTTTTAAAATTAAAACGGTTTTAACGGGTGGCCACTAATAAAATACCGTCATATTACTCTGGTGTATGTAATGTGGGAGCGTCATGACCCTGCAGGTTGATGTCTGGGATTGTGCAGGGATCTCATCTTGTGTAAGCTGTCGAAATAAGGGGGGGGGGTTTAATCCCACCTCGGATGTACGGATAGGCGCATTAGCCTTTACTGATGGCGTTGTCTTTCTCACTGGTTCCAAGCAGGGCTCGCCTTGGTTAGTAGAGAAGAGAAGAGTTTCATCATTGGCGGATCCTGAGAACCAGGTAGAGTAGAGAGGCCCCCTATAGACGTGGGATCTTGAATTGAGTTTCTCGGAACAATCTGCTTGGCAGGAATAGTGGCACAGAGATGGAACCCTAAGCCATCCACAAGGAATTCGTACATGCACATGGGCGCCCAGCAGACCAGACCATTCTATCAAGACTTATTATAGCCTCCACCCTCTATTATATACCAACCTCCCATAAGGGATGTCTGCAGCTGCCACAGTGATGCCTTGGAACATTGTACAAGCTTCCAGCCGAGAAGACTGATACAGGTAGTTTGTGGAAGACGTAAACGGTCAATATATTTGACTCAGATGTCAAACTCAAGTCCCCCACCTTCAGAAGAGATCGAAAAGTGGTTTTGCGTTTACTATTCGTGAAATGTGAAGGATCAGCGATTTTATGGATGTGCCGAAAATACAAGTAGCTAGCGAGTTTGGACTCACCTTGAGGGCTGTTCGTACGCCGTCGGATCGTATTTATCGTGGTAGGTGCTGTCAGAAATGGAAGGGCGGATGATGTGAGGATCAAAAGGATTTGATGGGAAGGGAGTTTTACCTCGATTTTATAATTTTGACGCTTGTGGTCGATGCAGCGGTGAGATTGATACTAACACGTAGCGCGTCTCTCGAGCGACGTTAGCCGGGTAATTTTCCTTTTATGTCAGAGGTGGGTGCGTTCCAGTCAAAGCTTCCCAGAGTTCGTTCCGATAAAATTAACTAAAAAGTTCTAGCTGAGTTCTGGTGTTAGCCTAGTCACCTCTCAAATACGTGGCACGAGCACGAGAACAAAACGCCCCACTTGATCTTTCGATCCACCTCGAAACGTATCAACTTATCGACGTATCAACATTTACGTCAGTCACCATCCGTCCGATCAGTCGAAATTCTTCAGAGGCTCTAATTTACTTGCGAAGCGCCGACACAACTTTGCTCTCGAGAGAGAGCCAGAGTCTCATTAGTAGAGACGCCCATTAAGAAGGTTTTGGCTGAAGGGGGGCGAAACGAGAGTCGTCCCCTACAGCTTCCCGCTCTATCCTTCGCTAATGGATCAAGAGACTTAGATAACTTCATGCAAATCTCTCTTAATATAATTCTATTTTGCGGCTGTAAGATCGTAGAGTTCGAAAAACAGGATGACTGCCTGAATTAACTTAGCAACTAAGCGACGCCGAGGTGAGATAATTTACGCGCCCATCCAGTTTATCCAATGCACAGTAATATTTATGGTAAGCACGAGAGGGAGTTTAGTCCTTGGATGAAAAGCAAATAGCAAAAGTTGACTATCTGAAGTAAAGGAGAATATCTGGCGGCACTGCCACTGGTGAGCACTGTGCCTCTGGCCGTGGGCAGAAGTTACGGCAGGACCCGGTGCAGGAATTGCCAAGATACGTTCTCCCTGCCACCCACGCTTTATTCACACGTGGATTCTGAGGATTGCACTTTTAGCCACATTGGAGTGCCCACTGGATAGCACCTCCCTCCGTTTCCTCGGAGAGCTGCCACTACCCGGACAAGGATTTCTTTTTGGGCGCACAGTAAGCTTCTTCATTTCCTCATTCCTTCTATCTCTCGGAGCCAGTTGTCCAAACTAGGGAAGCTGAAAGGGATCTAGAATTTAATCCGATATAAGAGTGACCCACAATTAACAAAAACAAGATTTGAATTTGCCACCATATTCGCGGTAAATTGTCGCCAACTCTGAAAAAAGAACAACTGGGCAGTTGAGAGTTAAGGATTAGTGAAATAATCAGTTGGTAATGGTACATCAGTAGTCAACAAAACAAATCGCTCAAATGTCAATATGCAGTGTGTACAACCCAGGAACAACAATCGCAAATTTCAAAATGCGAAATGTACGCCTGTGTGTATGATTTGACTGCGCGCTGATCTTCGCAGAGTCAGTCCGCGAAATAGAAGAACAACCACCCCCCACGTCCTCCGGCTCCATCACCCAATGGTACGAGCATGTCAAGATGCCAGTGGCTGAGGAAAAAATCAAGCTAATCCTCTTGAAAGGAAAAATGAATAACAAACCCTCAATACGCTTTGGCGATCAGAGTCTCCTCCTTGAAAAGCACGTCAAGTAATTAGGAGGGAATATAGGTGAGAGGTGGGTTTCAACCGACACCGCCAGTCCCTTAAAGGCACTACCATTTGCAAGGCTTGACTCACTGCGAGCAATTACTAAGACTACTTGGTCATCCTCATGTATAAGGCCATATATCTAGGCGTGATTGGCTACTACCCGGTTGTCTGGGGTAGCAAACTAAAAGTCAATCAAAAGAGAGTATTGGCCCAATCCCAGAGAGCTGCGCTCCTGTGGATCGCCAAGGCCTGTAAGACTGTAGCAGGTCAGTTACCAGTTGACTTGTCCATTGAGTGCATGGTTGACAAGTGGAGAGTGAAATGGGAGCTTCCCCCGCCTTGCGGATCTCACCACAGAACGAAAACTGGTCGCTATCGACGAATGGGCTTTTTTTTTTTAAACGGTGGATGCAGGCAATACCCTCACTGCAGCCACAAACGGGCCTATTGTAAGGGCGTCCATGATACTCGGATCATGGCCCACCTGCACCACCCCCAGGCCCCACGACACTGGTCTCACTTGGTGTGACGTCACCTATGCGCCCCCACCACCCCCGCACAAAGCGGAGGATATCCGCAAGTTCTGCATTTGCCACCTCCTTGGGCTGAAGGAAGGGCCTCCCAAACACAGAACGGCGCGATGCCGCGAGTCCATCGAATGGGCGTTAGAGAAATGGCAAGCGAGATGGGAATCTTCGTCAAAGGGTCGTGACACGTATGAGCTCTTCCCCAACATCCGTGAACGTCTTTCAAAAAATGGGTTGAGCCAGACCACTGGACGAGCCAGTTCCTCACGGGACATGGTGACTTCAATGCGTGGCTCCACTTCTTTTCCCCCAAAGACTATCCGTCATGCACATCTTGCGCCTCCAGGGTGGAGGAAAACGCCTTGACTGCTACAAAGCAAGCCTATAACCATTTTGCAAAGATCGCGAAGAAGGTGACGGCTGAGAAACGTGGTCACAGTTGATCTGTCCTTTTGAAACTCACCGCCCAAGTAAATAGTTAGATCAGGTGGGAAATCAGATTAAGAACTCCTCCCAGATGGTACGGGATTTCTCAGATGGTCACCTCCGCGCAAACACACACGGGCAACAGCTCTCTACCGGGAGACTGGCTAACGACCAAGTACCTGCCGTACCTCCGCAGGTCTGAGTTCGGTGGATGCTGCAAGGGCCGGCCTCTGCACATTAGCGAAACCGCAACTTCCATGACTCTTATAACTCTCACCGAGGGTTTAGGAACAGTCATCAAATAAGGAAACAGACCTATATCTATGCTTACAAAATTCAATTAACGCTACAAATGAAGTCTAATGATCGTGAACAGCGAAGATGTTTCGTGGAACGGGTTATTGGAAATCAACGAGTGAACACTGAATCATCCTAATCACAACTTGTGAGGGAGATTTGTATTTTCTTCAAAATTTGATTTTGAAAAATATTTTTCGTACGAACAGTCAAACAACAACAATTTGTATCCTTGAGAAATTGTCGACAGCAACACAATCAATTTCTAAAGTTGGCTCGAGCCCTATTTTTTGAATTTCTGTCGTTTAAATCCAACTTAATCGGAACGAGGGTTCCCGTGTCTCGACAAAATCGTGTTTGGTAGTCCATCAAGCTAAACACAGTGAAACTTTGATGAAAGTTGTATTGTAATTGAGCTGCCCGATAAATCCCTATAAAGTGCGTTAGTGTCACCCTTTTCATTGGATGTTTCACGGTCCTTCTTCAGAATTGTAAGAACGAACCTTTTCAAAAATATTTGGTGCGACGCGTCACACAACATTCCTCATCTCCACCTACACACGTTCAGCGATTTTCATAGGTTTAGCTACTAGTCCAGTATATTTTTCATTCAGTTCATAGGAGCTTGGAAAAACATAACGTGACATGAACTAAATCATTCGCGAGGACATTGTGGAAACCCATTTCATTAAAAACAGAATAAACAATAAATTGTCTATATTTCCACACAAATAATGAGCACAATTGTTAAATCGATTTCGACGGTTAGGTCATCATCAGTAACAAACATGAACCGAAGGAACCTCCTAGAAAGGAAATCTTATATAGTCAGGTGAACGGAGATATTGGAAAAAAATGGATAGGGATACCTTACTATGGGAAAATTTCGGATAAACTCGGCAAAATTCAATCATCTAGAGGTTTCAAAGTAGGTTTTAGAAATAAAAATAGTCTTAAAACTTTATTGGGTTCTGTTAAGGATAAAATTAATGTTCAGGATAAAAGTGGGGTCAAACTGGTAGGAAATTTAGGGAACGAATAAAAGAGCATGAAAAGGATTTTAGGGGTAACAAAGGTGATTCTGCGTTTGCAAGTCATCTGAGTCTAATCATGACTTTAGTTTTGATCTAACAAATAAGCAGTATATACAATTTCTTCACTTTTGCCCAAAAAGTGGAAAAGGTATGTCTCTAAATGAGGTAACCCCTCAAAATATTTCACCATTAATAGGTTCATTTTTACAATAGCTTGGGATTTCCCTCCACCATTGTCTGAGTTAATTGACATCGGTTTTTCCGATGTTACTGTTTCGGTTTTCCCTGCCCCGCCCCCTTTCCCTTCTCTGAGCCAATAGGATTCAATATCTCCGTTCACCTGACTATATAACATGTCCTTTCTTGGAGGTACCTTCAGTTCATGTTTGCTACTGATGATGACCTAACCATCGTGGGACATTCGACGTAGAAAGCGACAGCGTTCAAAGATCGGAGTTTATTGAGCTGCTCCTACCTGTGCCACGATCTTCGTTGAAAACTCACCGTCTAGAAGCTGTGAACATGATTTGTCTGCGAAGGGTTGTCCCCACAGTTATGAAATTATTAGTGAAACGCTGCGAATACAAAATTAGTCAATAAAGCGACTATAGTTTGAATTTTCGAATTTCTGCGGTCTCTCCTGACTACCTAATGGCTATTATTGAACTGCCATTGAAAAGGTGGTTGGACTACGACACTGATGTGTTTGAGAATGCTAGGAGTGTATGAGCGAAGTATACACGAATAAATCAGCTCTGCTGCCACAAAGTTGATTGCAGGCACACAGGACTATGATACTATTCTTACCAAGGGTTCCATCATTCGAAAAATGCAAATTTTGGGATGTTCCAGGGTTTTGTGGGATGAACGGGCATTTTGGAGGTGATGTACAGCGACCCGAGCTGAAGGGAAGGCGTCTGATCAGTTCAAAGGGCACCCAGCTATTAGAATCCTTGATTGACCCGGCAGTCATTGGGAGAATGAGTACTCTCTCATTTCTCATTCATTCCCTTCCATCCCTCGCCCTCCACACTCTCATCTCACTCCGTACCATACGACCTCATTAATTGACCTCCCGAGAGCCGACCGCCTGCTTGGCAGCCTTCAAATCCTTTTTATCGAAATCGTAGAAACTGCTGAACATAAAATTAATCCCCGTAGTCGGCTTACTCTCGAGAGCCTGTTATCGTCGTTCCGCAGGGCCCTTCGTCAACCCTCCGTCCTGTCCTCGAACGTTTCAGTACTGTTCAAACTTATATTGCAAGATGCCGGGGACAGATATCGAACGGAAACCTCCGTTTAAAACTCTCCGAGAGCTCCCTTCCGGTCTTATTCGCAATGAACAGAAGTTCGGCAAAGAATCCTCTGAAACGATCATCAGAGCACGAGAATATTTTGCCGCAGCACATGAAAAATCGTCCAAGTTCTTCACCTGCCTGAAATATGGTATCGAGTTTAGTGGAGCCCTAAGGCCTTTCCCATGAAGTGCTATGCTTATTTTTAAATTCTTTAAGCCATATGACAAAGTAAGTACTGTAATGAGACAGAAAAATAAATGGTGCGGCACATTGCACAACCTTCCTCAGCCCCATGACCTTCACTGACTTGTCTTGCTCTTCCTAGTGATCCAATTTGTTTTTCACTCAGCTTCTAGAACTTATTGTTTTACTCCTAATTATGTCACGACCTTCATTGAGTGACCAGCGTGTTGGTGAGGAGTTACCCAGGAGTTTTCTTAGTCGAGTCTGGTGGGTGCTCAAGGAGAGATGGTAATGGAGAGGCGAACATCTTGGAAATTCTGAGCGCCAAACCCGTTGTCGACCCAAGAAATAACCCTTAAATCCTTATGTTAGTAGGAGAAGTTAATTGAACTCCCAACAGGTAGAGAAAATTACTACACAATGGTTTATTATTCTCTTGAACAGCTTGACAGATTCTCACAGCTCCGATTCAGCACCGAAAAATAAAACATCAAACATGATCTGACTACAATGGAACGACGAAAACGAAATATTCCAGGCACCCGTAAGTGCCTGTATGGAATTGGCACGAAGTGGCGAGTGGAGCAGGCGGGTGGTTTAGATGAGATGGTAGGGAGGGAGTACAAACGACGAAACGATTACTTTAGCTGTAGTTATTGTTTCGCGAGTAATTAGTAGACTATGGCTCACTATAATTACTGTAATTTCACTATAAGCAGTTTTACACGTCTGATACTCATTCCTTTCGACCCATTATATAAAAATACCTGGAAAACGATCCTGAACACAGCGTATTTGCGATTAAACTGCCAAAATTGCGTTTTCGTTAATTTTTTTAGCCGTTTTCTGCCGTTCGGATTGCCGAGGAGGCAGGCACAACTAGATGTGCAAGGGCTGAGCATGAGGGCTAGAGGACAGGGGGATGACACTACACTAGGGTAGGTCGTTAGAGTTGGGGAGGCAAATGGTGGGGTGGCGAGTTCAGTGGTTGGAATGAGTTGAGTACAACAGAGCGCTTGGGTTTAGGGACAAATACGAGGGTTGTTTTGACCAGGCTAGATTTGAAAGAATCACAGAGACGGGGTTTACTATAGCACCAACTTGTAATTTGAAGAGTTGGGAGATCACAACAAGACTAGAGCACGTACAGGTACATAGAAGAAATGACTAGAATATGAGTTTGATATACAAGCTCGAGCTAGGGGGCTCTGACTGTGTGAACTGGTTGTACGGGGAAGAAGAGAGGAGTCCAAATCAGATGTCAGAGAGCTGCGAAACGAGTGGGAGACAAATGAATATCTAGGAAGAGCTGTGTGTTTGGGAGAGGAAGTAAATTGAGGGGGGGAAGAGGATATTTTGGAAAGTCCAGAATGGGAAATCTGTTTGCTTGGAAATAACTGAAGAGGAAGCAGACTTCCTCGCAGCTATGAAAAGAGGGCTTAAGGTATTAAAAATAGGTGGAATCGATGTTCAGGGAAGGCTCGAAATCAAGGCTTCCCATTAGGAGCAAGTGTGGAAGTTATGAGCTCAAAATACCCAACTAATTTGGCTTGCGCCGAACAAGAGTGAATAAGTGAGCGCAATATTTGATTGATAAGGGTTAGAGTACTGGACAAAACTGGAAGGGTAAGCTCAATGAGTGTTTCTATACAGTGTTGCGAGCACACGGGGAAGAGCAATGCTCAGGGAGGTAACAAATAAGCGCTGGGGGCTTTCCTGTTAGGGCCAAAGGCCACAAACTAATTTGGCCCGATATGCTTTACTATTCAGTGGGGTCGTTTTCAGCCAAGAACATTTTTTTACTGGTGACTGGTGCTGGTGAGTGACAGGTGCTCTGACGGTCAATTGGTGTTCTGACTTCCCAAAGGCCATGAGCATCACAGCTTCCGGCTGCCCATTGACATTCCGCGTTGCACTTTCATTTTCCGTCCTGAAAAAGTTCAATCTTCTCCCTGATACTGCGGCTCCTCCACCTGAGTTACAAATACTTACACCACTACAGTCCTCTCCTGACACTACTTTCCTTTTTATTCCAAATATCTGGAATGCGGGTGTTGGGGTCCTATCGCCTCGACCAGGGAATTCCTGTCGTTCTGAACAGGTCTACATAACAAGAAATAAGGGGATCCAGCGGAGGAATCGAATTCTTCGAGTTGTCCCCCTCCATTGCCAATTTTTCTCTTTCACTCGGTGGTAAGACCTTCGTACGTGCTCAAGCCCGACCAAAGAGGATATGCTCTGATGTCTTCCCTTCGCTCGCCGCATCTTTCTGTTTTCTCCGGAAACAAATAACGTAAAGTGGTTTCTCTGCATCACAGTAACTGGCTAATGGAGTTGGCCTACTATATTTGCCTTTCTTCCATCTTAACAGTTCTACCACTTGAAATGACAGAAGTTTCCCATTGAGAAGGAGTCATTTCGTTAGTGATGATTATCGGAAAATATGTTACTTCCGCTAATTTATGACGGTCAGTTTGGTCTGATGCTAATTCATGTGCCCCCCAGAGTCACGCAAAAGCGATGCATTCTTTTACCAAGCCTATATCACATAGTTTACTCATAGTTCAATCAAAGATCAGAGTTACGGTTTCCAGTCGTCCGACCCCTTCCTCGTTGGAGTACGTTGCAAGACCCACATCGCGAATTTGTGAATTTAAACGTGGATTTGCCTAACACTAGGAATGTTATTTATGGAAGTCGGGCGGTTTCCCGCTAAATGAAGCTAACAACCGCTCTGCCACATTGTCCATAAGTTAATCCAAATTGACGTTGCTGAATGAAACCAATGGGCTAGATAGTGAGTTGTCAACGCGAAGAAAAATTGGCTAAAAAAAAAACTCAAATACTAACATAGACCGATATCGCTTGGCCTGTTAGCCACTGATTGACAGGAGAGGGATGGACTAGAATAAGCAAACAATTAGTTTACGGACGAGACGAGTGATGGAGGGCTGCATTGATGAGAAATGGTAAGTGGAACATGCGATTGGGACACACCGGTCTATGTCTATGAGTAAAGTAAGTAAAAGTTCCTGAGCCCTCGAAGAAGGTTATTTCAGTCGACTGCCAAGGAGGTTGCGATTTCACTATCACGCAAGAGCAGGTTTGGTCATTTTGCCAGTCTCCCGATGGAGAGCTGTCCCGTAAGGTGGTGTTCATACTTGTCACGTCCTGTTGAAAATTATTCCCATCTCGCTTGCCATTTCTCTAATGCTATTCATTAATGACGCCAAGTTTTCGTGCAGTAAAGAGATACCCACGAAGTTCAGCCCAGAGTGGTGGAGGCTCCCGTTTTACTCTCCACTTGTCCAACAGCCAAGTCAACTGGTAACTGACCAGTAATCCCCTGGAGTGCTACTGTTGATACAGTCTTAAAGGCCTTGGTGATCCACAGGAGCGAAGGGATTGGGCCAATACTCTCTTTTGATTGACTGTTAGTTTGCTACCCCAGACAATGGGGCAGTAGCCAATCACACCTAGATAGATGGCCCTGTACATGAGGATAGTGTCATGGTAACACACACCCCATGTGGTCTCACTAATTGCTAGCAGTGAGGCAAACCTTGCAATGGTAGTGCCTTTGAAGGATTGGAGGTTTTGGCTGAAATCCCACCTGTCACTTATATTCACTCCTAAATACTTGACTTGCTTTTCAAGAAGGTGTTAGTGGCCGCCAAAGCATATTGTAGCTAGGTTTTTTCCTCAACCACGTGTAGCTTGACGTGCTCGCATTGGACGACAGTTTGTAGTTCGGGTTTTCGCGTCGATTTGACGGATCGACTGGGCACAGACCACGACAGACAGATCATCCATCTCCATGAGCTTCCTGAGGAGACCATCAAAGAAGGCGTTCCAGAGTGCTGGTCTGAGGACTGATCCCTGTGGGCACCCCTTCGCAGTCGTTCTCCAGACGGACTCATGCCTACATTCGATCGAAGCAGTTCTATCTATCAGGTAACTTCTGACGAGCGAGTACAAGTTGCAGGGGATTCCCCTACCTTTAAGGTCTTTGAGAAGCGTCAAAGGTGTGATGCCATCAGAACTGCCTTCAGGGAATCTGCAAATTTCAACAATGACCTTCCTTTAGTACTCCCATATTGTCTGCCAGTGAAGTCTAGCACCCAAACACTCCTTCGAGGGACTGCAACATTAAGATTTTGCCTAATGTGGAAAGAAGGCTGTGCAGTCTCCATGATCGCGGGTCTCCCTTTCATAGAGCGACGACGTACGTAGACTTCCACTGGGTGAGGAACTGTCCGACTAGCAGGCAGTTCATGCGACACACAGGGTCTCTGAGTAGTTGACCTGCTGTTGAGCACAAATTAGAGATGGTCGTGGCAACGAGATGGCAAAGCGAGGTGAGAAATGAGATAAGCAGGGTCCTGCGGGAAACATTGAACATTGGGGACGCTGTAACAAGGGAAAATAAGTTGTCGACTTTGGACATATTAATCCTCGCGTTCGGCTGGGTTCGGGATATTGAAGAAAAAAAAGTTAATTGACAATGGTAGTTTGAAGTTGAACAATAATTGAATTCTAGAATTTTACGGAGTGCTCCTCCGCATTATTTTAACTACCTTCGCGTACACGCTCTCGCTCGTCTCGTCCATAAACTAATTTGTCGCTTTATTCTAATCCATCTCTTGCATTAGACGCGTACGTGACTCCTAAGGACACAATTTTTATGTAAGAACGGGGTTTACAAAGAACGACCTACACAAAAATAGCGTTTCGCCGAAATGTTTGAGACTGTGCTGGTCTCGATATTTTCCGAAAGAATGAACATTTTATGTTTCCGATAAGTCATTAGGGGCAGTCAACACAAAAAAATCTAACCGAAATCGTTAGAGCGGGTTTTGACATGCGTTTTGATCTGTGCCAAATATTAAATGTCAGTTTTTCAAATATATTCAAAAACTGCTGCAACGATTTTGATTCTATTTACAGAGTATTTTTAAGTAACAAATATCTACATTTTGTTATGATTAAGTGGTTACGTAGAAGTATCATCAAGTTCGCAGGGGTTGAGGAAAGCTTGTGTAACTGCCCACCAGATATTTTTTGGTACAATAAAGTTTATGTAGTGATCTGCACGCAGGATTAGTACTTCGTTGCATTCCGTGAATTACTAAAGGATTTTTCAAATATGAGAGAAGTATCATCTTTTAAATCAGCTTGTCTGTCGCAATTTGCATCCTTTCGAGTTGGTCCCCTCTGTCGCCTCCAGCAGGCTCAATAACCCAACCAGACCAACCCCCACTAGCCCCCCCCCCTCTCGTTTCAAAAATAAAAATTTCCGGATGCAGACAAAAAAAGAAGTTGGCAATCGAAGGATTTGTGGATCCAAACTTTGAACGCCTCGAGGGGTTTGTGAAACGATGAAGGGAATCGATCGCTGAAGCCTCGGAAGAGGAAATCCCCATAATCTTGGGCGAGTAAATATTTTGAAAGATGAGCGGAGCATTTCGCAAAACAAACACGTCTGTATGTTTAACCTCTTCCTCTCCCTTCCATTCAAAGATGTGCCGGGGGAAGCGGTGGCGAGTGGAAAGGGGTATTAAAACTCTAATCGGGAAAAGCTATCGAGCCCACGACTCGTCGGACCAAAAACAGAAGCGTAAGACCCTTGTAACCCTGAATGCCGCTTTTTGGAAGGACGAATATTCGACAGACCGGGCATCGGGAGACTGGGCATGTACGGAGATAGCGCTATCCGGTTGTCGTCATTAAAATGTTTTCGAGTACGGTACTACAAGAAATCTTCCGAATAAAAATACCTTTTTAGCTCATTTTTATAGAAAATGCGACCTTCTTGTTGTGGAAAGCGTCAGAGCGGAATAATGTTTCACTCCAAAATCTGCTTCATGAGCCTTCCCATCGAATCTATGACAATTACAAACGTATTACTAAACCAAGGGGAAATAGAATGAGCCGTGAATGTTTTAAAGAAAACTTTTCATCTTATTTTTATCTTAGCTCAACGAAGTGACGTAATCTAATCGGCTGATAAAAACGTTGAGTTCACTTCTGATCTTTACGTTTCCGAAATACACCATTTACCAATATGGTCTGTGTGTGTCTGTGAACGCGATTGAGAGAAAACGGCTGGACCAAATCAGTTCAAATTTTATATCCAGGCCACAGTTCACTGGGATGTCAAAATAATAGTAGGAGGAAAATCAGCCTAAAACTAATTATAGTCAATAGTGACCGAATTGTTTTTTCAACGGCTCTAACGATTTAAATTTGTATGGGCAGGACCAATTAACACAACAGTACCATAAAATTATCATTCGTCGGAAATGACAAGAGCAGCACAATAAATTATACACAATTTTGAAGAAAATCGATTATAGCCCAGTTTTTCCTCACAAGTTCCGCTCAGGTTATTCTATTCTATAATTATCTATAATTTTCAGAAGTAGAGCCTGTGCGCTAATCGCAGCTCTGTTTGCAAGCTATTTTGTTATAGTTTCAGGAAGAATCACCTGGAATCGACAAGTAGACCTTTGAGAACACACAACCACAATCACTAACATTCTACACTACCAAGCTAGCGAAGTTATACTGCTTCTCGAAACTGAAACCCTGCAACACTCCTTTTCCCGATTTCAGTAATCAGATCGGCCAAAAACATTATATCGCGGTGTTTCTCAAAACTTAATAACAGCGGGGAGCGGTTGAAGTAGATTACGAGGTTACTTTACCGAACGGTGGAATGGAAGGGAAAGGGGCTGCTTTGCTCCGTCGCCACTCAATAAATGTAGTTATGAAACTTCAAAGGAACCTTATTCTATTTGGTTTATTGAAGGCACTCGGAATTGAATTGTGTTACAAACGCGCCACCGTCCTGAAAGTAAGGCAATGCTGTCTATTGAACAATTCCGATTTCCTCCTGCTGTCGAGAGGTTGACAAATGTTTAGGGGCACGGAGAAACTAATATTATCAACGTATTTTATCTCCAAACATTGCGTTACTATTCGTTATGTATACATAATTTCCCCAACAGTCGACGTCAGAGCTACGATAAACGATAAGAAACCAGCATACAAGAAAGAAGCAACTGGCCAACCAGTAGACGTCCCTCTGGTACCGCAAGTATTCGTTCATTGAAGTGGCCGAAATCTTGCGCATCAAGGGTGGACGTTACCTGCTCAGTAGATTTGTAAACAGATGGTTCCTACCTCAGGTTCTTTCATTTGTGTCCTGAAACTAACCCTGAGGAAAAGTGAGGGCGGGCATTACGAAAATATTCTGCTGCACTCCTCACTGTTTCGTTTCAGCACGCTTTGCCTTGCCAATGCTCTCATAATTGTCGGTCTCGGGACGAGACTCGAAGAATCTTTGGCAACGGAGGAAAATCCCATCGTCCATTTGGCGAGAATGCACTCTCAGCTGTCGTGAGCAGGTCTTCGGTCCCTAGCCTCGCATGATCTCTCTAACGAGCGTCCTTGTGAGAGTGATCTACTGGCATTGGATCGGTGGCAAATGACTGAGGGAATGTACTTAGGGCTCTCCCTCTGGATTTAGGAGTGATATACAGGATAGGGATAGAAGGTTCGGAGGCGGTCATTGGAAGATTTCCAGGAGGAGGGGGGGGGGGCTGATTGACTGATCAGTGCACCAGGCAAAATTAGGACCTGTGGTCCTCTCTTCCATTTCATCTGAATATTTTGTTCACACACTACGTTCCAGCGTCAAATAGTATCAAATTTAATGATCTCACTAAAGAATAAAAACAGAACAAAATATTAACTTAAACATGGACAATTGACATTGATGCTTCATGAAATATACAGGATTAAAACATTTGACCTCAATCAACTGCAATTTGTACACCATTTTGAATTCGCGTACGGAATGGGTAAATATTTCGGGATTCCCGTAATCCATGTTTGTGGCTTGTACTGTAAGTGAGTTACTGAAAGCTGATGTTCTACATTTTGGAATTTGAAGGTGAACTCATACATTTCTCGTGGTTAACGCATGCACTTCTTCTCTACGTATGATTCGATGAGCTAAATTTGAAGGGGTACAAGGTACGGAGCTTTAACAGTTTTCATATCAGAACCGCAAGAGAGAGTTCGAATCGCTTGCTAACCTTTAATAACTTACAATAAACACACAACAGATAATTGTAAGTAATTAAGCGAATAAATGAAACGAATGGCGGCATTTTGTGCTGTCTGGAACTTTTTCAATAATTCGTGGGTGATATCGCTCAGTACATTACAAGCATAATCAAATAATGGCAAAAGCAACGCACGAACCATTGATACTTTAACATTTCTAGGAAAGTGTTCTGCACAACGTTTCCATTGATAGAGAGCCCGATAGAATTTATTACACACATTGTTCGCATGAGTGTGCCAAGTCAGATGTTTATTAATTAGAGATTAGAGAGAGAGATAGGTAGATAGATAGATAGATAGATAGATAGATAGAGAGAGAGAGAGATATTTAAGAACTTTATTTTACCATCAGGAGAAGTTAGTGCTATGCAGCCCTCTCTTCCATTTCCCCTGAAGACTTAGTAACAAAAAACCTCTACCTCTGCGAGTCTTATATTATATGACTGACAATCAAAACCCGACCCTGTGACTGTTGAATGAGTTTAGAAAAACCGCTTCCAAGAAAGGGGTCTGGGCAGTAACTGAGACCCCTAGGCGGCTCATTTTTAGGAACTCCATTTAGACCAGAGCGACGATCTTAGAGCAATGCCGTAGACCTCGAATTCGCTTATGGCTAGTGCAAAACAGTGAGGGTGGCAAGTACATAATAATGCTCTCTTTTGAGACGTCCCTCTCTCTCCCAGGAGGTCCATTTCTAAGGGCAGCGATCCAAAATACTCACACTCCGCAAAATTTAGAACCCCCTTTTGAAATCCTTGTAACCATGACTGTATCCCAGGCAAGGATAACTCAGAAATAGAAAGGCGCAGGTGAATTTATTGAACAAATCTATTCCATGAACACTACCATACTCTTCCAACTGATAGCGTACCTCTGAGCCGATATATATATGACTCACATTTTGATAAGCCACATCATTCTTTTGATTGCAGGAAGATTGGGACATAGTAATAGGCAAACAGCGAAGGTTAGCTGTAAACATAGTTGCTGATACGTGATATGGAACGAAAAGGCCTGGCAAAAGAATGTTGCATAGTTGCAACAAGGATGTATGAACAGGAGGGGACAGAGCAAAACAGAGAACTTCAGAGTTCAATCAGGCACGCTCTCAAAATGTGACAGAAGGAGAGGGGGTGCTAAAAATATTGCAGGCACCTCTTACAGACGAAGAACTAGGGGTGGCAAGAGTTAGGAGCAAGCACACAACGAGAGAACACAGATACACACAACACTTCACACGTAGCACCACAGAGGGCACGATCTTTCGTATTAATAAGCACAAGGTGGAATTTAGTGCAGGAGGAAGGAGTGTACCAATGGGATACTGGGGGCTTTTGAGTGTCTGAAAGCTAGCCTTCTCCCTATTGTGGAGGATAGGGAAGACTATGCGGACTAGGACACCTTTTTCGCTATCTCGCTACTCCGTTAAGGTGGCGGTTTGCGCAGCGACAGAGACGGGATACTGCGACAAGTGTCTCGGTCTCTTGGGCGTCAACTGTGAGTCGCGACTGCAACCAAAACTGCGATTCATTCCGTATCGTTGTCTGACGATGAAGTCAGTTGCGTGTTGTGTTGACTTTGTCACTAATTTTAAAAGTTTAATGGAATGACAAATAGATTTACTGTTGGAGGAAAATGAAGACGTATTAATATAACAAACCAAAGAAAAGGTTGCCTATTAGTGAAGAATATTTATTCACCGTTTGATGACGATACGTTGAGGACGTATTTTCGGCTAAACAAAACACAGTTGGGTTATGTGTTAAATTTACTGAAAAAGACAATGCTCACGAAAGGAAGAATAACGTTGAAAGAAAAATTGGCGCTAACTCTGTGTAAGTTTGTTTTAACTTACTCGTCGTAGAAAATAATTTCGATTGGTCGGGACGGTTCATCAATAAATTTGTTTAGTGTTTTGTGTTCTGACAAAGCTGCAGTTCTTGGAGAATTGTACGACAAACTCGTATAGAGGCCTTCACTTGATAGTTGGTGTCTTCGAGCTAATACGAGGTGTGACAATTAAATAATGATACTGATGTAATTGCCGCGCTTGTTGGAACAGTGTGACCTTGAAATTTGTACGGCGTGCAGCGGCATTCTTCCCCTTCCCAGTGATATGTTTACAATCTCTCCAGCTGCAGTAGTTCGTCCGTTGTGTAGAGATGACACTAAATATTTTCGCCGAGACGCCACTGGTCCGGGGCGGAGACCGTCTTCCTGCCTCTGCCGCCGGTCTGCCCACATTCCTGCTGGCGTCAGCATTAGTGGAGGACGACTTTTAACTCTGACTAATGTACATATTAGAAAGGCGAGGCTGATTTCATCCTTCTCTATCCTGCTCTCGAGACTGCCGCTGTAAATCCTTTTAGCCAACTACCGTGTTTCATTGGCAAGACCGTAACTACATTCTATCGCCAATGTCTCCCTCCAAGAAAGCACTTTCATCGCCTGGAAAGGGCCAACCAACTCGCCGTTAGATTGAAATGTGTTCTTTGCACTTCTCCCTCTCGAACCATTGATTAAACTGGAACAAAAGGTTTTAAAAAATGTCGAAGAGCCCGAGAGTTACGACGCAAGCAGTTTCAACTCCCGATTATACTTTCAGATGAGTAGAAACGTATTTGTTTGCCTCTAGAAGAAGTTTAATACGACGGAGCTATAGGACGACAGCTGTTTGCTGATGTCGGCTACACACCGACCCTGTAATGGAGTATTTAGCTTAAATGTAATCACTCGCTATCAAATATTTGCCGACTCCGAATCCCGCAGGGTTTTCTACCCCCGTCTCATTTCCATCCCGCCGAACCCTCTTTCGTCACTGAGACCTCTCGAACCCCATCAGCCAGGCGATATTAATACCCCGGGACACGGGCTGCAATTAACATACAATTCCATTCCACCAACCGGCTTCAGGCTAGGATGAGTGCTTTCAAACCTCCCACTCGGCTAATACTCTCTTCATGTTCTACTAAGCTTATTTAAACGTCGGGAAAAATCCGAATATCAATTCAACTCCCGAGTTCCCGTTGGAGCACTCAGAGGATCCCTAGGAAAACAACAGGATGCTAATTCGGCTGTTGGGTTTGATTCCTCGTTAATTCTACCTCACGAACTGAGTTATGTGAAGTTTAAAATGGTCCAGTTAACGTAACGCTTCTGCTAGTAAATGAATGAATGCCGATGGTTGGAGGTTCTCCAAAAATTCCAACAAATCTCACGTGAGAGCAAAAATGTTCTGAAGAGAGGGGATCATTTTGGAGTTTTTTCTTGTAAAGGATCGAGGGATCACCTCTCCTAGAGGCCTAGAGACTATCGTGCTGTGGTAAAATCTCAGGCGCGTAGCAACACGCAACTCTCCACAATCCCCGTAAATTCGACGACCTGCTACAAATCTTAGTTCAACGCCTTTTCACAGGAATATTTGAGCAGTACATTTGTAGGTACTAGTTGGGTGAGAGTACCCTGTGAGTTTGATAAAAATCGTTAAAGCTATTTTTGAGAAAATCGGAAAACCGTTAAATTACTATTTGAAAAATCTCGTTTTCCGAGCTATCATGGCTTATTTCTCCGTTCAACAAATAGATACAGAAATAATTACGGAGAGCAAAATGTGAGTATATGTTGCTGGAAGCCACTCTGTAAGATTGAAGAAATCCAGTGACGCAGTCACACGAGAAATTACAAAAATGTCATAAAAAAACATTATTTTCGACAAATTTTCGTTTTTAGCTCTGTTCAATAGACTGTAAGAAGAACGTTTATTGAGAACAATAAGTAGGTATTAACTATTCGAAAACATTCTGTGAGTTTGGTAAAAATGATTGAAGTCGTTTTGCCTAAAAGCGTAAAAAACCTATCTTTGCTTTCTTGGCCTATATATCCGTTCAACGTATTTTCATGGATATGCAGAAGAAAAGTCAAGTACTAACTAGTAGGAGATTATTTGAAAGTTAATTCCAAATCGTTTGAGCGGTTTCCGAGAAAAATGCGTAAAACCCTGATTTTTGTTACTTTTTCGCCCCCTCTCCAATCAATGGAAATCACCCATAACCTTATTTTCGCGTCTACAAATAATAACAAACAAAACAGAAAAAGAACCTGCTCACTCGGTTCAGTCGTTTTCCCGCAAATCTAACTACGGACACACTCACGCACCGACCATGCGCCGAAATTAGGATTTTTAGATTCAGTAGGCCTCAAAACGTGATGATTTGAAGAAAATTTGAAGAACTTTTTTTTACACGATTACTATACTTTCCTTACTCTTTGAGTAAAAGTAAAAATGGCTACACGCAGATGATGTTCGGTTCAAGGGAGAAACGGAAAAATAATTACGAGCAAAGGAAATTAGGTGTGAACGTTACACGACAGAGATATTCACGAGACGCTTCACAGTAACACGTGACACTTACTGATTTGTCTCTGGAAAGTAAAAACTGGGAACTCGTACAACCATTGCGTAGCTTGTGGGAAGTAAGAGTATGCGAGCTCGAGAAAATAGCAAGCTCTTTGTGTCCAGCGTGCGCTCGAAATGTTGGAAGAAAGGCTAATTTATAGGTGACTGGAAGGTCTCAGGACAGCAGGGTTTTAGCTACTCTGACGTCCGAAACCCCCAACTGCAGGAAACAAGAGTTTATCTCTAACAGTTGTGCCCTCTGAATGTGTTGAGTCTTCTCACATTTGGAAACAACCCATGTGCACGGCAATGTCACTTATTCAGTGATCCTTAATTTCCTTTTCTGATTTTATGTTAAATGCTAGTCGAATCATCTCTGAGTCCAGATGAAACGCCCCCCTCACAGCTCAACTGTCCACCATATCCCCAATTTTTCCCAAAATCCGTTACAATCTTGAGGGTCAACGCCTCTCTCATCAGCCTATTTTGGCCTTTTTAGGCCATTTTGAACAAGTTTACAATAATACGCAAGTTACAATTGCGCCCAGGCTCTTCTTTTTGTGTTGCTCCATTCCAAATACTCATGAATGAAACGCGCTCTTTTTATTTAGCTGCTTAATTCGTCACTCAATGGCATGAATTTCTTCGAATCTTCGTTTTTCTGAGCAGCTCCGGAACCTGCTTCTCCATTTCGCGCAGACAAATATCTGTTTACTACAGGCTCTCGTAATCCTGAGGCAGACCAACAGTGTGGCTGGAGGATGGAGGGGAAAATAATATGAAAGAGCGAATACGGATCGATCTTCTTGAGGCGCCACAGAGCCTCCAGCCTCCAGACAACGAGGCATCGCTTCTCATCGATTCGAATGATGCATCTCCCTGACCCCTTTTTACTCTTCTCCTTTCCCTCTCTGTTTGCCGCAAACACAGGACGTATTTCTAGGGAGCATGAAATTAATCCGGTCAATCGAAAAAATTCAACGGAGAAAGCTGTAATTGTAGTTCACTGTGGGGTTGTCAAAACTTTACTGTCAATTACTGAACCACCTCTATAAATCCCGAGCAGACCAGTCAGCAAGAATTCTCTACTTCACGCTCCTTTTTCTTTATCATCTGCTACAACTCTAACAAAACTCTATACCAGTGTTTCCCAACATCGGATAGTTTGAGGGGGCAATTCGGATTTTTTTTTTACACCCTCCCGCTCCGAGCTATTTAAATTTAATGTTGGAGCACGCGCAAAATTTAGCACAAAAGCAATTTTTTATACAGTGCAGTAAATAATTATTAGGTATAGTTTCGTTTGATTTTACCAAACTAAACCAACTGGGTGATTAGAGTTGTCGACACAACGCGACCATTTTAAACTCGCCAAAAACGCCATTATACACCTAATTGGCCAAACTAAACTTCTGATAAGTTCCACAACAGCCAGAAACCTTTTACTTTTACATGTACATATTTAGCTGAATGTGGATTTAATGCAGTAAATGATTTACTGATAAAAAAATGTTTTCTGACCGAAAAAAAAGAATCGACTGGATGTAACACAACGTGGAGACTTACGATTAAAGCTTACTAACTTAATTTCATTTTTCTTTCAAATTACTACTTCGTTTTGTTAACATTTTATAATGATTTCTAACTACAACCTATCATTTATGTTTCTCAAGTAACAAATGCAATTTTTTTAAAAAGTATGTGTGCGGGGGGATTTTAGAAATGGAACATTGCACAAAAATGGTTGGGGAACACTGCTCTATACGGTACAATGGCCGGCATGATGAAGGTATAATGCGTACAAAATGTATCGTGGCAGCAAAAACCATAGGAAATCGGATCAAAACACAAGCAATACAAGTTCCAAATACTAATGTGGAAGCCGTTTTAACGCATGGCTAATCTTCATTGTACACGGCCGCTCATGGGGTTGAGATTCCCTCAGTTCATACTTAACGTTCGCTCCGTTAATCTTTAGCGTTATTTGTGCCTGAAGATCTTTCTGAGGACAACAATGACGTTAAACCCTTCCAAACTATCGATTTGAGCCTCTGAAAACATCGTTTCCCTCGAAGCCCATCTCACACTCACGTCACTATGTTAACTGGTATGTCTGGTTACATATCTCCGACGCCTCATAGCCAACTAATTTTCAAGTGTCGCGTGCAAAACTAATCCATTTACTTGAATGATAATATTAGCCAAACTGATCAGAAAATGAAGTTTTTCGAACTGATTGTAAAAACGCTTCAAGTTACTATTCTCCTGTACAGATCTGTAATATTTAGTCCTACGTCGAAAAATAATAAGAACATTATCAACAATCCGCGAAACGACAACTCATATGTGTAACTACGTATGACACGCACGTGAAACCGGACGTTTCAATCAATATTTCCGAAAATTTCCTGGTTATCCAGTTTGACGCAGTATCACACCTCTGAGACCCATCCCATTTGATTCAGCATCAAAAAATACTAGTAAACGATACGTAGCATGACCATTACGGTGGAACAAAGAAAATTAACTTCCTCTAGGCGATGCTGGGCAATTGGCATGGTGCGACGAGTTGCATTAATTCGCAGGAGGCAGTGAGAGGAAATGAGTGCAGGTCGGGGTGAAACGGTAACGAACTCTACGTTGTCCCGTGAGTTCCTTCAAGTTGTAGAATTAGCCTGACTATATTTACTGTTGTTGGCGTGATGAAGGCAGGCTTATTAAAACAAAACGCAACAGCGCCTTCCACAGTGTTCAACTTTATCTATATGTAAAGTTCGTTCCTACTTGGGCTATCGGCATCTAGTGCCAATTAAGGAGTACCAACTATATTTAACGCAGCGATCCCTGGCGTCTGTGAGGTCGTCGATGTAACGGCAGCAACTGGAAATAGCGGCAGGACTCTGTTGTGCGCTATGGCAGTACTTCAGTTTATGCCAACGTGATACGGAAAACACGAATGCGAGCACGACTGTGAAGAGAAACAATGAAAAGGGCAGAAATAATCGCTGTATTAACAGGCAGAGTGAAAGCAACGCTCATAAAAATAAATAAAAAAACAAAACCTCTCAATCTCATTGAGGAGGGGTGTCTTGACGGAGGCGGCTGGTTGGGTCGGCAGAAGTGTGAAAGTCGTCCGGTTGTAAACCGCATCCTATCAATTCACTCTGCCAATAAGCTGATGAGGTAAATGTTCGGAACAGTGGTTGAAAAAATGAATGGAATCGGTAGGTGGGCGTGAAGACGCCAGTTCGTATCGGGTAAGTTCGGCATAAAAAACAACTGTGATTTCACTATTTTCCATCTAGATGCATTCCTACACTTCTGAGGGCGCTCTATTCGACTCAGCGTTGAAAAATATCTACAAAAGTACACCAAACACGACGCAATTGCAACAACACTGCAAACATTTCGTTTTCGGCTAACTTTTTAAACCATTTTCCTCATTACAACCGTATAGGGCTCCTTTCGATTGGATTGCCGAGTATGTGGGCACAACTAGATCCCAAATGGAACTTTTGTACAAAAGAGCTGATTGTTTAGGTTGTATTAAAGGCAAAATATGGCCTGGACGGCGACAGACAGTGTCAAATTTTGGGGTGGGGGTTGTAGAAACATTTTCCTGACCAAACACATTTGTTTACTATTCAGAATGCAGTATCAACACAAGAATTTAAGCGCCACTACGTTTTAGTTGATAGGTGGACGGAGCTGCGCTCATTTCCCGGCCTCCCGTCTCACTCCGACCCAATGTCGATTTTCGTTCTTCCGTAGTAGTCAGGTCATGTTTCGTATCGTTAACCAATATTTTCCTTTGCTGAATCGAATAAGGTCGGCCTCGAAGGTGTGAAATCATGCTGTGCAATCATACTTTGCTAAACTGCCGCGTTTGTCAAATGTTCCTCAAAAACGGCTATAACGATTTCGATCAAACCTGCGTCTTAATACCTAACACCGACATTTTGTTCTCCATAAATAATGTAACGTTCATATTTAAATGTTAATTTAATTTTATTATGAGTAATTTGCCCGTGTTCATCATTTTTAAGATAATTAAACTTCAACTTTCCGATTCACTAATTCGTTCGTTCAAACCGTTTTTCACGCACTTTTTTGTCCCGACATCTTTCTCTTTTACGTTCACTTTTGGGACATTCCCACATGTAGATAAGGACAACTTACGCTGATACTGTAATGTACTTCATTTTACATGCAGACGATGGTGTAACATCTGAAATCGGCTAAGAAATATCAAATCCACGAGGAAATGTACTAGTTCTATTGAAATTTCCGTTTCTAGGATTTCCCATCTCTAAATATGTTCCAACAACACACTAACATTTCATTATAGAGCGAATTTTCGGCCAATCCGTACAATTTCTAACGACGATACCCGCGTTATTGTCATTTACGTTATTTTTGTGCTCAAAATAGTTCATTTCAGCTCAGGAAATCATTCAGCCATTTTATTCGGCTAATTTGACGTCTTGTCCTTCGGATGTCACTCCACTCTTCCTCGAGCTTAACAACATAATTGAATGACTATTCTGCGGTGCGTTGGGAAACTCGGCAGTTGTAGCCCAACGATCGGCAATGAAATTGATTGAGTAACGAAGCAACAGATGGAACGTCGGACATTTCGAGTTTGCTGGTCGCGAGGGGGGACGTTCGGAAAGCGAAAGTTGATTTGGGCTACCGGTCGTAGGAATCAACGACCCTCACGTTCTGCTGTGGAGGGTTTCAGGGAGCGAGTCTGATATGGTTATTATCTAAGAGGGAGAGAAAATCTAATGAGAAGAATCAAACGTCGTGCAACTGGGTATTGAATAGGGAACCGGGAGAGGGACGAAATACACGTCATATCTCGACAACAGACCTCTAATATCCCTTCATTATACCATCCCGAGGACTGAAGTCTTCACAAGAGGTATTAGCTTCTCCCCTCTCTTTTCCACCCTTCGCCACGCTATTATCTCCCTCTTTTCCAGTTCCCAACTTCCCAAACTGTACTCTCCTTCCCTCTCACCCTCTTCTTCGTATTAAACGCACAATTCGGCTCTTAAGCCAATTTAAAAAAAGCACTGAGCGAAGCA
This sequence comes from Pachypeltis micranthus, assembly GCA_020466155.1. NCBI lineage: Eukaryota > Metazoa > Arthropoda > Insecta > Hemiptera > Miridae > Pachypeltis > Pachypeltis micranthus. The sequence continues at coordinate 44,965,459 of CM035769.1, forward strand.
TTAATGCTTTGAGCCTAGTCGCTAGTCGCTAATGCCCTTCGAGATCTCCTCTTCATCGCCGTTGGTAAAAGGCTTCGGCAATTAATCACGAACCCGCCATCAAACCTCCGCCGACTCAACGCAGAGTTGCTTTCTGTTCATCGAATTGAACTTGAATAGTCAGGGAAATTTGCTGAAGACGAACCGTGCTAGATGTTTCGTAAACGAAAGCGGCTCCACATTCCCCAACTGGCAACTGTTCAAACTTACTCATGTTCTTGATTTGCAGTTCTTGAAGGTTCAGAAATTAGTTGAATATACGGAATAACTGCACTGTTGGAAGGACTGAACTGAGGAAAACCAAGAGATCAACGTAGCATTCGTTCTACACGGGACGTTCAGAAAGTAAAAGTGCAAAGCTTCCTAAGAATACTCCAGACCGTTTTATTTTTTTTAAACTCAACTTTTTTGCCATGATCACAATACTTCCCTCACCCGTTGGGTAGCATCACATTCACTTTCCCCATCCCCTCGTATATTCAGCGATTCTATACGCAAGTAACCTTTAGGCTCAGATTGCATGAACCTTAACTCAACTTTCAAAAATATCAACCAAAAAATACAATACCATCTTTAAATGTTCCATATTCTATATCCAACCCTATAAACCCTAGTTGCTAAGCCCACATTCAGCTTTCAAGCCCCTCTATGAGATCTTAACCTATCTCACAAATAACTCAAACGCCCGAAGCCACAGGAGGGAATAGTTCGACAGACATTATCACGCAGCCACTCAGTCCATCGATCAGTCTTTTGAGTCGCCCGCGGAACCTGCAAAAGTCTGCTTCGTTAATCTCTTTCGAACGGTTCACTTCCTCCGCCAAGAAGATTCATTTCGTTATTTCAAAGTCCCCTCCTCCCGCCCCATTGAGACAGCAAATTAGATTAAGGAAAAACCAGAATTCAAGCTGTGGGGCTCAAGCCGCAAAGTTAAGAAGTCTCGACGTATCGTAGTTTCCAAGTGCTCCGATCTCCTTTACCCATTCAACAAAGGTACATTCTGTTCTTGCGCCGAAATAAATAAATAATCACTCCCACACTCCTAGTCGCTTACAGCAGTAGTCTGCGTCGTATCCCGCAACATTGACATGCCACTAATATGACGGGGTTTGACAGCATCACCAAGCCTAATGAATGTATTGATGGGATAATACGAGCGGCTTCCCTCCCGCTCCTCCTTTTCCACATCAACAGTAACAAAAGCGGCAAAGACAATGGCCTGACATCCGACACCCAATTAAAAGCGCCGAAGCTTAGTTTACCACGTTGCAGAGCACAAAGGCACTTTTTCAACAGAATTAATATGAAAAGGCAGCGACTGGGGACATGAGAGGGGGAAGGGTGAGTTTTGCTAACGTAATGAGGGAGGATCTCGTTGGAGTGGGGAAAGCATCGCGATCCCTCGGCCAAATGAAGATGAATGGGGTAGTCGAGGATGAAGAGGACGACTCGTTGGTAGTCTCTTTGTTAATTTCTAATCAGGCAGAGGGGTTGAGGGAAATACGTCGTAAACACTTAGGCCGATTAGGCCCTGAGATCGGGCCACAGGTGTGCCGTTCTTCAGCGATAAATCAACTTTTGGGTCGCCAGCAGACTGAATTGAGTAGGTCCTACCTTTACTGTTCTACAACTTTAAAAAATAATTATGTAACGGAATAAGGAACACTATCGTGAGTTTTGGTTGTGCGCGTGTGAGCCGTTCTCGCTTCAGGGCGTCTGGTACTTCAAGCATCTACCTCGGTGTAGGCCTTCTACATATACCATATCGCCAAACATCCTCTCTTACGAGAGGATCGCGACATGATGGTGATCTGCCAACTTAGTCCGAAATTACAGGGACCCGAGCTGTGAAGCTAAACTCGAGTTTCCTCGAAATATGGATCTTAATCATTAACGAGTAGACTGCGATCATTGAACGTGTTTCAGTAGAAGTGAGGCAGTATATTTCCCCCCTCACTTTTAGCTGCTGCTCCTGGAGTGAACAACTTCAATGTACGGATCTTTAGGAGTTAGCGTGAAGCCCCAGAAAACCTACTTAAAGATTGGCGTCGTTTAATAAGGTATTTTAAGACGCAGGTTGAAGAGGAGGCCTTTGTTTGAGGAAGCAATTAACCACACTACTTTACTTTCCACACTCCTGCAGCGAATCAAGGACTCAATGAATGATGATTTTTGCGGTGACTTGTCAAAAATTACGGCGATCTCGAGATCTAATCCTATCCACAAGTTTCCTCGGAATGTGGGTACTTTCAATAGGAACAGAACTAGGCGTTCTTGTAATTGCCGGGGATTAATGTGTGAGAAAAGCAGCCCTAATCAGATCCAGAGTGAGCAAGGAAGAGGGTGCCGTTGGTCCGGTCGGCTACAAAAATGTGGCTAGTTGTGTTGCTGAGGCACTGCCGCTGCATTTGTCGACAAAGTTTGCTTCTCGTCCGAACGTCTGGTGACCCCAACATACCATTGTGTTGTTGGGTGCGGCAGAGCTGGTGGCGGAGTCTTTCCTTGGAGGTGAAGTCTTGCTGTGGAAACGAGGTCGACAAGAAGTTATTTGGCGTGCCAAGTCGTGCTAGCGTCGCAGGCTGATGTTACAGCAGAATGAGCCACCTGTTGTTGTTGGCTGATGGCTAGCGTGGCAACGAGAGTTCTAATTTTTACAAACTGGTTATGTTACCCGGTAACGGTACAACAATTGTCTAACTGCATTTAAAGACGAAAGCGAAGCTTAGTAGCTGGTAAGTGACCACCAAGTGGCTCTCTGGAACTCATCAGTCATCAGCCTTACATTAACTTCTGGTTGTGAAGACTTTCAGAATTTCTACTTGACTCAACGCCTTTTCCGTACATTTCCACATGACAGACACAGACACGCGATATTTTTAGCTTCGGAAGCTCTGAGTGAGTCCCATTCCAAGCTTTATAAGCATCAGCCGCACCAATTCCGCTTCCATTCTTCCTACAGCGTGGAGGTGGTAGCTTTTGATGTGTCTACGACGAGGAGTAAGTCTTAAATAAGGAATGTGGGTTGTTTGCAGGGAGAAACGCATTTCAACAATGCAGCAACTCGTCTCACTCATGAAACACGAATGTGACTAACTTGCAGAAGCGAAAGCAGTTAGGTGAAGTTAGGAAGGCGGTATCGGGCTGAGCTCCGATTGAGTATCGTCTGTTCAGTTTTTAGGGCGAAGCTATCCTCATTAAAGAGCTGCTGCTTTCGTGTTGGCACAGTTGTTCGGAGACTCAAACGCGAAAGAACTGTATCAAAATCGATAACACCCTTTTCCGTACTCCAATAACCAACCAACTGATTCAAAGTGGGAATATAAACCTATCAAGAGAAAGCCTCTCTTTTTAATACCCGTTCAAAGGTCCAGATGTGGGAGCGAAACGACGACGACGAGGACGGTGATGACGAGGAACAGGAGGGCTGACAAAGATGATGGGAAAAGGTTGCAACCCCTCAGAGGCCCCTGGTCTCTGCCAGTCCCTTTAGTAGGGATCCCGGTCCCTAGGGCCCTTTGAAGATCGAGGTTTCATCAACTATTCAATAGCTTTGTGGCTTTTAATTGAGGTTTGGAAACCAGCTTCTCATTTTCCTGTGGGGACGCACTCACACCGCGCAATCCTCCACCCCCTACCGCCAACCAAAACGGATTTTTTCACACTGGGCGATGAAATCGCCGGGTAGCTCACAGCAGTATTTGTCGCGGAACAGCAAGTATGATAATGCTGGGAAAACGGTCTGTGTGCGTTTGTAAACGGTTTTTAGGTTAAACAGCGGAACCAAATCAGCTCAAACTTGATATCCACCCCGCAGGTCACCATGGGGCGCCAAAATAAGGGTATGGGCAAAATCCGTTCTAAACTACCTATAGTCATCATAGTGACTAAAACACCAGATATTGTTTTCTCAAAAACGGCTCTGACGATTTTGATTAAATTTTTTACTTTGAGAGCGACGAGAGCAGCACAATAAATTACCAAACATTTCGACGAATATCGAGTTTAGCGTAATTTTTTCCTCATAAACTCCGCTCAATTGTTACTAGGTTCTTCAGAAAAATTCACGTGATACTCCAACCAATACGTTGAGTTTTTAATAACGTTCATAAAATATGCAGGGGCTACTCCAGCAATTCCGGAATTTCAACCACCGCCGTTGCACTACCATTTCTAAACGTTTTTGCCCGATAACTCTGAGAAAGTGATTATTAGTCTTTTAAAAAAAAATCGGGCTTACACCCTCAACAATTCTCCGTGCACCAATTGCTCAATATTGGTCGGAGCATGGGTACGAGCAGCACAATGAATTCAGGATCTGTAAGCGCTACTACTTTCTGCCGACGTGAAGTGATGTTTCACATGAACTCATTGAAAACTAAATCGAATTAGTAGAATAAACCACGAACACAAGTGAATTGACGTAGAGAAAATGGTTGTTGTGTGATGGGGCCTCACCTGATACTTTCTTGAGATTGTCACGATAAACACACAACTTCTCTGAACAGATCGTTCGCTCGGTTTATTAAGAATCGACAAAGAACATATAAATACTTCTATTTGTAAATTATAATGCGTTACAATTACGATAATAGCTATTCGATATTGTAACATGATGTGTTGAGAGTAAGTAAAATAAGTAATTGAAGGAATTGCATGAGTCAGAACTTAGTATAAACAATGGGGCGCTAGAGTGCGTGAAATCGTAATGACGTTATAAAAACACGAACCAACAAAATAAAATGGAAAACGCTGGGTCTGTAGGTGATTTCTGTATTTCTTAGAAGTGTTAGACAGCTAAAAACGACGACTTGAGTTCGGAAAACCGCTGATAACCGTCGAGGGGCTATCAAGGATCCTGCAAATGTTCAAAAAATATTTCACCAAATTTTATGTTGGGGTAAGAGTGCTGTTGGAATTATCTAGTTCACTACAATCACAAATGAAGGACCTGGTGGGAATTGTGCTCATCCTCCACGACTGTGGCTCACCATCGCTCAAGGGGAAGAATCGTCCGAAATTACCGAAGATCTCAGGCTAATCTGAGTAGGTGTAAAACGAAAGTGCTGTTTCCACAAAATCAAAATATCTTAACGCGATCGCAACAGAGTCGCAGTCAACGAAAATTCACAAAGCGCCGGATGTCTGCGTTCGTCGACGATTCCACTATCCCGGCTGAGCCTGAAAATCCCAACTGATGAGAAGAAGAAGATGAAAAATAAGGGAGGGGAGGCCTAGTGAGATCGTGTCAAACCGAAGCTCTGGGACGCTAAGCTTCGCTAAGTCCTCGAGTTCATCCGCAAGCGACTCGACTCCTCTTTTCCACATTTCAGCTTCAGACGTGGCACCAATCCATCACACGACCCCTTTTCCTGTCGCAGCTACGGAAGGCATCAGGCTTCCATAGGAGTTTCCATAAGGAAGGAAGAGAGTGAAGGGAAACGTTTTATGTACGAAAAAGAGCCGTTGAATCACATCTGACTCCAAATTTGTTGATAGTTCGTAGGTTTTTTGGAGTGCGAAAGTGAGAACGAAAGCGAGAAAGTGTGAAGTGGAGTCAACTTATCAGTTAACTCCCAATTAATTTTGTTCCTTCAGACCCCATGTCGTTCTGCTCAAAAATTCTCATTTCTAATCCCCAATTCGGTCCAATTATAAACGAAGCTGTCACAAAACTGCTCTTGTCTACTAGCATTCATGTTCTTCATGCTCCTTCTCATGGTTGAGTGGTGACCTCTAGCAAAATATAAAACATCCGCTGTGAAGTCGATCATCGCGCTTGTATAAATAAAAGAAACATTTTTGCCTTCGTCGCCAAACACTATTTGAGAAGACCATCGTGTATGAACGAGACTGAGAAGAAAGGACTGAACCGAATTGACTTAAACCGTCATATTTCGCGTGGAGATCAACAAAGGACGCACAAATGGGGGCATGAACCAATTAGGTTAGATAGTGATCAAAACACTCAATATTTAAACCGGATGTAACGATTTTAATTACATTTTTTAGGGGATTTTTCGAGCCACACGATTCATACCGTGAAGGTTTCCTTGGTAGGAAAATGGCAAGATCAGCCCAACAAATTAGTTGAAATTTATTGAGTTTCTTATACTTGCGCCAAGATCATTAATGAGTGATTAGCGTGAAAGAGATTCATGAAACTGTGAAAAATGGTAGCAAGTGGAACGGCGGGATTTTCTAGGGTTCGTTCTAATTATCTTATGAACCTTATTAAGCCCTGCTCGTCAAGGCAGTTTATTGGACTACCATCCTGATTTTTTCTGAAAATTCTAGTATTATTTGAGTGGAGCTTATAAGGGAAAAACTGCAATGCACTACTAAAATCGCAATTCATTATGCTGATTTCGTCATTCTTCGGCGCTATTATGGTACTGCAGTGTTATTTGGATTTGTACCTCCAAAAAATTAGATGAAAATCGTTTAGAGATGTCTATGAAATTGAAATGGGATTTAAATTATAAAGGAAATGTCTACTTTTCCTTAAGAGTCAAGTACCGTTTTTTCTGCGTACAGAAGGAGGACCAATGTGTAAACGTGTGCCGTATGCCGAGATTATGATTTTATGAGAGATGTACACAAAATGTGTCGACATTATTTTTGCTACTTGATTTTAGTTAAGTCCCCTAAAATTTGTGTAAAATTTTTTGAGAAACACAAACGGTGGGTACGGTACAGCTTTCGTACAAGTAAGCAACTTCTAGGGACATTATGTCTTTTATTTTTGTTTTTATGCAATGATAACTACGTTTGATTGTGCTCGTTGATGGTTTCGATATAATAGCCGCGTCAATTGCAATTGACATCATCACTTGGTCACTGAGGTTATTAAAACGTGTGATGTTACCAAGCGTAACATTTTGTAACAGACGTTACCAAGCGTTACACTTCAACCATTCGATATTTCGTGACGCTTCTCCGTTACATATCCCACATTTATATCCTGCGTAACATCTCCGACGTTACATTTTCGAGCTTATGTAGCAAAGTAAAGACATAAAATGTCAAAAACCAATTATCTCAACTGCTGCATTTTCTGACACAGAAGTAACCAAATAATGAAATTTTTAGATGTTGGATAAATTAGGGTTCTTCTCGACGAGCGAACAGAATGTTCACGAAATTTAGGCCAGTGGGTGTAGTTACCGTCAAATTTACGAAGTGTAATTCTGGGTAGTGAAGAAGATACTCGTGAATCTGCCCCAGTTGCGTTTCCAAGGCCGGTGAAGGTCCCGTTAGCTTCATTCTGTTTGGCTGCTTCTATGTCGCAAATTATTTCTTACGCCACATACGCTTCCTTGTAGTAGCGCTTAATATTGAATTGGAAATCCTTTTCCTTTTCAGTAGGGAACTGAGTTCGTCTCAAAGATCCTCGCACTTGGTATGATACTTTTCTATTTTCCTAAATAAACCCTTGAAATTACAGATCTTGGTGGGATCTCTATAATTACTTAGTTCGCGTACTAATAGCTAAATCCAGTGGCGATTGCCCTTGAAGGTGTCTGGAAGGTTACTAAGGGACGAAACGTATTGGTCTCAGGTCATTGGAAGACCGTCTTTGGGCTGAATGTGATGCGCATAAGATAATTAGGAGCAATCTTAGAAATTCTATATTTGATTTAGTACCATTTCTCATAGTTTTCACTTGATAATAGGCAATGAAAGTAATAAGAATGTTTTTAAAAAACCCAGCCAATTATTACACAACGGTTTATCATTCCGTTGCATAGCTTGACGTAGTCTCACACCTCCGAGACCCATACCATTCGATTCAGCATCGAAAAACACCCGTCAACCATACGAACATGACCTGACTACAATGGAACTACGAAAACTAAGTATTCCAGGAGGAGTGCAAATGAAGAAACTATTAAGATTCGCTGTATTAGCCACGAGGTCTTTTAATTAGCGAAATTTAGCTCACTATAATTACTGTGATTTCGCTTTTTTCGATTTAGACGCAGCCGTAAACCTCTGAGAATCGTTCCACTCGACCCTGCATCTAAAAATACTTAGAAAACGATATCAAACACCACGTATTTGCTATAAAACTGCCAAAATCGCATTTTTGTTAATTTTCTTAATCATTTTTTGCCTATAACAACCTTGGGCTTCGTCCGATTGGATTGCCGAGCAGGCGGGCACAACTAAATACCAAATGATATTTGAGATGGGACGGACATTGCAGATTTGGGTGGAATTCCGACGTCTTGAAACGTAAAGTATCGAAAAATGCTAATAATTCAGAATGAATTATAAACCAAAAACCACGTAGATAGTCCCACAAATCACTGGCTACTCCAATAACTGTCGTGGCATGACTAGCAGCAAGTCAATAAGTTCTAAACCCTTAACGCCACCAGTAGGGAAGTAGAACGTTGAGCTAACAATTTTATATAAATTGATGGAACTACTAGCTCGAGTGCCTAGTAGAGGGGCTGAGGAAAGTTGTGTTGTGATTAGGTTTTTGTTTTTTCACTCTCACTAGATTGATTATACTCCGAAAGTGTCTTCAAAGAGTTAATATCGCAGCATATAGATTCGCCATAAACGTTCTTCCGAAAGTTGGCAGAGCGAGTTGAAACTCAAAATGTGCCTTCTGTTTTCCAAAGTTTGTTGTTTCAAATTTTTAATTGAGTTCGGTCAACCTTAATTGACCTCTCACTCTATAATCACGGGGATACGCATCAAGATCGGAAAATATGATTTGCCTACGCTTCAGGAGCTTCATTTTTCACGTTTTCTCCAAAACAGTTGTTAAGGTTTTGACCAAACATGCTACATACGGCGAGCTTTTAGCCAACTAGTGTCTACACTTTGCTCTCAATAAATATCTATGTGGGAATCCGTTGAACGACGCAGCGTCAATTATACGTCGCCTATCATCGAATTTACTGGGGTTGAGAAGTGTGACGCTTCGCGCCAGATATTAGTTAGTGGGGAGAGGGTTGGAGCTACTGCTTTTGGAGCTCCGATAGACATGGTCAATGCTGTTTATATCGACTTCCGCAAATCGGCGTATTGAAAGCGCAGTCACGTGACACGAAATGGGCTCTGGAAGCGACTAATGGAACGCATTTTTTTCGGATTTTTTACTGTTATTACCAGGGGACGTCATAGCTAAGCGTTGAAATATGTTTTCAGAGCGGCGGCTTCCTGACTGCCTGACTGCTTCCCGTCACACGGAGGGGATGTCGACGCGCGGCCACGCCACCGGAAATGCGACAGTTCACGCGCAATTACCTTCGAAAGTAGAAGAAAGGGATTTGACTGGGGGCGGCTGAAGTAACGAAGAGATTTTAAGATAAAACCGGGCGAATTAAAGTCGCGTTTTTACGCATCCATCGACGCTGTAATGCGCCACATTCGGATAATAGTCGGCCTTAATTGGACCGGAAACTTCTGATAAGAGTTGACTACGTCACTCGACTGTTGATGTCGCCATCGTCCAACCTGTTAGCATCGAAGGATATTACTCCATCATCGACAAAACCACACCTGGTGTGGTGTTAGGAAGTGGGGGGGGGGGATAGTTTCAAAAATCGGAAAAATGAAGAAATTCGGTCGATTACTCCTCGAATCTCCTATTTCAACGCATTTACTGTAAGAACGTTTCAGGACGTTTATGCGGTGCGACGCACCCCACAACTTTCCTCAGCGCAACGTGCAATCCACGATTTTTACCGCTCAAGCAACTAATTCAATGCGCTCTTCATTCAACACATGCTTATTTCAACTTCATGTTATCTCCACAATCTATGAGTTGAGGCTGACAGCGCTTATCGGTCCGGACCTTATTAGGATGTTGCTACTTATCGCACGACGTTCCTGAAATACTCAAGTATAGGTAATTCGTTGGACTTGCAAACTGCGAAAAAACGACGTTAGGTTGAGTTTCGGAATTTCTGTACTTGCTCCTGATTTTATGATGTACATTATTAAACAGCCATTGCAGGTAGCTGATTGGATTATCGTCCTGATTTTTTCGAGAGCTTAAGCGTCATATGTTCGAGATTTATAGAAAACAAACTGAAGTATAATCGTCTTTTGTCGAAAATTTGTTATTATATTGTGCTGCTGTCGTTTATTTCTCAACAGTCAAAATTGTATAATAGGCGAACATAATTTTGATTTGTTGACACAACAAATTTAATCAAAATTCCTTACAGCCGCTTCTGTGAAAAACATTATTTTGAGTTTGATCATTTCGATAACTATAAAATACGACGCTAAGGAATGTAAATAGACATAAACCGTGTCTGATAACGATTTTGTGACTTGCAATTTGTATTCAGCATGCTCCAAAACGTGAAATATTATGGAACGGAGGATTTTGATGTGGAAGTGAGAAGTTGAAATTATTTCGAGAGCACCACAACACGAGGGCATATCCAGCCGTCGACACAGCAGAAAGATCCATCTTCACTTCAATGAAGAAGACAGAGTGTGCGAATGTGTGTGTTCGTAAGAGTTCGAAGGGCGCAGCTGAAAGGGGCTGAACGCTTCTCGTGTGATGGCCGCCAATACCACCTCATTTGAAAGAAGGCTGTTTTTGTGGGTTATGAACGGTATCATATATATATATATATGATATTACACTATACGTTATCGTACAGGTACATAATTGGTGTAACACCACTATTTTCTGAAGATCCTATTAACATTTGAACGGACGTTATGGGGAAAAAACTTTGCCAAACTCCGATTTCGTCGAGATGTTTGGTAATTTATTGTGCTGCTCCTGACATTTTCTCACGGATGAGTTGTAAGGGCATTTAAGGAGTGCTATTCGTTTCTTTTGTTCGCGAAAATAAGGTTATGGTCAATTACCGCCAATGAAAAGTGTAGGCGGGGCGCCAAAATTGTATCAAAAACTAGTTTTTTCCTAGCCAAGAAGATCCACTAAAGATCAGTATGAATGCAGTATTTTCCTCGCCAGTTCGGTCGAAGTCGGAGAGGTTCTGAGGGTTTTTCGGGAAATAACTCGCGTTTCGCAGAAAATCACAAGGGTCGTCGACCGGACTGAGTAACAAAGGACTTCAACCAAAACCTCCTTCGAAAGGGGCACCTCAAGGGACGCAGAAGACAATCATTTTCTGGAGCAAAAGGCATTAACATGATTAAAGTCTCGAGCGGAGCGACCTCAACATAAGGAGGAAATGGAGACAGACGAGACGGCTCCTCTAGCTTGCTTTCTTTGCTTTTCTTAGCCGCTATCAAGTAATGGAACGGAGGGCGAACCACCAGTGGTGGATGGGCATTGTGTCTCCTCTCTTCCGTCTATCCTACTCCCTTTTATTCCCGTTTTGCCAACGCGTGTCTTTCGCTGCTGCAATTCCAGCGACACAGTCTCGGTCAAACCACTGCGACCAACCTTCCCCTAATCCCTCGTATAAATTATGTTTGCGTCATTCGTGCTGCCCTTAATGTGTCGTGGTGGGAGGTCCACAGTGCATGTAATTGGAAAATGGAGGGCAAACATTAAGAATTCCCAACTATTCTGAGTCATTTTAAAAGCCTCAACCAAACTTTTTACTTTCCTTAGCCTTTTGAAATAGGAAGGAAAGTTATGTAATCAGCTGAGAAAAAAGCAGATCTTTACTTTTCTTAAGACTTCTTAGTCCGAAGAGCCTAAATTGGGAAAGTGGCCTGTGTCTACTGTCTTTCGGACATTATTGAGTTTTCTAATATTCAAGACGTGAGAAATGGTAGTAAATGAAACGGCAGAGGTTTCCAGAATTTCTACGGTTCCTTTTTGTGTGAACAGTTCATAATAGAACAACCAAACTATAAAATTTTCATTCGGGGCAAATTACAAACTGCCTAAATGAAGGTCGTGGCATGAGCAGGAGTAACTCATGCACCACCAGTTTCTATCCAGAAAATTGAGCAAGAACGGAAAGTAGATAAACTTAGTGTAAACAGATTTCGTTAGTTGCGAGAGTTACAAAAATCGCTGAATGAATGTGGGGCTGAGGAAAGTTGTGTGATGTGTCGTATCAGATATTTGCACGCGAAAAGTAAATCTCGCTTTCTTTTCTTCTCTGGCCACAAATAAGTATAGTTATAGTGAACAAAACACCAACATTTTTTATTTAAAAAAAACGGCGTTAACGATTTTGATGAAATCACGACCAACAAATGGAACTGTAAATACTGTATAGATTTCATTCGTGGGAAAATGACAAAAACAGCGCAATAAATTATGCAAAATTTCGAAGAAAATCGATTTTTGCCCATTTTCTTGAAAAACCCCGCTGATGTGTTAAATGGGTTCTGAAAAAACATCAAGTTGGTAGCAGAATAAACTGCCTAAGCGAAAGATGTTCAAGGTTGGCCGTAAAATAATTAGCAGCACGCTCAGGTGTGCGTGGTTGGCTATGCCTCCCATATATCGTCCCATGTGGGTACATTCACGCTCCGGTTCGACCTGGGGGACTCGGTGTTCCATCTCTCTCTACCACTATTTCGGTCTTCGGACGTACGCGCCTGCAGGCATCTGGCTGCGATGTTACACGCGCTGTGGCTGGTCTGGGATTCGTTCAAGATCTACTGCGAAGCTTTGACATGGCGACTCCTCGGCCAGCCTTCGGAGTTTGGTGGCTGCTCTGCATGGACATTCTTTGATCCTGTCCAAGCGAGGAGTGTGGTGCAAGAAAAGCGCTGAGATGCGTTGGTTGGGGGTGTCAGCAGGTGTTGTGAGAGGTATCACCACCTGTGTGATGCTCGCTCGGTCGTATTTGAGTCGGTCATGGAACGTCGTCTTATCCTTCTTTCATTCCTCCTCCCAATGCTTCTATTATTTATTTAGCTTCTTTGTGCCCCCCCCCCCATTCCATTTTTGGGTGAGCATGGAAAATATGGGTGTATGTAACTCTGTAGTTCAATTAGCGGGAGAACGGCTGAACCTGGTTGTATTTTGTTTTGTTCGCGATTTTTGAAAATAATAGGGATTTACATCCATTTCAAAGGGAATTAGGGTCCAAATCGTACAACAGCTCTAACGACGTTTAAACAAATTATCTTCTTCTAATAAGTATGTAACCTTTCTTCTCTGAAAATTAAGGTGAACTGCTTTCTTTCACTTTTTGCCGAACCGCCTTAACGATTTCCACCTTCATTAATGTTCTCCTGATAGCCCATTGAACAGAGATAAGACAGTGACCTTTCGAAGGCCCTTACGTGTATGTACGTGTGTGTGTGTGTGTGTGTCAGGGATTCCTGGAATCGGACTAAGACCAGACATCATCGCTGTGCGTACCGATCACTCCGCGGCGTTCTTCGATGTTAAGGTGGTCTCTGGAAGTACACTAAAAGATTATGCAGCATTTTCGTGCGCGATAAAAAGACAGCGAGATAAATATTAAAAAATGTTAGTAGTTTCATTCCGCTGTCGTAGTCACATTTGAACTCATGCGTGACAAGACGATCACTAGACAGGAACAACACACTAAATTAACAAAAATTTACGATCATTTTCGTGCACTTTTTCCTTGTAAATCTGAGTTTCTTGTGAGTTCTGAAAAAATTCCGTTAGTTGCAAAATAAGCTATTTATACTTAAATAATAATCAAAAGGCCATAAAATAATCAAAAGCAACTTCAACAATTGCAGAATTCAAACTAACGTCGTTTGTCCGCACTGTTTTTCTATAATTCCAGAACACGGTCTAAAACCATATTGATATTACCTAGACGATAGTTTCAATTACCGTCGGTATGATTAGCAGCCCAATAAATTCTGAAGCTTCTGAGCGCTAGAACGTAGAACATAAAGTTGTTTTTTACAAGTTCTGAGTGAAACTGAGTGAAAATAGAGGATAGAATAACGTGGGACTGAGGAAAGTTGTGTGATGCGTCTCTCTAGAAATATTTTTTGAATCGAGGACCGTTTTATTTGAATTGGACCACTCTCAGGAGAAACGAAGCTGTCAAGCTTCGAGCTGAGATATTTTTTTTGACATCTGCAGTCAACAACACTTTTTCCCAAGTATAGCACAGCGATGTCAATTTAAATGGGACTGGGCTTCTCAAAGGCAGCGGCGCTCGATAGCACTTCGTAGGGCTGTTGAAGTTGTTTTCCATTAAAAGGATCTGACTTTTTTTTTCTCAACTTTTTTGACGCTTCCTTTTGTAGTCAGCCTTCGATTTGTAATTAGTATTTCCATTTCCCGAAGCTTTGAGAAGAAGAGGAGTACCCAAAGTTACTCAACTGCGTCAATGGTAGGAGCCGAAAAGCGCCATTAAGTTAAACAAGCGAGTCGGGAGTTGAAGCGGTGCATTAGAGACAATACACAGATTGCGTTAAGGGGATGGTGCGTTGGTAAAACGGTTCTGGAGGGTTTGGGCTTTTCCCTCTTCTTCCTTTCACAGCTTCACGGTCAATCTCTTCCGAGCATCGTCACAACAACACCCCTTTCACGACATCGACGTCCCCCACCGTTCCCTTTTAGGGCCCTCGGCTTCTGGAGCGGGAAGTAATCAGGCAGCAACCCCCTGGCGCTGGAGTGCGGAATGGGGAGAGAGGCTGGGAGTCTGCACTTAACTCATTACTTGGCCCAGCCGCGAGCTCGACGCTCTGGATTATTTTTATTCGACGAAAATGGGAGTCGACAAGTCCGACGAGAAGCGCACGAACGACGTTTGACATAACTGAAAGCCTGAGGAGTGGGTTGATGAACATCAAATTCGGATCGTGGCCATCGTGATGTGTAGAGTGTTCTCTGGGCTCCCCCAGCTGGTAGCGAGCTGTTCTGTGCACCATATCTCGTTCTACACCCTCACAGCCATGCTACGAATCGCGCGTCGTCTGTAGAGGATATTTACCTCTATGTTCGATAAAAGATGGCAGAGTTAGACTAACGAAACCAGCAAATTCGACGCAACCTGCCCAAAAAAGAAGAGCCTTCAGATGTTTACATTTAAATATCTGTCGCATCGCTCAACTTTCCTCAGTCACACGGGCTTCAGCGAGATACTTTGGCAATTTATTCAGTTGCTCCTACTCATTCCACCACCGTTATTGGGCAATCCGTGCATAGGTGACTTCGGAGAATATCGACGTGATTATTTTGAGACACATATTCTGTTTGGGAATTATCGATTAAAAACTGTGAGATATCGAAGTAAGTCTCACAACAGTGGTTTGAATTCGGAAATTTCTGGAGTTCTCAGTAATTATCATATATGTGGTCGATTGTAAGTACGCTAAATTAAATATTCGTCGCACTCTTTGATATTTTATTGCGCTACTCTCATCATTTTCCCACAGATGAGAATTTTACTGTTGTGTTATTCGGAGCTGTCCATACGAAAATTTAATCAAAATTCTAAATGCCGTTTTTGAGACGTCCCTGTCAAAATAGTTGAGAAACCCCCCCCCTCCCCAACCCGTCAATGGAGCATTGCGTCTACTCGCTTGACCAGCCTCTGCTTCAAACCCCTACTGAAACTTTCTTGGGTAACTCCAGATTCGCGTTCAGAATCCCTAAACACTTGGCAACTTGGGATGCCTCTAATTGTTTTAAGGAACTCCTCAAGATCATCTCCGCTTCTTTCCGAGAACTCGGCGAAGGAGAGTTGGGGTAGGCGTTACCCTGAGGGGTGGAATACTGTTATTGGCCATAGTTAAAAAATTAATTATGAAGCTTCACTAAAATAAATCACATCCTTAATGAGATCATAGTGAGAATGCGGATAGTATGATGGAGTTCCATGAAAAAATAGTTGGTGAGAACAGTAGCTATGATTGATGGTCGTTGAGGTAGGTGGTGGTTGGAAATGATGGTAGTGATGCCTCAACGACACTGCAATATAGTTGTCCCCCCAGTCCCCCCCCCCCTCACCACCCCAATCATTGAGTGCTGGAGTTGACATTTATCAGGCCAGGTGAAACATCAAGCGGTTTGTGTGGAAAGTTACATGATGTCTTCTAACTCAGTGTAGCTGACATTATATCGCCACGCTTCCTTCCATCAGAGACCGATCGGTTTCGTCGTAATTACTTTTATTCCGACTGACGAATAACGTGTTGGGCAAACGGCAAATCACGTTAGGAAGCGTCTCAGGGAAGGAGGTTCTTCTGGGCTCAGTGGCCTGTGTTGCCGGGTTTTGGATCCACATGGGTGAGCTTGTCCTCTCTTCCAAAGGCCTCTGCGCCCTCAATCAACCGAAGATAATCCGCTCAGAGAGACCCGCTCGTTTCTACTCGCTCCAGCTCCAGTCCGACCGAACGCTTGTCAATTAACTCTTCGCCGCATCTTCCTTCTCGTCTCGGGATGTGGATGTTGTTCACGCGTTAATGCGGATTATCTCGCGGCTCGAAAGATGTTGAATGAGCGAGTGTTCCTGTTGAGAGCAAACAATTTGACAAGTGCCGAGTCGTTCCGTTGAAACAATTTAGAGTTCTGGTACTCCCAAACCTCATCTGTTGTGAGTTGCTCCGCAATTGCTATTTTCGTTTCGGTGGTTATTTTGTGACCTCTCGAATATAAAATTATGAGCAGTTTGCAATGGTGGCGATGTGGAGGGGGTGAGGGGGGGCAACAAAAATTGGAATGTTTCCCTTTTTTCCCGTATTTTAATGTTGATGATGTGGGTTAAACTTTCAAAATAGTTTATACTTACCAACACCTAATTGTTATCTTGTGTGAGCAAATATATAAGACTGTGAAGCAAAAAAAGTTAAAAAATTTTTTTTTGGAGAAACCAGTCTAACGATTTATAATAAAATCAGTCTCCAAATAATCAATATTTATAAATCGTTTTCCGTAAACGTTTCTCTGAAATGAGCGAGCTCAAGGCGGGTGCTTATGAGCGTTGTACACTTTATTATCTACTACAGGATGGCTGTGCTGTGTCCGAATTGCTTGCTGGTACACAGTTTCTCAGGAGGCTGTGCTAGTGGCAGCGAAGGTTATTCCAATCCGCTTTCTGGCAGTTGAGCAGGAGCTGTACCCATCAAGAGGGCAACCAGAGTACGGCCACCATAAGAGAAGAAGAAGGGATGTGACCCTCGGGAGGTGGCTAGATGAGTGGGACACAGCCCAGAAGGGTTGCCAGTGGGTTGTAGGCTGTACTTGGTCCATGGCTTGGGCGACGCCACGGTGAGGCGGATTTCTACCTGACTCAACTCTTAACAGGACATGCAGCATTTAGGACTTACTTGCCCTGCAGTGCAGGTGATGGTGGATGACGCTTACCATGCCATCTTCTCGTGCCCGAGTGGATAGGCTGGTGGTGCATAGTGGAAGATATAGCTGGTCAGCTCACGGCAGAGGCATTCGTCCGCTCCAGGCGGCAGAAACCAGAGCCAGAGGAAACGTGGAGGTTGCATAGCTCAATTTGTCAGGGCAGTGGTGAGACAGAAGAGGATGGACCTTGCTGACCCAGGTCAGTACCTTGGTGAGATCAAGAAGGTACGGAGAAAGACCGCTTCTGAACCACCCAAACTGCTAGGCAGTATGGGAGGATGTATGGGAATGGCGGCACGCTGCATGATTCTCATGAGGGCCAACCTGATGCAATGCGTTAAACGGTTCCGGGTTGGTCCACTAGGAGCACACCCTCCCTCCAACGTCCCTTAAAAACAACGTTTCTCTGACACTTCGATGAGCGGAAATTACATCCAAAGCGTGACGAAAAACTCGTTTTCGAATTTTCCGTGGTAACTGTGTAACTTAATTGTACAGATTAACTGTACCCAATTTTTTTTCTCCCACAGCCATTACCATAACTACCTTTGGACAAGAAATACTGGCTTAAACTACTACTTCATAAACGTTACACGACCTGTCTCGTTAATCTTACTGTAAGTTATAAGTGTATGGCTAGTAGGCTTTAGTGGGTTCTGGTTGAAGGATTGTAGACCTTATGGGACTGAGACCTCTTCGTAGGGTTAGAATTGTTCTTGCTGAAGACGACGGGTTCGTGAGATAGTTAAGCCTAGATAGTTCTAAGTTTTGTGGGCCTATCATCTGTTTTGTATAGGTATGCAAGAATTGTACCACAACGTATAAGTTACTTTAGTCAACTGCGTCACCGAAATTGTATATCCGAATCACTCCGAGCAAGGGTGAAGATCTGGGGGGTACGAACGAGATTTTGTGCGGTTTTCCTTGGGCCGTCTTATTGAAGCGGATTCGTCAAATCCTCGGCGGACAAAAGGAGGGAATCAACCGAGAAAAAAAGATGGTTTACCCCGTCTCCTGGTGTGGAAGCGGAGGGCTTTTTGAAGATCTTCAAGATCCCGGGTTGATGGTATGGAGGGTGAGGGGGTACATCACAAAAGCGGCGAGGGCGGTGAGAGACGAGGTTTTATCCGGTAGAGTAGATAAACGGTCAATGGAACGTTGGTAGGGTAGCGGGGATTAACGGAGTGAATGAAGGCATTCAAGGGTGCCATCTGATAAGCTCCACGCTCGGAGCCTACCCACACCCGATGGTTAGTCTGGAAAAGAGCCAAAGGAGTCGATAATGAAGACTACCTCCCGCGAAGTTCGTCAATGTCCCCCTCCCCACCAATTCCTTTGTCTATCCAACAGCTGATTCATTACCCGCTGGGAAAATAATGCTACACTAACAATACTTTTCAAAAACGGTGGTATTTTGGCCTTCCCCTTGGCCTTCGCCCTACGTAGCAGGAAGAAATGTTACGTAATCAGCCGAAAAAAAATCAATTTTTCTTCAGGGGCTACCGCCTCCGAAAAACAAGATTTGGAGCGTTACTGACAACGACACGGGTGAGGGGAAAAAGCTGACCACATCTACTCCCATTTTATATTTAGCCGGCTGATCACCATTTTTAAATTTCGTATTTTAACACTTTGATGCAACTGAGGTGGAGGCAAACCCCCGCTGTAGCTTCAAATGGGCTTATTGTGTGTGCCTTATGTCCTCCCAGTTCCACCTCCGGCAACTATGAAGCTGGTATTCTCTGATGCGACGTCCCCACCAGTCTCGCACAGAAGACAAGACAGTCTTCGGCCGCAGCTGAGGAACTGCAAGGCCTCCCAGACGTATACAGTACACGACTTCAGCTCCGCCTCGGAGAATCTGAAACTCTTCATCTCATCTGGGCCATATGGCACCTTTGTGGGCACTGTCCTGTGAACAGGCCACATACCATTCGTATACTTTCTCTCTTCAGAATGACGAGCTCTCTTGTCTGCTCCCTGGAGAGTAATAAACAACCTTGACTGTCTTCGGCCAGGCACGTCCCCCCAATAGGCAGCCCTTCACTTCTCCTATTTAGTTTTATCCCAACTTATTTGCCTTAGTGGCGGGTGTGAAACAATTGAAAATGTCGTAGCGAGATACTGTCGGCTCAACCACAATACGCGATCGGTAAATATTAGTTGAACAGCAGGAAATTGTAGGGCGAGGAAGACGGATATGATGGCTCGAGGAGCAAGACTGGTAGAGACACGCAGGGAGGTTCTGAGCCGCTGGTCTCATCTGATTTGTACTGTTGGAAGCAAATCTCGCTCAGACGACAGAAAGAAAAAAAACCCTGCAAATTATTACACAACGGTTTATTATTCGGATAATCAGCTTGACCTAGCATTAATGCTCCGAGACCCATCCTGTTCGATTCAGCATCGAAAAATATCATTATGAAACCCAAAAAAAGGTCGAAATGAACTGAATCATAATATTAAAATAAACAAAAAAAAAGAAAGTATCTAGAAAAAACTGAATTTTAATATGAAAACATGCACGCTAAATACTAATATCAAAATTTAACCAAAAATCTATGAAAAAAACAAAATGAGAATGAAACGAAAGAATCTAAAAAAATTGAATCGTATTGAAACCAAAACGTCGGGGAAATTGGAACGGGGGCGCTCGAAGCGAAAGGCGGAAGGGGAGTTGAGTGGCGGGAGGCGCGCTTGCTCGCCTCGAGCGCGGTTGATTATCCGAATAATAAACCGTTGTGTAATAATTTGCAGGGTTTTTAATGAGACGGGCGGGAGGGAGGGAGTTCAAACGACAAAACGCTGTAGCTCCCGCGTTGTACTGCGTTTCGTTAATTTTTTTAACCGTTTTTTGCCCATTACAGCCACGGGCTTCGTCCGATCGGATTGCCGAGATGGCGGGTACAACTAGATAGCAAATCGGATTTTTGGGCGAAAGAACGAATTTTTTAGACCACGTTAAAGGCACAAAACGGCCCGGACGGCGGCCGGGGGTCGGGGGACGGCGGATGGCGGACGGACATTGCAAATTTGGAATCTCCAAGTCTTGAAACGTAAAGTATCAAATTTTGAGAGGGGGTTGTAAAAAATTTTTCGTGACTGAAAACATAGGGTTATTATTCAGAATGACCAAAACAACCAAAACAAATAAATAAACGCCTTCTGTTCGTCGTGTCTTTAGGCGCGAACACTCCCAATAAGTAGGAGCACCTTAATAAATTTTGGAACTTTGAGCGCAACTACTTTCTGCCCAAAACGTGAAGTTACGAGTGAAAAATGGATTGGACTAGTGGAGCGTGGAGCTCATTGGATCGCGCCAGATTTTTGTTGATGAAAACATTATGTTTACTGCTCTGGAACGTTAAGGAAAGAACTGAACGAACTTGTCAAAGAGACGCAATATCCTGATTGTTGTGTTACCGTCATGTCATGTTAGGAATTGTCCACATTCAACATTTGATCGAAATCGTTGCAGAAGGCTTTGAGAGATAACGTTAAAATCGTTAGCGCCGTGTTCGAGAATGAGGAAAAACCCCCATCCCCATGTTGCGTATCAGCGTTACGTGATGCTTGTAAAAAATTCTAGTTGACAGACTCATGAATTATCTGCCTGAATGGTTTTTTTTTCAATTGCTGTGAAGCGCAAAGTCGCACTTTTTCTACTTCATGATGCTAAAAGTATGAATAATGAAAATCAGTTGAATATACTCGTACGTGGGAGTAGCCGAATTTTGCTGCCCCTGCTATTCTTTTCTTACCCTCACGAAATACGGCCCTTGTACCGGTTTTGGTCTTGTCCCAATCAATTCAGGAGTTGAATTACTGTGAATGTGAAAATACAGGTATGTTCTTACGTAGTGACTGTTCCACACACATTCACTAGTTACCCTTGTGAATGATTGGCAGGCCTGGAGATCAAACGATTATGTAGTGATCTGTAAATCAGTCAATGATGTACAGGATGTCTTTGGGATACGACTAGGACCTCAGTACGTTTTCGTTGAATTTCCCGTTTATTTTAACTCTGTTGGAGCTGAGATTGGCCATAGAAGGCCAGTTTTGAGTAAAACTGCGGGACGTGTCGAGTTATTCATGACCCACCCCCCCTTCCAGCATGCATAGCGACACATAAACCTCCTTGTATGTGAGGTTCCTGTGAATTGGAAGGTCATAGGTGGTCTCCCTCAATTCAAGGAGCTGAGATTCCAATTGTGATTCTTACCACGACTCAAATGATCTTCGCCTCACGCTCCAGCGATTGGCGAATTCATTCACAGCAAAGTCGACCTCGACAGAGTCATCTCGTTCCTCCCTCGACAATACGTTCGACACGGCTGTTTCCACAAAGTCGTATCAATCACACCGCCCTCCTCTCAACGGAATGACGACGAGGGTGTCACTCGAACCGCAACCCACTCCCAACTTCTTCCATCGTCCCTTTCTTTTCTCAACGACGATAAAACTCCGAACATTGCCTTTTCTTCCCCTTTCCTCCGTTTCACGACCATTCCACTGCATCGCCTGCCCCACGTCTTACCCTTCGAAAAATCAAAACTAACGGGGCCTCGTAAATCTAGCGCAGAGCTAAATGGCCGCTTTAATAATTTGTCGTAGTCGACCCGCCAGGGATCGATTTGATACCATAATCATCCGATAACAAGGTCGTAACGAAAGCAGGACCGGAACGGAGTCGTAACAGGGTGAAACGGCCAGTACAGTGTGCCATTACGAAAAATTCAATAAAAAAGCAGAACACTGTGGTCGAACTTGTGACTCACACGACTTGTAAACTCATTCTCTTCAAGCAGTAAGACCACACTGGAATTTTATGAGTCTGGCATGAGCTTTCATAGAAATAGTCACCTAGTAATGCGCTTGAAGTGGAAGAGTGCAGCTTAGGTAACCACCAAGGGTCTTGAAGGTCCTAAGACGATGTACATGGACTATCCTGCTTTCGATTTGTATAGAGAAAAAATGACCGATCTAGTTTAAAATACATCAATACATCGAATTACGTACTAGTTTATCAGGTATTGGACATAGTGTCCACTACATCATGCGCCTACCCAGTCATTGCTCACAACTGGCATTGGTAATGGTTGTGAAATATACCGAATTGGGCAGAGAGCAGAATTATTTATGATTGGCTCCAAAACCATATTTAGACATCTTCCAATAGGGGATTGTTAAAATTATAGACCGACGTGGCTATTAGCACTTCTGGTCTTTCGGCCCGGCCTATTCTTGGCTTGGAATCGTTCAGTGTTTTACGCATTTAAATTTTTGGCGTCGAGAGACTTTGACAACAATGTTTACCTCTTAAACAGAAAACATTTTTATGTAATGGGTTTCGCACAATGAAACACCAATTTGTCTCTCGTATCTAAAATCTAAAAATAAAAATGATACATTTAAAGCACCACGGTTCTGATGACAGCATTCAGACGAAACCTCAACGGTAATTATACTCGCATTACGCATTTCTTCTTTCAGTTTTCTCCCGTGTTAAAATTGTGATTACGTACACATGTTTACGATTGAGCGGACGTTAGCTGGTTTTGAAGATACTACTAAACCCCTTGTCTTCGAAGCAAGTTGTTGGACTTCATTAATCCTTCAACGTCTGTGGGCTTCTACACACTTTAAACCACAGGGTATGTTGTTAGAAACGACGTTTAGACTCGTAACAAAAGTTGGTCTTGTACGAAACGACGACCCTGCGGAAGAGCAATGAACTGGAGTTGATGAGACCGTAGGACTCGGCCACCATAAAAGATCTTCATAGCGGCTTCACTTTTACAACGTTAGATCTTGTTTCAATTTGCTACAACGTCGCCCGAGATTATTTTTGTGGGGCGCGCGGTTTCTGGGGAGAAGGGAGTTACCGTCAAGCCTCCCTAACACTACCAGCACGCAGTAGATTTTGAGCGGATTTCCTTACACACCGTTTCTAGCTCTTTAGCCTATTGACACAAAATTGTGTGTGGTGGGGGTTATTAGCTCTACCTCTTCTCTAGCTTAGTAGAGAATTTCACAACTTCAAAAAACCGCAATTCTTGGGTTTCCCACGTTCAAAAATGAAATGCTCGTCCATGAAAGTACTTTTGAAATAGATGGGGCTAATTGGCAGAAGCCAAAAATCGGTGCAAGGGGTGTTTCCGACAGAGGTCGTTGCCCAGGATCAGAGCTGTTGGTGCTCAGATTGGTGATTTTCTTTTCCTAGCCTATTACTGTCACTATCCTCCTGAAGTCCTTGTTTCCGAAACTACAGAAATGATCGTACTTTATTTTTGTCGCTCCAAAATAAAAGTCGGTCGCCAAACAGAAAGTTCTTCATTGGTGCTTCTTGGTTTTCCTTTAGATTTCTTAATTCTGCGTCTCAACTTCCTCATTCTGTCCATCATTACACTCTCATTAGCTTATTTCGTTCAACTTCGTGCTCTAGTTCGTACTATCATTTCCAGAGGCAAACATCTAATTATATTGGGCTGTTTTAGTCTATTTCCCTCGCCACTGCAGTGGATTGACCACTTCTGGTGTTGAGAGTTGAAAATGCAGATTTCACTGCTTATTTCAAAATCTGGTCAAAATGTCCTAAGATGTAAAACCCTCCACCTCTCAGAAACTTGATACTTGAGCTATCTACGGGCTGTTGATTTCAATTGAGAAAATTAAATGCTCTTCAAAAAATAAGTTTTGAACAGAGTAGAAACCAATGGATTGGTAGAAAAAATATACGGGCGATATATCTCCTTTCAGCGCCTACGGAAATATTTATAGAGAACAATATGTAGGTACTACGTAGCTAAGTATAACGATTTGTGAAAAATTGGGAAAACGAGGGTGGGATTGGATATGTTTAGAGAGGCACTGACACAGGCAAAAATTACAGCGATCACGAGCTCAGATCCATTAGCCCATCTTTCGTCAGATTATGAACCTTCGTCTTACCACTGGACTACGCCCACTAGGGGGCCAACAATGGGAGTCGGTCGGTACAATTGGACAAATCTCGTTTCTCGAACCATCGTGACTTATACCTTCGTTCAATGGGCATATCTGTGTCCAAATACTCGTTATTTTCACATAAGGACACATTAGACCAATCCGTTCAGATCTAACAATTAAAAGTCATAATCAAATTAAAAATATATTTTAACGAATGAAGTGTAGAATTTAATCTGACCGTTTTTCAACTGTCGGTTTTCTAAATTATATTTGGTTTTATGAAAAACGTACTGAACTATCTCACGAGGGAGAAGTTCGAGAGGTAACTCGTATCAGGATCCTCAGTCAGTTTTCATGCAACTCCGCTGACAACGTTTGCTCAGTCGACTGAACTTGAATGACGAATTCATGAGCCGGTTCGAGGATACGGAAGGGGAACATGAAGGTTCGGAGTGTGGAGTGTATCTCTGGCGGTATGGGAGGAGGGTTGAGGAGCTGTGCAGCGTGAAGGGCCATTAAGAGGCAGCCAAGTGGGCAAAGATTGATGACACGGCGAAACCTCAGATGCGTAACGTTGGGGCGTCGAATTTCATTATCTCGTGCCTCTCATCTCAACGCGGCTTCTCTGATGAGACAATTGCGTTGCAAAAGTTTGAGTTCGCTACTAGTTTTCGTTAACAGGCACCTCCGATGTGCGAGTTAGCTCATTTTATGAGCTCCACAAACTTGAAGGGGCGGGGAAACTATTTCGAGCGAATTCCCCGTCTATTTCCGATTCATTTTCCGAGTATGTTTACAACAACATCCCGATATTTTAAGTATATTTTTCGATGTTCCAACTCATAAAAGATCTGCCGAACTTCTCAACTTTTTCTCATCAATTTTCCGACCATTTGCAGTCCATTTAAAGACGACCGACGAATGATATGCGGGTTTTCTCAATTTCACGAATAGAGTAAATTTCCAATATTTTATATTAATAATTTTTATCATATTTATTATTTTTCGACTATTTTTGCTTCATTTCCAACTGAATTTGGCAATTTTTAACATTTTGGCCAGCCCCCCTCAATTCATTTTCCAACTATGCGTTGTTGATTCTACCCACGATTCTTACTTGAACATCTCCGAACACTTTCTTGGGATTTCCTTACAATTTCACTCACTTTTTAGGCAATTTTTGTTGAGTCTTTTCGTTGATATTTTTGCTCAAAACAAGTTTTAATCAATTTACCTTCTGTTTTTGAACAATTTTTCCACTAATTTTACTCAGCTGCCGAAACACTTTTACGTTCTCTCCTGCCTCTTTTATTCTATTTCCTAAAAATTTATCTTAACGAAGGTTCAAGTTATTCTTAAGCGGCGGATGATCAAGTTTGATTCGAAATAAAAAAATAGGACAATATACACATCGCAGAACTGTTTTTACCCCCACGAACATTTCCGACTACTAATCCAATCTATTTTTCATTTGAACTTGGTAAAGCGTAAATTCTCACGTTTTCGTAGGAAATGGTAGCGTAGTGTTCTGGAACTTATTGAGATGCTCTTGCTTGTGCCACGATCCAAGGATCCGAGGGTTACTATTTTGAAACTGTCGAAATTTCATGAATTAATTCTGAAGCCCACTCTACCTGGATAGTAAGTAGGTCTGGCTACTCCAGTAGATAGTTGTCAGATGCCAGCAATGAATGCAGGGCTTACTGCGCCAAAACGTAATAGTGGTTGAGAGTGACGTATCCCTGAGCCCACCAGATTGAACCAGAGAGTGAATATACACTCATGGGACGCTACAAGGGATGCCTAGGGAAGCACGCCCAGCAGAGCGGACCGTGGTATCAAGAATTAGTGGCTCCAGGGTAGCCCCAAGCTATAACCTAAATAGAGTGGTACCAAGAAGACTGAACCACACTTTCTGAATTCATCCCAATCCACTTATGCCAAGCTGCCTTACAAACCTTTCAAGGTTGATCTCCAAGCCCTGTTTGGACATGTGAAGATGACGACATCATCCGCGAAAGCTAAGGCGCCTAACCATATGTTCCAGGTGACGTCAAATCCCACTTAATGAGACAGCGTACACAGTACAATATCAATCACTAGATTGAAGAGCATAGGAGACAGAGGGTCTCGCTGTCGAACGCCACGCCCTATTGCCACTGCACCAGACACCTCACCGCTATCCTGCAGGACCTTCACATAATCGACAACCATAAACTGCTCCGCTTTCTTCCGGGCCAGGGGCTGAACATTCTGCGGAATCGTAAAATTCTCAGCTGTACCTTTCACTGACCAGAATGTCCTCTGGAGATGCCAGCACCTTTTGGAAGTGCCGGAAGACAGCAGACGTCGCACACACACTCAGACCATTTTTTCCGGATTCAGGCCCTTGAAATGTAAAGATCTCAACAGAAGTCAAGCTGTTTTTTCTTCTCCGTTTAATTAACTCGTCTTCCTATAATGAAGTGCAGAGGAACGTAAACAAGTTAGCGTCCAAATAGATTTACCCTCCACTTTGTAATTCTCAAATATCGGTTTCTGCCGGTGTGTTATGACGGGAATTTTAACGTAGCGTAGGTGTAGTTACTTACGTAGCGTAGGTTTGCCTTGGACGGTGCAACTGCAATTTATTACACAACGGTTTCTTATTCTCTTGCACCTACCCGATACATCATCTTATGTGTCCATCAATATGAGTCACTGATGAGCACTTGGAATCATTATTTCCGATAATTTCCTGACTACCCAGCTAGACGCTCCCAAAACCCATCCCATTCGATTCTGCATCGAAAAATACTAGTAAACGACACGAAACATGGCCTGGCCGAAACGGCACAACGACTTTTCTGGCAACGCTAGGCACTGGCACAAGGTGACGAGTAGAGGTTGGAGTGAGACGAGAGGCAGACTAGAACATTGAATTTAGGATTCCCGTGCCTTGAAACGTGAAGAGCCAAATTTTTTGGGGGAGAGGTTGTAAAAAAATGTTCCCAATCGTATACATAGGTATATAAATACCTAAATAACCTAAACCTAAGCCACATATGAGGGGGGGGGGGGTCGTGTACGACTCAAATGGGCAATAGCCCCCTTAGTCAATAAGTGGGAATCGGGTTATCATTTTCCCAAAACCGAGTAAAAGTTGTTGGAAATGGAGGAATATCTGTCGGTTTGTGAAAAAAACCCGCCAAGCGGTATCTGTCGGTGGTTTTTGGGGAATGGAGCGACAATTAACAACAACTGGTTGGCATGTCCCGGAGTGAGTTGTTACTATCGTTTAAAAGGTATTCTAAAATTGAGGTGAAATATCTGGTGCGTAGCAACACACAACTTTCCGCCACCCCCGTAATTTCGAACATCACCTACATAGACGGGCGCTATATCTTCGTTCAACGCATTTTTACAGGAACATTTATAGAGAACAAAATGTAGGGACTAGTTAGCTGAGAGTACTCCGAAAGTTTGATCGAAATCGTTAGAGCCGTTTTTGAGAAAATTGAAATACCGATCAATTAATGTTCGACGAATCTCCTTTTCTCAGTTAACTTGGCTTATATCTCCGTTCAACATATATATACAGAAATAATTATGGAGAACGAAATGTTGGTATGGGTAACCAAAAGACATTCCATTAGGATATATCACATCTGGTGAAAAAGTTACCCTGGAATTTACGAAAATGTTCGAAAAAACGTTATTTTTGACACATTTTAATTTTTATCTCTGTTCAATGAACCGTCACAAGAACATTTATTGAGAACAATATATAGCTATTAACTATTTGAAAACATCCTGTGAGTTTGGTGGAAATCGCTGAAGCCGTTTTGCCAAAAAGCGTGAAAAACCTATTTTTGCTTCAGGGGCCCTTATCTCCGTTCACCGTATTTTCATGGAGATATGTATAGAGAAGAAAAGTTAGGTATTGATTAGGAAAAGATAATTTGAAAGTTTAATCAAAATCGTTAGAGCCGTTTTCGAGAAAAATGCGAAAAACCCTAGTTTTTGGTACATTTTCGTCCCCCCCCTTCCCTTCGGCCGAAATCGTCCATAACCTTATTTTGGTGTCTACAAAAAATAACGCACAAAACAAAAAAAGAACCAGCTCAATCGGATCAGCCGTTCTCCCGCAAATCGAACTACAGACACACACACATACACACACACACATACACACACACACACACACACACACACACACACACACACACACACACACACACACACACACACACACACACACACATACACACGGACCACGCGCCGAAATTAGGTTTTTTAGACTCAGTAGGGTCTGAAACGTAAAGATCTGAAGAAAACCCAAATTTTTTTTTGGGCCGATTACTATACTTTCCTTCCCTTCGGGTAGCGGAAAGTAAAAAAGTGGTTTTCTTCGGACACGTCCGAAAACTAAATCACAACTCGGACATTTTTTTAGCTCAAATGGTCAGTGTTGGGTGCACGAAAGTTGGAGATCGAAAATAAAAGAACACGGTGAGCGTGAGGAGGACTGTATTAAATGTAATGAAGTGAGTAATTGAACTGCGTTGAGTTTGAAATGAACTGAGTTCGTGTACGAAAGGGGAATACAAGGATAGTAGTCGGAATGCGTGAACTGGCTGGAAAACCGCACACCACCTCTCAATTCAATAAGCTGGTCATTTTGAAGATACGGCTTGTCAGGTTACAGTTATTGAGTATTCGTCATAAGGAGTATATACCGCTTTGTATTAATACTTCTAGCCCCATTCATTTTCCACGAGCAGGAGCAGCGATCAAGACAATTACAATAGAGTTATGCACGACCCGCATGTCAGTTACGCGTGGCGTGTAGCTGTCCCAATCTGTGCCTTACGATAATTTGTCAATTTAAGATAAGCACCGTAAACATTTCCCTCTCAACAACGTTTCAGGAAAGAAAAGAGAGAAAGGTAAAATATGGCCTGGACGGCGGACGTTCATGGCAGATTTGGTACTCTACACCTTGAAACGTGACCGTGAACCCACAGGAAATGTCTCTTGTGAAGGAACGCACAACTTTCTGCAACCCCCGTAAATTCGACTATATATTCGTTCAACGCATTTCTATAGGAACATTTATGG
This sequence comes from Pachypeltis micranthus, assembly GCA_020466155.1. Taxonomy (NCBI): domain Eukaryota; kingdom Metazoa; phylum Arthropoda; class Insecta; order Hemiptera; family Miridae; genus Pachypeltis; species Pachypeltis micranthus. Next base: position 44,994,758 of record CM035769.1, read on the forward strand.
AGAACAAAATGTAGGGACTAGTTAGTTGAGAGTCTCGCGTAAGTTTGATCGGAATCGTTGAAGCCGTTTTTCAGAAAATTGGAATACCGATAAATTAATATGAGACAAATCTCCTTTTCTGAGTTAACTTGGCTTATTCGTCCGTTCAACTTACATATACAGAAATAATTACGGAGAACGAATTGTGGGTATGGGTGACTGAAAGACACACTAAGATTGGTCAAATCTGGTGAAGCGGTTACCGCAAAATTTACGGAAACGTTCAGAAAAACGTTATTTACGACATATTTTGATTTTTATCTCCGTTCAATGGACTACTACAGAAACATTTATTGTGAATAATATATAGGTATTAGCTATTCGAAAATATCCGGTGAGTTTGGTGAAAAACGTTAGAGCCGTTTTGCCGAAAAGCGTAAAAAACCTATTTTTGCTTCATAGGACTATATCTACGTTTACCGGATTTTCGTGGGAATATTTACGGAGAAAGAAAGTTGGGTATTTTTTTGCCCATAACAACCATTAGCTTTGTCACATCGTATACCCCAGCAGGGGGGCACAACTAGATACCAAATTTGTGCCCGGACGGTGGGCGGACATGGCAGAATCCTGATGTCTTGAAACGTGAAGTATCAAATTTTGAGGGGATAAAACAATTTTCCTGACCGGAAACATAGATGTATTATTCCGAATGAATAATAAACCAAAAGTGGGTGAACCCTGATAGTGATTCATTCTCTAAATTTCTGGAAAGAATCTATAACAATCGTCAGATTTCTGAACATAAAGTAAAATTTGTAACGTATATCATTTCCATCGTCTAATTCTGATAGTCCCTAGCCTAAGCCCGATTCTGTGTCACTCACTGGTGCTCATCTGCATTCGGACATCAGACTTATTTTGTTGAACTTCTACAATAAGCCGTTCAAATGTAACCTTCCCGATTTGAACGGTTCAACAAACCAGTTCAACGAACCAAGCCGAACGCTCCCGAAAACGCATTAATTACGCAATAACTAACAGTCCACGCCAAAAACCTCAACCGATGATGCAAGGGAGCTGTGGAATTGCTACAGTACCCCACAAGTCGCGAACTGCCGTATCCGATAGACCCATAGTACTGAATATTAACGTAGATATTAAGAATTGAAGCACCCGTTAAGTAGTCGACGTTAGTCAATAAGTAGAAAAACTGCGCGAACCCTGATAGTGATTCAGTCTCGAAATTTCTGGGCAGAGCCCTCCCAGCCGACTGCGTAAATCGGAGAATCGATTTATACCCATCGTCAGATTTCTCAACAAAAGTGTAAAATTGTTACGTATATCATTCCCATCGTCCAATTCTGATCGACCAACAATCTAGATTCGTATCCTAAGCCCCATACTGAGACACTCACTGGTACCTATCTGCGTCGGACATCAGACTCATATTTTGAACTCTTAACAACAACCCGTTCACATGTAACCTTCCCGATTTGAACCATTTTGGGCGCAGTAGTTTAAGTTCCCATACTTACAACATCAATAATCTCATAGCTTCTAATCTTTAGGATTTCGTACATTAGACGCGCAGAAAGTTAAACGGAGTAGTACAAAACTACGCTAAAGGAAATGAAGCTGAACTCACCTGAAACCTCTTCTGAAAGCGAATTCATCGAACCACGCCGAACGCTCCCAAAAACGCATCGAATACGCAATAACTAACAGATACTGATTATTCGATCTAAGAAACCACACACACATAGACGCTAATCGTCGATTTGTTAACCGCGGGTCGCGAAACCGTCCGACCGAATTGAAACTGAGAACTGAGTAACAGCAGTGGAAGGTTCACACTGCACGCGGCAGGTTTACTACCGCATTAAACGCGTCTCGAAATGTCTTTCCTTCTTAAACCGTCTGCTTTCCTTCTTGTTATCAAAATTATTTATTAAATTAACAGTACTTTTGGAAAATCATCTATCCATACACGCCACGTTAGCTCGGAAAACAAGATTTGTAGAACATTAATTAATCGTTTTTCCAATTTTCTCAAAAATTGCTCTAAAGATTTCACTCAGATTTAGTAGTGTCAACTAACTAGTACCTACATTTTGTTCTCCATAAATGTTACCAGAGACAAAAGTGGAACGAAGATCCGTATACAATGCTGTCAGTTAGTCGAATGCAGGGATTGCAGAAAGTTTTGTGTTGCTACGCACCAGATATGTTTTAGACCCGATCGCAATACTTTCGTTTCCATTTGGGTACCGGAAAGTAAAAGTCTCTCCTTGGGAAAGTAAATGCAGGAACACTCCCGACGGCGGGAGAGCGGTTCTCGAAAAGGGGAAATTCTCAAAAAATTTGTTATTCGAATCCCTTTAATCCCTCAAAGCTCCGCCGCTTTAGGAAATGAAACTCCGATAAACTACAATTATTTCGGAGGACTCGAAACGAATTAAATTGACTCCCGGCGAAAGACGATCTGAAAGGAAAAGGGAAAAATCGAGTGGTTGTGCGGAGGGGAGGGAGGTTTAGGGTAGTAAAGGGGAATCGTAAAGAAAGCGGCGTTGTGGAGGATGCTGTGTGTTGGAGGGGGGGGGGGGTATCTGGCGAGAGGAATCGCGGAACACTTCATTAAGTCGGCCTATCGCAGTTTATCACCGTCGCTCGGATTAACTCCCCCCCCCCTCTTAGAAAACAATCCTCTCGGTCCCCTAAATTCTCTTCTGAGGTCCCGGACCTGTTATCGGTCTCTCAACTCGGCCCAGGCTCCCTGTCAATATTTGAGACTAACGTATACCTAATATTAGCAAATAATAAAATGTTTAATACGGTTGTAGGACCAATTTTATTTAATTAGCGATATTAGTATGAAAGGAGAAGTAGTCCTTTCTGCTGATGACTTGGGTTTATACATCACCGGCGATACTGGGATAATGTTTTTCAAAAGGTCAAATGTGTCACAGAAAGAAGAATCGTTTTTGAGAATCTCTCGATAGGTAGTTTTGAAAAGATTTCTCCCCCCATTATCCTGTTCAAGCTTTCATGTTAGTACAATTCATTACTCAATTATGGTAGAATCAACATAAGACTGATCTGAATGCAAAGTTACTGGGTAAAAGTTAGTTTGTACCAAAATTCAAGCCTTTAAACAAGTAATTGGGTTAGTTCTTCCCATAGGTAGATCACTAAAGTTAACGTACTTGTCTGTCTTCTCTGGCTGGTGAGGTACTGTGGGCGAGCGCTTTTGATGTAAAGACAACATCGTCTGGCCGTTGAGTCAGTTAGTGGGCCGTGGTCTTTATATAGGAAGAGAAAGGTTAACAGGTTGGTGTTGTGTCGTGGCGGAGGGGGGGGGAGAGGAAGGAGGTCATGCACCTCCTGGGAAATCCGATGAAAGTGAAGGGAGAGGAATGTAAGGGCAGTTTGTATGTCCTAAATAGTCTGTTGATGGTCGATTCTAAGTCTTTTTTTGAATAGGGTGGTCTGTAAATCCGTCAGTTGGTTGTTTTCGTTTGTCTAGTGTCTTGAGTGGTGTCGCATTTTGAGTTGATTTGTTCATTTATGATCTGTTCATGGAAGTTTTATTGTTTATAGATTTCCATGTTTCCTAATATGTTCAGTTTTCGTCCTTTGTATTGTTTATAAAGTAAGATCGTGCAGTTATCTTGCGGTGGTTGGCAAAATTTGAGTCTTCTTTGTTCCTATTTAGATTTTTAAGGTGTTCTGAATATCTGGTCCCCATTTTTCGTCCTGTCCGTCTATGTACGCGTTTTTACACACACGAGTTATTTTATATACCCCCACTTCTTACCATCCAGAGCAGACGGACTCACCAAACAGGTACGTCAATTTGTGAAACAAAATTGAGGGTGTGGGAAAATAAAGTATTAATCAAACTGTGGTTCATTTCCCAAACCACCAAAAAAAAAGTATCAATATTCTCAATTTCTATAAAATGTGATTACGGAATTCAACAACCGTCTTGGAGACGTCCACAAATTGAACGAAACGGAATTCCCTATTTTCAACAATCCATCCAATTTTGATGCTTCACAGGCACCAGTTTATTTGCAAATGGAGTTGGTAGATCTTCCATCGGACAGAATTTTGAAAGAATACTGTAAAGAGATTTAGTTGGGGGTATGACGATTGTGGGTCATTCCTGAAAACCTCACAGAGCTCAGGTCAACGGTTGTGGGTTTTTCACCCCTACAGCAGTCGGTTAATTCGGTGAGTGTAATTGGATTCTATAGAGATTGTTCTGAGTTAAATAAATACTATTTTGAAATACTTAGGTATTATATTGGATTATGTTTCACACTAGAATTTTCGTTTCGTTTTTGAGTTTTTTGAGACGCGCCTGGGATGGGATCTGGAATAGACGACCTAGAAGTTGGTTAGTTTGCTCTCACATTTCGGTGATCGGTATCCAGAACGAGCTTTCTCAAAGCGAATGAGAAGGGGATCTGAAAGAAAAATCTGAATTAAAGGAGAAGAGAAAAGTTTGGCGATGAAGGAGAAAGAAATGAAAATAAATAAAGGAAACCTTTAGTTGGTTGGGGGTCGTTGTTTAGTCTTCCGTGAGTGATATAAAAGGATCCTCCCTCCTATTTTCTTGTTATCACCTCGTAGATCTCAACAACTTCATTAGCTTTCAGCCTCTTCCACCCTTTTCCCACTCAACTTGAAGAGCCCTCCGATGCTTTGCTTCTGCTCGACTCTGACTAGCCCTTCCATAAGGTCACACCCTTCCTGTTTTCGGACCTAAACGACAACCAGCGAAGGGGGATATAGTTGAAGGCCCGACAGGAAATTACACCTTAGAAGGTGAATCACGGGGGGAAAAATCATGGTGCGGCGCATCATGCTAGTTTTCATATCTTTTTCATATTTCAGAAAAATCAAGATGGTTCAATGGTGGCTGCCACTTTCTATATAAATCGTGAAGTTCTATTTAACCAAGATCAAATGAACTGAGAAAAATATATTGGATTATTAGTTAGAATCATGAAATTCGCAAAATGTACGTGAGGCAAAAATATTTTGTATATTTGTAAGATTCTCGCCTGACCTCGCATCTCATTTTCTTCTTAATTACAACCTGGAGTCTTGTTAGTCACTCCATGTTGTTTTTCAATCCCACAGCTGTTTCTTTAGTTACCAAGAACTTTACCTTCATCTCCCGTTTCTGCTCATTCCTAATTCGTTTGTACGTTAGAATCTACTTAGTTTTCGATTCTCAATACATTTTGAGCATCGTTTCTTTTGTATTATTTCGGTTTGTGGATGTTAACCCCAAGTCAAGATCTGAGAGTACTGATAAGCTTCCTCACCGGGCACTGCCCACTCAGATATCACCTCAACAAGATGGGCATCTCAGAGGCGGTGGAATGCAGACTCTGCGGTGAGGAGGACGAGACAGCAGAGCATATCCTATGTGAATGCCCTGCTTTGGCAGCAAACCGCTTTGAATACTTCCGTCAGGGGACCACTGAACCCCAAACTGTAGCGGACTCTGCGGTGAAGGACATACTCGGCTTCCTAAGGGGGCGGGTATGTACGACGCCTTCTACTAAGAAAGGGCCAGCGTCACAATAGGCCCATATGCGGCCGCAGTGACAAAGGGACTTGTCCCACACGCCCTCGGGTCAAAAAAAAAAAAAAAAAAAAAAAAAGTCTTACAAATCGAAAACTCGGTTCTAACTATGACGGAAGTACGCGCGAAATTTCTGATAATTGCCGCGGCTAGTGATGACAAAAACTTCAGTTTATCACGTCAAACAGTTTCAGATCCTCAATGAAAGAGAAATCTACGTCTTCTCGCCAGACAAGCGTTCGATTGGGAATCATCAAGAACTTGCGAAAAATGTGATCATAAAGAGTGCACTAAGGTCAATCAAATCGAGAGGCCAGTTTCGAAACATTACTATAACTCTTTCAAATGACCTACGTGCAATCTATCTCGACTCAGAAGGAAATCCCTGTTTCGAGGGTGAGTACTTAGAGGAACTTCCTGATCCCACAAGACCTGACTTGAAGCAACCACATCATATCGAACCATCACGTGAACAACCACCGGAATGGAAATCCTTGAAATCGGTCACAAACGATATTGTTTTGGGTAAATTCAATGGGAAAAACTTCAATGCTTCAACTTGGCTCACGACGCTAGAGACTGAATGTGCCCGTCTAGAAATTCCAGAGGAACGTTATTGCGAAGTCATCGGGTTGTTCATCGAGAGACCTGTTACCCACTGGTACACAGCAAATAGAGTACTCCTTGGAACCACGATCTGGGGGACCTGGAGACAATCATTCCTCGACAACTTCTCAAACAAAGGCTGGTCAAACGTGAGTTACGCTTATAATTTTAAATTCATTAAAGGGTCCATCTCAGAATACGCGTTGAAGAAACATAGTTTACTAGTTGACATCGATCCTACATTAAGTGAAAACACCAGAGTGTGTTTTATTGTGGTGGGACTGCCTTGGTATGTCCAGAATGGGTTGAATAGAGACGAAATAACAACTGTTAACGAATTGATGATAAAATTGAACCAACTGGATAGATCTTTTCAACCAACGTCAAATAGCAACTCTGCAACCAACAGTAATAAATACTCATCGCTCAATAGAACTGGATCAACAGAACGGAAGCCATGTTCTTATTGCGAGAAAATAGGCAAACCAGGTCGAATGCATCCTGAATCGATCTGCCGCACAAAAAAGTTCTCGAATAACATCTCTAATAATAATAACGAGAAACATATAGAAATAGCCAACAACACAGAACTAGAAGAATTGATGAATAACGAAATAGAATCAAAAAACTGAATTTGCCTCCTCTCATCACACTGACAGTCAATGTAGAAGATACGCTATCCACGGGTCTCTACGATTCAGGCGCAAACATCACAATGGTACCCAAACATTTTTTCAGTAGATTGAATACCAAGATGTACACCTGAACACCCTTGACTTTTAGAACGATGAGCGGAGAAGATAAAATAAACGGTATAGCATACGTAAAAATTAAAATATTCAACATAGAGAGAAAAACAAGAGTTTTTGTTATAGACAACAAGGACTTTAAATACGATATACTAATTGGTCTTGATACTATTAAAGACTTCAAGTTATGCCAAGATCATGAATTACAAATCACTCAAGCCAAAACTGAACTTCAATCTGAATGTCCAAACCATAGTGGAGAAATTAACATAAACTGGAACGAGCATATTCCTATTGATAGATTTGAAATAAAAATAGCACACTTAGATGCTGATAGACAGAAGCAGATCTACGAATTAATTGATAAATACGGCTCAGTGTTCGCAAAACACCAATTTGACATAGGAACTGTAAGCAAGCATGAAGCACACATAAAATTGATGGAAGAAAAATATGTGGCAAAGAAACCTTATAAATGTTCTTACGACGACCAAAAAGAAATAGAAAAACAGATTGGTGAGCTTCTAAATCATGGCCTGATAGAAGAGTCATCTTCACCATTCTCCGCCCCGGTAACGTTGGCTTTTAAAAAGACGGACGAGAAAAATAAAAAAGAGAAAACTAGGTTATGCATCGACTTCAGAGAACTGAACAAGCTTCTGGTCCCAGAGAGCCAACCATTTCCTCTTATCGATGATATTATAGTTAAAACTCGAGATGCTAAATGGTTCTCTGCCTTAGACATTAACAGTGTCTTTTGGTCAATACCTATTCGTACTAATGATCGTTTCAGAACTGGGTTTGTAACCCAACATGGCCATTGGCAGTGGGTCGCTTTACCTTTTGGTCTCAAAACATCACCCGCTATCTTTCAACGGATTCTCTCTGGCATTATACGGCGCAATGGTCTGGACAGCTTCTGCTGCAATTATATTGACGACATACTTATATTTTCTAAAACTTTCGAAGAACATATAGTACATCTGGAGGCATTAATGAAAGCAATTTATAAAGAAGGTTTCAAATTGAAGTTCATAAAATGCAATTTTGCTAATAACTCCGTTCAATACCTGGGTCATGTAATAGAACACAACTCTGTCCGACCTCTTAATGATAATTTGATAGCAATTAAAAATTTTCCAACTCCAAAAAATCGGAAGAATGGGCGTCAGTTTCTGGGTAAAATAAACTTTTACCACAAATACATTCAGAACGCAGCAAAAACACTAGACATCTTTCATAATCTCCTTCGCAAAGACGTTGAATTTTTGTGGACTCAACAATGCCAGAGCGCTTTTGAAGAAATCAAAGCTTATCTTACCTCTTCCCCCGTACTAGCAATTTTTGACAGGAACTTGCCAATTGTTATTTATACTGACGCGAGCAAGGAGGGAATTGGTGCTATCCTTAAGCAGCCTCAAAGCGATGGCATTGAAAGACCAGTCGCCTATTTTTCAAAAAAACTGAATGAGAGCCAAAAGAAAAAAAAGGCAATTTACATAGAAAGTATAGCGATTAGAGAAGCAGTGAAATACTGGCGGTATTGGTTGATAGGCCGGCCATTTAAAATCGTAACTGACCATAAGCCATTAGAAAATTTAAACTTGAAGGCCAGGACGGATGAAGAGTTGGGCGACCTCGCAAATTATCTCTTACAATACGATTTCAAGATAGTTTACAGGACTGGATCAGCCAATGCTGAAGCAGATTGTCTATCGAGAAACCCTGTTCTGGAGAGTGAATACGATAACGATGACCATGAACCTCTACGTACGACTAATCTACTGGAATTACAAGAAATAAAGAGTAGCCAGAAGAACATGATTAAGGGTAAACAAGATATTTTAAAGGAAGGGATAATATTACGGAAATGTAATGCAGCAGAACGAATAATACTTGATAAGAATTATGGGATGAAACTGGTTAAGAAGGTACACTTACAATACGGTCACATAGGTCCGAAACATATAATAAACACAATAAAAAATTATTACTACTTCCATAACATGCATAAAGAAATTCATCGATTCTGTTCCATGTGCGACATTTGCCTTAAAAATAAATCAAGACGAAATAGAGAAACAGGTTTTTTGGGTCACTTGGGACCCGCCAATACGCCGTTTCAAATCATGTCTATTGACACAATAGGCGGATTTGGTGGAAATAAATCAACGAAAAGATATCTACACTTATTGGTTGACCACTTCACTCGTTATGCTTTTATTTCAACGTCACGGAATCAAACTGATAGCGAATTCATCAAATTAACTAAAATCGTACAAAATGTCCATCAAATTGGCACATTGTTAACCGACCAGTATGCAGGTTTGAGCTCGAATGAATTCACTGACTATCTTCAAGAAAACCATATAAATCATCTCTATACAGCCATTGATCACCCTGCTTCCAACGGACTAAACGAACGTTTGAACCAAACGCTAATCAATAGAATAAGATGCAAAATTAACGAAAATAAACACAAGATAGCGTGGACGTCAATAGCTAAAAGATGTACTGAGGAGTATAACAATACAGTACACAGCGTCACCTTATATACTCCAAATTATCTGATGAATTGTATCATGCCAGATTTGGTTCCGAAAGAGTTCCTAAAAATCCCGGATTATCAGCAGGACGTGAAAATAGCGTTCAGAAACTCGGTAAAAGCACATGAAGAAAACAAGAAGAGATACGATTCTAAAAGAAAAAACATGTCACTTGATATTGGGGACAGTGTGTATGTTGAGAACGGAAATAAGCTTAACCGTAACAAGCTGGATGAAATTCGTTTAGAGCCTTTCCCCATTGTAAATAAACTCTCCAACTCAGTGTATCAAGTGGACGTCGGATATAACAACAGAGAAGACAAGCGCTCATACCACATTAGCAAGATCATCAAAGTAAAAAGTGAAGACTCTAACATGCTCAGCAGCTATCCGTCTGGGACACTCTCAACCACAGTGACTTGACTGGGTGCAGTGGTACCTGTTGTGGTTTGGTGCTTAGTGTGCTTCAATGATTTACTGGTGTAAATCACTTAGGGTAGGGGGATGTAAGATTCTCGCCTGACCTCGCATCTCATTTTCTTCTTAGTTACAACCTGGAGTCTTGTTAGTCACTCCATGTTGTTTTTCAATCCCACAGCTGTTGTTTTAGTTACCAAGAACTTTACCTTCATCTCCCGTTTCTGCTCATTCCTAATTCGTTTGTACGTTAGAATCGACTTAATTTCGATTCTCAATACATTTTGAGCATCGTTTCTTTTGTATTATTTCGGTTTGTGGATGTTAACCCTAAGTCTTACATATTTTTTCTTTTTTCCCCACGCCCAGACCAATTAATCAAAGAACTAAGACAATAAAAAACAAGATAAAACCAAAGAATAAAAACAAACTTTATAAGTTGCACGGGGGTCTGGGGAAAGAAGTTTGTTGTGGAGCAGCAGATATTCATAATTTTCTTACGAACGGCCATTAGAATTTTGATGAAACTCACCAGGTACTCGGTTGAAAATATATCTCAAGCTGCGTTCACAGTCATTTAGTTGGTTCGTATTATTACTATATTTGGTGGATGTAATAGCTCTTAATTACCTTTTAGTATTGTAGTTTTTTATGTTGTTTGTCAGAAAAGACGATTAAATCGACGGTACGACAATTCTTAGAAAGTTATTTTAATCTTACGGAAAGGGCCCTCCATAATGATCGAAACTAAATAGAATAAAATCGATCGAGATCTAAAAGATCGAGACTAAATCACCATTAAGGATTCACGCGCTATTTCTACTCGTTGGCTACCTTCCTCCACTTCACGGTGCATCAGCCCTATCGGACACAGAAGTTCGCGTTTTGTGCCGTATTTTAGCAGTTTAAGATTATGCAACTAAGAATGCGGTCTTCGATTTTCGATATTTCTATCAGCGCTTTGATTAAGATAAAGAAAAATTGATACGGAACTATGATGCTTCTGATGATGCATTCGCAGGTAATTCGTTAGTTAATATTGCAACAATATTCGAGAACACTGACTGGTGCTACTTAGTAACTGATTGGTTTTTATTGTGTTAATAGCGAGGGTATAAATCAAGGTACGAACATTCTTCGAAGTTCAAAGTTTTGAGCGATATTTCAGTCGTTTAAGGTATATGGAAGTTTTTCTCGGTGGAGCAATTGAGATGAAGAAAAGTGAATCCTGATTCTGAGGGTGTATTCGCAGGTGTTTCGTAGCTTCATATTACAACAATGTGTAAGAACGTTCAATGATACTATTTAGTAACTGTTCAGTTTTTCATTGAAGATACAGGCGGCGGCAGGTTTAAATCGATGTACGAATGTTCTGAAGCTGGCCCTTCTCAGAACATTCGAGACTAAACCGGTATTATGGATTCGCGCTCTATTTCTACTCATTGATTAACTTCATTTTTACTTCGTATAACCAATTCGCTAGTGTAGGACAGTACTGGAGTTGAGCTAGAATATACCGCTAAATATACCTTCCTCAGTTTCCTATATTTTGCTCGGTGAAGCGATTAAAACGAAGAAAAGTAGATGAGGAAATAAGATGCTCCTGAGGATGTGTTCACAAGGTCTTCGTTGGTTCATTTTACTACTATATTTGAGAACGTTAAATGCTACTCTTTAGTACTTGTTTACAATTAGTTGACGAAACGGGGGGTGATAGTTATAAATCAAAATAGTCCTTGGATTTACTGAGTGGTTTGAGAGGGGACTTCCTGAACGTTCAAGACCTAATCACTGTTAAGAATTTGATCAACACTTCTACTTCATGCAATGCTTTCACTTAACGCGTACGCGTGGACGTAAGTCCATATATGTATTATTATACCACAAAAAATTTAAAACACGGCTGACACGAAGCACTGCACAACCTTTCTCACCCCCTGAAAAGTTCAAGACAGGCGCTTTATCTTCTTTCTTGGCAATTCTTCAGGAACGTTTTTGGAGAACCAAATCTCGCTGTTAGCTGAAAGTAATGTGTGAGTTTGATCTTTGGCTGAGGGCTGTTTCCTGATGTGGGCTGGGATTTGTAAGAAGAGAAAAGTTGAATGCTTGAAAACGAATGAACTTATCGAGATAGGCAAGGTATACAAACACAATAATGATGACTGGCTGAAAAGAGTAGTTCTGCCAAAAGGTAGTTTTCACGTTATCTCAAAAAGTAGGAACTTGCTTCCTACGGTGAAGCCAAGCAAGTATGCACGTAGCTTCAGATCAAAATCCTTTGAGCCGTTCATGCTCGAATAATCTCATTTTACTGCTGTATTTTGGGCTATAACTCAGTTTGGAGTGTAAAAATTGCACAGAGCAATTTGCGCAAATAGATTTCTAAAAGAATTCAGTTTTAGTCTACTGTGGAGACATCAGAAAACCGCTTTTTGGTTGTTATATCTATTCAGAGGACAGTCAGAGAAACATTTATGTAGAATAATATCTGAAGGTATTGAGCAGTTAAAGACACCACAGTTTGATCTAAACGATTAAATTCGCTTCGGCAGAAGGTTGAGATGACCTTGTCTCGAGAATATGAAACTTTACCTCATTTGAATAAATATCAAATAAAACAACAAGAATGAGCTCAATTGATTTGCCGTACGGTAAAAATAAGGATACGGGGTTCTCACATCATCGTTCCAAACACGACTCAGTACCATACAATGTTCATGCGTGGGAAAATGACGAAAGCAGCATAATAAAGTCTCAGCTATTTCAATTTTAGCGGAGCTTTTCCTTGCAAACCCTGTTCATTTGATAATAGCATTCTCAGAAAAATCAGAGAGGTATTTTCATAAATCACCGATGCGTTATTGAATAATGGTCGTGACATGAGTAGGAACAACTCACTAAATTCTGAAATCAGTTACTATGCAATGTCCTGTTAATTCTTACCAATTTCATTTAACTGAGTAAGAAACGGATTAATTTTTAGTGGGACAAACATTGCTGAATGTACGTGAGGGTGAGGAATGTTGTGCACCAGACGTGTCACAGTGTTTGCTCTATAACTCCAAAACAGCTTTAATTGTGGAAGGCCTTCTGTCAGTCCATTTAAAATACTGAAAAAACATAGTCACAAAGAAGGGCCAACTGCAGTAACCAAAATGACTTACAAGGTCGGCTCTGATGGAAAGTCAATGAAATATGAAACAGCCCTCGAGCCAATAGACTTGAGAGCTTTGGGAGTTTATTGGAAAACGGAATGGAGTCTGTTGGCGCACGACAATTCACAGTTGAATCGTTCGACAAAAGCACGTTTTGGCGCTCGTTGGGCTTCCCATTGGGGACTGAGCTCTGAAGATGATCCCCCTTCCTCCGCGGGCTCTACGATGAGGTAACAAACCGATTCACTTGACGAACTTCCTTTTCCGAAATTGCGTTTTCCCTTTGAAACGGAAGCCCTTTCTTCCTCTTCGTCTCGTTCCCTTCTTCCTCTTGGTGCGTTTCCATTCCCTTCCAGCGACGAACGATAAAAGCAGATTTGCTTGGTAATTTTGCGGAGCCCTGGAAGAAGTTTTCGTGTCATCTTTCAACCTTATAGAAACCCAATCAACTCCTTCATTTGAATCAATAAGAAGCTTGTAATGAAATTTGCTCTTCTTCCGCTCCCATTCGTCAAAGCCTTGAAGTCGGGTTTGCAGGAATAGGTTTCAGTTGCCTCAGACGACACAGCGAGGTAAAACATTCCTCTGGGTAGTGTCCCATCGTTTCAAACTGGCCTGAAATTTGAATTGCCATTTCAAATTAGAGTAATACTCCATCAAGCTAGGATGATACACCTACACGACGAGGGTTTAATAACGCTCATATAATAAGCAATACCAGAATTCTAACCACCGCCCTTCTCTCACTACCTGCTGTTGCGGACCGGTGTGGAGACCTTCCACCCAGGCCGCTTATTCTCACTTCGGTGGCCTTACCATTTACTTGTACTTGTCCTTGTATTCCAGTCTCCCCTCTTATTGTCTATTGAGTGCAAGAACGTTTTCTCCTTGACAGTGACACGTCTTCTAGCGTGCTTCGGAACAACAGGCCTCCCTGCCTCCTGGCGTCAGTCATATCTCTTGGTATGTATAGGCTGGACCTCGTGGCGGAGCTAGGGTTTTGGTTGGCTGAGACGGAAATTCGTTTATTTTTGTTTATATTCGTTTACTTGGGCAGGGGCACACAGTTCGTTGGGCTAGGTGCTCTACTCCCTCTTCTAGTAACTTGAAGTTTTCCCACCACTGCCTAAACTATTCGGACGTCCAACCAGGTAGTCCGTTCCCTTACCAGGTAGTTGTACCTACGTGATCTGGTCAGTGCGGGTTTTACAGAGCCAGTGCTCTGTGTCCTGGTTCTACCTATTGATGCCTGGGAGAGGGGGAAGTACTACGATATTCCTACCCCCTCGACCCAGCATCCCTGACCTAAATTAACCTATACACATCTAAGTATTAACCCTACGCACATATACCCACACCTAACGCCTCTAACTATCCATTCCCATACCCGGGCCTGAACCCCGCCTTCTGTGCCAATTCTCCGCGAAACTCTCAATCATGCTACCGCCATTTTGCTGTTTAATTAGCCTGCATAGTGGCCCCGTATGTAGAGCTGACAGCTCCATTCGTTCACCTGTACATTGGCTACAGTCCCGCAGGATGTGATGAGCAGTTTCACTTTGATTTCCACATGGGCACCTTGCAGAGCTTCTCCTCCTGTGTTCAAACAATTTCTTAATATCATATCGTTCTACCCGATAATTTCCAAACAGAAGACACGATCCTCCTCAAAAAAACCAACATGTTGACAGCCTCACGTGTGAATGGATTTCGCAATAATTTTCGTGGTATGAGCAGGAGCAGTTCCAAATTCTGGCTACTATAGTCTAAGTAAAATGTGAAATATGTTTTATCTGAGTGAAAAATAGTTGGATTAGTTAGTAACTAGCACCATGGAAATCGATGAATGTACCGATATTTGTAAGTTATTTTCGTGGAAAATCTGAGCTACCTTCATTGCCACCAGAAATGTTATCATCACTGGTTACATAGTCGAAATCAATGGAGTGTTGGGAAGGGAACATGTTGCGAAGGCTGTACAGAAAAATCTTTGTCAGTTACGAGCTCATCTGCGTCAAATCCGAAATCTGTATAATTTCGATTTCGTGGCAATCTGATGTGTCTTCACTACAAATTCGGAATGGATTTTTTTTCGCGTCGGGCCCCTCCACAATCACGATCGCTAATGCTGATGTTTTCCAATTATGTGCTTCGTGCCAGGTATTTTCTTATTATTATTCTTAACAATTGGAAGCCGTGTTGCTGCACTTCCGGCTGGAATCCAAAAGGAAGAAGGGAAAGGCGTCTCTTCAATATTTGACTACTTTGAGGACCCGCTCGCTACGAGCCCGCAATTAACGAGACGGTAGGCAGTAGAAACCCGAGTTATTGTCTGGTAAATTGGTTTCTCTGAGAAGTGGGGGAGGTTGCCAGAAACAGATCCCAGGGTTTTCGGCTATGGACAATCAACTCGATTTCAACGCCGAGCTTCGAAAGGGAGAGGCGAGAGGATCCTACAAAGAGCTTAAAATCCGGCTTCCTTATTCCTATTTCGAGCTCTGACTTTTGTAAAGGGGCCGGGGACCCGTGAGCTGGAGACGAGGCCCGAAGTCTTCTCGTGGAGGGTTCTTCAAGTGCTGGGGTTGAAACGGGTACCTGATGGAAGTGGAAGCTTTGAAGTGGGGCTGCAAGGAACTGCTAAGATACCCTTCGATTCACTGTAAGAGTAAAGCTTCACTTATGGAAAGAGGGTTCACAGAGTGCTAACAGTGGGGATGGTAAGTAGCTTCGATAAGGCATACGAGATATTCCGCATTGTGTGGTATTCACAGCTTATACCTAATCAAAACGATAATTTTAGTAAATATAGCAACTATTGTTTAACAAAACAAATTTCTTCAGACAGGCTTATTATTTCAATTTTAATTGTAAGCCCTTACTTTTGCAACAAACAGGTGCTTGTTCGATTTACTTCAGAGACGGCTAATGGCCCTTAATCCTTCAAATAGGGAAGTGTGACGCATACAACTACTTGGGAGCACACCTGTATGCCAATCTGAATTTGCAGAACGGAATTTCCAATAACATAGCAGTACATTTTCGGAAGTGTATTTTGAGCATATGATGACCAGTGGAGCCAAAGCTTCATTATTCAAAAACACTGTTGTACTATAGAATCTGGCGATCGTTTCCATCCACAATTCACAAAGCACGATGACATTTGATGAAGATCTAGCTCATAATTCAATCTACGTTCTACGTAGTTTCGCAATTCATCGTGCTGCTGCTACTTATTACTAGTGGGCAGTTCTGATGGGAAAATTTGTGTTAACGGTTCTTCAATTAACTGGAAAACGCTGCAAGAAGAGTTCACCTCTTGAAAACAGTTAGTGCGTACTTGTACTATTACTACATGATCACGCTCCAGTACGAACTCAACGAAATAGTCGAAGAAGATAATTAATTCCATTGCCATTCATATCTTGGTTCCGCCAGCGCATGAAGCGGATTCCAAGCGTCAAGGAACGCTGTAAATTTCATCACGCGTTCATCAAGTTCATTTATACGGACGGGACGCGCCTCATTTTCGGCAAGATATTTATTAGAAGACGGTCAGGTCATATTTGGAGACGACCCTCTTGTTATTGGTGTTGAGCTGAGTCTCCTCGTTTCCGCTGGATGCAGTCCCTCAAAAGCCCCGGCTGTTACCGAGAGTTATGCCCTCCTCTTCTTCCCATTCTTTTTCGCCCGATGAATCTTTCATAATGCCATTACACCTTTCTCCCTCGCTCCTTCGCTCCCTCCTAGTCTTCATCTTTACCTCTCCCAATCGGAGAGAATTGAGACGGACTTTTCCGCCAGTGAGGGGATCTTTCCCTATTAATTTGTACGTCAGTTTCTCCCCACCGCATAACTTCCCACTCCCCTTTTCCCCACGTGGGGAAGAACTTGCCGACAAATTAGTAGTTAACGGCGAAAGTCTCCACTTAAAGTGCAGGCGAACTGCTCAATAACAACGCGCACTTCTGGTTCATAAATCACACTCTGGCTTATTCAAGGGCTTTGCAAGCTGTTTTTCAGGGAAGGCTTCGAGCTCTGTTGCCCTGTTCGAAGGATCGTGGACGAAAGGAAAGTGCTATTCTTCACTCTATCAGGCCGGAAAAGATTGTGAAGACCGATCAGCAAAGTAAAAGAAGGTGTGGAGGGTGCACTAGCCGTTCTCTACCGACGTGTGCCAGCACTTGGGGATCATGCATGCTCCTTGTCTTCTCCATACTCGTTGCTATACCAAACAGTCTGGTTCCTACCAAATACTGACCTCGTCCCGTCATGAGGCGAGAGGTATTTCTGGTGTTGACGTTTCTGCTGGTGAGGTTGTAGGATATCTACACTCCCAAGGGTTGAGAGTTTACCCAGAGGGTGGCAGGTGCAGCAGCGCGTTATCAGGAATGAGAAACAGCTTACATTTCCTGATGGCTGACTCTTGGAATGATAGCTGTACTTCTGTGAGATTGATGGTGTTGGTGGCACTAGTGGGGGTTGGGAGGTTATATAAAATAAAAGGGAACTCTGTGAGTGTGAGAGAAGGACTGTATTGCATGTTAAATGGATAGTGATTTGAGTATATAAGGGCGACACAAGGGGAATTGGAATACGCGTGAACTGACCCAAGAAACTGTAGCGGAGGGATAGAGTGAGAAGAGCTGTGACTGGGCCGAGAGTTGATAGATGAATGTAGCGTGAGCACTGGGAGACGAGTGTATCTGGGCAGAGCTTTGAGTGTTGGAGAAGGTTGGTAAATCGAAGGAGGAAAGGACATTTTGGAGTCCAAAGGGGAAATGCGTTGTCGTTCGCAGTTAAACCGAACTTAGTCCTTTCGTCTGACAGAAAAGCCGACTGAGTGGGCAGTTCTCAGACTTCCCAGCGGTATAATGTGAAAAAGGATGCGAAACCTTTGGGCCGAACACACCAGGGAAATGGCCCAAGCTCAAGACCCCAACTACTTTGGCCAGTGCCTTCCCATAATATAGATTAGGTTCAATGGTGCTACGAACTGTGCAAAGACTCAACTGTGTAATTCTCGCTTGCAATGACTCAACAGCATTCCCATCGAATGTGAGCTGTCGCAAAACCGTCCTCACTTCTCAATGGCGGACTCGACTCAACTATTCTCGATCGTAATCACTTAACAGTCCCTATAAATGTGGACTTCACTAGCCTCTTCTTGTTTTCGATCGCTTAATTCAACTTTTATCACATTCAACGTAGCCAGTAATGTGAACTGTAGCTCAGTAACTCCACTTTTTTTTAAATTTAGGACTACACTTACATCCAATGAGTCGCACTGCCTTATGATAACAGCTCTCCCGTTCAATGTGAAACTCAAAACTTCTGTTCTTATTTACTGAGCTAATGTGGGACTCACCTTCATCATTTTCAATATGAAATTCAACTGATCATGCTCTCGATCCCTTTCAGTGTTAGACTCACGTCGACCGTTGTTGATCTGGATCACATAACTCAACTGTTTTCATTTCCACTGCGGGACTTGACTCAACTGACATCAGGCGCAATATCAATAGTAAGTTTGGCAACCGTTGGACTCTTACAGCACAACACAGGATTCTCTTCTTAAAGTAGGAAGACTCTTCAGGTCTAATGGACGCTCTGGCATCATTCAGAGGCGAGCATACGAGCAGACCCCTGTTGGTGTTTATTGAGTTATGCGGTTTGTCAACTGACCTTTTCTTCCTTTTTGACTTTATTGACACGACAGTGCTCAACTCAACTGTCCTCGTGTTTAATGTGGAATTCAAGCCAACTGGTATCGATTTTGATGATGAGCTCAATAAATGTAGCCTTCTCGCCTTTGATGACACGACTGTTCTTTCATTCGACGTTGAACTCAACTATTTTTGTTTTCAATGTGACATTAAACCCTCCTCCCATAATTTTGGATGTTAGATTTAACTCAAACCTCGTTTGTTCCCATGTGGGAATCGACTTGCAGTATTTCTTTTTAGAATTTAAATCGGCTGGTTCTACGGTGTGCTGGGCACGGGGTGGTCCAATTCCAAACAACCATAAAAACTCGCGATTTTGCATTTTAGTTAATAAGTCAATGGTGTTTCCTGTAATCTGGCACCTTTTTGAGGGTCTGTTGACGGACCCGACAACCCGCTTCTCTCCACCTGGCTGGAATTAGGTTTAAGTTCAGGCAGTTAGTAGGTATTTCTCAATTCTTTATGACTCGTCAGAGCGATGCCGTTTCGCCCAGTCACAACTTCCATCTCATCTCATCATTTTCCTCTGAAAAGAGCGAACGGCGAGGAAGCGGAAAAAAGGGAAATGCGGAGGAAAAAGCAATTTTCCGGACCGGTCAGTTTGTCTTCTTTGTTTTTCCGTTTGATTGACGTTCTTCATTTATCTCCGGCTTCACAAAGTCGACCCCTCAACACGAGAAGCCCATTCCGAGCTCCTTCGATCATCGCTAAGTACACCCCCTTCACTCCCTCAGTCTTTCTGACTCCACTCGTCTTCAAATCCGTTGGAAGGATTTGGTCGGACTATAAGAGAGTGAAGAAGAAAAAATGATGGTTATTCGCATAAACTGACAGGATTTGAGTTTTCATAAGTACTATTTTATGCTCGAAGGACTTGAAAGAGGAAAGTTGGGGTCGGTGTTGGACTCACACTCCGAGCATGTTGCTGAGGGGAATTCCGAATGCACGTAGAACTCAACTATTGCCCTCGCTTTAGATTAATCGACACAACTGCTTTAACTCGCCTATTCTCGTTGTCAATTTAAGGCAGGGGACGGAATTCCAGATGCGCTGCAGATGAGTGCGTGAGTAGTGGATCTCTGCCTCAGCTTACTGGGGTCCTTCCAACCCAGGGAAACCAGTAAGTCCAAACTGTTTCGTCCTGGGATGAGGAAAAGCCGTAAGTGCAGTCGAAAGATGGTACCACAGGAATGCTCAACCCACTGCCTTGCGCCGGTGCATTATGGGTTAGGGCCACACCAGGTAGCTGCCTCCGCAGGGCAAGGCCTGACAATGCTCGAAAATCGTGGTGGTCGTGGAGTCGCTGGAGGAGTTATCCCATCCCTAACTTCGTTTTTAAACTGCTGGGTCTGAGGGAGGTGGAGGTCACCCGGTCGGAACTCCCCCAGACATCCCCAAATTCAGAATGTAACTGTTAATTTATGGCATCGCTCCAACGCTCAATGACTCAACTCAACTGCTCCTGCTCTCTATGTGGGACTCTATTCAACTGTGTTCCCTGTTACTGTCTTAACTGAACCGTTCTTCCTTTGGATGTAGGTCCCTAACTGATAATGTAGAGGATAACTCAATCGCTCTTCTATTTAACTACTCAACTTGACTGTTTTTGCATTCAGAATGAGACTTGACTCAGTTCTTCCCACAATGGATGTGAGATTTGACTGTTTTCGCTGACGATGCCTTAACTCAACTGCTCTAGCTCAGTATGTATGACCCTACTCAACTGTTCTCACTTTTGATAACTGAACTTGGCTGTTGGCCATGAAATTTTTTGTTCGTTTTCAATGCCTCGACTCAAACCTGGAGTTCTTGGAGTTTGATTACTCGTTTCCAACGTTCTCATGCTGAAATGCACTTCGTTTTCCGCCTTCACTAATTGTTTCTTGCATTCAATGTGTTCAACTCCACTCTTCTTGTTTTGATTGTCGGGCTCTACTCAACTGTTTTTGCTTCAAAGCCCAACTCAACTGCTCTCACTTGTTATAACTTAACTCGATTGTTCTCACATTGGCTATTTTTAGGTTTCTTTATGCGCAAACCTCTTCCCTCAACTCTTGACTCATACTGCTGAATCTTAACTAAGGATTTGGAGCCTGGTTGTGGGACGGTCGCCCTCATTGCTTTCACTGAGGGGTGAACCAAAAGCGGGAGGCGCAGTGGAATATTGGCGGAATGTGAGAGAAATAAACGGAATCGGTAAATACGGGAAACGAAAATAAATTAAATAACACTTTTTCTCACTTAAAAAACTACTTCCTAGTACGATAAGTTCGGATGCCGATTTCTCGGAGAATTTTCGCTGTCTTCGGGCCAAAACTTCGGGATTCGCAATTAAACAGTGGAAACAACGGAAAATAGCGGTGGAGCACGAGATAGCGGGTGGACAAAGCCACGAAAAAAGTGAGCTGATGTTGCGACAAAAAACAACGGCAGAAGAGGCCGAATCACGATGATGGGAAGACCACAGATGAAAGGTTGATCCTTTGATGCGTCAACAATGGGCAAGGCGACGATGGTTATCGAAGATGCGATGCCGCAATTGCATCAGGGTCCCAATAATTGATCTGCACGGAACACTGGTAGTGTAATGTGACGAGAGCTTAGTACCTGAGGACGCTCTTCATGATCATGACTCTTCCCAACGCCAAGAGTACTTCACTGGAACGTGAAACAGCCCTCTATGTTAAACGCTTTACCGTTTTGAAGAATTACGCTGTGTTGTGGCAGAGTGGTGAAATTCTTATTAGGCCAGATTTTGCACACAGACGTTTAATACAAAGAAAGTATAAAAATAAAGTAATCGTTGAGCTCCTATAATAGAAATATAAAATAAAAGTAACTGCGCGTGAAAAAAGTCCGAAACAAAAGTAGAAAATAAATTGTTAAAAGTTTTTGTCGCTCGACGTTTAAAGTTCGTGTTCCTACTTGATGTGCAATAGGCCTCCGGCTGTATATTGGTCCAGTTATGGCGGTGGCAGATGTTCTCTAAGTATGACTTCTGGTAGACGTCGTGTTACAGCAACTTCCGGGATTCTGCGACCCAATGGGAACGCTGAATGCGCGGTACGATTTTCACTGCAAAAGTGAGGGAATGGCAATGAATACAAAATATATAAGCCGTTTTAACGAGGCGCGTGGTGAGACGACGATGATTGGAATGGAATAAGATAAAATGGCGCATCGAGGAGGTGATGGCTGGAGTGCCGACGTGTCACTAACGTTAAAACGAAATAAAATGAAATACTTTTTAACGTAATTAAATAGGTGGAATAAGTGGTGTAGCTGCCTGAACAGAACTGCTCAACGAACTTTGGAGTGTGCGGGCTTTTTGCATCTCATCCTAATTTTCGTGCAAAACAAAGTATCGTTTATCGTGTTGTTCTTTTCTTCCTCTGATTTTATCGAAGAAAGAGGCTGACTTATAATTTATTGCCCAGTCAGTAAGTAGGCTGAAGTGGTCGTTCTACTTTTGATTAATACTTTGTTTACCATTTGTTCTGTTTTGAGTTTTTTTAGTTTTGTGTTAAGTGCTTTATGTTTGGGTTTCTATAACATTTCCGAGTAGTGACGAATTTGCTAATTCACTTAGTACATTTAAGGTTTATTTCTGTCACGCGATTCACCATCCAGAGTTCACTGCTGGACTTGCCCGGCAGGTACATTAGCTTCGAATAACATGACTGCTGTATGGAGGTCTACTAGTCTAGATTTTCGTGTGAAGTTATGGAGCAACAAGACGACAGAGGATAGCAGATGACACCTCTGTTTGAAAGCACTCCTCTTAAAAACGTCAAGGGCGAGCTATGATTCACGACCTGAGTAGCGGTCTCACAACAAAGAGATGACGAGTTTTGAAGGTAATCGATACCGCTATTGATTGGAAAGACTGGGGCTTGGAAAATACATCGTCAAGAGCAAACTGAAAGGTTCCTGGGGCTGCTGGAGGGCCTAATATAAGTCTGAGAGCAGCAATATAACTTGGCCTTCCCTCCCCTTTTTCCAGTTTGAAACCTCGCTTCCGCCCAACCAAACCTACTAAATAGACAAATATTGACAACCTGGAAGCCGTGTTCCGCCCTCTCCCCCCTTCATCAACCTCTTTAAAGTCCATCAATAAGCCGTGGGTTGGTCGAGGTGACGCGGCTCCTCCCATCTCTGGATGTTATTAGACGGCGCTCTTTTGTACTTCGCTTCAATAATCAACTCGACCTTCCAAACCTAATGAAACTTTATTGCTTTTTCGCCCTCTGCTCTCTGCTCGCAACCGCTCAGTCGTAGTCGACGGCTTGCTGCCTATCCTCCAGTGCTCGCCGAGCCTGATGACTCGATTAGAGCATCGATTCGTCTCACCTTGCCTAGCAGACGTACTAGCAGTCGAAGCCGTTCCGAAGTGGCGTCTCTTCGCGAAGGTCCTTCAGACATTGCACCATTCGCCTAAAACACAATTTTCCTAACTCAAGAAAACAGGATAGGAAACAAAGTAATTCCGTAAATTGGGTCGAATTCGCTGGAATATTTGGTGCGACGCGTTACACTCAACTGCAAATTCAATATGATGAAACTTTGTACTCTGGAAACCACAATACGCGCTCGGTGTAGTGCCCTCGTACAGGTAACTTATTGGACTGCCACACGAATTAATTTGGGACAAGTTTCAGGTTCAAATTGCTTTCTACTCCCCCGTGTGGTTCGAAATCCTTTCTGCCAACAAGAAACTGTGGTCTTCATAGGAGTCACTCATCCAATGTTTGCACGTACACTTCAAATATTGATGCTCAAGGTCCTAAGAGACGGGAGAGAGAGTTCAGAACTCAAATTGCATAAATTGTTGCTCTCTAAAACTTGCTGTGGCTTCCTCCTTGGTACACAAGGTAGCAAAATTCATATTACTAAAGCAAACGTACCTGTTTGGTGAGTCCGTCTTGCGGTGACATACTGTGGGCGAGCGCTTGCGATGTAAACACATCATGGTCTGGCCGTTAAGTCAGTACTAAAGTCAGTTAGTTGGTCGGTTCAATAGACAGATCATAAATGAACATACCTACTGGTGGAATTAACCCAATTACTTTAGAATTCACATTGAATGGATCTACCAACCTCCTTATTAATGGTTAGGGCCGTCGCGGGGGAGCGTCTGTACGGCGACATGAACTGTCACATGCTTCAAGTGGTTTGAATGTTAATTCATTGAATACGTAAATGTAATTGCCGCATTTCTAACGACTTGGTCTTTCATTTTTCAGAAATACACGATATGAAGAATTTGATTTGGCTAAAGATGGACAACCAAGCGGTGGGTAAGTTTCAACAAAAAATATTTTAAACGGGTTCGTTCATACGTTGACATTATCAGAATGTTGATAACGACCTGACATTTGCTTTTACGACAAAATATTAGAGAATCAATTCAGAGCTACTACCACTAGTAACACAACGGGCAAACGAATGGATGACAGCTTGTGGCTAAATCCAGTGAACCGCAAAGAATCCAGGAATGCGCTTAAGGGCTAGACAGCAATTAGACATCGATGTGGATTTCGGGGTATAAATGTCATTCGCCAGGTAAATGCAAGGGGAATAGAATGCAAAAATTATGCGAAAATTAATACCGACTGGAATTTAATAAAGGAAGTAAATTACTCTTTGTTCATAAATATAAAAACTTATTTGCTCGGGTTGATGAAAGTGAAAAGCGGAAGGCTGGGTTAAGGAACAAAGACATAATTTATAGTCAATAAAATAAACATCTTCAGGAGCTCACCTTATTTATCTGTAAGCCAAAAAACGGCGTAAAATTAGCTCGGTACGCAGCTGGCTCAAGGAGGGAAATTTGTAAAATAGAAGACGTTATTATGGGGGACGGGGGGGGGGATATCCCATGCCGCCGCTCGAATGGGTCAGTATGTTTGCAACTTCGCACACCAAGCTGTTCTTGTAGAAGACAGCAGATCGAAATTGTAATCAATACGTACCTCACGAGCTGGAGTCTGCAAAAGCGTAGTACTCACGTTACACTAATTCATCATGACAGCTCATCCCTCAATACACAATTAGAAGAAAAAAAACTAAGGAAAAGAGAAATGGGGTTGGAGGGAGAGGCGGATTGGCAATACTATGGTGCAGGTATGGTTCAATCTCTTTCCGCAAATAAAGCCGCTGGATATGTGAAACCTGTGAGGACCTGTGCTCTGTAGTGGGCAATCTTGCCTCAAGCCAATTGACAGTTGGCCAGTTGATAGTGGACTCAACCCTCGAATCACCTGATAACGAGTCAATAGCTCCCTCCACCCATTAACACTCGGCTCAACATTCACCCGCAACAGTAGCGAATCTTTCAAAACTCATGAAAGAAAAATGAACGCGACAAGTACCCAAAGTGTCATGAAAGAGCTCCTCTGAGAGGGGAGGTTACAAAAGGAGTAATACATATGTATATCTTTCGGAAAGCTCGAATTAAGCTAAAAACTGAAGGGTGGCACAAATAGCTGTCATTCAATTAATAGTTTTTGGCTACGCACCTCATTTAACAAAGAAAACGGGATGAAATTGGGTTTCTGCTCTTGGCTGGAGATGGGAAGTTTTTATGAAACACACAAGGCTGAGGACCAAATGAATCAATATGTCTGCTGTTCTCCTTAACCGTCCACCGTCACTCATCTTGGAGACCGCCGTCTGATCAAAATTGAAATTTACGCAGACCTCAAGAGTTGTGGCCACAATAACATATTGCTCGAGTGTATCAGGTGAGATCTCAGACATTGGTGAACGTCTCTTGAAATGCCAGTGATTACTGAACATCTCTAGAAATACTGTGCAATAGTCAAATTGCGTTGACGTTGTTTATGTGAAAGAATGAATCAATCCCCAGGCAGGTCATGCAGTTGGTTTACTGGTCTTTTCTTGCTCCGTTTTCCTGTTTTACTCTGCTTTCTAGCGCACTCTTGAATGAGCCTAAGGATGGTGCTTCGTTGCAAGTGATTTGTAAGCTCATTTCTGAGCAGGTTGCTGTGACTCCTCATTCTCCCAGAAGTTCATTTCTGATTAGCAGGTGTCTTTTAGCCGACAGAAAATTATGTTTAAGGGCGATGATAGAACAATTTCAACCAAGCCATCCAAGGTCTTCGCATTGTGCAGAGCCAATTGCGCAGAGTTGCAGCTACAATTTATTGCTGAATGACGGAGTTCATCATAACTGTCTCCTTTTTTGCCTCGCTCCATCAAGTTAGCTTAAAACTAGCAAGTCACGAGTATCAGCTGCTTCCTCTAATCGGTCCTAAGTCAAGTTGTAGACGTTGTCCAGCTGGTCTTCTTCACGATGCGTGCTTGTCCTTTATTTCAGAGTATATTTCAAAGTCTCCGTACCGACACACTGCTTTGAAACTGCTTTGAAACCGCTGTACAGTCTTACAAGGGTATTGCTCAAAGCGTTTGTCTGTGTGGGCCAAACAAAACACTTTCTTAATGTGTAGTGCCACAGGGTTGGTCTATCTTCTTCTTTCTCTTCGTCATCCATGTCTTATCTCTCTTACCTCTCTCCCACAACGAATGAACTGCCACTACGCACGCTGCCAGTCATAAGGATTCAATATTGATCAGAATGTATATACCACGCCACGACCCCCAGTTTCACGAGTAAACCACTGACTTGATGAAACAGTTTTAAATCCATAAACAGCAAATGTTATTAAAGGTAAACCATGGATAATGAACTTTGAATGAATGTTGCAGGCCCGCTGATGATGACGAAGACTACCCAGAGCCTGAGAGACCACCTCCCCGCCACATAGACAAGTACATCAGGCCCGAATGCCCCTGTCTCACCAAGCGGTACACAATCGCTGTTCTAACATGCGTAGGTGAGACTTTTTCTAAAGCAACGTCACCTAATTCATTTTTCTAACTTTTAGGTAAATTTTTTGGTAATTCAAGGCTGGTGGGTGCAAGAACGAAAAATATATTAAATAACATGTTATTATTAAATAATTAGACTTAGTGACGAAAAGGACTGTATTGTACTGACCAAAAACACTGGTTGGTTAAAAAAAGGACGAAAAGTGCACAGAAAGACTGAGAGTCCACACGACAGGTCTCGGGATTGACGAGAAATGAGTGAATAGATGGAAACTGGAACCTCTGTGCACAAAATGAGTGAACGGGTGAATAAGTGGAACGAAACCAACTCAACAAAAGAACCACAGATCTATGGAGAGCTTAGGAATACAAAGGGATGGAGCCCACTTTTCTATTAAAGACAAAGAACGAAATAAAATGGCTCTTCGATATAATAGAAAGGGCTACCTAAAGAGCAGATTTGTGATGATTAACAATTCAATCAAGAACAATGGGTGGTGCTCAGGAATACCATGTCTGGCCAGAGACTTGACACAGTGCGATTTTTGGACTATGGAACGACTTCCCCGAGGGTAAACATCAAAGAAGACTGTTGCAGGAAATACTTGGGATGTCTGTGAGACATTAGAGCTGGCACAATACGACGTAAGGCTGTGCTTATTCCAAAAAGGACAGCCAAAGTTAAAAAATAAGAAGAAAACGAAGGTTACTCAAATTTACAGGTGGCAACTCAACCATCTTTTCAACTATGGAAAAGAAGCTCTTGTCAACCGCTGGGGCTTTAATAGCTGTTTGTTTGGTGACTCAGGGTGAGGCTGTGAGAACAAGACTGAGCGATACATTGATCGAGTCCAATGTCTGTATCTGGATACAAGCACGTTGTATCTTGCTTGGCAATGTCAGTAGAAAAGATTGGGTAAATGTAAATAAATGGTTATTAGAATCAGTGGGAATCGCAACCATCACTCTCTGCCGAACAATGAGACTCTGAATTACAGTCGTTGGTGGTGGGGGGAAGGGTTTTTCCCTGTGGTATAGTTGGTGATGTCTGAAGAGACCCGATCCCTTGTTGGGTTAGGAGTGTCCGTTCAACTACCAGCCGCAGTCCAAGGTCTTCCACGTACGTGCGCCCTTAGTACAGCATAGCCGGGGCAGCCACAGGTGCCATCAGAAATAACAGCGGGCGTTGAACTCAATTGATAACGCTCTTCTTTGCTTCGCAGGTTTCGTCATATCCTTCGGAATGAGGTGCAACATGGGGATGGCCAAATTAGAATTCACAACTTCGGTGAGTACATTGCCAAGCCCGTACGTCGTCTTTGGATAAATTTAAGAATTTACTTAATTCTTTGTTTAGCTTGCTCAAATTCAACAACAGCGGCAGCGTTAACAAGAGACAATAATTATACTTTATCACTACTTTTCTTATCCTTACGATGTAGGAAGAGCAGTTATGCGATGGGAGATAATGGTTTGTGTGTGATAGCAGTTGAGAGAAAGTATCCCAACCAAATCAGCTCAAATTTAATGTGCTTCTCGACCAGCTCAAGTTGGAACACCAAACTAACTATAGTTATCATAGTGGTCAAAACGCCAAATTTTGTTTTTCTCAAACCTAAAACGATTTTGATAGAGTTTTAGTGTGAACAGGTCCAAACTACCATAGTACTGTTAAATTGGGCTACAAAAGGGTGGGTCCGAAAAGGGTTATATTTAACAAAAAAAAACTCTCAACAATAACTCAACCGAATCAAAGCAAGTCAAAATTACGAAAGGGAATTTTGTTGTCAAAATCAGAAACATTTCTTGTTGTCAAGCTACCACTTTTATTACCAGGTTCTTCACACTTCTCCCCCTTCCTTCCACAGAACGGCGTTAACCGGTCAATGTGAACCACTTTACAGGCTGATTTCTTTCCCCAACGCTGTTTGATACGAATTACGGACGTCATTGAGCTTTTTTAATATTTCGTAAGCCCCTTCCTAAGGACACATCAGCTTCAGGTTGCGGCCTCGTATCCGACGTGGGTTGTGAAGCCAGACTAAGTCGTATCTCCTTTTCGTCTCATCAGCCTTAAGCTGCAGTGATTCACGGGCTTCAACGGTCCTGCGGCGAAGGATAGTAGCGTACTCTTGAATCTCCCTTTCTTCGTACTTCTGACAGGTCTGTTTCCTTATTTGATGACTGCACCTAAACTCTCGACGAGAGTTATATCAGTCATGGAAGTTGCGGTTTCGCTAATATGCAAGAGGCCGGCCCCTGCAGCATCCACCGAACTCAGACCTGTGGAGGTACGGCAGGTATTTGGTCGTTAGCCAGTCTCCGGGTAGAGAGCTGTTGCCCGTGTGTGACCGCGCGGAGGTGACCACCTGAGGAATCCCGTACCATTTGGGAGGAGTTCATAATCTGGTTTCCCACCTGAACTAACTGTGTACTTGAGTGGCAACTTTCAAAAGGACAGATCAACTATGACCACGTTTCTAAGACATCACCTTCTTCGCGAACTCTGCAAAATGGTTATAGGCTCGCTTCGTAGCAGTCAATGCTGCTAAGTTCGTTTGCCCTCCCAACAACCGTCGCTCACTGTTGTAGAAACTACAGTGGAGCAGCACGTGGTTTCTTGTTTCCTCCGCACTGGAGGCACAAGACGTGCATAATGGAGAGTCTTTCAGAGAAAAGAAGTGGAGCCGCGCATTGAAGTCACCATGTCCTGTGAGGAACTGGCTCGTCCAGTGGTCTGGCTCAACCCATTTTCTTGAAAGACGTTCACGGATGTTGGGGAAGAACTCATACGTATCACGTCCCTTTGACGAGGATTCCCATCTCGCTTGCCATTTCTCTAACGCCCATTCGTCGATGGTGGCGAGTTTCTGTTCTGTAGTGAGATCCGTACGGAGTTCAGCCCAAAGCAGGGGAAGCTCCCGTTTCACTCTCCACTTGTCTACCATGCACTCAATGGCCAGGTCAACTGGTAACTGACCAGTGATCACCTGGAGTGCTTCTGTTGATGCAGTCTTATAGGCCTTGGTGATCCACAGGAGCGCAGCTCTCTGGGATTGGGCCAATACTCTCTTTTGATTGACTGTTAGTTTGCTACCCCAGACAACGGGGCAGTAGCCAATCACGCCTAGATAGATGGCCTTATACATGAGGATAGTGTCGTGGTAACACACACCCCAAGTGGCCTTAGTAATTGCACGCAGTGAGGCAAACCTTGCAATGGTAGTACCTTTAAGGGACTGGAGGTGTTGGTTGAAGCCCAACCAACCTCTCAACTATATTCACTCCTAAATACTTGACATGCTTTTCATTAAGGAGCCTGTGGCCGCCAAAGCGTATTGAGGGTGGATTATTCACTTTGCCTCTCAGGAGGATTAGCTGGGTTTTTTCCTCAGCCACCTGCATCTTGACATGCTCGCACCATTGGGTGACGGTTTGGAGCACGTGATGGGGTTTTTCTTAAATTTGGCGGACTGACTCTGCAAATATCAGCACAGTCAAGTCATCCACATAAGCGTACGGCTTGCAGTCAGTCTCCATGAGTCTCCTGAGAAGACCCTCGAAGAAGGCATTCCAGAGTCCTGGTTCAAGGACCGAGCCCTGTGGGCACCCCTTCTTTATCTTTCTCTGGACAGAGACATGCCTGCATTCGATCGTAGCAGTTCTGTCTGTCAGGTAACTTTTGACGAGCGCCTACAGGTTGCGGGGGATTCCCCTACCTTTAAGCTCATTAAGGAGCGCAGGCCACCAAAGGTTGTCAAACGCTCCCCTGATGTCAATCAGAACTGCTACGACGTACTTGGCCGGTGCCAGCAGGGAAACACGTCGAATCTCGACAATGACATCCTGCGTGCACCTTCCTTTGGGTCACCCGTATTGCCTGCCTGTGAGGTTGCGGCCAAAGACTCCTAGAGGGACAGCAACATCAAGATTTCTAATGTTTTGCATAATATGGAAAGAAGGCTGAGCGGTCTCCATGATCGCGGGTCTGACTGATTACAGTCGCCTCCCTTTTGAAGAGTGACAACACGCGCAGACTTCCACTGAGTGGGGAACTGTCCGACCTGCAGACAGTCATTAAATAAATTAAGGAGGCCGCTGGAGATTGTCCGCTCAGCCTTCCTTAGCATATTGCTTTCTATTTTATCTGGCACAGGAGATTTGTTGGGCTTTAAGGTCGCAAGGGCCCTGCCGAGGTCGCCTGTTGTCCACAATGGGATGTCGTGCTCGTTCGGAGGGTCCATGATCAGCTCCCTTGCTGCCCTCTGGGCTTCAGTGTCTCGAGCTACTTGGTCATCAGGGAACGCCTTCTCAAGGAGGTTTTCCAGTGAACTCTCGATGCTGCAGGCCCAGCCTGACTCATTTTGCATCGCAGCTTAGACCTGCTCTACGTTTCTTTTGTCTATGGAGGACTTGTTATGTCTGCCCCAGGGGTACTCAGAGCTCTCCGCTTCCACAAAATCCGTTCGTACTTCTGACACCAGTGTTAAATTGCACTACAAAAGGGTTGGTCTGAAAGGGGTTATATTTAACAAACAACAAACTCTCAACAATAACTCAACCAAATCAAAGCATAGGAATTTTGTTGTCAGGAGTAACATTTCTTGTTGTCACGCTACCATAAAATTCTTGTCCGTAGGAAAATGACGACAGCGACCCAATAAATTATTAAACATTTCGAAGTAAATCGATTTAGGCTCAGTTTTTTCCTTGTAAATTCCGCTCAAATGACAATAGAATCCTCATAAAAATTAGGATGGCAGTCCAATAAACTACCAATACGATGAGAACTTGATAACTTCCATAAGATTATTAGGAGCAACCCGAGAAATTCCGTTTTTATACCGTTTCCGTACCATTTCTGTTGTTGTTCCTAATTTACGCGAAGGGCATTTTAGACGTTCAAATTAAGGGACGCTGATGATACCGCCTTGATAATTATCGGAAACTCCTGGGTGGATGTCGTAAAGAAAGCAGAAAAGGACTTGAGAAAGCTAAATTTAAATTTCAGTAAACTACGTCTAATATTGAATCATGACAAAACTAAATATATTGCTTTCTCCCTCAGAAAAAAAGTTATTCCCACAATTGACGGATTGGTTTGTCATAACCAAATTGATTGTAACCCAAATTGTGATTGCCCAGTGATCCATCAAACTAATAGCATCAGATACCTAGGAGTTCGAATGGACCAAACTATTACATGGGAACTCCAAGCCGATATTGTTAATAAAAGAATTAGAAAGCTAATACCTACCTTTTTTAAAATTAGAAACATCATGAACAATAAAACAAAATTAATGGTTTACAACGCTTTGGTGCAATCTCAGTTAAATTACGGAATTGTAGCGTGGGGTAATGCATACTCTAACTAAATAAATAGTGTACAGACCACACAAAAATTATTCAATCCTAGACTATCAAAAGATTTATTTAAGGAAACTAAAATGTTAAAGTTTATAAAACTGTTAGCAAAATCTACAATAGCTATTATTTATAAACGATTGCTAGCAGGAAAAATTAAAAGAAATAAAAGTATTACCAGATTGGCAGACAAAATACAAGTGGAGATTCCTAGAAGGATGACAACATCACGTCTTAGAAGTTTCGACTATTGGGGCAAAACTATTTTTAATGATCAAAAGTTTGTAGACCAGGTACCGACAATTAGCTTGACGAGGTTCAAATTAGAATTAAAACGAAAAATTAGTTAATTTAAGTTAAAAAATAAAAACTTGAGGACTTTTCTGATTAAGGTATGGAAATTTGTTTACATTAAGGAAGCAATTTTATATTTAGTTCGCTGATGGCTGAATAGTGATTATGACATGAGTATGAGCACCCCAATACTAGCTACGTAAAATGTGAAGTTATGTTTTACCAAGTTCGGAGCTGAACTTTGAAAATTATAACAGAGCGGTTTGTTGAGCTCAGAATGATTGGGGCCTATCTTATTTAATCAATCGTCGAAAAAGACTAAAAATAAAACACAGTCCGGGAAAGGACAATTCTTATGCGAACGACTACGAATGTTAATAGAGCACTTCGGAGACTCATCCCATTCGAAATACCAATAAACGATACGAAACACGACCACTAGAACGGAACGACGATAATTGACAGTTTCAAGGCGTCGCTGCGCAATTGGCACACCGCCAAGAGTCAGTCGAACTGATGGGCGCATAGTGAGGAAGGGGGCAGTGAAATGAGGACAGGCCGTGGAGAAACGGAAACTTCCGCTGTATTCGCGCAGGGAACAGAATAGAAGATCAATCATTATGACGGGAACGCACGTGCCAGGACAAAATAAAAGGGAAAGAAGAACACGGCATAACCTTCCTTTAGAAACCGTCCATGGGCCTTTGTTTCTGACCAGGTTTGTTCCCAGCAGCTAGGACGGTCCAAGGGTTTTTCATACCCCAAATCCTGAAACTGCTTCCGTCCATGTCACACAGTCTCATGCTATCAGATTGCCGAGCAGACAGCCACAACTAGACTAGATCCCAAATGGCTTGTTTTACGAATAACGGAGTTATTCAGACCACCAGGACCGACCTGGGCAGTGGCAGCCACTGTGGCATATGTGGTGGGGAGGGAGGGTGAGATTTCCAAAATGCCGTCGACTATGGAAGCGAGCTGTACGATGTTTACTGCTGTATTGACAGCATGAGGCTGAAGAATGGTCTGAGTGTGGGGTGGCAGGGGCTGTGTCTCGAGCGTACGCAGGCGGTGATCAGGCACAGCATCGGACAGTGACCGAAGATGGCAAAGGAATTGCGAAAGAGTGTGATCTCCCAGTCCTTCCAATGACTGCATCTGGCAGGTGTGTTGTTGGAGAGCATTCTTCAGAGCGCATGGGGTTTTGGCCGGCTGATACAGTCTGCGATATCCTCAGCCGCCTGGGAATCAAGCTGGCCCACTACGGGGGAGAAGGGGGCTGCTTCTTCTCCGACGTTGTACAGCCCAAACTGCGCTTCAACCAGCGAAAACCAAAGTCTCTTGATATAGGTTCTGTGAGCAGGTGGTTCTGGTGCAACAGGTGGAACTGGCCTATTTTGCAGCAGAGCTGGGAAGTGGAGAAATTGTGGCACTATCGGGTTGTCTCTGGAGAAGGACTGAGGCCTGACATTGTCGCTGTTGGCCTCGACCAGTCTGCAGTGATCCTGGATGTCCAGGAGGTCTCTGGCAGCCGGGATCCAGACAGGGCTGCAGCATTGACCGTGTCCTCGCATGGTGTGTGGTGAAAAAGTGCTGAGGAGATGCGTCGGCTAGGTGTCTCGGTAGGCGTTCTTCGAGGTATCACCACCCGCGTGTTGCTCAGGTTGTACCTTAACTGGTGGTCGTTTTATCAGGGAACATCCTCTTACCCTTCTTCTATCCCTAGAGCTGGCGTAGGGTAGTCTGGGCGCCCTCCCCATTTCCTTACTTATAATTTATTTAGTTTTTCCTTTTTGAAGGAAAAAGCCGCCATGTACACGAAAGTTGTGTGTTGCTACGCACCAAATGTTTCTTCTAAAGATCCGCATGCACGGTGGGTGGGGGGATGAAATAGAATTGAATGTTTTGAAGGCGTTGACGGTCAATTAGTTTGTTGCGAGGGGGGGGGGGGTAAGGGCTTTCGAAAAGCGTAGGGCGGCTCCTCCCCTTCGTCGCAAAGTGCCATCGATACGAGAGAGAGTCGCCCCCATAAATATTAATGCGATACGATGTAAAGTGATGAGATGGTGGTGGCGGTGGTGGGGAGGGGGGCGTTGTTGAGAGAGAAATATGCGACGAGTTTCGTCCAACTTCCTTCAAAAGTGGTGTAAATGGTGGTGGGGGTGGTGAGGGCTCGACTGAGTCGCCGGAGGCTGAAAAGTCGACGGCGGCGGGTCGTTAGGGGCGTCGAGCGCGCGGAAGGCCGACGAAACATCGCTCATTATAACCGACATGACACGCCATTAAACACCAATCGCGTTTTCAACGTTTAGTCGGCGCTTTAAAAGCACGTTCTCTCGTTGCTCCTGTCGACGAGGATGAGATACGATATAACTAGGGGTGGATGATGAGGAGTAGAGGGGGGAGGGTGTCGTCGAGAAACCGGAAATGATGTCAGCCGTCGACTCGATTAACTTCGCCAGTCGAAAATCGAGCTGGGTTGACCGTTGAAATCCCGTATTCAAGGAGAAGCCCCCCCACACCCCACCCCACCCATCCATCAGCTCCACCTCATCAAGTCCTAGATCCACTCATATGAGGGCCGTTCCAGTTCGATCCATCTTCAACTCCTCATTGCTTAACCCAGATGAGACTGAAGTCTTGAAATCGAAATTTTTAACACAATAACACATTTTTCCCTCTAAGACAACGGGCAACATTTGTGCGAATTAGTAGGGGGGGGGGGTGTACTCCCTAACGCTTGCCCGTTTCCGCCGCCGCTTCTCTGCGCCTCCTGCTGCTCATCTTCAGTACTACGTGCCATGGCCTACGCCTTCCATGGACGCCAGGCTCAGCGCTCTATGGCCTGCACTTCTCCACTGACGCCAACCAACCATCCCTCGACTGTCTTAGGCTAGTCGTCCTGAGGCCATGGATGCCGGATTCCCGCGCCTGACTGGTGGCGCCCCACAAACCACCAGCCTACCTTCTCACCTGCCTGACGAGGAACTGGGCCTCTAATGCCACGCGATCATGATCCTCTGCAAGGAGGAGTGATATTGCGGTTACGATTGGATTAAGCCGTGACCAGGACTTAGGAGCCGTTCCTTTTGGGCAGAGCCGTTCTTTTGGAACAGTGTTCCTCGGACTCGGAGCTAAAACCGAAGTTTGCATGAGAACTTGTCTCGCTCACTACATATATATCGGCGCTATATCTTCGTTCAACGCATTTCTTCAAAAACATTTATGCAGAACAATATGTCAATACTACTACAGTACTACTCCGTAAGTTTGATCGAAATCGTTCGAGCCGTTTTTAAGAAAATGAGAAAGCCGATAAATTAATGTTCGCAAAATCTCATTTTCCGTGCGCTCATGGCTCTCAGTTCAACAGATAAATACAAAAATAAAAAATTGTTGTATTGGTTGCTGGAAGACAGTAAGGTTGATGCAGTTACTTGGGAAATGACAAAAATTACTAAAGTTAACGTACCTGTTTGGTGAGTCCAGACGATGATGTCTTTACATCGAAAGCGCTCGCCCACAGTCTCTCACCAGCCAGAGGAGACAGACTCACAGGTGCGTTAACTTCAGTAATTTACCTACGGGTGGAACTAACCCAATTAAGATGTGAGGTCGTTATTGACTGTAGTAGTTTACTCTGGTGTGCATTCTTGAGAGCCAGTCAGGAAAAATGAAAAAAAAAACTTTCTCCAGGCCGACGTTTCGCTTAATTTATTAACCATCATCAGGGCTATAGGGTGTCACATCAGACAATTAGGTTACAGTAAACTATGATAAAATTATAGAGAAACATTCTACATCCTAATTCTGGAAATCATTAGCCAGGAATATGACACCAACACATTTCATGCACACTGCAGCCTGACGCTCAATCAATGACGGACATTCGTTTGGCTTTGACAGAACCAAGATTCTTGACCGGGAAAGCAATCGCTTGAAACGGAAAACGAAAGAAATGATATATATAGGCAAATCCCCAACAGCGTGCAATAAAAGGACTGACATCGAATTTCATAAACCATTACACCTAACCTTCATGTACACCGAAGCTGTTTCTCCCATCTCCTAGAAAATAACAATAGCTCCATGTTGTGTCTCACTTAATGTTTTTTTCCTTTTTCTCTGATCTCCTCACTACGTTCCTGTTTACTCATAACCTCGTTAACCTTTACACTAGTCCAATCTGTTATTTACCATTAAGGTCTGTTTTGTTACTTGCCTTGGCTCTACGAAGTAGAAAGGAAAGTTATGTAATCGGCTGTAAAAAAAATTTTGAGTTTTCTTCAGATCTATACGTTTCAGACCCTCCTAATCCCGAAAAACTCTATTTGGGAAAATGGTCTGTGTGTAGGTGTGTTAGTGTCAAAATCCACCGAAAGCTAACTATAGTTATCATAGTGATCAAAACACCAAATATTTTTTTTCTCAAAAACGGCTCTAACGATTTTGATTAAATTTTTTATATTGATAGCTTCTAATATGGCAACTATACCATAAAATTCCTATTTGTGGGAAAATGACGAGAGCAGCACAACAAATTACCAAAACTATCGACGAAATCGATTTTGATCAAGTTACAAGGTAAGATTGATCAAATCCAGTGGTGCTGTTAGAGTATGCGCTGGGCCTGCCGTTTAATATTGGCTATAACCCCGCTCAGCTTCAAAAACAAACATGCGATGGGTATAAGAAATGGTGAATTTTGATTGGAATAACTGGATACAATTGAAAAGGCGGCAGGGGAGTTCAAAGAGTTAACGAAAAAGGAAATCGCAAACACTATCTGCGCTTTCTATAAAAACTGTACCGATTAAACATGTGGACATGGCATTTTGATGACATGGAAAAATATCAATGGTTAGTTTTGACGGCAGTGCTGCCAGAGTGGAAAATAATTGAGGAAGGGATAGATTTGATTTCAAGCAAATTTACAAAACTGGAGATTACAGATAGTAACACTATTTGATGAAGTAACATATCTAAAGGAATTTGTAACACAAGAAAAACTAATGAAGTGGGCCGATGAAAAGACTCCTTTGAACCAGAAATGTCTGGTCAAAAATGTCCCAATCAAGAGCTTAAAACTGATTGTTTCGTTTTGGTTTATTATTCATTCTGAATAATAACCCTATATTTCCGGTCACGAAAAATTTTTGACAACCCTCCCTCAAAATTTGATACTTCACGTTTCAAGACATGGGGATTCCAAATCTGCAATGTCCGTCTGCCGTCCCCCGTCCGGGCCGTTTTGTGCCTTTAACGGGGTTTGAAAAATTCGTCCTTTTGCACAAAAATCCCATTTGGTATCTAGTTGTGCCTGCCATCTCGGCAATCCGATCGGATGAAGCCCATGGTTGTTATGGGCAAAAAATGGTTAAAAAAATTAACGAATCGCAGTATAATCGCAAATAAGCCGTGTTTCGTATCGTTTTCAAGGCCCGCTCGACTCGCAACACCCTTTAGACTCGCAACGTCCTGCCAATTGCCGAGCGAGGGTTCACTGGAAGCCCTCGTCCCACCCCTCCATCGGATCAGACGTTTACGGGCGCCTGGCGCCAGGGAAATATTTTTAATTTCCGTAGTTCCATTGTAGTCAGGACATGTTTCGTATGGTTTACTAGTATTCGATACTGAATTGAATGGGATGGGGGAGCAGTAATACTAGGTCAAGCTGTTCATGAGAATAATAAACCATTGAGTAATAATTTGCAGGGTTTTTTCTCTCGCTACCAGGAACGAACGCGCCAGTAGAAAGAGTGTTTTACTTACTTAACACGGCATGTGAAGCTTTCTTGGAAATGCTCAAACAATAACGAGACATTTTGAGGAAGATTCATTCTTCAGAAAAGTATGAGAAATAAACATTGACGTATCACACCTTGAACGTTTAGAAATCTGTGGCTGCAGATTATTGTGACTTGAAGTACCTAGCTTACTTTTGTAATCCTGTATAGTTTTAAACATGCACACTTTGCATTTAAATGTCGTTTTCATCTTAAATAACTTCAAACATTTTACCGGTAAAATGTTGTAAATAAACACACTGTACAATTAATTTGGTCATAATTCTGTTCAAAACGTCTTTATTATCATTAGTTTTTTAAACATGCTCTAAACAATTCAAGTAGAAAAATAAATTCAATATTTTTGTACAGGAAGTAGTAAATATAAAAGAGCACAAAGTTTAAAAACTATCTCTCAGGTCCCTCAAAACTCACAATTTTACTCCTATTTATCAAAATTGTGTTGTAGGTACTCCGTGCACTCTACCAATGCTTCGACTCAGTTTCAACCTTTGTCCCGTTTTGGATAAACAAAAATCTGGTCCCCTTACACATAGGGGATACTTCTAGAACTCTGAGTGTCCACCCCGTTTCACTTAGCAATTCCAGAACATAAAAACTTCAGGATGCGCGGTCTGATTTTCAAACTGCAGGAACAGCCGATAAAACATCAGGTGTGGTGAATTACGCAACTTTCGTTAGTTCTACGTTAATTTACTGGTTTTAATGGTTTTTGCTACGAAAATCGATTCATTTTTCTTGCAGTTACTTGAACTCGATGAAACACATAGTGAGCTACATAGTGGTAGAAAGTGCACTTATAATTCTGGAATATATTACGGTGCTCAAGGTGGTGTCAAAAGAGCAATCGGTACACAGAGAATTAATGATACCACATACAAACGATTTGAAAAAAAGAGATTAATAACCACCACTTCAGAA
Organism: Pachypeltis micranthus; assembly: GCA_020466155.1. Lineage (NCBI taxonomy): Eukaryota > Metazoa > Arthropoda > Insecta > Hemiptera > Miridae > Pachypeltis > Pachypeltis micranthus. Next base: position 45,033,772 of record CM035769.1, read on the forward strand.
GTATCGGGCAAAACTGTGAGAATTAGTAGTAAGTGAAACGTTGGAGGGGTTCTTTTCTGAAGATCCTAGTAACATTTGAGCGGAAAAAACTGGACTAAAATCGCAAACATTTTTCTCGGAATGTTTGGTAGTTTATCGTGCTGCTCTCGTCCTTGTCCCACGGTTGAGAATATTATAGTACTGTCGTGTTATTTCGAACTGTTCGTACAAATAATTTAATCAAACTCGGTGAAGCCAATTTGGAGAAAAAAAGGGTTTTGATTACTATGATAATTATAGTTAGTTTGAGGAGGATTTCGCTCATACCCATATCTTGGCGTCCCATAGTAAACCATTATATGGCTATTAACTAGTTGAAGGCACCCTGTGGGTTTAATCGAAATATTTTCGAGAAAAATGCGAAAAACCCTCATTTTTTGTTCATTTCGCTCCCCAACTTCCCCGTACAGTTCCCCTCTCAGTCGACAGAAATATTACCTGACCTCATTTTCACGCCTTTAAACAAATGCCCAACAAAACAACAAAGAACCAGCTCAATCGGCGCAGCTGTTCTCCCACAAATCAAACTGCATCTTTTTTACGCTCAGTGGCTCCCAAAACAGGAAATTAGGTAGTTGAGGAAATGGGGGAAGGTAAGAAGGATACAAAACACAGCTTGCTTACACACCCAGCTGACGAATTTCTTCAGGACTTCAGGAGTTTTGCACCACAGCCTGTGCCAGAACACGGTCAAAGCTGCAACCCCCATGCTTTCTGTCTTCACTCCACCAGTTTCCGACACTTTCGTACGAATCAAGGACTGTACCCTCTCCAGTATTGCACGACCCTTCGAACCGTCTTCAGGCCAGTAGCACGTGCGCAAGGCTCATGGAAGAAGGGGCTAGTTGGCTCTGCTGGAGGAAGCGGTAAAGAGTTGGCACCCTGGGAGGTTCTCCTCTCAGGCGATTCGAGCTCCCTGAGGCATACCAGAAGGCCGCTGGTGGGCCTGGGGTAACCTAGGAAACGCTTAGCAAACTGGTGGCATGGGCCGCTAGAGTCCCCGCTGATTCCTCGATGAGTGGGGGGCCCCCTGGTAGAATGAGGAAGGACTCGTGCTGGTCTGGCTCACTAAGTGCAGGAGTGTGGGCTCCTGATGCCACTGGGCCAAAGAGTTCAGACTTGGGGACGATTTTAGAGTCTTCAGACTGGCATAACTTGGATCGAGTAATCGGCTGTAGAATTTCTCATTTTCATACGAATATCAGTCCTGCCGTATCCTCGCTTGCCAAGTTGGCGCATGATCCTGGCTGCCAGGTACTACCTGGACATTCAGGGTCACTACAGACTGGTCGAGATCGACGCCAGCGATATCAGGTCTCATTTCATTTCTCGAAACCACCCAGTAGTGCTGCTCTTTCTTCTCTTCCCATCTGTCAGATGACAATGCACCAATAGCAACCTGGCGCTTGACGTAGCCCCCGTGAGTACGCAGAAACACATTATTACTACAGCACTACATTATTCACAAACCGATCACCACAGGCAAGGTAGAGAGCATCCACAACATTACGATCCTAGCCCCTTGCACACCTCATCAACGTTGGAAGTGACGCCACACGAACGGCGTGAAATTTCTGGTCCCTTCCACGGATGCCCTTTGAAGCCCCCTCCACCCACGCTAAAGAGTATGGGGAGTCGGTACAGCCTGATTTCCCGTCCTTCAACCAAACCATGTAGAGCGGGGGCATGCTCTGAAGGCTTGCTGGGCTTAGGGGCAGATGGAGTTGGCATGTCTTACCTTCACAGCGGATTCTGACGAATCCAAGGTCAGCTGCAGCTAGTGTGACATTCCAGCAATTCCACTAACGCCTCTTTCCATCGGAACACTTGACAATTTATTAGCCGCTGTGGCGATTTTTCCAGAAAGGAAGGTTTTATCGTTCCGTTTGATCCTTCAGACTCCACACAAAATATTTAATCAAAGAGAAAAATTTCGTTTTCGAGAAAAAATTGTGTTTTTGATCACTAGGATAGTTAGTTTTGAGACCTTAACCTTATTTTGGAATCCCATAGTGATCTTTACGTTTCAATGTCTTCTGAGTCTGAAGAGCTCCAATGGGGACAATGGTATGGGTGTCTTTGGGACAAATTGGCTCAAATTTGATATTTCGGCCGCACATTATGAAAATGAGGATGCCAAAATCCTCCCAAAATTAACCATAGTTATTATGTGTATCAAAACGCCAACCATTTTGCCCTCAAAATCGGCTGAAACGGTTTTAATTACATTTTTTGTATCGAAAGCAACAAATAACAGGACAGTACTGTTCGACGCAGGCCGAAACAGTTTGGACCTCGGAATATTCGTATTTGCACAGGACTCACTGGCCCTAGTGGCAAAGTCGTTGCGTCTTGAACACCTTCTGTTACCAAGCCCGTTTGTTTACTTATGAGAAGTTGGAAGTGGGAATAGCAGGTTCTGCGAGGTGGACCTGGAGACGTGGGAGCATGTACTTTGTACGTGTGAGGGGCTGGCTGCAGCACCCCTCAGAGTGCTTGGGGTTGCAGCTGCGGCTGGAAGAGGTTGCAGGGATGGACCTCAAGGTTGTCTTGCGTTTTGTGCGAGAATGGTGGGAACGTATTGTGGACGTCGCGTCAGAAGGAAAAGGTAATTCCAGCTCTTCAGTTATTTCCGATGGACGACGGATTTCCCCCTTTCCTGGACTTTGCTAAATATCCTTTTCCTGCTCCTCTTTTTCACTTGTCTTCCTTCAACAGACAGCTCTTTCCAACAGTTAGTTGTCTATCCACTCTCGCAAAAGACAGTCGTCTCCCAGTGATCCCAACTCATTCGTCTCTCAAGTCTGGCGACACTCGTCTCTCAGCTCGCGCTACTCACACTAGGAACAGCCACTACCATCTCACACAATTTTACCTGACAATTCCAAAACGCGATCCTTCTAAAAAAATATCGTGTATACAGTCTCATGACTCCCTTTTCAGTTGATAACTCAATAATGGTCGTAGGGGTTCCGAAATCTTAAACGACCATCTTAACCAATTTCTTTGTAGAGCGTCGTTGTAAGCAGAATGAAAAACAAATTGCTCGCTAAGTGTTGAAATCACTGAATATTCCAACTTTAAATTACCTCTCCGTTTCATTCTGACCAGGAAATTGACGATAATTCAAACAAAAACGTCCGGTCTCGACAGCTTACATTCGCCTCTTGGAAATACAATTTCAAAACTTCTGGTTTCCTCAGGCTAGGCCCTGGATGTAGCGGAATCAGGTAGGTGGGACGGCTAGGGAGGGGCCAATCCTCAGCAGCACCTCGGGCATTCATATTGATTCGACACGCCTCCTGAGAGCTCCAGTCGCGGGAGAGAGGGTTGAGTTTTGGAGTGCGGCGGGTGCTGGCGAGTGGTAAGGTGTGCGGGGGAGGAAGAGAAACGGTGAAATAATTACGAGGATCTAGATAAATGACAGTAATGACGACAGGTGATGGTGGTGGAGGGTTGTTTGGAAATCAACGTGCAAAAAAAGGAACGTCGTATTGTACCGGCGCCTTGTCGATTTCATTTTCGAAATCACGGATCTATTTGATTCCTACGGAACTTTTGCGCGGAAGTGGGGGTGTGGAGGGATGAGGTTTCCGGATGCACAAAGTGACGGTGGGGTTTGGAGGGGAAGAAGCTCCCCGGGATGCTGATTCAGCTCGTTGCTATGGCGATTTGACCCGTTTTACGGTTGAATTGTGCCAGGAAAATTCATGAGCGAGTGGGGGGCGGATGGGTTGTGCCAAGGGGAAGCAGATAGCAGGAGAGTCGGGGAAGGTTCCGCCGTCAGGCACGGCCCCCGTCGGAAATTCCGTTTCCAGAACTTTCGGTGGCAATGATTTTGTTTTCATAGGTTTCGTTCGCCTAATGTTTTCGAAGAAGCCCTTTAAACGTCAAGATCTGAAGAGAATTTAAATTGTTTTCTTCAGCCAATTACATAACTTTCCTTCTTACTCCATAGGGTTAATAAGTAAAGTGTTCTGCAGTGCTGCTGTTGGACGCACAACACGTGGCATTAAACTGGCGAACCGACGATGAGCATTCCCTGGAAAGTTCCACCAACAATCAGCCCTCAGCAACGTTGGCAAAGAAGGGTTTGAGCGGCGGCGTGACTCGGCTGTCGACAGAGAGTTCCTTTTGGGACGAGGGGAATGTCACGCGCGGTCTTGAAAGGAATTCGAGTAGGCGATCAAGTGGGTATTGTGCAACCGCCAAGTGTCGGGAAGAGCGAATCGGATGAACGTGACGTCACTGCATCCCCTTCAAAACACATACATACACACTCGCACACAGTACACACTCTGTTAAGTCTTCCTCCTGCAACAAATGCCCCCATTAGCCCTCCTTTTAGCGTCAATTTCGAGGAAGCAACAAAAGAACGGTTTTTTCCCCCTCTTTTCTGTTCTGTCAACTCACCGAGAACGGATCGTTTAGGCACGCGAGTGTACAGCCAGGACGAGGAGGATTGGGATATCGTCAGCCAAACATCGATATCAATAAATCTGATACATCGAGCTTCGACTATCGATCCATATCTTTTTCATCCGGCGTTCCTAGGCTGCTGCGTCGTCTTTGAGTAGATTTTTTTATAGTCAGCCACCATTAACACACAGTTCCCAGTTCTTCAGGCCCAAGTTTCACACAATTTGACTGACATTCTTCTAGTTTTACTTATTTTATTTTATTTATTTCTTATTCATGTTTTTCAATTTACGTTAATAATTATTTAAAATAATTGTATATCTTTTATTTAGATTGTTGAGCTCAGCTCAGACTGAGTTGTTCAAAAGTTCACTGCGCTCAAATCCTATAGGACTTCCCTGGCTCTCGAGCCCTCTGACTCAAGACCGAGCTGGGCCTTTGTTGAATACTGTAAACTACCTCTGTCAATCACTCCCTTTCTTTCAATCTTCTGGCTCGAGCAGATTTTCCCACTTATCGTTTCCCCACTTGGGTTTTTCCTCATCTGACTTCTTCCCCCTTCGTCGTGGCACTCAACCCTAGAAATTGGAAAGTTCTCCTATTCAGATGCTAATGTGAAATCAACCTCTAGCGTACCTCAAGTGATTAACCAGTGTCATTAACGGTGTAATAATGCAGTCCTCTCTCTGGTTCGCTTCATTCGTCGACATACTCTTCGCCCATGATGAATTTCATCTTTCCCACTCATACGCCCAACGTGCATTATTATTTATTTTATTATGTTTTTAGAATTATACGATAAAATATAAATTATAATAAACAGTAGGCCACATTATTTGTTCTATGATTATTTTATATCGATTCTAGAATGTTATTATTGTACACATACCATATTATAGGGTATTATTGTTAACGTACTGGTGAGTCTGTCTTCTCTGGCTGGTGAGAGATTGTGAGCGAGCGCTTTCGACGTAGACATCATCGTCTGGCTGTTAAGTCAATACTAGAGTCAGTCTTAACAGCCAGACATTGACGTATTCACATCGAAAGCGCTCGCCCACAGTCTCTCACCAGCCAGTGAAGACGGACTCACCAAACAGGTACATTAACTTCAATAATCTATCTACTGGTGGAACTAACCCAATTATTTTATATTACATTTTATTATTATTACTATATTATACCTTATTTTTTAACATAATAATATTTTATATATTTTGTAATATACCTTTTACTGACTTGTTTTAAACTGATTTGTGGATTGGAAAATTTCTGTTAGGGGAACTGTCGCTATGAAAGAAAATAGACGCGTTTTACTCAGTGTTCGGCAGGTCGGATTGGCTGGATCTTTGACCTCCAAAATGTCCGCACTAGCCAAAAGTCATTGTCTCCCCTAACATCTTCGCTGTCAAGCCCTTATGGAAAGTAAATCTATTAAGTTATTTCCAATGGACTACGGATTTCCCCTGTTTGAACTTTCCCACCCCTCAATTTTAGATTCCTCTTCTTAACAGACAGCTCCTCTTCCAAGTCATTCATGCTTCAGCTCTTGCAATACAGTCGTCTACCAGTTCTCTCAATGGTTCGTCTCTCAGCTCGCACTACTCCCATCTCTCTCTCTCTCTCTCTCTCTCCCCTCCAACCACTTAGTATCTCACAACCAGTTTCATGTTGAGAGTCCCTTGTGTGCGGCGTTTATACACTCATCTCAACCGGATCAAGTCAAGTGTAATACAGTCCTCAATCACACTACCACATTAATTTATTTCTCAGTTTCAAGCTCCCCCATTCGTGCGCCCAACACTCAGTATTGATTGAAAAATATATATCACCTATTCACAAATTAATTTGAGTCAATATGGACGTCACACATCGTGGAAAATAGCGATGATTGTTCAGAATGGTGAGACTTATTACTACATTATGAGAAAAATGTATATAAATATTGAAGAGAAGTAGGTGTAAACAGGCCAAACTAACCTATCTGGTTGTTTAAATGTGCTGTGAGTAGAACAGAGCATACAACCTTGCCAGTGCCCATGGGAAGCAAAGGGGACCTTGACCATCCTCAGTTATCAACCAGACGGCGGAGAACTGGGAAAGCTAAAGGGCTCTGGAAGGATTTGTCCAGACCATGACAACAAGATGAAAGAGAACTCCTTCCTGTCGATGTCAGCGTGAGAAAATCAATTATACGAAAAGGAATAACGCTTTGGTTTAGAGGCATTTTTTTGGGTGTTTGAGTTGGCAAGATACCCAGCCCAGACCAGGCACAAACCCGCATCATTTCTGCTAGATCTCTACACCTTTTCCCTGTGTCCCCCGCTTGGCGTGCTCCCATTTGCGGTCCTCTCCTTCCTTGTCTAGCCACGTCTGTGCCGCCCGTCTTTTCAATCAGAGGACCAGCTCGGCGAGCACTCCAGCAGTAAGTGCAGCACCACCGTGTCAGAACTTATTCCCAGCCACACCCTGTGTCTATCCATCCTCTCTTCCCTCCGGCGACAGCACTGTACAGAGGTGTTGGGTTATTCCATCATTGTCAATGGGCATCTAGCACCCCAAGTAAGTTGCGCTATCTGACGTCATTGCAATCACCCTTTCCTGTCTGATTTCGTGACGGTATTACGCTGGAACCTCACATTTAAAGCCTCTTCTCCTCTAAGGGCTTTAATATCATTTTAAAATACCATTATGTAACTCTTTACATTAAAGATCTTATTCGCTTCAATTGATGTCTTAGTCTATTCACCTTCCACAATTCTTGTATCGTAATACTAACGCGCACACGTTTTAGTGAAGGCAAATTTGGCAAGAAAGTAACGCCCACCAACAATGATCTTATAATAGTTACATATTAATGTTTCAGAATTTATAATGCAAACGAATTTGTTGTTCCACGCTGCATGGTAGATCAACGAAACCGCAAAAGCTGTGGTAAGTGTTTTTGTTTTTTACTCATTTTCTACACCAGCAGATATTTGAGAGTGTATTTGCTACTTAATCAACTCGTTATTAATCATTAAATACAACTTACAACCTTTGCTTGCAAATTGTTCAAAAAAAAGATGGAAAAGAACGCACTTGAATATGAACGTTAACACATCAATACCGAGCATTAGACCCAGAAAGTACCAGGAAAACGGAATTCACTTTTTTCGACTTTACGTGAGGGCCAGGTTCGAGAATGTGTTAAACGTAAAAAAATTCGTGTGCCGATCCATGGAAAGTTAATTATATATCGAATAATTCGAGTCATGCCGTCGTTTGGGGGTCAAGCGGGTTTTTTTGGCTGCTAGTCTTAGTAAGCAAAATACAGGACGAGCAAGTCATTTATAAAGATAAGAATGACAAAGTAAGTAATTACAAAGAAACCTGAAAGAAATTACAAAGTTATACGTACGAACTACAAAGTAGAAGGAAAAAATGATTACGAAGTAAGAAAAATATACTGGCGAGAATCAAATACTACGTCATTTTGACGGGAAAAAATCTTTAGTACAACACCACGTGGGTATTGTTTCTGTAAAGATATCTATTTAGGAAATAGAAAAGCAGAAGGGAAATATTTAAGACTGAGGGTTAACACCCACAAACCGAAATAATACAAAAGAAACGATGCTCAAAATTTATTGAGAATCGAAAACTAAGTCGATTCTAACGTACAAACGAATTATAAATGAGCCAAAACGGGAATGAAACTGAAGTTCTTGGTAACTAAAACAACAACTACGGGTTTGAAAAACAACATTGAGTGACTAACAAGACTCCAGGTTGTGAAGGAAAAAGGAGATGCGAGGTCAGGCGAGAATCTTACAAATATATATGTATTAAGATAAAATAACGGACTTCTCCGTCCAATCAAAATTCCAACAGAACGATAGTTGGAACACATATGCATACGCTCGTTGTTTTACTGTTCGACCAGAGCCCACAATCAATCTTGTGCGATATTCTAGGAGTGAGTCCAACATTGCTCTCCTAATCACTCAAAGCCCGTGAGACTATGGGACCCAAGAGAGTCCTTGATTAGGTTCTTTGTGAGCGATCTGATACAAATGAATAGTCTTGTGCTCTGGAATATGCCTTTATAGGAGCATTAGCATTGCTGGTCGGTTTTGCACGTTCTCTGGAACGCGCTGAGGTATTGGACACTGGTTTCAGCAGTTTTTCCTTACGACTCATAATTAGGTTAATCAAATCATGATGAGGGGAGATAGAGCGGGAGGTATATGTTTCTTCAATGGCTCTCCTTGTATTGTGATCTAAATGGTTGAGAGCCAGGTGAAGCTTCACAAAATTCCACAAATTTAAATTCTCAAACTTCGAAAGGGACGTCCAGATATATATATGTGCACGGTTAGAAAACGCTGCAACTCTACGTTTACGGTATTCTGAAGGGCTTTGAAGTTCAGGATGTTGTTCAGAAAGTGAGACGCCAATTGTTTTCTATTTTGGTAACGAGATACCAGTGCAGCTAGTTCCAAGGGAGTACACGAAGGGCCCCTTCATATTCATATACTTTTGGAGGGATACTCACGCAATGCACAAACGTTCTTGTGTTGTAGAAGCCTCAGTGTCAAATATAACAGACTTCCCACGTCCTGGGACCAGTTCACTGGTCGTAGTGAGAGCGTCTCAGGTGGCAAGAAGTCGAACAAGATTCATTTTCCTTTGAGTTCCTTACTAATGGCAGTGTTGAGATATTTTCAGTCGCCAACTAATTTCCTTTCGAATGTTTTCAGGAAAGAGCAATAAAAAAGACCAACGTGACACACAAAATACCGGTAAGTTCGAAGTAATTAATTATCCACTCTGGTCGTTTAAATTTGTGTTAAATACAAGTTAAATCAAGGGAAGAGAATGGGTGGGTGGGGTGATGGGAGGGGGGTGGTACGATGAAGAAGAACCCTGTTCTTACAGAAATAACACCATCAATGGAAGAACATGATGAGGGATCTCCTCAATTAATCATTTGTCTGAACTATTATTTTTAATTATTTCATTATGATTCGTGTGAGTGGGACCTCATCTATCAGCATGCTGTGGAAGCAGCCTGGCAGACGGGTCTCGCAAATAAAAGCTCCACGAAAAAAAAACAGCTCCAGGAAACTCAGAAACCCAAACGCAAATTCCCTGCCAACACACACACACACACATTTCACACACAAACACACACAAATTCACATTTCAAAACACACACATTTTTCAAAAAAGCGGAGAATTTTTCGGAAGTTCGCTTTTGGCAAAGGGATCGAAGCACAATCCAATGGATTCCATTTGGCGTAGCAGTATCGCGGAACCTGGGTTTTTCTATTGTAGCGTCGGATGGCTCGTGTGTTATTATTATTATATGTTAGGCATTATGTGCATTAGAGTTGACCAAGTTCTCAAGACCCCAACCAGAAAGAGAAGAACGATTGAAGCAGAATTTGAGTAAGAAGGTAGCCCTTGAACAACACTGGTAACACTGTTAATTTAAGCAAAAACTATCGCATAGGTATCGCCCTGATATTATTGAACGATAAAAATTGCGAAGAAATCACGTTAACCTCAACTCTTTGTTGAAAACACAAAATTATCAGTAAAATTTGTTGGTGAGTCAGCGAATATTTTGAAAGATGTCCTCAAAGTGTCGTAGAAATGAACCACATGCCCCTAGATTACCTCGCCTTACAAAAATACATAAAGCTGGAGTACCAATGAGACCGCTCGTATCTTTTTTTTGGTGCCCCATCTTATAAATTAGAAGTAAAATCCAATTCTGGCCCCAAAGTAGATTTCAATACTTGCTCGATTTGGCCGCACGACTCTCTTCAGCAAAATCGATTGGGCAATCTAAGTAATCATTTGTGCACTGCTCAAATCGTGGCGTAAGTCGGAGCAACTCAACAAATTATGGAACCGGTAAAATCCCAATGCAATGGCCGCGGGTACATTTGCGTGGAACTTCGGTTCGCTATTCGGAACGTTTACTAGCATCACTGATACTGGTGAGCTTCACAGTAGCGGTAAGAGTTGATCACAGTTTTGTCGTATAAGTCAATGTAAACAACGCGCGCGAAAGAAAAGGGATGTTCCCTTTCAAGTTATGTATGCGAACTTTGGGGGGATGTGCTGCTTCAATGTCCTCGAAGAATTGCGTCATAATGTTATTCGGCTCGCTAATGTGCAAGAGGCCGTTCTCTGCTGCATCCACCGAACTCACACAACTGTACACCTGCGGAGGCATACGGCAGGTAGTTGGTCGTTAGCCAATAGGTAGCCAATACACGAGCAGATATCTGCGACAGATATCGCGTTTTTAAGCGATATCTGTGGGAAAGATCTGTGCGTTAGTGATGATGAAAATGATAAAAGATGTGAAAATCGACCAGAGATATCTGCGAGAGTTCAAATCTGGCAGATGGTAGTCGGGCACATGAAACTCGTCGTAAGGTTTTGCAATTTATTTTTTATCACTACACGGTCAGCATCCGGAATCACCTTCTTCGCTTCGGCCTCGCGCGCGGATCTCGTCGTAAGCAATGTTTTTGACGTTTTTGTTCATGTAGTCAACATGCTTCCACTGCCACAGAGAAGGTCTGTCTCTATACATATCGATCATCATTTCAATTAACTCGTTTGGCCACTCTTTTTTACCCATTTTTTGATACCGCACAAAAAAACACCAATAGCAACTGATTTCTTTAGAGGAGAGATATCACAGGGGAAAACTTTCGTGGACAACAGAACATCATAACGTTAAGGGACTCTGCCCGATCGAACAGTTCTGTGAACCACAGACACCGATTCCGAGAAGTCTGCAGGTTAAGGGGGACGCCCGACTGCCATCTCCCAGATTTGAACTCTCGCAGATATCTCTGGTCGATTTTCACATCTTTCATCATTTTTTAACGCCCACTAACCCACAGATCTTTCCCTCAGATATCGTTTAAAAACGCGATATCTGTCGCAGATATCTGCTCGTGTATGACTACCTAATGCTGCTAAGTTCGTCTGCCCTCCCAACAACCGTCGCTCACTGTTGTAGAAACTACAGTGGAGCAGCACGTAATTTCTTGTTTCCACCACACTGGAGGCGCAAGACGTGCATGACGGAGAGTCTTTGAGGGAAAAGAAGTGGAGCCGCGCATTGAAGTCACCATGTACCATAAGGAACGGACTTGTCCAGTGGTCTGGCTCAACCCATTTTCTGAGACGTTCAAAGATGTTGCGGAAGAACTCATACGTGTCACGACCCTTTGACAAGGATTCCCATCTCGCTTGCCATTTCTCCAACGCCCATTTGTCGATAGCGGCAAGTTTTCGTTCTGTAGTGAGATCTCCACGGAGTTCAGCCCAAAGCAGGGGAAGCTCCCGTTTCACACTCCACTTGTCAACCATGCACTCAACGACCAAATCAACTGGTAACTGACCAGTGATCACCAGGAGTGCTTCCGTTGATACAGTCTTATAGGCCTTGGTGATCCACAGGAGCGCAGCTCTCTGGGATTGGGTCAATACTCTCTTTTGATTGACTGTTAGTTTGCTACTCCAGACAACGGAGCAGTAGCCAATCACGCCTAGAAAGATGGTCTTATACATGAGGATAGTGTTATGGTAACACACACCCTAAGTGGCCTTAGTAATTGCACGCAGTGAGACAATCCTTGCAATGGTAGTGCCTTTAAGGGACTGGAGGTGTTGGTTGAAGCCCAACCAACCTCTCATCTACATTCACTCCTAAATACTTGACGTGCTTTTCAATAAGAAGCCTGTGGCCGCCAAAGAATATTGAGGGTGGATTATTCACTTTTCCTTTCAAGAGGATTAGCTGGGTTTTTTTCTCAGCCACCTGCATCTTGACATGCTTGCACCATCGGGTGACGGTTTGGAGCACGTGGTGGGTTTTTTCTTTGATTTGGCGGACTGGCTCTGCAAAGATCAGCACAGTCAAGTCATCCACATAGGCGTATGGCTCGCCGTCAGTCTCCATGAGCCTCCTGAGAAGACCCTCGAAGAAGGCATTCCAGAGTCCTGGTACAAAGACCGAGCCCTGTGGGCACCCCTTCTTAATCTTTCTCTGAACGGAGAGATGCCTGCATTCGATTGTATCAGTTCTGTCTGTCAGGTATCCTGCGTGGACTTTCTTTGGTACAGCCGTATTGCCTGCCTGTGAGCACTAAAGCAGAAAAACCGGACTGGCGCGAAAAACAAATGGATACGGAAAGAAATGGTTACAGATGCTGTGGCGGCAACTCGACATTCCATAGTTCAACGGTTAGTCGAACGATTTAATTCGTGTTTAAAAGAATACTACCGCTAGAAAGTTGCCAGTGGTAAAAGTTGTAACTAGCACCAGTATCAGTGGCGCTAGTAAACGTTCCGAATCGCGAGCCGAAGAACCGGGCAAATGTGCTCGCGGCCATTGTTTTGGGATTCAACCCCGGAGCCTTTAACGCCACCACAGACCATCACAGATTTGATTAGTTGCTAGGGCGATCAAAATTGCTGAATGCACCTAGGGCTGACGAAAATCGTGCGATGCGTCGCAAATTAAAATCGCACAGTAACCTACCCAGATTCAAAGTCAACTTACCAAACATCTGAAACCAACTGTACCAAGCACGAAGCAGCCAGGCCACACACAGAGTCTTCTACTGCTTTGACTCTTTGGAAGTCAACTTAACATCCAGCTGTCTGTTCGCCCTGATTAAGTGTGCAGGGTGTCATTCATGAAAGCATATTATGAAAACCTTCCATCAATTTTGTCTGCCCAAAACTCACCTTCCTCGTCAAGTAACACGGTCAGTGGATTAAACTCGATCGGCCCAAGGTTATGTGTGCTTAAACGAAGGCTCAAGGAAGGTCCCGTCTGATGTTCTTATGCTGCCCGGGCTACTGCGGGCGAACCATACGTCGTATGCTCTTTTATAACGCTTTGTTCTCCCGCCTTTTCAGTTCCACTGGTCAGTTGGAATGGAAAGTGCAGTCGATTCATCATTTTTCTGGGGCTACTTGGTCACCCAAGTGCCTGGTGGATTCCTCGCTTCCAAATATCCAGCTAACAGGTAAGCGTTTGATCTCTTCAGAGAATATAGTTCAATTTTATCGGCACGTATTCCCAGGCAGTAAATAAATCATTCGAATACCGTTTGTTATGCTTTCATTCAGGGTGTTTGGGCTGGCCATCGCAACATCTTGTTTCCTAAACCTTCTCCTACCAATAGCTGCTGATTCCGACCCGGAATTCATCATCATCGTGAGAGTTCTCCAAGGACTGGTCGAGGTAAATACACTTTGTGAATGTCATACTCCAAATAACGCTTAGCTATACTTAATAATTAATAATATACTTAATTAATTAATCAAATTGAGGTGTTTGGCAGCTGTTCGATCGGTTATAGACAGTTGGAAGCTCCGTAGGTTGGTTATGGTAAGGAGGAATTATTGTAACTACTCTCAACCCATAGGGAGATGCTGAAGAATAGTCTCTCAAGGCTTCTGTTTCACCAAGAGAAGCATTCATTTGGCCTTAGTTGAAGAAAGAGGGACCATAGTGCAGGTATTGGCACAGTGGGCAGAGCGGAATGTGTTTTCTTTGCCTGTCTCAGGTGGGCCGAGCCTTGCAAGAAGCTTTCTGGGGGAAGCTCCAACTATCCAAGTTGCTGGAAAGCGAAGAGAGTTAGGTGGGGAGGGGGGGGGCTGGGTACTGGGGTCTCAAAATCAGAGTAATCTGAGCTTCAAACCTGAGGATTGCCCTTGTCTCCATCGAAATGTTGAGCAACCTTGAAGTTTGAAGATTGTATTTTATCTGAAATTAGAACGAAAAGCGATAATATCAACATCAGTCTGTGGCACGTAGTGGTCTGGGTCAATGAGCGACGTTTGAAAACAGTGATGTGAGGAGGGTAATAGAGGCATAGAAACAAAGTGCACTCACAATGTTGACGAGCATGTTGTGGAATGATCATTCCTCTTTCAAACTTCTTTACCTTCACTGAAGCGGCCCCAGGGGTCTATACTACTGTTAACTACGTTCATTTTACATTTCAGGGGGTAACGTATCCTGCTTGTCATGGAATCTGGAGATATTGGGCACCTCCTCTAGAGAGAAGTCGTCTAGCGACTATTGCATTCTGCGGAAGCTACGCCGGTGTAGTCCTGGGAATGCCTCTCTCCGGAGTCCTCACTGCAGGAATTGGCTGGCAAGCTCCATTTTATTTTTATGGTAAGAGAGACGCGTGTCAGTGGGTGTTAACGTCTAGCGTACAAATTGATTGTTTATTTTATAAAAATCTGTGGAATACTGTGAAACGTGGTTATAAAACACGCTTGGATCTAATGGCCTTGACTTCCTCCGCCTTTTATGCCAATTCATTGAGCTGGGCCATCAGCACCCTCACACCTACTGAGCCTTCAGTACTCCACTTCCATTGGGTCATCAGCATCCTAATCGAAATCACCCGTCCATTTTATATTCATCAACATTCTGCACACCCTGTATGCTGCTCCGTTTACCACTTCAGTGTTACCAGGATCCTATACCTGTGCGCTTTTAACGTCCGATGCAAAAATGATCAGATGTAACTCCTTTTACTCATAACCACCTTATTTTTACTCAATTTTCTACTATAAAAGTAGTAGAAGCTCCTAATTCGTTTTTTCTCATGCTGAGTATACATAACTTAGAAGACCCCTCCACTGTGACATAAACAAGTAACTATATATCGTTAGTATTTTAGTAACCACATCGCCCTTCAAAATTGCGTAGGAATACGCCGAGATGAGATGAATGATTCTGAAAATGTAATCCAAGGGAGGAATATGATTGGGATGCTGATGACGCAGTAGATATCTATCTAATAAGCGTGATGCGCAGTCAGAAAGAAATAAATATGACGGATTCATGTTCGGATATTTCGTCATCTATCCCTATTGTGTTGGCGATAACTCACTCTGGATTCCACAAAGGCCCTACACCCTCAAGGCTTACTGGCGTTGTACCGCATCATTCAGTATAATTTATTGCAGTAGCCATAATTTAGAAACGCTGGTTCTGCCACCCAACTGATCTACTGCTCTTCTCTCTCTGGGCAGAATGAAGCGAAGACGGTGCACAATCCACTAAAACTTGGGCCAGAAACGCATCTTGTTGTTGGACACTGCTAAAAACTGAAGGCTGGGACACTATGAGGTTCGATTGAGTGACAATCGCCTCGGTACGAAAGTGGATGAGGTGGAGACCTGTTCGGAATTGCAAATGATTAGTCCTGAGATTGACTGCGGAGCTCAGGATCTCATGTGCTTTTAAAAGAAATACCCGTTTCTCTTATTTCGACTCATTCGCCGTTCTATTTCGAATTTTACAAAACCTTCGGCTATGGACGATGGAGTATTGCTTTCTGTTTCTGCTGTGTTGGTGGGGAAGAGGAATCCTAGCCCGTCTGTAAATGAGGGGAGAGCGTTTGTTGACTCTGAAATGCCTCGTTCTGAGCGCAACTCTGGTAAGTACCAATTTTTTGTAACGAAGTCGTAATAGGCTGTTGGGAGAAGAAAAGCAGTCTCTTTTGAAGGCTTCGGGTTTCAGATGGTTTGGCTATTTCATTACATCGACCACACGGCAACAGGCAATTATTGTCACCAAGGGTTATTTGAGGATTTAATTTCGCTCTGTTAGTTCTTAAAGGCCTAATCTCGTTTCAGTCGAATGCATTGTAAATGTCTTTTGTTTTGTATCTTCTTGGGCCTAGATTTGGTTGTCTATGGCCCCCCGTGCAATTTATACGAGAACTTGTTTTTTATTTTGTATGCGCAATGAGCAGTTTTTTTCCTCTTTGCAATACCTACGGGTCAATCAAATTAATGCGTCTTTCACAATGCTCTCTCTACTTCCAAAATAACACTCAGTTATCATTCACACTGTTCGTTGCAGGAGTCGTTGGTTTGTTCTGGTACATTACTTGGTTGTGGCTCGGATTTGAAAGGCCATCCAAACATCCGACGATTTCTGCCAAAGAGCTTTTTTACATCGAAAACTCGTTAGGTATGAATACGTATGGAATTTTGTACACTGAATTACCGAAACATGTGTTCCTTTAGAGCTTTAGTAATGTGCGATGTTGCTTCGCAGGGAAAACCACGCAAGCCGCTTTGCCAACTCTGTCGACGACGCCTTGGAAGAAATTTATGACATCAATGCCGGTTTACGCCATAATCGTGGCGAATTTCTGTCGCTCCTGGAACTTTTATCTTTTGGTTTTGTTTCAAGCTTCTTATCTCTCGACAGCTTTTGGCCTTAAAATTCAAGAGGTAAATTCATTTTGATGAATTACGTACAAAATACCGTTAGAGAGTAAAAGTGGTGGAGATTTTCTAATGGCTACTTTTTTGCCTCCACGCGCGTGAGATGACTCAAAAATGGAAATGAGAGCACGCTAATAGGGCTAGTTAGATGAGAGCGCCCTCGCTCAGTTTGTCTGAAATTATGTTCGGCGTTAATAAGTGAGTAGAATAGTTTTTGTAGGGAGTGATGATCTTCTTGCGAAAGATGGCCCAACAAGGGTTTGTTAGTTGATTTTTAACAAATGAACCTACGACTTTGGGCCTCGCAGAGCTTTTTGGAGTCACAGTAGAAGCTATTCCAGCACAGTAGAAGCTGCAGCTGGAAGTTTGGCGCATCAACATTTACTCGATATCTAAGAGCTTTGCTCAACTACTCGTACCACGCTATTAACCCTACAGAGTAAGGAGAAATCTCACGTAACTGAAAAAAAGGTATTTTTTCTTTACGTTTCAAACAAATCAGCTTTCGATGTGATGACAAAGTTGTTATATCTCATGAAAATATTTCTCCAAATTTTCTAGCGCATATTTATGGAGAAAAAAAGTTGGGTACTGGCTAGTAGAAGGTAATTTGAAAGTTTAACCAAACTCGTTAGAGCCGTTTTAGAGACAAATTCGAAAACCCCAATTTTCGGTACATTTGCGTACGCCGGTCCCATCCAGGGAAGTCGCCCATAACCGTATTTCCCCATGTCCGGAAGGACCTGGAGCTTCTGACCGTAGATTAAACCCTTAAATCCTGCAACCAACAACTGCATAAAGCCCCAATCAAACCGCTAGAGCAACATTAAACAACACCCCACATCTCCGGCACACAAGCAAACTAAAACGTGTTGATCTTCTATAACATTCACCTACGAAGATTTGTTCCATTAAATTATTCCTGTGAGTTGATCTGTATCTTCTCGTGAACCGCTTGACCTAGTCTCACATCTCTGATAACCGTCCCATTCGATTCAGCATCAAAAAATCCCAATAAACCGTACAAAACATTACCTGACAACGGAACGACGAAAATTACGTATTCCAGGCACGTTTAGGCAATTGGGACGACGTTTCGATTCGAGCTGCCGGATGGTTAGAGTGAGACGATGAAACGATTAGTTTCATTGTATTGTCCCGCGAGTTCTTTTAATTAGAGGACTTTGGCTCACTATAATTACTCTAATTGCACTGTTTCAGACCTAGACCTAGTCGTACACCTGTGAAACTCATTCCACTCGATCCAGCAAATAAAAATACCTTAAAAACGATACCAAACACGGCGTATTTGCTTTAAAACTGTCAAAATTGCGTTTCAGTTCATTTTTCAACAGGGAATTTTTTGCCCCTAACAACCATGGGCATCATCCGATCGGATTGCCGAACAGGAGGGCACAACTAAATACCGAATGGGATTTTTTTGCGAAAGAACGAATTTTTTAGTTCACGTTAAGGGCATAAAACGGCCCGTGGGTGGCCATTTGCAGATTAGGAACCCCAATGCCTTGATACGTAACACGTCCAATTTTGAACCCCCCCTCGTAGGGTGTAAAAAGTGACCGAAAACATAGGGTTATTATTTTAAAAAACAGGTACTGCTGATGGCCAGTAATCCTGCACAGGTTTTATGTTAATTAGTGCGTGCACGCCATGTACTACACCAAATCGTTGTAACACAACTATAGTGTATCGAATGATACAAATAAAGTTTACTTTATTTAAAAAAAAAGAAGCATTTTTTTGCTAACGAACAAATTGAACTAGAGGCGCGAATATCTCCACGAAAATTCGATGAACGGAGGAATAATAGGCCTATGAAGGTTAAGCTATTCTACAGTGCCTTCTAGCAACCAATACCCACATTTTGTTCTCAGCATTTATTTCTGTTTCTATCTGCTGAGCGGAAATATGGCGAAAAAAAGAGTTTGTCGAATATTAATTAACCGTTTTTCCAATTTTCTAAAAACGTCTTTAACTATTTCAATCAAACTTACAGAGTACTGTCAACCAACTAGTACCTATATTTTTGTTCCCCATAAATGTTTCCGTATAAATGCGTTGAACGAAGATACAGGCAGGTCTTCGAATTTACGGAAGTTCCGTAAAGTTGTGTGTTGCCAACGTAACAGATATTTTTAGCTAGATTCGTTGTAAACCCACTTATAGCTAGCTATGCTCTCCGTTACGTATTCAGCATTTGCGTGGACACGAATTTTGTCATTTCTTGATTGAAATGTGACGAGTGACTTTATCTTTTCACACGTTTAAATTATTTAAAAACCCTTTCCTCACAGACGGGTTTCCTCGGAGCACTGCCCCATCTCCTCATGACGATAATCGTCCCGTTCGGAGGGATGCTCGCTGATTTCATCCGAAAAAATAAAATCATGTCGACCACCAACGTCAGAAAAGTGTTCAATTGCGGAGGTTTCGGAATGGAAGGGCTTTTCTTCATCGTAGTCGCCTACTCGAAATCGGCTGTCACTGCCAACCTTGCCCTGACGCTCGGAGTCGCCTTCAGCGGATTTGCCATATCAGGTAATTCGCGTAGTCATATCAACAACGCAGTTCGACGAACGATAGTAAATATCTAGCTCGACGCATCACACAAATTCGCGTTTTATGTAGAAACTGGTGGCACTTAACGTTCCAGAATTTGTTGGGCTCCTGTTGAGGGATCAACGTGTAGGTAATAGAACTGCCCGCTTGATTGTTTTTGATGTTTCCTGTTTATAGTTTTGGAATTACATGGAGAACACTGCAAAAAGAGTAAAACATTGACGTTAGTTTGAATTCCAAAATTTCTGTCGTGATCCCAACTTCTAATGATCGCTATTACACTTCCATCGTATATACTGCTTATTGGACCACTACCCTGACTTATTTTTAGTAACGCTAGTATGAAATGAGCGCATTAAAATCGCTTTTTGTCGAAATGATTGATGATTTGTTGTGCCGTTCTCATGATTTTGGAACAATTGAACAGTTTACGGTACTGTTACATCATCTGGAACTGCACGTATGAAAAAATTTTAATAAAAATTGTTCGAGCCGTTGTTGAAAGAAAAACGTTGTGGTTTGATTACTACGATAACTATAATTAATTTTGCAATAATTTTTCTTATACATTTATGTTGGCGTTCCATGATAACCCGCAGTATTAAACTTTAGCATTGATTCTGCCAGTTTAGCTCAGTAGTGTTTGTTTCCCGCGCCAGTTCACGCGTTGTATCGCCCTTTTGTTCACGATCTCAACTCAATTCCGCACGTATAATGCAGTCCTCCTCACGCTCACCGAATTACGTTTTTATTTCGATCCTCAAGCCCCCTCTCTCGTGCGCCCAACGGTGTTCATAAACGGGAAACAATTGCGACGAAAATCCAGTCTAATTTAAAATAAATTTGACGCTAGTGTCAAAAAATCGTGTTGGTCTGCCAATAAGTTATCTGAACAATGTTAATTAACGATTACAAAATAATTAAGGGCATCCTACAAAATAGCTAGAATTCACATCACCGCTGTTCCATTGACTAAATTTTTCATGGTGCCTGTTGGGCACACTAGAGGGAGAATTGAAGCGCGAAATAAAGAAACTCAGTGAGCGTGAGGAGGACTGTAATATGTGAGCAATGAACTGCGTTGAGTTAGAATTGAGCTGAGTTCGTGTACAATAGGGCGACACAACGGTAGTACTCGGAACGCGTGAACTGGCGTGGGAAACCATATTGGAAGGAAAGTGCTGGCTGTTACAGGGATGAGAGTTGATGGTGGAATGAATTTTGAAAGGAGCTGTCTCTTGTGGAGAGGAATCTGAAATTGAGAAGAGGGGAAATAAAGAAAGGAAAATCAACTTACGGGGAATCCACGGCCATTAGAAATAATCGCAACCGCAGCAGTGGAATTTCTGCAGGTACTAGGGGGTGAAAGGAGACAATGACTTTGCCATTGGTGGAGTCGCATTGGGCAATGGCGGAAATTCCGAGGTCAAGAACCTGGACCTATGCCCTATGATTTCAGAAACATTAAACGTCGTCAAAAAAATCACGTTGACTGTCTCACAAAGTACTTATGCTATGATCACTCGATGAATTTCAGGCATCAATAGGAGCAACCCAATAAATTCCCGAACCTTAAGCTCTGACAGTTTCTGCGTGAAACGTTGAGCCGGGGGATTTAAAAAGAGATTTTTGGTTAGGCGCAAGCGATAAACATCGTTGCGTGTGGAGCTCGGAAAAATCGTGTGACGCATCACCCCAAATATTTGTTCAACTAACTTTTCCTTAAACGCATCACGTCACTTTAAAACATTTATTTTTTGTCTTTCAGGATACAACGTTAATCATTTAGACATCGCTCCTCGATATGCCAGTATCCTGATGGGAATGTCGAACGGGATTGGGACGATAGCCGGTCTCATATGCCCTATAGTCATAGACCATATCACCAATGATCACGTACGTCCTGCCCAATACATTTAAAGCTAAAGCTATTCAATAGAAGTTCCTCCTTAGCATTTTATCCAATATTATCCACCAGTGTGCACCTACTCATCATACATTTTTATTTCACGCATTATTTATGTAGAAGGGGAGTAGGGCAAATTGGGAAAGTTCTTTCAACTGTACTGAGTAGCACGGCCATCGAGCGAGTTCCATTAAAACATTAAATGAGCTCTACGCTCATAATTGAAAACCTATAAATACTAATGCGCAAAACCTACGTGTTAACGCCAATTCGAATTGTTACCTCTAGTCGAAAGCGTCTTGGAAAGTCGTATTTCTGATGGCGGCCACAGTCCACATGTGCGGTGTAACCTTCTACGCTCTGTTCGCCAGCGGAGAACTGCAACCGTGGGCTGAGCCAGAGCCAACCGAGTCCAAACCGTGGGATCCAATGGAGAACGCCATAGAACCCACTGAAACTACGAAAATGGTGAGATATATTTTATTTCTGTACATGCATGACAGATTTTCAATACACCCAAAACCGATTGCACGTTGTGTTTATCCCTTCCGGTTGAGTTATCATGAATCTTCATAGGGTACATCAAATAAGCCAACGAAAGGTGTTAATGGAAACTGTGGCACATTCTTGAATATTAACTGGTGTACGCCTTGCTGTACCGGACGTGAAGACTTATTGTCAGGTCTAAGCGCGCTTTCTCACCTTTCAGGGACCACTTCTCACTCAGACCCATCAGCCACTTGACAACTTGAATTTACAACTTGGTGGCATTAAGATAACTTAGATAAGGCGAGAAAACTCAATAAAACTTACCAAATTCAATCATGCCATTCAAAATCAATTTCTATCAACTAAATTAAACTAAAGTTTATTCAAAATCCAAATGCGAGGTAATAGTTTTTAACGTGGCTCTTAACTCTTCGCCCCTCCAGTAAATTCGGCATTCTGCTACATGCTGTATCTTCCTTTGACATATTTCTATGGAAACATACAGCAGAATCAAAATGTTAGTACGAAAGAGGATTTATTAGAAAAACGTTAATTAAATGTTCGGCAAATCGGTTGAATCTATTTTTACTTGCATTTCCTTTCCACGAATAGGCACAGAAATAGTTGTAGGCATAAGTTGCCATAATACAATTCGTAAGTTGGGCCAAATTCAGTAAAACTCAAGTCACCGTTTCCTATGAAAATTTTGGAAAATATAAAAAAAACGAGTTTTGGCACATTTTGGTTGTTACCTCGGTTCAGCGGGCTGCCAAAAGAACATTTACGGGGAACAATAGGTACTTGTTGTAAATAACCTTTGAGTAGGAGGATTTGGCTTCCTATGCTTATATCTTCGTTTATCACATTTCTTCTGAGATATTCATGGAAAAGAAAAAATGGGTAATTAGAAACTGGGCTGAAGTTAGCTACATCCTGATACTAAATATGTTTCATATTTAGGTTTTAGGCCACCCATGACTTCGAAAAACTGAAAAAAGGCCCTCCTAGTCCTGTTCTCCTGATTCTAAATGTGTTTTATCAACCGCTGCCGCCATGCAGGATGGCTGGGCAAACGGTCAAACTTTCGATTATGAATATGTAGCAAACTAACCCCAGTAATTAGAAAGTTAATTCAAAATCATAAGTGTTTTTACTTTCCTTGGCTCTACGAAGTAGAACGACTTATAGAGAATCAGCTATAACTTGTTATTTAGCCCTTACGCCAAAATAAGGGCATGAGAAAACTTCGCCCAAAACTAACTATAGATGTCAAAACACCAAATATTTTTTTTCTCAAAAACGGTTCTACTTTGATTAAATTTTATATATAGACAGCTTCCAATAAGATAACAATACAATAAAATTCCCATTGGTGAGAAAATGACGCGAGCAGCACTATAAATTACCAAACATTTCGGCGAAAACCGAGTTTAGCTTAATTTTTTCCTTATAAACTCCGCTCAAATGTTACTAGGTTCTTCAGAAAAATTCACGTGGTACTTTAACCAAGTACCTATATGTTCAGTTTTTAATTATGCTCATAAAATATACGTGGGCTACTCCAGAAAGTAGGGAATTTCTCTACGTTTTCACCCGATAATTCTTCTGTGGACCATTTGCTCAATCATGGTTGGAGCATGAGTACGAGCGACACAATAAATTATGGATCTGTAAGAGCTACTGCTATGGAGTGATGTTTCAAATGAACTTAGTGAAAAAAACCCTGCAAATTATTACACAATGGTTTATTATTCTCATGAATTAGCTTGACCAAGTATTACTGCTCCCCCGTCCCATTCGATTCAGGATCGAATACTAGTAAACCATACGAAACATGACCTGACTACAATGGAACTACGGAAACAAAACGTCTGATGATTTTGCCCCGTAGGGTCGGGGAAATAGGAACAGTGGCGCTTCGAGCGAACCGTTTGCGAGTCGAAAGGGGAGTCGAGCGGGCAGGCGGCAATGGGAGGCGAGCGAGCGAGCGGGTGGTTTTTTAATGAGACAGGAGGGAGGGAGTACTGACGACGAAACGTTGACTTCCGCTGTAGTTCCCGCGTTGTACTGTGTTTCGTTAATTTTTGTAACCGTTTTTTGCCCATAACAATCATGGGCTTCGTCCGATCGGATTGCCGAGATGGCGGGCACAACTAGATACCAAATGGGATGTTTGTGCGAAAGAACGAATTTTTTAGACCACGTTAAAGGCACAAAACGGCCCGGACGGCTGACGGACATTGCAAGTTTGGAATCTCCATGTCTTGAAACGTAAAGTATCAAATTTTGAGGGGGGGTTGTAAAAAATTGTTTGTGATCGAAAACATAGGGTTATTATTCAGAATGAATAATAACCCAAAAATGGAGTTGGAGGAATAAGCTATGAACACAAGTGAATTGACGTAGAGCTAAATAAAGTGTTGTGATGCGGCGCACCTGGTATTTTTGTTGTGGAATGCGAAAAATCCTTATTTCCCAACATCCCCCCTTCCCCTTTCCAATACATGAAAATCGCGAGAAAACTAACAAAAAAACCAGCTTAATCGATTTAGCCGTTCTCCAGCAAATCAAAAACTTACTTTGTCGATTTAGCAGGCCTGAAAACGTCGAGATCTGAAGAAAACGCAACATTTTTTTGAAGATTGCAGTACGGGTAAAAGTTGTCCCAAAAATGGCTACGAAGTTGAACAATTCTGTACCTATAATATTTTTCGCAATGTGTTTGTCAGTTCGATATAATTGGGTTGTACAGAAGTGTTGTTAACGTTAATTTTAGAGTTTATGCTTTCAAAATATTTCTAATGGTGTTGATTCGGAGTTGCCGTTGAATATTAAACATAAAAGAACGAGGTTGGGCAACAAGGGGACCTTTTGGGTAGTGGAACGTAAAAACCGCTCGTTCGGTGGACAATCACTGTGCGGCAATGGGTAACAATAGCACGAAAAGGAGTGCAATATGCGACAGGAGTGAAGTTTCTTTAAATTTTGTCACCCGAAGGCCAATGCGATATACTTCGTAAACGACTAAAGCACCTTACTGTTTCAGGATGGGAAAATGGTCGGGTATGGCTCTGTAAAAGACAACGGGGGTGGCTACACTAATCATACTATGCTGACTGAGAACGTTCAACCCGAAGCCAGAGACCAGTACATGTACCAGCGCCAGGAGCCGCCGCGACCTCCTCCGCCCAATCGGCCGCTTCCAGCGAATTACGGCCAAGTTGTCGGCTCAGTTCCCCAATACACTGACCCGCCGCCAGCCTACGAGTCAGCCACCAATCCGTACACAAACGACCTGTTCGCTCCTCAAGATGTTTCCCCTTCTCGACCTTCGTCGAATAATCCATTCCTCAATTAGATTCCAAAGCCGAAACTACAAGGCCTAAATTGTTTGGTAAGCGCTTGACCTGAACTGATAATTATCCCCATTTCAAAAGTACGTTATTGATTTTGAATATTTTACGTTGTTGTTCATAATAATTTGTAATTCTACAACCTGCCTTCATGAGAAGTGAAAGAAGTTGAAGTAGGTAGTGAATTCTCAAACTTTGCTGCGCTGACTCCAACTCTATTATTTATCGTTCAAACACAACACTCAACTACAAACCCATAAAACCTAATCCTAAGCCTGCTAACGACATCCTCCACACACGTAGGTTACAACTATACACCCCTCTATTTCAATCATCCACAATTCCTCGAGTGAGACCTTTCAACAAGCTCAAGTGATTTCAAGCTGTCTCTCAACAAGCTTTGTATCATACCACCACAGATTTAGAGGCATTTACCCATAGTACTGTTACGGTTGAATAGTGATATCGCACTAAGTGAGGAGAGGAGTAAGTACGATGTCGTCCGAATAGTAATTGGGACGAGCGCGGGCGACAGGGCGAAGAGAGAGCCGCTCGGTTACAACTGACGACAGTGAAGTTTCGAGCGAATCGGGGCATTTGAGGTGCCCAGTCAGCACAAATGCTCCGGACTAGTCTCCTCTGAATTGAAGAGTTTTGTTCGTCCCGGTACATCACTCCACCCTTGATGGGGTGCCTGTCCTCAGAACACTGCAGTTTCTTGCCGTGTACTGCAATTAGAGCATTGCTGTCCACACAACAAAACGGAACCTAATCTTGAGCAGAGAGAGAGAGAGAGAGAGAGAGAGTAAGAGAATTTTGATTAAATTTCCAAAAGCATGCCCACGTTTGTGGTGGAAGTACTGAATTACGTCCTAAAAATAAAGACCCACTTCACAATGTCTCTGGCGTACAAATCTTCTGTGGATCGTATTTCTTCGTTCTACACAGCTGTCGGAGCTTCCCTCTTCCTCAGAGCACACCTGCCCTCCGGTGTTCCAGAAGGTAGTTCTGAACGAAGATGCTGTAACTGATGCTGTGCTGTGCACTGATTAGTTCCGCTCATGGAAACAAGCGTGGCGTTCTGGCTCATGGGATGAAGTGCCCAGGCTATTCGTGCATAGATTGTGCATTTCCACGTTTCTCGAGCATCAAGGCTGGATTTGAGGTAATGTGGGCACTTTTTTACCACATGGTGTTGGCCACAGATAGAGCAGGGATGTGGATCTGGCGCCGGAGTTCTCTCATCACCAGACCTTTTAGAAACCGCGTGGATCCCCTGTTTGAGAGGTCGATCGGGGATAGCCACGCAGGAATATGTCGATCTTGAGGAGGGTTAGGTTTCCGCTACTGCGATGTGAGGAAAGTATTTACCTCTTCTATGTAGATGGGATCGAGATCTTGATAGACATTAGTCCTGCTTTCCTCGAAGCTACCGTGGTTGATTGAGCACAAAGCTGTGTTCATCTTTTCGTCAAGAACGGACAACGTCCGAAGATAATGACGGGCGAGGGAGTAGGTTGCAGCAGAAGGACAGAAAAGTTGAAGGCGGGGGATCTAAAATTCCCATCGCGCTAGAAGAACCCCCAAGTTTCTCTTCGTGGCGCGACTTGATAGAATTTGTGAAGTTCGACCACTTGTTGGGCGCCAATGTAGCGATGAATAGCGATGTAGCACTAAGTGCGGAGGGGAGTAAGTACGATATCGTCCGAATAGTAATTGGAGAATGGAAGTATTTTGAAAATCGAATCAAAATCGTGTCTGTGTACAATAGAAGGGGTATGCGTCACAGCAGATCTGTAACCAGCTGAAGCCAGTGGAATCTACTCCTCGTACCTTGTGCAAAAGTTTCATTATTACCTGGTTCAGCGCTTTTTCGCAGTCTCCCTCTCCAACAATGCACTCGGCTGTAAGTACACAACAAGACACTCTACCACTATCTTAAAGTGGAAATCCCGTCAGAAATTCTGTTGAAAGAAATGGCAAGTTCGATCTGTGCCAAATGGATCACATAAAGCCTTCAACTCCCAGTCAACCAAAGACTCATACGCCCAAAGCACATCCTCGACACGACATCAGCATAGCTCCACAAGATGTCGTAATTTCCTTAAGGCACTTATTTTAGTCAGTGAATGAGGAAACTTTTTGATAGAACAGCATCACTGGCAAGCTGAAATTTGCGTTGAGTGAGTTTCAGCCTGTTGTTCTTCCCATGACTGATGAATTGACTTTTTCCCTCATACGCCACACATTTCTTAGGCTCAAAACACATTAACCTTTATGAAAATACGTCGTCATCTCTTATTCTCATGAAGGCAGAGCGTTCTGATTCTACAAACCTACTTAACCTCGACCTTTCCTCCGTTCATTCAAAACGAATGATTCCAATACTTGAAAACCCTCATCACACTAACTTTGAACTTGAGCTGGGCAAAACACGCTGCTTGAGTCAGTATGAGAAATCAGAATTAAGAATCCACGTAACGTCGCAAGTTAACCTCAAAGGACATCTCACTTGAGAATAAGAATAAAGACTGGGATAGTTAACAATTAGATGAAAAGTAAATTAGGAAACGATAGTAGTTGAGGTTTATTGTCAATGCTGACTGAATTGGCGCAGCTCTGCAACCCTCCTAAAACTAACATCACTTCAAACAAATTGTCAAAGCTGAGCTACAAGTGTATTATTAATGTTTCTCAAGATTAACGCTTACATGCCGTCTATTGTTTCATAAAAGCGCTATTTCACCGCATTTACTCTGCCATTGAACGCTGCTGTAGCGTGTAGTGGGAGAATAGCCCGTAACTTAGTTGTTCAACAGTGTCGTCCAGAAAGTCGAGATTTGGGATGGTCACAGTTCGCATCAAGTTCGTTGAATTTTAATAATCAGCCATTTTTCACTGGTTGCAACACAAATGTACTTTGGTTGACATTCCCCCACTAGCAGGTTAATATCACGCCCAGTGGGGTGATTTCGTCCATCGGATTCCAAATTGTGTTTCATTTTAATCAAATCAGTGAATGGTTAATAGATGTAATTACCAACCGATCCGAAAAAAAGAAGTTAGCGGGCTCAACAGTAGGTATTGCATTTTCTTGCAGAGTTAACTCTTTCCACAAACCTACTAGCTACGATGTAGCGAGCAATAGCGCCCTGTGAGGGGGAATCCATTGGAGAATGCTACCTACGCTTTGTAAGCCAGCGCCAATTCCTAGTTGACCCAAAGTCGCAAGACTTTATAGGAACTACTACGAACCAAAACGATCAAGGTACCTCAGTAACAGACGAACAACAAGTTGTCCGTGGCTGTGATTGTGTTTTGAAGAAGTTACTATCTAAATTTGCATTAGTTAGCACTTCAGAGTAAAATTCAACTTCAATTCTCTGTGGAAAGAAAAACGTGTTTACAGTTCCATTAATTACCTATACATTCATTATTTTCGAGCTTCACAATGGGCCCCTGGATCCATGCGGCTGAGAGCCTGCAGCTAAAATACGAAAACACGGTACGTGGGAGCTTCATGGGGTCCCGGCACAACAGTAGGAATTTGTAAATAAGGGGTCTGGGTACTGGAAGGTTTTGTGCAATCTCACTCTAATACAATAAACCAGGCTTCACGAGGAAGGAGGTGTGAGGCGTCCCAAGACAGAAGGAAGGGTGTGAGAGTCAAAGTCCAAGTTTCTTCGCTTGTGACATTTGTTCCCTCCCAGTGTGACGCTTTTTGGCAATTAGGTGAAGGCTAAAGCATGTTCCACGCTAAAAACAGCCAAAAGTTGGATAGATGCGACTGTGCAACAAACCCTTTCAACGAAACTCGAGACGACATTGATTGATTGCATTCTTCATTAACTATTAATACACCTCGCTACGCACGTTGAGTTGTTATCAGTGGATGGACGATTGCTTACAGCGTAATTCACAAGCAAACAATAACCTTACTGAAATCGAATCAGCAGTGAACGTCGTCGTAGGATTCTTTCGCTTATGCGGAATTACAAAGAGAAATGCGGTTTTACGTATAATTCTCACGCCCGTAAACAACACTCAGAACTAATTTGCAAAGGTATCGATGGTGCAAAGAGATCATTTCCCCTTCCGTAGAGATTGAAGAGTATGAATGTAAAATTTCTATTTTTGACGCAGCATCAACGATTTTGATTTAATAATTTGAGGAGCAACCCTGAGCAGTAATTACAGTTGCTAATGAACTAGAAAGCAAAGCGAAGTGATCTCATCACCTTGGAAATATTTTCATTAATAAATATCAGCATGTAATTGTTAGTCGTCAAGAGCTGTGTTCAAAATCAAATTGTTAAGGAGCACTACTAGAAAGTTGGAATACGAACGTAGAAATCAAAACTGCAGAATTAACGAATGGCTTTTGCATGATTGCAACGAATGATGAACAGTTATTCGGATACTTTTTATCTTTTAGTTTCGAATTCATGAACCATAAAAATTATTTAGTGTTGGAACTATACCACTTAGTTGTAGAAAATAGCGCTATTAGAGCGAACTAATGCAAAGTAACTTAAACAATTGTGATGTCTTGTACTCTATTAAGTTTTTAAAATGAGAATAAAATCAATGGCCTGAACAGCGACAATACTCTTCAATCCATAAATTGGAGCTTTTTGAACTCGCAATAACGCACAACCCGTTGGCCGCAATTAGATTGTATTAATCATCCGTAAATGGGCTGTAGTAAATATTTGTTGCAGACAAACGTCTGAGGCAAGGAGTTACCGTTTGAAGAACTGACAGTAATTTACGTATTTCCCTGCCCTTCGGGGATCCCCTCTAAACCTTAAATTTGTCACAAGATGCCTCTTCCCCTAATACAATCCAAAAACTTCAACTTTCACTCTTCTGTGTTTCCCCACACTTTAACCACTACTACGAACACTTGGCTTGTTCCTTTCTGAAAACTATTTAATCACTAAACAAACCTCGGAGACACCCCTTGTGCCACAGCACACTGAGTAATTCCTTCGCCTCAAGCAGTTTGCTTTTGCAGCGTTTTATCTTCTTTAAAAGACAACAATCAACGCAATATTGTACCCCCTGACAATAATTCGTGCTCCAGGCCTCTTTGATATTAAGTTTCTAAAATAAGGAAGCATCGCTTCCATTGCTTGGAAACAGAGCATTTATTATATATATATATTCGTGAAAGGTAAAATTATTTATGTGCGTTAAATATAAAGTAGACTTAAGCTTAAAACAATAAGAGTATTCACTCAAAAGGCTGTGGCGACAATAATTAGTTGATAAGGAAATATTTAAAAATAAATATAGTAGGTAGAAACATATTGAGCGTGTTCTGCGTAGTTTTGAATGAAAAAAATGTTGATATTAACCACGGTATTGCGTCAATAAGGTGTCTGATAATATTATTTATAAATGAGCCCCTCTGATTAGGCCTTTTTAGCATAAAATATGTCGTTAGGAGGGTTCAGATAAGAGATAAAAGAGTGCACAGCCTCCTTGATTTAAATTTGTTTTTTAATCAAATTCAGGTAAAAATTATTAATAGCCAAAAGATTGATGTTTTCTCAAGATTATGAGCTGAAAATGCGTTTTTAAAAATTATTTGTTTGTAGCGTTGCCTACCTACCCGTTTAACTTCCCTTCACTTCAACTTCTTGCCACTGAATTATTAAAGATGTCTAAACCTTTCTACGGCTAAAATCATCAGTCAATTACAAACAGTGGGGGGGGGGGGTCATATCCACTTCTAAACGATGCCCCAAACAACGAAGGAGGGTGTTCTTACTTAACAATCCTGTGAAGTCACCATTTGAGACAGTCAGGCCTTGTCAGTAGACAAAAGCGAGCTACAGTGTGGTTTCTATTTCCTGATGTAGGAGTTTCCTGTTGTAAAAACGTTACGTAAAGAAATATCACAACAAATAGCAGCGAAATCGAACATATCCTTTTTCCCTCATTAAAGAAAAAAAAGGTCGAGCGGTATATTTATCCATTTTTCCTAGATCGTTCGATTAGCTGCCATTGACAATAACCTTTCCAAAGCCCGTTTGATATTTAAATCTCTACAAGGCTACCACTTTTAGATAAATAGTCGACGAACTTTACTATAACTGAAGGAATTTAATGGTTCTTTAATGTCATAAAAATTCAGTAAAGCCTGGCCTAAAAATAAAAACATTAATATCGTCGAGCCCAGACGCTTCTTAGTCACTTTACAATGTTTAGCACGTTAGAGGAGGGGAAAACATCAATAGTGCACCATCTCTACTGATAGGTTTGTAAAAGTGGGCAGAATGAGTTCGTTGAATGTGCAACACCTCAGAAAAGTCTCGTGACTCGTCAGTTCCAATTGCATCATCTTTCTTTCTCAGTTGGTAAATGTGATATAAAATCAGTTTCACTAGCAGATAATGTTTGTGTACCGTTACAGGTAACTAGTTGTTTGTTAAGGCATCTTAATCTCAGGGCAAACGAATTTTATGGAAGTCTATTTAAAAATAGATGCCTTGTTGACGCAATTTTAGCTGCCGTTAAATTTAAGGAGTGAACGCTTGGTGCATGCTGTTGCTAAAATAATGGAATCTCAAGAGTAACTGATTGTGGACTGTTGTGTTCCCTTGCTGCTCGACTGCGCCGCGTGTATTGACACTTGAGCGAGCAGTAGCATCTGAGCGTATAGAATGAGATTGAATTCAGGTCTAGGAAGGAACCACTTAACGCGTGTTGGAAGATCTGCAAGTTTCTTGAAAATTCTGAAGGAAAGCTGAGTTGAGGTGCCAAGAGGTGGCTCAAGAAGTGTATTACTGATAAATTCATGAGAAGGAATAAGTTTTTGTGTTTGTAAATATTTTTTATTCGAGTGATTGAATTAGGTCTTCCTGTAGGAGTGTAGTTGGAATGGGTAAATTCTGTGTTGCCTGGCTGTGGGGGAGTAGTGTCAATGTGTGCACTAACTTGAGGACTTACCACCCGATAATGTCTTTACATTAAAAACACACTCAGTTCTTTGTCAACCAGAGCAGACAATACTCACCCAACGAGTGAATTAATTTTGTATATTCTGCCGCACCTTGACATAACACTTTTTTGAAACTGGCAGGTGATCACTTAATAATAATTGCCCAACAATGACAGTTTACTCATCACCCAAACAACAAAAATGATCGAGTTCCACAACTTTTCAATAGAGCTATGGGACCAGTGGAGGGCACAGGCTCCGGTTGCTGATAAGTGGCTCTGAGAAGTGTGTGACCAAATTCGGGCCTCTTGTAAAGCGCCGATATACTACTGCACAACGTCAAAACTGGTGCGGGAATGCAGGATGCGGCTTAACTCCCTAGCAAACGCGAACGGAGTTAATATGTATTGGATTCCTGGGCATGGGATCATTGGAAATGAGAGGGCAGACCATCTGGCCAGACACAGTTCATCTACGGGCCATCTATTGGGCCACCTCCCCATTGTGGGAATTCCCCATCACCCACCACAGAGGACTGTGGAAGAATGTGCTAGGAAAATACATCAGACAGTCTGGAATACTGCGGGAGTAAGACCCTCCAAACGCTTTATCTCAGAGCAAACACGTGAGATAACACAGAACCGTCTGAGAATGGACAGGAAGGACCTAAGGCAGATTGTTGACATTATCTCTGGGCACTGCAAAATGAACAAACACGTGTCTGTCATGGGGTGTACGTGGTGTGCCACAGATGAGGTGACTACCTACCTCGTCCTCGCCCAGTGCCCGAGACTTGTGGGGGAGCGATTTCTGGTCTTTGCAACCACTTCTCTTAGGGGGGACATTAAAGAAGACTTTAGCAGGAAATACCAGGCATTCCTATCGACCTGTGAGACACTGGCACAATAGATATTTTGTCTGCAAGGCATATCCCACCTGAGGGACAGTCAGAATGCTATATATAAGACCTGTGAAGGACGGAAAAGATACAAATAGGTATCACACCATAGGTATCTCTACTGGTATCACACCACAAACACTTCACACAAGACACTCTTGGCCTATACAAAAACACCTGCATTGAATTACGAACAGCCACGATAATCAACACCTGCCTCACAGTCAAGAAATTCCTCAACACACACTATTTTGAACAAATTTAACAGAAAAGCAAACGTGGGGAGTGGAATGTATTAATTTAAGTGAAACGAATACAATTTTACACCAAATAAATGAATCGGATGGACGGCAACGTGGGCCTACATGTAGCGTAATGAAAGATAAATGAAATTCCAGTTCCATTGTGCGTACACTGTTGGTGAGGATACAGCGGAGAATTCTTCAATGTCTTCAGGCTCAACTTCGAGGGATCGCAGCTAATATAGAACACGAGTTCTTGGGTGGTCAGAGTGTCACTAAGCTAAACTGAGACCTCAGTCGAAAGGTTACATTCCTTTGTGGGTTATAGGACAAGGAGACCATACTCATCGGAGATGCAAATTCGCAATAATTTCCATGAAAATAGTATTCAATATCTGTTCTCGAACACACCACCAAAGGTGTGAGGATCGATTAGGGCCATAAGAAGGTGTCTTCAGTTGAGAGAGGTAGAGAGAGATTTATTTATTTATTTAACCACCTGGGGGGTGACTCTCTTTCTCTCTCTTCCATTCCCCCAGCATACATGTTTTACAATAATCCTCTACAATGTGCATTTACAATCTTCAATTGTTGTGTATCCAATTAAAAAAATCGCATTTACTCTCCTCTTTCCACTATATTTCCAATTCCATACCATTCGCTAACACGCAGTAAGAATTGAAAATGAGCAAACACTGCAAATAACACATATAAAATAAGTTACGTTCAACCAAACACTCGAATTACGCTTCATCAAGTAAACTGCCACAGCCTTGCTCTGGCTTCCCAGGACTAGCTGTGGCCACCTATCAACCATTCGTTCCAACACGTAGCGTAAGGAGAGTACTAGGATAAGGAGAGAGAGAAAGAGAGACGTACATATATGAAAGGAAACGAAGGGAAAAAGAGGCTTCACGTGTACCTTTCAACTACTTAGGAAGAAGAAATGTGTTAAGGTTGTCATCGGCGTGTGCATAAGAAAGTCCCATGAAGATAACCGACAGCAGGCTCAACAAATTCGAGAAATTATGTTTCAAATTGGTAATGGCAGTGGGATGGGAAGGGGCTGAGGTATTCAACTGGACGTGACTCGACCCACTGTGAACCAAAACATCATTCAGGTATGGGCCAGGCAGGAGGTTCCTATGAAGGAGGTGGATGAAGCGTCCAAGGTAGTGACCGTGCTTTTTGTGAAACGCGAATCATTCCCTGGGAATGCAACGTTCACAGTCGGTTGCTCTTTGTGTGAAACTTTTTTCTATAAATCGTAACATATATTTTTGTGTGCAGAAACTTACCGACAATAATCTCCATTTTTTAGACCGTTTTTTTCCTTGGACGTATTTACAGTGCAAATACAGCCACACGCCACTTTGGGTGTAAAAATAGTGCAACTTTTAAATTTGCAGGGCCGTCGTGTGTTTATTGTATACTAACAGACTCTCCCCAACCATCGACCCAACTACACTTACACTTTAACCGCAAGCTCCTTGCACTCTTCCCAAAATTGCCAAATTCAAAATCGGGTAAAATAATTATTTATTCGGTATTTCCTGTTTTATTTGGGCTCGTCAGCAGCTATAGCAAGCTGGTGAGGGGCACATGACTTGTGTGACATTTTGAATTGTAATTTAATGATTTAGCCACAGGTCATCGGGATAAATAACTCTGACATACCCCCCCCCCCTGCACCGCCACTAACACGACGGCCTTGTATAGTACATCAAGCAGCCCGCAATCAAAGTGGAAGTCGCTTATTTCAAACGTCAATTTTTAGTTCAGGCAAATGTGTTTATTCGTGATTGGTGCTGAGATGTAGAAAATAAGAAAGAAGCTACTGAGGGACAAATTAAATTAAGACCTTGGAACACCTTGCGATTTGGAACCCCATTATAGGAATCCACTGTGACATGTCTATGATATTGTGGCTCCTTTAAGAAAGTTGTACTTTTACATTCTGCGCATCCCCTCAGTACCTACACACGTCTGTATATACGTTCACTGAATCGAGTTGGTGTCAATTAAAATGAGAAAAAATTGACTAGACTTGAGTTTTTAAAAACTCGATGCAATTAATGTTATCAGCAAAGCAGAAGGTTATAAATAAGTTATCTCAATGCTAGCACTGCGCCCAAATTATGGTGTACAAGTACATACTTGTTTTCAAGGAAGGATTTTGCCTTCTACTATTTTTGGAAGCGTTCTTCATCATCATCGCAACTCCAGTGGGATCCTTCTAAGGTGGCAGCCTGAAATTTGGATCCTTGATGGAGCTTACAGGTCTCAAATTCTATTGATTGTCGAATGGTATCTATTTAATCTTCATTTGAATGCTCAGAAGCCGATGTCGAAGGTCAGAATAAGCAGTACATAAGATTGGTGGTAACCTTTTCCTGCGACGCTGCTGAACATGCATTACTATCAAGGTAGCGTACCATTCAGCATTATAGGCTTGGGTAGTACGTTATGCCAGCTCATTCAAAGCTGTTATGCCCCATCAGGAGTGCAGAGGTCCTCGTCTGCTCAGGCTGCTGCACAGTTCAGCTGTAGAAGCGTGTACAGGCCACCTGCCAGGCCAAGGTCAAGGCTGTTTATCAAACTCTCCAGGGAGTTAACAAGAAAGATCCTCACTCTGAAGAGAGAAAGTATAAGGATGGTATGTGGCCAAGGTTGGTAAGTCAGAGGTACAGAGTTGCAGATTCTACAAGGCAAAGCGTGCACTCTGTACAAATTAGGGGCTGGCTGTGGTTTTTGGGGCACCTCAGCTGTGGGCAGAGGAGGTTGCAAGGATGAGCCTGAAGGTTGTCTTGCACTTTGTACGAGAATGGTGGGGATGGAACAGAGAGGACACGAGGTGGCTCATGTATGCCCATACAATAGACCCATTTAAAGGCCCACAGTGTAGGTTTTCCCTAATTGCATGTGGTTAGAGGGGGGAAAAACAGGCTACCTTGTCATGTGAACTACAGTCCTTGGCTGTTTAAGCCACTAAGCTATTTGGCGATAAAGGGGCTTTGGCTGCTCATTCTACCATGCTATCTAGCCATCGACTAGACTTGAGGAGACATAGTTTGCCATGAAATTGTACTATACTACCAGCCAGCTCATTCATAGCTGTTGGCTCCTGGGCATGAGGAGTACTTCTGGGCTACTTAGGCGACTTTGTCATGTAAAATGTCAATTACTTGAAAAAGCCTTTGGCTGTGAAGCTCTTGATTGTCCAGGTTGTCGCTTCGTTTGACATGAAATTATGCTTGGCTGCCCCGCCATTATGAGTGAAGGTGCCCTTGGTAACGATCCCATCTGACAAGACAGAGCCCTTCACTGCCCTCGTAGGAAACCTTTGGCTGTCCATACCACCTTGTCATGTGCTATACAATAGTCCACTAAGCAATCTAGTGTGGATGAGTCCTTGTCTGCTCAGACTGCGACGCTTCATTTGTAGAAGCCCTTGGCTAGCTCTTGATTGACACATGTCATTGGCTGCCCCGCCATTATGAGTGAAGGCCCCCATGGCAACAGTCCCAACTGGCTATTGAAGCTCTTGGTGGCTACAACAGCATCCAGCCAAGTCAAGCTGTGAACCAGGCACACGTAAAAGTGGAATCGCAACGTTGTAATAGGCTGCAGCCCTTAACTACTGTCGCCCCATGTGGCGTAAAAGAGCCTCAGCTTCTCTAGTTCCTGTGTCACTCAACCCTTGAATATGCTAGATTTCACGTCATTAGCTGAATTGCAGCCCAAGTACAATATGAAATTTCTTTATATTCTATTAACAGAGAACTTTAAGAAAAATGTCAGCACATTGTGAATGAGCTAGCCTCAATGCAGCTTTATTGAGCGAACATCCCTTGAATTTCCTAACAACAGGCCAAACGTAGAAGTATATTCTTCGTATTTAGCCCAATAATAATCATCCTTACCAAAAACTTATTCTCAAAGTAAAACCAAAGCAAAAGTAAGAACGGTAAAATGGTTGTTTTTATCGGTCGTTTGTCATAGGATCTAAACGTTGGGCTTTTTGGATTTATCTGAACTTTATCTTTATTCAACATTGTAGGTTTAACAACTCATTCCGAAGGACGCTTGACTCTACAGGACCTTTCACCTCTTAAAAGTGTTTACATCTCCCCACCAATCGCTTCATTAAATGCGTTTGCCCCTAAATGGCTAGAAAAGTTAGCTGCTCAGCTTCCAAGATTCAAGAAAGCCGTAACTGAAGCCACCCCGGCGCGTGGCTTGTGTGGCTGTGATGGTTTTCACCCGCAGGTGCAACAAACTGATGTCACGCACGTCTTAACCCCACACTCACTTCATTTGGTTCACAAAAACGAACTAAAAACTAAATTAATAACGTGCCTAATTCGTCATCAATTTAGTAACTTGAACAATAAAATTGACAATATTCCTCGGAGCAAAGAAGCTGTGATAAGACTTCGTTAACGACAGCACTTATTCCGCACAGCACTCATACTTACCCATCTCGTGACCGCACCTGTTGAACAAACTTTGAAGCACTGAACGCATTTTATTTTCGCGCCTTTTTCACTTATTAACTAAATACTGTGTGCTTTCTATTTTTGATTTCAGAATTTGCTTCTTAAGCCTTCGCGAGAGGGTTTACTTTCTGAACTCGCCTGCCTCACATTTCGTATTTTTCAAATTATTTTCGCTTCAATTCAACGACGCACTTGTTAAGTTTGCACTCGCAATTAGACGGCGTTGCGTCAAATCTTTTTTTTTTTCTTCTTTCTTAGAGTAACTTTCGCAATTTGTACAAATCGCACAATGCACTCGCACTTGCACCTTGCCCTGTACATAAGCCCTTCGTTAGTTGAAGTTTTGAGTAGTTTTTATTGACATACTTTGATTCAGGGCGGCCAATCTTACAACTGCTCGTTTATGTAGATAAAATTGCGTATAGATACAACGACATCAGTACAGCACAGGATCTCTGAGTTCGTCGCGAGATTTGAAGTCTCACGTCGTGTGTTGTGGTGAGTTTACTGACTGCCTACCTATCACCATGAACACTACAATTGATTCTGTTTAAGAATTGGGTTTTGAAACGAGAATTACATTCAAGACTCGAACATTAAAGAAAGAACCAAGTAGTAACGATCCAATCAAAGCATTTGTTTTTTGTGGAGCAATGTTTCTAGTGGAATATCGTTCAACTTCCTAATACAGCATCCCTCGTCTGTGGCAATTCCAACTTCAAATGTTTACTATGTTTAAGCCAGTCTGCTGAGGAGTGGGGGAATGGAAATACCGAGCTTATACGTATGTAATTCATATACAGACGAAGGGAGGGGTTTGCAACACTTTTGGCAAAGTTGTTGAGATGTTTGTCTGCCGTAGGGACTGGTAGGGTAGAAAGAAAACTAATTGAGGACTTTCACACCGGAGTCCTCATTTTACGGCCTGTTTTGTAAGCTCCTCTCTGACCCCAACAACAAATCACTGATTGGTCTCTGCGAGGACCACGCTCTGCCCGTTCTTGTAGAACGTTTCACGCCATCTTTCATTCGATATTCGAATTTAAAAAAAAAATTGAGTGAATACTCTAGTTGGGGTGGAGGATAGTCGTGTTCAAAAGCGAATGAATCTCAACCCACGTTCCGCTCCCTGTTTGCATAAGTGAAACTCACTTTGTTTCGGGTTTTACCTGAAAAAAAGTCACGAGTTTCGTGAAATGGGGGGAACTCCGTTACGCGCCTTCTTTTACACAGGTTTTATTCGTGGTACAGAAGTACGAAAGATCATTCACAGAGAACCTCCTTTGTGACATGTAGGCCAAGTAGGGGAGAACGTTTCTTCCCTATCCAGTTTGACAAGGGCACTCGCTGGCTGTCAAGAGCCTCTTTATTGATGTTTTGATGGTCATTGCTGCACTATTGTCCATGGCTCGTTATACAGGAATCCTAGCTTTCTCCTAAGCGTTCTTCTGGATTCCCGGTCAACTTGAATCATTCAAGTCCAGCTTCAGTAAATTCGTTCTTTCTTCCCCCATATTCAACACCTTCCATAAGCTTTACAATTTCATTAAAATAACTTTCACACTATCAATCGCGTTGACAACTACTGCTGGTTGTTGGTATTTTTATATTATATTTGTAATAAAATTCGGAACTGGAGTAATATTCTGTACTTTCTGATACCAGGGGATGTCAGCAGAACGGTGGCAATTATTTTATTCGCGTTATAACGTGTCACTACTCACACGAAGGCTCCTTCCTCGTTCCCCAGTTTTTCTTTTACCTAATTATTCTTGTCAAGACTAAAAGTGCCAATAACAACAAGAATGAGCTATACAAAAGAGCTCACATTGTAGTTTCAATACATTCTACACACTTCCTCATTGACTAGTCATAATGTTTCACTCATCTTTCTGAAATCATTCGCAGTGTTGCCCAAAGCTCCCTCAAAACCCTGCAAATTATTACACAACGGTTTATTATGCGGATAAACAGCTTGACCTAGCATTAATGCTCCGAGACCCATCCCGTTCGATTCAGCATCGAAAAATATCAAAATGAAACCCAAAACAAGGTCGAAAAGAACTGAATCGTAATATTAAAATAAACAAAAAAAACAAAAGTATCTAGAAAAAACTGAATTTTAATATGAAAACACGCACGCTAAATATTAATATCAAAATGTAACCAAAAATCTACGAAAAAAAACCAAAATGAGAATGAAAAGAAAGAATCTAAAAAAATCGAATCGTATTAAAACCAAAAAAAAATGAAACGAACGAACTATTAAATAAATAAACCAAAAATAAACGAATAATGGAAAGTTCAATCGAAGATAACAGATATTTTGCTAACGGAAATAGTTGCTACGGAGCGAAACAGTCATTCGTGGAGGTGAAGCCGAGAACAAGGCAATCGGACGATAAAGAGACAAATCGTAATGCCAAAGGTTAAATACGAAACACGAGTGCTTCCTAGAGGAAGCAACAAAAAATTGGGCGAACCCATTGCGAGGCGAGGGGGCGGCATTGCCAGATGAGCAGGCGAGTGATTTCGTTGAGATTGGCGGGAGGGGTGGGAGTTCAAACGACGAAACGTTGACTTCCGCTGTAGGTCCCGCGTTGTACTGCGTTTCGTTAATTTTTTTAACCGTTTTTTGCCCATTACAACCACGGGCTTCGTCCGATCGGATTGCCGAGATGGCGGGCAGAACTAGATACCAAATCGGTTTTTTGTGCAAAAGAACGAATTTTTTAGACCCGGACGACGGACGGACATTGCAAATTTGGAATCTCCATGTCTTGAAACGTAAAGTATCAAATTTTGAGAGGAGGTTGTAAAAGATTTTTCGTGACCGAAAACATAGGGTTATTATTCAGAATGAATAATAAACCAAAATGAATGGAAGAGAGCCTTTCCCATTACGTATTCCACTCTAAGCGCCATTTTATCACGCACACACTCTGGAAAAACTCGCCCAACACATGTTGGCCGCCCTGGACTGTAGTGCCCTTGTCACTCGTCTGCAACCGTAGTTGTAGTTCGACCTCTTCTGCACCTCTTGCACGTTTTAGAGTGAATTGCACGTGAACTTCTCTTTGTACATTTAATCGTGAAAAGTAAATGTTATCAGCATGTTGAATTGTCTAATTTGTAAAACTTAACGTGTAAGAATAATATTTTAAAACGTAACCAAAACGCGTGTTTGTACTCAATGTGTAATTTAGCTTTAGAATTTGAAATCAGTAGGGAGATGAAAGGAAGTCATTCTTAATTCTGATGTCTATGATCGTTTGTCAGTGTCAAAACGTACCAGCTCCTCCTTTTCCTTCATTTCCTGTCCTTTTGACTCTTTTCCAGTCGGGATAAAGGTCTCGAGGTGAGTCGCAAGTTGGTTTCCACTGGTTTGACGATTTGTGTCCACCTACAATTTAAAGTATAACTGTTAGAGCGTTCAATACGTTTTTATTAAACTGAAGAAAAAGAGTGGAACCTAAATAGTGAAATATTGTAAAGCATTTGTTGAAACAACTAGAATTTGACGTTTTGGTTTCTAAAACTATCTCGAAGTCTTCGGTCTCGCGCGGGCCAGGAAAACATAACATTTGGCAAGTATTAGTTTTTGAGGATTTCTATTTCTACCACTTTCAATCGATAAGTTAGGCAACCCGCCAGGTTCGAGCAGACTCTTGTTTGTTTCTAATATCCTGTTACTTCTGCTACCTTGCGGACGGTGGTTTCTGTATAAAACGTACTTTGTACCAAATGGATTAAGTGTGAAAAAGAGGCAGAAGCAACAGGAGTCTCTCGAGAATGATGGGCGTATGGCAGCCAGCGTTGACCGGAAGAGGTGTCGTATAGCAACTGCGCTTGTTCATTTTTCCTCGCTCCAAACGGACTCTAGCATTTGCGCCGCTCTTTTCTTATCGGTGAATGCGATGGCCCGATATCCTCGTGATTGGCACGGTGATTCCTACAAATTTTTTATAGAACGTCAAAAATAGTCGCGTTTTCGGTTGAAAGGAACTGGAAAGAACTCTGTACATCTTCCACTATATTTGTGGACGGAACTTTCTCATATTGTGCCAAACATTTTGCACAGATGTTCACTATCCATGTTTGTAGAAACAATCTTTGCGCTTTTACCCGATAAAAAAGCTGAAACCTACACTAAGTTGCTAAATCTTGCTCAACAAAAATGCCAAGAGCTGCAATTGAGGCTGCAGCCGGATTGTGTGGTGGCTGATTTTGAAGAAGGAATTCACGTCGCAGTGAGAAATGCTTTCCCAGATTCCCGAATTGTGGGATGTCGATTCCATTTGTCACAATCTTGGTGGAGGAAAATCCAAGCACTCGGGCTAACCAAAGCGTACAGAGCAAAGGGGGATATTCGAAATTGGCTTCGTCTCGTTTTCGGTATACCGTTCTTCGATCCAAGTGAGGTCGGTGCTGCATTTTTGGAACATTGTATGACGTCGTTGGAACGCGTCACACGGGTTGGAAAGTACGCGGAATACATCATCGATAACTACGTTGGTGTTCAAGCTAAGTTTCCTCTTGAGTTATGGGCTGCAGCAGAAATTTCTGCGGAAAGAACCACAAACAGTTGTGAATCGCTCCACTCGAAATTCAATGGCCAGTTTTCCCATCCTCATCCTAACATTTTCGTGTTTCTCAATGCCTTGAAACGAATGCAAACGGACACCTTCATCATAATGAATGGCTCGAATGTGCCCAAGCCGGACACAGGGGCGTTCAAAAAACAGAAGACAATTATTCAGCAACTAATAATTGAATATCGAGAAGGAAAGATTGATGGAAAATCATTCCTCCATACAGTGGCCAGACATTATGAAAAAAAGTGACAAAAAACTGTATCAACGTAATAAAATGTTGAGTGTATAAAGTGGAAATAGAAACCGTAAAGTATGACGGCGCACTTGCTATTGTCTCTACCTCCGGCGCAGTTGCTATGAAGTGCAGTTGTGCTAGGTTTCGGCGCAGTTGCAAGATCCCCAGAATTACGGCTCCTACGAGTGAAGACTCACTTCTGAACGAACCTTGAAAACGTGTAGTTTTTCATAACCAAATACATTTGAGGAATGCGATTATTATGTCTTAACGCAACCTAAATGCCTAATTAACCACCGAGCGAGAGGTTCGGTTTTCTAAAGTGGACTGGCATTTTTTCGAATGGATTTTAAGGAGATCTAGTTCATGTTCAATTCATTACTGACAACTTTCTTTGTCATGTGTGTGTCTGTAGTCGTATGTGCGTGAGAATGAGTAAACTGATCGAGCTCTTTTTCACTTTCTCAGTTATTTTTTGAAGACGCTAAAATATGTTATGAACAAAAACAAGGTATAACGAGCTCGAAAACACACACTATTTCGATTGAACGATTTCGATACGTAACTTTTATTGCCCATAAGTATCTCGGTGAAAAACCGATGAAGCAGGAAGTTTTTTTTTTTAAACTTTTTGTAAAAATGACCGTAACGGTTTACTTTTATGCAACTTTCCTCAGTATTCAGCGATTTCTTTTGTTCACTCTAACAACTAGTCAAATCTGTTTAGTTCGTTTGAACTTGATAGAACGTAGCTCAATGTTCTACATGGAAACTGGTGGCGTCTAAGGGTCTGACCTTGTACCTGACCTTGTACTACCATCATTTCGTTTTTGAAAGCTATCTAAAAGTCTTTTCTTTTGTGGGGGCCTGAAAACGGTGTAACATTTGGCAAGTAGCAGTTTTTGAGAGTTTGGTGGGGGTGTAACGGGCAGCTAGCTTTTCACGCAAAATCTTCAACCGTTTGCTACATCATTGAAAGGAATTTGCCCGTTATTGGCTTAAAACACCATCTTTTTAACGCATTTGCTGCTCAAGTCAGGATGATGAGGCAGGTTAGTCTCTGGTCGTCACTCAGCTGGACAGCCCACGCCAGATGCGCGATGAGCACTGTGAATTAAATTTTGATATAATGATGGATCTTTGAAGTGGCGCCATTTTCCCTCATCGCTGGACATCTCAGAGAGATATAATCATAACACACGTTTACACATAGTATCTCCAAAACAAATGCTAGAACCGAATGGGGCCGATTCTACTACTAATTTGCAACAGCAATGTTGTTGCGAGAGGTTTGGAAATGCGTGGGGAGCAGCCGTCTCAGGCAAAAATTACTGCCATCTCACTAGACCACGATCGTAGGGGGGAGATGTACCCCCTGTCTGCCATTGTAGGCTCGGCTCTTCCAGTGATCATAGTTTAGTGGTCAAAGATGAAGATTTATATTCCAACGAAAGTCAGGCAATGGATCGAAGCTCGGGATCGCTGTAATTGTTACCTGAGTCAGCGGCTCTCCAAACAACAACATTGTTGTTGCTAACTAGCAGTAGAATCGGCCCCATTTGGTTCTGGCACTTTCGGAGACACCCTGTGTAAACGTGTGTCATGATTATATCTGTGATGCCCAGTGATGAGGGGGGAATGGCGCCCCGTCAAAGATTGTGTCGTGGAAGTACTACAAAACAAACTGCATGCTTCGTGGGTTTCCGCGGGCATTTCTAGTTTCCCATCGCAAGACGACCCCAACGTCTTGTGGCTCCCACATGCACATTCCAAATAGCCTCCTCCCGTCTCGAATTCACCATCCTAGTGTGCTCGTGGAAGTCCTATGAACTGGATTTTTCTACATCTAAAAATGTTTGAAAATATTCGTGTTCCCTAAAGGAACAACGAAACGTCAGGGATCGCTCAAATCTCTGAACGGCCAGAAAGCTCTTCTCTCTGTGTAGGCTTTGCTCTTCGCTTGATACTTAGACACGTCGGATCTTCACAACACTTTCAGACTTTCACTCTCTGGGGTAGAGAGCGCCGTCATAATCAAATGTTTCGGAAATCGAATCGAAGTATCTTGAATAATAATGTAGGTGTTTGAAAAAATGTATTGTGACTCTCAAGTTGCACAATCAACCTCTTCGAGACCAACGTCTCTCCCTCACGAACCAGCCTGCCGACTCATCTCAGTAAAATCACACGTTCGAAACAGTAATTATGAAATAGCAATAAC
Organism: Pachypeltis micranthus; assembly: GCA_020466155.1. NCBI lineage: Eukaryota > Metazoa > Arthropoda > Insecta > Hemiptera > Miridae > Pachypeltis > Pachypeltis micranthus. Next base: position 45,078,482 of record CM035769.1, read on the forward strand.
ACGAAATATTTACAATTATTAATAGAAATTAAACGTTGTTAATTATTGTTGGAGTAATTCCTTTATGAAAAAAATGTTCGTTTTGTTGGTCGATTTTGAATTTTTCAAAGTTTATGTAGAAACAAGAAGTTTAGCGTGGAAAGAAAGAAATAAACGAAAGTTTAACTATTGTTCATTTTACGACGTGTTAATTTGTGTTGTCATTCGCTTTCGCTGCTGACAACCAACAAAGGCGTTTCGAGCGGTTTTTGAGATTGCCGCTGTACATTCTCCGCACTGCGCGGAGTAATCAATTAATTGTTAGAGCAATACGATTATGTGTTTAATTTGTGAGACGTGAAAACGAAAAAAAAAGTGTAGCAATTGAAAAATATTTTTAATTTTTTGAAATAATCGTTTCGTTGTGCTTAGCACGAAAAATAGATCTTATTGTTGATAAAATGATAAATTTAGGCGTTTGGCGACTCGTTTGGCCACTTGTTGTTTGAGATGTTCGCTCGGTTGTTGTAAGTATAACTACAGTTCAGTGTAAAACGTTGGGGCGTGTAAATCCCTGGTTATTTGTAAATGTTCGATTAGTTATTCGTTTAGTTTTTAGGAGAGTTTGTTATGAAAGTCGAAGTTTGTCCAGTTGTCGCACTGCAAGGTTGTAGTTGGTGCTGCAGGGCTGGGGGCGCTTCACTTTGTGAGGGATCTTGAACGAAGGAGATCGAGTACAGGTATTAAAGTGATTGAGTTAGTTCCGCCTAAGTTATTAATGTTAACGTACCTATTTGGCGGGCCCATCTTCCCTTGCTGGTAGCCTGCTGTGGGCGAGCGCTTTCGATGTGAAGACATCATCGCCATCGAGCGCTGACGTAACGGCCGAGAAAGAAGACAGTCTCACTAAACAGAGTTGGATACATCCCGTAAGGTTGTCTTGAGAAACCCCAATGTGAGGGAGAGGTCTAAAGCCTGAAGGCAGGTTAGCCCCAGCCACCAGGTACTTTAACCTGAACAAAACCCGCACAGAGGTTTGATTGGTGGTCCTTCTAAAGGTTAAGAGCATTGGGGTGCTGATGACTCAGCTAATTCAACTAGTTGGCAAAAAGGAGAAGCGCGTGCAATGAACAGTGTGGTTCAAGCGAGCTAGGGCCTCGAGCACCTTGAAGAGGAAGTGGACGCGTTTAATCAAGACCAAAGTCGCAGTTCTTGTATTTACAAGTCGAGAAATAAAACAACTTATTCTTCCATTCCAGCGTGGACACTCCTTAGGAAGGTGTTATATGTTGAGTACTTCCCCAAGATATACAAGTCTTTCAACAACTTAGAGTGCCTCTCCTTCCCGTGGAAGCCTCAGGTTAGAACCAATCACTAGTTACCACCCCTAATGTTAAGGGTTGTCGGGTCCATTAAAATGTCAGCACATTTTTGCAACAGTACATGGTTTGTTTCATATTTTGAACACTTCCGTCTCAGATGGTAATGGCAAGGCCATTAGTATATAAAATACGTCTGGCATTGTAATTGGTTAGGTAATACAGAGTATTGAAGCCAGTACAGCTCTCTGAAGTACAAACAGTGATGTCTATTTTAAAAGCACTGGTAATTTAGCATGAAGAAAGTTGATATATTTGGCTACAACTTGTCTTGGTTCCACTGACTTGTGATTTTGGGATACAACGATCTCGTGTGATTCCTGATCGTTCGGGCTCCATTTTGTCTTTCTGTGTTATACTTAATCATCCAGCAGGGGGGAACTTATTTAGAAACCTGGTCTTCTTTTTACCGCAAGATTCGTAGGGTGGAGAGTCTTTGAGAGAAAAGAAGTGGAGCCACGTATTGAAATCGCCATGTTCTGTAAGGAACTGGCTCGTCCAGTGGTCTGGCTCAACCTTCTTTCTCGTAGAACTGGGTTCAGCAGGATCCATGAAACACTTCTGCGGGCCTGAGTTGTCTTTGGATAATGCAAGTTGCGATAGATTCCTGTTTCCGTGGATAACTCCAATGCCTACCACCCCATCAGCCCGCAGTAGGTGAAAGGGCAATGGCTACAGAAGCTGATTCTCCCCTCCCTCCACCCTCACCAGTTCAGAGGTATTCCCCATTGCAACACCACAGTAGCGATGGATTGCCTCTGAGAAGTGGTCCTCACCACTGTGTAGTCCTTGCCACATTTTGATCATTCAACAGAGTGTGGTGGCCTGCGGTGCTAGGAGTGCTCAAAAGACTTGTATCCAGCTGTACAGAATCCCCGCCAGCTTCCTAGAGGACCACACCTTCGCAGAAATCCGCATAATGGCTGGCTGCTCTCAGGGGATGGTACTATTGACCCTCCTGTAGATGGTCCTCTTAGACCCCTTACTCCACCTCCTCTCAGACGGCAGCTAAATCCCCATCGCGTACATGAACAACCTGGTTGTGGTTGCCGGCACAGACAACCCCAGGATGAAAGACTCTTAGTGGAGCCACAGGGTGGTGTCAGGAGGTGCAGTTGGACCTCGCTGCTGCCAAGACGCAAGTCATTGTGTTGCAATCGGCAGGGGGACTCCAATACTGCACGATACAGACTGTGCCTGACACTTCGATAGCTCTCCAGACCGAGCCCAGATACCTGGGAGTGGCCTTTTGTCCAAGAGAAAGGCCCACTCAGCACCTCATCCTCCTACACACCAAAACATCAACCCTAACCCCTCACATTCGAGCCCTTGCAAGACCCTCATAGGGTGTAGCATCTCCACAGACAAAACACCTCTGCTACGAGTAATATGCTGCAGCCTCCTGGTAGATCGTGTATCATGATACTTCGCCCAGCATATCGTAACACCTTGCTCTGTAGCTCCTCGCAGGACCTCCATCTGGATTGCAATGGCATGTGCCACCACATTAGGATCAATGGCCTGGCGTCATATCAAGATCTGCTAGCAGGTTGGTCCTCGAGATGATCTGCAACCAAACAAGACTTTGGCCCAAGTGGCAGGGGAGATGGGGACACAGGATTGCGTTGATTGCCCCTGTGGAGAGGGGGTGACAGAGGAAGCCTTCCACGTCCTCTTTTACTGCTGCCTAGACGCTGATGTAAAAGCCCACGCCAAAATGTCTCATTGTGACTCATTGTGAGGCTTCCTCTCCAGCTGGGCCGCAGCCTGCCAGTTTTTCCGCTTTGCACAAGCCTGGGCGAACTGGAGGAAGAACCTGGAGATGTGGGAGCCTCTGAGATTGGGACAAGGGCCCGTCAAGGTGGCCCAGAACCCCCCACCACCACCACAGGAGGATGAGCATCCAACGCTCCTGTCTATTCTGACCCAAGCCACAGACCAATGCACGAATGGGCCACCATACGACCTATGCCATTCCCCCCATATGTTAGATTCCTGTATTCCTTCTAAAGCAATCCAGTCGACTCGCACTAACTCTGGGGAGATCTGTTTAAAATGGCCACGACTTCTGTCATTGTTCCCTCGGTCCTGGCCGTTTGTGGTTAGCAAAATAGCGTACAATATAACCACACTCTGATTCAGCAGCCAGTGGTCTGTAGCATTTTGTTGATCAGTTACCTCAAACTCCATGATGTTCTGAATAACGTGGGCATCATTGGTGACTCTCTCACTTGTTTCATTGCACCCACCCACCTAGTTGTCAGTTTGTGGTAGTTAACCTTCTCCTTTATAGTAGTGAAAATAGCCTGCACTCTAATTACAGCCGAAGGTGCTGTTATGTATGAATATGCCTCTCTGGTGCTTTCAAAACTTTATTCAACTTGAATAAAAAATGTTTGAGAGTGAAGTGACGCCAACACGCTCTCCAGAGAGATGCCATACAGTTTTATTCGTCATGTACATACTGCATGTGTATGAAACTCACCTTATTTGGTCACCCCCGATCCGCTGCACTCCGTACAAAATCCAGTCGCACCAACGGCACATAGCGTTAACTCGTGATCTGAAAATCCTGCGCACAACCGCGAGGTGCCTGCAATCAATTCGTACATTTTGTTCTTGCTACAATTAATTTTGTAAATATCGCCGTTTTCTTAAAAAAATGTGTTAAATAAAGTGGCCAAACAGTTAAATAACCAGACGAAAACGTGGTTTTATATCTCTAAATGTGTCATAGAACTGCCCACAGTATTCATCAGCTTTGTCTTAATGTCCTCTCGACACTTTGTGTAATTTGCAGGTAAAAATAAAGAGTTTGTAAACCTCTTTTTATTTCGCCTTTGTTCCCCAGTGTAAATTAAATAGTGCGCGACTTACCAGAAGATGCCGAGGCCTCGAATTCAGCTGGTTGGCAATGCCTATTATGCTCCATTCTGCAGTGATTCATTCAATCCTTAAATCCACACTACCATTTTGCTGAGCGCACAGTCGGCAGTCAGTTGTGCACAAACTGCGGGAGTTCTAGTTGATGTTTTGTATGAATAAGGAGATGATATACGGTTATTTGCTAACAAGAGAGAAACACGATTGTATTTGATGAGGCCAGAAAGCCACACAAATAATTGTCAGCGTGTTTTTACTTTCCTTGGCTCTACGAAGTAGAAAGGAAAGTTATGTAATCGGCTGAAAAAAAAAATTTTGAGTTTTCTTCAGATCTTTACGTTTCAGACCCTCCTTAGTCCGAAAAACATTATTTGGGAAAATGGTCTGTGTGTGTGTCTGTGAACGATTTTTAGAGAAAACCACCGTACCAAATCAGCTCAAACTTGATATCTCGTCCGCAGGTCACCATGGGACGCCAAAATAAGGGTTTGAACAAAATCCACCGAAAGTTAAGTATAGTTATTATAGTGATCAAAACACCAAATATTTTTTTTCTCAAAAACGGCTCTAACGATTTTGATTAAATTTTTTATATTGATAGCTCTCAATAAGGCAATCACAACATGAAATTCCCATTAGTGGGAAAATGACTAGAGTAGCATAATAAATTACCAAAATGTTTGACGAAAAGCGTTTTTAGCGCAGTTTTTTATCCTTATAAACTCCGCTGGAATTTTTGTTGAATGTTGAAAAAAAATTGGTATTGTAGTCCAATCCAATACCTAAAGGGTGAGTGTTTAAAAACGCTCATGAGATACATGGGGCACACTCCAGAAATTCCTGAATTTCAACTACTGTCATTTCGCTTACTACCAGTTCTAAAGGCGTTTACCCAATAACTCTGCAAAAGTAATTACTATCCTTCTTCAACAAATTTGTGTTTAGAGCCTCATTAATTATCTGTGTACCAATTGCTCAATAATGGTTCTGCAATGAGTACGAGCAGCACAATAAATTCCAGAACTGTAAGCGCTACCGCTTCCTGCTGCCGCAAAGTATTGTTTGACCAAGTTCAAATTAACTGAGTGATAAATGAATTGATTAAATAGAATTAGCCATGTACAAAGTGAATTGTTGTAGAGCTAAGGAAAGTTGTGTGTTGCAACGCACCAGATATTTTGAAGATTACGTTTGCTGTATTGGAATTATTGGGTAAAACCTGCAAGAAACGGTAGTGTATTCCAGAATTTCTGTGATTGCTCCTAATTCTCATGTTAGCATTATTAAAATTTCGTCGTATAGGTGATTTATTGGACTAACACCCTGATTTTTTTGAGATTGCTGGTATCACGCGAACAGGATTTGTGCAGGGGAAAACTGCGGTAGTCATGAATTATCAGTCCATTGATTACACAATGAGCAACACAGTAAATTCAAGTTCATACAAACTTTTAGTCGGTTACGTGCACTGCCACGTAAATCACCAGCTAACTCAATAAAGGCCGGGGACATTACTAGGGGCAACACAATTAATTTTGGAACCTTACGCCCCACTAATTCTGCAATATTTGCCTTAACATCTCGTTAGATTAGTTGCTAGCGCAATATGAACCACTGAACCTGAGTGGGGCGAGATGCAATTGCATTCTAGCGGCAAACGTCTAAGCTACTTTAGTTTGCTCAACGCCCGATAGAGTGCGAGTCAATAGCGGCAAAAAATGCCAGTTTGGGAAAAGATCTAAACAGTAAGGAGCTAGCAACTACTTTAGTTCACTCAACATTCGGTAGAGTGCGTAGGCTTGTCGGAATTCTGAAATTTCCGGTTTCTCATTCGTACGCAAAGTTATGTTATCGGCTGAAAAAACAAAATAAAATTGAGTTTTCATACCATTACGTTGTAAGACCAATTGAGCACGAAAAACATTATTTGTGAAAAGGTTCTGTGAGTGTGTACGTATGTCCGTGATTAAGAGAAAACGGCTGGAGCAAATGAGCTCGAACTTAACATCTAGCCCGCATGTCACCATGGCACTACAGCCCGTCCAACACTAACTATAGCTATTATACTCATCAAAACACCAAATTTTTTTTTCTCAAAAACTGCTTAAAACGATTTTGACTGAATTTTTTATATGGACAGCTCCCAATAAGGTGACTATAAGATCAAATTCCCATTCTTAGGATAATGACGAGAGCAGCACAATAAATTACCAAACTTTTCGACGAAAATCTATTTTAGCGCGGTTTTTTCCTTATAAACTCCGCTGAAATGTTACTAAAATCTTCAAAAACAATTGTTATGGTAACCCAATTCAATATCTATCGGATGAACGTTTGAAAATTCTCATAAGATACATGGGGGAAGTTAGGAAGTTTCGGAATTTCAACTACCGCCATTTCGCTTACTAGCATTTATAAACGTGTTTACCAGATAACTATGGAAGGGGATTATTATCCTCTTCAACCCCCCCCCCCCCCCGGGTTTACGGCCTCATTAATTGCCGTGTCTACCAAGTACGAGCAGCACAATAAATTCCGGAACTATAAGCGCTACCGCTTTCCGCCCCCGTGAAGTGATGTTGTTTTGCCAACTTCAAATGAATTGAGTAAGTAGAAAAAGTTATGAACACAAGTGAATTGGCGTAGAGCTAAGGATGCCACGTTTTCTTATAAACTTCGCTCGAACGTTATTAGAATACTAACTTCGCTAAAATTCTGCTAATCTTCTCAAAAATTCAGGCGGTAGTTCAATCAAGTACCTATACGATGAGTCGTGTTTACAGCCTCATTAATCCTCTGAGTAACAATTGCTCCATAATGGTCAGGGTATGAGTATGAGCGGCACGATACATTTCGGAACCGGTTTCTACAGCCTGGAAGTAACGCTTCACCACGCTCCAACGAACTGAGTGAACGATAAATGGAATCAGTAGCAAAAAACCATTGAATTTACGTTTACGGGCTGAGGAAAGTTGTGTTGTGCGGCGTCTTTTTGTTTCGAGCGCGGGAATCGCGATTTCAGCGGCAAACGTAACGAGCGGTGCGTAGCAACACACAACTTTCCGCAATCCCTTTAAGTTCGAACACCAGCTACATATGCGGGCGCTATATCTTCGTTCAACGCATTTCCACGGAAACATTTATGCACAACAAAATGTAGGGACTAGTTAGCTGAGAGTACTCCGTAAGTTTGATCGAAATTCTCAGGGCTGTTGAGAAAATTGGAATACCGATAAATTAATATTCGACAAATCTCCTTTTCTGAGTTAACTTGGCATATATTTCCGTTCAAGATATATATTAAGAAATAATTACGAAGAACGAAATGTGGGTATGGGTGGCTAGATGACACTCTGTAAGATCTATCACATCTGGTGAAAAAGTTACCCTGAAATTTACGGAAATGTTCGAAAAAACGTTATTTTCGACACATTTTGATTTTTATCTCTGTTCAATGGACGGTCAGAGGAACATTTATAAATAACAATATGTAGGTATTAACTATTCGAAAACATCCTGAGAGTTTCGTGAAAATCGTTGAAGCCGTTTGGCCAAAAAGCGTTAAAAACCGATTTTTGCTTCATAGGCCTATATCTCCGTTCAACGTATTTTCATGGAGATATGTATGGAGAAGGAAAGTTAGGTATTGATTAGTAGAAGATAATTTGAAAGTTTAATCAAAATCGTTACAGCCGTTTTCGAGAAAAAGGCGAAAAACCCTAGTCTTTGGTACATTTTCATCCCCCATCCCCTCTTCCCATCGGCTGAAATCGTCCATAACCTTATTTTGGTGTCTACAAAAAATGACGAACAAAACAAAAAAGAACCAGCTCAATCGAATCAGCCGTTCTCCCGCAAATCGAACTACAGACCACGCGCCGAAATTAGGTGTTATAGACTCAGTAGACCTCAAAACGTAAAGATCAGAAGAAAACCAAATTTTTTTTGACACGATTACAATACTTTCCTTTCCTTTTGGGGTAGCGGAAAGTAAAAACTAGGATAGTTCACTCAAGGTTCGAAATTAGCAGATCAAACAATTAAAAAGTCGAGCCCATAAGATCAGTTTCTGAGCCGTTGCCGTTGAACTTTTCGTTTTTTGATGAGCCTGTAGACACGATTTTATTGAAAAGAATAATAATGAAGTTCCCAGTATGGTGGAAATTTCGGAATTTTAGAGTAGCTTCTACATATATATTACGAGCATTATTGAAGACACATGGTATAGGCACTTCATTGGACTACCTCCCACGATTTTGTAAGATTCTAATGACGCGTTAGAATCGTTTAGACGCGATTTGAGATGCGTTTACGAGGAAACTGGCAGAGGTGATCACCGTACCCCCAACTAATCACGCAATGTCCTGTCATGCCAGGATTCCTCGGCAATAAATACGATTGGAGGTAGAAGGTGTTAAACGATAACGTACAATTGACGTGGAAGAGCTGAGGTCTGTAGCACACGAGGGAAGGGAGCGTGTGATTGCCTCCCATTCACGTACGACGCTATCAATACAATTTTTAAGAAGTCGTAAAGTAAAACAAATCGCCCCGCCGAATCACAAAACGTTGAATGTAACAGCACAGAAACTGATTTTACTTGCTCGACTTATAAAAAGTTTTGTCGGAAAACGGGCGATATTGCCTCGGCCGCGCGACCTATGAGACGTTGAGTGAACTAAAGTAGTTTAAACAGTGGCCGCTAGAGTGGCGTCGGAAACTTGATTCGCGCTCGAATTGGAACAATATGAACTTGGAAGTTCCGACAACGAGCCGCTGAATAGGAATAGCCCCCCTGGCCTGAAGTGTAATTTCGGGAAGATATGGAACAGGAGTTCATAAACATTAAGGAGCTAGCTACTACTTGAGTTAATTCATCATCCGATAGATCGCGAGGGCTTGTCTGAATAGTAAATTTTCAAGTTGTGCTGTGAAAGGAAAACTTAAATTTAATGAACGGAAGGAAATTTTCGGGGATGGACCCACGTGAATACAACTCTACTACGGGATATGAATAATGTTATAATGATTAACTGAACTGCTCTCAGGGCTACAGTACAAGTAAATAAATAAAATAAAACTGAACTAAATGAATTCTTCATTTAGATTAAAATTAAAACTTCTCTGAATGGATGGGAAAAGATTTCTTCGAGGCGTGTCTTCAACTAATTCACTTCGATCCGATAAGAGGAACTGAAATGATAAATACCTTTTCAAACGGCGAATTCAGGTAATAGTGTGAAATGGCCGTGACTAAAGTGAGCTTTACATACCGGTACGTTATCGTTAAATCTTCATAAAACGGGACAAACGTTTCGGATTGTGGATCAGTCGGAGTTGAGGATAACTAGTAGGCGAAGTGATGATTGGGGGAATGGGACAAATAAAGGGACAGGAACGAACCAACTGCTCGAAGTGGCGCTTGGGGATCGGAATCCTCAGATATAGCGAAACATCACTCGCCCGATTGAACCGAAACCGCGATTTCATGTTGTTATTTATTTTGTTACAACTCTTTAATGTTTATGAACGTTATTGAATTGAACTGAATTACGCTTCAGGCCAGGGGGGCTATTCCCATTCAGCGGCTCGTTGTCGGAACTTCCAAGTTCATATTGTTCCAATTCCAGCGCGAATCAAGTTTCCGACGCCACTCTAGCGGCCACTGTTTAAACTACTTTAGTTCACTCAACGTCTCATAGGTCGCGCGGCCGAGGCAATATCGCCCGTTTTCCGACAAAACTTTTTATAAGTCGAGCAAGTAAAATCAGTTTCTGTGCTGTTACATTCAACGTTTTGTGATTCGGCGGGGCAATTTGTTTTACTTTACGACTTCTTAAAAATTGTATTGATAGCGTCGTACGTGAATGGGAGGCAATCACACGCTCTCTTCCCTCGTGCGCTACAGACCTCAGCTCTTCCACGTCAATTGTACGTTATCGTTTAACACCTTCTACCTCCAATCGTATTTATTGCCGAGGAATCCTGGCATGACAGGACATTGCGTGATCCGTTGGGAGTACGGTAATCACCTCTGCCAGTTTCCTCGTAAACGCATCTCAAATGCCATTAGAAACTTACAAAATCTCGGGAGGTAGTTACAGATGATACAAAGGAGCTACTCCATAAATTCCAGAACTTCAACCACCGCCGTTTTACTCGGACGAAATCTTCAAACATTTTCTCAAGTCCCGCTTTACATTCAGCGGTTTATCTAGCGCTAGCCACAAGCTTTCCGCCCCGTTTATGGAAATTTGGAAGTATTTAACGGTGGTAGGTCCCTCTGTGCCATACCTTCAGTTTTCCACTGTGCGTAGAGCAGTTGCACTGCACAACATTCCTTGGCTCTTCGTTCTAACACGGCTTTTGCTACCAACTCAATTCATTTTGACTTGGTCAAACAACACTTCACAGCCGCAGAACAGATCCTGAATTTATTGTGCTGCTCGTGCTCATTCCCACACCATTATTGAGCAATTGGCACACAGAGGCTGTAATCTAATATGTTTTTGAAAGGGATAAAAATCACTTCTTCAGAGTTATCGGCCGAACACTTTAAGAAATGATATTAAGTGAAACTGCCGTGGTTGAAACTCCGGAATTCTCTGGAGTAGCCCCTACACATCTTACGAGCGCTATTGAAAATCCGTCGTATAGGTTTTTGGTTCAAGTACCACCACAATTTTTCTGATGATCCTAGTAACATTTTAACGGAGTTTGTAAGGAAAAAACCACGCTAAAATATATTTTCAACGAAATGTTTGGTAATTTATTGTGCTGCTCTCGTCATTTTCTCACGAATGGAAATTTTATGGTGTTGTTTCCTCATTGGGAGCTGTTCATATAAAAAATTTAATCAACATCGTTATAGCGGCTTTTGAGAAAAAAAAATTTGCGTTTTGATCACTATGATAACTATAGTTAGTTTTGGGCAGATTTCGCCCATACCAATATTTTGGCGTGCCATGGTGGCCTAGATATCAAGTTTGAGCTGATTTGGTTCTGCCGTTTTCTCTAAAAATTGTTCAGACACACACACACAGATCATTTTTCGAAATTGTGTTTTTCAGACTCGTATGTCGTCAAGACGTGAAGAGAACTCACACGTTTCAGCCGATTACATAGCTTTCTTTCCTACTCCGTAGAGCCCAGGAAGGTTGCCTATCTTCACGAGTGAAACTGCTCAGTAGAAATTCTCCTTCCTTCCTGGAATTACAATATTCAGCAAGTTTCATATGGGCAGTAGTTTCTGTATACCTAGTCCCGCTATAAGTTCTGTTACAAGGAAAAATGCGTGGATGCATATTGTTATCCAAAGGGTTCAAATCTGTGCTTCATGAGGGTCAATCTGAAGCAGTACTGAACTCAGAACGTTCAGCTCTAGCCACTTTGTGTCCTGCGTGATATCACTTCACTACTCGCTCATTTTCCTGGTAGTTTCTGGCCAATTCTGCCATCAACTCCCTACCACGCCATCACTGAGCCGGAATTCTGGAGTCTTTCGTCCTTGCCGAGAGCTAAAACCGTCAACCCTTTCGTTTTGACGGCCGAATTTTTGTTTGATTGCGAAAATCGTTTACTCTAAAAAAAAGCGATGACCAGCAGCACTAACCGTGCTAAGGAGAGTTTTGACAGGCTTTTGGCGTTCTGATTTTTTGTTTAAGCCACTTCGAGCTTTGCCCAGTCATTCTCCGATAGGCACTCATGTTTGATGAGACAGGCTATGGATTGGGGAGATATAACAATTTTCCACGACTTTCTGCTTCCAAAGTGAATTTCTCCGTACTCTGTTTTGGACGGCTTTAATTACTTTCCTCGTCCTTACAGAGCGAGGACGACCAGATTGCTGCCTATCACTGACAGACTGAATCAATGTGAAACGATCGATAGTCCGCCAAACAAACATTCGATTGATACGCAATGATTTCAGAATTGGATTTACCTGCAATGACAGCGCTCCATCTCATTGATACGAATAATGAACAAGAGCTGAGCGGTGAGACCAAAGGCCAGGAGTCGTGCGAGGTACACCGTTCGTTGAATGTTTGTGACAGAATCTATGGGAGAACGCCAGAACGAACCAAGAGACGGGAGTCACTCGAGAGTGGCGGGTGAAGGCGCACTTCTGAACAAACCTCACATTATACGGTTGCAAAGCTGTCAAAACCTACAACCAGAACTCGCAATTTGCTGTGTGTCAATCGACCCATTGATTTTTTGGGGACCACGAAGCTGAACAGGCAGCCATGTTCTCCATCCCGCAGTAAGACCATTTCTATTGCTGAGCGCTTCGTGAAGTCTGCGTTAAAAGGAAGAGGCACACACCATGGGAAGGAGCTGGCAGATGAAGACGTCAAGCAGGTGTTTGTGGTGGTAAGTCGAACCCTGTGAATTCAAATTAAAATGTTGTACAGCTTCAGTCTCGTTATTTAATAACCACACCCTGTAACTGAGCTACATGACCAAACGCGGCGGTTTTCAAAAGGGTCCAACAGAAGAAACGTACGAGTGGAGGGTTTCTTAAAATGTTTATACACAGATCTACAATAATACCGTCAATAGCAGAAGAAAAGAGAAACGTAATACTGTACAAATAAATTAATTTCAGTTCGACGTCACTTAGTATCTTACAATCTCAACATTGCGGTTCCATTTTGATGAAAACCTACGCTAATTCAGAAGGCACTAAAAGCTTCCACAACGCAACGGACGATCTAAAAAAATTGACCTGAAACTACCAATGATGACTTTGAAGAAGGGTCTAGAATGATGAGGATGAAAGAAGGAAGATGGTCTTCGCGGGACGCGCAGCTGTCGAAGCCCTAAAAATCGAACATCCCTCGATTTACAATTTTTGACAAATGGCGTCGGTGAACTCCGAGCACTTGGCTTTACCTCCGAGATCCCCCGTACGGTAAGTGCCCTCTTTGATGACTTCCAGGCAAGCTGCTTCGATTTTGTCCGCTAGATTGAAGAGCTCCATGTGCCTCAACATCATGACTGCCGACAGCAGGAGGGCAGTAGGGTTGGCCAAGTCTTTGCCCGCTATGTCGGGGGCTGTTCCGTGAACCTGACAAAAAAAAGGAAGCACGTTTACTGCATGAAACCACGCGTAAATAGTATTCGGATTGGTCGCAGGAAATATGTGTCAGAGACTAAAAGATAACCTCCAAGGCCCCAGCGCGCACCCAGTTGGTCCAACCCGTGATGACAAGGCCTAGAAATAACTTCCCATTCCTACCTGAACAGCACAGTGCGAGGAATGAGGTTGGACATTGAGAATTATCATCGCACTTCTGAGGGAGTTCACTGCTCCAACCTCCTTAGTATTATCAATATTGTGTTAATTAGATTTCGTCAGTGTTGTTAATAAATCCTGCGCGCTATCAAGTAGCTTTGAGTAAGCCCTACACCATGAATCCTGAAGAGGACTGACAAGAAGGGGAAATTTACCAGGAGCAGCACCACGTCAATAGATGTACTTTTACCATCGTTATATGTTTATATCAGATACTGAAACAAAACCATTAACTTGTTCAAAGTAAAACCCTTGCGCGTCAACACACTTTTCCGATCAGCTTTTCCATAATTTGAAGGCTCCCTAGTAGGCAATTTCTGGAAGGTCCATCATGTTACGCGCGCAAGTCTCTTTTACTGCGCTCACAGTCCCGTGGTGGTGTCCTTTGATGGAGGATTTCACTTTAGGAAATACAAAAAGTCTGCTGGGGCCAGGTTGGGTCTGTAGGGAGGTTGCGGGATCGTCACAATGTCGTTGCAGAAGGTCTTCGCAAGCAAACACTCGCCTCTGCTTTTGTTCGTCCGTCAAGAGTTAGAAGTGATCACATTAAGATCGAAACTTCCGAGTGGGGAGCTCTTCTTGGGCCAGTTTGAAGCCTGACAACACAATTCGCGTGTCAACCCGTATCTGGGAGGTGTAGAATATTTGATCCAACTCAACCCATTTATAATACTTCCAGTTGGTACAAATTACTGTTGGAATTAAGATGTACCAACAAATAAGGGGTTTCGCGTATTTTTGGAGTGATGTGACTGTTTGGCACAAGCCTAATTAGATGGGTTTTTGACCTCAGAACATGCGCACTTTACAATACACTGACAGGCCCTACGGAAAGCCATTGTTTCCCCAAACACCTTTATCTCAGCCCTTTTGTTTGTAGCTGTGGAAAGCCCAGCTCCTCAGTTATTTCCAAGTGACAACGGATTTCCCCTGCCCTGGACTTTCCCACCTTTCAATTTTAGACCCCTCTTCTCAATTGACAGCTCCTTCCAAGTCAGTCAGCCTTCATCTTTCACGATACAGTCATCTACCAATTCTCCCAACGATTAGTCTCTCAGCTCGCGGATATCCCAACCCAACTCTCACTCTCAGTTCCTCTCACTCCACTTAGTGGCTCACAACCAATTTCACATGAATTGAGAGTCCCTCATACTCAATCGAGTATCGCTATTCTGTCAAGTGTAATACAGTCCTCACTCACACACACCACGTCTATTTATTTCTTAGTTTCAAGCTCCCCCATTCATGCGCCCAACAACAGTGGCCACGCTGAGTGTGTTGGAAGTGAAGTATTGCCCATAATGTCTGTCCCCCTCAAAACTTAACTATGAAAAATAATTATTACTAAAATGCCAACGTCGTTCTTTCACACTTTTAGCAACCACAATCGAAATTTAAACACCCTCGCTTGAATTCGACAAAATGACTTTGTAGTGAAACGTCCTATCAAAACCACAAGAACTCTGTTACAATTAGTTACAGTTACTGTTCTGCATTAGGGGATGTCTGTGGGAGTGCCGACCTGGTGGCCCCTACCTCTCTCAGACCTACCTCTCCCACTACTAGGGTGTGCGAATTTACAAGTCATATTACACAAATAAGATACTCAAAGACCTTTTTAAAGGAAGCAAAAGCGGAGGAAGTCGATGTCAAAATCAAATTAGATAAGCTTTTGTGAAACATTAAGGCTATGTACCAGGACGAACTAGCACACCCGATGCATGTGGCGACGGTCTGAACTGAGCTGTTGTCTTATCTTGTCGCCCATTACCCTCCCCAGTTCCTTGTTAGTTGTTATAAAACTTTTCCGACTGTAATTGCGAATAAAACTCCTAGTTCAATCAGCATTTGGTCGAGATCCCCCAACAAGTGGTCTAACTTTCACAAAATTGATTAGTTCACGATGCCGACCACTCAGAATTATTCAAGATAGCTTGCAAACTTCATTAATGCGATGGGAATTGTTGATCTCCTGCCTTCAAATTTTCTTTCCTTCCACTGCGACCCACTCTTTTGCACGTCATTACGTTCAAACGTTGTCCATTCTTGAAGAACAGTTGAACACAGCATTGTGTTCAATTGACGAAAGCAGGAGAGATGGAGAGAAGCTTCTCATTTGTCAGCATCTCACTCATACCTACATAGAAGAGGTCAACGGGTTCGTTGTGTTACAGGCGCGATTGGATTATGCAGTGACAAGGAGCTGAGAGTCATTCAGCTCAGCTTGGACCAGTTCCCCAGGAAATGGGAAGAAAACAGACGAAGTCGATGGAGAATGGATTGGGGAGCCAAATGGCTGCGATCGAGGAGGTTTCACTCGACTTATTCACTTCCAGACGCCTTTGTATCCCCTTCGCTCTCGCGCGATCTATCTTCTGTGGGGTTTTGTGCACATATTTGGAACGGACCCATAACATAATATTATACTTGGAAGGAAGGATTTATTATTGAGTGATGCCTGAACCATTCTATTACACTCGCATCACAGCAACATATTGGGAACCCTTATCAGCGCAACTCCAGCAACGTTGATTCCAAAACCTTTATTTACATCTTCCCGTGTCCCAGAAAGACCCGTCGTAGGACGAGTCTTGCATCCCACACACCACCTCTTGTTCGAAATGTTACCACTCTTTTCAAATTTGTTCAACAGCGAATCCCAAGCATCTACCAGGGAAGACACTGGAGTGGGTTTCAGTATCTAGCAAGTAGGCCCTGAGCATACTAAAACACCATGTTCTACGCCAAGCGCCAAATCGGTTCGAGTCTTTGACCTTGTACTTCCCCAGTCATTATCTCCGTCTACTTCAATACCTGCCCCTCGCCCGTGGGAATCCCTCCACTGTGGTCACTTGTTTCTAACAGCCGTGGGGTTTTTCCCCTTTCTTAATTTCCTTCTCCTCGATTTCACATTTCTTTCCACGACTGAGCACTTTCATATCAGTCCGCTATCAACTCTCGTCCTTGTAACACAGCTCGCTCTTTTCCTTCTGATACCGTTTCTGCGCCAGTTTATGCGTTCCAAGTACTACCCTTGTGTCACCCATTTGTACACCAACTCAACTCAATTCCGCACGTGATCCTCAAGCTCCCCCTCTCGTGCGCCCAGCAACCTAATTAAATCAATTCTTGGAACTGTATCATGATATTTATTGGAAATCGTCTGCAAAACTTCTGTTACTCCAGCCATAACTGTTTAATTCCCTATAGTTTCTCGAGAAAGATGGATCGTTTGGACTTCATGAGATAACGATAATATTTGTGCTGTGTGACTTCCAGTTCATTTCCTGCGATATCGCTTTGCAGCTGGGAGACAGATCTGGTACCAGTACATGAGTTATTTCTATCGTTAATTATCAACTCAAGAAAGAGATGATATGGATCGTTTTCGTTGAACGAGTCCAATAACCTAATCTATTTATAATTACCAAGTTAAATTATAGTGCTGTTCATTCTTACTTCAAACGTAACCGCGAGAAAGGAGTTTCATTAAATTTGTGTTGATCATGCAGGAACAAGTGATAATTCTGGTTAGAAGATCCCGTTATTGAGTAATTCAATGCATTCGTGATTCTATTAGTTTACAACTGCCACAGATAAATCCTCTACAAAGATTGTAGTTTTGTACAAGATTTTAGTTTTGAGTCGTTTCTCCCGACAACATTATTGTGAGGTTTCATGTTTGTTTTCAGTTTAAATCGCCATAATCAAGCTGAACTGATGGAGGATTATCCCTTTGGTTATGAAGGAGGAAAGCTTTGGATGCGAGAGAACGAAGTAGTTTTATTAATGATAAATAAAGACAGGAAAACGAAACTGAAATTAAAAGGAGGACAAATTGAGAGCCATGTCATGCACAGCAACCAGACCGTCAGCTGTTGTGAGGTTGGGTCTCCACATCACTAAGTGCTTTTATTAAAAACTATAATGGATTAAACATGAATTTCATACCCCCCCCCCCCGTGGGCCTCTCTTCCACTAACGGTCTCACGGGTTACAAAAATTTTTCTATACCTCATTTACTCAGTCCACTATCCTCTCTTTCTCTCTTTCGATTGGATCCCATCATCGGCCAGAGAATATCTGCAGCCCTATTAAGCCCTCCGCTTCTTGAAAAGCCTGATCTTCCAGCCATCACAGGGATCCCTGATGTCGCACTCATCTTTTATCTGCCAACTTCTCTCTCCATCTTTCTATTTCGCCGCCACCTGGTCAGAACGTTCCTTTTATTTTATCTCAAGTTAATTCTAAGTACTAAATCATTTGTTCGAACTTTTCTCGTTTTAAAATCTATTATTTTGTCTGAGCAGGGAAAATATGTCTCATTGTTTTTATTTTGTTTTTCAACTCTTTCTCAAACTCAGTACAGTGCAGCGGTACGAAAAATGCTTAGAAGTGAACACTGATTATGTAGAGAAGTAAAGTAAGTTTGTAGCTAACTAAATATGACGATAAAATTTCCTAGCGAACAAATCAATTGGGAGAATAATTGTGAGGGCTTCATATTGAACGACCTGTAGGGCCTTGTATTGTACCTTATGGAAATAGACTGCTCCTTTTCCATTTTCAATTACGTCACAACCATTAACAATGAATCGTTCTACCCCAATAATAATTTATTTGAACTTACAGATTCAAAGAGTGCTCCTGAAACGCCGATGTTGCCGCTAGGAGTGAGGCCAAGTCCTCCGACGAGCCCAGCGCACATATCGGACAGAATGTCACCGTAGAGATTAGGCATAACTAGCACGTCAAATTTCGATGGGTCTTGAACCATACTCAAGCAGACCGTGTCTAAATATTTCTCTTCGAATTTAACTTCAGGGAACTGTTTGGCAGCTTCTCGACAGCACCGAAGGAACAGGCCATCAGACATCCTCCTGAAAGTGGAAGAAACACGTAGAATCAAGGATCAAGGATAATTACGTACACGTACCTCCAAATAGACGAAGGAGGGAAACAAAATAAACCAAATTGTGGTACGCCGCACAACTAAAAAAACAATTTTTCGGCTAGTCAGCCACAGTGCTTAACGTTCCAGACTTTATTGAGTTGCCCCGATTCAAGTCACAACATTTATTGAGGAATCGGCGTACAAGCGAGTCATGGAACTTTCAATATGACTTTTATTGAGTACGCTTCTGTTCACTCTTCTGAAATTAAAGGGAAAACACTGCAAAAATATCGGGTGGGACGCTTCACACAACTTTTCTTAGCACCACGCGCATTTACCACTGTCCTTCACTTTGCCAACTAATCCAATCTGTTTTTCGTTCAATTTATAACAACCTTTAGCGAGAGAGTGTGGGTGAAACTGAGGTGTTCCAGACAAAGACTAATATAGGAGAGCAATGAAGAGGGATAGAAGGATAGAAGCTAAGGCTGCTGCTCCCGGCTTTGTGTGGATTTCGAACATCATTCGTCCACATCTCCTGTCGCCAACTAGGCAAGAAAAAAATCACGTTCAGCCAATTATTATGTTTTATGTCATCTGTTTCTGTGTCATCAGCTGTTTTGAGCAGATGAGCGACTGCCATGAAAAATAAACCGTTGCGTTTTGAGATCGGAGTGAAAAAGGTGGTATTTGATTTTACATTTAATTTGAAACACTATTTTGTGAGGATTAGAAGCGACGCTTTTCCTCACAAAATAAAAGGTTGCAGAACGTCGTTCGATCGTTGTTCTTGACACGGAATAAAAATGAGCCAACGTGAGTTTGATTACACGATGGAAAAAATAGACGCGTTGATTGCTGCTGCTAGGGACACCATTGAAGAAAACCGTTGGACCGAAGATGATGCCAACGAAGCACTTGGCATGCTTGAAATTAATGTTGACGCGTTACAACAACTCCGACAACTTTAACACTGATAAATTTAATTATTTATGTTGCAGCCAACTGCAACAAAGAGAAAAATAAGAAGAAAAAAAAGGACTGAACTATGAACTTGTAACAGCCAGCTGGATAACTACGGGAGATTGACGACAGGATATCAACTAAGCCTTGCAGTTGATTTGGACCTTTCAACTCTTAATCTGGCTTGACAGGGTTTTGGCCAAATCAACTCAAGCATTCTCGTCTATAGGAGGGGGAGGGGCTCCCCGCGCCTACTTCAGGAGCTGAGTGAGTCAGTTGGCTGTGCTAAGCGAAAAAGAAAAGTCTATTTTCACGCGATCACATCGTACCACAGCGACGATTTCTATTCATTGGTTTCGCGCACTTGAATATCATAAGTATTTTGTGGAGCGCATGCTCGGTTACTTCGCAACCAACTAATATCGAAGCCATCCAGCAGCGGCATCTACATATCAGCAACCGTTTCTACACAGACAATAAGCTCGGCGACCCAACAAGCTATTCGGTCAGATCAGCCAATTTTATTTTATTTTCTTTCAACAGCAAACACTTTAATTTATTCATTTTTTTTGTAGATTATATTCCACCTACAATTCCGTTTTGTTATTTTTCTAATCCTCGGGACTAAGAGACGACTCACGAATAGATCATGATATTTCCGCGGATCGGATATCGCAAGAGGTGCTCTAAACACACCCACCATCTTTCTACACACACAACAATTTTTCAATTAAGCTACATATTTGACAGGCAAGGCACAAAATTGTATTGCCGGTATACCAATCACCGAAGACAGTTACCACACCGCAATCGAAAAGTTAGAAGCACGTTTTGGATTGTTCACCATTAAAAAGAACTAACCAGAATTACACCGCTGGTTTGAGAAATACTTTAGATTTAATTGAAAAGAATTTGAAATGTTTACAACATTTCGGAGAAAATATCAACCAATTTTCAACCGTTATTAGATCAAAATTCCTTCCTAGCATTTTATTCGAAATTGAGAAAACTTTTCCCATTGATGAGGTCTTGAGTACTGAAGCCCTTCTCGATAGAATTAAGAGAACTGTCAATGCTCAAGAGAGGGTCTACTTATACGCGAAAAGTGGACAGAGGTCAGTGTCACCGATCCGTAACATATCAGAATACAGAAGAACACTCACCAGGGAATGTCTAACTGTAAAAGAAAATAATACGAGCTATTTAAAGTGTTTTTACTGTGAAGAGAAGCGGTGGAGTGATGTGTGCCCTACAGTAGTCACTTTAGAGGCCAAGAAAGAAATAGCTAAGAGAAGGTGTTACAATTGCCTAGGAAGAACGCATAAGCTAGCTAATTGTAAAAGGGGACGCTTTTCCCCACATTTGCTTCACAGGCAGTGGCATTTTGTCCAAAGAGGTGTCTGACTCCATTTTGTTTGAGGCTTGAGCAGCCTAATGACCTGAATAGGTAGAAGATCCTGATGCAAAGTCAAGTAGTTCCGTCTGCCCTTACGTTTCTTCCCCACGCGAACTCTGAAGATTGGTCCGGCCTTCATCCTCCTTGTTGGAAAAGGTGCTGGGCCACCTGAGAGCAGGCTGAACTGCGATCCCAACCCCACCCAGGGATGCATTGCGATTAGTGCTTTGTAGTTCTCAAAATCCTTTCACATACCAGTTTCAGACATATTTACTTGAAACCAATAAAACCCCGCTTCCAGTAGAGACTGTGTGAAGGCGAGGCCAAGTCGAAAAGGTGTGCACTCCACCGGTCATCGATATATCCTGGGCCTATCTGGTCATTCCCCTCAAGACAGTTTGCCAATATCCCCTTTATAGTGGCGCAGTCTTGGCACTTGTCATGATAAGCAGTTTCCACAATCTTGCAAGACCTCTCAGCATGGTGGGCATGCCAGTCTGTAGTGCTCCAAAAAATTAACTTCGTGCCTTAATTACTCACCTGATGACTTCATCAGCCTCAGCTAAGTTTTGAGGGGCGTGAGCAGAATGACAAATCTATCGATGTCCAATCGAAGGAACACGTGTACGATTCGATATGCATATTTGATTTTTAAGCCGTGGTGGTGAATATGATTAGTCGTTCTCCGTTTCTCATCAAAATTTCAAATATTAAACGAAACTATTTTGTCATTTAACGACTTTTTTTAAATTGAAAATTACTTCTTGAAAAACGTTATAAGCAAGCCAAAACTAGATATTGGTACGCACGAACCAGATAGACAACCAATTATTATTAACCTTATCCTGCATGATTGTTGACGATATTGTTGTGTGCCATAATGGTTTTCTTCGTTTACCTTTTCTCCACCTCACACCTTAACTTCGTCAGACCTTATAAACATGTTCCACGTTAAAAGCCAGATGATTACAAACATAACTCCCCATTTCACTGCATAGCGTCTAAAGAAAGTTAAAATAATGAACCAACGTACATGATATTGGCTTTGTGCACAGCTGTGACTTTTTTCCTTCCTTGCTCTTTGGCGAACTTGAACGCAAATTCCGCTACACGACTAGAGGCTTCTTCGGTGATCAATTTAATACTTTGAACGACGCCGTCGACAATCTCGTGCTCAATGCCTGAGTACTCGCCTTCCGTGTTTTCTCTGATAGTAACAACGTCCACGTTGTCGTAGAGCGTTTTGTAGCCCGCCAATGAGCGGCAGGGACGAACGTTGGCGTACAAGTTGAATTCTCTGTTGGAGTAAAATGTAATTAGTTCGTAAATCAATCGATAAATTCGAGAAGAGAAATAAATCTGTAAATTTTAGACAAACGCTTTCACTAAGTAGAAACCATATCAAGGGTCTTCACCAAGCAGTTTCTGTGCCCTTCATTTTTGGAGCAGTGCAAATATTTTGCGGAAATGCTCAGAGCTTTAGTACAATGCTAGAAATGCCCGTACCCGCTAGTGAGAGCGAGAGCTATGGGTAACAACTATAGGTTTCGTCTGATCGGATTCCGAGTAGACAGGCACAACTGGATACCAAATTGAGTTTTTTGTGCGAAAGAACGGATATTTTAGACCACGTTAACATTCCAACTACAACGTGAAACGCCGAGTTAAGAACTACAACGTCGGGTCTTCTTGACCCGACTCACTATTTTGAGACAAAATATTAATTGCAACAGTTTTAGAAACAATTTGGGGAATGTCAAGCCAACATTTCTTCAAAATACATCCTTTTAATGGAATCAAACTTGCAAGAAGATAAGAAAGAAAACGCTCACTAACTACTTACTACATCAGTAGTAGTTACTCTAACTACATCAAATCACTCCAACTCTCATAAAATTCAAAACTCAAAGGTAACTCTAGATAGAACGAAAAAGAACTCACAAATGAAATAAAAATGTCAATGAATAGGAATAAGCAATTTTTCAATATTACAGTTCTTCAAACTCCGACAATACAAATATCGAAATGAGCAAGCATCAGTCTAAAAATATGACTTTTTTTATGTCATTGACTAGGGACCTATCAAAGTACCGACAATAAAGATACTACAAATCTCAAATAAAAGCTAACTTCACCAGTCTAAAAGTAGAACATAAAACTAAAATGTCATAAACGTCACATAAAATACCATAAAACATAACATAAACATTATCACGTAGAAGCTTCATTAGTCTTTGAGTTCAGATCTTTGCACAACCGTTGCAATTTTTCGTGTTCCCTGCAAATTGGTTTGTTGCAAATCTCGCAGGAATTGTATGTTTTTCTGTCGCCGCAAAAGTGGCATCTCTTCCTGGTGGCTGGTTGGCCCTGGCGTAGGGTGCCAAGAGCTGATTCTACAGGTTCCGGTATTCCCAAAATAGCTCGAATTTCAGCTCGTAGATTCTTGGGTAGCCTTGGGTTGTCTACCCTCGTCTTCATGAGGGGCTCTACTGACGAAAACGCCAAGGACTTTGGAAAGTCCGCTCTGCTGGATCGTGTTGCTGTGCTATTATTGAGCCGATGGAGTACGAAGGCATTTATTCAAGCAGCATCCAGCACCCCATAAAAGTAGCGCAAAATGGTAGCTTCAGAAAATCCCCTTATAACGTTGCAACACCAAAGAATCCATAAAACTTTACCAAGACATGAAAAAAAAAGAAAGAAAAAAGTTGATTTTAAAAAGATTTCACACTCTACAACGTCGGGTCATGTTGATCCAAACCAAGTTTTTAGTTCTTCTACCTCCTTCGCTGGCAGCTGCAGGAAGAGTGGCAAGACAGCTACTCTATGCCCCTACCCTCTCCCACTACTATCCATCCGTCCCCACCTCTCTTTAGCGCCTTCGGGTCATTTTGACCCGCACGTTGTAGTAGAAATGATAAGAAAGCCCAGGTGTAAAAACTGGAAGGTGGATGGACATTGCAGATTTGGAATCCTCATGCCTTAAGACGTAAATTCTGAGAGGGGGGGGGGATGTATAAAAACTTCCCTGGCCGAAAACATAGGAGTTAAGAGTTAAGATACCTCTTTGGTTATTTCCCTGGCTGGTGAGATACTTTGGGCGAGCGCTTTCAATGTAAAAACATCATCCTCTGGCCGTTAAGTCAGTACTAAAGTCAATTAGTTGGTCGTGGTCTTTATATAGGAAGAGAAAGGTCAACGATATTGTGTTACGTCAGTGAGGGGGGAAAGAGGTCATACACCTCCTGGGAAATCCGTTGGAAGTGTGTGGAAAGGGCAGTTTTGTACGTCTTGAATAGTCTGTTGATTGTCGATACTAAGTCTTTTTTGTACGGGGCGGTCTGTAAATCCGTCAGTTGGTTGTTTTCGTTTGTGCTATGTTATTTAAGCAGTAAGTTATGTAATCGGCTGAAGAAAACAGTTGAGTTTTCTTCAGACCTACTGAGTCTGAAAACTTTTTGGGAAAATGGCCTGTGCATGTGTGTCTGTGAACGATTTTTAGAGAAAACAACCGTACCAAATCAGCTCAAACATGATACCTAGCCTGCAGGTTACTGTGGGACGCCAAAATAAGGGTATGAGCCAAATCCACCAAAAGTTAACTATAGTTATCATAGTGATCAAAACACAACATTTTTTTTCTTCAAAAACGGCACTAACGATTTTGAATAAATTTTTCATATTAGTAGCTCGTAATAAGACAATTATACCATAAAATGACGAGAGCAGCACAATAAATTACCAAGTTTCGACGAAAACCGATTTTAGCGCGATTTTTTTCTTATAAACTCTGCTGAAATGTCACTAGAATGTTAAAATAAATTAGTGTAGTAGTCCAATCCAATACCCATAGGGTGAGCGTTTAAAAACGCTCATAAGATATATGGAGGTCACTCCAGAAATTCCGGAATTTCAACTACCGCCGTTTCGCTTATTACCAGTTTTACAAGTCTTTACCCAATAAATCTGCAAAAGTGATTACTATCACTTCAATAAAACGTGTTTACAGCCTCATCAATTTTCTGTGTACCAATTGCTCAATAATGGTCCGGGAATGAGTACGAGCAGCACAATAAATTCTGGAACTGTAAGCGCTACCGCTTTCTGCTGCTGTGATGTGGTGTTTGACCAAGTTCAAATGAACTGAGTGATAAATGAATTGAGTAAGTAGAAAAAGCCATGTACACAACTGAATTGACATAGAGTTAAGGAAATTTTGCAATGCACCAGATATTTTTGTTTGCAGATTTCCATGTTTTTTCAAGTCCAGTAGGTTCGTGTCCAGTGGTGGTTGGGTAAGTTTGTGTCGTTTTTGTTCCTATTAAGAGACTTAATATGTTCTGAATATCTGGTCCATATTTTTCGTCCTGTCCGTCCTATGTATGCGTTTTTACAACTACAAGTTATTTTATATACCCCACTTTGGTCGAGTGGGTCTGTTTTTTCAGTCTGGGCAGTTAGTTTGGTTCTAAGCGTGAGACAGTATTGATAATATCAAGTTCTTTTTTGTTATTTGGTTCAGATAGTGGGATAGTTTTTAGTCTCCCTATCATGTGTTCTAGGTTGTTTGATGTACAATGTATGGCCGTGTCTGTAGCAGCAGGTTTTCTAAAAATATCGTACTGTAGTTCGCTGTCAGTCCATGTAATTTTAGGGTCCAAGTGGATATTGTTCAAGTCCTCTAATATTAAGTCGGTGTTGTCATGGATTAACCCAATTACTTTAATAGGTGTACTATTCAGAATGAAAAATAAACTGAGTAGAACCGTTTTGTTATGTTGTTTGATAACAGCAGTTTTCGCAAAATTTAGTTGCAGGATTAGTGTGGTTTGAAGTTTCTTATATTTCTTTTTTTATCTACTGCAAAGCATGATTAAGTGGAAGAATCAAAACCTTGAAATATGTTTCATTATTGACTAAACCCAAACCACCACGTCCATTTATTATATAACAGTCTACAACAACAAAGTAATTTTTCTTTTTACGATCAGTGTAGACAGAAACAGCTTGCCACGTGGCACAAATTTGCCTGAAACACACTGTGAGCAATGAAGAGTTCACTTCCCAAGTTGATACATACGCTGTGTACCGAAATCTGGGATTTCTGGGCGGATAATTGCAAAATAAGTTCTTACTTTCTCAAAGCCAGATTGAGAGATCGATGCCCTTTGCCAACTGGAGTCATCAGGGGTCCTTTGAGGCCGATCTTATTCTTGTTGACGGAGTCTATGGCACCTTGAGGGATCCCGAATTTTCCGTCAGGCCCCCTGACCGGAGTGACATCAACGACTTCCCATTCGATGGGCACCTGAATCATAAATAAGTTTTAGTCGTAAACTCGTTTTATAAAGATAGAATCAACTAATTCGTGCAGTTCTCTGTTTTTGTGTGTTAACGAGTATGTTCGATGACAAATTGTATTACATAATTGACATTAGACAAATTTTTATTCGGAGACTTTGTGGTAAACAGAAAGGAGGGGCAGTTGTCACTCACGTGAGTCAGCCAGTGCGAAAATAACGTTCGAGTTATTAGTTATTAGTTATGAGTGTTAAGGAACAGTCATTTCGATGAGGGAACAGACCTGCAAAGACAGGGTTTTCCACACCACTCCCAGTCAATCGTCTCTCACTTGTCACTTACTTCATTGTAAGTGGGAAAATTGATATCGATTCTGGCTTGTGAGGATCACCATCGAATTTGCAGCAAAGGGAAAAGAATAGATTAACCATAAGTTCAAAACACTAGCTAATGGAAGATATTCGCAGCTTCCTGTTTGCAATAAATTTCCACTCTATGATCAGATCATAAAAACTAGTATGAGCCTCCAGCTACCCCTTACAGGGCTGAGCTAAAAAGGGAAAGGTGAACATTGTACAAACAGTGCACAACAGAATACTTATAGCACAGCCCTAACTTTGTACGTCCAACGAATGACCTGCACGTGGAAATGTTGGAGGTCATCAAATGAGAAACTTATTCCGTAAAACTAACGAAATATCTTCAGTATCTAATTTACGTTCATGGAATTTACCACTCACCCTGCTGTTCCTGACTGGTGGGGAGGTGGTTGCATCTAGGCCTCATATGTGGCCCATAACAACCCATCAGCACAGCAAGCAGTGGCCTCTCCGGTACTTTTTCTTCCTTTCCTCAGTTAGGTTTTCCAGTAACCTTTTTTTTCCTCTTTGACTGTAAGGACGCTTTCGCCCTAACAGTGACGCGCCTGGGAATAACAGGCCCCCCTGGCTCCAGTCATACCTCATGGTACGTCCAGGCTGGACCTCATGGTGGTGTCAGGTTTTTTGGATGGCTGAGACGGAGATTCCTAACCTTTTCTTGTTTATTTTTGTTGCTCCTGGGCAGGGGTGGAGACCTAGGCACAGCTAGGTACTCTGCTCCCACTTCTTATATCTTGGAGTTTTCCCATCACTTCCTGATCCTAGCGGATTATCAGGGTTAAATGCCATTCTAGCCCCTCACCGCCTCTAACACCTAGCCTCACACAAAACACATGGTACAAACCCTTATCCATCTATATATACTTCCACTCCGAATAACTTACTTTCATTTCATATAAACTACATTCACGCTGCAGGAGAAGTACTGGGATATTTCACCCCCTGCTTATTACCTACACTACTAGGTGGGAGGAGGGTGAGTACTCTTTATTCCTCCTCCTACTATGCCTACTCTACTATCACAGATAAATACCTAACCTAAATACATGAACACACAGACCCAAAATCTCTCTAACCACCACCCATAATGGGGCCCAGGCCTCGCCTCCTGTGCCACTTTTCTACGAATGTCTCCATCTTGCTACCGCCTTTTGGTTGCTCCACTAACATGTTCAGCGGCCCTTCATACTGGGCACTCTACCTGTGAGCAACATCCTCTCCATTGGATATAGGCTGCCTTTTCTAAAAATATGGCGGGTAGTTTCACTTCCGTGTCCGCAGGGGCATCTTCCCGAGCTTCTCCTCCTAAAAAGATGTAGTTTTCCATTGAAGCACTAGTGTCCAGTGTACAGCTGGGACGATCTATGGCTTGACCTGCTTAAGCACACTTTAGTCTCCTCCTCAGTTCAGGGAATATCTCATAAGTGTGTCTGCCTGTTCCCTCGATTTCACATCGGGCCTGCCATTTTTCCATCAGCGTGTGTCTCCTCGCTTCTGTCTTTTCTACTGTCCATCCTCGCTATTTTCCTTTCCAACTCCTGCTCTATGGCGACTGTAACTCTGTCCGGCTATTTTATCTTTACTCTTGCGACTAGAGCGTCCATAGAGAGAGTTGCTTATTCTAATAATAACCCGCAATTAGGTCGTCTAGTAGCAAAAACCCGGCCAGCTCCAACATTTTTCGAAATGCGTTTTTTTGCCCCTAAGATAGATGGCGCTCCATTGGGACTAAGACACCACATCAAATCACAGTCGAACATGTGTTGGAAAATCACGATGTGGTGCAAAAACAGCCAAATCTTCTTTTTGGTGAGTTTAAAAGCAAAGAGAAAGCCTGAAACAGTCCAGTTATCAGACATGTATCAATCTCTTTCCGTGTGAGTTGCATTTTCATTCAACAGTGCAATGGATCATCATGGAGAGTTTGTGAAAGAAGTTCCAACTAATTCAGTGAGGTAGTTTTCCCCAGTTCTTCAGCCTTCATTCCTCCAGATTTTGCCCTCGCACAAGTCGAAAAGAATTTCACGGTAAATCCTGAAGGGTTGCGTTAATTTTACGTAAACATATGTATTTGTTCTTCCGTCTAAGGTCAACAATGAATTTAAAATCGTTAAAAGCGGTATATTTTGACCTGGTTCACACTGTATTGGCATATTGCCAATAGTTAAAATAATGATGTAAGAACGGATTATAGATCATTCTAAGCTCCTCTTCGAAAAATTTTAGATTTTACCGTTCTATTTAACGAAAGACAATTGTTAAAAGTTGGTTGAAACAAGGAAATGTATTAACTCTATCTCACTTAATTTCAACAAGACTTAGGAATAGGAATAACCTAGTTCGCCCTAACGTATCGACTACTGTGGCTCAACAGTTTTAAACTTTTGCGGCTGTATCGATTGAAAAAATCTGGTGCGTATCAACACTCAACTTTCAGCAACCCCCTTTAAATTCGAAGACCTGCCGTATACACGAGCACTGCATCTTCGTTCAACGCATGTCTATGGAAACATTTATGCAGAACAAAACGTAGGTACTAGCTGAGTGCGAGTACTCCTCAAGTTTGATCGAAATTCGGTGGTTTTGCCAAAAAGCGTAAAAAACCTATTTTTCCTTCATAGGCCTACATCTGCCCCAGCCAACAGCTAACATTCGAAAACATACTCATAGAACATGGTCTAGCCGTCCGATTGTCTGATTGCTGATGTTTTATGATCTCCTGACTCTCAAACGGTTCCCCAATAGTTAATGTTAAATTATAGTTCAGGAAACGTTCACTAGCATTCGGGAAAATGCTTTGGTTTCTATTTTCTGCGCCACACAATACCGGTCGAACCTTTTGTTTTGCTTTCCTTGGCTCTTTGTAGCCAATAGGAAAGTAACGTAATGGGGGGGGATTGAGTTCTTTTCAGATCTTTACGTTTTAAGGCCTAATGAGTCTGAAAACCTGAGAGCGGCACAATAGATACCAACATTTTTATGAAAATTTTAGAGCAGTTTTTACTTTCCTTGGCTCTACGAAGTAGAAAGGAAAGTTATGTAATCGGCTGAAATTTTTTTTTTTTTTAGTTTTCTTCAGATCTTTACGTTTCAGACCCTTCTGAGTCCGAAAACACTATTTGGCAAAATGGTCTATATGTCTGTGAACGATTTTTAGAGAAAATCACCGTACCAAATCAGCTCAAACTTGATATCTCGCCCGCAGATTACCATGGGACGCCAAAATAAAGGTATGAACAAAATCCACGGGGAAAATGACGAGAGCAGCACAATAAATTATCAAAATTTTCGACGAAAAGCGTTTTTGCCGTAGTTTTTTCCTTTTAAACTCCGCTGGAATGTTGGTAGAATGTCAAAGAAAATTGGTTAGTAGTCTGATCCAATACCTAAAGGGCGAGTGTTTAAAAACGCTCATGAGATACACGGGGGTCACTCCAGAAATTCCTGAATTTCAACTACTGCCGTTTCGCTTACTACCAGTTCTAAAAGTGTTTACCCAATAACTCTGCAAAAGTAATTACTATCCTTCTTCAAAAAATGTGTGTTTACAGCCTCATTAATTATCTGTGTACCAATTGCTCAATAAAGGTCCTGCAATGAGTACGAGCAGCATAATAAAATCTGGAACTGTAAGCGCTACCGCTTCCTGCAACTGCAAAGTGTTGTTTGACCAAGTTCAAATTAACTGAATGATAAATGAATTGATTAAATAGAATTAGCCATGTACAAAGTGAATTGTTGTAGAGGTAAGGAAAGTTGTGTGTTGCAGCGCACCAGATATTTTTACTTTGTAACATCTCCTCTGTCAGGCATATACGAACGATCCCCACCAAGATTGTATTGGAAGCACAACTGCAGTTCAGCCTTACTGTCCTTTTCTGTTTCAGCCCCCTGCACAGGAGGTGCTGCACACACCAATAGAGTTGGTGGTTCCTATTTCCACTTGTGTCACCTGGCTTTCATCGTTTTGTAACTAGCTCCTGGGGTTTGATGCCTTTCTACCCTGCCTGACAAGGCTCAGTTCCTGTAAGAAGCTCTCTCCACATGTATGTACAGAGGCTCAAGATGCAGCAAGGATCTGCAGCGCAGCTTTGGGAGTTCTAAGGTCAACAGTAGGAAATCCCTGGGGTTTTTTGCCAATTATCTTTAAAACGGATTTTTGTATGATACTCAGGGGGTTCAGGACAGGTGAAACAGCACCTCCCCTTTTGATCACCCCAGAACCAGTGATGCGGTAACGATAATGTATGAAGTATGGGAGAGTATGAACTATAACGAATAACTACCTAATGTAATTGGAATGGGGAGATTCCAATGACAGTTCACAGAGATCTACCACCACAAATAGAGAACAGGATAGGAGCACACACGAGTGCAGGTGACAGACAATGCCTCAACGAGACAACAGCTCCTTCCAGACTGCCGACACCAAAGTTTCGAGTACATAGGGAGGTTTGAGGTGTTTGAAGAAACTGTTTTACGTCACCTCTCTAAGAGCTTAGATACAGTACTTAAAACGGATATTGGGAGAATGTGAGGGCAGGGGAATGACATAAGCGCTGTTGAGGTCAGGGACAACTCCAGTTTTGGAACTGAGGTTAATTGGGTAAAAGACAAGAAAAAGGATAACACAACCTCGTGGAAGGAGCACATCCATCAGACAACGAATGTATTTCCTAACAAGGCTCAACGAAATATTATGGACTTTCCATAGATTCAGCATATAATTTGTTCAAGCTCAGACGATGAAATCTCTTTAAATTCGCACTTGTTTAGGACATTGGCTGATACGTTAGGAATGGGAGAGAGCCATTGAGTATACAAGATACAGGGGATTCTATATCCTAAACTTTTAATCAAGTTATCTTCCTATCGTTAACTAAAAAACCTCCACTATTTTGCACTTCATGCGCTTTGTACTCATGAACTTATTTTTGTAGAAAGCCGTGGCTCACTAAAAATAAAGCCACAAACGTCCAATTATTGAATATCCAAAAACAGCAGTACATACGATGGCTGAAGAGGTAGGGCTCCACGCTAGTTACAAAACGAGGAAAGTGGGGTGACACAAGTGGACAGAAGAATGAACCATAAACTATTGCGTCCTCTTTATACAGTTGTAATAAAATCTGATTAGAAAAAAAAATTAAACTAGTAAGAGCTCAATACAGCCAAAATGGTTCATTTCAGCTACTAAAAAGAAGTTGCTTTCCCTGAAGTCTCCCTCTCTCCTCACAATTTAAAGGTAATTTCTCACCAAACGATCTCTGACAATACTCTCACAGGCACAAATCTTATTGTTTTGCTTACAAACTTTACACAAAACCGTAGAAATTCGCATATCTTCTCTCCCATTCTTTCCAAAGTCGTACCTCTCGAACCATTTTCATCTTTCAGCACAATCAAACAAAACACACGACTTACCTACTGCAACTACAGAATATCGCGACTGTAACGATCCTCAACAATCTAAGCTCACTAAGCTCATCTAAGGCTCACTGCACCCAGTTGTAATAGACGTCAAGACACAACCAGAAAAACGATTAAACCTGTTAATGAATTTTAGTGTTTTATTTTGTCCGCACTGGTTGCTTATGATGTGCTTTGTGATAAAGACGATGCTGTTCGGGACCAAATAAAATGAACGATCTACAATTTCTCCAAAAACTAAGGAACAACGGGTTACTTACAGTTCTAAACAGTTCATCTAAAAATAATACAACGAACACTGGTTGTATAAGTGGAGCACCAAATTAACGCCCATCGACCACGCACGTGTTTAACAACATTCAACAACAAAAATCCAGCCACAAACTTAATCACAATAATTCAACTTTAACAAAATGGAACTCACATTAGCCGCAGCAAAAATTTTTTGAACTGCAACCGAAATTTCCGGCCCAATACCATCTCCAGGAATGAGGGTAACTTTCTTCAAATCGGAGGAATAGTTCCGTGATGACCCTAGGGCTCCAGATCGCTAGACAAAATTCAAGCACATTCAAATTGACGAATTCCTATAAGGGGAAGATATTTTTGAACTAGGAAAAACGCAAATAGACAAAACCTAGCTAGCGAACACTTTCTCTGCCTGGCGACAGTTCGTAAATTCACATGCATCTGGTTTCGAAATTCAAAAAGCAAATAATCCGCAGTTAGCTACTCACAAATGCTTTAAGAAGTCGGCAGGCCATTTCGGGAATAGGCGTGAACTATAAAGACCCAAGGAAACGAAAAAAAGAGATAAAATCGGATTAGTGATAAGGAAGAGATAAAGAAAAATGTCGCAGGGTTGCCCGCTTCAGAGCTGATTGAAAAATCAGTTTGAATAGATATGTGTCGCCAACTAGTAACCGGACTGAATACTAACTAAACGTGAATAAATATTAGATGCACAAATTATTAAAATAAGTTAAGTACTTAGATATTTCTCAACTTGGCGTTTTCGGCTTCACGCAAGGGAGTTTGAAGGGGATGTAGAAACGAGTCGTGAGTTCATGAGGAAACGAATTTAAAAAAACTAATAATTCCATCATTTAATCATGACGAACGACCTCGTTCATTTCTCCATTTCTCACTGGTTTCCTTACCAATCGCGACCGCTTAATCCCGCCCTTCAGCAAACTGATTACTGCAACAGAAATTACCTGCTATTTATTGTTCGACAACTGAAAAACTGAAACTAGTAGATTGTTTTTAAAATATCGATACACTGTAGACACCTAAAGAAGATATTGTACTAGTCGCCATTATTTAAAGGTTTAGAGAGTTGAAGGCTCATTTCATTCAAAACAGACCTCATTAGTTAATATTTACTGTGCACTGAATTAACCCTGGTGGTATTGTGGCTATAGTTGGCTTTTTATTCTGGATCCCAGACATTGCTAACTGATAAACTTACCTACTTCTCTTGATCCTATCCATTCTGACTCAAGGGGCCTTTCCCTTACAATCTCGGATTATTCATCTTCCGATTGATGCACTTCAAAGGCATAATAGTTAAAAAATATTAACGTTTCAAGTCGTCATCATTCTCTCGTCACGTTTACAAAATATTGAAGGTAAAATATTTGTGTTGCTGTGAGAGGGTTTTACTGATAAGAATAAGATAAGTGAGCGAGAACGAACTAAATGAACTCGTAGCGCACATCTCTGAGGGCGAAGAAGCTCGCCATTACTTAGAGACAACAACAACTACGCACATGAAAGCTCTAATTTGACAACTCCTGTTATCATTTTTTCTAAAAACACGTAAGCTTTGTGAAATACTAGGGTTTCGGTCAGTCGAAAATATATTCTATTTGTTCTTGTTCGGAAAAATACACCTTATCAGCGGATTTTAAGTGGGATTCTAATTTCTCAAGTTGGCAATAGAGTGCGTGAATCGGCTGAAACGTATTGAAGAGGAATGAACATAGGTGGGTCATCAGATGTATTTGTTGATATCCATGTGGATGTTGATTCATTACACGTTGCTGTCGATTAAAATGGGAGGCATTTCGGATGTCAAAAGTGTGAAATTATTTGGAAAATATCTGGAGCGAAGCGTCACTCAACTTTACCCAATCTGATGTAAATTCGATAATTTGGTACGTTTATTCGTTCAAGATATTTCAACGTCGATCCATAAAGACAGCAAAATTTAGGTTAAAATTACATTTTCCCTTTTATCTTAGTTCAACAGATAGCTACGGAAATAATTGCGGAGAACAAACGGTGGGTGTTGATTGCTAGAAGACACTCCGTCAGATTGATCAAATTAAGTTTGGCGTTTACTACGGAAAATTCGAAAATGTTCAAAAACCTCTGGTGGAACGCATCATGCAACATTCCTTAGCCCCTCGTACATCAAAGATTCGTGCAGTTCCAGCAAACGAATACAATCTGTTGTTAGCTCAGTAAACATAAACTATACAACATTCTGTGTACAAACGGGTGGTGCTTAACGTTCTGGAATTTATTATGTTGCTCCTACGTATGCCACTATCTTTATTGAGTGACCTGTCAACATGAATTTTTAGGAAAAGTTCGTGTTGACTGGTCTAGCGTTAAAGAGGGAACTTTTGTATCTGCTCCGGATTAATTTATCACCTTTATTGAAGTTCCATCCTGTGAGTAGCTTACTATTGTACTACCGTGGTGAGAGCGGATGGGCTGGTGTAAACTGTACCTTAAGTACCAAACCTCTGTTCTGCATGAATATCTTTGGAAATTCGGTGAACGGAGATATAAACCTGTGAACCCAAATCAACCGACATTGACATTTTAACAAAAACTGCTCAACTGAATTTGATCAACCTGATGGAGTCTTTTATAGCAAACTGTACCTTTTGTTCCCTGCAACTATTTCTGTGACCATCCATGGAACGGAGATTCAAGTGTGGAAGTGCCGACGCACACCTCATGTTTTATTAAGTATTTGTATTTATATGTACTGACGATGGTTTGAAAAAACTGAAACTGCATTATTCTCTGTGGAAGTAGACTACTTCTTTTCCTATTTCTATTTTATTATGAAGTTTTTTCTTAATAACTTACAGATTCTAGTTTTTCCATTTGAAATCCCAGCAAAATCATGATGGTTGCCGGCCAAGTGTTTTCAGAGTTTTTGTTTTCGTTTTTGCACAGGTACCATGAGACGAGCAGGAGGAAATAGTTATGCCTACCAACAAGTTCCCGCTGCCGAGCTGGAAGAGGAGAACGACGAAATGGCCGACAATCTCAAGGAAAAAATCAGCGCTCTCAAATCCCTTTCGATTGACATCGGAGCCGAAGTGAAATATCAAGACAAACTTCTGAGGGACATGGACGAGGATTTCGAGAGAACCGGTGGTTTCATGGGGAACACGATATCGCGAGTACTTCGCTTGTCAAAAGGCTCACACAACTACTACATATTTTACCTATTTCTTTTCGCTTTTGTCGTATTTTTCATCTTGTACATCACAATGAAATTTAGATAGTCTAACTCCGGAATTCGACGCTGAGAAATAATTTATTTTTGTTATTTTGGCGACTTGGAAGTTTTGTGACGCGGTTTAGTTGTTAAGAATTGAGCTCCACAACGGGGAAATATATTGTTATCGCAGTGTGTTCTGCTGTGGAGGAAACAACTCAATTTGTTTTATTTGTGGTGTTTGAAAGTCTATCAAAGATCTAGTGAAGGGAAACCCTTGTGCATCACTCAACATTTTCTCATAGTTCCATCTGGCAGGGTATCAAGTAATATTGAACTCTAGGCCAAATCCTTCTCATTGAAATTAAGGATGATACATGGGGTTTGTCAATAGGGAATCCCAGATGCTTGCCCTTAACATTTAATGCCACACCATTGTGGTAGGTCGTAAAAAAGCATTGAAAGACGACATGATATGAATTCTCTCCTAAATAAAAAGTTGACGTTCTGGTACTTCGGGGGGTACAATTTTCAGTTTTTACTTTCCGCTAGCTGAAGGGAAAGAAAAGCTGCGATTGAGCAAAAAAAGTCGAATTTCCTTCAGATTTGATGCTTACTGAATCCAAAAAAGTAGTTTCGGCGCGAGGTATGTGTGTGTCTGTAGGTTTGCATGAGAACGTTAGTAGGACCGATTGTGCTTGGGGGTGGGGGTGGGGGGTTTGAGGGGTTTTATCATTTGTCTCCAAACTGGCGCTAATTATATTGATTAAACTATCAAATTATATTCCACTAATCAATACCTATCTTTTGTCCTAATGTCAATGGAAAAATTAATATTTATGCCTACTTAGCAAAAATAGGGTTTTTCCACTTTTCGCTCGGCTGTAACAGTTATCCCCTAACTCAAAGGATGTCCTATATGTTTTTCTCCGGCAATGTTCCTTTTACAGGCCATTGACTAAAGATACCAACCAAAATGTGTCAAAAGTCGTATTTTTTTCGTTCTCGAAATTTCCACGTTAACTGCTTCATTGATTTTGATCAACCTGACGGAGCGTCCTTTAGAAACCTACTATCACATTTTGTTCTACGCAAAAATATACGTTGTTGAAGTATATCCGTTGGACGGAGAGCCAAGACGCATCGGAGAATGAAATTCGCTATACATTAAATGATCGTTTTTCTTATTTGCTCGAAAACGGCTAACGACTTGGATCAGATGCATAAGGAGATGTCGTATCGACATTTTGTTCTCCATAAATTCCTTAGAAATGCTTTAAACGAATATACAGCACCTTTATATGTGAGGATCATCTATTTAACAGAGGGAGCGGAAAATTGTGTGTTGCCATGCACCCAATGGTGCAAATTTTAATTTATTTATTTCTGACTGGAAGTACACTACGTGCGGATGAGATAATTTAAGTGGGAAAATTGAGCCACTTACTCACAGGACAGAGCGTATTTGGTGCGCAGCTCCTCGAAATTCTCCTCTCACAAATGACCACCAATCAGCCAAACCCTGATGGCATCAAACAACCAAGCAGGGTTGTGCAATTTTCCCCAGTGGCCGTTCACACTCAGAAGTCTTCAAACCGTCAATATTTGATTTCAACGTCATTTTTGCACCGGCGATGGCTCCCGCTTTCCTTATTCTTCGGCTCTGCTACGCTTATTAATAGGTAAAGCCATTAATCCAACCAGTTATTGACACTTGATGTTCCGGTATCGGTTGAATTGCTCCTACTTACGTCATGACCTGCTTTGAGACTGTTATCGCGATTCTTTTGGGGTTGGTGGACATTGTTCTTGAACTACTGGGAAAGTACTGTGACAAATGGTAACCAAGTAGTTCAAACTCCGTTATTTCTCAGGTTACTCCTAATTATCTTATGACCATTGTTGAACTTCCATAAATCTCGTAAATCTGACTAACGACTTAGTTTTTGTGAGACGAGCTTCGTTAGCGCGAAATATATGTGGAGAAAACTCATGTGATTTTCCCACGAAGGAAAATCTTGCCGTGTCGTCATGTTATGTAAACAGTCCACACAACAATTTTAATCAAGATCACAAGACAAAAAAATTGTTGCTAACTATAGTTAGTTTTTTGACGGTTTGGCCAATACCCGTATTCTGGTGACTCATAATAACCTGCGGCCAGAGTTTCAAATTTGAGCCAGTTAGGCTCAGCCGTTTTCTCTCGATCACAGCCACACACTCGAGTCATTTGCTCAATGGAGTTATTCGGACTGTGGAACGTTAGAAACGTACAAATCTGAGGAAATTCCAGCAGTTGACACAACTTGACTTCCTACTCCGTAGGGCTAAGGGAAGTAATACTGAGCGTGTTGTACCTGTGTGTAGCATTTGGTAACTTTGAAACGGCATTTTGTGTGTATTCTTCTGTGTTCACTTCGAGAGTAAATCTTTTCTTTCCTGAAACGTTGTTGAGAGTGAAATTTGTTATTTTCTTATAATAAACAGTGTTTGTACGAGTATGAGATGCAGCCGAGTGTTCTCCTTTAATTGACAAATTATCATTAGGCACAGCTTGGGACTGCTCCACGCCTCGCGTAACTGACATGCGGGTCGTGCATAACTCGATTGCAATTGTCCTGATCGCTGCTCCTGCTCACTGACAATGAATTGGGCTGAAAGTGTTAA
The DNA here is from genome assembly GCA_020466155.1 of Pachypeltis micranthus. Lineage (NCBI taxonomy): Eukaryota > Metazoa > Arthropoda > Insecta > Hemiptera > Miridae > Pachypeltis > Pachypeltis micranthus. The sequence goes on from CM035769.1 coordinate 45,116,518, forward strand.
TATAAAGTGGTGACTTGACAAGCCATACCTTGAAAATTACCAACTTATCGACTGGTGGGCGGGGGGTCAAATTCCTCAATCACTTGAACTCAAATATGTTTTGTGGCAGGAGGTCACAATAACGAAAAATATACGATTCTTGATGTGTGATCAACAACTGTACGTACTCACTAGATATCAGTGTTCCTGACTCGTCGAGTTTTCAGAGACGTCTGAAGAAAACCGTTCTTTTTCTTCTCAATTTTAGAGCGATTTCCAAATGTTTTGTCAACGGTAGTTAATTAGCTCGCGGATTTTACTCGATTTGCCAAGTTGTAGTTAATTGTCGCTCCAAATCCCAAAAGCTCTACTTCATGTTCTGGCAGATGTTTCTCCAGTATCAAAAATGTTTACTCGGTTATCCATAAAATGCAACCTCCCCACACAATTAGGCTCTTTACGTTTCAAGGCGTGGGGATTTCAAATCCGCTATGTCCGTCCGTCGCTCAGGCCCTCTGTCTTAAGCGCAGTTCACAATATCCGTCCATTCCGTTTAGAAAGCCCGCCTACTTGGCGATCCGATCAGAAGAACCCGTGGATGTTGTTGCAGAAAAATGAAATTTTAGCAGATTTATTGCACTAGGTGTTTCCTTGCTATTTTTTGAACTGGATCGAGTAGAACGGGTCTTAAAGTTGTAGGACACTCTACAGGGAACAGTGAAATCACCGTTAATATAGTGAGGCCAAAGCTACCGACGCGGGGCAATGTAGTGAAAGTTATTGTTTCTCCCCGGCCTACGGTTTCTCGCATTGAAATACCCGTCAGTTTGACTCGTCACTGACACGCCACGACAATGTCTATTTTCATTGTTCCGTTGCACGTAAGGTTTACAAGTATTATAGTTTTCTATAATAAGTTCTATAATATTATAGTTTTCTATAAGTATATTATAGTTTTCGATTCTGAATCGAATGAGGTGGGTCTCGGGCTGTATAAGAATTTGATGCTACGCTTCATTCGACTTTCCTCAGCCCGTGAATTCAGTGATTTTCAAGCCTTTACCTACTAATCCAACATATTTTTCATTCAGTTCACACCAATTAGGGAAAACATAATTTTACGTTCTACGATGAAAATGACACCGCCTAATAAGTCGGCATTCATTGAGTTGCTGCTAGTTATGCCTCGACCCTCAATAAAAAAATGCAGCAAATTCTTACACAACGGTTTATTATTTTCTTGGACAGCGCGACCTCCAAGAACCATCCTATTCGACTCAGCATCGTTAAATACTTGTAAAACATTCGATGCATGACCTAACTATTATGGAACGACGAAAACTACAAACTCCAGGCGCCTGTAAGCAATTGGCACGACGTGACGCGTCGAGCTGACAGGTGGTTGGTGTGAGAGATCCTGAAATGACTACTTTCGTTCTATCGTCCGGCGAGTTCTTTTAATTATCAGACTTTGGCTCACTGTAATTTCACTGTTTTCGATTTTACCGCAGTTTTACACCTCTGATACTCATTTCATTCAACCCGGCATCTAAAAATCCCTTGAAAACGATACCAAACACAGCGTATTTGCGTTGAAACTGCCAAAATTGCGTCAGTGGGGAACAACTCGATACCCAATGGGAGTTTTGCGCGAAGTTGAGGTCATAAAACGGACCGGACTGCAGATTTGGAATCCCCATGCCTTGAAACGTGAAGTGTGCAATTCTGTGGGGAGGGGGGGGAGGGTTACACAAACATTTTCCTGACCGAAAACGATCGACGAATCAGAATGAATAATAAACCAAAACGAAATAGGCAAATGCCACACGATTTATCTTTCAAGTTCTGTATTTATAGGGAAAACAACGCGAAGAAAAACTTTACTTAGTTAACAAAACAGCATTACTTAGAATTCCGGACTTCGTGTGGTCGCTCCTAATTATTTTATGGGCGTTATTAAACTCCCATCGTACAGGGAGCTCATTCAACTCAAGCAAGTAATTGTGCGAAAGCAGTGGTATGAGCGAGGTTTGGTGGAATATATCGTACTGGTACTTGGCGATTGAAATAAGACGGCGATCGAGGCAATAACTTGTCGAAGCATGGAGTAGTGCGTACACGTTTGTTGACTGACAGTTACGAGCTAGGAATGACTTATGTAACGGTTATAATTGCACACTGTGGAACAGTACACTTGAAGCCTATCAAACACCAACAATTAAGTAGGCGTTGATTACGTCTTACTGGCAGAATTAACCCAATCGCTTCAATATAAATGTATTTGAAGGAAAACGAGGAACAATGAACGGGAGTAACAGTAAAATAATTATATTCAATTTTATTTACCTGGCGGAGAGATGGACGGGAGTGAGCTAGAAGGCACTTTACCTTTCATCTCTTCCGCTTTTTCTTTCATTTCCTCCCCTTTTTCTTTGGCGTCGTTCATCTTTCCCATTCCTTCGCCCACCTTTTCCCCTACTTTTTCTGTCACCTTGCCTTTGACGTCATCAACCGGAGACCTCTTGTTTCTTATCGTTTCAGCCCGTGTAATCGGTAGAGCGAAGGATGGTACAAGTTGCAAAAGGGAGAATCGTCGTCCGTGCTCTGGGATTTCCGGTGGCTGCGGAAGCCCGTCGGGTAGACGGGGAACTTGGCTCAATTGTGAGGGTTTCGTTCGGGTCGAAGACGCGAGGACGAGGGAGTCGTCAAATGGCGTGAGCGAGTGTCGTCTTTTCCTGCCGGGGATGGGGAGCTGAGGAGTCTCTGGGAGGCCATCAGGCAGAGGAAGCGGTAGTTGGCTCATGGAATTCTGAAGTCGGAGGCTCGGTCCTGAGGGAGGCATCACAGAAAGCGGATGCGGAACGAACTGCCCGCTGCTCTCGCTTCCCTGAAACACGTGTTATGTATAGATTTTTCAATTTATTGTACAAATACACAAAGCAAGTACATACATATGAAAATACAGATAGTTCTGGAGTTAATCTATAAAGCTAGGAACCTTGTTTCGAGAGCCTACACCGAGCGAAGTGTTTTACACACCGTTGAAGCAGCCAAAGCGAATGATTTTATTTCGGCGATGGCTCTTTGGACAGCTGTTCAATAGCCTGCTCGTATAGCCAAGCTTCCATAGCGAGAGGCACGTCACTCTTCGGGTGAATGAATGAAGAGGTCGGTGGACAGCTACGTTGATCCAATGCGAGGCATTGGATGGAGAGAAAGCACAGAGAAGTGAACTACTACCTCATCCACTTTCAAACGGGACTTTGCTGCATCCGGGCTCATCTTCACAGGATGGCAATAAAATAACCTTTCCTGTGGGTACTGGGGGGATGACTTCCTTCATCTGTCACAGACGGGACACTCCATAACAGCCTTCAGGAAGTCGTTGGACTGGCGAGTCTGGATGGTGAGGGCTGCTTTCGTACACTCTTCCAGAGGGAGTGTGAGTTGGATGAATGAGTAGTAGCATATAGCTCATGTAGTAATGAGCAACCGTAGTGTTGAGTCGGTCTTCTTGACTAGCCAGCCTTACAAGCACGGCCGAGCTAGAAGCCAAGTGAACAACAGTCCAAGTCTTGAGCTCGTCTGTGCTGAGATGAGCTTATGAACTTCTAGAGAGTTAAAATCTCCAAAGTCAGAGGGCCTTTTGAACTCTTGAGGTTCTAAGTCCCCTTCTGTCTTACGATGATTTCTCCAGGCATCGAATTTTAAAAACAACTGTCTGCGTTATTCTTGCGCCTTGTAATAGACACACCTCACTTCCAGCCGCCAGAGCACCTATGGAAGAATAACCGGACAGTGTCAGCCATGGCTGGATCTCCACGATGCGACTCCTGGTTCGCGCTGCTCCCTTTTGCCAACTCTGGCGAGTGCAACCTTTCAATCTGGCAGTAGTGAACCACAGTGTGACTAAAACACACAATCTGAATAACGGGTAGGTGTTTAGTTGTGTGTTCAATATTCATTTTTGTACGGACCTATCCATCACACCCATTTTTTAACCAATCGCTCCAATTTTAGCAATAGCTAATCTCAAACCTCGACTTACCATTAGGAATAAGCACATGGACGTGACCAAGTGACTAAACATCATCTTGAAATACGTTGAAGTCGAGTCGACACTGCGCATAGCGGCTCTAGTTTTCGTTTTATATAGTTAACCTGAAAATTAAAACGCTCAAGGTTCCACTCAATTGTCTGCTACCATCAGATAGCGGAGAAATCACCAGTAGCAGTCTATACGGAGCAGATCTGTATCAATTTCCCTGTTATGTGACCGAGCAGGACGTCAGCGTCGCGTGCTATGTCGCCCAAAATGACTCAACTCGCAACTTCTTTTCAATTTTACACTTTCACAAATGCGCTATTTCTAACTGAACTAAAAACAAAATCTGGTTCGACGCATCACACAGCTTTCCTCAAGCCGACGTGCGTTCTACTTACCAGTACACTTCTTTACTTTCCTCAGCTATAAAATATCTTAACGTTCTGGGTCGGAAAACACTATTGGGGAAATGGTGTGTTCGCCTGAGATCCGAATTACATACTTAGCTTGCAAGTTACCATGGGAGCCAATAGGGTACGAGCGATATCGACACAAAACTAACTATACTTATCATAGTTATCAAAACATCAATTTTTCGCTCAAAAACAGCTCTGACATTTTGATTACATTTTTTATACGGACACTTCCAAATGATACGGCAGTACCGACAAATTCTCATTTAACACAAAATAACGAGAGCAGCACAATAAATTGATTTTAGACTGAATCGACAACTTTAGTCCTGGGATTTTCTATATAAAATCCCCCTTACACGACAGTGGTGTTTACAAAAAAATCACAAGTTGAAGTCCAGTAAACTGTCAATAGAGTGACAGTTTAATGGCGCTCATAAGATGACAAGGAGCAACCGCCGAAAGCTCCGAGTTCAAACTACCGCCGTTTCACTTACTGCCATTTCTCTCAGACGGCTATTTTTCTGGACGATCTCAGACAATTCATGTAGATAGTCGAATTAATCGCCTATGCACAAACCAATGAAGAGCATTCGGGATAAGTAGGAGTAACTCAATAAATTATGGAACCTTCCGTAAAACGTTGCAACGTGCCGAGTTCATATAAAATTTCGATTTGTGAGATTCTTCGCAACAGTTAACGCTTTTGGTTTATCCTATGTTTTCGGGCAGCGACATTTTTTAACATCCTCTACTCAACATTTGACACTTAATGTTCTGCCGTTCAGGCCGAATTTCCGTCCATTCCCACAAAAATCCCATTCGGTATCTAGTTGTTCCCACCTGCTCTGCAATCTGATCGGGCGAAGCCCACGGGGAGGTATGGGCGAAAATAGTGACAAAATTAACATAAACGCAAGTTTGGCAGTTCATCGCAATTACGTCGTGTTTCATATCGTTTTCCAGGGTATGTTCGATGCTGGGTCGAAAGGAACGAGTCTTCAAGGCGTTGGACCGCTTCTAGATCGAATACAGTGAAATTACAGTAAATATAGTGAGCCAAAGAAAGACAACATAGCGTAGGTAATCGTTTCTTCCTGGCCTTCTCTCGTATCCAACGCTGCCTCCTGTCGCACTCCAACCACCTGCCAGCTCGGTCACGTCGTGCCAATTGCCAACGGGCGCCTAGAATATGTCAATTTTCGTCGTTTCGTTGTAGTCAGGATTCGTATGGTTTACTCGTATTTTTTACACTGAATCAAACGGAATGGGTTTTGGAGGTGTGAGACCGCGATGAGTTGCGCAAGAAAATATTAAACCGTAGTGTAATAATTTGCAGCGATTTTTGATGTTTTTTTTTTTTCGTAATAAAGCAGGGAATTGGCCTTTTGATGAAAGTAAGCCGCTTTTATTTTTTAATTTAGGGGGCAGCCCATGAAAGTAGGGACCTCCCCTAAGCAGCGGAATATTGCGCCGATACGGTAATTAAACGGTGTTCCAAGTTAATCGCAACGTACGACGATGGGGAGGGGTGTTGTGGATTGTGGTCGTGGGGAGGGGGTGGGTGGAGGTTGAAAAAGGGGGAAGCGGAGGGATTTATGAAAAGGATGCAGGGAATATCGAGCTGTGACGTCAGGGAGAGAGCACAGGAGAGCAAGCGCCTGAGTTGCCACTACAGGATGACTCACCCAGTCCGTCCTCACCTACGCACAGGGTAAGTCAACCTTCGCTCTGCTCTCCATCCCCGAGGGAGCCCCCCTCCAACACTTTTGATTATGTCATATGCTTTGTTTGTTTTAAGCTCTGCTTTATTCGCACTAAATATTTTACGAGCTGATTAGCCTATCGACAGAGGAATTTCAAGACGCAAGTCGGGAGATCCTGCCATGTTCGTCCTGTTGTTGTCACCGCGACCCTCCACATGCCGCACGGTCCCCCTCCTTCCAGTCGCTGGCAAAGAAAAATAACAGGAGCGACGCATCACGCAACTTTCCTCAGTCTCGTGTGCATTAAGCGATTTTTATCGCTCAGTAAACCAGTCATAACTTCATTTTATTCAATTGATACATAACCACGTTAAAGCAAAGTTCAGCGTTCGAACTGGTGGTGAGTAAGGCTCTGGTATTTATGGACTGCCACTACATATGTCACGACCTTCATTGAGCAACCCGCGTGCAGCGACTTTACGAGGTTGTCAACATTGTTGTTTTGGGAACGTCCATCTTATCGGTTCTGCGATCATACGAAATACATTCTGAAAAATCTGGTGATACGAATCACGCAACATTCCTCAACACCAACCGTGTGATTTGTATCGCTCTAGCAACTAATCAAATCAGTTTTTTATTCGCTTTAAACGAACTTGGTATAACTTAGCCCCATGCTCTACGTATAAACATTCCGTAATTTATTGGGTTTCTCCTATTTATTATTGCCCTTATTAAGCAACCATAGGGGGTTTTATGGGACTAGAGTGTTGCAGAATTACGGGGTACTTTGAAATAAGTTAGTCAATGAGACGACAGTATTTTGAATTCCTGAATTTATCAGGTTGCTCCTCATTAGCTTACGACGGTTGTTGCTCGTCATACAAGTAGCACATTAAAGTACCTACCCCCACAAAGGCGGAATTCACGAGGAAAGATGATTTTTTACTGCGCAAGTGAAAATTGTGTAGAGCCGCTACGTCATTTGTTCTATCAAGCTCGTTACAACCGTTTTGTGTCTGCTTTTGTTCTATTTTCCGTTACCCAAAGAGTGTGCGTGTGTCTGAGAATGCGATTGTACGAAACTGACCAAATAGAATCAATTAAAATGTCATATTTACGTTGCAGATCCATGGGGTACCGAAAATGCGAACTGATCAAAAGTACCTTTTATTTTTTTAATGACGATTGACGATTTTGATTAAATTCTTTGTAATATAAACAACACGCAGTGCCGACACGAATTCGTTGACAGATTCCTCCGAGCTCTGCCAACGAGAAAAGTCGAATAAGTAAATTAGTTTTGAGGTTAAAATGTAAATCTTTTTTTTTTACGTCGGATAATGACGATTTTTCGTCGTGAAGGCCGGACGTGTTGATAACTGCCATGCCTTGTTCTCCGATCAACGACAACTCAAGGGCGACCATACGTTGGTCGGATTCTCCTTCAAGACCAAAGGGGATGATGTAATGGCGACAGTTTTATCCAATTTTTCCGTTTTACGAAACATCGACGCTGGTCACACCATCGAAATATTCGGACGTGAATCGCGTTTGGCGATTGTTTTTGGCAGGAAGGATCCGTGTGTCCGTTAATGTCAAAGCGTTTCTTCTATACCGTTTTTGAATTAACTCCAAATTCACTGGTGTATCGTAGCTTTCCTGTTTTGAGCTAGTTTCACCGGTGTCTTCTTCTCCCGCTTAGACGGTGATCATGTCCAAGGATATGATATGAAAAAACATTCGTGGATAGATTTTCGAAATTGACGGTCTAGATAACGTGTTCCCACTTGACACCACGTTTTTATGACAGGTTTAATACCAGTACCTGCCGATGGCGCCAGCGAAACTTTTACTTCGGGCACTTTGGACGAAAGAATTTTCAGTGCCTTCCAGTATTATCGATTCAATTACTGCTATGGCACTGCAATAACAATTTTAGTTTTAATCTATATGTATAAAAATGAACCCTATTTCCCCTGGTCATTCCATCACGTCTGAACGGCTGGATTTCACCAATTCATTTTTTGTTGCATTTGTTATTGTCAGGAGAAGATTCTGATGAAAAATTACGAAAATTGGGCGGAAAACTGAAGACGTTGCCTGTTACACCTATTGGCTCGTCGTCTGGATACAACAAATTTCTTACCGATCATTGTCACTTTACTGAAAGTAAGACAGAACTCATCTAAAAGGTTTTCCCAAACATCGCTCAAACTTACGAAGATCTAGTACGTTTGAGCGGAAGAGTTACTGGTAGCAAAAAACGTTGACATCAAAGAAATGAATTTTTAGATTCAAAATAAGATAGCTGGCGAATAGTGACATACAAATTGATTCCGTTACTAACCACGATGACGTTGTGTCAACTATCCACGGGAGTTTTTGAAATTCGCTGTTATTGCTTGGATTACTACCTCATAATCTGCAAATAAAAAATCATTATGTTGCGGAATATAAACCAGCCACGTCAGTTATATATCGCCTGTTCCCTCGTCGGAATACCAACAAAACTATTTATATACGCGCAAGAAAAAAACTGAGAATGTTGTATATCATAAACCATTAGAATAATAAACACATTTTTTCAATTAATGATACCAATCAGAATTCAATATTCATAGTTACCACACGACACCGTATATCAGGTGAGCTAGTCAATTATTAAATAATATTCTTCTTTAATAAAAATACCGTTTCCACAATAAATAAAATACAACGCTTCGAGATTCCGTTATATGGGGACAATTTACGAGGAAAGCACAGGTATCAACGTTTTCGAAGAAAATAAATTTTGGCGCAGTTTTTCCTTGTAAATGCCGCTCACATGATGCCAATTAACAGAAAAATGAGAGGTATGGCCGTATTTCGATAGAATTCATAAGTTTATACGAAATCCCGGAATTCAAACCATCGCTATTTTACGTGCCAGTATATCTCAGTTTTTCATCCGATAACTCCTAAACTGTGAATATCAGCTCTAAAAATCGAGTTGATAGCCTCTTGAATGCACCGATAACCGATAAATGATCGTGATGTGAGTACAAGCTATACAATAAATTCTGAAGTTCTAGGCGGCATCAGTTCCTGCGTAGAACGTTGAGATACGTTTTACCAAGTTTAATGAGAATTTGATGCAAAACATATTGTATTAGTTTCTAAAGTGATATAAATCGTCGAATACACGCGGCGCTGAAGAAGGTTATGCGTTGCGTGGCATTAGATTTGTGTCTTCTAGTGGGATCGTTTACCATCAGGTCGGCCTTCACTCCTCTCTGCGATGGCAGTTCTTCACCCTCACGAGAACCCTGTAGTGTGCGACCATTCCTATAGACCCTCTCATAGTGCCCTTGCTGTTATGGAGAGTCACTAGGGGACCTACGTCCCACATTTTCCCACCGATGAAAATTCTGCATTATAATTTATTTGGAACTTTTTATTTTGGCGCCACAACGTAAAATTACTGCATAGTTTGTAAGGCGTAGGAAAGCAGTAATTAGAATTAGAATTAGCGCGTCGTGCTTTGAATTCAGGCCTAACTATAGATTAGTTGTTGAATCTACACGAAACAGGGGTAATTTTTTTCGTTGTCGACAATAAGAAATATTTAGGAGCTTTTTGTTTGTTTATTCCCCTTGACGGTACTGGGAAACCCTACACTGCAGCCACAACTGAGCATATTGTGTGGGCGTACATGAGCTCCCTTATGTCCTCCCAGTTCCACCCCCAGCTCTGGTGTTCTCTGGTGCAGCGCACCATTCACACAAATCGCTAGACAACCTTGAGATCCGTCACAGCAACCTCCTCTGGCTGCAACTGATGAACCCCAAGCACTCGGAGGCGCAATGCAGCCAGCCCCACTCATGTACACAATACACCATATCTGGCCAGGCAGTGCCTTAGTGGACAGTGAGGATCTGTCTTGTTTGCTCCCTGGAGAGTCTGATAGACGACCTTGACTGCATTTGCCCAGGCATATCCCACCAATAGGCAGCCCTGTACTTTTCCTTCCACTTACCAACCTCCTTGATCAAGTGGCTCTTGGAGGTCGCTACAAAGGGCTCAGGTTTCACCGGGAGAGGCACATATCCTTTCTCGCCAGTTTGTCGGCGGTGGGCCAGGGTGCCTGACCTGGCACCCAACGCAGTGTTGCTAAGGTCTTCAGGCCAATTAGGCATTCCCAAACCAGCTCTAATGAGATGGTATAGGCATTGTGTGACACAATGTATATTCTTTTCCGCTTGAGGCCCCTACGTAAGTGCTGTATGCACACTGTCACAACAAAGAGCGCACCCTGTGGTATTGCTGTCCTAGCCTGTAAACTCCTGCGCCTGCTAGGCCACCCCTCACTCACAATTTCAAGAGAGGGATCACCCCCTTCCCATCTGCATCTTCCATGGATTCGGTATCGAGTTCCTGAAATGCAGAGCAGCCCACTTCGCGCTCACCTTATCCAATATCAGGTGGCGCAGAGCCCGTCTTCCTCGCCTGACAAGACCAAGTTCCAGCATAAGAGCCGCCTGTAGCATGTGGAGAGGTGTAAGACCGAGCAGAACCTCTAGCGCAGCAGCGGGGGCCGTTTCAGAAATATTTAGTAGTTATGAACTATTGCTCCAAATGAATGAACACGCCTACTAGCGTTATCGTAGTAATAAATCACTCGAAAAGTATATTCACTAGTCGCGGTGCATCTAAATCCCTGTGGTCGTGCCGTCGTGTCGTCTGCGGTAAGCCGCGTCATGCATTGCAATAGTCACCATTATTATTTTTTTAATGTACGAATAAGTTGTGTTTTTAAACAATATAACTTCGAGGATGTTTCGTATTACGACGTAGTTCACGGGTGATTATATATCATCGAGGTTCATCCGATGGTCTCACTATGGTCGCTGGCTTCCAAACGCTTTGAGAAACCCAATATCGTACCTTATGGCAAGGTTTGTGTGATTCTGGATTCACGACGAGCGGTTCGATCTGCTTGCAGTCGCTGGCCTGACGGATTCAAAAGTACTGATGTTGTGACCACAGGGTTGAGGGAGTTGGATATAGTTGGTGGTGTTTACAAATATCTACCGTACAAACGGTGAGCTGGACTTCCCAGTCTGGGGATATTTCTGTCCAACAGAAGGGCATCGTGAATATCCGATCCATCTGCGTCTCATTTTTCAATCATATTTTTAGCAGTTGACACATTTTTCTGCCGGTTTGAGATGAGATTTGTTCAGCGAAATTTCATTCTTTTGAGAGCTCAGTGAATTCACGTGAAGTTTACTCTGATTCCAAAACTTTTGGCAGTCCGTGCATAGAAAACCGTTTCTTGAATTGCTAGATAATGTTTTGCGAACTGAGACAGGACATTCTGTAAAAATCAAAATATCCAGAAAAACTATCACAAATTAGGAGGTAGTTTTTATTTCTGACAGAGAACACATCGAAGCTTTGCCTATTACGAGATCCGCAGAATGAACATCCCCTGGGTGACCAGCGTGTGATAATCTGCAGTACCTCTCTACGTTCATTATTGGGGACAAATATTTTTGGTCTCCTTTCACGATATAATCGCCATGAATCGAAATATCTTGCCTGAAGATTGTGAGTTAGACTTACACTCTCCGGCCTGCCATTTTGAATGACCGAGCGTAATTCTTGAAGAGCAGGATCTGTTCGAGTTGATTTGGTAAATCGTTCTCGTGCAGATACTTCTATAGAGGCCGCATAAAATACTTCCAGATCTTATTCACTGTCTTTAACAGTAGGATTATTTCAGTCTCGACGAAGTGAATCAGCAAATGTTTGTATAAAACAGCAATATATCGTACGGCAGAAATAAAAATACTTTGTAATCTAGGCGGCGCGAGAATAAGGAAGTCTACTTGTTTTTCGTCAAAAACATAGCTTTGCGTTTTACATCGAAGGGCCAATTCATAATCCTCATGTTCAGGGTAGTGACGCGTTCGTGTCGCCGACGGTTACCCGTTAATGTAGTTAAAGCTAATCACTTTCAGCCTTTCAGTTTCCTCAAATGACATTGTCATGGAGTCCGAAGGGGCTCGTCAGAGAGTAGATGGGCTCGGCGATGCCGCGTAAATTATGTATCAAGTTGCGGAATGAGTTCTCCCGCAGCTCCTTCAAAGTGTTGCCATTTTCTTTCTTCGTCACTCCCACAAAAAAAAACAACCCGGGTAATAACCAAGTTCCTCGTCCTATTCCGAGATAATGGAAAAGTCTGGGAAAGCCGCAGAGTAGACAAAGAAATATACGTCGGGCTCTTGAATTTTTGAAAAAAGCTCAAGTGAAAGTTTCATCGCTTTTGACGTGTTCAGCTTCAAACTCTGAATAAACATCACGAAGGCGGCGTGGCGTCATTCTGCTTCTCCTTTTCATTCCGCTGTTTACAACGAGGTCAATGTTCTTGCTACATCCTCTTGAACAACCAATAGTTCGAAGAAAAGCGATTTTAGCGTAGTTTTTCTTTCATTAATCTCGCTCAAATGACACCAGTGTTCCCAAGACGATCTGAGTGGTAGCCCAATAAACAATCTATACGATAAAAGCTTAATTATGGCCATTAGAAAATCAGGATCAACCTAAAAAATTCTGGAATCCGTCTTTTTTGCCAACATTTTAATTTAACTCTGCGAAGTGTGTTTCGTATTTTTCAAAATTTTATTGACGCCTGCTCGGACGGGAACTCAGACACTCGGCGTGGGTGGAGTGGGATTCACAGGGCGTCTGTACCGCCTGACTCCCATTGTAGGTGGGTATAAACGAAAAGTCATAATCCGACGAAAGTTGGGCAATGGATCGAAGCTCGTGATCGCTGTAATTTTGGCCTGACTCGGAGGATTAACGAGAATAATCGAAAATTAGGAAAGGTGCGACGAGATAAGTGATAGAGAAAGAATATAGTGCGCTGGGAGACTAGGAAAGAAGAACTGTGAAGACTAGAAAAATATATTACAGAGTTACCGAAGAACAACTCTACTGGGTCTCTGGAGTGCAGTAGACGAGTTGCAATTCACTAGCAAGCGAAAACTGCGAGAATGGTTTGAAAAAGCGAAAACTGCGAGAATAAACAGGATCCACAATATCATACTGGTGATTTGGTTTATCTTCACACTCCTGCAGTTAAGAAAGGAAAAACTAAGAAGTTCACCTAATTCTGGGTAGGTCCTTAGGTCATGACTCACTTCATTTCGCCTCAAAACGTACCGAAGCTAAACAATTACAGAACAATGGGAGTGAGGCGGTACAAATCTATGGAAGAGGTTACTGGCACTTGCACGCTGTTTGTATGGCGTCACTGCCTACATCAACGAGGCGTACATCAGGCCGGGATCGTAACGTTGTGGATGCTCGTTGTAGTGCTTGTAGAGTACCTGAATTGTTTCGCAGGCGTGTCCGCGTACTCATTGGAGCTGCATCAAGCGTCAGCAAGCAAGTTGCTGGTGAGTCGTCATATTAGGGCTGGGAAGTGATGATAACTCTACCGGGTCGTCTCTGGAGAAAGGACTGAGGCCTGACATCGTCGCCATTGGTAGTCTACTGTGATCCTGGATGTCCAGGTAGTGTCTGGCAGCCGGGATATTTCTCTAACTTGGCGAATCTGGCGCGAAAACATGACAGGACGGTTCTTTGTATGGCAGTGACAGTAGCACGAAGAGTGAAGGACGGCAACATCTGGGTAGCAGCGTTACCTGTGAGTGTGTGGTGCAAGAAAGGTGCTGAGATGAGTCAGCAGACGTTCTTTGATATTCACGCTGGTAGTCTTTCCTTACTCTTGCACATGCCTCCATTCCTCTTCCTATCATTAATTATTATTTATTTAGTTTTCTTTTTTGGGTACCATCGTTCCATCATTTACGGTGACCTTCATACAAAAAAATATCTGGTGCGTTGCAAGACACAACTTTCCTTAGCTCTACGCCAATTCGCTTTGTAAATGGCTAATTCTATTCAATCGATTCATTTATCACTCAGTACCTTTGAACTTGGTCAAACAACACGTCACAGCAGCAGGAAGCTGTAGCGCCTAGAGTTACGGAATTAATTGTGCTGCTCGTACTCACTTGGTATACAGAAAATTAATGAGGCTGTAAACACGGATTTTTTGAAGGAGGATAGTAATCACTTTTGCAGAGTTATTGGGTAATAAATGTTAGAACTGGTATTAAGCGAAACGGCGGTAGTTGAAATTCAGGAATTTCTGGAGTGAGCCCCATGTATCTCATGAGCATTTTTAAACACTCACACTTTAGGTATTGGATTGGACTACAATACCAATTTTCTTCAACTTTCTACTAACATCCCAGCGGAGTTTATAAGGAAAAAACTGCGCTAAAAACGCTTTTCGTCGAAAATTTTGATTATTTATTGTGCTGCTTTCGTCATTTTCCCACGGATGGGAATTGTATGGTGGGATTGCCATATTCAGAGCTATCAATATAAACAATTTAATCAAAATCGTTTGAGCCGTTTATGAGAAAAAAATTTTGTGTATTGATCACTATGATGACTATAGTTAACTTTCGGTGGATTTTGCTCATACCCTTATTTTGGCGTCCCATGGTAACCTGCGGGCTAGATATCAAGTTTGAGGGGATTTGGTACGGTCGTTTTCTCTAAAAACCACTATAAAATCGATTACGTCGAAAGTTTTGGAAATTTATTGTGCTGCTCTCGTCATTTTCACATAAATGGGAATTTTATGGTATAGTTGCCATATTGGGAGCTATCAATATAAAAAATTTAATCAAAATCGTGAAAGCCGTTTTTGAGAAAAAAAAATATTTGGTGTTTTGATCACTATGATAACTATAGTTAACTTTCGGTGGATTTTGTTCAAACCGTTATTTTGGCGTTCCATGGAGACCTGCGGGCGAGATATCAAGTTTGAGCTGATTTGGTACGGTGGTTTTCTCTAAAAATCGTTCACAGACACACACAGACCATTTTCCCAAATAGTGTTTTTCGGACTCAGGAGGGTCTGAAACGTAAAGATCTGAAGAAAACGCAAAATTTTTTTTTTCAGCCGATTACATAACTTTTCTTTCTACTTCGTAGAGCGAAGGAAAATAAAAAATGTGTATACCTGCGATTGGAAGAAAGCGGCTCAACCAACATAGGAGTTAATATTTGCCGTGCAGGCCACTAAGGGACGCAAAAATAAGGGTATGAACAAATTCGGCCGAAAAATAACTATAATTATCAATGTGAACAAAACACAATTTTTCTTCTGAAAAATGACTAACAATTTTGACAACATTTTTTGTATGGATTGGTCAGAATAACTCTACAGCACTATAAAATATTCATCCCTGGGGAAAATGACGAGAGCAGCACAATAATTTATCAAATATTTCTATCCTTGCATTGTCGCAAAAATTGGTGTGGTAGTACAGTAATTTATTGAACTATCTACACGTAATTAGTCCTCTGTGTAGTAATTTTTCAATAACGGTCGGTGGCATGAGTAGGAGTAGCACAATAAACTAAGGAACTTTGAGAGCGTGAACTGAGTGAAAAATTTATTGAATTAGTGACAAAATCCTTCAACACTGGTGAATGTACGTAGGGCTAAGGAACGTTGTGTGATGCGTCGCTCCAGATATTTTGCTTAGAACATTCTGAATTTTTAAAATTCTCAAAACTAGTTAGGAAAATTCTTAATTCGACTTGGAAATGCGATATATACGAGATATATTTAGGTGGCGTCATCTCACGAAGCACGAAAGGGAAATTGATACCTGCGCCTTCCCCTCTCAACTACTCAGTGGCTCCGCGTTAGCGCCTCCTCTCAGATTCGATTTCTTCTCTTTTTTGCAATTTAGGATCTAATTCAATTTGAGAGTAGGTTGATCCCACGGAAAGTGATGAGCTGCAGGCCGCGTCGAACCGAATTCTGCTGCCTCAGGTCCTTTCCCGTTCCGTCGACGTAATTTCGCACTAAATCGAAACCTTCGGGGAGAGGGATGAAGTAATTGGCCGTAATTTCATTTTCCCTCCGCTCCAGGATGAGGTCGCTGGATTGAGGGGCCTGGCACCGTACTCAGTCTTCACCCTCCAGTTCACCGACGACGACGAAGTCTCCCTAAACGAGGAAATCTTTGGCATTCGTCCAAAACTCCTCGCTGGCTTCCAAGTCCTCTCTTCCTCCGCCGGAGACACCCAAGACCCGAATTTATTTCCTCAATTGATTATCGCATGGAAATATCGGAGAAGGCGCGTCGCACGTGTCTCCTAAGCTCCGCGCATTCAGCAATTTTTATCGCTCTACCATCGGATTCATTCATTTGTCACCGTTTATTATTTTAAATAAACGAGTACCTCGACGCCTCGTAATCTATTTCAAGTCCGAAAAATAGAATATGCCTGCGAACGCTATTGAAAGAATATCGCGGGAACAACATTTCATACATAGCTTTTAGAATACCATCGGACGCCAAAATAAGGCGCAGAGCCAGCAAAGCCGGTTCAAAACTAACTGTAATTATCGTTTTGATCAAAACACACAATTTTTTTCAAAAAAAAAAAAAAAAATATATATATATATCTAGTGCGTTGCAACACACAACTTTCCTTAGCTCAACGTCAATTCACTCGTGTACATGGCTTTGTCCACTTAATCAATACCTTTTACCACTCAGTTCATTTGAACTTGGTCAAACAACACTTCACAGCAGCAGAAAGCGGTAGCGCTTATGGTTCCGGAATTTATTGTGCTGCTCGTACTCATTCCAGAACCATTACTGAGCAAGTGGTGCACAGATAATTAATGAGGCTGGGAACACGGTTGTTTTGAAGAGGATAGTAATAATTTTTGCAGAGTTATCGAGTAAAACCGCTAGAACTGGTAGTAAGCGAAACGGCAGTAGTTGAAATTCAGGAATTTCTGGAGTGACCCCCATGTATCTTATGAGCGTTTTTAAACACTCACCCTTTAGGTATTGGATTGCACTACAATACCATGTTTTTTCAACATTCTACAAAAAGTCCGGCGGAGTTTATAAGGAAAAATATCTGGTGCGTAGCAACACACAACTTTCCGCCACCCCTTTAAGTTCGAACACCACCTACATAGGCGGGCGCTATATCTTCGTTCAACGCATTTTTACAGGAACATTTATGGAGAACTAAATGTAGGGACTAGTTAGCTGAGAGTACTCCGTAAGTTTGATCGAAATCGTTAGAGCCGTTTTTGAGAAAATTGGAATACCGATAAATTAATATTCGACAAATCTCCTTTTCTGAGTTAACTTGGCTTATATCTCTGTTCAACATATATATACAGGAATAACTATGGAGAACGAAATGTTGGTATGGGTGACTAAAAGACACTTAGTAAGATTTATCACATCTGGTGAAAAAGTTACCCTGGAATTTACGGAAATGTTTTAAAAAACGTTATTTTCGACACATTTTGATTTTTATCTCTGTTCAATGGACTGTCAGAGAAACCTTTATTGAGAACAATATGTAGGTATTAACTGTTTGAAAACATCCTGTGAGTTTGGTGAAAATCACTGAAGACGTTTTGCCAAAAAGCGTAAAAAACCTATTTTTGCTTCATGGGCCTATATCTCCGTTCACCGTATTTTCATGGAGATATGTATGGAGAAGAAAAGTTATGTATTGATTAGTAGAAGATAATTTGAAAGTTTAATCAAAATCGTTAGAGCCGTTTTCGAGAAAAATGCGAAAAACCCTAGTTTTTGGTACATTTTCCTCCCCCCCCCCTCCTATCGGGCGAAATCGCCCATAACCTTATTTTGGTGTCTACAAACAATAACAAACAAAACAAGAAAAGAACCAGCTCAATCAGATCAGTCGTTCTCCCGCAAATCGATCTACAGAACACACACACACACACATACACACACACACACACACACACACACACACACACGGACCACGCGCCGAAATTAGGTTTTTTAGACTCAGTAGGGTCTGAAACGTAAAGATCTGAAGAAAACTCAAATTTTTTTTTTGGGCCGATTACTATACTTTCCTTCCCTTCGGGTAGCGGAAAGTAAAAAATGCGCTAAAAACGCGTTTCGTCGAAAATTTTGATAATTTATTGTGCTGCTCTCGTCATTTTCAAAAAAATGGGAATTTTATGGTATAGTTGCCTTATTGAGAGCTATCAATATAAAAAATTTAATCAAAATCGTTAGAGCTGTTTTTGAGAAAAACATTTGGTGTTTTGATCACTATGATAACTATAGTTAACTTTCGGTGGGTTTAGCCCATACCCTTATTTTTGCGTCCCATGGTAACCTGTAGGGTAGACATTAAGTTTCAGCTGATTTGGTACGGTTGTTTTCGCTAAAAACCGCGCTAAATCCGATTTCGTTGAAAGTTTTGGTAATTTATTGTGCTGCTCTCGTCATTTTCCCACAAATGGGAATTTTATGGTATAGTTACCATATTAAAAACTATCAATATAAAAAATTTAATCAAAACCGTTAGAGCCGTTTTTGAGAAAAAAAAAATTTGATGTTTTGATCACTATGATAACTATAGTTAAATTTCGGTGGATTTTGTTCATACCCTTATTTTGGCGTCCCATGGTAACGTGCGGGCGAGATATGAAGTTTGAGCTGATTTGGTACGGTGGTTTTCTCTAAAAATCGTTCACAGACACACACAGACCATTTTCCCAAATAGTGTTTTTCGGACTCAGGAGGGTCTGAAACGTAAAGATCTGAAGAAAACTCAAAATTTTTTTTTCAGCCGATTACATAACTTTACTTTCTACTTCGTAGAGCCAAGGAAAGTAAAAATTGCTTCTAATGGCTGACAGTTTTGGATGGACAGCAACAAATAACGCAACAGTTTCATAAAATGGTAATTGTGGAAAAATGACGAAACAGCAATATCACAAATTGCGAAGAAAGTATATTTTAGCGCAGGTAAATACTAAATATAACGTTATGCCCGAATGAGGTTCGATGACAAATCAGGGTAGTCCAGTAAGCCGCCTATACGCTCAAAGGTTAATACCGCGCATACTTTAGTTTGGAGTAAATCAATTAATTCTGGAACTCCACCACTGCTATTCTCACAGTTTTATCAGATAAGGTAAAAGCAAAGAATATGGACCGCTCCCTCTGAAAAGGCAATATATCGATATATCACGACCGAGGTCAGGTTATCGATATGCCCGACATCGTAGGCTTGACTCGCCATGTTTGAAATTAGAAATAACGACAGCTGTACGATTATGCCAATTAATTAATGTTCATTATGTAATACCCTGTTATATAATTATTTTAAATGTACAAAGACTATGAAAAGGAGTTAATTCAATGAAATTAAGAATGGTTATATGAAATAAATATGAGATAACTAACGGATTGATATCGATACATGCTGTCGTAGCGTTATCAAGCGACCTCTCAATACATGCAGTCGTAGCGTTATCAAGCGGTCGGTCCATATTCTTTGTTTCACCCTCAGATAATTCCAACACAGTAAATACGATCCCTCCAGCAAAAAAATCATGTTAATCTCGTATAAATCAACTGTGCACTGATTGCACGATAATATTCGTGTTAAGTCCGGACCAGAGCCTTGTGCGATAACACTTTATTCGTAAAACGCGAAGTTATGTTCAAATGAATTGAGTGAAAAATTAGATCAGATTCGTACGAGCCATGAAATAAGCTGTACGTATGTAGGGCCGAGGAACGTTGGGTGATGCGCGTTTGAGTCTTTCACACAATATTTGGGAGGTTACGTTTGATCCTTTCCAAACCCATTCTTCCAAAAATGTCGAGCGGTTACAATTCAGAACAAGACGAGAGTAGGACGAAATACCGAGAGATTTTAACGGTCCGTAATTTATGTATCTTTTTCCGGCTAATCCGTCAAAAATGAGACTGCGGAGTTTTGAAGCCACGCGAACTCGCGGAAGCGATTCGTTGGGCCGTGAAGCAAGATAAAGAAGCAAAACGCAACCCACACCACCATGCCCCCACTCTATCACTGCCTCAACCGGTTTCTTCAGTCGCCGCTAATTCGTTTGGTCCATGGAACCGGAAACAACCGGTTCCTCGAGCTGGAACCCTAACCTTTTTCCTTGCAGTCAAATCGTCGTTGGTGCCTGTAAATAATACGAACTCCAACCCCTTTCCCATACCCTATCAGTGTAGTGAAAGAAGAAGAAACAGTGGACTCACTGAAACTGAACCAATGGGAACCGGAAAGAAAAAAAAGACGTGTAAAAAACCGGTTGCAAAAAAAAAACAGCAAGAGAAGGAAACGGGACGAAAAGACTGCCATTTAACTACATTTTAAAAAACTGAAGACTGCGACTAACAAAATAGATGGAAATGAAAAGACTAAAGAGATAGAATCAGTGACACGACAAAAGAGAAGAGCTTTGGCAGAACAAATGAAAGGAAAAAAACGTGAACAGAAGAATTGACAATATTGACGAAAGAAGAACGGAAAGCCAAAGGTAAATAAAGAGGAAACATTAATGAAAAACACAAAATAAATCAACGTGGCAAAAGAAGAGTGGTTATTCCTTCCATTCATTTGGTATTGACGCCTGCAATGAACACAGAGATCGTTCTCCGTATGTCAACATGGCTGTTATCACTGTCTGGTCTCATGCTTCCAATTGGACTTTAATCTCCCTCCAGCAGAGATATGCAAGGAATGTCCATCCTTCCAACAGATACACCTCGCATCTCATACCTTCTCCATGCGATAAAAGTGCCCAGAGACGACACCTCTGTAGCAGTTGCGTGAGATAAAGTTTACCAGACTGTCAACACTGCAGCAACAAATGGATCTTCCCGATGAGCCTCCTGGCCTAGCGTTCGCTTCTCTTTAGGTTCAATTCCTCTTGCAGTGTATTCTGCTTTCATTGAGGTGGCTCTTTCTTCTTTGCTAGTGTACTCTTCTGCGGTTCAATGCAATGTGATGCACTCGAATGACCCCTGCAACGACAAACACTGCCAGTTCACAAGGCACAGAAGAGACCATTCTCTTATATTGCTCAGGGGTAACCCTAGCACAGGGACATGACGGCAGCAGTACGTAGCAGATGTGCTCGACGCTTTGCTCGCTCGTAACGCACTGTTTTTCAACGGCAGTGGGCATTATCCCAATCCACTTCCTGGCAATCAAGAAGAACGCGCTGTACCCATCAAGAAGGCAACCTGAGTACCGCTATCAGAAGAAAAGAAAGAGAACTGAACCTTTCAAGGAGGCAAGAGGCTTGGAACATTCCAGGCAACATCATGCAGTTCCTCGCAGGACATGGAGCATTCAAGAGATTCTGCACCTTGAACAATTCATCTCTGCTCTGTACGCTTTCTCAGTTCAACTTCGACGTGCAATTCTTAATCTGCATAACAGCCACAGTTATCTTTAACCCAGCACAAAGCAATGTCTTTAGCGGCCCTTAGCTGGATTGAGCTGGTTTCAAGAACGTACTAAGAGTTGGCGACAAAGACCATTTAACGAATCACCCAGTATCTCATCCGGATTATCAATTAATACTGGTTTTTTCCTCAGGATTTCTAAGAACTGCTTGCTGATCTCACCAATAATGAGATTTATTATTGACTTAACGTCGTTGGAAGTGTTACAAGGCCGCAGCACGAGCACATATTTGCACAGCTGGTTCAAATGCGAATGGTAGTCAGCACAAAAAGGCCACTAATGCGAAACAAATAATGAGCCCGTCGTGCGATTATTTTCCAGGGTCCTTCGGTTCAGGGATTTCAACGAACGTCGTCGACGAGAGAGAGAAAGAGGGAAGCGTCAAATGGAAATTCGGGCAGGTACGGCGTTAATTATGCAAAAGCGAACTTGTTTTCCCCGACTCTGAGCCCAAAGGCGGGATCCGTCATAGGAAGATGTAACCTTTAGAGAAGGCGAAGCAATATCCTTTGACTGAATGACATCGTCTCGATGAGCCACTCCTTTGCTAACCCTTGCAAACTTGAACTACGTTCCGGAGCAACTCGCTAGAGTGAACAACAACCTTATTTTTGGACATTCGCTAAGCGTCGGCTTTCTGAATGATTTAAACAAAAAATGATAAACAAGGAACTTTATTGGGGAAGCCTCTCGCAGGCGAGACAACGTAATATACAGGATGAGTCAGTCATTGTGTACTAAGGCGTGCATGGCATGTACGGCGACGCACCACACTACTTTCCTTAGCCCCACGTAAACTCACCAATATCTAATCTATCTCACTCTAGCAACTAATAAAACTCTTTTTCACACTGTTAACATGAAAGATAGGGAAGTTCCTGGAATTTATTGAGTTGCTCCTACTTACGCCTCGATCTTCCAAGCGCAGGTGATTTATAAGTGTCAACTTGACTTTTTCTAAAAGGATCGTGTTTACTGTTTTGAAATTATCGGTTCGAATTGAGAAATGGTAGTAAGTTCAACGGCGATGGGTGGAATTTCGGAATACGCACCGAACATTTTCTCAAATGGTGTTTTCGAATTCAGTAGCTCTTGAAACGTCTACTACTTTCGGCTAACGGTGAACCGAAGCTTTGAGGCGTAGAAGATGAAGTATCAAGGAATGAGAAAAGAAGGGGAAGACATCAGAAGGTAGGAACGAACGAACGGCTTGACGAAAAGAGGAACATTAACCTACTAGAAGAGATACACAAAATCCGAACTTTTAGAGACAGGTACCTGTTACGTACTATATCATCAATTAAAATACTAGTCACAACCAGAACTGAATCTTTATTGCATCGAGTAAACAAAAAACATGAACCCTAGCAACCAACATTCTTTTTTTTGTATGTTAAAAGACCTTCGATACTGCAGATTATTTTTCTTAAATATATATCCTGCGTTCAAAGATATCAAGTGGGTACGATTTCTCCTTATTTCTTCTCCCCTCTCTGTTTTGATGAGATAAGACCTCGGTAGGTCCATACTGATATTAGTTATCCACACAGATTGTCGCGGTTGAAGCTGGGATGACTCCATATCGCTTCCATATCGACGATCGAAATTTCTCTTTGACTTTAGGCCGTCTTTCCTTATTCCTCAAAAACTCATTCTCTGGCTGTGTAGGTACCAAGTTTTCCAAAGCGACTGGCACAGTTGTACGTAGCTCTGATGGGGTGAAGCCATCATCTAAAGAAGTAGAATTATACTTCATGATGGATTCGTCAATGTCCTCCCATTTTAAAAGAGAGTTTTTAGCAGTCTGAACACCGCTCCAGCGCAGATTTAGCAGATTCAATTAGACCGTTTGACTGAGGGATATTTTACTTATAAGACTTCGTATCCATACCTTTTAGCAAACTTTTGAAATCGTATTGAAAGGTGGTCCATTATCTGATCTATCACATTTTGGAAACGCCGTGTCTTGAAAAACATTTATTGAGAGTATCAACTATAGTCCGTGTCTAATTTGATGCTACTGCCATAATTTCCAAAAATCTTGAAAAATAATCTTTTACTTGAGTAAATCGACGCCAACAAGAGACCACGGAAGAGATGGAAATGTAGTGGATGGTTTCATTGGTTCAGACGGGTTCGATCTCTGCTGCGTTCAAACAAAACAATCGGTATCTTTGGAAATACCTGGCCGCTAAACGGTATCTTTTGGCAAATTTCTACACTTGACGATTCCTAAATGTCTATTCAGAACTGCTGTATGCAAAGATTTCGGAATCATATTCATAAAACTGGCCCACTAAAGAATCTGTGGCTTAAGGAGGAGCCCACCCTTCTATCAAGCATCTTTTCACGCTCATCAAAGTTACAGTTGTTGGGTGTACGAGAGGGGGAGCTTGAGGGTCGAAATAAAAATGAAACTCGGTGAGCGTGAGGAGGACTGTAATATACGTGCGGAAATGAGTTGAGTTAAAATTGAGCAGAGATGGTGTACAAATGGGCAGCACAAGGGCAGTAATCGGAACGCTTGAACTGGCGCGGGAAACTGTACGGGAGAGCGAGAAGTTACTGGGGCGATAGTTGGAAGCAGAATGAATTTGGAAGTGCTCTGTCGTGGCGAGGAATGTGAAATTGGGAAGGAAATAAAGAAACATGGCGAAAGGGGGCTGTTGGAACGAAACGACCGCTGCTGTGGGATTCCTGCAGGTGTGAGGGGCAGGTAAGAAATACACGGAGACAATGACTGGGGAAGTCTGAGGTCAAAGTGATATTAACTGACTCAATTCCAAGGAGGTAACAGGATGTACCGGGACAGAGTATCTGGTACATGACATTCTTCGCCTGAGACGCGCGTAATTTTAAAAGTATGAGGCATCAACTCTGTAGTCGTGGAGACAGATCGTTTATTGGTTTGTTGGCTAAAATTGATCAATTTTATATCTATTTTAATAATATCTTTCCCCTAAAAGGTAAAGTGAGATCTTTTTGGAGCGTGGGTTCGGACCATGTTATGTACAATGTTATCAATTAAGATAGAATCACAACGAGAACTGAGCCTTTATTGTACCAAGTAAACAAAAAACGTGAATCCTGGCAACCAACATCTTGGCAACACAACAGTATCTACAGCTCATGACTGACTCTATGGTATGTTCGGAATAGTATTTTGCACGTTGATCTCCCTACCTCGCAGCCCACGACTACGTAAGATAGTTACACTGCAACTAACCTCCTGCCAAAAAGTGGGATGAGAAGATTTAAACGAAAGGCTTCAAAAGAATGTTGAGCTGCCAACACATGACGAGTACTCAAGCAATACCAAGGTCAAAGATTATTCGTTAGGTGCATCCCCTGCTACCGAGCACCACTGCAATAATAATTAGAGGCCCCTGCTGAGGTGTATCTCTTCCCATGATTTACTTTTCTTTTTATACACTGGCACAACTGTACGTGCTTGTTAGTTTTGTACAATACATTTTACTCTATCAGTGTAACCAACAACTAGAGGAGAACGACTGAGAGGATTGAAAGGGGTGATGAGAGGATAGGGGGAGATGGATATAAGCCTGAAACGAAAGAGGTAAACCTACATTGGTCAAGGTGGTCCAGAGCTTACGCAAAAGCAGAGCTTTGGGAGATAGGCAATTGAAATCCTCTGGGCTGAGAGACACCTGCTTTATATAGATCCCCATCCTGTAGTTCCTTCTCTCCTTCCAGTTTATTATGGATGAGACTGGAGGATTCGCATCTTTGAGTAGGAGAGACTGCAGCCTCTTTGAGAAATTAACGACCCTGTTGAGCCTGCAATACGGTGATCGTTTCTAAGGACGAACACGACACGATCACCTTGAACTGTTAGCGTAAAACGCGTAGCTACATGACTGTAATTACTATTCCGGGTCTTAGGAAAGTTTGGCCGTTTGATAGCGACTGCCAGTACATTAAATCGTTCTATGTTTTTCGTACATTACAAGACCGTTGAACTCTTCACTCATTTATTATCAACGCTAAAACCCTCACAACCTTCCATCAAATAAAGTTTGTCCGTCAATTTAGTTATCGCCGCGTCCGCAGCGCTTTCACAGCGTTGAATCCGCGACTGCAGTAAATTCCACAACTTGAGCATTTCCGAATGAAGCGTGTTCATGTCCACCAGAGTAGTTTCAGTGAGATTCTTCAATTCTTGGGATATCCCTTCGTAGCATTTGCGTTGGTCAAGGGGGTTTTGAGTGACGAAGCAGCTTTTCATGGCTTGTTTCCCTTGCGAGAGGTGACGGTGGTGGTGATTGAAGCGTGTGGTGATTTTGACTTCGACGTCGCTATGACGGTTTGCTTCATTGTGCATG
Source organism: Pachypeltis micranthus (assembly GCA_020466155.1). Lineage (NCBI taxonomy): Eukaryota > Metazoa > Arthropoda > Insecta > Hemiptera > Miridae > Pachypeltis > Pachypeltis micranthus. Next base: position 45,142,400 of record CM035769.1, read on the forward strand.
CACCTAAAACGGAAAAATTATTATTAACGAGCAAAGGAAGCAAGAGGTTCGATATCAATCAGTAAGTATTCAAACCCAACGCTCCCCACATGAGGACCGCTTCCCCATATTGTGAAGTACACGCATAAACACAAATGTTGGTGATGTACCTGAACACATCGAAAGTTCGGTTTATTCCCTCATCACGCCTTTATCACCAATCCCCACAAAACAATAATTTTGCAATGGTCTCCAGGATTTTCTTTAGCTTCTTCGACTCACAACTTTCTTTTTTCTCCAGTTCAACACTCTCGGTCATTTCCCTCGCCGCGTATCTGCATATTGTCTTCTGTTGCGATTACCGTCTTCTTCGCTGTTGTTTGCCAGCACTCAAAGAAAGTAACATTTTACTGGTACCACAGCCATTTATGAATCTGTAATATCCTAAAATAATTGATAATACATACAGAATACGATACACACCTTGGTGACATGTTGTCCGACTTGGCTTCCATTACTAACTACGGTCAACTTATTCAAACAGACCCGATTTCTTCCCTTCGATAACCGAGTTCTTCTCAAAAATAGCTTCGACGGTTTTGATTAAGCATTCACATTATCATTCACTAATCAGTAAACAATCGGGAAACGGAGATACATAGATACGTGGAGAGTAGAAATCGGGAGCGTTTAAAGTGTCGGCAGTTATTGCGCCGCTGGTACTTATGCTAAATCCAACACGATTTTTTGGGGTAGATACCAGTCGACAGCTCTGAAATAGCTCGGAAATCATGAATATGGAGTCCATTTCGAACCGAATCTATCTGTCGGTTTTTGTTGCTATTTGCCTTTATAAGTTAACAGACATTTCGTTCATAATGCGACTGTTTCGTGTGATAAAATTATGTGAACTGAGATGCAAGATTTGGGCGATTTATGTAACGTAAATTCTGCTATACAACTGCTAAAAACAAAGTAGACGTACGAAGACTTACTTAATGGTTTCCAACACTTTCTTGTTCATATTATCAATAGACGCCTTGATCATGGCGTTATCAACGCATTCCGATGCCAAAACTGAGCGAATTGAAAGCGCATGCGCCATTCTGGCTACACTCTCTTCAGCCTGCTTCGCTCTTTTTTCAATCAGGTCGCACGTTTCGTAAATAGTTAGTGACATGTTGGTGACTTTGCTCGACACCTCCATCGACACCTGTGAACGGAAGAAACAGAAAAAAGGTTTATCAGCGGTTCCTATATTTGAAGCTTTAGTGTGATGTTGACGTTGATGAAGGGATGACATAAAACTTGTAAATGTGGATTAAAAAGGAATGGACGCTACTAGGATCAAATTAGGGTTAATGCAATGTGATCACACGAAAAGTATAGTTAGACGAACTCAGTTAAATTTTTTTTAAATTTGTGCAAAGTGGGTTGAAGGGTGTCAGGTTGCAAACTCACTGGTTGGATGATAGAGAGAGAAGAGAGACAAAAATCATAAGCAAGGTTTCAAGGAGTGAAGATATGGGATGAGAGGAGGATGGAATCACGCCTTCCCCTCAGGCCTTTCCCCAACTTATAACGACTGTTGAAGCTGAACAACATTTTTTCAACAGGCCTCTGAGATGGAGAGCAATAAAAAATAACTTAGGAAGAAACCCTGGCGGACACACTCTGGGACAGCGACCTTAGGCGAACGTCAGGCAAAACCTCCCACCATGGACCATGGCAGAGACAGTGGAAGCCCTCCATTCAATGGCACCAAGCAAAGCCCCGTGCCCATCGGGCACCCGCGCAGTTGCTTGCCAAAACTCCCCTCCCACAGTGTTCAATCGCTGCCTCGAAACAGGATACTTCCCACACCCACTCGAAGAAGCCAACGAAGTGTTCTTCCCAAAAGACAAGAACCGAAGCCTCACCAAAATGTTGCCAAAAAAAAAAAAAAAAAACTGAAAAGCTGCGCTACCTTCTACGAGAGTTTCTCTCTTTTTGGACAAAATAGTGAGAAGGGTGGACTGCCTCTCCCACCATGCCGCATACTCCGAGCCCATTTGCTGTCCTGGCTCACAACACCCATTAAGAGGACGATGCAGTCCGAATATTTATGCATCATCTTCACTATTTGCTTCTGGGAAAACATGAACAGACATTAAATAATCAACCAACTCTGATCACGACTCGCCCTTCTATGGGTGAGCTTGAAATTGAAATAATGTGCTCAATAAACACCATTGACTGCGATTTTGCAATTAAGGGGGATATCGAAAAATTCGTCTTTAGTATCTCATGATGGAAAAAGAAATCAATACATTTTACACATCAATCCCGCTGAATGAGTACGGCAATGTACCCCATGACAGCCGTATCCTTTCTGTTACCAAAAGCTTTGGTCCTAACAGACATGGCCAGTTAACTCACCAGAATGATCAAGTCCACTGATCCTAGGTCTAAAGTTAAAGAACTGTAGAAGTGCAGTAACAAAAAATTAGGCATTGTTTCAGGCTGTACTACAGCTGTCAGAGCTCTTGCCTACAAATACCCGTTTTGTAGAGACTTTTGCAGGTTTGGTTGAGAAAAGTATGAATGGGGTGGATTGTATGTATTATATAAATGAGTGTCTAGGCGAGTTTGGAATAGTACAAGAGGATTCTGCCGACACTGCCACAGGAACAAGGCCCTCAGGTCAAGTCCCACCGGCCTTGATATCAAGATGTGGGACTTGTAAGGTCGTTGGAAAGACCGATCTATCTCATCCTACATCTCCGTTTAGTGGATAGTAACAGAAACAAAATTTTTGCTAGAAGACACTCCGTCTGGTTTATCAAATTCAGTTATGCAGTTAGTACGGAAATCGAAAACGTTAAAACCCAAGCGTTGTGTGTGCCTCTCGTATAACGAGTTGCATTAGGTGGATTACCGCATCAGCTTCGGGCTGTGCCGCTAAACTAATCCAAGAATTTCTCGTTCGTTCTAATCGTATAGTCGCACGTCGGCGGCGTTCCAAACGAAAATGTGAACAAGAGCCCCACTTTGTAGAGAGTGCGTTCGTAATTACTTAGACCATCTCAGATGGTGCTTCCTGGAGATCGCTACACTCTAGCAAACCGTGTTCTGCCAATGTTCTATCAGAATGACGTGCTTTTATCAAGAAGAGCCTCCAAGATATTCTATTAAATCGGTTTCTCCCACCGGCCCACGTGTCGTAGAAGAAGGAAAATGCATCGAGGAAACAATCCTCGGAGAAGAAATTAAATAGGTCAGTCCTACAATCAGAGAGAGAGAGAGAGAGATCGGCCTCTTGAACAGACTCCTCTCTCCCCTCCCACCATCTACCTCAGCGTTCCATCTCGAGCAATTCCATTTCCTTTTGCAGCCAATTCCACTTCGAAACGCCTATTGGATTACAGACGCTTTGCAGTTTTCCCTCATATTTACGTGAGATGTAGATTGAATTGCATTATGGCTTTACGAAGCGAGAAAATATGGACGGAACGCACCATCACCCCCCACCAACCACAAAACATGGGAGCTGGTGCACCACAAAACATAAATATAAACACACCAACCCAAAGACCTAACTAAGAGTTGCCTAACATTGTAAGTGTGTTAATAAAAGTTTAAGGTAAGCATCCCCCCCTTCACCTCAATAAGTTTTCATTTATATACTTAAAGATGAACGGGCCCAAGCGCAGTTAAACAAACACGCGGGACAAAAAGTGTGAATAGGCGTTGAAATATCTGCTATGAATAGGTTTCATGTAGATGATAACGTAAAACCCAAATTGCTGAACTAAGAACCCCTACGATAACGTTTATCTTTCTAACTAAAATTGGTTTTTAGTTGTCCACTTTCTCGCTATACTATCCCGAGCAGTATAGACTCCATACTGAACCGTACTTTTCTTATATTAATTTTAATTCATTATAAGATAGCAGATTTTAGGTCAAGTTTTTAGTTAATAATTTTCAGTTTACTGCCCAACATCTTAAATTTTGGTCAACTTGCAGTTGTTCTCACTTCAATAAAATTTGTACGGCCCAGAAAGCCACCTTGACAATTATGACCCGTAAGTAACGCAGATATCCTTCCGCTGAGAACCTTGCCTTCTCTCTCAAGCAGCTCTTCGGATGGAACCTCCTGCTTTTGTTTCATAAGCATTCTACTCTGCATGAGACGAGCGCGAGGCCAGCTAATTACCCTACAAGATTTTTACTTCAGGGTCACGTAGTCAATCCTAAACCTCGACTGGTTCTGACCACGAGAAGCCCTCTGTATACATATTGCACATTCTCCACAAGCACCTGGATAACGAGTTGAGGTCTCCGGGTCGCTACAAAAGAAGCAAATATAAAAAGCTAATTTTTTCTTGTGTATGATTTTAAGAAAAGGGTATGCTTTTTTTTAAAACAAACTAGAGTTTAAACCATTGAGTTTATCATGTTTTTTTTTCTCTAAAAAAATTGGGCTATTAGTAAGATTGTCTCTTCTACTTAATAATTACTTCCTTCCTGTTTTTATTTTGATTCCGTGAACTGTACATACTTATTTTTTTCTTGTAAATGTTTCAGTATCGTGTGAGTAAAAACTCGTTACTAACACCACAGGCCTAGCTTACAGTTGGGGTCTAATTGTTCACTAACCTATAAGAAATGTTCCCTTTCTTTTCATGTCTGTTATTACGAAGTATTAATGAAACGCTCTCCCTCTCTCCACTAGGTATTTATGATCGGTACTCTACCAATTGGAATCCGTCTACATAAATACGACGATCAATTTAATTAATTAAATTGACCCCGAGGTGATAATTAGTTGTAAACCTAGCTTGGGGAAGAACATTTTATAATTAATGGGAGGATATTGCACGCGGAAGACAACAGAATCTAATTCTCCTTCTGAGACAACCAAACGGATTTTAGCAGGTTGCGAGCCTTAACACAGCCATAGCCCTCACTTAGAACACACATACACTGTTCAAATTTTCTATAAGAGTGTTTGTAAATCATCTTCCTCCACTTTCTTCGCAAGAGTTATGCGGCATTTCTCAGGTTACCGCCTTCCCATCTTCTCAAGATTACTTTCCTCTTCCGCAACCCTCCGTTTGTCATCTAGGCCTTTTGTACTAAACCCCCGCTCGATGCCTTCATCTGCTGCCGCCACTCCGTTGAACTGAAAACCACGCGTTATGAACAATAGCTTGCGTAAATACTTGCAAATGAGAAGACGGAGTTTTCTCATTCGCCACTGCGGGTTGTCGGCGTTTCTTCCCATTAACGAGCATCGGGCGGAACAGTTTGGCCGAATAACTTTTGTTTTTTACCGGGGGGGGGGGGGATCACATCGTGCACTGTACACGCTGGGATATGATGTGCCGTCATTCTATTTTCAAGTCACGTAGGGCGCGTACAAGATGGTCATCATGAATGGTAAATGCTCCACGAGACTAGGCGGACTGCAGCAGAGAGAAACCGGTTTTGTGACTACAATTCATTGTGAGCTATCTTGATTGTGATAGGGTACTGCAGTAGATGGTATCGTAGCGCTGTCCCAGGAGCCTCCACAAAAATGGGGGTTGTGCGTGAAGAGTCGACGAATGACGGCCTATTTCAAGTTATTGCGGACTCAGGAACGATGAATTATTTCAACTATTTCTTCCAGGGTTCTCCAACGTCGGGGAATCCAAGGGATCGCTCCTATGAACTAAGGGCGCTCGTTGCTCTGCACTGCACATTATTAGGTGATGTGGTAGGGGCGAGAAAGGGGCTCCTAAATGCTGAAGCGTCTTGCCTAATTGTGCTTTCCACAAAACACAACTGGTGGAGCTGGTGTGTTAAAAAGAAAAACCTGAGGGCATGAAGAACTTGACAACTAAATATCTGGTGCGAAGAAGTACAACTCCAGTAAACTTTATGATACGCTGCATCAAGGCATTGCTACAGAAACTTTACCGAGCTAAAAATGTAGGTACTATTAACAGAAAATGCCTTGTGATCTAATAAAATCCGTTAGACGACTTTTTTGAGAAAATTTTGAAAACATAAGAATTTTTTTCGTGTCTTCTACTCACGTTGGTGACCATTGACGACAACTCATTATATTTGTCCAACTCTTTGTCCAATGCGATGGCTAAAGGCACAGGTAGGTACGGCCGGCAGTCAACCTGTAACAATATTCAAATGGGAGCTGTTTATAGAGTAATATGAACGAACACTGTACAACTGTGCAATGCCTATATAGCTAATTCACATGACAGGTGCTCGAGAAACGTCTAGAAAAAATGACTGGATATCCCGAACCCCTATGTCAACGCGTTACGTAATGGCACTTGCATCAAGCTGAAATTCGTTTGGAACCGTCCGCGACACCGTCTTCATCGTGAATTTTATTTATAGTCGAACAGTAGTTTGAAAGTTTTTCAGGTAAAGTAGAAAACGGGAAAATGGCCTAAAGTGGGTGAAAATTGTGCGTGAAAGATTGAAACTCATAGATTCCTCCGTTAGCAAATCCTTATTGTCGTAATAACTCTTACATGAATTGACTTTGGCGTGGGCCTTGTTCAGCTCATGAAACTTGAACGCCACGTTCAATTTGTACGTATATTTGAATTTGAAAATGAGATCTGTGGTAGTCGAAAGTGCCGTTCTGTACGGTACGCGTCAATGGAAAGGCGAGGCAGCTGGAAAAGAGCCGTAAAACCGTGAGGAGCTGCGAGCGAGATTGCAGAGGAGAGGTGGCACCGCGGTAGACATTCCGGTAGCTCAGTAAGCCCCGGAGTCTTATACCGAAGGTGAGCTGGAGGAAAGGTGATGAAGGATAATGCCCCGGTAGCACTTGAGATGAAACGGATCGTCACTCAAACCTCACCTCGTTCCGAGATAGGAAGCAAAGCCAGTCGACGAGGCGAACAGAGTTCCCCCAGTTCTCTAGGACTGAAGGAGCTGCTTCATCGCAACCAACGACGTACAAAATAGGTAGAGTGATAGTGCGACGCATCATTCAACTTTCCTCAGCCCCTCGCTCATGCAACGGTTTTTATCACTCCTACAACTTACCAACACCGTTCTTCGTTCAGCTGAGATGAGCTTGATAGAACAATACCCCTCGTAGAAAAGAATAAAACTGCTACATATACAACGTGTAACTTCGTTCAAAGCATTTTTACAGAAACGTTTACGAAGAACAAAATCCACTAGTTACCTGAAATCACATCGTATGTTTGAACAAAATTGTTGTTACCATTTTAGGAAAATGAGAAAAACACTTATTTAATTTGTAGTAAATATTTTCCCATTTTCTTCCCCTACACCTCCGTCTTTAAAGTAGTTGTTGAGTACAAAATGTGGGTAGAGATTGCTGAAAGATATTGTATCAGGTTGGTCGAATTCAGCTACGTAGCTACTGAGGACATTTTGAAAATATTAAAAAACACGATTTTGGTCGCTATCTTTGTTCGTGAAGAATAACGTATCGTGAGGGAAGAAAATCGAAGGTTATTTTCCCAAAAAGTTAAAAAACGATACGTTTGCTTCATAAGCACACATCTTCAAAGAAGGGAAAAAGTTAGGTATTAATTAGGAGAAGACAATTTGTATGTGAAATGAACATCGTTAGAAGCATTTGAGAAAATAAAACGAAAAAACTCTCATTTTTGTCGTTTACAGCAAACATCTCCATCAACAATATACATAAGAATTCATTGAATATTCCCCATAGTAAACCCCGCACACTGTGGCCGATTTAAATGAAGTAGTACGCCAACTTCGAACCTATTTAAGTGCAATTACGTGCGATAAAAAATCGACCTGTGGCCAGTCAAGTTGAACTTGAGTCGTTCAAAACTCACGCACCCTCTCGCAAGCAGCTCCATAATTTATTTCTGTCCTGAACGTCCGGAGGCGGTTGGCGACAAGAACGTACCTTCAGGGAGAATGTCGGCGGTTATGATTGATAGACGGAAGTCCAGTCAAGAAAAAAAATGCTGCTCTATCAGTCTCGTCGTTATCTGCCTGAGCCTCCCCCTACACATTACCTTATCTTCGGTTGAGTCGCTGACGACGAAAAAAAAGAAGAAAAACGCTTTTACAGCGCGGCTCGTAATTTCGGTGACGCTTTACCAACCCCCTGAGAAAATACTTTTTTTATGCGGAGAAAAACTGCCCACGCAGACGGTGCTGTCGTCACTACGTTTTTACAAGATGTTGCTGGTGTGTTGAGGTAACTACTGAAGATGAGGACCAATTACACAACATAACGTGTTATCAGCACATCATTCACATCCAGAGAATGCACCCCTAAAACAACAAGCCGCTGAAGAAATCAATTTGGTTCAAGTTAACGTACCTCTTTGGTGAGTCCATCTCCACTGGCTGAGATACTGTGGGCGAGTGCTTTCGATGTAAAGACCAGCCGTTAGGTCAGTACTAAAGTCAGTTAGTTGGTCGTGGTCTTTATATACGAAAAGAAAGGTAGTGGAGGGGAGAGGAAAAGGAAGGAGGTCGTGCACCTCTGGGGAAACCCGCTAGAGGTGAAGGGAAAGGAATGTAAGGGCAGTTTTTGTATGTCCAAAATAGTCTGTTGAATATCGATTCTCGCCCGCAGTATCTTACCAACCAGAGGAGACGGACTCACCAGACAGGCACGTTAACTTTAGTAATTTAATATCAAATTGATTTAGCAAAACAATTACTAAATCAATTTGATATTTGTGGAAAACCACGTAACAATTTTTAGAGATGCTTGGGTAATTCAAGGAAAAACTGTTCGCGCACAAATAGGGGTGATGATATTGACACCTATTAATCTGGGCGAGCACGTTAAATGAGGGCCTCGTGTTGATAGTGGGAAATGACAATTAAAATGAAATGAATAAAGCTGTACTGATAAAATAATATTTGAAAATTAATATTAGAAAATTGCTGTCCGTAAATAAATAAATTAAAATTCTTCTTCGGCACGGAACGTATAAATCGGGCAGTTCTGACCTTGTTGGAACGATGATAACGAAGGAGAGTCGACTTTGTGTTGCGTGACTGCAGTAAGATATCGCGATGATACCGCTAAATTTGTCCAACTAAACGTAAAAGTTAAATGTCTCTTCGGAGCACAATTTGGTTGAGTACGAAACAAAAAGGCGATTCCGATCAACCTCTTCTTCGGGCTCTCGAGCGCACATGGCCGGAGATTCGAGCCCACCAGGCCGGCGAACGTCCTCGAGAGGAGGGGCCGTCAGGTCCGGTCCGGTCCGGTCTTCGATGCCTTCGATGCGCCGGCGATCCTTGTGAAGCTCCGTGGTATCAAGAACCAAATAAATAAAGAAAAGAAACGAAAACAAAGCAACTCTCTTGGCCGTAACAAAAACTCATTCGATAATCCTCTAATAATCGTTTGAAAGTGAAGACAGTTGGAAATATCCGTTACAACGCATCACGCAACGTTTCTCAGCCTCAGGTGCATTCTAGTTCCAATCCAAAATATTTCCCTCGAAGTTTATATAAACATGGTAAAACTTAACTCGGTGTTACACGAAGAAGCACGTAACAATTGAAGTTCGGGAATTGAAAGACCAACGTTAAATCAAAAAATCAACGATTCGGGAACAAAACTAGGAACTGCGTACGATGTTAGGCTACAAAACGACGTTTAAATTCCGGAGTTTCTGATGTTGCTCCTAATTTCCTCAACAGCATCATCAACTTGCATCGTATAGGTTGATTATTGGACTGCCATAATACCATCGGTACCGTCATAAGGACGACATTTATGTAGTAAACCACGAACATGATGTTAAACACGAAATTTGAGCCGCAATCGCTCAAGGAACGCTCACACTCCGGACCACTCCCCGAAATGGTGTTGTCCGGGCTTAAAAGACATTGAAAGGCGAGGATCTGAAGATTTTTTTCGGCTGACTACGTGACGTTCTTTTATACGCTGTAAGGCTAAGGAAAGTAAAAATATCTGGTACGAACCCACGGACAACTACAAGCACCACTAAACTTTTTATATGGAAACTGATTGCGCTTAACGAATATTAACGGTTATGTGTTTGAGTTGTATTCTCTGCTGGTGCAGTTTACATTTGCTGCCAGGGCTCTGAAAAGTGGCATATTGCTTGAATTATTGTTTCGTCCCAACTTTCAGTTCCTCGAGGGAATTTACACGCAAAGTGAGCGTTGCCGTTTACTTTGCTACTCGAAACTGCTCGTTTTGTTTGCTCTTCGAAAAACCCGGGAAAATTATGGCGGAACAGTTTCCGTTGTTGTTCTACGTTTGATAAACCTTTTGAATCGATCGCTCTTAACTAACAAGTCACAAACATATTTATACCAGGGAAGAGCTAGAACGCACAATTGTGGCTTAGTCAGAACCGCTAAATCCGAAAGTCAATAATTGTGAGCGGAATTTATAAGGGAAAACTGCACTAAAACAGCTGTTCGCGTAAATATATTATACTGCTATTTTTCCACGGATGAAAATCTTTCACGATCTCATTAACAACATCCACGCGGCTTCCAGCCAACCCCAATATACCGTCACGGGATTCATCTCTGCCCAAGATCACGCTCTAGAAGCCACGTCCCCAGACACCTCACCTTCAACCTGTAGGGCCGTCACACCCTTGCAGTATAGCTCACATAGACAAGTAGAGAAGGAGCTTCGTAACGACGGAGGCATGCGGTCAAGGCCTGGATCCCTACCTTTCTTGGGAAACAAGAGATAAGGATGTTGGGAACCAGCTGCTTTATTTCATCTCTGCAGTGAAATTCCTAACGTCCAGCTGGAGTGGAGCAATTGGCGGGCAATGACTGGTGGTTCAGCGTATTTTTACAACAGATTTGAATGATTTACATTACATATTTTGTAATATTCAAAAAATTACGCGGGAGAATTTGTATTTGAACAGGTGAAATTCACTCAGAACTGAGAGACGTTTTGCGAAACTCTCGTGAAAACCCGGTTATGAATTTTAGCCGTCAACTGGATAAAGTTAAGGTCAAACTGGGCAAAATAAGCGCGAGAGTTGCTTTTGATCAAAAGGCTTCGGGACGAAAAGGAAACCTTGACGATACCCTGAGCTGATTCCCTTAGTCTGTAGCGAAACCGTACAACGTACTTCTGGAAGGAAATAAGGCAGTGGACGAGTGCTCAGTCAGCAAGAACAACGAAGTATGCTGAAAGTGGGGATAGAAAATTATCGCAGGAAGGATGGGGCTCCCACTGAATCGATGTATCAAATCTGCTTTGCAGTTTTCTAGCGTCGCTGTCTTAGATACGCAATAGCCAAGTTTATTATGAAGAAAACGCACGGCGTTCACCATTTTAATGCTTTAATTTCCTTATTCCTACGAAGTGAAAAATAAAATTACTTTTTAATAAAATTAGGAGTGAGTATTGACAGTGAAGATGTTCATGAAGGTGAGTTGCATTAGTCAGGTCCATCGGAGATCATCATTAGATCGGAATGCCTTTTAAGCTTGGAACGCCGTGGAGGTGCCGCAGGGATGGACCTGACAATTTCGTTTGGATGGCGTAGCATTCGGCAGACGAGGTTATTGTTTGATGACCTTAGTACATCATGGGCTGCAGGCAAGTCCAAGTCCGAGTGGAGGAGCGTGTTTCTAACCTACCACGGGGATAGTGTGACGAGTCTGAGTGTTCTATTTTGAAGGATTTGGATTCGGCGGATCTGAAGTCGGATGCAGAGCTCCAGATTTCGCACGCGTATTGCCATACGGGTCTGATTGTAGACAAGTAAATGTGCCGTTTAGTTTTTAGGGAGAAACTTGAGTGAACGAATGCGGTTTCCCAAGTTAGTCTTACGTTGGAGATCTGGTTTAATATTGCAGGGATGTCTCACGTGAAGTTTAGGAGAGCGGGTTTAGAGCCGTTAATACCGATTTTCCATTGACGCGTCCACTTTTCGAGTTGGAAAACGTAAAAAGTAGGGAGCCATGCGCGATTTCAGGTGATGAATACCGAACCAGGACGACCTGGTCATCGGTGTAGAGAGCGTGGTAGCATGTGGAGACTAATGCAGCAACGGGCTGAGAATGCTTCCTCGGGGTAGTGAGGTATTCTGATTGAACAATTACTTGATAGGTCACTTGATAGACTTGTGATCTTTTGAACATTTAAACGCGGAATAGCCACATGGAAGGGTTGCTATTTTTGGAGGTTGAACGATTTATCGCTAGATGGAGCCAACCACCCTGTAACTTGCAATTGTGCGGAGTCCAAATTGACACTCATGTAGGAAATCATCCGTTCAAATAGTTTGTGGGCATAATTTTTTTTTGTACTGTGTAATGTACAGGCTTCGAATGACAAGAAAAAGTTAGCATAAAAAAAGCCCGTGTCAGCAAATGAATCCTTCCATACACCTTCTTGATGTTTGCCTTTTCTCGACCTCCTGAGCAGCCAATAGAACTAGTTCACGCAACACAGTGGGTCTCTAGGTATGAGAATTGGCGTCAGGACGAGAGAGGAGAGCTACTAAACGGTACGGGCACCGATTGTGGATTGACTTGGTGGCGAATAGGAATGCACATTTGGGGAACCACGAGGGTAAAACAGGTTGTCGACCACGAAATAGCCTTGCGTTAGCAGGTCTCTCTTTCTCTCTTGATTGAACTCCCGTGAAGTAAGGAAAAACCCGCATCCGTTAAGGGGAGGGGGGGGGGGAACTTTCCCGTTAGAACTAAGTGCCACGTCCTTATTTTGCCCGATCTGAGCCGACACATAATAAGCTACCTGTATGGCGCAAAACGCCGAATCATTATGAGTTTTTTGACCTCGGAACCCCTTGACCTGCCCTAACAGGACTCCCTGACCCTTAACGGCAAACTCATTGTTTCCCCAAAGACCTTCATCCTCAACCCCTTTTTGATACCTATGGAAATTCCAACTCTTCAGTAATTCCAATTGACAACGGATTTCCACTTTGTCTGGACATTCAAAAATATTATTTCCTCCTCTCTTTTCACATTCCTCTCCACGATAGACAGCTCCTCCCAAACTGATTTTCCTACGAAGTCTCGCGAATTTCGGTCGTCTCCTGTTCTCCCAACACAGTCATCTAACACCTAATTTTTTCGGAGTGTTTTCGCAGCGAACACAAGCTTTTACAGGGAAACCTTGTTGACAGTCCCATCAAAACATTGTACAGCGTCAGCTCGTAGTACCACAGGAGCTCAATAAAGTCCGCTACCAGTTTCTACGTAGAACGTTGAGTTATGTTTTTCAAGTTCATAGGAGCTGAGTAAAAAATAGATTGGCCTCATAACTAGAATGCATGTGAGGCTGAGGAAAGTTTGAAGCGTGGTACCAGACATTCTTATGTTTTCCCTATTATTTCACAGCTATAAACGCCCCCCAACAAATTGTGAACAGCCTCATAAACTACTTATGCACGGGATATTCAATGAACGTCGTGACGTCAAGTAGGCGCCGCTCCCTAAATTCCTCAACTTTTACCATTAACTAATTCTATACACAAATTGAGTTGTAGCAGGATCATATGAACTGTGAATCGCAGATTTAGTCGCTAAGAATGAAAATGAGAAAAATCTCCGAGTGAACGTGGCGCATCGAACCAACTATTGAAATCTCCGAATTGGGAGGGGTTGGAAGAGATTAGGTTACATCATTCTTCTTGTCAAACCCATGAAATATGGATATTCAAGCCGATGACAGGGGTCTCACGAAACAGGTCATTCCCGTTAATTACGAGAAGGGTGAAGAGGGCTCAATTTACCGGAAAGGTGTGGTATCTATCAACGATCAGGGTCCCTTCGTATAAACGACAAACGAGGGGATGGAATAAGCTCCAGGAGCGCGGTTTATCATCAAATCACCGGCAACGGGGAGCTAAAATTCATTACGCCTCGCCGTTGGTTGTAGTTAATCACTCAGCCTCGGTCATATTTGCAGTTTAGAGGCTCCTTGAGTCGAAATTACATTTCGGTCGGGCTGTTAATTGGCGTTGAGCAAACGGCGCTAATAGGGAATCCGCGAACCGGCGAGCAGAACGATGCCGTTCCCTACGCCTGGGTTATTCGGGTGGAAAGGGAAGATTAGACAGAGATTGGTTTTAGGTGTTGAATGTAATGGCCGTTATTGGAGAGGTCTCAGTGTCTGCAGGAGACGCCTTAGTCAACCAGTCAGCACCTCCGCAAGCTGAAGTGCTACCAAACTCATTCCCATTCTCCGCTCATTTCTTAATTTCCTGCCTTCTACAACTCTACAAGTGATTAGCGTAAGCCACGATGGTTATTGAACACTACGCTAATTGCTGTAAACATTTTACGGATGTTTCAAAACTTCAACCCGATTTGTCACAAATTTTTCTACAATTATCACCCTATTTTTAGCAATTTATACTTCTTGTGTTCAACTTTCCTTCTGTTTTTCTCACAATCCTTAACACTTCTACTTGATTTTCTGATGAAAATCTAAAAATGATATCTAAAAATGCTAACTTAGTTTAATGCGATTATACACCCCACTTTAAAAAATTTGTTACTAGAATTTTTAAGAATCTCCAGTCCACTTCATTTTTCTCCAATTTATGCTCGCTTCCAACAATCTTTTCTTCTCTTAGTAATTATAACACGCTTTATGAGTAATTTCTCATGATTTTTTCAAACACTTTTTGCCCAAATCTGTTTTTATTGAATTTTCGATTGCCCAACAGTTTATTCTCATAAATATTTCCTGGAATTGCCAACATTTTCTCGGACTTTCCACCGATTGTGTGCGTAATTTTCCTATGATTGTTGCCCGTTTTTCTGGAGAACATTTAAAGATGGAATAGCCACATGGGATTGCTATTTTTGGAGGTTAGGCGATTTATTGCTAGAAGGAGCCAGCCAACCCCCTGTCACATGATTGCAAGTGGCCGATAGTCCATATGGCCGCTGATTCAACGGTTATCAATGCCAAGGTGTCGATAGTATAATCTTGATCTTGACTTCGAACGATGTTTATGTTTGAAATTTTGCTGACGTGAACGAGACGCTCGTTGACCAAGCTGATTAATGTCCTCGGTAAAGATTGTTGGTGCAGTGTCAATTCGGCGGTGTGAAATTTCTCGACTATCGATCTTCGATGCTTCCAAAGTGAATGCTTTCTTCTGGATATCTTCGAATTTAAGCCGTTCGTTGTCCGATGTCTGCAGGATGGTCTCGCGAATCGAATCGTCTCGTAGACCGCGGATGAACTGTGCGCGAAGAAACGTGTCGGCAATGCTTGATTTGCCGTCGTCCATAGGGCACAGAAATTCGCAGTTCGAGATGCCACGTCGTAGTTGGGCGATGAAGTCAGCTATTGACTGTCCCTCCTGCTGGTACAGTGAGAGAAATCGATGTTGGGGCACTAAAACATTTTTCTTCGGGCAAAGGTGGTTTTCAAGCGGTGTGAGGGGAGGACTCTTTTGCTACCGATTTTGGCGCTACCAAAGATACTAAAAGCTGGTAATAACTTGGTCCTATTGAGTTTAACAGCATTAGTGCACACACCCTTCATCATTAAATAATTCTCAAATCTAGCTTTATACATTGGAAAATTTTCTTTTGCTGATACAAAATTTTCGAATGGTGTAATTAATGCAGCTGGGTTCTCTGAGCTTTGGTATGTTGATGCAGAGCTGGTTCTGATTGCTAGTTTGGATACCAGCAACTTTTGTAGATGTTGGACCTCTTTCTACTGCTCGCCTAATTTGTCCATTAGTGTCTTTTTGTTTGTCAACGAATGCTGCGATGAACGATTGAAATTGTTTCGCATTCACATTGAAATTTTGAGTTGGAAATTCGAAGTTCGACGGCTGACTAGTATTAATCATGAAAAGAAAGTACTCGGGTATTGAAATCGCGTATTGAAGATGACGTAGAATAAGTCAGGCGAGAGCTAGACACATTTTCAAGAATGGTAGAACGGAAATGAATTTTATTAAATCAGCAGGGAGTAGCTATGGTGACTTTGATTGTAATTCACTGGATGAGACACAACGAACAGTTGAAATGCTTTTTGCGCAAACAATTTTTACTCGATTTTCATGCTGTTTTAATCAATTATCCACAACGTGTTTACTACTTACGAAATGCTACTCGATCTCCACAATTGTTACCAGATTTACCTGTTGTCTTTCTCATGTCACTTTTCCCCGAGAAATACAAGCGGAATTCCTATGAATCGATATCTTCTTTTCTCTAAGGTTGACATCTTTTGCCGGTTTTGCTAACAACTTCTACCAGGTTTCGCATCCATAGTGCTGGATTTTCGCACGATTTTTGCCCCTGTTTGCCGCAAATTAAACCCGGTGTTGTTCTGAAGGTGTTTACTCGCGCTCAGGGCCATTTTATTGAGTTTGTTATCAATTTTTACTGATATTTCGTCGCTATTATTGGGATCTTCATGCTTGTTTTCCAAACAATTCATTTCTTACTGGTTTTCTCGTTCTCCCTACAATGTTAACTTGATTTCCCCGAGAAGTGAATTCCCTAGAATCTTCAACTCATTTTCCAACAGTTTTTGCAAGATTCGCCACATTATTTACCCATTTCCCATCTGTTTTTACCTAGTTTTCAAAAATGTTTACCCGGTTTTCCAGCGATACTAGCGATTTTTACGCACTCGCCTTTGCGACTTTTTTACAAAACATTCCGACAATTTTGGAATTATTTTCCCAATAGTTTTACACAGATTTTCCACATGTTCGTATTCATTTTTCCAACTACTCCCTTTATGATTTGCTGGCTCACGCATGAGTTTCTGCAGCTTTTTTTTTTTTTTTTTTGAAACGGTGGATGCAGGCAATACCCTCACTGCAGCCACAAACGGGCCTATTGTAAGGGCGTCCATGATACTCGGATCATGGCCCACCTGCACCACCCCCAGGCCCCACGGCACTGGTCTCACTTGGTGTGACGTCACCTATGCGCCCCCACCACCCCCGCACAAAGCGGAGGATATCCGCAAGTTCTGCAATTGCCACCTCTTCGGGCTGAAGAAAGGGCCTCCCAAACGCAAAACGGCGCGATGCCGCGAGTCCATCGCATATGCACAGCACATGCTCTGCCGTCTCTAGCCCTACCTCACAGAACCTGCATACCTGTACCTCGCACTTGCCAATATTTGCAAGGTGGTACCTCAGCGGACAGTGACCTGTGAACAGGCCACATATGATCCTCATATCCTTCCTCCCCAGTGCAAGTACCTCCTTGGACCTGTCTCTGGAGAGCCGGATGAAGAGTTTTGACGGTCTGACGGCCTGCCAATGAGCAGCCCTGCACCTGTCCTCCCATTTGCCAACCTCTCTACGTAGGTGGCTCCTGGTAGTCCCAACAAAGGGCTCAGGGCCAATAGGGATCTGCTCTGATCCCTTCTTAGCCAACCTATCAGCCCGTTCGTTTCCCTCTATACCCTGATGCCCTGGCACCCAACACAGTGTTACACTGTTGTCCTCTGCCAGGGCCTTCAGTCCAGTCAGACACTCCCACACCTGCTGTGATGTGAGACAGTATGAGGCTAAGGCCTTGAGAGTGGCCTGTCTGTCCACCATGATGTAGATTCTCTGCCGCTTCAGTCTCCTCTGCAGCAGCCGCTGCACACAGACTGTCACCGCAGCCACCTCTGCTTGGAACACCATGGCCAGCGACCACAATGGGATCGCTGCTCTGATCCTCAGCCCAAAGACGCCTGCCCCTGCAAGGCCACCCTGCACCGAGCCATCAGTGTAGTATACCAGGGCCCCAACTTCGAAAGCGGGAGCTCCCCCTACCCACCTGGATCGCTCATGAATGAGTATCCGAAAGGGTAGCGCGAAGTTGAACCTCGCGGGCATTGAGTCTACCACATGCAGTTCAGCACCCCCCCCCCCACCTACACCTTGTCAAGGATCAAGTGGTAGGAACTCCTCCTCCCCCGCATGATCAGACCCAACTCCAACATACGGACAGCCTGGAGGAACGCCATCCTTTTAACATGTATGTGGAGTGGAGCTAGATCTAGCAAGACCTCCAGTGCAGCCGTAGGGCATGTTGTCATACAGCCTGTAATGGCCAGACACGCCCTACGCTGCAGTTTATTTAGCTGCAACTGCACTGTCTTGTTTTCCACCCTAGTCCACCAGACCAGGGCTCCATAGGTGACTACAGGCCTAACAACCGCAGTGTACAGCCACCGGATCATCCCAGGCCTCAGCCCCCATGTCTTCCCCACCATTCTTTGAGCTGCCCACATCACCACCGACGCCCGCTGTAAGGCTTTTTTCACGTGTGTGGCCCAAGAGAGCTTTCCATCAAGAAAGACTCCCAAGTACTTGATCTCATGCTGGATCTTGACCACCTTGCCACCCAGCCTGAGTTCCCGCAGCGTAAGGCTGCGCCTTCTGGTGAATGGGATCAGGCTCGTTTTGTCTGGATTGACAAACAGTCCTTGCCCATTGCACCATGTCTGTAGGGTATTCAGTGCATGCTGCATGCATTCACTGATTACACTCGCGAATTTACCCCTGACTATAATTACCAGGTCATCCGCGTATCCTATTACCTTGTAGCCCTCCTCCTCCAGCAGCTCGAGAAGGGTATCAGCTACCAGTAACCAGAGGAGAGGGCAGAGCTGAATTTGAATTCCCGCAGCGTGCTTTCTAGCGACTCTTTTGTGAGCCATTCCTATTTCTCATTTACAGTTCAACATTGAAATTACGCTTCGCTGATGACACCGCTGTCTTAAGCAAGGTTCCCAGTGTTGCTGAAACGTAAGATGCACTTTACAAACGTGTTGAGGTCACAGCAGAATGGCGTGGAAAACCCAAATGCCAACTCATTCTTTCACGGACTTGTGCAAAGAACCTTAACCTTTTTGACTCCGACCCTTTCAGCCTTGAAGCGAAAATACTGCTGTACGTCATGCTCATTCGTTCCATTTGGCAATGGTTATCAGACCTGAAGAGACCGGAGAATGGAGACGACAATGTAAATTATCTGATGCAACGCATCACTCAGCGTACCGGCGTTCAGCGATTTTCGTGGCTTTAGCTGCTAATCCAATCTATTTTTGACTCCGGCCATTTTGAGCAGGTGCAGCTACTTACACCTTTATTTAAAAACCTACGCATAAACACTTTATGGGACTATACACGATTGGGGGGGGGGAGTGATTTGTGTTTACAGTTCTGGAATTTTAGGGGGAAAACTATGGATAAAACTAGGAAAAAAACGCTCAATGGTATTCACACACAGATCATGTTCTCAAATGTTGTTTTCGGAATCAGCCCGCCTTTAAAAGAAAAGACCTGAAGAAAACTCGATAACTTTCCTTCCTTCTTCCAGAGCTCAAGAAAGTAAAACTTTGGACAACTAAAAACCTTACATTACAAGCGCAACTCGTCGCGCACACAATGATTTGATATTCTTGGGTTCCGACCTGTAGTTCGAAATTCATACTAACCCTCACTCTCAGCATCTATGAAAACTCCCCGTGAAGTTGTTATTGTTATTTATTAAATGTTGTTCTGACAGGAGGTTCATAAAATTTATTGATCCTGGCCAAGGATATCCCCGGGGACGTACTAATATGTCAATTTTATTATTATCAAAATTGTATCGTTTATCGAACAGGGAAAATTGATTTTTTTTAAATTGTTTCAGGTACCGTATGAGGATAAAACTGATAAGATGCAACATCTTACCTTCACAAGGAGAAAGAGCCACGTCGTCAGAGCGAGGTGCGATAGCATTTTTGTCCGGGCGAAATAAAAGTGTCAATACCTCGTTTTAATGGACGAGCGACAAACATAGTCAACCTCCGTCTGGTCGCTCTCGCGAACTCGCCAAGTCCGAATAAATCTTTTAATGCCCCGCTTTTTTATCTTATCTTTTCAAATGCGAGCCCACTTTAATTTTATCTAGTTCCCAAAGAGGGAACCACGGCGTTAAGACAAGTGGAATTGATAGGATTATTTTGGCTAATGACAAGATAACTGTAGGATTTACAACAATAACACAATCTTAAGGTTATTATCTTTGTCAGATTTATTGCGGAACAATTAAGACATTATGAACTCCTGTAAAATATTTATTTAACATTCTCTCAGCCTAATGATGAGAAAAGTAGGCATTTAAGGTCTGGAAGTGGTTGAGGAAGACGGCACTGACCTGCGTGACCTCAACCTCCCTGAACCCTCGAGCGAGCGAAATGCTAGGTTCGTCTCCAAATACGGCTGGACGAAACGAACTATAAGAGCAGACGAAAATGAACTGAATGAGCGGGCGGTATACTAGGACATTTACTCTAGTGATACCATGGATTGGGGGAAGGGGGGAGATAGTGAATTTGACTATTGAAAAGTGTTTTTGAGAACACTGACTGTACATTTCCGGAGTCTCCCATCCGACATATAAGTGGCTGTCTCAACGCTCTAGGAAGTGTGGCGAATTCGAATTTCAAATGTTCGAATGTGCAGGGGTTTCCCTTCTCTGAGCTCTCTTGACCCCAGATGGATTGTATAGTGTGCACATCTGAGGGAGTAGTGATGAGCTCCCGATAGACCAACCCGTTTTGTCGGCCTCTGGCTTTCTGGCGCTAGAGGACTTCGCAAGGAGTGTCCTTACATGGTCACAAATATATGTATCCGCTGAGTCTCCAGTGAGGCGAGCTTTCTGGTAGAATGAAGAAAGACTCGTGCTGGTCAACTGGCTCTTGAAGCTATTTGGCCAAAGAGCTGCTTTCCCTTGTCTACGACGTAGGTTCAAAGTTCTCGGACCGGCATCAGTTGGATTGAAAGATCGGCAGGGAAATCTCAGGATCTCTGGAATGATAGGGTGGTGGGAGGGACGTTGAGATAATTGGGAAGATGGTGGGTGGAGGGGTTACAAAACTACAGTCGGTATTTTACTATTTATTTCAATATCATTTATACGTTAAAATTTATGCATGTCTACGTCCATACACTAAGACTACTTCAAAATTGACTGAATATTCGTTTTCTTTTTGCAGCCTAAGAAACCACGAAGCAAATGCTTCGTCTGGTTGAGGGAGGTACCCAGGACATGCAAATACTCTCTTCTAAAAACTCTCCAGATTGAACCCTGATTTCGGAGACTGCCAACCATAAAGACAAAGAAGAAGCCGGATGTCGCCTAGAGCGGACGAAATGTCGCGCAGGCACCGTTACGAAACTGCGTTCGACTCCAAAATAAGTAAATCCGAAGACGATTTAGACGTGGACGAAGTGGCCCACAAGTCTATTTTGGTCATAGGAGCCAACGAAGAAACGGAAAAATTTTTTAGAAGGCCGCGATCCCTCGTTGGAATTGAAGAAAGGCTGTCCAGAGGGATGCGAGACATTGACATCGGCGTCGAACCATATTTGACGATATCCACACCGCCATCGGCGTCGTTTCGGAATAAGTTTCACTCATCATATTGCGTTGCTACGGCCGTCAGTTCTCCTGATGTTCACGTAAGATCTAAAGATTTGAAGCTTCCTAAAAAATCGACCAAGCCGCGTGCTAAGAGTTGCTTATTGGGAAAACTGGATAGTCTGCCCAATTTACGTAAGCGGGAAGGAGGCGAGAGCAAAGTGAGTAGCGAGCCTGGTGGTAAAGGAGTGCTGGAAATCAAAGGAAGGCCGAGGCAGGGATTGAAGTACTCGAGCAGCGAGTCAATGGCTACGTCGAGCTCTGGCGGGAGCCTCGAGTCCATTCGGAGTAGCACTAGCGAAGGGAATAGATCCACTTCCAGTTGCGAAAGCAGGCACAGCAGCTCTTTAAGCTCTCACAGTTCAGAATCTGCACCAAACGCCGCGTTCCGCCCTAGCCTGCCTTCCTTGAACTCCCGAGTCTTCCAGTTGAACAAGCTCAACATCCTCTCTCCTATATCTGACAAGTCTTCCCAGGAGCCCTGCAGCGAGGCTTCTGAAAATAACAAAAACAATAATTCTGAAAAAGGTTCACCAGAAGACGCCGGAACGCCAGGAAGTGAAACTCAGAAAAAGCGCCGGTTGCCTCAAAACCGCAACGTTCTTCGAACGAGTTTCACCGTGGAAGCAGAACTTCACAACGGCAGCGATTCCGGCATTTCGGTACTTTCTCGAGTGGGGCCAGCTGAGCCGTCAGACTTTAGCGAATTACCATTCGACATGCCCAAATTAAGAAGGAAAAAGTTGCAATTGATGGAAACATCTTCAGTTCAAGACACTTCAGGCTCTGCAACATCCGTTGATCTCAAAGACCTACCGTTTGATATGCCTAAACTAAGGCGACGTCAAAGGCCTCAGATCTGCATTTCAAATGTATCCCAAGCTTCTTCGACCAACAGCATTCAGGACGAAAAACCCCGTAAGTAGAATTTTAAGTAAGTAGTATTGCAAAATGGCGCCGATGGCGACGTAACGTGAGGTAAGTGCGACCGAACGTAGACGTCCCGAAAAGTAAACTTTTTTTATAGTTCATTCATTAATAATACTTTAAAAGCCCCAAGTCTCATACCTTCAGAATAAAATATTTGAACGCTAGAAGAACCGTTTGACTTATTCTTCGTAAAAACCCGAACAAAGCTAACATGAATTGTCCAACTTTGCACATTAACCGTGTCAAAATATGATTTTGAGGTATACGAATACACTCGCTGGAGACGAACTGAAGATTTGAAGGGGAAGAGGCCAAAGACCTCGTAATGAGCTAATTTTCATAGATACATCGCGGAATTAATCCACACAACGCACTGACGGTAGCCACATATTACACACACATTGACAGATATTCCTCATTATAACATTTAAAAATCGATGGGCTCATACGAAATCAGTTGGTGCGAAGTATTACACTGCTTTCCTTAGCCCCATAGGCGTTCACCGATTTTGGCCGCTGTAGCGACTCATAATCTGTTGATCATTCAGTTAATATGAACTGGGTATAGCTTACCCTCGACATACACAAGGATAGTGATTAACGTTCCTGATCGCTTCTACTTGCGTCAAGACTTTGGTTGAACGTGTACTCGTAGGTAATTAAGAGGACTGTCGACGTGATTTTTAGTCGATATTTGGGCGAAAATGACTTAACAAAATTTGCTAATGTTTTGAAGAGTGTCAGATCTGATGATGCAATCAGAACAGAAAAAAGAACAACCGAAATGCTTTAAACATAAAGTGAGCGGTATGTGTACGGGGGAAACCAAGTGTTTTTGGGACAAAAATATGTTTTACTCAGAATCATTTAAATCTTATTTAGCCCGTTTTTTCGCTTTAGTCGTCAAGTATAATATTGAAAGGCCTGGCCATTAACCACTCTGCATATCACGCACTCGCTGTAGTTGACCTACCAGTACTGCGCAATCGAACATCAAACGTTGCCAGTCCTGGATTCCGAGATCTAACAGTACTATACCTGCAACCGACTGAGTAGCACCGTCAACCTCCAAGGTTCTTGCTCAGCTCCAAGCGAATTTTAATTAGAGAGTTTTAAAACTACCTCGTATATCTCTGCCAAATATGCTTCCAATCCTCAATGCTCACCTGACCTCCCCCTTCCTCTTTTGTATTTGTGAGCTTGTATTTCGATTTGCGGGAGAACGGCTGGATCGACTCTCGCAACCGGTAGTTTTCCGAGAGTTCTGGTGCAGTATTCTGTAGCATGGCGGTCCGAATGTAATCAGGTGCTTGAGACGTCTGCCCATAATCAGTCACGATGTTGTCTAGCTATCATTTCGGTATTGAGGGGGGGGGGGATCCTCGGTGACACTCTACCAACCAAAGTCAAAGCGTTAACTTCATGGAAACAAGCGCAATGACCTGCTCAGCTGTCGTTCCAAGCTCATCGTACCCAGGAACGTTTTCTTCGTGTTCAACGAACTATCTTCGTGAATAATTCGCGTGCAAATCCATTTCTCATTCGGATGCCTATAGGAGATGTGAATTATCGTCGGGTTTAAAACCTCGAAGGCGTGTTTTCACGGAGCGGTGCTCTTCATTCGCGTTCGTTAACGTTCGTGCCTGGTGTGGAACGCCCCGTGCCAGGCGTGATGCTAACACGTCATTTATCGCTAATAAGGTCCTCATGACATTCGGCCCTATTCATGCACAAAATGCAACGGCTATTTGAATGCTTTCGTGATCATTTCTTCCTTAATATCCCGGAGGTTGCATTTCCTTTTCGTGAAAGATGTTCAACATGGGGTTTGAGGAACGGTGGGCAGAGGCAAAGCTAAGAAAGTAGCTTATCAGTGTGTACAGAATTCTTCAATACGATATACAAAACGGATGTCATACCCAGCGTCAAGGTCTTCCACAAGGAAGACTCGCAACGCGCTCAAAACATTCCTCAGGACTGCTGAGTAACCCCCCGGTTTTCCACGCCGTCAACACTATACTTCACATTTCCAACAACTCTCTCTCTCTCTCTCCAGATTCAATAGTAAAGACGTTATCAATCAATCTCTCTCGCTCTCTCTCTCTCTCTCTCTCTCTCTCTCTCTCTCTCTCTCTCTCTCTCTCTCTCTCTCTCTCTCCCTCTCTCTCGCTCTCTCTCTCTCTCTCTCTCTATCTATCTATCCCCCCCCTCTCTCTCCCTCTCCCTTTCTCTCTCTCTCTCTACCCGATGTAACCTCATTTGTGATACTTCACACTGCTCTGAATATTAAGTTAAATGATAACATCCGATCAGCTAAAGAAAATCTGGTGGAAAGCATTTGAATACTTTCCGTGACCCCTCTAAATTCAATGATTTACGCCTTTTTATGGGAACATTTGTGGAGAACAAAAAACGGTGGGTTAGCTGAAACTATCCACAAAGTTTTACCATAATGGTTTTAGCCGTTGTTGAGAAAACGATCATTTAGTGTTCAGGAAATATTATTTTTCGAAGGGTCTTGACTTACATCTCTATGTATCTGGATCTGTTCTAAGTACGGACGAGAAATAAGTGACGGAGCTAGTACTAGCTAGTTTGAAGGTTAGTACTGAATGATTTGAAATTGTAATCAAAATCGTTAGATCCGTTTCGTCTCTATCCCCACCCAACCCCATTACTTCTTTTCCATCGTGGAAATGGTTCATAACCTTATTTTCGGGCCTTGAAATGTCACGAACAATCCTAACAACAGACACTCACACTCAGACCACACGTTAAAATTGGATTCCCCTGTTCAGGAGACCTCAAAAAATGGAAATGTGATGAAAACTCAACTTTAAGTCGGGAAAATTATCACCAGAAAGCTCCAGTACCTGGTCCACATTATGAGCTGGACGAGTATAAAATGCTGCAAATTGTCGTAGGCTCACCGAAGGAGAGCAAAGACTGCCGTCACTCCGTGATGTGACTGCTCATCAGTTCGACTTTCCAGGACAGCAGTTAACAAGCAGGAAACGGTAATGTAGGTCACCAACCTTCTGCAGAAGACGGCACCTTAAAAAAAAAGTACATTCAAGCAATAAGCACCGACAACAAAAGTTCAACGAAAAGAACACAACTTACGAAACTAAACGCGGAAAACTTCTTCCATATATACACGTCGACTGTGGGTTCGCAACATCTCGCATCTGTCTTTACTCTCCACATCGCCCAGCTGCCCATCCCGCATCTGTCGAGCAGCACATTTTTTTGAGAGTTTTATCGGCAAACTCCCATAGTTTCCAAGCAATAGATCGCGTATTAAAATGCCAACAAATAACTGTTTTACATTCCTTACTCGTGCAAGGTAAGAAGGAAATTTAAGCGCCTGACAAAAAAAAAGTTTCGTTTTATTCAGATCTTCTCTGGTCCCCCTTCTCCGTTTCCCAGGTAACTCCAGAACAGTAATCAAGAACCTCCTCAATTGAATAACGTTGACAGGCCTATCAACTGCCAGTAGTCACAATAAATCCCACAGCTTGGAGCAGCCATAAAAAAAATCCTGATTGGAGGCCGTTTTCAGACGCACAGACGACACTCTCAAATGGTGCTTTTCTGACTCAGAAGCCCTTGAAACATAATGTAAACAAAGCAAAAAAAATGCTGCAAATGATCACACAACGGTTTATTATTCTCTAGCACAGTATGATTGTGAGCTGTCCTATACAATCCAACGTCGAAAAGTATTGAAAATATAACAGAGCTATGTCAACAATCCGGGAAACGACAATATTTGTAGAGCACTTCCGAGACACGCGTAGCTCTATGTGCGATGAGCGGGTTCTGTACGCGGCACGTTGGGATCACGACCGGCATCACGATGGCAATGCACGAAAACCGATATATTCCCTTCAACATCTTATTTGACTTTTTATTTACAAACTAAGAAATTCAAATCTGAAAAACATCCGCTGCAGGCATTAGTCTAGTCTGTCTGCATGCACAGCGAACAATTTCTTCGTAGGTAGTGCACATTTTAAAAACGCTTGTTTCATTACCCAATGGCTTACTATTTACTTGTACGGTGTGATTGCGCAGCTTGGCGCAGTCTCAAACCTCCACGGTCCGTCCCATTCGACTCTGCCTCGAAAAATAGGAACGTGATCGTATTACAACGGAAAAACGAAAATTCACATTTTCTAGGCGACGTTAGGCAATTGGCACGACGCGTCGACCGAAACTGGCGGGCGGTTGGAGTGAATTGGGAGGCAGTGCGGGAAATGAGAGCAAGCTGGAGGGATGCGGCATTTTTCGCTACATTTTTCCGCAAGTTCTATATTTACTGTGATTTCACTGCTGTCCATATAGACGCACCTCAGAGAAAAACACGTAGCAAACAATACCAAACACGACGTAATTGCAACCAAAGTGCCGTAGCAAGCGCTTTTTAGCGTAATTGTAATTTTGTGCTAAAGAACGGGATTTTTAAACCGCGTTAAAGGTAAAATGTGGCCAGGGCGGAGGACGGTGATGGCAGATTAGCAATCCCCATCTGGCTGAAAAACAATGAGGCCTTCCCTAACGCTGGAAACGCTTCTCTATCGCAACAAAAAACTGTGAGTTCTCACATCACACTGAAAAGTGCACGTGCAGTATTGGGAACCCTCCCTTTTTAATCGCTAATTTCCAAATCATTCATTTGAAACAATTATAGGGTGTTACTGTCACATGGGGTTCTCCGTCTGACAGCGAATTATTTGGCATCTCTAATTATGGACTTCAGAACTTCCAATGTCAGTTTGAGAACGCTCGATTTAAAACGTTAAAATTTATCATACAAAAATTCGTTGTTGTGAGTTTAAATTTACAATCTTAAATAGAAAATGTTTTGTGTCTAATTGAAATGTCGACTTATCAATACCGAGAATTGTTCACTTTAAATTGAATTGATTACGTTGAGTGAACGCATCCTGTGCTCTCCAGTCACCAATTCAGTGGGACCGATTGGAACGAGAAACAACGCGCATCAAGTTTGTAGGTTAAAGTGAATGGTCGGGTAAATTCATCGGGCCACTAGAAAACCATGGCCTTGTACTTTCTGTCGGGCTTTCTCTTCTCGAACATTCTTCGACGAAAGTGACCCAGTTTGTGCGTGCTGCTAACGATCAAGAAAGGAATGAGTACAATTTTTTAGGCAGATGTTACAACTAAAATGACAATACCTTATCGCTTTTGGGACGAGGAATTTTGAATTTGCACCTACAACTTTGGCGGAAAATTATCCATTTTAAACGGAATTCTGAATTTGAGGCAGATGGTATAGATATAATTACTGATACCTAATTAATTGCGTAGGTCTCTTGGGACGACCGAGCCTTAGTTTGGATCTTCACGACGTTGGAACCCGCCCAGCCTCAATTGATCTTCATTTTGAGTCTCAGAGTCTTCCCTTCCATCTACCTCATCCCGTCGACACCAGCTGTCCGCTAGAAGAACAGAAGTGAGTTAATCACAGTATTTTATGTTGTAAATAACACAAGCGGAAGGATCTCGATAGTTATTTGGTGCTGCAATTAGACCATCTCCGTAAGCATTTAATTTAGCGAGCAAAGTGTGTATTTCAGTGTAGTGACACAAGCTGTCAGTAGATTTAAGTTTAATCCCATACTTTCAACGTCGAAGTACCATGTAACAACGGTGAATTATTTAAGAGATCTGAGAATGAATTAATTTTCAAGGGAGAGCAAGAAATTGACACGAAGACCAGAATGTTCACGAAACTGTATTTACGAAACGGAAGACGTGCGTGAGAGAAGCACTTGAGCCGTACAGAAGAAGGTGTAAAGGCATTCACAAGAAATATTCTGGAGATGAAAGATACGGAGAGTCAGGAGTTCAAGAGCAACGGTTCGTCACCAGACGATAAATGCAAAGTGGCTGATGTAGAAGTTAGAATGAGAGTGTAGACTAACGTGTTTTTGGTCTCAGAAGACCTTAGCCTCTGAAGAAAACTCAAAACGAAGTTTTTCAACCAATTACCGACTTTAAAAGTAAACAACCCTCCACTATCCGATGAAGTAGTCCACTCATGACTATATACCATATATAATCGGTTGTGGAGAAACCTCCAACACCCATGACTTTCACGGAGATATTTACGGGGGAGGAAAGTTTGGTACTGATTAGTAGAAGGTAATTTGAAAGTTTAATCCGTCGGTCAGTCCTCTAGCAAAATGAGAATACCTTCGTTATGGTACATTTTGCCCGCCCCCACCCTTCCCCCCAGTCGAATCAACGGAAATCGCTTATAACCACAAACTTGGGTCTTCAAAAAGTCCCGAACGGAACATGACAAGAATCAGCTCAATCCGTCCAACCTTCCTCTCGCCAAATGAACTAACAGACATAGACCACCTTTCGACATTAGGTTTGTTGGATTCAATAGGCCTCAAAACGTACAGACCTGAAAAGAACACGATTTTTTTACACGATCGCTATGCTATGGGTAACAGAAAGTGAAAGGTATGCTAGATGCTCATGGTTTTTGATGTTTCGAGCCCACTATAATATTAAAGGATTATATAAAAGTCCGAGTTTTAAAATATTTAAATATTAAAACAATAGTTTTAAAAATCCACGTAGGTACACATGCCAGAAGCAGTAAGGTAGCGAAACGCCATGAATTAAGGCCTGATTCAACTAATAGAGTTATGAAATCGGCTATCAGACGTTGAATGTGAGTATAAAACGGTGTGCCTATTACTGTTGCATTGTTCCATCGCACGAACAGCATAAATTATAACGATTCAACACGGACATCCAGGCACTAAAATGAGAGTAAGGGGTGTGAGCCGCAAGGCACACACCAGTTATGAAAGCAGTAAGGTTCAGTAGAGAATAATATTGTCAAGGTCGCATCTGCAGCGACTCAGAGCGCTCTGCTCGTGGAACCCCTTGGCACGACAAATACGCGTGAAACAACGTGCTCCCTGGTCGTTTCCATCTTAAGATGTGCGCTCAACAGAATTGAAATAACAGGTGATGAGAAGGAGAGACGTTGAAAGGTAAAAGGGGTGAACAAAAACAAATACGTACATTTCTGTCTACAGAAATGCCACTAGCAAATTCTCCTGCCCCATTCACTGACCATTATTAAAATAATCGGATGCAAAGGACACACTCGTTCTTTGGAAAATCGTCCGTATCGCATCACTTTTTCCTTTTCCGATTCGCTAAAAAAAGGTTCACTTTTAAAGTACGTAAGATTCCGCTGAACAAGTCTAAATTCTGCGATTCTACAACACCGAATTTCTGAACGATGTAATCGGGAAAACTTAAATGAAACTCAACAATGTTCCAATGCATACGAGACCTGAGGTTGCAATAAATATTTCCAATAATGCCCTGGTTTCTTGCGTGACGCAGTCTCACACCCCCTAGACTCTTCAGCATAGAAAAATACTAGTCATGACGAAACATGGAATAACGCATATTGACATTTTCAGGCGGCGCTAGGCAATTGGCATGGAACGATCGAAGGCCAGGGAGATCCGATAACTTTCGCTATATGGTCCCTCGATCTCTTTCAAGTGGTAGAATTAGCCTAACTATATTTACAGTGATTTGATTGTCTTTCATCTACATGCAGTCGTACTCCTCTGATATTCGACTCCTACGCGAGTCAGAATCGAAATATATCTCGGAAACGATAAGAAATAATAAACCAAAACCGGACGGCCGAGTAAGCGGGCACAAATAGATTCCGAATGGGATTTTTGTGATAAAGAACGGATTTTTTAGACCATGTTAAAGGCTACATATGCTCTAGAAGCTGAACGGGTATCGCAGATTTCGAATCTCTATGCCTTGAAACGGAACGTGTCTAATTGTAAATGGATGGGGGGGAAGGGGCAAAAAATGTTTCCGGCCAAAAGAAAATTGGTGTATTATTAAGAATGAATCAACACAATCGGCCCAACTGTTTTCCCGGAAATCAACCGCAGATACGCACACACACTTTTTTTTCTCGCATGGTCATATTTTATTTCCCCTCGGGTACTGGAATGTTAAAAAAAGTTTATTTAAAACTTAGTACTCTGACTTTACCTTATTATTCAATTTGCACGTTTTCAATTTGTCCTACTTTGTGATGGTTCTTGAGATAAACCGAAGTTCCATTACGAGCTAAAAAGTAAATGTACTAAATATTGGACTCTAGTAGAGGACAACCCACTTGGTGTCGTCGTTACTGATGACCGTGAGTCCGTGTAGACTACTAAGACTCCTGTTCAGATGACGAATTTGGCCCTGAGCCATTTACTTTGAATATTGCGTGAATGGACACCAATTTCAATCATAGCAATAGCTTTTCTAATATTTGCACTAAAAAAATACTGGCGATACAATGAGCGATGTCATGGTTTGTAGTAAGCGCCTTTTATTATCGTTGAGGCAGGAAAGGAACCTTTTTCCTGTGAGCGAGCTCCGCCGTGGACAACGTACATCACTTATTTACGGCAACAGCGTCACTGAATACTGCAATTCCTTAGACCTTAATAGGATGTTTATTAAGGAAGTCGTAATGACGGACAATTAAAAAGAAGGTCGTTGAAGAAGAGTCCAAGAAGACCAGCATGTCAGGCCAATGAGCAGGCTTAGGCTGACATTGTATGAAAAAGAGAGAATGCGAAAAGTTACGTTTTGAGACGCATTTCTGAGAGGTTTTCTGTCCATTGGAGAGTTACTGCAAACTAAAACAAACGTCGGTCTATTATTTAAGCCAAAAATAAGTACGATCGTCGCGTTTATAAACCCTTGTCCTTATATCCAGAGGTTTCCTGAGAACGAGCCACCTAAGCTTACCACCCGATCTGTGTCAACGACATTCAAAATCGTTCATAACTCATCTATTTTTGCAACACTTCCAGTGATTGGCTGTGCGAAGGTAGACACAGCTCCCGAATAATCGTGTTATAGCTGGTGTGTCCTGTTACAGATGGTACCATGGGAGCATAACCCGGAACGAGGCGGAAGGAATACTTCGAGGGCAGAAAGAAGGGAGCTACCTCGTCCGAACCAACGATAGAGCAAAGCAAGACTATTCTCTGTCTTGCAAGTAAGCGCCATTATTTTTAATAAATATAACCAAAATAAATTAAAGACCCGTCGAGGTTATTTATACACACCTTTGTGTATTACTGCCAGACGCTCACAATGAATACTTAGGACCGCACGAAATGTTATCTTTGAGACAAGTGGCCCTAAATCGTTCGTGAAACGTCCCCCCCCCCCCAACCAATCGCAATCACCGTAGCTGAACTCAACAAAGCCTCGTTGGCCCTATTGGTGACAGACAAGTCAATGGTACAAGATGCGGGCACGAACATAATTTTGCAAGCAATGAACGTTATGCAGTGACAATTAGAATCTGTTTAGCCATATTTTGCATGCAGAACAGACAAAAAATAATTGTAGAAGTAAAATATTAGCAGAATGCGATTAGAAAATGAGATATGCCGATATCGAATTTCGTTATAATGGCGTTATCACAAACTGCATAATCCAATTACTCAAATAACGACCTGATAACCAATAATTTCGTACGTCTCTCTCGCAATACGC
Source organism: Pachypeltis micranthus (assembly GCA_020466155.1). Lineage (NCBI taxonomy): Eukaryota > Metazoa > Arthropoda > Insecta > Hemiptera > Miridae > Pachypeltis > Pachypeltis micranthus. The sequence continues at coordinate 45,174,326 of CM035769.1, forward strand.
AACAATTATTACACGTTCCTCTACATAGAATAAACATATTCAATAAATCTTTCTATGCTGGTGCATGAAGACTGCATAACGAAAAATCAGCTTTTTTCGACACCAGCCTGTCATTGCAGTCTTTCAAAGACTCTTAACGATCATTTTTACTCTCTGAACATTGTAAGCAAGTTAGTTAACAGTGACGTAGCAGGTATTTGTGAATTATTAGGCAGGGACATTTATCTTTTTTTTTTCTTTTACGTTATCGGAGATGTTGTTTGTAAAGAAAGGTGAGAAAACTAACCAGTACCTACTCACCAATTTATTTTGTTTGTTGAAAATAGAAGAAGAAATTTATGTTTATTGTTTCCGTAGCTAAATAAGTATATTTAAGGTATAACTTATTTCATCCAGGGCAAAGTCAGAGAGGAACTTATGGTACCGTTTGCACTCTGGTGTTTAGGTGTTTAAGTAAAATTCTCTCTCTCTCTCTCTCTCTCTCTCTCTCTCTCTCTCTCTCTCTCTCTCTCTCTCTCTCTCTCTCTCTCTCTCTCTCACACACACACTCTCCTCTGCCGTCTCTACTAGCTCCGCCTCGCAGAACCTGCTTACCTGTACCTCACAGTTGCCAATATTAGCAAGGTGGTACCTCAGCGGTCAGTGAACTGTAAACAGGCCCTATATAATCCTCCCCTGTGCGAGCACCTCCTTGGCCCTCCCTCTGGAGAGTCGGATGAAAAAACTGTCTATGGCTGGGCAGCCCTGCACCTATCCTCCCATTTGCCCACCACTTACCTAGGCACAACACAGTGTTACACTGTTGCCCTTGGCTAGGGCCTTCAGTCCAGCCAGACACTCCCATACCTGCCGCTACATAAGACAATATGAGGCTAAGCCTTTGAGAGTGGCCTGCCTGTCCACGATAATGTAAATCTTCCGCCGCTTCAGTCCCCTTTGCAGCGGCCGCTGCACACAGACCGTCACTGCGGACAACTCTGCCTGGAACACTGTGGCCAGCGACCCCAATGGAATCGCTGCTTTAATTCTCAGTCCAAATATGCCTGCTCCTGCTAGGCCACCCTGCACCGAGCCATCAGTGTAATATACCAGGGCCCCAGCTTCAAACGTGGGAACTCCCCCTTCCTACCTGGATCCCATTCCCCCTTCCCAACCAGTATTTCAAACTATAACGTGCTTGCGTGTGAACTGAAGCAACTGAACAATTACGCTACGTTCAATAAAAATATAAAGCAATACTTGCTATCCGTATGCTAAATTATCAACTGCAGAAAGTAATAATTACTTATAGAATATGCGATTTCCAAAAGGAACGGTGTAGTTCGTTAAGAGTTGCTTTTTCCTTCCTATGATAAGTAGAGAGATATTTTCTTTAATTTATACGCCATTTATTTATTATTTACTTATCATTATCTAAATTGCAGTTTTTGTGCATTCCTCAGGTGCGCTCGAGGGTTTCTCCACATGAGAATTCAACAGACATCCGACACGGGCCAGTACGTTCTTGGAAACTTTTGCAAGCCGTTTCCCAAAATTCCAGAGCTCCTCAAGTTCTATTCGACTCACAGGCTCCCCGTCGGTGCTGAACCGCTCTGCCTTCTGTACCCCGTTTCTGTGCAACTTTTGTAATTCCTCCGGATTTTATGATGTAACGTCTTCAAATTTTACCGAGGCTGTCGATTATTTAGTTTTGTAGGAATATAGTAGCCGTTGTAAGTTGGTTTAAAAAAATATCTAGTGGGAAGCCTCAATCGGTGTAGAAAGGCGCGAATGGTGCGCTGTAGTTACCAAGAGGCGGCTTTCAGTCGCTTCAAGGAGTAAATGATGGATTGAGGCAGTTTACTATTCACCTTCCTTTGATGCCCTTCTATAAGCAACATGATTCAGGTTTTAATTTAATTAAAAGGCTCATTGAGCTTATGTAACATATCATCCTGTAATGCGTACTTTCCTAATGTCTACCGGATTCAATGTGACAATATGGGGAACGTTGTATTATTTTGGTTCAAATTTTTCAAGAGGTCACAATGGGGAGCTTGCGTTAGCCCCGTAAAACTCATTTAATACAAGGGTGTGTGTGATTGGAGAGTGCAACGGTTAGGCCTTTATTCAAGTAAGCGAAGCATCAGATAGGGTTTGGCGCAATGGGAGACTTGTCGGCCTATAGATGAAATTAAGGCTGCCTGCTGCCCGGTCGTTAGGCTTCCATGAAATAAATAAAACGCCCTTCTACTAATCTTTTATGGGTTGACAAGAGCCTGAGGACTTGAGAGTGAATAACCTTCCATTCTCCAGTGACTTACTGTCAAAGCTACGGCTTCCGATGTTCTCACGGCGGCAAGGCATTGGGTCCTGGTTGCATCTAACAAGCGCTAGACGTTCAATTATCCCAATAACATCATTCCTCCGAGGTGTTTTGTGCTCCATCTCTCGAGCCAAGTTATTCCACGTGACATGTCGGATTATGTCATTAATTATTTTAGAAAAAGATTTAATGCGACGACTCACAACTTTCCTCAGCCCCTCGAACATTCTAGCTAGTTGTCCAATCTAGTTCTCACTCAGTTCTTATTAATTGGGTAAAACAAAGTAACGTTCCATGTGGTGGCGCCTGAAACTTCTGGAATTTATTGGGCTGCTGCTACTCATGCCATGACCTGCGTTGAAAATCCACCCTACAGGTATATGGCACTGGCAAAAAGATTTTTCTCAAGTGGTTCGTATCGTGTACAATTATAGTTATAGGGGAAATACTGTGAAGGAAGTTAGTCAACAAAACTATTATGGATAGTGCAAGTATGAACTTTACGAGTTGTTCCTGATTATTTTTGATAGTTTATCGTGCTGCTTTTGCCATTTTCCCAGAAATGGGAATTTTCTGGTACTGTTGAGTTAGTTAAAGCTGTTCATACAAAAAATGAAATCAAAATCGTTGTTCTTGTTCATCTGATTTTAAGTTCGTTTCATATTCAAGCATTTGACTACTTGTGGACAAACGTCAACATCTTAGGTCATTTGTTTCTACTTAGAGCGTGGCTAAGTATAAGAAAAAATTCAATCTAGATGTTGTCCAGATTTTAATTTGTAACAATCGTGACTTCTTGGCTAACGATCAAAAGGAGGCAAAAAATACCGATTTACATATTGTTCTCTTGATTTAAAATTCGTTTCATATTCACGTTTGTGATCATTCAGGGCTTCTGGGCAAACTTTCGATAACGAATATGTAGCTAACTTCAGTCCAGTTGCGTGCAATCTTCTTGAATGGCGTTTTTGAACCATAGAAGCCCGTGAAATGTGATGTAAAAAATGACTGGTGCGACGCATCACACTTTTCTGGGCCTCGCGTGCATTCAGCAGTTCTCTTGACTATAATCAAATCTATTTTTCATTCTGTTCACAACAGTGACTATGGTTCTGGAATTTATTGTGCTGCCCCAACTTGTGTGATTGCCATTATTGAGCAATCAGTGTGAACCGTGAGGTGATTCAAGAGCCTCTGTCCACGAGATATTTTTTAGAAGGATCGCGTTAATCATTTTAAGAATAATTGGGTAAAAACTGTGAGAAATGGTAGTAGGTGAAACGTTTGGGTTGAAATTTTGGAATTTCCGGAGTTATTCCGATGTTATGAAACGCTCGTCGTATATTTACTTGGTTGGACTACCACGTCAATTATTCTGAAGCTCCTAGTCACGTTTGAGCGGAGCTTATCCGAAAACACTGCGCTCAAATCGACTTTCATCGAAATGATTGGTAATTTATTGTGCTGCTCTCTTCATTTTCCCGCGAATGAGAATGTCATGGTATTGTCATGGCATTTGGAGCTGTCTATGCAAAAACTTTGATCAAAATCGTCACATATATTTTTGAGTAAAAATATATTTGGCGTTCCACCTGTGTGCTAGATATCAAATTTGAGATTTGGTTCAGCCGTGTTTGCTGAATCTCGTTCACAGAGAAACACCTACCATTTTCCCGTATAGCGTTTTACGATTGAGAAGGCCTTAAAACGGAAAGACCTGAAGATAACAGTACTTCGTAGAGCCGAGGAAAGTAATATTGTTCTTCAATGTTGCAGCAACTTCGCCGCGTACGCAGATATGGCCAATAAGTTGCGCCGCTAGTGTTCTCTAATATCGCGCAACATTTCACCAATACGTGTCGGAGATTTGTTGGTCTTGTACACGATGGCTTACGCCGTAATTCCTATCTCCAATGGACTAGAGAACGTCGCGGGAAGCTGGAAACAGCCGCTTATCGCAGAGATGGGCTCCCCTCTCGCGGTAGGACTGGCAGACGGGCAGTCTGGCGCGACGCTTCGAGGGGACCACACGTCCTCCTCTGTGTACTTGAAAGCTATGTTCGTTAAATTCCTTAATTTTCTTTCTTCTACTTCGTAAACGTTAGGTACGTTTGAGGTAAGCCAAACATTTCGAGGGGTTCCCCTTTAGTTCCAATGATAAGCCCACTCAGATAATAAGACTGAAGGAATATATTTTTATCAACAGTCGCCGGGTTCATCCAGGGCCAAATCATGGGTTTGTAAGTTCCTGAAATGAGCCCCATAACGGCAGAGCTGGATGACACGAGTCTCGACTTTTTCTGGCGTTGCAAATGGAATTTCGGTCGCTGCTGAAATGAGCCACGCACATTAGGGATAGTGATCAAACGTTGAATGAAGGACTTCACTCATGGGAACCTGATCACGATAGTGAACGATAGTTGTATAAAAGGTTTTTGTGCTACTCGAACATTAAACTAAAAGTGACGCCAATATATTAAGTATCACCCCACCCACCCTCCTCGCCATGACGAACAAAAAAACAAAAATAAACAGAGAATTGGACCTTCAGTTAATCCGGCAATACGACTTGAGCACGATTGACGGAATTTCCTAGGATACTGCCATCGGACTATTGTTTGCACGTTTCTGACCATAATAATTATTAATAATAAATGTGTTCGAAAGTGGGCCAATCTTCAATAAAATTTTCATACCGCGGCTCACTACCAGAATTTGCTGAAAAAAATCTACGGCTCATTTTGTCCTTAGTCAAATTCCATCGAAAAAACCGGGGCTCCTTTCGATTACAGTCATGGTTTCCAGGAAGGAAATCTAGACAAGTAGCACACAACTGAGTCATGAAACTTACGTATATGCAACGTTGAACAACACACATCGATACGAAGCTAACGTACTTACAACAATCGTAGTATAGTCAGGTGCAACACAACACTGCTTCCTCATCGCCCCATCATTTGCCATCATTGGAGCGGTTTATGTCTCTTCACTCAGTTCATGTGAAGGCCATGATGAGCTAATGACAAAAATATGAGCTGTTGATATCGATGACGCATGGTCTACAATAATACATAGTTATATCACCAACTATGGAGTTCAGGAAGAGTCTGGACAAATACGTTTTTAGTCTCACAAACTTGTAAGGAGTGGCCACTCGAGATGCAATTGATTAGTCACGTTTATTCGCCGATAACCTAAGAGTTTCTAAGATTCGATTAGTTTTTCTCGGGCTATCTGTACTTAACCTAGCCGAAGTAGAAGGGAAAGTTAATAATCGACTGAAAACCCAAATTTGACTTACTCCAGATCTTAGAGTTTCCAAAGCCCCTGCGTCTTAAAAACGCTATTCGAGACAATGCGCGAAATGAGAAGAGAACTGCTCAACCAAACCTGCTCGACTTTGAATTTTTTTCCCACACATATTTCTAGACAGCATGGGACGTCAAAATAAAGGAATACGTAAAACCGATCTGAGTCATCGGTTGACAGCGTTAAAAGCCGCTCTCAGTCCACAAAGAAAGGGTAGACCTGGGCTGCGTGGCTGCTCGAGCATATCATTTATGAGGCTACTGCATGAATTATACGGCGATGGATGGAAAGGGCACCTCATTGGTTAAAACGGCTCTACGATCTGTGAATGTTGGGCAGTGCTGTAGAAACACTTGTGAGCCTATGCTTCATAGCCCATGTGATGAGCTTAGGAATCGCAATTTTACCGTTCACAACGTGCATATGAAACCCAAATGATTTAAGTAAGAAATTCTGAACACAAACACCCCTGAAAATCAACTAAACAATGATATACGTATAGAGTTTGAGAATACTAAATAAGTGTGATTAAAAACCAAGTCCCACTTGTATATTTAATCAAAGGAAAATGAACGGCTACTCGAAAGGTTGAAATAATAACCAACTTAGAGCTCAAACTTGATTAAACAGTCGGAAACGGAAGAAAGGTATTTTTCAATTCAGATTGCAACTCTTTCTTTTGTATGACAGTTTAAATCGGAAGAATAATCTCACTAAACGTCATTAACCAAGCTTTTTTAATTAAGGGGAAGTGGGAATTTCCCAACTAGTAGCTCACTCGAAGCGAGTACCCAAATCGTCAGCGGATGCCGTGGGAACGAAAAGCTGACTGACATATCGATCCAACTGAACGACAATGCAAACCAACCACAGGCAACTCCCAGACTCGATCCTTTCCTTTACACCGGAAACCTCATCTCCGAAGAGCAAAAATGCGAGGATGGAAAAGAGAAACCTCAAAACGTGAAACTTTAGCAAGTAAAGCAAAAAAAGAGCCAGTTGTAATTGTTGAGTAGGCTACTATGTATTCATTAGCAAGTCTCCCGTTGAACATCTTGAACACCTCAGATTCTTCATTTTCGCAGTATCAAACTGAATACAACTTAACCTCATTAGTTTCTTCGTTAAGTCACTCAGTCAGCACTGAACTGTAAAGTGCTGTACTTCAGTACTTTTTGCAGACGAGTTATCGCATTTGACAACTTCCCTTTTGCAGCTCTTACACTAAAGTAACTCATGGAAAAACCTTAATAGTAAATAAGTAACCATATTAATTGTATTTACGTCGTCTTTGAAATGTAGTGGAAAGGGCATCACATATGTTCGTGAGGGTTGAATTCAAATACAAGTGCAATCGAGTAGAATCTAAAGCATCGTTTACCTTCTTCGATGTAATTGGAATTGTGCAATATCTACCTCGTTGATTTCGAGCGTTCGATACTTTAGTTACTGTGAAAAGTTTGTTTCTTTAGAATATAGAATGTAAAAGTATAGACTGACCGATTTTCAGAGTTTTTTCTTAATGAAAAATTTTAGGGTTTAGAGAGTGATTTTTATTCACTATAAAATTTAATAAAGATGAAAGGATGTGATTGATATTTTTCGATATATATATATTCATATGTACTTATACCCGTACTGACTTATGACGATACATCATCTTCAGCCAAAAGCTTTGTCGTGTTTTGAGTTCTATTTTGGACAGATGATGCATATAACTACACAAGTAATAATTGTATGCTTTGATATTGGAGCCTCAAGAATAACGTGTGTGTATCAAAACTGTTCTATATTCCGTTGTGATTTCTACGAATTTTGTCTAAAAGATGTGGTTCAACGACGCAGCGTAAATGGTGCAATTTCGTAGACCTGGAAGACAGCTGAAGTGTCAAGCGGACTTAATTTGCCTTCAAACCAGCGGTTGTTGGAATTAATTGAACGATGTATTCTTAATTCTCGTGCAAAGGCCACCTAGTGTGCGTGGATCCTTCGAGTCTTCTCTACATGGGGTGGTCACCTCGCCTAAGACACGTTTTTTCGGAGTGAGGAACTCTCTGAATTGTTTTCCATACGAAGATCAGCGGAACAGGAACAGGAAGGGGGCATTTTCGGTACCAATGAAGAAAGGCCATTTTCCTCTTTCTCAGTAAAAATAAGGCTGCCCACTGCCTCACTTTCTCTCTTTGGTTTTCTTTTTTCTCTCGGCTCTTAGAGTTTTAAAGAACTATTCAAGCAGCCAGGGGATCTCAGTGTGGGGACTGTAGAAGTAGCACTTGGAGGAGAGAGTTGTTTTTTCGTTGCTAATGAGGAGAGCACACATCTCTCATAGAAGGAAAGGCTCCACAACGCCCGGTATTTATCTCTTTTCTCTCTCAGCCTTTCAAAGTGTGTTTTAGTTAGGATCTTCTTGGCAGTATTATGTGCAGCCTGAAGAATTCCGCTTTCTACAAAAAAACTCAGTGCTCTGGATCGGCGTTAGAATTAATTAGATTCCTGTTCTTATTACACCGCTCATGGGCACTATCGCTCTGCCAGAACCACATCTTCCTTAACGTGATTTACTCCCAGTTGGAGCATCTCCCAGTAATTTCTCGATTGTGGTTTTTTCTTCGATTCCATTCAAAAATTTAAAAAATCAAATTTTTGAGGGAAATTACCTAATGAATTTTGCATTACTTCATGAATTTTTGTGTGTAAAAGTAATGTGTTAGCAGAGTCTAAGGAATCAGAGGCGTAAAAAGCCAGGTAACGTGTAGTGGGATTCAAAGATTGAAAAGGGGAGAGTGAAAAGGGAGCTGCCCTTGCTCTGGGTCGAACCCCGCGTAGAACCAAAACTTACCATGCTAGAATGTGCCCTCCTAGATAAATTGCAAGCGAGATGGGAATTCTCGACAAAGATACGTGACACGTATGAGTTTTTTCCAAGTATTCAGAAACGTCTTGTGAGAAAGTGGGTTGAGCCTGACCCATGGACAAGCCAGTCCCTTGTGAGGCATGGCAACTTCAATGGTTGGCTCCACTTCATTTTCCTTCAAAGCTATCCATCTTTGAGAAAGGAAAGTGGCAGCCCAATCCCAGAGCCCAAGGCCTGCTAGACAGCATCTTCTGTAGCCATGTGATCATTCGTCAGTTATCCATGGGCTTGGCCATTGAGTGCATGATGAACCAGTGGAGAGTGAAGAGGGAGCTTCCCACGCTCTGAGCTGAACTCCACATAGACCTCTGCTCTGAACGAAAACTTGCGGCGCTAGAAGTGAGGGCATTTAAAAAGTGGCAAGCGATATGAGATTCCTCGTTGAAACGATGTGACTACTAAGAGACCTTTGGAGGGGCCAGTTCCTTATAGAACAGGGCGACTTCATTGCAGGACTCCACTTCTTTATTCTCAGACTTCAGTCTTGCCCCTCCAGTGCAGAGGAAACAAGTAACGTTCTGCCCCACTGTAGTTTCTACGAGAGTTGTTCGAAGAGCAGTCAGTCAAACCTTCCTGCTTTGCTATCAATCAAACTTATAACTGTTTCTTCCAGTTTGTGAAGAAGGTTATGGCAAAAAATATGGTCACAGTTGATCTCTCCTTTTGAAACTTGCCACGTAAGTAAATAGTTAGGTCAGGTGGGAAACCTTCTACACCTTCGACCAGAACACCCACCTGCAGCCCAGTGGAAGAGCTTGACGACTAGCGCTACTTAGGTGGCAGGAAAGAGCGTGCATTCAATGTATTTTATTGAAGGATCGCTAAGCCACTCTTATCAGACCTCCACTCTTCAATTACAGCTGGTCCCGTAAAGTCTGACACTGAAGAACCCCGAGCTGAAATATAGCACTATTTCCTATTGCTCAAAATGGATCTTCAAGTGACTTGGCCACTTTCCTTTGTGCTATCAGTAAAACTTGCTTTCCGTTGACTCGACTGCTCCGACTTAATTAGCTTCTCTTCTCGGTCAACTCTGGTATGCGAGCTATTTGTTAGTTAGCTGTTCAGGGGGTTTTTAGGGCGATAATGCAACCGCTCAAATAATAAAATTCAGTGCTTTCGTAGATCCCGAATAAGCTCTCCTTTGGGCTCACGTCAACTGACGGATCTGTATCTTCGATTGTAATGATTTATGTGGGCCCAATGGCTCAAGTATGTAAAACGCATTAACACTATACGCAACTGGTTGTAGATACTGAATCCTTTACTCCGCGCACACATGATCAAATGGATACTTTTCGTGAACAAATTGATATTGTCTAAATGGTTTCACACCATCTCCTACAAAACAATATTTGAAATCCTTCTAAACTTGATAAGCGTTGGTTCAAGCAGTTATTAAGCATTTAAACCTCTTGTGCCAACCTTCGTCAGGAATACGTTACACATTTAATGTCGAGGCAAATTATAAATGTGTGACATTTAACGTTAAGCCGTAACTTCTTAAGTATTTTAATTATGCATTCAAGTCTTCTGAAAAGCCTACCAAGTATCACAAAGTCTCTTCCAGCTTACATTTAAATAATTATAGTGTATTATTACTAAATTAATGCATCAGGCCACTATGCACAGTGGTCACCGATGAAAGATGTTTTTGTCGAAAATATTTCCGTAAATGGCAAATATCAGAATCCTAGCTTTTATTAAACTTAACATAATTTTGGAGTTACCTAATGTTTTGCAATCATAAGATGGTGAAGGTTGATGTAGTCATGAAGCAAGTGTACTATGAACGTAGTTAATAATTACTCGTATCGAAGAAAGTAATTTTTGTATTCCAGGAAAGGAATATTTTAAAATCCACCTTTGAAGCGTATTTAAGACTTTGAACTGTAATAAAATGTGTAATTGGGTTACCGTTAAAGCGTTTTGAATTAGTTGGTAAAAAAAATGTTTAGTCCAAAATATACATAGATCGAAGAAGTTGTGAACTACAGAAGACTAGAGAGGTAATGTATCGTTTCACGCTAATAAAGATAACTAAACTGTGGGGTGGTTTGATCGCCCCATGGCGAACTTCTACTTTAGGGTTACCTTAATTTATTGAACCTAATACTTGTCACTCTGATGAAATGGTGCCAAGAAGAAGGAAGCTCCGAAGCACAACTGTTTGGATAAGCACAAGGGATGTGTTCCTGTACTTAAGCCAAAGCGACCCTGTAAATTGCCTCTTGTATCTGCGGTTAACAAAAATCAGGGTATTTCCTCAAGGAGATAACGAACGCATGTGGAAAGAACTGTCTGGCTATCGACTTGAATCAATTACCGGGCTTATTAAATCCCAACACCCCAGCATCACCACCGAGCGATCACTCCCTCAGTGTAATTCTCCCAGTTCGCACAGTCTGAAGCCTCTAACTACGACTCCAACGTTCTCTCGTGAATAACTCTTTTGAAACACACTTAACGAATACACCCAGACATCCGGCCAGACATTCGTAACTAATTTCTCTGTCCTTGACAACTGTCAAGAGTCAGTCGTAATATATTCAGCTACCATACCATGCATGTGGTTAAGAATTAGACAGAGAGCAGGACATTAAAGAAAGCCCGATTTCGACGCACCGTTGAAATCTTTAAAGTGCTTGGAACTCGCTGGAGTCGTTAACAGGGCTAATAAGTACCTTAAGGGTTGCAAATACTTAAGACAGATATCTGGTGCAAGTCACCACACATTTTCTCTGCTTGACGGCCTTCTTTTTATCACTCAGTGAATATGAACAGGGTAGAACTTGACGTTCCATTCACAAACGTCAAATGCTCAACATTTATTGAGCTACTGCTATTGAGTAATATTTCACGCCAATTTGTTTGTTGAAAGTTCTGGAAATATGAGGGGGAAAATGGGACAAAAGTTGGGAAAAAACCAACGATAGGTTGATTTCCGGAATTTATCGTGTTGTTCCTAATCATCTTAAGATCATAATTAAACTGCCAACTTTTAAGTAGCGCAAGAACTTCAAGGTCGCAGAGAAGCCACCCTTTGGGAGTTGATCGAGGCAAATAAAGGTGAAAGGAGCAATTGATATTCGTGGCGTCAAAAGCACCCTTTCATGCTATAGTAGCAACCACAAATGTGTTGAACACACATACAAAAAGGCACGAGCACTATAGGCCTTAACGACACATCAAGTGGTCATCCCTAATCTACACTTAACCACAGATTAAAATATTATAGGAAAAAAGATCGGTAAAAAGCAGAGCAAAAGTGCTGGTGAGACGATAGTGGACCATTTCAAGTCATTGGGCCGCAGAGCGAAGTAAGAGCACAATTTCATGACAGTGCATTTTGGAAAAAAGTTTATTTACCTCGTATTCGCTTAGTCGTTGCCTGTCTATGTGTTACATTAAAATTAAAGGAGTGGAAGAAAGTTGTGAGGCAACTGTGTATATTTGAGGGGTGTTGAACACCTTGTTCGCGATTCTGGGACTAGTTTTATTCAGTAAGGTTCCGCGGATGCCCATCGAAATGCTTCGGAATAGTGTGACACTGCGCAGGAAGCATCCGGGTAATCCCCCGGAGACTCCACGGAGGGCCACCTGCTTCAGGCACTCGAGAGAAGCGCAATGAGCCACATCGACCTTGAGCAGTGACGACACGAGGGGATACACCCACAGGCTCTAGAAACTTGGCAGCCGAAAGGAACGGGACTGTCCTGTGGCTGGTGGAGGGGAAATGGAGAGGTTGACTAAGGGTCAGGCCGCGAGTTTATTCCTAGCACAGACTGTACTTCCGTGCCGCTGCCTGTTGTTGTTACTCCCCTCGTTTATTGGATGGAGGCTTGACGTATTCAACGTTCCATTGGCATTCTCCTCTAAAGTTTACAGTTTCAAATTCTGTCATCTGTTAGCTCGGAAATTATGTAATGGATTGGTTACAAGAACCTTCGTAAATTGTCCAAATTTTAATGAATAGAACAAACCCGAAGCCTTCAATCAAATTCTTGTCACAAGCAACCAACAAGAGACGTACACGAATTAGTGTAGCGAATGGTGACCAAATAGGGCAGGGCTAGTTCCTCAGTATATATCTACCAAGGAACCCTCCAAGCTCGAACATAGCCCTCGTGGTTCCGTGGGTGCTCATTTGACCCCTTCCAATGACCACTTTTAAAAATTTTGTTGTTTTGTTTTTCATGCCTAACTGGGATTATGAAAGTAAAAATTAGATTGCTATATGTATTAATTCGTTGGGTGCACGTTTCCTATTATTTACAACAATAAGTGTAAGCTCTGAGAAAGAAGTTGGAAAGTTTTCATTTCAAAAAGTGCTGAATCTTCCAAAAAATCCAAGAAGTCTATAGAGGCTTAGGCAAAGGGAAAAGGAAACCAAGGTGACTTAAAGGGCAAGCTTTGAAGGATTACGGCCTCTAGGGAGCTTTCGACTCAGATAAATGAGTTATCAATTAAAGGTACGAGCGCTATGACATCGAACTGTCCTGTTCTCCAAGCAACGGCCTTTGTATTGGAAGGTCTTCAACAGAGCATCAATGGGAAAATCAACTTAGCTTGTCAGCTATTGCACACATAGCCGGCAGTTGGTAGGAGAATTTCTGCCAGGGGGGGCGGGCGTTGCCTTGTTTGGGGAGTGTAAGTGTTGAAGTGGGTCAACGAAGGGCTTTCTCCTGCGCTATTATTAGCTGTCTTCCTCGTAAGGGCCTTACTTTGCTGAAATATTTCGCAAGGGGCGTCAAGTTTGAGGGTCGATCTTGAGATCGAACTCGGAAAGCTAATCGGTCTTTGAGTCGATCAGAAAATTCCTCAAATTTTGAACTTCCAAATTGTCTTCTTGGTTCAAAAGTAGCTCTCGATCGATTATTCCACTATTTAGTAACTTATTGACTTAGACGATATTGGAAAACAAGCCTACTCCCACAAAATTATCCAGAACACACCCAAAAGTCTAGTATTGACCCAAGCAGTATAACAGCGACAGAAAAGGTGATTTTTATGCGTGTAAAGTGGAAAGAAGAACTCCTCCGATACTGACAGGAGGAGATTGACAATACGACAGAGACAAGGTGGTTCATACAGTTCGTCTGCCAGAAGAGAACGAGAGCAGGACCAAGGTACTTGGAGCTCTACATGGACGAGAGTAGGATTGCCGAAATGCCCCGAAGAAAGACCGTGCCTAGAAGGAGCAGGCGAAACTGCTAGCAAAAGGCATCTCCTGGAACTTGTATAGCAGCTAGCGAAGAAACGCAAGGTGCGCCAGTTTGATTAAAATGGTGGATATATTAGGGACTCAACTATTCGTCCACTAGAACGAAGGGTTGATTGCCAATGGGGCAAATGCTGCCGGGGGGCCGCAAGGAACCGCTAGACAAGATGAGTAAACAAAGTCACAGCTTCAGTGTGCGCTAAGGTCGGCTGTATTCTTGAAACCATTCGAGTGGAAGGAGCTGAGCACATAATACGCATTTAAAGACGGAATTGCCGAACACTTGGCGGGGGGGGGGGGGTTGATTCGATGGTTGGACGAAGGCGGAATACCAGTACGGCTTTTTGAGAACGTGCACACAAACTATACAACCTCCCCTCCCCCTCTTCAGTGCAGCTGCACACAATCACATTGCGACCTACTGCGAGAATGCGAACATACCCATATCAAATCCCAAAGACGATCAAGTTTTGACTTACATGCCAAGCACGTGCAGTGCCAGTACATTAATTAATTAAACTATCAAGTGATGGATATTTATGGAGAAGAAAATGGCTGTTAACTAGTAGAAGATAATTTGAAGGTTTAGTGTAAATCGTTAGAGGCAATAGAGCCGTTTTTGAGAAAAACGCGATCAACCCTAGTTTTTGGTACATTTTTGTCCCCCATCCCCTTTCCTATCGATGGAAACTGTTCATAACCTTATTTTCGCGTCTTCAAAAAATAACGTACAAAAAAAAAACAGCCAGCTCAATCGGTTCAACCGTTCTCTCGCAAATTGAACTAAAAACCCACGCAAAGCTCGGACTCCTTGCAGGAATTAGGTCTTTTGGATTCAGTAGGCCTAAAAACGTACACATCTGAAGAAAACAACTCATTTTTGACACGATTGCAATACTTTCGTTACCCTTTGGACAGCGGAAAGTAATAAACGGAGTTAGAGATACGGTTAGTGTCTAGGTTCGTACCTGAAACCCGAAAAGGAAAAGAAAGTGGCAGATTGATTCCAACGAGGTGAAGAAATAAGAACCTTTGTGACACAAATTTCTCATCTTCTTTTCAACGCAGTTTCACCCAGTTACGCTTCTAAGATCACAAATACTTTGCTCACATATGCTGTTCTTTTGAACTCTGATCAGCTGTAATTTTCGACGTATTCGCCAAGATCGGATATCCTCAAGCGGAGTACTGACCACGCGTAATTGCTCTAGTGCAAAAAACCCTGCAAATTATTACACAATGGTTTATTTTCTCATGAACAGCTTGACCTAGTATTACTGCTCCCCCATCCCATTCGATTCAGCATGGAATACTAGTAAACCATACGAAACATGGCCTGACTACAATGGAACTACGGAAATTAAAAATATTCCCCCGGCGCCAGGCGCCCGTAAACTCTGATCCGATGGAGGGGTGGGACGAGGGCTTCCAGTGAACCCTCTCCCGGCAATTGGCAGTACGTTGCGAGTCCAAAGGGTGCTGCGAGTCGAACGGGCCTTGAAAACGATACGAAACACTGCTTATTTGCGACTAAACTGCGTTTCATTAATTTTAATAATTTTTTGCCCATAACAACCATGGGCTTCGTCCGATCGGATTGCCGAGATGGCGGGCACAACTAGATACCAAATGGGATTTTTGTGCGAAAGAACGAATTTTTCAGACCACGTTAAAGGCACAAAACGGCCTGGACGGCGGACGGTGGACGGGGGTCAGGGGCTGGCAGATGGAGGACGGGGGACGGCAGACGGACATTGCAGATTTGGAATCCCCATGTCTTGAAACGTAAAGTATCAAATTTTGAAATTCAAATTCAGATTGAAGCCTATTACAGAGTAAGATGTAAAACACAGAGACTGGCCGTATTATTTTAGCACCCAACTACCTCCCCGCAATAAACAATTAATTATAAGCAAGATTAGTGTAAACGATAAATTTACGCGTAAATTTGTTTCTCTTGAAAATGGTAGTGAAAATTTGACTAGAATAACTATTCCAACTGATCCACGATAGCTTCCATACAACATACATTACATATAGCTCTTTATTTTAATGTTTAGTATTTTGGGTGAGCCGATAATGGCCCAGTGGTGACGCTTCGTGGTCTTAATTCTCCCTCATAATCATGCTCTACAATAGATATAAGAAGCAAACATCAGAAACTTCAAGTCACATCTTAAGCTAAACCTGGAACTGAATTATGCGAAAATTACTCGTTCTTAATACATTTACATCACATTCTTAGTAACTCGCTATAAAAAACAACACGGTAAAAAACTATTGTTTGGGCTGCAGACCTCACGAGTACAGTTCACGGCAAAATTGTTCACGATAACAATTAAGGCAGATTGACCAAACTTCGACAAACACATTAAAAGCGTTGCCATAAGGTGATTAGGGCTTATACGGGCTACATAGGCCTATATATTCGTTTACCGAATTTTGATGGAGATATTTATTGAGAAGAAAAGCGTGGTACTAACTAGTAAAAAGCAGTTTGGAAGTTTAAACAAAATCGTTAAAGCCGTTTTTGAGAAAAAGACAAAAACCCTAGTTTTTGGTACATCTTGGTTCCCCGCCAAAAGCCCTATCTATAGAATTCACTCATCAAAAAACGACGTACAAAAAAAAAGAACCACCTCAATCGGTTTAGCCGTTCTCCCGCAAACTACACGCTCACACGGACCAGGTTTTAGGATATTGGGGGTTTTCAACACGTGAAGACCTGAAGAAAACACAACTTTTTGTTGACACGATTGCAATACTTTCCTTGTCCATTGGATAGCAGTAAGTAAAAATAGCACTCACCTTTGTTTCTAGGCATCCGAAATTGGAGGGGTGTACGCTCTTTTGATGGTTTGGAAAAAGGAAGCTCTAATATTTGGCGACGACTTGTTTTGCCGCCAAATGTACTAAAATAAGTATGCGTCGAATGCCTTCTTACCCCCACACGCCTGTGATGGCATTCACATCGCATTTAGGACATTGATGCCTGTCAGGGATCGCCACTGTAGAACATTCACGACTTGTCGAAAAGTCGGAAAAGCAGTGTTGAAAACGATAAGTGGAGGAGGTGGTAATACCTTACAGAAAGCACTTTGGAGAACACCTTGGCGGCAACTCGAGAGCTGACGGTTATTTGACGAAGCAAGGGATGATTCCGTATTCAGACCGTTTGATTCTATAGCGAAAAAGTTCAACAGTTAGTGTGATTCATTTCAACTTTAAAGCGATGATAGAATGACCTAGTCGGAGGACAGTCGAAAATAGCGGGTGAAACAAAAAATATGGACCTACCGCTTGATGACACTACGACTGCATGTATCGATATCAATCCGTTAGCTATCTCATATTTATTTTATATACCCATTCTTAATTTCATTGAATTAACTCCTTTTCATAGTCATTATACATTTAAAATAATTATATAACGGGGTATTACATAATGAACATTAAATAATTGGCATAATCGTACAGCTGTCGTTATTTTTAATTTCAAACATGGCGAGTCAAGCCTACGATGTCGGGCTTATCGATAACCTGACCTCGGTCGTGATATATCGATATATTGCCTCATCAGAGGGAGCGGTCCATATTCTTTGCTTTTACCAAAATAGCTAGTCTGTAAGAGTTTACGTGGAAATTCAAAGGTTGTGTAAATAACTCATTATTGAGGAAACTTGTGTGATTTACACCGGATATTTTATTCGTGTACCATGTGATTTCAGGCTCGGTGGCTTCGACTACCTCAACCTAACCTACCTCGTAATTTAAAACGCAAATCCTGTCTGCGAAGGCGAGCTAATGACGTTTTTCAACTCACTCGTGAAACATCTCCCGATGCCATGGACTACGTGGAATTGTTTAAAAATATACAATATTAGTCGAGACGAACTGTATAAACGGCAAACGTCGCACTGCGGAAAACAGAAACCGTTGTTGACTTTCAACTATGATTTCCACAAGTGTTTCTAGTTATAGAACTAGAAGAAGTAGATGGCAACAGTTTCGTTATCTCATAGCGCAGGTTTGTGTGCATTACTTTACTATGATTTCTCTTTCTCTTGCGCGCAAAAGTCGCTTTGGCGATCTATCGATTCAGAGATAAGGAGACCTTTCTGCAACATCGCGGGTAACGTTTTCAGTTTTTAATTGCTGTTTAGTGCATTAGGATGTACATAGTCTGCCACGTTAATACGGGCAAAGTAGCACTACTTAACCGTATACATAACTGTTAGGAAGAAAATGGTTAGAGATCACACTTGTTAGTTGCTACGTTACATGACAGATACTAATCATCATTTCGTAACCTAAGCCGATAACAACGGCCTTTTCGCGCCGATAGGACGACCACGATCATGGACATAGATCGTCGTTTTGTCCATAATTTCCAAGAATGTTAACGTGGAAGTTAACGTGTTTACCAATACACGCTAAACATTTTCAATGCGTTTGGATGAGTTGGCTCTTCGTCAATTCTTTCCCAGCTCCGGCGTACTTTACGAAACCCGACTAAATACATAATATTTTCTTTTCGGTTGGATGAGAACTATTCACTTTAACTCGTTATGGGAACACATATAAAAAATCACCACCGCATAAACGGAAAAAGACGTTTCTCATTGCACTTTTTCTGCTGGTGCGTCAGTTTCCCACGCTTTGTCAGCTAGAGGAACGTAATGCGAAACGCTCTGCAGGGAGATCCTATTACGTCTCCTACTACATCTTAGATTCTTTAACCAATTAAATTTTTATCTGCAGTAAGGGACTCGTTTCGAATAAATTCAATCCCCACATTATCTAAGGTGGACAAGTTGGAGGGAAGGAGGGAGGGTGTTATAAGATAAACATTATTGCCGTTGAGTTCTCAGCGTGACGTTTAAAAATATGTTCGATAACTGATGACGACGATAATAGTGACTGAGAGCTGGGAGGGGGTGCATGGTTGCGAACAACGTTGGATGCCAAAATAAGTGTTTGAAAAGAATCAATCTAAAAATAGTCATAGTGATCCTTTCTTCTCACAATTTTGTTTAAATGTTTTGTGTAGACACCTCAAAATAACGTCATGGTAATATAATATAATGTTCATCGGTGGGAAAATGATAAGAAGCCCAAAATTAATGTCCACACCTTTCGATGAAAATTTGTTGTAGTGCAAGTTTTGGTTTATTATTCATTCTGAATAATAATCTATGTTTTCGGCCAGGAACATTTTTTACAACCCCTTCTCTTACAGTACCACACTTGGAGTATCAAAGCACGGGGATTCCAAATCTGCAATATCCTCCGCTATCCGCCGTCTAGGTCATATCTTGCATTTTACGTGGTCTAAAAAATCCGTTCTTTCGCACAAAAATTACATTTGGTGTCTAGTTGTGTCCGCCTAGTGCGTTACCTGTAAACCTTCACGTTCATCTGCGCTGGTAGTCAGTCCAATATCTCCAAAATCACTATCTAACCCAATTATCTTTTCCTACAAGCTTTCTACTTCTACTAGTTGGACAATATAGCGAAAGTTATCGTTTCTCCCTGGCCCGCGCTCATTTCCTCTCACTGCCTCTCTTCTCACTCCCACTCGTCGCGTCGAGCCAATCGCCTAACGTCAATTTTCGTTGTTTCGTTGTAGGGGTCATGTTTCGTATCGTTTACTAGTGTTTTTCGATGCTGAGTCGAATGGGATGGTCTCGGAAAACACTGTCGTTTTCATATGAGTTTCGGTTGTCCGGTTTGTTGATAAATATTCATAATATTTTTCGACGTTGGATTCAATAGGATAGTTCCCAATCATGTGCAAGGGAATAATAAACCGTTGTGGAAAAAATGTCAGCGTTTTTTTCTTCATGAATGCCGCTTATACGACATTGTGAAACATCTTGTCAGTAGTTAAATAAGTCCGCACAAGAATAGAGTAGTTTCGTAATGGTTATAGCGTAATTAGGGACAACCCCGCGAAATGCCGGAATGCAAAACTGACTATCGTTTCTTGGGCTAACTTTTACCAAAGTGCTTTCTCCTTCATTCGAGGACTGTAAGTATGAAAATTTCCAAAAATATCGATACGATACCCTCATGACTGACTTACGTAATGGTCACGCAGTGAGCATTGTCACATAAATAGGGACCACTGAACAAACTCTTGAACCATGAGCACTACCAGTTTCCATGAGCAACATTGAGCTTAGTTCTACCAAGTAAGTTTGATTAGTTGGTGGAGTGATAAAAATAGCGAGTGCACGTGGGGCTGAGGAAAGTGTGATTCATCGCAGCAGATATTTTCTGTACAGTCTTAACGATCTCAAATTTAGTGCCATGTTGTCTAAAATCCATAATTAAATACCACCGGATTTTAGACTTGTCGCCTTTACGTGCATTCACAAACCGTAGTGGAGAGGCAAAACTTTCATAGACTAACTCTTTTGAGATAGTAGGGAGTTGGATGCAGAAAATGATCAAAGGCTCAGTTCAATCGGGGAAAGACTGGGTCGAGAGGCAGGGAGTTTAGCTTACTGTCTGTCGACCTGTCCTGGGACGAGAAATGAAGGGAGCAACGGGATTGGTTTGGGATGTGCAGACAACCCCATCTTTAATGAGGGTATCGATCCCGGCACCTGTTGCCTGGGAGCCGGGAGGCGGTTACTATGTGCCTTGGGGGGCAACATCGCGTCTGGTTTCAGACGAATCTCGCTCGTTAGTTGTCGGTTATTTCTTATTTCCTTGAGAAGGTGCCATGGAATTTATTGACTAGGACAAAGTGATAGACCAATGGAATACCATCCAAAACCATGTTTCCAAATATTAGGATTTATTTCCCTGATTAATTTGATTGCCTATTTTTGCTAACAATAGGCAATCAATAGTACTTCAACCTATAGTTCTTATTACTAGTGCCAGGTAAATATTATCGGCAGGCAATGGAATTCGCTACTTCTCTCAGCTCAAACACAATGGAAATAGCGCAATCACCCTTAAAATATAATGTACATCTGGCCTTCACTTTTGTGGTCGTAGTTAAGTAAAAACTAACTCCTATTGCCGAAAATCCAACATCACCTTTGCCACATGCACTTGGCTATGTTTACTAATTATAATTCTGGGTGCGCTCATACGTAAATCCCATCTGGATACCTGTTCTGCCTTCCACTGTAATCTCCTGTCCGTTTTGGCTTGATGTTTTCTGCACGTTGTTGTCTTCGCTCTAGAGCGGTTTCGGAAGAGCGACTCGACAACACATTCTGTCTCCTGCCAGCAAGCCTGTTGAGGAGGATGATTCATTCCATCGGAATGTCAAGAATTGTAGCCGCTCATTTAACTGAACGACGAGTTGAGGGGGCCGCTTCTACACCCTCTATAAATGTCTAAACATTGTGTTAATTCTTTAGGAGTCGAAACAAATTCCTTAATGTACTAACGAGTTGCCTTTGTTTATCGCAGTTTAACTTCACTACCACTGCTGATAATATAGGTTCGCATTTTAATTGAATGGTTTTTAGATCCCTCAAAGAAGAGCGCTCTAAAACTCATGCCCGATGCCTTTGGATCAAGCAAATCTGAAGTCTGCTGCATTATACTGGAACTTCGTATAATTGTGGAGAGCGTTTCGACTTTTAAAAATTTCGTAGTTGCCATCTGTAGCGTTGTTCTGTCTCTGGTCTTCTCTTCTTCTTCGCAGTCTCTAAGCCAACTGTAAGCAATCCAGTTCCTGGCCTATCAAGTCATTTGAGTGCCGCCCCAGCATACACAACTGTTGGGAATCGTCTCCCATTCTTCTCAGCTGATTCATATTTTTTAAAAGCTGCTTATCAGATTTTACTGACAATCATGCCCCTCGTCAAGATTATGTTCTGAAACCACAATTCCCAAGTTTCTAGCAGATGTCCCGTAATACGAGGAAACCACCCGCCGGTCGCTTTTGGGATGCACTTCCCGCGCACCAGGATACCCAATCAGCATTGCCGTAGTCCCAACATTTAAGCTCATATCGCCAAACTGTAGCCAACTGTCTCTTTATGTGAGAATCCTTGGGGGCGATTTCACTTATGCACGACGATATAGCGAAGGAATGTAACACGGAGTTAATATTGGGATGTACGGAAATGGCGACGTGTTGTAAAATTCTTGGGAAGGTTGAAGGAGCTATGGAGAAGAACTGCTATAGAACAGACGTGGGGCTAACGCCAGGTAACGTGCTCCCATTTCAATTTCGTCCCTTCCTTTACCGACTCATGGGGCCAATAGGAGTAAACTCTTCCCCTCTTAGTACCATAATGAAGTGTCGTTATATCCAGCAGCTACCTGAGATAGAAGGGCAGCATTCCGAACAAGGGCATTGTGAGCATGACAAGGAAAGCCAGGTATGAGGCAGACAAAGTAGTTTCTGTCTCCCTCAAGTCAGAGGGCTAAATATTTCATTTCTTTATGTCAGCGTAGTCAATATGAGAAGAAAACTGACCAGCCAGCATGATATCCCTTCTCCCTCTATATCCTTTTTAGCTGTGATGGGAGCTAAGGCAGCAGTCACCAGCACTGACTCGTCTTGACAGAAAGGGGATTTGAGCCCAACCATTGGACGAGCCAGTTCCTTACAGCAGCTTTACTTCTTTTCCTCCCAAAGACTCTCCAGCCTACACATCTTGCATCTCGAGACTGGAGGAAACAAGAAATGGCGGGTTGCTCCACTATAGTTCCTACAACAGTACGCGATAATTCTTGGAGAAGCAGTGAAACCTTTCTTTCTGACTGCTTCTAAGAAAGCATTTAATGGTTTTCGCTCAATTTTATGGCTACCAAACGTCGTCAGTGCTGCACTCTACTTTATACGCTTGCTGCTCAAGGATTAAGATCTAAAGTATGGTATTGGGTTCCCTAGGGTCACATGCAGCAGACTTCTCCCAGGAGACTGGCTGATTCATAAATGACTGATAAACCCTCTTTATGGATTACGAGATTCCTATTAGAGGGTTCAGGGGACCAACAAAGTAAAAGAGAAGTAGCAGTGAATTTCGTCGTAATTGCTTCGACAACGTGGAAATTTTTCTGTACAAGGTTTCTGTGTTTCTCATACTTACGCATTCTATATCTCCTTTCTCTCTATAGGACGTTACTGCAAGCGACATTTAAACACCACGTGTTAGGAAGAAGCTTAGTTCGCCTCGGCTTATGGTCGGCGGTCTCTGGATGTATTCCCTTCCGTCGACTCGAGGTTAACGACCTCAGCACACTGGCATTCACCAATGTGTACTCTATAGCTCCGTTATTTTCTCATTTCCGTCTCTAAACCGGGGTCAGTTCCCCAACTGCCACCCGTATCGAAACGTCAGGTATTCCACCCTAATCCGCAGCTAACAGACGACCCATAGCAAATTACCTATTTACGTTTTTTAGCAGTGTCTTACTTTTCGGTAATGAAGAATAGCTAATAATATCCGTCAGATGGGGAATCATACTGAAAGTTAAAAGGAGGGGGGGGGGATGCTCATAGATGAAAATACGTGGGGCTGAAGAAAGTTGTGTCATGCGGCTAAACTGTTCATCATGTGGAACCGATAGATCAGCACAATCTAAATTTACATCTTTTAGGACTCGCAGAGGTTTAGAGAGTTGGGTCGCTCTGATGGATTAAATGACACTTGATTTATTGATGAACAAATTTACGTTATTTTATTAATAATTCTATTTTTATGTAGGAAATGTTATCTACTTCCCGAGAAGTACTAATATCATTTACTTTCCCAATTACCATTTCTCACAGTTTTTACACGATTGTTCCAAAACGATGAACTTGATCCTTCTCAAACAATTCACGTAGACATTCCATTAAATCACCTCTGAACTGATTGCTCAACAATGGTCGTGGCCGAAGTAGGGGCTGCACAATAAATTCCAGAACCAATCGCGGTCATGTAGAAAAACAGATTTGATTTGCGCTAGAGAAAACAGAGTCGCTGAATGCACGTGCGGTCTAGGAAAGTTGTGTCATGCGTCGCTACAAATATTTGTATTTTGTTTTACGAGATTGCCATGTCTTGCGTTTTTACGAAAATCCGGTGAAACGAAAGTTTTTTAAAGAAAAGGAAAAAAGTTAGCGAAGGAAAGAAGGAGCGTTGGAGTCGTGACTAGTCAGGAAGAGTGGGGGTGTGGAAAACCGGCGGAAATTGGCACGAACTTGGTTTGTGAGTAGTTGGAAGGGGTTGTGTGTGTGGGGGGGGGGTCTGACGAAGAAAATTGCGTTGGAGAAATACCGGGTGGAAAAGAAGACGAGAGCTAGTTTCTAAGGAAACTAGGAATCATCGTGTTTTATTGATTAAAGTGTCTGCCAATGGCTTCATTGGCTAACTAAAATTAGATTGTTCAAGTTTCGTGGTTTTTGGTTCTTACTTGAAATTTATTAAAATTTTTTGTTATTTGCTCTTATCTCAGTTACATTTTAACATTTCCTATTATTTATTTTGTTGGCTTTATGAATTACGAAGAAAAGTTATGCAACCAAAACTTCTCAAAAATATCATGTTTACTGTCTCACGTGGGGAAACTGAATAATATATATACATATATTGCCGAAAAATAATACTTCAAATTCGAAACACTGAGCATACAATTGAATAAATGGAAGTTGAAGTTATAAGAGAGGTGTCCAAAAAATTGATGGATGACCAGGACGGGGAGAAGGGAGGGAGCGGGATAAAACGATGATGTAGAGATTAGCGATCGTGGTACGAAATGATATTGCCTCGGAGAACGTCTGCTGTCCCTCCCACCTGCTACAACTACTCATCGATTTTCTAGGACCACGCCCACTAAAATAAACTCACTCCCAACGAGAGACCAGCTCTTCTACTCAGTGAGTAGCTGTAAAAAACGTTGCAGCAGCTAATTGGGCTGGTTTCAAAGCAAAGAGAGACTCAAGAGGAAGAGTAGCTTCGCCCTCGTTTCCTCTTCGCAATTCATGTACGAACGTTCAAAAGGCTGACGGTCTCAGGGACAAAAGACCTCAGGCAACAACGGGAAGAGTCCTCTGAATGAGCACATTGCAGATATGCACGCTCACCCAGAAGTGCTTTCTCTTCAGTCTGAAGTTACCTTTGAGGTAGCAGAAGCAAGGCTTTTAAACGCTTTGCCTGTTCCGACCTCTACACCCCCCCCCCTCGCCATCAAAGTTAATGGACCAAGAAAATAATTGAGGAATACATTAAGGAATTACTTGTATGTAATATGTATACATCCCTCTCTACTTTCCTCTGTATATTCCCACGTGGTAGTTGAGGTGTACAGTACTGGATACAATCTCTGCAGCCCATTCATCTAGTACTTTACCGAGAGGTTGTTGGGAGGGCAAACGAACTTAGCAGCGTTGACTGCTACAAAGCAAGCCTATAACCGTTTTGCCGAGTGTGCGGAGAAGATGATGGCTAAGAAACGTGATCATGGTTGATCTGTCCTCTCTACCAGGAGACTCGCTAAAGACCAAATATCTTCTATACCTCCGCAGGTCTGGCAAGTCTTGAGTTCGGTGGATGCTGAAGAGGCTGGTCTCTTGCACATTAGCGAAACCGCAACTTAAATTACTGTTAGAGGGTTACTTTGAGGGTTTAGGAACAGTCATCGAATCAGAGAGAGATAGGGAGAGGGTGGAGGGGGGAGAGAGAGAGAGATTTAAGGACCAGGGAGAATGGAAGAGAGGGCCTAATGGCCCTAATTCTCCCTGGAAAACAAACAGTACTGCATTTCCTCAGCTTTTTCGGCTCATAAATAAATTTCAATCATTTTCTCATAAACATAATCATAGTGCAGTGTACTCGCAGACTTGCTCACAATATGCGAAATAACTGCTAATTAGTCACATTCATACCAGATAAATAACATTCGTGCAAAATAAATTACTTTCACTCCAAATAAACAACTAACACCCACAGTTTCTACTCAGTCACACACCATTCATACCAGCTGGTTGAGGTGGGTGAAAAGCCCCAGCCAGCCTCAAGCCCAGCTTCCTACAGACCTCCTCTGGACTCGACATGCAGAGGGTTGGACAGTGGAGGTGGTGAGACGGCCCCTAAAATTTAACAGAAAGGCAAAACAACTAAACAACATATAAATTAATAAAAAAGAAATTCAGAAACAACTTTAAAACCC
Source organism: Pachypeltis micranthus (assembly GCA_020466155.1). Classification (NCBI taxonomy): domain Eukaryota; kingdom Metazoa; phylum Arthropoda; class Insecta; order Hemiptera; family Miridae; genus Pachypeltis; species Pachypeltis micranthus. Next base: position 45,200,207 of record CM035769.1, read on the forward strand.
TGCAAATGATTACACAACGGTTTATTATTCGGATAAATAGCTTGACCTTTCACTAATGCTCCGAGACCCATCCCGTTCGATTCAACATCGAAAAATATCAAAATGAAACCCAAAAAAATGTCGAAAAGAACTGAATCGTAATATTAAAATAAACAAAAAAAAACGAAAGTATCTAGAAAAATAAGCGAATAATGAAAAGTTCAATCGAAGGTAACAGATATTTTTCTAACGGAAATAGTTGAGATGGAGCGAAACAGTCATTCGTGGAGGTGAAGATGAGAACAAGGCAATCGGACGATAAAGAGACAAATCGTAATGCCAAAGGTTATATACGAAACACGAGCACTTCCTAGAGGGGAAAAAAACCCCGGCATCTGTAAACGTTACGAGTCGAGTCGAAAGGGGAGGCGAGCGGGCGGCATTGCCAGTCTAGACGAAACGTTGGCTTCCACTGTAGTTCCTGCGTTGTACTGCGTTTCGTTAATTTTTTTAACCGTTTTTTGCCCATAACAATCATGGGTTTCGTCCGATCGGATTGCCAAGATGGCGGGCACAACTAGATGCCAAATTGGATTTATGTGTGAAAGAACGAATTTTTTGTACCACGTTAAAGGCACAAAACGGCCCGGACGGCAGACGGCGGAGGGGGGACGGCGGACGGGGGACGGTGGGCGGCAGACGGACATTGCAAATTTGGAATCTCCATGTCTTGAAACATAAAGTATCAAATTTTGAGGGGGGGTTGTAAAAAATGTTTCGTAACCGAATGAATAATAAACCAAAATAATATCACTGCGCCCCAGTGACCATCCTAAAAGGGTCGTGTCATAATTCTGCTCTACGACAAACTGACTGATGGAAACCCAGCGGTCAGAGCAGCTCAACCTCAGGAACTCCATTCTAATCAAAGCTACGGTCTTGGGGTAGTACAGAAGAACAAATTAAAGCTTCGAAATGTTGGCTCGTATAAAACAGCGTGCTCTGTCCGTGTTGTAATCACTCCTCGAAGCTAATTCGTCACAGCTAAACCTGTGAAAAATACATTGTTCTCAAGATAATGATTCTACACTTCTCAATTTATTCTACAGAATTAAAAGTGCCACGGAAAAAGACTCAGGCAGTCTGGTAAGAAACTGAAGATAGCAAAAGCCAAATACAGGAAGAGTTCCTGAAGCAAAAGGTAAGTACAAACTCACGAAATCAGGTTACTTTTGATACATTTATCTTCTATATAAATCTGTCCGTTTGAAACATTCAATCCAGATCTTATAAACGAATAATTCAAGTGACGGAGTGTCGATAAGAATTGATAGTCTTAGCATGCGTGTAGCTCGAAGTTCAGCTTCAGGATTTGTCAAAAAAGCAAACACTAGTTCACTGAAAATTCACTATATTGAATGCTAAGTGAGTTTGGGAAATGGTAAGGAAGCATGTTCGAACTCCTTTGGTAGATTTCCAGTGTTATCGATCTTTTAAACTGTCAGGACTATAAACAATAAACCCCAGAAAAGTTTTGGCCATCTTCCGGCCTAAATCGTCGTTGTTGGTGACACAATCCCTTTGTAATGTTCTTCGCTCCCCTTCAAATCTCAGTCGAGTCAAATCTAACTCGAAGCTGTGCTGCTATTTAGAGGCAATGCCAGATCAGTTACTGTCTTTTGTGTGGTCCGTGGAACTTATTTTCTTACACTTAAGTTATATTAACTCCGCCTTACAGTGCATTTTCATCTACTTGGTATTCCTTCGCCAGTTATTCAACTTCTCTCTTTTTCTGAACACACTGTCTAAATTATTCTCCTGGTAGGGTAACTAAAGCATCAAAGAGGAGGGTGAGGAGCTTCTACAGCATCAAACAGGAGGTGAGCTCAGTGGCAAATCTTGAATCATGGCATCCTATTGAAGGGAATGGGGCACTTAGGGGGTTTTGAGATCTGAATGGAGCTCATAAGTGCTAGAGTGGGTGGGTTCAAGCACATCAGGAGTGGGGAACAGATAAAATTGAATCCTACAAGCAGCACGGTCTAAGGACCTTACGTGCTAGCCCTGGAACTTCATACTTCTGGCTTTCATTGAAACCTTTGACTGCTCTTGCATTAACCTTATTTAGTGTATATCCCTCGTGAAGACCTTCCAAAGAACCGAAACTAATCTGCACTGAGCTAGAGTGAGGGAGCTACTCGGCAATTCACTTAGCTGGCTCATACTGCTCACCTGAGCTCACCTTTTGTCTTGACGTCATTTGGTGGATTTGAAATAAAGCATTTACTCTGCATCACTTCTCCACTAACTTCAAGAAGCCTGATATTTCTGCTGAAGTTCATGGTTTTAGATACCAAAGCCCACCAAACACCTCCAAGAGAAAGTGCTAAGTAGGCAAGGCAAGGGTTTTAGCGAGCGAGACTTATTCCCTGGCACCACAAGATTGGTACACGATGATCCAGTAAAAGAAGAAGCGAGGAACGAGATCTCAAATGTCAACCGAGTGAGCCAGGCTACCAAATGAAACCAGTGGACAATTGGAATATCCCAGGAAAGAAGTAAGTGAATACTACAAGCTCGAATTCCTGATAAGGACACAGCCAGTTAATGAAACATTCAGGGCCAGCAAGTGCACAATAAGGAGGTTTCAGTAAGGTAGTGGAAGGAGAGGATTAGCTTCAATTCCCGACAAAGTTTGCAGGCTTCCACATGAAACAAGCCGGCATCAAAGAGGTAGGTCTCTGGGAGGAAGTAAAGAACTAGCGTACTTCAAGGCTTCCACATAAAAACGAGCGTACGGCTAGAAGGTCCCAAGAGGTATGTTGAAGTGGATGATTAGCTTTAATTCCTGCGCACTGCCCCCTGGCTTTTGGGGGATATCTGGGGGAGTACTGACTGGGTGGTCCCCACCTCCCATAGACCCCGCAGGTTAAAAATAAAGTGGGATGGGCGAACTACCTTCCAGCGACACCACGACACAATAATGCCCGTCGAGCAAGCGCATTTTCTAGCTTTTTCAGGCCTTGCCCTGGTTAGGAGTTGGATTGCTCCGTGCTACCTACCTTGCCCTATGTAGGCAGCCACCTGTCGTGGTCCTAACCCATAATGCAAGGCATGCCTGTGCCATGTTTGGGTCAAACAAACCTTAAGGCCAGAATGGTCGCTGGCCCGCCCCATTTTTCGATGGCACTTAGGGTTGTTCTCCATCCCAGGGCAAGACAGTTTGGACTTTCTGCCCTCCCTGAGGTTTGGAAGGACCCCAGCCAGTCACGGCAGAGGTCCCCCAAGCTTCCACCCCAGAGACTCATCTGCCATGCATCTGGTTTTCTGTCCCCTTCCTGCGCACTGACAAGTGAACATGGAGGTGTGCGCAAAACGGTAGTAAAGCTTCCAAAACAGTAGTTTTATCTCTCTCTTTCTCTCTCCCCCCCCCTCCCGTGACAATCGTTAATAGTTTGCTCCCATGAAGTCACAACGGAACTGAGTGAAATCACATTTCACTGATGAGACAAGGGTTCTTAGAGTGAAACTAAAGGGAGCTCAAATTGTAACGAAGCGGTTCAGGGTAAAATCCAGGTGCACAATCACCAGACGCTAGTCCGTTGGTAGGCACCACTTCACAGTCACAAATTACAGGCCCAAAATAGTATCAAACTACAGTCCTATTTTCAGTTTAAATATAATCCCACCACGTACGTCTAACTCGTAAATTTATACGCCTGGCAGTCTTGATACTGTGAGAAGCGTAGATTCCAACGGGAAACGCGTAGAACAATGTCTTGCTTGGGGAGCAGGAATGAGGTTGAGAGCTCTCATGGAGAAAAGTGGTTGCCGAGGTTGGGAGGCCGACAAGACCTCAAAGGAGAACAATCAAGAACCCAGTTGTTGTCACCCTCATGCTACTTTCGTTACCTGTAAACCTTCACGTTCATCTGCGCTGCCCTGCTTCCTCTGCATCGTAGTCAATCCAACACCTCCCAAAAATCTACCTGACCCGACTTACTTTTCCTACAAGCTTTCTAAATGCAGGATTATCTTAAGCGTCAGAGGTGGGGAAGTCAGATGCCGTGTATCAATCAACTCACTCACGCCCAACAATGAATTATTTGTATCGATTATACTTTCCGCTACAGACAAACGTTGAGTTTTCATTAGATCTCAATGCTTTGAGCCCTGCCGAGTCGAAAAATATATCGTGCGATGCATCACATCTACTTTGACTTAATATTCACTCTACGATAATGCACTTGAGTTTTCGGCCAGGAACATTTTTAACCCCCCCCCCCCCTCACCTGTGTGCGGAGAGTTTGTCTTTGGGGGTCTGAAAAAGCCATTCTCGCCTAAAAAATTCCATTTGGGATCCAGTTGTCGGACGAAACTCCTGGTTATTATGGCCAAAAATAAGCCAAAAAAGAAATGTTGGTAGTTTCATTGCAATTACCTCGTGCCTGGTATTGTTGGTAGGAGGGGTCTCAGAAGTGTATGACTACGCCTAGATGGACGATGGTGTAAATATAGTGAGGCGATTTGTACTGTTTGAAGGAACTCTCAGGACAATATAGCGAGCGTTATCGCTTCTCCCTGGTCAGCGCTCATTTCCTTTCCTGTCAGTTTGGCTCTTCTAGTTGTGCCAATTGCCTAGCGTCGCCTAGTTTGTCAATTGTTGTTGTTATGTTGTAGTCAGGTCATGTTTCATATCGTTTACTACTGTTTTTCGATCCTGAATCGAATGGGATGAGTCTCAAAGGTGGGATTGAGCAAAGATGTGCACTCTTGCTTGAAAATAATAACCCACTGGGTAATAATTTGCAGTTTCACATAGAAACTGGTGACACCTAAAGTTTCGGAATTTATCGAGTTGCTCCTACTTACACTGCGACCATTATTATGTAATAAGTGAATGGGTAATTAGAGCAACTGCCAATACGATTTTTTTGAGTGGCATCGTGTTTACTGTTTTGTAATTATCGAGTAAAAACTGCAAGAAGCGGTGGTTAGGAAATTGGCTGCGGTTCGACCTCCGGATTTATTAAGGTTGCTTCTAATTATTAAAGATAACGTACCCGTTAGGTGAGTCCGTCTCCTCTGGCTCAGACTGGGAGTCAGTCAGTTGGTCGTGGTCTTTATATACGAAGAGAAAGGAAACCGGGATAATGATGGTGCGCCGTGAAGGGCGGGGGGAGGAGGTCCTGTACCTCTGGGGGAAAACCCCCTGGAGGTGAATGGAACGTCTTGAATGATCTGTCAATTGTGGAATTTGTACAAAAAATGTGTAGGGTATACAAACGACCAACTGACTGACTCCAGCACTGACTTAACGCCCAGACGATGACGTCTTTACATCGAAAGCGCTCGGCCACAGTAACTCACCAGCCAGAGAAGATGGACTCACCTAACAGGTACGTTAACTTTAGTAATTTGCCTACTGTTCGACATAACCCCATTGCTTTAATGTTTCTAATTATCTTATGAACGTTATTTAACCCTCACCGTATATGTAGATTATTAACGATCACTCTGGTTTTTCTGAGTACACTTGAGGGATTTATAAGGGAAAACCTGCGCTAAAATAGATTTTCGATAACTTATTGTGCTTTTTCCACAAATGAGAGTTGTACAGCGCAGTATTATTAAGAATTATCCTCACAAAATACGTAATCAATAGCATTTGTGGCGATTTTCAGAATAAAATAGTTGGTATTTTGATGTCTATGATAAAAATAGTTATTTTTGAACCGATTTTGCTCATAGACTCGTTTTGGCGTCCCATATTGATCTACAGGTTGAGCCGAATTGTTTGTACAGTTTTCTCTCAATCGCTTCCACTGGCACACACCCCATTTTGACATTCTATGCCTTTACTTTGCTAGATAAACTCGAAAATGTAACGGCCAAGCGTCACGAAATTTAACCTTGAGGCCGAGTGGACAAGGCAAGGTTTTAACCCGAGTTGCAACCACTGCCCCTGTGGCGTAATGCATAAGGCATCAGTCTCCTAAACCGGCGGTTGTGGGTTCGAGTCCCACCAGGGTTACGATTATTTTTTTGACATTTTATGTCTTTACTTTGCTACATAAACTCGAAAATGTAACGCGAGATATGTAACGGAGAAGTGTCACTAAATTTGTGTTGGGTTAAGTGCGTGGTAACGTCTGTTACAAAATCTAACGCTTGGTAACATCACACGTTTTAATAACCTCAGTGACTTAAGTGATGATGTCAATTGCAATTGGCGCGGCCATTATATTGAAACCATCAACGAGCACAATCAAACGTAGTTATCATTGCATAAAAAATAAAAGAGATAAAATGTTCCTAATGGTTGCGTACTTGTACAAAAGCTGTACCCACCGTTTGTGTAAAGGTTTCTTTCGCACCCGCCAGCCTCAACGTTGTTCTGGAGCATTTCTCAAATGGTTTTATCCTATTCATAAGCCTTAGTTCTTCCTACTCCGTTGAGCTATGGAAATTAAAAGTCACCCCATTCCGCCCAACTTATTCAGACTGTTAGTGAGCTTCCTCGAGGGGAGGGTTGCCTACACAGGAACACGTTAGCCATCACCACAGGTTGCCCCCTAGGTGCAGTCGTCTCCTAGGCAGCCCCCCCCTCCCCCTGTGGGTGGTCTAATCACCTTCTAAAGCCCTTTAGCACCAACTGAAGTTCTGAGGCACCAACTGAAGTTCTGAGGCACCATTAGGTGGATAACACAGCCGTGACCATTGAAGCAGACACCACCCAGAGCTGCCAATGTCCTGGTTCAAGAAGCAACACGCTTGGTCAATGACTGGTGTGTCAGAAACCCCCTCTCTCTAGCAGCCTCCAAGACCCAGCTGACATTCATGAAGTCCACAGCCGTAATACTCTTCCAAACAATAAAAGTCTCGACGGGATCCAGAGCAACGCTCACACCCACAGCAAAGTACCTAGGAGTCATATTTTTCCTGAAAGGACGACCTAGCAGCCATATTGAATACCTCTGCGTCACATGCTCAGGACTCATGGGACACATAAAATTGCTGGTGAAAGCTGCATGGGTCCTGGGTTCTTAACAGGATCGCCAGTGGGCCAGAACAGTTCAGAGAGACACACTGCTGGCAATTCTGTACACATATAGAACAACGTCGCCCCTAGCACTGTAGGCACTAGTAGGGACCCAACCCTTAGTCCTAATGCTCGACGTAGTTGCTCTGAGTTATCATATCAAGAAGAGCACCCGAGCGTCATACACAGGCTGCTAACAAACACTGATCCCAGAACTCCTACAGAAGAGGGCGAGCTGGCCATTGCCCATGAGTGGCTCATGAACACGTGGCAAGCCCGCACAGGATACTCTACCTCAACGAGAGCGTGTGAGCAAAAGGTTGTGGCACCCTCCGCTCCTAATTACCCAGCTGTTGACATGACATGGGGCTTTCAACCGACAACTGCATTTCTTGAAACGTCGGTCATTCGACACATGCCCCTGCAGAGAGAACATGGTTGAGGATGCAGCCCATGTTATTTTTGATTGCCCCCTTGACAGAGTGGCTCGCGAACGAAATTGCATCACAAGGACTGCGGCAGACCAACAACCCATGCGTCGCTTTACAGCCTTTACCCAGGCCCGGGCAAGCTCGTGACGACTGTTGGAGGCGTGAGAGCCAACTAACCCCACGCCCACGCAAGAAGGAGTGGTGTAAATACACACCAGACCCCAAGGCGCTTAGAACATGGAAAAAAACGTGTTTCAAGGACTTATGAATCTCCAGGTAATTCGTTCAGGCTCATAAAGCCCATTAGGTAGCGCTTATAGTTGCAGCATTTACTGTGGCGCGCCTCGGCCGTTACTACGCAATCATCAGACAGTGAATTGATGAGACTGTAAACACTGACAACCACTGGCCTAGAATTACCACACGCACAGTCCATTTTTCCAAACCGTCGTATTTTTTAGTCAAATAAACCCGAAGAGAACTCAACAAATGCTTTCAGCCGATTACGTAACCTTCCTTGCTACTTCGCAGAGCCGAGGAAAAATGTCAAACGTTGTAACGAGTTGTAGAACCAACGTCAGTTCTTTCGCGTGTGAGGCCGTCTCTCGATTCGACGTCAGCGGAAATATCCCCCTCGTGAGACGTGAAATGTGGCCAGTTGATGCACGAAACGTGTTCCTCTAATGGAGTGTGGTCCTGCAGCGGCAACCCAATTTGAGTTTTGACGGCCTGTGCTTTTTTTGTTGTTGCGGAAGGGTTTCCTTCGTTTCTCAACCGTCACGTTCAGTATTCAATGGGGCAAAGTTGTGAGTAAAACTGGCATTACTCTGGGTTTTAGCCGCAACCCACTCTCCTGTGCTACCAACAGTGTTGTTGAATACTTCAGGGTAAACGAGACAAGCACGTTGTGCAGAGAGGAATGAAGTGATTGGCGATGGAGAAAATAGACAACGAAAGTGAACGGAATCTTAGCCTAATCACAACAAAAACGAAGATCAAAGAGCGGCATCATGCGGGACGCAGTAAATAAGAAACTTTTTGCAGCCGGTTTACGACCGCACAATCCACGACAAACCAATGAGAGCGCATGCGTGACGTTAAAATCGGCCATTGCCCTCACAGCCTATGACAAATCCTGAACAGGGGCCTAGGTATCTCTGGCCTATGCTGCATCCACTTGATGGCCTGTTTTCTCTGAGAGTGACAGACGGTGTGTTCGCTCATTACTTGGCTCTGCACGTTCTGGCACTCGCCCATTGGACCTGCAGCTGGACCTGGCACTGGTGTGGACATATTAAAACGTAGATTGAGCTGTTTCCTTATTAAATGAAATGGTACATCAATCATGTAAGTAACAGTTTCACAATATACAAGAGGCTGGCCCCTGCAGCTTCCACCGAACTCAGACCTGTGGAGTTACGGCTGGTATTTGGTCGTTTGCCAGTCTCCCAGTAGTAAGCTGTTGCCCATGTATTACTGCGCATAGGTGATCACCTGGATTCCCAATAGATCTATTTATGTGTGTGGTAAGTTTCAAAGGGACAACTGTAATCACGTTTCTTTGTCATAACCATCTTCACAAACCCAGTGAGCACCTGTACCAGTCAATGCTGGTAGGATTGTCTGCTCTTCCATCAATTGTCGCTCAGTGTTGTAGGAGCCAGAGTGAAACCACGCTTTTCCTCTTCACAGGAGGAGCAAGTTGTGCAGGACAGAGAGTAATTGAGAGAAAAGACATGGAGCCGCGCATTGAATTCACCGTGTCCCTTAAGGAACTGGCTCGTCCATTGGTCTTGCTACCCATTTACTAAACAAACTACATCACTACTGTCTGCCCCATCCCTACTAGAGCGAGATTACTTACCTTCGTGTATGCTGTAACACCCAGGTGAGTGAGCCCTCCGCTTTTCCACCAAAAATAAAAAAGATAACCATTTTTACTGCAGTATTTTGTCGTTACGGCGCACTGGTATAAATATCTACCACCCCTTGAAAATGTGATGTGCGCTCTCCTAGCAGTTTTGGAACGAGTTTCAATGATATTTCTAAGGCTTCCTTCGCCTAATCACCATATTTCCCTATTAATGCAAATACAAGAAGAAGGGATTGGGTGAATATTAAATGAAAACCGGGTTTATGAGGGAAAGGGATCGATTTACGAGGCGGCAGCGCAGACGCGAATTGGCGAAGAAATGATCCGGTGGCTTTTGTGCAAATTGCGACGAATTTAATTGGTGGGTTGAATTTGAATTAGTGAGGAATGTGGTTAATTAATTAAATGGCATGGCTGGAGGGGTGGTGGAGGAGGAAGTGCAGTGCGTGGTGGACGATTTCGTGTTCGTCAGTCGTCAGGAGAACGTAAGGGAGAAATGAGTGAGGAAGTAATGGGTAATTTCGTGAGTCTGAAGTCGTGGGGTAGTGGCCCTGATGGGTGGGAGGGGGAGAGTTGGTCGTCAGGATGAGGTATTTAGAGAACAAGTTGGGGCAAGAGATGGGGCGAAGGGGGGAAAGGATGTACAAGTAGGTCGGCGGCCATGTTGGATTGCGACGGAAATGGATGGAAAGCGGGGAGGGGAGGGGGGACAGGCAGACGGCTCCAACGTTATCGACGTACCAGGAAAACATCGTCCAAACCCAGTGGAAAAATCCCCAATGGAATTGAGGGGAAAAACAACTATTCGAAAAAAAGGGAGAAAGGAAATGGCGGCCATTTGTCAAAATCGCTTCAGCGCGTCATCCTGAAAAACTCGGTCTACGCAATTAAAAAAGCGGTCCAAAAAAAATTAATAAAGCGTATATGTGAAGGAGGTCCCCCTTTATAAAGTGCAAATAAACGGTGAGGTTAATAAAGGCTACATCTCTCAAAGGTATAAAGTTCATTGTCAAAGACCTTGGGGAGTGGGGGAAGTCTCATTTGGGTACAGTCAGGTTATCTCGCAACTCCTTCAAATAGGTTAACTCCGTTCGACGGCCGAAATTTCCCCTTTTCGGCCTAAACCGAGTTTTTCGTCGGCTCGACGTCGTTCGAAATTGTCGAGAAAATGTCGGAAAATCCGTCAAATTCGCGGAAATTAGAGGGAAAAAGGGGATTTGAGCGGAGGAAGGGCGAGTGCTCTATTTTTCGGCGACCGGAGCGTACCAGTTTGAGACCTTGGGTTCTCCTCTAGCCTCGTTGACGGGTTCCGAATGACGTCACGATTTAATGCCGCCTTTTTTTTGTTGTGCCCAACGGCGAGCGGGGATTGGTCGGCTGGAGCGGAGGCCGCCATCTTGGTCACGTGACCGAGGGGAATGGAAAATGTTAATGTGAAACCACCGGGCCCCGTCAACGAGGCTAGAGGTCTCCCCTTTACTTTCGAATCGAACCTGCTGCTCCGTAGAGGTAGTCCAAACCCCGCTGCCTTCGGTTTCGCGCTGCTCTTCTCGTTTCCCCCCCGAGTGCTCCTCCGAAGTGAAACCGCGATTACCTTCTCGTTATTATTATTTTTTTTTGGTCGGTTCCGTCGCATTTCGTTCCCGTTTTCGCAGTTTTCGTTGTGTTTTCGTTATCACGTGCCGACGGGATAAGAGGTTGTTGTTTTTCTCCAGTGCGGGCGTTTTTGTCGAGTTGAGTTTCGGGTGGAAAATGTCGACGGTTCTAGCTCTTCGCCGAAGGCCCAGCGTCTACTGAACGGAATGATGGCGTTGCCTGTCGTCGCCGCGGCTCCTCCGGCGAGAAGTGGTCCGTCCACTTCGGCAGTTGCAGGTAAATTTAGTTCAGTTTAGTACTCACCCCTCACTAGCTTAGTACAGTGTTAAGGGTGATGAAGGTGAGGGGGGATAACGCGCCACTATTTCGTTTCCTACGTGACTATCACGGCCAGTTGGGTGGGGGATGGGGAGGGCTCTTATCGCGTTTTGTTTTTGTTGATCCATAGTTTCGTTAACGCCTCGGATTCCGTCGTTTCCCGCGTTAACATCCCGCGATAACGACGCATTTTGCTCGTTATCAAACCTGACCCCAGTCCGGTACGAGCGAAATCTTTTGGTGCGGCGCCAATAATCCACAATGCAGCGTCGTTTTTGGTGTCCGACAGTCGTGCCAACGTAGAATTTTGCCGTGCTAAATGCAACAGTTGGCTACTTTGGTTACTGATAACCTTCGCCGTGCCATTTGTGAAGTCGATGCAACTTGGCATGTGCAGCGAAAAGCGGTTGGCCACTCTGACTCGTAACCAAAATAGAATTTTTCCTACTTTTGACGAGGTGCCGGCTTACAGTTGCCTGGTTAGTTACCTGGACAGGTTTGGGGTAGATGCGTGGAACCGTAGTTAGTCATTGACAAGGTGCAGGCGCAATATTGATCAGAGTGAGCTATCATGGCAGACGGGGAAAGCAGTGATGCCAACTGTCAACTTAGCCATGTACAATGGTAACAGTTGTCTGCACTGACGTTTGTCGAGATCCCATGAGTTGCCTGCTTAAACAGGCAGAACAATGTCATAAAGGTGTTGACGAATCCCCCATGAGGTGGCATTCGCTAATGTTTGCCTGCCTAGCCGCTTTGATGTTCTGCAGAACTACAGGCCAAGGTCTACTGCTTCTTCTATTGCGTCTAGGGAAATGTAACAGGAGCAATATTGATCAGAGGCGGCCATCTTAAATGGGGAAGCAGTGGTGCCAACTGTCAACTTTTTCATGTATAACACACAACAGTTGCTCACACTGAGTAACGCTAATAACGCCCCAATTACATCTATTTTTAACGAGATTCCTAGACTTGCCTGGGCAGGTGACTGCTGTATTGTGGTTGGGCTGTTGCTGGGAGGGATTTCTTGTTCACAAATCGCCTAAGAGGTGGCACAGGTACAATCGTCAAGGTGTGCCTGTGTAGGCTGCCTAGACCATGGGCAAGAAGGACCAAGATGTGCTGAACTGAAAAATTGCTTATACAATCACCTGTGGCCATGTTAATCTATGAAGCACTAATGTGCAGCAAAACAGGTGGTCACACTGCCTAATATCGATATTAGCCCATTTACTTTTTTGGCGAGATTCCTTGGATTGCCTAGAATGTCCCCTACCACATTTCCAGTTGACAAATCCTCTTTGCTATGCTGCAAATGAATTATTGATTAAAGGGGGCCATTTTGGGTTGGTGTGGAAGCAGTAGTGCCAACTGCCCAGCTTTGCACGTGCAAGGAAAAACAGTTGGCCACACTGACTACTATCAAAAATAGGATTTCTTTTACCTTTGAAGAGCCGTCTGTTTAGTCATGTGAAGAGTGGGCTGCAGTGATGTCAAACTACAATTTGATTTTGATATGATGCTGGGCAATAATGATCATGAGGTGCCGGTCAGGGTAGGAGGGCCAGATCAGTGCTACCAACTGCCAACACATCTAGACAGCGCAGTAGATTATCTGGCGCCAGGGCGATATTGATCTGAGTGAGCACCTTGAGCATGAGGGAGAAGCAGTTATGCCAACTGTTAACTTTGTCATTGTTGACCACACTGCCTAATATTGAAAATGGCTCTCTTTAAGACGAGATTCCTTGAGTTGCCTACTCATTTGCCAAGGCACGTGACCTTTGAAACGCGTTGGGCTGTTGTTTGGGGGAACAATACTTGTTGGCCACTCCTCTCTGTAATGTCTATTGATCTTGGGCGGCCATCTTATTTAGGGAAGCAGTGGTGCCAACCTTGGCCAACAATTGGTATCACTGACTTGTATTGGAAATGGCCTTATAAATGCTTGGGTTTAGTCGTCAATGTAGTATTATGTACTTATATGCGTTGAAACAAAGTAAAGTTGGCGATAGTCTGTTATGCTGGCAAGGAGCTCAGCCTTTTGTCTACAAATCGTCTCATGAGACACTCAGGGGTGCCAATTTAGACCATGTGCCGCCATCTGGGATTTGATCAGGACAGCACTACGACGTTGAAATGTCTGCATTGATCTGAGTGGTGCATGTCCATTTTATAGTGGAAGTTGGAACTGTGCGCCGTTTAACGTTACAAGTCACAGTTCAGGGAACCTCTGGCAGTAATTAGGATGCTTTGCCCGTGCTGACATTGTATTTTTCCTTTTAGGGTATCCGCCGTGTGTTTCTTCTCATCCCACTTTTCCAGCTCTCACTCGACATATCTTAGCATTCCAACTGTCAGCTCTTGCCTAGACACTCAGCTCCTAAACTGCAATTTGTCTCTTAGTTCTCATCTAGTTACTTACTCGCTCTCTGCTCTTGTCCTTACACCAGTTCACATATCCACAGACCCTTTTGTGCCGTGTGAATTCTATACCTGTACCTCTATCGTTCTCCAGTTACAATTGCAGTCGTATACAAGAGGAGACAATCCTCTCATTCGTCCGTATTAAAATTCACAGCTCTCCATTCTCTTGAGCTCATCAGCGGTAGTACTATAACTACTTCGCTATAGAAGAGTGGGCTCATTGTTGATCAGCTGCTGCCAACTGAGATTGTTTATTTAGCAGTGACGTCCCCACCTCTCCATTATGCTTTGTAAACCACAGCACTTGTGAGTTTGTGAAGCAAGGATGGGATCTTCTGAAAGCCTTAGAAACGAAGGTTGTGTAAACTACGAACAGTCCTTTCCCCGTGCTGATTTTAGAAAGATTTGTTATGTTCTTGCATTGTTGCAGAATGTTGGAGGTAGAACAGTGGTTGCACATTGATATTGTGTTGGTTGTCATCTTGGGCTGAAGGGGACTCAGTAGTTTCACCCCTGCAGTCTTTCCAATGGAATGAATACAGTTGCCCAAACTATGGCACAAGGCATGGTCATCCCCGAGATGCCTGCTCAGCAATGATGGTGGGGTTAGTTGCAGAGCAAGAAGAAGTGTCACTGGTGGACTGAGAAGACTAGCCAGGAAAATACCGAGTAAGATGGTGTCAGATCCTGAGAAAGAGGAGTGTCAACTCTCTTGGAAGAAAGGGTGCGCTAGATGCTGAGCAATTGAGTAATTTGTCAGCAATAGTGCTTGCAAGCTGGTTTAGCAATAAGTGAGTGTCGGTGAGGATGATCAAGGAGAGTGTGTTTGTGGTGGTCACAGAGGAGGTGCCAGTTAGAATGATGAGGGGGGGGGGAGTCTGAGCTAGAAGAGATCGTCAGTGGCTTAGTAGGTGAATGGTGCTGCTGATTGGGAAGAGTGAGGAGTGTTAGTTCCATGTGTGTTGGTTGCAGTGCTGTGTAAAAAGTGTGTTTCTGTGAAGAGGCACAGTGCCACCGGCTGAGAAAAAAGGGAAAAGGTATTGGAGGGTGATGGGTGGGTAGAGGGGAGGCTAAGCAAGAGGATGGTCTTGTGGGTGGGCCTGTTACAACCAGAGCAATAGGGTGGTGTCAAAGGCTCACTGAAAAGAAGTTTTGTTCCTCCTATGGCTGATTCCACCTCTGCGGCATAACTTAAGAGTGTAGCCATAGCATCTACCCACAAAGGCTTTCTCGTCTGCCTTGGGCGAGCTGGATTGAATGCTACTACTCATCTGTCTCATCCTTTTCTGATGAAGCACGGTCCAGACAAAGTCATCCATAGACCACCAGCTCTCAAGCCTCTTGTCGACTGGATGGCTGGAGCTCTCCACTACCCTCTGCAGGCTGCAGCATAGCCTGGCCCATCTGGTGTAGTTGAAAGTTGAAGAAAAGAGTTGTTGGTGCTTAACCCAGAGGAGAGCATCATCTCACGAGAAAGTAAGGCGTTGTTAGAGGCTGAGTGGTTCTGGTGTCTATCAGCAACAAGAGCAGAGTTGTCTCTTACAGAGACTGAGCATGAAGGCGTCATTAGGGGTTTCCTTAAATGTTCCTCCGACAAAATATATGCTGTGTCGCACCACACAACTTTCCTTTCTTTCCCACGCACGTTCAGTGGTTTCCGTGGCTTTAGCTACTAATCCAATATGTTTTTCACTTAGTTGATATGAACTTAACAGAACATGCAGGTAACATGACGTATTACGTAGAAAGTGGTGGCGCTTAATGAGCCAGAATTTATTGAGGTGGTGTTACTCATGCCACGCCCATTATCGAGGAATCAGTTCTCAGGTGATTCACAAATCCAGATGTGCTGTAGATGAGCCCCTGAGTAGTGGGTGGAAGCTTGAAGGACCTTTGCCGAGGCTAACTGGGATCCTTCGGAACCTCAGGGAGTACCCTCGGGGACCTCGGGGAGAGGAAGTCCAAACTGTTTTGTCTTGGGAGGAGGAAAAGCCGTAAGTGCCATCGAAAGATGGGGCAGGCCAGGGGCCATTCTGACCCATACATGGTACCACAGGAATTATGGGTTAGGGCCATAACATGCAGCTGCCTCTGCAGGGCAAGGTAGGTAGAACAGAGCAATCCAACTCCTACCCAGGGCAAGTCTTGAAAATGCTGGCAAATGCTCTTGCTCCGTGGACGTTGTGGGGGTCGCTGGATGTTAGTTCTCCCAACCCAGTCAGCACTTCCCCAGACATCCCCAAATGCAGAATTGTTACTGTCAACCTGATATTTGTTTTAAGAACGATTGTGTTTACTGTTATGGAATTATGTGGTAAAAACTGAGAAATGGTAGTGGCTGGAATTCTAGAATTTAAGGCTCATAAAATAACAGGTAGCTGAATGGATTACTACACTAATTTTTTTGGGACTGCTATCATTTGAGTGGAATTTTTAAGGGTAAACTGTACTAAAATAGATTTGAGTTCTCAACATTTTGAGAATTTATTGTGCTGCCTTCATCATTTCCATGCAATTGAGAACTGTTTGCAACCATCCTGTTATTTGGAGCTGCCTGTATAACAAGTTATGGGCTCTTATTAGAAGAAATTTGATGTCTCGGTAATTGTGAGAACTATACCTAGTTTTGAGGCGATTTTGCTCAGGACTGGATCATTAGTTTGTTGCCCTTGGCCCTAACAGGAAATCCCTTTGGTGCGTTTTTGCTTAACCTGATGGGAGCTCAATTAGCCTCTCCTGCTAACAATATTCTGTAAGGATTATTTCTGAAGTCGACAACAGGGTTTCCCCTCGAAGTTTCGAAAATGTTCCCTCTCCACTCCTCCCTTACCATCATCTCTCCTTAGGCATTCGTACTCGTTGCCTTACAGACCTGACCCAAAACGAAGATAGTCAACAATCAATGCCCATAGTATTCTGTAGCTCTCCACTCTCGTCCTAACACCAGTTCACATATCTAGAGATCCACAGTGAACTAGTTCTATTGGCAGCTCAATCAGAACTACCGTGCTAATCAACTGACTGTTTACACCCAGTGTATCAATACAGTCCTCCATCTCACTCATCTATCAATTGACGTCTTTATTTCTCTCTCTTTATCTTGCACTCAAACAACCTTATTTTGGCGTCCCATGAAGACCTGTAGATTGAATACACAGCCAGGATACAGTCAATGCTGCAATCCTGTTATATTTGCTACTTGGCCTGCCAGGTGAGTGGAATACCCCAGCTTTCAGATATATTTCTTCCTAGACTAGACCTAGGGATCAATGGCGACGGTGTTAGGCTTCAACCCTTCTCATCAGACAACCCAATAGTACCACTCTCTCCACTACCCTACACTCGAATGCTGGTGTACGAGCAACATGCAGGGACACCTGGCAGTCCCTATGACATATGATTGAGTGATGTACCACCTGACTCCTGATTCACACAAACTCTCAAAGATTCGTTCATTGGAATTCGCCCACTCCAGGAGCAGCGGCTAACAATTTAGGAAGAGGATGTACCTCCTGACTTCCATGGTGGGCACCCCAGTGATCGTATTATAGTGGTCAAAGCAGAAGATTCATATTTCAGGGTATAGGATCACAGCCCAGGACTACTGTAAGTGGCTCCCCAACAATTCCTGTCTGTCAACAGAACTAAGCAACTATGCAATCTCATAACGCTTAGGGGGGAGTTGGCATCGCCACATCACACCACTATAGTTCATCCTGAACAAATCCAAGACCAGCCACAGCACCCTCAACATACTAGACATATCAAACGTAATTTCTACTTGTTAGAGCCAAGGAAAAGGGCGGAAATAAGCGAAAAAGTGGAGTAAAGGGTTAAGTGCTCATTGATGTTGGATGTTGGAGAAGAGAGGGAACCTCTCTCCCCACCTATTATTCACTCAACAAAACTTTTCCAAGTGGCCGTACCAGGAACCGTGCTGGCATACAAGCAAACATGATGCTCAGTTTCTCATTTGGAAAGAGTCTATATACGCAAGATATGCTCTGCCATTTCGGCCTCCTCACCACACAATCTGCACTCGACTGCCTCTGAAATGCCCGTTTTGTTGAGGTGATACCTAAGTGAGGAAGCTAGTAAGGGCCCTTAGATCCTGTCTGGAGAGTGTTAGCATTTCCTTTGCCCTTGAACAAGAAGGCACAATGTGCATTTTCGCCTGTCTTAGCCATGGCTGGCAATGACCAATGGGTAAGGTTTCTGTGTCCCTTTTCGCAAGGCAGTCTGCCTTTTCAGGAGCTGGCACCCAGATAAGGGAAAGCCTATTATGGGCACCGAGTTGTTTAAGCGCCTGAAGACATACCCCTGCCAGCCTGGATCTGAAGGTGTTGCTGCATGACTGTCCAACAATAAGTAGATCTGGTTACCCTTGAGCAATCTTTATGGATAGAATTTCCGCTTGCTATATCGTGGCGTACTCTCCAAGAAGTTTGGTAAGGCTGAAGTTGGGCGCTACAATGCCCCGACCAGCTCTTTCCCCCATGACAGAGCCAGTAGTGTACCATGACAGTACGCCCTTCTCAGTTCAGAACAGCCCCCTCTTCCACCATTCCCGTGAGTGAATGCAAACACTGAAAGTTCTTCCACCTTGGCATAACGTCAGTATTCCCTGAAGGCTTGCTTACCCCTGGAAACATTACTCATCTGCAAAAGCCTTACCACTCCCAGGTATGCAGTCCTCTGAGTGTATATGTGGAGAGGTGAGATGTTCACAAGGGCTTCTATTGCAGTAGTGGGGCAAGTGTTCACGACCCCTGGGATAGCAAGGCAAGCCTGTCTCTGCAGTTTCTAGAGCTTCCCCTGAACTGCCTGATGGCTTGTCATCTTCCTCCGTACCATCCACTGTATCATTTATTGGGGTGATTCCCATGATTTACTTCACAGCCTTCTGCATTCCCACAGAACTGTGGTTGCCTTGTGCAGGGCATATCTCACATGCGAGTTACTTATCTAATATCATCCCAAGGTGCTTAACCTCTATCATCAATTGGAGTCTCTCTCCTTGCATAGCGTGTGCAAATTGTCCACACTCTGCCATGAGGTTGTGGCTTAGGTCGAGTTAGCTCTCCCTATCCACACGCACAAATTCATAACCTTGCAGAAAGGTATGTTGAAGATGATGCTATTCAAACCTTGGAGATTCTCAAGTGAGCTCTTCATCCAGGAGGCCAGGGTCTTGTTGAGAAACGTGTAGTTCTTTTCTACTATGCTAACCAACCAACACAATTCCAATATGTGCAGGATGTGGTAAACCCAATGTCTCTGGCCTGTCACCATAGGTCTACCTACAGATGGGTGACCTTATTCAGCCTGTGAACTAAGTAATGTGCTTGTGCAATTCGATTTGATGGGTGATTAGAATAAATTCTATTTATTAATACTACTGTAAGTTCCAGGCAGGTGAGGGATTGCATGCAAACTCTATGCCCTGTATAAGAGAGAAGGTTTATCGTGAGGGGGTAGCAGGACACAGGGGGTGGCAAGGGCGCAGGGTAGGACAAGCTCCAGAACGACAACTCAGTCATTGGGTCGATCCATTGGACATCTCGAGGGCCATAATTCAATAGGTGATCGAACTATTAAGAATTGGAGGGAACTGGAGGAGCATGCTCGAAGGGAAGGCTGACGTCTGCCCCTAACTTGTGCAGATTACCGGGAATCTTTAGGAAGCACCAGACATTGTGGCACACTTTACCTTCTGATGGTCTAGTTATAGCAGTTAACGAAAGAATCCCGTTGAACTATTTGAACTAAGGAAATTTCCGCAATCATGCGAAATACAGCACTGGAGGGATATCTCACACTGGAGCTACCATTCGTGAAGTACAAGATATCCCTCAGGTCCTCAGGACGTGTAGTTTTAAAATGGGGGCAATGAGACTTTCCTACAAGCTGTTGGACTTACAGACTGCAGAGCTACTCTTGAGGTTTGGAGTTGAGGAGTCTTAACATAAAACATACATTTTCGACACAATTAGTTTTGGTTTGGAACAATGAAATGTAGTCATCCTAAGAAGAGCAGTGTGGAATGGAAATGAGGAGCGTCGAATGTGTTTAAATTGTGGTGCCTGGGAGTTCGGGAAGTTGTGCCCTTTGAGAGCGAACTATTGTGTAGGGGACTGCCTCCCTATTGTTACAACTACACTACTGCAAGTGACTATCCATTTATAACCTCCCCCCAGTGGGTAGGGACTATCGATTTTCTGTCAGGGTTAACTCCCTCCCTTGACACCCTCACCTTCCATCTCTTACCAATGCGCCGCAGGGGGTTCCTGTCTCTGGTCTCCCTCTCAGTTCCCTCTCTGGAAATGGTTGCCGAGGTCGGTCCACAGCCAAAAGCCTCGGGCCTTTATTTTGGGCCTTTCTATCCCCTCTCACCCCTCCACTCCTCTCGACACCCTCAAGTGGCAAACAAATCTGGCGGACGTTTCATGAATATTCAGTTCATCCCGGCAGTCTGGGCCTTTGCCAGGTTTGACGCCATTGTTCTCTCTTCCCCAGAGTGTTGAACTGGGTGCTGGCAGCCTCTACATAACTATTCGCTCTTATTTAATCCAACGGTCGTTCATACTAGCTAGCGAACCCATTTAATAATAATACGTCCCGCAACTTTCCTCGCCCTGACGTGATACCCCGAATTAAAGTATTCGTGCGAACCCTCTACAAAATGAATTGAATTCTGATTAATAAAACGACCAAGTGGCGAATAGAATCGGCTAACCTCAGCGTTTTGCTTCCGAAAATACCTCAGTAGGGTTTATTTCAACCTTTCAAAAACTACGCAAAAATCGTAAATGTGCAAAAAAAGAAAATTTAGGTTTAAACCTAATTTTGGCGCCAGGTGTGTGATCTCTGACAGTTTGTTGGATAAAGATACCACTATGTACGCACCCGTTAATTTTTTTAAGGTTAGGAAACGGGATAAGGGGTATGAAAACGTCAGAGTTACCCGCAGTCAAGGAGTCAGAGCACTCGTGGAAGATAGAAATAGACTTGGACAGCAGAGAAGAGTAAGATATTTCGATCTCTAAACAAATTGGCCGAATTCAGCTAGAATAGGGTATTTATACTATCCTCTCTTGTAACTCCGTGTTCTTTTTATTACACTGAAACTAAAGAGGAGAGATGTAACATGGCTAATATGTGATACTGAGAATGAAATATGTTTGGAAAGGGATCTGCTCTCTGACTATCCCAAAGCAGGGTTGAGCACCGAGAGCAAATGACCTATTGTGCCCTAGTTATCCTAGTAACAACTGGTATCAACTGAAAAGTGACTAGATTCGAGCTAAGACCTAGTAATCAGAGCAAGAGTATTTTATTGCTCTCGATTTTGTGAGAATATATGTAAGAAGTAGCGCAAAACAAGAGATTGCTATCTTACGATTGAACTAAAACCTGCCTCAATTAAGACCCAGCAGTCAAAAGGAACAAGAGAAAGTGTAAAAAAACATGCTTCTGTTAAAGTTACTTGCACAGGAAAGTGAATGGTTTGGTCATCTCACAAGTAACATACTCGATTTCGCTTGAACTCAGGTAATCTTGTACGTAGTTTACAGTACAGAATCTCATTAGACATAAGAAAAATAAAACTCAGTACAAAATAACATTGAGAGATAAAAACAAGTAGAAAAGAGGGTGTGACAACGTCTGGGTATTACATGCCACAGTTTGAACTGCTTGGTCCGAGGTAAGATCCAGCAGCCTTGGAGTAAGAGTTGGCAAGTGGCGTAAGGAAGAGACTAATTTGAGGAAGATATGCATAGCAAGCTAAGGAAAAGGCATTTTGTTGTCTCGAAAGTTACGAGGCCCCCCCCCCCCCCTACAAGGCTGTTATCTTTGAACTTGATGTACCCTAAGGCACGCGAAGAGGTGAAGTTGTAATGTTGCGAAAAATGGGTGGAAAAGACACGACAATTTCGGAGCTCTTGATATTTAAACTGCTCTCTACTGAAAACTTGACTCGATCCTGAGTAGGATCCAGCATTTCGGGGAGGGGAGGGGGATAATAGGCATGTTAACAAAAAGGAATGGCTTCTCCTTCGTGTTGACCTAATCAGTTTCATTAAACCAGAATAAATTTTTTTAAATTGTTATTGTTTTAAATTGTTCCTGTTTGAACAATTACATTGACAACGGAGATGGAAGTTGATTAAAAACGAATGACTATGGTGAGTTGAATTAGAAGGTTCTCACCATTGCACAAATGGATGAAACGAACATTGGGCCTTTATGTCACTAATGAAGGCGAAGAGGCTGGGATAACGGTATTAGCCAAATTATGTCATCAGTAATTGTTATTTGTAAAATAATCGAGTGTTTAGATGAATGAACAAAAGATGACCTGTGTTTGGCTTTGCTCAAGTCAAATTTGCCTTTCTGGCCTTCTGCAGCTCTGTCATTTACTGCCAAAGCCGCAGCCCCCTGTCAATCAACTTCTGTCTGTGACTTTTCAAGCCCTGTTGACACAATGTATGAGTCTAGCCGACAACGTAGTATCCCTATAATGGATTCCCCAGTGGTTTTTTTCCTCCCCCTCCCTTCATCATTCTTCCTCCAGCTCTTACTTGCCACTTCTTTGGCATTCCAACGCTCAGCTCTCACACAACTACCCGTTGCTCTCTATCGTCCCTATACCAGTTCACCTATACAGATACCCCCCCCCCCCCTTGTGACTCATGAACTCTCACTCTACTTTCTACTCTCTTACTCACGTCTCTATCCTGTCTCAAGTGTGACAATACAGCCCTCTCTTTCATTGGCCATCTTACTTTTTCGCCCTTCAGATCTCTCCTGCTCTTGCACCCAACAACCTGAGTGAAAAATCTGCAAAAGATGCGAGTAACATATGTGAGCTGGCGAGTCTTCTAATTCCTTTTCCATCTGTTTGCTTGTGTGATGGTTTTCACAGGTCAGTTTTTTTTTCTTGTAGGTCAAGCAAAAACGATGAGTCGGATTTGTTTTTAGATCTGTTATCGTTTTGAACTGAATCAGGCGATAATTTGTGTAAGGATTAAAACGACTACATGAGAGGAAAACGATGAATCGACGATACAAATAAAATAGAAACACTCGTTCAATTCTGAATTCTGGTCCGACTTGGAAAAAAATAACATGGTGACGAGCAGAGGCGAATGAGAATGAAAGAGACAGTTTTCTCAAAACTGAGATTGGCAGTCGATGACTCATATATGGCGAAGGGCGAACGAAAACGGCTGATATGGGGTTGGCAGGCATAGTGAGGAGAACACTGGTGTATGCGTGAACAACCACCCTTCCCCTTCCTTTCACGCCATATATTTCTATCAAACCCGTTGCTGTACCCGTAAATGTGTGTAGGGTAATTTTTGATAAAATTGTGAGTGACAAACTGGTGAAAAGAGACACGAGAACGTCTGGGTTACTTCTTGCTATTTAAACCTATCTCAATCAACAACTAACTCAATTGAAGGTAAGACCAAGGGAGAGAGAGGGACGTGGTATATGAAAACGTCTGACACCACACTGAAACAGAGGTAGCCCAATGGAGCACAGGAGACTGCAAAATCAAAACTGGAAAGAAATTGAATTCGTAGTAAGACCCAGTGATCAAAGATGACTGATGTTGACTTGAACTCTGAAATAGGTGAGTTCTCTGCTGAGTCACCGCTCAGTTTACTGTGCAGAAACTCGGAAAGAGAAATTTCAGATGTTGGAGCTTGATATTTGAAAAATTGGGAGAAGGGAGTGTGATCAGGTAAAACTTGAAAATTGACCTTGCAGCAGCCTGCACAGCCATAACGGTCTTAGGGCTGTAGAGCATTTCAAAGCACCATCTGCTATATGGTTACTATTCATGTGACAACCAATGCAAGAGGCCGAGCTGTACTTAGACTTTGTGTAGGTTCGCTCTACCTCATGCACGAACGACCATAGCTTGCTTATCATGCGAATCACTTTTGTGCCTGACGAGTTTACTTGTCTAAATTCGATGTCGCTCCCACGTGTGACTGAAGAGACGCGACTGCCCCCAATTGGCCATTCGTAGGAAATCCTGCTAGTTTCCGCCCTTGATGCTCTGCCCACATCCGAATTGCGACGACTCGTCCCATACAGACGTCTGCTTCTCTTCCTAGCGCGTGAGTGTGAGAGGGCGGTGAGATCAATTGGCGCCTAAAATTGTGCCTGACGCGCGCCTCATCTAAAATACCAATGTAAATTGAGTTCGTGACTGCTGCGGAGTACTGTAATTTGTCTTCTCATACAATATCTTCGTCCCAAAACACCGAAAACTCAATTACCTGTATTTTTGGACTAATGCGGTGGTCGCAGATAACACCTGAAGAACGAGCAAGGTGAAACCTGACTTACTCAGCTCAGTCGCTTAATGGAAGATAATCCACAAATCAATTCATTAGTCCAACTTACTTCAACAGTTTTAGTCGAAACCATTAATTATTTTAATTTGCAAAAGGAGACGGTTAACAAATTAAGTTCATTTTCCAAGTAACCGTCTCTAATTTAATCAGTCAATTACCACTTACATCCCCCCTTCGTGCCTCCGCAAAGCTCTATCAGCTCTATCATGCAGTTGACTTCACTCACCCAACCTTGAGACCAAGCCACTAAGTGCACAGGTCTTGACATTTTCTCTCTTACAAGCTACTTTGAATTCTCTCTCGCTATTCTCTTGTAACTATGCACATATTGTGTTTGTTATGTGCAATACAGTCCTCTCTCGGGAGACAAGGGGACTCTAAATACACGTGAACTGGTTGCATGAGAAACTACGTGGGGAGATAGATAGATAGATAGAGAGAGAGAGAGAGAGAGAGAGAGAGAGAGAGAGAGAGAGAGAGAGAGAGAGAGAGAGAGAGAGAGAGAGGAGTTGAGTTGCGAGTAGCAGAAGCTGATAGATAACTGACTGTTGGAATGAGCTGTGTGTTGTGGAGAGGAACGTAAAATTGAGGGGTGGGAAAAGGATGTTTTGGAAAGCCCAGAAATGGGGGAAATCCGTTGTCACGCGAAAATAACTGAAGAGCTGGGCTTTCTACAGGTACAAACATAAGGGTTGAGATCAGAAAGGTGTTTGGGGAGGCAATGACTTTTTGTAGGGCCAGTGAGTACCGTTAAGCGCGGACATTAGGAGGTCGAAAAAACCCCGCTAATTTGGCCTGCACCGAACAGCCTGTATTTAATTTCCATCGTCAGTTGCGCCCAACAGGCTCTTTAAGCCCCTCCTCATGCGCTTTGCACACTAAAAGTGAGCCCCTGCACTTTAATGGCGATACTTCCCCAAGTTCAGTCTTCAGTGTGTTTTTTTGAACTAATGCTCTCTTCTTACATTGGCTCTCAAAACTCCACTTTCAGAGGCTGTCGTTCATGCAACTCATTCCTTGCTGGTTGCCCAACTCAGTCTTGCACTCACTGGGTCCTGTGTGGCATCTTCATCCTGATATCAGGTGCCTACATTATTGCATTGGATTTGAATTTGAACTACTTCACAGTTGCGCCAATTGTGTAGAAATGTTTTCATGACAGGTCGCAGAATTGGGCAATCAGTAGTAAGTGAGAATTTAATGACTTGCAGTACAATTCCAATGTTCAGCTAATACATTTCGTGTTACAAGAATACCTCTCCCAACTCTATTTTTTGATATTACTAATGAACCTGTTTTACTTGGATTACTGGTCGCCATCGATGAATTAAAGTATTTCTGCCACTAAGTGTGAATAATTTCAATTTTATGTTGAATATGATCAATAAATAACATTTCTTAAACGGTACTTTTTCTACTCAGAAGGCAGGAGTCAAGAAGTGAAGACGCTCAGTTTTCTTTTTTACTTTGAAGGACCGAAGACAGTTGAACCCTTAAAGCATTGAACGTCAAATCTACTAACCTTTTATCCAAAGAACAGAATGTATACTGCACGCTTGCCATTGATAGGTACCACACCCTTGCTCATTGTAATCACATCTCGAACACTGCAGCATGATTCTTTTCGCGATTTTGTTACTATTTTGGTCATTAGTGGTGTTCCCAATTGACCTCAAGTTGGTTCGTTCTGTTACAGAAATTAGGATCAAAGAAGAGAGGCCCGATGATGCAGAGATCAACGCGATTGCTGCCCGGATGCTGGAGCAGAACAAGGCTAAAATGGCCGAAGCCGCCGCGGCCCAAGCTCAAGTGGCTGTGGCGGCATCCAACAACCAGCAGCAGAGGCCAGGAGGGCAGCAATATATCACCAGTTACCTCAACAAAGGCGGTCAACAACAGCCAGTTGTCGCCAATGGTTCGGAAAGCGAAGAAAAACCTTTAGACGCCATGAGCCAAAGGGGTGAGTTAACCATTTAATTGAGGTATTACAGTGCGTTTTATGTGCTACTCAATAACTTCGGCGTTAATAGCACGACGCTATTTTTTTGCCAACTTGGAGAATTTTTAGCCTTGGCGCTGTTTCGCTGTAACAAATGCAGGAAATAAACAAGTAGGAGTTTTGTAGCAACAGGGTTCGCTAAAGCATCCACAAGGCCAGATTGTATTGGTTAATGAGCGACAGTGAACTAGGAGAAAATGGGGGCGCCAGCAGCATTTCATGCGTGAGTACACTGTTGCCACGTAGTGCTCTCCTTCCACACGATTGATCTCTGCAGCTTTGTTGCTCTTCGCCTCTCATCTGCCGAGTTAACAGTTTGAAAGGCCTTCCACGCAAGAGACTTTCTTCCTACGCCCTTTTCTCAGTTCGTACAACTCGGGAACGTCCGCGTAGTCGAACAGTTTTTTTCTCATTTTGAAAAAAAATCGTTGAATCGTTCCTTACGAGCCCCGTGGTTCACTTCTGAGCTGAAAACGTTTCTAGTAATTCATGGTATTTCGAACTAGTTCAGCGTTTAACATTTTATTTTACTTAGCTCTAAGAAGTAGAGAAGAAAGTTGAATAATCGGCTGAAAATAGTTTTATTTAGGTTTCATCGGATGCCCTAAGAGCATTTGAGTCAGAATCTCGACCATTGAGAAAGCAGTCTTAAGTGTGTGCCTCTGCGAACATGAATGAAAGAAAAAGTCTGAAATAAATTGAATCAAACTTAATGTTAATCCGCAGGTAACCATGTGGCGTTAAAGTAAGAGTATGAACGAAATAGGTCAAAAATTAATCATTTTTTATCTGACGGTTTTGATTAATTTGTTTGTATTCAAATAATAATAAAGCAAAAAATAATTCTTAAAACAACGCCAAAGCGCCATAAAACTCCCATCTTTGGGATAAGACGACAGCAGCACAATAATATCTCGTTCCCTATTAAATTTCGCTTATATGATGCCAGCATTATCATAAAAACCCTGAAAATTATTACACAACGGTTTATTCGGATAAATAGCTTGACCTAGCATTAATGCTCCGAGACCCATCCCGTTCGATTCAGCATCGATAAATATCAAAATGAAACCCAAAAAAAGGTCGAAAAGAACTGAATCGTAATATTAAAATAAACGAAAGTATCTAGAAAAATAAGCGAATAATGAAAAGTTCAATCGATGGTAACAGATATTTTGCTAACGGAAATAGTTGAGACGGAGCAAAACAGTCATTCGTGGAGGTGAAGACGAGAACAAGGCAATCAGACGATAAAGAGACAAATGTGTTGTCAAATGTTATATACGAAACACGAGCCCTTCCTAGAGGAAGCCAAAAAAAATATCTGGTGCGTTGCAACACACAACTTTCCTTAGCTCTACAACAATTCACTTTGTACATGGCTAATTCTATACAATCACTTCATTTATCACTCAGTTAATTTGAATCTTGGTCAAACAACGCTTTACGGCAGCAGCAAGCGGTAGCGCTTATAGTTCCAGATTTTATTGTGCTGCTCGTACTCATTGCAGGACCATTATTGAGCAATTGGTACACAGATAATTAATGAGGCTGTAAACACGGATTTTTTGAAGGAGGATAGTAATCACTTTTGCAGAGTTATTGGGTAATAATTGTTAGAACTGGTAGTAACCGCAACGACAGTAGTTGAAATTCAGGAATTTCTGGAGTGAGCCCCATGTATCTCATGAGCGTTTTTAAACACTCACCCTTTAGGTATTGGATTGGACTACAATACCAATTTTTTTTAACATTCTAGAAGAATTCCAGCGGATTTTATAAGGAAAAAACTGCGCGAAAAACGCATCTGGTCGAAAATTTTGATAATTTATTGTGCTACTCTCGTCATTTTCCCACGAATGAGAATTTTATAGTATCATTGCCTGATTGAGAGCTATCAATATAAAAATGTAATTAAAATCGTTAGAGCCGTTTTTGAGAAAAAAATTTGGTGTTTTGATCACTATGATGACTATAGTTAACTTTCGGTGGATTTAGCCCATGTCCTTATTTTTGCGTCCCATGGTAACCTGTAGGCTAGACGTCAAGTTTCAGCTGATTTGGTATGGTGGTTTTCTCTAAAAACTGCGCTAAAATCGATTTCGTCGAAAGTTTTGGTAATTTATTGTGCTGCTCTCGTCATTTTCCCACAGATGGGAATTTTATGGTATAATTAACTTGTTGAGAGCTATCAATATAAAACATTTAATCAAAATCGTTAGAGCTGTTTTTGAGAAAAAAAATATTTGGTGTTTTGATCACTATGATAACTATAGTTATCTTTCGATGGATTTTGTTCAAACCCTTATTTTGGCGTCCCATGGTGACCTGTAGGCGAGATATCGAGTTTGAGCTGATTTGATACGGTGGTTTTCTCTAAAAACCGTTCACAGACACACACACACACACACAGACCATTTTCCCAAATAGTGATTTTCGGACTCAGGGGGGTCTGAAACGTAAAGATCTGAAGAGAACTCAAAATTTTTTTTTCAGCCGATTACATAACTTTCCTTTCTACTTCGTAGAGCAAGGAAAGTAAAAACCGGCGCCCGTAAACGTTGCGAGTCGAGTCGAAAGGGGAGGCGAGTGGGCGGCGTTGCCAGTCCAGACGAAACGTTGACTTCCGCTGTAGTTCCCGCATTGTACTGCGTTTCGTTAATTTGTTTCCCCTACACTTTCACAACTGGAGGCACAACTATTCTCGTGAAAATCATGATGACAGCCCAATTAATTATCTGTACGGTGAATTTTTCCTGTAGGACACGGCATAAGTAGCAGCGGCACAATAAATTCTGGAAATTTGAGCCCCACCAGTTCACAAACCCTAAATCCTCTAAATGGGTAAATTCCCAATACAAAAAAAATTTAATATTAATGTTTTTGAAAAAAATGAATTCACGTAGTTTCACGTCTGTATGTACGAATCAAAATTATGTTTTGATTGAAGGGAAATACTACGCACAGCCGGGTGTAGCCATTGGTTCTCCTTTATCACCATTGCTTGCACACATTTATACAGATTATGTTGAAGAACAAATTTTTAACAAACGCTAATCTAATCTAATAAGGTATAGATATGTAGACGACTTTACCATATTGTGGACAGGGACAGAAAGGCAGCTAAATTCTTTTCACGACACTATCAACCAATTATAGTTGTTGCATTCGCACTCAAATTAGGTGGCAATTAATTCTCTTAACTTTATAGATCTTCGTTTTTGTTAAGAACACTTACTGTGTTGTTACTATTCACAAATCGTTAAATCACCCAAGAATTCCCAAACATGGTGCTTTATATAGTGTGATCAATTTAGCGTTGCTATACCTATGAATAAGGAAAAACTGTTCAAATAAAAATCTGTAATTAAGAGCATGGTGGCGAGCTATGGTTATAATGAAGAACTCGTTGATTCTATTTGGAATAGGGTTCTCAGAAAAAAAAGGGTAGGAGTGAAGGGGAGGTCAATTCTTATTAGAGATTGCAGGGCCTTTTCTACCAAAACAGCAGTGATCGTGATCCAACTGATCACGGCTAGATAAGTAAATCAAGGCTAGCCTGCTTCGTTCCCACCGCACTAGCCGAGATCACTATGGAATGCGGTTAGGATAGCTGCGATTAAGCCATATCGAGAAGTCAGTGGACTAATGAGATTACAGTAAAGTAAGGAAATTGGGCATCTGTTCAACATCCCGTCCCGTAAACAAATGTTGTGTAAACGTAAACGGCTTGTAACCGTACAACCCAGATTTGAACAAATTATTGTTTCTAATAATTGTCAGAAGTCAATGTGGTCGCATTGACCTCTGCCGAAGGTGAAACTGGTGAGGAGCATAAAGTGAAAATACGCGTACTCCAACTGCAAGAGCTACAGGAAAAAAGCCAAATTAGTCGGGGAGAATGCATTGTGTGAACAGGAAAAAATCGGTAGTGGTACAAGAAAATAAGAGCTGAGCAAGAAATAATATGAACCGACATTGTGAGCAAGGCACTTCAACAAGGTAGGAAGAATTATCGTGTCAAATAAAAGTTGTCTAATAAACTAACCTACCTATCTGCTTTTAAATCCGCCCAGGTAAGCCATTTGCGTGTGTGTTTTCTAACACGGTTTAGAGTTTTTTCTAAAACAACACTATAGAACACGTTTTACGCGAACAACAACTTGTTTTCGACGATCGTAATACTTCAGTTCGCAACAGAATTTAAATTCACACATCTTGAAGTCGTCGGAACGCTCTCATATCCATCTGAGGCGTCGGGTGAGATGACGATAACCTAACATATTAGATTATCATCGTAGTGGAAAAACAACTGAAATAATTGCGCACTTGTAAACAGCATCTTTGTTTATTATTATTATTATTATTATTATTATTATTATTCCAAAACATGAGTAGATTATTCGCAATAATAGAAGATAATACTTGACGGAGCACGGTAATGGCGAACAAATATCAGGATATGATGAAGAAAGATAAGAGCTAACCGGATCTAACTGCCCAATTTTTTTTGGGGTTAACGATTCATCAGGGCTACAGCTTAACGCAATCTGGTGAAACCCATTTTTGAGGAGGTTAGGTACTGTTAATCGAGTCTAAACGGGATCAACGCAGTTGGTGAAAACAGCCCGTAACGTATTACGGGGCGGTTTCCGAAAAAATGCCTAAAATTGGGTCATCTAGGGTGTAGAAAGTTGGTTTAGAAATCAAAGTTAAATTAAGTTAAACATAGAATACACGCCCAGGAGATAAGGGGAGTGTGTAAATGATCTTCTTGTGATTTAACAATTCATTGCCGGGGGGGATTCAGGGAAAGAATTAGGGAGCACGAGAGGGATTATAGGGATAGCGAGGGTTGTTCAGGTTTTGCAAATCCCGTCATTCCTTCAAGTTTGATCCGACGGGTAGGCAGTGCATCGAGTTTCTCCATGTTTGCCCTTAGTCCGATAGTTCTCGCCAGGAACGCTGTTACTAACGCGTGAGATTTTCTCTCACACGTGATTTATGTTTAAACACTGCTCTGTTTTTGAGCAGTCTCCTGGAATATATTTGTTTTGTTCTTTCATCGTTCTTTTTTTTTCTTACTTAGTAACCACACTTTTTACAACGTAACTTCCAAAAATTAAGGGTTAATAATTGTAGAGTATAGATTAGCAAGATATCTGGATTAGCACCCAATTAGTGGATGCGTGATGGTTGAAATAAACATCTGTGTTCGTTTCAGGATATTACACCCTTTGCATTAAATACCAACGTCTGCGTGTTTGTAAAGAAGCGGCAATAAACGTGTGATGAATAGAAAATATATCAGATGGAGATTACAGATTAAATCAATCATAATTACATTTTGAATAACAACGAATGTTCCAACCAGTCTAACGACGTCGCGGTGACGACTGTACTGAAAGATTTAAAGGAAACGGGATCGGGAAGAAAATAACTGCGAAGGGCACGGTAAACACGAGGTCGGAACGATCGCCTAACGGGGATAACAAGAAGGTAACAACAACAACAACAGTAGTAATAATAATCCAAACGAAAAAGACGGCAAATGATAACAATGTAAACACTTTGATAGCGTTGCTTCCAGTTGTGGGTGGAGATGAAAGATGAAAGGCTTTGAATGAGTTCCATTTAGCAAAATATGCGTCGGAAATGGCAACGTGTTTCAATTGGTACCGATATTACATAGGCACGCAATAATCGATGATGGGTTCGTCATATGAGATTAATAAGAACAGCTGAGTCGTACCATATTTCTCTATTCTTCAAACTAAATTGTCATAAGCGTCACACAAGTATAATTTGAAGATTAGCCTTGAGTTCCTTCACATGTATAAGTTGGACTTCTTTGAAGCCAGTCATGTACACAATTTCAGCGAAATAAGTGTCCCGGCAAAACGTTTTTCGTATTGGTGTGTTTATGCCAAGGTTCTGGATGACGTATAACACGATTATTTCGATCAAACAGTTGGAGAAGAATTTTTGGAAATTAAATAAAACCGATTGAATCGTAAATAATACGAAAGGAAACAAATAAAAGACGGAGTTATATGTTGGAGAAACTGGCCTAAATAAATAAATAAAACATCTAGCGGCACAACATTTTGGGATCACTCTGATAACGTTTTTTTAGAAAATTAGAGAAAAAGCTAGGGTTCGTAAATGTTGCTGAAAACAACCCTCATTCGAGCAAGCACGTATTCTGCAATGTGTTGAATGAAGGGAAAGAAAAACGTTTTATAGTTCCATACCGCTCACATTGGTATGGAAGCGCTCGCGAGAAAAGGTTTCCAAGGTACTGAAAAAATTGAAACTTGAATACTCCCGTGTGATGACTGCAAAGCGGAAACAGTTGCAAGAGGATTCTGCACTGGGATGGTAAGCCGACTTGTTACACTGGAAAGGATCGCTTCAGTCAGGGGAAGGCAGTTAGAGCGTTCTCTGTTTAAGGAGCTGGCTCAACTGCTTGGAACAGAGCAGTGCTTCACAGCGGCGTACAATCCCAAGGGTAGTGGGGCTTCACTGCCAGCTCAAGTCGGCAGTTCGTTGCCAGAAGCGGAACGGTGGTTACTCTGTGGTTGCTCAAGGATTTTGTAGCAGAGAAGCCTCCAGTCACGTACGTATCGTCCCATGAATTCTTGCACAATATGAAACAGCTCCGACTCCAACCGGAAGGACGATACAACGCTCGCGCTTGTTTCGTTCACCCTGAGCTAAAGATGTGTAAGCAGGTCTGGGTGAGTAATCAAGCAAAGAAGAATACTCTCCAACTGTAACCTTTTCCAGTTGTGGATACTTCATACATGGTTTAAATCAGAGACCGTGAAATTCCAATATCTCTTGATCGACTCAAACCAGTTTTCACAGAGAAAGAAGACGATGCAGTCGCTTCAAGAGCCGTTTTAGTGGAAAGAACTGAAAAGCAAGAGAACTGAGAAAGCCGTCAGAACTTGCTGAAGGCCATATGCCAAGAAGTCAGCATCGTGCAGATCCCATGTCAATTGGACAAGACAGCACAGCCGCCAACGTTCCTGCTTTAAGGCGATTTGGCAGGGTCAGACGAATACCAGATTGTTTCGTGGACTACCTACGTGCTGGGTTGAGACGGGAGGCGACTTGGAGCAGTTTATTTTATTCTACATTCTATTTTGGCTTCAAGTTTGGAAATTATTTCCACTCATTCGAGATATTTAGTTGTCATGACGCGTGTTCAATTTCCTTGTAGTTCGTTCGAGTTGTTTCTAGAATTTTAAATTTATGAAATCTCCGCTAAAGTTCAGATAAGTCTTTTTATGATGCGATTCATCAAAGCGTTCCTTCATTGTTT
This sequence comes from Pachypeltis micranthus, assembly GCA_020466155.1. Lineage (NCBI taxonomy): Eukaryota > Metazoa > Arthropoda > Insecta > Hemiptera > Miridae > Pachypeltis > Pachypeltis micranthus. The sequence goes on from CM035769.1 coordinate 45,233,575, forward strand.
GTTTCATTAACGTAATAACTTGGTTCGCATTATTCCCCCCCCCCCCCATTTAGTTCTGTCACTGGTGACAGCCAGATCGTCCTTTCAGATTTTGGAATATAAGATATTCTCTTCAATTGCGTTCTCGTTGTAACATAGTAACTCAAATTTAGTGGAAATTGACAATCATCCTAATTCCTTGCATTTGTAGTTGAAGCGATGAAAATATCCAAATGCTTGTGGGATTGAAGAGTATTTTAATGTTGGGGGTTTAGTTCGGTCAGAGTTCGTTTCAAGAGGAATCACTCGTGAATACCGAATTTTACGAAGGTGCGCAGTAATGTTTGTGAAACTGGTTATCAACAAAATAGATCAGAATGGGCTCACAACATTGACATTTGGAATTCGTTTGGGAATGTAGTGAAACTGGTTTTAGTGCGAAAATCTTTTCAGAATTCGTGCAGTAATATTTTGGACTCTATATGAAAATTCACTGAAGATCAAACAATTACGCCATTTTTACCATTCGGTTATTGAAGAGAAACTTGTAAAATAGCGTGTGACTGTTCTATTGTTGTTATCGCTTTTGTTGCACGATTCCGTGGGTCGATTTTGTAAATTTTTCTGGTTAGGTCCCACTGACAAATGAAACTCGACCAAACTACTCAAACAACTTTACCGGTGGTTGATTCTTATGTTTTTCTGAGGTGAGCAAGTTATGGTTTGCCACTTAGAAACGTTTCTCTGAGGCAGCAGGCTTCTCACTTTCAACTCAGTGAGCTCAGGTGTGGCCTCCATCGTCTTGAAGGGAGCAACAGAGCACGGGCCCGGACGACCTTGGGATCTCAGGCTTGGCCTCATTCAGGGCGCTTCTGAAACTTTACGGTGCTTCTTCGGAACTGAATTATTTATTGCCTTCGATGAGCCTTTCAAAACGCCTTCTAGAGTTCACATTGGAATCATTTGTTTTGATAATTGATGTGTCTTGCTGCAGGTCTTCTCCAATGCCGTTGTAATGACACACTAATTGCAGGAATTCGTTGAATACATAATCACAACGTCAAAACAAACTCAAGAGCCGCTCAGTGTAGGATCTTAGTAAACCTGGAGTACGTTGGAATCATCGACCAATTAACCATGTAAGTTGCAAAGCTTGGAGAAGAATTGGCTTGAATAGCCTTCCGTCAAAGTTTTGAAATCCTTAGGAACTGTAATGAACAACAATGGACGGAGAGAGGAAGCAAATTGTCCCAGTGAGTGCAATGATGACTCGTCTATTCATTTCCGTAAGTCACTACAATTATATGTAACGTCCTGAAGCCCCACGAGGAGACCTGCTGGAACGAACCGCTTTAACAGCTGATCTTAAGATGTTCATGGCAGCTGGTATCCCAAAAAGGCACATTACATGCACAAAAGCTAGTTCTTGCGACGATTGAGGTGGTCAACGTAGTTTTGATTATTCTGGAATTATAATTGGAACGATTTGAGACAAAGAGGTGACAGTAGCGTGCAGTCTGAGGGTCGAGTTGCTCTTAGCCTTCGCTGGATTCTCATAGTACTCATCTTATGAGGTAGAATGGTGATAGTTTATAGAATATATGGGTTTATTATGCAGGGCTAGGGGCGAAGGGGATTGAACAAATCTAACTCATCTAAGCCCCGTTGCTTTCTCGCTGCAACATCCTCAATAAGCCTGATTTTTACTTTACTCGGCTCCACGTAGTAGAAAGAAAAGATATGTAGTTCTCTAAAAATTTTTCTTCTGATACAGGTTGGGCGATTCAATATTTTAATTTGTAGAATTTTTGTAACAGCATTTAGGTGGTCGAACATCAATAATCATAGGGAGAGAGTGAGATGATGAATGAGGGAGGGGGGGGGTACAGCAAGGCGAACCTGTATCTACACTGGTTAATGAAAGTTAACTGAAAAACACAGTAGATGGAAGAGTTCTGATGTGATCACAAACGAGAGTTATCCCGACTGTCTCACTGTTAGTGTTGCTGTCTGAGTGTTTAGGTAGTAGAGAAGGTTTAGGGGAATGCAGACAGTCCTACGACGTATATCGACAGAAACGGGATGAATGCTGAAGCGGTTCTGCCTAGTATTTATCCAGGAGGGAGACAGTTATTGAAGGAAAGGAAAACACGGGAGACAAGCAGTTCCTTTACTTCAGCGGATTTACAGACCACAGGTCTTAGGGCGATGAAAACTTGAGACAAGATTATTTCTGGTCATTTCCCACACAGCTCCAGTGGTAGCATTCAATCAATTGGATTGGAGGTGGAATTCCGCAGGTACGAAAGACTTTGGGGAAACAATGACTTGGCCGTTAAGTGCCAGGGAGTCCCATTAGGGCAGGTGAGGGAACTCCGTAGTCAAAAAACCAAGACTAATTTGACTTGCATCGAACAGTTACTGCCATCTAGTATTAGGGATGACTAGTTCGTCAGCAGCTTGTCAAATTTTTATCGAAGTTGCTTTAAAAGGCAAAAATATGTGAATGATATGTTGATAATATCATTCTGAGGGGTGGAACGATCAAAGAACTTCATGCAACGTTAAAATAAACGCTAGAGTCCACAATAAAACAATGAAACAAACAATATCTCTTGGCCGACGTTTCGCTCAATTTATTAAGTATCGCATACAGCACATAAGTAAGTTGTTGATATAAAAGGAGCTATAATGAAATTGAATTATGGGCAACAAACATAACTCGGGAAAATGCTATTACTTGCTCGATATGGTAACGTGTGTTTCCGTAGACAAGTATAAACAAATGAGGGGAAGAAGAAGGAGATAGCTCGGCACCAGCCAAGGCTGAGGGAACAATGACTGAAGTCGTGGCCACTTAAGGCCCATTTCCCATCTTCTCTGAGTTTGTGGGAGTCTTGGCTACTTCAGAAGGGGAGTTGGAATCTACCTCCATCCATTGCTTTCAAATCTATGCCATGCAACATTCATTCACCAAATTTGTCGATTCTATTGCCGAACCATAATGGGATATCCAGCAGGAAATACTCCTCTGTTTATATTTCCCCACATCAGCACTGTCCATTGTTCCTTGGGAGGATCTTCGCCACTGCACAGAGAGCGGAAGAAGGTGGGTTGACCCGTACCACAGGATGAGCCAGTTCCTTATGGGATGAAGCCCTTCTTTTCTCGCAAAGAATGTCGTCTTGCGCCTCCAGTGCAGAGGAAATAAGGAACCCCTTGCTGCTCCACAGTAGTTCCTAAAATAAGAGCAGCCAACCAGCTTTGACTGCTACTAAGCAAGTTTATAACCGTTTCTTCCAGTTTGCGAAGAAGGTTACGGGGGGGGGGGGGACAGTGGTCACAATCGATAACTCCCTTGAACTCCCCAAGTAAATAGTTCGATGTGGTGGGAAACCAGATTAAGAACTTCAACCAGATGGGACGGATTCTCTTGAGTCATACCTATATGCAGTAGGACATGGGCAACAGCTCTCCACTAGGCTAAATGACTACCTTCCATACCTCCACTGGTCTGGGATCGGTGGATGCTGAGTGAGTGCCTGTCCGATTTTCGCATGATAGTGAAACTGCAAACTTCATGACTTTCCACTGATTCTTGTCAGTCGTTTTGATAAGGGGACAGACCTGGTTTGGCAGTTTGTCAGTTCACTCATTCCCTGCTTAATTTTAGCTCATTAGCTACATTTTATGGTTACTCTGTTCCTCTCGTTGATTGAACTTGCCAGTATCGTATTTTGTTTCCTCAGATAGGCAATTTTTGACGATTGGATTATCCCTAATATTTCTGATTTGATACATGAGTGTACTGCAATGAGTTAGCATGGAAATATTAATGTGTTTGAACCTAACGGGAGTGATTCCTTCCATTCATGTTTTTGGAGAAATCGGTGTAACAGATGATCTCCGATTATAACTGTGGATATATTATCCCACATTGGCCTGGAGTCTGCCCTAGTGCTCAGGTTTGTGTTTAATTGATCCCTCGGTGTCCATAAGAACATACTAAAAAGGACAGCCGGGTGCGTCCAGCGAGAATAATAACCTCACCTATACGAGGTTTCCGCAGCACATCCAACGAGGCTTAACTGTGGCTGGGCGTCACAGTGTACTCTGTCTCACCCTGCAGTTGGGGGTCCAGAATTCCACTGCCCTTCTACCTGCGCGTCCGTAAGAAAGAGCTAGACTTCAGGGACAAAATTTACACTTCTTCCACATACACAACACACTGTAATGGGGGGTTCACAGGAATCGCAGAACACGCCCTCCAAAGGAAGGGGGACAGAATTTTCCTGCCAGATCCTTGCTTGGCCGCAAGAGCAGCACTCCAACGGCTTATGTGGCAGAACGCGTTGACTAAAAACACTTATAATGAGCAGAAGACAGTCCTGGAAGTAGTTCATTAACACCTCTGAACGATGCGGCCTTTGCAACGAGAAGAGGGAAATCCCGAGATTGAGCGTTCCTGGGGGGAGGCTGATAGCGTGTGTCTCGATCACCACAACTAGTGGCTGAGGGCTGACGCTGAGTAGCTGCTGAAACCCCCCCTCGTGCGTCTTGGTCCCAGTGGGTGGCCCTGTCGATCTGTCCCTTTGAAACTTACCACCCAAGTAAACAGTTGGGAACGCAGATTAAGAACTCCCAGATGGTACAGGATTCCTCTGTTATCAGCTTTGGACGGGCAACAGCTGTCGTCTACATTGAGACTGGCTAACGACCAAATACCCGGCGTACCTCCGCAGGTCTTGAGTTCGGTAGATGCTGCTGGGGCCAGTCTCTTGCATATTAACGAAACCGCAATTTCGTTTTCTGTATGACTCCAGTCATCTAATAAAACCTGTTTTCCTATCATTCCTTGACACGTTAGCTTCTAGTGTCTTGTTTTTAATGCTTGTCCGTATGTTTCTGTGGCCGTGAGTGTATGAGTGACGCCAGTCTCCATTTCGAATGAGGGGGAACGGTAAGTTTCACACCTTGTGAGTAAATAGAGTGGAGTAGTGTGTGAGGAGTAACAGGAACATATTGAACGAGTAATCAAGAGGACTAACGTTTACAAATATAAGACCACAAAAAGGATGACGATTCTTATTTTCTAATACGCAAGTTTTTACAACATAAAGAATTTACTTGTAATTGTTGATATAATCTGAATAAATTTGACCAAAACCAGCCGTATCAGTACCTCACAAACCGTGTGAAAAAAATAAAAACTTGTAAATGGCACGTCGGAATATTGTGCTACCGGTAGTGCGTATTCTGTAAATCTTTCTTAGGCAAGAGGAGAAATTGTGTGAAAACAATTATCAAGGAGTCTCCCCCACAAACAAATTTACTGTTACACTGATGCAATTTAACGTTCGATGGCAAGATTCGTCTAAACACACTAATTAACTGACAGGGGAAGCCGAATAAGAATTCGTATAAACTTGTTGGTTTGGAACGAACGGTTCAAAATCAAACAGTAGCAGTTTAAATTATTAATGTAATTAAGAAAGAATTGGAACCTCCTTCGACTATCCATAAAAAGACAAATAATCCACTAACGGCAAAATTAAAAGAAAAAAGGGGGATTTTCCTTTGTCTTCTGTTTTTGAAATTCAAACTAGTGTTATTTTTATGATTAACAAATGACGGTTTTTTTAAACGATAAACGCAATTCTTTCTAATAGCCATTAGCAAAAAGGGCTCTAACGATTGTGAACGTACGAGCAGGGTGTCTTCAACTAAACGTATGCTGTTCTAGCAACCTGTACCAGCATTTTATTCATCAAAACTATTGCACAAGTCGTAGAACGGGGCATATAAGTCGAAAAGTACGCGTGACAATTGAATTCGCTGGTTACTGCGAGTTCGTTTTTTAAATTTTCAGCTAACCAGCCTCTGCATTTTGTTCTGTGTAAGCGTTTGTGTAGGAAGGCCGGACGTCTCTGTGTTTAAATGTCGAAGTAATAAAAGTTGCATGAGGCTTCGTATCAGAATTTGAATGTTGGTTTTGAAGTAGTGCGAAAGTCAACGCCCTGGTTACACGTGAGCCTTCCACGGAACACGATCTCTCGTCAATCTGAAGAACCGAGTGGAGAGAAGTTACAGGAAGTGGAGCCGCGGCGTGGGACGAGCAGACTATAGACCGTAAGAGCTGGTGGTTCAATGAGGCTACTGGAGCACCGTCTGTGGGAGAAAAGTTCAGACAGAGTGCAGTGAAAGCGTCCGTTGAATTCCTCGTTCAAGTGTTGTACACTAAGTCATGCCAGTTGTAACCAATTGCTGAATGTTGGGGCCCTGATGATGATGGTGGTGAAATGGAATCGTGTCACGCGGCTCCAGTCAGTGACTCCATAACAACCTCACAAGTGGGGACTATTATTGCCTAGCGCACGTCACTGGGGTACAACGACCTGGGCAAAGGTAAAATAAAGGTAACAGCGAAGTCGACCTAATACTAACTTTAGTTATTATAGTGACCAAATAACCAACTGTTTCTTTTCTTAAAAACGGCATTAACGAAATTATAATGAATTATGAGTGTAGATACGTACAAAAAATAACGATAACATACAATTTTTATTCACGAGAAAATGGCGGGAGCAGCAATTTTCTCGATAAAAATCGTGTCTGTAGTCCTATAAGTTATACCACTATGGTAATTAAATAATTATGGCATACCTCGAAAATTTTGAGTTCGACAATTGTCGTCTTTACTGCATAAATAGGTTCAATTCGATAAATTACGAAACCTTAAGCAGAATACATGCTCTCGCCTCGTGCGTAAGAACTGTACAGAAGGGCAGCGCCTGAACCTTGTGCACGATTTCTGTTGTAACACGGAAGCCAAAACGTTGTCTGTGTGTTTTTTCTCTCTAGAGATTATTAATTTGTGCAATTCGTACAAACTGACGTTCTGTATGTTGTGAGTTGGGGGTTCTTTGTATTGTTATGAAGCACTTTCATGCAGAGACTGGTGAAGAGAGAGAATCTCCCCTAGCGCAGCTGCCTTCGGCTGACTGCCTTAACTGCGACCATGTGGCGTGATCCCTCCTGCCGTACCCTTCAAGTCCGCTTTGGCGTTGGTGAAGGCCTCTGTGTGAAGATAATGGGAGACCCCTCGTCGATTGTGTGGGTTTGCGAAGAAACGGTGAGTTGAGGGGCAGTTATTTATATTTTGGTCACTTTTGGCGATATTACCATCTAGGAAGAGCTGCTGTAAGGAGTTTTGGGTGTCTAAGCGACGACGTTCGAATGTGTTTCTCGCTACAACGAGATCAGAAGCTGCTGGACGAAGTGGCTGTGGAAGCGGATGGGTTGGTTCTAGTGAAGATCCTTGACCTCATGAAGTGCCTGTTGAGTTTCCTTGGAACTTGCTGGCGCAGCGTCGACACAAAAAAAAGGACTACGGGTCGGGTTGAATATGCCGCGTTGATAAAACGACCCGGGGGCTCGCTCTTTCTTGTCACGTCCGTCCCTAGGCCTAGTCCCTCGTGGCGTGGCGTGAAGGGGAGCGTCGTGAGGGTCCCCATCCCAGGGACTAGGATTTCGTGCAGGTCGTTGAACTTTCCATTCGCCTTCGAACCGGTGGTTTCCTTTTTATCCTTACGAAGTTTTTGTTCCCGAAACATTTCTTCAATTAACCACGTGCGAAGTTATCCACGTCTGTAATAGGACAAACGACTCTCATTAAGAAGTTTATATGCCGTTGAGAACACCTCCTTCAACGCTTCGCCATTGAATATTCTCATCAGAACTACACGAGTTTCGTGGTTTGAAATTCGTTGGTGAAATGTCAGTTGAAACGTATGCCAAAATTCGTATGAAATCATTGAAAATGAACTTACCTCGAAATAAAACCAAACGAATCGTACTCCAAGGAAAGCGCTGTTATTGAAACTATGCGAAAATGTAACCTCTCAAACAAGTTGCGAATGAAACGTAAAGTACGACCTCGTGTCAGCAAAATTGTTTATCATTAATAACAGATGGTGGGATAATGGAAGATATAAACAGTTGACAGTAAAATTGAAGTTAGTTCCCTTTCAGTTAGTTCCCCTTTTCATTTAACAGATTGGCAATTGAGATGGGTTTATCTTCGTCTCTTGGTTCAAGGCAGGAACACTTAATAAGAACAAGAACTCAGATGATCGATGCGTGTGAAGCCTAAGGGAACATCTGGGGATGATGGCTGACATTCGTCGACTACGAACAAGGACCAAGCTTTGGCTCGCCGCTCTGCAAATCCCCCACTCCGCCTTTGAAGTTAAATCAAGCCTGTCTCAACTCGTAGAGTGATGGCAGCATTATGGTCATAGGTGCTTCTCTTCAATCCAGCGATTGATGATTCAGTCCAGTTCGGTGCTATGGCTAATACAAATGCTTATTGATCGGCAGGCTGAATTAGCTGGGTCTTTGACTCCCAAAATGTCCGAAAAGTCATTGTTTCCCCGAACGCTTTCGTCCTCTAACCCTTTTGTTATCTATGGGAAGTCCACATCTTCAATTATTTCCGATTGACAACGGATTTCCCGCTTCTTCTGGACTTTTCCAAATTTCTTTTTCCCTCCCCTCAATTTACTTTACTCTCCACAACAGACAGCTCCTCCTAAACTCATTCACCTATGAGTTCTCGCGAAAGTCGGTTGTCTCCCATTTCTCCCAAGTCAGCAAACAGCAGTCGTTTCCCAGTTCTCCCAACTCATTCGTCTCTCAAGTCTCACGCTCTCTCTCTCGACTTAGTTTCCAAGTTCATGTGTATTGAGAGTCCTTCGTTCACGTTTATGTACTCATACTCAACTGTCAAGTATAATACAGTCCTCACTCGAGCCCACCACGTCCATTTATTTCTCAGTTTCAACCTCCCCCATTCGTGCGCCCAACACAGATGATGGCCTCTTCTTGGTTACCAAATAAACATTCAGTTAATTCAATCAATTGTCAACGTTGAAATAGATACATTTCTGAGGTGATGGGCGGGTTAAGCGGTTACGTGAGTGGAGTCAAAGTAAGCCACGTCACCATTTTAATTAACATCATGCCTCTACCGAATGTTATACGAGTATTACCATAATGTTTAATTGGTAATGGGGTTGATAATCGTGCACGTCTTTAGAGATGAGTGATAGTGATATGTCTTTCCACTCAGGGCCATCATAGTAGCGAATTACAACTTGCTCATATAAAGAATGGCCCCTAGCTAACAATTAAAACAGTTTAAATAACGGTTAAATTCAGGATATTAAAAAATAGTAATGTTAATGTCGAGAAATCTTTTAAAAATTAGTTTTAATGTAAAAACAACTGTTTCAGCAGTTTGAAGTCTTGAATGGATTATTTATCATGCTGCTCCTGTTAATTTTCCACAAATGAAAATGTTTTATAACCGTCTTGTCGTTCGGACCAGACCAAGCAGAATATTTTAGTTTGGTGTTTTGATCGCTGTGGTAAGGGTAGTTTTTGACGGATTTATCTCAAACACTTATTTTGGCGTCCCATGTCTTTTGCCTTAAATATTTTGTAATAAGTTCTCATTCAGTTTGGCGTATTTCGATTTCGCAACTCTCTCGTGACACTAACTGTCACAATATCGTATGACATAAATTAATGATTTTGAATTGTCGCGTTGGCCGTTCGAAGGTCATTCATTGGCGATTCTTGAGAACCGAATGACTTGCTTCATTCAGCGCACGAGTGTGGAATTACCAAGGACGTTGAATCTTGTCGGCTGCTCTGGACTCAGGAAATGTCTTGTCAGAGGAAGCACCTGCTTGAGGTTTTAGTGACTCACCGAGAAAACACGAATGAGTTACAGGGACGTTCTTCAATTTGAAGGTAAAAATACGCCAGTTCTCAAACAGGTCTCTGCTTGCCTCGTCCATTTTTAATTTCTACAATCTGAATTGTTACGATTTGTAAAAAAAAAAATTAACTTACAGATCTTGCACTTCAAAACTACTGCCTCCTTTCGGTGTGTCGTCTTTAGTTAATTGGGTAGGGAGAGAGGTGTGGGCCTAAAGAGGTTAGGAGGGATTTCAATTTTTATATCTTCGCCTAATTTCGTTCAATGGGCAGTCACAATAATAGTTTCGGACAACAAAACGTGTGTATTTTGCTAGAAGGCAGTTTGCCTGGTTGACTAGTTAGTGTTGGGTGCAGGCTGACTTAGTTGGGTTTTTGACATCCGAACGGCGGTCGCACTTGCCCTAACAGGACTTATTGTCTCATTGTCATTGTCCTGCATCTTAATGACCTCGAGCGTAGCTGTGGGAAAGCCCAAGTGACAACAGAGTTCCCCTTTTTCTGGACTTCCCGACATATCCCCCCCCCCCTAATTTACATTCCTCTCCGCTACATAACTCTTTCCAACATTCAGTTATCTACTAGTTCTAGCGGTCGATATTCGTCTCTCATGCTTCTCACAACTCTCTCCCCCTCCCCACACCCCTCTCCACTTAGTTCCCCACGCATTTAGAGTCCCATTGTTTGCGTTTAAATACTACAACTTAAACTGATGTGTAATACAATCCTCACTCACACTCACCACGTTCGTTTATTTCTCAATTCAAGCTCCTCCATTCATGCACCCAGTAGTCAGTTATGTATTTACTGTGGAAATTTCGAAAACTTTTTATGGAGTAAAATATATAGGTATGTTTTTCCAAAAAGTAATGAAATCTATTTTTGCTTCGTAGGCCTCTCTATCGCTGTTCACTTATTTTTCCTGCAGACATTTAGGGAACAAAGTTTTCGAGAAAAATGTTAAGAATTGCCGTATTGGGGATATTTTGATCTTTATACTTCTCTTTTAAGAGCAAATTGCTCTTGAATTACCGAATAAAATTTCTGGATGATCCGAAGAAAACTTGACTGTTTTTACATGATTGTAATACTTTCTTAGTCTACAAAGTGGTGCATATGAGGACGATATTGCGGTGGTATTCAGGGGCAATTTTTCCTGCACAGTATTGCAGCATGAGATGTGAATATCATCCATAGGTGCAACAAAGTAAGAATTTCATGTCAATCCAGCCAATAGCACCATGGGCTCGTTAGCTAAACGAAGAATCATGGAAATAGTGCCGCGAACATGTTGAATATGCGCTGCACAAGGCAATCCACGGCTCTGTGGGCATGCAAGGGGATGTGAAGTAAATTATGGGCAGTTACTCCAAAAATGATAGATTAGCTCTATCATACGCTGACACTGTATGGTGGAAGGCGGCAGGCCATCGTGCGGTCACCTCACCCTTCCACATACACAATCAAGGCATATGGGACTAAGTCCCTTTGTAACTGCGGCAACACATGGGCCTATTGTGACATTGTCCGTAACTTAATAGAAGACGTCTTACATATCTGGCCCTCTTAGGAAGCCGAATATGTCGGTGGGGGGGGGGGGGAGTTCAATGAATTTGAAGGCAGGGCAGGCGCATAGGATACGCTTTCCCGTTTTCTCCGCTTCACTACACAATCTGCACTTCAGAGCCCGCATCCAGATAAGAGAAAGCCTATTATGGTCACTGAGTAGCTTGAGAGCTTGAAGACATCCCCATGTCAACCTGGCCTGAAGGTGTAGGCTGTAATCGCCGTTAAAGCGGCCTGACTGTCCGAGAATATATAAATCCGCTTGCCATTGAGGCCTTTAGTCAGGATCTTTTCTGCGCGGATCTTAATGGCTAGCATTTCCACTTGAAATATCGTGGCGTACTCTCCCAGCAGGGATGCTTTTGTAGACCAGTACTATTTCTACCAGGGAAAAGGCCAGCATCCAAGTAATTGTGAAACAAAATAGAAGAGGCAACAGTCCTTGCAACTGACGTTAAGCCAGAGCCAATGAATTTTCAGCGTCTGTATTGGCCCGGTGGGATAGTGAGAGAGAGAGGGTGTGCTGTAATGGTGCTCTGATGGTTCTGTGATAGGGGAGTCAAGGCTGGTCTAGGCATCGCAGTACTCAATTTCAGCCATGCCAAGCCGCTGGTAAGTGGATCTACACGTTCCTGGACGGCCAGGTTGCCTTAACGGCCTTCTCAGCCTACATTTTCAGGTCTCAGCTGATATCGGAATGTCTTCAAGCGCTCAAACGAATAGGTGCACACAATAGGCTATCCTTTATTTTTATACCGGCTCGTGGAGACCCCAACGGCAATACAAAGGTAGCCATCGCTTGAGCCTCACTTATTAGTAACGAAAATCACCTAAATCTAAATTGGCATGTGGCCAGATGGGGGACACTCGAAAAACCCGCCCAATGTCATCGCCAGCCGTGACTAAGACTGGCGAAAAGGCTCACTGCGCCTTCCCGTTCAAAGCTTAAGCTCTCCTGAGGTGAACTAAGGATTCTTACTAGTTTCCTCACTGGGCACTGCCACCACTTCAATGAGATGGGCTAATTAGAGGTAGTTGAATGCAGATTGTGCAGGCAGGAGGACGAAACCGCAGAGCACATCCTATGCCCCGTCTTAGCCGCCAGGCGTGCCTTTCCCCAGGTGTCCATTGGCGCCATTTTATAAAATGATTTCTCAGGTCTTGGAACACAATTGAGAGAAAACGGCTGAACTAAATCGTCTCAAATTTGATATTCGGCTTGCAGATCAGCATTGAACGCCAAAATGAAGTTATGAGCAAAATTCCAACTGACCTTACACAACCATACAAATTCTCATCCTGGAGCAAATGAAGAGAGCAGCACAATAAATTATCGAATATTTCGACAATTCTAGGGCAATTTTTCCTCATAAATTTAGCTCGTATGGCATTATTGAAAAAATTGTGCGGATTCTTCAGCTATTTACTCGATGGTTGTTTAATAACGGTCATAAAATGACTAGGAGCGTCCAATGAAATGTACGGTCACTTACTAGACCAACTTTTTTCAAAGCGTTGCCCCAATAAATGATCCCAGAACACTAAATACCAACCTCACAGAAAAAAAGAAAGAGGCTTGGCAGTCCAGCGAATAACTTATAAGCTGGCACCAGATGATCTTGACTTGAGTACGGGCAACCTATTCCAGTTCGTGATGTACAGGGACGTAAAGTTCTGCCAGAGTTCATTTGACCTTAATGAATTCTAGAGCTACAAAAATCAGTGCTCGGATTCGCCCCACCAGATATCTTTACCGGGGAGCGTGGAGAGATTAAACCGTTCAAAACTACTAAAACGGCAGAGAACTCCATTATCCTCATTTTTTTTCCTAGATAAAATCATCGAGGAAGACCCAACTCGTTTTTTATATCGTTCAAATGAGAGATAACCCTGTGGCAAACATTGAACATCGAACATTCCTGGATGGAATTTGATTGCTTTGTCAGTGTGCTGTTTAGCATTTCAGATTATTTTTTACTACTGATATATTTGATATGGGTTCTAGTAAACTTTTTTATGTGAAAAAAAAAGTTGGTTTCTGTTTCTCTTCATATGTATACGCGCTCAGAAATAATGATCGGATCGATCGGATTAAACGTGTTGAAAGATGGTGGCTTTGAGCATTTTTCAGGGGCTTCGTTCCGCAGTGCGTCGCATCGGGCGTGGGCCTTTAAACGGGCGGTGTTGGTTCTGTATTATATTTTGTTCATTTGTCCTGGATATCCTTTATTTTTATGGACGACATAAATAATAAAACCCGCTTATCTCGAACGAGTGTCTTGGAAAGACGAGGAAACTGGTTTTGCTCGCTGGTTCTTACGCTGAGCTCTGCGCCCTGTCTCTCCAGATCGATTTCTCAAGGGGCTTCCCATGAGAGGGACGTCCCTAAAAAGGGGTCGGTGCCGCGGTCGCTGTTCAGCCATTGGAGGCATTGGCATGTGATGTGGAGGCAATGGAGGATCAGGTGCATGAGGGTGAACGACCTGCGACAGTTGGTGCCCGTAATCCGTTATAATCCGCCATGACGACTATTTTCGTCCTTCCTAGCTTGTTCCCTTTCGGCTCGCCGCATTGAAGTTGGCTCGCTATTGATGAACATGAAATGAAATTGTTGAAATGAAAATGGAAGCAACACTCGGATGTGTACGTAATTAAATGTTCCGGGCACAGCCACAGAACGCACGCGATACACAAATTACCGTGCGAAGTTGACTCTCACTGTGGCATTAAAAGGTTATCACGTTGCCGCTACTTCTATCACGATCTTATTGAGTAACCAAGTTCGATTGTCAAGATGATTTCTTTGTGAATTTGAGTTAATTGTTGTACAAATACGGCGAAAAGACGAAACAAACTATCTGGTGCAATGCGTAACACAACCTGATTCGTCTCTGCATACATTCAGCCAGCAGCATTTTTTTAAATCCCGCATTATCCTAATAAACTACCTATACGATGAGGGTTAAGATAATTAAGAGCAACCCTAAAAAGTCTGAAATTCCATCCACCACCGTTTGACTTACCCCTCTAATAGTTTTACCCGAGAGACCTGTAAACACTATTCTTCTGAAGAAAAAAATCATGTCGACGGTCTAATGAATATGCACTGGATCCTCAATAATGGTCGTGGCGACTCAATAAATTCCGGAATTTCAAAAGCAACCTCATTCAACGTAAAACTTGAAGTTATTAAATTCAAATAATCCGAGTGAAAAACATTGAATATTGGAATAGTAGCTTGTTGGGCGCATGAGAGAGCGAGAGTTGAAGATCTAAATAAAAAAGAAACTTGGTGAGCGTGAGGAGGGCTGTATTAAATGTGCACTGAATTGAGTAAAGTTTGTGTACAAAAGGGCGACACAAGAGGACGACTCTTAATATGCGTGAGCTGGCATGAAACTTTATTGGAAGGAGAGAGCGAGCTGTAACTGGGCTGAGAATTGATAGTGGAATGTGTCTGAGTGAGCACAGGGAGATGAGACTTTCGTGAGAGTTCGTAGGTGAATGAATTTTCGAGGAGCTGTCTGTTGTGGAGTGGGAAATCCGTTGCCTAACTGCGGATGTGGAATCCCGCAGGTACGAAGGTCTTTGAGGAAACAATGACTTTGCCATTAAGGGCCAGGGAGTCCCGTTAGGGCATGTGTGGGAACTCCGAGGAAAAAAACCAATACTTACTGATTCGGCGTTGTGCGTCAAAGACAGCTAAAGGCATGAAAATCGCCGAATGTCATGTAGTGCGTCGCACCAGATATTTTTTCGCTACCAAAAAAATCCGAGGCTTAGTGTTCCGGAATTTATTGAGCTGCTCCTACTTATACCATGACATTTCTTGAGAGATAAATCGATAAGTGATTCATGAGACAGTCAACATAATTTCTTTGAGAAGGTTCGTGCTTAGTTTTATAGGATTATAGGGTATAACTGTGCGTAACTGTAGTAGGTGAAACGGGGTGGTTAGCCTTCTGGAATTTCTCGGGTTGCTCCTAATCATCTTATGGACGTCATTAAACTCTCTAACTTATTGGTCTACCACCCTGATTTTATTGAAAACGATAGTGTCATATAAGTGAGATTTGCAGGGAAAAAATAACACCAAAACCGCTATTGCCAAAATGTTCTGTAATTTATTGTTCCGCTCTAGTCTTTTTCCAAAATTTGGTTTAAATCGTCAGACCCATTTTTGAGAAATAAAAAACGTTTGGTTTCTTGATCACTGTGATAACTATAGTTAGTGTTGAACCGATTTTACTAGCGACTTAGAAACGTAAAGATCTGAAGAAAATTCGACTTTTTTGCTCGGTAATGATACTTAAATGTCCAAAAGTTAGTCGATTCGCGATTCGTATGATGCTCCCAATTATTTTATTATTGTTGCGCTAGAACGACATTATTGAGAGCGCTAGAATCCTTTTAACGGGATATAATCGTAAGAAATTGCAGTAAAATCTATATTCATCGAAATTTTTTATTGCACAACTTCTCTTCTTATTTCGTAAGGCAAAGGAATGTAAAAACTTAGTCAGCGACAATGACTCATAAGACGGTGGAGTATGAATCATTTGTTTGGCCTTGCAGTTGTTTTTACGTCCATCTCTGGTGTTGAAGTGCTTCTTAGATGAACCAACGGCCATTAACCAGTTCATGGCCGCGTTAGTCCACGTTGTTGATTCTACCAAGCTGCTCAGTGTTCATCCTCCCCTAGTCGCTCCGCGGATGCCTTTAGCCTAACCTATTCAGAGTGGTGGATGAAGGAAACTCGGAAAAAGCACTCGTATAAAAACCCAGTCATTAGCAACACCCCAATCCCACGTTCAGTGGTAGACCGGTTAGGTGAAAGCAGTTGAATGAGATCTCGCTAAATGGGAAGTATGAGGGGATCCATCGGGAATACAAACCGGTCACTACTTTCCGACGCTTCAGCGCAGATCAGGTTTTTTGGGGCGAGTAATGGGAATATAAACGCCGTAGACACGGACAAATTTGGCTATCGATACTACGTGTCAATCTTTTGTTGTATCGATTCTTTCAAGGTAGCATTGTAAATAATTTCGACGTTTTCGAATGTCTTGGTCTACAGATCAACGCTTTCTAGCCACGATACTAGTCGCTGCTGGGCTATCATAACATGAAATGTAGAAAGAAGAAAATGTCCTTTTTTAAATATCTGTATGCTTTCAAAAAATTACTATTTGTGGCACGATTGAGCATTGTTCAGCTCAGCTCTGGCTGAATTAGTTTGGTATCCTTGGCCCTAACTGAAGGTCCTGAGCATTTAAGAGTAGGTGTCGAGTCCTGACTTTATTGCTTCCCTGAGGATTGTCTTTTCAGTTTAGAGTTTGGAGTGGATTGTTAACCTTGATTGGAGCATTTCTCCCAAGACCTCATGCGTCTTCTACCGTTCAAAGCGTGTTGTGGTCCACGCTGTTCGACATTGGTGAATACAATTTTGAAGCCAAGAGCTTCAATAAGTCATATTTTGAACGTTTGATGCAATCGTGATGGCTGAAGTTACCTCGATAATTGCTAAATGAGCTCTGAAGAAAGAAGCTCTTCGAAAGTAGGAACAATCTAGATGTACAACTCGTTATATTTGTGACTCGACTTCGACAAATTTGATTGATAGCGTTAACGTTGAAAAATGACTAACGAAACACTTGGTGACGACGCAAATTAAACGAACGAGTCGGCTAATTCGAAACCATTTGACTAGCGGCCCACTGTGGAAGGAACGCTTTTTAAAGGAAGGTCCTCCATGCGGTGTCTCCGTTATGAGGTCACCATGTCAGGGTCGTAATGCTGTCCTTCACTGGCAGCCGATCCGCAGACCTTCAGCTGCCAATAACCCGAGAAGGGGTTTGAAGATGATATTGTGTTAGTTTTCACTTTGTCTAAGTCTAAAGTGATAACTAGAGTGATTGGGCGTGTCGAGTTCCAAAGCAACGGATGGCGTTCAAGGTGTTCCGAGAGTGGGGGTAACCTAGAAAAAGTCAGTTGCGTTTTGCGAAGTGGGCCCTGGAAGTTATTGATGAATAGAGCAGACTGACAATTGGACGCAGCGTGGAGGAATAGGGTTCAGGGCAGAATATCCGTAGAAGTGAGTTTTGTGAAGTCCGCAGTGAGTTGTAAGATGGTAGTTTGCATTTTTTGAGTGAGGACAGTCGGCAGTTGAATTCAAGTCAGCCAAAGCAACCTACTTACAGTGCTGCAGTGTTGCGTAGACTGTGCCTATAGGCAGCTGGTCTTGACAATGCCAAACCGAAGAAGGCTACTGGTGTCCACTGCCAACGCTGTTCTATTTATTGCACGGGAAGGAAGTATGGGCTGATGATTTGCAGTTCTAAAAGTGAAACATGCTCTCCACACCGCAAAGTGGAGCATCCAGAAATCTTGAAAACGCTTAGCCTGGGCCAAGTTTGAACAATTGAAACGGGAGTGCTTATAAGTAACGATGCCATCCTGTTCTTCAGCTTCAGCTGAACCAACCATTTTCTTGGAAGTTGCCGTGTTCTCCCAAGTTGTATTGGAAAATCGTTTCAGACTTCCCACTCAACATAATTACTTAGGTTAGGCCCCAGTTCTCATTGGGATTTTATATCTCGCTCGTTCTTCAGAAAACCTCACCACTCCGCTCTCCCACAATAGAGTCCACTTTTAGCTCCTTGATCAGTCTGTACATCATTCTAACTGACAGAGCAGTCACTTCGTTCCCTTCTAGCCCCACAGTTCGTACTTACTATCACTTCTAAACTCTCAACTCACGGTATCTGTTTCAATATTTCCGGTGAATATCTTCACGCCTTCTGCTAAGTACGCCTAAAGTGATCCTCTCGAGTTTTTCTCACGTGTATGTATGTTTTACGTTTTGTAAATAATTTTTCGAGGACATTCCCGTCTTCGTGTCAATTCCTGGCTCTCCTCTGTGCTAAACACTCCCTCCGTCGGACAGTTTTTCCAACCCTTTATGAAACAAGGGTGGCAGAGGATTGGAGTCGCTCAATTGATAGCTCGATTATGCTTCCATTGCACGCTGCGACGTGAGAAATGAAGACACGATCAGTACGGCAGTGCACTTAAGTTATTCAATGCATAGAGTGTTGGAATAGCTTGAGATGGCAGAATGCAATGTCAAGGGTGCTTTTGGTTTATTATTGATTCTGAATAATAACCCTATGTTTTCAGGCACGAAAAATTGTTTACACCCCCCCACCCCTCATTTGATACTTTACGTTTCAAGACATGGAGATTCCAAATCTGCAATGTCCGTCCTCCAACCCCCGTCGACTGTCCCCCGACCGCTGTCCGGGCTGTTTTGTGCCTTTAACGAGGTCTAAAAATTTCGTTCTTTCGCGCAAAAATCCCATTTGGTATCTAGTTGTGCCCGCCATCTCGGCAATCCGATCGGACGAAGCCCACGGTTGTTATGGGCAAAAAATGGTTGAAAAAAATTGACGAAACGCAGTATAACGCGGGAACTACAGCGGAAGTCAACGTTTCGTTGTTAGTACTCCCTCCCTCCGTCTCTCCCGTCATATCAAACTCAATCACCCGCCCGCTCGACTCGCAACAGGTTGGCTGGAAGCCCCTGTCCCAATTTCCCCGACTCTTTTTGCCCGATGGGGCGGAGGAAGGTTAGGGCCACTTCCTCCGCACACCCCTCCATCGGATCATAAATGCCTACAGACGTTTACAGGCGCCTGGCGCCAGGGGAATATTTAGTTTCTGTAGTTCCATTGTAGCCAGGTCATGTTTCGTATGGTTTACTAGCACTCAATGCTGAATTGAATGGGATTGTTCTCGGAGCAGTAATACTAGGTCAAGCTGTTCATGAGAATAATAAACCATTGTGTAATAATTTGCAGGGTTTTTCGGGAGGCTGAAATACAAGAGATTTAAGTAAGAATGGCAATCTACATGCAGTCTATGCCAGTGCAAGGTTTATATATTAAACGTATATAATGAACACTTGAACCAATTTGACTTGAAGTTAACTTTAACGCACAGGAAAATGTTTGAACAAGTTACTTGAAAAACACGAAGATCGTTTAAAATGCGTTGTGTGGTCGTTCGTTGTTTATTATATTGGTGTTACGCATATTAATTATATCGGCTGTAGGAATTATTTGTTTCAAGTAGTCGATTGTTGCGAACTTACATATTTCATTAATTATTATCACGGAATATATATTACGTTTGGTGTACAAGCATTTACTTAATTTTACTGCGGGTGTGCTCCGTTTGATTTTAGCCAGTGGCGCGTATGAAGTTGTAATATCTGGTGCTACACACCACAGAACTTTCCTCTGTACCCTCAAAACTACGATCGTTTGAATTCAGTAATTTGTAAGCTTGCTACTATTATTAAACTTCTATCGTAGAAGTATCGTATTAGACTACCACCCTGATCATACAGATAATAATAAAAATTCGGTATTATTCTTTTAGAATTGTCCCCACAAGAAATGCAGTCGATCACCTCACTGCATGATGCAAAGGGTAGAAATGACTACTTAGGAACAGCCACTATGTGTTTTATTAAAGAAAAAATGAGGTATTAAAAAGGCATGGCGATTATAAACTGTTGTGTTCTGCGAGGAAGTGGAAGAGAGGGCTCAATGGCCCTAACCAATACATCAATCTGATGACAACATAAAGCGGCCCTTCTTTCTCTCGTATTCATCTACCTTCGAGGAATTTGATTTAATTCATCTTGATATTCTTCTAACTTGGCTCGTGTTTGCTGTTTATTGAATTGTCTTTTCGTAATGGTTTGTTGCAGGTAAATTCGGATGGGTGACGCTAGGTGGAGAACACATTCCGTACGTAGTTCGCGCTGGCGACAAATATTGCTCCGTTCGAATGGTGGAGCTAAAACTTCTTAATAAATACCTTAGTTACTTGAGCTCGGATATATTTTCGTGTACGTGTATTCGAAGTTATTACATAACGGAGTGCGAAGCCAAACTTCTTACGGACGTTAATATGAAACATTGTGAAGGGATGTTTGGTAAAGAGCCGTTCTCTACCAAAGACCTCGTAGTTTTATTAGAAGACGCTAACGAATTTTACTTATTTTTGGACTTGTGTTACAATAAATTGCTCCACCCGTTGAGTGAAGTGAACCACGATCGGTGCGGTTTTGTGCGGATTAATAAAGACTCCGTCGTTCCGTATACCGTCAAAGACAATAATCGGTACGTGCCTTTGTTTTATTTCGAAGGAGAAACGGACACGCTTAAAAAAAATTCGGCAGTTCTCGGTCCGTGGGATTTGGCGTACCTTAAATTTTGTTGTAAAGTGCAAGGTATTAGAAGCGAACTCTTCGCCAACGATTCCTGCCAAGTGATTAGTTTAGGGGACATTAAATCGTTTTTTCCTCCGGGAACGGTTTTCGACGAATATTGGCCGCCAAAAGTTGTCGACGCTCAGCTTCTCGTTTCGGCCAAAAATTCAGTGCGTCACACGCATTCGTCTTGGATCAAGGCACCGCCGACGCCCAGCCCTCAGGCCAAAGTTCCAGCGGCGGCTCCAGTCCATCCTGCCGAACCTCCGGCAGTCGCTCCTCAGATGCCGCCGGCTCCCAGCGCTATCAACGGTTGGCAGGCGATGACCAACCGTTATCCTCACACGACCAACGCTATCAGCAATCGAATGGCCGCTCAACAGCAAGCGAGGATGCAGCAAGTTCAACAAATGCACCAAGTAAGAATTTGACTGCTTCTGCTTGACTTGGAATAACTTATTTATAAATTTGCCGACAAAACTAACCAAATTGGCATGTCGTCGTAACACGTCTTAACGTAGACAGTCGGAATGTTTCGTCGAACGAAGCCATCGAATAATACCTATTGTGTTTTGATCGCTTCCCCAACTAACTCATTTATGAATCTGGTAGAACTCAGCGTTCTGGAATTTATTGACTTGCTCCTACTTATGTCAGACAACCCTTATTGAGTATTCTTAGTTTATGTAATTTAAACGCCTGCGAACACCACTTTTCGTGGAAATGTTCCGGTTTACTGCTTAGTTGTGGGAGGGGGAGGGGCGCCCTGAAAAAATTTGAGCCAAAGAAAAGAAAATAGTTTCCTCTCCATTATAAGACACATTCATCGTACAGAGATCTTATTGGGCTACCAATGTGATTTTTGTGTCATGAGTGGGATTTATAAGGGGAAAACCACGCTAAAATCAATTTTCGTTCGATATTTGTAATAATTTATTGTGCAGCTCGACTCATTTTTCGACGATGCATGGGAGGTCTCGAATTACAAAATGTTGGGTAAGCTTGCTGCGGTATTAAGTTGTACTCGATTGATTACCTGCCAAGTTTACGTTAATTGGACGGTATGTGGTTGTACAGCTTTAATCTAAGTACGATTCAAACAATGGCGTCCTGAGCTCTTTGTAGTCGATGGATCTCAGTGCTTAGGTCGCACATCGCCTTGGGCACTATAGGGGAGGAATGGGATAGAAGGGGATTGTATTTGAGCTGGTTAATGGACTTTAACTGGGAGGTATGGAGGAGTTCTGAACAATGTTACCAGGAAACCGATGCCAAACGGCACTGATATGAGCACAATCGAGAGTTAGCGCGACTGTCTGACAATTAGTGCAACTGTCCGAGTGATCGGGTAGTCAGAGGATTGATGATACGAGGTTTAGAGGAGCAGTGAGAGTCATACGGCGATGAGCGACGGAAATGGAATGAATACAGAAACCGTTCAGCCAGGTATATATCCAGAAGGGCAACAATTCCTTTACCTAAGCGGCTTAGCAGACGTGGACCGTAAGGTTTTCGGAGATTATTTCTTGTCCATCTCCCAAATCCAAATTCTGCACTAGTGTTGACTGTAACTGTTTGTGTGTCATCTGGCTGTAAAATGCAAGTAAATCGCTAGCGTTGATTGAGCTAACGAAGTACTTTATTGGAAAGAGTCAAACTGTGACTCCAAATCTCAACAACTGGCCTAAGAAATAGTTGAACCATCAAAAATAACTTTTGCAATGGTCGTTAACGCTGGAGCAATTGCTACCACCTACATACTGTGAAATTTGGTCGCTAATTACAGCGATGGCGTCATCAAGGCCATACCCTAAGGCTTAACTGCAAATCGTCCACGTTGGAAAACATTGGCAACGATAAGAAAATAGCTGAGAGGACTGAACCCCCCTGGGGAACACCACTTGTATTACGTGACTCAGTTAACCTGTCTGAGCCCTCCACTCTTTTGCGATGTCCCTGTTTGGTCGAATGGCACTGAGAGCATTCTCGTTGAGATGTGTACTGTCTTCGTGGCTACTAAAAGTCTTTATCAAAGTTTCGGAGGGACGTACGTATATCTGCATTTTGTTCCCCACAACTGTTTCTTTCGTCGTCCATCGACCGAATATATAAGCTAAAACACACCAAAAGGTGCAATATTCCTACATCAAACAAATTTTTTTCAAAGATGATTGAACTCACAGGGTATTTTTAGCTCGCCAATGCCTTCATTTTTTCCTGCATGAACGTTCCTATAAATATGCGTGGAACGAAGATAACATACGGCGCTGAAGTTGTGGCGAAGGAAAAGGTGGTGGAGAACCTAAATGCACGAAGCGTTTGTTTTTTTCTCGCGAATTTATCGCGCCTCTTGTGCTTGTCAGTATTTTGATTATCATTATTATTATTGATATTATTATTTTGATTAAGTCATTGTTTTTGTGAACTTTGTTAGTTTCAAAAAATATTTGAGTGAAATATTATTTTAGCTTTTATTTATTTATTCAAACGTAGGAGCCTGTTTATAACTGTGTATTATTTCATATCTTTTCTCGTATTATATTATTTCGCATTATATGGTTTTTCCAGTGTCGTTTCTGTTGTCTGGCAGTGAAACGACGGTTTGAGAGCAGGGGTGGAACGTTCAAGAGATATATACCTATATATACTATTCCTTAATGCTGTTGCCGTAACCATCCACTTAAACTACTGGAAAGACTATCAATTATTCCTCCTCCTCCTCCTCCTCCCTTCATCCACCATACGATATTTCTCTACCCTTCTTAATCTCATCCTCCTCAAGCCTCATAAGCTTTTTGGCTTTCTTTCTCCAATCGCTAGTGGCCAACCCTGGCTGCACCCAACACTTCGCTTCACACTCAGATGTACCTCCTTTAAGCCGATTATAGTGTTCTGAGATGATACCTGCCCAGTCACTGTTTCAATCGTGATTTCAAATTTCATCTTTTTTCTTAGTTTTTGCGTTAGTTATTTTTTTTGGTTTTTTTTTTCTTTGTTATCAAGTCAGTTTAACACTGCTCTAGGAAGGTTATAGACCATTTCATTCAGATCTCACTTTATTCGTGAGAGAAGGCACTCAATAGTATGACATAACATGTCATGTAGATTACTAGTACTGGACTGATCTCATCCTCTTCTGGAGTCAGCAGTTTTGCCCAGAGCCGATTCAAAATCCCCATGAGAACTTCAGTGTATCATAAAACTCGACAGAATTATTCATTTAGCACTCCTTAACAAATATTGCGTTGCATAATAAGCTGCACTGGCGATTCGGGCTGTGGTGACAGGGTGTCTTCTACTAGTTAACATCTACATTTTGTTCTCTGTAAACGTTATTTAAAAATAGCTTGAACACGGCAGCGGTACAATTCGAAATATGTCGAAAAATTCTTGTTGACGTTAAAAATGACAACTGACAACTGTGCTGAGGAGTAAAAAGAGGTAATACGGAGAAGTAGTGTGGGGATTGTTTCCAGTTCTCAGCCACTTAAGGCAGCGTTCAAGATAAGGCCCTGCGGGAAGGTTTGGTCAAAAGTTATCAAATGAAATGCTCTTGCGGAGTTACCTGGGGATTGAATAGGCAGGCTGCTGAAACGAGCAAAAATTATAGATTCCCTGAGCTCTGAACCATTTTTCGTTTTAGTCCTCTGAATATGATACTTAGTACTAATCTGCTTTTCTGAAGGTGCCTTTAATGGGAGTCAGGCGTTACATCTCTACCATCATCAGCAAATTTCACTTGACGGTTTTATTTTGATTTGTTTATTGGTTTCCAGAAGAGCCATTAATTATTCTCAGAATTATAGAGACCAAGGTGGTTAAGGAAGCTCCAGCCTTACTACTACGTAAGGAACCTTCACTTGGTCACTGGTGAATCCTGCATCTCTGTTGGGTGCCTGAAGATAGAGAAATAAACAGACGAATTGAAGGAGATATAGCGCTGTGGTGATACACTTGCTTAACACAATGGAGCTTTGATTACATGGTTATTTGGTTCTCAAAATATGTGAATTGGTGGCGAGAGTCAGTAGGAGCTGGTAGTTGATAGGGAGTGTTGATTTTGAGACCTGAGAGATGAGTGTCTAGTGGGAGAACTGGGAGACGAGTGTTGATTGCGAGAACTAGTAGATGACTGAGTGTTGGAAAGAGCTAGGTGTTGTGAAGAGGGGGGGGGAAGGATATTTTAGAAAGTCCAGAAAAGAGGAAATCTGTTGTCCCTTGGAAATAACTGAAGAGCTGGACTTTACCACAGCTACAAACAAAAGGGCTTGAGGTCAGAATGGTGGACTCTGTGTTAGGGGGCAAGTGCCGAAGTTCCGAGCTAAAAATCCCAAATAATTCGACCAGCCCTAATCACAATAAAGCGTATTCAACGGATAACAATGAACAATGGCTCTGGGCTGCTTTAATTTTTATCAACTATTGGGCTGGTAGACACTTCCCTCTCCAATTCAATCTCACATCTGACGTCAGGTTACAAGGAGCCTGAATTAGTGGAGAATGGCTAACAGGCAAAACTCTGAACCAGAATTCAATGTTTCCCTCTGAATATGATTCTTTGTGCTTATCCACTATACAAAGGTCCCAATATCCCTAAAATGGATTCAATTTGTACAGCAGATTTAAAGGAAAGTACCTAGAAGGGAAGAAGGGCCCTCAAATCTGAACGGCGAAATTTAAAATATGATGATAATTGTGCAAGTCTTCCGCTAACCCTCTTTTAGTTTATTCTCCTGAAAAATAGATAGGAAGTAGTGAGGAGAATTTGAAACTGAAAAAGGTTGTGAGACGCATGCTCTTTCTAATTTCCCACTCTGGCTTGTGCTACCTCCAAGTTCCTGCAGTATTCGTCCTCCAAAAAGCTGTGCCACTAGTGCAACATTGACTGGAGGTTTACTGTGAATATACAATAACTGAGTGATCTCCACACTGATGTATTCATCCGAGGCAAACAATATTTCAGTAATATCCAAGTACAATTAATGCGGAGGCACATCATCAATAGAGAGTTGGGAAACCATGAAGATAACTAATCTTAATACTTATCATTGTAGACCTCGATTGCATACGGTACAAAGACATTTTACCGATTGATAAAATGCGTGTGTTTGGCGCTCGCCAAAAATCAATTCGAAAGCCGAGTTTCTACCATGTTTCCCTAAAATCGTCGTCTGGAAGCCAAGGGATTCCCAAGCCTGTAGTGCTCAGCTCCACCAAATCCCCCTGTCTGTCAATATATGTTGGTTAGACCACCGAAAATCCCAGCCTCTTGATAATTTGTGTATCTCAGACTACCGGTAAGCTCCTTGTCATTGAATCATTTTCCAAAGCAACGCAATCGTCGATGTGTAATGGTAACTTGTGTTTCTAAAGGGCTCCTGTTGTCCGCTAGTATTTCCCTCACCCCCCCCACATCACTCCTTGTCTTGCGATCAAACTCTTCTCGTTCAGTCTGCTCTCAATCATTACTGTTAAGCCTTTCGGTAATTAGCTCTAATTCTGGAAACAAATCTTAGTGAACTCTTCCTCTCGTCCCTGCTTCATTTGTGCACATTCCGATATCAATACTGTCCACTTTGCTCTCGTCTAATAGGCCGCACTTCACTCTGCTCTGGTCTCATCTAGTCTTGAGTGCGCTTGTGTTCGCAGAGTCCACTCTATGGTGTATCAAGTGCTCTTACACTTCTAGTTACATAATATGAGCGCTAACGGTGGATTGCAGCTCTGTCTCTCTTGGAAAACTGAATGATTCCTCGTCAAATTTAGTTTTCCTTCTCAGGGGTCAAACCTTTGCTCCTGGATGCATTCTGTGTGTACCTTGGCTCGACGTGTTCCGTCCACTTTTAGTCCTCGATCTCCCTGTCATCTCTATGTATTGTCAATGTAGTTTTCATTGCCTCTGACATCTATCTTTTTCCTCTATGATCTGTGACCTCGTTTGTCGTGCCTCTGTGGCTGCGACCTCTGTTCCTGACTGTTTTGAACGCTCTCAGTGTATTTTTAGTCTTTCTTTTTTGGCTGACCCGTCTTAGATATCATTGTTCCGCTTTTGTTATCTTATTAAATTGCCCTTCTTGGCCAGGGAATGTCTGCTGTGTAGATAACAGGGCATATTGGCAATAGTCTCAAGCCTGCTCAGGTGAGTCATTGTTGACACTGTACGATGTATTGACTCATAGTGTTGGTAATACGGCTGTTATTGCACTTATGGGTTATTAATCCCTGCAATAATTTGGCAGGGCGTAGCTTTAATGTTTCTAACCTGTGCTTCTGTACGTGCTTTTACACCACCTGAGGCCGTATTAAGGATTAGGACCCAATGTAAAGCTCCTCAGAGCGTTTCAAGGGTCGAATGAAATCAAAACTCGTGGAAAAAGAAGACGATCGACCAGGCCGCCTTTTCTTCTGACAACTAGCAAGAAGAAAGCATATTTCTAGGGAAGAAATCCCAACTGAACGCAATAGCATATCCAATGTAGTGTTCTCAATAGCTCGGTTAGCTTTTTCCTTACTTTATTCAACAAACTAGTGTGTACAACTGCTTCTTTAGATCTCCCAAATAATGTTGTCGTAATTTCTTGTGTTATCTACTTTTCAGAACGCCGTTACTCCCGCAGCACCCACTCATGTAGTGCGACCCTTCAACCGCAATATACCTTACTACCAAAATATGAATGTAAGTTGGTTAATCAAACCAGTACTTGTTACTAACCTACCCTGCTTCGCCTGTTTTCATTAAGCGCATCCGTTTTACTTTTCTCGGCCCTAAAAGCACGGAAAGCCGTGTAATCGATAAAATTGTAGTTTAAAACGTGAGTGCAAATGTAGGCTACTGTGTAGGAGAGTACTGTACGTATAAATAAACCTATCAATCGTGTTTTCTTTCTAAAGCGCGAGAAAACCATCTGTAAATAATAATATAAACCAGTCTAACATCATTGGGGGGGGGGGGGGCTGAGTAATCCTAAGTTTTCTGGAATTCCCAGTTTCAAAAGGAGCTTCAACAATTTTAATCTAACTCGCGTGCTTTTTAGTAATCCACGCTCACATTTTGTTTTACCCGAACATCCCTCCTCATACGTAAATACGCCACTCACTCACTAGTGTTTTGTACTGTTTGATATCCGTGCACTTTACTCCGCACTCCGCAAATATTTTTCCAAGGATCCATTTAAGAAAATAAAAACCGAAATATTCCTGTTTTGACACGTTTCTCAACAAAGCTCTGGACCGATTTGGATCAAATAATGGAGGCGTCTTCTTCCGAATAATTCTTGTATTTTTTCCTTCCAAAATCATTCCTCTTACGACCTTTTGAACGGAAATATATCGTAAGTTGAGATTCTCTTCGAAGGCATTTTCCCAAAAACCGCCTCAACGTTTATTAAAGAAAATAAATAAACCGCCCGGCAGCGGTCAGTAATTGATTATAACCAATGCCCGCGTTTTGCTTTTCGTCAAAGGTTTAATGTGGGGTGCTGTGTTGGCGCCCAACGTTTGTCCCTGGATTAACATATGGTGGTGGTGATAGGGGTTTAGAGGAAAGTTGTGCGATGCGTTGCCGTCGCCCCGAGCGTCGAATTTTTCTTATTTTTTCGTTTAAATTAGTGTGACGTTGCAGCTTTTAGGTGTAATAGTTCCATTCTTGTAACAGTAGTCACAGTTGGCACTAACTCGTACTGAATCTCTTAACATTTCCAGTTGTCGCTTAGAATTGTTTTGATTGTGTTGAACTAGTTTAACCTGTTTTTGTTTTTTTTAATGTTTTTTTGTTTTTTTTTTACTATTTCGCCCGCTGCATTTTCGTCCATTCATTTTGTGAGAAGTCGTGATTGGGCAGATATTACAGAGAGAACTGTGCCTTACGCAGTACTGTGCCTTACGCAGTACTGTAGAGCACAAGAAGGTACTCACTTGAGAGAAAATGGCCGAAACGAATGGCTCAAATTTGAAATGTAGTTTGCAGATAACCACGGGAAGGATACGATCAAACTCGGTCCTAACGTAACAGTAGTTATCGTACTGATCAAAACACTAATTTTGTTTTTATCCAAAAACCGCTCCAACGATTTTGATTAATTTGTTTTCTTTCCTTGGCTCTACAAAGGAAGCAAGGAAAGTTATGTAATCAGCTGAAAAACAATTTTTGAGTTCTCTTCAGATCTTTACGTTTCAGACCCCCCTGAGTCCGAAAAACACTATTTGGGAAATTGGTCTGAGCGTGTTTGTTTGTGAACGATTTTTAGAGAAAACGACCGTACCAAATCAGCAGGTACGAACAAAATCCACCGAAAGTTAACTATAGTTATCATACTGATCAAAACACCAATTTTTTTCTCAACAACGGCTCTAACGATTTTGATAAAATTTTATATATTGATAGCCCTCAATAAGGTAATTATACTATAAAATTCCCATTGGTGGGAAACTGACGAGAGAGCAGCACAATAAATTATCCAAATTTAGCGCGGTTTTTTCCTTATAAACTCCGCTGAAATGTTACTAGAATGTTGAAAATTATTGGTGTAGTAGTCCAATCCAATACTTGTAGGGTGAGTGTTGAAAACGCCCATAAGATATATGGGCGTCACTCCAGAAATTCCTGAATGTCAACTACCGCCGTTTCGCTTACTAACAGTTCTAAAAGTTTTCACCCATTAACTCTGCAAATGTAATTACTATCCTTCGTCAAGGGATCATGTTTACAGCTTCATTAATTCTCTGTGTACCAATTGCTCAATAATGGTCCTGGAATGAGTACGAGCAGTACAATAAATTCCGGAACAGTAAGCCCTACCGCTTTCTGCTGCCGTAAAGTGTTGTTTGGCCAAGTTCAAATGAACTTGAGTGATAAATGAATTGATTAAGTAGAAAAAACCATGTAAAAAGTGAAATGACGTAGAGCTAAGGAAAGTTGTGTGTTGGTACAGTCCTTATCAGTGGGAAAATTACAAGAGTAGCACATTAAATGATCAAAAATGTCGGAGAAACTGTTTTAAAGCAGTTTCTTCCTTATGAGTTCCACTCGTATATCAGCATTCTCAGAAAGAAGGTAGTTTGATAACGATGGCGGTTCGATAACGTTCATAAGATAATTAACAGAACAGCCCCAGCAATTCCGGAATTCAAATCACCGCCGCTCCCATTTTCCTGCATTTTTCACAGATTTTACCACATAGTTCGGTAACAGTAAGGGCGATCCTTTTCACTAACGTTTCATCACCTATATACTGATCACTCTACAATGGTCGTGGCATGAGTAGGGGCGCCTTAATGAATTCCAGAACTGTACGCGAAAGTGGGTTTTGTCAAGTGCAAATGAACTGAGTGAATTAGTCGCTGAATTTATGAGAATCGCCGAACGTAGGTGGAATTAATGAAAGTGTTGTATTGCGTCGCACCAGATGTTTGATTTAGCTTTAAATTAGCAACGTTTGATTTTTCTAGTTCAACTCATTACGTTCTTCTACAAACAACTTGTTTGATCAATTTATCCCTCCAACGACTGACACTCGGCTGTTAAATGTCAAACTCAACATTGCAATCCCCCCCCCCCCTTTTTTTAAATTTTTTGTTAGTTCTAAGAGTCAACCGAGAAAATGTTGATTAGCGCGCGTTGAATGTTCATGTGAGAAGCGAACAGTGATCAACGTTTATTTTGGCAAGGAGAATCTCTTAGCAGATCCACACAAATCGAGGTCAAATACGTCAAGTAGTTTCGCATGTATCGGTTTACGAGTAAATAATAAACACTATTATTTCTTATCGTCTGGAGCTGCCAATATGTGCTCTTAACCTGCCTAATGACAGAAATCTTCTTTTCTTTTGTTTTCAATAACGAGGCATTGTAACTGGTTCTACTCACAACCAATCCCCTACTCTTCTCCGAAATCCTTGTCTACGGTTGTAAACGAGTACGTATTTCCAAGAAAGTTGAAAATGCTAGGTTGTTTGGAGATTAACCGCCACTCACAACTCTGTTTTAATAATAACCAGAAAACACTGAAGGTTTACTCAACAGTTCGGAAAGTTCAAAGCTTGTTGTTGAATTAATGGAGAAGAATAACCTCAAGAATGAGTTCTGGAGCCTGTAAATTGATGTTGTCTGAGAGTGCGAAGACCAGGGTAACTGCTCGTAGTGTGAAAACTGAGATATTGTTTGAGGGAACTGCAGACTGTTGGGCGCACACGAGAGAGGGAGCTTGAGTTCAGAAATAAATGAAAGTGGTAAGCGTGAGTGGGGACTGTATTAAGCTTCAACAGAATAGCGATATGAGTTTGAGTGTGAGTATGAGTATATGAGTGTGACTTAAGGGGACTCTGAATACGTGAACTGGTGGTGAGAGTGAGTAGAGCACACACAAGTTGCACTTGTGCCCTGGCACAAGTTCTGATATGTGAGTGTCGATCGTGAGAGCCGAGAGTCGAGTGTGTTGGAGAGGAGGTAAATCGAGAGGTGGGAAGGATATTTTGGAAAGTCGAACTTAAGCCCTTTGTCTAGAGGAGAGTCCAACTGGATGGGCAGTTCAGACAGCCTACAATTGCGAAAGCTCCAAGTCAAATATAATTACATTGAACGCACCCAGGGAAAAGCCCAAGCTCAAGATTCCAATTACTTTGGCCTTAGCCGAACAAATATTCCTGGTGCATCAGGTAGCTTTCCACAGCCATACAAACATTCGTCGGTTTTTAGCGAATTAGTCTAATCTCAATTTATATGAACGTAGTAGAAACCAGGATTCCAATATTTATTGGATTTAATTGAGTGATGATTGCAGAAGTAATTTATGAGCGAAACCCATTCTGAATGTGTTAATGGATGCTTGGAAATTGTCCGTAACTAATGAGTTGTTATAATCTTCTGCAATAACGTTCATCTTTTGAGTGTTGAGTCCTGAAGATTTTATTCTGTTGCAAATGATACCTTGCGAGCTCGATCAACGTCGTGTTCAACGTTGGAGAAATGTTTGCTAGGAACAAAATGTGGTTACTACTCAGTAAAGAGCAGAGTGAGACTTTCCTCTGCAGTTCATACAAGTTTGTGAATAATTCGATTAACTTGTCAACGAAGAATATGGGATCCCGTTTTCATTCAGCTCTATTAACGCATTTTTGCGTGCATACGCAGTTGTGCAAGGTACAACATATACCGCTCTAGAGGAAATAGCGACATTAAATGAAATGAACGTAATATATACCTATTTCGTGGAATTACGAAGGAGCGGAGGACACATAATGAAACCTCATTACCAAGAATGCTTCAGAGACATGTATGTATGTGTGTGGGTATATATTGGGAGAGAAGTGTGTCAGCGTCATTGACGTTTCGCTTGAATCTTAGTAGATTCATTCACGTTGCTAAAGAACTAAATCGCATTCGAGAATATTGATTCCCATCATCTCCATTTAGGCACGTCACGCATTTTTTCGTTCTAAATGTATCACTTGGAATTAAGTGCTGGTCGAGTCCATCAATGAATTTTTGGAAAATCTCCAGTAAATGCGTCGTTAATAGCAGTATTTGTGCCATTAACGTAGAGTTGATTCATACTCTATAACGGATGCTTAGTTAATGGTTAAGTATACAATTGCCTCTAATTGTACACTAGTAGTACATATATACAGGAAACGGTAATTGGCTATTGCGCTTTGGTCCTGAAGTGGTTGTAGCTTTACATCAGATGCTCAGGGGCATTAAGCATCAGTTAAAGGCCGACAGGACAGATTCTCAACAGGAGTTTCCTTTTCCACAATAAGAATTTGGGGAAAAGAGCCCCCCCCCCCCGTCGTTATTATCCTTTTGTTGTATCACTAAAAGGTGTTGGTAGGAACAGGGATTTTTTATTTTTTTATTTTATTTTTTACAAAAGAGCGGTTGGACAGTTTGGTTTGTGAAAATTTGTTTCTTATTGTTAGAATATTTTTGTAGTGAAAAGGATTTTTTTTTTGTAAAGGAAAAGTTTGAATTGTTTTTTATTTTATGGTAATTTTAAATCTATTTGTTAAGGAAAGATTTGAATTCATGGCAGAGGAAAGGTTAGGATTGTTTTATTTATTTACTTTTATTTTTTATTATTATTTTGTGCCTTTTTACAGAGGAAAGGTTTGGCATTTTATTTTAGCACGGGGCAAAAAAAAGTTTAAGGGAGAGGCGGAGGTTCTAAAGTTAACGTACCTGTTAATTGAGTCAGTCTCCTCTGGCTAGTGAGATACTGTGGGCGAGCGCTTTCGATGTCTTTACATCGCCATCCAGAGGAGACGGACTCACCTAACAGGTACGTTAACTTCAGTAATTTGCCTACTGGCGGATCTAACCCAAGAGGTAGAGGTGTTTTTTTCCGTAACGGCCAGGGTTATTTATTTTACAGGGAAAGCTTTGGGAGGGGTTAGAGGGAAGTAGGAGAATTTTTCGCCTCTGGGGAAAGGAGTTTTTTTTTTTTTTTTTTTGCACAGGGCGTGGAAAAAGTTTGGGGATTTCTCAAGTTACTTTACCTCCAAAAATATTTGGTTTTTTGGGTATTTACTTTTAGTTTATAAATTTGTTTTGGATAGAAAAGGTTTGGGTTTTGTTTATGAGACCAGCGAAAGACTTTGTGTTTTTTTGTTTAATTGCTTCCACTATTTTTAGTACTTTGGAAGAGGAAAGTTTAGACAGCATTTTGTATTTTTTAAAATTTAATATCTTTGGAGAGGAAAGGTTTGAGTTTTTTTACTGATGGAAATTGTTTGAGAAAAGAGGGTGGCGTGTTTTATAAGGCAGCAGAAAGGTTTGTGGGGTTTTTTTTTGACAGATGGTGCGGAGAGAGAGGGAGAGAGCGAAACAATGACCTGTTGTATTCGCATCCAGAAAGACTAAATTTTAACGTTTACTTAGATAAAATGCACAATCTGTATATATAATATATCTGCATTTATGTGTACATACATATTTTAAAAATAATGAAAAGTGGAAATTAAAAAGAACACGTTTTTATTTGTATGTGTTATTAATGCGAACTGAACACATTTATATGATATTAATTTAATATACAAGAAAAAGAATTAAACGTATGTAATAGTCTAATAAGGTAAGTAAACCAAAAGCCTGGTGTGAAGCAACACGCAGCTTTCCTCCACCCCCGTTGTTCAGGAGCTGTGTCTTCGTTCAACGCACTTCCAAGGAAACATTTATTGAGAACAGAATGTAGGTGCTAGTTTGATAAATTTGATCATAACCGCTCTAGTTAACGAAAATACGATAATTTAATGTCCGAAAACTTCATGTTTTTCTTTGTCTTTACTTACATCACAGTTCTGTGGACGTTTCTAAATACGACTTTTGGCACATATTTGTTTGTATCTCCGAACAATGTCGGAAGAACATTTATTGAGAACGATATATAGATATTGAACAGTTAAAGACCTGTTGATCAAAATAATCTTGACAGTTTCCCCTAATATTCACTTAAAAAAACCTTATTTCCAGAAACTCTCGTTTGTCAATATTCCTGTTTTTCTTCAAATCCGTGGAATTATTTACGAACTCCCATCAAATATAATGAAAGAAAGAAGTTGAAAACAAATTTAAACCTGTAGCGATTGTGCCATGCTTTGTTGAGCGGTTATGTTTGTGTTCATCTTTATCCTATATTTAATTAGCAGATAAGCAACCCGTGTTTCTCGTTAATACACAGAATGGTAGCAGGGGACCAACACGCACGAGATTTGTTAATGAACGTAGTTTCATTCATTCTCGCCCCCCCTCTCTGTCTCTCTCGCTCTCTCTCACTCTCTTTCTTCTTTTCACTCTCTTCCTACTACGTTTGCTACACAGAGCCTATCCTGTCCGAAGGACACTCAAATTTGGAACTAAAGGAAGTCGGATGTTTGAATCCTAACTCGGTAAGATGCGCTGAAGGCTGTCGTTCTAATTGGAGTGTAAGAGCTTCTGAACGATAATTGGACGTTAATAGTACGTGATTGAAAAAAAACGAAAGTGAACAAACAAATTGATTGGCTAAGACGAGAAACTAAATGATAATTTGAGGGAATATCGATGACAATGGAAATAAACCAAAAACGATTAATTCAGAGTTACGTTTGTACAATACAATACTGGCTGGTATTAAAAATAGCAGGCAGCACGGAAGGGTTGGGATTCCGCGGGGAAAAGGTTCCAATTGGCTTCTGTCAGAGGTGGATGGTAATCATTGCTTTGAGTAATGATTACTTTTTAAATCATTTTCCTGCTCCAATGAATGTTCACCTGGGGAAGAGTAATTTGCAATTCCCATTCCAATTCCTGCGACGGCAATCAAAATTCCAATTATGCTTTTGATTATATGGAATGGGAATGAGTTTTGGAATTCCCATTACATCTAATCGGAAAAAGTAATCGCGAGTTCGATTACAGGAATCGGGATGGAGTAATTACATGCTTGTGTTTGGATTACAAGTGAGTAGGACTTTTCGAGGCTATGGGATTTATATCAGTACATATCTATATCTCAAACGAAGGGGGCCTATCAGAATTTTGTCAGTTATATCGGGGACGGTTTGAGTACGTTTCTGGTTCGTTAAATAAGGAAACTCCCAAATCTCAAGTCAAAAGTGACCTAAACATTGAAATTGTCTATTGTTTTATTATTCATTCTGAATAATAACCCTATGTTTTCGGCCACGAAAAATTTTTTACAACCCCCCCTCAAAATTTGATACTTTACGTTTCAAGACTTGGAGATTCCAAATTTGCAATGTCCGTCCGCCGCCCGGGCCGTTTTGTGCCTTTAACGTGGTCTAAAAAATTCGTTCTTTCGCCCAAAAATCCGATTTGGTATCTAGTTGTGCCCGCCATCTCGGCAATCCGATCGGACGAAGCCCGTGGTTGTAATGGGCAAAAAACGGTTAAAAAAATTAACGAAACGCAGTACAACGCGGGAGCTACGGCGTTTCGTCGTTTGAACTCCCTCCCTCCTGCCCGTCTCATTAAAAAAGCAACCGCGCTCGAGGGGAGCGAGCGCGCCTCCCGCTCGCTTGCCTCCCAACGACGCCGCCGCTCAATTCGCCTTTCGCCTCGTTTTGGTTTTAATGCGATTCAATTTTTTTAGATTCTTTCGTTTCATTCTCATTTTGGTTTTTTTCATAGATTTTTGATTAAATTTTGATATTAGTATTTAGCGTGCATGTTTTCATATTAAAATTCAGTTTTTTCTAGATACTTTTGTTTATTTTAATATTACTATTCAGTTCTTTTCGACCTTTTTTTGGGTTTCATTGTGATATTTTTCGATGCTGAATCGAACAGGATGGGTCTCGGAGCATTAATGCTAGGTCAAGCTGATTATCCGAATAATAAACCGTTGTGTAATAATTTGCAGGGTTTTTTGTAATCACTAGTTTCTTCGATCTGTTGTGGGTCTCAATAGCCGCCTTCTAGTTCGGTATCTCTTTCCGGCGATGGAAAAACTTCCTCAGAACGTCTGTCAGCTTTCCAGTCTATTCAAAAACATTTTAACGTACAAATGCGTTTGCGAAACTAGGGTAACTGTGTAAAACCTCCCGTTCACTTATTATCCGAATGCGAGTGTGTAATGGGGTTACCCTTCCAATTCTTGTAATGGTAGTGGCTGTACTCAGGAAATTGGAAACTTTTACAGAGCTTGGCGTGATCACTGACATGATAGAGCCTAAGTATGAGTTCGACAGGAAATACGAGTGCAACTAGAAGGAAGCTTATAGAACAACGAGGTCAGTGCCAGCCACTAAATGGATCTAAAGACCTGGAGGGGACACACTCTGGGGTGTGGATAAGTAGCTCCGGGAAGAGTGGGGTGTACATTGCCCCGGGGCCCACTCCAACGGTTTTCCAAGCAGATATCTAAGCAGAGTTGATGTCTACTCGGTCAGTGGCCATCAAGGAATCACTGGAACTGAGAGGACGTTCTATCTGGCAGATTCAGTTCGTCTACTGTACCCTTGTGGAGCATCTGTGTCACTAGTCAAGAGGACTGTGGGAGAAAATCCCGGAAGAATGCATCTGACTGCCTAGAACGCTGCGGAACTGAGACACTAAACGCTTTATTTTAGGGCCAACGGACGAAGTAAGATGATGGACAGGAATGACATAAGGTGAATCATCACGAGACGCTGCAAAATGAACAAAGACGCGTAGGTTATGGGTATAAGCAACAACGGTCGGTGCTGTTGATGTGGTGCGGATGAAGGGCCAGAGACTTGAAAGGGAGCGTTTATCGGTCTTTGGTACAACTTCCCAAAGGGTAAACATCAAACAAGGCTTTTTGCAAGGGGTAATGGAATTCCTTTTTTACCTGGATTCTGTAGATGTTGAGGTGGTGATGAGGCCGCATAAGGAACCGAACGATTTCAAAGGGAACCCGTGTTCTGGGAGAAAAATGGCCGCGCATCGAAAACCTTCTTCGGTAATGAACAATGAAGCTAAACGGGAATCGTAACATTGAAAATGATATTGGAGGCAACTAATAATGATAGATAAACAAGGTGATTAGGCTGCTCCAGTTGTGGTGGGAGATGATATGAGACTTCCAGTGAATTCCATTTTCTAAAATATATGGCGGAAACACTCCTCTGTCTCTCACGCTCTACCGAGCGAGCCCAAAGTTCTATCATCCGTTCAGTCCTTCGTCCAACCGTAGATGAACTCGTAACTCCTGCGTGGCACAGAGTCAAACGCGATTAGAGGCGATGTCATTGACAAATTCTTAAATACCAATGCCCAGACCATCTTGCCTTAGAATTCGCTTTCACGCCAGATATACATAACCGAAACCCGACGCAAATGTAAATTATAATGTCAATTCCCAACTTTCCTCGACGTTCTGCTGCAGATACGAGAGCCGTATCGTCGTTCAACGCGCTGCTACGGAAACAGTAGAAACAGTTTTTGAGAAAATTATAAAAATTATTCTTTACCTCACTTTCCGATCTATCCTGCGTTCAACGGAGTATCACTGGAATATTTGAGAACAAATGTGGTGGAAGGGTCTCTGTCCGGTCGATCATTCATTTATGCAGTTACTACGAAAGTGTCGGAAGTGTAACAAAGAAAACACGATTTTGGGCGCATGTTAATTGTTATCTCTGTTTAATATGCTTTCAGAGGTAATTCACGCAGAACAATATAATAGTATTGACTAGTTGAAGACATCCCGTGAGTTTGGTGAAAATCCGCAAAGCCGTTTTCGTTATCTATTAGTTCGTCGAATTTTCACAGAGATATTTACAAAGAACCAAAGTTAGGTACTGATCAGTAGAAGATAATTTGAAAGTTTATTCTGTACCGTCGTCCCTCCTCCCTCTCCCTCGATCCACATACTCGGACTAAGCGCTAAAATTAGCCATTTTTTCTGTTCATCAGAAAAGAACCCGATTGCTTAATGAAGTATCTTATCATGCTTCTCTGGCAGAGTAATCTGTAAATTTATTTTCTTGCTGCTTGTGTACTATTTTATTATTCGCTGCTACATTTATCTTTCTCCAACTCAAATATATAACAAACTCAGTTTTTAATTGAAATTGGCCAAATCAATTGGCCAGGTTGAATAAGTTACGGATCGAGGAGTTGGTTCTACTGGTTCGTTCAATTACCATTGCTTGAGGAAGGAAAGTACTATCCCGATCCCTGTGAGCTGCGCTCCTGTGCTTCGCCAAGGCCTAGAGACAACATCCACTGAAGTGCGCTCTGAGTGATTACTGTCCAGTTACCCGTTTGACAAGGCTTCCCTCACTCTGAGCTGGACTCCATAGCGCTATGAGCAGCAAGCGATATGGAGATCCTCGTCGTTGGGATTCGACTCATACGAGTTCTTTTCCCAACATCCATGAACGTGTTAGACGAAAGTGGGCGTAGCCAGACGGCATTGCGACTTGAATGCGTGGGTTCTTTTCTCTCAGACTCCACCCAGCACATTGTGCACCGACAGTGCGGAAGAAACGAGAAACCACGTACTGCACTTCTGTAGTTCCTACAATAGTGAGCTAGTGTTGTTGGAAGAGCAGTCAAACCTTCCAGCTTTGCTACCAATCGAGCTTATAATCGTTTCTTCCAGTTCGAGAAGAAGGTGATTGTGACAGTTATTCTCTTATTTTGAAATTTGCCACCCAAATTTCGATCGGGTGGGAAAACAGATTGAGAACGATGGTATGGATTCCCCAGTGTCATACCTCCACGTGGTAACACATTGGCAACAGGAAGACTGGCTGAGGCTATAACTTATGTCTGATATAACTCTCTGTTAAGGAACAGTCATTTTGATAAGAAAACGGCACTGCCATTACTTGAATAATCCTAGTAGTTACCTTATAAATAACTTAACTCAACGCTCGAAATACACACATGAGGTATAATAAGGACGTAGTTTGGATAATCCTAACGATCTCACTCTTTAAATATCTGGTGCGTAGCAACACACAACTTTCCGCCACCCCTTTAAGTTCGAACACCACCTGCATAGGCGGGCGCTATATCTTCGTTCAACGCATTTTTACAGGAACATTTATGGATAACAAAATGTAGGAACTAGTTAGCTGAGAGTACTCCGAAAGTTTGATCGAAATCGTTTGAGCCGTTTTTGAGAAAATTGGAATACCCATAAATTAATATTCGACAAATCTCCTTTTCTGAGTTAACTTGGCTTATATCTCCGTTCAACATATATATATACAGAAATAATTATAGAGAACAAAATGTTGGTATGGGTGACTAAAAGACACTTAGTAAGATCTATCACATCTGGTGAAGAAGTTACCCTGGAATTTACGGAAATATTCGAAAAAACGTTATTTTCGACACATTTTGATTTTTATCTCTGTTCAATGGACTGTCAGAGGAAGGTTTATTGAGAACAATATGTAGGTATTAACTATTTGAAAACACCTTGAAAGTTTGGTGATAATCGTTGAAGTCGTTATGCCAATAAGCGTAAAAAACCTATTTTTGCTTCATAGACCTATATCTCAGTTCACCGTATTTTCATGGAGATATGTATGGAGAAGGAAAGTTATGTATTGATTAGCAGAAGATAATTTGAAAGTTTAATCAAAATCGTTAGAGCCGTTTTCGAGAAAAATGCGAAAAACCCTAGTTTTTGGTACATTTTCGTCCCTCACCCCTCCTTCCCATCGGCTGAAATCGTCCATAACCTTATTTTGGTGTCTACAAAAAATAACGAACAAAACAAAAAAAGGACCAGCTCAATCGGATCAGCCGTTCTCCCGCAAATCGAACTACAGACACAGGTCTGTTTCCTTTTTTGATGACTGTACCTAAACCCTCGACGAGGGTTATATCAGTCATAGAAGTTGCGGTTTCGCTAATATGCAAGAGGCCGGCCCCTGCAGCATCCACCGAACTCAGACCTGTGGAGGTACGGCAGGTATTTGGTCGTTAGCCAGTCTCCCGGTAGAGAGCTGTTGCCTGTGTGTGACCGCGCGGAGGTGACCACCTGAGGAATCCCGTACCGTCTGGGAGGAGTACTTAATCTGGTTTCCTACCTGATCTAACTATTTACTTGGGTGGCAAGTTTCAAAAGGACAGATCAACTATGACCACGTTTCTTAGCCATCACCTTCTTCGCGAACTTTGCAAAATGGTTATAGGCTCGCTTTGAAGCAGTCAATGCTGCTAAGTTCGTTTGCCCTCCCAACAACCGTCGCTCACTGTTGTAGAAACTACAGTGGAGCAGCACATGGTTTCTTGTTTCCTCCGCACTGGAGGCACAAGACGTGCAGAATGGAGAATCTTTCAGAGAAAAGAAGTGGAGCCGTGCATTGAAGTCACCATGTCCCATGAGGAACTGGCTCGTCCAGTGGTCTGGCTCAACCCATTTTCTTGAAAGACGTTCACGGAAGAACTACAGACACACACACAGACCACGCGCCGAAATTAGGTTTTTTAGACTCAGTAGGCCTCCAAACGTAAAGATCTGAAGAAAACCCAATTTTTTTTTTGGGCCGATTACTATACTTTCCTTTCCTTCGGGTAGCGGAAAGTAAAAAGTGGGTGTATACGTTGTTTGAGGCTGTTGTGTCTGTACAATCTCATTTTGTCGAAAAACAGCCAACAGCTTGTCAAGCCCGACATTCAATTTTAAAATTCTAAAATAATTTCTTAATCTGTTTTCAAGAAGCTATATACCAAATTGATATCTGTATATGAAACCTTCTGTATATTTCCAAGTGCGTCAATAAAGGACAAAATAAATACAATCTATATATTAAATATCTCTGTTGCGTGAAAGATGTGAAGTTTAGTATGGGTGATAAGGGTGGGGAATGAGAGAGAGGACTGTATTGTTACAGGTGATAATGATAGAGGTGGAGTACAGAGTATGACAGGAGATGGATAGAATTGACGCCACACAGGAGGATCTCTGGATGTGTGAAGTGTAGTAAGGTCGGGATCTGAAAGCAAGTAAGTGTAATTGAGTGAGAACTGAAGAGCTGGAATGCCTAAGGAGAGATAAGTAAGCGCTGTGGAGGTTCGATGGGAGAATGGGCTGAGGAACCCGTAAGAGGGAAACGTCACAAATCGTCGGCAGGACTTGAAAAGACGGAGGTAGTGGGGGGGGGGGGGCTCTGGTGTTGGCAAAACAGAATAAGCTGTGACGTAATAGCTCGAGACTGCTTAATCGGGGCACATAAACCTGGCTATTAAATATCTTAAAATACGACGTACAACTTCGAATATAAACAGCCTATGGACTTGTTGACCATCTTTCTTTCGTATTTGTCCCATCGTCTTGTCACGGGAATTCGGCTGCGATTTCTCGTTTCTCAATAATTCCGTTGAAGCAGTTACTGTACTAGTCGTGTGGAAACGACTTTATCTTAATGACGTCCAAACTAAGGGTAGAGCGGTAGTTGTACTGGTTGGTGAATCGCGACTGAATGTCATACTTTCAATAATTTAACAAATAAACGTGCTATATTCCTACTCCAAGCTCATTTGACACGTTATAATTTTGTCTACAGTCCGGGACGCACCAAAACATGCCGGCCGTTGTTCACAGCCAGCCACACGGAAGACCGAACGCTTCAGCCAATCCGTAAGTTGCCCCTATTTTATTACGTGCGATAAAGAAAGGGGGTAGGTCTATCGGTAGAAATATCCGGTGCGACGCATCACACAACTTTCCTCGACGATTTTTATCATTTTAGTGACTAATCAAATCTGTTTTTCATCCAGTTTATAGGAGCTTGGTTCTATGTACTAACTGGCACGTTCTGTACGATTCCCGCATCTATTGTGCTGTCCCTATTTGTGATCATTGCACAAATAATTTATAAGGCTATCAACATGATTTTTTATTTATTTTTGTCAACATTCGTGTTTATAGTTCTGAAATTATAGGAAAAACATTGAACATTTGTTTAAGAAAATACTATAGTTTGAATTCCGGAATTTTTAGGGTTTGTTCGATAGATAAACACAAAGTAAACATCGATTGTGTCGAAGATTACTGGCCAGTTTTTAGTTGAGTTGAATACAACTCAATTGAACCGAACTAGGGAGGAGTAAATTAATGAAAGAAATCAAAATCGGGGTTGGAGATGGAACTGATGTCTGAGGTGGTTAGTGGAGGAACTTGGAGGTTTATTGACGATCGGAGTGACAGAGAATCAACTCAATTTTGCTCAAGCCTGTGTGGAGCGTCGAGAGGTCTGTCAGGGGTCACCAGGTGACATTTCTCCTTGAGAATCGGTCGAGGGGATCCCGAGTTTGAAGGGAATTTGTGCTGAGCACGCTCTCGTCTATATTTACGCACCTCATAGCAAGGTTACCAGTACCAAGGCCTTGGAGAGGGCGACGATTCGAGGTGCGCTAGTAAATTCGCGTGGACAAAACCCACAGCGCGCATAGCCTCTTGCCACTGTGCTCATCTGCTGTTCATTGTTTGGGAATTATTGGTTGAGAACTGTGAGCAATGGTGGTAAGTTAACGGAAGGTTGAACTCGTTTGGTTACTACTAGTTATTAAACTCTCGCCGTAAAGGTAATTTATTCGACTAACAACCTGATTTTCCTGAAGGTGCTAGTATCGTATGATACTATAGGGATATGATAGGGATTTTAAAGAAAAACGGCGCTAAAATATTCTCTCATTTTCCGGCTGATAATCGTTTTAAAAAAATCGTTAGAACCAATTTTGAGAAGAAAAGCAAATTTTGTCACGATTAATCTTATTCAAACGTTCATATTTTTAAAGTTAACGTACCTACTGGAGGAACTAACCCATTTACTTTAGTTCGTGTTTATAGTTCGAAAACGCCATTAAAAAAATGTAATAACTGAAACGGGTATAGTTAGCATTCAGGAATTTCGTGAGGTGCTTCTAACGATTAACCGCTATCAAACCCCTTGTTGTTACTTTCCTTGGCTCTACAAAGTAGAAAGGCAAGTTATGTAATCGGCTGAAAAAAAAAGTTTGTTTTCTCTTCAGATCTTGACGTTTCAGACCCAAAAAACACTATTTGGGAAAATGGTCTGTGTGTATGTGTCTCTGTGAACGATTTTACGACCATACCAAATCAGCTCAAACTTGATATCTTGTCCGCAGATTACCATGGATTTTTTTTCTCTAAAATGGCTTTAACGATTTTGATTACATTTTTTATATTGATAGCTCGTAATAAGACAATTATACCATAAAATTCCCATTTGTGGGAAAGTGACGAGAGCAGCACAATAAATTATGAAAAGTGTTGACGAAAATCGGGTTTAGCGCGGTTTTTCCTTATAAACCCCGCTGAAATGTTACTAGAATGTTAAGCATTATTCGTGTAGTAGTCCAATCCAACACCTATAAGGTGAGCGTTTGAAAACTCTCATAAGATATAAGGGGGTCACTCCAGAAATTCCGGAATTTCAACTACCACCATTTCGCTTGCTACCAGTTTTAAACGTTTTTACCCAATAACTCTGCAAAAGTGATTACTATCCTCTTCGAAAAAATCGTGTATACAGCCTCATCAATTCTCTGTGTACCAATTGCTCAATAATGGTCCTGGAATGAGTACGAGCAGCACAATAAAATCCGGAACTGTAAGGGCTACCGCTTTCTGCTGCCGTGAAGTGTTGTTTGACCAAGTTCAAAGGAACTGAATGATAACTGAATTGATTAAGTAGAAAAAGCACCAGATTAGAGCTGGTTAACTTATCGAACTACCAACGTGATTTTTGTGAGAACGCGGTTCATAAGCTGATGTATTGTGGTGCACAACTTTCCTCAGTTTCCCGTACGTTCAGTGATTTCCTTGGCTTCAGAAATTCATCCAATTTATTTTTTAAAACATAACTTTACATTATGCGAAGAAATTGGTACCTAGCGCTCGAAGTTCCATAATTTATTGAGGTGCTCCTACTCACCCCACGGCCATGAGCTGTCAGTGCGCAGTTAGGCTGTCGATACGGGTAAAAATAGTGAAAAACAGTAGAAGTAGGAATTCTGGAATTTAAGTAAGTGCTACTAATCATCTTATGTATGTTAAATGCTCATCGTGTATGTAGTTTATTGAACTACCACCCTTATTCTAGCCTTCTTATGAAGGAGAAGACTATTTTTTTAAACAGTTAGTGCTTGGAAATGAATAGCTTTTACTGACGCACTGGCAGGAACGGGGAAAGAATGCGAAGGTTTATGTATTGAAGCAATTGGGTTAGGTCCGCCAGTAGGCAAATTACTAAAATTAACGTACTTGTAAGGTGAGTCCGTCTCCTCTGGCTGGATGCATTGTTCTATTGTGACGTTGCCCAAGCAGTGCCGTGCCTGTAAGAAGTTACTATCTGAAGAAGTGAGAAGGGTAAATTAATGTATACTTTCACCACGAGCAGCGTGCTAGTCACAAATCAACCCGAATATCGGAATGTTCTGTGGACCCTCTTCCGCAGGGTGTAATAGGTTCTCTCTTCACCGAGTGGTCGTTGCTTGGGCGATTCTATCCCGCGAATCCTCCACCCCTCCAACCTCCTCAACCGAACGACAGTTTGTTCTGGATCACCACCTGGGATCCACAACGATTCCAACGTCGATTCTCCCATCCCCATCTGAGAAGAGTGGAGGTGTCACAGAGAGTGGAACTCTGACACTCTCAATCGTCTCTAAAACGGTGTAGGAGGGCTGGATTTAGTATGGTCGTTAAAAAGCATATAAAAGAGTGTACTTATTTTGAGCTCGAGGATCCAGATACCTTACTTCTCTTGTTTTAGTCAAGTATCATATTCGTTGTAATTATTTTAAGAATTGATTGGAGATGTTCATACGTAAGTCTTGTGCTATCAAACAAGCACATAGT
Organism: Pachypeltis micranthus; assembly: GCA_020466155.1. Classification (NCBI taxonomy): domain Eukaryota; kingdom Metazoa; phylum Arthropoda; class Insecta; order Hemiptera; family Miridae; genus Pachypeltis; species Pachypeltis micranthus. Next base: position 45,278,491 of record CM035769.1, read on the forward strand.
TTTCCAAACTCTTCAGTTGTGTATAACGTGTCAGGTTCACTTTGACAAATGATTTTACATGAAGGGAAATGATGCAAAGTTTGATTTTGTACCTGATTTTCGCAGACACACGAATACATTTTAGTGGCAATCTGATTTTTACTCTGTAATTTTACCAAAAAAAGGCATTATCAACCCACCATGTCGTTGTCATAATCAATTGAGTTGCCTCTTTCTCACACGAAAGCTTGAATAGGTTCACGTAATGCAAAATATCTTTCTAAACTGCCAATCGACTAATCGAACTTCGGTGGTAAAGAGACAGCAGAAAAGGTTTTCTTCCAAATCTTTTAAAAACTGCCTGAACTGTCTAGTCTGTGAACTAGTGTGCGCATTTTAAGACTTCCGTAGAGGAATCTATTATTCTCTGAAAAAACATGATGTGTGACTCATCGCGATCACGGGCCGTATCTTTGACGAGACTGCTCCGAGTCGCGGAATGATCCCTTCAGACGATGAGCTGGGAGGGTGAAACCCAAAAGACGTAGGCAATCGCACGAGGGGTGTGGGCAAATGGGCTAAATTGAAGAAAAAAGGGTTGGAAGTGGCGGAAATGCCATGAGCAGTATTTTGGACGTGGGAGCGGATAGGGATGCTCTCTTCCTGCTGTCCTCATTCCAGCCCCAACTCACATTATTTCTAAGGCGATCTCACGTGAAGAAAGCCCCAAGCACATGAAGAAAGCCTATAGTTTGGGTTTAAAAGGAATAAAAAAGTAGCGACAGGAATGCCAAGCCGTAGATAAATAAGTCTACAAAATAAATTGGTAGGATGGGGGTTGGGGGGATGAAGCTCCTGTACACTTAGATCGAGGTGGGAACTTGTTAGAAAAGGGAGACAAGTGCTCATCACGCTAGGAATCTGACTAAATCGACTTATCGCCGTTCCTTCGTCGATTTGCGCTCCCTTTGTTGACAAGATGATGAACATAATAGTCGCCTCAAACCTCAGGAGGTGTGTGGCCACAATAAAACCTTAATCCTCGGTTTTAACTCTGTTGTTTTATTACATTTTAACACTCATTCAAAGTGATTTGTCACACACAAGGGTTGCTGTTTACAGTTCGCAGTTTCCCCCGTGTATAGAGCGATAATCCAAATTGTCAATTGTCGATAATCCAACACTTGGGGGTTTAATCCATTACAGGGTTGCCATTTATGGAGGTTGAAAGGTTTTTCTAGAGTTGAAGTAAAGTAATGAAACGGAATACTGTGATGGCGGCGCTTGGAAAATGTAGCTCTGTATACTTGTAAGAAACTAGTCTTCCATTCTGTTTAACCATTTCGGCCTTTAGGAGTGGCGGAAGGCAATGAATCCTTAGCCCTTCCCACTTAATTTTGTTTCGCACCATCATTTCGAACCCCCGGCTCATTATTTAACGCAACATTGTATCCCAATCTGTTCGCAGGAGGTACTACACCAGTTCCACGGAGGTTATAGACCTTTCCTCCCCGCCCCATTCCCCTCAACAGCAACGTGCTTTAATGATGAATGGGGCGGCGCAACAGCAGGCACTCAGTGCTGGACGACCTTCGCAGCACGTACAGCACAATAAAAACGAAGTCGTAACGTGGAAAAATCTCATACAATTAATGGAAACGCCAGCTAGAGACACAACGAACTTCCCATTCAAAGTGAGTGTTTTTATTTTTGTGTGGTTTTCTATATTATGTGTACCGCCTGACTCCCGTTGTAGGCGCTCCAGTGATTATAGTCTAGAGGTGATAGACGAAGGTTCATAATCTGACGAAAGTAGGGCAAATGTTGCTCCGATTTTGACAATGGTTGCGCCTGCGCCTATCTTTGGTATTGGAGGCGTTCTCAGCCAGATCCATGAAGGTTGTGAGCAACCTGTGGCATTTGCGAGTCGAGCCTTAAATTAAGCAGAAACAAATTACACCGCAACGGAGCTTGAACTGCTCGCAATTGTGTTAGCATCATGTGTTACGAGGGGTTTGAAATGTCTGTAGAGCTGCTGACTCTGGCAAAAATTACAGCGATCACGATCTGCCAATGCCCAACTTTTGTCTGATTATGAACCTTCGTCTATCACCACTAGACTACAATCACTAGGGTACCTACAATGAGAGTCAAGTGGTACATATGGAATGATGAGGGGTCTGTAGGTGTGAAAGCAGTTCTGGAAGTGCTCAGTAATGAGTTTTCATCATAGAGGACTCACGTGGCTGCCCCTTGACATACAAGTATATTTGTTGCCTGGAGTGCAGTACGCTAATCTAGTAGACTTCTCAAGTTATGAAAATGACTGATGGAAGCTGTTGCTGAGGATTGCTAAACTAATAAATCGATCAAGCCATGACTGGTGGCAATTGATGTTCAGCGACCAGCTGATGTCCCCTTCCATTACTAAAGACTACTTCCCTGGTTCTGGGTTATCTTCCCAGGGGCATGTCTGCGGCCAGCTGTGAATAAGGTTAGCATGCTGACTGAATAAGCAGCCGCGAACAATGGGCAAAACCCAAGAGATCGCAGAAGAGATCCTGAACAAAGGGCTCAAGGGCAAGCGGATCTACATTTTCTCAGACAGCCAGGCCGCCTTAAAGGCCATCACAGCCTATAGTTTTAGGTCTAAGCTGGCATGGGAATGCCTCCATGCACCCAAGCAGCTCGGTGCCCGTAACAGGCTCTCCCTCATTTGGGTGTTGGCTCACAGGAGGCATGAGGGCAATGAAAAGACTGGCTGCCTCGTGAAAAGGGGTACAGAATCCTTACCCATCGGGCCTGAACCACATGTGGGTCTGACGAAACGTCACCTGAACCGTCTGGTTGCTCGATGGGAGATACAGGAAAATGGCGCCCATTGGCATCGCCAGCCACGACTACGACAGGCGAAAAGGCTTGTCACGCCTTCCTGTCAAAGGGCGAAGGCGATGCTGACACTCTCTAGACAAGATCTGAGAGTACTGATAAGCTTCCTCACCGGGCACTGCCCACTCAGATATCACCTCAACAAGATGGGCATCTCAGAGGTGGTGGAATGCAGACTCTGTGGTAAGGAGGACGAGACAGTAGAGCATATCCTGAGTGAGTGCCCTGCTTTGGTAGCAAAACGCTTTGAATACTTCTGTCAGGGGACCACTGAACCCCAAACCGTAGCGGACTCTGCGGTGAAGGACATACTCGGCTTCCTAAGGGGGGCGGGTATGTACGACGCCTTCTACTAAGAAAGGGCCAGCGTCACAATAGGCCCATATGCGGCCACAGTGACAAAGGGACTTGTCCCACACGCCCTCGGGTCAAAAAAAAAAAAGAAGACTACTTCCAAATAAGAAAGAGTGACGCCATTACAATCGAATTGCTGCCTAGTGGTATTGTCACAGTCCCTCCCAACCCAATCCCAGTTGTATGGTGGTTTATCCTGTTGGTGTTGTTGTTGCTTTGGCAGCCACAGGCTCCTTCTTGAGAAGCAAGGCAATACATAGGAGTCAATATAGGAGAGATGTGGCGCTTCTGCCAACACCTCCAGTCCCTCAAAATATCGCAAGGTTTGCCCCACTGCAAGCAATTAGTAAGGCCACTTGGGGAGTATGTTCCCAATCCCAGAGAGCTGCACTCTGGTGGATCACCAAGGCTCCAATTGATAACTGGTCAGTCACCAGTTGACTTTGCCATTGAGTGCATGATGGACAAGTGGAGAGTGAAACGGGAGCTTCCCCCACTCTAGGCTGAACGAAAGCTTGCCGCACTAGATGAGTTGTCAAGCGAGATGGAAATACTCGTCAATGGGACGTGACACACATGAGTTTTCCCCAACATCCGCGAGTGTCTTAAGAGAGAGTGTGTTGAGCCAGACCACAGGATGGTGCCGTTCCTTGCAGGACATTGAGACTTCAACGTGTGGCTCCGCTTATTTTCTCTCATAGACTCATTGCCCTGCACGTTTGAACTTCCACTGTGAAGGAAGCTAGAAACCACGTGCTGCTCCACTGTAGTTTCTACAACAGTGAGTAACGGTTGTTGGAAGAGCTGCCAGACCTTCCCAATTTGACTGCTACTAAGCGAGCTCATAATAACATGGTCATAGTTGATTTGTCCCTTTGAAACTTGCCACCCAAGTAAATAGTTATATCAGATGGGAAGCCAGATTAGGAATCTAGGGGTTCCTCCCAGATGCTACAGGATTCTCCAAGGGTCAGGTCATTCCTCCATGCAGTAACGCAGGCATCAGCTCCCCACCGGGAGACTGGCAAAATGACCAAACCTGTTGTATGTCTGGGTTCAGTGGATGCTGAGCGAGTGGCTGGGCACTTGATTGATAGCGAAACTGCAACCTCCATGACAGTCGACTGATATAATTCTCTCAGGGGATTCAGGAATAGTCATATTGATAAGGAACCTCAGGACCAACACATGAGATTAGACGTAGCCTTCCGACGACAGAGAGGAACGACTTGAGGCAGATGAGGAGACGCCTTACCATGTTCTGGCCCAGTAAAAATCAGAGAAGACTTCCAGGAATACCAGACCTGTGAGACATTAGGGCTGGCACAATAGAACTTGAGGACTGCACTGCTCATCCCAAACAAGGGGTAGAGTTTTTTTTTAATTTTTATTTTTTATTTTTAAACGAGGTTCAGGTGTAGGACTGCATAACCAATCACTGTTGAGTATGGTGAGGCAAATTCTACTATTTGTAGGAACTACCGGGACAACAGCTAAAGTTATCGTATTTCCCTGGCCTGAGCTATTTCCCACTGCCTCGTCCCCACTCCAACCACCTGTCAGTTCGTGCCAATTGCCTAGCGTCGCCTAGAAAATGTTGAGTTTCGTTGTAGTGGTCATGTAAATGTCTCTGGCTTATTATTCACTCTTACATACACAATGCCCACCCTGAGGCTCGTTGTCTCTTAAAATATACGAATTAAAACCTAAATGTGACAATTTTCAGATGCAGAAGGCCCTGGTCTCCGGTAAAATGGTCCCTTGTATTAACGCCAAACCTTACTTATATTCGGAGCTACTCATGACTGTCAACGACTTAATGGACGAATTCTTCCCCTCAGTCAGCATGCACAAGTGCAAGGAAGTCCTCCAAAACGTTCTTCAAGTCAACCTTTACGCGGGAAATTTGTAAGCGTTATTTTTACTTGAATGCCGTTTTTGGCTTCGTTCGTGTTAAGCTGTCAGACTAATGCGGTCGTGTTTTTATTTTTATTCCTTCTCGTTTATTGCAGGCAACAAAAAACAGTTTTGAGGGATCAAGGAAAGTGTAAAAGCTTGAACGAGGTGCTTCCGCTCATCCAATTGAAAGACGTTCTTCAGTATATGCCTCAATTAAAGTGAGTAACATTTATCTGTTGCGTGTCAAGTAGATTGGTATATTTGTGCTCAGACGAACGGCGCTAAGTCCAAAATCCACCTGTAAAAATTGTGGAGACTGAGGATGGTAGAATGGGGCATTGCTAACAGACAGTCTTGAAGGTGGCACTAGGTGTGGAGATCCACGAACGTTTGTTCTGGACTGTGGAAGCAAAGTTGTCGCAAACCAATTTTCCTATCTTGGAATTCCCCCCACTTTGACTCGCTACTCTCATGAGGGGGGAGCTGGCCACGAGTTGAGGAAGTATCCGCCTGCAGAGGGGTACGGCGTAAGGAGAATCGTATAAACCACATTCCTAAGCCCAGAGTCCTGACTGTCCATGGAGGTACATTATGGGCCGCCAGAATAAGATTGAAGTAGATCTGCCGCGTAGATTGCGATATGCTGAAGGTGGAACGATGGAAATTGACAATAGGGATTTCACAGGAACCAAATTTAACGCTTTTCGAGCTTTCTAGAACGTTATAGTATATTTCTTAATCGTTTCAATAGGAAAAAATACAAATAAAATGATAGTTATGCAGTTAGTTGTAATAAAGTTGAGTTTTCTTCAAATATTTACGTTTCAAAGGCTTCACAGTGCGATAAACGCCATTTCAGAAGGTGCTGTGTGTCTGTGCACGACTGTGAGCCTAAACGGCCGAACATAACTGGCTCAAATTTCATATTTAACCTGCATATTCCCACTAGACGCCTAAAGAAGACTATGAGAGAAATCGGTGCCATCAAAGTGATCAAGACACCAATTTTTTGCTGAAAAACTGCGCTAAAATAGGTTTACGTCGACACTTTTGGATATTTATTGTGCTTCTGACGTCATTTTACGACGAACTTCGCATGAACAAGTGCCTTCTCGAACGAGGCGGGTTGCCTACATTCACAGAGTAAGGCTCGTCGTATAATTTGTGTTTTGCAGAAGCGACGCGGGCTATGCAAATATACGCGCTTCGACGAGGAGTCTTCAATCGTGAAGGTAGGCAACCTGCCGCGCTCGAGCAAGCTTCGGTTCATTTATAAAATCTCGTTAATCCCTCATGTTTTTAACTTAACGTTTTATGCAGAAAATACGTAAAGGTTGTAGAATTTAACGGAGATTGAGAATACGCAGGATTCCAAGTTTATTTGTTTGCGCGAACCCACAACACCTAATGAAGCGCCTGACATTCTGAAGGTAGGCAACCCGCGACGTTAGATCGAGCTAGGGTGGCTCCTGTTTATTTCTACTCTCCTGTTACTTCTGGAACCTGGAAGCGCGTCAATGAGTGGGCTGCGTTGAAAAGAGGCTGAACTAATAGAAGATCAGAAACGAACAGGAGCCATCTCGCGCGCGGCGGATTGCCTACCTTGACGACTGAAGGTGCGCTGAATAAATGGGTTGTAGGTTTGCATAACCAAATAGACTTAAGGAGCTTCATAACGCAACTGGAACGCCTACTATTATGGATAAACTCGTACAAAAATTGCAAGCTCATTAAGTTTCAATTTTTCGCACGTAGAGCGTTCTTAAAACCCACATCTGACGATATTCCAACTTTAAGTCTCAAATAAACACCCTGAAATATGAAGGAAAGAGAAAGTGTGTGTGTGTATTTTTTCCACCAGCAGATCCAGTAACTCTGGGCCGGGGTAATTTATTTCTAGGCTGCTACGAAATCGATTACAGGCAATGCACGTACAATCAGAAATAATCATTATAAGCTCAATTCTAACGTTAGCTCACTACTCAACCTTCTTTCAAAGTCCATCCTTAATCCACATCTCGTATATTTACTGACACTACCCCATCTTGTATAACCATCACAATAATAACGTCGCAGGAGCGTTTTTACTTTCCTTGGCTCTACGAAGTAGAAAGGAAAGTTATGTAATCGACTGAAATTTTTTTTTTGAGTTTTCTTCAGATCTTTACGTTTCAGACCCCCCTGAGTCCGAAAAACACTATTTGGGAAAATGGTCTGTGTGTGTTTTAGAAAAAACCACCGTACCAAATCAGCTCAAACTTGATATCTCGCCCGCAGATTACAATGGGACGCCAAAATAAGGGTTTGAACAAAATCCACCGAAAGCTGACTATAGTTATCATAGTGATCAAAACACCAAATATTTTTTTTTTCAAAAACGGCTCTAACGATTTTGATTAAATTGTTTATATTGATAGCTCTCAATAAGGCAATTATACCATAAAATTCCCATTTGTGGGAAAATGACTAGAGCAGCACAATAAATTACCAAAACTTTCGACGAAATCGACTTTAGCGCAGTTTTTAGAGAAAACCATCGTACCAAATCAGCTGAAACTTGATGTCTAGCCTACAGGTTACCATGGGACGCAAAAAAAAGGGTATGGGCAAAATCCACCGAAAGTTTACTATAGTCATCATAGTGATCAAAACACCAAATTTTTTTCTCAAAAACGGCTCTAACGATTTTAATTACATTTTTTATATTGATAGCTCTCAATCAGACAATGATACTATAAAATTCTCATTCTAGGGAAAATGACGAGAGCAGCACAATAAATTATCAAAATTATCGACCAAAAGCGTTTTTCGCGCAGTTTTTTCCTTATAAACCCCGCTGGAATTCTTGTAGAATGTTAAAAAAGGTATTGTAGTCCAATCCAATACCTAAAGGGTGAGTGTTTAAAAACCCTCAAGAGATACATGGGGCACACTCCAGAAATTCCTGAATTTCAACTACTGCCGTTGCGCTTACTACCAGTTCTAACAGTTATTTTCCAATAACTCTGCAAAAGTGATTACTATCCTTTTTTAAAAAAAATCGTGTTTACAGCCTCATTAATTATCTGTGTGCCAATTGCTCAATAATGGTGCTGCAATGAGTACGAGCAGCACAATAAATTCCATAACTGTAGGCGCTACCGCTTCCTGCTGCTGTGACGTGTTGTTTGACCAAGTTCAAAGGAACTGAGTGATAAATGAATTGATTAAATAGAATTAGCCATGTAAAAAGTGAATTGACGTAGAGCTAAGGAAAGTTGTGTGTTGCAACGCACCACATATTTGACTATACGTGCGATGGCAGAATTATACCCCTTGTATAGGTTGATGATTTGATGTGTATTATAGGTAGCGTTATACGTGGTAAACTACTAGATAGGACCGTCTAGTCTCATTCCACTTCCCCGAATACTTTACTCACGAGATGAGAAACAAGTATCAATACGAAAAGCGCCTTCATCCTCATTCAGCCTTCATTATCGACCTTGTTTAAGCGCAAATCATGTTAGCGAACTCGTACTGGAGTCGTTCTTGTATATTGCTTCGTGCTGATTACTAGCCTGTGGCACCTTAGCTATCCCAAGAGTAGTTAGTCTCTAAGCCACCTTCATAGCCTCTGCCTTTATAGCCTGTACCGACTGACTCCCATTAAAAGGCACCCTGGCGATCGTTGTAATTTTTGCCTGAGTCAGCGGCTCCCCAAACATTTCAAAAAAACCCCCCTCGTAACAGTACTTTGGCTAGGCTGTTACAGATGTCACAACAGCCTCATATTGGCAGCTAAGAGTGTTGGTTGTGTGATCGCTTATTAATTGTCTTTTACTTTCGACAGATACGTCATGTTGAGGAGCTCGGCCAACGACGATCAACAGCAGCAGGCTCAAAAGAGGCAACGACTGAGCTAGGATTACGCTGCGGTCAGCCATCGAGCGAGCTGGCCTAGCGACGAAGATTGCAGCTCCTGCAACATGCCGCACAGCACTACTTGGCCGCCAGACACGAGATTCACTCATTACTGGTAGTTTGCCAACACCACGTTTCTATATCGTTATCTCCCCCGCCCTCCCCATCCTCCTCTCTCTTCCTTCGCGTATTCGCACTCGTACCTCGTCCCCCGCCCCTTCCCTCGGTTCCTGTCGCGATGAGAAACTGCGCATCGACTTTTGTCGTTCGATCGTTAAACAGACTGAATTGAAGTGACGACGCCTTTTTTTCTTCTCAATTTAGGTTTGTTTGTTTTTTTTTAAGTCCTCCGGCGCGAATAAATACGTAAAAATGTAAATTACTACCGTTCGCCAAAAGTTTTTTGTACATAGTTTAAGAACTGACGACTTATACATTTAAAACATTGAAATTGTTCCTATGTAAAATAAATTTAAAAAAAAAAACAAGATTCAAATGAACTAATTGCTACTATCGACGGTCTGTTGGTAAACCTGTCAATAAGTTCTTCCCTCCCCCTTCCGCTCTAGAGGGCTGTCAGCTTCAGGTAACGTTGGATTTATTGGTAGTAAGTTGTTCGTCTACTCCCACGCTCAACTCATGGTTGTTACAAAGTTCCAAATATGTTTGGTTCTAGTTCTCAATGAACTTTAAAAGTTGGTGGAACTGCAATTTTGAAACTGGTTTGTTCTTGTGCTAACGGTCATCCTTTTAATTTTCTTTATGTTGATCGTTGGCACTGGAGGAGCTGTTTAAGAAGAGAAGTTTATTTTCGTTGAATTCAGAGCGGGGATTTTATAAGTAGATGAGTAGTGGTAGAAGACTGTTGATTTAGTGTAGACCTCTCGCGCTGTCACCTGTTCGCCCTCCATTTCAAAGCTCCCCACCAGTGGGCACTGGTCGCCTAATCTACGTTCAGCTTATTCCTCTTCCCCTGAGGTCCTCCAGGAGGCTTCAGCTTTAGCAGTGAAACACCTAGCCACACCACACTAGTGGGCTATTAGGGTCATGAGGCCCCTGGAACACTGTCGGTACAATCAAACGTTATTTTACACTCATTACCAAAAGACGCATTGTAAAATGCGCCCTTCTCCTTGACAAAAACGCACAGCTTCCCACAACCCTGTAAATACAACGATCTGCCTCATTAAGGTACATTTCTACAGGCGCGTTTGTTTGTGGAGAACCATATGTAGGCACAAGTTATCTAAAAGTGCCCCCTAAGTTGGACAATTCGTTGGAACCCTCTTGATACAATTAGACAAAACACAATTTAACGTTCAGTGAACCTCAATTTCCGATGTATCGTACCTCTGCTCAATGCCTGATCACTGAAATTATAGTAGTGGAGGGGTGGGAGAGGGGGGGGGTGTGGTATGTGGGCGTGGGTTGCTTGAAGGGGCTTTGTCACATTGAGCAAATTCAGTTATGGGTTTACTGGGGAAAACGAAGGCTCTTGAAATATCTTTGTTTAAGTCACAGGAAAATTTGTAGGTAATGACTGAAGAGCCCCCCCCCTCCCAACGTGAGTTTCCAAAACGTAAAAAAAACTTCATGGAAGCGTGACGAGATTATTCATTGAGTAGTCTCTGGCAAGTCAGCAGATCCAATGGGGAATTACTGCGCGTCCATTCTTTGGAGTGATGTGGGGTTGAGGAGTTGCTCCCAATTCTCCCGGCCAGCGATGAGCCAAGAACGAGGACTTGGACCTAAGGTCCCTTCCTGAACTTCCCATAAATGGAAGCGTGTGAAGATGTATGGAAATGACGGCAGAATTACAGGGCAGAGAGGCGCGAGGGGCAACCAGTGTCCTCTAGTTCACGGTCGGTCTCTCCCTGTTCACATTCGTTGGGACAATAACAACGCACTCTTCTGCCCAAGCTCTCCCCAAATACCGTCACCCTTCACATACGAATACTCGTTGGATTGTAGGTGTTAAAAGTGCGAGAACTATGTCGTCTGTGCCTTAAAACACTCCCAAATGATAAAAGAACTCACATCCCTGCACTTTGTCAAATCAGTGGCATCCCTAGTGACAGGCTGATTGTATTTGTCCTAAACACATGCTCCTGCAATGACAGCTAGTTATGCAGCCCATAGAGCCGAAAATCTGCTATTGACCAAAGTTGGGAGAAAGCGTTAGGCGGCTCCGTCGTCAGAAGGAATCTTACGCTTGGTGAATCCGCCTTTTTGAACTTGACTGATCCATGGGACGGACATGGGAGAAGCTACTGGAATATGAACCTGACATTGCTGTGTATGGCGAATCTATGACCTCTACCTACTGATTGGTGGGAAAGGAGACATACTGCCTGGCTCTTGGTTACAAACGAACTCTTATTCCAAGGGCGCTCGAGCGTAGGACCAGAGCTCAGGATGGCTGCAATATTTGAGACAACATCCAACAGTCTTTACAATCAGTAAAATTCTTCATGTTCAGCTCTCAATACGCCAACACCAATTCTGCTTTGACCGAAGTTGGGTGCTTCGTGTGGCTACTGGAGATTCAAGTCTTCCAAAAGTTAGTTTGAACAATGAAGTTTCAGGTTGACTCCACTGAAAATAGAAATACCAAGCGGCGTCTAGCTGTGGATTGTATTTAGAACAGGGTTCGACCCACAATCCCACCACAGAACGCATCTAAAGTCGAAAAAAGTGTATTGGAAATGAAAAGGAACTCGACCTCCTGACTTGAGATGGAAATGAAGTTGTCCTGTCGCCAGGGTCTTCGTTATGATGAGACGTCCTTTTCGATTGGATGCTCCCAGAGGGAGAAGCGAACCAGAGGACTGATTCCAAGGTGTTAATTGCCGAAAAAGAGTGTTCAGACTGCCAAAATGTTACATGCGAAAGGGAAGAAGAAAGGAAGGATAGGAGCGAGGAAACTCACATTTGGAAGCGCCTACAAAACTGCGTCAATTGTACACCACTTTAGTTTAATGGCTCCTCAATTCTGACGCTTTATGAGGCATCACTCTGAAGATTGAAGCCTCTTTCAATTCCCTGACTGTTGCACATTAGTGTCTTACAACTGCTGCTTTATTGTTGTTCCACACTCCTCTAGAACCTGCGTCACTACGAGTTCTTAAATCAATCTAAACTCAGCTTGTCTCTTCACGTAAATCGGTAATATTGTCGTCTGAACCGCCAGTGAGAGGGTTTATTGTGGACGCTTCAGTATCCTTCGATTAGCGGCAAAACCACTGCAGTTTGGCGGTACTCTACTGTCACTCTAATCAGCGCTGTGTGAATAATACATTGTGGCATAACTGCTTGGAATAACTTAATCCACTCAGTGCTGGTGGAGGTTACTCTGCAGAATGCGAACTACCATTGGTCCACAGCAAGTAGCTCACCCAGGGTCTCCCTAAACACCAGGCAGATGGGCCACCTCATCCCCTGTGCCCCCCCCCCTACCAGACCATAGACTTTGTGCACTTGCTTCTTGTGACCTTGTTCCCTCACAGCAGTAGCAGAGAAAGGCGCAGTTAGCTCCTTAGCAGTCAGTCACCCGGTGCCCAAAGTCTAAGGATCGAAGGCATCTCAGCAAATCCACTCTAGAGCAGACCTATTCCTGAAGGAATTGCTCTTCGTCACTACTCCCTCACGTCTTTATCAGAAACACCTTAGTTTCACCCACACCTGCACATTCAAGATCCCCAATCACCTGAAGGATGGCAGCACTGGCCACATCACGGTCTCCCAAGGGCCTCTTTGATCTTTAGCGCAATCCTTTTCAGGTTTGGCAATTCGACTCAATCAGAACTTCAACCTTAGCAGTTCTCCTAATAGCTCTAACCTCTGTACCACCCTCTTTTCTGCCTTAATTGTCCTTTGAATGACTTAAACTTTGTGGCACTTGCAGGTCTTCACGCCGGAGCTAGTAGAGATCCCTTTATATGGCCACTGTTTGAGCACTCTCGATTAGTGTTCAGTTTGGAGATCTGTTCATTGGCCAAAACCCTCTAGCGCGGAGGTAGGGTTCAGGCCAGGTCTGTCCAACATGGCAAATTACTGGAGCTGGAAGTTTCTTCATATAACAACAGATTAGGACCACAACAGATTAGGACGTCGCCTGACGGCATAACCCTGAAGAGTCAACTTCCCTCAATCGTCGAAACGCTCATATTCGATGTCTCTCCAACAATGGCAACACAGAAGACGAAGGCCTCTTTAGCCAGAATCACTGTAGGGCTGCTCCCCTTCAATTGGCCAAGAACTACATTGTGACTTCGCCGATTGGGAAAACTTCTGAGGTTTGACTAACCCGTTCAACACTAAAGTTCGAGATAATAATTACAAATAAGTTCGAGATGGTTTGAAGTTTCGTAACGTACTTAAAAAGGCAAGAAAACTACTGACAAAGACCACGGTAATTTCTGGATGTAGTTAGGGTTGGGATGACCTAACCATCGAAATCTATACAATAATTCAAATTTAGCAGAAATAGCTGCTACACTTACCTTTTCCTCCAATGGATGAACACAGTGTGAGGAGGGCAAAGCATCGAGGACCTAGAACCGTGTTCCAGTTTGTCAGGACCCTTGAGAACAATTTAGCGACAAAGTTGCTTTATATTATTTGGCGACGACATCCACAGCAGCTGAAGAACATCACCGGGGGAGTCAAGATACTTACTGACGTTCCCGACCATCGATACCATTTGATGTATTCTTGTAGATGTTAGAAGTACGTTTGTCGTAATATTGTAAATGTTCAATTAAGAAAATAATTGGAAATACTGTACATGTTGTCACTTCGCGAATTTGAAAGCCGAAGGTTTGATAAGGAATATTTTTTGCTGTAAAGAGATATCACACATTCTCTCTCTCTCTCCCTCTCCCTTGTAGTGGAAGCGACGAGCTTCCGCTTTGTGACTAGTCTTCGAAGGAGTTGAGTGGAATCAATCGTTATGTCGTAGTTTTAAGAGGAAACAAAAGTGATGTAGATATTAAAAAATTGAGAGAAAGCGCACACCTCGACCGGGTTGGGCGTTCCCCCACTAGTGAGGTGCCTGGACCTTGTCATTAGGTCCGCTACAATCCCACCTGTTACGAAGTGAATATGCGCTTGTTGTTTACCGCCATTTTGAAGTTTTCACAGTTTACCGGATGTCTGGTTAAAGAATTTTGTTTTCCTTGAGTTGAATTCAACGTAGACATGTCTGGGGTGTAGGCGACCCCGCTGTATTACAAACTTTATCTGAAGAAATATATATATTCGTGTTGTAAGTACTGAATGTTCCCCTTTGGAAGCCCCTTTCTTTGTATTTGTCGGTTTGTTTTCGTTCATTTTCCGATGCTCTGTTTGCGTTGCGTTTACGCCGGTTGTGGACGTCGAAGGTAAATGTAGGCTTCTCGTGCAAATGGCTAGTCAGGCTGTGGGTTAGCAGTCCTTATTACACTGCTCCGGGTACAATTGTGGGTCATTACTCTGTATCAAACAGTTCCCCAATAACAATCTAGGGTTTAGCGGACAGTTTTCAGCCAGCAGTGGGACAATCGCCAAGACAACTTGGCGTTCGCAGACCATACCAACTGCTTCTAGTACAATTACGAGTTGTCAGCCCACATATGAGAGTTTCCAATGAGATTCTGCGGTCTTCAACCTGCAGTGGAGATAGTTGCCAGGACAGCTTTGGTTTTGCTGACTGGTTCAGTCAGTTCCCATTGAGATTCTGGGGTGTTTGGCTGGCACTGGACAGTTGCAGGTGCAGATTTGTGTGCTGCTCATATTGAACTGCTCTCAGTAAGATTATGGAGGTTTCGGCCCACATTTAACAGTTTCGAGTAGAGCTCGGGGCGCATAGCTACGAATTGCCCATGTCTAGTACAGGCTGCCCTAGCTGTCTAAATCTACTTTGCTGGAAGGCCTTTGGACATAACGTACAGAAGTGCCTAGTGAACCTCAAAGCGCTTCATTACAAACACTCCCCCCCCTCTCCCTCCTGAGATGACATCAGCTTTAAAAACTCAACTCCCGACTCACCCACTAGCATTTGCTTGGGCTTCTCAATGCGCCACTGGTTGCATAAACGTAGTCTCTAGAGTCTTCCGTCGGTTTTAAACTTTGTGTAATGCGCGAGAAAGTCCCACACGTCTTCTCGATAGTTTCAGTTAGAGACTCTGGAAGCATCTGAAATTGAAGGATAGAATTTATGTTGATTTGTATTATCCACACCGTTTACTTAATTCTTACAGTTCGTTTACTTTTTTTCTTTTAAATTTGTAATAATAATTTATATGGCTGTGTTACATGTTTTTTGCCTGCGGTTTGACCGCTGGTTTCCTGTCCATTATTTTCCACTTTTTATTTTGTAAACGGAATAAACCTATATTTATACAATGAGCTTTGATCGACGATTTAGTCGCAATTCCTAGTTCAACCTCTGAATCCACTGAAGGTAGTGTTCGCCAGGCCTAGATGGTTGTGTGTAGCGTTGAAGGTTAAATACAGGCGAATTCTTAAGGCCAATTTACACTGCCCGAGCATTTGTTGCGAACAGGAGCAGTGTTTGTAGCGACCAAACCTACGCTAAAATGTTCGGCCGCACAATAATTAAAATTTAGGAATTCCTCGACCAACTCGTGGAGGAGAGATGGACCTCAAAGACGGAAGAAAAAAAGAGTAGACCTTGTCGGAAATTTCCACCAAATTAATTTAATTTCTGTGAAAATTGGTTAAATACTGATCGGAGTGGCCACCCTTTACAAAATTTTAAAAAACTAATGTAATAGATTTCTACTTTAAAAAATATCTGGTGCGTTGCAACACAACTTTCCTTAGCTCTACAACAATTCACTTTGTACATGGCTAATTCTATTTAATCAATTCATTTATCACTTAGTTAATTTAAACTTGGTCAAACAACACGTCACAGCTGCAGGAAACGGTAGCGCCTACAGTTCTGGAATTTATTGTGCTGCTCGTACTCATTCCAGGACCTTTATTCAGCAATTGGTACACAGATAATTAATGAGGCTGTAAACACAAATTTTTTGAAGGAGGATAGTAATCACTTTTGCAGAGCTATTGGGTAATAACTGTTGGAACTGGTAGTAAGCGCAGCGGCAGTAGTTGAAATTCAGGAATTTCTGGAGTGACCCCCATCTATCTCATGAGCGTTTTTAAACACCCACCCTTTAGGTTTTGGATTGGACTACAATACCAATTTTTTTAAAACATTCTACTAACATTCCAGCGGAGGTTATGAGAAAAAAATCGCGCAAAAAACGCTTTTCGTCGAAAATTTTGATAATTTATTGTGCTGCTCTCGTCATTTTCCCACGGATGGGATTTTTATGGTATAATTGTCTTATTGAGAGCTATCAATATAAAAAATGAAATCAAAATCGTTAAAGCCGTTTTCGGAGAAAAAAAAATTGGTATTTTGATCACTATGATAACTGTAGTTAAATTTCGGTGGATTTTGCCCATACCCTTATTCAGGCGTCTCATGGTAACCTGTAGGCTAGACATCAAGTTTCAGCTGATTTGGTACGGTTGTTTTCTCTAAAAACCGCGCTAAAATCGATTTCGTCGAAAGTTTCGATAATTTATTGTGCTGCTCTCGTCATTTTCCCGTAAATGGGAATTTTATGGTATAGTTGCCATATTGGGAGCTACCAATATAAAAAATTTAATCAAAATGGTTAGAGCTGTTTTTGAGAAAAAAAAAATTTTGTGTTTTGATCATCATATATTTTGGCGTCCCATGGTAACCTCCAGGCTAGATATCAAGTTTGAGTGGATTTGATACGGTCGTTTTCTCTAAAAATCGTTCACAGACACATACACACAGACCATTTTCCCAAATAGTGATTTTCGGACTCAGGGGGGGGGGGGGGGGGTCTGAAACGTTAAGATCTGAAGAGAACTAAAAAAAAATTTTTCTGCCGATTACATAACTTTCCTTTCTACTTCGTAGAGCCAAGGAAAGTAAAAAACAAAACAAAATCTATGAAGAATAAAAATTAAACAAGGTCTCTGGCGACTCCAACGACGTAGAGGTGGTTAACTTCTTCGAAATTTTATTTTTTTAAATATTTATTTATTTAAAGTCCCACCTGATAAGTAGAACCGAAGTCCGAGGCTGCAGACTATCCCTGGACGAGGTGCCTCCTGGTACAATTCGTGACGACTGCGGGAGGCTAGGGGAAAATATTCATTTTTATTTTTCCGACTAGGCTCCCAATATTGAATTTTTCTTTTGAAGGAGTGACACTTACCTTGGAGTCGAAACGAGGATTTATTATATATAAAAAAATTAATATTTTCTTCGGCCGCTTGAGGAAGGACAAACGATCCGCACGAGGCGAAGGCCAGGACTGCAGCCGCCTCCTTCGATTGCCTGAGTCGCGGCGAGAGAGGAGGCCGCGCGGGGCAACGATAAGAGGCGTCCTCTCGCGACCATCGGCGTTTGTTACATGTTAACAGTCGCCTCGAGCCGAACAAGGTTCGCGCGGAAGGTTCGTTCGTGCTCGAGGCTGTATGATCCGCCCGATTCCGTCCAACAGTCGAAGGGATGCTCTTTTGCCGCTCGCTCCGTATAAACTGGCCACTCTCCGCACGTCGATGTTCGCCGAATCGAATCTAATTCCCGCCAAGTTGTTGAAAACCTCTCCTATTTTCATTTGGAGACTCTAGAATCTGAATTGACGCAGCGGTAACCGCAACTTTCGACAACCCGGGTGCTATCGGGGCACAGGCAAATGCTCACGAACGACTATAATCGGCACGAATTGCTCAAGCAGTGTGAACAGTGGCTCGTTGAAAACCGCCGAACAACGATCGCCAGTGCTCGAGGATGTTCGGGCAGAGTTAATGAACGTTTACAATAATTCGGCGTTTGGTGAACGATTGTGACCTCTTCCCACCCAAATAACAGCGATAGGGCTTAAAATAGGAACCACGGGACAGTCTGCAAGTCTTGATGGCGCTCGTGATTTTCTGAACCATCTGTCAAGACGAGCCTTCAACGATAAAATAACTACTTGAAATCACTCAACACCCCGAAATTTGTTTTGAAGTAACGTAACGTTGACCGGGACTTATGGAAAAAAAGCCGTAAAATGAAGGAGTAAAAGATGGTATTCCCAACTAGGAACGTGGACCCCACAGAATAACGGAAAAGATATTGAAATAAGTTCCCCAGCCATGGAAATTGAGAGGAGGAGTCGTTCGAAAAATGGCGATGAAACAAAAAGGAGTTACTCGGTCGGTTCTGTGGAATCGCGAGAATGCCAGTCGCAGAAGCCATCGTTTGTTGGGGTCCAGAAGCCGAAGGCCATTAGTTGAAAGTTACCAAGTTCTCTCGATGACGTTTGGCGAAAAATTAGTTCTTTGCTCTCTGTGGAGTATGGACTAAGAAAATGACGGCTCAATGAAAATGTTAAAATTTGACTTATTAGTAGATGCCACGGCGGAGTAGTTGGAATGTAGCGTTGGTTACTTCTGTAGTAGTTTTTTTGTAATTATTGTGATCTAATAATGGTCGATATTTTCTTTTCAATTGAATCGAAAGTATTTCTCAAACCAGTGGTGTAATTCTTGGTTCTTGGAAGACTGGTTAGTTTTTACTTTCCTTGGCTCTACAAAGTAGAAAGTTGAGTTGTGTAATCGGCTGAAAAAAAAAGTTTGAGTTTTCTTCAGATCTTTACGTTTCAGACCCCCCTGAGTCCAAAAAACACTATTTGGGGAAATGGTCTGTGTGTGTGTCTGTGAACGCTTTTTAGAGAAAACCACCGTACCAAATCAGCTCAAACTTGATATCTAGCCCGCAGGTCACCATGGGACGCCAAAATAAGGGTATGGACAAAATCTACCGAAAGTTAACTATAGTTATCATACTGATCAAAAAACCAATTTTTTTTCTCAAAAACGGCTCTAACGATTTTAATTATATTGTTTATATAGATAGCTCTCAATAAGACAATTATACCATAAAATTCCCACTTGTGATAAAATAACGAGAGCAGCACAATAAATTATCAAAATTTTCGACGAAAACCGTTTTTAGCGCAGTTTTTTCCTTATAAACTCCGCTGGAATTTTTGTAGAATGTAAAAAAAAATGCTATTGTAGTCCAATCCAGTACCCATATGGTGAGTGTTTAAAAACGCTCATGAGATACATGGGGCACACTCCAGAAATTCCTGAATTTCAACTACTGCCGTTTCGCTTACTACCAGTTCTAAAAGTGTTTACCCAATAACCTTGCAAAAGTAATTACTATCCTTCTTCAAAAAATTCTTGTTTACAGCCTCATTAATTATCTGTGTACCAATTGCTCAATATTGGTCCTGAAATGACTACGAGCAGCACAATAAAATCTGGAACTGTAAGCGCTACCGCTTGCTGCTGCCGTAAAGCGTTGTTTGACCAAGTTCAAATGAACTGAGTGATAAATGAATTGATTAAATAGAATTAGCCATGTACAAAGTGAATTGTTGTAGAGCTAAGGAAAGTTGTGTGTTGCAACGCACCAGATATTTTGTTAATGATGATCAGTCAACGCTTGAATCTTCCCAAAATGTTCTTCTGAATGACCAAAATTGACAATAGAAAAGTTTGACGGAGGTATTTTCAAGTACCAAGAATTTTGACAAATGTTTGTTGCAAACAGACATTCAAATTGACCACGGATAAATTTAATTAATTAGCTACATATTTGACTGGCAAGAGGAAAAAGCGCTGCAAATTATTTTGCGGTTTATTATTCTCTTGAACAGCTTGGCGGAGTCAGCTGCGAGACCCATTCCATTCGATTCAGCATCGAAAAATACCAGTAAACCGAAACGCGAAACACGTCTTAACTACAACGGAACGACGAAAATTATATAAATTCCAGGCGCCTGCAGGCAATTGGCACGACGTGACGAGTCGAACTGGCTGGTGGTTTTGATGAGACGGGAAGGAGGGAGTACAAACGACGAAACGATCACTTTCGCTGTAGTCATTGTCCCGCGAGTTCTTTCGATTAGTAGACTGGCTCACTATAATCACTGTAATTTCACGTCTTATATTCTTTCCATTCGACCCAGCATCAAAAAATACCTTGAAATTGATACCAAACGCGGCGTATTCGTGATAAAACTGTCAAAATTGCGTTTTTGTTCATTTATTTAAACGGTTTTTCGCCCGCAACAACCATGGGCTTCGTCCGATCGGATTGTCGAGCAGGCGGGCACGACTAGATACCAAACGGGATTTTTGTGAGAAAGAACGAATTTTTTAGACCACGTTAAATACCACATTGCAGATTTAGAATCCCTATGTCTTGAAACGTAAAGTATCAACTTTGAGGGAGGGGGGTTATAACAAATTTTGCTGACCGAAAACCCGATACCCCAAAATAGTATTGCCGGTATACGAATCACCGGAGACAATTTCAGCCTTAGTTACGTGAATCAAAATATAATATGGACGGGGCTTAGTTCGGGCAGCGATGGTATTGGACCATAACGTATTAGACATTACAAGGTGTCAAGCGTTTAGTTGAAGAACACAAATACGCCGAAAGGGAATTTAAGGAAGGAAAAGTTAGCGATCAACGCACCGACGGGGAACGTCAAATGATAACAGCGGGAAAAGAACATGAACGAAATCGAAGTGTTCGGGAGCGAATGAAAAGCGAAAATTATCGTGGAATTGGGGAAGGGTAACTAGATCAGTTGCTACCAATTTGTTAACACCGGACAGCGAGTCTACAATATTTTCCTAAACATGCACGCGCAATACGCAATGCTCTACGTTCCTTGCTTTACTACCCAAGGGAAGTTGGAGGTCAGTCCGTTAGTCTTCTACCACATCCACTCACCTACCAGTTTCGAATCTGGATGCAGACATCTTATACTGCTATTTCTACCATACGCTTCCTCTCGCCATCTAAACTTGTCTGTCTCACCTAATTTGACAGGCACCAGGATACCTAGGAGCTTTTAATGTCCCTATTTCCTATTTTCACGCCTGGACACCACCCGCACAATTTGATTGTAGTAGTCTGCTGTGGATAAAGAAATTTGAATGGTTTCGACTTGGCTCAGAACCGTTCCTGAAATCCGAGCGACAACAGATGTATGCTGTTATATAGCCTAGGATAAAAAGGCTCTTTTTACAACGTAGATGAAGATGAATTGGGATTTGAGGACGTGGTGAACTCTTTTGAGATGTTACGAGGGGGGTTTGGAGATGCTTTTGAAGAGCTGCTGACGCAGGTAAAAATTACGGCAATCGCGCCGGAGCTCTGATCCACAATCCTCAACTTTACGTCGAGAATTATGAACAATGTCTTATCCACTAGACCACGATCACCGGTTCCTTTAATAGGAGTCAATCAGTACATCTCCTCTAAGAGTTGAGCGAATCCCCGGAAAATCCGATCTTTGATTCGAGAAACGAGGGGGCTACAAGGGAAGTCTTTTCTTTCACATTGTAGTAGGCGCCGCTCATTTTATTTCCCTTCGCACTGGAACTTTCACAGCGTCAGCGAATCTCGGACCCGAGAATTCGTCTCTTTATTTCTCTCTCTGGCCCTCTTCTTTTTCTTGGAATGAAGAAGTTCGGTCTCACGTTTGGCGCCAATTGTTACGAGGGGGATTTGGAGATGCTTTTTGAAGAGCTGCTGACTCAGGCAAAAATTACGGCAATCGCGCCGGAGCTCCCCGATCCACAATCCTCAACTTTACGTCGAGAATTATGAACAACGTCTTATCCACTAGACCACGATCACCCGGTTCCTTTAATAGGAGTCAGTCAGTACAGAGAAGTGACAGGAGCCAGTTGGCGGGTACATCAAAGTTGTTAGGGAATTGTGAATTGGGTGAGCTCGAAGAAAGGTTGTCAGGGTTTGATCTTTATCGGCGTTAACAATAATTTGTCAGAAACGCTCCAAATTTAACTCTTTCGTTTCACCAAGCCATTGCTAAAGCTCGTCAAGGAGATTCTTCTACTTTAACAGCAACATACGATTCGAGAGCTTTCTCCTGAAAGTGTAGTTGCTATAGAAATAAAATGTGGGGAATCCAACACTGTACTAAAAAGTGTTCAACCTCACATCAAATGTGGACTCACTGGACATTGTGCTCGTGTATGTTCGAACTACAGGTTCCAGACAGTGGTACAGAGATAAGAAAGAAACCTGTGGCGTTTGGTACAGCCACCCATTCTGTTGGTTTCTCCTCCAGATAAAGGGCCTCAAGTTCGGCTTAATTTGCAAAGCGACGACGGATTTGCCCTTTTTGGATAAGCTTTCCACCTCTGGATTTATCTCTCCTACTACTAACTCGCTCTCCTTCCCGGCACAACCAGAGGCCCCTTAGTGTCTGAATACTCAAACTCATATCGCTATTCTGTTAAAGAGAAATACAGTACTCACTCACGCTCACCACGTTCATGTATATCTCAACTCCACCTCACTCTTTGTACGCCCAACGTAGGTGAATAATGAATCGATCGTAGAAGACCAGGCAATGTCCACACAGCTGCTTAGAAGTGAACGAAATATGGCCAGACCAGGTTAATATTGGCAGTGACAAGAGGAGGTGTAGAGTTAGTTACTTCTATAATAATTATCATGAACGCCTTAGTAAC
Source organism: Pachypeltis micranthus (assembly GCA_020466155.1). NCBI lineage: Eukaryota > Metazoa > Arthropoda > Insecta > Hemiptera > Miridae > Pachypeltis > Pachypeltis micranthus. Next base: position 45,301,144 of record CM035769.1, read on the forward strand.
CAGCTGTGCCTCAACTATTATCTTATCGCTATTAACGTATAGTACATAACACTTTTCGAATTCAAAACTCTGCTGTCTCCCATCCTTCGGCCATTAAGCTGACGAGTCAAACAAAGTTCATTAAAATGTTGACCTGTTGAATTGACGAAAAACGTGAGTCTGCTACTTTGTTTTGGTTGACCAACGTCAGCAGAGCAGATTCAAATTGGTCAAATTTTGAACCAAGTTTCGACTTATTAGATGACATTGGAAATTCGTTTGGTAGACTCACGGTAACTAATTCGTGAAAATGTAGACAGCAGCAAACATTGTTGAACCTTGATCTGCAGACAAAAACCAAATTTGATGACATTTTGGTCAAAAATTGACTTAGGAAGTTGAAACTTGAATTTACGAGTATGTGAGATAGAGTAGTCCAGAAATTACCATATCTGCTTAGCAGAATTATGTTGGTCAGATACATCTGAAGGGAGGAGGGGAAGTTTGGTTGGTTCTTTTCACTTGTTCATTTAGAAGCGGTTGTCTTTAATAACATTAGGGGTTTTTGAGGCTCTACGTCCTTCCATAATTTACTCTGAATAATTCAAATCATGCATTAAGGGTAATCGAATGAGGATACAATCAGCGTCAAAATGGAATTGCTTACGAGCTATACTTCTCTGTGGCGTTGAAGCAACCACAAATGCAAAGCCTTTGACCTACTTGTACGTGGCACATCATGAGCCTCGTCAACTTCACCGGGATCATTCATCTGAGACGTCGGGCGTTTCACACCTAAACCAGATCGTCAAAATTAATTGTAATTGATGTTTGACGTATCTCCTGAGATTGCTAGAAGGGCTGTGGGAGAGATTTCCGAACCTGGCTTGATTGACTTCAATTCATTTTTTAAATGAAATGAAGCTCCATTTGAGACTTTCTGGTGGGAAAAAAAAAATGAAGCTCATATTGAGAAATGTCTGGCGGGAAAGCTCCATTTGAGACTTGAGAGAAATTCCTCCGACCTCTTCAACGTTTGTGTAGACGACTATCAGAAAAACTCCCAATATGGTGTGCTGCCTGGAGCTCGACGTCAGTCACCATTTTGTCGCTGTGCTGCTTGCTGAGTACTCTATTTCGCTTCTCGTTGATATAAATTGTGCCAAAATTGGGGATGAACCCACGGAAACAACAAATTTAGAAAAATAATGGAAAACTTCAAACAACAAAAATGATATTATCTCCGGCTCGAAATAAGAATGACACACGTAAATTATTTACACTAACCGCAGCTCTACAAAAAAAAACTAATAAGTACCCTATGAGTTCATTACAAGAGGAAAAATAAAATAAAATAAAGACTTTTCAAAACGAAGGGTGAAAATGGGGAGAATGGCAGAACTGGTCTTCAAATTAAAACGTAACGAAAACAAACCAACCGATTCAGAACTACAGCTGCGATGTTCAGAAACGATGGAGATGGACTGCTGGAAATTTGCAGTTTCCTCGGGAAGAAGTTGGGCGAACGGGAAAAGGGAATTCAGGTGGACATGAGAAGAGACAGTGGGTTGGAGCAACGCAACAGAATGATTCGAGCCTTTGAGAATCTCTCACAACGGCCAACAGCAACAAGCAAAACCTAAGGCCAAAAGTGACGGCCTTTTCCTGATCCTCACAATCCTTGAGCTGTAGCTGAAGTCGCGGGATTATTTCATGTCACTAAATCCTTTTTTTGTTCGTAGCGTGCTATTTACTGCGTCGTTAAATTCCTTCTAAGTCTGCCCATCGACATTGCTCCCACCAACCTACACTAGTTACAGTCCACTTATCCTGAGGTTCGGGGAACCAGTTCGATCAGCAACGCGCTGTGGCTGCACGAAGATCCATGGAAGTTCCAGGCAGAAGACTAGACAGAAGCTGGAAGTCAGAAGAGTTGTCTGGAAGGCACGTCGATTTCAATATTATTGTTTCTCCACCAGTTGTTCACGCATGGAACACAAATTAAATTACAGAGTTCGAGGACGAATATTAGTAATATTAATTCTATACTTGTGCCATGGCTCGAGGTATTTCTGATACCATTAATTACACTCGTTCAATGTCTCCTGATGAGACTCCTCATTCTCAGCAAGCACGTCCAAAGCCACGATGAAATGGCCGAAATGTTCTTCTTCGCCACAATTTTCATATTTTTAACGTTTTCTTGACGCGACTCTTTATATTGGATATATGGTGAGTGGGAACAAACGTATTAACCACTTCATCGCCCTCTGCCTGGCCAACTCTTCGCCACAGTCCTCTGGTCCTTAAAACCATTTTAGTATCTCAGTTAAGCATGCACATTGGCACGGTGAGTAACGCTCTGCTAAAAGAGCTTAAGCGGAGGGTCAACAATCCCATGATTGGTCTAAGAAAATAGTTAGTAGCATGAAGTATCCTAATATTTTATTTGTAGTCTTAGCGACATAAAAGTACAAAAGGTGCAAAATTCCCTAGTATTTTGAAATTTGTGTACAACTTTCTTCTAATCAAGTTGGATGCAGGACAAATCTTAGTGGCGACTGTCGCAAAGAGTGTGAACTTTTCTCCGTGCCAATTTCACAAGGATTAGCGTCAAGAGGGGTCGAATCCCCAGACGCCCTCTGCACACTTTAATTGCACGATGCGCACAAGTACAAAACAGCCCATTGGCCGAAAACAGTAAATAAACGAGGTGCAAAACGTCTTTAGCCGATTAGGATTCACTCGGCTCTGATTTGTGCTATAAGTTCTTGCAAATCCCCAGAGCGTCTCTGAACATGAAGTCCCTCAGAGTCCAGAGAGCGGTGAGAACGTTGTCTTTGTTCGCCGAGCTTCGATTGCCGAGCCAGTGGGTGGGGAGGCGCGTGGTGTCAGGAGGCTCCGTGTTCGTTTGAGTGGCTTTCATCTGTTTCTCCCAGTTCCCGACGTTTCTGTTTTCGGTTGTCAGCCCTTCAATGTACCTGCGGAAGAGAGGAAGGGAAGATGAAGGGGGCTTTTGTGACAGGCAGTTACTCTTCTAACAACATCAAGGAAATCAGGTTTGATGATGTGCGCTAAAATGTGGGACATTCAACGGGGAATGGAAATACGCTGACACGGATGGAGGAAACGCACACTGACGCATGTGGAGATTTGTTTGAAACCCTCCAGAGAGGACTTGAGCAAAGCGGCAATTTCGCTCACAAACGTGAACATGTGCAGAGCAGAGGCAACTTTCCAGAACCACTGCTGCTCTGGGAACCCACTAGAATTGACTTGGGCTCAGCAACAACTTTGCACACATAGAGGAGCATGTGGGAAATTCACTAGAGCGTACTGGAGGGAAACAGCAACTTTTCAGAGACACAGGAGCCACCAGAGTGAAGTGGAGAAAAGTGGCAACTTTCCTGCACGATGAAGCTCCTTTGGTAAATTTGAAATGAGGAATAGGAAGAGGAAGGAGTGGACTGTGTGTGAGTGTTGCTGAAAAGGAAACCACGCTTCGTACATCCAGCAGACCAACTCTACAGTCGCTGGAGCAACAAAGATCTGCTCTACTGAACAGAAGTTACGAATCAGCCTCCTGAATCTACGTAAGGGCAATCATTAAAACACCAAATTATAACAAGTTTGTGGTGCCTACAGTTCCAAACAACTGAACCGTAATACAAAATCGTCATCCTCAAAAATTATCAAAAATCACGACCAAAATTGACTTTAGTACAGTTGATCCAAGTAAATCCCGCTCACCTAACTGAATCAATGAAAAATGGTAATCCAACTTTGAGGGAACAAACAGTTTTCTAATAACTCTGGTTTGGTACTACCCTGAATGTTTCCACGTTGCTCTGCACGAGCTACCTCAAGACGCTTCTCAGCGATAGTCTGCAGGTACGTATTTCGTATGAAGATATGTGGTGCACTCCCTCATTAGACTCGAAGTTTGGTGCCACCCAGAAATTACCTCATTTTCCACTGATTCTTTCGAAAGCAGCTATTTTAGTGCCTTCCCTCTTTTTTACTTCTCTTGGACTTACGAAGTAGAAAGGAAGCTATCCCCCCCCCAACCCCCCTGGCACTCCACCTTAGATCTCTGTATCAAAATAACTTGAACAAATTGTGTTGTCACTGCATTTTCTATACCACTTTCGCGTCCAGAGAGTCACAGTGCAACGCCTTCATTCCAGAAGTGGAGCTTCATGACAATACGTTGCCCCCCCCCCCCACCTGATGCAACTGAACAACCCGCAATGTAGCATCAAATGGGCTTCTTGTGTGGGCATTCAAGCTCCCATCCTCCGAGTTCCGTCCCCAGCTCCCGTGGATCCACCATTCTAGCACAAAACGCATGATGACCTTCCCCCGCCATGCCTGAGGGAGCCCAAGCACTATGAGACACACCGCAGCAAGCCCTTCACACTTACACTACCGCCTGCCTCACTGAATTTGCCACTCTGTCCCTTTGACTTACCAATCTTGGCCAGGTGGTACCTTAATAGACCAGTGCACAGGCTATGTATACTTCCTCTCTCTAACGATCTCTCTTGTTCACCCATGGAGAGTTTGATAAACAGCCTTGACTGCCTTTGGCCTGGCGCATCCCACCACTAGGCAGCCCTGCACTTCTCCTCCCACTTGCCAACCTCCCTTATCAAATGGCTCTTGGTGGTCCCTACGGATGGCTCAGGTCCCTCTTGGAGTTGTGGAAGAAGAGATCCTTTTCTCTCCAGTTTGTCATCCTCCTCATTCCCTTCTATCCCTGCATGACCTGGCACCCAACACAATGCAAATGTCTTCAGGCCAGCCACAATACATTGATAATCACACCTACACACTTTTCATTGGGTAAACAAATAATTTGCAACTGTTGAGGCCCATAGGAACAATACTAATTCATCTGTTTGGCGACTTAAATGAACTCTCAGGCTTTAAGCTCAACCAGAGCAGTCTAGGCAGTAGCAGCAATGACTAGTTCAGTCATCATTCGAGCCAAGTCCGACTGCACGCTTGTTCGCCCGCTTTGTCTCAACATTCGACCATTATTTTGATTTAGGTCACATTTCAGTCGCTGAGTTTATGATTATACACGACGTTCGTATTTACAAACATAGCATCGACAACTCCACATCCTAAATACACTGCTAGAACATAGGTATCGGTGAGTCCTGCTTGTATCAGCCTGTTTGTCTTTATACAGCCCATCATCATGAGAATTATTAGTGTCGATTAGGTTTAAACTGCCAGGAGTGAGCTGAACCTTTGTCTTCTCACACCAGCGTAAACGAAAGTCGCCAGTTTTGGGCATACAGCAAGAGTATGACAACAGAAAGAAGAATTGAACTTACTTGATGTAGGCTTCAGAATGCAAAAGCCTCTGGGATCGAGGCGGAACTGAGATGAACAGAGGATCCGGAAGCTTTGCAGCTGCTGAAAAAATAACTTTCATTAGTTAAGCATAATTAGTTTTGAACTTCAGTAAAAATATTTCTAATAGTTTACCAAAAAGTAACAATTTTTTATTTTGGGATGCCCTACAAGCTGAGGTTGAAATGACAAAACTGAAATACTGGGACACCTAAATCTTCTTAGCTCAGCCACCTCGTGTTTCATGTTGTGATTCACAGAATGGGATCTAAAAGGGATACTACTGGCCTGAGAGAACTTGTTTAGAAGGCTTTCATTATTGGTAATGAATTATGGGTTTATCCTTGGTGGCACTGGGAATGCCACAACTGGGCCTATTGTGTGGACACGCATGAGCCCCCCGCACATTCACGCATAAAACGCAAGACAACCAGCCCCTCACACATACATAGTACATGCTCCGCTGACTCCAGGTCCACCTTGCACGTTCTCATTTCATCTGTATACTATCTTTCTCCAGACCGATCATCTCTCTCGTTCACTGCCTGGACAGTCTGATAAACAGCCTTGACTGCCTCGTTGATCAACTGGCTCATGAGGTCCCTACAAAGGGCTCAGGTCCCACTGGGAGAAGCGCAGATCCTTTCCTTGCCAGTTTGTTACCCTCCTTGTTCCCTTCTAAACCCAACACAGTGTTGATGTGTTTTCCTTTGCCAAGGTCTTCAGGCCAGTCAGGCATTCCCAAACCAGCCCCGACGTGATGGTATAGGAAGCCAGGACCTTAAGTGAAGCCTGACTGTCCGACATAATGCATATATTCTTTTTTACTTCAGGGCCCTAAGCAGGATGTGCTACACGCACACTGTCACCACTAAGAGCTCTGCTTGGAAAACTGCCAGTGGTATCGCTGTATACCTGACCCATAAACGCCTGTATGGCGGCTGGCCCCCCTTTACCAACAAAAGGCGCCTCACAGCGAAGTCATCCCGACAGAGGGCGCTAGCTGTGAGCCAATGAGAGAGGACTACCCCCTCCAAGAAAACGTACATAAGGGCCTGCCGCAAGAACAAACGACATTCATTCCTTCAACTGATTCCTTCCTCGCTTCTTCTGACTACAAGCAACCACCATCAGCAGCGCCTGCGGAGGCGACAAGCCCCTCCTCCCGCGTCTAAAGTAGAAGGAGCCACGACTCAACCGAGTCCCTCGCTGTGAGGAGCTACTGCTCAACCGAGCCCTTCGACCTATGCTTAACGCCTGAGGAACTCGTCCCTCGCCCACTGCTCAACCGAGCCCTTCGACTCAACTGTGTCTCTTATCTCGCGTCTGAAGGAGAAGGAGCCCTGACTCAACCTAGTCCCTCGCCGTGAGGAGCTACTGCTCAACTGAGCCCTTCGCCCTATGCTTCGACGCCCGATTAACACATTGCCTCACACTTTGCCAACCAACCAAGACTGGACACAACAACTTTAGTCGGCCCTTTTTAAGGCCACATCCTTGAAAAGGGGGACCCCGACAGCCTGCACCTACTATGGCAACCCTCACTGATCCGTCCGTATTGTATACCATGGCCCCAGCCTCTAGAGAGGGACCACCCCCTTCCCACTTGGATCTTCCATGGGTTTATGGTTACGATCCCAAAACAAATCAACAGTAAGAGCTTCCACCTGAGCCTTGACCTAAAAAAGTGCGTTGAAGTCGAAGCAATCTCAAGTCAATATCGTTTTTTTATTTATTGTGAAGGCGTTGAGCATCATGAATGATGCAATCAGGAGAAAACTAAGAAACTCTTGTTCAATCCAATGGGGACTACTTTGAAGGATGCTACCCGCAAACGACAAAGCAGGTCGGATACTTTTGGATATACCTCGTACACGCTCATAAATCTATCGTTTTGCCCAAGTCCCTTAATAGTTACAATTTAAAAGTGTACTTCCACTAACCTCCATTTTGCGAAGACGGAGATGGAGTGTTGCGAGGTGCCCCAGCGACAACAGCTATAAAATTCAATATACGAATTAAAACACGAAAAAAAACGTGCAAGTCTACTCAATTCAATTAAGTACGTAGCGAACTACAACGTTTAAACGGAAAAGCTTATTCAATTTCTATATGAAATGAAAGGATAAACAGGATGTACGTATGAAGCGGAAGAAACAATAAAATTACATGCATACCTGAAGGAGCTGGGCTAGCATTCGCGGCGGCTTTCATCATTGCAGCCTTACGGGATGGCATATAGTGCCTAACCATGCAAACAAAAAAATGCAAACTTAAAATAAGATTCAAGAAGAAAAAAAAACGTGTAATCAAGAGCGTAAGGTTCGTCGAAAGTGACGAGCACTGATTGCACTAATCGAATGATTTAATGCTGAACGTGACACCCACGTCTTGTAAGAAGTACATAATGAATAAATGATTATTGCTTCATCAGGCGACAGAGAGAGAACGTTGAGTCAATCCCACTGCAGTCCAATTCAGAAATGTCCAAAGGGAAAGAGGACAGCGACAAAAGTAATTGCTCAAGTTTTACAAATTAATTAGTCGACATTAGGAGAACATCACCTCCCCTCCATCCCCACTCAAAGTAGAAATATCTGGTGCGCAGCAACTCCCGTGAATTCGAGACCTGCACTATATCTTCATTCGACGCATTTCTACAGGAACATTTATGAAGAACAAAATGTAGGTCCTAGTTAGTAGAGAGTACTCTACTAGGTGAGTTTGATGAAAATCGTTATTTGAAGCTGGACTTCCGGGCAAGGGATTTCATGGCTGCTACTGCATGGAAATTCGCGAAGAAGTTGGTCAAGAAGGTGAGGGCTAAGAAACGTGGTCTCAGATGATCTGTCCTTTTGAAACTTTCCGCCCAAGCAAATAGTTAGATCAGGTGGGAAACTAGATTAATAACTCCTTCCAGACAGTACGGGACCCTCAGGTGGTCACCTCCGAGCAGTCACACACGGGCAACAGCTCTCTACCAGAGACCAAATTGTTGCCATACCTCTTCAGGTCTGAGTCTGGTGGATGCTGCAGGGGCTGGCCTCCTGCACATTAGCGAAACTCCAACTTCCATGACTGATATCACCCTCGTTGAGGGTTTAGGAACAGTCATCAAAGAAGGAAACAGACCTGTATGGGAGGGGAATCACTCTGCCTGATGTTTGTTGAGATGGCATCCCCCGAATGTTGCAAATGTTACATTTTGGGCGCCCATGTGATGAGTTCGGTTCGTCCCAGTACATCACTGCTCCCTTGATGTAGTGCCTGTCCTCAGGAATTCACGAACACTCCAGTTTGTTTCCATGTCCTACAATCAGAGCGTTGCTGTCCACCCAATAAAATGAAACCTAATTTTGAGCAGAGTGAGAGAGAGAAAAGAGAATTTGAAATAAGTTCCAAAAGGAAGCCTATGTTTGTGGTGGAAATATACACGCAGTTCACAATGTTGTCTCTGGTGTACACATCTTCTGTGGATCGTACGTCTTCGTTTCAAATAGCCACGACATCCAGAAAGGGTAGTTCTGTGTGAAAATTCTGTGACTACCATGCACTGTTCAGTTGCACTCTTGGAAACATCTGTAGCTCATGGAATCGAGAAGGGTGTGATGCCTGTGTTGACAATATTCACGAGTGTACGTTGAATGGCAGCTTTTAAAAGTGTGTGAAGTTGCCCGGCAATTAGTACACAGATTGTGCACTTCCACGTCGGTTCCTCGAGCATCCACCCTGGATTTGAGGAAACGTTGACACTTTTCTTGTCCCATGGTGTTTGCCACAGATAAGGAAGGGATGTTGATCTGGAGGAGGAGTACTGTCATCATCAGACCTTTTTGAAGCCACGTGAGTTCCCCTGACTTATAGTTTGCGAGGTCATTCTGAGACAGCCACATGGGAGGATGTAGAGGAAGGTTTTGGAACTGAGACGTTCGGGGTTTGCTCGTGAAACGTTCTGCACGTCTCATAAGTCACACGCCATCTGGTTGAGGTGTGGAACGAGATAGGAGGTTGGAAAGTTGTTTGCGGAACTGCCATTCTCAGGGTGAACTACTGAGTACGGGGGTATTGATGAGGTTTTACCTTTTGATCTTAGCCAGCATCTCGAACTGATAGAATTTGTGAAGTTCGGCCCCACATTGGACGCCAATGTAACGTTTATGTAGCGATATCGCATCAAGTGAGTCGGGGAATGAGTACAATACCAACCAAATGTAATTGGAACTGAGAACTTTTATTCCCAAATTACACTTGGAAAAGTTGTTAGCTGATGGGAGCAAACGCAAGCGGAAGCGCCTCACCAAGAGAACTGCCCAGTTACGACTGACGACAGCGAAATTTCGAGCGAATCGGGGCATTTGAGGTGCCCAGTCAGCACAAATGTTCCGGACGAGCCCCTGCTGAATGGAAGAGTTCGGCTCGTCTTGGTTTACAACACATCCAGCGCATTGTAAACTATTTTATAGCACAATGAACAGGTTTTCCGTCCCCAAGCGATAAAAACTGGATTTCTAATCACAATATTGCAATGTCTTGAAGCGTATTTAACCAATTCAAGCATATTTTTATAGTAGTACCAGGAGCAATCCTTTCTGTGTATGGGTATGAGTGTTCGATTGGGTAAGTATCGGCTCGATACTTTTGATATACGAGTAAATTGATATAAACTCGCTTTATTATTTGTTCGATGTAAAGCGCCGAATCAGTCCAGGTTCTTGACCTCGGATTATCTGCCCTTGCTCAACCCCTTCATACCTACAGAAATTCCACCGCCGCGGTCGATTACTTTCTAACAGCCGTGGATTCCCCTGAAGTGGGGTTTTCCCTTGATTATTTTCTCTCTCCTCAATTTCACATTCCTCTCCTCGACAGAGCTCTTCCAAATCATTCCGCTATCAACTCTTGTCCCAGTAACTTCTCACTCTCTCGTTGTGTCACCCTTTTGTACACCAACTCAGCTCATTCCTAACAACATAGTTCATTGCTCACATAATACAGTCCTTCTCACGCTCACTGAGCTTCTTTACTTCGAACTTCAACTCTCCCTCTCGTGCACCCAACATATTAATTATAACGAAAACTTTTTTGTGAGTATAAAACGCTTGGAAAACGTTTTGCACTACAACCCCCTTTTTCACAGGTCACTTGATGGGCGGCAAAGATGGCTGGGGGGTCTCTAACGGAAAAGATCTAGCGAGGGTCCCCCTCAATGGAGGGAAGTAAGTTATTAAGTTTCATTAATCTGAAGACTACAGAGTACGATGTTGCTTAATCTCTGCGTTCACATTCGAGGAAAACATCACACAACTTTGGAAATTCCTACCTGCATCAGAACGAACTCGTCAAATTTTGTACAACTTTGTATAAACACAAATAAATCAACCCTGAGGTACATCCGTTAAACACGAAATAATTTACTACCGTACTTTTGAGGTATCCACACGACACTTTACACTCTTGATTACATGACATCAACGGAGACTAACAATACTCGCTAGTTAGCGGCGTGAAGGGCGGATGTGAGTAATATTTGTGGGAGGAATTCGGGAATTCAGATAGGGACATGCGAACAAACCAGTTATGGTGTCCGACAAAGAAGTTGGGGGAGGTGCCACAGGAGGAGGTTTAGGCTTCGGCTGGAAATTCCTGAAAAAATAACATTCGACTCACGGGTTGGTCCCCTAAAACGCCCAGAATACACGCATTCAAATATTTAACGCTCCTCGGGCCCAAATTGCCCAATTGTTATAGCTGTTGCCGCATGAATCAATTGATACTCAATGGTCTTGATAATAAAACATTGTTAGGACGATTGTCTATTGCCACTGAATTTGTTTCGTTCTCATTACAATCGACGAAATCGAAAAAACATTGAACTCGAACTGAAAGGTTTCCACAACTTCATCTAAGTGATTTAGTTCGGCTCGACGGCCTCGATTTTTAATGATTAAATTAGCGATAATTTCCAAGTCCGTTACAAAGCTTGTCCTCCTTCACATGCTTCATTTTATTGTTATTTATTAATAATATCGGGATAACTGTAAAACATACTTTTGCATTAAAGCTTCCACATTTGGGTAATTTTGTTAGCCTGGATTAAGCGAAAAATCGCCAAATAATGTGCGATTCTGTCAGTGTTCTTTCAACCATACGGGGAATGGTTCGCTTGGGGCCATGCTTTCTATATTCATTCAAAACAAAGCGCGTTTTCCTTATTGTCTTCCATCTTAATTTTTGTTAAAAGAAGATGACAATTTGGGATTTAGCCGGAACTGAAGAAGATGAAGTTGTTTTTTTCCTCCCGAGAGAAAGGTACATTTACATAAACTGCAACATGCAATCAGAATCGTAAAATGAAACTGTCCAGTTAATGGAAAGGTACCTTGTTTTGTTTAGAATTCATTAATATTGGTTTACTGTTAATTATTCCGTTGGCTACGATTGAGCCTAGCTAACAGAAAAGTAACCTAATTTCTTTTTTTTTTAACTGCTAATTGGGATGGCCTGAAATCCCCAGAGACGGATCTAGGAGGAGTAGAGGGGGTAGACAAGCCATTGCTCGCCATTGCAGAGGATCTCCCTAGCATATTTATTCTTATGTTCTCCGTGTGTACAGTGCAGTAATGCCAGATGCTCTAATCTACTTCCCGCCCCTCCCCTATTCAACGCGTTGAGTTAGTAATAATTTCCCAATCACCTCTGAGAGAGGCTGCTGCGAGGTTATGATGCGCATATAGCGACACTATGAGGTGGTGGTGGTGGAGCCAAAGTCAAGACTGCAAGATCTATAACATTAGCAACAAGTCGAATCAAATCCGATCCTCCTGAACCCTCCCATCACTTGATACTTACAAACCCTTAGATGGAGATAAAAACAAAGAAACGATAATTTCCCGCGGAAATGGTTAAAGGCGGCTTACACAATCATCAATGCCGCTAACAAGCAGCTCGTTTTAATTATAACCATCACACGTCACTCACTTGCTGCGCTGATCCAGAGTTATCGCTCGCCCAGTGCATTTGAGCAAGTGCACCTCTTTAACGTGCCTTTGAAGCCTTTGTAAGTTCGGAAACGGCGGAATCGTCTTTTTCGTTCGAGTGCAGCCCCTCCACATGCACTGGTATTCGATATCTGAAACAAAATCAGAGTGAACCTTTAGCAAAGTGCGCTACTTAGATTAACTTTCCTTGAGAAAGACCAGTAAACATTTTTGAAACTGTTCACCTGACTTCTATCACCCTAGCAAGTATTTCAGTAATTTTATGTACACTTGGTGTAACTTAACGTAACGTTCTGCATGGAATCTGGTGGCGCTTAAAATTCCAGAATTCCCCAGAGACCCAGCTTCCTCACTGCCTACTTAGATACTTCAATAAGACGGGCAAATCAAAGGTAGTATTGAATTTATTGTGCCACTCTCGTCACTTTCCTACAAATGGTAATTTTATGGTATATTCGAGCTATCTGTAGCTGTCTTTCCAAAAACATTATTCAAAACCGTTTTTGAGAAAATATATTTTAAGGTAAGATCACTATGACAACTATATTTAGTTTTCGACCAATTTTTCTCATAGCCGTTCACACACACTGACCATTCTCCCAAATGGCGTTTACGTACTCAGAAGCCCTTGAAACACAAAGACCTGAATAAAACTTTTCAACCGATTACATAACTGTCTTTCCTACTTCGTAAGGCAAAGGAAAATAAAACTACAAATACAAATCAAATTCACCTTGTTGCCCAGCTGCAATCAGAGACTGGAAGTGAAGCTGAACGTGTCCTGATGGATCTGAAACGACGTGCTCCATGGCGTCAGACAGGTCTTCAAACTGCCAATCGCAGTTGTCCCATGTGCACTCGTAGACGACTTCAGTCGGAGGAGGAGGTATTGGGGATGGTGCCGGCGAAGGAGGTCGATTAGCAGTCTCTTCATTTATTCTGGCCGCCTTTTCCTCCCAAGACGCTTTTTCTATGGCCGTTAGTTTTCTCCACTGCACGAGACACACGGATGTTATGTCTTTATAACCACCTTCAATCGACGACGGTACAACTTTGGTTCAACAGATTAAATGGTTCATAAAACACTTACTAATAAATATTCACCCTTGGCAATTTGGGCATTTGCTGATGGTAGTCCATCAGCCAATACTGTTACAAGCACAAGAGAGGCCAACGTCTTATCGCAGCATTAGCTGCACCAGTGAAATGCAACGACTCGTACAAAGAATTTATAAGGAATAAACGGCGCTGACTTCGATGTGTTTGATAGTTACTTGTCTAACAACCCCTCATTTTTCCACGAATAAGAATTTCAGAATTTGTTATTTTGCACTGGGGAGGGGAGGGGATTTTTTGGAGAGACGCTGACTCCGGCAAAAATTACAGCTATCACTGGCTCCCATCCAATGCCCAACTTTTGCCGGATTATGAATCTTCGTCCATAGCCACTAGACTAGGATCACTAGGGTGCCTACAATGGGGGTCAGACGCTACAGTACTGCCCACACAAACAAAATCGTTAAGCCACAGCAGCAGAAAGTGCTTAGGGTTCTAGAATTTATCGTGCTGCTGTACGCATACCCTGTCCATTATTAAGGAATTGGAACATAGAGAGTTGATAAGACTGTAAACACGATTTTTATTTTAGAAGGATAATAATCACTGTTCCAGAATTATGGTAGTAAGTGAAACAAATGGCAGAGGTTGAAATTCCAGAATTCTCCGAGTAGCTCCTATATACCTTATGAACATTATCAAACTATAATCATGGACTATCACGCCAATTCGTCTGAAGATTCAGGTAACATTTGAGCGGAGTTTATAAGGAAATTATCTTATCTGTAGTGACTTGTGTAGCCCGAACACCAGCTACATATGCGGGCGCTATATCGTCATTCAACGCATTTCTACAGGAACATTTAGAGAAAAAAATGTAGGGACTAGATAGTTGAGAGTTCTTCGTAAGTTTCATCGAAATCCTTGGTGTCGTTTTAGAGAAAATTGGAATACCGATAAGTTAATATAAGACGAATCTCCTTTTATTAGTTAACTTGGCTTATATCTTCGTTCAACATATATATACAGAAATAATTATAGATAGCGAAATTTAAGTATGGGTGACTAAAAGACACTCTGAAAGATTGATCAAATCTTGTGAAGCAGGTAATTCAGAATTTACAGAAATGTTCGAAAAAACGTTATTTTCGACACATTTTCATTTTTATCTCTGCTCAATGGACTGTCAGAGGAACAATTATTGAGAACAATATATAAGTAACTACTCGAAAACATCCTGTGAGTTTGGTGAAAATCGTTGAAGCCGTTTTGGCAAAAAGCGTAAAAAACCTATTTTCGCTTCATAGGCCTATATCTCAGTTCACCGTATTTTCATGGAGATATGTTTGCAGAAGAAACGTTTTCTACTGACTAGTAGAAGATCAGTTGAAAGTTTAATCAAAATCGTTAGAGCCGTTTTCGAGAAAAATGCGAAAAACCATGGTTTTTGGTGCATTTTAGTTCCCCACCCCCTTTCCCATGGACTAAAATCGCCTATAACCTTATGGTGTCTGCAAAAAAACGAACAAAACAAGAAAAGAACCAGCTCAATCGGTTCAGCCGTTCTCTCGCAAATCGAACACACGGACCACGCGCCGAAAATAGGTTTTTTAGACTCAGCAGACCTCAAAACGTAAAGATCTGCAGAAAACCCACTTTTTTTTAAACACGTTTAGAATACTTTTCTTTCCCTTTCTATTTTGTAGTGCCGAGGAAAGTAAAAAGTACAACTTAGAGAAACATGCGCAAGTTAATAACGAGGCTCTACTGTCATACATTTGTTTACATTGGTTGACTACAGAAAGTTCAAGCACCTGGCTTCTTTGTTCGCAAATTCGGAAATTACATCTTCAAAATCTAATCTAGTAGATGAATCTTTTTCAATGGTTAAAACTGCAAAGTACTTCAGCTTTTTTTATGTCGTGTACCTGACTCCGATTGTAGTCTAATGGGAAAGATGAAGGTTCATAATCCGACGAAATTTGGGCTAATGGATTGGAGCTCGTAATCGCTGTGATTTTTGCCTGTGTCAGTGGCTCTCTAACGATTCCAAAACCTCCCTCGTAACAAATGGTGTCAGAAGTTCAGAACTCTTTCTTCATTCGAAGAAAAAGAAGAGGGCCAGAGAGAAAATTTTTTTAAATTAAGAGAAAAATAATATATTCGTCGACGCTGTGAAAGTTCCAGCAAAGAGAAAAATGGTGACGCACCTACTACAATGTGAAAGAAAGCCTTTCCTTGTAGCCCCCCTCGTTTTTCGAATCTTTGATTGGATTTTCCGGGGATTCGCTCAACTCTCAAAAAACCATTCATTGAAGTCGTCCACTCCAGGGGCCATTAACAACTTCAAATGGTGAGGGGGGAGATGTACCAACTGACTCCCATTGTGGACACCCTTACTATTGTAGTCTAGAGGGAAAAACGAAGGCTCATAATCTGACGAAAGTTGGGCTATTGGATCAGAGCTCGTGATCGCTGTAATTTTTGCCTGAGTCAGCGGAACTTTGAAATTAAAAACTTGTGAAGTCTGGACAATGCCAAAGCCTCATCAAACTTCTCTTGACGCAACAAACCTTTTAAGGGAATGCACTTAATCACAAATGGTGATTCCTCAATGTCAACTTGTCCTGGTTCTGGGTTATCTTCCCAGGAGCATGCCCATGCTACCAGGCGCGACCACGGGTTGTGGATAGTGGAACGGCCACAGCATTGTCCCCAGGGGCATGTCTGCGGCCAGCTGTGAATAAGGTCAGCATGCTGACTGAATAAGCAGCCGGGAACAATGGGCAAAACCTAAGAGATCGCAGAAGAGATCCTGAACAAAGGGCTCAAGGGCAAGTGGATCTACATTTTCTCAGACAGCCAGGCGGCCTTAAAGGCCATCGCAGCCTATAGTTTTAGGTCTAAGCTGGCATGGGAATGCCTCCATGCGCTCAAGCAGCTCGGCGCCCGTAAGAGGCTCTCCCTCATTTGGGTGCCGGCTCACAGGGGGTGTGAGGGCAATGAAAAGGCTGACCACCTCGCGAAAAGGGGTACAGAATCCCTGCCCATCGGGCCTGAACCACACGGGGGTCTGACTAAAAGTCACCTGAACCGTCTGGTTGCTCGATGGGAGATACAGGAAAATGGCGCCCATTGGCATCGCCAGCCACAACTAAGACAGGTGAAAGGCTTGTCATGCCTTCCTGTCAAAGGGCGAAGGCGATGCTGACACTCTCTAGACAAGATCTGAGAGTACTGATAAGCTTCCTCACCGGGCACTGCCCACTCAGATATCACCTCAACAAGATGGGCATCTCAAAGGCGGTGGAATGCAGACTCTGTGGTGAGGAGGACAAGACAGCAGAGCATATCCTATGTGAATGCCCTGCCTTGGCAGCAAAACGCTTTGAATACTTCGGTCAGGGGACCACTGAACCCCAAACCCTGCAGTGAAGGACATACTTGGCTTCCTACGGGGGGCGGGTATGTACGACGCCTTCTACTAACAAAGGGCCAGCGTCACAATAGACCCATATGCGGCCACACTGACAAAGGGACTTGTCCCACACGCCCTCGAGTAAAAAAAAAGAAAAAAAATTCAACTTGTCGTGGTTTAAGTTTCCAAACAAACCTCCGAAAATTTGCAGCCCCAGGGCACGTGCCCATGTGGTGAATCCGGTCCAGAGGGTGACATGCAGCCTAGATATAAAATTTGAGTCGACTTGGTGCAGCCAATTTCTCTGAATCGCGATAACAAAAAACACACAGACCATTTTCTTGATAAAATGGTAAACGTGGTGGTCTGCAAGGCAGCAAATTGTACAATGAGCACATTGAAGCTCGTGGCATGGCCATGTTCCCAAAACAGAAAGTCCTATTGGCCAAAATATGCCCAAAAGAAGACGTAGATTAAAGAATTCTGAGTAAAGCGACATTTTTAAACGTTTAGAAGGTGAATAATACTTTATTGTTTGTATTCACCACAACATAGAATTATGATAATGGGATTATAGATGTATGAGGACTTGATTAAAGTGTCATTGACCAGAGGAAGTGGCTGAGCGGGCCTCACAGGGCTCCCTATGAACAGATAAATAATTCATTCATCATCATCATAGAAGAACATTTGCCGATTAATAGTCCTAGGGAGTCCAAACAAAATTTGTTGATTCACCTACACGTCGTACTTCTCCTTTAAAAAGTTGTTGATGGGGTCACTGGGGTCTTCAGTGAGGATATCGCTCTCCTGAACTGGCCCTGCTTCTGATCTGGACGAGATTTATCATCATACTAATTTATTCATCATTTCTATTCGACGGCCAGACAAATTGAAACATACATCAACCTGGGAGAGGAAGTTTCAAACCTCGTTAATTTCTAATGACCTCCCAAGTTAATAAATTACATGTTACATGCTACTCCGAAATAAGGGGAATACGAAATAAAAAATAATCTTCACCTCGTTTCCGACGATGCGGCTGACTTCACCAAAATTGGCTTCCGGGTTGCTGATGGTAATAGTCTTCCTCGTCTCCCCGGAATACAAAATGTATCCCGTAACGAGGGACTTCTTCCCACTGTTTTTGCCCTGTAAAAGCAATATATTGCAAATTGACACAACATATTTATGCAGATCTTTTTCCTCAAGATCCTTAAATATATTAAATACTGGGTTAATTTGAGTACCTTCCAAATAGTTGTTTGTTTCTTATAAAGCGTTTCAAGAGTTGTCTACACTCCTACCTCCTTATAGTAGACAATTTTTTAAATACAGGTGTAAAGCATACAACGTTCCTCGGCTCCATGAACACTGCTGCTCTAGCGACTAATGAGATGTTTTTCACTCAGATTATGAAAGTCTATTACAGCCCGACTCAACGTTCTAAAGCAATAACTGACAGCGCTTAACTTTACGGATTATTGTGTTTCTCCTACTCATTTCATGACCTTCATCGGGCGACCAACGTATAGGTAATTTATCGGGCAGTTATCTCAATTATCATGGAAGGGGGTGTTTATTGTTCTGGAGTTATGAGGTTCACACCGAGACAAAACTCAAGGAATTGTTAAATTTTCAACATACATGTGGCACATTGTACTACCAGCATGGTTTTTGTGAAAACGCTAGCTGAGCATGTGCGAGATTTATGTGGGAAAAAGCATTAAAAATGATTTTTGTACAATTGTTTGATCATTTATTATGCAGCTCTCATAATTGCCACAGATGAAAATTTTATAGAACAGTTAACATGAGAAATTTCATCAAAATCGTTGGAGTCGTTTGCAAGAAAAAATATTGATGTTTAGGCCAGTATGATAACTAGCATGCGTTTGGCGGATTAATTACTGGTGGTAATTAAGAAATCTCCCACTGAGATGTCAAACGGGTCTTTTGCGTGGGTGTACATGAGCTGCCTCATGTCCTCTCAGTTCCCATAGAGCTGGTGTTCCCTGACGCAACGTCTCCGTCATTCTCGCACAAAACACAAGACAACCTTGAACCAGCTGTAGCTGAGGCCAGCTGTACCTCTGATTTACCAATCTTAGCCAGGCAGAACCTTAGTGGACATCTGTCCTGTGAACAGGCCACATACAATTCGCATACTTTCTCTCCTCTACATTGACTGCCTTTGATTAGACACATCCATCCAATACAGAGCCCTGCACTTCTCTGGATCTTTTTTTTACTTTATTTTTGCCATCCATTTGCATTCAGGTCAATTTTAATTGGGAGAGGGGATGTTGTTGTCTCGATATCTCAATTTCAGTTTCGGGAGGGAATAACATTTGTAGGACCTTCTGTACAAAAATGCTCACTCCATTTTCTTCACATCCTCAACATATTCTGCCCTTCTCAATGATAGTTTAAAAAAAATTGATGTATTTAATTTCTGTTAATTTTTTTCTTCTATTTACCTATTTTTAGTCTTTTATTATTACTGTCATGTTTGTTTTCTATCTATTCATTGTAGGTTTAGTTTTATTAATTTTATAAATTGATTTAATTTCAGTTTTCAATGTTCTTTCTGTTCATTTACATTTGGGTATTATTTATTTAATATTTTATTTACGTATTCATTAATTATTTTAATTTATAGTTATTTTGTTTTCATTCCCATTTAGCTACTTTCATATTTACGTTTATTTCGTCTTCATTCTATTATTTCTATTCATCTTATATTATCGTTGTTTATTTTAGGTCTAAATTACGAGTAATCCCAAGTACAATTAACGAATATAATAGACGTTTCCCACTCAGAATAAACTTACGCCACTAGTTAAACAAGGAAACTATGGAACTGAGAGAATTTAGGCAGCAAGACTGAGTCAGAAGTGTATTTAGACTCTGTATCCTGGAAACGTTAAGATCTGAAGAAAACTCAGAAGAAAAACAACTATGGAAACTAAAAAGAAAGTAATTGGTAAACAAAAATTTACTTTTTTTAAAGTTTCAAATGGTTCATAAAAATTATGGAAGTAGAGAGGTTAATCCTCCAACCACCCACCCCCAGATATTTGACAGAAATTAGTTTCCGTCTTATCCGTCACTTCCTGCGCACGACTTTGAAAAAGGCGACATCAGATGCAAAAAAAAAGACTAATTCACAAGCAAAACACTAAGATAAACGCAAGTTTTCATCCACGAAGTCTACAAATAATTAATTCGAAACGGTCATCAACTAACATGTCAAACTACTCATACAACAATATCAATTCAAACTGTGTGAAGACACAATCGTTCGAACTAAAAAATGATAAACATTCGAAATGATAACTCGTATGAAAAGAGAAACGTCACAAGCTTGCGGTACGAGGACCAAGCGAAGGAACGAGAAATACAATTTCCTGCTTCAATTAATACGTTACGTCGAGCGAATACGTTACCTTTTTACTAACGGTAGGCGTCACGACGCTCGCCGGCGGGATGTCCACGCTCCCTACAGAAGGCGGAGGTCCGTCCAAAGAATCTTCCATCATCATGTCAGAGTCAACCTACGGAGGAACACGCCACTTACACAGTTCTCAATACAATAATCCTCAATTGGTGGGCAAGGGGGTGGTTTAGGTTAGGGGGAATGAGGGGGCGAGTTGGTCGCTGTGTTGATGACGGATGAGTTGTGGTTTGTCGCGGATGAGGTCGTATCAATGGCAATACGATGGTCCCTCGAATGGGTAACATGAAGAATCAGACAAGTTTACAATACAGATGGAATGCTAACACATAAATTTGAAAATCATGCAAATAAAATACAATATCACTTAATCTTCATTAGTTTTTAGTAGTGTTATGTGGGATTTAATCATTGAGAACCGCCAACATCACCAAAAATTTCCCGATCCCGAGTTCCACACCTAATTCACTGAGAAGAAATTAAATTGGGGGGAATTCTCTACTCTTAACCTGTTTCACTAAACTTGCCCTCCCTCTTAAAATGAATCAAATAATTCAAGTACCATTTTCTCCGAGCATAGGAACATAATGGCAGTCGAAGAGTTGAATTTTAGGAATTGAGAAAAACTAATTTTATTTCCCGAAAGTAGGACCCATCACATAACTTTCCTCGGCCCCACGCGCTTTTAACGATATTCTTGGCCTTAGCTACAAGCAAAATCTATTTTTCACTCAGTTTATTATTTGAACTCGGAAAAACAACTACACGTTTTAAATAGAAAATGGTGGCGCTTTAAGTTCCGGAATTTATTGAGCTGCCGCTACTTATGAAGAAAATACTTCGCTAAAATCGATTATCAACGAAATGTTTGACAATCTATTGTGTTCCTCTCGTAATTTTTCCAGGCATGAACATTTTGTGGTACTTTCGACTCCAGTATGGTTAGTTTCGAATTTATTTTGCTCACACTCTCATTTTGACGCCCCAGGTGACACGCAGCCTAAACATAAAACTGGAGTCGATTAAGTGAAGCCGTTTTCTTTAAATCGCGTTCAAAGACGCACACGGAACATTTTCATAAATAGCGTTTTTCGTTCACAGAAACCTCTTGGAACGTAGAAACGCCTTTCTACGACGTTGCGGTAAGGAACGTAAAGTCTTTCGTGGGTAGCAGCACGCAACTTTTCACAACCTCCGCCAATCTGATGCTCTGCTTCATCGTCGTTCAAATTTCTAAGAAACCATTTAGAAAGAACGAAATGCAAGGTTGCTGGCTGAGTAAGTTTGATAAAAATCGTTTGAGCCGTTTTAGCGCCAGAGGAGATAATTATCTAATCTAATAAGGACACGTTCGTCTTTCCACTGTTTTTCATGAAACGATTAGTCCTCTCGAGGAAATGTACACACGTTCTTAAAACTCTTCCCTTTGAAAATCCTAAAGCGCATCGTTCTCGGTACATTTACATTTCATCTTTTCCATGAATAGTGAAAGAAAATCTGTGTCCACGCTCTGAACCAGTTACAGTATATAAACATAGCATCTTCAATAACGCAACGTTTTCGAAGTGAGCCAATTTTTATTTACGCAAAAAATACAGTCCACTTATGTTTCCAGATAACCGACAATAGAAATGCAACCGTCTTTGATAAAATCAGAAAAACAATAATTAAATAAACGGAAAATCCCATTTTCCGATCTATCCGGGCTTAGACCTCTGTTCAATGAGTAGCCACAGAAATAGTTGTGGGGAACAGGTATAAGATGCTGGAAGACACTCATTCCAGTTGATCAAATTCTAAAACTTTCAAAAACACGATTTTTAGCACTACTATTTGGTTATCTCTAGGAACAGGCAATTTAGAAGTTTAACCGTAATCATTAGTGAAAAGTGAAAGGAAAATGAAAAAACCATCGTTTTGGTACATTTTGGACACCCCTACCCCACCCCCACCCCTACACTACGTCGTTCCCATGGATGGAAATTCATTTTACCCTTATTTTCGCGCCTTAAAAAATAGCAAACAAGACTTTTAAAAAACTCAATTGGGTCTGTCGCCTTCCAAACAATAGAACTACAGACTGCCCAGCCCCTCTTTGTAAACTTCCCTTAAATCTTCCCTCCGAAGTCAATTATTTTTGTAAGCGTTACAAGTAAACATGAAGAAGAAACCATTCAAATCGCAAAAGTATTAATTAAGCAATTAGCAGGAAACTGATATTTCTTGAGGGCAGGGACATGCACAAACACAATGCCAGAAGTCACTGAAAAACGTCGGAAAAACAACTCGAGCAAACGGCAAGCGAACGAACGTTAAAACCTTACCGAATTTTCCAACTGACTGTTCAAATGGTGGGGGGTAATTTGAGCCGGAGGAATCGGGACGGCAGGCTGAAGAGGAGCCAGCGTTTCGATGGTGTTTGGCCCTCCGACGTGAGAGAGTTGCGTGTTCAACAGGTGAGCGGGGAACTAGAGTGAAACAACAAAAGATAGACGTAATGACAACACAATACATAATATAATGTGGTACAGTAACATTCACACGGGATAGAAGCAAATTAGCAACACACCCGCATTCCACCACAGCAGTAAATGCTCCTTCCCTGTTTTTGCCTTTTGGTTTATTATTCATTCTTTTTACAACCCTCCCTCAAACTTTGACACTTTACGTTTCAAAGCATCAGGATTCTAAATCTGTGATGTCCGTCCGACCGCCGTCCGGGTCGTTTCATGCCCTTATCCCAGACTAAATACTATACTTTCCTTTCCCTTTGGGTAGCGAAAACCAAAATCCGTTCTTTCACACAAAAATCCCATTTGGTATTTAGTTGTGCCCACCTGTACGACGAAGCCCATGGTTGTTAAGGGCAAAAAAACAACCAGAAACGCCCCTAGAAGGTTATAAAAATGAACAAGAACGCAATTTGGACAGTTTTTACGCAAATACGTCGTTTGGTAGTTTTCAAGCTATTTTTAGATGCTGCACATGTACAACTGCGCTGTAGATCAAAAACAGTGAAATTGCAGTGAGCCAAAATCTACTAAAACAAAAAATCTCGGGACAATACAGCGAAAGTAATCGTTTCAGCGTCTCACACCAACCGCGTCGAGACAACTGCCTGCAGGCGCCTGGACTTTGCAATTTCCGTCGTTCCGTAGTAATTAGGTGCTTCATATCGTTTACTGGAATTTTTCAACTGAGTCGAATGGGATGGGTCTCGGAAGTGTGAGACTAGGTCAAGCTGTTCAAGAGAATAATAAACTGTTGTTTAATAATTTTCAGCGTTGTTCTTTTCGCCGTCTGCTTTCAACAGGTCGTAACATTGCCCGTCGCACACACAAAAAACTAAAAGCTAAACTTCCTTTAATACTGAAAGAGATCTGAGTGGGACTCTGTAACGCTCGTTCGAAATCACTAGCCAACATACTCCTCATACCAACGATTCTACGCAGCCTCAAAAACGATTTTATTGCAACATATTAAATTTGCTCCAGATCTTCAATTCCGGTCAAACTTATTTTATATTGAAATTCTTTTCATCAAATTACATTTAAATTCTAGACGGAAATGTCAATTTATTTACATTTTAACAACGTTGAACGATCAGTCCAGTGAAATGAAGTTGAGCTAATTTTGAACATTAGCTCTTCCTATGGTGAATAAAAATTGACGATCTCAGATGAATACGAGATGCGGTAGAGGCTGAATGAAAGGGGACGCTCCCAGAGGGTGACGTCACAGTGATAACGTCTGTTTACAGTTGTTGTTTGACGATGTCGTATGTAATCAGTTTGTTCTCCGTGATGTAGGACGCCGTTTTCGGTTGCAATAATGAAAAAAAATAAGTCGACCTCGAAAATATACTTTCGTCACTTTTTGGATCCTACAACTGAGTTAAAACGCCTTCACAGTCTTGAAATTCCTAAAATATTATGTTAAAATTTCAAATCACCTATGCACTCAATGGTTTGCAATGACCATTTTGATAAAAGCCGTTTTAAATAAACTACACTACAGTTACTTCCTTCGCCTTAATAAGTAGGCGTTTGAAAAAAAGAGGACATCCCACATTTGAACTTGAAAGGAAAAGTTAACGTTAAAAAAAATTCCCTGAAAATCGACTCATTTGAAACAAAAAAAAAGGTTATTGAAGCGTAGGCAAGAGAATCTTTCTACGCTGAGGGAACTGTACCACAGTTCTGTTTCGTTATCAAAAAGACTGTTTCTTAACACTCAAAAGTGAGTTTTAACATATCAGTCGAAAGTCATGGAGGTTGGAGGTTCGCTATCGCTCAGCATCCACCCAACCCCGACCTGTGAGGGTACATCATCACATAGAGGTATGACCCAGGGAAAATTCTTAAACTGGTTTCCCCACCTGATATAACAATTTACTTAGAAGGCAAGTTTCAAAGAAATATCAAGGTTAATTAGGCCTTTGCCATAACCTTCTTTGCAAACTGGGCGAAACAGTTATAAGCTCTCTTAGCAGCAGTCAAAGATGATAGCTTGGGCTACTCTTCTAACAACCATCACTCACTGTTGTAGCAACTACAGTGACATCAAATTGGTAAGGCTGCAAGCCCAAACTGCCTGCACTGCAGGTCAATGGTGGATGATGCTTCCCATGCCATCTCATATCAAAGGTGCACGGTAGAAGACACGTTGGCCAGCTCATGCCAGAGGCACTCGTTCGCTCCATGTTGAATTCTAAAGAAACTGTAGGTGCATTGCTCAAGTTGACAGGGCAGTGCTCAGCCTGAAGAGGAGGCCAGTATCTCGCATGGATAAGGAATGAAGACATAGAGGAAACACCACACTTAAACCTTTCAAAGTGCTGTCAGTATGAAAGGATGTATGGGAATGGCAGCACGCTGCAGGATGAAGGGAGAATAGGACAAGAAAGAAGCGCTGCCATCGCAGAAATGTGTGAGGGACTTGATACAATGTGTTAAATGGTTGTGGGTTCATACTCAATACGCACGAGCAAATTCACTTGGTCGCTAGGAACAGACTCTCCCTCCTATGTTCCAAAAAATAAAACAAAACAAACTACAAATTATTACACAACGGTTTATTATTCTCATGAACAGCTTGACCTAGTATTACTGCTCCGAGACCCATCTCATTAGATTCAGCATCGAAAAATGCCAATAAACCATGTGAAACATGACCTGGCTTCAACGGACCAACGAAAACTAAATATTCCAGTCACCCGTATGCGCCTGTTGGTAATTGGCACGACATTACGACTCGAGCGAATTAAAAAATTAGTATTCTTAAAGCTACGGATCTACTTTATTTTTCGACGTAGTCGCCATTCCGATCGATGCATTTTTGGTACCGTGGTGCCAGTTTACGTAACCCCTTGTCGTACCATTCTGCATACCACCACGGCTTCAAGTTCGGCGTTTGTACGGAACTTTCTTCCGCCCAGGTGGACTTTGAGGAGGGGGAAAAGGAAAGTCACTCAGTGCAAGGTCTGGAGAGTATGAGGGGTGGGGGAAAACATCCCAAGCAAATGTTGGATGATTTTTGCTGAATGGGGTCGCGCATTGTCGTGGAACAGCAACACTTTTTTCCACAGATCTTCCCTAATGATTCGGTGTACTGAAGAACGAGTCAATTGATGTTAGTTGTGCACTTTCTCGACAATATCACTTAGAGGAAAGCGCGCATCTTCCTCCAAAAGCTTGCGAACTGCAGAAACTGTGTCCTCTCCTCGAGAAGTGGAAGGGCGCCCACTTCGCTGTTCATCTTGCACACTTTCCCGCCCTTCCAGGAAACTTCTCTTCCACTTACGGACCATTTCGATGCTCATGACCCCTTCTCCATACGCTGAAGAGAGTCTGCGGTGAATTTGGGGCACAGAAACATTCTCAAAAACTAAAAAACGGATCATCGAACGGATTTCACAATTTGACGGGTTTTTCAATGTAGCAGCCATGTTTACACTGGTGCTGATAAACCCCAACAAGTGATAGCAACATAAGAAAAATTTAGTGTTGCTACCAGATGTAACACGAAGTATCCCTGTTGGAATTTTTTCCCTACGGCATTTTCCCACGGATTTACAAATGATCGGAACTTACTTTTGGGACGTCCCTCGTAGATACCAAATAGGATTTTTGTACGAAAGAACGGATTTTTTAGACGGCGGACGGACATTGCAGATTTAGAATCTCTTGGAGGGGTTGTAAAAACAGTTTCCTGACCGAAAACATAGGGTTATTATACAGAATGAATAATAAACCAAAACAGGATTGAGTCTTCAAGAGAAAAGAAGTGAAGTCTCCATGACCCATAAGGAATTGGCTTGTCTTCTCCAAAAACGTTCATGGATGTTGGGAAAAAATTCACATGTATCATATCCCTTTCGTCCCTTTGACGAGGATTCCCCACAAGCGACAGAGATCAGAAAGTTAAATTTATTACAAGCATAGTCCCCCCAGTCTAAAATCTGAAAGTTCGAAAATAGGCGACACACCGCATTTAAATGGAAAAGTTATCGTAAAAAAAAATCGATTTTTTTGAGGGGGGGAAATTTATTTGGGAATCAACTGTAAGACAACAATCCACTTCATTGGAAATTGTAAGTGACGTCCCAGTGCCTACATCGGCGGTTTCACAAGAAAGACAGTGTGAGAGGTTCAGAAGAAGAAACATCTGAGTCATCCTCAGATACTTATTGCATTCCTACGACAGCCTGTAGCGCGTAAGATGAAGAAATTCAATATGAGGAACTGGCCCCTGTACTTCGCAACAAGTTGCTACTTATCTTTCCATGGAAATATGGTAATTCGCAGTGGTAATACGCGTGGTAAAGTAGTATTAAGAAATGAACTTTTGTGAGAGCAGACACCAACAAAATACCGATGGAATGCATTGATATCGTGGAGTGGAAGAGTCAAGATTATATTCGTAGGCACTCCCTGTTTGTCCATTATTCTATCAATGGGACTGAATAGAAACATCATGAATAGGGCGCAGCTTCTACTTAACTATCGATATGAATGTTATCGGTATGTCTGCATACTATACAATAATAAAAGATTTGCTGGACTGGCTACTTGTCAAGAGTGAACTACACGAAAAAAATATTAGTTCTCATTACATGGATGGTGGCAGAGTGTTTTGGTGAGCAGAGGCAGTCAGTATGATAGCTATTCAACACACAACGAACACTAGGACAGCCCAAGTACTCCATTTTACAATAGACCAAAAGACTAAACACTCGTCTTGAGAATTCTGCGCCTAAAATCACTCAATATTCTGTTTCGCAGCGTGAATTATAACAGCGTGAGCGCAACAGATTTAAGGATAATTAATCCTCCGCTCTAACTCAACCCACAGGGGTTGCAGAAAGTCATGTTGCAATGCACCACGATTTTTATGGGCGTTTGTCTCGATTTGTGCAAGAGATACTTTCACGGATGTTGCCTTTAAGTACAGGAAAAGTGAGCACAAGGCTATTTCTGCCTCTTCATAAGTGTTTTACGCAGCTCAACTGCAGTAAATAATTAATTCGCGAAATAAAGTACAATGACAACCCTCAGCTGACCCAGAGGCAATTGAAGGGCGACGAAGTCTAGACTCACAAAATATTCTGTGGGGCGTGGAAGGGTAGACTCATAATGAGCTCGAAGAATACTTCACTAACACAAAAACCTACCTTAATAGGATTGATGAGTCGCCTGAAGAAGTAGATTTCATCTTGAACAATAGGCGGCAAATGCGTGTACTTTTTCAACCCTTCGCGAGGAAGCTCCCGAATTTGACGTTTGCCTTCGTCGTACATACTCTCGCAAATATATATGTCCGTTTCAGAGTATTCCGTCGGTCGGCCTAAAAGCAAATACAAGGTTAACAACAACAACAAAGGCGATCATCGATTATTGTTGCTCTCTACGAGCGATATTCATACTCACACGAAATGTACTCGCTGTGGTCCAAAACGACGCACTTAGCAGAAATGTTGCCGACCGAATGGGTTTCTTCTAACGTGCTCAAGAAAACCTCCTGCTTGTAAAACGTTCGCGTGGGAGCGTGATGGACTTCTGAAGGCATCATCACCCACGGGCCTCGGAAAAATGCTTCTCCACTGCAAAACACAACACAATTCACACTTAAGTAATTTCTAACGGCGAAAGCAACATAGCAATCACTTTGAAAACGAGTTTGTTTAATGCTCAGACACGCAACAATTTCTTGCGCATCCAGACTTTCGAAAACGAATGAGAACTGTTAGAAAACTGAGCTTAAGAAGTCGAAAAATCGAGTAAAATATGTCGAGGAGTAAGCAAAAGTCGTTGGAAAATCATATGAAAATGGAATTATACAAAATCAGGTGCGACGCATCACACAATTTTCCTTAGATCTACGTAAATTCACTGGTTTTCATTGCTTTTGATACTAATCCACTTCATTTTTCACTCAGCTCAGCTCCATCGGTTCAACCATTCTCCCGCGCATTGAACAACAGTCACAGACACACACAGGGACGAGGCGTCTTAACCTGTTACCCTTTAGGTGGCGAAAAGTAAAAACTACGCTAAAACCGATTTTCATCGAAATGTTTGGTAGTTTATTATGCTGATCTCGTCATCTCCCCACAAAACGAGAATTTTATGGTATTGTCCTATCAATTGGTGCTGCCTATACACAAAATTTAATCAAATTCATTAGTGCGGTTTTTGGAGAAAAAAAATTATGTTTTGATCACTATGAACACTATAATTTTGCTCATACCCTTATTTTGGCATCACATGATAACCTTCACGCTAGATATCAAGTTTGAGCTAATTCGGTTCAGCCGCTTTTCTTTAATCGCGTTCACGCACATACAGACTATTTTCTCAAATAATGTTTTTTACTAAAGTTAACGTACCTGTTAGGTGAGTCCGTCTCCTCTGGCTTGTGAGTTATTGTGGGCAAGCGCTTTCGATGTAAAGACATCATCGTCTGGCCGTTAAGTCAGTACTGACTTAACTCCTTACCTCAGTACTAACTTAACGGCCAGACGATGATGTCTTTACATCGAAAGCGCTTGCCCACAGTAACTCACAAGCCAGAGGAGACGGACTCACCTAACAGGTACGTTAACTTTAGTAATTTGCCTACTGGCGGATATAACCCAATTTCTTTAATGTTTTTTACTTTCCTAGGCTCTACGAAGTATGAAGGAAATTATGTAATCGGCTGAAAATCTTTTTTTGAGTTTTGACCCTCCTGAGTCCGAAAAACACTATTTGGGAAAATGGTCTGTGTGTCTGTGAACGATTTTTAGAGAAAACCACCGAACCAAACCAGCTCAAACTTCATATCTCGCCCGCAGGTTACCATGGGACGCCAAAATAAGGGTATGAGCAAAATCCACCGAAAGTTAACTATAGTCATCATAGTGATCAAAACACCAAATTTTTTTCTCCAAAATGGCTCAAACGATTTTGATTAAATTTTTTATATTGATAGCTCCCAATATGGCAATGACACCATAAAATTCCCATTCGTGGGAAAATTACGAGAGCAGCACAATACATAATCAAAATTTACGACGAAAAGCGTTTTTAGCGCAGTTCTTTTCTTATAAACTCCGCTGGAATTTTTGTAGAATGTTTAAAAAAATTGGTATTGTAGTCCGACCCAATACCCAAAGTGTGAGTATTTAAAAACGCTCATGAGGTACATGGGGCTCACTTCAGAAATTCCTGAATTTCAACTACTGCCGTTTCGCTTACTACCAGTTCTAACAGTTATTACCCAATAACTCTGCAAAAGTGATTATTATCCTTCTTCAAAAAATTCGTGTTTACAGCCTCATTAATTTTCTGTGTACCAATTGCTCAATAATGGTCCTATAATGAGTATGAGCAGCACAATAAATTCTGGAACTGTAAGCGCTACCACTTCCTGCTGCTGTGACGTGTTGTTTGACCAAGTTCAAAGGAACTGAGTGATAAATGAATTGAGTAAGTAGAGTTAGCCATGCACAAAGTGAATTGTTGTAGAGCTAAGGAAGGTTGTGTGTTGCAACGCACCAGATATTTTTTTTCGACTCAGTAGGTCTAGAAACGTAAGGCTCTGAAGAGAACCCAACTTGTTTTTCAGGCGATTACGCAACTTTCCTTTCTACTTCGTAGATACAATGAAACTAAAAAGTTAAATAATAATTTTTGGGGGTTTCAATAAGGTTCGTTAATGATCAATTAAAAACTCATCTGAAATTACGGTAAAAACCTTAGGAAAAACGGAACTAAAATCGTTCAGAAACATTTTAACTAGAAAAAGGAAGAAACATTTGTTAGAAAATCAAGTAAAAATTGCTAACGAATCTTAAGAACGTCGGGAACTGGAATAAAAATGGTTGCAAATTTCGACCACTATTTAATAATTGTTACTTGACTGGAAATTGTTTCTAAATTGAGTGTGAACAGCCAGAACATCCATTATCTAAGGACTATGAGGAATTTGAGTATAAATAGACAACCGGCTAAAAGGGGTTGTAATATTAACCAAATTGTTAATATTATCGTCCCCCCCCCCAACCACCTTCAATTGCTACAGCGACGCCCCCAATTAAATTTCATAGCAATACTTACCCTTTGTTCATCCATATAGTGTCCGCTTGAGCGATAGTGACGCGACCTGATTCATTCTTCATGTAAAGGCAATCGCCCGTTTTGATGAGGCAGGTCGGGGTATTTAATTGCTCATAGTACACCAGCCCTTCACTGTTTTCAACAGAAGGCGTAACGGGAACGTTCTAAGAAAGAAAAATAATGCACACTTACGGGAAGCAAAAATAGGAAGTCAAGAGTTGTTTGTTGTTAAATGAGGTAGTTATCGACAGATACATTCACAATCTGCACTTCATCACATTGGCAGTGTTACATTGATGAAACGTTTTGTCCACTGATTCCAATGTCTGTTTCCTATCAATGTTATTATTCGTCCGATATACCCCACAGGAGTTTTAGGCCCTTTTCCATTTCTCGAAGATGTAAATGCAGTATTGCTGGAGATAAGTGGGCGTACTCAGAGGGGGAGATCTACTGAGACTGCTCTGAACGAATTGGCGACAGTGCTGGAGGATACTCTGAGATCCGGAGTGATTGCGCTGTGCTGCTTTCTGGATGTAGGGGGGTGGGGGCTGAGCATACATGTTGGAGTTGGGTCTGATCATGCGGGGAAGGAGGGGTTCCTGTCACTTGATCCTTGACAAGGTGAAGGTGGAGGGGCCTGCGCTGCATGTGGTAGACTCAATGCCTGCGAGGTTCATCTTTGCGCTACCCTTTCGGATATTCATTCACGAGCGATCCAGGAGGGAAGGGGGAGTTCCCACGTTGGAAGCTGGGGCCCTGGTATATTACACTGATGGCTCGGTGCAGGAGCAGGTATCTTTGGTGTTCCAGGCAGAGGTGGCTGCGGTAGTGGTCTGTGTGCAGCGGCTGCTGCAGAGGGGACTAAAGCGGCAGAAGATCTACATTACGGTGGACAGTCAGGCCACTTTCAAGGCCATAGCCGTGTATTGTCTTACGTCGCGGCAGGTATGAGAGTGTCTGACTGGACTAAAGGCCCTGGCTGAGCACAACAGTGTAACACTGTGCTGGGTGCCGGGGTATCAGGGTTTAGAGGGAAATGATGAGCTGGCAAAGAAGGGATTGGCGCAGATCCCTGTCAGCCCAGAGCCCTTTGTTGGCACTACCAGGAGCCACCTATGTATAGAGATTGCCAAATGGGAGGATAGGTGCAGGGTTGCCCATTGCCTGGGGTTGCCCAGCCTTAGACAGTCAAAACTCTTCATACAACTCTCCATAGGGAGGGCCAAGGAGGTGCTTGCACTGGGGAGAAAGGATATGAGGATCATATGTGGCCTGTAAACAGGCCACTGTCCGCTGAAGTACCACCTTGCCAATATTAGCAAGTGTGAGGTACTAGGCGGAGCTAGAGACAGCAGAGCGTGTATTGTGCATATGCGATGGACTCGCGGCATCGCGCCGTCGTGTGTTTGGGAGGCCCATTCTTCAGCCGGAAGAGGTGGCAAAGGCAGAACTTGTGGATGTCCTCCACTTTGTGCGAGGGTAGTGGGGGCATATAGATGACGTCGCACCAAGTTAGCCCAGTGCTGTGGGGCCAGGGGGTGGTGCAGGGAGGCCATAAGCTGCGGTTCACAGACACCCTGACAATAGGCCCGTTTGTAGCCGCCTACTTCTACCATTTCAAAAATTAAGTGGGGGTACATATGTTGACAAGTGGGTGACTACAATCCCTCCAGATACTTTCATAGGATCATCTGGGGCAGAGTTCAGTAACAGCATCTCCAGTAATAACTGAAATATCTCACCAGATATTTAAGAAGATTTTTCTGTTTGCGCGAAAAAGAGGCTTCCGAGCTTCTTCCTGAGAAGACTTTGGTATAGTTCCCATAACATGTGCCAACTGATCTACTTGCTTGACTGTCCTCTCTACTCATTGTACCAGGATGAACCAAACTCTTAGACTTACCGAAGGCTTGTTGGGGGAATTCGTGCAAACTAGGCTCATCAAACTTCCCGATTTACTCGAAATTTCGGTGTTTGCAATCTGTTTTCTCGTCAAGGTGTCGTCTGTCAGCAGTATTCGCATTCGCTCCCAACCAATGTCCTATTTGTGGTAGTAAATCTCCGAATTGCCATTGAGAACAAAACTCTGTATTCCAATTATTACATTCGGTCGTTATTGGGTACAATCTCCCATACTGCATACTATATTGTAACATATAAAAACAAGACCACGCAGCCTGCCAAGTCAGTTCTTCTGAGGGGAGCCAACGTGAGCAGGGGCTGATAATAACCCTCTTTAAACGGATTAAGGAATGATTACGACGAGCAGAAAACAGATCTGCCAATATCTGCAGCTTATTTAAACCTCAGAAGCGAGTAATTCTGTTCCAACCGCTCACTCTTTCACATCTCCTTCCTACTTGCTTCATTGACTAATAAAGCCAAATTATTTTCTCAAGACGAAGTCGTGCGAGAAAAAATTGTGTAGTAAAATAAATTAATTTGTAGAAAAACTTACTGGTTTCTCTCTTTCAACTAGTTTTTCTTGTTCCTCCAATTCTGCTATTTCCTCCTTGTGCTTCTCAACTCTTTGTTTAAACACCGACACAATCCTCTTTGGCTCTAGAACCTCGTCCCTAGGCACCAATCGATAGCCAGTGGCGAAATTTGCCGGCCAACTCTGAAATATCAGAAAAATTCAGCTAAAATCATTTATCATCTCATTTATCATTTTTGAGTTTGAGCTGAGAGGTTAATTGATTTTATTTGAAGACCCAGGGGCGATTATGGTCAAATGTTCACAAATCTTTAAAAAAACCTGTAACGATAATAATTAAAACCTTGAGAATAGTAGGATTTTCTATCATTGCATTGCTTAGTCCCGCAAATTTCAGCAATCAGCCACTTTCTTTCTTTCCATTTTGTCTTGCAGTTACGTTACTGTGAAGAAATGTTTGAAATAAAGTGTTGAACATTTTCTAAGGATGTGACATGACTGCTGACGTCAGTGTGTTAAATTTATAAGGGTTTTTGTTCAAACTTATAAAATTTGATAAAAAAACTTATGCGTTCTTGAAGTCAGGCGTGTGAAGTTGGTTGTATGAGTGTCGCCAGATAAATTATCATTCTATAATAAATTATCTCTTGTCTTACGAAGTTTAAGGGTCTAGATGTAGAGCTGAATTTGTGTAAAGCATGTCTTTCCTGGTTCATTTTTTAGTAATATTTTTTGATAATTATTGATTTGGGTAGTTTTGAAGTTGGAAGACTGTTGCGTTGATAGTTTTGCTGTAGATCGAGGACCATGAAGTTATTAAAACAACAGAAAGGAGTATCCATTACAAAAATATCTGGTGCAACGCATCAAACAACTTTCCTCTGTCCCGCGTACATTCCACTATTTTTGCCGTTCTAGCAACTAACCCAATACGTTTTTCCCTCAGTTCATACTCCCCATACTATAACGAGTGCTTAACGTATCGTATTGGCTGTGGATACTTATGTCACGACGATCATTGAAAACCCTATGTTGAAATAATTGTCAGAATTCTCAACATAATTTTGTGAAAAGGTTCGGGAATTATAGGGGAGTCACTGCGAAAAAAAAGTTAGTAAAAAACTGATTTTCTTGTTAACGTTATAAAACTTGAATCGTATAGGTGACTTGGCGCCTCTCATCTACCACACCCAAGACTATTTAAACGCTGAGATCAATAAGAATGACACGACTTAAACACTTTCCAATTCAATAGAACAAATCACAGTAAACAGTGTCAGGTGACAAAAAATTACCTTAATTTTCTTAAAAGCTCTAACTCGAGCTGAATAACGAGACTCGCAGACGAAAACGTCTTTTTCTTCGACGCCATCAGGTTTCGATTTGAAGTAATCTTTCACTGAGAGGACGCAACATCTCCCGAGAACTTGATTCAGAGGTATGGCGATGTTCATGTCAGTTTTAAACACCTCCTGAAATAAGAGAGCGAAATTGATTAAAAAATTCTAGTGAGAATAATGTTTTACAATCCTAAACGCATCTTTCGTACCTTCTCTAAAAATTTCCGAGTGGTCACGTGATAAGTTTCATTTGGGCGATAGTACTGGTTGCCATACAGCATTTGCTGCCCTTCTTGGTTAGTCCAAAGACGCTGTATGTTCAATATTATGGGGTCCATCCCTCGTTCTTTATTTTCGGCATAGACGAAGTCACCGATGCGATAAACTTGTTGGTTGAATGAGAACGCGTTGTCGGCTGTTCCTGCGGTGCTCCCCGGTTCTTCCTAAGTGGAAAGGAAACATAATTAATTGCAACGGAGCTCGTGACGGTTTACAAACAAATCGGTTTAATACGATAACTGAGTTTCACGTCTTTGCCCTGACACACACGCCAACGACTCGTTTTCGAGATCACGAAAAATTGTGCTGACCGATTTTCTTCGGACTTTTACGTTTTAATAGCTTTAGAGTTTAAACAAA
Source organism: Pachypeltis micranthus (assembly GCA_020466155.1). NCBI lineage: Eukaryota > Metazoa > Arthropoda > Insecta > Hemiptera > Miridae > Pachypeltis > Pachypeltis micranthus. The sequence goes on from CM035769.1 coordinate 45,336,433, forward strand.
CCATTTGAGAAAATTCATTTCTCAAATGGTTTGCAGTCGAGATCACGAGAAAACGGGTGAACCGAAGCAGCTCAAATTATGCAGGTAGATCAACCAGAGACTCCAGAGGCGAGGGTTTAGAGGATCAAAACGCCTAGTTCTATTTTCCTACGTAGCTAAAGACTACGAAGTGCAAGAAAAGTTGAGTTTTCTTCTGGTCATTACGTATTGTTCGAGATGTATGTGGAGGCGGAAGGTCTGGTGGTTCATGGCAGAGAGTTAAGGGTCGTTTCCTCTCCCTCCTCTTATTACCTTCGCTCCTCTCCCTCCAGCTCTCGCCTTGTGTACGACCCATTATTTCGTTTTCCTCACTATCCAATTTCTTCAGTTTGAACGAATAATTATGTCCACCCACATTGCCATCTTTCACGCGATTTGGAATCGTTATAGGAAAACCGCAGTTTCGTCTGAAGCAGCTGGTCTACTTGGGGCTTGAATTCGGTACCGACGAAACCGAGGTAAAGCCCCCATAATTTTTCTTACCATTTTATTCCCTTAATTTCGAAGGTGCGCCTTGCTGTGTCTCCACATCGGCCACTTTTTCACGTATGTCGATGCAATTTCAATAATAACAATCCCCTTGATGGTACTAGAGATGTATCACATTTAACGTCAAATGCATCCTGTTTCATACATTTCGCTCTGTCGCCAACACATTTCAAAGGCTAAAGAGTCCATAAAACACCATTTGAGGAAATGGCTTATGTGTGTGTGAACTCGATCGAAAAGCTCAGACTTGATTCATAAATTACTCGCAAACAGCAAAGTAAAAATTATTGTCAATTATTTACGCAGCAGTATTTCTTTTTGTTATAAATTTTTTTTCCAACACTGGGTGCAAATCAAAAAAAGGGGAAAAAACAAATCAAATTCCCTCATGATTCCCCTTGATGAAATAGAGCTACCCTAGAAGGTAGCTCTATTTCATCAAGAACCCCTGAAAGCAGTTCATCATTTCTTGCTTATTCACATTTCAAATATTACAGGTCTGAGAGGCGTAGGACAGCGTTTAAATGGAAAATAAATGTAGTGAGGCAAATTCTACAATTTGAAGGACCTTGCGGGACAACTTAGCCAAGTTATCATTTCTTCCTGGCCTGCCCTCATTTTTCTGCGCTGCCTCCAAACCCCTTTCTCTTCATTTTCCATACAATCCGAGGCTCACTCCCAAGCAAAGTTTATTTGCTCCGTTCACCATTCAATTCTCCCGCTCTCCTAAAAATTTGAAAAGCACGAAAAATTGTGTTAATCCCCCAACAACATTTGACACTCGTTTCAAGGCATCGGAATTGCCTTTAACGTGATCTAAACTCCATTCTTTCGCACAAATATTCCATTTGGGATCTAGTTGTGTTCGATCGGACGAAAACCATAGTTGTAATATGTCAAAACGTTGTAAAAGGCAAACAAAAACTACATTTTGGCGGTTTTATCGCAATTACGTCGTGTTCTCTATCGTTTCCGAGGTATTTTTCGATGCTAAGTCGAATATGACAGGTCTGAGAGGCGTAGGACTGCGTTTAAATGGGAAATAAATGTAGTGAGGAAAATTCCCTGAGCTGCCTCCAAACATCATTCAAACTACCCGCGAGTTTCGCTTGTCGCATCATGCCAATTGCCTAGCGTCGCCTAGAAAATGTTAATTTTGGTTGCTACTTCGCAGTCAGGAGTTTCGGAAGTGTTAAGCTGGATAACCAAGAAAGTATCAGAAATATTGATTGCAACATCAGGTCTTGTATTTTATTTGACAACACCCGAAACACGCCAACAACGTTCCAATCGTGCTGAGCAAGAGAATAATTTTTTTATTGATTTGCAGCCCTATTAATCTGACACCGCTTAAGTTTATTTTCCCCAGTTGTTATTAGTTTATTTGCACAATCCCCTAAGACGTCCAGTTCTAGGCGATAAATTATTTGTTTTTTGATCTTCAATTTTGTTCATTATAAGTTAATTTTTGGTTATATCTTTCAATTCATTTCTGATTCCCTTTGTGCGTTATTTATTTATTAAGGTCCCTTTGCGAGTTTCTTCAAATTGAAATAGTAAACGGTGTAATGTTCGGTAAGGTCTTTCATCCTTCTCAACTCCATCTGTACATTTTAATGCAAACCACGTTTGTAATTAGCGTTCACTCAGTATTTATTATATACTTGTGGATAACTTATACATAAACTGGAACGGAAAATCAGAGAAACATTTGGACAACATGTAGCAACTGACCAGCTGAACACATCCTGTCAGTTAGAAGAGAAGTAGGAAACAAAAGTTGGATGCGGATTAGTACAATATAAGACGAAAGTTTTAATTAAAATCGTTGGAGCAGTTTTCGAGAAAAATTCCAAAATCCGATTTTGGTACATCGAAACAACTAAAAAAAATTAAAAGTGAAGATTTTGATACCTTGAACACGGGTTTAACATCTTGATCATCATCCGGCTGCTCAGTAGCTTGTTTGGATTGACGCTCCGTGTCTACAGTGTTGGAAAGCTCAAGCAAGGTGTAGTTTAATGCTGGAGAGTGTAGAAGATCCCCGTTATGACACAGCTCATCTCTAAACAAAAGGAGTAAAGTATATTCCTGACAGTTGAGTTGATACAAGAGATTTAAATAAACTGCAGAGTTCAGTTGTTCAACAACAATTTAATACTGTTGAGCTAGCAGTGATGTCAAATTTACTCTTTGAATTTTAGTATTCGGTTGTTGAAACCAACACCAATTGAAACAACCCTTTCATTGAGGCTGGCAAACCATCCCAACGCCTGAAACTGGAACTTGGCGCTTTAGTTTTGGGCATTTCAGGACTGGACAATTGGGCAATCTGTTGAGTATTTCTCAAACTAAAGAAGACAATTAGAACCTCACAAGTCCCATAGATCAATTCTGTTTAGGAATCCGTCATTTGCGAGCAACGAAAATCGACATGATGTAACATTAGATCATCTGCGTTGAAAGAGTTAAGCAATGGCCTATACAGTAACCACCTTCCACTGTTACCTTTTAAATGTTGAGCTGGTTTGACGGTTGGCATCAAATGTCACCAATCATGAGCTCAGAAGCAACTTATTGGAATTGAATGCGGTTCCTTGTGATAAACCAAATTCGCTACCGAGCTCATTTAACGAGTTGGAATGTAAATCAACAGGCATGTTCGAGCAGGGAAAAGCAGCCAAAGGTTGAGTTCGACTGGTACAAACGCCTGAATGCTACGTAAAGCGATTGGTTATGGCGGGAAAGTTTAAATATGATCCATCGGGATTCAAGCTTGGAAGCCACCTATGCTCCATCTAGCTAATGTCGATGTACACTACAGGCCATGACAACTTTTTTGTACTATTTCGTCAACTTTCATTTCAAACCAATTTCCTTTCCTCCAAAGAAGGATTTTCTTTTTTTTATTGCTTTTTCATTGGATTACAAAAATATTTGGAGCATCATACAACTTTCCTCAACGATTTTTAGACATTTTGGGCCAGTTTATCAATATTGTTGACCAACGGCTGCCAATTCGACGTTTTAGCTAGAGAATTGATAAACGAACCCTGAAACTTATACCTACTAATTTGTTCAGTTTATATACACTTGGTAGCGCAACGTTCGACATAGAAACTGGAGGCACTACAGGTTTCAGAATTTATCAAGTTGCTCCTATTTATGACAACCACTTTTGAGTGATCAGTACGTGGGTGATTCATGTAACAGCTGATTTGATTTTTCTGAGAACGTTGGTGTTTACTGTTTTAGAATTCTCGCATCATAGAGAACTCTCGTTATGCAGGTAGTTTATTGGACTATCGCCATGATTTTTCTGAGAACTCTAGTCTTTTATGACAATAACATGATTTATAAGAAACTGCGCTAAAATAAATTTTCATAGAGATTATTTATTATTTATTGTTCTGCTCTCGCCATTTTCATACAAATGAGAACTGTAGAGTACTGCCGTGTTATCTGGAGCTGTTCACATATAAATTTGGTCTATGAGTGAAGGTTAAATGAACTATTGTGGTTCTTTAAAGCAACTTTCAAGGAAACTTATACTCGTAAATGTTCTTGCTTTGAAGCCTCCCCCTCCATAATTTGTTATTGTAAGCCACATGCAGAAAGAGGCTCTCAAGGAGCACAATGGTGAAGAATAAATACCTTTGACGGATGAAAAAAGACTGGAGCTCAACGGAATCCTCAAAAACCTGAGAGTCGCTCCGAGAAAGGTTCCTCGCTCTTTGGAAACAAGAGAACACGTCTTCTTGAAAAGCGTCGAGTCTTTTGTACTGGCCGCTGTCAAGGCGTCTTTTGATCAAATCTAGGGACAACGCGCGAACTCTGAAATAAAAATTGGCATTAGGGAGTTGGCGATATTTAAACGCGGCCTTTGAACGACTTAGCGAAGAAGTGTTGACTAACTTCTTCCCATTGGCATCGTCATGTTCCGGAAGTTCTTGCATAGAGTCGGAAAAACATCTTCCTTCTTCGTCTTGATGATTGTAGACAGAAATAAATAGTGAAATCAACAGCTCTTGTACAGCTGATGGAACATCAGGAACGCTGTGTTCATCCTGCCGTAGCTGCAATTTCGTTTGCATAACCACTTTTTGCAAAGCTAAAGCATCCTAAACAATACACATCGGGAATAAGAGCACAGTCTGCCGAACACCATAAATCTATACAGTTAATTATAAAAATAACAATACCTTGTAGATTTGTGAGTCCGGTTCGTTATACTTGCATGCATTGTCGAACATGAGGATGATGTCAGAGCACAATTCATCGAGGCCTTCGTAAGAGTTAGTTTTCAACTTTTGGGATATTTGCTCCAAATTTATGGGTTTCTTTATCACTTCGTAATAGTCAGGATATTCCTAGAAAAACAGGATTATTACTTATTACTTAATTTTCAAGAGAGTTAGATCAGCAGGAGCACTTGCGCCTGAGTTAAAAAAATAGTTATACAGAGAAAATGACCAACTTAGCACAGTCTTGTTGGCATCCAAAATACGCAGGCACATACTATCACCATTTTAGCTCAACGATAAAGACATATTTGGCTCATAGGCTCATTACTTTCTGCTACCCAAACAGTACTGCAACTTAGGGGGAGTTCAATTTTCTTAAGATCTTCACGTTTTAAGGTCTACCATTCTTTTTTGTCTGGTTAGCTATTAGTCGAAGGCGCTAAAATAACGAGAGTTTTCAGTTTCCTCTGAAAATGACTAACATTTTGTATTAAATAGATTTTATAATTTTTCTGAAAACTCCTCAAATTCACAGTATTTTAAAATTCGTCTAAAGCTGTTTGTTCTACATAAACGTTACTTAGTCTATATAGACTGGTGATAACAAAAATACCAAAAATTGCGTATTTTAACGTTTTTGAATTTTCCACTGTGGACGCATCACTTGATTTCTTCAACCTGACATAGTTCCTTCTAGCCGCTTACACTCACATTTTGTTTACTGCAACAATCGGTTGAACAAAAACATACGCCAAGATCAATACGAAACAGAGATTTTATGAATGATAAATTATAGTTTTTTTCTAACAATTTTCAACAAAATTACAGGGTAGTCGCTGCTAACTAGCATCTACAATTTGTTTTCCATAAACGTGTACGTTGAAGTAAAAATATTGCAGTAAATTATTCAAGATCGGCAGGCAACTTGAGAATTCTTCGAATGCAATGTGAATTTGTTATCCCCTGCCCTGCAGTTTCTCGTCTTTCAGCATTGTCCATGTGCTTTTCTTGTATCGAAGCGGCGTTGTCTCGAGTTCAAAACCTTCTTCAGGATTTACTAAAATTCGTAAATCTTCCCACGTGAAAACTTCCCTAGAATGACCTCTCAAAAAACGAGTCAGGGGAAATCACACGTTTTTAAAAGGTCCCATAGCACTCGACTGTCAGATCCGCTTCCCTGATAAACATCATGGAGTAACAAAGTGCCTACGTTTCGTCACCTCTAGCCAGGATGCCACAAGAACCTACGTGGAAATGCACAATCTGTCTATGAATTGCCTGACAACATCACTCACTTTCGAAAACTGGCACTCAATTGAATATTGTGAACAGGCATCACACAACACAACAGTTGTTTACAAGAGTGCAACTGATCAGTTCATGATGGTCACAGCATTTTCGCACACAACAACCAATTCTGGATAATCCGAAGGCATGTGTCCTCTGAGGAGGAGAAAAGCTCTGACTCCCTGAACTGAGAGAATCGTCTTTCCCCAAGAGATGAACAGATTCACTGAACCCGGATGTCGCAGCTGTGTGGAATGAAGACGTACGGGCATTTGCGCTATTTGTGGTGGTAAATCTCGGAACACAATGGTCGTCATCGTACATACTCTCCCCCTTGCTACATCGCCAGATGGCCGAATCTCGCCCCTTCTGAATTGAATCCTTCATTCGTTTGTTCATGATTCATGTGACTTGACCACCTCGTGGGGCATGAATAATTAGGGCGGAAGCGGTTTAAGCATTTCCTTTCCGCTGCTATCTGCCACGAGACATGAGCACCACGTAATTGCAGGTAAACTGCAACTCTTCATTCCGCTTATTCGTCATTCGTCTCCCGTCTTGTCTACCCAATATATTTCTTCCAAAGAAACTTGACCATTCTCCGTACCGATCAGGACAACCCCCCTCCCTCCCCGCTCCTCGAAGTTCTGAAGATTTGTTTCCCGATCGCTCAATTACCACTTTTTTTTTAATTTAGAGAAGCTTTTCCTTTTATTTCGCCTTATTATTTCAATTTCCGTCAAATCCCCTGAGAGGTTTAGTTTTAGTATCAATTGCGTAAATTTTTCTTTCCTCTCGTTATAGTTTTTTAAGTTGTTTAATATAAGCTGAAGCTCTTTTGCATACTTCATTTCGTTTTCTTTTGTGCGTTTGCTATTAATTTATTTTGTGGTCGTGGGCTCATCCCCACGTGAGTGGTGTAGGTTTGAAATCGTACACTGGTTCTTTCTGGCGTTTTTATTACGATCTCCAGTCGGCCACGCTCATGAAGTGAATTTCGGCAAGTGTCTTCGGAACATTGCCTGGCATTAGTGACGTAAGGTACAGCGCAAAGCATTTATTTTATTTATTCGATTTTGTGTTTCACCACTTCAACCTTCTTCTATTCTATAAAATCACTCCATACCATCTACAATTTATACTTAGTTTCATTATTTACGTTGTGTTACTTGCATTTAGAAGATTTAGTTAGATTGTTTAATCATTACTTTCACTTCGTTTTACAGTGGGCTCACACAAACATCTTTGTTTTCATTTTTTCAATATGCAGTCCACATATCACAGGTTGGGCATTCATTCACTCAATCCCAACAGCGCTACATAGGTTTATGCAGTCGTTTGGTTGGGTCAATATCTGTCAGCTTCTATATACTGATTTCTTTTTTGGTCGGGAAGCTAGATAGCGAGCCCGAGATGATGTTTCGAGAAACAAGCGTTTACAGCAATTAGTTATGATTTTCATGACCACCCCGTAATTTGGAATATTTAGACAGTGGTGATTTTACTCTCCCTACAAAGAAAAATATTTCTAGGATCGTGATGGCATCAACTTTAGCCACGAGCTTCTGGTAACCCCAGGAAGATTTGTCTTTCATACGATGCACAACAATGTTTCGGAAGCATTCACCTCTTCAATCCCATAAAATGAAGTGATGCTTTCTCGTAAAACTGAATTATAACTGTTCAAGGCGGCTGTAATCGCTTCCAATGAAGTTCTCCAACTTCTCATTACTTCGCATTAATTCTTCAGATGCCACAACGTCATTTCGTAATGTTAGTCAAGTTCTGGTACCAAATATCACTAAACGTAGAGGTTACCTTCCACGTGAGTTGTCTGATAGTTGACACTCCTCCAACCCCCAAATCAGTTTACACAGTTGATCCTCCACGGTTATTCGGTTTCATTTAATAGTTCAATACTTTCGTGCACTTACTAATGTGACTTGAATCCACCCATGAAGTAAAAGATCTCAAACTGCTGCAATACTACTCCCAAGGAACTACTGTATAATCCAGAACACCTAACGTGGCTCAACGACCAATACAAATTTTACACATTTTCATAACGTTAGGACCAACTACTTCAGTAGACTCAGGAGCAAAATCAAAATCCAATTAGTTACTTACTGCTTTCGACGGAAGTTTCAGAAATATTTGCGACAACTGCCGACCTTTTGGATCTTTGAAATCTCGAACTGAATGATAAAGCGCTCTCAATTTGTGGGAAGTCGACGAGTCCAATGTTTTAGAAGACACGGGGGACGATAAAACCAATTTCTTCGGCTTAGGCGCTGATGCTACACTGCAAAGTGTCAATGAAATACGAGTCAAAGTATGTACAAATTACAACTATTCGGCAGGAAACACAATTTTTGAGGGACGTGTGACGAAACAGTTTCCAGGGATCGTTCTTAACTGTAATTGGTCCCAAGCTGCCACTGTCTCTGTTCTCATTTGGCACTGATAACCATTTTCATACCACGTGTGCTTTCTTAATTGATTTCGAGTATTGCTGACAAGATTGGAAGTGCACTAAAAACCAGTGATAAACTCGTCCCATTGTCTTAACTCTTATTTCATCAAGACAAGTCTGTCATTTCATGTAGTATTTCCATAGACTCAGCAAAACTTGTTCATTCTTTCGACTTTAAGGCTTGGATCAACTCTTGCTTTTGGTTTATTATTCTAAATAATACACCAGTTTTCAGTCAGGAAAGTTTTCCTACAACCCACCCTCAAAATTTGACACTTTATGTTTCAAGGCATAGGGGTTCCAAATCAGCAACTCTCCATCATTCACGCCATTGCCTTCAATGTGGTCTAACTACATCCGTTCTTTCGCACTAAACTTCCATTTGGGATCTAGTTGTGCCCACCTGCTTGACAATCGATTCGAATGAAAACTAGTTGTTAGGTCGAGAAACGGTTGAAAAAATTAGCTGAAGACGTAAGTTTAGCAGTATTATTGTAAGTACGTCGTGTTTGGGAGCAATTCCTTGGCATTTGTTTGATGCTGAGTCGAATAGGACGAGTATCAGAGGCGTAGAACTGTTTCTATATGGACAACAGTGAAACCATGACTACTCACGAAGGAATAATGTAGCAAAAGCCTCCCCCCCCCCGCATGCGCTCATTTCCTCTCCTTGCCCCCTGTCACACTCCAACAACCTGTCAGTTCGTCACATCACTTCATGCCAAAAACTCTGAAATGATCTACTATGTTGGATTGAACAGGACAAGTACCTGTACCGACTGACTCCCATTAAGAGGATCGTAGTCTAGTGGTTAAAGACGATGGTTCATAATCACGATGGAAGTTGGGCAATGGGTAGGAAGAACTCGCAATCGCTGTAATTTTTGCCTGAGTCAGGGGCTCTCCAAACATCTGTAAACCCCTCTCGTAACATACCAATCATGCTGTACAAAAGAATAACCACACAGCACACAATCCATTCTTGGTCTAGCACTTACTCCACCCTTTGCATTTCCATTCTCCACACATTCCCCCCCCCCTCCCACACACACATTACTTAACACGTCCCGTGCGTATCACGCATACGGTGTGTGAATCCGGTCGGGTCAGCTAGGCGTAACACACACATGGTGCGTGATGACTTGCTGCTATTTCAAACTTTTCGTAGAAATCCACGCCCGGTTCAAAAGTCTTGTTTTTTTATCCGCCCTGAGCAGGTACTATGAACAACCGATAGAATGCGCCGTCTGCAGTTTGGAGATGTATTTCACTCGGAAAATACTGCGTTTCACAGACGTTCCAAATCGGAGTTTTGCATTCGATTATTGTGCGTTCTGCAGTTCTCGTGTGGCTGTTTCTTCTCTCATTCGAGGTAAGATAAATAATAAATTAATAATTACTTCATAATGCATGATTACAAACGGGCAGTGACTAAATAAACGTTGTTTTTGGCACCAATATGTAGAGCACCATCCCTGATTTCTGTTCTTTTCCAACCATTTTTCCCCGTATTTTGGTACAGTATGATGGTTATGATTAGCTATCTTTATCAAGTATTTTTTTACCCACGGTATTATTTGTATAGGTATTTTAGATGTCTGATGACGCACAATCAGAACCAAAAATCCCTCGCTTGTCTAAGGAAAAGAAGAAATACTCAGACGAGGATATAGACAAACTGATTGATATATTTGATTGATTTATATTTCCTTTATTGAAATTTGATTGTGATTGACATAGATTATTGGACTGAAACCACAAATATAGTAATTGATACATATTTTCTTCCGACAAGGTAGGTAAGAGATACCTATGGTATGAGCCATGATATGTATTTTTGATGATGGAGTAGATATTTATGGAACCACCCAATAAAAATGCTGATACCAACATTTCTTGTTTCTATTTCTAAGGGTATTTTCCAAACAAACCTTATAATACACGATTTTCCTATTAGACCCAAGCCGGTGCTGTTCCTCCGCACATGGTGCGTAATGAGCAAAATTTAATCAAATTCGACTATTAAGATTAATTACCTATAAATTACTAATACTGGAACCATTTCGGTCAGATTTATGAAAAAAAAAAACCAATCCACCAGGTGGGGTGGATTTGTTCTGTTCATACAACAGAAGTACGCACTGAACTGAACGTGTTAAATCACAAAAAGAGAATCCCAACTTTGCAACTGATTACAATAAAGTGGTTTACCTCTTCGGAGTTTTCTTCAAAACCGGAGTGACGACTTCTTTTTCTTTTTCAACAGGCTTCGGAGCTACTTCAGCCAACGGCCCGAGCTCTTTGACTTTTTCCATGAGAACTTTCTCCAAGTGCTTGGCGTCCTCATAAATCATAGATCCGACTTCATTATACTTGCGACAATTTGCAAACATGAGCTGCGCATAAAACGAATGTTCTTAACAGAGTATTCAACATCACGCCAAAACAAATTTTGTACACTAATATAATATATAAACGTTGGAGACTCAAAAATAGATCACCTTAAAATCCGTTAATATTTCCTCTTCGCTTTGATACTTTTCAGCCTTTATATTTGCTTCGATAGTGAGCATGTCGATGGGTTTGTCAATAACTTCGTAGTAGTCTGGGTATAACTTTTTAGATGGTTTTTCCATGAACATCAACATCGGCTGACGACCATCTTCACACTACAGAAAAAAAGGGATTTAGTGAAAAATTGACCTTTTTCCCATGTTCACCTGACGGGTTGACTATCAACTTTTGGATAGTTGAGCGTGTTAAGTTGAGATTGATTAGACTTGTCAATGTGTGGGAGACCTTCATTACCTTGTTCGCTAATGTTAGGTTATGACTGAGCAGAGAGGAACGACTATCGACTGCACTCCGTGCACCCTGATGCACCTTTGCTAACGATTTCAGCTTCAAATTTCTTGCTACTGTGCTCTAGCTCATGTTCTGCAGAAGACAACATCTTACGCCTTTTAAGTTGACGTAATTACAAGATTTATTCAACTTATTCAGTAATTATCTCCATTTCCTTGAAAAGTGAGCGTTACTTGTCTCGTTCTTCAATTTGTAATTACAGCTTGCGCTTGCAGATCAGTTTCACAAACCACATTTTGAGAAGTTGTTTTGTACATTTGCCCATCACCGTTATCAGCCCATTAAAATTGTATTATTACGTTTACGATTTTAATCAGCCTGTCTCTGTCGAGAAGGTTTCTCTTCGGCCACAACCCTTTCAACGCCCAAGCGTTCACCATTTCAGACTGACGTCAGACCACAATACAGTTTGTTCGGCAGCGTGGTTGAACCTACAAATTACCTGGGAAGGAGCTCAGTTACATATTGATTAGGCGTTTATGTGAGGTCGTTGGAATTTCGAGGAAGTTCGCTGCACCTTTCATTATTATGTAGTCTTAAGAGTTCATATCTCCCCAACAATTTAGTCAGTGTTGGAATGTACTACCCTGCAGACGTGAAAAAAAAAGGTGAACTGATGAGTTAGGAAGAACATGCTTTCTATTCGTCTACTGCGTCAGAAATTAGATGGTCCCAGAATGAGTACGACGGGTCTTTTTCAAGGAATCAACCGACTAATCACCCAACCCGGTGAAGCCCCCCATGACGCTCTACAGCGCGAGTACTTTTTTCAATGCGGAGTTGTTTTTGTAAATGGTCAGGAAGTTCGATTAATTCAACATCAAGAAATGCCGGAAAAATTGGCCTACAAAATAAATGCAAGACCTGCTTCTAAGCAAATAGTTCCTCCCGACTTCAGTCCTGATGATCCCGATGGCAATCCTAATACGAGGTACTCAAGGAAGCTGTTGGTCTTATCCAGGCTTTTGAAGCTGTGCACCCCAGAGTCACTTGGCATGAGTTTTGTAAGCTATTTCTTGGGAGTTCAATGGTGAAGGTTATGTGGGTTACGCAGCACTATTATATTGTCGTGTTAGTGCACGTATGCTTTCTCCCTCCACCCATAGATATTATTCAGTCAAAGATTCTTGTTCACATGCCTGGCTCACGCATGTTTGCGACTCGTGCGAGAGGCTCGTGAAGGGGTTGAGCAGAAACACAATGCACGCCAACGATTGTACTATTATGACAGTGTTAGGAACCCCATGAAAGGAAAATTCGAGTCCCATTTTTCAGGCTCCGCTCAATTTGGCTACCCAAAGAAAAACCTTCTGGACAGAGGAAAGCTTATAATTTTAATTAGGCAAGAACAAGGTGTGAGATACTTAGCTGCACACGGAATGTATACACACCTTGACAAAAATATACATTTAATTTTAACGATACGGGCAGAAAAGTTATTCATAAATAGAAAATAGAATTAAGATGGTTTGAACTAGAGTCAGATTTGATGGAAGAGTTAAGGTGTAACACGGCTAGTAATTATCTCAAAAAATAGTTTATCGAATGCATCAAGCGGGTGTAATGGTCCTTCGATGCAAACACAAGAAACTACGGACATTGACAAGCGATGATCTATAAAATCAACAAAAACCTCCAACTCACCACATAATTCATGAGACATTTACACAACAGGTAGACCCTGCGTTTCAACGGAAGGTTATCCATGTACTTCCCTTTGGTCAACAATTTGGGAACCGAACTCTGAGGTGTCGGAGGTGGAGGATTAGTGGCTGGCGTGTTTTGGCCTTTCTGAGACATCGCTTGTTTTTTGGTCGGTGGTTCATCGTTTGAGTCGTCATCGCTCGCTGAATACTGAAAACCAAGTTCGTTTCAAGGGAACGATTTTCGCAAAATGAACACAAGAGAGACGCAAAGTAGAAATTAAGTGAATATTTAGTGCACGCTAGCGACCAAGAGGGTTTCACGTTACCTTCTAATGCTCTGGACAAAATACAGTTGCTAATGGCACTGTCCAGCAAAATTAAGTTCAAAAAATGCACGAGGGAGCCTGGCAACCTGTGCTTTGACACAATGTAGCAACAAGAGCCTTCATGCAGTTTTCATCGACAGATTTGAACAGACTAACCTGATGGTCAAAATCCAGAAGTTCCTTAACCTTTTTCTGCATTAGTTTCTGAAGTTTCAAGGCATCCTGCAAACAACCAGATTTAAAAATTGTCAAGAAACCCAATGAGATGATAGTAAGCTGAAGATAACTTGCAAAGACGTACTTTATATAGCTTGGAATCCGCTCGATTGTATTTTTTGGCGTTTTCGAACATTATATTCATATCCCCAGCAACTTCAGAAACTGTTCCATATTCTCCTTTCTGGAAAATGAAGAAAACAATTTAGTCATCGAGTAGATATCAACCGCCCTATGGAGTTCATTTTATAGGAGCAAACCCAGTAAACAAGCTGATCTGAGATGGGAAGGATCAAGTGCTACTGACCAACAAGAAACATGGTCAGCTGGTTTCTATTTCAGGGGACCTTCCTCCACAACTAGTCAAAAAACTCTTCAAAACCCATCAAAGAATGAAATTGAAATTTGAAAGGAAGTAGGCACTGAAGAATATTGGATACTACGACAGATTTCTTCTTTATTTTGCAAACTCACACTGACCAGATGGGTTTACCAAACAGGTACGTTAACTTCAACAGGCTATTTTCATATTATTCTCAGAAGACATACTCCTGTTCCATAAGTTTCTATTTTGAAGTTGCCAGAGTGATAAAACCGCTAAATGCACGCAGGGCCGAGGAAAGTTGTATGATATGTCGCACAGGGGGGGGGGGGTGAATACGCACCCCATTTAGGTTTCTGCCACACTTTCCTCAGAATTCTTGCATGCCTCATATTTCAACATTTCAACAATGACGCTAGCGGTGATAAACCTAAGGATTAATTACATTTATTGAAGAAAAATGTGGAGTACGTTTGATTAATGATAGGAAGGACTTTTATTCGTTTGAGCTTTACCAGAAATCTGTCTTTCTTAAAGCTGTATTACTTATTGTCGATTACTCATTCCTGTCTAACATGCGAGGGCATATTGTTTCAACTATGCAAGTAACAACACCATCGAACAACTATTTATCCTATTTCCATCCTTGACCTTTGACCTAAACTGAGATAACCTGGGGATGTCCTAAAGAAGTTGTAAGACAATACATGTACCATGATTAACACAACAGCAATTTTGTAGAAAGATCTTCATAACAACAACAAATTGATCAATAATCAATCACACCTGTAATTTTTTGCTGATCTGAGCCAAAGATATGGGATTTCTTATTTCCTTGAAATAATCAGGATACACTCGTTTTGAAGGAAGTTTTTGAAAGGGCTCGCAGAGTTTGTCACCTGCAATGACAGTTGAGAGTATTAAGAGAAGTCGTATCGAGAGAGCTGGACGCTATTATTGTAATCGCTTGTTACCTTGAGGAGAAGTATGAGATTTAACTGTATCAAAAAGTTGCCAGCAAGGATTGTCGGGGTCTTCTACATCAACCATATCTTCGGCGTCGTCCTCATCCTCTTCGTCTTCGTATTTCATAGCTGCGGCTACAGCCGACATAGAATTCCCGCTGCGGAATTTTTTGGTTCTGAAAACATACAACAGAAGTGTATTATAAACGTCCTTTCGAATTACACAGAAATTTTGGGAAATGTGAGGTACTGTCATTGTAACTATCAATGTACTTGTAGTGCGTCACCCGGTGAAATTTGATCATACCTTTTTCAATGACAGAATTGCTCCAATAACAGAGATCTATACCACATTCTTGAAGATTAGCCCTCAACCCACGCATGAACTGCTGCTTTTAAAAACTGTCTGGGGCGATATACATACCTCGCTTGAAGATAGCCGTAGATTAGGCTTATAGGAGGTGACTGAATACTGAAAACCCTAGTCCTCCACTGAATCTCAAGCTCAGGGGATTTCATCGTGCTTACATTTCAGGGATGAAAAAAGAAGTCAGAATCTGGGAGAACTATTCCTTGTCAGATGACTTAGCGAGACTCTGTGTTAAATGGCTCATCAACAGGGAATAGAGGGAACTGAGATATTGGTGAAGAGTGGATGGTTGGGTGTATAGTGGGTCGTGGGTGAGTGATAGCTGTGGAACTGCTCTCCTGAGAGGGGCGAACTTTAGACGAGATGTCATAAATAGCTAGTTTTGCTTTGATGAATTCAAACTGTACCACTGGATTTATGCCCAAAATTTTGGGGGAAGGGCGTTTTGGAGCGATGGGATGAAATCCATTCGAACAGCAACTAAAACGAAGGGCTGTCAGTGAATGGGGGGGGGGGGGGTTGAGGCCAGACTTAGAGGTAGACTTTTCGTGTATTTTTTTGTCCTCGGGTTTAGTGCCCTTCACTATTGGGTGCTCCTGTACCGAGAAAGGGGGAGCTCTAGGACCTGATTCATTTTGATAGGCTGAAACTTGGAGTGGGGTGAGAAAAGGGGCGTTTTTTTCGCCTAAAACCGTCGAAAGTCGACAGTTTAGGAAACTAATCAGTCGAAAATTAAAAGCCACGGGAGAAGGGTTTTAGAAGGTCAACAGCGTAATGCTTGCCAACGTCAAGATCACCAACATCTGGCGATCAAGGTATCAATAGATAATCAATTGGGTGCTGCATGACTGAAAACATTGACAACCCTATAAGTATCCCACTCAGTGGGATCTTGAACTAAACAATGCAATTAGGTATCACGAAGCCATCGAGCCACGTAACTCAGAAATGAAGCTGTCCGGGGGTGTGGAAACAACGTGGCATATAGCCAGCGGAGGAGCTCCACCCACAACCAGGTGCCACCTCGAAAGGGGTTTAAAGTTCCCTTTTGTCGGACTTCGCAGTCAAATGAGACACAAATGACAAAGAAAAAACGTGCTTGGAGCGGAAGGGGAGAGTTAAATCGCAGTCCTTAGTTCAATTGCCCAGTGGACCTTCATTGGTACCATCACCAAGACTTGCCCAAGAAGGTAGCTAATAGGAAGAGATGAGATATGATGAATGAAAGGATTTTCCAAAACTTTAGGGAAACTCCTGTGTCCTTCAACTTTCCAGGTTTCTCAATCGAACATTTCTTACCTTTAGGTATTAGGGGTCTTACAGCCATTGGTTTTTCCATGCATGTTCTTACTCGTGGGATTTTCCCCTGACTACCCCAATCTTCACATATATACCCCAGAAGTAGCTCCTACTAACTTACTTGCCCTCAGTTGTACCCAACCCCAGTCTTTTTACCCTTCTGTGCTCATTTTAGCATCCTCTTAGCTAACCTCCTCAATCCCATATTTATTGTTACACTCAACTTGCTATCAACAGTGTTTCAATCTGAACTCTAAACTGGTATCTTATTGTGTTCATATTTCAATCGTTCATAAATCTCTTCTCAATACAATTTGTTTCACCCAACCTCATTAATTGTATTAATGTCATTGTCACCTTTCAGTTTTGCACTAAACACCTTAATTCGAGTTTTTCTTTCCAACTTCTTTTTGATTTTGTCGCGCTGGAGACGCAAATCACCCAATTCACCCACATCTGTGGGGCACCTCTAGTGCTACTGCTCTGACTCGTGGAAAAAGTCGCAGGTTTGGCAAAATATAGGACGATGCCGATTGGCATTGTTTGTACATATCACAGGAATTTTGGGACTAAAATAAGACTGATTCCTATATAATGTCCTCTCTAGTGACACAACTGCAGGGTGTCCTCCGGTGTAAGAAAGAGCACTACTGAAGTCGCTTGTTTATATTTGATCAGTTGAACAGATCTGTTTCTTTATTTCATGACTGTACCTAAACCCTCGACGAGGGTTATATCAGTCATAGAAGTTGCGGTTTCGCTAATATGCAAGAGGCCGGCCCCTGCAGCATCCACCGAACTCAGACCTGTGGAGGTACGGCAGGTATGTGGTCGTTAGCCAGTCTCACCGTAGAGAGCTGTTGCCCGTGTTACCGCTGCGAGGTGACCACCTGAGGAATCCCGCACTATCTGGGAGTAGTTCTTAATCTGGTTCCCTACCTGATCTTTACTGTTTACTTGGGTGGCAAGTTTCAAAAGGACTGATCAACTATAACCACGTTTCTTAGCCATTACCTTCTTTGCGAACTTTGCAAAATGGTTATAGGCTTCCTTTGTAGCAGTCAAAGCTGCTAAGTTCGTTTGCCCTTCAACAACCGTCGCTCACTGTTGTAGAAACTACAGTGGAGCAGCACATGGTTTCTTGTTTCCTCCGCACTGAGGCACAAGACGTGCATAATGGAGAGTCTTTCAGAGAAAAGAAGTAGAGCCGCGCGTTGAAGTCACCATGTCCCATGAGGAACTGGCTCATCCAGTGGTCTGGCTCAACCCATTTTCTAGAAAGACGTTCACGGATGTTGGGGAAGAACTCATACGTGTCACGCCCCTTTGACGAGGATTCCCATCTTGCTTGCCATTTTTCTAGAGCCCATTCATCGATGGCGGCAAGTTTCTGTTCTGTGGTGAGATCTGCATGGAGTTCAGCCAAAAGCGGGGGAAGCTCCCATTTCACTCTTCACTTGTCAACCATGCACTCAACGGCCAAATCAACTGGTAACTGACCAGTGATCACCTGGAGTGCTTCTGTTGATGCAGTCTTGTAGGCCTTGGTGATCCACAGGAGTGCAGCTCTCTGGGATTGGGCCAATACTCTCTTTTGATTGACTGTTAGTTTGCTACCCCAGACAACAGGGCAGTAGCCAATCACACCTAAATAGATGGCCTTATACATGAGGATGGTGTCGTGGTAACACACACCCCAATTGGCCTTAGTAATGGCACGCAGTGAGGCAAACCTTGCAATGGTAGTGCCTTTAAGGGACTGGAGGTGTTGGTTGAAACCCACCTCTCACCTATATTCACTCATAATACTTGACGTGCTTTTCAAGAAGGAGCCTGTGGCCGCCAAAGCGTATTGTGGGTGGATTATTCACTTTCCCCTTCAAGAGGATTAGCTGGGTTTTTTCCTCAGCCACCTGCATCTTGACGTGTCAGCACCATTGGTTGACAGTGCGGAGCACGTGGTGGGTTTTTTTCTTCAATTTGGCGGACTGACTCTGCAAAGATCAGCACAGTCAAGTCATCCACATAGGCGTACGGCTCGCAGTCAGTCTCCATGAGTTTCCTGAGAAGACCTTCAAGAAGGCATTCCAGAGTGCTGGTCCTAGGACCGAGCCCCGTGGGCACCCTTCTCAATCTTTCTCCTGGACGGAGACATGCCTACTTTCGATCGTAGCAGTTCTGTCTGTCAGGTAACTTCTGACGAGCGAGTACAGGTTGGCGGGGATTCCCTACCTTTGAGTTCATTAAGGAGCGCTGGCCACCAAAGGTTGTCAAACGCTCCTCTGATGTCAATCAGAACTGCTACGACGTACTTAGCCGGTGCCAGCAGGGAAACACGCCGAATCTCGGACAATGACATCCTGCGTGACCTTCCTTTGGTACACCCGTATTGCCTGCCTGTGAGGTTGCGGCCAAAGACTCCTTCGAGGGACTGCAACATCAAGATTTCTAGTGTTTTGCCTAATATGGAAAGAAGGCTGAGTGGTCTCCATGATCGCGGTCCGACTGATTGCGGTCGCCTCCCTTTTGAAGAGTGACAACGCGCGCAGACTTCCACTGAGTGGGGAACTGTCCGACCTGCAGACAGTCATTAAATAAATTAAGGAGACCGCTGGAGCCTTCCTTAGCATATTGCTTTCTATTTTATCTGGCCCAGGAGATTTGTTGGGCTTTAAGGTCGCAAGAGCCCTGCCGAGGTCGCCTGTTGTCCACAATGGGATGTCGGGCTCGTTCGGAGGGTCCATGATCAGCTCCCTTGCTGCCCTCTGGGCTTCAGTGTCTCGAGCTAGTTGGTCATCTGGGAACGCCTTCTCAAGGAGGGTTTCCAGTGAACGTTCGATACTGCAGGCCCAGCCTGACTCATTTTGCATCGCAGCTAAGACCTGCTCTACATTTGCTTTTCCTATGGAGGACTTGTAGTGCCTGCCCCAGGGGTTCTCAGAGCTCTCCGCTTCCACAAAATTTCGCCAGCCTTGCCGTTTGGCTCGTTTGATGGCGCGGTGGAAGGCCTTCTTCTCTTGGATGAAGGCAGTTCGGAGTGTTGCTCTGGCATCAGGGTCACGAGTGTTTTGGTACATCCTTCTGGCTCTATTTGCACTTTGCTTGAGGGGATTAAGTTCCTCAGTCCACCATGGGACTTTGATCGCCCTGTGCTTCTGTTGGCCAAGTACAGAGAGCCCAGCAGAGTGCAGTGCTGTGGTAAATGTGTCCACTTTGCTGTCCACCTCTTCAGGTGTGGATGCTTGCACTATTAGGTCGGTGTCTGCATTTTTTGTGCGGAATCGCTTTTCACGCGTGTCTTTGCAGAGGATGTTATCATCCGTAATGGCAAAGTCAATAACCATGTGATCGCTCTGCGTTGCACCTGGTACGACTCGCCAACCCTTCAATTTGAGTAGCAGGGTGTGGGACACGGCTGTGACGTCTATACACGACCTTCCTCCCGGGCCATCATAGGTCGCCTCAGTCATGGGGTCGTTGGCAACAAACTGTTGTACCTGGTGAGCAGCTCTCATATACGCCTCGCCCGCCCCATCCAGGGCTGGGGATCCCCACAATGGTGATCTGGCGTTTGCATCAGCACAGACTACGCAGGGTCGTCCTGATAGGCCTGCAGAGCCCGCCGAGTGGTTCAAGGCTGTTGGCAACTGGTGCGCCAAATTGCCTGTAAATGATATTACAACCAGCTCAAAGCCACCGCTCGATGAGCACAGCGCCAAGTGCTGGCTGTTCAGGTGAGTGAGTGCGAGCATGTCAATGGACGGCCGATGCAGGCTACTGCTGCCTTGGCTCCCGTCTTGCTCCAGCCACCACTGCGTGCTCTCCGCGATCCCAGACCAAGAGTTTTGGATCCATGCACGTTCCTGCATGGCAGGACACTGCAGCGTTTCTTGAGTGCATTTTGCAGCAACTCAGCCATAACTGGGCAACTCTTATTTGTGTTGTGCTGAAGGATTCGAACTGTTTTTGACCTATTCATAATCCACTCGTGACTCCTGGAGGGCAATCGGCCGCTGACGCACGGTACAGCGTATGCCTCGCAGAGTGTGCGACCTGTTGGATTTTGCGTTCGACGCAATTGGCACACTTGAGGGGAGCATCACGCTTGCATTCCTTACTCAGATGTGGCAAGGCGCACCCAGGCGCACAACAGGTCTTGTACAGGCCACTGCCAGGTGGCCATAGCGCTGGCATTTGTAGCACTGAGTGGGGCTTGGTACTTTCGTATGGCGACCGCTGCCAGGCTATTTGGAGGTGCCTTGCCCCTCTAGTTTTTTGTACAGGCTGGTGATACCTCAATCACCCAATCCTTCTGTCTGCCACGCTTTTTGGTGAAGAGAGGCCTGACATCCGCGGCTGCAAGCCTAACGCAGGGTTGTGCTCAACAACTTGTTGGGCCAAGTCCTCTTGAAGGTCGGTCCGCACGTCGCACAGCAGCAGGCGTGGGAAACGACCCAGGGGGCTGACGCTGGAGCTTCAACTCCTTTTTGTGGAAATGTGGCTCGTGAGCGCCTTGGCCATTTCTGGCGTTTCCGGTCACAATGACGGCGCCACCTCCTACTGCGGTGCGGATGTCTAGCACTCGGACACTCAGAGCTTGGAGGTCCATAGCAGGGACACCCCGCATAAGCGCCTTTCCATTGCGCCAGGGTTGGAGGACCAGCCTCTCCTTCCTCACATGTCCGCCTAACCACTACCACGTTTTGTCGTGGGTTTTAGGGGAGTTTGGCAAGCGGTGGAGGCTTTTTATTTTGGTTTTTATTTTTATTTTTGCCCTTGTTTTTGGGCGGAGGCATAGGCGGGCGCTGCCCTCGGCCTGCACTTCCTGCTTAGTTGGGGCCTGTTTCTGCTTCCCTCTGCGCTCCTGGCCCTGGCAGGCTGCCATTCCGCCTCAGCTCCATGAGGGGGAGGAAGGCGCAGTAGCGGCTACGCCGCATATGAGGGGCCTGGGGTACTACCCTGGCCTGCTGTTGCCCTCGAGTTTGGGGGCTGGTGGCACTGGCTGCTGGGCACCGTTCTACGCAGCTCTTCCTCACGACAGCCGCCACAGTTTCCGCAGGGGGAGTGGCAGGGCGATGTCGTTGGGGGCATTAGCTTTATAGCCAGCTTGAAATTTCGAAGAGGCAACTAGTTACGAGGTCCCCATAGGTCCTGTCGCGCTGGCCCTCATCCTGCGCCAGCTGGTCGTGGATGACGGACGTATGCGCAAATTTGCTCCATGTCCGACAGTTTAGGGTCCACGCTGTGTCGTGTGCTTGTAGTAGCCGGCTGCCCGGCTACTAGGGGAGAAGGGGGAGATGAACGCGGTTTGCCCGGTTCTTTCCCGCCTTGTTTGCTGGACGACGAGTAGGTTGCTCATCGTCCGAAGAGGGAGGGGTCGAGCTTGGCGAGCCCGAGGAAGAGCGCAGGTGGCGTTTTTATTACCTGCTGAAGTTTTAGTTGACTTTGTCATGTTTTACTTATTTGGGGGTGATTAAAGAAGCGGACTGGTGTAGTGTATCCTTGTGAGTTCATTTGTTGTGTGTGTTCGTGGTATGAGCAGAGGTGCTCGAGGCAGTGTCCTGGAAGCTCCCCTCAGGCATATTGATTCTAGCCCCTTTCGCTGGTCCGTTGAGGGTCAAAGGGGAGGCCCCCACATGCGCCGCAGCTGCCAGTCCGGCCACCCACCGGGACTAAGACGCATGAGGGATTTTTCGGCTGCTGCTCAGAGTCAGCCTCGGCCACTAGTGATGTGGTGAGCGGACACACGCCATCAGCCGCCCCAGGATCGCTCTTACCTGGTTTTTCCCCCTCCTCTTTCCGTAGGCCGCACCTATTTTGGGGATCGCTCTTTGGTGTTAGTGTGCTTCTTCCTGGTCTGTCTTTCGCTCAATAAGAGTGTTTCAAGTGAGTGTGTACTGCCACGCAAGCCGATGCAGTGTATTTAGTATCTGGAATATGTTGTGTATGTCAGTGTCGTGAGCTTTAAGCCCTTTAAGGCCGGTTTTAACGACCACGCAGAGGATACGGCAGGAGAATTCTGTACCCTTCCCGCGGGGGTGTGTTCTGCGATCCCAGCTAAAGGTAGGGGGTTCCCAGTGTGTCATGTATGTGAATGAAGTGTAAGTTGTGTCCCTTTTAGTCCGGCTTATACGAACACGCAGGAGTACGGCAGTGGAATTCCTGGACCCCTACTGCAGGGTGAGCACAGTGTGGCGACAGAGTACACCAGACGCCCAGCCACAGTTAAGCCTCGTTGGATGTAATCTTGCGGGGACCTCATAGAGGTGAGGTTGTCTTTCAAGCTGGGCCCACCCGGCTGTCCCTTTTAGTCGGCTCATACGACACGCAGGGAATACGTCAGCGGAATTCTGGACCCCCGACTGCAGGGTGATTGATCAGTTGAACAATGCATGATATGTGGTTGACACTGATGCAAACATCTCAAAAGTACTAGTACATCCCCCTCAACAGCTAACTAGCATGCCCAATCAGATTGCACACTCTTGGCAAATGGTACTTGAATCTCCATATATGAGAAATGGTTTCACACCCTCGACTTACAACTAAGACAATCTTAGATGACCATTCACAATCTCAGATGTCAAACAACTCTTGAGTGAGTTTGAGTTGTTTATAAATGACTGACTCAAAGACCTGCTTGGGGCAATTACCTTTGCAAGGGCTAGCATCAAAATGGCTTAATCCGTGCCATCGATCCCAACTACAAATATGTTGAGCTACTGAAAGAATCCACAACCCTACAAAAAGTCGACATTCTGTGCATCAAGCAGCGAGTTAGCTAATGTCAATGAGACATGAGCTCCTCCTGTGCCAACACATTATCTAAAGAGTATAATTGGTCACTAGAACGAATCGAAATAATTTATCTATATGAAAGTATTTATAGAAAGAATTAAAAGAATCAGAGCACCAACACCAACCCTAAGAACTGAAAGAAAAGAAAGTGTAGGCTACATCAGGGTCACTGTTAACCCAATCGAACAGAATTGATGAATACTTACCTAATGCGATCACTTCCTTTGCCGGGAGAGTATTTCCCTTGCTCTATTTCAACTTTTTTAACTTGCACAAGTTTTCGCAAAGCTTTGGCATCTTTGTATATTTGTGATCCGGGTTCGTTGAAAGCGCAAGCGTTTTTAGTCATTTGCAAGAAATCCTTCTCAATATCGCTCAAATTCGAATACTTGGCCTGCTGTATTTTGGTCCCTATCATCTTCAAATCGATCGGTGAATCGATGACTTCATAGTATTTAGGGTATCTCTGTAAAAGAGGTCGTGCGTGAGAAACGTATAAGAGATGCTAGTAACGTTCGGAGTCGCCTTTTAAGAGTTTACCTTTTTCGATGGAAGAAGTTGGAATGGAATGTACAAAGGTCGATTATCTTCAGTTTGAGCTTGCATAACAACAGTGAATAAATCTTCGCACATTAAAAGTACGTCTTCGTCATTCGATTCGTCCGAACTTTCGTCAGGCTCTTCGACTTTGATAGTGACGACAGCTGGTTTCCTGCCCTGATTTGGTAGCGGACAAAAAAAAAATTAAAACGAAACTGCTACAAAACGCGTGAAAAGATTGTATGTGCTTCCTGCAACTTTCATAACCTTGCGAATTCGTGGTTGTTCCTCGCCCCCCGTTTCATCATTACTTCAATACAGTACAATACGCGAAACAGATAAAGTCAACGGTAGATAACAATGATGAGCACTAATGTGATAGAGATATTCCTCGAGTAAGTTATGAGAAGCTAAAGAACAACTAAAATATAAGTTATAATCTCCAAAAGCTCATTATACGCAGAGGTGGCTATAGCAATTAATCATTTTTGTACACAACTGTTAAAACGGCTTGACAGAAAATTCTTCTGGCGTGTTAAGTGTCATCCCACCAATTTAGGCTATTTCTGAAAACATCTAGTCTGGTAAAAGGTGACCCAGATTATAAGCATCTCTCAGGTGCAATAGTAGATAAAAGAGTTCCAGATGGTTGAAAACATGCGTAAAGCATTCTTTGATCTAAACTGCCAGTACAGCAAACATCGGCAACTCTGAAAAGTTACTGGCCATCTGCCCATTAGCTAAAACTTTCCAAAACCAGGATCACTGAGCAGTGGCATTCGATTACGGAAGAAAGAGAACAAAGACCCAAACACAAGATGTAAAGGAACTCATAACCCAGGTCAAGGATGTCTTGTTGGAAGCAGGAGAGGGAGATGAGTACAACTTGAGAATATAGGGGGGACACAAGGCTTCTGTAGGATGTGATTCTTGAAGAGTGTGTTAGAGTCCCCCCCCACAACAATCCAGTACCATGGCCCAGCCGCTTGCTCCAGATACATCCTCCAAGACTCACGAACCACCACCGGCACTTCTAATTTCTGTGGTTGCTCTATGTCCCATAGCTGGGCATGTTCAAGACATCTTGAATCCTCCCCCTCTACCATAATAGTTGAGTCAGTCTTGGGAAGATGTAGCACAAATAATCTGCATACTCGACGCAAGGCCTTCTGAGCTAGACCCCACTGGTGAGCACACGTAGAACCTTCTAATTCACTCAGAATGCCCCAGAATCTTACTCTTTGATATGAACAAGAACTCTTAGCCAATTTGTGACACTTCTTAGAACTACATATCTCTACAACTAGAAATCCTGGTAGGGACACTCGGTATAGATAAAGAAAATATCAACAAAGCCAAGACTCACTCCCTTTGCCGGGGTTTTGGCAGCCTTCGTTGGTTTCACCTCTTCCTCTTCCTGTTTCCCATCATCCAAAAGTCTAGACTTGCTCGTATTGAGCAAATCCCAAATTTCATTGGCATCTCTATATTCTTGCGACGTTCTCTGATTAAAAACATTATAAATTATTTTACGAGTACGGAATGAACATTAAACACAAACGTCGAACAGTTCGAACCTTGTAAAACGCCTTAGCGTTGTTGACCATCAATTCGATGTCTGCGACAAAATCGTCGATATCGTCATATTCGTCCGTTCTCAATTTTTGTTGGACTTTCAACAAATCAATTGGATTGGTCACAACCTGAAACATCAAATCAAAGGCAATTAGCAATGAGGTACGCGTTTGTGTTGTCCCGTAAGTCACTTCATCGCTTATAACCTGGTAAACTCTCACGGTTCAACACAATAAATTACTTAAGGGCGAGAGAGAATGGAAGTGTCAAAGACACAATACTGATTTAACTTCCACGCCGCAAGTTTTATTTTAGTTATAAGTTGATATGCAAATGAACGCGTGTATTGCTTTGTGCATGATTTTCTCTCGTTTTCATCAACATCATTATGCAAGCAAAAACTGTGTAATTTTCAAACTCACTTCATAGTAGGCTGGCTCTTGCCTTCTTTTAGGAGCTCGAATGAAAGAATCGCAAAGAAGACTACCATCATCCTTCTTGTGGCTTCTTATGAGATCATAAAGCTGTTGAATTATTTCAGACTGCAACATTCAAAATTAAGTTAAATTTGGAGAGAAAAAAATATGGAATAAGAACAAAGGTTGCTTAAATCGATATGAACCACAGTTATGAAAATACACACACGTACTGCACTAAAATTCAATTTAACTGTATCAGAAGACCTCAACCCACAGAGTTCATAAAAAAAACTCAATTTTCCTTCACTTGGCATGAACATATTTATAACTTTGGTTGTGGAATGTTAAATCGGTGGTTCTCGTTAAAAAAAAAGTAGGGTAGACAAATTTGGAACTTCACAGCCAAACAAAATGGACAGTTTACGCCATCAATAAATTGAATTAATGACAAAATATTGAATAGTTGTGATTTATAGTACATACGGGGTCTGGTTTCAGTTTTTTCCTCCTGGAGACGTCAGCGGACTGAGAGTCATCATCGTCATCCAACACTTTCCCAAGTGCCGAAGACATTCTCCTGCGCTTGCTCATCTTGATGCTTTCAAATAGCTGCAAATAAATGATTCCTAATTAATAACACAGCAACAAGCACAGCTAATGTCTTCGAAATGTAATACTCACGATTAGCTTTATATCTGGTCACCTTTCCTACAAAGCCCAATTCATGAAATGATGTCAGGACACCTCACTTCCAAGACGGGACAAAATAGTTTGGAGGATGAACTTTGATTCATCTAGTTATAGCTCAAACTGATTCCAAAACTTACGCAGTGATGCGTGAGCCTCTCTTCCACATATCATTACTTAACCAAGGAGTACACGAGCTCATACCTCCTTGCTCTAATAGAGACACACGACAAACTGGAAGTTTCAACTGCGTAGAGGGTAGATAGGACATGTCAGTGATGCAGCAGCTTGTCAATAATACTCACAATCAGTATTTGTGGATTACATTTACCGGAATATTTAAATTATTAAAAGGGGAAAGATATCCTCGTGCTCCCCAACCTCAGGATGTTTTTGTGACAAACCTAAAAACTGAATGCGTATTGTAAAAACACATTTCCCATGGCCGCAGAAAACTATCACTGGTAGCCCACACAGAGTTTGAGGAATGAGCTACAATCGCTTGAGGAAGATGTTGCCAACTTTCCACAAGACTTGTTCAGGACTGAAATAATCTCGTTTCGTTTCATTACATTTTCAGAGAGATATTTATTCTGAACGAAAGTTAGGTGCTGATTAGTGAATGATTTGAAAGTTTAATACAATATTTAGAGTTATTTAGTGTAATAACATGTCTTCGCAGTACGCTCGAAACTTGATGTAGAAATTTCAGTACGGCTACAGCATAAAAACCTACACAACTGTTATTTTATATTTGGATGCAATAGTTGAGCACGTTTACTATTTTCAATGAGTTAAAAATTCACTTGCTGGTCTACTACTCATTCACAACGAACACACGTAATTTGATGGACTTTGCTATGAAATTGTATACATCCAACATTATCTCACAATCACGACTATGAGTTGCCACCGCTAAATCATCATTTTTGATCCCCTTGTCTCAACACACTAAGTAGAAAGGGAAGTTAAGTTTTGTACTGGTTTAGTGCTTGACTACTAGCGTATGGGTAATTTATGGGAATATTATTTTTGCGTAACATTCATGTCCGCAATTCTGAAAGTATAAGGAAAACACTGAAAAAGTTATTCAAAGAAAAGGCATAAATTTGAATTCCAGAATTTCGTGTTGTTTCTAATCATTTTATACCATTCTTTATTGATTTATTGTATTAAACTTGCATCCTGTATCGTACTAGTAACGCGATTTTTGTAACAGCGTTGGCTCAAGTAAACGGTTTTTTTTTTTAAAGAAAAAAGCTACACCAAACACGAAATTTGGCGAATAGTTAAATCGGTTATTGGACTGCTCTCATCATTCGCCCAGCGATATTTATTTTACCGATTGAAACTGTCCCCACTGAAAATAGCAAAATTTTCATTGCCGTTTTTGAGACAAAAATATTTCAGTCACTAACATGACTGTAGATGGTTTCGCTGAAAACCTTACTTTTGAGGCACCAAGTCGTTCTGCAGACTGAATAACAAGGGTTCATTAAATTTGAGCTGATTATATACAGTCGTTTTCTATCAATGGTGCTCACAGGACATTTTCTTAAAATTGCGTTGTTTTGCTCTCAGAAAACTTGACCGTAAAGGACAAATGTTCCCTACCGATCACATAACTTTCCTTCTTACCGCGTATACTAGCGGTGCACAAAGTGAATCCATTCCACGACAATCATGAAGCTAACAGTGAAGTAGGGGAGAAGAAACGGTGTGCTTTTTCAGGCACATACGGATTGTGCTAAAATAAAAGGGAAAAACTAACAGTTGGCCGCAATATATTGTCTAATATTATTGTATCACCAAAATACAATTATACTCGACGAGTGTCACCCGCCCTCACCCAGAAAATGTTACTTATCCACGAAACTGGAGCCCAACCAATTCGACCGAACAGTTTTGAAGTCACGAAGGCTGCTGTTTACCGAGTCGATTACCAATGAAAAAGAACATTATGAACCATAACTCTCGGAGTACAAATTCATGGATGCGTCTAATGAATTTTCAGTTCTTTTCTGAAAATGCAATTAGCTCTTTCCTTATCAACTGCTCACCTGTCCTGCCTGCCGAACACTACAGCTATGTAGAAAGTTATCTTCTTAATCTATCACAGAGATGAAGCGGAGCGTTTAAAAATACTTTACTGAAATAATAGTAGTGCGCAAGTTATTCTCTAAACGCCGAAAGTAAGAAAAGAAACCGGACACTCCCCCCAAGCCAACTAATGCGACCAGTAACTTGGAAGGTTGGAATGGAGAAACATTATTGCAGCGGTTGTGACACATATCTAAAACAACGTTTCTGTCACTGGGAGTAGCATTTTGTTTACCTTCAATCCAGAGATCTGATTATTTAAAATACTCCACCAAACAACTCAACATCGACAAACAGCTCACCGCTGTTCGGCTTCGACTGAGCAGGGAGGTTGATTGTTATTGAGCGATGCGCTGATCGATTGTTACATAATCGATCGTGTATCCGGCGAAGTGATGGGATCACTTTAGTACGGAACAGCTGCAGCAAGAACGGCATTCACGCGAACGCATCTCGAAGCCGTTCAAAACTTATAGCGCCGCACAGCAATAAATCATCTTTGTTTTAGTTCCTTGTCACATCTCACTAAAAGAGCTAATGTAACTGTATAATGAGAAGATTGGATTTCAATTCCTCCAAAATTTTCCTTCACGAAAATTGGAATAAGTTTTCCTATTTCTGTTTTATAACCTTTTTTTCTAAATTCGGTTTTTTTAATAGTTCACGCTTGGTTTTATGATAGTTCACATGGGTGAAACAACGAACAGGGACCGCTGTCACTTAGGTCGCTTGATAACGCTACGACTGCATGTATCGATATGCGCGCTGTCACATATCGTTTTGCCAATCCGTTAGTTATCTTATATTTATTTCATATACCCAGTCTTACTTTCATTGAATTAACTGCTTTTCATAGTCTTTGTACATTTAAAAAAATTATATAACGGGTTATTACATAATGAACATTAAATGATTGGCATAATTGTACAGCTATCGTTATTTCTAATTTCAAACATGGCGCCTGAGCCTACGATGTCGGGCATATCGATAACCTGATTTCGGTCGTCATATATCGATATATTGCCTCATCAGAGGGTCGGTCCCTGTTCTTTCATTTTACTGTTCACATTACTTTCACAATTTTTTGTTAAGAGTTTTTATATAGTTCGTATAAAAATAATTGTATTTGTATTAATAATTCAGTCGAATTGGTTTTGTTCGTAATGTGTTTCACAAATTAGTTACCAGAAGTTATTGTAAATAGTGGATTCGGAGCGTTCAGAATCATGCGATAGTTATGCTATAAAAAGGTACATTCGAGATGCAGAAACCCCAGTAGAATAGCTCGATACCTTTAATAGTGGTATATCGCGGTATTTAATCGTAGAATATCGCGATATCTTTGAAAGTGGATACCGCTTTCAGAAAGATGCCGTTGTCAATCAGAAATTGAGGGAGTTGAATGCGTACTCACCTGGAGGAGCGCCCGACTGCCAGCTCTGGAGCTGTTTGTAACAGTCATAAGCTCCGAGACCGAAAGGTTTTGGTGTGGCTTTCGTAACGGGGAAGTTCACGGAGCTGTGACCCAACGAACGCTTCAATGGCGGCTGGATTCAAATAGGTTAAAATTAATTAATTAAGGAACGGTGTAAATAAACAGTGTACCAAAATTACCATCGATAACACTACTCGATTGTCCAGATAACGCGATGATAAGTAAATGCAGGTGTCTAGGAACAGTTTTTGTACGGGGATAACTTCCAGCTTCTAACGATTCAAGGACGGTACGAATTTTTTAATCTGATTTCAGCTGAACTACAGTGTAAAGACCGTTACGTCAGAAGACCGACTCGTAATTGACGAAGCGGATAAAGAATTTGGTTGTGTAGTTCAATAGTGACTTTAAATTGCTTTTCTAAGATAACTCTCGTATATTTCAAAGATTCGTGGGGATCCGAACATAATCTTGCTAATTATTCATCCGTTCATTGGACAATTCAACAAAGGGCCCTGCTTGATTTGACAGATAGCTGTGTTTGTGTGTGCACTGTGGTTGTAGTTTGAGTTTTCTCATGTACCAACGGGGTATTTGACATCTAGTACGAAGTGTGACTTCCGCAGAACTTGTTCTGAAACTGACAACTTACGATGTTCGAGGCAGTCTCTGTCGAATTATCTATCTTGGGTTGTCATTGAGTACAACCATAATCTCAGATTCCTGTTGACAGCAGGCCTTCCTCCATTCGATTTCGCGAGTTGAGCTCAGGTGTCTTACTAAGGCTTGACCAATCATGGCGCTATGTAGACTCTCTTCTTTTGGGGCGCTTGGCGTCACATACAGTGTACCACAGTATGTATGTGTTCTGCACAGCTACCTGCCTCATCAAGAGCTCCTCCATGCTGATTACATACTTATGAGTAAGCTGGACCCTCATCTATTTATGAAACCCTCATAAATGGATGAGATGGCTCCAGACAGACGGCAGAAATAGACTGTAACGAGAAGGAAGGATGTGTACGTAGTAAATGGTGACTTAGTGACCCAGAAAAAATGACCACTCGTGGATAATTGTGCTTAGAATCACCATCATGGATCCATAAAGAAAGCCACAGTATTTAGTGACACTTGTTAAAGAGCAATCCCACGGGCAGTTACCAATTCACAACGCTCGAACAGCTGTTAAATGTTAAATCGATGAACAAAATGACTAACCCGACCATGGCTGCTGAAACAATATCTACTGCGTGTTTCACACGACTTTCCTTAGATGATGAATGATTTGTATGATTGTTTATATGCAATTGGTTGACCGTAGCTCAATTTTGACGTAGAAACTGGTAAGGCTTTACGTTCCAGTATATATTGAGTTGCTCCAATCCTCTTTTCCGTTTTCACATCTCAGAAACCTCCAAAGTTAAGTGCTAGAATAAAGAAAATACATGTGGGGCCAAGGAAAATTGTGTGATACAGCTCACCAGGTATTTGGTATGTTAGATGTTCCTTACTGTGACCACACAGTTGCGTACTAGTTACTGATGATAAACTAACCTACAAAATCTTACATAATTTGATAAGTGAATTGCCAAACATTTTGTTGATTTTCTTTGTCATTACCTCTTATTTGATTCTTTTAATGGGGAACAAAGTGGAAGGAAGAGTTTTTGGGGATGGGTGTATGTTTGAGGGCAGTTTTCACCAACTAGGTAAGTCCTAGACTCAGTTAACAGTGCCTAACCGCTCCACTCCACAAAAACAGGTTTACCAGATTTGTTTGAGCTCTTGCCGTGATCAAGTGTTAACCACAAAAAATTGGGGCAGTTAGCTCTCATCTTTCCTTATCATATCCTCATATCTGTCCATTATTCTCTTCTATTATTACCTCCATTATTAT
Organism: Pachypeltis micranthus; assembly: GCA_020466155.1. NCBI lineage: Eukaryota > Metazoa > Arthropoda > Insecta > Hemiptera > Miridae > Pachypeltis > Pachypeltis micranthus. The sequence continues at coordinate 45,368,425 of CM035769.1, forward strand.
TGTGAATATTTAACAAGTTTTTTAATAATAATAATTATAAACAAAGATGGTGTGTGTACTTATGAAGTTATTGCAGTTGCTTTTCAACTACAATGATAATCTAATATATAAGGTTATCATCATCTCACCCGGCGCCCCAGATGAATATGAGAACGTTAAAATGAATTCAGCATGTATGAAATTACGTTCTGTTGAGAACAAAATTATTACTTTCGTCAAAAACTAATTGTTGTTTGTGTAAAATTCATTGCTTGAGCAGTTTTAGAAAAAACTTGAGACGTGTTCTGTGTTGGAAAAACCGAACGCAAACTAAACTGGGTGGGTTTAAAAAGAGACAGGTAGAAAACGTTAAATAACAACACCTTTTCATACACGTTAGCGTATTTAACATTATAATTCTCCCTTCCTTCGAGCTCGTTCAAGTTGTAACCTCACAATTTCAATTTTTATTTTCATTTTCTAGTACTGCTTTCTATTTTTTCTGTTCAAGAAAAGCATTCTCCCGGACTAGTTTGCCTTTTTCGTGTAGGTCATGCAGTTTGAGTACACAGATTTGCACTTCATGTTCCTCACCAATTTCAGCTTCTGCAGAGGTTAATGCCTCCACTTTAGCTTCTGACGATGAGTAGAAATTATAATTTGGACAAGTCTGGATTGTTGAGGGTTACAGATGCCCACTCACCTTACTTTACTGTATCCTTATTAGCCCACTGCTTTCTCGACGTGGCTTCAAATCAAGACTGTCTAACTTCGTTCCTCGGTTATCTCAGTTAGAATGGTGGCAATGAAACAGGTTAGCCTTGATTTACTTATCTAGCTGTCATCAGATTGATCATGATCAGTGCAGTTTGGCAGCTTACCTTTGGTAAGAGTGGGTAGGTAGTCATGGTAGTGCCTTCTCGATTATTCTGAGTACAGGTACGTCAGGGGGGATTGTAGTGAAAAAAAATGCTTCAGTATTAATGAGTTCTCTGATCTGTTTCAGGCATTGAAAGCTTAAGCCACGTCTGAGATATGGAATCTGGCGATGAGGAATCGTTTTTTGTTGCTCAACGAGCAATTAAAAGAAGCCACCTTTTGAAAGCCTTAAACTCCTTGGTATATGGGACTGATACTTTGGAAGAACAGGCTGGTCCTAGGGACCGAGCAACCAAGCATTGCTGCTCTCTGGATCTTTCCAGGCGAGGTTTTAGGAGGGAAATAACTTCAAAAAAACAAATATTGATGTTCACCTTGAGAAACGCTATTAGCCGTCACGATTGGAGCACCGCTGCTCAGTGTATACATTTTTTATTGGACATATCCCCGGAATCGTCCGCCATTTATCGATCAATGCTTATAATTTTATTCAATCACCCGGACGCTAACGATTCGGTTATTGAACAATTTTTATCAGAAGTGCTCAATCTTCGGACTAAACAAGCACAGTCGAAATTTCTCGGGAAGTGCTTCACTCTTCCGCATGATCTCGATCAATACTGCTGCCACGAACAAAATTTGGCGAGTTTGACCCATGATGAAATGGGAATCCACTTTGTCGACAATTATGAAGAAGAATCGTACACGAAGCCTGATGAGGTTGAACAGACCATCAAAATTGATGGAGATGATGATGATGCAGCCTTCGCATTGTAGATTTCACCCTGAACGATCTTGTCTTTTGTACTGGTTGGAAGCATTCATGCACCCTAGTTGGCCAGTCATGTTTAATAAAATATTTCTGACTAAATTTACATCTGGTGGGCCTCAAAAAGTTGATTGCATGAAACAGTATTACATTTTAATAGAAGCTTGTTGTGGAACACTTTTTCTTACTATTTACCTCTGAATTAGTGCACTTTCTAATGAAATTCGTCGATATATCAGACATCCTAAGCCACACAGGTTAATCATTGAAAAGCCACAAAGTTTTCTGAGACATGAGGAGGTAGGGGCAGAGTTGTGCTTCACTGTCGTACTCAAAACTATGCGCAACTAATTTTAGCCAGTAAGAAAGCCCCCTTTATTCTGATGGAAATGAAAGCAAGTTGAAGTCTACAGTTGCATTCACAAAGCGGTCGTTAGATAAAGCTCGTACAGAGCAGAGAATATCATTAGTGAGTTGAATACATTTGTACTGAGGTAAGTTTGGAGATGCTTTTGAAGAGCTGCTGACTCAGGCAGAAATTACGGCAAATCGTGCGGAGCTCCGATACACAATCCCCGACTTACGTCACGAATTATGAACTAATGTCTTAACCACTAGACCACAATCGCTCGGTGCCTTTAATAGAAGTCAGTCAATACAAGTACTCACCAGCCAGAGTAGACGGACCCACCAAACAGCTACGTTAACTTTAGTAACTCCCAAATATACTGCAGGTCTAGTGTCCGACTGATGGGGCTGTGTGGAACACTTTCTCTAATCCTGTTGAGGAAAGTCTTCTGAAGAGCATCTAGATGCGTCTCAACATTCATGAAAACAGCTGTTTGTTTCAGAGTAGTCAGCACTAGAAAGTTGATTTATGTCCCTCTTTCTGTAGCAGATGTTAATCAGCATCATTGTGGCTACCAGCGGTAACCTGCCTAACAAGAAAAACCGAACAGAAGACAAGACACGTAATTTCATGGGAACCCCACCAGTTTATGCGCGCCACAACCAACATACTGCATTCACAACTGCTGTGACTTCGTATCTAGATGTGGGAAGTAGTGAATGCACGCTTTAGTTGAGCGTGAAGCTATTTTTAACCCAATTAAATTGTTGGACCACTTCTGCTCTATATTCCAAGCACACCTTCCCCCTCGTCTTTATAATTCCCGATGTAAGTCAGGGATTGTGGATCAGTTCCAGCGTGATTGCTGTAATTTTTGCCTAAGTCAGCAGCTCTTCAAAACCATCATCAAACTTCCTCAGTACAATTGGTGCCCAACTAGTGGTCGAACTTCTTCATTACAAGAAAAAGAAGAGGCCCAGAGAGAAAAATTAAGAGAGAGATAATGAGACTACTTCTTGGGTCCGGGATTTGCTGATGAAGGGAAATCAAATGGGACGCGCCTACTACAATGTGAAAGAAAAGACTTTCCCTGTAGCTCCCTCGTTTCTCCAAACAAAAATCGGATTTTCCGGGGATTCGCTCAACTCTCATAAATTCGTGACCAGAGTCGTGGCCTAGTGGTTAAGACATTGTTCATAATTCTCGACTTAAGTCGGGGATTGTGTATCGGAGCTCCGCGCGATTTGCCGTAATTTCTGCCTGAGTCAGCAGCTCTTCAAAAGCATCTCCAAACTACCTCAGTACACATTCACACAATTTAGTGAAATATGGCAACCACCATACCAGAACGTTTTTTTGGTATGTTTGTATCACATCATACATTTTAGTTTAGAGCGGGAAGGGCAGTTGTGTAATTGGCCAACAGAAGTTCAGTCTTCATCAGATCTTAATATTTCAAATGCTTCTGAGACTAAAATATGCAATTTGAGAAAATGGTCTTGTGAAAACTAAACCGTCATATTCAGCCTGTAGACCACTATGGAACGCCCAAATAAGGTTGTGAGTAAAATTGGTCCGAAACTAACTATAGTGATCAAGACAAAATATTTTTTAATCAATAACGGCTCTATTTTAATTATATTTTATGGATAGCTCCAAATGATATAATAGTACCGTGAAAGTTAGGGAACGAAAGCAGCACTAATAAATTATCGAGAATTGAGCGATGAGAGTTTCATGACATTATTAAGTTAATCAGAAACAATCCTGGAATTCAAACCACTGCAGTTTCGCCTACTGTCGAATCGCCCTATTTTTACCCGATATTTCCTTAACAGTAAACAATCGTTTAAAATTTTAAAAAACCAAACACTTTGATAGTCTCATAGATCACTCAAAAATGGTAAGTTCAATAATGAGATTCAGATTCGATAAGTAGCTAGTTCCCTTACAGAACTCTGCCTTATGACATTGGCTCTTTAGAACTTCTGGTAACATGTGGGCTTGATATCAACTTTGAGCTGATTAAGCTCCCGCATTTTCCATACACATACAATGCTCATAGTGTTTTGGGACTCAGTACGCCTTAGAACGTAAAATATTTGAAGAGAACTCAAAACTTGTTTTTCATCCAATTACATAACTTTTTTTCTACTTCAAAGAGCCAAGGAAAGTAAAGAAATGGTGGTACACCAGTTAAAAGTGTGTTGATAACAATGACCTTTGTGGCTTGTTTTGCTCTTACCCTTGTCCCACGTTGATCCTCTGGCTAAATATCAAATTTGAGCCCATTCGGTCTTGCCGTTTTTTTTCAAACGCATTCACAATGTCACTAATTTTTCTAAGGGCACATTTTGAACTTAGATCTCCTGAGAATGGTAAGATCTGTAGAAAAATCGTCTTTTTTTTCTTCTCAGCTGATTATATAACTTGCCGTCCTACGTGATAGGGGTGAGGAAAGTAATTATGTTTTAGACGGGTCATGGCAAGCTGTGTAGGGTTTTCAACCAGCCATTTATAATTGAAGAGCTGTTCACATATTACTTACAATGTTAAGTGTTTTTAAGGGTTATGATTTCCCCTCCACCGCTCACTTTGAAAAATATTTAAACATAGTTTGGTATTAAAAGTGAGGGGTATTAGGCATTGTTTTTATCGTTGGAATGTTAAAAGTAAAGGATACAGTTGGCTAATTCTGACGGTAGCGCAACAAACCCAACTCGCGACGTTTTCGACGGTTATTGCTCTTTTCTTGTGACGTCACAAACCGTGTCCCCACCTTCAGGATCCATAAAACCTGTCCCACTGCCTTTTAAATAGTAGTATTTAATAATTATTGAAATGTTAGGTAAAAATTTATGAAAAAATGTGATATTATTGGCGTTAGGAGCTCGAAAAAAATGTTTTTGAAGAATAGCGTGGTTAGAGTTGTTTAGGGTTGGTTTAGTGACATCTGAGAAGCATTTTACTTTGTGGCTAGCTGAAGCTATTTTAAAGTCAACCCCCATTGCTCCGTGGTGCTGTTTATAGTCTGAAATATCTAGCCGCTAGCAATTAATTTTCGTTTCTCAGTTTTGTTTCTCTGTGAAATTCCGAATTTTTGGTTCCGTGTGAAACTAGTTTTTTCCTCACGGCTTAGCGGCTGCTCGTTTTAAATCGTGTTCGCGGGACGGATCCCCGTTTTTACCGTTCAATCCGAGATGTGCTGGAGAACCCGTCCCACAAACTTGGAAGGACAACATGTCATATAACTTGGATCTCCAAGTTTCGTCGTTTTTCAACTTGTTTTAAATGTGATTCTTCTCTACGGATCAACTGCACCCCGTAAAATGAAATGGCATTGGGCCGCTTTATGTAAGTTGTTCTCGTTTGCAAGGGCCCTCTACGTTCTATACTTTTCCCCCACTGTATGGTGGAAGACAACCTAACTTGACTCGTACGAGTAATGCTTCGACCGTTAATCGTATTTATTTTTCTTTCGGAGGGTACCTTTTTACACGCGGTACGTGCGACTAATAAAAAGGTTTGTTTGTTGCGCGGACTGAATCCTCCATGTCCGCCAAATTCGTTGCTTGTGGAACGTTGAGGGTTAATTTTGGCCCACGGAGGGACTTAGTGGCCGTTGAGTCGAGTCGCTGGAGGCTTTATTTATCGCAGAAATTGCTTCACAGTAACGGTTTAGCCACACATATAATTCTTATTAGAACGTATTAATGAAATACGAAGTTGTTTTTATTTGGTCCCTGGGGTGGGTAGGTTTATATTCGTTGAGGTTAGCGGAGCTCAGCGCTCTCAAATGTGTAGGAAGCCGAATGCGACTTTTCTTTTAATTTTGTTCCGTGTTGGTGGCATTTTTCCAATTTTTAACGCAATTATTTCGAGGAGGATGTTGAAATTAGAGAGCGTTAAACGTCTTGCTCGATGGACGTCTCAATTCGCGTCACAGACGGACGTTATCCTTATTTTTTGCATCCTTGATCCCACTTAAAAGTGTATTTCATTAATTCGTAACATTTCTCAATATTGGCTTAGATTCAAGTTAAGGTGTACGCCAGAAAATGCAACCTCTTTTCCCGACTGGTACTGAAATTACGTCCGCATGTTGGACACGTCCATTGATTATTTCTGATTACGTGTTTTTTAAAAGCTTTTAAAGCTAACTTGTTGACAATTGTAGCGTTCAGGGTATCGTGGAATACTATAAGTAAATAAGTAAGACATAATTCCTCAAATCTCGCGCATCGTGCCACAAACACCCTCACATCTTCCTTGTAGAAATAAATAAGTTCCATTCGAAGGTCCCGTCAACATTGTGCCAGAGTCAAACAATTCTTGGACTGTCACGCATTCAATCTATTTTGGCCTAAATGTGTGGTTTACAATATTTTGTAGAGGCTCTGATAAGAGGTGGCGTTTCAGGATATAAATCCAGTGGCTAAGATGATGAGTAGGTAGGTCGTAATAAGTGAATCTACCTGGAAAGCATTAATCAGCGACGTGGTGTAGATCTTTCTGTGACATTGGTCAGTCATTCGATGAGTCGTCTATGGCAGTTTATTTGTGGGTGGCTTGCAATTTCTGGATTTTGACAACTGCGAAATTTGTTTATTTATCAGAGTACAGGAGCAAGTCCAATTTAACCATGTTTATTCAACCAGTACATGAAGCAGAAGCAGAAACACTAAAAATTAAAGTCGAGAAAGCAGAGTAAATGAGATTTTAATTAAGACAGGTGAGCCTGAGGAGGGGTGTTTATTGAACATAGACATAAGCAGGTTAGCAGCACACTGGGAGAAGGATAATGTAAGTAGGGCTTGAAGCAAGGCCTAGTCTAGGTTGTTGAACCTGTTGACTTTCCACTGCTAATTCATGTGGTATTGCACCTGATTGCATTGTGGGTCCTCAGTACCCTCTCATCAGCCTGCCCTCATTGAATGACTTGTAAACCCTGAACAGAGACTCGTTTCATTATCTTACAGAGAGTTTTCTTGTGGTGAATTGGGTAAATAATGCTGCTAATGAATCATTTGTGCACTGCTCAAATCGTGGCGTAAGTAGGAGCAACTCAATAAATTCCGGAACCGGTAAAATCCCAATACAATGGCCGCGGGTACGTGGAACTTCAGTTCGCAATTTGGAACGTTTACTAGCATCACTGATACTGGTGAGCCTAACAGTAGCAGTAAGAGTTGAGCAAAGTTTTGTCGTAAAAGTGAATATAAACAACGCGCGAAAGAAATGGGAAGAATGTAAATGATGGAAACCGCGTGAAACTGAGTCAATGTGGACAAACAGTGCGCCTAATGCAACAGACATTAACGACCACAACAGTAATAAATATCATTCGCGTAGTGCAACAGAAGAACACATGTTGACGATGACAAAAATAAATAAAAATCACTCACCTCTCAATTACGTGTCCGCATTTTGAGGGGGATATACTGCCTTGGTGGCTTAAAAAAAAATCCGTCATTATACACCACGCGACCATGGTGGCAATCTCCGCTTTATTGCCAACCACATACCTACTATGGAGTTGGTGTGAGCTTCGCATTCAGGGTCCTTGAAGTGGAAGGAATGATTCACACACACGTGTTGGAAACCTTGCGATTGAAAGGCAGTCACGACTTGCAACAGTCTGAAACTATAATTGTTCCGGGATGGTTATGAGCCTGTATGACTGACAACAGTGTATCCCTCCCCCTGTCTTTAACAACTCTGAAAAAGCAGTTATTGGATCCTCTTTCGATTCTACCAAACACCCATTTCCCCTCGACCCTTCTACCCCTATTAAAGTTACGTTTCCCAAATTTGATTTGTCAATTTCTACGACGACACCATGACCCGCAATCATACATTGAGAACTCGTAACATCAATCATTCATACTTGTCTACAGAAACTCATCCAGTCAGTCACAGTGTTCTTCGAAACATTCAAATCTATTGTGCACATCTCTGCCGGTAACCTCATTACCCAATTAAGGGCGACAAGCATGGTGTCCCACATACTCAGTTTACTGATGCTGAACCGCATTTGTTATGAATTGATCGCTTGCAGTTGTGGTCGCCCAATCTACATCTCCATTCTAACCCATCTAAGGAACCAGCCTTTGCACACAATTTCATCCATCCACCGCATTCAGGACACTCATACTTGTCAGAGATGAAACTGACACTCATACGCCAACCCACAATAGTCTGCAAGCCTTTCTCTGTTAATTGATGAATAAATAATGTATTGATTGGCCTATCCATGGCTGGTTGAATAATATCAAAAAAATAAACGCCAAGAAGCAGTGGGGAAGCACTAAAGCAGGATGGGCGCCAAAAAAAAAAAGGATAAGGAACAAATGGACAGACACGGTAAAAATGGTGATGCATCCAGTGGCAGCAACTCGACAAGTGAAGGACGATATTTCAGTTACAAAGGAAATTTGCCGAAGCATGGGATTCACGCAATGATTCCATAGTTCAAGGGTTACTCGAACGATTCAAGTCATATTTTGAAGAATACTAGTGCTAGACAGTTGCCACTGATGAAAGTTGTAACTGGCACCAGTATCAGTGACGCTATTAATTGCGAACCTAAGAACCAGGCAAATGTACTTGCGGCCATTGTTTTGGGATTTAACCGCGATTGTTTGGCAGCATCGAGAGTTTGCGTACAGCTGTGAACACAACTCATTTCAGCCGACCATTTGAAGCAGAATGAAACGGAGCTGACCCCTTCAGCTGCTCAACACCTTTCACTTTGCTGCTGAAATTCGTTTTTGTGTTTCCTTCAGAGCTTGACGTTTCAACAACATCTGTCTCCTAAATATCTTGCGCGACGCATGATAATTTATTGCGCTGATCTCGTCATTTTCCTTTGGATAACAATTTCATAGTACTCCTGTGACATTTGGGACTAGTAATACAAAAAATTTAATTAAAATGGAGAAAAAATTGGTGTTATGATGACTAGTTATATTTACTTTTCGAACGATTTTGCTAATACCCTTATTTTCGGCCCATGCACGGTGCTCTGTGGGCTAAATACGAAATTTAAGCCAATCTGGTTTAGCACGGACCATTTTTCCAAATGATGTTTTTCATACTCAGAAGCCTTTGAAACGTTAAGATCTGAATAAAACTCAAATTCGTTTTTTCAGTCATGAGAAAATATGGAGCAGCCCAAAAACTTCAACGGATTTTGACATTGGTCAACCCTCCCAAATATCTGGTAGCCTCCAACTTGACAAATATCACATAATCTGGGGGTTCCTGTTCTTCCACTGAATGCTGCTCAAACATGCTAGTTTCGAGACAAATTCTGAAAAATAATGAGTCCTCAATTTGTTTTTTCGGCGTCATAAATTCATCGTAACTCATACCTTGCCACAGCCCTTCCATAGCACACCCCTGTGCTCTGGAAATGTCAGTTTCTTGTCTATCTTCAAAACAAAATCTCAGTATGTACGTCATCAGATTCAGGTTTTATTTAGTTCATATTCGACACAAACGTCGAATTTTATTATTATATTACGTTGAGAGCGACTGACGGTCAATTGAGTTAGGTTAGATCTCTCAACTGGTTAACTGGTCTCTCAATTAAACAAATTTTCAGAAAAAGAGTCAGCTTTGAGGATTTGTAGATCTATCACTGCTCCTGCAACGGTACATCTCGTGTTATCAATTTTAGTTTCTTTCTATTTCTTTCGTCTGATGTTTTCAACATGCCCGTTCATTTTATTTTGCAGGACCGTCCTGGGAAAGACCGCCCAATGCAATCGAAGAAGACCGATTGTCATATTGATTGGGCGATGAGAAAAACTTGAAGGACATGAGCCATAACATAGGAGGGATGGCACCCTTTGTAAGGTGAGTTGATCCCTCAGTTTGAATTGATTTTCCACCAATTGTAGCTATGGAGAAAATTGGCAATTGTGATGCAAGTCATGTTCCACACAAGAGCTCGTAGTTCATTCCGTTTTTTTTTTTAATGTAGTGAGTAGTGCCATAAATTCAACCCCACGCATTGTGGATATTTTAAGTGTCTCGAGGAATTCGGTGTGTGGGACGTTTGTACCAATTTCTCGTGCGTCTCTTTGTTATTAGTACTTGATTAGAAACAAGCAAATCCTTTTTAGAAATAAATGTGAACAGTTCAGGTGCCATGAAAAGACTGATTATCTTGACAACAAAACTTGAAGCATAATAATAATAAACCGTTTTAACTGCCACAGGCTTATATCTTTCCTGTAACTGTCTGATGGTGACTCAATACAGGTCGTGTCGTAAGTAGGGACAATCGTATAAATTCCATAACATTTTCTATGTAGAACGTTAAGCTCTACCATGATTATATAAACACTGTGAACAACACTTCAGATTATTTGATATAATGATAAAAATCTCTGAATGCGTGCAGGACTGAGGAAAGTAGTGCGATGCGTCGCTCCAGATACTTCTTATTCTGAATATTGTAAGTTTTATTGCTTGTCATTTTGAATGATTGATTTTGGACAATTTCTACGTTTGCAGCATGCCGAGGGGGCGAAACCAAATGTATTATCCACCTTGCCCTGTCGTGGAGCCCCACCCCCACATGCCTCGGCCTCAATTTTACTCTGATGACAAAATTAACTGCGGGTATGTCATTTTCATTATTATGAACTATTAGTTTGAAGTATTATATTACTGAAACGGCGTGTCAGTTGATGACCATAACTAGATTTTTTTACGTGAAGACGAAGAGAAAGCTCAATATTTTTTGTATGATTACACTTTCTTTGCTCCTAGGATAGCAAAAAATGAAAATGGGTTTTTTGAACTGTGTACGTCATATGGCAGACAGTTATAGCGGGGACTAGGATTGTTTAGGTGAATTGCTCGTAGTGAATGGAGTTGGTTTTGTGACGTCTGGGGTATAATAGTGACGTGTACATCAATTAGAAAATGGTTTATTGTAGTCATCGCTGTACTTTTGGTACTTTGAAAAAAATATTGTTTACTTATTTATTATGTGCATCAACAGGATGGTTATGGGCGACTTTAAACCACCAATGATGTCGACGCCACCAGACCCACCACCTACGAAAAAGAAGAGAAGAGCCTCTAATAATAATGCAGCTAACATGGCCAATCAACCGCCTCCTCCTTCGGTCATGCAGGATCTCCTCCCGCCTCCACTTACTGGTACGTTATTGTTGCTGAGCATGCATCAACTTCACTAAGGACTAAACGAACGCATTGCGCAAGTTTCTGCCGTTAGTGTTTTGGAAATATCGACATATTTCAAACGACGTACCATTTTTCAGGTTACGGGGATACTATCGTCGCTTCGAATCCTTTTGACGATTCTCCACCCGCCCAGCCCAGCCCCATGTGCCCCCCTATGGGTTCTCGCCACATGTCAATGATGATGGGAGGACCTTCGTGCAACATGGGGGGATCGCCAATGGGTTGTGGGCCGCCTTCGAGTCCAATGGGCCCCATGTCTATGATGTCAAGTCCTCATCATATGGGGCAAAGCAGGAGTCCCATGTGTGGGCCTCCTCCTGGAATGATGTGCGGAGGCCCTACTCCTGGAAGTCCGATGCCTCCACATAGAAGTCCAACCGTGGGCAGTCCCCTCATGAATGTCGACTGCATTGGACAAGGTGAAATTTGTTTTGCTTGCTCTAAAATTGTTATGTGCAAGTTTGAAATTTGATATTGCTCTTATTTCCTCACATCAGCGTTTTTAATAATTTGTTGTTTCTATGTTTTTGTCTTAGGATCTAGAAAAGGTTCGCCAATGATGTCGCATCCAGGAATGAACTGTGTCTCCCCTATGGGAAGCCCAATGGGGAATGGTCCAATGTGCTCTGGCCCACCAGGTGGGCCTTCCGGGCCACCTCCTATGTCCTCCCCAATAATGGACATACGACCGATTAACAGCCCGATGTGTATGAATAACGGGAATCAGCCTCCTCAGCCATCTCCATCTGGAGGGCCCATGCAGCAGTGCAGCATGCCCCAGAACGACATGTGCAAGAGCTCCAATGTCAACTCCAACGGACCAGTGAGGCAACCTCCTCCTCCTCCGCCTCCCCCTTCACATCCACATTCTCACCCTCATCCCCATCCGCACCCACACCCTCACCCTCACCCCCATTCACACCCTCACCCACCACATCCACCTATGCAACATCAACACCCTATACAACACCCCCCGCACGGTTATCCTCCTCCAAAGCCTATGCCAGTGTCTGCTGGTAAGGTATGTATTTCTCCAGGTTCTAACCATTCATTTATATTTATAAATAAAGAGCAGCGAAAATAGAACAAAATTATCTGTGATAGGTCACTGAACAAGGCAATAATTTAAGAAATGGTACAGCTTCATCAAGTATCTAGACAAAGCACGTTACATAGACACAGAACTGCCTTCAATGAGTTTGAGAACGTCTGGAGATGGTTTGAGAAATGCGTGCACCCATTAACCCTATCTAGAAAATGTTTTATACATGAAAAAGAAACCAAGTAATAACAATGAAGACAAAAAATCCTTGGACAGACCGGTTGAGATGTAGATAGTTGAGGAGAGTGCGAGGTCTTCCTGGGCAATGCACCGAAATTCGACCGTCAGAGTATTGTACTGCTTTATGTAAATGTGAATGTTTTGTTCAGTATCCCGAACAGGTATTCAGTGTGCGGGAGGGGGGGGGATGCCTACGTTAACTATAACGACTCTGGCATATTTGAAATGGAGAATACTGATAGTATAGTGACAGCAGTTTTCCAAGTGGACCTCAGGCAGTTTTCTCTTCTACAATAATTTTTGTAATTCTTTCCAGCTACTTGTTATTGTAACTTATAGAACGATGCTCGTTCAATAATATTTATTTACCTCCTTATTAATTATGTGCCTCAGGTTTACCCGGTTGATCAGCCTATGGTGTTTAACCCACAAAACCCAAACGCTCCGCCAATCTACCCTTGCGGGGTTTGCCATAAAGAAGTACACGACAATGATCAAGCGATACTTTGCGAGTCTGGCTGCAACTTTTGGTTCCATAGGTGAGACATTTATTTACTCTCGATTGTTATTACAAAGGAAGCTGTGTTCTGATTGGTTAGTTCATTAACTTGTCGGTTGTCAATCCCTTGCCTTGAGAAAAACGATTATATAACTTTCCTTTCTACTTTGTAAAGCCAAGGAAAAAATGTGGGAGGTAGACCAAGAATAACTATGCTGTGATAGTATAATGGCACGCATGAAATAATTAGCAGCAGCAGCGGAAATACTAGATTTAAACTCACCATTTTATGTACTACTTTATCCAGTGTTTACCTGATACTAATAACATAATAACAGTGGACACAATCGTTCTACACAATGTTTCTTGTGTCATCTATGCACTGGTGATGAATAACGGTCGTCGTGTACTACCTACCCAGCATATTCCGCAATATTAAGCGCTACCAGTGTCCATGTAGAACATTCTACTAATATCATGTTAACTGGATGGAAAACAGATTAATTAATCTCTCTCACTCTGCACTATGAATACGAATATTCTGTTGAGTGGAACGATTTTGTGAATCAAGGAATCTTTCTACTTTGATTTGTACTCATTGATGCCTGTTCCCTTAATGAAAAAATCATTACTAAAGAGACTTGAGATTTAACATAGTCAAATACAGTTCTAATTTGAACCACATACATGTTAATTCATTCATTTTTCTTCATCTTGTTACTACTTCACAGAGAAAAATAAAGCAACTTGAACACAGCATTCTTAGCTGTATAATCTTAAATTTCTAAACTACGGCACAAAACGTGAGCTTCCATATCTGATTTATCTGAAGAACTAGTTATTAACTTTGGAGCACCAAGAAGTGGAAGATGGTCAATGAGTAGAAATAGCGAGTGAATCCTTAATAATGAATTAGTCCTGAGCGTTCTGGAAAGGCCCGTCTCAAACAATACATTGCATCGAAGAATGTATGTGACTCCGTCCCCGAACGTTTAAAAAGGCACTAACTAGTTTCATTGAACATGTAATATGAACTAACGAAATACCAGTGAGTACATCTTTAGAGCACAAAATTTCCTCATTCACTTATCTTCATCTCAATCGCTTCACCAAGAAAAACGTAGAAAACCGACGATGACATTGCTGCATAAAATATCGCACAAAACGTGAACTATGATATCCAACTAACCAAAGAACTGACTATTAACGTAATAATGAACAAGCAGCATTGTGAAGTGGAGGAAGTTAGTCATTGAGTAGAAATAGCGCACGAATCCTTAACAATGATTTAGTCTCGAACATTCTGGAAAAGGCTCACTCAAAACATTTCGTAACCTCGATTTATTCTCACCGGCGCCTGTTTTTTCAACAAAAATATGTGAAAACGCGAAATACTGTGATCAAATATTGCTGTACTATGAACCAACGAATTATTCGTGAACACATCCCGAGACAGTATATTTTCAAACGAAAGACAACTTTTCTGTAACTTGAACAAGTAATACAACCAGTTTTTCCATTCAGTTAGTAAGAACTTGATAGAGAACCCAACGTTCTACATAGAAGCGGGTGCACACAACATGCGCCGAAATGAAGTGTTTTTTTTTAGTTTGTTGGACAGAGAATTCTACTTTTATTCACACGATCGCAATGGGCCTTGCCCTTTGTCGATAACAAGAAGCATAAACTAGCTTTTCGATTTTCTTCAAAATATTTGATAGTTTATTCTGTTTCTCATTTAACGATTTACTATAAAATTATAGTACTGTCGTGTCATTTGGAACTGTTCATGCAAATTTAATTAAAATCGTTAAAACCGGTTTTGTGGAAAAAATTTGGTGTTTGATCCCTCTAACTATAGTCAGTTTTTAACTGGTGTTGCCAAATCCTCATTTTGGTGTCCCATGGGGATCTGAAGGTTGATATCACCGATTCGGCTCACCCTTTTTCTCTTAATCGCGTGAACACACTGGACGTTTTCTTAAGTTTCAGACTCCTTTGAAACTTGAAGACCCAAAGAAAACTGTTTGCGACCGACTTCCATAGGGTCAGGTGTTCCCTGGCCAGAACCTAGAATATTTGGAATGGAAGTTTCCTGGAAATATCTCTTTGACCAACCCGTGTTATGTTCTGCTTATGTTGAGTGTATCTCGCCATTGCGCCTCGTCAACCTCTATAGCTTGACAATGGGATCTAGGGCCCCGGGGACGCGACAGAGCTCATTACTAGGCTCTCAACAGCCTTGATAGCTCGGCCAATTTGGTCAATTTATGTTCTTCACATTTTATGCGTCTGCTTGATTAAAATGTTCCCTATTGTAAAAGTACCTCCTTTTTTTTCCTCCAGGGTGTGCACGGGCCTGACGGAAGGTGCGTACCAATTACTGACTGCCGAAGTGTATGCCGAATGGGTTTGTGATAAGTGTCTTACGACTAAAAGCATACCTCTAGTTAAGTTCAAACCATAGCGTCAGCCTAACATGCAGTCTACGATATCCTCCAAATGAATGTCATTGTTATTCCTATGTTATTAATGTCGCGGAAGAGATGCTGTGTAAGAAATTGGTTTCAAATCGAAGTCATATTCGTTTTATGTTTCCTTTAAAGCGTTCGTCAGTTTTGCAAGGTTGGTCGAACTTGATTTATGGGGAGGGGTGATGCTTCAGCCCCTGTAGCGGACAATACCGGTAAGTGTGGGCAGGGGAAGAGCCCTTAAGAGAAATATTCGTCTAGTTGCCCAACTTCCTGTCAAAATACCGATTAGATCGTTCGTGGACAAGTTGAGGAAAACCGCTATCAAAAAAGATAGAAACTAAGAAAAATATTTTTGTTCTGGTAGCTTTCCCCCACTTGAGACGTTTTCACTTGTTCTTGTCTCGCTCCCATTTTTCAACCTTTTTGAGATATTAGTGCGTTTTGGAAACCAGAATCATTTAACGTCGCTCATTTGGAGTTTTGTACGACAAATTGCTATTTTATTGTTGTTGTTTTCTCTCATTTGTGGAGGATGAAGGATGTTTTGATGTGGTTAGTGCTGTGTTCCTGCTTCTCTGGGCTGCCTGAGAGATAGAGGCTTTGATGATGCATTATGGAAGAAGACGGTGACCAACTCGATCTGGTTTGCAGATTGAGATTATGAATCTGGCCCAGGGAAGTAGGAACAGACCACCAAACCGTATGAGAGTTTGATTGTTAGGGACAATTACTGACAATACTTTGGGTCAACCCCCACTCTTCCCTTCTGTGGCAGGTCCTCTTCAGTTTTCTTCACCCTTTCACGAGTGAGTCGTCATGTTCACTTGTCATACATAGTACTGCCCAGGTTGGGTCGCTCAGGTTTAGGTGTGCTGGTGTCACTGTCCTCCTTTTTGTGAGCTACTGAGTTTGAGCCTGTGAGCTCCATCTCGTTCTAGATCTCGACGCCCTGCCAATTGGCCAAACAAGCAACTAAACAGAAGTTCAATATTTCTCCATTTGAAAGGCGTCTCATTTTTGGTGCAATCTTCACCTCAGTTGCTTTAACGACGTCGTAGTCCTCCTCAGCACCTGGCGATGTCGCTATTTTGTAAATAACGAAGGAAATCGGAAAAAAACGAGCTTTAGCTTGAGTGCAATGTTTCATTTCTGATGTTTCGTGAACCACACATTTTCTTTGCGTTCGTTTTTAATTGAGGACCAAATTGTGAGGGCAATTGTTCCGAAACCCGATTAAGTGCCCGACTGGCTGTGTGGATGGAATCATCATGTTGCAGAGTTTGCTTCTAGAACATGAACACCACCTTTAGGTGGACTACTCAAAACAACCACTGTTATCAAGTTCACTACCAACCTTGCTCCTTACTCTTTCCTAGGTACAAACTCATCTACCTAAAGTTACGTGATTCAACAAAATGTTGACTTGAACTTTTATCAAATTTTGTATTTCTGAATATGACTGCGCATTTGTACTGTCTGGCGTCACTTGTGGAATTTTTGTTTCGGTGTCGTGACTAAAATGTCATTGAAAACGTGCCATACTAAGTATGTACTGTAACCTATTTTGATTTTATTTACTTTTCTCGCCAGTTGGTTTTGATTCCGAGCGTAGATCGTCCCTACGCTTCCAAAAATGTGCGTTTTGATTTTGAGTTCTCGATAACATTTTTAGACAGCACGCAACTGGAGCAAATGGAAGGTTAATGGGTCTGTGGCGAGTACATTAGTAGCAATGGGCCTTGTTTGGCGAGGAAGATGCCATCTTGGGGGTTCCTTGCATTAGATTGAACCAACGTCCTTCCGAAACTTTTTCTTACTTTAGCCCATTTTTTGTGTGAATGATTTACGACTAGGTTAGTGGCGGTATATGGGTTTGATGTCGGTTTATGACGCTAGAGGTCCTGCATTCCATTCCTGAAGGCTGGTGAGGCTTTTATGACAAATATGGCTGCGGGATCAGGGTTGGATTACCATTGTAACTGTGTTCGTAGCAAATCAGAACCTGGTTTCCCAGGGGCTGATGAAAATGTTTTCATAGCTAATCAGGTATTCATTGGGGGACCTTGATTTGATTCACAGGGGCTGGGGAAGATGTTTCAATGAAAAAATCGATAGTGCATACCTGGGTTTTGTTTCCCAGAGGCTGGCGAGAAACATAGATAGGGCTTGATATGATTCCCAGGAGCTGGTATTCATGGCAAATCCGATGCTGCAGGACATGGGTTTGATTCCCGCAGGTTTTCATGATAAATACGACGTTGCTAGACCACAGTTTAATGCCCAGGGGCTTGAGAGGTTTCCGTCGTAGGAACAGTAAGGCGTTTTAATGCCCAAAAGTTGACGAGAAGGTTTTCATGGCTAAGCTGACGCTTCAGAACCATGGGTTGATTCCTGGGAGCTGGCAAGAAGGTTGTAGCAAAACAGACGTTGGCGACACCTCTCTGTAGAGCTTTGCAGATTCGAATGGCCCTGCATAATCCTTACAACTTGTGGTTGTTTCCCGTTTCCCTTTTTGTAGAACAACTGTAACCTTGGAAGCGCTGTACCCCCCCCCCCCCTCGGTAGCCTTTCATAGACCTCTGTCGTTGTCGTAGTGTTGTAGTTCGGCTCTCGCCCAACCACAATAACTATTAGCCATGGCAATGTGCGTTTCCATTACTCCAAATATATTGTGATCCTCCTAGCTCTTGTTAAGAGCTCAGAACACGCTCATTCGCCACTAGTCTGTTACTAGTACAATTTTTCTTGCCAGGGAGTAGCGATACTGTACAGAAGATACAGGCTACTGGCTGATATAGGAGTAGTCACGGAAATAGAGCATTGGATCCTGCTGGTCTAAGTGGCTAGTTAGTTTCCCATAAATCTCAATCAACTGTGAGAACCCCTCCTTCCCTTCTCCCCATGCCATTTTAATCCTGGCCTAAGTATTATTACCCCCTGTCATCAGTGATTTAGTTTGTATTCGCCTTTGTCACATTTGGGCCCTCATCCGCGATCTTAATAATCTCTTTCCCTGTTGTTCTACATTATCCAGCTCATACTGTACTCCTTCCAAGGCTCTTTGAGAACTCCAGGGGCCACACAATCGACTCCTCAGGCCCTAAGAGGTTGAACAAGCGGCGCTTTGCCCCCTAGCGCCTCCAATTGTTGTTCATCTTCGTGGCAACCCCGTCCCTTTGCTCCTTTCGTGCTTTGCGTAAAAACTCACGAATTTCCTACCCCGTGCAATTTATGGATCTCATGAAATGTAACCATTGCCAGGTGGAATCGTTTACTTAAACAGATGAATAGAATAAAAATGGCGTTACGACGGACAACGCCGCTGAGTTTGGAGGGTATTTTTAAACTGATGATTATAATTGTGCCTTCATAGAGTTTTAGCCTGCGTCTCGCGGGAGTGCGTACTCTTAGTTGTGCTTTAGACACTAAGTTCCTTTTCGATTAAATAGAAGAAAAATTTTTAAAAGCCGACTCCAAATTGAAACATTTGACAGAATTAACAGTTTTTTTGTGGCAAACTATTTGTGTTTACTGTACAACAAAATTGTGCCGTGTGGCTTTCTTTTCTCAATTTTGTGGAAATTTCTCGGGGAAGTCGAAAAGTTCAGTTTTGTCATTTCGATGTTTTTCTTCTTTTTTGTTTCGTGATTTCCTCTGAGAAATGCTAAGCGATTCGACGTTCGTGCGAAATTGTGTGATAATTTGTATTCATCCCCGTTATTTTGGTTTGTTGCTGTATTTGCGTTAGGAGCTGAATCAGTGATGGGAGGTCGACATAACTGCGGGATTTGTTACGTCGACAAGCTCGAGTCACCCGTGTTTTTTCAATCCCATTTCCTTTTTCTAGACTTGCGTCATTTTTGATCGAACGATACTTAAAGATTTGAGTGAAGAGAAGAGCGATGTAGTGATTGATGACTGACTGAATAGATACCGGGGTGTGGGGACTAAGTGGGTGAGTCAACGGGAAAGTGTATTGATTGGCTGACTGTTGAACTAAGTGTGAACTATTTAGAAATGTGACTGAAAACAGAATCATGCAAATTCACTGCTACACCGTACCTTTCCTCTACTGCCAGTGTGACGCTGCTGAAATTGACGACAGAATCCACACATTATTACTCTCAGAACGCATTTAGGCTTCAATTTCCAGTCGCAGAGAAAGTCGTGTCTAGAAATGCGACGTGTGAGTTGGGAGTCGTTGTTTTTCTGTGTCAGCAGCTCTCCAACAAAGAAAACTCCCTTTTGGTTCAGTTATATTACGATGAATTTTGAACCACAAAGCTATTCAAAGCTCGTGTTCCTCTCAACCACAACAGCCGTTGGATTCCCTAAATGGGAGTCAGGCTGTGCTCATTGTAACCTCACCCCATTCCCTCTCGCTGGGAGTCCTAATTAAGAAGTCTTGGACCTAAACCCTTCTCAGCTCGTCTGAATAATACTGAACGTGCATCCGCTCTCTCCAGGTAGTTGCCCTCAATCCACTCGTGACTAAAGCTACTATCGCGGCACTATCGGGACTAAGTACGGTGTGCTCTGCTAAGAGTAGTCCAGAATTGACGACTTCAGAATACGGCTTTCTTCTGAATCCTCAGCCGAATGAACGTTTCATTCATTTGCGTTAACAGAAATGATTGCCACTTGTGTAAATAATTTTGCTGAATAGGCCCCTCCACTGCTAGCCCTTGCACGACCCCATCTGCGATTTTCGCTCCTTGTCATCAACGTGATGCGTTGAGGAGCAAAACAGGCCTCTACCAACAGTGACATTTTCAGTCTATAACTTCTACGTTGCTGTCGAAACCTGAAATCGGTTCACCGTTTGATTACCGTGTTTTCGTTCCCCTTCACTAAAATACTCTCGCTCTTCTCTTTTCTCCTCTCAATTCAACAATTACCCCCAACTCGCCGGTGCAGTTCATTTTGACCTCTCACCACTGGACAAGCGAAATGCGACAGACTCGTTCGACTGTTTTGTAATTTCTTTTTTGTTACTCGAAACTTTTTTTTTTGTTTGTAACGACCGCACAACGCGTTTTTTAAAGTCGAAATGTGTTTCTATCGTTCGCTTAGCATTTCTGTGGCGATTTTCGTTTTTAGTTATTTGTTTGGTGTATTACAGCATTAATAATTGATAAATGAATGTATATCTGTATATAGATTTTATTAACATTAATCTGTAACTTGAAAACAAAAAGAAAAAAAACCTGCAAATTATGATTAAAAAAAAACAACTTAAAAAAATTATGTATATGGATAAGGGATTAATCTGTTTACACGAAGTGTTGATTCACCTTGTTATTTTTTATTTGATTTTGCTTAAAAGTTGTGGTTCTGTTAGTTATGGTGTTGTAAATATGTAGCAACGAAGAGAAAAAAAAAAGTTTTAACGGTAACTTTTTTTTTGTTTTTTGTCCATTCGAACTTAATTTTCAAGTTGAATGCCCCACTCGTCAAGAAAAAAAAGAAAAGAAAAATAAAATTTTCTGCGCACTACTTTGGGATTCGTTATTTCGTTTCGGGGGACTTTTTTTTCTTCTTTTTTTCGGAAACCCTTCCAACGAATCTTTGTAGACAAATGATGTTTGTATATAATCATGGACATAAATTTGAAGTTGAGTAATAAAAAAAAAGAAAGCAGATATATATACACGTCCGGCAAGTCTCTGTGCGTATATATTGTCAAGTTCACACGCTTAGTGTATAGTGTATATGAAACTCTTATTGCTCATTTCATAATTTAATTACAATAAATAATGTACGTGATAAAAAAAAGTTGCGATTTTTTTATTTTAATTTTAAATGAAGACCTCTTTTGTTGAGAATAGTGAATGTATCGGGTATATCCCTTTCCGCTTCATTGTGACCAACTGTGCTAGTGTAGGTATTTCACTGCTTGAGGGTGGAGTCTCAGTTTGGGCCCTTGCAGTAGAGACACTACGCCAGAATTTCACAATATTACGGGAACTTCTCAAATGGAGAAGCGCTAGACTCTTAGATTCGATTCCTGATGTTCCTCTGGTTATCGTTCTACAACACAATTGGTAGGTTTGCAGGAAAAGCCTAGCTCCTGAAGAAGTTTGTGGAGATACATGGGCTTATTTTGTTAGAGTGCCACTGTGCTGATTTCAGTTTCTCCATCAATAAGCCGCCACCTGACTTCGTGGCGTTCATGTGTTGAGTGTCTTCGCTTGTTCGTTCGTTCACCTCTGCTCTGTAATATGTCGTTTATGTTTGTTCTCTTAATATAATTTCGTTCCCGATCCGTTTTTATCCATTTCGCCTACTGCGTTTTAAGCTTCTGCTTAAAATATTTTACACCTTCGGAGATACATGAGCTCCGCTTCGCTTTGACGCTTAACAAAGACACTGTCCTCTGTTTCTTTCATGTCCAAGGAATCGCTGCATCTGACAAGTTAGACAGAAAACTGCTGAATGAATGGCAATCTAATCTGCAATGGCCCCGTACAGTAGTCAGCATTCGAATATCCTGTCAATTCTTCAATCGTCACAGAATTAACCACCTTTTAATTCATCCAGATGCAGATGAG
Organism: Pachypeltis micranthus; assembly: GCA_020466155.1. Lineage (NCBI taxonomy): Eukaryota > Metazoa > Arthropoda > Insecta > Hemiptera > Miridae > Pachypeltis > Pachypeltis micranthus. The sequence continues at coordinate 45,390,429 of CM035769.1, forward strand.
TCCCTGAGTAGGGGGTGGAAGCTTCTGCCTCTGCATCTTACTAGGGTCCTTCAAAACTCTAGGGAGGCCAGTAAGTCCAAATTGTCTCGTCCTGGGATGAGGAAAAGCCGTAAGTGCCATTAAATGATAGGGCTAGCGACCATTTTGGCCTTAAGAGTTGTTTGACTCAAACATAGTACCAGGGGAATGCGCAGCCTGCAGCCTTGCGCCCGTGCATTAAAGGTAGGTAGAACTGAGCAATTTAACTCCTACCCAGGGCAAGGCCTGACAATTCTGGAAAATGCTCTTGCTCTGCAGACATCGCGGAGTCACTGGAGGGTAGTCATCCCTTCCCTTACTTCGTTTTTAAACTGCGAGGTCTGGGGGAGGTGGAGGCCACCCGATCGGAACTCCCTCAGACATCCCCAAATGCAAAATTGTAACTGTCTCTTTGAGATACCGCAGTACACGTTTGGCTGCTTTCCAGTGAACTTCTATGTCTAATCGAGTACCAATGGCCAAATACATGAGTGGCCCTGCCAAATTATGGAAAGGATTTTTGTCCGCTTGCGTTGAACATTGTCCTCCACCTGAGAACTCCTAGAGCAGACAGATCAACTCACCAATTAGTCAAATGAAATTTTATTGCATGCAGTAAGTCATTTTAAAATTCATTATTTGAAATCGAAACACGTCCAAAAATCGAAATATACTTCAACTTTACAAAACTCGAGTCGCAACTCTGTAACAACCGCGGGATTACTGTAATTTAGGGGCCTCTCCTTCGTTCTTGACGCAGTCCACTTCGTAGGGAGGGGCTTCGTGGGTTTTGTCCGAAGTTGTGGAAGAGGCTTCTCGCTCTTTTTCGCTCAATTTTCTGTAAAGGAGGTTTAGCCTCGGGAGGAACGAAGAGGGAGATAGCGGGTTCGCCCTTCGTAGATCTGGGTCGTTTTGAAAGCGACCCTCTTCTAAACTTCCTGCTGAAAACCAACGAAAGAATTGACACTATGTAGTGAGACTGAACGGGACGCACCGTTGAACATGTTTGAGGATACACTGTCAAATGAGGCTAAACGGTTACATTGGGACCTGCTTGTGAACACAAAGTTGGTCGAACTTCACGAAAAATTACATAGCTTTCCTTTCTACTTAGTAGAACCTAGGAAAGTAACAACTCGTTGAGCAGGACAAGGTTATCGCGATTAAAAGTCAACGTTTAGCCCTCACGTATATTAAGTTAAGAAATTATTTGTTATTAAACCAAGGAAGTAGGGAACGGACGTTCAGATAACTCAAATGGTAACAACTCGCTCTTTATAGGGCGCTTTAAGACATCTGTGACGCTTCACGTGGCTTTCTCCAGCCCGACGTGCACTCAGGGATTTTTATGGATTTACCGAATAATCCGATCTGTTTTAGACACAGTTCATATAAATAAACTCCAAAGAAAGGCACTTCACGTACAAACTGGCAGCGCTCCGGGATTTGTTGGGCTGCTGCTACTTACGCCAGAGTATTCATTTAAATACATCGTAACGGACAGCACTGTTGATATGATATTTTCGGAGGGGTTTTGTGTTCATAGTTGTAGGCCATAAAAGAGCCATAAAAACGAGGTAGGTTTGAATTCCGGAATTTATGAGGTGACCCTCGACTGTCACAAGACCATTATTAAACTCGCATTGTATCGGCACTTTATTGGGATAACACTCGGGTTTTTACTTTCCTTGGTTCTACAAATTAGAAAGGAAAGTTATGTAATCGGCTGAAAAAAAACAAAGTGCGCAGCAACACCCAAATTTCCTCTACCCCTATAAGTTCGAACAGCAGCTACATATGCGGGCGCTATATATTCGTTCAACGCATTTCTACAGGAACATTTATGGAGAACAATAAATATGTAGGGACTAGTTAGCTGAGTCACTCGTAAGTTTGATCGAAATCGTTAGACTAGTTTTTCAGGGAATTGGAAAACCGATAAATTAATATTCGACAAATCTACTTCTCTGAGTTAGCTTGGGTTATATTTCCGTTCAACGTACCTATACAGAAATAATTACGAAGAACGAAATGTGGGTATGGTTGGCTAAAAAAACACTCCATAAGATTGATCATATCTGGTAAAGCAGCTACCCCAGAATTTACGGAAATGTTCGAAAAAACGTTAATGTCGACACACTGATTTTTATCTCTGTTCAATGCCGCTGTCAGAGGAACATTTATTCAGAGCAATATATAGGTATTACCTATTCGAAAATATCCTGTGAGTTTTGTGAAAATCGTTAAAGCCGTTTTGCAAATAAGCCTAAAACACCTATTTTCGCTTCATAGGGCTATATCTCCGTTCACCGTATTTTCATGGAGATATGTATGAAGAAGAAAAGTTATGCATTAATTAGTAGAAGATGATTCGAAAGTTTAATCAAATTCAGCCGTTTTCGAGAAAAATGCGAATAACCCTAGTTTTTGATACATTTTCGTCTCCTCCCCCTTCCCATAAAGCAAAATCGCCCATAAACTTATTTTGGCGTGTAAAAAAAAACAAACAAATAAAACAGAAAAAGAACCAGCTCAATCGGTTCAGTCATTGTCCCGCAAATCCAACACACGGACCACGCACCAAAATTAGGTTTGTTTCAGTATTCCTCAAAACGTAAAGATCTGAAGAAAAGTCAAGTAAAAACTTGTGTCTGTGAACGATTTTTAGAGAAAACGACCGATGGTTGATATGTAGCCCGCAGGTTACCATGACACGCCAAAATGAGGGTATGAGCAAATTCCGCCCAAAGTTAACTATAGTTATCATGGTGATCAAAACACCTAATTTTTTTTCTCAAAAACGGCTATAACGATTTTGATTAAACTTTACGTTGATAGTTCCCATTAAGGAAATTATACTATAAAATTACCATTCGTGGGAAAATGACGAGAGCAGCACAATAAATTACCAAAATGTTCGACGAAAATCGATTTTATTGGGGTTTTCCTTATAAACTCCGATGAAATGTTACTCCAATTGTCAAAAGAATTGGTGTAGCAGTTCAATCCAATGTCTATAGGGTGAGCGTTTAAAAACGCTCATGAGGTATATGGGGGTCACTGAAATAAACTGGGTGATAAATGAATTGAATAAGTTGAAAGAGCCTCGAACTCAAGTGAATTGACGTAAAGCTAAGGAAAGTTGTGTTGCAACGCAGCAGATGTTCTAAAAAAAACTCTGGTGTTTGAGTGAGATTCATGATAAAGAACCACTGAAATCGCTTTCCGTCGAAATGTTTCATAATTTATTGTGCTGCTCTCGTAATTTTCCAGAGGGCAACTGTGCAGTACTTTATATCGCCTGGAGCTACAATAATCAGCCGTACAACAAATTTGCTCGAAATCATTTCAACAAAAAAATATTTGGAGTTTGATCGCTATGCTAACTACTGTTAATTTTGAACTGAACTACAGTGTAGCCATTCTTTCAGTTGTGTTCGCAAACACACACACAGATAATTTTCTCAAATAGTATTTTACAGACTCTTTTTCTCAGCTTATTACTTAAATTTCCTTTCTGATATGTAAGGGAAGCAAAAAGAGAATTGAAACGAATTTAAATGTAATTCCACTGAAAATCATGGTATTAAGGATTGGTTTCAATCAGCTATCACTAGGATAACGCTCCAACTCGCTTTGTTGAGGGGCCTTCACACAGTGTTCTGGGGAAAACAATGATTGACCGATTATTTTGACAAATGCAGGCAGCAACTGATGGCCAGTGGGTTGTTCACCACATCCACTTTCTTTACAGTAGTCGTAATACATGAGGCAGCTGTATCTTCATTCAATGCATTTCTATAGATGAGCTTATTGAGAACCAAATGTAGCTATTAGTTGGCTAAAAGCGTCCCATAAATTTAATCGTAATCATTAATGCTGTGTACGAGAAAATTACAAAAAAGATTGACAAATCGCTTTTTTTTGCCAATATATCTTTATGACTGCTGGTTTACAGAAATTGTTACGGTCAACAAAATGAGGGTATTGGGGCCAATGTAATGAATGCCTCTTGCTCTATCTTTGTTGCTCTCACCTGTTTTGGCAGTAAAAGCAGATCCAGTTGACGTCAACCTGAGCCGTTTAGCCGAAACTGAGTCTTCTTCCGGTGGGGATGATGCGCATCGTTTGGCAACAAGACTCCTGTTAAAATACGGAACGCGTTTAATTAGACGTAGTAAAATTTGGATGAACAGAAAGACTGATAGTGTGTTTATTGATAACGTTGCAGATTGGCCACAGAGGGTCACGCGCTAGAGCATCCACAGAATGGAGCAACAAGTGACGACATTGCATCCGACTGAACAGACTTTGTACAGAATTGTCATTGTAGTCGTGAGAAAGCAAGGTAGTTCAGCGAGAAAGAGTGATGCAGCTCAGACTGTCTGTCCCCCGCTCTAAGTTCCAACAAGTGCTTGGTTTCTAGCTCCTTTCGACGTACAATAATTCGAAGAATCGGTTGAATTGGCACAAATTACCTGAGAAGGTCGCTGAAGAAAAAACAGTGGGGAGGCCCGCTGGGGTTGTAGAGATAAGGAGGGGTGGCTGCCATCAGCCTGCACACCAGTTCCACTCCAGCCATCTCACCACCGCTCGTCATTTGACACTGAAAATCCACAAATTCGACGTATTGTAAGAATAACAAAATTTCTACTTTGTCTAGTGGTAGAAAAAAATCTCTCAAAGTCAACGTGACAACTTTTTAAAAAATCAACATCTGGAGACGTCAAAGTTAACGTTGCCTTACATTACCCTCCCTCGTCTCAGCTTTTAATAATCTAATTGAATGAAGGAGACGCTTCTATCACCCAAACTGCGCTTCAATCTTATTACGAAGAATCTTTTGTGGTTCGCTCCAGGGAGCTTTATGCTTAGAGCACCTCCCACAAACCCCCTTTGGGTTGAATACCCAGATCAAGTCTCGGTCCTTCAATGAGATTGTTTCTTTTTGCGTTTTATTCTGCATCTCATGGCAATTGTAACCACAATACGAAACCGCATTCGTCAACTCGAGTTTCTTCTCAACAGCAAACACCTCTCTCTAGAAACTAAACGGCAAATCTACAATCAGACCCATATGGCAATACGTGTGCGAAATATGGAGCTCTGCTTTTGACTCACAGATCTGCAGAATTCATACCCTTCAAAATAGAACACTCAGACTCATCAGACTATTCTCGTGGTATGTTAGGAACACACTCCTCCACTCTGACTTGGACTTGGACAGTCAATGATGTACTAGAGTCATCCATCGTACAGCAACATCGTCTCCCGAATGCTATGCCATCCAAATGAAGTTGTCGGGTCCATCCCTGCCGCCCCTCCACCCGAAAGGTCAACACGGTGTTTAAAGCGTAAACGGCATTCTGATCACATGATAATCCCTGACGGACCCGACTGATTCAATTCAGCAGCCACTCACCTTCATGAACATCCTCACTGTCAGTACTTACTCTTAACTTCTGACTCAACTGTGATCACCACTCTACTCCTGAAAACTACTCTGTTATATTATTAATTATAATCTATTTATAACTTGTTACAGCTCAAAAGTCGTGGCTACCAGTGGGTAGTCTACCTCTACCTATAACTGTATTAGCGTACTTAACAGTGATTTACACAAATAAAGTCTATTTATTCTTTAAAAAAACAAAAAAATCTGCAACTGGGCGTTATGTAGAGCAAATTCTCGCACTGTTTTTAAGTGGGGGCGGAGTTTTATAGCATATTCATTCTTCTAAGTGAGGAATTGTTGAACTGGGTGTACCGAAAGTCCTGGTAAATTCAACGAGTCGTGCTGGTGACAGGGAAATGGTGTGATGAGGTGTAGACCAGGAAGCTAACAAAAATAGTGGTACCTTTTCATCCCAATGGCTCGATGGTGAGGGCAACATTGAAACGCTCCACTAATCTTGCTGATTGTGGATGGAGGGCTGTTGATCGTGTGCGGTTCAAAATGTTGTTTTTGGTCAGAGTGAATTTTGGAAGGAACCCCGATGCGAGGAAATACTTGTTCAATCAACGCAGTGGCTCCCATATATGTTCTGATTGGGCAGAAGGATGACTTTGAGTCACTTTAAAAAGTAATAAACAGCTACCTGCACATTATTGCCTCTCTTTGTGGTTGGAAATGGGCCCAAAATGTCCACTCTAATCCTATCAATCTGTTAAAGTGGGCCTGCTTTGATTGAGCCTTGTGGTGAGTGGTGTGGCACGGATGAAGAGACTCCCTGCCATGTCCTGGCCCAGTGCCAGAGACTTGAGAGAGAGCGACTTTTGGTCTTTGGTACCACTTCTCCCAGGGTGGACACCAATGAAAACTGGCTTTCCTCAGGAGGCTAGGGATTGACCTGTAAGACCTTAGGACTGGCACAATAGGCCATCTAGCCGCGGTGCACATCCCAATTTGCGGGACAGTCAGAAGATTATATACATTGATTGAGCCTTTACTAGACGGCATTCCCAACAGGTGTGGCACCATGATCTGACCTTCCAGAAGTAATATTGCTAGTTTCTTCAAGGTTTCCCAAAATCCAAAATTGCCTCCTGTTGAGTTGTTCAGGAGCCTGGAGATTTGATATTAGAGATTTCGTTTCGTGGCACAACCCATTGTAACATAATCTGCTCACTTTTTGCTTCCTATTTGTGATAGAGCTGATCATTTAAAATTTCGAGTGAACCCCATCGATTCCATAATTGTTTTGACCTTGAGCTCTGATCTATAGTCTCATCTGTTTTTGGTTTCTGCTTTTTTGTTTAAACAGAAGCAGCTCAACAATAACGGGATCAACCTTGATACTGCCATGGCACTGCTGAAGTACTTCGTCAGCTTGTAAGGCCTCTGTCAGTCGCTTGGCTGGACACATTAGTTCCAATGAGGGCTTGTAGTTTCTGAATAGAGGAAGTACAGTGCTGCAGTTCTACAAGTGTAGTTTCCAGCCACTCACGGATTCGCTTAGATTATCAGGCGCCGAGGGTTTAGATACTGACATAGGAAGTGATTAGTTCCACCCTCCAATGTTGGTGTAGCAAACGAGTATTGCCTGGTTGAGATCGCCCACTGTGCATTTACAAAAAAAAGAAGAAAGCATGACAGCAACTTTGTAAAAATTAACAGCGTTGCCTTACAGTATTCTTTCCATTGATCACTTGCGAATATTTAAATGAATTCAGTCGATTGAGTCAAGAATGAGGGCTGGTTGAACCATCTGTGTTTGATCACTTCACGTGCCAAGGAGCAGTCAACAGTAACCACCAATTTTCCTCAAATGTGCAAACATATTTAACGATATTCACCAAACTGCATGTTAATAAGCAGTGAACGAATCGAGATACTCAATGAAGAGAATCAGTGCATAGGCGAATCACGAGAATGTCAACATGATTTTACTGAGAAATAGTAGCAAGTGAGACGGTGGTGGGTTGAATTCATGAATGTTGTGATGGTAAATAATTTACTTAAAATAAAACTAATACTAGTAAAATAGTATTAGATGATGAAACAATTAAATAAATAAAATGATACACAAGACTTTGGTACGGGCATAATATTGTTACCCGGTGGGGGGGTGGGGGGGGATTAATTTATAGCGATATCCCACTAAGAGAGGAAGTAGTACAATATCAAGCCAAATGCAATTTAAACAAGTAGTTTTATTCGTGAATTACATACGGAGATGTTTTACCACCACAAACCGGGAACTGGGTGGGAGCAAACGCGAGCGTGGACGATGCAGCGACAAATCTAAGGCGCGTGGTTTCCCCGGACTCGTTGTTTGAGACAGACACACGGGAAGATGTCAATGTTGATGCAGGAAGGGGGATTGAGTGGTTGTGAGGTGTACAGTCGGTAGGTTTCCGCTGCTGCGAACGTAATGACGGGCGAGAGAGTAGGCTGCAGCAGAAGGACAGAAAATTTGAAGGCAGAGGGTCAAAAATTTCCATTGCATTAGAAGAACCTTAAGGTTTTTTCTGCGTGGCCGGCATCTCGAACTAAGGTAGGGTAAGTTCGACCACTAGTTGGGTGCCAATGGTACGGGGGGGATTAATATTGAAAGCGATGTCGCACCAAGAGAGTCGGGAAGTAGTACGATATCAAGCCGAATGCAATTTGAACAAGTAGTTTTATTCGTGAATTACATACAGAGATGTTTTACCACCACAAACTGGGAACTGGGTGGGAGTGAATGCGAGGGCGGACGACATGGCGACGAGGGAACTGGCTCAGTTACAACTGACGGCAGCAAAGTCTCGAGCGAATTGGGGCATTTGAGGTGCCCAGTCAGCATAAATGCCCCAGACAAGCCTCTGCTGAATCGAAGGGTGTAGTTCGTCTCGTTACAATATTAATACATTGACTAAAGGCTCAGCATTGCCAATTTTTGGTTGATATTTTTTACGTTCTGTGTGTTAAAAAAAAAAGAACATCCTTATCCATTTATTAATTGATTGATACCTCGCTCAGTGATTCAGTCCAGTGGGTGCTGCGCCTGTAGTCTGCAAAGCATGGTAGTTGTTTCTTGTCATTGAGCCCCTGCAGTCCAAGTGGGTTACACCTGAAACAAGTTAATGCACTGACAAAAAACACCCAACAAAAAGATACGCTATGTTCAGTAAAAGGGTGTTGAACGAAGTGTTAAAAAAAAGTGTACTGTATTCGTGTCGAAACAGAGTCAAAGTAATTTGAGAGCAAGAAAATAGTAAAAAATAAAACAGTAATTAGTTATCTCACGTGACAAGAAATCTGACTGGGTATTGTCTCTCTGAACTTGGTGTGAATTGGGTGGCACAATGGAAGTGGCAGCGGTTAAGAGCAAAACTGAGGTGTTGCGTGTCTGAGAGCGAACGGGGACCAAATCAGCTCAAATTTGATGTTGATTCGGGACATCAAAATAAGGGTATAAAGAAAATTGGCACAAATAACTATAATTATCATAGTGATCAAAACCATGAATCTTTTTCATTCTCAAAAAGATCTCGAATTTGATTGTTTTTAAATTTTATTTTATTTTTGTACGAACAGCTCCAATTACCACAACAGCACCGTAAACTTCTCATTTTCGGGAAAATGACGAGAGCAGCGCAATAAACTATTGAAAATTTCCACGAATAGCGAATTTTTTCATTATAAATCCAATAAGATAAAATAAATAGGGGCAACCTCAGAAATTTAGAGTTGCTGCTACTATAATGAATATGAAAGTATGTCGACTGTTTTCTTTCGATTTTTACGTTTTGTGGCCGACTGAATCCAGAAAAACTTAATTTCCGTGGTCTGCTTGTGCGTGTGTATGACATGGCGAGTCCATCTGCCCCCAAGCCCAGTAAGCCTTCACAGTTGGCAGCTATTCAGCGTGGTTCAGTTGACAGATGGGAACTCAGGCAGTGTCCCAACTCCTCCTACTCTTGGGCGTGAGTGGAGTGGGCTTCAGAGGGCATCCATGGAAGGGATCACGAACACTTTCATGCCATTTGTGTGGCGTCACAAGGTTGTCCGTTATTTGTCTGGACTGACATCGTCCTCGTTGCCCCCGACAAGTCTGCAGTAGTATCTGGCTGTCGGGATCTTCCGCTAACGTGGCAAGCCAAAAGACGCCAAATATGACAGGAGGGTTCTGCGTATGGCAGTGTCAGAAGCTCGTGGAGAGTGGAAGCAGGTAATTTCAGTGTACCAGCTTTGATCGTGTCCTGGCAGTTTTACGGCGTGTAAAAAAAAAGTGCTGAGGAGATGTGTCGGCTGTGCGTGTCGGCAAGCGTTCTCTGAGATATCACCACTCGTGTGTTGCTCGGATCAGATCCAAACTGGTCATTCTATCATGGAATATCCTGATGTCCTCCTTTCCTAACCCCTCTCCCAATATAATAAGGCTTTTCGAAATTTCCTCGAAAACAGCTCTAACAATTTTGATCAAACTTGCAAATTATATTTAACTAATGAGCAGGGGGCTAGCTGTAATTGGCTTCTGAAGAAGTCAGATAGTGCGAAGCGTAAATCACAGTTGGTATGCGAGTTATTTAACATACACTAAACTATAAGGAACTTCTATAGACAAATTGAGATGAATTATTATTGACAAACATACCTCAGGAAGTTGGTTGTGGTTTCATAAACTAATGACACATTTTTCTGTACATTGTCAGTGTTCCTTATAGTTTAGTGTATGTTAAATACACATAATTTTCTGACCCGAGCGGACAACGTATTTTCTCGCTTATGGTTCCCCTAGTAGGATTTTTCCTCGCCCACTTTCTGGCGGCACTCAGCGCTACAAGTCGGACAGTTGACGATCGTATCTCAGGTCTCGTTCCTATACAACTTTACCTATCAAAAACTCTTTTGTGTATCCTCATATCCTGTCTCAAGAGTAAAACACAGTAGCCTCTCACATTCATCTGATTTGTCAGCTTTTTTACTTTCCTTGGCTCTACAAAGTAGAAAGGAAAGTTATGTAATCGGCTGAAAAACAAATTTTGAGTTCTCTTCAGATCTTTACGTTTCAGACCCCCCTGAGTCCGAAAAACACTATTTGGGAAAATGGTCTGTGTGTCTGTGAACAATTTTTAGAGAGAACCACCGTACCAGATCAGCTCAAACTTGATATCTCGCCTGCAGGTCACCATGGGACGCCAAAATAAGGGTTTGAACAAAATCCACCGAAAGTTAACTATAGTTATCATAGTGATAAAACACCAAATATTTTTTTTCTCAAAAACGGCTCTAAAGATTTTGATTAATTTTTTTTATATAGATAGCTCTCAATAAGGCAATTATACCATAAAATTCCCATTTGTGGGAAAATGACGAGAGCAGTACAATAAATTACCAAAACTTTCGACGAAATCGATTTTAGCGCGGTTTTTAGAGAAAACCACCGTACCAAATCAGCTGAAACCTGATGTGTAGCCTACAGGTCACCATGGGACGCCAAAATAAGGGTATGGGCAAAATCCACCGAAAGTTAACTATAGTTATCATAGTGATCAAATCACCAAATTTTTTTTCTCAAAAACGGCTATAACGATTTTGATTAAATTTTTTATATTGATAGCTCTCAATAAGGCAATGCTACCATAAAATTCCCATTCGTGGGAAAATGACGAGAGCAGCACAATAAATTATCAAAGTTTTCGACCAAAAGCGTTTTCAGCGCAGTTTTTTCTTTATAAACTCCGCTAGAATTCTTGTAGAATGTAAAAAAAAATTGGTATTGTAGTCCAATCCAATACCTATAGGGTGGATGTTTAAAAACGCTCATGATATACATGGGGATCACTCCAGAAATTCCTGAATTTCAACTACTGCCGTTTCGCTTACTACCAACCTTTCTAAACATTTTTACCCAATAACTCTGTAAAAGTAATTACTATCCTTCTTCAAAAAATTTGTGTTTACAGCTTCATTAATTCTCTGTGTGCCAATCGCTCAATATTGGTCCTGCAATGAGTACGAGCAGCACAATAAAATCTGGAACTGTAAGCACCACCGCTTTCTGCTGCCGTAAAGTGTTATTTGACCAAGTTCAAATTAACTGAGTGATAAATGAATTGATTAAATAGAATTAGTCATGTACAAAGTGAATTATTGTAGAGCTAAGGAAAGTTGTGTGTTGCAACGCACCAGATATTTTGTACTAAACTTCACTTCTTCTCTTGCATCCAACATTCGTATTACAAATATTTATGCTTGGATCGTATAAATTAACTTTTTTCACCTCCTTAGACCAAAATTCGACAGTCAATTCGTCAAATTACGCCGAACCATGACACGAAGTTCAAATAAAAACAGAGCTTTTGCAAAATCCTGCAACCTGAACTGTCGCTGCCAGTTATTTTCCTCTCTTGGCTTATACATCGCGAAATATGCGAATATGACTTGTACTAAACAGTGGCACGTTTATTTTTAATTTATATCCTCAATTTAAAGCAGCCAAACAAAACTCTCAGCCATGCGGCGCAGTAGCTGAGTAAATCCGCTGCTGTATCAAACTAACATATAACTAAGCGTCGCTCCAACAATGACGTAAGCTCGTGACAACGCGATGGTGTTCAACGCCAAGCAACGCGTTTACAGATCGTCGGATGATGGGCTTAAAAGCCAGGTTTGACGTATTGAAGTGAATATTTTGACTAGAGGCTTAGTGGAGGAGCAGAATGACGACGAGAGGGTTGGGGAGGCTGATGAAGGGCTTGGAGGAACGGCAGGAGGGAGCGGGAGCCGGCCAGGGGATAATAGTCGAGCCCTTAGCATTGCAAATATTCCCCACAAGCCTCCGGATGAAGCACAACTCGTTTCAACTTTCGTCGCGCTCTCACAAATTTCGAATTTCCTTCGTTTTAAAGTATATAAACAATTGCATTTTTAATCACCAAAAAAGAATGGATTTGGGGGGGGGGGGGGAATCCAGGCACGCAATCACCTGCTGTGGCAACCAAGTTCTGTAAATGTTCGCGAAATCACTCGCGAAACTCAGCCTGAAATCATCGTGGTCAGCCTGAAATGGTCTAAGTGTGTGTTTGTAACGATTTGTAGAGAAAACGAGCGAAACAAATCAGCTCAAACTTGATATCTAGCCCGCAGGTTACCATGGGACGCCACAATAAGGGTATGAATAGATTCCCCCGTAAGTTAACTATAGTTATCATACTGATCAAAACACCACTTTTTTGCTTTCCACTACCCGAAGGGAAGGAAAGTATAGTAATCGGAAAAAAAAAATTTGGGTTTTCTTCAGATCTTTACGTTTTGATGCCTACTGAGTCTAAAAAACCTAATTTCGGCGCGTGGTCCGTGTGTGTGTGTGTGTCTGTAGTTCGATTTGCGGGAGAACGGCTGATCCGATTGAGCTGGTTCTTTTTTTGTTTTGTTCGTTATTTTTTGTAGACGCCAAAATAAGGTTATGGACGATTTCGGCCGATTGGAAGGGGGAGGGTTTTTCGCATTTTTCTCGAAAACGGCTCTAACGATTTTTATTAAACTTTCGAAATATTTTCTACTAATCAATACCTAACTTTTCTTCTCCATACATATCTCCATGAAAATACGGTGAACGGAGATATGGGCCCCTGAAGCAAAAATAGGTTTTTTACGCTTTTAGGCAAAACGGCTTCAGCGATTTTCACCAAACTCACAGGATGTTTTCAAATAGTTGATACCTACATATTGTTCTCAATAAATGTTCCTCTGACAGTCCATTGAACTGAGATAAAAATCAAAATGTGTCGAAAATAACGTTTTTTCGAACATTTCCGTAAATTTCAGGGTAACTGCTTCACCATATGTGATCACTCTTATAGAGTGTCTTTTAGTCACCCATACCAACATTTCGTTCTTTATAATTTTTCTGTATATATATGTTGAACGAAGATATAAGCCAAGTTAACTCAGAAAAGGAGATTTGTCGAATATTAATTTATGGGTATTCCAATTTTCTCAAAAACGGCTCTAACGATTTCGATCAAACTTTTGGAGTACTCTCAGCTAACTAGTACGTACATTTTGTTCTCCATAAATGTTCCTGTATAAATGCGTTGAACGAAGATATACCGCCCGCTTATGTAGGTGGTGTTCGAAATTACGGGGGTGGCGGAAAGTTGTGTGTTGCTACGCACCAGATATTTTCCTTATGAACTCCGCTGAAATGTTATTACAATGGTCCAACAAATTGGTTGTAGTAGTCCAATCCAATGTGTATAGGTCGAGCATTTAAAAACGCTCATAAGGTATACGTTTGTCACTCCGAAAATTCCCGAATTTCAACTACCGCTGTTTCGCTTACTACCAGTTTTATAAGTTTTTACCCGATAACTCTGCAAAAGTGATTTCTATCCTCTTCAAAAAAATTGTGATTACAGCCTCATTAATTCTCTGCGTACTAATTGCTCAATGATGGTACTGGAATGAGTACGAGCGACACAATAAATTCCGAAACTGTGAGCACTACCGCTTTCCGCCGCCGTGACAATACAAATTGACGTAGAGATAAGTTTGCTGTTACTCCCCAACGATTGTATTAACCCCATTCTTCGATCCCACTATTCGATGTCAAAACATTGTTTCACCGTTCTCCAACGAGTTTTACTAAATATCTCGACGGAGATGTATAAATTAATTTTACAGAATTTTCATATTTCTTACCGCATTCCAGAACAACTTTGACGCAATCGCTTTATACTCTTTTTTGAAAGGTTAAAATTGACATTTCACGTTCAATCAGTCATTTTAGTTACCGTAAAATTTCTACTCAATTTCCCAACGAGTGCTCAGCTACTTCTACGTGATGGGTAACCGTGTGTAACCGTCAACCCAAACGGTTTTGATGGTTTACCTTAACTATTTTCACTCCAACTCCTCACTATTTAATTACAGTTTCCCCGCTATTTTTGATGGTTCATAAAAATGGTGTCACCGTTCCCCCCCGGGGGGGGGGGGAGGAGGGTTCATAAATTCCTAGACACTATTCTAAAGATTTCAGAATTATTTTTATGCAATACTCCAATTTTTTATCCAACTTACTACGTTCACTCGACCACTTTTATTCCCATTTTCGATTTTTACTTTACTTGGCTCTATAGTTATCATAGTGATCAAAACGCTATATGTATTTTTTTACTGAAAAACGGCTTTAGCGATTGTGATTACATTTTTTGTGTGAACAGTTCCAAGGAATGCAACAATATTAAAGAACTAGTACGGGCCAGGTATTCAGATCACATTAAATCTCTTAGTAGGAACAAAGACGACTCAAATTTTGCCAACCACCTCAAGACAACTGGACATGAATCTACTAAAATACAGGACTGAACCACTTTGCGACACAAACGATACAAAGGTCGGAAACTGAACATATTAGAAAACATGGAAATCTATAAACACAAAACTTCAATGGGCAGATCGTAAATGAACAAATCAAAACAAAATGCGACATCACTCAAGACACTACACAAACAATAACAGCCAACTGACGGATTTACGGACCACCCCATACATAAAAGACTTAGTATCGACAATCAACAGATTATTTAGGACATACAAACACCGCCCTTACGTTCCTTTCCCTTCACTTCCTACGGATGTCCCAGGAGGAGTATGACCTCCTTACCTCCCCTCCCTCCATCCCAAACGTAACACCATCCAGTTCACCTTTCTCTTCCTGCATAAAGACCACGACCAATTAACTGACTTAAGTACTCACTTAACCGCCAGACGATGATGTATTCACATCGAAATCACTCGCCCAAAGTATCTCACCATCCAGAGAAGACCGAGTCATGGTTAAGACGGAGGTGGTTAACTTTAGTGACGCAACAATACCATAAAATTCTGATCTGACGAGAAGAGCACAATAAAATACCAAACATTTCGACAAATATCTATTTTAGCGCAGTTTTTTGTGTAAGCTCCGCTCAAACGTTACTGAAATCTTCAGAAAAATTGCCGTGGTAGTCCAATCCTGTACCTGTACCTGTACGAAGGTATATAGGGGCTACTCCAAAAATTCCAGAATCACAACCCCCGCCATTTCACCTACTACCACTTCTCACACTTTTTATCCGATTACTCCAAAACGGTGAACGTGACCATCCTACAAAAAGTTGTATTTTTAATTCTTAATTAATTCTCTGAGTGCCGATTGCTCAATAATGGTCGTGCCGCAAGTAGGAGCAGCACAATACATTCCCGCTGTCATGTAGAACGTTTTTAGAAACTGAATGAAAAACGTTTAGTATCTAGAGTCAAGAGAATCGCTGAATGCACAATTTTCCAACAATTTTTACTTAATTTCTCAACGACTTTTCGCAGATTCCCAACGATTTGAACAACTGCTCACTTATTTTTACTCGATCGTTAAATTGTTTTCAATTCCTAAAACTTCTTTTTCGTTTTTTACTCCATTATTCAACGGTTTGCTCGCCGGTTTGGTGATAGTTTTACTCAATGTCAAAAATTATTTACGCCGTTCCCTTTAGGGGGTTTTATTTGACCCTCTGACAGGTTACCGACAAATCGCACGACTGTTCTTAATTTATTGTCTTCATTTTTACTTTCCGTAACCCCAAAGGGAAAGGAAAGTATAGTATCCGTGTAAAAAAAATATAAAAAAAAAAAAAAATTGGGTTTTCTTCAGACGTTTTGAGGCCTACTGGGTCTAAAAAACAATTTCGGCGCGTGGTCCGTGAGTGTGTCTGTAGTTCGATTTGCGGGAGAACGGCTGATCCGATTGAGCTGGTTCTTTTTTTGTTTTGTTCGTTATTTTTTGTAGACTCCAAAATAAGGTTATGGGCGAAGATATGGGGGGGGGGGGGGGGAGGGACGAAAATACACCAAAACTAGGGTTTGTCGCATTTTTCTCAAAAACGGCTCTACGATTTTGATTGAACATTCAAATTATCGTCTACTAATTAATAGAAAACGTTTCTTCGTTTTACAAAACTCCATGAGAATACGGTGAACGGAGATATAGGCCTATGAAACAGAAATTCGTTTTTTACGCTTTTGTGCAGGACGGCTTCAACGATTTTCACCAAACCCTCAGGATGTTTTTAAATAGTTAATACCTACATATTGTTCTTAATAAATGCTCCTCTGACCGTCCAAAGAACAGAGATAAAAATGAAAATGTGTCGAAAATTACGTTTTTTCGAACATTTCCGTAAATTCCAGGGTAACTGCTTCACCATATGTGATCACTCTTATAGAGTGTCTTTTAGTCACCCATACCCACATTTCGTTCTGTATAATTATTTCTGTATATATATTTTGAACGGAGATATAAGCAAAGTTAGCTAAGAAAAGGAGATTTTTCGAATGTTAATTTATCGGGATTCCACTTTTCTCAAAAACGGCTACAACGATTTTGATCAAACTTACGGAGTACTCTCAGCTAACTAATCCCTACATTTTGTTCTCGATAAATGTTTCTGTAGAAATGCGTTGAATGAAGATATAGCGCCCTGATATGCAGTTGGTGTTCGAACTTACGGGGGTGGCGGAAAGTTGTGTGTTGCTACGCACCGCTCGTTGTTTCCGTAGTTATTTTTACTTAATTTCCCAACGATCTTCGCTCACTTCCCCGAGGATTTCTTAAAAACGTCGCCGCTGGGTGAACTTTTTTTATTTGATTACTCGACACGTTACCCCCTCCCCAACGAATTTTATTTCAATGCCTTATACAGTCTCTCAGTTTTCCAATGATTCCAAAGATTTTTGAAAAGAGATAGATGGAGAGAGATATAGATAGATATAGGCAGAGAGAGAGAGAGAGAGAGAGAGAGAGAGAGAGAGAGAGAGAGAGAGAGAGAGAGAGAGAGAGAGAGAGAGAGAGAGAGAGAGAGAGAGAGAGAGAGAGAGAGAGAGAGAGAGAGAGAGAGAGAGAGAGAGAGAGAGAGAGAGAGAGAGAGCGCGCGCGCGAGGAGAGAGATGCAAATTAAATACATTTAAGTAGAAAAAAATACAGTGAATAGTATTACCCAACTTTAGGCTAGGCGTGCTATGTTGGGTGCGTGTTGCAGATAAGAAAATAAACCGAAAAGAAAACAAGTCTTTGAAGTATCTACGTAAATTGGAAATAAAATACAATTTTAAAAATATCTGGTGCGTTGCAACACACAACTTTCCTTAGCTCTACGTCAATTCACTTTGTACATGGCTGATTCTATTTAATCAATTCATTTACCAAGCAGTTCATTTTAACTCGGTCAAACAACACTTCACAGCAGCAGAAAGCGGTAGCGCCTACAGTTCTACAGTTCTGGAATTTATTGTGCTGCTCGTACTCATTGCAGGGCCATTATTGAGCAATTAGTATACAGAAAATTAATGAGACTGTAAACACGGATTTTTTGAAGGAGGATAGTAATCACTTTTGCAGAGTTATTGGGTAGTAACTGTTAGAACTGGTATTAAGCGAAACGGCGGTAGTTGAAATTCAGGAATTTCTGCAGTGAGCCCCGTATATCTCATGAGCGTTTTTAAACACTCACCCAATAGGTATTGGATTGGACTACTACACCAATTTTCTTCAACATTCTACTAACATTTCAGCGGAGTTTAAAAGGAAAAAACCGCGGCAACAACGCTTTTCGTCGAAAATTTTGATAATTTATTGTGCTGCTCTCGTCATTTTCCCAGGAATGAGAATTTTACAGTATCATTGCCTTATTGAGAGCTATCAACATAAAAAATGTAATTAAAATCGTTAGAGCCGTTTTTGAGAAAAAAAATTTGTTGTTTTGATCACTATGATGACTATAGTTAACTTTCGGTGGATTTTGCCCATACCCTCATTATCGCCTTCCATGGTAACCCGTACGCTAGACATTAAGTTTCAGGTGATTTGGTACGGTGGGTTTCTCTAAAAACTGCGCTAAAATCGATTTTGTCGAAAGTTTTGGTAATTTATTGTGCTGCTCTCGTCATTTTCCCACAAATGGGAATTTTATGGTATAATTGCCTTATTGAGAGCTATCAACATAAAAAATTTAATCAAAATCGTTAGAGCAGTTTTTGGGAAAAATAATATTTGGTGTTTTGATCACTATGATAACTATCGTTAACTTTCGGTGGATTTTGTTCAAACCCTTATTTTGGCGTCCCATGGTGACCTGCGGGCGAGATATCAAGTTTGAGCTGATTTGGTACGGTGATTTTCTCTAAAAATCGTTCACAGACACACAGACCATTTTCCCAAGTAGTGTTTTTCGGACTCAGGGGGGTCTGAAACGTAAAGATCTGAGGGAACTCAAAATTTTTTTTTCAGCCGATTACATAACTTTCCTTTCTACTTCGTAGAGCAAGGAAAGTAAAAACTTATAAGAAGGGGGGGGGGGCTATAACAATAAATGCTGCTGAACTACTAATTAAAGGAGGAACATCCTTTCAAAATCATCCACGAGAAAATCACCTTCTTATACGCGCTTCTCTTATAGGAACTAGGTGATCTCAATTTGTGATTGAGGTACTTACGGATCGAATGCTATAATGCTTAAGTCGGCTCCTTGTGGTACGAGCTGTGATTGCGATTGATTTTAGCGAGCTTAATTGCTGAATTGCTGCGTAATTTTACAACTAAACCCGTGAAATCGGTAGTTCCGACGGGAGTTGTATTCGTTTTTCGGGATGATGAGCGAAGGAGGAAGTGTGAATGAAGGTACCTGTTCGGTGGAGTCCGTCTCCTCTGGCTGGTGAGATACTGTGGGCGAGTGCTTTCGAGGTACGTGAAAGATACCTGTGAATGAAGGTGTTAGGGAATAAGAAAGGTTCGTTGATCTTTCAACTGGAAACTTTCAAATCGGAGCCATTTCACAGCGTTTTCTGACCGCCTTCCGAGATTCTGGACGCAGGATTCGAGCCAATTTGGCGCATTTCATCTTTCAGATTTTGAAGAAGGGTGCTCGGAATTTGGCCGGGGATTCGCATGACGCGCCCTAAGAAGACCCGCGGCTACGTTTGGTTGCGACTTGGAATATGAGGGCGAACGAATCAAACGCCTTCTCGAGGATATGCGATTAGAAGATCAGAAGACCCCCCCAATGAAATGCGATTTCAGGCAGAAAGGCTTCCCTTCACTGTAGGCCATGGGAGGTGACGTTGCTGAGTATTCTCAGAGAGAGTTTTACAAATAGTACAACACTCTTCAGGCCATTACGAAACCGGACTTGAGCGCGATGAGGTGCTGAGGCTTTCAGAAAGTTCTAGTAGACTGTTATTTCTTGGAAACCCTTTAATGTGGAACGGTTGAACCATTAAACCTACAGATCCTCAATGTTAACCACCTGATTTACAATCGAGCTCTTGCATTTAACTGTAGGTGGTGGAGTTTGGCGAGTCGCTATATATTTCCAGCGTATGCTTCAGACACAGGAATAAAGTACTGTTCAGGATGATATGGAAGGAGACTGACAAGGCGCCTTCATGTTCTCAAAAGGCTATGGCACTTTTAAGATCTTAATAATCCTCAATGCTCAGGTATTCCAAACTGGTACGCATCGTTCATCTGTTGACAATCCTAGAATTGTTTGTCATTGCAGGTCCTGTAGACTCTTGATGTGTATTTGCAGAGACTGAAGATCCAGCTGCTCCAACTATTCAACTTGAAAACGACTTAGAGCCCATCTAAACACGATAAGATGCTGAGACTTTTAGGAAATAGTTGAAAACTGAGCACACAGATCCTCTCAATCCAACTGGCTTGAGCTGAAGAAGTCAGCTAGCGCGAAGCGTAAGACACAGGTGGTTCCACATCTCCCATTGATTAACTCAGGACGGCCCCTTTCCTCGAATTGGATGAGCTCTGTAGCGATCGGGTTCTGGTGCCTTTTGATCCCAAGTTACCAGTGTCACCAGCTCTGGTTGTATCGCTGCCATCCACAGCTCTCCAATCAACGATGTGGAGCTCTCCAAGCGCCCGCAGACCTCTGTCGCGTGTGGATGTCTGTTTTGCTGGGGTTGGTGACTCTTGATGAACATTAGGAGGGACTCTCTCACCAATGGCAATGATGCAACCCCCCCCCCCAACTCCTGCAGACTATTCACCTTATAAACTACCTATAATCCCTCTGAACGCGAAGAGATGTTGAAACGTTCTGGGTGACTTTTGAGACCCCTTCTTATGCAGAACGATTGCACTGTGGAGCTTGCTGACATCTGTGATGTCCCTCTATTCTGCCCATTTGTATGCAAACACTGTAGAGTTAGGTGATTCCTACTATGGCTCTTGCCAAGTATCTTCTTCATACAGGAGTAAAGGGCAATTCTACTAGGTGTATCTTGCCAGTTCTACTATTCCTACTAGGTGTATCTTGCCAGGCAGGACGATGATGACGCCTTCCCTCCCGAATTCCACGCTGGCTACACTTTCACACGCACAGACCGAACGTGTTTACGTATGTCACCCCTAAAAAACGTGAAATACGAACAGTCTCATGCATAACTCAACAAGTAGAACACATAAACTGACAAAACATGAAAGATGTGCAAGAAAAACGGCAAAAAGCGTGTTGAGAAGAAGAAGGAAGCGATTCGCCAGAGGGCTAGGAGCAGAAGCGAGCAGAGCAGAGCACTTACCGTCATTCGGATGGATGGTGTGCCACCCTAAATGTGATAATAATCACAGCCGCGTAGTCGGTTTGTAACTCCCACCCCCCAATTCGGTCCCTCTCCCCCCCTTTGTTCCGCCACCCCTTTCACCCGGACATTGCCGCCTCCAAAGCGACGAATGGAAGGGAGCGAGAAGGAAGGGACGGTCGGGGGCGGCGGTGTGGTTGGACAAGGGGTGTAGAGGTGGTTGGAGGCGGCAATGTGGTGGACTGGCGGCGGAGGGTATTGTGGGGGGGGGTGGCGGCGAGAGGTGGGAGCAATCTTGTGCGCGGGCTCGGTGCCTAACAACAAGCGCGGGGCGGAATTAAAGCTTTCAACGGTAGAAAGCAACACGTTGCAATCAGAAACCAACCCGATCCCCCCCCCCCCCTTCGCCATCAACCGCGGGTTGAGGGGTTCCCGCCTCTCGCCACTCAAAGCCACCGCCTCCGCCCTCTCTTGTCATCTCGCTGCTGCCGCCACTCATTTCCTCCTCCTCTCTTCGCCCTCCCGCCCCGCTTCACCGACCTCCACCCTTCAACAACCCCCTCTTCAACCAGGCTTCTCCCGACAATCGATCAGTAAAGAGGGCTGAGGGAGGGACATTTAAAAAACCACCTCCGAGACTCCCTACCCACCCCCTGTCCTTACCACCGACAGTCATCACCGCGACTTGCCCCTCCGCCTCCGCCGCCAACCCCCCCCCCCCCCCCCAACCATGGCTCAGTCAATTGTCATCATTCCACATCTCTCTCAATTCACGCTCTCAATCTAAAACCAAATCCTCTCTCTCAAGTTCATTTCACAACTCAAACCAGCAGATTTTTTCGTTCCAAAAATTCTCTTGAAGCATAACTGACGTAAAACAGAGCTCGTCCCCTTTTGGTACTGTTGGGATTTCATCTACTTTTTTTGGAAAATTGAGCAAAAATTGTTACAAATAAAGTAATAATTGTTGCGAGTTCAGAAAATAAATTTGTTCCTTATGGTAGTTGAATAAATATCGTCCAATTTTGTAATAAACGCAGTATTAGAAGTACAAACTGTTAGCAACTTTCGCACCAAGTTTAGGTAAATTCAGTGAGCATTGTTGGTAAGTTGTCCACAAATTGCAGTCGGGAATTGAGCTCAAGTTCTCAAGGAATTGAGTAAAACATGTGTTTCTCTCTCAATTTGTAAATAGTAATGTTAGTGATAGGAGTTTCGTAGTTGGGTTGCAGAATGCATCTTCAACAGCCAATCTTCAATTGCCACGATCTAACTCTCCCACCCAAATCTCACTTCCTAGTTCTCTCTGAGTCTGTCACACAAACCAGGTGGTACGACCGATTGAAGTTGAAAATTAATCCAAGCAAATCAGCAGCTTTGGTTACAACTATACAACTAAATGTATGGAGCATTATGTGCAGCACCCAATTCCAAATTCTAAATCACGTCGGTATCTAGGAATTATCCTGGACCGTCGTCTCACGTTTCCAAGTCCCGTAACTTATCTTTTTAAGCGCGCACACATACGTAGATCTTGCCTAAAGCCCCTTTTCAATAACTCAAACATTAGCTGGTTTAGTAAGGTTAAGATATATAAGATACTGATCCGTCCCACCTGGATCTACGGGCTTCCGATTTGGAATACCTATTCAAGGTCCCATTTTTCAAAGATTGGAAGGACGACAAAAATGAATGATTTAGTGAACCTTACTACGAACGCAATCAATTTCAAGATGGACTCACCACCGGAAATTTCAATAATTTGTACGTCATTTGTCAACAGAAACATAAACTACAAAAATTCTTATGCTAAAACCTACCGGAAGTACGTCGGTTGTCTCGCCCACGTCACAGCCTCGACTTCTTTTCCCGAACATGATAAACCGCGGTTGAGTCGCAGAATAAACTCAGATATAGTATAAAGACTACCTACACTTCTGAACATAATATTATGTTTTGTTAAAAGTAATTGTTGGGCAAATAATGTTGGCATTTCCAAAAACCAATGTAGAGGGACACAATATAGAGAATGGTGTCAACTTTGTTGTAAAGGTTCCATGAAAGAAAGAAAAATAAGTAATTTTATTTTACCGTTATGTTGTTTGGAATTCAACGCGTGGCCATTTTTTATTTTTATTTTTATTTTTATTTTGAAATGTAAAAATCTGATGAAAAATGAGAAAAAAAAGTTTAGTCGCACATTTATTTTCTTCCTACTTTGTAGAGCTAAGGAACTGCTTCGAAAATAGCCCTTCTAAGTCCTATGTTTGACCACGCCTACAACTTCGTAATGAATAATATTTTCACAACCAAATTTGGAGTTCTCGCTGACACTCTATTCTACCCACGTGACTAACGAACATGACCAGAGCTCATCAAGCTGACATTATACTTTTTAGGCCCTAGGTCCTTTTTAGGAATTCGTAAACTCGATAATTAGAGGACAGATATTACTGAATGCCAAAATTTACACGTGAAAAGCTTGCTTTTAGTTGCAATAAACCGAACAGAACAAATACACCTTCACAATGATTCACAGCCGTGGAATAGAGATAAATCCATACATATACTCGTATTTAACATACAAACACATAACTTACTGTGCTAAGCGCACAAAGGGATCGTTCTGAAGTATTTCCACCTGTAGGTATCATTCCTTTCATTCAGTAGATATTAAGTAATACCTGCCCGCTGCAGGGTTAGAACAGTTTTATTTCACACAACAAGCAAAGATCCGATTTTCGATAATGCTATTGAGATATGATCGAATCTCGACGAAAATGATTAACTCGACCATATATTATCAATTTGTGATAGATTCCAGAATTTGCCCATAGTGTATCGCTACGAAAGCATTAAATACATTTAGTTCCTTCCAATTTTACTGAATCGATACAACCACATCGAAAATCTCGGCTTGAACTATCGAAATCCGGCCTTCTTCCCAATTTGAATGCGTCGTCATAAACCTCAAGCGCCGCTTTGAATCTCTTTGGAAGTTCGACGTGCCGAAAAACGTGAGATACCCTTGTTTCTGAAACGAATTGCCGCAGCGAAACTTAAAACGATACGAAGAATTCCAGGTACTGTATAAGCCAACCTAACACTAAACATGTTAGCCTGTAGAACAATGTTGATAAGCTTGGGCAGGAGTTGGGCATTAAAATTAGTTTTAAAAGGCTCCAGTCGCTCAATCTCTCTACTGTTGAACTAATTTTCTTGAAGTAGTTTCAGAGTTTGGTAAACTATTGGCCTTTTTACATTCCTCTATTGAAAAGAACGTAAAAACTTTAATTTGCTGGGTGGCCAAGGGTGAAGCGTGGAACTAAAATATGTTCCTTGACAAATTAGTTCATTGTAAGCTTACTACACTATAAAACGGGGCTGTAACATACACCTAGCAAGTATATATGGTTTTCTTCAAGTTTTCGAAAAACCTCGAACTCTGGATAGTAGTGGACTCCTAAACGAACAGTGAAATGTGTTATGAGAGCTCGAAAGATAGGGAAGAGCCGCTCCGACGGAACTGAACGGGGTCAATAACGGATCATTAGTCACAGAGAACGGATGAGCGGCTCGCTAAGACTTCTTGCTTGGAAGGAACAGTTTAGCGGCGGTCCGTTCCCGTTTTCTCGCTCACCCTCAAAATACCGTTGAAAAGTAGGATAAAACCTTTAATATGGCTGGAGCTTCCCCAACGTTGTACACCCGTGCAGTCCGACTCTAAGTCGACGAAATGACTATCTGAACTTCAAATGTTAAGTGCTCTGATTACCTCAGACTGTTGTGAAGTTGGAGATGGTGCGGCTGAGAGGTGGAAAACGTGAAAAATGCCGTTCGTTACAGCCGGCCCGGCTGAGGTTTTGCGTGCATCTCAAAAGGACGAAAACGCAGTTAAGTCTTTGCAGGAGCGTTTGGAAAAGCTCCTTATTTACCTCGTAGGTTAGTTTGGATTTATTTATTTTATTTTATTGAAATCCCATCTAGCAACCACCTGAAAGGGTTGACCCGTGGGCGAACCTGAAAAAAATCTTGTCCAATTGGATACTATTTTTTGAATCTCCGTTTCTTAGAAGTTAGCTCCTAAGTGAAACGCAACTTAATTAAACGCAGTGCTCAATAATCAGTGGATCAACGGTTCCTTTCTCATTTCAAAATTATGGCTGCTAAAATGTTTTTAGTTGGTTATAACTCCTAGATCAATTTTCTATGTACTAGGTTCTAATGTTATCAAAACCAATGTACCTGTAGAGTAGCTCCTTCATCTCTGTTGCCAGATGCCAATCGCCAAGCTCCTCATACCTACTTGAACGTTTTGAATTTATAGATTTTCAGACTGTCGTAAAACACAAAGCCACCACGCAATGTTTGGGGTTGTTCCTGTACTATCTAAACACAACCCTCTGTGGACTTCAAACATTGGGAGAGGAGTACACAGGGATCGTCCAAGTTGACTCTTCGCTACGAAAAATCCCTCCGAAGTTTGTAAGTTTGCAAATTTTACTCTTTTCGTGGAGCACGAGCCGCTGCACACAGTGCATACTTTATTTTCTTCTAGAGAAACTCTCCAACATTTTTACTTCTCTGAGCCCTATGGAGTTGAAAGAAAAGTTGTATAATCGGCTGAAAAAACGTTTTCATCAAATCTTGAGATTTTAAGGGGTTTTGTGTCCGAAAACACCATTTGAGGGTATTTCCTGTGTGTGTGAACAGGGTTGAGAGCAAACGGCTGAAACTAATCGGCTCAAATGTGATATTTAGCGTTATTGCAGATCAACGAGTCCAAAACTCACTATAATCATAGTTGTTAGTAACAAATTGGTTTCAGTTGCTTATAAAAAGATTAGTTTCTTTTTCTCTAAGTTTTTACTTCTAGACTTTCTTCACAGGCGCTTAGGAATATATTTTGTCTGGAATCGATATCCCGAGTTTGTATTTTTGAAGAAGATTACTGAATCACATAAAATAAATTGATCGGTTTTGCTCAAAAATTCCGTCGACTATTTTAATTAAATTTATGGGCAGTTCCAGGTTGGACGATTGTACCACAACATTTTCATATGTTGGGAAGCATAAGGAGCACAATAAACAAATCTGTCCTTATAAATCGATTTTAGCTCTGCTTTTTCATTGTAAACCCCGTTAATATGATACTAACGTTGGCAGAATCAGGGTGGTAGTCCAATAAACTAATTTATATGGTGAGAGTTTAATAACGCCACAGAAATTCTTCAATTCACTCATCTGCGATTTCATTTACTACATTTCAACAGTTTTTACCCAACGATTCCAAAACAGTTAACACAAACTGTTCAGAAAAATCGTGTTGACAGTCTGATGAACCACCTATGCGCGGATCACTCAATAATGGTCGAGGTTTCCCTTTTTGCCAATGTGTCAACTGGAAAGGTTCACAAATAGACGATGGCATTTACTTATTTAGTTCTACATCACGTTATTTCACCAGTCACAACCTTTTTGTTGCCCTATCATCGTTCATAGTTGAACATTTAAATTGCTTATTTGCAGAACACTTGGCTCATGGTGTCTCTTGAGTGCTTGGGACCGTCTTTGCTGACCCACATCCTCAAAACAGGGGAAAAACGGATTCGTCAAACGAAAAGAAATGCGGACGATGCGGAAAAAGTCAAATTCAATACACTGAGTTACTCGTTGAAAATACTGCCACTCTTTTCGCATTTGCACAAAGCGCTGTTTTTCTGCAGAGTTGGAACTTACCACTTGTCAAAAAGAATTGCGGGGATTCACTATGTAAGTGAAATGTGTTGGTAATGGTGTAGAGTATGGTCTCTTTAGCGGTTTGGGTCGGTAGGTGATCTCGACAAGAACTGAGATCGCCACGCAGGCAGTTGTGGAGCATTGGGACTACATCCTGATGGTAACTAGTTAAGAAGGCTCTCATGAGGATGGGCAGGATACAAGTGGCTGGAGGCCATGCAGCTTCTCCTAATGGCAAAGGGGTTCTGATACATTGAGGAGAGTTATAAGTGAAGCTGATGCCTCCTGGTGATCCTGCACAAGAACATGGCCGCCATCCAAATAAAACAAACTCTCAGAACTGAGTGTACCAGTGCATCCTGGACAATCTCGTTGCCATCCAGTGGTTGTTCGATCACACTTATCAACTTTATGGCTGTGGTACGACGCAGCCTAATTTAAAAAAAGATCCTGGAGTCACGAAATTATTGGGATACTGAGGTGATAGACTGGTGAGCCGGTTATTAGTTCAGCTCCTGGAACAATTATTTCATAGATAACCTGTCTGTGATGAGGCGTATTAAGAGGTTGGAGGATTGGGTGAACCAATTTTTGCTTTCCTTAGCAGAATGGAGTAGGAACGTGGTTGAAAATTTTGTTTTTTTAGTTTCCTTAGATACTCCGAGTCCAGAAAACTATGTCTGAGAAAGATTGGTGTGTGTTTAAGTCTGTGAATGCGATTGAGAGAAACCTGAAATTAGCCGGCAGATTACTATGGGGCACCATATGAGGGTATGAACAAAGTCGTTCTAAAACTATCAAAAAAAATATCAACAATATAATCTTTGTTGATTTTGTGCATGGAAAGAATCAAGTAGTACGACAGCACAATTCTCATCTGTGGGAAAATGGCGAGAGCAACATCGACGATTTCGAAGAAAAAGTATTTTAGTGCTCGTACACGTCAAGATAGCGTGCTCACAAATCTTGCTGGTCGTCCAAAATGCTACTTAGACGATACAAGTTTAATGAGTATTGGGGGGGGGGGAGGTTAGGAGCAATCTACGAAATTCTAGAATTCAAACCAATGTCATTAAGCAGTACCTGTTTGTATGTGGGACGTTGAGCTAAATTCGTGTAAATTGAGTGGAAACCTAGGTACTTACCCCTTAGCCGTACGTGAGGCCACATGATGGACCCTCCATATCCCTCATCTGGTGATTAAAGTATCCAGGGAAGTGGAATGAGACCCTTTCAATATTTTGGGTCTGCACGCTGGTGGAGGGGTCTACCAAGTTCATTGTACGATGGGTGTATCCCGAACATTCAAGGGCGTCCTTTGAGTATCTACGCCAGCAATCCCAGTATATATAAGGAGCTAGAGAGATCCTCCTTTTTGTGTTGTGTCGTTAGTCTTGAGACGCAAGTATCAAGGAGTGTGTGTACAGATGCGTACGTCTAAAGGATATGGGGTTCTGCGCACAGCTAAGGGATAAATACCAAAACCCAGATTGAACTAGTTACTGGAGTTACACGTGGGGCTGAGGAAGGTTGGTGGATTGTGCCTGGTATATGCAAACTGTGCGAAAAAATTGGTTTTCGTCATTTCTTCGTGAATGTTGTACGTTTCTTTGTATAATTTTTTTTTTTAACCCGAGGGCGTGTGGGACAAGTCCTTTTGTCACTGCGGCCGCATATGGGCCTATTGTGACGCTGGCCCTTCCTGAGTAGAAGGCGTCGTACATACCCGCCCCCCTTAGGAAGCCGAGTATGTCCTTCACCACAGAGTCCGCTACAGTTTGGGGTTCAGTGGTTCCCTGACAGAAGTATTCAAAGCGTTTTGCTGCCAAAGTAGGGCATTCACATAGGATATGCTCTGCTGTCTCATCCTCCTCGCCGCAGATTCTGCATTCCACCGCCTCTGAGATGCCCATCTTGTTGAGGTGATATCTGAGTGGGCAGTGCCCAGTGAGGAAGCTTATCAGTACTCTCAGATCTTGTCTAGAGAGTGTCAGCATCGCCTTCGCCCTTTGACAGGAAGGCGTGACAAGCCTTTTCGCCTGTCTTAGTCGTGGCTGGCGATGCCAATGGGCGCCATTTTCCTTTATCTCCCATTGAGCAACCAGACGGTTCAGGTGACTTTTCGTCAGACCCACGTATGGGTCAGGCCCGATGGGTAGGGATTCTGTACCCCTTTTCCCGAGGCGGTCAGCCTTTTCATTGCCCTCATGCCCCCTGTGAGCCGGCACCCAAATGAAGTAGAGCCTGTTATGGGCGCCGAGATGGTTGAGCGCATGGAGGCATTCCCATGCCAGCTTAGACCTAAAACTATAGGCTGCGATGGCCTTTAAGGTGGCCTGGCTGTCTGAGAAAATGTAGATCCGCTTGCCCTTGAGCCCTTTGTTCAGGATCTCTTCTGCGCAGATCTTTATGGCTAGGATTTCCGCTTGGAATATCGTGGCGTACTCCCCCAGCGGCTTTGCAAGACTGTAGTTGGGCCCTACAATGCCCACTCCTGCTCGGCCTTCCTTAACTGAACCATCGGTATACCACTGCAGCGCGCCCACCTCGGAGTGGACGCTGACGCTGAATGGCAGCCAAAAATTCTTCTGCTCTGGCATGACGTCAGTAGCAAGGACTGCTGCCTCTTCTATCTTAAACTGTCTGGTTATTCCGTGGAGGCTCGCCTTAGCCCTGGTGGAAATGTTACCTGTCTGCAAAAGCTTTGCCGCTCCCAGGTAAGCGGTCCTCTGAATGTATATATGTAGAGGTGAGATGTTCAGAAGGACTTCCATTGCAGCAGTAGGGCATGTACCCATCGTCCGTGTGATAGCAAGACACGCCTGCCGCTGCAGTTGTTGGAGTTTTCCTTGTACTGCCAGCCGGTGTGTCGCCTTCCACCACACTGTGGGGCATACGTGACGCGGGGTCTTATTACCCCCTTAAAGAGCCACTCCATCATTTTTGGAGTTATGCCCCAGGATTTGCTGCACAGCCCCAGAGGGCTGTAGTTGCCTTGTGCAGCGCATATCTCACATGCGTGTTCCATGTGAGCTGCTTGTCCAGTATCACCCCGAGGTATTTCACCTCCTTCATTATCAGGAGCTTTGCTCCTTGCATTGTGGGTGGTACTACGAGTATATCAAGGTTTCTTCATCTAGTGAAGGAAACCGTGGTGGTCTTGGTCGGATTTCTAAAGCATTGTATAATTTGGTTCATGTATTTTTGATCGTGTGAATCTGTGTAATGTGTCGGTGTAGAGCATGTAGGGAAAAAAGAAAAGCAATGTTTAGTCAAGATTCACATTTGTGTGGCATTTCAATCCTTCTCATTGTTTAACGTTCGCTGGTCTTAACATTTCATGTTCCACACGTTTTTTAACGGTCGGTATGTGTTCCATGATTTATCCAAATGTCCAGGAGGACATTCAGCTCTTTACTATTTTCCTGATTACATTACGTTCCTCCGCTTCCCCAGGTTTTGGTCCGTTTTTGGCTCAAAGATCGCCAATCTGTCAAAGGTTTTCGAATGTTGGGTTTGGTCTCGATGCTCCAGCTTTTGACTTTACTTGGCCAACACACCATGGATTTTGTTAACCAGCCCGAAGCCGACAGCGAGAAAAGGGTTGAGACGGTCAAGAAGACAGCGTCGACGAAGCAATGCGTCATTTGCATGGAGGGAGTAAATAGTCCGACGGCGACGCCTTGCGGCCACATATTTTGTTGGTACTGCATCACAGAATGGTCTCAGAGCGAAGAGAAATGTCCCGTTTGTCGAGAGGTTGTTCCTCTACATCGATTAGTTCCTCTTAGAAATTACCTCTGACTTAGACTGCATTGTATGGGAAGAAGTCAGTCCTGTACCAACCCGAGTCAATTCTATTGTTATTGTTACTACAAAATGTTTGCAGCCTTCGTTTCTTTTTGTTTGTTAACTTTCCTCAACCCTATCCATTTACTCCTCGATCGACCAACTTTCATGTTGGGAACTGTCCAGCCTAACTGTTTGGGGCGCAGTGCGAGATCTTCAAGTTCCTGCGCGGAGAAAGCCAAGCTGGTGCTGCTTTTCTACAAATAGGGTTCTCCAAAGTGTCAACGTGTTCGCATAGATTATCAACTGTTGAAGTAGAGCAAAAGTCATTGTCGGTACGTGAAATGAAAGATGAAGGTCCCTCATTAGAATTTATAGTCGCGCCGAGTATAATAAGCTCACAGTGCCAACCATAGCAAATGTTGGTTTTTTCCAAGTACGTGATTGGATGAAAATGAATGCCAATATAACAACTTACGAAGCTTGCAGTCGATACTTACACATACAGCACATAGTTCTAACGTGTGAAGTGCAATTTATTTCTGTGTACCTTTTCCTTCAGAACGGATCACGTAATTCGCCTTTTCCTCGAGTCTAGTATCATCCTGTGCTTTATATGGTATATGGATTTGAGGCGTTTGTGGCGATTTAGTTTTAATGCGTTTTGCGTCGTCGCATCCAAAATCCACGAGATTATTGCCCAGAATTTTTTTACTCTGATCAGCGCTACGGAGTGGGCTGGGCGTCAAAATGAAGGTAACGAAATCGGTCCAAAACTAGTTATAATTATCACATTGGTTAAAACACCAAATATTTTTTTCTCAAAAGCGGCATTAAAAATTTTGATTAAATTTGTTGTATGGATAGCTGTAAATACTATAACAGTACTGTAAAGTAATGACACGAGCAGCGCAGTAAATGATCAAACAGTTCGAAGAAAATTTATTTTAGCGTAGATGTTTGGTCCTAAATTACGTTCATATGACATCCTCAAAAAATCGGAGTGGTAGTAGAATACTCTGCTTGTACGATTGACTCTGAATAATGGTCATAACATAATTAGGAGCAACCCACGAAATTCCAGAATTTAATTATACGTAATTTTTGTGGCTGCGTAATAAATTTTGGAAGGCAAAGCGCTACCAGTTTGTACCTAAAACGTGAAGCTGTGTTTCTTCAACTTCGTGTGAACTGAGTCAAAAATTGGATTAGTAGCTAAATCCAAGGAAAGCACGGAATGAACGTGGGGTTAAAGAAGTTATTACAGTCGAATAGTGAATTCATTACATTAAGGATTAATCAGTTGATCTTCTTGAAGGAAAAAGTAAATAGTCAACCAACAATACGCTTTGGCCACCACATACTCCTTGAGAAGCGAGTCAAGTACTTAGCAGTGAGAGGTGGAGCTTCAGTCTCTCAAAGGTTTGCCTCGCTGCGAGCAATTAGTAAGGCCACTTGGGGAGTGAGACACTATCCTTATGTATAAGGCCGTCTATCTAGGCTTGATTGGCTACCGCCCCATTGTCTGGGGTAGCAAACGCACTGTCAATCAAAAGAGAGTATTGGCCCGATCCCTGAGAGATGCACTCCTGTGGATAACCAAGGCCTATAGGAAAGTTTCGACAGAAGCACTCCAGATGATTACTGGTCAGTTACCTGTTGACTTGGCTGTGGAATGCATGGTTGACAAATGGAGGGTGAAACGGAAGCTTCCTCCACTCTGTGTGGATCTTTCCACTGAATGAAAACTTGCCGCCATTGATGAATGGGCATTACAGAAGTGGCGAGCGGGATAGGAATCCTCGTCAAAGGAACACGACACGTATGAGTTCTTCCCCGACATCCGTGAACGTTTTGAAAGAAAGTGCGACGTGGCGATTTTAATGCGCAGCTGCACTTATTTTCCATCAAAGACTCTCCATCCTACACATTGCGCCTTCAGTGACGAGGAATCAAGAAACAACGTGCTGCTCCACTGCAGTTCTTATAACAGTGAGCGACAGTTTCTGGGAGGGCAGATGAACCTACCAGCATTGACTGCTACTAAGGAAGCCTGTAACCATTTCGCCCAGTTTGCGAAATAGGCCATCGCTAAGAAACGTGGTCACAGTAGATTTTGTCCCTCTGAAACTTGCCACCCAAGTAAATATGGATCAGGCGAGAAACCAGATTAAGAACTCCCAGGTGGTCATTCCTCCGCTCGGTTCAACATGGGCAACAGCTCCCCACCAGGAGACTGGCAAAAAGACCAAAAACCAGCCGCCTTCTCCACATGTCTGGGCTCCGTGGATGCTGAGCATGATACCTAACCCCAACCTCCATGACTCTAGACCGATATAACTCTCTCCGAGGGTTCAGGAACAGTCATTTTGATAAGGAAACATGCCTGTGGGGTTTAGAAAAGTTGTGAGATGCTTCGCACCACATATTTTAAAATGGATTAACGAATCCTATCGGTCTATTTTCAAGGCTTTGTGTGTGTTGTGTACGTTCTGATGCTGATTCCGTGATCCGTATGATTCCCTCAACTCCCCTGACACTTCGCTCCTGGAGCTTCGTTACGCATTTTCCGTAGTTCCGCACAACTACTTGGCTCTCGGAGGTTTCGCCTGTCAAAAGCGCAGGTCGGCCTAAGGCCAAGGGGAACCGGCTTCGACTCAGCACCTTCGGCCCGTAGACGAATCGGTTGCTCAACAATCGAGAAATGAGCGGGATTTTTCTCCCTCACGCCCGTTTTTCATTCGTCATTCTCAGTGAAGGAGGAAATTTATTACTCGTTTCAACCTTCATTTGTGGACTTGTTGCTTATAATTTGTCCGTCGACGACAGAATATGAAGAGGACGATTCGAACAACTCAAATTCTCGAAGTTTGTCCTGCCTCCCTTCGATGAAAGGGTACATTATATTTAAACGGAAAATATCCTGTTGGGAGCATAACATCACTTTCCTCAACTCCTGCTGTTAAAATGTAATCCACTGGCAGCAGCCACTTTCCCAGGTGTTAGTGAATTTACCGTTGACTAACTTTAGTCAGAGTTATCAGTCAGTTAGCTAACACGAGTTAACTAATTCGCCGTCGGTCCGGAATTAAAATCTTAACATCGAGTTAACTGTACCTTCTGACTGCTCGAGTTCATTGATTTTCGTTTTGTGACTGTGGGATCGCTCTGTTCAGTTCACTTGAGGTGTAGAAAATGAGTAGACATTTATTAATTATGAGCTGCTGTTGAAACGGCGAATGAATCATTGGAGCATCCTGCTCAAATTGTTGTGTACAAATCTTGAAAATAATCTTTGTAATTATTCCGTGAAACAATCACTAATAAGTTCACGGAGAAGGATATCGTATAAAAGAATTTGTTGAAACAGATTTTTTCTTTGTAAAATATAATCACGGCAATAATCGTGCCTAATGTGATGGTTCGTTAAAAACATCCTTTTTGTAAATTGACTCAATATTTTTCAGAAATGTATCAACTGTATAAGAAAAAGCGTCGCTCAGTCATTCATTAGCTTGCCCACGAAAATTGGGTTGATTAGAAACATTCTTCGATATTCGCCGACGAACGGATTTAATGAAGAGACAATTGTTTCCAGTCAGTTCGCACGCTCCTAAATTAGTGAGCTCATTTCCTCCAGCTTTTATCTCTTCTCACAATTTCTTCGCGAGCGATTTAAATCGTGTAGAGTTTCATTGGAGGCACTCGAAGAACGTGTAACGCTCGTCTCGTGTCTGTATTTACATTTATAAGAACGCACTTATTATCTACGACATTTACAAGGCATATTTACATGGTTTAACGACGTACAAACAGCATGAATTGATTCGAATGTGAGGAAACGCGCGGGGTGACGTGATTAGGCTGCTGTAACGGAGCCTGTTATTGAGGTTTGTGAGTGTTTCCACGAGTATTCGCGGGAAGAAGTGAAACAACTCAACGTGAAATGAGATCCTTCAATTGCTCTTTCTTTTCCTCTGTTTTTATTTTTAAGATTGGGAAATTCTTTGGTTCCCGCATGTGTAATTCCTTGAGCTTGGTACACACTAGCCACCGGATTAGGTTATTTTGAGCGATAGAGGGGGGGGGGGGTAATCACGTTTTCATCAAACAACCGCCTACATTCTCAAAATATTGGATTATATAATTAGCATTCTGTACCCAAAAACCTTCGGTAGACTTGGTCATCCCCCCCCCCCCCCGCGCTTATAAAAGTCGTTGGATTAACTGCCCACTCGTTTTCTTTTTTGTTAACTTTTATTAGTCTTACGACGTAAGAAAGAAAGTTATGTAATGGCCTGATAATTTTCGGTGTTTTTCGGACTCAGAAGCTCTTGACAGCGTGTAAATCCGAAGAAGACTTGAAATTACGTTTTTAGCGGTTTACATGGGCTTCCTTCTTACGCTGTCGGGCTAATGAAAGTGTCAAAAAAGACAGAAGTAGTATGTATGTACAATGATGTATTAATAAAAATAAAAAAAATTTAAATGAGTCTGTCTCGTCGTGACAGAACGGTGATTTATTCTAGGCGTTTAATGGTCGGGTTGCTGACGCATTGGTTGGTTCCTGAATAAATGTCTACTAGTTCTTCGCTCTATTCCAGCCTCATGGATACGGGGGAAGTGCGGCTTTGGATCGCTCGTGAGTTTCGTCCACTAAAATTCCAGCCGAAGTACGAATCCACGCACTCGGCATCGTCTCTCCTGTGGCATCATTGTATCTCCGTGTACATAAAAGAAGCACAACCCTTCCATTTGATTTTGTCTCCGAACTCAGGCACAAATTACCACCTAAGCGTGAACCGTACAGCCAATTTCTACCCGGACATTCCCATCACTAAATTCACTATTAATGTCCTCTAGCGTCTAAAAAAATTACAAAAAAAGTCGAAACACATTTACGGAACTTCACGACTGAAGTGTCACTGTTGCCGCCACAAAGTCAACACACCCCCTGTTCATTCGATCTATTGCACTGCCCTTGAACGGTTAGCCTGACGACCCGCGTCAACTGCCGTTAAGGTTATCGCCGGTTTTTTGAACTGCCGCGTACTCGGGTTTCGGCTCGCAGACGAAATGACGGTTCCAGAGTCGTTTGAAGGCGAAGAGGTAAATGGTTGCTCCTACGGCTATCGTCAGTAGGCTGAAGTAGATCTGAAGCGGCTTGACGATTTCCACAGTGAAATACATGAGGTAGAAGACGTAGTTGGGGAGTCCCTCTTGTTTCTGCCAAAACAAAACACACAATTCGCATTAGTGATAGAACTAAATAACACCCACTAAACGACTGTTTTACTCCAAAAACGATCCACGTCCAGTAGGATATGCACAGCGGCTAGATGACCTATTGTGCCAGTCCTAAGATCTTACAGGTCAATGTCTAGCCTCCTGAGGAAAGCCAGTTTTCGTTGGTATCCACCCTGGGAGAAGTGGTACCAAAGACCAAAAGTCGTTCTCTCACAAGTCTCCGGCACTGGACCAGGACATGGTAGGGAGTCTCCTCATCCGTGCCACACCACTTACTAACCGGGGAACCATAAAACTGAAACCTGTTGAGCTTGTGATTTTGTTAACTGGGGTGACTGGAGAGGCAGTGGATACTGACATAGATCAAAGATGGAGTTATAGGTTCAGTAAAAACCTAGATGTGGGTGGCACGGACTCAATCGATAGTTTGCAGGACCAGAGGCACAGCTTCAGTGCCTTCCTCGTCGGAAAGTCCTCCCACGGAATACCACATTTAAATGAGGCAAATGAGCAGTAAATTGGTGACCAGACTGACGTCTATACTCCAGAATGGGACAAACGAGCACAACGAGAGCCTTCACCGATGTGAAATCAAAGGAGTTCCTCTTAATAAAGCCTAACGCTCGCATTGCTTTCCTAACAATGGACTATAGTAATAATGGTGGTCAACTTTTTTTCTTAAAAAACGGCTCTGATGATTTTGATTAAATTTATTGCGTGAACAAATCCTAATAATACAACGATAACATGAAATTTTCGTGTTCAGGAAAATTATGGAAGCAGCACAGTCAATTTTCAAAAATGTCGATAAAAACCGATCTGAGTACAGTTTTTAATTCATAAATTTTGCTTATATCACATTATCATTCTAAAAAATAATTAGATTGGTAGTTCAATAAGCTCTAGGCTATGCTAATTTAATAATCAGGAGCAACCTCAGAAATTCTGTAATTTAAATTAACATCGTTTTCTTAACTACCTTTTTTCGCACTATTATCCCTTACAATTCCAGAACTGTAGGATGATCTTGCATGAAGCTTCCGAGAAAAATCATGTTGAATATCTAATGAACCATCTACAGACTGATTACTCAATACAGGTCGTGGCATAAATAGGAGAAATTCAATAATTTCAGGAACATTAAATACAGAACTCTTGAGTCAAAGTTTATATAAACTGAGCGAATAATTAGTTAGATTAGCACGTGCGGCTGAGGAAAGATGTCTGATGCACCAAATATTTCCTAGACCCCCACGAACATTGTGTAAACCATACTTACGTATTCCAACCAAAACATTGGCAAAGGCATCTCGCTGAATCTTCTCAGTTTGGGGAATCCGTTCATTTTGTGCATGTACAGGTTGCTTTGACTCCTCGCCCACGCTGTAAACGGTATCCCGGTGTTCTGAAATAAAGATTGACATATGATCATTCAGGGCACCTGAGCGGGCAGTCAAGTACGGACTATATACGTCCTCCTGACAACACACACTCATCATCATGGATGGTTGGAGAGGTCGAGTTGTGTACTGCAAATGTGGACATAATGCGACATTGGAGGGCCGTAGGGGTATTTGGTGAGAAGTCATTGTAGACGGTCATGTTACAAACAAATGGAGGTCTGTGGATGGCGTGCTTACGCAGGGTTCCGTTTTGAGCTGTTCGTGTGGCGAGCACCAGCCACCCAGAGACGGAGTAGGCCCACATTGAACGGGAAAGTGGAGGATATAAATAATTTATTGTGCAGGGAAGTAGTGGGGTTGCGGAGATGAAATGTAAGCTGGACACTCGGGATCATAGTCGTAGGTGCAAGACGTTGATTTGGTCCTTAATATACGACGCCTATCGATGACCAGGTGATCGGGCTGATCGAATATTTGGCATGGTGCCACCTTGAAAAGTAAGTGGTGGTTCTGTGCATGGCATTTTGTATGTGAAGGTCATAGCACATGATTTGAGTGGGTTAATTTTTATTTTCGCTTTGTACACCACTGCTGAATTGTTTCCATTCTGGATTGCAAGAGCCCGGCCACGGTAATAGCAAACACGCTGGAAACAGTATAAACTCAGTCATCTGCATACATGGTCAAAATATCAGATATTTGAAGCAAGGACAGGCTGTGATAGTAGAACGAGTACAGACATGGACCCAGAACTGATCCTTGGGGAATTATTCGAGTATTCTTCGTTTTGAGGATATTTCCTTTTGGACATTAACTTCAAAAGTTCTTCCCGCTAGATAACTTCGCAAGAGGAAATACAAGTAGTAAGGGAGGTACAGTGTAATTTTTAAAAGCAGGCCTCCACGCCAAAGCCGATGAAAGATTTGCAAGACACACATGTCCATGGTGAAACGAATTTTTTGTATGATTAGCGACGCTTTGCAGCTGAATTGGGCAAGAGAGCGCAGCGCGACACTCAAATTGCTGGACAGGAATTGTATGGCTAATGTAGATGAGATAATGGTGGAGGAGAAGGCGTTCGAGGGTGTTCCCCAGGATTGAAAGAAGGCTGATTGGTCTGTAAGATGTCAGCTGATCTTCAAGTTTTTCTGGTTTATGTATCATAGTGATTGTGGCATTGGTGGTAGTGTGATGTTTTCATTTCTGAGGGAAATATCCAATGCGACCTGCATTAAACAAGAGGGGGGGGGGAACAGAAGTTTACATCGGGGCATTGAGCAATAGAGACCGTATAGTAAGTGAGGAACTGCTACAAGGAAAGGGAAATTCATGTTGTGAGACGACTCTGGTATGTATCAGTAAAAGCGTTCGCCTGCCAATAGGAAGCGATATCCAGTCTGAGCCTTGTTTCTGTTGTGGGATGCGTTTATAGGGTTCTCTGAGTTGCTCAACGCCGATTTTACTGAATAGCATTTTGTCCATCTAACAACTTACATCCACATTTGTTCTTTCTAACCATTTCTCAATTGAAAGGCAGTACAAGCCAAGATACATCTGAAAGTGAGATATGCCGAAAATTAAACGATCGTTTCTCTGAATTTATCGAACTCACAGAGTGTTAGGTGCAAGAATGGGGGA
Organism: Pachypeltis micranthus; assembly: GCA_020466155.1. NCBI lineage: Eukaryota > Metazoa > Arthropoda > Insecta > Hemiptera > Miridae > Pachypeltis > Pachypeltis micranthus. The sequence goes on from CM035769.1 coordinate 45,429,324, forward strand.
ACTGAGGATAGCAATGAAACTGAAACTCGGTGAGCGTGAGGAGGACTGTATTATACTGCGTACGGAAATGAGTTGAATTAGAATTGAGGTACAAATGGGCGACACAAGGGAAGTACTCGGAACACGGAACTGGCGTGGGCAACCGATAGAGAGAGAGAGTGAGAAGTTACTGTGGTGGAAGTTGGAAGCAGAATGATTTGGAGGTGCTCTGTCGTCGATAGGAAAATGAAATTGGGAGAAAGAAATAAGGAAAGGGGAAAACCTAGAAAAGGAGGCTGGGGGGCACGCGGCTGAGGGATTCCCGCAGGGGCAGGTATTAAAAATGTTTGGAGACAATTATGCGGTCGATGACAATGACGCGGGGAAGTCCGAGTTCATCGACTCTGACAACTTCGACGCTTTGCGTCGAACACAGAGTACATTCTAGTTACCAACTACTACATGTTGTTCCTGCCCGTAACGTTTTTATTTGGGTTATGAAAGGCGACGCCAATTAAATTAATGTCCGTTTCTCCGTTGTATGCAAAGAAGGGCTGCTACATAATTGAGCTTTTGATTTTATGTAAATTCGAAAATCGAAACTCAGTTGCCGAGGCAGAGGACAATCAGCTCTTTTGTCGACTAGGAGCCATCAGAGAAATTTTAGTCTATCGCGCTTCTAATAGTCAACTATCGCGTAATTCAGTCATTATCGATTGCTGCGGGGTTCAAAACGGACGGTTACCCAATGGGCCGTGGCTTCATTTCTTTTTCTTTCAAATACAGCCGAGTAGTTGCGAAATAATAATTACAAAAATAATCGTGTCTCACGGATCGTGATCTAAATAAGTGGTTCATATTCATTGAATATTTGAAGTGTAGCAACTCAAATTAGGTGTTTTCGAATCAGTATGCCTCAATCAGAAGCACCTGCACAAGAGATCAACCTAAAGTTCAAGAAAATTAGAGGAGATATTTGTAACTTCTTATCCTCTGTAACTCTATTAGTAGGCGATGAAAACAGTATGGGCCAACGGCCGTCCTTCATGGGGCTGCAGTCAAAAGAGCAACGTGAAAATCGTAAAAACTGTGCAGTACGAAATACTTAGGAGCATAGACTACGCCCCGTGGTACGTTCAAACGAATGATCGCCTCGACATTTAAATGGTAGACTATGTCATCAGCAGAAAGAGGACTCTACGGATCACGAAAACCGACACCATAAACACACAAATTTCCAATTATTGAATTTCGTGAATAACAGCACTGACGTACGACGGCTGAATAAAACCAACCCCCAGGACCTAGTTACAAAATGATAAAAGTAGAGTGACGTAAGTGGAAGTAGGCAGTATACGACCCACAAAAGTTACAAGATGAGTTATGAGCCTTTATACTGTAATAAATACGGTTAAACAAAACAAAAAAAGAAAAAAGTAGGCTTTCAAACTCGTTAAAAGATTGAACGATAAGGAATCTAGTAAACTTAGTGAGGGAAACCGACTACGAATAGCCGGAAAATAAACTGTTTGAAAAAAATTAAAAAATCAAAAATTAAATTTAAAAAATAGGAAATATGCTCGCAAATTTAGTGAAAATATTTATTGAAATTCAATTGAAAATGTTGAAGAATTGATCAAATCGTTGAGTAGTCACGTGAAAAAGTGCGGAGTGATGTTTAAGAATTGAGTGCCCATTCCTGTGATTTCTGCGCATGCAGCCCACCGCCTCACGACTTAAATATTGTTTTTCTAAGCAACGATAAACTAAATAAATCAATCATGAGTTGTTGGGAAACCAAAACCCGTTTCTTGAGAGATTGAGTAGCTTCGTTCTAAAGCGACTAAATATTTAGCGCCATTCTTAATTTTTTAAGAAAAGAGATCTGAAAGGAGATCATGACTTATTTAATTAATTACTTTTTTTCTCTCTCTCTCTGCGTCGCTCGAACTTGACCAAAGAACGTAAATTTTAGTTTTCGCCTTACGTTTTTTTTTTTTTCATAATTGGAAGCATCTCTGATACACGCGGGGTAAAATCTACTAGCTCGCTATTGTAGTATAAAAAAAACATTTTAACTTACCGGTTCGATCATAGCTACCGATCCATGTTTTTCATGGTCAGGAGCCAATCCCTCAATTCGGTCCGTGGCAGCTTCGCTCGCGTGCATCAAATGAGGGAACGATGAAGCTATCGGCATATCTGAAAACATTTTTCGTGGAGAGTCGAAGCTGTTCTTTATCTACTTTGTTACTTAACTAAAATTAAAAAAAAAAAGTACAAGGTTTATGTTGATTGAAACTAGTGTGTAGTTGTGTCGGGGAAGCGGAGGCAACACTTGAAAATTCCCCACTATTTTGACTAAATTTTCTCTTAATTTCTCTTTCACGACCGATTTATAAAAACGTTGTGTATTCAATTTTTGCTCATTTTTACTTTCTGCGACCTAAAGAGTAAGGGAAGTGTTGTAGTTGCGTAAAAAAAGTTGGGTTTTCTTCACATACGAAAAACCTAATTTCCGCGCGCGTGGAACGCTATATTCCCCTACTGTGCATGTGCTTACCCTTGCGAGTCTGCCCTTGGAACATAATCTCACCTTGATCCGTCTCACTTCATGCTAGAGCTGTCTCACCATCCTTTCATTCTCCTTGCACCTCTCACCTTAGCATGTAGGCTCAAGTTTCCGCTGTCCTGCTCAACTCACCTTGTGCTCTGGTTCTCCCCATAGTCCAGCTCTGCTGCATCATCTGGCTCAGTCCTTGTGTCCATCTGCATTACCTCTCATGACCAGGGTAACCCCCCCCCCCATCAAGGGTTATCCTGCTGCCATAGCACGGGGGAGTATGTTCGACGCAAGCCAAATCAGTCTGGGTTTTTTGACCTCGGAATGCTCGCACCTGCCCTAACAGCAAAGTCGTTGTCTCCCCTTACCCCCTAGTTACCTGTGGGAATTTCACCTCTGCGGTTGGCAGCGGATTTCCCTGAAGCAGTTTTCCGATCTTCCCCCTCTCCTCCTTTTTTAGATTCCTCTCCACAACAAACAGCTCCTCCAAAAATCATTCACCGACGAAATCTCGTGAAAGTCACTGTCGTCTCCCTGTGCTCACTCAGACACTTTCCTCTACTCTTGGCCCATAGAGCTCGCCATCTCCTTCTGATACAGTTTGGCCGCGTCAGTTCACGCATATTCCGTTCGTCCCATTGTGGCACCCTTTTGTAAGCAAACTCTGCTCACTTCATTGCACATAATACAGTCCTCCTCACACTCACCAAGTTTCTTTTATTTCGACCTTCAACTCTCGCCCTCTTGTACTCCCAAGAAGGGTATTTTGAATTTTGCTCGAAAACGGCTGTAACGATTTTTTTACTAGTTAGCACCCAACTTCATAATTACCTCCATGAAAATTCGGTGCACGGAAATATAGGCCTATGAAGCAAAAATGATTTTTTTAAACTTTTTGGTAAAATGGCTTCAACGATCTTCACCAAACTCCCTGGATGTCTTTAAATAATCAGTACCTTTGTATTGTACTGAATAAATGTTTTTCTGGCAGTACATAGAACAGAGGTCAACACCAAAATGTGTCGAAAATATTTTTTGTGTAAATTTTATAATTTCTAGAGTAACTCCTTCCTGGGTTTGGTCCACTTTACAAAGTGTCTTCTAGCAACTTATAGATATATTTTGTTCCTCGCAATTAGTTCTGTATCTATATGTTAAACGGAAATATAACCCATGATAGCTCGGAAAAAGAGAGTTGCATAATATTAATTTATCGTTTTCCCCCTTTCTCGAAAATGGCTATAACGATTTCCATCTAACTTACGGGGTACTCTCAACTACCTGTAACCTACATTTTGTTTCAGATAAACGCTTACGTAGATATGCGTTGAATGCAGATACAGCGCCCGTATATATTGCAGGTTTTCGAATTTGCGGGGGTTGCGGAAAGTTGTGTGTTGCTACGCATCAGATGTTTTTGAAAAAGCGTTTCGGAAGTACTCTCTTTTTTCCGCATCAATCTTGGGTGGTTACAACTTTTTAAAAACTGGTACTCCAAACGGGTATAAGATTTAAAAACACCCCTGCAAATTATAACACATTGGTTTATTATTTTCTCGAACAGCTTGACGGAGTCTCACAGCTCCGAGACTCGTCCCATTCGATAGAGCATCGAAAAATACCAGTAAACCGTACGAAACAACCTGACCACAATGGAACGACAAGAACTAAATATTCCAGGGACCCGTAGGCTAGGCACGACATGACGAGTTGTGCTGGGGGGTGGTTTTATTGAGGCGGGAGGGAGTACAAATGAAGAAACGATCATTTTCGCTGTATTGGCCGCGAGTTCTTTCAATTAGTAGAAATTAACTCACAATAATTACTGTGATTTCAGTATTTTCGATTTAGACAGCCGTAAACCTCTGAGAATCCATTCGACCCAGTATCTAAAAGTACCTAAAGACTATACCAAACACGGCGTATTTGCGATAAAACTGCCAAAATTGCGTTTTTGTTTATTTTCTTAACCACGTTTTTTGCTCATAACAACCATGAACGTCGTCCGATTAGATTGTCGAGTAGGCGGGCACAACTAGATACCAAATAGGATTTTTATTTGAAAGAATGGATTTTTTAAAGGTACAAAACGGACGGCGGACGGACATTGTAGATTTGGGATCCCGATGTCATGAAATGTAGAGTATCGAATTCCTGAAATACGACGGAAGTAGTTATTCGTGTATACTTACTGTAGTAGCACGGAGAAATGTCTGTTAGGCCGGAAGGCAGAAGGGGATAACTAGGATCTCGGTAACATTCGTCTTCTGGGTTGTCGGGCCGGGCGTAGGTGTCGTTCGGTAACTCATACTTGTAAGCAGTCATCCCTCGTATTTTCAATTCCTCTGTAAATACACAAATATGAGTTTAAAATCACGGTCTTAAGAGATAGTTAACTGTGCCCCCCCCCCCAATGGTCAGTTTAATAACGGTTGTAAAATAATTTTAAAAAAATACCCCAGCAATTTCCAAGTTCTTCCATTAATTTCTCCAGGTTGAGCTTCACGATTTCCTTGAGAGTGCTATTATGAAGGATATCGATGCCATTCGGGAAACTCAAAACGTGCAGTAGGAGCCACTGCGTCTTCCTTTGAGCTTTGTTCTTGGCGAGGTCCAAAAAATGTTAGACGTCTTTCGTAATACGTCTTTTAGTTCTCAGGAATGTTGAAGAGCAGCCTTTGCCTCACAGAAAGCGAGCACTCGAGGTCTGTTTGCCCGCATGACGTTTAAGAACTTTGGCGTCGAACTCCTTCAACGAACAAGAGGCCTTTCGAGTTTTGTAGCATCGTGTTGTAGTTGTAGTAGTTTCGGTGCTGTCCTAAGTTATGACCCTTAGCGGCTCGAAGGGCGGTTGGGGCGTCCGCGCCGTAAAAACCCATGGAGAGGGCATTCTAGCTTCCTCACTGAGTGTAAGTATTAGAGGCGATGCCTACTCAGACGCAGCCGTGGGAGATTTCTCTTACTTTAGGTTCCTTCATCCATCATTACCACACACCACTATATTCCTAGTTTACACCTTCCCCAATCTTACTTTGAATTACCCACCAGATTTGAGTTGCCACTGCTCAAAATATGAGAAATCTGGTGCTGCGCAAAATATCTCTCTATTTAGAATTCTTTCCAAATATATTTGATATATTTTGATGTTTTTGATTGTTCTATAATAAATGAATACGTTAGATGGGGTCCTGCCAATACTATCATGCCCTACAATAGATATTACCTTCAAGTTACATCATAAGCTAAACCTGGAACGAAATTATTCTTAAACTACTTGCATCTAATAAATTAGTAAGACGGTTTGAACTGACAGTTGGAGTGGTTGATTGACTCTTATGTTCTTACTAACTAGGTATAAACCACATCACTTCAAGAAAGCTATAAGGTCTGAAGTGGTTAGTATGGCGGAGGAGGAGGAGAGAGCTCGAAACGACCACGAGAGATGGTTTGGAAAGGGGGGTCTATTAAATTAAAGGAGGTATTCCTGAAGGGGTTAATTGGGATCTTTTCAGAAAGAGAAGCAAACTAATACGCAATGCGACATACACCTCCAACAACAGTAACTGTTCAGCTCAGCTCTGGCCAATTTAGTTCATTGTTGTTGGCCCTAATGGGAAAGCGCCCAACGCGAGTTTTTTTCTTACTTGATGGGAGTCCAATTAGCCTCTCCTGTTGACAAAAGGCTTCAAGAATTATTTCCAAAGTCGATGGGTGTTTCCCTCAGAGTTTCCACGATGTTCACCCCTTCCCTCACCATCTCTCCCGATTCAAATCCAAGACAGCCTCCAAAACCTAACTCAAACCAAGACAGCCCACAATCAGTGCCTGTAGTATGCATTCGCTGGTCTGTTTCCTTATTAAATGACTCGACGAGGGTCATATCAGTCATGGAAGTTGCGTTTTCGCAAATATACAAGAGGCCATTGCAGCATCCACCGAACTCAGGCCTGCTGAGATACAGCAGGTATTTGTTGGTTTGCCAGTCTCTCAATAGAGAGCGTTGGCAATGTGTTACTGCGCGGAGGTGACTACGTGAGGAATCCCGTACCATTTGGGAATTCTTAATCTGGTTTCCCACCGGTTCTAACTATTTACTTAGGTGGGAAGTTTCAAAGGGACAGAATCAACTGTGACCGCATTTGTTAGCCATCACCTTCTTTGTGAACTCGGCGAAATTGTTTCCTCCACACTAGAGGTGCAAGACGTGCATGATGGAGAGTCTTTGTGATTTTTTTTTTCGAAGCTCTAAAGGAAAAACCCAAAAAGGAGAAACTAAATAAATAAAATTAAGTAAATTGGTAGGGCGGCCAGAGTTAGAAGGATTGGGAGGGTGAAGGCAGGGATAGAAGGATTGGGAGGGTGAAGGAAAGAAGGATAACAGGATGTTCCACGATAGAACGACCTCGAGTTTAGATGCGACCTGAGCAACACACTGATGGCGATACGCGACGTATCTCCTCAGCGCTTTTCTTGCACCACACACCGCCCCAGGACACGGTCAGCGCTGGAACCCATCCGCTCTAGTCCTACCAGCAGTTCACATATCTAGAGACCTACCAGGTTGCGTGAAGTAATTCTACTGGCTGCTCAGAACTCTATCGTGTTAATCATGTGACCATTCAATCAGAACATTATCATGCTAATTAAATGATCGTTTAAACACAGTGTATCAACCCAGTCCTCTATTTCGTCCGTCTCAATCAATTCAAGTCTCTATTGCTCTTTCTTTCTCTTGCGCCCTACAGTAACATCAGTAACCGTAGTCGTGATCAATATCATTTCTACTGCTTGGACGATTGGTTAAACTTCACTATCTACCTTTTCTTCTCCATATCTCAAAAACTTCGGTGAGCCAACGAAGCAGCTTCTACGATTTTCATCAAACTCACGGGGTGTTTCCAACTAGACGATACCTATACACTATTCTCTGTAAATGCTTATCTGACAGTCTTTTTAGCATAACATAACGACTAAAATGTGCCCAAAGCCGCGTTGTTTAAGCGTTTTTGAAATGTCTTTTGACAACCTATACACACATTTCTCCCCTGCAATTATTTCTGTGATTCCATGTTGAATGGAGATATAAATCAACATGCACGTCCACGACATCGCAAAAAATAAGATTTGCCAACTATCAAATGATCGTTATTCAAATTATCTAAAAAAACGCTGCAAATTATTACACAACGGTTTATTATTCGGATAATCAGCTTGACCTAGCATTAATGCTCCGAGACCCATCCTGTTCGATTCAGCATCGAAAAATATCATAATGAAACCCAAAAAAAGGCCGAAAAGAACTGAATCGTAATATTAAAATAAACAAAAAAAACACGAAAGTATCTAGAAAAAACTGAATTTTAATATGAAAACATGCACGCTAAATACTAATATCAAAATTTAACCAAAAATCTATGAAAAAAACATAATGAGAATGAAACGAAAGAATCTAAAAAAATTGAATCGTATTAAAACGAAAACGTCGGGGAAATTGGAAGAGTAAGGCGAATGGGGAGAGACCGGTCGTTGGGAGGGAAGCGAGCGGGAGGCCGCACTCGCTCGCCTCGAGAGCGGTTGGTTTTTAATGAGACGGGCGGGGCGGAGGGAATTCAAACGACGAAACGCTTGTAGCTCCCGCGTTGTACTGCGTTTCGTTAATTTTTTAACCGTTTTTGCCCATTACAACCACGGGCTTCGTCCGATCGGATTGCCGAGATGGCGGGCACAACTAGATACCAAATCGGATTTTTGGGCGAAAGAACGAATTTTTTAGACCACGTTAAAGGCACAAAACGGCCCGGACGGCGGACGGGGGACGGGGGACGGGGGACGGCGGACGGACATTGCAAATTTGGAATCTCCATGTCTTGAAACGTAAAGTATCAAATTTTGAGGGGGGGTTGTAAAAAATTTTTCGTGACCGAAAACATAGGGTTATTATTCAGAATGAATAATAAACCAAAAAAAACGGTTTTTATCAAACTTACTTAAATAGCACCGTTTAATCAAATTTTAAACCACTTAAACTCAGCATTTCGACCTTAATGCGCTATACCAGGGGTTTGGTGCCATAAGGTTTCACGTTTAGCCATTCTTGGACAACGTAATCTGCGATTGGTTAAGTATTAGTTTAGAAGTAATGAACTTAGGCAGAATACCACTTGCTTGTAAAATAAAGAGGGACCGCTCGGCAGATGGTTTTCCTCAAGTAGAACACAGGTTCAGTCTTTTTGACGAATTGATGGTAATGAACTCCTTCGGTAGAGCCCTGTATGGAGTCGCAGGTCGCGTTATCGTACTTTTGGAGCCTCGGAGAGCCGTTGTAGCGGTCCATTTTGAAGAACTCCTTGTGTCCGTGGGAGGGTTGCGTGAAGACAGTGACGTCGTCTTCGTAGTCCTGGTAGATCTGTAACAACAGGTCATCGAGATTTTCGATCAGCGCGAAGTCACATTTTAAAATTCTCGGCAGAGACTGAATGAAGTGCTTTGAAAATTAACCGCGTTTTAGGGAGATGAGCGAAGGAGAACCAACGAAGAATTCACAATCGGCAGAACGTGATGGAATCTACGAGATGGGGAAAGACCTGCTGGCATCTTGTCAACGCCTGCGATTTTCAACATAGGGATCATTTGTGCTACTCAACTCGGTATCGTCGTCACAATACATTTCATTGCCACTTTCACAAAGGAAAAGTAAAGGAGATGTTCGTCGCCTATCATTTAACAGTCTTGCAATACAACCACGTCTTTTATTATTGCAACGGGATACAATGACGAGCCGATGTGATGAACGCATTTCGATAGAATTGTAGAGGCGTGATTGTCGTCATGCTACGTCTGAAATTGAAACTCACGTGCACAGTAAGCCCCACACAGTGAATGGTGCTAAGGTCAGCTACGCTGGTATACCACAGGAGGTCACCAACTTTGCCCACCCTATGCCAGACCTGGAGAAGAACTATGTGAAGGAGGTAGAGTTCGATGAGCGCATGTTAGGGTATCAAAGGCCTCCTAAAAGAGGAAACTGGAGACTCGAAGCAATTTCAGTGTTCCCCAGCAGACCGTAGGTTACTACTGCTTTGTGCTACCCTTTCGTTCACTAGGTTCCTTCTCTGCTCGCAGATCCTCTCAATTTCTGGTTAGAGAAACTCATGGAACTTTCGACGACGTTATTTAAGCCACCCTTCTCGCCAGCTTGAAGCAGTTAGTCTGGTAACGTCGTCTCCATGATTATCACTGTTCGGCAGGCCAAATTAGCTGGGTCTTTGACCTCCAAAATGCCTGCACTAGCCCTGACGGAAAGTCAATGTTTCCCCATACACCTTCATCAGGTCCTTTTGTTACCTATGACAATGGATTTCCCCTATCAAGTCAAGGGACTTTCCCATCTATCTTTTCCCACCCCTCAATTTTAGATTCCTTTTCTCAATAGACAGCCCCTTCCAAGTCTGTCATCCTTCAGCTTCTCCCAGTTCTCCCAACGATTCATCTCTCAAATTCATCTCTCAACTCGCACGCTACTCCCAACCCCTCTCTATCCCTCTCTTTCACTTAGTATCCCACAACCAGTTTCACATGTATTGAGAGTCCCTTGTGCGCGTTTATATACTTATAATCAACCAGATATCGCTATTCTGTGAAGCGTAATACAGTCCTCTCTCACACTCACCACATTAATTTATTTCAACAATGCCTTTGTGAGATCTCGCAATGCTATCGTGCCTTTTGTAAATGGGTTAGTAAGGCAAGTGTTAGTATTAAAGTAATTGGGTTAGTTCCGCCAATAGATAATTTACTAAAGTTAACGTACCTGTTTGGTGAGTCTGTCTTCTCTCTGGCCATCAAATCAGTACCATGCTCAGTACGAGTACGCCATACGATGGTGTCTTTACATCGAACGCGCTGGCCCACAATATCTCACCAGCAACTCACCAGCCAGAGAAGACTGACTCACCAAACAAGTACGTTAACTTTAGTGAGTGTTAGTTTTCAAATGCGTCTCAACACTTTTTCCAACGTCTTTTCAATGTAGCTACTCTACATTCTTTCATTGTCCGGCTCCTTATGAAATTGCTATCTTCATCAGTCACATCTCGGTTCAATAACCAGACTCAGCCATTTGATGAGCTGATGACGTATTGGTTCTTATAAAGTTGTTTATGGGCAATAAAAATGTTATAATCGTGACGGTTTTCATCGGATGGGAGGGATACCACATCAGTGGTGACAAGTCCCAGAAATGAAGTCGTAATACACAACAATATGCCGCTAAAGGCGCGACGTACAATCAAGGCGTTTTAAACCCCAGACATCCTTTTGCTTCCCAGGGCTAGCGCCGAGTAGCAAAGCTATTCCTGCAATCGGGGAAAATACTTGCAAACCCCTCGCGTCCATGACACGGACTGACCTTCGTAAAGTCCCCTTTTCTTCACAAGCAACAAGGTTCATTAGCCCAAATGCTACCAGAACCGTCACGATCCGTCCGTCGCGGCGAGAAGAACGGAGATTGATTCCCCAGACTGAACCGACGGCTATGATGGATGGTTCGGCAGTTTAATGCGAAATAGCAACTCAACAAAGTCAACGCCATTCGTCGATTCTTCGGAGGTCGTGTTAAGTTCTGGTAGTAATTGAATAATGAAGTTCGAAGTGGCAAGCAATTTCGCTTCTTTGCCTCAAATTACCCGGTTAAGTCCAGCTCTGTGTCGGTTTTTCGCAAATTCTTCGCAACGAGTAGAATTATACAAAAGCAAAGATGACGGTAATTTTAAGGCTTCCTCCAAGGTTCTGGAAAATCCTAAACAAGAATTTGCCCGCGCGAAAAATTCTATGTGGGTCGTAATTTATTCAGGCTTCCGGCATTTAATCTCGTTCAGTTTTCATCCCTGGGAAAACGTCGAGTGCAGCTCAATAAATTATCGACAATTTCGAAGAATTTCAGGGCATGCGTTTTCAATAAAAATCTCGCTCGCATGTGGAGGTACGTGGGATGTCTTATATGTGAGTTAGAAATAAAGTAATAATTTAGATAAAGCAAAACACGAGAGCCGGTATGATCCCACGTCAACACAACTTGTTATTAAGGCGTTCAGAAATAACGCATTTTTACATTTCACTGTTAGCATTGTTCCGTTCACTTTCCGCAGTTGTGCGGACACTGCTTGACGGGCAATGGCTCTGTGGGATCGGACGGATGGCTACGTGAAATGAAGGTTTCATTCATTTGAAGTGTTTCTGGCTGTTAACTATCAAATCCGGAATTAAGTTTAAAGTTCTTTCATGTTCTTTTCAAGCTTCTCAAATTCTAATTCGTCATTTCCTCGATCAAATGTGATAAAAAGAGCCTCACCTTCTTATAAGATTTCTTATGCAAGTTGCAACAATTCACACTTCTTTATCCTCGTAGGCCATATATTAATTTGCCTGGTGCGTTACTTGTCTAACTCCTCGATGGTTTTAATTTACACCAGAAAACTTGCATTTCGTTGTTCCTCACCTGCTGTTTACATTTTATGTTGTATCGTCAACACTCTCGATCGTCTTCTTGTGACGTATTATATATTAATAAGAAATAAAATAATGACTAAGTTATTAAGGCGTTCGTAAAAATTGCTGCGGAAGTAACTACCATTACAGTATCTATATAAGCAAAGTTTGTCATTAACAAGCGTACATAAATAACAAGAGTCAACTCACAGTATGAAGAATCCCAGCATTCGTCGTAGGCACCAAATGAGGAGCGAACGATCTAATTGTTTCTGCAAGTGGGTCGGTGAAGTTCCAAAAATAGTTCCAAATGGTTTCCTTGACGAACGGCGTGGTTCCCATTTGTCGGACCATCATGTTGAAGCCGAATTTCGTTATGAAAGTAGCGTCTGACAGAAATGAGGCGGAGGCCTGAATAAGTGAGATTACGGCAAAATGAAATCGTGAAACAGTTTTCTATGTGCATTAGATAGGAGTGGCATTAAAGTAGTCTCTCTCTCTCTCTCTCCAATGTGGCTTTCAGTGACAGCTTTCCGCGGCTGATTTGTGAGTAAAGTAGCGCAGGCAAGATCTTGGGGTGCTCGGTCGGATTTTGGATATGTTTGAGGCTGTTGGGAAGTATAACTCGCTGACAAAAGCCATAAATACGAGCAATGTTCGTCTGCTTCGCGCTGCCAACTTGCTTCTCTCTTCCGTTCTCCATTTCGTCCTGCTATCCGTGTCTCAATGTCTCAATTGCCTAGCTTCCTTCTACGCACTCCCAAATGATATCCTCAACCCCCTCCCCCTCCCTCACATCAGGCTCCAATCGAGAAATTTGCTCAATGCTCGAATTACTCGACCCAAAAGACTCAAAAACCTCCAAAGGACGACCAATTTTTTTACTAAATTATTTTCAAGTTATTCTGACGAACTTAATTCTTATCTAGTTCTGTACTCACCAGTAGCGCACTGTTAGGAATAATGATCGTATCGTTCAGGGATCCTTGATTTAAATGAGGCAAGTAGATGGCTTTCCTCACAGCCGTGTACGTTAGAGTTCCGTTGTCGTTAAATCTTGGATTCAAGTGGTGCAGTTTCTCCCTGGAAGAGTTTAAATATAATTTCATCGTGTGAATACGTTTAGAAATTCCAGGGGACAGGAAAAAGTGGGATTTAATGGTTCGATAATTACAAAGGTGTGGAATAGCGTGAACGTGAAAAGGTTTACGCCGTAGACTATTATTCTCAGCGCTCATGGAGAAAATTTTTCATTTTGAACTCCGTCTCATACGTTGTGCTATTAAAAAAAATCGTTACAGTTCCGACAAATCTTTACTCTTCGGGGGATTCTAGTTCGAAAAACGCCATTCGGGAAAATGGTCTGTGAGTGGCTGTAAATTCGATTGAGAGCGAATGGCTGAACCAAATTAGCTAAAATTATATAATTAGCCTGAAGATTACCTTGAAACGTAAGGATATGACCAAAATCGGACATAGTAATCATAGTGATCAAAACATTAAATTTTTTTCTCAAATATGCTCTAAAGATTTTGATAAAATTGTTTGTATGAAGAGTTCCAAATGACATTACTGTAAAATGTTTGTATCTGCGAAAAAGACGCGAACAAAATGAAATGAAATCGAATGAATTCGAATAAATGAAAATTACATTAACTTTCGATATTTTAGTGGTTTTTCTTTACGAATCCCATTTATGTGATACAAGAGCACTAAAAAATTTATGGGTCGTAGTCCAATAAGTTATATTGACGATGGCAGTTTAATAATAAGATCATGGAAGGAGCAACCTCAGAAATTCAAACCGACTATAGTACAGAGCAGCTTACTCCTACCCACAAAAATCGTCTTAACAGCCTCTTAAATTACCTATCCAATCGTAACTCAAGAAAGGTCGTGAAATAACTAATGTCGTGTCAGTTATATGAATGTCGAGCCAAGTTCAACCAAGTTCTTGTAAACTGAAAGAAAAACGGATTTAATTAGTTGCTAGAGTGATAAAAATCGCTGAGCGCACGTGGGGCTGAGGGCAGTTGTAAGAGGCGTCGCGCCAAAAATACGTTGTGTTTGTGAATGCTTTCAATACAATATAATATTTCTGGAAATTGTCGTTAACATCTTTATGAGGGCAACCAGGTATGGCAAGATAACTTTTGTTCAATTTATTCGTTATTAAATTTCCTCCAAATCAGAGGCGTATTTCACAAATTCAAATTTCGGTAGTTCAAATCAATCTTTATTTTTTCCTATATGTTTCTATTGAGGCCCACCCTCTCCCCCTGACCATGGAATTGTCATTGGTTTTAAGATGCAGTAATATAAATTATAGTTACAATTTTATGGAATGATTCCATTATTAAGTGTTTAATGTGGTTGCAATATTTTCTATTTTAATGGAATTCGTTAATGCTCGACGAGCAGCAACTGAAGAACGGAATGGACATCTATACCGGCTGGCTCATTATGTGGTTGTGGCGGCGCAAAGCAGATCTAGATTCAGAGCATTTCATGGACACAAACCTGCCAAGCCTGAAAGTAGTTCTGTAATACTTGAAGGTGAATATAACCTCTGAGCTCGTTGGAACGAAGTGAAAAAACGCACAAACGTAAGTGACCAATTTATTGCCAAGCTGCCGTTTATTTTTGGAACGTTCGTGACTCATGGGTCCATTGAAGGGAACGTCGATCGATGAACGATTGAATAACGAAAGGTTTAGTTCGGTAATAATTATCATAATTGTTGCGTTGTAGAAGCTGAATTTAGTGTGGGGACTAACAGTCAAAATTGCATCAGTGCTAAGATCGTTAACAGAGGGCTTAACGGAATATTGTGTCATCTCAAGTCATCGCTCTCGTGTCACTTGCCGATAGTTACTTTAGCCTTTTGAATCTCGATATTTATTTCACACCGGCCGGTCGCGTTGACTCTTTCCCCTGGGATTCTCCAACAACCTGTAATTAACGATGAAGAGGCCTCATGCGATTCCAGGCTTCATCACATGGAATCTGATAGTGCTGTAGGTTTCAGAATTTATTGGGTTGTCCCTATTTATCTCCGACCGTAATTGACTGACCGTTTCATAGGTAATGAATTTGATGAAGCTGTCAAGTTGATTTTTTGTGGAAACTTTCATGCTTATTGATCTGGAATTGGGGAAAAGCAAATTTGAATTTCCTAGAATGTTTCTAATTATTTTATGACCCACACAATGAGTTTGTACTGCACTAAAGTCCTTTTTCGCCGAAAGGTAATATAATTCATTGAGCTGCTCTGGTCAGTTTTGCACAAATGAAAATTGTATATTATTGTTTATGTCATTTAAAATTGTTTACCCGGCAAGTTTAATGAAAATTATTTGAACTGTTGACTAACCAACTACAGTTAGTTTCGAAGCGATTTTGTCCATATCTGCGTCCCAGATTGGAAATTAAATTTGAGCCGATTTGGTTCAGCCCTTTTAGCCCAGACCTGTGGAGGTACGGCAGGTTTGGTTGGACCCCCCCCCCCGCCCCATAGGTATTCTTTGATGGTTAAAAAAATAATAGGACGGACCACAAAGACGTACAAGCAGCTAAACAAATTAGGACCAAACTCAACAAAAATAATTTAGTTTTGACAAAAGTAGGCTAAGGAAACGTTACTGTTATATTTGATAAACAGAACTACATAAACAAGACGACCCCAACTCAATGCGCGAAACTGAAAGAAGACCCCGCGGACATGAAGTGAAGTTTCTTTGATTTTAACTGAGCACAAATTCTTCGATGAATGCCTAATCTTTGGTAGTAAAGGTATCATTGTGAAAGAAACATACCTGATGAATGCATTGAAGTTTCCTGGGGTCTTTGAGCCATTAGCATCTAATCTTTCGAATAAAGTAAAATTATACAATCGCCTACCTGCCAGTAAAACCTATTACAAAACGACTTAGTCACCAAGACGCTAATAAAAAAAAGTTGTCGATAAATCGCAAAAAGACACCTCAGGAAATAACCTTGAAATTAGCAGGCAATGAGTTTCTTGAGCGATAGTTCATTTCAACTAAGTAATCATCAGGAATGCAGGAATCCTTTGTGTTCAACTCAAAAGGCAGAGGGAAAAACGTAAGCAGCTACAGCGACAACGTGTAAGTTGACGGACAAGACCCGAGTAATTCAGTGAATAGTATATTTCTTCATGTTCCATTCCATTATTTTGTCCCTAGAAACGTAGGGCATGGATATTCGAAACCTCTTTAATTTCCAAGTTTCATTCTATAAAATATCTTATCTTACGGCTGTCTCAACCGTTCCGTTCAGTTCTACGGTTTGCAACTACGAATAACCAAATTTGAGACAACGGAGTGTGTGTCTTGTGAGCTCAAATGTGAGAGAACTGCCGAACCGATTGATTTGGTTTTTTTAGTGGAAAGGGGTGGAGTATGGAAAGTACTAAAAACGATGGGGTTTCTGAACGATCGGTGTAAATAATTAGATTAAAATTTCCTACTACCGTTAAATAATCGTTGTCTTACTTTGGTTTTCTTCTCGGTGGATTATGAAGCAAGATGAGTGATCAAACTACATTGATACATAGATTTTGATCAAATTTACGGAGTACTGACAGCTAATCAGTAACAGATTTCTAATTTCTCCAAAACTAAAGAAAGACAGCTTTGCAGGTAATGAATACCCCAAAGTTTTAGTAAATAAACCTTACGAACTTTGAAATGTTCTTGAGCCAGAATTGAATTTTACTTTCTAACTCGGGATTTTCTTTTTTTCACCTATCAATCAGCGTCAATCAGGTGGGCTCAGTGTCCTCGTTGCAGTTTTCTTTTGAACGGAGAACACGTTTGGATTTGGAGCTGTCGTTGGAGTATTTTACTATCAACAAATTGAAGGTGTGAAAGGGGTCTTGAAGGGGTTTTTGCGGATATTGGGTTTTTCTTGAAGGCCGATGAAAGAGTGAAGGTTTCTTTCGTGACATGGAAGCCTTCCTTCTACTTTTCTGCCTTTGAACGCTCCCAACGTGAAACATTAGCCCCGACGTTATCCATCATTCAAGCAATAAAGCCCTAGTGACGGCTCCGCGTTTCGTTGCAGGAGTCAAAACTGTGAAACCTCTTGGTTTGATAAGGAAGCGTGAAAAGATACAATAACGAGACTTACATGAATATGTATGGCCCGATCTCCTGGACCTTGAGCTTATCTGCCTGTCCATTCATGAATTCTTCCGCGTTAGTGTAGTTAAACACGTAAACGCGAAGTAGGACTTCGTCTGGAGGAACTTTCCACCATTCGAACGCTGGGAGCCCTCTAATCATTTTCAATCTCTGAAAAAGCGAACGCCATTAACTGTTTATTAGTATATTTATAGCCGAAAGAATGTAAGGCAGTCTTCAGTATACTTAAAACAATGTATTGTATAAAGTGTAATATTCGTGTGCTTCTTTATGATTCTCTGCCGGTCTGTAAACTCGGGATATATTGATTGTGACTTTCCCATGCAGAATAATTGGAATTACAAGAAAATTCATGTAAACGTATATACAGCGAAGTTACGTGGATCATAATAGAACCACCCTCAAAATGCACGCAGTACATAAACAACAATGTAAGTAGACAGATTAGCATTGAAGAATTGTGTGGACCATACCAAAATATTTAGTCTCACGCCATACCACATTCCTTAACCCCACTTGCCTTCAGCAATGTTTATGACCCTAGCAAACAGTTCTCTGTTTATATGAACTTTGTACCACTTGGCTCAACGATCTACGTAGAAACCGGTCGGGTTTAAGGTTCAGGAATTCATTGGGTTGCCCTCTTATTGCACGGCATTTATTGAGCGACCATCGCAAAGCTAATTTATAAGGCTTCGACAACGTTCACGCTTACAGTTCAAGAATTGTGGGGGAAAAGCTGTGATAAAAGTGTGAAACTTTATGTGATGTCCCTCATTACTTTACAACCGTCATCGAGCTACCGTTCTGTTGGTTGCTTATTGGACCATTCACACGATTTCTTTTGAGAAGACTAAATGCTGCACATAAAACGCTTGCCATAGAAATGTTGCTCTCATCGACTGCCCACGGATGAAAATTTTACGTAATTGTTGTGTTATTTGGAACTGTTCACACAGAAAATTTGATCAAAATCGTTACAGCTGTTTTTGATAGAAAACGTAATTCCGATCTCCGTTTAACGCATGGGTACATATATAGTTACAGATGCATAGAACAAAATACTTGATTTATTCACCTAGAAAACAGGCGAACCCAATACATTCAAAAGTTATTAATCGATAGCATCGAACTCAATTACCTACTAGTTCAGAAACTCAGAATGATGCATTGAAAGCGGTAATGCAAACTCAATTGAACTACAGTTATCCGATTTTCAGGTTAACGAACTTTTCCTAGAAAATTACAAGAGCTAAATTTGTGCTAATTTAGAACTTTGTAGCTCACTCCTATCAAAATGTATCGTGCGTAATGACGAACAGTTTTTTGATACGACTATAACAGCTTCATTTTCTATAAAATTTCGCAAACATTTTCTACGTAAATTCCCTAAAAGTGGCGATAACCACAGCGCAAGCTATTGGCTCGTATTACTTCGCCGTGATCGCTACCTCTTCCGCTAGAACGCCCGTCGCATTTGCAGTCTTTCGATCCCGGGATCTGGAAACCCTCACAACAACTTCAATAGGTACTCGTACGTGCTCTAGTTGGTTGATATTAGCAATTGAACCGAAGCTTAACGAAAATGTATTTGAGAATGAAACCTAACATTATTAAAATCTGATCTACCGTTAGAAGCGACGTTACAGACAGACTACTCGTGAACTTAGTTGAAATGTAATCCGCTGTTAAAAGAGTAAGTTTGAGTGTTCGAAGGGGTAGATTCCCTGTAAGTCTCTAAATTCAACTTTTTAAAATGTGTAATAACAGTTTCACCTTTGTCAAGTATTCTACCCAGTTGTTCGATATGTTCGTGATTTTAATTCCCGGAGTTTGAAGGGGTCAGGGGATGGTAA
Source organism: Pachypeltis micranthus (assembly GCA_020466155.1). Lineage (NCBI taxonomy): Eukaryota > Metazoa > Arthropoda > Insecta > Hemiptera > Miridae > Pachypeltis > Pachypeltis micranthus. Next base: position 45,448,373 of record CM035769.1, read on the forward strand.
GGACAATGCTATAACACGTGAAATGCAAGTTGTTAGGGATTGTCTTTATGCTAGCCAAGTTTTGACGACTTCTAAGCACATAGGTATACAACTGCGTATAGGGAAATTACAGTAATTGTAGTGAGCCAAAGCTAACTAATTGAAAGAACTCGCGGAACTAAAGGCGGAAGTAAACGTTTCATCATTAGTACTCCCTCAGGTCACATCAAAACCACCCACCTGCTCGACTCGCAACGTCGTGCTAATTGCAGCGTCTTGTCGAAGTCACTGTATATTTGTGTTTTTGGATTGTCTTTTTAGGAGTCATATTGTCATGTTCAAGTTCGTTTTTAGTGTCCGTATAATGTGTCTGAATGCACTTAGTTTATGTTGTTGTGGGTGGTTTGATGTATAGTGTATGGTTACTACCTGAATCTAGATATTTTATTCCCCGGGTTTTCATGTTGACTATATTCATGTTGGCGGTGGGGAGTTCCTGATTTTGCCTACTGCTCTGTTCTAGTAACTCTATATCGAAGTTATTTATGTTGTCGTTAAGCCTACTGTCGTTTTTCAAGGTTAGGAGGTCTTCTCGAGTAGTACTAAGTCCGAATTTGTTAACTAGAGTTTCTGAGTGGTCGTGACTCGTTCCAAGCGTTGGCGATTGATTCCGTAAATTTCTTAGGGCGTCAAATATTGTTCTGGTAATTTTTTTTTCTTTGGTCTTACGGTGTGCAGGTATTATTTGAGAGATTTTGAAATTTTGATTTAAAACAATAAATATTGTCTCCTTTTTGTATTTTGGCTGTTTTTGTGTGGTTTTGACGAATAATTCTGTTGGTATATCTGAGAGGTGCTCTGTCCACGTTTCTTTTTTCTATTTTATTTTGTCGGAGCGCATTTTTAATTTTATTTGAGCGTCCAGAATTTTCATCTTTTTCCTAATGGAGTGTGAGATAATTGTTCGATAATACTCGATCAGTTTCTATGTTTAATTTGGAGGTGGAATGTATCGAGTTGAGATGGTTAGAATGGCACGGGCGACTTTAGATTTAATTATTTTCTTTTTTGAATTCGTTCCTTTCTTTGAGAATTCTAATGTGCTCAATTAGCGTAGAATGGAATCTTTCTGCTAGCTCATTGGATTCAGGATGTTGGGAAGCTATGAAGCGAGCATTGATTTTGTGTAGTAACAAGAATTTTGGAATTCTGTTCCATTTTCCATGATAAGGTTAACTGGGGTTCCATGGAGTGTAAAGTAATTGGGTCGCGTTGGCAGTTTTTTGGAGGTAGGCCCTGGCGTCGAATCGAAGGAGTCGATGATAGCCAAGAGTTTGGACCCTTCTAACGTTAGAGTATCTATGTGGATCGTCTTCAGTGGTCGTGACATTGTACTTACGCCTTAATGGTTTACGATCATATCTGCATCGAGTGCAAGTATCGCAATTGTTAATGCGGTTTTGGATGGCCGTCCTCATGTTAGGCCAGTAGTGAGTCCTTTTAATGCGTTCATGAGTTTCCTCAATGCCTCTGTGGTTGGTGATCCCTTCGTGGTATTTTTGTACCAACTCCTCTCTTTCTGTTTCGTCCAGGACGTCCGTTAGTAATATAGTGAGTTTAGTCATGTAAATTTCTGAAAATGTGAAGTGTTTTGCTGTAGTATTAGCAAATTGTTCATATAAGTCATCCTTAAAGGAGATTCCGTACTTGACTTTGGGCACTATATATAGTTTTATTAAGTTAACTATATCTTTCTCTAAATCGTGGAGTGAGATTCGGACGGTTATCCTAGTTTTATTTCCGATGAGGTTTTCGAGTTTGATCGGGTTGTCTAATGGCATTTTGATGGTTTCCACTACGATTTGGTGGAGTTGTTCACGGCTTCGTTCTTAACCGTGCCCTGTCACGTTAAAGTGAATTGTGCCTCCAGATTCCGATTTGTTGTCTTGTGTCTCTATCTCTTGCGTCTCGTTTTCGTCATAGTTGGCTATTATTGATTCTGTATCGTCAACTTCGGGTGGCGGTAAGTTAATGATCTCGCTCATAGTATTGGGAGTACAAGTGGCAAAGAAATCGTTTATTGCTGCGTCAGTGTTTTTGTTTGACGTGCTGTCAGTGTCTTCGTTATTTGAAAGTGCGTCTGCGTTCGTGTTCAACGGCCTCTTCTTGTATACGATTTCGAAATCATAAGCGGCTGATTTAGTTCTCCATCTGAACAGTTTCGATTTCGCCTCTTTGATGGAGTACAGCCACTGGAGGGGTTTGTGATCGCTGAATATTTTAAACCGTCTACCGAATAGGTAGGGCCTAAAATATTCTGCGATGAGTTCTCGCTGAATGGTAGATAGTCGTCTTTCGGAGTCGTTTAGCGAACGGCTGCTGTACGCTATCGCCAGGTCCGCTTGATATATTTTATTACTTTCCTTGGCTGTACGAAGTAGAAAGGAAAGTTATGTAATCGGCTGAAAAAAAAGTGAGTTTTCTTCAGATCTTTACGTTTCAGACCCTCCTGAGTCCGAAAAACACTATTTGGGAAAATGGTCTGTGTGTCTGTGAACGATTTTTAGAGAAAACCACCGAACAAAATCAGCTCAAACTTCATATCTCGCCCGCAGGTTACCATGGGACGCCAAAATAAGGGTATGAACAAAATCCATCGAAATTTAACTATAGTTATCATAGTGATCAAAACACCAAATTTTTTTTCCTCAAAAACGGCTCTAACGATTTTGATTAAATTTTTTATATTGATAGCCTTCAATATGGCAACTATACCATACAATTCTCAATTGTGGGAAAATGACGAGAGCAGTACAATAAATTACCAAAACATTCGACGAAATCGATTTTAGCGCCGTTTTTAGAGAAAACAACCGTACCAAATCAGCTGAAACTTGATGTCTAGCCTACAGGTTACAATGGGACGCAAAAATGAGGGTATGGGCAAAATCCACCGAGAGTTTGGTGATCAAAACACCAAATTTTGTTTCTCAAAAATGGCTCTAACGATTTTGATTAAATTTTTTATATTGATAGCTCTAAATAAGGCAATTATACCATAAAATTCCCATTTGTTTGACTAAGGACGGCTCCAATAGCTATTCCGCTAGCGTCCGTAGTCAGATGAAAGGTCTTATTAAAGTCAGGGTACTGTAATATAGGGTCGTTATTTAGTAAGTGTTGGCATTTTTCGAAAGCGTCGACGTGTTCCGGGCCGTTCGGATTTATTTGACTTCCCTTTTCGAGGTATTCGGTAAGGTTTTTTGTGGGGCAAAGTCCTTTACAAATTTTCTGTAGTAGCCAAACAGGCTAAGGAAGGACTTAGTTTCGGCTTCAGATTTAGGAATCGTATATTCCATTATCGTTGCTATCTTGTCCCGGTTGGGATTAACATCTTTTGACGTTAAAACGTGCCCAAACGCGATTTCTCTGCGCAAGAATTAGGTCTTGTCAAGTTGAACCTTAAGGTTTGCTTTCCGTAACCGTTTAAAGTCCTCTAGCTTGATGAGGTGTTGAGACAGAGTCGTAGACGCAACAACATTCACTAGCTTTAGTCCATCATCCCTGGAATGTAGAAGGGGAGTCCTTTAGTCCGAACTGCATTCTGGTCAACTCCATAACACAAAGAATTGAAAATGTCTCGAAAAAGCGTTTCCTTGACCCCTGAAAAATTCGACACGGTACCTTCGTCCAATCGTTCAAGAACGCATAGTACTGTGTTTGATCAAATCGTGTGAGCTGTTTATGAGAAAGTTTGAAAAACGAACCTTTATTGAACCCTCTTCGGGGGATTGTTCCTGAAAAAGTTGCAGAGAGCAAAATGTGCGAATAGATTGCTAGAAGAAAGTTTGGCCAGTTGATTAAGAGGTATTTTAGAATTGACTGGAAAATTGGAAATCCGAAAAACGTGTTTTAGGGGACTTTTGAGTTGAAGTCTTCATCTCAAGTGTTGAAGTTGCTTCTGTAAAATGTTAAGAAACCTCCGAAAAATGTTTCGTTACGGTAATTCTTACCGTTTTTCCATTTATTGTTGGCTCTCCCCCACCCATTCATATTGCCGTCTAAATGAAATGAAAGTAAGACGGAAAATGTGTGGGAGAGGAGGAAATCTATAAATTGACTTATAATAGAAAATGAGGTGAAATGAGCTAATCGGTTTAATGGAAGAAGCAACAATAAAGATGACAGATGTGAATGATGTCATGAGAGAGTTTCGTTGAATACGACCGTCTTCCGGCTACCAGGGAACAACTTGAGAAACCTACAGCTCGCCGTCAACCTATTCGCGTCCCACACTTTTTCGTTCTTCGCGCCCGATGTCGGTTACTTTTCGATGGTAACTTTTTTCAGGTACATTCCGGCTTCAATAACGTGTTTCTATTATTCTCCAAATTTTAATTCTTCTGTAGTTAAGAGTTAGATGTGGTAGAAGTGAATTCAACGTACCTCTCTCATCAAAATGTCGAATGGCGTCCATATTAGCGTAACAGCTCCTATCATGCACAGTATACAACCCCATATAAGTGGTTTTATATAATCTGAAACAAAATCAGAAACATTACCTACAACACATGGAGCAATTTACCCTTTTAAATGGTTTTCCAGAATTTGATTTGAGTGTATCTACAGTTTACGTGCGTCCTCAGAACCTAACAATAACAGCTTGCCAACTGCGTGACCATAGTCAGACTTCGTTTCGTTTCTTCTGAAATCGATTTGACATTCTCGCGTGCTCCCTCAGTTCTTATCAGCTTCGGTTTTCTTAGTGAATGTCCTGGCTCTTAATCCTTTAATAACCGCTTGTTATGATCGCTCGTGCGTTCATAGAGTTCTAAGAGATTTTAGAATTAAATTGTTACACTACGTAATTACCAGAAACGACAATAATTTGAGGGTCTCCAATTAGGTCGAATGTTCGGCAGTTTTTTGAGGTATTGAGAGTGTGTAGAAAGGTCTCATGCAGTTAACATATTTGACAAGACACCCGGTAAATTTGTGTATGTCCAGAATAGTGATTACACCAATGTGATTTGGTAATGTAGAGTAAGGATTGTATCTAAGCTTACTATATTAACGCCATCGTTATCATTTCCTTCAGGTGTCTAAGCATTTGTGAGGAATTATACGTAAGATTTTCTAACGAAGTTCTCATTCGTGTTTAGGCAGAAAACGATATCCCCATCAACCTCATAAGCGCGACATAGAGGATATTCTTACGCTTTTGCACTTTTGAATAAAGAAAAGAAGACACGATTGTTGCGAAACAAACAGACAAAGGAAAATTCGAAGGTAAGATCCTGCAGTCAGGGGATGAGCGACGTTATTGTGTAAAGTTTGTATAAGTTAGATGAAGTTGAAAAGAGGGAGTTTATTAAGTACAGAAGAACATTGGAAGCTAACAAATTATCGATTAAAGCCAGGGTGAATGAATATCCTAAGCCCAAGGTTACAGTTTATATTTACTTCGGTTGGAGAGATTTGACCAGGAGTTGAGAAAATATGAGTGAAAAGAGGGTTGAAACCGGTTGAGCTTAGTGACTTCTTCTTAATGAGTTGAGCAAGACAGTTTCCATGTGAGGAATCCAAATTTCCTCTACAACACGGGATGAAGGTTTGCCAAATAACAGCTTATCTCACAAACCAAGCTAAACCCCCGAATATCTGAAGAAATCGCTGTGTTTTGGATTATTATTCCCCCTCAACCAACTTGATAATTTACGTAGCGAAGCATCGGAATTCCAAATCAGCATTCCGTCCGCCATCCGCCGTCCAGGCCGTATCTTGCCCCTAACGTGGACTAAAAAATTCGTTCTTTCACACAAACATCCCACTTGCCATCCGACCGAACGGAGCCCATGGCTGTTATGGCCCAAAAAATGATTAAAAAATTATCGCAATTACGTCGTGTTGGGTGTGGTTTTATAGGATTTTTTGAGCGAGACTCAGTGGTGTAAGAATGCGTCTCGTATATGGAAAGCGGTGAAATCACGGTAATTATAGTGAGCCGTAGTTTACTCATTGAAAGAACTCGCGGGACAATACAGCGAGAGTAATTGTGTCATCATCCCGTCAGCTCGACTCTTCACGTCTTGCCAATTACCTACAGGCGCCTGGAATATGCCATTTTCGTCTTTCGGTTGTAGTCAGGTCGTGTTTCATATCATTTGCTAGTACTTTTTCATGCTGAGTCGAACAGGATGTGTTTCTGAGGGGAATTATAATAGAGGAGAATAATAAACCGTAGTGTAATACTTTCCAGCGTTTGTAGAGAGAGCAACAGTACAGGGAAGGTTCGTTACTAAAGAAGAAAACTATTAGCTATAGAAACAACAGCCGAAAATTGGACCTTTGGTTGAGTCGAAGAATGTTAGTAAAATCCCAATTTTTTTGTCAAAACTAGTTCTCACTTCTGACCAAGCATATCAGAAATGACCGAACTTATTCAATAGTCCACTATCTCAATTCTGAAGTTTCGTGACCCCGTTCTGGTCCAAATACTGAACATTTCAGCTCACTGTACGAACCCGGTCACACCCCCCCCCCCCCCCGACCACCTGTCGATACTTTATCCAGGTACTTCAGTTAATCATTTTCTTAGTCCGGACCCTCCTATGAACTGTCTTAGCACCTGGAATACTTGTGTAAGAAGAAAAACTGATTTTGTCTTTTTTTCATAGAAAATGTCAACTTTACCAGCTTCAAAACGTTGCTTCTTCCGTTGGTAACTTTTCATTCTTTCTGTCGTTGAATCCACAGAATGTTAACTTCAGGACGCGTTCCGTTCTTGTCGTGTCTACAGCTTGAAACTGAGTGCTCACATTTTCGAGGATTTTGATAAACCTCTCGACAAATCTGTTAATTACTTGAAAAGAAGGCATTTTTGCGGATATATTATTTGTTGAGGTATTTTTTTCAATTTGTTTTTTTCCAACTTCGTTTACGTTTCCTCTCTGTTTCTCTGGCTAGCTCAAAGTCGGTCTCGCTCACGTCGCTCGGCTGCGAATCTTTTAGACAATCCTTTCAGACGGTCTTTCAATGTTATCTTCTAAGTTGTGGAACCGCTTGCCGCTCACATCACAGTTTGTTTCAACAGTACCAGGTCGACACAGATTTCATATTTAGCCTGCAGATCATTATGGATCGACAAAATCCGGGTATGAGAAAAATCGGCCGAGTCATAGTGACCAAAACACCGATTATGCTTCTCCACAGCCACTGAGACGATTTTGATTAAGTTATTTGTATAAACAGTTCCGAATTGTACATCAATTTACCGCAATACTTTCATTTGTGAGAAAATGACTATACTAGATTGAAACATTGTCCACAGTTTTGGAGAAAATTCACTTAACTCTTTTCTTTATAAATCTCTAATAATTCCAACACAGGAAACACCAAAAATCCCGAAAAAATAATGTGTACAGCGTGAGGAGGACTGTATTATATGTGCAATGAGTATCAATTTGAGTGTGAGTATAAAAGGGTGACACAAGGGTACGGCTCGGAACACGAGTGAACTGGTATGGGAAACTGCATTGGAAGGAGAGTGAGAGCTGGGTCTGCGCCGAGCGGTGACGGAGGAATGTGTCTGTGTGAGCACTGGGAGACGAGTGTATTTGGGAAGAGCGGTGTGTGTTGGAGAAGGAGGTAAATCGAGGGGAGGGCAGGACATTTTGGAAAATACAAAAGGGGAAATCCGTAGTCGTTGGAAGTAATCGAGGACCTGGGCTTTTCATAAGTAACAAAAGCGTTGCGAGTGCCTTTAGGTGCGAGAGCAGATATTCTGGAGGTCAAGGGCCCCGCTAATTTGGCCTGCCAAACACTCATTAATTATTAATTATAATAAGTAGCAGAAGTCCAGTAAATCCCGGAACTTAAAGCCCAACCAGTTTCAGCACTCGATATATTGTTTTACAAAGTCATATGAATAGATTGTATTAGTAGTTGGAATGTATGTGGAAAGTGGTGCATCACACTAGATATTTTTTGTTTCTTGCAGTTGAATTATTTAAATTTCCCAATAAACTTCCACTCAATTTTCCGTGTTTAGCCAACTTTCAAAATGTCTCCAACGTTTCATTATGATTTTCTACTACATTGCTCGACTTCTCAAAAAGGTTTCATTTTCAATAATAAATTCTCGACTTTTTATTTGTTAATTCAAAAACTCATTACTCACAATATTTTCGCTAGTTCTCAAATGTTTCATATTAATTCACAACGACTGGTTTTCTCAACAACGTTAACCACAGTTTTAAAAGCCCTTTTCCCTCAGCTTCGTTCAAGTCAATTAACTTTCGTACAAGTCCTCTTGGACTGTGTTTCCAAGAATTTTTACTAGATTTAAAAACACTTCGGATCGCATTATTTACAATTTTTCATAACATCTTGAATTTCCAACCTCTTTGACACCGTTCACTACCTCCATTCCATAACGATTTGTACTGTACTTTTAGACTATTTTTGCTGAAGTCTCTTTGATCTTTACTAAATGTATCAATCATTGTTACTGTATTTCTCAACTGAAATTGGACGAAATTTTGTATCTAAAATTTGGTAAGAGTGGTATATTGGCGTTGAGGTGGTATTCGGCAAATCGTTAATTTTGTCAGGTTTTTAACCCCCCTCTTGCTTCATCCTTGTGACTTTTCTGCCACCCCGCAACAACGTCAAGGGAGGGGCCGAAATGGTTTTGGACGCCGATTCATTCGAAATAACAGGGTGTTCGATTAATTCTGGTTTTAACGAAAAATTCATTTTAGTAAATACCGCGGAGTCGCGATTTTTTCCTTAGGGAAATCATCAATGTCGAGAATAGGCAGAGCTTGTCACTTCCCGTGTAATTTGATTCGCTCGAACGCTTCCTATCATCTGAAAAGGTTTCGAGTTGCGCGTCTACGGCAAACAATTTTCGGTCTTGAATGATACGAGCGAGCTAATCGCTGGCCACTGGTAGGTTCGGCTTTTAAGTCGTCCGTAAAATTACTGGGAACTGAAGCTGACAGCCGGTTGAACATTAGCGTTCGTTACAACGCTCATTTAGCCGCCCTTGTTCCTCATAACCATTTGTCATTTTCCTGCCTAGGAGAGAATTATCGTCAAAGTTCGGCTACTGGCTCGACTCGCGCTTCGAAATTCGTTGTATCAATTGCCATATTATGGAGTTTTTCGTATATTTAAAACATTGAGTGCAACGTCCGCATTGAATTCATATAAACTTAGTTGTGTGAGATGTCATAAACGTACTCATAGTTTACGTACATGCAGAAATGTCTGGTAAGGTAGTAACACACAACTTTCCGCAACGATCTACTAAATATTCGAGCGTTCTATCTTCGTTAAGCGTATTTTTATCAAAAGTGCGGTAGGCAGTTGTGTTTCGTCCCTGATTGATAAGGTGTAGTCTAACATTTGCAATAATTTATGTTCGGCCATAACTAATTAATTCTATACGATAAATCGTGAATGGGATAGTATTTATTTAATTTCTATAAGGTGCCAGTGGTTTTATCGAAACTTTCAACATTGTACACGGATATGTCGTCTTCACTCCGAAAACGTAAATAAGCGATTGCCGATGACTTAAGCTCCAGGACGTTTGATGTCCCATTAGTTACAAGCGACAGGATGGGCGAACGTCTTCAACGGTTCCTTTGTGTCGCCACAAGGCCGTCGTCGAAGCGCGCGCTATGGAATAAAAATTACGTCTGTATTTCGCAGCTTAAAAGTAAGCTTCGTTCTCAAGTTTCTACTCGTTTGCCGATAAAGTTGCTTCACCCAGTTAATCTGTCACGTATCGGGGGTTTGAACAAACTTTAGGTGTTGGGCAACGCGCTTGACTCAGTTGTTCACAATCATCAGCTCCGGTATGGCCTGTAGGGTGTTGTAGGGACAACACCGTGAATGCTACGATGCGGCGTCAGCAAACATGGTGCACTGAAGGGTGAGGAGTAGTCAAGGTCAGAAAGTGAGTACTATTCTGGGTTTCTACACCCTGACAGGTACGACGGCAATCGTACGGAAGCGTACTATACTGCGAACATGCTGCTATACTGCGAATGACTGGTGAGGGGGAAAGCCCTTGTGTACGTTTCAAACGATGATTTGTACAGCCTCCAGTTTAGTTGAGGACACGTTGGTCTGGTACTCATTTCCAATAGCTTTGAAGTGGGGTTTTTGTTGCCATACTCGCATGACAGATGGGAGATGTGGCTTGGGCCTGTGTATAAGGGTTGCTCTTGCTGAATTCCGTCAGGTACTCAACATAACTGCCACGTCATCGAAAAAAGATTCTGCCGTTGGAGAATTTAGGAGGGATGGGTTGGAGTTTAGCTCTGCCTACTTTGACATGGTTGTTGATGGATATGTGAACTTGAGGGTCTTAAGCATTGGGCATGAGAGACTAAGGGCGGGACAAACGATTGAAGGGGAGGAGCCGTGGTGAGTAAACAATTGTTGTGGCAACCGCACACTGACTTCCTCTACAACAAACTTAGAAAATTCACTAGGATATTCTTTCGGATTCGCGGTGTGATGAACATTCGGACTCTTAAAATTATTTACCTGGCTCTCGTTCAGTCGATTCTCCAATATGGCATCATTGTATGGGGCGGCGCACTGGAGGCATACCTGGAGAAACTGAATGTTCTACAGCGATCGATCCTCAAAATTATTCACCACAAACCCCGCCATTTCCCTACCCAACAGCTTTTCGACTCAGCGCAAGTATTGAGCATTAAGCAACTCCTTGCAAAAAACATTCTTCTTCTCTACCACAAACATCCGCATCTAATCGTCCCGCAGCCCCATGGATATGAAACCAGATTTCAAGTACTTGGCAACGTAGTCAACCCCAAACTCCGTATTTCATTGACAACGCGGAGTACGCTCTACATGATGAATTTACTCCACAAACAATTACCACCAGAAATGAGAGATCCATCGAAATATAAACGTTGCTTGTATAAGAAGAACATTTTGTCTTGGCTGATAGTGAGTGGTCCTGAGGTTATTTTGAGGTTTTTTATAAGTGTGTACACTCAGTGATACCAGGTGCAGCTTCGGCAAATAATAATAATATTCCTTAGCAATTTCATTATTTTGTCATACCGACCATGTCATTCGCAGGAGAAGTTATCATGCTGGTCCCTACATACTACTACTATAAATTGTAAATTACAACCACTATAAATTACCTAAGTAAGTCCTACATATCAACGTTCAGCGACTCTTGCCCAACAATACAGGCTCTGCCTACCGTTGGGCAATATTATTCAAAGGAAGAATTGTAATAATTATTTTTCATATTTTATTTTTTTCGAATAAACAAAGATTGAGATTGATTGAGATTGAGATTGTTGATGATTAACTCAATCTGTCTTGGAATGGGACACCGACTCTGGCGTGGTTGGCTGGCACGTTCCCATACGGCGTTGAGTAAGTGTTCCCTAATTCAAGCCAGCAATGTGATGAAGGATTAACTGCTGTTAGAACCTGTAGAGAACCATGCAGCTCTTCATGGCAGTAGCATAGTCTGTCATGCACGTTCTAGGCAGACATCGTTTTCGCCACCAGTGCTCACACATGTACGCGGACAGTGATCTGGTCAACCTCCATTTGGTTTTTTTTTTCACTTTCCCTAGCTAACTTTCTCCTCAGAACTATGATTATTACTATGAAACCGGACGTTGGTCCTGGGCTCACTTTGTAACAGGCTGCTCCGAGCTAATCATGCAAGTCCACTAAGATTAAAAAGAACTGGAAATGAGGTCTTGAAGCCTAAGTGCTAATTTTTCTTCAAATACCTTGCAAAGGAAGCGATTACCCGCGTCGAGGAGTGGTTTTAGCCGTATCTCTGTCAACTTTGATAAGCTCCATTTCCCTTGACGAAGTTGTCAAACGACATTTAGATCTTTACTTTCTGTAAGCTTGCCTAACTCAGGAGGCAAACTGTACTGCTCGAAGGAAACTCGCGGAACAGTACAGTCAAAGTTCTAGTTTCTCCATGGTGTCAATTCTCGCACTGCCTCTCGTCTCACTCGAACCACCCATTAGGAATATCACAAATGGCATTGTCAATTGTCGTTGTTGTCAGGTCAATGTTACATATCGTTGACTAGTATTTTTCCATGATGAATCGAGTGGAATGAGTCTCGGAGGTGCGAGACTGCAGCAAACTGGGTAACCAGGAAATTACCAGAAATATTGATTTAAACATCAGAGGCTCATTGGCGACAATGTTGATTAAAACTGAATAAGGCAGGTCCTAACCACGCGGTGCAAGAGAATAAAAAACCATTCTGTAATGATTTACAGCGTTTTTGTGTACAGTGTGGTTCGCTACCCCACAAGTAGTTCCTCATAATGCAGTTGAGGAATATCTATTTAGATAGTGTTACTATTTACAGAAGTTGGTAGGCATCTCTCCAGGTGAAGCCAACAACCTCCCTGCTACATAGTCGTCAGAAATACATGGCCCAAATTGAGGTTGTCAAATGAAACCAACAGCCAACGTTCGTTGAATATTTTCACGTAAAATAGTCGATATTAACATCAACCAGTTCGTGCAAGGTTTTCTCTAGAACGAACTAACACTCAATGAAAATAATCGGGAACGCAACAACTTACTGCATGAGCTATTGCGGGTGGGGAGGGGAGTAGGGGGATCTTCCATTTCTATAAAGTTGTCCAAATAAACTTGGCGCTTGACAAACAACCAAAAGATGTAACAACGAACAATAACAACCGAAATATGTCGAAAGTCGTGTGAATTCCAGATCGTTAAGCTAAGCTAGTTTTTACAAAACTCGTCAAGTTAAGATTCGTATAACTGCCAAAGAGTCTAGATCGTGGAGGGATAAATTGCTGAATCCTTGCGTTCCACCAGACATTTAGTATTGCGTTGTGCCATCGAGGAAGGGATTTTACCCATGACCCTAATTTAAAACATATTTTAATAAAAGCTTAACTCGGGTTATTGAGTAAATGAATAAAGTAAGTTGAGGTAATTTGATCAAATAAAAAACATCAGGTGCGACGAATCACACAACTTTCCTCAGATCTACTTAAAATTCATTTGTTTTCATGGTTTTTCTACTAATTCAATTCATTTGAACAAATGGTACAAAGTTCCGAAATTTATTGGAGTGCTACTTGTGCCACGGCCATTATTGAGCAATCATTATAAATTGAATTGAGACCGTAAACACGATTTTTTTACAGCGAACTATAATCACTGTTCCGGGATTATTGGGTAAAAACTGTGACAAACGGTCAGAATTGAAACGGAGGTAGTTGAAATTCCGGTGTTTCTGGAGTAGTTCCTATACATGTTATGAGCGTTACTAAACTGGACTACTACTGGAGTACTTAATTGGACTACCACGTCAATTTTTCTGGAAATCCTTGTAACATTTTATAAAGAAAACAACTGCGCAAAAATAGCAACGTTTTCGTCAAAATGTTTGGTACTTTCTCGTGCTGCTCTCGTCAATTCTCCACAAATGGGAAGTTGATGGTATTTTTGCGTCATTTGCAACTGGCTCTACAAAAAATGTAATAAAATCGTTGTAGTGGTTTTTGAGAAAAACATATTTAGTGTGTTGATCACTGTGATAACTATAGTTAGTTTTAGGCGGGTTTTGCTCATACCCTTATTTTGGTGTCCCGTGGTAAGCTGCCTGCTAGATATCAAGTTTGAGCTGATTTAGTTCAGCCATTCCAAGAAGTCCACTGCTCAAGAAGTAAATGTCTTCTGGGCCTACTTTTTTGGCATGCCAATCAAAGAAAATCATAATGTTCAGTTGAATCGGGATTCAAGGGAATGCCGGAGGGTGTTTGGAAAAACTGATACAGTCCTCCTGGCACTCTCTTATTCAACGTGTCAGGTTGGTCCTGGTTTCCAGAATAATCTACCTTACTGACCACAATATGTGGCAGGTGCCCTACGACTCCACTAAAACTTATCTTGGGGTCAGTATGGGAGCTTCATGACAAGTGCCACTTACTTACTTACGCCTAGTACAGCAATGTTCCTTCAATTAACATCTACCCCACGGGATTCAACAACTTGTCAGTGCATACTGAGCTCAATGAAGTACAATAAGAAAGTGCTCCATTTAAAAGTTCTGTAGATTCTGCACCTGATTAAAAAAAAAACCTTCCAATGGTTCTCTGCGATGCGCAGAAAAGCACGGGAAGAGCGAGCAATTGCGAGGCTTTGAGCTCCTTATTCTCATTCTGACGTATTAATGCCCCTTATTCTCCCTGCGACGTATTAATGGAACATCTCCCTTATCAGCCAGATATTTTAAGTTCAGCCCTTTCCTCCCTCGCTTGAATATTGTAGGATAAAGGTGAGCAAACCCTTGTTTATTAACCCTCTTGCCACGATATTGTCTTTCATTAAATTCGATTAAATATTGAAAGTAATTCGATTTATTTATTTCATTTCTATTTATTCAATGAAATTCAAAGTGGGTCTTATTACGTTATTAGTTTCATTTCCTTATTTTCTTCTCAAGAAGATTTATCAGCAGCTAGCGATTTACCGTCCACCGAACCGTGCACTTCGTCCTGGTCCTTTTATTTCACGTAGTTGAGTGCTTTTGTTTGAAAGCTGGTGGTTGGCTATCGACTGACGCAGTTCGCAGTTCTTCTAATAATTTGAATGACGTAGATTTCTCAAAAGTATCCACACGCTCCAGATCGTGATCGAAGATACGGTTTTATAATTAAGTATCCACGAGGTTGGGGTAATAAAGAGTCAACTCAAATGGACGTCCGCCAGTTCGTTGACTCGTGAGTCAATGTCGGTTCGAGGAAGTTGCGAGCCAATGTTGATACAAATGAGCGACGAGGTGTAGAGGTGGGAAAAGTACGAACAACTCCAACTACAGTTTTAGCCATGAGCCCATATTTACTTAGCTCTGTTTGATAGAGCTTTGAATGGCAGACGACATCCAGGGCCGGCCAACTTTCCCGCCAGGAATACAAATTAAGTTGGCCTTGGCGATTCTTCCATGTCGCGGTTCAAACCGTTTGGGAAGAGAGGAGGCCGTTGGAGGGGTCTTCGGAAAAAGGTTTGGCAGTTACGTTTTGAGAATTCGTAAAAAACTTTCAACCGTGGAATTTCTTTGAGCCAGGTGGGAGGGGGATATATAAACATTTTTGGTTGCAAAGATGCCTCAGTATTGGATCAAAATTGACTTGTAAGTAGGAATTTTATATGCCTCATGGGATGTGGGACTTAAATACACCCCTGGAACGAAAATGCCAAGGGCTACTTGCCTTCACAGGCGGACCCTTCCAGGAATGCCGGCTCGAGTGTCGGTATTCCCCTTTTGCGTCGCACCAATTTTCCGTCGTCACGGATCTTCTTTATTTGCACGGCGAGACTTTTAGAGTAGGAGTATTCGACAATGTTCCATCCCCTCAGTAAACTCATCAGTGACACAGATATAGAAGACCGAGGCACTGACCAATATTACGATCGTAGTTCCCGGGATTGTTTCCCACATTCTAACATCCGAAGTGGGATGGAGACAGATTCGCCACCAGTCGATTCGCCGTTCTTAGCAGCTAGGTTGCAAAAGATAAGATCACAGCGATGTTCAGTACGCCTGATTTTTCGCCCTTCTTTCCCTCGAATACTCTCGTTTCTGTTTTGAGCTCTTCTTTTATCTCGAAACACTCGTTTTGGTTTATTATTCATTCTGAATAATAACCCTGTGTTTTCGGTCAGGAAACTTTTTTTTACAAATGGTTTAAAAAAATTAACAAAACGCAGTTTAATCGCAAATATGCCGTGTTTGGTATAGTTTTCGAGGTATTTTCAGATCCTGGGTCGAATGGAATGAGTATCAGACGCTTACGGGCGCCTGGAATATTTAGTTCTGGTCGTTCCATTGTAGTCAGGTCATGTTTCTTATGGTTTACTGGTATTTTTCGATGCTGAATCGAATGGAATGGGTCTCGGAGCAGTAGGTCAAGCTGTTCATGAGAATAATAAGCCGTCGTGTAATAATTTGCAGAGTTTTTGTTTTGGCCCGGTTTTCCTGAAAGTCATGTCTGTTTCATTTACACTCATTTTTTGTTGTTTCCTCCAGCACTTCCAATTGTGCTTGAGCTGTGGTTTTCAAGGCTTGTTTCGGTACCAGCCATTGAGATTTAAGGCTTATCCCATTTGGATCGTCTACAGCGGTTGCAGTGTGCTTAGTTCATTATAAAGGCAACTGGTTTGTGAATCGGTGAGCGAACTCTTCATTTTTTATTGACTTCAACCCTCACTTGTTCAGTTCTTTCTGGCCCATGGAACCGTTTTCTGATTGAAATTGGATTTTATCGTGGGGTGATCTGAGAAGCCTTGGTGACGTTTCGTTTATCTCATCACGAGCATCTGTTACTAAATGAGACTTCAAGTTGGAACAGGGGTTTCCACTTCTTAACGAACGGTATGTGTCGAATTCCGGAATTTCTGGGTTGCTCCTAAATATCTTGTAAACTTGTCAAACCCTCATAGTACGAGTAGTTTATTGAACTACTTTTGTGAATTTATAAGGGAACCCCCGTGCTATAACCTATTTTCTTCGAAATGTTTGGTAATTTATTGTGTTGCTCTCGTAATTGCACTGATTTGAAACTGTCCAGAAAAACAACATTTTCAGCCGATTGTATAACTACGCAGATCTATGGGCGACAAAAACTGCCTTAGTAGATGAACATTAACCGTAGAGTTTCCGTAGTATCACACGTGAGAGCACCACTGTCTTGGCAAGGGCCTGGGTTTCGATAAACTGCAAACCTGAGATTTGGATTGTCGTGTTATGGATAGAGATCGATCGAGTATCGAGTAGAGAGATAGAACGTTGATTTGAAAATTGGAAAAAAAACTAGCTCGGACGTCTCTAAAACCTCGTGAAAATGATTAACCTTCAATTGGACGGGAACCTTCAATAACTCGCAGGTATATTCGAGTTAGACCAGAAGTTACAACATTTTCAATACAAAACGAGGACGTTGCGCACGTTCAAAATTGCCAACCGAACTGCCGAGTGACTTCAGCCCACGAGCTAGCAATTAAGGAACCAAAGTCTGATAAACCGCCCGAGTGCCTTGAAATATTTAGGAATCCTTGGGAACCCCCGAGAATCTTATGACACGAAACACGAGTATCAATTGTACCAAACAGTTCTCGCGGGTGTTGCCGTAAATAGGTGAAGGCGAAGTGAAGATTGTTGACGGTTGGTGAACCAGAGGCGAGAAAAGGGAAGATGGCGTGTTTAATTCGTTTTGCGACGGAAAGGTTCCAATGACGTACAATTAAGTGCAAGTAATTTAGACGATCTGATCTCAACTGAGAGATTCCATCTTTCATGCTATTCACACCTGTGGAGACCATGACATACTCTTCCGCTGAACTTTCAGAACACTCCCATGAGCTCACAAAGTGAAATACTGTGCAGTGTACCGTTTTACGCCCATTTACTCCAAAATATGACATTTCAAAACTTTTAAAAAGTTATTTTATTTTTACAATTTTATTCATCAGAAATGCCACATGCCCTATTTAAGATGTCTTGGGCTGAGTCTCTGGTTTTCAGCTAGTTACGTTATTTACTGGTTCCCCTTAGTGTCTAGTGTCAAGGGGGTTTAACGTAGCCTCCTTTTTCTGGCCATTAACTTTTTCACAAACAGAAAACACGCTTGATTACTGCGTTGCGCTTACTAGCAAATATGTTTTTCATCCAGTTTTTCGTTGCTCAGCGTTTTACATACTAAATGATAGCGCGTAAGATTCAGCATTTATTGAGTGGCTCCTACTTATCGCACGACTAGTTCTTAGCCATCACACTGTCAGCATGATTAGAGCTGGTTCGCGTTTACTGTTTTGGAATTATCTGGTAGAAACTGTGAGAAATTCTACTAGGATGAAAGAGAAGCGAGCGGTTTAATTATCTAATACCTAATTATCTACGAACGTTATTAAACTCTCATCTTATTAGACCACCTCCTTGATTCTTCAGAGAAGGGGAAAATTGCGAGACTGAGAGGGTAAGCAAAATGATATTGGCCGAACATTAAATTATAGTGTTTCTAATTTTCTCAAACGCGATTCTAACGGTTTCACGTCTTGTTCTACGTGCACGTTAAGGTAAAAACGCGTTGAACGAAGATACAGTGAAAGGAAAAAGAAGAATGGCGCGGGGTCAAATCCGCAGGTCTTCGAAAGCTGGTTGGAGTTGCGATCTTCATTTCTCAAATCCACATCGTCACATTACAGGGGTAGCAACAGAAAGTTGTGTGTTGCTACGCCCCAAATATTTTGATTCGGTTCTTCCATTTTCACGATCTAATTTGAACGGCTCGCTACTTTGATCTACGCATTTTCCGGTACCTTAAAACACCGCATTAATTCCCAATTACGAAAACTTCCATTAGGGCTTGGTAGACCGGAGTGGAAGGTATTACTTACTCCCTAGGGCGACCTATTTATAAAAATGCGGGACAGGAATGGCCGTCGTGCTTTCCCATTGCGTACACGATTTTCTACACGAACGAAGAGTACGTTTCAGAAAAGGGCAGGTCATCGTTGCCGTCAGCAATAAAAATGAAACGGTGTGACGGCTCGTGTTAGCAACTCTTGGTATTCACTTTGTGGGTCAAACGCGATTCTTCTGCGGTTGGCGGGCCCTGAGAGAAGAATAAACCTCGGGAACGGCTTGACGCGTCGTCCAAAACTGTGCTGGCTTGTAATACAAGGGACAACGAATCGGCCGTTTTGTCAAATTACGATTGTTCAACGCTGTTTGGGTTCGGAAAATTGTCAATCCAGTCATTCTACACAGTCGACCACCGCGTTAGTTACTGTTACGCATTATAGTTACTGACATAAATAGAAATCTTTAAAGTAGTGAAATGATTTTTTATGATAGTTCGTGTTCAGGAATTACAAAGAAAATACGGTTCTAACAATCGGGATTTCGCTCAGTTTTTATGAACCTGATAGAACTTAACACAGCGTTCTATATAAAATCTGGCAGTTCTTAACGCTCCGGAATTAATTGGGTGCCTCCTACTCACGTCAAACTTTTTCGTGCATCACTAACGTACAAATAATGTACAGGACTGTCAACAAGATCTTTTCTGGAGCTTGGACATTGGGAAAAATGGACGTCAGTCGTTTCAATTTTAGAATTACCTGTTAAGGAACTTTTTTTATAAGAACAGATGTTATCATCTGAAAGGGGATATTAACTATTCGAAAACCTTCTGTGAGTTTGGTGAACATCGTTGAAGCCGTTTTACCAAAAAGCGTGAAAAACCTATTTTGCTTCATAGGCCTGTATCTCCGTTCACGTTTTGAGAAGAAAAGTTAGGTATTGAGTAGTAGACGATAATTTGAAAGTTTAATCAAAATCGTTACAGCCGTTTTCGAGAAAAAGGCGAAAACTCCTAGTTTTTAGTACATGTTCGTCCCCCACCCCTCTTTCCCATCTACCGAAATCGCCCATTACCTTATTTTGGTGTGGACAAAAAATAACGAACAAAACAAAAGAACCAGTTCAATCGGTTTAGCCGTTGTCCCGCAAATCGAACTACGCACACACGGACCACGCGCCGAAATTAGGTATTTCAAACTCAGTAGGCCTCAAAACGTAAAGATCAGAAGAAAACCCAACTGTTTTTGGCACGATTACAATACTTTCCTTTTCCTTTGGGTGGCGGATAGTAAAAATGGTGTTTTGATCACAATACTATTAGTTTTGAACTGATTTTCTCATATCCTTATTTTCACGTTCCATATTGAAAAGTAAAATATACACAAATAATTCTGATGTTTGGTTACACGCCTTGTACAAACCTTGTAAGGGCTACAGTTGCCAGTAATCCAAGTAGTTTGTGCTTTCCCAGCCTAAGTTCTAAAAGGTATTCCTGCGCTCGAGCGTAAGAACTGTTAACGAGACAATTGACTCGGAGCCGGCTCTGCGATTGAATCGTCTGCGGTGCCCTACGAACGGTGTCAGTGCTCAGGCGGCCGGCACTGACCTAATGACATCTGACACGCGCCGTTGAACGGCGATCCCGGGAAAATTAATAATTGCTAAGGTCGTATTGAACACCAATTAAGGCGAGCTGTACCGGTAGTGTCTAGTTTGTTTATAAGCGCGATAAGAAACAAATTAAGGCGAACCTGAGATTCACATTTACGCAGAACCTCTGTTTGAATACCAATGAGGTAAATTATGAGGTAGTCGCTTGCCCTCGTAGTGGAGCATGGAGCAATGAAGCCCTGGACATCAGGATTTCAACTCTGAAGCCAGGGAGAAATATGAGATCCACGTTATTGACAACATCTCGTCTGATCGTTTTGTTCACAGTCCACTTTTAATTTGTGCAGGGACGCATCATTAACTTCCAAAAATAATTTTAACAAATCTCGAAAAGTTGGAAAATCTGCTAAATTGTTGAGTTTTTCAAAAATTGAATAAAACTTGATGGGAAATCTAAGTATAATTTTAAAATGAATAACATTCGTTTAAAAACTTTTGATAAACCATGCAAAATAGTTTTAAAAAATTATATATTATTCTGTGTAACTACTGATAGGAAATTGTGCAAAAGTTGTGAAGCGAAAAGTTAATTAAAAATATTTTCAAACTTCATTGGCTTTTATGTGTTTTAGTGATCTGAGTTCCCTGGTCCATAAAAATTGTTTCTTCTTCGAACCGACCCACATAGCTACTAGTTTCCAGTATTTTTCATCTGTTAAGTGATAAATTGAGCTCCTGAAAGGTATTTTATGGATTTGATTGTCAATTCTGCCTGTGTCCCATTAACTTGACTAATAAGACTTACATTTTTTGGTTTCATTTATCAAACTCAAATGAGTGTATATTTTCTCCCCCAGCATTCCTAAAGATATTTATTAGGTCTTATTTCGAAGTAAATGTGCTTGAAATTCCATAGTATTTATTGCGTACGTTTCCCCTCGCACTTTGCTAGAGAACGGAGAAGTTTTCCAAATTGAATGAAATTCGAGTAAACATTGCTCGTAAATTCCGTCGATGTGATGAACAATAACGATAAAATATATTGGAAGGGAACTCGTTCTCAAAACCGTGCAAAGATTGTGGGAAAACGCAATATAAATTGTTTCAACAGCGCGTAAAAATTGTTTGAAACCGACCAAAGGAAGATGAGAAATTGAGTGAAAGTTGTTGAAAAATCGAGCGAAAGACGAGTACAAACTATTGAAACCCTATGAAAACTTCTGGAAAATTTAAGATAAAAACTTTTAAGAAAAAAGTAAAATTATTCTTTACATTTCTGTATTGCGCAAAACGAGAGACAAATTTTGACAATTGGGTATAAATTATTTGGAAATCGCATAAAATTTGTCAATCAATAAGAGAACATTTAATAGATACAATAGGATATCGAAGGAAATGGGTTAAATTATGATATAAATTGAGAGGGTAATCACCAAACATTTCTTGAAAAGTTCGTCAAATTACCGTAAAACTTATTAAATATCAGATACGGCGCATTGAGCAACTTTCCTTAGCTCTACGTCAATTCACTAGCTTTTGCTACTACTACTTTTCACTCAGTTCTTTGGAACTAGGTAAAATATAACTTCACAGCACCAGAAAATATTAGCGCTTATAGTTCCGAAATTGATTGTGTTATTCCTACTCGTGCCATGACCATTATTTAGCTATTAGTACACAGATAATGAGACTGTTATCTTTGCTTTTGAGAAGGGATAAAAGCGACCGGTTCAAATTGATCGGCTAAAAACTGTTAGAAATGGTAGTCATTGAAACGTAGAGGGTTGAAATACCGGGGTTTCTGGAGTAGCTCCTATATACTCGTGTATATGAGTGTTATTAAACGCTCATGGTATAGGTACTTTGTTGGACTACCTCGTCAAATTTTCTCGAAACACTAGTAACGTTTTTGTGGAGTATACGAGTAAAGGAAAAATATTCAGCATGACTGCGCTAAAATCGCAACATTTTCGTCGCAATGTTTGGTAATTTATTGTGCTGCTCTTGTTATTTTACCACCGATGAAAATTTTATGGTGCTGTCGAGTTATTTGGAGCTATCTATACAAAAAAATTAATCAAAATCGTTAGAGCGGTTTAAAAAAATATTTAGTGTTTTGATCACTATGATAACTACTCGGCGGATTTTGTCCATACCCTTATTTAGACATCTCATGGTGAACTGCAGGCAAAATAACAAGTATTGAGCCGATCGTGTTCACAACACACAGAGCCTTGAATCGTAAACTCATAAGATTTTTTCAGCCGATTACATAACCTTCCTTACTACTTCACAGAGCCTAGGAAAGTAAAAACAGAGTCACAATCGTCGGGCAATTGAGTAAAAACCGCTGAGCAACCTAAGTAAAGAATTTGCGTAAAGATTGATGTAAATCAACTGAAAGAAGTCGGGAAAACCAGTAATCGTTCATCGAAAATCTTTACAAATTGTTAAGAAAATCTAAAATTTAGTAGTAAAAACGGATTATGTTTGTAGGCGGTTATCTTGTTAAATCGTACAAAAGTACAAAAATCAATACGAATTGTTCAACAGTGAAAGTCGTCGAACAAAAGTTATTGACGCTATTTTGGGGAGCTGAATACACATTTCTAGGAAATCGAGCGATAATCATCGGGAAACTTTGTTTATAAAGTTCGGCCAAATCGTGCGGAAATTAAATAGAACTAGTCGAGGAATTGGGTAAAAATGGTTTCGAAATCGACTAGAAAAAGTGTTGGGAATTGCGTAAGTCGTTTATAAATTCGGAAAATTAAGAAACACATTTCGAGTAAGAACCGTTTGAAGGGCGTTATTGTTTTGGTTTATTATTCATGTTTTCGGCCACGAAAAATTTTTTACAACCACCCCTCAAAGTATGATACTTTACGTTTCATGACTTGGAGATTCCAAATTTGCAATGTCCATCCGCCGTTCCCTGTCCCCCGTCCCCCATCCGCCATCTAGGCCGTTTTGTGCCTTTAACGTGGTCTAAAAAATCCGATTTGGTATCTAGTTGTGCCCGCCATCTCGGCAATCCGATCGGACGAAGCCCGTGGTTGTAATGTGCAAAAAACGGTTAAAAAAATTAACGAAACGCAGTACAATGCGGGAGCTACAGCGTTTCATCGTTTGAACTCCCTCCCTCCCCGCCCGTCTCATTAAAAAAGCAACCGCGCTCGAGGCGAGCGAGCGCGCCTCCCGCTCGCTTGCCTCCCCTTTCACCTCGGAACGGGTTTGCTTCGAGCGCCCCCGTTCCAATTTCCCCGACGGGGCAAAATCATCATACGTTTTATTTCCGTAGTTCCATTGTAGCCAGGACATGTTTCGTATGGTTTACTAGTATTCGATGCTGAGTCGAATGGGATGGAGGAGCACTAATACTACGTCAAGCTGTTCATGAGAATAATAAACCATTGTGTAATAATTTGCAGGGTTTTTTAAGACGAGAATGGAGAATAGAAAAATTCTTTAGAGAATAGAAACTCGGGAATTTGCATAACTGTTTTGAGTTGTAAATGGTACGACGGTTCTCAATTTTGGTGTATCCCTCACTCAGCGGATTAATTTCTTGTCCTATTCTTCTCAGAAGTATAAATATTAGAAAGAAAGCTTTAGCGTTGGCTGAGTTCTTCATAAAAGTCTTATAGAGCGCCTAATTTTATGACTAAAGAGTAGCGTTAACCTCAAGCACCTTTCCGGCGAAGGATGTCCTCCATCCTGCAGAATGTCAATGTCATCGACATCTCGAAGTGCTAACGAGGCGTTCGTCAGCCTTTAAGTCAAACGAAGAATGTGATAATGGTCCGGCACTCGTTGAATGCTAATTTGATTTCCCCAACGGCTCTAAATTGGATCAAACTATCATGTCTTTGTGTGTGAAGCATTTCGAGGAAAATGTGTAGTGTGTTTCATTTTCTAATTTATTTTGGCAGCTATGAAAAGGTAAATTTAAAATTAAAAGTTTGTTTTTTGGGGAAAGAGACATTACTTTTTTTAAAGAATAAATAAACTTTATTTGTCTAAAACACTATTAAGTGCGCTAATCCAATTGTATACTAACTATTCGACATTGGTAGATGTAGATTACCAATTGGTAGCCACGACTTTTGAAATGTAACATGTTATAAACAATATAATATAATTGAGGAGTTTCCAGGTGATAGAATTGCCGTCACAGTATAGTCAGAAGTTAGGAGAGAGTATTGACAGTAAAGATGTTCATGAAGGTGAGGGCAGCTGAGGTTTAGCGTGTTGACCTGGGGGGTAGACGGGCCGCAGAGATGGAGTACGTCATTGACTGTCGGCAAGTCCGTGTGGAGGAGTGTGTTTCTAACGCACCACGGGGGTAGTCTGATGAGTACGAGTGTTCTATTTGGAAGTGTTTTGATTCGGCGAACCTGTGAGTCGGATGCAGAGCTCTATAGCTCCATATATGATTGTAGACAAATAGATTTGCCGTTTAGTTTTTAGGGAAAGGTGTTTGTCGATGAGAAGAAACGAAGAAGTTGATGCGGTATGCGGCATGTATGCGGTTTCGTATAGTGACCACCGTTGCCGTGATAAGCGTGTCCCAAGTTACTCTGCTCTTGAGAACAACCCCGAGGTATCTTTCGTTGGATACCTGGTTTACTACTTCATTGTTAATGTATATTGTGGGGATGTTTAAGGCCATTGTATACGTGAAGTGTAGCAGAGCGGTTTTAGAGGCGTTAATACCGATTTTCCATCGACGCGTCCATTTTTCGAGTTGGAAAACGTAATCCTGTACAAAGCTATGCGCGATTTCAGGCGATGAATACCGAACCAGGACGGCCTGGTCATCGGCGTAGAGAGCGATAGTAGCATAGGGGGACTTGGGGACATCATGGGTGTACAAGGTACATAACAACGGGCAGAGAATGCTTCCGTGGGGTACTCCAGCCAGTATTTTGCGGGTTTTCGACGTAGATGACGAGCATCGAACTGAAAAGGTTCTGTGCGAGAGATGCGAGGCAAGAGTCTGTAGAGCGTGTCAGGGAGAGTCCTCTTTAACCTGGAGGCCGGGATGCCGCCCTTTTTGACCCAAGCAGATCTCTTTATGTTCGTAGGCGTCGAGGATGACACACACCACTACGTGTTGCTGTTGGGGGCTGGAATGGAGATGTCGAAATCTCAACTGCTCTGGAGGGAGGAGAGTTTCAGTGTGCAGATCTGTCGTAGGAGAAGTCTCTCATTACTTGTCATGAGGATCTTTGCTACACTGATGCCTACCCACTTCCATACCTTTAACCACAGCTAATCTGTAGTCGAAGTATGAGTCTTGGTATTCCTGAGCTTCATCAAGTCAGTTGAATAAAATAAGTTGAAATAAAAATCCTTGAAATTCCTCAGCGAAAAACAGCAGCAGTCCCTTCACAAAGAGCACGTAATACACTGTTCGTTTTAAAACATTTTTCTACTTACGTTTTTATACGAGTAGAAGTTATTATTATCTAAGGAACATACGTTTTCATTCCTTCTCTGACGCTCCTCAAGCATCTATTCTTGCAAATGAAGGGTGATTATTGTTGATTGAAATGGAATTCCAAGCTGCCTTGTATTATCGGTTTGTTTGTAAAGATAATTAACACATTGACCGAGTCCAATGCTGGTGGCAGGCGAAGACCAGCAAGCCCCCGACCGTACCCCTTTCCTTTACGCTCTCCAAAGAGGCGTGATGTAGTTCAGAACTTCTGGCACTATTTTTGCACTGCCTTTGTGGTTGGCGACCACGTGAAACATTTCAGTGTCTACGATTGCAGAACTTTACTTTTTAACAGGTCAATGAAACCGGATTAACAGCTAATCATTTGTGTTGTATGTGCCACAGTCACGAGTGAAGAACATCTTGGACCTTTCTGCCGTAATCCATTTTAAGTTGTAGCACAAGGAAAACATTTCTAAAATTGCAATTAGTTCAATAGAGGATGACAAGATTGGAGCCGCTGTGAGCTATTTAACTTGTCCTGCGACGGCAAACAGCAGCACGCCATATTATTAGAGAACACTAGTGTTTGTGTAATTCATATTTTCACGTATTTCAACACGAACATGCTGCAGTGTTGATGGGGTGAAACAGCCGAAAGGTCATCTTTAGAAAATGAACTGAACAGACTCCCAGGAGTGAGGTGCTACTTGTTGCATTACACCCGCTCGGCGCACTAAACAAATATTTAGGTCTGTGCGCCTTTAATCAACTCACAAACATACTCCTCGATATTGGTATAATCACACTTACTTGCAGTTTGCCCTTTGACCGAATTTTTGACGACGGAAAATTTGCTTTTCCTTTTCTCCTTGGCCGTTTGCTCCAACGCTGTCCAAACGTTCCATTTGGGGCTGCTGGACGATATACAGGCTTTGCTGATGTTGACTAGACAATCACTGCACTCTCCGTGCTCAGAATACTGCCCCGAATTTTTGCGGCTTCGAGCTTCCGCGTTTTGGCTCATTGCGGCGCTTGGACGGGCTCCTTCTCAAGGTGTCGGGTATTATTCTGTCAAACAAACAGACCAGTTTAGAGTGTTAACATATTTGAAACAGCTGTGGTACACCGTAATGAGTACTAATCAAAGTCTGCCCATTCCTGGAATGTACACGACGCAATATTTAGCTGATTCTCAAGTGTCTCTCTTCAAAACTATCAGCTAGTTCTGGATTAAAATTTGAGCTGTACTACAACATGCAAAACCTCATTTTGTCAGCTCAGGGACACGAGAAGAGTTCAGTGGGTTTATAACGTCAATACTTTTCTGGATCATTAAACGGAGGTGTTGGAGGTCCACTCCAGTGCTTCGCCCCAACTCCATTAGTTTTCTTCAGTTCGAACATTTCAAGGGCTAACGAGTCAGATAACCTTTTGAAAAAATTATCTGTGCGTGTGTCTATATAAAGGTATTGAGAGAAAACGGCTAACTATAGTTATCATATTGATCAAAAATACTTTTCTTCTCTTAAATGCCTCCAACCTGTGGAGAGTCCCAGATGATACGACTGTACGATTCAATTTTCATGCGCGACAAAATGACGATTGCTTCGCGATTTTACTGCAGATTTGGACTTGGGAACATTTTTTACAACCATCCCTCAAAATTTGACGCTGAGGCATGGGGATATCCGTACGTCGTCGGCCGTCGAAGCCTTCCACATGGCGATTAGGTCTTGTGAAAAAAAATTCCGCTCGGTGTCTAGTTGTGCCTGCCTAGTTGGCAATCCGATTGGACAAAACGCAGGGGTTTTACGGGAAAATATCTGGTGCGTAGCAACACACAACTTTCCGCCACCCCTTTAAGTTCGAACACCACCTATATAGGCGGGCGCTATATCTTCGTTTAACGCATTTTTACAGGAACATTCATCGAGAACAAAATGTACGTACTAGTTAGCTGAGAGTACTCCGAAAGTTTGATCGAAATCGTTAGAACCGTTTTTGAGAAAATTGGAATACCGATAAATAAATATTCGACAAATCTCCTTTTCTGAGGTAACTTGGCTTATATCTCCGTTCAACATATATATACAGAAATAATTATAGAAAACGAAATGTGGGTAAGGGTGACTAAAAGACACTTCATTAGGATTTATCACATCTGGTGAAAAAGTTACCCTGGAATTTACGGAAATGTTCGAAAAAACGTTATTTTCGACACATTTTGATTTTTATCTCTGTTCAATCGACCGTCACAGGAACATTTATTGAGGACAATATGTAGCTATTAACTATTTGAAAACAGCCTGTGAGTTTGGTGGAAATCGCTTAAGCCGTTTTGCCAAAAAGCGTAAAAAACCTATTTTTGCTTCAGGGGCCCATATCTCCGTTCACCGTATTTTCATGGAGATACGTATGGAGAAGAAAACTTAGGTATTGATTAGGAGAAGATAATGTGAAAGTTTAATCAAAATCGTTAGAGCCGTTTTCGAGAAAAATGCGAAAAACCCTAGTTTTTGGTACATTTTTGTCCACCACCCCCCCTTTCCATCGGCCGAAATCGTCCATAACCTTATTTTGGTGTCTACAAAAAATAACGAACAAAACAAAAAAGAACCAGCTCAATCGGATCAGCCGTTCTCCCGCAAATCGAACTACAGACACACACACAGACATACACACAGACATACACACACACGGACCTCGCTCCGAAATTAGGTTTTTTAGACTCAGTAGGGTCTGAAACGTAAAGATCTGAAGAAAACCCAAATTTTTTTTTTGGGCCGATTACTATACTTTCCTTCCCTTCGGGTAGCGGAAAGTAAAATGGTTTACAAAATTAGCCAAAAACGAAAGTTTGGCAGTTTTATTGCAATCACGCCGTGTTAGCAGGTATTCTTCGATGCTTAGTCGACAGGATGGGTCTCTACGTTGTAGAACTACGCCTAGATTCTATCTAATTGGAAAACAGTAAAATTAAAGTAAATATAGCGAGGCAAATTATACAACTTGAACGAACTCGCGGGACAATAGCAAATATTATTCTGCTCATTTGTTGCGCTACATCCCGTCTCACTCCAACCACCCATCAGTTCAACTCGTCACGTCCAACCAATAATTGCCTAGCATAGCCCAGACGATGTCAACTTCCGTAATTTCGTAGTAGCTAGGTTCGTATCGTTAATCCTATTAAATCCAGCGTTGAAAAATATTTATAATTATCGACATTTTCCAGGCGCGCTAGGCATTGACAGCGTGACGAGTCGAACTGACGGGTGGTTGGAGTGAGACGGAAGGTAGAGCGGGAAATGAGCGCAGGCCGGAGAGAAACTACAACTTTCGCTACATTCTCCCGCCAATTCCTTCACGTAGTAAAATTCGCACATGTGTATTCCCCTTATTTACTATCATTTCACCGTTTTCCATCTAGACGCGGTCCTACACCGCTTGAGACCCGTCCTATTCGAATCAGCATCAAACAGATATCTAAGAATTGATCCCGAAGACGACGTAAGTGCCAAAATTTTGTTTTTGCCTAATTTTGTAAACCATTTTTCGCCCACACCAACGATGGGTTTCGTCGAGTAGGATAGTCGAGTAGGTGGGCACAACAGATACCAAATGGTATTGTTGTGCGATAGAACGGGTTTTTTAGATAGTTAATAAAGACGAAATATGGCCAGAACGGAGGTCGGACATAGCAAACTAGAAATCCCCATGCCTTAAAACAAGAAGTCTCAAATGTTGATTTTCCCACTTAGTCATAACCTCCTGAGTTAGGCACGTTGTGTGATCTTCACTACGTGTAGAGATCTAAATTTCGTTGACAACTTCGTCAAGGGGTATGAAGCTTATCAAAGTTGACGGAGATACGGCTAAAACCACTCCTCGGGGCGGGTAATCGCTTCCTCTGCAAGATATTTGAATAAAAATTAACACTTAGGCTTCAAGACCTCATTTCCAGTTCTTTTTAATCTTAGTGGACTTGCGTTATTAGCTCGGCTCAGCCTGTTACAAGGTGAGTCCAGGATCGACGTCCGGTTTCATACCTAATCAGAATGGCCTAAGTTCTGAGGAGAAAGATAGCGCGGGTAAGTGAGAAAAGAAGAAATGGAGATCTGCCCACTTGTGTTCACATTGGTGCCGAAATGGTTAAGCCAGACAATGATACTGCTGAGGAGATCCATAAATGTTGCCCTTTGGCCTACGTGATTCTCTACACTTTAAAAAGAAGTTAATCGGAGCCTTCGTTTCATGGCCTGAAATATCGAAAACGCCTCATGCGAGCATGTCATCCAACCGTGCCAAAGTAGTACTCCAAGCTCCAAGACAGATTGAGTAAATCAACAAAAATAGTTTGCTCTCTTTTGAATTTCATTCTCTCATTCTCGATGCTTAGGACCCTCAGGCCATGTATCGATCAACAACCCTGTCAAAGTAGGCACAGCCAATCTTAAACTCATCCCTCTTGAGATTCTGCAAAGATAGAATCTTTTTCTGATGATATGGCAGTAATGGTAACTCTTATTCACAGACCTAGACATCATCTCCCATCACTTTCACTTGAGCATGGCAACAAAAACAGCCAACGCATTTAGAAATGAGTGCCTCAGTATATTTCCATCTAGAATCTAGATCCTATTTGGCATTTTAATCGCAAATATGCCGTGCTCGGGATCGTTTTATAGGTATTTTTAGACGCTGGATCGAATGGAACAATTTCTAGAGGTCTACAATGTGTCGGTAATGAAATCACAGTAAATATTGTGAGCCAACGTCTACTAATTAGCAGCTACGGTGATATTTTCACCTTTTTTACTCCCTCCCTCCCGTCTCATCAAAATCACCCGCCCGCTCGACTCGCCACGTCGTGCCAATTGCCTAGAGGCGCTTTCGGGCTCCTGGAGTATTTAGTTTTCGTCGTTCCGTTGTAGTCCGGTCATGTTTCGTGTGGTTTACTGGTATTTTGCGATGCTGAATCAATGGGACGGGTCTCGGAGCTGTGAGACTCCGTCAAGCTGTTTAAGAGAATAATAAACCATTGTGTATTATTTTTCAGGTTTTTTTAAACCATGCTTTTCCCTTAAACACCGTGGGTTTCGTCCATCGGACTGCCGAAGCGGGAGCACAGCTAGATCCGTACTGCAACTTTTGTGCGAGAGAACAGATTTTTTTAGACCACATTATAGGCATAATATGGCCTGGACGGCGGACGGACATTGTATATTTATAATCCCCATGCCTTGAAACGCACAATGTTTTGAAGGGATTGTAAAAAAATGTTTCAGGCCAAAACATAGGCGTATTATTCACAATGAATAACCCTGGACCATGGGGCCGATGTCGGTTTGTTTGAACAAACTTGTGGCCTTTATACCGCTGAAAAGGCAGTTACGTAGGCCTACGTTTACGTACAATAACGTTTTGTTGGCTTTTTTCGACGAAAAACATAGAGGTTGCATGCGTTGATTGCTGCTTGATGTCGATAACCATTTTGGCTTGGTTCGACTGGCAAACATAATTTTTCCATTTTGCGACACATTGATTTGACAATGGATGTATCTTCTTTACTTATCTTATGTATTCTACAGTACAATGTTTCCTTTCTTTCGTTTCAGGTAAGTGCACTGTTCATGTCTTTATGGTGAATTCTCGTTCAACAACAGCTGAAACGTAGTTATCATCGGGTCCAATCAACTTCGTTTTGAGAGTAAGTTAGCAAGTTTGAGGTTTGCCCCTCCGCAGAACCTTGGATTTTTACTTTCCTTACCTTGTGACGAAACACGAAGGAAAATTATGGATAAGTTTTACTTTCCACTACCAGGCGTGTGAATTTCGTAAGGAAAATATTGAAATTAAGGGGCGGGGGGGTCTTATGGAGATCTGCTCTTTTTAAGAAGCGATAAATCGTGTAGCTACAGATTCCACAAGATCCACGATCTACTGTATATTCAAAATGTAGCTACTATCAACTGACAGTATCTACACTCGTTCGTTGGGCCAAAATCGTTGCAGCCGTTTTTTGGAAAACATGAAGATCATTCAAAATTGCTTGCGAGGAGAGGGAGTAGATGAATGCTTATTTGTATTATTTTTTTATCTTGGTTTCTGGATAATCTTTGTTATTGTTGTTATGGTGTTTGTTATCATGGATGCGACCAGGAAAAGACGGATTCCCCCCCCTCCCTTTTTTCGGTCCTCAAACCAATATTTATTTTCTTAGATAAGAAAGCTAAAGAAGGGCGTTAAAATTAAACATTTTTCATCCAATACTTCGGTGAAGGGGGGGAGTGGGTGTGGGTGGCTTATCTGGGCTTGTAACTACGTTCAACGAATAGCCGCGTAAATGCTTGCAAGAAGTAAAGTGTAGCGTAGGTTGATCAAATTCAATGTGGAAATTCGAGGAAATTTGAAAAATGTGAAAAGACGATTGTTGGCACATTTAGGGTTCTTATCTCCAATCAACGAAATGTCAGAGGAAAGAAAGCTTTGACCGGTTAAAGACAACCTGTGAGTTTGATCAAAATTGTTGGTGTCGTTTTCGGAAAAAGTAATAAAAAACCTCTTTTTGCTTTCACAAAGATATTTATGGTGCGCAAAAGGTGGGTTCTGATTAGCTGAGCGCTCTTGGGACTGAAGGAAGATGCAAAATGCGCTGCACCACATGTTTTATTGAACAGAGTTTAAAATATTTGTGTGGTCAGATCCAAACAACGCTACTTTAAAATGTTCGTCCGTGACAAAATAACGCAAACCGCTCATTAAATCAGCAAAAATGTCGACGAAAACCTGTCCCGTGTAAATTGCGCTCAAATGATGCTAGGCGCTCTCGAGAAAAATATCAGAAAAAAAAAAATTCAAACTACTGACGTTTCTTGAAATAAATGTTGTTTACTTGTGCTCCCCTTGTAGTTATAGACCAATAAACACCCTTTCCCAAAAATCATGTTGATGGTCCCATGTATGTTTTGTACGTAAGTGTCTCAATAAGGGTCTTGACGTAAGTCGGGAGAACGCAATAAATTCGTAATCTTTAAGCAATCCCAGTTAGTGTATAGAAGTTGATAAAAACTGAGGGGAAAACTGACAGCTCGATGAAAATCAATGAACGGGCTGAGAAAAGTTGTGTTGTGGGCCGCTCTATATATTTGTCTAACAAGCCAGGTTTGACAAACCCTCACGATCATCGAGAACTTAAGCGCGTGTGCTCTCACAATTTTCAAAATGCCAGACAGAGGATTATTTTTGTAAGTTGGCGGTGAACCACAATATGTAGCCCGTAGGATAGTACATTTTGTGGTAAACCTAGTTTTAGCGCAATCAGCCTTTATTTGAGCGATTGATCAAATTGGCTCATCGCCTCACAACAAGCGAATATTTATTTTAAAAGTTTAGCGGTGGTGCGCGGAATTACGAAGGGCGTTCCTGACGCCGGCACTTACCTAAGTTTCCGAATGCAGTCGTTCCAATTAGGGTCAAAGACTGTTTGACTGATTGTGACTCTGTTCGTAGGCTCTCTGCCTCCCGCCAGGCAAGCTCTCTCCCTCTACCCTTCGTCCGTTCGCCCCCGACGAAACCAAGGTCCGTTCCCTTGTTCTCTTCTTGTTCCAAGATTTGTTTTATCGTTATCTCCTTTCTCTGCTAAGCTCTGTTAGTAGGGGCTTCACCGGAACAACCTGCGAAGCATCGTACAACTTTCCACAACCCGTCAAAATTAGATTATGCACGTACGTGGACGCTGTACCTTCGTTCAACGTACGGAGAACGAAACGTTCGTACTGGTCACATGAATGTGCTCCGTTAGTTTGATCAAAATCGCTATTGCCGTTTTTAAGGAATCAGAAAAAATGATTAATTAAATTGCAGCAAGCCTTAATTTTGATGTACGAGCAGTCTAAAAAATATTTATAGGGAAAAAATGTGAGTGTAGGTTGCCGATAAACACACCGACAGGTTGATCAAATTTAACTGCGGTAATTTTGTGGTAAAACACGATTTTTGGCGCATTTTGGTTGTTATCTCAGTCAGAGCAACATTTATTGAGAATGTAGGCATTGACTAGTTGAAGGACACACGCAAAATTCGTTTTAGCCGTTTCTGTAGATAGTTATAAAAAACCTCATTTCGCTACATACTGTATTTCCGTTCACCGAGTTTTCTCAGATATTTTTACAAACGTTAACTACTGGTTAGTTTGAAAATAATTTGATAATTTAATTAAAATCATTAGAGCCGTTTTCAAGAAAAATGCGAAACACCCTCTTTTTTAGGTCATGTTTGTACTCCCCTTCGTATCTATGATAATTGCCCATAACCTTATTCCCGTGTCTTCAAAACAAAAAAAGGAACCTATGTGTTCAGTAGTTCTCCCGCAAATCAAACTGAAAATACAGACTCACGCACACCACGAGCTGACATTAGACTTTTTCGGAACAGTAGGACTAGGATGGTAAATTTTTGAAGAAAACAACTTTTTTAATTGACCATTTTTGTATTACGATTTGAGTCGAAACTAGGGATTGCCAAGGGGACGTGGTTATTATAACGAAAACATGCTTTCTGCAATTAATAAAATGATAGAATTAATTTTGTATTAGACGTCAAATAAGCTGATTCTTATCGGCATTTAATCTTAGGAGGTGAGGAGAGAGTTACGGTAGATTTACTTCGAAAATAAACTCTTCAAATACCTGAGCCGCCTGCATCGTTACAGAAGGTCAATAGGCTTTAATGAGGTGAAACTTGTTTATTTCTGCACTGGGCATCCGGGTTGTGTCTTCACGTACCCGTAGAGCACTCTAGATTTGAAAATGTGACAGTTCTCGAAAGTGTTTCTTACATCATCAAAACGGATTGACCATTTTGACTAGCGCCGGATTGAACATTTTTGAACCGATGTTAAGTGTAAGGTTAGGGAGTTTTAGTCTTGTATCCAGCATGTAGGTCACCATAGGCCGCCAATATAAAAGTATGAGCCAAGTCGGTTCCAAACTAACTATAGTTATCATAGTGATCAAAAGACCAAATGTTGTTTTCTCAAAAACGGTTAATAAATTATCGAAACCTTTGAAGAAAATTCCTTTTGTATGGTTTTGTCGCTACAAACCTCGCTCATGTGGCAATAGCGTTCTCTCAACAATCGTGTTGGTAGTCCAGTAAGCTACCTACACAACGGAGCTTTAATATTGTCTTTTAAACACTTCACGACCCTCGAAACGTGCTTTGTAACCTCAACTCGGTATAATTAATCGTTTAGGTTTTTACATAAAATAATCAGGTGGAACCTCAGAAATTCCGTAGTTCAAACCCCTTTCATTTCTTCTAAATTTTTTCACAGTGCTTCCCCTACAACTCTAGAACAGTAAAAGCAAACCTTCCCAAACAAATCAGGATGACAGTTCTATAATAGGTACTGAATAAAGGTCGTGTAATAAGTGAGATCACCTCAACGAATTCACGAATATTAATTGCTAACAGCTTCTATATGGAACATTGGGCCAGGTTTTATGACAAACCATGCAAATTATCACACAACGGTTTATTATGCTCTTACACAGCATCAACACTTCCAAGACCCATCTCATTTGATTCAACGCCAAAAAATACTATTAAACTATGCGAAACATGACCACTACAATGAACGACGAAAATTTACGTAGTCCAGGCGCCTCTAGGCAGTTGCCAGGGAGTGAAGAGTTGAGCTGATGGGCGGTTGAAGTGAGACGGGTGCCAGGAGGGAAATGTGAGCAATCTAGGAAGAAACGATCGGTTTCGCTACATCGTCCAGAAAGTTCTTTCAAGTAATGGACTTAGGGCCACAATATTTACTTCAAGATCTAGACGAAGTCGTACACCTCTGAGACTCGTTACATTCGACCCAGCATTGGAAAACGGGGGGGGGGGGGGGGAGGGCACAACTAGCTATGAAATGGACTTTTTGTGTGAAAGAACGGATTTTTTAGACCACGTTGAAGGCAAAATATGGCCCAGACGGCAAACAGCAGGCAGACATGGCGGGCTTGGATTCATCTGCAACGAAACGTTAGTGTACACTTTTCAGGGGTGGTGGAGGAGGGGTGAGGGTTTTTTTTTTTTTTTAAATTACACTGGCCGACAACATAAGTGTATTATTCAGAATGAATAATAAAACAGAACAGATCTGATCAGCTTGCTGAATAACGTGGGGCTGAGGAAAGTTGAGTGTTGCTGTTAAGGGCTGGGAAAGAAACAAGTAAACTTTCAACACTTATATTTATTTATTTACAACTTACTCGATTGAATCCTATACCTAAAGTACACGACAATAATTATTACAATTACCTGTTATGAAATAATAGCGATCTTATTTCAATAAGACAAACAACAGACCGCTCACGTAGTGGTCAACTGTTATCATCAAAGAGCTTTGTAAAATGGACGAACGTGTCAGAAACTTGAGTCATGCGATAAGGTGCGCAAAATCAGTAATTTCGAAAAGCATATTAAACGAAAAGAATTAATTAGAAGGCCAAGACGAACATTAACTGTTACGAGAGTATTAAATTATTGGAAAGCCACTGGTACCGGCAACATTTATGACGACGTTGAACGTTGAGCTGTTGTCCATCGCGTCCTCAGAATGTGATTCTTCTGTGGCCACTAAATGTGTCAGGACAGTCCCCCACCCCTTTCATAAGCCACTTCTCTTGGAGGAAATGATTTCAACTACGGTTTTCGAGACGTTAAGGGATTTTTCCACAACTTTGGCTGCGGCTGTGTCTGGTCCCTTGTGAAGTGAGAAAGTGAACACTTTGGTTAGAAGGAAAATTACTTGTTAGAGAGCTACCAAAGGCAAGAATTGATGATCCTGAGCTCAAATCTACCGCTATCCTTTAAATACTTCATCATAAGTGATACCAGAAAATCTATCTACCGACAACTGGCAGTTTGATAAGAAACATTAAAGGCCAGTTGAAAAGAAGGGACGATAGAGAGCACCTAAGTTTTAGAACTTGAGCAGTCTTTCTTCTTTTCTATTGAGCTTATCCACGTCATTTTTTTGGTTCTTCTTCCTCCCTTTTGGTAGCTAACTTCTTATGGGTCTCTTTCGTTTTCTTGGAATGAGCGTGTCGCTGGTTGGAAGTTTCATACTCTACTTATTATAAGATGAGTGAATTGTTGGAGGG
Source organism: Pachypeltis micranthus (assembly GCA_020466155.1). NCBI lineage: Eukaryota > Metazoa > Arthropoda > Insecta > Hemiptera > Miridae > Pachypeltis > Pachypeltis micranthus. Next base: position 45,485,014 of record CM035769.1, read on the forward strand.
GCGTCATTGTTTCCTTAGATTATTTGCGTCCTAAATCACCAGACTGCAATCGCCATAATGGCCTTCAACTGGAGTCAGGTGATACAGGAGTTTTAATGAAGCAGTAGGTTGTTAATTAACATGTTTGTTGGTTGATTCCATCACGCCGTAAGTCGGTACTCACAGCCAAATGTTGAATGTGCTCGGCCACATTATATCTCATTACGCGATCTCAAATAAATGTCTGTACTCACAGTACCTACGGTACACGAACAGCAGGAAAGAAGAACTACGATGAAGAAGTTTTTACATCATAAATCAGCCGATGTACACCACCCAAAAATAACATGACTCACCCTACGGCCTCTAGACAACCTTTACTTCATCAGAGTGTTCTTTTCTTTTAGGACACTAGTCCTGGCAGAGGTAATCGACATGCCCTGTCAATAGGTTTGCCAAATTACAAATAAATTTGTATTGGAGACCTATAAGTTCCAATGGAATCCATATTTTTTATTTTAGTGACAGCTGGCATGAGCTACACGGAGATCTATACACCTCTGTGCTGCAATGCCGAGTACCTTATCAACCTTCCCTACAGTCAGTGTAGAGCATAAGATGTAGGAGTTTTCGATGGGATGCGGCAGCTCTTTGTCCCATGCCTATCACCCCTGATGAAGTAAATCAGTGATAGTCATCTGTCTGTTCAAAGTGGCAATAGATGCAAGGGCTATTTGCCTCACTTCAAACGCCATGAGAATGCTGCAACATATAGCCATGTAGAGACTCTATTTTTCTCTCCACACATGCAGTGTAACTGTCACATACCTACAATGTAAAGCAGAGATCTTTGTTGCAAAGGAGACTTGACATAGATTTGCTCTCTGTCCTTGTCAAGCTTCTGCAAAATCTAGAGTTACTCAAACAATAGAAACAGTTGCTTGCTCAAGGCAACTTGGGGTTCAAGAGATTTTTGTGTCACTGTCAAATACGAATAGGGGAATAGGGTTTTGCGCGCAGACTCCCGCGTTTCCTGTTCAAACTCGTGGCTGTAACCAGACTCAACGCGGAATCCCTCGCCCTACCGATCCCAATCCAAGACCAAAATCGCAATATTCTAATTAACACTAGTAAACGAACATAGCAATACAAATCGGTTGCATATCAAAGAGGACGAAACGCTTGAACGATTCAGTAGAACAGAACTCGGATTTGGAATTATCACAACCTTGATTATCCAACTATTGCAGGTGTTTTACTCACCAACAATTCGGTCCGGAAACACCAATGTGGACTGTAAAAGCTGAATTAGACTTATTTAGTGAGGTATTACCTTTGTGCTGCGGAGGTGTCGAATTGTAAGGGGAAAAAGGGAACAGAAAGGAACCGGCCAGTACAAAGGAAGGACGAAAGAAGGGAATGAGGAAGAAAGGAGTCAATCACACGATTGAAACGTCAACACTCTGCCTAACTGAGAGGAACAAAAGTGCCACAAGTGGTGACTTTTATAAGTGGGTGAGATGAACTCGTAAACATTTCAGTATAAAAGCAAACGTGTGCATACAACGTAGATTCTATCTCTTGAGGCTACAGAAGGAACACTGTTCGCTAAGAGTTTTGCCTGACTAGCACTGAAACTGTACTGGTATGCTGCCAGTCCCTCATATTTAACTAAACATCCCCTAGGAAGTGAAGAACAAGCCAGAAGAGGAAATTGAGAAATGATATGTGTGCTGTTGATGACTTGAGAAGTGCCATGACAACTGCTTGCGATAGCGGGTTCACTAGTTACTAACTGGAAGCCTAGTCAGCATGGAGTAATGAAATAAGTATCTTTTGGTCACAATTTCCTTCGGTGTGTCTTCACTCAAGGCTGGAATCATGTTGGTTTCTTTTGTCCCTATGTTTCTCGTTAAAACGCCCGTTGTAATCTGCATGTTCTCTCTATAATGCCAGTATTTATTGTTCCTCTTCAGCTAGTACTTCTTTTATCTCTGAAACTCATCTTCTAGTGGATCCCTAATTCCTGAAGCACCCACACAAATTTGATATATGCCAGTGTTGAACAACTTAGGTTTCACAGCTCTAACCAAATTCAATGTTACCGTGGTATTAAGAACAAATGAGTGCCCAGTGACGTTTAGAACACCAACTTTCAACTCTAATGACCCAAAGTGTAGTTGTCAGTAATGATCAGAATCTTGAATGTACATTCATGCACACAGCCGATCAACCAAAGTGTGAACTCATCATTCCTCACATTCCGCAGCAACGATTGATGTTCAGTGGCAAAATTGAAATTTTGTTGTATGTACAAAAAAATTGACTAAAAATTGACTGTATTGACATAATTCTCTGACAACAGTTTCTTGTTTAGTTTTGTCGTGGTGGTATCAGTTATTATGAAAATGAACAGCATTTCTGGACGATAATTTGTACACCTTACATTCAGTTGTAACTTACTACTACCTAAACATCAACTTTTCATTATAAAAATCAGTCTTTCGTCACTCATGAACGGAATTTAATTGACAATGCTAATTGGTAACGAGATGGTTGACAATTTACAAAAGTGATCAAGTAACTAATTGAAACGGAGGTCAATTTGGCTAACAGTTCAGAACAATTCAAGACTAACTGTGTCCCCTTTAGGGTAAAACTCGTTCACAAGTAGCCGGATGTTCATTCAGCTGTTCAGCACCATTCAGAGCTAATTAGGTCGGGTAATGTTTTCCATAAATGGAAGTCCAACGCATGCACCCTTGAGCATTTACTTACAACTTTTTAAGACGACGCAGACAGTAGTTCTGAATGATTCTGAAAAGCGTTCAGCAAAAATGATTCTTTATCAGAGAGCCCTTAGCTGATTTGGAATCCTTAGCCCGACAAATTTAATTTACTTAAAAACTGTTAAAAATTAGAACGAGAACCACTTCTCAATATTTACTAAAAATGTCACTACCTTCACAACTAAAAGTTGAAAGAGTTACGTTTCGAAGAAAGAGATGTGGTAAACATGGCCACTTCACCAAAAATTAAGAAGGGTTTGTCATTAAAATGTGGTCAAAGTTCAGGGTTTATCCTTGAGAAAGAAAACTATACACAATAAAGTATGTACAAAATTACCACTTGCATCGTAGTAGATATAAATAAAGTGAATATAGAACAAAACAAGCTCTAGTAATATCACTGGGAGACGTATTGAGAATGGACGCAGACTGCGATAAATTTTAATGAGTCTCTTTCTCTTGTAGTAATAAATTACAAAAATAAAATATTGCTCGGTAATAAAAACTCTATAATAAGGCGTATATACATTATAACGAGGATTGAAAATGTTCCGTAGTTATATCTTAGAAATACTGCAATAAGTACAGAGAGTGGATATTTGGAGGGGTCTGTGGTCTTACATCCGGTCTGGGAACTGCGGATGGGGAGGTTGTTGATAGAACCGATCCCAACATCAGCACAGAGAGTAAGATACGATTAAATTCTTGTGTGATTTCTTATTGTGGTTTGAAACCAAAAGCAACGAGTGGAACAAATTACCATAAGAACATACAAACATGAGAGGACTAGAGTAGAGGATCATGCTCTAACAGTTAAAGGGAACCATTCGGTTTTGGTACCTATTCTGAAGAGTTCAAACCCAATATCTCTGGGAATGTGGGAAATGGGCTTTATATGGTCAGGACTATTCTCTCAGCTTTGGCTGGTGCTCTGCTATCTGACAATGGAAAGCTCCCTATTCTGCTTTTGCTACAATTTTGGAAAAGCCTTATGTGCCTAGCCTTTAAAAAAATAATTCTTACTGTCTCTCATTTGGGATGAGCACTGCTGCCTAAAGAACCTGTTGTGCTCGCAGGTCTAGCCTGGCCGCTCTCCCTTTCAAGTCATTGAACCAGGACATGGTAGGGAGTATCCTCATATGCGCCAAGGGTGTCCCTAATACCCATAATGCGTGCGTGTTTGTTCATTTTGCAGTATCCCGTCATAATTCCCTTTATGTAGCTTCAGCCCTTGCTCTTCACCATTAGAAGACTATGTCTCATCTCATGTGTCGGCCCTGAGATATAGCGTCCAAAGGTGGGCCAACCTCAACAACTCTGGGGTGTGGGAAGTGGGCCTCATATGGCCATAACTTAGTGACTATTACCTCAGCTTAGGCTGAGCAATGAGCCCTGCTCTTGTACAATATTGGAAAAGCCCACTGTGTGTTTGACCTTACTCTTTTTGGGGCCTTTGGGGCTAGTCCCTCCCCTTGACTCATACGGTTGTTTTCATCTCTTTCATATCTACTGGTACTTCACTAGGGTGGTACATTGAGGATGTTGACATGAACGGTTGGCTTTTCTTTCGTAAGAAAAAAAATTTTAAGTTTTGAGGAAACAGTGGGGAGATGTCATGGCTTAGTAATCGAGCCTAGAGCAATATGTCAGTCATTTGTGTGTGACCACTAAGAAATGGGGTGTGCTCACATGTCTCAACAAAATGGAAACATTTGAAGGATGTTTCAGCCATACTGTTTGGTTATTGTTCAAGAATAGCTTAAAGCACGTAAAAACATTGGCTAGGCACTGTTGGGTGGGTACTTTCAATGTTTTTTCATTACGTTTTTGGCCTAAGCGTAGAGGCAGTAGGCTTTTTGCTGAAATCTTATCTCTACTTCACAGACTGCACAACTAAAATATCCGTTGACGTTTTACATCCAAATGATTGAACAAAAAGCAATTATTCTACTCTTAGAATCTGAACAGCATTTTGTGGCAATAGTGCCTCCATTATGGAGGGACGCACTTAAGGCCTGCACGACAGAAAAGGTCTGATGGGTTTAAGAATGAGAAAAAGGTAGTAGAAGGATTTTCTACTCAAAACCAGCACAACCTCCCATCAGGGCCCTTCGTATTGGGCAGATCTCAAGTGCCATTTCCAAGTTGGCCTCAGTAGTGGTTACTTTGCCAAATTTGCTAACTTTTTTTCTTCACAAATTATTCGCACCACTGCGATGAATCTAGAGCGCTAGTCATCAATAAATAAACTTGTTAAGTCCTTTACCGTGCAGATGGGGGAGTCCCCTATAACGAATTTGTGTCACTGGTTTCATGGTTTAACCAAATTAAAAGAAAGCCACTTCTAAATGTCACAACCAGCGGTTTGAGTTCATCGAGTGTCATGGCACTGCACTTTGTTGCTTTTCAAGCAAATCTCCGTGACCGATCTCTGAGGTTATCATCTGGCGATGTAGCTGCGGGAGTTGGGGATCATTGCCAGCTGTGTGTAAGCTGCATCTTTGGCCCGAAGGACGTCCAATCTTTGGTTGTTATTTTTCTGTTTTTGACGAAACCTGAACACAGAAATAACACAATTGACATGTTTTAAGAGTCAAAATGGGTTGATTGATATAGACAATATGGGACTGAATGTGTCACCAAAGGGTGCTGTATGGTTAACCTGTCTTAACATTTGTGTACTCTCAGCACCTATTTCATCTTTAGATTGGCCAATGGCTTAATTTAATTGTGCAAACCAAGCCATTAGCAGCTAGGCCCTTTAATCACTATTACCAGGGTTTCAATGAATCCCATACCACAGTCTACTACGAAAGACATACTCAGCTTTGTAAAAGGGGATATTGAAGCAGGTATTAAAGTAATTGGGTTAGTACCGCCAGTTGGTAAATTACTACAGTTAACGTACCTCCGCTCCCTTCTCTGATGCTACACCATCCTCTTAACCTTTTTCTTCCTATATAAAGACCATGATCAACTAACTGACTTTAGTACTGACGTAATGGCCACACGATGATGTCTTTACATCGAAAGCACTCGTCCACAGTATCTCACCAACCAGAGGAGACGAATTCACAAAACAGATTAACTTTAGATGTTAAAGCACGCGTATCTACCATACTCTCCAAAGTCTTTTGAGTTTTCAGAAGCTCCAAAAAAATGAGGCGCAGTGTTGATTGCTAAGTCGTTTGTAGTGCCAGCTTCCTGGTCTGATGCGGATTAATGCATAAACTTCATATGATCCTTACAACTCCATTTTCTTGAGTCATCAGAGCTTTTAACAGTCCCTGATTAAGCTGTCCTCCTGAAAACAGCAATCTCTAAGAATATGACTGGCTGATTCCTTGAGGTTCTTCGCTCAAATTTATGAAGTATCCCATTAGGAACTACCCTACCACAATGTAGAAGTAAACGCTGTATCAGCTATGCACACGAAACCATTTAGAAGTGCAAAGAGTCAAATGGTAGTGATTCACAGGCCTGTCCATATAACTGGTTTGTTCACTTAAGCTTCGTAGGCCTACGGCACAAAATTGAATATTTAAAAACATAAATAGAAGTTACTCTTGTGCTCTTCTAATTGTGCAGACCAGTTTCTTGGTAACAAATATTATTTTTTTAAGCGTTAGAAAGAGATTTGTGGTTATTAAATTACGTGTATGTTATATAAAACTGAGTTAATTTTACCTATATACTCGTATCAGTCACTTAAAAAAAAGTTATAAAATAAAATAATTTTCCATAGGTATTATCAACACTCGTTATTCCAACGTTTAGCACTCGTCAGACCTTGTCATAGGCAACTTAATAAGTATGCATCAAAAATCCTGCCCGCAGGAGGCACCTTCACTATTTCAACAAATATGTAAACGCCTCTTTCTCAAGACTGGCTTGTATATGGTACAATACTGGATTGTATATGGTCTGTTTCCTTATTTGATGACTGTTCCTAAACCATTGGCGAGGGTTATATCAGTCAACTGGCTATTGTACCAGTAACGAAGCCAAATGTTTCATCTTCTGCCAGCACCTTATGTAAACACACTTTTTAACTCCTTTTAGTAGTGTAAGCGTTCACAATTAAAAACATCACTCACCTGATAAGAGTTGCTCGTCGTCTACTGTCAAAGAGGCCACTCCTCCAGGCGTATCGTAGGTTGGCAAAGAAAACAAGAGCTAGTCCCCCGATAGCGCTCAACGCCAAAGCGTAATGTTGAAGAGCTGGGCCGATAATAAGCAGAAGGTCCATCAATAACGTCACAGATTTCGGAAGACCTAGCAATTCCTGAAAATTAATTTGCAAAGTATTACTGCGGCTTTTGTTAATTAACTGTTGAACTAAACAAATTAGCAATGACGAGGATTTTCATGCTGTTCGTTGGAACGTGGGGACTCTGAATGTTCAAGATTCTTGAAAATCAAAAGAGCTCACAGCTTTCACAAAGAGTGTTTGTAGCGCTTAGTGGAAACAAACAGCTTTCAACTAGAGTGGTGTAGTGAAAGCATTCTGGGCTTATAGCGTAGAGGTGTGCCAATCGAAACTATGCTCCAATTGTGATGCGCTTGCAGTGTGCTTAATTGGAGAAGTATGCTATTTAGCAAAATGCTCACTAAACTTGAAATTAACGAATGATGGAAATAAAATACTAACAGAACGTAACAATTCAACCACAAAATTAACCTTGATTGTGGAAAACTCAAGTGATACTAGGTGATTATTGTAATCAACCTTTGGCTCCTTCGTGTATTAAAATAAACAACGAAATTAAACTAGTTGAGCAGATAGAAATACAAAACCTTAAGCCCAATCAATTAAATAAAAAACCCCTGCAAATTATTACACAACGGTTTATTATTCGGATAATCAGCTTGACCTAACATTAATGCTCCGAGACCCACCCTGTTCGATTCAGCATCGAAAAATATCATAATGAAACCCAAAAAAAGGTCGAAAAGAACTGAATCGTAATATTAAAATAAACAAAAAAACGAAAGTATCTAGAAAAAACTGAATTTTAATATGAAAACATGCACGCTAAATACTAATATCAAAATTTAACCAAAAATCTATGAAAAAAACCGAAATGAGAATGAAATGAAAGAATCTAAAAAAATTGAATCGTATTAAAACCAAAACGTCGGGGAAATTGGAACGGGGGCGCTCGAAGCGAAAGGCGAAAGGGGAGTTGAGTGGTGGCGTCGTTGGGAGGCAAGCGAGCAGGAGGTGCGCTCGCTCGCCTCGAGCGCGGTTGCTTTGTAATGAGACAGGCGGGAGGGAGGGAGTTCAAACGAAGAAACACTGTAGCTCCCGCGTTGTACTGCGTTTCGTTAATTTTTTTAACCGTTTTTTGCCCATTACAACCACGGGCTTCGTCCGATCGGATTGCCGAGATGGCGGGCACAACTAGATACCAAATCGGATTTTTGGGCGAAAGGACGAATTTTTTAGACCCGTTAAAGGCACAAAACGGCCCGGACGGGGGATGGGGGACGGCGGACGGACATTGCAAATTTGGAATCTCCAAGTCTTGAAACGTAAAGTATCAAATTTTGAGGGGGGGGTTGTAAAAAAATTTTCGTGACCGAAAACATAGGGTTATTATTCAGAATGAATAATAAACCAATAGATTACAGGAATAGACATTGACACTCAGACAATTCAACATGTTGGATTAGCGTTCCCAATGTGGATTAGCGTCCCCAATAGTTCGATTGGTGCCAGTGCTATAAACGGGAAATGGAGTGACTAGCTCTTTTCCATTAGAGTACCATTTGCTCTTTTGTTGATGGCTCGGGTATGTGATACATTTTGTGTGTACCACTTGACTCACATATGAAATATGCAACATACTGGATTCATATTGTTCAAGAAGATTGCTGGTATTGGTCCAAGTTTTCAGACTTTTGCTCCGTATTTCGTGGCGTTGACAACTTATTAGTTTCAAACCTGTGAATACCAAGTGCTTTATTTCGCCTAATCTAAAATTTCTGAAACGTTTTGGGTGCCTTGTACAATATTTGGATGTAACTAGTAAGCCCAAATGTACTCCAAATGCGAAGAAGGGTTATCGACTTGACTGTAATGAGGCAGGTTTTGTAATATTTTCTGAACTAACACTTTTGATATGAAATTCATTGAGACCATAGTGCACGTGGACGGGTTCAAGGACGACCTAAAATGGTTAGCTGAAGCTTAGGCAATGATGCTGAGACGATTGACTCAGCCAGTGATAACCGCCGGAACCCATAGGTTTTCAATGCGTTGGTTGAGACGAATATCTAGAACCATCCTAACAGGGAATTCTAATAGAATTAACTTTTAATGGGTTCCCGGGCATAACGCTATTGCTGAGAATGAGAGGGTGGACCATTTGGCCTGACTCGGTTCGTCTACTGTACCTGAAGGGCTACTTCCATCACTGGTCATGAGAACAGTGATAGGCTAAGCCAAGAGGATTCATCAGGGTCCTGAATGCTATAAGAGTAAGGCACTAAAAACGCTTTGTCTCACGACCTACACGAGATAGGACGATGCCTTCTGATGATGAAAAAGCGGGACTTGAAGTAGGTAGCAGAAATCATCACAGAGCACTGTAAACTGAACCATTACACATGTATGTCGACATCCTCGGTGCAGGTGGATGAGGAAACTCCCTACCATGTCCTTGCACAGTGCCAGGGGCTTGAAAGGGAGCGATTTTTGGTACAACTTTCCCAGGGATAAACATCAAAGAAGACTCTTGCAGGAAATACCCTGCATTCCTTAGGATGCTAGGTGTAGACCTGAGCGACAATGAGACTAGCTCAATAGGTCTTTAGGTCGTAGTGCTCAACATACTCTGACCACCAGGAGAGCCATTTCGGTTTGTTATTCTAGTCATTCTGAGTAATAACCTTATGTTTGCGGCCAGGAAAAGTTTTTTACAACCCCTTCCCAAAGTTTGACACTTTCAAGGCATCGAGATTCCAAATCTGTATTGTCCGTCCACCGTCCGCCATCTGGGCCGTTTTATGTCCTTAACATGGACTAAAAAATCCGTTCTTTGGGGCATCTCCGTCTCTAGTCATGAGAACAGTGAGAGACTAAGCCAGGAGGATGCATCAGGCTATTGAGTGCTACGGGAGTGAGGCACTAAAAACGCTTTGTCCCAAATCCCAAGTGGTGCCTAGTTGTGCCTAGCTGCTCGGAAATTCGATCAGACGAATCCGATGGTTGTTATGGGCAAAACACGGTCATTAAAATTAACAAAAGCGCAACTGTCTACGCGAAAAATAGTCAGGATTCCCCGGGTGCCTGGGAATATGTATTGTTGTCGTTCCGTTGTAGGCAGATCATGTTTCGCATCATTTACTGGTATTTTTCGATGCTGAATCGAATGGGATGGGTCTTGGAGGTGTGAGACTAGGTCAAGCTGTTCAAGAGAACAATTTGCAAAGTTTTGTTTGATGCTCCGAATTTTATGTTGTCGTTTTTGTTTAACATCCAGTAGAAAGTCATTATTTCACCTTAATTGATGTAAGTACCGGTACATTTACGAGTTTAATTTGAATAATGTTTCGAGGGATGATGATGGAAAGGATTCTATGGCCCTATCATTTGGCCGTATACATTCAATCAATCAATATTTATCTTCTTCTCTGATAAAATTACTCACGACTTGCATCCAAAAGATGGGGATCACCACATTGTTGAAACGCTTAACGCGCGGGATGTATCGCGTCTGCTTGATCACCAGATTCGTTTGTACCCGTGTTTTCACGAAAAGGGGGACCCCAGAATCCTGAAAAGTAACAAAGAGTTCCAGTGTTTTGACACCCAACGCATTCACCAAGCACCAAAATAGAAGACAGGATTATAGTTACTCACTGGTTGAACCGCATACACAGATGAGTGCTCTTCGTCAGTCGCCGGCGAAACTCCCTCCACCTCATTTACGAGATTAGGGTCACCTTTGTAGAAATGGGGTAAGGATATAGCTACCGGTATATCTGAAATAGAAGCACGTAGAAGTTGTAGGTACGGAAATTGTTGGGCAGTAACTGGTACGTTAAAAATTAAACGAATATTGACAGTACTCACTGTAGTAGCAAGGCGAGAGGTCAGAAAGGCCGTTCGGAAGACAACCATCTTTACCGCAGTAACATTTATTGTCCGGATTGGTCGGATCTAGCATGTCATCTGGAAACGTATACGTGAACGCCCTGTAGCCCTGTTTGGTGATTTCTTGTCCGGCATAAACAAAATGCAGGGGCCGACAGAATGCTCTCCTGTAGATGGTGAAGGACGAATTTGGCTGGATATTTGGAGGCATGAGATATCCTTCTGTGGCTCCTCTGACGCTGTTACATTTTGACGACCTGCAAAATATCAAAAGCACATATTTAGAATGGCATATAGCTTCAAGTTATAAATAAGAAACAAAATCGTTCTCAGTGAACCCTTCATGAGGCAGCCTGAGGGGAGCATTTTGGCCCAAAGGAATTACTCCAGTTATCTCTTGTTAAAAAGATCTGGTGGGACACACCACACAACTTTCCTCAGTCTCATGAGCATTCGGCAACTCTAGCAATTAGTCAAGTCCGTTTTTCATTCACGAAATGAGTTCTGACGAGGCCTTCGAGCCAAAAGCTGAACAAGGGTTTTGAACTGTTTTTCTTATCTTTCCCCCTCTCTCTGTGATAATATGGTTGACTCATATTTACTCGACTAATCAGTAATTATGTATTCGTTTATATATTTTGATTTGACCAGCCGTGAGCAATTACAGAAAGTGCTGAAGGACAGGAAATCAAGAGCTCAATGGCAGTTGTTGAGCCTCAGGAGCTTGCTTTCAAGCCCACTTTCACAAAGTGATGTGTGACCTTCCTCTTATTCCTTTCAGTATCCTTACAAAGTCACTTACTGAAGAAAAACAGTAAAATATTTCTTTTAATTATCAACTAGCGGGATTCAGTATTCGGAAGTGGTCTAAATTTGATATTGAACATTTCAAAAATTTATTTTTTACATTCGAATCGGATGTGGCAAATTTCATACTGTTAGCTCGTAGTGTTCTAGGAACATCTTGAGTTTCACGTTTTTGTTCAATTCTCTGAGTTTTTCCTCTTGGAATTCAACGGAACCCCTCAGTAGCTTTTTTACCACTCACTACAGCGCAGAAAACGGCAAGATTTCAGTTTGTGGAGGGTCCTGGTAGAGAAACTTGAGTGTTTTTTAAAACTATTTCCAACATTCTGTTCTTAGTAAATATTTCCCTAAAAATACGTGGAACGAAGATACGAGTACGAGTACAGCTCTACAGTACGTATAGTCTGGGTGTAGAAATTTGTGTCGTTACGTACCACATATTTAGACAGTGATTATCGTATAGTTACTGAAATGTAAATAGGACCCAGGGAAATCACGCTGATGCACTACGAAGATTGTGATATGAGTAGAAGCAACCCAATAAATTTGCGAGCGTTTTAAATATTTTGTACACACTCAATTGACGTAAACAGAAGGAAAGGAGCTAGGATTAGTTGCTAGAGCTATAAAAGTTGCTGAAGACCAAGGAAGGTTGTTATGTCTCGCATCAGATACTTATATTTAAAATAATTTAGTTGCATTTATTATTTTCAAATAATATCAACTATTTAAAATTATTATTGGTTTTATTTCCGATTATTATATAAAAGTATAAAATAGGGCAGAGCAGATAGGGTTCACCATCCTTCATATCTCAGGATTCGACCCTTTGTGAGGTGTGTAATGAGACTGATAACAGGGCTTCTCAGAGCATCATTAACTATGTGACTCTTTTGCTCAAGTCAGATCAAGGGGCTACCAAGGAGCAAGGCCTCTTCCCCCTCGTCAGAATACCAGTTACGATCTACTAGTAACTGCTCATTTAAATTACGCGCGCAACATCATGAAACACCAAGACGACGCTTAGTGCGCCCTTAATAAATAATAAGAAAAGTGGAGTTTACCGGTTGTTCATCGGAGAGTAGCCCCAACGTTTCAGACCTGGAGAGCTATTGATGGTGTTGATCATAAACTGCTCGGCGTGTTCCGTTTTGTTGAGAAACATATTGACTTGGTATTTTCCTTCGTCCATCATCTTGAAGTAAAACATAAATTAATGGTCCTAATGGAGAAGTTGGGTAAGTTAATGCAGTCAAAGAAGTTGAACTCGCAATAAAAAATAATTAAAAGGTCACTAATTGTGACTAAACTCATAAATATGTTATCTGTGAACGCATTTGAAGGAGAACAACTGAACCAAATAGTCGCAATTTTGATATTTTGCGCGTGGATCACTGCATAACCCCAAAAGAAGGGTGTGAGAAAAACTAGGGACTATGTTCGGTCCAAAATTAACTATAATTGTTTTAGTGAACGAAACACTATTTTTACTTTCCGCTACCCGAAGGGAAGGAAAGTATAGTAATCGGCCCAAAAAAAAAATTTGGGTTTTCTTCAGATCTTTACGTTTTGAGGCCTACTGAGTCTAAAAAACCTAATTTCGGCGCGTGGTCCGTGTGTATGTGTGTGTGTGTAGTTCGATTTGCGGGAGAACGGCTCATCCGATTGAGCTGGTTCTTTTTTTTGTTATTTTTTGTAGACACCAAAATAAGGTTATGGACGATTTCGGCCGATGGGAAGGGGGGTGGGGGGGGGCGAAAATGTACCAAAAACTAGGGTTTTCCTCATTTTTCTCGAAAACGGCTCTAACGATTTTGATTAAACTTTCAAATTATCTTCTACTAATCAATACCTAACTTTTCTTCTCTATACATATCTCCATGAAAATACGGTGAACGGAGATATGGGCCCCTGAAGCAAAAATAGGTTTTTTACGCTTTTTGGCAAAACGGCTTCAGCGTTTTTCACCAAACTCACAGGATGTTTTCAAATAGTTAATACCTACATATTCTTTTCAATAAATGTTCCTGTGACGGTCCTTTGAACAGAGATAAAAATCAAAATGTGTCAAAAATAACGTTTTTTCTAACATTTCCGTAAATTCCAGGGTAACTTTTTCATCAGATGTAATAAATTCTAATGGAGTGTCTTTTGGTCCCCCATACCCACATTTCGTTCTCCATAATTATTTCTGTATATATATGTTGAACGGAGATATAAGGCAAGTTAACTCAGAAAAGGAGATTTGTCGAATATTAATTTATCGGTATTCTAATTTTCTCAAAAACCGCTCTAACGATTTCGATCAAACTTTCGGAGTGCTCTCAGCTAACTAGTCCCTACATTTTGTTCTACATACATGTTCCTGTAAAAATGCGTTGAACGAAGATATAGCGCCCGCCTATGTATGTGGTGTTCGAACTTAAAGGGGTGGCGGAAAGTTGTGTGTTGCTACGCACCAGATATTTTTCTTAAGTACGACTTTAATAATGTCGGTTAAATTTTATGCACGCGTGCACAGATTCAGATGACACAACAATACCATAAAATTTTCATTCGTGGGAAAATGTTGAGAGCGACGCAATAAATCATGAAACATTTCACAAAATGCGATTTTAGTGCAGTTTTTGTATTATACATCTCGGTCACATGAGAATGGCGTTCTCAAAAACGTACGAATGGTAGTACAGTAACCTTCCTATACGACGCAAGTTTAGTGATGGTCCTAAGAAAATCAGGAGCAACCTCAAAAATTCTTCAACTCCAACCAGTCCTTTTTTGACTCCGGAACTGTAGACACGAACTTTCCTCCAAAAATCTTGTTGACAGTTCCATCAACTATACGCAAGCCAGTTTCCAGTTGTTTAACGTTAAGATACCAGATATTTTGATATTCCAGGGCGCCAACTGTGCACATGATTGCCTAATTTCTGATAGGTAAAGATTGCTCAAGGAGAGCTTCGAGATTTTTCTGTGTTGAGTATAAGAGTGTGGAGAAACCATTCTCTTGAATGCTGCAAACTATCGACTTATTCACTTCTTATATGATGCCCCTTGAAGCAAATGCGATGATGGCTGGTTGGACTGAGATTTAATGCACACTATCAGCTTGAGTGGGATCGCATTATCGTCAAAGTTGCAAATTCATTCAATTCACTTTATTTCCTTACGGCAGTCTATTATTAATGGGCAATAATACTAATATGTTTGAGTAACAAAGTACGTACGTGTAGCTCCCAGTCCCCTTGGCGTTTTGTATTTCCTTTCTTTATGTTTGTCTTTTTCCGATTTCAGTATGTTGTAGGTTTGTGAGTGTGTGCCGCCCAGACGTAGAAGTTTGCAGTTCACTGTTGTTGTGGAAAACGACTAACCCATAGTAACTCTTCTAGTTGCCTGCACTTATTACCCCTTTCAAACCCGACTCTTCACTCTACCCAGTAGCAAGGATGCGGTATAACACAACCAGTCACATTATCAGTCATGCAATTCTATTTCGACTTCAATTTGAATAGTTTTTCTCGTTGTACCCGGTCTAAGAGGCCGAAACGTTCAAAATTGATCCAGGAGGGCAGCGTTCTTCTGGCAAGTTTGACAAGAGGATCATCGTAGCCCCAAAGGAAGGAGTCAACGGGTAACGTTAGCAGAGGTTGAGCGTCCATGTAGCTGATGAGCGTTGACAAAGCGAGGTTGATCCCGACTGATGAATTGTGCATAAACGACGCGATTCCCTGGAATGTTAAAAGGCAGTTGTAAGAAATTGATTTTGTGAGAGTGGATATGGGCACTTGAAGGGATGTTGGGTTCTACGTACAAATGGGTTGGTGTGCAGTTTGTGGAAGTGATACGGGGACAGCCTAGGGTTGAGCATGGAGAGAGCAAAAGCCTCATTATTAACCATTATGTGTTGTAAACGGAACAGAGTTTCCTCAAGTTTCTTCTTGTGAGTTCAGGTTTTTCCTCTACTACATCCACCCAGGTACTGCCGTTGGCATCTGCATTATGAGTGAAGCTCATTTGACCGAGCACCCCCCCCCCACCAGTGAGCGAGACACCTCAAGTGTATAAACGTCAGGGAAAGATCCGTGAACCATAGTGAAGGCAACTTTCGTCGGGGAAGGAAAGCCCGAGAAAAAAATCCCCTTGTTCTCCAAATCGCTGGTTGGGCGTGGTGTCTACGTATCCACTCTGTGATTATTACGAAATCTATAGAAAGCCAAATTCCACGCTCATAGCTGGCAATTCAAAAGAAGACGGCCCCTCACCTGTCCTCCCGAACATCTTGCTGGCGACTGTAGGTAGTCAGTGATTGCGAAATTTGAGATGCTGTCAATTACCCAACTGATCCTTCCTCCCGCCATAAGGTCTCGTAAACGCAATCGCGCTTTGTATAAAAAATTGAGGCCTCATTTACATTTTAATAATAAACGAACTGAACTTTTCTTACCAAAAGTGGAATGTTGGGGATAGTAATGATGTCTTCATAAGGATCTCCGACGCTGAGTTCCCTCTCGAAAATCACTTTTCTCACTGGATTGAATGACATTGTGTTGTTGTCGTTCCAAATAATGTTCGTGTTTTCCATTTTTTCACTGAAAAACGAAGTTGGTAGACATGTTACGAAACGGTGTATTAACTAGTAAACATACTTTCAATATTCGTTTTATGCCCGCATTCGATGGTTTCAACTGTCTTTGTCTCTTGCTCGTCCCAACTGTTCTTAGTGTTCTCGAGCCTATACAACATGCCTTTGCTCCCCCTTAGCCAATAAATAAATGTCCGGTAGGTTTATGGTCTCGAAAGTATTCGTTTAAATGTTTCCCACTGAGATTATCTTCCCGGCCTTACTGATCTGTGTTTACTTGTCTCATCAGAATCAACTAGGGCACTTGTACTTCCTCGTCATTAAACCGAACCTTTCCAATCGTGTTGGCAGTAACACCAATTATTTATATACGACGATAACGATAAGTAGCGGGAGCAAAATAAATGCCGGAATTTGTTGAAGCTCCAATTTCTGCGTAAAACATGCAGTTGCGTTTTAACAAGTGAGTGAACAATGGATTGGCAGTATCCGTGGAAACCAGTGAACGTGTATGGTGCCGAGGGAAGTTTGACTACATTTTCTCCAATGGTGTTTTGGACACAGAAATCTTTAAAATGTAAAGATTTGAAGAGAAAAGCCGATTAGGTAGCTTTTCTTTCTATTTTATGGCGCTGAGGAAAGTAAGTCCGGGTAGATAACCACCTCTTCCGATCGCAAGGGAAGTTGTGCGTTGCTTCGCATCAAATGTACAGTTCTCGTGAAATATTGGTAAAGACAAACATTTCTTCGTATTGGGCAGTATTTCGGCAAATCTGTTTTCCAAAGAGACTTCAAATCGAAGAATACACCCGAAATGTGGATCGCTGGGTTTCGCAACTAACCGAGCTCTTCTCGAACCTTGACCGAGTACTAACTGTCGCCTGACCTTCCCTCAAGAGAAAATCCCCAGGGTGAGTCACGATAGGTCTGTTTATTGACGTAATTACACCCGTCAAATCGACTTCGGGAGCAGAAGTTGTTACTCGGTCCAATTGGCTCATGAGCGTTCTCGGAATAGCTCTTGACGCCCTGGTAATTTCCATTGCAAAAGGAATGGCAAGTTGTGGCCAATAATTTTTGGATTGAGATTTGGATGTCGTTGGTTTTACTTTCGTCAACTTAAACGTAAACAAAACTGTTTTCGTAGGCCAAAACAGGTTCGTTTTCATAGATCTTTGTTTTGAGGTCTCCTGAATCAGATAAAACGAATTACAGCGCGTGGTCTGTATGTATTTTGATGTGAAGTGTTGCTGCCATGTCTCAATCAGGCGGGGTGGCCCTAGGCAATACCAAACTTCTCGAGGTGGTCAATGGTGACATAGTACTATGTGCTGGACTTCTTTTGGTGGATATTAAGTCTAAATTTCCCTCTAGAGTGGCTACTTGGTGCTCTACCAGCCCTCATAAATGCCCTTCCTGTGCCATAGATACGTATTGATCCCATAACCTCTTCCTGGATTTGGAAGGATACGTCGGGGATGACTCCAGGCAGAGATACCTCCTCTTCGTTTCTTCTACTCCTTCATTATGTCTGTCACAGCGAACGACTGCCTGTGAGGAAACTATAGTTGAGCACAGGGGAGCGTCTGGGACCGCCCTGGTCTGGCAGAAGCATTCTTTTAAAAAACCGGCTTGTGAACAGTGAGCTGAGGCGCCGGCCTGTAAAAGATGGGCTATTCCATATTACTGGGCTCTTCCTCAACAATACTCCTCTTGTACTGCTACAGCCCTTAAGATATTGTGCAGGAATCACGAGTATACCTAGTGGGTTCATTCCCCTCAAACGGTTTCGCGGGAAATGTGGGTCGGTAGCCCCCTATGAAGAGTGGCCAAACCTTGCTGCCTTGTCGCTATTGAGGAGTGAGGTTCTAAGTCTTCCGGTGCAGGTGAGTCGAGTGTATGGCTACAAGAATCCTGACCAAAGAACTTGTGGACGAGGTCGCAGGTTATCCCACGGCTCTCAAGCCCAGCGAGGGGAAGCTAAGCTTTGGTTCGCCATAGAGCAGCTAGGAGAATAAAATACCTGCTTGTCCAAAGGTGCTGGAAGAATTGAGTCAACTCTTCAGGAGTTTGCAGCGTATTGGGGGCCCGAATGACTATTCCTAGCCACAGCGAATTCTCGGCTCACAAGCGCCCTCACTTCAGCTGGGCCAGTCATCTCTTTCATCGCTTAGAAGGAATAAAGAATTTATGGTTGCTGATTCTCGACCTGCCTGTTGCCACCTTCAGAGCATACCAACAGGACACAACAGGAGGTGTAGTGTAGTATTCGATTATCATAGATAGAACACCCGCGTGCTTTGGGCCTTCTAATGCGAACTCGCCCCCGATAAAAAGGGATTATAAACTACGACCCCGTGCGGCATCAAACTATTAAATTGAATGTGGATAAACTAATTCAACAAATATTGAAGGATTGGGGAGGGAACCCGCTCGTCGGTATGGAATCAGGTTTCCGCCCGCTTATAAACAATAAATATCTTTACGTCGAAACTCACCTGTACGTGTAAGGTCCTATTTCGTGAACCTTTAATTTTGGATCGATCCCCGACATGAATTCTTTGGCGTTCGTGATGTTGAAAATGAAGATTTTGATGTACAGTTTGATTGGTGGCGTTCTCCACATCTCGAAAATATAAGATCCATCGCTCATCGTCAACATCTGCAATAACATTCATTATTGAAATTAACAGAGTCAAATTTAATAAAAGCGTGTTGTCATATCTGTAAGGCGGATGTAGATTCAGCGCTCAGGATAGATGAGTAATGAACGAAAGTGTCGAAAGAATTCACTGTGCTGTTTTGCTACAAAATTCAACATGTCCCAAATGACCCGAGTTCGAAAACCCTTCATTTGAGTGATACATATCGGCAAAACCAAATCAGCTCTAAGTTGATATTTGTCCTAATCAATATCCAAACTAACTATAGCTATCCTAGTGATCAAAACTAAAAATTACATTCATTATTATAAAAGTGTGCTGTTGTTACATATTTCTCAATTAATAATTTCTGTTCAAGCTCAGGGCAGTAAAACGTTTATTATCGGGCGTCAAATATCCGAGCCGAAGTGCTCAACAGTTGTTTCGCGTGAGGCCAAAGGTGACGGGATATCCCAAGGTGGATAGTAGGAAAATTTAAGTTGTGTGATTTGGTAAACATCTGCGCCAAATTTCAGGATAGATAGTTAAAAAGTAAGGTGGTGTACGACTGCCCTTTTGTTGAATTGTGAATCGCAACGTCTCGAAAATAGAGACAAAACTTGAAATGTTAAGCCGTCTCGCGAAGGGGGAAATTCAACACTATTCTGTGCCGTCTCTAGCACAGTTTTATAATGTTGGAAAGTCAACGCAATTTATGACATAAAAAAGAAGATAATTTGATTCAGAAATTGGCCCGAAGAAAAGAAAGCAAACGATGTTCTTGATTTGTGATTATTTTCGACATTCGTATCGCTCCTGGTTTTCGATTATCCAACAATCGCGTATCCGAACGGCGTCCGGTACCAATCGCTTCGGATAAACGACGTTCCTTCTCGTTTTGTCTATTAGGGCCTCTCTTGGAGCAACACCCTAAAGATTAAGTTTGAGGGAGGTTCATTGGTGGGCACGGCCTGGGGCTGGTTGGAGCTTGGATTGTGTGTGAGTGTTTTATGTTGATGTACGTATACATAAGGATGAATGTTATTTATGAGGAGATGAATGTAATTTATTAGGAATGTACTTGAAATTTAGACAGATAGATTGGTTGAATTCCAAAACAATGGCCGCGAGTTCATTTGCCCGGTTCTTCGGTACGCGATTCGGAACGTTTACTAGCGTCACTGATACTGGCGCTAGTTTTGTCACCGGCAACTGTCTAGCACTAGTATTCTTCAAAATACGAATTCAATCTCTTGACTAACGGTTGAATCATTGCATGAATCCCGCACTTCACCAATTTTCCGTTGTAACCAAATTATCGTCCTTCAGTGGTCTAATTGCCGCCACCGCATGCGTAACCATTTCTTTCCGTATTCGTTTGTTGTGTATCCATTTTTTTTTTCGCGCCCGTCTTCTCCTGCTTTAATGAGGACTGCCCTCTTCGGTTTTATTTGTTTGTTATTATTCGACCAGCCGTGGATAGGAAAATTAATACGACATTGTTTCATCGATTCAGAGAAAAGGCTTGCGGAGTGTAGTGGATTGGTGTATGAGTGTCGGTTTCCTTTCTGACGAGTATGCGTGTCCTGAATGTAGTGCATGGAGGAATGAATGACAGAGTTATTTGAAGCCATCAACCCCCCCCCCCCCCATTCGGATACGTAACTTGAGCGGTGAGTGATATTTCAAGTTATTTTTGTGGTCGTCAATGTTTGCTGCATTAGGCGCGTAGTCACATTGAGTCAGTTTCGCGCGCTCTCCATTGTTTATATTCTTCCCGCGACTTTCGCACGCGTGGTTTACATTCACTTTTACGACACAACTTGGCTCAACTCTTACTGCTACTGTTAAGCTCGCTGGTATCAATGATGCTAGTAAACGACCGAATTGCGAACTGAAGTTCCACGTAAATGTGTATCGTGGCCACTGTTCTGGGATTTTACCCGAAGTATTTTTCTTGTCAGTAAGTTATATTATTTGTTGAGAACAATGAGGGGGAGGCAGTAACTCTCTTTTGCGTTATTATCAACTGGACTGTAATAAAATTTTTGAAAACCATTGGCAAAATTTCCCCCAAATATTGTGCTGGGTTCACTCAAAAGCCCCAGCCCGAAAACCAATCACCCGGAGAAACCAACCCCAGTAAATCTACAAACTAGTAAATAAAACATGGCGCGCAATCTACACCCGGGCATCTATCCCCTGGTAGAACACACCGAACCAATCGACCTCCGAGAACAAATCCAAAACCCAACATTATTATAAAGTAGTTACGGGTATCATGGTCGAAGTCGAAGGTGTACTATGATTTATTGTACCACGGAGGGTGGAAGAGAGGTCGTTATGGTCAATGAACTATCAATACAATGGAAGTGTAATAACGGGCATAATATAACTAGGAGCTACCCGAGGCATTCCCAAGTTCAAATTACGTTTCATTGACTCACTTGTACAACAGTCTTCCCTATAGTTCCAGAAGTGTTAAAACAAACCACCCCAAAAAAATTGTGTTGACAAGTATATAAGTCATCTGCGGAATGGTTACTCAATAAAGATCGTGAAATGAATAGGCGCTACCGAACAAATCCCGGAGTACCATTAGTTTGTTTTTATATAGAACAGTCTACCAAGTTCTTATAAATTATAAATAATAATAAATAATATGACGCTAAATGCACGTCAGACTGAGGAAAATTGTGGGATGCGTCGTCGTGGGAATTCGTTTAATTAGGTGTCAGTCGTTCTACCGAGACGCCGGAAATGCTGAGCGTTTTACACAAATATTACCTAGGAACTCGGGATATTTTTAACTTCTATCGCTAGGATCATCTGAGAAGTTTCGATCACGAATATTTTAAAGGCGGCTTGAAGGTTCAGTCAGACCAAGTTCCGAGGAACTCGATGGGGTTCGCTTTGGCCGAGGGCAGAACTCGTTTCGTCGACCAATCATGTCGTTAAGAAAAAAAAATACATTTCGAAATCCGCGGACGAAACCCAAAAATCCTCAGGTGCTGCGTCATTAACCATAACTTTCCCTACCGCCGCTAACTCAGATCACAATTGCGTTGTAAGTTACGCATCTGGCGCTGTTCCAGTTCTTGAATTGACAGTAACGATGCAACTTTTTATTAATTGCTCCTAATTTGGTCGTTTTACAGGTTTACTTGATAATAATTACTGGTTTTAGTTTGATTATTTGCTTTTTACTTTAATGTTAACTAGTTGTACCCTACCGCGCTTTGCGGTAAGCCATTGTGATTGCGCTGGTGAAAAATAGAGGACAAAACAAACCGTGCGTTTCATAGGAATGTAATTTTACTGGCTTTTTCTCCCGGTTCCACCCCCAGCTGCTGCGGAGCAGGTGTTCTCTGAGGCGGCGTCCATAATACGTCCCCACCACTCTCGCACAAAACACAAGACTACCTTGAGGTCCATCCCTGCAACCTCCTCCGGCCGCCGCAAATGATGAACCTTAAGCATTCTGAGGCGTGCTGCAGCCAGCCCCTCACACGTATACAGTACATGCTCTGCTGTCTCGAGCTGTACCTCGCAGAATTGCGGCCTCCACGCTGAGGATCTCTCCGTGCCTGGAGAGTCTGACAAGAACGTTGACTGCCTTTGGCCAACCACCAATAGGCAGCCCTGTGCTTCTCCTCCTGCTTACTAACCTTCTTGATCAAGTGGTTCTTGGTAGTCCCTACGAAGGACTCAGGTCCCACCGGGGGAAGCGCAGATCCCTTTCTCGCCAGTTTATCGGCTTCCTCGTTCCCTTCAATTCCTGCATGACCTGGCACCCAACACAGTTTTAATGTGTTTTTATTTGCCCAGGTCTTCAGTCCAGTCAGACATTCCCAAACCAACCCCGACATGATGGTATAGGAAGTACAGCCTGACTGTCCGACATAATGTATATTCTTTTCCGCTTCAGGCCCCTACACAGGAGGTGCTGCATGCACACTGTCACAGCTAAGGCTATGCTCCAAAAACCGTCACTAGTGGTACCACTGTCAAGATCCCTGGCCCATAGACGCCTGCACCTGGTAGGCCACCCCTCACTGGTCTGTCTTCATAATATACCATGGCCCCTGGCCTCAAGGGAGGGACCAGCCTCTTCCCACGTGGATCTTCCATGGATTCGTACCCCGAAAGGAAGCGCGAAGTTAAACTTCGTCTGTATCGAGTCCCTGACTGACAGGGCTGGCCCCTCTGGACGCACACTATCCAAAATCAAGTGGTGCGACGCCTTTCTCCCCGCCTGACAAGACCCAATGCCAGCATACGAGCCGTCTGTAGGTAGGCAGCTCTCTCCACACGTTAATGGTTACTTTTAGTTTTTAGCACTAGTTTTTACTTTACGATTCATCTTTGACTGCTCAGTTAATTTATTTTGTAAATTTAAAAAATCGTTTTTCTATTTTATAGCTTTAACACTACCGTTCACTTATTTTACCAATGACTCAAAATTTTCAATTAATCTAGCGCCAGCAGACCATTGGCGCCTCAGGCTTGAGTTTTCTAAAGATTCCCGGGTGTTTGCTTTCGACGTCGGTCGCCTGGAGGCTTGGGGATTTCCGAATGGTTTCGCGTTTGACGTGCGGTGTTTTCCAACTTAAAAGTTGTTATTTAGAAGTCGTCAGACGGTGTTGTGACCAGTGCGCGTCCTAACGATTTATTTCGTTTCTTCAAATTCTGAATGGGCCCGCTTAAACTGGATAAACCACTTATAATTATTATCAATTAAGGAGTTTTCAGAACAATTGATGACAGAAGTATTGAGTGCATTACAGTGGCGTTCCGTCAGCTGGTGAGCGGATCACTAGATAATAAATAATCTCTAGTGATGAAATTTTGAAAGAATCAAATTTCCAAAATGTTCAACATGAAGTTTATAAGTTTATTTATATTCTTGTTTTTCTTAAAATGTTTAATGAAGTTAGATATCTAATGAAAGGTCGGAAAAAAATTTTTGTTGGTTCCTCCCGAATACTTATTTTTGGAATGAAAGATCTCTTAATCATATTGAGCAGCGTCTTTGGCAGTGCCGCACGTATAATCTTGACAGAACTCATTTAATGCTAACCTTGAAAGTAATAGACTAATCGGGAACTGGGGCAATTTTGCTTAGTCAGCTCGATATCGGCTCTCTCGCACCTTCTAACTCATTTATGCATCGGGCGTTATTTACGAAGAGAGCTAGACCTTGACGTGGCCGAGACTGAGAGCGGAATCGACATCAGTGGGACAGGAAGCCGCTGCCAACATCCGAATGACGGTACCGGTTTGGACGCCCTGGGGGGGCTTGAGGATTCAAATCGGCGTCCTACCTTCGACCGGCTCGGGCCAGTAATTATTATTAGGGAGTTCTACTGAGACCTTAGTTGAGGACGTCTTTTGACAGCAGGAAAACTCCCGTCCCGAGGGACATGAAACGGAGACAACCAAAAATCGGCGTCAGCTCAAGAGTGATAGAGAAACGAGTGAGTGACTGGGACGTAAAAACGGACTGTGGACTGTTGATAAATATTAGGTGCGACGCACTACGCAACATTCCTCAGCCCGATGTACGTTGCACGGTTTAAGTGGCGAATCAAACACGTGTTTCCACGCTGTTTCCTGTTTGATTTTAGAACGTTCTGAAGCAGAAACCCTGCTAATTATTACACAACGGTTAATTATGCTCTTGAACAGCTCGACCTAGTCTCACACCTCCGAGACCCATCCCATTCGCTTCAGCATCGAAAATTACCAGTAAACGATACGAAATACTTCACTGGTACGAAACGACGAAAATTACAAATTCCAGGCGGCCGTAGGCAACTGGCACGACGTTGCGAGTCGAGCAGGGGGTGGTTTTACATGACGGGGTAGTTATTGTCCTGCGAGTTCTTTCAATTAGTAGACTTTGTTCACTATAATTACTGTGATTTCACAATTTTTCGTCTAGACGCAGTCGTACACCTCTGAGAATTGTTTCATTTGACCTAGCATCTAAAAATACCTAGAAAACGATACCGAACACGGCGCATTTGCGATACAACTGCCGAAATTCCGTTTTTATTAATTTTTTCAACCATTTTTTGCCCATAACAACCATGGGCTTCGTCCGAAACGGATATTTTATACTACGTTAAAGACCTCCGGACGGTGGACTTGGAATGTCGGTGCAGATTTGGAATCTCTTGAAACGTAAAGTATCCCATTTTGCGGAGGTAGTTATAAAAAATGTTCCTGACCGAAAACATAGGGTTACGGTCTACGTTGATTAGCCTGCTGTTACATGAGCCACAACTGTTATTGAATAACCAACGTATAGGCAATTGATGGGACGGTGCACATAATTTATCTGGGAATGTCCACCGTGAATGTTCAGTTCTGGGATTATAGAGCGAAACACTGCCAAACGAGACTAAAAAAAAAGACGTTAGAATTCAGGAATTTCTGAGGATGGTTTTAACTTTTTAATGATATCATCAATCGTGCATCGTGCAGCTTATAGAACAACGGTTCTGATTTGTCAGGTGAGCAAGATTTGTGAGGAAAAACTTCACTAAAATCAACATTTTTGAAATTCATTGTGCAGCTTTCGTAATTTTCTCACGGATTTCGTCATTGGTGTGAATTTTATGGAACTGTCGGTTTAACTAGGAAGTATCCATACAGTTCTGCACAAGCCGATACAGAAGGGTTTTTAATCTTAGAACGTCCGCACTTATCGGTACTCCCTGGCCCTACAGAAAGTCATTGTTTCCCCGAATACCTTCGCCCTCAACCCCTTTTGGTACCTATGGAAATTCCACTTCCTCAGTTATTTTCAAGCGACAACGGATTTCCCTTGACCTGGCTTGCCCATCTATGTTTTCCCACTCCTCAATTTTAGATTCCTCAGCAAAACAGACAGCTCCTCCCAAACTCCTACGAATTCTCGCAAAAGTCAGTCGTCTCCAGTGCTCTCAATAGACACTTGTTTCACTTCTCTAGACACTTGTCTAACTTCTAATTCGGAATTCTCCTTCCTCCCTGTACAACCAGTTTCACGCCTTCAGAGCCCCCCCCCCCTTGTTTCCCCCTTATCTACTCAAATCATAACCTCTTCGTTGTACATCTAAGTCTTCAAACCTTGTGATATCCCAGCGCTTCAAATTACAAGTCTGTGCTAAACTAAAACCTGTCTTCGAGGTTCATTGAAGTCTACCCTGGTCAAAACACATACAGACAGTGTAATCAAAGTCGTCAGAGAAGTTTTATTTAAAAAAAGTTTTGATTATTGTGATAACTAGAGTTAGTTTGAACAATACCATTATTTCGGCGTTGTAATCTGCAGGCTAGATGTCAAATTTGTGCCGATATGCGTTCACAGATCGTTTTCACAAATGGTGTTTTTTTTTACTCAACGTTAAGATCTGAAGAAAACGCGAACTTTTTTTTCAGTCAATTACGTAACGTTTCTTCCCTACTCCATTGAGCTAGGAAAAGTAACAATTATCGGGGGACACGATGGCTACTTTAGTCAGGTTTAGGTTTTGTTGGACTTTTCCATCATACTTTTCCACAACGGCATTGTGAGGGCGAGGCGTGCCGTGAACCCTTCTGTACGAGTGAATCCTACCTCTCTACACACCACTAGCCCTATGGTCATAGCCAACGAACGATGGGCTTGGGGGCCTTCAGTCGCTGCTTACTGGGGGCCTTCAGTCGCTGCTTACTGGGGTCCTTCCAAATCCCAGGGAGGTCAGCAAGTCCAAACTGTACCACCCTGGGATGAGGAAAAGCCGTAAGTGCCTTCGAATGATGGGGCGGGCCTGTGACCATTCTGGCCTTAAGGTTTGTTTGACCCAAAATGGTACCACGGCCCGTGGTCTTGCGCCGGTGCATTATCGGTTAGAGCCACGTCAAGTGGCTGCCTCCGCGGGGCAAGGAATGGAGCAATCCAACTGCTACCCACGGCAAGGCCTGACAATGCGGGAAAATATGCCTTCTCTGCGGATGTTGTGGTGTCGCTGGAGTGTAGTAATCCCATCTCTTTCTTCTTTTTTAAACTGCAGTGTCTGCGGGAGGTAGGAGCCACCCGGTCGGAACTCCCACAGACATCCTCGACTGCAGAACTGTAGCTGCATCAATTCGGAGAAGAAATGGAGGTCTACCTTCACACCCGCAGCATCCGTGGGAAATATCCCTCGTGCTTATTCATCGCTTTTAAATACGAACGGAACGCTTACTATAAATTAACTCGTTGAATCAATAAAAAGTGAAATAAGAGAAACACACGACGCTCTTCAGAATAATAAACAGGTTTCCTGTGCTAAGTTGTGGAGCGACGAGAGATGTGTGGCCGTCGTTAGTATGTTGAGGAAGGTCATGAGTCTTGTAGACAAATGTAGCATGAAAAATTGAGGTGGTCAAGCGGCTTAATGGATTTTATAACACCCGGCCCTGCCGATCATTAGGAACCGTCTTGACAGGTAGACACACTCTTCACGTTCCGGAAATTATACCTCAAATTTGATAATGTAGTAGCGATACCACCCTACAATTAGCAATTAGTATTCATCGGTTAAACGCTCTTGAAGACCCGGAACCTCGCATCCGAATCAACTTCGTCTCTCCCTGAAAAAAACAACAAAAAACCAGTTAACGTGCCCTGACCCTTGAATTGATAACTCCTCGACTTTTAATTTTACGTTTAGGCCGAAAACCGTGTTCTTCCGCGTCAAATAAAACGGAAACTGAAGTAGTGTGCCGTCCGTCATCGAAATTTATTCGGTTGCTCTCGCGTTTTGGAAGTTGCTGCCCGTGAAGCTGTTCGATCATTTTCGTTCCACTTCCGCTCGACACTCTCTGGACCGCGAGAGGAACAATAAAAGTGTCGACTGGATTTGAACTGGTCGAAACACGTTTTTCGCGTCGAAGAATAACTTCAGTTCCGTATTTATGTCTGTCGGGTCGAATCACCAATTCCTGCTGGGACGCTCGATCGGAACCGTCTGATATTTTAATGACTAAGCGAGTTATTCAGGATTGATTAGGAAACATCTGAGTATTGCAAGGGTCAAGGCTCCCAAATGTTCGAAAGGACGGAAATATTGACAAATAGAGTCGACCATGAGTAAGCCTCAAGATAGAGAAGGATTTCCACTCATTCTGAGTTATTATAACATTAAGAGTAAGTGTAGTAGTAACTTGGAGCTAATTGCTGCATTAGTAAGTAATAATTCTTTTGGTTTAGCTTGCAAAGGCAATGGCAGAAGAAATTTTAGTTTAGGAGTTGTTACACAATGCGCAAGAAGTGCCTTAATTATTAGATACGTAAGGATTGTGTAGAACTCAAAATTATTTTAATATTAAATTTGTAACACCACGTTCGTTTGACTATCCAAGTGCGTAACACCGACGCGACTCCTAGTCCAATCCCTTTCCCTTTTAATCCTCCGTGTACTTACGAACTTTCTTCCTTTATGATTTTTAGTTCCTTTGTTCATAAAAAAAGGAAGAAAAAGGGTGTAATCGGCTGAAAAATAAAATCGTGAGCTTCTTTCTGATCTTTATGTTTTAACAGCTACTTAGCCCGAAACATGCCATTCAAGAAAATAGTCTGTGTGTGTGTGTGTGTGTATGAACGCGATTGACAGAGACTGGCAGACCCAATCCGACCCAAATTTGAAACATGGCCGGCAAATTAATATAATAGGCCAAAACAAGGGTATGAGGAAAATCGGTTCAACACTAACTATAGACACTGTTGGGAGCGAGAGAGTGGGAGAGAGAGAGAGAGAGAGAGAGAGAGAGAGAGAGAGAGAGAGAGAGAGAGAGAGAGAGAGAGAGAGAGAGAGAGAGAGAGAGAGAGAGAGAGAGAGAGAGAGAGAGAGAGAGAGTTAACACTTCGTAGTTAACACGTTGCCCCCGGAGTTAACACGTCACAGGGGGATTCGATAGGTGAACTGGTGTGATCCGGGACGGGAACTGAGTGCGAGTGTTATTCGTCCAACTTCTATGGCTATGTGCCGTGAGGATGTGGAATGTAAGAGGGTGAAGTGAGATGAGGGAAGGGGTCGAGGAAAACCCCCAACTATGGAAACTGGGAGTGAGGAAAGCCCCAACTAGGGAAATACATAATGGGTTCGAGTCAGAAAATTTAAAGAAAGAAAATGATTGACTGGAGTTGTTTGGAGTTTCACGCAGCTTCAGAACATAGACCTCAGGCCAGAGGGCTCGAGAGCTTGAGTTCAATTTCAAACCCAATGTCTCTGCACTAAACTTTTTGGTTAAATATTGTGAGTGAGCAGTTAACACCAACCTTCTAAAATGGTTACGTTGACAGTCTCATAAATTACTGTGGTTTCAGGCTCGTGGCATGCGTAGCCGCAGTTTAGTAAATTCCGCAACGTGAATAACATTAACAGTTTTTACGCAGAACGTTAGGTAGCTAGAATGTACGTGAGGTAGAGGAAACTTGCGTGGTGCGTCGCACAAGGTATTTTTTAGTTTTAATTTTTTCGTTTTGGCTTATTATTCATTTTGATTTTGGGTCAGGAACATTTTTACCACTCCCTCCCTCAAAGTTTCATTCTGCGTTTCAAGACATGACGATTCCAACCCTGCAATATCCATATTTTGCCTTTAACGTGGTTCATTTGGTATTTAGTTGTGCTCAACTGACTGCTCGGCAATCCGATCGGACGAAAGTAATGGTTGTCCAGACCAAAACATGGTTTTTACCGAAAACCAAATTTTGGGAGTTTTATTAAATTTATGCCGGGTTTATAATTGCGTTCTAGGCATTTTCTGATGCTGAGCCGAACAGGAAGGTCTCAGAGATGCAGGGCTGGACAACGGTCACAGTAAATATGGTGGGGCGAATTCTACTAGCTAAAGAAACTCGCGGAATAATGTAACGAAAGTCCCTGGCCAGCGCTAATTTGCTCTCACTGCTTCCAGCCTCACTCCAACCATCTGTCTGTTCGGCCCGCGACCTAACGTCGCCTAGAAAACGTCAGTTGTTATTCGGCTGAACCAACTGTTTCCAATTTCTTATTAGAGTTTCGAAAAAGTTTAGTTTCATTTTCCATCGATGCTTACTGCATTTTACACGTCATCAGCGTAGTTTTCGTCTAGACTTTTCAAAGAGGTTTTTAATTTTTAGGTGTTTCTTCAAGTTTCGTGTTTTCAATTTCTCTACACCTTTTAGTGAAACGTTTTTACATCCCTTTAGTCCTTTGAAGTAAAATGAAAAGTTATGTAATTGGCCACAAATATTTTTTAGTAGTTTTCCCCAGAACTACCTGTGTTTCCTGTTTTTAAATGAAAAGAAAGAACGGCTGCTACAAATCAGCTTAAATTTGATGTTAAGCATGCAGATCAACTATGGGACGTCAAAATGAGCTAATGAGCATGTTTGGCAGGCCGAATCGGTTGGGTCTTTGTCTTGTCCACACTAGCCCTAACGGAAAGTCCTTCGTCCTCAAGCCCTATGTTTTCTATGGAAATTCCACCTTTTCAGTTATTTCCAATTGACAGCAGAGTTCCCCCTGTCCAGGTATTTTCCATCTATCTTTTCCCATCTCTCTCTCTCTCTCTCTCTCTCTCTCTCTCTCTCTCTCTCTCTCTCTCTCTCTTTTCATCTTTGTGTTGTTTTTCTTTATTCAGTACGTACAGCATGCTAGCGAGAGGTATGTAATCGTAAATTTAGTGCTACGAGTAGTATATAAATGTATATAAAGATTGTTATGATTGTAAATGCAAATTTAGAGGATGATTGTGAAACCTGTAGCCTGGGAAGAGAGGGCTCCATGGCCCCAGGTGGTTAAATAAAATCAGTCAATCAATCTCTCTCTCTCTCTCTCTCTCTCTCTCTCTCTCCCTCCACTTAGTGTCTCACACCAGTTTCAAGAGTATTGAGAAAACCCTTGTGTGCATTCATGTACTCATACTCAACCGGACATCGCTATTCTGTCAATTGTAATACAGTCCTCACTCACGCTCACCGCGTTCATTTATTTCTCAGTCTCAAGCTCCCCCATTCGTGCGCCCAACAGAGCATAATCGGTTCAATACTAACTATATTTATCATAGTGGTCAAAACACCTTTTTTTTCTCACGAAAACGACTCAAACGATTTTTATTAAATTTTTTGTATGGGTAGTTCCTAATGACACGGTTGTATCACAAAATTTTCATTCATGGGACATGGAAAAATAACGAGAGCAGCACAATAAGTTAGTTTTAGTTTGGCCCTTATAAATATGATGATAGCGTACTAAAAAAAATCTTGTCAGTAGTAAAATACTTGAAGAGGGGTAATTTAATAACGGTTATGTAACCCAAGAATTTAAGAAATTCAAACTACTGTCGTTTCGTTGGCAAACTTCTTTCACTGCGTTTATACACAGCGGTTCACAGCTACAACTACTTGTACAAAATCATCTCGACAGTCTCATGAATTACCTGTGCAATGGTTTCTCAATGAAGGTCGTGAAGGGGGCAATCCAATAAATTGCGGAACCCCAAACGCTATTAATTTATAAATGCAACATTGAGAAAAGCTCTAGGAAGTTCGTATGAGCTGGATGAAAACCAGTTTTGATCATTTGCTCGACCGACATCAATCCCTGGAGGCTGAGGATTGTTGTGTGATGGGTCGCATTAGATTTTTCTTAGTGGTCACGTCACGTTAAGTTTACTCTAATACAAATACATTCCATTTTGCTCATGTCTATATTTACGATTTCTTCTCTGGCTGTTACTCAACTTCAATTTCGTGTTGAAGATTGGGATTCAGTCTACCGAGTTTTTCGTGTATGAAAAATAGAATGTCCATGAAATATTTTTCTACGTCTATTTCTCAGTTGTAAATATTTTAATGATTTGACTGTACTCTCAACAGTGCGAAACGCGTCGACCAATTAGTAAAAGATATGTTACAGATTAATTAGTGATCTCTTGCTTGTGAACTTGCTTGCTGATTTTCCAGTTTGTTTTTCTCAATATCCAATTGTCCTCAAATGTGAGCGTTTTGAGACTTTATGTACTCGAGTAGGAACTGAGCGCTGCATCGAATTCGTACGTTTAGTAGAGATTAGTCTGCACCAATGCTGTCATACGATAGATGTTACGTCAACAGTTACGCGTCTTTAGAGTTTTCAATTCTCATTGCCCATAGTAGGGAAGCAGTTTCCTTGGTCCAGGTAGACGAGGGCGTTATGCGACTAGCCCCTCCGACGACGACGAATGACCGTAATGGGTACTTAGACTTCTACTTGACGACTCGGTCAGTCGACTTTCGTTTCAAGGTGGCCAGCGGTTTGTGGTTCACTCAAGTTTCAAAGTTCTAAGAGCGTAATAGCTGCGCACATTAGCGTTCGACGCCTTCATAATTCGAAAGTCACGTAACGCTCGCATTTTATAACCTAAAACCGAAGATTTTTATCGAAGTTACTAGCCGCAGTCGAGAGAACTATTTCTTAACGACGTTTTTGAATTAACTTCAAACAATTAATAATTTAGGCTTCGTAAAGGGCTTTCTTCCGAAGTTCGGGCGCCTAAAGATTTTCGGAGAGTCAGCCGAAGTGTTGTCACTCAAGGAGATTGATGGCGAACTAGACGCTGCTAACGCAACATGATCCTATACAAACGCCATTAGTCACAGAGCTCTTGGGGCAATCCATCCGAACGCAAAACTTTCCAAAAACATCTGGTGCGTAGCATCCCCCACAATTATACCGGATATCTTCGTTCAACGCGTTTCTACAGAAACGTTTAAAGAAAAGAAATGTAGGCAATGATTGGCTGAAAGTACACCGTAAATTTGATCAAAATCGTTGGTGCCGCATTTGGGAAAACTGTAAAACGGCCGTTTGACGTTCGGCAAATCTCGAGGTCCGATCTACTTTTGCTTTTCCGTGCAACGAACGGTTACATAAATGGTTACAGAAAAGTGCTCACAAGGCTTACCGCCCTACCCCTGTACATCTTAATTCTTTTTTCCAGGCAAAATATCATTCTCGTTTTCTTTGGTTCTCATGTTGTTCATTTTCCCAACTTTCTCGTTGGCGTGTTTATAAATCACTTCACATTCCCAGCTGGCGACTCGTTTTGATAAATATAATCATAATAATAAAGATTGGGGAAACAAAAAATTTCCGTTCAACTACTAAGCATTTTCCATCTCAGTTTCTGCTCACCTTGAATATTAAGATTTTTTCAACGTTTCAATAATTCTACCGCCAGGTGCGCCAGGGGCACATTGAAGGCTGTACAACAAATATACGAACGAGGTCACTTACCATGTTTTTGGCGACAAGCACAGGATCGATGAAATGAATGCTAAATGCGATCCCCATCAGCATCACGCCGCATAAGCAGAGTTTAGTGTATCCTGCCGAATAAAATACTGATATTAGAAGTCATGGAAAAATCATTGCATCCAAGCGTTGGACGCCAAATCCCATTTTATAAATACTGCGCATAACGTGAGAGTATTTATGAACGATTTGTTCAAATTTGGGAAGCCATTTATTCAATGAACCGTTCCGTGTGGCACTACAATACCATAAATTCTCATCCGTAGGAAAAAGACAAGAGCAGCCCAATGAAATATTTAGTATATTTCGGTTTTTAGTACAGTTTTTTCTTTTAAAATCTAGCTCATGGCCCCCATGGCGCACCGGCAGTCCAATGCACTATCTGTACAGTGAGACTTTAATAACGCTCGGAAGATAATTAGAAGCCCAATAAATTCCTAATAATTCATTAATTCGTGCTGTCTAGCTGAGAAGCATTTCTTACATTTTTAGTTCAATACAGTTAACACGAACCGCTACAGAACGTTCAGTTACTTATCATCTGGTATATACGAACTACACGATTAGATTGGTTCTTAGAGTATACAAAGCAGTAAATGCACGTGGGGCTGAGGAAAGGTGTGTGATGCACGGCTCCACATGTTTTTGCTTATAACTCTATGATCTTGAAACAATAATGTACCCAGACGTATGTTCTTGATTCGATGTGATGGTTGCTTCACAGCCCACAGGCCAGGACCTCGTTGCCCGGTAAGATAAGGGCAGACGTACAAGGTTAATTTTTTTGCTGCGATATAAATGTAAAAGACTTAGTTTTTTTAGAAATATTTTTAATTGGCCGCGACTCGGCCCCTGACGGATTTTCAACGTCTTAAGGAAAGTTGTCCCAAAAGTGGTTTTCCTTCTACTTAGCGACACGTACGAATTGCAATTATTTACCAGCTCGGACGAGCCCTAAAACTAAAAATGCAAATAAATGGAAGTTGCCGATTTCCTGCAATAAATTGGTTCAATTGTTGAGTTTACCTTCTGTGTTTTACGGTAAATGGGTTGAGAGGCTTCTTCAACAGCTAAGACGAGGATCCGGTTTTTATTCTCCTTCGGCAGCCTAACGACAGCTTCCGACCTTTGTCGACCCCTTGGGGTCATTTTACGAACGAATAATCTCGCTAGGACGACAAGTTTCTACTAGTTTAGCGCAGTAATAAGAGGCTATGCGCATGGCATGTTGGAGGATGTGGCATTTGTCAGTGAAGCCGAGCAATTAGAGACCCCTCGTGTTTCCGGCTTTTCAATCAACTTTTATTTCGTTGAGGGGCTCAAGTAGAAAAACCGTGGCGTAAGTATGAAACGCAAGGACACGGGGAAGTTGGAGAGAAGTAGTACAGGGAGTACGAGTTTCTTCTTTGAGCGCTAAGGATTACGTGGTGGCTCGCGTTGGGCAATTATTCGACGAGGAAATGAACTCGACGCGATCAAAGTTATTTAAGAATAAGCGCACGTTGAGTTGATTGAGTTAATTGTTGAAGAATTAACCGCACAATTTCCATAGTGTCTGAATTCTGTTTTTCGGTCTGCAGATCATTTTAACATTAGATTGATTCAGTTTCTATTATTGTTGACAAGCTTTTTAGCTACAGTCTAGGGAGTGGAGCCAGAGCGCATTATGGGTGAAGTGAGAGTACAGCAAAAGTTGAGCGAAGCAGGTGGGAGTCGTAGCAGACAAAGGGCAGACTGGAAGTGGTGCTAAAGACGGATGAGTGTGGCGGTAGCACAGACAGTGTTAAATGTTAGAAGTAGGAGTTCTAAAGTGGAGCAAGAGCAGAGCCAGAATAGAGTGAGAGCGATGCACAGATATATCTGTGGCGGGTAAGGGAGTGCAGAGCGAGAATGGAGTGAGAGCGATGCACAGATATATCTGTGGCAGGTAAGGGAGCGCAGAGCCAGAATGGAATGAATGATCCTTTCTCTCGCTTTCACACAAAACTTATTCATGAACTTTGTCTCAGTTCTCCTTCCATCATCCAACCAGTACTTCATAACCCTCAACGCCGGTTGCCCTAAGGGAGCACCTTTTGCGGGTAAGGGAGTGCCTTTTGCAGATAAGGGAGCGCAGAGCCAGAATGGAGTGAGAGCTACCTGCACAGGTATATCTGTGGCAGGTAAGGGAGTGCAGAGCCAGAATGGAGTGAGAGGGATGCAAAGGTATATCTGTGGCAGGTAAGGGAGCACAGAGCCAGAATGGAATGAATGATCCTATCTCTCGCTTTCACACAAAACTTATTCACGAACTTTGTCTCAGTTCTCCTTCCATCGTTCATCCAGTACTTCATAACCCTCAACGCCTTTTGCCCTATTTAAATGAATTAATTAACTTCCTACTCATTACCATTGTCACATGGGGACTTTAATGTCTTATTCGGAGTGAATTATATCTTTTTGAGTATATGATTCTGTCATTAAAGTAGTATTTAAATCTAATACGATTAGCACTAGTTTTGTAAGGATTACCCTCCGTTAGTTAGCGTTCTGTGTGGTACGAAACTTCCTTTCTCATTTCTACTTTTGTCGTGCTCGCCTTACACTTGAATTCACTTAACCTTTTAATAGCTCAGTGAATGACCTTCACATGGGAATCCCTTTGCCGTCTTTAGATGGTTCTTTACGTCTCTAAAAAGAAGAAATTGGTTTTCCTGGAGTCCAGAGTTCTTCTTTTTCTTCTCGCAAAACTGCCGAGTTCCGAATAACGTTTCCCTACCCCTCCCATTATACACACAGAGCTTGAAGCTTCATGCGTGATGCAGTCAGTTTATCTCTTACACTACGCATATTTCTTGACTGGTGTTAGGCCAACCTGTTGACTTAACTTGTAACGCGTATTCTACCAATCGATATTTAAGTTTTGTTGTACATTGAGAAGCGCTCCATTACACGTACATATAGTGATGCGTCGCGCCGGATATTTCATTATTCAGCCGTAGAATCGTCCACCTTGAACGATGAACCACATTTGAACTACCACCTCAGGCACTACAGGGGTCCAAGGACGCGCTCCTTGTTTTCGACGCATCCCTCATCCGATTTTTGTCGGAACCGGAAAACCCAGAGTTGATGTTCATTCATTCCCTCCGAGGTCTTACAATTTAACCGCTGATCTTATCGACAATCGTAGAGTATCTTGAAGAGTCATCGCATCTAAACGTTAGGGCGGGACGTGAAATGTCGTCTACCTTCGTGTCGTCGTCAACCTTCCTCCAAGATAAGGCGCCTTGGACTCTTCATGAGGTAACGTGACCGCTGCAAGATCGTTGTTGCCTTGTGAGCACCAAACTGTATCACCAGCGAGGGGTTCTAATTGGCAGCCCTGGAAGTAACATCGTCTCGATTTATCGCATTAAATGCGCTAATGAAAGGAAAATACAACTCCGCATGGACAGTACTCTTCACACTGCAGTGCCCATGACACACTGGGTTCGTCAGAAGAGCTTTCAAACGTTTTTACTTACCTGAGCGTTACGTTATAGGAAAGAAAGCCACGTAATCCGCTTTTCTTATTTAGTTTTCTTCAGACTTTTACGTTTAGAAACATTCTGAGTTCAAAAACTACCATTTGGGAAAATAATCTGTGAAGGCGATTGGGAGATTACTCCTGAACCAAAATAAGCTCGAATTTGATTTTTAGCCTGCACATCACCATGAGACGCCGAAATACGGGTACACTCAAAATCTAGCTGTAGGTATCATGGTGATCAAATATTTTTTTCTCAAAAATTGGACACTTCACATTTCAAGGAATGGGGATACCGTATCTGCAATGGCCATATTTTGCGTTTAATGTGGTCTAAAAAATTGGTTCTTCCGCACGGCAAACCGATCGGCTAGTTATAAAAATTAACCAACAACGAAATTTTGGCATCGTTTCTTAGATATTTTTCGATGCTGAGTGCATGACTGCGTCTAGGTGAAAATCAGTGGATCACAGTACATGCAGGGAGGCAAATTATTCTACTCGTGGGACTGAGTTGCGAAAGTTATCATTTTTCCACGTTTCATCTCACCGCCTCCCGTCTCACTCCAGCGGTTGTTCTTATAAATCTAACTCATATAGGGTAGTTGCCCAATAAACTGCTTAAACGGTGAACGGTTATTAACGTTCATAAGATAATTGGGAGCAACTCCAGATATCCAGAATTCAAAAGACAGATGCTTACTGATGCATTTACTAAGCATTTCTCACAGTTGTTTCCCAATAATTGCAAGGAGGTAAACAAACGCGGAAACTATCAAAAACGGTTACTGTTACGGAAACGGTTCATTGTTCTCTTGGCACAGTATGGTCAAGACAGCCCCACCTTTTTCAAACAATATTGCCGTCTAGGAGCACCCGATCTTTCAATCAATACTTCCGATAATTTCCTGGTTATCCAGATTGACGCAGTCCACTCCTCTGAGATCCATCCCATTCGATTCAGCGAAAGTCGATGTTTTCTAGGCGACGCTAGGCAATGGGCCGTGACGAGCCGAACTCACAGGTGGTTGGATTGAGACGGGAGGTGATGGAGGAATGAGCGCAGGTCGAGGAGAAACAATGACATCTATTCCTGGTTCTGGGTTATCTTCCCAGGAGCATGCCCATGCTACCAGGCGCGACCACGGGTTGTGGATAGTGGAACGGCCACGGCATTGTCCCCAGGGCATGTCTGTGGCCAGGTGTGAATAAGGACAGCATGCTGACTGAATAAGCAGTCGCGAACAATGGGCAAAACCCAAGAGATCGCAGAAGAGATCCTGAACAAAGGACTCAAGGGCAAGCGGATCTACATTTTCTCAGACAGCCAGGCCGCCTTAAAGGCCATCGCAGCCTATAGTTTTAGGTCTAAGCTGGCATGGGAATGCCTCCATGCGCTCAAGCAGCTCGGCGCCCGTAACAGGCTCTCCCTCATTTGGGTGCCGGCTCACAGGGGGCATGAGGACAATGCAAAGGCTGACCGCCTTGCGAAAAGGGGTACAGAATCCCAACCCATCGGGCCTGAACCACACGTAGGTATGACGAAAAGACACCTGAACCGTCTGGTTGCTCGATGGGAGATACAGGAAAATGGCGCCCATTGGCATCGCCAGCCACAACTAAGACAGGCGAAAAGGCTTGTCACGCCTTCCTGTCAATGGGCGAAGGCGATGCTGACACTCTCTAGACAAGATCTGAGAGTACTGATAAGCTTCTTCCCACTGGCCCGGTGGAATGCAGACTCTGTGGTGAGGAGGACGAGACAGCAGAGCATATCCTGTGTGAGTGCCCTGCCTTGGCAGCAAAACGCTTTGAATACTTCGGTCAGGGGACCACTGAACCCTAAATCATGGTGGAATCTGCGGTGAAGGACATACTCAGCTTCCTAGGGGAGGCGGGTATGTACGACGCCCTTTACTAAGAAAGGGCCGTCACAATAGGCCCATATGCGGCCGCAGTGACAAAGGGACTTGTCTCACACGCCCTCGGGTCAAAAAAAAAAAAAGTCATCCATTATATTGTCCTTCGAGTAGTAGAATTCCCCATGATTTCACTGTTCTTCATCTTGGCGCAGTCCTGAATCTCTGAGAACCGCCCTATTCGAAAATCCATCCAGCATCGAAAAAATACCTAGGAAACGATACCAAACAAGACGTAAATGCACGAAACTACCAACACTTCGTTTTCTTTTAATTTTGAGTTAACTATGAGTTTTGTCTGATTGGATTGCCGAGCAGTCGGGCACAATTAGATAGCAAACGGAATTTTGAGCGAAACAAGTTTTGCCTCGATCATGATTAGGTCTGTCCATACATACTCCATCTTCATCTCCATGACAACTCCATATAACACATTTACGAAGAACATTCCAAATGCTTAACATCGTAAAGGACATAGGGGCTGCGGTGGGTTGTTGCCATCTTTCCCCTTCCCCTGCGCGTGAATCAGGGAATGAATCCTTCCATAAGCGGCCGCCACGCTAGCACGAACCACTCCCTCACTGTGACAATGCTGTGGAGTCTCCCTATGGGACCAAGTTCCGCGTATTCTCCCTGGAGTTTACCCATCCCTTGCTCTCCCGAGGATACTGCCATTAGGCAGTCCCTTTCTCTCATTTAATTTTTTGGAGGGAGTGTAAAGGAAAAAGGGTAATATGTGGATGTATTATAGGAGTATATAATAATGTAAGAACCTTTCGTCTCTCCCGGCTCTCCTTGAACTCGTTTGGGAACTCATCGGGCACTGTCTGGTTGTGGATTCTTCGAGATGTGGGGTGCGACAGCTTTTATTCATTCTAATTCCGATTCCCGCCGCCACGTCTCAATCGATGCTTCCCTATTATCAGCCAGTTCTAAGTTGCATTGTCCCCCCCCCCCCCTATTGTCTTTAATCATGATCCAAGCTATTAGGTTACTTTGATTTAATATTGAAAAGGAGCTCGATTCATTTTATTTCATTTCTATCTTTTTCTTTTAAATTCAAAGTGGGACTTATTACGTTCTTAATTTCATTTCCTCATTTTCTCTCCAAGAACTGTAATTTATTTTGGAGTTTTAGGGCTTTTGTTTGATCTATTAAATTGGGTTCAGACACGAACTTCCACTGCACGAGTAGGATTCCCTCAAACACCCCACAACAAACAAAAATATCTGAAGCGGCTCATTACATGTCTTCGATCACGGACATTCCATTATTTTTACCAGCCCATCAACTTGTCCAGTATGTTTTTCATTAAATTAATGTGAGCCAGCTAGCATTTAACGTTCTACAACTGGCAACTCTTAACGTTCCGAAAGTTATTGAGCTGCTACAAATTATGCCACGACGTTCTTTGAAAAACGGAGGTATGGGTGTGAAAGGAGTTCGTCAAAAGTCATTTAGATTGAATTCGGGAATTTCCCAAGTTGCTCCTGATTCACTCAAACTGGCATCGTATAGGTAGTTTATTGGACTACCATTGTTCGGCGCAGGCCGAATTAGCTGCGTTTTTTTCATCTCTGAATGTCCACGCTTGGTCTTAAAGTCATTGTTTCCCCCGAGCACCGACCCCTTTTCGTCTATACCTGCGAGAAGTCCTGAGAAGTCCCGTTCCTCAGTTATTTCCAAGCAACAATGGATTTCCCCCTTTTCCTGGAAAATATCTTTTTCCCACCACTATTTTTTACTTTTCTCTCCTCAACAAACAGATCTTTTTAAAAGTCAGTTCAGCTCTCGTGAACGACAGTTGTCTCCCAGTTCTCCCAACTTGTTCGCTACTCACAACTCTACTTTCTCTTTCTTGCTCTCTCTCTCTCTCATTTATATACTCACACTCAAACTGATATCCCTCTTCTGTCCAGTGTTATACAGTTCTCACGCTCACCATATTCATTTATTTCTCATTTCAAGCTCTCCTAATAATTCAAGTTTTCTGAAAATGGTATGTGAGCGAGGTTCATGAAAAAAAAACAGCACTAAAATTACTGTTTTTCGAAGTTTGTGATAGTTAATTTGTCACTTTATGTTCCTAGAAATGAAAATTTCGTGTAAGGTTATATCTATCATTGACTATTGTCCACTTGAAAAGTATAGTCAAAACCTGTTTTAGGCAACAACAAAAAAATTTGGTGTTTTGATCACCATGATAATTATTGCTAGCTTATGGCTGGTTTCGCTCATACCCTTCTTTTCGCGTCTCAGGGTTATCAGTAGGCTAAATAACAATTTTCTCATTCGGTTCGGTCGTTCTCCCTCAATCGAGTTCACAGATACGTGCAGGCCATTGTCTCAAACGGAACTCAAAACCTTTGAAGCGTGTAGATCTAAAGTAAATAATTTTTTTCTGCCGATCGAACGACTTTCTTTCTTATTGTTTAGATCTAAGGAAAGTAAAATTGATTTTGGATGTCTCACAAATTACCTAAGAACTGGTAGCTTCATGAAGGCCGTGGCATATGTGGAGGCAACCTAATAAATTGCGGAACCTGAACTTCTACCAAATTCATTTAAACAGTGGAAAATGGATTGGATAGCTGAAAGGCGTGGAGCTGAAAAAAGTTGCGTAATGCGTCGCACTAAATATTTGTTGTTGCAACTTTGATGCTGACGGTTTTGAAGGGCCGTATGGGCCAATATGTACTGGAAATCCTTATTGGCGAACGTCAGCACGGATTTGAGAACTCAGTTAAATATACGGATGGATGCCTCGTATATATAAACGAGTTTGCCACCTTGACGATTCAAAGTCAAGAGGACGATTGACTGGAAGTTGCAGGCAATCGATTAATATTGTTGATTCCAGAGGAACATGAAGGCTGCCGCTCTCGAGATCTCCGACCCGACACGTTGACAATTACGAGCATTTCTCACAGTTCCTTCCGCCCCTTCCCGACCACAATCATTCAGATCAATTGTCACAGGAAGTGTCTCTCTCACTAAAGAAGGCGAGGACAGACAGATTGACGTCTCGATTATGATGACTCAGTTCTTTAATCGCTTTCTTTCTTCGCACTAGTTCGCGTCCCTGCCTCTCAAGTAATCGACTGTGTTCGACCTACAGATACGCCAATAAACAGCCTGCATCAATTTACAATTAGCGTAATTGTGGTTCCACCACGTAACATTCCGCCACTAATGACGAATTTAATGACACGCCTTGATACATATTCTACGCATTTCTTGAGAAACGTTTATGGAAACACTAAGTGTAGGTTCTAGTTACTTCATTGCATCCCGTCAGTTTGATCAAACTTGTTAGAGCCGGAACGGAGAACCTTAGTGCCGATATTTTACCAATATTCAAGTTAAGAAAGTTTGAATCCATTAAATCTAAAGCGGTGGCAACGACGTTCCTGGTTATAAAGCGTGTATTTAATCGGACGTAGATCTCGATTTTCGAGCTGTAAACCCAAGTTTAGAACTCCTCCATAAAAATTCAACTCGTGTTTTCTTCGACGAAATCCCATAAATAATTAACTCGATCGGAAGTTCACTTCCAACTGAAATGCAAAAGTACCTGCTTCGCCGACTGAGCACCTTCTCCTGCCTCTTGACCTACTCGACGATCGGGAAGTTGGATCGTAATTATACCGGAATAGTGGGAAAAAAACAAATTGCCCGGTCGTGTGCCGTAAAACGGGCGTCTGAGGCGGAGGCAGCAATTTGGGATGTGCGTTAAGTTGGAGGACGGCACTTCAATCGGCCTGAAAGGAGGTCGCTTTGAAACAACGTCGGGTTTTCATTGATACAGAAGTTTTTTTTCGCAAAAATTACCGCCGGGGCGTTGGATGATTGCTGTTTATCTCGGAATCGGATCGTTGAAGAACCGAAGCTTAAACGGCTCATCAACTCATTAGGGCGAATTGAACGATTTACCTTCACAGCTTCAACTCAGCTCGTTCCGTCGGTTTAAATCGGCTCTGACTACACCGCACATACAATTTTTACATAGCGCTGACGGAAGGAGCCTTATGTTTCGGGGCCTGAATAGAATAAACCTAATTTCGCCACGTGCCTGTGTCTGTTGTCAAATTTGCGGGTGAATGGCTGGCTTTTCCTGTTTTGTTTGTGATTTTTCGAAGGCTCAAAAATAGGTTAACAACGTATAATAACAGTTTTTGAAGGTAAAAAAAAAAGTTATGAACAAATTTCATCGATGGGGAGAGGCCGTGGGGCTAAAATGTATGAAAACCCAGCGTTGGTATGAAGCGCGAGTTTTCTTCAGATCTTTACGTTTTGAGGTCTACTGAATCCAAAAAACCTAATTTCGGCGCGTGGGCCGTGTGTGTGTGTCTGTAGTTCGATTTGCGGGAGAACGGCCGAACCGATTGATTTTTTGTTATTTTTTGGCGACGTTAAAATAAGCGATTTCGATCGAAGGGAAAGGGTGGTCGGAACCAAAATGTACCGAAAACTAGGGTTTTTTGCATTCTTCTCAAAAACAGCCCTAAAGATTTTGATTAAACTTTCAAGCTATCATTTACTAGTTACTCGTAGTTCACCGGTTTTCACTACACTCACAGGATGTCTTTAAATAGTTGATACCTGTCTATTGTTCTTCATAAATGTTCCTCTGTCAGTCCATAGAACAAAGATAAAAACCAAAATGTGTTGAAAATAATTTCATAATTTACAGAACTGCTTCACTGGACTTATGGAGTGTCTCTTTACAACCCCTACCCACATTTTGTTCCCCCCAATTATTTTTGTATCTATCTGTTGAACGGAGGTATAAGCCATGATAGCTCAGAATGTCAATTTACGGTTTTTCGAATTTTGCTCAAAAACGCTAAATCAATTTCGATCTAACTTACGAAGAAGTACTAATAAGTGGAATGACGGTGGTTGGAATGTCAGAATTTCTGGGGTCGTTCCTAATTATTTTACGAGAGTTACAAAACACTCAACGTATAGATAGTTTATTGGACTACTACCCCGATTTTTCTGAAAGTGCTAATACTATATGAGCGGGATTTATGAGTATAAATCTGCGCTAAAATCGATTTACACGCGATCTCGAGTCTGGGAAAAGAACGGGCGAACGCTTCGCAACACGTTTCGAATCCCCCCCTTTGATTTATCTGCCGACTTCTACTTCCGTGAGATTTATGAGCTAAACCTCGTTGTTTCGTTCCATTGTTATTGCAGTTTCCAAACGTGCCAGTAACAGAACCGCGTCATCAAACAAGTGTCAACACTTAATTCAATGGTTTCCCCTTGTTCATGGTAACCTGGCAGAACTTGACACGTTTTATATAAAAAACTGGAGGTGCTGATACAGTTCGAAATTTATTGAGCTTAGTTATGCCATGATACTTGTCAAGCAACCAGTGCAGTGGAAATCCATGAGAATATAATTACGATTTAAATAATAATTGTTGTTCTGGGATTATATTGAAAAGACTGGAGAAAAATACATCACAGTTACGGAATTTATCCGGTTGCTTTTAATTACCCGACTGTTGTTAAACTTTGGGTGGCATTTTAGGCTACCTTCACGATGTTTGTGACGGAAGAGGGACTTGTAAGGAAAGAACTATACTAACATTTGAATTGGTATCGAATCGTTTATCATTTATTGTATTGTGTTGCCGTTTGGTTGTTCTCAAAAACTTAAAATCCTCTGACTTGCAGCTAATTTGCTTAATCTTGGAGTATTGTGTTAACGTATGCTTAGTTAATTTCAATTATTACTGACCGCTGTTATCAGATATCCACACCCTTTATAAACTGGTCCCTCCTTCAGTAGAGGTAATGTCGCTCTGTGATTTGTGTGTCTCAACGTCCCCTTCATCTCCGTGAGCCTATCATTTTGGGTAGTGAGTTGGAGAGACTCACCAAAACTTGTTGGTCCTTTCGATTCCAACGCTTGGATAAATTCTCGCTTTTGGTTCATTATTCATTCCGGATAGTTCACCTATGTTTACGGCCAGGAACATTTTTTACAACCTCTCCTCAAAATTTGACACGATACGTTGCGAGGCGTGTGTATAAGCAAATCCCCAACAGCGTGCAATAAAAGGACTGACACTACCTCTTAGCAAAATTTATTCAAAGCTAATA
The DNA here is from genome assembly GCA_020466155.1 of Pachypeltis micranthus. Lineage (NCBI taxonomy): Eukaryota > Metazoa > Arthropoda > Insecta > Hemiptera > Miridae > Pachypeltis > Pachypeltis micranthus. Next base: position 45,529,756 of record CM035769.1, read on the forward strand.
AACAATTACACGTAACTTTCATGAACACCTAAGTTGTTTCTCCCATCTCTTTCTAGAAAATAAGAATAATTCCATGTTTTGTTATACTTTAAGTTTTTCTTTGATCTCTTCACTGCTCCTTTTGGTTTATTATTCATTCTGAATAATAACCCTATATTTTCGGCCACGAAAAATTTTTTACACCCCCCCCCCCTCAAAAGTTGATACTTTACGTTTCAAGACATGGAGATTCCAAATTTGCAATGTCCGTCCCCCGTCCCCCGTCTCCTGACCCCCGTCCTCCGTCTGCCGTCCGGGCCGTTTTGTGCCTTTAACGTGGTCTAAAAAATTCGTTCTTTCGCACAAAAATCCGATTTGGTATCTAGTTGTGCCCGCCATCTCGGCAATTCGATCGGACGAAGCCCGTGGTTGTAATGGGCAAAAAATCGTTAAAAAAATTAACGAAACGCAGTACAATGCGGGAACTACAGCGGAAGTCAACGTTTCGTCGTTTGAAGTCCCTCCCTCCCTCCCTCCCGTCTCAATAAAAAACCACCCGCCTTGTCCTCACCTCGCAACGCTGCCCGCCCGCTCAACTCCTCTTTCGCCTCGCAACGGGTTTGCTCGAAGCGCCCCCGTTCCAATTTCCCCGACCCGACGGGGCAAAATCATCAGACGTTTTATTTCCGTAGTTCCATTGTAGCCAGGACATGTTTCGTATGGTTTACTAGTATTCGATGCTGAATCGAATGGGATGGGCACTAATACTAGGTCAAGCTGTTCATGAGAATAATAAACCATTGTGTAATAATTTGCAGGGTTTTTACTCATAACCTCGTTAAAACCTTCCACACTAGCCAATCTGCTGTTTTCTATTAAGATCTGTTTGTTTTGTTTTTGTTTTTTTCTCCGACTGTCACTGTTTTAAGAAACTATGTTTTCCAACAATAATTCAGTTCGTTGTGTCTCTATAAATTCCTTATAATTTAGTGTAATTAATTGCCTGTATCCTGTAACTCTGATGATGCTCAATAAATTAAGCGAAACTTCGGCCTAGAGAAAGCTTTTCATTCATCCAGACGGGCTCTCAAGAATCCACTCCTGAGTTAACTTCTACAGTCAAGAACGACCCCGAACAAAAATTCCGGTTGGTATCTAGTCATTCCTGCCTGTTCGGCAAGGTAATCGGATAAAACCCATGATTGTTAAGGCCGAAGGACAGCTGAAAAACAAATAGCTGAAAACGAAGTTTTGGGCGTTTTATTGCATTTACGTCGGGTTTAGGTACCGTTCCCAAAGTATTTTTTAATGCTGAGCCGAATAGGACGGGTCTCAGAGATGTAGGACTGCGTATTTGGGCGACAGTGAGTTCATACGAAATATTCTACTCGCTACAGGAACTTGCGGGATAGTATAGCGAAAGTTATTGTTTCTCCCCGGCTTACGCACTGCTACCACTCGTATGCTCGACTCTTCACGCCATGGCAATTTTCTAGCGTCGTCTAGAAAATTTTATTGTCTGGTTGTCATACAGTCAGATGCTGAATCGAATGAGATGACTGTACAGTCATCTTCCTTTCCAAGATTGAATAGGGTCGTCCACAATCATGCTGTGCAACCGTTTTGTAATAATTTGCAGCTTTTTTTGCCATTGGAAGACTTCGGAGCTCAAAAAGTTGAAGGAAAAAAGGCCACTTTTATGTGCTATATGAAAAGTAAAAATGCGTCCAGGGCAATATTTTGTCAAATTGAATGTTTCCAAAAATGATTTTATATCAAACTGGATCTCAAACTACTACGAGTTTTTGGCAACTCCATCGGACAACAATAAATCAACTTAGAATATTGACAAATTTCCGTATCAGTTTCAACTCTGACAAGGAAACGGCGCGGTTTACAATATCGAGGAAACGAGGATCGCGATTTATCACAGCAGACGTAAAACGTGTCAACCTTCAGAATTAGAAGTTCTCCACCTTCCGCTGACCTCATCTCAATCGAAACCTCCTCATTTTCGCCGTATCATTCTCCTATAAACAGGGCGTTAGATAAGATTCCAAATAACTGAAGTAAAAAGCCGGTTGGATTTCCCAACGATCATGAAACCAGTTCTGTCGGTCGTCCGGAGTAGGCCCCCGCTTGCACATCGCGAAGTCGTCAGACGCAGGTACTGACTACGTTAAGCAGTTTGGTCCATTGGAAATCATCAATTTGAGTGTTGTGTTTCGTGGAATAATGGACTAATAAGCCCCAGTGCGCTCTCAGAAGTCAACTCCACCCCCTCCACAGACGGGTAGCTCGTAAAACATGAAATGAACCGACGGAACTGCGATGATTGAGTTGACGCAAGCTTTTAAATCTGGGTCGTTTCCAACGTTTTGGCCTTTGTTCGTATTTGACAAAGACGAATTCGGATTCACTCAAGCTCCTTGGCACAGATTTCGCCGAGTCAAAACTAGTCAAATGAAATCGAACTGGAAATTTGGATTTCTGAGAAAGACGTTAATTGTGTCGCGACCTACCGCTGCTCCGAACCAGTCAGTCGCGTTCATTTCCGGGAACTGAAGTAATTTAATTAAATACCGAGGCGCGATGGTACGGTTTGAGCTTGGAGGGGTGCCTCCGGGGCTAACGATGAGCACAGTATGCGTCCCTTCGTACTCGTGACAAAGCTTGGCTGCTAACCGTTCTTCAGCAAATGAGATTGAGGGACATACGTAGGACTAAATCTCCAACCTTGAATTTTGATGGTATTCGGCGTGAATTATATCGTCCCCAGGTTGACCACCATATTTGTAATAATAAAATATTATTAAAAACTTTAAAGGCTCTAATTTAACAGTGGTTTTGATAAACCCATTGAAAAAAGAGAACCCGAAAGGGAAATAACTAGGGATGGTCTTAAAACATATTGCATTGCAATAATGAAAGTGTTAATTCGTATTTCATCGTAAAATCAACGGTTTTCATGGCTTAAGCCAATCAAATCCAATCAATCTTTCACTCGTCCATTTTAACTTGCTTCACATTTTACGTTGTGCAGTGCGTGCCATGCTACGACCATTGGGCAATCCGTACACGGAAGATTTGTGAGACTGCCAACATGTTTTTTCGAGGAGGTTAGTATTCATTGTTTCAGAATTATCTGGCACTGAGAGCAATATTACTAAGCAGAACGACGGTGGTTCGAATTTCAGAATTTCTGGGGTCGCTCCTAATTATTTTACTAGAGTTACTAAACACTCAACGTATAGATAGTTTATTGTACTACTAACGCGATTTTTCTGAAATCGCATTCGCATCGCATCGCATTAGCATTGTATGAGAGGGATTTATGAGGATAAATCTGCGCTAAAATCGATTTTCTACGAAATGGTACATAATTTGTTGGGCCGATTTTTTGAGACGTTTTCTCTCAATATCATTCACAGACACACATACCATTTTCACAAATGGTTCAAAACGTTCGTCGTTCAACAAACTCAACGTTCCACTTCAGTAAGTGTAAGTGTCAGTGGAGGCTCGATGTGCCGCCTTAAGTGTTGCAAAATTCCTTCGTGTTTTCTTAGTTATTGGACGTTAACACGTTGAACGCAATTAATGGCACCTGCCTTGCCTTCTCGTCCTCTCTCTGAGGGCCCATCAATTACGTTCGCCGAATGAATTGCTTTAATACTCATACAAGCCAGCCTTACATCTTTCCCAGCTGGTTGAGGCCTAGACCTAGCCGTCCAATGAACCACAGACACACCACGAGAGAGTTCAACATGAGACGACTTATGAAAAACTAACAGAATGGCAAGTAAACTCGTTATAACCGCAAAATCCATGGGAAGAGCAATTTATAAACAGAGAGGACAGAGCAGAGAGCAGCTGCATAGGGCAAAACACGGATACCCGTGGATCTTGAATTCTGGTGGGACACGACCACCCTACTAGTTGGGGCAAGCACTACACACCTTGGTTAGAGCTCGGAATGATCTGACGAAAGCTGTGCTCCACATTTTGTGATGTTCCTCCTGAACCTTTTTGATTCAGTCTGAAATGAAACTCTTCTCCGCATTACGTTCGGTATTCACTGCATCAACGATATCTCCTTTTCGTGGTCCGTGGATAAGATTTAAAAAAAAACAGTAACAAGAGAGAAGGCTTGAAGAGGGAATTGAGACGCGGCGAGGACCCGCGGGATGTTGCATCACTTCAATGCTGCGATCAACTTGAAAATTACATAAGGGCCGGAGACTCGAACCTGACGAGAGGAGCTTATTCGCTTCGAACTTTCCTCATTCCTAGTTCACTGCGTCGGTCCCAACACCAATTCAAAACATCGGGTGCGACCCCATCACACGACTTTCCTCACTCTTCCCGTAAATCCGGATAATTTTCTCCCTCCCCTCCGCGCTAATCCAGTTCTTGTTGCTCTTTTATGCCCCCCTTTTGCGACATTCATTTCGAAATTGTTTTTTAAATCAGATCGTGCGAACGAAGTAGCGTCCCAATGACCCAAAATTCCTTTATTGAGCTCATTCCGGCTGCCAGCTCAAGCGAATTTGGCGTTCAAAGACCCATAATTATGCCGCCGATTATTTTGAGTTGAAATCCTATTAGAAACTTCTAGTGCGGCGCGTAACTCAAATTTCCACGGTTTTTGTCGTTCCAGCTACTAATCCGACCTATTTTTCACTCTGTTAAGCTTCTTCGGACGTAGCTTAACGTATCATATGTAAGCGAATATTGCTCCCACTTGTTGTGATCTTTAATAACTAATTAGTAACGAGCTTACATGAGATTACACGGTTATTTAAAGGAAGGTTCGTGTTTACTGTTCGGGCATTAAAGCTTCGGAACGTATCTGCTAGGATTAATACTGTACCGTTTTCAAATAATTCGTATTGCATAGAAACGGACTTAACTGTTGGAAAGACAATAACAACATACTACTAACACGTGAACAGTACACTTTACGAACAACGCCTTAAATCTAAACGCGTTGTAGTCTTCTCAGTCGCCTTTCTATTAACCTAATGTCCTTGAGTCCCTGACAACCCGACACTACTTAGTTTTCAACACGGAAATCTCGACACGACACCATCTTTTTCTGTTTTCACTCTCATCCTCGTCGTCCGTCCCCGGCAACCACATCACACCTTCCGTTTAGGATTGGGGACATCATCCCCTTCTAACAATTGTTCGTCTTGCACGTCATTTCCAACTTGGTGATAAGGGCGAAGTCAACCCAGATGAAGTGCTTCCATTTCGGCCCTGGCTGATTTCCGGATTCGGTACACTAGATCGGTGACCTTCGTTATTACCGTATACGGGTCCCCCAATTGGAAGAAATACCCATTTTCTTGCTGGGGCGAAAAGCCCGACTGCTTCTACTTCGTAACTCATCGGCGTAGTCGTTTACTTCAAAATTTTTTCCAGCGCTGATATTCTGTCAGTTAAATCAATTCCAGCTTCAGCACTCCTTTCAAATGGAACTCCAACGTTGTACCATCGCATAGCACCTCGAGCTCTAGCTGATAGACCTTTGCTTACTGCACTCCGTGCACGACATCATTCTGCCACTTCATCGTGTACCCCACCCAATGGAAGTATAACTCTGGATTTCATGGAGTACTTCTGTTGTGTATTGGCCTTCTGCACTCATATCATATGATCTGTTTCCATATGTTTTAAAATTTGTAGTGTTGTTCAAGTTGAGCTCCATATAAGACGCGATCGTTTTCTTCGTTTCCTTTGCTCCCTGTAAATCAAGTCATAACAGTTGGCGACGAGATAAAAAACTTAATTTGTCTTTTTCTTTTACGAGTTTCGAAAGTTTTTCAAATGTTTCTTTTTCTTCTTCCGTGTCGGTTTTTGTATTTTCAAGGGAAATTATCAGAATGGATACCGCACAATTCAGAGAATTCATGACGTTCTGAAGTTCTGACGTCGCTCATGCATGCACGAGCTCTTGCGAAAATGAACTCAAGCTAGAGGTAGATAATCTTACGCACGTCGGTCTTTTCGAAAATTTTGAAAGTCGGAGGGAGACATTTTCGTGTTACATCGAGCGTTTTGAGAATAATTGTCTGACGAAAACCCTTGTCGGCCAAGCCACAAAAGTTCAATTTTTGTGTGGTTTTGTGGGCAACACGCATTGCAACTCCCTCACGTCATATCTTGGCCCTGAAAATTCAATCACCATGCTTGAATATAACACGCTTGTTTCTCATTTCAAGACGACATTGACGCCTAAACGTAGTGTAATCGTGTCCCAACACTATTTTTTGAGCATATCATAGAAAGAAACTCGGACAATATCAGAATTCGCTGCAGCATTAACAGAAGACCAAGCTGGTTGTGAATTCAAAGTGGAATGTACGCCATATCAACCAATTACGGAACACGCTTGCACAAAAAAAAAATGCAGTCACATTTGGTTCTACACAGTCGTTTGACGTTCCTCCGAGAAGTTCTGAAGTTACCTTTCGTCATCACGGTTCTTCGCAACAGCCGTTGTTCGTCTTACATTCAGACCTATCTATTCGAAACAAAAGGCTCCCGAAATCTCTTCGGGATCTCTCGTCGAAGAGATTTCGGGATTCTAATGTTGTTCAACAATTCTGATCGTCGAGCCATCGAAAAAATCACCTTCTCCTCATTCTCAACAAGAGGTTCCTGTTTTCGATCAACTTCTGACAGTTCATAAAGTTTTTGTATCCTATTTTCAAGTTTTGAAGTGTAGAGGTATTTTCCGATTAGTGGGGAAGACTGTTATGTATTGGGCTTCTGATCTTATAATATATGAACGTATGATCTGTTTCCATATGTTTTAGAATTTGTAGTCTAGCATTATACGAGTCGAGCTCCACGTAAGACGTGATCGTTTTCTACGTTTCCTTAGCTCCGTGTAAATCGAGTCGTAACTACTTCACTTCACCGTGACGTAGGGAGGACAATTTGGTCCCTTCTTTCTTTTCCGTTTGGGCTTTCGTAAACTCTCTTCAGGACGCCATCATTCGCAACTATGGAGTCCCATTGTGCTCAATAACGCTTCAAATCTCAGCTTTTAGGAGAAATCTCGTTCCACTTCTGACAACCAGCTGTACCGTGTTGTAGTCTTCTCAGTCTTCCCTAGCAACCACATCACAACTTCCGTTGCTCGAATTCGACGCAGCAATACACGACTTTTATTTATCTTTTTAGTAATTTGTTTACGCGTATTTGGTTGTTGTGCGGTTAGTTAAATTATTTGTGTCTATGTTTATTTGAAAATGGAATAGGTGGTGCTTATGATTCCGATATTTATTGCGTTTACCCTACTTTTCACGACCTTCATTGACGGGACAGTCAACGAGATTTCTTAGGTCAATCGGTCTACTGTTATGATTTTATTTTTTTTCTTCCCGAGGGCGTGCGGGACAAGTCCCTTTGTCACTGCGGCCACGTGTGGGCCTATTGTGACACCCGCCCTTCCTTAGTAAAAGGCGTCGTACATACCCGCCCCCTTTATGAAGCCGAGTATGTCCTTCACCGCAGCTTCTGCTATGTGATGGGGCTCAATAATCCCCTGGGCAAAGTATCCAAAGCGTTTGACTGCTAAGGCAAGGCACTCACATAGGATGTGCTCTGCCGTCTCGTCCTCCTCACCACAGAGTCTGCATTCCACCGCCTCTGAGATGCCCATCTTGTTGAGGTGATACCTGAGTGGGTGGTGTCCGGTGAGGAAGCTAATCAAGACCCTCAGATCCCTCCTGGAGAGTGTCAGCATCCCCTTTGCCCTTTGACCAGAACGCGTATCAAGCCTTTTCGATTGTCGTGGCTGGCGATGCCAATGGGCGTTATTTTCCTGTTATGATTTTGGTGAGAACGCTCGCTCTGCGAGGAAAATACCGCACTAAAAGCCTATTCCGTTATGAACCTCCGAAATAAAAAATCGCGTTGCCAGTCCCATAAATTACCAATACGCAACTCAATTTAGACCGTGACTCAAGCAGAAGCTACGTAATAAAATTACAGAGCGTTTCTCGCTTCAGAGCGTCAAGTTCTATCTAATGAGCTCACATAAACTGAATGATACTGTACACTCACTGTCTTCTATTAGTACGCGGTAAAGCGGTATAAACTGCCAAATGTACGTTAGGCTGAGGAAAGTTGCGTGAGGCGTCGTTCCAAATATTTCCTCTTCCGCTTCATTCATTTCCGCCTTTCCGGTGCTTCGAACTAAACAGAGGAAACGACCAGAATGATGAGACTCCTGTCTCTCGCGCTGCGTAAAACCCAAAGTTTGGCGAATGATATCGCGAACTTTGTTGTAGTAGAACCCGAGAGAAAAAAGCGTCTCCACCCCAAAAGTGCTGGTTGGTAGCTAGTTTGTAAAGTCCTGGACAGAGTACTGCCGACATTAGGCACAGCTTGCCCCAACCTTCTTTAAAATTATTCAGTGAGATGCCAGTAGCTACTACTAAAATGTGCACTTGTTTGAGATAAGAGTGACAAACCCATTAAATTAATCGAGTGCCAACTTATTCCAGGAAACCCCCCATGTCTCCGGCCTAACGAGCTCCTCCCGTGGGCTATTAGCGCGCCAATAGTCATCATACATCAAGCGCGATGCCACGTAACTCACCTAACCCCCCAAAATTAATATATAAATATCAATATTTCAGTAAATAAATGGTGTAAACAAATACTTACATACTTGTATAAACGCATAGTTCTCATCAATCATTTATATATAAATATAAAATAAATAATAACTCCATCCGTAAATTACTAAAATAACTAAAGTAAACCGATGAAAATCAATAAAGCTAATAAAATCACTAATAGAAAAATACAAAAATAATATCAATAGTTGTTAAAGTAAAAACGCGATAATAATATATAATACATATACATCTAAAAATATAAAAAGTGAAGTTAATAACTGAATACAAATAATACGATGAGAAAAAAAGGATTATAAAATTGTTTAGTTCGAATCTTGTTTTCTGTTGTCTCGCCTCTTTCTTCGTTTAACGGATGGTTGAGGAACGAAATGTAGTTATGGACTGTTGACACGTTTCTTTGATCAAAGTCGGTTTCGTATTTAGTGTGCGGTATTTGAAAAGGTTCACAAGTTTTTACTATACTCAAGACACGAAGTTTTGCGCGTGTCTCGCAAAAAATAAAATGATAAAATTTTGCGCGACGCGTCAACAACGCGCATCAACCCCACATGCATTCGGAGATGTTTACGTTCAAGATCTAAATTAGTGAAGCTTGTGGTTTTGGAATTTACAGGGTGGGCCCTATTTATGCCACGACCTATAACCATCGTATAGGTAATGTTTGACTGTCAACTCGATTTTTTTTTGGAGCTATTCAATCTTAAAGTTCTGCAGTAATAGGAGAAACATTCCAAACGATTTAGTTGGACTGCACTGTGGAATTTCTGCTGATCTACCGACTGTGTTTAAGATTTCGTCATAAGTAGTTTGTAGTTTGGTGAGCGAAGTTTAACGAAATTTTGGATAACTTACTGTGTTTTTTTTATTGGTTGCGTCGTCATAATACAGTGTAACATATAACCAGTCAGTGATTTGAATTAAATTAATGTGGAATGTGAAATTCATTTCATAATGCAATTAAAAAATTAAAATACTCAATCACAATTATAAACATTCACCGCTTTCTATTAAAATAATTAAAATAAATAAGGCAAATTTTTTTAAGATTTCGGGTTGGTCGAAATCTTCAACTGGGATCAAGTGAGTCCTTTCATCTTCAAAAAGCGGGCAAAACATCAATTTGTGGATCATTTCTTCCTCTTTGTCTTCGAAGAGATCGCAGTCCCGAGAGTTCAACCCAATCATGTGCCGGCATTTGTTTATTTGCCATGACCGCATCGGACCCTAGCCAGTGTCGAGGAAATTAGGGTTTTACCGCACTCGGGGCATTATTTTGAAGTGGTACATTCCCTAGCTCTGCAGTCTGCTGGCACGCCCCGTTTTGCGGCAAGCGTATAACATCTGCCTACTGCTTTCAACATCAATAAATTTATACTGACGTTTTACAGGTGGTGCAGGTCGAACCAAAAATGTAATGATCTATTGAACAGCAGCCTTCCAAAAAAAATTATTTTTTTACCTGAACGCTCGTCACGCGATAAACGCCGTAATATGAGTAGGAGCAACGCAATAAACTTCAAAACGTTAATATTTCCAGTTTTGCGTATGGGACGTTACGTTCTGCCGAGTTTCGAGCTGAGTGAGAAAGAGATTGAATTAGTTGTTCTAGCAGCAAAAACCGTTGGATACACGTGAGACTGAGGAAATTAGTGTGATGAGGCCAGATATTTCTAAATTAGGAGCCTTTGAATCACGACGACCTGGTGAAAACTGAAGCTGAATTTCAACGGATTTGACAACTCTCCTTCTTACTTCGTAGGACCTTAGAAAGTACTAAGTAGTTTACATCAATTAGCATTTATGATATGATATGATATTTATGTAAGTGTGAACCAGGAAATTAGACGGCCACTCAAAAACTTTGTCACAATGGCCGAGTAAAAATATCCGCAGAACGTATCGATAGTATAAATGAAAATTGTGAGACCGGAATTGTTCTTGTTCTGAAAAAGGGCGGCCAAGGATCTCAAGGACGACGAGGAATTGGGTCAAGTTTGTGCAAAAGTTTCCGAGCTTCCGTCTCCCCAGACAAACCAGGGGAGGCCCTCGGACAAGGCCGGTTAAACCCCTCCATCAAATGAGTCTTTTTTTTTTAATACGACGAAATGGATTTGCGGATTTAAGACGATCGGAATTAATTGGTGGAAGAGCAGAAGGAATTTTTGATAAGTTTGGTTAATTGGGAGGGTTTGTCGGGTGTACTGAAAGCGACGAATTATCGCCACGGTGGGGTGGCGACTTCATAAAGAGCGATGATGTGTCGACTGGTCTGTTTCCTTGTCAAAATTACTTTGAGAGAGTTATGTCAATCGGATGATGTGTGGAAAATACGTTTACTTTTGACTTATTGCGATGTGAGGCATGTTTTAGTAGCACTTAATGGAACGAGATTTGAGCGACTTTGGTACAAATTGTATAGTAATACATTAATCTATGGGAATCTTTATACGTACGGGTAGGGGCGGGGAGGATTCAAAGCCAAATGAGATAAAATCAGTAGTATCACCAATTAAGCCATCAAGTTAGTGGTACTAATGGTGGCGTGATTACGGAATACCCACTACAAAAGTGTGGAAACAATTGTCCCCGTGAGTGATGCAAATAAGATGCAAAGCACCGCGTGCACTGTGTTCCCTATTGCTTCGCACGTTTCCCCGAAGAATACATTTTGATTTTTTTGTCTGTGTGTCTTCACACGCACGATTCAGATGCGAACACCTACACCAAATCGGCTCGAATGTTATATTTAGCCAAAATAGGTACGAGCAAAATTGATCAACAACTAATTACAATTTTTATAGTAATCAAAATAACAAATACTTTTTTTTCTCAAAAACGGCTCAAAGAACTTCTATTACATTTTTTATGGAGCCAGTAGTCAATGATGATGACCTCAAAATAAAATGTCCTTCCTTGAGAAAATGGCGAAAGCAGCACAATGAATGATCAAACGTTTTTAGCGCAGTTTGCTTCTTATAAATCTAGCTCGTGTGACATCAGCATCCTCAAAAGATCAGAGTTGTAGTCTAATAAGCTATTTGTTCGGTAGACAGTTAATAACGGAAATCAAGCATCGTCAAATATTGCAAAATTCCAACTAACGTCGTTTTATTGACTAACTTTTTCGGGGTGTTTCCCATATACTTCCAAAACTGCAAACCCAAATCGCGCCCCTGATGAACGCCCTCATCAATTACCTACACGTCGGTTTCAATGAAGGTCGGGGCAGAGGTAGAGCACCCCAATAAATTTCGGAACTTTGATCATTGTTTGTTTTTACGTAGTACTTTACGTTATGTTTAACGAAGTTAATACGAACTGAGTGAAAAATAGAGTGGATTGGCCAGAGGGATGAAAATCGTTGAATTGGAATCGGTGAGTTGTGAGATGCATTACGCCAAATGTATTTGGAAAGATTTGTATCCACTGTATTGAAATTATACGACACTTCCGACTTTATAGGGCTAAGAAATGTGAAACTCAAAATGACCTCCACTAGCGAACATTATTCAAACGACGATGTCCACGGTAAAGTTGAATAAAGTGGACACCCTTGTTCTGTCCCAACGCGGTTTGGTATGGATTTTAGAACACCTGAATTCGTTCTCCTAGGGAGTATGTAACCACTAGTATTCTTGCGTGAAATTGGGTTATTACCTTTGTAGTGGTTGCCATGAGCCTTCTTATCGACCAACCTCTGTGGCTGCAATCCTGGAGATGAGTACGGGTGTAGCGGCGGGCTGGTTTCAGCGTGAGGTTTGAGCTTTTCATTCCCTGCAAAACAGACGAATAAATATTCTGACATTAAGTAGCGGCTCGATGACAATAACAATTGAATGATTGAGGATTGTCGTAAACGAACGATATCGAAAGTGAAATTGAGTTGATAGTGCCCGTACGTTACAGATTCTAGGCCATTAGTGGTCTATATTCCATTATATCACCTAAGGACCCTCTTCTGAGGAGGATAAACTACAGGGTGAGCCATAACAAATGGTGCAGTTTCGAAGGGGTGCTGCATGCCTTGTAGTGGGGTTAACGACCTGGGAGGGGTCTCATTGTGCCCGGGCAGTGGTCCCGTTTTCAGTCGTTACAATGGTTTGGAGCGGAGAGCAACGACTGCGTTCTGACTGCGTTACAGCATCCCACGTCGTGATCCCGTCCCTCACCGCAATGTTATCGCACGTTGGGTTCAAGCATTGGAAGAAACTGGTTCCACAGTAAGGCGTGGAGGTGCGGGAAGACCAAGAAACGCAAGAACACCTGAAAATTTGGCTCGAGTGAGAGCAGCAGTGGAACAGTCGCCTCGACGCTCTGCTCGGAGGCACGCAGTAGCACTGAACATCTCTAACACCTCACTAAGGAGGATTTTGCACATGGACTTGTCATTCCATCCGTACAAGATTATGATTGTTCAGGAATTGTCACCTCCAGACTACCAAAACCTCTTGAATCGATGCCAAGAGATGATAAACCGCATCCCACCAACGTCCACTTTTTTCAGTTCGGACGAAGCCCACTTCCATCTCTCTGGAGCGGTTAATAAACAAAATTTCCGCTATTGGTGTGACCGCAACCCAAGACAAATTCACGAGAGACCTCTCTACTCCCCGAAAGTCACTGTCTGGTGTGCCATTTCAAAATTTGGGGTGATTGGGTCTTATTTTTTCGAGGAGGATGGAAGGACTGTTACCGTCAATGCTCAGCGTTATCTTTTCATGCTGGAAAGATTTTTTGAACCCGAATTGAACCAGTTAGCTGAAGAAGAGGATCTGGGGGATATTTGGTTTCAGCAAGATGGGGCTACAGCCCACGCAGCGCAAATCTCAATGGTGAAACTGCGGCAGATGTTCCCCGCACGCCTCGTCTCTCTCTGGGGTGACTTGGGGTGGCCGGCAAGATCGCCAGATTTGAGTGCGTGTGATTTTTTCCTGTGGAGCTACTTAAAGGAAAAGGTGTTCAAACATCGACCTCACACTCTGGAAGACCTCAAGATTCGAATCAGGGAAGAAATCGCCGCGATTCCCATCGAAATGTGCCAGAGGGCGGCTGAAAATTTCAGGAATCGCCTACATCAGTGCGTCGCTGCTGAGGGCGCCCACCTTCCTGATGTAATTTTCAGGACTTAATCTACCGTAATGGGGTGATGTATGGCGTTCAATAAAACAAACCGTAATCTTCTAAGTTGCACCGTTTTTTTTAAATCGCCCTTTGAAACTGCACCATTTGTTATGGCTCACCCTGTACATTCATCTAGAAGTGTGAAAAACCTGACTAGGAATTATCTCTTCCGCACCTTCAGATAGCAGAGCCCATGTAGCTCAGTGGAAAATGATTCCTTTCATTTAATGGATATGGTTCTTAACAGCTTCTTCTCGTGTACGACCATACTCAATGCTATTGGGTCCACTCCAGACAGTGAGCCACCTCGAACACAACAACAGCCCGTAAAATGGGATTACTTGAGTTCATCTTCCCACGTTTTTCATGGGTTTCATCATGAGTTAACTTTGAGCGACCCAAAAAGTAAAGAAATCGCCTAAAAGAAAATCAATATCGGATACGATGCATCACACAGTTTCCTAAGCCCCGTGTGTATTAATACAATTTATTTCACTCAATTCGTGTGCAGTTGGTAGAGCGTAGACCAACGTTGATGTTACAGAATGCATTGAGTTGCTCCTACTTGTGCCACGACACTTATTGAACTATCCGTGTATAGCTAATTGACGAGCGAACACGATTTTTTCGCAATAGTATGCGATTTGGTTTGGAAATTGAAGGATAAAAAACTGTAAGAAACGCCAGCACATGAAACGGCCTTGGTTTGAATGCCGGAATTCCTGAGGCTCCTCCTGATCACCTGGCGAATGTTATTATACTTTCTCGGCATATTCAGCTTATTGGGTTAACTCATGACTTTTCTGACAACGCTCAGTACTGATTTGTTGTGAGATTCGAGCCTATTTGATTCGGCCGTCGATTGTAAAATGTTGTTGAATCGAACACATCACACAATTTCCTCAGGCCCACGTGCTTTCTTTGACCACCTTAGCCACTACTCCAATCGCTTTTCACTCAGTGTATGCGAACTCGTTAGGACTGACTTAAACGTTCTATTAGAAAGGTTCCTGATTTGATTGGGTTGCTCCTTTTAATTTATTGCTACCATGCTACTAAACTTATTGCATCAATCTTCTCTTTCGGTTAACCCAGTGGTCGGCAAACTTATTAGCCAAACAGCCAACTACACAAATTAAAACGATTTAAACAAATTGTGAGCTAAATCTGTTCGTAAATCTAGTAAAAATTTATCATAATTTTAGAGATTCATCAAATTATGGGTACATTGAATAAAACTTGATTTCTTATTTAATAAGGACTTTACTCATTGATATCTCGTAAAGCATCCATATGAACGCTACTGAATGCGAAGAATGTTCTTGCATCTCCTTCGAAAGTTTGCTCTAGTTCGGTTTGTAGGTTGTTGTTTTTAATTTTAGGCACATTTCCAGGTTCTCATCTATGAGACGACTTCTTAGTTCAGAACGTACAACAGATTACAGGCCGGGCCGTAGGATATTTGTGCCAGAGCCACACTCGAGAGTTCAAAGAGCTGCACTTTGCCGACCCCTGGGGCCGACCTGTCCGTCTGATTTACGTCGTTTTTTGGCATTTATTGCCTATACCTATTGGTTAACCTGTGCGTTGAGTTGTGGAGCCTAAGAGTAAGCGCGAGATTAATAATAACATCGAGTTTATCTGAAGCCCTCAATGTGCTCCATCAATTGACTTCTGTTCACTAACTGGGATAAACGCGAAAACACGAAGTATTAGCGAGACTCTATGGAATGTAGAGCCACTTAAGACCAATGACCACGCAAAACACCTTAGAGACTTACAACCTTGGTAAGGTCGGCCCGGCGTAAGGTCTTCGGGTCCAACGACGGACTCTCCGCTTGACAAGTCAATGACATCTCTCCCTCTGTGTCATGAAGGGATTTCAGAAAAGGAATTGCCCGACAACGTGTAGATAAGTAATGCGCTCGTCCCAGGGACATCTAATTAGCTGGTCTATAGATCACTGATTACCAATTCCAAGTTTAAGGAGAAGCGAATACTCACGCATCTGTTTACAGGTGGTCGTTTCTGAGGTTCAGCCACAGCAATAAAAATGGAGCTACGCCTACATTTCCGTTTATTTATAAACCATCTTCAGGACTATAGTAAACAATCTTTGTTGCTAATTGAATACAGGCGAAAGAGTAAGTTGTGAATGAGACGAGCGGTAAGGACCGCGTTGCACAAGAGATTCACGAAGAGTTTTGAGTAACAAGTGATCGGGAAAGTGAGAATCCACGCGACACTGTATAAAACCTTATAAGATTGGCAAGTCAGAGGTACAGAATTGCGGATTCTGTGAGGTGGAGCTGGAGTCAGCGGAGCATGTACTCTGTGCGTGTGAGGGGCTGGCTGCAGTGCGCCTCAGGAGCCTTGAGATTCATCAGCTGCGGCCAGAGGAGGTTGCAGGGATGGACCTCAAGGTTGTCTTGCGTTTTGTGCGAGAATGGTGTGGACGCGAGCTGGGGGAGGAACAGGGAGGACATGAGGGGGCTCACGTTCGCCCACACCACAGTCCCAGTTGTTGCCGTTGTATGGGAGTGTGAGGTTTCCCAGTGTCTCAAGGAAAGGAGGGGGAAAAAGGTTTCAAGTCGCTGGATAATCAAACTGGTGCGAGCACAGACAAAAAATGATTGAGAACATCTAGGTCGTGAGGGAGAATGGGCGTGAGGAGGTCAGAAGGTGAAGAGTGCCATGGGAAAGTATGTCGTTGGCTCTGGAAATCTTTGGAAACCTCTGGAAACCCTTCTGTTCCACGGCTGTAAGGTCAAACAGCCACAACAGAACCACCATCCCCTTCAGGAATTTTGTTCGGGTTGAGGGTAGTAACCATTTTGGCTTAAGCCGAACTGAATCTTAGCCCCTAATTTTGTACGGAAATTAGTTATCAACTATTGAGAAGTAAACATGATGCTAACATACCTCAAATGATACGTTTTTGTCGGCTTATATGTGTGCAAACACCTTCCATCATGCAAGTCGACGAAAGCATATCTACCAAGGTATCTCGAACACGTGTTTACTCACTCTGTTCATTTCCCTACATGAAAAGTGTTCTTAGGTAGTGCCTATGATGTTGTCCTACTCGGTTTACATATCCCTTTCCTACTTCGGCTGGCTAAAGAAAGTAAAAACACTCCGTAGTTCTTGGTCAGCTTGATGGCCAGCCTTCGCTCCAATAGGAGCAAACTCCCCTCGAATAAAATAACGTATCGATGTTGCGCACTAAATACACAGACTGCGAACTGCCTCTTAAATATGGAGTATCGCGGCTGAACACTGGACTCAACTGGGCCATTCGTTCAAACTTTCGTGGCTTTCCGGCGCGGCGTTATGAAATCTGTGCCGAGCCGCAAATGTCGGCTGTTGGGCGAAAAATTATTGTTGAAGCAGTTGAGTAGTTTGTTATGCGAAACTTCTGTTTTCCAGGGCGCGAAAAGGTTAAGGACGGTTTTGTAAGTGGGATTTCCGCGTTTGTAACGCTTCATGAGGATTTTTGTTGACCTCACCCCCAGTTTGGTTGAAGGCTTTCGCGCAGTTAACTGGAGGCAAGATTTTCTCTCCTCGGCACCAAGGATAAGGAAAGTCTTGTATTTGACCGAAAACAGGGATGGTTTGAGATCTCCTGCTTAACGAAAAATGTTTCAGATTCGAAGCCCTTCTGATGAGCGAATTTCTAAGGTGCTTCAGAGCATAAACAATAAACAAATTAGCTACGTCAATACACGTAACGTACGCCATCACGCTAGCAGCTAATTTGTTTTTTATTGAGATTATATGAACGTTGTATTGTCTAAAATACCAGCATTTATTCGGACCTTGTTAGAGTAACCAGTGATGGCCGGATGATTTTTTGGAAGGACTATGGGGTAGACATTGTGAAAAAGCAGCAGCAGTTTGTGTCCCGACATGCTCCTAATTACCATACGATCGTTATTAAACATACATCGTACAGGTCACTTACGAGAAGGCTAGTGTCATATGAGTGGGATACGTTGACAAAAAGCTCCACTAAAATCGATTCCCGATAATTTATTAGGCTCCTCTCGTCGTTTTACCGTAAGTAACAATTTTACATTTGGTTGGAACTATCCACACACCAAATCTTCGACCCTCCGCGAGAAAATAAATATTTGGTGTTTTGATAATGATGGTTACTATTTTGTACGAGTGGAAACAGGTTTGAAATCTGCAGTTTCATTTTCTGTATTTTCCCAACGTCATTGCTCTGATATGAGGCTGTCCATCAACCACTTTCAATCCTAACTCTCCCAAACAATCGCTCAATCACCTCAACCAATACACAATCACTTCCTAGTTAATTCTTGAACTCCCAAACAGTTCACATCTTTCGCCTAGAGCCACCCACCCTATCAAGAGACACAGGTGTTTATTTGTTTATTCGTCGTCACTAGTTATTTCGCACGTACTTGATTCCCATTTCTCCTTCTCTTGGATTCAACAACTATACTTAGTTTTGCATAGCTTTTGGTCATAACCTTATTTGGGTATCCCTTTTCCAACTGCAGAGCGAATATCAAGGTTCGGAAAACTTCTTTTTTTTCCCTTGAAATCGTGGATGCAGGTGATACTCTCACTGCAGCCACAAACGGGCCTATCGGCACTGGTCTCACTTGGTGTGACGTCACCTATGCGCCCCCACCACCCCCGCACAAAGCGGAGGGTATCCGCAAGTTCTGCATTCGCCACCTCTTCCGGCTGAAGAAAGGGCCTCCCAAACACACAACAGCGCGATGCCACGAGTCCATCGCATACGCACAGCACATGCTCTGCCGTCTCTAGCCCTACCTCGCAAAACCTGCATACCTGTACCTCGCACTTGCCAATATTTGCAAGGTGGCACCTCAGCGGACAGTGACCTGTAAACAGGCCACATATGATCCTCATATTCTTCCTTCCCAGTGCAAGCACCTCCTTGGACCCCCTTCTGGAGAGCCGGATGAAGAGTTTTGACTGTTTAAGGCCAGGCAACCCCTGCCAATGGGCAGTCCTGCACTTATCCTCCCATTTGCCAACCTCTCTGCGTAGGTAGCTCCTGGTAGTCCCAACAAAGGGCTCAGGGCCAATAGGGATCTGCTCTGATCCCTTCTTAGCCTACCTATCAGCCCGTTCGTTTCCCTCTATACCCTGATGCCCTGGCACCCAACACAGTGTTACGCTGTTGTCCTCGGCCAGGGCCTTCAGTCCAGTGAGACACTCCCACACCTGCCGCGATGTAAGACAGTATGAGGCTAAGGCCTTGAGAGTGGCCTGACTGTCTACCATGATGTAGATTCTCTGCCGCTTCAGGCCCCTCTGCAGCAGACGCTGCACACAGACCATTACCACAGCCATCTCTGCCTGGAACACCGTAGGCAGCGACCCCAATGGGATCGCCGCTCTGATTCTCGGCCCAAAGATGCCCGCCCGTGCAAGGCTGCCCCGCACCGAGCCATCTGTGTAGTATACCAGGGCCCTAGCTTCGAAAGCAGGAGCTCCTCGGAAAACTTAGTTCATTCGTTCCACAGGCACCACATACCGTTTTCTAAATTACAGAAGAACTTTTTAAGTACTCAGAAAAGCTTAGAAGAAATTACATAACTTCCTTACAGCAAATTGCTTTAATTTTTATTACTGATCCAAACAGCTGGTGCGATGCATCCAACTTTCTTTGGACTCACGTTCATTCAGCGATTATCTTGGCACTAGCAACTAATCAAATCTGTTTTCCATTCTGTTTGTAACAACGTTCTATTATTATGGGGCGCTTATTACGGTTCAGGAGTTTATTTTGCTGCTCCCACTAATGCCACAACCGTTATTGAGCGATCAGCGCACAGGTGATTTGAAAGACTATTGACTTATAGAAGTGGTATTAAGTGAAACGGCTGTGGTTGAAATTTCGGAATTTCTGGAGTAGCCCAATATGTTTTCTGAGCGTCATCAAACGCTGATCGCGTACTTATTTGATTAGACTTCCACGCCAATTTTTCGGAAGATCCTATCAACATTTTAACGGAGTTTATGAAGAATAAACTGCGCTAAAATTGATTTCAGTCGAAATGTTTGGTAAATTATTGCGCTGCATTCACCATTTTCCCAAGAATGAGAATTTTGTGGTATCGTCGTGACATTTAATTACAAGAGCTTGCGTAAATTCACTGGTTTTTCATGGTCTTTGCTGTTAATTCAGTCTATTTTTCACTCGGTTCATTTGAAATAGGTAAAACCCCACTTCACGTAGGCAGATGCCTCATACACAAGCCCAGACGATTATCGGCAAATTCGTACACAAAGAATTAATGTGGCTGGACACACGATTTTTTTTTTGGGAAGAGTAATAATTACTTTTCCAGAAGTTAACAGGTTAACACTTTTAGAAATGGGTGGTAAGTGAAACGGCAGTAGTTGAAGTCCCGAAATTTCTGGAGTAGCTCCTATTTATTTTCTGGGCGTTATTAAAGAATCTTCGTAAAGCTAAATGATTGAACTGCTACCTGAATTTTTCTGAAGATTCTAATAACATTTGAGCGCAGTTTACAAGGAAAAAACTGCGCTCAAATGTTATTCGAATCTTCAGAAAAATGCAGGTGGCAATTCAATAATTTACCAATAACCTTTTCGTCGAAATGTTTTAATTTATTATGCTGCTCTCGTCATTCTCCCACGAATGGGAATTTTATGGTATTGTAATCTCATTAGAAGGTGGACTTCGCTCATACTCTTATTTTGACGTCCCATGGTGACTTGTGGGCTTGATATCAAGTTTGAGCTGATTTGGTTCAGCCGTTTCCTCTCAAGCGCGTTCACAAGAACACGCACAGAACATTCTCCCGAATAGGGTTTTTCGGACGCATTAGGCTCTGAGAGAACATAAATTTTGTTTTCAGGCGGTTACATAACTTTCGTAGAGCCAAGGAAGGTAAAAATGGTTTGTATGTCGGAGGGGGCAGAATATCCTTCACTGGTATTGCCTTCTAATGGAGTGTTAAAACTATAAACAAAAACGACCTTAATATAAACGCCAGATGATTTAGGAAAGGGTTTAGTTTAAACAAATAATAAAAAAATTACCGATTATTAAAATAATTCTTGCGGTTCGAGTAGAGTAGATATTTTAGGTACCATTACCAAATGTATTTCAACAGGAAAGGATTATAAAATCGAT
Source organism: Pachypeltis micranthus (assembly GCA_020466155.1). Taxonomy (NCBI): domain Eukaryota; kingdom Metazoa; phylum Arthropoda; class Insecta; order Hemiptera; family Miridae; genus Pachypeltis; species Pachypeltis micranthus. Next base: position 45,550,684 of record CM035769.1, read on the forward strand.
CACATCTTGTCGAGATTGCATAATATTAAAAAATATTGATCACCTACCAACGACCCCATCCCTGACCACAATTTCGTACGCAGTTTTCGGCACAACGGTCTTCAGACTACGGAAATATTTTCGCCGTTCGGAAAACATTTTTTGGGGAGATATTACTCGCAAAAAAGGAAGGGGCAACAAAAAAAAAAAAAAAGGTTGTGAATGAAGCAGAAATCGACACGTAAGAGCTTTTATTCCCGAAATGGCCCCTTAGCACACACAACAGCGGCTCAATACTTTATTGAAGGGAAAGCGTGGAATGAACGTGACCTCTCCACCGGCTCCCCAAGAAACCCCTACCCGGCTCTTTTTTTTCTTTTTTTTTATTATCACTAGGCATCACAACGACGGCCTGACAAAAGGCCGATGTTCGAGTGAAGCTCGGCTTGAATCGGAATTACTGTTCAATGATGAGGAGTCAAAGCATGTCGACAGACGAGATTTGAGTAATCGTGTACAAATCACCCTCGGCGACTCCACGCTGTAAAAGGCCGCATCGACCGACTGCATGTACCGAATGAAATTCTGGGCGGTATATGTCAAGTGCGACGCATCATTTAACGTTCCTCGACTCCGCGTATATTCGCGGATTTTTTTTTTCGCTCAAATAACCAAACAAATCAGTAAGCGAATTGACGTAGAAAATCTAGCTAGTGCAGTAGTACCAAAATACATAAAAGTAGTAGGCCTTATTGAATAAGCATTAGTTGTGCATGTTTTGTGGAAAATGTTGTAAAACGCGTTTTGGTACATTTTGATTTCATGAATACTGCGTTAAATTTAACGATTTAGCAATATTGACTTCTTCCAGCTGGTTCAATGGTCAATTATGAAGGTGTCACAATAGGCCCATTTGTGGCAAGCATTTGTGGTAGGCCTTGTGGCAGTGACAAGGGACTTTGTCCCGTATGCCCTCGGAACAACCAAATAAAAATAAACGATTATCTCTACAAATAATTATGTAGAACGATTTAGCTATATCGACTTCTTCCGAATTGCCCAATGGTTTGGCTCCTCTTGTTTTCCTCTGAGATTGAAAAAAAGCATTTGGTACGACTTAACACAAGTCTCCTCAGCGATGTATCCAGCGATTTTTATCAGCGTACTAATTATTAAAATTTCTTTGTCTCGTGAACATAAGGCTCTAAACAAAATCTGCTAGTGCTAAACGTTGTGGAATTGATTGCGTTGACCCTTTTTATACCATGACTGGGAAAATATCTGGTACCACGCATCACTTTTCTCGACCCGGTGGGAAATCAGCGCGTTGTCGTTGTAACTATTAATCCAATTTGTATGTCACTCAGTTTACAGGAACTTGGGTAGACCGTTACGTTAACTGGTAGCCCTTAATATCCCAGAATTATGATAAATAAAATAAGACGTTATTCATGCCACAACAGTGCAAAGACAATTCATGAGACGGTCAACTTGATTTTGGTTTATTCATTCTGAATAATAACCAGCATTTACAACCCACAAACAAACAAAAAATGGTTTAAAAAATTAATAAAATGCAGTATAATCGCAAATATGCCGTGTTTCGTATCGTTTTCAAGGTATTTTTACATCCTGGAACCTGGAACGAATGGAATGAGTATCAGACGTGTTCAACTGTGTATAGTGAAATTACAGTAATTATAGTGAGCCAAAGTCTACTAATTGAAAGAACTCGTGGGAACTAAAGCGAAAATAAACGTTTCGTCGTTAGTACTCCCTCCCTCCCTCCCACCCTCCAGTCACGTTAAAACCACCCACCCGCTCATCTCGCAACGTCGTGCCAATTGTCTACAGGCGCTTACGGGCGCCTGGCGCCGCGGAAATATTTAGTTTTCGTAGTTCCATTGTAGTCAGGTCATGTTTCGTATAGTTTACTAGTATTTTTCGATGCTGAATCGAATGGGATGGGTCTCGTAGCAGTAATACTAGGGACTATTATTCATCAGAATAATAAATCGTTGTGTAATAGTTGCAGAGTTTTACCAGAAGGTTCGTGATTGTTGTTTTGGAATTATTTAGTAAAAACTGTGGGAAATGCTAATAAATGCTAGTAACCCAGGGTTTGAATTTCAGAATTAGTGGGGTGGCTCCTAATTATTTCACGAACGTTATTAGACTACCATCCTGATTTTTATAAACGAGTTATACAGAAAAAAACTCCGCTAAACTATATTTTCTTCGATTTGTTCATTTATTTAATAAATTTAATTTTCTCACGAATGAACATTTCTTTTTTTTTTACTGTTGTGTCATAAGGAACAGCCAATACAAAATAATTAATTGAAACCGCTAGTAATTTTTGAGTTGAGAATTCTTTCTATCGCTTTTAATTAATGTTGAACTGTTTTCGCTCATGTCCTTATTGCGGCCTACGGTATTTGGAAGGGATTGTGGATATTGGTATTTGTGAAGATTTGGTTCAGCCTTTTTCTCTCCATAAAAAATGTAATCAAAATCTTTAGTCATTCGTGAGAAGAGGGGGTTGGGGTACGTCTTCATAATAATAAAAATACGTTGATTGTATAGTTTCCAGAACATTTTGAATATTTGAATTCCGTTTTGGTACAATATTACGAAATCGTTATCTCACTCGCAAACGGTTCGTGAGAACTAACGACCAGATAATCCTGCCAGAAGCAACCGACGAATAATTCAAAGGCCGAAAACCCCTTAAATTCGCGACTCTTCCGCAACGCATTTGAATTTTATCGGTCTCGATTCCTTATTGAGGAAATTATCCGGATTTAGCGCTTAAAAATGCCCGAATAATTGAAAAGATTATCGTCAAAACCGGATCGGTTGGTCGCAAGGACGGAATCCCGAAGAAGCCGTCTAATTGACTGAAAACGAGGTATTGAGCCAATTCAAGGACCGAACGCCAGCCCGAGTTCTACACGTTGGTTACTTGCAATAACCTCGCGGGTTTTTGTCAAATCACAGGGACATTTCCGGCGATTTAGGCGGAAATTGAACAGACACTGGACGGACTGCCCTGTGAAGGAGTAACGGAGGGAGAAGCCAAACTCAGATTTTTTCGTAAATTGTTTACTACAACTGAATATAAAATATGTCCTTTTATAATGCTGACAGTGACAAGAATAGGATTTCACCTATCCCACTCGTCACAAAAGAGTGTGTAGGCACAATTAGGTCCTGAAGGGGGAGTTCAACTCGGCACTGTTCTGTTCATTCTCGTCGGTAACGAGGGTCTCAAGTTTTCGCCGGAAGAACTTTTCTTTTTACCAATGCCCATCGAGAATCCTAACCTGCATCAAATGACCTGTCAATTGTTCTGTGTTACCACTTCCTTCGTTTAGTGGCAGAACTAGAGACGGAGACTTTGCGCTTTTAACTGAGCCTGTTAGTCGCCTTTGATCTCCGTATATAAATATGAGTTTGGGTTCCTTGAATTCATTCCCTCGCTTGTTGTGCCTGATGGCTGATCCCCATTTAATCGGGTGTTAACCTAACTACGGCCGTTAGCACGCAATGACTTTGAATCCTCTCTTGATTTCCACTGTTACTCAAGCAAGTGAAATAGGATAAATTGATTTTTACTTTACGCTACGGACAAGTTAAGGAAAGTATTATAATTTGTTAACTTACGAGTATTTTACAAAAAACTGTATTTCATTGGTTTTGTATGAGTGCAGTATTTTTGTAATGTACAGAACAGTTGTTTGTTGCGAGAGTGAAGGAGACTCGAAATAATCAATTTGTCGATGAAAGGAAAGTGCACTGCGTCAGTATCAAATTAGGGTTTAACACGATACGTACAAGAGAAGTAGGAACCCAAGAGCAAGACTCTATGAAGGTTATTTTCTTCAGGTTTGGCATGGATAGGCAAAGGGGTTAAGGAGTGGTGAGTTCAAACGTGCGGAACACCCAGATTGGTAATGTTGGCCTCAGTGTAAGGGGAGAGACAAGGAAGGGACGACAAGAAATCCCTTGGTATGGAAGCTCACCTGACACGCGACTGTTGTAAAAATTTTCCAATGCATCCGAAGGACAGGATTATTTTTATGAGAATCGCATTTTTATTACTTTCCGCTACCAGAAGGCTTTTTCCTAGGTAGCTTCACCATCTTGGACCTACTCATTCGAAAAACCCGAATTTTGACAAGTGGTCTTAATGGTCAGAATGGGAATAGTCAGGCCCAGGGAGAACGGCAGGGGTGTTTCAGTTCTCTTCAGATCATTACGTTTTAAGGCCTATCGAGTCCGAAAACCACTATTTGGGAAAATCTGTGTTTGTGAACGCGATTGAGCCGGAACGGCTAAACCAAATTAGCTCAAACTCGATATCTGGCTCGCAGGTTACCATGACTAGTTATACTAACTCTAGTTATCATAGTGATCAAAACACTAAACTTTTTTTTTCTCAAAAACGGCTTTAACGATTTTGACTAAATATTTTGTATAGACAGCTCTATACAAGACAAGACAATACCAAAAATTTTCAGTTTTGGGGAAAGAACTAGAGCAGCGCAACAAATTACAAAAAAATTGCGACGAAATTCGATTTTAGCGCAGTTTTTTCCTTATGAAATTGAAAAGAAAAATTGAAGTGGTACCTCTACGATAAATGCTTAATGACTTTCACAAGATACGAGTACCTAGGAGCTACTACAGGAATTCCAGAATTTTCGACCCCATCATTTCACCTGCTTACAATTCACACGGGTTTTACTCGATTATTCCAAAACGGCGAACGCGATCATTCTAAAAGAAAAACACATGGACAGCCTCTCCAATCACCTGTGAACGTATTGCTCAATGATGATCGAGGCGCAAGTAGGAGCAGCACTATAAATTTCAAAACGATATGCTGTCATAAAAAAACACGTGTGATTATTTTCTAGAAGGAAGAAAATCGTTGAGTCAAGAGAAACGCTGAATGTTGTGTGATGCGTCGCACCAGATTTTTTGTTTGTTTGTTACTCATCCAAGAGGGTATGACCAATTTTCCTCGATGGGAAGGGGGGAGGGGAGGCCAAATGTACACTAAATGAGTGGTTTTTGCATCTTTTTTAAATTCACAAAAATGATTCCACTCTTTCGACTATTCGTGCTCGAAATAACGGCAATCGGTTTGTCTTAAATGATGATTATTTCCTCGTTTTTCTGACAGTGTCAGGTTATATCATCAACCGACCAGACTGAATGGATAAGCTGATGCATAACAGGAGCAGGAATTTTAGTTAAATTGTGACTCGATTTTCCGACGATTTCTACACGAATTTCTAAAACTTTGTGGGCGTTTTCCCAACGATTTAAGATTCAAGTAGAAATTGAAAATCGATAACCAAGTTTCGTGGTCAAACGGGTTTATTTGGAAATTCCATTTCCGTGTCCCACGAACCTCTAACACGAAATTCTCCTGTGGGTCAAAGTCAAGATTCGATTTCTTCTGGATGACGGGCCTTCGACTATAATACTTCGTAATATTTGCTTCTGTTGCCAAACGAGGGTAAAGTAAGTAAGTTATTCTTTCAACCTTTCGTTTTTATCTGTTACAGCTACCACAATTTCGCTGGTAGTATTTTGCGGGAGTAGCTAAAATAATATTAAAGTAGTGAATACGAATTTTGGTGGTTTCAAGAACATCCACGATTTTTAAACAAATTCGACCTTGTCCCAGATTGCAGGGAATAAATTAAGGGCGAACGACCATTCGGTAAATTAACATGTCGCTTATCAGTTTCTGGAAAAAAAGCGGCGACGTCGCGAAGGATTCGATGACACGCCATCGACCGGATAATCGACTATTTCGTTCCAAAAGAACAGGATCGTTCTGTCAACATCGAAATCCCTCCGCATTTCGAGAGAAGGATTGAAACCGCGAGCGAGTCTTTTCAGCGAGTTCACCCGAAGTCCAAGCTGGGACAAAAAAAAATGTCTTTAATCCGAAGGGCACTCAAAGTTCGAGGCTGAGAACGAGAAGTTGGGTCGTTTATTTAAAATTAATTGACGGCAATGAGGAGTCAGCGTGTAACTATAACTCAAGGAACTCAACTAGAATATCCAAATATCAAGTATGTTGGCAAAATAAAAACTCTGCAAATTATTACACAACGGTTTATTATTCTGATGATCAGCTTGACCTAGTATTAGTGCTTCGAGACCCATCCCATTCGATTCAGCATCGTAAAATACTAGTAAACCATACGAAACATGACCTGACTACAACGAACCGACGAAAACCAAATATTCCGGTCGACCGTAAGTGCCTGTAGGCAATCGGTACGACGTTGCGAGTCGAGCTGGCAAGTGGTTTTAATGAGACGAGTACAAATGACGAAACGTGTACTTTCGCTGAAGTTCCCACGAGTTCTTTCAATTAGTAGACTTTGGCTCACTATAATTACTGTAATTCCACTATACGAAGTTTTACACGTCTGATACTCATTCCATTCGCCCCAGGATGTAAAAATACCTTGAAAATGATACCAAACACGGCGTATTTGCGATTATACTGCGTTTTATTAATTTTTTTAACCATTTTTTGTCCATAACAACCATGGGCTTCGTCCGATCGGATTGCCGAGATGGCGGGCACAACTAAATACCAAATGGGATTATTAAACGAAACGGCCCGGACGGCGGACGGGGGGTCGGAGGACGGACATTGCAGATTTGGAATCCCCATGTCTTGAAACGTAAAGTATCAATTTTTGATGGGGGGAGGGGGTGGGTTGTAGGCGTTTTGTTAGGATTTTAATAATTTTTTTGCCGATAACAACCATGGGCTTCGTCCGATCGGATTGCCGAGGTGGCGGGCACAACTAGATACCAAATGGGATTTTCTTACGAAAGAACGGATTTTTTAGCCCACGTTAAAGGCACAAATTGGCCCGGGCGGGCGGATGGGCATTGCAGATTTAGAATCCGGATGTCTTGAAACGTAAAGTATGAAATTTTGTGGAGGGGGGGGGGTTATAAATCTTTCTCGACCGAAAACTTCAGAATGAATAATAAACCAAAATGAACCTTAGAAGTACCCAAGCAACCCCACTACTCCAAAAGGCAGTGATGCGTAAAATGTAGTTAATATTACTAAAATGCTACAATTAGATTACACAAAATTAGGTTAGGCAGTTACAACTACCGACTATAAGCGTAGTTAGTACTTAGAAACTACTGTAGGTTATTTTTCGCCCGCTACTTTTCGTTGGACAAGTAGTTAACTGCATTGTAGTGTTTAATCTGTAGTTATAAACTCACTACGAAACAGAATAAATCTAGAACTGTGATCTCCGATGACTGAACGGATTTTCTTCGTTTTCTTTCCCCTTTTCTAACGCTCCTCAAATTTTGGAAGCAGAGTGGATTAAAATTGGTCCGTTTTTTTGTCCGAGTATTTTAAGAACACGTTTCATGTCATTATGCAGTTAAATAAAATCATGCCCTTAAATACTAAAATTGGCCCGTAGTGCTGATTACAGGGGGGTGCTAGAATAATAAACGTGTGTGTAGGATTTCCTTGGCTTTGTACTAGTATGATGATTTATTAAGAAGGCTTAACTCGTAGGTGCAGCCATCATCAATCATTCAGACTGTGGAGCCTCGTGGGTGGTGCGGAGAGATGAGGATGTCCATCAACCCAGCTAAAACGGTCATAGTGAAATTCACAAGACAAAGACAACTGTCGGGACTGGAGCAGTAGGAAGTTATGGGCAAAGTAATTCAGCTCAGCGAGCAGGCGAACACATTGATTGGGTATTTCACGGAGCTCAGCATGGTCACGGACATTGATTGCCCCGGCTACGATAGCATAGATCTCTGCTTGAAAGGCCGTTGAAGTGGGGCCCTAGGACAATGTGCGTCCCACTCCTCCAGGAGCCACTTATCCACACCCTGGAGCCTGTGCCCTCCAGAGTTTTCGATGTATGTGTATAGATTTTGATGCCATTAGGCATCAGAATTAGGAAACTGACGACTTTCGCTGTTCCATAGGCCTCCTACTGGTGGTATTTCCTATCAAACTCATACCTGGGCACCATCATGTCCGTGACTATGCTGAGCTCCGTGAAATACCCAATCAATGTGTTCGCCTGTTTTACGCTTGATGACTCGCTGTATTTGATCAACTTGTCTTGTACCTCATAGGCCACTGTCCCTTTCAAGTACCAAATAATGCGTTATACAGCATTCCGGTGTGTATTGGCAGGGTCATGACAGAATTGACTCAACGCGTTCACTGCGAAGCAAATGTCTGGTCAACTGCCAATGGCCAAATACATCAAGGTTCCAATAGCTTCTCCATGCGGCACTTGAAAGGGACAGTGGGCTATGGAATTTTGTTTAAAAATGAGTCACAAGGAAAGTTGATCATCTACAGCGAGCCATCAAGCGTAAAACACATTAATTGAAAATTCAGGCACATTTTGCCGGAGGCCACAGAAAACTGTCCAGAAAGCCCACAACAGGATATATTTTCATTAGGTATGAAACATTATTTATATCCAACATCAGGTGCCACACATCACGCCACTTTTCTTAGCTCTAAGTAAATTCAATGGCTTTTGCTACTAATTCGATTCATTTTTCACTCAGTTCATTTGAACTTGAGCGAACTTAACTTCACAGAAGTAGAAAGCAATAGCGCTTATAGTGTCAGAATTTATTGTGGTGTTCCTACTTGTGGCATGACCATTATTTCAGAGAACTAATAAGACTGTTAACATAATTTCTTTTGAGAATGATCACGTTCACCGTTTCGGAATAATGGGGTAAAAAGTGTGAGATATGGTAGCAGGTGAAACGGTGGGGGGTGGAAATTCTGGAATTTTAAGAATAGCGTATTTACCAAGTACCCATCGTATCGGTACTTGGTTGGAGTACCACTGCAATCTTCCCGAAGATGCTAGTAACATTTTTGAGGAGTTCATGAGGAAAAAACTACGCTAAAATCGAATTTAACCGAAATGTCTGATAATTTATTGTGCTGCTCTCGCCATTTTCCCATCAAGGAACATTTTATGGTATTGTCATCTTATCAGGAGCTGTCTATATAAAATAATCAAAATAATTAGTCATTTTTGAGAAAAAAAGTTTGGGGTTTTGATCACTATGATAACTATAGTTAGTTTTGGGTAGAGTTTACTCATACTCTTATCTTGGAGCCCCATGGTAACCTGCAGGCTGAATATCAAATTTGAGCTGGTTTGGTATAGCCGTTTTTGCTCAATCACGTTCACGCACTCAGACACACGCATGCCATTTTCCCAGGTTGTGTTTTTCGGACTCAATAGGCCATAAAACGTAAAGATTTGAAGAGAACTTAACGATTTTTCACTTTCTGCTACGCAAGGGGAAGTAAAAATCAAAATAAATACTAATTGCCGATAGGGGAAAACAAATAATTGCCTATTAATAGTGCGCTACAAATCGAAGAGTTTCTGAACTCTGTTGTAGTGACCTTCACTGGTCCACCATTTTACTTACGTATAATTTTATAATTTTATGATAGCTCTTACCTGGGTCCACTGTTTTGGCGGATTCGAGCATTTCACTGAAACAATAAACCGATCGTTAATATACGACGAATTTAAATAAAATCATTCAGTAATGTATTGAAACAAACCTGCGCAGATACCTTCATTTATTTGTGAAAGAGAGGGGAGATATAGGACCGTTGTACGATTTTGGGAAAAATATACTAAAAGGAGAAACAAAATTTGCAATAAAATAATAAACTGAAAAACGATACCCTTTAACAGGAAAATAATAAAACTCAAAATACGCAACTTAAAACTAGCCACCTTCTCAGCGCTATCGTGCAAATAAATTGATCTTTTTTAAGAGATGCCTAAGGGAATTGACTGGTGTAGTTAATGAGCAAAAAAACTTAAATTGCGGGTGGATCGCGAGACGGAACTGGGCGAAACGGTAATCTTGAACCTCGAGATAACATTTCATCTTTGCTCATATATCCTCAGAGCAGAAATCTATGGACTACACACCGAATTGCAGATCAACTGGGATAAATGTCAATGAGGTTGGGATTGCCGTTGACCCTGACAAAGTACAGGCAGTAACTCCCTATCTCCTCCCGAGTGTGTGGTACATCGTTACGTTTCCTTCGGACGTGTAGCCGTTCTTAGGGACTCAAGTGAAATGCAATCTTCCATTGCTCTCTAGTTGGCAGTACTGCAAATTGTAGTTTCTACTTTATCATGAGATGGGCGTTGACGAGCTATCATCAATGACCTGGATGGCGCAGGTGTCGATTAGCTTGAGTTACTTTAGCCGTCCTTTCCGACGTTCATTTCTCAACTAATAGATGCCGATGATTTAATTTTATTTCGTCCTCAGACAGGGAACAAGTTGATTTGTATTTTCAAGGAATAAATTGGGTTACAAATCGGAATGATTTTGACTAGAGAGACGTTGCCGGACTCACTCTCAGTTTAACGCCGGCACTCAGTCTAATAGTAGCTCTTTCGATGAAATATTGTGGGTTTTTTGTGTTCTTATCTGTATTTTATTTTCCATTATATATGTATACCACTGCCCCAAAAAAGTCGTGGCCTGGTCATTCAGACTGTGATGCGGGATGTTCCACGAGGAGAAATGACACGCAAACGAGCAATTTTCACACTCTCACCCCTGGACGGGCTAGAGGGTTGTTTTCTCAGTGAGGTTGGTTTATTTGTTGAATTGTTTCTCAAGAATTCGGGCTGCTTACCGTAACTCGATTATGGTCTCGAGGCGACAATTATTTATTAATTTCCTAGCAACATTTGGGTTTTTTTTTTCAACCGTACTTCTATAAAATTTCAAAGTGAGTTTTTGGTTGTTGTTAATTTCCCCCCGATTGTTTACTTTCTGCTACCCAAAGGCAAAGGATTGTGGGCCAAAAGTTTAATTTCCGTGCGTATGTGTAAGCTCGTGGTGGTTAATGGCAATATCTAGTAGAGTACAGAACTCCGATTAGTGGACTTCATGCTGTGCCCTGGTTTCTCTCAAGGATGGCTAACTGGTGCACTGGTGACCAAGGGAGGTCCCAAGACGATAACAATCAGCTTCATAGCCCTGTCTGCCCATCGTAGGCGTCCCATTCTCTTTCTCTTCTTTCTCGCACCCTTCCTACATCTCCACCCTGGCGCTCTACGGGTCTGGGATTGGGGGATGCTGAGAATGTTAGCAAAACCGCGCCCTCGATGCCATGAACTTGATATAACTGTCATGTTGGAGGAAATAGACCGGTGTGTGTGGCTGTAATTCAATTTGTGGGAGAATGGCTGAACCCATTGAGCTGACTCATTTTTAGGTTTGTTCGCTATTCTTTGACGACCGAAAAATGAGGTTATGAGGGATTGCCATCGACGGGAAAAGGGGTTGGAGAACCAAAACTAGGATTTTCCGCATTTCTCGAAAACGGCTCTGACGATTTTGGTTAAACTTTCAAATTATCTTCTGCCAGTTAGTACTTCCATGAAAATATGGTAAATGGCCTATGAAGCAAAAATAGGTTTTTTCTCTTTTGGCTTAAAAACAATTTTCACCAAACTCACAGGAAGTCTTTAAATAGTTAATAAAAATCCAATTCGGCTCTAACGATTTCGTCCAAACTGATGGGGGCTTAACTAATGAATATCAAACTTGTTGGGTGCACGAATGGGGAAGCAATAAATGAAACTGGTGAGCGTGAGGACTGTATTATGCTTGACAGAACAGCGATAACCAGTTGAGTATGAGTAATAAACGCGCACAAGGGACTCTCAATACATGTGAAACTGGTTGTGCGATGCTAAGTGAAGGGAGAGGAGAAAGAGTTGAGTTGGGAGTAGCGCGTGCTGAGACACGAATCGTTGGGAAATTGGGAGACGACTGTATTGCAAGAGCTGAAGGATGGCTGACTTGGAAGGAGCTGTGAGTTGAGAAGAGGAATGTAAAATTGAGGGGTGGGACAAGATAGATGAGGAAAATAACTGAAGCAATGGACTTCCCATAGGTAACAAAGGGCTTGAGGACGAAGGTGTTAAGGAAACAATAACTGCTAGTGCCGACCAATTGGAGGTCAAAGACCCAGCCAATTTAGCCTGCCAACCATACTCCCCCGCGCTGCTCCAGCAGGATAGCCCTTGAGGTTGGGTTATCGTAGAGGAGGGAGCCCTAAGCACACAGGGACTGAGCCAGATAATGAGGCAGAGGGCGATAAAACAAAGTTAGGTGAGGAGAGACAAATGGTGGGTGATGAATTTAGTACATAGGGAAACGCAGGAGAATGAAAGGATGGTGAGACAGCAATAGCATGAAGTGAGAAGGATCAAGGTGGGGTCGAATGGATGTAGTTTTCAAAGGGTAAGCAGAAAGTTGTGTGTAGCAACGCACTAGATATTAATTCAATTATTTTCTATTGCACTCTTAACAAATTGTTCTAGTTTCTTTAAACAAACCAATTCGATTTTCAACTCCCCAACTGTTTGTACTCTTTTGCCTCACGAGGTTAACTCATTTTGCAAGATATTTTCAATCAATTTTAACGAGAATTGATAAGGATATTAGTACAAATGTTCGCAATTTTAATTAGTGTACCAAATCCGATGCTCGCTTCCTCAACAAATTAGCCAACGGGTTTTAATTAATTTCTCATCGGTTTTTATCAAATTTCTGAACGACATTCACTCAGACTGAACTCAACAACTTTTATTGAACTTCCTCGAGGTTTTTGGCTCAATTTTACAAAAAGGTAGAGATCTGAGGTGATGTCCTTCTTGTCGTTGGTCGTGAACACTCCGAAAATCCCTCTGTGCGGCAACAAAACGCCTTCGCCAATTACAGGACCATCGAGAAGCGAAGGCAACTGAATTTTTACACAACCGCATCCCTCGCGGCTCATTTTCTTCCGCGTGCGCCGCTGTGAAAGGCCAAAGCCATACCCCCTCATTTGGCAACAGAACCGTCTCGAGCTTAACTGCCTGAAAGTCATTCGAGATTATGAAACTGTGTTGTCGGACAGCGAAATGCCTATTTGGTGGTCGAGCTCGGCCCGGTTCCCCATTGATTCAGCGTTTGCCAATTTTCGAAGAATTCGCGGGAGCCCCCAGTTCCTGCTTTTTTTGATAACGAATTTGGTAACCCCTGTACCAAAACAACTCAACTGTAGAAGAGACTTCAATGGAGTGAACAGATGCGTGCGACCGTTTTATGAGGAACTCGTTTCGAGTAAACATAATCACAACATTACACACGATGGAAAAGTGACAGAAACTTGAAAGTGAACTATAATACAGGTTAGCTTTTGGTTTGATGCCGTCATCAGAATATTCTCTTCTCTCTCGGGCCGATTGCAGCTCAAGGCAATCATGGGGGTTGAAAGGGTTGAAGACGAGATAAAATAAATTGCAGACGAAGATTAAAGGTGGGAAATAAGTTTTGTTGGTAACTGTTTCCCAAAAATTCATAAACACGAACAACCTTCCATTTGGCTGGAACGTAGACTGTTCTGAGAGTTCAGCTCAGCTCAAACTTCCTGAGGCTGAGCTCAATGATCTCAGTCCTTCGTTCTGGAGCCACTGGAAACTCCAAACTACCTCCGGTAATCATTCTCTTTCTTTCCATCTTCTGAGCACTACTGTCACAATGATCGGTACCAGAGCCGACCACGTACTTTCCAGTATTTTGGTTTCCTATATCACTTCCCGTATCTCAATTCTCACCTCTTACTTTTGACACCTTCTTACGGCTGCCCGGCCCTAGACCCTCGTTTACATTATCGCTCAGCTCTCGTCCATGCTCACACCAGTTCAACAGTTCAGAAACCCCACTGTGTCGTGTGAACTTTGGCTCTGTCCCAGTTACTCTACTCTAAACTTGTCTCTACGTTGTCTTAAGTCAACGTTTAATTAACCAGTGTATTTGAGCTCAATACAGTCCTCCCGCTCATCTCATTCATTAAGGGCATAAAATTGTTTTCAAGTACAGAGTTGCCAGGGCTTTGTGTCAACACTTTCTATGGGCTTGTCAAAGTAGAGGGAATAGCTGAGACAGAGTTTCTGCAAAAACGTGTGCTTTTAGATCATCGGGTAGAGCCAGTGGTGGTAGGAAATCTTAAGTACCAGACCGAATATACAGTTAAGTGACTTTGCATCTTCATTTCGTTGCTCCTAAATTGGTTCCGTCTTCAATCGACATTCTAAACGATTGAGTTGATCTGCATAGCAATTCTTCTTTATGTTTCAGGTATGTTCTCCAGCTTCCAGAATCATTCGTTGAGTAAAATTGGTGAGTGTTCTTTTCCCATCGCTCTTGTCGCTGGCGCTGGCCATCGTATTCTAAATACTTACACACGTGAAGGATATAGCCTTTAGTTCTGTCCACTCCCCTTCCTTAGGAAGGGAGGGTGAGAGGCTTAAGTGCGAAGCATTGAGCCCCATTTTTCATTCTGACTCTTCACATGCCCTGCAACGTACTAATCGAGCCTCTCCCTTATCAGCCAGCGATTTTATGTTTTCGTCCCGCGCTTGAATATGGTTGGATAAAGGTGAGCGAATCCCTGTTCATTAACCCCTTGTCCCGATATTGCATTTAATCACGATCTCAGCGAATCGGGTAACTTTGATTAAATATTGAAAGGAGTCATTCATTTCATTTCCATTTATTTGGTTAAATTCAAAGTGGATCTTATCATGTTCTTCATTTCATTTCCTTATTTTCTCCTCAAGGAAAGTTATTTATTTATTTGATATCTGAGGTGAGCTTAATGAGTTCTTGTCTGATTAAGTATATTGGGCCCAGACACGAACTACTAAAGTTGGATACCACAAAACACATCACACACAGCGGTTTACTGGCCAGAGATGACGGTTCCACCAAACAGGTACGTTGACTCTAACAACTTACTCTCGGAATTAGCCCAATTACTTTAATACCTAACTTACTCGCCGTGCAAATAAGTTTCCAAAGTTTTGAAAGTCCCTGTAGCGTTAAGTTTCTTTGCAAATATAATTTATATTTTATATAATATTTTGACGACGAACCGTTGGGTAGTATTATTTTTAATGGTGATTTTTTGGACGATATCAACTTTAAATACTCTACTTCCCCTGTATGCCCTGTTGCGTTCTATGCAGTTGAGGAAATGGGGTTTTAGACAGAGACCATCCTTGCTCCTGCTCCTCTTCCTTCAGCTAATTGAGAAAATAGCTTTGACTGCAGAGAGTCAACCTCCATTTACGACGATAGGGGTTACAAATACCAGCTTTCGCTGTTTAGTTTGATGTTCCGACTACTCCATCTAAAGACTTGACTCAGACGCAAACTTCGGGATTTGAAACTCGTTGCTCAGCTAACTGTGAGTAGAAATACTTACAAATTGAATGAACACACGTACCTCGACAAACCAAATGAATAATAGCTTTTGGTAAAAGGTATTAGCGAAGGAGTGCACTTATTAGGAAATGCTACATATTTAATCTTGAAGAGAGAAGGAATTTAAATGACATCTCGAACTAAAAAAACCCCTTTACCAATTTCCGAAACTACATTTCAATAATAAAACGAAGTTAGGATGATAGTATATATGGTATTACAGAGTAACTCAAATTTCGTGCAAATATTTAATTGTTCTAACTTCGTTTTATTATTGACTTCTTGTTCTTGAACCATTAATGCTCGGATTGAAATAGAAGAAAATGAAAATGAGATTAATGGGACACATTCTATCAAATAAACGCCTCCAGCGTCCATTTTATTCATTTAACGATTGGGAAAGACTTGGAAAAGTATAGCTGTGGACAATCGTCTTCTGAACAGATTTTTCAAGTGCTTTTTCACAAAATCAACTTCTTGTTTGGATCCATTCAATCAAATAAACGCCTACATCATCTCACTTACAGAAAGGAAATCAAATGGGGGGGGGGGAGGGAGGGCTTCTGGGCAAAATTTTCAAGTTAAATCAAACATGAGGCAACCAATTGAATTAATGTTAACCGCTAGGTTTCATGAAACCACTGCTTGAAGGTGGTGTGAAAAATTAAAACTGAACGTTCAACGAGAACTGAGTCTCTTCGACAATCGAAGTTGAATGCGTTTTGCTTCAACGCCGTGTCACAAAACCGTTCATTCTGGAAAGGTTTCAGGTCTGAAATAGCTTTAA
Source organism: Pachypeltis micranthus (assembly GCA_020466155.1). Classification (NCBI taxonomy): domain Eukaryota; kingdom Metazoa; phylum Arthropoda; class Insecta; order Hemiptera; family Miridae; genus Pachypeltis; species Pachypeltis micranthus. The sequence goes on from CM035769.1 coordinate 45,566,828, forward strand.
GTAAATCGTTTCGCCAGTTTACGCCCTCAAATCCTTATTATATCTGTTCAATCATCAGCTCACAAAGGCGGGTAGGGTTTCTCAGCAAGCACATGACGCAAAAGTAACTGTTAGTTTGTTAATTGCTCCTTGCGTATTGGTCCCACGAAACAGCAGGAACAGCTCGATTTTAGTACAGATTATCCGTTGTAAATACCACTCTTACAGCATTTATATTTTTAATAGTTCAATGCACTACCTGCACTTTGGGTGTTTAATATCATCTGTAAAATATTAACAACAATCTAAGAAATACCTGAATCCAAACTGCTGTTGTCTCTTTGACTTACTTTTTGCACAGTAACACGAACCTTCTCAAGAATATCACGACGATACTCCCTTAAGTTCAGTGGGAGCAACCTAACAAGTTCCGGATCGTTAGGCACTACTACTTTCTGTACAGAACCACGCACAGCATGAGGTTGCTAGAAGACGAAAATTGCTTAACGTACGAGGGGTCAGAGAAAAGTTGAGTGATGTGCGTTCCTTTCACTTCAGTTCTACTCATCACGTGGCGCCGGCGCTCAAACAATTCTCCTGTTTACCATCGTAGCGTGCCTAAACGCGAGTTGGCGATCTCTGGAAATCCAGAGACTAGGAGATACTGGGATACTCATCGGATGCGCGAAGACGAACGTTACGCAACAATCGGCCTCTCGGCTCAAGTTTTGCTTCGGGTCGTTGTCCGAGTTCTGGCTTCGTCTTAAACGTCGGGGGATTCGTCTCATAACAGCCAGCGGCCTCCTGACCGACATTTTGAAATCTCGTAATGTCAGTTCGTAAATCATCACTTCTCGTTTCCACTTTGGCGGTCATTCGGAAATTCATTGAGATCTTGAGCTCGTTCAAGGCTGATGGGCTCAAACGAATTGGCCACCGCCCCCGTCCAAAAGCGGACCAATAAATTTCTTTATGGTTCGTTGATTTTTTTAATGCAGGTACTTCCGTGCGAGGTCCTAGACCAGATCTGACGTTTTCAATTGAATGCAGATTTATGTTGCGAATTGAAGGTAGGCGGTTGTGGTCATTGCAGCGCGGTTATTTCCTATCCATTAGGGTTGGCAGGTCTTTAGAGACCAACGCCTCAGAGAAAAGTCATTATGAACTGAATTGGCCCCTCAGAGCAACAAAGCTGAACTAATAGACTGACCAGTTTTCACAATGTGATTAGGTTTGTTTACAACAACAAATAGCAAACTTAAAATATCTGGTGCGACTCGTCACACAACTCCCTCGGCCGCACATACATTGAGCGATTTGTATCGTTACCAAATAACCCTGCGTTTTTACTCAGTTTATACGAACCTAGTAAAACTTAACGTTCTGAAAATAAATTGATTGCGTACACGTTCTGGAATTAATTGGATTGCCGTTATTTATGCCACGGTCTACATTGAGTAACCGACGTACTCAACTTACGTACGTACCGAACTATTCGTGGGACTGTCGTGGACTGTGAAAGGTTCGTGTTTATTGTTCTGAAATTAATGGGAGAACACTATGACAAACGTGTGTCATAAAAACGACGTTAATTCGAGTTTCAGAATCTCTGCGGTATCTTATACCCATTTATAAACTCTAATCGTACGGGCAGTTTATTTGACTAACACCCTGGTTTTTTTAAAATGCTGTTATTTGATGTATCGATATTGAGTTATTTGGATCGGTCTACACGAACAACTCTTTTTGAAACAACTTATTATTTTATAAATTGCGAAATCGAGTGTGCGACGCATTACACAACTTTCCTTAGCTCTACGTCAACCCGCTGGTTTACGTGGGTTTTGCTACCAATCAATTCATTTTTCGCTCAGTTCATTTGAACTTGGTCAAACCTAAATTAGCGCTTACAGTTCCGGGATTTATTGTGGTGCTCCTACTCGCACCACGACCATTATCGAGCACACAGAAGATGGATGAAACTATGAACACAATTATTTCAAGATGGATAATGTTCACCGTCCCAGGATTAGGAGATACATACTGAGAGAAATTGTAGTAAGTGAAACGGAGGTGGTTGAAATATCTGGAGCAGCTCTTATATATCATTATGAAACGCTCATTGTATAGGTGCTTGATTGGATTACTATCTCAACTCTTCTGAAGATTCTAATAACATTCGAGCGGAGTTAATAGGTGAAAAACTGCGCTAAAATCCCGTAATTCATTGTGCTGCTCTCGTAATTTTGCCACTAGTGAGAGTTTCATTGAACTGTTGTGTTATTTGGAGCTGTCCATGTAATGTAATCAAAATCAATTGACCAGTTTGTGAGGAAAAAAATTTAGCGTTTTGACCACTATAGTAAGTTATGGGCGGATTTGGTCTACACCCATATTTTGGCGTCCCGTGGTAATATGCAGGCTAGAGATCAAGTTTGAGCTGATTTCGTTCAGCCGTTTCCCCTCAATCACGTTCACACACAAAGATCGCCCCAAATAGTGTTTTTCGGACTCAGTAGGGCCTGAAACGTAAAGATCTGAAGAGAATTCAACTTCCTTTTACAGCCAATAATATAATAATAAAACAAACAAAAATCTCTGCAAAAGATTACCCAACGGCTTATTATTCGCTTGCACCGCATGATTGGGACCTATCGTACGTTATACAAAATTGAAAAATATTAAGATAACATGGCTACGCTAGGCAATTGGCACGACGTGACAAGTCGAACTGATAGGAGGTTGTAATGAAACAGGAAGGAGGGGTGCCTGTGCCTGCTCTCAGTATATTAGAACAGGATGGGAAGTAACGATAACTTTATCAGAATATTGTCCTGCGAGTTCTTTCAATTACTAGACATGGGCTCACTATGTTTACTGTGTTCATTGTGTTCTATCTAAACCCGTTCCCGCTCCTCCGAAACCCGTTCAATTCGAACAATACCAAACGCGACGCGACTGAAATTAAACTGCCATGACGTCGTTTTTAAATTGTTTAAACCATCTTATTAACCCCAAAAAAAAGGATTCGTCTGGTCGAGTTGCCGAGTAGGCGGGCACATCTAGAACCCCGCATGGAGTTTTTCTGCGATGGAATGAATTTTAAATACCTGGACGGGGGATGGATGCTGCAGATTTGGAATCCCCATGCTTACGGCGTAACATAAAATTTCCAATTTTGAGTGGGCCGCCGACGTTCTAGACCCCAAACATAGGTGTAATATTCAAACTGAATAATAAACCAACACAAAGAAACACTAAAAATAATTTTTTTAAACAACAATTTAAAACTAAATTTAATAAAGTACACACAAATAAAGTAGTTGGTTCTTTTTTTACCTTCACTTATATTCCCAAACCATTTGCAATCGATTGTCAAATTTTTCTAGGCTCCCAAATATTTGGACACGATTTTTCTAAATTTTTAATTTTTTAAACTATTTCCTCGCAATTTCATATAATCGCATTTTATTCAATTTCGTTGTCTTTACTGTTTTCCCGTCGATTTCTGATGTATTTCTACTCGATTGTCCCACTTCGTTTAACTGTAATTTCCCAATACTGGACTTCTGGAAGTCATAGATTTGTCCGTATTTATCCAAATAGATTAACGTAATTTTCCAACTGTTTGCTTTCGGTTTCCCGTTTAACTTTTTCAATCGTGTCTTAACTATGTCTGTTCAATTTTCCAATTTTATCTGCGCGGTTTCCCTACTTTTATTTTTAATACTTAACGAAAGGAAAAAACACTTTTTACTAAATAACTTTTTACAATCATTACAAGTAGTTATTAGAGCGCTTCGGCGACACGTCTTAGTGTGGGGTCTTGTGTTGGGCGTTCTTTTATTGCATTTTCCAACTATTTTCTTTCGCTTTCCCAATTTTTTTAATTCCAATTTTTATTCACTCTCCTACCTTCTTCAGCCTCGTCCCTGTCAGCCTCTGTGGCCCTCTCGACTGCCACGTTACCCTATAAATGACATAACAGCCGTCTTCGAACTCCGGCTCATTTCACAAGGAGCCGTTTCTCAACTCGGCGTGTGCGCTTTTCAGCTCAGCGCTAAATAAACGCCTCTCTCTTGGCCTGAAGAGGAGGTCACGGAGCGGATGACACTTCTCTCGATGACACTCCGATGACGCAAAAAGGGACGTTACGCCTAAATGTGGGGCGCGACCAAGTTTTTGTCGAGGAGCCCGATAATAACGGAGGAATTGGAAGAAGGTGTCGATATCTTGACGGGGATTTTGACAGCCTCTAAGACGAGAACGAAAGAAAAGTTGGGAGGTTTCAGGTGAAGGCGTTTCGGCCACGAAAGTCAGAGTTAATTTTGTAAACTGATTGAAGTGGTAAAAATTCTTCCTAAAATCGCGGTCGAACGGAACAACGAGTCGCCCTTGAAACCTCATCAGCTCCTCAACACTTCCTTTCATTTTCCTCAATTTTCGAGAAAAAAAAAACACCTAATCGCAATCTTCAACTCGAAAACGCAACTTCTTCGCGACGGTGTGAGAAAATGCCCTTGGAAAAAAAAAAAAAAAAAAATTGAACTGTCACGGCTTATTCTGTGTGCAACTGCTGCCTTGGCCACAAATACGACGAAGAGGTTCGTTTCAACCGCTGGCGCGAAGGTGAGCGACCCGCAACTAATTTCGCGTTTCCTGAGAAACCACACAGCGTTCCGCAACGTATTGGCTGGCGTGGTCAAGAAACAAACGAGATCCAATTGCATCTTGTGGAAGGTGAAAGAGGTTATTTCAGGATAAATGTCAGGAGTGACGGTTGATTCTACTTTCCTCGCTCCTAAATAAATTATATACGCCTTCACTTGAACTCCGGCATAGAAACTGGTAGAGCCAAACGTTTTTGAATGTATTGGGATGCTCCTACTCCTACGACCTTTATTGAGCGGCGTATTGGCGTCTTTCGTTTTGACTGTTTTGAAATTATACGAACAACACTGCGAATACAGACATTCGAAGAGGTGCCAGGAGTTTGAATTCCGGAATTTAGTGAGCTGCTCTGCTGTAGCACTACAGGTAGTATATTGTACCGTCAAACCTAGTTTTGTGAAACAAACGCGGGATTTATGAGGGAAAAAACTGCGCTAAGAGCGATTTGAGTAAAATGTTTTGTCGATTCATTGCGCTGCTATCGCTATTTTCTCGCAAATGATAATTTTATGTTATCGCTATGGTATTCGGAACTGTCCGCGCGAGTTTTAATCAAAATAAATCAAGCAGTTTTCTCATGGGGTGTTTTTCAGACGTAGATGCCTCTAAAGCCTGAAAAAACTAACTAAAAATTGTAAACTGGTTGCAAAACTAAGCCAAGTAAAATATCTGGTGCGTTGCAACAAACAACTTTCCTTAGCTCTACAACAATTCACTTTGTACATGGCTAATTCTATTTAATCAATTCATTTATCACTCAATTAATTTGAACATGGTCAAACAACGCTTTACGGCAGCAGCAAGCGGTAGCGCTTACAGTTCCAGATTTTATTGTGCTGCTCGTACTCATTGTAGGACCAATATTGAGCGATCGGTACACAGATAATTAATGAGGCTGTAAACATAAATTTTTTGAAGAAAAATAGTAATTGCTTTTGCAGAGTTATTGGGTTAAAATGTTTAGAACTGGGAGTAAGCGAAACGATAAAGTAGTTGAAATTCAGGAATTTCTGGAGTGACCCCCATGTATCTCATGAGCGTTTTTAAACACTCACCCTATAAGTATTGGATTTGACTACAACACGACCTTTTTTAAATAACATTCTAGTAACATTCCAGCAGAGTTTAAAAGGAAAAACCCGCGGCAATAACGCTTTTCGTCGAAAATTTTGATAATTTATTGTGCTGCTCTCGTCATTTTCCCACGAATGGGAATTTTATGGTATAATTCCCTTATTGAGAGCTATCAATATAAAAAATGTAATTAAAATCGTTAGAGCCATTTTTGAGAAAAAAAATTTGGTGTTTTGATCACTATGATGACTATAGTTAACTTTCGGTGGATCTTGCCCGTACCCTCATTATTGCGTCCCATGGTAACCTGTAGGCTAGACATCAAGTTTCAGCTGATTTGGTACGGTGGTTTTCTCTAAAAACTGCGCTAAAATCGATTTCGTCGAAAGTTTTGGTAATTTATTGTACTGCTCTCGTCATTTTCCCACAAATGGGAATTCTATGGTATAATTGCCTTATTGAGAGCTATCAATATAAAAAGTTTAATCAAAATCGTTATAGCCGTTTTTGAGAAAAAAAATATTTAGTGTTTTGATCACTATGATAGCTATAGTTAGCTTTCGGTGGATTTTGTTCATACCCTTATTTTGGCGTGCCATAGTAACCTGCGGGCGAGATATGAAGTTTGAGCTGAGTTGATACGGTGGTTTTCTCTAAAAATTGTCACAGACACACATATACATACACACACAGACAATTTTCCCAAATAGTGTTTTTCGGACTCAGGAGGGTCTGAAACCTAAAGATGTGAAGAAAACTCAAAAAAATTTGTTCAGCCGATTACATAACTTTCCTTTCTACTTCGTAGAGCCAAGGAAAGTAAAAAATGATATTTTAGTATACAGAGTACTGACTTATCGGCCAGACGATGATGTCCTTACCTCGCAAGCGCTCGCCCACAGTATCTCACCAGCCCGAGAAGACACACCAAACAGGCTCATCAACTTTTCAGGGAAAATTAATATAATAACCAAATTGGGATCTAATAGTTTCAGTCTACATTTCCTGCACCAAATATATTTACGTTCGTCGTTACTATTAATCGCTAGTGGATTGAAGTTTGGCACCAAAACTTTTTTCTTACTCTAATACGAGCATCAAATATTTCTCATATTATACATTTTAGTTTTTCGTACGCTAGCGGAAAATGTGAGGGCTGGAGCAGCAAGTTATAAGAATTCAAAATAAAACGGGCCTTGTTTAGCCATTTAAAAGCCTGAGGGCCCGAGTCTCTCTGTTAGTATTGGCAAGTAACGGCTGAGAATACGACCAACCTTGTTAAATAACCTTCCACCACACTCACACTTTGTACTCAGTAATTACTTTGTACTCTGAAGTACATTTAGTGTCACCGTATTCCAGCGTTTTCTCTGGATCATCTGCGTCCATGGCGTTGGAAGCCAGCAGCCACGCTGAATCATTGATGAAAATCACAAAAAGTGAAGGACTTCGCAGCCAGTTCATTGACAGCATCAATTGTTGCTTTAAAATCAATGGAAACTGGAGCTACAAATAAGTGGCTTTACGAGGCTACGAAGAATGAAGACAGCGAAGCACCCTGACTGGTTCCAAGTTGGCCGTCTCCACTCTTCCCTCCATCCAAATCTGCAATTTGGCTGCGAAATTAATAAATAATGTACTTATACAGTTGGCAGAGTCTTCAGGTTCGTTAAGCGATAAAAACTTGAAAACTCTTTGAACGACCTGGGGAACACGCTATTTTCCAGCGTGCATATACATATTTACGTATAACTGGAATGGGGCCCATCCATTCCCAAAGCCTTCGAGACGTCTACTGGCGACCCATTCCTCGGTCAAGCTTCTAAAGGGCGAACGGGTTATGGGAGAGTTGGCTCGGGAAGCCAGTTGCCTGCTCATCTTATTGACACAGGAGTCTTCTAAAGTGAGCCAACCGGCATCCAAGTAACGAAGGAGTATGATTTCAGCAACATCATTCTCTATTGCACTCAATACCTATATACTTATTACACGAGTACTTACGTAATTCTTACCTACTTATCAAAGTAGGCCGAAAAAATTGATTCGTTAGAACAACCGCGATTTTGAAGATTTGGATCATAATGACAAGGTAATGAAATCGTATATTTAGTTTCGTTCGCCTTACGCAATTGGAAGAAGAATCACATAATCTGCCGTGAAAAAATTTTTTGCCCTTCCTTCAGAGCTCAACTTTTTAATCGCTTCTGTTCCAATAACGCCATTTGAGAGAACGGTTGAACCAAATCAGCTTAAATGTGGTATTCAGCCAGAAGACGAACGTGGGACTCCACAATGTGTATGAACCAAATCATAGTGATCAAACTTTCAAACTTTTAAATGAGTTCTTAACTTTTGTTCCGTATAAATATCTCTGTGAGTGGAGGTGTAGGCCTCTGAAGCGAAAGGGAGGCTTTACTAAACGTTTAAACGGCAGAACGATTTCAATGAAACACAAAATTCCTTCTAGTACCCCTTATAATATTGTTCTCCGTAAATATTCCTCTGACTGATTGCAGAATAGAGATAGCAACCAAAATGGGTCAAAAATCGTGTTTTTTAACGTTTTCGAAATTTTCGCAGTAAACGAACCACAGAATTTAATGAACCTGACGAATTGTGTTTGAGCAACTTCTGTGATTAAATGTTGAACGGAAATATACGCCACGACAGACGGTAATTTGAGACTTAACGAACATTGTTCGTCGCTAAACGCCGAATCAGGATCAGTTTTTTGACCTCGGAGTTCCTGCACCTGCTCTAATGGGACTCCCTGGCCTTAAACGGCAAAGTCATTGTTTCCTCCACCTCCACGGTTATTTCCAACGGCAACGGATTTCCTTAATGCGGTTTTCCCATCTTTTCCCGCTCCATTTTCAGATTCCTCTCCATAACAGACAGCTCAACTCATTCACCTACGATCTCTCGCGAAAGACTCGTCTCTCTGTGCTCACTCAGGCACATTACTCTACTCTCGGTCCAGACAGCCCGCTATCACCTTCCGATACACTTTCCCGCGCCAGTTCACGCATATTCCGGGTCGTCCCCTTGTGTCGCCCTTTTGTACACAAACTCTACTCACTTCATTGCATATAATACAGTCCTCCCCACGCTCACCGAGTTTGTTTTAAAGCGATCTTCAACTCTCGTTCTCTCGTGCGCCCAACAAACATTGAATTAACTTAACTCCCAATTTCCCTACCTACGGGGTACTTGTAACTAGGTAGTGTATGATACGGAGTGCTGCGTGTCGCGACCATGGACGTTTCGGTTTTCGGGTAGTAGCCAATTGTGTTTTCCGAACAGTTGATTTACTATTCGTTCATAATTTTTGACCGTCTTCACTTCATCCCCTACACTCAACTACATTTTGTTCCGCGTAATGTTTTCGTAGAAATGAGCTGGGCAATGGTACAAGGCTTGCTTGGACACGGTAATACGTTGTTGAATTCACGTTTTTAGGGAAACTACTCCATCGATTTCGATCAGACTCATATGTAAGGGCCACTAATTTACAAAAACTAACCTCGTTCGAAAAAGGGGTCTAAACATTTTTATTCAATTTTTCGTAAGGAAAGAACCACCAACTAAACGATAATTTAAATTTTCGTCGGTATATAAATAACTAGACCCGCCCAATTAAACGAAAATTCAGTCAAAATATTGTTTTAACGTTTTTGTTTTTTTCAGCACATCCCGTAAAAGTCGAGTTGATAGTACAATAAGCTACATACCAAATGTGAGTGTAATGACGGTAATAAACTATTTAGGAGAAGCCCACGAAATTCCAACTTCCGTCTGGATTAACTTATCGTAGTGGTTTTTAACCAAAAACTCTTGTTTGCAGTCCCAAGAATTCAACGGAATAGTGAGAAAAACCAATTGCATTAGTTCAGTGGCCGGCAAATATATTAGCCAAAAAGCCAAATTTGCAAATTAAAATGATTAAAAAAAATTGAGCCAAATCTGTTCGTAAATGTAGTAAACATATTAATAAGGACTTTATTCCTCGATAAAAAATAATTTGACGTCTAGTAAAGCATCCAAGAATGTCCTTGAATGTCCTTTGAAAGTTTGCTAAGTCCGGTTCGTAGCAAAACGCGAGTTGTTTTAGCTGATCATAAGCATCCGGAATACTATTCCAGGCGTTGAAAATGATCGTGTCTTCTTTCTCCAGATTTTGTAAAGCAGACCACTTGTGTTGAGAACTTAGTTCACATTTTCTCTTCTCCAATATTTCCAAATCAACACAAGAGCCACACTCAAGTTCAAAGAGTTCAAAGAGCCGCACTTTGCCGACCTCAGGATTAGCTGGTAGAGCGATGACAATTGCTGAATGCAGATCGGAGGCCAAGGAGAGTTTTGCGGTGCGTTGCACAGGCTATTTTGAACTCTGAAAATTCTTTGTTTCGGCAGGTAACATGACTTCCCTTAATACCGTCAAAACAGCCATTTGAGATCAGATACGATGATGATCCTGATCGAAACCTCGAAGAGATTATTGCTCCCAGAGTTGCGAAGCGGACGTAGTTCGGTGGAATTCAAAATGACCGAATTATTTCCTGGGCGCTGGGCTGGAGGTCGTCACAGTGCGCCCAGCAGGTGGCATCTCATTGTTAGAACAGGCAGGAAACCCTGGTATGATAAGCTTAAACGGCTTATCATCTCGAAATCTCGTCTCTTCTTTTTCTCCCCTTCCCCCCTTCACCGCGTCGCTCGTCTGTTTCAAAGAGATGATTTCTCTATTGCAACACGCGCCTTCCTGCTCTGCTCTGCTCAGCTTCAGCCCGAGACAAGATCTCATCGAGGGTCAATGTCAGGCCGGCTGTTCACCGACTTCGGCAGGCGCTTCCCCTCGCCCGGCTTATTACCGCCGCGTCGTCCCGAAATGAAATATCTGGCGCGACTCCTCGCACTAAATACCTTGCCCTCGTAAATTCGATGCTAAGTGCTTCTCTTTTTTTCTTCTTTCGGCGCATTTCTATACATAACCAGATGCTACACCGAACTGTGTGTTTGATCGTAATTGTTAGTGAACGAACGATTAAACTTGATTTTCCTATAATTAGACAGAAAAAAGCCGAAAGTAGAATTAGTTCCCCTAATGGGCAATGCCCGTTATAGTATAGGGAGAACGAGTCAGTGAATATGAACTGAAATAATAAGTTATTAGTAAAGTACATAACCGTCAGCAACTCATCATATAAGAAACCAATTGTTAGTTTATCTATTTTTACGCGTTGTTGAACGGAGAGTTACGTATGTTATTGTAAAAAAATAGAAAAGAAAACAGTTGTTCCTCCTCCCCCCCCCCATTCGGCTACCCACTTAGGCCCTGTTCATCCGCGGAAAGCACTCTTTTTTAAATTTTATTCATTGGATTCAGCATCTGTACTCATGCATGTTGGTTGGAAGGTATTATGCATTCATATACCTAACAAGAAGTAAAAATTTAGCGCGGCCGTTGTTCTCACAAATTGAAGAGTGATTTATTACCTTGATATCTGATCGACATATCATGGGAAGGAAGTAAGATGAGGTATCTTTAAGGACTTGAGGTTACTCGTTTTCACCAGAAAACCCAATTTGAGAATTTGAAGCCTACGGAAGATATTGCTAGTGTGCTCCAATAATGATTGAGAAGTAGGCGCTACTCCGCTGTGACAATTTAGAAAGAACATTTAAATACTAAGATACTTTTACTATGCTTAGAGTTGTTTTATTGAGAGCAGATGTTCAGTAATGATTATTAAACTCTGTTTTATGCGTAATCAAAATCTCTTCAGCAGCCCATAGACAAAAACTGATTGAGCCAGTGAAGTATACATTTTTTTCGTACAATCCTCTGGGTAAAAACATTTCTTAATTGTGAAAATAAACGTAAATAAGTGTCCTTGACTTCTTACGTACCAACTGAATTTAATTCTCTCATTTCATATTGGAGTATAGGAGAATACCTCGATACTCCAACCAGGATGGTTGGTACATTTAGTTCAAGCCCCGATTAACATTTTGTATGCGTAACTTCGAGTTGTAGACATTCACACTGCCAGTCGACGGATAAAATGACTAGAAACTCGTTTTGGGCAAACTTGACAAACTTTAACATTCGATCAATCTCACAGGTTTTTTGGAAACATTTTGGTTGGTATTTCCGTTCAGTGGACTGTCAGGAGAACAATATACACGTTGGTTATAAGAGTTTGATCTAAATCGTCGAAGCTGTTCCAGCCAAAAGTTAATGAACCTCTTTTTGTTTCTTAGGTCTATATTTGCGTATTCTAGGAAACATTTATAGAAAATACGAGTTAGGTATCGATTAGAAGAACATACTAAGATAACTTTTGCGAATTTCATAATAATCATTTCTGCCGTTTTGGGGAAAAGGCGACAAGTTGCTCATTTTAAGCCCAAGTTTGTCCCCCGAACCTCTTGAACTTTCCTCAATTACTTCAAATTCGCACGTCTATGGAAAATTTTAAGGAAAATTCAATTTAAATACTAAGATATTTATCTCCCCTCACCAAACTTTACTCGGGTTTGTTTTTACTTACACAGAGTATTTCCTCAGCGATCATTACACCGAATGACTTTCCTCAAAAGCAGATTTAGCTATTTGCATTTTTATTTCGATGCCAAATTTTTCGTTTTTGAGAAAATGAGGAGAGAAGCATTTGAGCGCAGGGCCTTTTAATTCCCCTTAGAATTTCACTCCTAATCTTCTAAAAATTAGGGTGGGTTTTCTAGTTAGTTAAAATAATTGATAAAATTAATTAATAATTAAAATAAATTAACTCAATAGTAGTTTATTAACTTTTTACTTTCCTTGGCTCTACAAAGTAGAAAGGAAAGTTATGTAATCGGCTGAAAAAAAAATTTTGAGTTTTCTTCAGATCTTTACGTTTCAGACCCTCCTGAGTCCGAAAAACACTATTTGGGAAAATGGTCTGTGTGTCTGTGACAATTTTTAGAGAAAACCACCGTACCAACTCAGCTCAAACTTGATATCTAGCTTGCAGGTTACCGTGGGACGCCAAAATAAGGGTGTGAACAAAATCCACCGAAAGTTAACTATAGTTATTATAGTGATCAAAACACCAAATATTTTTTTTCTCAAAAACGGCTCTAACGATGTTGATTACATTTTTTTAAATGAATAGCTCAATTATACCATAAAATTCCCATTTGTGGGAAAATTACGAGAGCAGCACAATAAATTATCAAAATTTTCGACGAAATCGGTTTTAGCGCGGTTTTTAGAGAAAACAACCTACCAAATCAGCTGAAACATGATGTCTAGCCTACAGGTTACCATGGGACGCCAAAATAAGGGTATGGACAAAATCTACCGAAAGTTAACTATAGTTATCACAGTGATCAAAACACCAAATTTTTTTTCTCAAAAACGGCTCTAACGATTTTGATTAAATTTTTTATATAGAAAGCTCTCAATAAGATAATTATACCATAAAATTCCCATACGTGGGAAAATGACGAGAGCAGCACAATAAATTATCAAAATTTTCGACGAAAAGCGTTTTTGCCGCGTTTTTTTCCTTTTGAAGCCCGCTGGAATGTTACTAGAATGTTTAAAAAAAGTCGTGTTGTAGTCCAATCCAATACCTATAGGATGAGTGTTTTAAAACACTCATGAGATACATGGGGGTCACTCTAGAAATTCCTGAATTTCAACTTTTGCCGTTTCTTCGCTTACTACCAGTTCTAAAGGTGTTTACCCAATAACTCTGCAAAAGCAATTACTATTTTTCTTCAAAAAATTTATGTTTACAGCCTCATTAATTATCTGTGTACCAATTGCTCAATAATGGTGTTGCAATGAGTACGAACAGCACAATAAAATCTGGAACTGTAAGCGCTACCGCTTGCTGCTGCCGGAAAGCGTTGTTTGACAAAGTTCAAATTAACTGAGTGATTAATGAATTGATTAAATAGAATTAGCCATGTACAAAGTGATTGTTGTATTGCTAAGGAAAGTTTTGTGTTGCAACGCACCAGATATTTTCTTTTTCTTTCTCTGGTTACATAATACAGGCATTGCACCTAAACAATGCGAGTTCGATAATGCCCATAAGAAAACCAGTATTAACGTTACTTTTTTTTGCAGTGTTTCTCCTATAATTTCTGCACTGTAAACACGTACGTTCCCAGAAAAATCACGTTGGCATTCACGTCAATTACTCAAACGACGGTTTTCCTAAACAGGCGTGGCATAAGTAGCCCAGTAAATTCTTAGTTCTTAGGCCCCACCGGGTTCTAGCTATACAACGTTGAGTTAGGTTCTAACAGAATCACATAAACTGAATGTCCAACTTATTCGATTGTTTATTTGAGCGGCAAAATTTTGTAATGTGCTTGAGGCTGAGGGAAGTGGTGGGATGTTTACTTGATACTGTCAAAAGCGTAAGAAAATCAAACAAAAAACACACATTATGTTACAATATTTGCGTTTTGAGGCCTACTGTATCAAGAAACTCTCATTTCGGCGCGTTGTCTGCTTGACCGCAGTTGGATTAGCGGGGGAGCGGCTAAACCCCTCAAGCCCTTGTCTTCTTTGTCTAATGTGTTTTGCATTGGTACTTTCAGATCCGGCAAGTTATGATGGGGGGGAATAAAATGACCAACAAACGAGGGCTCTTCGCATTTTTGTCGATTTGTACCTAAGAAAAACATGTTGGCCCGCTTGCTGGTTACATAATACAGGCCTTGACAAACTCATGAGTAACAACAAAATTCCGTAATGCCGTGCGTGCACCACCAGTTTCAATATAGAACCTTTATGTTCTACTGGTTCACGTAAATTGAAAGAAAAACGGACTATATCTGTAGGCTGTAACAACCAAGTTCATTGAAGGTACCTGGAGCCGAGGCAAGTTGTGTCGGAATTCGCCGACTCTAGCAACTGTCAGAATAAAGGCAAAGGAATGGGAAGAGTAGGGAAATCGTAAAAATAAGCAAAATTCCTGAAATTACGATTACCGTGACGAGCCCGACGTTTTGTAAACAAAACTCATTTCCATGTCCGCGATAAAGGAAAGGCAACTGTGTGAACCCCGTGCCCCGAATGCTCTATCAGGCGAACGCCCTCACACCGCTTTTCATCGCGGAATCCCTTCGTTTCCTGGGCCATCAAACGCCTCGCGAACCAACCGAATCGAATCCTCTAAATCCGGAGCGAGGGATTTGTTTGGAGAGCAGCTCCTGATATATGGTTGCGGTCCGATTAACTTACTTTCGGCCGTCAATTATTAGGTGATTAAAAGCAGTTAGGCTGCGGTTTGCTGCTTCCTGAATTCAACTACGCTTTAATTTCCTCAGCCTCAGGGATAAACTCGCGTCCAGGTGGTCAGCGTGTCAATTGCGACCTCCAAAGTTTCTTCGGCGGTAACTGAGAAGCTCCTTCTATTCCGTCAACTGTTATATATTACACCTGATATACCTTTGATCTTTAATGGGGGACTAACGAGTCGTTTGTTGAGGTTCGTGTTTACAAATTATTTCATAACTACCATTATGCTTCCCTCATACAGATTATTTGACAAACCTCGTTGTCATATTTACGAAAAAACTAAAGGGAGCCGTTTTTGAGAATGGAAAGCGGTTTTACTTTTCTTCCTATTTCATAACTCCGAAAAAACGCTGCAAATTACTACACGACGGGTTGTTATTCTCTATCCTATTCAAGCCAACGTCGAAAAATATCAAGAATATAAACATCAACAATCCAGAAACCTACAAATTTATGTGCAAATGACAATGTTTGCAGAGCACTTCCGGGGCCCATCCCATCAGCTTCAGCCTCAAAAAATACTAGTAAACGATCTAAAACACGACCACTACACGAGAGCAACGAAAATTGACGGTTTCTAGGCAACGCTAGGCAATTTGCACGGCGTGATGATAAGATAACTCGCTACATTGTCCCGCGGTTCCTTCAACTAGATTACATTTCACTATATTTGCTCTGATTTGACTGTTGTCCATCTAGACGCAGTCCTACATTTATGAGACTCAGCATCAAGAAATATTAAGGAAAAAATACAGAAATGCTTCGTTCGTTCGGATTGCTGAGGTGGCGGGCACGACTAGACACCATATGATAACGCTATAGATATTTTTTTTGCGAATGACCAGGTTAAAGGCAAAATAGCAGGTTGAGAATCCCCATGCCTTGAAACCTAAGGTGTGGAATTTTGAAGATTGTTGTAAAAATATCTGGTGCGTAGCAACACACAACTTTCCGCCACCCCTTTAAGTTCGAACACCAACAACATATGCGGGTGCTATATCTTCGTTCAACGCATTTCTACAGAAACATTTATTCAGAACTAAATGTAGGGACTCGTTAGTTGAAAGTACTCCGAAAGTTTGATCGAAATCGTTAGAGCCGTTTTTGAGAAAATTGGAATTCCGATAAATCAATATTCGACAAATCTCCTTTTCTGAGTTAACTTGGCTTATATCTCCGTTCAACATATATATACAGAAATAATTATAGAGAATGAAATGTTGGTATGGGTGACTAAAAGACACTCCATTAGAATTTATCACATCTGGTCAGAAGTTACCCTAGAATTTACGGAAATGTTCGAAAAAACGTTATTTTCGACACATTTTCATTTTTATCTCTGTTCAATGGAGTGTCAGAGGAACATTTATTGAGAACAATATGTAGGTATAAACTATTTAAAAACATCCTGTGAGTTTGGTGAAAATCGCTTGAGTCGTTTTGCCAAAAGCGTAAAAACCTATTTTTGCTTCATAGGCCTATATCTCCGTTCACCGTATTTTCATGGAGATATGTATAGAGAAGAAAAGTTAGATATTGATTGGTAGGAGATAATTTGAAAGTTTAATCAAAATCGTTAGAGCTGCGTTTTTGAGAAAAATGCGAAAAACCCTAGTTTTTGGTACATTTTCGTCCCCACCCCCTTCCCATCGGCCGAAATCGTCCATAACCTTATTTGGTGTCTAAAAAAAAAACTAACAAAATAAAGAAAGAACCAGCTCAATCGGATCAGCCGTTCTCCTGCAAATCGAACTACAGACACACACACACACAGACATACACACAGACATACACACAGACATACACACAGACATACACACAGACATACACACAGACATACACACGGACCTCTCTCCGAAATTAGGTTTTTTAGACTCAGTAGGGTCTGAAACGTAAAGATCTGAAGAAAACCCAACTTTTTTTTTTGGGCCGATTACTATACTTTCCTTCCCTTCGGGTAGCGGAAAGTAAAAATTGTCTTGACCGACAATTAACGCCTATTATTCAGAATGCAAAATAAATCAAACGGACTAACATAAATTAATCGCCAAAAAACACCGAACTACTTGCCAAAAGTGAATCCATGTACCTCTAACGAAATATGTAGTTGAAAGAAATTGAATCCCTTGCAAAAAGACGAAGAAATGACACAAACGCTGTTTCTTTTCCAAAATTATGTAAATTTCCCAAAGAGCACCGACGACAAATAAAAAGCTGCACATTTTAACACAACGTCGGCTGATTCCTCCAAGACCCATCCTATTCGTTTCAGCATCGAAAAATACCAGAAAACCATACGAAACATGACCTGATTACAACGTAACGACGAAAAGTGAGATATTCTAGGCTCCCGTAGGCAATTGGCGCGAAGTAACGAGCTGACGAGTGATTGGAGTGAGGCGGGAGGCAGAGTGGTATACGAGAAGAAGAAACGATAACTGTCGCTTTATTGTCCTACGAGTTCTTTCAATTAGTAAACTTGGACTCACTACATTTAATGTGATTTTAGCGATCCAGATCTCAGAGACTCGTTTCATTCGATCCCGCATCGAGAAATACCTAGAAAACCATACTAAACACGACGTATTTACGATAAAATTGACAAAATTTAGCTATCAAAATAATTCGTAAACCAATGTTTTGCCCATAATAACCATGAGTTTCGTCGTTTCGGACCACTAAATAGAAAATGGTATTTTTCTACGAAAGAATTATGTGTTTCATTCTATAACTATAACGACGTCCCACTTGACAGCGAGAGGCCCATGTAGTTCCGGAATTTATTGTACTCCTCCTACTTGTGCGACGACCATTCCTGAGCAGTCCGCCAGGCAACGTGATTTTGGGAGAAAGATCGCGTTCAACGTTTCGGAATGATCCGGTAAGAACTGTAAGAATTGATATTAGATGAAAATGTGTGAGGGCTGAAATTTGTGGAGTATCTCCTATATATCTTATCAAAACTATAACCTATGATGGTTATACGATTGGACTACCACGCCAATTTTTCTGAAGATTCCTGTAACATTTGAGCGGAGTTCGAAAGGGAAAACTGCGCTAAAATTTTCGTCGAAGTGTTTGGTAATTTATTGTGCTTCTCTCGTAATGTTCACATAGATGAGAACTTTACAGTATTGTCGTGTTATTTGGACCCGTTTATACAAAAAAATACATTATAAATATATCTAGCCGTTTTTGAGAGAAAAAAAATTTAGTGTTTTGATCACCATGATAGCTATAGTTAGTTTTGAGAGGATTTTGCTCATACCCTTATTTCGATGTCTCATGAAGTTTGAGTGTTTTTTTAAAGCCAATTTCCAAACATTTGGTGCATTTCCGATCAATTTATATCGCATTTGGTAACTCTATTTGTTAGAAAATTGTGACTCTGTCCTCTTACCATTTTTTTCGGAGTTTGTACAATTTCAACTGGTTTTCAACTGAATTATTATCAAGCTTTCTTCTCTCAATTTCCTAGCTATTCTTAGTTTTAGTTAATGACAGTTTCTGACGGTTCGTTTCAGTAAATAACTCCCCTAGTGCCCCAAAAATGTGTTTTTTAATTGTTTGTTGTAAATCACAAACTTGAAATGAAACCCACATTTTAGTTCCCGCTACATTTTGTTTATATTTGGTATGTTTTGTGTAAATTTAATTCTCTCTCGATTAGTGAAATTTGGATTTTGCTTAAAAACGGCATTAACAATTTGCATTAAACTCACACGGTAATTTCATTCAAATAATAGCTACATTTTACTCAATGTGAGAGTTTCTGTGGAAACGCGTTGAGCGATGATACAGCATATCGAATTTACAGGGGATGAGGAGATTTTTTCGTTTTACCATAATTACCCCGTAAGTCGCTGAAAGTCTAAATCTGGCCCAGTGAAACTTTTGGGAAGGATTTGTGTTGTTTAGTACACAAACTTTCGTCGGAAGAACGTTTGTGTTTTTGTAAGAAGTAGTGAACATTAATTTTACGTTTTATACAGGCAAAGGGAGGAAATTATAGTTAAGCGATAGTTTTATGACGACATTTACCCCCATTCGCCGCCTAATAGTCTCAAACACAAATGTGCTTGAACGAACAAAAAAATTAAATCGGAAAACAATTACGTACCTGTTGACGGGGAGACGCAATTAAATACGAGAGAGTGGAAACGAAGGGAGTTGCGTGGAGGATGAAGCGGTTGATACTAAAAGCCCAAGAAGTCGAAGGCACCGGGGGATGGCCCCTTCCAGGCCCAGGCCCAGGCCGCCCCTCAAGAACCTCCGAAGGCTTCCTCCCTCGAAGAACTCTCATTGGCTTTGCAACGGCTGCTGAGACGCACTAATTCTCAAAGGCCACGAGAAGAGACCGCGAAAACCGCGGTTCTGCAAGTGCATTTCCTGCCAAAACACGATAATTGCGGTCGTTTTATCGTCTGAACGTGGGAAGAAACGCGAGTCGTGCAGAGTCCTCCTGCTACGTGTACGGGCAATATATCTTCGTTCAACGGATTTCTACGGAAACATTTATGGAGAATAAAATGTAGGTACCAGTTATTTGAGGGCAGTTCGCAAGTTTTATTGAAATCGTTTGACCCGTTTTTGAGGAAATTGAAAAACCGATAAATTAATTTTCGAGATATCTCGTTTTCTGAGCTATCATGGCATATATCTCCGTTCAACCACAGTGATAATTACGTAAAACAAAATGTTTTGTTTTTATTATGAAAATAAAATTTCATAAGAAAAAGAAAAAATCATTTTTAATTATGAAAACAAAAATGTAATCAAAATACTCCGTAAGCATGATGACATCCAGGGACACAGTTACTCGGGAAATTACAAAAATGTGGAAAAAAAGCATTATTTTCGACACATTCTCATTGTTATCTCTGTTCTCGGAGGAATATTTATTGAGAACAATATATAGGTATTACCTGGTTGAAAACATCCTGTGAGTTTGGTATAAATCGTTTTATCAGTAGAAGATAATTTGAAAGTTTAATCAAAATCGTTGAAGCCGTTGTTGAGAGAAAATCGCCTTGTTTTTGGTACATTTTCGCCGCCCACCTCTCTTTCCTGAGTAACTGTTTCATCTATTGAACGGAGATATAAGCCATGATAGTTCAGAAGACTAGATTTGTAGAACATTAAGTTATCGCTTTTCCCTTTTTCTCAAGAACGGCTATAACGATTTCAATCAAACTTTCGGGGTACTTTCAACTAACTAGTGCTTATATTTTGTTCTCCACAATCGTTTCTGTAGAAATGCTTTGAACAAAGATACAGCTACCCGCACATACTGTTGGGCGGACGAAGAGGAGAGCTTGAAACTGAGAAATAAATGGACGTGGTGAGCGTGAGTGAGGACTGTATTATTAAACTTGACGGATAGCGTTGTCAGTTTGAGTAAGTAAACGCTAACAAGGGAACTCTGAGAGATGAATCGTTGGTAGAACTGGGAGACGACCGACTTTCGTGGCAATTCATAGGTTAATGAGTTTTGGAGGAGCCGTCTGTTGTGGAGAGGAATGTAAATTGAGGGGAGGGGAAAAGGAGATTTGAGAAAGTCCAGAAGAAGGGGAAATCCGTAATCACTTGGAAATAACTGAGGAGCAGGACTTCCTACAGGTGCAAACAAAGGAGTCGGTACCAGGGGAAACCATGACTTAATGTCAATGAGTCCCGTTGGGGCAAGTGCGGATATTTATGGAGAGGTCACAGACCCAGCTAATTCAACCTGCCATACGCAAGCAGGTCGTCGCTGGATATTTCATTTTTACTTTCCTACAAAGCCTACAAAGTAGAAAGGAAAGTTATGTAATCGGCTGGAAAAAAAATCTTGAGTTTTCTTCTTAACGTTTCAGACCCTCCTGACTCCGAAAACCCCTATTTAGGAAAATGATATGTGTATCTGTGAACGATTTTTAGAGAAAACAACCGTATCAAATCAGCTGAAACTTGATGTCTACCCTACAGGTTACCATGGGACGCAAAAATAAGGGTATGGGCAAAATCCACTGAAAGTTAACTATAGTTACCGTAGTGATAAAAACACCAAATTTCCTCAGCTCTTCGTCAATTCACTTGTGTACATGTCTTTTTTTCTACTTACTCAATTCATTTGAACTTGGTCACACAACAGTTTACGGCTGCAGTAAGCGGTAGCGCTTACAGTTCCTGAATTTTAGGGCTGCTCGTACTCATTCCCGGACCATTATTGAACTCCGTCTCTCCAAGAAAACTAAAAATGAAAAGAAACAGAAACGAAGAACGATAGTAATTGGTAACGCGTCCCACCACGGTCAATGGATGGTAATTCTGCAACCCTACGTAACACTTTCAGCATAAAACGTCACCTTGTTCCTCGGAATGATCAGGTTGGGAGAATAAAGAAGCCGCTCATCAGACTTGGAAATGTGACTTGCGCGCAATTGAAGCTTCCCTACTCTCATGCCTTTACGAAAGGAAAGTTATGTAATCGGTTGAAAAATAAATGTTTACTTCTCTTGACGTTTCAGCCTACTGAGTTCAAAACACTATTTGGGGAAATGGTCTGAGTGTGAGTGTGGCGATTGAGCAAAAACCGACTTGACCAAGTCAGGGCAAACTAGATAGGTCACTATGAAACGTCAAAATAAGAGTATGAGCAAAATCCGCCTAAAAGTAATTATACTCATAGTTATCAAAACACTAAACTTTTTTACTTTCCTTGCTCTACGAAGTAGAAAGGAAAGTTATGTAATCGGCTGAAAAAAAAATTTTGAATTCTCTTCAGATCTTTACGTTTCAGACCCCCCTGAGTCCGAAAAACACTATTTGGGAAAATGGTCTGTGTGTCTGTGTGTGTGTGTGTGTCAGTCTGTGTGTGTGTATGTGTGTCTGTGAACGATTTTTAGAGAAAACCACCGTACCAAATCAGCTCAAACTTGATATCTCTTCCGCAGATCACCATGGGACGCCAAAATAAGGGTATGAACAAAATCCACCGAAATGTAACTATAGTTATCATAGTGATCAAAACACCAAATATTTTTTTTCTCAAAAACGGCTCTAACGATTTTGATTAAATTTTGAATATTGATAGCTCTTGATAAGGCAATCATACCATAGAATTCCCATCTGTGGGAAAATGA
Source organism: Pachypeltis micranthus (assembly GCA_020466155.1). Classification (NCBI taxonomy): domain Eukaryota; kingdom Metazoa; phylum Arthropoda; class Insecta; order Hemiptera; family Miridae; genus Pachypeltis; species Pachypeltis micranthus. Next base: position 45,588,980 of record CM035769.1, read on the forward strand.
CGAGAGCAGCACAATAAATTACCTAAACTTTCGACAAAATCTATTTTAGCGCAGTTTTTAGAGAAAACCACCGTACCAAATCAGCTGAAACTTGATGTCTAGCCAACGAGTTACCATGGGACGCAATAGTGAGGGTATGGGCAAAATCCACCGAAAGTTAACTATAGTCATCATAGTGATGAAAACACCAAATTTTTTTTCTCAAAAACGGCTCTAACGATTTTGATTACATTTTTTATATTGGTAGCTCTTAATAAGATAATTCTACTATAAAATTCCCACTAGTGGGAAAATGACGAGAGCAGCACAATAAATTATCAAAATTTTCGACCAAAAGCGTCTTTCGCGCAGTTTTTTCCTTATAAACTCCGCTGGAATTCTTGTAGAATGTTAAAAAAATTCGGTATTGTAGTCCAATCATATACCTAGAGGGTGAGTGTTTAAAAACGCTCATGAGATACATGGGGCTCACTCCAGAAATTCCTGAATTTCAACTACTGCCGTTTCGCTTACTGCCAGTTCTAACAGTTATTTTCCAATAACTCTGCAAAAGTGATTACTATCCTTTTTTTAAAATCGTGTTTACAGCCTCATTAATTATCTGTGTACGAATTGCTCAATAATGGTCCTGGAATGAGTACGAGCAGCACAATAAATTCCAGAACTGTAGGCGCAACCGCTTCCTGCTGCTGTGACGTGTGGTTTGACCAAGTTCAATGGCCAGGTACAAAGTGCTTTGACGTAGAGCTAAGGAAAGTTGTGTGTTGCAACGCACCAGATATTTTTTCTCAAAATTGGCTTTATGCATTTTGATTAAATTTGTGGTACAGACAGCCAATAGTAACACGACAATACCGTAGAATTCTCATCCGTAGGAAAATGACGAAAGCAGCACAATAAATGACCAAACATTTAGAAGGGTCTTCAGAAAGATTCAGTGGAGAGCCCACCTATACAATCAGCGTTTGATAATGCTCATAAGATATATAGACGCTACTCGAGAAATTGCGGAATTTCAACCCTTTCTCACAGCTTTAACCCGATTATAACAAAACGGTGAACGCGACCCTTCTCAAAAAATCACGTCAACAGTCTCTTAACTGACCTGTGAACTGATTGCTGAGTAATGGTCGTTACAGAAGTTGAAGCAGTACCATAAATTCGTAGGACGCCGTTATTAACAGAATGAAAAACATATTACTCTCGCACAGACATCCCATTTGGTATCTAATTGTGCCTAGGGTCTTCAGAAAGATTAGGTGGAAGTCCAATTGAGTAGGCATCGTTTCATTTGCTACTGTTTCTCACAGTTTTATCTTTTCTTGTACAGCCTCATTATTTATTTGTACCAATTACTCAATAATGATCAGAGCATGAATACGAGCAACACAATAAATTTTGGAACTGTAAGCGCTACTCCTTTCCGCCACCACGATGGCCATTGACCAAGTTTAAATGACCTGAGTGAAAAATAAATTGAATTAGTAGCAAAAGCTATGGAAACCCGTGAAATTGTGTAGAGCTGAGGAAAGTTGCGTGATGCGGCGTACCTGATATATTAAAATTATTTCATTCATTTCCATTCGTCGTGTTAAATGCACATCCGTCGGCTCGCCATCGGAAGGTGGGTCAAGGTGGAGTAAGATGACGCGATTCACTTCTTTTCCGAGAAGGAATTATTTGGTTACGCAAGCCCACAATACTTATCAGTAGTGCACATGATCATTTGAAGCTAGGCAGACTGCCACTATCGCACAGACTCCTGTTTATTTACGCAGTTTAAAGCTGCTGAAGTAACAGGAGATTGAAACTGGACAATGGACAACAGATTCAACGGATGGCCTACCTAAGGAAATGTCAGGCAACCAACCAATATGTGTTCTACTAACCAAACAGCTAGGGGCGCCCCCAAACTCGAGCGTTGCGGGTTGTCTGCCTTCACAGTTGACGGCTCACCGTAGAAATTTTCGTCATAATAATATCGGTTTACCATTGCCATTTCCCACGAATAAAAACGTTATATTACTGTTGAGTTAATTTGATCTGTCCGTAAAAATAATTTAATCAAAATCGCAAAAGTACTAGTGGAGAAAAAATATATTTGGATCACTATGATATGGGCAATTTAGCTCATATGCTGATGTAATGTTAAAATTGAGCCAATTTGGTGACTGACTCCCATTCCCAGACATCCACCATTTGCTCAAACGGTGTTATGTGGGGGAAATGTAGACTCTAAGGCTCCAAATCTGAGCGTCTGAATATTAACCCCACAAGTTATGAAAATGTGTGGACTCTATGTAGGATGGGGAAATGCGAATAAATTATGGGAAAACAGTTAACAATACTGTTATGGTGGAATACTCGCGAACAGCAGTGGCCACCAAAAAAACTCGAAAAAAGGAGAATTGGGAGAACGTCTCGAACTGTTCGTCAATGGCAGTAAATCGCAATTGGTCACAAGTTTTTCCGCGATCAGGCACAATCACAGACCCTTGGTCGAAGCAGGTAGATCGGCGATGATGATGCGCGATAAGTACCTCGGTCAACTCTGTGCAAGGGGGGGGGGAGTTTGTTGGTGAGTCTCCTTTTCCTTTTGGGCGAGCATGTGACCCCTGACTCTTCCAACTTCTCTCGAACCTTAAGATATTTCAACAAACGGTTTTTTCGAACTCAAAGGCCTTTGAACGGTGAAGACCCGACGAAAACTAAGGTAATTTTCTGCCGAATACATCATTCGTCTAGATGAAAATAAAAATTGTTACGTATAACAAATGCCTCTCGCAAAGCAACACTTCCTCTAAGAAGTGAACAAATAAAAGAATGGTGGTGTACCGCCTGACTCCCACTGTAGGCACCCCAGTGATTGTAGTCTGGTGGTTATAGACGAAGATTCATAACCTGATGAAACTTGGGCAAATTGGGGCAAAGCTGTAATTTTGTAATTACATTTCCAAACCCCTCGTAAGAAATTACTGTAAGACTTTATCAACAGAAGCACTCCAGGTGACCACTGGTTACCAGTTGACTTGTTCGTTGAGTACATGGTTGACAAGTTGAGAGTGAAACAGAAGCTTCCCCCGCTTTGGACTGAACCTTGTGGGGTTCTCCTCAGAATGAAAACTTGCCTTATTGACGAATGGGCGTTAGAGAAATGGCAAGCGAGATGGGAATCCTCGTCAATGAGTCATGACGCGTAGGAGTTCTTCCCCAACATCCGTGAACGTCTTTCAAGAAAGTTGGACAAGCCAGTTCCTTACGAGACGTGGTGACTTCAATGTGCGGCTCCACTTCTTTTCTCTCTAAGACTCTCCATCATGCACGTCTTGGGCCTTTAGTGCGGAGGAAACAAGAAACCACGTGCTGCTTCCCTGTAGTTTCTATACCAGTGAGCGACGGTTATTGGAAGGGCAAACGAACTTAGCAGCATTGACTGCTACAATGCAAGCCTATACTCATTTTGCAGATTTCTCGAAGAACGTGATGGCTAAGAAACGTGGTCATAGTTGATCTGTCGTTTTTGAAACTTGCCTCTTTAGTAAATGGTTGGATCAGGTGGGAAACCAGATTAAGAACTCCTCCCAGATGGTACAAGATTCCTCAGGTGGTCACCTGCCTAACGACCAAATACCTGCTGTACCTCCGCAGGTTTGAGTTCGGTGTTGTCTGCAGGGCCGGCTTCTTGCACATTTGCGAAACTGCAACATCTATGACAGATATGAACATCGTCGAGGGTTTAGGAACAGTCATCAAATAATTGGGATGCCATAGGACACTTTTGGCTGACTGTAAATACTACAAATTTATTTTTCCAATTCACTAATTCAAACGAGAAAAAATTATTTTGGTACCTTCCATCCTCTAACTCCGCTGACCTTACTCGCCACAAACAACACACGGTCCATCGACGGTATTTGAAGTCTTCACGTCTGATGTCAACGGTTCTGTGGCATCATCACGTCTTCACAAGCTTTACTTCTGCACTAGTAGTCCAGTAGTGACCAAGCCTTTGGCAAGCAAGCTACTCAAAATGCATCAACACTGGAAAGTACGAGGGCCTACTTTGAGCTCAGCGGTTGATGTAAGCCTGACTCCCATTGGAGGCACCTCAGTGATCGTAGTCTAGTGGTTACAGACGAATATTCATATTACAACTTAAGTTGGGCATTGGATAGGAGCTCACGATGCTGTAATTTTTGCCAGTCAGCGGATCTCCAAACATTTCCAAACCCCTCGTAACAGCAGAACAACACGCCTCACAAATGCAGAGAAGCGTTAAGGACTGGGGATTGGATTGTAATTTTTTCGGAACCCAGAAATGTGTTCGATCGTTATTCCTGCAGCCTGTATGCATGTCTAGGTACTTGTTTCTTCTTCCGCCTTTTAACAATTCAAAAAGGCCGTTTTCTTTCTCTACTTCAATTTGTTCGTGTGTCGATTAAATAGTTTATTGTCGATATCATGCGAAACAAACTAGAGAGCTACTCAACAATTCGTATTTATACTCGTACATGTAAACTCCGAAGGGTCGAGGCTACAAAAAAAGGCAAAACCAGTTATTCCCAAAATATGTATTTTATTACTACCAAGATGCTTACAGCGCAATGAAACAATAAATCTTTCTATTCAACTTTCTCGCCACAATTCTCCAAAGATGAAAACAACGACAATGAAAAAGCCCTTTCCTGTTTTTTTTTTATTTTTTAAAAATCTTTCGGAAAATACTTTCCATTGCAAACATTCACAACGACTAATCAACATTTTTGACTATTTTACAGAAAGAAAACAACTATTAAAAAAATCGTTAGAGATGATCGAACACGACAAATAAAAGCGGGGAGTGACGAACGTACACAACATAAAGGGAGCAGGCAGCTGAGGGATGATGGGGAAGGTGGTGGGAGAAGTCAATTTTTAAGCAAGTCGGTGGAAAATTGACTAGCGTTTAGACTCGTGCCATTAACAATAACGTAATACCCTGATTGGGCCGATACACTTAATTCAACGAATAATTAGTGACTAGGTTTACAAAAAGGTTCACGAATAATCGAGAAAAAAAAAGTTGCGACGGACTCACTAGTCAAAATACTCCGGTAAGCTCACACGTTCAATATTTTGCCGATGGCGTGAATACGTCAGTGAAGAGTTTCAATGACAACTTGAAGTGCACCTTCATTTTGTATTGTAAATAAAAAAATCAATTTAGGGTGAGGAATTACAGAGAACATTTAAAAATGTAAGTGCAAAGCGACGTATTGAAAAAGTGAATGTGACTGTTGTAGCGGTTTCAGAGGGACCGCTCTTACTGGGAGATTATGAATAGCGCTTCAACCATATGTATAACCTGCAAATACTCCAATCCAGAACGTATTTTCTAAATGCTCAAACGCTTCGTTGCCGAATGAATGAGCAAATTTTATTGGTTTGAAATCTGATCATTAGTTGGAAAATCGGATGAATGGGTCAGGAATTCCAAGGCAAGAGAGAAACCATTATTTGTTTTGTCCTGGGCACTCTATGTGAGGAGGGCAGGCAGACTGGTGAGTGTGAGGTGCAGCTACGAGGGTTCTGTGAGATGTAGAAGAGGGTACTGCATCTCATTAGCTGTAGGCGTCAGGTTTATGGAGCGGAGAAGGCAAGACCCCTTCATTTATCAATTTTTCGTGCAAGACTAACAGTCCAAGAGGTACATGTTTGTAGGGAGAAATTGGAAGGTTTTTCTGGCATCGCATTGTACACTCTCAGTAGTGATTGCAAGGAATTACAGTTGAACAGAATCTCAGGCTGTGTACCTCCATGTCCCTCAGTGATTACCACTTCCCCCTGCTCATAAAACGCTTTGGAGACTGAGGGGAGGCAGAAAAGATAGCGTTCGACTGTCAGGTACTGCCTGTACATATGTACTTCCTTGCTCGAGAAGCTCCTGGCCCTCACTGAGTGTCTAACCAGGTCTGGCAACACTAATTACAACCTATATCCCTGCTATAAATATAACTAAGCAGCATAAGCGGCCTCGATGCCATACATTGAAAAAGTCTTCATCCACAAACTTTTCAAGCGTAATATATCAGGGTATGGTTAAATTTCTAATCCAGTATTGCACTCTGAACTAACTCATTCAAAAGTTAGTACGTTTTGAGTAACATCAGTGCTGAAAAATTAAAAATGGCGCTTTTATTACCAAAAAAGCGAAGCTAAGTAACTGCGTTCATGAAAATCCATTGACTATTCGTATATAAACTTTAGGAATCTATACCACTCTGCCAGATTCATCTTGAAGGGATCATGCAACCTTGGGTAAGGCTACAACGAATAGATAGTGCTCCAACCACACTTAGTTCATGAGCTCCCAGGAAGCTGAATGGTGCTGGTGATTCATGTTTGTGTCATAGAAAGTGTTGTAACGTCATCAATGTTTTGTTGTGCAATAACCGCAACTTGGGATAGTTGGAGAAGCACACCCTCCCGTAAACTGAATGATACGTTTACGTACGGATCTTCTTTTAAAAAATTCTAAGGAAAATCTCAAAGGGAACAAAATATAAGAACTAGTTAGCGGGGACTTAGCCCCTGGAGTTTGAAAAACGCAGAATCTCATCTTTAGACATTCCTTGGATCATCCATGGCTGTTGGGCGAGTGAGAGAGACACACCACTTGGTTGATTCCTATTATAGTTAGTTATGAAGGCCAAAATAGTTTAGTTCCCAACGTTACATCATGGTTTATATCAGGTCATCTGAGGAATAAATGCGATAATAGCATAATGTTGACGTCAATAACCAAAGCTTAACGCACCTAGCTTGGCCTTCAGCTTCGTCACGCATAGGTACATTTTTCTATTTGATTCCCCCCCCCCCCCCCCATACACACCATCAATTAAACTCCGTCACCTGCAGCAGTAGCAGGATATCACAGCTGATGAAAAATGTCATTACTTTGAGTTACGTGGACTGCTAGATGGCCGCTGGGTATCTTAACTGCATGTGTATAACTACACTATTGAACATTCTCCTGACTTCACAGTTCACTATTTAGATTTTTATTATTATTAGTGATGAACATTCACAGTTGGAAGTGGCAACAGTCAGCGTGACGTTCACAGTACTCGTTTTTTCCAGCCCGAGAATGATAAAACATTTGTTCTGATACGGGCATTAAGTTTTATTTCATCTAGTTAAGCATGCAAATGTTTTATTAGAAGGTTTTGAAGTGTTCACTGTTGGAATAGAAAGCTTGTTGCTAGAAATAAGCGCAAACTTGTGGTACCCACTATTTTATGTTTTTACACATTTCTGAGCTCTGCAGAGCTTATCTTTGTCGTAGCATACGTGCTTGGATTGGACGGGGGTGTTCTAACAAAGAAATGCTTGGTAAAAGGCTGCCAATAACTAACCTGACTGCAGCGCAACTGGCCACACAACCTTGTTGATAAGACACCACAATAACCTAACTTGTAGCCCCATCGCTGTTAATCTAATTTAATCTGAAGCTGGGTTGCATGTTATGTGTTTAAGAATTGCCGTGCTGTTGATTGAATGACCCAATTTGGGACATGTCTGAGTGTTTTCTGGTACCATCAGGAGATTAAAGCCTGCATGTCTGGTTGAATTGCCCCTCAGCCTTGAATTGTACACACTCTGGGAACCATAACTAAAGAGCCATCCTCGGTGTTAGTCCAGTCTCCAGTACAGCCCTGATTTCAGTTTAATCCATAAATAAAAATTCGTAATTTCAACAATGAAAATGTGTGAGGAGCCTTTTTTTAATGATACGTGGTACAAAAATGGCTAAAGCACTCCAGGCAGATAGCCACTATGTATGTTAGGCGAGTACCTCTTCCTCAGCAGATTGTGTATTCTTCGCTAGTGCTTCCAATGCGAAGACATCTAATGCGTTCAGCTGCAGCTAACTACGAGCCAAGGAAGGACTCACAAAAAATGAGCAGTGATTCGATTGTACACACATGATGTGATTATGGGTTTAGTTCCCAGAACCAGAAGCACAGCCAGTTTGCACAAAAACTTAATTCTGTTCTTAATTCGAAGCGCATGACAGTCAGGTTGCTTATTACTGGATGGAGGTCAAACGAGTATACTTCGTTAATATATATTAAATACACGTGATAGTGAGGGATTTTCCTCTACCTATTGAGAACAGCAAGGCGCCCCTTTTCTATCTTGAGGACCTCTAACTATCCACGTTGTTTTTCTGGTTTCTCTGCATACTATCTCGATGGGAGAAAAATTAAAACACCACCCGTGTACCCAATTGAATCTGTGGAATCTCCATCCTCAAGAGGCGCCATTTCACAGAATGTGGCACAAATACTCTTTTTGTGTTTTCATTTGCAGCTGTGTGTGATTTGAAGGCTACTCCCGTTTTTGCGGCTTAGTGTTCTCATGTATCACCTCTTTGTGCCTCAACTACGTTGCACAATCAGTCATCACTTTCAGAAACTGGTTCAATGATTTCCTTTCTGTTTTGGTTCATAGCACCTCCTCAACTAACATGGAGATCTTGTTAGCTGTCTGTACATTAGAATTCACCGTACCACATTACCTGGACTGGAACTCAACACGGTGTAGGTTTGCCTAGACGACACGCCTTTTAAGCGCCATGCTGCTCTTCTAATTAGCAGTTCGGATATGTTTACCATACAATTGAATGAATCCAGATAGTAAGACACATTCTAATTTGTGTACTCTACTCATTGACTGCCCCATCCCAACTTCATGGAGATTTATTATAAGTCATTCTCAGTATTATCAATAAAGAAATAATAGAGCCGATTATCAGGGCACATCCACTGCTGCAACCGCTACAAAGTCACATCTGAGCACACGATCGCAGAAAAGTGAAATGAATGTGAAAAACTAAGAAAAAAACTCAAAATTAAAACAAAACTGAAATCTATTCCTCTATAGAAAACAATGAGGGCGAACAAACACCGAATTGACTGGAAAATACACATTGACTACGCCCGTTTGGTATACAGTTTTACATAATAAAATAACAGGCCAGAAAAATAGTAACTGATGAAACTAAAACAGGAAAAAAATCCAAATTTGATCTCATAATTGGGGTGTTTTTTAAAACAATATATTAACCAATTTGGACGAGCTGTACAACTACAGTAGCCATCACGAAATAGGGCTGTTGGGACCAGCACAACTCAGAGCATGTTTTGCCTCTTTGTCTACGTGGCAGGGGTTTATGTTGGACTAAGCACAATTCCAGAGTTTGTGTGCAGTTGACTGATTGAATTGACCATCTGCGGCATTGAATGACTTAGTGATACTTAGTGACTACTATGAGGTACTACTGAGGGACTGGGCAAGAAGTATGTTGAGGGATGTCTCTTTTAGAGACTAGAAGCTTCTACGAGAAGGCCTGAGCCACAAGTAGGTAGAATGCCAGACGTGTAGTGATTGACCCTCAGCACAAAGCAATCCCAAAGTCTTCAAGCCAAGGAATATGACATAGAAAATGAGTCGCAGCATTACAAACTCCAGGGAGGCAATGGGAACACCACAAACCTACGCTAGGCAATGCCTCATAGATACTTGGCGAGTTGTTGAAGCAATGGCATCATTGCTCCTTGCACAACTCAGTAGCCATGACAAGAGCAGACCTGAACTAGAACCAGGTCGTGGCGTATGTCAGACACATAGTGATTGACCTGCAGCACAACGCAACGTCAGTCTTCAAGTTCATGACTCACAGCTTCTACGGAAGTGGTGAGAGTGGAATTGGAGCAACTGGAATCTGCATTAGACTTCTTAGAATCCGATCAATATAACCTTAAGAATGAATCACTGCACTACACACTCCAGGGAGGCAATAGAAAGTAGATCTTACGCATCCTCACCGCTACCTTACACTTCCCCTCACACGTACTCTAAGCAATACCTCACAGAATACAAAATCACTCTTCCAAAGCCCCCAAAAACGTTTTATCCTCGCCCCAAAAATCCTTTCTCTTCGCGGAGGTACCCCAATTTCCATTTCGTGACAGCCAGTACAGTCAGAGGAAATAAAAGCCCAAATGAGAGGCTGCCTATACAATAAATTAACTAGACCCTTCGACGCCTTCGACATTCTGGCGACGGCGAACCACATAAACAACAAAACAGAACAAAGTGAAATTACTCTTTAAAAAATTCAAATCGTCTTTGGTCTAAGTTTTCAACAAATCGACCAACTCAGTTCTTCATCCTATCAAGAATTTATAGCGTGGAAATTCCAACAAGACGGAAAAAAGCGCCATTCTACACTCGACTCTTCAATCCTCTATTAACTAAATATTAATCCTCTCTTTTAAATATATATAATTATATATTTATTATACATCTATACAACATTCAAAAAACGAATTCTTCCAATATTATTATAAATAAAGTAGATTTCCCTTCAAGAAACATTTGGCTTTTTTCTACAATGTTTGCATTTTGTCCCCCTTATACGCATTAAATTTGTAGTACAAATTACACAAAGTTACAATAAAGAAACAAAATGGTGGTAAATTAACGAATTTCTTAGAGGTAAATAGAAAATTATTCGTCAACATTTGGATAACTTTTTTTTTCTTTATGGCACACAACAATTTGTAAGTCATATTGGCATTTTTTTCACATTGGCAGCAACAATTTTTGATAAAGATACGATTTAAGACTGTAGTACTGGGGTTGTAGCTGGTGGACTATTAAATTGCGACTTTGAGGAGCTGTCGCTAAGACTAGATTTCTTGCACGGTTTGTTTAAGGAGTTTGAAAGGCATTTTATGAGTTAAAAATTAACCCGAGGCTGTTTTTCTGGGCAACGTGTGCTCTTCTTGCTTCGCCTGTACTGCTTATGAGGTGGAGATCGGCTAATACAGCTAAGATTCGTTAGAACCACCACGAGTCTCGGTTGTAATCGACTGATACACCTGCGAGGTTGTCACATGCGGTACGAAATATGTGAGTATGCTCAAGAAGGGGCCCTTCTGCTCTCGCCTGAGTACATGCACCTCTGCTTCGTACAGCAGTCACAACTATTCCCGTGGCTCTATAGGGGTAGAGCAAGAAAAATCGTTGCCAGGAGAAGGAGGGCGTCAGAATTACATTGCACTATTTATAAAACTCTGCCCTCCAATGCACCACCAATATTGGCAAGTCATGAGTGCAGCTATGTGAATTCTGCAAGACAGGGCTGAAGTCGAAGCACATCCGACGTATACGTAACCTTAAAGCCGCAGTACTGGGGGCTATTTACGCTGTTGCAACGATGCCAACCAGCGCCTTAGCGTCTGCCAGTCAGCAGAAAAGACACACTGCGGTTAACCCACGAAAAATAAAATGCCCTTCAAATTCACGAGGCGGTGGTTTGATACACTTAACCTAAAAAAACAACATGCCAATCGTAAATACACAAAACAAGCCGACGAATCAATTGAATCAAATATGAGCGAGCGGGCGGGATAGTCGAAATTTCGTCAAATTTCTATAATTTGAATCTTAAAATTTCTATGAAAACCGTTGTTTATCTAAACACAGAAAAATTGTACTCGACTACTACGAAACATTTACCCCCTTTTCCCCCCTCCCTTCCCACCCACTTAAAACAATCCCATAGTCTTCCCATTAAAATCTGTTTAAACACAAAATATATATATTGTATTTACATATGAAAAGACATTTGTATTAAAATCTAATAAGGCGGTAAGGCATTTTTCCCCCTCTTTTCTCATTTAAATAAATTAGCGCTCAGAATCCGACGCGAACAAATCAACGAGGGAACCAAACAGGTTTTATCATGTTGGCAGTAGTGAATTTTCTTTCACTCGAAGGAAACGAAAAAAAACGAGTAAACTTGGAGATAAAAAACCTAAAATCGATAAAAACGCGACTAGTTCAAAATGACGGCCATTAAGAGGAAAAGGCAGTTCTGAACCGGTTTAAGTGTGTTGGCCGCAAGATGATCGACTACTCGATTGATTTTGCTGCAGGAAAGAAATTAATGAGTATCGAAACGAAATCATACTTAACCAACATGAACCTTTCATTCGCAACATTTTTTTTTTTTCTAGTATCACCCAAAGCTTCTTACACAAAGTAATTACAAGGGTAGAAATCACACTAATTCTGTACTTTTTTGTAATACGACGATATTCTATTCGACACAAAGGAACGAAAAACTAAATTTCCCAGGAGAAGTAACGAAAATACGGAGTCAGTCAAACTTGGTGAGGCGGCGGCGATGAGTTAATGTGATTCACATTTTAGAGAGTAGTACATTTTGAGTTCAAAATCATTCGAAAATATTGTAAGGTGGATGCTAGGGCTCAATTCTTTCCCTGCACTCATGTCTTCCAAACGTGAACTCCCTGACCTATCCACGATTTCCTCTATAAAGTTACATTAGGTCCTCCAAACACCAATTTCTGGAAGTTGGGTGGTCTAATTTCGCCCAAAGGTTTGTTGACGACTGAGCAGACGCACGAGAACGAGAACATCCTCCAAAGCTCAGTTATCTTCTTTTATTTTCACAAATCGTCAATAAGCAGGCTCCCGTCTCAGTCTGGAGCAGCTTTCTACAGGGCACCCCGCACTTTTGGTTACGACTGGGTTGTGGAGATATCTGTTGCCTCTGATACGGGAACAGGCCGGTTAAGCGATGGCCCTCCACCGAAAATTCCTTTCAGGATGTAACTTGATGGAGAGGGGGTGAAATCGATTCGCTCTTCAAACGATAATTGTTTTGACTTAGACGGTTGTAAGGCAAGAAGTGTCCACTGGCAGTCAGAGTTCAGATCTAGTTGTAAAGAAAAAACTAAAAACCGCGCGTTTCCCGATGCTTCGGATGCCACACAAAAAAATGAAGGAGAAAATTATACGCGTTCGCTCGTTAACTAAACGATTTGGAAGCTATTCCATTAATTTGAGAAGTGAACGACTACTTTTATTGACAACAAACTTTCAACTTTTATCAGAGAAACTCCACAAAAAAATTAACCCTTTTCAACTTGTACAATCTGCTTTGTTGTGAAAGGGCTTTATGCCACACACACACAGTCCTTTTATTTTCAGAGTACGTTGAATTTTAAAGTTACACGCGGAAGGCACGTCAACTTTTCTATCACCAGCTTCACACATTTTAGTGCAGATTAAGGGGATGAAAAAGGCGTGAAAAGTAGGGAGGAAACTCATAAGAAGAGACGCTACGCTGCTGAGTAGCGTAACTTTGAAAATAATTCGAAAAATTGTACACCCGTACGAACGAGTCAATTGATAAAAATAAATGATTTTCTGAACGAAAAAAATAGTCAAGTTAGTTCGACTTAAATACTGAACATTTTCGTTTTCAATTGGGGTTTTTGATTAAATGGATAGCTAAGTGCATAGCATCAGGGGAGGAGGCTTGCAGACTGAGATAGCTTTCCCAGAGTTGCGTAATGGAAAAGAAAATTTTTAAAAAATGTCACCTCTTTTCCAGCCTCAAGAATTAGAGACTCGGGATTAGACATCTGAGTTGCCTGTGCAGTTGGAAGGAAAGGTGGAGCTAAAACGTACTTCGGATGCCCAGTTCGGGGATTTTCTTATCGGTACGCTCACTTTATCACATGACTACTCCTCCCCCTCCATATACCTTGCTTTTGCAATTGTTTGAAAGTAGATACGTTTCAGGGCTCCTGGGGCACCACTTTTGTGGCGTTATAAGGAAACTGTTCTTAAGTCGCAGTTCATATTTTCCTTCTCGACAACACCGATTAACTCCCTCAATACTTAACGTTTTTCTTAAAGACTTGGGCAGGAACGTCTGGCAGTCACCATAAAGGAACAACACCTCGCTGAACGAATTAGTTGGGGGTGTAAAGAAGTACTTTTGTATCCCTATAATTCTACCCCTCCCACCATTGTCACCTTACGGGTCACTACAACTGCAGCCTCTTTAGAGGCATTTCAGGGGGAGCAGTTCCCGTATGAAATAAAAATGATTTAGCCAAGTTCTGTCACCACAAATAGTTCAGACAACCAATGCTATAATTGTGGAACAGTTCAAAATTAAAATTCCTGTCCCGTGTGAATCACTAGCAGAACTCTGATCGGACGAAAACTGTTGCCACCAGCATTCCTCCGAAGTTGGACAGAAAGGACGTTTAGACACTCCTTTTTGTTACTTTCCAAACCTTCGGCAAGTAATATCAGCTAAACGCGTCTAGATAACAGGAAGGTTCAAAACCATAAACCGTTATACAAACAATATGTAACGCATTCACCGCTCAACTTTACAATCTGCCTTATTTAGATCGGTTGCAGTCAAAATAATCGAATAACTCTTCAAAACGAACGCACCCAACAATTTACCAAATTACGTAATAATCGAAAACATAAAACTCACTCGAAAAATACAAAATTAAAGCTTCGCCAGTAGGATATTTCAATAACTAAAACTCACAATGAACTCAACGAATTTCCACCTCACAAAGTGCCGACTCGTCGTCAAAAAAAAGCTCTAAAAAGTACGTAAAATTCACAACTTTAGAATTTGAAAAAAAGAAGTAATTTTGCGATATGACTTGTTGAACTTCAGTAATTTTTTTTTTTACAAGTACCAAAATACATATTCACGGAGGCGAATAAGGCTATACATTGTACATCAAAAGCTTTGTCCATTTTTTTTCTTCACATTTAAATTTGTCACTTTTTTTGTTTTGTTTTTAATTTTATTAATTTTTTTATTTATTTTTCGAATTTTATTTTTAAACAACGAAGACCCCCAAAGACTTGGTCCTACGTTGGGGGAGCGAGGAAACAAAAAAACAGTCTTAAAAACTATGGTTACTTCAATGGTAACTCATGTAAGTACCAGACAAAAAAAACTAAAGAACTCAAGTAAAAGTGCAGTACTTCGCGTTGAAGTATAGAAAAAAAGGAGAAAAAAAAAGTAGTCTACAATCGAACAAAAATAACGTTACAACTTCAAAAACTCCAAAATTCAACCAAAACGTCTCTTCTTTGGTGATAAACGAGTTCCTTCGACGGTTTTGATAAGCTAAACTTCGACAAAACCTAGCGAATGAAACAAGCAAAATAAGTTGTTTGTCTGTAATGTAAAATGTTTTTTTTTTGTGTTTTTTACAAATTAGAGGCCGACGGGATTTCCTCGCGAGGAAAAGTGCGCCGGTTCGAGAAAAAAAAGAGAGAAGAGAAAAAAAAAAAGAAAGTTGTGTATGTGTGCGCGTTTTCCCAGCAGAAATAAGTCGCCTGGGATGAGCAAGCGGTGAAGTACTTAATACGGGCGAGACGCCTCTTTCGATCTCTTCAGCTGAACTTTGAGTCGTTTGGTTCCAATTTGAAATCCGTGCATGTTCGAAATCGCCGCTTGAGCGCTGATCGGGTTGTCGTACGAGACGAATCCTGCACCGCGGAAAGGAAAAAAAGAAGACAAATCGTTTGAGTAAACGTGAAATGGCGTCAGAATATGATTATTTGCAGGTTCAAAATTGCACGTATATAGCTGGAAAATAGTAATTTGTGGTGTTGGGAGGTTAACGTTGGGTTGGCCACGTTATGTCAGACAAGTGATCTGAAATAAGTTTGGGAAGTGATAAATTGTCCTAAGTTATAATCAGTCAGTAATTAATGTCATCAATTCGTCATTAAGTTGTGTGTATGACGTTGGGAACACGTCCCAGACCTGGTTTTTTCAGTTACATTGGGTCAGCTGTACTTCAGATGTGATGAGCCAGTTGTCCAGCCTTATATTACTCATGTTGAATCTCCGCTGAGCTGTCAGTTGACTTTAGTTGTGTCCGTGATCAACCGAGGTCAGTAAGTATTATCATTCATCCAGTTGTTCAGTTGTGTCAAGTCAGCTATCTAGGTGCGTGAACTATCCATACTATCAGTAGTCAGTTACAATTCTGCATTTGGGGATGTCTGGGGGAGTATCGAGGGGGTGGCCCCCACCTCCTCAGATCACACAGTTGAACAACGAAATTTGGTATGGGATGTCTGCAGAGCGAGCGCATTTTCAGGCCTTGTGGAGGCAGAACCTATCGTGACCCTAAGCCATAATGCACCGGTACATGGCTGTGCATTCCCGTGGTACCATGTTTGGGTTAAACAACGCTTTAGGCCAGAATGGTTGCTGGCTCGCCCCATCTTTTGATGGCACTAATGGCTTCACTTCCTCCCAAGACAAAGCAGTTTGGACTTACTGCCCTCTTGGTCCTGTGAATCATGCTGCATCAGTTATCTAGTAACGTCTGTGATTACATCAGAAGTCATGCAATGTGTATATCCAATCACGTCAGCAATCTCACTCAGTTGTACTTTATAGTGAGCCAGTAGTGCAGCCATATCTCAAATGCATTATAGTAGCACGTAAGCCAACTTGGGCCAATCTATTGTGTCACCTCAGGGCAACCTCCAGTCTTCATAACTAAATTTGATCAGTCTTCTTCTGATGACTCTTTATCATGCTGTTCAGTGGTGACTCAGTCATGGTGGAGTACTTTTTCAGTCTAGCTGCATCTGTTATATTGTATCCCCGTTGTGAGGTGTGTCCCCATGTGGACAACAGGCGATTTAAAGCCTAACTAATCTCCTGCAGCCTTAATTTATTTAATGACTGTCTGCATGACTGTGAGGTGGCGTTTCAGCAACAACACCTTCAGTCCCTCAAAGGTTTGCCTTATTACGAGCAATTAGCAAGGCCACTTGGGGTGTGTGCTAGACCATTTACCTAGGTGTGATCATTCTAGGCTAGCAAACTCACAGTCAATTACATGAGAGTTCTGGCCCAATCTTAGAGAACTAGATATGACAGCATCTACTGAAGTGCTCTAAGTGACCTGGCTGTTGTGCATGGTGCACAAGTAGCGAGCTCCACTGAACAAAAACTTGTTACGCTAGATGAATGAGCATTAGGTTAAGTGGTAAGTGAAATGAGAAACCTCATCAACTGGATGTGACAAGTACGAGTGGACCACTTGGACAAGCTAATTCCTCACAGGACTGGACTTCAACACGCACCAAAGACCTTACACATCTTGCGCCTCCAGTGTGGAAGAAACAAGAATCCACACGCACTGTAGTTCTTATATAGTGAGTAACAGTTCTTGGAGAAGCAGCCATTCCGTCCAGCTTTGACTACAAGTAAGGAGGCTTATAACCATTGGGTCCAGTTTGGGAAGAAGGTTATGACAAAGAAATGTCTTGACAATTAATCTCCCCCTTTGAAACTCCCCACCCAAGCAAATAGTTAGATCAGGTAGGAAACCAGATTAAGAGTTCTTCCCAGATGGTACGAATTCCCGCATTGTGACATGAAGACAACAGCTCTCCACCGGGAGACTGGTTAAATGGCAACCTGCTGTACCTCCACATGTCTGGGTTTAATGGATGAGTAAGTGGCCCCTCCATGACTTTTGACTAATATAATGGCCATTTTGACTAGGAAACACCACATGCGCCACAAGTAATGTAAGTCCTCTCAGTCTGGTTGATGCAGCTGCGCCTCAGTCAAGTTAAGGAAGCACTGTCCAACTGCTTCCATCGTTCTGTCAACTCTCCAGTTCTCCAATTATACCAGAAATCCAGTAGTTCCTCAGTTGCCTGCCATAACAGTTACGTGTTGCAGTTGTGTGTGAAGGAAGCCACACATTGCTGCTTAGTATTGGGACAGCCGCCTATTTTATTCTCGTCTCATGTTACCCAAGGTCAGCCCACACAGTTGTATCTGCATAATTATGTCTTATTCACTTAGGGTCAGTCATGTTTTAGTCAGCCCTAAACCACACCCACGGTTCAGTTGTTCTGTTCTGGTTCACAACTGTTGGGTCACGCCTCAGTTGAGTTAATCATTTGTAGATCAGTCTTGTTGGTTCAGTTATCTAGTCAGTAGTCACAGTAATGTTGATTCAGTAGCCATTCTAACGCACTGGATCAGTAGTAGTAACAGTAGTGCTTTAGTAACCTCTGATCAGTCAGTGTTCCTTTCAGTTCTTCAGCGATGTTTGTCACCTCCTAGTATTTGTTTATTTGTCTTACTTCGTTATCAGCCCTGACTCAAGGCATATTGCATCAGCCACGTAAGCAGTGCTTGCCATTTTCAATCAACTTTCCAGTCTTCTGTCAGTCTCAGATGGTCAGCCAGGCAGCCACGTATTAGCGACATTTTGAGAGCCATCACACGATGTATGCGCCAAATTTTGTCTGTCATTTAGCTTCATATTTTCTCATCACATTAGCCAGTCGTCTAGCAGTCTCCGTCGTGTTAGGTCTGTCTTTCAGCACATCGCAGTACACAAAGGCCTGGAGAGAACTTTGGATGTGGTGGACCTCTAGTTCACACTCGATCGGCTTACTTCTAGAAACAGCTGTAGGAATCGATTGCAAAACTGTTTCTGGACGACTCTAGGCACTTTACTCCCACTACAAATTCAACTAGGCTTCAGTGCAAATACCATGCAGCACTGACATTAACCCCTATGCCAGTTTTCCATTGAACCTAACCTTCGCTTTCCAAACTAAACTTTTTGTAGGTTTGGTTGCACTTTGTCTAGTTCACTTGCAATTGTTCCTGCTTTGTTGCGCTTGGCATTTAGTTAAAAGAGCGTTAACCTGCGTAGCCTGGCTTGCCACACATAGCAAGAGGGATCCTTTTCCAGTGATCCAATGGCAGCTACACTCAAACTATAGGCAGTGAAAGATGAATGGGCTAAATGCAGTTGAACCCATACCCATTGCCATTCCCAGTCTCATTTCTTGTTATATTTTTCCACTTCTTTCAAATATTTAACAACTTTTTGCTGTTTACATGTGTGCCCTGCCCTGTATACCCTAGAAGAACATTTTTTGTTTGTTGGCAGTGAAACGTTTTGTAGAATGAGGCTGTTGCTCCTGAGGTCCGCATTAGTTCCGATCCTTATTTTCCCGCTGATCTCTCTCAGGGAGAAGTGGGGAAGTTGACAGGACATTCAAACGGAGTAGACAACACATTGAATCATTCGATCGGTTATCTTTTGAGACGTATCGCCAGTCTTTTACGAGTCACTCCTAAAGTGTACAAAACCGATTGTGCCAGTTGTCGACTAATAACTGAATCGAGTGAACTGCCAAAGGCATTAATTTGATTGACTGTTAATTGTGTCTTCATCCCATCATCTGTCATCCATTTTTTATTTCATTCAATTAGGGCAACTAGGTCGCCAAACCTCTGCCCATTGTGCAGGATCTTCTTGAGACTACTTATTGTCAGGACTTACATCTGCAGCGTGGTAGATCCTCCTGAAGGTTGATCATAGTTCCTAAAATCATATAAGACACAACTACCTGCTGCCCTGCTCTCCTGCTTGGAGGTCAGGGTTCACTACTGCAGCCTGTAGGCGTTTGTGGGTAGGGTGTTTCATAAATAACACGGCTTAATAACAGTATACATTCGGATTTCGATCTCTTGGTTGCAGCGGGTCCCTGCCATCTGATATTGATGGGTTCGATACGCCACAGAATCCAAAAACAGGTCATCGCATGTAATGGAGCCGCCAATAAACCAACAACCTCAATCAATCTCTTCGTCAGAAGTTGCCTCCGAGACACGAGCTTGCGCCCAGAGGTCGCACCACAATCCTTAGAACATCTCAAACCACAAAAATTAAATCGTCTCTAATAACTAAATAAATACATTCAAACTTAAAACATCTAAACACACACCGATGCAACTTCAACATACAAACAAGCGAAACCCTAAATGCGCTTTATTTAATCATCTTTTCGTGTCATTAGTTTTTGCGCAACATAAACGAGTGCATTCGAACGTAATTTGTCGTATCAACACATAGGTGAAAGAGACACAAACACAAAGGAAGAGGTAAACACAGATGGAGAGGTCACAAAATTGTACAGGAGCGCAACAACGGAAAAAAAGAAAAACAAAAACAAAAATGAAACGTAAAAAAATAAAATACACGAAAGACACAAAACAAACAGTTGGACTAGTTCCTCTGTGGTTAACTGGGTAAACAATGAGAAAACTTGAACGTAGTGCGCTCCCCCCTGCATCGTTTGTAAATGGTTTTAGAGGGGAAGCTAAATATGATCAAGCGGGGGCATTGAAGTACGATTAAGGTGAACAAGTGCAAAACACGAATCGAACTTTTGAAGAAATAAGAAGTAACTTAGGGGAAACAGCGGGATCGTCTTATCTCTGCGCTGCGCAGAACACTTTTGATTAATAAATAGTTATGAGTCAGTGGCGGCCATTGCAAGGAAGAAGAAAAAGAAAATTTTTGAGAAATGGCAGTACTATTCAATTGGGCAGCAAGGGAGTTCCAGCGAACGAGGTTCTTCGGGCTAATCCAATTTTCTGGAGATACAAGTTTCCTCTACTTCCATCAGGGCTCTTGAACTGTTTCATTGAGGTTGTTTTCTCCCACCTGAGTATTGGAAGCTAACCCAACTGCTTCTGTTTGACGATATTGACTAAGAGTAGCAGGAGACCATTTGACTGGACAAATGAGCACCCACAGGCTCTAAAACTGACTGGGCTGAAGATGGGAACACAAGGTTCTTTGCAAAGGGTCTCAGATGGTACATGAAAGCATTATTCAACCTAGCAGCTCAATGCCAAAGGGTAGCAATCTATACTTTGAGTAGGTGTCAGGATACGAGCTACAGACCCTCGTTCAAAAGAACTCGTGTCCAGTGGGTCACACATTGAACAGAAGAGGAGCGCTGGCTGAGCCTAACGCAGATGTTGCATACGCTGCAAGGTCCTCTGGGGTGATGCAGGAGTCAACAAACTGTGGGGAGCATGAGAGCAACGTGCTCCCCTTCAGAATCTTTATCAAATCAGTACGATTGAAGTGTAGGTAAAGAAGTCAACCACCAACAGGAGGCTGAGATATCCATTAGCCAATCCTGCAATACTATCTTTTTAAGCAAGGGGGTAGGGAGGAATTGCTATTCGTTTCCAATCATTGTGTAGGACACTCCACACCACATAGCCTAACCTCAAGCTTTCTCCTTTCTGCCCAGTTCTATTCACCATCTATTCGACAAGATTTCTATTTCTAGATCTGGTCTGAATGGCCCTTTCAGCAACTTACGCTCTCCACTGCAAGTGCATTGTGGAACGAAAATTGAATTCTCGTTACCTACAGCTAAGAGCTCCATGGCATGCAGAGTGGAGTATGCGAGAGAGAACAGGACCCATTGAAGTCACTGTACCAGCTAGGAACTGGCTTGTTCAATGGTCCAAACCCACTCACTCGAATTTCAGGAGGAGGAATTCCATCTTTCTCACTCACACTCGAAGCAAATCTGCACGCAACCCCTAATTGATTGTACTTACTCGACACCGACTGAAATTCAACTATCAACAGGCATAATTTGTAAGAGTTGATAGTGCAACAGCGCAGAAACAAGAAAATCAGGCCAAAATAAATGAGGATTTGTGCTCGTGAACCGCGAAAATAAAAGAGAAAACGAAAGAAAAAAAAAGAAGGAAACAAAATAAAGAAGGGGGAAAGTAAACGGTGAAAGTATGAAGAAAGGAATAGGCACAATAATAAAAAAGATCAGGTTCGATTTGAGATACGATATTTGAAACATACCAAAACATTTAGATAAATGTGTATATTTGTCAATGAAGACTTTTGCGGAAATAACGTTTCCAAACGGGAGGAAGGTTTGAGCAAGCTCCGTGTCAGTGTACTCAGCCGGGAGATGGTATATGAACAGATTTGCTCCTTCCGGGCCTTCTATTTGTTTTCCAGCTCGTCCGATCGCCGCTAAAACACCCATCAACAACATTTTTCTCAGGTTTCCGTGCCTTTTTTTCATCGTCCACATTAAAAAAATTTCTGGGTTTCCTTGATTTGATTTTTTCAATTTATTTTTTGGTGTGACTTTCGTTCGGATGAAATATCAAAAGGCTGCGCTGCGAAGGTGAGGGAAAGCGATGATGAGCGATCGATTCGGGCAGATATTGTCACGGGCGCGAAGGTGAGGGATGGCAGCTCGCTGGACCTCAATGCACCCCTGCTGAAGAGATTAGTAACACCGGCAATGCCGAGGACTACCGGTTTTGATTTTTATACTACGACAACTATAGTGTAAGACCGTTTTTTTTTTGGCCGTTTTCGAAAGAAGTTTTTTCGACTCGCACGTCTTTAGAACGAGCACATCTGAAGGAAACTCGAAAATGTTTATCAACCTTTTACATAAATATCCTTCCTACTTTGCAGTGCCTGGAATCCAAGAAAAATAGCAGATTGCGACCCAAAGCAGCAGACCCATGCTGTTGGAGAGTGCTGCTTTGGCTACTCACGACAGTTGGCCTAGAGATGAAATTCCTCAAGGTCCAGCAGGCACCTGTCACCCCTCCCCACCGCAACAGTTACAATATCGACGAGAAATCTCGCTCAGTGAGGCAATTGACGAGTAATTTGCTACTTATTGGAATAACATTGGTGGCGGCGGGTGCTATCTGTCTAAGGCAGGAAGCAAGTAATAATACCTCACCTGGAAGTGCAGAGCAGCTGTGAGATGAGGCTACAGCTACTTTCCAGTTGAGAGAAAGTGGTTCTAGACGCGATTATCGGAGATATAATGGAAATCCAATTTTTTTTGCAGAGAAACAGCCTATTTCCACAGAAAAAATTATACTTACTCAGTGCGTACTTATACATTGTGATGTGAAATAAACCCGCGGCTTCGTCGACAAAGCAAGGATCAGAAAAGGCGACCTTATCAGTCTTCTAACCTTTGGCCTTTTGGTTTCTATTACATCGCCTTCGGCAATCTATTGGCCCCTAAAATACCATCCCTCATCTTGTCTGTCTACTGATGGTCCCTTTTCTCAACTTTTTCCCGAGGAACTATATCAATTTCCAGACTTTCCCGTATCGGTATATAAATCATTATTTTACGCTATCTGTCCCTATAGTTTGTGAACGTATCAACAAAAGTTCTGAATGGGTTGATTTCAGTTTCTCGTTACGATATAATTTGGAACAACTAGCCTCTAGCAAGAACTCCTGCTATTCTCGATTCACTTTCACCCTTCATTTTTAGGCAACCATTTGTCAGGCCATTTAGGCAGTCATTTTTTGCGTTTGTTTTAAATAATTTATTCGTGCCCTTGTACACAAGTTAGAGCTAACTACTGCAATTTCTGTTGTCTGAAGTTTTCCATTATTTCGTTTCCATGGGTTCATCCCTGGTTACCTAGCAACAACATCTCAGTGGTTCTGTGAGAGCTTTACTTCAACAGGAAATCAAATGGTCGAGGAGCTCGAATTTGTTGAGTACGCTATAGGTTCAAATAACGTATCTCTGCACAATTGAACTGTTGCTGTGTTAATTTGATCTGGTCGAGGACTTACGCCTTCTTTGAGATTCAATATAATGTCGTTCACTTGTTTAGTTCTGACTTCCATGAAAACCTCGCTACTAATCCTGACATATCCTCTGTTACTGACAGAATTCCGCTATTTTCAAGGGATTGTGCTTTCTGACGATTTTTACCTGCTGCTACTCTAAAGGAAGTATTGTAATTGTGTAAGAAGAAAGTTGTTTTCTTCACATCTTCAAATTTTGTTACCTACTGAGTCAGAGAAAATTGGCGAGCAATGCGTACCGCCTGACTCGCATTGTAACTAACCCAGTGATCGTAGTCTAGTGGTTATAGACGAAGATTCATAATCCGACGAAAGTTGGGCATTGGATTGGAGTGCTGTAACTTTGCCTGAGTCAGCGGCTCTCCAATGGTGACAGAAGTTCCAACCTCCGCTCCTTCATTCCAAGAAAAAGAAGAGAGCCAGAGAGAAAAATAAAAAAATTAAAGAGAGAAAATAATGGGGCGAATTCTCGGGTCCTAGATTCGCTGACACTGTGAAAGTTCAGGCGAAGAGAAAAATGGGGACGCGCCTGCTCAGGCAAAAATTACAGCGATCACGAGCTCTGATCCAATGCTCAACTTTTCGTTTGATTGTGAATCTTCGTCTATGACCACTAGAGTCAGGCAGTACACGTGTGACTGTAATATGGCAGGACTCTTTCATTTCGTTCATAATTTTTTGAAGGCAGATTGTTACATTTCAGGGAGAAAAAGTGTTTATTTTGACACGATAGGCAGAGAGGTCGCTGGGAAGGATCGTCACTCCCTCGCCATTTCAGACTGAGCTTTCTTTTCCTGTTTAAAAAAATCATCCTGATCCAATTTTCGTCCAAGACATTCCTGTTTGCCCCATTTTCAATGTGTAAAAGTGCTACTGACGAGGTTTTCTTGTTATAAACTCTTTCGCGGTCGCTCCCACTGTGTCTGCTCGTGAACAACTGTGGCTTTTTATAAGAGCATTGGCACGAAAAGGAAAACTTGGATGAGCCCCCTCATTTCCTCATTCCATTTATATTTTTTCTGGCGTATCCCTTTTCCAGATGCTTTCCGGTTGAGGGTGATCTATTCAACGGTCGCGATCACGTGGCTTTCAAATTACAAGGGAAGTTTAATAATTTTATTATAATTGGCCACAACAGCAATAGTTGAGATTTCAGTTATTGTGCGCCTTACGGCGATATAGTCTACCACGCTACTAGAGCACAACAAAGGGGGATGTATATAAAACCACCAACGATTTCTTGAAGGAAACGAGCGATTTGGCAGTACAACCCTATTATTATCTACGTATACCCAGGGATTTCAGTGATTAGAATGCTTAGTACATCTATGTGCACAACTAAAGTAGAACTATTTGAGCCCCATCCTGTCACCCACCTATTATATTTTGTTGCCAACCTGCTGATTCTAATTCCAAGCCACCATGCCCTTTATCACACACTAACTTGTCAATATCCATCTGTGGAACACAAAGTGGAGCTCAAATTGATAAGTACGGAAATATTATTGCACCTCACGCTCGATCACTAACGACAACCGTTATTCCAACATTAATCGCCAATTGCCCCACGAAGTTGAGGAAAAATTTGAACTTTTCTCCGTCTTACTCACTCTCACTCTCTCTTCCTCTCTCATTCGGTAGGTTTTGTTCCACGAAGGATAAAAAATGAAACAGGAAAACCCGAAACTGAATCAAGTAAACATAACTTGGTGAAAGATGAGATCATGGCAGGGGAATCGCTGAGTAAATAAAATATATTCGACGCTAAAACTCAAAGACTCCAGAGGAACATTTAGGAAGGAGAGGAGGGAGGAAAAAAGTCGAGACAGGAGAACGCCACAAGAAGGAATTCAGAACAGGGAAAAAAAAAGAAATATGACGTCAAGTTTCATTGAATTGGCATCCCTTTGTCGATGCGACAGTCAAAATTATTCGAAACGGTGAACCGTGAGGGTGCAGACCAAACGAATTGACTCCGTGAGTGTGATTTCCGCTGTTAATACTTTAATTACACACTAATACATTTCTCAATACTTCAAAACATTATTCAATCACATGAACTGAGCTGTAGGAGAGATGGTGTACATTCACAAAGTTCACCTTTTTTCCCGTAAATTGTTTTTCGAAGTTTAGTCTCAAGAGGTAGTCCGAATATAATTTCAGGAATGTAAAACATGGTCGAAAAGTGGGAAGGAGGAGAAAAATATGTATTAATTCTTTTCAATCGAATAACTACAATCAGCTCCCGGGGTTACGCTACGTGAAATATTTATATTCCTACAGTTTTCCAATAATGAAATCCAGAAGCGCTTTCCAAATTGACAATTCACTCTTCAGGGGCCGTGCAGGCCTAGAACTTTTTATGAATTCATGTGAATGTGTTGTATTAGCTCAATAGAATACCTGTGTTGAAGGACGATGTGATAAGATTAAAATACACGACCTGAGAGAGTCAATCCGCTACAGCCTCACGATTCACCACAGTAACCGTTAAAAAAATCAACGTTATTACGTTTTTAATAACAAAATCACGCAGTAGTTCACGAATTTGGAACAGAGGTCGTTGAAATTAACAACACCCCACGAAGGTACCGTAACTTGAAATTAGTTCGAGCTTCTTTCTGAAGAAAAACTGTCAAATCCATCTTTAAATTGATCGAGCAGTATACACATTTTACGTTCATTGGGCTGAGACGGGCAGGAAGGGGAAACACTATCCTGCACCTGACTCCAGAGTTCTTATGCGATTAAGTCAAACGATGGCCATTCCTAGGGTTTTGCAAGCTGCAGTGGGATATACCCCATTCTTCACATGGTTAGCAGACTGCAAAGAGTGTTGATGTTGGAAGTAGAAACCACAAAGGAAGCCAAGCTGATACAGCTGTGGACTGTGGAATCATCAACAAATAGGAATGGGGAACAATATGTACTACATCCCGCTATTTGTACAGGCATCGAAGAATGTTCCAATATCTGGTTGCATACCCTGCTCGATCGATTTCACGAAAACTTCGTGAACGTTTTTGTAACTAATAAGCTCCTCGTGTTACACATTTCGATTAGAACGACGGGGCATCTCAATTCAATCGATACATTGGGTTCAGCCCCGCAATCAACTTCAGATAATTCCAAAGCGTTTTTCGAGAGCACTCAGATTGCTGCATTTTGTGTTTCATACAAAACAAATAAGCTGAGTCCACAGCGCAAGAGCACGATCATTTACACGAATCCGATTGCAAATTTGATAATTGCAATTGCCACCGTGAGTTATCTCGAGTCACACAATTCCCCTTGAATTTCAATGGCAAGAAGCATGTGCGCCGCAGACATTTTTTCAACAACAAATTACTTACAAAGAATCGCGTTCATAAGAAAATATCTCAGAGTTAACGGAAAGATAAAAGCAGCATACCAGAAAACTGTTGGTAAGCCTCGGGCAATGAGAGTGGTGAGTGCCCGTAGCTATTCATTGAGCTCAACGTGCTCAGCGATTGCGGCGCTACAAACATAACAAAATCGATTAATGAAGTGGCCAGTATATTACAAATTATTTGAACAAAAAGTAGGTGTTAAAATATGGGCGTGAGCTTGGGGAGGCAAATTTGAATAAAACGTCAGGGGGCGCACATTCCACAACAGTCCGGACCTGGCATGTTATTTCGATGGTTTTTGTCCACCAATGAGAACCAACATCCAGAATCTGTGGATTAATTCCTCCAAGAGGCGCATGCCAAATTGCATTTTGATCTCCCCCACCAAATTAGGAGCAGCAAACAACTAGTGGACACACAACTCCCTGCTACTCAGAGCTTTGCTTTTGATAACATGAGAGCCCCACCAAACTGTCTTCCTTTCGTAGGAAATTCGTTCAGTTACGCCAGCAGTGCAGCCTCGACGAGTACGTTGTGGACAAGGATCAGTCGTTCGAAGGGATGTAGCTTCAAACATTTGACACACACACAAACACTCCCTTCGATGAAATGCACGAAGACAACGGTGCACATCATATCAATATGTTATGCACATGAACTGAAATATAAACAGCCGCTTTGACACGAACATAAATGGGAGTGTACACAATAGGATCTTATCCTCTGTGTACCCTGAATCCACTTGACTTCCTTTAACGCGCTGAGGAGCAGTAAAAGTGACGTGCATCATGTAAGTAACTATTTTAACCAAAGACCCAACAGAAAGCCTCAGGCCAACGATCCTTCCATAAAGCGCTGACCATTTTTTCTTCATCCCAATATCGTTGATTACTTGCTATACGGTTTCATTGTCCTGTCTGCAACACCAGTCAGTTGCAAGTCGAGTTCAGTCAATTTTTGGACAATCTTTCCCTTCATTATAAGCTACGGCCTTTGTTGTTTTCGAATATTCTCACACCTACTAGAAACGCTATAGGAGGTGGCTGTCGCTCAATTGCTGGACTTGGCCCCACCCATTTATTCCTTCTCCCATCATATTGAATTCCACTGCCCAAAGGGTGAGGACAGCATTGTGATCATGCAAACATGAAGTTTATTCTTCCTCAGATCTTCAACGCTCCTCAATCCCTGTAAATTCGACAACTGGCTACACATACTGAGTCTCAAATTTGATTTGCAGACGAACGGCTGGGCTGGACTGATTGAGATCGTTCTTTCCTAGTTTTGTTCCTTGATTTTTACTTTCCCCCGCCCAAAGGGTAGGGAAAGTACAGTGATCTACTCAAAACATATTTGGTGATATCAATTCATTTATGTTCGCTTTTTTTTACTCAATTAATTTATCACTGAGCTCATTTGAATTTGGTAAAACACCACCACAGTGACAGAAAGTACCGGATTTTATTGTGCTTCTCGCACTCATGCCATGACCATTATTGTGCAATAGGTACACAGAGAATTAATAAGGCTGTAGAGATTATTTTTTGAAAAGGGTAATAATAGCTTTACCCACTGTTATCGGGTAAAAACTTTTAGAAATGTTATGTTTAGAGTAGCTCCTTCATGTATAATGAGCGTTAGTGAAGACCCATCGTGTTGGCACTTCAATGAACTACTACCCGAGATTTTTTAAGATTCTAATGACATGTGTTTACTAGGAAAATGGCAGAGGTGGTTACTGCACTTCTAACGGATCGCGCAATATCCCGCCATCTCAGAATCCCTTGGTCATAAATTAAAGTAGGAAGCAGAAGGAACTAACGTGGAATAGCTGATATTGTTAGCAAACGAAGGAATAGAGCGTGTGATTGCCACGCATTCACGTACAACGTTACCCATACAATTGTCAAGAAATCGACGAAACAAGTTGCCCCGTTGATTTACAAAAATTCAACAGTAACAGCTCGGAAACGGCTCGAATTTTCAATAATTTTAGTGGAAAACGTTCGATTTCGCCTCGGTCGCGCGATCTATACGACGTCGGATGAACTAAACTAGTTTGAACGTTCCCCGCTAGGGTCGCAACGGAAATTCCCGGCGCTTGAATTTGAACTATCAATTCGCGCGGGCGAGAAAAAATCGAACGATTTCCCGGTAAAACATTTCAATAGTCGAACGCGTTAAGTCCCGAAGTGTCGGTTTGGGAAAATATTTGAAAAGGACGAAGATCATCATTCGTACGTCGGCCTAGCGGCGACCGTTCAAACTACTTTAGTTCACCCGACGTCGTATAGATCGCGCGGCCGACGGTTTTCCACTCAAAATTTTCAAAATTCGATCGTTTTCCGAGTTGTTATCGCCAACTTTTTGCGAAACTTGTTTGTCGATTTCTTGAAAATTGTATTAATAACGTTGCACGCGAATAGGAGGGAATCACACGCTCTCTTCTCAAGTTTGTTAATGAATTAGGCTTTCACACATCAGTTGTGCTGTATATTATCGTCACAGACCTTCTGCCCCCGACTTTTATTTATGAC
The DNA here is from genome assembly GCA_020466155.1 of Pachypeltis micranthus. NCBI lineage: Eukaryota > Metazoa > Arthropoda > Insecta > Hemiptera > Miridae > Pachypeltis > Pachypeltis micranthus. Next base: position 45,618,275 of record CM035769.1, read on the forward strand.
CAAGGGATTTTGGCGTGGCAGGACATTGTGCGATCTGTTAGGAGTTCTGTGTTTTGTTAATTTCATGTCCCGTCCTACCAAAATACAGAAGCGCCATCTTATTATTTTGAAGAGGATAATAACCACTTTTCTAGAGTGGTTTATGGAGTGATCCCCATATCACTTACGAGCTGTTTTAAGCGCTAATCCTATAGTTATTGGATTGAACTACCACACCAATTTTTGTGAAGATTCTAGTAACATTTCAGCGGACATTATAAAGTAAAACCCGCGCTGAAATCGATTTTGTGGATAATGTTGGTAATTTATTGTGCTCCTGGTTCTGGGTTATCTTCCCAGGAGCATGCCCATGCTACCAGGCGCAACCATGGGTTGTGGATAGTGGAACGGCCACGGCATTGTCCCCAGGGACATGTCTGCGGCCAGCTGTGAATAAGGTCAGCATGCTAACTGAATAACAATGTGCAAAACCCAAGAGATCGCAGAAGAGATCCTGAACAAAGGGCTCAAGGGCAAGCGGATCTACATTTCTCAGACAGCCAGGCCGCCTTATAGGCCATCGCAGCCTATATTTTTAGGTCTAAGCTGGCATGGGAATGCCTCCATGCGCTCAAGCAGCTCGGCGCCCGTAACAGGCCCTCCCTCATTTGGGTGCCGGCTCACAGGGGGCATGAGGGCAATGAAAAGGCTGACCGCCTCGCGAAAAGGGGTACAGAATCCCTACCCATCGGGCCTGAACCACACGTGGGTCTGACGAAAAGTCACCTGAACCGTCTGGTTGCTCGATGGGAGATACAGGAAAATGGCGCCCATTGGCATCGCCAGCCACGACTAAGACAGGCGAAAAGGCTTGTCACGCCTTCCTGTCAAAGGGCGAAGGCGATGCTGACACTCTCTAGACAAGATTTCAGAGGCGGTGGAATGCAGACTCTGGGGTGAGGAGGACGAGACAGCAGAGCATATCCCATGTGAATGCCCTGCCTTGGCAGCAAAACGCTTTGAATACTTCGGTCAGGGGCCACTGAACCCCAAACTGTAGCGGACTCTGCGGTGAAGGACACACTCGGCTTCCTAAGGGGGGCGGGTATGTACGACGCCTTCTATTAAGAAAGGCCCTGCGTCACAATAGGCCCATATGCGGCCGCAGGGCCAAAAATTTCTCCAAATTTCTCCAAAAATCGTTCACAGACAGCCAAGGAAAGTAAAAAAATTGTGTTTTCTTCAGATTTTCACGTTTTGATGCCTAGGCCCTGCAGTTTGATTTGCGGGTGAACGGCTAGACCGATTGAGTTGTTTCTTCTTTTATGTTTGTTAATTTATATTGATGCGAAAATTAGGTTATGGACGATTTCCATCGAATGGAAGAATGGTGAGGGGGCGAAAATGAACTCGAAACCAGCGTTTTTCGCCTTTTTCTCGAAAGCCGCTTCAACGATTTTGATTAAACCTTCAAATTACCTTCTACTGGTAAGTATCTAACTTTTCTTCCGTATAAATATCTACACGAAAGTTCGGCAAACAGAGATATAGGCCTATGACGCCAAAATAGGGGGTTTTACGCTTTGTGCCAAACTGCTTCACCGATTCTCACCAAACTCACAGAACGCTTTCAAATAGTTAATACCTATATATTGTACCAAATAAATGTTCCTTCGACAGTGCATTAAACAGAGGTAAAAATCAAAATGTGTCGAAAGTAATGTCTTTTTGAACATTTCCTTAATTTCACTGCGTCACTGGATTTCATCAACCTTTTGGAGTGTGCTCTCGTAACCTATACCCTCATTTTGTTCTGTATCTATCTGTTGAACGAAGATATAGCAGGTCGTCGAATTTACCGGGGTCGCGGAAAGTGGTGAGTTGCTACGCACAAAATCATGCGTATTGTCCTCCACAACTGTTATAGCGCCCACGAAGAATTTTTCGAGCGGGTGCGGGAAGTTGTATGATTGTTCTCACCACATATTTACCACTAGAGTTGTACGCGCAACTCCACCCTCCCCTCAAAACGTTCTAAACAAAGCACAGTGAAAGGGATCATCAATATTTTACGAATGTTGTTTTTACCTGCAACATTGGAGCTCGCCAGGCTTGACAATGCTGTGAAAACAAATTAAAAGTCGTGATTAATAAGCAAAATGTAAACTAAATAGCTGCGCAGTCATGCAAACAGTAAACTCTTACAGCTAATGGCTTGGTAACTTTTTCTTCTGTTCGTTTATTGCTCAACGTGTTTACGACATTATTTCTGATCTTCACTCAGTTTTCTTAAAAGTTCAAACGGCTCGCAGGTTAGTGGCCACATCGACAGTCTTAGTTTTGAGCTCGCAATGTCGCAATCTCGAATATGCCAGGGCGCGCTAACAGCGTTTAGGACGTTTCCAACTCTTTGATTGATTTCTCGTTTCGATGGAGCAGTCCAGCCACGCCGTGCTCCATTTGTCCTGAGTATACAGTATAGGCTCATTCCGATATTTACAAGTTCGTCTAGCGCTAGCCCCGAACCAAATAAAACAAGAGGAAATCATCTAGATGGATGAGAGCTTACTGCAACTGGGGACAGGGAAGGATCATGGCGCATGACCAAAGGAGGCAATTCAGCAAATCGGCTGGATTGTCCCTCTGAGCTAAAGAAGAGAAGACTCTAGAGAGCACCTTGAGAAAGAGGGCCCCAGCTACCCTGCTCGTGTAAACACAGATTGTGATCGAGCAAATGCACATGGGATAAACAGTCCAAGTCAGTGCTGCTCTAGAACCAGGCCACACGTATACTGGTCTCAGCTGGGTACCACACAATCACCAAAAAGTTTATGTAGGGTGAGTCAGTCAACTTGTGGGATACTTTGTCACCACATTCTACGCCCCAAATGCAACCAAAATCCCCTATCAGTCCGTATTTGATTTTCTTTCGCCATGAATATGGAGCCCAATTGTGTCTTACGAATAAAGCAGGTTGCACGAGAATGACCCAAACTATTGAAGTTACAACCAATCGAAATACGCCATTCAAAAGACGCTTCACATTTCCTACAAGATGTTTTCTTAATTTTGGTTCATCTTTAGAAGCGACAACGAAAAGTTCAAAACTCGTAAATTGTAATTTAAAAAAAAAATTGACATTCAGTTGGTATGAGGGGTTTTTGTCGTCCAGAGAAGCAGCAAATGTCATGAAAAGTTATCAGCTTAATAATGTTTCATATGAAGTCACAAAAATGAATTGATAACTGGGAAGAAATGAGGGTTTGTCATCATTCTCCCAACGGAGTCAGCTTCAGCGGAATACATGATTTTTTAAAAACGAAATACACAATATTGCTGCAGTGTTTCTCCGGGCAAATTATTTTTCAACGCGGCCGTGCTCCTCCTCACTTCACACATACTTCGTGCTTCCTGTACATCATGCATTAAGTTGACAGGGATATTTTGGTCGCGTTTTGGGCGCGGGATATGCTGGAAAAGTAAGCCTAAAAACACGTTGACTGATTAGCCCTGTATATTGTGGAGTCCGAACTTTGTTCGTGAATGTGCTGGAAAGGCGAGGGAGTGAGGAACGTCGGAAAAACGCAGGAGAGTCGAGAAGTCGTCACTGGAAGCTGCTAGCGAATCGCTGCCTCAACTTTTTCCAGGCAGGAAAAAGACCGCAGGACGACTTATTTTTTGAATTTTGGGCTTCCGAGTGGATACCCGTCATTATATTTATTTAAAACTGTCAACAATTCAAATTAAATTTATTTCGTCGTATCTGAGGAAGTTTTTTTGTGTGAGACTAAGAGGGAGAAATATGCAAGGTCCCCACATCCTGAGTCTTTTTCCCCTACAGGGTGTAAACAAAAATAAAGGGAATAGAACCCCACAATATAGCTAATAGCTCAGTATGCAGGTATGCGCCACTGAAGAACAAGTTGGCAAAAAACGTCTACACGTGGGTTTCAGTGTTTAGATTATAACTGACAAAAAAAGACATCTAAACCAGCGTTTCATATTTTTACGATTTCTTTTGCAATTCTGCTATTTGCGATTTTATTTCTTTTTATCGTCTTTACGGAAACTTCATGGTTTTTATTGAATCACTACAGTGGCGATACCTCAACCCACTGTTTGTTGATTTGTTTGATCAAACGTCAATAACAACTCGCCAACCATTCAACTGTGACAAGGCGTAGCAGATTCTGCAGCTCCCAGTCCCTCGTCACCGTGATAGTCGCTTGGCTTCAAGTTTCGACGATTCAATCAATAATTGGGCACCTATGCCCAAAATGAAGATACCAGGGCGCCAGGTTGAAGCTGAGAGAACAATAACTGAAGTGGCCAAAAGAGGCTCATTTATAAACTTCTTTCCAAGGCTCTCAAAGTGGGTTCAAGTATCTTTCAATCCATAGCATATTGGAGTATAGCCCAGTTCATATTGAGTCCCCCGCACCTCTCGACAATTGAAAAGATCACAACAAAAATGATATAGTCTTATTATTACAAACGCCAAACCACAAACCAATGTCACACGCCAAAAATAAAATTGCGCAACTGCGCGCCAGAAAATAACCATAATAACGAGAGTTAGTTCCCCAGTTATTCCTGCGATAAACTACGACAAAAATGCATTTAATCAAAGCAAACCACAAATTATATTGAAGACAACTCATGAGAAAAAAAAAATACAGTTGACAAGACTCAAATAAAAGAATACGAAGTATGACTTCAACCAAAGTTCATCACACAACAGGAAATTTAAAATTAGGTTCAACAGAATGTAAAATACCAATATTCGTACGCCAATGTAACAGAGGGATGATGAAGCAATACACTGGAATGGGCAATGATACACTTAGAAAATTGCGAAAGACGCGACTGATAAGCGAATACCATGCCAGCAAGAGGTCATTTTGCATGCAAGTAATTATACCTACCAAAATTAGACACACACAAGAAGACGCCATTGTGAGCAGAACGAGTTGGCAGTTAAGAGTAGTGTAATGCCATGATGCAGTAATTGAAATCAATTCGTGAGCTTAGGTTGATGTTGGATGATAAGATTATCCGCGTCGTAAGGCAAGTTAAGGAGTAAATGTCATTCTTAGAGGGGGACAACATACAGGTTACGTCCTAACTGATTGACAGTCAGGCACCACGTTCTTGCTACTGGGGAGGAAACTGAGATTGAAGACCCTCACGGTTATCGTATGACAAGGAAATGCTGCCATAGTTGGACCATGAAAGTGAATAATGCGGATTTAACAGGTTCCCTGCCGCTCTAAAGAATTGCTTTGGCGAAGGCCTTGCCTGGAGAGGAGTAGTGAGATCCAATACGCTACCAATAGAGAGAAACACTGATCCGCATTGCCTCTTCACGCCTTTTGGCACAACTCCCTCTACAACCCATTGAGAGGATTTTGAGACCTGTGAGACGCTCTTTCTTAAGCTGCCTCAGTCTCCAACTCTAGTCAATTACACCTTCCTCAGTGTTGTGCACTCAGATCTCTCTTGTATACTTGTTGCACTTGTGCTTTTACAGTGTGTATGTTTCTCCGCTCGCTGCTTTTAGAGACTTACCTAGTTTCATCTATTGATGCCTCTCGCTACAATACACCACGACCACATTAGCTTGACATCACTGCTTTGGTTTACCCTCTAGTTGTGGAATCGTACAAGTCTTCAAGGTTCCCTGACACTCCTCCGTCTTTGCCTCCATGGTTCAACTGCTTTCTCTATTTTTCTTCACATCCAGCTATTTGTAAATATTTAGTTGAAATGTAGCGCAATTTATCTTTGAGGAATATTGGAGTGCCATAGTTCAAAACGTCTACACTTCAGCTGATAGCCGCTTTTTTTCAACCAGTGACCAATTTGGCGACTCTCGTCTAAATCACCCTATGCCCTCCTCCTTAAATGTCGCCTCGTCCTCCAAACGTGACGCAATTACCCTTCTCAATGCCTGCCGTCGCGCCCTATCACATCAAGAGGCCACACTAGGTGTCTATTGCTGCTTCTGGACCTGTGCTATTTTTCTTTCTTCTAAACCTTGGCACGTTTTTCTCTTTAGGGAGCTACAGCCGTATCAGCGATACAGCAAACACAATTTTACGAGACTAGTAACTAAGTTCTTGGAGGAAGTTAAGAATGAGTGAGGAGTCAAGCGGCTCACCTGGCGAGCTGGCTACACGTCAGTCAGTGGCAAATACCAACTGCCACGGTAAACACTCAATTGGATTCCAGCTCAGAGCAGAGCCCCCCCCCTCCCATGTGTCGACTCTACCAACGTAAAATTAGAAGCCTCGAATTACGGTTGCCGCAGTAAATAAAGTAAGAGAGAGAGATTGGGCAGAACGGAGAAAAGAGCCATTAAACTGAAGCAATAATTCTCGTGGTCAGGCATAAGATTAGTTACGACCGAACAGCCTTGACTTCTAACGCGACAGAAGACTCAACTAATTCGTCTCAACCTGTACACTGAGTAATTCTTTTTGTCTAACTTCAAATATAACTACGAAATTAAAGTATTAATAAGCAACTATTTTCTCTACTAGAATTTACACAAATGAAGACGAATTCAACGAACGAAAAAAAAAAATGAGGGCAAAGCTTGTTGAAGTGCAACATGTTAGTCAAATAAAGGAAAAGAAAAAAAAAATAGTGAAAAAACCAACATCACACGAATTCAATTGAACAAACCTGGACTACTCAGGCTAGACGAACTGGACCCTAAAAACAGAATATATTAGAACTTTAGGAACAGAATACATCGTCATATTGTTCACCAATTGAATTTATCTTGTGCCCTTTTGGAAGGCGCATTTTTTTAAATTACGTGCACAAAAAGGTGGAAAGGGAGGGGTTGAACAGTTTCGGGGAATGGGAGGGAATAATGGGATGGAGAGGGGGGGGGATGAACTTTGATGGGTCATACGTCGGGTTCTTAAATTTGAATCGAATCAACTGAAGATGCCAAGTTACGTCGAAGTACAATAATAAGTTATCGCTATTACAGTATTGACATTGAAGCGTTTTAAAAGTAATGAGGTCTATGGACTGTGGAGCAACAGCGGGGGGGGGGGGGCGCTTATAACAGGTTGCGTGACAGCATTGAAGCGTCACTTTGCGCCTTCTGTTTGCGCACCTCAATATTTTGAATTAATTATGTCAATGCATCTACAGGGGCTTTGGAGGGTGGAGATCATTTTGTTCAAAAATGTCTCAGCAAGCTATTCTATCGACTGTTACAGAGATAAACAATCCATTGCCAGCTACGTACAACTCTTCCATACCTTGTGTGAACTTCCTAATTTGAAGTGACTATTCAGGGCGTTCACAACTGGGTTAGGTTGTTGAAGAAAGAAGTGGAACGCTGGTCCTTCTATTTTCGAAAATTTTATATCATAGGTCCTGCGTTCATCGACACCCTTCAAAATGTGTTACCACACAGTTCAAGCCTTATGGGGGCGAAACAGTCGAAAAAACTACAGGAAGACGTGTCCTAGACGGGCGCCAAACGTATTGTTCAGTACAAGAGATAAAAATGACACAGAAATAACAGCTCCTAAATGTGGAGTTGAGCGAAATGTGCTGTGATAAAATGTGCATAGAGAGAACAAACAGGAATTCGTACCTGAAACTGGCGGGATTTGGGCAAAGGAGTTTCCAGGTCAAAAACTGCCTAGTTGGATGATAGAAAGACAATGAGATTGCAATAAAAGTTTTTTCAATTAAAGAGGAGAGAGCTGGTAAAGTATCGATGTACTATTGAAAATTTCAGAATTGAACGCCGCCTTTTCAGTTTCCTCGGCTCAACGAAGTGATGAGGAAAGTTATGCAATCGACTGAACATTTTTTTGTTGAGTATCTTCATCTTTTCAAGCTTCAAGGGACTTCTGAGTACGAAAAACGCCGTTAAAGAAAATGATTAGGGAACATGTCAGTGAATGAGATTGGGAAAGAAGAAGCAAACCGAATTAGCCCATACATATGTCCTTATTTGTGCTATTGTCCCACTCCTGCTGTCACATAGGTACATGGTTAACTTCTTAAAGAATTACAGGTATTTCCTGCAAGAGTCTTCTTTCATGTCCACGCTTGGGGAAGTTTCACAGTTTCAGTGTTCGCTCCTGCTCAAGTCTCTGGCATTGCGACAGGGCATGACCAATGACCTCATTTGTACCACGCCACCTGCACTCAAGGGCCTATGCCCATAACATACACGTGTTTGTTCACTTTGTAGTGCCCCACAATGATTCCTACTATCTGCCTTATGTCCTTCCACTCCATCATCAGAAGGTTAGGCCTCATCTCGTGGGTTGGTCCTGAGATGAAGCGTTTCAGACTGTCTGATGCATTCTTCTGGCATATTCTCTCACTGCCCTTTCGAGTACCAATGGAGAAGCCCCACAGGGGGGAGTGCCTCTATTGGTAGAGGAGGAACAGAGTCTGGCCAAATGGTGCGCCTTCTCATTCCCACACGTCCAGTAGAGATTAGCAATATTAGAGTTTGCTAAATACTTGAGCCGCATCCTGCACTCCCTCACCAGTTGTGGCGCTGTGCAATTTATATTTGTGTAGAATATAAATTTCGATTTTATAAACCATCAGTCATTATGTTGACAGGTTTATAGCAACACCCTCTACCGCGCATGATGACTGGCCCCAGTGATTGTACGGGACCCAGGGCAACGTACGTCACATTCCTCCCAGATCGTGTATCCTGTACTCTCCAGGGTTTTGGATTCATCCGTGTATATGTACCATCCAGAGGCTGAAACTTACGACTTTCATTGTTCCATAAGCTTCCTTCTGGTTGCACTTTGTATTTCCTGTCAAACCTGTCACTGATCATGTCGAGCTCTGTTAAGGTTTCCAAGTTTCTGAATGTGGCCAGGTGCCCATTAATCGCCTGTGGCATCTTAGCTATGCCAAGCCTAGTTATTTGCCAGCTTCATAGCCTCTGCTTTGACAAATATGTCAAGAGGAAGATCAAAACCTTTTTTCCGCAGCACTGGTAGGTGTGGTTTTCATTACCCCCATCATTATTAAGCCCTCCTTTGGTTTGGCTGGCCTTGGCTATTCACAAAATGTCATTTCCCCTAACAATAAATTTTGTTTTGTCATTTTCTCCAAGGATTTTATTGAAACTTGCAAAGTACTCTCATCTGCCTAATATCTACGTTTTCTTCTCCGCGGTGCAAGGGGGAGGAGCACCCAGGGTGGCGTCTTGGAGCCTGCCATCATGGTGTTAGCTGGTCACACCCATCAAGACTGTTTCTGAGAAGGGCCCAGGATATTACCAGGAAGGTAAAAATAGACGAGCGCCAAGCATGGCAAGGTAGATGGGATACAGAAACCCAAGGAAGGTGGTAGAACGCAAAGTGAGGTAAATTTTTACTTCACCCAGTTCTTGACGGGGCATGGGAACTTCAGGAGTTACCTCCACACAACGGGTAAACAATAATATCCCTTCTTAAGGTACTGTGGAGCACACTGTCCTTCGCCTGTCCCAGGTGGGCAGAATCCCGAAGGCGCCTGCAGGAGGCAGTTAGGGAGCTCGCACGCTGTCCGCAGCCGTCGGTAGGATGTATAGGAGAATGAGTCGAGGTGGGAGGTCTCGAACAAAATCGTTTGGACTGCACTCTGTCAGAAGAAGATGAGGAGTCGGATGATTACTGGCATCAGCCTTTAAATGAGGGTAGAGCGCTCTCATACTGGCCCAGGGAACGTGATTCCACCCTGAAGAAATCCCGCGTGAGTGTACAAAGCCATGGTGGGCGGAAAAAGATCCTCGTACTCCACTAGCATCCTCGACAAAATCGCTTTGGTATCGCCGATATGTTCCCCACAGAGTGGTGGTTTATTAACTGCAGTAAAATAATTAGGAATATCCTAGACATTCCTGGAGTCAGACTATTCTCGCTTCTTTACTTTTTGTGTCGTGACCAAAAAATACTCTTCACAGCCAAGTAAATTACCTACGCAAGAATTATTCAAGAAAGGTAGGAGCAAACGTAAGAGCGACCCAATACATTCCAGAAGGTGAAGCATTAACTGCGTGGAATGTTGAGCTAAGTTCTAGGAAGTTCAAAGAAACTGAGTGAAAGACAGATTGAAGTAGTTGCTAATGATAAAAACCGCTGAATGCACGTGGCTCTAAGGAAAGTTGTGTGCAGCGCCGCACCTGATATATTTATTACCAACTCGTCTAAAAAGGGGTCACTGTGGAGACTTATTGAAGAACTAATTCAGATTTCGACTCGGAGCAAATAGCCAGACGCCAAATGAAATCAGTGCTCCTAGGTGTTTCTAGTGGGGCACAGTGTCACAACTCACTGTGGCACTTCAAGTTTTGAGTACACGATGACCATAATTGCCACATCAACATGAATAAACGAAGCTCTTAAAGCTAATTCTGAATGAGCCATTTACCATTTGGTGAAACTGCCCCGGCTCCCGTCATAGCTGCCAACGTCACCAAGTTTTGCATCGTCATCGGAGTTCCTGGAATTGGACAGATAAATAAATATGAAGTATGATTCATATTTGATTACGTATAATGTATGGAATTGAACAAGAAGCTATTGAGGATAATTCAACATGTCGTTTATCAATTTGGGGATGGAAAATCCTAATAGATAAATAACTGGTGGAACACATCACTACTACCATCATTCTAGAATGTTATCACTTAACAAGAACATCTTCAATCAGCCCTACACGCACTTAGCGATTTTTATCGCTCTAGCAGCTAATCAAACCTGTTTTTCACTAATGTCCTTAATGTTCCGGAATTTACTGTGTTGCTCCTGTTTGGAAATGTTTTGGAGAGCCGCTGACTCAGGAAAAAATTACAGTCATCCCAAGCTCCGATTCAATACCCGACTGTCGTCGAACTATGAATCTAGACTACGATCACTGCAGGTGCCTAGAATGGGAGTCAGGCAGAACACTCCTATTCATGTCACATTAAGGTCCAGAACACTTCGCAGGGACCATCACTTGGCAGGAAATTATTATAACACTCCCAAGGGAGCGATCTGAGGGAGGTCCTCAGTGTAGAGAGAGAAGGTATACAGATGGTTTGTCGCCAGTTCATGGGACACTGCCGATTAAGTACCACCTGGGCAAGATTGGTAAACCACAGCACCAAGGCCCCTGCAGCTTATGCAAGGTGGGGTGTGGGAGCACGTACTACGCAAGCCTCTCTTGCAGCCACATGAGGTTGTAGGTGTGAGTGCCTCAAGGCTGTGGACAATGGTAGGGGCGTATTGGGTCTGGTTATCGGCTTCATGAGATGGAATCGAGATATGAGGCGGCCCATGGACGTCACACAATAGGTCCACCATGGGGAGAAGGGGGAGAGAAGTTAATCAGTCAAAGTAATTGAGTTTGAATTCCAGGATTTCTGTGCTGACTCCCAATAAACTTATGACCACCATGAAACTTTCATTGTACAGTAATGTCAGCTCATTGGACTGCCACACAGAACGCTGCTAATGTACGACTTCGCTATAAGGAAAACACTGCACTAAAATCCATTTTCGTCATTTCTGATAATTTATTGTTCTGCTCTGGTCACTTTCCTGCGGACGAGAATGTTAGTACTGTCACATCGTACGGAACTGTTTCCACACGAAATTTAAGCAAAATCGATGTAGCCGTTTTTGAGGGGGAAAAAACTTGTTGTTTTGAGTATTATGATAACTGTTAATTAATTTTGCTAGTTAAAAGTGCTGATCCGTGCGCTAAATATCATATGTGAGGCGATTCTTTTTCAATTTTGGGAATTGGGGGTTGTGTGTGGCTACTTGCCAGATATTTGGTACTCCGTGTTTACTTTCCTTTGCTCTACAAAGTAGAAAGGAAAGTTATGTAATCTGCTGAAAAAAAATTTTGAGTTTTCTTCAGATCTTTACGTTTTAGACCCCCCTGAGTCCGAAAAACACTATTTGTGAAAATGGTCTGTGTGTCTGTGAACGATTTTTAGAGAAAACCACCGTACCAAATCAGCTTAAACTTCATATCTCGCCCGCAGGTTACCACGGGACGCCAAAAAAAGGGTATGAACAAAATCCACCGAAATTTAACTATAGTTATCATAGTGATCAAAATACCAAATTTTTTTTTCTCAAAAACGGCCCTTACGATTTTGATTACATTTTTTATATTGATAGCTCTCAATAAGGCACCCATACCATGAAATTCCCATTCGTGGTAAAATGACGAGAGCAGCACAATAAATTATCAAAATTTTCGACGAAAAGCGTTTTTAGCGCAGTTTTTTCCTTATAAACTCATATATATATAAATTGGTACTGTAGTTCAATCCAATACCTAAAGGGTGAGTCTTTAAAAACGCTCATGAAATACATGGGGGTCACTCCAGAAATTCCTGAATTTCAACTACTGCCGTTTCGCTTACTACCAGTTCTAAAAGTGTTAACCGAATAGCTCTGCAAAAGTAATTACTATCCTTCTTCAAAAAATTTGTGTTTACAGCCTCATTAATTTTCTGTATACCAATTGCTCAATAATGGTCCTGCAATGCGTACGAGCAGCACAATAAATTCCATAACTGTAGGCGCTGCAGCTTCCTGCTGTTGAGAAGTGTTGTTGACCAAGTTCAAATTAACTGAGTGATAAATGAATTGATTAAATAGAATTAGCCATGTACAAAGTGAATTGTTGTAGAGCTAAGGAAAGTTGTGTGTTGCAACGCACCAGATATTTTTGTTCAATTTTGAACGGTTTTTAGACGATTTATCTTTGACGATTACGTCGTTTCTCAACGTATTTCATTCAATAAGTCGCCTGAATTATCCAAGAATTATTCCTCGTTATGTCAACAACTCTGAATCCGTTCGCCTTAATTTAATTCAATTTTCAACTCATCAACTTGATTTCCTTAAACTGCTAACACAGCTATGGCTGATTGGAGTTGGAGTTTAGTTCAAGAAAGCCATTGTGCTGAGTGGGGGTACATTTTACTCGAGTTTTAGTCAATTCAACTTTTTTGAAGGAATTTTACACGTAAAAAGTATGCGAACATCCACATTTTTAACCTTCGAGAGTAACCTGTAGGCTGTGCCAATAATTTGCGAAGGCAGCCGAGTGTCAACAGGAGTGTTGGATCGTCCAGGTTGTTCCTGGCGAGCGGCCAAACAGTTCGATCGTGTACGCTGACGGATCGCTCAACAATGACCACACAAGATGCGCTTTTTACGACATAACAAACGGAATTGTTTCGCGTTTGAGCTTATGGAATCGACGATCCATCAACACAGCTGAGCGCTACGCAATTTGGCAGTCCCCGAGTTATGCCAAAAACTAATACAAGACCGCCTTCCGCACTGATTCGTGCGGCGTTTGTACCTGTGACAACGTTACCAAAACTGAAGCGGATGTAGCACGTGAGATATTGAGTGCCACGAACGACGGTCTAACGTTTCGACGCTACTGGTTAGCAATGATGTAGTATATGCAGAGGCTAAACGTGCTGCGCTGCTCCCAGAATCCTGGCCATCGCCAAACTTCCCTGCCAGTGACAGCACACCTAGCATACTCCGCTGGCAGTGGAAATAAATCCCCACGCCAAAAAAGGGGTAGGGCTTGAAAATGCTCGCGAAGTCGTGAACCGAGGGCATTTTACAGCACAATCACTCATACCAAAACAGGCTTGTACCTTTATAAAATACACACCTCTGTGTGATGCACGCTCCTAGGACGAAGAATCGACACTACACGTGGTCCTGGAATGCCCATCCGACGAGGTAGCTGGGGACCAACTCCTCATCCCCCTCAAACATACCTCAACTTATATACGCTACTTTAACAAAATGATACTACCATTTACCGCTTGTAATATGAATGACCCCGTCGTGTGATTTTTCCAAATGTAACTCTTTCTTTAATTGAACCTTAATATCAGTTATCGTTTTCGGCTGTGCATATCTATTTCGAAAGCAACTAACAAAACAGGTAGTAGTAAACAAATTTCGCTTTTGGAGAAATCCTGTGGGCGAACAGGAGTGTGAGCCCCCCCCCTCCCTCACCTGATTTATTTTCTCCTCTACCTAGATGCAACTAGGGAAATCTTCACTGCCGCCACAAATGAGCCCGTTGAATGGGCGTACATGAGCCACCTGATGCCCTCCCAGTTCAGCCCCAAGCTCCTGAGGAACTGATGTTCTCTGATGCAGTGTTCCCAACACCATACTCGCACAAAACGCAAGACTACCTGGAAGTCCATCTCTGAAACCTCCTCCGGCCACAGCTGAGGAACCCCAAGCACTCTGAGGCGCACCACCACCAGCCCCTCAGACGTACACAGTACATGCTCCGCCTCCCAACTCTGTGCCTCTGACTTACCAATCCTCTCTCCAGACTGATGATCTCTCTCATTTGCTCCCTGGAGAGTTTAATAAACAACCTTGACCTGCCTTTGGCCTGGCACATTCAGCCCCTATGCTGCTCTGCACTCCCCCCATGCAGCTCGTTTAGAGTTCTATTTTGCTTAGCCCTACAGAGTAGAAAGGAAAGTAAAGAAAGTAATTTTTTTTTGAGTTCTCTTCAGATCTTTACGTTTCACACCCCCTGAGTCCGAAAAACACTATTTGTGAAAATGGTCTGTGTGTCTGTGAACGATTTTTAGAGATAACCACCGTACCAAATCAGCTCAAACTTCATATCTCGCCCGCAGGTTACCATGGGACGCCTAAATAAGGGTTTCAACAAAATCCACCGAAAGTTAACTATAGTTATCATAGTGATCAAAACACCAAATTTTTTTCTTTCTCAAAAATGGCTCTAACGATTTTGATTCAATTTTTTATATTGATAGCTCCCAATATGGCAACTATACAATAAAATTCTCAATTGTGGGAAAATGACGAGAGCAGCACAATAAATTACCAAAACTTTCGAGGAAATCGAATTTAGCGCGGTTTTTAGAGAAAACAACCGACCAAATCAGCTGAAACTTGATGTCTAGCCCGCAGGTTACCATGGGACGCCAAAATAAGGGTATGGGCAAAATCCACCGAAAGTTAATCATAGTTATCAAAACACCAAATTTTTTTTCAAAAACGGCTCTAAGGATTTTGATTACATTTTTTTATATTGATAGCTCTCAATAAGGCAATCATACCATGAAATTCCCATTCGGGGGAAAATGACGAGAGCAGCTCAATAAATTATCAACATTTTCGACGAAAAGGGTTTTTAGCGCAGTTTTTTTTCCTTATAAACTCCGCTGGAACTTTTGTAGAATGTTGAAAAACATTGGTATTGTAGTCAAATCCAATACCTAAAGGGTGAGTGTTTAAAAACGCTCATGAGATACGTGGGGCGCACTCCAGAAATTCCGGAACTCAACCACCGCCGTTTCGCTTACTACCAGTTCTAAAAATGTTTACCCAATAGCTCTGCAAACGTAATTACTATCCTTCTTCAAAAAATTTGTGTTTAAAGCCTCATTTTTATCTGTGTACCAATTGCTCAATATTGGTCCTGCAATGAATACGAGCAGCACAATAAATTCCGGGACTGTAAGCGCTACCGCTTCCTACTGCCATAAAGCGTTGTTTGACCATGTTCAAATCAACTGAGTGATTAATGAATTGATTAAATAGAATTATCCATGTACAAAGTGAATTGTTGTAGAGCTAAGGAAAGTTGTGTGTTGCAACGCACCAGATATTTAAACATAGGAACTCCATTTTACTTTAAAAAGAAATTTGGTTCGATCGAAAATTAATATTTCAAAACTGTGATGTCGTATAAACGTGAAATAGCGGGTTTTGTTCGTCTCGTGTGAGGCAGTGCACACATTTAAAATATAAAGAAGAGGGGCACAAAATAAAGGGTTCCTCACCATTGGCTACAGAGATATTTGCTAATCCCTGAAGTGCTGCTAAACCTTGGAGGTTTGACTGATTGATCTCAACGGGCAGCGTGGGAGTTGATCCGTTCAACGTCGCAAAATTTTGCAGACCTGCGCAAATGAAACGATGCGGTAGAGCAGCAACGTACGGTAATTTAAACTCAAACACAACGCTAGTTTTCGTACGGCTCTCAACAAATTTGTTTCGAGATGAAAATGGGAGGAATATTACCTGGGGAGTTGTGGATGAACAGCTGCGTCCCCAATCCAGTAGGCTGCGTGTTGTTCGTCTGGAGGTGTTGGAGCAGTTGAAGAGGCGCTAGGCAGGAGTTTGGGTCGCTCTGAAAAGGAAGTTCTTCAATGAGCAGAATTTTGGCTATACTACGAAGTTAACTACAAACTACTTCCAAAAGGGAAGTGTTATTACGGCGAACTAAGTACTCACGAAGACTCAAAGGTCGTATGTACTTTCGCAATCGAAAAGAGTTGTGGATTTATCGCAATCATCGCCGGACTCAAGAAACGAAAGCCCCCTATTTCGGGCCGTCACATGGACACATTTCCCCTGTGAGGACAACCTAGCTCTTCCAGCGTTCGTCAGCAATTAGATGCTCCCACGTCTGCTATCCCTATCTTGTCGTACTGAATGATGGCAAACCTCTTCAAAAACGATGTTTGCTCTTAGCTTTAGTCGAATCAGTTCAGTGCCCACGGCTCTAACTGAAGCTCCTACTTTCCCCAACTTTCAACTTTATATTAGCCTCCAATCCCAGAATCCCTTGACACTTCAAGTCCTGCCAACACAATTCTATGACCGAAGCCAGCAAGACATATTCTATCTCACGGTTTCCCCAGTGTGTGCCTCTTAGCTCCTACACAGTTACACTGACTCGCTCTCAGCTCTCATCCATATCCCACTTCCCCTACCCAAGGACCCCCCCCCCCTGATCATGTTTACTCTGTCCTTTGTATAATTATGTGTATTTTGGCATGAAACTTGAAGTCCAGAATAATTCACGTGCACCTCACAAGGTGGGTGTAGAGGACCTCACTTGAATTTGGAGACAACCAAGAAACCACAATGATGACAGCCATTTTTGTTTAACCTGTCATTTCCCCATTCGTTATGTCCCACATACCTCGATTTATAATTTTCTTTATTGTCGTTCTTAAGAAACAGTGTGTACGGCTTGGTCCACAGAATCATGACGCCGATCTGGTCTATAGTCTATACCCCACCTCATCTAATAAAGTTAACATACTCTGGCTGGTGAGTTACCGTGGGCATCATCGTCTGGCCATTAAGTCAGTACTGGAGTCACTCAGTTGGTCGTGGTGGGAAGAGAAAGGTAAACACGATGGTGAAGCGTTCACGAGGGGGGGGGGAGAAAGGCAGGAGGTCATGCACCTCTGGGGAAACCCACTATAGGAGAAGAGAAAGGAACGCCTTGAATAGTCAGTCAGTTGTCGACCCCAAGTCGTTTTTGTATAGGGTGGTCTGTAAATCCGTCAGTTGGTCTTTGTTGGAGTGTTTCGAGAGGTGTGAATATGATGTCACATTTTGTGTTGAATTGATCGTTTATGATGTGTCCATTTTATTGTTTATAAATTTCCATGTTTTCTAATATGTTCAGTTTTCGTCCTTTAAATTGTTTATGTAGTAAGATGATGCAGTCCTGTATTTTGGTAGGTTCATGTCCAGTTGTTTTGAGGTGGTTGGCAAAGCTTGAATCGTCTTTGTTCATACTAAGAGATTTAATGGGTTCTGAATATCTGGTCCATATTTTTCGTCCTGTCTATCCTATGTATGCGTTTTTACAAATACAGGTTACTTTATAAACCCGACTGCGGTCGAGTGTGTCTGTCTTTTCGTCTTTGCAGTTAGTTTGGTTGGTAGACTAAGTGTGTTGTCCGTGCGTAATGCGATTTGTATGCCTTTCTTTCGGAGGATGTTAGTTATTCCGTATATTTTTGGTCTTGTGTACGTAAATATGCAGCGTCTTGTCAAAGTCTGTGTATCTTGTGTTTTTATAGTCATATTGTCTTAATAATTTGTTAAGTAACCGTTATTTTCTGAAGATAGTATTGATAGTATCAAGTTCTTTTTTGTGATTTTGTTCGGATAGTGGGATAGTTTTTAGTTTCCATATCATGTGTCTGAATGCACTAGTTTATGTTGTTGTGGGTGGTTTGATGTATAGTGTATGGTCGTGTCGGTAGCAGTAGGTTTTTCTAAAAATGTCGTATTGTAGTTCGTTGTCCAACCGTGTGATTTTCAGGTCCAAGTAATTAAGTTTTATTTTGTTCTTTGTCCATGTCATGTTGGATGTTATGGTGGATATTGTTTAAGCGCTTTAATATACCGTCAGAGTTATCACGGCTTAATATGCAGATAATATCATCTACATATATGGCGTAATGTTTGATATCGTGTTTTGTCATTAAGGTCTGGATGTGAGTTTCTTCGTAATGCTGTAGAAATATTTGCGTTAATATGGACAAAGTAGGGTTTCCCATACCTAATCCATCTTTTGGATTGTGTATGCTGTTGTTAAATTGGAAGTAGTTTTGTCCGAATGTCAGTTTGGTGAGGTTGGTAACATTTCTTGCAGTTGTAGCTTCTATTTGTCTTAGTTTGGTTTGTAGTACGTCAAAGGTTTCTTTTATTGGTATGGGAGGGGTATGAGTTTGGAGCTATAGTCACGTATTTTAATCTAGTGGCGACTTCTTCTGTGTTGCGTATCGCATATCTGTTTGGAAAGGAGTCTCTATAGAGATACGGTGTTCTTTCTAGTCAAATGAAGAATTCATTAGAAGTAAACTCCTGTTACAAAACCGCAACACACTTGAAACTACACGACACAAAATAAGCAAATTACCTGTTGGCTCACAGGCGTCAAATATGACTGAGGAGGTAAACTAACACCTCCAAAGTTCCACAAATTGGCGTGCATTTGTTGAATCCTCTTTTGATCTTTTTCCTTTTGCGTGTCGGCGAATTTAACCACAAGAGGAAGCGAGCAGCCCTGAAAACAGTTCAAAGCGCAACGTGAGTCATCCGAACAGAAGGAAGGAGGAAAAACAAAATGGCGGATTAAGATATTTACGTGACCTCAAGAGTCGAATTTGGTAACGAAACTACGTCAATTTAAATATGGGAGGGAGGAGGAGCCAACTGAACCTCCATTTGATTATATTACGAGCGAAAAAGCTGTGTGTCGCGTAACAAGACTCCTCGTTTCAACGCAAATTCCACGATTTTCCTCTCCCAGCTTACTGATATCATCGTCGAGAGCACGCATTTCCGTAAAAGCATCGCGAAGAACGAAACGTAGGCGCTGATTATTGGAAGGTGCTTCGTAGATACAATCGAAGTACCATTTTAGAGAAAATACGTAACAAATATTCGACATCGTCACCAACCTCTCGGGTTCATTTACTATAGTGTTGTTATCAGCTTGGAAAGGTCAGGGTTTCATCGTATATTCACATTTTAAGGCGTTCTACGTCAAGAAAACAGGCGGGTAGTCCACTTTATACGGAACTTCTGAGCCAATTGAACTCGTTCTTTCTTATGTTAGTTGGCCAACTCCCCACCCCCGTCCATTTCATTCACGCTTCACTGGCCGTATGGAAAAACAGCAGCGGACTGAAAGAAATTCACTCAGCGCTGCGTGAACCAAAGCCTCCCTGAGCACCAAAGGTTGAAACGCAAGCGTGGCCCATTCTTGAAATAATCTCCTTGAGATACTTTTAGTTGAAATAATTCATAGCACAGACAGATGCCAACTTAATAATATGAATATTGTCTCATGTATTAGACGTTATTCAAAACCAGTCTCGGTAGAATACATCTCCAAAGAATTGTCTTCACAGTTATTCCTCTAACTGCTAAGAAACGTCACGCTGGGAGGGAACGAACTCATGTCACAGAATCATTGGTGCCTTTGCAAGGCTGATGGTTGTGTTACACAATGTCATTCCCTCCCTGACATTTTTTGGCAGTAAGGCAAATCCTGAAGCACGTACAATTCTAAAATGTTTCTTTTTGCACCGTGAAAATAAATCTAGGGCTCTTTTTCAGTGTTTCGGCACCGTGGCGTGAACATGAAATCCCCTTTCCTTTGCACTTGAAGGGTCCCTCCCTGCCCGCCCCTTCACCTCCCTGAGTTCATGTGCGTTTTGGCTTTTCCCCCCTGCGTATTGGGAATCTCCACGTTTTATTGATATTTCTTTTCCCTATGGGTTCCCTTGGGTTCACCCCATCCATCCCTGGAACAATGTATCTTCTTTCCGTTGGAGGGAAGTTAGAAGATCTGCTCCGTCGATGGGCGGTTGCTCCTACGCACCAAACCCAAGGTTCCTCAGTATTTTCCTCATTTTGTTTTGTGTCGTGTTGTAGCCTGTTCTCCGTGCAGTGGGAATTGGCTCATACTCACTGAATGATACAGACCACCTGTGTGCTTCTTGTTTCTTGGGTTTGCCTCGGAGGGTTTAGGTACAGTAATTTAATAATGAAACAAACGTGATTTGGACAGAAGCGTACGTACGTAAAGCTACAGGCTGGTTCCGTTCAAAGTAATGGGGGGAGGAGGATGACTTTGGTATCATAAAGGTTTTGAGTGGTAGGTTCAAAGTGCATTCCCTGCTTCAGTACGAAACTGTAGCGCGGAAGGGCGGGGGGCCGGCCCACTTACGTAAATTAATTGGCTTGCAGAAGGAAATTTCCAAAAACACTTAAACTATTCCCTAGTTTCTTTGCTACCCTTAACGTTTTCTCCCTACGGCAACTTTTCGTCGTCTTTTATGCCAACTGCCCCAGGCTATCGCGAAGTCGTTTTTCGTTTCTGGAGAACGTCGCTAACCCGAAGATCGTTTCAATTCTAATCGCACATACCTCGTCCACAACTTCCTCATCGTTTTCCAAAAAGGATATCTGGAATGACCCTTCTCAAAACAATGCGTACTTTTTGTTGGCTCTTTGGGCTGTCCCAAATAAATACTGGACATGATCATAATTGTGTTTTGTACTCTGGACGTAATAATGTTTCCCCTACTGAACAACTCAAGCCCGTCACCACAGGATTGTCGCGTTTGAGTTCTTTTTTATTATTTTTATTTGCACGTTCTTTATATAAATACTTTGGAGCGTGAAGTTAGACCACTAACCTGTTTCGAAAACTTACGGTGCGACGTCTCACCCAACTTTCCTCAACCCCACGTCCATTCGGCGGTTTATATCACTTTAGCAACGAATAAAATCTGTTTTTCATACTCAACGTTCTACACACTGCCCTTCAGGTTCCAGAATTTATTGAGCGGCTCGTACTTATGCCGAGATCATTATCAGTGCATAGGTGATTTATGAGACTATCCACGCGATTTTACTCTTTAGGTATTACCTGTGCGTAAAATTTAAGAATTGAACGACGTTAGTTTGATATCCGAAATTTCTGATTTTCTAAAGATCATATTCAACATACCTCGTATATGCAACTTATTGAACTACTAAAGAAATTGGGTTGTGTCCGCCAGTAGGCAAATACTAAAGTTAACGTACCTGTTAGGTGAGTCCGTCTCCTCTGGCTTGTGAGTTCCGCAACTCACAAGCCAGAGGAGACGGACTCACCTAACAGGTACGTTAACTTTAGTTATTGAACTACCACTCAGATTATTTTGAGAAGCCTAGTGTCATACGAGGGAGATTGAGAAAGAAAAAACTGCACTAAAACTGCCATTCGACGATAGTTTTTTAGAAAAAATGTTTCGTGCTTTGATCACTATGATAACTATAGTTAGTTTTGGACCGATTACCGTTATTTTTTAAATTTAAACTAAATATGAAATTTGAGCTAGTTAGGTTCAGCCGTCCTCTCAATCGCTTTCACAGACCAATGATAATTTTTTTTTTAAACTGTTCGCTTCATAGATCTCCGTTCACTGAATTTTCACAGAGACATTTGCCGAGAGCAAACGTTAGGCACTGGTTAGTAAAAGATAATTTGATGTTTAGGCGTTTTGAAAAAAAAAACGGAAAATTTTCCACGACACCACTTTTACGTTATCACGAAAACAAGTAACAAAACAAAGAAGGGGCCCGGTCAATAGGTTCAGAGCCGTTCTCCGGCAAATTTAACACACACACACAGACCCTGACTGATACTAAACTTTTTCCATAGGTCGGGCCCAACACTTTTCTTTCTACTATGAATCGAGGAATGCGAAAAAATGGCGGATTGGGATGTTCGAGCGGCCTCGAAGTCGAATTACGTGGAAACTTAACGACGAAACTAAATTAATATTGAAGGTGCGTAGGAGGAGTCAATTCAACCTCTTTCGATTACATCACGAGGGAAAAACACGGGCTTTTCAAAAGCGAACATTTCAAAAATGTTGCATCCAACTAAAGACCTTATCTTCGTGATGTAAGAGATCCGCAATAAATCACCGAATTATTTTCTCTCCCTTCTACCAAGTTAAGAGATTACGTAAAACTTGGCAGAAAGCCGACAACAAATAGCAACTTCTCCGGCCGTCAGTTAACCGACTGTATCTTGTTTTCAGACGGAAAACTGTAGCAACTAAGAGGGTAAACCTCGCGGGAATAAGACTTCCGCATTTACCGTCAAATGCTGCCAAGAAAACGCCGCAATAAATTGTTCAATTTGCAAGAAAAGATTCAATCCGAAAGGGAGGGAGAAACAAAAAAGAAGGGAAACGTATTAGTTTTGTGATTTACAGCGAGCCAGGGGCTGGTTCGGGCGGGAAAACTCGAAGGAAGTTTGTCATTTATATTGGCCGAGTGTACAATTCAAAACCGCTAACTGATTTGAGGTTCAGAGTATCTTTTCCCTGGGGATTAATCAACCCAATGCCACATTGAAAGCAAAAAAGTGTTCACTCTCGTTAATCTCTTCCGGGCAGCAGGGAAGGCGGACGAGAGAAGAAGTGCTGACTAACTCGAGATATAGTTGTGCCCTGGTCATCAAAAATTTTCGATTGATCCCAATCGCCTGCCTTGCATGACAAAAAGGTTGGGGAGTTGCTGAATATGCATCATTCATCACCATGAGATCACTTGGCGTGCTTCTCTACAGCTTGTACGAAACTGATTTCACGCTTCACCAACCGTCATTCAAGTAACACGGATTCTGTGAAGAATGAACGCGTAAACGACAGATGGATTGCGGCTAGATATTGATGAGTAGTAGCAGTCTGCACTCCATTCCCACACTCTCAGCTCATACGTTTAAAACAGGACATACGAGAAGTGCTCCCAGTGCTAACTCAAACGAGGAGCTCTGTTTGAAACAAGGAGTGAATGAGGCATGAAGGATGAAGTACGATGAGGATGAGGTCAAGAATTGTTTAACCATCACTTCTCTCGCTTTAACTCAAAAGAGGAGCTCTCAGGAACAGGATTGAAGAGGTAGAGAAGCAAGCATCAGAATTAGTATAAGGGAATGCAATGTTCCATCAACTGTTCTCTCATTCTAACTCAAAAGAGGAACTAGATTTGAAATTGTGAGAACAGTTGAAATGGTTGAAAAGGAATAAGTGGAATGTGGATTAGTAGGTAAGTTGTTTCATCAACTGTTCTCTCGTGCTAATTCAACAAAGGAGACGGGTCTGGAGAGCAGGGCAGGCTATCAGACAGCGTTGCGGCTTCCTGGTATCTGGTGCCAATCTTGTACCTGCCTATCTTGAGAGCTTCCAAGGTTTCTTACGATTCACGCAATATTCAATTAATTTCCAATGCACACTCTCATTTCTGGTAAGCTCGAGGCGCATGGTTACGTGAGTACGTTGTTGTCAACCTCTCACATTCTTCTTTCTAAGTGAGCCTTTTTTGAGACAAACTGTCAAGAGAGAGTTGGGAATAGTGATTGGTGAACTTGTTCAATAATATCCATGCACAAAAGCATAATCCTCCCCGACTGGGTGGAGAGTCATACAAGAAATGATTGGATAAATTGAAGGCGAAAGACAATGCAGCGCAAGTTAAACAAGGTTGAACATGGCTATCATCTTTTGATTTCATGCTCAACGAAAGGTGTTGTAGAGTGAATCAAAGCGACCTCTCAAAAACTAAACGCACCACTTATTCAAACACTGCAATGTGTTGTAGTACAGAGAAGATGGTTCGAAAGAGCCGAGTGAAACATTCGGGAGGAGAATAACTGAAATTGGAGAAGCTGGGAGAAGCGAACGGTTCAATGGCCACTTTGAGAACAAAACCTGAGCTTTCCACGGGCCTGACGAAGGGTACGGGTTCAAACTTCCATTGTCTTCCAACTCCCGCCCATTTCACCTTCGATCCTCCAAGTGGCAGTAAGGTTCCCCTCTCTTCTTAAGTGGTGATTATGATACTCTTGGCGTTACTATCAGCCTCACTGGGTCTGAATTTTACCCCAAAAAAACAACAGATCTTGGAGGATTGAACACAAAACCTCGAAGACCTAACGACCTAGCATGTATCGAGATCCCACGGTTAATCCTAAATTCAGCTCTATAAACCTTCTCATGATCAACATTAAACGCTACGCATAAATAACAAAAATCAATCATATCAACTTACCTCTCAAATGCCCAAAAATCGTTAAATCGATCAAAAAAACATCGTAAAAATGGCAAACAACCTCTTTCCTCAAGCAGTGAAGTGTCGCGATGAAAACGGCAGTTCAATACAAATATATGAAAAAAAAACCCCAATTCAAACACATAAACCAACCAAATAAATGTAGTCATTTCCCCCATTTTGTGAGAAATAAAAATTACCGCTAACTTTCCTTCGTCTTTTGTTAAAGAAAAATCATGCACCACACAGAAACAACAATAAGCTGGTGTACACAATACAACTTCAAAAGTATTTGGGCTGAAATAACCTTAAAAAGACTACGTCAGCGTTTTGGCTGCTTTGAATGAGGATTCACATAAACATAAAGTATTACAACACATAGATGAGCTAAAAAAGAAACCAAGTGAGTAGGTCACGTACGAAAAATTGCGGGAGAAACTTGTCGCTTTCGGTTGAGGCAAATGATTGTGATTTACTTTGGACGATGAAGCAGAACGCTATGTGCACGGTGCACTTGAACCATTTTTATTTTTATTTTCCTCAACGAGCAACTTGTAATTGAGGTGATTGGGTTAACGCCCCCGGTACCAGTCGAGTACTGATGTCTATACACTGAAAGCCCTCCCTCACAGTACATTACTAGCCAGAAAACGTCACGCAACTTTCCTCAGCCCCACGCGCGTTCGCCGATTTTCTTCATTCTAGCAGTTAACAAAATCTTTTTATTATTTAGTTTATAACAACGTTATACGTAGAAACAGGTAGCGCTCTAGGTTCCAGAATTTATTAAGTCGCACCTACTTGTACCACGACTATTATTGAGCCCACAGTAAATTAACGAGACTGCCGACATAATTTTTTGGGAATGATCGTTCAGGAATTATCGGGTGAAAACTTGACAAGGTGCGGGAGACAATACTCCGCTGGTCGCGGATCGGGCTCAACATTTAGATTATGCTTTCTCAAGCTCAATAATGGAAGGAGCTCAACTATCCCATCCTTGAGAACCGATATACAGGAGAATTGGGTGTTTCGGCTATAATTATTTATTAGAATTCCTCTGAATGATTGATATCAATTCAAATGACGAAAAGAAAAAACTAGGATACTCAATTTCCATGTTTTCTGCAGTACTGTACAGGGTTATGTACTTGTATTTTTAATTTAGCCCAATAAAACCCTAGTGGAGTGAAGTTTCGCAAAAAATTGTTGATATGTTCACAATTGTAATTCCGTTAATCGAATTTTCACGCCAAAAAGTCCAAGTTCCATCTCAATGAACAGACACTTCTCGAACTTACAGAAAACGTAAGTTTCTACACGGAGATCTCCAAATATCGGAGACGGTGAAATGATGCGGGTTACCGCGTAAATTCCAAGCCGATCAGCGAATTTTGAAACTATTCGCGTGAAATATATAAACAATACTAGTCTTAAGGGATACCATCAGTCAATTCTATCTTAAAACAGTGATGTGCTCGTGTCAATTGAAACAATAACAACCTGAGATACTTCAACTCCATCAATTTTTGTGCACGAGAGTACATTTTGAGCCCGATCCGCGACCCTTGTAAGTGAAACGGCGGCGGTTGAAATACAGGAATTTCTGGGGTAGCGCCTAATTATTTTATGAGCGTTATTACACGCTCATCGTATACGTGTTTTATTGGAATATCACTGGTATTTTTCTGAAAATACTAGCCTCATTTGAGCCAAATTTATACGAAAAACAACTCAGCCTATATCGAATTTCGTCGAAATTGTTGATAACTTATTGCGCTGCTCTCGTCATTTTCCTACAGATACGAATTTCATGGTGCGATCATGTCATTTGGGACTGTCCACGCAGAAAATTTAATCAAAATCGTGAGCCGTTTTCGAGTAAGAAAATATTTTGTGTTTCGATCACTATGATAACTGTAGTTAGTGTTGAACTGATTTCAGTCATAACCTAATGTCGGCGTACCACGTTGATGTGCAGTCTAAACGTCAAATTGGAGGCGATTTATTCGAACGGTGTTTTTCAGGCTGAATCATAGTGAT
This sequence comes from Pachypeltis micranthus, assembly GCA_020466155.1. Lineage (NCBI taxonomy): Eukaryota > Metazoa > Arthropoda > Insecta > Hemiptera > Miridae > Pachypeltis > Pachypeltis micranthus. The sequence continues at coordinate 45,644,749 of CM035769.1, forward strand.
TTGCACCAACTTTGGCACCCTTGGGGCAGCAGAAAGTGTTAGGTACCGCCCTCTACTAATATCACAGTTCATCGCGTATTCAAAATGAACTCTGGAGTTCAACTTGTTCATTCCCAGCTCTCCAATGGCCGAACATAACAAGCAACATGACGGCAATCGGACAGAACGAGGCGGTGCATCCAATTACCTCACGCCGAGCCGGTAACAATTTGAGAATTCGTCATCTCTCGATCGCATTTTCCGCCAATTTGTCACATTTTCGGAATGCGGAGTCGGGCGCATTTTTCAACAAATACCGACATCCTTCGATGCGTCGAACCCGTCGACGTTCAATTTATTATCGAGATGTGCTTCGAGCTGTACTGTAACGAAGCCACTTGGCAACGAGAAGACACCCCTTTTCCTTCGTGACGATTCCGCGATGTGGTTTATTATTGTTTGAACGTTTTGCGCTATCGTAACTGTAGCGGACCAACTGCGGTTAACGTGGCCCAAACCGTCTCATCAAGTCGTGACTTCTGTTGCCCCGCGAGCTCGAGCATCGAAGGATTAAAAGAAAAGAGCTCAAGGACCCACAGCTACCGCCATAGAGAACTAGAACGCGATAAGATAGCCAATATACGATTCCCACTTGAGATCCAGTGGCAGTACAACTGCATCACACAACTTTCTTCAGCTCTATGTGCATTTAGCGATTGTTACCTCTCCAGAAGTTTAAATTCGTATGACCCCTTAGAACCCAAACCTACGTCATACTACGAGAAACTAATAGAGCCTGATGCCCTGGAATTTATTACATTGCCCCTACCAAAGTCACTACTTTCATTGAGTCAACGTAATTTTTTTTAAACTTTCGCATCTATTTTGGAATTACAGGTATTAACCTCATCTTACCAGCCAACCTGAGGGTAATCATCTGGTAAAGCCCCACCCCAGGTAGCCGCCATTGTTGCGTCTCCTTATCACTTCAAGCCCTCCCAGGCCACAATTTCCAAGGCCACTAACTCCTCAGTCGCACAATTTTGATCGCACGGTGTTTCAATCGCGTCCTGTTCTCCTAACGAGTCCATTTTTTTTCAGTTTAACTTGCGCTCATGTTGTAGTTTATGACAGTATATTGAATTTAACACAATCGGTATGACCCCTCCGAATTCGCTAAAATGAGCGTATAACTGTTATGAAAGAAAAAACAAAAAGTATTTCGTTGACAACACCGTCTGCACGCAAATCGTCACTACAGACAAACACCAAGTGCAAATTACTAGCAGTGTCCATTTGTTACCTAACGTCGGTTTTTTAGAAACAAAAAACACCTCGTCTGGAGCGGGCAAAATACGTGTAACGCCATGTAATATTTTAACGCTCGATAAAACATGACCGAAAGATCATTGCAAAGGGTTGGTGTACTTATTTATTTTAATTGAACCATCCTCAGAGGGGCATTTTCACCCAAAAAGCCACCGGGTCACGAGCTATTTTAGACAGGAATGAACTTGAACTATACGTACAGGTGGGAGGATGTCATTTATAATTCACCTCGCACGAACTGTTCCACGATAACGCAACGTTACGACCCTTCGTTCTCTTTCCCAGGCGGACGCATTGGTTCCCAGTACACGAATTTAACAAGATCAAATCGCCCGATAAGATGATAATAATATGCCTCCCGACAGAACTATTATACAAAAATCAAAACCCGAAATTTACAGTTTTGTAAAAAAGGTTCGCAGCTTTCACACCATAAATTATGATATCGTGAACGAAAAAAAAAAATGTAAAGAGAAAACGGAACAAATAGGGCGTAAAGTCACAGTTTGTACGGAGAAGTCGTTCGTTAATTACTTTAAACATCTGGGGCGGCGCATAACAAAACTTTCCTCAATCCCTCGTGCGGCCATTGACCTTCATCACTATAAGAACTGATCCAATACGTTTTTCGTTCAGTTTATAATGAATATTGCTCGTACAGGTTGCAGAATTTGCAGTTTTGCATTCGTATTGCAAAATGTTCTAAAATTACCGGGAAAATGCCACTACAAAAAAAAGTTTCAGAAATTATTGAGATGCTCCTACCAATACCAAGACCATTAGTCGGTGCGTAGGGACCCAATGACGTTTTCAACCTGATTGTTATGAGAAGGTTCGTGTCTATTGTTTTGGAATTACAAGGAAAACGGAAAAACTGCCGAAGAATCAATTTTGCTCGACATTTTTGATCATTTATTGTGCTGCTACCCACAATCAAAATTTTGTGGTACTGTCGAGTCATTTGTAACTGTCGATACGAAAGTTTAATCAAAATGAGCTGGCGTTGGGAAAAAAATCATCTACCAATATCAGGAATTTTACGGATGAACTATTTCAAAAATTGATTACCGAATGCATAATGAGCGTTCCTGAAGTTAGGCGCCAACAATAAAATGAAAAACATCAAAAATCCACGTGATAGCTCGTAGTTAATAATCATATATTAAATAAATTAATTTTTTAAATAAATTTCGTTACATATTTTTACAAAAAAAACGTTTCTTTTATTTTAGTTGCAATTTTTCACGTCTAGGGATGAGCTAATTTGAAACGTGCAAGTGCGCTGAACGCAGGATCTGATTTTCCATAACTTTGATTATTTGCACGAAGCGTTTATGATACGGATGAGGCCGAAATTGAGCGTGAAGTAGTTGGTCTAAACGGGAAATTCAGTCTATTTTGATCGATTAGGACGAGGAAAGTCCCTGCACATTGTGACATGCCCTTGACGCATAAACGGCCTGAAGTACCCAATTGGGGAAATGAAACGTCCAGCTGAGTCTAAATTAATTCTACTCTCAACTCTATTAGTGATCACACACAGGTTGGAAGTTGGATTTCATCCCAAATTTGAGGAAAAAAACGCGAAAACGCGCAGTTGAATATTGAAGGCCCTGGGTAGAAACAAGAACGTCACAGAGTGCGAACGAAGGGCCTCCAAATGGTTCATTGTAATATCAAGAAACAAGTATAACGTTGGCACGATACTCACGCGATAAAATGAAGGCACAATTAACCCCAGCGTGACAAAGTAGCCACAGCCTGCGGGCTCATGGTGGAAATGAGGATGGTTTAATCAAACCTAAAGCCCCCCCCCCCCACCAATTGCTCAAACTACTTAAACGTCCCAGCGAAGTAGATGACAAGAGTACTTAAATTATTCAACGTGGGCTGCGAATTATTAATAAATTCTGCTTCGATCGTACGAACACTAAAAATGAAAACGCTCGCATTTTGCCGATTAAGTTTCTCCCAACAACTTGACGCTCTTTTAAATAAAAAAAGTCATAGCATAACGGAACAATAGAAAAAAGGGAAAGGGTGAGTGTCATTACCTCCATAGTTTTAGAGTGATGCATAGCTTTTATGGCGTTGATGGCACACTGCTTCGAAGTAAAAGTGACAAACGCACACCCTGGGTTCCGGAAACACACATGTACATTACATAAGCAATTATACATATGATGCCACAATGATGGAAGGGGTACGGGAGGGAGGATGGAAAAAGGGGGAGGGGAATAAAAATGAACAAATTAATCGAAAATGACACGGAGGAAAAAACTTAAAAAATGAAATTAAAAAAAAAACGGATAGGGGGGAAATTAATTCGACGAAAAACTAGGAGTTAAAAAAAGAAAAAAAAAGAGAAAAAAAAGACAATTAAAAATTAAGGAGGCAGAAAAGCGACAAGGAAAACACTAACACATCCGTAGCTCGGGAATTTCTATTCATCACCACGAATTTCACAAACACCTACGATAAAAAAAAAAGTCAAATATTTCGGAACAACGAATTAATGAAAGCATGAGGTCTTTATAAAGAATTGAAGCCAAAATTAACAGTTAACCGCCAAAGTCGCAAATGCAGTGCTAATTACGATATACTGAACCTGAGATCGCCCACTTGTAATATTCGGTGATGAGGGTTAATTCTTAACCTTAAATTGACGCCCACCATTTTTTTGGCACTTAGAATGAAGGTACATTTCGTCAATGATTTCATTCTGTCAAACGTTTCATCAAATCAGATTCACGCCCCCCTATCAAAAATTGTGAGAAGGTCGTGTAGAGAAGGCAAATTCTTCAACGCTTACTACGACAACCTTATTATCGACGAAAATTCCAAGCGTTGAGTAATAACTCTTATGTGTATATAAACTAAACTGACTATGACAAGGATGGAAGGGTTTGCGTGTGAGAGGAGTTCTACTCAAAGTTGGATAGGATGACATGACTTTGCTCAAAACTGCTAGAGAAAAGAGAGCGGAGTGAGATTCAGTTTCTCATTCGCTGATGCTAACTCCGCACGAGGAGCTTTATTTTAGATAGTGACTGAAGATGTCGAAAACGACAACGAAAAGATGGATTTAAGGAGCAGATGTGCTTGGCATCAAAATGGGCAAATATGAGAGCTTGGCGCGTGTCTTTTGCGACTCCTCTTTCCCACTTTCAATCCGAGGAAGCCACAGGCGATCGTCATTAATCTGGGAAACCAGGCAAAATCGAATTGATTGAAGGCCACCTTGTAGACATCAACTAAGAAGTCAAACTGTACAAGAGATGGGCAAAGGATGAAGGAGGTAAATATACCAAGGGCCAGGGGAACAATCTCACTCTCGACTGGTCAAAACAACCTCACCTCTATGAGGTCCCAGAGAGAAATGTCACTAACGAGATTCTGTGTCCACAGGAGTCTGAAACGGTTGCACTTAGGACTCTTAAGGGATGGCGGGCTGGGGCTGCTAATCTTCTTGCTACTGGTCTTGAAGGGATCGCAGTTCAGGTAGCTTGCAAGTGGAGGACAGGGGGTCACAAGGTAGCAGGTAGAACGCCCTTAGGCAATTCTGGCAATGGGGCCTGCCACCCATTCAGCAGGTCCTTAGCCTGCTCGAGCAGCAGCCAACTAAAATGGCACCACGGGTGGCTTCTACTTGAGGCACCCCACCAACTGGCAACAGGCTTCAGCCCACACTGCCTGTTGAATGCCCAGATGACTGAGTGTTTCCTTCTGTTTAATTGCATGTTCACTTCTGAGGGGAGTGAAAGGCAATTTGAGTTAGTACAGCGAGTTGTCTAGTCTGGGCCCGGCTTGTTTTTAATAAGATGAATATTTTCCCCATCGAAGACTCCGTAAAATTAGAGGATCACATTAAGACCCAGCAGTCAACGGAGTTGAGCAGGGGGATAGTAGCAGATGTCGCTAAATGGAGTCGTTAACAACACCTAAAACTCGACTACGTATTCTTCTTCTCTGCCTGACTCCCTTGTTCAGAGCTTGTGAGGAGAACAACTTGAGAAGGAGCCGTTATAACCAAGAATTATAACGGGTGGAAAAAGTCGGGTGAGCAGCCATTGTGTATCCATGGCCGATTTTCTCAGCGATATATCATCACCTCGTAGCAATATATAACGAAATTAAATTAGGGCATTTGGACTGACAGATTTGTAAGTCCACTGGTTGACTTACGTTCTTGTTAGTTAACAAACAGTCTGGAGGATATGGCGGGAACTGACGTGGCATACAACAATGTGGCTACTTCCACAATCGAGTTCGGAATTGAAGTTAAGTAGGAATTTCTCTGAGGGCAATCTCTTTCTCATAGTTGCGAGGCAAATAATTACGTCATTGCCTCACAGGTGGGGACAAAAAATATGTTAATATTTCGAACAGTTGATAACGTTGCTGAAATGACCACTGCAGCCCCAATGATGCCTCTTGTACATGACAACTGCGTAGGGGCTCTCCAGACTGCATTTCGAGCTCTGGTTTCTCCCCTCATTCGTCCGGTCATCCTCGATCGACTCCGCCGATATTGGGAAGCATTGAACGCGGAAATTAAGGGGTGCGGCGAATAAGTTGAGGTCACCGGCTGAGATATGCGACTGTGCGAAGACAGATTTAGCTATCTCTCGTATAATCTCTAGAGACAGAATGCGCCACTTCCACCGAATATTAAAGTGAGTTACTGGCGACGGAGGGAAGATTTACACGAGGAAGTCGTTAAGATAACTTTTGCGCGCATCTGCGCTTGCAGCTTTTCGATTTCACGTAAAAACGGCGAATTCTTGTTGAATATTTCAGTTGCAGAACACCAAACGCTTTGAAGTTGAAGAATAGCGGCTTCTTCGGATTTGTGTTTAAAGCCGTACAATTCGACGTGTTCTGATTCGTAAAACCTAGTTTGGAGAAGCGCGAAAACCTTTGTAGTAGAGGAGGGGGGGGAGTTGCATTTGCCTCATAACACGGTCCTGGTCCCTGGTTTGGTAACGGGTAACTAGTGAAGGGGAAATGTGAATACGTTAGCTGCGCTGTGCCTGTGGCAAAAAGAACAAGGATAGTCCTCCCCCACCATTCGCGCTACTGCCAAGTAAGCCTTCTCGAAGGTTGAGGAAGGCCCCTAATAAAAATTCACAAACACGGTCGTCACTGGCCCAAAAGTCGTTGGGAGGGGGAGTCAATTTTTCTACTCTCAATAAAGGAAAATCCACAAATAGGTCACACCATTCTTGAGACCTTGTATTTGTCTTCGACTACAGAAAGCAGTCCAAATGTTGTACAGGGGGCTGGGAGGTGTCAATACCACCTACTGTCCACTGTACGAACTCCTAAAGAGTAATTCCGCATCTAGTCAATCGTAGAATTGCTACTTATTTCGGGTTCTGAGGACTACAGACAGCCTAGGATGCTTCCAGTGGTGAAGACCCAGAGGACAACCTCCACGCGCGAGGAGCCTGACATGAACACTGACCAAGGACAGAATGATATACTTACATTTGCAAAACTACTACACAGCAAGGTAGAAGAGGAACAACGATCAACTGGTGCTAACAACCTCCTTTATTCGAAGTTCCTTATTGTCAACATGTTCGAAATTGAGCTGCTAAAGTATGGGTGGTCGTTTTAGTGTAATACGCCTAATATTATTTCATAAAGCTCATCACCAAGTCGAGCTGACAACTCTTACACAGCGTTACGCAATGTCAATACGTCAAATCGATAAGCTAATGGGATCGAAAGAGGTATAGGAAAGTCAAGATGGATTATTGACTATACCAAAAGTGATTTTAGAATTTGTACCATTAACTGCAAGGAGGTACCTACGAACTTCCCATCTCCCACGATTCCCCCTTGAACTATATCAATAGCCTGGTGTTCTCTTCACTTTCACACAATTGAGATGTTACGTAAAAACACACCTACAACTGTATCAACAAAATTCTGCTACAATGGAAGTCAGAAAGAGGGATTTGTTGCAGGAATGTAGAACAATGAAGGTTGAAGGTTAGCAGCTTAAGAACTGATCCTTTACGGACAGAGTAAGGATATGATCCCTGTAGGAACCTCATGGAATAAGGATACGAGATGTCAAGTTCCATTTGACGGTGACTGTGAGAATGAAGCCACCGAATTCCAATAGAGGAAACGACGCTCTTGAAGGTTATACTGTATAGTAAAAGATGTTAACTCCCGACTCATCACCGGATACACGTTAAAGTAGTGAAGCTCAGGTTCAGTCACAGTGAATTTGGGTCAGTAACAAAGCGAAAAAAATTAGTTTCTAAATCATGCATAAGTCAACGAACAGCAGCTTACATTTATATATAGAGACCCCATTGCAAAACTATTAACCTACGGCTGAGACCACAAAACACTTCTACGTTGTCAGCATCCAAAACGGGGAGGAAAAAGAAAAAAGTCAATTTGGTCAAAAACAACGAACAAACACGGAAATTTACATTCCCTCGAATTTGTTTAAACCCCTTTGAATTCGTCGTCGAAAATTGATGGAAATTCGTCGGTGACATTAAAAATAATGAAAATAAAACAAATACAAAAGACCAATAAAATAACACGAACAAAGTTACAGTTAAAAACGTTATAATTAAATTTGTAATTAGACTATGGCGCAGCCCAACATCGTAAAAGCTACACAAACTGTGCGTATTGAGTAAGTGCTTCAATAGTACGTTTAGGGGAAGGGGAATTGAGCTAATAACGTGAACAACGACCATTTCAGGGGGGGGGGGGTTTAAATCAGTTACAAATGCCATCATTGATTGGCCATAGCTCATTCTTGATCCTTTTATACGTCGGCAGAGCGCAATAATGATGCCTGCACATTAGTCTGAGTGTCCCCGAGTAAGGGGCAGCTCTGAACGACATTCCCCCACACTGCAAGCTTCCGCTCTATTTTCATATTCACGCTCTGCCTACAACATCCACATCCCCATACACTGCCAATATCCCTCTCTACTAAGTACGCATTGAACTCTCTCTGCACAATCTTTGGTCAGTCCTAATTCAGGGCCTCATTCTTGCAGACCATACAATATTTGGATATTGAGTTATCTCTTCTACACAATTTTCGAAGCCCAAATAGTTCATTTCTTCGGACTTGTTCCCCAACTACGTTACATCCATCACACGCGTGCAACGAAAACTGTACCTTTGAATACTACGTCAGTTACAGACTCCCACGGGGAACTGGTCGCAATGCGCCCCCGTCCAAATTTGAGGGCTTGGGAAAGTGTATTTTGACTTACCTCATAAGACCATGGTACTTGGCAAGCTGGCTCGGAGCCCTATCCCCCTACGTCAAACTCCGAAAAGAGGACTCAATGCGAGAGTCGGTGTCTGCCGTCTGATTGGAACGGAGGAGTTTTAACTTTGAAAGAGGTCCCGCGGCAATGGTGAACGAAAGTGGTTCCACAATTAACTATTGTCCTCGTACCGAAAGTTAATTAGCACGAGTTTGAACGGGGCTGTGACCTCTGACGGGGCTTAAGAAACAGATTTGCTACTCCAAGATGAGACTTGCACGAAAAGGTACAGTTGAGATTTCTGTAGAACAGGTCTGTTTCTTTATCAAAATGACTGTTCCTGAACACTCATCAGAGAGTGAAAGTCGATAGTCAAGGAGGTTCGGTTTGCTGAGGGGGGAATGGTCGAGCATGTTGGGGCGTGAGGCTGTCCGCACCAGGCCGGGATAAGGACACTAGTTCGACCCCCGATCAGGCATCCTCCCTCCTCCACGCCCAGGGAGTGAGGCAATGGGTGCCAGCGATATAGCGCGGGGTACTGTGGAGGCTACACAATAGTAGTGTAGGGGAGATGGGAAATCGTCCTAACATTGGCCACGGCAACTGCCACTGTTCCCGCAGCTTCGGTTGCAGTTTCGCTAGCATTCAAGAGCAAAGCACTCGCTCTGCATCCACCGAACCCAGACCTGTGGAGGAACACCGCCTGCCATTTAGCCTAGACCTTGTTAACCTTCACCTTCATTTAAATCTGGGCGAAATGGTATCAGGAGAACACTGGACGTGTTCGTTATGGTAAATAAATAACGTTTGTAAGACATTGGCCTACTGTCATGATCTCATAGGAACATAATGCTTTGAAACGTTCTGCAAGTTCTGCTACATTCTGGCAAGCTGAGGCTGGCATTAGAGGTTGTTTTGTGGCGCAACACAACAACACTGCCTACCCACTGGGCGATAGACAAAAAACTCGAACTTCCTATCACACACTTCACAAATGCGTCGTTCTTCTTAGGTACGCAAGGAACAAAAATCCACTATCATTGTGGATGGTGCTTCCTGAGACATCGTTTTAAACACAAATGCAAAGGGTTGTGCCACACTATTTATAATTCCTGATTCCTTATCCAAAGTCAGACGCTGAAAAAGAGCGCTACGAAGACAGTGTGCCCCTCCCTAATTGCCAGCATTGCCGCCATTGTACCATGTCCAGCACTGGATTCACTGGGTATGGCAGGGCATTCACAGGGTATGACAGGACAGATCTTCGAATGGCGGTTTTGAAATCACCCGGAGAAGCGGCAAATGGAATTATGGTTGGAGTTCTTTCTACCTCTGATTCACAAAGTCCCAGTAGCATTTCGTGAGGGCAGACTTAAATAGGGTCCAATACTCTCTCAAAGAAGGGCCTTCAGCCCCTCAAGAGTTTGCAACGAATTTTCTCTCAGAGCCAGATTAAATATCCGAAAATGTTCTCACCGTCGTACTGGATACATTGAAGGCAGGCATCTCACGTGACCTGTCATAGGCGTGCGGGGAGGCACTGTTTACAGGAAGAGACAAAAATCAGGGCACCACCTCGGGGCCACAGCTTCAGTATTGTGACGCCCAAACTAATCCATGACACATTTCACTTATGACAAGCTGTGATTACTTGACGGAGTGTATCCTCAGCGGGATACTATCCTCTTTTAGCGTTAGTAAGTAAAATAAATGGCACAGTTGTAGGATTTTAGTGCTCGTTGTCACTTTGCAGGACTTATGAAGGTATTCTCACACGAATCAGCGCATTTATTTTCCTGTTCCTGCTGCCACTTCACGTGATCCTACAGAGGAGTAGGGCAATTGTCACTGACTACCAAGAACGCAGCATTCGGAACGCATTGGACTTGCTGCCTCAAAATAACGACTGAGATAACAACCAACTGCCTGAATTGAATTTTACACTGTGCACATCTGCGCGTGATTAACGTCAGAATGCTCATTGCCTTGCCATAAACCATGGCTACACCCAACTACAGTTGAGACGAGCTTGGTCCCTCTCCCATGAACCTATAAGAACCCAAACTATAGCACACACTGTTGGATTCTGATGGCATGAGGACCTGCATTTATTCCCCTCCAGCGCTCCATAACTCCCTTACACGCCAACTCTCAAACTCTTAACGTAATTCCCAGTAACATTTATAAACTCAACCTATTTTTTACCCGACCAATGGGGCAAAAGAAATCAAGTGCGACTCGTTTGGCTTATAGCAGCGTTCCACATAGAAGCCACACGACATTCGTAACTGATACGCCACTCACCCCTGAAAATACGGTCTTCATATATAAATCGACTCGAGGATTCTGGTAAAATCAAAACGGAGCTGTTACAAAAGCCAACCAATCACACGTTCGTGAACTTCAATCGTAAAAAAAACTGATTTTGCACTTTATGTACATTCTTTTAACGAACGGTGTAACATGGAAAACGAGGGAAGGGAACGGAGGAAGTTTGAAAGAAATGGGAAGAAGGTGCATGGCCGACAACTCACCCGTTGTGTAAAGAACGAATATAAATGATTCGATGTGCAGCATCCCGACGTCGCATCCGAATAAAAAATGAACCTCCGAAAAGGAGTTAAGAGCCACTTCAACTGTTAAACAGTCTTTTCTTTCTTTCGACGTCTCCAAAATGATGAATTTTCCCTCAGTTCATTTTTTTCCTCTTCTTCTCTCAACAAAGTACTTTCAGAGTAAAACGGCGTAAAAAGGGTCGAGTATTAATGATTCCTTTTGAGCGGCTACGAGTGAATTTAACCTCATAAATGGTAGCGGTTGGGTGTGTTGAGAGGGGGGGGGGGGAGCTAGAGAGGATTGAATCGATAAGAAGAGTTTCGGGGGTTTTTATAACACCGGCAACTTAACTGTAAGTCAGGGAATTGTGTTAAGGTTCTTGAACGTGGAGAAATTGCCTGGACGAGAAAAAACGGAACCAATCGACGAAAAATAGCCTTAAAAATATTGGTAAATTTAGCGAGAACGACTGGAAAATTGTGCACGATTTGTTAGAGGACTGGACAACAATTGCTTCGAATTCGATCGAGCGAATTGCGCCGAATCGGAATTAAGAGAGCGAATCGAGGGTGAAATAGCTGGGAATAACGCAGGCAATTATGAGAATTGAATTATTGTAAGAAAATCGACAGATAATTGTCGGATATTTGAGTAAAGTACGTTTTGAATTGCGGTAAAAATACGGCGAAAATAGTTTCTAAAAAAGGGTAAAAATTATAGAGGAGTTGTAATTTAAAAAAGTTGTGGGTAACTTGTATTTTTTTAAATTAATTAAAAAATTGTGTATAAATATATCTGTTCATTCGCCGATTTTTATCGCTCTAGCGACTAATTCAACGTGTCTTTCATTCAATTTAGTCTGTAAGAACACAACTCGAAAAAATCCGAACGCATAGGTAATCTACGGGGGCGGTCAAGATTTCTTCTAACTGTTCGTGTTTATAGTTGAAGAATTAAAGGGGGAATTGTGAAAAGGCTAGGCAAAGGAACGACAACACTTTCGTACAACGTCCCTAACTATTTCATACCTGTTGTTAAACTACAGTTGTATAGGTATATAATTGGACTACTTTTAGGCTTTTTTTTTAGAACGCCGGAGTCAAAAGGTTGTTGGGAAGTGGATTAAAATTGTTGGAAAACTATCAAAAATTAATATGATGATGAAAAACCATTGAAATCTGAGCGAAACATCAATAAGTTGTTTGATTAAAAAAATACAGTTTGAAATGTGCGTTATTTGGGTGTGTGTGGGCAATCGACTAGATAATAGTCGGGTGAATATTACAAATATCGTTTAGGATCCACTAAATAACGTGGGGGATAGGTCTAAAAACTGTATCGAAATAGGGGCAGGACCTGCGTTAACATAGCAGAGTTAACAGTAACTGACAAACTGAACAACTCAAACAAACGTTGAGAAAATGTGTTGATGGTGGAAGGAGTTGTTGAAAGTATTGATTAAAAATCGTCGGAAAATTGAGTCGAAGTAATTGCGAGTGAAGTTGTAATGAAATGAGGTGCAGTGCCGCTACATGAGCGGATGATACGTGCACGAAACTGTCACGCGAGGGAACTGTCATGAGGGCTTCTCACGAAACTGCGAACGAGGGGGCCAGGAATTAATGGACAATTCCAAGAATTACTTTTACATTTCGAAGCAACAGAATCGACAAAATGACAACTCGACCTCACGGTTTGAGAAACAACTTTGTTCACGAGTGGTTAAGGGAGTAGGGATTGGCACTAGGCTGCTGCGACATTCCACAAGAAGAGGGGTAACAACGCAACATAATATCAATGTAAGGCATCCTCCACGGGCAGCGCTGAGACACCAGCAGACAAGAGCTGTGAAGTCGCGTTGCCTTTGGTTAACGAACAAGGTGGGGAGGGACTAGCATGTGGTCATAACTGAGCCACACCTAGAGCAAGGCGGTCACACCGTATCGGGAATGAATGCTCCATTTGTCAACCTTCCCAGTTACCAATCTTTCAATCTAGGGAATAATTCACTTCAACACCGGAAAAAATTTTCCCTCAAGCCTCTCTTCCTCAACTGGCATTGGGTCCCTATTAAACTTCCCCCCCTCTCTCACTTTACCCGACACAAATTTCGTTATGCCTTTATCGTCACTGTGATAATGTCTGACAGTTTTCCACAGTTCCACGACAATACTAGTAACTTTGGGATACGTGTAAGAAGGTAGACATCATTCTCTCTGTTAACTCGAAACAGCTCGCTGTTGCCCTTCTTCAAGTTCACATCCTCCCTTTATACATTTACGTTTACTAGTATGCCCTCTCACTCTATACTTCCTTTTGACTTGCCTCTCATGTCTAAGATTGCAATTGTTCAACGCAAAGGGTCGAAGTGGTCAGAGTCTTCAACCTCGGACTTCCCCGCGTCATTGTCTCCGACCACCTAATTGTCTCCAACTATTTCAATACCTGCCCCTCACCAATGGGAATCCCTCAGCTGTAGTCGGTTGTTTCTAACAGCCCCCTTTCCCAGGTTTTCCCCTTTCTTTATTTCTTTCTCCTAATTTTATTTCCTATTGACAACAGAGCTCTTCCAAAATCATTCTACTCCCAACTACCACCCCAGTAACTTCTCACTCTCTCATACGGTTGCCCGCGCCAGTTCACGCCTTCCGAGTACTGCCCTTGTGTCGCTCCATCTCACCTCAATTTTAAGTCAGCTCAATTCCGCACGCACGTATAATACAGTCCTCCTCACGCTCACCGAGTTTCAGTTTTATTGCGATCCTCAGCTCCCCCTCTTGTGCACCCAACAGCAATTGAGTTGCTTCTGCCTCCCCCCGTCGCTAGTGCTTTGATATTCTTCTGCCAACCTAGATGTTTCTATTCCTGTGCTTTTATTGTATAGTTCTAGTCCATGGGTCCTCTCTCCTGGAAAGCGCCAGGACTAACCTTTCTTCTTATATATCTTTATGCTTCCCTGTTAGCGTGGAAAATGCTTTAGCATTCACTGAACTGCCAGAAACTGTCACGTTGGGAGGCAACTAAATTTTGTCACAAAACCGACATTTTGTATTTTCTGTCGAATAAATAGGATTCCCAAGCACGTCAGTTCTGTCTACAGCAATCAGCACACATTCAGATCGCCAATATGACAACTGCCTAGGAAACTGCGGATCAGACTTTTGCCACTATGCCAGTCATTCTCCCTCGTCTACAGATAATAATCCTTCATCTTCATAACTTCATCTTAAACGCTTGGTCCCACTACATCCTGACATGTACTCTTCACGAATTAATAGGAATTAAACCTACGTACTCGCAGCCCTCTCATCCAGAATCGCGGAAGCAGCGCCAATCCCTGTTGATCCAGGGCTGACGCCAACGCCCTCAACTTGTTCATTTACCGCTTTTGGTCCAGCCGCTAGACGACTAAAGAGGTTTTCGAGAACACACCGGTAGCATACCGTCAAATGTCACATGATTCAGCTCTGTGTTAAAAAAGACGTCCCTCCTTTTTTGCAACGGTCAAGGCCACATTTGTCATTCCATGCACCGCGGGACACCCACCTATCTCCACAGGGTCGACACACAAACAACTGCTGAAAGTTTGAAATTGAATAAATTAACATTAATTAATCCAACGTACCGAACGATACGAAACGTCACAGCACACACGTAATTTGGAAACGAGAATATTTGGCCCGCCATGCATCAACTTCAACGTCTATCGAACGGGATATTTTGGATATTCGACAGCGGAAAGGACGAACAACAGACATTATAGTTCTACGGATGAATGAATAATCACGCACAGCTGTGTCAATCTGTTGTTAATCACCGTTCCGCAAGATGAGAAGCGCATACGATACCTTTGCTCACTCCAGCCGTGTCTCTGAGCACCGTGCACTCCTCTATGGTCCCGAAGCCTTCGAACATTTGCCTCACGTCGTTTTCGCTGTATTTCTTGCTCAACATCCCGACGAACAGCTTACGCTCTGCAACAAACGAAACGACAATAACATTAAATAAATAATAATGAACCATGATACTACAATCACTTGTATTTGCATTATTGAACATGGCCGTAGACATATTTAAAAATTTTAAAAATTCCAAATTGACGAACAACATTCTTATTTTACTTTTCCTTGTTTAAAAAACCCCTATAATTGATACCAACAAACTATAGACAAACACCACTATCCGCAACCCGACGAAATAAGAAAGTTCTGCCACCTGCTGTGTTGAATTTTCGTCAAATTTTTCCATTTTCATTTCCTGGGCTTCCAAAAACATCATTTAGGACACCGGACTGTGTGAACGAAAACAGCTAAAACATAATCGACTCAAACACACGCATGTCAGTGATCAAATATTAATTTTTTTCTCAATAACGGCTATAACGATTTTGATCAATTTTTAAAACTCTACAAGCACAACAGTACTACAAAATTCTCATGAAAAATGGCGAGACGAGCATAATAAAAAATGAATAAAATTCCAAGAAGTTTTAGCGCAGCCTTTTCTTTATAAATTCCGCTCCAATTATTCTAGCAGCCGAAGAAAACTTATGGCGGCAGTCCAATAAATTATCTAACGACGCTTAATAACGCTCTTGAAATAATTAGGAGCGATACCCGAAATTCGGGAATTCCAACCACCGCAGTTTCACTTACTGCCATTTTTCACAGTTTTTCCCCAATCATTTCAAAACAGTATACACGATACTGCTCAATTAAATAACGTTGACAGTATCATAAATAACCTGCGCACTAATTGTTCAATAAGGGTCGAGGCGTGAGTAGTAGGACTACAATAAATTCCGGAACTTCAAGCGGAACCACTTTCTACGTAAAACGTAATGCTGTCCTTGACCGAGTGAGTGAAGAATAGATTGGAGTAGTTTAATGTACGTAGAGCTAAGGAAATGAGGCTTTACAACTTTTTGGAATAACTGTTCCTAAGGATTTTCATTTTGTCAATTCTTATGTATATTTTCCCTTAAATCTCTAGTAAGTAGAAGCCGATGATAGGTAACTAGTACAGACGCGACTGGGACGAGATCCCCGGAGATTGGGCCTGGACGTAAAACTCGCAAAGGCGACTTACCAAAACTTCCATAAAAAACGATCCTCGACGCACGAAAACTTCCCGCGCTTGTTTCCATCTCCCCCGCGTTTCACTTACTTTGATAATCACAAAAACTGGGACGATAACTGGACGTAGTCATCGTGACGTTGAAATTCCCTCCGATCACAACACCGTATGACAGTTCGTTAGAGCCAGCGCATACTACAAAGCCTGCGATGAGCGGAGCAACTGACTAAACAAAGCCGTGAGTCATGAGATGATTGGCATCGCTGCACTATCCAGTTCTTTTTACTTCTTTCAGTTAAGTTTTGTTAAACCTGAGATATTTTTAAAAAAATGTGTACTCGCAATTTATTGTTTTGATCAACTTTTATACATAATATCATACTACGTACTTAGCTACCCCCTCACCCCACCACACTTTCAGCAATGTCTGCGCGGGGTGGGGGTGGGGGTATTCAAACGTTTGACCACGTAAGTACGTTCCTTCTAAAATATGGGGTTCTTTGGCCTACACTTCATTGGTCGATTTTGTTGGGTCCCGCATTGAAGAGCTGCTCGTGACGAAACAGCGGTTTTTCGATTGCGAATCCGAATAGCGTGATGCGATCAAGTTTAAGAAAATGAGATTGCGAGGCAGAAGAAAACCAAAAACACAAGGCGGAAGCTGGAAAACGAGTGAAAGCCAGTGGGAGAGGAAAGAAGGTTGTGAGAAAAAGGCGTGGAACTCCACCATGTTTCTCTAGCCACAGCTATCACACACGGCAGGGTTTGTCACTCTACGGGTACCAGGGCTGTGACTCAGTCGTAACCTGTACATAATTTATTGTGTCCACTGGTGCTCCCACGCCTGCAGGTGCCTGCACCGATTCGCCCATGCCTGAGCGAAAGACGTCAAGTCAAGCGCCGCATTGCAAACATATCAGGCAAGAGAGACTCAGCAACATCCTTCCCAGGGAGTGCCAACATCATCGTAAAGGCGACTGCTATAAAGGACGTGTCCTCCACCACACCTCCGCTGCACAGGCAATCGTCAATGGGTCGACGTCTGAAAAAATTCGGCCTCGCGTTGAAAGCCTGGAATTGAGTAAGACAGAAGGTGGGGTGCTACCAATGCAGACTTACGCGTGTACAGACAGATGGTATGATGGCCCTTCACTGTCCCAACGCGCTTGCCAGATATGCAGCACCCAATCGTGTGCCTTCATTGTATTGTGGCAGTGCAGCTGAGGAATGACCACGCGCAGCGCACCTTCATCGCACAAATCAGCTACCACGAAGCATACACGTCTCAGCCTGCACGAAACAGGGAGAAGTGAATCTTCCCATAAGGCTCGATCCTTGGACCAACGTTTTTGGAACGCCTTGTGTGAAGGTCTGTTAGGAGTCTCATGGAGGTTGACTGCGAGAGCCATATGCTTATGTGGGCGACCTGACTGTACTTATCCATGCACAGTCGATCCGTCAAATCGAGACAAAACCGCACTATGTGCACCAAACCCTCACCAGACCCATTGTCCACGGTAACAAACAAACGGTACTGACCCAATCCTAGAGAGCTGCGCTTCAATGGATCACCAATAAGGCTGCATGCACTGAAGCACTTCCAGCGACCACCTTTTACCTGTTGACTTGGCCGTTGAGAGAGTGAAAAGGGAGCTTCCCCAGCTATGGGCCGAACTCCATATAGACCTCTACAGTGAATGAAAACTTTCTACAATAGATTGGATGAGTATTAGATACATCGACGGTGAGATAGGAATCCTCCTCAAAGATGCGCAACACGTAGTTTTTCCCCAACATTCGTGAGCGCCTTAGGGGAAAGTGGGTCGAGCCAGTTGCGAACAGGACATGGTAACTTCATTTCCCTCAAAGACTCTCCATGCTGCACCTGTGTGGACGAACCACCACGTGCTGCTCCGCCGTAGTTCCTTTAACAGTGAGGGATAGTTACTGAAATAGCAGCGAAACCTAACCTAAGCAAATCCACTAACGTCATGACTTGACTGATTTAGTGATGAAGTGTTATCGATGTGTGGTCATATTGATGAGCGAATCGCGGGAGGAGAAGTTATTTAGTGCTACCGTGAAGATTTATGCGACTTCTTCATTATGATCGAAAGACGGAGTGGGGCTGGTAAACTCCGCTACTTATTCCCCAC
Organism: Pachypeltis micranthus; assembly: GCA_020466155.1. Lineage (NCBI taxonomy): Eukaryota > Metazoa > Arthropoda > Insecta > Hemiptera > Miridae > Pachypeltis > Pachypeltis micranthus. Next base: position 45,663,104 of record CM035769.1, read on the forward strand.
TAAACAGAGATTGACGAGCTCAGGACACGTGTGAAACATAAGTCCTGCACTTGATCCTAGTCAGTGCACCTGTTGTGTGAGTTGGCGCTGTACTGTGGGCGAGCGCTTTCGATATGAAACCATCGTCACGATTGGTTTCGATGTCGCCTCAATACAACCTAATATTTTGAGAATTAGATATCTGAAGGAGCAAACGACGGATCTAGTTCTTCGAAGGATCTGCTTTCATGGGCAGAGATCGTTAATCAAGTCCATTGTTCATGTTTTCCATTATGAATTGACTTATCTCTCCCTTTCGAGGATTTATCGCCCTTTTGTGGGCGACAACCGCAAATTATCGATTTTGTTCTCGAAGCGGAACTTGTCGAATTTCCAAGTCTCAACGAACTAGTGGCCATTCAGTCCTCGGGGATGGGCCTCCCCTCGTTCCTCAAATACGTCCGAAATAGGCGCTTGATTCCTAAATTTAGGCCCGTCAAGTAAGAATGGCGTGGAATCCTTTGAGCTCTGCCAACACCTTTCTATCGGAAAGCCGGCCCCGTTGACGGATGCGTTCTATCAGGTCTATCTTGGGGCAGAGCATCTTTCTATTTGAGTTCCCCGTTCGACGGGAATAGACGCTCTTTGTGACGGGGCTAATGGGGAGGTTTAGGCTCGCGGTTTCGGGCCACTGCAGGGGGTTCGGCTGTCACGCACCTGCGAATGCCGAATGGTTCGACGTTAACTGCGCTCTTATTGCAAGGCGTTGGAAGAGAAGTTCCTATGAAAGCATTGCTTTGGAATAAATTTAGATCAGGATTTCATCAGGTGCGATGCATCACACAACTCCAGCACTAATCGGTGACAGGTCGAATTAACCGCGAGCATCCACCGAACCCAGATCTGTTGGGAACGGCAGGTTATCATTTAGCCAGTTCCCCAATAGAGAGCAGTTGCACCTCTCATCTATGTTTACTCAGTACTTGCTTCTGTGGCCGCCAAAACGTTTTTACGGATGGCTATTTAATTTTCTCCTCAAGAGGATAAGATAGGGTTTTCCTCAGCCAGCTTATCGTGTTCGCACCATTTGGTGATGTTCGGAGCACTTGGGAGTTTGTTTCGATTTGGTGGATCAACTCTGTACAGTCAGGTCGTCCACATAGGCGTGTGGCTCGCAGTCAGCCTCCATGAGGCTCCTGAGAAAACCTTCGTACAAGGCGGTCCAGAGAGGTGGTTCGAAGCACCCTTTCTTAGTACTGAGACGTGCACGTTTTAAATCGTTGCAGCTCGTTCGTGTCGAGTAAACCACTGGGAGGAGTTCGGGGAACTGTATTTGCAATACTAACACAAAGGTCGCAATAACTCACCATCAAACTGACGTCAAACGCCTAAATTCCTGGATCACCTTTAAGTGGAGAATTAATAATCAATAAACCTACAACACTCCAAACTCATTGAATGATCACTACATTTGAGAATTAAGTGAAGTTGTGGAAAACAAGAAGACCTCTAGCGTGATAAAATTGAATGAAATGAACCCTCGTCCGATTAACTACGCGTCTTTTGTTAAAAAATGTACATATAATTATCTATCAAGAGTTGGAGACATGTTGCGGCGAAAATCTTGGTTGAGGCCAACCACAAGTCTGGACATGATGAGCGAGTGTTTCAGGTGCTCACTGTAAAATATTCAATTTTTCAGTTTCTAAGCTCGTCTCCGAGCTTAAGACGAGATTAGGAATGACGACGCTTCATCACGAGATCAACTGTCAACCGTCCTCTTGTGTAAAAGTCCCATTGTGGTGGACTGCACAAGCAGCACCAGTCCTCATCACGAGATCCTCCCAAGTCAGGCGCATCTTCCAAGGCCTGAGGATTTCACGGGAAGTGTCGCCGGGTTCACGAAGTAAATTAGGACGTTCCTTTGGCTCCTCCACCGACTGCCCTTTCATTCGCTTCCCTTCCCCGACAAAACCCGGATGACTGACCATCACGATTTTTATACGAGGGAGATTTTCCCGCTTACGCTTGTGGTCACACGGCCCTTTGACAAGACCCGTTTTTCACAGAAGGTAAACCATCGCATGGAAGAGCGGCTCTTCCGCGTGGTTACTTCCCTTCAACAGGAGGGAGGCAGGCTCCTTTCGGAGGCGATCGGAGGGAAGAGAGCGTTGGTATCTCAAGCGCAGGTTCACCGTCAGACGCCAGATAATCGGAGCCACGTTAGGAGCGACACCCCAAACTTTAACCTAAATTTGGTGCTCTGCGTTACGCTCTGCCTATTCAACGCTGTCCTTCGATTTTCAAAAACAAACAACTCTTTTGTATTGGAAACACAAAGGAACAGTCACCGCACTGCATCCAATTTTAAAGTTAGGAGGAATTGAAAACATGCAAACTCATTGCAGGGACAAATTAGCTAGAGTACCCAACACCACATAAATACTAATATCCCAATCATTCGAAACACAATCTCAAAACCTTTTATAAAGAAACAGGTGGTGCTTAAGGTTCTGGAACTTACTGTATTGCCCCGCCTAATGCCACGACTCTTATTGAGTGTTTTGGGCGCAAGAGCAAGAGAGTGCAATAAACTACCGCCGTTTCGCTTACTACCACTTCTAAAAGTGTTTACCCAATAACCCCGCAAAAGTAATTACTATCCTTCTTCAAAAGATCATGTTTAGAGCCTCATCAATTCTCTGTGTACCGATTGCTCAATAATTTTCCAACAAGGAGTACGAGCAGCACAATAAATTCCGGAACTGTTAGCACTACCGCGTCCTGCAGCTGTGACCTTTTTCCCTGTGCTTGACCAAATTCAAATGAACTGAGTGATAAATGAATTGAGTGAGGCAAAAAAAGGTCAATTGACGTAGAGCTTAGGAAAGTTGTGTGTTGCAACGCACCAGATATTTTTTATTTATTTTAATTTTATTTTAAATTCTACTTCAGCGACTCTGCTTTGAAAATAAAGCTGATGGATGTGGAACTCATTCACGTCATTTGCAATTATCAACAAATAAATCAATTTTTGAGCCAAATTTCATCAAATTTGGATTTTGTCTGCCAATCGAAGTCCACGAAACTATTGTGGTAGAGTCGGATTTTTCGACTCAGTTACTCGATGCCACCATACAAATTTCCGCTGTCGACTAATAAGTCAAAATTTGATTCAAAATTCGACGAATTTTCCAAAAGTGAGAAGTAGAAGACTTTTGATTGACTCTGCAGCTTAACGGCCAAGCATGGGAGGTAGCAGTTGTGAATTCAGAAAGAATACGCCAATTCCTCAACTGCAGCAAATATTGTAACTATCGACTAATAAGTCGAATGTTGACTTTTTTTATGAGCCGCTATTCTCTTAGTACATACTACAGAGGGAGCAGAGAACCGGGGTTTTACTGAATATTGGGAAAACTATCAGAAATAACGAGCGGTGCGTAGCAACACACAACTTTCCTCAATCCCTTCAAGTTCAAACACCACCTGAATTTTTTTTTTTTTTGAATTTTGAAAAGTTTATTCATGAGAAGTCACTCCAGACACACAACTTCTTGCAAAATTATAATAAATGAAAGAATATGACAAAAGGGTGCTACTGCGAATAATAATTGCACGCCATTAGGCGGGAGCCCGTGGCGACGTGCAAGAGTGCTGCCTCACAATAAGAATAAATAATCTAAGGTTAATTATTATACAGAAAAATAATCAGACTCTGCATTTCAGCGCCGAACAACAATCCGCATCCGCATCGCATACGGAGATCTGGCACGTTGGTCAGTTTATGCATCGATTCACTAACTTTCAAGAAGCCGAAATACATTGAATAAATGTGGAAACCTGAAGGGGGGGGGGGGACGTATGCGTACATACTTTTGAGAATCTCATTAGATTGCTGCATTCCTAAGTTTAAAAGCCATGTACTCACTACCTTCTTAAAACTATTCCTGGATAGGGCCCTAAAGTGTTTAACCTCAACTGGAGATGCATTAAAAATTACATGAATGAGGTAATGTGGGCTTATTTTGGTTAGCGATAAGGTGTGTCTGGGGTTGACGACACATGAACCCTGTACAAATCTGGTAGAGTAAGAGTGGGAGGGAGGTGCATCCAGTATAAATGAATTTCCATGCAGGTGCATAAGAAGGCTTCTTATGAACAGTTGACGCAAGGTAAATACTTTCGCTTCGCGAAATACTAGTTCGCTCGAGTAACGTCTAGGTCTACCCAACAAAATTTTCAATATCCCTTTTTGGATTCTGGTTAGCCGGTCAATATGAGCGTGATAAGTGCCACCCCAGACAATCACTCCGCACTGCATAATGGACTGAACTAGAGATAGATATATTTGTTCATCTTGTCACGGGAAATTACGGGCCGAATGTGATAAAATATATGGAAGAATTTGTGCACTTTTGAACATAGGTAATTGATGTGTAGCTTCCCAGTTAAAGAGGGGTCCATAATCACTCCTAAGTAGCGATATTCTGAGACTCGTTCTAAAGGGTTGCATGGACATGCTGAACGAGATATGCAGGAGTGAACGTATAGGTCGAGGCCTTCGGAACTTCCAGTGCTATCCCCAAAGACCATATATTTAGTTTTTCTAGAGTTCAGGGTTAGTATGCTCTGAGTTAGCCACGCACATACCGAATCGAGCAATGATTGCATTTTACTGAAAACTTCCGACCATTCATGCCCCTGAATCATCAAAGCCGTATCGTCCGCGAATAACAGTATTTCATTGCGATTTGACACATCACAACACACACATGGAGATATGTATGGAGAAGACAAGTTAGGTATTGGTTAGTAGAAGATAATTTGAATGTTTAATCAAAATCATTAGAACCGTTTTTGAAAAAATGCGAAGAAAACCTAGTTTTTGGTATATTGGTATTTTCGTAAAGATCTGAAGAAAGCCCAAATTTTTTTTTTTGACACGATTACTATACTTTCCTTTCCCTTTGGGGTAGCGGAAAGTAAAAAGTAGTAAGCAACTTCCAACAAATGGGTTAACGTTTTTGGCCCTCGGACTAGAAAAAGCAGGTTAGCAGTAAAGGCAACTGTAATTTTCGTTTAGTTTCGGCGATTGCAGTTCATTTTAATTGTCAAGTTAATACCTAAAGGGTATAGTTGTCGGGCACATGGAAAGGAAAGGAGTACAAAACTTGTGATTTAGTCGACGCGGCGTGCGTTTTGTTGGTCGGAGACAACGTTTGAACGTCCTTCGAGCGGATGAGCGGCGTCGTCGAGAATCGGAACGTCGTTACGTCTAACGATAAAGAGGCCAGTAGGTGCTCGTAGGAGGAGACGTTCCACTGCTATTCGAAGGGAGGGGGACAGGTGATAGCGCTATCGGACGTTCCGGAGGCCGCAGAGCGCGTGCGCGCGGCTAATCGCCGGTTATCCCGTTTTGTGTCGCCCGAGTAAGAAGAATATTTGCCACCGAGTTTCGAACGGCGACGTTGGGAACGACTTTCCATTGTTTCACTTCCCGAGCTCCTCCCCACTTTCAGTTCTTAACTTTTAAAAAAGAATTCCGTCGAATATCGTCACACTGCGTCAGGTCTTCGTCACACCTGAGTTGCTTCCTTTCACTCGGTATGTCTCTGCCGAACTCGTGGAAAAAGGAAACGTTGCGCCGGTTCATCGATTTGTTTCCTTCTTTTTTTTTACCTCCTTCGTCTTGTTAGCTCGGCAAGTTCCAACTGACGGCGACGGCGTTTTGTTTGCTATGACGTCACGTCGGCGTCCGATTTCACTCTGAGTGCAGCCCCCTTATCGTCCTGCCCTCCTAACTAATCCTCCCGACAAAAACCTTCGAAAAACAACCCGAACAGCTCGACAATTTTGAGTAGAAATCACTAAAACGCATTTCTTCCAACCTCCCGAAAGAAAGTTAACGTTTTTCAACTTGTTGGTACGATATTCCAATTGTGGAACCTTGTGGTTATTTTGAGCAGCTTGTACAACAACTTGGGAGCACGCGTCCAAAGTGAAAAAGGTCCATGGCTGGCTGGGTGGGTGCCACAAGGCACAGCTGAGGCAGATGCCATTTTGGACGACTTGAAACACGTCAACATGGTGGTTTGCAGCGCACTACTGTTCAGCTCTCTCCAGCCGAAACAGTTCAGTAGATCCCGGAGCCTTATTCAGCTCTCATGTATAAGTGCCAATCCCGAAATTCTGAAGACCCCTGTCAAACAGTTTCTTTGTTAGGCATTTCAAGCCCTGTTGATACATGATATGAATGACTCCGCGCCAACAACCTATTTTTCTCTCTCACAGCCCATCAGTGGGGATTTCTCACACCCTTAGCACGTATCACTTCTCATAAGCTCATACAGCATTCGACTCTCCGCTCTCACACAGCATTCGACTAACTCACTCTCAGCTTTCATTCCTACACTCGTTCACCTATCCAGAAACCCCACTACATTGCGTTTCTTCGCCCTCACTGAACTTTACATCTCTCCCTTTCTTCCACCCAACAACTACTACTACCTCGAACACCCACATAACTTGGTGGGAATGCCAAAGCTAAATTCTTCCCTTTCCAATAGTGCCTATTGTGAATAATGTTAGAGTTTTTAAAGCGGCAATGAAATAACGCACACTCGGATTGAAGTTTAAAAACGTTTGTTTATAAAAACAAAGGAACGAAAACGAAATTTGCCTGAAGGGCGATGCAAAAAGTGAAATGAACAGAAAAACAATAGCGTCGGTCATATGGTTCCAAGATGGTGGGTGTACGTCGGCAAGACCCAATGTAGCCAACAAATAATACACCTGTTTTCCATTAGGAACAGTTCGTTACACCCATTCGAAATTTGATGATACGTTTCAAGGCATTTGCAACTTCTGTCTGCCGTTCAGGCCAAATTTTCCCTTTAATACGGTCTGGAAAATCCGTACTTTTGCACAACAGTGTCATTTGGTATCGAGTTGTGCCTGCCTGCTCTGCAATGCGATCTTACGAAATCCATGGTTAAAAAAATTATGCAAAAACGAAATTTTGGCAGTATATTCCGTTTAAGACGTGTTTGTTTTCTTATCCTAGGTATTCCTTGATGCTGAGTCGAATAGGATGGGTCTGAGTCGTTAGACTGCGTCTGGATGGAAAACAGTGAATACAGCGAGGCGACTTGGAACTAGTGGGCCAATATACCAGTTACCGTTTCTCCCCAGCCTGTGCTCATTTCACTCACTGCCTCCCATATAACTCCAACCAGCCGTTAGTTAGACTCCTCACGTTAGGCCAATTAGCTACCGTCGCCTGGGAAATGTCAATTTTCGTGGTTCCGTTGTATCGTATACTGGTATTTTTCGATGCTCTGAGAGTGTGAGACTGCGTCACGCTGGAAAACCCGGCAAATCATCAGCACTATTTATTGAAACAGGAAGAGCAAAATATGACAGGTCCTAATCATGCTGTGCAATGAAATAACAAATCGTTGTGCTATAACTTGCAGCGTTTTTTTAACAATCGTTTCAGAGGTGTGGAATTTATACGAAAAAAAACGAACCTAAAAACGATTCTCCGACAAATACATTATAAATTACTGCGCTCTACATGCCATTTTCCCCACGACTGAAATTTTATTGCACCGTTATATCATTTGAAGCTGTTTCCGCAGAAAAAAACACCCGATAGTGAAATACTCTTAAATTCAGATTTCTCGCTGTCAGAAAACAATTAAATTTGAGCAGGGAAATATATGCGCACGAGGTTTGGACAGGTGGAATACTCAAAGGAACAACTCCGTTTGCTACGGCTCCTGCTAGAGAGAAATCCGATTCTGGGGCCGAGGAAATGATGTCTCAGGTTGTCAGCGAACCCATTCAACTCTGAAGGAAATCCGGTTAGTCATTCAACCATTCGATTATCCCCCCCGAGTGAATGGGGGAAAGGAGGGCGGTATAGGGAGATATTTTTCTCGACCAACTTGGAATAGGGTCGAGATAGAACAAAACTTCTCGGGATATTTTAAAGAAGATGGAAGGGGGTAGGCATGAGAAGGGGGGGATGTGGCGGTGGGGAGGGGGGAAGGAAAGCCTTTTGCGCATATTATTCGAAGGAGGCCCTACAACACTATCCCTATGGATAAGGGAAGAAAAGCAAAAGGGATCACAGTAAGAAGAAGATGGTGGTGGCGGTTGTGTGAATGGGGGGGAGGGGGTAAGGGAAGAAGTATAGTGATAGGGAGCTTATGGAGGAAAAAGGTTGGCGCATAGTAGCCCTTCCTCAGACCCTACCCTTCGCAGATGATGATAACTACGGGAACAGAAAATATCGGAAGAATTCCTGAGAGGGTACCTTCGTATCGGACCCTTTTTTCCTTGCCCCTCAAGAAGAAGGGTCTCTGCCGCCCTTCCTCTTCGCCCAGGGAATGACTCTTGGAATGCCTCCCCTAGTCCAGCTCTAACAACAATTTCTCCCCCACCCCCACCACGACTCGCCAACTTCTACTTGATTTTCCTAAAAAGGGTCTTCACCGAAAACAACGTCAGCTTTTTTTTTCTTCTTCTTTTTCCTCCCCTTCCACATCATATCCCCCCCCCCCTTGACAGAACATCATCCTCCTTGAAAACTTCGGTAATTGCTCAATCGCTCCGAACAACGGAGTCAAATTGTCGAGAAATGGCCACAAATCACGCCATCGACCAATCAATTACAGCGCTGGTATCGAGTTCCAAGACTTCCCCATCCGCCAGTCGTCAAGAATCAGCAGACGAATCAAGCAACTTCTCTCTAATGAGTTTTTAATTGGTACTCCTGCTTTGGAATTGTAACGACGTGGCACGGAGGTTAAAAGTGATTTTATTAAGAGTCAAACGAGCCGGTGTGCGAGGTACCAACTTTCCTCATTCCCACTCTAGCTGCCCATCCAATCTGTTTTTCATTCAGTTCACACGCACATGAGGGACCGTTCGGTGACACTTATGATTCCAGATTTGCTAAGGTTGCTCCGAATTATATGATGAACGTCATGAAGCCACTAAGAACGATAGCATCACATTAGAGGGATTTATAAGGGAAAAAAACTAGTCTCAAATCGATTTTTTCCGATAATTTTGATAATCTAATACGTGCAATTTTTGTGACACAGTGTTTGTTAACAAAACTCATCCTAAACTTATGAATTTTGTGGTATATTCAGTAGGTCTGAGAATTTGGCGTGTACTGTTCCTCATACCCTTAAGTGATAAGGCATCACCCCGAAAATTGTTTTTCCATTTTTTGGACCACATTTGTTTAGTATTTTAATTTTTTCATGATTTAGATGCATTAATGAAAACATACAACCCTAAATTGTCGCCCTTCTACCAACAACCCTTATTCAGGTTTATTATTCATTTTGAAGAATAACCCCATGTTTTCGGCGAGGAACATTTTTTTTCAAACCCCCCCAAATTTTGACATTGTTTCAATGCATGGGGATTCTAAATCTGCAATGTTATACCTTTAACGAGTATTAAAGAAGTCGTTCTTCCGCATAAACATCCCGTTTGGTATCTGGCCGGCAATCCGATTCGACGAACCCCACGGTAAAATATCTGGTGCGTTGCAACACACAACTTTCCTTAGCTCTACGTCAATTCACTTTGTACATGGCTATTTCTGCTTACGCAATTCATTTACCACTCAGTTCATTTGAACTAGGTCAAACAACACTTTACGGCAGCATGAAGCGGCAGCGATTACAGTTGCAGAATTTGTTGTGCTGCTCGTACTCATTCAAGGGACCTTGAGCAACTGGTACACAAATAATTAATGAGGCTGCCAACACAAATTTTTTGAAGAAGGATAGTAATTACTTTTGCAGAGTTATTGAGTAAACACGTTTAGAACTGGTAGTAAGCGAAACGGCAGTAGTTGAAGTTCAGGAATTTGTGGAGTGACCCCCACGTATCTCATGAGTGTTTTTAAACACTCACCCTTTAGGTATTGGATTGGACTACAATACCAATGTTTTTTAACATTCTACTAAAATTCCAGCGGAGTTTATAAGGAAAAAACTGCGCTAAAAACGCTTTTCGTCGAAAATTGTGATAATTTATTGTGCTGCTCTCGTTATTTTCCCACGGATGGGAACTTTATGGTACAATTGCCTTATTGATCAATATAAAAATTAAATCAAAATCGTTAGAGCCGTTTTTGAGAAAAAAATTTGGTGTTTAGATCTCTATGATAACTATAGTTAACTTGCGGTGGATTTTGCCCATACCCTTATTTTTGCGTCCCATGGTAACCTGTAGGCAAGGCATTAAGTTTCAGCTGATTTGGTCGGTTGTTTTCTCTAATAACCGCGCTAAATTCGATTTTCTCGAAAGTTTTGGTAATTTATTGTGCTGCTCTCGTCATTTTCCCACAATTGAGAATTTTATGGTATAGTTGTCATATTGGGAGCTATCAATATAAAAAATTTAATCAAAATCGTTACAGCCATTTTTGAGAAAAAAAAATTTGGTGTTTTGATCACTTTGATAACTATAGTTAACTTTCGGTGGATTTTGTTGAAACCCTTATTTTGGCGTCCCAAGTAACCTGCGGGCTTAATATGAAGTTTGAGTGGATTTGGTACGGTGGTTCTCTCTAAAAAATCGTTCACAGACACATACACACAGACCATTTTCCCAAATAGTGTTTTTCGGACTCAGGGGGGTCTGAAACGTTAAGACCTGAAGAAAACTCAAAATTTTTGTTTCAGCCGATTACATAACTTTCCTTTCTACTTTGTAGAGCCAAGGAAAGTAAAAAGAATTACCGAAAACGCAATTTTGGAAGTTTTATAGCAGATACGCCGTGTTCGGTATTGTTTTCTAGGTATTTTTAGATGCTGGGTCGAATGGAATGAGTCTCACAGACGGACGACTGCGTCTAGCCCGAATACAGTGATATCGCAGTAATTATAGTTAGTCTACTAATTGAAAGAACAGCGAATTACAGTGATCGTTTCCCCGTCCCACTCCAACCACCCGTCAGATAGAATCGAGACGTCGCGTCACTTGCCTACAGGCGCTTGGATTGCGTAATAGTCGTTCCGTTATAGTCAGGTTATGTTTCGTATTGTTTATTGGTATTTTTCGATCCTGAATCGAATGTGATGGGTCTCAGAGGTGTGAGACTAGGTCAAGCTGCTCAAGAGAATAATAAACCGGTATGTCATAATTTACAGCGTTTTTTTGTGATTTTTGACGCGAAAATACGGTTATGGGCGATTTCGATCGATGGGAGTGGGGGGAAGGGGCGAAAATGTACCAAAAAGTCGGTTTTTCGAAATTTTCTCGAAAACACCTTAAATGGTTTTGATTAATCTTTCCTTCTCTATAAATATTTCCACGAAAATACGGTGAGTGGAGATATAAGTATATGAAGCAAAAATAGTTTTTTTAACGCTTGTGGCCAAACGGCTTCAACGATTTTCACCAAACTCACAGAATATTTTCAAATGGTTAATAGCTATATATTGATCTCGATAAATGTTCCTCTGTCAGTCCATTGAACAGAAATAAATATGAAAATGTGTCGAAAATAATCTTTTTTTTTACTTTTTGTAATTTCCCATTCACGTCAGTGAATTCCATCAAGCTTATGGAGTGTTTTGCAACTTAAGCCCGCACTTTGTTCGGTGTGATTATTTTTGTATATCTGTTGAACGGATATATAAGCCGTGACAGCTTGAAAAACTTGATTCGTCGAATATCATCGGTTTTCCTATTTTTTTCAAAAATGGCTCTAACGATTTCTATTAAACTTACGGAGTATTTTCAACTAAGTAGTACGTACATTTTGTTTTGTATAAATATTTTCGGAAAAATGCGTTGAACGAAGATACAGGTCGTTGTGTGCTGCACCAGATATTTTGTCCCCGATTCAAAATTCCACGAAGTTCGCTGGTTAGTTTCAAGAAGGCTTTTAGGTCGCAGACCCGCGTAATTTATTGTGCTGCTCTTGCACTTTTCCCACGGATGATAATTTCATGGTACTGCGGAACTGTCCAGACCAAAATTGTAATCGAAACAGTATGAGCCGGTTTTGAAGGGAAAAAGGTCCAAACCCCAAACGGTGTCTTTGAACCGTGAAAATTCAGAATTTTGCCTTTAACCGATTAAATAGCTTTCATTTCTGTTATAAAGGACTAATTAAAGAAACTACGAGTGGACTAACGCAAAATATGAAACTCTTCGATCACTTGTTGACGGAAAACACAGTTTTCGTAGCCTTAGTTAACGGTGTTAGTATTTACTTCCTATTTATCTCACCAGGCATAGTTTTTTGTGCGTTCTCAATATTCAAACAAGTATTTCACTTGGGGCGAGGAAAGTTGTTGAAAACGCAGATTTGAGTTCGAACTCCAGAGGGTCGAGCCGGAGACCTCCGGTTCCGCGAAGAGAGGAAACAACTCGAGTCCCCACGCCGCCAGTGAGATTATGAGTTTTTGTCCCCTCGGCCATCTTTTAAAAAAGCCTTATCTCGGCTCATGCTGCAAAACGACGAACTCACACGGACGCCACTGACTGCCGAAGGAGAGCAACGCCAGCTAAAATGTGAAGTGTTTTAGAAACGTTTCCTTCCCCTCGTCGTCGAGGCTCGGGTTCTTAAGGCTTGGGGGCTTGTGGGTTCCATAGCCCATCGCCAGCGGTCTCTGAGTCATCCACTCTCTTCCTCACTCCCTCACCATCTATCACTCTCTCTCGCTCTCCTCGTAAAAACTTCACTTCTTGGCTTGGAACGGCTCAGCTTCGGCTATCGCCGGCTGATAACGTCCCGCCGAACGCCCCGAGAGCCTCAATGAACCGAAAATAGACGCGAAAATCGATAAAATAGAAACAGCCGGGAGAGGTTTCCGAGGAAATACGGACTAATTGGACGGCTCTGCGAGACCACAACGAAATTAGCCAGCCATACACGAGCAGATATTTGCGGCAGATTTGGTCGCCCGATCTCATCTGACAGATATCGCTAACGATCTGGAGTGACCGATGAGATCGGTCGTTGGCCCTTAACACGAAAAACTTATCGGCCGATCTTTCATGCCCGAGATCTGTCAGCTGACCAGTGCCAGATGTCATCTGTTCGTTCGTGGGACGAAATCTGACGGAATTCAGGTCTGTCACCGACGTTCGTCTGGCAGACTCGAGTTATCGGTCGAGTCCGAAATATTTTCCAGATCGGTCACACATTTCGTAAGTTGATGCCATGGGGTTAGTGACTGTTCGTAGTAAAAATATCTGGTGCGTTGCAACACACAACTTTCCTTAGCTCTACTTCAATTCACTTTGTACATAGCTAATTCTATTTAATCAATTCATTTATCATTCAGTTAATTTGAACTTGGTCAAACAACGTTTTACGGCAGCATGAAGCGGCAGCGATTACAGTTAAAGAATTTATTGTGCTGCTCGTACTCATTCCAGGACCATTATTGAGCAAATGGTACCCAGAAAATTAATGAGGCTGTAAACACGGATTTTGAAGGAGGATAGCAATCACTTTTTGAGATTTATTGCGTAATAATTGTTAGAACTGGTATTAAGCAAAACGGCGGTAGTTGAAATTCAGGATTTTCTAGAGTGAGGCCCCATGTATCTCATGAGCGTTTTTAAATACTCACCCTATAGGTGTTGGATTGGACTACAACCAATTTTCTTTAACATTCTACTAACATTCCAGCGGAGTTTAAAAAGGGAAAAAACCACGGCAAAAACGCTTTTGATAATTGATAATTTATTTTGCTGCTCTCGTCATTTTCCCACAAATGGGAATTTTATGGTATAATTATCTTATTAAGAGCTATCTATATAAAAAATTTAATCAAAATCGTTAGAGCGGTTTTTGAGAAAAAAAAGGTGTTTTGATCACCATGATAACTATAGTTAACTTTCGTGGATTTTGCCCATACCCTTATTTTGCGTCAATAGTAACCCGTAGGCCAGACATCACGTTTCAGCTGATTTGGTGCAGTTGTTTTCTCTAAAAACCGCGCTAAAATCAATTTCGTCGAAAACTTTGATAATTTATTGTGCTGCTCTCGTCATTTTCCCACAAATGGGAATTTTTATGGTATAATTATCATGTTAAGAGCTACCCAATATTGAAAACGTAATCAAAATCGTAAAGTGGTTTTGTGAAAAAATTTTGTGTTTTGATCACTATGATAACTATAGTTAACTTTCGGTGGATTTTGTTCATACCCTTATTTTGGCGTCCCATGATGACCTGCGGGCGAGATATCAAGTTTGAGTTGATTTGGTACGGTGGTTTTCTCTAAAAATCGTTCACACACACACAGACCATTTTCCCAAATAGTGTTTTTCGGACTCAGGAGGGCTCTGAAACGTAAAGATCTGAAGAAAACTCAAAATTCTTTTTCAGCCGATTACATAACTTTACTTTCTACTTCGTAGAGCCAAGGAAAGTAAAAAGCGTAAATTAGCGGCTTTTGCGGCGGGTATTTTTTTATTGCCCATAAAACGGCTAAGCCAAAAAAAAGACAAGTTTGGGAGAAGTCATGGGTTTCGGAAAGGAGAAAGTTCGGGCACATGAAGTTGTTGGCGCACCTTGGGGAGAACAACCCGCGGGATTTTGAACATTTTGCTAGCTCATCTCCCCGGCTCCCGTAATTCAATTCATTTGGTTTTGTAAATAAAAAACTACAACTAAATTTGAAAATACTATTCCCCCCCCCCAATTCTGGGTAAGTATGCCACTGGGGGTAGGTGCCAACAAGTAATAACGTATTTACGAATTTCTTAGGTTGTGGGAGATCGTTTGTGTAGTTACGAAAATTGTAGTTTCCTACGAATGTTTGCAGTTATGAGTTTTGAATTACTTATGTGAAAACAGGGGAAAACACTCGTGGACAACAGAACATCTTAACGTTAAGTGACTGCCCGATCCAATCGAACAGTTCTTTGAACCACAGACATCGCTTCCGAGTAGTCTGCAGGTTAAGGGGGACGCCCGACTACCATCGGCCAGATTTGAACTCTCGCAGATATCTCTGGTCGATTTTCACATCTTTCATCATTTTTTAACGCCCACTAACGCACAGATCTTTCCCACCGATATCGTTTAAAAACGCGATATCTGTCGCAGATATCTGCTCGTGTATGGCTGGCTATTGTTTACAAGGAAATGTCTGGAAGAGCCGTCAGCAACAAGCCGCACCTTGACAACGTGAAATACTTTTTAGGACGTCACTCTAATGCTCTAATGCTGATCGGTAAAGGATTTCGCCTGGTGGAGAGACGTCCCTGTAGACAAGTGGGAGGCAACCCAGGCTGAGATTAACAAAAAAAGTGCGACGCAGCACGTAACTTTCCTACGCCCCACGCACATTTTTGTCAGAATTCATTCAGAGCTCCTGAATTAGTTGGGTATTTGACATCCGGAATATCCGCACTCGCACAGACCCTACGGAAGTCATTGTTTCCCCAAACATGTTTCTATCACAACCCTTTTGTTTGTACCTGTGGAAGCTTCGCTCCTCAGTTATTTCCAATAGACAACATATTCCCCATTTTTCGTGGACTCTCCCAACCATCTTTTCCCACTCCTCAATTTAGATTCCTCTTCTCGACAAACAGCCCCTTCCAAGTCAGTCAACCATTAGCACTCACGAACGACAGTCGTCTTCACAGTTCTCCCAACTCATTAGTCTCTCAAGTCTCACACTACTCTCTCTCCACTTAGTTTCCCAAGCCCCCAGTACGCACGTATTGAGTTCCTTGTTCGCGTTTATATACTCATACTCAAACTGATATCGCTACTCTGTCAAGTGTAATACATGTTTTTGGAGTGGCTCGTTCACAATGCTGGAATCATGCAGAAACACTGCCCAAACGGATTGCCAAAAAACGATGTATGTTTGAAGACCGAAATTAATGAGGTTGCTCTCGAATCTAATTACGATACAACGTTCATGGAATAAGTATTTTATTAGGCTACCACTCATTATTTTTTGTTTTAAGAAGGAAAGGCTTCTGAATCAGAAAAACGCGACTCAAGAAAATGGTCTGTGTATGTGTGAAACCCCTTGAGAGAGAACAACTGAACCTAATCGGCCCAAAGTGTATGAGCAAAATCGGTTCACAACTAACTATATTTATCGGAGTGATCGAAACACCAAATACTTTTTCCCTTGAAAACGCCCTTGACGATTTTGATCAAATTTTTAGTGTGAGCAGCTTCAGATAGCGTTGGCGTAACGTAAAATTGTCGTCCTTGTGGATATCACGGAAGCCGCGCAGTAAATTATTGACAATTTCGAGAAAAATCTATTTAGAGAAGTTTCTTTTCAATTCTGCACACAAAACGATAGCGGTCTCACAAAAATTGGTCCTCCAATGTGTTAAGTGCACGACGGAAATTCCACAATGGTGATAACTAAGAGCAACTCGATAAATTCGAAAATTCAAATAACTGCCGTTTAATCGACTGATTTTTCGCACATTAAACTCGAATCTTACCTAAAAAAGCATGTTGTTAATCCCATAAATGATCAAGGAGCGACGAAATAAATTCCTTAACGCCAAGCGCTGCCAGTTTGTCGCTGCACGACTCACAGACGCATATATTGAATGAAAAACACGTTGGATATTTTTCAGAAAAAATCGTTCAACCGAAAAAAAGTGGACGCGCGTACTCAGCTACCTCTCAAACCAGGTCGCGTACCGCCCTCCGTCTGGTTCCCACATTCAACTCCTTTAGGAGAGAACTGCACCTAGAAAAGTTGGCAGAAACCGGAAGGTAAAAACGGAAACCTTCGAAAGGTCAGAAAACTAAGGGTTCTGACCTCGACGAAATCGTGAAATTAATTCCGAGCGCGAACGAGGGGGTTTTAGGTGAAATTTCAGGGAATGATGCGGGTACGGCCCCACAGGTGTCTCGATATGAATTTCATTTGAATCAATTAAAAGGGACGACAGAGGGAAGCGGAGGGGCAAGACGACAAACTAGACGGGTTCAACCGACAATGCTCTGTCGAGTATTGGAATTGAAGTCCCGGTCTGCACCTGCGCGAAACGGAAGCCTCACCTGGAGGAAACTAATGATCAAATACGAATATACATACACACATACGCATTCTTGAGGATCGGTCGAAGACAAACAGCTCTTTTTCGGTTAATTTTAAATGGGAAAGGGGAATGGGGGACCCAAATGTACCATTTCTACTTTCCGTTACCCGAAGGGAAGGAAAGTATAGTAATCGGGTCAAAAAACATCGGCGCGTGGTCCGTGTGTGTATGTGTGTATGTAGTTCGATTTGCGGGAGAACGGCTGATCCGATTGAGCTGGTTCTTTTTTTGTTTAGTTTGTTATATTTTGTAGACAACAAAATAAGGTGACGGATACATGAAGCAAAAATAGGTTTTTTACGCTTTTTGGCAAAACAACTTCAGCGATTGCCACCAAACTCACAGGATGTTTTCAAATAGTTAATATCTACATATTCTATTCAATAAATGTTCCTGTGACGGTCCATTGAACAGAGATAAAAATCAAAATGTGTCGAAAATAACGTTTTTTCGAACATTTCCGTAAATTCCAGGGTAACTTCTTCACCAGATGTGATAAATCCTAATGGAGTGTCTTTCAGTCACCCATACCCACATTTCGTTCTGTATAATTATTTCTGTATATATACGTTGAACGGAGATATAAGCCAAATTAACTCAGAAAAGGAGATTTGTCGAATATTAATTTATCGGTATTCTCAAAAACGGCTCTAACGATTTCGATCAAACTTACTGAATAGACTCAGCTAACTAGTCCCTACATTTTGTTCTGCATAAATGTTCCAGTAAAAATGCGTTGAACGAAGCTATAGCGCCCGCATATGTAGGTGGTGTTCGAACTCCCGGGGGTGGCGGAAAGTTGTGTGTTGCTACGCACCAGATATTTTCGAATGCGGGCGGCTCTAACAATTTTGATCAAACTTATATTAGTTAAAACAAAACTTTTCTTCTTCATAAATATAGGCCTGTAAAACAAAAATCGGGTTAGCGCTAAATCGGCTTTAACGATTTTCACCCAACTCACAGAAAGTCTTTAAATGATATCGAAATATTGTTCTCAATAAATGTTCCGCTGACGGTCCATTTAACGAAGATAAAAACTCGCAAAATGTGTCCATATAGCGATTTGAGATGTGAGAAACCTTATAGATTGCGTTTTAGCAACCTATACCCACATTTTCTTCCCCCCAATTATTTCTGCATCTACCTGATGAACGGAGATATAAGCTACGACCTTTTTCCAATTTTCTCCATACGGCTGTGACAATTACGACTAAACTCACGGAGCATTCAACTCACTGGTACCTACATTTTGTTCTCCACAAATATTCCTGTAGGAATAAGTTGAACGAGGATATAGCAGGTCGTCAAATTTACGGGAGTTGGTGGAAAATTGTGTGTTGCAACTCGACAAACATTTAAAAGAACGAATTCAGAATTTTCTCCACCAAGTACAAAATCGCAGAGTAACACAGTTTTGATAAATTCAAAGATGATATTTAGAATGAACTTATTATTATAGTTTATTATCATAGTATAATTATAATTGTTTCTGTTCATAATGAATATTCAACATCAAATTTGAGTTTAGCGAGCGACCTAATACGAATTTTCATAATTTTACAATGAATTTTGAAAAATTGTCATTTTTTAATATAATTTTGAGTTGTAGCTGTCGACTTGTTATGTTATGTTATTCGAGTTCAGCGACCCAAAAGACGTAAAGTATACGAAATTTCACAATTTTACAAAAGAAGTTTCTAAAAGCTATATTTAACAGCCCCATATTGGCAAAAGCATATTTTGTTAATGCAAAAAATCTGAAAAAATTCAGGGGTCAACGAAATTCCGACTTGCTCAAAATAGCGTGCACCCCCTATTGTACAACAGGTGCTAACGCTTCATCTGTTCATACTCACATGAATCGATACACGAAATTTTGAAACCCTGGCTGTTATTCCCCCACATTTCACGTTTTATATAATACACAAGTTTACGAGTACTGTTGAACAGACAAAAAAAAACGTGAGACTCCTTCCAACACATTAGTTGTTACATACGCCAAATCACAGTGAAAGTATGCATCAAGTTCAAGCTACTCCCATCACAGAATTATTCCCTTAACGCTTTTTGAAATCACTCGCCTATTTTTTGCCATCGATTTGTTCGTTCAAAGATCATTTGTTTTACTTGTCTTCAGGTTTCAATACGTCGTTGTCTTCTTTTTTCGGACTCCACCCTTTTTGAGGAAAGCGGCCTTCACAAGACACCTCTCGTTCCAGTTCCTCGACAATCTTTCTCCTTTCTCACTTCTCTTCGCGTTTCAATTAAACGGTAAAACAGAAACCATTGTCTTTTCGACCTTTGTCGTTGACGTTCCGTCAAAATAACAATAACATCTTTTCTTTCGTCTCATTTGAAAGCGATAATTAGAAGAACCAGGAAAGAAACCCCCCAAGGTCTCCGGATAACGAAACGTTGTTGTAACATTGAACATTGAACGACTAACGAGAAACGGAACCGATCCGATTCTTTTTTTTTTTTTTGTTCACTTTTCTCTTCGTTCCTTTTCATCGAGTTCAAAAAAACCTCCAATTCTTTGTATTTCTTTACATAATAGGCCCATCCGGAGTGCAAGGCGCGTTCATTATTCACGCCACACAATTAGTTCAAATTTCATACACTTAGATACGACAACGTTTGCGAGGATTAATACTCATTTGTTGGCGGTGAAATAATCCCGCATGCGGCAATTATCACAATGCTTCGGGTTAGTATTTGGAATAAGAGGGCAAAGAAAAAGGTAGAGTGAGAGATTTGTCAATATATTTGGTCATACTCGACAATTCCTACACCTAACCAGAAATTTCAAAATTTAAACGAAAATGCAAATGCGTCAGTTTTCATTTCTTCATATTACTAGCTAGTTTTCTAAAACAACATCTTCTCATTAGTCTATGTTTACTATTTTCTTCTCAAACAAAATTCAGACATAGTTAGTCGTGTCAACACTTTTGTGGAATCTAGTAAAGAGAATAGCAAAGATTCTCTCACAGGCTTCTTGAATGTAGTACGACGAGTTGTTTTATTTCTGACGAGAGTCCGTTGTAATATGGAATGCTGTGCGCGATGAATGATGATCAAAGGCAGTGGTACGTCATTTTTGTAAACGGTAATTTTAGAATTTGTTTCTGGTTTCTAAATCATGATTTGTGAAAATTTCAAATATTGTCGCACATGATAGCGTGGTTTTTCAGTAGAAGTAATTTTGAACATCATTGCTACCGTAGTGTGTTGCGCTAATTAGTCAATTTTTAAAATTTATCGTGAATTCTACCATCATATTTAAGATTCGGAATATATATAATGGAACTATTTAAAGCTCTCTGCATCTTGACACTCAACTGACCACATTGTACATAAAATAAGGCATTATCAAGGTTCTGAACAATAATTTTTTTACGCAGATGGATTTACACATCAGCAGAGTTCTGAAAGCATGAAGTAATGAGTGAACGAACTTTGCCTGCCTGAGACGTCCATAATAGATCTTACTGTAGCATGATTCCTTAACATTTAGTTTGCGCGACATATCCTATTTTGTTGTCATCTATCGCCTAATTTGGTACATCACTCAGAGGAAGTGTTTGCGCGTAACTTGGAATGTCGTATGATCATGGCGCAGCATTTCTTAAGGGTTCACAAGCAGGCTCTGCTTAGTGAACCAATCCGACAGATTTTTCAAGTTCTGGTTGACCATCTCAATCGCGACCATTGAGACCATTCGGTTAGCAAGTTAAATAAATGTTGAGATCACCTGCGTACACAATTTTGCTGCATGTTGAGATGGCATCTGGGAGTTTGTTGATGTATAGGCAGAAGAGCAGAAAGAGGAGGGAGACTGACTTATTTATCTGTACATTTTTGGGCTTAAGCAGCCCACTCTTACAAATATACAGAAACGTAAGACGTCATATAATCAAAAAGTCGTTAAATCGAGTTTGATTCAATTCAACTATATAATTAAAATACATCCCCCCCCCTTGAAAATCAAAAATAATTTTGCTCTTCCGAAAAATGAAAATGCCTAGCACGTAAAAAGTAATTCACAGAAAATCGCTACTTCATTCAACAACCAGCCTAAATTTCACGCACATATTTAAATAAATGTCATCATCAAATGATCAAAACAAAAGAAATAATCCCCTTGGTCAATTTAAATTTCCATTATTATAAATGTGTTAATAATTGTTACGGGGGGAAGGAAATTTGGAGATGCTTTTTGAAGAGCTGCTGACTAAGGCAAAAATTACGGCAATCGCGCCGGGGATTCGATCCACAACCCTCAACTATCGTCGAGAATTATGAATCGACCGTCTTACCGCAAGACCACGATGAACCGCTTGCCTTTGATAGGAGTCAGTCAGCACATCTCCCCCCTCGTCTATTAACCGCTACTCCTGGAGCGAATTCATTTTTTTTTTTAGGGAAAGAATTTTACGAGAGTTGAGCGAATCCCCGGAAAATCCGATCTTTGATTCGAGAAAGGCTACAAGGAAAGTCTTCGTTCCCTCGCATTGTAGTAGGCGCGTCGCCCATTCCACCTTCACGCTGGAACTTTCACAGCGTCAGCGAATCCCGGACCCGAGAACTCGTCTCATTATTTTTCTCTCTCAATTTTTTAATTTTTCTCTCGGGGCCTCTTCTTTTTCTTGGAAAGAAGAAATTCAACCACTAGTTGGGCGCCATTGTTACGGGGGGGGGAAGGAAATTTGGAGATGCTTTTTGAAGAGCTGCTGACTAAGGCAAAAATTACGGCAATCGCGCCGGGGATTCGATCCACAACCCTCAACTATCGTCGAGAATTATGAATCGACCGTCTTACCGCAAGACCACGATGAACCGCTTGCCTTTGATAGGAGTCAGTCAGCACATCATCAAGACTCGAGGACGAGTTTTCTCACACACTTAACATTTTCCTGCTCCTGGGACTACGCCTTGTTCTCATTCACTGGCACGACAACCAATGAATTGCTTATGGTCGGTAGAGTTAAGACCAGCTTAGTTCTACTTAGATGAGAAGACATACTACCCAGCGCATGGAATTTTGTTACCAAGTATTTGGGTTCTTTCATTTTTGATCATTTATACTCAGTAAGGCTATATTCAATTATTACCTTAGGTCATAAATGAAACGTATCGTTGAATTCAAGGATGTTTGAAGGTCGACATTATTTCTCTGTAACATATCTGTATATAAACAGGAACGCTACTCAAGGCCGGCTTTCACGTATTGAGGAAAATGGAAAGCGACCTTCTTCAGCTGGTGCAGAGCTTTAAAGCAAGTACTCCTTCTTAGGGGGAGAGAAAGATAGAGAGGGGGGGGGGGGTGAAGTACAGCCGCAGGAAAATTCGTAAAAGGTACATTACAACAAAATGGACTGTATTAAAAAGAGCACAAGTTGGGGCATAACTGGCTGAAGGCCTATGAGTGACCCAGTGATTAAATATACAGATAACCTCATGAAAATTAACGCTCGAGTAAGGTGAATAACGGACAGAGATTTAACATTTAGATAACTTCTCAGCCCAGGTAGAAATTTTTATCTAACAATTCAACGAATGTTGTGGAGATGAAGCTGTAATTAACACCACTGACGAATTGGCATTTCGTGCGGACTTAGATATAGATACTTAGACTTTTCGCTTGATAACATTCCAGCTCACTATGAGGAATCCCTGAAACGACCATCGCTGTCAACGAAAGAGGCTTTCGCTGAAATCAATATTGGCAGCAAATTATGGGGATTCGCAGAACATACTCCCTTCCTTTACAATACCTCTTGTCATATACAAAGTGTTCGTGTGCAAAAAAAAACGTTTTTCTTCATTTCCTCATGAAATTAAAAAAATACGAATGTGCAATCCCATTACACTGGGAGAAACCAAGAACGGGAATGACCTGTATTTCTGTGTGGAACACCCACCAATGGAGAGGTGGCAAAACAAGGCACCCCAGCATCGAAATAGCCTTGGCCTTAAGGAATACAGGGAAAACAATGACCAAACTCGGAGGGCAGGCACTGACGATCATTCCTCAAATCACAGCCCAGGCAAGTGGGATACAGGGACTGACCATGCCCCTAACTCCAAGGGACGGCTAGTTATAGCGCTCGAGAGGGTAGGAAATCCCAACAGAGGGAACAAGCAAGTGTAAGGCCGGCCACACACGTAACGGTATACATGACATGTAAACCTGCGCATGTTTACCTGTCATGTATACCTGTGCAAACTAGAGTCCACACACGTAACGGTATACCGTACGTTTAGCTCAGTTGAGAGATGGCGTGCCAACAAGATGAAGATGATATGATAGCTTTAGTCGGATTGTGTGTGGTTTTAAACAGTAAGAAGAAGTTTAAACGTAAAATGTGGAGTAAAAAGTGGCTTACTAAAAGAAATGAATACACTCATACAAGATTATTGAAAGACTTGGGTGGTGAGCCTTCAGACTTCCGTAATTACTTGCGAATGGATGAAGACGCCTATGAACAGCTGTTGTTACTCGTGACTCCATTAATTGAAAAGAAAGACACGGTTATGAGGAAATAGATTTCTCCCCATGAGAGATTAACTGCGACTTTGAGGTTCCTTGCAGCGGCTGCATCTTTCTTTTCGCGATCGTGATACTCTTTACTTTTCACCATCCACAGGCACGGCTCGAGTCTATACATTTCGATAAACTCTTCAATTACTTGGTTGCGTTTACGACTCCACATCACTAGCACCAGTAGCCACACGATAGTCCGCTAACTACAAAACACAAAGACAATAGACACTCTCTTCACAGGAAGAAGCCTCAACTAAACAAAACAACTGCGCAGGCGACCTGACGTACTCACACACACGCTCAGGTCTAGGGTATAACTGACGACTGCGCAGGTACAAGATTCGAAATCTCCGTTCCTGTCATGTCACCTGCGCAGGTCGCTTCGCCTGTGCACTTTCGCCTGCAGCGACTGGCACACACGCTCCGGTTTGCATGCGCAGGTGACCTGTACAGGTTTACCTGTCATGTATACCGTTACGTGTGTGGCCGGCTTAATTGAGCGTTTAAATGGCGGTTGGGGAGAGTACCTAGCCCTGCAGCCTCTACCTCTCCCCTGCCACACTCCACATGGCCACACTTGAATGGGTGGCAGGCTCCGATGCAGGAATTGCCAAGAGGCGTT
Source organism: Pachypeltis micranthus (assembly GCA_020466155.1). Lineage (NCBI taxonomy): Eukaryota > Metazoa > Arthropoda > Insecta > Hemiptera > Miridae > Pachypeltis > Pachypeltis micranthus. Next base: position 45,687,346 of record CM035769.1, read on the forward strand.
CTACCGGCACCTACGCTTTATCTATATGGAGATTTCAGGGATTGGACTTGCCCGCGTCCTCTCCATGGAGAAAGGTGTCAGCTGAACTGCGATCCCCATTCACCTGCTCACTCCGACTACACCCATTCTCCTTGCACACAATAAATACATTCACACAACATCCATTCTCGATGCTCCAGGGGCGGGCTACTCGATATTCATGCACTCCCGGAACCATCGCTAACCCACCTAAACTAATCTACACTAACCCCCCAACATACATACACAAAACACTAACGCACACAAACAAACAAAACATGAACACTCCCTACAGGGCCCTGCGCACCATTCCTCCCAACCTGAACCCTCGAAGCTTTTCCCAAAAATCCCCATGCCCCGTTATTAGAGGGAACAACCAGTCTAAGAAATAAAATAATAAAAACAGGGGGCCGGGGAACAAAGTCCAGGGCATGTCAGCTGTGCGAGTGCACAACCTGATACGTCCAGATGAATTGGCCCCTTATTTCACCGTCGCCACACCATGACACGTACAGAATCGTTTGTTATTGACGATAGGAAGACGAGGTTGCTTCAACAACTTATTAACGAAATAGTTAGTGAGCTGGAGCGTTGTGAACTTAATTATTAATCATGTTAACTATTTCTGTTTAGGGCCTGCAGCTAACACGGAATGTTGTACTTCTCTTGATTATAATTCTAATTTAATTAACCGTTTATTCCAATACTCAGTTCATGATGAATCTCGCAAAGATGATTGATATAATTACTATTTAACCAAATCGTGTCAGTGGTTCCGATACTTCGTTGAGGGAATATCAGTTTTCCTCGTTTGCCTCGTGAGTAATTAAATTATCAATCGCATTGGTCATCATGTATAATCAGTTATTGCTGTCCGAAATTTTAATAAAATTCAATTTTACAATATTATTGTTTCAGTTGAGAGAAGATTGATTTCCCTTCGGGAAATATGTGTCATAATTATAATTCAATTTGTGATCGTTAGCTAGAAAATTCCCGTTACGCACTACCATCAGGGTCAGAAGGGCTAAAAGCAAGTTTTGGCCACTCCTACCGCGTCGCCCATCTAACGTACAAATCCTCCTTCGGCACATTCCTCATTTATGTTCAACGGCGTTTCCAATAACGCGGAGCCGTAACGTCCCCGTTCATTAGTATAAATCAGCCTTTTGCCGAACCGCATTCTCGACAATTCATTTTATTTTTTTTTTTGAGTTGCGTTTGACGGCAGTTTACTTGAGAGCTCGCTCGCCTCACAAAAGAATAAATGAATACATCTCATTCTTAGGTTTCGTAACGAATGCGGACTCACTTCGCTCAGTTTCTACACCTTGCATCGGGCGTGTTTAACGGATAAGACTCACCTGCAACAACAAAAAAAGACGAAAATTAGTTAATTGGAAATATTTCTTGAAATACGTAACACGAAAATGTTTCAAAGCTGAAATAAACTGCCCATTAATCAAGTCGCGAAAAATTATTAAAGTCCTTAGTCCTACGAAGTAGAAAAGAAGTATGTCATCAGTTGACTTTTTAAAACATTTTCTTCGAATATTCATAGTTCAGGTGAATCGATGAAAAGTTCTGGGCAGCAATAAGAGCGTGAAGGGGCTACATTTAGTTGTCTCCATTCCAGAGTCTCAAGTTTTGATCATGTAGAGAACGGGTATCTGCCTCTACCATGAATTTACCCGGGCAGATGTGAAAACTGGCGAGAGGTGCCACCAGGAGGTGGGGCATCCACCGTGGTACTCAGGGCGGGGTGCAATGTCTGAACTAATGAGGGCAGCCCTGCAGATGATTGCACATGGTGCAGAGTTTCGACTGTCCATCAACCCAGGCAAGACGGTCATAGTGCCATCCACTAAAGACAATTGATGGGGCTGAGGATCACAGGACGTAATGGACGAAGTAGTTCAGCGAATGTCAAGTATCTGGGTGTGATTCTGGATCGAAAACTAACGTGGAAAGTGCACATCAGAACGTGAGTGTTTCAGAGAATGCGTGAGAGAACATCACGTAATGGAGCGTTGGCACTATGAGGCTGTTGTGAGACACATCATCTCGTGTGGTTTGATTGTACGATGACACTGTCGCAGACTAGCCATAGAACAAGGGCTGGAGTGGATACTAATGGCGAGGGCAATAAAACTATCAGTATAATGATAATCAAGCGTCCTGAAAGGCGTCGAGGAAACACTGCACATCGTCAAAACTGGGAAAGGAGTGAAGGACAGGCAGGGCTCAACTCTTCAGAAAACTCTAATAGAGTTAATGGTCGCTTGATTCCTGGGGAATGAGACATGAGAGGGTGCGCCATTTGGCCAGACTTCATCATTGTAGAACCTCTCCGTCACTGGTCAAAAGGACAATGAGAAAATATGCCAAAATGCATCAGACTGTCTGGAACGCTGTGGGAGCGAGGCATTCCAAACCCTTTATCTAAAGGCCAACACACGAGGTAACGCCTAGCCTTGTGACGATGGAAAATAAGAACTAAAGGCGCGTAGTGAAAATCGTCACAGAACTAACACAAGCATGTATTGGCAATAAGCGACACCCCTCGGTGCAGATTAGGAGACTCCCCACCATGTCCAGGCCCAGTGCCGTAGACTTGATAGCGAACGATGTTTGGTCTCTGGTACAACTTCTCTAAGGGTAAACATCAAAGAAGACTCTTGCAGGAAATACCCGGCAAAAGGCCTTTAGACTTTGGTGCTTATCCGAAAAGGTACAGTGAATAATATATGTTCAAGGGATTAAGAGTCAGAAAATAGCCCGCGATTAGGAGAGAACGGCCGAACCAAATCAGTTCAAATTTGTTACGTGGCTTGGATATCACGATGGGACGCCAGCGCGCTCGTATAGTTATCATAGTGAGCAAAACACCAAATATTTTCTTCCGCAAAAACCGCTCCAACGATTTCGTTCAAAACGTGGGTCGTTATTCGTGGGTAAATGACGAGACACAACGCAATAAATTGTCGAAAACTTAGTAAGAAGTTTGAAAATGGTGTTTTTCGGAGTAAGAAACTCCTCGCAAAGTCTGAATAAAAAGCAACCTTCCACACAATTTATACGTAACCTTCCTTCCTACCACGTAGCGCCAACGAAAGTATAAACTGTTTTAAAAATATGAATATAAGTACTTTGGCAATGGCTTTGTCAAAATTTGCAAAAACAAATTAATTTTAGAGACATGTCGAGCGCATATTGCTTGGCCCTCTCTTTCTTTGAAGTAGTTGCAACGGAGAGGAGTGGAAGGGGAGAAAGAGAGAGATAGAGAGAAGTCATTATGCGATCGATACTCGAAACGATGGAAATTATTGCGTGTCAACGAACTTTATCGACTGCCTCAAGTTATGACAAGAGGGCCGCAAAAGCTTCGACTACGACAACGCTCCCACGGACAATAAAACTGCCTATCTGGTCATAACCGTCTTCAAAAGCGGGAACCGTGTTCACCGTGCCGTAAACAATTTCAACGGACTTGATTGAAAATACCGTTTTTGTCACAACGAAGCGAAAAATCTCGGGCGAACGTTGAGGATATTGAGGGGAATCGTATAAATACGGAAAGGGTAATAATAATTGATGGCGATTTACACGACGGACGTCCCTGGCGAGAAATATGGATAAAGAAGAAGGAAAGGGGGTATTATGCAGAATGGAATTACTGCGAGACTATTATTTTCTGCTGACGCCACGCGAAACTAAAAATGCGAGCTCTGCTGTGGAAGATAACACTAAGAATAACAAACTACCGAGAAGCTGGTTTACCTCATGAGTCTCCCGCTAGACTCAACATCCAGGAGAGATCAACGCTACAGCACAGAAAAATTGATATCCTCGAACAAAAACGCGTGGGCGCTAGTAAGGTCTGTTCAGAAAGACGTACAGAGCTGCCTACGCCGCCTTTAAGGCGTTAACTTAACAGGAGTCGACCAACGCTGACACACTGTTGCACAGACGCAAAAATGAAAATGGAGATATTATAAGAGGCAGCGATGTCTGCTAGTTCTGAAGTGAACGTCACAGCCCTTTTCCAGAGCTCAGCACCCTTCAGGAACAGTAAGACGAGAGAGACTGAACTGACTGTGGTTGATATTCACAAAACATACGAGGGGATGAGAGGCAGTCATCAACACAGCGGTATGAAAATGGATTAACTTAAGAGAAAGTATGAGGGGTAGATTGATTGATTGAATTGGTTTATTTATGTTAACCAGGGGCAGTTAAGGCCATAGGGCCCTCTCTTCCACTGTCCCTGGAAGCATTGACCTTTTTACTTTCCTTGCTCTACGAAGTAGAAAGGAAAGTTATGTAATCGGCTGAAAAAAAACTTTTGAGTTCTCTTCGGATCTTTACGTTTCAGACCCCCCTGAGTCCGAAAAACACTATTTGGGAAAATTGTCTGTGTGTGTGTGTGTGTATGTATATGTGTGTCTGTGACAATGTTTAGAGAAAACCACCGTACCAACTCAGCTCAAACTTCATATCTCGCCCGCAGGTTACTATGGCACGCCAAAATAAGGGTATGAACAAAATCCACCGAAAGCTAACTATAGCTATCATAGTGATCAAAACACTAAATATTTTTTTCTCAAAAACGGCTCTAACGATTTTGATTAAATTTTTTATATTGGTAGCTCATTCCTGGGAAACTGACGAGAGCAGCACAATAAATTACAAAAACTTTCGACGAAATCGGTTTTAGGGCGGTTTTTAGAGAAAACAACGGTACCAAATCAGCTGAAACATGATGTCTAGCCTACAGGTTACCATGGGACGCCAAAATAAGGGTATGGACAAATCTACCGAAAGTTAACTATAGTTATCATAGTGATCAAACCACCAAATTTTTTTTCTCAAAAACGGCTCTAACGATTTTGATTAAATTGTTTATATAGATAGTTCTCAATAAGACAATTATACCATAAAATTTTCATTCGTGGGAAAATGACGAGAGCAGCACAATAAATTATCAAAATTTTCGATGAAAAGCGTTTTTAGCGCAGTTTTTTTCTTATAAACTCCGCTGGAATTTTTGTAGAATGTTAAAATAAATTAGAATTGTAGTCCAATCCAATACCTAAAGATTGAGTGTTTAAAAACGCTCATGAGATACGTGGGGGTCACTCCAGAAATTCCTGAATTTCAACTTTTGCCGTTTCGCTTACTACCAGTTCTAAACTTTTTACCCAATAACTCTGCAAAAGTAATTACTATCCTTCTCAAAAAAATTTGTGTTTACAGCCTCATTAATTATCTGTGTACCAATTGCTCAATAATGGTCCTGCAAAGAGTACGAACAGCACAATTAAATCTGGAACTGTAAGCGCTACTGCTTCCTGCTGCCGTAAAGCGTTGTTTGACCAAGTTCAAATTAACTGAGTGATAAATGAATTGATTAAATAGAATTAACCATGTACAAAGTGAATTGACGTAGGGCTAAGGAAAGTTGTGTGTTGCAACGCACCAGATATTTTTTCCACTTCTGGCAGTAGTTATATACAGTAGTTTGTAGAGAGAGAAAGAGAGTGATACTTTTACAAAGAACGGGTTCCTCCAAGAAAAGTCAGCATGGGGTCGAGGCAGTTGGAGCTCGAAAACCTGTAGGGCTCATGAATATGACCCTCGTGCCAATTTTGGGCTTGCCCCGAACCATATAAACCTCGGCAAATATAATTGAAAACCTCGAAGATTATACCACGCCATTTTCCTTTTCCAACTCAATACCCTCTCGAAAGACGCAACCAGGTCATCTGACTTCACTCCACAAGGGTTTTATATCTCAGTGGTGCTTTGGTTTGCTAAGTGAGCGTAAGATACTGGCTTCTAGAGACTATCAGGACATCTACTCGCGACAAACAACGACCCCCCCCCCCTTACCCATCCAATTGCAACAAGGCATCAGCTACACGCTTCCAGACTACCTCGTGAGTTCGTCCCGCTCCTCATGATTAAACTACTCAAAAAGGTGACCATAGGCACAAAGAAAGTGACGACTATGGCCTCCTCCTATACACTTCATCACTGAAGCAATCGACGTTGGTAAGCTCTTGTTTGATGGCTCTTTTGAAGTCTATTCCTGATCAACAAGATTAAATGAGCGAGATTTACGAGGACCAAACAGCACTAAAATCGACATTTTAGATCATTTATAGAGCTGCTCCTGTCATTTTGTCCTCGAATGTAGACCGCAGGAATGCAGGAACAGCCCGGCCGCGACGAGACCTGACTTGTCTTCGCAACCATTCAGAGTGCTAGTGTTATAATAAAACAAATAACGGCCCCAAGTAGCGCAAATTCGCCCGAAATATGAAGAAGGAGAGAATTCAAACAAATCTGTCGCACAGTACTTGGAGGAAATGGCGTTTGAGCCAACGAGGAACCCTCCCATCTGCGAGTGGAAGATTCAATTTCCTGACCAAGCCCCAGATTTATAGGGTCGTTCGCGTTCGCACTCAGACTCCTCTGAACCATTTATATTTACTTAGCGAGAGGTAGAGGGAGAAAGTTGTAGCGGTCAAGAAAGTCCGACCCTCATATGCTGCCCTCATCTTTCAAAATACACAAAACCCTAATGTGAGTTCTTCGACAGCCCAGATGAAACCTTTTGAGATCAACTGCAAGGACCGCGACGTGAAAGGACAATTGAGCGCTGACGTTGAACGTTAATTTTACACGAAATTAAAAAGTTACAACAAAATTGTGTATGTTATTAAACGAAAACGAAGAGCGTTAGAAAAAATATCTGGTGCCGCACATCTTTCCTCAGGCCCACATAGTCTGGCTACTGATTATATTCAACGTTCTGCGTAGACACACATATCGCCTCAAGTTCAGAAATTTTTTGCGCTGCTGCTACTGTTGCCATTAAAGATTCAACGTGTAAGTAATTGATGCGACTGTCTACACGATTTTTCTGGATAGACACATATCCAAAGTATTAGTATGGGAATTATGAAAGACACACTGTGAAAGGAGCTAGTCGACAAACTTGTAAGAAATCATTTCAGGTGCGCGGTACAACACAAGTTTTCCTAGCTCTACGTCAATTCACCTGTGTTCATGGCATTTTCTACATACTCAATTTATTTACCTCTCAGTTCATTTGAACTTCGTCAAACATCACTTCACGACGGCAGAAAGCGGTAGTGATAACAGATCCGGAACTTATTGTGCTGCTCGTACTCATTCCAGCTGTAAACACGATTGTTTTTGATAAGGATATTAATCACTATCCAGAGTTGTCCGGTAATAACTTTTAGAAATCATAGTAAGTGAAACAGCGGAAGTTGAAATTCTGGAACATCTGGAATGGCCCCAATACATAAGCTAATGAGCTAAAATCCATCTTCATCACAAAGTTTGGTAATTTATAGCGACCCATTTTTAAAAAATTGGCTTTTGGTTTATTATTCATTCTGAATAATAACCCTATGTTTTCGGTCACGAAAATTTTTTTACAACCCCCCCTCAAAATGTGATACTTAACGTTTCAAGACATTCCAAATCTGCAATGTCCGTCCACCGTCCGGAGGTCTTTAACGTGGTCTAAAATATTCGTTCTTTCGCACAAAAATCCCATTTGGTATCTAGTTGTGCACGCCATTTCGGCAATCCGATCGGACGAAGCCCATGGTTGTTATGGGCAAAACATGGTTAGAAAAATTAACGAAACGCAGTATAATCGCAAATAAGCCGTGTTTCCTATCGTTTTCAAGACCCGCTCGACTCGCAGCGCCCTTTGGACTCCATAGGATCAGACGTTTAAGGGCGCCTGGCGCTGGGGAAATATTTAGTTTCTGGAAGAATATTTAGTTTCCGTAGTTCCATTGTAGTCAGGTCATGGTTCGCATAGTTTTCTAGTATTCGATGCTGAATCTAATGGGATGGGGGAGCAGTAATACTAGTTCAAGCTGTTCATGAGAATAACAAACCATTATGTAATAATTTGCAGGGTTTATCAGTATAACTGTTTTGCAAGCCGGATTAGCTGGATCTTTGACCTCCACAAAGGTACCTTTTGTACCTTTGGGAAGTCCCGCTCCTCAGTTATTTCTGATCGACAACGGATTTCTCCTTTTACTGGGCTTTCCGAAATATCCTTTTCCTCTCTCCTCAATTTACATTCGTCTCGGCAAAAACAGCTCCTCCCAAACTCATCAGTTGGTCATCTCCTTCTCCTAATGATTCGTCTCTCAGCTCCGCTACTCACAACTCAACTGTCTCTCTCTCTCTGCCTCACTCCACTTAGTGTCTCACAACCAGTTCTCGTGTATTTAGAGTCCCTTGTTCGCGTTTATAACATACACTCAAACTGGCAACGCTATTCTGTCAAGTATAATAATACAGTCCTCGCTCACACTCACCATGTCCAGTTCTTCTTCTTTCTCTCCCATTCATGCCACCAACAATAACCATAGTTAGTTTTGGGGGGGATTTCGCTTATACCCTTATTGTGGCGTCCCGCGGCAATTTGAGAGCTAGATACCATGTTTTACCTGACTTCGTTCAGCCGTTTTCCCTCGCGTTAACAGATATACACATACACAGACAGTATTCCCCAATTGGAAAACTTGAAATTACCATTTAACAGTCCACGAGAAGGTTTCTTAAGACTCGTCCTTGCTGTCAAGGAAGATGGGGGCTTTCACAAATGACAACAGCATTTGAAAATTGAGGAGTTGGACGAATATTGTGCAGCCATATGGGTGACCCGTTGGTTTTCAGGCAGTTAAGGAGGGGGGGGGGGCTTCGCTATCAGAAGTTTTGTCACCAGGTACTCGACGTTGGAAGACCGTGTTACTCTTTGCTCCAGAGGTTGTGACGTACTTGAGGAATTCTTTTACAAATTACCCGCGTACAGAACACGAGTGAAAGCCGTGTCCGGGCCCAAAAGAAACGAACAAATTAAATACACTCAATTCAAATAAATAAAATAATGCCTCTCAGGAAAGTACTGGGAAATGAAATCATAAACCAAATAGGACCCACTCGAATTTAATCAGGAAAAACTCGAAATGAAATGAACTCCTTTTAGAATGAAACAAATAACCTATTCTCGGATTGTAGTAAATGACAATAAATATAGTATAGAAGTGTCATTCCTCCACCTTACGGATTTTCATATTTTCTAGTACGTTTAGATTTCGTCCTTCGTATTGTTTATGTAATAAGATGGCGCAGTTCCGTATTTTGGTAGGTTCGTGTTCAGTTGTCTTGCGGTGGTTAGCAAAAGTTGAGACGTCTTTGTATCTAATAAGAGATTTAATATAGTCCGAATATCTTGTCCGTAGTTTTCGTCCTGCTTGTCCTATATACGTGTTTTTGCAAGTACTAGCACGAGTGGGTCTGTTTTTTCAGTCTTTGTAAATAGTTTTGTTCTTCGTGAGTTGTTCCGTTCTCAATTCATATACTTTCCTCCCGGAAGATATTGGTGAGGGTATTTCAGATCCTGTGTATGTAAATGTGCAGCGTGTGGCCAATGTCTGTGTATTTAGTGGTTTAGGAACGTCTTGTTTAGATGTCTTTACATCGAAAGCGCTCGCCCCCAGCATTCTACCAGCTAGAGAAGACGGGCTCACCAAAACAGGTACGTTAACATTAAGAAGACAACAAACGGAAAATGGATCGCTTCTGCTACCCAAGAGCAAGGTAGAAACGCGTAGAAAAAAAACTAGGGTTTTCTTCACAGCTTAACGTTTTGACGACTAACGAATCGAAATACCCTTTCTGACTTTTCGGGAAAACTGCCCCAAGAATTTTCGTCAAACTCAAAGCTTGTTTTCAACTAGAGTGACTGGTCCTCTGACCCATTGAACACAGATATAAGCCAAAAAATATTCGTTTTCCCCTTTGTACGCCATTCTGTTACTATACATTGGGAGGACTGCTGTGTCACTACAGCTGTGTCATCAGCCAACTGAGCAATTACCAAGTTCTTACGGGATGGGATATCCGAAACATACGCGAAGTACGTTACGTTGTGGAACCCACGAATAAACGGGCTGAAATTGAGAACATTGTCCTCCTTTAATAGGACGGGAACGTGATTCAGTAGCCCTCAAAACGTCAACATCTGAAACTGAGCTAAAATTGCAGGTAATTTCAGTGAAAGTCGTTGTTAAATTCGGGTGTAGATGATTGACAAAGTTCGTCAAAACGGTTATGAAGGTAATTGAATATTGCTATGGAACTTTACCAGGGAGTTTCATTAGTGTCATCAAGTAGAGTGCGACGCAATGCGCAATTGATGTCCAACTGTTGCTGATTTGTGTGGGTCGTTAGGTGAACGGTACAACCTCTGTCCAGCAATGAGGGTTATAAAACGGGGAATAGTTTAGGGGACTCAAAGCGAACAGCCATTTCGGTAGGCGTCAAACAGATAGGAGTTACAATTTTGATCAAACAGTCGTTGTAAATGAATAAACAAACCACGCACTCCGCGATTTATTCATCGCAGTTCCCTCAGATGCAAAATAATGAAGGATTCTCAACTGACTCTCACGCTCATCAAGAACCAGCGGCGTCAACTTGAGACGAATAATCCTGAAAATGACTAGGCGAGAACAGCAAAGTTCGAACGAATACCAAGTTGGATTTCTTGCAAAAGGGACGTTGAGATGTAAATTGAAGATATTCATCGTTTGTAATGAAGGAGCCAAGAGACAAGAGACGCGCCATAATTCCCAAGTCGAGGGCTGTAAAGGCGTTAGGAAGTTGACGTTTTTACTGCGAAAATGGGCGAATGAAACGTGAAGGAGAAGTTATAAATGTAATTCACTCGAGATGCCAATAGAAAGCTTCAGTAGGATGAGATTTCTGAATACTGGTTTAGAGAAGCGTCACAAAAGTTGAAGTTAAACAATAGCCGAGTTAACGGGTTCGAAACATGCACTGACGAGAAAGGGCCAAAATTAGGCTGGATGGCATGGTGGGGGTCCATTGTAGCTCCGAGGCAGTCTTAGACTGGAAGGACTTTGCCGGCTCTTGTTGATGTAAAAGGATCTAGACCTGAGTTTGTACCCTACAACTGACAAGACTTGTACCGACGAGAAAGGGCCAAAATCAGGCTGGATGGCATGGTGATGGTTCAAAGGTCCGTTGAAACTTCGAAGCGGCGGTTCGCTCAGCGACCGAGACTGGAAACTGCGACAAGTGTCTCGGTCTCTTCGGCATCAACTGTGAGTCGAGACAGAGACTAAAACCAAAACTGCGATTCATCTCGTATCGTAGTCTGTCGATGAAGTCACTTGCGTGTAATGGAAAGACAAGTAGATTTATTGTTGGAGGAAGAAGACGCCGACGATTTACTCTTGTATTATTATTACAAATCAGAAGAATGGTCATTTTCGCTAATAGTGAAGAATATCTATTTATTGTTTGATGGCGATATGCTCCGGACGAATTTTTGGCTCAATTAATCACAGTTTGATTACGCGTTAAATTTACTGAAAAAGAAGAACCTAACCAAAGGAAGAAACACGTTGAAAGAAAAATTTGTCCAATTATTCTGAGCAAAGTCGGCGTCGAAAATAATTTCGATTGGTCGAAACGGTTCACCAATAAATCAGTTCCGTGTTTTGTGTTCTGACGAAGCTGCAGTTACTGGAGAATTGTACGACGAACTTGTATAGGGGCGTTGGTCCTATAATGTCTTCGAGCTCATATATAATCTTCTGACTGTAGTCCCAGTGATGGGATGTGCACCGCGGCCAGATGGCCTATTGTGCCAGTCCTAGTGTCTTACAGGTCGATGCCTAGCTTTCTGAAGAAAACCAGGTAGTTCCTGAAGGAGTTCTCGTTGGTATCCATCCTGGGAGAAGTGGTGCCAAAGACCGAAAGTCGCTCCCTCTAGAGTCACCGGCATGGGGCCAGGACATGGTAGGGAGTCTCTTCATCCGTGCCACACCACCTGCGTCGAGGGGTGTCGGCTATACCCATAACATACATGTGTTTGTTCATTCTCCAGTGCCCTGTTATGATCCCAACAACCTGCGTTAAGTCCTTCCTCTCCATCCTCAGAAGGGTGTGTCTTGTCTCACTTGATTGCTCTGAGACAAAGCGTTTGGAGTGTCTTACTCCTGCAGCGTTCCAGATTGTCTGATGCAGTCTTCTGGCATGTTCTCTCACAGTCCTTTTAACTAGTGACAGAGAAATCTCACAGTGGGGCGGAGGCCCAATAGGTACTGTGGACCGCGTCTGACCTGAAGGTCCGCCCTCTCATTTCCAATGATCCCACTGTGTCCTGAAATCCAATACACATTAACTCTATTCGCACTTGCTAAGGAGTTAAGTCACATCCTGCACTCTCGCACCAGTTTTGACGTAGTGCAGTAGTTCATTAGCGCCGTACACGACGCTTGACTATCGGTCAATATATTGATAGTTCTGTTGCTATAGCCTTTCTCATGCATTTGGATTGCCCCGGCAATAATAGCATATATCTCTGCTTGAAAAACTGATGGAGTGGAGCCTAGGGCAATATACGTCCACTCCTTTCAGAGCCACTTATCCACACTCCGGATCCTGTCCCCTCCGGGGTTTTCGATCCATCTGTGAAGATGTTGACGCCATTGGGAGGCCGAAACTGGCGGCTCTCGCTGTTCCATGGACCTCCCAATAGCTGAACATTATATTTTCTCTCGAGCTCATACTTAGAGATGACACTAAATATTTTCGCAATTTTCGTCACCAAAAGCAGCCATTTTTCTGGTAAACGCAGGTGCTTTTCGAGGGCGATACGAGACACCACTCCTCCGGGTCGAAGGATCTAGAACTGAGTTCGTACGCTACAAGTGAACAAAGGCTAGTACTGACGAGAAAGAGCCAATATTAGGCTGGGTTGAAAGGTCCATTGTAGCTCCAAGGCAGTCTTGGACTGGAAGGACTATGCAGCCTCTTGTCGATGTGAAAGAATGTCTTGAAATATATTTTATGTATTTTCCTAGTAACGGGCAATGATTATATTCTAGGGGTGGATTAGAAAAGAAAGTAGATGTTCGGAGAAGACATTTTTACTCTCCATTGCCCTACAGTATATGAAGGAAAATTACATGTATTCGGCAAATTTCAGCCAGCATTTCATTTTGTAGTTGTCATCGAGATATTTCAAGTTAATAAAACCTGAACTATGAAATGGCCTATATCCATATTACAGGCTTTAAAACTCAAATAACGGTTTTAAATCAATTTAAATGTAAACGATATTCGTCCTGTTAACGTTTTACTCTCAATATTTCGGGGTTGAGTGTTATTAACTTAACAAATGATCTGTGTGTTGAAAGGGAACGGTCGACTCAAATTTTATATTTAGCCTGCAGATCACGATGGGACGCGAAAATACGGGTACGAGCGAAATCAGACTAAAACTATCTCGTTAAACCAATCCAAACATCAAACCTATTTTTCTCTCACAAGCAGCTCCAACGATTTTGATTACAATTTATGTACGGACAGTTCCATATAACACAACCGTACTACAGATGTTTCATGGGTGCGAAAATGATAAGCACAATAAATTATTAAAAACTATCAGGAACTCAGGAAGCTATCAATAAACTTTCTGCAGGATGAGGGCTTAATAACGTTCGTGAAATAATTAGGAGCAACCCCGGAAATTCTGGAATACGAACCACGTTACTACGTTACTCACAGTTTTTACCCGATAATTTCGAAACAGTAAACACGAGCCTTCCCAGAAAAATCCAGTCGAGAGTCCCACGAATCACCTACGCACAGATTTCTCAACCTTGGCCGTGGCATAAGTAGGAGCTACTTAATAAATTGTGGAACCTTGAGAGCCATTAGTTTATATGTAGTATGTTGAGCTCACGGTGGGCCGAGGTTGTGTGATGCGTCGTAACTAGACACTTTAATATAATAAGAGAATTTAACACGTTTTTACGACGATTTTCAGTCAGGTTATCGACAATTATTAAATTTTTCACGCGAGTTTCACTTAATAGTTATTCAAATAAGTAGAAATTGTATGGTACGAGACGGGCACTTGAACGTTGATAAATTGATTGGTCTTGAAATTATTTGATTGAGGAGTACGAGAGAAGGGGGAGGGGTTGTACAGTACTCCGTACAAAAGGTACCCGCCGCCCCATCTACCACAAACTACCCGATCGCTACTCGCACTCAAATAAGCACACCCTCGCCCTTAATAGGTTTAACAATAAACGGAAAACGATATTCTCACCTCGGGATTAAATTAACGTACGAAGTCTAATTGTCGAGAGAAGTTAATTCGAATTAAAGAGCCGAGCAGGACGGACCGGCCGGATTTTCGTTGGAGACGCCACGGCAGGTCCCGTTCTGCTCAAATTTAGGGGCTTCGGAGGCGGCAGTGGCAGAGGCAGAGGAAAAGGGCTCGACGACAGTACCCGCAACGCTAAATATGATAATTCAACATCCAGATCCTGGGAAAGTAGAACAAACGGATCATTCGTAAGCAAATCCCGACTCGGCATACAGATTTTCAGCGCTAACCCCCTCACCGACGACGGGATGTCGTAACGCAATTTTGATTGGTGGAAAGAGAGGGAACGGTCATTTCATTCAAGTCCCTCGCTCCGACGTCTCTCGACCCAAGTTTTCACGAAATTATTACTTCGAGTCCAGATATCTGGTGCGATGCTTCACATAACATTCCTCAGTCCAGCACATTAGACGATTTTGATCGACTTAATTTCTACGAACTCGGAACAAGATGATGCGGAATTTACAGACTTCTCCCTGGTTGTCACGAGCAACCACTGCATTGGTACTTTAAGGTACTATCGACATCATTAATTTGAGATAGTTCGTATATACCGTTGTGGAATTACACGGAAAACACTGTAAAAAAATTAATCAAAAAAGTAGTTCACATTGCGAAATTTATCGGGTTGCTCCTAATTATCTAACGACCACCGTTAAATTTTCATCGTATAGGCAGCACAATGAACTACGACCACGATTTTTGTGAGAACGCTATCTTTATATGAGCAAGATTTATGAGAACAAATCTGTACCAATATCGATTTTGAACGAAACTTTCGAAAATTGATTGCACTCCTCGCTTCATTTCCCCCCAAACGATAATTTTGTGGTAGTGTTGTACTATTTGGAACGGTCCACAAAAAAAAAATTCAACATTCTTTTACGCCATTTTCGAGAAAAAAATATTTGGCGTTATGATCACTATGAAAATTATAGTTAGTTTTGGACAGATTTCGCTCGTGAGCTCTTTTTACAAAACCGTGTTTGTCTGCAGGCTGAATACAAAAATTTGAGCTGCTTTAGTGCAGCCGTTCTTTCTCACCGGTGTTCAGGCACAGCCCATTACCTCAAACGGTACTTTTTGGATTCAAACGCCTTTGATGAGAAGAAGACTGAAATAAAAATTGTAGTTGGGCCAATTGATAAAATTACCACTTTTCGGGACTAAGGAAAGAGCAAAACTTGACCCATGACGAAAATTACAGAAATCCTGAGCTCTGAACCTGGCGCTGAGTTTCCTCAACATCACTAGAGTATGAGAGAGTACATAGTAAAGTACGGGTACAAACGACACTGGTGAACTGGGAAGAACTCACTAAGGAATCCATAAATAGAAAAAAACCCTGCAAATTATTACACAATGGTTTATTATTCTCATGAACAGCTTGAACTAGTATTAGTGCTCCCCCATCCCATTCGATTCAGCATCGAATACTAGTAAACCATACGAAACATGTCCTGGCTACAATGGAACTACGGAAACAAAACGTCTGATGATTTTGCTCTATCGGGTCGGGGGAATTGGAACGGGGGCGCTTCGAGCGAACCCGTTACGAGGCGAAAGGGGAGTTGAGCCGCCTGCCCGGCAGCGTTGCGAGGCGAGGACGAGGCGGGTGGTTTTTGATTGTGACGGGAGGGAGAGAGGGACTTCAAACGACGAAACGTTGACTTCCGCTGTAGTTCCCGCGTTGTACTGCGTTTCGTTAATTTTTTTAACCATTTTTTGCCCATTACAACCACGGGCTTCGTCCGATCGGATTGCCGAGATGGCGGGCACAACTAGATACCAAATCGGATTTCTGTGCGAAAGAACGAATTTTTTAGACCACGTTAAAGGCACAAAACGGCCCGGACGGCGGACGGACATTGCAAATTTGGAATCTCCAAGTCTTGAAACGTAAAGTATCAAATTTTGAGGGGGGGTTGTAAAAAATTTTGCGTGACCGAAAACATAGGGTTATTATTCAGAATGAATAATAAACTAAAAACGTGGCCGGTGGGGCTTGAAAAGTCACAGAGAGAAGTCGATTGACAATGGGCTCTAAAAAGCTGGGGAAGACGCCAGAGGCCACTGTGCGAGCAGAGGGAAACAACCTTATTGTTGTTTTTTGATACATACATTCTGTACAATGGTATCATGTGTTAAGTACGTACGTACAGTGGTTTATGTTAAGGTTTACGGACAGTCCGTCTGACGGATGAGCGTCACTCAAGAGTCATTGAGACGTAAAGCTGCAATTTATGGTACTTGTTTACCTGTTAACATGTTTTTACGGGGAAACTAAAAGGTCTCAGGTAACTGCTGCCAACAGGTTGCGACAAGTTGTGTGACGCTACGTACAATACACTAAGGGAAGCCTCGATGGTACATGACTACCCAACCTCTGTTGGGTTCCTCGACTACGCCGTGCGGTCGCCCTCAAAACCTGTCACAATATCCGCCCTAATTAAACCACGGTGAATGGCGTCTACAGGCTTGAAACAAATACAAATCTAGGGACGACCAATGAATAAAGGGGCGGGAGCAGACGCGAGGGCACGTAACAGGCTGAAGGGAAGGCGATTCTTCCAAGCTGCGGGAATTGGGAAGTCGGCATTGAGTCGAATTTATTACGAGTCTGCGGGCCGGGGAAAAGGGCTGAGGCGTGCGGGATGACGTGAAACGCGTAATTCTTCAACAGGTGAGGCTCCTCTCCGCTCACTCAATATATTGATTGGACTGTGGTGGGAGGGCTAGTCCTGGAGGTCTGGAGATCGGTGGAGTGGTATTATGGGTGATGTGGTCGTGAAGGGGGGGGGGGGCGTGAAAAGCGAACGAAACACTTGCCTTTTATCTGAGCTGGCAATCCGGTTCGTTAACAAATCGTCAACTCAGAGAGGGGATATCAGAGAGGACAAGGACTCATTTCAATGGGACTTTGACGAGGGAGCAATTATAGTGTTGGTAAACAATGCAGCATACATTAGAAAGCCGTTTTAACAAAATCACCAAACTCAACTATTCACTTGGAATTGACACACGTGTCTACTTCACGCATTAATCCCATAGATTTGAACCTGAAGGCGAGAAAGCTAAAATCTAAATCGTTTACTGTGGAAAGAGCACTTCGGCACAAACCGAGCGGAAAGATGAGATAGTTAAGTATTCAAAATTCTGCCAACAAACCAATGAACTCATTTCATCCAGCCGACAACCGTTATGATCTCAGTTTCTACCTGGTGGTTGTGCAACAGCACTTTCAAGGCTTCCTGAAGATCTACAATCAAATTTTATCAACGTACTTATTCATTTCTCAATCCATATTATTTATTAATGCATGTGGTGGACTCTATTGTTCCTAGATCATTTCGATAGCAGCATCTTATCTGGCTTCCTAGCAGTACACCCATGAGTACCTGATTGGGGAAATGGGCAGGACCTTGTTTGTGGATTGTAGGATCATAGGCAATGAGATCGGTCATCCCCCCCCCCCACCACTAAGAAGACCCCCTGGTGAAGGGTGGGAGAGACTGAGTAGCCTATTGGACGAAGCTCTTACATCCAGACTCAAGCGTTGGATCGCCACCCATGATCAAAGATGGATAGACGCAGGATGGACGATTTGGTCACCAGGAGGGACTCTGCAGTCCTTCTTTCCAGACGTTGAACATCCAGGTATGCGCCCTCGTGTAGCATGGAGAATGTAGGGGGCATCCTACAGGCCTGTTACGTTAACACTCATCAGAGTTATATCAGTCATGGAGGTTGTGATTCTGCTAGCATGCATAAGCCAGGGCACTC
Organism: Pachypeltis micranthus; assembly: GCA_020466155.1. Lineage (NCBI taxonomy): Eukaryota > Metazoa > Arthropoda > Insecta > Hemiptera > Miridae > Pachypeltis > Pachypeltis micranthus. The sequence continues at coordinate 45,705,422 of CM035769.1, forward strand.
GCTCAGCATAAACCTAACCCCAGACGTGTGGGTACGTGTGTACGGTACGTTGTCATTAAACCAGTCTCCCGGCAGAGATCTGTTGCTCATGTGTTACCACGCAGAGGTATGACCCTGAGGAATCTGTACACGTATCTGTACACATGAGGAAGACGTAGGAGGTCTTAATCTGGTTTCCCACCTGCTCTAACTAGTTACGTGAGTGGCAAGTTCCAAGGGACACATCAACTTCCTCGCAAACTGGAAGAAACCGTTACATGCGTCCTTGGTAGCAGTCAAACCTGGAAGGTTCGGGTGCTCTTCTAACAAGTCACTCACTATTGTAGGAACTACAGTGGAGCTCGTGGTTTCTGGTTTCCTTCGCATGATGTAGAGTCTTTGAGAGAAAAGAAGTCGAAGTCACATGCCCCGTAAGGAACTGGCTCTGGAGCCAGGAGCTGTGCACAGACGTTGGGAAAAACGAGGATCCCCCATCTCGCTTGCCCATCACCTAACGTGGCAAGTTTGGGTTCGTGGAGAGGTCTTCACTAAGGTTGACTTTTGATTTACTGTGAGTTTGCTAATCCAGACCACGGGACCATAGCCAACACGCTTAATAAATGTCATTGTCCATTAGGATAGTGTCACAGTAACGCACACCCGAAGTGGCGTCGCTAATTGCTGGTGCTGGGGCGAAGGATCACAATCTCCTTTACCATTTACGTGGAGGGATCCTTCAAAGCACCGAAGCTACACACAGGCAGTCCCCGAATGTGTGGCGCCTGAAAAACTGTATCACTTCGTTGAAGGATCCATGGCCTGAGAGCGGTTGCGTCCAATAAAACATTGGTTTAATTGGTAGAGTCCGCCGCAGGTGATTCCTCTTACATATGCTTCACCAAATGTTCTCTTTTTCGATCTTCGAAGACAAAGACGAATGAAAAAGACAAATTAATAAACGAGATTTCCCTAAGTGTAGCAACACTATGGATAAAGCTCTGACCACCCATCTGGCGCAGGATCGTTGTGTCCTGCTGCTGTAGTCGAGGTCGTTGTACACCATCAAGCGAGCGAAGGAAATGAAGTGATAAACAGTTCACATCACCCGCTTTTCACCTCTCAATTTTCACGCCAGTAAAGTTTTTTGCACGGTCAGGAGACAAAGGCGTCAAAGGGAGAAACGACGAGGCGACAGCAACAGCTCAGTCCCCAGTGCACCGTTCCGCCGAACATTTCACCGCTTATCGGCGGAGTTGACAACGAGAACAGAAGGTCGGGGTACCCGTACGAGAACGAGAGGCGAGGAGGGCGACACAACAGGAAACCGACAGCTTGCGAGGAGGAGCCGCATTCAAATGAGACCCCCCGAAGTCACATTCGAAATCTACGCTTCTCCGTTTCCTCTTCAAGAGGCCACAATGCAGTTTCTGGGGCCGCTCTGTTCGTGAACTGAACTGAACGGCGGCTTCGAAGATCGATTCTAAAGCCTGCACACGTCAGTTCCCTCCCTCAGGTTTCTAAAGGCGATTTGCTGTTCACAGTGATGCAATGGAGATTCGCTCCTGTGGACTCGCAAAGGACGATTTGCGCTGGAGGCTGCTGGAGCTACGGCAGAGCCCAGCGCTAAACGTCATGCGGCGCTGCATGTACTCTGCAAGAATATAGACTGCCAGAACCCGCACAATTCGTTCTGTCGGCGACTGGAAAAGACCTGATTGGGCTACATTCACGAAGGCTTCCACACTCAGTTTTTAATGAGGGAGGACAAGTCCATCCTCTTTTACAAGATGTCCTTCTTCAGCAAAGCCATATGGGCAATGCCTAGTCCATACGCTTGTATGACAAACGATGAGCGAGCCACTTTTCTCGACCAACGTTGATTTTCCAAACGACTCTGTCATAAATGTAATGCACCAAACCTCAAGAATGTTTAAACTCATCGATATGAAAAGCTCCAGGGAATCCAAAATCATACTATTACTCAGAACAGGTGCACAGATCCACTGTGTTACAATGAGAACGGAGAAAGTCATTGCAAAAGGAGGATAGTTGCTTCGAGAGAATACTCCGTTTGGTTGAGTCCTTGAGGAACTGGGATCCCCCAGGTGGTCTTAATCCGATAGAAGAACGGGTGCTGCATTGCAGCAAAAAGGGTGTCCTGACATCCTACAGTACAAGCAGAGCTAACGCAGTGTTCGACAACAAGGACACGCAGTCTCTGATTGGGCTATTTGTGATACAAGTAGCAAGCGTTTGTCTCCAGAAACACCACGTTTCGACGTCCTCATGTAACAGTGAGGGGAGTTCACGTCCATTCCCACTCTTGACTTACCGGTACGATACTGGGATTTTAGAATAACAACTGACCCTAGTACATTTAGTACCTTCCTTCACTCCTTATGAATCCAACCAGCGTAAACGACTTACGAAACCTGAAGACCACTTGGCCCATTGACGTGTGCCTTCAATGTTGATCACAACAAGGAGCTTTCAAACACTCTTCCGCGGGTTACAATCCGCAGAAGAGCCCCTGCGATTTTTGACAGTTTGAACTGTGTTTTCCCAAGCTCCGGAATGACGTGGCATCAACAAACACCTCATTCTTCAGACGTTTTCCAGGGACCGAATAGAAGTTCCTCGATTTTTTCCCTGTTCGACAGTAGGAGGCTGAGATACAAACCAGATTCAGTTACAACGAATACGCTAGATCGGGAACAGGTCTGTTTCCTTATGAGATGACTCGACGAGGGTTATATCAGTCATGGAAGTTGCAGTTTTGCTAATATGCAAGAACCCAGCCCCTGCAGCATCCACCGAACTTAGATCTGCAGAGGTACGGCAGGTATTTGGTTGTTAGCCAGTCTCCTGTGTGAGATTTGTTGCCCATATTTTACCGCGCAGAGATGACCACCTGAGGAATCCCGTACCATCTGGGAGTTCTCAAACTCAAATGGCAAGTTTCAAGGGTCAGATCAACTGTGACCACGTTTCTTAGCCATCACCTTTTTTCCGAACTCAGCGAAATGGTTATAGGCCAGCTTTGTAGCACTCAATGCTGTTCGTCTGTCTTCCCAACGACGTGGTTTCTTGTTTCCTCCGCACTGGAGGCGTAAGACGTGCATGATGGAGAGTCTTTTGAAACCACCACGTCCCGTCAGGAACTGGCTCGTACAGCAGTATGGCTCAACCCACCTTCTTTCAAGACGTTCATGGATGTTGGGGTAGAACTCATACGTGTCACGTTCCTTTGACGAGGATTCCCATCTCGCTTGCCATTTCTCCAACACCTATTCGTCGATGGTGGCAAGTTGCCGTTCTGTTGTATGATCCACACAAGAGTTCAACCCAAAGCGGGGGGAGCTCCCGTTTCACTCTTCACTTGTCAACTATGCACTCAACGGCCAAATCAACTGGTAACTGACCAGGCCTTGCCGATCTACATGAGCGCAGCCAATACTCTCTTTTGATTGACTATTAGTTTGCTACCCCAGACAACAGACAACAGGGCAGTACCCAATCAAGCGTAGATACATGAGGATAGTGTCATGGTAACACGCCCCCCAAGCGGACTTAGTAATGGCACGCAGTGAGGCGAACCTTGCAATGGTAGCGCCTTTAAAGGACTGGAGGTATTGGCTGAAGCCCCCCTCTCCCCTTTATTCTGTGATATCACTATGATGACTATTAAATACTATACTACGAGGCTGAGGAATGTAAAGACATTAACGGCGCCTGATAACGATCTTCTAACTTGTAATTCGTACTCAGCATACTCCAAAACGTGAAGAACGCAATTTAATGGGACGGAGGATTTTGATGTGGAAGTGACTAGTTTACATTATTTCAAGAGCACCAAAACACGAGGACACGACCCGTCATCAGCACATCTTCAGTCCAATTAAAGAGTTGGAAGGGCGCCGGCGAAAGGAGCTGAAAGTTTCTCTTATTGTGGACGCCAATTCCACCGCATTATGAATGGAAGCTATTTTTGCGCGGAGTATGAACGGTGTACATATGATACTGTATACCTCATCGTATAGGTACATGATTGGAGGACCATCTCATTTTTTCTCAAGATCCTAGTAACATTTGAACGGAGTTTGTAGGAAATGTTTGGTAATTTATCGTGGCATTGTTGTCTCATTAGTAGCTGTCTACATAGAAAAATGGAATCAAAATCTCTAGAGCCGTTTTAGAGGGATAGAAGGATTGGGGCGGGGAAAGAAAGAAAGATAAGAGAACGTTCCACGATAGAACGACCACCAGTTCAGAAACGACTGGAGCAACAGGTGGTGATGCCGCGGAGAACGCCAGCTTGCGCACCTCCTCAACAGATTTTTGCACCACACACCACGCCAGGACACGGTCATTGCTGCAACCCTGATGTTACCTGCCTCTACTCCACGAGCTTCTGGCACTGCCATACAAAGATCCGTCCTGTCGTATTTGCGCTTCTTGGCTTGTCAAGTTAGCGCAAGATGCCGACTGCTAGATACTACCTGAACATCCAGGATCACTGCAGACTGGTCGGGAGAAACGAGACGATGTCACGCCTCCTTCTTCAGAGACAACCCTGTAGTGCCGCTCTCTCCCCACTTCCCAGCCGTCAGATGACAATGCACCAGCAACCTGCTTGATGACACGGCCCCCATAATTAGGCGAACACACCTGCACCACATGATTCAGCGACTCGAACAGGTTACCACAGGCACGACAGCGAGCACTCACATTTCTTGTGCACCTCATCCCTGTAGGCAGTCACGCCACACGGACGGCGTAAATGTGCCGGTAATCTCACACACACAGACCATTTTCCCAAATAGTGTTTTTTTGAACTCAGATCTGAAGAGAACTCAACATTTTTTCACTCAACCGATTACACAACTTTCCTTTCTACTTCGTAGAGCGGGTCAAGTAAAAAAGTTTGGTGTTTTAATGATTGTGATAACTATAGTTAGTTTTGTACAACTTTCACTCGTTATCTTAGTATGGCGTCTCGCGTTGGCATGCAAGCCGCATAACAAATTTAATCCGATTTGGTTGGTTTGGTTTGGTCAATCGCGTGCACAGCGCATATTTTCTGAGAACTGCGAACAATTTGATGCGCTCACGAGTTGAGTTGGGCATGGCGAGGAGACAGAAGACTCTGAAGACGACTAACGATGCCACCGACGCCACCGCCAACGCCCAATAACTAATTACAAGGAGGTTGCTTCATTAAGATCTCATATTCACCTAACGCCAACCATTTGAGAGCGAATATAATAATTTTCGAATACACCGAGCTACACATAGCATTTCCGAATCAAATTCAAGGTCGTAAGAGTCATAAGTCCTCTAAAAACGTAATCTCTCAGTATTTTGTCTGATAAAAACTATTATAATAGTTCCTAACTGCATTGTTAGGTAGGTACTAAATCAAACAAAAACAGCAGGTAGCAATAAAAAATCCGAACAGGTGGAAGGCAGAGGATTGACTTTGTAAACACTTCATGTGTTCCACCCACTCCTGCACCCGAAACTGCCAACTTTAATCACTATGATTCACAAGGTTCAGCAAGCAGAAGTTACAAGTGGTCAGGTATCCCTTCATTATGCCTCAACCAAGAGGTAATTACGGAAAGTATCCAAAGGGCAAAAAAGTGATTTTTCTGAGGTTGTACGAGGGGGTTCATTAAGGAGGCTGCTACAATATCTGGTTTGAAGGTTAACACAATCTGCTGCATTCGGACTGACAGCGAGGTAGTACATTGAGCCGGTGGAGGTTGCATTCGGCACAGGCCGAAGTAGTTGGGATCTTGAGATTGAGCCTTTCCCGAGTGAGTTCCATCCAACTATTTCTGGACCAGTATTCATGTTAGCCGTGGGGAAGTCCAAACTGCGTGTTATGTCGACTTTTCCTTCAAACAAAGGGATTAAATTTGGTTTAACATCTGAAGTGAGAACGGATTTCCCCTTTTTGGACTTTCCCAAATATCGTTCCCTCCCCTCGATTTACCTCCTTCTCCAACTCACACAGCTCTTCCTGAATACACTCATCTCCCAGCGCGCTCTATAGACATTCCACTATCGACTCTCAGGCCAGTCACCGCTCTATTCGCTCTCTCTCCACTCTAGTTTCCCACATAACCAGTTCACGCACATTCAGGGCCCCCTTGTATCTGCGCTTATATAGTCAATCTCATGTCGCTATTCTGTTAAAGCTCGATACACTCCTCACTCACGCTCACTGAGTTCCCTTTTATATCAACTCCGTTCTGAAGCGCCAAACAATTAACTCCAAAGGTGCTACAGGCGATTGGAGGATGCTACCGAAGAAAATCCTGGAAGCAGATTGAAAGAAATCCAGCGCATTTTCAAATGTATCAAAATCGACGAGAGATTAAAAACGTTGAAGATTGCCCTGAAAACAGCATATAAGGAAGTAGATCCCATGAATAGTCAAGGTAATGTGCATTGCAAGATGCTATTGCTTGGAAACTTCTGCGTCTTTTCGACGAAATTAGACCCACAAAAAATCCTTTAGTTTGAAACATTAAAAATAACAACGTTGAATTCGAAAATCTGGAATTTGAAAGGGAAAACTTGAATTTGTTTCGGAAAACCTAGAATTTGACTCGGAAATGCCATATAAAGGAATTGCGGAAGTAATTTGACGAATAGCTACAAAGAAATGGCGTCTAACGGACGCCGGTATGTTCACTCCCAGCTCCTTTATGCCGCTACCTGAGCCTCGAAGGCGACGAACGAGGTGAACCAAAAATTGAGACTTCTTTCGTTCCTCCCCTTATTTTTAAAAAAGGCGTCACGGGTTCTACCAAATGAGGACAGAGGTTGAGACAACTTGTAACCAAATCTCAAGCAGAAAAAAAAAACACACTTCTCTTCTGACAGCCGTCAGCGGTTATTGGCACGAGCCAAGAACTTTAATATTCACGTCACGACGAGAAGAAAATGGTATTGTAAACATGTCGAACGGCGAAGACACAAGACACTCGTTCCTGAACGAGTGACTTCAAATAGGAGAAAATGATGGTTGAGTTGTCTCAAGGACGGACCTCTTAGGCAGAACATTGTCAAGTTGCACGCCGATTGTGGAAACGCAAACAAATTCTAATTTCGGTTTTTGGAATGATCTTGAACCTAAAGCGCTCAAGCACTGAAAGAGCATGAGCGCAAAGAGTGAACCGAAGGAGGCAGAGAATAATTTCGAAGTGCGAAGGCCTAACAGACGAAAGCCGAAGCGAGACGCGGATTTTGGTTGACGCCCAACAAGAAAAGGCCTGATAACTGGGACCTATTGCTTTGAAAACAGCCCTGCCTTAATACAGAAGTGGTTAACTTGGGATAAAATGAAGAAAGATTTCCTAGAAAGTGAGAAGGTCGACTTCAACAGCCAAATTGAGGAATGAAGAGGTTTGTACTCTAACGGCTAAATTGTGGAGTGAAGGAGTTGGCAATGTACCAAGAATGATATCAGCTGGCAGCACTTGAGATGCCCTCGACACCTCGATCGGCCATCCCTGATTCAATTTCATCTCTTGTGGGTTGAAGAGAGCCAGTTTTTGAAACCCCAAAACCTAATTATTTAGTTGAAATGTTGAGCACAGAATTCCCGCACTTGCCCCTAATGAAAGGCCATGGTTCAGGCCTTCCCCAGACCTCGAGTTTAATCCTTCCTGACCTGAAAGTATTTTGTTTGTAGAGTGGGAAAGTCCAGTCTGCTCTTAAGCTGATACCCGGGTTTCCCCTTTTTCTGGTCTTTCCAAAATATCTGCTTCCCATCCTTCAATTTACTTAACGCACAGCTCTTTCCAACACTCACTCATCTTCCAGATCTCGCAATCAACACTCATCTATCAACTCTCGCCACCAGTTGACGTATTCAGAGAACCAAGTGATCAAGTAATATAAGCTCTATCGCGTTAGGCAATATCAATACAGTCTCTTCAGTCATGAGACTCTGCTTCTCCGTATCAATCCAAGCTCTGTTGAAGCTCCAAAAAGGAATGCTGCCTCACCCAACATTACTAGTACTCGCCAGTAGTAAATTTGAGCGTGCGTTTAGTTAGAGATGAGTGACATACGCGAAGAGCATAACTACTTCTTAACTTCTTCACCATTCATTCAATAACTAGTTAACCGCTTTATTGTGAGGTCATCCTTGTCAATCGACGATCATCAGGAGGTGGGCTTTCTCCCCCGAAGGAGAACTACAATCTTAATTAGGGTGACAGAACGCAGGGATGGGCAGTTGGTAATCTCCTTAGCAAGTTGTCCTCGACGGGGTTCCGACAACAAGCAAATGCCAGCCTTTGAGAAACACCAGCGTCGTCCTGTTAGCAATAATTGGTCACAAACGTCTTCAACTTGGATATCGAGTTATAGTAAGGACTTCCAAAGACATCAAAGACTTAATTGAGCGGCCTCGAAATAGAGACGTTCGAAGTCGTTACATGACCTCTAAAGCCTCAGTTCCCAACAGTTCAGCCTTTGATCCTCAACTGCCGAACACGATGTTACCTGCGCGTTTTTCGTTTGGATTACACGACCGGTACACGTCTAAAACGAGTTGACAACGATGTCAGATACAATGGGACTCAATGAAACACTTTTCTTTCATCTTTTTGCAAAATTTATCCGCACTCTACGACGACTGAGTTGATGTTGTGTGTAACGAGGATGGAGAGCAAGCACACATACAACAGCTGCTAGTCGAGGAACTGGGCAAATGGAGGCTGAAAATGAACCCAAACAAGTCGGCAGCTGTCCGCTACACGTATAAAACAAGATAATCTGTACCTCCAGAACCAGATCCTGGAAGGCAATTCCCATCGTTACCTGGGAATTATCCTAGAGAGACGCCTCACGCTCGCAGACCATGCGCCGCATCTTCTTCAACGCGTGTCAACTCAAGTATCCTCTCAACAATCCGCAGCCTATCTACAAGATGCTGGTGCGTCCCATCTGAACCTATGGTCACCCAGTATGGGGTACCTGCTCTCGTTTCGGAGATTGGAATGACAACAGAGCCGCATGGTCCAGAAAGCTGTCCCCCAAACAACCCCTTTTATACGCAACGCACCTAGACTCCCCCGCGAAATGCCTTGAAAAGAGCGCAGCAACATTCCTTAATCACCCACACAAATTGAAGAATACAGGCTTTGACTCGTCCTCTTAAGGTGCAGGATCTCCTACCAGAACTACAGCAAGTGATCTAGTGGCACTTATGGAGTTCGCTCTAATGAATTTCTAGTTTCAGTATTCATTACGCAATTTTTGTTCGAAGAGGAATGTTTATTTGTAACGGACTAATAAATGTGCACACGAAAAATCTCCCCGCGAAGCACCACTCAAAAAATAATAAGTCGGCCCTGAAATACCGTACGAGAAATCCACATAAGTAGAACAGAGAAGGGAAGAGGATGGATGTTTTAGAATGGAATAACCACATATTCAGTACTGTGTGGTCTTCAGGCAATCCATGGTGAGTGGTAAAACACTGTCCCCACAGCATTCCCCAATGCAAAACAATCAGCCTAATTGTATCTACCTCCACCTCATTGCCCCCTCGTGAAGATTTAAGAATTCATCCAGCCCAGTAAAAGAGAGGCAGCAGTCGCAGGAGTAATTGACCAGCAAGTGCTAAGGAGTAACGGAAGTGCTGGAGGTAGATTTCTGCCTTGCCCAGAGTCTCGTGAAAAAGGAGCATTTATGACATACCTGCGCCCAATTTCCAAGCAGCGAGCCCAAACTGTTCGCACTGATCTTGGTCTATCTACGGGGGAAATGTCCTGGAACACACTACTCAGAAGTCAAATCCTTTCGCCGCACAAGAACAATCCGAAGAGTGCAATACTTGACAAGAAAGAGTCGTCAGCCACCTGAGAAAAATATTTCGGCTCTGAAGTTCACCTTTGACCACCTTGGCGCGGATCAAAGCGAAGGATTTGTAGTAGAGGTGCCAACTGATTCGTGTAATGCTCACCAATGAACTGGAGCGGCTACGATTTTTGCTTTGACGAGCATAGGGCGTGAGCCAAGAAATAGAAATAGTCGTCGTTTGGGTTTTTACGAGGCCCGTAGTAGAACTGTAACTGCAGGATGTCGAATTGGAAAGACTCGCAAAGCAGCTATTGTACTTGCCATCTTATCATTGAACTGTTCGTTATGAGCAAGACCTCAACGCACAACTGGAGGTGCTAAGCAAAGAAGAATGAAGACAACATAAAAGAGTGAACTGTATTATTGGTAAAAGAACACGGAAGTCACAAAATTGTAAGCGCATGAGGTAGTAGGAGCTAATAGTAAGGTGTGAACTGATGAGGCTGGTGAAGAGTGGGGTATAGACAAGAGCAACAGCTACTGCGGGGAGCAGAATAAATCCTCCACTTTTGAGGGAGGTTGCAGACAAGTGAGTGAGGGACACTCCTGACAGAGTATTCAAGGTTCTAACGTAGAAGCTGTCAGAGCAATCAGACTTGGAATGATTTGCGTGGAAAGGATTTCTGCATTCGTTTGAAGTTGAGGGAGTAGAAGCATCTTTTACTTTCCGCTACCCGAAGGGAAGGAAAGTATAGTAATCGGCACACAAAAAATTTGGGTTTTCTTCAGGTCTTTACGTTTTAGACCCTACTGAGTTTAAAAAACCTAATTTCGGCGCGTGTGTGTGTATGTGTGTGTGTCGTTCGATTTGCGGGAGAACGGCTGATCTGATTGAGCTGGTTCTTTTTTTGTTTTGTTCGTTATTTTTTGTAGACACCAAAATAAGGTTATGGACGATTTCGGCCGATGGGAAGGGGGGGGGGACGAAAATGTACCAAAAACTAGGGTTTTTCGCACTTTTCTCGAAAACGGCTCTAACGATTTTGATTAAACTTTCAAATTATCTTCTCCTAATCAATACCTAACTTTTCGTCTCTATACATATCTCCATGAAAATACGGTGAACGGAGGTTATGGGCCCCTGAAGCAAAAATAGGTTTTTTACGCTTTTTGGCAAAACGGCTTCAGCGATTTTCACCAAACTCACAGGATGTTTTCAAATAGTTAATACCTACATATTCTATTCAATAAATGTTCCTGTGACGGTCCATTGAACAGAGATAAAAATCAAAATGTGTCAAAAATAACGTTTTTTCGAACATTTCCGTAAATTCCAGGGTAACTTCTTCGCCAGATGTGATAAATTCTAATGGAGTGTCTTTCTGTCACCCATACCAACATTTCGCTCTGTATAATTATTTCTGTATTTATATGTTGAACGGAGATATAAGCCAAGTTAACTCAGAAAAGGAGATTTGTCGAATATTAAGTTATCGGTATTCCAATTTTCTCAAAAACGGCTCAAACGATTTTGATCAAACTTTCGGAGTACTCTCAGCTAACTAGTCCCTACATTTTGTTCTCCATAAATGTTCCTGTAAAAATGCGTTGAACGAAGATATAGCGCCCGCTTATGTAGGTGGTGTTCGAAATTACGGGGGTGGCGGAAAGTTGTGTGTTGCTACGCACCAGATATTTTGGATAGATTTTGGGGAAATCACACTATCTAAAAGTAGAGCACAGCAGAAAGGTCTGAAGAGTCGACCAGCAAAGCTGGGTGTCACTCCAGGATCTACAAAACTTGACGAGGAGCGAAGAGTACAAAGAGCATGGACAGTCAACCCTTACTTGAACATTACCCACCCTTCTTCCCAGTATCACGTAGTCCTTAGTTTCCTAGGAACGCTCTCGTTTCATATCATTCCCAGGGATTGGTTTGTGCCGCTCTTTGACGAAGTAGCATCTACTCTGTGAGCAATGTGTCCCTTTCTCACTGAGTGTAGCTAACAGCCCTGTCCCCACTTTCCAATTTGCACGACCCCTCCTACTTCTTCTCGTATTTGGCATTGTTTCTAAGTGTGAATATTGCCCGCCCACTGTTTAGATAGTAGGTCTCATACATCAATGGAACCTCTTATGAGTGGAGGAGCTGGGAAGCTTGGGGAGAGCTTGGAAGACTTTACAGAGCTCGACAAGATCACTGACATGACTGGTGCCCACGTACGAATACGACAGGAAGCCTACAGTGCAACGAGAAGGCATCTTTATGGAATAATGAGAGGCCCTCCGAATGATATTAATTGACACCTATACCTGATACCTATACTGAAGGACCAAAAAACCTGGAGGCTGCAGGCTCTGGGCTGTGGATTTGGCTCTGGGAGCGATGGAAAGTACAATGCCCCCGGGTGCAAGGCGCTGTGTAACTACTGCGCAACATCAAATTGGTGATGGAGTGAAGGATGCTGGTTTCTAGCTAGCTCTAATAAGCGTCAATATCTACTGGATTCCCTGACACGAAGGGATCACTGGAAAGGAGAGACGAACCATCTGGTTCCGACTACTGTAGCCTCAGAGCCACTGCCTAATATGGCAACTATTCAGGCCAGTTATGGACTACTGGCTCATGGTTAGTGAGGGGGGGGAGGAGTTATTTAGACTCACCCTGGTCTAGTGGACGCGACTCTCTAGATCCCGGTCACAGGAGGTGCACACGGGATGGAACGTGGCGCCTTATGGTGGAGAGGAGGCAGGGAGTGATAATTGGAGAGGGGTAGAGGGGCCGGCTATGGCAGGCCTTGCCTGGGAAAATGATGTAGCGAATCTCCCCCTAGCAGACCCACTGGACAGGAGCGCGGCTGCACTCTCAGGTTGGGGGTGGGGTGGGGGGATTTACACCCTGGTCCACATGTTCACATAGAAGTTCGGCACTAGAAAAGGACATGCGCTGCGTCCTCACTGATCTCCCCCCCCCCACCCACTGGGTAGAGGTTGAATGTGTAGCGCTTGAAGAAAAGAGGCTCAGGTTAAAAGGGCCATACCCGCACAGCAGCTGGACTGCAGGGAAGGAGGGATGCCATATCCTCATTCTCCTCATCCTCCATCCAACTGGATCTGCCAAGCGTCGAGGATGGCTTCGAGTGCGAGCCTGAGCTTGTGCTTGGAGTCATCTCGCTGAAGAGCAGGTACCTGCGTCTCCAAGGAGCCATCGAGTACCCCACGCCTGGAATGCATGACTGCAGAATGGACAGGTCGAGGAGGGGGTTCCTGCAGGCACTTGCAGTCCAAGATGGGACGTCACCCGGTATGCTGGTAACATAGCGTCGAGGACGTCCCTCTCACATGGTGGGGGCCCCGTTACCCACCAAACCCAAAAGCACAATGTGCAGGAGTACGATGGGGCACTACCACACTGAGGTGCATCTAAATCACTAGTCAAAAAGACAAACAGCTGGGGCTTGTATGCATCAGACTGGTGCTAATCACGCAAGGGACAGTCAGAGCTCAACAATAATTGGAAAAAGGCCGAATATAGTTGGAGCTGAGAGCGAGTCAATGGCGACGGAAGCTAGACTGATTTCAGGGGGCTGGGAGAATTTTTTACGTCGATATGCAGGGAAGAGCTGTGTTCAGAGCAACGCGAAGAATCGTTTTTGGAGCTCCCATTGACAGTGAATCCTCGATGATCCCAATTAACTTGTTGCAGACACTGCGCAAAGAACTTGAGCTTTGAGTGAGGGAAGATGAGTTCCGGAATTAAAAATGGGCTGTCGCTGGGTCTCCCTGGACTTCCCCTAAAACTCTAACGAAGCATTAACGAATACTGTTCCGCTACTCCCCCACCCCCCACAACCCAACCAAAACTCCGTTGATATATTAACTACGAAACTAATTTAGTCAGGTTGTATCTGTCCCGTTCTAATCAACTCGAAGTTAGCGCTCTCGACTTTTCGGGAAAAATGTTCGCGTAACTTGATTTGACGCCACTCACATTAAACTTGAACATTGTGTAGGTGACTTTGGCGTTTTCTGGTTCCTGTCAATCAACACTTATTGAGGATAATGGAAAATCCATCCATTTGTTATTTGAAGTGAACGTCAAGTTGGTAGCGCGAGGAGGTAACAACTCTGCCAATCAACTAAGTAACTTCCTTTCAGTTGCCATCTCACTTATTAAACATCGACGCGATCCTCCATTTAGCTGTAGGCTATTTGCTTTAATTTACAGCCAGCGAGGCAAGCGGAGGTGACCTTGAGTGTTACCTCGTCGAACAGATCAATTTCTTTTTTAGGGATTGAAATAGCAGCGCAAAGACTAAATTCCTTGTGAGTTGGACTGACATCCTACCCAAACACTGGGGCAACAGTGGCGGGTAGTGAAGAGGTTCCTAGTGAGCTGGCATAAGAAGCAGAGAGAAGGCATTCCAAGAGAAGCACTGCACAGGAATTGGTCTCTAGTTCAAACCATTGAACCTGGCACAGCCACCTGTTAGAAGTGCGACACGTTCCTACAGTGGCTGCTGTCGCGGAGACACCCAAAATGAGGCGCGCCACGGGAAGGCCAGGCCATCACGGCCAACACAGAATGTAGCAAACCTGTATCCTGAACCTTGTCCGCATTCAAGTAAAGGAAACTGAGACACATCAAGGAGTGTCCACTTTCCTCTCGCGTCGGAAATATAGGGAGGCTGGCCGAATCATTGTCTGCAGTGAAAGCTCCATCCTCCACTTGTGCTCCAAATGCCCTAATTTTCCTCTTGTCCTTTCAACCTGACATTCACTTGGGTCCCTGCAAACCTCAGAGAAAGCAGGAAGTCCAAGCTGCCTGGATATGAGATGAGGAAAAGCCGCAAGTGCCGTCGAAAGAGGGACGGTGCTACGAGGATGCACAGCCCGGCCTTGCGCGGGTCCATCATGGGTAACAGCAACGAAGGTAGTTGCCTCCCAGAGCAAGGCCTGAAAAAGCTGGAAAATGCACTTGCCATCCGTGGTGGTCGTGGGGTCAGGGCAGCCTGTCCATCCCATAACACTTCAAACCCATGGGGTCTGAGGAAGGTGGGAGCCTTCCGGTCAGTACTCCAAAGCAGGACCGTAACTATCCTCTCACTCCTAGATCACCTCTGAGACATTGGTGCAGTACGGGAGCTTCACGACTAATGCAGCTTATGGAGCAAGACACCATGGACCATGGTTAGAACGCTAACACTGAGCTGAGTAGAACTACAAAGCGCACTGATCCCCATATAAGCCAAATCGGCCCGAAACTAACAATATTTATCACAGTGATCAACTATAATTGTTTCTCAAACCCAGCTTCTACGTTTTTACTACATTTTTTGAACGATCACTTAAAAATGACCCAACAATGTCGTAAAATTCTCATTCGTAGGAAAATGGCAATGAATTTGCACTGACGCACACTTCAACTGGTTCGACTACGCTACGGAACACAATTTTTGTTGACTTCGATTTAATACTTGCTTTTGACTAACTTTTGGCCTCTGAATCCAAAAATAACCTCGGTTTTTGTCTAGCACACACATAAAATATCCTTACGAAACAAAGTAAAGATGAATCAATTCACTCGTCTACACGGCTTTTTTCTGCTTACTCAATTCATTTGAATTTGGTCAAACAACGCTTTACGGCAGCACGAAGCGGTAGCGCTTACAGTTCCGGAATTGTAGGGCTGCTCGTACTCATTCCCGAACGCGTACGAGCAGCACAATAAATTCCAAAAAAAGCCATGTTGGAAAGTTGTGTTGCTACGCACCAGATATTTTTAAAAAAACATTCTAGTAACATTTCAGCGGAGTTTAAAAGGAAAATATCTGGTGCGATGCAACACACAACTTTCCTTAGCTCTACGTCAATTCACTTTGTAAATGGCTAATTCTATTTAATCGATTCATTTATCACTCAGTTCCTTTGAACTTGGTCAAACAACACGTCTCAGCAGCAGAAAACTGTAGCGCCAACAGTTATGGAATTTATTGTGCTGCTCGTACACATTGCATGTCCATTATTGATCAATCGGTATACAGAAAACTAATGAGGCTGTAGACACAAATTTTTTGAAGGAGGATAGTAATCACTTAAGCAGAGTTATTGAGTGATAACCGTTAGAACTGGTATTAAGCGAAACGGCGGTAGTTGAAATTCTGGAATTTCTGGAGTAAGCCCCACGTATCTCATGAGCGTTTTTAAACACTCACCCTATAGGTATTGGATTGGACTACAACACGACTTTTTTTAACATTCTAGTAACATTCCAGCGGAGTTTAAAAGGAAAATAACGCGGCAAAAACGCTTTTCGTCGAAAATTTTGATAATTTATTGTGCTGCTCTCGTCACTTTCCCACGAATGGGAATTTTATGGTATAGTTTCCTTATTGATAGCTATCACTATAAAAAATTTAATCAAAATCGTTAGAGCCGTTTTTGAGAAAAAAATTTGGTGTTTTGATCACTGTGATAACTATAGTTAACTTTCGGTGGATTTTGCCCATACCCTTATTTTGGCGTCCCATGGTAACCTGTAGGCTAGACATCATGTTTCAGCTGATTTGGTACGGTTGTTTTCTAAAAAAAAAAACCGCGCTAAAATCGATTTCGTCGAATGTTTTGGTAATTTATTGTGCTGCTCTCGTCATTTGCCCACAATTGAGAATTTTATGGTATAGTTGCCTTATTGGGAGCTACCAATATAAAATATTTAATCAAAATCGTAAGAGCCGTTTTTGAGAAAAAAAATTTGGTGTTTTGACCAATATGATAACTATAGTTAACTTTCGGTGGATTTTGTTGAAACCCTTATTTTGGCGTCCCATGGTGACCTGCGGGCTAGATATCAGGTTTGAGCTGATTTGATACGGTCGTTTTCTCTAAAAACCGTTCACAGGCACATACGCACAGACCATTTTCCCAAATAGTGTTTTTCGGACTCAGGGGGGTCTGACACGTAAAGATCTGCAGAAAACACAAAATTGGTTTTTCAGCCGATTACATCACTTTCCTTTCTACTTCGTAGAGCCAAGGAAAGTAAAAATTATACTGCATGTACTGTTCACAAATTGTATTTCTACTTTCCTTGCTCTACGAAGTAGAAAGGAAAGTTATGTAATCGGCTGAAATTTGTTTTTTTGAGTTTTCTTCAGATCTTTACGTTTCAGACCCCCCTGAGTCCGAAAAACACTATTTGCGAAAATGGTCTGTGTGTCTGTGAACGATTTTTAGAGAGAACCACCGTACCAATTAAGCTCAAACTTCATATCTCGCCCACAAATTACCATGGGACGCCAAAATAAGGGTTTCAACAAAATCCACCGAAAGTTAACTATAGTTACCATAGTGATCAAAACACCAAATATTTTTTTTCTCAAAAACGGCTGTAACGATTTTGATTAAATTTTTTATATTGGTAGCTCCCAATAAGGCAACTATACCATAAAATTCTCAATTGTGGGCAAATGACGAGAGCAGCACAATAAATTACCAAAACATTCGACGAAATCGATTTTAGCGCGGTTTTTAGAGAAAACAACCGAACCAAATTCCCTCGAACTTGATATCTAGCCCGCAGGTTACCATGGGACGCCAAAATAAGGGTTTCAACAAAATCCACCGAAAGTTAACTATAGTTACCATAGTGATCAAAACACCAAATATTTTTTTTCTGAAAAACGGCTGTAACGATTTTGATTAAATTTTTTATATTGGTAGTTCCTAATATGACAATTATACCATAAAAGTCCCATTCGTGGGGAAATGACGAGAGCGGCACAATAAATTATCAAAATTTTCGACGAAAAGCGTTTTTAGCGCAGTTTTTCTTTATAAACTCCGCCGGAATGTTGGTAGAATGATTAAAAAAAATTCGTATTGTAGTTCAATCCAATACCTATAGGGTGACTGTTTAAAACCGCTCATGAGATACATGGGGGTCACTCCAGAAATTCCTGAATTTCAACTACTGCCGTTCCGCATTCTACCAGTTCTAAACGTTATTACCCAATAACTCTCCAAAAGTAATTAATATCCTTCTTCAAAAAATTTGTGTTGACAGCCTCATTAATTATCTGTGTACCTTGGCTCAATAATGGTAGTGGAATAAGTACGAGCAGCACAATAAATTCTGGAGCTGTATGCGCTGCCGCTTCCTGTTGCCACAAAGCGTTGTTTTACCAAGTTCAAATGAACTGAGTGATAAATGAATTGATTCAGTGGACAAAGCCACATAGTAAGTGAATTGTTGTAGAGCTTAGGAAAGTTGTGTGTTGCAACTGTTCACAAATTGTATTTTTTTAATTTGATCAAATGCTATTAAATCACAATTTTTACTTTCCGCTACCCCAAAGGGAAAAGTTAATAACTACATATTGTTCTCAATAAATGTTCCTCTGACAGTCCATTGAACAGAGATAAAAATCAAAATGTGTCGAAAATAACGTTTTTTCGAACATTTCCGTAAATTCCAGGGTAACTTGTTCACCAGATGTGATAAATCCTAATGGAGTGTCTTTCTGTCACCCATACCCACATTTCATTCTGCATAATTATTTCTGAATATATATGTTGAACGGAGATATAGCGCCCGCCTATGTAGGTGGTGTTCGAAATTACGGGGTGGCGGAAAGTTGTGATTTGCTACGCACCAGATATTTTAGACTCAGTAGGCCTCAAAACGTAAAGATCTGAAGAAAACCCAATTTTTTTATATTTTGAGTAGTTTTAATTTAAATTCAATTAATAAATGTATAAATTAACACGTGTTTTTTCTTCAAGTTTTTAACACTAAACTTCACTACAATTAGAACTTTACAGGAAATCAATATCAGGTAAGTAGGGGGGCCACCCAACACGGAAAAACATGGCAAGGGGTCTACGACAAAAAAGGTTAGGGGAACTCTGATCTGGACGATTGTCGTCACAAGTATGAACCTGCTGCTGTTCTCCTACAGTGATAATTCACTTATTCCTAATGAACAATCCGTACTCGGTTTTATGATCTAAGCAGCACACTCCTGGGAGTGGTCTCAATACTGTAACCTGTAGCAAAAAAACTTGACGTGATAGAAAGACTTGGGGTTTGAATTTAACATTGTTGTGTTTCCAGTGTTATCAATAGGACGCACAACGCGAACGGTCATGTTCTACACTTGTGTTTGATCTCTGACACGTATTTATGCACTGAATGCGGTGTAAACGCCAACGTGTGGGGTTCAAAGAGCACGTTTGGCGGCTTCCAAAAACGGCGTTAATTACGGCATTTCACCTCAAAACAAGTGAGCCCTATTTGTACTTTCGTTGGCTCTACGAAGTAATAAGGAAAGTCGAGTAATCTGTGCGCGATTGAGAGAAAATGGCCGCTCAAACTCGATATCTGGCCCACAGGTCACCACGGGACGCCAAAATAAGGGTATGATTTTCTCAAAAATGAATTATTTTGTGTAGTCAGGTACAGATGACACGACAATACAGTAAAATTCTCATCCGTGAGAAAATGACGAGAGCAGCACAATAAATTACCAAATACTTCGACGAAAATCGACTTTAGCGCAATTTTTCCTTATAAACTGCGCTCAAATGTTACCAGTATCTTCACAAAAATGGAAGCGGTAGTCCAATCGAGTGTCTATACGACGAGCGTTTGATAACTCTCGAAAGATACATCGGAGACACTCCATAAATTCCAGAATTTCTGCCTCTACCGGTACTCCATGATCATTCTCAAAATTAAAAATCACGTTGTCTCTCGAATCACATGCGTAGGAGCAGCACAACAAATTCCAAAACCGCTGAATGAGGGCAAGGAAAGTTGTACGATGCGCTGCACCAGATGCTAACCAAATAACTCTGGACTGGCGATAATAATCGTTCTCAAAAAAAATTCGCGTTTACAGTCTCTTTTATTCAGTTAATGGCGAGGGCGTGAGCACGAGCGACACAATAAATTCCGGAACTGTAACCGTGAAGTGGAGTTTTACCTACGAAATTCGTCAAACACATCGAATTAATAGCCAAAGCCATGAAAGCTGTATGATGCGTCGCACCTGATGTTTACCAATGTGATTTACAGTACATGAGGGACTGCTTAAAAAAAAGCACTTGAAGCATATTATTGCGACCAAATGGCTTAAAACAGACTTTTCGAATGATGAAACAAAAAAAAATTTTACCTCATGTTCCATAATTAAACACTTTTTCATTTTTTTTTAGATGATGGTTGGGGGAGGGGATAAAAGGTTTCTAGTTCTGATGGCGAGGTAATCTGAGCGATTGCGGCGCTCAAAAGGGGCGTGTTATACAACGAGGGGCGACCCCCCTTCCACCTCGGAAGAGCAACAGTTTCCCTTATCAAGCGAAAAGTAGGCGAACGGTCGAAAAACGGGGCTTGATAAGGAGGACAACCTCCCACCCCAACCCTCCCACCCATCGTCCACAGCCCCTGACACTTAAACCCGTCGCCCATCGACGAATCGTCACGGAGTCGATTTTGTATTCTTTCGACTCGTCGGTTCAAGCTCCGTCCCGAATATGAGGCGAACCTTTGAACTCTTCGAAAGGGAAGAAATAGGGCGCGCGAGGGGGGAGGGGGGCTGCCCGTCGGAAATGAGATTAAAGACGCAGTAAAGGGTGAATAGTGGGGGAGGTGAGGGGGAGGAAAAGAGTAAAGTACCTGTTGTTTGATACGAAGAAGAGGAATCGTAGAGGTTGAAGTAGCCGATGCTGTGAGCCGGCAGGGGGTAGGGGCTGTGCCGCCGGCTTTTCCACAAACCATAATCCACCATCAGGAAACGAACACTTCGACTTCCTTTCTGGCGACGCGCAAAAACCGAAAAATTAAAATTAAAAAAAAACTGCCGCGACCTCAAAATACGCCCGTTAGAGCGAAAATCGTGATAACTGTGGACGACCGGTTCAAAACAAAATTGCAAGAAAAACTACGACCAAAAAAAAAAGCGGCACGTCGGTCGGCGGTGGGGGTCACTGAGATCGTAAATGGGGGATTTTATGGGGAGTTCGACGACGCGTCGTGTTAAGGGGAATGGGGGAGGGGAGGATTTGAGACGAAGAAAATGAGGTAAAAATTTGAAAAGGGGGGAAGCGCGAGCACCTGACAAATGACGACGGGGGACGAGCCGAACACTGGACGCCGTAACTCGAAATGACGGGAGCCGGGAGACGGATGACGAGGAAGAAGGCGGTAGTGCGGCGGGCGGCCGGAGGGCAGCGCCACCTGTAGCTTCCCTCTCCCCCACCCCCGGTGCCCCGCTCCACAGACCCCTTCCCCTTCAGTCCATCACAACCCCCCTCCCGCCATCACCTCACGACGTCTAAAGGCTCATTTTAATACGTCAAATCTCTCACGTATCTCCCCGACTCGACGACACAAAAACCCTGTTCTCCATACAAAAGCAGATAAAGCGAAACTCCAAGTGTCGCACCGTCCAACTGAAGAATTCTTCTCAACTCAACTTCCACTTCACGAAGAAAAAAAAAAACTCCCACGAAATAGTCGACAAATCCGCTAATTGGGTGCCCTAACTTTTAAACGTGAAGCAATTAAAACGAGCACTAATGTGAAAATTATACAATTTATTATTCGCTTGCACGGCATGATTGTGACCCATACGACTACTGGGGGATTGTCGGGTGAAAACTGTGAGAAGTCAAACGGTGAGGGTTGAAATTCCGGAATTTATGGAGTAGCTCCTACATACCTTATGAGCGTTTTTGACGACTCGTTGTATAGGTACATGACTGGACTACCACATACATTTTTCTGAACGTTCCACTATAAGGGCACACGCCAAGGCCGAGGGAACAATGACCGAAGTCGTGGCCATCCAAGGCCCATGTCCCATTTCCTCAGGGATAGTGGTAGTCGGCTGGGCTACACTAAGGGCCGTTTTCACCAAAACAGCTCTAAACGGGATCCAACTGATCTGGGCTAGATAAGTAAATCAAGGCTAGCCTGTTTCGTGCCCCCCCCCCCCACGCTAGCTGAGATCACTGTGGGATGCGGTGATTACGCTGCGATCAAGCCATATCGAGAAGGCAGTGGACTAATGAGGTTACAGTAAAAGGAGTACAGTAAAGTAAGGAGGGGATTGGACGTCTGTTCTTTTACGTCCGGTAAACCCTCAACAATCCAGATTTGACCAAATTATTGTTTCTTATAATTGTCGCAAGGCAAAGTGGCCACTCTGCAGAAGCTGAAACTGGCGAGGAGCATAAAGTGCCAATACGCGTACTCCAACTGCAAGAACTGCGGGAAAACCCCGAATTAGTAAGGGAGAATGCTTTGTGTGAACAGGGAAAATCGGAAGTGGTACGAGAAAATGAGAACTGAACAAGAAATAATAAAACCCGAAATTGTGAGCGAGGAACTTTAACGAGGAAGGGAGAGTTATCGTGTTTAATAAATGTTGTTTAATACACTAAGTTGTGTGTAAAAGTGTGTTATTATTTGACATTTCCTCCCTATCTGCTTTTAAATCCGCCCAGATAAGACATTTGCGTTTGGGTTTTCTGCTCAACACATATTTTACCCAAACGACAACTTGTAATTGTAAGTAATTACAATCGTAATACTTTTTTTCGCCACAGAATTTAAATTCATATCTTGAAGTCGTCGGAACGCTCTCATATCCATCTGAAGCGCCGAGAGATGACGATAACCTAACATTTTAGATTAACGTCGTAGTGGAAAAGCGACTGCAATAACTGCGCACTTGTAAACAGCATCTTTGTTTATTATTATTATTATTCCAAAACATATGTAAATTATTCACACCAATGGGGGAAACGAGCCAGGCCTGGCTTGGCCTACTGGCTCGTTGTCCTTCGAGCGCTGTGCTTGCGCTAGGGCAAGGACGTGGGAGCGGTCTAACTCGTCCTAGCCTCGTCTAGTGGGGGGCACCATGATTCCAGGACCTTCTGCCAGTTCGCCCATGCTTGCCCGAAGATGTGGAACCGGTGGACATCCGCCTTGCTGGAGAGGAACTGCCCTCCTCTGGCCTCAGTGAACCGAGCACGCACTCTGGCACTGCTATAAAGGTGGCAGGCAAAGAGCACGTGGGACCCTCCAATGCGCATTCACAAGGGCAGGCGCTGAAGGGGCGGCGTCCGAAGAAATGCAGGCGCTCGTTAAAGGCTCCATGGCCCGAGAGCAGCAGCACTCCTGCAAAGGACGACTGCCACCAGCCCATCCGCAGCCTACCCTGGATGGAGGGGGAGTTTCCTCTCAGCAGACCCCTCCTGTTGTAGCGAGGGGAGGTGGGCCTGGAATAGCCCGCGATACTCTGCGACACAGTTTCTCTTATGAGGGACTGGAGCATCGCTAGATCGAGCACTAGGTCCAGGGGTGGCAAGCCCGTGAAGTGGTGCAGTATGCAGGCAGGGTTGCCAGCAGCATGTCTCGTTGCAAGGAAAGGGCCAGCTGTCGGCCTCGGCGGGTGGGGGTCACCCACCATGTGGCCTCAGCATACCGCACCACAGGAAGGAATATAGGCCAGTAATATTGATACCGGGCGTAGAATGAGGTCCCCCAGGTCGACCCTGCTAGGTACCTTACTTGGGCCGTGAGAGCCACAATAATAGAAGAGAATATTCGATGGTGCACGGTAATGGCGGACAAATATCAGGATACGATAAAGAAAGATAAGATCTAACCGGACCTAACCGCCCAATTTTTTGGGGTTAGTGCTTGATCAGGGCTAGAGCTTAACCCAATCTGGTGAAGGCCGTTTTTGTGGCGGGAGCGGGTTAGGTGTGGTTAATCAACTCTAAACGGGATCAACGCAGTTGATGAAAACGGCCCTAAGAAGAAGATAGTAGGGCCAAGGCCGAGGGAACAATGACCGAAGTTGTGGCCACCCAAGGCCCACGTCCCATCTCCCCAGAGTTAGTGGTAGTCGGCTGGGCTACACTAAAAGGGGTGTCGGAATCTACCGGACCCCCCTGCAAATTCGAGGATCTTTTCCCACTATTTCACCCAAGCTAGTGCTGTTTAACTTTCTCTCCCCTAGGTTTGTTCATTCTGGTGCCGAACAATAGCGGGCATTCTCTAAGAAAGTGGTCTACCGTCTCTATTTCCCCACACGGGCGACCATCCTTGATATTGTGATCCTGTTTAGAATCTTTCTCACCACGTAGTGCCCAGATAACATGCCTATGATTCTTCATAGTCGTACTTTAGACAATCTCAGTGCCCAATCGGTTCGTGGCACGTTATAGCCAGTAATGCCTGTAGTTTTGGCATGTTGGTACCCCTGATGATTGTTTATTTCAACCCAGACATTATTCCACATTTTCTCATTTATTACCTCTTTCAGTTGTTGCATTGTGATAGGTCCATTGATTCATCCCAAGGTTCCTGCCTTAGCCAGTTCGTCTGCTTTTTCATTTCCTGAATACCCTTTATGCCCGGGTATCCGCTTTATAGCCAAGAGAAAGAGTTTCCCAGCTTTGAGTTTGGTTTCCTCAATGTGGGAACTCTTGACTGTTGGGTTACCTTGCATTTTTATGACAGATTGGTTGTCAGTATGAATGGCTATACTTGTTAGACTAATGCTCCAATTAACCCAGTCTGGTGAATGATTTATATTTTTTTAAATAGGAAGAACAAAGAATTGATTACTAGATGAGCAAATATAAAATAAAATTAACGTCAACACAAGACAATAGAAAATGGAAATAAACCGTATGGCTGTTTTTGTACGTAATATTTGTTGTAGAGGCGATCAACCTCGCAATGGTGGCAATGATTGGGTAAAAGGAGTCCTGGTTGCAGATGGCTGGAAGCTAAATCCAGTTAACTGAAGGCAGTTCTAAATATTACACAACGGTTTATTATTTTCATGAACCGCTTGACCTCGTATTACTGCTCCGAGACCCATCCCATTCGATTCAGCATCGAAAAATACTAGTAAACCATACGAAACATGGCCTGATTACAAGGGAACTACGAAAACTAAATATTCCCCCGGCGCCAGGCATCCCCAAGCGCCTGTAGGCAATTGGCACGTCGTCGTTGTGAAGCGAGCAGGTGGGTGGTTTTGATGAGACGGGAGGGAGGGAGTACGACGAAACGTCCACTTCCGTTGTAGTTTCCGCGAATTCTTTAGTCAATTAGTTGACTTTGGCTCACTATAATTACTGTAATTTCACTATACACAGTTGTACACGTCTGATACTAATTCCATTCGACCCAGGATGTTCAACTACCTCGAAAACGATACGAAACACGGCGTTATTGCGATTATTTTTGGTCCATAACCACCATGGACTTCGTTCGATCGGATTGCCGAGATGGCGGGCACAACTAGACACCAAATTGGATTTTTGTGCGAAAGAACGGATTTTTTAAACCACGTTAAAGGCACAAAACGTGCGGGCCGGCGGACGGACATTGCAGATGTGGAATCCCGATGTATCAAATTTTGAAGGGGGGGTTGTAAAAATGTTTACTGACTGAAAACACAGGGATATCATTCAGAATGAATAATAAACCAAAAGGGGCAGAATTCTGATGATCCGCTCCCTTTCTGGTCAGATAAATAAAATGCAGGAAGTTGAGATATTGTGATCAAGGTCGTTAGTAGATCGATCACTGATAAACTGGCGGGGGGGGGGGGCGTTGCTAGAGACGCAATCGCCTACAATTCGCCACGGGTTGATTCCAGGACCTTTTCTGAAGTGAAGAGCTTGATCAGTCACTGTTGATCACACATCACATCACATACAACATTCCACTACCTTTTGAGCGGAGTTTGCAAGGAAACAACTGCCCTAAAATCGCGGGTCCAAAATATTTGGTAATTTATAGTCCTGCTCGACCCATTTTCCCACGGATGAGAGTTTTTATATGGTATTGTAGTCTCATTAGGAGCTGTCAGCGAGAATGCAGGTGATATGAACGAAGAAGGCAAGAAATACATTGGCAATATGAGGAACAGGGGGTGGAAATAAGGCGTATGAGGGATTACCTGGGACCAGGGGGTCATGGGGATATGCTGGGTATGGGTGAGTAGGCTTGAAGCGTGGACCAGTGCTCAGGGATGCCGTTGTCGTCACAGGCTTGAAGGGGAGGAACACTAGCCAAGTATGGGAAGAACTGCCCACGTGGGGGGGGGGGGGGAGGTAGGCAAAACGTAGGGTGGTGCTTCTCTCGTAGCCGAGCTGGGGGTGGATCTCCCCGTGCAGGAGGTTTAGGCAGGACGAGAGGCTGACCCCAGACAGTGAGGCCGTCACGGAAGTCTAGGTGGGGTCGTATAAAGTATCTAAAGCTGTACATATGTGTTTGTGTCTATAGGTTAGGGAATGTTGTAGGGGAGGAATATCAAGTACTCCCCTACTTAGGTTTAGGTTGGGTTGTGATAGTGTATGAGGCGGTTGTAGTTGATGGGCAGGTGGATGGCGTCCTGGCTGGCCTCACAGGGCAGTGAAAACTCCCTGCTGGGGCCTCTTGGGGGCAATTTTCAAGTTATTCATTTTGTTGCCATTGAGTTCGAGTTGTTTGGTTTACGTGCCATTCTGTTAGTTTATAGGGACTGACCAGATCTCTCTGGCGATAAGAAAGCCCTGAGGTAAGAGTCCTGGGGGCTCCACTATTGCTTGAGGCCAGCTGTTGTGGGTTTTATCCCCCCCCCCCCTTCAGTTGGTAGGAGTGACTGTTTAGTGCTCGGATGCAGTAATGAAAGTAATTTAGTGCATGAATGGTATCCTAAACCCCTGGGGGACGTTAAACTGGCATTTGCGATTCCCGTACTCTGGCCAACTGCAGAGCACATCTGGTCTGAAGGGGGGGTCTTGGAGTGTGCGGGTCCAAACCTCTCCAAGGTGGAGGCGCCCAAAGCCGTATGTTCGTACGTAAGTATGGGCACGCTAGCAACCATTCTAGCTTAAAGGATATTCTTCCCAAAATAGTGTTGCAGGCATTAAGTCAGTAGGCTCCTGTACAGCACTAGGACAAACGTGGAGAAATCCACCGATCCCGAAAGAGGCCCTGCAGATATCGCAAGGGTCGTGGGATTGCTGGGAGTAGGTTTAGTCCCAGTCCCCCTTAATTCTTTTTACCTGTTGGGGCAGAGGCAGGTTAGAGCCGAGAAGCCGGCACTGCCCTTCCACATCCCTCTATCGAGTTGTAAATGTTTACATAGAAATTTAATCAAAGTCGTTATAGCTACTTTTGAGAAAACAAATATTTTGTTTTGATCATGATGATAACTATAGTTAGTTTTGGGCGGATTTGGCTCATACCCTTACTTTGACTTCCCATGGTAACCAGTGGGCTAGATATTAAGTTTGAGAACATTCGGTTCTGCCATTTTCTCTCAATCGCTTTCACATACACACACAGTTCTGTTTCCTCATCAAAATTACTGTTCCTGAACCCTCACAGACAATTATATCAGTCTACTGTCATGGAGGTTGCGGTTTTGAATCATGCAAGAAGCCAGGGACTCGCTCAGCATCCACCGAACCTTTTGGTTGATGTGGGAAGCTATTGCTCGTGTGTTAACCGTGCGGAGGTACGACCATCCAAGTGATGCCAAAGCCACACTCCAAGAGAAAAAGGCCTTCCACCAAACAAGCCAAGAGGCAAGGCTGGCGAAATTTTGTGGAAGCCGAGAGCTCTGAGAACCCCCCTGATCCTCCATAGGAAAAGCAAACGTACAGCAGGAATAGGCGATGCGAAGCAATACAGGTTGGGTCTGTAGCATCAAAGGCTTGTTGGAAACCCTCCTTTCGTTTCTCAATGACCCAGACACTAAAGCCCTGAGGGCGGCAAGGGAGCTAGCGGATCACAGATCCATCCTGGGCCAGATAAAATAGAAAGCAAAATGCTAAGCAAGGGTGAGCGGACAATCACTGGCGGGGTCCCTAATTTATTCAATGCCTGTCTCCAAGTCTGCACGTGTCGCCACTCTTCAAAAGGTAGGCGATCGACATCAGTCCATATTAGGCTAAACGTTGGAAATCTTGACGTTGCAGTCCCTCAAAGGGGTGTTTAGCTGCAACCTCACAGACAAACAATATGGGTGTACTAAACGAAAGTCCACGCATGACGTCATTGTCGAAATCCACAATGTTTCCCTTGAGGGGCCAGCTAAGGACGTCGTAACAGTTTTCATCGATATCAGAGAAGCATTTCACAATTGGTGGCTAGACCCCCCCAATGCGCTAAACAGCAATGGGATTCCCTGTAACTTATACTTGCCCGTCAGAAGTTGCCTGACAGATAGAACAGCTACGATCGAATGCAGGCATGCCTCTGGCCGGGGAACGTGCATTGGATTCCTGAGCATAAAGGGATCATTGGAAATGCGAGGGCGGACCTTCTGGCCAGACTCAGTTCGGCCACTGTACCTATAGGGCCACCTCCCCACTATGGGACTGTGGGAGAATATGTCAGGAGAATGCGTCAGACAGTCTGGAATGCTGTACTTTATCTCAGAGTAACGAGATAAGACGGAGCCTTCCGAGGATAGAGAGGAAGGACCTGAAGCAGAGTGTGGGGATCATTACGGGGCACTGCAAAATGACCAAACACATGTATGCAGATGAAGAAACTTTTTATCATGTTCTGGCTCAGTGCCGGAGACTTGAGAGGGAGCGTATTCTGGTCTCAACAAAGAAGACCCTTAGAGGAAACACCTGGCATGCACAATAGGTCATCAGGCCAGTGTTCATCCCAACTTTGGGACAGTCAGAGAGTTACATTGACACAGTGGAGAGTAGCATTTATGCATACGTTAATTTCATGAATAAATACGACAAAAAAGTTAAATGACACAGTTCGAAAAAGGAGAGCGACGATGCTCGTGAGAAAAAAACGCTTACTTGGCTTCACCGAGCGCCGTTTGAAGACCGAACTTGATTTCATGGTGCTTGAAAAGAAGGACAATTTGCGAGCGACGAGGTCGGAGATGTGGCGAACCCGTGGCGAATTCCGTCAACTGTTGGAACCGGAGGAACTTCGCTCACAATCTCACAACATTTATCGGGCATCCCCCCGAGGAATCGGTCCAGCCCCAGAGATACAGGCTGTCGAAACGTCAGTCGGCACCGCCCTTGTTTCCGACGTCAAGTCCCTTCGATAGCGTTATCACGTCCGGGGACTGTTCGAGCCCGACGGAGTCCGAGGAAGGGAATTTACTCTTTCCGATAGACTCAGCGCACGCACAGGACGGCCCCCCAACAAATAACCTAATTAATTAGCTAACGACGGCGACCCCAACTGCGTTAAACGTAAACCCTGGGCCATTAAATTAGTGACTTCGGTCAAGGAAGTCTCTACGAGGGGTGGGAGGGGGGATAACAAAGATATATCCCAACCACAATTCCCCGTCAGAGTTGAGAGAATGAGTAAAAGAACGTCGGAAATCGAGTGTGCGACGCATCACACATCTTTCCTTGGCTCTAAATGAATTCACTGGTTTTCATGGCTTTTCCTGCTAATTCAATTTATTATTCGCCGGGAAAACCCGATCCATAGTCGTACATAAAAGCTCCACGTTGCTGGAATCAGAAATTTGCAGCATATTTGTTCAAAATTGGGTTCAAACAACCCCAATTTTGCTGACCCTTGCTTATTCGTTAAACAATCAAAATTCACAAAAATCGTGGTGGTATTGTATGTGGATGATGGGTTAGTAGCGTCAAAATTGGAAGAAGATTTGAATATATTTGTGAATGATTTGAAACGAGAGTTTAAAATAACGACGAAACTAGCATCTTTCTTCCTTGGATTTGAGATTGAGCAGAGTGATGGTGTGGTTACTGTAAGTCAAAGCTCTTACTGTAGAATGTTGCTTGAAAAATTCGGTATGGAGAATTGCCGCACAGCTGCCACACCAATGGTAAAGGATGGGGAAGAAATTATCACATGCGATTCAAAACCAGGTAACACAACAATAGAAGGGGAAAGGCAAGATACAGAAACCTCTTTTCCCTATCGGCAAGCTGTAGGAGCTCTTATGTATTTGATGATAGGGACTCGGCCAGACATTGCGTTTGCTCAGTCAGTGTCGTGTCAAGGACATTGGAAAACCCTACGTGGAAGAATTGGGTGCAAGTAAAACGCATTTTTCGTTACTTGAAGGTAACGATGAGTTTCGGTTTGAAATGTACTGTTGGAGATAAATCTTTGGTCTGTTACAGTGATTCCGATCATGGAGGCGACGTCACTACACGCCGCTCAACAACAGGCGTTGTTGCGCTGATGTCACATGCTGCGATTTCATGGCTGAGCCAGCGTCAATGTTCGGTCATGATTTCAACCACAGGTGCTGAAATAGTTGAAGCCAGTGAAGGTGCCAAGGAAGCTATCTGGTTGAAACGAGTGTTGAAAGACATGGACCACGTGGAAGGTCGACCTGTGCTACGAGTGGATAATGAATCGGCCATCAACCTCGCTCATAATCCACAGTTTCACCGTCGAACCAAACATATTCACATTCGTCATTTTTTCGTCCGAGAGCAAGTGACAAATGGGGAACTGAATATTGAGAAGGTGGACTCAGTGGACCAACTCGCCGATATACTCACGAAGCCTCTTGGAAGTGTTAGATTCCGCCTACTCCGAGAGAAGCTAGGGGTCGTCAACGTTGGTAAAAATTGATTCTAAATTGGGGGGATGTTGAAGTACGCGTCTACACTAAATTATTCTTTTTTGAATCCTGGCTGAAACACATGTTGATTGAAGCATGACAACATGTTGAATTTATCTTTTATTAAAGAAAAACGAAATGCTCATGATTTTTTCTTTCATAAAAGATAAATTCAACATGTCGTCATGCTTCAATCAACATGGGTTTCAGCCAGGATTCAAAAAAGAATAATTTAGTGTAGACGCGTACTTCAACATTTACTCTTTCCGATAGACTCAGCCACGCCCAGGACGGCCCCAACAAATAACCTAATTAATTAGCTAACGACGGCGACCCCAACTGCGTTAAACGTAAACCCTGGGCCATTAAATTAGTGACTTCGGTCAAGAAAGTCTCTACGAGGGGGGGATAACAAAGATATATCCCAACCACAATTCCCTGTCAGAGTTGAGAGAATGAGTAAAAGAACGTCGGAAATCGAGTCTGCGACGCATCACACAACTTTCCTTAGCTCTACATGAATTTATTGGTTTTCATGGCTTTTCCTACTAATTCAATTTATATTCGCTGGGAAAACCCGGTCTGTAGTCTGTAATGTGTTTAGTGGTGTTAAGTGGTGTATAGTAGTTCTTGTCTGGGCCGAATATACTTGATCAGACAAGAACTTATGACCCTGAGGTTCATCCCTGCAACCTCCTCCAGCCACAGCATAGGAACCCCAGGCGTACTGCAACCAGCCTCTCACAAGTACAGAGTACATGCTGAGCCAGTTCCAGCTCCGCCTCGCTGAATCTGCAACTCTGTTCCTTGGTTAGGTGGTACCTTAGCAGAGAGTGGCTTGAGAGCAGGCAGCGTGCCATCCCTATACTTTCTCTCCACACTAAGGATCTAGTCTGCTGGTTCCCTGGAGAGTTTAATAAATAACCTTTTGACTGGGAGAAGGGCAGATCCTTTTCGCCCCAGTTTGTCAGCTTGCTCATTCCCTTTTATCCCTGTATGACCTGGCACCTAATACAGTGTTGGTGTGTTTCCCTTTGCCAAGGTCTTCAGGCCAGTCAGGAATTCCAAAACCAGCCCCGACGAGATGGTCACACCATCCAATTTTGGAAATTCTAGAGGAGACATATATATCTTTTTAGCCTTCTAACAACATTTGAGCGAAGCTTATAAGAGAAAAACGGCGCTAAAATCGTAGCAATCGCTAAAAATGTTCGTCGACATCTTTGATTGTGTCATTTAGACTGAACCATACAATAAATGTAATCAAAATAGATCTTAAACAAATTTAATATTTTGATCACCATGCTAACTGTAGTTTTGTGGAGAATCTGCTCATACTCTTATTTTGGCGTCCTACGGTGACCTGTGGGGTGCTCCTCGCTCACCACTTGTATACCATGCCCCCACTTACTGACCAGTGATCACTTGGAACGCTCCAGTGGATCCTGTTTTGTACGCCTTGATGCTAAACAGGAGCGCAGCCCTCTGCTATTGCTTTGATTGACTGCATTGGCTACTCCAGGCAGTGGGGCAGTTGACAAACATACAGACCTTGGATGGAGCACGCTAGGTAGAGCCAGCCACTTTGCGCATTGCCGACAGTACAAATTGACGCTGACGCAAGAAAGCAACTGTTTAAATTGTGGGAGGGGTGAGTGGGCATCATTCAGAGGTGGACTTACCACATGTAAGCGTACCTATACCGCAGACTGTGGGCTTGGTGTATTTATCCAAAACTAATCGTAGTTTTGGAAGCGGGAAGGGTGATTTTCATTCTAGAGAGGGAAACGCGCGATTTACCATCTAAAGTCACAGAAGTCTGCGGCGCACGCATAATCTAGTGTGTATAACATCTTAATCTTACTTCATTCCCTTTCAATTGTCATATTTCTCTCACTTTGGTGTATTATTCATTCTAAATAACAACCCTACATTTTCGGCCAGGAGAATTGTTTTACTACCCCCACCCCCTCACCGCAAAATTTGATACTTGACGTTTTAAAACATCAGGATTGCTAATCTGCAATGACCCTCCGCCGTCCAGGCTGTTTTATACCTTTAACGTTGTCATCCCATTTGCTTATCTAGTTGAGCCCGCTTGCTCGGCAATTCGATCGCACAAAGCCCATGGGCAGAAAACGAAAACGCAATTTTGGCAGTTTTATCGCAAATAGGCCGTGTTTGGTATCGTTTTCAAGGTATTTCTAGGTCCTGGGTCGAATGGAATGAGTATCAGACGTGTACAACTGCGTATAGTGAAATTACAGTAATTATAGTGAGCTAAAGTCTACTATTTGAAAGAACTCGCGGGACAATGACTACAACGAAACTAATCGTTTCATCGTTTGTACTCCCCCCCCCCCCCGTTTCATCGTTTGTACTCCCCCGGGCCCTCCGGTTTATCCAAACCACCCGCCAAGTCGTGCCAATTGCCTATAGACGCTTACAGGCGCCTGGAATATTTAGTTCTCGTCGTTCCGTTGGAGTCAGGTCATGTTTGGTGTGGTTTACTGGTACTTTTTGAAGCTGAATCGAATGGGATGGGGCTCTGGGCTGTCAGACTCCATCAAGCTGTTCATGAGAATAATAAACCATTCTGTAATAATTAGCAGGGTTTTACGATCAGTTTCACGATATCATACTGAAGAATTAACGCTATTTTCCAAGTCTTTATGAAGCTTAGTGAAATGAGCGAAACGACAGTCTTGAGAAGTTGTTTGTTATTTAGAATGTTGAATGAAAATCACGTATATTTATGAATAACAATGCATAGGCACTAGTTAGTTTCACCGAAATCGTCGTAGTCGTTTTTGAGAAAATTCGAAAAACGTTAAATCGATATTCGACCAATCTCTTTTCACGAGCTATTAGGGCTTATACCACGGTTCAACCACGGTGCATTCAGATATAACTAAGGAGAACGAAATGTGGGAATAGGTTGCTAGAAGACGCAACGTAGAGCAGTTACTCTGGAAATTACGAAAATGTTTCATTTTTTTTCACTA
The DNA here is from genome assembly GCA_020466155.1 of Pachypeltis micranthus. NCBI lineage: Eukaryota > Metazoa > Arthropoda > Insecta > Hemiptera > Miridae > Pachypeltis > Pachypeltis micranthus. Next base: position 45,738,849 of record CM035769.1, read on the forward strand.
GGTCAGGTGAACACTCTGTGAGAAAAAATATTTAGCTATTAACTATTTGAGACATCCTGCGAGTTTGGTTAAAATCGTTGAAGCCCTTGACACTTTTCTTCAGCCGATTACATAACGTAGAGACAAGAAAAGTAAAATGAAACCGCGTGACATCGAAAAATTTAACGCACACCTTTTTAATAATAAAACTTTCAATTTTTACACTTTTTTTATCAACTCATATTTGAAAACAGTTCCTATTTTTCAAATAATATGTGATTGTACAAATTTGCAAACGTTCGAATTCGTTAGACTCCTTTCGAAATTCCATAACATGACGTAGCGTCTCTCAGCAAGTCATGAAACCCACTCATCTCGTTCCCCGAGAATTTCTGTAACCTGTCAACCTCAAAAGGGTAGAGTGAGGGGGGGGGATAGATCTAGAGCTGAGTGGACGCACTTCGACGTCTCCAAGTAAAGTTATCGAATAAATTTTGAACTTTCAAATTTGTTTTCCTCTTGAAAGACGGTGCGTCGTTCGCGTCGCTCACGTTTTGCGGGGTAAAGCAGCCTTAATGAAACGTCGTATGGTTTTGACGATTCGTGGGAGAGAAGAGCGGAACGAAATTATTCCGCTTCGCCGAGCCCTTTGAAGTCTCATTTCGCGAAGGGTTTAGAGAACCGAATCGCTCTATTAAGCGCGAAATCTAGATTTCAATCTAGTAAATGTTGGGATTTCCCCCTCATCTCATCCACCTCTGTCACAAACGTGTTCAGGTCGTTCGAGGAGGATTGTTCGGCGTTCGCGGTGTGATGTTAATTACGTTCAAGAGAGTAGATCACAGTCGCATTAGCATCCTTGCAGATCAACAACGACGATGTTGATTGTTTTGATGATAAATAACCCCCAAATCTAAACTCCTCCGAGACGCTCCGAATATCCGAAATGACGAGAAACGTCCGAATTTCGGATTTCCTGCTTCGAAACTGACGCGTTTTAAAAAGTCATTTTCAATGGAAGGGTATGTCGAGTTTTTGGCGTTGGTTCAAGCGAAGGTGTTGGACGAATGCCATACGTCACATCAGAGAGCGAGAAGCCGTCAATTGGAAGAAAGTACGGCAACCCTCTGCCAAACTTCACCCCTCCCCCCTTCCACCCTCACACCCACCATTTTCACCTTATTGAATCTCTGAGAAGAAAATAACACCGCAGTATGACAATGTAGCACAACCTACATTTAATTATAGTGTGCTTTCAGCTGAATGGGCGACGAAAATATTACCAATCACACAGCTTATCTCAACCCCAGGTGCATTCAGCGGTTTTTACTGCTCGCTGGGGAGGGGGGGTAGAGCTTCATAGCTAGAGCTAGATAGATACATTTAAATGTATCATTGGAACAATGGATGTTTTATGGAAGTTTTTAATCACACACTAAACCCGGGAACTAAAAGTTTTCAAATTACCTTATTAGGTACGTGTAGTCATTTTGGGAGGTTGAACCGTATTGCGATAGATTGAGCTCATAACTAAAATGGTAGTGAGGCTCAATGTAAGCAGTGCGGAGGGAAGGTGGGGATGCTTGGTGGTAGGCAATCCTCCCTTCTCAATGGTCAGGAATGTGTGTGACTGGTGTGCACCAGTCAGCACTAGCACTACTCGTGTGTTGGTAGTCGTCGGCGGAACAGCCTGGCCTTCGGCATTGTTCCTTACATCCATGCCTACAAATGGTGGTGCCTGCTAGGCCACGCTTGGGCCAAAATAGATGGCTGCTTTGGAGGTAACCAACGCACCCGCAGTTTTGTAGTGCTGGCAGTTGAAGTGGCCTAACTCATGCCTCTTGAAAAATAGGAGCCTGGCGTAGAACGTACAGTATTTGGGTGGCCAGAAACCATGGGGGCCATCATAAATACTGCGTGCATTCTCGAATGAGAGGCACCAGTGTATGCAAGGCAGACATATCGAAGTCAGACTGCTAGCGATCAATGGTCCATTGACGAGCCAGCACCAGCCAAACTCCACAGTCTTCACTCTCCCTCTATAGCCTTCTTTAAGTGGAACTGCAGAGCCTAAAAGTCCAGGAAGAAACCCAGCAGTAGAATTTCAGCTAGTACCTGTAAGGCTGGTGGTGGACAGCTTGAAGCACATCTTGCTGGTGGGTCCTGCCCCATAGCCAATCTCTGCAGGAAGGGGCTATAGAAGACAGCTTGAAGCACATCCTGCTGGTGGGTCCTGTCCCATTGCCAGTCTCTGCATGAAGGGGCTAGGAAGGACAGCTTGAAGCACATCCCGCTGGTGGGTCCTGTCCCATAGCCAGTCTCTGCAGGAAGGGGCTATAGAGTACAGCTTGAAGCACATCCAGCTGGAGGGTCCTGTCCCATAGCCAGTCTCTGCAGGAAGGGGCTATGGAGGACAGCTTGAAGCACATCCTGCTGGTGGGTCCTGCCCCATTGCCAGTCTCTGCAGGAAGGGGCTATAGAGGACAGCTTGAAGCACATCCTGCTGGTGGGTCCTGCCGCATAGCCAGTCTCTGCAGGAAGGGGCTATAGAGGACAGCTTGAAGCACATCCTGCTGGTGGGTCCTGCCCCATTGCCAGTCTCTGCAGGAAGGGGCTATAGAGGACAGCTTGAAGCACATCCTGCTGGTGGGTCCTGCCCCATTGCCAGTCTCTGCAGGAAGGGGCTATAGAGGACAGCTTGAAGCACATCCTGCTGGTGGGTCCTGCCCCATTGCCAGTCTCTGCAGGAAGGGGCTATAGAGGACAGCTTGAAGCACATCCTGCTGGTGGGTCCTGCCCCATTGCCAGTCTCTGCAGGAAGGGGCTATAGAGGACAGCTTGAAGCACATCCCGCTGGTGGGTCCTGTCCCATAGCCAGTCTCTGCAGGAAGGGGCTATAGAGGACAGCTTGAAGCACATCCTGCTGGAGGGTCCTGCCATATTGCCAGTCTCTGCAGGAAGGGGCTATAGAGGACAGCTTGAAGCACATCCTGCTGGTGGGTCCTGCCCAATAGCCAGTCTCTGCAGGAAGGGGCTATAGAGGACAGCTTGAAGCACATCCTTCTGGTGGGTCCTGCCCCATAGCCAGTCTCTGCAGGAAGGGGCTATAGAGGACAGCTTGAAGCACATCCTGCTGGTGGGTCCTGTCCCATAGCCAGTCTCTGCAGGAAGGGGCTATAGAGGACAGCTTGAAGCACATCCTGCTGGTGGGTCCTGCCCCATTGCCAGTCTCTGCAGGAAGGGGCTATAGGGGACAGCTTGAAGCACATCCTTCTGGTGGGTCCCGCCCCATAGCCAGTCTCTGCAGGAAGGGGCTATAGAGGACAGCTTGAAGCACATCCTGCTGGTGGGTCCTGCCCCATTGCCAGTCTCTGCATGAAGGGGCTAGGAAGGACAGCTTGAAGCACATCCCGCTGGTGGGTCCTGTCCCATAGCCAGTCTCTGCAGGAAGGGGCTATAGAGTACAGCTTGAAGCACATCCAGCTGGAGGGTCCTGTCCCACAGCCAGTCTCTGCAGGAAGGCCAGGAGGACAGCTTGAAACACATCCTGCTGGAGGGCCCTGCCCCATTGCCAGTCTCTGCAGGAAGGGGCTATAGAGGACAGCTTGAAGCACATCCTGCTGGTGGGTCCTAGCCAGTCTCTGCAGGAAGGGGCTATAGAGGACAGCTTGAAGCACATCCTGCTGGTGGGTCCTGCCCCATTGCCAGTCTCTGCAGGAAGGGGCTATAGAGGACAGCTTGAAGCACATCCTGCTGGTGGGTCCTGCCCCATTGCCAGTCTCTGCAGGAAGGGGCTATAGAGGACAGCTTGAAGCACATCCTGCTGGTGGGTCCTGTCCCATAGCCAGTCTCTGCAGGAAGGGGCTATAGAGGACAGCTTGAAGCACATCCTGCTGGTGGGTCCTGTCCCATAGCCAGTCTCTGCAGGAAGGGGCTATAGAGGACAGCTTGAAGCACATCCTGCTGGAGGGTCCTGCCATATTGCCAGTCTCTGCAGGAAGGGGCTATAGAGGACAGCTTGAAGCACATCCTGCTGGTGGGTCCTGCCCAATAGCCAGTCTCTGCAGGAAGGGGCTATAGAGGACAGCTTGAAGCACATCCTGCTGGTGGGTCCTGCCCCATTGCCAGTCTCTGCAGGAAGGGGCTATAGAGGACAGCTTGAAGCACATCCTGCTGGTGGGTCCTGTCCCATAGCCAGTCTCTGCAGGAAGGGGCTATAGAGGACAGCTTGAAGCACATCCTGCTGGTGGGTCCTGTCCCATTGCCAGTCTCTGCAGGAAGGGGCTATAGAGGACAGCTTGAAGCACATCCTGCTGGTGGGTCCTGCCCCATTGCCAGTCTCTGCAGGAAGGGGCTATAGAGGACAGCTTGAAGCACATCCTGCTGGTGGGTCCTGTCCCATTGCCAGTCTCTGCAGGAAGGGGCTATAGAGGACAGCTTGAAGCACATCCTGCTGGTGGGTCCTGTCCCATTGCCAGTCTCTGCAGGAAGGGGCTAGGAAGGACAGCTTGAAGCACATCCTGCTGGAGGGTCCTGTCCCATTGCCAGTCTCTGCAGGAAGGGGCTATAGAGGACAGCTTGAAGCACATCCTGCTGGTGGGTCCTGCCCCATTGCCAGTCTCTGCAGGAAGGGGCTATAGAGGACAGCTTGAAGCACATCCTGCTGGTGGGTCCTGCCCCATAGCCAGTCTCTGCAGGAAGGGGCTATAGAGGACAGCTTGAAGCACATCCTGCTGGTGGGTCCTGTCCCATTGCCAGTCTCTGCAGGAAGGGGCTATAGAGGACAGCTTGAAGCACATCCTGCTGGTGGGTCCTGTCCCATAGCCAGTCTCTGCAGGAAGGGGCTAGGAAGGACAGGTTGAAGCACATCCTACTGGAGGGTCCTGTCCCGTTGCCATTCTCTGCAGGAGGAGGTCAGCCTGTAATCTGCCTTTTCTACTCTACAAGCTGCCGACATCGCCTCACAAACATCCGTCCTGTCATATTACCGGGTTAGTGCAAGACCCTGGCAGCCAGATACTACCTGGACATCCAGGATCACTGCACACTGGTCGGGACCAACGGCGACGATGTCAGGCCTCGGTCCTTCTACAGAGACAAACCTGTAGTGCCGCTCTCTCCACTTCCCAGCCCTCAGATGACAAAGCACCCGCGATCGGCTCGCAGACTGCATCATGACGCTTGATACGGCCCCCATGAGTATGCGGACACACCTGCATCACATGAATCCTTAATGAACTACAATTGTTGGGTTGAAAACAGCTAAAGAGGTATAATCAATAGGGCGGAAGGAAGGAGAGAGGGAATGACTTCACATCAATTGGGATGTGAATTCGCTAAAATACGAGTGACAAGGATCTGACAATTAGTCATCACCACCTCCCCAGCCAGGACATTGTCAACACTACAACCCTAATTTGAGCTAAATTTATTGTGAGCTCCCCATGAGTGATAGAGCTACCCATACGATTTGTGCCATTTTAAAATCGGCACAGAATATGTGGGAAGTGAAAGTGCGTTAAAACGATATCGTATGGAAATACGCACTTGGTAGTTATATCTTAATATATGACCTTGTCCGAGACATTCCACGCGATAGCGTTTTGAATAATCGTTTTCTCTCGAAGACCCAGTGAGGCGAATGTATCACGACGAATTCCAAAACATCGTTCCCTCTTCCCACTCTCCACTCAAAACACTGTCGCGACGTAAAAAAGACAAACTACAGATGCTCGAAACTCGTAAGATTTGAAGATGCGAAGGGAGAGGCCCGGAGGTTTTGAATATTCAGAACCGACGACTGCACGCTACTTCTAAACAGTTCAACAACAATATGTCACATAACGAGATGTGACAGCGGAAGGTTGTGAACGGAGCTCGAACGACCCAGTTTATCTTCTTGTGTACAAAAATGCACTTCAACTAGTCGCTCGCGGACAGGGGGGGGGGGACGAGACAATTTTCAGATCCATACGACAGGTTTCCCGCAGCTCAAATTATTGAAGATGTTTGTCCGTTTTAAAACGGTCGTGACCGGAACAATCGCGCTCAAGGATGTTTTGTCGCTTCGCGCTGGGCGTTTCAACGAAAACGTTTATCTTTAAAAAAAATTAAACAAAACAAAAGTGCTGCCTACCGGCGGGTTTATCAAGCTAATCTCGCGCTTGCACACTTAGCAAGATAATCCTCATGCGGTTGGTGCGAAACGAAATAAAATGGAATGAGAATGGCGCATGGACGACCTGATGCAAACGCGAGGAAGATAGCGAGAGTGAAAGAGAGTGAGGGAGAGTGTGTGTGAGAGAGAGAGTGAACGAGGTGGGAAAGCAGTTCCCCGATAGAATGACCACTTCACTCGAGCGACACACAGGCGAGCGATATTAGCAGTGCGCCTTAGTTCAATAGTCTCTTAAGGCGAGTTGGACAAGCAAGTAAAAGGTGGAGACCGGCACTCAAGCGAATTTTCGTATTATAGTCCCCGAGTGCGCGATCATTAGAGGGAAACCTGTTCTTCTTTCTCTTTCTCTCTCTCTTCCCCCACAACCATCAAAGCATAATAATATTTTTTGAATACCACACAATGCCTTTTGAAGTGAAAAAATGTTAACGTACCTATTAGGTGAGGCCGTCTCCTCTGGCTGGTGAGATGCTGTGGGCGAGCGCTTTCGATGTAAAGACATCATCGTCTAGCTGTTAAGTCAGTACTAGAATAAGTCAGTTGGTCGTGGTCTTTATATACGAAGAGAAAGGTAAACAGGATGGTGGAGCATTTTGGAAGGGGGGGGGAGAAGGAGGTCACGCCCCTCTGGGGAAACTCATTAGAGGTGAAAAGAAAGGAAGTAATGGCAGTTTTTTTATGTTCAAATAGTCTGTTGATTGTCGGTTCTAAGTCTTGTGTTTTTGGAGTCACATTATCTTGATAATTTGTTAAGTAACCGTTATTTTCTGCGATAGTATTGATAGTATCAAGTTCTTTTTTGTAATTTTGTTCGGATAGTGGGATAGTTTTTAGTTTCCATATCATGTGTCTGAATGCACTAGTTTATGTTGTTGTGGGTGGTTTGATGTATAGTGTATGGTCGTGTCGGTAGCAGTAGGTTTTCTAAAAATGTCGTATTGTAGTTCATTGTCCAACCGTGTGATTTTCAGGTCCAAGTGATTAAGAGTTTTATTTTGTTCTTTGTACATGTCATATTGGATGATATGGTGGATATTGTTTAAGTCCTTTAATATACCGTCAGTGTTATCACGGCTTAATATGCAGATGATATCATCTACATATCTGGTGTAGTGTTTGATATCGTGTTTTGTCATTAAGGTCTGGATGTGAGTTTCTTCGTAATGCTGTAGAAATATTTCAGTCAACATGGACAAAGTAGGGTTTCCCATACCTAATCCATATTTTTGCTTGTATATGCTGTTGTTAAATTGGAAGTAGTTTTGTACAAGTGTCAGCTTGGTGAGGTTGGTAACATTTCTTGCAGTTGTCGTGTCTATTTGTCTTAGTTTGGATTGTAGTATGTCTAGGGTTTCTTTTATTGGCATGGAAGGATATAAGTTTTTTATATCAAATGATACCAATCTAGTGTTTGGAGTTATAGTCACGTCTTTTAATCTAATGGTAATTCTTCTTTGTTGCGTATCATATATCTGTTTGGTAATGAAATGGTACTTTGTAGAATTGCGGTCAAATATTTTGAGAGTTTGTATGCTGGCGCAAATGTGAAGATTATAACTGGTGTGTCATTTTTATGAATTTTTGGCTGTCCGTTGAGTAGTGGTGGTTTTGGGTTCATATTTATGTATTTATAATGTTGTTTTTTTGGTCAGGGCATTGATGAGGCTGTGGACACTATTTTTTTTTTTTTTTGAAAGATGACGATCAATAGCCCGAAGTTACTGGGTAAAACCTTTAGAAACGGTAGTCAGTGAAACGGCGGCAGTTGAAATCCCGAAATTTCTGTAGTAGCCCCTATATATTTTATGAACGTGATTAAATACTCAACGTATAAGTACTTAATTTAAATACCATCTGAAGTTTTTTTTGGAGATCCTAGTAAGGGAAAAACCCTGTGAATTATTACACAACGGTTTATTATTCTCATGAACAGCTTGACCTAGTATTACTGCTCCGAGACTCATCCCATTCGATTCAGCATCAAAAAATACTAGTAAACCATACGAAACATGACCTGAATACAATGGAACTACGAAAACTAAATATTCCCCCGCTTGTAGGCAATTGGCATGATATTGCGAGTCGAGCGGGCAGGTGGTTCTGATGAGAAGGGAGGGAGGGAGTACTAAAGACGAAACGTTGAATTTCGCTATAGTTCCCGCAAGTTCTTTCAATTAGTTGACTTTGGCCTCACTATAATTACTGTAATTTCACAATATGCAGTTGTACATGTCTGATACTCATTCCATTCGACCCAGAATGTAAAAACCCTGCAAATTATTACACAATGGTTTATTATTCTCATGAACAGCTTGACCTATCATTACTGCTCAAAGACCCATTCCATTCGATTCAGCATTGAAAAAACTAGTAAACCATACAAAACATGACCTGACTACAATGGAATTACGGAAACTAAATATTCTCCCGGCGCCAGGCGCCTGTAAACATCTGTAGGCATTTATGATCCGATGTAGGGGTGTGCGGAGGATGTGGCTATAACCTTCCTCTGCCCCGTCACGAACCCTCGGCAATTGACATGACGTTGCGAGTCGAGTGGGCATTGCGAGGCGAGTGGGCGGGTCGTTTTAATGAGACGGTAGGGAGGGAGGGAGTACTAACGACGAAACAGTGATTTTCGCTGTAGTCCCGCGAGTTCTTGCAATTAGTTGACTCTAATAATCACTGTAATTTCCCTATACGCAGTTGCGCACGTCTGATACTCATTCCATTCGACCATGGATGTAAAAATACCTTGAAATCGATACGAAACACGGCGTATTTGCGATTATACTGCGTTTCGTTAATTTTTTCAACCATTTTTTGTCCATAACAACCATGGGCTTCGTCCGATCGGACTGCCGAGATGGCGGGCACAACTAGATACAAAATGGGATTTTTGTGCCAAAGAACGAATTTTTTAGACCACGTTAAAGGCACAAAACGGCCCGGACGGCGGACGGACATTGCAGATTTGGAATCCCCATGTCTTGAAACGTATAGTATCCAAACCAAAACTGCGCTGAAATCGATTTTCGTCGAAATTTTTGGTAACGTATCGTGTTGCTCTCGTTATTTTCCCACAACGAAATCCGAATTTTATGGTATCGCCGTGTCATTAGGCAGTGTCTACACAAAATATGTTACTACAATAATCGTTATAGCTACTTTTGAGAAAACAAATATTTTATTTTGATCATTATGATAACTATAGTTAGTTTTGGGCGGATTTTGCCATCATTCTTATTTTGGCTTTCCATGGTGACTTGCGAGTCAAGTATCAAGTTTGAGTTGATTTGGTTCAGCGTTTTCTCTTAAGTTCACAAACACACACCCTGGCCACCTTCTCAAATCTTGTTTTTCAGTCGGGTCTGAAACGTACAAATCTGAATTTTTCTACAACCGATTACATAACTTCGCAGAGCCGAGGAAAGTAAAGCCGCACTAGATATATTGGGTTTCAATACCTAAATTCCAAATATTTTCCTAATTAGCACAGGTTCGCGGGGGCAACACGAATTTCATGAATTTTCTTTTTGTTTCTGTGTTGCCCGTAAACATTTTTCGTAATTCACAACTACGCAAACAATTATTATTTTTTGAAGAATATTGAGAGGAAAATGCCCGCAGCAGTTTCGCAACTCGCTCAAAGTCCTTTTGCCACATTTATCTGATTTGCTTAACTAAATAACGCTTAATTCAATTATTTCTTAACAGCCGCAATAATTCCGACTTTGACGACGGGAGTTTCGCCAAAATTAAATAACGCGGTTCTGAAAATGGAAGTACTTTTGCTCCCGAGCTTTTTCAGGTCAATTTATTGGATTATAAACGGGTTGCCCTGTTTAAATCCTCGACATGATTTTATTCCATTGTTTAGAGAACGCAGAGACAACAGCTCGGAAAATAACATTAGCCGCTCGAATCCTATAATTAAACTCGGTCCCTTAAAAAAAAAAGTCAACAAACGATCTAATTGCGTCGCAAACGTTAATTACAGTAGGGAAAAATCGGCAGATAATGATTAGAGGGCTCACTAATCCAAAGGGTACTGACAGTTCAATTTCAAACGTAATTGGTCCTCAGCTCTCCTTCCTCCCATTTTGTCCCTGCAACTTCAACCTTGTCAGTAAAATCCGGTGCAGTTCGGTGATTAAAAACCTATAGCTAATTCGCGAGGGCGCTATTTCACATTCAAAACGTCCGCAGTGAACCGTTAAATGATCAACTCCAACGGGGAATTTCTATTGAGGCGAGCTTTAGGTGATTTAATGCGCGCCGGTACTTGGTTGAAATGACTGTTTCGCCTGATTGTGGGGGTCAATAGCGCGATTTTGATTGATTGATTGTGCAGAGGTTTTAGTTTTTCATTAAACCTACAGGTATGAAATTGGCGCTAGCCCTGAAAATTCGATGACGCTGTACTATCGTAAATATTTATGAAGAGCTAGGTGCTAGTCGATTGGTAGTATTTTGTCCAGTTCATCAAAATTCTTGCCGTCGTTCTAGAGAAAATGATAAAAAAGAGGCAATTTATTGTTCTGTAAATGTAATTTTGGTGTACACCTCCGTTCAACGGATAGCCACAGGAATTCTTGTGGAGAACAAAATTAGGTCATTGGTTGTTAGAAGGCACTCCGTCACGCCGATCAAAGTCATTCATACATTTACTGCAAAAAATGGGCGGTATAGGTATTGACTAGGTGAATATGAGCAATGAAAATTGTTGTGGCCATTTGTAAAATAATAGAGGAAACATTTTTGCTTCACAGACCTATGTTCACTAAAGTTTCACAACGGTATTTAGATGGTAACATAAGTTAGGTATTGGTTAGTAGATGATAAGTCGAAAGTATGATCACGTCCATTGCGCCATTTTCGAGAAAAGTACGAAAAAACTTCTTTTACTTTTCACGCACCCCGGGGTATGGAAAGTATAGTGACAGCGTAAAAAAACCCTGCAAATTATTACACAATGGTTTATTATTCTCATGAACAGCTTGACCTAGTATTACTGCTCCGAGACCCTTCCCATTCGATTCAGCATCGAATACTAGTTAACCATACGAAACATGACCTAACTCCAATGGAACTACGGGAACTAAATATTTCCCCGGCGCCAGGCGCCCGTAAACGTCTGTAGGCATTTATGATCCGATGGAGGGGTGTGCGGAGGAAGTGGGGAAATTGGGACGGGGGCTTCCAGCGAACCCTCGCTCGGCAATTGGCAGGATGTTGCGAGTCCAAAGGGCGTTGCGAGTCGATCGAGCCATGATAACGATACGAAACACGGCTTACTTGCGATTATACTGCGTTTCGTTAATTTTTTTAACCATTTTTTGGCCATAACAACCATGGGCTTCGTCCGATCGAATTGCCGAGATGGCGGGCGCAACTAGATACTAAATGGGATTTTTTTTGCGAAAGAACGTATTTTTTAGACCACGTTAAAGGCACAAAACGGCCCGAATGGCAGACGGCGGACGGGGGACGGCGGACGGACATTGCAGATTTCCATGTCTTGAAACGTAAAGTATCAAATTTTGAGGGGGGGGTTGTAAAAAATGTTTTGTGACCGAAAACATGAATGATTGAATATTGAATTGATAGAATGAATAATAAACCAAAAGTTGGGTTTTCTCCAGATCTTTACGGTTTGAGGCCTACTAACTGCGAAAAGCTTGATGTCGGTGTGTGAGAGGTTTGTAATTCGATATGCGGCAGAACGGTTGGACCGACTGAGCGCATTTTTTTTTAAATTTGTTATTTTAAATTTTAAATAAGGTTATGGGGGATTGCCTTAGATGAGTGGTGGGGGGGGGGGCGAAAATTTACCAAAAACCATCTGCTCTAACGGTTTTCATTAAACTTTCAACTTATCATCTACTAGTGAATACCTAACTTTCCCTCTCCACAAATATATCCATGAAAATACGTTGAACAGAGATATAGGCCTAAAAAGCCAAAGTAAATTTTATTTGTTTTTCATTTTTTAAACGACTTCAATGATTTTCATCAAACTCACACAATGGTTTTTAAATAGTTCATACCTATTTATTGTTCTCAATAAATGTTCCTCTGACAGTTCATTGAACAGAGATAAAAATGAAAATGTGTCGCAAATTGTTGGGCCCACGAGAGGGGGAGCTTGAGGATCGAAATAAAAATGCAAGGACTGTATAATACGTGCGGAATTGAGATAGAATTGAGCTGAGATCGTGAACAAAAGGGCGATACAAGGATAGTACTCGGAACGCGTGAACTCGCGCGGGCAACTATTTCGGAAGGAGAGTAGTGACTTTCTTGAGAGTTCGTAAATGAGTGACTGAGTGTCCACTGGGAGAAGAGTGTCTCTAGGAAGAGTGGTGTGTCTTGGAGAAGGAGGTAAATTGAGGGAAAGTACAAAAGGAGAAATCCGAAATCGTTAGAAGTTAACCCAAACTTAATCCCTTTCTCGGTGGAGAAGCCGAAGACTGAAGGGCAGTTCTCGGACTTCCCCGCGGCATCACATGAAAAGGGCTGAAACCGTTGAATTGAGCGGACGCACCAGGTAAGGAATCAGCCTTTCAGCATGCGCTGAACATTCTCCCCCACGCTGCGGCAGCAGAATAACCCTTGAGTTGACGTTACTACGCTAGTGGTAGTTAAGCTAGGCAAGGAGGCTAGCACAGGGGGAGCCAGCTAGAGCAGGAAGATGTTACAGAGCTGAGCAGATGCAAGGGCTAGACGACAGAATGGTGAAAAAAGGGTAGGTGTTCGGGGGAGGTTGGGTGATGTGTGAGTACGACAACGGAAGTGAGGGTAAATGAGTGAACACAACAGGATATGCAGGGGGTAGTGCAAAAGAATGAAAGGACCGTAGGACAGCACAGACATAAGGTAAGCATAAAGATTAAGGTGTGATCATACTGGATAGGCGAACGCATACTAAGGGGGGGGGGGTGGTGAAAATGGACAGGCACACTGGGTTGGCGCAGGAGGATAGGTGGTGCAAACAGGGGGAGACACTAGGATGAGTCAAAAGGGACATGTGTAGTGAGGAGAGGATACGAATTAGGATATGGGATTAAGAAGGGAGACCAAGTGCTGTCTCGTGTGAAATGTTAAATGATCCTTGGAAGGTCGAGAGGGTAAGGGATGCTACTAGGACAGAACATTGAAAAATGCGGAAGGGCAAGGCGAGATGGCAAGAGATGGGTGCAAGAGAAGTAGGATGTGAGAGGCATAAGGCATTGGGGCTTGTGATGTCAAAGATGAGGGCTGAATGAAATTTGAAAGGAGAGAAACTGTTAGGAAGAAGAGTTAGTAACGTGATTAAAGTGACCATAGTGACTTGAATTTCCTTTGAGCGAACCCTTGAATTTCGGGATGACAGGTAGAAAGGGTAGAGGGAAGCTGCTAGGGTGTACCATTGAAGAAACCGAATGGGTAGGGTGCATAATGGTGGGGTCCAAGAGTTAGGGTTTTATAAAAATAGGATGTGACAGAGATGAAGTGGGTTGGGGTATAGGGTAGTGGAGAGTAGGACTGAGTGATATGGTGAAAGGACGGAAACAGGTATGAACAAAGAACTAGATTAGACAAATTGGGGTTTAACGAGAAGGGTTTTGAGTTAAGGACAATGGGCATAGAGGTCTGGTTCAAAACTCTTTAATTTTGGTTTATGGGCACGAGGAGCGGAGAGGAAGAGTTTGTGGTGAGGGCCTTGAAGGATCAACAGCTCAAACGATTTCGACCAAACTTAAAGTACTCTCAACTAACTGATACATACATTTTGTTCTCCATATAAGTTCCGGTCTAAACGCGTTGAACAAAGATATATCGCCCGTATATGTAACAGGTTGCTGAATAATCGATCATAACCTCATTTTTGCGCCTTCGACAAATTACGACCAAGCCAATCTCTCGCCAATTCAAGTACAGAGACAGACACCTGAAGGAAAGGGGTAAAGCACCTTCAAGCGCAAGTCCGAACTGCTTGAAGTGAAGAGGTTGACTGATGTACAAACACTCATGAGAATTTGCCTCATCTCGTGCTCAAAGGTGAAGGGGGAATGGGGAGCTTGAACCACGTGGCAGTTGTGAGGGGTGGGGGTGGGGTTAATAACCTTATTTTCAAACTTGGAATCAGACCAACAGGTCAAGGATGAACTTCAAACATTGGCTGGAACATCAATTTTAGACATGGACTTTGACTTACTAACGCTTCAAAGATCAACGTCAAACTTCGACCTGCAGCCTTTAGACCAGTGGTTCCCAACCTGTGGGCGATCGCCCCCCGGTGGGCGATTTGGGTTCTAAGGGGGGCGATAAATTTGTGGGGGGCGACAGGGGGGCGATCTGTATGAAAAGGCAGAAAAAATAAACTAACTCTTCTGTAGAGTAGAATCTTAAGTGTCGCAGAAACATGGTAGCGTTTTAAAAACAAATTTACTCGTTTTAAAGAAAATTATGGGCAAAAAAAAATTAAGTGTTATACGGCATGAAACCCTTCAACTAGTAATTAATGGCGTAAATGAGATAAAAGCCAGTGCCCTGCATGACCGTCTCTTCCGACAACTGTGCCACCGAAATGATGAGGAATTTGAGCGGTTGCTCCTTCACACGGCCGTGAGGTGGCTTTCAAAAGGAAACTGTTTGCGGCGATTTTTTGAATTGTTCGAAACAGTGACTGAATTTCTCGATTCTTGTGACTCTGAATTGAGTCAAGCGTTGAGACTTCGCAAATTCGAGATTGCATATCTGACTGATATTTTCGAAAAACTCAATGAGGTCAACATGAAGCTGCAAGGAAATAAGATGAATCTTATCAAAGCAAAAGGCATTATCAGTTCGTTCATTGCCAAGTTTGCCAAGAAGTCAAGATTTGAAGACATTGCCAATCTTAAAATTCCAGATTGGGTTTTTGATCCATTTTCGTTTGACGCGGTGGACACCCTTGAACATATTTTGTAGACAGAGTTTTTGGACCTGAAATATGACTGTGAGGCAAAGATGATTTTTAAGCAGCATGGTTACGAGTTAGCCTGGGTAAAACTCGTGGAATCTTATCCAAAACTGTGGGAAATGGTTGAATCCCTCTCATTTCCATCCACATATTTAGTGGAAAAAGGATTCAGCTCTGTCGTCCAGCTCCTCACAAAACAAAGGAACAAATTGGATGTTTGCAGCAAAGGAGACCTGCGCCTTCACCTGACCAACATACAGCCGGATATTCAGGCTTTGACTGCAGTCCACCAAGCACAAGGGAGCCATTAAAACGGTAAATTAATTAATTGAAATAATAATAATTGTATATAATAATAAATCATTTAACATAATAATTCAGTCTATTATTTTTACAACAACACGTTTCTTACATTTAAATAAGGGTATACCGTACTAAGAGAAGGGGGGCGACAGGGGTGAGTCGTCTTCCACTAAGGGGCGATACCTCATAAAAGGTTGAGAACCACTGCTTTAGACCTTCACGTTAAAGCTTATTATAATTTAAAACTTCAATTTCAATTTTCTATTGGCAGACAACTCTAAACCAGAAGAATAAAAACTACCACCACCACCACCACCTAGAATTCACCGTCAACTCATAATAACTTCTATTGTGGAATATGAATTGAACCTCTGACTTCAAACTTGGACTTAGAATTAAACAAGGGACTTCAATTTTGACTTCAGGCTTTAACTCCAATTGTCAACTTTGAATTGAGACTGACTTCAAACTTGGACGTTGGCTTCAGGCCTTATGCTTCAAACATTGACCTCTAACTTCAACTTCAAACTTTTGACTTCCTATCAAAACTTGGACTTTGGCTTCAGACCTTATGCTTCAAACATTGACCTCTAACTTCAACTTCAAACTACCGACTTCCAACCAATTTCCACCGATTTCCAATTAAGACTTTGAGTTCCGACCGACTCGTTAATTGAACTTTATTCGCTTACTTTATATTTAACTTAAACTTCCGACTTCAAACTTGAACTTTGATTTCAGTTTTTCAAACATTGACATCTAACTCTGTCAAACTTGTGAGTCCGAATCAAAACTGGGACTTTAAACTTGGGATTTGAATTCAGACCTTGACCTTGTGCTTCAAATGTTGACTAGTAATTCCAACATCAAAATTTCGACTTCGACTCAAACTTTAACGCTTATTGTATACGAAATCCCGATCTAAATAGTGTCTTCCACTTGAAAGTTCGAATCCAATTTCGTACTTGAATACCGACTTC
Source organism: Pachypeltis micranthus (assembly GCA_020466155.1). Lineage (NCBI taxonomy): Eukaryota > Metazoa > Arthropoda > Insecta > Hemiptera > Miridae > Pachypeltis > Pachypeltis micranthus. Next base: position 45,755,236 of record CM035769.1, read on the forward strand.
GCTTCAAACTTAGACTTCGCTTTCATGACGAATATTAAACGACGACTGCAGTTCCCATCTGTGACTAATAACCTCGACTGTGATTATCAACTTTTACATCGACCTCAACTTCAACTTCGATTTTTATGTCCCATGTGTAATTCAAACATTGACTTCAACTTGGCACTTCACCTAATTGAGACTTGCGGTGTATTATGATAATGCAATTAAAGGAAATTGTAGTGTTGAGTCATTGGGAGACATTTTGAATGTTACGACAGATTTGTATAGTTTTTTCGAGATGGAGTCGTAAAACGGGTAAACGGCGTCGAGTTGGAAACGAGTTTCGATGGCCGCTACAAAATTTAAGACAAATACGGAGGGTTCATCAATAATTTATTTTATGTTAACAGCCTCAAAACCCGACGAAGTCCTTGTTTTCTTTCAAGTTGAGCGACGCTCGTTATTCAGCTAAATGCTCCAGGAGCCTTTGTCTCGACTCGTCACTGCACCGATTATACTCCTCAAATGATTCGGCAACGACCTCATTCAATTCATCGTAACGAGAAACGAGCCTATGGAATTCAAAGGTTTGAACTCGAGGGTCTTCGGGATAAAAACGGGTGTTAGATAGTGGTGGGAGGGGTAGAGGTGGGTTAGGAGGTGGCGGTGGTGGTAGTGGTGGGGGGGGGGATAAGGGTCAGGTTTGATGGGGATAATTTGAGGCGCCATTGAAAGGCGGACTGGAAGAAAATATGTTCCAGGTTGTTTTCATCGTTCCCGTAAAAAGGGAAGAAGTTCGGGGAATAGGTTGTCCTCCACTCAGCCCATCGCCATCCTCCTCCCCTCGCCCGCCATCACGCAGGAATTGAGGTGGAAAGGCTCCACAATGGGAAAATGCCGTAATTCCTCCGCAAGGGAGAAAAAGGAAATATAATATCAACGTGGAGGTGGATTTCGGTTGATGAGGGATGGCCAACGAATGAAAGAGCAAAGTTCTGCTTTCTTCGCCCTTACAACCTTGAAATTGATGGACGGCGAATTGAATAGAGCGATGAAGAGTATTGTCTTGCTGATTACCCCTTTTCGTGTTTGACAAATTGAAAGCCGTCGTGACGTTCATTCAAAATTACCACGTGGACCTCTCGATCGTCGAAATGTCATGGACCGCGTAACAGTCTAACATTTGCCTGTTTCATTTGATGCGGAAGCCGAAAAGTACATTCTAATCGAAATCTGAGTGAGCGGACATAAGTGACAGTTAAATGGCGCAAAACCCAGACCCTAGAAATCCCTTGTGACTCGAAGGAAAGATATTTTCGAGTAACTCTCGCATCTATTCGCTGGAGAGCCCATCTGGAATGGCGAGCGGGGGAAGTGGTAACAACGATAATTATTTCACCGAAGCGTTTTGCTCTAACTAGTTCACTACATTGTGTACTACGGGGAAGGAGGTGTAAGCAAAGAAGAATTCCCTATCCCTATGCGTGATCAGAGCTAGCATAATCATACACAGGAACAGGATGGAGCTGTTGCATTGATGAAATGACACCAGGAGCATCATCAGCCAAACGAATCCCCCCCATACTCATGCACTTATGTGATGGGAGGTGGGCCTATGGGTGGCAGTGAATATAAGCTAAGGATTCTGGGGGGAGAACGAGAGAGAAAGAGCGGGAGAGAAATATTGAAACGTTCATTTATCCACCAGGGAAAATTAGGGCCATAAAGCCCTCTCTACCATTTCCCCTAGAATCAATATACAGCATCCTCTTTGGTTACACACTCTCTGAGCCTTATATCTTTATCACTCAGCGAAACAGACGGACTTCCGTCTTGCTGGAGAGGAGCTGCGAGACCCGTTCCACTGCAGGAAGTTGAGCGCGCACCCGGTCATCATTGTTTGGCGGCAGTCACTGAAGGGGCGGCGCCTGAAGAAGTGCAGCCACTCGTTGAAGGCATCGTGGCCTGAGAGCAGCTGCACTCCCGAGAAGAACGGCCACCACCTGCTCTGTCGCAGCCTTCCCTCAATTGAAGGAAAGATGCCATGGAGGTGCTGCGAGGACCTTCGTCCTACCGCACAGTAGCACCCCCTATTGATGAGCGCTTTCTGGGTGAGAGTGAGTCTCAGTGGTCTATTCATGCTGGATCAAGGGGAGGAGCGCTTGGAATGGACCCTGATACTCCGTCATGCAATCCCGCCTAATGCACAACCGGAGCACCGCCAGGTCGAAGATCAGGTCCAGGGGGAGGGGTGCGCCAGCAAGTACCTGGAGGGCCTGGAGGTCAGCTAGAAGAATGTCCCGTTGGAGTGTCAGCGCAAGCTGCTGGTCATGGCATGTGGGGGCCATCCAAGACGTCGCCGCAGCAGGTTGAACTGAACTAACCAATATACACACAAACCAGTAATCTCAATTCATACCAAAATAAATTATATTCATACAAATGCATTCTCGCCTAGAAACACGTAACCACTGGCGAGGGCGTTGAACACTAACTACTCTTCTTTAATACACATCCTCATCATCCTTGCCCACCGACGATGGGGCTGGTGTATCAAACAATTGCTTGACATTCCCAGTCCCGACATCCACCAGACAGGATTTAATCCTTGGAGGATGAGGCAATGGGTTTCAGGTGTGGGAAGGAGCAGTGAAATATACACAACCTACTGGTGAGATTCCTGGCTTGTACGCCCAACCTACTGGCTGACTTCGCCTTGTCATCACCACAGCAGCATAACTTCAGGACTGGCTACTCGCTGTCTACAAGAACGCTACTGTACATCTGCAACGCTGCATACTCGTCAGATTACGAAGTTGACAATCTGTGGACAATGCGACAAAGCTAATTCCCGACCTGACGGAAATTCGTAGATTGTAAACCATAAATAATCAACCCTCAAACTCAAAACTGACGATGTTTCTCACTCACCTCGAACATATTATAGCAGAGGAAAATCTACGGACAAAATTGACGGAAAGAAGATACATATCGCGTAAAACAGGAGGCCAAACATAAATCGCGTGCTGCCGCTGTTTATTCGTTTTTCCTCGTCTGGCGGCAAAAGCAAAATTTTATCCTTAGCTCGTAAATACGCCGTAAAACGCCGGTATAAAACTCTCAATGGAGCCTTTGACCTCCGCAGTTTAAAAGTATCGGTTGGGGCGGGGGAGATAGGAAGATACTACTGTGGAAGAGTTGCACTTTGCGCGAGGACCTCTGATTTTCTTTTTATGTTCCAAGATTTGGTTTTCCTGGTGATCAGCTTGCAACGCCAAATTGGGTTTATTGGTCAATTTGCGTTTACGTTGAAGCTCCGTCAAGTATTTGTATAGAAAGCAACGCATTCAGGGGAGTTTTTAGCCTTTCGGCGCAACCTTTATGAGCCGTTTCCCGTTTCAAGTCCGCTGTCTGCAAAACCGTTGCCTTTCGAACTGGCTTTTCGCTAACGAGTATTGACAGTCGGCGATTTAATCGCAAAATATTTGCTTAAAAACCTTGAGAGAAATACGAGCGGTGGGGCGGAACAGTTGAGTGAACTCGCCGGCGCTAAATGAGAGCGAAATTCCGCGATGAGATAATTTAAAGGCGTCTGTTTGCCGTTTCGGAAGACAATATTGCAGTTGATTGTTGGATAAAAAGAGAAATATTTATGGAGAGTTTTCCTCTTGTGGAAAATGAGGCGGAAAGTCTGACCTTGTCCTCACAATGGAACCTTCCGCCGCAATATTTCTACGAGGGGAAAGGAAATATAATATCGACCCCGCGATGGATTTCAGTTTGATGGAAGACGACCGACGGATGAAGGATCTACTCGGAGGAACAGCTGTTATCAACATACAATCCTGTAATTGGTTCCATCTATAATTTCCGAAATGGCGGCATATCGATGAGCCGTTCAACCGAAACTGCTCTCAGTTCGTCGAAGGGTTACGAAAATTGTTGAACGAAAAATCGTTCGGTCTTTCTGAGTCGGAGCTGTTTGCGCCGATTCGGGAACTGATATTAGGAGCTGACGTTGGGCCATTCAAGTTCATGAGGGTCGACGCGGTCGCCATCTGCGGCAGCCGGTTGTTGGGGAGTTCGATTTCCTTATTGGAAGACCTTAAGAGAAGGGAAATCGAGAAGCGACATAGAAATCATCTGGGGATCGTCAAGAGTGACCCTTGGACCCGCTAACCAGAAGTGTTTGGCAATAAGGGCTGCGTGTTCGAATGAGGAAGCTTTTCGGCCTTGCCGGCCACACAATCCTCTTTTGGAACTCCAAAGCACCTTCACATGGTGCGCTGCTATTGAAGCTGCTGGAAGGGAGGTGCATTTGTGTAAGGCTGTCTTTCTCAATACCCATCCTTTCACTTGACAAATTGGTGATAAATTTTCCAACTATTAACTTTATTTTCACCTAACTGCCAGAAAGCGTCATATTAGGAAGGAACAATAGCGTGTCACGAAATCCCCCTCTCCATCCCCTCCCTATCCCACCCTCATAGGAGACCTCACAACTTGGCCATTCTTTATCTTGAAGCAGTTACAAGTAGCCCTTCTTCGTGCCTTCCGCCTATTCTTTTTATTCTCACTTTCCTTCAGTGTGTTGGGTGAGGCTCTACGCAGCATGCGTCCAGGGGATATTGTAATTTTTGTGTTTTTCCTATTTCTTACCATGCGATGAGGTTAATTTGTCTATTTACTGGGGTTTGTGTGTTGTGGATGTGCTGGAGCTGGCTCAGTGATGACTTACGTAAACATGCTCAACGAGGAATGGTCCTCGTGAAACATTTTGAATAATATTTGAAGGCAGAGATTTTGAGTATGACATAGCCGAGCTTAGCGGAATCCCACTAAATTCCCATCAAAAGGGAGAAACCTCGAAATTCAATCTACAGAGAACTGCGGATTTGATGGCGTGTCAATAAACTCTTAAAACTCAGAGTAGATGGCGAAGAGACGCTAATTAAGTTCATGGTCTAGGAAGTGGGGTGCGTACAACCTTTAGAGAATGCTAGATGACTGAAGAAGGTCTTTGAACTAATACTCTGCCGAAATCTTGATTGACGGAAGTGCTTTCCCCTTAGCATGGAACAAAGAACTCAAACCGTCTAGAAGTCTTATAACACCAGAATTGAGAACAACAGTTGACTTTGTTGAGAGTTGAGACCCCACCAAAGAGTAGAACCCCAATGTTGCCTGGGGGAGGGATCTCTGACTGTCCCCAGCTGTCAATAAAATCCCATGGAAAGACGATAACCACGAGCCTCCTGGTGAATGTAATTTTTAGGAAACATTTCCCTCCCTAGGATCGAACGCATTAGCTCACATCCTATAGTCAGACGCTTTATCCACTAGGCTACGAATGAATCGTTGAATAATAATGTAAACTTTATTCTATAAGAACGCCAAGAGGGGCAGGCATAGCATCATCCTTGTGGGACGCGAGAGACGAGTTTATATCATAGATCTGGCGTTCACATGACTCATAGTTTCACAGCAAGAAGCAATAGCAACTTTTTGCTAGCATCTGCGTAATATTCTTGGAATTTCTCAAGAATCCACACCAGAGTTAAACTTCAATAATACCGCATCACTATTTGAAGAGGAAGTTATGACAAAATTAAACGATCGACTATGCACTAATGATTCAATGTGGCTAACTATTATTTTTGAAAACTTTCCATCGGGAAATAGGCTAAAGCCAAACAAACACGAAAAAGCGCTTCGTCATGCATTAAAGTACTTTCAACGCTGAAACGAAAACTTACCATTTCGATTTTCGCTGTCTGCGGGTTTCATTTGAATCGGGTGGTGCATCTGAAACAAAAACGGTAACAACTTAGGACGTGTTTTCAACGAAACAACACAGAACGAAGTGAAAAGCTTTTAGTTGAGCATGAGAAATGGTTTTTGAAAAATTTTAACGGGGTCTTAGGAAAAGCCCCTCGGGAGGCGGCGAGTACATTTAAGCTCTCGGAAAGTTGAGCTTAATTTTGGTTCATTTCGCGGAGTGAGGAAGTTGAGGTTGATTTGTTCTCTATTCGGTGCTGAGTTCGTCCAACTTTCAGACGTTGGAGTGTCGATAATGAGAAACCTCAAACTAGCGACTTTAGGGTTTGTACCAAGTCTGAAAACGAGTGTGATATCATTATGGAGGAATCGTTTAATTACATTTATTTAGTATTACCGACCGCACTAAAGCGATTAGGTCAAATCCGCCTGTAGCTTTGCGGTCAAAGTTCCTGAACCCTCATCAGTAAAAAGTCATGAAGGTTGCGGTTTCGCTATCATGCAAAAACTCGGACACTCGCTCAGCATCCACCAAACCCAGAAGTATAGAAGTAAGGCAGGTCATTTAACCGGTGGTGAGCTGGAGCCAGTGTGTCAGCCGCTGAGAAATCTGTACCGTCTGGAGGCGAATTATCTATCATTAATTCTGGCTTGATCTAACTATTAATTTGGGTGGCAAGTTTAAAAGAGGTGGATCAACTGCGGCCACATTTCTGTGTCAGAACCTTCTACGCAAACTGCTCGAAATTTATATACGTTATAAGCTTGCATAGTTGCAGTCATAGCTGGAAGGTCGCTCACTGCTGCAAGAACTTCAGCGGATCAGCGTATGGTTACGTATTTCCTTCACTTGATTCGAGAGAAAAAAAGTGGAGTCGTGCGCTCCCGAGTCCCAATAGGAACAGGCTCGTCCAGTGGTTCGTTCTTGGCTTTCCATTCGTGTACATTCTGGGCTGGGATGTAGCACGGACTGAGCTGGTCTTGGTTTCGTTGAGGGTCAGCTGCGGTGGTATGAATTAGCGACTCCATCTGCTCCTTAGGAGTTTGCAGCTGCTCTTTGGCACGGGCAGAGTAGGCTTCATGGCCTAAATTACAAGGACTTTAACTCCGCTCATGTCGCGTCACTGCTTACAGCGATATGGTTGTACAAGAGGCTAATATTGTAACATTGCGGTTTCTCGCTGTCGTTGCCTGTGGTAACCAGTTTGGGTCGCCGAATCATGTGGAGTAAGTGTGTCTGCATACACATGGGGCCTTCATCAAGCGTCATGGTGAGTCTGCAAGTAGGTTGTCTCTGAAGAAGGACTGAGGCTTGCCTCGTTGGTTTCCACAGCCTGCAGTGATCCTACGTGTCCAGGTACCATCTGGTCGCAGGGATCTGGTGCTAACTTGGCAAACCAAGAGGCGCCATTATGACAGGGTGGATCTTCGTATGGCAGTGTGAGAAGCTCTGGGAGGGGGGTCTGGCCAGCATTGACTGCTTCCTGGCGCGGTGTGTGGTCCCCCTCAGACCCAGCAGTTGAACTGCCCTCCAGCGACTCCACGACCACCACAATGTCCGCAAAGCAAGCGCATTTTCAGGCCTTGCCCTGGGTAGGAGTTGGATTGCTCCGTTCTACCTACCTTGCTCTGCAGAGGCAGCCGCCTGTCGTGGCCTTAACCCATAATGCACTGTGGGCTGTGCATTCCCGTGGTACCATGTTTGGGACAAACAACTCTTAAGGCCATAATGTTCGTTGGCCCGCCCCATCTTTCGATGACGCTTACGACTTGCCCTCATCCCAGGACAAAGCAGTTTGGCCTTACTGCCGTCCTTGAGGGTCGGAAGGACCCCAGCAAGCCGCGGCAGAGGTCCCCCTAGCTTCCGCTCACTACTCAGGGGCTCATCTGCCGCTCATTCAGTGACATTTCAACTTCTTTCAAATTACAGCTGATTCGAACATTCGTTCAACATTTCCTTTTTCGTCATATTTTGTTGAAAATTATGAATGTTGAATTTTTAAAAGCCATTAAAACTAGATTTATTACGTGTACCAACTTATCAACTATTTCATTGAAAACAAATTTTGACGCTATTTTTGCTCATTTACCATAAATTTCTCATCTGCTGAAAAATTACGAGAGTGGCACAACAAATGATCAAACATTTGTAAGAAAATCAATTTTAGCACAGTTTTTCTCGTATAAATCACGCTCATACAATACTAACACAATCAGATAAATCAGGATGGCAGTCGAATAAACTGTCTGAGTTTAATGTTATGTTTTGTTTTCATAAGATAATTAGGAGCAGCGCCACAAATTCTAGAGTTCAAACCACCGCTGTTTCGCTTGCTATCATTTCTCACAGTTCACTATAATTCCTGAACGGTGAGTCCTACTAAAAAAAATGTTATCTTAGCCTCATACACATTTACCGGGTTTCGTGACTTTAACAACTAATCTAATCAATTTGTTACTCAGTTCATTTGAATTTGGTAAAACATAACTTTAAATTTTAGGTAGCAAGTGGTGGCGCTTCAAGCTTTGCAATTTATTGTAGTGCTCCTACGCATGGCACGATCAAGACTCAGTAAGCAGTACGTAGAGGATTTATGATACTGTCAATATGATTTTTTTTAGAAGGATTGTATAGTTACAGTTCGAACTCAGCTCAAAACCAAGCTGTCGGTGTGCACGTAAAGCACCCAATTTGTGTTGACTCTGCGCATTCTATCTCAGTCTTGTTCGAATGAGTAGCCAACACCGGAGGAATCACTTCTCATCTCAAGTTGCCTTAAACGACGAGGATTTTGTCGGTGATTGGATGACGAATCTCCATAACGGATAACTTCCTCTTTCTTTCAACGGTCGTTATCCCTCACTCCCTCTCGCTTCCCTCCAAACAAAACCTTTTTTTTTGTAGTAATTTAATGCTCCGCTATTTACCTGAATGCGAGGGGTTTTCTTTATGGCCTTCCTCAGACTCATCAAGATTACGAGTCACGCAACTCGAGTTAAACCTTTTCAGCTCTGCAGGGAGGACAATGCGTTGATGTCGTCTCATTATGTCTCTCGAGCTCGCTCTCTCTCTCGTTTTATTCGATTATGCGCGTTTACTTTTAATTATTACGTAGAAGCCAGGTTTTTTGTCGTGTTTTTAAAACGCAACGCGCATCGAGATATTTGTCAACCTAATTGCTCAGGCTCACGCGCCCTATCGCAATATTTTTTACTCTTAGACAGTGAATATTTGGTTTGTAGATCATTCAGGGTAGCTACAGTCAGTTTTAAGATGATTTTACCCAAACCTTCTTAGCGGAATTTTATATTGACGTACATGCTCAGTACAGAATCCGCACGGGGCGGTTTAACCATCGAGAGGTGGGAAAGTGAAATGGTCGTCAGGGAGAAAACTCGACATGTAGTAATTTCGTAATTGATTTATTGTTCTTTTGTCGAACATTGCAAGGTCGATGTCGAAAGCAGAAGGAGCTTTTACTGCACTTTGCAAATGATAAGTCGTCAAGGGGAGGGGGCGATAGTCCCTCGTTAGTTTTCTTTTTCCCTTGGGCTCCGCAGAGAGCACTCCCAGACTTTTAATACGCCGCGCAGTTCGTTTTCGTTAAATTTATTATTAGTCTGTTTGCAGTGCTGTTCGCGGGTCATAATGAAAAAAATCGTCGTGAAAGCTGCCGTCTAGCAACTACTCGGGGGAATTGAGGACATGACGCTTAGCGAGGAGTCTGCTTTGTCCTAAAACTCTCCCTCTCCATCACTTAACTTAGTCTCTCATGGAGCTAGTAATCCTGGGGATAATATCTAACTCCCCCCCCCTTTCACCGCTACTACCACCAACCTCAAACCGTCCCACCGTCGTCGCTCCTTTTTGTTCCATCAAGTTTAAATCTGGTAACCGCTGGCTCAAGCGGTTAGTTGTTCTTGGCGATGAATGCAAATGAGTTCGAACAAACGTTTCGCTCATCCCGCAAGACAGACACAGTTGAAGTTTGTCGCGGAGCAGTCCCCGTTTTTATTCTACCAAACGTTATTTGAATGTTCGTTTGTCTTCAAAGCAATGGTAGGGGGGGGGAGGATTTAATTTACTGTAAGACTAATAAAAGACTACTGAACTGAAGCACATCAAAGTATTGTTCTCCCATGTTCAAATATTTGGAACGCACTTCACAACATATGAATGCAGCTATTCCACCCAAAAACTGGTGGCGCTGAAAATTCTGGAATTCGTCCTCTCATTTGTGTCACGACCATTATTGAGCAATCAGCTTATAGACTATTCGTGAGACTGCCAACTAGATTTTATTGAGAAGGTTCGTCTCTACTGCTTTTGTGTCGGGTATCAACTGTGAGATATGGTAGTCAATGAAATGACTGAGGTTTCAATTACGGAATTCTGAGGTTGCTACTAATTATTTTATAAACGTAAGTAAAGTGTCACTGTGATTAATTGGGCTAACAGCATGGTTTTCCTGTGAGCACTATCTTCAATTTATACGAAAAAACAGCACTTGAACCGATTTTCATAGCCTCACTTGACAATTTATTACGCTCTTCTTGGCATTTTCCCACGAACAAAAAATTTCATATTCCGGGTGATGCAACAATAATACGAGCGGTGCGTAGCAACACACAACTTTTCTCCACCCCCGTAAGTTCGAACACCAGCTACTTTGCGGGCGCTATATCTTCGTTCAACGCATTTCTACAGAAAAGTTTATACGGAACAACACGTAGGGACTAGTTTGCTGAGAGTACTCCGTAAGTTTGATCGAAATCGTTAGACACGTTTTTCAGAAAATTGGATAACCGATAAATCAATATTCGACAAATATACTTTTCTTAGCTAACGTGGCTTATATCTCCGTTCAACATATACAGAAATAATTATAGAGTACGAAATCTTGGTATGGGTTACTAAAAGACACTCCATTAGGATTTATCACATCTCGTGAAGAAGTTACCCTGGAATTTACGGAAATGTTCGAAAAAACGTTATTTTCGACACATTTTGATTTTTCTCTCTATTCAATGGACCGTCACAGGAACATTTATCGAAAAGAATATGTAGGTATCAACTATTTGAAAACATCCTGTGAGTTTGGTGAAAATCGCTGAAGCCGTTTTGCCAAAAAGCGTAAAAAACCTATTTTTGCTTCACGGGCCTATATCTCCGTTAACCGTATTTTCATGGAGGTACGTATGGAAAAGAAACGTTTCGTACAACTAGTAGAAAATAATTTGAAAGTTTAATAAAAATCGTTAGAAATGTTTTCGAGAAAAAAAGCGAAAAACCTTAACTTTTAGTACCCCTTTCCCATCAACCAAAATCGCCCATAAGTTTATTTTGGTGTTGAAAAAAAAGACGTCAAAACGAAAAAAGAACCAGCTCAATCGGTTCAGCCGTTCTCTCGCAAATCGACCTACAGACACGCGGACTACGCGCCGAAATTAGGTTTTTTAGGCTCAGTAAGCATCAAAACGTAAGGATCTGAAGAAAACCCAACTATTTTTTCAATACGATTGCAATACTTTCCTTTCCTTTTGGATAGTGGAAAACCATACGAAACATGACCAAACTACAACGGAAAGACAAAAACTAAATAGTTTTTGCAGGCAATCGACGCGACGTGACGAGTCGAGCTGTCATGTGGTTTTAATGAGACAGGAGGGAGTACGAAAGATTAAATGATAACTTTCGCTGTATTGTCCCGCGAGTTCTTTCAATTATTAGACATTGGCTCACCACAATTACTCAGTGACTCAATAACAATCAGTTTTTGGTCTAGACTCAAGTCACACACCTCTGAGACTCGTTCCATTCGACTCAACATCGAAAAATACCTAGAAAACGATAACCGAACACGACTTAATTTGCGATAAAGCTGCCGAAATTGCGTTTTCATTATTTTTTAAACCATTTTGTTTGCCCATAAAATCCATGGATTTCGACCGATCGGATAGCCGAACAGGCCCTTCCCACGACTAAATACCAAATGGGAGTTTCGTGCGAAAGAACAGACTTTTTTAGACCACGTTAAAGGCAAAAATTGGCCCTACATAAAGTGTCGAATCTAATTGAAAGGAAGGGGGGTGGAATATGTTCCTGACCAAAAACAGGTATATTACTCAGAATGAATAATAAACGAAAAAACACGATAGAACTATAAATAAATAAAGATTAAAAAAAATTAAATTAATGAAGATCAAATAATAAATGTTATCAATTATAATAGTACAAACGTTTTAATTTTTACTTTCCTTGGCTCTACAAAGTAGAAAGGAAAGTTACGTAATCGGCTGAAAAAAAAATTTTGAGTTTTCTTCAGATCTTTACGTTTCAGACCCCCCTGAGTACGAAAAACACTATTTGGGAAAATGGTCTGTGTGTCTGTGAACGATTTTTAGAGAGAACCACCTTACCAAATCCACTCAAACTTCATATCTCGGCCGCAGGTTACCATGGAACGCCAAAATCCACCGAAAGTTAACTATAGTTATCATAGTGATCAAAACACCAATTTTTTCTCTCAAAAACGGCTCTAACGATTTTGATTAAATTTTTTATATTGGTAGTTCCTAATACGACAATTATACCATGAAATTCCTATTGGGGGGAAAATGAAGAGAGCAGCACAATAAATTATCAAAAGTTTCGACCAAAAGCGTTTTTAGCGCAGTTTTTTCCTTATAAACTCCGCTGGAGTTTTTGTAAAATGTTTAAAAAAATTGTTATTGTAGGCCGATCCAATACCTATAAGGTGAGTGTTTGAAAACGCTCATGAGATACATGGGGCTCACTCCAGAAATTCCTGAATTTCAACTACTGCCGTTTGGCTTACTACCAGTTCTAAAAGTTTTTACAAATAACTCTGCAAAAGTAAATACTAACCTTCTTCAAAAAATCTATGTTTACAGCCTCATTAATTATCTGTATACCAATTGCTCAATAATAATCCTGGAATGAGTACGAGCAGCACAATAAATTCCGGAACTGTAAGCGCTACCGCTTTTTGCTACCATGAAATGTTGTTTGAACAAGTTCAAATGAACTGAGTGGTAAATGAATTGATTAAGTAGACAAACCCATATAGAAAGTGAATTGACGTAGAGCTAAGGAAAGTTGTGTGTTGCAACGCACCAGATATTTTAAATAGTTGAAACATGTGTTTCACAATAAATCTTCAAAAACTCGGATGAAATGTGCTGTTTTTGTATTGAACCTGCTTTAGCATTAGTCAGAAAGCGTCTTGTTGGGAGAGCATGAAATGTAATTATGAAATGTATATATAAAATACTTGGGCCTCGAGCCCCCTTCAGCTGTCATAACACCCCCCACCTCCTTCTCAAGAGTGGCGGGCTCTGGCAGTCGGAGCCTTTTCTTCTCGCCCTCATTTCCTCTCATCATTCACGTATTTCCTTCATTTGTGTTCAGACCTTGACCCAGAGATGTTTTGATGTTTTCGAATTTCAGTCTCAGGGTGTAAGCCGCATACATCTGAACAGTGGGTCCCTGATGGGACGAGTTCTTCTTGTAAATTGCCCCAATCGCTCCGACAAATAACAAGGATAGTCCAACAAATTATCTAGGCGAAGATTGAACCAGCAGGTTCTTCCACAATCACTGTCTAGACTGCCTGTTGGGTGTTTAGTTGGTAAATTGCCCAACTTTTAGCCTTCACCCCACTGCCAGAGACTGTCACCTTGGGAGGGAATGCAATCATGTCACAAAATCCCCCTTCACCATCACAAACCGCCTACTCTCGATCTACTCCCCCCCCCCCCCACATGATGACCCCTCTCCAGACCGCATCCAAGGTAGGCCTGGCACCTCAGACCTCCTTTCTCATAATACGAATATAGACACTTATAGGTAGCCCGTGTTCCCGCCAGAGCCCTTACTCACATATTCCTTGACCCAGAGAAGTTCCTATGTTGCACGTCGTCCAATTTTAGCCATAGGTTCTAGGCAGAAATATCACTGTGGTGTAAGAAATAACTTATACGGAGTGAATACGATAATGATTGTGTGACGATTAGGGGCAACCTTAGAAACTGCTGCCGTAGCACGAATAACAATCGCCTCACTGGGCATCAGTAAGGGTTCTCTCTACACCGGCTAAACAGTAAATGTGAACAACAAAAACCACGACAGTTCTGGGAATCATTGGACATTCAGTGGAGATCGTGGCGTGAATTGCAACAGCCCAACAAATTCTGGAAACTTACGCGCTATCGAATTCTGAAAGTTGAGGAAAGTTGTTTGGCCGTCGCGACAGATGAATTACAAGAACAGGTTGACGAAAGCTGCAACCTACATGCGTCGTCGTCGTCATCGTGCGCGTCGATTGTTAGGGGTCGCTCTGATACCGCAAGCTTCTCCCTCTTACGAGCTTTTCCCTTCAAAGGACAATCAGCTTCGACACAGAAAAGAGGCTTTATTCCTCCCTTTTGTAAATAATGCAGCCCTCGTCTTCCCTTTAAAAACTAAAGAAAGTTCAAAGTTCGTCGAATTTAATGACCGCAGCCGCAACTCGTTTTCACTGTCGTCGAAAAGTTTAGGCGAGTTGTCGATATTTCGACGAATACAATCTTTTTTGAAACGAGGGGTTTCACACAGACCGCCCCACGTAAAAAGAACGTTTTAGTTATGGAGCACCATGATTTCGTTAAAATCATTTCTTTGAAAAAGTTTCGTTTTAATTATAGTGGTATCAATTTGTTCGATTATGTAAACAGATACACAATTTAGCGTTAAAGCGTCTCAATTACCCCTCGATGCGTTTTCAATCGTACGTGAGCGGTTAAGGTGATTACGACCAGCTGAGGCTCACACTCTCCAGCGCGTCTTCACAACCAACAATATAAACGCCATCCATCTCCCACCTTTCACTCTTGGGTTAGTTCAAGGAAAATTGTGTAACTCTTCTTGCGATATTTCAAATTATTAAAACGATTGCAATACGATCCATTTGCGGAATATCGAAAACGAATTGCGAGCGACGAGGGGGCTCCCATTGAAATGGCAGGCGGCAAAGACCAGTAAGACGCGGGAGCTTTGCAGGCGCGGTAACGCCGCCTGCACGGCCAAGGTATAAGGAAAATACTTGTTTTACAACAGAAGGTAAATAGAGGTAAGAAAAGGAAGGGGTTAAAGGTTTTCCTTACTATTCTAAGTTTCTTAAACCTACAAAGCAGGAAGGAAAGTTATATAATCGGGGGAACGTTTTTGTTTTTGTTTATTATTCATTGAGAATAATAACTCTATGTGTAAGTACAAAATCCCATTTGGTATCTAATTGTGCCCACCTGTCCGGCAATGCGATCGGACGAAGGCCATGAATCTTATGGGCAACAAGTGATTCAAAAAATTAACAAAAACGCAATTTTGTCAATTTTATCGCAATTACGCAGTCTTTGGTAGTTTCTAGGTATTTTTCGATGCTGGGTCGAATGGAACGGACTGGACTGCATTTAGACAGTGAAATCACAGTAATAATAGTGAGCCAAAGTCTAATAATTGAAAGAACTCGCGGGACAGCGAAAGTAATCGTTTCGTCAATTAGACTCGTCGAGTTATACCAACTGCCGGCGTCCACATGCGCTTAGAATATGTAATTTTCGTCGTTATGTTTTCGTTTCGTTTACTGGTATTTTTTAATGCTGAATGAGGTGTGAGACTACGTCAACCTGTGCAAGAGAATAATAAACCGCCGTGTAGTATTTTCAGCGTTTTAAATTTTCTTAACGTGCCAAGAGCATTGGGAAGTATGGTTTGTCTGTTGTGAAAGCGATTGAGTGAGAACCGCCAAACTAAATCGAATCAAACTCGATATTGAGCGTTTAAATCAACGTCAAACGAAGGAATGCCAAAAATCGAGTCAAAACTAGCTATAGTTACTGGGCTCAAGTTAGCTACATATTCATAATCGAAAGTTTGCCCAGCCGTCCTGGATGGTCGCATCGGTTGACACGAAACATATTTAGAATCAGGAGAAAAATATCTCAGTGGATCTTTTTTAAGGTTTGTCCTGAAGTCATGGATAATCCAAACGGCCAAATAGATAGATATTAGATGGCCAATTTTGAACTAGGCCAAATTTTAAAAAACTGGAACTTGGACTGGAAACTTGGTCCTCTCCTGATTCCAATTATGTTTCATATTCATGTTTTGGACCACCTACGACTTCAGGGCAGCTTTTACTAGGTGGCCAATTTTGAACTGGGCCAAATTTCGAAAAACGTAAAAAAGTCCCACGGAGATATTTCTTTCCTGATTCTAAATATGTTTCGTATCAAACGCCGCGACCATCCAGAACGGCTGGGCAAACGGTCAAACGGTCAAACGTTCAACAATAACTACAGCGAAAGTAATCGTTTCATCCCTTGTACCCCTATCCCTTCTGTCTCATTAAAACCATCCGCCAGCTCGACTCGCCACGTCGTGCCAATTACCGACAGGTCCCTGGAAGTCAGTTTTCTCCGTTCCGTAGTAGGCAGGTCATGTTTCGATTGGTTTACTGGTATTTTTCGACACCGAATCCAATGGGATGGGTCTCGGAGATGTAAGACTTCGTCAAGCTTCTCTTCGTTTCAAGAGCTTCCACTTTGAGAGTATTCTGTAGTACGTAAGAGCGATTAAGTGTGAACGGCCAAACTAAATCGACTCAAACTCGATAATTAGCATTTAAATCAACGTCAAACGTCTAAATGAGGGACTGCCAAAAATTGAGTCAAATATATCTGTAGTTACCACTGTAATCACAACTCCAAATTTAAAAAAATGGAAAACCGCTACAGCCATCAGTCCCGAAGGAAACAGTATTATAACATTTTCGTCTGAGGGAAAATGAATAGCAAAATAATAAGTTACCAAATCTTTTGACGATTTGAGTGCAGCTTTTCCCCATAGATACTGCTGGTACGGTTTTAGCGTTCACAAAACAATGAGATTGATCGTCTAATAAATTATCTATACGAGGAAACTTTAATAACGAGCATAAAATAATTAGGAACAATCTCGAAAATTCCGGAATTCAACCTGTTCTCGTTTCTTCGAACAATGTTACGCGATCAGCTGAAAAAAATTGTTTGTTCTCTTCAGGTCTACACTTGTCAGGAAAACACTATTTGGGAAAATAGTCTGTTTGTTTGTGTGTGTGTGTGTGTGAACACGATTGAGAGTAAACGGTGGAACTAAATCAACTCAAACTATCTACCACCATGGGAGCGAAAAAAAGGGTACGAAAAAATCCATTCAAAACTAACCATAGTTATCATAGTGTTCCAAACACTAAACATTTTTTTCTCAAAAGCGACTTTAACGATTTTGATTACATTTGTTATATATACAGCTTCTAACAAGAAAACAACACCATAAAATTTCCATCAGTGGGAAAATGACGAAAGCAGCACAATAAATTACCAAACCGAACCAAATCGACCTAGTTTAGCTGTATTTTTTTCCTTGTAATCTACGTTAAAAAATTGAGGAAGTAGTTGAATAATTTACCAACACGTAGCGCCTTGAATAATATATATAGGAGTTTCTCAATTTTTATCATGTACTACGTATTATTTCAAAAAGGTGAACACGATCTTTCTAAAAAAAAACTAAGTAGGCAGTTTCATAAACCTCCTGTGCAATGATTGCGAAGTGATAGTCATGGCATGAGTAGGAGCAGCACAATAAAGTCCGGAACCTTGAACGCCGCCAGTTTTCGAGTAGAACGCGGGTATAAACAGAATGAAGGTTCAGGTTCAGATTTGATCTTTCAAGAAAGTTGCTGAGTGCACGAGAGGGAAGGAAAGTTGTGTGACGCGTTACACCCGGTGTTTTGCATCGTTTCCTATATAATTGCAGAACAGTAGATACAAACGTTACACAAGCTCAGCTGAACGTATTGAATTAGCAGCTAAAATGTACGTGGGGTTGAGGAAGGGCGTGCGATGCGTCGCCTCAGATATTTCTAAATTCATGGGGGCGGAGTGGAAACGCTCCCTTGCAATAAAGATGCCTCTGGATGTGGACCAGTCGCGAAAGAGGTTTTACGAAACGGCGATCAGATCGAGCACGTCTCACTTCTCCAATCGCCATCTTGACCTTCTCGAAGGGACAAGAGATAGAAAATGGGTTCCCAACAAAGAATAGGACGAAGGAAGAAAAGGTCAGACGGAACAAGACGAGGGAAAAAAGAAGAAAAAAGAAAGAGATCGGAGAAGAGGGAAGCGGCATTGATATATCAGGTTTTTCTGCATTCATATTCCCGCAAAAATTGGCAAAGAGGCACGTTCCCCTTGTAGTACGGTTCGAAGGCTCGAAAGGAGGAAGGAGGAGGGGGCAATAAATGTGTCAGATTGCACGAAGGAGGGCAGCCGACTGTAGAGAACACTTGGAAGAAGGTGGAAGACGTAAAGGTGGATTGCGATGGGTTGTAACAGCCATAGAAGGAAAAAGGAACATTCGTCAGACTAGGAACAAAAAAAGAAAGAAAAACGCCTCTTTTCCCCCCTTTTTTCCTCGGCTATCTGTCTCACTCGCACCTCACACGCCCTAAAAATACAATCCCTGAATTATTATTTTCTTCCCCTCACCCCCCAACACCTTTATTTTGCTTCTGGTTGAAGAGGACGTTACACGATCAACGAGCGGAGTCAAGAAGAAGGAAGTGGCTGGAAAAAAAAGGAAGATGAATAGGTGGAGCGAGAGGGAGAATGCTAAGGATGTCGTTCCTCCATAAATAATCCTTCAAGTCGGCAGCAGCCACTCACCTCAGCGTCTTCCTTCATTTGTAATCCAGACAACCGGGATATTATAGAATTTCTAATTCGCGGCCAACTCCCCTGTCAGTGTCCCCGCTCCGGTTGTGTACTCTCCAACGTTGAGAGTGATGTATCGTGCGAGATTCAGGTTTGGTTAAGGGGGTTTAGAGCGCCCCAGCAGCCGACTCCTTAACAGCTTTCCCCTTCGACGGAATCAATTTTCGGACCCTGGCCCTCACGGAATAATTTCAACGCTTCTGATATCCAGTAACGTCGAAAGCAATAAAAACGGTAATTTCTAATCTAGTTCAACTAGAAAAAGCATTGAGTGCGATGCACCGCAAATTTTCACTCGGTTTACCTGAAAAAACTGTTCAAGGTTCCAACTACTGTATCGATCTTTATTGGGCTATTGTTGCATAAACAGTTCATGAGGTTGTCATGATTTTTTAGAAGGTTCGTGTTAACATCTCTGAGATTACGTAAACACTGAAAAAAGGTAGTTAAAGGAACGACAATAGTTTCAATTCTGGAACTTTGTGAGATGACCAACATAAATGAAGCAATACTGCGAGGAAGTGTGCTAGTTACTTCAGAGTTAAGTAACAGAGATAGCTCACACGACACTTATAGGTATAAGTCTCTTTCGCGAGTAGGGACGAGGGCTGACAGGGAGCACGGTCGTAAGGGGGTGGCAAATGTAAGGGGAGGGAAGCGAGATCATGGAAGGGGGTAGGGAAAACCCCTTCCAAGGTCTCAAAATCTTCGAGAGGAAAAATATCCGTGCATCTGCCAGGGCAAGTATGGATTGGGTGGATGCTGAGCTAGTGCAACTGCTGCAACCTTCATAAACGGCTACTAAAACTCTGAATTGTTCAGGAACAGTCATTACAATAAGAAAACAGGCCTGTCTGGGAAAAGCACCTTCGTTCAGATACTGGAGGGGGGGGGGTCCTCATCGAGGTCTGTTTCCTTATTTGATGACTGTTCTTCAACCCTCAACGAGGGTTATATAAGTCATGGAAGTTGCGGTTTCACTAATGTGCAAGAGGCCCCTGCAGCATCCAAGCTCAGATCTGCGGTGCGTCAGGTATTTGGTCGTTAGCCAGTCTCCAGTAGAGAGCTGTTGCCAGCGTGTGACCATGCAGCGGTGACTACCTGGGGAATCCTGTACCATGGGAGGAGTTCTTAATCTGGTATTCCACCTGATCTAACTATTTACTAGGGTGGCTTTGTAGCAGTCAATTCTGCTAAGTTCGTCTGCCCTCCCAGCAACCGTCGCTCACTGTTGTAGAAACTATAGTGGAGCAGCTCATGGTTTCCTGTTTCCTCCGCACTAGACGTACAAGACGTGCATGATGTGTCTTTGAGAGATAAAAAGTGGAGCCGCGCATTGAAGTCGCCATGTCCCGCGACGAACTGGCTCGTCCAGTGGTCGAGCCAGTTCCAGGTTCTTTACGACAGAAGAACCTGAGAGAGAGAGAGAGAGAGAGAGAGAGAGAGAGAGAGAGAGAGAGAGAGAGAGAGAGAGAGAGAGGGAGTGAGTGGGAGAGGGAGGGAGAGAGAGAGAGAGAGAGAGAGAGAGAGAGAGAGAGAGAGAGAGAGAGAGAGAGAGAGAGAGAGAGAGAGAGAGAGTATGAGAATAAACATGCACTTCACAATCCAAAATCCAGGGTTGAGAGAATCGATTCATGTCTTGACGAAAGACGCCTTCCTCCTCATAGAACGCCTAACGTCAGCTGATTAGTTGCACTCTTGTGCTACGGCTCATGGAGTCTAGAAGGTGTTGTTGTCCACACACACACAGGTTACCGACGTTCTACAAATAGTGAAAAAATACGTCTTCAAAAAAATGTTGAACATTTCAAGTCTAGTGATCGTCCAATAGGCGAATTCCTTCAAAAATAAAGAAACGTTGATGGGGCGTGAAGAGGAATTTAAGTACTAAACTACGAGCTTAACCCCCTTCCCCCCTCCAATTCCTCTCGACAACACAAGCGAAACCCACAGTTTTGAAAATGAGGAGCGGTTACGGGCGTTTTTACGATCCCCCGTATCCACAGAACACCTCAGCCCTATAATTGGTATCAGTTTCCCGTTGCCAGGGCGAAAGGGCGGTTTTACGAGTCGACGCTCATTGCGAAAAAGGGGGAAAGTTACGACGGCAACAAACCTAGCAGGAGTTTTTTTTGTATGTGTGTGTGTGTGTGTGAGTGTATACGTCTGTGGGTTCGCTTTGGGTCGCTCCAGGTGGACATTTTGTCTCCATCGAGGGGTTTCTTCGGTAAATTAATACGAGCGGGCGAGTGGTTTTGCGGTTATTTTACGTTCGTTAGCGCCCTTCGTTCGGCCTGAAGTTCGCACAAACAACCCCCCCCCCTCCCCCGCCCCACCCTCATAACCGACCGTTGAGGGATAAATTCTGCTCAACTTGCTCCGAAGCCCTGCCCTGATTCCCCTTCTGCCTGCAAATAGGTTTACTTCTCCAACTTGCAGGTTCCTCTTTTTATGAAGCTTGACGTACAGTAGGAGAAGAATTATTTATCAATTATACATTTAGGTTACCTACCCTGCGCAACCTTCAGCGCAATATGGCAACTATACCAATTACTTTCTACTACTATCACACAAATCGAAAGAAAATCGTATTTATATTTATCGTTGGATTGACAAAAATCGCTGAAATTTTGGGCTGAGGAAAGTTAGACATTTAATTAGTACTTTTCGTATAGTGTTAGTGATTGAATGGTGATTGTGACGGCAATATTTTCAGTGTCTTCTATTTTGAGGCGGAACCGTAAATTTTTTATCAGCTGTTGCGCCGAGCAAAGAAACGAACAGTGTCCAGGCGGTCGTGACGGATGGCATGAGTAAGATGGGGAATACCCTTTCGGATACTCACTCATGAGCGATCCAGGTGGGTAGGGGGAGCTCCCGCTTTCGAAGCTGGTGCCCTGGTATACTACACTGATGGCTCGGTGCAGGGTGGCCTTGCAGGGGCAGGCATCTTTGGGCCGAGGGTCAGAGCAGCGATCCCATTGGGGTCACTGGCCATGGTGTTCCAGGCAGAGGTGGCTGCGGTGACAGTCTGTGTGCTGCGGCTGCTGCAGAGGGGACTGAAGCGGCAGAGAATCTACATCATGGTGGACAGTCAGGCCACTCTCAAGGCCTTAGCCTCATACTGTCTTACATCGCGGCAGGTGTGGGAGTGTCTGACTGGACTGAAGGCCCTGGCCGAGGACAACAGTGTAACACTGTGTTGGGTGCCAGGGCATCAGGGTATAGAGGGAAACGAACGGGCTGATAGGTTGGCTAAGAAGGGATCAGAGCAGATCCCTATTGGCCCTGAGCCCTTTGTTGGGACTACCAGGAGCCATCTACGTAGAGAGGTTGGCAAATGGGAGGATAGGTGCAGGGCTGCTCATTGGCAGGGGCTGCCCGGCCTTAGACAGTCAAAACTCTTTATCCGGCTCTCCAGAGAGAGGTCCAAGGAGGTGCTTGCACTGGGGAGGAAGGATATGAGGATCATATGTGGCCTGTTCACAGGTCACTGTCCGCTGAGGTACCACCTTGCAAATATTGGCAAGTGCGAGGTACAGGTATGCAGGTTTTGCGAGGTAGGGCTAGAGACGCCAGAGCACGTGCTGTGCGTATGCGATGGACTCAAGGCATCGCGCCGTTCTGTGTTTGGGAGGCCCTTTCTTCAGCCCGAAGAGGTGGCAAATGCAGAACTTGCGGATATCCTCCGCTTTGTGCGGGGGTGGTGGGGGCGCATAGGTGACGTCACACCAAGTGAGACCAGTGCCGTGGGGCCTGGGGGTGGTGCAGGTGGGCCATGATCCGAGTATCATGGATGCCCTTACAATAGGCCCGTTTGTGGCTGCAGTGAGGGTATTGCCTGCATCCACCGTTTCAAAAAAAAAAAAAAGAAAAAAAAGATGGGTAATAGAAAAGCGGAGAAATGGATCCATGATGGGCGAGCTTAACCAAATATCACGCCGCATCAAACCACTTTCCTTAGCTCTACGTCAATTCACTTGGGTTCACTTGGGTGGGTTTTTCTAGTTACTCAATTAATTTATCACTCAGTTCATTTGAACTTGGCCAAACGTCACTGGCTCGAACTCATTCCCGGACCGTTATTGAGCAATTGGTACACAGAGCACCAGGTAACACGATTGTTTTTGAACAGGATAATAATCACTCTTCCAGAGTTATCCGGAACTAACTTATACACAGACTAACAGAAATTATAGTTTGTGAAACGGCGGAAGTTGAAATTCCGCAATTTCTGCACAGGCCTCTGTATACGTTATCAGCGTTTTTAAACGCTCATTGTATAGATATTTGGTTGGATTACCACACCAATTTTTTTCGAAGATTCTAGTAAAATTTCAGCAGATTTTATTAAGCAAAAAATAAAAATGCGCTGAAATCGATTTTCGTCGAAAATACTGATAATTTATTGCGCTGCTCTTGCCATTTTCCCACAGATTGGTATAGTTGCCTTATTGAGGGCTGTCAGTATAAAGAATCGTTATAGCCGTTCTGAGGAAAAACACGTTTGGTGTTTTGATGACGATGATAACTATATTTAGTTTTGAGCGGGTTTTGCTCATACTATTATTTTGGCTTCCCATGGTGGCCTGAGGGCTGATTCGGGTCAGCTTTTCTTTCTCAATCACTTTCACACACACACTCACACAAACCATTTTCCAAATAGTGTTTTTCGGACTGAATAGTAAAGATTTGAAGAGAACTCAAATTTTTTTTTCAGCCGATTACAAAACCTTTCTTTCTACTTCGTAAAGCCAAGGAAAGTAAAAATCATCGTCTCGATTTGGATGTGTTCAATCTTCCAAAAGAACATATTAAAAACGAATTGATTTTGGAAGACGTTGTTTTGTTAACACACGGTGTTTGGCAGGCCGAATTGGCTGGGCGTTTGACCTCCGGAATATTCGCACTCGCACCTAACAGTACTCTCAACCATTTGGTTTGTACCTCCAGCCCAGCTCCTCAGTTATTTCCAAGTGTCAACTGCTTTCCCCCTGTCCTGGACTTTCCCATCTATCTTTCCCACCCCACAGTTTTATATTCCTCTCCACAACAGAAAGCTCCTCAATACGGTCAGTTATCTATCAGCCCTCGTGAACGACAGTTGTCTCCCAGTTCTCCCAACTTATTCGTCTCTCAAGTCTGCACTACTCACAACTCTTCTCTCTCTCTCTCTCTCTCTCTCTCTCTCTCTCTCTCTCTCTCTCTCTCTCTCTCTCTCTCTCTCTCTCTCTCTCTCTCTCTCTCTCTCTCTCTCTCTCTCTCTTTCTCTCTCTCTCTCTCTGTCCCTCGCCCTCCACCTAGTATCTCACAACCTGTCTCACATGTATTGAGAGTCTCTTTTGCCCGTTTATATACTCATACTAAACCGGATATTGCTATTCTGTCAGTTTCAAACTCCCCCATTCGTGCGCCCAACACACGGTCCGTTATTTTTTACTGTACAGTTGAATAGTTTGACAGATGGGATCATTTTTGCGATTGGATGACAATCAAACAGCTTTTCGTAATCGGCATTTAGAAGAGTTCGTCGTTCAAAACTCGGTAAATTTTGATTTCCAAGAAACCAATGTCCGAGCGGGGGTTTGTAGAGCCACATGCAGTACAAAAAAGATTACTGACATTATCATTCGTGGTGTCAGCGAATGCTATGTCATAACTAATTTTAATATTTTGTATATTTATTTACCTCTATGCCACACGGTTCTAAAATATCAGGATTTCACTCACATACTTTATTGTTATTTTTATACCTAATTCCGACCATTGAAACTCAATCGGCAGCGTTAGTTATGGCAGATTTTTGTAAACTCGGAGTGGGCGAGTGGAATTTAAAAGGTTGAGCTCGTTTTTAATAGTATTTTGCCGAGGTCTATGTGGTCAACAGTAGTGCTTCCTTGATTGAGGCTCTGGAACGGGGTTTAGACGCAGTTCGACCGGATGCAGTTAACCCTTCCTTTCAACTATGAACCGGAGAAGACGTGATGCAGTTTTTTATTTATTAAATAAAGTTGGGGACTTTCGTTGGACTGTTCGCTTTCTATGTTCATGTACAATTCGTGGCACTTGATTAACTGTTGTCCACGTTGAAAACAAACTACTAAAAAGAATGTTCGAACGCCGATTCAGTATGGGTTTTTTTACCTCGGAATGCCCACACCTGCCCTACTGGCAAAGTCATTGTTTCCCCCTTGTTACCTGCGGAAATTCCACCTCCGCTGCGGTTATTTCCAACAGCAACGGATTTCCTCCTGGTTTTCCTATCTTAATTTTTCCTCCCCTCAATTTCAGATTCCTCTCCACAGCAGACAGCTCCTCCCAAACTCATTCTCCTACGAAATATCGTGGAAGTCGGTCTTCTCCAGCTCTCCCAACACAGTCATCCAACACCTTCCGCGACACAGCCATCTCCAATTCTTCCAACGGAGTTTTGTTTCACCTCTCATCGACATCAAATTTCGGATTTCTTCTTCCCTCCCCCTACAACCAGTTTCACGCCTTCAGAGCCCTTGTTCGAGCTTATATACTCACAACTAAGTATCCAAATCTTGTGATGCCAACTCTTCAAATAACAAATTCGTACTCAACTAAAACCCGTCTCTGAGATTCATTCAAGTCTATCCTGGTCGAAACAAAGAAAGTGGGACTGGATGGGTGGATTGAACTGGCACGTGCTTTTGTATGTCTTTGTAACTTGACAAATGAACAACCGCAAATGCAGTTTAACTTTAAGAACTACTTTCATTGTCGATTTACTGAAAGTTAGTGGACGAAGACGAAGTGACAAAAGATAACTCAGCTATGACTACTGAGAGGCTGTCGTTTGTCGTGCAGCAGACGGAGAACAGTAAACATAAAAAACCAAAAAACCGTGACAGTACCATAAATTAACACCAATTAGTACCAATGCGCTGCTAACTCGATAAAGTGGCATAAATAAGGGCTAAAAACTAAATTCCCCAACTCCCAGCACCACCAACCAGTTTTGATATAAAACCAGTTATACCAGTTTCTTGTAAGTGAGTGAAAAACATACTTGAAATTTCCAAATGAGGGAGGAATTTATGGACACGTGCCTCATTATTTTTGTGGCACGTGAAATCTGGCGTTTAATACGATGAATAAATCGTTAATATTGTTATTAAACAAAATAAAAACAACAACAATTTTCGTCCGGACGGAAGCATTTCAGGAATGAAACCGGCGAAAATTAATTATTTAGGAGCTGATCAATTGAGCGGCCTCCCCCCCCCCTCTCACTCCCCTTCACAGTTCGCCACGTAAAACAATCAAGTTATTCCTCAGAAGTGGAGCGGAGAAAACGCCATTAACAAAAAAAAAGGTGGCAAAAAGAATTTAAAAAAAGCTCTTTCCTAACGACTTCCAATTAATTAATTAAAGTGCTTCTCACAAATCCCTCGTCAAAAAGATGAACCCTCCCCACCCCCTCGATCATCCGAAGGGGAGAGGGTGGGGGTTAGAAAGGAACATTTTCTTCTTTTTTTTTCCTAAATCAAAATTTAATGTTAAGTTTTCTCGACAGCTCAAAAGAAAGGGGGATAAGGAGAGAAGAGATTCCGGTCTCTGCCTCAAGATTGGATTTTTCTTTCTTCCCCTCGCCCCTCTCTCGCTCTTCAACCACCAAACCTCCAATCTCCTACTCCCACCTGTTTCGTATGCTCCATCTCATTTGTTGAAGGTTACCTCCTTTTCCGACCTCTTTTTTTCTCTCTATCTCTGTCAGTTTCTCTCACTCTTCCCTTTCCTCTGACCCAACACAAGAGTTAGTTCGCCAATTACTGGAATCAAGCCGGAAGTGCGAGGAAAAGCCCCTCTCCCCTTCAACTTGCGAATTTCCCACTTCCTTCGTTTTTCTCTTCCCCGGTTTTCCGACATTAACCTAATCCAAACTGCTTCAAAAGTTTGGTTCCTTTTTCAAACCTCCTCAGGTTTTTTCTTCGGACGGCGAAAATGTTACAAATTCACGCGGCAATAACCTCGTTTTTTTGGCTTCTGCCGTTCTCCTTATTGCGTTCTTTTCTACTTTCGGTCGTTCGGGGTTAACAGTACTCGACTTAAGAGCGGAGCAGTTCGAGGAAAGCGGAAGTGGGGCAAAAAGAATTTAATTTGGCAAAGTAACTATATCGCGGATCAGCAGTTTTGCTTGTAGAATCAGGTTTTAAGAGTTCTTTAGAAGTGTGAGAAAAGAAGACGAATTTACACACAAAAAAAGGCAGAAGAGGAAGATGAACGCACAAGAACGAGCGGTGCGTAGCAACATACAACTTTACGAAATCCCTTTAAGTTCGAACACCATCTACATATGCGGATCTTCGTTCAATGCATTTTTACATGAACATTTATACGGAACAAAATGTAGGGACTAGTTAGTTAAGAGTCATTTGTAAGTTTGATCGAAATCGTCTGAGCCATTTTTGAGAAAATTGGAATACCGATAAATTAATATTCGACAAATCTCCTTTTCTGAGTTAACTTTTCTGATATCTCCGTTCAACAGATGGATACAGAGATAGTTGCGGAGAAAAAAATGTGGGTTTAGAATGCTAGAAGACACTCCATATGAATTATCACATCTGGCGAAGCAGTTACCCTGGAATTTACGGAAATGTTCGAAAAAATGTTATTTTCGATACATTTAAATTTTTATCTCTGCTCAATGGACTTTCAGAGGAACATTTATTCAGAACAATATGTAGGTATTGATTATTCGAAAACACCCTGAGAGTTTGATGAAAATCGTTGATGCCGTTTTGCCAAAAAGCGTGAAAAACCTATTTTTGCTTCATAGGCCTATATCTCCGTTCACCGTATTTTCATGGAGATATGTATGGAAAGAAAAAGTTAGGTATTGGTTAGTAGAAGGTAATTTGAAAGTTTAATCAATATCGTTAGAGCTGTTTTCGAGAAAAATGCGAAAACCCCTAGTTTTTGGTACATTTTCGTCCCCCCCCCCTTCCCATCGGCCGAAATCGTCCATAAGTTTATTTTGGAGTCTACAAAAAATAAAAAACAAAACAAAAAAAGAACCAGCTCAATCGGATCAGCCGTTCTCTCGCAAATCGAACTACAGGCACACACACACGGACCACGCGCCGAAATTAGGTTTTTTATACTCAGTCCCCAAATTTTTTTTTTGACACGATTACTATACTTTCCTTTCCCTTAGGGGTAGCGGAAAGTAAAAAGCAGACGAACAAAGTGGAAGAAGAATGTAGAAGGTAAAAGAAAAAGAATGCTGAATAGTAACGTGGACAACAAAAAAACAATGCAAGTGAGGAAGAATGCACAAGAATAACGCTGCAAACTCTTACGCAACGGTTGTTTATTATCTTAAACAGCTTGGCAGCTCACAGCCAGTCTGACAGTTCCGAGACCCACCACGTTCGATTCAGCGTCGAAAAATACCAGTAAACCACACGAAACATGAACTGATTACAACGGAAGGACGAAAACTAAATATTCCAGGCATAAGTAAGCGCCTACAGGCAATTAGCACGAATTGGCTAGTCGCGCAGGGGACTGGTGGGGGGGGGGGAGTACGAACGATGAAACGATTAGTTTCGCTGTAGTCAGTAGTAGAGTTGTTGCTCGCTATAATCACTGTAATTTCACTATACGAAGTTGTAGACGTCCGATACTCATTGCACTCGGCCCAGGATCTAAAAATACCTTGAAACATTTACCAAACACGGCCTATTTGCGATAAAACTTCCAAAATTGCGTTATTGTTAATTTTTTAACGCTTTTTCCCATAACTACCAAGGGCTTCGTCCGATCGAATTGCCGAGCAGGCGGGCATAAGTAGATACAAAAAGAAGAAGGCAGAAAGAAGAAGAATGTAGACGATACGTAACACACAACTTTCCTTAGCTCCACAAAAAATTTACTGATTTTCCTGGTTTTTGCGACTAATTCGATATATTTTTCACTCAGTTCATTTGAACGCGCCGTTTCACGCGGAGCGGAGTTAATAAGGAAACACCACACTAAAAATTTCATCTAAATGTTTGGTAATTTATTGTGCTGCTTTCATCATTTACCACGGATGGGAATTTCATGGTATTGTTGAGTAATTTGGAGCTGTCTATACAAAAATGTAATCAAAATTGTTAGAGCCGTTTTTGAGACAAAAAATATTTAGTGTTTTGATCACTATGATAACTATAGTTTTAGACTGACTTTTTTCATACCCTTATTTTGGCGTCCCATTGTGACTTGCGGGCTAAATATCTGGGGCTGATTTGGTTCAATCGCGTTCCAAATAGTGTTTTTCTGGTGTTTTGTGTTAAAGAACTCAAAATCGTTTTTTCAGCCGATATAGTAACTCCCCTTTCTACGTCGTAGAGCCAAGGAAAGTAAAAAGTAGAATAAGAAAATGTGAAAACGAGAGCAGAAGATGGAACTTCTAAACAAAACCAAATCGGAATTATACAATGGATACCAGAGTGACATGTGGTTCCTTTTGTGTACTTATTGGCAGGCAAGAACACGCGTCGCGTGTTCACACCCGAGTACTGAACAAATGGCGAACAAAGACTTGGGTAGAAGCAACCTCTCTAACCTCTCTTGGCTATAAGCAGCAATTAACGTACATATTTAAAAGGAAGGGTATACTACAGTTTCTCTTTCTTTTTATACGTCCTCAATCGAATATCGTAAACTTGAACTTGAATTATTAAAACAGCTCACAGCCGGCTCAGTAGTGGGACAGTTTGTAACCGTGAAAACACTCACTTTACACCACTGAATGAATACAGAAAGCGGCTTTACGTTGGAAAGACCCACGGTTCTGCTCCCACAAGAACGATCACGATTTGTAGACCGCCAGATGACGTCAATCTAGATTCGGCTCCACATACTGTCGACGGCAAACAGTAGCAAGCACAAGTATCGTTCCTTTACATAATCTAAAGAATAATAAGTTGCAAAACTTACCCCTGGCAGAGTCTTGATGTTATGTAACGCATTCTGAGCCTCCAACGCAGCCTTTCTGGTGAAAAATGTGACGAAACAACAACCTGAAAAAAAATACCAGTTCACTTTAACGTTATGCGGGGTGGACAAATTTAGTCAGAATAAAGTGGGGCTTTAAGCCGGCGTATGACTCATAACAAGAGGTGGCAGTTTAAGTACTCGTAGAAAAAGGGTAACAGAGGCTAAGAGGGACTGGTGTAATTTGAGGCAGTTGAAGGTTGCTTATATAACTCTGATCACCAAATATGAGCATGTTGAGATTTTTAAAAGAAGGAAAGACATGGCGGAAAGCTGTGCTCGATCGCTACCCCCTTAGGAAACCCAACGTTAACCGTGTGTACCAGAGAATACAATTTTTCGTTTCGTTCCACATTTCATACGAGTAGTACGTTCATATATCATAACATACAACAGTCGGTAGGACCAAATTTTATGGTGTATGTTGACAGACTGCCAGGAAAGCCGATGGTATGCCACTTTAGATCAAGAGGCCCAGATAGTAGAACTGTCATCTCAGGAGGAGCTAGAGTTAAAGTGATGAAGGCTCTAATTTCGAAATACTTGGAGAAGTGGTCGTCTTGATGAGGAAGGCAATGCAGCTGTATTTCTGGAATTTTGTACACCCAGGTCTGTTTCCTTATAAAATGACTGCTCCTAAACCCTCGGCGAGGGGTATGTCAGTCATGCAAGATGCTGTTCCACTAATATGTAAGACGCTACACGCTGCAGCATCCAACGAACTAAAACCTGCCGTACGGCTAGTATTAGGTCGTTAGCCAGTCTCCCGGTAGAGAGCTGATGCGTGTGTGTGACCGTGTGGAGCGGAGGTATTACCACCAGGGGTATCCTGTACCAAATGGGAGGGGGTTTCTAATCTGGTTTCTCACCTGATCTAACCATTTACTTGGGTCGTAGATCAAAGGGATCAGCTATGACCACGTTTCTTAGCCATTACCTTCATCGTGAACTCAGCGGAACGGTTATAGGCTTCCTTAGTAGCAGTCAATGCTGGTAAGTTCGTTTGCCCTCTCAACAACTTTCGCTCACTGTTGTAGAAACTACAGTGGAACAGCACGTGGTATCTTGTTTCCTCCGCACTGGAGGCGCAACACGTGCATGATGGAGAGTTTTGAGAGAGAAGAAGTGGAACCCATTGAAGTCGCGATGTCCCGTGAGGAATCGTCCGGTGGTCTGGCTCAACCCACCTTCTCTCATCACGTTCACGGATGTTGGGGAAGGGCTCATACGTGTCACATCAATTCTGTAATACCCCTACAGCTCAGCGGATGATCCCCTTCACAGACCCTATATAGAAGACTCTTACGCTCCCTGGTACCAGCACACCATGACTATGAATCTACCTGCAAAAAGTTGTCAGAAATGTACAACTTGAAAGCCAAAGAATTGGCCCTCCTCAACCTAACGTGCAAAGTCCGAACATGAAGACATGAAGACGCGGTTGCACTTGGCTCATACAGATAATACACAATAAAAGTTCCTAGCGGGAGACGACACCTCAAGGAGACCCGAGAAGGGACAGAAAGGGGTGAAAGGAACAAGGTAAAGAGGCAAAAGATACTATTCCATGGGGCGTCTTACTGTACATTAACTCCCCTGCCAATTCAATAACCTACACTTCTTCTTCCCACGTATTTTGTGTCATTCGTTTCCTGTTTGTTTATAGTTTATGGCACATCCTTATGGTGAGGCTGGTTTGTGATAGCATGATCGAAACCAGGGGCAATGTTCAAAACTGCACATTCTCCATATCTATTGTTTTCACATTTCCAGGTGGGGTTTCTCGTGTCAGGTTAGCACGAATGGAAAGAATACTAGAATCCCATCCTGCCCTTCTGAGATATCCAACAGTACAGTTTTGAACCTGGTAGCTCTGTTCTATTTTTTACTGCTACAAACCAAGATTTTCGGTTTGGGTAAGCATGAATGAGTACAGTAACAAAATAGCGTACTGCCTTTTAGTTAGCCTCCTTTAGTTACCGTCCTGCTAATCAACTTTCGCTTTTGGATCAGATGTGATGGACACAGTGTTTAATACAAGCATTCTCTATCAAGCCTTTACTTTTCCTCCTTACTCCTCTTTATCATTAGCTAGCACGTATAGGAAGAGTGATGGGCTCTCACCATCCCGTATTTTTTAATAACCTTCCGACAGATTTCTATGCTTTGAGCAACAAGTGGAAGTTTCCAGCATCTTGCACCACCCTTTCTCTCTTTCATTGTGCTCTGAATCCTTTCTATTCCTTAGGGAATCAATTTAGACTCCCCTGACAGAACTTTGATTCATTCTGAAGGGGTTGTTTGTTTCAAGCCGTGAACAGAATCAGTGACAAAATTCCAGCGTGCTGTCCTTCAGAATAACGTTCTCGAATGTCTTCAGGCAGAATTTCAAAGTTTCAATAAGCATCAATTGGCAGATTCACGGGGCTCCTCAGATCGTTAGCACGAATGGAAGGAAAAAATCGGGTCATTCTCAAATCATCAACGTCCTCAGCTTTGAGCCACTATCTTCGAGCGTAACACTCTGAGAAGGTGCTCACAGGCAACGAGTTAGCTTCCATTCATGGAGAAGTATGTTGTGGCAGCCTGAGGTGTTCTGAGACACCACGCTCTGCGAGTTCACTAGCAGTAATTCTCTGTGTGTTCACAAAGGGTTTCACGCAGCTGTGTGTGTGTGGGTTCTCTGATGTATCAGGAAGGATCAGAGAGACTACAGTTTGGCGCGTAATTGAGATGAGCTGAGGGGGATGTTCCACCATCTTCGTAAGAAATGCCAGACTGAAGCTTAAGACAAGCTGCGGTCAATTACCCTCGAAAGACGGTGACATGGCTCAAGTTGGGTAATTGCATTAACGCAACAGAGCGACTGGTGCCTTTGAAGAGCAAC
Source organism: Pachypeltis micranthus (assembly GCA_020466155.1). Taxonomy (NCBI): domain Eukaryota; kingdom Metazoa; phylum Arthropoda; class Insecta; order Hemiptera; family Miridae; genus Pachypeltis; species Pachypeltis micranthus. Next base: position 45,787,712 of record CM035769.1, read on the forward strand.
GGGAATGTACATTCGATTAAGCGTTCTGCGTATTGATCAGAGAGGACGCCTTTTGACCAAAGAGGATTCGACAGTTATGCCCCCCCCCTCCTTCCTCTTGCTCAAGCTACGTTCAGAGGGGACGATCAGAAAAGAGGCTGAAGAGGCGATGGAGAGGGCGGGGGTTGCGCGGAACTCCCTCGCATATAAATCATCCTAGCAGCACTAGCCAGCCTCTCTCCTCCCTTACCCACACCCGACTGCGCTCCAGAACTTCCCTTTCATGCTTCTCCCCCCCCCCCCCCCTCTTCCCATTACCTCGCTAAGCAGTCACGTCCTGGCATTGCTAATCGAACCTCTTCACCCCAACTCCCCGCCACCGCTCCTCTTCTCTGCACCCCTCCACGTTTATTGTATCACATCCCAACCCTCTCATCCAACTCCAAGCTCTCCGTCCGCAAATGCTTGAGGCTCGAGTTAACACCGATTAACTCTTTTGAATAGCAACCCCGCTGTAATTTACGCGTGAATATAAATTGATTTCAGACGAAGGTTTACTGTTAGGCGATGAAGGCCCGAGCTGTGACTTATGATCCTTTTGCGTGCTTTACGTTCCACGACGCGAATTGGAACAGTGAAGGCCCTCACGGTCCAAAGAGATTATTATCAGCCTACAACCTCACACTCCATTTCCCGTTTGAAATGCACTATTGACCCTCAGAGTATTTGCTAATTAGTACCTCGAGATAACCACTCGCAACTTATGAAAGAAGAAGAAAATTACAAGGTTAAAACATCTCGAGAGACGCATCACACTACTTTCCTCATCCTCACGTACATTCTACCTACTAATCCAATCAATTTATCACTTAGTTTAGATAAACTAGTAAAACGTCATTTAAATATCAACGTGGAACCTGTTAGGAGGCTGAACAGAATTTATTGCGCTGCTGCAACTTAATTCACGACCTTCATTAAAAAAACAATTTATAAGGTGATTTATGGGACGTGATTTGGGAAGCTACTTTTCAATGAGGGCACGACTAGGAGACTAACGAGAAAAAAACGACGTTAATTTGCATTCCAACATTTTTGAGGTGACTCCTAATTATGTTATGACCATTATTAGGTTTTACAATACTGTTATGCCATCAGGCATTGTTCATGAAAAGTGTAGTCAAAATCGTGAGAACCATTTGGTGTTTGGGCCACAATGATAACTGTAGTTAGTTTTTTGCCGATCTTGCTCATACTTCCATGTTGGTGTCCCGAAGAGATGAGCAGGCTGTATGTAAACATTTGAGCCGATTCGTTCAACCCGTTCTGTCTCAATCGCATTCACACACACACACAGAAAGTTTTCTCAAATCGGTATCTTTCGAACTCAGAAGAAGAGCGATTTGGTTAAATTTGTTGTATAAACAGTTGAAAATAAGACGAGGATAACAACGGTTTTCATCAGCGGGAAAATGATAAGGCAGTACAACAAATTATCAGAGTGTTCGACGAGAAGCGACATTAGAGCAGTCCATAAATCTCGCTCATATGAGACGAGCTGTCTACAGGACAGATGTTCACTAATGGTCACAAGACTTTCGAAAGCAACCACAGGCATTCCGGTGTCCTGTCGTCACTTTTTCTGTACTCTGCACCTAATACTCTATAAAAGGTTGATAGGCCGAGTTTTTTGTATACTTATTTTGTGACACGGTTTCGTTCCCGCCCAGCGTGACGCCTTTTGGCAGTTAAATGCTGGCTAAAACGAGTTACGTGCTACACAAGGAGAGTTTCTTTCAAATCTTCACGTTTTGAGGCCTATTGAATCATTCTGAATAATAACCCTATGTTTTCGGTCACGAAACATTTTTTACAACCCCCGCCCCCATTTTTACAAAATTTGATACTTAAAGTTTCAAGACATGGGGATTGCAATGTCCGTCCACCGTCCATTGTCCCCCGTCCGCCGTCCCTCGTCCGCCATGGACCTTTAACGTGGTCTAAAAAATCGTTCTTTCGCACAGCAATCCCATTTGGTGTCTAGTTGTGCCCGTCATCTCGGCAATCCGATCGGACGAAGCCCATGGTTGTTATGGACAAAAAATGGTTTAAAAAGTTAACAAAACGCAGTATAATCGCAAATAAGCCGTGTTTTGTATCGTTTTCAAGGTATTTTTACATCCTGGGTCGAATGAATGGGATGAGTATCAGACGTGTGCAACTGTGTATAGGGAAATTACAGTAATTATTAGAGTCAACTAATTGAAAGAACTGGCGGGAACTACACCGGAAGTCAACGTTTCGTCGTTAGCACTCCCTCCCGTCTCATTGAAACCACCCACCCGCTCGCCTCGCAACGTCGTGTCAATCGCCGAGGGTTCGCTGGTAGTCCTCGTCCCAATATCGCGGACTCTTTTTGCCACTTCCTTCGCACACCCCTACATTGGATCATAAATGCCGACAGACGTTTACGGGCGCCTGGCGTTAAGTGTTAATAGCTATGTATGTATGGCTTTCAATAAATGTTCCTCTCACAGTCCATTGAGCAGAGATAAAAAGGAAAATGTGTCGAAAATAATGTTTTTTGCACATTTGTGTGATTTCCCGTGTAACTGCGTCACCGGATTTCATCAACCTTGTGGAGTACTCTCAACCGACTAGTACCTACATTTTGTTCTCCATAACTGTTCACGTAGAAATGTTCTGAACGAATAGGTGATCGAATGTATGGGGGTTGCAGATATTTGTTTAGTTAGTTTGTATCACATGAGCGAGATATCTGGACTCCTCTAACATCGCTTTTCGTCGAACATTTTAGTTACTCATTGTGCGGCTTTCTTCAGACTGCGTCATAATTTCGGTTCTGCTCTCGAAAAAATCATGTTGATATCCGATAAGCCACTTGGATGACGGTCACGAGATAGATAGAAGCAACCTACGAAATTTCGGAAGGCTAACTAATGCCGTTTCTTCGACTAGCTTATTACTTTCCTCAGGTATTGGGGGCAAGTAATTGGGTAAGTTCCGCCAGGAGGTAAATTACTAAAGTTAACGTATCTGTTTGGTGAGTCCGTTTCCTCTGGCTGGTGAGATACAACCGACAATCAATAGACTATTTAGGACATGCATAACTGCCCTTATATTCCTTCCCCTTCACTTCCAACGGAATTCCCAGGAGATGCGTGACCTCCCTCCCCCCCATATGCAACACCATCCCGTTAACCTTTCTCTTCCTATAGAAAGACCACGACCAACTAACTGACTTTGGTACTGACTTAACGGCCAGACGATGAAGTCTTTACATCGAAAGCGCTCACCCACAGTATCTCACCAGCCAGAGGAGACGGACTCACCAAACAGGTACGTTAACTTTCCTCAGCCCTACGAAGAAGGAAGTGGTTCTATCCGAGTGTATCGTCTTACAAAGACCAAGGAAGCTGTAGTATAAATTCTGGGGAAACGAAAGTTACTCGTTTGGTTTGCAAATGGGAATAGCGCAGGCTTTCTAGCGTTGATAACAAGTTGCGAAATGCTCGTGCTCCTCAAAAAATCGTTCCGTTACCGAACTGGAGAGGAATTTCCTACAGCTTCATGATGAGTTCCTTATTTCGGTCGATTGACGGGCGTTTCGAGGTTGTTGGATACACTTAACGACTCATTCGAATGACACGGACGGCCGAACGGCGTTTGAAGAAACCCCCCTCGTTTTGTACCACCGACTAAAACCACAAACTCTCTAAATGGGAAGAGTCATGTGTTCGTACAGTAGTTAACGCAATTAGAGAACAACCCGAGGAGCGGCAATTAATTCTAAGGACAAGAGCCGGTGACGTGTACACGATCACTGCGATAACATTTTCGTGTCGTCCCTCCAGTTCTCAGAGAGCGACTAATTTGCATTTCTCAGGGCGACCTAAATCAGGAGATTCGTCGTGACAAGGGAGCGCTTTATTGGCCGGAACATACATACTCCCTCATTGTTGACTGTAGACAGGGTTTGATTTGATTTGACCGCGACAGATAGAAACCACTCAAACGTTGTGAGTTCAACTGCGCTATAATAGGTAGGAAGATATTCCTACGTGCAATAGCGTGCCTGAAGGCTCGAGACATTGCAGGCAAACTGTGATACGTCTTACATTTCATTTGTACTTTATTTAATGCAGATTAATTTGTTCGCATAAATCTGTTTTGTGGCACGAACCGAAAAAATACATGCAAACGTATCACAAAACGAGGTAGAAAATCAAAATAAAACATCTGGTCGAACGTGTCACACAGCCAACAATTATTATCCCACTAGAAAGCGAATCAACCTAATTTCCTCTTTATTTTAAGAACTTCGTATCACTTAACTTAACCTTCGTGATAGAAACTGGAAGCGCTCACTGTTCCAGGTTTTATTGGGCTGCTGCTACTTATATCACACCTCAGCCTCACGCCTCCAAGAACCATCCAAATTCGATTCGGCATAAAAAAATACCAGTAAACGATACGAAACATTACCTGACTATAATAGAGCAATGAAAATTGGCACTTTCTCTTTGGAAGGGGGGGGGGGAGACAAACATGAAGGGAAAACGAGGGAGGTTTAGGAATTTTTCTTGAAAACGGTTGTAACGATTTTGATTTCAAGTCTAAAATAATGACCTACCTATCACTACCTAACTTTAGGAATGGAACACACTTTAGCCTTCACCAATGTGTCCCCTCCTTTCCCCAGCCATCCCTAACGTCGTCCCTGCTCACTCCCATTCGTCCCATACCCCTCCCCCCTCCCTCTCCGATAACTCCCAATATTTAGGAACATCCCATGCTGAAATTCGTACCACAAAAGTACACATAAAGTAAATGAGAAACAGATTTCACTAATTGCTAAGGCCATGAAAACTGCCGAAATTCACTAGAGCTGTGGAAATATGCGTGATGTTCCGCTCCAAATGTTCATAATGCAGGAGAGAAGCTACAATCATCTGGCCAAGACTCGAGTCGGCAACAAGCGGGAAGAAAAATCTAATGAATTAGGGCGATTGCCTTTCAGGCAAATTCATTGTGTGTCTTTTTCCTTTGCACGAGCATTCCGTTCGTCTTGAGGCGATCAAGAGCCAAAGAAAAGGAAGCGGGCCGGAGTGGAAAGGTCGTAGGAGACCTTTGATTAACCTTAGTGAGGAATGACGAGGCAAAATGCACAAAGAGCAAGAGGAAAGGTAGTGATAAAAAAGGTGGACTAATTGGAAGGGGAATTGGCAAGAAAAAGGGCGGCACAGAAAACGAGCTCGAAAAGGCTTCTTTTCTGCCGGGGAAGCGGGGGAAGGATATCAATGTGAGGGCCGGAGGGGCTAGTGGGGGGATGAGAGGAACGGAAGAAGCGGAGGCTCAGCTTTAGCTCTCGTGTAATGAATTAGATCAGAGAAGTAAACAAGTCTGCACAGGTACGAGTTGTGTTGTGGTGGAGAGGGGGTGAGGCACGACGGAAGAGCAAAGGTGTGTAGGATGATGATGATGAAGGGGGGGGGAGGGGAGGGGTTAATGGGTTTTGAAGTGAAAAGAGTAGGGAGAAAACCTTTTCAGAAATGTATACGATTTCCCCTCGACGTTCCGACCAACTGCCTTTTATCACGTATCGCGCGCTAACTTCGGGTCGCTACGAGGGCGTCAAAGCCGTCAACGAGTCAGACGAGGGTATCGCTTTGAAGGGTCAGACACCCGGCCCACCAAGGAGTCTGTCTGACCCAACACGAGCGAGTTTGGGTAACAGAATCAAGTTAGACCTGACGGTTTCACGTTGAAACCTTTAATGAAACGGTAAACAATTTTCACTGCCCTCCGCACACACTTTACTTTCTTTAGCACTACGTAGTACATTGATCAACCGATGGAAATTTTAGCGTGGAAGATGCTTTAGTTTGCATCTAACTACGAAAAAGCGTCATGTTGGGAGGGAACGAAATCGTGACATAAAATAAATTTATTAGAAACTCAATAACCGATTTCAGCGCAGTTTTCCTCAAGAATCTTGCTCATTTGGTAGCTCTCATGAACTTTCTCAGTAAAACTTCAGTACTTTCCTTAACATAATCAGAAACAACCCTAGAAATTCCTGAATTCGAACCACCGTCGTACTTTAGTACGAACCTTTCTCATCTCGTTGCCGGCTTTTATCGCTTCGGAATGCCCGACCTGCCCTAACGGCAAAGTCATTGTTTCCCCTTCGTTACCTGCAGAAATTCCACTCCATTAGTTATTTTCAAGTGACAACGGATTTTCCACGGTTCTGGACGTTCCCATTCCTCAATTTTAGATTCCTCTTCACAAAAAAACAGCTCCTTCCAAGAGAGTCGTCCTTCAGCTTTTGCGAAAGTCAGTCGTCTCCAGTTCTTCCAACAGACACTTGTTTTACCTCTCATCGACATCTAATTTGGATTTCTTTTTCCGTCCCTGTACAACCAGTTTCACGTCTTCAGAGCCCCCCTCGTTCGCCTTATATACTCGAATCATATCCTGATCAAGTCACCTCATCTTTGTACATCTAAATCTTCAAATCTTGTGATATTCCAACTCTTCAAATTACAAACTCGTGCTAAACCAAAACCCGCCTTCGAGATTCATTCAACTCTAACCCAGTTAAAACAGCCTTCCTGTTGAAGGGCGAAGGCAATTCTAACACTCTTCAGACAGTATCTAAGAGTCGTTACTAGCTTTCTCACCGTGGACGCTGCCCTCTTAGGTATCACCTCAACAAGATGGGCATTTCAGAGGTAGTTGAGTGCAGGTTATGAGGAGAGGAGGACGAAACAGCAGCACATCCTATGCATCTGCTCTGTGTCGGCAGGCAGGCGCTTCAAACATTTCTCCCACGGGTTCATTTAAACTCAAACCAGTGGAGCCTACGGCGAAAGACATATTTCACTTCCTAAAAGAAATGGAATGTGCGACAACTTTGACGCGACGGCACTGACAAAGAGACTCAGTCTCGTGTGCCCTTGGATTAAAAAAAGGCACTTAATTGAACCACCACCTCAATTTTTCTTAAGATTTTAGTAACATCTGAGTGGAGTTTATAAGGAATAAACTGTGTTAAAATCGATTTTCGCTGAAATGTTTGGTAATTTACTGTGCTGCTGTCGTCATTTTTCCACGAATGAAAATGGTACTGTCGCGTCATCTTGAGCTGCCTATTCAAATTTAATCATAATCGAGCAATTTTTGATTAAAAAATATTTGGCGTTTTGATCGCCGTAATGACTATAGTTAGTTTTGGGTATATTTTGCTTACTATCCCATTTTGACGTCCCAAAGCAACGTGCAGGCTAAATGTGAAATTTGAGCAGGTTTGATTCAACCCATTCTCTCTCAATCACGTTAACATACACGGACCGTTTTATCAAATCGGCGTGTTTCGGACTTCGGCGGGTTCTCAAACGAGTAGATCTGAAGAGAACTCACAATATTTTGTTCAGCCGTTCACATAGTTTTCCTTTCTTCTTCGTTAAAATCCAATGAATAGCTCCCCATATAACTTCTTGTGCAGGTCCAGACAAGCACGCTCCACTCGGGGAACTAGGAATGGACAGCCGGCTACATTTCGTACGCCTTTCTTCATTGAAGATTATGATTGACGCGAAGGCGTGTCTGTGAAGGCCCTTCAAACATTCATTCGCCGTTCGTGAGAGTCGCAACCTGTTAGTACTGTCGATTCAGGAACAAATTGAAATTCAACGACCCCGAAGTAAATAGGACCCTCCTACACCCCCCTCCCCATGGGCCGTACCTAGGACTATCGTCAGTTCCGTCTGGAAGGAGTTCTGGGGCGTTGTGGTGGAAGGGACCGAGGAACAAGGTGCATTCGATCGAGTTTCGAAATCGTTTTCTAATTCTCCGTCTTCCAACTCGGATTGATTCGCATCGCAGCCAAATGGATATTAATTATTCAGAGTCTTCGGGAAAACTGTTAGGCGCAAGTTGAGGGAATTCTCGAGAATTGGAGCTTCTGGAGGAGGGCCGATTAATAAGCGAACGACGGAGGAGAAAACTACATAGTTAAATTCAATTCTCTCCGCTTTCCTTTTTTTCGGCATCCGGCCACGGTATGGCAGTGGTGAGAGTGGGAGGGGGGGTATGGTTTTTTCATTTCGTTTCTACCGCACAAACACAAACGCCCCGAGTCGAGGAGAGAAAGAGGAAAGAGGTAGATAAGGGAAGAATACATTTGTTCAGGGAAGTGAGGTGGACTCTGAAGAAGAGTTTTCCCTCAACTTGCTGGTTTCGCTCGCTTCTCCCGCCGTTTTGAAGTTTTTTTTTTCAAAAGCAGAAACGGAGCCATCAACTTCATCTTTTATTCATTCGAAATAATTGGTATCCGGAATGTTAATTCACGACGCCCAGAAACGTTATTATCAAGCCTCGTCTTTCAAGGCTCATTTCGGCACCTACCAACCGGCGAGGCTTCGCATTTCCTTCCTTCCGGCCCTTTTCTGCATTAAAACTTCAACCATAAGGTGAATTAATTAGTTTACTTTAATGGATACCTCCCTTCAACCCCCCCCCCCCCCGACCGCCATCACACCCCCGGACAATTGAAACTTTCGCATTTTGCTGCGGCTTATTCGAAATGTTTCTTCATTCGGTACGAAGCTTCTGCCGAAACTCGATGTTGATTTAGAGGAAGAACTGAGATTTAACCAGGAAACTGCCCACGACTGACGTACCGAAGTAACGTCTGAAGGTAGGTTTACGATAACGTCTTCAGGGATAGTCAGGCAAGAATCGGAAGTGCTGTACAAACATTGTCATTTCCCTTATTGAATTGAACGTGCCGCAATCGTGCTGTGCATTGTGTTTACGATTAAACGTTCGGGCGCCCAGTTAGCGGATTTGTCGACTATTTTGTGGGAGTTTTTTTACTTTTCTTGGACTAAAAACCCTGCAAATTATTACACAATGGTTTATCATTCAGTCCCATTCGATTGAGCATCGAAAACTACCGGTGAACGATACGAAATACCTTGTACTACGAAACGACGAAAATAATGAATTCCAGGTGTCTGCAGGCAATTGGCACCACGTGACTAGTCGTGCTGGCAAGTGGTTGGAGTGAGAACGATGAAACGATTACTTTTACTGTAGTTATTGTACCGCGAGCTCTATCAATTAGTAGACTTTGACTCAATATAATTACTGTGATTTCACTATTTTCTATCTACACACAATCGCACACATCTGACAATTGTTTCATTCGCCTCAGCATCTAAAAATACATAGAAAACGAGACCAAACACGGGGTTGTGTTGGGCGCACGAGAGGGTGAGAGTCGATGATCGAAATAAAAGAAACTCGGTGAGCGTGAGGAGGGTAGTATTACGTGCAATGAAGTGAGTTGAGTTTATGCACAAAAGGGCGATACAAGGGGACGACTCGTTATATGCGTGAACTGGCGCGGGAAACTGTATCGGAAGGAGATAGCTAACTGCATGGGCAAAGAATAGATAGAGGAATGTGTCTGAGTGAGCACAGGGAGACGAGTGACATTTGCCAGAGTTCTCACCTACGAACTGGAAGGAGCTGTCTGTTGCGGAGAGGAATGTGAAAAGCAGGGGAGGAAAGCCCAGACGAAGCGGGAAATCCATCCACTGTTGGAAATAACTGCAGAGGCGGACAAAAGGTAACAAAAGAGGCTTGAGGACGAAGGTGTTTGTGGAAACAATGACTTTTCATTAGGGCCAGTGCAGACATTTTGGAAGTCAAAGGCCCAGCTAATTCGGCCAGCTGAACAGTAACTAATTTTGGGTTGGTAGTGGGGCATGAAAAGCAATAATATTCGTCAAACGCATTTTCATTGTAAAACAATATGTTTTGTGTTAAAGACAATACTTACATTCTTGACCCATTGTGGCATTTGCACGACTCATAAACGTAGAACGTCAAACGCCCTGTTAGACTGTAAAAATCCCTCCCATGCCCAGGGGAAGTGTTAAATGTAAAACTCCTACGCATTTCCAAGAAATGATATTGGATTGTGTAATGTCATCCGGCACACTTAAGACAGCGGTTGAATCCCTCTGGGGTGGACACTATGGCTGGTAAGGGGATATAATGATTTTGCCATTAGGGCATTCCAGGGTCAAAAAGCTGATACTGATTCGGCATTTTGCGTCGAACAGGGTATTTACCCTTTGCGTATTACCAGGCACAGAATTTGAGCTACGATTTTCCAATTAGGCACGTGCCGTGCTTTTCATGGCCCATTGGTAACCGCTCTGCAACTACGTACCAACGGATATCCCTTTCAGTTTATTTATTTGTTTTCCCCCCTCTCATTGTTAAGCGACGAGCGCAGACACCATTATTTTGCGCGAACAGCTAGGCAAAAGCGTTTTTTTTTGAAAAAATTCAAAAAGGCTAATTTTACAAAAGGGCTTCGACACGTACAACCTAAAAAATTTATGATTCGTGAAAACGTGGAACGGATTTTGTCGCAAACATTTTTCCACGTAGAAAACCACTGTCTCTGTAGAATTTTTGACGAGATTGTTGCATATTCTACAACAGAATATTTCACATGACGGTAAAATTAAACAACTAACAAATATCCAATATATAGCGGAAACTTTATTGAAAATGAACGTTTCTCGTGATTAATCGGAAGTACTGGAACGAATAATTGAGTCGATCATTTTGAGTTTTTTCTTTAGTTTTCCCACTCCCACTCCCCCTTTACCTCTCTAAAGCACTCCATTTGACTTTAATCAGGAATATTGTCAAACTGGAGTCAATTACAAAGCTAATACCGATGGGAAGCCAATAACTGCCTCTTCCATGATTGAACGAAACGGGATTTTCCCGAAGAGGCCACTTTCGCTCTGAAGAGAGAATTCAGTTGGTAATTTAATTTTCTCGCGCGAATAATTTTGATGTCAATTTCAATTAATGGGCGTTTGCGACTGGTTTCATGAGATTTATATGAGACCGCTGGTTCGCTGCAAGAGGCCACTCTACCCCCCACCACCAATCATGAACCTTTCTCTCTCTCGCCGTCGCAAAGGGGTTAAATTCAGTATCAAACGGGGAAGGATTTCAGTCGCTCCATGCGAACCTTGTTGAAGAGGATGGCTGATTTGTGGAGACCCGGAGCTCTGGAAATTTATGTGTTAGGTGTCAAAAGTTATAGCAGTAGCTCGATTTTAAATGGGAACTGTTAGACTTGATTTATGAAGCAATACTCCGATTATTGCAAAGAGCTGGGAGTCTGGGAAGATCCCATTTGACTGGCCCCGCGGACTATTCTCGGGGAACGGGGAAACAAACCATAGGGTTCATTACACGAGAGTTGACACCGAAGGGATACTAATTAAGTAGGGGGCATTCTTTTCTGCTCGACCAGTAGTCATGCCAAGCAAGAGAATGAATTCGGATACTTCATTTTTACATCTTGGTGGGTTATAAAGAGCGAGCTGCACGTGATTTCACGTCTTGAGAGAAGTTTGACACAGGACAATTGACAGTTCATTAGATAATTGATGACGGATCGAACAGACCTAAGCTCAGTTGGAAGAATTCTCCCTCCAGATCAAAGAAACGATCTTTGGATGAAACCCTAAAACAGTGCCTGCATTCAGCGTTTAATCGAATTATGCAGGATCATGGCGACTCCCCTGAAAACGATCATTCAACATTCAGTGTACTGACGCTGAGATAGATTTAACAGTACTATCTTCTCCACCAACACCTTGTGAAACACGTAATTTTCAATTGTCCCAGAAGGGCCAGGCTCCGCTGCAGCCTGCACGATCGTCGACAAAATGCTCAAGAGCGAAGTAGGCGTGAGGGAGGGGGGGATGTGGATGGCCTTGCTCGGATCGTGCTCTATCTGTTGTATTTAGAAACAACTTGCGATTTCGACAACATAAAACTGTGACAAAGATGGGCCCTCAGGTCCACCTAGCGGTAAACCGTCCAACTTCCACTTATATCAACCCTCTTGTGTTGCTAATTGACGTTTGAATGACGAACATCCACGCACAACCCACTATCTACACTGTTGGTTTCACACAGCAACGTCAAGTTGGATTAGTGACAGCTGGCAATTGTGCGTGAGATATACTGGCAGCTTTATCGAAAGGGCATTACACATCTGGTTCACCTTCCAATATCATTTCTTGGAAATGCGTAGGAGTTTTACATTTAACACTTCCCCTGGGCATGGGAGGGATTTTTACAGTCTAACAGAGTGTTTGACGTTCTACGTTTATGAGTCGTACAAATGCCACAATGGGTCAAGAATGTAAGTACTGTGTTTAACACAAAACATATTGTTTTACAATGAAAATGCGTTTGTCCAAGATTATTACTTTCCATGCCTCACTACCAACCCAAAATTAGTTACTGTTCAGCAGGCCAAATTAGCTGGGTCTTTGACCTCCATAATGTCTGCACTAGCCCTAATGGAAAGTCATTGTTTCCCTAAACACCTTCGTCCTCAAGACCCTTCTGTTACCTTTTGCCCACATCTTCAGTTATTTCCAATTGACTACGGATTTCCCCTGTCCTGGACTTTCCCATCTATCTTTTCTCACCCCTCAATTGTTGATTCCTCTCCACAACAGACAGCTCCTCCCAAACTCATTCACCTACGAGTTCTCGTGAAAGTCGATCTCCAGTTCTCCCAACACACAGTTATCCTTCAGGACTCGCGTATACAATCGTCTCCCAGTATCTTAGTATCTCACAACCAGTTTCACATGTATTGGGAGTCCCTTGTGCCCGTTTATATACTCAACCAGATATCGCTATTCTGTCAAGCGTAATAGTCCTCTCTCACACTCACCATGCTCATTCAGTTCTCAGTTTCAAGCTCCCCTATTCTTGCGCCCAACAATTACAATGAGAGAAAGAAACGTCGTAGAACAGAGGATGGTTCAAATGCTGTCAAGTCGTCAATGCTGGCGTCGTCAACAGCGGTGAGGGGGGGGGGGTTAAAAGATAATTTTCCCACAGGAATGGTAATTATTTATGGAAGTTGAACAGTTTCCCGCAAGATGGAGTGAACAACCCCCCTGCCACATTGTTGTAGGTTGTTAATAATCCAAATTGACGTTACTGCATGAAATCAAAGCGCATTTCAACGTTAGAAACACAAAGAGGTTGGTATTGATGAATAATCGCCATCGTCGCACCGATAAAAACATTTCCCATTAACATACAATAATCCTGTATTATAATGTAAGGTACGTGATCGCGAAAAAGTTACCACCAACTTGTTCGAAAGCCACCCCTTTCAAAGAGCACCGCTACCCTACTCAATATCCTACATCCCTCTTAAACCTTCACACGCTTGAGGCTTTCGAGAAAACTCCAAGTGCTGCACGTCCCCTCAATATCTCTCCATGACCTGGGGCACGTTTTTTCACCGCAAGGAAGTTTTCTCCTCTAAAAACGACCTTTCGTCGATACAAAGCGGCAAAAAAATTTCAAAAAATGCAGAAAAAAAGTGTCATCAATTAATGCGACTCGTCGGCTAAAGCCCTTCGTCAGGAGGCTACCGGATAACAAGGGCGTTAAATTTATCGCCTGAGAACTCGCGAAATTCGATCATTTGAAAACAACTTTGCAGAGCACGCTATCTGATCCATCACATGGAGGCCTCACTCTAGCGGAAGAGCGAGAAAAAAAATCCGGGGCCACGACGATACACGCACTCCATCACCCTTTAGGTACCTCATACGCTCCTTCCAACTAACCACTTGTTGAATAGTTCATCTGGTCTCGCGATCTTCTCCCTCCAACCCCCGCTCCTCCAATAAACAACTGTACATTCGAGTTTTTTCCAGGGTTATTTTCTGCCTGTTTTTCTCTTTTGCCACGCCCCGCTCCACCACTACACAACCAAGTATAGCGCTTTCGAACCATAATTCTATTATGTGACTTTTTTCCCCTTCGCCGTTAAATCTTCCTTTGCACGCTATTCCCTTCCTGTTCAAGGAGTCTTCTTCGTATTTACGAGCGTACCAGTTCAATGCAAAGCAACTTCAAGCCCCCCCTCACCAACCATCACCAATCCTCCCCTCACTTTTTTCAGTTAAACTGGGTAAACTTTCATTCTATCAGGCTGACTTGCTGTCGAGACAGGAGCGGTAAAGAACCCTAATACATAACCCTATTGCTTTAATACCGAACCCTAATACACTTTGAGAGTGAACCTTCCGAACGAGGAGGAAATGAAACCAAAAATCGCGCGTTCTGCGCGGTGGCAATTACATTTGTGCGAACATCTGCGACACATCGTGGAACTTTCCTCTGCCCCACGTGCATTCAGCTACTTTCGTCGCTCTGCCAACTCATCCAGGATTGATGCTGGGTGGTACACCATGGGTTTTGTGAAAGTGATACCGCCAGGCACATGGTTTTTGACTGTGGTGATGGTTGAGATAAAGGTCAATTTAGGTGTTGGAAATGGTTTGGTGAGAAGACGTTGAAGAGTAGAGGGCAGTTGTGGGTAGGGGGGTGCTGTTATGGGTAGGTTAGGTCAGGTGGGAAGGTTTGCAGTGGACTATGGGGTGGTTGAATCGAGTAGTCTGCCCCTGGGTCGAGTGGTGGTGCGATAGGTCTAACTAGATGGTTAGATGGGAGAAAGAGTCGCTGTTGACACCTTTTCCCATGTGAAGGACGGGGGCCAGTCCAGTCCCTGAAATTCACACGGAGAAGAAGCCTGGGTGCCAACAGAACGCCTTTTGGTCACTCTGGTACCGAGCTCTGCCACCGTGCTGGTCAAGTCACAGAAAAATAAAATAGCACCTTGGGAGGCTTCTGCTCATTGGGCACAGGGTCATCAGCCATGAAGCCAATATGTTGGTTTCGCGGCAGTTGTGGTCACACTGGAAAAAGCCTTATGTATATTGGCGTTGCCATGCTAGGGCCCCACGGCTAGGGTACCACGCGTTATACATGCCGACTGATCAAATCTTTTTCAGCTCAGGCCTAATTGGCATAAAAACGACCCTATAAGTCCTGAGGTCAAACTTTATGACGGCACATGTTCTAAGAGCTGTACAAAACTCCTAATTACCCCTGCCAGTCAACTCCTTTCCCTCAATATTCTCCGCCCTTTTGATCACAAGGATCAATATTTCTGAAGACGACCATGAACATTTCCACTTACGCCTCTCCCAACGTTCATTACTATCTTACAATTAATTTTGCCAGCACCTCACTACCAGTTATCCCTCTGGAACTCCTACGTGCCCATACGATGCCAGCGCTCTCAAAAAAATCAGAGAGGTAGAGAAATAAAATATCTACACGATGCGATTATAGTGCAGTTTTTTCATAATAAATCCTATATTAGTGTTATTAAAAAAAATCAAAGTGGCAGTCTGATAAACTTCCTATAATGGGGTTGTATTAACCATAATTACATAATCAGGGGTACAATCATTCTACGAAGTAAATATCTAAGTTTTCTTCAGTTCGTTTTAGGTCCTCTTCGCTCGTTTCCAGTTCAAAAAACACGATTGGGGAAAATGATCAAGAACGGCCTCACCAAATCAGCTCAAACTTCATATCTAGCGCGCAGGTTACCATAGAACATCAAGATAAGGGTACGAGAAAAATCCGCCCAAAACTAACTGTAATTATCATTGTTCGATGCAAAGCGTCGAAGTTGTCAGAGTCTTTGACCTCGGACTTCCCCGCGTCATTTTCTCTGACCGCCTAATTGTCTCCTGTCTCCAACTATTTCAATACCTGCCCCTCACCTGCGGGAATCCCTCAGCTGCGGGCCTCCCAGCCCCCTTTTCTAGGTTTTCCCCGTTCTTTATTTCTTTCTCCCAATTTCATTTTCCTATCGACGACCGAGCTCTTCCAAAATCATTCTGCTTCCAACAACCACCCCAGTAACTTCTTACTCTCTCCTATCGTTACCCACGCCAGTTCACACGTTCCGAGTACTGCCCTTGTGACGCACATTTGTACTCACCTCAATTTTAATTCTACTCAATTCCGCACCCACGTATAATACAGTCCTCCTCACGCTCACCGAGTTTCAGTTTTAGTTGTGATCCTCCGCTCCCCCATTCTTGCACCCAACAATCATAGTGATCAAAACACTAGAATTTTTTTAAACAAAATGGACTATAACAATTTTGATTATATTTTGTGTATAGACAGCTCTGGATGACAATATCGCAAAATATTCTTCTGTTAAAAAATGGCGAGAGTCCAAACAACTTCGGCAAAAATTGGCGTGGTAGTCCAATAAAGTACTCCTTGATAACGCTCAAAAGATATATAGGAGCTACTCCATCAATTCCTGGGTTCCAACTCTCGCACATTTATCTACTACCATTTCGCACAGTTTTTATCCGATTATTTGAAAACGGTGAACGCGATCCTTCGCCAAAAAATCATTTAAACACTCTTTTAGATCGCCTGTGAAGTCATTGCTCAATCATGGTCGTAACACAAGTAGGAGTAGCGCAATAAATTCCAGAACCATAAGCGACTTCCGCTGCCACCTTGTTGTGAACAGAATGAAAAACATTTTTGTTTAGTTTCTAGTTAAAAGAATCGCTGAATGCACGTGAGTCCGAGGAATGTTGTGTGATGCGGCGCACCAGATATATTGGCAATTTCATGAATTACCTATGCGTTGGTTTTTCAGTGGATGCAATGATTTAAACAGCCCAATAAATGTCAAAATTGTATGCACCACCAGTTTCTCGTTGTAGAGCTTTATCTTCCAACACAGTTTAAATGCATAAGTAAAGATTTACTCTCGAAAATTACCAATAAAAAATATATGTATCGGCTCCGCGATGCATCTGCCATGACATAAGTCTTCTGCGGTATCGAAACGCAGATTCAACCACAACGACCCAGTTAACTTCCCTCGGAAGCTGGAAAGCTCTTTTTTAGAACTTCTTATCGCTAATAAGTTCCCAAATCCAGTTTCCTCCGCACAGCATTTTTTTTCTACCTCTCCGAAATTGCAGTATATTTGTCTTGAGGGAGAATTACGCGGATCTTCTCCGACCTCACATTAGGAACTTCATACTTTTCCCGGCAGTTGTATAGTTTATTGTTTGCGAACACAGGGAAATTTTTCTGCTTGACACATACGAAAAGGGGAGGGGTAAGTTAAGAAAAATTACCTGACGCGTTTAACCGCCTCTGTAGTTCTTTTTTTTTATTCGCAAGTACGACCGAAGGGATTTTTTTCCTTCTCGAGCTTTTCTTTTCATCCCGCGGTTATTAAGAAATGTTATTGGCGCGTCAGAAGACTCGGAATAATATGACGGGAGAACGTGCGCAGTAACTTATTAAGGGGAGGAACGGGGGAGGGGGGGGGCAGGTCCCGAGAGGGTCCTTCCGAGAGCCCCACACATTTCCAACTATTCACAAATGACGTTCAGCTCTTCTGACGGTGATGAAAGAGACTCATCTCAGGAGGTTGGTTTCACGGAAGAGTTCTACGGACCAATGAGAGGATCGTTCCGAGGGATTTACCAATTTCTACCTGCTCCCCATCTGAGCGGGATTTACTGCGCTAACATTTTTCTTAGAAATAGTTGATGATTCATTGTGCTGCTCTCGTCATATTCCTCTCAGTTGGGTTCGCTGGTTGTTTTCCCAAATGGTGTTTTTCAGACTCAGAAGACATGTAAAGATTTGAGGAGAACTTTCTTTTTCAACCGATTACATAACTTTCCTTTCAACTTCATACATCTGAGGAAAGTGAAAACGTCAAAAAAATCGTGTTGTTAGTTCAACTAAAGACAGTTTGATAAGGATTCTGAAATCATTTGAAACATCCTACAACATTTCTCAACTGCCCTCATGCTGAGAGGGAATGAAATCAAGTATAGGGGAACTATGCCCTTCAGACCTCGCTGCCTTTCTTCCCCCCCCCCTCCTGTGAGTGGACGAGGGGTGTGAAGCGGTGCGCTGGATATTTGGAAGAGTTGAACAATTTAGTGTTTTGTCTTTCTCGTTCTTTCATCTGCTTTTGGTTCGCTGCTCCCCCCCCCCCCCTTGTGAAACGTTTTTCCGAATGAACGAGAAAACGACGGGCCTTCTCCCGATCATTTCGCTGCGAAATTGAGAGAGGAACTAAACGAGAATGAGACAGAGGAAGCTCGATAAAGATTCGACGACGTTTTCACTTTGACTGGGTTCGAAATGAGTCCCATTTGAGGAATACCCTGAGGGGGGAGGGAGAGGGTGTATTTTAATCGTTTTGACCGCAGGACCGTGGGATTTGCCTCCCTTTTCATTAGAGGATTAGAATTATTTCCGAGTCAAACGGGTTCGCGAGCTGTAAAGGGATTAAAGGCTTCGGCGCCGACCGATCAGTATGGCCGTTTCAAGACGTCTTCCAATTATCCTCTTTCCGCCATCGACTACCAAAATTCCGCCGAAGGGGATCGAAACGCTTCAGAAAACTCCGATTGCGAAGGTTTTTCCTTCAAACGAGCGTTTGACGTTTCGAGGGCCGCCTTTGAGAACGGACGCTTTTCGTCAGCGCCGCTACAAAGATCTTTTGTGCCATTAAAAATAAGAGGGAGGTTTTCGAGAACCCGTTTCGCTTATTCAGCGAGTCGCTATAGGGGAGATTTGAGAGATTTTTAGGGTCGTTTTTTTTAATGAGAGGGCGACTCGTTTAAGTAGAGCGCGTTGTTGGAGGAACGAACGCCCTTCAATTATTCTAGACCCGACGACCCGACGATGGCGTCTATTCATCGAAAGCGCTCGCCTGGGGTACAGCGCTTAATGCCAAAGCGAGTAACGCACGGGCTTGGAGAAAAATCTGAAAACCCTGATCTGGAGTGCGCTTTGGTCTCTTCCTCTCGTTTGCCGCGAAAGAAAAACTGTTCAAAACCTCGTTTTCGCGCGAATAAAAAATAACGAACTCTTTAGGCATTATGACTGCGCATGATAAGGGAGAGTTGAGTGCAAGTGAAAGAAAGATTTGAATTGATTGATGGTGTGGAACGGACAAGAAATGTGCTCCGAGTGAGCGTAGCGTCGAGTCACTAACAATCCTAAAACGCATGAACCTAGACAAAGTTTTTTGCTGGATGGAGCCACGGGAGATCCGTTCGAGCTGCTGGAACTGTACTCGAGGTCGTCAAGCCTGATATTTTCATTATAAATAGCAGCTTCTGTGCAGTCACACGCGCGTTCTTTATCACAGAGCCACTTTGCAATTATTTTTTTGGCATATTTCACAAAGTTTCGGATTATTGGAAAAACGACTCCTTTTCACTCTTCCGTAGAAATAAGCTCTAGAGATTATTTAGTACTCATTAACGGCGAGTGGGAGTCAAGGTAGTGGAAGGGGAGAGCACGAACTTCATCGAAAAAAAAAACCCCTGAAAATGCTTGTAATCTTCAGCTCAAGGAGGCGAGAAGAGTCGAGAACCTGCCTTTCTCCTCCGCCGTTGGATGGGCGCTAATTAGACTGGAACATTAGAGGGGTGGACGATTTAATTAAAAGTTGAAATCGTGGAACGCAGTGGAAATACTTTGGATTTTTTGTTGCAAACTCCGAATTATTGAAGGGTGGGAAAAGATTATCTCGGGTTTCTGTCCTCCAGACTCCTTCAACCGCGATCGATATGCAGAATTTCAGCGGTCGTGCGAATATCTGGAACCTGCATTATTAATACTAACTTCGAACAGTTACTTTATTTCTACTGGAGTACAAACTCTAGTTGGGGTAAAAGGAATTGGGTGATCGGCAGTGAATAGAACTCTGTCTGCGTCTCAAAAGTACCTGTGACCTGTTGCTCTACGGCACGTCAAGCCATATTCTACCTGGCTCATATAAATTGACTGAAAACAGTTCTTAGAGCGATAAAAATCGCCGAGACTGCAGAATGTTGCGGGAAGCGTTGCACGAGATAATTACGATTATGATTGAGCAAGAATGGTGGGGACGTAGCGTCAGGAAACCCCAGGTCCACGGGGGGTGTGGCTGACGTACGCCCACAATAGGCGCCTAAAAAGCTTTCTAGTTGAACACGATCACACGTTTAAGTACAACAAAGCGACGTAAACGCTGAGTTGCTCCCTGGTTTGAGAACTATAGGCAGCACTGCAGCCAACAAGCTGCATCAACTGCCTTTACTGCATCTGCCGAACGCTCTCGAACTAGGCAATCACTCCCAGATAACACAAGGAATTCACAACTTAATAAAAAACTGTTGGCCGATTCCAAAGATCTGGCCAGGGAAACTTGTGTAACGCGTCGCACCGCATTGAGGAACTCTAGTAAAACCTTATCTGCGTGCCAAGTTAGCGGAAATTCGTGTAGAAGGGAAAGGCCCTTAGCTGGGATTTCCCTTAGATTGGTCGATACCTGTTAACAAGCCGGCATTTATAAGTTAAGTTGTTTCTACACCCATAAACTCCCGGCGAACAAAGCATTAACAATTGAGTTTGGTCGGGTGAAACAGAGATTCTGACTACCTCCAACCCCAAAACCCTTCGGTCTAGTCCTCTTCCAGTGGAGGGAAACAGAGTCACTGCTCAAGCTCCACTTCGACAGTTCCGAAGGTCCGAAAAGCGGGTTGTTATCAACTGCTGTAATAACTTGTTCCACCTGCCCTGCAGGACCTGACTTTATTCCCTCAAAACCCCGATGTTATGACCCGAACCGTATTTCACGGAACTGCCCCCCCCCCCACACCATCGCTATAAGACCATTTCACCTGAATTATTCCTCTCCGAAGGGCCGACTGTGTTGTCAGCTCTGTTCTGTCTTGAGGAAATATACTGTACACCTCTCTCGAGCCCTTTAAACAGGGTTGTTTGTGATTCGGGGGAACACGAGGGGTGATCATCATATTGCTATCTGGAAATGGAACAGACGATCTCGCTACTGACGACTGACGTCTAGGATTTTCTGGCTCGATTGTTATCGTAACCTGTCGCAGCCGATACCAATAACAGTCCAGCTCTGAAGATCTGATCTAGTGACATCCTAAGAAGGTTATCCTCCACTGTCCGATCTTCGGAATCGTTTCTTATTTGAACCCGAGCGAATACTCTCCCATGACAATGTGGCGAGACAGGAAACCCCTTTTACATCAACGAGTTCTCGAAGTGTCGTCGTGGAGATCCTTCATTCTACCGCACATCGTGCATTTAATCCCGCGCGAAAACGCTGTAAATTATTACACAACGGTTCATTATTCTCTTGACGCAGAACCACACCTCCGAGACCCCTCCTGTTTGATTCAGCAACAAAAAGTACCAGTAAACTAGACGAAAAATGACAAAAATTGAGGTACTCTGTGATGCTAGGCAACTGGCAATGACGTGACGTAGAGAAACGGTAGCTTTCGTTATATTATCCCACGAGTCCCTTCGAGTAGAAGTGCCTCACTACATTTCGAGGACGTTTTTTGGTACGGGGGATGTTATTGAGGACTGCTTATATAAAAACTGTAATCAAAATTGGAAAAGCCGTTTTGAAAAAAAATGTTCGGTGGTTTGATCATTGTGATCGCTATAGTTTGCTTTGGCCTGAGTTTGCTCCCCTAGTTTGGCGTCTCAAGCTGAGTGGCACTCCACATATCCACTTCAAGAACCACCTTTATGGACCCCATTTTTCCAAATAGTGTTCTCGTAACATTGCTTGATACTGTGAAGGGCTGAGGAAGGCAAAAAACGTGTTGACAGTCTCGTAAATTACCTATAATCATTGTTTGGCACAGGCCGAAGTAGCTGGGATCATAAGCTTCGGCCCTTTTCATGTTATGCCGCGGGGAAGTCTGAGAACTGCCCGTTCAGTCGGCTTCTCCTTCAGACAAAAGGATTAAGTTCGTTTTAACTTCAGCGCGACGATGGACTTTCCAAAATATCCTTCCCTCCCTTCGATTTACCTCCTTCTCAAACACATACAGCTCTTCCCAGATACACGTCTCCCGGTGCTCACACAGACATTCCTCTAGGAACTCTCAGGCCAGACAACTCAACTTCTGTCTCCGCTCCAATTTCTCATGGAACCAGTTCACGCTTTTTCCGATTCCTTCAAACCCCATCATTCATGTCACGTGTAATACAGTTGGTCGAACTTGAATTGTTATGGGGCGTTGTTGTTTTGATCAGTGTCTGATCCTGTCCTCCTCTCCTGCCTTACCCCCCTCTTTATTTCATCCGTTTTCCAAACGCTGCCCGATCTCCGTGTGTCCCCCGGTTTAGTTTATTATTCAGTCTGAATAATAACCCTATGTTTTCGGCCAGGAAATATTTTTTACAACCCTCCCCTCAAAATTTGATACTTTAAGTTTTAAGACGGCTTCCAAATTTGCAATGTCCGTCCGCCGTCCGCTGACCCCCGTCCACCATCCCCCAACCGCCGTCCCCATCCACCGTCCGCTGTCCAGGCTGTTTTGCGCCTTTAATTCGGTCTAAAAAATCCGTCTTTCGCACCAAAATCCCGTTTGGTATCTAGTTGTGCCCTCCATCTTGGCAATCCGATCGTCCGAAGCCCATGGTTGTTATGGACAAAAAATGGTTGAAAAATTAACAAAACGCAGTATAATTCGCAAATACGCCGTGTTTCGTATCGTTTTCAAGGTAATTTTACATCCTGGGTCGAATGGAATGAGTAGCAGACGTGTACAACTGCGTATAGTGAAATTACACTAATTATAGTGAGTCAAAGTTGCGACGTACCGATTCTTGTCGTGCGTGCTGGTGATCGAAGGTGCGTTGCAACGAAAATAAGTTATTTAAATATCGGGCAATTGAAACTAAAATATATTCCAATAACTTATAAAAAGAAAATAATCAAAGTTGGGGAACGTTAACAAATTAAACTTCTTCTGCCTGTTTCTGAGAGCGATCGTAGATATCGTCGAGGTCGGACGAGACAGGAGCGATCAGTCTGGCTAGCGGCACGCGAATGACGCTACGGGCAAAAAGAAGTGGCGGGCTAGCCCGTCGTTGCGGCGTCAGGTGAGCCCAGCCCGTACCGAGCGCGCTTCTCCCCATTATGGTTGTGAGTCCCGTCACAAAGTCTAATAATTGGATGAACTCGCGGGAACTACAGCGGAAGTCAACGTTTCATCGTTAGTACTCCCTCCCTCCCTTCTCATCAGAACGACCTGCCCACTCGACTCACAATTTCGTGCCAATTGCCTACAGACGTTTACAGGCGCCTGGCGCCGGGGGAATATTTAGTTTCCGTAGTTCCATTGTAGTCAGGTCATGTTTCGTATGGTTTACTAGTATTTTTCGATGCTGAATCGAATGGGATGGGTCTCGGAGCAGTAATACTAGGTCAAGCTGTTCATGAGAATAATAAACCGTTGTGTAATAATTTTCAGAGTTTTTTCTCCCATGTCCACTAAAAGGAACTCTGATTGTCAGTCGGAAAACCCAACCATTTTTACCATTCAGGGTTTGAACTCTGTGTCATGCTGCGTCAATAATAACTACAACGTAGCTCGTCATCATAAGAGGCTTGAATAGGAAGACATCGAGCTAGGGGCCCTCCTGTCCATAGAGAAAAAGTAGCTTCATTCCTTTGCTTGAATCTCCTTAGACTCCCCGAAAACCACCTGAACCATCGACACTCTCACGCTCACCGAGTTGCCTTCTTTTATTTAAGCTCTCCCTCTTGTGCGCCCAACAATCATCAAAGGTGGTTCCAGAAATAGGAGCAGCTCAAAAAATTCAGAACTTCAAGTTTCAAGTTCCTAGTAGACGGTTCAGTTTCAGCAGTTTCATCGAAAATCGAACGCTCCTGAGCCTCTCTGTTCGCTGTTCCCCTTTCCCCCTGATGCCAGTGTCCTAATTGGTTGGATTAATTGATCACCTCATCGAACAGCGGTGATTCGGCTGGCGCTGCATCCATCAAATAAGTTTGCTCTTGAAGTGGCAGAACTTGATTTGGAAGAGAAGGGCGAAGTGGGGTTTTGGTTGTCCGTTGCAGAAACAATAAGTTGACAAACGAGTTCTAAGGAAAGTGGTAAGAAGCGATTGCGGGGAGGAAGTAGAAGCAATTCTTCGCTGTCGGTAACAATCACACGTGCAGACGTGAACAAATCTCTACCACGCGATCACTTCCCTTCTTTTTTCAGTTCTGCCGGGTTTTTTTTGGATAAATCACTCAGCATTGCGCTTCCCTTCTCCCTTCAGCATTAGTTTCCCCTCCCCCTTTTTTCCAGCAATAGTTCTACATTACCATACCAACTTTCCTCTAATCTCCGGTTCTTACAAAAATCGTTCTTCCTTCAAACCCCCTCCTCTCCCTTTCGAGATTTATACTTTGATTCCAACTCTCTCAGAAGACGAATCTCGTTCCAGTTTCCGATTCTTCAACCGTACCTCGGCAAAAGGGAAGTACCGCCATCATCATTCCCTCAGTCGAAGGGGAAGGAAGGGTGAAAAGAGTTCAAAAGTATTGCCGTCGTTTCTCTCAATGCGACTTCATTGGAAATGAGCTTCACTTGATTCGACGGCATTAAGAGGGAACTTGAAAAGAAGAAACTTTTCTAGAGCGCGCACTCATGAAGATGTTTCAACATATTCACTTTACATCAGTAACCAGTGAGGGGCTGCTGCAGCTAGTACTTGAACTTTCGGAATGCTTTCGTTTTATATTATCGCTACCGGTTTAATATCATCCATCGTACGTACCAGCGCGTAGTTACAGACAATCAGGGTAACTTTGCACTGCTTTCTACTTTCCTCAATCTTAAGAAGGTATCTGTTGTCAGTGGTTGGTTATAGGAGAACGGTTTGTATGAGACGGCCATTTTCATCAACTGTGTAACCCTCGGTGTCCTGTTTGGACTCGGTTAACACTGACTAACCGCTCAACTGGACACTAAGTGCTTTGGTTAAGTTCTAGTCCTGATAAACCTTTGACCATAAAAAATTCGATGGCTACCAGTTCTTTTCTTATCTTATTCTCGTCTTGTATCTGTTCTCCGTCGATCACTCTCCTTCGTTATTATTTTGAATAATTAACGAATGTTTTTGAATAATAATAATAATTAAAAAATATGCCGTTTCCACGTGCGCAGTTCTTGCGATTGCTTTTCGACAAGTACCCCTGGATGAACACGAGAGCGTACTGACGACTTCAAGATATATGAAATTGAATCCTACTGCGTACAAAAATATTATTTTCGTCGAAACCAAATTGTTGTCCGGGTAAAATTCATCGGTTGACGTGTTTTAGAAGAAGAAAATCGAGACCCCGTATGACCTTGTTGGGAAAACCACGCGCAAATGGCTCAACTGTGTGGGCTTACAAGCAGATAGGCGTATAGTAACAGACTTACACGCATGTTAGTGCATTAAACATAATCATTTTCCTCGCCCCTACAACCCCCTTACCTTACAATCTATTACTTTTTATCACTCAGCTCGATTATTCCTGTTCAACCTAAGCATTCTCCTCAACTAATTTAGTTTTTCCCTGCAGCACTTGCAGTTTGAGTACGCGCTTTTGCATTGAATGCTCCTCGCCAGTAATTAAGTAAATTAAGTTTCATAATAATTCAGCGCATTTCTTTAATTTGGATTCGGCTCGCCTACACATTCTAATTTTAATACACGGCTCTATGTAAAATTGAGATTGCCCACAGTTTTACTTTCCGTTACCCAAAGGGAATGGAAAGTGTTGTAATCGAGTAAAAAAAAATTGGGTTTTCTTCAGGTCTTTACGTTTTGAGGCCTCCTGACCCTAAAAAACCTAATTTCGGCGCGTGGTCCGAGTGTGAGTGCGTCTATGTGTCTGTAGTCAGATTTTCGGAAGAACGGCTGAACCGATTGAGCTGTTTCTTTTTTTATTCATGATTTTTTGTATACGCGAAAATAAGGTTGAAGGCGATTTCAATAGATGGGAAAGGGGGGTGGGGGCGAAAATGTACGAAAAACTAGGGTTTTACGCATTTTTCTCAAAAACAGCTCTAACGATTTTGATTAAACGTTCAAATTATTTTCTTCTAGTTAATGCAAAACGTTTCTTCTCTATACATATCTCCACGGTGAAGGGAGATATAGGCCCATGAAGCAAAAATAGGTTTTTTACGCTTTTTGGCAAAACGGCTTCAAGGATTTTCACCAAACTCACAGGTGTTTTCGAATAGTTAATACCTATACATCGTTCACAAAATAAATAATAATAATAAATATTCCTCGGATAGTCCATTTAGCAGAGATAAAAATTAAAATGTTTCGAAAATACTGTTTTTTCGAACATTTCCGTAAATGATGAGGTAACTTCCTCACCAGATGTGATCAATCTTTCGTTCTCTGTCACTATTTCTGTATATGAATGTTGAAAGAAGATAACTCAAAATATCTGGTGCGTAGCAACACACAACTTTCCGCCACCCCTTTAAGTTCGAACACCATCTACATAGGCGGGCGCTATATCTTCGTTCAACGCATTTTTACAGGAACATGTATGTAGAACAAAATGTAGGGACTAGTTAGCTGAGAGCACTCCGAAAGTTTGATCGAAATCGTTAGAGCGGTTTTTGAGAAAATTAGAATACCGATAAATTAATATTCGACAAATCTCCTTTTCCTGAGTTAACTTGGCTTATATCTCCGTTCAACATATATATACAGAAATAATTATAGAGAACAAAATGTTGGTATGGGTGACTAATAGACACTCCATTAGGATTTATCACATCTGGTGAAAAAGTTACCCTGGAATTTACGGAAATGTTAGAAAAAACGTTATTTTTGATACATTTTGATTTTTATCTCTGTTCAATGTGGGGTATGACGGCAAAAATCCATAAATTACCTATACGGCGAGAGTTTAATAACGTTGATAGTGTAATTAGGAGCTTAGGGTAAGTATGTGGAGCTGAGGAAAGTTGTATGTTGCTTTGCACTACATATTTTAGTTGGCAGAGCTCGGGCGATCAAGAGCGTGTGATTTCGTAAGTCGTTCCGCGAGCGACTTGAAGGAGCATCGATGACGCGAAAAGCCCGCAAAGCCGCTAAGTCTTGATGGTATTGTATTCGCGCCGTTGGATTAATGGAGGGTTGGTACGAAACTGTCTGCTTTAATAAATCGTAAATAAAAGGATGTCAAAAAAAAACAACAAAAAAAACCCACCATGTACGTCTCTGCAACCTCATCCGGCTGCAGCGAAGGCTCTACAAGGCCACTCTAGGGTGTTTCACAGCCACCCTCTCAAAAGTACTCCGCCGACTCCAGCGCCGCTCTGGCTTACCGTTCCTAGACAGTTGGTAACTTAGTGAACTATGCTTGGTGAATAGGCCATATGCCATCCGTATTCTTCTTTTCTTCATACTGAGCACCGTACTATGGGCTCAGTCTGTCGCCCTCCTCATTCCCTTCTATGTAGTGGCATCCAACACAGTGTTAAAGGGTTCTCCTTCGCCAAAGTCTTCAGACCAGTCTGGCATTCCCAAACCAGCCCCGGAGAAATCGTTTAAGCAGCCAGGGCTTGAATTGCAGCCAGCCCTTGGAGATGTGTGATGTATTTCACAATCTTTCCCCGTGCCACGTGATTTTCTTCATCCCTTTCCCCCCTCCAAATCATCGCTGTTCCTTAGGCTCGTTACTGTTGTTAGAAAATTGATTAATTGAGAGGACGGCAAATTGATTGAGTGAAACAATTGCTTGGGGCGACTCGAGAAAGTTCGTTAGAGTTGAGACGTCGAACTTAACCCCTCCTACCATCCCTTGCCCACACCCGCGCCCTCCCATGCTATCCTCCAGGTGACGGCTTGGCGTCGAGTCGCGTTAAAAGTTGAAGGTGAAGAGAAAAAACCGAAGAGGGCGAAAATTGCCGAAAAAAGGGGGGAGATTTTTAAAAAGAGGGAGTGAGCTTTGAATGAATTCGAAAATATTTGCTCACAGGTCCAAGTGCTTCTGGATGTTGGAGAAGAGAAGGGAAAAACGGCAGGATTGAGAGTGGCGGGGGAAGGCGAGAAACGAGTCGGGTTTTATTTTGATTCCATTTGGCCCCCTCTTTCGCCATCTAGTTGCCCCTTTTTCTTTTTAACCCCCCCCCCCCACCACTCACACTCACTCACACAACACCCTTCTTCACCGTTACTTTTTCGCCCATCTCCATCTCATTGGGCGAGTAAGAGAGAAGAGAAGCGCCTTTCAGTTTTCGACCTCCCAACGGCGTTAAGTGAAAAATGCAAGCTCTGGGACTTTTTTCTCCTCATCCCCCCCTTCCCTTTCACCTTCCTCCAATCACCACCACTCCTCTCCCAACCGTCGCCTTTCTCCCTCTTATTTTCTCTCCTCCTATTTCCCCGGGATTATTGGGCCACACGAAGGTTCGAAGGTTTCGACGTTCCTAACCGAGTGTTATCTGTTCCCGAGAACCTATCAAAATGTTCCTTCCCGTCTCTTCTGATCCCACCACCCCTCCACTATACACCCGGCCCACGCCCTATCATGGAACTTAACGAAGGGAAACGATCTCCAGTTTAAGAGGGATTAGTTCCAAATGAAACAGTTTCCTTTTATTTTATTTTTTTCCTCTTCGACCCGTTCAAGAAAGTGGGTTTTGAAGAGGAAGAGCCGCTCTTTTGTTGGCCTCCGGATTAAAGAGAGCCTTCTTTCTCTTCTCAATGGAGTTCGTCTAGACAATGCCGTCCGAGTGGACGCGAGCGATTATTGCTAGGCCCTTCATTTAGAGGCCTCCCCCCCCCCCATTTACCTCACAGACCTTCCACCAAATTGGGGCTCTAGAGGGCTCTTTCATAAATGAAAAGATCTTCGTCGGGTTTTTGAGGGAAACGCGAAAAAATTCGACGAGGCTTGTTCTAGATACGGGGAGGGGGGAAGGGTAGCGTGTTGTGTGATCACCTTAAGAGCTTTTGAAAAGGTATACCGCTGAGAGGAGAGATATGCAATGCAACATCATCGTCGTTCGGGACGTGATTGGATTACAGCGCAGACGATGTGTTGGCACACCTTACAACTCTCTTGCATGTTTACATTTTTACTTTCCGCGACCCAACGAGTAAAGAAAGTATAGTGATCGTGCCAAAAAAAGTTGGGTTTTCATCACATCGTTACGTGTTGCGGGCTGCTGAGTCCAAAAAAACCTAATTTCGGCGCGTGCTCTGTGTATGTGTGTCCGTAGTTCGATTTGCGAGGAGACCGATTAGGTTGGATCTGTTTTTGTTTTGTTTGTTATTTTTTGTGGACCCGAAAATACGGTTATGGGCGATTTGAGTCGATCGGAAATGGGGAGGGGGCCGAAAATGAATCATTAACTAGTGTTTTTCGCAATTTTCTCAAAAACGGCACTACAGATTTTGATCAAACTTTCAAATTAGTTAGTACAAAACTTTTTTTCTCCGTAAATACCGCCATGAAAATACGATTAACAGAGCTATAGGGCTATGAAGAAAAAATAGGTTTTTAACGCTTTTTAGCAAAACGGCTTCAACGATTTAAACCAAAATCACAGGATGTTTTCAAATAGTTAATACGACTGTTTTCAATAAATGTTCCCCTGACAGTCCATCCGACAACGATAATAACCAAAATGTGACCGAAAGAGTGTTGTTTTTTAAACATTTTCATACTTTCCGGATAAACTGCTACACTGGATGTGATCAATCTATACCCATATTTTGTTCCTCGTGATTATTTCTGTATCTGTCTGTAGAACGGAGATATTAGCCTCGAACGAAAACGACATTTGTCGAATATTAATTTATCGGCTCTTTAATTTTCTGAAAACCGGCTGTCACGATTTCAATCAAACTGACAGAGTACCCTCACCTAACCAGTCTGCGCATTTTGTTCTCGATAAATGTTCCTGTAGAAATGCGTTGAAAGAAGATTTAGCTCCCGTATATGTAGCAAGTCGTTAAATTTAGAGGGGTTGCGGAAAGTTGTGTGTTGCTACTCATCAGGTATTTATAACTCTATAATTTACTGAAGGATCTTATTTGGTTTGTTATTCATACGGTATAGTTCGGTATGAATAACAACATAACTTTAAATTCTGAATCAGACGACACAGAAAGAACATAAGGGAAATTTGCCTGGCTCAGTCCGCGTAATCGTCGGTTACCTGAAGGGTTGAATCCTTCATTAGCTGCCGAGTTTCTGGGTCGAATGTTGTGAGAACCAAAACTGTTAATGGCTTCTTGGAGAGTTTCAGAAGGTGTTTTCAGGCTGAAGTCATGGTAAATGGTGTCGTTTCGGACGAAGGGCGGGGCATGAATTATGTTGCGTTGCAAAGTTCTATTTAGGCGTTGTTCAGGCGGAAGACGGTTTTAGTATATAGTGAGGCTAGTTCTACTACGTGAAGGAACTCGCGGGAAAATATAGCGTCAGTAATCGTTTCTTCCCAGCGTGCGCTCGTTTCCTTCACCACCTCCCATCTCGCTCCAACCACTCGTCAGTTCGACTTGGCAAGTCGTGCCAATTGCCTAGCATTGCCTAGATGACGACAATTATCGTCGTTCCGGAGTGCTCAGATCGTGTTTCCGATTGTTTACTGGTATTTTTCGAAGCTGAACCGAATGGATCTCGGTGGTCTGAGACTGCGTCAAGGTCTGTAAGAGAATAACCGTTGTGTAATACGTAATTTTGCTACGCTTCAGCATCTCACAACTTCCCGCCCACAATTCTCCGGTATCCGGTTTCTCAGTGTGGTTCTACTCTCGTACCGAGATTGAAACTGAAATCCGACCTTAGAATCACATCTGTGTGGCTGTCTCAACTGCTGAACCCCAACTTCGTAGATATACTCTCAAATTAGAACATTCACCCTTTTTCCTCACATCATCATCTTCGCCACCCTCGCAGTCTCCGAATGTTTTTACGTTGACGTTTGGGAATTTTATTTAAATTAGTTTCTAAGTTAATTCAACACCAGTAGTTTGTTGATTTTCAATATGCCGTCTTTTAAAATTTCTTCACTGAATGATTATTTTTATAAGACCGAAAGGGACGTTACTTTATGATTGTTGCCTTAAAAGGCCGTGAGACGGCGAAAAAACAAAAAGAACATTAAATTGAAAGGGATGAGTATAAACAAAGAGGAAGTTTTAGGATTAACAACATAAATATTGGCTAACAACACACTGTTACGAGGGGTTTGGAAATGTTTGGAGAGCCGCTCACTCAGGCCAAAATTACTCTCCGATCCAATGCCCGATTTCGTCGGATTATGAACCACTAGACTACGATCACTCGGGTGCCTACAACGGGAGTCAGGCGGTACATCTCTGCTCCTGGAGCGGACGACTTCAATAAACGGATTTTTGAGAGTTGAGCGAATCCCCGGAAAATCAGATCAAAGATTCGAAGAACGAGGGGGGTGACATGGAAACGCCTAGTTTCAGAGCTCGTAATCGCTGTAGTTTTTGCCTGAGTCAGCGACTCTCCAAACATTTGTATCTGTGTGATTTATATCTCCATTCAACGGATAGATACAATGAATGAACAATATGTGGTTACTCTGACAGTTTCAAAAACGCCTGGTATGACGCATCAAACAACATTCCTCAGCCTCAAATGCATTGAGCGGTTTTCGTCACTCTAGGCGCTCAAAGTGCCATGGCAATTACTGACCAACAATGCGCAGGAAATTTATTGGACTTTAACGTAATTTTATTTTGGGAAGGAAAATGTCGACCAGTGTGTGAAAAGGAGGAGGTATGAATTCCGGAATCCCTGAGGCTGCTCGCAACTACCTCATGAACGTGATTAAACTCTCGTATA
Organism: Pachypeltis micranthus; assembly: GCA_020466155.1. Lineage (NCBI taxonomy): Eukaryota > Metazoa > Arthropoda > Insecta > Hemiptera > Miridae > Pachypeltis > Pachypeltis micranthus. The sequence goes on from CM035769.1 coordinate 45,819,399, forward strand.
AGTTTCTTGAGCTACAATTTTTTGGAGAATGTCGCGGAATCGTTAATGAAAAAACTGCGCTAAAACTGTTTATAATTTATCATCAGCTTTTGTCATTTTCTCACGAATGAGAATTTTATAGTATGTGGTGTTATTACGAGCTTATTATTATGTTATTAATTCGATTCGGTTAGGCCATTTTTTCACAACTGTGTTCACAGACGCGGACACTTACCGCTTTTCCAAATAGTGTTTCTCGGGCTCAAAAGCTCTCAAAACGTAAAGATCCGAGGAGAATTCGAAATAAGAATCTGCACTTGGTATTATACCGGTTTTGTCTACTTCGTAGAGCCAAGAAAATTAAATAAACGATTTTCAACCCATTTGCCATCCTGTGGGTGTGGTAAATATTGAAACAACACCTAATTTGGCTTCATGGGCCTATATTTCTGTTCACCCAATTTCAATGAAATATTTTGTATGAAAATTTCCCGAATAGTACGAGAGAACCGTAAAAATTCCTCCATTGAAGAGGGACGAGAAGAGCACTACAACTTATCAGACGTTACGAAGTTTAGTTCAGTTTTTTCATTAATAATCAATTGCATTTCCAAAAATAGCAACATTTATACTTGGCAACTCCACTTTTAAATGTTGCCGATCCACAAACCTCCCACCTATACACACACAGCCCACAATTTAGATGGTTACTTTCATTCAGCAGCTTCACTTTGGACTTCTGGCAATGTGCTGTCGTGTGACCGGTGAGTGGGTGGGGGACTGGCTCTATTTAGCGAGATATCGTCCAACCTCCAAAAACAGAGGTTGAGTTGGAGTAAAAGAAATAATGAATGAACGTGGTGAACGTGAGTGAGGACTGTATTAACGCGTTGGCTGTGAATACTGGTAGCGAGAAACGAGAGGGGAGAGAGTAGAGCCATGAGTAGCGTGAGAGGTGTGTCTTGGGGTTAGATCTGGGAAGATCCGTGTGAGTTTGAATTTGAGGAGAGGACGTAAACTGAATGGTGGGAAGTGTATAATTCGGAAAGTCCAAAAGGGTCAGCTTCAGCAATAAACCGAATGGGCAGTCTTGACTTTCAGGCAGCAACAGACAGTAGGCTTCAAGTCAGAGAGGACTCGATGTCTGGGGAAGGCCTGAAGCAAGGGCTTCCTGTGAGTGGCAAGCGTGAAAGTCCTGAGCTTAACATTTCATCTAATTTGGCCTGCACCGAGCAACTCTTATGTGGTAACTCCACCTTAGGCTGCATACCTTCACGGATTTGGACTGTCGGCAACTTGCAATCGTGAGATGGCAGGAAGGAAATGGGTTGGCTCCATTTGGCATGACCCTCCTACGTGGCAACTCCACCTCTCAATGCCCCCTGTCATTGGGGGTTGGCTCCATGAGCGATATTTTTAGAGGTTGTACGATATGTCGCTCGATAGCACACCCCCCCCCCCCCATCACCAGGTCACATGATTTCAAATTGCCAGTGGAGTGAATTGACGCTGCTCAATCAAAGCAACCATTCTTATATATAGTTTTTGGTCTTGTCTGGCTTCAACCTCTGGACTTCCAGGAGGGAAGCCACTATTTCTACTTTGAAACAATTAGTGACGCTTTTGCCCCGAAGAAAAAAACGACGAATTAGAAAATGTAGCTAAATAACCGGAAAATACAACAACTGCAACCTCATTAATTTCCAAAGACCCCGTGCATCTTCCTTAGTGAAACAACAGTTTCTCCAGTTATTCTCAGTAAGGAAAATCTATAGTCGTTCGAGGTTGAGGGGAAAATTTCCATATTTTCTTATTAGAGACGAGTAGAAATCATTCGAGGGCGTGTTAGTCTTATCAGACTCTCTTAAGCTTATTATGGACTTCTCCTGTTTATTAAAATATTCCCTCTACTCAGCCGAAGCAGATGCAGAAGCAGTTGGGGAAAATTTATAACGCTTCACGAGAGAAAGAGGTAATTAATTAGGGAGTTGTTCGGCGAAGTTGCGACCCGAAGTTTTATGTGGTATGAATAAAGGTTGTAATTAATTTACTATCAACTGCCAAGGTTTAAAATCCAGTTAAATTCTCGGTGCATTGAAAGGGGGAAGGAAATGAAGCGAAGGCGAGCGCAAAAGTTTTCTTTCCTACACGATTTTCCCTAATATTCAATTATATTTAATGTAAATGAAAAATAAAACGAATTAAAAAACTGGGAAGCAGTCGTCAAAAACACGACAATGGTTCTTGTTTCAGTTTGTGACAGTTCTTTTGTCGCCGTTACGAGTGACCAGGTGTGACTAGATTATACACACAGGAATATAAAATTAAATTAAAATTCCAATTCCGAACAACAACAAATTACAAATTTCTTGACTAAATTTCGTTACTTCCTCAATAATAACACGATACTTGATTCTCCGGTTTCAACATTTTGGACCAATGATTTGGAGGGTGTATAGCTACAAAAAATTAAGATCGTTCGAGCTTTGGAAAACTTCACTTCCCGATCTATACGTCTGTCTATTCCCGTTAGACGGATAGAGGCGGAAATAGTTGGGGACAACAAAACGTGGGCATAGGTTGCTAAAAGACACTCTGTCAAGGTATGGGGTTATTCTGGAAATTTCAAAAGCCCCCCCCTCCCCCCAGGATCCCAATGCATGAAAATGAGAACACACGGAACATGGGCACTTCTCTGGGTCAACGTCCAACGCAACTTAAGGAATATGAAAGGCCAGGGAAGGGAGAGAGGGCATGAAAAAGTGCTACCTATAACTGCTTTAAGAGAAAGAGTCTCGAGGTGCGACACATCCTGAGTGGAGGGATGGGAATACGGAGAATCGTGACATGATTTTTGTTCCCTCACAAAGTGACGCTTTTTGGCAGCATGTTCCACGCTAAAACTCGTTTCTTGCCACACTCTGGTTGTTACTTCTGTTCAATGGACCCTCAGCATCTTCATCAATGCTCTTCACGATTTCCTTCTGTAAAATTTGTTTTAAGAACAGAAATTTATCGTATCGCGCTTCTGAAGTTTTCTGTTGCCGCCAACGCGGTGATTGAGCATCGAACATGATCTCGCTACATCGACGACTAATACTAACATATCGCAGCTGCAGTTTTCGTTTTTACCTTCCGCAGAAGGTTAACGTATCCGCGATCACGAAAAAGCCTGTCTCTCGTTATTACTATAATTGTTCTTTCCCAGTCTCATCATAAGTGTACGGTTGTATCGCTTTTCTTCGCATGTTTCACAGGGAGTAGAAAGTGCCATTACTTCTCACAAAAGTTGAATTCTCCCGGCGCTGGGTCAGCACATCAAGTTTTTAAGTCAGGTCAATGGAATATCAGTGGTCAGAAAAAGTGTTCGTACGATAGCTCCTCGTGAGCGATGCGTTTCTTATTTAGTTCTATTCTACAGACATTCACATAAGTTGAGGTGCCTCATCCAATCACCCCGCATGTCACCCGTCGTGATTCCGTCGACACTGCCCTGCTCATTTCCATGGTCACAGCTGATCAAAAAAACAAGAGGTTCCCTACCGGTTATCATAATTCCTGGTGGCTGTTGGAAACCCGCCGTATCATTTTCCCCTAAAATTTGTCCGCCTCACCACTCACTGACGCCATCCCTTCCCTCACGCCTTCTACTTTTTTTCCATCGAGCGGTCGATCGAAGCGGAGAAGCGGAGCCTTTAATTTTTCGGTATTAATTGCACATACTAATAATATTTTCAGCCGCTTTTGGTTTATTATTCATTCTTAACCCTGTTTTCGGTCACGAAAAATTTGTTACAACCCCCCTCAAAATTTGATACTTTACGTTTCAAGACATGGAGATTCCAAATTTGCAATGTCCGTCCGCCGTCCGCCATCCCCCATCCCCCGTGCGGGCCGTTTTGTGCCTTTAACGTGGTTTAAAAAATTCGTTCTTTCGGACAAAACTCCGATTTGGTATCTAGTTGTATCTCGGCAATCCGATCGGACGAACCCCATGGTTGTTATGGGCAAAAATGGTTAAAAAATTAACGAAATGCAATATAACGCGGGAAGTACAGCGGAAGTCAACGTTTCGTCGTTAGTAATCCCTCCCTCCCGTCATATTGATATCAAACTCAATCACCTGCCTGCTCGTCTCGCAACGCCCTTTCGACTCGCAACGGGTTCACTGGATGCCCCCGTCCCAATTTCCCCGACTCTTTTTGCCCGATGGGGCAGAGAAAGGTTAGGGCCACTTCCTCCGCACACCCCTCCATCGGATCATAAATGCCTACAGACGTTTATGGGTGCCTGGCGCTGGGGGAACATTTAGTTTCCATAGTTCCATTGTAGCCAGGTCATGTTTCGTATGGTTTACTAGTATTTGATGCTGAATTGAATGGGATGGGTCTCAGAGCAGTAATACTAGGTCAAGATGTTCGTGAGAATAATAAACCATTGTGTAATTATTTGCGGGGTTTTTTGATTAGGAAGCTTCTGCTACGTATCTTGCTGACGCAGTTTTCAACAAAGGGGTGGGAAAGTAATTTGATCGGATCCAGGGTAAAATTTTTGGGTAATACAGTCCACTCCTAATTCAGGAGAACCGACCACGGTATATTTTTAACAGTCGCCATAATCAACATCCAGCCACTTCATTATATCGGACGGTAAACCATTTCTTTGTGTCGATGTGGGAAAGAGTGAGCAGGGACGATAGCGACATTAAGATATTTTGAGAACATCCCAAATTAGGACATTCGAACCCTAAATCCGGCCTAACAACGACAGTAAATCCGACAGCAGAATTCATGGACATATCTGTACTTGAAGTGGGGGTTGCAAGCAGGAATGGTTGCTCTTCTTCTGCCATAGGTCGGCCAAAATACCCTCTCTCAGGAGTCACCGGCCATTACGTCGTCAGCGGCATCATCCCAATGGTTTTTTCCCGACTGTTCTCCCACAAGATGGAGAGGGATGTGCAGGTAGCTCTATCTGGCGGTTGTTCCCTCAATACGCGATGAAAGGGGATATTTTTGTAGCAAATATCTGCGTCACTAAGCATTCCTCAGCCCCCACCCCCTTCCACCGGTCAATTCAACGATTTTGATTTCGATTTTGGAGTTCTATGTTGATGTGCAGGGTAAATACGAAATTTAGCCGTGCTCCTCTGTCGCGTTCAGAGACAGTTTTCCCAAAAGGTGTTTGTCAGCTCAGAAGTCCTCGAAAAGTAACGATTATTGATGTTGAGCCAACTACTTTCTTACCTACTACGTAGGGCTAAGGAAAGTCAGAAACCTTAGGCGTTGGATGATTTGACCGCTATTCTCTTCTTGTGCCGACTCTCCACAACTTTCAGCTCTGGGATTAAAAGAGGGTTCTGAATGTAATGTCCATAAATCGTCTTTTTCATGCCCCACACAGGTCATTCCAGGGCATTTTATTCCGAGCTTCATCCCATAACCGAGCGATCGCACTCCGACAATCCTCGGTAATTAGATTTATGATGGACGTTCGTCGAGTCCCTTGAAATAAGGGGAGCTGCATCCTTTTGTTTCGAACTACTGTCATCCAATTAACCCAATGAAGCCCCTTCCCCCCTCCCTGCAACTAACTTCGACAGAATTAGAGACTTCACCTCCGCTGCCGCTTCTGCACGTCGCTCTCCTCGCTCCATTCCCACTTTATTTCACGCCGAGAACAACAACGAAAACAACGCCAGTTTAACTGCACAAACACTCAGCCCAATTCGCCCAACACGCCAAATCCCCTGTCACAACATTATTCTACGTCGAGCTCTTTTTCGTCTGCAAATGGAAAAGCCAACGATAGAATCGAAAAGGCCTGTCGACGTCCCCCAGAATTTCCCCCTCTTTTGCGCCCTCGGCGGAAGAACAATTTACAACAAACGAATTTAAATGAAACGTAGGAACGCGAGACGGGATGACACAACTTACGAAAGCTCTCTTTTGAGAGACACCTTCGGATAAGTTCGGTATTTGCGCATAATTTTTTCGGAGAACGAAAATTGAATATTCTCCATCACTATAACGAATCTCCTTCGAACGTATGTCGAGAGGGATGGAAGTTATAAGGACCCCGCAAAAGTGGCTCAAAACAACAAGACAAAAAAAGAACATTCCTGGCGCGCAGCAACACACAAATTTCCGTCACCTACGTCAATTCGGTTTTATCTTCGTTCAATGCATTTCTATATAAACGTTTGTAGAGAAGAAAACGCCTTGGGAGGGGGGGATTAGTAAACAAATAAAGAAGTATCACGTTTTTTGGGAGTAGGCGATGTCGGTGAGGATTTATCGGCGTAGTTGATGTTCGACATTCGCACGGGGGAGATATCAAGTAACGAACTAGCTGTGCCTCATTTGCAATAATAATCCTGCCCTTTATCTTCGGAACCTTTGAGATGAGGCTAGTCAATCGCCTAGTTCATCAGGGAGGTTTTAAACACCAACAGGCGTGAAGCGCCCGAGGGCAATGTCCCTTTACTCGCCAAAACTGTGCGAGTATATTAATTTAAGTGTGAAAAAGATCATCCCCGTTGTCTAGGGCCATCCCTATTGCGTTGCGTGGGGGTTTGCTATACCGACAAGTTCCAAAAATTGTAGGGAATACTACGATAACTATAGAGAATTCCCGTGATCTCTCAGTTTTGTTCGCAGACACACAGTTACCAATACCTACACCTATTACCAATGAAAATATCTGACGCGACGCATCACACAACATCTCTTAGCTCGAGCCTTATATCATAGCTACTAATTCAATCGATTTTTCATTAATTTCGTAGTATCTCCCAAAACTTAATTTCTACGAAGAAGCTGGTAGCGCTTACTGCTCCGATATCTATCGAGCGCACATAATTCGTATAATTTTGGAATCATAGAAGAAAAACAGCGCAAACATACGTAAGTTTAAATTCCAGAATTTTTGAGGTAGCTACCGATTAATTAGTGACCATTCTTGAACTTTCGTCGTATAGGTAGCTGATTAGACGATCATTCGGATTTTCCGGGGAACTTTTGTATCATTTGTAAGGAAAAAAATACTATTCGTCGATTTGTTTCATAATTTATGGTGTTGCTCTCGTCATTTTCACGCAGTAGAAACTTTCATGGTTCTGTTACATCATTTGGAGCTATTCATCCGAAAAATGTAATATAAATCGTAACTCTTTTCAAGAAAGAAAATATTTGGTGTTATTATTTTAATAGCTGCAATTAATACAGTAGGGAACTTTGAGACGTACAAAAAGTGGTAAACGTTGAGGAACTCCATTTAGAAAAGTAGAAGCACCGAAACTGAGGTACGAGAGATGGATCATTTATTTCAAGAACGAACGACTCAAAACTCTTGTGGTTGCACTCTTTATAGGCTCACTAGGGAGGGGGGGGGTGAAGGCTTAGTTTTTGGGACGTAGGAGAGGGGCTTTGCTTCTCGTGAATTGATGTTTGCGGGTTGACATGGACGCCCACCTTAGTACAATGATAGTTCTTTTTCCTTGTTCCTAGCCCCCCCCCCCCCCCCTACATTGCCAAATTCTACCATCATCTGGCTCGCCGCTGCCTTGAAAAATTAGGCAAATGTAATACCCTGGTCCATCACATTTCACGTTGGTGGGAAAAAGAGTCCGCAACATAAGCGGCCCAATTCTGTTCTCAAACTAGCCTACCTTTGGTACAAAAAAATAGCATGGGAGGCGCAACCCACCGTTGCCTCGAAGTAGGAGGAGAGGAAATAGTAACTCGTGGAGCATTATCTCATAATTTCCCCGTCTACTCCCCTCTAGATATTCTTCTCCCGATGTTTCGTATCGACTGCTGCGTCCATTCAGGACGGTCAAACTTTCGATTATGAATACGTAGCTCAACTTCAGCCCAGCTATTTGGGCGCTATCATGATGAAGTTATAGTCGACGTGTAGTTATAGTCTCCAATTGGATACCTTGTGGACAAATGGTTTCGGGAACGGGAAATATTCAGTTCACGAAAAATAGATGGAAAGGTTCACAAAACGCCAGTCGAAGAGTACTTGATGGAAATGGATGGAAGGTTGCGTAGAAATAATTGAGAAATGCCTGACGTGCAAGCGATCGGTAACTGTGTTTTGTTTTTCAAGGCTATCGTTATAAAATCCTCATTTTGTGTTACATTTCTAACCACGATTTCGCCCTTTTTGTCAATGGAAACTGCTGATGACCTCAGTTTCACGTCTCCGAAGAAGTTCATTCGATGGAGTTCTTAATAGCGTAAAAATCCAATACATTGATTACACCTTGGCCCGGTCTCCTTACAACCCAAAGATGCCGCTCATACTCCGAAAAATTACGATTAAAACAGAACGGACTATCTCCGATGGTACAACGGTTCTCGTGTAAATGCGACGAACGCGCGGCCATGTGAGCTGTTTTTCGTTGAAGGCCTCAATGCCTAAAGAGTTGATAGGCACTTATTTTAAATAGATTACGATGATTTACTCAAAGGGTTGAACTGAGTATATGAAACAGTCATTCAAAACACAACGACGAAAACAAATGGAGCTTACCTTTACTCTGACCGGTAACTTTATCCCTCAGCACGTTGATTTGGTGGACTCTTCCGTATTCGGAAAACATCTTGACCAGCTCCGACTCGTCCATACTTCTTGGGATTTGCCCCACGAACATTTTGATGAAGTCCGGGTCGGGCTGGTCTTGTTGGGGCCCCTGAGATCCCGGGGATACTCCGCTGGTCGTCATCCCTCTGGAAACGAAAACAACGAAGGCGTCAGAAGGCGTGGTTTATACCGAAATAGAAATCCATATTTTTTGCTGGGGGCCCTGATAATATGCATAATCTAGTTCTTATTTCTCTATAATTACAAAATCTGAGTGACAAATCCCTAAGACTCATATTCCTACAAGATTTTGACAACTTGTTCCGTACGTGATGAGTTTGACTGAATCCTTTCAGACTGCCCTCGTCAGTAAAAAGTATTTGGCACGACGCATCACACCAACTTAAACGTCAGTATCGTATCGTGTTTCGAGGGAAAACACGTCAAATTATCGTTAGGTAATTTGGAGGAATCAGGGATTTTTGATTAAAAACTATTTAGTGTCTTGATCACTATGATAACAGTAGTTTAGAGCCGGTTTTTAGCTCATGCCCTCATGTTTTGCGTTCCGTGTTTATCTGGAGGCTACGGTTTCAGTTGCTTTTTCCCAAATGACGAAAGAAATCGAAAATTTATTGCACCAGTAAGGATTGTCTCTACAAAAACTCTTCTCCTATGGGAACGCCGAGACCTGGGCGACTAAGACCTTAATTCATGAGTCATCATAGTAGACGAGGCTCCTCAGCCCATGCATTGACTCGCGCCATTCCGCTCGTTCAAGTTGGCCTGCTAATAGGTATTTATCAGTTGGACCTTCAGAATGTGCATCTAGGATATTCATTCGGTCACCCAACCCACTTAAATGTTGATGAAAGATTTAGAAAGGTAAAAAAATAAGAGAATTGTGTGAATAGAAATTACTTAGTGCGTGGGATGTAAGACGAGCGCATTCAACATTCGATACGACTGCACGTTCATATTTTTTCGTGCGTGCTTTTATAATTGGCATATAACACACTTACTATTTTATATTATTTGACTTCTTACAAGACAGTACATGATTTTTGTTTTTATGATAATAATTTAATAATATATTAGCCGTAACCGATTACATATCTTTTCTTTCTACTTCGCAGAGCCAAGGAAAGTAAAAACATTATGTTCGACACATTATGTTTTTTATCTCTGTTCAATAGACCGTTAGAGGAACATTTATTCAGAACAATATATACGTATTAACTATTTGAAAATATCCTGTGAGTTTGCTCACAGTCGTAAAAAACCTATTTTTCCTTCATAGGCCTCCATATCCGTTTACCGAAATTTCTTAGAGATATTTATAAAGAAGAAAATGTGGGTACTAATTAGTAGAAAATAATTTGAAAGTTCATTCAAAATTGTCAAATTTGTTTTTAAGAAAATCAAGAAAAGCCCAAGTTTTTGGTATGTTATTGTCCCCCATAATCTGACATTGACCAAATCGCCCATAATCTTATTTCGGGTTTACGAAATCTCACGATCCAAAACAAAAAGAATCAGCTAAGAGTCAAGCCAAGGAAAGTAAAAAAAAACGTTATTGCTCAAGGTTCAATAATTTAGGAATGAGGTTTGGGTGAAAGTTTCTTCACAGAAATCCATTACAAATTAAAACTAATGATATCCTATAACATTATAGTCAAATTTACACACTAATGATTTTAATGAGGTTGGAGGGAAATGATGTTGAGTGAGGCCTTAGTAGCGCAGGCCCCAGGCGAACCATTCTACAAACGACCTCTCACTAACTCACATGACGAGCTATGTATAGAAATCTTCAAAATATAATTTGGTAATACATATTCCGAAGGTCCACAGTCAATCCTCACTTTTCCTTTTGTCCTTTTCTCTTTATATAACCACGAGCGTTTATACTAAGTAGGTATCGAGAATGTGATATAATTCCCTCTTCTATTGCAAGGTACCACTGTCGGGTTCTGGTGGAGCTCGTCATGGATAGGTAACTGGAATAGCAACAAGACCTGTGCCTAGTGCCGAGCAATATGATTCATTGTATTTTCAATTGCTTAGTGTTGAGCCCCCTAGTTAGTAGAATCTAGCGCATTGTTATCTTGTTCTTGTATCTCATAGGATCACGAATAAACCTCTATCTCTCTCACACATTTTGATAACCTGATTATCTGAGATGAAAAGCGCCTCTAGCACCATTTCTGTACCGATCTCTCCTTAAGCTTTCCCAATTTGCGCACCATTTCATTTCATACCGCGAACATCTTCTGCGGATAAAATCCATTTAGTAGACACTATTTCAGACTGCCAGCTCATTTCCGGTTGCTCGAGCCACGTTTTCGTAGTTCTGCCCTCAATTACGGCGGATTGGCAGTATTTAATTTTGCCACAATTGTGTAACAACAGCGCGTTGTTAGAACAAATACAGAGGCCTTGGCAAAAACCAACACATTTTGACTCCTACGTTTTAAGAAAGTTTTTCAGAAAATATTTGAAGTAGCCGAATTTCTTAATACATCGTAGAACAAAGAGATGGTACAGTTGTACTTTTGAGCGTTAGCTATGGTTATTCACGCTAGGAATGCAGAACGCTAAAACCACGTATGGATCAAGATCGTAGAGAAGAGAAGCGTTGGAGCGTTGGACAAATGAATATTGTAGGGAGGGGGGGGGCAGTGAAATTATGGTGGTGCGCTGTTTCACCAGCTCTATACGTTCACCTCTGCATACATTTAGTTGAGGGAAAAGAAGTTCACGCATATTCTAATGGAGGAAAGCAGTGCTGTTCATACCACTTTAGTGGATTAGGACATTTTTTCCGAACAAGGTTACAGTATTCTGTGTGGCAAAATTCTACCTTTAAATGTTGAACACACACACAGTGCAGACTATTCAGAACGGATGCTTTGAATAAACAGGGTTCAGTCGGACCAACAAGTGGTTCGTTGGATCTATCTAGTGAGATATCAAACAGCCGCGTCTCGCTGTGGGACTCAAAAGACCTGTGGCAGGCTCGATGGGAGAAAGGTCCACAGGCACCCGTAATATTTTCATCTATGCGGGACCAAGTGAGGGTTGACTGGTGGTGGCCGTTCTTTTCCCCCACACAACTCCTATCTGGCCATTGGGCTTTCAATGCGTGCACAGCAATTTTTTATGCTGTGGATATTCAATGACTGCTCACGCAGAACTGGGGCTCAGGAGGACGCTGGCCACATCTTGTTCGCCAGCCCCCTGTATAAGGACATAATCCTGCGGGCCACGTTGCTGCAGCTGATGCAGCCTCCTGGGTCCTCCTGGACAGGACGTGCAGGGAGTAGGTTCGCCATGATTGCATAAGGATGGGCGAGCCACAGCCGTGGCCCCGAGGCATGGTGGAAGTGTGGAGTGAGGCTGTCCCCCCGAACAGTAAAAAGGTGTCATCGCTCTCCTAGAGTCGTAGAGTGCAACCCTCCAGCGCACACCATGAGCTGGCAGGCGTACATCGCCTTGCTCATTTCACCCATCGGGAGCAATTACAACTTTAAATACCGAGTTACAGGATAGTTAACCTACTTAATGGGACAAGTTCGTTCCTTCTGAGGTTACACATGGGGAGCATCGACCCGCTTTCCGAGAATCTATATTGCCTTCCCAATAACGGATTGTTGGATCAGGGACATGGATTGCCCTGATTACAGCAGGACAATCTCTCGGATCACAATAACTTTCCACCTTCCTAGATCCCTCCCCCCTCCCACTCCATTAGTTCCAGTGACCAAATTACTCGCTGGCCAAGGGATTTTAACGCGCGAGTCCTGTTTTTCGGAGAAAGCACGTTGCACGGATGATTCGAGTGCTGCCCATACGATGGCGTATACTACGCCATGAGCGTGACTTCATGGAAGGTGGGGGAGGGGGTACTTTTCTGCAACAAGTCGGTTTTCTGACGCCCGACTGCCTCAACAGGCTGACATCCCTGATTGAAGTTACGAGTACCCCACCCTACGGAATACATAATTACTCCGCTTCGGTAGAGGTACTCCCCGTAAACAGCAAAGACTATCTCCTCCTTCCGGGAGCCAACAAAAAGTGTTAACGCTCGAACCTGTTTTTTCTGGCGTTTTCTCAAGATGGAAGGATACGACCCTTATTATGACGTGTGCTTGTGATCGTCTTTAAGGAAGGTGATGAGGGAGGGGGGTTGATATCCGCCAACACGTTGGCAGTCTGAAGTCTTAACACCTTCGCAAGTTGACACTGCCGATTGGAGTCACGGGAGCCCGCACCCATTGGAAGACACAGTTACTCCCTATCAGTAGAGGTACTGCCCCATCTTTTGCATTACCCACGCACAGCAAAGGCGCAACCACCGCCACTATCCATCTTCAGTGAACCAGCAAGCCTGAAATTGGCATGGACAGGTGATATCTCGAGATCATAAACGTTCACCCCCACTACACCAACCTGGGAAGCCGAACTAATCTACATGGTACGTGAATTGTTAAGAGGATAAGAATACATTGAGCTCTAGTGACAGCTAATGGATTTAACAAAGCTGAACCGTGTAACACAGTGAATGATCCTTTGTGTACTCTCAATAGGACAGAGCAAGAGCCTTTTTGTCCCCTTATCTCCGCATTTTTCAAAATCCCTTGAAGAGAGTAAGAGTTGAAGAGACTGGCAGATAGCAGTTGTAGAGGTTGTATTCAAACTCGCATAACTCGCATAACTTAACTCGATTCAAGTTTAATTGTTGCGAGCATAACTTTATTAATTTTCAGGAAGAGAAGAACAGGGTGAGTTGTGGGGAGGGGGGAGAGAAGAGAAAGAGAAAGAGGGAATGGGCGCTCGAAGCTCCCAAGAGTTGTCACGAAGGATCTACCACTAATTAAAAACTACCAGCGTGTGACACACCAGTCTAATGAGCTCCCATAAAATGTGCGGGAGAGAGTGAGCAAAGCTTCGCCGAGAACTGAGCCTGGGATGGAAAAGGGGTTTACCCAATTAGATCTAATTCAAATTTAATGGCGCTGGCTCCCTTCGCCACCGTCACTCTCTTCCCCTCGTCCTCTTCATCGGCCTGTTGTAGGTTTTCACCCATAGAAAGGCGAAATTCCTTTATATCCCCCGTTCCACACTCCAGCCGCCCCTGCGCCGACCTACTACCCCGCACCGTCAACATACCCCCGCCGCCGCTACCACGGCTTTCATTGCCTAGCCACGACAACTCCAGTGACACGGGTTTGGAAAGGCCCGCAGCTAAACCTCCAGGATCCTCTCGCGTATGCCTTCGGAATCCCAGGCTAAGAGTTATCCACTTGAATTTACCGAGATAATTTTTTGCTCCATATCATCCGGAAAGCTATTCCCTCCTCTATCTGATATTTAAGCATCTCTTGAGAGCAGAAGAACGCGAAGAATTCGCGCAACTTCGTTTAACCGCGACGAAAATCGAGAAGAGTATGTGCGGAAAGAAGGTCAGCAAACTCCTTCTTTTGCAGCAGTTTCAGTTTTATCGTAATAATTTCATGACATTATTTTTTTTTATCGCGGAAGAGCAACTTTCCTTTAAAAACGGTTCTACCCTATTTTCCAACATGCTCGACCGTATCTAATCAGTAAAAGTCTTCAACCAAACGTAATAAAAAGAGCTCCAAAGCGAAGTCTTCTTAGGCCACTGCTACACGTCACCTTTTCGTATGGGCACCGCCCATTTTCAGTTATATTCACACACTATTATGGTGAAATGGCGAATAAAAATAAAACGCACGCGAAACAATTAATTTTACCTATAAAAAACTTACTCTGCTCAGTAATACGTGGTAAGAAGGAAAGTTATGAAAAAGCTGGAAAAAGATCAACTTTCTTCAGATCTTGAAGTTTCAAGGGGTACAGAATCGAAAATATACCACTTGAGAAAACGGTCTGCGTGTGTGGACGCTATTGAGAACAAACGGCAGCACTTAATCGGCTCAATCTTTGTATTTGGTCTGCGTGTCACCACTGAACATCAAAATAAGAGCGTGACCGAAATAGGTATGATACTAACTATAGTTATCATAGTGATCAAAACTCTAAATTTGTTTGTCAAAAACGTGGCTGCAATTCTGTATTGTTATGGAAAAATGACAAGAGCTGCACAATAAATTATTGAAAATTTCGAAGAAACCCAATTATACAGCAGTATTTTCCCTACGAATGCTGGACATATTAATTAATAATAATTTAATACGAATATAAAATTATTACACAACGGTTTGTAACAATCGTGCACAGCTTGACGTATTCTCACACCTCTGAGACCCATCCCATTCGATTCAGAATCGAAACATACCAGTAAACGATATGAAACATGACCTGACTACTGCGGAACAACGAAAATGATGTATTCCAGGCGTCTGTAGGCAATTGGCACGACGTGATGAGCCTTACTGACAGGTGGTAGGGGTGAGACGGGAGTACAAATGATGAACGAATCACTTTCGCTGTATTGTCCCGCGAGTTCTTTCAATATTTAGGCATTAGCCAACTATGATTAGCGTGATTTTACTGTTTTCAGTCTCGACACAGTCGTACACCTCTGAGACTCGTTCCATTTGACCCGGCGTTGGTAAATATCTAAAAACCATAACTGCAACTTTTACAGTTCTCCTGCTAACATGCTAGGTCATGTAAGGGATTTTCGGGCGTAACAACAACCCCCATGAACTGTCTTAACTTCACAACTACTGACATTCGGCCTGATGGCATCAGAGCCGTGGGCAGCAGCTTTCTGTGGTGCCATTTTATTTGGCAGCCGCTTAAGGACATCTCATGAAGAAACGTGTCAGGTTGCCATCAGCAACCTAACTGCAATCTTGCCTTACCTTACCACCATCCTGGCGTTTAGCAGAAACAATACAATACTATAAACACATCCACTCACCCAATCATGCCACCACATCTGACATACAGCCATCCATTACACTACATAACCTTAAACAGAACCCTGCGCACCATTCCTCCCCGCGTTAACTGTTTTAACCATGGATCAATTCCACTCCCGTCCATTTATCATTATCCCGTCCCTCGCCACAGCCCTTTCCTCATCAAACCTCACGCAGTCATTCGGAAAACCCTTCCTTTACCCACCCCAACCACCAATGTTCTTCCTGAAGTACGGTGTAGTTACGGTGAGCTTTGAAGAAAAAAAAAGTATGTGTCTGTGAACGATTTTAGAGAAAACAAAAGAACCAAATCAGCTCAAACTAAATACCAAGCCCCCAGCTCACCATAGCTCGCTGACTATCTTAGCGATCTGAACACCAAATTTTTTTTTCTCAAAAAGATCTGTAACTATTTTGGACTACATTTTTTATATAGATAGATCTTGATAAGGTAACCATACGACAAAATTCGCATTTGTGTGAAAATAACGAGAGCAGCACAAAAAATTAGAAAAAATCATTAAAAAATTAAAAATCATTTTCAACGAAAATAGTTTTTAGCTCGGTTTTTTCGTTGTAAGATCCGCTGAAATGTTACTAGAATCTTTAAAAAATGGTGCGGTAGTCCACTTCAATACCTGTAGGATGAGCTTTTAAAAACGCTCATAAGGTATATGGGGATCTCTCCAGAAATTCCGGAATTTCAACTACCGCCGTTTCGCTTACTACTAGTTCTAACAGTTATTGTTCGACGCAAAGCGTCCAAGTGGTCAGAGTCTTTGACCTCGGACTTCCCCGCGTCATTGTCTCCCACCGCCTAATTGTCTTCAACTATTTCAATACCTGCCCCTCACCTGAGGGAATCCCTCAGCTGTGGGCCCCCCGGCCCCCTTTTCTAGGTTTTTCCCCTTTCTTTATTTCTTTCTCCCAATTTAATTTTCCTATCGACGATAGAGCTCTTCGAAAATCATTCTGCTTCCAACTACCACCCCAGTAACTACTCACTCTCTCATACAGTTGCCCGCGCCAGTACACGCATTCTGAGTACTGCCCTTGTGTCGCCCATTTGTACTCCATCTCACCTCAATTTTAATTCAACTCAATTCCGCATGCACGTATAATACAGTCCTCCTCACGCTCACCGAGTTTCAGTTTTATTGCGATCCTCAGCTCCCCCTCTCGTGCACTCAACAGTTATTACCCAATAACTCTGCCAAAGTTATTACTATCCTCCTTTAAAAAATATCGAGTTTAGAGCCTCATTAATTCTCTGTTTACCAATTGCTCAATAATGGTCTGGGAATGAGTACGAGCAGCACAATAATGTTGATAATGCCAGTTCCCGGGGGGGGGGGTGTAAGAAAAAACTGCCCTGAAAATGTTAAGAATCGACATTTTTGATAATTTATTGTTATCAGCATTTCTGGGAATAACTTTCTGCCATCTTCCACTCGCAGCAGTTTTGCTACCAGCCCGTCTCTTGTCTCTCAATTGTTCTAAATTAAATAGTGACATATATAGTGGAAATGTTATTGTATCACCCGTACCGTGCTAGATTAAGACTGCCGAATTAAAGTGGAGTTTGTGTTTCGTAGAAGTGAGGCCAATTAATCCTTCTAAAGGGAAGTTTATTTATCCGGAGGGGTCGTTGGTAGAACTCTTCATGAGTTGTAATGTGGCGTTCACGAGCTCAGCAGCGACACAAGGGCCGATTGATCGCATCCACTTCGAAAGTAGATTTACTCTTTCAATGGCAGATAAGCAGATAAGTATCACCCTGACGTTGAGCCGGGGTTGTTTGCATTTTGTGAAACTTGTCTCTCTCCTTTTCACTTCACTTCATCTTGTTCGTTAACATCATTCAACCACCGCCCACCTTTTCGTTAAGTCTTTTCTACAAACTTTTCTGTTAACTCTTCCCCTTCGACTCCTTCTCGACCTCTTCCGTCATTTTACGCAATAATTACCTATTGGTAGAAAATAAAAGGGAGCCACGGCGATGAGGGAGGGGATGCTCAGTAAAGTGAAGCTCTTTGTGGTTGGCCGCGTCAATTACCGGGTTAATGAACCGCGAAAAAGGGGTAAAGGTTGAAGGGTTGCGAGAGCTCGTCTGCTGAAAATCAGCAAGCATTCAGAAGGTGCCTCCTTGAAAGAAGCGACCGGTCGTAATGAGGGTCCGGGCTGAATGAATTTCAGGGTCTTCATTATCAATCCCCGCCTCCAACATAACATTAATTTGAGGTAGTTGAAAAGGAGGGCGGGCAAAGTGCGAGAAGCTCGGTCGACAAAGCGAAACCACGAGGAATCAACAAGGAAAGAAAGGAGCGTCGAAGTAGTAAATGAAAGGGGTAATGACCGAAGATTTCAGAAAATCTTTCTTTGGACTTTCGCGAGTCCTGAGGGTGAAAGGAAAATTTGCATCTACTTGATGTTGTTCAGGGTTAACATAAGAAACGAAGGCGTTCGAATGTTTTGCGAGTAAAATCAACGCGGCAAGTTAGTTATGAAGACTCACTCTGAGTGGAATCAGTTCACATTTTATATTGGTTGGGCCGAGGCCTTGCAAATAAAAGTATTGTATCTCATAATGATGACCAATTTACTCCATTTTCACAAGTTCACTGAGAGCGTTAACTATTGATGATTGCCAAACAAATTCTAAACATCAAACGTGAAATATACTTTATAGATTGTTAACTTTCTAAAGCAGTGAAATTTTCCAAATAACTACCGCCATCTCTAGGTCAGATAGGGTACTTCTGGTACCATCCATACGACTGTTCCTGAAAGTGTCTGAATGGTTAGTGAGAGACGAGACGTAGGTCCTGAGTCCGGTTACAAACAAATACGAGTATAATGGGGCAGGACGCCAATTGGCGGCCCTAGTGCCGACCAACTCAAAATAAGCGCAGAACACATCAATGCTCCCACATTTCGAAACGCAGACGCCGCTTCAACGACAATTTAGACATAAAAATCCCCCGAAATAACATAAATTAGAGAGTTTGGCAAACCTGATATGACGAGTTGACGAATTGTCCCTCAGAGTGAACGCACGGTTCATTTGATAAAAACTATTTCTCGATGTTTCTCCGTTGAACCGAGATGTTGCTTTACGCTGGTGGTAAGATTTATCAAATGAAACCAAAACCGGCCTGAGGCAGTCGTCGAGGCGTCAACTTCACTCAACGTCCCCACGCACCTCCAGTAGTCCACATCCTCAACTCGCGGCACTCACGAGCTCTAGAAAAGCCGCCCGACGGAAAATTCGAGTGGAAAAGCGGCAGAGGACAATACGGACGGATGTCGCGCTGAAATCGAACTGTAGTTCTATTATTGAGAAATCGCTCGACCGAAAAATAAGTACGTGAACGGGTTGGCCACATTCTTTTTTCCCAGGGGAGAGACCTCGATAAATTTTATAAGAGACCACAGCGACTACTGCGCCAACTATTGATTCAAAGGTCAATAAAGGGACGTCTCACGTAACAGCAATGAAATATTTAGATGGGAGCCGACGGCGATGAAATGGGAAATATTTTCTTAACTGGACGCACTTTCTGAACCGATTCGAACAATTTATTTGGCGCAGACAAAATATTTACTGACACCATATACCACAAAGTTTATATTAGCGTCCCAACTCCGGCGATACCATTTTCAAATGTCTGCTGGGTCAAATACGCATCGTCCAACTTCCCCAACTCGATTTCTATTTTTCGCTCGAAACACTTGAACTTCGTAGATCACGAAGCAAAGGGAAACGCCTAATGTTCAGGAATTTATTGAGTAGCTCCTACGTATGCTGCGACCCTTACTGAATAATCAGTGCATAAGTGTTTTACGAGACTATCATCGCAATTTTTCTGAGATGACTCGTGTATCCAGTTTTGGAATGATGAGATGAAAGCTGTGAGAAATGGTTCACTTCAGTCGTTTGAACTCGGATTGCTCCTAATTATCTTTTGAGCGTTACTAAACTCATAGTATACGTGATGTGTGGGAATGTTTCTCACGGCGTATCATTTATAATGAAAAATCTGCGCTAAAATCGATTTTGTTCGAAATTTTGATAATTCATTGTGCTGCTCTCGTCATTTCCCTACGATTGAGAATTGCATCGTACTGTCGCGTTATCTGGAACTGTTAATAAAATTTTCCAGAATCATTGTAGTCGTTTTCGATAAAATAATTTATGTTTTAATTGGCTCTAACAATTTTATTAAACTTACATATTACCTTCTACTAATTAGTACCAAATTTTTTCTTTTCATGAATATACCTGTGAAAATTAGGCGAACGAAGATATAGGCGTAAGAGGCCAAAATGAGGGTTTTTTAACATTTTGGGAAAAGGGCTGAAACATTTTCATCAGTTACGGATTGCTTCCAACCCAACATCTCCAATGCTGCTATATTTTGTTTCACATAATCGCTCCTCTTACAGACCGTTGAACAGGTGTAACAGTCAAAACGTACCACGAATTGTGTTTTTAACTATTAACACAGCAGTTGTAGAGAATTGAAGACGATAAACGAGAAACTCCACATTAAACTGGACTCAGAGCGAGTTCATTTACGAATCCATGATGAGAACGAATCGAGGTTTTCCTGGAGTAAATCATAATCAGCGGAATGATACAAAAGAGCTCGAGGGCATCGGTAAAAATCAGGCAGGGGTTCAGGCGTTGCCCAAGGCGAGTGGAGCTTATGACAAAGGTGAACAGGAGAGGAATACCCGAGCTGCACCAAATGGACCGGAAACCCTACCGCCCGTAGTTGAGAGAAGAACAAGATGCCAGACGTACGAAATCATGCTGGTTAAGTACACTGGCGATGTGGGAGAAGGGGAACAGGGACCCAACAACAAATTTGTCAGAGACCTTCAGGACACTGGAAACGTCAGAATCATCTTCTATTTTGAAAAGTAGGAGTAACGACGGAACGCTTCCAGACAGCAGAAACGTGGCCACGCGAAATTGAAGCATTGAAGCGAAAGACCGGAGAAAAAAAGGAGAGACGCCAACAGGGCTCATACCCTTAGTGAGATCAAGGGGAAAGCCACGGAGACCTCAGAATCAAGCAGAGTAGGACAACCCACGCTTAGTTGAGTCGTTTCACGGAAATCTATTTTAGTGCAGCAACTATAGCGTTTTCAAACAAACCAGGGTGGTTAACCCAACAAGCTAACCGTCCGGAAGAAGTTTAATAATGATAAAATAATCAGGAGCTACCTTACAAATTGCGGAATGCAAACTAACTTTTTTCTACTAACCTATTTCCGCGTGTTTCCTCTACAACTCCAAACCCGTGAACACGAACCACTTTCGATGAAGCAGCAGCTTGTTATGTTTTACAAATTCGTATGAATAAGTGCAAAACAGTTTTGGAATGGTCGTGGGGTGATTCGTCGCACCAGATATTTCTTTTTTACCGATACAGATTGACTTTTGTTTTATGGCTGTAATTTCAATGAAGAACATTTAGTTGTATAGCTACGCGTTCCAAACATATTGCCACAACAAACAAGTAGTGCGTCCAAATCGATTCTCCGGAGGTCTCGGTTATTCTAATTCAAGAGTATGCAACACGTGCTGAATGCATTACCTCCATCGGGCGGCTGATAGAGTGAAGCGGAAGGTAATTAGCTGAGTGGCCGAAGGTGGAAGCCATCAAAACACTCCAGTTTAAGTCGTAACAGTCAAATAACGCCCGGGGGCCCTAATTAAACTAGTTCGCATCCTTCAAGACCTCCACAATGGAAACCCGTTAGTGCTGTGTGATGTCAGGTCTACGCCAACCTCCGCAGTATTGAGTTAGCTAATAGGAAGGCAATCAGGGGCGGAAGTGATCCTCCGCTTTCCTATTATCAATGGGTAATGAAGATTGGTAGCACCGCGCAAGACTCACTAGGTCTAGTCTGATCAGAGCGCGTTCTCACGGCTATCAAACGCTACGGCAGGCTTCCAGCAGATAGAGCCAAGTACGTGAATCATTGAAGGGTTCATTAGGAAATTTACTTTGACTCCCTCCGCACCCCTTTGCCTTGAATTCTATATCCAAGTCCGCGGCTGAGGAACGAGAGTTTGAAGCTCCCGGCCGAGGGCTGAAGGGGGGAGAAAGCGAGTCGGATGAATAGATAATGGCGAAGACGAGGCTCAACATCAGGATTGCCGTATGGAAGGAAGAGGAACTGTGAATCGTCAGACCAACAAGATACCATTACTATATCAGAAACTTGCTCTTGCCGCTTCATTCCGCACGCCCCAATTTTCATCCCGTTTGCTGCCTCTTTTATAATTCACGGGTCCTCCTGCATAAATCCCTCCGCTCCAACCGCCTCACGGGGAAGGAATGAAAATCTTTTCTGACGAAGGCTGTCTCTCTAAATCCAACCTAAAACCAAATCTTGATAGTCCGTTTCACCCGAATCGCTCCATCACGTCCTCACCTTCAACTTTACTCGTCACAACTTGAAACGCTACACACAACATTCCAATTAAAGCGTATCTTCAACAATGTGGAGCGTTCGTTAGGAAATTGGAACAACGTTAATTTGATATCATTAATACGTGTGAATGCTACAACTAACCTAAATTGTGTACCATCGCAGTGGAAACTGGTGGGGGTCATAGTGATCTCCAAACCAGGAAAGTCGCAGAAAGTAAGGACGAGTTATCGTCCAATATCCCTCGTCTCAGGCATGTAAACACTTTTCAAAAAGTTGCTCCTCAAACACTTTAAACCAATAATAGACGAAAGACATTTGATCCTAAATCATGAATTCGGGTTCTGCCAACGGCATTCTACAATAGATCAAGTCCACCGCATTACTGAAAAAACACAAAAGACTCTAGAAGGTAAACAAAGATGCCCCAGCATTTCCTTGGAGGGACTTGAGCACAAACAGCACATGTAGCGTCTAGGTCAGCGAGGCATCTAATTATCCAGATGAGCACCCAATTGGTGGGTGTGTGATGGTAAAATAAAACACCTGTGCACACTTTGGCAAATAATAACAGCTTTATAATAAACAGAAAGGATGTAAATACGGAAAATATGAGATTATAGCGATTAATATTGTTTCTTTGGTCCAGGCACAACACAAACAAATTGGTGGTTTAAAATGTTAACGAACTAATGTTCCAACCAGTTTTTAACGATAATCGCGATGACGACGGTGCTTGTAAGGAACCGAAAGATTTAAAGAACCGGGATCGGGAAGAAAATAACTGAGGAGCGCATGGAATAAACACGAGGACGACAAAACGGGAATAATAATAAAGTAACAAAAACAACTACAACGATAAAGGTCAAAATGAAAAGGACACAAATGATAATGAATGTAAAAAGTTTGTTACCGCTGGTCCTAGTTGTGGGTGGTTTTTTTGTTTTTAAACGGTGGATGCAGGCGATACCCTCACCTGTAAGGGCGTCCATGATCTTTAGATCATGGCCCCCCTGCACCAACCCCAGGCCTCGTGGCACTGGTCTCACTTGGTGTGACGCCACGTATGCGCCCTCACCACCCCCGCACAAAGCGGAGGACATCCGCAAGTTCTGCATTTGCCACCTCTTCAGGCTGAAGAAAGGGCCTCTGCCTTCCTGCCCAGTGCAAGCACCTCCTTGGTTCTCCCTTTGGAGAGTTGGATGAAGAGTTTGACGTGGCTTTGAGTGAGTTCCATTCAGTAAAATATACGGCAGAAACAGGGACCATCGATGACTACAAAAATCCTACAATGAAAATAGGCATTTCACAATGAAATATGAAATGAATACTCTGGTTTGAATCTTGTTAAAGCAGGGGTTATGCAAGGGAGTGTACTAGAGCCAGTGCTCTACCTCCTGTACACGGGAGACTTACCCAAAGAAGAAGCTACAACCGTTGCTGCATGCTGCAGTCCTCTCGGTGGGGGATGACATGTACTGCCCAAGGAATGGCAGTATGGAGAGGAAAGACTGTTCCCGAGCAACGGCATTTTCCCTTCAGAGAGAGAAGGCTTTCTAGCCTTCGGAGTTCTCTTCCATAGTTTCCCCCTTCTAGACCTTTCTTCTCTTTACTAACACCTTTCTCCTTCGCATCTCTTCTAATTCCATATTTCTCTTGGTCACCCTTCGACCATTGGGTGGGACCTGAGTCCTTCGTAGGGACCACCAAGAGTCACTTGATCCAGGATGTTGGTAAGTGGGAGGAGAAGTGTAGGGCTCCGTATTGGCGGGTAGTACTTGGCCAAAGGCAGTCAAGGTTGTTTGTTAGACTCCCCAGGCAGCGAGTGATGCATGCGGATTGTATGCGACCTGTTTATAGGTCACTGTCCACTAAGGTACCACCTGGCCAAAATAGGCACGGAACGGAGTAGTACGGAATTGCAGATTCTACGAGGTGGGGGTGGAGCATGTACTGTGCAGGTGTGAGGTGCTCGCTCCAGCACGCCTCAGAGTGCTCGGGGTTCATCCGCTGCGGCCGGAGGAGGTTGCGATGATGGACCTCAACGTTGTCTTGCGTTTGGTGCGAGAATGGTGAGGACGTATTGTGGAAGCCGCATAAGAGAACAACAGGTCCACGGGAGCTGGGGGTGAAACTGGGAGAACATGAGGGGGCTCATGCTCGCCCACACAATGGGCCCAGTTGTGGCCACTGTGGGGGCTTTCCCGGTGCCACCAAGCAAA
Organism: Pachypeltis micranthus; assembly: GCA_020466155.1. NCBI lineage: Eukaryota > Metazoa > Arthropoda > Insecta > Hemiptera > Miridae > Pachypeltis > Pachypeltis micranthus. Next base: position 45,843,553 of record CM035769.1, read on the forward strand.
TTTAAAAAAAAAACCCTTCGACCTCTTAGTTTCGGCCACTTCGGAGCTTTACATTGGTAGCAGCATCCCGCAAACTACAGATATGTACTAATAAGGTCTCAGAATCGACCAAGAAGTGAAGGATGGAGTGTAATGAATCGAAATCAGTGCGCTTAAGCATCACTAATCGAATGGATGTTGCACCACACTCGAATATCCCGCATGCTAATTCAGTAAAATACTTGGCCATGACCATTGATTCCAAGTTAAACTGGAATAGTCACATAGAAAAGAAGAAGAGCGAATTAAAAATCGAGTTCAGAAAGATGTATTTGTTGACGGGAAGGAATTCTCGTCTCTCACTTCACAACAAACTGCTGGAAGGCCCCATCTGGACCTATGGAATACAGCTCTGATGCTGAATTAAATTCTGAAACTATAGTTGGTGCCCCTTGATACATGGCGTAATGACGATATTCATCGAGATTCAAAGATTGAGTGAACGAAATTACAGTAAAATACGCAAGCAAGCACAAACAACGCCCCATAAACATGATAACCAGAAGATTCTCGACGTTAACGAAGGAGAGCTTCGGCGACTCAAGTGCAACAAACCACCGTACTTAGTTGTGCTGCGCTATTAATAGTCCAATGAAATATGACGATATAGTGTTAGGTTTAGATGTAAACCTACCTGCAATGCGTTCATTATGACATCAAATGTGCCTAATTTGTCAGGTGCAAAAACAAATCACATTAAAAATACTTGTTGTGAAGCAACTCACAACATTCCATGTGTGGAAATTGGAACAACGTTAATTTGAGATAATTAATAATTCAAATCATCGTCTGCCGTTGATTGAAGTGTTGACGACTAATTGGATGCTAAAAAAGACTTCGTCAGGTGTATCGAGCTCACGAATTTGTCTATCGTGGGCACTTGAATACACTTCACCAGGTCCGACGCACCACACAACTTTCCACGGTTGGAAGAGCACTCGAACAACTGATCCGAACCAATTTACGTGAACTTGATGGAACTTGACGTTCTATATAACCTTTAAGCGTACGGCTCCAGGATTTATTGACTTGTCCCTAGTCACGTCACGACTTAATTATTAGAACGTTGGGTCGGGTAAGCGTGAGACTATTAAAGCACTTTTTACCAGACGTGATAAGTGTTAAGGAATTATGAGGAAAAAATTGTGGGGAATGTTACTTTAAGAAATGTCATTAGTTGTTTAATAACCGTCAATAAACTACCATTGCGTAGTTAGCTCACTGGACTATGACCACGACTTTTGGTTTATTATTCATTATATGCTTTCGGTCACGAACAATTTTTTACAAGAAATTGGGTTGTGTCCGCCAGTAGGCAAATACTAAAGTTAACGTACCTGTTAGGTGAGTCCGTCTCCTCTGGCTTGTGAGTTACTGTGGGCAAGCGCTTTCGATGTAAAGACATCATCGTCTGGCCGTTTAGTCAGTACTGGAGTCAGTCAGTTGGTCGTGGTCTTTATATACAAAGAGAAAGGTGAAGGGAGTGATGGAGCGTTGGGGAAGGGGCGGGGAGAGGTCTTGTTGGTCAGTCTTGTTAGTAGTACCTTAGCCGGACTGGCTGTGTTAGGTATTAAAGAAATTGGGTTGTGTCCGCCAGTAGGCAAATACTAAAGTTAACGTACCTGTTAGGTGAGTCCGTCTCCTCTGGCTTGTGAGTTACTGTGGGCAAGCGCTTTCGATGTAAAGACATCATCGTCTGGCCGTTTAGTCAGTACTGGAGTCAGTCAGTTGGTCGTGGTCTTTATATACAAAGAGAAAGGTGAAGGGAGTGATGGAGCGTTGGGGAAGGGGCGGGGAGAGGTCTTGTTGGTCAGTCTTGTTAGTAGTACCTTAGCCCTGGCTGTGTTAGGTATTAAAGAAATTGGGTTGTGTCCGCCAGTAGGCAAATACTAAAGTTAACGTACCTGTTAGGTGAGTCCGTCTCCGTCTGGACTGACTCCAGTACTGACTAAACGGCCAGACGATGATGTCTTTACATCGAAAGCGCTTGCCCACAGTAACTCACAAGCCAGAGGAGACGGACTCACCTAACAGGTACGTTAACTTTAGAATTTTTTACAACCCCACCTCAAAATTTGATACTTTACGTTTCAAGACATGGGGATTCCAAATCTGCAATGTCCATCCGCCGTCCCCCATCCCCCGTCCCCCCTCCGCCGTCCCCCATCACCCTCTGCCATCCCCTGTCCACCATCCCCCATCCGCGCCATTTAGTGCCTTTAGCATGGTCTAAAAAATCCGTTCTTTCGCACAAAAATCCCATTTGGTATCTGGTTGTGCCTGCCATCTCGGCAATCCGATCGGACGAAGCACATGGTTGATATGGACAAAAAATGGTTAAAAAATTAACAAAACGCAGTATAATCGCAAATACGCCGTGTTTCGTATCGTTTTCAAGGTATTTTTATATTGTGGGTCGAATGGAATGAGTATCAGACGTGTACAACTGCGTATAGGGAAATTACAGTAATTATTAGAGTCAACTAATTGAAAGAACTCGCGGGAACTACAGTGGAAGTAAACGCTTCGTCATTAGTACTCCCTCCCTCCATCCTGTCTCATCAAAACCACCCGCCCGCTCGCCTCGCAACGTCGTGCCAATTGCCAAGGGTTCGCTGGAAGTCCCCGTCTCCATTTCTCTGACTCTTTTTTCCCAACGCTCCTTACACCCCTACATCGGATCATAAATGACTACAGAGGTTTATGGGCGCCTGCCGGGGGAATATTCAGTTTCCATAGTTCCATTGTAGTCAGGTCATGTTTCGTATGGTTTACTGGTATTTTTTGATGCTGAATCGAATGGGAAGGGTCTCGGAGCAGTAATAATGTTCATGAGAATAATAAACGGTTGTGTAATAATTTGCAGTGTTTTTTCTATGGTCCTGTGGGATTTATAAAGAAAATACCGCTTTAGTCAGGGATTAAAATATTTGATAATTAGTTGAGCTGCTCTCGTTGAGCTGTGTGTATTGAGAAACATAAAAATTGCGTAACTAAGAACGGTACAGCCATTTTTTTATCAGTCGTTCATGAACCTCATGTAGCACTCACTCGGGATCCACCGAACTTGCGGGGGTATGGAAACTATTGAGGCAGTCTCACATCACAGAGCAGTCGCCAATGTGTTACCACGCGGAAGTATGCCCCTGGGGAATCCCGTATCGTGTGTAGGGGAGGGGTTCTGAGCCTGGTTTACTACCTGATCTGTTTACTCAGTGGCAGATTTCAAAAGGGGAGAACAACTATGTCTACGTTTAATAGTAATACCTCTCTTTGAACACTTGCGCATGCAAGTAGTAGTGCTTGGTGAAACAGGCTCCCTTAGTAGCAGTCAACGCTGGGAGGTCGCTCTCTGTTGTAGGAACTGCGGTAGAGCAGCACGTGACCTCTTGTTTAATCTGTGCAACAGGTGGAAGATGCGCAGGATGGAGAGTCATTGAGGGAGCCATCACGTTAGCCCTTGACATCGTAATGCCCTGTAAAGAACTGGCGTGTCCAGTGGTCTGGCTCAACCCACTTTCTTCTAAGACGTTCACTCATATCGGGAACGAACTCGTACATGTTACGCCCTTTGAGGTCTACGTGGAATTCAGAGTGCGGGAAGCTCCCTTTTCACTCTCCACTTGTCCATCATGCACCCTAGTCACAGACCAGTGATCACTTATGCTTCAGTGTATGCTGTCTTGTAGGCCTTGGTGATCCGCAGTTACACAGTTACCTAGGATTCGACAAGCACTTTCTCCTTGATGACTGTGACTTCACTACCCCAGCAAATCATGCGTTAGCTGAAATGTCATCTCTTCTACAACGACACCTATCAATTTCCCCATCAAAAGGAGAGCTTGACGTGCTCGCACCATTAGATAACGGTTTGAAGCACTTGATGGGGTTTTTCGTCCATTTGGTGGATTGACTGAGCACGGCTCAGCACAGTCAAGTCGTCCAGATAGACGTACAGCTCGCCGTCAGTCCCCATGAGACACCTAAAAAGACCACCGAAGAACCTCCAGCCCTTCTGATCCGCAACTTACTAGGAATTCCCCAACCTTTGAGCATACTAAGGAGAGCAGGCCACCATCCGTTGCCAAATGAGACGTTCCTTGATGTCAATGAGAACTGCTAGGACCTGCTTAGCTTTTGTTCCTGCCAGAGCATTTGCCTAGATGGTGTTTTTCCCACTCCGGAGTCTTTGAGACGTTACGATCAGAAGATAACTCGAGAGTACAGAAATGAATAGTTCGATATATCGAAAGCTGCCAGTAGATAGGAGTCTCTGGGTTACACCGTACGTCAATTAGGAAAATCCCAAATCACGCGGTGAGTCGAGTGATCCTCGGCAGTTGACCCGATGCTGGTCTTTCGTGTTTTAACCCTTTTGATCAACCAGAAAAGCGGCGGGGGAGAGAGAGAAAAAAAATGAAGGGATAATGGGTGAGAGAGAGGGTGAAGGTGTCAGGAAACGCGATTGGGTCGGGAGGGTGGCCGGTGGCACGGGAGGTGTAGTTGATGTATTTATCTTGTGTAAAGCTGGGATCGGTTTAGCGGAAAATAACCCAGCAATAGATCTAACCAAGCTGGTATAATTGAGGTGAACGGTTATTGCGTGATGCGGGAAAAGGGATTTCGCGTGGCCCAGTGTTACGTGGTATGGTCCCGATGGGAGGGGGGTTGCTGAGAGAGAGAGAGGAAAATCGAATGAACTATTTCATTTGGTGATCGGATTCAATCAGGGTTGTCTCCTCATCCTCTCTCTTTCTCATCCCCTATCGCTACCATCGCCTTCAGCGCTCGATTCAATCCGTTTGCCGCTCAATCAGTTTCCTCCTCATCCTATCACATAGGTCCTACCTTGATGCAGTCGGATGATCTCCCGTTTGCCTCCATAATTCATATTCTCCCTTCCAATCCCTACCCCGGTTTTCCGCACGAGCCATTGCGCCATATTCTACTTATGGGAAGAGAATGATGAAAGCGAGGGGGGAAGGGGGGATTGAAAGAGCGCACAGACTCCACCATATTCCTTTCCAATGTACCACATGACTCGGAAAACAGGGCTCAAACATCCGAATAATCCGCAGGTCGCTCGTACATTTCCGCGTTTCGTCGCAACGGCAACTTGTCGCAAAACGTCAACCATTTATTTATTGACGTCGCATGTCTTCACTTCGCCACAAAGGAAAATTTCCCGTCGTATTTGCAAGCGACAAAAAACGATACTTTATATACATATTTGACACTTAAAATCATAATTCGTAAAGAAAAAAACTGGCTACTCATTTGCATCTTGCACAAATTGGTGGCAAATGACGCCCAAGTTTGTAGAAAATTACACAGCATCTTCTTTACGGCGCCCACATCAAACCAACACCGTTTGGGAGCCTGAACTACAGGACCAAACCGGGACGAATAGTATACTCGGTCTGCACATCGACGTGGAATGCCAAAATAGGGCTATCAGGAAAACCGGTTCAAAACCTATAATTCTCATAGCGATCAGCGTTCCAATTGGGGAATCCGAATAAAAATAATTGTACACCAACTGCTGCATGGACTCTCTTTTGGTTGGAAGTTCGATAATTGCTGTGCTGCTCTCGTCATTTACCTATTAGTCAAATTGTAAAATTATACTAGCCCGATGCTTATCCGTATGTTTTTCGATAAAGGTCGTTGCATAAGTAGCAGAAATCAATAAATGTCATTAGTTTCTGTTCAGCTCGGCTCTAGCAAAATCATGTACAGTGCCCTTGGCCCTAATGGAAGGTTCCGAGCTCAGGGCGTCTCTCCAGCTTTCAACTTAACTGCCAATACCGGATTCCCAGAGCCCCTGCCAATACAATTTTATGACTGAAGCCGACAACCTATTTTCTCCCATATGGGATCCCTGGTGAGTTCTCCCTCACCCCCTTCCATCATCATACTTGTCAGCCCTTATTTGTCAACCACTACTAATCTCGACTCTAAACTCTCACCCAGTTACACTTGCTCTCAACTCTAACCCTGTCAGCTGTCCAGAGACCTTTCTACAAAGTAGAAAAGAAAGTTATGTAATCGGCTGAAATTGTTTTTTTTTTTTTTAGTTTTCTTCAGATTTTTACGTTTCAGACCTTTCTGAGTCCGAAAAACACTATTTGGGAAAATGGTCTGTGTGTCTGTGAACGATTTTTAGAGAAAACCGCCGTACCAAATCGGCTCAAACTTTATATCTAACCCGCACGTTACCATGGGGCGCCAAAATAAGGGTATGAACCAAATCCACCGAAAGTTAACTACAGTTATCATAGTGATCAAAACACCAATTTTTTTCTCAAAAACAGCTCTAACGATTTTGATTAAATTTTTTACATTGATATCTCTCAATAAGGCAATTCTACCTGGTTCTGGGTTATCTTCCCAGGAGCATGCCCATTGTGGATAGTTGTGGATAGTGGAACGGCCACGGCATTGTCCCCAGGGGCATGTCTGCGGCCAGCTGTGAATAAGGACAGCATGCTGACTGGATAAGCAGCCGCGAACAATAGGCATAACCCAAGAGATCGCAGAAGAGATCCTGAACAAAGGACTCAAGGGCAAGCGGATCTACATTTTCTCAGACAGAAATCGCAGCCTATAGTTTTAGGTCTAAGCTGGCATGGGAATGCCTCCATACGCTCAAGCAGCTCGGCGCCCGTAACAGGCTCTCCCTCATTTGGGTGCCGGCTCACAGGGGGCATGAGGACAATGAAAAGGCTGACCGCCTCGCGAAAAGGGGTACAGAATACCCATCGGGTCTGAACCACACGTGGGTCTGACAAAAAGTCACCTGAACAGTCTGGTTGCTCGATGGGAGATAGAGGAAAATGGCGTCCATTGGCATCGCCAGCCACAACTAAGACAGGCGAAAAGGCTTGTCACGCCTTCCTGTCAAAGGGCGAAGGCGATGCTGACACTCTCTAGACACGATCTGAGAGCACTGATAAGCTTCCTCACCGGGCATTGCCCACTCAGATATCACCTCAACAAGATGGGCATCTCAGAGGCGGTGGAATGCAGACTCTGCGGTGAGGAGGACAAGACAGCAGAGCATATCCTATGTGAATGCCCTGCCAAGGCAGCAAAACGCTTTGAATACTTCGGTCAGGGGACCACTGAACCCCAAATCATGGCGGAATATGCGGTGTAGGACATACCCAGCTTCCTAAGGGGGGGCGGGTATGTACGACGCCTTCTACTAAGAAAGGGCCGTCACAATAGGCCCATATGCGGCCACAGTGACAAAGGGACTTGTCCCACACGCCCTCGGGTCAAAAAAAAAAAAAGAAGGCAATTATACCATAAAATTCCCATTCGGGGGAAAATGACGAGAGCAGCACAATAAATTATCAAAATTTTTCTTCGAAAATCGGGTTTAGCGCGGTTTTTCATTTCCTTTGAAACTCCGCTGAAATGTCACTAGAATGTTAAAACAAATTAGTGTACTAGGTCAATCGTAAGATATACGGGGGTCACTATAGAAATTCCGGAATTTCAGATATAGAAATTTAGTTCTCGGACAATAACAAAAGTCCCACGATTCACAATAGTCTCACCTCATTTGTAATTTGTTCCATATTCTCTGGAAACTGAATTCTTGTACAGCTGCGCACCGAACTTTGGCTTTTGACACAGTAATTCATGATTGGGGAGGGTGTGGACGTCCGGGACGTTTGCGCTTAACGTAAACTAAGAAATCAGTTCTTTCGCGCAAACATCCCCTTTGGTAAGGGGAAAAAAGAAACCTTCTCTCAGTCTAGTCGAGGAGAGATATTGTGACGAAAGAGGCTAATTGAGAGAGTCGACCAGCTGCACAAGCGTATTAATAAGCAAGAAGCTGGTAAAGTGAATGTTCGGTATTGGTTGGTCTTGAGCAGATATTGGTTTGTGAGCGTGCAAGTGCCATGATGAGAATTCCAACCTCGTTTTGGGTAAGCTCGAAGTCAAAACATACTCCCATCAATTCGCATCATGGCGGAGAAGCAGACACGAGGGGGTTGAGGTGCATCGGAATTAGTTTTACTGAAGGACGTCGGTAGGTTCCTCTTCAAGTCCTGAGAGTCACTACCCGCACACCATCAGCACCCGGGTGCACCTCCAGAATCCTCGCCATTGGTCATCAATCAGGAGAAACAGCCACATCACTGAGGATCACGAGGTTGGGAGTTTTCTTAGGCCGTTTTATGCGTATCTGAAGGCCTCGTACGTATTCTTCCATCCATCGATTACAGAAGTACTGAATCCGCTCTCTGAGCCAACGATGCATCAAGGTGTTGGAAAATTCGTTAAAACGAATTTGGCCCAAAAAGCTTTCGAAAAGTCGCTCTTTAACTTGTTAGACGGGAATAGCTTCATTTTCTATCAAATTGCGCTTCAAATGATGAAGCCCACGAATAGTGAAAACAAGAAAGCGGAGTTGAAAAGAGGATGAATGTATCTTTTGACGACTTTTACATTCGAGGTCAAAACAACCACGTGCGGTAGCTTCAGGTTATTTTAACAGTCGCTACAAAAGGATCTGGCGGGGGTTTTTAGAAATAAATTACGGTAGCGTCATTCGAAGGAAAGCGAGCAGCTAAAACTTGTCCAAACATAACTACGAGGTTTGAAAAAACAAAGCGCGAACGGTATCAGAGTTTGGATCCTTGTGATCCTCAATAGTGGACGTTCCAGAGAGGATTTTCTCCTTCTGAACGGAGCTCGGCGAAAAAGAAAAAAAAAAAAGGCGAAACGCACAAAGAAACTCATACAAATACAAAGGGCTGGCGGCACAAAAGGGATGTGTTCGTTCGAAAATGATTAGATGTGGTCGATGACGGGGTGAACCGCGAACTAACACCCTCTGTGCAACGCACTCTTCCTCGAAAGTTGGCAGTGGGCCTAGAGTCAATGTGGAACAGTAGCACAGCGAGTCTTCATGACGAGGGTCGCAATCTCATGTGGAACGTCGCTCGGTCCCATCAGGAGCTAACGACTCCCGAACAAAATGTTGCACGCATTTGCTAATCCAAATTGTTGGTTAGCATTGGTGCATTCGGTCACAACCCAAACGCTTTGGGCTGTTGCACCGGGCCTCGCTAAATGTATTCAACAATCGTACAACACAAAATTGTACATGATCGTTAAACAAATCATAGATCCGCAGTTCGTATTTGCCTATTTCCGCAAAACTCTACCGGCAGATTTAACCGGCAACCTGACACGAGTCCTTGTTCGTGGCTGTAAGAAATTGTTTAGGAGTTCGGGTCATCTGTTAAACTGGGGAAGGGCTAGTGAATACCGTATTTGCACGACTTAAAAAGAAAAATATTTTTTTTGGTAATCGAATTCACTGCCTGTTGATTCTACGTGCGCCGGCAAGCTCTCAAGTCGCAATTTCGAAACCATTGCTCGGCTGAATTGATTAGTTCTCCGTAACTTCGGAATCATTTCGGCCCCTTTTAAAAATATTTGGATTCGAAGCGTCTTCCTTCCGAGAACCGCCGTGTGTCCACGTGCTCCCCCCTTCGCCTTTCCTTCCAACCACATCCGTTTCCGACCGTAGCCACCCGCCGTTCCTCTAAATTTCCTGATCTTTCCATATTTCGTTCTGAGGAAGAAGGTGCCGACTCTTCCTTTCCTCTCCGAACGAAATCGCTTCCCGTCGTCGCCACGATTAGTGTGTCACCAGTTCGATCACTTGTGGAGCGGCAAATTCTGTCTCGATACGTCGGTCCTCAATTTTGGTGTCACCCGTTTATCGTAATGTCCCGCAACGGCGCTTTCAGGTCGAGGATGAGCGAACAAGGGAGAGAGCCTGAGCGTGGAGAGAGATGGTATACGGATGGTATGTGCCCACTAAGGTGCAACCTGGCCAAGATTGGCAAGTCAGAGGTACAGAATTGCAGATTCTGCGAGGCGGAGCTGGAGATAGCGGAGCACGTAGTGTCTACGTATGAGACGCTGCAGCACGCCTCAGATTTCTTGGGGTTCATCAGCTGCGGCCAGAGGAGGTTGTGCGAAAATGGTGGGGACGTATTTAGGAAACTCATATGTGTCAAGTTCCTCTCACGAAACCCCCCATTCCCATCTCTCTCACTCTCTCTCTGTCTCTCCTCGCTGTCTCTCTCTGCTCTCTATCTCTCTCTCTCTCTCGCGCGCTCTCTCTCTCTCGCTCTCTCTCTCTCTCTCTCTCTCTCTCACTCTCTCTCTCTATCACTCACTCACTCTCTTACTCTCTCTCACTCTCTCTCTCTCTCTCTCTCTCTCTCTCTCTCTCTCTCGCTGAAACTTCTTCATGTTTATCAAGCTAGCCGGTGTTTTCAGCCCTTTTTCCATCCCATCCCACATAATTTCATTTCTTTGCAATGCTGCAGGTTGGGGCTGCAGACCCAATAATAAATCTGTACATTCGCTAATCGAACTGGTCGGTAAACGTCCAAATACATATATAGGACGAATTCAAACACGCACACATCGATTCACTACTCACAAGACCACTAGTGGAAGTTGTACCGCTCCTCATCACACTGAACTAACAACCACCTAGTCGCAAAGTTGTGCGTAGTCGGTAATACGCGTGGTTGATTAAGAACAGGTCGCATGGAGTTTTTGACAGTGGGTGACGTGTGGAAGACGTTTATCAGTATAGACAATGGGGTGTAGCACCTCTGCGGTAGCAATTTTTTTGGACATGCTTGCGGTTCCCTGCTGGATAGTTAACAACCCTCCAATCCAAACTCGTACACTACTGATTGTTGAATGTGTGTTATTAACCAAATGTGGTATCACGAATCCACGAGTGCAGTAATTTTTCAGGAAGTTTAAAAGTTTGTCGGTTTGACTTTCGGTAAACATGCATCTTGCAAACTGGACTAGGCTCTTGGTGCTTATCCACTTAGCCCCAGATACTGCCACTCCTTCCTTTCGATGGAGACACCGTTCAAGTTCATATGAGGGATTTAATGGTGAAGGAGCACCCCTTACTTTAGTAGACACTAAAACCATCAGGCCCTCGCAGGTGGCAATTCCATGAGTGAATGTAAAAGCTGAAAAAAATTGAATGTTCTGTCTATCGTTCATTGCTAATAATTTTTATAGAAACCATCTGGGCAGTTTGAGTAAACGAGAAAAGAAGGCTGATGAGCTCGACCTAAAACCACAGCGAAGCTTTAGGTGGTATTAGGAGCGTTTTTTTGGCAATGACAACAGTAAGGAAGTGAAAAAATGTCTACTACGATGCAGGAGAGATTGATTACATAATTAAGGCCCCACGACAGCCTTCCAAGAATCTTACGTACAAGGTTTCTGTTCAGCGCAAAACGATTGTTTCCGTCTGGACATTCCGAAATATTATTTCCTCCCCTCCTTTTCACATTCCTCCCTACAACAGACAGCTCCTCCAAAACTCATTCTCCTACGAAGTCTCCCGAAAGTTGGTCGTTCTCCCAACACACTCATCTATTATCTTTCCCTATATGTTTCATTTCTCATCGACATATGATGCGGATTTCTCCCTTCTTCCTCGTACAACCAGTTTCACGCCTTCAGAGCCCCCCTTGTTCGCGCTATATACCTAAATCACATTCTGTTCAAGTCACCGCTTCTTGTACATCTAAGTCTCCAAATTTAGTGATATACCAACTCTTCAAATTACAAGTTAATGCTCAACTAAAACCTCTCTCCGAGACTCATTCAACTCTATCCTGGTCAAAAGAGTTTCCTTGCTCAAATCTACTGCCCCATATCATCCCATTGTCGACGAAACATGTTTATCGAGGGCCAAATCACATCACGTTAGTCATGCAGTAAGGAATACTAATTGACCCTTTCTGGCATAAACCTCGTGCATTACTACAAATTCTCTATCTCTATGATTCACGGAAAACCTTTCGAGTAGTTTGATTGTGTGGGAAGAGGGGACTCAGTTCTCAATTCGCGGAGCTAACGCCAAGTGGTAGCAGAGTTCATATGTTTATAGTACTTAATATCTGAGAATTAAATAATGTGCTCTGGGTGCCGTATATACTGTGTTGCCCCGCGTGACGTCACTGAAGTGGTTCCATATGTTAAAGTGTAATATATTTTGGTTGGAGCGTAAGAGAAAAAGAAAGCAATTATTTTGTATGTTTGCATTCTATCGCTTAAATAACATTAATATACATAAATATTCAGGGAATTGTATTCTCCCTATCTCTCTCTTTCTCCCCCCCTCTCTCTCTCTCTCTCTCACTCTCTCTCTGCCGCCAACAACTGTGCTCACTCTACTCCAGCTCATCACTCTTTCACAGGTTTCGGTGTAGTTAATTCAATTTCTGTGAACCCCTTTCGGGAACGAGAACAGTGAGGGAATAAAATAAAAAAAGGCCACTACAGCAGCAGAGATTCTCCGTATAATCAGGGCCCTGCAACAGCTTTCAAAAGGCCGCGTTGACGTTGAATTTCGTTTGGCGGCGGCTGATTCACCTTTGTTTATGTTCAATTCCCGTTCACGCTGAAAGTAAGAGACTGTCTGATGGAACAATTTGTGTAGTTGAAGAAGAACAATACCCTCGTTGAGTGTCGCTGTCCCAATTTACTCCGAACGCTCCACCGCCACGAACACCATCGACATCGCCTAGTTCGTAATTATTCTTCAAAGAGCGTCCGAGCCCTTCTGTTTTTACTTAGTGCAATCACATCAAATGGAACGGCCAATGGAAGGTTCAATTGCGCTTAATTTATGATCAGTGTTTTGTGCAGCGTTCACACTGCACACCAGGGCAGTCTGTTCCAAACTGCATTATCAAAGGTGGTCAAAACCGATTTAAAGCCTAGGGAACCGTAATGTGCAGATAAGGCACGTAAATTTCCCTCCTTAAGCAGTTGTCCGATTTAAGACACTTTCCACGTAAGTAAGTCGCAGCGGGGCCACCATATCGAGAGAAGATATGAACACCACCTTCCCTTTCTTGCCAGGCTCATATAAGCTGATGCGAAAATATGTTGGATTGGTCGCTAGAGTGACAAAAATAGCTGAAAGCACGTGAAGCCTGTGTAATGCATCGCACCAGATCGACGTGATCTCTTACAGATGGAAATATATCATAGAGAGACATTCTAATAAACTATATGGTGTCCCATGCTGCCGATTAGTTCTGAGAACGAAGGCCGAAAGAGCTGCTGACGTGTTCTTGGAGTGGAAAACCTATATATATGCTGAACAACTGTTGCTCTTTCCCCTCGCACAAAGCGTGTTCACTCGGGTAATATATTGGAATTCATTTTTCGTTGAAAAATAAAAATTCACGGGGAACGCTTCGTTGGTTTTAAATACTTGAAATTAAGAATGCGCACTTTTAATTGTAAAGAAATAATCTTTTTGTTTGGATTTTTCGCTGCTGTTGCGGCTGATTGCCTCGGGTGATGTGTCTAGAGCAACCAACTGCCTGTGACCTTCGTCGGATAGTTGGGAGTCTTGCCCTAGCGCCTATGTACTGAAGCCAGGGCAAAGGTCCCGAGGCACAGTGTGGCTGACCAGGATCTGAGAAGCGTTTCAACAGCTCGTTTTCAGCAAGCTAAGTAGATGAGCGTCTTCCATTGGAGAGCTCGTCTTCTGCGACTCTGGTGCACAGGTCTTATGGTCCAAGAGTAGGTAGGGGACTGTAAAAGTGGGCCCTATGCATAGGCCATCCCATACAGACATAAGAATACCGTATAGGTGGTTTTCTACAAGTTCTTCAGTAGGTTTTGTCTTTTTCCAAGCTCTGATTCAAACTGAGTTCTCAAGGTCAAGCTGCTCTGACTTCTGAATTTGTCATTTGATGTTACACCCACCAACAACTTATTTTAGTTTGAGTGTAAGCGAGAAAGACAGCAATGCTTTTGTTTGTTGATTAAATAACATCAATTGTATTCTCCTCATCTTTCTCTCTCGCTCCCCCCCCCCCGCCTGACCTATCTCTAACAGACTTTTTGCACACGTTTACTCATAGGCCTGCTAGAGGCGTCGTCAACTAGGTCAAACATAACCTTACGAGGAATATCTCGTATAATTGTACAGAACACCCTGTTGTGGGAAAGCCAAGTGACAAAAGTGTCCAATGCCGTTTTCTGAAGCTCCTATCATGTTCACCCTCTCAATGGAGAAGATACTTAAGACCTTGACGAAGCAATGTACAGAAGAAAGACTAGTGCGATTGTATATACTCGCAGACGACGGTGGGGGGTAACAAACTAACGGAAAAGTTTTGAAATTGTACTGCAGTCTGGCGTTCTGCAATGAGCATGTAAGGGTCATTCGGCGTTTTACGGAGTGATCTGTGCACCAACAAATAGGACCTCCCCGTAATGGCTGCAATACTTATCAATATGTTTAATCTTGTCTTCGTGTCACGACGCCGTTCAAAGTCACGCGAAATATCGGTCTGTCGGTGGCGGTGGGTAGCGACTAATTGAGATCGGCTTCGTGAGGAAACCGTCGGACAACGAGGGCTCCGCGGAGTATTTTCAGACGGGTCGGGTATTGAATAATTATTTATGGATCCACCCTTGTACGTCGACAACCCCTTCGGTGGTTATTCCAACATAAGGTCCTCTTAGAGGCTGGTTATAACCTCGCCGCGGGAGGGTTTGTTCTACCGTTCACTTCGGATAAGGAAACGCTGTATAAATTTCTACCGGGAGAACCTACCCTGCAGATTACAACCCCCGATACTCCTCATGCTACCAGACAGTAGTAAGTAATTGCCGCTATTACTCTTTTTTCCTACCTCTTGGGCCGCGTCCCTCTTCTTTCTCCTTCTCCTTTCCCACTCATAAACTACCCAGCGTTTTCTTTTTCTCTTTTTTTTTGTATATCCAATATTCATTTTTAATCCCAGTTATTCCGAATCCGATCAATAAGCCACATCCAGATAACCTATGTTTATAACATAGTTTATTCTACCCCTCTTTCTTACTCCTAAATCCAGGTTCCTTGGTCAACGGTCTTAAATTACGCTTTTTTTGAAACTAACAGACGAACTTCTTGGATTTTCGGATGATGAACCCCAGAAAAATAAAAGAACACTGCCATTACGTTACTTCGCTAATTTCATTTTTGCAAATGAACGAGACAAATTGTCTTTACCACCAAGTTTAATGAAATAAGTTTTTTTTGAATAATTGGAGGTGCTGCACGCACACTGTTACTGCGTAGAGGAAAACTGTTGCCAGCGCATCCAGTAGTATCGCTGTCCGAATCCCAGGCCCGTAATCTCCAGGACCTGCCAGGTTGCCTCTCAGTGGTCCGTCTCTATAATGTACAATCCCAAACTCACACAATAATACTCGCATAAACGTCATCATGACAAAATAGTTGTAAATATTAGTCATTCTGGAAATGAGGCAGAAGTGGAATTCAACAGACCAGCAGTTTCACTGATTAGAATGTTAGTGATGTTTATTCGCACGGCATTAGAGCGAAACTGACAGCTTTCAAGTGGCAAACTAGCGACGATCTCAACTAAACTGACACGGTGCGTATTTAATAACTAATTAACGAGTTAATTACTTGTCATTAACAGCCGCACAACTAGAATTTCTAATTTATACTAATTAGAAGCAGAACGAACTAATAACATTTTGAAGGGTTCGTAGTTATTGCGTTGCGCTTGATGAAGTGGACATATTACGGGATTGCGACGTACGATACCGAAGCTTTATATTATAGCAACTTCTACATCATTTTTGAGAACGTAGGGTTTCCGATTGAAACCCGTTCTGTCATTTCGTGAAGTGCTGGTACGAATTTTACCGTCATCCGATCGTCTACACAAATGCGAATCTCCCGACTCTGTACACCAGCCAGTGAAATTAGCTCTTCACTATTGAAGGGCAAGTCCGAAAAACGCCATTCGAGAGAACGATCTTTTTTTTAAAACAGATTTATCGTAAAAACAACTCAAAAACTTCACCGATGGATGGGACAAACTTCCAACTGTGACTATAGTCGTTTAACCGTACGTAACGGGAATGACTCGAATTCCAATCTCAAGTGCATACGTCCACCAAACTGAACTACGAGGAACAATATTCAGTTACGCTCAGTCAATCGGCACCGGAGCAACAAAAAACACCATCCGCCGCGTCGTTTGAACGGTTGAATTAAACTACAAAATTAAACAAAACAGAACTGAAACGAACCAAATTTAAACCTGACGTTAACTGATAACGAAGACAAACTAAATAACAGAATAAAAAACTTTAGTCTGTCAGTTCTAAACAATGCCAAGCCCGCACGCAACCAACAACTTCACAAGAAACGGGACGTAACAGAAGTAAAATGAGGAGGGGGCTACAGACGCCAAAGTAAACGATACATCGAGTTTAGCTAATTGATTCAGTTGGCGCTTAAATTCAAACAAAGCTAGTAGCAAAAAACCCTCATCCAAACATTTTATGTCTCTTCCTTTAAAATGTCAAAATTTAAAATCACTAACACAAACGGTGGGTACAGCTTTCGTACAAGTACGCAACCACGAGGGACATTTTATGTCTTTTTCTTTTAATATAATTTTGTTTATAGTGATTCATATACTAACATTAAGTCCCAAAAAAGGCTAACTACTTCATTTGAGTTTTTCATACTGGCACCTTCGATTACGACAGAAATACCATAAAATTATTAAAGTAGGTAAAATGGCGAGAAGAGCACAATAAATCATAAAAAATCATTGGTTTTAGCGCAGCATTTTCCTTATAAATTATGCTTAAACAACACTAGCATTCTCAGAACAATCAAGATGATAGTCAAATAAACTACCTAGACGTTCGTTGTCTAATAACGTTTTTAAAATGATCAGCAGCAATCTTAGAAATTCCGGAATCCAAACCACCGTTCCACTTGGTGCTATTTTTTACGATTTTCACCTAATAAGTTCAAAACAATGAACTCTTTTCTCCTCAGCAAAATCATACTAATTACTCATAAATCACCTTCGCAGAGAAGGCTCGTGGCATAAGTAGTAGCAGCTCAGTAAAGTCCAAGACTTGACGAACTACCAGTTTTTACGTTGAACGAAAAACAAATTCTATCAGGTGCGGGAGTGATATAAATCGCTGAGGAACGTTGTGTGATGCGTCACACTGAATATTCCTACGACGATACAATAAGATTAAGTGGCGGATGACAGTTTCACTAAATTCAAAGGACAATGCCGTAAAATTCTTAGCTGTTGAGAAACGGTTAAAGGAGAAGGAACTCCACTTTAATCCAAGTAATTTTTAGGTATGCTATTATCAGCCGCTCCTGCACGAGTTTGGCAGCACTACCACATGAAACTCTTACCGATCCAGGACGAAATTTACAACCTACACTGAAGACCGAAGTTAGACCACGAGCCACTCTTTTCCATATACCTGCCTTTAATGGCTGGACCCAACCGAGTTATCTCCATGTATTTCGTTTCTGAAAACCAGGAGGATTCAGTAAGATGCTGCCTTTATTGTTGTTCACCCGACGATCTGCTTCAAACAGGACTACAGAGCTCGTGCTGATCAGCTTAATCTGTTTGTTTTCCCATATAGCTGTTATGGGGGGAATTAATATTGAAGCGGTATCGCACTAGGGGAGTGGGGAAGTAGTACTGTAGAAGCCGAATGCAATTGCAACAAGGAGTTTTATTCGTGCATTACATTCGGAAATATTTTACCACCACGGACAGGGAACTGAGTGGGAGCGAATGCGAGCGTGGGCAACACAACGACGAGGGAACTGGCTCGATTACAACTGACGGCAGCGAAGTCTTGAGCGAATCGGAGCATTTGAGGTGCCCAGTCAGCATAAATGCGCCGGACGAGACTTCGCTGAATCGAAGGGTTTGGTTCGTCCCGTTACACCACTCCGCTCTTGATGACCACTGCCGTTTCTTGCAATGTACTGCAATCAGGGCGTTGCTGTCCACCCAGCAAAGCGGAACCTAATCTTGAACAACGCGAGACAATTTCGATTAAGGTTCCAAAAAGGGTGCCCATTTTTGTAGTGGGAGTATTGAATTTAGAACTACAAATAAACAGTCACCTCACAACGTCTCTGACGTACACATCTTGGGATGTGTGGATCGTACGTCTTCGTCCCACGCAGCAGCGCCATCCATGGTTCAGAGATCCATCTCTTGGCGAAAGACGATTCTCTGAATAAGGGGAGTCGGAGTTTCCCTCTTCCTCAGAAGACGTCACCCCTCAAGTGCTGCAGAAGGGGTAGTGCAGAGTGAAGATGCTGCGTCTACCGTGCAGTCGTTAGTTGCACTTTTGGGAACAAGTGCGGCGTCCTGGCTCATGGGGCGGGGCAGGGTGTGATGCCCGTGTTGATAGCATTCACACGTGTACGTTGAGTGGCAGCTCTTGAGCGTGTGTGAGGCTGCCAGACAATTCGTACACAGATTGTGCACTTCCACGCAGGTTCTTCGAGCCTCTTGGCTGGAGTTGACAAAACGTGGGCACTTTCTTTTTACCCCATGATGTTTGTCACAGATAGGGCAGGGATGTGGCTCTGGCGATGGAGTTCTGTCTTCACCAGGTCATTTTGAAGGCGCGTGGTTCCCCCGGACTCGTTGTTTGAGAGGTCGTCCGGGGACAGACACACGGGAAGATGTCGATGTTGATGGGACTCGTAGGTTTCCGCAGACTAGTAGGTTTATGCTGCTGCGATGCTAGATAAGCATTGACCTTTCTATGTAGATGTGCGCGAGATGCTGGTAAAGATGTAAAGATCCTTTACATCTGTCGTGCTTTCCTCGAACCAGCCGTAGGCGATTGAACACAAAGCTGTGTTCAACTATTAGTCAAGAACTGACAACGTACGAACATAATGACGGGCGAGGTCACAGCAGTAGGGCAGAAAAGTTGAAGATGGGGGATCAAAAATTCCCATCGCATTAGAATAACCTTCAAGTTTTTCTGCGTGACTGGCATCTCGAACTAATGTAGGGGAAGCTCGACCACTAGTTGGGCGCCCTGTTACGGGGGGGGGGGGGTTAATATAGAAAGCGGTATCGCACTAGGATAGTGGGGAAGTAGTACGATAGAAGCCGAATGCAATTGGAACAGAGTTTTATTCTCGATTACATTAGGAGAAGTTTTACCACCACAGACAGGGAACTGAGTGGGAGCGAACCGCGGGTGACACGGCGACGAGGGAACCGGCTCGGTTAGCAATTACCATTTTGCTCGTACTTCATACCAACTAATACCTGGACAAAACCAGCGTATTGGATTGAAGAAGGAAACGAAGGTTCAACCCCCCCACGAAGCAAAGGAGACAAAGTTCAAGGTTGGGAACCGAGTTTGGGTTCACAGTCGGCGAAAGGCAACTGTCCTTAAACTCCAACACCTGTGGGCAGTGGATTGTTTCCTAGGCAGACAATGTGCTGAACCGAGTCAACACACATAACAGACCTGGGCACATTCTGATCTTTAAATCTATTGAAATTAAATTGATGGATTTGCATTGAACACCTTCGCGTTATAGAAATTGGCATATGATAATCACAATAAGGTGCATAAACCTGCATTAAATAAATTTGCGTCGAATGGATAAATTGGTTCGAAATATATAAATAAATTTCCAGAAAATCGAGATTATTTTAGCACATTAATTAATTTGCACGACTAAAGGAATTTTTGTGTTTAATAAATAAAATTGATTAAAATTACTAATCAATAAATACCTCCCCTTCGCCACACATCTATAACCGTAGGGCCAATCGCGGTGTTGAATGAAGACGTTGAATAGGCGTCTTGTGGACTCATCCATCCAGTGATTCGACTTGCCACAATTTTTATTTTGTTCAGTCCTTTCCCTCTCACCCCCTCCCTTCCACTCCTCGTTTTGTTTTTACGACGAGCGTTTCTTTTCTCATTGTTTACGACTAGCGGACGTTTGAAACGTTACGTTCCTCATTTTATCTCTCGTTTGTTTGACTGTTTACTCATTTCGGTCGGGCCGAAGGAGGATTGACAGTGACGACGACAGAGCGGCGGGTCCAAGGAACGTTAAAGACGGAGTGATTTAAGAGGTCGTTCTGAAGAAATGAGCCGCAGTAAAAATTACGGTACTTATCGCTATTTAAACGGCGGAAAGTTTCCGGAGTTCGTATTTTACCTGAGAGTATGACTCGGAAGACGATAAAAAATTAAGCTGACAATGAGTTAACTAATTTTGTACGCCTTACTCTGATTTTACCAGACTGAGAATATAAATTTGAGCGGAATATTAATGGAGATTTAATTTGATGAGAAATTAAACGAATTCGCCTAGCATGTAATTCAATTTGAAGGTTTAAAGGTCAGCTGAATAGGACGGTCAAAGGAAAACCTTCACAGCCTCTTTACCGTTTTGCTGGAACTTGATCTTCACATTTC
Source organism: Pachypeltis micranthus (assembly GCA_020466155.1). Taxonomy (NCBI): domain Eukaryota; kingdom Metazoa; phylum Arthropoda; class Insecta; order Hemiptera; family Miridae; genus Pachypeltis; species Pachypeltis micranthus. The sequence continues at coordinate 45,863,962 of CM035769.1, forward strand.
GTCTAAGAATACTAACAATTGCCAGAAGAAACTTAAACAGTTTTATGTAACGTTATCGCCTGCGCGTACTTATAATGAATGACCTTATAGTCTCTTTTACCCTCATATGGTTACCATATCTCCAAACTAGATGATGTCAATAGTATCACGTTGAGACATTAATGAAACTGATGACATGAAATGAACCCCTGGGCACTAGTATGCGTGCTCCAAAAAGCCCGGATGCCTTGCTTTTCTAGGAGATCCGAACACAACTGAAGAAATATGCTATTGAGGGGTATGGTTACAGAGGGGGGGGGGGAAGGTCTCACACACTCTTTCTCTCTCTCTCCCCCCCCCCACACTCTCTCATTCACTCTCCATAACACCCTCAAATTATTGAACAAGTTACAGTCAGCACAAAATGCCGCCATTCGCTTCATTTATAACTTAAAATTAGCTGATCATGTCACGCCATATTGAAGTGGTTAAAGGTTAGGGAATGATTCTAACTCTATCGGGCGTTTCTGGTATGGAAACTGTTAACGCTTCAAATTTAGCTAGTAAAATAATCCGGAGAGAAGAAGTGCATGGTTAACCTCGGGAAATGTAAGAGTCCACCTTCAAATTCCAAAATTTAAACATCGGCTTTCAGTAACTCATTTATAGTACAAGCTACAAAAATGCATAACGCGAATCCTGAAATATTTACCTTGCAAGAATTCAAAAAGTTGTACAAATTGCAGATAATGGAGAGGTATAATTGATGTTAAAATGTTTTCATCCTTTTTACTTGAAGCATCAATGTCACTTATATATTAGTTTTTCTTTTGTTATCTGCGTTTATACTTTTGTGAAGATCATTATGTTTAGTATTATTTGACGCTGGGACGTAGTGTGTAAACTATGTATTCAGATGAAATGGATGAGAGGACCACAGGAGCTAATTTTGTCTGATCAATAAAGAAAGTCAGTCTCTGTCTTCAGCATCGCTCCATCTCTCTCTTGCCCACACCCTCCCACTCCCTCTTCCCTCTCCCTCTCCCATCCATCTCCCCTCCCTCTCGAATATGTGCAGTTCCCTACCTCCAACCCTCTCCTGTTCTCGGTTTGTTATAGGTATTCATATTGAATACATTGGTTGATTCGTTACATGTTGTGCCACAGTCTATTATTAATGTTATTATCTGTTTATTGTTTAGGTTAGACATTAAGGGGAGAAGGGGGAGGAATCTCGCAGTACTCGCTCATCCCAACCCTCAGTGTAGGTTGGTGTCTGTGGGTGTGTATTAGGGAGTTTTTAGAATGAATGCACGTAATTCGACATAATTAAGCACTGAAGGGCCGTGATGGCGATCAGGCGAGGGAAAGGATATTAAAAAAAAGTATTATTACGTGTTTGATGCGTTTATTTCTTGTTGTCTTCACCACGACTTGAATTGAAACCTTCCATTATGAAGTGGTTTTCAAAAATGATTTGAGTAGAATGTACGAGGAAGTTTGATACTACGTGGCAGCCAGGGAGAATGGAAGAGAGGGCCGTATGGCTCAAGGCCTCCCTGGTGGTGAAATAAAGCATTCGTTCATTCTCCGTCTCTCTCCCGAAAACATTTAAATGCATATTGAATCGAAGCTTTTGTTGCCGTGCAGTGAGGTTCCCAAATCAGTAATACAGTTTTATAAGAATTTCGGTGTTTCATTGTTGTTTGTATTAATAATGTACATTTTATTATTATTTATTTACCAGTTAATTATGTTATCATACTTAACCATTTGTAGCATTATTCATATAAATTAATTTTCATTGTATGTTTACTCCGTGTAGCAACAGAACTAGCAATATGTGAAGAGTTTCAGGGAATAAGAAGTGGACTCAACCGTTCCCTGATGATTGAATGAGTTACTATCATCACCTATTGATCTTCCATCTTTGAAACCATTTACTCCCCCACTAATTCTATTTCTTCACCTTTACACAGAAGGTTGCTAGAAGCGTCACGGCCCTTTTGCTATTACTTCGCAGGCACATTAAAAAAAGGCGAATGCATTATTTTAAGGGGTGGAGCGCAAATTGCAGGAAGTCTTTTAGTTGGTAGGTATGGTTTAAAAGTTGTAAGGGTAATTGAAGACGAGGGCCTTGTGCCTCAAGTAACACTCAAGAGTGACCCACGAATATGGTTTTCCATTGGTACCGCACTCGAGCGTAAAGGGAGAGAATACAGTCAGCAGGTTGATTGCAGTGGAGGTTGGGCTGGGTAAATATGTCGGTAGACTTCAGCTCGGTTGAACTGCTATCTTTCCTATTGCTAGGCTGCGTTTCAGGATCACAATGAGAACGAGTGAATGCGTAAGACACGGTTTATCGCAGTTCCAAATATTCAGTCGGTGGTGTAAATTGAGCTTTTATTCCTAGTACAAACTACTACTGACTTGACATCTGTTTTTATTTTCTTGTATTGAGGGGTTTAATATTTCCAGTCTGAGCTGATTATTTTGTCAATTGTGTGAAGAGCGTTTTTCTTTTCAGTCAATATAATAGTAGGCTAAACGATGAATTTAATCACACCTAGTATTCTCAAATTCTACACATTGAGATTATTTAGTTGAATTACGAAGAGAGCTTTTTGTATTTACTTCAGAGTTTTCGACTTATGTTGTGAACTGTGAGTTTTTAAAACTGGGATTCCCAAGCACTTTACCCTTGATGGATCTTCTTGGGTCGCGAATTGGGATTTCGCTACGTGCAGCCGTTGTATAACAATAATTGAGTCAAGCGACGTTTGTAAACTGAGAAGAAGCACTTTTTTCTTTCCCTTTCTCCTTAATTGCCTCGATGGCGAAGAAGGGAGCGGCGAAGTGAGTGGTTCTTGCAGTGCCTCGGAGGATGGCAGGGCAAAAATAAATGCCGTAATAAGCTGACGGAGAGGTCATTCATAAAGGGAAAAATGAATGAAAGGAAGTGGCTGTTGAGAGTAGACAGAGGTCTCTTAAGTGCGTGGCGTCAGTGAAGTATTTTTCGAGGGTGGTCGTCGGCGAGAGTGAATAGCTCTTGGGAAGTGGCTTTTTAGAAAGTGACTCGTACGAAATGGAAGAGCTGCCTAGCGTTGGATATTCCTTGCCATTCGCGCGAGGCCATTTCGAACCGTGTCAACAAGATCTTGAAGGGCCCCCTACATTTGGTTTATTGCTTGGAGGCCGTTTCGACTTTGGGCAACAACCCCGATTCATAACTGACAAGCGCCAGTGGAACCTTTCGGCATTCTCAAATAACGGGAGTTCACGCCTCTTGACGACGCTGTTCACAGAAGTCAGTATTTTTACACGAAAAGACAAAGCTAAGTTAACAGAATCAGAACGACCAGAAACACGAGCAGACAAGAATGCCTCTCCGAGATAAGTAGCGGGGACTGTTATTAAAGAAGTACTGGAGCGTCCTACAAGGGTATTGTTTTATTATTTACCGTTACCTTTTAATACTTTTACACGTGACTGAGGCTTTGAAGCTTAGAATTACAACCAAAGCTGCAACGGAATTGTAATAGACCACTTGATTAAAGGTTCTCACTCCCAGCACCCGAAAGCTGCTGAAGACTTTCTGCTATTTTGAGACGCCAGGAGTCAGAACCAGAGGTTTTCAATATTCCTGCACACTGGGACAGTTTTAAAATGGGATGTGTTTGTGTGGGAGTGGCCTGGTTTTCTACAGCATTAGGTAAGGTGAGATCCCCTCTGGCGTGACCTCCCCTAAAATGGCACACCTTCCCTCCACTTCGCCAACTGCACTCATGACCTTTTTCACTCTTCACCCACCTTATTACTCTCCCATTCTGCGTATCACAAAACATGGCCATCATACTTGGCGAAGCAGGATCGCAGGAAGGTTTCTGAGAGTTCAGCAGAATTTGATGATCTGTGTGAGGGTCTGAAGGCATGCGCCTGCGTTATGAGGCACGTTATGCACAGAATGTACACCACAAGGCTCACACATTTGATTCGCTGGGGAAGTCGTAATAATTGGAAAGCAAGAAACCATTTTATTTTAATGTAGTTACCGACGACCTACTCGCAAGAACAAAAGTTTTCTTGCTTTGATTCATGATCCGGGGGTCATACGAATTACGACATTTTGGCGAGGATTCCCACCTCACTAGCCATTTCTGTAACGCTGTTCGTCGATGGCGCGACAAGTGGTGAGATCTGTATGAAGTTTAGTCCAATGCGAAGGAGGCTCCCGTTTCACTCTCCATGCGCTCAACGGCCAAGTCAACCGGTAAATGACCAGTGATGACCTGGAGGGAATTATAGGCCTTGGTGATCCACATTATTAATTGCACGCAGTGAGGAAAACCATGCAAGACGCCAGATACCCTTGTGAGTGTCGCACAGATATTTCGGCTTACGGCATTTCAGCAGTCTGAACATGAGTGTTGCGACATGGTGAGTCGTGCTTGGGGCATTGCCCGTGGCGTTGGAGAGGGTGCCTAGCCTCACGGCCTTTACCCCTCTCCAGCCAGCACCTATCATCTCTCTGGGGGACTTCCAGCAAAACCACGGTCCCCGCGAGGCCAATCTCATGGCTTCACGGCTGACAGCGCCACGCCCTAAAGGCTCCACACTGCCCGTCGCGGGCTGAAGCCCCCGTGGTACCCATTCTATTTAGCTGCACCTTGAGCAGCCTAAGGACCTGAATGGGTGGCAGGCCCTGGTGCCGGAATTGCCAAGAGGCGTTCTGCCGGCACCTACGCTTTATCTCCTTGGGGGTGCGGTGATTGGACTTGCCCCCGCACCAGCCATGGAGAAGGGTGTCAGGCCGTCTTTTACGACCTGAACTGCGATCCCCATTCCGGCGTGACGAGGGGGGACTACTCTATATTCCGTCGCCCTCGTCCGCGACCTACCCAACTCACTCTAACCTAACACCTAACCTACACACTCACACATCCATTCAACCCTTAAATACATTCACAAATCTCCCGATGGTCCAGGGGCGGACTACTCGATATTCATCCCCCCGGGATCCATCCCTACAATACCTACTCTACAGAACACTAACATACATTCTCACGTATTCACTCATATATACACTCAGCCCTTAAATACAGTCACACCGGCAGTCCAGGGATGGGCTACTTGATATTCGACCATTCCTGGCACTGCCCACTCAAAACCACACACTAACACATAACACAAACACAGACACACAATCTAAACACCTATTCCCACTCCTGAGGCCCTGCGCACGTTCCCTAATCTAATCTCTTCCCTATCCTTTAACACCCTTTCTCCAAACCATTTCCACCATACGTAACATCCTTCATTCCTAACCATTGTCATATCCCATTGTTGTTCCAATCCTATTACCCCATTCCTGGCTTATTCCCCTTTCCTGCTGGTAGTTTACACAGTGGAACACCACGCTCTCCACACTCACACAGCCCGTCAGTCACCAGCGCAAACCCACGGAGATTCTCACAGAAGTCTCCGTGGCCGGTGACGAGCTGTGACACAGTGTCGCGACAGCCAGCTTCTTTCTCTCAACCACTACCATCTTCAACCACCATTTTCAATGCCTATAACCGTTTCGCCGAGTCCCTTTGAAACTCGCCACCCAAGTAAATGGTTAGATCATGTGGAAAACCAGATTAAGAACTCCCAGGTGGCACGGGATTCCTCAGATGGTCACATCCGCGAGGTAACACAGCTGCATAACTGATATAACCGTTGAGGAACTGTTAGAAACAGTCATTATAACTCCCAGGAAGCAGACCTGAGTGTCTGACGTCTATTCTAGAGACACAAGGAATGTGAAAGCTTTGTTACAAGTCTCAAGACACCAAACGACAATACACGAAAGATTTCTTTTTCAGGGAATTAGAGTACAAACATAGAAATGTTCAGGCTGGACCATACAACTAACACATTAAGAAGCATGAGGAAACACTACTACTTAGATAGAACTGGTAGGAACACGTCAATTAATAAGAACAAAAAATATTTGAACAAAGTTTCAGAGATGAAAAATGAACGAAGTATGGTGATGTTATATCTGGAGGAATTTTTAGTGTTAAACTTTATTTTGGTATGTGATTTTCTAATGCTGTTATTTTGTCCTTTCTTTGAGATTTAATACGAATAGAGAACATTGTACGTTTATTATTTTTCTGGGATCAATCAATCAATTTCTTCCTCCCACTTTTTCCACACGTGTACTCATAGGGCTGCTAGAGGCGTCGTAGTGCGTTCAATCAACCAGATCAAAACCTTCCGAGGAATATCTCTCAAATTGGTTTCAATTTTCCCGCCTGACAGCGGCACGCTCCTCATTCCCCGTCATTGTGCAGGACTCTCCTTGCAAGGAAGGGGTTTCTCGTTAAAAAAGAGGAAAAGAGGAAGTATACTTGAGCGGGAACGTTGGATGGAGGAGCTGTGTCGAAAACGGAAAAGGAGAAAGAGCGAAAAGGGGAGGGGGGGAGGGAAAAAATGATCACAATGCCCGTCTTTCCTATCGATGCCTCTCTCCTTCCCTGAGAAGAGCTCGCGGTATCCAAAAGGAGGCAGAAGAGCGAGAAAAAAGGGGAAGAAGGAAGGAAGTTAATTATTAGGACAGCCAGGGGATACGAGGAGAGTACAAGGACCATTCCAACTCTCTTCGGCCTTTTTTTTTTTTTTGTTGCTTCCACTGCTTCCTAACTAACTAGTCAAGTTGGAGGAATCTTCTTCTTGTAGAGTGCGGTCACGGATCGAGGATTAGCTTCTACTTCCTGAATCCCTCCCTCCTAATCTTCTTCGTCTTAGCTCCTTAAATAGTCGCAAGGAGCGGAAAGGTCCTTTTCAGCCGAGCGGGCGGGCAGAAATAACTATTCTTTTCCCCCTTAAACCTTTAGGGGCTCTAGAGTGCCGGAGAGTTGCTCGACTCGTGAAGAAAGGAGGAGGAGAGAGGGAGAATGGCTTTTGGAGGAAAATGGATGTGTATCGGAGGAAGTTGGAATAAGCTCGCTTGAATTCAAATTCAGAGCGTGTTGAATCTTTTAGTAACGAAATTCTGTCGCCTCTGCGTAAAATCTACATTTTTTCACCCCCCCCCCCCTCTCCATCCATTCCTTTCCCTCGTTTTGGCGCCACTAGGAGCGTTTGAAAACTCCTAACGTTCTCGCTTGTTACTGAGGATGTCGACTTTGCCTCAGAAATATCGCCCCTCCTCCCGTGAGCTTATTTCCCCGATTTACATGTAAACGGTCCGCGTTTAAATGCGCTCGGTAGTCAAAAGTAAAGGGAGGGAAAGCGCATTGACTTTAATTGAAGAAAACGGAAATTAACAAGTCCACAGCGGATTAACGGGAACGTGCAATTTTCCTTCCCTTCGTAGGGAGAGGGTTGTCGGGTTTGTGTCGGAATGTTGGAACGAAGCCACACAGAAGAGCTTGGGACGATGATTTGGATACCCTGACAGGTAGTGAAGAGGAGTATCTGGTTAGGCAAATCACACAACTCTCTTAAGCTCGATGTCGCTTACCAAATTAAAGACGTCGTTCACGTCTGCCCCATTTACGAAGTTGAGTTTGTCTTGTGGCATGGAGTTTAACGAACCTCTGGGAAAAGCGTTTTAAGCGCCTGGCTGCCAAGACTGGGCACTCGAATTGGTCGCCCCACAATCTGCATTCCGCTACCTCTGATTTGCCTACGAGCATCTTATGGAGGTGGTATTTAAGTGGGCAGTGCCATATGAGAACTCTTAGTTCCCGCCTGGTGAGAGTAATCACCCTTGAATAGGAAGACGCAATGAGCCTTTTCGCCAGTCAAGGTGTCTCCGGTGTCTCTAATTTAGGTGATTTTGTCGCTCCTGTGAGAGACTCAAGCCTGATAGGTAGAGATTCTGTGCCCCTTTTGGCAAAGCAGCCTGCCTTTTCGTTGCTCTATGAACAGGTATCAAAATGAGGCAAAGCCTATTATGGGCATCGAGTCGTTTGGGCGCTTGAAGACATTTCCATGTCAGTCTGGATCTAAAAATATAGGCCGATATGGTCTTTAAGGGCAGCCTAGCTATATAGATCAGCTTACTCTTGCGGCGTCCGTCAATTTACAAGCTACTTGGCTTCACTTGCGTAATTATGTTCAGTACGGCAATCGTTTTACCGTTACCGGGTTACAGGCGTCACGAGAGTAAGCTGAACAGGAGCGAGGCGCATTTGAAGAAAAGTGTCATGCTTGATCACATGGTTTTCATGCTGTCTGGGGAGTGTGAGGGTTCTTTTAAGGTGTCAACAAAAGCTCCGCGGGTGGCCGTTAGTATGAGTTGCACACTCGGCTGATGCAAGGGGTGCAGTGAGCAGAAAGGCCAGATGAAGGGGCCACAAGACGTTAGTTCGCGAAGAATACGAGTAGCTTGAAGTGGCCCAAGAAGTCAGCCCCGATTATAGGAACACGTCAACGATCGTGAAGAGCCAGGGAAAAGTGCGGCCGTGCGGCCGAGTCCGGGGTCCGAGTTGGTTTATGACGAACCTTTGCGCTTACCGTCCGAGTTCATCGCCGCAGCTTCCTCACCACCACGCGGGCAATTTAGCCACTCGCCTTTGACGTCAGATGGCTCGCCTTCGTCCCGTACCAGCTTCTAGACACGGCACGCAGTCACCTTTCGTTTTTCAAGATTGCCATCGTGCAGCAACGTATTTCTACGCGAAAATATAATCCGGCGAGTGAGTATGGACCGTGTTAAGCCAGCCCTCCTCGATCAGCGCACTACCCTCACCGCCAGCGTGACCCAACCATCGCATTCCCACTTCCAGCCACGCCGACATGTTCATTTCAGTCTGTCAGACCTCTGGTCTCCGCCGGGGGCTGATGTCGCGTTCGTCGTCTTGAACTTGCGTTATTAAGTTCAGTCGCAATGGTTTTACCGTTACTGGGTTACATCAGCTGTTTGAAATGGTCTCGCCAGTAAGTTAGTTAAAAGTGGTACATTTTCTCGTACAATTAAAGTCATTTTCAGCCAATACAAAACGCTCATTCAGACGCTTTACTCTTTTGCCCTTTTGCATGGACCCTCTGTGCGGAGATACTTAAGGCTCGAATTTCTCCTTGATACGAGTACATCCTGGGGTTTTCTCCCGGCGGCATGGCAAGGCTCAAATTGGGTCCTGCAGTGCCTAGACAGCCTTGTGCCCATCAGTCTACCGTAACAGCGCGCCTACCTCAGTTAGAAAAGGCCATCTCACCCATTGTTTCCTTGAGTTGATCTCGGCGTTGAGTGGCTACTGAAAATTCAGTAGCAAGGATTGCTGGTTCTTCTATTTGAACTGTTCCACAGTGCGGAGGAAACAAAAACCACGTGCTGCTCCACTGCAGTTTTTACAACAGTGAGTGACGGTTGTTGGCAGGGCAAACGAACTTAGCAGCACTGACTGCTACAAAGGAAGCCTATAACCATTTTGCAGATTTCTCGAAGAAGGTGATGGCTAAGAAATGTGGTCGTAGCTGATCTGTCCTTTTGAAACTTGCCACTCAAGTACACAGTTAGATCAGGTGGGAAACCAGATTAAGAACTCTTCCGCGACGTTACGGGATTCCTCAGGTGGTCACCTCCGCGCGGTAGCCCACGGGCAACAGCTCTCTGCCGGGAGACTGGCTAACGACCAAATACCTGCCGTACCTCCGCAGGTCTGAGTTCGGTGAATGCTGTAGAGGCCGGCCTGCACTGACTGGTATAACCCTTGTCGAGGGTTTAGGAGCGGTCATCAAATAAAGAAACAGGAATATTTAATAGGACTCCTATTGAAGCAGCGAATAATGTGTTCACGGCCTGTATGGTTGCAATAATAACCTGTCTCTGCAGTTTCTGGAGCATTCTTTGAACCACACGACGGTTTGCCACCTTCCATTATACAGTACGAGATACAAGGTCGTATTATCCCCTTGTGGAGCCAGTCCATCATTTTTGGAGTGACGACCCATGATTTACTGCACAGTCGTTCGCATACCCTCGGTGCTTTTTTAGCTCATATTCAACATGTGAGTCGCCTATCGCGAGATATTTTACCTTCACCATCAGCTAGTCTCCTTGCATAGAGACAAGGGTTTCTCCCTTTAGTAAACGAGACCGTGGTGGTCTTGGCTCGATTGATATGAAGTCCTTCCTTGTTCCCGCGTTGCATCAGGAAAGGAAGGGACGTAATCTCACTTAGATCTCCAATTAAGCACGATATGGGCGATGCGTTCGATTGCTGCACAGAATTTAACGCGGAAAGAAAAGTTCCACAACTTAGCGCAGACTACAGACGAAATCCTTTTTAAGATTTAACTTCGATAGAGCGTCTTCCTATCCTGCCAAACCTCCAGCCAAATGAGCTGAAGAACTGTGACTACTGTTGATAAGCTCAAACTGATTAGCTGCACTGGCACTTTGGTAAACGGTCAGTTTCGTATTTCAAGTTTTATTGCAACTACGTCGTGTTTAACGTAGCTTCTTACATATTTTTCGATGCTGGGTTGAATAAGACGGGCCTCAGAGGTGCATGACTGCCACTAAATGGAAAACAACGGAATCGCAGGAAATATAGTGAGACGTGTTCTGTTCTACTACTTGAAATACAACAAAAGTTACGACCTGTATTCATTTCCCGCACTGTCTCCCGTCTCGCTTCAACCCCCTGCCAGTTCGTCTCTTCACGTCTTGCCAATAGCCAACCGTTTTTGGAAACCAAATTGTTTGGTGTTTTGATCTACATTTTTGCAGTCTTGACCAACCGGAGTGTGTGGCTTCTAACCATCTATCCCTACAGTTTGCCCTCGGCAAGTATTTTTGTAAGCAACCGTTGAACAGAGACATAAGCGAAATACCATCGAAAAACGAGATTTACAGAACGATAAGTGATCGCTTCCCTGATTTCCTAAAAAAAAGTTGGAACGGAATCACAGCATACTTCAAGCTATCTTGTATATGAAGCATATGATGTAAAGTAACTGCAGGAAGTTACGCTTTGCACCAAATATTTTCTCGTGGATATAAAAGAATGTTGAATGCCTCCTAATCGTCGTACGCGATTCGCTGAGTAGTTTAGGGCGAAACGAGCCAATTTGCACATTGTAGGAACAAGATGGCGTCTCGACCTTTTCGCGAGGAAGAAGCAAAATTACTTCGAAATCGACTCGCCCAGCGCTCAAATGTCCCTCCGGTATGGACTTCCGCCCGGAAGTATTTAAAACAATTACACGGGTCTGAAGCGGTCGAGGGTTCGTCAGAGCTCTGCTGCCTGCCCTCAGATTGTCTGTGTCTGAAGGTGTCTGATAATAACGCGCACCATTTTGTTATTCATAGCGCTCCGTTGGCGTTTCAAGTTTGATTTCATGCAAAACAAATGGCTGGGTATAACAGCTATTTTAGCTCCCTCCCTTCTCCCCTACACCACACTGAGGGATGATTGGTGAGTCGGAGAATACTGTCCGGGGTTGGTGTGGAAGGGGGAGGGGGGGGAGGTTCTTCGGGTTGTAGTTGGATGGAAGGGTTGAAAAGGAGGATGGGTTACTCTTACAACCTGCGTGATATGTTTATTCATGAAGAGCCTGGATTATGGGGAGCAAGCAATAATTTGGGATTCAGCCATCCCACTTCCCACTCCACGCCCTTCATCGCCTGTCGCACCCTTCGATTCTGCCAGTTTCCCACTTTTTCGTTTCACTAACGAGCCCGACATTTTTATTCGTAATCTACTTTTCAGCGTTGAGTATTTTCAAAGCTTTCGAGAGATCGAGCAGGAAAACTGTTTTTCAAAAGCAACAGGCGCGTTGCTGCTTGAATACAGCCTACGAGGTGACACTCAACCAAACACAATTTACTCTACAATATTTTCCACGCTGTCCACAGTTCAACCTATAGGAGGTTATGAGACCAAATGTTATTGGGGGATCGACGAACAAGCAAATTTCTGTGATACATCACACAGCTTTCACTTAACTGCGGAAAAGCGTCATACGAGGAGGGAACGAAATTGTGTCACAAAATCCCTCTCATTCCGCCTTTCACTCCCCACCCTCCACCAGCCTTCTCCCCTCTCCACTTCCAGTCTTTCTCTTCCTCTCCATCAAGCTTCTTCCCCCTGAGGTGGCCTAGCCCTCACTCCTCCTTTTCCCTGGAACCATTTTTTTGCGCCCTTTCTCCTTTTCCGTACCCAGAGAAGCTTTCATGAGTCATCTTCTCTGACTTCTGTTCCAGGGTTTAAGGGGTATGGATCAAGCGTAGGAGTCCCTGCCAAGGCTCAAAGGGCCGCCACTTATTCTTAACTAGGTACTTTCCACAACATCTACTTTGTAGATATGGTAATCATATGAGTGTAAAAGAGACTGTAATACAGATAATATGGATTAAAAGGAAGTGTAGACACTCATGGTAGGACTGGGCCTTTATAACGAAAATTCCTGCTCCTGTCTGTATAAACAAGCAATATTTATTTATTTTGTTTAAATATTCTTCTTCTTTTTTTCTCTTTTATTTTTTACTTTCCTTGGCTCTACGAAGTAGAAAGGAAAGTTATGTAATCGGCAGAAAATAAAATTTTGAGTTTTCTTCAGATCTTTACGTTTCAGACCCTCCTGAGTCCGAAAAACACTATTTGGGAAAATGGTCTGTGTGTGTGTCAGTCAGTCTGTGTGTCTGTGAACAATTTTTAGAGAAAACCACCGTACCAAATCAGCTCAAACTTGATATCTCGCTCGCAGGCCTCCACGGGACGCCAAAGTAGGGGTTTGGACAAAATCCAACGAAAGTTAACTATAGTTATCATAGTGATCAAAACACCAAATATTTTTTTTCTCAAAAACGGCTCCAACGATTTTGATTAAATTTTTTATATTGATAGCTCTTAATAAGTCAATTATAGCATGAAATTCCCATTTGTGGGAAAATGACGAGAGAAGCACAATAAATTTAAAAAAATTTTCGACGAAATCGATTTTAGCGCGGTTTTTAGAGAAAACAACCGTACCAAATCAGCGGAAACTTGATGTCTAGCCTACGGGTTACTAGACGGACGCAAAAAAAGGGTATGGGCAAAATCCACCGAAAGTTAACTGTAGTTATCATAGTGATCAAAACACGCTCTACGTCAATTCACTTTGTACATGGCTAATTCTATTTAATCGATTCATTTATCACTCAGTTCCTTTGAAATTGGTCAAACAACACTTCACAGCAGCAGGAAGCGGTAGCGCCTACAGTTGTGGAATTTATTGTGCTGCTCGTACTCATTGCCGGACCATTATTGAGCAATTGGTACGCAGAAAATTAATGTGCCGTAAACACGAATTTTTTGAAGGAGGATAGTAATTACTTTTGCAGAGTTATTGGGTAAAAATGTTTAGAACTGGTAGTAAGCGAAACGGCGGTAGTTGAAATTCAGGAATTTCTGGAGTGACCCCCATGTATCTCATGAGCGTTTTTAAACACTCACCCTATAGTTATTGGATTAGACTACAATAACAATTGTTTTTAACATTCTACAAGAATTTCAGCGGAGTTTATAAGGAAAAAACTGCACTAAAAACGCTTTTGGTCGAACATTTTGATAATTTATTGTGCTGCTCTCGTCATTTTCCCATGAATCAGAATTTTATGGTATAATTATCTTATTAAGAGCTATCTATATAAAAAATTTAATCAAAATCGTTGAAGCCGTTTTTGAGAATCATAAATGTCGCTAAGTGATACAGTTCGTGTGGTCTTGAACTGATCAAGTAAGCCGCAACGCGATTTTTCGGCTTATGAACATTTTTTCTACCAGCTTCAAATTTTCTCCCGACAGGTTGTTCCAAAGCAAGCCTTGCATTCCTGGCCGTAGCCCGCAGGCGAAGACAATTCAGAAGAATTCAGCCGTTAAAGAACTTCCACTTCAGTGCATGCGATCACAACGAAAGGTGGGCTCTACCAATACGTAGCCACGGACTGCCGTATTACCTGTTATAGAAGGTCGGACGGTTTTATTTAATTTCACTTTTATTTTATAACGAATGCGCATTTATTTTCTATTTATTTAAGTTTTGTAAATATAGTTATTGTAATGTTATATAATGACGGAATAAACGCACAAAACTGGTTTTGTTTGTTTGTTGAACTGTATTGAGCTTTGTGTGTGCGTTGTTGAACCGAACTAAGTCGCTCATTTTGAAATTGAGGTTTATAAACAGCTTCGTGATGTGCTAGTGCACTCAAATTTTCCTAAGTCTTCGGTTGGCAAGCGTGAAGAAAGCCGGATGGTTATGGCACAAACGGTTTGAAAGTATTCTGGAAGGAAGAGCTTTAAAAGCATTTCTTTCTATGCTTGATCTAGAAACATCCCCCCCCCTCCGGCCCAACCACCCGACGGCAAAGCTGAATTTGATGGAAAAAGTTGCACTCAGTCGAAGCGAGCAGTGACGCCCAAAGGGAGGCAAAATAACCTTACTTTCCTCAGAGTGATCTCAGTTCAAATATTAAAAGTGAGAGAAGGGAATCGGTAGAAGCTGGTCGTCCAGAGGGAAGATAGGCGCAGGGGTGGGCTCAATCGACCTTTCTAAGGATAAAGCCTTCCTTTTCAGAAGGATCAAACCGGAAAGAAGGGATTTGCCCCTTAAATTGGCTTTCCTTCTTTTAGGCTGGTTCCGAGCAGAAGCAGCTTCCCCTGCATGTTCTTCACAACCACCTTTGCTATCCCCCTCCCCCCTCTCGCCAACCATCTGCACCCCCCATACCGATTGTCTGCTTCTGCTATTAACCTCAACGCTCCTTTCGCCGCTTCCCTTGATATCTTCCACAACCTTTTGTTCTCTTCATCCTTTATGCTCCTCATCCTTTGTGAAGCCCGCACTTTAGGAATGAGGCGAAATTTATTCATTTTGTCTGTCATTTCGAAATGAACTACTCGCCACCGTTTTCCTTTGGAACGTACAAAACCCCCCTCTGGTGTTGATTTTAACCCTAAAACAAGCTCGATGGATAAATTGTGCGCAATTCATTTAGTGTAAACGCACATAACATTGATGAGGCGTGGTAGCGAAGGGGAGAAGGAATGTAAGTACAAATCGGCAGTGGTTGATACGTTATTATGTGCGTCGACATACTGGCAAAAATCTGTTAGTTGCGGATGTAGGAGTAAATTCTGTAGTACTTGGCAACCAGGAAGAATGAAAGAGAGAACCATATGGGCTTTACTCTCCCTGGTGGTGAAATAAAGCATTCACTACTTCAAAAGGTGCCATAGAAAGTTTCGCTGCATGTCCCACTCTCGGAATCATCAGGAGTCCACTCAACCCAATCCTACGAGCAACTCAACTCAATGTGATTTCATTATACAAAATTTGGGAATACTGGCCGCTTGCGATTAAAAATTAACGCCAAGTAAGCTATTAAATCCACCGTAAAGAATTACACGACTCCTCAAGAAGGGATAAAAAATAAACATAAATCACCGGCTCTGCTAATTAAAAATTCAACAATGTGGCAACCAACTGAGAGAACTTTTCTTTTGAATTACCGTTCGAAGAAAGGACTGGTGAAACTAACACCTTTCACTGAATTAAATTGATAATTACAAGGACTGACAAATGCAAGACTCAGAAATTTCTCGGCCTAAAAGTGGACGCTTGGCCACCGATGGTAAATACCGACCGATACACTTATCCAATCCACTGCTAGTGACAACTGATGACCAGCGGTTGGCAGACCATATCTCCTATGTACACAAAACTCAATAACTGTTGAATAGAAATTTTACTTTAAATAAACTTAATTATTTTGAAGCTCATAATCTCTTAACTTCGAATTTAATTGCTGGAAAACAGTATATTTTTCCCAAACAAAAAAAAAATGCAGCAAGTTGTTACATAACGGTTTATTGTTCTCTGGTCTGTTCAATCTCAGGTCGAAAAATATTAGTAAACTTTACGACGAGGAGACTGCGGAGCATATACTATATACTCGTACTTCAGAGGGGCGCCTCAGAGTGTTTGGAGTACCTCACCTGAGGCTAAATGAGACCATTGAGTATTGCTACTGGTGTTTTCCCTGACATCTATAAGATGGCCATCGTCACTCCGCTTTTTAAGGCTGGGGACCCTCAGACACTGGATAATTATAGACCTATTTCCTTGGTCTCTAATGTAGCAAAAATTATAGAAAAAGCAGTGAAGCACCACTTGGTTGAAAACCTGACAAGGAATAACTTGTTGCATAGGAGACAGTTCGGCTTCCGTGCAGGTCTGGGCACTCAGGACGCTGTCGCCGCGCTAACGGAGAGGGTATTTTCCGAGCTCGACAAAGGAAATAAACCATTGGCAGTTTTCCTGGATTTGAGGAAAGCTTTCGATTGTGTTTCTCATAATAAGTTAGTGGAAAGTATACGCGCATTAATGGGGAATAGCATTGCTGTTTGGGTACAAAGTTATTTACGTGGGCGATGTCAGAAAGTGAAAATAAACGCAATTTTGAGTGAGGGATCTTCCTTCTCCTATGGAATTCCGCAGGGCACAGTTCTTGGACCCCTTTTATTTATCTGCTTTATGAATAATCTGTTTAGCGTTCAACTTGATGGGGACATAATTACCTATGCTGATGATACAGCTGTCGTGGTCTCGCGAAAAATTGGGATGCATCCTTGCAAGCGGCGTCTGCTTGCTTGCTTGTGGTCAAGGATTGGCTGGATGGGGTCGGCGTAAGGCTGAATTTTTAGCAAATCCAATTTTGTTGCTTTTTCCTTACGTAATATCTCTGTCCCTGTTCTAGGAAATATTAAATGCCACATTGTGTCAACCTGTAGTGCAAGTGATTGTAGTTGCCCCGGTATCAAGCAGATTCCACAGGCTACGTATTTGGGGGTGGTTTTGGACCAATGTTTGTCCTGGAAGTACCATATTGACAATATATGCAACAGACTTTGTAAAGTCATACCCCTGTGCCTAGAAATCCGGAATTTTATGTCTATGGGCACGCTTAAAATGTTTTATTATGTCCTAGTGCAATCTGTGATATCCTATTGTATTCTTGTGTGGGGATCGGCCTATCGAACTTACCTAGAGCCTTTGCATATAACCCAGAAAAAAATTATCAAAATTTTACTGCGTAAGAAAATGAGATTCCCCTCCTCGGCAGTTTTTAGGACATTTGAGGTATTGACATCTTCCACATTTACAAACAAATTGTATCCATATATATATTCAAAAATTTATCTGCTTATGAAAAGAATTATGGGCGGACGAGGTCATCTGGTAACCTTACACTGAAGTTGCCTTTTAGATTCACAACTAGAAGTCAGAATTTTTTTGCGTACAATGGAATAAAGCTGTTTAATAGCCTTCCAAAGGAATTAAAGATGCTAAATGATTTAGCTGGGTTTAAGCGGCGCATCAAAGAGTACGTCCGTGTGGAAATGCTCAGATGATTCTTCTTTTTAACTTTTTTCTGATTTTTTTTTTTTAATGAACTATCTATCACATAATCCAGTATATAGGTACCTATCTATAGCAATAAAGTTGTAACGGCTCCTCCCCTCAGCACAAGTTTTTACTTATCGAGGGGGGAACGCATTATGAAGTATTTGTGTTTCTTTTTATATTCTTTTTTTTGCAGTCTTCTTAAATAAATGCATTAAAAAAAAAAAAAAAAATTACTATTAAGCTGTGTACTGGGGGTGGAAATGAGAGGACATGAGGTAGCTTAAGTACGTCCACACAATAGACCCATTCGAGGGCCCAGTCGGGATCTAATTTAAAAAGAAACAACAGTTACTGTCGCGCTATTTGGACCTATTCATACAAAAACTTCAACGAAAATTGCACTCAACAATTTTCGAGAAAAACTAGTTTGGTGTTTTGATCTCTACGATTAATTCTTTCTGCCGATCACATAACTTTCTTTTATATAGGGTGTCAAAATTATCGCAATATATTTGGCATTAAGTTGTTGGCAACTCCGACAAAAGAAGCTTGAAACCCGTGACTTTAAAGTTAATGGAAATGGAGCTACATACGATACAGCAACAAACCAGTATCGAACAATATTTTTAAAATAATGTAAGTTTGCCAGCCGCTGTTCGCCAATTTACTCATTACCATTTTATTACTTCATCAATTTACTTCCTTAAGATTAATTGAAAAATTCCTGGATGATTAGGAGACGCTAAACGCAGCGATGCTTCAAAAACAATCCGTTCACATTTCAATATTGAAGCAACGGGTGAGAGTGTTGGCGAAAACCCAGGAAACCCCGGGCGTCGTGGAAAACCTCAATGTTGAAAAATTTCGATCTGCAGCCGCCAAATTTTCAGTATTTTAAAAATATTGTTCAACTAGCTGGCCCTCCTGCCTAAACTATGAATATTGAATTCGAATTACCATAATTAAGAAAATCAAATTTCTAAAAAATTGTTCATTAATTATTTTATGATTTACAATACTCTAGGGTTTTCTTCTTGCAAGTGTATGATTAGTTTGGTTAGTATTCCGACACGGGAACAATAAGATTAATGCCACAAACACTTAGCGACTGCCCTTGAGATTTATTTATTGACATTGCCGTAGGCCACACCGGAAAAGGCAACATTTTAAAATCGAATGCCACGTCGTTCGGAACCAACGGAATCCTTGGAACCAAAACATCTTCTGCACGCATTCTGTCAATTCTGCCATAAGGTTACATAAAAGAAGTTTATATTGTCCAAAGCGCTAATGTTAGGTTACAAATAATTGTATATGGTGGTTAAGTGTTCTTAAATTTATTCATTTTCCGCGAAAATTTTTTTTTCTCAAGGGAGCCTTATCTTGACAATAACAAACACGACATAAAAATAACGAGTGAAATCGGTCCAGCCGTTCACGCGTGATGCTGTGACTAAGGGGAATAGGAATTCATTTATATACATGTAGATAATGAAGACACGCTGTTGTTTCGTGTTTGGTGGACAGAGAGCAGTTGAGTAAAGTGCAGCCCACGGCCTGTGTGGCTGTGACGGTGTATGCAGACAGCCCCAATGGCTGCGCTAGAGGTCCTGCTGGGTCTTGCGCCTTTCCACATACATGGGGAAAGAGCTGCCTACCTATTGGGTCTTTTCAGGCGGGGGAGAAAGGCGCCACACCACTTGATTTTGGATAATGTGCGTACGGAGGGGCCCGCCCTGACCTGCAGGGACTCGATACAGATGAATTTCAACTTCAAGCTACCCTTCGGGATTCGAATCCATGGAAGAACTTGGTAGGCAGGGGGGGGGGTTCCTTGTCATGAGGATGTTGCCATGAACGGATCAATTAGGAGTGGCCTAGATCTGGACAGTGATACCACTGGGTGCGCTGGTGACAGTTTTCCCTCTTCGCCATGACAAAGTGCGTGCAGCACCTCCTGCGGGCCTGAAGCGGAAAAGAATATACATTATGTCGGACAGTCAGGCTGCATTGAAGGCTCTGGCTTCCTATACCATGATGTCAGTGCTGGTTTGGCAACATCTGACTGGCCTGACGACATCGGTAAAGGAAAACACATTATCACTGTGCTAGGTGCCAGGTCATACAGGAATAGAAGGGAACGAGGAGGCCGACATACTATGAGGGAAGCATCTGTTCTTCTCCCAGTGGGACCTGAGCCCTTTGCAGGGACTACCAAGAGTCACTTCATCGAAGAGGTTGGTGCAGCGCTGTCTATTGGCGGCCAAAGGCAGTCAAGGCTGTTTGTCAGACTCTCCAGGCAGCGAACGAGAGAGATCCCCAGCCTGGAGAGAGATAGTATACGGATGGTATGTGGCCTGTTTACAGGTCACTGTCCACTAAGGTACCACCTGGCCCAGATTAGCAAGTCAGAGGTACAGCATTGCAGATTCTGCGAGGTGGAGCTGTACTGTGTACGAGTGAGGGGCTGGCCGCAGCACGCTTCAGAGTACTCGGAGTTCATCAGCTGGAGCCGGATGACGTTGCGGGATGGACCTCAAGGTTGTCTCGTGTTTTGGGTGCCCATTTGTGGCCTTAGTGGCGGCTTTCCTGGTGCCACCAAGGAGAATATATATATTTTTTAAATCGTGTAACGCTTCATTTTCACTAACACTAAACTCTCGGTTTTCAAACTGTTCTTTTATCAAAATTGCTCACAATTTGTTACAAAAATGGCGGAAAATTCAAATCTTGCGTTAATTTTGTGACATTATACTTCTTAGGTCACAGGATAGTAGAAAGGGAGCCAGTTGTACCGTCGCGAGATCTCAAGCAACACTTCATCGTTAAAAAACAGTGGTCTCCTGATTTTTAATAAAACTTGTTATTATAACTTTCTGTATATATATAGTATTATATATATTGTGGTAATTATGACGGCAATAATCTGTACTGCGGCCCCTCTGAACTTTCAATAGAATGTTTATAACATTATACAAACTATTGTTATACTGTATATTTGATTTAGTTACTAATAATTAATGATTGGCATATCGCTATGTTGACTAGACGATTTCCGTTAGATCAGGCAGGGGTCTGAGTCCTACCTCACGACGCTAGCAGTTCTCGGGATGCTGCAGATTGATGTGATGTGATGGTATTGTGCGTACGAGTCATTGATGATTTTATGACATCTTCCACTTGAAGAGATTCCAGGTCTTAGTGGATCACATTGTTCCTTACGAACCGGGGGGCATGAGTGATTACCCGAAGCGCTCGGTTTTGCTGCGTTTGAACCCGTTTAATTCGCGAGCTGCTGGCAAGGCTCCATACTGTCATACAGGACGATAACGGTTAATTGTCTAGTGTTGTTTGTTCGGGAGAGTAGTGGTCTTAGAAGATTAGTAGGGAGAATTTGAAGTCTCTTAAGACAGTCGTAGGTTGCAACGCTCCCGATTGTCTTACCGTATCCAGCTTATTTTGAATGTTTTTATTGCCTAGTTTGACTAAAAGTTCAGTGTAGTACACGGGCAGAGTCTTCTAAACAGTTTTATGTCTGTAATAAGCATAATTATTTCCAGTTTCCAACTTCAAGCAAGAAAAGCTCGCATTATCGTGATTCCACTCCCACTAAATAGAAAACGATAAAGCGCTCTGAAGGTAACAGCGGGAAGAGAGAGGGAGAGTGTGTACAGGGGGGGGGAGTAAAGGGGGTAGCTAACCTCAGTTGATCATGAATCAATCATCCCGAACTGAGAAAGGGCGATTAGTGAAGTTGAATCCTCCTAGCACTACTTATTTGAATTTTCTCGAGAGAGGGATTTTCTTGTTGGTCGGATGAAAAACGATCATTATTCATTCATCCCAGAAACGTGGCTTGCGGCGCAGTAAATAATTCCGATATAATTCCACTTCGACGATGATAAGGAATGCTTAATGATCCGCGTGCACCCCCCCCCCCCACATTCGCCATCACTACCACCGTAGACTTCTTACTGCTCTAATTATAACCGCAGCCCTCACAGCCTCATTCACCCCGTACCAACGCCAATGTTCTCGACGGGGGCACAATAATAGCTCTAAATCCAACTTTCCCAAGTAGTATGATTATGGAACTGCAATAGAGGCTCTCCCTTTTTTTCTTCTCTTGATTTACCGTTCTTGAGCCGTTTCGTACTCCTAACGACCCCGGGGTCTCTACTTTGTCCGTTCGATGAAAAAAAAAGAAGGGCGGTGGTCGGCCTGAGGAAGGGGTTGATACGCAGGCGAAACGGCGGAAGGTAATCGGAGGAAGAGGGGGTAAGGGGAATGGGAAGCCATTGAGTTCTTAATTAATTATAGCGTTCACTCGGTGCAGCCCTCTCGACGTGAACTTTTATATACCTTTTTTTATTAGGCGGCAATGAAAAGGCGAAATAGGCTGGCGGCCGGGCACGAGCTCGGAAGTGGGAAGATGAGAGCGCGCTCGGGTAACAGATGAAATAAAGGAGCCTAAGCTAGAGACACTTTATTTCTAGAAAATAAAAAGTAACAAATTTACAAGAATTGTGAGAGGAAGGGGGGGGGGAAGGGAGGTCTTCTCGACTCTTCTTTCAGGGAACTGAGCGTTATTGCCTCTTGACAATGATTCATAAGGTCGATGAGAGTCAAAAGAGCCACGACTAGCGATGCTGAGAGTGAGGAAGGGGAGGTCCCGACCTGATTTATGGTCGTGACAAACGGAATAAAAGTGAAGGAGAAGGGGGAATGGACGAAACGATCGACAACGGCCGAGAGCCCTCCGGTAGTAACTATGAGCGGCTCGCTAATTTTCCCTCGTGCCTCGTAAACTTTGTCCGAAAGAGCAGGAAAACTGCTTGTATCGGAGCGGAGTGAATAAAGCGGAAAATGGCGAACTTCAGCTATCGCGTTACCGCTTATCGCAGGAAATGAAGAGAAATTGAATAAACGCGTACTTTCGCGGTTGTGCGTTTTTTGGAGACGTGCTACCACACAAAACTAACTTGAAATTTACTTTCATCCGAATAACTCCGTAAAAAGTTGACTCAAACAATCTTTTCGGGAGTCACGAAATTTAAAACACAAAATGTCTGGCTGAGTAGTACGGATTCGTGATATCCACTCACACACCTATACGCCCTTGATTTCGTTGACCAGCGGTGGTCACCAGCCTCAGCGCCATCGTGGTTAGGCATAGAATTGAATTTAGGGGTTTTCCCCGTGCACAGTGTGCGCTTTTGTAACCTGTTGATTTGAAACGGTGAACTGCCAAGCGCGTTATGATTGGATCCCTTGCTCACACTTGCTCGAGGAAATGACGAGAGGTGCACAAAAAGCGTTTTTTTCATTCACCGATGTGAAATGCCCAACATTCCGGAATTCAAAAGTACCTATTTTTTGTTTTAATTTTGTTCGCCGTGCCCTCCCCCCCCACCCCCAATTCCAGAGTTGTATACATAAGATCATTGATTTTTCATTCAAGTAGCAGCAGCTCAATAAATTTCAACTTAATGTGAACTGAGTGGAAAATAGATTGGATTAGTCATTAATGTAGCCTAAATGCACATGGAGCTGATGAACGTTGTGTGATGCGTCACACCGTTTATTTTCATCGCTCGCTAATCTTTTGCAAAGGTTTTCTTCACAATTAAATTGGATAAAGAGCGACTTATTGCCACGAATTTTTCTCCTGACTAAAACGACTTTTCCTTAAAAAACACGGACTCACTCGGGAAAGAGGCGAGAAAACGGTTCGGAATTGGTTTAGCTCGACTATTTCCGTAACTAGAAAATTATGCAAATGCTAGGTGTTGACAAGAATATGCAGAAATAGCTGATGAAGGAGGAGACAGCGGAGAATACCTCAGTGCGAACTAGTTTTAGAGTTTAATGGTTCAATTAGACGTCATTTTTTATCGCGATAGAAATGGCAGAACGTATTCGCTGCCGTGTCTCGTTAATTTTTTAAAGAGCTGGTAAAGGGTTTTTGGGGCTGTTCCAAGGTCTGTAGTACTCCCTTAAAACACTTCCGGAACTCGAGCTTTCCACAGATGGGTCCACGTATTGGCAGCAACGAAAAATGTTCACTACCGTAAGTCGTCCTCTCCCATTGTCTGTACGAATCGTGTATTTGAAAAAAGAAAAGCTACAGTTTGGAACTCTGCGAAACGTTACGCAACGGTTTATTATTATCTTGCGTTGCATGATTACTCAGCCTGACGCAGTTTCAGAACTCTCGAGACCCGCTGAACAACGAAAATTGACGTTTTCTAGGCAATCCTAGGCAATTGGCACGACGCGACGAGTCGAGCTGACGAGTATTTGAAGTGAGAAGAGAGGTAAAGCGAGCGATGAGCACAGGCTGTTTAAGAAACGATAACTTTCGCCACTTTTTCCCCACGAGATCCTTTGTGCAGTGGAATTTGCCTCACTATATTTACTGTTTTCCATCTAGGCGCTGCTCTACACTTCTGAGAGCCGTGCTATTCGACTCAGCGTCGCAAATGCCGAGGAAACGAAACCACACACGACGTCATTGCTATAAAACTACCATTATGGTTTATTATTCATTCTGTATAATAACCCCATGTTTTTTGCAACCCCCCCTCAAAATTTGATACTTTACGTTTCAAGACATGGGGATTCCAGATCTGCAATGTCCGTCCGCCGTCCCCTGTCCGCCATCCCCCATCTGCTGTTCACCATCCACCATCCCCTGCCCATTGTCCCAGCGGGCCGTTTTGTGCCTTTACGTGGTCTAAAAAATTCGTTCTTTCGCACAAAAATCTCATTTGGTATCTAGTCGTGCCCGCCATCTCGGCAATCCAATCGGACGAAACCCACGGTTGTATGAACAAAAAATGGTTAACAAAAATCGTTAACGTAGTATCGAGCCGCGAGCCGTGTTTCGTATCATTTTCAAGGTATCAGACGTGTACAACTGCGTATAGGGGAATTACAGTAATTATTAGAGTCAACTAATAGCAAGAACTCGCGGGAACCACAGCGGAAGTCAACGTTTCGTCGTTAGTACTCCTCCCGTCTCATTAAAACCACCCGCCTGCTCACGTCAATTGCTGGAAGTCCCCGTCCCAATTTCCCCGACTCTTTTTGCCCGACTGGGCTGAGGAAGGTTAGAGCCACATCCTCCGCACACCCCTACATCGGATCATAAATGCCTACAGACGTTTACGGGCGCCTGGTGCCGGGGGAATATTTAGTTTCTGTAGTTCCATTGTAGTTGTCATAGTGTTTATAATAACCCCATTTGCAGTTAAATCATCTGATCAGCTGTTGTAATTGACCTGACTATTTTTACTTGTGTCATCCGTTAGTCAGCTATCTTTTCTAATGAATAAAAGCCAACCTTTTGGTCTTTAGTTTACGATTCGTCTATAACAGTGGTCAGGTCATGTTTCGTATGGTTTACTAGTATTTTTCGATGCTGAATCGAATGAAAAGGGTCTCGGAGCAGTAATAATAGGTCAAGCTGTTCATGAGAATAATAAACCATTGTGTAATAATTTGCAGGGTTTTTAGATCGTAGGAATCAAAAGAGAGTTGATTCTCGCTGTCCCGTGAATTCTACTTCTTCCTCCAAAAAGAAGTAGAATTTGGTGTTTTGATCACCATGATAACTATAGTTAACTTTCAGTGGATTTTGCTCATACCCTTATTTTGGCGGCCCACGGTAACCTGCGAGCTAGATATCAATTTGATTTGATTTGGTTCGGTCGTTTTCTCTAAAAATCGTTCACAGACCATTTTCCCAAATAGTTTTTTTCGGTCTCAGTAGGGTCTGAAACGTGATGATCTGAAGAGAACTCAAAATGTTTTTTTCAGTCGATTACATAACTTTTCTTTCTACTTCACAGAGCCATGGAAAGTAAAAACATTATGCTCGACACATTTTGATGTTTATCTCTGTTCAATAAACCGTTAGAGGAACATATATTCAGAACAATATATCGGTATTAACTATTTGAAAATATTCTGAGAGTTTGTGAAACATCGTTCAGATCGTTTTGTTAAAAATCGTAAGAAACATATTTTTGCTTCATAGACGTACACATCCGTTTACCGACTTTTCATAGAGATATTTATAGAGAAGAAAACTTGGGTAAATTAGTAGAAAATAATTTGAAAGTTCATTCAAAATTGTTAAATTCGTTTTTGAGAAAATCAAGAAAAGCCCGGGCGTTATCGCTCCTCACTCCACATTTCCATTGACCATAATCGCCGATAACCTTATTTCGGGTTAGCGAAATCTCACGAACCAAAAAAAGAACCAGCTCAATCGGTTCTGTCGTTCTACTGCAAATCGAACAATAAACACATACATACCACAGGAAATCAGGTTTTTCGAACTCAGTTTTTCAGAACATAAAGATCTGAAGAAAACCCAACCGTTATTACGAAACGATTAAAATACGATCCTTGCCCTTTGGGTAGCGTAAAGTAAAAATCGATAAATGTAATTAATCAGGAGAGATAAGTAGATTTCATTACTGCGACTAACGAAGCACAGCGAAGGCAAAAGAAGTACAAATAGCGTACGCAACGGCCCAGGACGGACCAGCCGTAGCGATTCTAAAAGTGTGGCATCGCGACTTTGTGAGGGGGGAAGGGGTCGAGGGTTAGAAACATAAGTACGAAGACGCGCGAGGAGCATTACAAACGCCATTATCGCCACTGCCAGCCCAACCCTTTCTCAACAGCCTGGAATACTAATTTTGATAAGGAACAATTACCGGATTACAACGACGTTCGCTTAATGAAGATAACTCGGTTAAATCTTGAAAGGGGGACAACTGGAGATTAGGGCTATTGGCTGGGGAATGAAGATTCGATATCAACCTTCGAACGACTGAAGAAGAAAATGAGGCGGCGGGAGGAGGGAGGTTGGCATTACAAGTAACGGTATATTGAGTTAAAATCTCCTCCTGCAGCCATCAAATCGTTATAATATTATCGTCGCTGGGAGCAGACATAATGAGGAAAAATCGATTTCTGTAGAAAGTTAATGTGACGTGATCCGTTCGTACCGTGTTTGACACACCTGGTAAAAGACTCCTTCAAAAATAATTATGTTTTCTTGGCGAAGTATTTCCCTTGACCGTGCTAGTGATTTCTGGTACTGGAAAGGCCGAATTAAACAATATTTTCCCAACTCTGTTACTGTGCACTGAAATCTCGAAACGTAAGTCGTCACGCTTCATTTCGATCAACCTTCGGGCTTCTTAGCTCAATTGCTGTTTCTCCGTATGAAATCACAAAACCCTTAGGCGGGTAATACATATTGGTTGAGTTACATCATGCTGGTTACAGTTCATGGCACTTGTTCAGCCTGTGAGGGGTGAAACAATTATTAGCCACAAGCATCAATTCGACCTAAGTACACACTCTCCAGCTAAAGTTTTTACCAATAATACAGCTATGTTAGAAGTATATGGAACAACAACGTACCTCTTGAAAACGTCAATGTTCTCAATAAAAGTCCGCTTACCTGTAACAGAGAAAAAAAAAATTGTTTACAAATTTTGAAACTGAAATGTTGACATACAACGGCGTATAAGTATGGGTGAGTGGGTTCAAGTTCAAGTTCAAGTTCGGTTTCTGGTAAAAGCCCCTTCTGTCTTACCCCGTGGGAGGGGATTGGGGAGGAGTTATGTTAATGTAATGCCCATCACTGGAAAATTCCTCAAAATCATGTTAACTCACCTCGTACTTTCCAATTTAGGGAGGGCCTTTTTCTAAATCCAACTTGTAAATACATTTGACATCTAATTTGATCCATAACCTCATACATTTGAAACAGCTTCCGAATCGTAAACTATTTGGAAGTGCGGTCTTCAGAAGCAGAAATGAAAGGCATGTTATGGAACGATCATTCTCATGGATGTCAGACTTCATTTACCAACCAGGTTTGTCTCACGCCTGACTGAGAAGGAATTACCTGAGAGCCACTCGTTGGAGTTTATTGGCAGAAATACTAAGCAGGAGAAGCTGTCAGATCTCTCCCATAAATGTGTCTAATATGGGATTTGGATTCAGCTCCCCTTTTCCATTTACAGCTAATTCACTTTTTGCAATGTTTATTGCAGCACAAGCGTTAGTTGAGGGGCCCACAGTTTCCAGTGATGAACTTTTAGTGTTCCATCTGTGAACCAGCAGCTTCACTAGGCCTGAGAACCACCTTGATAAATATCAAACTTTCAGGACTTGATCTTAGGACCTAAGCCGTTGCAATCCCCAGCACTTAGACCATTGATCCACCTCAAATTGGAAGAATCAGCCATCACTGAACTGCAAACAGGGCGCTATGGCCTGAAGCCACTTTTCCTCCTCACCACTTCCAACCAATTTATTTTCAAAAGTTAACGTACCTGCTTGGTGAGTCTGTCTTTTCTGGCTTGTGAAATACTGTGAGCAAGCGATTTTGATGTAAAGACATCACCGTCTGGCCGTTCAGTCAGTACTGAAGGTAGTTGGTCGTGGTCTTCACATAGGAAGAGCGGGATGATGTTGTAAGGGGGTAGGGGGGGGGGTTGATGGAGGTTATACACCCCCTAGAAAATCCGTAGGAAGTGAAGGGAAAGGAATGTAACGGCAGTTTTTGTATGTCCTAAATAGTCTGTTGATTCGTGATTCTAAATCTTTTTATTGATAGGGTGGTTTGTAAATCCGTCAGTAGGTTGTTTTCGTTTGTGTAGTGTCTTGAGTGTCATTTATGATCTGTCCATTGAAGCCACCCTTCGCTGACTGTGATGTCTTTACCTCAAAAGAGCTCGCTCACCCACAGTATCTCACCATCCAGAGAAGACAGACTCAGCAAACAGGTACGTTAACTTTTAACCCAATTCATTTTCCCCTTGTCCTTGGCGACCCCCAACCCCCGTTGTACACTCGAAGCAGTTATTCGTGTGAGCTAATACTTCATCGGTACCACAACACACAGCTGGTCTGCCAACAATAACTGTGATGGGTCACTACTGTACTAACGGACTAAAAAGATAATAAGGATCCGTGCTCTTGAGATATCTGTTCTTCACACCTAAAAAATATGCAGCTCAGGTCTGCTCCACGTCTCACTTGAAGTGCTGTAGCTCAATTTCTCAAATGGTCATAGCTCGAACCTTTTGCACAGTTCATCAATATGAGTACACCACGCAAACTGTAAAGAGAGAAGCTTTAACTTCATCGACGTCCGTCAGGAGCAATTACTCCGATAGTCGACCAGCTTTAAACTTAATTAGTAGAATTGACGGCAATCATTAAACACCATTCGCTCAGTTACGGCATTTTCCGAACGATGGCAAGTTCAGCTGTGCGCGTAGAATTGTTCAATCGCTAATACCTCCTACAAATTCTGCAGTCGCGAAAACTATTCACTGCGCTTAATAACTTCGCAATGAAACCGACACTGACATGTTATCCCTTTGACGTTTTATCCAACATGCGTCTCGTTCGTACCTCATAAATAAGGGATCGAGGTTTCAATATATCTATCCACGGCAGGTCATGGAAAGCCTCTAGGTCAACTTCGCTGGTATTTCATTCTCCTTAATTACTACACTATTTCCCCCCTTAAGTAGTTTACTAAAAAACGGCGCGATTTCGGCAATACCCGTAGCTTACTTTACTGTACCAGCAACATTTAGTTCCCCATAAGCGTCCATGTGACCATTCGTTGAAGGAGTACGTAAGTTAAAAGGCAGAAGGATGTTGTCCGACTCTTAAAAATAACTCAGGACTGGTTAAATACGCTGGGCTGTGGCCTAACGTCCAGAATGTGTGGAGGGAAACCCCAACTCATGTCATACCATGGGCTAGCAGCAAATAGGGGACATTTATTTATACCTGCTGCCTTACTGCAAAGGATTTCTTAATCTTATTCCAACTCTTGGCCTTTTTCTACAACTCAAAGATCTCTCGTTATCATTTACTGTCTCACCTTGCTGCACGGTGTCTGAAATCAATGACACGACTGTGGATGGAAAATTACGCTGGAGTGTTTGTCTCTTGGAATCGCACCTCCCTGTTGCGTAATTTCAGGGTGGAGCCATAGGGCCTGTCCAGCCAGGGCTTTCTGTTATCGCTTTCAAGGAGAGCTTACTAGCATCTTGCCTACAATCGCAGCTGCCCAGGTTCCTCCCACTACCTCCCTAATTGCAGCGGCTTGCCAGGCAAGGAAAACGTGATCTGCATTGCCCATAGCGACCAACTGGCCCACAATACCTGAGGTAGGATTCCCCATTTCATGAAAACAGCTCTCGAAATTCCTGTGAAATGTCAAGAACTGGGTTAGGTCAACTTTAGCAAGGTTAACCGCCCCATAGCTTTCTGCCCAGGAGTAGACATGGCTAATGGGAGTGCCAATCCACCTCTAATCGACCACGTCATGCTTGAAGCATTCAATTGAGCTCCTCTGGCGTCAAAGCTGGGCCTAGATCTTCGGCCTTCAACTTCCCGCGACCATCCGGTCAATGTTGGTGATGCATGCAACCAAAGCCATGCGGTAGGAGGTGACGCTTACAGCCCTCATATCCTCTGGACTGCTGCTATACTGTTGCACTGGCAGAGCATCTGCCCTGTACATTAGTTCCTTCTGCTTCCCTCAATAGAAGCCTGGTCTCAGCCAAGTCAAACATAATACGGCGGTATAGCGGCTTTAGTAGTGATCCCTGTTTCTCCTCCGTTAATAAGTGTGTGTGTGTAATTAAAGTATGATCAGACAAAAATTTGCTGCTTTAATGATGCCGATGGGTTGAATCTGTACACACAACGGGAGGTCTCCGTAATGCACGCATTGCGTATCAGTATGTTTTAGGTCTGAGCTCCTTAGCGGAAATACAACAATTGCATCATCCAACTGTGTGAAAAGAGGGGAAGGATGTGTGTGGATATGGTAGGAAAACAAGAGGATTTCAAGGGATACCCCCCTCTCCGCCCCTCTACCGCTAGAGTTCTCAAAGACGTTTTAGAGAGATGTTTGTTGTTCAGCTTAGGTGAGAATATTAGCACAGTTTCTCTCTTCTCCCTTTGAGGTTTAGACCTCCTCGTTTTGCAGAAAAGCTCTTTTCTCCCCAGCCCTCTGACTACGTATCTTCCCCACAAACCGTAAATGCAGTTATTTCGCTCGCACGGGCGGAACAAACCCTTCGCGCACACATTTCAGCCTTTGGAATTATAATCCGAGCACAATATAACGCGCGCTTTTCTCATCTTTACGCGCGCGGAGGCGGCGACGGAATTAGAATTGGAAGGAAAGTAAAAAGAACGTGAAAACCGTATTTGGTTGAGGTTTGGACGATGCCGCAGACTGCGGAATTACACCGAAGAACGGAGAAATGGCGTCGGCTAACAAGTTTCTACGGCAAGCGTTGGAGGATACGCAATTTAATAGGTGAGTAACGCGTAAGAGATTTTGTACGCACTTTTTTTATAAGCCGCTG
Source organism: Pachypeltis micranthus (assembly GCA_020466155.1). Classification (NCBI taxonomy): domain Eukaryota; kingdom Metazoa; phylum Arthropoda; class Insecta; order Hemiptera; family Miridae; genus Pachypeltis; species Pachypeltis micranthus. The sequence goes on from CM035769.1 coordinate 45,894,768, forward strand.
TGTTTTGGGGGCATCTAAATTCACTAACTCGTGAACGACCAATCACCAAACGATTTATTGGAGCCAGTGTTGTTTACATGCTGATTATTTGGTCAAATGATACCATTTTTGGAAAAATGTATACACACACACTAAGATTACACGTCGATTTTGGGAGCAGAACGTTTCAATTCTGCTTTTTCATCTATTTTTGGCTAATTTCCCTGTACCCTACTCTTAACTCCATATTATGATACATGCGCAGTTCTAAACATTGCTGTTTCTCTGAAGGTACCGCAGACGATTGATAGGCACCTGGCTATATTCAGAAATTTGGAAACCTCCACGGAACTCAGCATAAGTGACTGGGCCCATGCATGAGTTCGATAGAAAATAAAACTTGCAACCAGAGGACCTACGGATCAGCGAAAGTCGTCGGTTTCGGCCTCCTAATGGTATCAACATCCTCACAGATGGAACGAAAACTCCGGAGGGCATGGGCTCTGGGGAGTGGATAAATGGCTCTGGAAGGAGTGGGAAATACACTGCCCTGGGTCCCACCTCAACGGGTTTTGAAGCAGAGATTTATGTTATCATATCATTGCCGCTGAAGAACTACTGCACAACGTCAAAACTGCTGTGAGAGTGCAGGTGGTGGCTTAACTCCTTCGCGGACTCTAATAGAGTTAACGTTTATTGGATTCCTGGGCATAACTGGATCACTTGGAATGAAAGGAGCAACTGGCTAGACTCAGTTCGTCTACTGTACCCATACGGTCATCTCCCCACTGTGGGTCTCTTCTCTGTCACTAGTCAAGAGGACTGTGGGAGTATAGAAGAATACATCAGAAAATCTGGAATGCTGCGGGAGTGAGGCACTCTAAACGGTTTACCGCAGACACGCGTCATAATACGGAGCTACCTGAGGATGGAGGGCTTTTGTGCAACTTCTCCCAGGGTGGACATCACAGAAGACTCTTGCAGGAAATACCTGGAATATCTTAGGAGACAAAATAGGCCGCGGTACTCATCTCAATTTTGGGGCAGTCAGAGAGCTACACATACTGTTTCTCTTCATGCAGCTTTATACTCAGTCCTCTACTCTTCACGCTCTCTTATCGATATGCTCTCAGAGTTTACTGTCCTTAGCCCGACAAAATAAGGAGGTAAGTTACGTATTTGGCTGAAAAAAATTCGTGTCGACAGTTCCGTTAATTACCTATACGTTTATAACCTTCGAGCCTCACCTCCTGGATGCCAAGATGGAGGACGCCTTTTGAGAAATGAGGAGGGAGAGAAGAGGAAGGAGCGAGGGACAGAAAGGGTGGGAGAGTGAGGAGTGGAAATAGGACGCCCAAGTTTCTTACATACTTATTTCGTGACATCATTTCATTCCTTCCCAGGGTGACGCTTTTTGGCAGTTAAATGAAAGATGATGTTTTTAACAGTTTTCATTGAGTCTGAACTTTTCGAGGCTTCTGAGTAGTAAAAACACTATTTGAGAAAACGATCCGTGAACGACAGTCAGAAAGTTCGGCTGAATCAAATCACCTCAAACTTGACCTGTCGATTAGAATTGGGCAGACATAAAATTGATCTAAAACTAACTATAGTTAACATAGTGATTAGCACACTTTTTTTTCGAAACGATTGGAACGATTATGATTAGATTTATTTTGTGGATCTCTAAGAACGACGTAACAAACTTTTCATTGCTGATCAAATAACGACAGCAGCACAATAAATTATCAAACAATGCAGAAAAAATAGTATTGTTTTTTACTCATAAATCCTGCTCATTTACAGCTAAAGTTCTCTTCAAAAAATCGTAGTGGGGTCTAATATACGATGAAAGCACAATGACTTTTCTAAAATAATTAGGAGCAACGCAAGAAATTCCGGAATTCAAACTATCGTTCGTGTCGATTAAATTTTGTTCGCAGTGTTCGTCGTGCGGCTTCAATCTGCCGAAGAGAATCACCTCGACAGGCCTACTGGCAACGAGATGAATGTAGTGACGAATGTAGGAGGCACTCGATACATTCTGGAACGTTCAGCATCTCTAGCCAATTGGAAAAGAACGTTCTAACAATTTCATATAAACTGAGCAAAAAACATTGCTGGGAATAGAGTACTTCACTTCCTGATTCGATTATCTCACTTCTTCGCTCGTTGTGACCCCCCAGTCAGCTCCTTTGCTCTGTTGCTGTTTCCGTTCACGATATTCCTTGTTACGAACTACCCTCGATGCTGCAATTACCCAAGGTGGTGGCCAAGAAACATCCCATACGACGGGGGCACGTAATTTGTCTCGTTTCTCTGAGAATTCTGATGAGTAGGAACAAAATAAAATATGTCAAACTCACCCACAACCGAATTGTTCCAACAGACACGGCCGATTACATGAATTTTCGTACACCGGCACTCGTCCCTATTGTTCGGCAGCAAACCTATCAAAGAATCTTCAATATCCTGACGAGTCGATGAAAGTAACAGAAAGACTCTTTTCAAATCGCCTTTCCCTCCCCATTTTTCTTCAACCTATTTTTCTCCCTTCGGGTATTTTTTATCCGATTTGTGTTATATAAGTGACCGTGTGGGGAAGAAAGGCTTTTGTGGTCGATTCTTTTGTGGGATGGTCAATGTCAATACGATGATGTCGAGAGGGAGAGGGAGGGGAAGGAAGGAGGAAAGCAAGAAGAGTGTGGTTTACTACAACCAAGTGGATATCTTTTTCTTCCCTTCGCGTGTTCGATCCCCATTCAACCCCCTGATACCGCTTTCGCTCTTGCTCACGCTCTCGATCCTCCCCCTAACGCCCTTACGAATCCTTTAGATTGTACCGCCTGATCATCAACAATATGTATTTGCCATTGTCAAGTCAGCCGTACACCTTACAAATGGATTTATGGCGAAAAAAGGGAGGGCGGCTTGTGTGAAGCGCCAAAACAGGGGAGAAATAAAAAAAAAGGGGGAAACGGAGTGGGAGCACAACGACAAAAGCTTTCGGGGTGACACGTGGTTCGCTTTTCATTCATTTTTCTCGTCTTTACCACTTTTCCAATTTTTGATGCTATTCAGTACCGATAATGAGACGCTTTGGGATGTTTTGTCGTCTTCAGAAGAAACGAGGTCGCTGAACAGCGAGAAGCTTCTCAAACACTGACTCATCAATTTGAACATCGACTTCATATCAAAGAGTGCTGCAGCGACCTAAGTATAGCGAATAGCAAGGTAAAAACGAAGGAAAACGGGATGAAGAACAACAAAAACAAGCCGAAGGTCACACAATTGCACATTCCTACTTGTCTGTTCGATTCGGTTCACTAGATTCACTGCGATGATCCCATCTCACGACAAAGACCGTAGTTTTCAGCTTCTTGACTGAAGATAATTCAACTGGTATCCACTGCGCCCAGGAAGTAACCAATAATCCACAGTGACGGAGAATGAAGACACGGAATTAGCCCTCACCTAAACCTGGGCAGTATGGGCGAATGCATAAAAATGGAAATGCGTGAGGGTCGACCTGACGCAATTGTTAAATGGTTCTGGGTTGGTACCTGAACCCTTAATGCTTCTGAGGTTGATGGAGTGAACCCTCCATCCCCCGTTCTATTTTGAAAAAAATTATGATAAACTCTCACAGTGTGTAATCAAGAAAGTTTAGCATTTATTAAAGAAATTGGGTTGTGTCCGCCAGTAGGCAAATACTAAAGTTAACGTACCTGTTAGGTGAGTCCGTCTCCTCTGGCTTGTGAGTTACTGTGGGCAAGCGCTTTCGATGTAAAGACATTAACTCACAAGCCAGAGGAGACGGACTCACCTAACAGGTACGTTAACTTTAGTATTTGCCTACTGGCGGACACAACCCAATTTCTTTAATACCTAACACAGCCAGTCCGGCTAAGGTACTACTAACAAGACTGACCAACAAGACCTCTCCCCGCCCCTTCCCCAACGCTCCATCACCCCCTTCACCTTTCTCTTTGTATATAAAGACCACGACCAACTGACTGACTCCAGTACTGACTAAACGGCCAGACGATGATGTCTTTACATCGAAAGCGCTTGCCCACAGTAACTCACAAGCCAGAGGAGACGGACTCACCTAACAGGTACGTTAACTTTAGTATTTGCCTACTGGCGGACACAACCCAATTTCTTTAATACCTAACACAGCCAGTCCGGCTAAGGTACTACTAACAAGACTGACCAACAAGACCTCCCCCCGCCCCTTCCCCAACGCTCCATCCCTCCCTTCACCTTTCTCTTTGTATATAAAGACCACGACCAACTGACTGACTCCAGTACTGACTAAACGGCCAGACGATGATGTCTTTACATCGAAAGCGCTTGCCCACAGTAACTCACAAGCCAGAGGAGACGGACTCACCTAACAGGTACGTTAACTTTAGCATTTATCTTCGAGAAACTAATGTGAGAGTACAATGAATCAGTTTGAAGAAAGCCAATTTAATCTTCACGGCTGATAAATCCAAAGACCTAATGAGAGCCTGGGTAGTTATGAGGCGGGGCTGTTGAGGGATGAAACAACATTGTGCACGGAAAGAGTTTCCGAGAAGTTGAGTGGCGAAGGGGCAAAAGAAAAGAAGCGATTGGATAGAGCCTCAACACAATGCCCTGTGGCACTCCACATCCATCAACCACAGGCTTTGCAGCAAGAACCAATCCAACCGTACACTCTGTGATCTAGCCCCACTCTCATTTGCCATTGCTGAAAAAACAATGATTCCGCTTCTATCTTCCCTCCACATTGGTTTTCACATTTTGCTCTGCTCTTTGTGCTTTGCTCTGATTTCTTCTAACCACTTTGCATTTTATTCTGCTCTGTTGTGGGTACGGTTTTTCCTTTGACCTTTGTACTTCACATTGCACATATGTTGTAATGCCCTGCTCTCTACTTTGACCATTCTATATTACTCTGATCTCCCTCTTGGCCCTTGAACTTTAATCCACAACCCCTTGGCCCCTTTTACATTACCCTGCTCTCTCGATTGATCCTTCCACTTTACAATGAAATGGTTTCTTATATTCCTTTCGCCTTTGCCGAACAATTGGCGCTTAGCAATGACTATGAAGTTTCGATAGTTATCGTAATTTCCAAGAACCCCAACACCGTCCACTGTACATTCTAAAAACGCCTGAGGTTTTTCAGAGGTCAAGACCAAATAACAACGACTGACGATAAAATCAAACTTTTTCAAGAGGAGCTAGATTCTTGTTATTTGAATACAAAGTTCAGATCTTCTAAGTCAACGTTTTTCATTGTTTCCTCCGATATTCGCCTTTCACGTCGTTAGGTATACCAGATTCCAAATACAACAAGCTACGGCTAGCACAAATACAAAAATTAGGGCTTCGTGAGAATTTTGTTAATTGGGTACACATCTACCTGCAGTAACGTCCACAAAGATAAAAATAGCTGGAGCACTTAGTGACCCCTAGACACCGGACCCATCCCTCAAGGGAAGTATCAAATTTTGAGGGGGGGTTGTAAAAAATTTTTAATGACCGAAAACATAGGGTTATTATTCAGAATGAATAATAAACCGAAAGCCGTTGAAAGTATCATTGTATCAATGTATTTGTCAACCACCTCTTCAGTTATTTACAGTTAACTGCGGATTTTCCCCGTCTAGAACTTTCCCATCTATCTTTTCCCACACCTCAATTCTAGATTCCTCCCCACAACAGACAGCTCCTTCTAAACTCATTCGCAAACGAATTCTCGCAAAAGTCGGTCGTCTCCCGGTTTTCCCAACGATTGGTCCATCAACTCTCGCGCTACTCCTAACTCAACTCTCTTTCTTCCACGTAGTATCTCACAACCAGTTTCACATGTTGAGAGTCCCTTGAGCGTGTTTATATACTCATACTCAACCTGATATCGCTATTCCATCAAGTGTAATACAGTCCTCACTCACGTTCACCACGTTCATTTATTTCTCAACGCCAATTTTTTTTTCTCAAAAACGACAGTAACGAGTTTGATTGAATTTTCTACAAGAACAGCTCTCAATTAGGCCGCTATACCATAAAATTCCCATCCGTGGGGAAAAACGTGGGACCAGCACAATAAATTACCAAACCATTCGACGAAAATCGATTGTAGCGCAGTTTTGGTTTATTATTCATTCTGAATAATAACCCTATGTTTTCGGTCACGAAAAATTTTTTACAACCCCCCCTCAAAATTTGATACTTTACGTTTCAAGACATGGAGATTCCAAATTTGCAATGTCCGTCCGCCGTCCCCCGTCCCCGTCCCGTCCCCGTCCGCCGTCCGCCCGTCCGGGCCGTTTTGTGCCTTTAACGTGGTCTAAAAATTCGTTCTTTCGCCCAAAAATCCGATTTGGTATCTAGTTGTGCCCGCCATCTCGGCAATCCGATCGGACGAAGCCCGTGGTTGTAATGGGCAAAAAACGGTTAAAAAAATTAACGAAACGCAGTACAACGCGGGAGCTACAAGCGTTTCGTCGTTTGAATTCCCTCCGCCCCGCCCGTCTCATTAAAACGCTGCAAATTATTACACAACGGTTTATTATTCGGATAATCAGCTTGACCTAGCATTAATGCTCCGAGACCCATCCTGTTCGATTCAGCATCGAAAAATATCATAATAGAAACCCAAAAAAGGCCGAAAAGAACTGAATCGTAATATTAAAATAAACAAAAAACACGAAAGTATCTAGAAAAAACTGAATTTTAATATGAAAACATGCACGCTAAATACTAATATCAAAATTTAACCAAAAATCTATGAAAAAAATTAATGAGAATGAAACGAAAGAATCTAAAAATTGAATCGTATTAAAACGAAAACGTCGGGAAATTGGAAGAGTAAGGCGAATGGGAGAGACCGGTCGTTGGGAGGAAGCGAAGCGGGAGGCGCATCGCTCGCCTCGAGCGGTTGGTTTTTTAATGAGACGGGCGGGGCGGAGGGAATTCAAACGACGAAACGCTTGTAGCTCCGCTGTTGTACTGCGTTTCGTTAATTTTTTTAACCGTTTTTTGCCCATTACAACCACGGGCTTGGTCCGATCGGATTGCCGAGATGGCGGGCACAACTAGATACCAAATCGGATTTTTGGGCGAAAGAACGAATTTTTTAGACCACGTTAAAGGCACAAAACGGCCCGGACGGCGGACGGCGGACAGGGGACGGGACGGGGACGGGGACAGAGGGGACGGCGGACGGTGGACGGACATTGCAGATTTGGAATTCTCATGTCTTGAAACGTAAAGTATCAAATTTTGAGGGGGGGTTGTAAAAAATTTTTCGTGACCGAAAACATAGGGTTATTATTCAGAATGAATAATAAACCAAAAACCAACCGCTCTCGAGGCGAGCGAGTGCGGCCTCCCGCTCGCTTCCCTCCCAACGACCGGTCTCTCCCCATTCGCCTTACTCTTCCAATTTCCCCGACGTTTTCGTTTTAATACGATTCAATTTTTTTAGATTCTTTCGTTTCATTCTCATTATGTTTTTTTCATAGATTTTTGGTTAAAGTTTGATATTAGTATTTAGCGTGCATGTTTTCATATTAAAATTCAGTTTTCCTAGATACTTTCGTTTTTTTTTGTTTATTTTAATATTACGATTCAGTTCTTTTTCGGCCTTTTTTGGGTTTCATTATGATATTTTTCGATGCTGAATCGAACAGGATGGGTCTCGGAGCATTAATGCTAGGTCAAGCTGATTATCCGAATAATAAACCGTTGTGTAATAATTTGCAGCGTTTTACTTTCCTTGCTCTACGAAGTAGAAAGGAAAGTTATGTAATCGGCTGAAAAAAAAATTTTGAGTTTTTTTCAGATCTTTACGTTTCAGACCCTCCTGAGTCCGAAAAACACTATTTGGGAAAATGGTCTGTGTGTATGTGTGTGCGTGTGTGTATGTGTGTCTGTATACGATTTTTAGAGAAAACCACCGTACCAAATCAGCTCAAACATCATATCTCGCCGGTAGGTTGCCATGGGACGCCAAAATAAGGGTGTGAACAAAATCCACCGAAATTGAACTATAGTTATCATAGTGATCAAAACACCAAATATTTTTTTTCTCAAAAACGGCTCTAACGATTTTGATTAAATTTTTTATATTGATAGCTCTTAATAAGGCAATTATAGCATGAAATTCCCATTAGTGGGAAAATGACGAGAGCAGCACAATAAATTACCAAAACTTTCGACGAAATCGATTTTAGCGCTGTTTTTAGAGAAAACAACCGTACCAAATCAGCGGAAACTTGATGTCTAGCCTACAGGTTACCATGGGACGCAATAATGAGGGTATGGGCAAAATCCACCGAAAGTTAACTATAGTCATCATAGTGATCAAAACACCAAATTTTTTTCTCAAAAACGGCTCTAACGATTTTGATTACATTTTTTATATTGATAGCTCTCAATCAGGCAATGATACTATAAAATTCTCATTCGTGGGAAAATGACGAGAGCGGCACAATAAATTATCAAAATTTTCGACCAAAAGCGTTTTTCGCGCGGTTTTATCCTTATAAACTCTGCTGGAATTCTCGTAGAATGTTAATAAAAATTGGTATTGTAGTCGAATCCAATACCTAAAGGGTGAGTGTTTAAAAACGCTCATGAGATACATGGGGCTCCCTCCAGAAATTCCTGAATTTCAACTACTGCCGTTTCGCTTACTACCAGTTCTAAAAGTGTTTACCCAACAACTCTGCTAAAGTGATTACTATCCTTCTTCAAGAAATTTGTGTTTACAGCCTCATTAATTCTCTGTGTACCAATTGCTCAGTAATGGTCCTGCAATGAGTACGAGCAGCATAATAAAATCTGGAACTGTAAGCGCTACCGCTTTCTGCTGCCGTAAAGCGTTGTTTGACCAAGTTCAAATTAACTGAGTGATAAATGAATTGATTAAATAGAATTAGCCATGTACAAAGTGAATTGACGCAAAGCTAAGGAAAGTTGTGTGTTGCAACGCACCAGATATTTTCCTTATAAACTCCGCTACAATGTTACTAGAATCTTCAAAAAACTCGTACGATATGAAAACGATAAGGTGTGTAAGATCCCTCCAGAAAGCTGGAATGTCAACGTCTCACTTACTACCATTTTGAAAAGTAGTAACTCTAGGAACGTTACTATTATCCCCTTCAAAAAAATCGTTCACAGCCTCAATTTTCCGTGTACCAATCGCTCAATAGTGGTTCTGGAATGAGTAGGAGCAGCACAATTTAATTCCAGAACTGTGAGCGCTACCGCTTCCGCCGCCCTGAAGTGATTTATGACCTGAGAGGTAAATAAATGAGAAAGTAGAAAAAGGAAAGTAGTGTGATGCGGCGCACCTGACATTTTAATTCGATTCTTTCTTCATTATATTTATTTTTGCTATTATGAAAATGTTTAGTTCGCAAAACTTGTAATTGCCTTTTTTTTGTTTGAAAATATGTGCACAAAAAAAAAATTCGTTTGTTCCATTGTGTGTGTGTGTGTTATCTAATTTATATTTTGTCGCAGACTAGGTACACTGCATGTTAGCATTCGGCATACTAGTCGAACCTAATTTTAATCAACTCTGGACAATCCGAATAAAAATAATTATAATTCTGGACGCCAATTCCCCCGGCTTCTTAGGCTTCATAATTTGCAGTTTGCTACAACTATAAACTTATGAGTAGTTATAGTAGTTTTCCAAACCCTCTCTCAACATCAAGCAACGCCGTGCCTTCTCAGTTCCTCCACCTCACACTATAACAACATCCCGTTCAACCGAAGTTTTGCAGAGGTCAAGACGAAATAACAACGACCCGGCGAACTATATCCACCTCGACTTGCCGTTCTACAACCGAATCCCCCGTTTCCCTTCCGCAAAAGTTAGGGAAACGTTTTGAGGGCTGCGCCAAGTGGAAAGTGAGTTTGGGGGGGAAAGCGGCAGCTCTCGCAACAGCAGTCACCTGGTCGTGAAATTTACTGTTCGCAATTTATACACTTTCCTGAGACGTTGGAGGGGATAATTGTGGACTCCTGCGATTCCCCCTCCCCCCCTTCATCCCTTCGCCGCCGTGGTCCACCATCTCTCCGGAGCCTCCTCCACTTCAGTTTAACTTCTAACGACTTGCCTGGGAGCAGTCTAAATTGCGACTGAGAAAAAGAGACGACGGCAAAGTGCGGCATTTTTATCTCCTTCATCTTCATAAAATCTTCATCTAATTTATAATTTGCCGCTAAAGGCGGGTGGCGCGCTGAACCATTACCCCCGGATTATGGCCGAGCGTAACATTTGTGCACTCGCAGACCATTCGAGGAGCCACCTGGGCATATAAACCCATTTCCTGTGAAATACTCTCTTCAGTGCCTTTTTACTTTCAGACGCCTGTTATTGACATCTGAGCTTTTCTTTTGTTTGGTCTTTTAAAAGCTCAAACATTTTACAACTACAAATCCTTTTACGCCCTAAAGGATGAGTAAAACGTAGTTTTTAAACCTCACTAGAGGAGTCGTGAATCACATCTCAGTAACACTCAAAGCAAAGGGAGAAAGAAGGAAGGAGATTTGATGGAAGACAGCGCTCATATCCTTTTTCTCAGTACGCGGAGTAGAGGCACGTTTACTCCCACAAGGAACCACTAGCGGTACCTGAAAGCACCTACCCATGAGACAGAGATAACTTACATGTCAGTAACGCGACCGAACAAACTAAAACGCATTCACGCAGCGCCCCTTGTTAAATAGAGCTACTTTTCTCGGTCATAAGGATGTGATCTCACGGACAAATTATAAAATAACGTCTGCAACGCTGCAAATCGTGAAACTCACTTGCACAATAAGCCTGGATTCCCGATATAACCGATGTAATCTAGAGGTAGCAGGATGGAGGCCCGTGAGACTACGTGACTGATCTGTTCACAGTTGATCCGTTCAATCATTAAAGCCTACCATGTGCTCTGAACCATCACCCAAGCTGCAAGAGGCTGAAGAAAGAATCCAGTTGATCCTCTTAGAGGAAAAACTAAACTAACTCACAATACGCTTTGGCAGCCACAGGCTCTTTCTTGAGAAGCTAATCAAGTACCAAGGAGTGAATATAGTGATGGGGCATCTAGGCGTTATTGGCTACTGCCCTGTGGTCAGGGAGCAAACCCACAGTCAATAAAAAGAGAGTATAGGCTCCATCCCAGAGTGCTGTGCTCCTGTGAATCGCCAAGGCCTTTAAGACATTATCGGCAGAAGTAAGAAGTGATGGTTGACTTGGCCGTTGAGTGCACGGTTGACAAGTGGAGAATAAAATGGGAGCTTCCCCCACTCCAGGCTGAACTCCATGTGGATCTCTCTACAGAACGAAAACTTGGGCGCCCATCGATGAATAGGAATTAGAGAAATGAGAGTATTCGTCTAAGGGAAATGAAAGGGAAGTGATCCCCCCTTTGACCCTTGTACTTTACTCCACCCTCCTTTTCCACCCTTGTACTTTACCCTGCTCTCCCGATTGCCCCTTCTATGTTACCCTGGTTCCGCCTTTGATCCTTGCTCTGTACCCTGCTCTCCCTGTTCACTTCTCTTCACCTGCTCTACCATTCCTATGCTAACTGCTGCTCTTTGTACATCACTTGACTGTGCTCTTACACCCTGGCAATCACTGCTACTAAGGGAGCCCATAACTGTTTCTTCCAGTGCACAAAGAAGGTCATGGCAAAGAAACTACTTTGAAGCTTGCCACCTAAATAAATATATTAAGAACTGCTCCCGGATGGTTTGGGATTCCACAGGAGACCTCTGCGCAGTAACACGCGAGCAACAGCTCTCCACCGGGATACTGGCAAAATGACCAAACCTGCCATACCTCCACAGGCCTAGGTTTGGGGGACGCTACGCGAGTGGCTGGCTTTTTGCATTATAGCGAAACTGTAACCTCCATGACAATCGACCTATATAACCCTCTTTGAGGGCTCATGAGCAGTCATTTGATAAGAGAATGTACCTGGGTAGTAGGGCAGGCAAGAACTTCAGCCACCAGATGGTTGGCTGGGAGTAACCAAAGAAACTTGTTGTGGCATGATAAATGAGTACCTCGGGTGTGTGTAAATTAAAATTGGTATAGTGATGCGTTTTTCATGAGTGTGTAGTGTGAAATCAGATTTGGAAGGACTCTCTATCTCTCTTCTACCACTGCAATAAGGATTGCACTCCCGTGATAAGAATCTAACATCAAGTACTGAATGGTGCTGGTCTTTAATGCTTCACAAGGCAATGCCAGTACCAGTACCACTACCTGCATTTCTACCAACTCGTATTTGGCTCAAGTAGGATCATTGGCATAATGTTACGTGGAACCCCTCGTTATGAACGATTTTAACGAACGAGTGACCATCCATCGGATTACTTTCGAATTCATTCTGCCAGTGCCCATTGACACCCTTTTTACAGCACATTCACATCGAATTCGATACTAGGTCGGCGGATGAGCGCTGCGGCAAGTTCACGGGGCGGAGATCAAAAGTTGAAATAAAGCGCGAATCTATTTGCCTTTTAAATAAAATATTCGAGAATGAGAAATGAAAGGGAATAACAACAACTCCCACGCACTGAAAAAGTAAATTACGTCAAATCCCCAAAATCCGACGCAAAAATGGATAATATCATCGTCGGTGGCAAATTAATAATATTTCACGTTTCAAAGGGACTAACAACAAACCAAATTTTCATCAAAACAGATTTGAAATGATCGCGGGATAAAAGACTGGAAATGGAGAGCTGCTGGTGCGTTGAAAGCACTGGCTGGCTGGCCCTTGTGCTTCGCAAACTGCTCGGTAAAAAACTGACATACACCAGCTTCCCCACGGCTTCTACACGGACCCATTAATTCTTTAACTTCATATCTGTTCTATCACACATTAAACAGTGTGCCACAATGGAATTAAAGTGAGATCGCCAGTACGAGTAAGCTGATGGGTTTCTTGTGCGCCTCTTCACGCAACTTTCCTTAGCTCTACGTCAATTCCCTTGTGTTCGTGGCCTTTTATACTTACTCTTAATCCATCACTCAGTTCATTTGGAATTTATTACGCTGCTCGCGCTCATTCCCTGACCATTATTGAGCAATCGGTAAACATTGAGAGGGGGTAAACACGATTTTCTGAAGATTCTAGGAACATTTCAGCGCAGTTTGCTGCTCTCGTCATTTTCCCACAAATAGGAGTGTTCCGGTATAATTTTCTCAGTGAGTGCTATCCATATAAAAAAATTGATCATATACGAGCCGTTTTTGAGAAAAAAAAATGTATGTTTTGATTACTATGACAACTATAGTTAGTTTTGAGCGAATTTTGCTCATACTATTTTGGCGTCCCATCATGAAATCAACTCAACTCAAGGGAATTGACGTTCAGCTAAGGAAAGTGGTGTGATGCGGCGCACCTGATTTTTTTTTTGTCAAGTTCGGTTCAGCTGAAGAAAATCCTCTCTGGAACGTCCACTATTGAGGATCACAAGGATCGTAACTCTGATACCGTTCTCGCTTTGTTTTTTCAAACCTTGTAGTTATGTTCGAACAAGTTTTAGCAGCTCGCTTTCCTTCGAATGGTCTAGGTTCGGTGGATGCTAACAAATCCGCAACTTTTATGACTTCCGACAGACAGAACTGTCTTTTTAATATAAAGAAACATCCACTTAGATAAGGCAACAGACAGGCATCCAATTTTCCCCACGAGTGAACATATGGTACCAACATGTTGGTTTTTACTTTTCGCGCAAAATTTAACCAAAACCGTGATACCTGTTATGAAGGGGGAACATGTGATATTTAGGTCACTATGGAAACTATACTTACTGGCCAATTTCCGTCACACCCTCATCTCAGGCTAAATACCAAATTTGAGCTTATTTAGTGTAGCCTTCTCCAAATGGCGTTTTTTAAACTCAAAGTTTCCTTTTTACTCTGTAGGACTAAGGATAGTAACAATTGAAATGAGAAACGCTGAACTAAATCTCTGACAAGGTTCGAGCTCTATTAGAAGAAAGGCGAACTGAGAAAAGCCACTCCCTGAGGAAGGCGGTATTTTCAATGACCCTTAGGAGCAATGACAACCCGACCGCGACAAGGGTACTAAAACCCGTCTGTTTCATTCAACCTTTATTTAGTTTGTTACTACCCTTGGTGAGGGGGTTGGGGATACTTTTTCGGCATAGTTTTAAAATGACCTATCGAGTAGACTCTCAAAATGTGAATGTCATCCATAACGTCATTCTCCAAAGTTATATCCAGTTGAAGGTTTCTCTAGAACCATAACGATACTCATTCCAGTTAGAGATTTTTCACATTTTAGCTCGGAAAATCCACTTCAGACTTCGTCCTGTACTCTCCGCTCCCTCTCTTTATTCCCGCTTCTCGTGCAAGCTCAAAAAAAAAAAAAAAGAAAAAAAGGCAGTTAGCTCTGAAAGTCGAGCGGAGCGTTTGCCGCTAAATTTTCCAGATTTTTCCTCGAAAATGTCGAATGGTAGAGGAGAAGAGAAACCTACCTCTGGAAAGTGGGGGAAAAAAATATCGCTCCTGGGCTTGAAAACAAATATGTACAGAGAAAAACGGGAGCCACGCTAGGACTTTGCAAAGGGTTCGTTAACTGAGTGGAAGCGCTTCGAATAATAGAAAAACTATGCCGTGAGAGAGATTCGGCGCAATTTTTCAATGCATTGAGGAATTTATCGGGATTCCAAAAAATTGGTTCCGTTCCCGAAGTCGCGAGATGATTATTACAACATCGGTTTTACGCGTGAGTGCTCAAATATAGCACTCAAACGATAGAAGACTTAAAGAGACCCCCAACGAACGTGAGCGCGGTTCAAGAGATAGATTTGAGCGTTGGGAAAGTTACACCACTTCCACAAGGCGATAGTGAACAGATTGTGTCAACTGTTGATTGTGTCACACGCCTGTGACCGCAGCTTCTCTCGATAAGTACTTTTTTAATACGGAACGTGGTTACATGGACCTTTTGGACGGCAGACCTTCCCCCCGTTCACCTACTGCACCCATAGCCTTGTCTTCTCAGCTACGTTCTCTCCACCACAACTTTACCATTTTCAATACGTCAAAACCTGAGCATTTGATGAGTTAAAGCGGGATAACGAGAAGATTTTTGAGCCCTCTGCGAAGTACTGAGACCATCGTGAGGAGCCGATGGCATCTGCCTGGTTCCCGAAGCGATTTAGTGGAAAACATATATATCACACACATCTCGCACATCTGATCCACTGGTGAAATCACTACTGTCGAAATGGTTCTATCGTACCTATTCGCAAATAAGACTGTTTTTACCTTAAGAGAGCGCATAAAAACACAAATTAGGGATTAGCAAAAAGCATTCCGTAAAGCTGATACGTATCATTACAATCGTTTTTGATAAAATTGGAAAAACGGTTATTTAATGTTTGACAAATCTATCTGAAGTGACATATCACGCAGCATTCCTCACCCCCACAACCATTCCACGACTAACATAACATGTTAAAACATAACGTTGTACATGGAAACTGTTAGCGCTCAAGGTTTTGGAATTCATTTACTTGCTCCATTATTGAGTAATAAGTAGATAAGTACTTCATGAGAAGTAAAAGGCAATAGAAGGTGGTTACGCTGAATTTCTCAGGTGCGAGTCAATAGTCTTGAATTTTGTTAAACTTACCGATTAACGAGCAGTTATGTTGTACAACAGCTCAAATACAACGAAGATGGTTTTAGACAATGTCAACAAAACATTAACAACAGATGACTAGGAAATATTAGAGAAATTGGGTTATATCCGCCAGTAGGCAAATTACTAAAGTTAACGTCCCTGTTAGGTGAGTCCGTCTCCTCTGGCTTGTGAGTTACTGTGGGCAAGCGCTTTCGATGTAAAGACATCATCGTCTGGCCGTTAAGTCAGTACTGGAGTCAGTCAGTTGGTCGGGGTCTTTATATACAAAGAGAAAGGTGAAAGGGGTGATGGAGCGTCGGGGAAGGGGCGGGAGAGAGGTCATGTAGCTCAGGGGAAACCCCCTGAGATAAATGGAACGTGTTGGATGGTCTGTCAATTGTGGAATTTAAGTCTTTTTGTGTAGGGTGGTCTGTAAATCCGTCAGTTGGTTGTTTCGTTTGTGTAGTGTTTGGAGTGGTGTGAATATGGTGTCGCATTTTGTGTTGATTTGTTCATTTATGATCTGTCCATTGAAGCCTTTGTTTATAAATTTCCATGTTTTCTAATATGTTCAGTTTCGTCCTTTGTATTGTTTGTGTAGTAAGGTGGTAGCAGTCCTGTATTTTTGGTGGGTTCATGTCCAGTTGTTTGAGGTGGTTACAAAGTTTGAATCGTCTTTGTTCCTACTAAGATTTAATGTGTTCTGAGTATCTGGTCCAGTATTTTGTCCTGTCTTATGTATGCGTTTACAGAGTACAAGTTATTTTATACACCCCACTTTGGTCGAGTGGGTCTGTATTTTCAGTCTTTGCAGTTAGTTTGGTTCTAAGTGTGTTGTCCGTACGTAATGATTTTTGTATACCTTCCTTAAAAAAAAAAAAAAAAAAAAAAAAAAATACACAGACTTTAACAAGACGCTGCACATTCACGTACACAGGACCACAAATATACGGAATAACTAATATCCTCCGAAAGGAAGGTATACAAAAATCATTACGTACGGACAACACACTTAGAACCAAACTAACTGCAAAGACTGAAAATACAGACCCACTCGACCAAAGTGGGGTGTATAAAATAACTTGTACTTGTAAAAACGCATACATAGGACAGACAGGACGAAAAATACGGACCAGATACTCAGAACACATTAAATCTCTTAGAAAGACGATTCAAACTTTGCCAACCACCTCAAAACAACTGGACATGAACCCACCAAAATACAGGACTGTACCACCTTACTACACAAACAATACAAAGGACGAAAACTGAACATATTAGAAAACATGGAAATTTATGAACAAAAAAACTTCAATGGACAGATCATGCACGAACAAATCAACACAAAATGCGACACCATATTCACACCACTCTAAACACTACACAAACCGAAACAGCCAACTGACGGATTTACAGACCACCCTACACAACAAAGACTTAAATTCCACAATTGACAGACCATCCAACACGTTCCATTTATCTCTAGGGGGTTTCCCCCTGAGCTACATGACCTCCTCTCCCCGCCCCTTCCCAACGCTCCATCACCCCTTTCACCTTTCTCTTTGTATATAAAGACCACGACCAACTGACTGACTCCAGTACTGACTTAACGGCCAGACGATGATGTCTTTACATCGAAAGCGCTTGCCCACAGTAACTCACAAGCCAGAGGAGACGGACTCACCTAACAGGTACGTTAACTTTAGACTAGGAAATAGTTACGAGACAGTCAGTCAAGTTCCTATTATATAATGTTGCACTAACTTTTTGCTGTACATAATAAAATTCCCACCGAACAAAATAATTAGGGAAAACAAGTAAAAATGACTGTCGTGGCAATAAAACTAGGTTCCTAGAACAGAATGCGATAAATTTGCTACTTACATAATACCATGTAGAACAGTGCACTGCCGAATGAAGAAACAAGCCAGGTTGGCCAGCCAGCTCGTTTTTTCATGCGAGAGCCTCTGGTCTATTAGACACCACTCTAATTCCTGGAACACATGGTGGTTACGCACGACGCCTACTGAAGGCCAGCCACCCGTTGAAGGCTCCATGACTGGAAAGCCGCTGGACCGCACGGAAGGCGAGATCCACTCCTTCATCAGCAAATGATTCTAGACAGAGTGAAGTATGGCGTGCAAAATCCACACGGAGGAGCATGTGTTCCAGCACGCATACCACAGGCTGCCAAATTGCGCAAGTGCCCTCCAGACACCATTGACCCCAGGGTGCACGTTTAATGCTGGATCACAGGAGTCTAACCGGATCTGCAGTGCCAGATGGGAAGTGGTCTGGTATGCTGCTTAAATGGCAAACAGCATAGTAGCCTCTGGATAGTACGTGCTCGCTACCACGATGGGAGAGCGTGATCCACTGGACTGCCATGAAGTACATCGCTATTGACAGTATGATATTGCCTACTGGGGACGTTGCCTCACTAATGACAAGTTTCTCTCCAGAAAATGAGGTTTCATCTAGGTAATCTTCATTACGTCCAGTCCTAGAACCCCCCTTTTATATCTACTTACTATCGATTACATTTTATGCTTCTAAAATATACATATTGTGGTGACTCCAGAGATCACAGATGATCATTCGGCGTCGTTGTTAGGGAATGTTGTTGTCAAGTTCAGCTGTAAAATTGAGTTGAGGCTTGTTATCACGATAATACATCTTAAATTGTTGTTAAGTTAACCGTTATTCTTACATTTTGGGGGCCCGTCCGTGATCGTCTACTGTCTTATCACACAAGAACTATGCCACGTAGATCTACAATACCATCAGTGCGAACCATGAGTACAAGGAATCGACCCGAAGTTGACACGTCAGTGTTTCCATCAACACTCGATGCACCGAGCTCCGCAGAGGACCTGAATCGCCCTCCTTCCTTCAACAGCCAACAATTGGAGCAACGAATAACTGAACTGGAGTCTATCCTTGAAATGATTCGCGAGCAACTCACTGCTTTAGTCTCTGTTACGCAATGTACAAGACCACTTGCACTACCAATCGACCAAGAAACAGATCGCACTGATCTGATACACGATGCTGCAGTCGTTGCGTACGAGGAACGTTTGATGCTGTACGATGGTACATTACCTTGGGAACAGTTTGAAATCCACGCTCAACTGTCATCACAGGCAAATGGATGGAATGAAGTTAGGCTAGGATTTAAGTTGGCTAGTGTGTTAAGAGGCATTGTCAATATTAGCTGATCTCACTCCATCTGAACGTGTCAACTATCGTTGCTTAAAAACCACATTAGCCAGTAGATTTGGATTACGCAACCATGCACCAAGATTGCAAGAGTTACTTTTGGCCAGGCACCAAGAGGTTGGCGAAAGCTTCACCAAACTAGCGATGGATATTGAACATTTGGTGAGGGGGGCTTTTCCTGACGAGTCTAAGGAGTATAAGGATCGACATGCCGTGAGGGCATTTCTGAAAGCCATTAGGGACAGAAATCTTGTTCTTGCACTAACAATGTGTCTCCCTAAAACTCTCCAAGATGCTCTAGCGCGTGCCCAACTTATGGAAGTATTAGATCAACAGAGACCTACTGTTAGCAAAACTACAACAAGTGGTCGCTGCTGAAAGTGTAACGGCACAGATCACATCAAAGCCAAATACTCAGCACTCGGAAAAACTAAAGAAGGTGATTGGGTGTGTGTACATGACCCCAAACGAGTTCGAGGAAAATGTCCCAAACTACAACCACAACGGACAGGGCCATGGGTCGTCATAGAGAAGAAAAATGACGTTCTTTTTCGTGTTCGAATGGGACGAAAATCGCGCCTCCTACACGCCAACAGACTCAACCATGCAGACGTACGACCCGGGGGCGGGCAGAAGATTTCGGGGGAATAGTGTATAGACTCCATAGATCACAGATGATCATTCGGCGTTGTTGTTAGGGAATGTTGTTGTCAAGTTCAGCTGTAAAATTGAGTTGAGGCTTGTTATCACGATAATACATCTTAAATTGTTGTTAAGTTAACCGTTATTCTTACAACATATTACTTGGTTTGTGTCAACAGTTAGAGGTTTCAATATACCATTGTTGGTTTGTGATAAATTTGTAACGCGACTGTAAACTTCACACTTTTGGTGATTTTTAAAATACCACTAGGCAGGTCATTAAACGATTTTATGCTTTTGTAATTGCAGTACTTTTGTCCCTTTGATTTCTGTGAGCCTTGATACGTGCATCTCGAAGATAAAAGTCCAATTAAGCTGAATACGAATTGTGGAACTGTCGTGAGTCTGCTCCTTCCTGCGCTTTTCGAGTTATAAAATGAACTGTCAAAGTTTCGACAAAGCACGTGCCTCGAGTGGTGCTCCGTTATCGCCAACGCGTATTATACTGACGTTCTTAACTGGGGCAAGACGTACACGGTAATGGGCCACTTGAGCAACTCGCGAGAAAAGCCATTGAAAGCAACACCCTGGGAATAAATCGCCAACGCACTTCAGATAGCGACTCAAGTCGTTCGTAAATATCCGGTGAGATATTTAGTGATTTTTATCGCTCTAGCAACTAATCCAATATGTTTTTCCCTCAGTTTATACGAAATTGACGAAACAAAAGCTAACGTTCTGCGTAAGAACCAGTACCGCCATAAAAAATAACGTCCGGTAACTTCCTGGGGTGCTTCTGATTATACCAAGGCTTCATTGAGTGGTCAGTGTGGTCGATTTATGGAACTGTCTGCATAATTGTTTTAGGAAGGTTCGTGTTTACTGTTTAGGAATTGTGGTGTGAACACTGAAAAAGTTGACCAAAGATAGTTTGGAATCCCGGAATTTGTTGGGTGTCTCCTAACTATTTACTGAGCAATAATAAACTACTATTGTGGGGGTTTTTTAATCGGAATACAAACTCATGTTTTTCAGAGTACTAGTGTCATACGATAGGGATTTCTTTAAAAAAAAACTACCAAAATATTTTTTCATCGACATTTTTGATAATTGATTGCGCAGCTCTTGTCATTTTCAACGGATAAAAACGTCGTAGTACTGTTACATCATTTGGAAATGAACGTACAAAAAACTTGATCGAGGCTGTTGGAACCGTTTTTGAGAGAAAAAACGTATTTGGTGTTTTGATCCAGACCGAATGTCAATGACACCAGCTAGTACCTTCTGAACTTGCAGGAAGAGTATTAAAGATCCATAAATACGTGCGTACCCCTCCCCCTGGCACCACTCCTACGTTTTTTAGGACAATGACAATTCAGGTACGTGATAATCTATAAGTAGAGAAGGAGGTTGATAAATAGCTGGCTCCATTCCATCTACAGGGTGAAATACCATAAGGCCCAGTTGATGTGGAGAAACAGCGCTGATGTGACGAGCCTCCGAGGACTGGGGAAGACATCACACAGGCCAAAAAACCCCTGACGGGGGCACTACACACTCTTCACAAATGTGTATGGGAACACTCACTCGGCCAGGAACTCCGGAATAAGTAAGTCACACTTTCTTTGGCCTTGTACACTGTAGTACCTCAACAGCGACTCAATTCAGATACCTCCTCCACAAATTACAGACTAAATGATGCTCCAACCGCCTCATTATTTTAGCTGCCATATTATTACTTGCCAGAGGGCTGATTCGATAAACTAGGAGTCCGCACTCCCACACCTGATGGGTTCTCAACTCTGAGAAAAATGCTGGATACGAACCCTGCAACCTCGTGTCCAAAACCCACGCTAGAAATAGACCTCCTTGTCAGACACTGCAGGTGTGGGCCCAATCTTTTCACTCCACCATTCCAGGTCAGAGAGGTTCAGAACTGGCCTACCTTCCATGGTCTGCCGACCTACGGCGCAATGGGAAACCTCGCTATTTGTTGACTTGAACAGGTGAAGTCGTGTCAATTTGTCAACCTCCTCCTTAAAGGTCCCGAGGTCTTCACACATCTACCATTTGAACTGGTGGGATCTCGCCCCTTTCCCTGCCACTGCTCTGGTGTCCTTCAAGGGTCTTACTTAGACCCACTTCGTCTCATCATTATGAATAATTCAGAGCTTTTTGACACCCTCCTCCCTAATTCACTCAAATGCATTGAAAATCCTTACCTGCCTGAATGATTCACTCTGTATGTACCTTCGCCCTTTACCATTCCACACAACATTCTATTCACGTTCTCGCTTTTACTGTTTATCTTCGTACTGTCCATTCTTATTGACTCCTCCCACCCGCAAACAACAAAATAAAACTGACAAATTGACCATAAAATCAAAGCAACAAACCACTTAAAAAATTCGAGCGGGCTCTGTAATGAAGAGGGATGGCGTCATTGAAAAAACATTGACAGAATACCGTAGGAAAATACCGGTCGTTGCTTTCAGGAAAAGAAAATAAAGAAAGAAAAATACGACGCGTTTTTCGTAGCTTGAAAGCCACGGCCAAACAATTCGGCTTCTCGTCAAATTCGGAACAAAAACATTCGAGAGTTTTAGAAGCGAGTTGACGGTCATTTCAATCGCATGTTTCTTCGTGCGAACTCGACGGAGAGAACGGATGGAGTCAGATAAATGGAAAACGTTAAATAATTGAGAGTACCGTGGCAAGGTATGAGTTGTAGTGCATCTTCAAACCGTTAATTGAACGGAGATAACGTCGAAAATGAGATTAAATAACCGTTCTGCCCATTTACTCTTAAACCGGGCACCCTCAGTCGAACGTACGTCGTAGCTAATAATCAAATATGCGTTTCACTTTGTTCGCACGAACTTGTACTGGTGGAGCTTAAAGTTACGGAATACATTGAGCTACTTGTGCCACTACGTGATAGGAGCATCAACGGATAGGAGTTACTTTCTTAAGCTCTAAGAAGGAGAAAGGACAGTCACATGATAGGCTAAAGAGTTTTTTAAAAGTATAAAAGTTTTAAGGCTCCTGAGGAAGAAAGACGCTCTTTGGAAAACGGTATTAGCGCCATTGAGAGAAAGCGGTGGAACAACATCGACTCAAATTGTACACATCCTGCGGTACGCCAAAATAGAGGTATGACTAAAATTGAATCAAAACTAACTATATTTATCATACCCTAAGTATTTTTTTCCCCCAAAAACGGCTTAAACGATTCTTATTAAATTTGTTGTGAGAGTAGTTCGTAGTAACATAACTGTTCGACGCAAAGCGTCGAAGTTGTCAGAGTCTTTGACCTCGGACTTCCCCGCGTCATTGTCTCTGACCACCTAATTGTCTCCAACTATTTCAATACACGCCCCCTTTTCTAGGTTTTCCCCTTTCTTTATTTCTTTCTCCCAATTTCATTTTCCTATCGACGACAGAGCTCTTCCAAAATCATTCTGCTTCCAACTATCACCCCAGTAACTTCTCACTTTCTCATAAAGTTACCCGCGCCAGTTCACGCGTTCCGAGTACTGCCCTTGTGTCGCCCAGTTGTACTCCATCTCACCTCAATTTCAATTCTAATCAATTCCACACGCACGTATAATACAGTCCTCCTCACGCTCACCGAGTTTCAGTTTCGTAGCGATCCTCAGCTCCCCCATTCTTGCACCTAACAATAACAGTGCCATAAAATTCTCATTCATGTGAAAAGCCTCACAATAAATTGTCAAACTTTTGAAGAGTTTAATGCAGTTTCTCATAAATTTCATCATGAAAAAATCGAGTTGACAGGCACTGATAACTCGATAGTGCCGAGGCATGAGTAGAGAAACCTAATTCTGGAACCATAGTCATCATCATCATCATCGGCTCTACAGTCCTTGGTGAACCTTGGCTGCCACAACAACGTCAGATCTCCATCTGTCCCGATTTGACGCCTTTGCCTTCCAGTAGCGAACACAGAGTTTCCAGAGGTCGGCTGCGACGTCATCCATCCACCTCTTCTTCATCGGTCTTCCGAGCGATCGGCATCCCTCAGGTTTGGTGTTCAGGACCTTTTTGGCACTCTTACGTCTCCCATCCGCTCCACATGTCCTAGCCATCTTAGACTGTTATAGCTTTTATAACATTCAGAATGGATGGACTGTTATAGAGTGTTTCTAATTCAGCGTACGTCCTCATTCTCCATTCTGATCTTTCACACACGGCGCCGAAGATTCTCCGTAGAATTTTCCTTTCCCAAATAAGGAACGCATTTTGGTTTTCACAGTAAGGGTCCAAGTCTCCGAGCCATAAGTTACAGTTGGCCGAATAATTGTATGGTATAACAGGATTTTCAACCGTTTTGAGATGAGTGAAGATTTCAAGACACTTACAAAGCCATAATAACGGCGGTTTCCTTTTGCTATTCTTGCCTGGATTTCTGTTGTTAATTCATTATTCTCGGTCACAATCCCTCCAAGATACGTGAACTGTTGCTGCTCTTTCGAATCCACTGAATTCTTGGACATTTCACCATCTAGTCGCATTTCTGCTATTGATCATATATTTCATTTTTGGAGCACTAACTTCAAGACCCATTTTAGCTCCCTTCACTCTGATAATGTCCACGTTTTCTTTCAGTTTATCCTGCCGCGTAGCCACAACGTCTATGTCATCCGCAAATGCCAGGTTTTGACATGCCCTGTTAAAGATAGTCCCACCGGGGTTAATCGGACATTTTCTCACAACAGCTTCCAGCGCCATATTGAATAAAATAGTCGACAAAGAATCCCCTTGTCTCAGGCCTCTGTCGACAGTAAAACTGCTAGATAGTTCGCCACTTATCCGCACTTTACTATTCGATGCACTCAAGGTCATTCTCGTCAATCTTATGAGCTTTGCAGGTATACGAAACTCCTCGTGCATGACCCGGTACAATTGATGCCGCAAAATCTGGTCATATGCGGCTCTAAAGTCAATAAATAATTGGTGCAGAGTGACATTAAACTCATAGCACTTCTCCAAAATCATCCTTAGCGTGAACATCTGGTCAGTCGTTGATCTATTTTGCCTGAACCTACACTGGTACTCTCCCAGGCCTGCTTCTACTTTATATTTCAGTCTTTCTGCTCGTATTTTAGACAATACTTTGTATCCTACATTCAATAGAGAGACTCCTCGATAGTTAGCACAACTAAATTTGTTTCCTTTCTTATGTATGGGAACTATAACTGCTGTTTTCACTCTTCAGGCATAATCTCTCGCTTCCAGATTTCGGAAACCAGTTTGTGCATCCCTTCTCCAAGCCGCTCCCCGCCATATTAAACAGCTCCCCTGACAATGAGTCCTCTCCTGCAGCCTTATGATTGTTCAACTTTGCAATGGTGACCTTGACTTCAGCCATCGTAGGTTCCGCCTCTTCCTCACTATCATCCCTTATCTCAAAAGGTTCGTCCACTGCCTCTTCATTCAGAAGTTCAGAAAAGTATTCGGCCCATCTGTTCAAAATTTGTGCCGGGTCCCCAAGTAACTCTCCTTCCTTTGACTTGCATAAAGTGGTACTAGGTACAAATCCTCTTTTTATACCTTTTAGCCCTTGATACAGTTTCCTCACTTCTCGCTGATTATTGCAATTTTCGATCTCAATAAGTTTCCCCCTCTCTTCTTCCCTTTTCTTCCTTCTGCAAATGTGTTTTGCATTCCTCCTCTCTCGGTTGAATGCTTCTCTTGAAGCACGAGTGTCACGATGCAACATCTTCTCCCTTGCTATTCTTCTCTTCTCCAGTGCATCTTTACATTCCTCACCAAACCATGTCTGTCTTCTATTTC
Source organism: Pachypeltis micranthus (assembly GCA_020466155.1). Taxonomy (NCBI): domain Eukaryota; kingdom Metazoa; phylum Arthropoda; class Insecta; order Hemiptera; family Miridae; genus Pachypeltis; species Pachypeltis micranthus. Next base: position 45,920,105 of record CM035769.1, read on the forward strand.
TTGGTTCATATCCCAATTTTTCTTCGGCTGTCTTTTTAATACACTCTTTGACTACCTCCCAGTGTTGTGTGATGTCCTCCGGGGGTGTTATCCTTCGAATACTTTCCTCGAACCCTTGTTGATAGTTCGCTCTGACCTCATCATCATTTATTAGTTTATTCGCTGCTAGTTTCTGTGGTGGTCGAGCTCGAGGTTCCTTATTGTGGGTAGACAGTCTTTGTTGATATTCAACCATTACCAAATAATCGTCAGAGTCTACATCAGCTCCTCTACAGCTCTACATGTTTGTACATTTAGAATATCACTTCCATGTCTCCGGTCGATGAGCACGTGATCACTCTGGAACCATAGTGGCCACCACTAACAATAAACGTTGAATGTAGGTGGGGATGAGAAAAGCAACGTGATGCGCCGCTCCAGATATTTTTCCACGGATGGTTGGGTAAGAGTCACGTCTAAAGAGCTGTCAATCTCATTTTTGAGTGGTCTCCCATTTTCCTTAATTTATTTCAACAAGCCCTTACAGTTCTCAAAATGTGCGCAAAAGAGCAAAATTCGGTCGCGTCGGAGCGGTGCGAGGTTTGATAATATTTTCGGTGAAGTGCCAGCGCGGAACTGAGACCGTTCCTCGGGGAGCGAGAGGGCGGAGGACGAATAAGCCCTTGACGACTGACGTGAAAGGTTCATATTTCATTCGTTGGGTGGCGGAAGATACGAAGCTTCAGGTGTGCGACGAGCGACAGGAGAGACACCTGACTCCGCTCCAGGGCTCGCGAAACCCTTCATTTTGAATAGCGGATCCTCTTCCACCGCTGACAATTAGCTCCGTTATCGCCGACAGTCCCAACGCGATAATTGGTTTCTCACCCGGTCCACGGGCTCCGTAAATCCCCAAAAAGTAGATCTCTCATTTGCTGAATTGTCGCCGTTAGCTGTTGAAAAGGTTATCTTCCCCCTCCCCCTCACTTCGCTCTTCCGCCCAAAAGCAATGAACCGGAGGAAGCCCAGTAATTATAGATCATAATAGTAGTCGCCACGATACACCCGCGAAAAAGTATGGGACGCTACACGGAAAGAGCGCACTATCAATGTTATGAGGGGGATAAACCAGGAGAGTACGGGAGTCTGCAGGGGGAGTGCTATAGATGCTAGGCAGTTGAGAACGTAGAGAAGGGAGGGATGTATAGTAAGATGGGCAGTGAACAAAAGCAGCAAGTCAGCTGTGCGGGGTAAACGTCTCAATCGGCCATGTAGTTTGTATGGGAAAAAGGAACGGAAAAAAGTCAATATAGACGGAGTTTGGACGAGGAATGTGCAGGCCAACCTGAGCAAGAAGGCAGGGAGCACCATGGAGGACGGCCATGTCAATTATGACACGGCGGTCAGCAAGCCTTGGGAGACAGTGTTCGGGAGAGCGGCCGATGCCACAAAGAAAGAATCAATGCACTCGACGTGGCTCCCATAAAACGAGATCAAGACGGCAGAGCCCGAATAATAGGAGGGCGGTCAGGGCGGTGGAGAGGTGAACTCACTGGCATTTTGTTTCAGAAAGTCAAGGGAATGCATGGCACGAGTGGAAATCTGAGAAGGTCCAAAAGTATTCCAAGGTTCTTTAGGATGAAGAGACGGGCAATCTGCATTTTGATAGATTAGGTGTGGTAATCACTGGCCTTACACCCAAATCAACAACTTAACTAAAGACCCTGGCACCCACACAACGCGATCTGTCTCGGCGATGCAGTCTTGATCACAGCAGAAGACGATACCATTGTACAAAATACCAAAATTTTAAATAGATTTCAATTACAGTAGTTGTTTATCTTCGATTGGTAGGTGTTGTGCGCCGCAATAACCAGTATAATCAATTTAATTACCGTATACCTAGTGCACAGAGGTAGCATGCTCGAAGAAGATGAGAGAACTCCCTCAGCCAAGAGACTTTGGACTGGGGAGGATTGACAATCTGACATGTAAACGCCGTGGCGGAATGAGTCGCTCCTTTTACGTGTTCACTAGACACAATCAGCTCTCTGCCCACAAGGGATACTCCCAGTTGAATTTCACTAGTTACCTTTTCTCCTAAAACCTCCATTACCACGTGACAAACTCCAAGCCAAATCGAGAAAAATATCACTGTACAATATCCGCTTGTGTTCGATCTACGTGAAAAAATAGTCAGGATAGCGCGTTTATGGTTGCCTTTCACGTGGTTCGAGAGAGCTCTCAGCGTACTTTACAAGAATTTATCTTGGCGTAAGGAACACAGAACACGGTTGAGCACAACGTTTGAGGGGACGGATGCCAAACCATTCGTGTGAAGTCACAACAGTGGGTAAGGTTGAGTCCAGAGATTCCCCTATTACCTCCGATTTCTTCCGTTTCGCCATTATGTTATTCGCTAAACAGCAAGTTGGTTTAGCGATGCATTGTGCGGTAGATTCGCTCGTTTCGTTTTTGCGTAACTCCAACAAACCGCTAATCTTTCTTCTGTTTCAATAGGTATCCTCCAATTGGCCCGCTCAATCCTAGGTCGCAGTACTTCATGAAGCCCCGCCAAGGTATCATTTACGAGTTATTCTTTCTTTTGATTTATTGGGAGCACTGGTACTGTGTAGTAACGGGAAAAAAGGAGTTCGTCGCCGTCAGAGTCTACACACACTAAACACTCGTGGGAACTTGTGCGGAAATCAACCACAATACACCGGATCGCTCTCAAATGTCGCATTGTGTGATCTACCTGCATCGCTTATCGCTGTGTGCCACAATCTGAAATATCCCGCCCCCCTCGTTGATTTCTACAAAATCGTTTATCCGAAATAAAATGAAGGTATTATAACTGGAAGTATTTTGTTCGCAGAAGGCATTTATTAAGAAAAAAATAGACGTGGTGCGACTCAACTTGACGCATTATTCCAGGGATTCATCACTGTAGCTCTATGAAATATGTCTTTCACACAGTTGACACAACGCTGTACATGGGAACAAGGGGCGCTTAACGTTTCAGAATTCATTGAGTTACCCCCACTTATTCCAGAAGCATTATGGAGCAATCAGAGCATAGGTGACACATGAGACTGTCAACCTGATGAGTATTTGGGTGTATTATGGGGATCGGGTATGACAATAAACAGACATGTGGATTATGTGATAGGAAAAAGAAGGGAGAAGTTTTATGGAGTAGCAAGATTGGCAAGGGAAAGATGGGGAGTAGGAAAGGAGGCCCTGCGCACTATTCATAGGGGAATGTATGTGGCAGTCATTGCGTACGCAGCTGGAGCATGGTGGGACGAGCTGAATGCCCACAAGAGGAGGAGACTGGCGAGTGGCCAAAGGATGATGCTGATAAAAATGGTAAAGGCCCACCAGACGGTCTCCTCCGATGCCCTGTGCGTCGTCGCCGGAGAGCCGCCCATAGACCTCGAAGTGAAGATAAGGTGGGCGGGCTTCCGGCTAAGAGCACAAGGACGTGTGATGTGGAACGGCAGGGAAGTGGAAGAAAGAAAGAGGAAGGCCACGGAGAGGCTGCCACAGGTGCGAGATAGGTTCGAAGCCCACTGGCAGGGATTCGGGTTCTACACCTCCCAGCTCGTCACCGGCCATGGAGACTTCCGTGAGAAGCTCCGTGGGTTTGCGCTGGTGACTGAGGGGCTGTGTGAGTGTGGCGGGCTCGACACAGCGGAGCACGTGGTGTTCCACTGTGTCAGCTACGAAAATGAAAGGAATAGGGCAAGGAACGAGGTAATGCGAATAGGAAACCAGTGGGATACGACAATGGTCAGGAATCAAGAAAGTTTTATTGGGTGCAAGTGGTTTGGAGAAAAGGTGTTAAAGGATAGGGAAGAGATTAGATTAGGGAATGTGCGCAGGGCCTCAGGAGTAGGGGAACGCCTTTTGGCAATTCCGGCACCGGGGCCTGCCACCCATTCAGGTCCTTAAGCTGCTCAAGGTGCAGCCAAATAGAATGGGTACCACGGGGGCTTCAGCCCGTGGCCGGCAGCGTGGAGCTGTTAAAAGCGTGGCGCTGTCGGCCGTGAAGCCATGGGATTGGCCTCGTGGGGACCGTGGTTTCGCTGGAAATCCCCCCCAGGGAGATGATAGGTGATGGCTGGAGAGGGGTAAAGGCCGTGAGGCTAGGCACCCTCTCCAACGCCACGGGTAATACCCCAAGCACAACTTACCATGTCAACCTGATCATTCTGAAAAGGATCGTGTTGACGGTTTTGAATGTTTCGGGTAAAACTGGGAAAGACGACTGTTAGAATTCCAAAATTTCCGGGGTTGCTTCTTATGGACGTCATTAAACTCTCGTGGTATAGATAACTTATTCAAGTAGCACGCCGATATAAGTTGGATTTATAACGAAAAGATGTTCCTAAATTGATTTCCTTTTTAATTTTTGATAATTCATTGTGCTTCTGGTTTTCATACAAATCAGAATTTTACGGTGGCGTCGGGCTATTTGGAAATATCCATACATAGTTGTAATCAAAATCGTAATGACGTTTTTGAGAATAAAAGCATTTGGTATTTTAATCACTATGATAACTATATAGTTTTTTTGAGTTTTTTTAATAACTGTCCCTTATTTGAGATGACTCCTGTGGCCTTAGGTCCTAATATTTCACGGGTAAATGCCTCACTTGCTAGGGAATGCCAGGTATTACCTGCAAAAGTCTTCTTTGATCTCCACCCTTGGTGATGTTGCACCAAAGACCAAAAATTTCTCATTTTCAAGACAGTGGTACTGGGTCGGGACATGATAAGGAGTTTTCCCAAATGTACCACGCCACCTGGGCCGAGTGGTGTCGACTATGCCCATAACATACTCGTGTAATTTTGCAGTGTTCCGCGATGATTCCCACTATCTGCCTTAAGTTCTTCTTCTCTAGTATTACGTCTTATCTCGCGGTGTCGTTAGGAGCACTGCCGCTGCGTACCAGGCAGTTTGTTGCATTCTTCTGGCATATCTCTCACCGACAACTGTGACGATGATGCCCTACAGCGGGGGAGTGGTTCTTTAGGTACAGTAAACGAACCGAGTCGGGCAGATGGCCTTCCCAATTCCCTTTCTTTACGCCTAACCACGGCAGCAGGAGGCAAGAAGGATTTGTTGTTGAAAACCTATAACAATCGAACACGGTCTCGGTTGTCTGACACCACCACCCCTGTCGAAGTTGGTCAGTTGCATGGGGCTGCAAGTGCCTCGTGTTTTCTCTCTCTTCTGCCATCGTCAGGTCAGCAGTATTTCTTTGGGTCATCAGTATCTCGAATATTTCGGCTAACATTGGTGGCACTACTTCTACTAGCATACGTTCGCTGAAGACTTAAACCGCATCCTGCACTCTCTTACCAGTTTCGACGTTATGCAGTAGGGCCATGACGGCTACAGCGACAGCATAGCCCCACTCCTACCAGAGCCACTTATTCACGCCCTTTTCATACCATAAGGAGGCCGAAATCGACGGCTTTAGCTGTCGTATAGGCTAGGAACTGTGCTTAGTTTTGCACTGGCTTTGCTGACGCCCGATTTTGGCGTCAGGCGTCAACTTGAAAGCCGAATACCACCTTTGAGCTCATAAGATGCGGCCGTTCTCTCGCAATTATGGTCCACAGCACACACACTCACAAAACATCCTCCAAAATAGTGTTTTTTGGACTCGGAAGCGTGGATGTTGGAAGACAGCTCAATCGTTTTTCAGCCGATTGCACAACTTGCATTCCTACTCTGCGGTGCTAAGGAATGTAAAAACGGAGCAATGTCAACCGAACGTGGTCCGCATGGCGACTCATTCGACAAAAGAAACGGTTCGTCTTGAGTAAAACGGCTAATTAACGAATTTCAGGGGATATTTCGACGGTTGAAAAGGCCATGACAGTCGCGAAAGTAGAACGTTCCTCGCTACTCCGCGCGAGACATTTCGATTCAAATTCCCACGTAAAAAGGACTCACCTTTTCATGTTGAGCTGCGACCGAAACTTGCTATTCAGTTTGAAAACACCGAAACCGCATCACGGGTAAAAAATCGAATGCAACTCACGAAACGGAGGAAGAGGCAAATAGAACGGTACCACAGACTGTTAACATTTGATAGCGCCGAGGCCCGCCGCTCGAATAATACGAGATATCGAGCGATAACCGATTTATACGACGCTGGAAACGAGCAGATTATTGAGTAAATGGCGGTTATGATAAGACAACGTTCACACGAGAGAGTTCTGCCTGCAGAGCGAATAACGACCAGCTGAGGTGGTTTTTTTTGTATCGGATTAAATTCGAAATAGACAGCGCTGCACAGGCGCCGACATTAAATTGAGAACACGAAACGTTTGAATATCAAGTGGTAATTGTTGGGAAATACAGTAGAATATATCTGATCGTTAGGCATATTTAGTTGTTCCCGTGTGCATTATCGCTCTATCAACTAGTTCCATCTGCTCATCATTCAGTTAATACGATTCCTTAACTTTTCACCACTCGGATCCAGCACTTTGCACGGGTTAGCTACGAAACAGATCACAGAGGATGTGTATTTGCAGAGTCAACAGACAAGATACTTTCCCACATTAGAGCGCAAAACAGCACTGATCGTGATCCAATTGGTCACGGCTAGATAAGTGAATGAAGGCTAACCTTTTACGTGGCCGAATCACTGTGGAATGGGGTTAGAATAGCCGTGATTAAGCCACTAATGAGGTTACAGCAAAGTAAGGTAATTCTGCGTCTGTCAACATCCCGTCCCGTAAACAAGTGTTATGTAAACATAAACGGCCCCGTAACATCCGGTAGATAACCAACATTCAACAACCCAGATTTGACCAAATTACTGTTCCTAATAAGTTTCAGAAGCCAAAAGTGGCCGAAGCTGAAACTGGTGAGGAACATACAGTGTAATACGCCTGATCAAACTGTAAGAGCTGCTGGAAAAAAGCCAAATTAGTCCGGGAGAACGCTGTGAGTGAACAGCAAAAATCGAAAGCGGTACAAGAACAGGGGAGCTGAGCAAGAAATAGTGGTCGTGTTTAATAGCAGTTGTTTATTACACTAACGTGTGTGTAAGCGCGTTATTATTTAACATTTCCCACTTATCTGCTTCCATCTATTTGCGTTGGTTTCTCTTAACGTCTCGAGATTTTTGAGAACCGCTCAACCAATGAATTTTTCACGAACAACAACTTGTTTTCGACGATCGCACTACTTTTGTTCGCAACAGAAATTAAATTCACATCTTGAAGTCGTCGCAATTCTCTCCTATCCGTCTGAGCTGATTTGGTACGGTGGTTTTCTCTAAACATCGTTCACACCCACTGACCATTTTCCCAAATAGTGTTTTTCGGACTCAGGTGGGTTTGAAACGTAAAGATCTGAAGAGAAATAAAAAAAAATTTCAGCCGATTATTTACCTTTCCTTTTTACTTTGTAGAGCCAAGGAAAGTAAAAAACCCTGCAAATTATTACACAATGGTTTATTATTCTCATGAACAGCTTGACCTAGTATTACTGCTCCCCCATCCCATTCGATTCAGCATCGAATACCAGTAAACCATACCAAACATGTCCTGGCTACAATGGAACTACGGAAACAAAACGTCTGATGATTTGGCCCCGTGTCGGAAAAATTGGAACGGGGGCGCTCAAAGTGGCGGAGTCGTTGGGAGGCAAGCGAGCGGGAGGCGCGCTCGCTCGCCTCGAGCGCGGTTGCTTTTTTAATGAGACGGGCGGGAGGGAGGGAGTTCAAACGACGAAACGCTGTAGCTCCCACGTTGTACTGCGTTTCGTTAATTTTTTTAACCGTTTTTTGCCCATTACAACCACGGGCTTTGTCCGATCGGATTGCCGAGCTGGCGGGCACAACTAGATACCAAATCGGATTTTTGGGTGAAAGAACGAATTTTTTAGACCACGTTAAAGGCACAAAACGGCCCGGACGGCGGACGGACATTGCAAATTTGGAATCTCCAAGTCTTGAAACGTAAAGTATCAAATTTTGAGGGGGGGTTGTTAAAGATTTTTTGTGACCGAAAACATAGGGTTATTATTCAGAATGAATAATAAACCAAAACATATGTAAATTATTTAATAATAGAAGAGAATGGTCCACATAGCATAGTAACAGAGAACAGATATCAAAATATGATGAAGAAAGATAAGAGCTAACTGCCCAATTTTTTTGGGGTTAACGCTTGTGTGTGTGTGGGTGGGGGGGGGGGGATCAGGGGAAATCCGTTTTGGGGGAGTGAGGCGGTTAGTTACTGTTAAACGACTCTAAACAGGATCACAACAGTAGATGAAAACGGCCCTTAGTCGGTTTTCCTGTCGCCCTTCCTTCATCTCATTTCTCACCCTTTGCTTTGCTCACCACCTTGCGGTTACTCAGCTCTAAAACTCATTTCTCATCTCTCGCCTGTGCTCACATCAGTTCAACAATTCACATTTTTATACCTACAAACATCTCTTTTTAGAACATATTTCACAAATATTTTATATGCTAGTATTACATCTGCATTTGTCATCTATATAAGTATCTCAATTAGGGTTTTATTAGCTGCTCTGGTAACACTGCTTATTTTTTTTAAATTACCCGGGTAGTAGTTGTTTCTAAATAATGGTTATTATTGGGTGCACGAATGGGGAGCTAGAAACTGAGAAACAAATGGACGTGGTGAGCGTGAGTGAGGGCTGTATACTTGACAGAATAGCAATATAAGTTTGAGTGTGAGTATATAAACGCGAACAAGGTTACTTTCAATACATGTGAATTGGTTGTGAGATACCACCATAACTGAGTTGAGGGAGAGAGGAAGATAAAGAAGAGAGAGAGGGGGGGGGGAGAAAGAGAGAGTGAGAGGAGAGGGGAAGAGAGGGAGAGGGGGAAGAGAGAGAGAGAGAGAGAGAGAGAGAGAGAGAGAGAGAGAGAGAGAGAGAGAGAGAGAGAGAGAGAGAGAGAGAGAGAGAGAGAGAGAGAGAGAGAGAGAGAGAGAGAGAGTGAGTGAGTTGTGAGTAGCGCGAAACTTCAGAGCTGAATGAGTTGAGAGAACTGGGAAGATGACTGTCATTGGGGAGTGCTGGTGAATGACTGACTTGAAAGGAGTTGTCTGTTGAGAAGAGGAATATCAAATTAAGGGATGAGAAAGTCCAGAAAAAGAGGAAATCCGATGTCAATTGGAAATAAATTATTAGCGGGTTCCACAGGTACAAACAAAAGGGTTGAGATTGAAAGGTGTCAGAGGAAACAATGACTTTCCGTTAGGGCTATTGCGATCATTTCAGAGGTCAAAGACCCAGCTTAATCCGCCTGCTGAACTGTTATAGTAGTTTTTTCAAAAGTTAATACTTTGGTTTCCCTACATAATTCATTTGATCATATAACATCGAATTTTTAATAATAACTTTTGGGTAGTCAGTACGTTTCCTCGTTTTGTTTTCAATTTCAAAGAAACCAAGTGTCAATTTCCTCGATTATTTGTTTACATTTTCAGATTGAGATTTCCATGATATAGTTTGAACTCCTTGGTATTTCACGCTATTAGTTTGAAGGATCACTATTTACTATTTTGTTGATGATTTTTCCCCGAGGGAGGAAGCAATGTATTTCGTTTTATCATGATTTAATTTTAGATTAAACTGCTGTAACTTGTGAAGTATCTCGTGATTTAACCAACTGGTGTTATGTATTCTAGGAATAGGACTTTGGGGATTCTAGGGGAAGGTATTGTTATTAGTAAAACCCACTGAACGCTTAATGTGCTAAGTGCCTTATCTGCCAGCTATGGAAATATCAATCCTTATGTACGACAGGGTTAATACTGACACAACTCAAAGCTCTCTCGTGAATCAAACACCTCAATAAAATGCTCATTGATGGGAAAATGACGAGAGGCGCTCAATAAATTAGCCACATTCTGCATAATCCTACTTTAGTGTATTTTATGTTTAAACAATTCAGAAGAGAAAATCTCGAAAGTAAGTCCTATGTGGCAGGAGAAAAATGTTCAAAACTTCAGATATCGAAGAAAGTTGATTGAATGACAGTGGGAATACCACAATTCATTGGGTTGCTCCTAATAATCTTACGACAATTGTTCAACACTCATCTTATCTGAGATCTCATCTGTGTGAGAGCAGGATTTATGAGAAAGGACTAGTAAAATCGACTTTTGTTGACAATTTTTGATAATTTATTGAGCTGCTCACGTCATTTTCCAACAAACGAGAACTTCATGGTACAATTGACTTGGAAGCCAATTATCAATTTTGAGTGAATTTGGTTTAGCCATGTTTTGATCATGTTTGGAGATATCGAGTAGAACGCCAAGAGTTACTGAAGAACTTTGATAGTGAAACGACAAAAGGGGTTTGATGTAAATATAACAACCAACAACAATATCCAATAAACGGTTCGTCCTCTTCCTTCCGAGGACTAGCCACGGAATTTGGGTAAGAACACTGAGGAGTGGGAGGTTGAGCCGAAGAAAGCGCCCTCACCTTGAGAGAAATTCGTGTTGGAGTGTTTGTCTCATTAGGACCTCGCTCCATTTACTAGAGCAAATAATTATCTGACGGAAGTAGAGTGAAAATGGGGCGTCTAGTAACGAAACTCCAGGTGGAGGGGAGTGCGGTTGGCAGTGGAGGGGGGTTAGGTGGTGGGAGGCTTTTAATGATGTAGCGGAGGGCAAATACAAATGGAAGCCCGGAATGAAATTCTATTCGGATGAGTACAGTGTGAAGATTCATCACTCGGCTCAAAGTGGATTATTCCGTCCTCAGTCGAGAGATGGGGAAAGTGTATAGCGGTGGAGAGGGCAAGTGGTGAGTAGAGGAAGGGGTTAGGGAGGTGGTGTGTGGTGGCGGGGAGTGGAGCGGAGAAAGAGGTAAAAGTAAATTTTCCACGGAAAAGGGGGATTGAAGGGTCTCTCGCGCGCGGAGGAGCTCTTTTGTTAATGAAGAAGAGTCAGTTGGCTCTAAATGGAGCCTCTTTTGTGGAAGGGGAAAATGGCTACAGCATGACTCCAACGGGAGAGAGGTGGAGTTTGGGCTGTTGAATCTCTGACGATGCTGGAAAGAGCCTTTTCGGGACTGGAAATGCGGTTGGCGCGCCTGGTGGGATTTCGGAAGTGCGAGAACTTGATCCATTCATCATTTCTGGTTGCCCTTCCGCCGCCGCTCCGTCAAAACTTTGGAATCAAATAGAATACGTACGGGTGGGAGGTTCCTCCCCTTGAAATACGTCATTTAGAACTACGATAATAAAATAGTACATTGAGAAGACGATCGCAGGGAGAAAGTTAGCGAACGATATTTCATCCCGTGCTGTACAACTCTTTTCATATCAGCAGTAGCCTACAACGAGAATTTCTCCAGGCGAGGTTTTGACGTTGGCAACGCTGCTCTTGATAAATGCGATTTGGTACGCCAAAACTTCGCTGACAACCCGGAGGTAGCGGCATCCAGCCACATTCGACTTTGGACTAGGAGTGCACTGAGAAACACTGGGGCGTTCATTTTTAACGAAGAGAAAGGAGGGGGTGAGGAAGAGAAATTTCAGGGGTAGTCGATAGAGAAGCGGAAGGGGATGAAAGCCTGAGAGCAAACTGTGGCTTGAGAGCAAATCAAGAGTGTGAGCAGAAATGTGGGAAGTGCCTGAGGGCAAGCGGCAACGAAGCATGTGCTGCACGATCCACAAACGTGAACGAATCGGAGAGGAACAGATCACTGAGACTGGACGACAGCTGGCCGTAAACAGTGATGACTCAAGAAGCGATGAAAGTCTGAGAGTGTGCAGTAGTCTGAGAGAATGTAAGGTCTGTGAGCAAGCGATGAGATGAGGAGAAGGAGCAATGGCTGAGCATAAACTTGGACAGATGAATCACTGAGAACGACAAGTTGGAGTCACGAGCTGTTGGGCAGCGATTGGGAGGAATTGAGGGCTAAAAGCCTTAGAGTGGGCCATAACTGAGTGTAACACAACTACTACTGAACAACAAGTGGGAGTAAGGACTGATTGAGATTGAGAGGCCCTGGGTACCAACGGTGCGACTAGACCCATGAACGAGAGCACTGGTTAGTACTTGCGGACGATGACTGGAAGTGAAGATTAACAGTGAGGATCGCAGAATAGGCAAAGATGGACTGGACAGCCGTTAAATCAATGAAAGTAATCTTTTTGAACAAATGACAACCATGAATGAAGTCCGTCTAGCAGTGGACAAGAAAAGTAAGAATGGCGATCAAACGAAAACTAAGAGTGAGCAATGATTCACAAAAAAAAAAAAAACAATGTGTGGCTCGACTTAGAGTGAGGAGCGACTGAAAATTTCCCTAGGAGCGGCATCGTGAGTCATGTTCAGTCACGGAATGGTCACATGCAATTGATTGTTGACAGAGGGAGAATGAGTGCTGAGATTTAGCGATAACTGACGAAGCAGTGAAGACTGAGAACAAGCAACAATTAAGGGAGAAAGAGGGTTGAAAGTGCGGCAAAACTGACTGCATCCAACTGAGCTAGGTCTAAGAGTGAGTAATAACTGAAAATGAGTAATTCGTGGGAGCAAAGGGCACCGAGTGTTCTTGACCCATGAAGAGGAGGCAATGAGGGCGGAGAGCAGTTGATCACCCCTAAGGAGCAAAGACTGTTAGTAAACAACAACTGCGACAACTGAGAATGAGTCCAGGAACAACTGTGACAGTTGAATCAATAGGACGGGGGAATTATGGCTGAACGATATAGGAATGAAGCGGCTGGCTGAGTGAAAACCTCTACCAATACCATGGCATGATGACATAAAACCGCGATGTCATGGGAGCCTTCAGGGTAGAGACTGCATTATTTTTGTTCTTTCCACAGGAACTGCGTCACTCGTGAAAAATGATTATCCAAAGTCCGCACTCAACCAAGGTTTCATATAACACAGGGAAGTGAAGCGATGTGGAGAGATCTCCTATCAATTGTTTTCCGCGTGTGTCAGGACTCGAGCAGTCTTCACTTTTGCGGCAGTGGCACCAAGCTATTGGCACACCATGGTGGTAATGACACTTTAACTGATATAACTCCCTCTGGTAGGAGGGTCCAGGAACGGTCGCTATGAAAGAAAACAGATCTGTTAATGGCAATCACGGGACACACTTCTTTGTGGGGGGGCTGGCCATTTCCCGATCTGTCATAACCATTGGGCTGCCGAAAGGAAGTCCCACTTTGCACCGCCACACTACCCTCGGGGCTTTTGTGAAGACGGGTTCAGACTACACGAGCAGAGCATGGTCCAGAGTGCCATGAGTGTTCACATCACCCGTGAACTGGGAGGGCAGGGAAGTCGTTTTCTACATACTCACGATGCTGTCAACTTGAAGGATGGGGAGAGAGAAACCTAAAACGTTGGTGGGTCCACAACATTCTGAAGAAGAGAAAACAGGATGGAGAGTTTCAGAAGTTATTTGGAAGACTATAGAGTCGATGATGATGAATGATGTTTTATCCATATTTTCGAATGTCAACGAACGATATATGACTTCTCGTGAGGCTAAGGTGACTTATTTATTAAATAATAATATATATTGCTAGTTCTTTTCATACATTTGGAGAGAATGTAGATGATAAGAAAGCAAGCCCGCTGAAACATGCACAATCGACAGGAGCGGAGACAAGGTGGCCGAAAGGCGTGAGAGTGCAAGGGTGGGGGAAGCAACAGAAACTGGTTTTGAACTTGGTAGACCGGGCAAGGTTTGTGCTAGGAAAGGTGTTGAGGGTGGGCCTTGCTCAGCCCTGCCAAGCCCTGCTGGCCTTAGACTGCAGCTCCTCGTTAGAACTCAAAAATGATGTAACAAACGAAGTGTCGGCTGTGAGGAAATTCTTTAAGTAAAAGCACCTGTTCCAAGTCACAACTAATTAAGGGGCGATCGAGTGAAAGTGAAGGAGTCAATATACGTGTCTTCAGGTGGAGGCGTCATTCTAATGTGATTGAGTCCGCTCTACAGTCCTGCACAAGAACGCACACCTGAGAATTTACAATTTCCAAACGGGGGACACCACGTCACGTAGTAGAACTTTTCAAGTCGATCGGTTCCGCCTCATTGAAATTCAGAAAACAACTCGTTTAACCCCGCCCCCCCTCACCGCGCTACAGAACGTTTCCCTCCCTTCCACAACCCCGAGTCCTCTCCCACTCCCGTTTGATTGATTCGAAAGAAATTAAATCAAAGTCGCTTTTGCTTGAAACAGCCACTTTCTTTTTCGTGGGATGGTAGGGTAGCAGTGGGGGGGGGGGATGACAGGGATGACTTGGGAGCCCAGCTGACGGTTGTCTGAAATGTGATCGGCAAACTCACCTTCTTCCACTGGCATCCAGATAGTCAGGTATACGTTCGCCTTTCTTACGCCCCGAAAGTTAAGAGAATAGGCCCTCAAATGTCTTCTGGTCATTTCCTTTTGCTTACCATTTCCTGCTGAATCATTTGATCTGAGTGATGGAGTGTCTGAGAGAATACCCCTACTTCCCTCAGACTCCATGGGATTAAAAGAATTAAGGAATCGGTGAATAAGCAGCGACCCCACGCCCACCAGGATGTCTGCAAAGCAAGTACATTTTCCAGCTTTTTTAGGCCTTCCCCTCGGTGGGAGTGGAATAAGAACGTTTTATCAACCTTGCCAAGCGAAGGCAGCTACCTACATGGCCCCCTATCCCATGACGCACTGGCGCGAGGCTGTGTGGGCTGTGACTTTCTGCCTCCCCTGAGGTTCGGAAGGACTCCATTAAGCTTCGACAGAGTTCTCCCAGAGCCACCCGCTACTTACGGACTCATCTGCCGTGCATCTGATTTTCTGTCTCATAGTACAGATATAGACAGTTACGATTCTTCATTTGGGAGTGTCTGGGGGAGTATCAATAGGGTGACTCCCACCTCGCTCAGACCTCGCAGTTTCAAAACGAAATTTGGGATGGTAGAACTATCCTCCAGCGACTCCATGACCAAGGGCAAGCACACTTTCCAGCCCTTTCAGGCTTTTCCCTGGGTAGGAGTTGGATTGCCCCTTTCTACCTACCTTTCCCTGTGTGTGGCCCTAACCCATGAAGCACCGGTGAGACAGTTTGGACTTTCTGCCCTCCAGTGAGATTCAGAAGGATACAGATATAGACAATACATTGGGGGTCATTCAGGCAAGCCCCATGCCGCCACTTGCCCTACAGGTTTGCTTTCTTTCATAGCGACTAATCCTGCACCCACCAATAGAAATCTTGTGGTCCTTGAAGCCGGTTAATCGGTGGTTTGTGATTATCAATCAGGTTGTGGGAGCATGGACTGGTCGCTTAGTCTTTATTCCAGTAGAGGACCGTTGGCCATGTTTAAAGACGCAGAAGTATGCCTCCAGGTTGTCTTGTACCTTACTTTGGGGCTTGATCTGGCTTCTTCACCTGTTCGCACTCTGTAACAGGTATATTTTCTGTCTGTGACTGGTCCTCAACCGTTCATTCTTTGCAGTGTATATCCCACGAATGCTTCAAGACTTACAAACGATCCCAGTGTCCTGAAATCCCAGGTTTTATCTGCCGCTTCTACATAAGCATGAAAGCAGTATCCTATCGAGGACTGGATGAAGAAGCCTCACCTTGAAGATCGGCGTACACACGCTCCCACCCCCACCAGCAGCAACTGAGCTGTTCTTGCAGACCCTTGTCATCAGCCCATTAACAGTTCAGGCCACTTACAGTACTTCTGCAATCTCAGAATGTATTCACAACCCTATAATGTCTGCTAATGTGCATCCAATGCGATTACAAGAACCCCATCAAGCCACACCACATGCCTGGGGGGCAGCCACTGCCTAGATACAGCCTTGACAGTACCAATGGTGGAGTACTCCACTGAAACCTGTACTGGTGCCCTTTCACCAGCCTCAAATGCTACGTGCAGGCATGGCTGAAGCAGTTTCTCGAGCAATTCGTCTTTAGCATTCAGCATACACTATGAGCTGTGTGCCAAGGTGGACATATGTTCACACTCCTCTTCCTTCCAGGCTGTAGAAAGTACACCAGCTGTGAGGATTGGATTATAGATCCTCACTAGCAGGCGCCCCGCCTCCTAGGCAGCGACCTTCCAGGGCTCTGCTTGGTTCTCATCTGGCCCTGAAGCATTCATACTTTTGACTGCAGCAACGACCTCCACTTCTTTGAAGACGCGTATAGTGCCAACGTCTACTGGCAAAAGGGTTCGTTGCGGCCTCCAGAACTCTACTGCAGTCATTCAAGACCCACCAGCCCCCCTATAGACACATCAACCCCTATAGAAGCCGTAGCAACCAGCACCCCTAAACACACATGGAAAAGCCTTGGTGGACTAGGGCGTTATGGTTCCACCCTCAAGCTAAATTGCTGAGTCACCTTCAAGACGTAACAAAAGAAAATCCACCCCCTCTGCTCTCATTACTCAGCCTACGTGCAAAAAAAGACAAATGCACAGCACTCCTCAGACCAAAAAGCCGCTAATTTGGATGGGTTCACCCTCCGTGCTCCGTGCGGAATTACGTTTTTACTTTCCAAACCCACACGTAATCGGCTGCAACCAATTTTCAGTTTTCTTCAGTTCTTAACGATAGTATCCTTCTGAATCCAAACCCCTCCCCTATGTGGAAATGATTTGGGAACGCGAATGAGCGAAAGCGGAAGAATGAAATCCGCTCAAATTTGACATCTAGCGTGAGCATCAACATAAAACCTCAAGATGACATATCACTTCAAAACTCATAGTAATCAAAACCCAAAGTATCATCTCTTCTCGTAAATCCTTTTTGATCGCATTTTTTACGTGGACTCCAAACGACAATAGAACGGTCATAGGTGGCAGCGCAATAAATTATCAAAATTTTCGACGAAAATCGTTTTTAGCGGGGGTTTTTTCATATAAACTCCGCTGGGATGTTACTAGAATGTTAAAACAAATTGATGTAGTAGTCCAATCCACTACCTATAGGGCGAGCGTTTAAAAACCATTTCGCCTACTACTACCAGTTCTAAAGTTTTCACCCAATAACTCGGCAAAAGTGATTATTATCCTCTTCAAAAATTGCTCAATAATGGTCCGGGAATGAGTACGAGCAGCACAATAAATCCCGGAACTGTAAGCGCTACCGCTTCCTGCTGCCGTGAAGTGTCGTTTGACCAATTTCAAATGAATTGATTAATCAAAAAAAGGCATGTAGAAAGTGCATTGACATAGAGCTAAGGAAAGTTGTGTGTTGCACCGCACCAGATATTTTACAGTGCTTTCTCGATAATTTCAAAAGAATGAACACAAACGTTCTCAACGAAATCACGAATGACCAATTCGTTGTTGTATTTCTACATGTTGGGACGGACGTAGGAGCGACACTATAAAATCTCGAACGTTGGTTCAACCAGAATATTTTAAACTCCGTAAAAATCGAGTTTCGTTGACTTAACGAAATGTCAGGGGTTATTCGTTAAACAATTTATCGTCTTATTATTGTGAACAAAGACGTTCGGTGCCGTTCGGCTCGAATCGTGCGAAGTCGGCTGTTCTAACTAACCTCCCAACGCCCCCCTCCCCCCTCACCATACCGTGGAGGCCTTCGACAAACGGAGCAGCTCGAGTTTGACGTCAAACACGCTCTTTCTCAATCAACGGAACGAGAGCGTCTCGAAAGATAGTGCTATCTCCAGGAGCCACCTCGACCGTCGGCCGGAGCCGGAAAAATTATTAGGGACGGGGGTGGAGGTGGTATGGTGGGACGGGAGCCATAAAGGGGGGGGGCGTAGTTTACTACGGTCGTCCGTAGTTTCACTTGCTGCGGGGAGAGGACGAAGCGCGTCGTATTTTCCTTCGAAGAAAAGGACGAGATGCTTCCTTAACTCAACAACACCCCCCCTGGCACCTTCATAACCGCAAACAACAAATGCGACTGCCAACCGACGCGAAAACTTTTCAAGATTTGGCGTACAGATTATGGTGTAACAAGGAATAGAACCCCCCGCCCCCCGCCCCGGTCACAACAAAACTCATCTCAACACTGAACAATATTTCACTCATTTCCCCATCAATGGATGTTTATATCTTGTATGTTGGATACACCCCATCTCAATAGAAGCAACGGATGGCGTGAGCACTGCAAGATTCCACAGGTTGACGCAGTCTCACAGGTCTATTTCCTGATATGATGACTGCAGCATCCACCAAACTCAGACCTGCAGAGGTACCTGAGGAATCCTGTACCATTTGGGAGGAGTTCTTAATCTGATTTCCCACCTGTTCTATCTGTTTACGTGGCAAGTTTCAAAACGACAGATCAACTGTGACCACGTTTCTTTCCCATCATCTTCTTGGTGAGCTCTGCAAAATGGTTATAGGCTTGCTTCATAGCAGTCAATGATACTACAGTGGAGCAACACGCGGTTTCTTGTTTCCTCCGCACTGGAGGCGCAAGACGTGCATGATTGATTGTCTTTGAGAGAAAAGAAGTGAAGCCGTGCATTGAAGTCGCCATGCTCCATGAGGAACTGGCTCCTCCGGTGGTTTAGCTCAACCCATTACCTTCCAGGACGTGTGCAGGTTGATGGATGTTGGGGAAGAACTCATACGTGTCACGAGCCTTTGACGAGGTTTCCCATCTGGCTTGCCATTCGTCGATAGTGGCAAGTTTTTGTTCTGTAGTGAGATCTGCTCAGAGTTCAGCCAAAGGCAGAAGAAGCTTCCATTTCACTCTTCACTTGTCAACCATGCACTCATCAGTAACTGACCAGTGATCAGCCGGAGTGCTTCTGTCGAAACTATCTTTTAGGCCTCGGTCCATGGCGCAGCTCTATGGGATTGGGCCAATACTCTCTTTTGATTGACTGTTAGGGGAGTAGCCAATCACGCCTAGATACGAGGAGTGGTGGTCGTACATGAGGATAGTGTCGTAGTGACACACCCCCCAAGTGGCCTTCGCAATTGCACGCAGTGAGGCAAACCTTGCAATGGTAGTCTCTTTAAGGGGCTGATGGTGTTGACCTCTCTCCTATATTCACTTCTAAATACTTCACACCTTCGTGACCTATCACATTCGATTCAAATGATGCGAAACAGTATACCGATGGCATGTGGCCTGTTCACCACCTGCTCAAGATTGGTAAGTCAGCGGTACACAGTTGCAGACTCTGCGAGTTGGAGCTGGGGTACTGTGTACGTGTGAGGGGCAGGTGGCGGCTTGAATGGTGGAGACGCATCAGAGAAACTGGCTCCACAGGAGCTGGTGTCAAACTGGGAGCACATGAGATTACTCATGTATGTCGATACAATAGGTTCGCAGGGGGTGGTTTTCCCAGTCGCATCGAGGTAGAAAAGTAAAAAACATGACCAGACTACTGCAGAACAACGAAAGTAGGCGCTAGGCAATTGGCACAATGTTGAACGAAGATATAGCGTTCGTATTAAAAGCATGTCTACGAATTTATGTAGTTTGTGGAAAGTTGTGTGTTGCTACACATAAGTGGTGTGTTGCTATTTGAAAGGAAGGAACTATACGCAATCGCCCCAACTGACTCAAGGCCTGTCAGCCTTCACAACTGACAACTGACGCAAAACGCAGAATCAGTATGAGCTTTTTGACCTCAGAATTCCCGCACCTGCCCTAACGGGACTCCCTGACCCTTACCGGCAAAGTCGTTGTTTACCCAAAGACCTTTGCCCTCACCCACTTTATGTTACTCATGGAAATTCCCCCACTTCAGCTAATTCCATTTGACGATGGATTTCCCCTTCCTCAGGACATTCCGAAATATCATTTCTTCCTCTTTCTTTTCACATTCCTCTCCACAACAGACAGCTCCTCCTAAACTAATTCTCCTACAAAGTCTCATGAAAGTTGGTCGTTTCCAGTTCCCCCAACACAGTTATCTTACCCCTCTCGCAATACAGTCGTCTCCTAATTCTCCCAGCTGACACTTGAATCACCTTTCATTGACATCCAATTTCGGATTTTATCCTTCCTTTCCCGTACAACCAGTTTCACGCCTTCGGAGCTCCCCTTGTTTGTGCTTATATACTCAAATCATATTCTGTTCAAGTGAACTCTTCTTTACACCTAATTGTTGAAATCTTGTGATACCAACTCTTCAATTACAAGTTCGTTCTCAACTCAAACCCGTCGCGAAGATTCATTCAAGTCTATCCTGGTCGAAACAGCCCGAATGAAGGTGGACTTCTGTAAAATTTCAGTCGGACGTCGTCTTCGGATTTTGATATTTTAATACACCAAAAACTTCTGGAGTCGATACCAAACACCGCGAGTGTATTTCGAGTGGCGTTAACCCTTCGATCTTTGGCTATAGGAGACTCATGCGCCTGTCTCACGCGCTTCTTCTGAATTTTAAAGTCATCAATCTCGACAATTATTTCAGATTGTACCTGAGTTTTGATGGTGAACAATGCACGGTTGGCGCAAGCCCCCTTTTAATTGCCCCTCGAGAAAATCAGCTACGTCTAACACCTCTAGGAATCAGTGAGGGAAGAGTGCCCGTAAACAGAATAACGTTTCAGATTGAAAACACCACCTCGCATTTGAGGGAAAGAAAAAGTATAAAAATTTTATCTTCTAAATGCGGCAAGACGTTTTCACTTATAAGAAACTTTCGCGGGGAAGGTTTTCTTCCCTTGCCACTCCCCCATTCCCCCCCCCCCCACAACAAACCAGCCATTTCGACATCAATAACGCGCTTAAAGGGGAAGCCGTAAATCTCCATACACTGGCCGCTATCTGCCCGTAATCTTTCTCTCGTACGCTTGTAAAGCACTTCTTTCTATGAGGAAGCTGAAGAGGGGGGTCCTGACGTCAGAGTGCCCCCTTAACCTCATAGAATCGATTTATTACTCGATATAACTCGACCCTTGATCTAGTGCGACGCGCCACAAAACTTTCCTTAGCCCCATGCACATTCACTGGTTTTTCATAGCTTTAGCTACTAACTCAACCAATGTTTTACTCAGTATTGTGTGAAGACTTAAAGTTTTGGAATTTACGGAGAATCTGCTGCTCATCCCATTACCCTTATTCAACAATTACCCACGTAATTCATGTGACTGTTGACACGATTTTTCTGAGAAGCATCTTACGCGCTGTTTTGGAATTATCGGATACAAACTACGTATGACCAGGTATGTCCCTTCAGGGAGGCCTGAGGGTTCCATGGAGAGTGAGATGGAAGGGGAAGGTTTGAGTGAGGAGGGGGATCCCCAGCCTGTAGGCCCCTTCACACTAATTCTGCGACGTGATTTCATTCCCTCCCAGCGTGACGCTTTTTGGGCAGTCAGGTTATACGCTAAAACATCTGTTACGACGCATCAAACAACACTAGCATTCTAGATCGGTTCACATGCCTACTGCTAATTGTAAACGTTTGTGTAATCCGGTGATTGATGCAGCATGACTGTTTTGGAGTGAACAAAATAGTTGAAAGTGATTCGCGACTCATTGAGGCATATTTTTCTCCAAATCTGAAAGTAGGGAGTAACCTGGAAAGCAATAGTCGAACACTATACTTTTCTCGGAGTGTGCTGCCAATGTTCAATTGCTTTGATGGAGGGGGTCTTGACGTCAGCATACCTCCTCTACTACAACCTCCTAGAACCGACTTATAACTCGGACGAGTGAACTGATCACCTCTAGAGGCAGAACGCGGTATATACATAAATATTACCTTTTGCGAACTCTCGTTAGCCCCGTGTGCACTCTAACAACTAATCAAAAGCGTTTTTTCCTTCAACATTCTAGAAAGAAATTGTTTGCGCATACGGTTCTGGATTTTATTGAATTGCTCCTACTCGCCGAGATCACTATTGAGTAATCAGTGTGGCGTAAATTGTGTAACCGGTATCTGGGCTACGCTCAATCTGACGCCTGTTTAAAAAAAAAGAAAAGAGAAAGAAAACTGAACCTGAAAAAAATGTGAGAAAAGATCGGAGAAAAAAAAGAACTGCAAAATTAAAGGTAAAAGTGGACTGTATTGATACAAATGCGTAGTGGTATCATGGACACTAAATAAAATGTAGCTAAGAGCTCTGTACAAATAAACGTAAAGAAAAAAAGGAATAATGCTCTCGTTAAATGTCGAATACGGGTTAAATGAAATTATTCAGGAACTAAAGAAAACAAGGCTGAATATTCTGACCAAGACTTTTGGTAGGAGACGAATGGAAGCGGAGGGAGATCTGGTTTGTCTTCTCCTCGCTTTCGGGTGTTCCTGAAGGAAGACCAAACAAAGTATTTAATAGGGATTGAGCCCCACATGGGAAGTGATATTATCTGTCGGGGTTGAATGGCACATTACCTGGCTTCCACTGTCCAATAGCAGTCTAATTTTGTGTGTTCTACCTACTATGTCCACAGCAAAAAATCTATGAAAAACAGCAAAAAGTCTGACTTATCTGGAATGGGTTGAATGGCACATTCCCTCGTCCAAAATGTCCGTAAGTTTGGCTATCCTGAGAAGCCTCGGATCCAGAAACCGCGAATTAAAAGAAATGAGAACAATGGAGGAACAGCTCACGTTGTCGATCGTAGGCGCAATGAAATCCGGCAATGAGGCTGAGGCTGTGGGGATGTGGCCAACGAGTTTGTGCGAGTTGCACGTTGTTGGGGATTCGAGACCTTGAGGAGCTCCGTTGGGGTTGCCAAACAGTTGAACAACTCTGGCGATATCCGTTGGCGTCAACAATCAGTGCATAGATAATTTATAAGACTGTCAAGTTGGGGTTTCTTTAAAAGATCGTGCGGTTTCGGAACTGCCAGGAAGAAGCTGTGAGTGATGGTAGTACGCGAGTTTTTGGAGTTCCTCCTGATCATACTATAAGCGTTATTAGGCTTCCATCGTGTAAGTAATTCATTGGACTACCATTCTAACACTTGTTTGAGAACTGGACAAAGGAGAAAACCGGGCAAAACTTGTTTTCCCCCAAAATTAATGTGCATCTTTCGTAATTATTGCACTGAGGAGCTATACAATATTGTATTGTCATGTGGAGCTGTATGTATTAAAAAAATTAATCAAAATTGTTGTGGCCGTTTTCGAGAATTAACAAGTTTGGTGTTCTGATCACTATGATAGCTATAGTTAGTTTTGGGCTGGTTTTGTCCATGCGTGTTTACGTCCCAGAGTACGTCCCTGTACGTTAAATATAACATTTGAACTGATTTGGTTCAGTGGGCTTCCCTCAATGGCATTTAAACTCAGACCCGAGTTTCTTATGTACTTATTTTTGTGACGTGATTTTGTTCCTTCCCAATCTGAAAGTTATCGGAAAGTTCAAACAGGTTATACGTTAAAATGTCAGTTTTAACCTATTTAACCACTTTCAGCGGCTTCTCGTGCACTCTAGCTGCGACTCTGATCTATTTTACTCGTGACTCACATGAATTGGGTAACGTATGACACGACGCTCTACATAGAAACTAAGGGTTATTAAAATCCCGAACTAATTGGGCTGCTACTTATGCCACGCCTTTGATTTATTCTGGTAATTGAAGAGATCGTCAACACGATTTGAACTGGCAAGCGATCGTCAAACCCTATATTTTACTCGGAGTGCGCAGTACCGACGCGCAATCTAGGCATCTGTAGTTTGCTCATCGAGCTCTCGACAGCTCCATCCGCTGCCGCCCACCAGCAGCTCCAACTGATTCACCGGGTCGCTGACGGGAGAGTGAGCCGCATGAATGAGATGCGTTTTCGTATTTATAAACTCGCTCCGGATTTAAAACCGTCGCGAATGGAACGTCGAGGATTTAGGAGAAAACGAGAAGGGCGTAGCCGAGGGGACTTGACGAAGGAGAAGGCGGCTAAGTGTGTCCAGCTGTGGAGAACTCGCTCTATTTTTGATGGGAGAAGACTCATATTTCTGGAAATGATGTCAGAGATGTGCTCTGAAACGACTTTGGGGCCGTGGGAGTGAATATTTTCGCCTGAGACTCCAAAGTGACGCGTCAACGTGTCAACTCTCGATTTTTGGTTGATAGACGGCGCTGTTCTTAGTTATCAATAGAGAAACTCCATCTTTGACCTCCGATGTGAGCGTCAATTTCATTTTCAATGGAGTCTTGTAGCACGGTTAAGCTGTAGTTGGGGATTGAGCATCTATCAGCGCGGATATACGTGTAAGTTTTGGGTTGTCGTTGACTCTGCCCTCAAGGAGTACGGGAAGTTAAAAACTGCCTTAAAATAGATTTTCCCCTTATTTCAGTATCCGATGTTGATCGGTAGGCTGAATATCAAGTTTGTCCTGATTCGATGAATCCGCTGAACACCAACGAAGTACCGAAAAAAACTCTTTTTCCTTTATTACTTCCCTTGGCTTTGCGATATAGAAAGGAAAGTTACGTAATCGGCTGAGCTCTTTTCCTACTGAGTCCGAAAAACACTACTTGGGAAAATGGTCTGTGTGTGTGCTTGCTTTGCAGGCATCTGGCTGGGATGTCGCCCACGCTGTGGCTGGTGTGACGTGGCGACTCCATCTGCCCCCAAGCCCAGTAGGCCTTAAGAGTTTGCGGCTGCTCTACGTGGTTCAGTTGGCGGACAGGAACCGAGGCAGTGTCCTGACTCCCCCTACTCTTCTGCAGGGGTGGAGTGGGCTTCAGGGACATTCATGGGATGGGTTACTGGCTTAAAGTAGTTGGGTTAGTTCCGCCAGTAGGTAAATTACTAAGTTAATACTATAATATTATATATGTAATGTAAGTCAATACTCCTTACTGACTTAACAGCCAGATAATGATGTCTTTAGATCAAAAGGGCTTGCCCACAGCACCTCACCAGCCAGAGGAGATGGACTCACTAAACAGGTACGCGTACTGGCACTTTCACGCTGTTCGTGTGGCGTCAGTGCCTACAGCGGTGAGGTAAAAGGTCGGGATCGTAATGTTGTGAATGCTCGCTGTCGTGCTAGTGGTAACCTGTTTGAGTCACTGAATCATGTGGTGCAGGTGTGTCCGCGTACTCATGGGGGCCGTATCAAGCCTCATGCCGCGGTCTGCGAGCAGGTTGCTGGTGCATTGTCATCTGAGGGCTGGGAAGTGGAGAGAGAGGCACTTGAACAAGCACAGAGGCTTGACATCCAGTTTGCAGGTGGACTTCCAGGTGGTATCTGGCAGCCAGGATCTTGCATTAACTTGGCAAGCTAAAAAGCGCAAATAAGACAGGATGAATCTTCGTTCGGCAGTCCTGACCGTGCCCTGGTGTAGTGTGTGGTGCAAGAAAAGTGCTGAGGAGATGAGTCGGCAGGGTGTGTCAGCAGGCGTGCTCTGCAGTATCACCCCCTGCGTGTTGCTCGGGTCGTACTTAACTGGTGGTTGTTCAATCATGGAACATCCTCTTATCCTCCTTATCTTATCTTTCCTTCCCCGTCTCAATCCTTCTATCCCTAAATCCGGCGTAGGGTAGTAGGGGGGGGGGCTCCCTATTTCCTTTTTTATCATTTTTTTAGTTTTTCCCTTTTGGGGTTTTTTAATGGCGAGCTTTGAAAAAAAAAAAAGAAAAAGTGTATGTGATTGAGAGAAAATTGCTGAACCCAAACAACTCAAACTTGATATCTAGCCCGCAGAATACCACGAAGCGCCAAAGACTAACTATAGGTATCATAGTTATCAAAACACACAATTGTTTTCTTCAATAATAGCATAATTCATTTCGATTGAATTTTTCATGTGTACAGCAACAAATTCCATAATGGTAATATAAAAGTCAAACGTAGGAAAATGACAGAAGCAGCTCAATAAATTAGCAAACATTTTAGCGAAAAGTCGATTTTAGTGTGGTTTTTTTCATGACACGATACACGAACGAATAGCCTCAGAGGTCCAGTAAACCCACATACTGCTGGTTTAAGAACGGCAATAAAATAATTAGGGACCGAAATTCAAACTTATGTCGTCGCCTCGGTGTTTACAGTGCTTTCTCCATAATTTTAGTTTCCAATGAACACAAACCTTCCCAAAGAACGAATGACCTATACTCCGGTGTCAATATAAATGTTGGGACGGGAGTACAAGCAAATCGGGTCAAAACTAGCTATAGTTATAACACAGATCAATAATGTCTTCTCAATAACCACTGCAACGATTTTAATTAAATTTCTTGTATAGACAGCTACAACCAACACGACTATACCACAAAATTCTCATGCATGCAAAAATTAGGAGGGTAGCGCAATTAATTATCAAACATTTAAACGAAAATCGATTTTAGCGTAGTTTTTTCCTTATAAACTTCGCTAAAATGTTAGTAGGATCTTCAGAAAAATTAAGGTGGTATTCCAATCACGTGCATTCGATTGGATGAGCGTTTAACAACGCTCAAAATGTACATGTTGGCTTCTCCAGAAATTCCAGAATTTCAACCACCGTGGTTTCACTTACTACCTTTTCTAAAAGTGTTTACCCAATAACTCTGGTAAGCGGTTATTATTCTTTTCGAAAAAAATCGTGTTTACTGCCTCATTAATTCTCTGTGTACCAATTGCTCAATAATGGTCAGGGCATGAGTGCAAGCAGCACAATAAATTCCGGAACTGTAAACACGACCAGCCTCTTTCACCCACTGTGAAGTAGTGTTTTACCAAGTTTCAATCAACTTATTGAATAATGTATTAAATTAGTGCCAAAAGTCATGAACCAGCGAATTTACGTAGAACTTAGAAAAATGCGCATATTTTTATAATTTTTTCTTTATTTCTTAGAAGTGCGTAGTTTCCTTGGTAGATTGCTGTTCAAAACGTTTTGTTTTAGTTTTGTGGCGAGAATATTTTTAATGAAACCCGATTCATGCAATAAACATCTGGAACGAAATTTTACGACTAAAAGAACGAAAAATGAGACCACATCTGATCGAATACGTGAACACGTGTTTTTTTGAAACTGGAGAATAATATTTCACGGGAGTGAGGAAAAAATCCGTCTCCAACACAAAAGGCTCCTACGTTTCTCAGAATGTGCGTTGCGTAACATAGATCTCCAGCTCGAAACTGAGTTTATAAAAATGTGTAGCCGGAGTTGGCCGAGGCCTCAAGAAAAGGACGAAGCAATTACCCGGAGACACCTGAGCAGTCAACTTATCATTGTCCCTCGTCTTGGGAACGTCCTTATCTCGTTCAAAGCTCATACCAAACAAATCCGGAGGACGAAAGGAGCCCAGTTCGGGTTAGCGCCTCTTCCGCGTGATACGAAGAAAAAAAAAAGGAGAAAGGGGGGAAAAAGAGCGGTGATGGACGACAAATGGAGAAGGGACGTTAAAGGAGAAACTCGCGAAAGTGTGTCGGTCTGGACACGTCCTCCTGAACCTCCACGACGGGGGAGAACTTTGATACGAGGGATAAGCCGACCTGGTGCGGTATTGTTCGCCGCACTTCCACACGCATGGACTTGATGGTGTTAGAATCCCCCACGACCTGCTGTATTCATCAGACTGTTGCCATCTCCGCCCAACTCCGCAGACCCCTTACAAACTTGAATGCCTCTGCTCTCCCAGGACAGGTGTCGTTATCAAAGTTTTCGAGAGCTCTACGCTCTCAGCTATTTGAGAGGGGGTGGAGGTGGGGGGGTTCTCCCACAAACACGCGAAAATATCCTCGTTATTTCTCTTTTTACTTTCCTTAGCCCTACGGACAAAGAAGGTGTCAGAATTGTGTCCCCAAGGTGAGGAATAGTTCGAGTTTGGACCACCAGTGGTGCAACAAACGGGAAACCATGTGAATTAATGCTTTGAGGCTACTGGCACTTTCGCATTGGAGTACCATTCAGTGTTCCAGTCGATAGACACCCGAGGAATGTCGGCTTTGCCTCGTTCCCCGTCCTGGTTTTTGGACTTCAGCTCTGTATTTCGTCTTGCTACTAAACCAAAACCCTGTTCTTGGTTCTAGATAATAACAGGACAAGTGCACTCAGAACATTAAGTGTTTTGAATCTGAACGATAGCCTCATTCACGACTGGCTCAGTAGCGACCAAGAGCGACGTTTTCTTGTATGCCGCTTCGTTTGGGCTACGTCATTACCAATCCCATTTGGCCTAGTTTTGACTCCTAGATGACTGGCTGACCTAAATTGTGCTTGTTTATGTTCATTTTGGACTGAGTACGCGAGGAATAAGCCACCTCTCCCCGCAGATACGCCCATCACCAGTCTATTGGATAAAACCAGAGAAAAACTCGCTAGGTAACTTGAAAAGTTCAACGTGGCTTTCTCGGTCATAATTTTAATTGCCTGCCGAATGTAAAACGTCTAAGCCGTTACGCCTACATGATGGATACAGTTAAAAAATAAGTAAATCTAAACAATACAAATTACGGACGATATAAGCATTTCGGCCATGGTTTTTGCTATCGAATTTATTGCTACACCTCTCAGACAGTTGAAAAATCACGCTACCCGTGTTATTTAAGTCATTCAGCTCGAACGTTGAAATGTATAGTGCTCGAACACGAGTAGACATTAAAACTGCGAAAAAGGTTTACGCAAATGTATGAAATGTCCGACAAACAGTCTTGTCGAGGAGTGCTTTCCTAAGTTCAAGTCATTCGCTCCGTTTGCAAAATAATATTTCGATGTTTGTAAATAATTGTTGACTTCAATTCAACGTGAGGGGGTACAGAGTTTGGCAGGTAACCCGGACAGTTATGTAAACGGCTGAAATTTTGTTTACTTCCTCCACATCTTCACGTTTTAGAAGTACAAAAATATCTGGTGCGTAGCAACACACAACTTTCCGCCACCCCTTTAAGTTCGAACACCAGCTGCATATGCGGGCGCTATATCTTCGTTCAACGCATTTTTACATGAACATTTATGGAGAACAAAATGTAGGGACTAGTTAGCTGAGAGTACTCCGAATGTTTGATCGAAATCGTTAGAGCCGTTTTTGAGAAAATTGGAATACCGATAAATTAATATTCGACAAATCTCCTTTTCTGAGTTAACTTGGCTTATATCTCCGTTCAACATATATATACAGAAATAATTATAGAGAACGAAATGTGGGGATGGGTGACTAAAAGACACTTCATTAGGATTTATCACATCTGGTGAAAAAGTTACCCTGGAATTTACGGAAATGTTCGAAAAAACGTTATTTTTGACACATTTTAATTTTTATCTCTGTTCAATGGACCGTCACAGGAACATTTATTGAATGGAATATGTAGGGAATAACTATTTGAAAACATCCTGTGAGTTTGGTGAAAATCGCTGAAGCCGTTTTGCCAAAAAGCGTAAAAAACCTATTTTTGCTTCAGGGGCCCATATCTCCGTTCACCGTATTTTCATGGAGATATGTATAGAGAAGAAAAGTTAGATATTGATAAGGAAAAGATAATTTGAAAGTTTAATCAAAATCGTTGGAGCCGTTTTCGAGAAAAATGCGAAAAACCCTAGTTTTTGGTACATTTTCGAATCCAAACCACCATTCGCTACCATTTCTCAAAATATTTACCCGGTAAACACGATCCTTCTGAAGACGCCGACAGTCTCAGAAATCAGCTTTTCACTAATCGCTGAACAATGGTCGTAACATAAGTACGAGCAACTCAATGAACCCAGAAACCGTTAAACGCTACCACATTCTACGTAACACGCGAAGTTATGTTTCGAAGTTAAACTGAGTAGCGAACTAAATAAATTGGGTCAGTAGCTAAAGCGATGAAAGAATATACTTGACGTTGAGGAAAGTTATGTGATGCGTCGCACGAGAGCCAGCTGAGATGCTGAACTGCTAACGTGTAAGAAAACGTTAAATTGTAATTTTAAGAAAAATGGTTATTTATTGGTTTAGGGTAAACACCCAAAATATAAATAATACAAAGTCATTTTTGATCTGATTATTGGTTGTTCCCTCTCCCCCTCTTACATTCCGAATTTCCATGAAGTGATTGCGAGTGAGTGACGGAAACAAGTATCCTGAAGCTACAGGGTGAGACAATTCCCCCGAGACCCCTCGTACCTCCATCTCAACACCAAACGACAAAAAAACCTGCAAATTATTACACAATGGCTTATTATTCTCATGAACAGCTTTACCTGGTATTACTGCTCCGATACCCATTCCATTCGATCAGCATCGAAAAATGCTAGTAAACCATTCGAAACATGACCTGACTACAATGGAACTACGGAAATTGAATATTCCCTCGCTGCCAGGCGCTCGTAAACGTCTGTAGGCATTTATGATCCGATGTAGGGGTGTGCAGAGGAAGTGGCCCTAACCTTCCGCTCTGTCGGGCAAAAAGAGTCGGGGAAATTGGGAAGGGGCTTTCCAGCGAACCCTCGGCAATTGACACGACATTGCGAGGTGAGCGGGCGGGTGGTTTTAATGAGACAGGAGGGAGGGAGGGAGTACTAACGACGGAACGTTGACTTCCGCTGTAGTTCCCGCGAGTTCTTGCAATTAGTTGACTCTAATAATTACTGTAATTTCCCTATACGCAGTTGTACACGCCTTATACAACCTAGGATGGCCTTCCATTCGACACAGGATGTAAAAATACCATGAAAATGATACGAAACACGGCTTATTTGCGATTATACTGCGTTTCGTTAATTTTTTTCACAACTAGATATCAAATGGGATTTTTGTGCGAAAGAATGAATTTTTTAGACCATGTTAAAGGCACAAAACGGCGTACGGACGTTCCAGATTTGGAATCCCCATGTCTTGAAACGTTAAGTATCAAATTTTGAGGGGGAGGGGGGTGTAAAAAATTGTTCGTGACCGAAAACATAGGGTTATTATTCAGAATGAATAATAAACTAATAGGGACAAAACAATTATTGGAACTTGTGGTGACAATGGAACGGTGCGAGACTAGGCACATCGAAACCACTCCAGGAACATCTATGGCAAACGTTCATGACAAAAGATGAAGCCGAGGACGAGAGTGCGTGGCGAGAAAGGGGCAGCGGCGCTGTTCAAGCGTTCCGCACTCATTCTACAGAACTCAACGAACCTTATGGAAATACAACTTCAATTATTTGAAGAAGTGATTTGTTATTGCTATAGACCTAGAACCAATTGTATGCACAATGATCTCAAGTAATTTTAATTCTTTCGAAGAAATACAAAAATTTTCATTTTACGAGTCTCGTACTGATCTTATAGGAAAGAGCTGTTGAAGAGTACGTGTAGTTCATAATAAATATGTTTTATCCAAAACAAACCCGATTTATTGAAAAACCCAACCCCTTACACACTACAGCTTTCATGTTCTTGTAGTTTGCCTCCTGTTCTGAGAAAACAATTCTGATACCCATCGGAATCTCCTTTCTTTTGGCATGCGCACTCTTCTCTAAACCACCTTTCCGGTTGTACCTTTAAATATTGGCTGCAGTTTTTCAAGAAATACAAAATGTTTCAGTTCAAGAATTACATACTCTACTAAACAGTTGAATTGAACCACACTTAAGGTCACATCATATTGGGAAATTTGAAGAGCTGTTGAAGGGTATGTCCAGGTAGTTTGTAATGCGTGTAGTTGGAGGGAAACAGCCTGATTTTATTGAAAGCAACCCCGAACCCCTAACGCAAAACATCTCTAACGTTCTTGTAGTTTGCTTCCCTTTCAGAGAAAAAATCCGATTAACCCCTTTTTTGAGAGTACGCGGTCTGCTACAAACCCCCTCAACCAAACTCGAGCAGCACCAATTTGAACTGTTGGCAACTCGCAATCCCAAGACTGGCTGGGTAGGTTGGCTCTATCTAGCGGGATATTGTCCAACCTTCATAAATAGAACCAGTATTCCACCCTTTAAACATGAGTTGCTCTTCATCTTGCTAACAAAGGGAAAACGGATATGAGTTTATAAGGAATTTTTTCATTTATTTTGAGCGTAGAACGAGCTGGAAAAATTAGTCGAACGTTGACTGACTCGCTCTCTTTAGAAAGGCCTTCTGGAATCACGGCAATTAGGGCCTGAATGTTGGCAGACGGCAAAATGTCCGTAGTGGACGCACAGATGCAAACGCACTCAACCTAATTAAAACCGTTTCCTACAGACCTTCCCACGGATGGTGCCAGTTGCTACGAGCATCACATTATTGAAACACAAAACAGGCATTTACTCACCGAACGGATAAATTCATGTCCAAATCCACTTACCTGCAATAAAGAAAAATCATTGGTCAGAAATAGTTATATTGAAATACTTATTATGAGGTAATAATATGGGCGGAGGAATTTCTAGTTTTCCTAACTTTCCTTGGCTCTACGGAGTAATAAAAAAGTTTCAGTTCCTACTGAGTGCGAAAAATTTTATTGAAAATAGTCGTTGTGTGCTTGAACGCGATTGAGAGGAAATGGATCAACCGAATCAGATCAACCTTGATATTTACCTTCCAGGTTACCATGAGGCGCCAAAAAAAATGAGCAAAACCCGCTAAAAACTAACTATAGTTATCAAAGTGATCAAAACACAGAATATTTTTTCAATCAAAAATGGCTTCTACGATTTTGATTAAATTTTTTACGAGGACAGCTCGTAATAAAACGACAATGCCGTAAAGGTCTCATTTGTGGAAACACGAAATAGAGCAGCACAATAAATTACCAAACCAAACCGATTTTAGAGCAGTTTTCCCCTCATGAACTCCGCTGAAATAATGAACATTAGAATCTTCACAAAAAGTTAGGTGCTAGTCCAATCAAGTACCTGCACGATGAGCGTCTAATAACGCCCATACGATATACAAGGACTACTCCAGACATTCTGAAATTTTAAAACTACTTCCGTTTCACTTACTACCATTTCGATAAGTTTTTACCCGAGAACTCTGAAACCCACGGCTGGACAATCTGCACAAGAAATTGTGCGGTTTTTGCTTGTAGTACCTTTTGTAATTTTGCAGCACGCTACATACAACAAATTGTGCTGCAGTGCCGAGCAGTATGGTAGAGCACAAACGTATCTAGCAACGCGTTATCTAAAAGCTCAAAACTCGATGGATCCGCCAGATTGAGAAACTGAGTGACAAATGCGAGAACTTTGAAAGACGACTCTGTTTTGTGGACTCGAGAGCTTAAAGAACGAAAAAAAAATCTTTTCTCGTGTTTTTGAAATTAATATCGAAGGTCCGATCTTCGCATTTCAAGCGACGAAAGAACGTTTGTGTTTGAGAACGGTCGGCCCTTTCGGCTACACACTTTTTATGAGAAGCGTAAGGGGAATCCGTGAGCGGAGTTTCAGTAACCCGAGTAGAGAATGAAGACGGGCTAAAGTTAAGTAAACTTCCGGCTTTACTCTGCGCCATCTTACCAACAGTTCGGCCCCCTTGGCGTCCATTAGTCACTCCAAAACCTAACTTTTGGGAGAAACGGAAAGAGAAACTTTAAGAGATCGCGCTATTGTTACAGTGAGCCACCTAACTATCGTCAAACCTACCGGACGCCCTTCGTTTGAACGTCGCCAATGACGATCCACAACGCCCGCACGTGGACAGCCACATACCTCCGTGTTCTGGGTTGTAAAGTGAGGGTAACGATTTTGTTGTGGTCGATGCTTGTGTGGTTCTGCCGTCCCACCAATTTCCACTGAGTAGCGCATGGAGCAGTCGAGGTTGCTTCATGTGCCATAACGACTGTCTCCAGTTTCGTATTAATTGTTCTCTACAGCAATAATGATTTAGTTTCCCTCCTATTGAATAGATGAGAACAGCTGCTAAATGAGTTCATTCGATTAGCTGTTAATCGGGTCTTTGTTCAATCTTTTCGGAAGATTAAAAATTGTGAACTATTTTCCTTGTCGTAGTTTAATTCCAGACCTAAACAATAATTTTTCCAGAGACTTTCAACTTGAATACTTCCATCGATCTTGCTCCGATACCACACACAGCCTCCAAATTAGACGGGGTTTCATTCAGCAAAGTCAGTTTGGACTACCAGCAACTTGTTATCATGTGACAGTAGGTTGTTAGGGGGAGGGGGGGGGGCTCGTTCCTATGGGGATCACGACCAACATCCAAAAACAGCAACTCTCGTGTGTGGCAATTTCACTTCCAAACGACTCCACTCCAACTGGCGTTTCAGAGAAGTCAGTAAGTACTAACAGTGAATCAAAATAGAGAATTAGCCCGATCCCAGAGAGCTGCGCTTCTGTGGATCACCAAGGCCTATAAGACTGTATCAACAGAAGCACTCCAGGTGATCACTGGTCAGTTACCGGTTGACTTGGCCGTTGAGTGCATGGTTGACAAGTGGAGAGGGAAACGGGAGCTTCCCCCGCTTTGGGTTGAACTCCGTGCGGCTCCCACCACAGGACGAAAATTTGCTGCTATCGACGAGTGGGCGTTGGAGAAATGGCAAGCCAGATGGGAATCCTTGTCAAAGGCTCGTGATACGTGACACGCCACTTCCCCAACATCCGTGAACGTCTTGGAAGTTGATGGGTTGAGTCAGTTCTTTACGGAGCACAGTCATTTCGATGCGCAGCTCCACTTTTTTTCTTTTAGTGACTCTCCATCATGCACGTCTTGCGCCTCCAGTGTAGAAACCACGTGCTGCTCTAGTTTCTAAAACAGTGAGCGACGGTTATTGGGAGGGCATACCGGTTAGCAGCATTGACTGCTACAAAGCAAGTGTTCGAGGCTGGTTTGTTGTGGGACTGGGTCGTTTCGATCAGTGTCTGATCCTGTCCTCTTCTCCTGCCTAACCCTCTCCCCTTTTCAGTCGTGTTCAAAACGCTGTTCGGTCACCTCGTGTTCCTCTGTTTTTTCTCCCCGTATTAGGACCTTTTTCGTCTATCAGAAAATCCTTACTTTGTGTACCGGTTTGGAAATCTGCCTCCAATTAACCTTTATTTTGTGGCTCGGCATCATAATCGGCTGGAAGAGGAAGACATCCTGTTGGGGGCCCCCCTATCTACGAATCGCCGCCATAGCAAAAAGGTAGGACCTTCATTCATTTCCGTAAACCTCCTGATACTCCTCGAAAACCACCTGAACCAGTGACATACGTCATTAGAAATACAGTCCGCTTCGAACAGCAAGCATATACCCATTTTACAGATTTCTCGTAGACGGTGATGGGAGACCGTCGTCGAGGACCAAGGCTTCAAGCAGGAGACTCGCCGTATCAATCCATGTGTGCCTTCCCCGGACCTAAGGACGCCACTCGGCTTCCGCTTTCTCGAAATTAAACGACAGGGGAGGCCCCAAGGGTCGCCCCTACCGCGTTCCATACTAACTTCCGCCAGGCTGCCTTCTTCACTCCCTTAACTTTTTGAGTATAGGCTCGCCTTCTGAGACGGTATATCCTCTCGAGTGCTTGCCTGGACAGTCCCTCAGCCCGTGCCATTTGTTTTCTCGTCCTTCTGACGGTTCTCTTTTCTCTCGCGATATCAGAGTTCCACCACCAGGTCTTGAAGGCGTTAGGTCGTGATTGAGGTATCACCAGTTGGGCGGCCCCCATGAGAGACTTTGCGATCCAGTTGGCTTCTGCTTCACAGCCGTCTAGGGTAAAGTCAGAATTAGGGCTGGTCTCCCTTCTGAACTTGTCCCAATCCGCTTTGCCCATATCCCGCCGCCCACTAGCTGGCGCTTGCCAATTCCTTGAGGGTTCTCCGTTTCCTGGGTTAGACCTCTCAGTTCGGTAACTCATAACGAGAACCCGATGCTGACTGGTCACATAATCCAATTTCACTACCCAGTGGGAGACACCCCGGGCTGCTGCCTCAGTAGCGAGAGTCAAATCGATGTTTGATTCTCCTTTTCCTTTGCCACTGTGTGCGAGGAAGCAGAAGGTTGCTGGCTGTCCTGGACGATTGATGATACTGAGGTCATGCCTCAGAATCATTTCTTCCTCCAGCGCGCCTCTAACCCCAGCCACGGAGCTGCCACCTCGGGCGACTCGTTTAACCACCAGGATGACCTCGCATTGAAGTCCCGGGAGACTGGATAACGACCTGCCGTACCTCTGCAGGTCTGAGTTCGGTGGACGCTGCAGAGGCCGGCCTCTTGCACATTAGCTAAACTGCAACTTCCATGACTGATATAATCATCGTTGAGGATTTAGAAACAGTCATCAAATAACGAAATAGACCTGTGCAGCTAAAAAGATTACGTGGAAGAAAGATCCTGAAATTTGTAGCACTTCCAACTGAAGAATCGCAGGGAACTCTATTGTCACGATTCAACTTCCCACGAGTAATATTCAAAGGTGGAATTGCCACCCACGAGGGGTTGGACAATGTCACGCTAGACGGAGCCAACTAAACCCCTTTCACATGATTGCAAGTTGCCGATATTCCTAGTTGCCGCTGCTGAATGAAATCACCCGTCTAGTTAATAATGCACCGTGTGGTGTGTGCCCGGGCTTGGGTTAATCCGTTTAGAATCGACACAATAGTTCAATTAAATTCAGCAGATAACATTTAATTGTTTTATTTGTAAATTTGGGTGGGAATTTACACTTTTCGAATTGAGGCGGTCGTGCCAATGAGTTGATGGCTTTAGGACGACCACTACACGTGAACCTCATCTTGCAAATACTGCATTTATTTGTTACATTGCAGCTTAAATAAATCCCATTCCAGTCTAACTTGGCCTGCATGTGAGTGAATGCGTTACAGTTAACGCTCAAATAAGTTTATGAAAGAATGCACGCTGTTGGTCTTGGTATGACTTGATCGAGCTCGTTGTTTGTTCGGTAAATGAAAGATGGAGTGGATGTATGTTCTCCTGTCGTGACGTATTTATTTGAAATTATGGAGCAGTTGACAAGGAGAGTTATGTGGTGCGTCGCACGGGATACTTTCGTTATATTTCCCGTATTGAAAAGAGCGTAGTTCTCGATTGACACAGGAAGAAAGTGTTACTGCGTTTGCCAACCGTTTAGGGCGAACGCCAGTTGCCAACACACAGTCAACATCGATGTTGATTAGTTATTCCGATATTAATTACCCGAAACGAAAACGACCGGACGAGGAATAATTCAAATTAATGGCGTCGTACAGCGTATCTTCAATTATTGAGATATTGCAATCTCGTGTACGGCATGCAATGTTAACGTTGGAGCTGACTCTGCATGTTCTTCATTCCAGGTAATGGAGAACGGATGTCCGAGCCAGTGGAACGAGAAGCCTCTCTGACGTGGAGGACGGGAGATGGACGGTTTTCAAACACAATAACTCGACCGTCGGTGGGGAGATGTGCGGTTCGAAATAGTCGCGATGAATATGAAACCAGTTGTTAGCGGAATCCTTGAAATACACTCATCACTAAGTGGGATCGGTAGAGAACCTTTCCAAGTCGATTGACGGATACAATTGACTTCCCTTGAACAACGACTGACTTGCATATAACAACCACGAACTTGGGATTATTGATTGACGGAACTAGAGAGAGAGGGCTCGACACGGAAGGAATATACGGTTATTTGTAGCAATTTCGAAGCTGGGTGAGCATGTCTTCTTTGGCTAGTAGTATACAGCGGGTGAGCGCTTTCCGTGCTCTACTTTATGTCACAACATTTATTTACTGGTCATTGCTTAGGTGATTTATAGGACCATCCACACAGTTTTCTTGGGGAGGTGGAATTACCGGGTGTTTGGCTCTGCTCACGTCAAATTGGTGCACCAGCTCCGTGGACTCAGGCTTCTGGATCTTCCCCAGCTTTGTTCTTCATCAATTTCGTTCTTTTCAAGTCTTCCCGACACAATTTACGACCCGAGCAAACTAGATATTTCCTTCTGAGGCGTTCCCTGAGGGGTTTTCCTCATCCCACTTCCACAACTCTTAGGAGATTCTAACACACAAACTCTCACCATGTCATTCTCATAGCTCTCACCCAGTTCTCGTCCCTATCCTAGTTCATGTCTCTGGTCCTCTACTCTATCTCCATCTACCTGTGTAGTTGAACAAATTATCCTTTCCCAATCATTGAACTACCCTACTTTTTCCTACTCATTGATTTCACGAGAACGCCAGTTTTATATGATTGGGAGTAAAAAACTTTACAGTCAACACAACGAAACAATTTTTTTCCTCTTTTCTTTGAGCTCGTGTTTCGTCCAACATAGGGCCAGAAAGGGTGATTTTCGTCTAGGCCTTTGTTTGTCGAGCAGGTGCTACGAATAAAAAAACTCAAGAGTGCGCTGTGGAAGTGTTTCTGGAAGACTGGCTGTTGGGGAAAGCGTAGAGTTCGTAGAACAATCCGAATTCTTCCCTCAATAGAGAAGCCGGTATTACATTAGTTGGGACTAATGAAAAGGAAGTTGACGGACGGTATAATTATATTATTGACAGTGAACTACTTAATGGAATTCCTGCGAACTGGAAAATTAAACGTGGACTGTTCGGATGAATTGCGGATGACGGTGGTAGAGAAGATGAAGTCGTGGTGAGTCAGTTCAGACGTTCGTGAATGTGTATGGAACTCCTTGGGAGAACAAATTGTCTTTGTCGCACTTAAAAAATACAATGCGGACTTTCTCGTGGAGGAAATAGATCGTTTTGGGAGAGAAGAAAGTTAACAGCTGTACAGCGCTATGTTTCTAACAGAACTGGAGAAAAAAGCAATGCTGAAGATGGAAAGTTTTGGTCCGTTGGAGAAGAGAGGAGCAGATCAGATAAGACTAGCCTGAACAGCAGGAGACTTGAAGTTCTGGACGATAAGGCGTGAGTCATGCGTTTGATGAGTTGGAGAAGGCCAGAGTTCAGTTGCCGAAACACAATGCACCTTAACAAACTCACGTAATGGCCTCAGCATTGGCATATGCTACAAAGTAGCGATGTGCGATGCCATGTTTAATCCTGAAGATAAGAATAAGAGATGTGTTACTCAATAACACACATCTCGATATTAAGAGTCAAAAACCTCTTAGGAGACCGCAGGGCTTTGGAAGGAGCCATACGTTGGACGTCCCGCGCCCCATAAAAATGCCATCCCACAGCAGTTCAGGACTTTCTGAGACACTCATCTTTATAAGAATGGAGGGCTATGTGTGGGCTTCAATAAATAAACGGGCTCACATTATTTATGATAATAACGCGGGGAGCCCGCCCGCATTGAAAGTAAGTGGCTTATCCTACGCCACAATGGCGCATTAATCTTGGACTGCTGAGTAATTTCGGTCGAAGTTGAAGTACGGACTCGTACATTCAAAAGAATATTGATCCCTGTACACAGTAGAACTGGAAAAGAACGAATTACATCTTTTGGTAGCTTACTCAAATCGAAGAGAAAGCAATCAACGTGTCACAAAATGACTCATCCCATTGCACATCTCTCGACAAAGCGTCAATCGCTCTGAAGTTGGCAGAAGCAGAGAATCGTGGGTCTAAAGGCCACCGCCATCTGGGTGCCATACTCGAGTGCAGGGCTGTTCAGGACCCGGCCAACCTGTTAATACGAATATCACGTTCGGCGTAGCATCGCGATGGGTTAAAATCCAACTCATCGAAAATTCCAAAGCCTCCCCCTTCCCCTTCCCCTCCACAGCATAACGCGAGTTTGGCAAATGGCAACACAAATGAATAACTCAAGTTATCGAATTGGAACACGAACTGCGCTTCTAGACTCTTAGAATTGATGATCCTGCCAGCTCAAATCGTTCGTTCATTGGCTCTCGCGTCGACTGGAGTTGGGATTTCAGTCGCTCCATTCTGTTAAACGTGGAAGAGGGGTGGAGGGGAGAGGCTGCGACGTAAATTATTCTCCGGGAAGCCTGCCATCGATTGGATTCCCATTTCAACTCTTTCGGATTTAATTATTGACCCGGAACCGCTCTCGCTTCACAATTCCCACTGTATCGTTCAAATATGTTGAAATTCCGAGGGAAAAGTTGCCAACGGAAATGTGTTTTGTTCGGATCTACGGGCCTAATCAGGTCGTGAAATCCTGGAACATATACAGATCTGCGTGTGTACGATATTCATGAAACGTTACGAGAGAAGGATAGAACTGTCCCCCACCACTTTCATAGTGTTTTGGTTCCACGTAGCGGTAAAAGGGTAAGCTGTCTAGTTTGAGAGTAATGAAAGTTTGAGTTCACGGTATACATACATAATATCAATATTGAACAAGGCATAAACAAAACAGGTGCACCACATCACATAACTTTCCTTAGCTCTACGTCAATTCACTAGTTTTCATGGCTTTTGCTACTAATTCAATTTATTATTCACTCAGTTAATTTAAACTTGGTAAAACACCACTTCAGCGGTGGCAGAATTTACTGTGCTGCTCCCACTTATGCCATTGATGCACAAAGAGTGTAGACACAATTTTTTTTAGAAGGACGATAGTACTTCTTACAGAGTTATCCGGTAAGCACGTTGGAAAATGTTGAAACAGGTTTTATGGATCAATCCCTATATATCTAATGAGTGTTATTAAACGCTCACCGTATAGGTACTTAATTCGAGTACCACAAAGATTTTTTTTCCGTAATTTTCCAAGGGATGGGAATTTTATAATACTATCGTGTCATCGAAAGCTGTCTACCAAAAAAATGTAATCAAAACCACCATGGTCATTATTGAGAGAAAAAATAATGGATGTTTTCATCACTATGATCACTGTGATGAGCGGATTTTATTCATACTCTTATTTTTACGTCCCACGATGAACTGCGGGCTAGATATCAAGTTTGAAGTTGGAGTTAATTTTTTTAGGCGTTTTCTCTCAATCTCGTTTGCAGGTACACACAAATTTTTAAATTTTTTTTTTCGAAGTAAATGGGACGGTGGGACCCAAAAATAAGAAACTAAATAATAAGTAAGGGAATGGGGAGAGTGCCTAGAATACCCTACGCCGGTTCTAGGAATAGAAGGATTGTGACTGAGAAGGAAATAAGGATAATTCCACGATAGGACGACCACCAGCTCAGATAAGACCTGAGCAACACGCGGGTGGTGGTACCGGGGAGAACGTCTGAGGTCACTTCCAGCCAACGCAACTCCTCAGCACTTTTCGAGCACCACACACCACGCCAGGACACGGTCAATGCTGCAACCCCGATGTTACTTGACTCCACTCGCTACGCTTTCGACTCCGCGAAACGAAAATTTGTCCTGTCATATTTGCGCTTCTTGGCTCGCCAAGTTCGCGCGAGATCCTCGCTGCCAGGTACTATCTGGACATCCGGGATCACACACAAAGATAATTCCCCCACGTAGTGTTTTTCAGTTCCAGTAGGAAAAGAACTTTCCTTTCCTACTTTGTAGCCAAGGAAATTAATGAACAAATGAGAAAAGACTCTGTTTTGAAAAGTTTCGATTTCTGGGCCAAGCTGAAATTATGTTTATCTTTAAGTGTATACCTTCTTCCACTTTTTATTCCCTTTGTTCAACATTATCAATACATTCACTCAAAATGACTGCATTATTAAAATAAACGAATAGTATTTTGTAGTTACAGAGGAGACAACCATTAAAAAAGTCAGAGCAACGACAGTAGCTTCAATTCCGGAATTACATGAGTTGCCAGTTATTATACTTCCAAAGTATCACAGTCCCATTTGACAATCTACTTTACTTTTTGGGAAATGCCAATGCCATAAGAAATTTGATCTAAAATTGCTCTACGTCATTTTGATAATTTGTTACACGGAAGAAAACTTCACATTACCGTAATGCCAGTTGAGGATGTCTACACAAAAAATTGATCAAGAGTCGTTCTTGAGAGAAGAAAAAAAGTGGTCCATAAAGCGTGATATCGTTCAACCACCAAAAATATCAACTCTATGGCAACCGTACTGTAAGAGTTATTGACTACGCACATGCTACCTGTTGGGTGCACAAAGAAGGGAGCTTGAAACTGAGAAACAAATGAAGGTGGTCAGCGTGAGTGAGGACTGTATTATACTTGACAGAATAGCGTTATTAGCTTGAAGGTGAGTATATTAACGCGTACAAGGGACTCTAAATACACGTGAACTGGTAGTGAGACATAAGTGGAGGGAGGGAGATAGAGAGAGTTGAGGTGTGAGTAGCGCAAGTTGAGAGACGAATGATTGGGAGAACTAGGAGACGACCAACTATCGCGAGAACTCACAAGTGAATGAGTGTGAGAGGAGCTGTCAGTTGTGGAGAGGAATGTAAATTCGGGGGAGGGGAAAAGGATATTTGGGAGAGTCCAGAAGAAGGGAATCGGAAATAACTGAGGAGCAGGACTAACCATGGGTACAAACAAAGGGAATTGGTGCTCGGGGAAACCATGACTTAGGGTCAGTGAGTCCTGTGAAGGCAAGTGCAGACATTTTAGAGGTCAAAGGCCCAGCTAATTCGGCCAGCCGAACACCAGCCACCATTTAGACAGATGCTCTTATTCAACAGTACCAAATTGGATTATTGGCAGTTTGAAATCATGTGACAGGGAGCTCAGTAAGCTCCAACTAGCGGGATATCGTCCAGTCCTATAAACCAGCGACCCTCGTGTGTAGTAATTTCACTTACAAATGTGCTTCGTGTCACTATAAAGAAGAAGAAAAGCGTGTCTTAAAATACTCATGCTCTTAAAGAGATGGACACCAATAGAAATTATATTTTTCACGCTGAATCTCATAACCGTACACCAGTTTTGGAAGTTAAGCCACTATCAGTAGCAAAAAACGGCACGTAGCACACTGTGAGAACCTGTTGTAAAATGAAAGGCAAATTCATTCTACGCCTCGGCCTGGTTGGCTTGAAGGAGGAACAAGAAGCTATGCTGCCTGGGTAGGGACCAATCACAGGAAGGCGATCAGACTAATCAGAGTTGGTTGTGAAACTGATGGCAGTATGTAGTAAAAAATAAATCCAAACGTCGGTATCATTCACTTACAACCTGCCCCTTGTGAGACTTTCAAAAATCTCAATACATTTAACTCAAATAATTTATTTGCAAAAAATAAGAAATTCGACCTACACGGTCCAACGAAACTTCTTCATTTATTGATTTACCTTTCTAGCGTTTACACACCTTGATCGGCATACTCCACACCAATCATTACAACTTGACCATTATAAGCCCATGTCCCAGGCTGTGAGGAGGTGGTGGAGGGGTGAGAAGGAAGGAGGATATAGGAAAACACATCGAATGAGAAAATACATGGTCGGCTATGGATACACCAACCCTTGTGTATTCCTGATCCTGCCCTGGAGGACAGAATTGAATGTCAGTGATAGTTTGGTGTTTCCCGCCAGAAAGCTCGTACTCAGGAAGGAGGACAATGAACTACCAAGTACGCTCTAGCTGAGTTCAACAACCTTGTAGCTATTGCTTGGTTTTGGACCTAGTCGCGGTGATCTACCTTTCTCTTACAACCACGTTCGTTTTTCAAATGACCAAGCAAACTCAAAAGATAACATTTTCTTACAATTTTTCAAAGCTAACGAAACTATGAAAAAACCAACAATCAAGAATAACAATGATATTTTTGCAAAAGCGATTCACAAAGCAAGGTTCGAGCAAATCTTTGCTCTTCGATTAAGGTGTCCAGTCCCCCAACTAGGGATGTGGAACGACACCCTTTGTTAGTGAACCAGCTGTGTCAACAGGGCCTTTAACCGGTTCGATAAACCTGGAGGTGTTGGTTGTAATTTAAAGCGGAGGGATATTCCTCGAGGCAGCGAAGTAAAGACTAGTCTTCAGACGCACGAGTCTCTGCCGAGCCGTTACCAGAGCGTTTTTGGGCTACGAACGTAACAATAAGGTGTGAACACGAATCAACTCTCCATTTCGCATTAGTTTGATATTTTACCACTCAACTATTAAAGTTGCAGAGCTATTGCTTTCCGTAGCCTCGCGAAGTAGATAATTTTCTTCAAGTCTCGAACCAACGATTTTGTTTCAATCTCATGAGTGGACTTTTCCTCATGACCTAACCGTAATATGCCATTTCTATCAATGGAAAAAG
Source organism: Pachypeltis micranthus (assembly GCA_020466155.1). NCBI lineage: Eukaryota > Metazoa > Arthropoda > Insecta > Hemiptera > Miridae > Pachypeltis > Pachypeltis micranthus. The sequence continues at coordinate 45,963,949 of CM035769.1, forward strand.
TATCACAATAACAAGAAAATTTGTTTGAGAATTTAGTCGGAAATAATCCTCCCTCCTCCCCCCCCCCACGCCATTATGTGTCGCTCTACATCTGCAATGTCGCTCCGCCGTTGTCCAGGGATCTAGTTGTGCCTGCACACTCAACTATCCGATTGGGCGAAACCCATGGTTGTTTTGGGCCAAGAATGGCAGTTTTATCGCTATGACGTAGTGTTTGATATCGTTCCTCTGGTATGCCTCAATAGGTAGCCATAAGCCAGCCATACACGAGCAGATATCTGCGACAGATATCGCGTTTTTAAACGATATCTGTGGGAAAGATCTGTGCGTTAGTGGGCGTTAAAAAATGATGAAAGATGTGAAAATCGACCAGAGATATCTGCGAGAGTTCAAATCTGGCAGATGGTAGTCGGGCGTCCCCCTTAACCTGCATACTTCTCGGAATCGATGTCTGTGGTTCAAAGAACTGTTCGATTGGATTGGGCAGTCACTTAACGTTAAGATGTTCTGTTGTCCACGAGTGTTTTCCCCTGTTTTCACATAAGTATTTCAAAACTCGTAACTGCAAACATTCGTAGGAAACTACAATTTTCGTAACTACAAAAAACGATCTCCCCACAACCTAATAAATTCGTAAATACATTATTACTTGTTGGCACCTACCCCCAGTGGCATACTTACCCCGGAATGGGGGGGGGATAGTATTTTCAAATTCAGTTGTAGTTTTTTATTTACAAAAAACCAAATGAATTGAACTATGGGAGCCGGAGAGATGAGCTAGCAAAATACTAAAGTTAACGTACCTGTTAGGTGAGTCCGTCTCCTCTGGCTTGTGAGTTACTGTGGGCAAGCGCTTTCGATGTAAAGACATCATCGTCTGGCCGTTAAGTCAGTACTGGAGTCAGTCAGTTGGTCGTGGTCTTTATATACAAAGAGAAAGGTGAAAGGGGTGATGGAGCGTCGGGGAAGGGGCGGGGAGAGGAGGTCATGTAGCTCAGGAAACCCCTAGAGATAAATGGAACGTGTTGGATGGTCTGTCAATTGTGGAATTTAAGTCTTTTTTGTGTAGGGTGGTCTGTAAATCCGTCAGTTGGTTGTTTTCGTTTGTGTAGTGTTTTGAGTGGTGTGAATATGGTGTCGCATTTTGTGTTGATTTGTTCATTTATGATCTGTCCATTGAAGTTTTTGTTTATAAATTTCCATGTTTTCTAATATGTTCAGTTTTCGTCCTTTGTATTGTTTGTGTAGTAAGGTGGTACAGTCCTGTATTTTGGTGGGTTCATGTCCAGTTGTTTTGAGGTGGTTGGCAAAGTTTGAATCGTCTTTGTTCCTACTAAGAGATTTAATGTGTTCTGAGTATCTGGTCCGTATTTTTCGTCCTGTCTGTCCTATGTATGCGTTTTTACAAGTACAAGTTATTTTATACACCCCACTTTGGTCGAGTGGGTCTGTATTTTCAGTCTTTGCAGTTAGTTTGGTTCTAAGTGTGTTGTCCGTACGTAATGCAATTTGTATACCTTCCTTTCGGAGGATATTAGTTATTCCGTATATTTGTGGTCCTGTGTACGTGAATGTGCAGCGTCTTGTTAAAGTCTGTGTATTTTCTGTTTTTGAGTCGTTTGTTTTGGAGTCATATTGTCTTAGTAATTTGTTTATTGTTTTTTTAGAGTAACCGTTATTTTCTGCGATAGTATTTATAATATCAAGTTCTTTTTTGTAATTTTGTTCGGATAGTGGGATCGTTGTTAGTCTCCGTATCATGTGTCTGAATGCACTTAGTTTATGTTGTTGTGGGTGGTTTGATGTAAAATGTATGGTCGTGTCGGTAGCGGTAGGTTTTCTAAAAATGTCGTATTGTAGTTCGTTGTCCAACCGTGTGATTTTTAGGTCTACACACAACGAAAACAACCAACTGACGGATTTACAGACCACCCTACACAAAAAAGACTTAAATTCCACAATTGACAGACCATCCAACACGTTCCATTTATCTCTAGGGGGTTTCCCCCTGAGCTACATGACCTCCTCTCCCCGCCCCTTCCCCGACGCTCCATCACCCCTTTCACCTTTCTCTTTGTATATAAAGACCACGACCAACTGACTGACTCCAGTACTGACTTAACGGCCAGACGATGATGTCTTTACATCGAAAGCGCTTGCCCACAGTAACTCACAAGCCAGAGGAGACGGACTCACCTAACAGGTACGTTAACTTTAGTAATTTGCCTACTGGCGGATATAACCCAATTTCTTTAATAGCTAGCAAAATGTTCACAATCCTGCGGGTTGTTCTCCCTAAGGTGCTTCAACAACTTCATGTGCCCGAACTTTCTCCTTTCCGAAACCCATGACTTCTCCCAAACTTGTCTTTTTTTGGCTTAGCCGTTTTATGGGCAATAAAATAAATACCCGCCGCAAAAGCCGCTAATTTACGCTTTTTATACTACGAGCCATGGCTGGCTATACACGAGCAGATATTTGCGGCAGATTTGGTCGCCCGATCTCATCTGACAGATATCGCTAACGATCCGGAGTGACCTATGAGGTCGGTCGTTGCCCCTTAACACGAAAAACGTATCGGCCGATCTTTCATGCCCGATATCTGTCACCTGACCAGTGCCCGATGTCATCTGTTCGTTCGTGGGATGAAATCTGACAGATTCAGGTCTGTCACCGACGTTCGCTTGGCAGACTCGAGTTATCGGGCGAATCCGAAATTTTTTCCAGATCGGTCACACATACGGATTAGTGACTGTCCGTAGTAAAAAGCGTAAATTAGCGGCTTTTGCCGGGGGTATTTTTTTTAGTGCCCATGAAACGGCTAAGCCAAAAAAAGACAAGTTTGGGGAAGAGAGGATGGGTTTCGGAAAGGAGAAAGTTCGGGCACATGAAGTTGTTGAAGCACTATAGGGAGAACAACCTGCGGGATTTTCCACAACTACCTGGGGATGAACTCGTTTGGCCACTCGTTTTTACCCATTTTTTGATATCGCACAAAAAAACACCAATAGAAACTGATTTCTTTAGAGGAGAGATCTCACAGGGGGTGGGGGTCGGGGGACACTCGTGGACAACTGAACATCTTAACGTTAAGGGACTCTGCCCGATCCAATCGAACAGCTCTGTGAACCACAGACATCGCTTCCGAGAAGTATGCAGGTTAAGGGGGACGCCCGACTACCATCTGCCAGATTTGAACTCTCGCAAATATCTCTGGTCGATTTTCACATCTTTCATCATTCTTTAACGCCCACTAGCGCACAGATCTTTCCCACAGATATCTTTTAAAAACGCAATACCTGCTCGTGTATGGCTACCTAATGATGAGTCGAATAGCGTGGTTTTCAGAGGTGTAAGATTGCGTCTATACGAATACCGTCGTTATATTATAGTTTTTCCCTGGCCTGCGTTCATTTCTTGCTATGCCACCTGCTTATGTTCAACCACCGGTCAGCAAGACTGGACATTTCGTGCAAATTGCCTAGCGCCGCTTATAAAATGACATTTTTCGTTGTTCCGTTCTAATCTGGTCACGTTTCGTGTCGTTTACCAGTGTTTTTCGATGCTGATGCGAATGGTATGGGTCTCGGAGGTGTGAGACTGGGGCAACATGGATACTATACTTTGCAACGTTTTTCCTTTATACAGCCCGCACTTGTGGTACTAGTATGCTAAAAATAACTGTTACGAGTCAAATAAGCTGCCCATTCGGCCGTAGTTTAATAATAGTAATAAATGAGAAACGTCCCACGAAAATTGGATCGCAAAGGGGTCGTTTGTTTTGACTATTTCAGTGTTTACCCAATGCGAAAATTAAAAAACTCGTCTTGCGATCCAATAAATTCTGGAACCTTATGCGCTATCAATTCTGTATAGACAAGCTTCAAGTACGAAGAAACTGCGTAAAAGTGTATGAAATTATCGCTCTGGTGATGCGTCGTATCAGATATTATAATATTACTACTCAACAGCGGATCAGCAGAGTCTCGAAAGGTTGGAAAGGTGTCACATTACGTTTTAACATGAACCTCAAACAGTTTTAGTTGTGGGTCGTTATCAGACCTTCACCGAATTGCCGACACCAAACAATCCTGTTGGAAGAATTTCTCGACAGTGGCATCTAATTCAGCTTTTCAAGAAATGTAGGAAACCTCTCCTTCGTTCTTCAACCAACGTCTACTGCATTTTACCACCCTAGACACTAGAAAATTGGGAGTTCTTGGCATATACAAGGAACAGGTAAAAATGAAAATGTGTCGAAAATAACGTTTTTTCGAACGTTTCGGTAACTGCTTCACCAGATGTAATAAATCTCGCCGAGTGTTCTTTAGCCATCCATACCCAAATTTGGTTCTCAGTAATTATTTCTGCGTATATATGTTGAACGAAGATATAGCGCCCTCATATTTAGCTGGTGTACGAACTTAAGGGGGTAAAGTTGGGTATTGCTAGGCACCAGATATTTTTTTCTCAAAATAGACACAAACGATTTCGTTCAAATGTCCTGTAGAGATAGCTAAAAATAACACGGTAGTACCGTAAAATTATCATACGTGGGGCAACGACGAGAGCAGCGCAATAAATGATAAAAAAACGTCGAAGAAAAACTATTTTAGCGCAGTTTTTCCCTATAAATTTAAGAGAAAAAAATTTTCCTCAATAAATGCCAGAAATTCCTTAGCGTTTTCAAAAAAATCAGGATGGTAGTCCCATAAATCGCCTATACGAGCTGAGTAACATTTGTATGACAATACCAGACTTTCCGGAGTTCATGTGACCTCATTTTTACTCACTACCATTTTTCACTGTTTTTACTTGATAATTCCGAAACAGTAAACACGATGTTCCCTGGATAAATCATGGTGACATTCCCAAAAATCGCCTGTGCTCTGATTGCCTATTTATGCATTAGTAGAGGAAACACAATACGAGTAAATTTCAGAACCTTAAGAACCACCAGTTTCCATGAAGATCGACGAGCTACGTTTTATCAAGTTAATATAAACTGAACGAAAAACGGATGCTATCAGCTACATTTTTTGGAAGCACTTGGGAGTGAAGAATGTTGTGTTATGACCCGCTCCAGATTTTTCGTTTTGTGTATTTCAATCAAATTACTATTCAACAACATTCGACCGTATCTGCGTTCAACGGTTGCTCACAGCCTTCCAGTGAACGTCCCACGAATGATGTTCCTGCGTTCATTCGAATAACAGGTAATTTAGGTGTCGTTGTTTCCACGTATAATTTGGAGTTGGTTCAATGTTTTTCTCCAGCAGGTCAACTTCTATTTCAGTCCCAATAACTGCATTGATATTTAATAAATAAACGAATTCGCGCTTTCATCGAAGTGAATTCGAGTCAGTAAATGAAGACGCACTAATCAACGAACAGACGAAGAGATGACAAGGCTTAATGGAAACGTTACAACGTACACACGCCGTTATTATCATAAACTGACAGGCCGTCCGAGAGCTTATGAATAATTTATCCGCTTTTTCAGCTATCATGCGACCGACTCACCTCGGGCTTAATGAGGAGAAAAATGGAGGGAAAGGGAGAGACAGGAACTGCCATCAGCTGGCTCTGCGTCACTGGACCCCTTCTAGACGAAAAGGACGAAGGGGGGCGGGGGTTGGGAACTGCACAATTCGCGTCTAAATAACTCGAAATAATAATTAAACAAACGAGGCGGAAGGACGGGAGCAGCCTGGAGCAAAGAAGAATGAGCAGAGTTATGAGTTGGATGGTGGAAGGAAGGGGGGTAGATGGGATTGCAAGGGGCGTTCACTGAGTAGTGAATCTGAAACGGGAGGTTTTGAATTGTTAAACCAAACACAGGAATGTATTCCAAATGAGCCCTTACACGGAGCCTATTGAATTTTAATTGTCCCCTCTCCGTCCCTCTCGCCGACTGACGCCACCCCACTCTCCGGCAGCTGCATGAATAATCTCGCCCAAAACACCATTTGCAGAGAACGAGAACCAACCGAGGAAAGTCGTCAGTAAATTTTCTGGGGGTTTGCGAAAAAAAAAGATCCATCTTCGTGGTCCTTGGATTCTATTATTCAGAAGCAGGCGAAAGGGTTACTACAGGAAGTTTATCAAGATAATACGTGGTTACATGAGAGCTCTTAAGAGCCTGAGGAGTTTGGCAGGAGTGCCTTAATTCCAAGTGCGCAGTAGGTTTTAACGACTGTAGAATTAAACACGAAGATGCACGTTCCAAAGTTGATCAAGACACCACAGGAGAGTGCACTTGGCCTACTCCTTTTAATAATCTCACAGAAAATGATACATGCAGGTGCAATCAGAATCAATTAGCAAACTAAATCGGTTAGTTTCCCAAGTGAAGTATTCTTCTAGCTTGAGGTTGTTCATGCCAGGCAGAGGTACAACAAGCAGACTCGTGTTCGATTCCCCAAATCAAAATCACGCAGTTTTATTGAGATCTCGCAACTACGTGCAGCAGGAAAGCCTTGGGCAAGATTGCCTACGTAGACCAGCAACTCGACAACAGGCTATCTGCCTTACCTAAATTCAGCACAAGGTCAGTTCGACTCATTGCGTCGTGACAATTGCCTGGCATCACCTGGAAAAGTTCAGTTATCGTCGTTCTGTTGTAGTCAGGTCATGTGTCGTATCGTTAATTAGTATTTTCCGCTGTTGTAAAGAATGGGGTGAGTTTCAGAGGTGTGAGACTGCAAGAGAACTATAAACCGTTCTGTGACAATTTGTGGGGTTCTTTAACTGTACCTTCTGCTTCTCCTTGTACCGTATACACGTTCACGTTCTACCAGCCCGATAAATATTATTACGTAATATAATAATATAAATATGTATTGTTGTTATTTTCGCATTATATTTAGACAGCGGGCGTTTATTAATTTCTGTGCACCCTTCGTGATATTGCTCGGGGTTAATATCCTGATGCTCGTGATTAGATCCAAGTTTATACTTCCTCTTTTCTCATTAGTCCTCCGGGACCGTTTAGTCTATCTTGTGGATGTCAAGTTGTCAATAATAGTCGTTTTCGTTCTCATAAAGTTGACTCTCTCTTGTCAATTTCAACGGGTCAGCCCGTTCATCCCAGGCCAGAAGGGGCTTGGAAAACGTCTACCGTGGATGTTGAGTTTCAGAATTGCAAATTCCGCACTGTCGAATTCACGAACGATTTGAAACATGCGCTGGGAACAAACCTGACTGCCCTAGAAGCTGTTGGTGGGGAAAGGCCTCGAGTAAACAGTCGGATCTATAAATAGGTTTGTCGGTAAAACGGTTCGAACTTATGGTCGTCGTCCCCCAACTTCACAACCATCGCCTCAACCGCTTCCTTGGAATGTTTTTGCATAATTGACCAGGGGGATGGCAGTGGGGGAGGGGGGGCTATTTATAGGGGAGGGATAAATTTCCACGGCGTCACCCCCGATCTGGTTGTGAAGGGGGGCGTTAAATAGATTGGAATTAATTATTAGCGAGGGGAAGGAGGGAGTTTTGCGATGTGGAGAGGGAGCTCTTCAAAGCTCGCTCTTACGCGCTGCCACACGATAACCTCTCCGTCGCCCCGTTCCACTTTCTGCTCGACGAAAGAGCCTCTTGAAGCTCAGACGGCGAGGTCACTGTCGTTGCAATCGCCTTTTTACGGACTGGAAACGAAATTTATTTGACCGCCATCGAATAACATTTTTGAGCTTATTTCAGATTTTGCAGGCTTGAAATGACTTTGAAATAAAATCTGGTGCGCAACATCACACAACTTTATGCAACCGCCATAATTTCAACGATCTGTTGCATATACGATAAACATTTATCGAGATCAAAATGTAGATTCCAGTTACCTGAGAGCACCCCGCAATTTCGATCGAAATCCTCAGAGCTGCTCATGGAAAAATTAAAAACTACATAATTTAATTTTCGACAAGTCGTTTTCCGATCTTGGCTTATACTTCCGTTTTCAACCTGGACTGCAGAACTGTTTGTGAAAAACCAAACACAGGTAAAGGTGGCTAAAAAAACTTAGAAATGTTTGGAAAACAAAAGACACACGGCAGCCTTAGGGACTCGATAAACCTAACATCAATTAAAACCCTAATATTTACCTGTCCCGGAGGCTACGCAGAGGTCAAAGTTGTGCTCACTTCTCCCCAGACAGTCACCGGGTAATGTACGTAAACAGAAATAATCTCCCCTCGAGGCGGTCAAGGTCAAACTGCACGATAGCTCCCAGGTTTAGCGATTTTTCTAAAGTTCACGGTAAAATGCAACTAGCGAGTGTTTACAGACTGAATGAAACCAATCTCAAATCTCTCCGGAAACCCCGAACCCCAATTGAGCGTGCGCAAAACGTAACGGTTAATCAAACGCTGGACATCCCCCCACCCCTCACCCTCAACCACCACCTCCGCCACAAACGACAAGCGAACATTGAAATGAAATATCCGGACAGTTTAATAACCGAACGCGTTAAAACTTCATGAGACGAGTCCTTTAAGCGGATATTTATTTAAGCCGTTGTGTCTGAAATTCATTCCGGAATTCTCGTTTAATGAAAAATACGTTCGCGGTCCGTCGAGTGCGACTTTTAACGCTCGAACGAAATCCGGACGCAATTAACTTTAGAGCGCAACGTTTATGTTTCTGCGGCATTGTATATTCAGTTTTTCGGGGTGAGCTGCAATGACGAAATGTTGTAGTTAACCTTTTCAGTGTGTCACTACTATAGTTAAGGTCAAGTAAGAGAGGACGACTAGGGGGGGGGAGAGAGAGAGAGAGAGAGAATGCGGTAGGAGAGCAAGAGTCAGAGAGAAAGAGAGGGTGAGTGAGTTAGAACGAGCGGAGTGGGGGAGAGAGTGAGGTGATCGTTGACTCGGCAGGAGTGTACTTCGAGACCCACCGAGCGAGGCACCTCGTCTCCACCAAACGCCAAGCACTTCGTTTTATCCACACATTGAGAGTGAAGAAGTTCGTCAAAAACCTGTCATTAACCCACCCTCTATCTCCCACGGAGGGCCAGGAATGAGCAAGGCAGTAGCATCAGTAAACATGAAGACCCCACCCTCAGAGCAAGTGGAGGATGTATATGATAAAGAGGACATGTGCTGGTCAACAACAGCGAGCACGAAGAGGAAGGAGTAACCGCAGTAGGGGACTACAATTGTATCGGAGAAGGCTGAATGGCTGATACGTGGGCTGGAAATGACTGAGAGTGTTGAACTGCACCAAAAAGGAAGCCATTAGCAGGGGAGGGTACGGATGTGAGCAATTCGTGATTAAGATAAGAGAAGAATAAACGAAGACTTGTCCAATGTAACTTTCCTTCACCAAAACACCACCACACAGGCTCCAATCTACTTACTGGACTTCACCCTGCTGGGCACTATCTGCTAGACAGCAACCAAACTAGAGGAGGCTTGAATCCATAATCCAATTTCCCTCAGCCTGCTGAGGTGTGTAATTCTATCAATTGACTCAAATGTCAATAACTCCCTGCAGTAAATAATTGACTACCTTCCCAGACGACCTTTCCTCTAGTTGCTGGATCAGCTCTAAGGAGGTTGACTGGGCACCCAAACAGAGGCTTGCCAATGGGTTCCCAGCCCTCTTATATGCCCTACCTAAACAATGACTTTTAAAACACCACTAACTTGTAGCCGAAGATTACGCTTAGGCACTCTGGGTTTTGATGGGGCACTCAGGGTCGCACCAATCCAGGAGCCTTTCTAGAATTTGTGCAGGCACGTAACATGCCTACTATTACTCTCTTCCCACCCCTTCCAGAGAGACAGTGAGGGGAGCAGCCTCATGTCGTGGCATTTCGATGGAATCTCAAGAGTTGAACCGCCTGTACAGGTCGTTGGAGGGAAACAAATCGAAGGAGAGTTTCCACGAGACGTCTTCTCCCCCCAAATCCCGTAGTTCCCCAGGGGATCGACACTAACTATCTCATTATATCATTTCAAACAAGCCCCCCCCCCACCCCCTACTTGCACCTCTCCCCTCTACATATCCATCACCCCCCCCCTTCACAACACCACCAAGACCCTCTTTGAGTTTCACGAGGTTTTCCTTTATTCGAGCAAAAGGAAGGAGAAGCCTGAGTAGCGTTTCCATCGAGGTTTTGGGAGCCACCCTCAGCTGAGCCTTCCCCCCTACGACCTTCTCCAAACCTCCCTTGGCACCATCCATCCGCCGGCGTCAAGTGTGAAGGAGCAGAGCCGTCGTTAACTATTCAGGCCGCTTTTACGGGTGGAAAGGGCAACGTTGTTTGGCTGCACTCAATTCGAGGGGAAGAGAAAATTATTTATCAACGTGTTAAAGTGCGGCGAGTGTAAGAGCTGAAAAGTATAGAGAGAGAGAGAGAGAGAGTGGTGTAGGTGGAAAAAGAGTGGGAAGGGGGAAATGCTCAGTTTGATGAGGAGACGAGCAAGCGTTTGTGAGTCTTCTTCTGTCTGACAGTTTTAGATTGCTTTGTTCTTCCGAACAACTCTTTTTTTTTACCATTCATTCTAATTTCCAGCGCTACAATCGTCACTTTTGTTTTCCGTTCATTTGTCAACATCCTCTCAGCCTGTCAAGAGTTGGTTTCCGGGCCGCCTGAGACAAGCAAAAGTTACGGGGCAATCACGCTGCGCCACCCCTTTGCCCTCGTACAGTAACAACCTCACAAAGGAAAACCCGTTTAGATGCTTCCCTTGTGAGAAATTGAACATTTGAACAATCTCATTCACACACCCGCTGAAACTTGTTTATTTCCGCTGTTATTACAACGCTGTTTTTTTTATATATAACCGTTATTGTTTATTTAATAACCACTTGTCTTGATCATTAAAATTTTGTATCGCGAAATTCCGAATTCGTATGACAATTATAACAGGAACAACTAAGCGCATATTCCTCATCTAACAACCTCACTTATATCACTAAACCTTCCCCCCACCACCACCATTCATCATAAATATTTTGCTTTTGCACTGAAACACAGACATAGACCTTTCTACGGTTTCTTCACGTTTGGCTCATGTCTGGAGTAGTTCAGTAGTCTCGTCTCTATCAACCTCGAGCTCAGGCTTCCAGTGCCTTCCCCAGTCTTAATCTGTAGCCGCCGACCCTGGAATCCCAGAACCCCAGCCGTAGTTCGGTTTCGATTTTCTGACGTCTTTTTCCGCTTGCGGTGTCTCCAGTTAGAATTTTCCTCCCCCCACCCCTTAATCATCACACTTCTACTTTGCCACCTACTTAGGGCAGCCTATCCTAGATCGCTGGTCGTTACTCTTGCTCTTAGCTCACGTACCAGCGTACACCAGTACAACTATTCTAAGTCCACACACATCTCAGAAGTTCACAGAATACACTTCTCTCTCCCCCTTTCTTTCACCCTCTCTCTCTCCTCTCTCCCTCAATATCCCTTCATTCAATCTCTCCCTGTCTCTCTTAGCATCTATTCACTCTTTTTATCGGTTAATGCTAAAGATTTCGTTGTACTGCAGTGGAGTACATGCGTGTGCCCCTCTCTCTGGGTCACCCCATACATTTTTTATGTGAGATTAACTATTCCTAAATGTTACATGGTTAAAATGTGTTGTGTTAGTATGAGTAAATCAGTATTATTACTATGCTTGGTTGTGTTAAGTGTTAAGGCTACAAAATTCACTGCGGGAACGGGGGGCCATTTCCTAGTAGTCTCCCTTCTCGATATGTGCATGTATATAGCAAAAATTGTGTACGATGGTTGGCATGAACGGTCGGTTGAAACAGTAAGGCTTGAGAAGGCAGGGCTTATTAGGCAGAGGGTTGCCAAGTTGAGTTTTTATGTTGTTTCCGCACTCTTTTGATTTCATGATTTGTATAGTTTTATTGCGAGTTTATTTCCCTTTCTGTTAATTTTTTTGTAGCTATTTTAGGACTTTACTCATGAAAAATCTGTGAAGTTTGGGGGTTTTCACCCATTCCAACCAACTTGTGTGAAAGGTTGGAAGTGTTTAGTTGAATGTAACTTATTTTGTTTGAATGCGTTATTCACTGCGTTTTCTGCGTCTAGCAAGGCAAACAACTCATACAACATCGCTCATAACATAACATCACGCGTACTCTAACCACTGTGATGGAACTGAGTAGCCCAACAACCCTTGTCCAAGTAATCAGCGGCTTGCCATACCTCCTGAAATCACGCCACGTGCAATGCAGCTACCTTGAGAGTCGCTTCAACTACGAAACAGTGCTACCACTTTTTCGTAATTATTCGTTTTTGACCAAAACACAAACATTTTCCCGTACTTCCAGAAGCATTTTCATTTTTTCAATACGTTTGTTAATTTTAATTTTTTTACGACTGTGTCACTGTTCAAGACTCATTCGGACATCTTAGCTACGGAGCATCGTTACATCCAACGCGGTCAAATACCGTTCCGTTGAAAATGGCCTTTATTCTCATTTCCTTTCATTGAAAATAAAAGTTTCTTTCAGGGCAGAATATTCTACTTGCCGACAAATCAAACGACCCTAATATCCTTAGTCACTACAAACTATTGAATTTTGTCCATAAATGTCTGATGAGGGAATAGGTGAACATTTAATCGCAATTACACATGTATCAATGAGGAACGTATTCAGTTTTCATTCACTTTCACTGGATTAATGTGGAACATGGGAAGAAGAAAGTGGAGAAAAGGTGAATAAATACACTTTTCTCTTAATAGACTTCTTTAATATTCTCTCCCTACATTGGACAAACAATGCTTGAAATGGGGCAGGCGAAAGACCCTCCTCCAGCTTAACTAGCTACCAACGGTGGCCTTCTAATTTTTTCTCTCTCTCCCTTAAAACTTGGCAGCAGTTCATATCACCCTGTCCTCCTTTCAAGATAATATCAAGAAATACGAGCTCTTCTAAATCGTATGAGTTAATGAAGGAAGCCGAAAACGAATGGGCTAACGACATAAAGAAATCGGAGCGTGGGCTTTAGGTCGACATTATGGCGGTCGTGGGTCGCTTGGTTGAGGGAGAGAAAAAAAGGAATTCGGCCGGAAATCTAAAGGCCGTTGTAATTTGGCCTCGTCCCTCATACGAACCCCACCAATCATGCGCCAATAATAGAGGGCCGAATGACACGCAAAAAAAAGGAGGGGGAGAAGAAAGTGGCGTTCGGCTCGATTTAGTGGATAATTGAGAGCTTGGCGGATTATGACATCCAGAAGGATCTCGTAGCTGAGGCGTTGAGTCTGGCCTGTATCAACAGATGCCGGTACGTTTCACGGCAAGATATGGTTATCTTCGACATCTGCACAAAAATAAAGTAGCAGACTTCTACTTTACGCCTACCAAGGCTCTATGATTTATGAGCCAACGAGCTCAATGTGCTGATGGAAAGGGCCAGGGATCCGGGCAGCGACGCCATTAGCTGGGCTGCCATCTCTCTAGGCAGAGCTCTTTGCAGTGACACTTTGCGTGGACTACATTCTGCGTCGAGTGCTGAAACGGGAGAACGATATATTATGTCGGGCTGCACTTCTTATATCTTTTTATTAGGCTGGGCTGAATACTTAGGCTGATAGGAACATTTTAACTATGTGTTGAGTGACGAGTTACACAATAATGGAAGGAAATGAGAAGGCCGACGAAATGGCAAGGGATCCAATAGCGTAAGAAGTTGACAAGAGAAAGGAGTGCAGGACTGCCTATTGGCTGGATGTGCCTGGCCAAAGAAATTCAAATTCTTTTTCAAAGTCTTTTGGGATTTTCTCAGTCAGGAGAGAGAAAGTATAGGGATGGTAAGTTGCATGATTACATCAATAAGGTACCACCTGGGCAAGATTCTCGAGGACGGGATGGAGTCAGCGGATCATGTACTGAGTACTTACAACAGGCTGGCCGTGCAGTGAGTCTTTCCTGCTGCCAGAAGAGGTTGTAGGGACATGGGAGTGGAACCGATGCACTAGGGACATGGGAGTGGAACCGAGAGGACATGAGGCTGTTCATTGGCATGGGCACCACACAATAGGCCCAACCCTTTTAAGGCCACTGAGAAGGGCCTTCAGTCGCACTGTTAAGAGGAAAAAGAGAAGAATTGATGTACTTTATAACACATACCACAATAGCATGTGAAATCCTGATCGAGGTCAACTATTAATGGAAAGGACTCAAGCCTTTGCATCGTAACAGCCGCACCATACACATCTAGACACGAACACTGTTACCACAAATCCCTTAAATGAAAAGGTGCTTGGGAAGCAGTCGGTGGGCATGATTATCGTACGATTGACAGGTCGATTAATCCGATGGGTAAGTATTGCGCTCGTGCAAGACAAAGGAGAGTTTTCTTCCTACTTTATGTGGGATACCTGAAGACGGCTGAAACCGATTGAGCTAGTTCTCTTCATAATTTTTCGAAGGTTTGAACATACTTGTAGCAGATAATCAAATTCACAGTGGTAGAGGGTAGTTGGTAGTGCTTTGGGTGCTAACCTTCACCAGCGTTGGCAGGCCTGCGGCAGCTAGATGGAAGCGGTTCTTAGATTTTCCGAGACGCGGGATGTGACTGGCCGTTGACATTCTAATTCTTCGGATTCCCAACGTCGCATCGCAACAGAACTTTCTCCGTTTCTTGCTAGCCCATAGTTTCAGATCTTTTCTCCATTTAAATATTGTTGGATAAAGGCGAGCAAATTCCTGGTATAATTTATCCTTTGTCCCCTTATTATCGTTAACTAGATCGGAGCTATTAGGTTAACTTGGAGGGCTTTGATTCATTTAATTTTTATAATTATTTGAAGTGGATCTTATACGTTCCTAATTTATCTCTCCACCCCCCACCCCCCAAGAAGTGTTATTTTGTTTATTTATAGTTTAAGGTAACTTTTTGTTTTTTACCTGATTTATGTTGCGGTAGAAATCCCCTAAACTCATTAAAAGCGAAGGATTCCTGTATTTTTGTAGGTACGATTACTTTCAGGGGGCTATCACAGTTCGTCTTTACATTCAGTGAACGATTTATTATGTTCCGCATATTTTTCGTTGTTTTTTCAAGTACTGCTGAGTCAAGTTTTAACAAGCACACACGTCCTGAGAAACAAAACGAGTGGTGGGATCAGTCGCTATACCTCTGAAAATCGCCGAATGGGTTGAAGTAGGCTGGAGACAATTGGCCGGATGTCAGTTGTGAGAGAAATAAGGAGGGAGCTTTTTTTTTTAAATTGATGTGGATCTGCACATACTGTATTAAAGGAACACTTGGAAGGAAGGTCCATACTCCAACCTATTTCCTTGACTCAAAGAGGGGATAACATGATTGTCCCCTGGCTCCGCTAACGCGCTATGGGACTCAGGCTAGAACCTTCATCATAAAGCAAAACCGGCGTCATTCATCTTCCGTTTAAAAGAAAATTTCGGAACCAAGTTTAACCGGAAAACCCATTGCTTGCCACTGACACGGTTGATAAGTTGGTTTTTCCGCTCGAACAACATTCTTTTCCTGGACTCTGACTGAAGCGGAAGATCAGCTGCAGATGGAAGAGAAGGTGAATCATAAACTGCACCCAGTTTTATTTTTTGGCAAAAGCTAAGTAAAGTCAGAAGTAAAGAAGAGCGTTATCTCATTCTGAGCGATTAATCCAACGAGGAGGAGAACCTCCGAACATCATCGTTCTCAACTCCTTACGAATTGCTCTCAACTCTACCGACATCACTCTTCCCCCTTCCTCTTATTTCATAGCCATACCCCTCTCTCACCATCCACTCTTTTACCCCCGCGTATCTGAAACCCCCCGCCCTCAACCACCACCCCAACCATCCCGCCACTCCATCACGTTTTTTTTTTAAACCGGGAAAGGTAAATGGCGAGGAAGGTAACAGATTGTAAACGACAGGGAAAGTTGGCCGTCAATAACGACCCTGTGGAAAGGGGATGCTGAGATGGCGTTGAGGAGAGGGGTATCTACTCACTCGCATGGTTTAACGAGTCCACCGCCCTCACGTTTCTCGCATAAACTTTCTTTTCCTTCCTTGGGGGAAAAAAAATGTAGTGGCACGAGAAGGATTGGCGAGAGGGGGGAGGGCGGGCCGGAAGAAGGTACTACAAGTACAAGAAGAAGCAGAATTGTTTTCAGAGTTTCGATCGACTGCTAACCCAGTTACGTGATTAGCAACATGTGCTTGATTCAGGGCCCTAGTTTTCAAAGTTTTTTTTTATGGGAACTATGAGGGCAAGTACGCTTTGCAGTTTCGTGTTGTCGGTTTTTGTAACATTTGTTGGAGGTTTTTCAATTTAATGACCGGGAATTGGAGCAACAAGTGACTCGTGGAGACAGAAATGTTTACTGCAGTTGTATTTCGACGCCGCTGACTGCCAGAAGAACGATCGCTAAGCCTGTGGCTGGGAGAAGGGATTGTCGTTGAATGGCGGCAAGTGTAAAAAAATGTATACCAGAATAACGTCCACCGGCATTAATCTTTAAACTTTTCGCATATTGCGAAAAACTTTGCGTACCGTGAAGTACCCATTCTCATGATACATAAGTTTGCGAGCCTTACTCATAATAATTACATGCGTTAATAACGCCTGCTCACAATGGTAAGCTTGTTGACACTAACCAACAACTGTTTCACGCACTGATAACGAAAAGCCTTTAGTCGTAGGATGCTGCTCAACCTCATACCACACGGTTCTAAGCCATTCTGTAGCTTTGGATGTTGACGAAAAGGACACTGCAGGATAGATTTTAGAGTCACCAACGTTCAAAGAACCTTTCAAGGTTGAATCCCGTACTGCCTGATTCCAATTGTAAGCACCCCAGTGATCGCAGTATAATGGTTAAAGACGATGATTCACATTCTAAGGAAACTCAAAGTATAGGGTTAGAGCTCGTGATCGCTGTAATTTTTTCCAGAGTCAGCGTATCCCAACATTTCCAATCCCCTTGTAACACTCGGATTAGTCCTTTGCACTTCTTACCAAGGGCTTATCTGAGCCCTCATGATGAGCCGAACCGTTTGAACAATACCTATTGCTGCAAGCGCATCAAGCTGCAAGTGGCTGAGAGGAAACCACAACATATTCCCTGAAATGCCAATATACATATAGTCTGGCCTTGGCGGCGATAGGCCCTAACCAGGTCAAATAAGGGTGGACAATATTTACCCACCAAACTACTACCAGCTGTTGTTCCAAGTTTCTGTAGTTGCACCACTCTCTACTAGATGAACTAGGTGGTCATTTATTGCCTTTAAGCTATATAAAATATTTTGTTTATTATTCCTTCTGAATAATACATCTATGTTATCCTTTGTTAACCGTGTAGAAAATTTGACTGTTTCAATTCAAGACATGGTGATTTCAAATCGGCGATGTCCGTACGCTGTTCAGGCCACATTTAGCCTTTAACGTAATTTAAAAAATTCATTTTTTCGCATAAAAATTCAATTTGGGATATAGTTGGATGAGAGAGAGAGAGAGAGAGAGAGAGAGAGAGAGAGAGAGAGAGAGAGAGAGAGAGAGAGAGAGACAGAGAGAGAGAGAGAGAGAGACTACAGGGCATCAGCCAAAGCTGAGGAACAGCGATCTGAGTCGTGGCCACATATGGGCCCATTTCCCATCACCCAAGTTATACAAGGGATCCGGCTTTGGCTCCTGGAATGGGTACTGGGATCTGCCGGTTCCCTCCACAAATTTGAGGATTCTCCTCCATTCGTTGTGTCGTATATCGTCCCTGTCTATAGTCCGTCCTTCAAGTCTTTCCAATCTGGTTCTAAACCATATTGGGCATTCCCATATGAAATGCTCAACTGACTCTATTTCCCCGCTGGAGCATTCTGCCCCAATTGTTGGGTTATATCTGTGTAACGTGTTCCGGACTGCGTTATGTCCAGTTAACATGCCTATTAATCTTCCTATTTGATTCCTATTTAGTTTTAGCGCCCATTCCTTCTTTTGTTTGTTGTACCTTGCGCTTAGAGAATTCAAGGCCTCTGTAGTTGTCTATGTCATTGCTGACTCTACCTCAGAGGGTAGTATTTATGGCCTTCTTGACTGTTGCCATCATAACTGCCGCATAGGGTTCTGCTCCATGGAAGTGATTGGTCGATCCCTCTTTGGCTGGTCGAGGGGTGCCAGTCACGATATGCTATCAAACGCTACTCCAGTCTCAATGAGAACGTCTTAGCCTTTTACGAAAAGTTGCAGATGACAACAGTAATGTCCAATTTGGATCTTTTATTTGTCCTCTTACTGCATGCCAGAGGAGTTTTAACGGGCGCCAAGGATCCCATAATTTCTTCCACATTGACGTGGGAGTGTCTGCTCATTACGAGCCATATTGAATTCATGTATATTGTTATAGACTGGAGTTAGGGCGGGAGTATTTAAAGTGATGCAGCAGCAATCTTGACATGTGTCTACGCAATTATACCACGTTGCCAGTCATATTGAATCACAATCGCATCACATGTCCAATTGGACGAAGACTGTTTCCACAAATGCGACGTTTGAACTGTGATGTGGGTTGTTTCGCACTCAGAACTAATTATTCCGTCCAATTGACAGAGTTACGGGCGTTTCTTGGGCGCATAAAAGAGGCTTAGAGCGACCACTACGAGGTATGTCAGTAGCCGCATCAATAGTTGATGTCTATTATCGAGCAATGTCCTCTGCGGCATTCACTGATGTTAAATGTAGATTCATTACCGCGCTGGGTGTTTCCCTACTAATAGCGTCTAATACCACTATATACCGCTATTATCCTCGACCGCAGGTCTTACATTATCTAAAGCCCCCCCTCGGCAATCGATATAGAGCCAACGTTAGCCTCGGCGACTATCCGACAAGAGATTCAATTAAATCACGTTTTACATTTCATTAGAGGCCGATACAATCAAACGCGAAACGATTTAAGTGGGATAAGAGCGAAGCCCCACGGTTTCCCGAATAAATGCTCCGGGTCTTTCGACGAAGATTGAGTTGAGTTTGGTCCCAGGAACGGTTCAGGTTGGATCCTCTGGATCGGGTAGCAATTCAACCCATTTTGAACTAACAATAAACGTGAAAACACGAGCCGTATAGTGAAGTTTTGAACCGTGATAAAATGAGGGGGACAATACGAATAAATTGTCAAACATTTTGCGACGAAAACTTTATAGCGTTGTTTTTCTAATAAATACCGTTCAAATGATACTAGCGGCCGGGGGAGTATGAATGAAACCCGAAAACGGCAGGGCCCGACGAAATGAGCTACAGTCATCAATAGTTGGATGATAACACTCCACTCGTCACAACGAAGTACGGCCCACCCCCACCCCCCACGATCAGAATGGTAAACGATAGTTAAAAGCTCGAACCATGGTAAGCGATTCGTGGAATGATCGAGTGTTGGTATTATTGTAGTATTATGTAGGTATAGGAGTTAGGCGGCCCAGATCAGGTTCATGACTGGCAGATGGGGCTAACACTCCAGCGGGACATCCTGCTAGCCGTCCAACTGGAACACCCCACCACATCCCACCTGGCCATCCTACTAGACGGTGCACCCTCCCTGGGCCTGATCCTCGACCTGGCAGTGCCTCGATCCTGCGTTTGGCGGGTCTGGGTGACAGAGTACTGGGGACCAGTCCAGGCTCTCCTTCCCTCGATCCAGCAAAAGGAAGCAAATTCACTCTCACCCAGGAAGCGCTCATCAGTAGGTGGCAGGCGCTGCGGTGGGACGAGGGTCCCACAGTGCAGCACCTCCACAGCATCTTCCCCTCAGCTGGGAACAGGCTGGTGGAGGCCATCCTTCGCAGCAGTGCAGCTGCTCTCAGGCGACAGTGCCTTTAACGTGTGGCTGCACTTCTTCAGGCGCCTCCCTTCAGTAGTTACCTCTGTGGAGAGGCCGTAGAGAGTGCAGCACATGTACTCTTCGTCTGCTGTATATACTATGCTCGAGAGCGCGGTCGGCTTCCTGTGGTAGGAGGAGTCTCACAGCTCCTTCCCAGCAAGGCAAGGTCTGCCAGTTCCACAACTGAAGGGGAGATGCTGCGACAGGTGTCGGTGAACTGCCAGAAGGGCGACAAATCCCACGCAACCCCCAGGCAATTGCAGCCTCCAACATGAGAGAATTCAACCACCACCCCAGCGTAGAGTCGCGAGTGCCCTCGCGGACCAACAGGCCTGGCTCATTTCCTCATAGGTGTATGAGTTAGGTATTAGAAGTGGAGCTCAAATCATCCTCACGACAATCTTCAAACCAGGGCTCATTTCTACAGTCTAACGCTCTCCGAGTGCCGTTGGTGGTGCAGTAAGTCATCGACACTACGTTAGTTTAATGAAATGATCTAGAGCACCCCACAAAAATTCGTTATTCGTTCGAACCACCGCCTTTTCACTTATTATAATTTGTCTCTATTTTGGTTGCATAATTCTAGAAAATCACTGGCACAGTTTCAAACAAATCACGTTGATTATTTCATTTAACTACCTGTCCAGCGGTTATTCAATTAAAGACGTGAGATAATCAGGCGCAACCCCTGCTGCTAGGGTGATAAAAACGCTGAATGTGTATAGATACATTTTGTTTAGCGCAGCCCGGTTTTCTCATACATATCACGGAACTACAGCGTTGTCCACATCAAAGAACGCGCTCTACCGAATTCTCACAACTAAAACATGCTAAAATGCTTCAAAAAGACGAGCGACTTGCGCAACGTAAAACATCAAATTGAGAACATAATAAAAATACTTCGAGGTCAAGGAGAAAACGGAATGTCTGGTAGATGATGAGCCCAAATTGGGGTTTACCGCATCAATTCCGAGTTAACATTCAATCGCTCTTGTTTTTCCCAACTACAGCTCCTAATCTAGAAGATGTTACTGTCAAGATTATTCAAAGAGCGCCGGGGCTTCATCAATCATGTGTCACATAATACATCCCTTCAATCAAACCGATATTTGGTCATTATAGTTCATCATTTTATTGGGCCTTAGAACGCACAAATGTTTTTTCGATATAGTTATAATTGAAACCGTCCATTGAGTGAATTTTGATAACGTTCAACGGCTATTTAGAACAAATAAAAGCAAGCGGAGTCGCAATATGCTCATTTTCTGGGTTGGTCTAGCCATTGGATATCTTACTGGCACTCGAGATTAGAGTGAGCATCACCGAATGAAGGCGTAGCAACTGTTATGTGCTTTGAAACACGTGGAACTGTCAAGATGATTTTTGAACAGTTTTCCTCTGATCTTCAAGTCCAAAAGTTCAAAATATCAACTGCGTAGTAACGCACAACTTTCCGCAACCCCCCTCCCCCCATAACTTCGACGACCCACAGCATATAGGGGCGCTATATCTCCGTTCAACGCGTTTCTACAGGAGCATTTATGGAGAACAAAATGTAGAAACTAGTTAGTTGAGGAAACTCCGCGAATTTGATCGAAATGGTTCGAGCCGTTTTCGAGAAAATTGGAAAGCCGATAAATTAATATTCGACAAATCTCGTTTTCCGTTGAATTAATTTGGCTCATACACTCAGTTTGCGTGGTATGGTAAAATGTAAGCTAAATATCAACTTGGAGTCGATTTGGTGCATCCTTTGTCTTAATTGAATTCATACATTTTTTTTCTTTTCTTCAAAGCTCATCGCAAATGAGCACGGAGAAAAGGGAGAAACTAAATAAATAATAAGTAAGGAAATGGGAGAGTGCCCAGACTACCCTACGCTGGCTCTAGGATAGAAGGATTGTGACAGGGTAGCAAAGAAGGGTAAAAGGATGTTGCACCACGATAGAACGACCACCAGTTAAGGTACGCCCCTTGCAACATGCCCCTGGTGACACCAGGAAGAACGCCTGCTGACACTTCCAGCCGACGCATCTCCTCAGCACTTTTCTTGTACAACACACCACTCCAGGACACAGTCATTGCTGCAACCCTGACGTTACCTGCCTCCACTACACGAACTTCCGTCACTGCCATACTTAAATCCGTCCTATCGTATTGCCAAGTTAGCTCAAGATCCTGGCCGCCAGATACAACCTGGACATCCAGCAGGATCACTGCAGACTAGTTGAGGCCAACAGTGACGATGATAGGCCTCAGTCCTACTCCAGAGACCGGTAGTGCCTCTCTCTCTCTCCACTTCCCAGCCCTCAGATGACAATGCACCAGCAACCTGTTTCAAGACCACCCCCATGAGTACGTGGACACACCTACACCACATGATTCAACGACTCAAACCAATTACCACTGGCACAACAGCGAGGATTCACAACATTACGATCCCGGCCTCTTGTTTGCTGTAGGCAGTGAGGCACACAAACGGAGTGAGAGTGCTGGTAATCCTTCCCATGAATTCCCTCTGAAGTCCACTCCACCCACGCAGAAGAGCATGGGGAGTCACGACACTGCCTGAGTTCCCATCCGTCAACTGAACCATGAAGAGCAGCCGCAAACTTACTGGGCTTACTGGGCTTTGGGACAGATGGAGTCGCCATTTCACACTACTGCAGCTGATCCTGGACGAATCCAAGACCAGCCACAACAATGTGCGACACCCCAGCCAGATGCCTGCAAAGCAAGCAGGAACTGACGGCGCCAAGAACGGATTAGTGGTAGAGAGAGAAGGACCACCAAGTCCCCCAGATCGCACCGGAGTGGGAATGTACGCACATGGGAGTCTTGTGGAAGGCGTAGCCAAACACGAACAGCGGAGCGCACCATTCTACCAAGGCTTATCAATCTTCGGACGCTCAACCTCCCAAAAACCAACCCATAGGTCAGCTTCGGGAGCAAGTACGTTCGAAAGAGGCGCAGCATCTGCTATGGCTTCAGAGGAGCCTCAACTGTCCGAAGATAATCACCAAGGCTGAGAAGGTTGCACTGAGAAACTCGATCCCAAGATACCCTCACGTCTCGAGGACACCCATAGCCGGGACCTGGGTTTGCCAATGACAAAACCCGCATCCACGACCTTCACACACACAAAATCTTCCCAAATAGGGGTTTGTTGCACACTGTAGCCCTTGAAACGTAAAAATCTATCAAAAAACCCCCACGAAATTGTTCATCCGATTACATAACTCCCCTCCCTCTTCATGTGACAAAGCAAAGTAAAACAACTGTAGGGCCTCATTATTCACTTGTTCGTGGCTTAAGTAGGAGTACCTCAATAAATTCAGGAGCATTACGCATTATTAATCAGTAAGTTGAGTTCTACCGATTGCATATTTTCAATAGTCTGATGCGATATGTTTTTTTTCTTTCTAGTCTCTTCTTTTACTTTTGTACTTGAGTATATAAACTATTAAATCCAAGATGCGTCAGGGAATACTGTAATGCTGATTTCGGCGCACAAATCATCCTAAGGGTTTTGAAACGATTGAAATGAACTCATTTTCCTCGACAATCCGCAAAAATAACCTCCTTGTAAACCGCTACGTTCGTCATGCAAATAGACGCCATTTCGGAGGAGAACTTCATTCCGCAAAGGCCGATTAACTGAGATGCAGAGGTTGAAAGAAGGTTAAAAAAAATTGAGGGACAGACTAAAAGGGAGGAAGTATCATTACACTGAAGGGCTCGGGGAGCTATCGATCAATTAGATTTATCCAGTCCTCGGTAACTTGGGGGTATAGTTGGAGAGGAAGATGGCTAATGTACCCTGAACACGGCAGATAGCGTGTTCCCCTTGTCGTCACATACCCTGCGAATCCTCCTCTAGCCCTCATCCCTTCAAACTTCGTTATCTGTCGAGCCCCGTTACTTTAATAAATTGTCAGGAATCAGCTCGGCTTCCAGTTCATTGTAGGAACCACTGAATTGTGGCAGAGATTCCCTTTCGTCGTTTGCATTCGTCCTAAGGTTCGTTTGTCAATCGTTGCGAATCCTGTTAACTCACGCGGCATTGCTCTCCACAGGCGCTTACGCAGATTTAACCAAATCCCGAAGAGTGACTTAGCGATGAAATTAAAGCTCAGCAAAAGCATAAAGCAGTAAGTTTCTAAATAATATTGCCCGCTCAAAGGCCCAGCCTCACAAGAATAGTAGGGACACAATAGAAACAAAATTGACAAAAAAGAGCGAAGAAATGTGTGGTGCAACGCAGCACACCACTTTCTCCTGCCCCACGTACACTCATATTCAATCCATCTTTCACTCGGTTACAGGATTTATTGAGGTATTACTCATGCCACGAACATTATTGACGAACCAGTGTGTACGGTACTCGCCCGCACTGTCAACGCGATGTTTTTGCTCTTTCAGAACTATCGGGTAACAACTGTTTACGCCCAAGATCGCTTTATTTACTCGGTTGCTGGTGAGCCTTGCACTTCACCTCAGGTGCTTAGCTCACGATGGTCGTTGCCTGTTGCCTCCCTCACCATCGGAACCGCTTCCATCTTTTGCGTTCTACTCTCCATCTCCACATCACGTCGTCCTTGCTCATTTTCTCTTTTTAAATACGCATTAGTGGTCCGCAGTATCCACCAGTTTTGTTTTACTTTCTTTCAATTATTTCCTACGATCACCAGCATCCGCAGGAACTTCTTAACGAGAATTCAGCTTCCTTCGACACTAAGAAACGAGGCCAACACAAGTACCCAGCATCAACGTCCATCCAGAAAGAAGTTTTCACGTTAAATGGTCACACTTTTTTACTTTCTTAGGATCTACAATGTTGAAAGAAATGTTATGTAATGGTGGAAAATGTTTTTTGAGTTCTGTTCAGATCTATACGTTTCAGACCCTACTGAGTCCGAAAAACACTATTTGGGTAAATGGTCTGTGTGTGTGTCTATGAACTATTTTTAGAGAAAACGAACACACTAAATCATCGCAAAATTGATATCCTGCCCACAAGTTACCATTGGAAGCCAAAATGAGTGTGTGGTGAGTAAACTATAGTTATAGTGATCGAAACACCAATTTTTTTTTCTCAAGAACGGCTCTAACGATTTGGATTAAATTTTTTATATTGATAGCTCCCAGTAATGGAACCATACCATAAAATTCCCATTTGTGGAAAAACGACGAGAGCAGCACAATAAATTACCAAAATTTTCGACGAAATTCGATTTTTTCCTATAAACTCCTCTGAAATGTTACTACAATGATAAAAAAAAGTGTAGTAGCTTAATCGATTACCTATAGGGTGCGTGTTCAAAAACATTCATAAGATAGACGGCGGTTACTCCAGAAATTCTGGAATTTCAACTACCGCTGTTTCGCTTACTACCAGTTCTATAAGTTTTTACTCAATAACTCTGCAAAAGTAATTGCTATCCTTCTTCAAAAAATGTGTACCAATTGCTCAATAATGGTACGGAAAAATGAGTACGAGCAGCACAATGAATTCCGGAACTGTGAGCGCTACCGCTTTCTGCCTCCGTGAAGTGATGTTGCTTCTTCAAATATAGTTCATATCAGAGGCAATAGGTTTATTTTATTCTTTGGATCATACTTTGAAAACCCACCTTTGGCAATTTCACACAAAGCGGTAATAAGTGTAACGGCGGTGGTTTAAATTTTGACATTTCTGGGATTACTTCTAATTACGTTATGAGCGATATTATACTCTCAGCGTGAAGGAAGTTTGCTGGGCAACCATAAATTCTCTGAAAATTCATGTGCCATATGAGCGGGATTTGTGAGAGAAAAAACTGAGTTAAAATTGATTTTCCTCAACTTTTGGGATAATACATAGACACTTGTTTGATATAACTGTTGATGAGGTGTTCGAAAGGAAACTAGGACATACCTACGTGAAATTTCCAATAAGAGGTATAGATTCAACGTCCGGGAGGAAAATTGAAAACCCGATAAAGTTGTACAAAAACGGCAGGAGCGCTTCGGGGAAAATGTGGAAGTTAACGATGCCACAATAGAAAACTATGGAATTATTCTGAATCAGCGTGCAATTTCCTGTACGCTAAGTGTCCAAAAGAAGTAAGTGTTCTTTTTAGAACTGAAAAACATCGTAGTACTGCAAGAACTATGATTCGATTGCGGATTTGGATTTAGCGTTGAGAGGCACCATATAAAATGATGAAGAGATGCAAATAGCCACGCACACCCCATATTTAGTTGACAAATGTAATTTATCGCGCTGCTTGTATTTTTTTTAACAAGCACGATAGTTTCCCCACCGAACCCTTGAACTATGCCGATTTATTTTTTGAGCGTTCAGTGAGACGATAAACGCACAAATGTGACATTGATTAACCTTCGACTTGTTGGAGCTCTCCAGCGGTTGTCTCTTTTTCTAAACTCATCTTAACGGACCGGAGAAAACGAAACTCCCCGAAACGAGCGGAAACACACGTCAGGGCGGAAGGGACAAGAATAACTCTTCTCCAAAGAACAAGTCAAGTTTAGGCGCAAAAATATAAATAATTCATCTTTCGTGGATCAACTACCAACAAAAAAAAACTCCGTTTCCTCCGACTGGAAGATTCGGTAGAAACTTGCCGGTTTAAGTCGGAAAAGCGGAGAAGAAAATACGGGAAAAGTGTGGAGCGGCGGTGTAAGAGAAAGAGCGACGGTGAGAGAGAGAGAGGGGGGATCATTACACTTTCAAAGAGAACCGTTTTTCACGGAGGAAAAGTCAATTCAGCAAATGGAATCAAATCCGAAAGGTCCGTTTGCCCGCAGAGCCGAGCGCAAACCGGCGGATTGTTTAAACTGATCGGGTAAACGAATTAGGGCGACGCAAGGAGTGACACCGAGTTGAGAAAAGAGTGGTAATGTCCCATTGATATTTCATGTACAAGGCCCTTTAAATTGATTACGAAGGGGGGAAAAAGAAGACGTCGCCCCCGATTTTCCGTCTCCTCTTTCAAACAGCTGCCCCTCGATGTCAACTTCTTATCGAATTTCCCTTCAACTTGAAACCCCATTCGGTGAATGCTAATCAGACATTTTATTTTTGATTTTGCGAAAATAAAATTTGAAAGTACGAAGACGAAACACGAAATAACTTATTCATTTGGGGGCGCTTGTAACAAATTCCGTACAGAACCGAAAGAATTGGTAGTCGTTCGTAGCGACCGTCCTTGAACCCTCCGGCAGGTTGATACACGCGAGGGTTAATTAGGGTTGGACGAACATTGATGCAAACACTATTAAAACACCAAATCTGTGTCCGACGGTGTAAAAACATTGAGTTTTCTTCACATCTGCGCGTTTTGAGGAATACTGAATTAAAAAAACGTTTTGCTGTTTTCTTGCGCAGCATCTTTATGACCTATCTCACTCAACCCGAGAACAAGGGGTTTTCGCGTTTTTCTCGTAAACCGCTACAAAAATTTTGATTTAACTTTCAAATTACATTTCACCGGTGCTTCATTACATTTTATTTTGTTGCCAGCATCAATCTATTGTGAACGGCTGAGAGGGTGCACTGTGTGGGGCGAAGCCTAACGAATGCGAGGATATTAAACTTCAAACAAACAAAACATTTTAGGATAAATAAAGATAATCCAGTAGTTTTCAAGTTATTATAAACAAATGTTTTCTATTTATAATATTAATGTGGGAGAATCTGACCAGCGATATTAGAAACTATCGTCCAGTTTGCTCCTTATCGACTATTCCCAAACTACTGGAGAAGGTGGTGGTGGCTCAACTCTCACCAATTTTCAACATGCACTTAGCTCCTCAGCCGCATGGTTTTGTCAGGGGGCGTTCTACTGTGACTAACCTAGCAACTTTTCAGGATCTTGCACTTTGCGCTATTGGAGGGGGTCATCAGGTGGACCGTTACGACCGAATTCTGTAAAGCATTCGACAAGCTGCTTCATAGTGTGATACTTGATGTGCTCTCATCTCTGGGTGTCTTTGGACCACTTCATGATAGATTGCCCGCCCGCTACCTCACTGCCTGACAGCTCTCAGTGCGTGTAAGCGGTGTCGTGTCTCGCTCTTTCCCTGCCACTTCAGGAGTTCTCCAGGGCTCGCATCTCGGCCCCCTTCTCTTCAACCTGGTGATAATTGGCGTTATTTCCTCCCTGCGCCGTACAGAGTTTTTGATATATGCTGCCGATTTGAAGCTCCTTCCATGACTCCTCAGACTGCCACCTCGTCCAACAGAACCTGGATGCCTTCTCTCAATGGTGTAACATTAATGGACTAGTCTTGAACCCATCTAAATGTGCAGTCATTTCTTTCCATCGCTCCCACTCTCCAGTCATCTACCCCTACTCAATCAATGGGGTAACAATTCCCCATAGGACTGATATTGTGAACCTTGGCGTGCATTTAGGTTCCCATCTTTCCTTCTTTATCCACATAGCTGAGGCGGCGTCGCGTGGAATGCGGACACTTGGCTTTCTGAAGCCCAATACCAGAGAGTTCTCCCAAGCAACAGCCCTCGTGACACTTTTAAGACTCTCGTGCAGCCAACTCTAGAGTACCCACCGGTGATCTGGAGTCCTTGTTACGAGTTATCTATATTGGGCAAATTGAAGGCGTCTTCAGGGCTATTCTCCCCTTCCTGGCATATAAGCTCTTTCATCGTGAGAATTTGGACTATGATGTACTCGCTTGTTGCCTCAGCTTGATGTCTCCACGTACCTGTGTGCAGATATTACATTCCGTATGATCCGCTGTCAGGTTGGATTGATGCCCTTGATATCTTGGCCCGGGTCGGCTTTCTCGTACCTCGCCTCTCTTCCCGCTCTGTCACGCCTTTTGCCGTTCCTTTTTCTTCCACAAATTACTTATATCACCGCCCACTCAGCCGCCTTCCTCGCCAAGCAAACCTCCTTTCATCAACACCTCCCTTCTTCGACATTCTTTCTTTGCCCATTTCAACCTTAAGAACTCAACTGTTCCGTCAGCTCTGTTTGGGTACTCCTCAATAACTCATTTTGCCAACTGTGTTTGTGGTGAAGTAGTGTTATGTCTAGTGTGGTGCTCTAGTCATCGTTGGTTGTTCCTTATTTCTTTATAACTAATTTAGGTACTACCTGTTTACTTTTTTCTTGTAATTGGGTTCGTCATGCACTTTCTAAATAAATAAATAAACGTCGTTACGCATTTGCGTCTCTAGATTCGCGTCATCAATAGTAGTGATTTAAACGTTCTCGCCCCTATTTTTACACCTTGGGTTGCTCATCTCGCGTACACTGCGACCTATGTTCGAACGACGACGTCTTTCAGACATGATTATAATTTCTATAAAAAATGCAATACTCAGAAATACACCTTGAAACTATACGTATGATTATGAATAAAATGCACAAATTATTAGTAAGCGCTGTAGTAAAAAATATTTAACTCACCGTTCTCTCGACTAAAAACAAAGGGTAATTAATAATTATAATATCAACGATCAATTATAATAATTTCGATAATTTTGTGGTTAATGCGTTGGCTGCTAAGTATAGGCACCGCTATGTCCCGGCATTTTAAATCTGTAATATCTTCGGAAATATTCATTTAAATTGCACGCTGTAAGGGCCATATTGATCTACATTAAGCGGACAATGTACTTGAGGTAGTTAATTGGATATAGATTAATGCTGTATTGCTTAAAATCACTTTGTAAATGAGCCATTTTCCCTCGCAAAATGTAAAAGATAAAAAATGTTTATTGTGGGTTATCCTTAAGAGTTAGGCATATACCATTGTAAACTTTCGTAATGAAATTTTCAAGGTGTGCAATACTGTAGTGCATTAATTTGATTATCTCGTGGGGTTCAGTTTCGATGGCTGAAGATTGAGGAGCAGCTGCAGTTGGACATTGCAACGATGCTGTTCAGGACTGTAAAGTCTGGGTCACCTCAGTACCTTGCGGAGAAGTTTGCGTTAGTGGACGATTGTCACCAACATCACGCTCGAAGGCGTCTCATACAGATCCCCCTCCACCGAACAACCATATTCAACAGATCATTCACAGCCACTGTCATCCGCATATAAAACAACAATCCTGAGACTTTCAGACTACAACAAAGCGTGTGAGCATTTAAAAATGCATTTTTAAATTTACTGTTGCAGAAGTACAGTGCGGGTGCCTAGCGAACAGGCATGAAATGTGAAAGCCAAAGGATAAAAAAAGAAAAAGATGTGCAATTTGCTTGCATTGAGAAGTTTTTGATATTTTATTTTTCATCGTTTTGTACGATTGTTTTGTTTGTTTTTTTGTTAATATGAAGCAATCATTTTATGTATGTGACTACTGCCAGAAGTGTATAAAAAGATCAACGCTTCCAGGGACAGTGGAAGAGAGGGCACTATGGCCCTAACTGCCCCTGGTTAATTAAATAAACACATTTAATCAATATCTCTCTCTCTCTCTCCCTCCTCTTCCATCTCTCTCTCTCTCTCCCTCCTCTTCCATCTCTCTCTCTCTCCCTCCTCTTCCATCTCTCTCTCTCTCTCCCTCCTCTTCCATCTCTCTCTCCCTCCTCTTCCATCTCTCTCTCCCTTCTCACTCTCTCTCCCTTTTCTCTCTCTCTCCCTTCTCACTCTCTCTCCCTTTTCTCTCTCTCTCTCCCACACACACCCAAAACCAAGTGTTACGAATACTCGTTGCAGATTAATCCTTCGGTCAAATTACGAGAAAAATTGCAGTTGGTGCACTTTGATAAACAAGCTGAAATTGCTTAAAATCACTTCGTAAACAAGCCACTTTTCCGGTACACCTTAGATAGGTGTTATTTTGATTATCTCCCGGGGTTCAATGTATTTATTTACGACACCGCATTAGAAATCTCCAAATTTATCAGTGTTTCTCTAAAATATCGTGCATGTATTGTACATATAAACCTTTCTCTTGAATCACTAAATCTATTTAAAATATATTGCGAAATTTTAAAGATTTAAGCATACATAGGGCCAGACATGACAGTAACTTTGTTTTATAATATGTTGTGATTTCTTTGGCAAAGAGATCAAGTAGTATGTGGAATCGCCGTTATATTTCTGAGACAGCTAGTACCATTTGACAGAATTCATGTGAAAACGCTCCACTAAAATCGTGGCTTCCGAACGCTCAATTTATTGTGTTGCTCTATTCATTTTCTCAAAAATGAAAATTTCATGGTACTGTTGTGTTATTTGACACAGTCAATGAGAAAAACGATTATCGAAATCGTTGGAACCATTTGTGGAACAAATATTTAGTGTTTTGATCACCGTGATAACTATAGCTATACGCTAATTCTGGTGTCCTATGGCAATCTGCCGGCTAAATATGAAATTTGACTCGGGGCGGTTCAGCCGTTTTCTCTAAATCGCGATCACAAACACACACGCTGATCATTTACTCAAATGGTGTTTCCATGAAGGAAACTCAGAATTAATTTTTTCTGTCGATTATATAGTTTCCCCCGTATTGGTCGCAGAAAGCAAAATCCGAGTACTGACACGAGTAAGGTGAGTAAAAAATAGAAACGTGCGTACTTGTCTTTTAATGCGGAGGAAGGGCATCCTGAGCTGGCGGCGAACATCGAAAAGGACAACAAGGTTGAAGTGATGAGAACTCACCGAGCCGAGAGAATAATGAAGATGAAGGAGACTACTCGAAAACTTTGTGGTCCCTTTGTCAAAAAGCCATTTTGAGGAAGGACAGAGAAGTCTGACGAGAAAAGAACGGAGATGATGGAAAAGGTGGTCGGGTTGTTTGCTGGTGGCGGTGGAGGGGGATGTGGTATACGGGGAGAGGGGAGTGCCTAGCAGTGAAAGAGTTAGAGACACAGGGCGGGGAGTGGGGGCTGGCATGAGAAAATAATGACGAGATGAAAGGTTAATTTTTGGCGACGCGAAAAGCCGGGGTTGGAGGATTTTCCACAAGAGATAGAGTGAGAGAAAGGGCAAGTCGCTTCCTGTAACGCCCGGCTCTGCGTTGTCAGCTTCCTCCATCTTTTTAAGTCGTCGCCATCATCGTCATCATCATCATCTTTGCAGCGCCTTGTCCAACTTTCCCTGGCATTAGACAACTTATTCATCTTATTCGGGACATCGCAGTCAATTATGAGCCGAGCAAGTTGCCGTATTAGGGGCGAAAAAGGGGAAGAAGGGTCCTGTCAAGATTTTCCCTCGCCAGAAATGTAACTGTTCAACGAGCTTTTGGCGCAGCTACTGTCAACTCGTTATGTTATCTTTCCTTTTTTTTCAAACCGGACGTCAAAAGTTCTCTCGATCAACTTTTTCGAACAATTCCTTGCCAAACTGAGAACACAGCAAAACTGAAATCACGTTGTTGGCCTTCAAATTAATCTTCTTACATTCCCATTGTTTAGGCGACTTTCCGAAGAAACTGAAGCAGCTGCCATCATGACTGAAGATCCGGAAAAAGTATTGCGATTCGTAGCAAATTTTGAATTTTAATATGGACATGTCACCACACACGAAATTGGCCTCGTGCACTTCTCGCATCTACCCTTCAAATACCTAAACACTGCAAATTATTATACAACGGTTTATTATTCTCATGAACAGTTTGAACTAGTATTACCGCTCCGAGACCCATCCCATTCGATTCAGCATCGAAAAACACTAGTAAACCATACGAAACATGACCTGACTACAATGGACCTACGGAAACTAAAAATTACTCCGGCGCCAGGCGCCCCTAAGCGCCAGTAGGCAATTGGCACGACGTTGCGAGTCGAGTGGGCGGGTGGTTTTGAGTGGACGGGAAGGAGGGAGGGAGTACTAACGACGAAACGTCGACTTCCGCTGTAGTTCCCATGAGTTCTTTCAATTAGTAGACTTTGGCTCTCTATAATTACTGTAATTTCACTATACGTAGTTGTACACGTCTGATACTCATTCCATTCGACGCAGAATGTAAAAATACACTGAAAACGATACAAAACACAGCGTATTTGCGATTATATTGCGTTTTGTTAATTTTTTTAACCATTTTTTGTCCATAACAACTATGAGCTTCGTCCGATCGGATTGCCGAGATGGCGGGCACAACTAGATACCAAATGGGATTTTCTTTATACCGCATTCACGCACACACAGACATACCATTTACCCAAATAGTGTTTTCCTTCCTACGTCGTAGAGCCAAGGAAAGCTGATACCCGTTGCCTCACCCCCTGGTCCTCAAGTTCTGGACGTCCGTTAGCTCACGTAATAGAGACCTCCAGAGGTTTTATATCGTCGTCAACATTTGGCAAGAGAAAACAGCGATCAAACCGCGAAAAACCGGATTAGGGAATATGTGGTGAAAACTCCGCGGAAATATTTTTCCTAATTGAGCTCTGAACTTTGACATGTCGTACGTCTTCCAAACGACTGAAATGAACGACATCGCCGCAAATGAACTTTCCATTCCAGGCCGTAGAACATGGAATCATTCAGGTCATTACAGAGCTGTAGCTCGTTCCGGGTTTATCGCTCATTTTTCATTAGGCCGTTCTCGATCCATTGTTGGCAGATGACGAGGCCGTTTATGTTGCGAAGTATCGCGCGGGAGAGGAGCGCTGTAGGGGCTTCGCTCGCCCTCCTACCGACCGACCACCGGACGGCCACGTCAAAACACAGGCCCTTTTCATTGTTTCGATTCACCATAGCAGGGGGAGTCCTTCAAAGAGAAAAGGGCCCTTCCCGACCATCAATTAGAGAGGTAATTAGCCGCTCGGTATCGCGCACCTTTACACGGGAAATGCGGGGATTTACGGCGTCATTCCAGACCTCTCTCTCCCCCCCCCCCCTCGTCGTTGATTTCCAAGGGGTGGACAACACTAGGCATTCACTACAATTCAATTCCAGGTTGAGCTGCTGTACAGTGGCGCTGATGGAGCACCCCGGGAACAATTGAACCACTTTGGCCACTTACTTGAACATCAAAAAAACATTAGCACGCGTAAGTGCCCAAAAAATAACGAGAAACAAGATCCTTAAAACCATAAATGGTACACCACATTGACGACGGTTCACAAATAAATTCACATCAATTCTTTAAGTCACTTAAAAACCTGCAGCAGTAAATTCATAAAAATGTTCATATTAATTAAATTTAGAATTATAGTTGGCAATTATCTCCTCGCAATCGTTAATAAATAACGTCCAATATCATTACTTAGTGTTGTCGCGAAGATAGTTGAAAGATGTGTGAAGCAACAGTAGTAAAACACGTAGAGAAGAACCGTATTCTGAATGCAAGGCAGGCACAGGCGTACACAAGATACCATTGCCTGCCTGACTTCAAGGTTAGTCCATTTATTGGAAGAGACAAAAAGATTTGGCTAAGTGTTTCGATTTAATTCCACATTAAATTTTATTTTTGAAGTTAAGGGAAATCGGCTTTGAGGGAGTGGCATTACATTGGTTTCAAAGCTACTTGCGTAAGGCAACAGACTTTAAGGTTTTGTGGTGTGGTGGGGGATCTGCAAGGCACGGTGCCTGGGCTGATGCTCTATATTTTACATGCAAACCAGTTTTTTCAATCATGAGTTGGAGAGGGTGAAGGGGCGGTGATGTTTGCTGACGACACAGCTGATACATTGCAGGAAACGTTTGTGATGGCGGAAAGTGGTATGAGGCTGGTGAATGGCTAGAGTGAATAAGCTCGCGCTAAATGTAAATAAAACTGCTTGGTTGACCGCGGCCTTGCCACCAGATGACGTGAACTTAAAATCCATAGAACTGAGTACTGCGGGTGTCTCACGTTGGGTTGTTATACCAAGGTAAGGCACTAGGGTATTGTGATTGCTGCCTCCTCAAGTGGGATAAACAGGTTGATGTACACTCAAGTAAATTGAAGAACTGTGTGTACGCAAACTAGTGAAAAACGAGTCTTTCAAGACAGGTTTACTGCGCCATCGTGCAATCGACTCTACTCTATGGTGTACGCATGTGGGACAGCGCATATGCGTCAGTAGAGTGGAAATTTTGCAGAAATGCTTTGTACGCGTTATCGGTTAGGCACAGAACAGAGCCCCTTCAGCTCCCTTATTCCCTATTTAGGTTGAGGGATCTGTACGAGAGGAGTACGGTCCAGCAGTTATTGATAAGTAACGAGTTTGCGTTGCCTTCGCATTTGTTCGGCACGCGGTTCTCGCAAGGAGGATTCCTGACCATCCCTCAGCAAGTTTAAGATCCCTATTAATGGAAAAGTTTGCGACAGTCATTTTGAAAGTAAAATTGACCCTAGAAAAGTATTATAGTGCTCTGATTCCATTAACAAAAATTGTTTAAGGATTTTCAGAAGAAGATGATGAAGAGGTAATCGATATTGTCACTCATTCTCCGCTGCAAGGCCCATATGGAGAATTTTTTTGGACTTTTTTTGTTATAGTTGGAAAGATGATTTATGATGTATATGTATGTAATTCTGTATGGAAATGAATATTAAATAAAATTTTAAAAAATTACTAAATGGACACGTGTGTTGGAGTTTATTTAATGGTTACACATACTCACGATTAATTCATGCTTTAAAAAAAGCAGAACCAGAACCTTCAAGTCAGATCGTAAGCTAAACCTGGAAATGAATTATGCGAAATCGACTTATATCTGATATATTATTGATTAATTACGGTTTTAAAGTACAGTTAACGTGATAAACTCCCCCCCTGGGACACTTATATTCTGGAATTCCACACGTGTAGACGACATCGTGAGAAAACTCAATCGATCGTCCAGAGAGGAGCAGAAGAGATGGTTTGGGGAGGAGGGTTTATTCTAGGATCATTCGGTAAAGGAATCAAATTAACTGTGTTAATTACAATTTACATTCATATATTCGGTATTATTTGCAAGTTATTAAATTTGCGTAAATTAATTTATGCTACTAATCATCAAAATGCGTGTATTTGTATACGTTGGAAACGTAAGGCAAGACAGATTTCCCTTATCGTTTTGTCTCCTCCAAAGCGTCAACCTCTCCACCCTTCACTTTCAATCGCGTATCAAATCCGGTTCGAATTGACCTATTTTCAAGATGAACGTGAAGCAATAGTTATTGAGCCTCACGTACCAGAATAGCATGTTGTGTAACGACTCACCTCTGAAGTCTTCAAATTGACGAAACGTTCCCGTTGGGAGTGCGCAGGTTAGACGAAAACGCCAGAATATTTTGTCGCGCACTGAGTAAAAATTCACAAACGGAACGGAATTTTCGTCGCGGAACACGAAACACGATCGCGCGCTGGTGTCACCAAACATTTAATTGATAAATCGGAATTTTCAGTAGTCACATCGGGCTTCTCCAAGGTCGTTTGAGATGATTAAATGATCAGAATGAACGAATCTACGATTAAATTGGCCTGTCAATTTCAGGACTGGGCTTCGTCCTATGTTTGTTGAAATCCACGAATGTTGAGTGCACGAGCGTACTAGCCTATTTATCTAGAACTCGTTAGTCTGATAGCCCAAGTTGACTTGATTTGCAAGATCTCCCCTTCAGTTTTGGACGTTTCAAGAGCTTTTGAGTCCAAAAAACACAATTTGCTAAGACGTTCTGTGTGCCTGTGAACGCGATTGAGAGTAAACGGCTGAAACTAACCTGCTCAAATGCCATATTCAGCTCAAGTTACTACGGAAAGCTAAACTAACGGCATGAGCAAAATCGGCTCAAACATAACTATAGTTATCATGGTGATCAAAACACCAAATTTTCTTTTTCTCAAAAATATCTACAACAATTTTTATTACATTTTCAGTATGAACAGCTCCGAATAACTACGAAATTATAGCTTTCGCTGAATTGTCCCGTGAGTTTATTCAAGCAGTGGAATTCAACACATTATTTACAGTAATTTAAGTGTTGACCGTCTGAACGCAGTCTTGCATCTCGGAGACCCGTCCCATTCGACTCAGCACCAAAAATTACCTTCGTTACGATACCAAACACGACGTAAATGCAATAAAGTTGGTTTTTGGCGATTTTTTAAAACCATTTTTGCCCATAACAACCATGGGTTTCGTCTGATGGAGTTTTTGTGTGAAAGAACAGATTTTTTAGATCATGTTGAAGGCAGGTATACGTTGTAGATTTGGAATCCCCATGTCTGGATACGTGGTTTAAAATTTGGGTGAGTGAGGGGGGGGGGGTGTGCAAAAGAGAGTTGATAGTCCCACGAACCTCCAGTAGCCTGATGGTTGTGGTACAAGTAGGGGAGACTCAATAAATTCTAGAGCCTTAAGTGCCGCCAGTTCCTTGTTTTAATCTAAATGAAAAACACATTTGATTAGTTTATAGAGTGAGTAATCGCTGAATACACGTGGGGCTAAAGAAAGTTTTGTGATGAGTCGCACTAGATATTCATTTTTTGCCTAACCTGTTATGATTGCTTAAGTGGGAAACCTCAGGCGGTGTATTGCCTCAACAATAAAGATATATTTCATCCTAATTCTACAAATATAAGCTGGGGTAGAGCATTAGCAGCCGTTATTGTCGAGGAACAAAGCGGGCCCAACGATGAACAGAAGAGTTCAAGTTGGGCGAATTTTGTCTTTCAACAGAAACCCTTTAATTCGGTGTGTTCGAATGCTCAGATGACATATCGTTTCATGAGAATAATTTTATTACGAACTATCCAACTAGAATCATAACCTTCTCGTTTAGTTGAACTGCCGTACTCAACTCCGTATTCTCGTCCGCTTTTAGTGCGATTCAAGTAGGCGATATTCGCGAAACAATTCAAGAACAAAACGAAAAGCGGTTGTAAAACTCATATAATTACGTTATAGGCAAAGTCCCGTCTGAAAAACGGTCTCTGTTTGGCGAGCGGTAACCGCGACTCCCCGAGTCAACTTTTAACCGCGACGACTCCGTTTTGAAGAATTCGCGGTTTGTTATAATGTTCTAATCGTAAACCACTATGGTGAAACCCGTTATATTGCGTAGTAAATCTCAGATCAGCGATCATTGATGATCGTTTTTAACGACAAATGTGAGCGTTTGGTGAAACCTCCCGGTGACTCGACTTCCGTCGAGAGCGGACTGAGCGGCAGTGGAGGAGGAGGAGCTCTCGTCGCTGGGAATCCCCGCTCTGGAAAGAGCAGCTCGCGGAGCTAACTGCAGACGCTCAAACAAACGAAAGGACTGCCCCCGTCCTCAACATCCTAAGGAACACGTTTATTCATTTTCACGAAAAACGGGCTATACAGGGTGTTCTGCACTTGGTGTAATGAAAAATGGATAAAACTGGACAGAAAATAAAGTATCTCCATCAGTCCCCGTGATGTGCATTTTACATGCACCTATATTTTCGGCCAGGAAACAATTTTTCAACCCTCCTCCCCCCCCCTCCATTACATTTGGCCCTTAACGTTTTAAGGAATGAGGATTCCAAACCCGCAATGTCCCTTGAGCATATAATATATTAAAAAAACGTTGTTTCGCATAAAAACCCCGTTCAAGATCTACTCGTTCTCATCAGCTCGGCAATCCGACAGTACGAAGCCCATGGTTGTTATAGCCAAAAATGGTTAAACATTTACAAAAACGCAATTTTGGCAGTTTTATCGTTAATACGCCGTGTATGGTTTCCTAGGTATTTTGAGAAGCTGGGTAAAATAGAAAAATTCTCGCACAACTGGGTATAGACCAGCAGATTAAATCACAGTAATTATTGTGAGCTAAAGTCTAGTAATTGAAAGAACTCAGACTAGAAGACAATAACTACAGCTAAAGTAATCGTTCCATCGTTTGTACTCCCCACCCCCCGCCTGTCTCATTATAACCATTCACCAGCTTGACTCACCAAGTCGTCGACTAATTGCCCAGTCGCCTATGGCTGGGCCCCTGGAATATCTACAAACGAGATGTGTCTCGAAGGTGTGAGACTAAGTCAAGCTGTGCAAGAGAATAATAAACCGTTGTGTAAAAATATGCAGCGTTTTTGGTTTATTAGTCATTCTGAATGATAACCCTATGTTTTCGACTGGGAAACATTTTTTACAACCCCTCAAAATTTGATACTTTAC
This sequence comes from Pachypeltis micranthus, assembly GCA_020466155.1. Taxonomy (NCBI): domain Eukaryota; kingdom Metazoa; phylum Arthropoda; class Insecta; order Hemiptera; family Miridae; genus Pachypeltis; species Pachypeltis micranthus. The sequence goes on from CM035769.1 coordinate 46,002,798, forward strand.
GTTTGAAGACATGGGTATTCCAAATCTGCAATGTTCGTCCGCCGTCCGGGCCGTTTTGTGCCTTTAACATGGTCTAAAAAATTCGTTCTTTCGCACAAAAATCCCATTTGGTATCTAGTTGTGCCCGCCATCTCGGCAATCCTGTCTAATTTTTCAACTAGTAGGCGAGCACAACTAGATCCCAAGTTAAATTTTTATGTTAAAGAATGAATCTTTTTGGAAAATTTTTTACAACCCCCCCTCAAAGTTTGATACTTTACGTTTCAAGACATGGAGATTCCAAATTTGCAATGTCCGTCCACCGTCCGGGCCGTTTTGTGCCTTTAAGGTGGTCTAAAAAATTCGTTCTTTCGCACAACAATCCCATTTGGTATCTAGTTGTGCCCGCCATCTCGGCAATCCAATCGAACGAAGCCCATGGTTGTTATGGGCAAAAAATGGTTAAAAAAATTAACGAAATGCAGTATAACGCGGGAACTACAGCGGAAGTCAACGTTTCGTCGTTAGTACTCCCTACCGTCTCATTAAAACCACCCGCCCGCTTGCCTCACAACGGGCTTGCTGGAAGCCCCCGTTTACAGGCGCCTGGCGCCAGGGGATATTTAGTTTTTGTAGTTCCATTGTAGTCAGCTCATGTTTCGTATGGTTTACTAGTATTTTTCGATGCTGAATCGAATGGGATGGTTCTCGGAGCAGTAATACTAGGTCAAGCTGTTCATGAGAATAATAAACTGTTGTGTAATAATTTGCAGGGTTTATTAGATTCAGTAGACCTAAAAACGTAAAGATCTGAAGCAAAACCCAACTTTTTTCTTACACGATGACTATACTTCCCTTAGTATATTCTCTTCGGGTAGCGGAATGTAAAAGCGAACTCTTGATGATCAAAAACTGGCCACGGAAAAACCCTAAGACCCCATAGAAATAATAGGGCGTGTAGAAAAAGCCTTGTTGTGATTTCTCAAGTGAGGCAAGTTACTAATCACAATCCAACTTTGGCTCTACATATAGCTCCCTAAACATTTGGTGAACAACGATATAGGGGGTTTCACCTTTTACTTTCCGCAATCCACAGGGTCAAAAACGTACTGGATCCATAAAACCTAGTTTCGGTGCGTGGTCCGTTTGTGTGTCCATAGTTCGATTTGTGGGAGAACGGCTGCACCGATTGAGTTGGTTCTTTTTTAAATTTGTTTGTTATTTTGTATAGACGAGAAAATTAGGTTATGTGCTATTTCTGTCGATGGTAAAGGGGGGTGGGGCGTGTAAACGTACCAAAAACTAAAATGTTTCTCAAAAATGGCTATAATGATTTCAATTGAACTTTCAAATTATCGTTTACCAGTCATACCTAACGTTTCTTCTTCATAAATAACTCCATGAAAATACGGTCAATGGAGCGAAAAATTGACTTTTTACGCTTTTTGGCAAAATGGCTCCAATGATTTTCACTAAACTCACAAAATGTTTTCAAATAGTCAGTGCCTATATATTGTTAACAATAAATGTTCCTCTGACAGTCGTTGAACAAAGATCGAAGTGACAATGTGTCGAAAATAATTTTTTTTCGACATTTTTGTAATTCCCCGTGTAACTTCCGGAGTGAATTTGATCAACCTTACGGTAGATAACTACGTTTTGTTCTCCGTAATTATTTCGGAATCCATCTGTTGAACGGAAATATAACCCATGTCAGATCTGAAAACGGGATTTGTCGAATATTAGTTCGTTGGATTTCCAATTTTCTCAACAACGGCTCTAACGATTAGGATCAAACTCGCGTAGTACTTTTAACTAACTAGTCCCTACATTTTGTTCTCCATAAATGTTCCTGTAGAAACACTTCTAACCAGGATGTAGCGCCTATATCTGTAGTAGGTCGTCGAGCTTACGGGGGCTGCGGAAAGTTGTGTGTTGTTACGCACCAGATATTTGGATTAGGAAGTGAAGCTAGTACCAGGGCTTCCTGGCCGGCAAAAAGCGTCCGTCGCGTGAAAGAAGGTGAGTTCTGTGATTTCCTGTTTTTCCGTTCATGCTTCTCTTTCCTTGCAAGTCACGGTGTCCAACAATTAATTTGGTTGGATCCGGGGTTCTCGAGTGATACATCCCACTTTTCATTCGGGAGAACTTAGGGTTGGCTACTTCGGTATGTTTTCAACAGTATATTTATATTATTGCACGCTCTTGATGAATACGGTTCTAGGAGTTCAGTGTTCGAAGAGGACCTTTCGAGGTTTAATTCTCCCTCATACTCATGTCCGCTACAGTGGATGAACAATGCATGAGAAGCATCATTCAACATTCCTCAGCCCCATGGGCATTTAGCCATTTTTTTGAACTCATAAAGGAGGTAAAAAGGACATCGATACGACATCTGACCTACTCAAAATCACGAACACACGATCGACGTTGTAGCTGGATCAGGCGTTCAACTGAAATGCCACTGGGTCTGGTTCTATTCAAGAAAAGCGTTTACCGGTTGAGAAAACTGAAGGCGTTCTCTCAACACCAAACCAGGTCGCTAAACTTATACGATAATCACTCGCGACTAGAGCAGAGCCGAGCGGAAACTTGTTTCCCGGATCTACGTTAGTTCCCCGGGCAACGATGTTTACAGACGACGAAGTTTTACTCTTTAATTTGAAGTACACTTCTGATTAGACGCAGCAAGTTCCGAGGCTCGGCTAAAAACAGGACGCGAGGAAAAGCGTCGGACGTGTTTCTGAAAATTGGCGGTATTAATTAGACGCGGTGAGCCGAGAGCGAGAAGGGGTACTAAGGGGGCACAAACTGTAACTACTAGCGCTCACTTCAATGACATTTATTGCTCGGTGAGAGGGCGGCGTCAGCGCTTTGCCTCAGATATGTGACGAGTCCCCTGGAGCTGTGCCAGGGCCCTTTGTGGTCTGTGGCTGTACCCATCGACTTGCTTTGACATCCCCGAATCTCTCGATTGTCAGTCACAGGAGCGTTCCTTCATACCTTCGTTATCGTGATTGTCATCGGCACCTGCACGCTCGAGAAACAATCAAGTACAGTTCCTACGCAGTCGGGAGGATAGTAATGTAATTTGAGTTTTATCGAGATCTTTACGTTCTTCGAGTTCAGAAGCCCTTGAGCGTTTCAAGGGCTTCTAAACCCGAAAAACATCCATAGGAAACCGGCAAGTGTGTATCTGTAAACGCGAATAAGAGCCCGCCAAAACCAAAAGTAGTCAAATGTGACATCTAGCCTACACATCAACATCAAATTAAAATATGAGCAGAATCAGCTCACAACTGACAACAGCTACCATAGTGATCAACTCAACAAACTTTTTTTGTCAAGCTACATACACGATGACAGTTTTATTACGGTCTTAAAACAGTCCTGAGCCACCTCAAAACTTCCGTAATTTTAAGGAACAGTTTTTTGGTCTAAAACTCTTCCCGCGTTCAACATTTTCACGCCTCTGAACTCTGACCTTTTCAAATAAGTCGCGTTGACAGTCACGTCGAAGTAGCAACAGCTCATTAAGTTCCGCGATCTCGTTCTTCGTAAAACCCGAAGTTATGTTTCACCAGGTGCATATGAACTGAGTGAAAAAAAACATCTAGTGCGACTCATCTTTTGCTACTAATTCAAGGTATTTTTCGCACAGTTCCGGAATTTATTGCGCTGTCCCCACTCATGCTCAGACCATTATTGGGCAATTAGTAGACGGAAGATTGATGATGCTGTAGACACGATTTTTTAAGAAGGATAATAATTAGTTTTCCAGAGCTATTGGGTAAAAACCTTTAGAAGTTAGTTTGCCGTGAATTTTGCTAATATCCTTGTTTTGGCGTTACATGCGACCTGCAGGCTAGATGTCAAGTTTGAGTTGATTTGGTTCGGCCGTTCTCTCTCAATCCCATTCACAAACACACACACACACACACACACACACACACACTTTATTATGGTTCTTTTCCGTGAGTTTACCACGAATGGGAGGGTGGCAATAAATAATAATTAAAGGAATGTGGAGGGCTTGCAAACCACCTTATGCCGGATCTTGGGATTGAGATGGTACAGGGGAAGCAATGAAGGATAAGAGGATGTTCCACAACTGAACGACCAGCAGTTTAGACATGGCCCGAGCAACATGTGGGTGGTGATATCTGAACGCCCGCTGACACACCCAGCAAACGCATCTCCTCAACACTTTTTTGCACCTCACGCCGCGCCAGGACACAATGGTACAACCCTGATGTTACCTGCTTCCACTCTGCGTGCTTCCAATGATCTGTCCTATCATATTTGCGGCTCTTGGCGTGCCGGTAATCCCTGCCATGGATGCCCCCTGAGAACCACTCTACCCACACAGAAGAGGAAGAGGAGGAATTCAGATCCATCAACCGAACCTTGCACAGCATCTGCGACCTCTGAGGGCTTACTAGAGTTAGGAGCAGATGGGGTCTGAATCGAACGAATCCAAGAGCAGCCACAGTGTGTGCGACATTCCAGCCTTGAGGAAACATGCAGGCGCTTACGGGGCAATAACAGAGTAGTGGGAGAGACACCATTCTATCCGCATATCCCTTAGGTCAACCTTGGGAGGAAGTACGACCGAAGGAGCCGCAGCTTCTGCAATGACTACAGTGGAGCCTTAGCAACTTTATGAAGATAATCACCTAGATTCACGTAGCTTCCGCACACACACAGACCATTTTCCCAAATTATGTTTTTCGAACTCAGTAGGCCTTAAATCGTAAAGATCTAAAGAGGGCTTAACACATTTTTTCTACTTCATAGAGCACAGGAAAGTGAAAAGTGAATGAGACAGGCAAGAATTCCGCAGTCGCAGTACGGCCTTGGGGCGGTCCGCGTGGTGTGGGCAAAGGCTCGACCGAGACGCCTATAGAACAATTGACAAGACGTACTCCCCTCGGACCGAGTTATACAGGTACAATCGCGTGCCACGTAGAAAGAATGTTGAATTTACTCCGTCTAAACGAGCATTATAATTTTTGTAAATTATGAAACGAACGAAGGTGATAAGCACACATAACGCCGCATAGCAATTGTAAATCTTTTCACTCGTTAAGGTAGCCTTTTCCAGTTAAGAACAAAATAAAAGCTTTTAGCTCGTGAAAGAGAGTGAGCAGCAGAAATCATTGTTGACGATTCTTTCCTGGCTAGAGTGGCCAATAAGATTGTGAAAACCTTACACTCGTAACGGTGTTATCTCAACTGTAACTCGCCCTCTCGACAACTATATATAAAACGTTGGGGATTAGTTTGTTCAGTTCATCACACGTGGAAACTCTTCAGTTATGCTATTCACCATGCATTGGCGAAGGACATCCCCACTACCAAAAGCGTATCGTTCTAATCGCATGCTCGTTAGCGACACAGAAGCGCTGTGGCAGCGCATCAAAACTTTAAATTATGTTACCAAGAAATGATTTTTTCTTGAGACCCCAATGAACATGGTAGTTTGTCAAGTTTACGATTGATCTAGTTTTTCGAAGGTGATGCGAATTTTGTTAACTCGTTAACATTCGACTCACCTCTCTGTGTATTGCTTCTACGTCAAAATCAATAACGCAATTAATGTGGCGATCCAATTGATGCATGATGTTGAAGGGGAGAAGCCGTCAGTTCGGAAGCATCGCGTCGTAACGAGGACGTCGTCCTGGAAATTGGCGCAAGCGATCGGACGTGACTTGAGCGGCCAAGGAACGCGCGAGGGCCACTCGAGGACCCGAACCCCCGCAGCTTCCATACCATCTCACACAACTTCAATCCCCATGAATACGCCATCAAGTCCCTTCTAAGCTGAGAGGGATCATCCGCCCCAGAACACCCTCCGTCGCACAACTTTCCCTCTTGTCAGAATCCTCCACCCTCTCCGCCATCCGCTGGCGATTCCCATCCTTATTGAACCCATCCCATCGACCTTACCAGACCCTTACCACCCTCTCGCGGTCCCCGGCCACGCTGTGTGAACGACGTCCGACCTCCTGAGTTGACTTCCAAGGGGGTGGGCCCCAGACGCATCTTTGCCCATCGAGACACGTCGTATGTGAACTCATCTCCTCCTTTGCCCGCTCTCCCGTCTGCCCCGGACCTCTCAACCGCTGCGACTCACTCTTCCAACGACGACGTCGAAGGGGAAATGAATATTGATTTTCTTCACATTTTGCTTCCGTCAATCAAATCACCCTCTCTACCTCTCCACCACATCCCCAATCTACCAACAACGTGAAAAGACCCAGCCCTCATCGTGAGACTCGTGATCCCACCAACGCCACCATTCGACCCGACCTCTCCCCTCAATCCCACCCATTTCGTTCCACAAACTGGCCCCAGTCACCCACCCCTCCTCGCGCAAACCAATTTTCTCAGTTTTCCCCCCTTCTTCCGTCAGAATACCGCCACTTCCTCCCTAATGACAATACCAAATCAAATTTGTCGCATAATGTAAAGGAGATTGGCCAATGAACCTGTCATCCATAGAAATAAAAAATAGGGCCTTCAGAAAACAGGTTCAGTAACCTCAAGTCGAACCTTGTACCATACTCACCCAGCCAGCTGAAATCAGTTTGTATTGAGTTTTACTCAGTTCAGTTTAATTAGTTTCTACTTCGCTCTTTCTATTAGCGGTGACAAGTTCAAGCAACAACCTACAGCTGGCCGTAAATGCTTTGTGCTGGCATGATTACTTCCTTGAGTGAAGTGGCACATAAATCTCATCTCACAGATATCGCTCAGAAGTCTTAGTTTACCTTTAAACGGCCAAAAAATAAAATCAAAATAAATTAGCAATAGAATCACAGCCTCGCCCAACTAAAACCTGGCTTTGCCTCGCAGTCGAACCTGGACACAACACTGACGCCAGGATGGTGGGTGGTTACTGATGTTTCCAGGTACAGACAGACATATTCGTTGTTAAGGCAAACGTCCTGGGTCTGGTATACAGTCTGATCAAAAGGAAGATCATCTGAAAACTGGAGGAAACAGAGGTGCTGGAAAGCTGAGGTGGGCTTGTTTCGCTTAGACATAACCTCTTCTCCATTTGTCAAAAACAGCAGTATGAACAAAAAAACCCCAAGACGAATTCCTAGTCCTTTGTCTCCCTGTTTTTCACTGCTGTTATTATTGGGTGCTCGACATGGCCAATGCTTCCTCTATACCGAGAAACTTGATCTCATGCAACCTGAATGCTCCAAAGGGGACTAGTAGTCTAAAAAGGGGCAAATGACTTATAAATAACTGACCTTCTCAACTGATGAAAGATCAGCTGGAATACCCCCCCCCCTCCACGCTGTTATCTCTCCCCAGGCATACTCCTCCAAACCCAGGGGGGTGGGGTAATGGGTACCCGCGATACAGCTGGGGGCACAGTGCAGGTTCCTGAACAAGCCTGTGAAGGGAAGTTGGAAAATGGGCCCATCTTGTGGCCACGGCAACTGCCATTGTTCCCACAGCTTCAGCTGCGTCCCTGGGTCCCAACTCACCCATGACATCCGCCACACGGTCAGAATTATCTGTTCCAACGCCTCTTAGGGAGCCGTGTTGCCAACGTGAAAGCTGATTAACGTCTCAGAAAAGAGTTATAAAGCTATTACTTGATGATGTATAGGAAGGACTTAAGGCACATAGTGGGAATTATTATGGGGCACTGGAAAATTAACCAAAACGTGTATGTTATCAAAGTCGACATCCCTCCATGGATGGGGGTGCGGTACAGATGAGGAAACTGGTCTGTGGTACGACTTCTCCAAGGGTGAACAGCAGAGAAGGCATTCCTTAGGAAGCAACACATGGGCAGGTGAGACAGTACGACGGGCACAATAGGAATTAGATAAAAATGTCAAACTGGACAGCTGGATGACAGACGCTAAGACGCCTGATCAGCTGATTAAGGGCTTAGCATCGACGAGCAATAACATTTTATTCATTCCATAAGACGAATACGTTAGTTATATTGGCAGCACAGCTTACTAGGAGGCCTTAGATACCTGTGACGTCAGCTAAACATGGCGGAGTACAAATTTTAAATCCCTCCCTCTAAGGCTAACCAGCTGTTTTGTTGGCAACACTGCCCTGTGGGGGCACTAAAACGTTGATTATGAGGGGTGGTGGTCCTGATGTCATGACCTGGGGGGGGGGGATCAGCTGATCTCTTATAAGATCAGAAGGTCAGTTACTGATAACCAATCGCCCCCTTTTACATTATTAATAATGCATTGATGTAATTTGAATTGGTAGACGACATTTTTAAGTTTACACTCTTCAGAAGTGAACCAATTCCGTCCTACATGACCTCTCATGGCTCAGGGCTGCCTATTAATTCTTTGCCCTTCTTTTGTGTCACTCTTTTCAACCACGTCTCTTACAATACTCTCATATTGTTTCACCTACACTGGATGGATACCTCATTTTGAGTTAGGACAACTGAAAACAATGATGGTTCTCCGTGTTTAGTAAGACGAACTCCGAATCACCAGCGCCCGCTTCAAGACCAAAAACTTGGGTCTTGTCCTTGCTGTAGAATATAAAGAAGCTACCGATCTAACTTTGAATTGACGAAGTTTGAAGTTCGTAGACGAAGCGCTTTTGCAGTGAATCAATTGCGAGAGAAGTGACGAAAAAAAAAAAAAAAAAAATGCGTTCAATTTTCTGATCACTTCATGAGGGAAAGCTGCCAAAGGAAGAAGTACAGGGAAACTCAACTGTTCTATGGTGGTGGAAAGAGAGTGATGAGTGAGGGAGGGGGGGGAACAAGGCGACAAGGTTTTTCACCGTAACAGGCTGACTTTGCTAAACCGGACCCAACTTCGTTCTCGCCTTTTTCCCTTTCCTTCGTGAGACGACTACTTCGTTTCACCTTCATCTCGCCCTCTTATTCAAGCCAATCTCAATTGCTGGAACGAGGTGGAACAAGTAACTGGGAAATGAAATTCGGCTTCTCTCTCGATACTAAAAGGAATAAAAAAAAATGTTGATGGCGTGGAAAGGGAAAGGGTAGTGGTGATATGACGGCTGAAGGGAGCAAAAAAGTAGGAGCCGCAACTCTAAAGAATTTTTTTTTTCTTTCCAGCTTCACAAATAACGCAATTCGTCGGTGATTTGGAAATGAATGGTCTTTTAAAAGAGCTAAAACGTCTGGAAACTTGGGCTTTTTGTGTTATACGAGTTGCTCGAGTCAAATCAAATTGCAATTTCCTCCGATTCATCTCGACTTTTTACCTCTTGATCGTCGAAGTTGAGTCGGACAAGTTGGGTCACTTCAGTTCGAGATGAAAATTGAGGGGGCAAGTCACGTTGATGACTTACAGTCGGGTTCCACTTCAGGTATTGGTTCACCCCCCATGGAAGTTATGGTTTCGCTAGCACGAGGAGGTACGGCTTTGGATAATCCGTACCATCTGGGAGAAGTTCCTAATCTTGTTTAATACCTGAAAAAAGTGGTATGTGCTAGGGATCAACATAAAACAAATATTGGTGAAAAAATCCCTCAAAATTTTGAAACGACGACAATAACCTCATTTTCACGGGTCCGTCCCGGGCAAAGCGGAAGTGGCGATAGGCGCAGGCGGCTGATGAGATGACGAGCATAGTCGGGACTCGTCAACGATGAGTCCTGTCAAGTTCGTCGGTCGTTAATAATAATAACTGCCCTCTAACGAGTTCCAAAATAGGGCCCCCTCCCCGACTAATATTTTCGCTCCTCGGAAGTTTGCCATACGATTTCCCCCCTTTCGGGAAAACGAGACGAGCTTCACCTTAAAATCGTTTCACTTGTCGAAACCGCCTGCAGAGAAGTTGTTCGGGGAGTGGAGGGGATTTTGGAGTCGTTCGAGGAGGTAATTCCGAGTCTCCTCCGTCTGCATCATCTTCGAAACGGGCCAAATCCCTAATTTCATTTCGAAACTAATTCAAACCGAATTTCCGTTTCCCTCTCCGTTTTAATCGCGGAGCCCGAGCACAATTGGAAAGTTAGACGCGCGCGAATGATTCATATTAGGCAGTAAAGCTCTGGAAATGAAAGTTCACGCGGGATAAGAGGAGGAGGGAGGACAGAGATAGAGCGAGAGAGGAAAACGCCATTACCAGAAAATTCGCGGATCTTGGGGGAACAATAACGAGAAGACGTCAAATCTTCTGTGCTGACTGATGGGGAGACCCAGTGAGGTAGAATTGCAGTTCGTGGTTCAGCGCTGATAAAACACACGAGGAATAACGCACAGTGTGGTAGTAGTGCGCACTCGATCGTACACAGAAGAATTCTCTATATGAAGAATCGAAACTCCTGCACTATAGAAGATAACGTGTTAACTTTGAAAGAAGTTAATTTGAAAAATGTCAGATGCGACCCATCATACAAGATTCCTCAGCTCTGCGTCCATTCACTTGTATTCATGGTTTATTCTACTAACTCTATTCATTTATCACTCAATACATTTGAACATGGACGAAGACCACTTCACGGGCTCAGAAAGCGGTAGCACTAACAGTTCCGGATTTTATTGTTCTCCCCGTAATGATGCTCTGACCATTATTGAGCAATCGGTAAACAGATAATTAATGAAAGTGAGAACACGATTTTTTCGAAAAGGATATTGATCATTTTTCCAGAGTAAGTTGAAATTGAGGAATTTCTGGAGAGACCCCTATATAACTTATGAATGGTTTTAAACGCTCATCGTGTAAGTATTTAATTGAATTATCATAACAATTGTTTTGGAAATTCTAGTCACATCTAATCGCATTTTATAAGGAAAAAACTGCGCTAAAGTTTGGTAATTAATTGGGCTGCTCTTGTCATTTTCCCACAAACGAGAATTTTACGGTTTAGTTGACTGATTCAGAGATGTCCATAGAAAAGATTAATCAAATCGTTAGAGCTCTATTTGAGATAAAAAACATTTGGTGATTTGATCGCTATGATAACTACAGCCAGTTATTTTGGCGTCTCATGGTGACTTGCGGGCTAGATATCAAATTTGAGTTGATTTGGTTCAGCCGTTTTCTCTCAATCGCACAAAACGCGCACACACTTTATTTTGGATCTTTTCCAGAAGATTGCCGTAAATGGGAGGGTGGCAATAACTAATGATCAAGGAAATTTGGAGGGCGCGGAAACTCTCAATCCCAAGATTAAGATGGTAAAGGGGAAGAAAAGAAGGATAAGAGGGTGTTCCACGACTGAACGATCAGCTGTTTGGATATGACCAGTGTAGACACAAGACCATTTTCCCAGTGTTTCTCGAACTCAGTAGGGTCTGAAATCTGTAGAGAACTTAATTTTTCTTTCAGCCGATAACATAACTTTCCTTTCTACTTCGTAAAGCCGAGGAAAGTAAAAATTGACTAAGTTATCGCAGTGATATGCACATTATTATTTTCTTACGACTCCAACGATTTTGATTAAATATTTTTCGTGAACACTACCAAACGATACCGACGATACCTTGAAGTTCTCCTTTAAGAGAAACTGGCGAAAGCAGGGCAATAAATTATCAAAAATTTCGTTCAGTTCTTTACTCATGGTTATGGTGTCTATTTGGCTAACTCAAATCGAATTGGTCCACAAGTTCACTGTTCTCAAACCCAAATGAACTTCCCAAGCTCTCGAGCCCTCTGACCCCCGGCGGAACTTAGTGACCTGCTGCAAACCCCAAAACCCCAATCAATTGTGTGACCTGAGCCTGTTCACGGTTCCTCCAATGGGGTCGCTTCTCACTCTCTTTCCTTCTATCAGTAATTTTCTTCTGGAAGACCCTTTTCCATGCTTTCTCTGGTTGTTTGACGCTGTGAAGTGTTTGAATCAGAGTCAGTTTTTTAACTTCGGAGTTCCCACACCTGCCCTAACGTGACTCCCTGGCCCCTAATGGCAAAGTTATTGTTTCCCCAAAGACCTTCCCACCTGCGGGAATTCCACCTTCGCGGTTATTTCCAACAGTAGATTTCCCTGAAGTGGTTTTCCCATCTTTCCCCTCCCCTCACAACAACAGTGAGCTCCTCCCAAACTCATTCATCTATGAACTCTTGCGAAACTCTCGTCTCCCTGTGCTCACTCAGACACATTCCTCTATCTATTCTCTACCCATACAGTTCGCTATCTCCTTCTTATACAGTTTACCGCACCAGTTCACTTATATTACTAGTCGCCCCTTTTGTACACAAACTCTACTCACTTCATTGCACATAATAATGCTCCTCAGGCTCACTAAGTTTCTTTTATTTCGCTCTTCAACTCTCGCCCAGTCGTTTTGGTCCAATATCCGTCCCCCCTCACCCCTCTGCCATCTACCGACCCCCGACCGCCGTGTGCCGTACCCCCCTACTCCAGTTTCAGCTTTAGTTCATTCTTCCACCCTGGTTACTGCTGGGGTTAACTTATTAATTCGTTTTAGGCCTTTATATCAATCACAAAATATAGTATATATTTTATAAGGCGTTTTGTGCCTTTAACGTGGTATAAAATCGTTCTTTTGCACAAAAATCCCATTTGGTATCAAGTTGTGCCCGCCACCTCGGCAATCCGACCGGACGTAGCCCATGGTTGTTATGGACAAAAAATGGTTAAAAAAATTAACAAAACGCAGTATAATCGCAAATAAGCCGTGTTTCGTATCGTTTTCAAGGTATTTTTACACCCTGGGTCGAATGGAATGAGTATCAGACCTGTACAACTGCGTATAGGGAAATTACAGTAATTACTCAACTAATTGAAAGAAACCGCGGGAACTACAGCGGAAGTCAACGTTTCATCGTTTGTACTCCCTCCCTCACGTCTCATCAAAAACCACCCGCCCGCTCGACTCGCAACGTCGTGTCAATAGCCAAGGGTTCGTTGGAAGTCGCCGTCCCAATTTCCCCGACTCTTTTTGCCCGACGGGGTGGAGGAAGGTTGGGGCCACTTCCTCCACACACTGCTACATCGGATCATAAATGCCTACAGACGTCTACGGGCGCCTGGTGCCGAGGGAATATTTAGTTTCCATAGTTCATTGTTGTCAGGTAATGTTTCGTATGGTTCACTAGTGTTTTTCGATGCTGAATTGAATGGGATGGGTCTCGCAGCAGTAATACTAGGTCAAGCTGTTCATGAGAATAATTAACCGTTGTGTAATAATTTGCAGGGTTTTTCGTTGTTTTGGAACATTGTGCTATTATTTTGTAACCATCCTACTGTACGTACTGAAACTTTGTGTGCGAATACAAAAACTTTGTCATTGGGCATTGTGCTCGTATTATATCCAATAAATAAATCGCACTTGTTCCCCTTATTTCCCACTTCCTCACGCACTCTGCCCTAGAAATCGCATTGTTAAACACTCGCTCTCACCTCCCGTCCTGGATCACAATACCTTGTCTTAAGTGATTGACCAGTGTCACTGAAAGTGTATCAATGCTGTCATCTCTGTCTCTCACACACACACACTCTCTCCCCTCTGTCTTCGCGTTCGTCGACTTATTCCTCACTCACACTGAACATAATCTCTCCTCCTAGCGCTCCCAAGAGACTAAACGATGAAAGTTTAACAATAGTCATGAGATAGGTGGGAGTGGCTCGATAAATTCCAGAATTAAAACTACTGTTCGTAGTTAATTATTTTTCACAATGTTTATTTTATAGCTCACCCCGATAAACACCATTCAACGAATTGGTCAGTGCGTCGATATGAACGTGTTTGAAACCAATTCCTATTAAATTCCGTATTTAGCATGGATATCATCATGAGACGTCAAAATGAGGAGCTGAGGTAAATCAGTCCCAAACTAAATGTAGTTATAGAACAAAACACCAAATGTTTTTTCTTTATTTCCTCCAACAATAACAATTTTGATCAATTGTTTTCTATGGACAGTTCCAAATGACACGGCTGTATTGTAAAATGCTAATTTCTAGGAAAATTGCGAGAGCAGCAATATAAACTGTGAAAAGTATCGAATAAAGTCGACTTTAGGGCAATTTATTTATCATAAACTCCTCTCACGTGATATAAGCAACTTCAGAAAAATCCTAGATGTACTACAATGATTTACCTAAACTAATATGGTTTAATAAAGTTCGTAAGATGATTAGGGGCAATCCAAGAAATTCCGGAATTCAAACTATTGCCGTTTCACTAACTTAGTTTTAACCTGTTAATTCCAAAATCGTAGACGAACCTTTTCATAAGACACGTCGACAATCTCATCAAAAGTGGCATTAAAAGTGTTGCCAGAGTGGGAGGAACCGAATAAATTCTGGAACACGCACGCGCTAAAATTTATCACGTAGAACTCGAAGATAGTTCCACGAGGTTTACGGAGGACAACGAAAAACGTGGTGGTTCGAAGGTTCTAGAATTAGGTAGTTGACGTTTTGTGCCCAGTGAAGTTATGTGAGTGCTCGATGGTATATTTCCAACATCATCAGAAGCTGCAAAGGTCAATCAAATACAACAGAACTCGGTAGATTCGATTGAATTGAGCGTCCACTGACAACATACTCGTAATTCTCGTCATCCCGGGGCTCAGCTTCACATTTGCAGTCGCCTCACCCATCTCCATCTGAATGCACGAACCCCAGTCACGGACCTCGCGATACCAACGACAACCGGGAGGGGTATTACTTTTCGTCAAATAAAATCCGTTTTGACCGTTTCGATTGAGAGAGAGTGAGAGGGGAAAGGCTTTTCGACGTAATTCGGTCGTTGGAGCCGACTTTGATTTGGCTTCAGGGCGGTGAACGAAGCCGCACAAAATCTCCCTTTTGTGTGTCGAACTCATTTATTCCGTTTCAACGTCACTTAGCCGGTTCCTTCTGGATCTCGCCGAAATATTGATCGGGTTCTGTGGTTGATCGTAGCTCTGGGTTATATCATCATTCGGGGAGGATCTCTCAAAATCCCTTCATTGTAATTGGGGAAATATGTATTGAAGCGCGTGGTGCTCAATTTATAAATGCTACGCATTTACATTTTACCGAAAATTGTAAGTTTTTTTTTTACTTTTTAGCGATTTTTTGTGGAAAATACCGTTACAGCCGGATCACTAAGATGGAGAGCGAATTTTCGAAAAACGTTGAACTCAAATCAGGTAAAAGGCATTCTCGTAAGAATCTTATATGTTTAAGTTTCTCAATCCACACCCACAACGAACAAATTGTTGTACAGCGTAATATCTAATGAGACGCATCACACAACTTTCCTTAGCTTTTTCTACTAACTCAATTTATTTTTCACTCTGTTCATTTGAATTTGGTAAGTCATCACTTCACGGCTTACAGTTTCGGAATTTATTGTGCTGCTCGTAATTATGCCCTGACGATTATGGAGCAATCGGTGCACAGAGAATCAATGAGACTGTGATTATGATTTTTTTGAGTGGGGTAATAATCGCTTCTTCAGAGTATTAGGGTAAAAACATGTAGAAACGGATTTCTGGAGCAGCCTCTGTGTATCTCACGGGCGTTATTGAAAACTCAATAAACTTGGTACTTGGTTGGACTATGATCTGAATTTTCTGAAGATCCTAGTAACATTTGAGCAGAATTTACAAAGAAAAAACTGCGCTAAAATCGCCGCTTCGTTGAAACGTCGGGTTTTATTGTGCTGCTCTCGTCATTTTCCCACGCATGGAAATTTCGTGATTGCCATCTTATTAGCAGCTGTCCGTATCAAAAATTTAATCAAAATGGCTAAAGCCGATTTTGAGGAAAAGAATAGTTGGTGTTTTGATCACTATGATAACTATAGTTAGTTTTGGTCGGATTTTGCTACTCTTAATTTGGCGTTCAACGGTAACTTGCGGGCAGGATACCAAGTTTGTGCTGATTTGCTTCAGTTCGTTTTCTATCAACCGAAAGTAACTGTTAGCGCTCGAGGCTGTGCAATGTATTGTGCTGCTGCTACCTGAGCCAAGACCAATCGGTATAAAGAAAATTCATGAGAGCGTCGGCCCAATTTTTTAACGAAAGATGCTGTTTATTGTTTCGGAATTATCAGGTAAGAAATGATAGTAAGTGAAACGGAATTTCAGGAGTGGCTCCTAATCAGCTTATGAGCGTTATGGAACGCTCATCCCATACATGATGGATTAAATTACCACCCCAATTTTTCTGAGAATGGCAGTAACATTGCAGCGGAATTTATATCGTAAAGCCTGTGCTAAAATCTTTCTTCGATAATTTATTGTGCTGCGCTCGTCATCTTCCTATGAATGAGAATTTCACGGTATTGTTGAGTTAGTTGGAGCCGTCTGTTCAAAAAATGTAAACGAAACCGTTCCGAACAATTTTGGAGCGGATCTCCAACACTTTTTGTGACGTCCCACATTTCAGTCGATTTGATTCAGTTGATTTCTCAATCTTGTTCTCACACCAAAATGAGTAAACGGGAAAACTATGAGGGCTGCGCATTCATAATTTATCACGGCGAGCAGAAAATGCCGCCTTGATGATGACTGTTCCAACGCCCAAGCAAAAATGTACGCGATACTTGAGGCTCCTGAGTGGTTCGCTGGTCTAGAAGAGCTGCAGCCATGGCGGAGATCGATTTACCGCAAAACTGACAAGTGGAGCGATACGAGCGTTGAGGAACAGTCATTTTGATAACCACGCTCTCCATCACCGCCTCCTTTACTCGTCGCCGGAAGAAAGTATGCGGGAGAAGCCCAAAGCTTTTAGGGGTCTGTGTCAAAATGGCAAAGGAGGTCATAAAAGCTAGGATAGAACTTCGGTGAACATGATCCTGACTAATGCCCGCGGCCAGGTGCAAGGTTCCTGGAATCTGAGCGGACCTGGGGTCAAGTTGGCAGAGCTGGCAATAAGCTAGATGTTAGGTTTGTGAATTAGGCCGATCTTGACCCAGACCACTGAGTTATGACTGTTCCAACGACGAGCAAGGGATGGAAGAATAGGAACAAACGCAATACGAAGCCCACCTTAAAATGTTTTCCCCCACTGTGCAGAATCGATTAAAGATCGAAATGCCACACGTCCGTTTTCTAATCAAAATGGCCGTTACGTCGCACCCATAAGAGAAATACATCAGTTGAAAGTCGAGGAGGTTGCCGTCCAATGTAGGGGCCTTTCGCCAGGCTCCTGGTACAGAGATGTTACCAATGTGCCACACGGACGTATGAACTTCGGGAATCTGTACCATCTGTTCTTAATCTGCATTCCCATCTGATCTAACTATTTAAACAAGTGGCAAGTTTCAAAGGGACAGATCAAATGTGGCCACGTATCTTAAACATAGCGCTCTTTGAAAACTGACCGAAACGTTTATAAACTTGCTTAGGAGCAATCAAAGCAGGAAGGCTCGGCTGCTCTTCCAACAACCGTTGTAGGAACTACAATGGAGCGAGCGGCATGTGGTTCTTGATTCCTCCACACTGGAGGCGCACGACGAGCAGGATGGAGAGTCTAAAAACGTAGAGCTACGCATTCAAGTCGTCAAGTCTCATGGGGAACTGGCTCGTTCAGTGGCCCACTTTCTTCTTCATGATTGTTGGTAAAAAAAACGCATGTGTGTTATGCCCCTTTGACGAGGATTTCCATCTTCCTTGCCCAGAGTTGAGAAAGCTCCCTTTTCACTCCAAGGACACCATGCACTCAATGGCTGAAACGCCACATTTCAAACTTATTGACTCCTGTGTACTTGACTAGCTTCTCAAATGGTCGCCACAACGTATTGGCGATAAGCACAGGTTTCAATTATGATGTCCTGCGTGGACTTTGCTTTAGCACACCCATATTGTCTGCCTTGGAGGTTACGGCCAACAACTCCTTCTAGGGACTGCAGGACACAGCAGCCCTTGAAAAGTAAAGATCCGTAGAAAACTCAAAATGCGTGAAGCTATCACGTAACTTTCCTTCCTCCCACGTAGGACAAGGAAGAATAAACAAAATTGAAGCGACAACAATGGTTGCGGGAAATTGATAACTTAATTAAAATGCAAGTATGCTTGTTCAGTAACTGAAACTCGGCTGCCAGGAAAGCTGAGGGATTTGTGAGTGGCCGATAGGTTGGTACCAAATTCACATAGTGCCGACTGAGAACATTTTGAACGTTATCCGGCGGGATTTTCTGTTTTCCAGCAGGTTCCTGTCGGAGGAAAGTTGCACGATGACCCGCTCTTCGTATTTTGATTGGTGACCCACGACGAGGTCGTGTTACGTCTTAAAACGGAATTATTTTCAGGAAAAGGGGTCCATGACGGATATTTCAGCCAGCTGGAGGGGGAAAATGGAATTTTCGAAGGAAGGAACTGCTTTCTTCAACCTTTGTATCATTCAATTGCTAGTGTGTGTAGGTCGGTGTGCGTGTGTATATACGGCGGAGGGGAGAGGAGAGTGAGAGAGAAAGAGCTCGGTGGCTGGTTAAAGACATCCGAGGAAAATTGCTCCAATACGCGCTCGGTCTCGAACCTCATACATCATTCATATCTTTGCGTTGTTTGGAGCGCTCGGGACAAGCGTTTATTTTGACGACGCCGGGAAAACGTTCCCCAGCTGCTTCAACTCACTGGAAACGAAGCCAGCCGTCTCCTTTCTGGATTCAGAAGCCTCGCACAGAGAAGTGAAGGGGATAAAAAAGAAACCGTCCTGCGTCTTTCTGGCGAAGAATAGTCGCGAAAAGGGAGTTTTGTGCCTTTACATATCACTTCCTGACGCACTAGATTTCTGTGCGCTGAACGCAAATGACGCAGTTGATGTGCATTTACCATTGGCGAACGCAACGAGTTTGTGGAAAAGCACGAGCTCGTCGATGCTTTGGCTCAAAAACTTGGCAATGTTTAAGGAGTCGTTTTTGTCGTTGAGTGAGGCCTTCACAGATATGTACAGCCCTGTCCAAGAGGATGAAGAAATAATATGACGTTCAAATCACTTCTGGCTCCATTGCGGCTCGTGGAATCAGCTTGTGTGGTGGCTTTATCCTGCATCAAAATTAAACTAACTGCAGCAACGATAAGTCCTGGCCTGGGATGACTCCTAAAAAACCTCTTCAATGCAGAGCTTCGGCAACTCCAGCAGTTTTATGACGATATTTAAGACGAGGCATAGAACAATGAACCTTCCGCCCACCTCCTCGCAGCTGATTTCGAATAGTCTGAGCGCACGCCCTTCTTCCAGCACTTCTAATCAGGTCATTTCGGAGTTCTCCAGTTGTGGAAAAAGGATTTGGAAGAGCAATCAGCCTTCAACGAGGGGAGCAGCCCTTGGACGACCTCGCGGTTACCATGTCTTCTGATACCGCTCCCGAAGCGTAGAAATCGCTCATTGGCTCTTACGGTAAGGCGCCGACGTTGTGCTGAAAAGGATGTCACCAACCTCCATGGGACACGAAATGGAAGAAAAAAGCTGAACCGCTCGTGAACGCTGAGTTCAAAATTGGCCACCGATAACTAACCCACAAGACTATGTTAGTCAAAGACTTGCATACGAAACCAAAGTGGAATCATACAAACAACATCTAGGCCGGACTCGTCAATCGTATGTCCAGAAGCCGTGGATGACGGTAGGCATGAATATGAAACAAATTTGAAATCAGGGGGAACAGTATTTAAGTCGGACGTTTTTCGTTTTTTCGAACTTTGGCCACCTAATAGAAACATGGACCGTTTGCACAAAAGTCGTCGGAAGTAGGTGTTAACATCATATTCACGTCTGCGACCCTCCACGACTTCTGAGCCACTGGTCAAAGTTTCAATTAGGTGGCCAGATTTCGAAAATGGACCTGGATGTTGTCCCTCTAATTCGATTTTTGCTTCATATTGATGTTTGCGACCATCCAGGGCTTTCGGGCAAACGGCCCAACATTCGATTATGAATATGTAGCTGAATTCAGACAAGTCTCACGAGCTCTGATGGAATTATTTTTGAATGCCTAAAGGTCTTTCGAGGAAAATGTGGAGAATTCATTCCGTTCTTGCTCTAATTGGAGCTTGACATCGCTGGTCGTTCCAAGTATTGAAGATAAAACAAAAACCACTTATTGCAAAACCCATCTCCTTCCGTTCCTAATCATGAGACATAGTGTGAACTTTGTACGGTTAATTTGGGGCCTTTGAGTTCTTAAGAGTGCGATATACATCAATTTCGACAAAAATCGTAATTGCATATAAACAATACACGAAATTGAGCTTTGGCTTTGCTAGTTAGCGCCAAATTTAATTTCCCAAAGTCAATTTCAAAAAGCGCTGACAGATTCCCAACGTAACATAATCGGGCGTCGAAAATTTCTCTCTAAACGCCAAAAGTAATTCGACAAACGCGATATTTCATCAATTGCCTTCCATAAGTTGAAAGTTGAAGAGCCAATAACGGGATCGACTGTGATTTTACCAAAAAAAAGTGTGTTGGGGGGGGGGGGTCAAAAAGAGGAGAGAAAAATAGATGAGAAGGCGAATAATCCATTAGAGATTAAAAACAAGCCGCGTCCAGAGGCTGAAATGCTGACAGACGTCGGCAAATAAAGTGGGGAGGAAAAAAAGTGTTGATGCGCCGTTTGAGAGCCTCACGGCGGCCTCGATTCAGGAGCAAAATGGAATTGCTGACTGGTGGAATAAAAAAAAAAAAAAATGTGAAGTTGATTGATACCAGCGATGGGATCTGTCTTTCCTTTTGGGAATCCGCCTGTCTTTGAGCTTCAATCATCTCCCCCCCCCCCATCATTCCACGGATCATCCGGAAAAACTCTGCCTTCCAACTTTACGTATGACGATGAGTCGATTATCCGACGGGAGAAAATATGCGGACACCTCAAAAATACGCGGCATGCAATGGAGTTGGAATTTATATCGCGATGTAGCATATGAATGAATTTCCGGTTAAAATGTTGGCAGAAAGCTCTTAATAACCGCGGTAATTATACTTTCATCGGCTTTGTGAGGCCGTTGTCGGACTGATGGTCTCATACCCTCCGACAATACGTTTTGACGGTCATAGGCTTCTTCCAAAGAAGCAATTTATGTACTTGGAGGTCAATATAGCTGAGATGTGGCGTTTTAGCCAAACTCCTTCAGTCCTATTCTCGGAACGTTTGTCTCATCAGTAAAGCCACTAGGTGTGTGTGTTACAGTGACACAACCCTCATACACAAGGCAATTTACTTACACACATAGGCGTGATTGGCTACTGCCCCATTGCCTGGAAGTTAACTCACAGTCAATCATAGGAAAGCATTGACACAATCCCAGAGGGCTGTGCTGCTGTTCCGACTGAAAAAAGGACCCCATTAAAAGCACCAGGCAATCGTAGTTTAGTGGTTAAAGACGATGATTCATAATCCCGACGAAAGTTGGGCAATGGATCGGAGGAGCTCGCGATTGCTGTAATTTTTGCATGAGTCAGCGGCTCCTCAAACATCTCCAAACCCCCTCGTAAAACTACTATGGATCACCAAAGTCTACTAGGCAGCATCTAGTGAAGCACTTCAAATGATCACCTTTTCTATGAAACATGGAATACTCATAAATAAAAATATAAAACCAGTGTTGAGAGGCAACAGCACCCTTGGAGGAGCAAAGTGATCATCTGACGTACACAGTACCTTAGTCCTGGTTTCCAGTACACAGGTCTGTTTCCCTATCAAAATGAATGTTCATCATCTTGTAAGTTGCAGACTCTGTATCCTGCAATAGCACCGGCACTTGCTCAGCTTCCACTGAACCCAAACCTGTGGAGGTACGGACGAAAGATGTGCATACGAGAGAGACGTACACACTTCAATTGAAGGCATGTTTCTAAAATTAACGACGTGGCCAAACGGACTCTGGATTAGGGTGCTACAGCTTTGATACTGGAAAGAAGAATCAGTCGGTCATTGAGTGCAACCAACCCTTCCAGCTCTAACTGCTAAGCAAGCTTATATCCGTTTCGCCGAGCGTCAACGCTGGAAACTTGCCACGTTAGATGAATGGGCATTAAATAGCAAGCGAGATGGGGATCCTCGCCAAAGGGAAATAACACGTACGCGTTTTTTTACCGACATTCATGAACGTTTTAGAAGAAAGTGAGTTCAGCCCAGCCACTGAACGAGTCAGTTCCCCACAGGTCATGGTGATTTCGCTTTTCTTCTCTCAAATCCTCTCCCTCCAGAGGGCACAAGGAATCACATGCCGCTTCCAGCTTTGACTGCTCCTAAGCAAGCTTATAAACGTTTTGGCCAGTTTTCGAAATGCGTTGGCCCTTGGACACTTGCTACTCATGTAAACAGTTCGATCAGGTGTGAAACCAGATTAAGAACTCATCCCAGATGCCTAGGGTAACACACTGGCAACAGCTTTCCGCCAGGAAACGGTCTAAATGACAACCTGCCATTCCTCCAAAGTGCAGTGGGTGCTGAGCCGAGTCCCCGGGCGGTTGTTGAGAACTTTTGATAGCGCTCTGGTTCGAGCTCCACAGGAACCACCACAGATACGAAATTCTTCAGTTTGGGCCTTCGACTGGTGTCAACATCCACACGGATGGATCTAAACCAGTAGAGAAGACAGGCTCAGGGGTGTGGATAAGTGGCTCTGGGTAGAATGGGTCATACATTGCTCTGGATTCCACACCGACGGCTATTCAAGCCAAGATTTATGATCTCACGAGAGCGATATTGCGGTGGAACTATTAGATAGCCGTCCTGAGCTGCCGCAAAACTGGCGAGGGAGTGCAGAATGTGACTCAACTCTTTATCAAGTTCAATTAGACGAAACCGCCTGGGCAAACTCAATTCGTCTACTGTACCTATAAGGCCACATGCTGTGGGGCACATGCGTCAAAAATTCGGTGAGGGAGTACGCCAGGAGACTCTATCAGACTGCCAGGGACGCTGCGGGAGTGAGGCATTCACAACGCTTCATCTCAGGACTACGAGAAAATATCTAACCTTCTGATGATGACAGGAAGAACTTGAAGCAGGCGGTGGGAATCATGACGGGATACCTCAAAGTTAATAAGCTCGCGTATGGGCGTGGGGCTACCCCCTCTGTGCAGGTGGTGTGGCACAGATGAGTAGACTTCTTACCACGTTCTGGCGCTGTGTTGCTTTGGGGCAACTCTTCCAATTTTATTACTTACAACGCCAACGGTAAAACATAAAATGTCTTTTTTATTTGAGGAGCTCGTGCCAGTATTGTAAAATGGGAAGAATACACTCGTTTATTCATTCAAGTAAAAAACCACTCCTTCGAACATAATTTATAGTTAACTTGGCCGAGGCTGCTTATTGTCTCAAACAGTTATCAGTGATAAGATCGACACTGCTGTCATCAAAATCCCGATTTATTGAAGTCGTTCAATCCCTTCAAAATCGCAAGCACGTGGATGAGCTTCGAAAAGTGGCTCAAACGGGAAGTTAATCCATTTTCAGACTGCAAAATGGAAAGTCTTTAAAAGGCCGGAGTATATTCTGGAAGCAACACGAGCGGCGTCGGTATGGCGATGGCGAGGGAGGACAGGGGAAGGGAAAACGAGATCATTCTTTCATCAACTCGCATCTATCCGGAAAAGCATTACGAATTTACGCCGTTTCCTCGCTAAATCATTTTCCCCCTCACTGTATTACGCACGCGTCTTATGAATCATTTATCCGTCAAAAACGCTCGTTGATCCGCTGTAGTTATTTTAGTATCTTTTAGCCCGCTCACTTTCAGCTCCGCGAGTTTTTTTTTATTCATGTCCCCGAAGGAGTTAAGGGGAAATAAAGTGCGCTGCAACGATTTCGAAGGTAATGATAAAACTTTCAAAATGGCGCGAGGATCCCCGTCAAGAGAGCCAATGGCCCGTTCAGTTACTGCGACTGAGGCAGCGACGTAAATAATTGGTTAGCGCGAGCAGGCTCGAATTATCGAAAGAGCGGGATGAGGAGATGGGGGGGGGGAATAGAACATCAAGTAAACTCGGTTCCGAGTCGGTACGAATTTATAGCGACCTGATGTCAGAAACTTCACTAGTGAGGGGTTGAACGAGGGAGTACAATTAGTATAAATATTAGGTGCGACGAGTGACGCGACTTTCCGCACATACCTACTTATTTTTATTTTTTATTAAACACGGGCTATAACTCCAATTACATGATAACAGCAACAAAAGTGTTCTTCTTAAATGTTGAACAGAGCAAAAAAATTAAAAGAAAAGATTATGATAGTTCTATCTCCGCAACTGCTTAGAAGAACTTTTTGAATGGACAGTACCCTGAAATTTCCATTTATGTGCAAATAATTATCAAAACTTGCGAGGAAAATTCGTTTAAGTAGCATTTTGTATTATGAATCTCCCTCGCATGATACAAGTGCTCTCAGAAAAATCAGAGTGGTGCAAGTTAATGACGTTCATTAGATAATTGATAGTAACGCCAGAAATTCAAGGATACAAACCACCGCCGGTTCTTTTACTGCCATTTCTTTCTCTTTTTACCTGACAGTTCCAAAACGGTACGCACGAATGCTCTCAGAAAAATCAACTGGCTAGTTTCATGAATCACTCACTTATTCCTCAATACTGGTCGCCATATGAGCAAGAGCAAGTCAATAAATTCCAGAATATTAAACACCACCAGTTTCGTGTTGGCGGTGCGTCGCATTTTGAACTTGCCAATGGTTTCACGTTGTGTACAACAGTGGCTACTCAACGTGCACACTTTGCCAGGTTCTATTAGGTATTAATTGGGCTGCTTTTGTGTTTCGAATGAACTTCAATGAAGCGAATACGTAAGGGAAGTAAAACGAGCCATTTGCTTCTCGCGATGGCCCTCTCTAACGCGTCTCGTTTCTAAAGGTTAATTCTCCTAGAAGAGAAGACGTTCACTAAAAACTTGTTAGCTCTAATTTTCTTTAATCTCCGTCGCAGGTCACTCGGAAACAGCCGCGATGTGACAGTCGACGCAGTCCAGCGGCTTTTAGCGGGAAGGAAGGAAACTACTTGTTGTCCGGACGGACCTCCGGTAATTGGCGTCGAGGGCTCTGAAGAGGTTGGAACTCATTAGGAGATGAACTTGGGTGCGTGGGTGGTAGGGTGGGGGGGGGAGCCACGACAGCTCTGACAACCGATGACACGGATCTGTGAGGAGACTAGTCAGAGAACTAACACACACTCTCCCCGCAACAAATGTAACATTCTTCTGTAAAGCTCTTCATGTCAACTTGGGAGCTCAAAAGAGAGACAGAAGGAGTGCGTGAGAAAAAAAAAAGCGTGAGGGGCGGGGGGGCAGACAAACTCTGAGTGATGATTAGGACCATTTGGGGCCGGTTGCACCAACACTTGTTAAAATTAACTCCCCAGTTGAAAGAGCCGTCACACGCTGTAAGAGAATGTTCCTTTACACCTTTGTTAGCGTTATCGTTTAGTTACCTAACGTGAGATTACTAATTCGCCACCGAATCTAAATTACCATCGCGTCCGAGTTATTCGGAACTCGCTTCGTATTTGCGTTTGGCTGCTGAATGGCTTAGGCCGTATTTTTTAATTGGTAGATAACTTTATTATAAAACTAAATATACTACAGTTAGAAACATATGGTATATAATTCACAGTGCTCTAGATGGTGAATCGAACATTCGGTAGGATCCAAGACTATAGGTGCCTCATTCACAAAGAGTGATAGACCAAAGCGGTGGTATGTTTGTGTGATATGGAGAGTGCCATGGTCGTTGTGGAGGACTGAGTTCTGAGAATGATGACGCTAAGCCCTCTGTTTTGTTACACCTGAACTCAATTGAAATGGATCAACCAGCTGATTCCCAAAGCCCTGCGTCTTACATTGTGAGAAGAAAGTGGAAGCCTAGCAGCTGATTAAGAAGGTGGATGCGTGACCTGAAGCGTCACAAGCTCACCGATATGGACCGAGCCCGCTTCTTTTGGGAAGGGTACGGTAAGAATCGTATGGTGATCTGAAGGCCGCTTTACACGTAACGATAAATTGTTCCAACTTATCGTCCAATAAATTGGAAGGGGGGAAGGCTGTTTACATACTACGATCGGTCAAACGATTTGGCGCAACCAACCTCATCAAATTAGCTTTTGCCATGGAGGAAGCAGCATTGTGGATGTTGATGAGTTGTTTGGCGAAAAAAAGTGAAAACCCGCGAAAAGCAAGGTCGAAGTGGAGTCGTGAGTGGCTGCTGAAGAAGAGAGAATTCTCTCATGTAAATCTGTTAAAGGAGCTGAAAAATGAACAGAATGACTTCCGGAATTGTTTGCGAATGGACGAGGAAACCTACGTGGAATTATTAACATTAGTTTCTCCGTTTACATCAAAGTCGGATACTGTTATGAGAAGAGCTATATCTCCGCACGAAAGACTATCAGCTACTCCACGATTACACCGCAGTTAATTTAAATTTGGAAACCACTGAATCAGTAGTTCCTGCCTGCTGTGCACAACTTTTTGAGCCAAAAATCCACTGCCTACACCCCTACTGAAATTTTTGATCGCGAAAATATTATCGACGGTACTACTCAAATAGGTGCAAGGCCTGATCACGAAATGTTGTACAACCTCCAACCACGTTCAGGCGGCCAAGTTTTGCAACAGGCAAAAATTTTTCGAGACAAGTTATGTTTGTATTTTAATTCCATGGCAAGAGAAATTTGCATTGAACGTTTGAAATTTACAGTTCTTGGAAAAAAGCTTAATCATGTTCACTAGTAGATACACTAAACCCAAGGACCCAAAGGCTCAGGGACGTTTGTCAATAATTCAGTTAATAGTTTGCAATGTACCAATTCTGGCTGCAGACTTTCGGCCATAATAACTTAAAAATTTTATATTACAACAAAAACTGAGTAACAAGAGCTGAGGGCAACAAGAACTGAGTAGGGGTGCAGGGCAAGTGCAAACTGGGCGGAGATTGGACCGATAAGTGGGAGCTTTCCACGTTCAAACAAGTCGTTACGATTCCCAGAAATTGATGCCAGCCGGCTCCAAATCTTCCAACCCAACTCCAACTCCGATAAATCGTTACGATTTCCCATTTAGACGTAACGATAAATTGGATCGATCCGATCTTTACAATAAATCGTACGATTTATCGTTACGTGTAAAGCGGCCTTGAGGGTAGATATGCTGGGATGCTTCTGATCCCTGGAATATGCACAGGCAGCTAACTGCAAGAGAGCTGACCATGTCCTTCTCTGCTACTGCTGCAGGGAACAATGTTACAAGAAGAGAGAGTGCACAGGACCCCTGAAGTACGAGCTTTGCTCAGAGTGGAGGGCCACGGGGGATGAAATGGCCCATCTGCTTCGTCGATGGAGTGCAGGGTGCTTAGAGAAACCCTATAGGAGAGGCTAGTCGCCACAGCCGGTGTGAGTTTGCACTCTCCAGGACAACCTCCACCAGAGCGCAATTGCACAGGAGCTTCCCCAGCAGTTTCAGTGCGAGAAGCAGACCGATCTTCTGCTATCAACAACGAGCAGGGCACTGCTGCTATGTGGGTGGCCCCGCACAGCTAGAAGAGGATGGAGCTTGCTGATCCAGGAATAAGGAATGAAGACACAGGGGAAAGAAAACTCGTAAAGGATGTGAAGAAGACTCAACGAATCCCGAAACTTCCGTTGGATAAGGAAAGTAAAAGTCTCGCACCATCACTCACTATAGACAATGCGAAACTGTGATATGTTGGAGGGTACTAACGCCACTTAGTGATGCACAGTGCTTTTCCAAACTTCTTAATTTAGCTTTTCACGCAATTTCGAGTTTATTGTTCTGCGTCGGCCATCACGTCTTGAAGATACCATCCTGATTTGACGCTTCAAGACATAAATCGAGTTTTTGAAGTTCGCTAGTTGGATCCTGATTGATTAAAGCTTCTACCTTGTTCACGAACTGGTCGCAGGAAGTAACGAATTTTTAGGTTCTTTTTTTTTTAGAGCGGAGTATTGATCATGATTGATGAGAGACTTCGCACCCCCTCGTCACCATCCACCAGTTTTTCTTGTCTATTGGCAACAATATTGATTGATTAATTAAGATTTCTAAAAGGGTAATCAATCACGTTTCACTCCCGCGACGTTCGTGTACAATAAACGAAAAACACCTCTTGGCGACACGGGCGGAAGACAAGAGGTCTAGTGGACGGTTGAGAGCTCTGAAACACGACCTAGGCACCGACCTCTGCATTCAAATGTCCGCTGACATGTCGCTCGTTAGGGGGACGTATTATTATTAACCCCGCCACTCGGAGACGAGACTTTTCGAAAGGAGGCCACACCTTCTCAACGGTCTACGTATTGCTCTCGACAGGCAGGACGTTCCAAGTTTAGTGCGCAGAGTGAACTATTCACTACTCGACGAATAGCTACAACAGCTAGATACTTCCCGCCAACATGCCATGAAAGTGGTGGAGAGGAGGCAGGGATTTGGTGTGTGACGTCCCAGCTGATGGGGGGGGGGGGTGAGCTAAACCTCTTATCAAGAAACTCCAGAAAAATGAACCAGGTCCACCTGGGAAATGGTCCACTTTGGTGGGTGGGCTCAAGGCCATGTAACTTATAGTGCAGACGTATTTTAGGTTAGGGTATGAATGTGTGTAAGTTATTGGGTGCAGTGTTCGGTGAACGGGTTGGGTTTGGGGTTTGAAACGATACATTCGTGGTAATGTCACGAGAGCAGCACAATATATTATACAAAATTTCGATTTTCGCGTGGGTTTTTCCGTTATAAATCACGCTAACATCACATTATTGTCATTAAAAAAAATCCAGGAGGTTGTCCATTAAGCTACCGCTATGGTGAGGGTTTAACCAAGTTCATAAAAAGATCGAGAGCAAACCCTATAAACTCTGTAATTTACTTACTCTCATTCGCACAGTTTTTACCCGATAATTCCTGAATACAGTCCTCCTCAAACAAATTGAACTGCCAATGAAAAATTATCTATGGATTGGTAACTCAATAATAGCCGAGGTACAAGTAGAAGCAACTCAACTAATTCTGGAATCATACGCGCCGCCGGTTTCAAGTTCATGTAAATTGAACGAATAACAGATTTTATCAGTTCATTGAGTGATGAAAATCATTGAATACAGGTAAGGCTAAGAAAAGTTGCGTGGTGCGCTGCACCAGACACCTCATAAATCCCGCTCGTTTCAAAAACATCGTGTCCAATAGCTCGAGTTGCCACTCGAAGACTTTTATTCGATATTCATTTTGACAGATTTAGATGACTCTGACTGTTTCACGTTAAATAACCGATCCATCGAGCAATTGAAACATGAACGCCGTCGGTCCTGTTTCTCTCGAAGCTCCCGAACATTAAAATTGTTTCGTATCGATAGTTCTGTCGGGGACATTTCGGTAGGGGACGTCTGTCATCGACGGGAGGGACTCTCGCATCTCCCCAGTCCAGTTGGAGGATGTCAACGTCCAGTTGTCAGCCTGTCATCGAGGGTTCGGAAGATCTGTTGTTGATCCACGTTCTGACTCTCGCACACATCCAAATAATGGGGGAACCTTCTGCACGAATTTTATTGTTTTCCTTATTGGCGAGGCAAACACCGGCGAATCCTTTCAACTCGCGATCTGCCGTTTAGACGCGATTTTATTTTTTGACGAGCGCACAAAGTGGGGTGGTTAAATTACTTAAATAATTTCTCGTGTTACTTAAAATGTGATCAGATAATTGATTTATTATTTTATATTTTGTACATTTTCCTTACTTTGATTTCTCATTTATGAACAACTGTTTATTTTTGTGTAATTATTTAAATTTATTTAGATAACTACCATTATTATTCGTTTACACTTTGCTATGTCTTGATAATAATATAGTCATTTTCCAATGTCAATTTGACTTGAACAGTTGAATACAAATTTCATTACGTATAGCGACGAGTCAAAGAAGAAACCGTTATAGATTAAAGACGAACGAGCATAATGAGGGCGGTCTTGCTTTTATCCAACGGAGTAACGTCACATTAAAGTAATTCAACACCTGACCCGATTCTCGGTTAATAATTTTCATCCAAATGACGTTGAGAATATTTATATTAAATAGTGGGCGCCTTTGGTATGTAGATCAAACAGTTCATTTCGTGAACGCCTTAAATTTAATCAACGGAGGAAAGTGGGCGAATGTCTTGTTAAATTGAGATTTTGTGTTTTTGGCGATTCGTCTATGAACGGTTAAAGGATCGGTTCATTTTTACTTTCCTTGCTCTACGAAGTAGAAAGGAAAGTTATGTAATCGGCTGAAAAAATATTTTTGAGTTCTCTTCAGATCTTTACGTTTCAGACCCCCCTGAGTCCGAAAAACACTATTTGGGAAAATGGTCTGTGTGTATGTCTGTCTGTGAACGATTTTTAGAGAGAACCACCGTACCAAATCAGCTCAAACTTGATATCTAGCCCGGAAGTCACTATGGGACGCCAAAATGAGGGTTTGAACAAAATCCACCGAAATTTAACTATAGTTATCATGCTGATCAAAACACCAAATATTTTTTTTCTCCAAAACGGCTTTAACGATTTTGATTAAATATTTTGTATTGGTAGCTCCAAATATGGCAACCATACCATAAAATTCCCATGTACGGGAAAATGACGAGAGCAGCACAATAAATTACCAAAACTTTCGACGAAATCGATTTTAGCACGATTTTTAGAGAGTACAACCGTACCAAATCAGCTGAAACTTGATATCTAGCCTACGAGTTACCATGGGACGCAATAGTGAGGGTATGGGCAAAATCCACCGAAAGTTAACAATAGTCATCATAGTGATCAAAACACCAAATTTTTTTTCTCAAAAACGGCTCTAACGATTTTAATTACATTTTTTATATAGATAGCTCTCAATAAGTCAATGATACTATAAGATTCTCATTCGTGGGAAAATGACGAGAGCAGCACAATAAATTATCAAAATTTTCGACCAAAAGCGTTTTTCGCGCAGTTTTTTCCTTATAAACTCCGCTGGAATTCTTGTAGAATGTCAAAAAAAATTCGGTATTGTAGTCCAATCATATACCTAAAGGGTGAGTGTTTAAAAACGCTCATGAGATACATGGGGCTCACTCCAGAAATTCCTGAATTTCCACTACTGCCGTTTCGCTTACTACCAGTTCTAACAGTTATTTTCCAATAACTGCAAAAGTGATTACTATCCTTTTTTTTTGAAAAATCGTGTTCACAGCCTCATTAATCATCTGTGTACCAATTGCTCAATAATGGTCCTGCAATGAGTACGAGCAGCACAATATATTCCGGAACTGTGAGCGCTACCGCTTTCTGCTGTCGTAAAGCGTTGTTTGACCAAGTTCAAATTAACTGAGTGATAAATGAATTGATTAAATAGAATTAGCCATGTACAAAGCAAATTGACGTAGAGCTAAGGAAAGTTGTGTGTTGCAACGCACCAGATATTTAGAATATACTTAACAACAAGAAATGTCACTAAAATATCCAACGATAAGAAGTTTGTTAGATGACAGTTCGATTCGTGAAACGTATGGAAAATGCAATGATCCAAACAGAATATGGCATACGTAGCGAACAACGCTAATAAAAATATCAGTTTTAACGTTGTGATGGGACCAAAACAAGATTTAAGTAAACGTGTATTCGTTAAAGAGAAACACAAGTGCGTAAAACAGCGAATGAATGCCCAGCAGAAGAGACAACTAGTAACTATTGTGAATGTAACCATTATTCTCGATGCTGTCTTAGAGAGAATGAAAATTATGGAAAACGGAGACTCCTCTCAGGACCTAAGGATCTCTTCTCCTTAGGGAAATGCAAGATGTGCAGAGTTACTCTAATTCTTTAAGTGATGAGTGCAGTTTTTTTAACAACGCTCTTCAACATCCGGCACTACAATGATGCTTAGGAAGGGAGATGTACTATAGTACCATGCCTCTATGTTCTCATTGGAAGTACTTATAGAGACAAAATTATGGGAACAGACCACAAGACACTCCGTTCGATTGACCAAATTTTTTCATGCGTTGATCGTGGAAATTTTGATAATGTAATAAACGCGTTTTTTTGGCGCATTATGATTGTTAACTGTGTTCAACGCACTGTTATAGGATCATTTGTTGAGAACAAGATATAAGAATTGAATATTTCATCAAATTTCTGTCAGTTTGACGCAAATCGGAGGAGCCGCTTCTCCAAAAAGTAAAAAACAAAAGCGGTTTCGGAGAAATGTTCCCACATGTCAAAAGTTATGTACTCATTAATGAAAGATAATGCGCGCTGCAGCGCGGCCGTTAGAGCCGTTAGCCACTTTCGAGAAAAA
Organism: Pachypeltis micranthus; assembly: GCA_020466155.1. Lineage (NCBI taxonomy): Eukaryota > Metazoa > Arthropoda > Insecta > Hemiptera > Miridae > Pachypeltis > Pachypeltis micranthus. The sequence goes on from CM035769.1 coordinate 46,034,994, forward strand.
CAAGGAAACCCCGAAAAGAGGTACTTTCAAGCCCCCCCCCCCATCACCTCATTGTATTAAGCTAAGCTTCAGATTACCTAATGAACGTTACTAAACCCTCGTATTAATCGTATAGATAGTTCACGGGAGTACCACCGTAATTTTACTGAGAATCCTACCGTACGAGTAGGATTCAAGAGGGGAAACCCGCTCGAGTCGATTTTCTCTGAAATGTTTGATAATTTATTGTGCTGCACTCTTCACTTTACCACGAATGCGAATTTCATGGTACAGTTGTATTGTTTTCGAAAAGACAAGTCAAATCTGTTCTAGTCTTTTGACCTCGGACTTCCCCAGTCATTGTCTCCTTTTAACCCCTCGTACCTGCGGAAATTCCACCGCCGTGGTTGCGATTATTTCTAATGACAGCGAATTCCCCTGAAGTGGGCTTTTTCCTTTCTTTCTTTTCCCTCTCCTCAATGTCAGATTCCTCTCCACAAGAGACAGCTCCTCGCAAAATTCATGAGCGACGAACTCTTGCGAAAGTCACACTCGTCTCCCTGCGCCCACTCAGACACTTTCCTATATCAATTCTCAGCCCGATTACAGCTCGCTCTCCCCTTCCGATACAGTTTCTCGCCAGTTCACGCATATTTCCGAATCGTCCTCAGTCGCCCTTTTGTACAGTAGTCTACTCACCTCATTGCATCGCATACAGCCCTCTTCACGCTCGCCGAGTTTCATTTATTTTCGATCTTCAACTGCGCCCAACAACGATAATTGTAGCTTTACATACATAAAATCGGCTAGTGAGTTAACTTCGGATTCCCTGAATACCTACATCGTATCTGTTGAGGAGAACTTGGAAAAACATTGAAATCCAGACAAAATTCGGTTGCGTGTTCCCCTATTGACGCTATAGATTATGATATCGCATCATCATTCGTCATTCCATAAATGAATGAACTCGAGCTAACCAGAATTATTGGCCAAATGGGAGATAATTCTTCCCGGGGGCCCAATGGGATAATAATAAAACTGATAAAAAAGAATCTCTCCTACCTCAAGGGCGCTCTTCTTCATCTCTACGATCTAATTATTGTAATCTAACAGTTCCCTAAGGCATTTAAAGTAGCTTAGGTTGTATCCCTGTACAAAAGCTGCGACTAATCGGAGCCCGGTAATTATTCCAATTTCCATGCTCAAAGTAATGTCAAAAATCTTTGAAAAATGGGTGAAACCTAGAGGCTCAAAATATTATGACACCCTGTCAGTATGTTTTCAGGCAAGAACGTGGATATGACAACACTAACGACCTGTACAAGCTGCGTCCACTCTTCGCAGCTGCGTCTTTGCGCTGGGGGAAGACCCTGTGACTGCCAGCCACTAGAAAGGGTTTCGGAGAACAAATATCTAGAGGTTGTTTTGGATGATGGATTAACATGGCACGCCTGAGTTCGTCAATTGTGGTCCAGACTGAGGAAATTCTGCTCCATATTCTATAATATAAGGGCTTAAAATGATTTTCCATTTCCTCTTCCAGTCTGCCTTGCAGTATGGAATCCTAGTCAGGGGAGGCACGTTACACTGACCGTAACTGACTCAGCTAATAGTACCACAAAATTTTATAACTAAAATTATGTTGTTTACATGTAACAGGTACCTAATTAACCTTTTCTACACAGAAGCACAACAGAAATCTTACACTGGCGCCAACTGTTCGTCAAAAATTTGTTGATGTATTATCACAAGTGGCCCAATTTGTGTGATCCCTCCCCCATCCACATGCACCCAACCTGCTCCATGTAGCTTACAACTTATCCCCTCCCCCCACACACTCCTGAGATTCTCAGTTCAGCTCTCTAGAAATGCCTACAAGCGTCTGACTGTCTACCAGGTTGATCAAAGTGGGTTATCTCGACCACAAACCCCCGCTAAGTGTTTATCTGTGATACACTAATACTTTCGCCACCCTCAAATACCCACGCATCTATAAGATAGATTCGATGAAACCTGTGAATTTTTAGTTTCAGTGGAAATTTACTCTATTCACTTTTAAACTTACAGTACTTTTTTGCATTTCGCTTGATACTTTTATACACTGCATACAGCTAGCTCATCCCCATTCGCCTGCGATGAGCAATATTTATTCAAATTGGCATGGTAAGCAGTACCTAACGTAACATTTTTCCCGAAGAATAAAAATCTCTCTCTCTCTCCCTCGCATTACAAATGATACGAGAACGCTGGCGTTGTAGACCCGCAGATCACCGTACTTGTATGAAGGCTTTCACTTTGTGAAGGAGCGGGATAGTCGCAACAGGAACAAAATTCTGAGAATACTCAGACGTAGGACGTCGATGCTGGCAAGATCCTTTATTGTGCAGAGAGCTGAACTATTTATTGATAACGTTGAACTGCGCAGATCTTGGAGATGTTTAAAGGCAAATTTAGAGAAAGATTATTGGAAGATTATTAACATAATAATATTTTTATGCAGATTAAGATAGAAAAGCGTGCACAAAGTTTGCTTCGTAAATTAATATTTGCAGTATTTAATTATCAATAAATGTATGTAAGTCCTTCGCGCTCACTCTTACTACTTCAATCGTGTGCATACAGAATATATTAATTACACGTTGTTATTGTTATAAAATGTGTTGTTTATAGTTTCAGTTAAGAATGTCACTGCTGATAAGGGGAAGAATATACAAGTAATCCCTCTTCTCAAATTCAGCAGTAGGTCGGTATGATAGTGTGTATGAATGACAGTGAGTAAGTTGGTGGCCTTAGCCAGTCCTGAGGAGGCGGGATAGGATTAGGCTAGGGCTAAGATATTTCATTTATTTATGTGTTTACTTGATCAATTTATTTTATGATTTCAGTGTTATTATGAGTTTTTTGCCTTTCTATTGATTTTCAGGGCTGTCTCTGGGCCTCCTTCGGTATAACGCTCTGAAGGTCGGATCGGAGGGAGGTCCTTTGGTAGGTTGGGCTATTTTTGATTGTCATATAATATAAGACTCGTAGAGGTAGAGATGTTTGTGTACTAAGTCTTCAGGGCAAATAAAAGAGAGGGCTGCATAGCTCTAACTTCCCCTGATGGTAAAATAACTTTCTTCAATCTCTCTCTCTATCTCACCCTCTTACGCCCTGTGGTGACTTACACACCTGATATTTCATTTAGAGCCGGTTTTATTCTACCTTTTTCTTCCAATCGCGTTTACACACATACGCGCACACAGAATATTTTTTCTACAGTATTTTTCACTCTTCGATACTATTGAAGCGAAATGATATCAAAAGGAAAGCAAAAATCAGGACTGCGGAATTGGAGTAACGAAAGCAGAATGAAAAAATACAATAAACAATATATCCCTATTCTAAATGACATTGGCAATTATTCAAATCTACGACGCAAAAAAATAAAACGGCGTCTAAACGGTAAAATCTGAGTTGAAATGAATCGCTCGGTATTGACGCCATGGATGAGGAAAAACAATGAAAAATCGTGCAGAGGAGCCCCCCATTATTTGGACGCGCGTGACAGACAGAACGTGGACCATTCAAAGTCGACTCGAACATTTTGTATGGAAGAATTGATGAGAGGAGTCTTGTTTTCTTGTATAACTGTTTAATTCACGAGAAAGCGAGATCTAAAAATTGTATAAAAATGAACATCGAGAGCAAACCCCAGAAATTCCGGAATTCGAATCACCAGTCACTAACTCGCATTTCTCGCAGCTTTTATTCATAATTGACCTATGAATTGATGATTGATCAATATTATCAGTCAATAATGGCCAAGGTACGAGTAGGAGCCGGTCAATAAATTCCGGAACCTTTACCGCTAGTTTTAAGATCGTGTTAACTAAATTAGTAATACATTTTATTAGTTGCTTAGGTGAGTCACTGAAAATCGCTGAATACACGTAGGGCCAAAGAAAGATGTGTGGTGCGCTGAACCAGACATCTCCTAATAAATCCCACTTGTACGATATTGGCGTTTTCAAATAGATCGTCTTATAGGTCTAATAACTTGAGTCAAGTTGACTGCTTCGTGTTTTGTTTTCGCGTATCACGACAGAATAGCCGTTAATTTTAGTAGAACGCGCGATCTAAAAAGCGTATAAAAATGAACAGCGTTGAAAAAATAATTCATTAACGCAAAACTAATTTTACGGGCTATTGACGCTCGTATGAAAGGTTTAGCTGTGGCCCCGGTGGAGTTTCTATTTGGTTAACTGATGGATTGCCTTGTTTGTTGTACCTTTTGAGCGGGAATGGTGCACTTTACCCTCTCGTACAAGCAGAGAAAACATACCCTCGATCCGCTCGGCTCGTACTTTCGCGAAGTTAAATAGCGCTTTGAGTTTTTGTGTGCTTTTGGAAATTCACTCACGACACGGTCTAAATCGCTCGTGCGAAATTTTTTTTTCGAAGCCCATCCGGGTGAAAACATCTTTACGTTTCAAGAGCTACTTTTTCTAAAAAACCGCTGCAACAATTTTGAATGAATTTATTCTATAGACAACGAAACACCCGTACCATGATATTATCAGTTGCGGGAAAGTGGTTGAGAGCAACCGCAAAAAATTATAGTACCATAGCGATCAAAACACAAAAAATATTTTTAATTTCCGCAGCCCAAATGAAGTAGGAACTTGAGTTTTCTACAGAAGTCTATGTGTCACGAGCCTTCAAGTCCCAAAAACATCATTCCAAAGTGAAATTGCTTCACACCAGAGCTAGTTTAGGAGGTTGGACAATATTCTGCTAGATGAAGCCAACCAAATCCCCTGTCATATGACTGCAAAATGCTGATTAAGGGAGCTTAATCGCCTGAATTCGATATTTAGATTAAAGTTTGGTGAGTCCGTCTTCTCTGGCTGGTGAGATACTGTGGGCAAGTGCTTTCGACGTAAAGACACCATCTTCTGTGACTTAAGTCACAGTCCTAAAGTTAGGTAGGTCGTGGTCTTTATATACAAAGTGAAAGGTAAATGGGATGATGGAGAGTCGGGATAGGAAGGTAGGAGGGCATGCACCTCTGGGGAAACTCGCTAGGGGTGAAGGGAAAGGAACGTAAGGGCAGTTTTTATATGTCCTAAACAGTCTGTTGATTGTCGATTCCAAGTCCTTTTTGTATAGGGTGATCTGTAAATCCGACAGTTGGTTGTTTTCGTTTGTGCAGCGTTTTAAGTGGTTATATGGTGTCGTATTTTGTGTTGATTTGTTAATTTATGATCTGTTCATTGAAGTTTTTTTGTTTATAGATTTCCATGTTTTCTAATATGTTCAGTTTTCGTCCTTTGTATTGTTTATGTAGTAAAGAGGTGCAGCCCTGTATTTTGGTAGATTCATGTCCAGTTATCATGCCAGTTGATGGCTGGCAAAATACAAGTCGTCTTTGTTCCTATTCTGAGATTTAATGTGTTCTCAATACCTGGTCCGTATTTTTCGTCCTGTCTGTTCTATGTATGCGTTTTTACAAGTCTGGGGGGCCTGGGTATGTCTTTCAGTCTGTGCAGTTAGTTTGGTTCCAAGCGTGTTGTCCGTACGTATTTGTATGCTGGATGTTAGTCATTCCGTGTATTTTAAAACGTGTGTACGTAAATATACAGCGTCTTATCAAATTCAGTGTATTTTGTGTTTTTTATAGTCTTTTTTGGAGCCATATTGTCTTAATAATTTGTTTTTTTTGTTTTCTCTGTGTGCGTAACCGTTATTTTGTGCGATAATATTGATAGTATCAAGTTCTTTTTTGTCATTTTGTTCGCATAGTAGGATAGTTTTTAATCACCGTATCATGAATGTACTTAGTTTATGTTGTTGTTGTGTTGTCGGTAGCAGTAGGTTTTCTAAAAATGTCGTACTGTAGTTCGTTGTCCAACCGTATGATTTTTAGGTCCTAGTAATTAATAGTTTTATTTTGTTCTTTGTCCCTGTCTTTACATCGAAAGCGCTCGCCCACAGTATCTCACCAGCCTGAGGAGACGGAATCACCAAATTACCTAATTTACCTACTGGCGAAACTAACCCAACTACTTCGATATTTAGACTTCGAATCGCTGTCGGGTGCCAAAAGTCGGTTCAACACTGACTGAAGAGACATGGAAAGTCACTCAAGTAACACAATTAATTTTCAACATTTGGAAGAAAAACGATTTGAGTTCAGTTTTTCCCTTATAAATCCTGCGCAGCGGATGATGGAATTTTCATAAAAATCAGGGTAGCAGTACAATATAATATCTATAGTGTTGCGGTTGAATAACGTGCATTAAATAATCGAGAGCGACCCCAGAAATTCCGGAATTCAAACCTCCTGTTTCCCTTACTCGCATTTCTCCCAATTTTTACCCGATAATTCCAGAACGGTACCCGTGCAGAAAAGTGTCTGGGGGAGTTCAGACTGAGTGGTCTCCACTTCTCTCAGTCCTCGTAGGTTAATAATAAATTGGATGGGCGAACTACCTTCCAGCGACCCCACGACCACCACGATGTCCGCGGGGCAAGCTCATTTCCCAGCATTGTCAGGCCTTGCCCTGGGTAGGAGTTGGATTGCCCCGTTCTATCTACCTCGCCCTACGGAGGCAACCACCTGTCGTGGCGTTAACCCATAATGCACCGGAGGAAGGCCGCAGGCTGTGCATTCCCGTGGTACCAGGTTTGGATCAAACAACCCTTAACGCCAGAATGGTCGCTGGCCGGCCCCATCTTTCGATGGCACTTACGGCTTTTCCTCATCCGAGGACGAGACAGTTTGGACTTACTGGCCTCCCTGGGGTTTGGACCCCAGTAAGCTGCGGCAGAGGTTCCCTAAAGCTTCCACCCTCTACTCAGGGGCTCATCTGCCGCGCATCTCGATCTCCCACATGCGCACTAAATGCATGATAGCGGCGCTTCATAAGCAGGAGCAGCTCACTAAATGCTGAAACCTTAAGCGCCACCGCTGAAAGTCGAGCCACGCTCTATCAAGTTCGTCTAAGCAGTTATCATCTGCTAAAGAACAGATTTTATTTGTTACTAGTTTTGATTGGGGCATTGTGCAATTAGACTAATAAATCGCCTAATTCGGCTCAAACAGTTGATTTGAACGGAAACAGGGGTTTGTGTAACATTGTGATAAAATAAGGGAGTCTTGCTTTCTTCAAATATTAGCTTCAAAGAGAACCAACCGTTTTCCTTCAAATATTAACATTGCAAAACAGGTTCTTCTAATTTTAAATACAACCAAATGGTTTCTATTTGCATAATATCATTCAACCCCTCTCCCACCCTTTTTTTTCTATCTCGCTCTCTGTCTCTCCCCTCTCAACTTCGACTCATTCCCCCCAGTGCAGACAACAATGTTGACTCAATGACTTGGCCAATAATGCCAAGTTTGCCGTTTTAAAGTTTCACATTAGCCGCTCGAGAAGGTCGTTCCGGCATCGTCCCGTAAAAGTTGAGAGCCGATTTTGAAAGCAGGTTGCGACGATATGTGTGGAGGCAAGATGGAGAAAAGTGGCAAGTCGTAATCCGTGAGGAAAACCCTGAGAGGGGTAACTTGGAATATGTTAAGGCGCGGCGAGGGCGGTTATAAAAGTGAAATACGGACAAATTAGGGATGAAGGGGAATAACTGTGAACTGAGGAGCATTTAGAAGAATTTTGGAGGAAGTTGGAGGTTAATGGAGTGGCCGAAGAAAGTTGAAAGGTAGAGCAGGTGGCGTTTGAGCGAGGCAGGTGAAGAGACTGGTCGTTGTCTTTGGTCCTCTCAACACAAAACTCATTGGAATACTGGGATTCTGTCTCAATTTGTACTTGCATTAGAGCGTGATGAGATGGAGAAAGAGGTGTTCGTCAAAGTGCAATGAGTAGGAATCAAAACACACGGTATACACTTAGTGGCAAGAACACAAAAGCTATTAAATCGGTGGAAAACACCCTGTATCCCATTCCACCATTCGGAGAAATGGCGAATGGACTTCCTCCTCAATCTTGCGATTCACGTTTCATTTTATGAGCTGCCAGAAGATGTCAAATGACCTTGCCTGCAGCAAGCGACAAAAGAAAATACTGAGTAAGGCTTTCTGATCATCCAAACGTTTCAGAGCAGTTTGGAATACGTGATATGAAGTTCGACTTGGCCTGGCCATGCACGAGAAGAGGAAAATTCTAGTACTCCCCTGTGTGGTGTGAACGTAACTTATTTGGGGTGAATGTATGTGTCAGTGTGTTTTCTGTTGTTGTACGTAACGCCAGGTGGCGTCATGTGAATGGGCAATGAACCCCAATAATTCGCCACGATCAGGCAGAGATGGGAAACCCCCAAGATATAGAAAGAAGGGGAAGAGTACCTAGTCCAATGGAATGTGTGCCAAGTTCTCTCCCCCTGGCCAAGGAAAAACCAAAAATAAATAATTAACATTGTAGGTCTGAAACCTCCGCCTCGGCCATCTAAAAACCTGGCGCCGCCACGAGGTCCAGCCTGGACATGCCGTGGTATGACCGAAGCCAGGAAGGCAAGGTGCCCTCCTGCTCCCAGGTACGCCGGAAGGCGCGTCACTGCGAGAGCTTCCTTGCTGTCGAAGAGAAAGAAGATGGGGTGACCAGAAAATCTGAAAGAGGAAGGGTGAGGATGAACGTTCCAAGCTATCGAGGTGCTGATGGGTTGTTATGGGCCACGTATGAGCCCTAAGTGCAACCAGAACAGCAGGCCTGACTGTGTTGCTGCCATCGAGAAAAAGGGCTTCCTCACTGACACAGACCGGGTTCTGACCAGTTGCGTCGTAGAAATGGCGCTGCTTTCTGTTTCGTGGGCGATCCAATGGACTAAAGGCCAAAAATAGGAATTGTGTGGCGTTACTTCCCAAACGTCCACAGGGCTCCGCTGAAGATGCAGTGGATCCACGCGAGGACTGTCGACCGGGAGGTTGCCAGTAAAGAGGTCCTTTTTCCGTAAATCGCTGACAAGAATGATCGCACTATGCTCTTGAGAACTCTAAAAATTCCGATCCGAATGCGTCAATTACAAGTTCTATCTAACTCACGTTTTGACAACTTGCTTTATTTATAAATCATATCGGCTGAGTAACGTGCAGCGAAGAGAATAGACGGAGACTGAAGACTGAAACCAAGAACTGACGGTGTAGCGTCTCAGCTAAAAAACAGACACCGGGTAAATTACCTACGTACTTGTATTGTTCTCCATAAACCTCTCATTTGTACAGAGATATAAACCAAAATGTGCCAAAAATCGTGTTTTAAAGAAATTTCGTCGAAACTTTCAGAGTACCTTATAACTGAATCAACCGGTCTTGTGGCAACTTATACCTACATTTTGTACGTCACGAGTATTTCTATATCTATCAGATGAATATGATATGAGCCAAGGAAGTCCTACGAAGGGGATTTGTTGACCATTTATTGATCGTGTTTTTTATTTATTCCACTAAATGTGCGGGGTTCTCTCAGGGCACGCGAATCCACACTTTGTTCTCGATGTTTCCGTAGAAATACGTTTAACAAAGTTATAGACTATGGTGGTTTTAGAAATGTTCTAGCGAGTATACACGCCATTACGTATCGTGTACCTTTTAAAGCGCTATTTTGATACTATCGTTACGTTCGAGCGTTTAATTAGCTGCACAATGGATTTTTGAAGTAGAGTTACGAGCATGAAATTAATCGAATTAGTAGAAGACAACCCGTGACGCTTTTACCGGCAATTTCCGCTGTAAAATAATTCGCTCAAGTTGTAATTATTCAAACGCCCCACCTCCTAACCCCCTCAGGATGAAGGAAAGCGGCATATTTCGCGTAAATGCCCCTAAGCTGTTCCTTTTTTTTTGAGCGCGTGTGGTCAAGGGGGCAAAAACCGCACAGCAGTCGGCGATATTTTAGGAGCAACTGCGAATGGGGGCACCGCACTCCCACCTGAGCTCAATGGCGAACGGGAATTGTCCGCGTATTTTTATTCATTGGAGGATTTTAATCCCTGCCCTTCCTCCATCGCCGGTTGTGTACCACTGTCAGTATATCAGGCTCGGGAAGAGGTCTAATTGCGCTCGTAGCAGTAATTCGTGCGGTTTAGCGCTTATTAAGAGAAACCGGTGTTTTTCCTCGCTATGAAAAATGGTCTCGAAAGACGACAATATGAACTTGCCCGAAACTTTTAGGATTGCAGGTTTTTACTTTCCTAAGCCCCACTAAGTGGAACAGAATTTATGTAACCGCCAGGAAACTAAATTTCGATTCGTCTTCAGTTTCTCACTGTTCAAGTGCAAAAAAACACCATTCGAGAAAATAGTGTGTGTCTGGGAACATAATTCAAAAACCACAAAACAAGCTAGAAATTTCAACCTTCAACGCCAAAATAATGTTTTGGACGAAATCGATTTAAAACTAGCGATCGAAACACCAAACACCTCGTTTTTTTAATAAAACATTCAGTGTAGAGATTTGAAAGCAACTGAATGTTATTAGAAACACTTTGTCCGTCGGAATATGATGAGGCAACAAGTAACCAGTCATGGATTGAAAACTTACTTTTTTACACTACAGTGTTTCCGTCGTATATTTTACTGAATGGAACTCACTCAAAGTGAATTTCATCTCCAGAGAGAGAGAGAGAGAGAGAGAATACGGGGAGGCAGCTGAAGCTGCGGGTCCAATGGCAGTTGCCACGGCCACAGAAGGCCCATGTCCCAACTCCCAACGCCTGCACAGTCCCCCAGCCATCGCTGGTACCGCTTGCCAAACCCCCCTAGGCATGAAAAAGGGGGGGTTTATAGTCGGGGCTCGAACCAGAATCCTCTGGTGCTATCCTTGCCTGGCACGGACAGCCTCACGCACCAATGCGCTAGGCCACCGCAGCACTGTTGTTACTGCAACATATTTAGAAACTGGTCGGAACATTCCTTTTTTCAAAATTTCAGTTCAGCTATTTGTTTGTGTTGTACCCGGACCACAGGAACTCTATATCGGCAAAATTAGTTGAACACTAAACTTTTGTTCTCAAAAACTGATATATGAATTTAGGTTTACACATTTTCCGTAGGCGGATAAAATGCTACAAATTATTACGCAACGAGTAATTATTCTCTTGCACAGCTTGACGTAGTCTCACACCTCCGAGACCCATCCCGTTCGATTCAACATCGACAAATACTAGTAAACGACACGAAACATGGCCTAACTACGACGAAACAACGAAAATTGGCATTTTTTAGGGGGTACTGGACAATTGGCACAGTGTGGCGGGGGGTTGGAGTAGGCAGGGCGGGAAATGAGCGCAGGATGAGCATAAACGATAACTTTCGCTATATTCCCCCTCTAGTTGCCTCACTTTATTTACTGTGATTTCACTGTTTTCCCTATTAAACTCAGCATCGAAAAATACCTTAAGAACGATTCCAAACACCATGTAATTTCAATAAAACTGCTGTATTGCTTAATACTGAATGATAAGCTACTGAAAGATGACTCAGTGAAAAAGCTGAAACAATAATCTAAGGAATATTGAACAGTTGAAAACTGGAAAGCATGGATGGACAACAACGATTTTGCGTTTGGGGATGTCTGGGGGAGTACTGACCCCTCTGGGGCTCCCCAACTATAGACACTACAGGTTAAAAAAAAATTGAGACGGAAGAACCTTCCTGTGACCCCATAAACACCGTGATGTTCACTTGGCAAGCGCATTTTCCACCTCTCTGGCCTTAGTAGGAATTGGATTGCCCCGTTCCACCTACCTTGGCCCTGCCGAGGCAGCCACCTATTGGGGCCTTATCCCATAATGCACCAGCGCAAGGCCGCAGACTGTGGATTCCCGTGGTACCATGTATGGGTCAAACAACCCTTAAGACCAGAAGGTCGCTGGACTGCCCAATCTATCGACGGCACTTACGGCTTTCCCTTGCTCCAGATCAAGACATTTTGGGCTGTCTGCCTTCCTTCAGTTCCTTCCTTCCCAGTAAGCCTTGACAGACCCGCTACTCAAGGACTCATCTGCCATGCATCTGTTTTTCCGTCCCCTTGGCATGAATGGACAACTCATTTTGCATAAAAGCAGAATTCAATGCACTGATTTTAAACGACACTTTGACATAGGGAAATCGCTCAATAAACGCCACTGACTACAACTTTGATATAACGATGGAGTTGGAATACCTCGGGGAACGCTCAGAACGGGCCTGTTGCCATTCAGAACTGATATATCGAAGTCATTCACAGTTAATCCATCGACCACATCGAATGACAGAGGCAACAATAGAGGGCAACTCATTTCTTAATCTACGCACTTCGGTTTGCTGCTCGATGAAATAATTGAAGCCATGCAATGCTTAAACTTGAACGTGCAACGTCACTTACGGATAGCGCTGTAGCGTCAGAAGACACTTACCTGAAACAGAAATGCTCGATTAGAATTATAGAGTAATAACTATAAATTATAACGCATCAAATGAAAACGACATCAATAGTTGAAGTGATTCGATTGGATTGATGTCAATAGAATTAAACGAAAACGGTTGAGTAACGCTCATATGCAGAATGATTGACAGAATAGTTGTGACACTAGCTGATGCTGTCAAAAGCTTTCTAATCCAAAGTTGAACGTTGTCGATACGCAAAATGATCCTAAACTACAGGACCCAACGTACTAATGATGAGTTGGGAACTAACAAACCTCAATAACTGCAGGTAAACTATTTTGAAGTTGCAGAATTTCGTACTGAACTGACGAGAACGAAACAATAAGCGATCAGATATAATATAATATCAGATCACTCCTTGAACTATAGAAATAAAGTGAAATCGAACTAATAACACATTTTTAAAACGCTACAAATGATAACACAACGATTTCTTATTCTGTTGCTTAACCCCGACGTAGTCTCACACCTCCGGGACCCATCACATTCGATTCATCATTCGAAGCATTACCTGACTATAACGGGACAACGAAAATCACCTCTTTCAGGCGCCTGTGGGCAATTGGTATCACGTGACAAATCGACCTGACTGGTGGTACAGGGAGTACACACGATGAAACGATTACTTTCGCTGTATTGTCCCTAGAGTTCTTCCAATTAGTAGATTTTAGCTCACTATAATTTCTGCGATATCACTGTTTTCGGTCAAGGCCCAATCACACACGTCTGAAACTCGTTCCATTCAACCCAGCATCTAAAAGTACCTAGAAAACTAATCAAACATGACGTAATTGAGATAAAACTGCCAAAATTGCGTTTTTGATCATTTTTTGCCCATAGCAACCGTGAGTTTTGTCTGATTGGGTTGCTGAGCAGGCAGACACAACTAGGTAAATGGGGTTTTTGTGTGATAGAACGAATTTGTCAGTTCACCTTAAGGGTAGATATGGCCCAGGCGGTGGATGGGGGATGGACAGTGGAATTTGGAATCATGATGCCCTGAAACGTTAAGTATCAAATTTTGAGTGGTAAACCCATTTTCCTAGCCGAAAACATAGTTGTATTATTCAGAATGAATAATATACCAAAAGAGAAATAAGGGCAGACATTATCAGTGATTAGGCTCAGAGCGCAGTTCACTCTCCTGTGGGATGGATTGAATCGGAATAAGTACTCAACAATCACCACTGACTGCTTGAAATTGCCGAGGAAACGAAGACAATAATTCAACACTTGAAACGGCAGCCACACACACAAGGAAGCTCAGGAAGTAGACTAGCGGTAGCATTACTGCTACAAACGGTGTTTATATGGTGGAGGTGTGAGATCAATATAGTGGGAGAAGTCATGGTCTCGGTTTAGGCCAGCGCATAGATGGATGGGACGATGTGCATGCTCAAGAGACCTTCTCTTTACAAGTCCGATGGATCATATCAACAGAATGCTCCGCGATTAACACAGTGACGTGGGTCGAGCGAACAACCTCAGTCTCAAACTCAGCGAGGTATTTCACGTGTTCGCTAGACCGACGTCGGGTAAATGAGAGGCTAATAATACGAACGACCTGCAAGGTCAATGGGAGTATTTACGCCACCTCTCTCATCAGATAACGTTGATGAATGTTTTCGTCCTTTCCCGCAGATAGACATCACTTCCTTCGTTAGCAACGTACTGTCATTTGCACGCCACGATCGGCCACATTGACACGAATTTCTAGTCGCAGGAAACATATTCGAAGGAGTCAGTTGTGTCGGTCAGGTTGCACGTCTCCCAAAACACAAGTATTTCTCAGGTGACTCCAGTCAATTATTACGGGTTGGTTAATGAACTGAATGACATTATTTGCATATCGAGGAAAAATGACGAACATGTTGCTCTTTTTTCCAACCCAAAGAAATAAACAAAAAATCAAAAGTGTTTTTAACGTTCGGGAATTTATCGGGCTATCCTTAAGTACGAGTGATTTTGTGTGGATTCATCTTCACGAATTGCTTATAACAGGGAAAATGCTGCGAAAAAAATTACTAAAAGGATCGACAATACCTTGAATGGAATTGGGTTAGGTCCACCAGTAGGACAATTACTAAAGCTAACGTGCGTGTTAGGTGGTCCCGTCTCCTCCGGCTGGTGAGATACTGTGGGCGAGTGCTTTCGATGTCTTCACATCGAAAGCGCTCGCCCACAGTATCTGATCAGCCAGAAGAGACGAACTCACCTAACAGGTACGTTAACTTTAGTACCTTGAATGCTTGTAATTATTTCTCAGCCACCATTGAACAATAATTGTGCGAGTAACGTGATAGAACTGCGCCACACTCGCTTTTCGTTGTAATCGATTATTGCGCTACTGCCGTAATTCTTCCCTGAATGAAAATTATTAGCTAAATTATATCTTTAAATTATTAGGGGTTGTTCGGGGCATGCCAAAAAGCTAAGGCTTTCTCTAGGTTTTCGGCTCTTTTCATATTATGCTTGGGGGAAGTCCGAGAACTGCTCGTTCAGTAAGCTTCTCGAGTTCGAGTTTGGGTTAACTTCTAACGACAACGGATTTCCCCTGTCGTACTTCCCAGAATGCCTTTCCGTCGATTTTACCTCTTTCTCCAACGCACACTGATCTGCCCAGATACACTCGTCTCCCAGTGCTCACATAGGCACATTCCCCCATCAACTCTCGGTTCATACAGCTCGCACTCTCCTTCCAATACAATTTCCCGCGCCAGTTCACGCATATTCCGAGTCATACCCTTGTGTCGCCCTTATATACTCAAATCACTATCCATTGCACATATAATACGGTCCTCCTCCCGCTCCCCAAGTTCCTTCTTAATTCGTTCTTCAACTCCCCAGCTCGTTCGCCCATCAGGGGCTGTCCAACTATAATTTGTACCAAAAACGTTCCCGTCGTTTTTGAGAAAACATTTTTCTGAGTGTTTTGAACTTTGAGCGCATATCGTTATCGTGCCTCATGTTTATACGCAGGACAAATCGAGTTTTAGCTGATTCGGTGTAGCCGTTCGCCACCCATTGACTTTGTGGCATAAAATAGTGGACCTAAAAATATTGTTCACCAGCTTATTACACATTTTTACATTTCATGGATCTACGAAATAGAAAGGAATGTTACGTTCTCGGTCGAAACAAAAAAAAAAAGAAGAGTTCTCTCAAGATCATTACGTTTCGGTTCGAAAAACCCTATTTCGCAAAAAGGCCTGTGTGTGTGTGTCTGTGAACGCAATTGAGAGAAAACGGCTAAATTGAATCAGAGAAACTTGATGTCTAGCTTGCAGGTCACCATGGAACGCCAAAATAAGGGTATTCGTCCAATACTAACTATACTCATCATAGTGATAAAAAAGTAAATATTGTTTTAATAAAAGACGGCACTGAAAATTTTGATTAAATTTTTTATACGGCGAGCTCAC
The DNA here is from genome assembly GCA_020466155.1 of Pachypeltis micranthus. Lineage (NCBI taxonomy): Eukaryota > Metazoa > Arthropoda > Insecta > Hemiptera > Miridae > Pachypeltis > Pachypeltis micranthus. The sequence goes on from CM035769.1 coordinate 46,050,813, forward strand.
AATGAGGCAAATCCATGGGAAAATGAAAAGAACATCACAATAAATACCAAACTTTTCGACGAAAATCGATTTTAGCGCAGTTTTTCCTTATAAAAACCGCTGAAATGATACTAGAATTGTTGAGGTAACCCAAATGAATACCTATACAAGATGTGTTTAAAAACGCTCATAAAATATATAGGGGTCTCTCCAGAAATTCCGGAATTTCAACTTCCGCTTTTTCATTTACTGTAATTTCCAAAAGCTTTTACCCAATACTGTGGAAAAGTGATTATTATCCTTTTCAGAAGAGTCGTGTTTACAGCATCATCAATTTTCTGTGCACGAATTGTTCAATAGTGTTCCGGGAATGAGTACGAGCAGCCTAATAAATACCGCTACGTGCTGCTGTGAAGTGATCTTTGGCCAAGTTCAAATGAACTGAGTGATAAAATAAATGGAGTTACTAGAAAAAGCTGTGAATTGACGTTGAGCTAAGAAAAGTCGTGTGATGCGGCGCACAGGGATATTTACTATTTATTTATTTATTCACTTCGTAGCGCTAAAACGTAACCATTTAAGGCCCTCTGGGTTGTCATTTATAATAAATTAGTTTTTCGAAAAGAAAATGTTGGTTTATGAAATCATAATCGAAACAGAAATACACAACTTTTCGCAATCCCCGTAAATTCGACGACCTGCTACAAAGTTGGAGATATATCTTCGTTCAAAGCATTTCTACAGGAACAGTTTGATCGAAATCATTTTGAGCCGTTTTCGAGAAAATTGGAAAGCCGATAAATTAATATAAGACAAATCTCGTTTTCAGAGTTGACCTGGCTTATATATCCGTTCAACATATACATACACAAATACTTACAGGAAACGAAATGTTGGTAGGGGTGACTGAAAGACACTCAGTAAGATGATCACATCTGGTGAAGCAGTCACCCCAGAATTAAGGGAAATGTTCGAAAAAAACATTATTTTCGACACATTTTCATTTTTATCTTTGTTCAATGGACTGTCAGAGGAACATTTTTCGAGACCAATACGTGGGTATTAAATATTTCGAAACATCCTGTGAGTTCGGTGAAAACTGTTGCGGCCCTTTTGCCAAAAAGCGTTAAAAACTATTTTTGCTTCATAGGCCTATAACAAAATCGTTATAGCCGTTTTTTATTAAAATGCGAAAACCCCTCGTTTTTTGGTACATTTTTGTTCTCCTATCACCCTTTACCATATACCGAAATCACCCATGACACCCAATTTTGGTGTCTACAAAAAATAAAGAACAAAACAAAAAAAGAACTAGCTCAATCGCTTCAGCCGTTCTCCCCCAAATCGAACTACAGACACACGCGGACCACGCGCCGAAACCAGGTTTTTTAGACTTGTAGGCCTCAAGACGTAAGAGTAATTATACGGTTTGAGGTAGAATCTGTACTCGTTTTACGGTTTCGCATGAACCGCAGGTGGAACAAGTTTAGAAAACCAGACGAGCACCGGGAAGTTTTGAGTAGTTAAACGAAGGACGTAGAATTTTCAGGGGGTAAGGAAAGCTGGGTGATTTGTAAAGTTACAGTATGGGGGGGTCTCCTCATGTAAAATAGTTGAAGGAGCGCTCTCTAACTCCACTTGGTTTACGACCCACTCACGAGAAACTCCTGCTCGAAGACACCTGCTAGTTACACTTCATTAATTTTCTAGGGGGACTTCCGCATCGAAGAAAGTGAATACGGGACTTTCCTAGGGATGAAAGAATATGAAATGTTGTCTAGACATCTTTCAAAGCCCCTCAACTCGACGGTAGAGGTTCGAAATGACATGAACTCCGGAGGGTGAAGATGTCACTTGACTCTTCTCTACATGAGCACTGCAGGTGATATTTTAGTAATGAGACGGAAGAGGCGCAGGAAGGCAAAATAGGTGTTTCTCTGCGGAAAAGGGGCGAACGAGACGAAGGAAAGGAATCGTCGATAGGGAAACAAGATTCATTCCAAAGGAAAAACCTGAGAAGCAGAAAGTATTCACGCCACGTGAAGAAAACACGCGTTCCCCGTGACAGTCGGGTTGCAGGGGAGTAACGAAAGAAGAAGCGGCGGAAGAAGAAGAGGGAAAACAAGTTCTGAAGGGGAAGTAGGGAGGGGGGGGAGGACCAGCCGTGGAATAAATGTTGAAAGATCAAGAGCTGGCTCCAAAGACCATTGAGCTGCTTGCTCTCTGAGGCTGAACGTTTTCATCCCCTTCAAACCGGAACGATTTGCGACACTCAGTCCCCTGTAAGAACCTTCGGGGCAATAATTCTGCTCAAACTGACAGTCTTGTGAATATACAATCACATCACACACAGGCCTCGCTCAAATTATTTCACGACCCTCTCCAAGACTGCCGTCCTCTGATTTACCAACGGCGTCACGGCCCTTGTAGGTTTCAACCTCGTCAGTACACGGAGTACTCCTTAACTAGTGCCCCTTCACAGCTAACTCCAGGGGGAGTTCACATGTTTCCTAACAATCTCTAGCAGCAACTCACTAGCAATAGTTCAGCCCTGACGTACATTTACGTGCCAATCAGTACATCTTTAAAAATTACTAGCTCGATTGGCTCTTTCCGTACCGCCTGAAAACTCAATTAGCACCCCTTTATTATCAAATCTGGGTGTTGTATTCATGTTTCCTTTTTTTAGTACGTTGGCGGGGGTTTTCTCGTAGTGGCCCCATCAATTTACTCCTGCGTATTGAGAACAAATCTGGAACCGTTTAGCTCATTTCATCAATTTGGCCCTCACGCCTCTGGGCCATGGCAACTCTTTTTTTTTTGTTGCTGAGCACTGCGCTAGCAAATTGAGCAATGCTCCTCAAGTTTCCCTCGGAATTCAACATGAAGCAGACGGATGCCTCTGCGAAGTTGGCATACTGAGTCTTTCACTCTGGGCGACCATATTACCCATCTTTGGTGTAGGAAGCATTATCCAACATTGGTTTGTACTGCAGGCAGTTTAGGCTTGTAGAATTACCAGGTGCTGGTACGCCCTTAATGCACCATGTTCTGTTAGGAACTGGATGAGGTTAAAATAGACCGCAGCTCTATGGTCCACAGCCCCTTCCGGGCTGTGTGCCACCTCTCTCACAGCCCTGGTTCTTCTGTACTGGTGGTTGCACCCCTCATTCATATAGCTCTTTCCGGATTGGGATAACACTTGCCACCTCCAATACTGCCTCCTGAGACACCATGAGGTAGTTGCGACCAATGCAGAGGGCACGCGCCCTTGTCATGCTCAGTGCTCCAGTACATCTCAGCTCCATACAAGAGAATGGAATGGGCTTACAGCGTCTACTTCGTGCTTGCATGAGACTCTCTGGTGTTCGCCATCAAATGGGAAATAACTGTTGTTACTGTGGCAGCTTGCCAGATGTGGAAATCAAACGATAACTTAATATCCACCACTAACCCAAATATCGAACAGCGTACCGTGCTTGAAGTTCTGTGGTCCCCACATGGAGTCTCCATCCTTCACCAGGACTAGCACTGTCTTCTGCAGGGTGATGAGCAGCCATGCATTTTCTCAACCATCGCATTACCAGCTCCAGTTTTATCTGGGCTCAGTCCAGCTTACAGCCAATAGTTACTGCTGCCTCGCCGTTGGTGTACCCCAGCAGCATCTCATTGTCAGGAGCTCGAGACGAAGCAGGCTCATTCCACAGAATCGGCCCAAGGGTTGGCCCCTGGGCAGCACCTGCAGTGAAATCCCTCCTGCAGCATTTCTGGGCTGTGTCGTAGCTAATTGTACGATCCAGCAGATAGCTTTTCCAGAGCCTCCCATACGCCTTTCCACTGTACAGAGTTACACTTTTTAACATTCAGGGTGACCAACAACCGTAAACTCCAAAAAGAGTGGTTAGCCTGTTGTGTCGTCATAATGGCTTCCACACGACTTCTTGGACTACTCCAATGGTTAAGTATTCTGTTGTGATGCCAGACTGCTATTCTTGAGTTACCGAGAGCTTCAAGGTTTTTGAGCAACCCGAACTCTATTGTCTCTTACGGTATCGTCCAGAAAACTTATACATTGGGTTGTAATTAGCTTGCTTGCTTCCTTCCTCAACTATGAAGGTAAATACACTCGTATGCTCATCACACACAGGCATCCAATAATTTTGTTCTTATAGCACATCTTGACAATCCTCCAAGTCTTCTAAGGATGGAATGGATCTACAAGAGGATAATAACACCCCATGTTTCATATACCTCCATTGCATGGGGGAAGACGACAGCTCGTCAGGCAGTTCAAACAAAGAACCAGAAACTGCGAAGATAGATTTGCCTTTCAACCAACCAGGGGCCATCAACACTTGCTCCGCTGCTGCAATAGAAGTCCTGTTGAATATCTCCTCTCTCCAAAAACACATTCCCATACCTGGGAGGAGTAAGGACTTTGCAGACTAGCATTATTTCTACCATCCTACTGAAGTTATACCAGGGCGGAAGAATTTTTAGGTGCGATTCAGCGTCATCATCCACTCATGGGGGGCCATACCCAACTAAGGGGGGGCAAGTTCCTATGATACGCTAACGGTTCCTCCATAAGGAGAACAGGCTGCAGGCCTAGGGCGGTATAGGGGTATGCCGGCTGGCTAGGCATCGCAGAACCCAACTTCAGCCTTGCCAGGCTGTTAGGAGAGTACGCCACAATGTATCAAGTAGAAATTCTAGCCATACAAATCTGAACGCAAGAGATCCTGGCAAAAGAACTCAAGAGTTAGCAGACATATATATTCTCTGACAGCCAGGCTACCTTAGAGACCATCTCTGACCACACTTCCAGATCCAGAATGACGTGGGAATGCCTGCACGTGCTCAAACGACTCAATGCCCATAATAGGCGTTCCCTTATTTGGGTACGGGGATACGGACAATGAAATGGCGACTGCCCAGCGAAAAGGAGCACTAAATCCCTACCAATTGGGCCTGAGCCTTACACAGGAGCGACGGAAAGTCATTCAACTGATCCAGTGGGAGACATAGGAACAACAAGCTGATTGCCATGGCGAGCCACAACTAAAATAGGGGAAAAGGCTCATTGTACCTGTGCAAAGACAATACTTACACTCACCAAACATGAACTATGACTGTTTGAATGTAACGAGAAAAGCCCTAGCTTTTGGTACATGTTGGTACAGCTCAATAGGTTCAGGCATTCTCCCACAAATTTAACTACGGGTACACGCGCAGAAATTAGGTTTTTCGGATCCAATAGGCCTCAAAACGTAACGTAAGAAAACCATACTTTTTTTGGCATGATCACAATACTTTCCCTACCTTTTGAGTAAAAAAGAAAAGTTTCCAGGGCTTTGAACTAGAAGTCTGATTGATCGCTTTTGTATGGCCATGAAAACCTACAGTATACTTCTAATTAGCGCCCAATCGATACCTTCTCTGGGTGGTGCACTCATGTTCTTAGGCCTTCATAAGAACTCACAATAAGTCTGTTTAAACGTGTGGGCTTGCCAATGATTAGTTTGAATGCATCAGATGACAGACTGGCTTTACGCAACTTATTCAAAGCCCTCTTCAAGACTGTCGGTAATTGGCATCATGCTGAGAGGGAAGGTGTTTGGATTAGCAGCTTGAACTTCAGTGCGCATGTGATGTACTGAACAGTTACAGTACTTCTTTAAGAGTTACAGAACGGTGCATGGTGTCTTCGGGAGATACCGCAAAAGGTGGCCATCATTTTTCTCGTACGGAGTGTAAGTGAGACGGTCGGTACTGTGGAACGGCCAACCTGGTTTCTTGGCGTCATTACACTGGAAGATAAACGTACATTGTTTTCAAGACGAAACGAGGCTTGTCATTGCAACGACATAAAATGCGAAATCCTGACGTTAACAAGTGATTCTCTGTCCTTTCGTTATCGTGCTTGTAGTTAGCCCAACATGAAGGTAGCGGGCAGGGAGGTTATGGAGATGATTAGTCCTCCTTTAACGGGCAAGAGGGTCGTGAGAAAGAAGAGAAGAGCAAAGGTTTACAAGCCCCGCGCATTTATCATGTTGAGCTTCTTCCTTTAGCCATTTCATCTCTCACACCCTACTTCCCGCGAAAAGGGCGCTCAGGGATCCCAAAATATGGCACGAGGAACCTGCACGTCTCAGACTCTCCCCTCTTTTTTCCCGGTCTGTTCTGTTTTCTCCTAACTCCGTCCCTGACAAACTCCCAGTATTTTACGACTTAATTATTACGACGCGTTTCCTTAATTAAGGCTTCTGCTGGGGGGAGTATCTTGGGAGGTTGGAATTGAATGCCGCAAAGCCGGGGTACTGCGGGCGAGGAAGAGGAGGCTTGAAGCCTTTGGAAAATTCGAACTTGATTGTCTTTATACGTACAGCCTTGGAAACTTGCTAATTGGCCCTTAATTGGCGTCCCTTCGTTGCCAGTTCTGGGTGAATTGAGCCTATTTTCTATTGATTTCGAACGGTTTACGACACTCAGCGATGATTCAGGTTATGATGACATTCTTGTGCATGTTACGGTGCAACACACACTTACACACGGATGCCACGTGCTATTCTCCACAATACTCTCCGCGACTGCTTTTATCTACATCGTGATGTGATAATCCAATTCACCAAATAGTATCAAGAGTAAAAGAGAATGCACAGGCTTCTTAAAATGCCCACTTCTAATTTACTGCCCTGAAAGTTGTCCCGTTGATTAGCATCTTTTCATCGGCAAGTCAAGAAGTGCGTACTCCTCCTGATAATTTCAGACAGTTTGTCACACTCCACCCCCAAAACATTTTTTGATAATTCAGTTCAAACTAGCATTTGTTTGTGTTACGTTATACAGGCAATGTTTATGACCTTCTTCAAAATTTGTATCCAATTGAATTAACTGTTAATTCTAGAAACAATCTTGAAATTTAAATAAGACGTCTTGTTGACTTTTTTCAGCTCTACGAAGTTACCGATAGGCTCTCAATTAGCGTTCGTTCATTGCCAATTCTCTAAGAAGTACCCTCCTTTCGTAATAATCTTGAATGGTTTGCAACACTCGACAACTAATAACACTCACTCGTGATGTGTCTGTCCTTCTACAGCTAACTGGCAATTATTAAAACTCAGACAGGGCACATAAAACGTACCTGAACCCTTTTTTGTGGCATTTAATTAGCTTTCCTTGGCTGCCAATACTGAACAAGCCCCTACGAACCCTAATAAGAAATTATCGACAACTCGGTTCAAACTTGATATCTAGCGTGTGGGTCACCATGGCACGTCACAAATTATGAGTGTGAACACAATCTGCCCAAAATTCACTACAGCTATCATAGTGACAGCTATCAACAACGACTGTTTTTTACTTGGATAGTTCCTAATAAACCAACGATACCATAAAAATTCCTTCTGTGGAAAAATTACGAGTGCAGCACAATCAACAACCATTTCGACGAAAATCGTTTTCAGCGTAATTTTTTCCTTATAAACTCCGCTCAAACGTTACTAGTTCTTCAGGCGGTACTCCGTTCGATTACTTATACGATGAGTCTTTAATAACTTTTATAAATTATACGGAGCATGAGAGGGCGAGAGTTGAAGATCGAAATAAAAAAAACAGGAGCGTGAGGAGGGCTGTATTATGTGTAATGAAGTGAGTAGAGTTTGTGTACAGAAAGGCAGCACAAGGCGATGACTCTTAATATGTGTGAACTGGAGCTGGATATTGTATCGGGAGGAGATGAGTGAGCACAGGGAGACGAGTCTTTTGCGAGAGTTCGTCGGTAAATGAATTTGGGTGGAGCTGTCTATTGTGGAGAGGAATCTGAAGTTGAGGAGAGGGAAAATAAAGAAAGAAAAAACCTACTTCAGGGAAATCCGCTGCTAATAACCGCAGAGGTAGAATTTCCACGGGTATGAAGGTCTTTGGGGAAACAAAGACTTTGCCATTTAGGGCCAGGGAGTCCCGTAAGGGCAGCTGCGGGAACTTCGAGGTGAAAAAACTGAAACTGATTCGGCGTTTGGTGTCAAACACAGGGTCTATCCCAGGAATTCCGGAATTTCAATCGACCCCGTTTCACTTAAGACCATTTCTGAACGTTCTAACTCAATAACTTAGGAATAGTGCTTATTAACCTTTTCAAAAAAAAAAGGTTTACAGCCTCATTGATTCATTGGATAATCACTCCATAATAGCCGGAGCATGAGTACGAGCAGCGCAATAAAGTGGTGTTTTACGTAGTTCAAATGAACTGAGTGAAAATTAATTGAGTTAGTAGAATAAGCCATGAAAATGAGTGAGTTGACGTAGAGCGAAGGAAAGTTGTGTGATGCGACGCACCCGATATTTAAGATTGTTATTTACACCATAATGCACCTGATCTAAGTGGAGTGCCGCAATGCTAATCAGAAATACCAAGAATTCTTGAAATTTAAATAAGCCTGATTGACTCTTTTTATGCTGCCCACAAAAGGTTAGCGTTCTTCAATAGCCCACTCTAAATGAATTATGTCACGGAGTATTCTTATTATAATATAAAAGGCGCAATAATTCTTCCCAAGGCGGCAATGCGTATGCAGTCACAGGACACCTGAGATATAAAAATGTTTATGTACATTGATAAGAACACTTCGAGAGTGTTATCCACAACATGATGCATGTTTTAACGCTCATTGCCCTCGATGCTTTTGGAAAATGTGATCAAGCCTCGACCTTTAAATAACACACCTGATTGACTGTTGTTGTTTTGCCCTGAATGCCTACCACTGACCTTTAATTAGCTCCCCTTCATTGCCAACTCTGAGTGGAGTATGTGGACTCCGTATTGATGTCAAATAGTCACACCCCACTCCTAGTAACTCCCCGAAGGCGGCTGTTGTGATAAGAAACAACTTCCTCTTGCCGGAGAGCTAGGAATGAGGTAGGCCTCTAAGAGATTGGTAGCGGCATTGGCCTATTTTCAGGGCTGAGTTGCAGATTTTCTCCTAGGAAGAGTACAGTTGTTGGGGCACTACTGCAGAAGGGGAAATCTGTAACTTATAATTGGCTGCGCTGCAACACGCCTGAGGGGTGAGGTCCTTCTTTACTACATTCTTAATAAGTGTGGTGGACAATAATGGGGACTGGATATAACTGTATCCAGTCAACTTTATGCCGGCCGGGAAGTAGCATGGCACCTCCCGAATGAGACTTCAATGTCCAATCATCTGATAGTGATGTTCCAGCAGGGCTTTCCCAATAGGGACCAGTGGGACTTATAAAAACCCGAAAAGCACAGACAATGCTTTGTACAGCTGCACCCAGCATCAAGTTTGGAAGGTTTCAGCCGTGATGTAAGGACTGCTGAGGAGGTCGAGCAGTCAACATTCACAATTACGCAGATTTAACGTTAGGAGAGGTTTAGAAATATTTGGAGAACCGCTAACTCATGAAAGCTCCGATCCATTGCCCAACTTTCGTCGGATTGTGAACCTTCGCCTATACCCACTAGACTACGACCACTGGAGTGCCTACAATGGGAGTCAGGCGGTACAGCTATAAAGGAAGCGTATGAGGCGAGCTGCGAGCTTAAACCCTAGGAGTTCCCAGACCCTCCTCCAGACGAAGACAAGGAGGCTCCTTAGCAGGGCACAGGGCAAAGAAAGGTTTTTACATCACTTTCAGACCTCCCTCCCCCCCCTCACTATGACCCTCACAGACTATACAAAGACCCTGGGGAGGGCTAAAATAGAATCCTGGAAGAGCTTCTGCGGAGGTCCATATGATTTTCGCAAAGGAGGACAGACAATAGGGTGGAGGATCTGATGGCGGTCCACTTTCAAGGGTGCAGGAGACGAATAACTCTGGTTAGTCAATTAGTTAAACATAAAATGAAGGCGTTGCAATGTAAAAATTGGTGTAATTGTTAACACTGAGTAGGTTCTAAAATTGTATCATTGTATCCAGTTATCTAATAAATGCGAAGCTATTTTGTCAGGGGGGAGTTTGGGAATGCCTGATTGGTCCGAATACCTTAACACTGTTGGGTGCCAGGTCATGAAGGGTTAGAAGGGAATGCGGAGACCACTGGAATCTGATTCCCTGAGCGATATTCGTGTCTACAATCTCGTCCCATCAAATGCAGGCTTTTTTTCAATTTTTCATGACCTTAATCGATACTGTTATCTACTAATTCACCGAAAAGCCTCAAAGCTACATGGAAATACTAGGAGCTTTTGAGATTTAAATTAGAAGTGTCACGTAACTGTTTGTGTTCCTGAATTAGCGCCCCTTCATTGCCAACTCTGGATGGAGTACTCACGTTTCCCTTGTTAATAACAAGCATTAGGTTTGGGTCAAACTGACATTATTGAGTGTACTTAAGTAAAACATCAATATAATCCGTTGTCTCTCTTTGAGACTGTTACCCACGTCATGAGACTTATAAAAGGCTGCAAGGGTAACGCAAGCTGTTCTTGAGCTGTGAAAGAGTAGGCTCGACTCTTCCTGAATTGCTGTGAATACCTACAAATTGACATTTGATCAACTCCTCTTTATTGCAGACTCTCAGTGCAACGCCCACGTTTCGTATCAATTTAAAACGGCCTGATCTCCGAATTTCGCGCTGATACATCTTCCAGCTCAGGGATCTCCTCAAAACACGACCCAAGGAACGATTCAAAACATTCCTTCTTTCCTCTTTCTTATTCTGTTTTTGCTCCACTCCAACCCCGAAAAACTCAGTATTTTACGACTCGCTTATTACGACTATGCGTTTCCTTAATTACGGCTCTTTTCGAGGGGAATATTTTGAAAGGTTGGGATTGAATGCCGTCCGGTCGGGGTGCTGAAGAAGATGCTTGAAACGATGACTGTCGGTGGTATGATGATGGAGAGGGGCGCGGAGGAGGGAAGGGGGGGTCATCAATTTGGTGGAAACGAGTCGTCATTTTACCCCTTCCCACACTCCCACCATAACTCCTCGCGCCACCCCTGAAATGGAAATCAGCCCCTTTCCATTTCTTTTTGATGGAAATGTTGCTGCCTCCTGCTTCGATATTAAGTCAACCCGTCCGCATTAACGCCGAGCCTCTGAGTGCTCCGTTTGTATTCCCTCAGTTTTTGTTCAGCTCGTGTTTGTACGACTTGAACGAAGCAGACGCCACTCACTGTTGTTTGTTAGGCATCAAGAGTATCGCAATCTATTTTGAAAGGCTTCCCTGGCACTCAAGTGAGGATTTGAATTCGGAAAGCGGGACTAACCATAATAGACTCAGACGACAGGATGTTTCTTTCTGCGCCCACAGTCCACACCAAATTTACGGGCGAAACGGCTTTTGTGTGTCAAATCTATTCGCGAGCCTTGGCATTTTTATTGCAGTCTGGCGGTCTACTTTGCACCAGACCAAATCGTACCGAACATAATTAGCTTTCTGAGGGAGACTAGGTAGCTCCTTTGAGAGCCTTCTTTGTCATTCGTCCTTGAATTGGAACATTAACGTACAAGGTTGTTTCCTTATTTGATGACTGTTCCTAAACCCTTGACGAGGGTTATACCAGTCATCGAAATACCACACTCTCACACCCATCCACGAGCATCTGTGCCAAATAATTAGTATCTAGGCTTTCGTATCGCATTCACGTGGATACCATGATAAACCGTGAATACTTCAAATAATAAATAATGCGAATATCGTAATAAACACGATGAAATGTTGTAAATATTGGATTCATGGGTGACAGAGATATCGATATAGCACTGACATGCTCTGTTTTGGAAGGCACACCCTTGGCTCTACAGTGTAGAAAGGAAAGTTATGTCATCGACTGAAAAATATGTTTGATTTTCTTCAGATCTTTACTTTTCGATCCTACTGAGTCCGGCAAACACTATTTGGGAAAATGGTCTGTGTGTGTATGAGGGTCTGTGAACGATTTTTAGAGAAAACGACAGTACCAAATCAACTCAAATATCTAGGATACCTTAGGACGTCAAAATAAGGGTATGAGCAAAATCCAACGAAAGTTAACTAGTTATCATAGTGATCAAGACACCAAATTTTTTTCTCAAAAACAGCTCAAACGATTTTGATTAAATTTTGTACATTGATAGCTCTCAATAAGGCAACTATATCATAAAATTTCAATTTGTAGAAAAATGACGAGAGCAGCACAATAAATTCGACGAAAATCGATTTTAGCGCGATTTTTACTTTCCGCTACCCGAAGAGAAGGAAAGTATAGTAATCGTGTAAAAAAAAAAAATTGGGTTTTCTTCAGATCTTTACGTTTTGTGGCCTACTGAGTCTAAAAAACCTAAATTCGGTGCGTGTTCCGTGTGTGTGTGCGTGTGTGTCTGTAGTTCGATTTGCGGGAGAACGGCTGATCCGATTGAGCTAGTTCTTTTTTTTTTGTTCGTTATTTTTTGTAGACACCAAAATAAGGTTATGGGCTATTTGGGCCGATGGGAAGGGGGGATGGGGGACGAAAATGTACCACAAACTAGGGTTTTTAGCATTTTTCTCGAAAACGGATCTAACGATTTTGATTAAACTTTCAAATTATCTTCTACTGATCAGTAACCTAACTTTTCTTTTCTATACATATCTCCATGATAATACGGTGAACGAAGATATAGGCCTATGAAGTGAAAATAGGTTTTTTACGCTTTTTGGGAAAACGACTTCAACGATTTTCACTAAACTCTCAGGATGTCTTTGAATAGTTAATACCTACATATTGTCCTCAATAAATGTTCCTCTTAACTTCCATTGAGCAGAGATAAAAATGAAAATGTGTCGAGAATAACGTTTTTTCGAACATTTCCGTGAATTCTGGAGTAACTGCTTCACCAAATTCGATCAATCGTTCAGAGTGTCTTTTAGTCACCTATGCCCACATTTCATTCTCCATAAATATTTCTTTATATATATGTTGAACGGAGATGTAAGCCAAGTTAACTTAGAAAAGGAGATTTGTCGAATATTAATTTGTCGGTATTCCAATTTTCTGAAAAACGGCTCCAACGATTTCGATCAAACTTACGAGTACTCTCAGCTAACTAGTTTTCTTATAAACTCTGCTGAAATTTCACTAGAATGTTAACAAAAATTCGTGTAGCAGTCCAATCTAATACCTATAGGGTCAGCGTTTAAAAATGCTCAAAAGATATCACTCCAGAAATTCCGGAATTTCAACTACCGCCGTTTCGCTTACTACCAGCTCTATATGATTTTACTCAATAACTCTACAAAATTAATTACTCTCCTTCTTTAAAAAATCGTGTTTACAGCCTCAATAATTCTCTGTGTACCAATTGCTCAATAATGGTTCGGGAATGAGTACGAGCAGCACAATAAATTCTGGAACTATACGCGGTACCGCTTTATGCTGCCGTGAAGTGTTATTTGATCATGTTCAAATGAACTCAGTCATAAATGAATTGACGTAGAGCTATGGAAAGTTGTATGTTGCAACGCACCAGATTCTACTGGTTAGTACACGACGTTTTCTGTTCAATATTTTACCGTCAGTACTGAAGTATCGTTGTTCCATTCCTCATTTAAATGTAAAGAAAGGTTTTTTTCTCTAGTTCTGTTACGCTTGCACTACTTACGGACATCCGACAGTTCTTTGAACATTTTTTATATAACCAGTATTTGAGCGCTTTTGTTCGTTTTTCGAATTGCACCTTTGGTGACTTTTCTAACCCTGACTCAAAGGTAGGTTCGTTTCTATTTTTGACCGACGCATTGAAAAGAGTAAATTCAGTTTCTTACGAGTTTGTGGTTGACTTTGGTACCGTCGACTCAAACAATACGTCACATTTTGCCGGTATCAGCATATATGTTGGAGCCTACCAATAGGTCAGTAGTTCTCCCCCCCCCACCCTTGTCATAGCGGCCACACATGAGTCATTACTTAATAATCGGTTGATCGGTTTGGGGTTCGATCAACCCCTGGGAAAAATATTCAAAACGCTTGGCTGCCAAGGCAGTGCAATTGCATAGGATGTGATCTGCTGTTTCGTCTTCCTCACCACATAATCTGCTCTCAACTGCCTCTGAGATGCCCATCTTGTTGATGCGATACCTAAGTGGGCAGTGTCCAGTGAGGAAGCTAGTTAGGACTTTTAAATCCTCTCTGAAGAGTGTCAGCATTTCCTTCGCAAGAACCCTAGAACATGAAGGCATAAAAGCTTTTTCCCTTGTCTCAGACGTGGCTAGTGATAGCAATGAGCGCTATTTACCGGTGTCTCCCATTTGATCAGCTGATGATTGTGGTGACTTTTCGTCGTGAAGCTCAGGCCCGATGGGTAGGAACTATGTACCCCTGTTCGCAAGGCGGACTGCCTTTTCATTGCCCTCACTTGCAGCACCTTGACATTTATGGGGGAGCACCATGAATGAGCACTTGTTGCAGCCCCACGAATCGACATTATTTCATCGCTATTTTATGAAAATAGATCTATCATTGTGTTAATCAAATTGAATCCGCAATTTTATTTGCAGTACGACACTGATGAAGCTCAATCAAATCATAGCCGAAGAGGGCGCTGTCAACGGCAGAACATCTTCGTTGGTCAGTAAGTAATGAGTTTTTATACGACGATAAAGGGCCAATAAAAACGATGAGGGAGGAGGTTTGGAGAGAGGAGTGGGAGATGAGAAAAGCTGAAGAGAGGGGAGGTTTGGCAATAGGGCATTACTACCGGAAATAATCTCCTGAGGGGCTGCAGCTGGCCCTCTACCTTGGACTCTACCTGACACTGTTGAACCTCAAGTGAATACGCAAAAGTAGACAGACAACACTCGAAAATTACACTTCACTACTAGGTAGCTAGGAATTAAGAGTTACATGTCGGCAGATAGGAATAAACGTACGAATGGTACGAGAGGGGGGGGGGAGAGAAATCTGCGAAATGAACGTAAAAACACGACGTCGACCCCTTCGCCTTTAATTACTCCAAAGTAAGAAGATTTGTAATCCCACGAAAACCGAATCGGAGCGAATTTGAGTGATGAATGTTTCCACACTTTTAAGGTTTAAACTTGTGATTCATGAATACAATGCGGCTCCGGAAGTTTCAAGGATTTATTTATAGGTGGGGACGGGTGGAATAAATGGTTATCCCTAATCCCTACAGAGTTACGATTCTCTCGTTCTCTCACCTTCAACTTCTTCCGCCCCACAACCCAAAAATAAATAGTTTTCCCGTACTAGATCACTCTTAAAACTATGAAACCAGGTAACTATAAGACCGAGTCGAGAAAACTTTCTATGGCGAGCTGCCAAATAACTATAGATTCATAGTATAACTTCGCTAACAAATGCTGGAGAACTAGTCCCTAACAATAAAGAACAGTTAATACCATCATAAACAATAAATATAAGTATTACAAAAATAGACGTGTTAAAATTAATAACACTAAAATAATAAATACTTACAATATTCGAAATTATAAATACAAAATAATATTCTAGTAAACTAAGAGAGTGATTAACGGTCTGCCTCTCAGGCGTCCATATCGTTCAACATTCCACAAAACGTGAGTGTTGGGCACACGAGAAGGGGAGCTTGAGTTGGAGTAAAAGAATGAACGTGAGTGCGGACGGTATAAAAATTTTGAATATGAGTTAAGCGCGAACGAGGGGGGTCTCTGAATAGGTGAACTGGTGAACGCCAAGGAACGAGAGCGGTGAGCTAGGGCAAGTGAGTTGGGTGGTGAATAATGCGAGAGCTGGGAGACAAGTGTCGTTTTTGGGGAGGGTTTGGGTAGACCTATGAGTTGGTGAGGAGGTAAACTGAGTGGTGGGGAGTGGATAATTTGGAAAGTCCAAAAGGCAAAATCCGTCGTAGGCTTTAATAATCCGCTAATCCGGACTTTCCCGCAGCTACAGACAAAAAGCTTCAGGTCAGAAAGAGCTGGACTTCCGACCTCAAGATTTCAACTAATTTGGCCTGTGCTGAAAAATGAGTATCGGTGTCCTGTTTAGATTTGAAAAAGTTGAACATCGATTTTCATCGAAATATTCGATAATTTATTCTGCTCGTCTCGTGGATTCTTCACTAGTGAGAATTTGGTGGTTTTTTCACGTCACTTATAAAAAATATCAAGTGTTTTGATCACTATGATATAATCAGTTTTGGACTAGTCATACTCTTATTTTGGCGCTCTATAGTCAATCAGGCTCATACGCAGATTGTTTTTTCAAACGTTATTTTTCGAATCGGGAGAGAACTCAAAAATGTTTTCAGCCGATTACATAAATTTCTTTTGTATGACCTTCTTCTTCTTAATTCGCCGTCTCCGATCGAAGGTTGGCGATTCAAATGGCTAACTCCTCCCTATCTGTAGCTGCTCTAAATATGTCTATGGACGAGCAATTATACCACCTTCGCAAGTCTTTCAGCCACGAATTCTTCCTCCTTCCAACCGAGTGCCCTCCAGGAATTCTACCCTCAATAATCAATCTGAGGAGGCTGTATCGATCACCGCGCATCACATGACCAAAGTATCGAGTCTTCCTCTCCTTCAGCGTGAGTAAAAGCCCAACAGATTTAGACATCCGTTGGAGCACCTCAACGTTTGTCATCCTGTCGACCCACGGTATCCGCAACATGCGCCGGTATATATACATCTCGAAAGCTTCGATGCACCTTTCGATCCCGGGATCTAGTGTCCAACTTTCCCAGCCATACAGAAGCACCGAGAACACATAGGACTAAGGAAAGATCTCTGCGCGTGAAGAAGTTCCTCATCTGGAAAAACGCGCTCCTAGCCATTTCAATACGCGCTCGAATTTCTTTTTTGCAGTCGCCTTGCTCATTTACTTGCGCACCGAGGTATTTATATGAAGAAACTTGTGCGACCCGAGTTCCATTGATAGCCACACTGACCGGTTTTCGTTGCTTAGAAAAAACGAGGACCTTAGTCTTGGCTACATTCAGGGACAGCCCATTACTCTCGCACCACAGCATCTATAATCGCTTGAAGATCCTCTGGGCTCTCAGCAATCAACACAGTGTCGTCAGCATATCGAAGGTTATTGAGAACGACACCGTTCACCCCAATCCCCCTCTCTGGCACCTCGTCAAGATCCTCCCGAAAAACTGCTTCGGAGTAGAGGTTAAAAAGTAAAGGAGAGAGGATACAACCCTGACGGACACCTTTTTCAATACTAATTTGTTCTGTTGTTGTCTGCTCCACCCTAATCTCTGCACACTGACGCCAATACAAATTCGAAATAATGGTTATCTCCTGCTTATCTATCCCAGTCGATTTGAGCACTTCAATCAGCTTCTCATGCTTTATACTGTCAAGCGCCTTCTGATAGTCGATAAACGCTGCGTAGACATCGACATTCATGTCGCGGCATCTCTGCAACAGGACATTCAATGAAAAAAGGGCCTCTCGAGTGCCAACACCGTTTCGAAACCCAAATTGTGTCTCATCTAGCAAGAATTCACACTTTTTATAAATTCTGGTGTGAAGGATCCTTAAGAAAATCTTCAGCACGTGTGACATGAGGCTAATGAACCGATACTTGTATGACCTGTTCGACGGTTATTGAATGAAAGTTGAGACGTGAATAGCGACATCCCAAAAAAATCCTAACCTTTCAGCATTCAGAGTTTTTAAACAGAATCAACGCATCACATAAACGAAAAGCAGATGGTAAAATGATTAAAATTGCCGAATTCGCGAAGGGCTAAGGAGAGCGGAAAGATCGCACACAGAACGGAAGAATCTCTCAACATTCTGTACAGCAATTATTCGTGCTTACCGTTCTGAAATTTATGGAGCTGCTTCTACGTTGGATAGTGAGTAGCCGACATTCAGAGAATTTATGGAACAATCTTCACGATTTTTCGAGAAGGATCCGTATTTCGGTTTATTATTCGCCTGCTTCGGTCGGAAACATTTTTTTACACCCCCCCCCCCCTCTCAAAATGTGATACATTACGTTTAAAGACATCGGGATTCCAACACTGCAACGTCCATCCGCCATCCAAGCCGTTTTTTCTTCAACGTGATCTAAAAATCCGTTCTTTCGCACAAAATCCCATTTGGTATCTAGTTGTGCCCACCTGCTCGGAAACCCAATCGAACAAACGGTTGTTATGGGATAAAAATGGTTTTACAAAAATTTTCAAAAATGCAATTTTGGCAGTTTTATCGCAAATACGCCGTTTGGTGTGGTTTTCAAGGTATTTTTAGATGCTAGTCAAACGGCTGCGTCTAGACCGAAAACAGCGAGATCACAGTAATTATAGTGAGCCAAAGTCTACTAATGGAAGGAACTCGCGGAACGATAATTACAGCGAAAGTAATCGTTTCATCATTTGTACCCCCTCCCCTCCGGCACAATTAAACTACCCTACAACTTGACTCGCATCGTCCTGCCAATTGCCCGTAGGCGCTGCTTTCGTACGATTTACTGGTATTTTTCGATACTGAATCGAATGGGATGGGTCTCGGAGGTGTGACAGCACTTCAAGCTGTGTAAAAGATTATTAAACCGTCATGTAACAATTAGCAGCCTTTTCTGTTCTGGGATTAAAGATTGTTGGTAGAAAGTGTTTAAAAAAATCACTTGATGTTCAGTTAGTTTGAACTTGGTCAAGCAACGCTGTACGGCAGCATGAAGCGGCAGCTATTACAGTCAAAGAATCTATTGTGCTGCTCGTACTCATTCCAGGACCATTATTGAGCAAATGGTACCCAGAAAATTAATGAGGCTGTAAACAAGAATTTTTTGAAGAAGGATAGTAATCACTTTTGCAGAGTTATTGGGTAAACACTTTTAGAACTGGTATTAAGCGAAAAGGCGGTAGTTGAAATTCACGAATTCTGGAGTGAGCCCCATGTATCTCATGAGCGTTTTTAAATACTCACCCTATAGGTATTGGATTGGACTACAGTACCAATTATCTTTAACATTCTACTAAAATTCCAGCGGAGTTTGAAAGGAAAAAACCACGGCAAAAACGCTTTTCGTCGAAAATTTTGATAATTTATTGTGCTGCTCTCGTCATTTTCCCACAAATGGGAATTTTATGGTATGATTATCTTATTAAGAGCTATCTATGTAAAAAAATTTAGTCAAAATCGTTAGAGCCGTTTTTGAGAAAAAAAATTGGTGTTTTGATCACTATGATAACTATAGTTAACTTTCGGTGGATTTTGCCCATACCCTTATTTTTGCGTGCCATGGTAACTTGTAGGCTAGACATCAAATTTCAACTGATTTGGTACGGTTGTTTTCTCTAGAAACCGCGCTAAAATCAATTTCGTCGAAAAGTTTGAAATTTATTTTGCTGCTCTCATCATTTTCCCACAAATGGGAATTTTATGGTATATTTATCATGTTAAGAGCTACCAATATTAAAAATTTAATCAAAAAAGTTAGAGCCGTTTTTGAGAAAAAAAAAATTTGGTGTTTTGATCGCTATGATAACTATAGTTAACTTTCGGTGGATTTTGTTCATACCCTTATTTTGGCGTTCCATGGTGACCTGCGGGCGAGATGTCAAGTTTGAGCTGATTTGGTACGGTGTTTTTCTCTAAAAGTCGTTCACAGACACACATACACACAGACCATTTTCCCCAAATAGTGTTTTTCGGACTCAGGAGGGTCTGAAACGTAAAGATCTGAAGAAAACTCAAAATTTTCTTTTCAGCCGATTACATAACTTTCCTTTCTACTTCGTAGAGCCAAGGAAAGTAAAAATCACTTGATGTTCGGCACCCCTCATTTTCCAATTTATTTTAATTTATAGTTCCATTGAATAATTGAAATGAAATACGATGTGTGGTTAAAGGTCTAACTCTTCAACATCAATTAGATATATCGACAACTTATAACTGGGTGGAAGGGGAGTTGTTGGCCTCGTCTACCAGGGAACTGTCCCGCTTTCAAAGTAAAACTCACATTACTGTTCATCTCGGGGAGAATGGAACACGCTTCGAACATTTGGGGAAAAGAGCAGGTGTTTTCACGTGAGGAAAGAGGGATGGGAAGAATTGAAAGTACCATTGCCCCCCCGCCTCTCACCATTCACCAAACTCCGCATTCTCATTTTCTCTCTTTTTCTTCCCCGCCCCTCGACCAGTCTTGTTCCGCTGCGCTCGTTCGGCCTCATAATTACTTCTACAGACTGCCATTGACGTGAATTTAATACCCTTGTCATGGAAACCCGGCTTTTCCTCTCCTCTCTTTCCTCCAAGAGGCCTTTTGGATGGAAAATGTTTAATTCGTCATTTTTCTTTTAACCGTGCGCCGGCCGTCGGGATACGGAGAGAAAAATGTCTTCGTCGACCCGGAATTTCATACATATTTCATTCGTAGGTGATTTAGAGGGCGAAGAGGAAGCACATTTCAATTCACTGCGAACATTCCATTCAGACTTTCCCAATTTGACAAATTGCATTTCTTTGAATCCAATTATTTCCAGTATTTGACAGCGTTCATCATAATGAACCAGCACCTCCCCAAAGTGCTTTTTGTCACTCCTAATAATGATGGGACTTAATTCGTTACGACATGAGGAGTTCTCTGATTTTCTGGGTCGTCTTACTGTGTGCGGGTGAGTGAGCGCGCTAATGCGTATGGAGCGTGAAAAAGAGAAGACGGGAGTTGAATGATTCACGGCCTGGGAGCAATGGGGTGAAGGCGGGACAACACCAGGTCATACACAGTCAAGATTCCAAGGTGGGTAGATGGAGTTCAAGTGACGTGCTGACTCTCCAGCCTCTCACTGAGCTGATGGTAGTCTGCACTCGACAGTGTCTACCCTGAGCAGCTGCTGAACGAGATGGGGTCTCTGGTATTCAACTAAAAATCTCGTTTTTGTGTACGAGTGAGCAACTGCCAGAACTAACATGATGTCTATAGTAGGAGGGAGGACTGGAGGCCCTGGTATACGTTGTGCAATGTTAGGGTAACGTGGTGAGGAGATCGTCACACTGTGGTGCACGCTCAAGTTGCCTGTTGACAGGTTGTTAGTGCTTGACAGGATACCACACATGTGCCCTGAGGGCTCCACATGCGTCCCAATGGACAGCTAAGTGTTGGACGACCTCATGGGCTGCACAACGTCTAAATGGTTGGTTGTTGGAAAAAGTTGGAGAGCGTCACCCAGTGACAACTCCACAAAGCAGAATGTTAGCTTAAGGCAATAGTGCGTTGCCAGCCTCTAAGCTTTGGCTGCAGCGAGTCGGAGACACCAACCTAGCTGGACGAAGAGCTTCACAGCTCTAAGAAGTGTTGGCATAACTACGATCGCATTGTCGTCGAGGTATGCCGATGACGAGTATTCATAGGTCTACATATTGCAGAGGAAGGAATTCATAAGTACTAACGACAGAATTGTTGATAGCATGGTCTTGGGAAAACCCCGCTATGGCCCCCAAACTCTGACCGTGGCAGCGACCCTACTCCCAAAAAAGATGGTGAGGAGTTTGAACAGGTGAAACCCAACAAAGAACGAACGAATCAACCATACAACAACCATTTATAAGGAACTATTTACTATTTAGGCAAGTAGTATCACTTTTCCAGCTGGAAACACTATTATCGAAGGTTGTCACGAGGAAATTCCAGCGATTCCGTATCTCTCGTAAATAGTCACAGGGTCCTACTACCTTCTTCTTTTTTATCGATGCCTAAGACATGATAAAATTCAGTTGAATGCATAAGGCTGTTGACTTTGAGCTCTAGAGTATTTGTTTCCACTTTCCACCACCCAAAGCGCGAGAAAAGGGCCGTGGCAGTCGTGGAAAATGAATTGAGTTTCCTTCGTTGTCTGATTTCGGCGCGTGATCATTGTCTTTAGATCAATGTCAGGGAGAACAGCTGCACCGATTGAGCTGGTTCTTTTTTGTTTCTTATGAAGAAGCGAAAATATGTTATTTTATTCCACAGCGCATCGCGGTCTAGTTTTTCGAATTTGAGCGGGCCTTGCCCACAGCACGCAACAACCTTAACAACAACAGGCAAATGGCGATGCGACGGAAACCCTTATGTTGGTTGCACGAGAGGGGGAGCTGAGGATCGCAATAAAACTGAAACTCGGTGAGCGTGAGGAGGACTGTATTATACGTGGGTGCGGAATTGAGTTGAATTAAAATTGAGGTGAGTACAAATGTGCGGCAGAAGGGCAGTACTCGGAACGCGTGAACTGGCGTGGGTAACCGTATGAGAGAGAAAGAAGTTACTGGGGTGGTTGTTGGAAGCAGAATGATTTTGGAAGAGCTCTGTCATCGATAGGAAAATGAAATTGGGAGAAAGAAATAAAGAAAGGGGAAAACCTAGAAAAGGGGGCTGGGGGCCCGCAGCTAAGGGATTCTTGCAGGAGAGGGGCAGGTATTGAAATGGTTGGAGACAATTAGGCGGTTGGAGACAATGACGCAGGGAAGTCCGAGGTCAAAGACTCGGACCACTTCGACGCTTTGCGTCGAACACCTTACTAATATGCCAAGCGGCACTTTTCAAAGAGTCAGCCCTGCAATCCCATAGCTGCCTACGCTGTACGAATGCTTGTAATCAGTTACACGAAGATCTACCTGGGTGACCTCCAGATCCAGATTGGCTACAGGCTGGTCGAATGTAGTGGAAACATAGTCAGGTCTCAGCTGTACTCTACAGCAGACCCGGCAGCGCCTCCTTCTCCCCACAGGCGAGTTCAAGGAGCCCACCTGTAGTTAGGGACTCAGGAGGTTAGGCTACACAGCCGAAAAGTCTGTAATCATCGCAGTGGGGAGTGTTCAAATATCACCTGCCTGTCAGTCAATAGATGGGTTAGCGAAGAAGATTAACGCAGCTCTGAATGCGCGGGGGTTCTTCACGTTGAAATCAGTTTAACGGAAGCCTACACATAAATAACATTCGCTCTGGCTGTAGAGCCGAAACAACTGGAAAACGCGAGTTAACTCGTGTTACTTGCTGATGAAAATGTAACTTCCTCCGAACACAACTCTACGGATAAACTTGCTTGTTAGGAGAGGGCAACTTCTCAGTACACATTCTCCCAATCAAGCAACGACACAAATATCCGCCCAACAACTCCGAGGGGGTTCATTGACACGAACCAACAGACAATTACCATCCAAACCCTAGTAGACCTAATCACATTATACACAGCAGCACGAGTCCGTTCCCTCCTGAAACGGTTTTTTGCCGAGTCATGACCTTTAAAACTCAATGTAGGTAATATCTACCACTTAGCTGGCTGGATCGAGTTGAGTCCGCAAGGTGAGCGAGTCAGTGTTCGGTTGGAAATGTACTGTGTACGACTTTGCGAAAAAGTTCGAACTGAGTTAACCTCTCGTATGCTGTTTTTGGAGTAAAAATTTGGTCTGACGCAAACAACTTTCCTCAACCCCATGTTCATTCAGCGGTTTTTATGGCTAAGTTACTAATCCAATCTAATGTCCTTGCAATTCATACGACTTTGGTAAAAAATAACTTGAAGTTCTTCGTAAAAACTGTGAGCGCTTAGAGTTCCGTAATTTATGGAGCTACTGCCACTTATGCCACGACGTTCATTTAAACGAAAAACGACCGTACGGGCATTTAATGCGACACGATTTTTAGGGGAATATTTGTAACCACAATTCTGGAATTACAAGGAAAACACTGCGAAAAACCTTAATCAGAGTTAGTTCGAATTCCAGAATTTTGCCTAATGCGTGTGCCCCTCCGATGTTCCTCTCTTTTTATTTCATTTTGATCCTTCTCGAATTTCCCTGTAGTTATTTACCGTTGGAGTTTTCGTGTCGTTAACGCGTTGGGCCGTTTACGTACGCTCAGCTCGCAATTTTCCGGAGTAACACAAGGAAAGCTGATGCCAGACACTTCAGGAAGCTGGAAAGAAGCCACGAGGACGTACTAAAAGTCTGAAGGTATTCCCTCTACTTCTCATCTTACAAATATTTTCTTCCATGGTTGTCTTCGGCTAGCTCCGTTTCACGTCTTGGAAAAGTGCTAGGAGTGAATGTGCAATGTCTTTTCGTTTTCTTTTATTTTAAATACAGCCCCTCTTTAATTAATCTTGCACACCAATCATAATTTGTGGGGAAACGTGCACATATCTGCAAGTGAGCCTATTGTATGGTGGCATGAGTTGCTTCATGCCCTCTCAGTACCATCCCCAGTTCTTATGGAACTGGAGTTCTGTCATGCGACGTCCTCAACACCCACCATTTAAATTTTAGGGCCACCCCTGCAATCTTATTCGACTTCGGTTGAGGCACCCCAAGCACTCTGAGACGCACCCGATTCCTCACGAGTACACAGTACATCCTCCATCGACTCCAGCCCTCCAACTCTGTTCCCTGACTTACCCATCTTGGCCAGGACGTACCCTGTGAACTGGCCTCATGACAAATCAGTACGTTCTCACTCCTGACTAATGACCTATCTTGATCGCTTCCTAGAATATAATAGACAACCTTGACTGCCTTTCGCCTGACAGAAGTGGTTCCTACGAAGGGTTCCGCCGCGAGAAGTGCAGAGCCGGCACCCACACAGTGTTGAAAGTGTTCTTCTTTGCAGAGGTTTTCAAAGCGGTCAGGCATTTCAAAACCATGGACCTGCATGGGCCTGCATGGACGAAATTGCCTAAGAAGCCAAGGCCTCAAGTGCAGCCTGACTGTCAGACATCTTTTTCCGTTTTAGCCTCCTGTACAGCAAGTACTGCTACTGCTACTTCCTTCTATCTATTGACCATTATTAAAATTTCATTGTATAGATATCTTATTGCACCACTGCTCTGACTTTTCAGACAAGAAGAAATATTGGGCTGCTCTTTTAACTGGGCTATGTATAAACATTTTACAGTTTTGTACCGTCTCGTATTTTTAATACTACTGTACATTGTCTTGTATACAAGAAATTTTATGAAAATCGTCGGAGAAAAAATATTTGGTGTTTTGATCACTTTCCTAACTATAGTTAGTTTTGAACGGATTTTCTCATGTTCCGTGGTGGCCTGTAGGCTGAATATGACGTTTAAATGTTTTCAACCCGTTTTCTAAACGAAACTAAGAAAAATCGATTTTTTAATTTCTGCCGATTATGCAACTTTCCTTCATAGTTCATAGGGCTAAGGAAAGTAAAATGGGAAGAAGCGGTTTTCCATGGTGGATCATTCGGGGGCTAATAATGCACGAATATGAATGTTTGGAAGTCGTAAATTTGAATTCTCAACTTTCCTCACTCGCCCAATCCACTGTTAACGACCCTGTTGAGATGGCAATGGGACCTTCTCGTTCAACCACTGCTTTCTCGATACCGTTTGAATTTATTTATTTTTTTTTTTTTTGCGGTACTTCATTCGATTTATCAGTGGTTTTTTCCCCCATTGGTGAGACAGAGAGTGCGAAAGAGAGAGGAAAATATATGAACCACCCCTCCCTCCACTCCACTCCACATCCACATTCGAACCCCTCTTGTAATCCTAAAGATGAAAAATGATTTATTTTTCGCGGAGCAGGCAAGGCATGGGGGGTGGGGGGTGGACTGAAGCAGTCCAAAAAAGCCCTTCCAGCGCGCCAAAACTCGCAAGGCCATCCATTTTCCAAGTTTTCCGTCGGCTATGAGATCTAATCGACGCAAATAAAGGAACGGGAAAAAGTGCTTCAAGTGATCGCTCATCCGTTTTCTCTTCGGCCCCTTCGAGTTACACGCTCGTTTGTGAGCTTTATATCCTACACGTAGATAAATACGCGTCGAACGGTGGCTGAACAAACAAGGAGTTTTTCTTAGCCACTAAGACGTGTCTAAATAGAACAATCGAACGGTTCCAACGTTCAACAAATAATTGCTGAGGAAAATATGTGGCGAGGAAGTTCGCACAACCTTCCTCGCCGGTAGCTATTCGACGATTGTTTATTGCGTCTACTGCAACAAAAGTTAGTTCCTCACAGATACTGAAACGCGTATTTCAGTAATTTTCGATTCATTATTAACTCGAGAGTGACTAGGCATAACGTGTTTCTGTGGGCCTTCCGACAGAACGGCGGACCTTCCTCCATTCTGCACGTGATTTGATAAGTGATGGCATTTGATAAGTTAAAGCAAGATCGAAGGATGGTTGCAGAGCACTCGTGCAGTGATGATGATGAGGAGCCGAAGGCCCGTGCCTGGTCCAATTGTGTTGCTGACGAGGTATGTGCAATTATTACCAAAAAGAAATTAATGATCGCGAATAGGGTACAAAATATCTGGGGCATCACAAAACCTTCCTCAGCCCTACGTACATTCATTAATGTTCATGGTTTTAGCTAGTAATCTAATCTAATTATCACTTAGTTGACTTGAACTAGGTAAAACATAATATCGACTTTTAGTAAGAAAACCGTAGCTCTTAATGGAATAACTATCTTATGTCTCATCGTATATACAGATAGTTTCTTGGACTATCATTTTGAGTTTTTTGAAAATGCTGGTAAGCGAGATTTATAAAGAAAAAGCTGAGCAAAAATCAATTTTGTTCAAAGCAGTTCATAAATATTCTGCTGTTCCCGACATTTTCTCAAAAATTAAAATTTAATGGTACGGCATTGACCTTTGGAACGGTCTATTACTAAAATCACTAGAGCCGTTTTCGATGTCCAAAAATACTGACGTTTCGCTCACCGTGATAACTATAGATAGTTTAGTAGTCAAGACCAATTCGAAGAAGCTCCTTCTACGGGCCTATTTGTCTCCCAGTAGGTAATTTCCTAGGTGTCGGAAAAAGGTGTGGGGGTCACCAGTCAGCATGGTATCAGAACAGAGTACTCAATCATTGGAGCTACCCGAGAAGTGCTGGATGCC
Source organism: Pachypeltis micranthus (assembly GCA_020466155.1). NCBI lineage: Eukaryota > Metazoa > Arthropoda > Insecta > Hemiptera > Miridae > Pachypeltis > Pachypeltis micranthus. The sequence continues at coordinate 46,077,591 of CM035769.1, forward strand.
CTTATGATGACAGAATGAGGAAACTGAACTGTACGGTTTTTGTCGCCCTGGATGTGAAAAATGCTTTCAAATTCGTACAGTAGAAAGAGCTTCTTTAGGGTTTATGAGTACTTACTTCAGCTAATGACAAGCTATCTGCTGTTTTGCACACTTATCTACGAGACAGCCGAGGGATGGCGCAGGAAGGATCTCACTGCTGGTGCTCCCATGGGGGTTGATGCTAGGGCCAACTGTGGAATGTGACGTCAGATCTGCTTCGTCTTGAGATGACTGACAAAATGAGCCTAGTGGGGTATGAGGATGATGTGGTGGCAGTACTTTATCAGTTCAGATAGAGCTGAAGCGGGTGTTGCACAGGTGAAGGGGTGGATGGGAGTTCATGGGCTCTCCATCCTCCTGCGGATACTCGTAACGACGGACCGGGAAAAGCTGGACCTTATTACACCAAATAAAAGGCATCATAGGTACGACTTGGGGAGTGAACCCAAGGATGACCAAATGGATCCATCAAGCGGTGTTGAGAGCAAGAATAGTGCATGGAGCAACCAAGAATTGCTCCCTTAACAAACTAGATAGAACAATAATGATGACCATATCAGGTGCCTTCCACGGTACGCCTACCATTGTCCTTGCGGCGATGCTGGGCGTACTGCCCCTCAGATGGGAGGTCCAACAAGAAGCAATGAGTGGTGTCCTCAGACTAAGGAAAAATGACGAGTGGAAACAGGTAAACTGGAGAGGGAGACCTGTGTAATTCCATAGAAACGGCAAACTACCCGATAGGCGATAGGAAAACAATATACAAATTTCAGACGTTCATTAATACGGAAATACGTCCCAAAGATATATGGGAGAACACAACACATGTAGAAGATGACTCAGACATAATATGCTACACAGATGGATCGAAGGACAAAATGCATGGCAACACGGTCTTGGGTATATACATCCCTGCAATAGATTGGAAAGAATACAGATCACTAGGTATCAATAGAACGGTCTTCCATGGCGAACTGTTTGCAATCAACTACTGCATCGACAAATTGATGACACTGAACATCAATAAGACAATAACAGTTTACACAGACAACCAGTCGTCAATAAAAACGCTGGCCAATCCAATAGTTAGGAGCCTACTAGTTGGGGACACGAATAACAAGGGGAAAGAACTTGCACAGAGAGGAAATATCTTGACGGTCAAATGGATTCCGGGACACGGGGGATACAGTGGGAATGAAAGAGCGGACATACTGGCCAAAGAGGGGTCAACCCATCACTTCTATGAACCAGAAACCTATACAGCAGTTACAATGGCAACAATCAAGAAGGCCATAAATACCCTATGGGGTAGAGTTAATAACGACATAGACAACAACAGAGGTCTTGAATTCTCTAAGCGCACAGGGACCACAAGTTACAATAAAATAAAGACGGAATGGGCCCTAAAACCAAGTAGGACACAATTAAGAAGATTAATAAGCATGTTAACTGGACACTAAGCAGTCCGGAACACACTACATAGATACAACCCAACAATTAGGGCTGAATGCTCCTGTGGGGAAATAGTAACGGTTGAGCATTTCATATGTGAATGCCCAATACGGTTTAGAACCAGAATAGAGGACGAACTATAGACAGGGACACAATGAATGGAGGAGAATCCTCAAATATGTGGAGGGAACCGGAAGATTCCAGTACCCGTTCTAGAAGCCAAAGCCGGATCCCTTGTATAACTTGGGTGAGGGGAAATGGGCCCACATGTGGCCACGACTTAGGTCGCTGTTCCCTCGGCTTTGGCTGATGCCCTGCAGTCCCTCTCTCTCTCTCCTCGTAATGACTGAATAAACTAAGACTCTTTTCCCCATTTATGTGCTCTTCAATCAAGAGAAGCAGTTAACTATTTGGGCGCAGTGGTGGATACTAACCATGTTGTCGTTTGGTTCCCACATCTAGCAAACAGCAGATAAGGCTACTACAGTAAGAGCAGCTCTTTCCTCTTTCTTCCTTCTTGGTGACCAACACGAGAGAGCCACAGGCAAGGACGAGACAGGGGCTCATGAGGGTTTGTATACTCCGTCCCTTTATATGGATACTGTGACCCTTGGGAGGTAGCAAGCCGAGGAGGACACAGCCCAAAACGGGCAGTCCATGGCTCGGGTGGCGCCATGGTGAGGTGGATTTCTACCTCACCCAGCTCCTAACGAGACACGAAGCATTTAGGGGGTACCAGCACTGAATAGGTAATGATGCAAACCCAAACTGCCTGCATTGTAGGGCAATGATGGATGATGCTTCCCATGCCATCTCCTAAGGCCAAAAGCGGCGGTACATGGTGGAAGACACAACAGGGTGAATTTCAAGGAAAACTGGAGGTACGAGGTACATTGCTCAATTTGCCACAGCAGTGCTCAGCCAGAAGAAGATGTAGCCAACCAATAATCTCGCTGGGGTGAAGAATGGAGACATGGAAGGAAGACCCCTCGTGAACCGTAGTATGAAAGAATGACGGCACGCTGCAAGATTCTCGTGAGGGTGTAGGGGACAAGAAAGAATAGCTGCCATCGCAGAGAGGCGTGAGGCGTCCATCCTGACCGCAATGGGCTAATCGTTTCCGGATTGCTTCTCAATACGTAAGAGTAAATTCATGGGGCCACTAGGAGAAACCCCTCCATTCTAAGTCCCCCTCCCACCACACTAAACAAAAAACTATTGTTAGTTTTTTTACTGATTGGTTGACTTCAATTTGGCTTTGCTGTTCTATCTCAATCAGAACTTTTCTCAAATGATCTTTTTCGGGCTCAGTAAAGCTTAAGATTAGAGGAAACTTAAAAAAAACTTCAGCCGCAGAATAGAAATAAATTAGATTAGTAGCTAAAGCCATGAAAATCGCTGCGTGTACGAGAAATAGGGTAAACTTGGGTAGTGCGTCCCACCAGATACATTTGGACGATTGCGACACCTGACATACGAGAAAAAAGTTAAAATAGTCGAAATAAAGTCTCCAATTGAACTTTTTACGAAGTTTTCGTGCATTAAAAATTGGTACATTAGGCCGCGGTACTCGATCCAGCTTTGGAACAGTCAGAGGATAACACTAAAAATCAAATTTGTAGTATTTTCCTGCATTCAATAATGTTGTTTCACCTCTAGCTATTTTAACTGCCGGGCTCAGTCCTATCTAGCGTGATGACACATCGATACGCCCAAAAACGTTGAAATCTCCTGTTACGATAACAAAATTTAACGCTATTGTGTATCAACACCAACGATCCCGTCAAAAGCTAGGGAAAGGGTTGAAGTAAAACTTGTTGCGATGCCGCTTGGACGTTCATTTCAATGACTTTTGAATTTTCAATGCTTCGAGAGTTTACCTTGTTACAAACTGTTACTCTCCGCGAGTGGCAGGAGATTTTACTAACACAGTGTATGCGAGAGTATGGAGTTTCCACGAGGGGTGGAGGGAATGGACGATGAAAAAGAGAAGAGGTTGAAGAGTAGGAAACACAAATCAAGTGTTTCGAGAGCTGTCCATAAAATTTCCATCGGAAAAGCGAGAGTCGGATGAGAGGCTTTGTAACAAAAACAATTGGGGGTTTTCGTTACCAGTCAATTACGATTAGGTTAGTGGAGCGGTGTGTAGTGGAACAGAGGGGGGAGGGGAAAGGGAAGTTATTTATGGGCTCGAGTGTGCAGAGTGGGGAGTGCTTTCTCGAGTATGTATGTGCTTAGAGTTACCAACTGTATCAATAACCCCGTTCCACCCTTTTCACAAGGTACAGGCCGACCCCTCTCAACCGAGCAGCTATCAGCACAAAAGATAGCAAGAGGCAAATGTGGTGGTGGATGTGGATGGATGAGGGCAAGGGGGTTTATAGGAGGAGGCCTTTTCCCCGCCGCTGGTTAATAATTACATTAGAAGCTGTTAAGGAAAGGTTAGGCAGTTAAATGTCCTCGCACCCTCTCCCACTTCTCCTCATTCATTCCTCTTCTATTGTTCCCTTTTTGCCAAACAATTTATTAAGTCATAAGGTAAAGAGGGGGGTGGTAGAAGGACGTACCTCTGGGCGTTTTCCCTACTAGGCCCCCTACCCAATTCACGGCCAGATAAAGGGAGAACAATGCTACTTAACGAACCACACGCACGAAGATAATTACGAAAGGTTTCGGTTGATAATTTTCCGACTATTTCTCTCCCTTAAAATCTTCACCCCCTAAAATGAGCCCATCGATGACGTCTCTCGGGCTCACACATGCGAATTGTCTGAAAATTAAAGCCATTAATGAGTGAATATAAGTCCCACGGCCATCAAACACTGTTTCCGCTCTTAACTGAGACGAAAAGGTCCCTAGAGCGCGTAACGGTAGAATTTGTCGTTGTTATGAGACCGCGGTTATGGCAACATTGGTAGCAGCAGTTCGGTGGAATGACCCTCATACTGATTGGTTGTACAGAACCAAAACCATTTTCACCTGGTATTATTTCCATTTGGCGTAAAATTTCTTTCTAAAACCGAGGGACCCGAAATGCTATCAAATTTTTGCGGAAGCCATCACCTTCAAGCTATCAAAACTCCTTGTCCGTCAATCCATTCTTTCAAGTCGGTTCAACCACCAGAAACCAGAGAAGAAGACTTCAGGGTATCAGCCAAAGCTGAGGGAACACAAACCTAAGTCGTGGTCACAATGGGCTCATTTCCCATCACCCAAATGATAAATGGATCCGGGTTTGGCTCTTAGAATGGGTTCAGGAATCTCCATAAATTTGAAGATTTTCCTCCAATGGTGGAGTTGAATGTATGTAGTGTTTTCCTAACCTGGACATAATTAGCATACCTATTAGTCTTCTTAATTGATTCCTGTTCTACCTGTTTCCTTGTACAAGTGTTAACAGTGTTTAAATGGCAATCGGGGAGAGTAAGCCCTGCGGCCTCTACCTCTCCCCCCCTGCCACACTCCACATAGATTTCCGGGGGAACTCCCGGCGATACCTGGTCTCCACGAGGCCAAACCCTTGGCTTCACGGCCGGCAGCGCCACACCTAAAAGGCTCCCTGCTACCAGCCTTGGGCAAAAGCCCCCGTGGTATCCATTTGATTTGGCTGCAACTTGAGCATCCTAAGAGCCTAAATGGGTAGTATCGCCAAAAGGCGTTCTACCGGCACCTACGCTTTATCTTTGTGGAGATGTCGGGGATAGGACTTGCCCCCGTTCTATCCAAGGCGAAAGGTGTCTGGCTGCGATCCTCGATCCCGACCTGAACTGCGATCCCCATTCACCTGCTCACTCCGACTATACCCACTCTCCTTGCACACAATAAATACATTCACACAACATTCATTTCATGGTCAACGGGTGGACTACTTGATATTCAGCCACCCCTGGCCATACACCTACTTTATGCTACACTACTCGCTACTACATCCACACAATAAATACGTACATTCCCGATGGCCCATGGGCGGACTACTTGATATTCATCCACCCCCAGAACCATCGCTAACCTACTTATACTAACCTACACTAAACCCCCAAAATATATACACAAAACACTAACAACCACACAAACAAACAAACACAAACACGAATACCCCCTACAGGGCCCTGTGCACCATTCCTTCCAACCTAATCCCCTCCCTACGCTTCAATACTTCCTCCCCAAAACGTCTCCACCACCTCAAACCTCCCTCATTCCTAACCATCGAGCAATCCCATCCCCCACCATCTTTAACAATCCCATCCCTCACAGCCACTCTCTTTCATCAAACACTGGGCACTTGACCCGGTCCACCCCTCCACATTGCATACCCTACTGAACCAACCTCCCAATCCCCAAAGCTTTTTCTCAAAATCCCTATGCCCCATTATTAGCTGGGACGAGTAATAATTGAATTCCACATAATAACGGGGCACGTGGTCCTTGTACACTTAGAGAACTCAAGGCCTCAAGGTCCTATGTCATTCCTAACTCTGTCCTAGAGAGTGTTATTAACAGCCTTTCTTACTGTCGTCATGGTTACTGGTATGTATGGTTCTGGCCCGTAAAATTGATCGGCCGATCCATCTTTAGCCAGTATATCCGCTCTTTCGTTCCCGCTGTAACCCTTGTGTCCGGGACAGGGTGTTACCCACCAGGAACCACCTCATACGTCAACCCTCAGCAATGGCTGGGTTTCTCGTTTATTTTAAATTAGAATTTAATTTACAGGGGGAATTTAATTAAATTAAAGTAACGTACCTGTTTGCCGGTAGACTGATGTGGGCAAGCGCTTTCCATATGAAACATAATCGTCTGGCCGTTACGTCAGTGCTGAAGTCAGTCAGTTAGTGTTGGTGGTGGTGGGGTGGAGGGTTGGAAAAGAAAGGTTACTGGTCATTCCCTAACTGGAAAATCCGTTGGAACTGATAGGAAAGGAGTGTAGGGGCAGTTTTGTTTAGCTTTTATCGGCCTGTTGATTGTCGATGCCCACCAAGCAGGTCCGTTAACTTTCATAACTTAGTAACTAACTGTCCAGCACTTCTCAATTCCTACTCACTTCTTTTGCTCTTCGACTAAATTTGTAACTTTTTGTCTCTTTAGTGTGTTCCAACAGGTTCTACTCCGATTGTGCATATCACGTTAACCCGTATTTCAATACCTATGGCTACTATCTACTTCACTTGTTACCATTATCTTTTGTAATAAATCGCTTTTTTAATTTTTCATAGCTTAACACAAATTCAAACGATCATTCAAACTCATCCTTGATGCTTAGCACTACCTCTGTATAATATGAATGTCTAAATAGCACGCTAAATTATCAAATATTTCTATAACAAAACCGTTTTTCCCTACAGATCCCGGCTACTTAGCATCAACTATTCTTCCACCCGGCTCGAAATGTTATGTGAAACTACTACGTGCCCTTTGATGATTTCATGAATTTTTACTTCAATAAGTGATATGTATTGAGGTGCTCGTACACATGCCACGATCATTATTGAGCAATCAGTTGACAGGTGATTCAACGGGACGTGATCCTTTTTAAGCTTTTCTAATTATCAGGTAAAAAACTATGAAAAATGGTAGTAAGCGAAATAGCGGTGGTTTGAATTCCGGAATTTATGTTACAAACCTTATTAAACTCTCATAGTATAGATCCTTGTTCTACCACTATAGTTTTCTGAGAGCACTAACTAAACGTCACGTTTAGGATAATTTGAGCGTTTAGAAAGTTTGACGCGTTTAACACTTTCATTTCGTATTAAAACCCGCGGGTTAGTGAGAGTCTTTTTCCTCGTTAGGTCGTCGCCCTGAAAGGAAAAAGCTCAACTTTTAATTTACGAATTAATTGTTCGTTTGTGCGTACGAAGTCTCACTCCGCTCCTCTCCCTTTTGAACTGACTGTAGGACGCGAAGGTCTTAGATGTTGTTTGAATTATATGGATCAGTAAAGCGAGGAGGGGAAGCCGCGTGGAAAATGAGGGATTAGAAAAGGGAGCTGCGCAAGAGCTCCCGCTTGCCGATGACGCTTATCTTTATGATGAGTCATCCGGAGCCTCATAATTAAGAAATGATTCACGAACTCGAATCGAACGGGAGACATCGAAGAAAAATTAATAAAATTGGGATTGCTTCGTCTGAATGGTTAATCGGAGTGTCACTCAGAGGCGCAACCCTCCTTAATTGAATCCATAATAATATGAGCAGTCCCCGGGTACATAAGTCAACTGATCGACTCGCCATGCACATTCACAAGTAGGCGAGTATTTTTCAACATCCCAACATTTCCTCGATCTATTTGTACATAAATTGTAATCGAAATCGTTGGAGCTGTTTTAATTTTTTGTAATATTTGGTGTTTTGAATAATATATGCTAGCAAAATACGAAATTTGGGCCGATTTAGTTCAGCCAGCGCGAACGCAGACATTTATATGTGTTTTCCCAACTGGTGTATTGGTAGATTTGGGGCTCAGTAGGTTACGCGATTAGCATAGGTGTGAATGAAGTCCCTAACCAATAATGAAGTCCTACAACTATCGTGCTCAAATACCGAACAAGATTTACAAAAATCAACATCAATCGAACGGGCCTGTTCTGAAAGGGCGACAAAATTTTGGTTCCCATCATTTCGCCCCCCCCCCCCTCACTAGAAGTTGGTTCGCTTTTTACTCGAAGCAAATACCTAAGATTTGCAAAGTAAAAACTTCGGGTAAAGCAAATTGGTTTTAAAACGCGGAATGGCGGGGGTCGCGGGGAAGAACGTGAAGTTATAACAGGATTGGTGGTAGTTGGCCCGTTCCACGTATGATGTGGAATATAAACTTGTTACTGGAGGCCTCGGGAACTGTGCGGGAGAGTAGCTCCAACTCCGCGGGGTTAACTCGTTCTTTTTTTTTTATCGCTTCTGCTTCCTTTTGGAAATGCGAAATGTATTCAGTTGTTCAAAAAGTTGAGGGGAAAGGAAATAAAAAAAGTGGCGGCGGAGCTTGATGAGGGAAAGGTGCCAGGAGATGGAATGAGGGGGGGGGGGGTGACGCGAAACATTGATAGGTTGGCCGGAGTGAGTTTAATAAGCCCGTCAGTGAGGAAATGTAGATGTCACTTAGTTGAAAACAGAAAACACGACTTCGAGTCAGCGGAGATGAAATGAGATAACTGCGAGGGAATTCGATTTGTGGGTGACCTCAAATTCCATTTTCCAGAGCGCCCTCAATCGAAGAAGGAGGAGAAACTCATGTGTTTTTGTAATTTAAAAAAGCTGTTTTAAAGATAATGTATAAAAAAGTATTATAATTGTATGATGATGCATTAAATTATTCAGAGGAGACATTGTTCTATATCTGCTAAATATATAATATAAGTTCTCGCTCAACCGCGTCTACCAACACGCAGACCGTTAATTATTCCCTTGCACAGCATTATTAGGATCTAAACGGTTTCAATCAATATTGTCGACTACGCTCACCTGACGTTTCACTCAACATTTCTTATAATTTCCTGGTTATCCAGCTTGAGTCTCAAACCCCCCACATTCGACTCAGAATCGAAAAATACCAGTAAACGATACGAAACATGACCTGACTACAACGGAACGACGAAAATGTATATTATTTGGCACGACGTGACGAGTCGAACTGACGGGTGAGTGAGTAGGGGGGCAGTGCGGGAAATGAGCACAGACCAGGGGAAACGATCAATTTCAGTATAGCAAAGCGAGCTGTTTCAACTAGTAGAACTTGCGTCACTATATTTACTGTGTTTTCAGCGTTTTCGATCTAGACGCAGTCCTACACCTCGAAAACTCGTTTTATTCTACTCAGCATCGAAAAATACCAGCAACCGATAGGAAATATGACTTGACTATAGCGGAACGACGAAAATTAAATATTCCAGGTCCCTGTAGCCAATTGGCCTGATGTGGTAGGTGTGCTCACGCATGGTTGGAGTGATGAAAGATTACGCTCGCTGTATTGCCCCGCGAGTTCTTTCAATAAACTGACTTCAGCTTTCTATAATTATTGTGATTTTACTGTTGTCAGTCGACAAAGTTACACCTCTGAGATTCGTTTTTCACCCAGCATTGAATAATACTTGGAAAATGATAGCAAAAACACCAAGATTGCGATACAACTGCAGGGATTTCGGTTTTCGGCTCACTTTGTGAACGATCTTTTGCACATAGCAACCATGAGTCACGTCGGATTGGATTGCTGAGTAGGCAGGCACAACTAGACCGCAAACGAAATCTTTGTGCTAAAGAACGTACTAAAACCACATTAAAGACAAAATATGCTCCGGACGTCGGACGGACATTGCAAGTTTTGAACCCCCATGCCTTGAAACGTGGGTATCTGGGTTGGAAAAAAACATTTTCCCGAACGAACATATAGGGATACTATTAATCAATCATACATAATCACTACGTATTATAAAATCAAGTCACTGATCGTCAACGGATTTTGAAGTGGTTTTTGGTTTATTATTCATTCTGAATAATAACCCTATGTTTTCGATCACGAAAAATTTTTTACAACCCCCCCTCGAAATTTGATACTTTACGTTTCAAGACATGGAGATTCCAAATTTGCAATGTCCGGCCGCCGTCCCCCGTCCCCCGTCCGTTTTGTGCCTTTAACGTGCTCTAAAAAATTCATTCTTTCGCACAAAAATCCCATTTGGTATCTAGTTGTGCCCGTCATCTCAGCAATCCGATCGGACGAAGCCCATGATTGTTATGGGCAAAAAACGGTTGAAAAAATTAACGAAACGCAGTACAATGCGGGAACTACAGCTGAAGTCAACGTTTCGTCGTTAGTACTCCCTCCCTCTGGCCTCTGCTTGACTTGCAACGCTGCCCGCTCCACTCCCCTTTCGACTCGCAACGGATTCACTCAGAGTGCCCCCATTCCTATTTCCCTGACCCGACGGGGCAAAATCATCAGACGTTTTGTGTCCGTAGTTCCATTGTAACCAGGTCATGTTTCGTATGGTTTACTAGTATTCGATTGTGAATCGAATGGGATGGGGGAACAGTAATACTAGGTCAAGCTGTTCATGAGAACAACAAACCATTGTGTATTAATTTGCAGGGTTTTAAATAGACAGGGCGATTCAAGAGGAAGGATTATCAGCATGTATTATGCAGAAATATATGCGCATTATTGTAGAGAAACCGATAAATTTAGAGGTTTCTAATGTAATGTCGTAAATAAATACATTTTTTGAGCTTATATTCCAAATGCTAGCTGAACCCTACGACATAATTAAAATAACGTACGACAGTATTGTAGACAACAATAAAGTCAGCGATGGTATATGTCCAACTCTTAAGTATAACCCACAATAACCATTTTTTACCTTTACATCTTACGGGAAATATGGCTTATTTACGAAGTCATTTTAAGCAATACAGCATTAATCCTTATCCAATTATTATAGATCAATTTAAATAAATATTTCCGAAGATATTACAGATTTAAAATACAGGGACATAGTGGTGCGGAGGCGTCTATAAATCGCTCGTCGAAGGCAGTGCACTTTATGATTAGCATTATCAAAAATTGGAGTTAGGTAAAAAAATAACTAAACAAAAAATAGAATAGGGATTTTTTGTTGTGGTGGACAATATAATTATTGATTATCTTTTGCTTTTAGTCGATAGAATAGTAAGTGAAATATTTTTGACTGCAGCACTTACCAATAATGTGTGCAATTTATTCATAATCATACGTATAGTTTCAAGGTGTATTTCTAGGTATTAAATGTTTTACAGAAATTATAATCATGCCTGGAAGACGTCGTCGTTCGCACATAGGTTGTAGTATAGTAAACGCCAGAAGAGCAACCCAAAATAGAAAACATTTGTACGCAATAACTTAAAAACTACTGACTTATAAGTTTAATTATCTTTATTTATCCTAAAAAAATTTTTTTCTGCCCGTGCGAAGCCGGAACGGGCCAAAAATAAATAATAAACCAAACGTAAAGATCTGGCAAAGCTCCAAATGTGACGTGAAAAATGGAAAAAATCAAAAAAGTTTTGATCGGAGGTCCCATGATTGTCGTTTTGTTGGTCTTTCAATAACAGCACCATATTTTATTACAGGGTCGGTAATTAAACGCCGTTCCGAGCGATTCGTCGATTCTTGTTGCGTTTCTCTAGCACGTTCTTCACAAGCAACTACCCTCCCCAATTCACGATTGGTCTACGACTCCAAAAATGTTAGAATGGAACATGCTTTAGCCTTCACTTGGCTGCCAGAAAGCGTCACTTTGAGAGGAAACGAAATCGTGGCACGAAATAAGTATATGAGAAACTCGCGCCGCTCCCTCCCCTCCCATGTTTCCCCAGGCAGGGCCTAGTTAGTCCCGACGGAGAGCGATTTCACTGCAGTACACTAACCTTTTCAAAAAATATCTGGTGCGTAGCAACACACAACTTTCCGCCACCCCTTTAAGTTCGAACACCACCTACATAGGCGGGCCCTATATCTTCGTTCAACGCATTTTTACAGGAACATTTATCGAGAACAAAATGTAGGGACTAGTTAGCTGAGAGTACTCCGAAAGTTTGATCGAAATCGTTAGAGCCGTTTTTGAGAAAATTGAAATACCGATCAATTAATGTTCGACGAATCTCCTTTTCTCAGTTAACTTGGCTTATATCTCCGTTCAACATATATATACAGAAATAATTATGGAGAACGAAATGTTGGTATGGGTAACCAAAAGACATTCCATTAGGATTTATCACATCTGGTGAAAAAGTTACCCTGGAATTTACGAAAATGTTCGAAAAAACGTTATTTTTGACACATTTTGCTTTTTATCTCTGTTCAATGAACCGTCACAAGAACATTTATTGAAAACAATATGTAGGTATTAACTATTTGAAAACATTCTGTGAGTTTGGTGGAAATCGCTGAAGCCGTTTTGCCAAAAAGCGTGAAAAACCTATTTTTGCTTCAGGGGCCCTTATCTCCGTTCACCGTATTTTCATGGAGATATGTATGGAGAAGAAAAGTTAGGTATTGATTAGGAGAAGATAATTTGAAAGTTTAATCAAAATCGTTAGAGCCGTTTTCGAGAAAAATGCGAAAAACCCTAGTTTTTGGTACATTTTCGTCCCCTCCCCCTTCCCTTCGACCGAAATCGTCCATAACCTTATTTTGGTGTCTACAAAAAATAACGAACAAAACAAAAAAAGAACCAGCTCAATCGGATCAGCCGTTCTCCCGCAAATCGAACTACAGACACACACACATACACACACACATACACACGGACCACGCGCCGAAATTAGGTTTTTTAGACTCAGTAGGGTCTGAAACGTAAAGATCTGAAGAAAACCCAAATTTTTTTTTTGGGCCGATTACTATACTTTCCTTCCCTTCGGGTAGCGGAAAGTAAAAAGGGAGTGGTAGCCCGATAAGTTGCTTATACGACGCTAGTCTAGTCATGCTCATAAGAAAATCAAAAATAACTTGAGAAATTCCGGAATTGAAACTACAATTATTTACCAACTTTCTTTTTCGAAGTGTTCTCCATATAATTTCAGAACTATAAACGTGGGCCTTTCAACAAACAGACCGCGCTAGGAGCCCCTCCAATACACCGCGCCTTCATTTTTTTTCAATCGAGGTCGGGATATAAGTAACACAGCTCAATAAGCCTTACCACTTTCTACGTAAAACATTATGTTAGTTCGTACGAACTGAGTCGCTAGAATTTACGTGGGTCTGAGGAAAGTGACGGGAAGTGAGGATACGCCGCACCAGTTATTTTTTGTATTGATTTGTTCATTCCCACTGGTCAGTTTACGAGACTACCCACATTTACCCCACTCACCGGCATATTCTATAAATGCCATAGTTAACCCGGGTCAAACCATTTAAATTTTTTTCTTACCGGGAAAAACACCTGGTCGTGGATACGCAAGTTTTTTCCAATAAGAGATGAATTGAGTAGTTTATAGGCCACTAAGCTGATACTGGCTAAATGCTACAGCTGATTCTGCCTCAATTATTTGTCCTAAGGAGGCTGCATGCCCAATTTCAAGCCTCTACCCCCACGGTAAATGGTCCAAAAAACGTTCACTTTTTTCCATGTCAAAAATAAAGGAAAATTTCACGAGGTATTGTTTAGATAAGGGGTCTCCACACTTTCCACCCTTAGGGCCATACTGATCACTAAGTAAGTTTCGAGGGCCAAAATCATTTTATCATTGTTGCCGGTGGTAAAAAGTGAAATCCACTGATAAAATATCTGGTGCGTAGCAACACACTACTTTCCGCCACCCCTTTAAGTTCGAACACCACCTACACATGCGGGCGCTATATCTTCGTTCAACGCATTTTTACAGGAACATTTATACGGAACAAAATGTAGGGACTAGTTAGCTGAGAGCACTCCGAAAGTTTTATCGAAATCGTTGGAGCCGTTTTTGAGAAAATACGAATACCGATAAATTAATATTCGACAAATCTCCTTTTCTGAGTTAACGTGGCTTATATCTCCGTGCAACATATATATACAGAAATAGTTATGGGGGAACAAAATGTTGGTATGGGTGACTAAAAGACACTTCATTAGGATTTATCACATCTGGTGAAAAAATTACCCTGGAACTTTCGGAAATGTTCGAAAAAACGTTATTTTCAACACATTTTCATTTTTATCTCTGCTCAATGGACTTTCAGAGGAACATTTATTGAGAACAATATGTAGGTATCAACTATTTGAAAATATCCTGCGAGTTTGATGATAATCGTTGAAGTCATTTTGCCAAAAAGCTTCAAAAACCTCTTTTTGCTTCATAGGTCATTATCTCCGTTCACCGTATTTTCATGGAGATATGTATAGAGAAGAAAAGTTAGGTATTGATTAGGAGAAGATAATTTGAAAGTTTAATCAAAATCGTTAGAGCCGTTTTCGAGAAAAATGCGAAAAACCTAGTTTTGGTACATTTTCGTCCCCACCCCCTTCCCATCGGCCGAAATCGTCCATAACCTTATTTTGGTGTCTACAAAAATAACGAACAAAACAAAAAAGAACCAGCTCAATCGGATCAGCCGTTCTCCCGCAAATCGAAACTACACACACATACACACACACATACACACACACATACACACGGACCACGCGCCGAAATTAGGTTTTTTAGGCTCAGTAGGGTCTGAAACGTAAAGATCTGAAGAAAACTCAAATTTTTTTTTTGGGCCGATTACTATACTTTCCTTCCCTTCGGGTAGCGGAAAGTAAATATCTGGTGCGTAGCAACACACAACTTTCCGCCACCCCTTTAAGTTCGAACACCACCTAGATAGGCGGGCGCTATATCTTCGTTCAACGCATTTTTACAGGAACATTTATCGAGAACAAAATGTAGGGACTAGTTAGCTGAGAGTACTCCGAAAGTTTGATCGAAATCGTTAGAGCCGTTTTTGAGAAAATTGGAATACCGATAAATTAATATTCGACAAATCTCCTTTTCTGAGTTAACTTGGCTTATATCTCCGTTCAACATATATATACAGAAATAATTATAGAGAACGAAATGTTGGTATGGGTGACTTAAAGACACTCCATTAGAATTTATCACACCTGGTAAAGAAGTTACTCCTGAATTTACGGAAATGTTAGAAAAAACGTTATTTTCGACACATTTTGATTTTTATCTCTGTTCAATGGACCGTCACAGGAACATTTATTGAGAAGAATATGTAGGTATCAACTATTTGAAAACATCCTGTGAGTTTGGTGGAAATCGCTGAAGCCGTTTTGCCAAAAAGCGTAAAAAACCTATTTTTGCTTCAGGGGCCCATATCTCCGTTCACCGTCGTATTTTCATGGAGATATGTATAGAAAAGAAAAGTTAGGTATTGATTAGGAGAAGATAATTTGAAAGTTTAATCAAAATCGTTAGAGCCGTTTTCGAGAAAAATGCGGAAACCCTTAGTTTTTGGTACATTTTCGTCCCCCGCCCCCCTTCCCATCGGCCGAAATCGTCCATAACCTTATTTTGGTGTCTACAAAAAATAACGAACAAAACAAAAAAAGAACCAACTCAATCGGATCAGCCGTTCGCCCGCAAATCGAACTACAGACACACACAGGTCTGTTTCTTTATTTGGTGACTGTACCTAAACCCTCGACGAGGATTATATCAGTCATAGAAGTTGCGGTTTCGCTAATATGCAAGAGGCCGGCCCCTGCAGCATCCACCGAACTCAGACCTGTGGAGGTACGGCAGGTATTTGGTCTTAGCCAGTCTCACCGTAGAGAGCTGTTGCCCGTGTGTGTTACAGCCGGAGGTTGACCACCTGAGGAATCCCGCACCATCTGGGAGTATTTCATAATCTGGTTTCCTACCTGATCTTACTTTTTACTTGGGTGGCAAGTTTCAAAAAGGACAGATCAACTATAACCACGTTTCTTAGCCATCACCTTCTTTGCGAACTTTGCAAAATGGTCATAGTTTCCTTTGTAGCAGTCAATGCTAAGTTCGTTTGCCCTACCAACAACCGTCGCTCACTGTTGTAGAAACTACAGTGGAGCAGCACATGGTTTCTTGTTTCCTCCGCACTGGAGGCACAAGACGTGCATAATGGAGAGTCTTTCAGGAAAAGAAGTGGAGCCGCGCATTGAAGTCACCATGTCCCGTGAGGAACTGACTCGTCCAGTGGTCTGGCTCAACCCATTTTCTAGAAAGACGTTCACGGATGTTGGGAAGAACTCATACGTATCACGTCCTTTTGACGAGGATTCCCATCTCGCTTGCCATTTCTCTAGAGCCCATTCGTCGATGGCGGCAAGTTTCTGTTCTGTGGTGAGATCCGCACGGAGTTCAGCCCAAAGCGAGAAGCTCCTGTTTCACTCTCCACTTGTCAATCATGCACTCGACAGCCAAATCAACTGGTAACTGACCAGTGATCACCTGGAGTGCTTCTGTTGATACAGTCTTGTAGGCCTTGGTGATCCACAGGAGCGCAGCTCTCTGGGATTGGGCCAATACTCTCTTTTGATTGACTGTTAGTTTGCTACCCCAGACAACGGGGCAGTAGCCAATCACACCTAAATAGATGGCCTTATACATGAGGATGGTGTCGTGGTAACACACACCCCAAGTGGCCTTGCTAATGGCACGCAGTGAGGCAAACCTTGCAATGGTAGTGCCTTTAAGGGACTGGAGGTGTTGGTTGAACCCCCACCTCTCACCTATATTCACTCCTAAATACTTGACGTGCTTTTCAAGAAGGAGCCTGTGGCCGCCAAAGCGTATTGTGGGTGGATTATTCACTTTCCCCTTCAAGAGGATTAGCTGGGTTTTTTCCTCAGCCACCTGCATCTTGACATGCTCGCACCATTGGTTGACAGTGCGGAGCACATGGTGAGTTTTTTCTTCAATTTGGCGGACTGACTCTGCAAAGATCAGCACAGTCAAGTCATCCACATAGGCGTACGGCTCGCAGTCAGTCTCCATGAGTTTCCTGAGTAGACCTTCGAAGAAGGCATTCCAGAGTGCTGGTCCTAGGACTGAGCCCTGTGGGCACCCCTTCTCAATCTTTCTCCGGACGGAGACATGCCTACTTTCGATCGTAGCAGTTCTGTCTGTCAGGTAACTTCTGACGAGTGAGTACAGGTTGCGGGGGATTCCCTATCTTTAAGCTCATTAAGGAGCGCTGGCCGCAAAGGTTGTCAAACGCTCCTCTGATGTCAATCAGAACTGCTACGACGTACTTAGCCGGTGCCAGCAGGAAACACGCCGAATCTCGACAATGACATCCTGCGTGGACCTTCCTTTGGTACACCCGTATTGCCTGCCTGTGAGGTTGCGGCCAAAGACTCCTTCGAGGGACTGCAACATCAAGATTTCTAGTGTTTTGCCTAATATGGAAAGAAGGCTGAGTGGTCTCCATGATCGCGGGTCTGACTGATTGCGGTCGCCTCCCTTTTGAAGAGTGACAACACGCGCAGACTTCCACTGAGTGGGGAACTGTCCGACCTGCAGACAGTCATTAAATAAATTAAGGAGACCGCTGGAGATTGTCCGCTCAGCCTTCCTTAGCATATTGCTTTCTATTTTGTCTGGCCCGGGATTTGTTGGGCTTTAAGGTCGCAAGGGCCCTGCCGAGAGTCGCCTGTTGTCCACAATGGGATGTCGGGCTCGTTCGGAGGGTCCATGATCAGCTCCCTTGCTGCCCTCTGGGCTTCAGTGTCTCGAGCTACTTGGTCATCTGGGAACGCCTTCTCAAGGAGGGTCTTCAGTGAGCTTTCGATGCTGCAGGCCCAGCCTGACTCATTTTGCATCGCAGCTAAGACTTGCTCTACGTTTGCTTTTCCTATGGAGGACTTGTAGTGTCTGCCCCAGGGGTTCTCAGAGCTCTCCGCTTCCACAAAATTTCGCCAGCCTTGCCGTTTGGCTCGTTTGATGGCGCGGTGGAAGGCCTTCTTCTCTTGGATGAAGGCAGTTCGGAGTGTTGCTCTGGCATCAGGGTCACGAGTGTTTTGGTACATCCTTCTGGCTCTATTTGCACTTTGCTTGAGGGGATTAAGTTCCTCAGTCCACCATGGGACTTTGATCGCCCTGTGCTTCTGTTGGCCAAGTACAGAGAGCCCAGCAGAGTGCAGTGCTGTGGTAAATGTGTCCACTTTGCTGTCCACCTCTTCAGGTGTGGATGCTTGTGCTATTAGGTCGGTGTCTGCGGCACGCAGTTCACCTTCCAGTACCCTACAGAATTGTGGCCAGTCAGCATTTTTTGTGCGGAATCGCTTTTCACGCATGTCTTTGCAGAGGATGTTGTCATCCGTGATGGCAAAGTCAATAACCATGTGATCGCTCTGCGTTGCACCTGGTACGACTCGCCAACCTTGCAATTTGAGTAGCAGGGTGTGAGACACGGCTGTGACGTCTATACACGACCTTCCTCCTGGACCATCATAGGTCGCCTCAGTCATGGGGTCGTTGGCAACAACCAAGTTGTACCTGGTGAGCAGCTCTATATACGCCTCGCCCGCCCTGTCCAGGGTTGGGGATCCCCACAATGGTGATCTGGCGTTTGCATCAGCACAGACTACGCAGGGTCGTCCTGATAGGCCTGCTAGAGCCCGCTCGAGTGGTTCAAGGCTGTTGGCAACTGGTGCGCCAAATTGCCTGTAAAATGATATTACAACCAGCTCAAAGCCACCGGCTCGTATGAGCACAGCGGCCAAGTGCTGGCTGTTCAGGTGGGTGAGTGCGAGCATGTCAATGGACGGGTCGGTGCAGGCTACTGCTGCCTTGGCTCCCGTTCTTGCTCCAGTCACCACTCGTGCCTGCGATCCCAGACCAAGGGTTTTGGATCCTATGTATGGTTCCTGTATGGCGAGGACACTGCAGCGTTTCTTGAGTGCATTTTGCAGCAACTCAGCCATAACTGGGCAACTCTTATTTGTGTTGTGCTGAAGGATTCGAACTGTTTTTACAGACACACACACACACACATACACACACACACACATACACACATACACACACACATACACACGGACCACGCGCCGAAATTAGGTTTTTTAGACTCAGTAGGGTCTGAAACGTAAAGATCTGAAGAAAACCCAAATTTTTTTTTTGGGCCGATTACTATACTTTCCTTCCCTTCGGGTAGCGGAAAGTAAAAAAGCCCGACAAACTACGCAACGTTTAAAAAAGGGAAGTGAATTTGAGATTGCAAGGAGAAAACCAGCATCTTCCTGATTTCTACGCTAATATCTAATAATTCCGGAAGAAGTTGATACTGTTTCAATCACAGCTACGAAGTAAATGTTTCTCACATTTTAAAACATGTGAAATATTCAGCCACGCCACTGAGACTGAGTTTCCTATCGATTTTGCAATCGAAACTTTGAGTGCTTTGAAAATAAATTTTGATACCCGTTTCTCGAACTTTGATGCCATTGCGAATCAAATTAAGATTTTTCAGAATCATTGAAACCCTAGCCCCGGAACTTCAAATGGAAATCACTGATCTACAGTTCAGTGATATAATTAAGAACAAATATCAAAACTCATCTTTTTTGTAATTTTATAAGTCTTCCACTGACACAATTTGATAATTTGCATAATCGTGGGCTGTTATCTGTTTTTGGTAACTACTTACTCGTGTGAGAAGACCTTCTTCAAAATGAAATACACAAAAAATGTTTACAGAGCATCTTAAATCTCTTTTAATAACTGGCACAAGTAAAATTAGTCCACCACTACAAACTATTGTCATTGTAAAGTGTAAGTATGCTCTCCGCGGGCCGGACAAAATCTGTCCGCGGGCCGGATGTGGCCCCCCGGGCCGTAGTTTGGAGACCCCTGGTTTAGATGATTGGGCAACTAAGTTTGTGTAGCGTGAAGCTCAAACTATTGCTTTAACGCGTTTTGAAGTGTATCTGAATAATTCAGAATTTCAAAGTTTAATCTGGACCTATGACGTCGCTTGAGAAAGATAACTAATCGAAATGAAATTAGGTGCCATCAATTTCGGCTCAGCTTCACGAATTTTTGCGACGTTTGTTTCTTTCGCGGATTCGTTGTTTTGCGAGTGCACCAGGCGCTCCCCCATCAAAACGTGATTAGTTCAATGAGATTTGAACTTCCCACCAGTCGCAGGTGGCGGTTAAAACTAAAGGACGGAAAAAAGAATGAAAAAAACGTGTATTGACTCGAAATTCATAGAACCATGCTGTAGGCCGCGGAAATTATGGAAATACGATTCCCGAGTGGCGTTTAACTGATATCCTGACAGTGCAGGTGAAGGTGACTGAGGTTTCGAAACTATGCAGGACTGCTCTGAAGGAATAACGTCCATTTTAAGGTGAGTGGGGGGATAATGGCAAACCCCTCATCATTCATTAAAGCGGCTGCGGGCTGTGTGCAAAAATTTGGAATGATATGTGGCAACAGTGGGGATCTGTAGAAAGTAAAGAAATTAGTGCGTTTATGCAACAAAAAAACCTCATTTCGGCGCGAGTGTGTGTGTGTATCGGATCAGCTACAGTGTGATGGCGACTCCATCTGCCCCGAAGCCCAGTAAGCCTTCAGAATTTGCGGCTGCTCGTCATGGTTCGGTTGACAAACGGGAACTCAGGCAGCGTCCTGATTCCCCCTACTCTTCTGCGTGGGATTCAGAGGGCATTCATGGAAGGGATTAATGGCACTTTCACGCTGTTCGTCTAGTGTCACTGCCTAGAGCGATGAGGTGAGCAAGAGGCCGGGATTGTAATGTGGTGAATGCTCGCTGTTGTGCCTGTGGTAACCTGTTTGAGTCGCTGAACCATGGGGTGCAGGTGTGTCGGCGTACTCAAGCGTCTTGGCGCGATCTTCAACCAGGTTGCTGGTGCATTGTCATCTGAGGGCTGGGAAGTGGAGAGAGAGTGGCACTACCCACTGGCAGAGTGGCAGTCTCTGTGGATGGACTGAAGCCTGACGTCATCTCCATTGGTCCCAACCAGTCTGCAGTGATCCTGTCTCACCAGGTGTTATGTGGCAGCAGGCAGCTTGCACTAACTTGGCCAGCCAAAAAGCGCAAATACTTCAGGACGGATCTTCGAGAGGCAGTGTCGGAAGCTCGTAAAGTGGAGGCAGGTAACATCAGGGCTGCTGCATTGATCGTGTCCTGGCGTGGCGTGCGGTACAAGAAAAGTGCTGAGGCTGCGTGTCCTTAACTAATGTTCGTTCTATCGTGGAACATCCTCTTATCTTTCTTGCCTTCCCAGTCCCAGTCCTTCGATCCCTAGAGCTGGAGTAGGGTAGTCTGGGCGCCCTTCCCATTTCCTAGCTTATTATTTATTTAGTTTCTTGTTTTTGGGCGCCACCGTCCCATTTAGGGTGAGCTATAGGGGGATTCAATTGGCGGCAGAACGTCTGAACCAATTAATCTGGTCGTTTTTTTTGTATTGTTATTTATACATCGTATTGTGATTTTTGACCAAATTGTACCAAAAATAAGGGGTAGTGGAGAGTTGTGTGTTGCTACACACCAAATATTTCCACCCGCGTCACCAAAACAGCAGCCATCAAGATCTGTTCGTGACACCGTGTTAAATCTCATCAAGTGCATTGAGGCATTCGAGTCGAGCCGTTTGTTCGTCAAGTATGTGACAAACAATTAATATTTTGTTATAGAGATTGGGGCCAGGAGAGAACGTGTCTCGTGTATATTATCGCCCTAGACTGCCCTTTATCGTACATCTTTCTTTCGAGCATGGATTCATCATTTGAAATCCGTTTTCTGGACGTCAGGTTGATAGTATGGAGCTAGTTCGTCGGGCCCAAGAGGACCGCCTTTTGGCTCTGCCTCATTGCCCTCAATAGACATACATTGACTACCCAGGATTATCTGCAGTGAGCCCTGCTGCTCTTGCAAACACTCGTTCTGTGCAGTCTCTCTTCGTGCTTGCTTGATACTCCCTGCTTCTTTGGACAAGTTGTCCAGCACATTCCCCGCCTGTATCTCACAAAGCCGTCCTTTGTACTGGCGAAAACTATATGACCAACCTTCTGGCCTCTCCTGACTGATTCCTTGGTCTTTCCATCCCCCCCCCCCCATAAAACCACGGGGTTATTGTTCCGTTCTTTTGTACACAAATAAATGATTGGGACATTGCCCGGATTCCAGATAGAACATACTAGGATTTATCCCTGCATGAGATGAGCGAGAAGCACAACACAGTGATATCTTTTTTTCCATCCACTGCTCGCAAACACTCCTACGACCCAAGGGGTTCTTGGACCATACACAACATTCGCGTCTTCATATGGTCATCACAAAAGCTGATGAAAAAGGGCAACGCTGGGAGGGAACGAAATAATGTCACAAAATAAGTACATAACGGCTTTGTGCCCATCCTTCTCCCTAACTCTCACACAGGCATCGGGACCCCTTTCTTTTGAAGCAGTAAACTGGTTATAGGTACACATTCCTCCAGTTTTGTTGTAGGACCTTGACCCAGAGAAGTTCTCACTCACCATGTTTTCTAATTTTAGATCTTAGCTTCCATGGGTCCAGAGGATACTAGATAGCGAGGGCTGAAGGTAGGTTTTCCCAGAGGTGCATGACCTCCTTCCTCCCCCCCCCCCTTCCTTGATGCAACACCATCACGTTAGCCTTTCTCTTCCTATATAAAGACCACGACCAGCTAACTGACTTCAGTACTGACTTAACGGGCAGACAATGATGTCTTCACATCAAAAGCGCTCACCCACAGTATCTCACCACACAGAGAAGATGGACTCACCAAACTGGTACGTTAGCTTTAGGCCTGAAGGTAATTAAAGGAACTGTCAAACCGATTGTTTCCCACTGCTCATTTGAACTGGGTGAAACATAACTTGTCGTTTTGCGTAGAAAGTGGTAGAGCTTAAAGTTAAACTAACATCCCCTTAATATCATAACATCAAGTTTTACTCTACGATGTGAGAAGGGCATCGAAGGGCGGCCGAATGGGTTCGAGAAAAGAAGTCGGCTCAAAGTTAGGCTTCCTATCAAAGACCTCGAAGTCAACCCACGATTTTATTCCAAGTGTCCCTCCGTCAGGGTAACTCTCCAGTTGCAAAATGCCTTACGATAAAAGTTCTATTGGAGTCCAGCAAGTACGTGCTGATTTATCACCGGCCGTTATAGAATTCAGAACGTTCAATTTATATAATCGAAGATAGTTCCACAACCAGCTTCTTCAAACGCTTCCACTTGATCCAACACTCAACATTTGTAGAAGGGAATTTCATTGTTACCTCGCTGATAATACTGTGTAGAGGGTCCTTCGATGGAAGTGGACTTCCAAACTTTCCCTACCCCCACACCCACAGTCTTCGCATCACTTCACCAAGTTATACAGACCCTCCAACTCCCCATGCGACCAGTTTCTGCTCTCTTCCGCCCCTCTCTTCACCACGCACTCCTTCGGTAACTCCTTCGAACCTTTTAATGCCAACCATTGGCCGCCAAAACTACGAGCATTTTCGACCTCACGTGCAACGGGTTTTCTACATCATGTTAAAAAACTTTCTACGGCATTAGACAGACGCTTCGTTCTTATTCCGGGCCAATACGACCCTCCCGTGCGGCAAGGGACTTCGACGGGTGTTTTTTCAATCAGTCGGGCCTGAGACGATTACAAGGGGGTAACGCAAGTAAAACCCTTACTTCATTTTCTTGCCTAAAGCTCCCATCTCTTCCCCTTCGCAGACAGAAGCCCTGGGGATTTGTAAGGGTTGATTCAACCTTCGGAACACATTCTTCGTCTCATGCTATCAAATACTCGGAAGATTGAATGCACGTGCTCTCTCAATCAGAGTATTCAGCGCAACTCTTCGCTTTTACACAACTGTCTACGCCAAAGAGCGGTGTTTTACTTCGGTTGTATCAAATAGCCCAGGATCTTTAGACAATCGTTACTAGAACTGGAGTCTCCACAGAACGTGCACACGAAACTATCGTTGTCCAAACTGGCGCGAAGACAAGACCTGTCTGTTCTCTCCCTCACAGCTCTTGAACATTTCTCTACTGCAACAAGAACCGTTATCATCACGACCTCTCAAAGCCAAGCTTGTTCTCTCTTTTTCTTTACTGACAAGTTCTGAAGAGCCACACACGAGTCTACAGTAACTCAAACACACAACCTTCGTCACATGCAGGAAATTCTGTACCCGTGAGCAAACGTCAACCTCAGATGCTGTCCATTTGATACGAGAGTCACGTCAGCAGCGTTATTGACATTGACTAGGCTCCGCAGCGTGTGATAAGTATTACTGTTCACCATCTGGTCGGATGGCGAGCTGTTCAGCCTTGGGGGTTCCAGAGAACTTAGTTCCGGAGCTACAGAAAACTCCAACCTACCCCTTCCAATCTCAAATCCGCTTTCTATTAATATTCTGAGCTCTGCCGGCACAAACATTCATATTTACAAAGCCGACAACGTATTTTATCAATCAAAGTTGCCGAAATTCCTGTGACCGCTTCTCACGCGTTGCTTTTACCACCCCCTTATGGCCAGACAATGACATTCGCGGATAGCTCTAGTTCGAGCTCCCTCCTGAACTCAATTTGATAGACCTACCTCTCTTGCTCCCAACCACTGTACGCTATTTCTGAACAAAAGTTGAGTTAATTAGAAGTAGCTCTTTATTGTATTTATATTAAAGTAACAATTTAAAAGAAAATAAAAATCACGTTGGTGCTTTGGGAAACGGGGTTTTCAATACTTAAAAACCCCTCACTCAGGTATCATCGACGACATACATAAGAGGACGAAGCTTCTGAATCAAGTGAATCGAAATCCAATTTAAGCGTTGTGTCAGTTCGTTAATGTAAAATTTGAATATTCCTGTTTGGGGCAACAACTGAAGTAGGCGGCAACGATGTAAAAAAAATTAACTGGACTACTCAGCATCACACGTGACACTTGGTGAGGATAGTGTGGCTAAACAGCGAGTTGGAGATGATTCTAATGTGTGCGCAAGTGTGTGTGTGGGAGGGGGGGGGATGAGGAACTCAGCAACGAGGTTTTAAGCTGTCAAGTCGAGTGACGAGAGGCTGGTGTGGGATATCAGAAATGACCTGTATGGACACCGGGATAATGGACACTTTCCTCTTCTTTGTCACTAACTACAGGTGATCGAATGAATCATTACATCTACCGTTCCATACGATCAACTCACAGAAGCAGGATGGCAGGTTAATGGACAAAAAATCGACGTATATTCCGAAAACGTAAGGTCGCACCATTTGTGCGAAACGTGATGATTTATCGTGATTTTCACGAAGGACTCCACCAACGAATCTTCTAGCAAAATTGTCAACAGTAACGTAGGTCGTATAAACCGACCTTGAATTCTACGTTTGATTCGCCCGCGACACATGCTCGACCTTTTTTCCCGGATATGAACCACGACTGAACTGCATAATAAATTCCTCAGCCCAACGCAGTAAGAAGGAAAGTAACAAAACTTCTTAGTTGAGTATTATACTGATTATATGTTTCAGAAAACGTTTCGCGAGCGGCTAAATCAACCTCACCTGCAGGCCAACACGAAACGCCAAAATTAGGGTACGAGCGGAATATAAAAAATATCGTCATAGAAATACCACCAACAAAACGGCTACATTGACTCAGATTAACATATTTATACGCACTAAATAACAACAACGCCTTAAAAAAATTCACATTCGTGGGAAAATTGATGAATCAGCATAATGAATCCCGATTTCAGTGCTGCATTTCCATTATAATTCTCGCTCATGTTGCGCTTGCGTTCCCCAAAAAATTAGATTGGCAGTCAAATGAGCAACCTGCACGATGTAAGTTCGATAATAGTCTAATGAAAATCAGAAGGAACTTCAGGAATTCAATCTAACGGCGTTCTTTTCAATAACTTTTTTTTCAAAGTGTCTCTCCAATAATTCCAGGAACGTGAACTCAAACCTATCATGTTTACAGGTCTTTTTCCTCATCAAATAACTCTACAGTCATGGAGGTTGCGGTTTCGCCATCATGCAAGAGACCGGCCACTCGAACCGAAACAAGACCTGCAGATGTATGGCAGGTCGTTAGCCATTCTCCACGAACTAGCTCGTCCAGTGGCCTGACCCAACACTCTTTCTCCTAAGACGTTCACGGATGTTGACAAAAAACTCAGGACGAGGACTTCTATCTCGCTTGCCATTTCTGTAACACCCATTCATCGATTTCAGAGGTGAGATCCGCACAGAGTGCAGCCCCGAGTGGGGGAAGCTCACATCTGTCAATCACGCAGTCAGCGACCAAGTCAACCGATATCTGAGCAGTGATCATCTAGAGTGCTGATAGTTGTACAGGCCTTGGTGATCCATACATAGCCTTGTACATTAAGATAGTGCCACGGTAGCATGCTCTCCAAGTGGCCTTACTAATCGCTCGCAGTGAGGCAAACCTTGCGATGGTAGTGCCTTTGAGGGACTTTGAGGCCTTGTGGGTACCCCTTCGGACGAAGACGTGCCTGCATTCCATCGTAGCAGTTCTGTCTGTCAGGTGACTACTGACGAGCAGGAGATACTACTTTTAAGCTCATTGAGGAGCGGTGGCCACTAAAGGTTGTCTAACGTTCCGTTGATGTCAATCAGAACTGCTACGACGCATTTAGCCGCAGTCGCTAGGGAAACATTACGAATTTCAACAGTGACATCCCGGGAGGTCCTCCCTTCGGTAAACCTCTATATCCACGGCCAAGGACTCCTTCGAGGGACTGCTACACCAAGATTTCTAACGTCAATCACCTATACGCCATTTTTTCAATGATAGCCGTGGCATAAGTAGCAGAAGCGTAGTAGATTCCGAAATGTCAACCACAACCAGTTTCTTGCTGTAAAACGAAGTTCGTGCGTGGAGCTGAGGAACGTTGAGTGATGCGGTGTACTATATTTGAAAGGGGATTGTACATTTCCTTGCACAGAAGAGCAATTGACAATTTAGCCTGAATTACGGCGTCTTGAAACAACCACTATCATTCTCAATTTTCAAAAGAGTACCCCCTTGATATTACGCCTCCCATTGCACGAATATATCCATCATGATGTCGTTCCGCTCACCCAAATACATTTCCCAACTAAAACGTTAAGGTTTGCCTTGCGAAACCGCCTTTTAAACACAGTTTCCCCTGCAAAGTACGACCTCATAACGGAGAGAAGTTTAAGGCTCTCGTACGACCTTCGTTCAGCAGGTGAATCTAAATCATACGCAGAGCTTGGGCCAAACGTTCGAGTATAGAGCTTCCAAGTACCAATAAAAAAAAGCCCGAGATGACGAATATTACGAGCGATAAAAAATTCAATGAGCGGGAACGTCGCTTTTTTTTCGGACACTTGAATGAGTCATCACTTCTGCGGGAGAGCGGGAAGGAGAATTTATCTGTAGAGATGAAGAGGGAGTGAAGGAGAAGGGAAAAGGAAATAAATGGCCTCAGCTTGCCACATATCTTCTTATCTTGGGTTGTGACAGCTAGCAACATTGAAGATTTTCCACCCGTTTGAACAAGTAGGCTTTTCCACCGTCAGTTTTCGAGGGGAAGAAATATATGGAGCAAATGGGGATGAAACAGGGTGAGTTGGTGACTCGAAAAACGAGCTCTCAATGAGGACAATCAATCGAAAAGAGTCGCCATGCTCGCTCAAGCCTGACAGTCTTTCCGAGCACCTGATTGAGTCTGTGGGATGAAAGGTGATTCAATTATCCCCACGATTTGAATGTAGAGGAAGACAACGCAGAAAACCATTCATGTTCAGTGCTCTCGACCTCAAACAGAGCTGCTTTGATCTGGTGGCTGACAATACAGGAATCCTATAGCCGCCTGTCAATCAACTTCTTTCCTTTAGCCTCTTCCTTAGTCTCACTTTCCACTCCTAACTTTAGCTACCTCCCTGTGGCAAACTCATATAGTTGACTACTCGCTCTCAACTCTCGTCCTGGCTCACACCTGTTCACCTGGTCACTTTTGGGTTGCGGGAACTCTGATTTTTAGCTTTCTGAGCTGTATCTCTGTTACGTCTCAAGTGAACGTTCAATTTCAACGTAACAGCACACTCCTGCATCGCCCGTCTAATTCATGCCTTAATTGTGCGCTGTTCCTCAACACAGCAGTGTACTCTCCACACTCCTGGCAGCTGGAGTCGACAGAAAGGATCATGCAATATGAAGAGCACGTGAAGAGCACGATCAAGAAGGAATTCAAGGGGTTTGAACCTTCAAAAGGTCCCAGAGGGTGCAATCAAGGAGGTGATACTGTATGGAAGTCCTTACTCAGGACATGGTTACAAGCTCCGCCGGGAGGTGGCTTTCACAAGAGCTCCAGTCCTCCACCAAGCAGCGTTGTTCCCTCTACGTTGCCTACGGTTACGACACCTTCACAAGACGACCAGTGACTTTGTTGATCGATTTGTCCACTTCCGGACTCATCAAAGGAATGACGTGTGAATGATACAGCATTAGAAAGAAATGACAGAGAATGGCTTCCCTAAGGAGATATGCTGCATTGGACCAGGCGTGCTAAACAGAAAATAGATTTATAATTATCGGGTGAAACCCGTTAGAAATGGTTGTAAGTTTAACGGCAACGGGCGAAAGTTCCAAAATTACTGTGGCTGCCACTAATTATCTTATGAACGCTACTAAACGCTCTTTGTACAGGGTGTTTATAGCACGACCCCCCTGATATGTCTGAGAACGCCAGTCTTATGTTTTTTACACGGAACGTCAACTAAGTTACCCACTAAAAGGTTTGCATAAATGGAGACGAGAAGGAATAGAGGACCTGTCTGGAGGCACAACGACCTTGTGTATTCATTGTTCGATGATTCTTTTTCAGACGTCTATCTTCCGCTGACAGTATCATTTCGATATTATCAAATACAAATACTTGAAGCCGTTTAACAAAGAATTGGCAGAGCGAATAACTTGAAGCACTGATAGACATGCCTTGGGAAAGGTTGCTACTGATGCCAAAACGAGATACGATCTCCATGATAATGAGACAAATCCCAAACTTAAGGTGGGAGACAAACTTTGGCTACATAACCTTCTGACTTCGACATAGCAGTTTCCATGGATCGGACCATGAGAAGTATCGATAAAGACAACCGACGTTTTGTTCAGGACACTTGGAAAAGGGATTCACAACGACTGACTCAGTACATTCCACGAACGATAAAAAGTCTGACAGCTTCAAGACCGCCGTTTGACCATTTTCTGTGAAGTTTTCCATAAAAGCTATTGCAGCTGAACGCGTTTGTGCTTCAACTGCCAGCGTCGCGAAGTCGTTTAATTGAACCGTTCATTATCCAAAACCGTTTTGAAATATTGGGCGCTTTTTTTTCCTACGAAAGGAAACTAACGTAATCAGCCCAAACTTGATATCTACCCTGCAGGTCACTATGGTACGCCAAAATAAGGGTATGAGAAAAATCCACACAAAACTAATTATAGTTACCACAGTGATCAAAACGCTGAACATCCCCCCCCCCCCCCCAACGGCTCAAACGATTTTGAATAAATTTCCCGGATAAACAGCTTCAAGTGACCCGACAATACTATAGAATTCTTTTCCGTGGGAAAATGACGAAAGCAGCACAATAAAATACGAAACATCTCGACGAAGATTTTAGCGCAGTTTTTTCCTCATAAACTCCGCTCAAGTGTTCCAAGAATTTTTTTTTTTTAATTTGAGATGCTAGTCCAATTAAATGTCTACACGATGAGCGTTTAATAACGCTCATAAGATATACAGGGGCTACAGGGTCTACTCCAGAAATTCCGGAATGTCCACCTCCACCTTCTCGCTTACTACAATATATAAACGTTTTTACCCAGTAACTCTGGAAAAGTGATAACTATCCTTCTAAAAAAAATCGGGTCTACAGCATCATCAATCGTCTGTCAACCGATCGCTCAATAATGGTCAGGTCATGAGTGGGAGGAGCATGATAAATTCTGGAGCCGTAAGGCGCTA
Organism: Pachypeltis micranthus; assembly: GCA_020466155.1. Lineage (NCBI taxonomy): Eukaryota > Metazoa > Arthropoda > Insecta > Hemiptera > Miridae > Pachypeltis > Pachypeltis micranthus. Next base: position 46,107,573 of record CM035769.1, read on the forward strand.
CCGCATTCTGCCCCCGCGGAGCGGTGATTCGAATGAACTGAGTGAATAATAAATTGAATTATTAGCAAAAGCGATGAAAACCGTTGAATATAAGTAGAGCTAAGGAAAGTTGTGTGATGCGTCGCGCCTGATATTTATTTATTGACAGCCTCGGATGAAGGCGAATAAACGTGGGCTTAAGAGAGTCAAAAGCATTTTATGAACCAACAACACTCCACCTCAACCATTCTTGAATGTACTGTGTAATTGGGGAAAAACTGGTATTAACGAAGGACCAAATGTAGGCTCCAGCGTCACTATTTTCTCAAAGCCCGCTATGTTAACGTACGTATTTCATTCGAACCTAAACATTACCGCTTCAATGAGGACTTTACAGTTTTTAATTATTTGTAGAAAATTCGCGCCCAATCTCAATCGAGACCAGTTGACGAAAATAGTTCCTAAAAAAACGGATGAGCGTACTACGAAACATTCTCGGCACAATGAAAAATGAATTCCGCGTGCAAAATTGAAAACGAGTTTTGAGAGCTCACTTGTCATTGTAGTTGTTGTTATTGTTGTTGTTGATGAGGTGCCCGTTGATGATACGGTGCTGAGGGTTTTCCGGACCGTGGGGAGATATTTTGCCCGCCAGTGTGTTGAGAGTTTGCAACATCTTAATAGAAACCACGCTGGAAAACAAAAGAAAAAGAAAAAAGTCAATTGGTTGATCAATTTGAGAAAATAATTCGATTATTGAAAAACAGTTCAATTGTGTGTCAAATGCGGCATCGGAACCTTTTTGTCATCTCATTGTGCACGACGTAAAATGATCAAACGGTTCTACGAAATAATTCTGAATCTCAAATCGTCTGTTACATCTCGCGAACTCAAATTAGTTTTGAGAGAAATTCGAGCAATTTGTATCTGCCTCGAGTTGGCACCTTATTTGATTATCCGGCGAGAAACTGCTGCGCCGAGGGAGATCTCCAAAATGTCGTTCGAGTCGACGAGAAAAAGCAACAAAAAAAAAAAAGCGTTCAAAATCACGATCACCGAAGATTTTTCCTCCCTCGTCAACCGATCAATCTCAATCATTGAAGAGGCCAGAGCCTGTACAGGTGACGGTGCATCAACCTTTAAAAAATAGAGGTTGAAGGGGTTTTTTTAAAAATAGAACTGCGAAGGAGGAGTAGGGAGACGGAACGGCCAATAACAGTTGATTATTGGGACCCGTCCAATACGAACGGATGAGATATTTAATCAACTGCCAACTTCATTCGAGTATTATTTTCAGCTCGAAAAAAAAAAAATTGGGAAACGGTCGTTGAATGGGAGAACTTGGAACCGTTCAGAAGCGTGGACGTTCAGGGAGATGCACAGTATTGACAGGCAGCCCTTGACAAGGTCCACCTATTTTGAACTCGCTTACCCGATGAAAAAAGAGAACGAATTATTGAAAGAGGGGGAACATTTCCGAACTTGCTGAATATTCAAGCTTGAGCCATGTACAGGACTAACTCTTGACGGCCTCGACAATTATTTCTTTAATTTATACCAAGCCAATAATCCCGACGATTGACACTATATTTCCTAACAGGTTTGGATCGTTTTCGTGGTAACGGGTTTTATCGATTTTAAAACAATTTCTACTCTATTTACCAACTTCTTTTCGAAGACATAATTTTTCGAAATGTTCTCTCAAACACCTATAGTTTATTGTATTCGCATGTAGTTCTTATTATTTTCCGACAGTTTTCGGGCCGTTTTCACCAACAGCGTTGATTCCGTTTAGACTCGATTAACAATGCCTAACCGTCTCCCGCCGCAAAAACGGGCTTCACCAGATTAAGCTATTGATTAGCCCTGATCAAAAATTGGGCGGTTAGGTCCGGTTACCTCTTATCTTTCTTAATCACATCCTGACATTTGTCCGCCATTACCGTGCTCCATTCTCTTCTAATATTGTGAATAATTTACGTATGTTTTGGAATAATAATAATTACCAAAGATGCTGTTTATAAGTGCGCAATTATTTCAGTTGTCTTTCCACTACGATGATAATCTAATATGTTAGGTTAGCGTCATCTCGCCCGCCACTTCAGATGGATATGAGATCATTCAGACGACTTCAAGATAGGAATTTAAATTCTGTTGCGAACTAAAGTATTGCGATTGTAATTACTTGCAATTACACGTTGTTGTTCGCGTAAGATGCGTGTTGAGCAGTTTTATAAAAAACTTAAATCGCCGTCAGAAAACCCAAACGCAAATGGCTTACCTGGGTGGATTTAAAAGTAGATCGGGACGCAAGCTAGTGTATTGAACAGCTTTTATTAACCACAATAATTCTCCCTTCCTTGTTAAAGTTCCTTGTTTGTAACAGTTGTAACCTGACAATTTCGGTTTATAGTATTTCTAGTTCAGCTCTCATTTTCTCGTACCGCTTCCGATTTTCCCTGTTCACACAAAGCATTCTCCCGGACTAGTTTGGCCCTTGCCTGCATGTCTTGCAGTTTGAGTACGCGTATTTGCACTTCATGCTCCTCACCAGTTTCAGTTTCGGCAGAGGTTAATGCGGCCACTTTGGCTTCTGACAATTATTGGAAATAATAATTTGGTCAAATCTGGATTGTTGAGATTTGGGCGTCTACGGGATGTTACGGGGCCGTTTATGTTTACACAACACTTGTTTACGGGACGGGATGTTGAACAGACGCCGAATTACCTTACTTTACTGTAACCTCATTAGCCCACTGCCTTCTCGATGTGGCGTAATCACGGCTATCCTAACAGCATCCCTTAGTGATCTCGGCTAGCGTGGTGGGAACTAAATATGCTGGCCTTGATTTACTTATCTAGTAAAAACACGATTTTATTTAATTTTCACAAAATTTTCGTTCAAACTCAATGCTTGGTTTGAGGCAAGCCCAAAATCGTAGTTCAGAACTGTCCCGACCCCAGTCCACACGATTTCCTCGAGCCACATATTGGCCGTTTGTGGTGTTCCTGCCCCATCCCCTGTCACCCCGTCACAACATGGGCTGATCTTCGATTCAATCGTTCAAAACATTTCTATTCCCATTCACAGTTCGATTCGTCCAAATCACAACACGCATCACGAGCTGGAGACAAACCTCTAAGTACTGCACGTGATTCTCAACTCTCACGTTGTCGTTCCTTTTTCGTCGTGTATATCAAAATAATTGACTCTCGCTTACAATCTAGAACTTATTTCTCGTCTAAAATTTGATTTCTCCTATTATTTTGTATGTACGGAAAACTCCATTCTAGCGCCTCCATCTTGAAAGTTTCACTCAATTCTTTAGTAGTTTCCAATTTTTTCAGAACTGCATCAACTTCCTTATTTCCAAAGTTTTGACAAATTAAAATCAAGCTCACAAAAGCTATGTTTTTCCGAGTTTTAACCAGTTATTTTTGTTTTTTTCTCTTTTATGCTCAAAAATACCAATTAAGAAATAGGTCTGGCAGTGTGTTTGTGACCTGCCGCGCCAGTCCAACGTTGGTATTCTCCCTGAAGATCAAAATGGAACACCAAAATGAGTTTAGTTTATTGAAAACACTCACTCACTTCCCAAACAATTTGCCGTTTTACGGTTTTCCAACGACTTATTTTTCATACCTGAATTTAAGTGTCACTTCAGTTTTCCCTGGATTTATACGTTTTCTAACAATTCGATCGGACCTCTTGTTGGGCGCACGAATGGGGGAGCTTGAAACTGAGAAATAATTGGCCGTGTCCTACACTTGACACAATTGCGATATCCGGCTGAGTGTGAGTGTACAAACGTGCACAAGGGACTCTCAATACATGTGAACTGGTTGTGAGCTACTAAGTGGAGGTAGAGAGAGAGACAGAGAGAGAGAGAGAGAGAGAGAGAGAGAGAGAGAGAGATTGAGGTGGGAGTAGCGTGAGCTTAGAGACGAATTGTTGGGAGAACTGGGAGACGGCTGTATCGCGAAAGCTGAAGAACCACTGACTTGGAAGGAGCTGACTATTGAAAAGAGGAATCTAATATTAAAGGGGTGGGAATGAAAGATTGGAAAGTCCAGGACGGGTGAACAGGGACAGGTGTTTGGGGAAACAATGACTTTCTCCAGGGCCAGTGAGTATCGTTACGTGCGGACGTCCAAACCCATCTAATTCGGCTTGTGCCGAACACGTCTCAACAGTTTTTCGCGATTTTCGTGTTTCAGTTAATTCGTTAACAATAAATAAAACGAGGCAAATTATTACACAACAATTTATCATTTTCTTGTACAGAAAATGGTTGGGAGTTATCCTATTTAAAATTGTTGACGTCTATGATCACCTGATGTTTGAATCAATATTTCCGATAATTTCCTGTTTATCCAGCTTGATGTGGTATGGTGCCTCTGAGATTCATCTAATTCGATTCAGCATCAAAAAATACCTGTAAATGATACGCAACATGACCTGACAACAACGGATCGAAAAAAATTACGTGTGCGTCTGTATGCAATTGGCACAGAGTGACGAGTCGAGGTGACAGCAGTTAGATTGAGACGAGAGGAACAATCTCGATTACTGTCGCGGTATTGTCCCGCGAGTTCTTTCAATTTTGGCGGCTGTGGCTCACTATAATTACTGCAATTTCACTGATTTCTAACTAGACGCTGTTGTCCACCTCTGAGACTAGTTCCATTCGACTCAGCACCTAAAAATACCTTAAAAGTGAGACCAAACACGGCATCATTGCGGTAAAACTGCCAAATGTGCGTTTTTGTTAACTTTTTGCCCATAGCCCGCGAACAAACACAAATCGTTAGTGAAATTCCCACATTTCTCCTATGCGATGGCTGCTCAAGGTTACTAGTTGCTCGCTCACGAAGTCAGTGATGAACATATTGGATTAGTAGCTACAACTGCAAAAACTGCTGAATGTACGTGGGGCTGAGAAAAGACCCGAGATGCGTCTGATCAGCTGATATGCTGCGACCAATAGCGAGTGATGTGTTTCCCTTCACCCTTTCGTTCATTCAACTACTGCCGTGGTTAGTATTACTTAGCTGAGTACGGATGATGCAGGCTAACTCCGGCAGGCGGTCTACTGAACCATGCCCTACTATGCTATAACGTTTAAATGGAGCTTTTTACTTTGGATTGGATGGAAAATTTGGTGTGAGTTTTTTCATTACGTTTTAATTGCTACTAAATATAACGAACGTAATGCGACCGCGAATGACGGGAGAACCGAATCAGCCCCAAGTCCATATCCAGCCTTCAGATCAACATGACAGGTGAAAATAAGGGCGTGAAGAAAATCCGCCCAAAACTATCATAGTGATCAAAACACCGAATACTTCTTTCCTTTAAGTATGTTAGTTGGATTCGCTGTACTAACAGTGCCAAATAACAATAAGGGAAAATGACCAGAAGAGCGCATTAAACTATCAAACATTTCGAAGAAAAGCGATTTTAGCGCAGTTTTTTTTTCATATAGTATTCCCTATAGTACGGACATTCTCATAAAAATCAGGGTTACGATCCAATAAACTTACTTACACGATGAGAGTTTAAAAATGCACTTAATATGATTAGAAGAAACCCCAGAAATTCCAGAATCCCCGTCGATTCCAAAACAGCAAATACGATCACTTAACAACAAAAAGTCACGTTGACAGTTTCATAACTTTTCTATGCTGCCTACAACTTAAAGTTAAGTTTTAATAAGTTCAAACGAACTGAGTGTAAAATGGATTGAAGTAGTAGCTGACGACGCGAGAACCGCTGAATGTACGCTGGGCTGAAGAAATTTGATTGATGCGTCGCGCCAAATATTTCCACCTTACCTTATTCTCTCTGTTCACGTTGAAATAAGCCATATTCGATAACACCGTTTCGTTACTCAAAACGGAGTAACAAATTGCGGGAGGGTCACATATCCCGTCACCGCTCGTCATATTCACGTCATATCGTCACTTCAACGTTTGGCAGATCAAATATCGAAAATAAGACTGAGGCGAAGTGATGGAACGCATTGGAGCGAGTGACTGTTTGTGCTCCTCGTGGATGTGAGAAGGTTTCGCGTTTAACTCTCGATAAGGTATCTCGGGTCGGCAGGAATTACCTCCTTCCAAAACTCCCTGCCATGTCTTCTCCTCGAGCTTTTCCACTTCAATGAAAGGTATTTCGATCTCTTCCTTTCTAAACCTCCAACTTTCTCTAGACTCAAACTCCCGCTTCTCTCCTTCTCTCTTCCAGAGGCCTTTCCCTCCGTCTGCTTCGACTGAGCTTTCCTGTATCTAGAATAAACACGCCGGGGGAAGTAAACATGCGTCTTGTGTCGACATCCTCAGATAAGCCCTTCCACGTCTTTGCCGTTCGTGTGAAACGCTATGTCGCTTTCTAAGCGAACTTTATTTACAAATGAGCCGGCCCGTTTCGACGAATCGGACGTAAAAAGAAATAAAAAAATAAAAAAGTCCCCGACGTCTGAGCTCGAACTTTTTTTCACGGGCTTCGGAAATAGATATGTATATTTGACGAGCAGAAAGCTTTAGATTGAAGCTGAAAGCATCAACAAGTCCTCGAAGGAACGAGAACTACCGCGCGCTGCACCTTCTATCACTCTACATCCAATTATGTCTCCGTAAAATGGCGCTGAAGCGCCAAAGCAAAACGCATGATCAATCTTTCTCATCATGATCTCTTACTTCACCTCGTAAATGTGGAAGTGGTTAAGAATTGTTAAAACGTTATTGGAATATTGACGAACGTGAGTGAAATCTGTCAAGAATTTTAATATAAATATTAAGCCGAGCCTCACACAACTTTTCGTAACTCCCGTTAAGCATAAGATGCGCAGGCCCTTGAACTAACTTCTTGGTTGAGACGAAAGCATAAGTTTGGCCCAAATCTTTAGAAACATGTTTGAGGTAATTGACAAAAAGATTATATAATTTATTGTTCGGCGAATCTCACTTTCCAAGCTATCTTGGCTTATATCTTCGTTCAACGGATAGTTACAGGAAATGTCGCCAGCAACAAAATGTAGGTACTTGTTGCTGGGAGACAATCCCGTCAGGTTGATCCAAATCAGTTATATCATTACGGAAGTATGAAAACGTGTTCACGTTTTCAACATCTTCAAAACATGATGATCTTTTTCTTATTTTGGTTGCTATCCCTATTCAACGGACTACCTCACAAACAATTGTGGACAACAATATTTGAAGATTTGAAATATCTACGCATCGTACGATTTTCTCAGCTTTCGTCATTGAACTAATCCTTTGTTCATTTAGTTCATAAGAATGTGGTAACATATATCCACAATGCACGTGGAAAAATGTAGCGCTTAAAGTTTCTGAATTTATTCAGCTGCTTCTACTTTTGCTACACCTATTTTTGAGCAAGCGGTGTATATGCGGTTCGCGCTACTGCCAATATGACTTTTTGGGGAAGGATGATGTTCAACTTTTGGAAGAGTCGGGTAAGAACTGTAAGAAATGGTAAAAAGTGAAAGTGTGGTGATTGGCATTCTGGAAGTTCAACAGTTGCTCCTAATTACCACCTGGGCACTACTAAACGTTCATCGTACAGGCACTCTTGTCCGTCCATGTTTTTTGAGAATGCAAGTATCATTTGAACGGAATTAACAAGGAAAAACTCCAAAATCGGCTTTCCCTGAAATGTTCAATAATTTATCGTACTGCAGTTTTCACACGAATCAGATTTTTACGGTATGGTCGTATTATTCGGGATAGTTCATACCAAAATGCATCATTTTTCCCCTCCAGGGCATGCGGGACAAAGTCTCTCGCATGGGCCTATTGTGCCTTTCTTAGTAGACAGGCTGAGGAAGCCGAGTATGTCCTTCGGCGCAGACTCCGCTACGTTTTGAGGTTCAATGGACACCTGAGAAAAGTATTCAAAGCGTATGATTGCCAAGGCGGGGCATTCCCGTAGAATGTGCTCTGCCGTCTCGTCTTCCTCATCGCAAAGTCTGCATTCCACCGCCTCTGAGATGCCCATCTTGTTGAGATGTTTGCTGAGTGGGCAGTGTCCAGTGAAGAAGCTGAACAGAACTCTCAGATCTCGTCTAGAGAGTGTCAGCATCGCCTTCACCCTTAGACAGTAAGTCGTAACAAATCTTTTCGCTTGTCTTAGTCGTGTATGCCAATGAGCGCTGTTTTACTGTATCTCCCATAGAGCCACCAAACGATTCAGGTGACTTTTCGTCATACCTACGTAGGGTTCAGGCCCGATGGGTAGAGATTCCGTGCCCCGTTTCGCAAGGCAGTATGCTTTTTCGTTGCTCTCATACCCCCTGTGAGCCGGCTACCTGATAAGGGAGAGCATATTATGGGCACCGAGTCGCTTGAGCGCTAGAAGACATTCCCATGCCAGCCTGGACCTAAAGCTGTCGGCTGCAATAGATCCGCTTGTCCTTGAGTCCTTTGGTCAGGATCTGTTCTGAGCAGATCTTTATTGCTAGGATTCCCGCTTGAAATATCGTGGTATTCTCCCCCAGCGGCTTAGCAAGACTGTAGTTGGGCCCTACAATGCCCAGTCTAGCTCTGCTTCCCATTACCGAACCATTGGTATACCACTGCAGGGTGCCCACCTCAGTCCAGAACGTCTCCTTCTCCCATCATACCCGTTAGTGGACGCTAACATCGAATGGCAACCGAACGTTCTTCTACTCTGTCATGATGTCAAGGCAAGACTGCTACCTTTTCTAGCTAGAACTGTCTACTTATTCTTTCGAGGCTTGCCTAGGTCCTGGTGGAGATATTTCCTGTCTGCAAAAGCCTTACCGCTTCCAGGTAAGCAGTCCTGTGAATGTGTAGAGGTGAGATGTTCAAAAGGACTTCCATTGCAGCAGCAGGGCAAGTGCACATAGCCCTGTAATACCAAGACACGCCTGTCATTACAGTTGTTGGAGCTTCCCCATAACTGCTAGCTGGCCTGTCGCCTTCCACCAGTGGAGGCATATGTAACGCAGGGTCTTATTATCCCTTTATAGAGCCACTCCATCATTTTTGGAGTTATGCTCGATGATTTGCTGATCAAAATTATTAGTGCGGTTTTTGGAGGAAACAATTGGTATATTGATCGCTATGAGTGAATATAGAACCGACTGTGCTCATAATCGAAATGTTGACGTCTCACAATTATTTGCAGGTAGATAAGCCACCAGAGCCGAATTGAAGCAGCCATTGTTCACGTATCACGTCCACGGTCTCCAGAAGCCCTTGGAGCGTGAAAAACTGAGTAAAACTGGAGAAAAACGCTGCAAACTACTACACGAAGGTTTATTATTCTATTGCACAGCTTGACAAAGTCTCACACATCTGAGACCCATCCCATTCGATTCAGCATCGAAAAATTAAAGGTAACAGAATGAAACATGACCTGACTGCAACGGAACAACGAAAATTGACGTTTTCCAAGTGACGCTAGGAAATTGGTATGACGTGACGAGTCCAGCTAAGGGGGTGAAACGGAGGGTAGTGCAGACCGGGGAGAAACGTTAACTTCAGCTACATTCCTACCCGAGTTCCTTAAAGTTGTATAATTTGCCTCACAATATTTACTGTAATTTCGCCATTTTCCATCTAGCCCAGTGTTAAGAAAAAACGCAATTTTCTAAACAGTGCTGTAAATAATTATTAAATACACTAAAATCTATCATTTACGTTTCTTAATTAGCAAATAATTTTTTTTAACTATGCGTGGGGGCAAAAAAATTTAGAAATGTTAAAAGTGGTACATGGTATTCAGGAAGGTTGGGAAAGACTGATCTGGACGGAGTCCTACACCTCTGAGAATACCAATTATCCTATACAATATTGGAAACGATACTAAACGCGACGTAAAGGCAATAAAACTGTGACCATTGCGTTTTTCCTCTAATTTTTTAAACCAATTTTTCCCCATAACAACCATGGGTTTTGTCCGATCGGATTGCAGAGCAGGCCAGGCACAACTAGGTTTCAAACAAACTTTTCGTAACAAAAGAACGGATTTTGCAGAAAACGTTAAGGACCACAGTGGGCAGACATTGCACAAAGGAATATAAATAGTGTATAATAAACCAATCAGCCCATTATTGTAATTTTCCTTTCTTCTTCGCAGAGCTAAGTAATTCGAAATTGGCCGCAGTATCATTTTTCCTCAGTTCCAGGATCCAATTGAAGCACGTCGGTTCAGCATTTCTAAGCTGAAGTTCATTTCTTATTTATGTCCGCTACTATCCAGGGCGGAATGGTAAAAGTTTCAGTTGTGAATACGACGCTAACATCATACCAGCACTAATTATAAGACTAACTAATAGCCGGATATGTTCAACGCAATTGAAATTGCTTCAGAAATTGTCCCCAAGTTACAAGGTCCCATAAATTATCGCTATCGAGGTCTCGGAGGGCGGTTTGAAAGAGGGACGCCAGAGTGGAGTATGATTCACAGAAGCAATGGAGCTCCTCCCCCACACCCAGCTGCAGTTGAAGCTATTATCAATTACGGGTGGAAAAGCTGCTCAAGATAAACAGTTCTACGAAGTCCTTCCTGAAGCCAATTCAAAGAGGGTCGTCTGAGGGAGTAATGTAATTAAGCTTCGGCCAGCAGTTGCGTTAAGACTTGGTCTAGCGGCGAGCAGCAGAGGAAACGAGCTCCAATCACTCCCATTATCGTGTCGACTGGCTTTCTTGACCCCACCAACATCATCACCATCAACAGATTTCAACCAATAAGTAGCCCATTGAAGCAGCTAACGACGTTTTTGGGTGCAATTTAGATGAAGTTGTTCGTAACGTAGGTTTAATGAATGCCCGAGTGAGATTCTGGAACACACCGTGTTTACTCATTCGCTATCATTCCTCCGCCTGATCAACGATTGCATGCACGCTCAACTACGATTCTAACACAACTTTATGTATTGTTCTCCACATCTTCAGTACCGGCTAGATTTATTTATTTTCCCATGCTTCTCATCCCAGGACTTTCAATTGAATAAAACAGGCTTGTAGGAAGTGACTTACCCTAACCAGTCCCAATCAGGATCGTTATATAATCGGCTGAAACAAAACTTTATGAGCTTCTGAGAAAATGGCCTGTGTGATAGTAGTTGAAAATCAGCTAAAATTTCACATTTAGCCTGTAAACAAACAAGGAACGCTCAATTGGTTCAAAACTAACTAAAGTTATCGAACTGATGACGACATTGAACATATTTTTTCTTGCAAACGACTATAACAAGAGTTTGATGAAAATTTTTGAATGGACAGCTCAGCTCCAACTAACACGACAGTACGATCTCAATAAGTTGTCAATGATTTCGTCCAATATCCGTTTTAGCGCAGTTTTCTTCCTTGCAAATCCCCCTCACGGTCGTCCAATGAATGACCTATTAACTATCTTCAAGTCTTCGTAATGACAAACCCTATTCAGCTATACGCCAGAGAGAAATCGGTTTCTGCAGCAAAACGAACGTCAATATTGTGCAAACCATACGAAATAGTCATCAGAATGATCACTGGATCCCCTTGGCAAGTCTGGAACTCAGTCGTTGTCAGGTAGGCTCGCTCTATAAAGTTTTTGGTTTATTATTCATTCTAAATAATTATCCTATGTTTTCGGCCACGAACAATTTTTTACAACCCCCCCTCAAAATTTGATACTTTACGTTTCAAGACATGGAGATTCCAAATGTGCAATGTCTGTCCGCCGTCCGGGTCTTTTTGTGCCTCTAACGTGGTCTAAAAAATTCGTTCTTTCGCACAAAAATCCCATTTGGTATTTAGTTGTGCCTGCCATTTCGGCAATCCGATCGAACGAAGCCCATGGTTGTTATGGGCAAAAAATGAAGAAAAAAATTAACGAAACGCAGTATAACGCGGAAACTACAGCGGAAGTCAACGTTTCGTCGTTAGTACTCCCTCCCTCCCTCCCGTCGCATTAAAACCACCCGCCCGCTCGCCTCGCAACGGGTTGGCTGGAAGCCCCCATTTACGGACGCCTGGCGCCGGGGGATATCTAGTTTCCGTAGTTCCATTGTAGTCAGGTCATGTTTCGTATAGTTTACTAGTATTCGATGCTGAATTGAATGGGATGGGTCTCGGAACAGTAATACTAGGTCAAGCTGTTCATGAGAATAATAAACCATTGTGTAATAATTTGCAGGGTTTTTCATCCGCTGCAGGCGCTGGCGCGTAATTGCAGCTTTAGTTTTAGTACCTCACTGTGGAGCGGATAGTTTTGCGATATCCCAGCGTTCTTGTAGCATGTTAAAACAAGCGCATTTCCAATTAATTAATTAACTCTACAGTCAGGTTTTGATCACCCTGCTCCAGAAGAGCCCATCAGAATAAATTGCCAGCGACTTCACGATTTCTATAATTCAATAAATCGCCCATCAACCTCCTCCACTATCATCTCAGTGACATATGTAAAAAAAATTACCAAACGATGCTCGCGAGCACTTCTGTCATGATAAAAATTAGCTAAGTTATGTCGCTACTCGTTACTAATTACACAGTAGAAACTATTCCGGTTTGAAGTACTAGTCATGTCTGTAAGCTATGTCATTTAATTATTCTCCTCGCAGATATTGCAATCACTGGAAATTAAAGCGAATCCTTACTATAATAAGTGGTATGAACAATAAATTTATAGTTTGTTCCAACTCAGTCCATAAGGGTGATGCCTAGGTGGAACTGTGGTGGGAAACCTAAATGGAACGCATCCACCTCTACCTCTACATGGCCACACCTGAAATCGCTGTCACCTGTCGCTAAACGAATTGTTCCTGCATTTAATTTTACATGTATTTCATTTTTGCCACTTGCAAACAAGTGCTTCGTCAGTTGGTGAATTTAAATCGCGGGTTGTCAATGTCATTTGCTCGAACAAATGTCAGAAGCTCGAATAAAGAATCAATAGGTCAAATCTTCGAATAATTCCCGATGATCTGTTTATTAATTCACGCTAGTTGTCAGTTTTGGATGGCAACCTGAAGCTCCTCGCATCACCTAACCGTTCAGCTAGCTTTCTGTTTAGCTCTCGTGTGCTTACGTGTCTCGATCCGTTATAGTTCCCATTTGCCATAGTTGTAAGTTTCCTTTAAGTCAAATTTAAAACTGAGTTCTAAGAAATGAAGAGTTGTTACCAAAACGACAATCGTCGCTCTAGCGCCCCTCGTATCAACTTATTTATCAAGGACAAAGTGATCTCTGAAACTTCCAAGACCTGTACAACAGCGCTGTGTCATGATGGTTGTGATGTGCTCAACATAACTCTTGAGTAACATCTACATTTAAAAATATCACAATCAGCACTAATTCAAGGGTAATAATTGACAGTCACGAATCGCATTTCATCGAGGGAACTGGCAACAATGGTCCTTCGAAATAAATGTGTAGGAAAATTAAATTAGACGTCGTCTGTTTATTAGACATAGTTTACATGCTAAGGAGCTGTTAGAGGACCGTCACGGAGGTTGTAGTTCCGCCGGCATGTGAGAGCAAGGCACTCGCTCAGCCTCCCCCGAATCTGTGAGGTACGGCGGGTTGTCATGTCCCAGTCAGTCAGTAGAGAGCTATTTATCATATGTTACCTCGTGAAGTTATGGCCCGGGAGTAACCGTATCATCTGGGAAGAGTTGGCAACCCCTTCTGATCTAACTATTTACTTGGGCACGAATTTTCAAAGGCAACTATGACCATTTTTTGTTATAATTTACTTGGCAAGCTGGGCAAAACGGTTAAAGCGTACCAGTCAAGGCTGGTAGGATTGGCTGCTCTCCCAAAAAGCCTCGCTCATTGTAGGAACTACAGAAGTCTCTCGACGCGCCAATGCACAAGAGGTGCAGGATGGAGGGTCTTTACGTGAAAAGAAGTGAAGCCGCGCATTGAAGTAACCACGTCCAGTTTTCAGTTTTCTCCTAAAACGTTCACGGATGTTGGGGGAAAACTCTTACGTCTCCCTTATACAGTGCCGAAATAGTGTCACTTATGGAAATAGTAAAAGAAGCACAATACAGTAGCAAACATTTCGAAGAAGATCGATTTGGCTTAGAAATACTTCCCACCAACAATCCAAGCTTCTTCCGAATGAGAGGGTTGCCCCGAGAAATGCCATTCCATGTTTCATGTGGAAGTTTCCAGCGGGAACGTGGTGCTCAATAATGAGGAAACCTGTATCTAAGAATTTTCTGTTAGGACATGATGGTTGACGGTGAACGCTGCTGTAGGGCTTACATGTTGTAATTTCCCTGATCTCTCTTGCTAACCCATAGGAGAGCCTTCGTTTGAACCGGATAGAAAAGCGTAATACTAAGTAGCGAATTGGAAGTGCGGTTTGAATTTTGATGAGTCAGGGGGGAATAAACAAAAAACAATAAAAACAACCAACAATGGGAGAGTTTCAAAACGTTCCTAACCCTAACAGAACGATGGTGCTTAGCGATAGGTGAAGGCACTTTTCAATGCAACTCTTTTGATGCGGAGAGAAAAGTTCAGACATTGGAGCCGCTTTTCAGTAGAATTTGAAAGAAAACTTTTTATTGTTCTACGACTATTTTTCTCTGGCGAGTTTGATTTGTATTTCCGTTCACCAGTGAAAAACTACTGTGACAAAGTACTGTGTCGAACCACCAGTGCCCTGCAAGACCTGTTTAGTACCCGCAAGAGGAACATTATCGCTCCATTCGTGAACGATCATACTTTTTCATTCGCCGCATACAGTGAAGTTCATCGCCCGATAAAACCTGTTACCAGGATCAGAAACAAAGCCAATCAAGTAATCAAGTAAAGGAACATTATTATGGGAAACGCAAAAGAGGGAGTTGACCGTTGGACGGTATATAATCGATGACTGCGCTTCACTCGGTCGGCTCCCTGCATTTGATCAGAAAACCAGGCGACGCGGGAACTAATTGGAAGAGTCGCCTGGGTTATACTGTCGCTGTCCAACATTGCCGAAGCGTGACATTCATTAATGTCTCACGAACGCCCCTCAGCTCCACGACTATCAATTGCCGTTCATCATTAAAGCACACATCAGTCTCGACTCGTTTATCGAAAATTTTGATCGGATCTACCTCTACGAGAGTGGTGTGGGCACCCGTTCTGTCGCCGCGATTCAAATTATGAACCTTCTTCTTTGGCACGAAGCGGCAACAATTTATCCCTACTATTCAGTGGAGTGTGGTTTGAATCTATAAACGTTGGCTGAGTAGTCGATTGTGCGAGATGCGACATGAAGTACCGCGAATTTCGAATTTCTGCGAGATGGGAAAGTTATGTAAGCGGTGGACTTTTTTCAGTTCCGTAGCCTCTCCAGTATTGCACGAGCCTTCGACCCTCCTTCAGGCCAATGGCACGTGCAAAACGCACGAGGAAGAAGGGGCTGGTTGGTTCTGCTGAAGGAAGCAGTAGGGGGGTTGGCATCCTAAGAGGCTCTCCCCTCAGGCAATGCCAGTCCCTGAGACACACCAGAATGCCGTTAGCGGGCCTGCGACAAACCTAGGAACTGCTTAGCAACTGGTAGCACGGGCTGCTAGACTCCCCGATGATCCCCAGTGAGGAGGGCCTCCCGGCAGAATGAAGAACAACTCGTGCTGGTCTGGTTCACTAAGATCTGGAGGGTGGGCTCCTGAAGCCGTTGGGCCAAGGAGTTGCTTTCCCTTGTCTACGACATGGGGACGAGTTTAGACTCCTCGGACTGGCATAACTCGGTTCGAGAGATCGGCAGTAGAATCTCACACAGTCAGTCCCCTTTGCTGCGGTTTTACAAGGGCTCCGAAAACACATCTGAGAAAATAGGCTGTGTCTGGAGTGCGATTGAGAGAAAAAGATTTTACCAAATCGACTAAAATTTCATATTTAGCCTGCAGATCACCAAGCTACGCCAATCTTTTTTCCCACCACAAACGCTTTATACGACTGATTGTTTTATGGACAGCAATGGCTGTACTGTAAAATTCTCAGCCCACGTTCATGAAAAGTAGTTGTTAGGGCGATAGATTCGCTGAATGCACGTGTGGCGGAGGAAAGCTGCTTGATGCATTTCTAAGCATATTATCGTGGCTTTATGGTGGCACCCATGTTCCTCATACCCAGCTATTTCGTAATTAGAACGAGATTCTTGAGAGGGCAATCCAGTGCCAAACGAAAATGGAAGAGAAAAACTGACCTGGCCGCCTTTCACGTCAAACCCTCACCTTTTCCAGTTCAGTGAATCCTGAAGCCATCAATCAAACGAAGCCTAACCCACCCTCAGTCGCTCTCGCTCTCTCTCTCTCTCTCTCTCTCTCTCTCTCTCTCTCTCTCTCTCTCTCTCTCTCTCTTCCCCCTTCCCCTCACCCCATTACAACGAACAACGAGGGGATGATTTATCGGAGCTGTTTCGGAAAGTGAGCCGGAAGAAATGAGAGAAACATGAAATTGCGTTAAAAGGCGTTCGTTATTCGGCCAAGTCTATTAGAAAAGAAGGTTGAAATTAGAATATTCGGCCCATTAGAGCCTCCCCACTCCCATCGGAGATGGATATTGGGATCGATAGCCGGCCTCCCTCACTCGCTACAAATAAACAAGGATGGAGAACTAACCCTCATAACGATCTGAAATGTGAGAGATGGCAATGGGGGGAAGGGTGTTTTGATGCTCTGGGAACATCAAACGTCCGAACGAGCGTCGTTTCATCGTGACGCCAACACCGTCGGCGCGACACTAATCACCCACCAACGTTCGACTCTCATCAATCAAGGTGCAAATAAGAACGTTCTTCTCAAGGGCACTCAAAACGAGGAGGATCCCGTGTCTTTGTTAGTCAGCTTCTGAAATTAATACGTAACTGAGTCATGTTACTCGCTGTTGCAACCTGTGCCGGGTGTTATGCATCATTTAGTGCATCCTACGTCCAAAGCCTAATGACGCTAGAGGAAGAGTTACTTTGTGAGCATAAACAGATTTCTCTCGTCCTACCAGGTAGCTTAGGTATCTGTTCATTAGACGGGAGATAAGCTTTGAAAAATTCGTAAAACGTATTATTAGGAAAATTGACTCGATTAGGACACAAGCTAAATTGCTGTATGAGTAAATAAGTTCAAGTTGGACAAAAGAGTGTTGCAGTTGCAAGTTGAATGAAGAATATCACAACGAGTACCCCCATGAACGTAGAGTTTTGGAGTAGTAGAGCCCAATAAATACGAAGAATAATAGAAAGTAAGTGTTTCAGCAGTTAAATACTGTGAGCGTAGTGACAGCATTTTTGAAGATACTTCCTTAATAAGTCATGTGGCGCACTACAAGCCTTGGAACCAGGTGAGAGACAACAGCCGGCTCCATGTGTTGAGATGCTGCAGCTTCAGATTTTCAAGCCAAATTCACTGACAGTAAACCCGCTTGATTTTTCGAGGAACTTGCACATTCAGGACTGTTTCTGTACGACTATACCCAGGCAATCGACTAGGCGATCACAGAAACGCTACTGTGAGGGGAGACTGTTTCAATAACAGGCAACACCCAACATCAAATGAGCATTCTCACAGGTTTGCCAATGCTGTTAGTGTGGTGCTATTCAGCCTAAAAGGTTAGGCTCTCATTCACTACCAACAAGTAGGAATATTGTTGACTGACGTGCAGGCAGACAAAATTAGCAAAGAACTTTACACTGTTCTGGTGAAACAGCCCCAGAAACTAATACGTGACTCAGCCGTGTTACTAGACACATTCCCAAAAACACCACCATCCTACCAGGGTGCCAAAACCTTTGTAACAGACAGAGAAATACAAAGACAACTCTTAGTTGGATACCACGCTCAACAGTATCTCAAAAACCAGTGCGAATTGCGAAGTGACAAAGTTGTAAGTTGAAGAATTATGAACAAAATGACAAACATCACAACGAAGTTTGCATCAGAATGAGTTAACGGAGGTTGGAAAGTAATGTCCAATAAACGTGAATTACTGTAACTACCGTTGAGACCAGACAACAAAAGGACCGTACGAGGACTTCTTAGGGTATTTCCAAGGATTAAATGCTATGACTCTATCACAGACACGAATTTTTTAATGGTTTAGTGCTTGAATTGAATGAATGCAAGATAATTGAATCAGAAGAAAAACAGCGTGGTGGGACATAGATACTCTTAACGGTTAATCAAATAAACGCCTTCGGTAGCTCAAGTGCTTAAAACGGTTTAATGATTGATATTTACTGCTTGTAAGAATGGGTGTCAGTGACTTTCAGACGCAAGGATTGCACAAACGACTGCGAATGTGGAAAGTGTTGTGTTAAATGATACAGGCATAACACATACAATAAAATAAGCATGGATCCCAATTCACTACCCTGTGGTAAAGGAAGGCACGGACGACTTGTTTGAAAGTAGCCACAGCGAGCCAGAAACGACAGTATGGCCGTGTAGTATCAGGCGAGAGAGACCCCAATGTGGATAAAAGGCAGGGATGCCACACTCGATCTCATGACGTTTCCATGTCGAGGAAGGATTCTTCGACTATTCTGTGGTTTGTTGACAAGAACAAAAACCAAACTGGATTTTACGTTTGCTGCCTCCACGGTAGTTGACCAACCAGGAGAGCAGGAGAAGCTCTAAAACTTTTGAGAACGTGTTTCTAGCCCCATGGTGCGACGAGTAGCGTCAAGATTCAGTGTACCGAGAGAGTTGGAGTGCCCGGTATCCAAGGCGCTAAGGTACCATCTTGTACAAAGATGTCCGTTGCACATAAGAGAAGCGGTTTTAGAGTAATACGACTTAGTCAGTATTGCGTTGAGGTTCCACAGCTATCAATTATGGAATGCACTACATCAGCTGAGATACTTACTGTAAGTAATGTAATGAATTGATATATGTAAAATGTTGAAACTATGCCCCAATAGCTCAGAATAGTCTTAATGAGTGAGGTCTACCGCGCATTTTAAATTATCTACTTGCCCTCAACAAACAATCCAACTACAGTTAGTTAACGGCCACACTCGGTCCAGCAATTATGAGCTAATGATAAACGGAAATGATCAACGTGATTATGTTGACGTTACAGCGTTCGCGGTTTGCCCGTCGATTTGCTACCTGCCGTCTTGTACATGAGGTCAATTCTGTCGCGTATTCCCCTCAGGCTGCGGTCCGTGCTTACGAAAATTGAAGGCAAACATACCACTAGCTAAGCGGATGAGGTTCGTTCGATAGCGTTCAGCGGAACTCTGGATGTTGCGAAGGTCACTGTTCAATCTCCAGCGGGGAAAACCAACGCTACTGCGTGTGAGGACGCACGTCTTGCAGCCCCACCGTTTACAAAAACGTTAACGGATCATTTTGTCCCCTGCCAGGAGTTCGGGAAACCCCATCTCCAGGTGTTCGGTTCAAGTCGACGTGAAAAAGCAATCTACAAGGCTCAGGGTAGCTTTCAAAAAGTGTGTGGAACACGTCAAACATTACACGGATGATAACTTCAGTTTAGATGAACGTAGCGAAGTGCTGTTGGTCTCTTTCGATTTGGAACAAGAAGCACTATTTAACCAGCTTTTTTCTAGTCAGCACTAGTTTTCAAAATGAAATCTGAACTTTTACAACTAACAGGCAGAGTTTCGTAGCCTCGAGCAAGTTTTCCGACAAATGATCTGGCGAACTTCAGCCACTAGATGATAGGCACTCTGGTTCTGGATGACTCTTCTTCTCTATGATGGCTTCTGGCTAACAGCTCTGAAAAAGGCCTGTTCTCTTCCACACCAAACTAAAGACTGATTAGCAGTAATGAAGCCACCATCAGGTCATCGAAGCCACTCGCATAACTCCACTTTTTCTGGCTGGCGATTTATTTTTAAACTCGACGGATGGTGCAGATATTAATCTTAATCATGGGCAGTGTTTACAGGTTTGTATTATTTATCATGTTACTATAGATAATTATAAGCCACGTTTTCAATTTGTGGTCTGTCAAAGTGATTTTTACTTTCTTTAGCCATATATGGTAGGAAGAGAAGATTTGTATTCGCCTGTCAGAAAAATGTCTTTTTTCAGGCACAACAACTGTCAACTGTCTGTGTGTTATGTCTTCAGATGTTCCCATTTCCAGGGCTGCTGAACCCATAAACGGTTTAGAACTGACTATAGTCATCATAGTAATCAACACCTAATATTACAACACGATTCTAACGATCTTGACGAAATTCGGACGATTGACTCCGTCTGGCCAGATAAAGTTCAACCTCCAAAAATAGCCCAAATATCGCAAGCATGCGGCAACTCCACTTTTAAACGACAGGAGTGGTTCCGCACGTGGCAATTCTTCCTTTGAGCGCTGAACATTATATCGTGGGATTGCCACACGGTTTCGTCGAGGTTGAAGGATACGGGAAGGTTGTTTGGTTTAGGGGGTTGCACGATATACCGCTATTTGGAAACCAACAGATTTTATTAGTTAGTTGAGAGTATGTAAGTTTGATCAAAATTGTTAGGACGGTTTTTGAGAAAATTGGAAAAATTAATAGTCGACAAATCTCTTTTCCGTCGTTCAGCTGACAGAGTCAGAATTAATTACGGAGAAAAAAATGTGGGTACAGATTGCAGGAGGGCATTCTGTAAGACTGATCAAATCCGATGAAGCAGTTACTCGGAAAAATACGTATACGTTTAAAAAAACATTATTTTCGACACATTTCAATTTTTATCTCATTTTATCATTTTTTGAGAACTGCGTATAGGTATTTAACTAGTTGAAAACATCCTGTGAGTTCGGTGAAAATCGTTGAGGCCGTTTCGCTAAAAAGCGTAAAAAACGTATTTCTGCTCCACCGTTAAAGAAATTTTCATACAGATATTTATAGAGAAGAAAAGTTTGGTACCAGTAGAAGATAATTTTGAAGTTCGATCAAAATCGTAAGAGGCGTTTTCGAGAAAAATGCAGAAAATCCTATTTATTTGGTACATTTTCATTCCCACACTTCCCTTTCCAATCGACCGAAATCGTCCATAACATTTTTTCGTCCAAGTTTATTTCATTTTTTTCAAAGCCCTCCGTAAATGGAACGGTGGCACCCAAAAGGGAAGTAAGGGAATGGGGAGGGCGCCCAGACTACCCTACGCCGGCTCTAGGGATAGAAGGATTGGGACGGGGAAGGGAAGAAGATAAAACGACCGCCCTTTAACGTTCGACCTGAGCAACACGCAAGTGGTGATAACACCGAGAACGCCAGCTGACACACCCAGCCGGCACAACTCCTCATCACTTTTCTTGCACAACACATCACACCAGGACACGGTCAATGCTGCGACCCTGCTGGTTACCTGCCCTCTCTTCACGAGCGATCTTCATGACCTGCCCTCACCTAGCCCTGGACAATGAGCTCCTAAAGATTTGTGGAAGGGGGAATTGGCGTCCTCAAGGAAGGGAGGGAGTAGGGGGTGTGGGCTGGGATGAGTCCACCACAACTCCAGCCCAGCCCGCAGAACTGCCCATGCTTGGGCAAAAATGCCAAACTGGCGCCTGGCAGACCCGGTAGAGAGTAGCTCAGAGGCATGTTTGAGGGGGGGGGAGTGCATGCGCAGACCTGCACGGGTTGTAAGGTGGGCAGAGGAACAGGACGTGTGATGCATCCTCGCAGATATCCCCCTCGCACGGGCACTGGTCAAATATGAAGAAAAAGAGAAGAAAAGAGGCGCCGCTTCAAAGCGCCTTGCCCAGAGAGCAGCTGGATCGCCGGGTATGAGGGGTGCCATCCCTCCATTGACAGGGGGTCCTGGACCGAGGGGATGATAGCTGGCAGGTGGGGTGCAGTGGGTCCTTCATCCCACCACTCCTGCCATGCATCAGGCATCAAGCCGGCACTCAGTGGATCGCTCCAGCTGAAGCATAGGCACCAGCCATTCCAGGGCACCCCGGTAGCTGCTCAGTATGCAGCACTGGATGAAGGACCTCAGAACTGCATGCTCCGAAACTAGGTCCGGGGGGGGGGGCTTGCAAGGACCTGCAGAGCCAGATGGGACGTTGTCCGGTAAGCTGGCAAGATGGCTAGGAGGACGTCCCTTTGCATGGTGCGGGCCTTGCACCAATCGTGCTGCGAGGGGGTGACCCACCTGACTTGGGTTGTGAGCATCGAGCATTTGGCGTGGAGAAAAGAAAACTGTTTGGTGGGGCTGCCTCCAGGAGAGTAAATGATGCCGAGGTATTTGGCTGAGGTCGCAGGGGTTACGTTCATTCCAGGGGCCAGTTCCAGCCTGTGGGATGGCAGGGAGAGCTCTGAGCGGAACACCACGAGTCGCGATTTCTCGGAGGCTAACTGCAGACGCTTGCGGGTGGTTACAATCCACCTGTCGTAATTCCACTTCTTTGCTTGACTAGTTAGCGCAAGATCCTGGCTGGCTGCCAGATACTACATGGACATCCAGGATCACTGTATACTGGTTGTGACCAACGGCGACGACGTCAGGTCTCAGTCCTTCTCCAGAGACAACTCGGTAGTGCTGCTCTCGCTCCACTTCCCAGCCCTCAGATGAGAACGCACCAGCGACCTGCTCACTTACCGCGTCATTACGCTTGACACGACCCCCATGAGTACGCGTACACACTTGCACCACATGGTTCAATGACTAAAACAGGTTACTACAGGCACGACGTCACACGAAAGGCGTGAAAATGCCGGTAAACACACACACGGACCGCGCGCCGAAATTGGGGTTTTCGGAATCGGAAGGCCTCAAAACGATAAGTTCTGAAGAAAGATCAACTTTTTTGTTGATACGATCTCAATACTACGACCTTTCGGGTAGCCAAATACGATTTCCTGGAAATTTTTTGTAATTTTTTGCGTTGCTTTCGTCATTTTCTTACGTGTAAGAATCGTACGGTACTGCCGAGTTATTTGGAGTTAGTTGTTAATCACAATCGTAAGAGTAGTTTTTTCAGAAAAAAGTATTTGTTTTTTTTACTGCTACAACTATTTTGCTTTGGTCGGATTTTTTGAGCCCAGGAAACGTCAAAATCTGAAGAAATCTCAAAATCCTTTTTGGAGTTGATAACGTAACTTTTCTTCGTTCTTCGTAAAGCCAAAGAACGTAAAAACCTATTATAATTCGAATGCAGTTGCACTCTAAACATTTGCATGGATTCAGTAGTTGCGCAATCAAAGATGGAACGAATATCAATATGAGTAATCGAAAATAACGCAAGTGGCATTCATACTCCGTTGTCGATATTGACTAACAACGATGTAGTAATCCAACGGTTCGTTTTCATCGATGCAAGCGAATTATCTCCGTTCCCCTCAATTTCCTCGACGTCACGTCGTCCCACTCGAGGAGTATTTGTTGCAGATAGGAGGACTTATCTATTATGTCAAGTGGAATGGAGACCTGAGCGTCTCTCCAACACCGTCGAACATTTTTCGTCCAACGAATAAACTTCCACTAACGCGATGATGCGCAGTAAAAATCAGAAGCCCGAGAAAACGTCAGGTGACAGACCTTGGTGTGGCAGGGAGAGGGGTGGGGGCGGGAGAGGTACCGACTGGAGCGTTCCAAAGGCGGAAAATAATTGTTGACGTGGGAAGTGAAGCCTGAAAATGGTGATGAGGAGGAAAGGGGACCTTTAATGCGAAAAACCCTCGGTTTGACAGTATAAGATCGTCGAGTGTAATATTTCGTTAATGCGGAAATGAGTCGTCAGTGGGATAAAGCACAGGCACTTCAAGCTACATTGGGACAGAACCAATATTTGATATCTGTATCGCTTATTATTACATTTGAGGCCAGTCGACAGTTTTTCCCAGTTTGACACGATTACAGTATCGTTCATATACACTTGTGAACGTGAACTCACACTCTCCTCATTCCTGTTCATTTTCAGACCCTAAGTTACCCTTACCAAAATGGCACCCGTCGCCCTCGTAAGATCTTCGCTAAATCAGCACTGCCTCACGTTCAACGTATTTATCAAGGACAAAATGGGTTAGAAGTGAAGGGATCTTTAAAAACTTCCAAGACTTGTACAACATAATTGTGTAAGGACTCTTCAGAGCAACATCTACAATGAAAAATATCACAAGCGGCACTGATTTAAGGGTGATAGTTAACAGAGAGCACATTTCCCCGAGATAAGCTGATGCCTCAGCTGATGTCTCAACAAAGAAACCCCTTCGAAATAAATGTACAAGGAAACTAAATTACCAGTTGCTACAAGAAGTAGGCAAATCCTAAGCCCGCATGAATGTTAAGGAGCTGTTACAGGTGTTTCCTAATCAGCATGACTGTTCCTTAATACTCATATCAGTCGAAAGTCTTGGAGTTGCAGTTTTGCCGGCATGTGAGAGCAGGGGCACTCACTCAGCCTCCACTGAACCCGTGGGGGCACGGCAGGTTGTCCTGTATACAGTCTCCCAGTAGAGAGCTGTTGCTAATGTGTTACCATGGGAGGTTACGGCCCTGGAGAAAACGTACCATTGAGGGGGGGGGGGTACCGGCCAAGACCGGTAGGCATGGCTCCTTTCCTAACAACCCAACACTCCCATTGAGAGAGAAGACGTGGAGCCGCACATTGGAGTCGTGCCCTGTAAGGAAAAGGGAGATTCCCAACTCACTCACACGGCGGTATTTTGAAATCTATTATTTCTGAGGTTGCTTTAAAATACTTCAAAATGTCCAATGTGCAGCATTAAACCACCAACATATAGATGGGTAGTTGGACTACCACCCAGATTTTTCTGAGAATGCTAGGACATAAATAAATAAATTTATGAGAATTTCATCGTACTGTCCGTCGATACAAAAATTCGATCAAAATCCGCTGACAAGTGTTTGCGACTAAAATATTTAGTGTTTTGATCACTATGATAACTATAGTTAGTCATAGACCGATTTCGCTCATACCCTCATTTTGGCTTTTTTGATTATTTTCAGCCAAAAGATGAAGTTTGAGGTTGACGAAATTCTGTTTTTCGAACTCGGCAGCCATAGGAAGCTTTCGGACGATTCCATAAACTATTAATAAACTTGACTACTTCGAAAAGCTAAAGAAACTAAAAATAGCGTTGACAGACTTATGAACCGCTTATGCAATGATTATTCGACGAATGACACATGTTAGAGCACCGCAATAAATTCTGGAATCTCAAGCTTCCCATGCGGTTAAATTAACGAAGTTCTTATGAACTGAATGGGAATGTCGCCAGACTGTTGCTATACCAATAAACATCGGTGAATGTACGTGGGTCTGAGTAGAGCTGTGTGATGCATCGCACCAGATTTGTTGGGTGAATTTTTCGATTCAGGAGGCGGCTAATGAAAAAGTTCACTCATTACTGTGTTGCGGCGTGTAAAGTAAATTAAATTAGTTGCTAGAATGACAACAATCGTTGAATGTACGTAGCGCTGAGGAAAATTGTGTGATGCGTTGCTGTAGATATTTGAGTTGCACGCACAATAGTAGCCCGGTGATTGTCACGGGAGCTTTCGTATTCTGCGGCCAAGGAGCTCTCGAGATTCCGTGTCAGAGCCAGAGAATGTTGACGCGATTTGGACGGAATTGGGAAGGAAAACGTTCACACAGCCGGGCAGGTCTATCGACTGCGGTGGAGCAAACAGCCGAGATGTAGAGTCGGGCGCGGATAATGGCACGTAACAGAAAGAGGATGCAAATTGAAGCGTAGTCAAACAGAATCATCTCCCTTCCCCCCTTCCCTTCCTACCGTCGATCAACGGAGGGTTTAACCAAGTGCCATCGCTTTAGCAGCCAATTAGAGCGGGGAGTTAAGTTGGAAGCGAAAGCGAGAACGCATCAAACGGGTTACACACAGGAGGCAAACTGTGTTGAGTACTCACCGATGGAAGGGGAAAGCGAGACGAAATTCAACGTTGTCTGCCGGTGGTTGCCGAAGGGAAAAGGGCCGCAAAGTGGTAGTCACGAAACCGTAAGAAGAGATCGAATGATGGGAAACGGCGGTGAGAATGTGAAGGAGGAACTGAGGCCTCGGTCGTTATCTTCTCTTTGGCCGCGATAGCGCGTGATATCTGGAGATAACAGGTGTAACTGATAATGGAACCCACTCAAACGAAGTTAGCTCAGTGAGGGAAGCGTCTCCTCTCCACCGCAGAACCGCCTGAGTTGGTTGTTCCTCGAAGCTGGCTCACCTTAACGCATTGATTGCGACAGGGACGAGGACAGGGGCGAAGCAAACGCTTCAACACCTGCCCTCCGCCTGGAGAGCTCATCCTTTTCCACCCTGTCATCGCGAGAGAGCGTCAACCTTTGGCAAATAACTGTCAACACAACTGTAAGCTTATCACCCGACATATTTGTTGATGACGTTGAAGGGAAGAGGAGGAGGAAATACGTAGGGGACTCCAGAAATTCTCTTCCACTCGGCAAAACGTCACAAGGTTTCCTATTAAGGAGAATAACGTCAACGTTCGGTTGACACTGGTAGCAATAAATTATCAAGAGTTATTAAGGAACCAGAGATTCTCCGACCCTTCAGGTCTTTGTACCATCAGCGTATTGTATCCACAGGGCGATATGATAGCCAAGATATCAAGATTTAAACACTATTGTGCCTCAACGTTCCACAGCACCATAACAGCTTTCCCCTTGTAAAAAATAGCTGCCTCGTGCCCAGCTGAATGTGTTGAGCAGCTCCTGGCTTGTAAAGCACATGCAACAGCTTCTCCACTAGGAGCTGCAAGAGTTCCGTCCTTTCGAAATCACTATCACTGGTGATGTGGTCAATTTGGAACTACGTGTCATCCCAGCCCTGCACTGATGCACAATGTCGAATTGTTCGTTCGTCGGAGCAAGAACTGACAACACAACTGAATCACTTGAATAATTATAGTTATCATAGCACCACATATTTAGCGGGAAAACCATTGCAATCTCGTAAAAATGTAAGTTTTCCTCATTTCCTCAACTGCCTCGCGTTTCACTCTAACCACCAGTCAGATCGGCTCGTCTCTTGGAACACGTTCTGTTGTAGTCACGTCGAGGATCGATGTATAGGCAATTCTGGTGTCATCAGGTAGTTTTTGCACTTGGGAACCATCTGTACTCCATTCCACTTTGAATATCAGGTGCAACAGCTCCTGCTTTAAAAATCAACTGTAACAGATACCACCACAGGAATGAAAAATGAACAAATGTTATCCTAAGAAATCGGCTGTAGTGGTTGCCCACAGGAGAAAGTGCAAGTGCCACAGGTTTAAGTTAGTTTGGCAGGTAAAACACACCAACACTAAAACGGCAGCTGGGCCAGTTAATCTCCTCTGGAGAGGGACCGTGACGACTTCTCCAATCAGAAAGCAACTATCACTGTTGTTGTCCAAAACGTCAGTTGTGGTAGTCTTCACATAGGAGCTGCACTAAGGAAGCAGCCTTGAAAGTTCCAGCCTCAAAAAGACTAACTAACGGCAGCCGTTGGGATCTTAAGAAAGAAGCACCAACATCTTCCATCCTTAGAAATCACCCGTGACAATATCACAGCAATCTTTGATGCAGGAACAGCGATAGGTCCCACTTGTGATAGAAAAAGCAGAGATGGTGCATTCAACCCAAGTGAAGCAGCTGCCCAGCTTCGGCAACCAGTTACTGCCCTTAGAAATCAGATGCGAAGGTTCACATCGAAAGACAAAAGTCGCCACAGCATCTGAAATAAGGAAGCAACTGGGACGGTTTCGAGCCTATAAAAGCGGCTTTGGCAATTCCTGCCATGGCAAAGCACCTGCAACAGTTCAAACATTCTACTGTGCTATAAAACTTGACAGTGACAACTCCTCCCTTGAGGACGACCTAGCAAGAGCTTCTGCCTTGCGAATCCAGTTGTGAAACCGGCAACAGCGTGTGCGCTTGGTAAGCACCTGCCGAACTTATTGCCCATGGCATCCACCTGCAGTAGTTTCTCGCCAATGAGATTAGGTGCGACATTATTGGTCATGAGGAAGCGTAAAGGCAGTAGCAACAATATACGCTGTTTGGATAGCAGTTGTTAGAGCTCCTCTCCTCTGAAAGCAATTGTATCAGCATTCTCTCAATGAAATGAATGAGCATGAATAGGAGTTGCTGTAAAAACCAACTTCAACAGCTTCTGCCTTGAGCCTGTCCCCCAATCACATCTTCCACCCTGGAAAGTAACCCTGTTCCCTATAGTGACCCACCTCAATTGTAACAAACACCGATGGCCGCGAGAGGACGCTGCTTATCGCTCCCCCGAGCAGCCTCCTCTCTCGCCGCGACTCAGGTGAGTGAAGGTAGCGGCAGCAGTCTTAGCCTTCGCCTCGTGCGGATCGTTTACCCTTCCTCAAGCGGCTGAAGAAAATATTTTTTTTAATATATAATAAATCCCCGTTTCGACTCCGAGGTAAGTGTCACTCCTTCAAAAGAAGAAAAATTCAATATTGGGAGCCCAGTCAGGAAAATGAAAATGAATCTTTTCCCCCAGCCTCCCGCAGTCGTAACGAATTATACCAGGAGGCACCTCGTCCAGGGATAGACGGCAACCTCGGACTTCTGTTCAACTCCTCAGGTGGGATAGTCGATTTTAAATAAATATTTTGAAGAAAAAATTTCGAAGAAGATTTACCACCTCTACGACGTTGGAGTCGCCGGAGACCTTATTTTATTTTATTTTATTCGTCATAGATTTTCTCTTGTTTTTTTTTAAGTAAAAATCTATTACTTTCGTGTTTTTTTTTAAATTTTGTAAAGGGTGGCCACTTCGATCTATATTTAATCATTTAATTAATTTTGACAGAAATTACATTAATTTCTTTTTGGGTGGAAATATCCGACAAGGACGATTCTTTTTCTTTACTTCCTTCTTTGAGGCCCATCCCTCCTCCACGAGTTGGACGAGGAATTTCTGTATTTTAATTATTGTGCGACCGAACATTTTTGCTTAGGTTTTGTCGTTACACAATCTTCTCCTGCACCACACCGTGCCCCCTGTCAGGTCTGTTTCCTTATCAAAATGCCGGTTCCTTGACAATCATAAAAGAGCTATTTCAGTCGAAAGTTACGAAGATTGCAGTTTTTTACATCACCGATACCAGTCCTGTGGGGGTACGGCACTTACAGCCAGTCTCAAGGTAGAGATATGTGTTACCACTTGAAGTCCCCTTGGGAATTTGTAAGATTTGGGAGGCGTCCTTAATCTGATTTCCCACCTGATCCAACTATATATTTGGAAGGCAAGTTTTAAAGGGGCTGATCAACTGTGACCATGTTTGCCACGGCCTTCTTCGTAAGGTGGGGGAACCGCTCTGGAGGCGGAAGACGTCTTTGAGAGAAAAGAAGTGGAGCCACGCATTGAAGTCACCATCTCCGGTAAAGAACTGGCCTGTCGAGTGGTCCGGCTCAATCACATCCCTTTGACAAGAATTCCCATTTCACTTGTCATTTGTCTAGAGCCCATTCATCTGAGGCAGCAAGTTCTCAGCAAGGCTGTAGCCAATCACGTCAAACTAAATGGCCTAGTACGTGACGGTTCTGTCACAGTAGCACACACCCCAAGCAAGTGGCTTCGCTAATTTCTCGTAATGAACCAATCCCTGCTTCAGTAGTACCGTTGAGGGACTGGAGATGTTGACTGAAACGCCTGTATTGACTCCTAAGTAGGTGAATTGCTTCTCTAGGTGCCTGTGGACGCCAAAACGCATTGACGGTTGGATATTCAATTTTTTCTTAAAGAGAATAAACTTTTCAACTGAGCTCCATGACTAACTACTCACATTAACTTATATACATATAATTGTATGTCGGGATGCGTTGAGCCAAAGTAGAGCAGAACAGCATGTTTAGCACATCATCGAATGAAGAATGAGAAGTAGTGAGATGGCTACGTCAATTTTTGTGAAAACCCCTCGTCAGAGTATTTGTCAGCGGAATAAGAAGGGTTTGTACCCTCGTGAGTCTAAGATCCCCAAAACGGAAATTTCTTTTCGTGACTAGAATCCTTCCAAACACGCTGAGCACTCAACCACACATGCAAGATGAGTCCTTCCCAGGCTTGACCCCTTTGGTCATCAACGCGACTCGCAAGTAATTCTCCTCGACGTTTCGGTTCTGCCTGTGACGTAATTAATTGCTCACAAATCCGCCCCTTTCACTCGGTATCTCTTAGTGGCCTATTTGGGGGCATCCAAACTGGAAGGAGGTGCATTATCTAGTGATTGATGGCGGCTTAGACGCCAGAGCGAATAATTAGCGGCGGTACATATTTCCTTCTGAGACACAGAAGCACCCTCGACATCGAGGAACGTACTTGAATCGAGCCGTATAATTTCGTACAATTGATCTCACTGTCAGATTTACTGATTGATTGTTTCGTAGAACAATTTTATGTGCTCGTATCTTGAAAGAACGACCGCTCTGTCCAAACAACTGAACAGAAAACTTCACAGGAGAAACATATTCGCCTAAAGAGTTTTTGCCAGTAGCGCATCACAACTTTCCTCGCCTCCAAATCCGATGATACTTTATACCCGAGGTATACCGCTCAATCATTCGACTAAAGCGTATGCATTTTATACCTCTAATACAATGCCCCTACCTTAATCTCACCCGCTAATTCAAATTTGTTGAAACAACAACATCTACTGATTTCATCACTTGTCAAAACGATCTGATCAGCGCCATTTTGAAGAGATGGGAGAATGCACAACGAGAATGAAGAAGGAATCGCTATAACCCCCGACAAAAAAGTCAAAACCTAAAGGCATTCTTATGATTTAATAATCTTATCCCAACTTCTAGAATTTACTGAGTTAATTCTTCATTCACTTAGTGAACAGCGTAGAGAAAATTTACCGGATTGTTAACGCGAGTATCCATGCGAACGGTTTGCTTTATTGTTCGTCAGTTGAGGAGTGAATGGAAAACAGCCTACATTCCGGAATTAATCCAAAATTGAATTTTTCCTTTATTCAATTTGGAGATCAGTATGTATTTGTGGTGACACATCACGTAACTTTCCTCGGCTCCAAGTTCGTTCAGAATTTTAGTAATCCAATCAATTTTTCACTCAGTTCATTCGTAGTAGGTAAGAAATAACGTGAGGGGTTCTGATACTGTGGAAACGAGTTGTTTCAGTGATTTTTGTTCACACGTCTGGAATTAAAGGGGGATAACTGCAACAACAACAAAATTAGCCAAAAAAACGACGTATGTTTGGATTCTAGAATTTCTGTTATTACTAAATATCTCATGGGCGAGTGATGATCAAATTACCATAGTATATAGAACGTACAACACTAATTTTTCAGAGTGCGGTAATTATGAGGAAAAAACTTCCCAATATTTCGTTGAAATATTTTATAATTCATCGTGTAATTCGCGTCATTTTCACTGAGATGAGACTTTTATGGCGCTATTGTGTTATTTGGAACTTCTTTACGGAAAACGACGTAATCAAAATTCGTCGATTTGTGGACAAAACGCATTCGATATTCTGATCGCTGTAATTACGGTGAATTTTTGAACCGACTTTGTCAATACCCTCATTTTGGCATGGCAACCTGCACTTTGAACCGATTCGGGTCAATTGTTTCCTATCAATCCCGTTCACAGACACACCCATGCACGTATTGAATGAATAAATGAAAAATTAAGTGAATAAATACCACAATAATAATGAATAAATTGCTGATTAGTTGAGTGCATAAAAAAATCAGATAAAATTCGTTGCATGGCAATTAGGCACAAGAAAGCGCGTGAGAAAATAACGCAACTTTTTCGGGGATAAGATTGAAAAAAAGGGTAAAGTGGTCGCAATTGGCTCGAAAATAAAATAAAATGCGACAAAACATTTTGTGAAAATCGTTAGGGAGTATAGTTGACGACACCGTTGAAAAGTAAAGTTAATCACGGAAAACGTAGTAAAATTGGAGGAAGAAACGAGCAAAAAACATTGTAAAGTCTTACACAACAGTTTATTACTGTATCGCACAGCATGATTGGGATCTATTCAGCACATCCAGCTTCAAAAAATATGTTCACCTATGAGCCCTTCGTGTTTGAATCAATATTTCCGATGATTCCCTTGATATCCTGCTTGACGAAGTCTCACACCTCCGAGACCAACCCTATTCGATTCAGCATTGAAGAATACCGGTAAACGATACTAACATGACCTGACTACAACCGAACAACGGAAATGGACATTTTGTTTGGTTACCTTTGTCTAACCCCCCCCCCCCTGCGCGTGGAGGGTGTGGGGGAATGCCTGGTAAGGGCGGACCAGAGTCCGCTGGTTTTATCCCCGCCTAGCGCAGACAGTTGAGTTGAGTGACGCTCACGCTTCAACGCACGCAGCCACCCGCACAGGTAGGAAAAACCCAATAAATTTTTGAGTCTCGAGCACAACCAGCTCCCACATGGCCCTATTAACGAAGTTCTCACTAATGTGAGTGGAAATGACTCCAGATTAGTTGCTAAAGCACTGAAAATCGGCGAATGTGCGTAGGACTGAGGAAAGCTATGTAATGCGTGGCATTGCTATCCTCCAACAATTAATTCGCACATTTTTTCAGGTTTTAACCTAAAAACCCAATGTTTTCGCACAATTTTTAAATAATTATCATTCAATTCCCAATTATTTTCACTTCAGTTACAGATAATGCCATTTTCGGACCCAGGTGCATGACAAACGATAAGATTTGAAGGAACTTTAATTTATTGTCAGCAGATTTCTATTTATTCATATTTCTTAAGAGTTCTTTGAGCTTAGGAAAGTAATAACTGCGTATCGACTATTTAAACTCCTCTAAATTATCACTGATTGTTGTATATTTTGATCATTTATCGGGTAAATTATTTAAATACGACTTTTCAGAGTCAAAAACGCCCGCGATTATTGGTGTTGACAATAAGACATGGGAACTACGAAAAGAACCCCCACACTTCATAATTTGCACGTCACGTATTTGATCGATCATTCGAAAATAATTTGATTATTGGACCTAACTCCACGGGCTACTTCAACCTCAACGCACTTACATCAATCAATCATCTTGGAGTAATATGGTTAAAAACATGCACCCTCCGGCGGGTGGGGAGAGGCTCCAATCAACTAGACAT
Organism: Pachypeltis micranthus; assembly: GCA_020466155.1. NCBI lineage: Eukaryota > Metazoa > Arthropoda > Insecta > Hemiptera > Miridae > Pachypeltis > Pachypeltis micranthus. The sequence goes on from CM035769.1 coordinate 46,140,615, forward strand.
TCTGACATAGAGGGGTTAGAGTCGTTAGTTGTAACAAAGCACGCATTCAGATTATCGATTTTCTCACAAAAGAGAAGGGCATCGATCCGTCGTCGGAGGGAATCAATTTGGAGCAGCCGGTTTCGCTCGGGTGGGAGACTGTGAGAGGCGGAGAGGTAAGATCTCAGATGGAGGATGACACGGAATCAAACATCTTAAGAAGACATTGCCTGAGGAAATGGGGGGAGGGTTTTTATTGCGGGAGAGAGAGGTTCGGTCGGGTCCAAGTTGAATGTCGGAGCGACACGCGATCCGCGTGACTCCGTACAACCGAGAAGGGGAAAGCGTTGAGCAGATCATCGAAGGGAGTGAACCAAGAAGATGGAGACATGAGCGGGGTTTCAGCAGATCTGCACGTAGATATGAATGAATTGGAAGAGAACGGCGTGGAAAGCAGGAGGAAACAATATGCCTGAATCAATTTGTCTCGGTCATTCGTGAACCACGTCTTGATACGTTTCAGCAAAAGTAGCGAAGGTATCACACAACATTCCCCACACACAAGTCCCCCCAGCGCAAACCATGACTTGCCACACAAGATACTGCCACCCAAAGGGTGAAGAAATTGTGTAAACAAAGTTGAGTTTTCTGAAGACCTTTATATCTTAAGGAATACTGAACTTAAGAAACCTAATTTCGTGGGGTCGTTTGTTTGTGTGTGGGTTCAATTTTTGGAAGAACGGCTGATTTCATTGAGCTGGTTATTTTTATCTGTCTTAGCCAAACGAAGTGGGCAGAAATGCTACGTTACGGGTATCTTCTTAACGTTTCAAGCGCTGCTGAGTCCTGAGTCCAAAAAACACCATTTGGGAAAATGATCTGTGTGTGTGTGTGAATCATGTGATGCAGGTGTGTCCCGTACTGCGTCCTGACACGGTCTGCAAGCAGGTTGCTGGTGCATTGTCATCAGAGGGCTGGGAAGTGGAGAAAGAGCAGTACTACGGGTTGTCTCTGGAGAAGAATTGATGCCTGACATCATCGCCGTTGGTTCCGACCAGCCTGAAATGGTCCTGGTTGTCTGTCTGGCAGCCGGGGTCTTGCTCTAACTTGGCAAGCCAAATATGACAGGACGGATCTTCGTGTAGCTGTCAAAAGCTCGTGCTGCACGTTGCGGAGGCAACATCAGGGTTGCAGCATTGACTGTTTCCTGGCTTGGTGTGTCGTGCAAGAAAAGTGGTGAGGAAATTCGTCGGCTGGGTGAGTCAGCAAGAGTTCTCCGAGGTATCACCGCCAGAGTGTGGGCTGGTGGTTGTTCTATCGAGGAACATTCTCCGATCCTTCTTTCCTTCCCCCTCCCAATCCTTCTATCCCTAGCGCCTGCGTAAGGTAGTCTGGGCGCCCTCCTCATTTCCTTACCTATTATTTATTTAGGTTTTCCTTTTTGGGTGCTCACCAAAAAAAATGTGGTTCTACGAACAAGATTGAGAGAAAATGGACTCCAAAATAGGGGTGAGAGTGGAATCAATTCAAATCTAACTCAAGTTATCACAGCGATCCAAAAACCAAATTTGTTCAAACTCAGTAGCGATTCCAACGATTTCGTTTCCTTTTTGTCAACAGTTCAACCTTTACACGCGACAGTTTCTGAGTCAACTCAATAATAAGGCTTCTTCTTGTAGGCGATGTATATTTCCGCAAGGTCCGTCAGTCTGAGAGCCTGTAGAGGATCTGAATCTGGAATGGCCAAAAGCGTGGCGTATGTAGAGCTTTCTGCCATTATGGCTACTCCCCCCCCCCCACACCATATTATTTCATCTTTAACATTTGCGTAGAGGTTCTAGGAGCAGTTACGATAGACGTTCTGGCGTCACCGCAGGTTCCAATCGTGACCGCACAGTACTACAAAGTTCGTAATTGTGGAAAAATGATTTGTGCAGCACCTTCGAAAACTACTACCGATCAAACAGTAACCATTCTTATCCATGAGCTACGCAACACAAAGTTCATTCGCCGTTTTTTTTTTGCCCCAGCAACGAATTCAGTGTCATTTCCACTCAGCTCTCTTTATTTAATTAATTAGTTAGATAATTAGACCACATGGAAATCGTTAGTGCGTGGTATTTCCGAATTTATTGAGTCACACCTACTTACACCACGACGTTCATTGAAGAATCCTTACGTAAGTGACCCATAGGACTGTCGATGCCATTCTTACTTTCTTTGCCCTTTCGAAGTAGTAAGGAAAGCTATTGAATCGGCTGAAGACATACATGCATTTGAGCTTCCATCAAATTTTTACGACCAAAAAACAATCGAACTGTTCAAATTAAAATGACGTCAACCCCAACGCCTTTAATAGCCTAAACATAATTATGGGATTTTTCGCTTCTGTTACTCCATGACAATTAACACCAAGCAAATAATCGTGTCGACAGTGTCATGTCTCTTACACACATGTATTACTCGGTCGTGGCATACGTAGGAGCAATCCACTAGAAACCTTAGGTGCTACCACGTTCTGAGCAGTTCAAATAACAGTTGCTAGATTAGTAAAAATCATTTAATGCAGTGGGGCTGAAGAAAGTTGTGAGATACGTCGCACCACACGTGGCGACACGTTTCCTATGGCAGCAGTCGGGGCCTCGACGTAGAATGAACGTTACCTTCGATTTGATTGACGCTCCTCCGGCTCTATTGTCATCTCTGACGAGCATTTCGACGTCCTTTGTCCGCCAGTAATTAACAGTCCATTGGTTTCTAATACGGTTTCTCTCAAACGCGGGGTATTCCGTTACGCGTCTCAAGATTGGGGCTTCTGCCCCTTCAATGGAGGGCGGCCCCTGAGCTTGTTAACGCCCTGAAACCCGACACAATCTCGAAATGTCGTGCAAAGCTCGTCGCGTAACCCGACTTTTGTTCGTGGAAGATGTGACACATTGTGTTGGCAAATAGTAATTAAAATCATCTACCACCAACTGACATACCTTAACTGCTAGTTGTTTAATTTAATTATTATGAATCTAAAAACGTTGCAAATTATTACACAGCGGTTTATTGTTCTCTCGCACAGCATGATGGCACAGCTTGACGCAGTCTCACACCTCCGAGACTCATCCCGTTCGATTGAGCATCGAAAAATACCAGTAAACCATATGACACATGGCCTGACTACTACAATGCGTCCCGCGAATTCACTAAAATATTAAACTTTGGCTCACTATAATTACTATTATCGGATTAGACGCAATCGTATACCTCTGAGACTCGTTTCATTCGACCCAGCATCGAAAAATACCTAGACAACGATACGAAACGCGACGTAATTGCGATAAAACTAACAAAATGGCGCTTTGGACAAATTTGTTTTTTACCATTTTTTGCCCGTAACAACCATGGACTTTGCCCGATCGGAATGCCAAGCAGGTGGACACAACTGGATTCCAAATGGGATTTTTGTGCGTAAGAATGGGTATCGAAAGAAACGGTCCACGTTAAAGGCCTAAAATGGCCCAGACTGCCGACAATGGCGGACGGACATAGCAGATGCTGCTCTCGTCATCTTCAATGGAAATCTCATTTTAGCGTGCTCAACTGTATGCACACAAAACAAAAACACGAGTTTTCGGCGTAAAGAGACCACAGTAGGTTCTTCGGCGTAAAGAGACCACAGTAGGTTCTTCGACGTAAAGAGGCAAAAAAGGTTAATAAAATCCAAGAATTGGTGAAATTGTTAGAAATTTGTAAGCATACAGATGTCCGTCAAGGTTGACCTTGAGACTGTTAATTCTAACGCTTAATCGAAACAAATTCTTTTATAGGTGAAGAATAAGATTATCTGGAACCACGAGAGATCAGAATGTTGGAAAGCTGTGGGAGTGGGTGGCTTAGGACGCCTATTCATCTTTTAAGGACAACCACAATTTCTATAGCGATGGAAGGAGTAAAATCCGGGGATTTGTCAGAGCGGGGCTCAATGTGGCCATCAGCCAAGTTGAGCGTGTGAATGGGAACTAGGCGGAGGAGCGTCGATGAGAAGGGGCTGCTGGGTTCTGCCGAAGGGGAGCAGGTAATGAAACCTATATAGAGCGGATCATGAGTGGTCAGAGGTTGGAGGAAACGCCAAGACCTGGGTGTGTGGAAGGAAGGTCTCCCCTACTTTGGGTGAAGGGGCGGGGGAAGTATGGAAAAGCGCAAACGACTTTTTGAAGAGTCGTCCAAAAGGGTCAGTGTTCAAAACAGCATTAGCAGCCAGAGGCTCCTGCCAGGGCCCTTCTGCATTAAAGCGGAGCAATGGAACGTGGAAGGGAGGCTCGGAATTAGGTGGGTCTTTTCTCCATTCAGATCCCCTTCGCGCCATCCATCCACCACTTCACCCAGACTCTCGACCGCTGGACAGCCGGAGCTCCCGCTGAATTGGAGCCTTTTTTTAACCCTTCGATCCGATTACTTGGCCGCGAGGTCGACGAACACAAAACAATGCCATTCTTTTGCCACAAACCCCCTGCCGGCCACCGATTCTCCCTCGCATTCACGAAAGCTCTCAATACCCCAGGAGAGTGAATTCAACAACTGAAACCCCCTATCGCATTTTAATGTACAAAATGAAATTGAATTTGACGAAAATCAAATTGATATTTGAATCACGACCCGAAAATATTTGGAACTTAACCATCAAATGTACAGGAGACATCACACTACTTTCTGTAGCTTACAAGGTTACTGAGTTCATTTACTTCTATTCTACGTCACATCATGATCTACACAAAGTTCAATGCTTGACACCACTAAGAGACATCCAGCCTCTGATTCTGTTAGCTCGATATTGTCTTGTCCAAACGACTACAATTTTTAGGAATTTCCTAAACTAAATCATTTTACTAAATTGTAAAAGACACCATTTACATCATTACCAAGCGCTGTTTCAGATCATAATTCCAGCAATTGGCCTAGAGTGTAGGAGCAAATCACCATGCCGGGCATAGCTGGACTTCTGGTTTTTTCACTCGAGAAATAGTTGTTCCAGTACTGTGGACATAAGACAGTTTCTTCCTTCAAGACTACTTTACCTTGCACGTCTAGAAGAAAACAGCTACTTAGTACTGATGAGACACGAAGCACTTGTTCTAAAGGAAGAGTACTTGTAGCTTCGCCACAATAATGAAACAAGGACTTCTGAGGAACTGCACACTGGCCGCCCTCTTTGTGTTTAGGGAGTGTGGAGAACTGGAATAAGGTAGATGAGGTCCCGACAAGAAGTCAAAACGGGATGATCATGGACTCGGAATGGGCCTGGGAATATAAAGGTTGCTCTGCATCCCTTGTCTGGCTATTGTCTTGCATTCTCAGCCAGCCCGCCTCGTTTATTCTCAGGACTATCTACCAACCGTATTCAAATTTCGTGGTAACGAAATAATGAGAACATACAGAGGAATCTAACTCTCTCTAAACCACTAGTCTTTTTCTGTCACGGGGCTCTTCCGTGTGCACCACATTGCGACAGAGAGTGCATTGATTACGAAGAGAAAAGAAAGATGGAAGATGGTGTAGACGTTGAAGGGTGGGGAAGGACTCTCCAGATTTACAAAGAGCAACGGACCAGGAGGCTCATGAGGCCCCGGAGGAAACCCAGCCCTGACCAGAGCATCAATAAGGTGAGGTACTGTGAGCAATATAAGGAACTCAAGAACAAAGAAATCTCTGCACAGCACACATTCATGGGCGGTGCCACCTAGTACTGGGAACCAACAGCCATGTTTTCCAGCTAATCACAATATCCATGATGGGCGAGCAGGTGCTCTGATCTGATAAGCAGAAGGAAATCTTAAGATAGACTGGCACCAATCAATAATCAAGGCCTGAGAGCCTTTCAAGATAGGAAAAGAGCTGCCAACATTTCAAAGAAATGAGAAGTTGACTCTGACGTGAAGGGCGCAAGAGGATTTCTGAGACTGAGCATGACGAGAAGAGGACATCAACTCCCAAGAAGAGCTCCAACACTCCTAAACCCTGATACAAACCTCGTTTGTCGTGTTCTTCACTCTCATTCAATCACAAACGCACAACACTATCTGATACAATTTGCACCCAATCCCGTTCAAGTACTTCCTGATGCAACTGAGGAACCCCCACTGTGGCCTCAAATGGACCGATTGTGTGGGCGCCCATGAATCACCTCTTGTCCTCTCATTCCATCCCCAGCCCCATGAGAGCTGGTATTTCCTGATGCAACGTTCATTGTGGCACAAAACGCAAGACAACCTAGAGGACCACACCTGCAACCTCCTCTGGCCAGAGTAGAGGAACACCAAGCACTTTGAGCCGCACAGCAGCCAGCGCCTCACATGTTCCGCCAACTCACACTCTGCCTCGCAAAATCTGCAACTTTGTACCTCAGTGACACTGCCTGCTCTCTTACCATGTTGGGTGAGATGCTGAATTATTTCCACTCCCCCACATTACTTGAACTTCTTTCTAATACACATACAGCCCACTTTTCCTTCTCCTCAACGTCACAAAACCTCTGCCAAAGCCGAACGGCGTTGGTGATCTGTAAACTCTCCATACGATTGCCAAGGAGCGAATAAAACTGCGTTGGCCGAGCTCTCCCTCTTTCTACTCCCTCCCATTCTTAAGGAACCTCAAATCACTCGCCATCTTTCGAAGCCCTTTGTTCTTCGGTAACACTAGCTCTTTCCAATTCCCTTTGGGAAAGAGGCCGATATATAACTGTGAGAAAATTATAGGAGTTCGCATAGTCCCCTGGCGAACATTGGTCGTTTGGCATTTACAACCAGAGTCGTTCGTCCTGCACAGCATTCAATTCGGCCTCCTCTGGAATCTCTCAAGGAGCCTCTTCCTCTTCCAATTATTCTTGTTGCTTGTATTGAGGGGTTACTCCAGCGACACCTCTACAATATCCATCAGAGTGGGAAACAGACACTGCCAGTGCCACTATTGCGTGTATCCAACCTTCTGTGACGGGTTGGTAGAGAACATACTAAGTACAGTGATGTCACTTCTTACTTTCTTGTTGAGATTTACCCGGCTCGTTGGCTACGGCTCTCAGACTTCAGTGCACAGTCCCTTGTAAATGGATAAAAGATATTAGGCCGATACTGTCGCCCCTGCCACAATGGGCTAGAAGAAGACCTCCTGAGCCATTGTGAAGCACGGGAACTGGCAAACTGTTCCAGTCTCCAGCCTGATGATATTCTCCAGACGTTCGTTTTAATCTACGAATCGCTGCGGTAAAATCCCTTGAATTTCAACATTTATCCAAAGCTGCCGGTATTTTTGATGCCACCTGTAAGTTTTCCTGCGTGCAAGAGTGGTTTGGATTACTCTGGGGCCCAGACCCCACTAATTCAGCCACCCACACACTTTGAACCCCCATACAGCACGGCATTGAACTCCATGATCATTATGGTGATCTCTAATTTAAATTTTACCCAACGAATCGGAACACACTGATTCACAGAATCGTCCGGGAGGATAACGGCTTTGGGCTAGATACGGCGCCAGAAAGCGTTCGACATGAGTTTCGACGGATATTAATAAGTCAATGATGTATGACGCACTGATATAGCAGGAGATCGCCAGGGGCTCTTTGCTGATTAGGCATCACACATTCGTGATGTCTGGAATGACTTTGAATCATCAGACAGAGTCTCCCTGGGCTAGCGTTCAGCTCCACCACGTTTGCAGCGTTCAATTCCACCCTTCTGTAATTACTCACGAAATGAGTTGGCTCATCCCAAGACAAAATGGTTGGGCTTTCTACACTTGACCGTCCGTTCTGGAACCACAGGAAATTCCAAACCAACCATTATCTCTCTTTCAATCTTCTGACCCAATCAACCTATTTGCAGTGTCCCCAATTGTGTTTTTCCTCATTCCCTTCCGTCATCTTACTTCTCACCCCTTACTTGCCACCTCATTATGGCAGTCTACTGTATAACTCAAGTCTACTCATTCTACTGTATGCACTAGCTCTCAACGCTAGTCCTGGCTCACATTTGTATACGTCATGTGAACTCTATCTCCCAGTTACTCAACTCTGAATTATATCACTATCACATATCACGTGAACGTTCAATCAACCAGAGTAGCAACAGTCCTCTCTCTCTCTCTCTCTCTCTCTCTCTCTCTCTCTCTCTCTCTCTCTCTCTCTCTCTCTCTCTCTCTCTCTCTCTCTCTCTCTCTCTCTCTCTCTCTCTCTCTCTCTCTCTCTCTCTCTCTCTCTCTCTCTCCCGATGAGATTGTAGTGTTTCTTGAACCTCGTTACAAATGAAATTGGTCCTTTTTTTGGAAATATAGTTACTTATTTAACCCGATATGTGGAAAAAATCCGTTGTTTTGCCACTAAATAAAATTGAGAAACCAAAGGACTATATATGTGTTAATGATCTATGTATTCCAGGAGAAATTCTGGATATTTGTATATACAACCGCTTAAAAAAGGTTGCAAATAAAAAGGGAGTAATTGACTAATATCTGGCTGGATTTTCGGTCCAAAGTACCGAATTAGCATTGGTTCGTGTTTTGGAAGTTGTTAGAAGATCAACGGATAACCGAAAAGTAGTAGTTACGTTCATTGATTTTGCTCGTGCATTCGACACAGTGAACCACGCGCTGCTTGCGCATATATTAAAAGCCTACAATGCATCACATGATTTAGCGTTGTAGTTTTCCGAGTTCAGAGGATTGGCACCCCGAGCGGTAATACGCCTTATTTCATTATTTTCTTAAACTGAATCTCATCAAGTTTTGAGCTATCATGTAAATACATGTAATACGCGGACGACCTTCAGCTTGGCTTCAACCAGAAGTCGGTTCGTTAGAAGGGGCAGTGCGTATGATGAATGAAGAGCTAAAAGTAATTTCTCAAAAATGTACAGCGGTGGTCATTGAGAATTCTGTTTTACGAAATCAGATAGATTTTCAGTCGTGTAGAAAAATTGTGGTCCAGTCAGCCACGCTTCCGTTTGTCAGGGTTATTGGTTGATCGTAACTTAACGGCCACATGATGATGCCTTTACATCGAAAGCGTTCGTCCACAGTATCACACCAGCCAGAGAAGATGGATTCTCCAAACAGGTACAGGTGTTAACTTTAGTAGGAAGAATTATTTTTGAATCAATTCCTAATTTTGTTTTCTGCCATCGTGGTATAGAATACATGTATGTGCAGATGGAATGTATATGCAGATATATAAATATGCAGTCAAACATGTGGTATGCAGTGTGGTTTGTCAAGAAAAAAACGGTTAACCGAAAAATAGGAAGAAACTTAAAACTGACGTATTTATTGCTGAAGTAAAAGCAATGAATTCGGGGAAAGTTTACGCAGAGAAGAGTGTGGATGTTTTCAATAATATGGTAACTTCTCTCTATGATCGCCACTGTCCATTAATGCAAATTAAACCAAAACACCCTCCCACTACTTGGATTTCTGAGGACATAAGAACGTTAATGGCGAATCGGAACATTGCCTATAAAGCGTTTCTCAGGTCAAGAACGAACGAAAATAAGAACACCTTGAGATCAGCGCGGAACAAATTAAAGCAAAACATGAGGAATGCAAAAATTAGATATTTTCGTGAGCTTTTTGAGTCGTCACGCCAACCTAGCGACTTTTGGAACATAGTCAAGGGCATGGGATTTGGAAAGCGGATCGTAATTCCGGATGTGCTGCCTGTGCCGGTTGATGAGCTGAACGAACATTTTGGTCGTAAAAGGGGGAAGTCATGCTTGCCGGGGTTGATAGAAGAGTACAGAACTATGGCCGGGGTTCGAACTAATCATTTCGAATCCATTGTAATTGGCCAGTGCACGGTGGAAAAAGTTATTTCGTTCATTAAGTCGAGCGCAGTAGGGATCGATGGAGTTTCGATAGAAGTATTGAAATTACTAGTTGATGTGATAAGTCCTGTGCTCACTCACATCTTTAATGAGTCTGTGAAAACAGGGATCTATCCTGGATGCTGGAAGCAAGCTGCTATTCAGCCTTTGAAAAAAGTAGAGAAGCCACAGGGTGTGAGCGATTTCAGACCAATAAGTATTCTGTGCGTCCCCGCAAACATATTTGACAAGTGTGTCTACCAGCAGTTCAACGATTCCGTATTGTCAGCTAGGCTCTTCACCGTTTTTTCAGACCAGCTGCCTCGTCTCTTTACGCAGTGCGGATGACCTACAGCTTTATACAAGCGTACCATTGTCTCACCTGTCAGAAGGAGTCAAGACAATAAATGAGGAGTTGGTGCGCGTGGTATCATGTTGCGAAAGTCATGGAATGACGATAAATGCTGCCAAATCTAAAGCCATGATCCTGGGGACCACTAAGCTAGTGACACAGTGTGATGCGATGTGGATACCAGAAGTGTGCATTAATAGTGAACCACTAGAATACGTGATCAACATAAAAAACCTGGGGATAAATGTATCACGCACGCTGTCATGGTTGCCACACGTCACGCTCTTATGCAAACGTGTGTACGGCTCAATATACCAGCTTCGAAGGTTAGCAATAGATATGCCGTTAAGTGTAAGACGGAGGCTTGTCGAAAGCTTGGTACTGCATAACTTTGATTACGCCATACTAGCGTTCTGCGACATGAACAGCGAGCAGTGCGATAATATTCAGAAAGCACTGAATTCGGCAGTACGTTTCGTTTATCGCCTCAAAACATCTGCATGTAACGCGACCATGTTGTTTAGGATTTTTAAGTACGGAAACCCTAGATACCTCCGTGAAAGGTTTATGATGCTGGGTGAAGGTCACATGCATGGTACGTGGGGCGAACTCATGCAGGTTCCAAAGCACAGGACCGTACTATATAGTAGATCTTTTAGGATTTGAGCAATCCGTGTATATAACGAACACAGAGATATATTTGATTTTAATTTAAGTGTAAATAGGTTTAGGAATAGAATGAAAAAAATGTTAATAAAAAAATACGAGGAAACCAAACAATGAGAGGTATTTACGTAATTGTCAAGTGTAAGTGCGAAAAGTGTAGTGGACGTGGAAGTGCAACAGATGATTTGTCAGAATGTTAGATGATAATTTTTTATTTTATTCGGGTGGTAATTACAACTAGAAACAGTGATTGTTACATAATTAATTCCTGGGAACAGGGAAGAGAGGGCCTTAAGGCTATTGTTTCCCAAGTTGTTAAATAAATTCTTCAGTCAGTCTCTCTCTCTCTCTCTCTCTCTCTCTCTCTCTCTCTCTCTCTCTCTCTCTCTCTCTCTCACCCATCAACTTATTTGTCGTCTGTACTGAATTTCATAGTTCTCCTTCTCTTGCACCCAACACCGAGTGTTACGAATATTTGTCGTTTAATCCTTCGGTCAGATAGAGACGAGAAAACTGTAAAATAGCTCCGCAGTTTGTGCACTTTGGTAAACAAGCTGAAATTTTGGTTTCCTGACTGTGAAGAAATCCTCCAGACGTTAATATCTGACAAAAACTCAAATATTGTAGCGTCGGATTACTGTGATTTCTACGTCCTTCCGTCTGACGTTAGTAATCATTAAATTATTCAACGAGCTCAGAGTAAGAGTTGGCACAAAAAGTGTTTTTTTACGGCATTCGGGAGAAGTCGAACGTCCACTGGGTTATTTTCGTCCCTCGTTATTCAAATCTATATATTTCCTCTATTCATCATTTTTGACTCAAACGAAGGCAAGTCAAATAAAGGGGCGCTCTATTATTAATCAATCATGGGCGTGGAGGCGGCTGTAGGATCGGCTTCCGTGGTGTGGTGTGGTGCGGGGGGGGGGGAGGATAACTGCAACGCACTTACTCAGTGAAGATTGCCGGTAGGGTAATGGTGTACGGGGGATGGGAAGGATGATGGATAGTGGAATCCTAAAACAGAGCGATAATGGTCGAGGATGTGAAGGAACTCCACCTTCGGCATACGAGGGATTTGGGCTGGTGGGCGCTGTCTATTCCCAATGGGTTTATTGAAAGGGTGAGGGGGAAAGAAAAAATTCGTTACGCAATTAGCGGGGGGGATTTTTCAGGGGTTGCTTTTGACGAGCTGACTAACTGAAGAGGTAGCCGGTGAACTGTGTCAGCTATTGATAGAGCGAACTCGAAACTCCGGGTTATAAAATATTAATGCGCCGTAAAAATCGGGGTCGTAACTCGTGAAATATTCGTGAAATTCGGCCGTCAACGTGAGTTTTTAATGAACGAAATTTATGACGTGAAGTGCAGGAATATCATTTCACCGTACAGTCACTTGAAGGGCTATTCACTTTATTATTCATAACTTCATTACCTTTATTACCGATAACGATTCGAAACTCCTGGATTTATGAGGGTCATTTTTCTTCACGACCACTCTTTGACATAGCAGGTGGGACGCGTCGCACTACATGTCTCACACTTCACCTACTGGCGGCGGTTCACGCCGCGACCGAGACTGGGGACAGAGACGCGAGACCGAAGACAAGAAGACGGTCTCCGCCCCGGACAAGTGGTGTCTTGTGTCACGCTCGAAAAGCAACTGCATTTACCTGAAAAATGGCTGCGTTTGGCGACGAAGATTGCAAAAATATTTAGTGTCATCTCTAAATATGAGCTCGAAGACAACAACGGACCAAGTCAACGCTCATATACAAGTTCCTCGTACGATTCTCGAATAACTGTAGCTTCGTCTGAACACCAAACACGAATTTATCGATGAATCGTCTCGACCAATCGAATTTATTTTGACCAGAAATTGTCTTCTTCCTTCAACAGTAACTCTCTATGTCTTTCCGTTAACATTACGAAACTAGTGACGAAGTCAACACAACACGCAACTGACTTCATCGACAGACTACGATACGGAATGAATCGCAGTATTGGTTGCAGTCTCGCTCTCGACTCACAGTTGACGCTGAAGAGACAGAGACGCTTGTCGCGGTCTCCTGACTCTGTCCCCGGTCTCCCGGCACGAACTGCCCCCTAAGACGATACCACACTCCACATTCATCTAGGTTCGAACTCGCTGATTTACTGTGTTGCACTTCCGCTTTTGGTCATCGTCCCTTGCAAACTGGTCCGTACCGTTTATATCCAAGAGTTTCTGCCCCTAAGCCTTGTGGTTGTTTCCGAATTCAACGTCGCTTTCTCTATGCTACTACCATCAGCCAAAAGTTTAACCGCAAATTTCTCAGGAGTTGTTTGATTTAGAGCTGCCAAAACCAATCCAGTCAATCTCCGGTGGTCTTCTTTCTTTCAATATTCTAAGCTCTGACGAACACAAGGATTAATAGATCTGACGATATTTTTCCCACACATACCAGCAGGGTTTCTTGTATCCTCCTCTCTTTACCTCACTTTGACCTCCCGCTTTGCCAAGGCAGTTTACCCAAGAACTCTTCTCTCATCTCTCGTTCTGAGTTCCCCAAAATATTGATTGTCGTTTGAATCCGTTTCCTTCTTTTCTTTTCGACAGAAGCGACGAACGAACGGGCTCATAAGCAGAGTAACGAGCCTGTAGTAGCTGCGAGCCAAAAGCTACACTCGTCCCCTCAGGAACCCGGGAATACTGTGAGCTAAATGACTCACTGGGATGCTAAGACATTGATAACTTACCCTTTTCTCTTAAGGTTATGTTGTCTACTCCACTCGTTTAGCCTAGTGCACACGAGTGTGGAGGGGCAGGGCTTACAAGTAATGTAGCAATGACGTTGAGGTCACTCACACACCTGGAAACACACAGTTGACTCCCCCCCCCCACCTTTGAGCAAGTTAATAGGTCCGGCCACTTATATCTCGTACATAAATTTCTACGATTGCCTGCTCTCTTTGATGTGCAGTGGTCCCTTTCTAGAATTGAACAACGAACCACTTAAAACCTCACAAGTCCGAAAATCTCTGGCCCGAATCAGCTCCTTCGTGTTCAATATTTGCTTCTAAAGCACATAAATTTGTCTACCAACCAAATGCGCGTGGGGTACAATCGGCTGATTAAACGCGATAGTATACGACTAAGCAAAATGTGGTCGGATCATGTAGGCAGAACGGTTGAAAAAGAAACCGAAGGAGAAGAGAAGCAGTACTCTAGAAATGAGATTAACTGACCTCAAGTATTAACTCAACTGAGGGAAAGGGACGAGGCCATAAGGAATTTAGCTAAGTAACTAGTTAAGTATGGCACCTTGATAAGCCTCTAGAGACTCTAACCGTAATTTGTACTTAACTCTCCCAAGTTGGATAGTTGAAACAACGGCCTCTTCATCCTTCCCTACCCTCTTTAACTATCGAAAACACCTGCGCATCCGGAGGCCGCCACTGGGATTATAAAGGCCCAGGAGAAAATGAATCAGAAAGGTAATCCACCGACGCTGCCTCGTGCAGAACAAGGAATAAGCTAATTTTTACTTTCCGCTCCACAAAGAGAATCGCTCAACAACAAAAAATCGAGCAAGGCGCATTACATAACTGTCCACAGCCTACTAAGAGATTTTCATCTCTCTACCTACTAACCCAAAACACTTTTCAGTCGATATACGTGAACCTGGTACACCTACACGCAACATGCCATTATTCATTAAAAAACAGTCTAAGTCATTTACGGGACTGTCAACACGATTTTTACATTTCTTAGCTCCACGATGTAAAAAAAAAATAAATGTGCGACAAGCCTAAAGGTTTTCTTGAGTTTCTTTTTTCAGATCATAGATCCAAAAACACCATTCGAAAAAGTGGTGTGTGTGCCTGTGAACGCGAATGAGAAAAAAAGGTGTTGAGCCAAATCGGCTAAATTTATGTCCATCCTGCAAATCACGATGAGAAGCCAAAATCATGGAGTGCGGGAAGTCGGTTAAAAACTAACAATAATTATTACAGTGATCGAAATAAGAAATGTTTTCTTATAAAAACGGCTCTAATGAATATGTTAACTTTTTTTATGAAAACGTAAAAAACGAAGCACTGTACAATTATCGCCCGTGAAAAAATGACAAGAACAGCACAATAAATCATTCAATTCTAAAACGATCCGATGAAAATTAATTTTAGAACAGCTTTTTTTTTTCATATGTGCCACATGTGTGACACAAGCGATCTCAAACAAATCAGGGAGGTCTTCTAATAAGAGACCTATATAATGAAACGGTCGTTAGATAATTAGAAGCGAACACTGGAATTGAAAAACTCAGACCAACTCAGATCAAGATTTGTTGATTAATTTTTTCGCAGCAAGTGGTTTGTAACGGAAACAACAGCTCTTCAAACGTGTAGGATCTGAAGAAAACACCTAACTTCCTGCGTAGGGCTAGGGAGAGTAAAGCTATGCAAAGCGTCAAAAAATTAGTTGCCAATCCCAGTAAATTCGACGACACGGTACGTTCACAGGCGCCGTATATTTCTAGGGTACAGCTCGTGACGAATTAAAGTAAGTTACCAGAAAGATCAAAATTATTAGAGTCGCATTCGAGATAAATGTAAACCTCCCCCCTCCCCTCTCCACCCAACTTCGAATCGATAGAAACTCCTTATAATCTTATTTAATGCTTCTAAGAAATAACGAAAAAGGAAAACAAATAAAGGGACCGATCCATTGGGCTCACGCAGATCTGACAGCGCACTAAAATGCGGGTTTTTCGATACAGTAGATCTCGAAACGTAACGACGTAATAAAACTCAATTTTTTGCACGTTAACAATAAATTTGCTACCTATTTGTGGGAAGGAAAGTGAAGGCTGGCCAGAGAGACTTCTCTCATCCGACACTGCTCTACGCATTCGTTGTCTCTGCGGTAGTTTGGATTCACCAAAACCATTGATCAAGCTAAGAGCAGGCTTTCAGACGACAAAATATCTGGTGAGAATACCTGCAAGTTATTACACGACGGTTTCTTGTGCTCTTGGGCAGCATTATGGCACAGTTTGACGCAGTCTCACACAACCGAAACTCATCCAGAACGATTCAGCACAGAAAAGTACCAGTAAACCATACGAAACATGACATGACTGTATTGGAACGACGAAAATTGACGTTTTCTAGGCGTCGCTAGCCAATCAGCCGACCTAACGGGTAGTTGGAGAGTGGCAAGAGGCAGTAAAAGAGGAAATGAGCGCAGGCCTGGGGGAAAAATAAATTTCGCTACTTTGTACCACGAGTTCGTAAACTACCAGAATTCTCCTCACTATATTTACTGTAATTTCACTATTGTCCATCCGGACGCAGTAACGCATTTTTAATACCCGTCCTATTCCACTAAGCATAAAAAGAAGATCAATGGAACGACACCAAATACGAAGTAACTGAAATAAAACTTCCAAAATGTCGTCTTCGGCCAATTACATAAACCTTTTTTATCCATGACAACCATGCGTCTGGTCTGATCGGATTACCGAGCAGGCGGGCATAACTAGATACCAAATGGAATTTTCGTGCGTAAGAACGGGTTTTGTTGACCAATTTAAAGCCAAGATATGGACTGGTCGGCGGAAGGTCATTGCAGATATGGAATCTCTCTGCCTTAAAAACGTGGAGCGTGAAACTGAACATATTTTATGGTATTACCATGTTATTCGATGATGCGCATAAAAATATATAATCAAAATCTTTGAGCGGTTTTTGAGGACGAGCATGGTGTTTCGATCAGTTTTAGACCGATATTCCTCAAAACCTTTTGCCACGCCGTGGTGATTTACTGGCCAAATATGAAATTTGAGTCGATTTGATTAAGATGTTTTCTCTCAATCACACACACAGATCATTTTCTCAAATGGTTTTTTCGGACTAAGAACCCCTTGAAACGTAGCGGTCTGAATTTTTTTTAAATTGTCGATCTCTGAATCACTATATTTCCTTCTACGTAGCATTTTGGGAGGTACACGATGTACATGAGACTGGAGCAGCCCAAAGAGCGTTGTCTATGCTCACGTTGAACAATTACGACGGTCAGCACATTTCAATAATTTGACCTGTTGGTTAGGGAATAGGCTTTACAGTTTCGATATTCATCGACGGGCTGCTGATGTTCTTAGTAACAGGTTATACCTTTCGAGGACATTAACGTGATTAGCCCCGTGGTGAATAAACGAAGAGCCGCATGACGTCTTTACAGCACCCAACTAACGCCCGCAACCGCGCGCCGAACCAATTTTAATTTGGCTCCGATATAATTGAACTTTATTGCAACAACGTCTTCCAGACGACACCCCGCGTCTTGCATTTTAAACGCAGGTGGATGGGTAACGATTTTTTCCCTCCCCAGCAGCCTCCAACAACCGACGTATTCCATTAATATGCTGTAGGATGCCTCTGCTCCCAAAGGAAAAAACGATCTTTCCGCTATCTCTTCGCTCCGTTTTCAATATGATTGGGATTATCGGTCTAGCGGAGTTGACTTATATCCCTTAAGCGGGAAAATGTGTACAAAATGGAAATTTTTTCAAGAGATCTCAAGGTAGGACGAGATATGTATTTGGTTGGTGGTGGTTGGGAAGTGGTGGATGGGGAGAGAAGGGGGATATCGATCTAGCCGCAGCTCGCCTGTAACTTACTGTTGAAGCTTGGGACGAAGGAACAAACTTGGAGAGCCTTTGAATCCCTCGAGAGTGGCTGAGGAAGTCGAAGTAAGGGCAAGTAGCAGTAATAGAAGGAAGGGAAATCTTTTCTTTTTTTTTTGAATCTCAGACTGGTTGGCACTAGGTGGGCTGAAGTGGCTGCCTTCAATAGATCTGGAGGGCCGCAACATTTGAGCCATTTCAGAAAAATCTGACCGAGACGGCTTGAAATACGTGGCAAACTCCAATCCCTTTGACATTTCATTGCATTCAACTACCTTCAGTCGAAGTGTACGTGTACCAACATCAATACAAGTAATGCACGTAATAAATAATTCACCATAAATTGGGTTTTTATAGATTGTAACGTGCTTGGGAACAGCAACTTGTAATTCGTGATTCACGTGGATTCAAACGCGTGGAACTCAAAATTGAGTTTGCATAAAGCGCGACATTTAGTCGAACAATAACTTCATTGCAAAGAATTAAGAAATACTGGGTCAGCGTCAGTAAACACGTTCCGCCTCCCATGAATATTAAATGAGTCCTTGAAAAAGTTGAAGTGATAACCTTGGCTCACTGTAGGAAAATAAACACTTCAAAATGAGAAAACAGAGGATCCAATCCTCCAATTCAAATCGCAACCCACTGTTTAGTATGACAACTTAATTCGAGCGACTGAACTCAATAAACACCACTGCCTAAGACATTGGAGTAACAGTTGGGAAATTGTAACTAATCTCTGGTCTTACATAGAATTCAAATCAAACGTCCACTGCTGACTGATATAGCAACCCAACCGAATAACGACAGGAACGACTATGTCCTTCACAAAATGAAGTCCACAGCCTAAGCATATTGTACCAGGGGCGTAAATGTTAGATTATACCTTTCGAGCAGAGGTTGCTATCAAATCGGGTTTGAATTGAGCTATTTTCAAGACGAAGGGGTAAGGCTCACGTACCAGAATAACAAGGTGTGTAAGGACTCACCTTTGAAGTCTTCAAACTGACGACACATTCGCGGCGGGAGAGCGGAGGTAGGACAAAAGCGTTAGAATATCTTGCCGCGCACAGGTGGAACACGGAACAAAAATCCGACTAATAGCACTTCATTTTGGCTAATCTCGCGGGTTCACATAGGTTTTAAGAGAAACGGAATTTTCGTCGCGAAACAGATAACACGACTGCGTTCTGGTGTCACCAAACTTTTCAAACATTTAATTGATAAATCGGAATTTTCAGTAATCACATCGGGTTTCTCCAAGGTAGTTTGAAATGATTAAACGATCGGAATGAACGAATCTACGATTAAATTGGCCAGTTAATTTCAGAACTGGGTTTCGTCCTATGTTTGTTCAAATCCACGAACGTTGAGCGTACGAAAGTACTAGCCTATTTATCTAGAACTCGTTTGTCTGATAGACCAAGTTGACTTGATTTGCAAGATCTCCCCTTCAGATTTGTACGTTTCAAGGGCTTCCGAGTCCAGAAACCACTATTTTCTAAAACGTTCTGTGAGCCTGTGAACGCGGTTGAGAAAAAACGGCTGAAACTAATCGACTCAAATGCCATATTTCAATTTTGATTAATTTTTCAGTATGAACAGCTCCGAATAACTACGAAATGATAACTTTCACTAAGTTGGACTGAATTCAACTCACTATTTACAATAATTTGAGCGTTATCCATCTGGACGCTGTTTTGCATCTTTGAGACCCATCCTAGTCGACTCAGCACCAAAAATTACCTTGGAAACGATGCCAAATACGACGTAGATACAATAAAGTTAGTTTTTGGCTACTTTTTTGAACCATTTTCGCCTATAACAACCATAGGTTTCGTCGTCGTTTTCAAAAACGATTAACTGACCGAAAGTATAGGTGTATTGTTCAGAATGAATAAAAAACCAAAAGCGTGTTGACAGTCTCACGAACCTCCAGTACCCTGATTGAAACTCAATAAAGGTTGTGTTACAAGTAGGGGCGACTCAATAAATTCTGGAACTTTGAGTGCCACCAGTTCCTTATTATAATCTAAATGAAAACCAAATTTGATTAGTTTATAGAGTGAATAATCGCTAAATACACTCGGGGCTAAAGAAAGTTTTGTGATGAGTCGCACTAGATATTCATTTTTTGCCTAACCTGTTATGATTGCTCAAGTGTGAAGACTTAGGCGGTGCATTGCCTCAACAATAAAGATATACGTATATTTTATCCTACTTCTACAAAAATAAGCTGGGGGAGAGCATTTGCAGCCGTTATTGTCGAGGAACAAAGCGGCCTCAACGAAGCAGAGAAGAGTTCAAGTTGGGCGAATTTTGTCTTTCAACAGAAACCCTTTAATTCGGTGTGTTCGAATGCTCAGATGACATTTCACTGCGTCAGAATAATTTTATTATGAACTATCTAACTAAAATCATAACCTTCTCGTTTAATTGAACTGCCGAAATGAACTCCGTATTCGCGTCCGCTTTTAGTGCGATTCAAGTAGGCGATATTCGCGAAACAATTCAAGAACAAAATGAAAAGCGGTTGTAAAACTCATATTATTACGTTATAGGCAAAGTCCCGTCTGAAAAACGGTCTCTGTTTGGCGAGCGGTAACCGCGACTCCCCGAGTCAACTTTTAACCGCGACGACTCCGTTTTGAAGAATTCGCGGTTTGTTATAATGTTCTAATCGTAAACCACTAAGGTGAAACCCGTTATGTTGCGTAGTAAATCTCAGATCAGTGATCATTGATGATCGTTTTAAACGACAAATGTGAGCGTTTGGTGAAACCTCCCGGTGACTCGACTTCCGTTAAGAGCGGACTGAGCGGCAGTGGAGGAGGAGGAGCTCTCGTCGCTGGGAATCCCCGCTCTGGAAAGAGCAGCTCGCGGAGCTAACTGCAGACGCTCAAACAAACGAAAGGACTGCCCCCGTCCACAGCATCCTCAGGAACACGTTTATTCATTTTCACGAAAAACGGGCTATACAGGGTGTTCTGCACTTGGTGTAATGAAAAATGGATAAAACTGGGCTGAAAATGAGCGGAGTACAGCCAACAGCACCTTTCTACCTCTTTTAGTCGCTGTGATGTGCATTTTTAAAGTTTACTTATAATATGTCATATAATATACCTATATTTTCGGCTAGGAAAATTTTGTTCAATCCCCCCCCCTCATTTAAATTTGGCCCTTTACGTTCAAGGCATGAGGATTCCAAATCTGCAATATCCGTTCAACGTCCAAGCCGTATTTGGGCTAAAAAATCCATTCATTCACACAAAATCCCATTCGGTATCTAGTTGTGCCCGCCTGATCGATAATATGATGATCGGAATCTCCGCACTCGCTCCTAACGGGATTCATTGTTTCGGGCTGTCCTCAAACCCTTTTGTTTTGAACTGGCTAGCTCTCCAGTTATTTCCAAGTGACAACGGATTTCCCTGTTCTGGACATTACAAAATATCCTTTTCCGAACTCTCAATTTACCTTCCTCTTCACAACGCACAGCTCTTCCCAAACTCAATCACCTATCAACTTCCAGCTCTACGTACTCTTCCAAAGAACCGAGTGACCAGGTCAAAACTCTATCGTGTTAAGTAAGTGTATCAAGACCGCCCTATATTCAAAGAACCATCGTCCAACCAAGTGAACGTGCAATCAAAGCTCTATCGTGGCAAACGAGCCTATCAATAACTCGTTCAATTCGTTTATTTCTCTTTCTTTTTCGTGCACTTTGTGCCGTGCTTAGTATCGTTTTCAAGGTATTTCTAAATGCTGGTGTGAGTGAAATGAGTCTCACAGGTGTATGGTTGCACTCTATCAGTGAAATTACAGAAGTTATACTTATACAAAGTCTACTAATTCAAGGAGCGTTTTTACTTTCCACGACCCGAAGTATTGTAATCGTATAAAAAAAACGAATTTTCTTTAAATCTTTTTCATGTTTGTTATTTTTTGTTGTCGCGAAAATAAAGTTACGGGCTATTTCGGTCGATGGGAGAGGGGATGGTAGGCCGAAATGTTACAAAACTAGGGTTTTTTGTCAAAAACGGCTCTAACGATTTTGATTAAACTTTCAATTCAATCTTTTACAAGTTAATACCTAACGTTTACTCACTATAAATGTCTCCATAAAAATACAGTGAACGGAGATATAGCCAACAACAGCCTAAAGAGCCAAAATAGATTTTTTATGCTTTTTTGCAAAACAGCTTCAATGACTTTGAAGCCTCACGTGATGTTTTCAAATAGTTAATATCTATATATTGTTATCAATTAATGTTCCTTTGACAATCCATTTAACAGAGATAAAAATCAAAAAGTCTGGAAAATAATGATTTTTTGCGCATTTTCATAACTTCTTTCTTTTTCATATCTTTCAGTAACCTGTACACATAGTTTGTATTCCGTGATTATTTTTATAACGAATATATAGCGCCCGTTTATGTAGTAGGTTGGCCAATTTACGGGAGTTGTGGAAAGTTGTACTACGCACTAGATATTTGAATCAAGAGCTCGGTTGTTTTATCCCCCATCTCGGATATGGATCGCCGGATCACTTCATAAGTTTTGTAATTTTTTACAGCCTCATCAAGACTGGAACGTTGACACCGAACGCGTTCTGTGTGACAAGGATGATATAACGTTCCAGTATACAACTATAACGTCGAATAGCTCTTCGCACTAACCAATTGCACTCTAGTCATCGCGACGGAGCCTTCAATAGGTGCATGATCGGATATGTACCTACTCAGGTACAGCTTTAGGAGGTTATTCGTCGTGTTCACACAGGTAACAACATCTCCGACAAGGTAATTAAAAAAAAGTGGTAATTCTCTTTTTTCAAAATTAAAGGGTTAAGAACATTAAATGCCACTCTAATCCCCATAATGGCACAAAGAACGCCCCACCTTTTCTTTCAATGAAGGCCCCATTGCCAGGGCGTTTCAACATGCGCTCTCCCCCACCCGAGGGAGACATTGTCCGCGGAACAATGCGCTTGGCAGTTGAAGTTGTAAAAGAAAGCCTCAACACGGGCGTTTGAATGAGAATAGTTTGCTTCGCTGACTGCGTCAACAAAAGCTTCGTGAGTGGATATGAAAATTCTCTTCCCGTCGTTCCCGAATTTCCTGAGAGAAGAAGAATAACCTGAACCGAGAGAAACCGCGCCCGGAATATAATAACAACTGTTTACATTATTTTAGCACTTGGAGTTAACAGCATTTTCGACATTACGCGTAAGTGAAGTGAGCTCTCAAATTCTCTACCTCAAAATAGAGAATCTCATCAACAGAGAAATGACTCGTCTAACGTGAAACGAGTTATTGAGGAGTAATGAGCGCCTTTTAATGAGAGATGTGAAGTATTAAAAGAAGCTTCAAAGCCCAGTTTGCTCCTAAACGCTCTACGTAGAAACCGGCAGTGCTCAATGTTCCCGACTTTATTGAGATGCTCCTAATTATGACACAACCTCCTTTGAAAGCTCAACGTATAGGTAATTTATGAAACCGCCGAGATGATTTTTCTAGGGAGGGTTGTATTCACATTTCTGGGAACGGTGGAAACTATTCGCCAACAAAATGAAGTTGCCTAATTTCAGTATTTCTGAGGTTCCTCCTGATTATTCAACGATCAATATTGACCTCCCATCATTCAAGTAACGAATTGGGCTTCTTTGAAAATGGCGTATGGTGGGTAGCAACACACATATTTCCGCAATTCCCGTAAACTCGACGACCCGCTATGTGTACGGACGCTGTGTCTTCTTTCAACGCATTGCTCTGTTAACATTTGTAGAGAACAAAATGACGGTTAGGTGAGTGCTTGACGGCACAAGTTGAAATAGTTGGGATTTTGAGCTCGGGCCTTTCCCAAGTGCGTTAAGTCTAACTGTTTCGCACCCTTTTTCATGTTTGCCGAGGGGAAGTTCGAGAACTGCCTGTTCACTCGGCTTTTCCTCCAGACATGGAGATTAAAACATCCAAAGTGACAATGGATTTCCCCTTTTAGAAATTCTGCAAAATATCCTTCCCACCCCTCGATTTACCTCCTCCAACACACACAGCTCTTACCCAGTGACCACCCAGTCCCCTAGTGCTCACTACAGACATTCTTCCATCAACTGCCGGGCCGGTCACACCTCTACCCACTCTCACTCACCTTCTCGCGCAACCAGTTCACGCACATTCAATGCTCCGTTGTGTCCAAGCTTATACACTTAACCTCATATCGCTATTCTGTTGAAGTTCGATACAGCCCTCACTCACCGAGTTCCCTTTTTATTTATCAACTTCGTTCTTAAGCTCCCAATCTCATGTGCCCAACAGTAAGAATACCCCTGTAAGTTTGATTGATATACTTGCAGCCGTTTTTTTTTAGAAAGTTGAAAAAACGAGATGGGTTGAACCGATTGAACGTGTTATTTTTTTGTTTTATTCATTAATTTTTAAGGGTGCGAAAGTGAGGTTATGAGCGATTTCTAAAGATACGAACGGTTGATGGAGGACGAAAATGTACCAAGATCGTTTTTGCACTTATCTCGAAAACGGCTGTAACAACTTTTATTAAACTTTCAAATTACTTTTTACTAGTTAGTTCCCAACTTTTATTTTTGGCCAATGAAGCAAAAGCAGACTTATACGCTTCTTGTAAATTCCCGAGTAACTGTGTCAGCATTAGGCCTCAAAATGTTCATGGAAAACTATACCAAACGCGACGTAAATGCAATAAAACTGCCAAAATTTCGCCATAACAACCATGGGTGTTGTTTAATCAGATTGCCGAAATGGCTGACACAACTAGATACGAAATGGAGCTTTAGTACGAAAGAACGGATTTGTTAGACAACGTTAAACGCCAAATGTGGCCCGAACAGCGGGCAGACATTGCAGTTTTGGAATCTACGTGCCTTGAAACCCAAAGTGTCAAATTTTGAGGACGGATTGTAACAAATGTTTCCTAACCGATAACATAAGTATATTACTCAGAATGATTAGTAAACCAAATTTGCACTAAAATCTATTATCATCGATATTTTTGATAATTTACTGGGCTGCTCTCGTCATTTCCCAACAAATGAACATTTTTCAGTATTGTTGTGTTAATTAGATGCGTTCACACAAAAATTCAATGTAAATCGCTAGAATTGTTTTTGAGAAATGAAATAATTTGTGTTCCGGTCACTATAACTGTAGTTAGTTTTCGGCTGGCTTTGCTCTTTCTCTGATTTTGCGGTTTTATGTTAAGCAGCATGCTAAATATCGAACTTGAGCCGGTTTGAGTCAACCTTTCTCTCCCAATCACATTCACCGACGCACACACAGACCGTTTTCTCAAATGGTGCTTTTAGGACTTGGAAGCCCTTTAAACACACAGACCTGAAGAAAACTCAATTTTTTCGGCTGATAATGTAGCATTACTACTTACTCCGTAGGGCTAAGGAAAGGACTGCTAATGTGTGGGCGTGTGTTCGTCTGCCTTTGAAATCTATTTTCTACAAAAAAAACTTTTTTGTCAACAAAACCCGAGTTTTATGGTACTCTTCTTCAAAGCGTATTAATGTAAACTTAAATTTGGTAATAAAATAGTAACGTTCACTTTTAAGATTTCAACAAATGTACTCATCTCAAGTCGTCTTCGTGAAGTCAATCTGAACCATTGAACCACTCACCTGGAAAAAATGAAAAATGGGTAAATAAAACGGCAATGCGGTTATTGAGAAATGCTTGTGTGGTTACTGCATAAATTAATTTTGCACATTGCTTTCAAATATTTTGTGAATAGACTCAGGAATCTCGTATCTGTCATTTGGATTGCCTTTTTATTCGTGAACGTGAGTTCCAGTCTCAAATCGTCCCTTCTCCTTCGATCTTCTGTAGAATGAATCATAATGAGCACAGGAGAGAAATGAATAATGTTCCTGTGATGGTTTGATTAGATTCCGTAGCCTCGACCTGCTACTTTTATTTTAACTCAAATTCAGCGCAGGTTGATGGTCTAAAGCCTACCAGACAGAACATAATAAGGTGGAATTATGTGCAGGTATGAGATGATGCTCTCCAAAGTGCAAAACTGTGGGCGCTATTGCATAAAGATGATGATTGTAATAGGATCATCCCAGTTAACCTAGAAGATACGTAAGGTAAACGACGAGAGGAAATGGGCAGCCGGATTGAACAGAAAGGCAAATCACCCGGGCATGACGTCAGGAACTGATTTCTTCTGTTGGTTCCTCAAGGAAAGTACTGTTTGCTTACTGCAAAGAAGAAGGCCAAGAAGTGGGCCAGTTCCTCAAGTGCACCAGCTGGGAGGAGACTACGAAATGATAGATGTGGCTCATGGCTAATCCCGACTCACTGCCCAGAATTCAACTGTCAAAAGGTAGAAGAAAAGGGAGCACACTAATCGCCTTTCACGTACATCCAATCATTGCGAACTCAACCCAGCCCAATAGACTTCAGAAGCCGAACAAAACGAGAAAGGGACCTCAATTCTCTAGACTCTCCTGAACACCCTGATGAAGAATTCACAAAAGTTAACGTACCTGTTAGGTGAGTCCGTTTCCTCTGGCTGGTGAGATACCGTGGGCGAGCAAAGACATCATCGTCTGGCCGTTAAGTCAGTACTAGAGTCAGTCAGTTGGTCGTGATATCTATGTACGAAGAGAAGAATTTACACATTAGGCCCAACTTAACGTCAACGTGATAACCGGCCGCCTTGCTGTCACTACCATATGTATCAGTTGGGGCGAGGGGGCTACCACTCGTATCTTTTCCTCACATTCGCTCTATCTGTCGTCGTTTCAGGCTGGTGAATCGATTCAATTTATTGTTACATCTCCTCATTCAAGGAGTGGCATTCGTTCCAGAATCAAGTCTGTTGTCTCCCAATCCCCTCCTCATTCCAAAGTTTAGTCAGTGGTGACTATCGAGTATTCAATCTGTCCCATGAAAGAGTGAGTTGAGTAATGCAGTTTCGTTGTTCCGCTGTGGTCAGGTCATGTTGTGTATGCTTTTCTGGTATTTTTCGATGCTGAATCGAATGGGATGGGTCTCGGAAGTGCTCCACAAACACAGCCTTTTGCATATGAGCTGTCGTTTGCCAGATTTCTGATGTAATAAAAACGCCACCTGCGCCTTTTCCTCGGGCTCGCCAAGCTCGACCCCTCCCTCTTCGGACGATGAGCAACCTACTCGTCGTCCAAACAAACAAGGGCGGAAAGAACCGGGCAAACCGCGTTCATCTCCCCCTTCTCCCCCTAGTAGCCCGGGCAACCCGGCTACTACAAGCACACGACACAGCGTGGACCCTAAACTGTCGGACATGGAGCAAATTTGCGCATACGTCCAAATCATCCACGGCCAGCTGGCACGGATGAGGGCCAACGCGACAGGACCTATGCGGGACCTCGTAACTAGTTGCCTCTTCGAAATTTCGAAGCTGGCTATAAAAGCTAATGCCCCCCAACGACATCGCCCCCTGCCACTCCCCCCCTGCGGGAAACTGTGGCGGCTGTCGTGAGGGAAGAGCTGCGTAGGGCAATTGCCCAGCAGCCAGTGCCACCAGCCCCCCAAACTCAAGGAGATTCAACGAGCCAGGGTAGTACCCCAGGTCCCTCATATGCGGCAGTAGCCGCTACTGCGCTCTTCCTCCCCTCATGGAGCTGAGGGGAATGGCAGTCTGCCAGGCCAGGAAGCGCAGAGGAAGAATAAAAAGGCCCCAACTAAACAGGCCGAGGGCAGCGCCCTGCCTACGCCTCTGCCCAAAAACAAGGGCAAAAGTAAAATAAAAGCCTCCACCGCTTGCCAAACTTCCCTAAAAACCCGCGACAAAACGTGGTAGTGGTTAGGCGGACATGTGAGGAAGGAGAGGCTGGTCCCTCCAACCCTGACGCAATGGAAGCGCTTATGCGGGTGTCCTGCTACGGACCTTCAAGCACCAAGCGTCCGAGTGCTGTGACATCCGCATCAAGCAGTGGGAGGTGGCGCTGTCATTGTGACAGAAACGCCAGAAATGGCCAAGGCGCTCACGAGCCACATTTCCACAAAAAGGAGTTGAAGCTCCAAGCGTCAGCCCACGTTTCCCACGCCTGCTATTGTGCGACGTGCGGATTGACCTTCAAAGAGGACTTGGCCCAACAAGTTGTTGAGCACAACCCTGCGTTAGGCTTGCAGCCGCAGGACGTCAGGCCTCTCTTCACCAAAAAGCGTGGCAGACAGAAGGATTGGGTGATAGAGGTATCACCCAGCCTATACGAAAAACTAGAGGGGGCAAGGCACCTCCAAATAGCCTGGCAGCGGTGCGCCATACGAAAGTACCAAGCCCCCACTCAGTGCTACAAATGCCAGCGCTATGGCCACCTGGCCATACAAGACCTGTTGTGTGCGCCTGGTGCGCCTTGCCACATCTGAGTAAGGAATGCAAGCGTGATGCTCCCCTCAAGTGTGCCAATTGCGTCGAACGCAAAATCCAACAGGTTGCACACTCCACACGAGACGCACGCTGTACCATCTGTCAGCGAGCAATTGCCCTCCAGGAGTCACGAGTGGATTATGAATAGGTCAAAAACAGTTCGAATCCTTCAGCACAACACCAATAAGAGTTGCCCAGTTATGGCTGAGTTGCTGCAAAATGCACTCAAGAAACGCTGCAGTGTTCTCGCCATACAGGAACCATACATAGGATCCAAAACTCTTGGTCTGGGATCGCAGGCACGAGTGGTGGCTGGAGCAAGAACGGGAGCCAAGGCAGCAGTGGCCTGCATCGACCCGTCCATTGACATGCTCGCACTCACTCACCTGAACAGCCAGCACTTGGCCGCTGTGTTCATCCGAGCCGGTGGCTTTGAGCTGGTTGTAATATCATTTTACAGGCAATTTGGCGCGCCAGTTGCCAACAGCCTTGAACCACTCGAGCGGGCTCTAGCAGGCCTATCAGGACGACCCTGCATAGTCTGTGCTGATACAAATGCCAGATCACCATTGTGGGGATCCCCAACCCTGGATGGGGCGGGCGAGGCGTATATAGAGCTGCTCACCAGGTACAACTTGATTGTTGCCAACGACCCCATGACTGAGGCGACCTATGATGGTCCGGGAGGAAGGTCGTGTATAGACGTCACAGCCGTGTCTCACACCCTGCTACTCAAATTGCAGGGTTGGCGAGTCGTACCAGGTGCAACGCAGAGCGATCACATGGTTGGCTGACTTTGCCATCACGGATGACAACATCCTCTGCAAAGACACGCGTGAAAAGCGATTCCGCACAAAAAATGCTGACTGGCCACAATTCTGTAGGGTACTGGAAGGTGAATCGTGCCGCAGACACCGATCTAATAGCGCAAGCATACACACCTGAAGAGGTGGACAGCAAAGTGGACATATTTACCACAGCACTGCACTCTGCTGGGCTCTCTATACTTGGCCAACAGAAGCACAGGGCGATCAAAGTCCCATGGTGGACTGAGGAACTAAATCCTCAAGCAAAGTGCAAATAGAGCCAGAAGGATGTA
Organism: Pachypeltis micranthus; assembly: GCA_020466155.1. NCBI lineage: Eukaryota > Metazoa > Arthropoda > Insecta > Hemiptera > Miridae > Pachypeltis > Pachypeltis micranthus. The sequence continues at coordinate 46,169,616 of CM035769.1, forward strand.
CCAAACACTCGTGACCCTGATGCCAGAGCAACACTCCGAACTGCCTTCATCCAAGAGAAGAAGGCCTTCCACCGCGCCATCAAACGAGCCAAACGGCAAGGCTGGCGAAATTTTGTGGAAGTGGAGAGCTCTGAGAACCCCTGGGGCAGACACTACAAGTCCTCCATAGGAAAAGCAAATGTAGAGCAGGTCTTAGCTGCGATGCAAAATGAGTCAGGCTGGGCCTGCAGCATCGAACGTTCACTGGAAACCCTCCTTGAGAAGGCGTTCCCAGATGACCAAGTAGCTCGAGACACTGAAGCCCAGAGGGCAGCAAGGGAGCTGATCATGGACCCCCCGAACGTGCCCGACATCCCACTGTGGACAACAGGCGACTCGGCAGGGCCCTTGCGACCTTAAAGCCCAACAAACTCCCTGGGCCGGATAAAATAGAAAGCAATATGCTAAGGAAGGCTGAGCGAACGATCTCCAGCGGCCTCCTTAATTTATATAATGACTGTCTGCTGGTCGGACAGTTCCCCACTCAGTGGAAGACTGCGCGTGTTGTCACTCTTCAAAAGGGAGGCGACCGCAATCAGTCAGACTCCGCGATCATGGAGACCACTCAGCCTTCTTTCCATATTAGGCAAAACACTAGAAATCTTGATGTTGCAGTCCCTCGAAGGAGTCTTTGGCCGCAACCTCACAGGCAGGCAATACGGGTGTACCAAAGGAAGGTCCACGCAGGATGTCATTGTCGAGATCCGGCGTGTTTCTGCCTGGCACCGGCCAAGTACGTCGTAGCAGTTCTGATTGACATCAGAGGGGCGTTTGACAACCTTGGTGGCCAGCGCTCCTTAATGAACTCAAAGGTAGGGGAATCCCTCAAGAACCTGTACTCGCTCGTCAGAAGTTACCTGACAGACAGAACTGCTACATGATCGAAAGTAGGCATGTCTCCGTCCAGAGAAAGATTGAGAAGGGGTGCCCACAGGCTCGGTCCTAGGACCAGCACTCTGGAATGCCTTCTTCGAAGGTCTTCAGGAAACTCATGGAGACTGACTGCGAGCCGTACGCCTATGTGGATGACTTGACTGTGCTGATCTTTGCAGAGTCAGTCCGCCAAATTGAAGAAAAACCCACCACGTGCTCCACACCGTGACCCAATGGTGCGAGCATGTCAAGATGCAGGTGGCTGAGGAAAACCCAGCTAATCCTCTTGAAGGGGAAAGTGAATAATCCACCCACAATACGCTTTGGCGGCCACAGGCTCCTTCTTGAAAAGCACGTCAAGTATTTAGGAGTGAATATAGGTGAGAGGTGGGTTTCAACCAACACCTCCAGTCCCTTAAAGGCACTACCATTGCAAGGTTTGCCTCACTGCGTGCCATTACTAAGGCCACTTGGGGTGTGTGTTACCACGACACCATCCTCATGTATAAGGCCATCTATTTAGGTGTGATTGGCTACTGCCCCGTTGTCTGGGGTAGCAAACTAACAGTCAATCAAAAGAGAGTATTGGCCCAATCCCAGAGAGCTGCGCTCCTGTGGATCACCAAGGCCTACAAGACTGTATCAACGGAAGCACTCCAGGTGATCACTGGTCAGTTACCAGTTGATTTGGCTGTTGAGTGCATGATTGACAAGTGGAGAGTGAAACGGGAGCTTCCCCCGCTTTGGGCTGAACTCCGTGCAGAGCTCACCACAGAACAGAAACTTGCCGCCATCGATGAATGGGCTCTAGAGAAATGGCAAGCGAGATGGGAATCCTCGTCAAAGGGACGTGATACGTATGAGTTCTTCCCCGACATCCGTGAACGTCTTTCTAGAAATGGGTTGAGCCAGCCCACTGGCCGAGCCAGTTCCTCCCGGGACATGGTGACTCCAATGCGCGGCTCCACTTCCTTTCTCTAAAAGACTCTCCATTATGCACGTCTTGTGCCTCCAGTGCGGAGGAAACAAGAAACCATGTGCTGCTCCACTGTAGTTTCTACAACAGTGAGCGACGGGTGTTGGGAGGGCACGCCAACTGAGCAGCTTTGACTGCTACAAAGGAAGCCTATAACCATTTTGCAAAGTTCGCAAAGAAGGTAATGGCTAAGAAACGTGGTTATAGTTGATCAGTCCTTTTGAAACTTGCCACCCAAGTAAACAGTAAGATCAGGTAGGGAACCAGATTAAGAACTACTCCCAGATGGTACGGGATTCCTCAGGTGGTCACCTCCGCGCGGTAACACACGGGCAACAGCTCTCTACGGTGAGACTGGCTAACGACCAAATACCTGCCGTACCTCCACAGGTCTGAGTTCGGTAGATGCTGCAGGGGCCGGCCTCTTGCATATTAGCGAAACCGCAACTACTATGACTGATATAACCCTCGTCGAGGGTTTAGGTACAGTCATCAAATAAAGAAACAGACCTGCCAGATTTCTGATATACCCATATTATATTAATAAAATTTTTGACCTTGGGTTGAATAGGATAGGTCTCAATCATGCTATGCACGAGGATCATAAACCATTATGTAATTAGAAGCGGTTTTGCTTCATTTTTCATTCTGAATAATACACCTGTTCAGCAGGTCGAATTAGCTGGGTTTTTGATCTCTAAAATGTTCACCCTAGCCCTAACAGAAAGTCATTGTTTCTTCAAACACTTTCGGCCTCAAGCCCTTTTGTCCACCTCTTCAGTTATTTCCAATTGACAACGGATTTCCCCGGTTGTGGACTTTCCCATCTATCTTTCTCACCCCTCATTTTTAGATCCCTCTTCTCAACAGAGAGCTCCTTCCAAGTCAGTCATCCTTCAGCACTGACGGTACAGTGGTCTCCAAGTTCTCCCTACGATTTGTCTCTCTCTCTCTCTCTCTCTCTCTCTCTCTCTCTCTCTCTCTCTCTCTCTCTCTCTCTCTCTCTCTCTCTCTCTCTCTCTCTCTCTCTCTCTCTCTCTCTCTCTCTCACCCTCTATCGCTCTCTCGGCCCTCTCCCTCCACTTAGTATCTCACTACCAGTTTCACATGTATTGAGAGTCCCTTGTGTGCGTTTATATACTCATACTCAACCGGATATCGCTATTCTGTCAAGTGTAATACAGTCCTCATTTACGCTCAACACGTTCATTGATTTCTCTGTTTCAAGCTCCCCCATTCGTGCGCTCAACCTAAACACCTATGTTTTAGCATTTGAAAAAAGCAAGCTTGAGGGTTCCGATTTAACCAAAAAAGTTCGCCTAACTCCATGCTCTACGTTCATCAACCACCAAAAGCAGACAACTGGATGTAGTTTAAATTTGAAGTTGAATTCTATTACACAAAACGTGCGTAGACTGGGAGTCAGTTAACGCAGCCTGTTGAAATGAACTGATCACCCATTGAACGCTGCTCATCGCTTCGTAATTGATGCATTGATTCAGCAAAAGCCGGCTATAAGGATTCCGGAAATAAAGGCGGGCTGGAGTGTATGGCTCACTTCAGGAAATGTTAGGCTTTCTCCTCTTGAACTCCCAGTGTTGTGACTCGAGAGCCTTGGCCCAGTTTCCCCCTTTTGTCATTATCGCGTTTCATCGAGAGGTAGGTCTAGTTTACGTACGAGATTATCCTTTAATCCGCGAGCCCTCTGCACGTTGAGGAAACATTGACCCAACTTACATCCACCTAGTTTGAGAATATTTAAATAAACGTGTTCGTGAAAATTTGATCAGAAAGATGGTGTAGAACGAGGGTAGCAATATTTTGAAGTTGGTCCTTCTCCATTAGGAGTTAATGACCTCTCGCGCTCTAGCAGTATTTACTGTAATGTGCTGGGCAAATACCAAAGGATTGTATTGTTCGAGAGTTGAGATATCTAGCAGGCCGAGTTGGCGGGCACAATTAGATACCAAATGGAGTTTTTGTACGAAAGAACGAATTTTTGTAGACTGTGTAACTCTGAATGTGGCATGGATGTGGAACGACGGGGTCATTCCTCATTTCGGATCGCCATGCCTTGAAACGTGAGTGTCAAATGTTGCAGTGAAGTTTTAACAAAATTTTCCTGACTGAAAACAGGTGTATTATTCAGAATGAATAATGAACCAAAAGCTGAACTATTGGGAATAGGTTTCCGAAATAAGCTAAAAGATGTAGTACTTTGCACCGTTGTTAACTCAGCACGTATACAGACGCTGTGTGCATGCATTTCCACGGAAACATTGATGAGGAACTCCCGCGGGGCAATTCCTCGTTTAAATCCAAAAATATCAACCCTCGTATTCAATTCCACCTTTCAATGATGAACGCTCACACACTGCCCACTGTCTAGGCCATTGTTTCATTCAACAGCGTCAATATGAATTACCGGCAACCTCTAAATGTGACAGGGGGTTGTTGGCTCCATCTAGTGGGAAACTTTCCAACCTCCAAAAATAGCCACCCTTTTGTGGGCGATTCCTCGTTTAAATCATACAAGGGTGGACAGACTCGATGCAATATGCTTCTTGAGCTGAGGCAAACCATGAATTATATATTTATAAATTCGCAGTTTGCGAGCCGCTTCGAGTAAATATGATCACAATGTTACAGCAGGAAGGAGGAATTAAAGAGGGAGAAAGAAGGCAGTTAATAGGTGAACAAAATTAGCATTGAGCTTGGCCTCAGAAAGGGTGTTGGAAAGAACTGTGATGACAATCTGTCACTAGTCGAAAGCTCAATGGTAATATTACCGTGTTACATCACTTCATCCCATCCTCCGCTTTAGCGATGTGATCATACACATGTCCTTCACGTAAGTTCCTCGCTTCTCTTGGCAACTAATATGCTCTTTAGATTTAACAGAGAGGTGGACATTAGTGCTATGGCAGGCCCGAACATTCATTCCCCCGAGTAACCCTGTGTGAGGTACAGCCAACCAGTCGGAAATTCAGTGACGCCGATGCAGGTACCCTTTTTCACTTCACGGCGCGCGTTTCACGATTATGCCCCTATTTACCACCACTTCCTTGTGAACAACCTAGCTTTGCTAGCCCAGTCAGAAGCTGACATTGTGTTCGAATCCATTATGCCAACTATGAGAAATTTCAGCATAATGAACCCATGGCGGTAACTGGAAGGATGAAGCCTCAATTCACGAGACTAACATGGAGGTTGTCACTCGTGATCAAGAATTAAGAAAGGCCTTGGAACAATAATGTGGAATGTGTCAGTAATTGATACATGCCCTGATTGTGCATGTAAGAAAAAACAATACAACAACGAGTGTTTTAGTTGGGTGGGGGGGGGGGGGCTCAAACCACGGAGATGAGGTAAGAAGTGGGCTAAACAGCTCTAAGCTAACTCGCAAAGTGGAACTCTAAGTGAACGTTAACGATAGACTGTTACGACACTGCACCCACTACAGGTAATCACCGAAGGTCCGCATCTTAAGAAAAGTAAGTCTGCAGCTCTGTACGCACTTAACTAACTCAAGGGGTCTCTGAGGTTGGCCTGAATGAGTGCGTAACACCACAACAATGGAGGCGTTGATGTTCTTAGAGCGCCTGTTTGGCGCAGGCCGAATTAGTAGGCATCTTGAGCTCAGTACCTCCACGCTTGACTAACGGAAAGTCCTTGTTCCGGGGCTTCCTCGAACATCAAGTCCTCCTACTTCAGACCTCAAGCCCTTTGTCTGTAGCTGCGGGAAAGTCTGGTCTGACTCTTTAGTTATTTCCGAAGCAACAATGGATTTCACCTTTCTTGACCCTCTAAAATATTCTCTTCATCTCCACAACACACAACTCTTTAACCTTCCGGTTCTCGTGATAGGCACACCTATCTGCTCTCGTGCTACTCACAGCTCTACTCACTATCCCTCCACTGTGTTTCCCCATGCAACGAGTTCACATATTCAGAGCTCCCTTCTTCGCTCTTATAAACACACACTTAAACTCATATCCTATTCTTCACTCAAGCTCAACATGTTAATTTCTTTCTCATACTCCAATTCATTCCCCCTTCATGCACTCAACAGCGCCTTTCCTTACACTTCTTCAGCAGATGCATCAACCTCTCCTGCCTTACGGTAGAACCTACACATTTCATCACCCTCAATTCGAGTCTGTAAACACTTTGGGCAAAAAAATCGTTTGGGTTCACAGGAATTCCAATCAGTCCTTACGCTGGAATCTATTCAAAATGGGGCATACACTGTTTATGCTTTGGGGAGGAAAATATCCCTACTCATAGTGCCATCGTTCATACATTTTATGCCCGGCCATTTTTACGTTAGAGACTACTCAAGAATTGACCATGACCTGAGAGGATCTCTTGTGTTCTTATTGTGAAAGCAATTGAAATTCTATCAAACGATTTTTCACGCCGCAATTCCTTCAGAAGCGTTATATCCAATTATGTCGGCTTACGCGTGTAGTTCAGTGTGACAGAAGTGTTTGGTACGATGCCGCTCATGAAGAGCTTCCTGCCCTCCCATAGCCAGCAGATCTTCTCAATTATCTCTGGTGATCCCTGTTTAGTCATGGGTCCATTGAAAACTAATCCCCGCTGGTTCCCAGTTCTCCACTTATAGAAACTAGTTTTTCTGGGCATGCTCTATTTCACTGTACCAGAGAAGGTTTGGCAACGATTTTCTCATTAGAAAGCGATGGCAGCTTCATTTTGCTCAGTTGCCTGAATTAGTGGCCACCACTCTACTGCACGTTATTGTTTTACTGGAAAATATCCCTACTCATAGTCTAGTCCGCATTATAGCGATGGGTTCTTAGGGCGCCTCTACGGAGGATTTGGCTAGCAGTAGATTAAATCACTCGGAGAACTTTGATGTCAGTCTTAAAACCGATACTTCTTTGCCCATTTCCCCTATTTCCTCGTGGTTGAAGCACTTTTGAGCTCATTAATGTTTATTTCATTACTATTCGCTCTCCCTCTACTGCCTCCTCGAATCCCTTAGAATATTACCTCGCTCCAGTTTCATTTCATTGAAGCTCGTTTCCATTGACCAAACGACTTCGCGCCGTCCTACCCTCGTCAACGGCGCTCCCAAGACAGTCGGCAACAATGCGAATTGGAAATCGCGGCCAAAAGAGAGACGTGAAGTGCTATAGAGCGTTTGTTAAGAGGGTATTTTCGTCGTCTGGAAAGTCACTTTAATGACTGGAGAACGTTATCCCAGCACAGGCTCCCTTAATTAGTATACGAAGCAACTGCTTGGACTTAATTGGTGCTCAAGCCGAAGGAGATTGCTTGTATTGCAGGGCGTTATTGTATATCATCACGTTCTCTCCATCCGTGTAATTATACTGTTGGCTGATTGGAAACTGATATTTCAATTATAATAATGCTAATAAGATTTCACGGGTCATAGTGTCTTACCGCGCATGACGATAAAAAATATTCCCAACAACATGCACCTCACTTGAAGAGCTATGATTTTTAAACGGCGATTAAAATAAAAAATAACAACCCTTTCATGTGGCAACTCCATCTTTGAATTCCATTTGTAAGAAATTTGAAGAAGATACCTAGCAGTAGAAAGAAAAAGAACACATCAACTTTATCACAGGTTTTCGAGTAAATGAATCGTAATATCAATCCCAGGGAGAAAATACGAGAGAGGGATGAAGTACAGTTGTTGATAAAGAACTGGTAGGACGATAAAGTCGTAAAAAGACAAAGAATGAAGAAGAAAATGCCAGAAAAAGCAGGTTGGAGATTGAAGAGTGCAACAGGAAGGTACGAATGAAGTTGGAAAAAGAACAAACTAAACAGAAGATGATAGTAAGAAGAAAATTAAGAGGAACAAAAAATAAAGAAATAGTAGGTGGAAGCAAGAAAATTTATATGAAAGAAAATCGAGGAACACGGAAAAAAGGATAATAACAGAAAAACGAAGGGAAGAACGAAAAATATGAATTAAGAAGGAACTTCGAAGGAGGGGGTGATTTAAAAAATGAAGACAAAGTAAAGGGCCTGAAGAGAAGACAGATGAAGAATGGTGGAGACAAAGAAAAAGGCGCTAACAAACAAGAAGATAAAAGAAGAAGATGGAGGGAAAAGGTTAAAGAAGAAGACACAAGAATGCAGGAGGAAACCGTAGAATTTGGTGGAAGGCTGAAACAGAAACCAAATAATCATGCTCAAGAAGAAAACCAATGAATATAATAAAAGACTGGAGAACGAGAAAGAAAAACGCAGAAAAAAGAAGTCAGTAGAAGACAACGAAGAATTCTGACCAAGATATAAGAAAGAACGTAGAAGAAATGGGCAGAACAAATCTGAAGAGGATCTCCAATAATAAAATGAGCCGTGCTAACATAATGTAGAGGTTGAAGATGATACCGAAGAGGAAGAAATGGGAAGAAACCCGAAAAATTAGAATACTGAAGGCAGAAAAGGAAATAACATGGTAGACGGTGGAAAACAAAATAAAAGTGACAAATGGAGAAACATAAGAGATGAAAGACAACTAATAAGGAATAAGATAAATGAAGGAGACGACCTATGATGGTTCCAAAAATAGAAGAGGGAGTTAAAATCGCAGAAGAAGAAAAGGGTAAGAGGCATGAGCAGATCGAAGAACATACTAAGGATGAAAATAAAGGAAGGGAGACTAATGAATAAGAAGGGGTCAATAGAAGACAAAATATAACTTTAGAAAATTCCAGTAAGATTTGCGCTCAGGTAAGAAGACCACACAATGACGCCAGAAGGCTGAAGAACCAGGAGGTAAAATAACAACGAACAGCAAATGCAGAAAGGGAAAGAATATCCGAAGCAAGAAAATAGAAATTAACGGAAGTAGGAGCAGAAGAAGATAAGAGGAAGACTGAACAAAGAAGAAGACGAAAGTAAGTAAATAGCAAAATAGGAAGAAAAAGGTAACAGAAAAAGAAAACCAAAGATAACCGCTATATCAAATAAGAACAAAACAGGGAAAGAAGACAAAAAAAAGGAAGAGATGGAAAAAGAACTTTTTGGATTCGCCCATGGAAAACAAAACGTAATTATTAGTAAATGAAGACTATAAACGAGTATGGGTACTGATAGGAGTAAGACATCCCAAGCGGATTTTACAAAATGTTAACAAAAAATATCTTTCGCTTCTTTTCTACATCTGTTTCTGGTTTAGCCGGAATTTTTATGGACAATAGATAGAATTTTCACCCGTAATCTGCTTGGAACACGCATTATGAAGTCTTGCTCAGCTCCCAATGAGTTCGCTGGCAACACAATGTTCAGTGACTGAATCAGGTTACGACAGACACAAGAGCAAGCAGTCACATTAATTCGTTTCCAGCCTGTTGCACATAGGAGTTGGTGGTGACGCAAAACGAATGCCATCATTTCTTCCAACTCACTCCCATCGCTCCGAACAGGTAGGGGGACTTGGAACAGTTGGCCTAAGTAACTTTCCACCACCTGTCACGAACTCAATAGGGCCAACGAGCTTTGAAGCTGACGTATCGCCCCGAACACAGTCAAAATGGTATCTAGCTTCACATCTTCGCTAGGTAGACCACAAAGAACGCATAGCGGCGGAGAAAGACGGGACAACCAGTACTTCTGAGTAAACCAGCGAGCGAATATATGCAGGAGGAACTTTACGTGGGCAAATACACTACGTCGAGACACATCCGCCTCAAGTGACCAGTGATGATGCATTCGGTTCATCAGTGAATAGAAGGAAATGAGGACACCAAAAACTACCGAAGGATGGCTTAGAATGGAACCACCTACAGCTATTTGTGTGAAGAGACGGGAGAAGGAGTGCAAGGCGGCCTATTGGCGGGACGTGCCTCCCCAAAGGCAGCCAAAATCATCGATCTGTCTCTTTAGGAAATGATCGAGGGGATCAGTCTGAAGAGGTATCTGGACACCCCCCTAAGACACCGCCAGGCCAAGTTTGATAAGTGAGAGGCACAGAGTAGTAGATTCCGCACTGCGGAGCATATACTGTGTAATTGCGGAAGGCTGGAAGCAACACACCTCTAAGTGCTTGAGAGGCCTCTTCTGCAGACAGAGGAGGTGGGACGCATGTATCTGAAGGGAACGTCTCACACATCAACAAAATACCAACTTCAGTGATATCATAGGGTACATTGTGGATTTTTCGGTCTCCATCAAATACGAATGATAAAATATATTCAAAAAGTCGATATATTCGCGGTTTATCGTGTCGCATGAGTTTTCATATTCAGTATTTACGTAGGTATTCCTATAACCTTTATGTAAGTAGGTCGTAATAAAAAAAAGGAAACTTAGTGGATAGCTTCCAAGGTCCACGCGGCTTCCGGCCAAAACCCCAAAGTAGCTCCACTAACCCGAACCCAGGATTCGCTTACGACAAATCCTAGTATCGACAACGTTCCTAATGAAAGGGAGGCAGTATGAAAACAAAGCCACGGCGACACTCGAGCCATTTGTACCACATAGGACTTAGTTGGGCCGTGGGAACTCTAAAGAGTAGAAATAAGTTACAATTAATAGTTATATCACGCTTTCGAAAGGCATTGAGGCGTGTTTTTGTTACCTTGGGTGCGGACAGCGTATTGACACTCAACTGATGAAACAACCGATTTATCGGAATAATATCTAAATATATCGGGGTATCCCTCAAATGTAAGCTCCGCCTGTCTGGTTCTAAATACGAAGGAAAATCGATGATGGCGGCTAATGAGCTCAAACAGATAAACAAATAAAATGAAGAGAGAGAAAGCAATAACTCACCTGGTCAAGCCGACATCCATTCACTCCTACCGGACGTAGGCTATCAAGAACTGAAGGCGATCGAATCCGGATATAGCGAGGACCTAATTCCGGTAGAGACAGAAGAGAGAAGAGGGAGCGATCGTCACAGGTCGCGCAGGGCAACCAACCGTAAACACTGAATTATACATTGTCAAAAGGAACAGTAACTAGGAATTGGACGGTGAAAAACGATCGTTTTTTGGAGCTTGGAACGAGAAACAGATGAGGCTAAAATGAAGAAACCGGGAGCAATTTGGAAGACACTCGACTCATCAGCTTTGAGGGATAATTGCTTTCGCGTTCCGAACAACGAAGACAATACCAAACATATATGTGCGAGATGTTTCATCGTTTCATGAGGCAGACTGCATTATCCCCAAACCACAATTAACTCCCTGAAGGTCACGCGATCGTCAAAATTAATAAAATGGTTCGTATTACGCAATTAAATCTGAGTAATATGAATCTTTCCTAGAACTAAATATACATCTGGAACACTGCGTTACATATAAAACAAACACAATATTACACAAAGAAAACAAAAGAAGGAAATAGGGAACACACGTATAAGATAGAGTCGAGCTGTCGGTGTTCAGAACTGCAGCTCATGGCCGATCCTTTCATTCCTCCCCCCTTGTCCAATATTTTGTTTACGTTTCGTAATTGTACTTCTACTCCCCCATTCAACTATTTGCCGTTTAGACGCAGGTTTTTCCCTCGTTGACAGTTACTGAGGTCCCCACTAGGACGTGCTGATGTTGACACTTAGCTGGGCAAGATGGCGCTGTATTGGTCTAATGGAGCTCTTGAAGACTCGAACGCGGCATGTGAGTGGCGACAATTAGTTATTACAATGTGTACAGGCATTTAAGACTAGAACACAGAGCGTACAGGTGGATAGGTTCAGGATGTTATGGATAAATAATACGGAGTACCACAGGTAAAGGTGTTGGCACAATGACTAATTCGTAATATAAAGTAAATTCGCTTTGAAAAGCATTTACTGACTTATCTGGAGCTCTTTTGACGAGATAATAACGTTTTCGTTACCCCCCACCCCCTACACACACACAATCTAAATTTATTCCATTCCCCGTTATTATTTTTTCGGCTAATTTCTTTTACTGGCACATATTTTGTTGTATTATTTCTCTCGCGACCTATATTGTTCCGCAACAGGCGGAAGTAGTAGGGATCAGCTTGGCCCTTTCCCGGGTGTGTTTGGCCCATTCCATGTTAATCCTCTTCTCTCCTTTAGTTCACGCATATTTTGAGGTCCCTTGTGTCGTCCTTATATACTCAAACTCAAATCACTATTCATTCAACGTGCAATACAGTTATCACTCCCACTTACTTTTATTTTATTTAAACTCCCCCTCTCGTGCGCCCAACAGATATTCCTATCCTCTACGCCTTCACGTGCCAAAGCTAAAACGTCCCTATGCTGGTCATCCCTTCGCCGCAGGAAATCACGAAGGAAACATAAAAAAAAAGAAACAGCTCAATCGGTGCAGCCGTTCACCCTAAAATCGAACTGCAGACACGCACACGAGCCACGCGCCGAAATCAGTTTTGTTTGGCACGACCACTTCCATACCCTGAAATTGTATAACCATACCAAGAACCCTTACACCCACACACGAGGTTCAAAAGCCGGGGAAAATGGCTGAAACGAATTGACGCCACTCGTTCGCCACGTCTCAACGAATAATTTTGATTAAAAGTTCACTTTGAGAGAACCGTTTAGCCCATTTTCCACCATCTTGCCCCAGCAAAGCGTCGTCATCAGCCCGACCTGCCGGAGCTCCAGGTAATTTTCAACGAGGGGAAAACTAATTTCGAAACGGCAAATAATTAAATGAGCACTAAATTAAATGAAAACGAGGAAAACAACTGCGTGGAAATACTTTGATCTCGCAAGTTTTCAACGCGGAAATAACGCATTCATTCTTTTTGTTTTTGGTTTTTTTGAGAACAAGCCGTGACCACATGATGAGAACCACAGCTCAAATAATTCTAACCCCTTTAATCTTGCGCTCACTCGACATTCTTATACCGTATTTCTATGCCCCACCACTTTATTCACCATTTGCGCACAAAGCGAGCCGGGAAATTTTTTTTTTTTTTAATTAAGCCGGTAATTGCTTCCTGCTCGGTTCAAAGTTCAAGGAACCGTGAGTCAACAAGAGATGTTGTGAACGGATGACTTGATTTACTGAGAAAGGGAAAAAAGAGCGGGAGGAAAAAAATGGTTAAAGAAGACGATTACAATAAGAGGGGAAGGAGGGAATTTTTCAAGAGGAAGCCTTCGCTCCTGGGGAAGTCCCCAGGCTCCTATATATTCAACTAAGAATATTTCCGACGAATTAAGACAATATCTCGTGGCAGGAAAGGCTGATGTGGGCGATGGAAAGAGGCTCGTGGAAAAACATCAAAGAAATTACTGCGTTCTGCCTTAATGAACGCAGGTTTCTGGCTCGTGCCCTCCGGGATTAATTTCATTCGCAGTCAGCCTATTTTGTCGATGCTTGTAAAGCGAGCGTAAGCGTCACATTCAGGTGCATGTGTAGAGCGCCGCTCCCCCACTTTCTGCGCTTTAAAACACGCTGACGAGTGATCCCAGAATATTTGACAGAACCGTCCTCCACACGCACTACGAGCAGGAACTCTAAAAGTAAGTCCATAGAATAGAAATACATAAGCGGTAAGGCCTTCGCTCTTCACATTACTCAGCGCAGCCGTCGAAAATTGGTACTATTCAGCTAAAAATGTTCATAATCGGTATACGTCGATGATGTTGCCTGAAGATCCCACGTTATTTTATTCTGGATCATAATTTGAAGGTTTTAGCCAGGGCGGTATAATGCAGGGATTAGCACAGTCTTTCGTCTATTTAGTCCTGGCGATGCGGGGAAAGATTATCAATAATATTGATCGTTCGGGGCTTATTACTTTGATGGAGAGGACGTTTATTGTCTTTGAAACTAGTACGAATTGGGCATAGGGGCGTTGTGGTTGGGAATTGGAGAACTGGAAGCAGAAAAGTTGAGAAAATTCATAACGAACTTCGTTCCTATACAAAGAGCAGAGAGAAAGGGAAGGGTTACTCCCAGGGCCTTCCAGATGAGGAACTATCTGAAACGTTTGGGCGTTTTTAGAAGGTATTAATTGTTTCCTGAAGGTGAAATTCTTTTCTGAGTTCTTACTAATGACTGCGGAATCCCCTCGAGGAAGGGTATAAGAGTATGAACGAGGGATTTGACTTGGTTAGTTATACACTTGCCTCGTCCTCTGGGTCCAAAGTAAACTACTACATGTCGTCATAGCCTGTTATCGAAACTACTTTGCTGTCGTCAGCATTAACACATTACACTATTCAGAAGGAATTCACCATTAAGAAGTAACACGTTTTACCGTGATGTGAGAAGCTCGCCAACCCTTAGCCAAGATTTGGTGCCGTCACTGTGGTCAGTGAGGCGGACACAAGAGCCCTCCACTTATGTGCTGGTTCTCGTGGTTAACAATTTTTGCAGAGTACAATTCAACAAGATGGTCGGATTCCCAACTGTTCAGAATGAACCAGAGATACCAATACGTCAATATTTGGGGGTAAAAGTCTAGATAGTCCCTTAGCGCTATCGACCACCAAACTAAAGATATCCTTAACCAACACCTCCAGAGCCCGGGGAAAACTGCAGATGGGACATTCTTGGGGAGCCCCTCTAAGATGTGGCGCATGTGTACACCTCAACTACCATAATGGAGGCACCCAATCTTAGCTAAGGTTCATGTGCGCCAAGACGACACATTAAAACGTGTGGTTGCCCTTATGATGAACCACAACAGCATAATGTACTGCTACGTGTTAATACCACAGACCTAATGAGCCGACGACAGCAAAACAGTTTGGATGAGAGCCCTCACCTTTATTGACGTAGGCAACTTAAAATTCAATCATGAATACTTTGCAAATCCCAAAAGATTCAAAAGTATAAATTCTTATTAAAAATTAATTTATTAAAATCACGTATCTTCATTCACTCTTCTCCTAATTAAGTATTCTCACCGTAGGGTCCGTGAATCCTGCTACACTTTTTCTACACTACTCACTGGTTAACGCGGAAAATACTGGTAGGTATGGCAGTGAAAGGTTTGTGAAAAATGCGTTTTGGGAATTGCAGTATTGCCTCCTCGTGCATAGCATTTCCACCTTAAAACGTTACCCACACGGGAACTATCCACTAAGCGATTCCTGTCATTCAGCAGCACCAATTAGGACTATTAGCAACTTACAATCACGTGACAGGGGGTTGGCTCCTTCTAGTGTGATATCGTTCAACAGCAAATTAAATTTATTTAAACGTATCATTAGTATTCAACTTGCAATCATGTCACGTTGGTTGGCTCCATCTCGCAGGGTTTCGTCCAACCTTCAAATCCACCTTTAAATACCACAAATACAACGCGCAAATAACCCCCTTCCAAATAAAAATATCAGGTCAGGTTACAAGACTTTCCTTATCCTTATCTCCACGTTAATTTACTTGTGTTCAGGGCTTTTTGTACTAACACAGTTTACTTTTCACTCCAGCGGTAGCGGTTACAGTTCCAGAATTTATTGTGCTAGCACCTCAACTTTTTTGAAAGAATCTAGTAATATTTGAGCAGAGTTTATAAGTAAAAACTGCGCTAAAATGAAATGTCTGATAACTTATCGTGCAGCTCCCGTCATCTCCCCACGAATGGGAATTTTACGGCATTGTCGTCTTATCGGGAGCTGTCCATATACAAAATTTAATTAATTTTTTTTTGTCGTTTTTGAGAAAAAAAATTTGATGTCTTGATCACTATGACAACTATAGTTAGTGTTTGACGCAGGCCAAATTAGTTGGAGTTTGTGACTTCGAAATGTCCGCACTTGCTCTAACGGGACTCACTGACCCTAACGGCAAAGTCATTGTTTCCACAAACACTTTTCTGATCTCAACCCTTTCGTTTGTACCTCTGGAAAAGCCCAAACCTTCAGTTATTTTCGCATGACAACGGATTTTCCCCTATTCTGGACTTTCTAAAATATTCTTTTGCCACCCCTTAGTTTTGCATTCTTCTCCACAACAGACAGCTCCTCTGTCAGTTATCTGTCCCCGAGTTACCGTGAACGGCTGTCATCTCCCAACTTATTTGTATCTCAGCTCGCGCTACTCACAAATCACTCTCTAATCATCCACCAAATTTTCCCACGAACCAGTTCACGTGTATTTAGAGTCCCCTTGTTCAAGTTTATATACTCACACTCAAACTGATACCGCTATTCTGTCTGGTGTAATACACTACTCACTTAAACTCCCCGTGTCCATTATTTCTCAGTTCAAGCTCCCCCAGTTGTGCACCCAACAGTCAGTTATAAGCGAATTTTTTTGTTCACGCCCTTATTTTGGCGTCCCATTGTAACCTGCGGGCTAGATATCAAGTTCGAGTTGATTTCGTCCAGCCGTTTTCTCTCAATCCCGTTCACACCAGTTCTGTTCGACCAGTCCTCCTTATCATCCACATCGAATGAACGTTCCTGAACCCACGAAGAGGGCAATATCTGGCGGCGTCATGGAGGTTGCGGTTTCGCTATCATGGAAGAGGCCAGCCACTCGCTCAGCATTTACCAAACTCAGACCTGGAGAGGTACAGCAGGTTAGATCATTTTGCCCGTGTGTTACCGCGGTATACGCGGTGTTATGACCCCCTGAGGAATCTCATGCCATCTGAGAGGAGTTCTTAATCTGGTTTCCCACCTGACCTAACTATTTATTTGGATGACAAGTATCGAAGGAACAGATCATCGCCAACTGGGCGAAACGGTTACGTGGGTTGCTTAGCCGTTCACACACACACCTTTTCCCCAAATGCTGTTTTTCTGATTCAGTATGGTTTGAAACGTAAATATCTGAGGAGAACTCTACTTTTTTTCACCGATTACATAACTTGCCTGTAGTTTGTAGAGCCAAGGAAAGTAAAATATATCTAACTCCTCCTTAATGCGCTTGGTGAAATCGTCCACTTTGTCAAAACCCATGCTCGACAGGAACTGTGCTTTATCAAGCGTGGAAATTTGGAAAGATCAACTTTCTAACGTTTCTGCTCTTCGGCTTTCCGAAGACCCATTAACCAATTAAAATACCTATAGCCAAGAGGCAGATGTCACGAGAAGGGGAAGGCAGGTTTGCTTTACTCGGATTTTTATCCCCCTTTTGCACCTCGAAGGGCCAAACCCTCAACTTCTGCCAGTTACCCCGTTTATTAATATTAAAATGCCTCGTCGGCATTATCCAGAGGAATAAGCTGTGTGGAGGGGACCGCAATAGGGGGGGGGGGATGTGCGAAAGAAAATGAATAAATAAAAAAATAAATAAAAAATAGAGGGAGAGGGGGGAAACGAGAGAGGAGAGCGCGAACCAATTAAAGGGACGAACACATTCAACGTCGAGCTCGAAAAAAGATGGATGGTTTTGGCCCAATACATTTATCCATCGGTTTTTCGAGGCAACTGTTTCCCCGAGACCCGATCAACTTCACGAGAGCGTCAAGTGTAATAACCCCCCCCCCCCCCGTACTAGACGTTACTGCGGACCAGAACGTGTGTCTCTCATCCTCTCAACCAACTCTATCTGAAAACTGACTATCTCTCCGATGAAATGGAGTTTTTTTTTTTGTTCCTTCCCCAATTAAATAATTCACGGCGAATGGAGTTTTCGGGAACGCGTCCCTCGTTAATTATGCCGCCTGAAGGGTTTAGTTTGTAACAAGTTGTGCGGACGATTCCACTTCGATGTGACTCCACTTCAGTTGCGCTCTCCAAAATATAGAGAGAATATAAAGATTGAAAGAGAAAAAGAGAGATTCGTCGAGCGATTTTATTTATAAAACCGGGGGATGATTAGGACCACAGGGACCACTCTCCAGCATCATCTCCGGAAACTCTAGTCAAACAAAACTTGGAACAGTGTGCAAGGGCTTAGACCAACTTTCAAGGAGAAATAACTCGGTGAAAATATCTGGTGCGTAGTATCACACAACTTCCTGCAACCCTCGATAATAAGACGCTCCGCATGTATGCGGATGGGCATGGGCATATTTTTTATAACCTTTCCTCCGACGTCCGCCTAAAAATTTGTTCTTTCGCAAACAAATATTGTTCAGTATCTAGTTGTGCCTCTTTCTCAGCAATCCAATCGGACGAAACCGTTTCAGGCAAAAAATGGTACACAAAAGTAGCCAAAAACGACATTTTGGCAGTTTTATTGCATTTGCGTTGTGTTTGGTGTCGTGCCCCCAAATATTTTTTTGATGCTCGGAATTGGACAGGCGTGTATGTGGGAGAAAAAAAAAGAAACAGTAAATAAAGTGAGCAAATTCTGCTACTTGAAGGAACTCGCGGGAAAATCTAGTTAACGTTATCGTTTCTTCCTGCACTGCCTTCCGTCTCACTTCAACAACCCGTTCGACCTGTCACGTCGTGCCAATTGCCCAGCGTCGCCTAAAACATGTCAGGACATATTTGGTATCGTTTACTAGTATTTTTCGATGCTCAATCGACTGGAATAATTCTAGGTGTTGGTGCAATAAAGTCTTTCCTTTCAAAGTATGTTAAGCACACGGAAACGTTTACCCAGAATAAAACGTGGGCGATTGTTAACTAAGAGAATGGCAAGAATCAAGGAAATTCTTAGAGCTGTTTTTTTTTTTTTTTTGAAAAATTAGAAACGCGATAATTTACTTTTTGACTGATTTACAATGTATCTCGGCTTATATCTCCGTTCAATGGGTAGATACAGACATAGTAGCAGAGAAAAAAACTTTTCGTTTGCTCGAAAACTCTCCTCAGGTTTACTCATTTCAGTACTGCAGTAACTTTAATTTCGGTTATTTCTGTTCTATGGACTGTCACCGAAACCCTCATGGAGAAAAATATGTAGGCGATGCTTCGTGGAAGACATCCTGTGAGGTTGGTGAAAATTGTGAAAGCCGTTTCGGCAAAAAATGAGAAAAAAACAACTATTCAAGCTTCACGGGTTATATCTGACTTCAAAAGGATATTTATAGAGAGAAAAACACTAGATGCTGCTTACTGAAAGAGAATGGGAAAATTTAATTAACCCCTCCTCCCTTCGATCACTATGATGACTACATTCATATTTGGAACGAGAGTACTGACTCAGTATTTTGGCGTTCCGAGTTTCGAGGCGAGAAGCGAAGTCGAAGCTGATTTGGTTCAGCCGTTCATATAAACTTACTTCCTCTTTCGTTGGGCACTAACGACGATTTGGCTGTCGTTGTATGACCTAGCTCACACCATAATGCACCACTATGTGGACTACCTAAGCGAATGGGCTGCTGTAGGATAAAATTAAATCCACTGAAGGCTTAGATCCAATCGTACCTAGAAGGCCGCATTTACTACGTAAGGTACAAAAGTGCATTAACAAAATCCTGACCTACATATTCAGGAGGCCCATAGGTAAGTGTACATGCCCCGTTTGATAAACAGGTAACGCATATGGTCTATCCCGCATTCATAATACTATCGTGTCTCAATACTCAGACGATGTAGCGACCCTTCTACTAGACGACGCATTCGACGCTGCTGGTAGCAAAGTTAGCTGCTCTATTTCGCCTGGAAACTCGCGCTAGAAACATCCAAGACTCGTTTCATATCAACCACAGCCCCTTTCGGTATCTGGGAGTTCGCCTAGACACCACGTTGACATGGGAGGTACACATTAACGCATAGGATCCGACAACTTAACCCTTTTCTGGGTATTCCATCCCCCTCAGTTTGCCGACAAAACGACTCCTCTACTTCTCTCTCATTAGACTTGTTACGAAGTGAAGTATGTTAGGAGATGCTTTTTGAAGAGCTGCTGACTAAGGCAAAAATTACGGCAATCACGCCGAAGATTCGATCCACAATCCTCGACTAACGTCGAGAATTATGAATCGACTGTCTTATCCACTAGACCACGATCAACCGGTTGCCTTTAATAGGAGTCAGTCAGCACATCTCCCCCCTCGTCTGTTAACCGCTGCTTCTGGAGCGGACTCTTTTAAGGAAAGAATTCATGAGAGTTGAGCGAATCCCTGGAAAATCCGATCTTTGATTCGAGAAACGAGAGGGCTACAAGGAAAGTCTTTTTTCTTTCGCATTGTAGTAGGCGCGTCGCCCATTTTACCTTTGCGCTGGAACTTAATTTTCTAATTTTTCTCTCTGGGCCTCTTCTTTTTCTTGGAATGAAGAAATTCGACCACTAGTTGGGCGCCATTGTTACGAAGGGTTTGGGAAGTTTGGAGATGCTTTTGAAGAGCTGCTGACTAAGGCAAAAATTACGGCAATCGCGCCGGAGATTCGATCCACAATCCTCGACTTACGTCGAGAATTATGAATCGACTGCCTTATCCACTAGACCACGATCAATCGGTTGCCTTTAATAGGAGTCAGTCAGCACAGACTTATCTAAATTTGCTCCGCAGGACTATGGGAATCTGCAGCCCCCAGTAGTATTCACGAGGTTGAACTAACTCATGCTAATAATAACACATGTGTTAGTATCGCTACCACTTACCACGACCTGAGTAAACCAGGACTACAGTAAGCTCATACCGGACCCTGAACGTGATGGTTGACGAGAACGCGCTAATCTCAAACATCCCTTGTGCAACCGTAAATTATCTATTCAAAACTACCACAATTTGACCATATATGTTGATTACTGTGAATTGTTCATTTGTTGTGGCAACTGGTTTTGCATTGGCAGCCAACGGGCTGCACCTAAAAACAAGTTCAACACGAATCATGGCTTGCCTGTTGCATGATTGTAATGTCAACATTGACAATAATCCTCAGAGACTTCATTCTTCTGCTCCACGACAAACCGTCTCTAACCCTACCGACCTTACTCCTTCAGATTACACAGGAGAGATCAGTCTGACACCTTGGCGTCGCGCTGGGCTCAGCAGACACACCTCGGGAGACCACATCTCACAAATCACCGGCAGGATTAGAAACCTAACATTTCTGCTATTCTATTCTTCCGCTCGGTCACCAAATATGAGGTCGGACGTATCACCATTCCATAAAGCTCTACGGTTCATTGGTATGTTAGCAATTCCACTTTGCATAATCACCTTAATATTCTTCCAGTACAAGAGACCGTCAATGTTATGAAACATTAGCTCGCAGCATCACCCAACTCCTAAACAGCTTGGTCAGGACTATCTCGGCAACCCCCAGGCCTCTACTTACCTCGATTAAAATGCAACTGGCACTCCGATCTACACGTGTCTGAGTACTAATTCATACCAGAGCTTGTACCCAAGCGTCATCCTGCCTACAGAAATCACTAATCGTGGTATGCAATGTAATTAGCCATCAAAGAACTACCTCAGGCGTGTTGATAGTTGATTGATACACCCCAAATAAAGCTGCCGTTTCTCCAGATCTCCACATTTTGAGACTGTACATCAATATAATCTAATATTATAACCTAAGATTGTCATAATGATCAAAACGTCGATGACAATGTCAATTACTTTTTTTAAAAGATTATTCTTAAGGATGTACGAGCCGTCTAGTACACCCGAAGCAAAGGAAACGAGCACGAGGCAACGATCCTCAACCTCACAGTATTGTACTCCCCGAGAGGCAATCTGAGATCCTGGAGAGGAAAGGCCCCGATGCCAAAACTCGAAATAAGAGTCCACCTGCTTTCTCTCCAAAAGCCTCACGATGTATTCCTGATAACGTCCATGAACAAAACTACGTTGCTCTTGAGCGATTGTGGGGGCAATGATATCGAGGACTAGTTTTTCATTCAATTTAACACGTCAGATGTGTCTCTCTCCTTACGGATAGGAGCTATTGAGCGGTTAAGTTCTAGTAAGAACTGAAAGTTGTGAAAATAGAAGCGTCTGAGTCTTTTCCTCGCCTTTAACACGTCGTTTTCCAATTTTCTCAAAACCGGCTCACTCGATCTCGCAGGGTAATAACCACTAACTACGTTGTTCCCCGTAAGCGTTTGAACGGAAATACAGCGCGAGTCTATGGCTTATCGTCGATTTTGAAGGGGTCGTAGAAAACGGTGTGGCGCTTCGCACCAAACATTTTGATCAGACCTCGCGCATTAATTCCATACGACAACCCAACTCGCGGTTCTCACATTATAACGGTTGTTATGTTTTCCCGCGTTAACTTCCCGGCTTCGTCTCCATTTCAAGCGATGAGCCTCAAAAACCAGATTTCACCATAAAGTCGAATGAATTATTCAGACATTTTGAAGGGTTAAGATGTCAAACAGGGGAAAATGGCGTACCGGCGACGACTGTTTCTCGAGGCGACTGAATTGTTTTTGGATGGCATTCATTATTCCTGAACATCTTATGGGTTCCGTCCTGCCCGACCTAGTTCCTAATTCTCTCGGGGCCTATGTCGCTCAAGACCCCCCCAGAACAATTGACCGTGTAAACTAAGGGTTGAATTAATAATATTTCAACCTCACGGGGCCGTTAAGGCTACAACCGGTTTCATTTCTCCCCATTTTCCCCCCATTTCGCATTTCTCTCGGTTAATTTGTAAAGAATTTTCTCTCTTTTCCCTCCCCACTCTCTCGCTTTTTTTTCGCATTCTGGGATCCGGCATCTTCTCCCTTTTTACCCCCCTTCGCTGGGCCTCGCAACCAGACCGTTCTCTCAGAGCGTGGAGTCAGATTAACGCGGCAATATTGCAATGCCATTCCCCCCTCTCCCATTGCCGGAAATTAAAAGTTCGTTGTCAACAAATTTTCATTATTTTCGCTCACTCGCTCTCAACATTGATACGAATAACATATTTACTTACCCCTCCCCACTTACTTCAGATCATGCTACAACTCTTTCAATTAGCGAACCTCTTTACGGTCTGTAGTTCAACCGCGTTGTTTCCCGTCGAAACATATCGAACAACTTCCACTATACCAAGCACCAATGCGTTATGGAATGTGCGACTACTCTAAGACAGCAAAATGTAATAAAGCCGCTACTCAAAAGGTAAAAAAGGTAAGTAAAATAAAATTCCAGTTTAGATCAAAGTCAAAGCAAACAAACAACGTGCATGTGTATTGCATGAAATTACAAAGTAACAGGAGGTAACGATACAATTTTCAATGTGAAACGTGAGAAGCGAATGAGTCAGGCAGGAATTCCTCAGTGGCAGAGTGGGGGAAGGGATGGCCTTGGGGCAGCCAGTTAGGGGCAGGTCGGGTCGAAACGGAGCACGCACAAAATGAAGACTTCAGACCTACAGAAAAATGTGGTTTCGTCGCATACTAGACGTGTTTGTACTAGCGCTGATGCAGCCTCCTGTATGGATCGCGAGATTCCAGTTAGAGGGTCCAGGAACGGCTGCCAAGAATGAAAACAGACCTGTCAGCAGTTCAATTCGCGAGAAACAGCTTGGCAACGTCACGGTACAGAAGTCATAGCTTTCAGGTTTTCAGGAGTCTGGGGAATGAAGGTGTATGGCCATAATCAATGAAGGAGTCTAGCACACATCTTGTTTGCAAAATACGATTGAAAGTGCATATAAATGAAGGCCAAACACTTTTCAATGGTTTGGTTGGTCCATTGAGAGAGTTCTAGATCCGACTTTATGACCACCATGGCGGCACCACTTACCCCCTACCAGGTACGAGTACGGCAACCTCATTCCCGGGTGGTTAACAATGCTCTTCACTCGACTCTACTCCCTACATAGCAGCACTAACTTTGCTCGTCACTTAACCGAAATCTGGTGCGCCTCATCATACAACCCAAAGTGCGTTATGGGCCAGGCCAAGTAAATGGCCTATTGGCTCAGCTTCATCAGCAATTGATTTACTATACATGCCTGCATGTTAGATGATTGTGTTGCTACAATCTAAGCATCTATTCAAAGTCAAATATGACGTGCGCTTTCACCAGCTCCTGGGCCACAGAGACATTCTTAGAACGTGTGCCCCCTGAAGAAATATAGTTTGACGTTAGACGCCCCATGCCCCGAAAGCAACTGGGTGAGTGGAAATACAGGGTGCCAGTACTTGTGCCATAGGGGTTCCTGAATTGAGCACCACTGCTTGGAGGTGTGCTTGTGTCGTATCTGGCTTGCCAGTGGTCCCCCATCCATCTCCGAGCGAGCAGTAGCTGGATTAAGGCTTGCTGGGCACCCGAGGACAGAACCAGGGTGCTCCTTCTTATGTGCAACCTGACCCCTGCCAAGTCTGGGAGGAGGTCTAGAGGAGCGGCCTCAACCAGTACCACCACCACTCAACCAGGAGTAAGTGGGAGGTTGTATTGCACGCTGGGAATTCCACCAGAAGCGCATCCCTCTTTAGTGCCCCTGCCTGCTCCCAATCTCTGCGTGAAGGAGTCAACCATCAGGTGGCAGCCGCGTAAAGTGCTATAGGCTGGACCACTACCAGGAGAGTGCGTGAAGGAAAGCGCCTCGACCAAAATGTGTCCAACCAGGGAGAAGCATTTTTTCCTTTGGAAAGCAAGGTGCTGGGACAGAACTCCACCCTCGCCTCCAGCGCATCACACGACCGGATCAAATCTGTATTCGTACTTCAGCACGACTCCCCCTGGCATAAAGTTCCTCATTGCCAATTATCCAAATCATCATTGCTTAATGCGGCCAGGTCTGTAGAAATGTATTGGTGTGTTCAATATTAAGTCTGACGTGACTGATAACATCATAGGTACCTGAAGTATGATGAACTCGTAAGTTGTACATCACGTTAGATAACTACACAGTTACAACTCGAAGATCGGTGTGTCGATGGCGGTGTGGGGTGGGTAAGGTGTATAGGTCTGAAGTATTTCCCTTTCCAAACGAAACTTCTCCTGAACGCCGCTTGGAAAATGGGGAAAAGTTCCTCCCCCTCAGAGTTACTTTATTAAGATGAACGGGGAAAGAAAGTGACGTCAAAGAAACTTCCGTACGCTCTGCGTTTCAATTTCATCAGAGCGACGTCGATGAACTTCAGAAACGTTTGTGGATAAAGAGGTCCAAAATAGGTGTGTCTAACTCAAGTAGTGATGTAAAGATGACGAGTTTGTGATTGGTTAGCGCCTTGAAGTGTAAGGTGAAGGCTGCAAGCGTGACGTGAGCAAGACTCAAAAGATCACGCTCGGCCCAATTCCATTTTTCTGCCAGTGCATTTCCGAAAAGAGGCACGAACTAACTTTCGTCGACCCTCACTTGTTCAGCTCTCGTGTGCTTTCTTGGCGATTTTGAGGTCCCATTTTGGTTTATTATTCATTCTGAATAATAACCCTATGTTTTCGGTCACGAAAAATTTTTTACGACCCCCCCCCCCCAAATTTGATACTTTACGTTTCAAGACATGGGGATTCCAAATCTGCAATGTCCGTCCGCCGTCCCCAGTCACCCGTCCACCGTCCCCCGTCCGCCGTCTGGGCCGTTTTGTGCCTTTAACGTGGTCTAAAAAATTCGTTCTTTCGCACAAAAATCCCAATTGGTATCTAGTTGTGCCTGCCATCTCGGCAATCCGATCGGACAGGTTGTTATGAGCAAAAAATGGTTAAAACAAATTAACGAAACGCAGTATAATCGCAAATAAGCCGTGTTTTGTATCGTTTTCAAGGCCCGCTCGACTCGCAGCGCCCTTTGGACTCGCAACGTCCTGCCTGCCAATTGCCGAGCGAGGGTTCGCTGAAAGCCCTCTTCGGTCCATCGGATCAGACATTTACGGGCGCCTGGCGCTGGGGGAATATTTCCGTAGTTCCATTGTAGTCAGGTCATGTTTCGTATGGTTTACTAGTACCATGGGATGGGGGAGCAGTAATACTAGGAAAAGCGGTTCGTGAGAATAATAAACCATTGTGTAATAATTTGCAGGGTTTTTTAAAATGGATCTCTTCTTCAAACCAAGCAGCAAAGATAATTGTCATTCCCTCGAAAAGTTGAAGAACCAAAAGGCGTTTTATTGAAATGACTGGTAACTGTGTCTGTATAAGTTAACCAAACATCTGTTTCTCAGATCATTAAGCCGAGATTAGGTTTTTATTGTAGGGACGAGATATGTTATTGATTTCATTCTATGAATCCATGTGAGTCGGTATTTTTGTGTAACGCCAATCACACCGCTTTCCGAAAGATAACGACATGAATTTCAGTTCATTCATTTCATTTGTAATTTTGAATACATTACCAGCAATTAGGGAATGGCGTGTGGATAAAGCACAAAATAGAGGGAAGATTCACGAGTGTTTATGCGAAAAAGAGCCTAACTCCTTGATATTGCCACGTTGTTTGAGCAAGTGCGCATTTTATTTTAACGAGTTTTGGGTGGTTTTCTTGTCAAGAAATTAATACGTAAGTAAACCTTGGGCTTACGAGCTTCAGAGTAGTTAACTCAGTCTGTACTTCTTTATTTCCAACGAAGACCGAATTTACAACATGGTATCTTTCCTAACAGCGTCATCACCTTCGACACGAATCAATGAGAAGGATCGTTAGTGAGTCCACCCCGTCGCGGTTGTCATAACATGGCTCAGGCGCCGCTTTTAGGAACAAGCGTCGCCCTAGCTCCAGTGACTTGTCAGGTGTACGGAGCCCGGCCGTAAAAATAGTAATAAAAGCGGACCTTATATAACGTGACACTGACGCAATTTCAACTTCTGCCGAGCATCAATGTTCACCATTACCGGCGTAACGGCCCAAGTTGTGGGGAAGCCGCTCGGCTGGCAACTCGGTCGTAATTATGAAGAAAAGAGCCTTTTTTCTTCTTTTTTTTTGTTGCTATACCTCGCTTTCGGTTAACGGGGGCGACGTTGTGAGACCCGAAAGGTGGACTCGGTTCTGCCAATTGAAGGGAGACTTCAGTCATACGACCCTACCATAGTACGGAGAGACACAAAAGAGCTTACGGACCTTTTGGTGAAAGAAGTAATGGATGAACAAACACATGAAAACTCTCCTGGAAGGGATGCACATAGCAATTAACCAACAGAATGATAATTTCTTAGCTAGTAGTAACCTAGTAATTAATTTCGCCATCTTTCTAATTTATCGCATCCGTTAAAAATATTGAAGAGTCGACGAGTTTATATTTATTTATTTATTATTAATTTCACGGCAAAATCATCTTCATCCATTATCGATTCGGGAGTAGAAGACTGAAGGAGTAATAAAGACGTAACGCGAAAATATAATCTAATTTTGTTTATTCTATTTCTAATATGTATGACAAATCCAGGAGCAGTACGCGTTATTAGTACAAGTATTATAGTATCACATATTATTACACTTTGAGAATATTAACATTTGGGAAGGAGTCGAAAAATCAATGAGTTATGTACAATACATCGCCTTTTTTAGTTCTGTTTGTTATTTTTGGACGACGCCAATATAAGGTTATGAGCGTAGTGGATGGGGTGGGGGAGGGAACTGTACCCCAAAACAATGCGAAGGTTTAAACGGCTCTCATTAAACTTTCACTACTACTTCACCGTAAATATCTCCACGAAAATTCGGTGAACGGAGATACAGGAATATGAAGCATATAGGATTTCTTCATATTTTGGAACTCGCAGGATCTCTTTATGTAATTAATATCTATATATTGTTCAGAATGAATATACCCCTTACAATCCATTCAGAAAGGGAACAGAGATAAAAACCAAAATGTGTCGAAAATAGTATTTTTTTAAAATTATTTTCGTACCTTCACTGGATTTGAGCAATCTTACCGAGTGTCTTCTGGTAACCTATACCCACATTATGTTCTCTGTCAGCCGAACGGAAATATAAGCCGTGAAAACTCGGAAAGCAAGATTTGTCGACCATAAATTTATTACTTTTCCAATTTTCCCAAAACCAGCTCTGAAGATTTCGATCAGAGTAACTGGCGCCTACATTTTGTTATGCAAACATGTGTCGTCGAATTAACGAGGGTTGCGGAAAGTTACGTGTTACTACGCTACAGTTATTTTTCTTTTTTTGCACTTTCGCGTATTCCTTTTTTTTCATTTCATAATTGCGAGATTATTCATTCCTGATTATATTTATGTAACGGGTTCGTGAAATATCTTGGTTTGTATGACAATCAAATTTGAGAAGTTGAGAACTTCATAATTTTAAGGAAAAACTGTTTAGTTTAATTTTAGTAGGTTTTTTTTCATTAAAAGTGTGCTCTACTTTTATCATTGGGAGGCACGGACAGCGAACGAATAACGAGAACAATTCTAAAAGTAAGATCAAAATTACGGGTTGATTGCTCGACCTTCACACACAGAACTCGTCACTACGATATTTTCGAGTATCGCGTAAACTAAACGAATGTCGGGAGAAGCGACAAAAGAGCGGAAACCTATTCACGATTGTTTGCTCGCATCGCGGCTCGTTTTTTTTATCGAAAGATAGTATCCGCGAAGGCTATGAACCGAAAGATGCTACACCTACCAGATGATTCATAATCGCTGCGTAGCGGATTCACGTAAAATGGCGACATTCGCGTTCTTTGGGCGCATACAATTATGCAGTAAGAGAACAGAAATGGCTGCGGAGGTTATTGTAGAACGTGTTTGGTATCAACAAGATTCGTTAGCTTAAATGAACGACAGCTAAGCTGAGGGCAATCACACCCTTCCAGGAACCACTCCCCTTCCACGGCTCTCTACCTTTACAGCCCCCAAATTTTGGCCGCTTGGTGTTTCATTCGCATCCTGCTACTTCGTTGCCCTCTTCGGCTCATTCTCGATAATACACCCATGTTTTGGGACTGAATAATTTATTGCCACCCCACGGCAAGGGGATTCTAGCTTATGTTCGCCACCTGCCATATTTTGTCTTTAACGCGGTCAACGATGTCCGTTTTTAGCACGAAAATTCCATTTGGGATATAGTTGTGACCGTTCTCTCGGCAGTCCGAAAAACACTAAATTTCGGGATTTTTATTACTGTCACAATTTGTTTTGTATCGTTTCCTAGGTATTTGTCGATGCTGAATCCTGTACAGCTCTCAAAGTTGTAGAACTGTATCTAAAATAAAATCTAAAGCTTAACCGATTACCGTTTCTCTCTCGCACTGCCTCCCATCTCACTCCAACCACCCGTCAGTTCGACTTGTGACGTCGTACCAATTACCTAGTATCGACAAGGAAACGTCAATTTTCGTCGGTCCATTGCAGTCAGGTCATTTCGTATCGTTTACTAGTATTTTTCGACGTTGGATTGAATAGGGTCGGTCCCAAGCGTGCTGTACAATTCAAAAATAGCCCGTTGTGTAATAATTTGCAGCATTGTTTTTATTATTTTTTTAATAATGTGGAGTGCCGATATGAACACGCTGTTGTAAGTTAAAAACTTAGTCCAATTTAAGGCTGGAACAAGATGAATGAATTTATAAGAAAAAACTGCACTAGAGTCGCATTTCCTTTCAATTTTTGGTAAGTTTTTCTTCTGCTCTCGAATGATAGTTTTTGGTACCGTCCGTGTTATAAATGAAGTTTGAGTAAAAAAATGTGGTGTTTTAATCGTTATGATAACTATCGTTAGTTTTAGACCGAGTTAGCCCTGAAAATTGTTTTGACAGCCGATTACATGACGTAGAATGGGGTGGTTGGTCGAGTAAGGGGGTCGAAAAGCTATTGCTATAGTAGAAGGTGGGGGTTTTCCCCCCTCGCCAAAATGAGTCGGAACTGGCACTTCTCGTTTCGCTTGCCCATTAATCATCTACTCCCAACAGAGTTTTTCTAATGAGATCGTTATTGTTTGCCCCCCATCGGAAATATTCAGAGCTAAATTGCGGTCGTGTGACGTGTTGTATCAACTAACACTCGTTCGGTTTGTGATGAGAGCTCCGCGTGTGGCTTCAACAGTGAAACATTTGGTGTCGAGGGGGGGGGGGGGGGACGAGGTATTGTGAGATG
Source organism: Pachypeltis micranthus (assembly GCA_020466155.1). Taxonomy (NCBI): domain Eukaryota; kingdom Metazoa; phylum Arthropoda; class Insecta; order Hemiptera; family Miridae; genus Pachypeltis; species Pachypeltis micranthus. Next base: position 46,199,260 of record CM035769.1, read on the forward strand.
ATTGAATGTTGCGTCCTCCTTCCACCTCTGGCCATCCCATTCATCCTTCCTATTCTTCTTCAGGACCATCGCCATACCCCCACTCTCCGTCGCCGTCACAATATTTCCATTTATCATCTCACTCTCTCTTCCGCCGAGCCCTTTTCCCCGCGAGCTAAGCCACAGTGCCCACTGCCTCCTGAATGGCGGCTATGGGAGGTTTTGTGTTTGTAGTTGGAAAAGATTAAAATTTCAATAACCGTAGAGGTCCCGACAGGGAAGCGACAAGTCCGTAGGTTGAGGTGAGCGGTTTGGTGGTGAGATTGGTGGAACGTGAGGGGCCCAGGGAGATTGCAGGGGTCTCGTGGGGTTTCAGGGAGGACTACTTCCTTGATGAAACGCTGTCATACATATTGTACTCTTTCCCTTCCTCCCAGCTTTACTACCGACCTTCCACTCTTCGCCACCCCTCTATCACGCATTCTCTTTCCCTTGATTCTCAACATTCATCAAAGTTAGTTTCATATTCCCCACCCTCGGATGTGACGCAGGGCTCTTTGTTTAGAACTCGCTCCTACTTCTCCACACCCCTACATCCTCAACTTCTATTCGTTCGCTTACTAATTATTTTTTACTCTCCCCCTTCCCCCAACCAGCACTAATCCACACGAACCAACTGTTGAAAACAAGAGATTTGTACTTGCGAAAAGCAGTGAAATTAAAAACGGGACCCCCACCCTTCCGGCGGTCCTTACCGAGTGATTAATTCCCGCCAGATGGCGATATTGAAAGGGTTTCGTCCCAATATTAATAGGAAGCTGAAGGAGGATTCACTGGGCTATAGGAGCATCATCACAATCTTTCCTAAAGACTTCATAAAATTGATCATGCGGCACATTTAGTTCCAGATATGAAATTGGTCGTGCTTTACCACGGCCGTTAATGAGCAGTTAGTGTTTCTGTTTCTCAATCATAAATAAAACTGAGAAATGTTAGAGCACGAACAGCAGTGGCTTAACTTCCAGAATTTCGGGGGTTGCTCCTAATTATGTTATGAACGTTATTAAACTCTCGCCGTAAAAACATTGTATTGTACAACCCTATTGGTTTTTCAGACCACGTTAGATCCTAATGAGAGGGGTTTACAAGAAAACACTGCGCTAAAATTCTGTTTTCTTTTAGATGTTTGATAATTTATTGTGATGCTTCACTCACATGTTCACACAAACAATTTTATTAAAATCGTTATCGAGCGTAACGGCAGTACTCTTTTTTGACAAGTCTCAACAGCTGCATTTCCTTTGAAAATGCGCCAAAAGATGGAAGGAGAAAAAGAGCTCGAGGAGAGAACTCTAGGGAGTGAAAATGAAGGGAAGCATTAGACTAATGAGACGGGCCAATAATTTTCTGCCAACTCAGAAGAAACTCCCTTCAACCGAATGCAGTCGCCTGATTGGCACTCCTCCGTATGAACGTCCTTCGACTATAAATTTACTCGAAGAGGAAAAATGAATACCCAATGGGGTGGCAAAATAGCGAGGCGATAAGGGAAGAGAAGAAGACCAAGAAGAAGAAGGAGAACGAGCCACGTAGGCAGGAAACGCTTAAAGAGGCCACTAAATTATCTCGAGAAAAAGTCCTTTTGTGCAAATAAAAAATGGTTATGGTTTATGAGGTAGTCAAAGGGGTTCCCCTTGCATGAATATCATTCCAGTCTACACGAGAGGACAATGAAAATCTCCATGATGGAGTCCCTCCCTAGTTGCCAGGCGCAGCCTCGAGGCTGATATTTGAAATTCCAACCTGCTCAGAACGTATTCACAGAAATACCAATGTTTGTCCCATGAGATCCACGAACTTGAGATCCTTTTTGGAAGCTTCAGCATCTGATCGATAGTGTAGTGCTTGCAAATAATCTTTGTAACCTTTCAAATACCTATCGAGATTTTTCATTCACATTCTACTTGAAATGTTCACACACAAGACCCGTCACTCCGAGATTATTGTGATTCTCCTACTGTCCCTGCGGTGCATTGGTTCAAACTATTATTATACCACGGCCACGTGTGATTTTATAGGATATCACGAACATAAGTCTGACGTGCAGCTTAGTAAACTGTGTGCCCATGTTTGGCTTGGCATTCACTTATGAAAGGTTCTGATACAGAAACAGAAGCTCATCGAAAATGTGTTGGAACCGTAAAACCCACCATCACATACACGGGGCAGCTAAATCTGCGGGACCAATGGCAGTTGGTCGAGCCAGTTTGGGGGCCTGCACAGTCCCCCAGCCATCGCTGGTACCCATTGCCTCGCCCTCTGGGTTTGGTGGAGAAGGGTGCCTGGTCGGGGATCGAACCAGAGTCCGCTGGTTCGATCCCTGCCTGGCTCGGACAGCCTCACGCCCCAACGCCAACCGTAAAACCTAGTCCACAGCTTTAAAGGAACTACAGGTTCAAGAAAAACAAATAAATAGCCCTCTGCACGCTCCATACCCACTGTAGAACCATGTTATGGGCTCTAATGGATGTACTAGACTCTGATACAACAAATTGATTGCTCATCGGATCACTGCAGCACCCAGCAGCTATTTGTCTTAAGGAGCACGCCAAGCCACATTCTCAAGAACAACAAATAAATAACTCATCAGACGTTCCACAAAAGCTGTACAACACACTTTCTGGTCCTAATGGTCACACCTGCTCGCTGGCTTACGAAACACAAATAAATAGAACACCCGGCGCTGCACAAGAGAACCCTGCTATTTGCTCATATAACGCACCTGTTGCTGGAAATGATAGCTGCTAATAGGATCGTGAATAATGAACCGCACTTAATTGTTTACCACTCAAACGAAATTATGATACATCATGGCAACATTCGTGGATTTACCCTGACCTCCGTTTCTTTCTTTCTCATTCCAGTTCAGGTAGATCCCTTGATGTCCTACTCGCGATAGGGGCTCTTTTTACGACTACACCGCCTATACCCCATTTTTTGATAGGTGAATTTACAAACGTACCTGGGTGCCAACGCGAATTAGTTCTAGGTCCCTCACATGCATTTTGGAGGTCGATAACGCATCCACATCATCGCAGGCCTTTTGTCATTGTATTGTCCATGACTCGTTGGGCTGGCACGAGAGATCGCAGAAAATGCTCAGAAAAGCAGCGGAATTGTGGCAGTCCGCTAGATCTAAAGAGTGTTCCTGAACTTAAGAAAGCATGCATGACCAAGGCAGGACTCCTCCTTTCATCCATTTGGTCAGAGCCTTATGACCTTAACGATGGCCTTCACGTGACCGTTACTTCGTGGAGAAGCATGGTGAGGACGATGATAGTGTTACACTCCATCCCCTCCTAAGAAACTGCTTGAATGTGTATGTGTATGAGTCGGATCACAAATTTATGAGTAAACCAAAGAAATGAAACCTACCTCAAAATCAAAAGAAAACAATGATCACTTTCCAGGAAAAATAGGAAATTGAAATAAACAAAGCGATCAGACCCACTACATTTAATAAGAAATTCACGAAAATGGAAATATAAAACTTCCTTTTAGTATGATATTTAAATATAACCAAACGCTCGAGAGATAACGGGGAATTAAAAGACATTCAGCAATTATAACCCAATCGGCCGCTCACCTTTATTCCCAGCGACGGGAAATAGAACAAAGTGATGCCTGAAGGAAAAAGACGGAAAATACAATAAGTTCATACGACGTGCAGGGTCTAAAAACCAAGAGAAGGGAAGGCCCCATCATCACGGCAAAAACCACCCTCCAAACGCGAATGAGCAAAAAATTGCGGACACTGGTCGCATCTTTTGCGGACGGACACGCCAATCCGAAAATATCTTCGTTTGCCATCACGGTAGCGCTCTATCTAAGTATCTCGTTTCAGACTGTCAGATAACAGTTACAATTCTACATTTGGGGATGTCTGTGGGGTTTCCATCCGGGTGGCCTCTACCTCCTTCAGATCCCGCAGTTTAAAAATGAAGTAAGGGATGGGATGTCAACCTTCCAGTGACTCCACGACGACTACGATATCCGCAGAGCAACCGCATTTTCCAGCATTGTCTGGCCTTGTCCTGGGTAGAAGTTGGGTTGCTCCGTTCTACCACCCTTGCCTTGAGGAAGCACCCACCTGTTGTGAGCATAGCCCATAATGCACCGGGACAAGGCCGTTGGCTGTGCGTTCTCGTGGTACCATGTTTGGTTCCATTAACCCTTAAGGCCAGAATGGACGCTAAACCACCCCATCTTTCGATGACACTAACGGCTTTTTCTCATCCCAGGACCAGATAGTTGGGACTTAATATCTCCCTGGGGTTGAGAAGGACCTCAGTAATCTGTGGCAGAGGTTCCTCAAGCTTCCACCCACTACTACAGGGCCATCTTGACAGTCGGTCAACATAAACCATGGTATACCTGATCATAAATCATCGTCGCCTAGCATAAAGACTTCCACTGTGTTCCTTGCATCGGAATTGATAGCGGGCCAGTAACCCGTTTATTGAGAAGGTTGTTTTCACTTGGGAAAATGGTCAGAGTGAGTGCGTGGTTGTCAACACGAATCAGGGAACGCCAGAACCAAGTCAACTCAAATTTGGCGTTAGCAGTCAAGGGCTTCGCAATAAGACAAATTGAGTTGGCCAGACACAGTAAATTAACAACAATTTTAAACGGACATCACCTTATGAACCAAGCTTGAGTGGAACGAGAAGTAAGGCGAAAATCATGGTTGGACGACGGAGTCTTTATAGGAATTTTCAATTAATTAGAAACAACCCACCAAAATTCCATATGCACGTTACTTTTGCTTCCTCTACAGATCATTTTTTGTGAAAAGTTTGGATGACTTTGTATTCGATTGGAAAAAATTGAATTCGATCGCGTTACACGGCTGCAAATGGAATGAATTTCTGTGTTAAGTTACACGTTTGAGTCTTCCCCTCGCCGGTTTCATTTACTGCCACCACGCTGAATCCCTTCGTAGCGGATCGTCTTCGAGGCGAGTAATGAGAGGCAAATGTGTTTAGTTCCCGTGTATATTCGCTTGATTGCTCTCCTGATTGCTCGTCTGCCTCATTGCTTCGAATTAAAGGCCTTAATTATAAACACATAAACGTCCGCCGAGACGTCAGGTCGTGAGACACGCACGTATTTCGTCCGGTTGAGTGGTGTTAATGCGTTACGGCAAGGGTAAACACAAGAAGCTATTAGAATTACGAAAAAGTGTTCAAAGGCAGAGGAAAACAACCTGAAAAGCTACGAGGAAAACCCAATTTTCCTCCTTAGTTAGAAAAGCGTAGAAGTGTTTAGAGCCAACTACTGCTCCGAGTCTCGTCAAGATTTGAAGCACAAACTACCTGAATATTAATTTATTTTTCATTCAAGCAAGCAAAGAAGCACTACGAGTCATTACTCTTCTCATCTACGGCACCGACTAAGTAACGGTGAATCAAGCAAAGCTCAACGCCAGGGAAGAAAAGAAAAGAAAAAAGAAAGATTTTTTTTGGAGGAAGAGATTGGAAAATAAGGTGGCTCACCTGTCTCCCGAGCATTTTTTAATGATCTTTGATAGGACTTGGTGCAGCTCGGAGGTGGGGCAGCTCCGCTTGTCCAGGGTCTTCCCTTCGGTAGTGAAAAATTTCTCTTCAGCAGGGAGAAGGGAGATCTCCTGCAACCCGTACGATCCACAATTGGTTTTCCATGCATTTTTTTAAATTTTTCATTTTGTTGTCGAGCATACTTTCTATTACTTGTACTAGAACCAATTCTTACAATTATAAAACCCTCGGGGGCAGCGAATGCAACAGCACGAACTCGTTAGTTGCATAAAAGTAGCAAGACCAGTTTTCGTTTGTATTAATTAATTCTGTGTACACGGACGTCTAGAGCGTGAGCTCGTCAACGGACCAAAGCGGAAAGATCGGTAGATCTGGGAGATATTGCATTAAATTGCATCACGTTTGAACGAATGCAAGCAACAAACAGTGGTCACTGAAGAGACAAGATAAAAGAGAATTGCATTGAAGTTTTCAGTTCACGTGAAGTAAGTTTCTGGCTGGATCGCTTTATTCCCCGAAATAGCTTAACGCCAGTTGTTATGCGAAACTGGTGTAATGTTAACAGATCATGAAGAACCAGCACCTTCAGAAGCTACGAAACGTTGAGCTTTCAATCGATGCAACGGGAAATGTCACCGAATTTGTAGCTAGCCTAAAAACATTGGCATTAAAACAATTTCCCCAAATTAACTAAGTTACACAAGTTACCCACGCAGCTCGTAAACCAAGCCTCCGTAAAAACGATACTGAGAGTCCGCAGGAGTTCTTACAACAGTTTCAAGGCCAGCCCTGCCACAATTACTGACTGATACCCCAAGACGATAGCAGAAATGATATCATCAATTAAGGACTCAAAACTCTCCCTACTTCCATACCTTCTCCTCTCCGTCCATTCTCGTCCTGCTCCCAGTTCCTATTTATTTTGTGGCGATTAACGGTACCATTACATGTTTACTTTGAACTCTCACTACGTCGTCTGTCGTCCCGCTTAATAAATGACGCCCTAATCAGAGTAAAAAACGCTGCAAATTATTACGCAACAGTTTATTATCCTCTTGGACAGCTCGACCTAGTCTTCTCATTCGACTAACAATCGAAAAATAGCACTATGGGACGACGAAAATTACACATATAAGGCGGCTGTAGGCAATTGGCACGACGTGACGAGAGAGCTCACGAGTAGTTGGTGTGAGATGCTAAAACGATTACTCCATTCTCTCGTTAGTACACCCTGGCTCACTAGAATTACTGTAATTTCACTGTTTTAGATCTATACGCCGTTGTACACCTCTGATACTCATTTCATTCGACCCAGCATCTAAAACTACCTTGAAAACTATACCAAACACCGCGTTATAACTGCCAAAATGGCGTTTTTGATAGTTTTTTAAACAGGCGGGCACAACTAGATACCAAATGGGATTTTTATACGAAAGAACAAATTTTTCAGTTCATGTTTAGGGCACAAGACGGTGGACGGATATTGCAGATTTGGAATCTCGACGCCTTGAAAAGTAAAGTGTCAAGTTTTGATGGGGGGTTGGAAAACAATTCTCCTGACCGGGAGCATAGGGTTATTACTCAAAATGAATAACTCGCACAACATTCACCTGTATCTCTTCATTTTTACTTATTTGTTTTATCTCTCTCTCTGAACATTCCTAATTACGAGCATCGTGGCAAATCATAGTGCATGACTGATTGGTTAGTTGTGAGGAAACCACATTCAAAAGATTCATAGGGCATCACAGGCACCATAGGCATCATTCCTAGCGATTCTGTGTAGAAATATATGTCGATCAGTAACGGGCTCATTGTCAATTTAATAACAATTTTAGACTTTCGGTTGAAAAAAACTGGGAAAGTGTCAACGAGCTCCATTTTTAACACCTTCCCCCTTCTTCATCATTTATGGATAGAAACTGCACTTTATTTCGTCTTTCGGCCTTAACCCGTGGCCAGATAAAGTAAAAGGACAAAATGCTTCCCATTCATCAGAACGCATGCGCGGATGCTTGTTCACACATTCCTTCATTGATGTTGGCATGGCTAAGATGAGTTTTGTAAAACAAAATGTTGATATCCACGTGGGCAGGTCCAAACCACTGAACGAGTTTTAAATAGTTGAAAAAATAACCAGAGTTACACAATGAATCGTCAATATTTCGATTTTATTTCAGTATTTTGTGATGAATGGACTACTTTGTGAAGATGGTGTGGGTAGTGCAACACGTTATTGTGCCCATTTTGTAAATAAAATAGATACTTATCCCTTAGACGTACGGAAGGCCGTGCGCCAGACCTCCCCCCCCCCTTATGTCCGTTAGACGTGCGTGGATACTTGTGTGTCGTCTCATCTCGTGAGTAAAGTATCCGAGGATGTGGAATGAGACTAGACGATTCTATCCTACAGTTCATAATGTATAACGCTATCAATCAAACCGAATATAATAAACATCAAATCATGAAACTATGCAGGGGGAGGGGGGTATGATTTTGTCACCACGCGTAATATATCGTCTAAAATGACTTCCTCTAGTCGTGTATTGCTGCACATAAATTCTGCGAAATAATAGTCCACGTGGTGACGCGCTGTTTATTACGCCATTTCGCTGAACCCCAGAGCCTATTGTTCCCATTTTGTGAATAAACTTCCTGTACACATTGTGTCGTCCGTCTTGGAATAAACTAAAAAATAGAACACCAAGTATCGACGCGAAAAGACTTCAGAAGCGTGTAGAAACATGTCTAAAGACTCTAGGGGAGCCCGTACCATAAAATAATTGGGGAATCCCAAAAAATAATCCTAACTATGAACATTAAAAAATCTTCTTGACAGTGGTACGTAATGATCGTTCGATGAACATGAGTAGTTCCCCGAACTGAATAAACTGCGAAACCTCAAGTAGTTCTACCAAGTTCGTATGAATTGTTTGAAGAACAGATTCAATCGGTTGTTGTGGTAAAAATCGTTGAAGGCACGTAGAGCCAAGGACAGTTGAGTGCTGCGTCGCCTCAGATGTTTCCTTCTTAAACCATGAGGTCATTTCATGATTCCTAATCCCTTCCTGTAGCTGTTTCAAGTCAAGAGCTACTCTTTAATTGTGAGTTCTCCATTTGTTTCATATCAGTTGAAAAAGTAGGTTGATATTGAAGTGCGATTTAATCACAGCCTCTTCCCACATGCGTATGATTGTTTGATGGATTAGGGGTATTCATAGGCTGTCTATTCCTAGTGCCGCTATCCCTATCCTCCTACAATATCAATATATGTGCACTGGGTGGGGGGGTGGGGGTAGTGAATGCTTCATCCTTAGCAACTATCTCAAGTCAAAGCTGAATTGCTTCCAAATTAAGGACTCAATTCATTTCTCGTAACACGAGGGACTAATCGTGAAGTATATTCTCAGAGAAAATGTTTTTTGGTTCAAACGAAGTTGTTACTGGCACGCTTCCCGAGCACGTTACTAATGTTTAAGCGATGATTAATATATAAATGTAAAAGCTGACAGAATGCCACAGTGCGGATCTATTTATTATCTACATTTCCCGACGTTTACAAGGAGAATTAGCCGAAGAATATCTGTTATATCAATCCAAAGGATCAAAACCCGACTCTTCTTGAATAATCCGGCGTTTCTTTATATTTAAAGGAATCCGAGACAAATAGCTCGAAGAGTTGACTCGGAATAAGATACAGCCGGATATTTTCACGTTTCACAAAACAAAGAGAAGTAAATCAGGCGAAGAGAGGACGGAGGAAAGGAAATCTATTTCTGCTTTTGAGGGAGAACTCGAGTGACACAACTCATAGGAATGTCCTCCGAAGGTATTTTTAAGTCAACGGGCGCCACCAGGAGTTCACTTTCATTTAAGTCCTCCATTCCCCCTGTCGCATGACTTCGCTCCATCAACCGAAGTTACGCTCATTTAAATTTTTATCGCTCTATCCGCTGTGTACCCTCGTCCGCGTTTAAATGGGCTTAATAAGTTTCGCTAAACGCAGGAAATAAAAAGTAATTCGAGGGAGCAGGTTGCTTTTCACGAGCGTTTGGCGATTTCATCAACTTTCGTAGAGCCAACTGTAAACGCCCTTTAGTCGTATAAACGACCGTAACGCATAATCAGGGATTTTAGAACAGCAATCCTTTCACAGTACCGTAGTGTGATGGAACGCGACCGATAATTGTGCAGCAGATCTGTTTCTCAGCTGTACGCGAAAGTAAAATGTGATAAATTGTATTCAAACGACAAATCCTTGCGTTTAAACAAACGAACGTGAATAAAAATTGATATTTTAGGAATGTTGGGTGATTACTCATACGAAATTGCAAACCGATGACAGAAAATGAAAAGCTGCTTCTTCATAAATGCAAAAACTTGAGTACTGAATCGAATGAATCGAGAAACATTAGACAGTAATGCTGGGGCACACGCTCCATCAAATAAATCATTCATTCGACAGCTCAAAAAACGGCACTAAAGAGGCTGTGCGCCATTAGCTTCAAAAAGGAAAACGAGGACGAATCACAATGAACCTGTGGTGCAGACTCTGACAGTTTGGCGACAACAGGACGTATCGAACCCTCCTCTAAGCATTATGAAGCCTGGAGGGCTTCACAGCTCGCCAGTCAGGCATTCCGTGGTGTTGCAAGGAATCAGTAGGGCGGAAGTAATAAGGCACATGCTACCGACACACTGATGCACTATGGGATACCATTCATACGCCAGAGTATTTGAGAACCCACTGAAGAGCTGCACAGAGATTGGTACTGACACCCGATCCCTACAATACGAAGTATAACCGCCTTTGAGGTGCGCGCACTATACTAGTGATATGCCTTCCGTACATGTGAGTGATAACTGGGCAGGAAAAGCTTACGACGATGGCGTTATCTCTTTAAGACAAGATGAGTGCAATGGTATTTCACTTCCCTAAACACACGACTAAAATCACCACCGCAGGGGCGTTCCGGGGCGTTCTTCCCTCTGAATACATAGGCTACGCAAGCAACTGAGCAAGCCAGTGACTCAGCTGTCACTATCCATTCACCAACTTCTCATTTGGGTTGTTGAGAGTGAGTAGCGGTACCAAACAAGACTGGTTGAAGGGGCCACCAGACGGATGCGCAGTTTCGAACTTGGTTCGCAGGCTCCTCATTGGATTTGCAGGGTGAGATCAGTGCAGGCTCTATCTACGAAGGAAATAAGTAATGTTGTGGTTGCTAAGAACTTTGAACAAGAAAAACAGGAGACGAATAAGAAGATATGACGAATAGCAACACTCAGCCAACACTACCCAAGCACACCTTCTGTTTCGAACGCAACAGCTACTTTCATTCCTGCACGTGCTGAATGACACACACAGAGCCCTTTTCGCACAAAATGCGACGAGCATAACACGCGTTTTTGATTTGCTACCGACCGGATGCTTCTTGACGTTCCATCAGAAGGTAATTTCCCAGATGACGACTCAGAGAGCAGTTCGTACTACCATGTGACCAATGTGGCATGTGCTTTCAATATGGCGAACCCTTGCAGCCCTCAATTCACTGTGTCGAGGTGCCGCTCCTCAGAAGTGTACCTCCATATTGACCAACCTGCAGTCACTTCAACATTCCATTTTGGCAAGATGCTCCAAACAAGTGTGGACTCTCTTCGTCCTAAAACTCCCAGGCTACAGTATTGAAAGCGAAAAGGGGAAGGAAGACAGGTACCATCCAGGCTGCAATTCGAACCTTGGGAGTGAATGAGCAGCTGGAGGCTCTGAAGACAAAACTGAGCCCTCTTTAGCCACTCATGGCATGTCCCAAAATAATGTTTTTTGTTTGCTTTTGGCTCACAAAACCTTCAAACGTTCGCTTTTACAGATCTTTTCCTCTTTCTTTACAGACACATGGGAACTAAAAGGACTCGGAAATAGAGCACAAACCGTCAATACAAGTATTTACAACATCCGTACATAGAATTAGGTGAGTAGTTAAGATTGCCTCATTTACCCAGAAAAAGTTCCGAATAAATAGCGCTCTGTTCTCTTCTGATAATTGAGATCAGACCCACTTCTCAGAGGGTGAGGAAAGTTGAGCGTAGGCCAGTTGAAGTGAGGTTTCATGAAAAATAATTACTAGGGCTCGCAGAAGAGAAAGCAAAAGAGCAAAGGAAAAGTAGCCCTTACAATCTCTAAGGCTAACTGAAAGTGGCCGGAATCGAATATTTACGTCATTCTATTCCGCTAAACCTCTTCACAATAATTTATTTCACGGAACTTGCGACCGGATGTTTTAAAATTGGATGCGAAATACAAGAGGCCTCCGATTCCCTCTTACGAGAGAGCCGGCTTGCCAATTAACTTATTCATCAATATAACGGCATCGTTGCTCTCTTGCTGTTCTTCCAACTCTCATACGAGTCCTTCAACATGGTGATTGCGCAGTTTGATGCCATTTATTTCTGCATTCCTTTCACCTTGGAGCGCGTAATTGCAGTAATTGTATGATTGAGGAATAGCTCAGCATAAGATAGTGGTGTGAGTAGGGATATCATTATCCCAAACCCACCGTGAGGAAAGCCGTGTGGAAGATCGTGTGGGAAACCCAGATAAATAACCGAACAAAAGTTGAACCTACCTCAACTTGTTAGAAGCAAAATAATATCTCCTTAGAAGACTGGGTGATTAATCTCTTCCAATTAAGAAAGTAATGATATGAAAACTCCTTTTTAACACACTAACAACATTTACCCCAAAGCTCGGATTGTGAATGAAACAACACTGGGACAATGGCACGTAAAAATCACTTAGTTCGTTAATAATGCTTTCGGTAGATCACCTTAATTCACAATCAAACGTTAAAAACTCTGCAAATTGGTATACAAGGGATTATTATTCTGTTGCACTGCATGATTGGAACGTATCCTATTCAATCCAACATGTGCAAAACAAGTTAAGAATATACCACGGCTATATCAACCGTGGGAAATGACAACTCATGCGTGTAACTTCGTATGACACTTGAAACCTGATGTTTCTATCAATATTTGCCGTCATTTCCTGATTATCCTGTTTCACACCCCTGAGAACCATCCCATTCTACTCTGCATCGAAGTGTGCTAGTAAACCATACGAAACATGACCTGACTACAAAGGAACGGCGAAAACTAACATATTCTAGGGCCTGTGATGTGCAGTGAGAAATGGCGTTTTAAAAGCTGAGTAAACGTGTTACCTCTTTAGGTCATCAACCAAACTAATTTATCAGGACATCAGGATTAGCATACGTGTCTGGATTCAATGAAAATCGAGGCGAATTATTACAAACCAGTTCATTATTCTCTTTCACAGTTCAACGCAGTCTCACACCACTAATACCCATACCACTCGATTAGCACCGATAAATACCAGTAAACCATAGAAAACATGATCTGACTACAACAGGACAACCGACATTGACATATTCTAAAAGCCTGCATGCAATTGGCACGACGTGACGTGTCATGTTATGACTGGTGGGTGGTTGGAGTGAGACGGGAGGCAGTGCGGAAAATCGAACGCCGGGGAGAATCGACAACCTTAGCTGTATTGTCGTTCCTTCACGCAGTCCAATTTGCCTCACGATATGTGATTTCACTATCTGCCATCTAGACGCAGTCCTACACCTCAGAAACCCGTCTCAGCTTCAGCATCGAAAAATGCCTCGGAACCGAACACGACGTCTTTTTTTGCCCATAACAACCATGGGTCTCGTCCAAACCGCACAACTAGATCCCAAATAAATTTTTTGTGCTAACGAACGGGTTTTTTAGACGACGTTGAAGGCGTACGGCAGGCGGCAGACAGACATTGCACGCTTGGGATCCCCAGTCTTGATATTTAATGAGTCAAATTTTGAGGGGAGCTTGTAAAAGAGTTGTCCTGACGATACCATGAGTGTAGATACTGAATATTGAATCCAAATGGACTGTCCTAGAACGAAGAGGGTAGAAACTAGTTGTGTAAACAGTCTCTCACCGAGCGGTGCAGCAAAAAGAGTCTGTGGGAAGTGATGGGATGAATCTTTTGCATGCTAATCTACTTGATTACAAACTCCCACAGTAAGAGCTGTCGGTTATAGTGTGCGGGCGGTCGTGGGGGGGGGGGAGTCGATTCGAGGCACTTGGTGACTGTAGCGTGGTGACACGATCTTACTTGATACGAAAAGTAACAAAAGATGCTGGATAAACAGGAAGTTTACTGCTTAAGTCTGTGGAGGAGCGAGAGAAATCGAATTGGTCGAGGGTAAGAACGGAAGACTGGTTCAAAGCTCGCAGTTGCTGTAATTTCTGCCCCGACTGATCAAATTCTGATTAGCTCGATTAATGCGATTGTACACACAACGTCTGAAGGTCGAATCTTTCCATTTCTTTAAATCCTTGCAATACCAATCTTAAGGTTTCTTCTTTGATTTCTTCTTGTCGTTGAACCGATCTAATTTCGAAAAGCAAAAACGTAATTTTACGCGTTAAACTTATAAAAGTTTATTAAAACCCATTTTTGATGTAGGAAACTTCATTTCGCAATAATAACCATAAATCGAAGCAATCTTTTTAGTGGGGGAACGTACTCGAAATTTTAATAATAACCATAAATCGAAGCAATCTTTTTAGTGGGGGAACGTACTCGAAATTTGCGTACTGTTAAGCGTCAGTGAAGGGTCACACATTTTGCGCAATAATTCCTCAGTCGAAATGCATTATTTCAGAGCAAGTTATTTTGGGGCTCTGCGCGTGCTTGAGATTTATTTACCGTGAATACGTGTACTGCTAGGGGTGGAGCATGAGAGGGGGGGGGGGGGATCGGACAGAGGGGACTTAGAAGTTAGCGTAATAATTCATGGGGTATGACGTCACATGTGCTAATCCACTCAGAAGTTTCGGCAATAGTGGGGGCATCACGTCACACGAAGGGGTTGAGGTAAATCAACTTGGAAGTTACGGCAGTAGTGGGGCCATGACGTCACACGAAGGGGGTAAGGTAAATCCACTCAGAAGTTGGGGTAGTAGTGGGGCCATGACGTCACACGAAGGGGGTAAGGTAAATCCACTCAGAAGTTGGGGTAGTAGTGGGGCCATGACGTCACACGAAGGGGGTAAGGTAAATCCACTCAGAAGTAGGGGTAGTAGTGGGGCCATGACGTAACATGTGCTACTCCACTTAGAAGTTTCGGCAATAGTGGGGGCATGACGCTGCATGATGATGTGGTCTGCTGGGGCCATGACGTCACATGTGCTAATCCACTCAAAAGTTTCGGCAATAGTGGGGACATGACGCTGCATGATGATGTGGTCTGCTGGGGCCATGACGTCACATGTGCTAATCCACTCAGAAGTTTCGGCAATAGTGGGGGCATGACGCTGCACGATGATGTGATCTGCTGGGGGGATGTTACATGGTGAGGTGGGAGAATGACGTCATATCAACTAGTGGCTAAAGGTCATCCTCCCAGAAGTACCTAAAATTTAACTACTACCGTAATACCTTCAGGCCCCACTACAGAAATAGTGGCTAATGAACAAGCGAGAAGATTAACATTTGATTTATATTTGAGACAGAGGATTAGTGAGAGGAATTTTATTTCGAGGAAAGCGATGAATACATGTTCAAAGCTTGAGGCTGCTGTAATTTTTAGCTTGTTCTCCATGAGCATGAAACAAGCGAGGTGTGAGCAAAAAGAGAGCAATCAGTCACTTGAATTCTTGTTTCTTATTGATCCATATTCATTGTAATGATCGCCCGACCGTCAACAGAATCCCGTTACAGTCCCGTGTGTTCAGCTTACGGTTAGTTTTGCAAAATCCCTCCACTTCCCTGAACAATAAAGTACTTATGTACACTCCCCTTATCCGACCAATATGGACTTACGCCGTCGCTGTCTGGGGCACGTGATCACATCATGTACATATTCACTACGCACAACTTCCACCATCCCAATCATCTGGTCCAAGAAGGCTTCGTCAGACCATTGCATCAACGCCTAGTAAGTCCCCGCCATATTTTGAATATTGCAGGAATTTAGACTAGCTTCAATGTCAATAACCACTGGTATCACTGAGGTAAGTGCGTAACCAACAGTTTTAGAAAAACATTGTGTTTCGTCACGCCATTAAGGTGATATTTACAACAGAATCCTCCACACCAGAAATAGAGGCTGGTGAATGAGACGGGAAAAGGTTACGTAGTGGATTAAAGACATGAATGACAACGAAGCTCGGGACTGTTGCAGCTATTCCCAAACATACCAAACTTGGGATTTAGCTGCATTAATATTGTTGTACACGCAACGTCCTTAAGAGTACTTCAGCAGTAGAAACCGGCAGAATGTCACCCTGTTTTTTCTGTTTCGAAACCTAGTGGACTAAACGCATTCTGAAGATCGCATGAAACGAGCTGAGGTGTGAGCGGAAAGTGGGCCATTAGTCACTTGAGCCTCCGACGGCAGGGGGTTTTTAGCATAAGGTGAATAACAACGACACGAAGCTCAAATAATAGACGTCTAATGATCCTTGAGCGCCTTCACTCTTCAGAAGCTACGGAGCAGCGACGTGAAAACAAATGGGCTTTTATTAAGCGGACCGAGTGACAGGATTTGAGGGAGAAAGTCAGGAGCGAAGCTTATTTAGTTTTAACTGCCAACATCACCATTTTCAAGGACTTGGAGCTAGTCACGCACTTAGTCAAATGGATCTGGATTTTCTGCTAAGTGTTTGGGTATACGCGGGTGAGGCGATCAATTTGAAAATGGCGTCGCCAGAAAGCATTTCATTGTACGCGTGGCCTTGAAAAGCCGCCGTCTTCATCAGAGAATCGCTTTTACCGCAACGCCTTTTGTGACGGTTAATTGAAGAAATGTCGATGGTATGATTCCTGGAACTTGATGGCATATTGAACTAATAACACGGGGTTTTGATGACGCTATGTCACATAATGTAATACGAAAACTGCACTAAAATTAATTATTGTAGAAACTGCTTTAATTACTGTAATGCACTCATTATGACTTTTGAAGAAAAAAATATTCGATGTTTTGAACACTATGATAACTATAGTTAGTTCCCGACTGGTTTAATTCATGATCTTACTTTGGCGCCCCATGGTGATCTGCAGGAGCTGATTTGATCCGGACGTGCTCGCACAGATACATGCACGCACTGACTACTTTCAAAAACGGTGTCTTACTCGCTCGGAAGACTTTAAAACGAGAAAAATACAAAAGTTCGGGCCACGACAAACTTTTCCGCACAACACTGCTCATTGGACGTAGCCAGATCACACCTTGCACGTTGATCTGCTAGGTGGCGTAGCGTGGTGAGGGGTGCGAAGTATGGGACGCTCAGAGCAATTTGGTGTCGCACTATGGGATTGTGGAAACGAATACGTGAGCTCTCTGATGACCAATGGTTGCTGCTCTGCCAAATCTAATGGAAATGGCCGCTCAGCCCTTCAATCCCCAAATAGCTAATCTCTGAAGTGGTTAGAAAAGCCTGCGTGAGCGATAATCATTTATTCCCTCACTACCGAATTGCCAGCATTCCACACGTCTTATACTCCACCCGTCACAAGCATCACGCGCCAGTCTTCCCTCTTGACTCGGCTGAAAAAAACAGCCCACGTGGCTCATCTCTACATTAACGAGGTCACTTTGTCAATCACTTCTCTTGTGCAGTACAAACTGTGAATGAGAGAGTTGATCGGTTGGTGTATCCATTGAAACTTTGGGCCTGAAACCCGACAAGTGAAGTTTCCGTCATGAACAGGATTGAGGAAACTCGTAGTACACGAAGACGCCCTGATGGAGTTTAGCCTCCTTTCCACATGTTTTCTACTCCCATTTTCGTAACCACATACATTAATGAAAGGGGAGCGCAGGAGAAGGACAAAAATATTCTTAACTTGTTTTCACGCAGCCTCAGCGCCGTATTCCTCTCCAATCACTCTTCGTACTAATTCCATACTCGTGCTTGAACTAAACGTTTGACCAACTTCTCGGTCGTGCTTTGAACTGTGCCTTATCCAAATCCAGTGCAAAGCTATGAGTCATTCCATTAATTCGTTTCTTATCATTCCACCATGAGCAGGAACCTTGTGTTCAGTCAGAAGGGGCTGGACACCAATGCCCCTATGTTAAGAGCAACAAACTAATTTAGCTTGAGCTGAGCCGAACAGCGCCCAATATACCTGCTTCCCTAGGCCACCCACATCAACGCACGTAGTCGATTTATAGCTTGGAGGGAGAGCAAAACGTAAACTTGGAGTCAATTAGTGTTGAAGTAAAGTAGACAGAAGGTGCGCAGACATGATAACAGCGGAAATGCGGATAACTTATTGGAATTTTGTCAAACTAGCATACAATATAGTCGGACAAGAGTCGATGGAGTGTTTGGGTGTTAGGTGCAGTGAGAGAGATGGACAAGCATTGTTTAACTGTGTCTTTGCAGAGACTGAAAGTTACCAATGAGGTCGACAGCAAAGACATTCGGACTTCAAGCAAAATCTAATATTTTTCTGACTTGAGTTTACAGTTTAAAACGGATTAATGAAAGCTGTTAGCGGAGCTTTGATTGCATGCCTCCTAATCCAGTCGCTCAAGGATTATCGGACCGAGCAGTCAAATTGACGCAGCTAATCAAACTCCGCCCTTCCAATATGCCTTGCTTTTAATAGGCACGTTCTTCCACAACAGCGTTAATGGCGGGAACACTCGACTACAGTGTGGGGGATTTCAAGGAATTTTACGATGTAACATAAGACTGGAAGACTAACATTTTGCATGGGGTTGCATGAGTTATGTAGTATGTTCAATTTGAGACCCATTAGCCGAAACCCAACTGAGCGAATAAATCTATTTACCAGTTCTCTATTATTTCACCCAACCTTATGCTTCACATCTCCCCGTAATTATAGAAAAGCACTGAGCGGACTGTTCGAGCCCCGTAAACCATTTCATCGAGTATACAACGGATTCCATTGGGCAGGCTCGTATCCTCGTCGTAAATCTAATTATTGCTCGTTGTGCCGTGGGCCCTCGTAAATTTCCTGAACAAAATTGCTTCGCTGGTTTATTAGAAACTTCAGAGTAAAACGGAAAGAAGGCCAGAGGAACCTGGTGCGAAAACTGCAAGAAATGTCTGCATAATGCCGATAATGTTCGGGAGGGCGAATGAACGGTTGGCAAAACTCAAAACTTCCTGCCCTACTTCCCCCCAATTACTGTAATTTACGGTCGTGAAAATGTTAGTCGGGAAATGCGAACGGGCCTCGCACTAACACGTGCGCCATTCAGAAAAACCAACTGTTCGGCTTGTCCAATCCAGTTACTGCTAACTCACAAAGCCCTGAGTACAGTAATGAAATGTTACCCTAATACGTTTTATTATAGTAATAAATGTAGTTTCATAATGAAGACACAACAGGGGATAGATATGAGGGAGAGATATGACGTTCAGTACAGTCAGGAAAAGTTGACGAATGAAATGAGAGATAGATAGAGAGTGTATTGTTACACTTGAAAACGATAGATCATGAGAGATACACAGTTTACACGATACAGAGGTCTCTGGATTGGTGAACTGGGATAGGAATGGTAGTAGAGAGCGTGTGAGTGTCACTAGCTGAGAACTGAGGGAGAGTGTCAGGGGGGCAGCAGAGAGTTGACTGCCATAGGAGCTGAGAAGAGAGATCAGGGAAGGGGGTTGTGTAAAACATCATATTTTACGTCGGCTGTGGCTCTGGTGTTCGCGAAAAAGAACAAAGCTGGGGAAGACCTGAAAGCCCGAGACCACTGAACTGGCTCACCAGTTGACTTGAGTAGAGTTCAACATGGCCAGTTTGATGAAACAACAAGGGCACTCTCAACCCTCCACTGAGCCGAGTCTTGGTTATAGGGTGACTCTGTGTAAGAACAGGAAATGGACGATCAAGAAATCAAACACACCGCCTGGATACCGAAACATGTCTTCAGCTCCTGATTACCCTCTATGTGCTGGTTAGTAGACTGTGCCACTCACATGACTCCTGTTCAGCAATCTACTCTACTCTCATACATCTCGTGATCAGTTCAACATTATTCATCCCACTATCAATTAATTCTTCAAACCCTGACTGAACGCTTCAAACCTGGCGGTCTCAAGAACCTTTCATGACACGCCAACTATGACACTGCTGCTATCAGTGAGCCTTAAAAGAACTTTGACACTTTCCCTAAGAACATTAAAGGGTAAATATTTTTCCTCCGCTCCATGCGTTCGAGAGTCTTTTCCATCTTCCTGAACCACGCGCACCAATTCAGAAGAGAAACTGGGGCCGAAAGACTGCGACCGCCGTACTAGCACTATTTTGAGTTATTATTTATTTATTATTTTCGACCAGCAAAATTTTCGTACAACCCCCCCTCAAAATTTGATACATTTTAAGACATCAGGATTCTAAATCTGCAATGCCCGTCTGCCTTTAACGTGGTCTGAAACATTCGTTTTTTTGCTCTAAAATCTCAATTGGTATCTAGTTGTGCCCGCCTACTCGGCAATCCGATAGGACAAAGCGCATGGTTGTTATGGGCAAAAAACCGTTAAAAATATTAACAAAAACGCAATTTTGGCAGTTTCATCGCAAATACGCAGTGTTTGGTATCGTTTTCAAAGAATTTTTAGATCCTGGTTTGAACGATTATCAGAAGTGTACAACCAGTGAAATTACAGTAATTATAGTGAGCCAAAGTCTACTAATTGAAAGAACTCGCGGGACCATAACTATAGTGAAAGCGATCGTTTCATCTTTTGTACCCCTCCCTTCAGTCTCATCAAAACCACCCACCCGCTCGATTCGCCACGCCGTGCCAATTGCCTACTGGCGCTTGTGGGCGCCTGGAATATTAGTTTTCGTCGTTCCGTGGTAGTCAGGTCATGTTTCGTGTGGTTTATTGGTATTTTTCGATGCTGAATCGAATGGGATGGGTCTCAGAGCTGTCAGACTCCGTCAAGCTGTCATGTCGAGAGAATAATAAACCATTATGTAATAATTTGCAGCGTTTTCTAATAGCTGCCGAGTTGGGTGGTGTAGGAATCAAAATTCAGTCAGATCATATTCCAGAGCACAGTATTAAGTCCCTTTTGGGAAACCTCGTCATTGAAAAAATTGGCTGTTGGTGTGTTTCGGGATATTTTTCTCGAAATGGTACCGCGGGAAAGCCGGTGCACCGAGGGTGAGGGTCACACCAGGTGGATGCCTTTGCAGGACGCTAGGGCAAAGACGGAGTGATCCGCTGATCCCTAGAAACCCAGCAATGAAGTCCTGCAAATATCGCAGTGGTCGACGGTTTGCTGGAGGTAGTCCCTGTCCCAATCCCCACTTTTGGCCCAATGGGGCAGAGGCAGGTTGGGGGCGAGAGGCCGGTACTACCTCCCCACACCCCACATCGACAGTCGAGGTGTACGCTGGGACGTTTCACGCATCGGCAGAAATCTTTAATGAGCACGAAAAAAAGGGATTTTGAAAGATTTGACGCGAATTTATCACAAATAAATTTGTCGATTGGCGTGTGACTAAAACATTTATACCCTCAAAATAGCAAATTCTTTTGCGCGCCTTTGTTTCATCAGATTCCCGCGGAGGAGGATTGAGTGAAGAATTACGACGGCCGTGGATCGTAAAAAATGCTCCGCACCATTTGTCACGGAATTGTGAAGAAAGCCGATGTATAATCGGGACTTGAGTGACAATTAATGCGGGGGAAATGGAATTCGTGTGGCGACCAAACTGGACACGCGAGTAAAGTTTCAGGCCTCGATACAAAAAGTACCTTTCCGGCCTAAGTTGACAATTAAATCCTTTCACGCGATCAACGTTCGGACACGCACTCGGATTTTCATTTTGCTGAAAGCCCAACGAAATGAAGCGCGTACTTCCATAAAAGCCCCCTCCCCTGCCCCTTCGCAACCAGCGTTCGCGACGTGCTTCGTCATTCTATTTTAGGTTCGAAGGTGAGAAATGCGAGGGACAGACAACGAGCAATAAACGGTTGACGAGAGCGTGAGCGCAGTTTGCTGAACCGTCATTTTTGCAACAGTCTCGGCCGAAATTTGCATTTTTCCAGTCTCCCTGGCAAAAGG
Organism: Pachypeltis micranthus; assembly: GCA_020466155.1. Lineage (NCBI taxonomy): Eukaryota > Metazoa > Arthropoda > Insecta > Hemiptera > Miridae > Pachypeltis > Pachypeltis micranthus. The sequence goes on from CM035769.1 coordinate 46,220,952, forward strand.
GGAAATAGCTGGAGGAAAACGGTGCAGACGTGACGTGAGGGAAGAAATAATCTTGAACTGCCCCTTCGATAACTGTAACTTGATGCGCGTGCACGGACAGGGCACGTTCTAAAATGAATCGATAATTTAGTAGACGGTCGTTCGGGAACCTCGAACTTGAGGATGTTGTGAACAAAATGTGAATCATACGAGTAGCTCTAGAAGCGTTCTGTGCTCACATTTGCTCCCCCCCCCCCCCAACATCATGGTTAAATCATGTTTATGGTTAAACCTCTTGTGGATAATAGTGAATATAACCCGTATCTTTACAATTACTGTATTTTAACATGCCTACTACCCACCACCTCGTTAATAACATTACAATGTTCATAATGCTACACCTACATACCACGAATTCCCCAACACGGACCCTTTGGTCGAGCCATACGCGTGACTCAGTTTTGGATGGACTCTTTCTCAGATTGCACCTGTAACCGAATGTACCGTAAAAGCAGAAGTCTATAAGATTCTATTTCTCGAAAATTTTAGTCAGTTCTGCTATGCAACGTGGAAGCACTCCATGTCTGTTGTCAGCTTATGTGCCTTATTTTATATAAATAAATAATGATACTATTTTTTTGTTTTTCCCCCTACACTTGTGGCAACAGAATTACACCCCAAGGTCCCATGAAGCAAGTGATCCCTGATGCTTCGTTCCCACCATTTTCGTAAAAAACGCAACACTACCTTGAAGTCTATGCCTGCAACCTGACTAGGTTGCAGCAGAGGCACTCCAACCACTCTGGGCTCGTCGCAATCAGCTCCTCACAATTACAGAGTACAGGCGTGCCTCTGACTTATCAATCTTGGCTAGGTGGACCTTAGTGGGCAGTGTCCCGTGAGCAGGCCACAGACCATAATAATACGTGCGTTACCAGGATAAACAACACAAATACAACGACGACTTAATTCCTCTGCACGCTCCCATGTCGTCCAAAGTGACAACGTACACAGTTCGTTACTATTGCGCCGCATCTAATCAGACCGGCCTGAAATGTCCAGCTCCCTTACCCTTAGTATGGGAAACGATGTAGGGGAAGCTGACCAAACGAGTTAAGGAACTTCGAATATTCCACTGCATTCTTATTGTTAGATTCTCCAGTCACGCTTGCGCGCTGGGGTAGATGCCAACAGCGTTAATTCGCCTTTGTCCCTCCACCACTAGATCACCTCTGAGGCGGCTACTCGTGGCCCCATGGCTAGGACTCCACAGACGCAGCACCCTCGGCCACATTGGGTTCGTGAAACTGGCCCTTAGGGCAGGCGTGATATTGGAGAATGCGAACTAAGAGAACCAAGAAGAATATCAAATTTAAGTGGCCGAGTGTGCGTAGGGGCCCCATCTTTCACGGGATTCTCACGGAGGTGGGGACAAGGGAACGCGACAAAAGACTGATGTTGAGATTCGGTTCAGAACGACGTGTGCGTCACACATCAAACTCTAATTAAAACCAATTGCACAGTTACTACAACTTACGCTGGGGTAGCTCGTAATTGCCTGATCTATCATCGAATATCAAGAATCCTTAATAAGCTCCAGAGACCCTATATGCTAAAGAAAAGGGGGAGCGTGAATCTGTGAGCCCGCAAAGGAGGAGCTCCGACGTTGAAGCGGATAGAACGTAGTAGGAGGGAGAAGAGTGATTAATGTTTATTCTTAACCAATCACCTTTCAGCAGGCCCCTCCAGACTATGGTAATCATCCTTATAGCGCCTCTTGGCTCCTTTCTATCGCCGAAGGTCACGCTTATACCCTCGAGAGTCATTTTCTCCTAATACTGGAGTATCATGAAGCGACAAAGTGAAAGGGAATCCCCTTCACCCTTCAAAATGATAGATGCGAAATTTCGTCCTTACCCCCAGGTAGATCGGAGGTGAATTATTGTTCTTTAAAGCTCTACTGTCGTAGCCACGAAGTTGGAGAAGCAACAACGTTTTGTCGCAGGTTAAATCACTGGAGTGCGTGCAGATGAGAAATTTGAAGGAACTAATCACAAGGCACGGAATACCAGGACGATCAGGCTGAAGAACCGAATGACCAATTCAAAACGTAAAACAATGCAAGAAAGGTTTCATAATAGCTCTAGGAGAGGTATACACGAGAGAGAGAGAGAGAGAGAGAGAGAGAGAGAGAGAGAGAGAGAGAGAGAGAGAGAGAGAGAGAGAGAGAGAGAGAGAGAGACTGAAGAATTTATTTAACAACCTGGGAAAGAATAGGGCCTTAAGGCCCTCTCTTCCCTGTTCCCAGGAATTAATTACGTAGCAATCACTGTTTCTAGTTGTCATTACCACGTGAATAAAATAAAAAGTATCTTGTATCTTGACAAATCTTCCGTTGCACTTCTACGTCCACTACACTTTTTGCACTTACACTTCTACATCCACTGCACTTTTTGCACTTACACTTCTACATCCACTGCACTTTTTGCACTTACACTTCACACTTACGTAAATACCTCTCATTGTTTGGTTTCCTCGTATTTTTTTATTAACATTTTTTTCATTCTATTCTTAAAACTATTTACACTTAAATTAAAATCAAATACATCTCTGTGTTCGTTATATACATGGATTGCTCGAATTCTAAAAGATCTACTATATAGTACAGTCCTGTGCTTTAGAACCTGCATGAGTTCGCCCCGCGTACCATGCATGTGACCTTCACCCAGCATCATAAACCTTTCACGGAGGTATCTAGGGTTTCCGTACTTGAGAATCCTAAACAACGTGGTCGCAGAGGCGAGCGCGAGTCTTTCCCTCACCTTCAACCAGCCCAACTTCAGAAAGTATGGCGTTACGTGCTGATCCGTTTTGAGGCGATAAACGAAACGTACTGCCGAATTCAGTGCTTTCTGCATATTATCGCACTGCTCGCTGTTCATGACGCAGAAAGCTAGTATGGCGTAATCAAAGTTATACAGTACCAAGCTTTCGACAAGCCTCCGTCTTACACTTAACGGCCTATCTTTTGCTAACCTGCGAAGCTGGTATATTGAACCATACACACGTTTGCATAAGAGCGTGGCGTGTGGCAACCATGACAGCGTGCGTGATACATTTATCCCCAGGTTTTTTATGTTGGTCACGTATTCTAGTGGTTCACTATTAATGCACACTTCTGTTATCCACATCGCATCACACTGTGTCACTAGCTTAGTGGTCCCCAGGATCATGGCTTTAGATTTGGCAGCATTTATCGTCATTCCATGACTTTCGCACCATGATACCACGCGTACCAACTCCTCATTTATTGTCTTGACTCCTTCTGACAGGTGAGACAATGGTACGCTTGTATAAAGCTGTAGGTCATCCGCACTGCGTAAAGAGACGTGGCAGCTGGTCTGAGAGAGTCTCTGGAGAGAGAGAGAGAGAGAGAGAGAGAGAGAGAGAGAGAGAGAGAGAGAGAGAGAGAGAGAGAGAGAGAGAGAGAGAGAGAGAGAGAGAGCTTCAGGCGGGGTTTGAAAAATAAATGGATGAATATCGTGAGCGTGAGAGAGAACCATATTTACGCACTTGGGACAGAGATATGAATTTGGGTGGGTAGCATAAGAACTGTGCGACGAATGTTCGTTTAACTAGGCGAGAGCTGAGCATTGAATGTGAGGAGAGGTAGTAAGTGGTAAATCCGCTGTCGGCTTCAGAAATAAACCTTAGGACCTTTGTTGGCAGATGACGATTGAATGCGTAGCATGGTTTTTCTTACGGCTACCATTTCAAAGGCCTTAGTACGTAAAGGGCTGGGCACGAACACCCGGGGTTCAAGAGCGACAAATTAATTCAGTCTGAGCTGAGCCGAACAGTATAATTGGGGGCATCTACCACGTCAACGTACATAGACATAGTCGATTTGTATCCTGGAGGTAGCGAACTTGATCACCGCACCCTTCTTTAGAGAGAGTTGTGATTATGAGTTGAGCTGTCGTCCAAACAAGGACTGCTGGTAGGGGTTTCCATTAAACAGTGCTTGTCCCACTTCGAAAGCATTCCAATTTAAAAGGAGTTGTTGAAGAGTTTCGGATTTGACTTAAACACGCTACTCCTTCAGGTTGTTTCTTCGAAATCATTTGCTGCATCCCAAGTCCAAGCTTTGTCGTTATTTTTCAATAGAAGAGCCATATCATTTCTTACTAGTTTAATACAAGTGGGCTGAATTGGACCGATTAGGACCACTTCGATTTTCTTCCACCTATTTGGTTTAGACTATTTTCATATTTCAGTGGCTTAGGCTCATAATTTCCACCTAGCTCGATAGCTGAGAAATTAATTGGCTTTCTCAATCGCCCTGTTGACTTATACGTAACCAAATGCAGCCCTCCCCGAATAGTAATTGTCAATTATGATAGTTAACTGTAGGCGCGCGTTGGTGCGCGAGGCCTTCCGAACTCTGGTTCGATTCCCGACCGGGCACCCCCCTCCACCAAACCCAGAGGGGTGAGGCAATGGGTACCGGCGGCGGCTGGGAAACTAGGCGGGCCCCCCAACGGGCTCGCTGGGGAGTTAGGACATGAGCCCAATGTGTGCCACAGCGAAATACCATTGGTCCTGTGGCTCTAGCGGTGTCGTATGGCCCGCAGCCGCCTCCCTGGTGAGTGAGTGAGTGAGTAGTTACCTGTAAACCAGTGGCTATCGTTGACTAATTATCGATAGCAAGCTGAGCCATTGGAAGCAAATCGGGTTCTCCCTCCCTGCGATGATCGTCTCCTGTTGGATATACATGATATTCAACACTATGATTGTACGAGTACAATGCACTCATTTAAGGGATAAATAATACTTTCAAAATAGTGAAATTCGGCGTGTCTTCCATTGAAGAAAAAAAGTGTTGATATTCAATATATAAAACACATCAGTCTAGTCGTCAATCACGAGTACAGTACAGTAATCCAAGAGTACATCATTCCACAACCAAATCGGGAAAAAATTGCAATAAGACAGCGATTATACATTTAAATATCTGGTATAGTAATTTTGACCTGTAAATGTTGACAACCAACACACTCTGCCCACTGTTTTTTCACGAGCGTCAATTTGGACTACCAAGAAGTCACAATCATGGTTCTTTGACTTTATCTTGCGTTGTGATTCCAAAACTTATTTGACCTATCGCCGCCTTTCCAGAATAATGTTACACAGCGCCCCCGGGATTTAAAATAATTTTATCAGCAATCAATTAGGGATATAATTATTATTGTACCTGTGGGAAGAGGAATTAACGAGTAAGAAACCAATTTTGATAGAGTGCAATATTTTAATAAATCATAGTAAAATATGGTAAAGAAAGTTGTGAAATTTACATTTCTTTTTTTTCTTTTCTGCTTTCACCACCCCCCCCCCCCGGGTTTCCTGCAGTGCCCACATCTACCGGGATACCCCCCCCCCCCAACCTAAAAAACCCTACAAATTATTTCACAACAGTTTATTATTCTCATGAACCGCTTGACCTAGTCTCACACCTCCGAGACCCATCCCATTCGATCCAGCATCAAAAGATACCAGTAAATGATACGAAACACTACTACGAAAATTACTACGAGCCTGTGGACGCCTGCAGGCAATTGGCATGACGTTGCGAGTCGAGCTGGCGGGTGGTTTTAATGTGACTGTAGGGGGGGAGTACAAAAGACGAAACGATTACTTTCACTGTAGTTATTGTCCCGCGAGTTCTTTCAATTAGTAGACTTTGGCTCACTGTAACTACTGTGGTTTCACTATTTTCCGTCTAGACGCAGATGTTCACCCTTGAGAATTGTTTCATTTCACCCAGGACCTAAAAATAACCTAAAAACGACAGCGATTTTGGCAGTTTTATCCCAATACGTCCGTTTTTGTTCCTTTCTCGATGGCACTGGGCAAGCCCCACTGCGGCCACAACTGGGCCTATTCCGGTGGAGTAGGTGTTCTCTGGTAGGGCGTCCTCAATACGTCCCCATCGTTCTCGTACAAAACAACGCAAGACAACCTTGAGTCCACCCCTGCAACCTCCTCTGGCTGCAACTGATGAACCTCAAGCACTTAGAGGCCCACTCCAGCCAGCCCCTCACACGTACATAGTACATGCTCCGCTGAATCCAGCTCCACCACGCAGAATCTGCAGATCTGTACCTCCGAGCACAGAACTAAACTGTATCCGTAAACTATCTCTCTCCAGACTGAAAATCTCTCTTGTTCGCTCCCTGGAGAATCTGACAAACCACCTTGACTGCCTTTGGCCAAGAACATCCCGCCAATAGGCAGCCCTACACTTCTTCCACTTACCAACCTCCTTGATAATGTGGCTCTTGGCGGTCCCTAGCAAGAGATCAGGTCCCCACAAGGAGAAGTGCAGATCCTTCCCTCGCCAGCTTGTTGGCATCCTCATTCCATTCTATTCTTCTATGACCTGGCACCCAGCACAGTGTTAATGTGTTATCCTTTGCCAAGTTCTTCAGGCCAGTCAGGCATTCCCAAACCAGCCCCAACGTGATGGTACAGGAAGCCAGGGCTGTCCGACATAATGTATATTCTTTTCCACTTCAGGCACGCACACCATCACAGCAAAGAGCTCTGCTTGGAAAACTGTAGCCAGCGCAGCCAGTGGTATGGCTGTCTGGATCCCTGGCCCATAACTCCTGCACCTGCTAGGACAGCCCTCACCAATCCGTCTGTATAAAATACCGTGGGTCTCAAGAGAGGGACCACCTCAGGTGGTGTGGCGCCCTTCTCCTCCACCATAGAAGACCCAATTTCAGTATGTGAGCCGCTTGTAGGTAGGCAGCTCTCTCCACATGTAAGTGGAGACCCAGCAGGACCTCTAGGGCAGCCATGGGAGCCATTCAATACGTCCTGCTCAATCATCCGCACCAAATTTGTTGGTAGTCCAATGAGCTACTAAAACGCTGGAAGCTGTACAGTAATAAAACAACTAGGAACAGCCTAGGAAAACTCGTCATTTCAACTTCTGTCGTTTAATTGACTGTTTTCTCTGTGTTCGCCCTATCGTTTCAGAATACATAAAATAGAACTCAACTGCAACGCGACAACAACTTTTCTCAGCACCGCGTCAAACGCTGTAGCAGCAAGTAGTCCAACAAATTTTTCACTCAGTTCAAATGTATAGGCAGTTTATCAGACTACAAGCCTGCTTTTTCTTAGAATGCTAGTGTATTATGCGGGAATAAGCTGCGCCAAAGTCTATTTTTTTCGAAGTCGACGGTAATTTATTGCGCAGCGTTAATAATTCGCCCCCAAACGAAAATTTGACAGTGCAGTATCGTCATTAGGAGCTGCCCACAAAACAATAGTAATCGTTTAAACCTCTTCGAGAAAAGAAATTTGTTGTTTTAATAAATCAGGAGTTAGGAAGAGTAATAATCCTGTAAATAGTCTCATGAATTGCTTAAGCATTCGTTACTCGATATAGGTGAGGCTATAACCAATTGATGTCAGAAGCGTAAGCAATAAAATACCTTTCTATATAAAACCAGGTTTATTGCTACAAGGTTCATATAAACAAGGTTAGATCGCTGAGGAAAGTGTCGGTCGAGATGTTTAGTACATAAAATGGGTGACTTCAGTAAGTAATTAATCATAATTATCGTAATTGGTCGTGCCTCCCGTAATAAAAGTGGCGAATACTTGAATTTGTCGCCGATCCTCGAATTCAACTTGAACAGTGTGGACGTTACTTGAGAATCCTATTTGTGTTTGAAGAGTTGCCCCTTTTCAGAGAGCCCCCCCCCCCCAAGCCTCACACTCCCGCGAACCACTTTCCCACTCGTCACAGAGACGCTTTAATTTCGCCGTTGTTCCCTCGACTTGAAATAATTGCAACGAGGTGCTTAGCAGTTACTCGGCCACTTTACAGAGAGCGAAAGGGAGCCAAATGAAAAAGGTTGTCCCTGTAGCCGTTTTAGCGGAAATGTCCGACTATAAATTCAAATTAGTATTTACAGAGGGAAACGACGTCGGGGAGACGGCCGAAACTGATGATGATGACGAAAATGGTACGAGGGGTCTCAGGTGCAGGGTGTTTTCGAAGTATTTGTTTGGTTACCGCTAAGGGATGAAACCAAGAGGATGAAGGAGATATAATGATATTGCACAATCAAACCCCAACAGCTGCGTCGTTTGTTCGTGAAAAAGAGAAAAATAGGGAACATCTGGATGGGGGGGGGGGAGTATGGATGGAATGAACACCAGTGGGAGCATAAGGGAAATCGTCGGAGGAGGATGAGTCTTTTGGAGTAGATGTGACAGGGCAGTGGAAATGGAGAACATCTGCTACACAGGGCAACCGGGATGTTTCATTGTGCGATATTGTACAGCATCGAAAGCCTCGCAAATCACTGCCCAACGTTTTGCCGAAATCGCGGCAAAAATATTTAGTGCAATTAAAAAAACAAAAAAAGAAGATGAAATATTGTACCAAACCCCATTATCGTTCACTCCCTAACGAATTGCAGATTCGGATATCCTAATCCAGACGTTCAGACCCTCCAATTGACTCATTCCCTTCACATTTTGAGTTCAAAGTGTTCCATTCTGTCTTCTGCGTGTTACAGTTACTACTGGAAATCAGTAAATTCCAGTTTTGTCTTATGTGTGGACTACCATCTACCATAAAAGAAGGGGACTTGACGACAAACGTACAGAAAGTTAAGTGATGCACGGCACCTGACATTCATACCTGTAACGAACTGGATCTGATCAGAAGCATTCATTTATTTCCGAGAAATGCTTGTGTATGTATATGTTACAGTAAAAACTCCAAAACTCTTAAAGGGAAAAGTAAATATCCAACGGTCAATACGTTTTGGCGGCCTTCCTTCTTGAGAAGCCATTGAAGTACTTGGGAATGAGGATAGGTGAGAGGTGGTGTTACATCCATCACCTCCAATCCCTCAAAGGCACTACCCTCCCAACGTTTTTCTCATTACGAGAAATTAGCAAGGCCATTTACGTAGGCGTGATTGACACAGTCAATCAAGGGAGAGCACTAGCCCAATCCCATAGAGCTGCACTCCTGTGTAACATCTATCATCTGATCACTGGCCAGTTACTCGTTGACTCGGCCATTGAGGGCGTGGACGATTGGACAATGAAAAGGTACCTTTGAGCCGAACTCCGTATAGACCTCCCTCGAGTACGAAAAATTGACACGTGCCAGATTAGTGGGCATTAGACAAATGGCAGGCGAAATGGGACTTCTCGTGACCCTATGAGTTGCTGACCACTGGACAAGCCAGTCCCTTTTGGGACATTGAGACTTCAATGTGCGGCTCCACTTCTTTTCTCTCATAGACTCTCCATCTTGCAAGAATTGCGCCTCCAGTGCGGAGGAAACAAGAAACTGGGGGAGCAACACGTCCACTGTAGTCTTTCAAGAGTTAGCGATGGTTGTTGGAAGACCAGAAGAACCTATTGGCATTGACTGCTACTAAGGAAACCTATTTTTGTTTTGCCCAGTTTGCGAAATTCATGGCAAAGAAACGTGGTCACAGCTGATCTTTCCTTTTGAAACTAGCCACCAAGTAGTTAGAGCAGGTGGGAAACCAGATTAAGGACTCCTCTCAGATAGTACGGAATCCCCAGGATCATGCCTCCATGAGGTATTACATGTATAACAGCAGTCTACCAGGAGGCTGGCTAAATGACAACCTGCTGTACCTCTACGAGTTCAGTTATGCTGAGCAAGCGACCGTGCGTACTCCTCCATGACTTTTCTACTGATATAACTCTGCTATGAGTGTTAAGGAACAGCCATTTTGATAAGTAGCGAGAGAGTGTGTGATTGATGAAATGTTTTAATTATTTACCTGGGAGAATTATTATTATTATTATTATTATTATTATTATTATTATTATTATTATTATTATTATTTCCATTAACTCCTATTGGAGCATAGGGCTTCGACGAGAGTCATCTATTCGTTCTGGTTGGCGGCGATCCTCTTTGCTTCTTGCCATGTTTTGCCGACCTGGCCTAGCTCCCTCTCTGCAGACCTGCGCCACGTCTCCCTGGGTCTTCCTTTTCTCCTCTCTCACTGGGGGTTCCACTGTAGCGCCGCCTTCTCCACAGAATCGTCGGGTTTGCGTAGGGTGTGTCCCACCCATCTCCATTTCCGCCTCCTAATTTGCAAGTGTATCGGAAGCTGGTTAGTGGCTCTCCATAGCTCTTCATTTGAGATGTGCTCTGGCCACCAAATACCCACGATTCTTCGTAGGCACCTGTTCGCGAAGGTCTGCAGCGGAGGGGTGATGCTCTCTGTGACTTTCCATGTTTCACTGCCACACAGCAGGACCGATTTCACGTTTGTGTTGAAGAGCCGTATTTTCGCGCTCCTGGATAGGCTCCTGCTCTTCCAGACTGGATAGAGCTGAACGAAAGCCCCATTTGCCTTCTTTATACGGCTCTTAACATCCTCCGATGATCCGCCCCCCTTCGTGACCACGCTTCCCAGGTAGGCAAAGGAGTCGATCCCCTCCACAGTGCCGCCCTGCAGGACAAGATGGTCCAGGCACCGCTCATTCACTCTAATTTCTTTGGTCTTGTCTAGGTTGATTTTAAGGCCAACATGGCTTGCGCTTCGGCTCAAAGCATCCAGCTTGTCCTGCAGATCGCCAAACCTCTGAGCCAGGAGGCAGAGGTCGTCGGCAAAATCCAGGTCTTCCAGTCTTTCCCGCAATCCCCACTGGATTCCGCGTCTTCTCCCTCCAAGTGACGCCCTCATTATGCTGTCTAGGACCACGATAAAGAGAGTTGGTGACAGTACACACCCCTGCTTCACCCCAGTTTCGATCTTAATGGGGTTTGAGAGCGCTCCTTCATGTACGATCCGGCATTCGTATTGGCTCATTATAAGAGAAGTAAGGCGATTTGAAATGAACAATTAATAATAGAGCCCTTTTCCCGCAACCACACAGATCATTTACCCAAATAGTGTTTTTGATACTCTGCTGTGTTAAAGAACAGTTGTTCATACAGAAACTGGCATGCTCACAGTTTGTAGTGTAAACTAGCATAGTGATATGACTCAGCCTTATTAAGTTAACACTAGTGAAACACACGGAAAATTGGGCATAGACAAGAATTGTTTATGACTAAACCTCGAAAATCATCCACAAAATGTATTTAGAAAGTAAAAAAATCAAGTACTGTGTATACAAATAATTGTTCACATTCTCATTCAAATTCATATTTATAAAAATTAATGAGACAGTTTATGTTGTTTTTAAAAATGAGTTAGGTATTCATTCATCACTCGGGTTTGTGTCCAAATGATCTCTGAGTAACTTTGTAGACATTTTCTTCGGCATTTCAAGAAAGTTGGGCGTGGTAGCCATTTTGCAAAGTTACCCAGTTCTTCGAAGGGGCCGCGGAAAAAAACCTTAAATGTGAAATTAAAAGCGAAGAAAATACCTCGACGCCTCCCGCACTCGATACTTAAAGTTCGAAAATATAAAAATCCGCTGAAAGGCCGTTATTTTGTTTTAAAAGGACTGAACATTTTCTTGAACCGCAAGTTACGCTGCAAGTTCCACCGCAAAAAAGAAAGAGACGAAACTTGGACGTTCTCTTGAAAATAGTTGCTTTACAAATTACGGCTAAAGCTAAATCCGACGCAGTCCCGTGGAAGTAGACGCCATCACGTTCAAAAGGCCGCATTCAGAAAACCATTAATGACGATTTTTACCGCGGAATCCAACTCGGCACGTTCGAAAGGAACAATATTTAGATTTCGGAAATAGAAGTAAATCTTCTTTTCAAGTAGAGGGAAACGGTTGTTTGTCGGTTGAGTTGGGGCTCGAGGAGAGGCATGTTTATTGGTTTAGAGGAGCTCATTGCTTTGGGGAGCTTTAAAAGGGAGTTTACGCATCAAATAAAATCGGAATTCAAATAAATTGGCGAAACTTGAAAAAGCGCGGTCGAGCTTTAAACGAACGCGCTGTTGAATTCGCTTGTTATTTTATCGCTGTCATCATTCCAATACAAGTACAAAACAAACGAACTGGACCCGATGGCACAATACTTGAAACGATGATCAACGATCAGGCTCTTATTTCTTCTTCTTAGGGCACTTCTAGTCGTTGGAACACTCACCAGGTGGTGCTACCTTTGTACCTAAGCCTGAGAGATCGTCTTACAACCAAGTGAAGAGATTCCAGCCTGTCATTCTGACATCATGTTGAAAACGCGGGGGGAACTTGTCGTCAATCAGGCAAGGGTCACATCCAGAACCCACTACCGTCCCAATAAGCCACCGAAGTACGTTTCAGGACGTTCCAAAACATCAGGTGCGACACATCACACAACTATCCTCTGCTCACGTACATTTTAGCTACAAATCCGATCTATTTTTTTATTCAGTTCGTATGAACTTCGTAAAACACAACGCTATGCGTGCAAACTGCTTAAAGAAAGGGCTCAAAGTTCCGGAATGTAGTGGACAGCTGTAACTTATGCCACAACCTTCATTAATGATACTATCGGCACGTTCTATTCCGCGAGAATGAATGCCCGTCGTAACATTTCAAGAATTATAAGAAAAATATTGCGAAAAAATTAAGCAGCAAATTCCGTTCCAGAATACTTGAGGTTGCCCCTGATTGTTTTGTGATCAGTATTAAACTCGCGTCGTATAGCTAGCATATTGTCATGCTGCTTCTTTTTGGGAACGCTGGTATCACATGGGCGAGGATTATAAGGAAAAAAGTGCTGTAAAATTGCTTGTGTGAGGAAAAAATGGAATGTTCATGATTACCATTACTAATCTGATCGTGCTAACTCGAATGAGAAGTTTTGTTTGAATGCGCAGTGAAAACCAGCTTTTTAAAGACTAAGTGAACGTATTGCCTCTTCAGATTATCTACGAAACTAATTTACCGGAAAAAAAGGAAATGATAGCTATAATATTATATTACACGGCCAGATTCGACATGAAAATCAATATGACGATCTTTTTTAGAATGAAGAAGAAAGAATGAATTTATAAAGAAAATATCTGGTGCGTAGCAACACACGACTTTCCGCCACCCCTTTAAGTTCGAACACCAGCTACATATGCGGGTGCTATATCTTCGTTCAACGCATTATTACAGGAACATTTATGGAGAACAAAATGTAGGGACTAGTTAGCTGAGAGTACTCCGAAAATTTGATCGAAATCGTTAGAGCCGTTTTTGAGAAAATTGGAATACCGATAAATTAATATTCGACAAATCTCCTTTTCTGAGTTAATTTGGCTTATATCTCCGTTCAACATATATATACAGAAATAATTATAGAAAACGAAATGTTGGTATGAGTAACCAAAAGACACTCCATTAGGATTTATCACATCTGGTGAAAAAGTTACCCTGGAATTTACGAAAATGTTCGAAAAAACGTTATTTTTGACACATTTTAATTTTTATCTCTGTTCAATGGACCGTCACAAGAACATTTATTGGATAGAATATGTAGGTATTAACTATTTGAAAACATCCTGTGAGGTTGGTGGAAATAGCTGAAGCCGTTTTGCCAAAAAGCGTAAAAAACCTATTTTTGCTTCAGGGGCCCACATCTCCGTTCACCGTATTTTCATGGAGATATGTATAGAGAAGAATAGTTAGGTATTGATTAGGAGAAGATAATTTGAAAGTTTAATCAAAATCGTTAGAGCCGTTTTGAGAAAAATGCGAAAAACCCTAGTTTTTGGTACATTTTCGTCCCCCCCCCCTTCCCATCGGCCGAAATCGTCCATAACCTTATTTTGGTGTCTACAAAAAATAACGAACAAAACAAAAAAAGAACCAGCTCAATCGGATCAGCAGTTCTCCCGCAAATCGAACTACAGACACACACACATACACACGGACCACGCGCCGAAATTAGGTTTTTTAGACTCAGTAGGGTCTGAAACGTGATGATCTGAAGAAAACCCAAATTTTTTTTTCGGGCCGATTACTATACTTTCCTTCCCTTCAGGTAGCGGAAAGTAAAAACTGCGCTAAAAGCGCTATTCGTTTAAATGTATTATGCTGCACTCGCCACAGATGAAAATTTTATGGTATTGTTGTATCACTGGAAACTGTGTGTTGGGCGCACGAAAGGGGGAGCTTGAAACTGAGTAATAAATTAACATGGTGAGCGGGAGTGAGGACTGTATTACCCTTGACAGAATAGCGATATCCAGTTGAGTATGAGTATTTGAACGTGCACAACGGACTCTCTATACATGTGAAACTGGTTGTGAGACACTAAGTGGAGGGAGAGTGAAAGAGAGAGAGAGAGAGAGAGAGAGAGAGAGAGAGAGAGAGAGAGAGAGAGAGAGAGAGAGAGTGAGAGAGTTGAGTTGGGAGCAGCATGAGCTGAGAGACCAATCATTGGGAGAACTGGGAGACAATTGTATTGCAAGAGCTGAAGGATGACTGACCTGGAAGGAGTCGTATGTTGAGGAAAAGGAACCTAAAATTGAGGGGTGGGAGAGGTAGATGGGAATGTCTACGACAGAGGAAATTCGTTGTCACTTGGAAATAACTGAGAAGCTGCTAGGAGTAGTGTGAACATTTTGGAGGTCAAAGACCCCACCAATGCGGCCTACCGAACACTATGCATGTAGCAAATATCAAAACTGTTAGAGGCATATTTCAGAAAAACTTTATGTTTCAATCACTATGATAACTATAGTTAGTTTTCACACAAAATCGCTTCAAACCCTTTACTTTCGCGTTCTACGGTGACTTGCGGGCTGAGGACCAATGTTGAATCGATTTGCTGTAACCGGTTTTTCACATTCGCGTTCACAGACAGACAGACCGTTTTGTCTAATGGTGTTCTCGAACTCAAAAGCCCCTAGCCTCTATAGACCTGAAATAAACTCACAAAATTGTTGCGGAGTGCGTAACACAACACGATTCTTACCAGGAGCAACGAAGTCCAAGTGTCAACTTGAAATAATAAACTGTGTAGCATTGAAAACTTTCAACGAGAACCCGTTCTTGTGCTGTTAAGGAACAGCCTCGTGTTGAGGCGTGGGTGACCACACAAGGGAGAATGAAAGGACACGGATGACAGGGTGAGAGAAGGGTTGGCACGAAAGGGATGGACAACAACAACAACATATGTGTATCGGCTCTGGGAAATACATATCTGCATATTAATGCGGACAAGTAACATCCATCAAAAGTTCAGACGACCCGTTTGCCGATTTCACAATCCCCCCCCCCCACCGCCACTGCCACAACCCCGGTTTCCTTCTCTCCCACTCGATTGTGTTCCTCCCATTAAATGCGATCTCCTACGAACTCGCCTCGATTCTCCTCAGATATTCAATTTACCGTATTCCCATTCTGCGTCACCCTTTTGGCACGAATAGACGTATTATATTCCGCATAATTCGCATAAACCAGCGGCCATATTGTATTCCTAATTAAATAATGGGGAGGGGTATGAGGGCGATATGAGAGGGAGGGGAGGTCGTTATAGATAGAGCTCCTCTCTGAATTGAGGTCGCAGGGTATTCCGCATTTAAACGTGCAGGCTGAGAAATATTGATGAATACCGATCTAATTCGAAGGGAGCAATCAAATTCGTCCTTTGATATGACACATTGGACGTTCAGAGAAGGCCAATAAAATCTTTCATGTATGGGATATTGACGACTGGATGTGGTAGAAGAACGCCGTACCACACCGAGCGGTCATAAATTGCCCTGACCACACGAGAGCCGGGTACTTCCCGAATAACAGAGCATATGCAAAAAACTCTTTTTTCACGCATCTCCCAATAGACCAATACAAGTTTTTGGGGCTTGTTAGGGAGTTATTGTGATCTTCGTTTCATTCGTATTTTATTATCACTTTCTGCAACCCGAGCGGCAACTTAAGGCCCATAAGGAAGGCTTTCTACACATCTTTACGTTTTGAGGTCTTCAGCATCGAACAACGCAGAACATTATAACTAACTGTGCCCAGTTTGACGTAGTCCCACATCTCCTTGACCCATTGGATTCAGCATCGAAAAACATTAGTAGGCGTTATGAAACATGACATGACTACAATGGAACGCATTGGCAGTTCTGGAACGTCATGGAGAAACAAGCCAGATCAGTATTGGTCTGCCGGTTCGTTGCTTAACGGAAGAGCTGTATTAGTTCGTGGCCCTGGCCATTCGACAGGTCACAATTCTATCTACTGGCACACATGAAAGAGCGTTGTGCTTCTACTGAGAAGAGAGAAGAATGTAGTTCCTGGGGGTGCATTTCAAGACCCATAAACTTCGAACGGCCAATTTGTTCTGCAAGAAGGCTGCCTCCTCCATGGGAAGAAGCTGTCCCCCCGCCTGAAGATCCTCGTAGGTCGGTCGCCTAACAGCCAATCGTCAAATTAGCGACGCCTAAAAAAACAGCTGCTGCTCATTGAAAGCTCCAAACCCAAACACCAGCTGCACGGCCGCAAAGGAGGGGTGCCACTGCCTCATTGGCAGGCAATACTGCATGGAGAGGAGGATAGTGTGCACGTGTAACCAACGCCCATCAAAAGCAGCGGTTTGCTGACATTCAGCAGAACTACAGAGCTGGAGCGCCAGAACCCACGGCTCCCTGGCAATCGTCCAAGGTTCCTCATTTGATGCTGGACTGCAGGACAGCGTAGTCCAGTATGAGGTTCAGTGGAGGAATGCCTGCAAGCACCTGAAGGGCGAGATGGAAGTTGGTGCGAAAACTCCACATTACGATGCAACACCACCGAAGCTAATTTATATCAAGTGTACTGCACTACCCCCTACCAACAAGAAAGGACGATGCCCATAACGCAAAAAAAAAAAACACCAGATCTGCTACGATTAGTCACCAACAATGCAACTTGTAAGAATATCTATTCTAATATTTACTCTTATCATATCGTTGGTACCACTCCTGAATCCGATGGATATTACGTTGTCATTTAAACCACTACACGGGAGACGAATTTCCTTCATAATGCACCCTCGTTTATACAGAACTGCAATGTAGATGTAGCTCATTTCTTACACAAGCATAAAAATGTGTCTAACGATCCTACTGAGGCAGAAAATAACCCCAAGGGCCCGAATAGTAACAGGTTGGCTCATAAACTCCCGCCAGGTGGTTTATGAATTTTATCTAAAGAAGGCAGGCAGGACGATAAATCATAGAAGAAGGGGCTGAAATAGCTGAAAACGATTGGGAGACGAGTAGCCACTGAATGGATGAGACGAACATTTTCGTAAGGGACTCTTGATTAATGATGACAATGCAGGGGGTTTTGGCTCGCTTCTTCCTCTTCAAAGCAAAATGACGATGAGCTGGGAAGTAGAGGGATGCGGAAAGTGGCGCCTGAATCCAGGTGATGCCCCGGTGAGAGGGGTGGGGGTGGAGGGATGGTGACAGGATGATATTAAATTTCGCACCTGTCCCCATCAACAATGAAAGGCGATAAACGGCCCTTGGCCAGCGTTTTAATTGCCGTTTAGTGACAAAACAAATTGTTTAACCGGCGGAAGCCGCGTCGACTTGGAACGAGAAGCCTCTTTCATCAACGACGCGCGTTTTGGCAAAGCCTGTTTGTTCCCTCAAGGGTCCCCCACCGAGGATGACATTTTGGCCTCCTAAAAGGAGTCTGCTTTAATTATATCCACCTTTACCCTTTCGCGACGGCTGCATGTCGACTCGGCCAAACCCAACCGGTTGAGAAGTCCAATCTCGTAATGTAACTCAAGGGGCCGGCGGGACCTACATTTATTATCTACATATGTCGACTAATCAGTTGAAGATAAACAAAGATTAACTTTGTAGCGAAACAACAGGAATTTTCCTTCCCCCTTCTCGAACTTACAATGTCCTATTTGTCTTTTACCCAAAATTACACGGCGTTTTCTTCCTTTAAGCTAAAAAAAGAAGGTCGACTTTCCAGAATAAAAAGAGGCGAAACTTACCTCGTAGGTTAGAGAGGAACGAAAAAAAGTGAAAAAGCATGAATGTAAACAAATTAATTATTCCTCATTCTCATTATCAGAAAGAATTTACTATTTTTATTTTTTTTAACTAAACCAAATTTTTCCATTTAAAAACATATTCTATTTTTCTAGCTAAGGGGAAACAAATTTGTCTACTGTTCAATTCGTCGGCACACAATTCTCTGTCTAGAACGTTGTCAGAACGGGGTTTTGGGGAACGTACAAAATTGTAGCTACCCCAGAAATAGTAGAAACGTCAAAAAAAAGGGAAAGAAATAGAAAGGGAAAGGCCTTAAGAGACCAAGAAAAGTAAAAAACCCTGCAAATTATTACACAACGGTTTATTATACGGATAAACAGCTTGACCTAGCATTAATGCTCCGAGACCCATCCCGTTCGATTCAGCATCGAAAAATATCAAAATGAAAACCAAAAAAAAGGTCGAAAAGAACTGAATCGTAATATTAAAATAAACAAAAAAACGAAAGTATCTAGAAAAAAACTGAATTTTAATATGAAAACACGCACGCTAAATATTAATATCAAAATGTAACCAAAAATCTATGAAAAAAACCAAAATGAGAATGAAACGAAAGAATCTAAAAAAATTGAATCGTATTAAAACCAAAAAAAATGAAACGAACGAACTATTAAATAAATAAACCAAAAATAAACGAATAATGAAAAGTTTAATCGAAGATAACAGATATTTTGCTAACGGAAATAGTTGAGAAGGAGCGAAAAAGTCAATCGTGGGGGTGAAGACGAGAACAAGGCAATCGGACGATAAAGAGACAAATCGTAATGCCAAAGGTTAAATACGAAACACGAGCGCTTCCTAGAGGAAGCAAAAAAAAAAAAATTGGGCGAACCCGTTGCGAGGCGAGGGGGCGGCATTGCCAGATGAGCAGGCGAGCGATTTCGTTGAGATTGGCGGGAGGGGTGGGAGTTCAAACGACGAAACGTTGACTTCGTTGTGTTCCCGCGTTGTACTGCGTTTCGTTAATTTTTTTAACCGTTTATTGCCCATAACAATCATGGGCTTCGTCCAATCGGATTGCCGAGATGGCAGGCACAACTAGATACCAAATTGGATTTTTGTGAGAAAGAACGAATTTTTTGGACCACGTTAAAGGCACAAAACGGCCCAGATGGCGGACGGCGGAGGGACATTGCAAATTTGGAATCGCCATGTCTTGAAACGTAAAGTATCAAATTTTGAGGAGGGGGGGGGGGAGTTGTAAAAAATTTTTCGTGACCGAAAACATAGGGTTATTATTCAGAATGAATAATAAACCAAAACGTTAAGCTGTTGCAATGCAAGCAGTTCGCCTATCGACAATCGAAAAACATTTTCCTGGCCCCTTCTTACGTTCCAACCTCTACTGAGTAAGGACCGTATAGTTTGTAAGCCAGTTCTGGGTTTAGGAGGATTTTTGTGAAGAAGGAAAGAAGGATTAGGGAATGTTTCACGGTGTAACGCCTACTATTTACTCCACAACACTCCACACTCCACTTCACATGCTGCAACCTCGACGTTATTTGCCTCATTTTCCACGATATGCTGACTCGAACATAAGAAGATCCGGTCACATTTTTGTCGTTCCCAACTCTTGGCACAAAGTCATTAATCACCCGCTAAGCAAGCCTCAGAATCTCACTCTTGTGAAGGAATAAGAAGAAGAAGTTTGGAGGAATAGAGACCTCTGCAAAGGAAAAGCTCGGCAAAGCGGATTGATGGAGGGGCCAGATATTTGTTAACATGGTATACCTTCTCTTTTGCAGCGTGAAATCAGGAATATCTCGTCAAAAATATGCCGGTAAACGGACCTGTGAATGTTTACTTCTTCATGTCTTGCTTCGACAGGATGCTTCTGCCAGGAGACACTCAGGATTCCCGTCAGTCTTCCACCTTGGTGGAACTGGAAGAGATATAGCCGGAAAATGAGGGAAGGAGACCAATGTCCCTGACTGGAGTAACCCTACGTACCTTCTTGAAGACCCCGTCAATAGGGCTACGAGGCTCAACGTTTTGTCTTCTAATGACTAATGCACATAAGGACGACGAACCCTGTGGCAAGCCCCTCTACCCTCCACCACACAGAATTCCCAAATCACCGTAGGGAGAAACCAGGATCTCCCGTCTGACGGCCCACCATTAGGTATCCTGTACCCCTCGCGAAGAGGTGGCGAAGGCCGCCGAAACTGACTGAAACACGATTGAACTGCTTTCGGTCTATACACGATGCACACTTAATCCATTATCTCAAACTTTTTTTTCAGACTCAGTAGCTCTTGAAATGTAAATATCTGAGATAACTCAAGGAAAATTTTCAGCCAATACTTTCCTTCCTACTTCTTAGTACTAAACGAAGTAACAACCCTGCTCATTTGAAGCGATAAACCTACAAATTGGCGGATGCCCTAGTCCATTTGCTCGATGACTATTAAACCGGTAGACATAACAGCAGCTGTAACACAATCATTTCCGAACTTCACAATAAGAACGGCGAAAACCAGAATGAAGCGGTCTAGAGAGGCCGCTGACAATAGGAGCCGAAACACCAAGAAAAGGTGATAAAGGGAGATCGAAGTTGTGTAACAGTACGAGCGAAGTGTCGCGAAAGACCCAGCTCCTGATAAATAAGAAAGAAGTTCATAAAAGTCCTGGAGGAATGAAGATGAGTGAAGTGGAGAGTAAGTGTACACACCAAGAAATGACCTCGTGTTCTCTCCCGCGCCAGAAACTCAACTCACTTCCTGCTGGTTACAGCATTCGACTATATAGAAAATATCCTGAGTTCTTCTCTTTTCCAGCTGCTATATTGTGAATTGGTGGCCTCCTCCGGGGAAGAGGTTTTGAGAGTGTTGAAAGAGGGGGGGGGAAGCTTCCTCCCAATAGATTCTGACCTCTTCGAAATATCCGGTCTTTCTTTTCTTTCTCGCTGTGAGCCATAAAATGCTGGACCTCGAAATATTGGAAGGTGGCGACGGGTTGTGGTAAGTGGGCAATGGATCCTTTGAAACTCTTGACATCCTAGGCCTCTCTTGATGACCTAACCTGCTCCTAAACCTCAAATGACGGAAGAACTTTCGGCAACTTCATCTGTGTGTTATACTTTGCAGTCATGATTCAAGGATATTTATTCATTTCAACACCAACCAAAAAGGATGAAACAAATAACTGGAGCGACGCATCACACAACTTTTTTAAATTATTCTTGCAGCTTTTGTCTTTATAGCTCTGATGGCTGGCAATGGCATGAGAACCGCGGCCCACGGTCTTATTTAGCCAGTCCTAGTATCTTACAGGTCCATGCATAGCCTTCCAAGGAATCCCAGGTATTTCCTCAAGAGTCTTCTTTGATGTTCCCTTGGAGACGTTGTACCTAAGACCAGAAATCGCTCTTTGTCAAGTCTCCGGCATTGGGAGTGGACGTGGTAGGGAGAGTTCTCGTCTGTGCCGCACCACAGCGAGAAGTGTTGACTACACCCATATTTTACATGTGTTTTTTCATTTTGCAGTGCCCTGTGATCCCTAATATCTGCCTTAAGTCCATCCTCTCCATCATCGAGAGGCTAAGTCTTATCTTGTGTGTTGGTTTGAAGTAAAGCGTTTGGAGTTCCTCACTCCCGCATCGTTTTAGACAGTCTGATGTGTTCTCCTGGCACATTCTTTCACAGTACTCATGACTAGGGACAGTGCACACCAAGTCAGCAAAACATTTGCAGGGCACAAGCCAAACACTGACGACTCGTACAGTGAGGACTACATTGTTGCATTGGCCGTCGTACTTGGATGGCTCCCTAGATCTATATTGATTCTGATTTTCCTTTTTCCGCTCTCCATGGAGAAAGCGTACATTGCTTATCTTGGGCCATTATTTGACAACTATGAACAGAGTGAGCTGCCGAAGGCGGTTATTCGATTGACTGGGGAAATACCATTAAAATTGAACATTTCGACAATGAGAAATGGAAACACCGATGGAGTTGTGGGAAATTGAGTTACTCATTGCAACAAGCAACGTGAAAAGAGGGGTCGAGGTAATGAATTGGAGCTGTAATCAGCCGAGAGTAAATGGTGAGTAAAGTGAGAGGGGTGGGTGAGTATCATTTTAAAAAAGCAGTTTGAAGGGGTTGCAGGGGAAACCACTCGGCTTCAGAAAAAACTATCTTCGATTGGGAGACCAAAGTGTCTCACTCAAGAGGTGTTAACAAACATTATTTGTTGAGAGAGTTCTGGTGGTTATGGCAGTTGGAAATATTAGCAGAATGATCAGGCTGAGAGCATATTTTGTTACTACAGTTTGACGCAGCGTGTCTAACATTTTTCAACCAAAGATTAGTTCTCACGCATTGGCTGACTAATGACACTAAAATGAAGCATTAAACGTCAATGTCAAGCGCGGAACCGCTTCTCAAGTTTTCTTTTGATGTTCAGAATATTTATAGTCAGGACAATAACCACAATAGTTTGTTGTGATAAAGTAGATGAAAACCTAAGTCTTCACTATCTGAACACGAAGCCCCCCCCCCACCCCCTCCAACCAACACCCTCCCTACGCGCTCTTACCCCCGAACAAAGTGTAATTGAACGTAGTTGAAAGAAAACGGAAACTTTGGAAGCTTCCGCGTCCCCTCCAGTCAAAACACCACTCGGTTTTAATTAAAAGTGATACTCGAAGAGTTTACTCTTGACGTTGGAGCCTTTTCCCTTCAAAAATCGTTGTTAGTAAGTTGTAACACTCCCCGCGCCCCGCCACCTCAACTCTCGTAATTATTTCTCGGTAATTTTCGTCGTTCTCAGCTCTCGATGCTTCCATCAAGTTACATTATACTTAAGCGAATGTAAAATGAATGTATTTCAACGAGTTCGTAGAAACACCATTTTTTCATCTCAGGCTCTCGGTTTTATACTCGTATTTGCGGGGTGGATTCTACCTTGGAATAAAGCTTCAGTCTTCGTTTAATTTTTCGAGTACACGTAACCAAATCTTCAGGCCGTTAGTGAGTGCCTGGGAAAAGTCAGCCGGTCGTGGACATCATATATTAAGCTTGACGCGCCTACGAATTTGCAATTGTCACCATTCAACGGACAGTGGGGCTCCATTCGGCACCGTCGGCAATGCCAGATTATCGGATGTTAGGGATTTTCGACTGCGTAGTCTCTGTTTTCTCTCATAACCACGATAGTGCGAGTCAAGGTGGATTATTAACGTGACGTTAGGTGGCAAAAAGTTAAAAAAACATATTCCCGCAAATGAGTGTCTCTTGACGAACTGCACGATTATCGAGTAGGAGAAACAGCACCGACAGTCCCGTGGCATTTTAAATTATTCAACTTTGGCTCGAGGATAAAATACAAGCCCATGGGGGGATACAGATACCATTATAACAAGATCGCGTGATGGGTTAGCAGCCTCCAAGCCAATCAGAATCATCCACTTGCGCCGAGTTATTGAAGTTTTTCAGTTGTCAAAGTGGTATGTCCAAGAAATTTGAAATAAATTAATAACTGAAACGAAACCTATCAATACGATCTTACCTGCAATTCAACCTGATAATACTTTTGAATACTAGGTGATTGTGTTTTTAAAATTCACGCTTAGATGAAATGAAAAGAAATAAGTAAATGGCTCCTAATGGTGACTGAAAGGAAAACCCTAGAGCTCTGACATATCAACAATTGAATAATTTAAAAACTGGGAACAGACATCAAACATTTAGATAACTCAAATAGCCTGATGGCCACTCGTTCATCACTTCAGGAAAAACATTATTACACAACAGTTTATTATTCTCTCACACATCTTGGTTGACATGGTCTCACATCTTCGAGACCCAGCCCATTCAAAATTGCTACTAAAAAAAATCAGAATTACTACTTACGAAGAATTCAGAATAAATAATAAACAAAACGAGTTTCAAAGAATCGAAATTAAGCACCACTGACTGAATTATGGGATTTAGAAGGATTGGTTTTGATTGGCTCTCAATAGAGTTGCACTTCAACTTGCTGTGAGGAGCTGGCTAGATCACCTTGGGACAAATACCGCCTGATGTCACCAAATCGCGCTGAACCAACCGACACAACGATTGCAAATACCGATACCAACGGCAAGTTACGTCTAGCTAGTTACCTAAAGACCTCCTTCCTTTAAAGAAGCCGTTAGAGCAAAGAGGGAGGGTGGAGAGCCTGAATGGAGATCTTCCTCTGTCCCTCAATACATCGTCAAATCAAAGCCCCTATACATGTGCTTCAATCGGGAAGAAAATAAGTTCTAGTTTCTTCTAGACTGAATGTGCTCGACATACAGACTGGAGAGTCATCCAGAGGGATCAAGCAAAGCCGCGCCTCATAAGTAACCAGCACACCCGATCTAACCTGACTTTACCAATTTTACGACCCCTTCCGAACAGAATGAGGAAAAACCACAGCGACAGTTTGGCCCTAAACCAATTACTACTCCGCAGGAGCTCCTCTCTGAGGCCCAGGGGAAGCCTTTCGGCGGTCGCTCTAGAAGCCTTCAGAACTCTTTGTCTGGATGTCTGAACTTAACTATCACTACATGATTGACGTTGCTGAATTCCACGAGAGAAGTTGAAATATACAATGGAATGGCACTCTCGGTTAGATAAAATGAACCGCAGCAAGAACTAGTGGTTGAAGCGTGTGGAGATTCCATTCTCGGTGTATACCACCGCGTGCCATCTCCAGGGCGTTGGTGACACTACTTATCTAGCCTGAGTGCCATTATTCATGCTACTGGCGCTGAGTTCTTGATTCCTAGCTGCAGTTGCGTTCCATTAATTCAAGCTACGGGCTTCTGTAGTTCGTAATTGGCCTAGCATTAGCGACTCAAGCCACTTTGGCTTCGCGGGCTGTAATTGGCTCCTAGAGGGGAATATAGCGATTCAAACTCCACTTTGTAGAAATTAATGTATTCTTGATCTAAACAGTAGTTGGGGCTCTCCCTTAAAAACCGGCGTGGGAGGGGGGGGGAGTAATTAAAGGGCTGAAGGCTGAAATTAGTGTTATCCTCCTTAAGAAGTCCTTTGCTTCGGGAATACCAATACGTAAGACGTTGGTCCTTTGTCACTTTGAAGGTATCGAAGGTTTCCCTCACTCCAAGGTTTAAGTAGTTGTGATAAAATTTGAAAACAATCTTGTCAGGGAGGCTGATCAGGAATCACTTCTTGGCGTTACGTTTTTTGGACCATTAAGAACCATCGGTGCACATGCAGAACCCTTAAAAGATCCACCAGGTTCACATAAAGCGAGTGAAAAACTGTTTGTATTAGTTGGTTGAGCGATAAAAACCAACCAACCAAAAACATTTCGTCAGTTTAATACTTCATTGATACTTCAACTCGACTTTGCTCTGAAATGTTCCTGAATGTGACTTGGATGTACCATAACGTTTTCAAATTGCTCAGTGAAAATCAACTTTTATTGGCTTTGAAAGAAAATGGTACCAAATTTATATCGTCAACAAAAACTATTCCGTAACCATCCATTATCTTTACACGCGAAAGCGACAAAAGAGCGGCATCAATAAACACTGGACCCTCCCAAATCTGACCCGCAGACGGCTAGTTGTAATTCAGCTTCTTCAGCTACCAGGGCCGTAGGGTTCTGTCACGTTTCAAGTCTCTAATGAGAATGTCAAACCGTTCCCTATTTATCATTTGAATGCAACGTCTAAGGAGGCCTGATTCGTGTTTAGGAAAGGGCTGGCCCGGCCACCAATAGCAAACTGAGCGATGGTATGAGCCAAAGTTGCAGAGAACGTTATCGGCCTCAGGTACAAATATTCCGTAGGAATCCTCGTTCCATAAGTATAGTTTTGGTCAGAGACGGGGAATCTATTTTCTCGCAGTTTCGAACAATCCTTACTTTTTCAAAATTCTCTCAAATTTCTAACAATTATTACACGATCAGCAAACGATCGCCATTCAATATGCCAACAATTTGTTGAAAAGTGCCAACACCTTTCGTTTGTTTTATTGCACAAAGTTAATATACAAATTATTTACGTCGATTATTCTTTAATATAAATAAAAATTTCATTTTGTCTGTAGTTAATTAGTTGGTTTTTTATGCTTTATTTTTAATTTCTGTTTTAATTGTTTTTTCTAGCAGCAAGAAAGAGAGAGAGGGTGAGAAGAGAGGGAATATGAAAAACAAAATGCATCCTAAATTTCAAGTACAGATTTACATGAGTGTCTTTTTTCAATTTTTCAAGTATGAAACTATTAAAATAAATGTCCTTTTTAAAATTGTCATCAAATATTTAAACATCAAGCTATCAAAACCAAAACAAAAGAACCAATTTCACAGGTCAATTGAGATTTTCGTGACTAAGTCCTTTCGATTAAATGTGGGTAATAGTTAACTAGACTCGAGAACAGTATTGTAGTAACACACTAACAGTTTTATGTTCCTGGAACAACTCGTGGTTCTCATTGGCGATCCTGCTAGCTGTAACAATAAATGAATTGCGCATGGTCTCTGTTCGGTTTCGAGGTATTTATAGCGCGTTAAGACCAGCTCTGGTGCTACTGGTGCTCTGTTGCTACTGGGTCAGGCATATTTTGTTGCGCAGTAGTTTGGTTTCTTCGTTTTTAGTAATTTATACGACAGTGAGGCTATTATCAATTGGCGTCGTTGCTTTATTTTCAACCAAGCTAGTTGTATTCATCACACCTACTATAATCGAAATAAGGTAGTATCATTGCCTGAACGAGCCTGACTTTCATATATTGTACGCGAACGTCTTCAACGGGTGCAGAGCTTTGCAAAATTAGTTAATTGAGTCATGCGTGAGCTCCCCTTAAAAAGAGAGAGAGAGAAATTAAATATGGGCAAGGAAATTAGCGGTGAAAATGAAATGGACTGCATTGTATCAAAAACACTGTAAGTCTGGATATTTACAATAAGAGAGGAACGAGAGAATCACACACGACATATGAAGATTTCGCTTTCAGAATATGAGTAGAACTAGGTGTTCGGGCACAAATAGGGGTGAGGAAAACGACACCAACGGCGTGCACTATAAACGAGGGCCTCGTGTTGAAAATGTGACATTGGGAAATTAAAATTAAAATAAAATTGATGCAGCTATACTGATGAATTCTACCAAATGTGAATGTCTCTTCGGAGCACTATTCGTTCGCGTTGAAAAACAGAGCAGGCGATTCCGATCAACCTCTTACTGTAGGCTCTCAAGCGCACTTGGCCGGAGACTTCAGGACGGCAAACGTCCTCGAGAGGAGGAGCAGTAATCCCGTCAGGTGCGGTCCGATCAGAGGCCCTTCGACGCGCCGGTGATCATTGTGGATGCTCCGTGGTACCAGGAAACATAATAAATAAATAAAGAAAGGAAACGAAGAGCAAACAAAGCTCCTTAGATGTGAGACAATCTCTTGGCCGAAACACTAGGAGGTGGACGAAAACGGGCTACCAAAGCCAAGGAGACCGGACTGGGCGGACTCTGGCGACTCCTGTCCGACAGATACCAAGGAAGAACGAGAATGTAGTCAGCTTCGAAGAAAAGCAGACTTAAGGCCGCTTTCCCTTCGGAACATCCCTGTGTTCAATTTCTCGTCTTTGGAGACTGATCGTCAACGATGAATGAGTCAACGAAGTAGCTGCAGAACTAACTGGCAGAAATGTGCGAGACAAGACATTTATTACTACATCTTGGCCCGTAACTTCAGAACGATACAGAGTTGCTGGCACTTTGTGGTTTTATTCTAATTTCGATCTCAGGTTTGTTGCAAAAAGTTGAGAAACCCGCAAACGGTTCACGGTGTTTGCAGAGAAACATTGGCAGGTAACAAAACTCACCTATTGATCAAAGTGAAATACAAATCAACCTTTGAGCTTCGCGAAGTCCAATAGCCCACTGGTTGCTTCGCGCCATAAATTAATGTTCCTAACAGAAGGTGCCAGATTGCGTCGTAACATTGAGCCTGTCGCTCTGCCACGTGTTTCGATTTGTAAACCCGCAACGTAAAAGTTTTGGCCTCAACGCCAATATCGTCGCTGCGTTCAATATCCTCCGGACCTTTTTGATGGTTTTGAAAAGTTCGTTGATCATAAATCAGTTCGTTGGAAGCTGACCCAACTGAAAATTGCCGGGTGTCATGAAAGTTAAACCGTGTCAGCCGTCTCGATTGGGAACAGGAACATTTCGAAAGGGAAGCGGAACTCGGGAATCATGAATTCCCCGGGATATTACTTTCAAGGGTTTCGGGAAAAGGGTACGAGGAGGTAGTTTTGTGGGGGAGAGAGAGTGAGAGAGAGAAGGACTGACGAAGTGGACGGCAAGAAGCGTGAAATTTAAGTACGAGAGGGAGTGTAGGTTCCTGCTTCGCCTTTGCTCTCGGGGGCAGGGCAGCAGGGAGTTCTAGCAAAACCACATCTTCCCCCGTACCTACCTCTGCCCTACCATTAAATGGAGGACCTCAGTTTTAATGGATTGATCAAGAGGACCATCTACCCCTTTTCCTACTACGCTGAACCCGAACAAGCAAGAACCCCCGGCCTTCCACTCAAAAACACATAATCCTCCGTTATTAATTTCCGGCGAGGGCTTCATTACTGAGAAGCTACACACCCCCACTCCCTCCACCACCCCTCTCGACGCCACACCGTCCTAACATTCTCTTCGACCATCTCAAATCTAACCAATTTCACCCTCCAAAAAAAATCGCTAATCTATGTAATGGTGGAAGAGATAGGCCCTTTGCAATGACCCCTCACCTCTCCTTGTTTCCACACTCTCGTTCGCTCTCTCTCTCACTCTCTCTCTCTCTCTCTCTCTCTCTCTCTCTCTCTCTCTCTCTCTCTCTCTAGAGGCCGCAGTTTTGCCTCCATCCCCCATCATCCCGCGTTGTAAGCAGGTAACCACAGCCGCAGCGGCCTCTGGAGCGCCTCAGAAACCCTTCCGACAAGCTTCTTATATATTTTACCATTCTACGCCACACGCTCGTCTCTGGGGGATTCTCTGCGCTAAATCTGCTGTGGCAACAGGTTTGAAAAATTGTTCCCTTTATCCTCCGCAGTGCTAACGCGCCGCTTTCTTCATCCACCCTACCCCTCCGCCAACCCTTCAGCATCACCTCTTAACCTGACCGACGATCTTCATCTCTCTTCCCTTGTCACGAAGCCCGCTACACGTTTTCAACATCTGTCAGTTTCAGATGTTTGATTTTGGAGCCGAGCCATTGAGATGTATTTACTCCCACACCTAAGATTGCTCGCAAATATCTCACGGACAAGAATGGAATAGAATCGAATAGATATCGAATGTTATGAGACAGTGGCAAGAATCTAAACGGGATCTGAAAAGGGATATTAAGTATAATAGGGTATAAGAGGAGTGTGTGGGTTGAGATAGTAAGAAATAAAAAATAGAACTGTGAGGAATATAAGAAAAACATGTACGTGGGGACGAAGTGGAAATAGAACAAAGATTGAATGCCTTTTGGAGGGAATAAGAATATCAGAAGAAATATAAACTCTGACAGAGATAAAAATAGAATAAGGAAATAACAAGCAAAATCGGCCGAAATAGGACGAATAAAGGACAAAAATAGAATAGTACAAAACACGAGAATAGAATAAAATCGCCAATCCAATATGATGACTTACCCCCTATAACTAGTTACATTTGGTTAGAAAGAAAAGAGAAACAGGAAAAGGGAGTGGGGGGAAGGCAGAGGGGCAGGAGGTGAAAAGAACAGTTGGGAAGGCAGGAGGCCCAAAGAACCGAGTTCCTTATGTACCGTAACGAGTTATTTTTCAAATGCGGTTGGGAACCTGGAACAGACCCAGGGGAAACGCTTGGAACAGTGCCTTCCAAGGAAATAACCGAATGGTTGGTTTAAGAGAGGTTGAGGAGGCAGTTGTTCCTCTCTCTGCCTGGGCGAGTTTTGGTCTCTTCCGCATGTTCTTGCTACTCGTTCCGACTCCCGTTTTCCCGTTTTGATTCCCGTTTTTGCGTTCCAAATCCCGTTTTTGGATTCTTCTGAACAGCTGAAGATTCGAACGAAGAAAGAAGCAAGTTTATTTTCTTCCGTTTTTTTTTTGTTTTTTTGCATGCCATAATTACGGTTGGAAGACGTTTAATTTAATTCTTATTTTCTCAACTATCGTTCTGTTGAATTTTTGATTGAAAGGAGAAGTCCGTTATTTTATTTTAATACATATATATATTTGCATTATCTTTAGTTATTTCCATTCAATTTTTGTTCTATTCCTTAAATAGATTTCTTTACAGAAACAATATAAGACTCTTGTTGTGGGCTTCATTCCCACGTGATGTTAGACTGAAGATTTTTATCCCGTCACGGTACTTACTTTGTGACATGATTTCATTCCCTCCCAGTGGGACGCTTTTTTGGTCATTGATTTGATGTTGAAGCATATCCCATGCTAAGAGGAAGCAAATTGAGATACTAACGAGATATAGGTAGAAATAAGAGGAATAAACAGTATTAATGGATATAGGAAAAGGATTGAGATACAGCAGGGAAGGATGAATAAAATATCTGGTGCGTTGCAACACACAACTTTCCTTAGCTCTACGTCAATTCACTTTTTACATGGCTTTGTCTACTTAATCAATTCATTGATCACACAGTTCATTTGAACTTGGTCGAACAACACTCCATGGCAGCAGAAAGCGGTAGCGCTTACAGTTCCAGAATTTATTGCGCTGCTCGTACTCATTCCCGAACCATTATTGAACAGAGAATTAATGAGGCTGTAACCACGATTTTTTTTGAACAAGGAGAGTAATTACTTTTGCAGAGTTATTGGGTAAAAACGTTTAGAAGTGGTAGTAAGAGAAATGGCGGTAGTTGAAACTCAGGAATTTCTGGAGTGAGCCCCATGCATCTCATGAGCGTTTTATACACTCGCCATTTAGTATTGGATTGGACTACAATACCAATTTTTTAAAAACATTCTACTAACATTCCAGCGGAGTTTATAAGGGAAAAACTGCGCTAAAAACGCTTTTGGTCGAAAATTTTGATAATTTATTGTGCTGCTCTCGTCATTTTCCCACAGATGAGAATTTTATGGTATAGTTTCGATATTGGGAGCTATCAATATGAAAAATTTAATCAAAATTGTTAGAGCCTTTTTCGAGAAAAAAAATATTTGGTGTTTTGATCACTATGATAATTATAGTTAAATTTCGGCGGATTTTGTTCAGACCCTTATTTTGGCGTCCCATAGTAACCTGTAGACATCAAGTTTCAGGTGATTTGGTACGGTTGTTTAATCTAAAAATCGTTCGCAGGCACACACACACACACACACACAGACCATTTACCCAAATAGTGTTTTTCGGACTCAGGGGGGTCTGAAACGTAAAGATCTTTTCTTCCTACTTTGTAGTGCCAAGGAAAGTAAAAATGGGCTGCTGATGGATGAAAGGGATGACGATACAAACAGAAAATTGAAGTAAATACAAGGATTACATTAGAATTGAGATAGTGAAAGGAATTGATATAGATAGAGGCAGAACTCTCAAATAGGACGAAGAAAGGACCCAAATAAATGTGTGTATAGTACAGTTCCGTGTAAGAGGAGACTTTTAATTGACAAGTTGGCACTTTTTTCATTGTGTTACTTTTTTATTTTAGATTATGTGCGTGTTTATTGAGCACCTTGGCGGTTAACAACTATACACAACGTTGAGGTCTATCAGGTAAACATAAACAGAAGGTTGTCTTAGTTGCTGCACAGGGTACTACCGTGAATGTCCATTGGTCTGAGGAAAGTTGTCTGATACGTCGCACTAGACGTTCTTTGAAACCCCCTAACCAGCACCGCGTTCATTGGCTCACTGTTTGAGCCCATGGCCGTTCTCACGTCTCTCGTTTCCTCGCTCCTTTGACGCTCTCGAAGTGCCAGAGGCCATCGAGTTGAATCAACCGACCGGCAAAACTCGATCGCTCGACTAAATATCGGCCCTCTTTACTCTTGGAGCAATTCTGGCAGTATTCCCTGCTACTTTTGCAAACGAACCGGAGAGTCGCGGAAGGGCGGGAAAGATCTCAATCCGAAAGGTCCGAGCGCGTTATATTTAAGACGCCTAGATAACTTGCAGTTGAAGCGCGAGGTGTACCCGACACCTTCGCTCCTACCATCCATTTCTCAATCTCCTTCCGGCCCGACCACCGCGCGCTGGTTTTTAATTATTCTACTTGTTGCTTTCCTTCTCTCCACCCCTCCTCAGCAGCCCGCCACCTCCGCGTTCGTTCTATTTTTAATATCGAAATGGATCCCTTCCCTGCAAGTGAAAAATATTGAAGTTACCTTCGCCCCCCTCCCTCCCACCCTCCCGTAAGATTCACACACCAAACGCTACAAGGCTAAATCTCGGAAAGCTTTTAAGAAGTGGAGACCTTTTTTCTTTCTTTTTTCAAACTTACAGTGCACTTCTGAACACTCCTTGCCTGCCTCCAGTTCTCGCGTGAAGATAAAGATAAAGACCAATATTATTATTCATAGTAGTCACTCAACACGAGCATTTACTGGCACTTCCTCCAAGTCAGAGTGAGAGTTCACTTTAGGGCGAGCGAGCTGTTGTTAGTTGGCATCACTATTTAGAGAGTATGTCGTCGAAATCTCCGGGAGCGTTTATCGAATATTGTATCAGTTATGCTATTTATGCACGTTATTTTTGCTTTTTGCCTATTTTAACCAACGAGCATTCATCAAATTTTAATTTTGCCTATGTCTCTAAGATTTGCGGTGCCCACATGAGCTCATCCTTTCATTTTGCTCATAATGTTTTGTACGCGCGAAAACAAGATGATATCCATACGCTGGTAGGGTAGTGCGAGCCAATATCAGGTGCGACGCATCACACGACTCCCCTCAGTCCCTTGCAACACATCAGCTAATAATTAATGTTTGTTTTTACTTTTCTTCTACTAATCAGTACCAAATTAATCTTTTCCGCGAATATTTGGGGAGCTGAGAGATAGGCCTACGAACAAATAAAACATTTTTCCCCCAAAACGACACGGTACATTTTTACGAAACGCGCAGGATGTGTTTAACGAGTCAATACGCGTGTATTATTCATCATAAATATTACGCTGATGGCCCATAGCACAGAGATAACCAAAATGCTACTAAGAAACCAGCCGTGTCTCACTCTATGTTACCTTGCTTTGATTTCTCCGTTAATGGACGTCTGTACATCCATTTGAAATGTACGCATGTTAGTAAATCGTAGTACCATTAAAAATATCTGGTGCGTTGCAACACACAACTTTCCTTAGCTCTACAACAATTCACTTTGTACATGGCTAACTCTATTTAATCAATTCATTTATCACCCAGTTAATTTGAACTTGGTCAAACAACGCTTTACGGCAGCAGGAAGCGGTAG
The DNA here is from genome assembly GCA_020466155.1 of Pachypeltis micranthus. Classification (NCBI taxonomy): domain Eukaryota; kingdom Metazoa; phylum Arthropoda; class Insecta; order Hemiptera; family Miridae; genus Pachypeltis; species Pachypeltis micranthus. The sequence continues at coordinate 46,254,348 of CM035769.1, forward strand.
CGATTACAGTTCCGGAATTTATTGTGCTGCTCGTACTCATTGCAGGATTGAGCAATTGGTACACAGATAATTAATAACGCTGTAAACTCAAATTTTTTGAAGTAGGATAGTAATTACTTTTGCACAGTTATTGGGTAAACACTTTTAGAACTGGTAGTAAGCGAAACGGCAGTAGTTGAAATTCAGGAATTTCTGGAGTAACCCCCATGTATCTCATGAGCGTTTTTAAACACTCACCCTTTAGGTATCGGATTGGACTACAATACCAATTTTTTAAAATATTCTACAAGAATTACAGCGGAGTTTATAAGGAAAAAACTGCGCTAAAAACGCTTTTCGTCGAAAATTTTGATAATTTATTGTGCTGCTTTCGTCATTTTCCCACAAATGGGAATTTTATGGTATCATTGCCTTATTGAGAGCTATCAATATAAAAAATGTAATCAAAATCGTTAGAGCGGTTTTTGAGAAAAAAAATGTGGTGTTTTGATCACTATGATAACTATAGTTAACTTCGGTGGATTTTGCCCATACCATCATTATTGCGTTCCATGGTAACCTGTAGGCTATACATCAAGTTTTAGCTGATTTGGTACGGTGGTTTTCTCTAAAAATCGTTCACAGACACACACACACACACACATTTCCCGCAAATAGTGTTTTTCGGACTCAGGAGGGTCTGAAACGTAAAGATCTGAGGAAAACTCAAAATTGTTTTTCAGCCGATTACATAACTTACCTTTCTACTTCGTAGAGCAAAGGAAAGTAAAAATATCTGGTGCGTTGCAACACACAACTTTCCTTAGCTCTACAACAATTCACTTTGTACATGGCTAATTCTATTTAATCAATTCATTTATCACTAAGTCCCTTCGAACTTGGTTAAACAACGCTTTAGGGCTGCAGGAAGCGGCAGCGAGGGTAATAACTGTTAGAACTGGTATTAAACGCTTAGAACTGGCGAAACGGCGGTAGTTGAACTTCAGGAATTTCTGGAGTGAGCCCCATGTATCTCATGAGCGTTTTTAAATACTCACCCTAAAGGTATTGGATTGGACAGTACCAATTATCTTTAACATTCTACTAACATTCCAGCGGAGTTTAAAAGGAAAAAACTGCGCTAAAATCGATTTCGTCGAAAATTTTGATAATTTATTGTGCTGCTCTCGTCATTTTCCCACAAATGGGAATTTTATGGTATAATTATCATGTTAAGAGCTACCAATATTAAAAATGTAATCAAAATCGTTAGAGCGTTTTTTGAGAAAAAAAAAAATTGGTGTTTTGGTCACTATGATAACTATAGTTAACTTTCGGTGGATTTTGTTCAAACCCTTATTTTGGCGTCCCATGGTAACCTGCAAGCGAGATATCAAGTTTGAGCTGATTTGGTACGGTGGTTTTCTCTAAAAATCGTATACAGACACACACACACACAGAACATTTTCCCAAATCGTGTTTTTCGGACTCGGGAGGGTCTGAAACGTAAAGATCTGAAGAGAACTCAAAAAAATTTTTTTCAGCCGATTACATAACTTTCCTTTCTACTTCGTAGAGCCGAGGAAAGTAAAAAACATGCACTTATGCCTTCCAGATACAGGCAACAGTCTTTGTGAGCAATTTAGAAAGGGATGCTCAGTCTGTAACTTTGTATTGCGATGGTGTTAACTTGGCTGGTCTTACGGTGCCTCAAATAAACGATTTTGACCCCATGCGTCGTTCCTTCATGTTAAATTTACTTGAAGGAAAGCCTGTGTTCGTTAAACGGCTCTATCAAGACCCAGTTGTAAGTTTTACTGGCCTAGTTATTTTTACATCAAACTGCGAGCCTGAAGATCCTGATTTTTACTTTCCGCTACCCGAAGGGAAGGAAAGTATAGTAATCGGCCCAAAAAAAAAATTTGGGTTTTCTTCAGATCTTTACGTTTTGAGGCCTACTGAGCCTAAAAAACCTAATTTCGGCGCGTGGTCCGTGTGTATGTGTGTGTGTATGTGTGTGTGTGTGTGTGTGTGTATGTGTGTGTGTATGTGTGTGTCTGTAGTTCGATTTGCGGGAGAACGGCTGATCCGATTGAGCTGGTTCTTTTTGTTTTGTTCGTTATTTTTGTAGACACCAAAATAAGGTTATGGACGATTTCGGCCGGTGGGAAGAGGGTGGGGGGACGAAAATGTACCAAAAACTAGGGTTTTTCGCATTTTTCTCGAAAACGGCTCTAACGATTTTGATTAAACTTTAACATTATCTTCTACTAATCAATACCTCACTTTTCTTCTCAATACATATCTCCATGAAAATACGGTGAACGGAGATATAGGCCCATGAAGCAAAAACAGGTTTTTTACGCTTTTTGGCAAAACGGCTTCGGCGATTTTCACCAAACTCACAGGATGTTTTCAAATAGTTAATACCTACATATTGTTCTGAATAAATGTTCCTCTGACAGTCCATTGAGCAGAGATAAAAATCAAAATGTGTCGAAAATAACGTTTTTTCGAACACTTCCGTAAATTCCAGGGTAACTGCTTCACCAGATGTGATAAATCCCAATGGAGTGTCTTTAAGTCTTCCATACCAACATTTCGTTCTCCATAATTATTTCTGTATATATATGTTGAACGGAGATATAAGCCAAGTTAACTCAGAAAAGGAGATTTGTCGAATATTAATTTATCGGTATTCCAATTTTCTCAAAAACGGCTCTAACGATTTCGATCAAACTTTCGGAGTACTCTCAGCTAACTAGTCCCTACATTTTGTTTTCCATAAATGTTTCTGTAGAAATGCGTTGAACGAAGATATAGCGCCCGCCTGTGTAGCTGGTGTTCTAACTTAAAGGGGTGGCGGAAAGTTGTGTGTTGCTACGCACCAGATATTTTTTCCACCGACACATGCGGTCCATACGATATGCCAGCCGACGTAGTCAATACACCGTACTGGGTTGAGCAAGGCGAGTCTAACGGTATAAAAATGATAGGAGAAATTACGCAATACAAGTTAATGTCGTTAACAGCCGCTGAAAATGGTTTACGATTAACTTGTCAATACGCGTGTATTATTCACCACAAATGTTCCGCTGACGGTCCATAGCACAGAGATAACCAAAATGTGTCGCAAATCATGTTTTTTAACATTTTTGGTGTTTCTGAAGTAAAAGCATGCGACAAATTAGTCAACCTGACGGAGTATTTGTCAACAACCTCTACCCACCATTTAGTTCTTCACAACTATTATGAACTTATACTCGTATGAACATTCAGTGATTTTGATTTTTCCTACTATTTCGATAAAACTGACGAGGTACTCTCAACTAACTAGTAGCTACATTTTGTTCTGCATAAATGTTTCCATGAACGAAGACACAGCGTCCGCATCGGACGCTGTGTCTTCGTTCATGGAAACATTTATGCAGAACAAAATGTAGCTACTAGTTAGTTGAGAGTACCTCGTCAGTTTTATCGAAATCGCATCGTCCGTGCAACGCTATATATTTTCTAAAGTACCGTTGTGGCGCCACCCAAAAACAATTAATAAGTTAAGATCAACAAATGGGGGAAGGCATACATTGGCAGGCAGACAGAACGGATGAGAGGGGAAAGGAAAGAAGAACAAGAGGATGTTTCACGTCAAAGTGCCCTCCAGTTCAGACACGACTGGAGCAAGAGACGGTGGTAGCTCGAAGAACGCCAGCAGACATAGCCAGCTGGCGTATCTCCTCAGCACATTGCTTACCCCACAATACGATCCATGCTGGAACCACGATGTTGTTGACCTCTACCCCCACCACCTTCTTGATCCGTCCCGACACCATAGCACTGTTTAGCTTCCTGACACTAACTAAACTGGACGTTCAGGATCACTGCAGATTAGATTGGCCAGTCCTCAGTTCAGGAACCACCCGGTAGTGGCGCTCTCCCTCCACTTCCCAGCCCTGCGATGACAATACACCACTAACCTGCTTGCACGCAATCATGCACCGTACGTTTCAGCAACTCAAAATGGTTATCGTAGATATAGGAGCATAATGGCCTCTTGTATACTGAATTGCGGCAGATAGTTACGCCACATACACACAGTGAAAAGGTCAGTAGTATCTTCTATGGATACCGTCTGAACCCCTCTCTACCCACCTCGAAGAGTAGGCGGAGTCAATACACTGCCTGAGTTTCCCTCCGTCAACCGAACCATGGAACTGCAGACTCAGTAACTTACTACGCTTAGGGTCAGATGGAGTCACCACATTACACCACCGCACCGTACGACATCCTTGTCAGATGCCAGCAAAGCAAACCGGCGCAAGAACGGGACAGTGCCAAAGAGAGACCTAACCCAGGGTTCATCAGATGGATCTAAAGCGCGAATTATGTGCCCCAAACGTACGTTTTTTTGGACTCAGTACGCCCCAAAAGCAAAGATCTAAAGCAAACTCAACTTCTTGTTGAAAGACCGCAATCCTTTCCTTACAGTTCGAGTAAGCGGAAAGTAATCAAATCTTGAGAAAACAGTACAATAATACGAATATTTCCGTTCTAACGACAAATTTGATGAAATGCTGATTGTATAAAAACATGTGTAGCAACTAACATCAATACTTGAGTATCTGCTATGTTCTCGGCGCTCTTTTTACGCTCCTTAGAGTTTTCTTCGGCCTCTCAAACTGCCATTACAGGCGAAGCAGGCAAACGTGGGTTGTGTAGCGGAGGAGGGTGTGGAGGTCGGGGTTCTAGAACCTGGAGAGAATATCAGGATTTTCACGGTGGGAAATGGACCTTGGGATTCCAGTCGTTGGAGAGGGAGGCTTTCAACGGAAGGAATTGAATTCGGGTCGCGAACGGAAAAGCTCATGAACAATGCAAGTTAAAACGATCCGGGAACAAATGGGGCTTGGCAGCTTTCTTCCCCATTTGCATGGAATCTGATCGCTTGTTATTTTTTCCCTCCTCTCGCTCTCTCCTCCGAGAGCTTTGTGATTTTCCGGGGGTAATTACATTTGTGTATATTTAAATCCCTCGAAGACAAAAAAAACGGAGTATTTTCTACGATTGAATAAAGTCTGGGGAGTGTCTGATTGTAGCTGCCTACGCGCTACTTTAGTCTCAGAATGGACTAGTTCATTATTTATTTCACCGAGGAATTTCTTCTCGCCTATGCCAAGATGCTGAATCAAATGAAAGTACATAAAACTACAAAACGAATTTCTGCCAATTACGTAACGCCCCATCCCACTACGCAGGGCTGAGAAACACAAAATATCTGGTGCGGTGCCACACACAATTTTCCTCATCCCACGTAGAACATCACTTCGCGTTTTGCGTGAACATCACTTTCAATTTCCGAAATTTATTGAGCTGCTCTCACTCACGCCGTAATCGTTATTAAGCGATTAATGCATTGACGATTCTTGCGAATGTCAATAGTAATTTTGTGAGAGGGCTCGCGTTCACTCTTTTGGATTTATCGAGTAAAAACTGTGAGAAATGACGGAATTCCTTCCTTTATTTGCTCTGTAGGAGGGTAGGAATACGTGCAGATAAAATGTTGGAATGCCAACCCTATTTTCATAAGAACGTAGTGAGCGGAGTAAAAAGAAAATTGAAAACAATAATCGTCGTTGCGAAATCGGGAAAAAATGAAAAACTGGCGAAGAACCACGTTTTTGAGACTGAGTGCAAAAATTGTTGGACGATTCACCAACAACAGTCAACGAATACATCTGAAAAATGGGTTGAGCAAGGCGAGTATAACGGTACAAAAATGTTGAGAGAAATGACTAAACGGTGTGATGGAATATAGTTAAAACATTACGCAGTACAAGTTATAACAGTTAATAGCCGATGAAAATGGTATACAATTGTTGAAGAATTCGATATAAACTTAGCAAGAGTTTTGAAAAGTCGTTTAAAATATCCTTGAAGTTCATTACAAAACAGTTAGCCGACAGAAAAATTCGAGTAATAGGTAAAAAATATGGTATAACTTAGGACGAGCTCCTCTGGAGATGAAGTTAACCGCTTAGTTTTAGAAATGAGTCAAACCGGCGAAAGGGGGAAATTCGACCGACAAAAGTGAAATAAAAGTTGGTCATCAAATAATTGGAAAAATAGTTCAGCCGTTGGAGACTCCAGAGAAACGTGATGAACGCGCCGGCGGAAATCTTGCAACAAATTTTGGGACGTAAATACAAAATGCACAAATTCGAATAAAAGTTGTTGCAATCCTGAGTAAAGTGCGCTGAAAAGTTGTTCAACGAGTCGTGTCAATGAATCGACAATAGTTCAATAGAAAAGTAGTTTCGCTTGAGAGGGTTATGTAGGGAAAACTCGGGACAAGAAAATTTCAGCCGAATCCTGTTTACTACGTAAGGCTAGCGAAAGTAAAATGGCTTATCCTACGTTTTCGCGTATACAACTTTGAAACAAAACAGTTTGAAAGCATTTTGGCATGATTAAATTTGAAATCGTCTTCCGGAGGTTATTCTCTTGCACAGCCCGACGCAGTCCCACACCTCCGAGAGCCATCCCATTCGATTCAGCATAGAAAAATAGTAAACGATAGGAGACATCACTCGGCTACAATCGAACAACGAAAATTGACATTTATAAGTGACGCTGGGTAATTGGCACGCCGGATGAGTCGATTTGGCGGGTGAATTGAATGAGACGAGATGCGGCATGTGAAATGAACGCAGGCTGGGGAGAAACGATTACTTTCGCTATATCGTCTCGCGAGTACAATCAAGTAGAATTTACCTCGCTGTTTTTCATCTAGACGTAGCCTTACGCCTCTGAGACCCATCTTATTCGTCTTAGCCTCTTAAAATACACAGCAAACGATATCAAATACGACGTAATTGCGGTGAAACTTCGAAAATGTTATCACAAAGTAACCGAACCCACACAATGGCGGGCCTTTGTGTTTTTCCATTGACCACAATTAACCAAAACCTACATTTTGACACTTTTATGGCAATTTTCTAGGCACTTTTTGACGCTGAGTGAAATATTATGGGTCCAAGAGGTGAAAGACAGTGTCTAGACGATAAAAGAGGGACATTACTGTAAGTATAGTCAAGCAAATTCTATTAACTGAAGGAACTCGTGGGACAGTACAGCGAAAGTTATTATTTTCCTCCACTGCCTCCCGTCTCGTTCAGCTCGACTCGTCAGGTCGTGCTAATTGCCTAGAGTCGCCTCGAAAATGTCAATGTTTGGTACCGTTTGCTAGTATTTTTCGATACTGAATCAAATGGGATGGATATTGGTGGTGTGTGACTGCGTGAAACTATGCAATCATGCTGTGCGACAGAATAATAAACCGTTGTGTAATAATTTTGAAGCGTTTTTGCTAATTTGTTAAAACATTTTTTTGCTCTTAACAACAATGGGTTTCTTCCACACAACTAGAAACCAAGTGGAATATTTATGTGAAAGAACGAATTTGTTTAGACTACGTTACAGGCAAAATATGGCGCGGATGGCGGACGGAAGTTGCAGATTTGGAATCCCCGTGCCTCGAAGTGTCAAATTTTGAATTATCCTGACCAAAAGCATAGGTGTTTTATTAATAGGTGAGTAATGAAACAAATTAATGCAGTGATGAAAGTAAAACGCTATAAATAAGATCGAAAAGCTAATAACACGTAAAAATGTCTTAATTGCGATTTACGAAGAACAAGACTCAGATTTACCTAAAATTTAAACTCACGCGCTAATGTAGTTTCATATTTGTAAGCCATTCTGTAAAACCTACTCTATGGAGTTCAATCAGGATTGTTCCCACGTTGACAGCTTAATTTGGAGAGAGTACACGCAATAAAATGCAGCAATGCAATGCGAACCCAGCCAGTGTTTGGCAGGCCAAATGGGTTGGGTCTTTGACCTCTGAAATTACCGCGCAAAGTCATTGTTTCCCTGAATACCTTCGGCCTCAAGTTACCTATGGAAAGTTCATAGTATTATCTCAACCAATTTGTTTGTACCTGTGCCCAGCTCCTCAATTATTTCCAATTGACAATGAATTTTTCCTGCCCTGAACTTTCCCGTATATCTTTTCCCACCCCTCAATTTTAGATCCTCTTCTCAACAGACAGCTCCTTCCAAGTCAGTCACCCTTCAGCTCTCACGATATAGTCGTCCCCCACCTCAACTTACTCTCCCTCTCTCTCTCTCTCTCTCTCTCTTTCTCTAAAGTAAAGTGAGCAGTACCGAGGATTATATGATATTGATTGATTGTGACGTTGTTCGGTATATTTCAAATGAATGTAATGGCAAATTTCTCCCAAATCCCCAGTGTATAATGTGTTGATGTGAGATGATTTGTTCGTTGTATTTGTGTATGTTAGTTAAGGTAGTTAGTGCGCTGCTGAGAGGAGGAGGAATATCCAAGTACTCGCTCCTCTCAAATAGCAGCAGTTGTGTGTTTAAGTGTTGGTATGAATGTAATTTATTTTGGCATGAATGAGGTTGGTTGTTGTGTATATTAGTTTTAGTTTGTGTGCTGCTGAGAGAGGGAGGAATATACAAGTACTCACCCCTCCCAAATAGCAGTAGGTAAGTGTTTATGTGTAAGCGTGAATGTGTTGGTATGAGTGTAATTTATTTTGGCATGAATGGTGTTTTGGTATGATTGAGCTTTTTTGGGAAGAGAAATTTGTCGCTTTAGTGGAAAATTATATAAAACAGTGGGACAATGTAATTTTGTAGCAGAAGAGGATGATGTATATTGATTCCAGGGGGAATGGTAGAGAGGGCCATATGGCCCTAATTTCCCCTGGTTGATAAATAAAGATAATCAATCAATCTCTCTCTTTCTCTCTCTCTCTCTCTCCCCCCCCCCCTCGCCCTCTCCCCCCCTCTCTCCCTTCCCCCTCCACTTAGTGTCTCACAACCAGTTTCACATGTATTAAGAGTCCCTTGAGCGTGTTTACATACTCATACTCATCCAGATATCTCCATTCTGTCAAGTGTAATACAGCCCTGAAGCTCGCCACATTAATTTATTTCTCAGTTTCAGCACCCAGAATTGGGCAGATACACAAAAAGTGGTAAATAACTTTTCGTTCTCGCAGGTTGCATAATGAGCATTCTTCACGACGACCAAAGCTGAAAGGCTGAATTCAAATTCATTACCTCTAACGAACCGTATAGTGACAAAAAGAATGAAATTGACTCTGTTAACAGACTCCGGTGCTTGATTTGCCGGTTGAGTTCCAGCACAGGACGAATTGGTCTGGTAACTATCTTTACAGTCAACAGCATATGAAAATAGCTGGTGCGTAGCAACACACAACTTTCCGCCACCCGTTTAGGTTCGAACACCACCTACATAGGCGGGCGCTATATCTTCGTTCAACGCATTTTCACAGGAACATTTATGGAGAACAAAATGTAGGGACTAGTTAGCTGAGAGTACTCCGAAAGTTTGATCGAAATCGTTAGAGCCGTTTTTGAGAAAATTGGAATACCGATAAATTAATATTCGACAAATCTCCTTTTCTGAGTTAACTTGGCTTATATCTCTGTTCAACATATATATACAGAAATAATTATAGAGAACGAAATGTTGGTATGGGTGACTAGAAGATACTTCATTAGAATATATCACATCTGGTGAAAAATTTACCCTGGAATTTACGAAAATGTTCGAAAAAACGTTATTTTTTACTCATTTTGATTTTTATCTCTGTTCAATGGACCGTCACAGGAACATTTATTCAGAACAATATGTAGGTATTAACTATTCGAAAATATCCTGAGAGTTTGATGATAATCGTTGAAGTCATTTTGCCAAAAAGCTTAAAAAACCTATTTTTGCTTCATAGGTCATTATCTCCGTTCACCGTATTTTCATGGAGATATGTATAGAGAAGAAAAGTTAGGTATTGATTAGGAGAAGATAATTTGAAAGTTTAATCAAAATCGTTAGAGCCGTTTTCGAGAAAAATGCGAAAAACCCTAGTTTTTGGTACATTTTCGTCCCCACCCCCCTTCCCATCGGCCGAAATCGTCCATAACCTTATTTTGGTGTCTACAAAAAATAACGAACAAAACAAAAAAAGAACCAGCTCAATCGGATCAGCCGTTCTCCCGCAAATCGAACTACAGACACACACACACACACACACACACACACACACACACACACACATACACACGGACCACGCGCCGAAATTAGGTTTTTTAGACTCAGTAGGACTCACAACGTTAAGATCTGAAGAAAACCCAATTTTTTTTTTTTTTTACCTGATTACTATACTTTCCTTCCCTTCGGGTAGCGGAAAGTAAAAACGAACTCCTTGCGAGGGATTCTTCGAAGACTGACGGGATCTGGGGAGGGAAGGTTATGCGGGATTGCGTGTTTCAGCGCTCAAACGGTGCACTCCTAAGCACGGCCATCATAAGCCTCGATGACTTCTATCGACGCGGTAAGTGAGAACCTATTTAGGTCTGTTAGCCTCATCGTAATGACTGCCAACTGGCTTTCCAGCTACCCGGTCGGATCGGGAAAGAAGTCACTGTAGCTAGATTTCCTGCGGAGAAACTCCCTCACTACTAACCCGAAATGATATTGTAGGCGAAGTGTGGATACAGAAAAAAATATTAATTGACCTGACGTTTACACACAAAATGTTGAGTAAACCCCTTCCTACTCCCTAAATGTGTACAAAAAGACACAATATTAAATACGCGTACTGCATATATAAAATAAATATAACGACTCTCCTAAAAGTCTTCAAAAGCTTTTACTCGTCCCTGAAGTGAACTTGAATTACATCTTCCTTAAATTTTCTCCGGAATTCAGTCAAAATGTTCAGCTCAACTGCTCGTGAACTATTCAAAAGCAACTTTGCTTCGTACTGTCAGTTCTTTATTGAAACTCGAGCGCAATATCCGTTCACTTTTCAAAGGAGTTGCGCCAAAGTTGTTACTCATTTAGTCCGTCACTATAAATAAAGCGGCTCGTTCCGAATGCGCGTGCGTTGAATAATTTAATATCGCGCGACACAATCGCTTGACATCTGAGACTTTTAAGGCGCCTTTGACAAAAACGGAAAATGAGATGATATGAACAGGAGAATATAAAGGTCGGAAATTTGAAGATGAATGAGATTGAAGATGAGGGGAGGAGGGAGAGTTAGCAAGAATGAAAAGGAGCTGATTGAATCTCACTTTATTAGGATCTCAAAGTACCCGAAGGGGGTGGAGTGAGTGGAGATCACGAGGGAATGAGTTAGGACAATTTTTCTCCTTTCGTGAAAAAACTAAACTACAACAAAATGCGGAAAAGATGACTCTTTGGGAAATTGACGACTTTAGGCGAAAGGATAAGGGGCAAAACCTTATTTCTCGCTTTGCTGATCTAATGCTTCTGGCAAGTCTTATCGATCTACTTTGCATTATTTTCCTTCGTCAAAAAAAATATTGCCCCAATCTCTTCTAAATGAGCTTACTGCATTTTTGTTTCTACTATTTCGACCGAAAATCCCAAAGAAAGAAATTCATCGACGACATCCAGCTTCATTGACGTTTTCGATAATAATAACATGAATACCGGTGTATTTGTGAAGACCTGCAGTGCCATTGGAGGATGTGCAGAGCACGCGATGGTAGGACAGTATCACACGCATCGCACTAGCACAAAAACCAACCTATCTGCACAGGACGTGCTTTAGCCTTCACCTAACGAAATCGTGTCACAAAATAAGTAAATGAAAAACTCGGCCCTTCGACTTTTCTCCCCTCTCATCCATCCTTTCAGGGCGCCTCCTTTCTATCTTGAAATGTATCATCGTATTTGAGCGAGATCTCACAGCCTCTCCAGCTCTTCCGATACCCAGACCCAAGGCTTGGTTGTGCTGGGGTAAAGACCCAGAAGTTCTCCCGTTCCACATTTGTCAATCCTATCTGCAGGCTTTTAGCTGCATGTTTTTGTCCATTTGCATGAACAGGCAACGTAATGTGCAATACAGAAACTGATGTTGCTTCACAATCCGGAATGTATTCAGTTGCTCCCGCTTATATCACTTACAGTTGATTGATGGTACTGTAAGTAGATGTTTTTTCGAAAGGTTTGTGTTCACAGTTCTACAATTATACTGCGAAGAAATTTGGCTAAATCGACGTATTACGGCATTGCCGAGGACGACCGGATGTTTTTTAGAACAATAGTGTCAAACAAGCGAGATGTACGATGAAAAACAGCACTAAAACCGCTTTATGTCGAAATTTTAGATAATTTATTGCGTTACTTTCGTCATTTTCCGACAAATGACAATTTTACGGTGCTGTTGTGGGGTCCGTGACTATTCATAGGAAAACTACTCTATTGAAGCTGTTTTTTCAGAATAAAAATATTTTGTTTTTTGATCACTATGACAACTATAGTTAGTGTTGGATCGACTTTTTCTCAACCTCATATTTTGACGTTTCATGATTATCCGCAGTCTAAATAACAATTTTGAGACGATTCGGTTCAGTACTTCTCTGTAATGATCTGAAGACTTCTTCCCCCTCGTTCGCCACACTGGCGACTGTCAGCTTAGTTCGTGTGGCTCAACACAACACAAGGCGGCTAAGTAAACGGTGAGAAAACACGCCAACAAATTGACTTCGTCTCGCTATTAGTGACCTCCCCTGCCTAGACGTAAACCGTCCCCCACGTCCCTCTCCCACTGCTTTTCAATCGACCTGTCAGCTCCTCACCAAAGACCACGAGTTAAGACCGCGAGGGAACCTTTCATCTCGCCAATCGAGCCGAGCCCGAGGGCAATCGAAGCGAAGCCCCACAGCCCTACGCGTTAGGCGCTAGAGAAGATGATGTTTGAAGCAAAGGCTGACAAAAGCATTGATTTTCTGCTAATCGCTCAACGGGAAACTACGGAGGAAAACGTTAACGGACGTTGATCCACTTCTCATCGTCCAAATATCGAAACTGCTACTAGCCCAGGCACTCGACAGTAAAAGGAGACAATACCGTTATATGGGATATCATTTCCTCAGATACTTAACGCAACGTTATGTGTGTGTTTTTCCTCGAACCCCAAGAACGCCACACGAGGGCATGACTATTGCCTCAGGAGCCATAGGACAATGTTCATAGGCATCATTCGAGATGAGGGGGAAGGTCAAGTGAAAGGTGAAGGCTAAGCAAGAAAATTGTCACATTCAAAGTCGCAGAGTGATCACTTAAGGAAAATCATTTAGGTAAGTAAAAAGGACCAACTCAATTAGTCCAACCATTCTCCCGCATATATCACTAAAGACTCAGAATATTTCCTTAAATAGTGTTGTTTGGCTCAGCTCAAGCAGAGTTGCTAAGCCCCAACTGAACATCCTCAAACCCTGAACTAAGACCGAGCTCAGTGGCGTCAGGCCTTTCATCTGAAGCAGCTGGAAATTTCCGTCTAGCCTTCCCACCGTAACTCCCCCCCCCCTTCCTCACGATACTTAGCACTATAAGTCCAACAGCTCATCATTCAACTGTTAGCTCTCGCCTAGTTACACTCACTCGCTCTCAGCTCTTGTCCCGAAGCACACCAGTTCACCTATCTTCAGACCTCCTGTGATCCATAACTGTGCCTCAAGTTATTAACCAGGTTCGTGAACCGTATAATAATACAGTCCCCCTCCCCTCATGCAGGGAACAGATGTTTAAGGAATCAGTAGCCCTTGGAACGTCAAGACCCCAAGAAAATTTAAAAACGGTTTATTTTCTTCCGCCGATTACTTAATTGCCCTTCCTACTCCGTAAAGTAAGTAAATGAAGCTGCATTTCCCCCGATGCTATCGAAAGTCTGCCCATCTCTCAGCTACAACTGATCTGTGACTATGCTTGACAACCAGTATTTATTTCTCTTCGGTTCGCAATACGTTTATTTCAACTTCTAACGTTATCGCGAACATACTACAATAGGACTCTGATTGTCCTTTACTTCGGCCAAAATTTTGATTCTCACACGTTATGGTCACGCGTTGAAGGATACGTTGTTCTTGAAACGTCAGCTAAAGCGCATTCTTGCGTTGGCATTTGACAAAGTAACCAAGCGTTAGCCAAGGTCCGAAATGTAGATTTATTTCACTCCCTACTAGGAGAGAGTTCGAATTGTGGATTAAGACTGAGTAAGATCTGCAAACTAATCATAGATTTAAGCGTAAAACTTAGGGGAGGTGAGAACAATCAAAACTGGGCGTAGAAGTGCAAACTGAAGGACGGCAGTCCCACGCACGGTTCACATGGAGCCCCCAAATTTTATGCACCACACAACAGCTTGCTCCAACGTCCAGGAGCAGGCTGGGGAACGTGAATCTTTCGTCAATGCACTTCCCTTTCTGTGGAAACAGAAACCCCGCTCAGTATCGCCTCAAAGTTGGTTGGAAGACGAGCGAGGGCAATCGAGTCGGCCAAAAAGAAAGCTGAGCTATCCCTCATTCGCTCCGCGCACTGACAAACAGCTCTTCTGTAAACAAAAAATTCCGAAAAGCTTTCTTATCCTTCAAACGTAAATAAGACGACGAACTGGGATTTGTCGCCTATTTCCAACCCGTTCAGTTGGCTCTTTGATGGTTCAGAGGACGTCGCCAGAGTTCAAGGATGCAACCGCGGGGTTTATATCGACGATAAATCTAAACGTTCGGCAGATGGAGAGGAAGGAGCTGGGAGCTGACGATGCGCTGAACCTTCTGATCTTCGTGAACTCGACTAACCGATAAAAGGAGCCCGTATCTCATTACACAACTCTTCGAGCCAGTAAATCCACTTTTTGAAAAGAACTAAGAGCTTTTTTTCACGTGAAGTGGCGGCGGGGCATGTGAGATAATACAGTGAAAATTCAATAACTAGAATTATGATTAGTTCGACAGAAAAAGAAATTGAGCGCATCACACACCTTCCCCCAGTCCCACGAGCATCCATCGATTTTTATTGCTCCAGCAACTCATCGAATTTGTTTTTCATTCAGTTTTTTACGAACTTAGTAGAACTCGCCTCAACCTTCCACGCACAAAAACCAGTGGTGGACTTCGGAATTCACTGCGTTACTTAGGCAATCCCTAAGGGGGCTTTGGAATCCCTTCTTGGGACTGTGGCGGGCAGCTTTGCAGGCGGTATGCTCGTGGTGCGGGGAAATGGGACTGTCCATCAACCCTACAAAGGCGGCCATAGTGCCATTTATAAGACAGTGCCCAGAATGGCGTGCCGGTTTAACGAGGCTGTTGTGAGGCCAATCATCCCATGTGAGTCGATCGTATAGTGACGTCGGAGAGAACTGTAGCAGCCTTGCCCAAGTACAAAAGCTGGGTGGTGCTTAATGATAGCAGGGTTGACGAAAACCACACCCACCAGTACCATGGAGAAAATGAAGAACGAGGCAGAGGCTATGAAGTTGGCGTACAGATTTGGAAACCCTCGCGGAGCTCAGCACTAAAAAATGTCTGACTGAAAACAGGTGTATTATTCAGAATGAATAACAAACTTCCTAAAGTAGGGGTTTTCTTCAGATCTTTACGTTTCAGACTGTACTGAGTCCGAAAAGTGAATTTATTGATCTGCCGACTAAATGTGAGCCGATCCGGTAAAACCGTTATTGCTCAAGCGCGATCGCGCAGACCGTTCTCTGAAATGGTAATTTTCGAAACGTGTCTCATCAGATTACCTTAAGTTTATGTTCTACTTCATAGAACTAAAAAGTTTTAATTATCTCTTTCTATAAAAAACTTTAAAAAACGCCATTATGGAACATTTATTATTAATGGTAGTATAATAAATATATATTTCCAGCCAGAGGTCTGTGTGCAGAATTGAAGCGGCAGAGGGTCTACATCAAGGTGGACAATCAGGCCACTCGCACGGCCTTAGCCTCATACTGTCTTACATTCCGGCAGGTGTGGGAGTGTCTGACTGCACCAAAGGCCCTGGCCGAGAACAACAGTGTAACACTGTGTTGGGTGACAGGGCATCAGGGTATAGAGGGAAACGAACAGGCTGATGGGTTGGCAAAGAAGGGATCGGTGCAGATCCCTGTCGGCCCTGTGACGGGACTCACAACCATAACGGGGAGAAGCGCGCTCGGTACGGGCTCCACTTCTTTTTGCCCGGAGCGACATTCGCGCGCCGCTAGCCGGACTGATCGCTCCTGTCTCCTCCGACCTCGACCATATCTACGATCGCTCTCAGAAACAGGCAGAAGAAGTTTAATTTGTTAACGTTCCCCAAGTTTGATCATTTTCTTTTTATAAGTTATTGGAATATATTTTAGTTTCAATTGCCCGATATTTAAATAACTTATTTCCGTTGCAACGCACCTTCGATCACCAGCACGCACGACAAGAAAAGTTACGTCGCACCCCTGAGCCCTTTGTTGGGACTACCAGGAGCCACCTACGTAGAGAGGTGCGGGGCTGCCCATTGGCAGTGGCTGCTCGGTCATAGACAGTCAAAACTCTTCATCTGACTCTCCAAAGGGAGGGCCAAGGAGTTGCTTGCACTGGGGAGGAAGGATATGAGGATCATATGTGGCCTGTTCACAGCTCACTGTTCGCTGAGGCACCACCTTGCTAATATTGGCAAGTTTGAGGTACAGGTAAGCAGCTAGAGACGGCAGAGCATGTGTTGTGCATATGCGATGGACTCGTGTGTTTGGGAAACCCTTTCTTCAACAGGAAGAGGTGGCAAATGCAGAACTTGTGGATGTGCTCTGCTTTGTGCAGGGGTGGTGGGGGCGCATAGGTGACGTCACACCAAGTGACACTAGTGCCATGGGGCCTGGGGACGGTGCAGCGCCCCGCTCCACGATCTGAGGATCATGGACGCCCTTACAATAAGCCTGTTTGTGGCCGCAGTGAGGATATTGCCTGCATCCACAGTTTCAACAAAAAAATTCGAATTTACTAGATGAATGATGAGTTGATAGAAATTGTCAATGCACGTGGAGCTCGGGAAGGATGCGTCGAACCAGATATTGTCGTCGCATTTTTGTAGTGGTGCGATGTACTTACAAATACACGTGATTTCGTCTTTTTTACTTTCGGCCACCCAAAGAGTAAGGAAAGTATCGTAATGAAGACAAATTAAAAAAGCAGGGTTCTCTTCAGATCCTTACGCTGGCGGACTGAATCCAAAACACGGGGTCGGCGTGTGTGGGTTTGCATTTGAAGTAAAATTTGCAGGAGAACTGGCTGTACTGATTGAGACAGTTCTTTTTTGTTTCGTTTGTGATTGTTTGTAGACGGGAAAATGAGGTTATGAGCGATTTCGGTCGACGAGAAAGGGGGACGAAGACGAAAATGTACCTAAACCTAAGGTTTTTCGCATTTTTCTCTTACGATTTAACGAACCTTTAAATGTACGCGTGCTTTTTCCGCAGATACTTGTGTGTCGTCCCATCTCGTGAGTATCCGAGGAAGTGTAATGAGACTAGACGGTTCTATCTAGTAGTTTATTATGTATAATGCTATGTAATCAAACGAAATATAATAAACGTCAAGCAGGGGAGTGTAATTCTGCTATCATCCGAGATATACCGTCAAAAATGACTTCCTCCTGTATAATGGGGGTATAATTTTGCCGGGTACTAAGTTACTGAGGTTCCGCTAGAGTGCCCTACTAGCGCTGTTCTGCGATAGATTACCGTGTAACTAATTTTACCCCATTGGGCAGGTAGAAACAAAGCCGTTGTCGCTGTCTGTCCCAATGTATATGATTCAATAGGAAGGTTTATATATATAATACACGCATAATATTGTAGAGAAACACTGATTAATTCAGAGGTTTGTAACGTGATGTCGTAAATGAATTTTTTTTGTGCTTACGGTGCAAACGCTGGTTGAACCCCACGAGATAATCAAAATAATGTACACATGTGTGCATTGTACACTTTAAAGAGGTCAATACAGAAGACCTTGATAGTATCTGTCTATCTCTTAAGGATAACCCACAATAACCCGTTTTTACTATCCGCTACCCCAAAGGAAAAGTATAGTAACCGTGTCAAACAAAAATTTGGGTTTTCTTCAGATCATTACGTCTTAAGGCCGACTGAGTCTCAAAAACCCAATTTCGGCGCGCAGTCCGTGTGTGTGTGTGTCTGTAGTTCGATTTTCGGGAGAACGGCTGATCCGATTGAGCTGGTTCTTTTTTGGTTTGTTTGTTATTTTATGTAGACACCAAAATAAGGTTATGGGCGTTTTCGGCCGATGGGAAAGGGGGGGGGGACGAAAATGTACCATAAACTAGGGTTTTTCGCATTTTTCTCGGAAACGGCTCTAACGATTTTGATTAAACTTTCACATTATCTTCCTCTAATCAATACCTAACTTTTCCTCTCCGTAGATATCTCCTTGAAAATACGGTGAACGGAGATACAAGCCTATGAAGCAAAAATAGGTTTTTTACGCTTTTTGGCAAAACGGCATCAACGATTGTCACCAAACTTTCAAGATGTTTTCAGACAGTTAATACCTACGTATTGTTCTCAATAAATGTTCCTCTGACAGTCCATTGAACAGAGATAAAAATCAAAATGTGTCGAAAATAACGTTTTTTCGAACATTTCCGTAAATTCTAGGGTAACTGCTTCACCATATCTGATAAATCTCCATGAAGTGTCTTTTAGCATTCTAAACCCACATTTTGTTCCCCGTAACTATCTTTGTATCCATCTGTTGAACGGAGATATAAGCCAAGTTAACTCAGAAAAGAGATTTGTCGAATATTAATTTATCGGTATTCCCATTTTCTCAAAAACGGCTCAGACGATTTCGATCAAACTTACGAATGACTCTCAACTAACTTGTCTCCACATTTTGTTCTCCATAAAGGTTCCTAAAGGATGCGTTGAACGAAGATATAGCGCCCGCATATGTAGGTGGTGTTCGAACTTGAAGGGATTGCGGAAAGTAGTGTGTTGCTTTGCACCAATCGATTATCCGCGATTTTAAGCAATGCAGCATTAATCCTTATCCAATTATGTAAATGATAGAGCTGAGAACGTTTAAATAACTTTCAGCAATGAATCATCAATTGATGTCGGCGTTTAATTATCCCAAAATCCCACCCACGCGAAAGCGGAACGAGTCACTAGTTTTGTACATAAAATTCCTGTGTGTGTTGCATCAGTCTTGGAATCAACTATTAGGTAGAACACGAGATGAGACACAAGTATCAACTGAAGCGTGTGAAAACGTTTGTAGGTCTAAAGATCCGGTGGGTTGGGGGGGGGGGGGGGCAACATGGAGCCTTGCGTACAGCTAAGGGATAAGTACCCGATTCAGTACCTAACTTTTCTTCTCTACAAATATCTCCGATCCTCGGAATCCCGATGTTGATAAAGCGTAGGTGCCGGTGGAACGCCTTTTGGCTATTGCGACACTGGGCTCTGCTACCCACTCAGGTTCGGAGGCTGCTCAAGCGGCAGCCATATAAAATGGGTACCACGGGGCTTCTGCCTGCGGCCAGGGGCGTGACGCCGCCGGTCATGAAGCCACAAGGGTACCCAATTTATATCCGGACCTGAATGGGTAGCAGGCCCCAGAGCTAGAATAGCCAAAAGTGTACTCTCCCCACAGTCAGGGTTTCCCGAACACTCGGTTATACTTGTAGAAACTACAGTGGAGCAGCATGTGGTTTCTGATTTCCTCTGCACTGGAGGCGCACGATGTGCATGATGAAGAGTCTTTGAGAGAAAAGAAGTGGGTTCGCGCATTGAAGACGCCATGTCCCATGAGGAACTGGCTCGTCCAGTGGTCTCGCTCAACCCGTTTTCTCCCAAGACGCTCACGGATGTTGGGGGAACTCGTATGTCTCAAAACCCTTTGACGAGGATTCCCATATCGCTCGCCATTTCTCTAACGCCCATTCGTTGATGGCAGCAAGTTTCCGTTCTGTGGTGAGATTGGCATGGGCCATGCACTCAACGGACAGCTCAACTGGTAACTGACCAGTGATCACCTGGAGTGCTTCTGTAGATACAGTCTTATAGGGCCTTGGTGATCTACAACAGCGCAGTTCTCCGGGATTGGACCAATACTCTCTTTTGATTGACTGTTAGGGCAGTAGCCAATGACGCCTGGATATATGGCCTTATACATGAAGATAGTTTATGGTAACACACCCCCCAAGCGGCCTTAGTAATCGCACTCAGTGAAGCAAGCTAGAGGTGTTAGTTGAAGCCCCACCTCTCACCTATATTCACTCCCAAATACTTGACTTGCCTCTCAAGAAGGAGCCTATGGCCGCCAAAGCGTATTGACGGTTGACTTTATGCTTTTCCTTTCAAGAGGGTTATCTGGGTTTTTACCTCAGCCACCTGGATCTTGACATGCTCGCACTATTGGGTGACGGTGCGGAAAAGCTTTCAATCAATCAATTTATCAATCTCCCTCTCTCTTACATTCAGTTGTCTCCTCTAGATGAACAGTCGGATTGAACACAGTTATGCGCCAAACGGGAAACGAAGTTGTGACACGGTATTAACTTATCGACGTTAGCCAAGGCTGCTAATCGCCCGATTCTCCGATAAAAATTCAATTAAAAGCGCCGGCTTATTATATTCGATAGTAAAAGCTCGTGCGAAGGCATTTCGGAGCCGTGGATTCACATAAAATATTAATAAAGCAACCGGCGGATCCGCTGCTTTTTTTAATTGACTTTCCAGCACGTTGTAATTGGGAGTTCCCTTGCCGTTTAATAATCAGCGCACACACACGCACGCACATACCCTACCTCGCTACTCTTTACCTTCGATTGTTGCAAGCGATTCAGAACATATTGGAGTTGCAACGAGTGCGGTAGGAGCCCGTTATCGGCTGATTGGAAGTACTCTTTCAACCACGGCATCTTTGGGTAGGTCGGAGGGTGCTAACATCCAGTGTCGTGGTTGATCCTGATCGCCGTACGACATTTCGGTTTGCCCAAACATTTAATAGACGAATTGTCCAACAAGAGGGCTGCAATTTCGGGAGCTTGAAAGGTTTCCCAATGGATTGAGTCAACAATTACCCTGTACCATAGTTGTTTGTTGTAAACAATCCAAATTTACGTTGCTGAATGAAACCAACGGTTCACTAAGGGTAAGGGCAATCTTCAAGCGAAGAATCGTCCCGCGCAGCATGTTAGTAAGAGAGACCGTCATACAAAACAAAGAAGGTATTGGGACACACACTGCTACTTAAATATAACGTGTAATAACAGCGCTACATGTACGAGAAAAGTCATGCGGCCGAAAATGTTCAAAATAATTGAGGAGTCAGGAGGAAAAACAATCGTAGTCCACTTTTGGTGGAAATTGAGATTTTGCTGCTATCTAGTGGCGTCTACAGTTAACTTTCAGATGGAAACTTGTAAAATAGGAAAAACATTCGCAGTCCTGTAATATTAGAGGTAACAGAAAGGGCATGCTGGGGAAGAACCATCATGGTCCACGCGCTTTGGAAGAAAAACAGTCAGAGTCCGATTACGGGGAAATTTAAACTCCCTCCTTCACCAGATTGGCGTCGTTCTGTAATTCACACATTCCCAGCTCACCACTGTTACGTTCCTCGCCGCCGTGTTTACGTTGTTTTTCGATTTGAAAGGTACCTACTCAATTTGCGCATTGATGAAAAGTGGTAGTGATTTGAGTGAGATCGAAGAAGGGACTGCTGAGAAAACAGCCAAGAAGAGAAAGAAATCAGGCCGCATTCGTGACGTTATGAAGATTCTGAGGGCCAGCGCTCATGAGGTAGGGTTAGATTGTAATTGCCACCGACTTCGTTGCTTTGAGAACGTCAATGAAGCCGAAAGACGACGTATATTGAAAGAATTCAATGAAGTTGCCAACTACGACAATCAAAATCGTTATCTAGGTGGTCGGATTACCGTTCTCCCGGTTTTGCGCCGACGAAATAGATTAAACAGCGGGACTCCTAACCTAGCTTCGTATTCCTATCGTGTTAACGTTCGATGATGGAGATTATCGTGACGCACAGGTATGTTTCAAAGCATTCATATCTATTCATGGAATTTCTGAGAATTCGAGAAGCGTTAGCCTCAACCGGCGCAATACCAAGAAAACTTACCTATCTAGTACACACAGAAGGTCGGTTTGACTTTGTGAAGGTAATTTTTCCCATCAGAGGGCATTCCTATCTCGAACGCGACTGTAACATGAGTTTGATTAATGAAAAAGCCTGTACAGAAACGCCGGACGATTGGAGAGAAGTTTGTAACTCTAGACTGAAACCAACTCCGTTCCAGGTGGTCGACTGTGGGAAAGATGTTTCATTTCTGAATTGGACTAAGCATTTCTCCTACATGTACCCCAACAAATGTCCAATGACTGCGAGGCCATTTCGAGTGCTAGAAATCAGAAAAGACAGCCCCCAGTTCATATTCTACAAGAATACAGTCTAGTTCAGTGTTTCAAAGAAAAGCCAAGGGATACCCCCAAAGCAAGAAGAAAAGACGTCCCACCACAATTCCAACAGAGAGTCATGATTCATAATACTCATCCGGAGATATTGCACTTCCGATCAAAGCCGCCAAATTGCGGAATCTCCTTCACTTAACAAGATTCCTTGAGAACCCAGACTCTAAGCGATTCTACGCAGAACTAAAACCCACTGAAGAAGATAGAACTTCGGACGTAGAAGTTTATCCAAATGCGGACGGCTAAACAAACTGGGGAACAACATGTCCATGATGTACAGGACAATTTTTTTCACCTTGTTTCGGAAATTAATTTTCTTCCTCCTATTTATTATAGAAGACTATAGATTATTGATTATATCTCACAAGATGTTTTGCTGTTAATAAACAAAATTGCAAATTTATATGTTTAAGTTGATACGAGTTATTCAATTCCAGACTTTAAATTTTGCTTTTCTCGAAAAGCTGTTTTGAGGACTATGATTGTTTTTCCCCCGGGCTCCTCAAATGCAAGAAATATTCGAGTCTGTCGTGACTGATTCGGGGTATCTGATTGAACCAAATAAATCAGTCACTTACTTTAATAGCGGAAGCTATGAAGATTAGAAAATACAAAACAAAAGGAAATGTTCTCTTCTGATCGACGTTGCTGTGAGGCTGTCGACTTCAGATGTTCAGTTTGATTTCAATCCTACTCCCCAGGAACACCGAGAAGACCGAATAATAAAATTAACGCACAATCGCAGAATGTTCAAAGAGGTGAAAAACAAAATATCTGGTGCATGCAACACACAACTTTCCTTAGCTCCACGTCAATTCACTTTGTACATGGCTAATTCTATTTAATCAATTCATTTATCACTCAGTTCCTTTGAACTTGATCAAACAACGCTTTACAGCGGCAGGAGGCGGCAGCGCTTACAGTTCCAGATTTTATTGTGCTGCTCGTACTCATTGCAGGACCATTATTGATCAATTCGTACACAGATCATTAATGAGGCTCAAACACAAATTTTTTGAAGAACGATAGTAATAACTTTTGCAGAGTTATTGGGTAAAAACGTTTAGAACTGGAAGTAAGCGAAATGGCAGTAGTTGAAATTCAGGAATTTCTGGAGTGAGCCCCATGTATTTCATAAGCGTTTTTAAACACTCACCCTTTAGGTATTGGATTGGACTACAATACAAATTGGTTTTTAACATTCTGCAAAACCTCCAGCGGAGTTTTATAAGGAAAAACCTGCGCTAAAAACGCTTTTCTTCGAAAATTATGATAATTTATTGTGCTGCTCTCGTCATTTTCTCACAAATGGGAATTTTACGGTATAATTGCCTAATTGAGAGCTATCAATCTAAAAAATTTAATCAAAATCGTTAGAGCCGTTTTTGAGAAAAAAAATATTTGGTGTTTTTATCACTATGATAACGCGGAGTTAAATTTCGGTGGATATTGTTCATACCCTTATTTTGGCGTCCCATGGTGACCTGCGGGCGAGATTTTAAGTTTGAGCTGATTTGGTACGGTGGTTTTCTCTAAAAATCGTTCACAGACACACACACACACACACAGACCATTTCCCCAAATAGTGTTTTTCGGACTCAGGAGCAACACACAACTTTCCGCTCGCACCGTGAGTTCGACGACCTGCTGCCTAAGCGAGCGCTACATCTTCGTTCAACGCGTTTCTACAGAAACATTTTTGTACTACGGACTGTAGCCAATTAAGAGTATCCCGTAAGTTTGATTGAAATCGACCCGTTTTTGAGGACATTGAGAACCGATAAAATAATATCAATCTCGTAACAAATCTCGTTTTCCGAGCTATCATGATTTATATCTTCGTTCAACAGATAGATACCGAAATAATTACGAAGAACAAAATGTGGGTATAGATTGCTAGAACACACTACGGAAGGTTGATGAAATCCAGTGACCCGGTTACTCGGGAAATTACAAAAATGTTCAAATAAACATTATTTTCGACGCATTTTCATTTTTATCTCCGCTCAATGGACAGTCGGTGGAACATTTATTGGAAACAATATATAGGTATTAACTATTTGAAAACATTCTGTGAGTTTGGTAAAAATCGTTGAAGTCGTTTACTCTAAAAGCGTTAAAAACCTATTTTTGCATTTTAGGATTTCCGTTCACCGTATTTTCCTAGAGATAACTACTGAGAAGAAAAGTTTTGTAATAATTAGTAGAAGATAATTTGAAAGTTTAAAAAAAATCGTTTGAGCTGTTTCCGAGAAAATACTAAAACTCCTAGTTTTTGGTACATGGCCGCCTCCGTCTTTCCCATCGCCCTTGGCTTTATTTTCGAGTCTACAAACAATGACAAACAAAATCGAAAAAAGCTCAATCGGCCAAGCCGGTCTTCTACAAACCGAACTACAGACACACACGGATCACGCGCCCGTATTAGGGAAACCCAACTTTTTTTTGACACGATTACTATACTTCATGTACAAGTAAACAGCTGAGCACACGTCCCGAAATTCAAATTTCAATTCCCGTCGAAATTGAGGATAAATTGGGTTTCTTGAATATTCTAAAAGGCCCCCATATTGAAATATCTGGTGCGTTGCAACACCCCTGTAAGTTCGAGCAGCGGCTGCATATGCGGGCGATGTATCTTCGTTCAACGCATTTCTACAGAAACATTTATGAAAAACAAGATGTAGGGACTAGTTGGCTGAGAGTACTCTGTAAGTTTCATCGAAATCGTTTGACCCGTTTTTCAGAAAATTGATTAAAAACCCGATAAATTAATGTTCGACAAATCTCCTTTGCTGAGTTAACTTGGCTTATATTTCCGTTCAACATATATATACAGAAATAATTATAGAGAACGAAATGTGAGTATGGGTGACTGAAAGACGCTCCGTAAGATTGGTCACACCTGGTGAAGTAGTCTCCCCGGAATTTACAGAAATGTTCGAAAAATAGTTATTTTTGACACGTTTTAATTTTTATCTCTATTCAATGGACTGTCAGAGGAACATTTATTGAGAACAATATGTAGGCATTGACTATTTGAAAACATCCTGGGAGTTTGGTGTAAATCTGTCAGGCCGTTTTGGCAAAAATCGACTAAAACCTATTTTCGCTTCATAGGCCTATATCTCCGTTCCGTTGTATGGGGATATGTATGGAGAAGAAAAGTTTTGTACTGACTAGTGGGAGATAATTTGAAAGTTTGATCAAAATCGTTAGAGCCGTTTTCGATAAAACTGCAAAAACCCCTAGTTTTCGGTACATTTTCGTCCCCTACACCTCCTTCCCATCGACCGAAATAACCCATAACCTCATTTTGGTGTCTACAATAAATAATAAACATAACTAAAAAAGAACCAGCTCAATCGGTTCAGCCGTTCTCCCGCAAATCGAACTACACGCCGAAATTAGGTATTTTAACCTCAATAGGCCTCAAAACGTAAAGATCTGAAGAAAAAGCCAATTTTTTCGACACGATTACAATATTTTCCTTTCCTTTTGGGTAGCGGAAAGTAAAAATTTGAGTATAGGAAATATAAGTAACATGTAAAGCGGTCTTCAACGTGCATTTTGTTATTTATGGGGGGCCAGGGGTGACCGCGTAGAACGATTTCCTGAGCAAGTACACGTTTATGTCCGAGAAATGCGCGAGAGAGGTTGTGAGCGTTAGAATGTCTTGAGTAAACATTGCACTGAATGACACTGACGTCAGACGTGACACGCACGGTAAGCGCCCATGTATTACATGTAGTGTTGTGCATATAATAACGTACTATCGCATGAAGATCGAGACTATTACACATGTTAAAGAAGTCGACAGTCAAAACAGACTGTTCAAAGTCTCTCTACTGGACTGAAGAAGACCGCATCGCACGTTATCCCTTACCCCAGATATCCCTTACAATACCTCGGCAAGTTGTGAGCTAATTCACATTATTTGTAATAGTCTGCACCCCGTTGGCCAAAATTGAGTGAAATTCGCACCGTTGAAGGGCAACTTGTCCACACGGTTATCAACATTGCGTATAATGTGGGTATAAGAATATATCGGCAGGTGCATATCAATTTTGTGACTCAAATACTCGTGACTCTGAGAATGTTAGATCGTGTTTTCTTTTAACCACAGCAGGTCAAAGAAGGTTCGTGTCTGTATCAAGCAGCGGAGGTTTTGATAACCCCCCTCCGGCCAGAAAAATGTCGTCCTTTTCCCATTTCAAGGCAGCTATATAAAACATAGCTTTTTATAACATAGCTTTTCTTTGCCCCACTACAAGTTTCTTGGGTAACATTCTATACATGTTCCATATTAATGTCAACTATTTTTTCATATTTTGTATGTAACTCCGTGGTGTAGCTACTAGTATAATGAAGTCAAACTCCTCCCCCAAGCACTAGTTTTCCTCACATGGGGGAGTAGCATTCAAATATCTAACCATGTATTGAGAGTAACAAAATAAATTAATGGAAAAAGAAAAATGAAAAAAAAATGTTCACAATCGCAACTACGCAGAAACGAGGAACGTGTTATCGTTTGAAGCGACTCCCCAAAAAAGTTACGTATTGACGTTATGTGACATGTGCAGAGAAAGTCGACAGTCGACGGAGTTTGATCAAAGTCACTTTACTGGACTACGACTCTCAAATTCTGCGCCACAATCCGTGTATTTCCCGCGTGAAATATGAAACTTGTGACAATGCGATTAACGTCGAGTGACAACTAGATTCTTGTGAAGAGCAAACGGTGTGAATTTTTTCGAAGAATTCAATTCTTCGGTTTCAAAATTTAGGAGAAGAGCCGTGCAAGTGCGAAGAAAGTTGTGCGCTGTTAAGCAGGATTCGTTGCTAGTTACCCCCCCTACACTCACAAACTACTCACCGCTCACAGACACAACGGCCTTAACAGTCAAATGTGGCCGGTTGTCATTCGAGCAGTTGTATCGCGGCGTAGTTGTTATGTATCTGCTGTAGCGGAATACAAATACAGTGTCAGAGGAGTAGAGTTGTGACAGGTGGTTTGAAGAGATCGGAACGAATTGTGTTGTAGTGTGTCGTGTTGACGTTTTGTTCGTGTCGTGTTCTACACATTTATTTATCGAGTAGAGCTAATGTACGTTAAACACAAGGACATTTACCATTAATACGACGAAGAAATTTATTTCGCCGAACCGGCCGGAAAATCGCTACCTTCGTCGTCGTTTCGCGCCGATTTTCTCTCCGAACCGCCGGACGATCAAATTCGCCGAAAACCGAAATTCGTTCGCAAAAACCGCGATTCCTCCGAATTTTTTTTTTTCACGCGACGGGTGAGGTAGGGGGGGAGTTTTTCTCTTTATCGTTATACCCCCTTTTTCGATGCCGAAAGCGTTTTTTGGATTTCCGCAGCGAACGGGGGGTCGGGGAGGTCGAAAAAAGAAAATTCGGGGGGGGAGGGAAACCGCTTCGAAATTTTCCTTCCGAGTGGGGTCGCTCTTCACTCGACGCTACACAATAACACACTAGCTCCCAGGCTCGAGGCTTTCGACCTCGTTCGGAGCCGCTCGGTCGTTTCCGTCGAGACCGCCCCGCCGCGCCGTCCCCTTCTTCCTCGTACCCTTCGCGACTCCTTTCGGCCACCCCCTTTTCATTGCCGCCCCTCCGGCAATGACGGTCAGAGTTGAGTTTCCGACTTCATTACATCAATTCCACCCTCGTCCATCCCCTTTGCGTAACCACCCCTCCCCCTTCCCACCCATCACGACCACCACCACGTCGCTCACTATTTCCACGTCCACCTACACTCTACACAACAATTCACAATCGCTCCCTCTTCTTCGACCTCGCGAGGCCCTCAAATACGATATTGAGGAGATTGATTTGTGATTTCTTAGTTGCCAATTAATCAAAACATTCCTCACCCGCCAACGCCGCCCCTCTACACAATAACCACCACCCGGTCACACTGAGTTGGCGACTATTAGATTTGGACGCTCGAAACCGTATAACAATAAATTTCCAAACTCGAGAGCGCTTCAATTTACATATTTTACATCGGCGGGAGGCGTTTGGTTAGCGGGGGGGGGGGTGAGGTGGGGGTGAAGGGGAGGACATTTCAAGAGTCAATCTGCTGCCGTTGGTGGAGGTGCGGCCTCTTCATTCCGCTCGTAACAGAACGACGACATTTGCAACTCAATTGTTTTGGGCGAATTAATCGAATTCTACGGTGACCGAAACTCAATTGAGACGGTTGAGTCCCGAATGTAGAGATCTCATCAAACTACTGGAAAGCATCAGGTCAATAGGCACGAGTGGGTGAGAGTTGAAGATCGAAATAAAAGAGCGTGAGGAGGAGTGTATTATGCACAATGAAGTGAGCTGTGTTTGAGCACAAAAACGTGGAATATCGTTGATCCCTGAGGATGTAGACAGCAGATGGCACCTAGTTAGATGAGTGGGGAGGCATCAGGGTCAAAGTGTATGGCAGTCTTGGTGCCTAAAAAGAAGTGCCTCGTGAATAAAAGTACGGACAGCTGTTCCTTCCTGGGCATAAGGGAATCTTTAGAAATGACAGGGCGGACCAGGATCAGGATAGACTTGAATGAATCTCAGAGACGGGTTTTAGTTGAGCGCGAACTTTTAATTGAAGAGTTGGTGCATCACAAGATTTGGAGACTTAGACTTAGACTTTGGAGACTTTGGGTTCATATACCTGAACAGTATATGATTTGAGTATATAAGCAGGAACAAGAAGGGCTCTGAAGGCATGAAACTGGTTGTACGGGGATGGGAGGAGAAAAAAATCTGATTAGATATTAATGAGATTAAATTACTGTGTTGGGAAACTGGAGACGACCGACTTTCACGAGACTTCGTAGTAGAATGAGTTTGAGAGGAGCTGTCTGTCGTGAAGTGGGAACAGAAATTTGTTAAAGTCAGTTCAGGGGCAATCCTTTGCCATTAAGGGCCAGGGAGTCCCATTAGGGCAGGTGGGGGAATTCCGAGGTCAAAAAACCCATACTGATTCAGCGTTTTTCGTCAAACATGGCCAGACGCGATTCGTCTACTTTACTTATTGGGGCACCTTCCCATTGCGGAATACAGGAGAATGTGCCAGAAGAATGCATCAAACAGTCTGGAATGTTGCGGGAGTGAGGCACTCTAATCGCTTTATCTCAGAGCAAACATGTGAGATAAGACAGAACGTTCTGAGGATGGAGAGGAACGCACCTAAAGCAGATTGTGGGGATCATTATTGGGCATAGTTGACACTTTTCAGTGTATGTGGTACTGATGAGAAAGGAAGACTCCCTACCACGTCCTAGCCCAATGCTGGGGATTTCTGGTCTTCAGTACAACTTCTCCACGAGTGGGCATCAAAGGAGACTCTTGCAGGAAATACTTGGCATTCCTTAGAAGGCTAGGCATCGACCTGTGAGACATGTGACTGGCGCAATAGGTCGTTAGGCTGCAGTGCATATCCCACCGGGGGGACAGTCACGTGCTTGCCCAAGGATATGATCTGTAAGTGGAGAGTGAAACGGGAGCTTCCCCCGCTCTGGGCTGAACTCCGTGCGGATCTCACCACAGAACAGAAACTTGCCGCCATCGATGAATGGGCTCTAGAGAAATGGCAAGCGAGATGGGAATCCTCGTCAAAGGGACGTGATACGTATGAGTTCTTCACCAACATCCGTGAACGTCTTTCTAGAAAATGGGTTGAGCCAGACCACTGGACGAGCCAGTTCCTCACAGGACATGGTGACTTCAATGCGCGGCTCCACTTCTTTTCTCTGAAAGACTCTCCATTATGCACGTCTTGTGCCTCCAGTGCGGAGGAAACAAGAAACCATGTGCTGCTCCACTGTGGTTTCTACAACAGTGAGCGACGGTTGTTGAGAGGGCAAACGAACTTAGCAGCTTTGACTGCTACAAAGGAAGCTTCCTATAACCATTTTTGCAAAGTTCGCAAAGAAGGTAATGGCTAAGAAACGTGGTTATAGTTGATCAGTCCTTTTGAAACTTGCCACCCAAGTAAACAGTAAAGATCAGGTAGGGAACCAGATTAAGAACTACTCCCAGATGGTACGGGATTCCTCAGGTGGTCACCTCCGTGCGGTAACACACGGGCAACAGCTCTCTACGGTGAGACTGGCTAACGACCACATACCTGCCGTACCTCCACAGGTCTGAGTTCGGTGGATGCTGCAGGGGCCGGCCTCTTGCATATTAGCGAAACCGCAACTTCTATGACTGATATAACCCTCGTCGAGGGTTTAGGTACAGTCATGAAATAAAAAACAGATCTGTGTGTGTGTGTGTGTGTGTGTGTGTATGCGTGTGTGTGTGTGTGTGTGTGTATGTGTGTCCGTGAACAATTTTGAGAGAAAACCACCGTATCAAATCAGCTCAAACTTCATATCTCGCCCGCAGGTTACCATGGGACGCCAAAATAAGGGTATGAACAAAATCCACTGAAATTTAACTATAGTTATCATAGTGATCAAAACACCAAATTTTTTTTCTGAAACGATTTTGATTAAATTTTTTATATTGATAGCTTCTAATATGTCAACTATACCATAAAATTCCCGTGTACGAGAAAATGACGAGAGCAGCACAATAAATTACCAAAACTTTCGACGAAATCGATTTTAGCGCGGTTTTTAGAGAAAATAACCGTACCAAATCAGCTGTAAAATGATGTCTAGCCTACAGGTTACCATGAGACGCCAAAATAAGGGTATGGGCAAAATTCACTGAAATTTAACTATAGTTATCATAGTGATCAAAATACCAAATTTTTTTTGTCAAAAACGGCTCTAACGATTTTGATTAAATTTTTTATATTGATAGCAATATGGCAATTATACCATGAAATTTCCATTTGTGGGAAAATGACAAGAGCAGCACAATAAATTATCAAACTTTTCGACGAAATCGTTTTTAGCGCAGTTTTTTCCTTATAAACTCCGCTGGAATTTTCGTAGAATGTTTAAGAAAATTGGTATTGTATAACGTTTCGTCCCCCTCCCTCCCTACCTCCCGACTCATTAAAACCACCAGCCCGCTCGACTCGCAACGTCGTGTCCCCATCCCAATTTCCCCGACTCTTGTTACCCGACGGGGCGGAGGAACGTTAGAGCCACTTCCTCCACACACCCCAACATCAGATCATAAATGCCTACAGACGTTTACGGGCGCCTGGCGCCGGGGGAATATTTAGTTTCCGTAGTCCCATTGTAGTCAGGTCATGTTTCGTATGGTTTACTAGCATTTTTCGATGCTGAATCGAATGGAATGGGTCTCAGAGCAGTAATACTAGGTCAAGCTGTTCATGAGAATAATAAACCATTATGTACTAATTTGCAGGGTTTTTACCTAAGAATGTGGTCAGTTACTAGTGACTAAAAGGCAGGCAAATGAATAATCACTGGTGTGCGCGAGAGAGTACGATAATGGATAACTGCCGAATATAAGTAAAAAGTGGAGTTTCATTCGCAATTACAGTCCAGAGAACAATTACCACCACGAACAAGGAATTAAGTGGGAGCGAACACAAGTGCAGTTTCGTCACCGTACAGATGAATTAAAACGTACAGGGTTGCTGGAGCCCCTGGGTATGTACTAGCTCTGAGCTCAAGTGTACGGACAACTTCCGGAGCCTGCAATATGAACTGAGGGTAGTGAAAACCAATGTGGACAAGGTTTGTCTCCTAGAAACGTCTACAAATCGCCTAGGAACGTAAAAATAGAACCAGGCTTTGTTGAGGGTCTGGTGTCACTGATTATAGGCAGGCTTTAAAATGTAGTGCGTTGCCGGTATCTGAGAACGTGGATTATCACTAATACCGATGATTGTTGATGGGTGGAGTGGAGAGTGGTGCTTGCCCAAGGATCTGTATCTGGTGCCTAAGAATGCGCCTGTCCCTCTTGCACAAAATTGAGGCTGGTTTCTGCTGAGTTAGAGCCTAAGGAGGTCACTGGTGCCTGGAAATTGAGATAAGGTAAGAACAAGATCTGCGCGCAACCCAGAAGATCTGCCTGAAACTCAATTGAGGCGGACGAGCCCAAAACGGACGTGGCCCAGGAGAAAGCTGCGTGATGCTCCAAAAAAACCCCGAACGCGTCAAATTCGGGAGAATCGAGGGCTTCAGTGGCGTACGATCCAGAAAACCACTAGGACTTTAGGATAATTCAATCGAAAATTCCGTCACCGCTCATGTGTGCCAAACGATGCGATCATCCCGCACTTAAAGAGCTCGGAAGATTATCTCGTGCGTCGGAGATATCTACTGCGATGAGAGGTGAGGCGCTGGACCAAACATCACATATATTGAGTCAACACCTTCGCCCACTCGGGGACGACTGTTTGGTCGGAAAAGAGAGAATTCGAGCTATGAAACGATCACGTTCAGTCCGCATCGAGATTGAAGCCTCAGGCGTATTTCTTCGCCGAGATTGAGACCCCCGCTCCTCCACCCCATCAAAGCGGACAGACCGAAGGATTAGTCTTCCGATTCTTCAATACAAGCGACCTTATTGGAACTAAAGTTCGTGCGCCGATTAACCGCTCATCAAGTGCCCCCAAGCGGTAAATACTGGCCCTCGCTCCCACCCAGTATATAGGTTGCTAGAAAACACACCGTCAGGATGTGTATAGAACTATGTGGCCTCGTGTCGATGCAATTTACCCTGAAGCGCACATAGTCTTCGCGCTGTACTGCATGGGTTGGGGTCTTTCGACGAAGAGGGGCTCCACATGGCCTCGAGTAGCAAGCATTGTCACATCGTTTGGGTAATAACGCTCCTTATCCCAATGAAGTACACATGAATCTGGGGACATTCAAGCAGTACAATATTGACCAGTTGACGTCATGTTGCGCGGATGATGAAGCCTATTTGCTAAAAAAAAAAGAAAACCGCCGCCGAAATGAGGTTTTATTGAATTCTGTAAGTTGTGCTCCCCTTTCTCTCTCTCATACTCACAACTTCTGTAGTGTTTAACACACACACACACACACACACACACACACACACTTTAAACCGCAAATTGTAATGCGCAACAGCATCGTGTATCCTTCGTACGCACAAAGGTACGAACTGCTGCTAATTGAAATAAATTGACAACAAACTCTATTCCGCTAAAGACTTTTATGTGAGGAACAGAGTATGGCATGAATACTGCTGTAACGAACAGAGAGGAAAATGACGGTAAATCTCCCACCGCAAAGTACACAGTACCGCCTTGTATGGGACGTCGGAGACCAAATCCACCAGTTCTAGTTATAACTCCCCAGCTCCTGAGCTTTGATAGAGAGCGATTTTCGGTCTATATAAATATAAAACACATCTACGACATTAAATCATTTAAACGCCTGTGCAGGTGGAAATCGGAGTCTAAGTACCTTTGACTGGCAGCTCCCTACGTAAGAAAACCAAGGGGAATCACCGAAAGCACTAAAGCGAAGTAAAACATTCTTAGGATGCAAATGACGAATAATGACTCATTTCCATGCACATAGGAATGAGTTTACCATAAAAACGTCAAATTGCCTTCTATTAATTAGTACCCAACTTCTGTTTCCATAAACATCTCTGTATGAGTTCGATAGATGGAGATGTAAGGGGGGGGGGCGATTTATATTGTGAGCAGTATCGCACTTCGTGAGTCGGGAATTAGTACGATAGAAGCCGAATGCAATTCGAACAAGGAGTTTTATTCGTGAATTACATTCGGAGAAGTTTTACCACCACAGACAGGGAACTGAGTGGGAGCAAACGCGAGTGCAGGCGACACGGCGACGAGGGAACCGGCTCAGTTACAACTGGTGGCAGCGAAGTCTCGAGCGAGTCGGGGCATTTGAGGGGCCTGGTCAGCATAAATGGCCCAGACGAGCCACCGCTGAATCGAAGGGTTTGGTTCGTCCCATTACACCACTCCGCCCTCGATGAAGTGCCTGTCCTCAGGCACTCATGAACACTGCAGTTCAGGGCGTTGCTGTCCACCCAACCAAGGGGAACCTAATCTTGAGCATAGCGAGCGAGAGAGAATTATGATTAAAGTTCCAAAAGGGTGCCCATGTTTGTGGTGGGAGTATTGAATTTGGAACTACAAATAAACAGTCACCTCACAATGTCTCTTCCTGCCTGTTCTTCAAGCCTCTTGGCTGGAGTTGA
Source organism: Pachypeltis micranthus (assembly GCA_020466155.1). Taxonomy (NCBI): domain Eukaryota; kingdom Metazoa; phylum Arthropoda; class Insecta; order Hemiptera; family Miridae; genus Pachypeltis; species Pachypeltis micranthus. The sequence continues at coordinate 46,288,898 of CM035769.1, forward strand.
GGAAACGTGGGCACTTTTTTACCCCATGATGTTTGCCGCAGATAGAGCAGGGATGTGGCTCTGGCGATGGAGTTTTGTCTTCACCAGGCCATTTTGAAGGCGCGTGGTTTCTCCGGACTCGTTCTTTGAGAGGTCGTTTGGGGACAGACCCGCGGGGAGACGTCGATGTTGATGCATGATGGGATTCGTTGTGGTTTCCGCTGACTAGTAGGTTTATGCTGCTGCGATGCTAGTGTACCGCCTGACTCCCTTTAAAGGCACCCCCGGTTGATTGTGGTCTAGTGGTCAAGACACTCGATTCATAATTCTCGACGAAGATCGAGGATTGTGGATCGAGCTCCGGCGCGATTGCCGTAATTTTTGCCTGAGTCAGCGGATTCCCCAAAACGTCTCCAAACCCCCCTCGTAACATTGGTGGCAGCGATATGCGAACAAGTCCACGCTCCTTCATTCCAAGAAAAAAAGAAGAGAGCCTGAGAGAAAAAATTAAAAAATTAAGAGAAAAATAATGAATGAGACGAGTTCTCGGGTCCGAGATTCGCTGACGCTGTGAAAGTTCCAGCGGAGAGAAAAATGGTGACGCGCCTACTACAATGTGAATGAAAAAGTAAGCGCCCTTTCCTTGTCGCCCTCTCGTTCCCCGAATCTTTGATCGGATTTTCCGGGGATTCGCTCAACTCTCAAAAAAAAAAAATCCGTTCATTAAAAGTCGTCCGCTCCAGGAGCAGCGGCTATAACGGTGAGGGGGGAGATGTACCGCCTGACTCCCTTTAAAGGCACCCCCGGTTGATTGTGGTCTAGTGGTCAAGACACTCGATTCATAATTCTCGACGAAGATCGAGGATTGTGGATCGAGCTCCGGCGCGATTGCCGTAATTTTTGCCTGAGTCAGCGGATTCCCCAAAACGTCTCCAAACCCCCCTCGTAACACTAGATAAGCATTAAACTTTCTATGTAGATGTGCGCGAGATGCTGGTAGATTTGTCCTGCTTTCCTCGAAGCAGCAGTCGTCGATTGAACACAAAGCTGTGTTCAACTGTTCGTCAAGAACGGACAACGTTCGAACATGATGACGGGCGAGAGAGTAGGTCACAGCAGTAGGGCAGAATAGTTGAAGGTGGTGGGTTAGGGGGGGGGGGTGGAGATTCATATTGGGAGCAGTATCGCACTAAGGGAGTTGGGGAGTAGTATGATAGAAGCACAATGCAATTCGAACAAGGAATTTTATTCGTGAATTACATTCAGAGAAGTTTTACCACCACAGACAGGGAACTGAGGGGGAGCGAAGCAAGCGTGGGCGGCACAGCGACGAGGGAACCGGCTTGGTTACAACTGACAGCAGCGAAGTCTCGTGTGAATCGGGGCATTTGAGGTGCCCAGTTAGCATAAATGCCTCGGTCTAGCCTCTGCTGAATCGAAAGGTGTGGTTCGTCCCGTTACAGATATATAAGCTAATGAAGCCAAAACACCGTTTTTGAAAACACCCCCCCCCCACCCCCGCCAATATTTGATACTTTATGTTTCAAAGCATTGGGAGATTCCAAATGTGCCATGTCCTCGTGTTCGCCATATTTTACCTTAACGTGGTCTACAATGTCCGTTATTTAGCAAAAATATCTGGTGCGTTGCAACACACAACTTTCCTTAGCTCTACGTCAATTCACTTTGTACATGGCCTTCGAACTTGGTAAAATAACCCTTCACGGCAGCAGGAAGCGGTAGCGCCTACAGTTCTGGAATTTATTGTGCTGCTCGTACTCATTGCATGACCATTATTGAGCAATTGGTACACATGAGGCTGTAAACACGAATTTTTGAGGGAGTATAGTAATCACTTTTGCAGAGTTATTGGGTAATAACTGTAAGAACTGGTAGTAAGCGAAACGGCAGTAGTTGAAATTCAGGAATTTCTGGAGAGAGCCCCATGTATCTCATGAGTAAAAACGCTCATCACTTTGTGAACAACAAAACAACAAAAACACTCAAACACTTACCCTATAGAAATTGGATTGGACTACAATACCAATTTTTTTAAACATTCTAGTAACATTCCAGCGGAGTTTATAAGGAAAAAACTGCCTTAAAAATGCTTTTCGTCGAGAATTTTGATAATTTATTGTGCTGCTCTCGTCATTTCCCCACGAATGAAAATTTTATGGTATAATTGCCTTATTTAGAGCTATCAATATAAAAAATGTAATCAAAATCCTAAAGTTAACGTACCTGTTAGGTGAGTCCGTCTCCTCTGGCTTGTGAGTTACTGTGGGCAAGCGCTTTCGATGTAAAGACATCATCGTCTGGCCGTTCAGTCAGTACTGGAGTCAGTCAGTTGGTCGTGGTCTTTATATACAAAGAGAAAGGTGAAAGGGGTGATGGAGCGTCGGGGAAGGGGCGGGGAGAGGAAGTCATGTAGCTCAGGGGGAAACCCCCCTAGAGATAAATGGAACGTGTTGGATGGTCTGTCAATTGTGGAATGTCCAGTGAACAGATCATAAATGAACAAATCAACACAAAATGCGACACCATATTCAAACCACTCAAAACACTACACAAACGAAAACAACCAACTGACGGATTTACAGACCACCCTACACAAAAAAGACTTAAATTCCACAATTGACAGACCATCCAACACGTTCCATTTATCTCTAGGGGGTTTCCTGAGCTACATGACCTCCTCTCCCGCCCCTTCCCCGACGCTCCATCACCCCTTTCACCTTTCTCTTTGTATATAAAGACCACGACCAACTGACTGACTCCAGTACTGACTTAATGGCCAGACGATGATGTCTTTACATCGAAAGCGCTTGCCCACAGTAACTCACAAGCCAGAGGAGACGGACTCACCTAACAGGTACGTTAACTTTAGTAATTTGCCTACTGGCGGATATAACCCAATTTCTTTAATACGTAATCAAAATCGTTATAGCCGTTTTTGAGAAAAAAATTTGGTGTTTTGATCAATATGATAACTATAGTTAACTTTCGATAGATTTTGCTCAAACCCTTATTTTGGCGTTTCATGGTGACCTGCGGGCGAGGTATCAAGTTTGAGCTGATTTAGTACGGTGGTTTTCTCTAAAAATCGTTCACAGACACACATACACACACACACACAGAACATTTTCCCAAATAGTGTTTTTCGGACTCAGGAGGGTCTGAAACGATAAAATCTGAAGAAAACTCGAAATGTTTTTTTCAGGCGATTACATAACTTTTCTCTCTACTTCGTAGAGCCAAGGAAAGTAAAAATCCCATTTGGTATCCATCTAATTGTGCCCCCCTGCTCAATCCGATTGGACGAAGCCCATGGTTGTTGTGGGCCCATGGTTAAAATAATTGACAAAGACGAAATTTTGGTAGTTTTATCGCACTGTCGTGTTTGGTATGGTATTTTTCCTAGGTGTTGTTCAATGCTGGGTTTCAAAGGAGTCTAAAGGTGTTTGACTGCGTGTAGACCAAAAACAGAGCAGTAATTATAGTGAGGTGTAAAGCTAGCTTTACCCTGGAAGAAGTTGTATCAATGAGCTAAAATCGCTTCCCATCGAGTCTCTGGCGTTGGGGAGTTAAAACTAGAATTGGTGGATTTGGGGTCTTCGACGCTCCATACAGCGCGGTGTGGGAGAGTGTGTACTTTGTGGTGGGAGATTTTTGGTCATTTTCCTTTCTGTTTCTCAAAGCAGTATTCGTGCCATGTTCCTCACATGACGCGTCTTTAGCGGAATAAATTATGTTATGAATTCTGATGTGCAAATAGCAATATTAGTAAAGTACCTCTGAGATCCATCCCATTCGATTGAGCATCGAAAAATACTAGTAAACGACACGAAACATGACCTACTACAAGGGAATAACGAAAATTGAGATAACAGCTATGCAAAACGTGACGAATCGAACTGACATGTGGTTGGATTGTGACGGGAGGCAGTGCAGCGGGCAGGAAGTACAGTGTCCGGCGAGTTCATTCAAATAGTAGAATTTGGCTCACTATATTTACCGTGATAGACGCCGACCTACATCGGCTAAATTATGTTACCATTTCAATTACCAGCAGTTCGTGCCTAGAACGAGGTGACCTTTGGACGTAGGAAGGATACACGATGCTGTTGCGCATTACAATTTGCGGTTTAAAGTCTTTCTATTTCGTAAATAGGAGACCCAATGTTGCTTTCGTTATCTCAAGCTCATTCGCACCATCCGTTGAAAGCCGTTCAGAGCGTCAAGAGAAAGTCATCCAGTTGATCGGTTCCGATACGGCAGGCATCGCTCGGAACTTCCCGACAAATGCGAACAATTCGAGGGGGTGTAACACTATAGAAGTTGAGAGTAAGAGAAAGGGCTCTGGTTCTGTTTGCGGAGAGGGTGGGGGGGGGCTAAAGAGGGTATTCCAAGTGGTCCAGCGTGCGAGGCCAATATCCGCCAAGCTCGGGAAATGTCGAAAGGGGAGGAAATTTGCTGAAAACGGAAGAGAAGGTGAGGCGACGAGAGAGTCAAGGTTGCCGAACGAAAGGGCTTTTCATATTGCTCTAGCTGTGGCTGGGGCTGTGGCAGGGACTGAGAGGGAGAGCTGTGCTCAAAGGTCCCAGGCGACCGAGAACGTAGCAAGCCGGTGGTTTAGCGGAAAATATTATTAGAAATACCTAATTAACCGTGACTGACAAAAACAGCGGTTCTCGCTTAGAGCCTATCTAACTACCAACCTAAATAAACATGATCTTGAGCCGATGAGATTTCTCTGGGAGAAACTAGGCCTGGGTTTAATTATACGTCACCAGCCTAGATTTCCTCATTTCTACCTTCACCTTGATAAATAATTTTCTTAACTGCCAATATAAATTTCGTGGATGATTTTCGAAGTGCCATCATAAATAATTCTCGTCCACGCCAACATTATCAAGAGGAACGGACAACAACATGTAAAATTTAATTTAGTGTTAAGGCAGTGACACTGGCTAGTACCAATTGGATTTCGGTATTTCAACAAACGGGGAGAAAAAGTTTTCTCGTGATTATCGCTTAAGGACACCCGAAGTTGGAGGCGCGACAATGAGATTAAAGGGTCTATTAAGGAACAGGGTGACAAATGTAATGAATTCGTTGCGGCGAAAGCTGTTAATTAGGCAATACCGGTTGGTGGGGGGGGGGGGGTTAAAGAAGTTCAATTTGTTAAGAAAGTTCAAGTAAAACGATTCAGGTTACTGCACCTGAACGATCATTGAAACATGTATAAATATCCTCAGAAGGATCAAGTCAGACCATAGGACAAACAAATTCCTTGCAAGACTTGGTTTGGTGGATTTGGCCACGGCGAAATGCCATTGGTCCTGCGGCTCTAGCGGTGTCGTATGGCCCACAGCCGCCTCCCGGATGAGTGAGTGAGTGTGAGTGCAAGACTTGGAGACTTCAATGTGCGGCTTCACTTCTTTTTGTCCGAAAGAAGTCTTGTAATTCCAGATTAGTGGAAACTGAGAGTCGTATAATGAGTGGGCAGCCTTGGGTGTCATCGCCTAAAGGGTAAACCTTTTTTCGTTCGCCCCAAAACGTCGAATCATTATCGGGGGTTTTCACCTCAAAATTCCCACACCTGCCCCAACGGGACTCCCTGGCCTGGAAAAACCTTCGTTCTCGACTGCTGATTGTTACCTACGGAAATCCCACCTATCATTTCTTCCCCTCTTTTTCCCATCCCTCTCCACGACAAAGCTCCTCCCAAACTCATTCTTCTACGAAGCCTCGTGGAAGTCGGTCGTCTCCAGTTTCCCAACAGACACTTGTATCACCTCTCATCGCCTTCTAATTCGGATTTCTCCTTCCTTCCCTGTACAACCAATTTCATGCCTTCAGAGCCCTCCTTGTTCGCGCTTATATACTCAAATCATATTCTTTTCAAGTCACCTCTTCTTGTACATCTAAGTCTCCAAATCTTGTGACATTCCAACGCTTCAAATTACAAGTTCGTGCACAACTAAAACCCGTCTCCGAGATTCGTTCAAGTATATCCTGGTCCGAACACCCTTTGGCAAACAGATAGGTGGGAAACCAGAAGGCACAAAATAGAAGATGCGCTATCCCCCCCCCCCCCGAGGTCAGTCTGTATTCACGCAGATCTGTTTCCTTATCGAAATGACTGTTCCTTGACACGCATAAGGGAGTCATGGAGGCCGCGGTTTCGCTATTATACATACAAGAGCCCAGGCACTTGCTCAGTATTCACCGAATCCAGACCTGTGGAAGTGCGACAGGTTCTCATTTAGCCAGTCTCCCAGTGGAGTGTTGTTGTGCGTGTGTTACTATAGGGAGGTACGACTCTGGGGAATCCGTACCATCCGGGAGGAGTTATGTATCTAGTTTTCCAACTATTTACTTAGGTGGAAGGTTTCGAAGGAAGGGATTAATTGTGACCTTTTTTTGGTCATAACCTTCTTCGCAAACTGGATGAAACGATTATAAGCTTGCTTAGGAGCTTAGACTAAGCTGGAAGGTTTGGCTGCTCTTCCAACAACTGTGGCTCACTGTGGTACGAACTATAGTGGGGCAACGCGTGGTTTTTTGTTTCCTCCGCACTGGAGGTGCAAGACGTGTAGGATGGAGAGGCTTGGGAGAAAAAAGTGGAGCTGCGCATTCAAGTCACCATGTCCCATTAGTAACTGGCTTGTGCAATGGTCTGGCTCAACCCCCTTTCTCCTAAAACACACACGTCTTTAACCTTTGGGTAGTGGGTTTCTCAGTTCTTCTTCGTTTCTCGGAACTTTTTTACTAAAAACTCCCATCGAAAAAACACTCAAACGCATGTTGGCGTATGGCTCGCAGTCAGTCTCCATGGCGTTCCTAAGAAGACTATCGAAAAAGACGTTCCAAAATGCTGGTCTGAGGACCAAGCCCCTTCTTATCATCCTATGAACTGAGATATGACTGCATTCGATCGCGACAGCTCAATGCTCAAGCTCAAGCTCATTGAGGAGTCCACCGTAAGTAGTCAAACGCTCCTCTTACGTCTGTGAGAACTGCTACGACGTACTTGGACGGTGCCTCGGAAGAAGCATAACGGATTCCAACGATGAAGTCCTGCGTAGGCTTTCCCGTATTCATGCAGTCTTTATTGAAACCTGCAGTACCTGACACGGGTGTGGGTGAGGAGACTGCATGACCACAAAAACCGCATTTGCAAGATTTACTTGGCAAACAAAGGCTGTTCAAATCTGTACGGACTTTGAAACAGGCCTGATAAAGCCATTCCTTTCTTTGGACTCCAGGGATGCCGGTTCCTGTGATGTGGAAAAGCTCCTTTTCATCTTTGAGGGCTTTTCTGAGCTATTTAGCCACTCGATTGAAAGCAGTTCTGCTCGTCCGGGCGGTTATAATTTAATAGAAATATTTTGAAAGGCAAACTAGAACTAGCACTCAGGCATTTATCCTTACAGCCTACATTTCCTCGAGCAACCAGTAAAATCACGACTTTTGACATCAATAGAAAAGGGAAACTGGATTGACGGCTCCGCTCGGCTCTTTTGTCGTTACTTCTCGAAGAAAAGCCGGTGAAAAGCATTATATAACAATCAAGTTGATAAGCGCGCGATAAAAAAAAAAAAAAAATGGTAATCCCGCTCCACGTCCTTTGGCAGGAGCGAGCGGCCCGTTTTCATTCCTATCAAGTCTATTCTACCTTTCTTGACACGTTTGTTCCCCAAAGGTCTGTTTCAGACCGTTTTGAATGCGCTCATTCAAATTACGTAATGGTATTCAAGTCAGGGGGTATTCAAAGTTACAATTGACGTAACGCCAAGGGGCAATGAAATATAGTGAGGGGGCGAAGGGAGCGTGACGAGAAATTTCTGGAAGAGATTGATTACGCAACGAAGTGAGACAAGAATTGACGAGGGTGAACTTCTGAAACAGGGTAAGGCGATACAACTAACTAATTGCCGATGCAACATATATAACACATTATATAACCGCGAAATAATCATAATTGATCGTTACATATTAGTAATGTAAACATTGTGATTAACATTTATTTTAATATGTATTTAAACCCAGCTATGAATATCGAATTCAAATTGCTATAATTAATTAAAAACCCTGCAAATTATTACACAATGGTTTATTATTCTCATGAACAGCTTGACCTAGTATTACTGCTCCCCCATCCCATTCGATTCAGCATCGAATACTAGTAAACCATACGAAACATGACCTGACTACAATGGAACTACGGAAATTAAAAATATTTGGGTATTTTTGGGATTAATATTGGGTTTCCGACTGGGGAGCTGGCCATGTGAAAAACACGAATTTTCAAGAATAATGTCACAAATACTAGTGATTTATTTATTAATGTTAGTGGTAGTAGTTGGTGCCCAAATATATTTCATTAAAACCTAACTATTTAATCTGATATATCGTTAAGCGAGCTACGGGATTCACATCTTACACAGAAATATTTCTCCCAGTTCCCCAGGCGACGTTCATGAACTCGCAAATTGGATAACGCGAACTAACCCCGAATTTTATTTTATTTTGCGCATGGTCAAAGTGTACGTGACAGGAGGTTGTCGGCCGACTCTACTGGCAGCGTGCTTTCGACTTTGAACCGATTCGTTTTCTCTTTTGGGAAAGAAAAATTTGTATATACCAGGAAGGAGGGTTGAATGTTTCCCGACAGATAGAGCCAAAAACGCGTAGTTGTAAGTTGTCAATAATAACCAAATAGAAGTTGCTGAATGAAATCAACAGTTACATAGGTGCAGCTGTGTGCGGATTGTTTAACATTTGATCGCGGGTTTGCCACAACTGAGCGGGGGGCCTCTTTCATCTCTTGGTTTTTGACGATAATTTTTACTTTCCGCTTTCGCAAAGGAAAAGGAAAGTACAGTAATCGGGTCAAAAAAAATTTGGGTCTTCTTCAGATCTTTACGTTTTGAGGCCTACTGAGTCTGTAGTTCGATTTGTGGGAGAACGGATGATCCGACTGGGGTTCTTTTTTTGTTTTATTCGTTATTTTTTGTAGACACCATAATAAGGTTATGGACGATTTCGGCCGATGGGAGGGGGGGGCAAAAATGTACCAAAAACTACCTACCTAACTTTTTTACTTTCCTTGCTCTACGAAGTAGAAAGGAAAGTTATGTAATCGGCTGAAAAAAAAATTTTGAGTTCTCTTCAGATCTTTACGTTTCAGACCCTCCTGAGTCCGAAAAACACTATTTGGGGAAATGTGTGTGTGTCTGTGAACGATTTTTAGAGAGAACCACCGTACCAAATCAGCTCAAACTAGATATCTAGCCCAGAAGTCCCTATGGGACGCCAAAATAAGGGTATGAACAAAATCCACAGAAATTTAACTGTAGTTATCATAGTGATCAAAACACCAAATTTTTTTTCTCAAAAACGGCTCTAACGATTTTAATTACATTTTTTAGATTGATAGCTCTCAATGAGGCAATGATGCTATAAAATTCTCATTCGTGGGAAATAACGAGAGCAGCACAATAAATTATCAAAATTTTCGACCAAAAGCGTTTTTAGCGCAGTTTTTTCCTTACAAACTCCGCTGAACTTTTTGTAGAATGTTAAAAAAAATTGGTATTGCAGTCCAATCCAATACCTAACGGGTGAGTGTTTAAAAACACTCATGAGATACATGGTGCTCATTCCAGAAATTCCTGAATTTCAACTACCGCCGTTTCGCTTACTACCAGTTCTAAACGTTTTCACCCAATAACTCTGCAAAAGTAATTACTATCCTTTTTTTAAAAAATCGTGTTTACAGCCTCATTAATTATCTGTGTACCAATTGCTCAATAATGGTCCTGCAATGAGTACGAGCAGCACAATAAATTCCGGAACTGTAAGCGCTACCGCTTTCTGCTGCCGTAAAGCGTTGTTTGACCAAGTTCAAATTAACTGAGTGATAAATGAATTTATTAAATAGAATTAGCCATGTACAAAGTGAATTGTTGTAGAGCTAAGGAAAGTTGTGTGTTGCAACGCACCAGATATTTTCTCTATACATATCTCCATGAAAATACGGTGAACGGAGATATAGGCGTATAAAGCAAAAATAGGTTTTTAACGCTTTTTGGCAAAACGGCTTCAACGATTGTCACCTAACTTTCAAGATGTTTTCAAATAGTTAATACCTACATATTGTCCTCAATAAATGTTCCTCTGACAGTCCATTGAGCAGAGATGAAAATCAAAATGTGTCGAAAATGACGTTTTTTTCGAACATTTCCGTAAACTCCTGGGTAACTACTTCACCAGATGTGATCAATCTCCATGAAGTGTCTTTAACATTCTAAGGGCCGCGTTCACCAAAACGCCGCTGATCGTGATCCAACTGATCAGGGCTAGATAAGTAGATGAAGGCTAGTCATTTTCGCGCCCACCACGCTAGCCGAGATCACTGTGGTATGCGGTTAGCATACACGTGCTTACGCTGCGATTAAGCCACATCGAGAAGGCAGTGGACTAATGAGGTTACAGTAAAGTAAGGAAATTGGGCATCTGTTTGACATCCCGTCCCGTAAACAAGTGTCATGTAAACGTAAACGGCCGCGAAACCGTGTATCCCGTAGATGCCCAATGCTCAATAATCCGGATTTGACCAAATTATTGTCATACACCAAAGTGGCCGCATTAACCTCTGCCGAAGCTGAAACTGGTGAGGAGCTTAAAGTTAAAATACGCCTACTCAATTGCAAGAGCTGCAGGAAAAAGACAAATTAATCCGGGAAAGTGCTTTGTGCGTGTAGGGAAAATCGGAAGCGGTACAATAAAATGAGAACTGAACAAGAAATAATGAAAACCCAAATGATGAGGTTACAACTTTTGCAAGCAAGGCACTTTAACAAGGAAGGGAGAATCGTCGTGTTTAATAAAAGTTGTTTAATATACGAGTACTACTGTTTGTGTAAAAGCGTGGTATTATTTAATACTTTCTACTTATCTGCTACTAACTCCAACCAGGTAAGCCGTTTGGGTTTCTAACACGGCAATATGACGACTGGTTTTTTCAGAAACTGCTCAGCACACATTTTCCGCAAACAACAACTTGTTTTCGACGATCGTAATACCTTTGTTCGCAACAGAATTTAAATTCATACTTCTAGAAGTCGTCGGGCCCTGCTCATAGCCATACGAGGCGCCGGGTGAGATGACGATAACCCAACATATTAGATTATCATCGTAGTGGAATAGTAACTGAAATAACTGCGCACTAGTAAACAATATCTTTGTTTATCATCATTATTCCAAAATATACGTAAATTATTCACAATAATAGAAGCGAATACTCGGCAGTGGAAGGTAATGGCGGACAAATATCAGAACATGATAAAGAAAGATAAGAGCTAACCGTGCCAAACCGCCCAATTTTTTGGGGTTAAGGTTTGATCAGGGCTAGAGCTTAACCCAGTCTGGTGGGGACCGTTTTTGTGGCGGGAGCGGGTTAGGTGCTGTTAATCGACTCTAAACGAGATCAACGCAGTTGGTGAATACGGCCCTAAACCCACATTTTGTTCCCCGTTACTATCTTTGTATCCATCTGTTGAACGGAGATATAAGCCACGTTAACTCAGAAAAGGAGATTTGTCGAATATTAATTTATCGGTATTCCGATTGTCACAAAAATGGCTCAAACGATTTCGATCAAACTTACGAAGTACTCTCAGCTAACTAGTCCCTACATTTTGTTATCTATAAATGTTTCTGTAAAAATGCGTTGAACGAAGATATAGCGCCCACATATGTAGGTGGTGTTCGAACTTAAAGGGATTGCGGGAAGTTGTGGGTTGCTACGCACCGCTCGTTTATTAAATATATCGACTGACATATCCGTATGGCTGTGATTAGGGAGTTCTACTTATGTCTAGAGTATCTATTCTTATCTGAGGTTATTCCTCATTCATTCATGAAAACGTTACGTTAGGGTCAAAATCCCAGTACAGCCAACGTGTAGAAGTATAGTGTCAGGTCAGTAATGTTGGCATGGAGCAAACCATTTAGAGAGTAGCATGAGCAACAAATAAGATTCACCCAGGAATAACATAAGTACCTGAAAATGACGTGGGATAGGTATAGGAATACACGATCATATTTTTACATGCAGATCAAGTAAGACTTACATTACCATTAAATTCGACTTCCTACAATTTGATTATTATTATTTAATTTGAGATTTGCTTAACATTTATTTTTGTCACAAACATTTTGCATCACCAAATTCTGTGCATTAAGGTTATATGGTTTGACTACAAGCAAGACTGTGTTTGTAATTTTGGTTTCAATTACTTATTGTTTAACGTGTAGTTCGAATTTCAATGTACGAGCAAAGTTTCAATACTTTCATGTGCATCAGTGTTAATTTGGACTATCAGCAGCTGGCTATCGTGCGACTAGGGCTTGGTTGAGCGAGATATCGTCCAAAAATAGCAACCCAATTGCAATTCATAGTTGAACGTCAGTATAATCTCACTTCCAAGGTGGGCTCATCATGCTATTACCGGTATATTTGAACACCATTAGGTTTGATAGGGTCAAACAAATCGGCACAATAAGATTGAAAAGTACTAATTGGTTTTTCCGCAACAGTATCCAACAGTAGGGGGTAAAATTCGATTCTGGCAAACTAGGGTTAAAAACCGTGCGGGGTCACGGGTGCCCTGGCCCTCCTCGCCGCCCCTTCACCACTTACGTGCAGGTATCCATTAAGTGGACATGTTCGCACAAGGATACGCTCATACAACATGACTGTTACAAGAATGACATTATGGTATGTAAATACCACTCAGTGGGTACTGGAGTTCAGTTAGTTCGGTGCTTCTACATTAACATACGAACGCAATTACGAAAAGATTGATAGGATATGATTTTCAAGAACATAAGTTAGACGATAACAGTGTGTTAGTAGGTTGGATGATGATATTGGTAGACGATAAATATTTAGCCGGCACGATCAGACTGCGACAATAGAACTAATTGCTTGATAGAACTGAATTCGTTTGGGAAGGCGCTTTCAAAGGTTGAGCTTGCCGTTTGATCGAGGCAGGTGGCGATAGAAGCCACTTCACTAAACTGGTCAACTAATATCAGACTCGTGGAAGGTTCAGCAGCGGCCACGTTACTGACAGAGGAAGGTCTGAAGAGCAGAAGGGTAGAACTATAGCGGGTTACTTATTATTTAATCGCCTGCAACCAGCCGAAGGGGTAAATCATTTGCCTCGTTTCGCTCGAACAGATACGGATTAAGGTTGCGGTTTCGTTTGCGTCCAACTGTGTGAACTATTCTCCACCTTCCATCTCACCTTTTGTGTCTAGCGACCCAAGAAATCGCCTCAAAGAGCTCTTTGATAGAATTAGTTAACTCTTTTGTGAATTTCCGCCGCTCTAAGTAAGAGCTTTTAAGGCTTGAAGAAGATGGAAACGTCGGTCTCTGGGCCTGGGTGCGGTAGACCCTGATACGCCCGCATTATTGAAGTGAATGGGGGATTTTGACGGAAACGGCTCGCGATACGAGGAAATTCCGGGACATCCAAACGTAATGTGTGTTGATCAACGAGCTGAAATCAATGGCGAGGAACGCGATTTGATCTGGATTACTTAACCTCGAGTGATTTGACGTATTAACAAAGTAAAAGTGGAGAAGGAGCTATCATCCCTCAAGGCTCCACATTGCAACCCTTGCCCATACCTAATATCAATAAACGTAGTGTCAACATTTTTCATTCCAACATCACACTGCACAATTGAACAGTTACCATAGGTGGAACTGTAATTCTTCGAATGCACTCGTCATAGCAATACAAAGTGAGGAGAGCAATGAGTGGCAAACCGATACGAATTGTTCAGCAAAATAGGTGTCAATAGCCCAGAAAGCCATGGATCCTGACCTTTCCCTATTCCCAACAACTACCTATTTGTGATGTGATGGGAAATCCGATTTCATAAAATTGCAATTCAATATGAGCGCAAAACTCGGAATAAATGGATAATTTATACACAAAAAGGTTAAACACAATCTCACCTGCAGTTCAGAGATTATTAAGCTCTGACTAGAAATACTCGACTAGTTTGACACGTGAAACCAGGAACAGACACTAAACAATCAACATCTCAGAGCCCCACTCACTCTTGGTAGGGCGTGTAATGATTGGGAGAAAAACTCAGTTTGCACCACTGACTGAACATTGGCGTTATAAGGGGCTTCGGCCTCCATGAACTAAAACAAACTGCTAACTCACGCCACCTTGATGAAAAGAAACCAGATACATCGATAAAGGTGAAGTCATTTGACACAGGCAACCATTGATAGTACACCACTGGCTGGCTGTGTAGTCTCTCTTTACAAAACATTTTACCCGTTTCAGTATAGCAAATTAAAATTTGGAGCAGAGCTTCCATGTGAATGCTGGAAAAGAAGTAGTCCCTTTCCATTGTCCTACTAAGCGAATGCCATGCCAGTTAAGGATGGTAAAGTGGATCCTTGCTTTGATTAGATTGATAATGCTTCCATAAAAGTTGTCGACCCTTCCTGTAGAAACTATAGAGCAGCAGAAAGAGGGGAAGACGTAAATGAAGACGGCTGAATCAATGAACCGAGGAAGGTAAAGAATGAAAAACTGGAGGAAAGAACCTAGCTCGTAGGGTGGCCAGTGTTCGAAAGGCCTGGTCTCGTAGTAGCCTAGTCTCATAGACTGTACTGCCAAGAAAATACAAAGAAGGCAAATAATAGCAAATTAATGCTGTTGCCCGCTCTGCTCATAGAAATACTTCCATCATCATATACCAACGCAGCTTGGATTTGAAATAACGCTTACTAAGGGATAGTAAATATCCAAACCAACGCGTATCCCTGTCCCAATGAAATTTAGAACGGGCCTTGATTGGCATTATTGGGAAACAGTACAGCACCACCCTTTTTAGCTGGGTGAGCTCTCAGATCAATATCAATCGGTTTGGACTGTCCTGGATGAAATTCATCTGAGCAGGCATCGAATTCCTGGATAAGGTTGGCAACGCAGGAGAACCTCAGGGCTAGCCCGGTTACCTTGCACAATCATTTCATTCCCACTGCAATAAGGAGTGGAGCACTTTAAGGCAAGTGCAAAATTGAATTCTGGGCATTTCTGAGCGTTTAAATCTAAAAAGCTCAAATTTAAATTGGATCCCTAACGACAGTACAGGATAAGCACGCCAATGTGATAATAAACCTGAGTCACCTTCCAGAGCAATTACTGACTCTTTCGTAACTCCACGTTCAATTTCGAAACGGAACCCCAATGACAATGGCGGGTGAAATTGTGGGTGAATGCACGGGTCTGTCTTCACACTTCCCAGAGCAATTTCTTCTACCATGCTCGAATTTGGACTGAAGGTGGAAACCCTGGCTAAGAAATGAAATGTTACGACGGGAAAGGGGGCTGCAGCCCAGATTTGCTGAGGGAGCTCCCGCGCCAATTGTTTTCCTTCTTTTGTTTTCCCAGCACGTGCATTCAACGTGCAAACCGTCTTATCTTTCGTACCGTTCCATCTGACCGTTGATTGACCAATCAGTTGAAATCGCGTCCCTCCGTTCGATGCCGTTTCTACTTTCTTCAATATTTTACCTCTTCCTCATTTTCTTTCAGTTCCGCACTTCCTCTTAATTAAGGTTCCGAAACGTTATCTCGTGCTGAAGAGACATCTTTTTTTGTATAATTTACCTTTAGCTTTGTTCCAGAATGAAATGTCATTTCCAATCGTGCGGTAGGGGGTACTGGTAGGAGGGGGCGATGAGGAGGGGGGATATTATTGTTTTCGAAGAAATAATTCTTCGTCGTCACTGAACAATAGAAAATTTTCTAACTAAAATGAAGTAGCGCTGGAAGAGAAGAGCAAACAATGCCCAAAGGGTGCTTCCTACCTCCATCCTGTCAGCTCTCCGCCCCTCCCGCTTCCATAACCGAAACTGAACCATACAGAGAAGTTTTCTGGCTCAATCGATATCTTCAGTAATGGGGGAAGAGAGAAGCTTCGTTATTTTCTGTTTAATAACTTCAATGTTCTGCATTTATTCACCAGTAAGGTAACACTCTAGACATCGTTAATATTGCACTTACAGAAAAAGCGTGTTGCATCAATTGCGCATTCCGACTAATACAATACTACAGTGTGGTTTCTGAGTCTGTCACGATGATGATTGTGGGCGTCACGGAGAGTCGTAAGTTATACGCTATGTTCTCGAAGGGCTGACCTCTGTCGCTAAAAGAGATGAGTGCCTTGGAATACCCTCGGCTTGGGTGGGCTGCCGTACTTATTTCCACGGTTCGCCCTTAGGCCGAGAAGGGCCCAAGGAGTGGTGTAAATTTCAACCTCACTCAGTTTCTGAAAATGACATGATTAAATCTCACAGTAAACGTAAAACGTGAAAGAAAACTCTCCTGGTGGGGTGCTGTGGACTTGGCGGATTGAACTCTGCTGCTGGAGGTCGAAAGAGCTCCAATCAACTACGTTCGTCAGCAAGGTACGGGGGCTGTTGATAGATTCGTCCAGACTGTGGACGCGAGAAAAGGACAGAGAACTTGATGAGCAGTGGCGTCCGGCTCGTGTAGACAGCAAATGACCATCTTTTGAGGCTAAATGCTAAGGTTCTACTCTGAAGTCTGGCTCCCTCACTGCTCTATACAGTGATCTAGCTCTGTAATCGATCATTGTGTTCCTATTCTTCTCAGGCATACAGTAAGCCTGTATGTGCATGTCATGGAGTACCCGGGAATCCTTAAAGATACTCCTCGTTCTCCAAAGTAGATCTGAGGTTGAAATGTGACTTGGAAATAAGACGAATTAAAAAGAACCAAAACCGGTCCCTAATAACGCGCGTTCCTCCACTAACGTTCGGATCAAAAGCCTCTTTTGCTCTTCGAAAACCTTTTCATGAATGGGAATTGAAGGGCCATCAAAAAGGAGTGAAAAGATTTCCAGATAAGAAGCTTTTGGACGCGTGAATGACTTGTGCTGTAAGCTCCTCCGTGAAGTCCTCCACATCCCCCTCTCCTTCCTTGTTCGTGAAAACAGATAAAACGTTATGATCTAAGTTGGAGTTTAATGTTATGCGATAAGTTTCTATGGCCCTCGTGGGTCTTACCAGAGGCAACCAGGCTGCTATTTGAGAATCGCCATTTTACAAGCCTCAGTGTGTGCACAACTCAAATAAATATCCCTACTCCTCTCCCCCCGCCACAACTCGGTTCTACATTCGTCTCTAGATACAATTCCAGGCACTAAAAACGTTTGAACGTATAAGAGGTCAACGGCTCTTATTGTGTATCGTCACCAACCTTTTCGTTCCTTTTCGTCAAAGAACATTTTGAATGGGTTCACATCATCTTTCATGCGGCGAATAGAACATCGCGCCACGAACTTGCAAAGAGAGCAATGTTCTCATAAGGATCTCACGAAATATCCCTCCATCCAACCCGAAATGTAGCATAATGACAAATATCTGATACGACGCTCTTGCCTCCAGCAGCAACTTATCAAATCAGTCATGTTCAAATGTCAATCAAATGTTTATGACAACGTTCTATGTGGCAGCGGAAGGCGCCTACGGTTCTGGAATGTATTGTGCTACTCCTACTCGTGCCACGGTAATTATTGGGCAATCAGTATACAGAAGATTATTGAGACTATATATGTTTTGAGAAGGATAATAATAACTTATGTAGAGTTATCGGGTAAACACTTTTAGAAATGGTATTAAGCGAAACGGCGGGGGTTGAAATTCCGGAATTAGTGGTACCCCTCCAACATGCCTAATGAGCGTCATTAAAAACTCATCGCGTAGGTACCTAATTGGACTATCACCACAATTTTGCTGAAGATTCTGGTAGGATTCGAGAGGGATTTATTAGGTAAGAAACTGTCTGAAAGGACCGATGGTGACGATGTCTGGCCTCTGTCCTCCAGAGACCACCTGATAGTGCCGCTCCATCTCTACTTCCCAGCCCTCACATGACAATGCACCAGCAACCTGCATACAGACCACGTCATGACGCTTGACACGGTACCCATCAATACGGGAACACACCTACACCACACGATTCAGCGACTCAAACTGGTTACCACTGGCGCGACAGCGAGCATTCACAACGCTATGATCCTGGCCTCTTGTACACCTCATTCCTGTAGGTACTGACGCCACATGAACGGCATGACAGGGCCGGTAGTCCCTTCCATGGATGCCCTCTGAAGCCCACACCACCTGTTCAGACGAGTAGGGGGAGTCAGTATACTGACTGAGTTCGTGTCTATCAATCGAACAATGCCGAGTAGCTGCAAACTGACTGGACTTAGGGGCAGATGGAGTCGCCATGTTACTCCACCACAGATGATCCTGAACGAATCGGAGACCAGCAACACATCCCCGTCAGATGCCTGCAAAGCAAGCAAGCGCTTACGGCACAAGAATGGAATAGTGGTCGAGAGGATAGGTAGGACGCTATGTGGGAGGCCTGGCCAAGCACTCACAGCCGAGCACACGATTCTATCAAGACTTATTAGCTTCCAGACGTTCAACCTACAAAAAACCATCCCACGGGTCAGCTGTGGGGCTGAGTAATTACATGTGTTTGGAGGCGCAGCTTTCGCTGCGGCTTGAGTGTAGCTGTAAGCATTTCTCGAAGATAATCGCTAATAGTCGACGAGGTTGTCCCGTGAAACTCGACCCCAAGAACCTGTACACCTCAAAAACTCCTCTAGGGACCCAAAACTCGCGTCTACAACCTTTACACCGTAACCTCATTAGGGTGGCACCAAGGAAACTCAGCCGCACCTCTCTGGATTCACCCCCAATCCACACATGCCAAGCTGCCTTACAAACTTGTCCAGGGCGATCTGCCAGCCCTGCTTGGTACTGGCAAGGAAGACGACATTATCTGCAAAGGCTAATGCGCCCACCCCCAGTCTTGGGGAGAGATCAAATCCTACTTCCTGAGGTAGCTTACCCAGAGCCGTAACAACTACGGTACGAGACAGAGGGTATTTTTGCCAAATGCCATGCCCTATTACCCCTTCCCCAGATATCTCCCCTCCAACCTGCAAGGCCTCACACCCCCGCAGTACAGAGAGCTCACATAATTGAGGAGTCTATCAGGAACCCCACACCACAGAGGGAATTGGCCAAGGCCCAGTGAGCAACTGTGTCACAAGCCTTAGCAACATCCAGGGCAACCATAGTAATGGCTTCTTTTTCTAACGGGCCGGGGACGGCACTGTCTGCAGAATCGTTAAATTCTCGACCCCTCAATCCCACTGGTCAGACAGCCCTCTGTATGTCGCCATGCCTCAAGATGTATTTTGGACACTGAAATTGGTTTTTCGGGGACCAAGTTAGTTTGGGTGCGCAACAATCCAACATAAGGGTTTCCCATGAAGAAAAGTAGATTGAGAACCAGAAGCTTAACTAGCTTTGGGACTTCATTCCATTTGCGGGGTGAAATACCATCAGGTCCAGCTGAAGTGGAGTTGCTGACAGGGCCCTTGGCCTCAACTCTGGCGAAAATTCAGTGCAACCGCCACAGAAACAGCCCTCCTCGCCAGACTCTGGAGGTGAGCATTCTCGTAACCTTTCATTCTACTCACCTGCTCAACAAGCCGCTGAATCTCACTCCTCCGAAAGAACAAGGAATCTGAGGCTAAGTTGCGTTCTTGTTACTGATGGGTAACCAAATTTAGTGGAAATAGACAATTGTCCTTTCTCCGTTTTATTATTGAAATGGGTTTCCACAGCTTCCTCGTTAGTGGTCTACAGCAAACCACTTTGTGTCGGCCGGGAGTTAACTCCATGTATTGGCGAACTGTTCCACATACCGCAAAACTATAAAACTTGCACATGTTGAGCATATTATTACTTTTTATACCGAAAATTTTGATTGCCTAATTCATCTTTCTCACAACTACCAACACAGCGGTATTCAGGAAGGAAAACAACGCAAAGTCTCTTCCGCTAAAAAAATAAAGCAGGCTAAACCTTTCCTTAATTCGAAAATCCCACTTTTTTTTAATTAACTTCGTCCTTCTCTCCCTTTTTGCGCTGACCGCAAATAGGTGCTTGGCCAGCTTTCTTGGCCACTTCACCCGGCGAAAGATAAGAGAAGGACTAGGGTCAGAGTAGGGGTTTATCTTTGTCTATGCCGCTCTTCGGAATTACGAATTCCTTTATTACGGAAGGAATAATCCAACCCCCGTGTTTTCTAAATTTCCCGCTCTTTGAAGAAAAACTCGCTGGTTCTTTTTAAATGTTAACGGCCGAGTTCACTTCAAAGAATCAGCTCATAATTGTTAAAAAGTTTTATTTTAGCTTCTAAAATTTGCGGCGGTAGGGAAGGGAAGAGAATCGCGATGTAAACTAATTTTCTTTCACTTCTATAAGGGATGTAACTATGCATCGTCAGTTGACAATAAGGGTGATACATACAAGTAGGTGGCACTAACAACCCTCAACACAAAGCCTCATAATGTTAAGAGGAACCAGTAGTTAACAACCGTACTGATAGTGGATGAGTTCCTGAGAGTGCTTTGAGTGTATCTACATCGAAAGGTGAGGCTTCCATCCGTTGAAGCGTTGACATCTACTCGTGCAGCGAAGATGAGCACACCATGGAGGACGAGATTAGAGTTGCTCGTCCTCAAAATTTTGAGCAAGGAAAGTAATTATCAGTGGGACGCACAATTTGCAAGAAAGGTTCTGAGCAAGAAGAGGATTGAGTAGGAAGGAATGTGACAAAGAAAAAATCTTGGGAGGTGGCAGAGAAAAGATCTGCCTCTACAGTTTAGAGGAGTTGATGGGGGGGATGCCTTGGGAAGAGAGCGGAGCTTATAAGGAAAAAGATGCCATACAATCGTCGCAATGTTTGGTTATTCATTGTGCTGCTCTGGTCATTCCATCTGCTATGCTAAGGGGGCAGACTGTCCTACCTATGGAAACCTGAGTGAGCGAATGAATCACTTTTACTTAGCACGGTGTTGCACTTTTCCAGGTGTTTACTGGAAATTCACCATCCAAAAGTCGTTAATTGATGAGAGTCTACTACTAGGTAGTCTCAGAGGGACTCAGTCCTGATCACCAACTTTATGCGCGTAACACTGAAGACCCACAGGCGTCTCTTCTATAATTGCTTTAATGACACACATACTGAGTTTCCCTCTGCGTACAGTTCCTCTAGAAAGTAATGTTACAAGGTCAAATAAAACACCCAAATAAACGCGAATAACGACAAGTCCCAAAGCAAATTGAATTTTTAACGGCGGGATTTTCAGCCGCGCAAATTTTCGTTTTTCACGACCTCCGTAAAATCTCCAGCCCACGCGGTAAGTTCGCGGATTAAATCTCTTCCCTGAAAAGGAAGGTCAAATAGCACCTGCAATGAGTTGGCGTAGGCCTGAGTGGCGATTTCGTCGCGGATGAAGGAATTTGGTGGCGGAGGAGGGAGTAACAGAAAAAGGACGGGAAGGCAAGAGAAGAGGAATTGTGGGAGAAACTGGTAGCAATCCCGCTCGACTCGACTTCCTTCTGTCGATTCTACTCTCAGTTGCCAACCTCCCCTTCTCTTTCCCTTCTTCCACATCGCTTTTCGCAATGAGCTCAACTTTTCTTGGCAAATTAAACCTTATCCGAGTGCAGCATCCGCCTAGATTGGATGAGCTCTTGTAAGGTTGGCTCCGGACGGACGAAAGGAAGGGGAGAGAGGAAAGCTCCTGATTAAATTGCGAAGAAAAGAAGGAAGAAGAGAAACATAAAATAAATAGGTGGGAGAGGGAGGGGTATTTCTGGGGGGTGGGGAGAGGTAACATTAGAAAATGGTGGTGCAGGTTCAGTGGTAGAAAAATAGCTGTTATGGCTCCAAGCAATAGGCTGTTAACAGGATTCTCCCAAAACCTAATAGCGTTCCTTATTTGCCACTGTAATCGGAACACAACTGAAATGAACTTCATTACCTTGAAGTTTCATTCAATGGCAGACTTGGGCTATCAATTACCCAAAACAAAAGCAGCAGTGGAAATAAATAAAATAATAATAATACCGATAATGACATCGAAAACATGTCACATTGAACAAACTTGTCTTATTAATGACCTGTTCTCGTCAGGTCGATCGAACTGCTTTGCCGAAGGACCACACGGTAGGAAAAACAAATTCACCAGAAAACTCCTTCCTGCAGATAATTTGACCGAAAAAGACAGCACTGGTTTGTGCGACCTTCGTAGGTTACTGCAGTAATAAATATAAATAAAACGAGATTTAGAACACGTTCACAACGCACAAAGAAATGATCAAAAATGATTATCGAGTCAACGAGTAGAGGCGAGACTTCGAGGTTATGTAACTGAACACTACCTAATTTCCAAAAATATCACAAAGACGGCTACGTAAATCAGGAGGGACGCATCTCACGACTCTCCCCCGGCCGAGTGTATATTTGAGCATGAATGCACCTATTGATACACGATTGCTTGTCAAGAATATTGCGTCCCATGTTGCGACATTGCATCTTGTTTTAGGCATTTTAGGTGGGGGGCATGACCGTGATGAGGCTAGCTGTAGATTCCTCATGAAGGAAAACACACTCGATCATCTTCTGCGATTTCGGGGTCGGCACTTTGAATAGCTGTTGACCTTTCTGTGCTCGGAACGATTTATTTCTAAAGTTTCTGCACTATTGTAATCTGAATAATAGTTTACTATCCCAAGCACAGAGTGATTTATCCTTATTTAACGACAGCTAAATATGCCGTTTCTCCCATTTGCCCCACTGCAGAAGCTACTTTCCTATTGCTTAATGAATAGTTGGTATCCCTGTGCTCAGAATGATTTAATATTAGCTATGATAAGAGTGACCTCAACTAGTGGTTTTTTGTGTGAGTATTCTTACCTCCAAACATTATATGAACTGAGAGGTACGAAACTACGAAATAATGATTCAAGTTATAAAATGAAATTGTGGATTGAATCATGTAACTTATTACAGTGACAAATCGTTTTCAAATAACCCCCTTAATGAATCGCACGACTCCAGTTTGGGGGATCCGGAACGGACAATATGAAAATAAAACAGAATTGACCAATCCAACTCAGGGGAACACCACGACGCTTTGTGAAAGAGCTAAAGTCCGGGATGTTGTGGTAAGGAAGTTGAGCCCTTTCAAAATTCAGACTGTCAAAATTAATTGTGGGGATGTGGCATTAGAAGAATTTCAAAACTATATTGCCCGTAAATCATTTAAAACTGCTGTTCGAAATCCTCATGTATAGCTTCATGTAGCATAGGTGGCTTCACACTCAAACACAGTCAAAACCAGTTGCCAGGTGCCACAAGAATTTTCAATGAAAATATAATCACTTTTGATATAGTTTAAAACTTATTATGAAATCTTTCTTGTAAAGAGAAGAGAAAGTGATCGATAAAAAGAAACGTTTTATTTTCTTTGACTTACTAATACTTGCATAATCACATACTTTTTAACGTCTTTTTATAACATTCACTTTTTTGCTTTGCCAATTTTATTTTCGTTTTCTTATAACTTCCACACTTTTTTGTAATGCTTTATTTTCTGTTAATAAGAGCAATTGATTTCGGTGTATTATTCATTCTGAATAATAACCTTATGTTTTCGGTCACGAAAAATTTTTTACAACCCCTCTCAAACTTTGATACTTTACGTTTCAAGACATGGGGATTCCAAATCTGCAATGTCTGTCCGCCGTCCCCCGTCCACCGTCCCCTGTCCACCGTCCGGGCTGTTTTGTGCCTTTAACGTGGTCTAAACAATCCGCTCTTTCGCACAAAAATCCCATTTGGTATCTAGTTGTGCCCGCCATCTCGGCAATCCGATCGGACGAAGCCCATGGTTGTTATGGACAACAAATTGTTAAAAAAATTAACAAAACGCAATATAATCGCGAATACGCCGTGTTTCGTATCGTTTTCAAGGTATTTTTACATCCTGGGTCGATTGGAATGAGTATCAGACGTGTACAACTGCGTATAGGGAAATTACAGTAATTGTTAGAGTCAACTAATTGAAAGAAGTCGCAGGAACTACAGCAGAAATCAACGTTTCGTCGTTAGTACTCCCTCCCGTCTCATCAAAACCACCCACCCGCTCACCTACCAACGTCGTGTCAATTGCTGAGGGTTTGCTGGAAGTCCCCGTCCCAATTTCCCCGACTCTTGTTACCCGACAGGGCGGAGGAATGTTAGGGCCACTTCCTCCGCACACCCCAACATCGGATCATAAATGCCTACAGACGTTTACGGGCGCCTGGCGCCGGGGGAATATTTAGTTTCCGTAGTTGCATTGTAGGATATGTATTGTAGTATTGTTGTTCCGTAGTATTTTTCGATGCTGAATCGATTGGGATGGGTCTCAGAGCAGTAATACTAGATCAAGCTGTTCATGAGAATAATAAACCGTTGTGTAATAATTTGCAGTGTTTTTTATTGTGTTATTTTAGTAGGTCAACTTAAGAGTCATGACCTTAATTGCACCCTGGTTGATTAACAAAACAGTTGATGTTTCTTTTCCCTTCTTGCTTCGAACCACTGTTCAGATTGCCTTATCGCGTCACCATTTGAAGTAAGACAAGCAAAAGAAGTGGCACATTCAACTGTCAAACTAGAAACGCTTTCGACAGCTCATCTTTAGAAAAAAGAAGTCGTTAAATAGGAATAAACGGCTTCGTAGAACGGTTAATCACTATTCAGATTCCAATAGTTCCAGCAACTTGTAGAATACATAAACACGAAATAAATTACGCGTTTTACTGTCTGATGTAGTTCGCCTTTTTGCAGCTCACCTTATAAATAAAGACGTCGTCAAAAAATAATAAATTGCTCCGTGTCGAGGACAGTCAACCTATAACGTTGCTGATAGAGCAGCAGCCTTTGCTCGAAACCGCTGGAGGCAGGAGAAGCGAATGAAATTGCCGAGCGTTTCTCTAACGTTGGTTGGCGGAAAATGAGGTTTTATCGATGTAAAGGTTAGATGGACAGCATATATATACTGGAAATTATGAAAATGTATAGCTTGTTGATCACCAAGTAAATCGACTGAGCAGAGAAAAAATGCACTAAAAAGTGTGTCAGGTGCGTCGTTACTCTCCTCCGCATGATGACTTGAGAGTTCCGCGTTTTTTGCCCTGGTGATTCGCACCCGCAAAACTAAGATTCAGGAAATAAACAACTACTTGTTACTACAGCGTTGGTCGACGAAGAAAAGGAAGGGGACGGCT
The DNA here is from genome assembly GCA_020466155.1 of Pachypeltis micranthus. Classification (NCBI taxonomy): domain Eukaryota; kingdom Metazoa; phylum Arthropoda; class Insecta; order Hemiptera; family Miridae; genus Pachypeltis; species Pachypeltis micranthus. The sequence continues at coordinate 46,314,165 of CM035769.1, forward strand.
CCTTATTATTTGTCGTCCCCTCGACAACAATTTACGACATGCTGAATCTCATTGTTTCGGTTGGAAGACCCTTCTTCCTTTCTGCAGGATCCCAAAACCAGCATCGGAAGCAATGCAGTAGAGTAAAAAAAGAGGATTGTGTTCTCTCTAATAAGACCAACAACCCTCGTATCTCTTCTTTCATCTTCCTTTTTCGTAATAATCTGAATCTCTCTCACCTTTCACGTCCTCATCATATGTCTTCAACGAAGAGACCTATTATGTTACAAATGTGAAACAATATTCGAAGCTGGATAACGTCAACCCTTAAGGGGAGAGGTATAGGTCGTAAATGATTGGATCATCCCGCTACAAATTCACTGTTTTTCTCTCTTTCTTTTCTGAAATACCCCGATTCCTCTTTTCTTGGAGGTTTCCTTCCTTTTCTCCGTTTTCATAAATCACCAGCCTTCGCCCATTGATTCTTCCACGTGAGAGAATCCAGGTGGCAACACCACTCACCATTCTTTATTTTCTACGGGAGCACCTCTCAGGTTCTCTAATTATTGTACCGTGGCAGTAAAGAGTTATGACTTATGTGGCAGTACGTTGTGGTTAACAGGATCCACGGGTGTGAGAACAAACGTGATACGAGAAGCAAATACTGTTTATGCCCTGTAGACACACGTTGAAAACACTTGTTCGTTCATTTGATTCGATTTCGACTTAGCACAACCCGGAGGGGAAGAAAATTATTATCGCACTAAGTGAAAAGTCGAATTTTCTTCAGCGCGTTTGAGGTCTCCCAGAACCCAGGAAAGACTAACATCGTCCGTGTGACTACAGTCAGATAAGAAGGGGAGAACGGCTGAACCGTCTAAGCTAGTTCTTTTTTGGCTTCGTTCGTTATCTTTTCAAGGCGCGAAAATAGAATTATGAGCAGTTTCCGCTGACAGAAAGAGAGAGGGTGAAGAATCAAAATATACCAAAAATATTGCTTTTAAGCATTCCTGGTCAAACTTACAGTATATAGTTTAACGGTTGTTCGGCACAGGCCGCAGTAGTTGGGACCTTGAGGGTGGGCCTTTCCTGGGTGCGTTTAATCCTACTATTTTGGACCTGGACTCTTTTTCACGTTAGCAAACACATCCTCTGGACAAAGGGATTAAGTTCGGTTCAACTTCTGTCCGGACAACGGATTTCCCCTTTTGGGCTTTGAAAAATGTCCATCCCTCCACTTGTCCAACACATAGGTCTGTTTAGTTCTTTGATGACTGCTCCTAAACCCTCAACGAGGGATACATCAGTTCCTAAAGTTGCGGTTTCGCTAATATGCAAAAGGCTGGCTGGTCGTTAGCCAGTCTCCCGGTAGAAAGCTGTTGCCTGTGTGTTACCGCTCGGAGGTGACCACCTGAAGAATCCCGTCTGGGAGGAGTTCTTAATCTGGTTACCTACCTGATCCACCTATTTACTTGAGTGGCAAGTTGCAAAAAGACAGGTCTACTATGACCGCGTTTCTTAGCCATCACCTTCTTCGCGAACTCTGCAAAATGGTTATAGGCTTGCTTTGTAGCAGTCAATGCTGCTACGTTCATTTATCGTCCCAACAACCGTCGCTCACTGTTGTAGATACTACAGTGGAGCAGTACGTTGTTTCTTGTTTCCTCCGCACTGGAGGCGAATGACGTGCATGATTGAGAGTTTTTTAGAGGATTAAAGCCAACACACACAGCTCTACCTAGCTAAGAATCGTCTTGCAGTGCTCCCTACAGATATTCCTCTATCAACTCTCGAGACAATCACAGCTCTACTCACTCTCTCCCTCTGCTCCAGTTTCCCATACAACCAGTTCACCCGCATTAAAGCCCCCTTGCGTCCGCGCTTATACACTCAACATCATATCTGTTCGGACCTTGGTCCGATAATCTTGTAATCTTGTTTCGCTCGGTGGCAGGGGCTTGGCGATAGCGCCCCTCCTTTCTCCTCATCCTCAGCCTCCCATCGCTCCTTTTGCTCGGATTCATTAACATCGTGCGTGCGGCTCCGGCATACGAACAATCGGACACCTCTCGGAAACAAATAATTGTCTCAATACAAATACGAAAAAACGGAAATCAAACGGTCGGAGTGCGTCAATTACTCACACCTACAAAATTGGGACATCGTATTCGTGCAGCCGGCCGGCTCCATCTTCCCTCGCCCGGAACTTCGAGGTAAGCCCAAACTCACCCATTCCTTCCCAGCAGAATCCTCGCTCCTCCGAATTAACTTGCTGCCTATCGGTTAACCCGCCATCGAACAACCAATAAAAAAGAATAACTAGAACCCAAAGAATAATTCATACAGTCCACCAGGAAAACCAACATATCTCTATTCTGTTAAAACTCATAACAGTCTCACTCACGCTCACCGAGTTCCCTTTTATTTATCATCTCCATTCTTAAGCTCCCCCTCTCGTGCGTTCTATTGATCAACACCCAATTTTTATATTCCATAAACATCTCCGAGAAAATACGGCAAGCGAAGATATAACCGTTTGAAACGAAAATAGTTTTTTTACTTTCTACTACTCTAAAGGAAAGGGAAGTATCGTAATCGTGACAAAAAAAGGTGGGTTTTCTTCAGATCTTTACGTTTTGAGGCCTACTGAATACAATAAACCTAATATTAGCGAGTGGTCGGTTGTGTGCGCGTATTTGTATTTCAATTTGCGTAAGAACAGCTCACAGCATGCAAATAGCATTCAAACAATCCCTCTCTCATATTGCGATTAAAAATTCCCTCGCACATACATTCCAACCGTTGAAGCTGGATAAGAAGAAAGGGCACGTTGATTAATCTGGAGGGGGGGGGGTTGGCTTCGTTCAATAGCGATTGCAGAGATGTCTATTCAAAAAGTATATCGGATTTATTTATTTTTCGTTTATCAAGTAATTCCCCTCGCATATCATACCGATTCGTGTCGAATGTGTCGAAAATAACTTTTTTTGGAACATTTGCATAATTTCCATAGCAACCTCTCCTCTGGATTGCTAGCAATCTAAACACATACTTCACTCTTCACAATTATTTCATTATCTATCTTTGGTACGTAAATATAAGCCATGATTGCTCGGAAAACGAGATTTGTCGAACGCTAATTCATCGTTTTTCCAATTATCTCGAAAACGGCTCTAACCATTTCCATCCAACTTTCGGACTACTCTAAAATAAACATTACCTCCTTTTTTCTCCATAAATGTTTCCATAGAAATGCGTTAAACGACGATACAGCGCCTGTAGGTATGTTACAGCAGGTCGACGAAGTTACGAGGGTAGCGGAAAGTTGTATGTTGCTCCGCACCAGGTTTTTTTTCCTCAAAAACTTCGTAAATCGTTTCGATTAAATTTTGTGTGGGATCCCCTTCAGTAGCATCATATTTATTAAACTCGTATTAAAATTACGAGGGCAGCATACAACAAAAACCGCAAAGAAACCCCGATTTTAGTGCGGTTGTTTCCCTCATAAATTCTGCTCACATGTTAACAGCACTCAGGTTGGTAATTCAATAAACTACCTATACGATGACGGTTTGATAAATTTTGGCAGATAATAAGGAGAAATTCAAATCCTTCAGTTTGTAACAACGTTCCACATAGTTGCACACCAGTGTCGGTCGGAATTCCGAAATTCATTATCAAATATTGCAAAGTGTTGGTGCCAATTGCACCACGGAGCGTCAATTGTGGAGGCTGTTTGTAAACGCCGACAGGAGCTTATCGTCGTCTCCAACTCGCTGACTGCCGACCTTTTTGCCACACGACAACGCTCCGACTCGATCCGACGTGACTTCGACGCGACGGGGCCTTTGTCAGTCTGCTTCTGAGCCCAACGCCGGTTGCCTGTCTAAAATCCTCCTTCATTTTCGACGCCACTCGATCTATTCTACTACGACGAACTGGTCAGAAGTTTCCTTTTATTTTCAATATTTAATTTCGAACGGTCCTCCACTTACTTTACTGTTCTAGCCTACTGTTCTGGATTATTATTGTTCATTATAACCTTTCGTGCCAGCCTATGCGTTATATATATTTACGTCTGCGTTATATATATTTACGTCCACTACACTAATTACTCGTATCCCGCTACGCAGTCGATTCGATTTGAGATTCGAGAGGGGACCGTGGTCATTCCATTCCCCAACACAAAGAAAATTATTGATTTGCTCCCACATTGCTGGGGTTGCTACTAATTATTTTATGATCGTTGTTATATACTGTAGGATAATGATGATACCCAGTTGTTATTGTTTTGGTTGCCCCAGTTATCACAGATGTTGTTGGATTGACTTGTTAAAAAGTAGACAATATTTTTATTGATTAAAAGCACAACCACTCTTCTGTAACAGTTATACATAACTTTACATTTGGGGGCCCGTCCGGGATTTAACAACGAGAAATGCCTCCCCGTAGTCAAGTACCAAGCTCTGTTGAGAGAACAGTTTCAACTAGACTCCGGTCAGCAGTTGAAGAACAAACCTCGACATCAACAGACATTCCAACCTCCGTAATGGTTGAAACCAATTTAGGTTCTACCAGTAACCCCATGTTTCTGGAAGTCATGAGCAGGTTGGAATTAATGCAAAATCAGCTATTAGAACTGAGCCAACAAAATTCGCAATTGCAAGAACAAAACCGCTTTCTCCAAGAACAGAATGCCAGACTACTTAGTGGAGAACGCCAAACTGCAGTTGTAGAGCAACCAGCAGTAAGCGTCTCTTCGACCCCTCGCTTCGAAGGAACCTTAATGCAATACAATGGTGACATCCCCTGGGAAGATTATGAGGGTCATCTTGAGATGGTTGCTTCTGCAAGTGGATGGTCTCTTCAACAAAAAGGCCAAAGATTAGCGAATGCCCTTCGGGGAGCAGCACTACAAGTAGTTCCGGCGATAGTACCCCCTAAAGAACGGACCGTGTTCAACTCCCTTTTTCCAGCACTAAGCTCTCGGTTTGGACAGACGTGTTTGTCTTTCCAATGGCGAAGTGCCTTAGAAGGCCGGAAACAGCGTTCTCAAGAAACGGTCACTCAGTTTGCGACTGATATTGAACGACTAGTTCGTCTCTCGACGTCTGACTGGCCTGAGAAGTGCAGAGTACAACTGGCACTTCAAGCGCTCCTCAAGGGATTGAAAGATCGCGAAGCCAGCAAGATCTTACTAGCTACAAACCCAATGTCACTGCAGGAAGCCATGATTAGAGCTCAACTTATGGAAAGCCAAACGCATCAAGGGGCAAATGAGACGAACTGCTGGAACTGCGGAGCAGGTGGGCATATGAGAGCTGAGTGTCCGAAAAGAGCTGGTGGCAGCAACAGTACAGAAAGAAGAGAAACTAAACGGAGCTTGGGGAAGTGACCTACCTCCAGCTCCTAAGAACCGTGGCCAAAAAGGGTATATTAGAACTGCTAGGACTGGCGGCGAGGCTCTATTTGTAGAGGTATTAATTGGCTCGCAAATGTGCTTCCTATTGGTCGATACAGGAGCTAGAGTGTCAGTATTGCGACCAGATGTAGCAAAGCGTTGCCAACTCCGATTATCCCCATCACCGTTTGATGGCCTAGAAACGGCTTCAGAAGGGCACTTACACATCAAAGGCCAATGCAACGTGCAATTCAAAGTCGCTAGCAAACAAGTGGAACACTCCTTTCTCATTGCGAAAATCAGAGACAAAGGAATACTAGGCCTAGACCTTCTAACAAAGATGGACGCCTGCATTAATTTGGCTAATGCTACCCTGCAATTGCCTCACATGACAGTTCCTCTTTCTCGTAGATGGCAATGTGTGGACCGTAGCCTCCAAGTTTCTACTGCACACAAGAATCCGGATTGGTTACTGCCATTACTTCAAAATACAGATTTGATACCGAAAACAACTGAGTGGAAACAGCTTGCAAAAGTACTGCTTTCATTCAAGTCCACTGCTGCTTGTGATGGGATGCTTCTAGGTCTCACTACAGCTCCAGTTTTGGCCTACCCAGATATGTCAAAAGATTTTGTCCTCGACTGTGACGCTAGCGGCTACGCTGTAGGCGCAGTTCTATCCCAGAATCATGGTGAAACGGAAAGGATAGTAGCTTTCTACAGCCACGCTTTAACGAAGGCAGAAAGAAATAATTGTGCCACACGCCGTGAACTTCTGGCTGTGATCAAGGCCATCGACCACTTCCATCAATATCTTTATGGGAGGCGGTTCCATCTTCGTACTGACCACTCTGCATTGACATGGCTTACGGCATTTAAAAAACCAGAAGGGCAACTTGCACGATGGTTAGAAACTCTGCAGTCGTACGATTTTATCATCAGCCACAGACGGGGACAGACGCATAAAAACGCTGATGGATTGTCTCAGAGGCCTTGTCATGATGATTGTGGGTATAAGAAGGGAAAGAAATGATTTACAGGTGGACCTGGTGCGCATTGCCAACTTTGATTTAGGAAAAGGCCAACAGCAGCAGGATCACATAATCCAACGAATTCTTCACGCGAAAAAGATCAACAATCGACCAGACCCTGCCAGCTTAGTGTCCGAAGACCCTCGATTTCGCCAGCTGATAGCTCGATGGGAGCTATTGGAACTTCGAGAAGGGGAACTATTTCATCGATGGTTGGAGAAGAAAGGCTCGGGAAAACTACAATGGGTGGTGCCTCAGGCTATGGTGAAAGATGTTCTCAAGAATAACCATGATGCGCCCACCGCTGGTCATTTTGGTTTCTGGAAGACACTTGGGAGGATCCGCCAGAAGTACTATTGGCCTGGAATGACATATGACATTAAAGCTTGGTGCAAGTCATGTATAGAATGCCAGAGATATAAAGGACCAGGAATAACCAAACCAGCTCCACTCCAGCAGAAGGCAGTTGGCGCTCCATTTGAGAGGATGGGAGTTGATATTTTAGGACCATTCCCTCTCACCAAGCGTGGGAACCGGTATGTTGTCGTAGCAGCAGACTATTTTTCGAAGTGGCCTGAGGCTATTTGTGTACCTGACCAGGAGGCGGCTACTATAGCCTCAGCATTGGTAGAGCAAGTTTTCTGCCGCGTCGGAGTCCCCTTAGAAATTCACACGGACCAAGGACGAAATTTTGAGTCCAAATTGGTCAAAGAAGTGTCTGATCTTCTTGGGGTACATCGTACACGGACGACAGCTTTACATCCACAGTCTGCTGGTCTTGTAGAGCGGTTGAACAGATCTCCTACGAAACACCTGGCAATGTTCGTGAACATGAATCAAACTGATTGGGACGCAAAAGTGCCTCTGTTCCTGATGGCATCCCGCTCTGCACCCCACCATACAACTGCCTTTTCTCCTGCTCAGCTAATATATGGCCGGGATTTACGTTTGCCCGAGGAATTGATCCGACCACCAACAGACGAAGCTTGCCTTTGACCTTCGGAGAAGCCTGGAGCAAGTACAGGAGTTCGCTCGAAACGAAGCCGGGTTGAAGATGCGAACTCAGAAGGAAGCATTCGATCGTAGAGCTCGCTCACCTACCTTTAGGGAAGGCGACTGGGTTTGGGTATATGACCCAAAAAGGAAGAAAGGGATCTGCCCAAAGCTCAAGCCTACTTGGACCGGCCCGTGGGTTATCGAAAAACGCATCAATGACGTGCGGTTTGATGTGAAGCTTGGTAACACGAAAAGAAGATTACATGTTAACCGTCTAGCAGCTGCGAACGTCCGGCCAATTAAAGAAGGGGGGATAATGTAGGATAATGATGATACCCAGTTGTTATTGTTTTGGTTGCCCCAGTTATCACAGATGTTGTTGGATTGACTTGTTAAAAAGTAGACAATATTGTTATTGATTAAAAGCACAACCACTCTTCCGTTAACAGTTATACATAACTTTACAATACTTATGGTATGGGTACTTTATTGTACTATCATCCTTAGTGTGTGGGTGGGGTTAGTTAGAAAAAAGTTTGTTGTGCTGCTCTCATGCGCCCCGGGAGATAATTTCATGGCACTTCTTTGATGATGTTTTTGGGAAAACCCATTTTTTCTATTGATTGCAACGATGACTGTCAGTTTTAGGCAAATTTCGCTGATACTCTTTTTTTGGCCTCTCATAGTGACCTGGAGGCTAAATACCAAATATGAGTCCGTTTGTTTAATCCTCCAAGCACGTTCACACACGCTCACGGCACTTCCCCAAATAGTGTTTTTCGGTTTTCGGACTCAAAACCCCTTGTTACGTTTTGGTTTATTATTCATTCTGAATAATAACCCTATGTTTTCGGTCACGAAAAATTTTTTACAACCCCCCCTCAAAATTTGATACTTTACGTTTCAAGACATGGAGATTCCAAATTTGCAATGTCCGTCCGCCGTCCCCGTCCCCGTCCCCGTCCCCGTCCCCGTCCCCGTCCGCCGTCCGCCGTCCGGGCCGTTTTGTGCCTTTAACGTGGTCTAAAAATTCGTTCTTTCGCCCAAAAATCCGATTTGGTATCTAGTTGTGCCCGCCATCTCGGCAATCCGATCGGACGAAGCCCGTGGTTGTAATGGGCAAAAACGGTTAAAATTAACGAAACGCAGTACAACGCGGAGCTACAAGCGTTTCGTCGTTTGAATTCCTCCGCCCGCCCGTCTCATTAAAAACCAACCGCTCTCGAGGCGAGCGAGTGCGGCCTTACTCTTCCAATTTCCCCGACGTATTCGTTTTAATACGATTCAATTTTTTTAGATTCTTTCGTTTCATTCTCATTATGTTTTTTTCATAGATTTTTGGTTAAATTTTGATATTAGTATTTAGCGTGCATGTTTTCATATTAAAATTCAGGTTTTTCTAGATACTTTCGTGTTTTTTTTGTTTATTTTAATATTACGATTCAGTTCTTTTCGGCCTTTTTTTGGGTTTCATTATGATATTTTTCGATGCTGAATCGAACAGGATGGGTCTCGGAGCATTAATGCTAGGTCAAGCTGATTATCCGAATAATAAACCGTTGTGTATTTTTCTTCTTATTCCCCCTTGACGAATATTCCCCGAGCCGCTCTCTTGCTCTTTGACCAAGTCATGTTTTGCGAAACAGAAAAAATAAATACGTCAAATAGTTCCCCGTGCAGGAAAGACTCTTGTCTGTAAATTCAAAATAAAGCAATAGCAACAAACCTAATGATAATGACCAGAACTAATAAAATGTAAATAAGCAGTCGACTTGAAAAACAACGATGTGTTCAGAAACACCACATTTCTATTTAACTTTGAATGCCGCACAAGTTTTTGTTGTTAACCTGCACGTTTCACGGTGACGGCGATTCCCGAGGTATTAGCCTTCTAACGAGACTGAAGGGAAAGGATACGAAAAATCTCCGGCTTCACCTCTTTCCAATCTCTCACGTCCTCAATCCGTATCCACGGTATCCCCCGGGGAATCTCGACAAGGACGACATTTCCAACCTATTTTCCAACCATACGAGCTTTCTATCTTTAACAAAATTGAAGCAGCGCCGAATAACAAAACTCAAAACCCCGAGGGGCGGCTTCGCCATAAGTGTCGTGCTATATTCGTCGCTGGAACAGGCGAAATGAGGAAAGCCGCTGAAAAGAGGAAAAGTGCTTGTTGGGGTTGTGTGTCCCGCTCGGCTTGACAGTACGGAAAGGGATCTTGACGAATCGCCCTTGAGACGGATGAGGTGCTTTGGCGAGCAAGTGAGCTCTGGGCAGAGTACAGGGCGTCGAGCCGAGTGACATATCCGTCGCATTATGTAGACATTTACCGACACCTCTGGCGAAGTCGTTCACGAGCAGTGACCCACGCAGTTGGATCGCCTTGTTAATGTGACAATGAACCGATTGATAACGCGCATTTAGATTTTGCCAAACCCGAACTGTAAAACACAATTCTTCGGACATTGAATGGAGGAGGATTCGCGTGTTAATTCGAAGGAGTTTAGAGAATCAGGCCGATGGACGAGAATAACCGATTAACAGTCAACATGGAAAAACGCTGCTAATTGTTACACAACGGTTTATTATTATTTTGAACCGTTTTACGCAGTCTCACATTTTTCAAAACCCATCCAATTCGATTCAGAATTGAAAAATACCTGTAAACCATACGAAATAGGACCTGACTACAACAGAACTACGACAATTGACATTTCTGGACGACCATAGGCAATGGGAACGAGGTGACGAGTTGAACTGACGGATGGTTGAAGTGAGACGGGAAGCAGATCGGGAAATGAGCGCACGCCAGAGAGAAACCGTAACATTCACTGTATTGGCCCGCGATTTTCTTCCAGTAGTAGAATTTATCACACTATATTTACTGTGATTTCACGTTCGATCACGTTCGACTCAGTATCGAAAAATATCTACGAAACGATACCAAACAATGCCAAAATTTCGTTTTCAGCTATCTTTTTAAACAGTTTTTTAACGATAACTAGATACCAAATGGAATGTTTGTATTGAAAAACGGACTTTTTTGACACGTTATGGGGAAAACATGGCCTGGACGGCGGGCGGACAAGTTTATTGAGGCCAGAAGCAATTAGAAGTTGTAAATTCCTTTCTGTTATCTGAGAGTGATTCTCTAGAACGGGATATTTCCCACAGCGTTCAGACATTGCTGTATTTCAGGGAGTAAATGTGGATTGCAAATTCTCAAATCACAGGGCAGCTCAAGAAAATTTGTGGGCGTTTGCTATTTGCGTTTTATGGCTGCGTGTACAATTTTTGGGAGAAGTAAGAGCAGGCTGCTTGGAGAAGAATAGCTGTCTCACCAAATGCTTTTGACAGCTTTAAGGAATCAAAATTCGAATACCACGCAGTGGTTTACATCAGCCATGCAGCAGCTGGCAATTAGTGTTGATGAAGTACGTTTGAGGCTTTAATATTGCTTAATTCGATATGATTTTTTGAACCCAACTCTGAATCTACTTTACAGTTTGTGTTCGTCTCACTTCCTGCTTGAAACTGCTGTTCAGCTCAGCGTTATTATATATACCCCTCCTGTTTATACCTAAATATCAAAAAATCAGTAAATCATTCGATCTATTTATCTCAGAACATCGGAAATGTCGCCTGGATTAAATGGAAAGTTGATATTAATTAACTGGATGAATGGAATAATAAGAAGTAGAACTGAATATTCAATTATTTCGTTTGATGTGACGAAGATTACCGAACAAACTGAAGTAGCACTACCAGTTTTTATACAGAACGTTAAGTTCTGCCAGGTTTCATAAACTGAGTGAAAAACAGATAGGATTAGCTATTAAGCCGAAATATATGTGCGGCTGAGGAAAGGTTTGCCACGAGTTGCGCTAGGTTTAATGACAGATTTTGATTTGTTTCCTTGACATCTCAACACCAGTAACGTTTCTAGCGAGGGGGATCCTGATGAGCTGGAACACTCCGCCTGGCGTACTTCCTGGCATATTTCTCCCTGCAATGCCCGCGTGCCTTCCCGACTATCGATTTCAATTACGCACAACCATCAAGTCTCTCTCTTAACGGAAAAATGGGGAGCGTGCACGGACGTGAAGAGTAAAAGCTAGAAGAAGTTGGCAAAGTCAGTGAAACGAGGAGCCTTGGCAGTCGGCTGAGACGACGCGAAGGGAAACTAATTGGGCAGAGACGTTATAAAAGAGCTTCCCATCTACGGACACCTCCCCGACCTGACAGTCCCGTTCTGGGAGTCCACGAGGGAAAGAGGGTACCACTTAATCACATCGCTAAGTGGAGATACACCCCGGTTGGTCTCTTCCTTTTCACCGAACTCCCAAAGGCTTTTAGCTCACATTCTGGAGGTCATAATACACCGAGGAACTGAGGGAAAGATTACGAGCGAGTGGAAGGAAATTTATCTCTATAAAGTAAATCAAAACTTTTCTGACAAAAACAACTTCATCGCATCGGAGTGCTCAAAAAGTTAACACCACAGTTGATGGACGAAACCCCGAGCTAGTAAAAATTATATTCAACAAAATGTTCAGGTTGCGGAAAAACTTTAATTTTACAACACCTGACTACAACGTCATGTCTATATCGAGAATAATTAGAAGCTCACATCTCACCAAAGTTCTAAAATGAAAGCGGTAGTTTTAAATCCTTTTGGGGCTTAACGGAAACTGGATGCAGCTCATAAGGTACGGCAGCTATTCTGTTGCGACATAAGATGAGTGTTATGTATGATCAAAATGGAAATTGTGAAGCATCAGCTCTGAGCATAATCTCGCTTAACACCTGATTAGATTGTATACATATGGTGGGGAAGTAAATGGTACGCAGACAGGGAGTTATTAAGAGAAAGGAAGAGAAGGATCGAAGCTATCGAGTTCAGCACGAGCGTGTGCTGAGCAGTGGAATCGCGCACGGCTGCCAGTATGTAATGGCTTTTTCTACAGTCCCTCCCTCCCTTCACCACACGAAATGTAATGTGCCACTTACCCACTTATGTATAGCGATGGAAGGGAATCAGCAGAGCAGTCCCTAACACGACAAGCAAAGGCCATATCGTCTGCGCTTTACGCAGGAGCTTGCCACATGCCTTTGAAAGCCTATGTACCGGATGAGTGGTTAGTACCTGTTCACTGTGGAATATAGTCCACGTAGTACGGGTAATATAGAGGACAGACCTATTTAATCTCATTACTAATCGCGAAAAGGGTTACGTGTATTTACTCACACATATACATGTATGTATTTATTATTTATTTTGGCGTTCTTGACTGCTGAGTAAGAAGTGGATATGTTTCAGTCAATAATGGCCACTGAATATTGGTCCATTCTATCCATTTATTTATATGTAATCGTACGTTCACGACTCATTTCGAGAAAATATATTTAACTAAAGTAGAGATAAAACCGTATGTGGGAGGGGGGGGGAGGCAAACTTATAACAAGAGGACATGTTGTCGAGCTTTTGTTTGTTGTTTAAGTTCTGGCAAGGGCATCAAGATTGTATGTCACAGTATGCCATCATGTTTTATACTCTCCCCTCCTCCCCATCCATTTTCCACAATTTACCTAATTATATGTGCACGTAGAGACATCTATATGCACGTGACAGCTAAACGGTCCAAACGAGGCGTTTTGAGCCGTGAGTGAGGTTATCGCTCAGGTACACTGAGTACAGGTCTGTTTCCTTATTTGATGACTGTTCCTAAACCCTCGGCGAGGGTTATATCAGTCATGGAAGAAGCGGTTTCGCTAATATGCAAGAGGCCAGCCTCTGCAGCATCCACCGAACTCAGATCTGCGGAGGTAATGTCGGGGAGGAGTTCTTAATCTGGTTTCCCACCTGATCTAAATATTTACTTGAGCGGCCAGTTTCAAAAGGACAGATCAACTATGACCACGTTTCTTAGCCATCACCTTCTTCGAGAAATCTGCAAAATGGGTATAGGCTTGCTTTGTAGTCAACGCTGCTAAGTTCGTTTGCCCTGCCAACAACCGTCGCTCACTGTTGTAGAAACTGCAGTGTAGCAGCACGTTGTTTCTTGATCCTCCGCACTGCGTTAGGTTCTCATTTAGCCAGTCTCCCAGGGGAGTGCTGTTGCCCGTGTGTTACTATAGGGAGGTACGACTCTGGGGAATCCGTACCATCCGGGAGGAGTCATGTATCTAGTTTTCCAACTATTTACTTGGGTGGAAAGTTTCGAAGGAAGGGATTAATTGTGATCTTTTTTGGGCCATAACCTTCTTCGCAAACTAGATGAAACGATTATAAGCTTGCTTAGTAGCAGTCTAAGCTGGAAGGTTTGGCTGATCTTCCAACAACATTGGCTCACTGTGGTACGAACTACAGTGGGGCAACGCGTGGTTTTGTGCAAGACGTGTAGGATGGAGAGGCTTGGGAGAAAAAAAGTGGAGCTGCGCATTCAAGTCACCATGTCCCGTGAGGAACTGGCTCGTCCAGTGGTCTGGCTCAACCCATTTTCTTGAAAGACGTTCACGGATGTTGGAAGACCTTATTATTTAGAGTCAAGAACTGGGTATTGGTTTAGTAGCAAGACGAAATAAAATATTTAAATTGAGTTAATAATAAGTAACTTCGTATTCACAAGTTTGGAACTCATAGGTCGTCTACGCGACGAAATACAGAGCAAAAGTCCAAAGACTAGGAGAGGGAGCACCCCAGGGTACAATACGAACCCTGTATGTCCCATATCTCGTAAGTGAGTCTAGTGGTACACACAAAATATGTCACGTATAGAAGTTATTTTAACAGTTCTGACGAGCAAATGATACTCCGATGCAAAAGCACGGAAAGGCTCGGAGTATTAGTCACTGCTTTTCCCGTTTATAGGTTTCGGTACTACTGGTGGTCAAAACTCGAACTATGCCTCACTTTGGGGACTATTCTGACAGTACCCATGTCACTCACATTATTGGGCCACTTGTTATGTTATTGCGCCAAAAGTGTGAGAAAAGTGGTTCAAAAAATAGCTCAATAAGAGAATGAAGTCGAATCCTAACTCATTTTTAATGAACCACTTAGCTTGCTCAGTTTTATACGAGCTTTATACAACAAACACGAAAACTAGGGAATTATTTATCATATACGTTTATAGCCGTGTGGGGAATACGTCTGTGCATGAGTATACGAGAATAAATGAGCGAGAGAGCATGAAATAACGAGACAAACTTATTTTTAATACTTCGGAAATAGCATTTTTCAAATCAGTAGTAGCTATGGCTGTACGTATAGGTTCCACTTCAAGTTTACTGTATTGAATTCCTTTCGTGTTGGTGTGGGGCAATTCCCACTTGTGTTGATGAATGCCCTTCGTATTTCGATTCTCCTTATTACTATATAGACTTACCTTCTTTTTATTATGTTGTACGTATAGACGGCTTTGTTAATGACTAATACTAGTATAAACGCAGATGGTATTCTATAACACTGAAAATAAGTGGCGGGAAACAACAAGTTATGAAGTTACTAATTTTGTCACAATGGTTGGTTACAATTACTTGAGAATAACAGTAATTACATTGTAGAAGGCTTATCGAATATAACAAATAATACGAGTGTGAGAGAGAGGTAAGTTGTTTTGACCGCACAGTTGTGGGAGGTTGCTATCGTTACTGTGAAGAGTGTGTGCAGGTGTCTAGTGCAACTGCCCTACAAGAATTTGTCGTTAGCCATTGGTGTCTTTTAAAATTGGTTTTTAATTTTCGGTATTGAGCTATCGTTATCTTTAGCTTTTAGTATTTACAAAGATCGTCCAATTCACTCGGGTTGCTTTAAGTGTTGCTAAGCACCAAATATTTTGTTTTTGTGAGTTGTTTCGTTTTACCTACACATTTTCGATCACAGCCGAAGCAATTCATGACGTAAACTATGTCTCTGATCTCATCCCTTGTTCCCATGTGTTTTAATTTGATAACAATGTTCTATTAGTATAATGGTTGTTAAATATGAGTTTTGTGTAAGGTTAGGATGGAAGAATAAAGATCAAACCACGAATTTAAATAAAACAATGATTTGTCAGTTGTATACCCCAGAGTAGCATACCCAGTGTATAACAGTAGTGGTCCCAACTAGTCACACTCATTCGACACCAAATCAGCAACTTCCCACAACTCCCGTACTTATCTTATGTGCTACATTTTATATATCGCTCGCATCGTAATTACTAATCTCAAGTCATTTTACCAACTATTGTTACTTCATAAATTGCTGTTGCCAACTGGTATTGTTCATTATGAAACCCCTATAAAAGAATAATATATATGAATAACAGTAATGGTGACTAACAAGAGGTGTGTGTTATCATCGTGTAAGTTGCAGAAATACTATTGGAATACGAAACAACAACATACCCACTGAATACACGTTCTGACGAAAAATCCATTTACCTGTAATAAAGAAAAGAATTGTTAACGAATAGTGAAATTAAAATAATAATTATACACAGAAATAAAATAATGTAGAGGAGTGGTGTTTGAAGGGACGTCCATGGTGGAAGGGAGGAGGGTCCAATTCAACGTGAGCAACTATTTTTACTTTCCTTAGTCGAACGAATGAGGAACAAAAAATATGAGAAAAAATTCTAGTTTTCTTCAGATCTCTTCGCTCGAAAATTGTTGTTAGGAAAAATGGTCTGCGAGTTTGAGAAAATGTGTATATACATATTCGGCTATCGTGGCTTATATCTCCATTAAATATAATCACGAAGAACAAAATGTGTGTATAGGTTGCTAAAAGACGGTCTACGAGATGGATCAAATCCATTGAAGCAGTTACTCTGCAAATTACGAAAATGTTCGCGAAAACATTATTTTCGACATGTTTTGATTTTTATCTCTGTTCAGATTGATACCAGTGGGACATTTAGTGAGAACAATGCATAGGTATTAGTTATTTGAAAACATCCTGTGAGTTTGGTGAAAATTGTTAGAGCGGTTTTGTCATAAAGCGTAAAAAAACTATTTTAGCTTTTATTTCTGCTACACTCCGTTCACAGAACTTTTATGGAGATATTTATGAAAAAGAAAAGTTGGGTACTAACCAGTAGCAGATAATTTGAAAGTTCAATCAAAATCGATAGAGCCGTTTTCGATTAAAATGCGAAAAACCTAGTTTTTGGTACATTTTCGCCCCCTTTCCCATCAATGGAAATCGCCCATAACCGTATTTCCGAGTCTACGAAAAATCACGAACAAAACAAAAAAAACCCTGCAAATTATTACACAATGGTTTATTATTCTCATGAACAGCTTGACCTAGTATTACTGCTCTGAGACCCATCTCATTCAATTTAGGATCGAATACTAGTAAACCATACGAAACATGACCTGGCTACAATGGAACTACGGAAACTGAATATTCCCCCGGCGCCAGGCGCCCGTAAACGTCTGTAGGCATTTATGATCCGATGGAGGGGTGTGGGGAGGAAGTCGCCTTGGCACCCCGTCGGGCAAGAGTCAGGGAAATTGGGACGGGGGCTTCCAGCGAACCCATTGGGAGTCGAGCAGGTGGATGATTGAGTTTGATATGAAGGGAGGGAGTACTAACGACCAAACGTTGACTTCCACTGTAGTTCCCGCGTTATACTGCGTTTCATTAATTTTTTCAACCATTTTTTGCCCATAACAACCATGGGCTTCGTTCGATCGGATTGGCGAGATGGCGGGCACAACTAAATACCAAATGGGATTTTTGTGCGAAAGAACGAATTTTTTAGACCACGTTAAAGGCACAAAACGGCCTGGATGGGAGGCGGCGGATGGTGGACGGACATTGCAAATTTGGAATCTCCATGTCTTGAAACGTAAAGTATCAAATTTTGAGGGGGGGTTGTAAAAAATTTTTCGTGACCGAAAACATAGAGTTATTATTCAGAATGAATAATAAACCAAAAGGAACCAGCTCAATAACTTTAGCCATTCTCCCGCAAATTGAACGACAGACATAATGCGTGTAATGCGTACTATCAAATATTTTTAGAAAAAAAAATCTCTCACAGAAGGCTTCAATTAAGAATCACCGATGAAATCAGGTCACCGTGAGTGCTGATGTATCGTTTTACTCTCCCTAATGGTCTCTCAGTGGGTATGGGCAAGACAGAATTGTATTCTGGATAACTAGGTTCAATGCACGGTGTTGCCATAATTTGAACGAATCTCAGCAGCTCCTCAATTTAATAACCCCTTGGTGTCAGAAGTGAAATGTTTGCATTTCAGCTGAACTGTCCATTTTCATTTTTTTCCCTTTCCAAAAATTAACGCGCAGGAGAATGTTCTAACCTTATTATGTAACGGAGGGATTATTTGTGCGCTCAACTTGTATTTGCCGTTGTCCTCCTAATATGAATTCTCGTGCTGGTCCTCTAAACTGTGACCCCTAAGGTGCAAAGAACGACAGAAAGCAAGGTGTTTTCATTCATTTATAAAAAGACAAAACCAAGCTAATGAAATCCCGTAGGAACGTTGCGAGGCTTTTTTATTAGCCACTCTGCTCCTACCTACTCCCTGAAACGATCAAATGTAGGCATTACACAAATATCGGTTAGCAGTCAATTAACCGGCTCTCAATTCTCGAAGAGCGTTCCTATATTAGCTAATCGACAAGGCATCAGTGGATCGTTTCAATGCGCGTTTGCTCCCATGTGACGAGGCGTGTAAGCAAATGGGCTACCGTTTTTCATCTAATCCTTCCCTCCCTCCATCTCAGCCATGCCACCCCCACCCCCACCCCTCAGTGGCTGAAAATCGATTGGATATGCCATGGTTCACAGCTCGAACGCCTTGACAGAAATAATGATTCCCTCTTCCCAACCGAACGTGATACACTGCAGGATGTCGCCACCGTTCCTCGTGCTTCCTGTTATATACGATTCCAAAATAATCGTCTTGTTTTTCTCTCTCCCCATACCCCGTCGCCCACCCTTCGTACCTTCCTGCCCTTTTTTCTCTCATTCTTTCATATATTTTTTAAAAGTAATTTCCTATTTCTTCTCAGTGGAAGTGGAAATACTTTCAGGGTTTGGCCAGCGGATTTAATTTCCGGATGTCTGTTTGTGAGTGACAGAGCTTACCCTTCTCCCTTCCGTCCATCACCATTCAAATATTTACTCCCTTCTCAACCTCCTCCCCCCCTCCTCCATCAACACCACTCAACTCCTACCAATCTTTCGCGTCCTCGCCCCCTCAATTTTTACTTTTCTCTCTCTATATATTCAAAAATATAACTTTGAGCGATCGAGATAAAATGTCAATAAGCGTCTTCTTTTACTCGTGCCGAAAAAAGCGGGTGAGAAAATTAAATGAACGAAACCTTTGACGGCATTTACGTATTTATAGTCGGCGTATAACTGTATCGCCTTTTCCGTTTTACTCATTTGAAGTAATGAGAAATTGCGAGGGAGGTATCGATTGATAAAACCGAGTTTTCGTTAGATCTTTCAATTTGGGTGTTTCTGAGTGAAAAAGGCCAAGTTTTAGCGCGTGGTGTGAGTACGTAGATTTGATTAGGATGAAATTCACAAGGGGTCAACTAGATGAATATTTACACATTCCGTAAACTTTTATACTACGTTGAGCGGAGATGAAAGCCAATTTGAACCAAAAAAGCATTTTTCGAACTTTCTCAACTTTTCTACTGAAAACACTACTGTGAAACAACCGACGAAAAAATATTGGATCCGACGAATCCCACGCAATAGTTACTAGTCCACATCAACTGAGCAGAACGGAAAGTTCTATGTACAAAGTGTTCCGAAATTAACTGATCCGCTCCTAGTTATGTTAACACCCCTTTATTGAGTGACAAATATGTAGGTAATTCATGGGACCGTCAACGCGATTTTTGTTTTGTAAACTCGTATTTGCTATCCAGGAATTACATGAGAAACACTGTTTAAAAAACGTCAATCACACTGCAATGGTTTGAATTTTGAAATTTAATGGGTCGCCCCTAATTAGCTCCTAAACTAATTAAACACGAATATATTAACGAACCGGGGAACGACAATGTTTGTTAAGCACCTCCGCGATCCAGCATCGAAAAATACTTGTAAACGAAATGAAATATGGACTGATTACCGGAACTACGAAAATGTACACTTTGTAGGCTACGCTAGGTAATTGGCTCGGCATGAAGAGTTGAACTGACGGGTAGTTGGATTAACAGGGGTGCCAGTGCAGGAAATTACCGCTAGCCAGCGAGGAACGATAACTTTCGCTATATTTCCCCCGCCTCGCGTGTTTCTTCTAGTAGTAGACTTTGCCCCTCTATATTTACTGTAACTTCGCTGTTTTCCAACTAGACGCAGATCTTAACACCTCTCAGATCAGTCTTATTCGACACGCCATAGCAAAACTCCTAAGAAACGATACCAAACACGGTGTGATAGCAATAAAACTGTCAAAATTTCGTTTACGGCTAATTTTTAACCATTTTTTGCCCGAAACAACCACGGATTTCATCTAATCGGATCGCCGACTATGCGAGCACCAAACGCCGAATAGAATTTTTGTACGAAAGAAGAGATTTCTTACACTACATGAAGTTAAAAGCGAAATATGGCCTGGACGGCGGTCGGACGTTGCAAATATGGAATTCCCATTCCATTCCCAAAAATTATCTTGGCCGAAAACCTCGGTATATTATTCGAAATTAATAATGAAACAAAAACGAAAGTTATCATTTTCTCATTTTCAGGAACGGTGGGTAGCGCACGAAAAGCTTTTGCGGCAAAAAACTAGTTGAACCAAACTCTACTAAAATCTATTTTCTTCGCAATCTTTGATAATTTATTAAGACCTCCTAGCCATTTTCTCGCAGACGAGAATATTACGGGACTGTCGTGTAATGTGGAACTGTTAATTCACAACATTTATTCAAAATCATTAGAGCCATTTTTGAGAAACAACAATTCGGTATTTATCACTATCATAACTATAGTTAGTTCCGAGTTTACCCTTATTTCTCGCAGTCCCGGGGTAACATCTGGCTAAATATAAAATATGAGCTTATGAGTTTTCTCTGAGCCGCATTCACACACACGCGCAGTACTGCAGCAAGAAAGAACTCAAAGTCATGGAATGTTAATGGGTTAAGGTCCGGATTACGCGCACCAACACTACGGAACTAGGGTGTTATGACTGTGTCAGAAAACTGCGTGCAAGTTAAACAGATATTAGTCGATGACAGGTACCAATGACAGATGCCATCAATGTAACGACCAAGAAAAATTTTTAAAAAAGTTCAAAAAAGCTTGGTTTTATCTGGATGAAAATTTAAAGGGGGAACGTCAAATAAAATTACCTTATATTCATGCTAAATAAAGGGTAATTGTTGACAGAGACAGTTCAAGAAAGGTTTATGGGACTTTGGCCTTCCCTATATCACTGCATTCTCTTCCAACTTGGAGTGGTATACATCCCACACCTTACAAAACAATATTTATTACCCAAAATCATTCATTACAATAATTACCTATTCCAAGCATCAGCAACCTTCACTCCTACCATGCAGACAAATGAAAATTCTCCCGATTTCTTTAACTGGTGGAAGTCTGTTGCCTAACCCAAATGTTAAGAGAAAATACTTTGCCCTTTCCTTATCATTTACTTTGATTTACGAGATCAAAAGACTCTTACATAACCAATCTCCCTTGGTACAATTAAATTGTAGGTAAAAAGCTATAACGTTTCATCAGTTAAAACTGGAGGAAAATAGGAAACTTTTGGTCGGTAACAAACCAACAATATTCACACCTATAAGAAGCATTTATCAAAATAAACAATAACGGAATAAATAATGTAATGCAGTAGTTGAATATATAAACATAAATGAAGTAGATTAAACAAATACCTCGCTGGCAAACCACTACAATAAAATTAAAATTCAGGGCGACAAATAAGGAAGAACTTACAGGCTAGGAAGGAAAAGGGGATATGACTGGTTCATTCCCAAAACGAACTATTTTCACGAGGAAAATTGACTTTTTCAAATTGAATGTTGGACAACGTCCATTTGTAGCCATACACATAAAGTATGGAGTTATGTTTGGTTTTTTGTTTAGATAACTTTTTGTTTTTGACATTTTATGTCTTTACTTTGCTACATAAACTCGAAAATGTAACGGCCAAGTGTAACGGACAAAAGCGTCACGAAAATTAACCTTTGAGGCCGATTGGACAAGCCAACGTTTTAACCCCAGTTTCAACCTCAGTCCCTGTGGCGTAATGCATAAGGCATCGGTCACCAAAACCGGAGGTTGTGGGTTCGAGTCCCACCAGGGTTAAGATTTTTTTTTGTTTGACATTTTATGTCTTTACTTTGGTACATAAACTCGAAAATGTAACGCGGGATATGTAACGGAGAAGCGTCACTAAATTTGTGTTGGGTTAAGTGCATGGTAACGTCTGTTACAAAAATGAAAAATATTTTTTGTGTTGTAATTTTATATTCCTTTATTTAAAGTAAACAAAATTATATTAAAAGAAAAAGACATAAAATGTCCCTCGTGGTTGCGTACTTGTACGAAAGCTGTACCCACCGTTTGTGTTAGTGATTTTAAATTTTGACGTTTTAAAGAAATTCACTGATTCCTCAATTATGGTGGTGGCATAAGTAGGAGCAACTCAATAAATTAACGTAACATTAAACATCACCAGTTTTTACGTTGAATTTTTTCATTTTTGTTGATGGCTCATTTGTGAGTCGGCTAATTTTTAGATTATTTTATCTTACAGGTTCATTTTTTTGGGAAAATAGTACTTATTTCTTGATCTGGAGGTGGTACTTTTTTCAAAACATTCATTTCGTTGTTTTATGATAGTTTAAGGTACCTCACAAAAAAGTATAGATTCGTCAACACAAAAATCAGGAAAAAACGTCGCAAGGGAGTGAAAAACATTTTGTTTAGTTTTTGAGGACAATAAAACCGATTACGAAGGTTTCGGGCAAATATCCCAACGTCCGAAATCATCGACTAGAACTATGGCAGTGTCCTTGATCTGGCGACATGTTTCTTCCCAGTTGATCAGAATACGCACGCATTAGCCGCCTAAACTCTCAATATATACCCGCACTCTGCACTCTGTTATATTTGCGCAAAGATATGGGTTGCAGTAACCAGACACATTTCTTTTTAAAGCCGTAAAAAAGGCACCAAACGCCTCTCAAACAGCTGAACAGTAGCCAAAGCGAATGAGAGCGATTTATTAATAAACGTTTGTAACTTATTTTGTCAATTTGAAAGAAATAAACGAATCTACTAACGATAGAAGCGATTCAATATCGCATTTATATTTAGAAAAATAATAAGCGGTAGATGAACAATGGAAAGACCAAGCCTGGGAGAGAGGAGGCATTGACCTTTGAGACGTGACAATAGAAAAGGTTTTCAGGAGAAACCCTAAAACAATCACATATTTGGATTTGTTGGCTGCAATCATGAGTATATAAAATGGATACAGGATTGGGTCTAATGGAGTTTGGTGTGATAACACACTTATCCAAGTACCGTTGTAAATTATATTTCGTTCACTGATTACACTCAGAGTGAATCATTCTAGTCCTCGAAAACGTTACAGTGTTGCTCTACTTATCAGAAGCATCCACATTCAATCCCTGTCAGAAAGGAATGCGGTGGTAGTTGGGGATAAAAGCGATTTTTGACGCACTGACGGACAACCGACAGTGACGAACTAAGCTCTATTTATCGCAGTCAAGACAAGCACTGAGTCCTCTTATTACAGAGAGAACGGTGATCGCTTCTTTTGTTCACTGTTCCACGAAATGAACATTGGCTCCCTTCTACCGGATAAACGAAATTGAATTTTCGTCAAGAAGAGTGGCAACACTGGTTCAATACGAGAAAACCGAAGGTTATTTCCGTGTTCGCAGGTTGGCAAGGCAATCAATTGGTAGTTATTAGATCAACTCAATCCCCTCGACTGCCTTTTAGGCGGTGCTGAGAATATTCGCTCAAGGTGCGACATACTCGTATCTACGCTAGCTCTGCTCTTATACAAATACTTTTCCCTCCTCTAGACTTTTGAGTTCTTCGTCCTGCACTGAACAGGCAGTCTTTAATGATAATTCAGTAGTAAATAGTTCGAGTGTAATAACACCAAAAATGAATGTTTACATATAAAGTCATCAAACCTATTATTGTTTGTCAAAAAATATTTTGAGGGTATTGTGTAGAAGTGGTACAACGGCACATTGCACTCCGTTGAATGAATGCTTAAGGATTTTGAGTCTGCAAGTTTGATTCGGTATCACTCAATCGTGTACACCGCACCAGAATAGCGCTGTTGGAATTCCCATCCCTAGGAGGCGTACGACTGCGGGAATAAGGCAAGTTATGTACCTCGGTGCTAAATTCTATAATGTTCTCCCTGAAGCTATCAAGATCTCGCTACAAAAGATAAGCTACCACAGCGGTAGGGCGTTTATTTTGAAAAAGTTTATATACAGTGAGGATTTTGACAAGAATTTGTTTTCTAATATGTTGAACGAGCTTCGCTAATATCCCAGAAATATTTAATAACTTTTTTTCTGTTACTTTCAGTAGAATTTTCCTAATCACCATGAAGCTTTCTTATTTCTTTGTAACTACGTTGACTTTTGTGTTTCTTTGTATTTTATTGTATTTTTATTATTTTTCTAGATAAGGATTATGTACCGCCTGACTCCAATTAAAGGCACCAGGTGATAGGGGTCTAGTGGTGAAGAGAATGGTCCATTCTCCCGACGAAAGTAATTTTTGCCTGAGTCAGTAGCTCTTCAAACATTTCCAAACTTGCCTAGTAACAAATAATTACAGTTACAAGTTACGAAAAAAAATTTTGAGTTTTCTTCAGATCATTACGCTTCAGACCCTCCTGAGTCCGAAAAACGCTATTTGGGAAACTGGTCTGTGTGTGTGTGTGTCTGTGAACGATTTTTAGAGAAAACGACCGTATCAAATCAGCTCAAACTTGATATCTCGCCCGCAGGTTACCGTGAGACGCCAAAATGAGGGTATGAACAAAATCCACCGAAACTTAACTATAGTTATCATAGTGATCAAAACACCAATTTTTTTCCTCAAAAACAGCTCATATGATTTTGATTAAATTTTTTATATTGATAGCTATCAATAAGGCAATTATACCATCAAAATCCCATTTGTGGGAAAATGATGAGAGCAGCACAATAAATTATCAAAATTTTCTTCGTAAATCGGTTTTAGCGAGGTTTTTTTCCTTTTAAACTCCGCTGAAATGTTACTAGTTTTCCACTTACTCAATTCATTTATCACTCAGTTCATTTGAACTTGGCCAAACAACTCTTTACGGCTGCAGGAAGCGGTAACGCTTACAGTTCCAGAATTTATTGTGCTGCTCGTACTCGTTCGGGAATGATAACTATAGTTAACTTTCGGTGGATTTTGTCCAAACCCTTATTTTGGCGTCCCATGGAGGCCTGCGGGCGAGATATCAAGTTTGAGCTGGTTTGGTACAGTGGTTTTCTCTAAAAATCGTTCCCAGACACACATACACACACAGGCTGACTGACACACACAGACCATTTTCCCAAATAGTGTTTTTCGGACTCAGGAGGGTCTGAAACGTAAAGATCTGAAAAAACTCAAAATTTTTTTTTCAGCCGATTACATAACTTTCCTTTCTACTTCGTTGAGCCAAGGAAAGTAAAAAATATCTGAAGAGAACTCAACATTTTTTTCCGGCCGATTACATAACTTTCCTTTCTATTTTGTAGAGCCAAGGAAAGTAAAAATATCTGGTGCGTTGCAACACACAACTTTCCTTAGCTCTACATCAATTCACTTTTAACATGGCTTTTTCTTCTTAATCAATTCATTTATCACTCAGTTCATTTGAAATTGGTCAAAAACACTTTACGGCAGCAGAAAGCGGTAGCGCTTACAGTTCCAGATTTTATTGTGCTGCTCGTACTCATTGCAGGACCAATATTGAGCAATCGGTACACAGATAATTAATGAGGCTGTAGACAAAAATTTTTTGAAGAAGGATTGTAATTACTTTTGCAGAGTTATTGGGTAAAAACTTTTAGAAGTGGTAGTAAGTGGAACGGCGGTACTTGAAATTCAGGAATTTCTGGAGTGAGCCCCATGTATCTCATAAGCGTTTTCAAACACTCACCCTTTAGGTATTGAATTGGACTACAATACCAATTTTTTTTACATTCTACAAAAATTCCAGCGGAGTTTATAAGGAAAAAACTGCACTAAAAACGCTTTTCGTCGAAACTTTTGATCATTTATTGTGCTGCTCTCGTCATTTTCCCACAAATGGGAATTTTATGGTATAATTGTCTTATTGAGAGATATCAATATAAAAAATTTAATCAAAATCGATAGTGCCATTTCTGAGAACAAAAATATTAGGCGTTTTGATCACTATGATAACTATAGTTCACTTTCGATGGATTTTGTTCAAACCCTTATTTTGGCGTTCCATGGTAACGTGCGGGCGAGATATCAAGTTTGAGTGGAGTTGGTGCGGTGGTTCTCTTTAAAAATCGTTCACAGACACACATACACACACAGACTGACTGACACACACAGACCATTTTCCCAAATAGTGTTTTTCGGACTCAGGGGGGTATGAAACGTAAAGATCTGAAGAGAAAATTTTTTTTTCAGCCATTTACATAACTTTCCTTTCTACTTTGTAGAGCCAAGGAAAGTAAAAAGCCATGTACCCGAGTGAATTGACGTAGAGCTAACGATAGTTGTTTGTTTCAACGCACCAGATATTTTTATTTATTTTTCTATCGCCCAAAATGTTTACGTTTTTGTAGTACGTTTGTATCTATATTTATCTGAGTATTTTCTAATGGAAATAAATATAAAAACAAAAAAAAACTTTTAAAAGTAAGCGCTTACCTGTCATTCAGTAGATTTTCTGCTGTATTATGTTGCGTTCCAATGATTCGCGCGACCGGTCACGCACCACCTGCAAAATAACGATGAATTTAATCACATGTAGGCTAATAAACAGTTATTTGGCAATTAAACAATATAAACATGTAAGAAGATTATTCTGGCTGCACTTCGTGTGCGACCTACCCCAACCTGTTTGTTGACAAATGTACCGTGAATGTTTGAATGCAAAGTTGGAGCGTGGGGCTAGTGCTGCAGGTAATTGACTCTGTTGATCACTGCGCGTGTTGAATCCCGGCATTAAAAAACTTTTGAAATTCCTCCACCCTCAACGGTCTCGTTCATATTCATGTTTCTATAAAAGAAGTTTATGATGTTTTCTCGCTAATTTTGGTTAATCGATTTTTTTATAACGACCGTGTTTACTGGTTTGAAATTATCGGCAAAACTGGAAGAGAGGGTATTAAGTGAAACAAATTGGTTTTCTGGGTTGCTACTAATTTTCTCATCAGCGTTATTCATCTTTCATCGTATCTGAGGTTTATTGGAATATCACACTTATGTTTCTGACAATCAAAAGATCGCGTGAGCGGGATGTATAAAGAAATATCTGGTGGGTAGCAACACACAACTTTCCGCCACCCCCGTAATTTCGAATACCACCTACATAGGCGGGCGCTATATCTTCGTTCAACGCAATTTTCACAGGAACATTTATGGAGAACAAAATGTAGGGACTAGTTAGTTGAGAGTAATCCGAAAGCTTGATCGAAATCGTTAGAGCCGTTTTTGAGGAATTGGAGTACCGATAAATAATTATTCGACAAATCTCCTTTTCTGAGTTAACTTGGCTTATATCTCCGTTCAACATATATATACAGAACAAATTATACGGAACGAAATGTTGGTATGGGTAACTAAAAGACACTCCATTAGAATTTATCACATCTGGTGAAGAAGTTACCCTCGAATTTACGGAAATGTTAGAAAAAACGTTATCTTCGACACATTTTGATTTTTATCCCTGTTCAACGGACTGTCAGAGGATCATTTATTGAGAACAATATATAGGTATTAACTATTTGGATACATCTTGAACGTTTGGTGATAATCGTTGAAACCGTTTCGTCAAAAAGCGTGAAAAAACCTATTTTTGCTTCATTGGCCTATATCTCCGTTCACCATATTTTCATGGAGATATGTATGGAGAAGAAAAGTTAGGTATTGATTAGTAGAAGATAATTCGAAAGTTTAATCAAAATCGTTACAGCCGTTTTCGAGAAAAATGCGAAAAACCCTAGTTTTTGGTACATTTTCGTCCCCCCCCCCTTCCAATCGGCCGAAATCGCCCATAACCTTATTTTGGTGTCTACAAAAAATAACGAACAAAACAAAAAAAGAACCAGCTCAATCGGATTAGCCGTTCTCCCGCAAATCGGACTACAGACACACACACACACACGCAGACCACGCGCCGAAATTAGGTTTTTTATACTCAGTAGGGTCTGAAACGTAAAGATCTGTAGAAAACCCAAATTTTTTTTTTTTTGACACGATTACTATACTTTCCTTCCCTTCGGGTAGCGGAAAGTAAAACCCTGCAAATTGTTACACAATGGTTTATTATTCTCATGAACAGCTTGACCTAGTATTAGTGCTCCCCCATCCTATTCGATTCAGCATCGAATACTAGTAAACCATACAAAATATGTCCTGACGTCAATGGAACTACGGAAACGATGATTTTGCCCCGTCGTCATCGGGGAAATTGGTACAGGGGCGCTCGAAGCGAACCCGTTCCAAGGCGAAAGGGGAGTTGAGCCACCGGTTGTTTTTTATTCAGATGGAAGGGAGGGAGGAACGCTGTAGTTCCCGCGTTGTACTGCGTTTCGTAAATTTTTTTTAACCATTTTTGGCCCATTACAACCACGGGCTTCGCTCGATCGGATTGCCGAGATGGCGGGCCCAACTAGATAACAAATCGGATTTTTGTGCAAAAGAACGAACTTTTTAGACCACGTTAAAGGCACCAAACGGCCCGGACGGGGGTCGACGGACGTGGGACGGGGGACAACGGACGGGGGGCGGCGGACGGGGGACGGCGGATGGGGGACGGTGGATGGGGGACGGTTGATGGGGGACGGTGGATGGGGGACGGTGGACGGACATTGCAAATTTGGAATCTCCAAGTCTTGAAACGTAAAGTATCAAATTTTGAGGGGGGGTTGTAAAAAATTTTTCGTGGCCGAAAACATAGGGTTATTATTCAGAATGAATAATAAACCAAAAATTGCACCAAAATTGATTTTGTTCGAGATTTTGGATAATTTATTGTGCTGCTCTCGTCATTTTTTCACGGATGACTGTCGTAGTTATGGTACTGTCTTGTTATTAGGAACTGTTGGAACACAAAATTTACTGGAAATCCTTAAAGAAGTTTTTGAGAAAAAATTCGGTATTTGAACCCTATAATTACTACTTTTAATTGTTTGAATTTTTACCATTTCATGGTAGGCTGAATATCAAGTTTCAGTCGGTCTGGTGCAGCCATTTTCAAAAAAAAGAAACTAAACAAATGAATAGCGATCGTTCTTGACTGTAGAAGTTTACTGTGGATTCTTGAGAGCCAGTCAGGATGAATGAAAAGCTTTCTCTAGGCCGACGTTCGGTTAATTTATTAAGCATCATCAGAACTCGGGAAATTTCTAATAGTTTCTTAAAATAATGACATTCGGAGAAAACAAAAAACAAAAAACATACCTTAACAGTAAACAACAGATTCGAAACCAATCTTAACCAAATTAAGTGAAACGTCGGCCTTCTCAAGTATCCACACCAGAGTAAATAAATAATGATTAATGCAATGAGGAAGGTACCTAGACTACCCCACGCCGGCTCTAGGTATAGAAGGATTCGAAGATGGGAGGAAAGAAGGATATGAGGAAGTTTCACGATAAAACGCCCAAGTTCAAATTAAAATAACACAAGCGGGTGAGATACTGGATTGTTTCCTTATCAAATGACTGTTCCTGAACCCTCAAAGAGGGTTGTATCAGTCTACTGTCATGAAAATTGCCGCGCGGAGGTCTGAGGAATCCCGAACCATATGGGAGGAGTGCTTAATCTGGTTCCCCACCTGATCTATTTACTTGGGTGGCAAGTTTCAAAGCGGCAGATCAACTCAGACCACGTTTCTTTGCCGTGACCTTCTTTGCGAACTTGGCGAAACGGTTATAGGCTTGCTTTGTAGCAGTCAATGCTGCTAGGTTGGTTTGCTCTTTCACCAGCCTTCGCTCACTGTTGTGAAACTACATTTGAGCAGCATTGGTGGTGTCTCGTTTCCCCCATACTGGAAGTACATGATGTGCCTTTGAGAAGGAGAAGAAGTGAAGCCGCCCATTCAAGTCACCATGACCCGTAAGGAATAGGCTCGTCCAGTGGTCTGGATCAATCCACCCTCTCCCAAGACGCTCACGGATGTTAGGGAATACGTATCTCACAGGAGTGTGATACCTAGAAGAACGCCTGCTGATACACCTAGCCAATGCATCTCCTCAGCACTTTTGTCGCATCACATGACGTGCTAACTCACACACACACACACAAATCATTTGCACAAATGGACTCAGTAGCCCTTGAAACAAGCAGGTCTGAAGAAAACTAAAAAAAATTGCAGCCGATTATGAAACTTTCCTTCCTAAAAAGTTCACTATTATTTTTAAAACAGAACTTACTTTGTGGACTAGCCTCCTACTGCTCAGCTAATGGGAATGCCGTGTAACAAGTCATGATTCATTCAACTTCCACTAATCACGT
This sequence comes from Pachypeltis micranthus, assembly GCA_020466155.1. Lineage (NCBI taxonomy): Eukaryota > Metazoa > Arthropoda > Insecta > Hemiptera > Miridae > Pachypeltis > Pachypeltis micranthus. The sequence continues at coordinate 46,344,330 of CM035769.1, forward strand.
AATTTTCGGGATATCAACAGAAATATCAGCTTTTGATAACATGTTTCTAGCGTTGCTTATGAGCAAGAGGATGAAGGAGGGGGGGGGGATGCCAAAAGTGAATTGAGGGGTGAGATCAATCTCAGAATTTCTCCGAACCAAATCTTATCGTCCTAAACGAAGGGAGTTGGAAATGTGCTGCGGAGGGGTAGCGATGAGTCGAAAGGAGGGTGGAAGGGGGGATGAGAGATTGAAAGCCTTGATAGATTAGAAGCCAGCACTGGGAGTCAGGGTACTCAGCCTGATGAAGGGCCACTCGCATTCCTGTTAATACATCAATGAACAACTACCTACAGTGCGAGAGTTCAACAGACAGATAAGCGTTGAATAGTCGGACCTGAAGGGTTCGCTGGAGAAGGGGGTTGAGAGAGAAGTTTAAAGAGCCGAAGGGAAGAACGGAAAGGTCTATTCTAAAGCCCATTTACTAATTGGTATGACCCCATAGGACTTTCCTGGAACCCCCTCCCCCCCCAACATCCACACTTTCTCGTCCGTCAATTTCTCGATTAACAGTAGTCTCCTTTCGATCGTCAAACGTTGGTTTCCGAACGTTTGACGGATTTAGTATATTCGATTAATGTCGTCCAGGGAGGGGAATGTCCAGAAACAAATCCAGACTTTTGCAAGAGAAACTAGCAAGCCTGTGTTACCTTGGTAGACATCATTTACTTATTCCTTGACTTTCTTGATGGAGTATTTCAAAATAATTGGAGCGACGCGCCAAGCAACATTTCTCAACTCCACGTGAAATAAACAATTTTTAGCGCTCTAGCACCAGATACAATTACATTAGTCTACACCAGTAAAAAATGTCGAGTTTTCTTCGGATCTTAACGCATCAAGTCTACTGTTCTAATAACGCCATTCAGAAAAATGGTCGTGTATGTAAACACGATTGAGAGAGAACGGCTGAAAAAATTCGGCTCAAATTGAAACACAGTTAGCAGATAAACATGGGACGTCAGAATATGGGTGTGAGCCAGGTCGGCCTAAAACCCACAGAAGGTATCACAGTGAGCCAAACACCAATTATTTTTTTCTTTCAGAAACTACCTGAAAGATTTCGAGTTATGTTGTTAAGCGCGCGGTAGTCGATGATATAACGTTACTAAAAAACATTCATATGTGGTAAGACGACTGGAACAGCACAATAAATTGTCAAAAGTTTCGACATCAGTCTTCCTACAAATGAGATCTAGAACGGTCAAACTTTTTGTTAGGTGCCTAGTTTTGAGCGCGGCGAAATTTAGATAACGAGCGGTGCGTAGCAACACACAACTTTCCGCCATCCCTCTAAGTCCGAACGCCGGCTACATATGCGGGTGCTATATCTTCGTTCAACGAATTTTTACAGGAACATTTATGGAGAACAAAATGTACGTACTAGTTAGCAGAGAGTACTCCGTAAGTTTGATCGAAATCGTTAGAGCTGTTTTTGAGACAATTGGAATACCGATAAACTAATATTCGCCAAATCTCCTTTTCTGAGTTACCTTGGCTTATATCTCCGTTCAAAATATATATACAGAACGAAATGTGGGTATGGGTGACTATAATACACTCCATTAGAATTTATTATTTACCCTGGAATTTACGGAAATGTTCGAAAAAACCTTATTTTCGACAAATTTTTACTTTCCGCTACCCGAAGGGAAGGAAAGTATAGGTAGTAATCGGCACAAAAAAAAATTTGGGTTTTCTTCAGATCTTTACGTTTCAGACCCTACTGAGTCTAAAAAACCTAATTTCGGCGCGTGGTCCGTGTGTATGTGTGTGTGTGTCTGTAGTTCGATTTGCGGGAGAACGGCTGATCCGATTGAGCTGGTTCTTTTTTTGTTTTGTTCGTTATTTTTTGTAGACACCAAAATAAGGTTATGGACGATTTTGGCCGATGGGAAGGGGGGTGGAGGACGAAAATGTACCAATAACTAGGGTTTTTCGCATTTTTCTCGAAAACGGCTCTAACGATTTTGATTAAACTTTCAAATTATCTTCTCCTAATCAATACCTAACTTTTCTTCTCCATACATATCTCCATGAAAATACGGTGAACGGAGATATGGGCCCCTGAAGCAAAAATAGGTTTTTTACGCTTTTTGGCGAAACGGCTTCAGCGATTTTCACCAAACTCACACGATGTTTTCAAATAGTTAATACCTACATATTGTTCTCAATAAATGTTCCTGTGACGGTCCATTGAACAGAGATAAAAATTAAAATGTGTCAAAAATAACGTTTTTTCTAACATTTCCGTAAATTCCAGGGTAACTTTTTCACCAGATGTGATAAATCTTAATGGAGTGTCTTTAAGTCACCCATACCAACATTTCGTTCTCTATAATTATTTCTGTATATATATGTCGAACGGAGATATAAGCCAAGTTAACTCAGAAAAGGAGATTTGTCGAATATTAATTTATCTGTATTCCAAATTTCTCAAAAACGGCTCTAACGATTTCGATCAAACTTTCGGAGTACTCTCAGCTAACTAGTTCCTACATTTTGTTCTACATAAATGTTCGTGTAAAAATGCGTTGAACGAAGATATAGCGCCCGCCTATGTAGGTGGTGTTCGAACTTAAAGGGGTGGCGGAAAGCTGTGTGTTGCTACGCACCAGATATTTTATTGACCGGACCGTAGGGTTCACGAGTACAGTTCACTGTTCCCTCCCAACTCCGACCATTATTGAGCATAATTTGAGAATTAATGAGGGTGTAAATCCAATTTTTAGGGAAAAGGACAATAATCACTTATGTACAGTTATCGGGTAAAAACCCTTAGAAATGTTAGTAAGTAAAACGGCGGTAGTTGAAATACCAGAATTTCTGGGGTTTGCCCCGTATATTTTATGAGCGTTATTAATGACTCTTCGTATAGTTACTTGATTGGAGTACCGCCTGAATTTTTCCGAAGAACCTAGTAACATTCGAGCGGAATTTATAAGGAAAAAATTATGCTGCACTCGATTTTCGCCGAAATGTTTGGTGTTGCCCTCGTCATTTTTCCACAAATAGGAATTTTATAGTATTGTCTTCTCATTAAGAGCTCTAAATATAAAAGATAAAAAATTTAATCGACGTAGTTAGAGCCGTTTTTAGAAAAAAATTTATGTTTTGATCACTATGATAAATATAGTTGTTTTCGCACAGATTTTACTCATACCCTTATTTTTAGATCTTTAGCTGATTTGGTTCAGCTGTTTTCTCTTAAAATCATTCACAGAAATTCATACACTCACACTCAGATACACAGACCGTTTTCCCAAATAGGGGTTTCCAGGCTCAGTTGGGTCTGAAAAGTAAAAATGTGAAGGGAACTCAACTTTTTTTTTTTAAAGCGATTACATAACTTTCCTTGCTGAAGAGCCAAGGAATGTAACAATGGCGCAATTAAGAAGTCGATTTCACCGATATTAATGATTTATAAATAATAATAGACTGCGGATTCAAAAGAAAAGCAACACAGAAGCATTTGAAAAGTACAGATCAGATAAAACAGCAATATTTCAGTCAACGTTACATTACTTTCCTTTCTACTTCGCTTGAGTTGAAAACTCCGCAGGAGAAGTACTCACCCGCAATTGTTAATGTAAGGGTACAGTTTCAAGTCTTCAAATCTCGTCAAATATTGAGAAAAGTAGACACTTTATTAGTTGATTTAGCGGAACGAATGATTTCGGAGCTCGCGAGAAGTGTATTTAACGGCAGTTCGACGCGAAATGAGGTGATCTCGGGAGGTTTGCGGGGACAATGTGTCCGAGGCTCCGGAGCAAACAGCGACAAGATACGACAAGCCTTTCGCTCGGCTCGTCGCGGTCGTCCTACTGAGTTGAGGTGCGACGGATGAACGCTCATTTTTCGCATTATTAATTTTTTATTACCGTTTATATCTTTATGGACGCAACCAGGAAAGGAAAAAATGAAAAGAAAATTGGAAAAAGGGCAGGTAGGAAGATGATAATAATATAACAAAATAGCAACAAATGATCATCAAAAATTTGGATCCCTCTCCCCTTAATCACTATTAGGTTAAGATAATTAGGAGCAACCAGCGAAATTTCGAACTAAAACGTCTTTACTGTAAAAGTGTAAATTTTTCCCTGTCATTGCAATTCAATAAAACTCGTAGCTTTCCAAAAAAATTATTTGCGACGCATCATGAGTATTCAATGATTTTCATGGCTTCAGCTACTAATTCAATCTACATTCCCCGCACCGCGTTTAAATTTTCTCTGGGCCGTCTAATGACTATTATTACACATTAGTCGTAAGGCTGCAATTACTAGCATCGTTAATTGGTAGGGAATGCAAATTCTTCGTGACCAAGATTTATTATAGAAAAACTACGAAAAAATAGCTTTTCGCCGAAAAGCTTGATAATTCATTGTACTACTAGTCAATTTCCTACGGGCGAAGTGTTTCATGGTGCCGTGGTGTTATTTGGAGATACAAAATACGTTATAAAACTCATTCCAGTCGTTCTTGGGCGGAAAAAATTGATGTTCCGATCATTAGTACAATTGTTTCGTGGCAGATTTTGCTCTGACCGTTGGTGTTCCATGGTGACCTGCCGGCTAAATATAAGATTTGAGCGAATTCGGTACTGGTACAAAAAAGTGCACAGACCATTTTGCCAAATGGGGGTTTTCTGACTCAATAGCCCTTGAAATATGAAGATCTGAAGGAAACTCGAAAAAATCAATTTTTCAGCCGATTAGATAACTTCCCTTTCAGTTTATGATTCATTCTGAATAATAACCCTATGTTTTCGGTCTGGAAAAATTTTGTACAATTCCCCTCCCCCCTCAAAATTTGCTACTTAACGTTTCAAGACATGGGGACTCCAAATCTGCAATGTCCGTCCGCCGTCCAGGCAGTTTTGAGCTTTTAACGTGGTCTAAAACATCCGTCCTTTCGCACAAAAATCCCATTTGGTATGTATTTGTGCCCGCCATCTCGGAAATCCGATCGGACGAAGCCCAAGGTTGTTATGGACAAAAAATGGTTTAACAAATTTACAAAACGCAGTATAATCGCAATTACGCCGTGTTTCGTATCGTTTCCAAGGTATTTTTACATCCTGGGTCGAATGGAATGAGTATTAGGTATTAAAGAAATTGGGTTACCCCCCTTCCCGGACACTACACCACTCTGTTAACCTTTCTCTTCCTGTATAAAGTCCACGACCAACTGACTGACTTTAGTACTGACTTAACGGCCAGACAATGATGTCTTTACATCGAAAGCGCTTGCCCACAGTAACTCACAAGCCAGAGGAGACGGACTCACCTAACAGGTACGTTAACTTTAGGAATGAGTATTAAACGTGCACAACTGCGTATAATGAAATTACAGTAATTATAGTGAGCCAAAGTCAACTAATTGAAAAAACTCGCGGGAAGTACAGCGGAAGGCAACGTTTCGTTGTTAGTACTCCCTCCCTCCCGTCACATCAACACCACCCGCCCGCTTGACTCGCAGCGTCGTGCCAATTGCCTACAGGCGCTTACGGGCGCCTGGCGCGGGGGGAATATTTAGTTTTCGTAGTTCCATTGTAGTCAGGTTTACTAATATTTTTCGATACTGAATCGAATGGGATGGGTCTCGGAGCAGTAATACTAGGTCGAGCTGTTCATGAGAATAATAAACCGTTCTTTATTTGATGAAGCCAAGGAAAGTAAAAATCAATTGGTCCAGTCGTTCTCTCGCATGTTGAACTACCGAGGTTAGGTTTTTTGATTTGGCAGGCTTAAAAACAAAGAACAGAAGAATACTTTGGTTAGCTGAATTTATTGTTGCTTCAGGATCGTCAGACGGACATTTATGGAGAACAATAAGTAGGTATTGACTAATTGAAGACATCCAATTAGATCATCGTTAGAGCAGCTCTTCCAATCAGTAAAAAAACTCTTTTCCACAGCCACATCTCGCATCGCCACACTAAATTATGTACATCACGAAAGTTAGATGTCGATTGGTAGACAAGGAGAGGACAGACAATTAGGAATTTTAAGCCAAACCATTTGAGTAAAACACGGAAATCCCTGATATTTGGTACATACTCCCCTTTTTCCTTCATCACCAACACTTACCATCGATGGAAATCGATTATAACCTTATTTTCAAGCCTTCAACAATCAACAAAACAAACAACCCAGATCAATGGGTCAAGCCGTTTCCCCGCCAATAACATGCACAGTTTTTTCTTTTCAATTCTATGTGCCTCAAAAAGACATGTTCAGCTGATCACATAACTCTTTCTACTTAGTACGGCTAAAGAAAGTATGAAAGGACGATGCTCATTATGGACCGAATTTGCGAGGGAACCCCGATCTTCAACCGTGTGCTGCCGATATCGAAGTCCAACTTCAAATTTTCTTTTGTTTGTACGAAACTTGAAATCCCCAATAACAAATTATTGATAGCTATGGATTGATGAATAATCGTGCATTATGTTGCAGGGGTTTAAGATTTTGACATTTGAAGTGGTTTTTTTTTTCATTTAGGACTGAGGGACGGTCGGCATATGAGGCCTGCCGATATCAGTTTCACTTTTTCACGTGCTACTTACCATGGAAGAAGGATGAATTGTAGGTGATCTGGAGGCAGACTGAAGGCTCTTACGCGAAATATAAATTAGACTTGGCGAAACGAGAAATGTCGACTACCAAGAAACGGCGCATACATGGATTTTCACATCTTAACATTATCATCTTGTTTGCACATTAAACCTTCAATGCGCTACTGCAATCACGAACTAATTACGCTCACGGTTAGCGACTAAACCTACCTATCGGCTTTAACATGAAAGCCTCGTTAATGGGTACTTAGAGTCCAAGTTCACACCCGTCCACTCAGGATGGGCAATATTTGGTTAGAGCAAGCGACTGAGTGGCCTGAGACATGCATCGGGAGAGGGTCGCTAAGCCAATGGATGTACACTAATAGAGCTTGTCTTCGGGCGAGGTTACATCGAAAACCGTTCTAAACATGGCGCAACTAGAGTCAAATCTGTTGGGTTACTCGACGCCCGTCCCGGAGTTTGAGTCTCGAGTTTGGCTTCATGTAATTAGAATCTTCGTCAGTCTCCATCTTGTCAACAATCAATATTTAATAAATTGGAAAGCTCCTTGTATTAAGTCCAGAGTAATTAATGTTGTATTCGGAGGGGCGAGAGTTTATGAGAGACGTAATGAAGTTCTCAAGTATCGACCTGCTCTGAAGACGGTGAAGGCTAATTTCCCTTGACACATTGCTCCTGTTATCCGTGAAATAACCTTTGACTCGGCCGGTGAGGCAAAAAATGGTAGTAACTTCACGAAAGAGGGGCGTGTTCCTCCGCACGAAGCAAGTAAATTTAACGCACTCCTCTTCACATACGCAAATTCACACGTCGAAACAATACATTGGCACTCACTTCATCTAGCACAACCTTAAATCGTTCGAAAATACGTTACTAAACTACCAACACGATATTTGTGAGGACACTACCTACCATCACACGAGCGGGATTTATAAAAGAAAAAACTATTCTCGTGAAATAATTCATTAATTTTTTGTGGTGCCCCTGTAATTTTCCCACAAACAAAAGTCCTGTATGTCCAAATAACACTACGGTACCAAACATTCTCGCTCGTAGGAAATTGACTGGAGTAGCACAATCAATTATCAAACTTTACGACGAAAAGCTATTTTTCTGGAGTCTTCCCCTATATATTTCGATCATGTAGCTGTTGAGTCCCCAATAAAAGTACGTAGGTAGTAAAATAAACTACCTACAGCTAAAGCCATGGAAATCATTTTATACACGTGGGGCTGTTAAAGTTGAGTGATGCGTCGCACCAGATATTTTTCGAAAGCTCAAGTATATTGTTGGATGTATAAGAGTATGTTTAGTCATAAACACATATAACACTTCTTCCTTGGTAAGGGTCATACCTACTACATAAGATGGTAATGTATCTATTGAGCTGATATTTAAGGTGACGGAGGAGTGAACTTCATTAAATTTAAATTGTGCTCAAAGTCAACTATGAGGAGGAAGAAGCACGTGAAAACCAATCGAGCAGAGAGGAAATTAAATTCTTGAATGTGGAAGAGAGACCTCAACTTAACCGCGAAGGGTCCTGCCAGAAGAGGTAAAGGTTAGAGGGCCAGCGTTAATGTGGTTAGGTGGTGTTGCCTAAACAAATCTTACGAGAGGTAAATGGACATCGGTGGTAAAGGGCTACCGAACAATTAAAAGTTGAATGGTCATTGTTCAGCGGCCTAGTGCTTCACACTATGACTGATGCCTTCGTTTCGGTCGGGGTTTCGGCCGCAATGGAGGTAGTCTCGGAAGAAAAGATTACTAAAAAAAAAATCTGGTGCGACGCATCACGCAACATTTGAAAATATCAACCGCTTTACCAACTAATTCAAATACGTTCTTCACTCACTTTATATATACTCGGTAGGACATAAGTTAATGTTTTATATTGAAACGGGTAGAGGTTAACATTCGGAACTTTTTTTATTGCCCCTCCTTATACTACGACCTTCATTGAGTAACCGACCAACCGAAATGCAGGAGAAAAAATTTTTACTCGAAGTTTTACGGGCAGGTTTTCAAATTCGACAAGTACATTAACAATCTGCCCGTAAAACTTCGAGTAAAAATTTTTTTGCGATGCGTTTTTCCACTTGTCCGTTGTGATTCGTTTTTCCACTTGTCCGTTGCGATTCGGTTTTGCACGTTTAAGTTTCACTTCTACCATGTGTGACTGTCACACATTTGTTTTTCTTTACCTCAATCATTTCACCAGAAAAAATATCGAAACCGACGGCGGCATTCCTTGTATAATCTGAAAGTGGTTAAGAGACTGCACAAACCACGAACTCTCGCATCCCATAAAACTAGCGAACTGATTATTTACTTACGAATGAACGAGCGGCGGAGGAAGTTAGTCAATGAGTAGAAATAGTTTGCGAATCCTTAGTAATGGTTTAGTCAGTAAAACAAAGAACGTTATTACTTCGTCTTATACTCATCACTGCATGCCCTTTCAAACGATTCAGTAAATCGGAAATGGATATACCAAGATCCTGTACGCCCAGTGAAGGAAAAGGATGGAGGTCATGCACCTCTGGGGAAACCCGCTAGAAGTGAAGGGAGGCGAATTTAAGGTGTCCTAAATAGTTGTTAAAATAAAATACCATATTTACATGACACAAACGAAAAACTACCAGGCGGATTTACGGACCACCCTATACAAAAAAGACTTAGAACCAACAATCAGCAGGCTTATTTAAGACATACCTTACATTCGCTTCTTTTTACTTCTAGCAGGTTCCCCCAAAGGTGCATGACCTCCATACCTCTCCCCCCCCCCTTCCCTGACACTACACCACTCTGTTAACCTTTCTGTGCCTGTATAAAGTCCACGACCAACTGACTGACTTTAGTACTGACTTAACAGCCAGACGATAATGTCTTTACATCGAAAGCGCTCTCCCAGAGTATCTCACCAGCAGAGAAGACGGACTCACCTAACAGGTACGTTAACTTTAGTAATTTACCTATTGGCGGAACTAACCCAATTACTTTAAAGTGTAAACAGTTGCTGAACAGTATTTTTTAACGTTATCAAACCCAGACGAAACAAGAACCAACGAAATACAACTTTATACTTTTAACCAGTTTTCTAGTCAAACAACGGAAAATGCCAAAGTCAACTAAGATCAAGTACATTCCCGAATATAGTAATCATGTTAACCCACATCTTTAAATACATCTGTGCAAGACATATTTTCAACCGTGAGCCCAGTTTTCTTTCACATAATCATTTATCGAAGAAAAATCAAATCATCATTATCTGAATTCAATTAAAAAATATCAGGCATTATCCTCCGCAAACTCGGAATATACGAACACTGTATACACAAACACGAACACTTGATAAATTTTTACGGCAATCCTCGCTGCACAATCTTGCCTCCCCACCGCCCACCCCGGCAAAGTATCAAAAATCGAAGAAAGCTCGTTTCACGGTCGTTACCTATCGCCGCCTGTTTCCTCGATAAACAACTAAAAACAGTTGATATATAGGATCACTAGTCGTTCACGAGTATAGTTGTAATATGAACTAACGAAACAGTGTGAATAGATCTGAAAAGCACCATATTTCCCTATTATATTTTCGTAGTCCCAATCGCTTCGCCAAAAAAAATATCGAAAACTAACGACGTCATTCGTAGCTGCATAGTCTTAAATTGTTAAAATACCACAAGTTAATCAGTGGATTAGCGATGTGTCTTGATGTTTTAGATCTCAATCGATCTGGAAGGGATTTTCCAAACGATTACCAAAACTTTTGACAAACCACCATAACCTCGATTCATGTTTTTAACAGTGTTTTCTGGCAAACAACACAAAATGCCCAAATCTGTTTATGTAATTACGGGCTGCTGCGTTCCCTATTATAATGAAATACCCTTGGACAAATCATGACGTATGCCACATTTCTATAACATAATCACTTAACCACGAAAAAATAATTATCAGAGATCAATTAAAAAATATCAGGTACGAAGCATACAGCTTTCCCCATCCCCCATAAATATTATGATACGTCGCGTATATACGAACGCAGTATCTTCGATCTACGCATTTCTACGATAACGTTTATGGAGTACAAAGGTAGATATTAGTTAGCTGAAGTACCCTGCGAATGATCAAAATTGTCATGGCTGTTTTTAAAAAATATCTGATGCAGATTAACTTTCCTCTGTCCTACGAGCATATCACCTCTAGCAACTAATAAAATATTATTTTCGTTAAGGGAATCTGAAATAGTTAGAGCTTAGCTCAACGTTCTGCATAGAAAATGGTTTGAGCGTATAGCTCCGGCATTTATAAAGTCGCTAGTACGTATACAACGAATATTATTGAGTAATCAGTGCATCAGAGATTTATGATCTTTATGAGAAGCATCTTGCACTTTTGCTAATTATTGAGTAAACACTGCGAGAAATGGGAGTAAGTGACATGGCCAGAATGCTTTTAACTATTTTATGAACCATTCAAGTCTGATTTATTGAAATACTTCCTCAATTTTGCAACTACCAGCACATTTGTTATGATAAGGTTAGGATTTTATGAGGTGGATTTACAAGGAAAATACTGCGGTAAAATCTATCATATTCGGAATGTTTGATTATTTATTGTGCTCCTCTGGTCATTTTCCCGTGAACGAAAATTTCAGAGTGCTCATATGTAATTTGGCACTGTACCAGTAAACAATTTATTCAAAATCGTTTGACGGATTTTGGAGGGGACAAATATTTCATGTTTTGATTACTACTATAACTATGGATATTTAAGACTCATTTTCCTTATACCCTTATTTTCTCATCCATTGTTGATCTGCAGGCTAAATATGAAATTTGAGCTGAACTGTTCGACCAGTCTGTTGTGTTTACGAAGCTCACTGTAAATATAGCTCACCCAAAGAAGGAAACTGATTAAATAATAGTTAACGAGATGGGAAAGACACCTAGGCAGCCCTACGTCGGCTCTAGGGATAGAAGGATTGGGAGAGGGAAGGAAAGAAAGATAAGAGAATGTATCACGATAGAAGGCATGGGCCTGTTCAGATATGTAGACCTGAGCAACACGTGAGTGGTGATACCTGGGGGAACGCCTGCTGGCACCCAGCCCGCGCATCTCCTTGTACAATACGCTGCTCGAGGACATGGTCGAAGTTGCTGCCCTGATCTTACCTGCTGCCACTCCACGAGCTTACGACACAGTCATACGAGGTCCGTCATATTTAGGGCTCTTGGCTTGCAAAGGTAGTGCAAAATCCTAGCTGCCAGATACTATCCAAACATCCAGGATCACTGCAGATTGGCCTGGACCAATGGCCACGATGTCAGGCTTCAGCCCTTCTCCAGAGACTACGCAGCAGAGCCACTTCCTCAACAGTTCCCAGCCCTCAGATGACAATGTGCCAGACACCTGCTTGCCATGACGCTTGATGCGGCCCCCATGAGTACGTAGATACAGGTCTGTTTCCTTATTTGATGACTGTACCTAAACCCTCGACGAGGGTTATATCAGTCATGGAAGTTGCGGTTTCGCTAATATGCAAGAAGCCGGCCTCTGCAGCATCCACCAAACTCAGACCTGTGGAGGTACGGCAGGTATTTGGTCGTTAGCCAGTCTCCCGGTAGAGAGCTGTTGCCCGTGTGTGACCGTTGCCCGCTGACGTATTCCCTGCGTGTCGTATGAGCCGACTAAAAGGGACAGCCGGGTGGGCCCAGCTTGAAAGACAACCTCACCTCTATGAGGTCCCCGCAGGATTACATCCAACGAGGCTTAACTGTGGCTGGGCGTCACAGTGTACTCTGTCGCCACACTGTGCTCACCCAGCAGTTGGGGGTCCAGAATTCCACTGCCGTACTCCCTGCGTGTTCGTATAAGCCGAACTAAAAGGGAGACAACTTACACTTCATTCACATACATGACACACTGAGACCCCCTACTTTTTAGCTGGGATCATGAACACACCCCCGCGAGGAAGGGGACAGGGAATTCTCCTGCCGTATCCCTCTGCGTGGTCGTTAAATCCGGCCTTAAAAAGGGGCTTAAAGCTCACGACACTGACATTCACAACATATTCCAGATACAAAATACACTGCAACGACTTGCGTGGCAGAACACATTGACTTAACACTCATAATGGGCGAAAGACAGTCCTGGAAGTAGCTCACTAACACTGAGCGATCCCCTATATAGGTGCGGCCTTCCCGGAATGAGGAGGAAAAAACCAGGTTTGAGGCGTTCCTGGGGCGGCTGATAGCGTGTGTCGCTCACCACATCACTAGTGGCGGAGGGCTGACTCTGAGGAGCGGCCGAAAAATCCCTCATGCGTCTTAGTCCCGGTGGGTGGCCGAGGGCTGACTCTGAGCAGCGGCCGAAAAATCCCTCATGCGTCTTAGTCCCGGTGGGTGGCCGGACTGGCAGCTGCGGCGCATGTGGGGGCCTCCCTTTGACCCTCAGCGGACCAGCGAAAGGGCTAGAATCAATATGCCTGAGGAGCTTCCAGGACACTGCCTCAGGCACCTCTTGCTCAATACCTGCAACACACACACAACAAATGAACTCACAGGATGACTACTTCGCAGTCTGCTTCTTTTCTCCCCCCTCAATTAGTAAAACATGACAAAGTCAACTAAATCTTCAGCAGGTAATAAACAACGCCACCTGCGCCTCTTCCTCGGGCTCACCAAGCTCGACCCTCCCTCTTCGGGATGATGAACAACCTACTCGTCGTCCAGAAACAAACAAAGAGCCCGGAAAGAACTGGGCAAACCGCGTTCATCTCCCCCCTTCTCCCCCATAGTAGCCGGGCAGACGGCCGGGCAGCAGCTACTACAAGCACTCGACATCCCGTCGACTAATCTAGCCGGACATGGAGCAGATCTGTGCATATGTCCAAATCATCCTGACGGCCAACTGGCGCGGATGAGAGGTCAACGCGACAGGACCTATCTTTGGGACCTCGTCACTGGTTGCCTCTTCGAAATTTCGAAGCTGGCTATAAAAGCTAATGCCCCCAACGTGTCGCCCCCTGCCACTCCCCTGCACGAGAAACTGTGGCGGCTGTCGTGAGGAAGAGCTGCGTGGATTGCCCAGCAATTGCCCAGCAGCCAGTGCCACCAGCCTCCCAAACTCGGAGCTTCAACCAGCCAGGGGTGGTACCCCAGGCCCTCTTATGCGGCAGTGGCGCTACGCTCGCCTTCCTCCCCCTCATGGGAGCTGAAGGGCTGAATGGCAGTCTGCCAGGGGCCCAGGAAGCGCTGCAGGGAAGCAGGGAAAAGGCTAGAGGGCCAGCCAAGCTGATGGGCAGGCCGGGCCGAGGCTGGCGCTTCCCGCCTCCGGCCTCCGCCCAAAAACAGAGGCAAAAATGAAAATAAAAGCAAAAATAAAGCCTCAAGCCTCCACCGCCTAAACCGCCACCTCCTAAAACCCGACAAAACGTGGTAGTGGTTGAGCATACATATGTAAGGAAGGAGGCTGGTCCCTCAGCACTGATGCAATGGAAGCGCTTATATCGCGGTTTCCCACCTGATCTAACGATGTACTTGAGTGGCAAGCTTCCAAAGGACAGGTCAACTATGACCACGTTTCTTAGCCATTGGCTTCTTCGCAAACTTAGCAAAATGGTTATAGGCTTGCTGTGTAGCAGTCAATGCTGCTAAGTTCGTTTGCCCTCCCAACAACTGTCGCTCACCATTGTAGAAACTGCAGTGGAGCAGCACATGGTTTCTTGTTTCCTCCGCACTGGAGGCACAAGACGTGCATAATGGAGAGTCTTTCAGAGAAAAGAAGTGGAGCCGCGCATTGAAGTCACCATGTCCCGTGAGGAACTGGCTCGTCCAGTGATCTGGCTCAATCCATTTTCTTGAAAGACGTTCACGGATGTTGGAGAAGAACTCATACGTATCACGTCCCTTTGACGAGGATTCCCATCTCACTTGCCATTTCTCTAAAGCCCATTCGTCGATGGCGGCCAGTTTCTGTTCTGTGTTGAGATCCGCATGGAGTTCAGCCCAAAGCGCGGAAGCTCCCGTTTCACTCTCCACTTGTCAACCATGCACTCAACGGCCAAATCAACTGGTAACTGACCAGTGATCACCTGGAGTGCTTCTGTAGATACAGTCTTGTAGGCCTTGGTGATCCACAGGAGCGCAGCTATACTCTCTTTTGATTGACTGTTAGTTTGCTACCCCAGACAACGGGGCAGTAGCCAATCACGCCTAGATAGATGGCCTTATACATGAGGATAGTGTCATGGTAACACACACCCCAAGTAGCCTTTGTAATTGTACGCAGTGAGGCAAACCTTGCAATGGTAGTGCCTTTAAGGGACTGGAGGTGTTGGTTGAAGCCCCTCCTCTCACCTATATTCACTCCTAAATACTTGACGTGCTTTTCAAGAAGGAGCCTGTGGCCGCCAAAGCGTATTGAGGGTGGATTATTCACTTTCCCTTTCAAGAGGATTAGCTGGGTTTTTTCCTCAGTCACCTGCATCTTGACATGCTCGCACCATTGGTTGACAGTGCAGAGCACGTGGTGGGTTTTTTCTTCAATTTGGCGGACTGACTCAGCAAAGATCAGCACGGTCAAGTCATCCACATTGGCGTACAGCTCACAGTCAGTCTCCATGAGTTTCCTGTGAAGACCTTCGAAGAAGGCATTCCAGAGTGCTGGTCCAAGGACCGAGCCCGGTGGGCACCCCTTCTCAATCTTTCTCTGGACAGAGACATGCCTGCATTCGATCGTAGCAGTTCTGTATGTCAGATAACTTCTGACGAGCGCGTACAGGTTGCGGGGGATTCCCCTACTTTTCAGCTCATTAAGGAGCGCTGGCCACCAATGGTTGTCAAACGCTCCTCTGATGTCAATCAGAACTGCTACGACGTACTTAGCCGGTGCTAGCAGGAAAACACGCCGAATCTCGACAATGACATCCTGCGTGTACCTCCTTTGGTACACCCGTATTGCCTGCCTGTGAGGTTGCGGCCAAAGACTCCTTCGAGGGACTGCAACATCAAGATTTCTAGTGTTTTGCCTAATATGGAAAGAAGGCTGAGTGGTTTCCATGATTGCGGGTCTGACTGATTGCGGTCGCCTCCCTTTTGAAGAGTGACAACACGCGCAGAGTTCCACTGAGTGGGGAACTGTCCGACCGGCAGACAGTCATTAAATAAATTAAGGAGGCCGCTGCAGATTACTAAACTTTATTTTATACCTTGTAGGGCTAATATAATTAGAATCTTCCCGAACTCCAAGGTGCGTTATGCTCAAGCAGAAGAAGTCCCAACAGGTACATCGGCTTTAATTACCCAACAGAAATTTGGATTTGCTAGAAAATCTAGGTCAATTCCTTACTAAAACGCAAAATAAACCGAATATCATTGTTGAAACTGGAGCTTCGAATATTTCGAACGGCAGCAGAGCGGGACCTCCCATCTAGTTAACGTGTGATTATGCGACTTGTGAAGTAGGTATCGTAAACGTGACATTAGCCGAATACATTACCATCGGCAATGAGCCGCGCGTTTGGTTGAAGACAGGGATGGCGGGGAGGGGGGACCTCCCCGAGTTCCGCTGCGGAAAAGACCGCAACCCCCTGACACACAGTACGCTTCGTTGTATGCAGAAGAGGGAATGAAGCGAGCGCATTAATAAAACCGCTGTTTACCAAACTTCCTCTTCCAACACACATCAACGTCGATAAGATTAAATAGGAAGTTACAACATTATCATAACGGAACTCAAAGTCGCGTGAACTTGGTTGCCTCGAAATTCTGATCCAACTCGCTAACAATCCATTGTCGGTATATTACATTGTTTTGAAGTTCATGGCGAGGGAGATCGAATCCCAAAACCCACAACACACATGTTCAACCCCTTGGTTGGAAAAAAATGAATGCTGGTGCGAAACACCACACGTGGTCTTCGTGCGTGCATGGAGACCAGAATGTAGATAGCTAGTCGTAGCCCCAATTTTAAGAGTGAAAAACAATATTTCATTATTAATGTTGTACTGTTGTGATGATCACAGAAAAAAATTATTAAAATCATTTCGGCCGTTTTTGAAAAAATAAATATTCGGTGTTACGATCACTATAACTATAGTTGCCGATTGCTTAATTCCCTTCCTACTTCGCAGAGCTAAGGAAAGAGATGAAGAACCCGTCATACAACTAAAGTTCAATAAGTAAGTTAGTACGATCCAGTGAATAGAAGCTACCGCAAATGTAAACAAGCAGCGGAAAATGCTTGGTAGAAGCTCAGAATCGTCGATTTAGATCGCTGACCAATCGAACCGCACGATAAATCGATGATTTATTCCGACGATGTTGGTGAAACTCGACAATTGCCGTTTAATGGCTGAAATCTCCGTTTTAACAACTAAACTATCTTCACTTAATTCGGTAAAACGGGACATTATATTCACAATTTTCGTCTCAGAACTACTTCAACGCTCTAAATTTACCTGGCACTCTAATTTCTTGTTTCATAAGGGATTGGCGACGGTGAATTTGTAATGTGAACACTTGAGGGTATTTGTTTTAAATCGTGTAAAAGGACTCTACACAAACACAAAACACAAAACGATGTTGAAATGTGGGTATGGTTATGACATTTTTAGACTGACTGAGACTGCGTATCGGGGGCTCCTGCGTTCGGCGCTTGATATCAACAAAACAGATGTTAGTTACTAATCACAAATAACTACTGGAGTAGTGTGCCCGCATTATGATTCCGCTGAACGTTTTAAAGCGGGAAAAAGGTACCGAAACTACGTCCGAATAACTGTCCCTCAACGCCGCTCTTCGAACTGAACGGATGACAACATGATCATTAATTATTCTTACTGAAATATCGTGTGCGACGCATAACGTAACATTCTTCGGTTCACTTTGACACGGATATATCTTACGGTTGAGGGATCATTCCAAAATTTCCGACGTTACAAAAACTCCTTATGACATGCTTGGCTCAGAATCAGCCGACTATGGGGCTCCTAAACTACTTTTTGTTGGGCAAAATAGACTCATCATGATCATATGTTTTCCCCGATAAGGCAGACAATACCTTCACTTAAAATCCAGCAACAAAGGTTGGTATGATTTAAACAGACTCCGTACAGGGAAAGGAGAAAGGGACAGTAAAGGATGGTGCGACGCTGAAGTTCTCTGAGAGTTCGAGTAATATCCATCCATTTTCACATAGAAGCACTATCCCCAGTGCCATCCAGAACTTATGCCAATCGTGTGAAACTCCCTTAAAAAAACGGTGAAAAGTTGAACGCTAATAATACAATTAATTTCCCTTAATTTGAGCTAAGAACAGAAGAGTGGTGTAGTTATTATCAGTAGCACCCAGTGGTGAATGACGCAAAATCGGAAAAAATCTCGGTGTCTGTGCGGTGATCATCTTCGAATGGAAGATGTCGCGTTGCCACGACGTTTCATGGAAACTGCCTTAGAACAAACCAGTGAAAAGCAGAAAATTCCAAGAATAGGCTCTGAAAACTCCAGGTTGAACGTTATTCACCCTCACTCCCTTGCCCTTGATGGGCACTGCGATTTGGCGAACAAACTTATTGCACAGAAGGTGGCACGTGGGATAGCGGAGGGAAGGCCTGTAAAGGAGGGTCCCCACAGGGCGAGTTGCGGAGCTTCACTCAGGACGGCACCCCGGGGACGGGGAAGAGAGTAGGAGCCATAACCGCTCTCCTGAACAGCTCGTAATTTGAGTTCGCCTAGCAAGAAGAGCCTGTAGAAGAGGGTTTATAAGTGCATCGTACTTTTCTTTTGTTCCAAACTCCCGTACTTCCTCTTCCTTTTCGTCCCTCTTTTCTTCCTTTTAACTGTACTTAAAAAACTTCGAGTGCTTCCCTCCTTCTCCGACCGTTCATCCTCAAAGTGCGAACGAGGCCTTAAGATGTTAAAATCCTCCAACTCCCCCCCCCTTACCCCACCACTGACTCAGTACTGCCATAATTGTTTGCCCTCGTCCCCTCCCTTTCCAACCGCACTCCCAAAAAGTTCAATTCATATAACCTTCCCAAAGTAAAGGGAAAACATTTCTCCCTCTTTTGGTCCAACGACCCGGCGCGTTCTTTCATCTGACCTCTAGTTGTTACTTAATCTCTTTTTTCTTCTTCTTTTTACTTCGAAAGAAGAGAAAGGTGCCCGTTTATTCAACGGAAAAGGTATTTTACATAATAATTAACGACTTTTTTCTTCTCCTTAGTTACTCCAACTCCTCCAACTTATATCGTTGCTTATTATTTGTAAGTGCTGAAGTTGGTTGAGCCCGAGTTGAGTTTTATGGGTAAAACTTTTGAGATCATATTGAGCCACAAAACTACGTAGAAACGAACATAATTAATTCATGGTGATTATGCACTAACCGTTATTGACAGCAGACAGGCCAAGTTCGGGTTGATGGGAAGTCTTCAGCGAGGTGCACTTAAACTAATGTTAAAGGCCACCTATAACGTAAAAATATTCCATGATATTACACTCCGCTACTCAAAGACCCCTGCGGAGCATAAATTACCTTGATTTAAATATCAAAACTTTCCTCAAACTCGCGTGAATTCTGCATTTTTTGTCATCCAGCGACAGTCAAATTGGTTTTTCATTCAATGTACAAGAACGTCGAGCTATGTTCTACTGAAAAACTGAAGGTTTTAACGTTCCCAGATATATTGAGTCTCCACCACTAATATTCAGTAATCAATGCATAGGTGATTCAGGATGCTGGAGCCAGCTAGTATACACAGTAAGAATCCATCGTTCGACGAAAAAACAGGACGATCTGAAGCACTTCATGCAGTACTGCGGAGCGGAAGCGAAAAAGGTTTTTCCCGAACTAACTCGCAATGCTGGGGCTTTATCTCAGAGCAAACATGCGAGATAAGACAAAACCTTCTGAGGATGGAGAGGAAGGACTTGAGGCAGATTGTTGGGATCATCGCCGGGAAGTGCTATATATATAAGCCGCAATATTAGTTGGAGTGATCTACTTTTCCCGTTTTCCCCCAGTACAATGAGCGTTTTGCCAGTGTTCTGATTTTTATTCCCATTCAATTCTACGCTTGCGCAAACGTAGATATCAACTCTGATACCTCAACGTTTAAGCTTGGCCGGAAAAGCCAAGATATAACTCTTCATAGCAATACCGTACGGGCGTTTTTGGTAACTGCCCCCCCCCCTCCTCAACCCGTGAAAAGGCCATTTCACGCGTCAAATTATTTCATGAAACACGTGTTGTCAACCTCGCGTAAGACGTTTCGTAGCTTCGTTTGTATCGACTGCACTCGACTTTCTCTTCGGTGAAATAGTCAAACGAGGAGTGGCGTGAAAGATAACGCTGTCCAGTTTAATACTTGGGAAAAACCAATAAATCAGGAACAATGCGGAAAAGAAGGAAAAGCCGATCGGTGGATGTTGTGGTGAAGTGGCGGGGGGGGGGAGGTAGCCAGCTTTTGTTTGCCGAAGGCGAAACGATGGCCGCAGTAGCGGAGGTTTGAGGTTGGGGGTAATCTTTCTATTTCGTTTCCCCTTTTCAACCCTCTCAATCAATCACAAACCCCCTCCCCTTCCACCCACACACCGCCCCTCCAAGTTCTTTCTAAACCACCATTTCACCCTCCAAAACATCAGTTCTGTGGCACACACAGAAAAAAGAAAAAAATAGGAACCACCTCGTATCCGCAAATGAAACATACATTTTTACGAAGAGACATCCATTCGGTTGATTGTAACTCATCCGTCCGACTTTATCCTTCTTTAATATAAAAATACTCTACCGTTCTTCTTCCATAGCCAGACCACCTCATTTCTTCCATCGTTCCCCTTTTATGCTCCACGTCGAGGCTCAAACTCTTCAACCCATTCGACCGAGAAACAATATTTTTGCCTCTTCCAGCTCATCTCGCCCTCAATTACGAAAGCTCCCAGTCGACACTCGACACTTATGAAACCAATATTGGAGATGGTCAGATTGTCCCTCTAAATAACGAGAGTTTTCTGCTTTGTTGACACACCGGTGAACCGGCTCAAATTCTAACCTACGTACCGGAGAAAAGGTTCAGAGTTACATAATAAATATAACTAAAACTTTTTTCGATTAAAAAAAATTGGATGTTTTCACTATCCAATCACCACCAATTTGGCTCATAATCGTATTTTGGCGCTCCACATTGATCTTCAGAATGAATATCATGTTTGTGCTAATTGGTTGGGAAATTTTCTCCCTCAATCGTGCTCACGGACGCGCACACAGACTATTTTCTCAAATGCTGTTGAGAAAGCCAGAAGACTCAGAATTCTCTGAAGAATTACAAGTTAATCAAAAACGCTTTCAGCTGATTACACAACTCTTTTTCGTACTAAGTAGGGCTAATGAAAGTGAAAAGGAGCAACTCTGGTGGGAAATAATTCTGCGCGTGAGTGCGACTAAATATAATCCAAACCCAGCAGAGGGAATCGCACAGTTTGAGAACACTTGTTGTAGACGTGGGAAATTCGTCCATGGGTAACAATCGCTTAAATTCTGCTGAATCAGTTGAAGTGTATACATCTATTCAAGTAATGATATTTTACTTCATCGGGTTGGGTGTTTACAACAGGTAGTGGTTTAATAAGCTGCTGTCAAAGCAACGTTGCCGTTTCAATTTATTTGTAAACCGTCTTCGGGGCAATATTATCCACATGGGGACAACGTCTTAAACATCTGCTACTGTGGATTCGCCTAAAAACTTACTTCTATCTCATCATTTATAATTAAGACACAGTGAGGTCTTCGTACTGTCATTCATGGTGTGTTAACTACTTGGGTACTTATTCATTCCATTTCCCAACAGTCTGTTGTTTGTTTTTTGCTGTGACAGAATTTCGAGACACCACTACCAGTTGTATATTGTAACTTTTAATAATTTTCAAACAACTATGGATGAATTCATATAAAACACAAATATATGCATACCTGAATACCTCATCCTTGAAAAACCAGGTAAATCAGTTTTGACATTTGAAAAGTTGGCCCTCTAATAAGTCATCTCTGAGAGATATCATCAAGAACGAATAAGTAAATTGTGTCGTTCAATGAAATTCCTTAATTTCCGTACGTGTTGATACGTAGGCGTTGAAATTTTCCATTTGCTCTCATTCCAGCCTCGCTGTAAAAACGTTTTAATTACTTTCAGATGTTTACATAGCACCGATGGGTGTTACAGTAGCACGAGTGCCACTGCAGCCTCCAGAGTTATACAGGCAGTTTATTGAGTTATTTACTGGTACTGGTGGCTTCCATATCTTCTACACTTTAACTTTGCAACAGGCTATGATAGGTTCACCACCCGATCACGAGTGAAGAAGAACTTCACTAATAACGTGTGTTTTCTTTCCAGAAACTTAAAAAATCATCATAGAATGGGAGAGACATTAGAAGAACTCCTCTCACCAACTGCTGGCATGTTAGTTTCCATTTCGAACTGGCTTGTTCAAAATACAAGAACACAAGAAAATGAACAAGCTCTTGACATCTTGCTTCCAAACGCTCCATCGACTCTTATAACTTCAATTTCAACGCTGTAAGTCAATATAACGTAATAAGTAAAAACTAAAACACTTAAACTTAATCCAAAATTACTTAATACCAGAAAATAATGTTTTTAATGGCAGTGTTTGAAAGGACTGGGAACTTTTTGTTCGGATGGTGTGGTGTGGGGGGGGGGGGGGTTCTAACACGACCACCAGAGAATAATAACTGTGTGAACCGGAACCAGCAAGAAAATCCAGTAAAGCAAACGAACTTACACTAAGATTATATGCATGCACTACATTCGTTCAAGGCATTCCTAGGGAAACATATTAGCAGAATGAAATGTATGCTCTTGTTCGCTGAAAGTTATCAAAATTTATTTTTGAAAATATCTGGGGCGTTGCAACACACAACTTTTTCAGCCGCCCTCTGGCACATTTCGATGGGAATCGCGGCGATTTCTTCCCTGATTCGAATCTTGCGGTCTTCCAGAGTGTGAGGTCGATGTTTGAACACCTTTTCCTTCAAGTAGCCCCACAGGAAAAAATCACACGCACTCAAATCTGGCGATCTTGCCGGCCACCCCAAGTCACCCCTGAGAGAGACGAGGCGTGCGGGGAACATCTGCCGCAGTTTCCGTAGGATTCAGGAGGGTCTAAAACGTAATGATCTGAAGAGAACTCAAAATTTTTTTTTACTGTAGATTAATAATAAATCTACTTTTTACAGCCTAGGAAAGTAAAAATAACAGATACCTTCTGTTCCGCAATTCACGCTTTCTGATGGATTGTTATCTATCATTCGTCATACTCGTTTCAACCGTTTATGCCACACTTTAAAAAATATAAGTAGAGAATGGATTACTAATAAAAAATACTCATCACTTTTCACTGCTACGCGTGACTCACTCTCTTTTCACTCATGTTAGTACCTCGATTCAGACAAAACGCGCGTCTGTTACGTCTAAAAACGTGCTAATTAGTATCATTGAACGTTCTCTAATTTAGTTTCAATGTGAACCATCGAAATACGAGTGAAAGCACCCACAAAAGTATCGCATTTCCCTATTCCCTTTTCTTTATCTCAATCGCTTCGCCAAGAAAAGTATCGAAAAGCAACGACGGCACTCTTAGCTGTGTTAAATTGCTAAAACACTGCACACACACGAATTTACGTCTCCGACAAAACTATAGAACTGATAAATAATGGGCGAATGAACAAGAGGCGCACCGCGAATTGGAGGAAGTTTGCCAATGAGTAGAGATAGATGCGAATCTGAACAGTTCTTGAACGTTCTGGAAAGGGCGCTCCGAAACGATTCCATAAATCGAAGACTGGGGTACCTCAATCTGCGCCCATCGCTAAATGTTTCCTCACTTACAACTAAACAGTTACTAAATAGAATTACCAATCGTACTCGAGTACATATAGTGGGGCTAACGAAATACCTGTGAATACACTGCGGAGCACCATGTTTCCCTATTTCCATTTCTTCATCTCAATCGCTGTGCCGAGACAAATATCAAAAATTGATGACGACTTTCCAAGCTGTGTAATCTTAAACTTGTAAAATACACCGCGAAACGCGAACTTCCCGTTTGATAAAACTAACTAACCAATTGTTTACGCACGAATGAATGAGCGCGAAGCGGAGGAAGTTTGTCAATGAGTAGAGATAGATGCGAATCCTTAATAGTGATTTAGTATCGATCTCTTCAATTTCGACCGATCTCTATTTAGTCTTCATCGTTCCGAAACGCCCTATCCTATTGAATACTGCAAACATGAACACGTGGATTTGATAATTCTTCTCACCCGAAGCAATTAATAAAATTTGTTTTCCATTCTGTTTATGTGAAGGTGATACGTTTCGGAATTTATTGAATTGTTCCGACTTGTACTGCACAAGTGAATCGTGATATTGTGTACGTGATTTTTCTAAGAAGGTTTTTGTTTACTGTTTTAGAGCTATTTGGGAAAGATTATTGCTGGTATGCGATTTGGCCACTTGGCAACGATCTAAAGCCGGGAATTTTCCGAATTGCTCCTAATTATATTGCGAAAGGGATTAATCTGCCTACATGGGAAGCGAAGGGGATGCCACTCTCAAGGTGATACACAAGTGATGTAGCGAAGACATTTACGTTGCACCCTTTCCATAGTGTACTTTTGACAAAGGCAGACTTAGCCATGGCATCAAACGAAGGAGGCATAGTTCAGAATAGTCTCGGTGCTTCGCTTAAGGTACCCCATAGCAGGATGTTCGTGGTCCACCACTCATCTGAGCCTTGCAATGGGATGAGCCACTGAGAAGATAGCTGAAAACTCACCTGAAGCACTGAAGCTCCTCTGTGGAGTCATTGGACAGCCCCACTTTTTGCATTGGCACCAGTGATAGGGGAGCAGGACAGAGGACTCGCTACAGTCACACAGGAATATTCCTTCAGAGTCGTCTGCCCGGGCTGTGTCCCATTCCACTCGATTTTATAATACCACAACTGTAGTTCTCAGCAGACGTTCTTCTGTTTGGTATAGGAGTGCGTGTGTGATGGAAACAGAGTCTTGTAAATAAATAAAATTAATCGCGCTGGGTGCGGTTGGGAATTTCTAAAGTTCCAATGAAGTAGTTAGGAAATTTTGCGTACAATTGCGGTCTGTACGACGCAATATCATGCAGGATTCATCGCGGGTATACAACTTCAAGGCAGAGATACATAAATGAATATAAATGAATGCTCGGCGGCACATGTGTACGAGACCTACGCGACCTATTTGTGCTGAAGGAGACGGTCAAGAAGCAATATAGGATATTCATATGATGTGAGGGACGCTGTAGAGGATAGAAGAGAGGAAGAAATAAGAAAAATCGCCCCTGTTTCAATTTCTCTCTTCCGCCGAGATCACATTTCTCAAACGAAGGCTACCAACCTCCTGGGAAACAGGAAAAAGTTTAGGAAAAGAGAGAAACAACTTCAGGTCGTCCAATCAAATCTCGATATCAGCATTTCATTTTTATTCCTTTAACCATTAAAAAGGAGAGCGTCTTTTGCGCAGAACGCTGCTTTTGATCATAACCTCTCCACATGAGAGCAGTGAAGGTTGTCAAGGGTAGTTTCCAACTCCGTTATCCCGTTTGAACAAAAAAATGGCCGTCCTGTATGTAATTCAGAGTCATCTATAGATATTGACTGAAAACTCTCCCGCACATCTTTCATCACTGCTCTTTTCATTTTCAGAACGTATTGGAGGGAAAAAGAATGAATGCCGGGTCATCTCCTTGAAGAGTGAAACTACCACTCAACTCGTCTGCACATTAATTAACTTAGCTGAGTATGCATTGAGGCTGCCCGCCTCTCCAGAACCCGACCTGCTCTTAAGGCCAATGATAAACGATGATTGTGCTTTTAAGACTGTCACAACTGGCTGTGAGGGGGGCGTGTGTTTATCGGTATTTGCCCGTTGTTCCCCCGACATCCCCATAGAAACGCTCAACTTCTTTACAGAAGTGCACAGAACCTTAAGTGCTGAGCATATGTCCTTTCCGTGATGTCAACCTTGGCGATAACAAAACTATTGAGATCGTGCAAAAAAACTTGTTCTGAGTTTTTCAGATACACAACTTTTATAAGGCCTGGTGAATCGAAGCCCCTCTGTTTGTATGTGTCCGTAATCAGATTAGATTGATTTTGTTAGTTATTTCTTTCAGGAACTATTTCCTTCGACCTGATGACATGGGTGGGGTGGGGATGAACCGACTGAGTAGCTCAGCTTCATGCAAGTGTCGTTGATGCTACTGTAGCTTTAGTGTTGATCCCAATTTTCTCTACGTTGGTTGAAATAACGTTCGTAATCCAGCGTTTTGTAAGCACAAGTGGTCTCTTTTCTCTCTTCTGTATTGCCAAGCTGAGCCGCATTATGTTCATTCAACGTTGGACATAGCGCATCTCCATGCTCAGCCTCTGTGGTGTGGCTGTTACAGTGATAGTCGATGTAACACATCAGGACTGAATGTCCACCCTAAGGAGACATTCAATCTGCAAGACCGACCCGTTTAGGCTCCTAATGTAAGCCCCACCGTCAGGTAGCTCCTCACCACCCTCCACAAATATTCCAGTATACCAGAGATGCTCTGGAGTTTGAGGAAGATGTTGGCACACCTTGCCGAATTGAAAGCATTGCAAGCATCCAACATAACCAACGGGAGGTCACATCTCTGTATCTGGCAGATAGCCTCTTCAGCTACCCTCACTGCCTACATAACCTGTTTCACGGCATCTCGCAATTGGAACAGCGTTGTGTTAGCTACGAAAAAAGTCGAGCTCGACCTCAGACTGAAAATACAGAATGACTCCTGCTCATGGGTTGCTAAATTGCTTGTTGCCCTGGACAGGTTCATTGACAATCTGGTCATGCCTTTAACTGGAGCTATTCCTGAGTAGTGTGCCAGACTGCTGTGCGAAGGTTACTGACATAGAAATGGTTCATCTTTGAACATTGCTGCACTGAGGCTACCCATGGAATCCTCCAATTGTATTCAACCTAATTGTACAGTGCAATGGCACTCTTGAAAAGGTCCATTCAATTCAAGCGCCTTTTAACAACATTCCCACATCCAATTTTGTATTGAATTTGCTGATGTTTGTTTTCCGAGGTGAAAAGTGTAAAGCTTACAACCCATTCAGCGTTGTTCATAGGTAGAATGTTGCTGGCACCCTCCTTCCTTCATTAGCGAGTCGTCACAACTCCCTTACTACAGACAGCCCCGCATCATTCGGCTGTAAAAGCGGACAGGAAGCCTCATCAGGAGCCGATCCCGTAATGAGAGAGCCGTTAGGGGGAAGCATCGATCCAATTAGTCTTTAAGGATATGAACTGAAGGAATAATGGCCTTTCCAGAGGCAAGGTTGACACTTGCGAGGGAGAGAATAGGGTCGTGCAGGAGGAATAAGGGTCTATCCTCGATGGCTTGGAGCGCTTGAGAGGGACGAGAAAGTGAGAGCGGCGGGGTGGACGGGAATGAGGGGAGGGGGTTATAGGCGAGGTGAGGAACTTGGGGAAATACTGCCTCTTGAGTTATGCCATCCTGCCAGCTACCACTAGCCTCCTGCCGTATTGCTACATCTCCGGTTAAATCTCCTTTTCCTCATTCCCCTTCCAACTAGTCGTCGCGCACTACCACAACCCCCCTGCGCAACATTTACTACTTCCTCCTGTCTTACCCAGCTGCCTTCCTCCAGGACCACACAGGCCCACACGACTTGTCTATGCAGTCTCGACAACGTGAGGCTGCACTTAATGGCCTCGGTTCTAAGGAGTCCTTTTGAACGACACTTCTAAGGCCTTTAAGACGTCGCTTCCCCATCGTCTTCCTCTCAATTCAAACACTGAACTTGCCCAGTAAACACGGCTTGCATCGAATGCTAACCCATTCATCTCTTCACACGAGTAGTTAATTAAGTAGCATTTACACACTGAAATGCGAATTGCGGTTACTATTTTTGACAGTTTAATTGTTTCCCGCTGGATGGAGCCCAGAATTTCTCTGACAGGTATGTTTCCTTATCAATATGACTGTTCCTGAACCTTCGGAGAGAGATATCAGTCGAACAATTCTCTGAAATGACTAATAACGAATAACTTCCTTGAAATTAAATTCTAAGTTGTTAATAATCCAAATTGACTAATGAAACCAACCATCTAGTTAGTAGTCAGTGCGCGGCGGGGCAGTATTCACAATTAATCGATAACTGTGTATTTGAATGTTTATGCTTATTACCCGTGGCCAATACAACGGATTTGAAGAGTAATTAAGAACTATTTCAGAACTTCAGGAGAAATTCCATTTTTTGTGGTAAGTACCACCTATGAATACAAATTGCATTGCGTACGGACAACACACTTAGAACCAAACTAACTGCAAAGACTGAAAAAACAGACCCACTCGACACAAGTGGGGTATCTTAGAAGAAGAAAGACGACTCAAACTTTGCCAACCACCTCAAGACAACTGGACATGAACCGACCAAAGTACAGGACTGCATCGCCTTTCTACACAAACAATACAAAGGACGAAAACTGAACTTACTAGAAAACATGAAAATCTATGAACAAAAAACTTCAATCATAAATGGAACTACTCAACACAAAATACATATTTACACCACTCAAGACTACACAAACGAAAACAACCAACTGACGAATTTACAGACAAAAAAAAGGCCTCGAATCGATCAATCAACAGACCATTTAAGACATTCATAGCTACTCTTACATTCTTTTTCCCTTCAGTTCCAACAGATTTTTCAGGAAGTGCATGACCTCCTTCCTCCCTCCCCCTTCCACTAAACACCATCCCGTTAACCTTTTTCTTCCTATATCACGACCAACTAACTGACTTCAGTCTTTACATCGAGAACGCTCGCCCAGTGTATCTCACCAGCCAGAGAAGACGGACTCACCAAACAAGTACGTGAACTTAACCATCTAATTCACTGGCTGAGAGTTTGCTGCTGGTTCCTACAAAGGAGCCATTAGCAACATGTATTATATTATTCAACTCACCCCCCCTCATCTTCGTCAATATAATCACAATATTATTAGCGTTACAGTGAAGGTTTATTTTACCGGGTTTGTTTCACGAAGCGTCAAGTCTTCAAGCGGGGTCTTAGTTGTTGGAATGACGAATGGTTCGTGACGGACGACGAGGAAAGGCACTTTATTTCCGAACCTCCGACATAATTGCCATCCAGCAAGACATTGGGCCTCACAGCTCCGCTTGAAACGAATCCGTTCTCTCGCTGAAACGCCGATTGTTTTTGAATTCTCAAGCAACGACAATAAGCCGATTATTTACTTATTCAACGATAATGGAACGGAGGGCGGTTCATGAAGTGGCGGGGCCTCAAAAATTGAACGGAAGAATTCAATGATCGATAAAACTAAGAAGAGCGACAGCGAAACCCAAGTTGACGGCAAAAAATTAAAAGTGGGAGCGAAGAACCTTTTGAGAGAAGGATTTAACAAAGTATTCCTTCAGAGCTCAGCTAATCGCCTTATCAAGTTCCATTAAATCTCTATCAAGCCGCGGAGAGAAAAACGTAGCTCTCAGAAATGATGAAAAAGAGAGTAAGAGCTTCATTTCTAAGGAAGTTTAAGGAAGAAGAGGGCAAAGGAGAGGAGTGAGTCTGCGAGAAAAAGGAAGGGGATCTCGAGGAAAATAGAATCATAAATCGTGTTAAACTCCAGATAAAGGCAAAAGGGAAATAAACAGCGGGCCCCGACCGTATACGTAAACGTACTCTGCTTTACTCACCAAGACACCTTCCTACTCGTTATACAACTTCACATTCACTCGGAACCTATTGAGCCACTGCAGCAAATAGATCACTGTATACAATCTTACAACTTAAATCGCCGATACGAAGAATTATTACGTCAACTGATACAGTAGGTGAGCGGTATCGAAACCAAATGCGAAAGAGAGTTAAAGGAGCTGCTGGTATTTCTTAAATCCAAATATTCTGTTAACTCGAAAGATAAACATCTTTTTCTCTCTTTTGTTGGCGCCTTTTCCCTTTTCTGTTAAGCGACGAATGTATTGCAACTGTAAACTCAACTGTTCCGATAACACGCATGTTCCCCACATATCTCTCTCATTGCTCTCCCTATCCCTCCAGAAATCCTATGCTTCCACACGACCACGACATTTCGTCAGGAGTTTTGACATGGTAACGTCTTACCGTACCGAATCCGCAGAATATTACGAGACGCACCATTTGAGAGCAAACTATCTTCTGTGGCGCATCACACAACTTTACTTAGCCTTCACTTACCGACATATTTTTCATGCAGTTCATACGAACTTCGTACAACGTAAATCAACGTTTGAACTAACTTGCCTAAAGCTCCAGAATTTATTGGGCTACTGCTATTATGCTACGAACTTCATTGAAACGCCAGGTAATTGAAGGAACTTACAACACGATTTTTTTGGGGGAAGCTCGCGTGGGGAGTTCTGAAATAAAAGCTGCGAAAAAGTTGACGTTACAAAAACAGACGATAGCTGGAATTGGGGAATTTCAGGGGGCGAGAAAGTTGTGAGGCAATGTCGACGGTAATTTGAACTGAATATGGCTCGGTCGGTCCAAATAATTGTGAAACGGCCTGGCCAGAGGAGCAGCCCCATGTTGAAAGTACAGCTGAGTCTTCGAGGGTGAAAAATCGCCTTCCCAAACCTGTGAGGCAATCAGCGCCTCAACCTCCTCCAATCTAAACACCGCAGACCACCCCATTAATCCCTTTGGGGTTTAACCTCTGGCGTAGGGAGGGGCTTGTTATTGCTCGCCTAAGTACTAAAAGCCTGGATCTACTACTTAGCTTTCACGTACTCAGGCTGTGTAATAGCTCTCCTGAAGAGCAAATTTTCTCGCGTGTTTCAGGTGTGTGTGTGTAACGCATTAGTCCGGCCTTGCCCTCACCAGCTTACGAAAATTTATTTATACCCGCTCAACCGGAAATAATTTTTCAATTTCGTATTTTGGTTTATAATTCGATCTGAGTAATACGTTTAAGTCGGCCAGGCAAATGTTTTTACAACCCTCACTCGAAATTTGGCATTTAGCGTTTCAAATCATAGCCCCATGTTGTTTAAGAAATTAGCCAAAAACCAATTTTCGCCAGTTTTATTGCAATTACGTAGTGTTTGATGTCGTTTGGTAGGTACTTTTCGATGGTGAATCGAATAGGACGGGTCTAAGAGAAGTAGAACTAGTATTGATGGTAAACAATGAAATCACAGTAAATATAGTAAGGCAAATTCTACTATTTGAGGGAACTTGCGGGACGATATAGCAAAAGTTATTGTTTCTCCGCGATCTGCACTCATTTCTTGCATTACCTCCCGTCTCAATCCAACCACCCGTCAGCTCAACTCGTTACGTCGGGACCATTGTGCGCGGTCACCTAGAAAATGTTCATTCTCTGTTCTCTTCATGTTTCGTATCGTTTATTAATATTTTTCGATGCTGAATCGAATGGGATGGGTCTCATAGCCATGAAACTGCCTCATGCTGTGCTAAAGCATAATATACCGTTGTGTTGATCGGTTTTGTCTCATTCTTAATTCCCCTTTGTGTAATCGGTAGACTTTTTTTTTTTTTTTTACTTTTCTTCCGATCCTTACGTTTTAATGGTCCGTGACAGCTTTGCCGTCCTTAGTGATCGTAATCTCTTCGTCTTTGGTGTCGATATCGACCTAAGTTGTACGATTAAGAGCGGCAAGAGAAGATTTCTTTTCTCCTAGATAAACATCCAGCTTTCTACCCCCGTTTTCATACTTGAAGTGCAGTCATTTATGTTTTAAATAAACAGTTGAAATCGAATGTTGCTGTCAGCGAATGCGTGAGGCTTTTTAAACTCAAACGTGTTTCCCTAACAGGCTGTTATCCGAAAAAATATCGCTTTTATTTCTTTTTTCGTGATTGTAAGAAAGTTAGGTGGAACCTCATAATTTCTGGACTTCCCACTGCAGTCGTTTCATTTTTGTCGCAATACTTCCCCTGTGTTTTTAAAACGTTTGTCTCGAAGTTTCCTTAACAAATCGTGATGATATTCTGAGTATGTATACTGTACGATAGTTACTCAGTAAAGGTCGTAGCGTTTGTAGCAATAGCCCAATAAATCCCGGACCATGAGGCGCAATCAGTTCCTCGTTTTGGAACATCAACTGAGTGATCTTATTGGGTTAGTTGTTAGTTTCAAACGCGTACGAAAAGTCGTGGAAAATTACGTGATTGATTTCGAAAATTGTGGGATTCGTGGGAGTATTACGATCCTGAAAATCTAAATGAAAAATGTAAGAATGCTATTAGCGAAAGTAGAGTTTCACCGGAAATAACTTTTCAGTAATTTAAATAGTTTACTATAGTTATTTCGTATAATTAATTAATCAATGATCGTGCGAGTAGAAGGCTTGGGACAATGATTTTTATATGAGCCGCTTGAGGAGAGAGGGATGTTGTGTAGTCAAATGTAACAAGTTAATTAATGAAGGCTGAAACGTTGTTGAGTTGGATGAAAACTATTCGACCTCACGTGCTCACCGTCTAATTACGAATGAGGGGGCCATCGGTTTTCGAAGCTCAGCCCGTATTTATCTTGTTAATTCAGTTAATTCAACCGGTAAAGAGGCAAGTTCCGTATTTTTATTTTCAGTTTGACCAGAGGGGCAGAGCGTTTAGCAGAGAAAAGCAGCTTTTCCTCAACCTACCGACCTCACCTCTGCCTAGTTCCACCTCGCTCTGCTCTCCCTCTGTTGATTCAATAACTCGCTCAGTTAGCCGCCTGTTTAACCGGAACAGACATTGTTTTCTGAGTTTAAGTTTGAATTCTGAGGAGAATTTCAAATTCCTTCCCAGCGAATTAACTTAGACAGCAGATCCTCTCACTCGCTCTCTCCCAAGTTCTTCTTAAAGTTCCCCATCCCCTTCTCTTACTTTCCTGTTACGATTCCTCTCTTCATCCCTTTTGATTCCCTAAATCAAAAACTCACTCTTCGCCCCTCTCAACCCTCCCGTTTCGGGAAACTCCTTTTCACTTTCGCTTATTGCTGACAATAGAAAAGCGAAGAAGTTCCACCACTCTTCAACACTTCAACAGTTCTTCAACTCTTGTGAGGCGTAGCTCTTCAATTTGAGTGAATTGTTATTATTGATATTGCCTTCGTTTTTGAAACGGTAAATCCGACGATGATGGGAGGAAAGGAAACGATTCCGGTTGTTAACTTAGCGCTTGAGAAAGCGTCAGAATGGCTTTGGATGCTCTCGAGCATTTTGAGAGCGATTAATTAACTCTTGACGACTTCGGGATTACCTTCGTTACGGAACCCCTAGTTTTCCTCGATTGTAGCACCGAAACAGAATTCATGTCAATCGGTATATTTATGAGTTTTTTGTCTGAATTCCAACTTTCCATCGTCTTAGTATTTTCAAACCCCTTTGGACAACTCTGTTGAGAGTGGGAACATACGAAACCACTGTATGAACTAACTAAACGTCAATGTTGGGCTCACAACTGGGGGAGCTTGAAACTGAGAAATAAATTAACGTGGTGAGCGTGAGTGAGGACTGTATTACACTTTACAAAATAGCGAAATCAGTTTGATTGTGAGTACATAAACGCAAACAAGGGACTCTCAATACATACGAACTGGATGTGAGACACTAAGGGTAGGGAAAGGGACAGAGAAAGATGGAGTTGAGTTGTGAGTAGCGCGAGCTGGGGGACGGACGAATCGTTGAGAGAACTGGGAGGTGACTGTTGGTCACGAGTTCTGACCTAGAAGGAGCTGTGTTTGCTTTCTGTGTTACCGCAACTGCATAAACTGTAGAACAGGTAACATATTGTTGAAACATGCCCATGGATTCCGTTACGATGGACGAAGAGGCTTTGGTCAAAAAGGACAACTTGTTCCTCGGATACAACGATATGAACGAATTTTCACAGGCTATAATTGATTTATTATTGAAAGAGTTCAGGGTTGATTCACAATCTACCCCTATTTAGATTAAATTTCTTGTGTAGACAGCTCCTAATGGGTCGACAATACCATATAATTCCCATTTCTGGGAAAATGACGAGAGCAGCATAATAAGTTACACTCCAACGAAAATCTTACTAGAATCTCCAGAAGTATTTAGGTGGTGCCTCTACCAAGTACCAATACGATCAGTCTTTAGTAATGCTCATAAGATGTATAGGGCTACTACAGACATTCCGGAATTTCAACCACCGCCATTTCATTTACCTCCATTTTGTAAAAAATATAACCCCATAAATCTAGAAGAGGGAGTGTTACCCTTTTTTTAAAGAAACGTCTTTACAGCCTCCTTGATTCTCTGTGTACCGATGACTCAATAATGAGCGGGACGGTAGTACGAGTAACACAATAAATTCCGGAACTGTAAGCGCTACTGCCTTCTGCAGCCGGGATGAAGTGGTAGTTTGGCTGGCCGAATTAGCTGAGTTCTTGACCTCCGGAATATCCAGGCTCCCATAACGGTACCCTCAACTCTTTTGTTACCTATGGAAAGCCCAGGTCCTCGGTTATTTCCAACGACAACGGACTTCCTCTCTGGTATTTTCCAGAATGTTCTTTCCTCCCTCGATTTACCTCTTTCTCTCGCACCGCTCTTCCCAGATACACTCGTCTCTCAGTGTTCTCACAGACACATTCCGCTATCAACTCTCCGTCCAGATACAACTCGCGCTCTCCTTCCGGGAGTTTCCTGCGCCAGTTCACACGTATTCCGAGTCTTACCTTTGTGTCGCTCTTATATACTCAGATCAATATTCATTGCACACGTATTCATTCACGCTCGCGGAGTTTCTTTTTATTTCGTTCTAAAACTTCCCGTCTCGTGCGCCCAACAGTGGAGGTTTACAAAGTACAAATGAACTCAGTGAAAAAGAAATTGAGTTAGAAGAAAAATTGAATGCACGTAGAGCTAAGGAAAGTTGTGTGTAAATGCACAATCGGACAGGCGGTATTGAGGCAAAATGGTGCTGATAATAATTTTGAACTGTTCTTATGTTTGATGGAATTCTCAAAGTGAGAGCAGCACTAGCGTCAGAATGGCTTTGGATGCTCTCGAGCATTTTGAGATCGATTAATTAACTCTTAACGACTTCGCGATTACCTTCGTTGCGGAACGCCTAGTTTTCATCGATTGTAGAACCGAAACAAGAATTTATGTCAATCGGTATATTTATGAGTTTTTTCGTCTGAATTCCAACTTTCCATCGTCTTAGTATTTTCAAACCCCTTTGGACAACTCTGTTGAGAGTGGGAACATACGAAACGACCGTATGAACTAACTTAACGTCAACACAAGCACACTGAAAAGCGATTTATTTATTTAATCAACGCCATGAAAACGGCTGGTAGTTAAAATTTCTTCTCTTTTTTTTTCTTTTTTTTTCCTTGAAACGGTGGATGCAGGCAATACCCTCACTGCGGCCATAAACGGGCCTATTGTAAGGGCGTCCATGATCCTCAGATCATGGCCCCCCAGCACCACCTCCAGGCCCACGGCACTGGTCTTACTTGGTGTGACGTCGCCTATGCGCCCCCACCACCCCCGCACAAAGCGGAGGATATCCACAAGTTCTGCATTCACCACCTCTTCTGGCTGAATGGAGGGCCTCCCAAACACGCAACAGCGCTATACCGCGAGTCCATGTCATACGCACAGCACATGCTCTGGCGTCTCTCTAGCCCCACCTCTCAAAACCTGCATACCTGTACCTCGCACTTTGCAAGGTATATTTGTAAGGTGGTACCTCAGTGGACAGTGACCTGTGAACAGGCCACATATGATCCTCATATCCTTCCTCGCCAGTGCTAGCACCTCCTTGGACCTTGCTCTGGAGAGCCGGATGAAGACTTTTGACTGTCTAAGGCAGGGCAGCCCTGCACCTATCCCCCCAATTGCCAACCTCTCTAGGTGGCTCCTGGTAGTCCCAACAAAGGGCTCAGGGCCAATAGGGATCTGCGCCGATTACTTCTTAGCCAACCTATCAGACCGTTCGTTTCCCTCTATACCTTGATGCCCTGGCACCCAACACAGCGTTACACTGTTGTCCTCAGCCAGGGCCTTCAGTCCATACGGACACTCCCACACGTGCCACGATGTAAGACAGTATGAGGCTAAGGCCTTGAGAGTGGCCTGACTGTCCACCATGATGTAGATTCACTGTCGCTTCAATCCCCTCTGCAGCAGCCGCTGCACACAGACCATCACCGCAGCCACCTCTGCCTGGAACACCGTGGCCAGTGACCCCAATGGGATCGCCGCTCTGATTCTCGGCCCAAAGATACCTGCCCCTGCAAGGCCACCCTGCACCGAGCCATCAGTGTAGTATGCCAGGGCCCCAGCTTCGAAACCGGAAACTCCCCCTTCCCACCTGGATCGCTCATGAATGAGTATCCGCAAGGGTAGCATGAAGTTGAACCTCGCAGGCATTCAGCCTACCATATGCAGTCCCCCCCCCCACCACCACCTTCACCTTGTCAAGGTTATGGTGGCAGGAACTCCTCCTCCCCCGCATGATCACACCCAACTCCAACATACGCACAGCGTGGAGGAACGCCATCCTTTTAACCTGTATGTGGAGTGGACATTTGGAGCTTTAACTGTTGAAAGAGCAAGAAAAGTATTGCAAGCGGCTGACTAAAGGGAGGAATTTTCGTCAAATTTTAGTTTCGATGTCTGCCCCCCTCAGCGAAACACATATTTTCATCTAACGGACTCCAATACGGGTCATAAATAAAGTTGAAAAGCGTCGAAACGACCGTATGAAATTCGATTGTAAAAAATGCCCGAGGGGGTATTGAGGTCTGGGGAGTAGGTTAATCTTTGAGCCTCTCAATGATCTCCATCGGACCCTTTTCCGAGTAGATAATTGTTGAATCTGGTCATCCGGCAATAAAATAAATTCCGAGGGCGAAAGTAGGATTAGAGTCGCGGTTTCTCCGGCTCAATATTGAATTTGTATAATTGAGTCAAATTAACGAGGGTAAGCTGTTTAGCTGCTTCTATCTCCTCCCTTCTCTTCTAATTCTACTCAGTTCAGTCCCCCTCATCCGCATTCGACCTAAAGAAGTATCGATGGGATTTCCTTTCCTCGCTCCAGCTCTACTTTTCGTCCCTTTTTCTTCCTCCCTCCAGAAAATTGATAAATAAAACGAACTGAACATAACACAGACGTTGTGTTGCAGTAAGAAATTTTTGGTTTTACTAGCGAATGTGGAAGTCGCTCAAAGTGAACGTCTCCTAACACAACTACCCCCAACCACTGGACATTTATGTCAAGGCAGAGGCGATGAAGGTGGCGTAGAGACTGACTAGGCTCGGTATAGCTTAGGTGCCGCCGGCGACTAATGGACACCTTGCTATATTCAGGAACTTGGCGAACTTTACGAATGATTACGGACATGATGGTGCCCATGTATAAATTTCGGTAGGAAATACAATGTGCGACCAGTGGGAGGCCTATGGAACAGAGAGAGTCGTCAGGTTCGGCCTCCTAATGGCACACTGACTCCGGCGGGCACAGGCTCTGGGGTGTGGGTAAGTGGCTCCAGGAGGAGTAGGACACACATTGCCCTAGGCCCCACTCCAACGATTTTTCGAGAGATCTATGCTATCATCGCCGGGGCAATCATAATGCATGAGAAAGGCTGTAGCAACAGAACTATCAACATATTGACTGATAGTCACCCGTCTCGTAAAGCACCGATGAACTACTGCACAACCTCGAAACTGGTGCAAGAGTGCAGGGTGTGGCTTAACTCCTTAGCAAACGTGAATAGAGTTAACGTGTAATGGCATAAGGGGATCATTGGAAACGAGAGATCGCAGATCATCGGGCCAGACGCGATTCGTCTACTGTACCTACACGGCCATCTCCCCATTGTGGGATTTCTCTGTCACTAGTCAAGTGGACTGTGGGAGAATATGCCAGAAGAATGCATCAAACCGTCTGGAATGCTGCCGGACTCCAAACGATTTATTTCAGAACAAACATGAGAGATAACACAGAACCTTCTGAGGATGGAGAGGAAGGACTTGAGGCAGATTGTTGGGATCATCAACGGGTGCACTGCAGAATGAACAACCACATGTATGTTATGGGCATAGTCGACACCCCTCGATGTAGGTGGTGTGGCACGGATGAGGATACTCCCTACCACGTCCTGGCCCAGTGCCGGAGACTTGAGAGGGAGCGATTTCTCGTCTTTGGTACTACTTCTCCCTGGGTGGATATCAAAGAAGACTCTTGCAGGAATTACGTGATATCTTAGGAGGCTAGGCATTGACCTGTGAGACATTAGGACTGGCACAATAGGCTGCGGTGCATATCCCACCAAAGGGACAGTCAGAATGCTATGTAACACAATTACATCGAATGGCCCCCCGCGCTTTATCCCCAGTAAATAAACTGTATATCAAAACAGTTCATAAATGCATTTGAGGGAAGGTTTTCAAGCCCAGTGAAAGTGACGGAAACCCGAGAATTTGAAACCAGTGAAAAGCCGAGGAAGACAAAGTGCTGACAAATGGGTTCTCCGACAAATGCCAGATAAAGGGTTTGGAAAAGGAGTGTGATGGGTGGAGGAGGGGTTTCGCCGCAAGGGCTCAGAGCGTTGTGCGGAGTAGGAAACAGGTAACTTTGGAAGCCGAGAGATCGTTAGGTGGTCAACTCCACGTCAGAAAACCCGCGAGGTGTTGAGTTGACAGGCGAAGCAGCGAATGGAAAGGGGGGGGGGGAGAGAATTGACTTTCACGGGATGGTCTACACCGGAAAACCATTAGCTTCAACCTGTTGACCCCTCTGTTGGCTCCCCGGTAATTTTTTTTTTTTTTTTTTTCCTTGACGATTTCACGCCTCGGCTTTTTAAATGGCCGACCTAGAAAGGGGATTTGAGTTTGAAAAACAATTTTATAAATAATTTAGAGATAATGGTTTATTGATCGACCCACGAGTTTTGAAATATGAGTTCAGACTGTGCTATTGCAAACGAGATGTAGCAGCAAAGCATGTTTTTATTGTGGAGTGGAAGTGTGATTGGGTGGGGGGGGGAGAGAAAGATCTAACAGTTTGGTTAAACATACGGGATAGTTTCAGCTAACTAGAACCCTAAAACCCTTCATTTTGTCCTAACTAACATGTCACCATCATAAAACTCGATCCATTGCATTACGAATAAACAAGAACATCAGACCAATAAAACCGTAATGGGCAAGTTCATCAACATTGGGGAGAAACTCCTCTCTTCCTCTAACCGTGGGTGAGAAGTGACTCCTATATAAGCCCACATACACGCAGTCAAAGACAGCCGCCTGCCCGATTGCCCATTGTGCACACTTGGCTCTGGTTCATTATTAACCCGAAAGCCACACTTATTCTTACATTCTTCCCAGGTGCGGTTAGTTCGACAGGTACCATATAGCTTTCTGAATGTCCCTCCGGTAGGATGTGCAGGGCTGCCTAAAGAGGTATTGTACCAACCGTCAAGTACCATACCTTTAAGCAAAGGAGTAAACCAGGTTCGTATAGTTCCAAAAAAACGCCCCATTAACACGGACTTCAAATTTGTCTATACGAAACGTTTCAGCCGAAACTGAGTACGTTAGTTTCCTCTCGATGAAAAGGCTGAACTAAAACTAAAATTGGTAATAGTTGTCAAAACTAGGAAACCCTCAAAGGCAATCAACATCAATACATTGAACTTACGTAGAGCACCCGCATATTTAGCGTATCATGTAACTTACCGCAGTGGCGGAAAGTTGTGTGATGCTTGGCGCCATTCATTTGATTTGTCTACTTGCCCTAACCTTAACCGACGCTCGAATTACTCTGCGTTGATTAGGTGATTTAACCGAAGGCGGCAGGAGCGGGCTAATCCGAGTTCCATGTCGTGTACCTCTTAAAAGGGGAAACTAAGAACGAACTGTCATCGACTCATCTTAAAAAAGTGTCTAAGGTTGTTGATATTTTCCGCCAGCTCTTGCCGCCTGTATAGAAAATGACGGAAGATCTTCACAAAAACGAAAGCTTCGTGGAAAAATCAACATGCAAGCGCAATGGATTCCATGCAAGCAATGGAAGCGAGAAATCAACTTACTTCGAGTAAAAGGTTAATACAATCCGCTTTCCAATATAACCGCCGGTTGACATTTTGTACAATTCAATTCAACTCCGTGAACGATTATGCCCCAGTTCAAATGTAACAGTCACAACGTTCCGAGGATCGAAGGAACGAAGATTTGAGTTGAACCGAAACCCTTGCTACCTGTAAAGAATATGACGAAAGAGAGCAACGCGATGTTTTTTACAAAAACGTAGGCTTCGTATGAAAATAAAGATAAAATCAACCGGCGAGTAGGAATGAAATCTACGTACATCAAATAAAAGGTTAATCTCCGTGATAAAAGCACGTCATGGTTAGTTCACAGTTCAAATGTTCCGAGTGTCGAAGGAACGAACGAAGATGTGAACCGAACTCAATCGGAGCGAGTTCAATAACACTTGCATAATCGATTGCGCTCTTCGATTTATTAAAATTCTATTTATTTTACGAATCATGAAACAATGAAATAATGAATTTTACAAATTGAGGAAATCAGAAAAAACGGTGAAGATTGGGTTTTGTTTAAAAGAAGAAGTCGTTTAAATCACGTATATCGTAAAATTAAACCTACTGCGTGTAATGTTTCTTCCTCTTCGCTTCCACCGCTTTCATGCAGTTCCTCAGTCGTCAGTTCCTCTCCGCTCGGACGATTTTCGTTCGATAAATCGGTTATTTGTTTCCATTTGAACTTGTGACAATGATTCATGAATATCCTTTACTTACTGCTTATTCGTAGCATTCCTGGTAAGTTCAGCGTTGAATTTATTTTAGCAATGTGGTTGCTCAATGCGCAATAAATGAACGAAATCCTAAGGGTTACATGTGAGCAGGTTACCGATGTTGTTACCAAGCGAACTTTTGTTTCACTCAATTTAATGCACTGCTTCATAAATGTTCGAAATCACGATGGTTACGAGTGGTTATCGTAAAAGTTCAAAAGATGATTCTGATCTCGAATGCAGTACGTTCCAAGTATGAGGTGACGTGGCGTTAGAATTCGATATAGTTATCCTTTAACCAGAATTAGACGATGATGGCACAGCGAAGAGAATTTAATGCGAACGTTTCACCGATAAGCAGTCGAATCGGACACCAATTAACCTACCCAGCTTGCATATTGACGTCGTTGCCCCTTTAGGCTGCCAGTATAATGCACGACCTATTTTTGATGGTGAAGGTTAATCCTATTTTTAATTTACTACCCTATGAATAAGAAAAGTATTTTGATCCTCGGAAAAAGTTCCTATTTTCGTCAGATCTGAGCGTTTTTAGGCCTTCTGAATCGTTAATACCTGAAACTAATGTCAGCGCCTGGTGTGCGTGCGTGAATAGGGGAGTTTTGTGGTAGAACGTCTGGACCGCTTAAGTTGGTTCTTGGTTTTATCGCGCACAAATGAGGTCATATGAAATTTTTTCTTGCATTCACGCTTTTCTCAGAAACGTCCCTAACAAACAAGATTCGTGAAAAGTCTGTTTACCCAATTGAGGGAAAACGGCGGAACTAAATTGGCAATGTTTAGCCTGCAGATCACCGTGGGATGCCAAAATAAAGGTATACGCGAAATCAGTTCACAACTGTAGTTATCATAGTGATCAACATTTTTTCAAACGCTACTTTAACAATTTTGAATAAATGTTGTATGCGGTCTGTTAGAATTACACGATAGCAGTGTACGCTAGGTCACGTTTACCCCGATTTTTTCGATAAATTTGAAATTTTAGACATTGCTGTTTTATAAAGCACTTAATAACGTCAAAATTGGTGTCAACAGTTGTTGCTTTGTTTTCTTTTAAACAGTAAACATTTTCTTTTCAAGGTTCAAGAGACTTAATCCTGCCTAGCCCCCGGAATGCATGAAGAGGGCACGTTTTTCGTACATTATAAGTGATACCAAAGAGTAAGGGAATGAAATATTCAACCACGTTATTAAATACTGTTTAAAACATAGAGAAAGAGAATTAACTGAACAACATTCTATCGGCTTAACTGAAAATATGAGGCTTGCAGCTAATTGAAAAGCAGCCTATTTAGTCATCTTCATCTTCATCATCACTGTTACAGTTTTTACAAACAAAAATTAGAGTATTACCTCTTGTTCGCAGCCAGTT
The DNA here is from genome assembly GCA_020466155.1 of Pachypeltis micranthus. Classification (NCBI taxonomy): domain Eukaryota; kingdom Metazoa; phylum Arthropoda; class Insecta; order Hemiptera; family Miridae; genus Pachypeltis; species Pachypeltis micranthus. The sequence goes on from CM035769.1 coordinate 46,386,284, forward strand.
TTCTTCATCAGGTACATTTCCTTTTTTAAAGTACCAATTTTTCCTTTTCTTGCAATTTTGGGTTTCATACTCATTCCTATGCTGTCCTACAAAATCTTTTGTTCTTGCCTTTCTTGATGCCCAGCCTTGGACCTGTATTTTCAAATGGCCCGGTTTTTCAGATTTCAGGGAGTTCCAGTCGTTCAGGTGTTGAATAATCAACATGGGAAATAGAAGGCCCACTGGGAGAAATATTTGGAGTTTTAATAGACATGTGAGTCTCAGAATTATATGATATTAAGCTTCAACTGGCGAATTTGTTGCTCAATTAAACATTAAATGATGATTTGCAAAACGATGGTGCCTGTAAATACTAAAAATGTTGCGACTGTACGAAACAAAAATAAAAGAAAAAAATCCAAGCGATAGTCTACAAAACTACCTATGCGATGAGAGTGTAATAACGTGCATAAGAAAATAAGGAGCAACTACAGAAATTCCAGAATTCAAACTAGCGTTGTTCTTGACTATTTCGCCCGAAATGTTTTCCTTATATTGCAGAATTACAAACACAACCCACTCCACAAAAAATGTGATGACAGTTTCCTCAACTAACTATACGTTGGTTCTACGATGAGGGCCGGCTGGATAAGTAGCAGCATCCTAATAAATTCCTAAACGTTAAGCGCCACCAATTAAGCTAAGCAAGCTTGAGTTCTGACAGGCTCCCATAAACTGAGTGAAAAATAATTTTCGCTTTTATTAATAAAATTCACTGAATATACCTAGGGCTGATGAAACTTGCGTGACACATCCAGTTAGCTTCGGACTAATAACAGTTTTGATTTGCGGAGCTGTTAAGTTAAATAAGTACCGCGTCAAGTTCTGCCTCTTGCTCTGAACAGGTTATTTACTGTGTAGAAAGGTCGCCGATCGTCAAGTCACAAAGCTCCCAGGCTCAAATAACTTGTTGAGCCTTGTCGAACAAAAAGACCAGCAGCGCAATACGATTTGGCATTCATCGCCCGTTTCTTCTAAACGAAAAGAGCCTTCTAAAGAGTTCAAGCTCCGAAAGCAATCAGCCTAGAGACGGAAATGAAACTGGAGAGGGAAAAAAACTAATAGTCGGTCCCGCAATTACCTTCGAAACCACACCTTTTCACGCCAAAGCAGTTGAAGCCTCTGAAAGGCGATTTATATTGAGCTTTTTTTTTCTTTTCTTTTCATGGTAGCGCCTCTCATCACGAGATGTGGTAAGTTGTCCATATTTTAGCATTTTCTCAGTTTATTATACATTTTTGGAAGTTCAAAGTGCTAACTTTAAGCTTTGAAAGGTATCTGTGTGTGTGAGTCAGCGAATGATGAAGTTGATTCATAATTATTCATTATGACAACGTCAGTAGTACAAAGGGAAACAATTCTGGATAATATTGCAGCAAAAAGTTATTTTTTACCCAAGTTCGAATGAACTGAGTGAAAAATGGACTGAATGGCTTAGGAAAATTGTGTGTATTTATTTATATCAGTTTTCAACAGATTTGTGCTTTCCAGCGCTCCTGAGTCGGAAAAACGCCATTTGCGATTTTTATTTCCAAAACTGCTCTAACGAGTTAGGTTACATTTTTTCGTGAGAGTTTCAAATTACGTAACGGTACTGTAAGCTTTTCGCCATAATTATCAAAAATATGAACGAAAATCGATTTCAGTACAAACTCGTTGTACAAACTCGTGATTCAAGCGGATTCCTTCAACCAATTTAACGGTCGATAGCGCAAAATTGCTTGTAAATGAGCGAAACTTCGACTTCGGCGGTAATCTGTTCAATAGATATTATTCCCTCAGAGGCTCCAAGTAAACGCTCGCGGGAGCCCCCGAGTTATTCAAATGTAATAAGCCTACTGACTGTATTTCACGGCCGAGCAGTTGATATCCAATTTAATCCGAACACTTTGGTAAACTAAGCCGGCGGTGTACAGAAGGGAGGTCCGAGATTTAATGTTGCGTGCTGCTCCCTAAGCTTAGTTTAAATTATGATCGGAGGGGCAGCAGCTGCGGAGAAGCGTCGTGCCTGACCTTGCGAGCTGAATTGCTCCTCTAGAGCCCCTCCACTTTGCTTCACTGTAGTGCCTCTCTCACCACAAATTTTCAATTACCACTCGAACTTGAAAACGGTAAATTTTGTTGGGATATGGTGAATCCGGAACGACTTTGGAGATAGCAAATCGTTCTGGCTGTGACCAGAGCAAATGCGAGAGAGGAGTGGGCCAAAACAACTCTTATTGAAGTCAACGGTAAAATATGTTACACGCTCCCAGAAAAAATATCTTTTTTTTACTCCCAATGGCTGCCTTTACCCTGCATGGTCTCTGCAGCATAACTCTACAACCGGAGGAACAGCGTCGTCTTTTCACTTTCTTGCAAAGCTGGATGTACTACTCATCAACTCCTCTATTCTCTGTTTACAGATTTAGCAGCGGGTAGTAATTTGTGTTGGTATTTTTGGTCGATTTTGCTCAAATTTTGGTTGATCTTCGCTCGACCCTTACTTTGTGGGTTAGAATAATTTCCTGGCAATTTTTGGGTGGTAAGTAAAAAAGAACATTTCGGAGCGGGTCCTGGCGCTGTTCGGCGTGCAACTGAGGGACACTGTTCCAGGCTCCACCGTGTTTTGTTCGAAAGGAGTCTCTTGGCACGAGGTCGGGTTTCTCCCGTGTTCTTCCTCAAAAAGGAGGGTTCTCTCTGTTGTCAAGACGCGCCTACGGCCTAGTAAGCGCTAAAGTTCACAATGCCGTGTAATGGATATGCTGGTATATCTCTGGAACGCTGCCTGAAGTGCGCTTAGTTTCCAAGCGACCTCCTCCCCCTCCCTCTTGACGTACCCTCTCACTTCTACAGACGAAAACATTCGCAACCACAACAATAGGGTTCAAAACAGCTAAAAGCGAAGGATCCGTTCACCGTTTCTAATTACTCCGTACGTAGATTCCGTCTCCTCACGCCGTGAAATTAACAGTTATAGTGTTCTTAGATCATTTTTGTGAGGAAGGGTGTCATATAATTTGGATCTATAGTGGAACGAACTGCCCTAAAATCAACTTTTGCGTGTATTTTTGATCATTCATTGCGCTCTTCTCGCAGTTTTCTTACTCAAGATAATTCGATATTATTCGAGTACTAGCTTACGGCCCAAAGATGCAATCTTAACATCGAAAGCGCTCACCTCCAGTGCACCACCAGCCCAGCAAAACGGACTCACCCAACACGTACTTTTACATTTGGTGGTTTGGATTTGTCGACGCAACAAATTAAATTAAAACGGTTTCAGCCTTTTTTGAGAAAGAATAGCAGGTGCGACGCGTGATACAACTTTCCTAAGCCTTACGAATTCTAGGTACTGACCTAATCCATTTTTCACTGGGTTCATTATAACTTTGTAAAACGTTACATCACGTATAACGTAAAAACTAGCAATTTTTGAAACGACTAAGGGGATTCTACTCATGCCATAAGCATTAAGTGCAACGGTCATTCGTGAGATTGTGTACCATTTTGTTGTTTTGCAATTATAGGGTTAAAATTGTAAGAAATGGTAGCAAGTGAATCGGTGGTTGTTTTAAATCCAGAATATCTGGGGTTGCTGCTAATTTATGAACGTTATTAAACTTTCAACGTAAGGGTAGTTTATTCGACTACGACTGTGATTTTTCTGAGACTGTAAGTACCGCATGAGCGGAATTTATAAGGCAACCAAGGAAAGTAAAAACTGCAGTTAAATCAGTTTTCTTCGAAATGATTGATAATTTATTGCTCTGCTCGAATGGATGAGACTTTTACGGTACTGTTGGGCCGATTACGTTCCTTCCTGCTATGTAGGGCCTAGGATCGGAAGAAAACACCTATTTCAGTACTACCGAGCACGATTGCAGTACTCCCTTTCCCCTAGTAGGGAGGTCACGAAATGACTACCTTACCTGCGGAAATAATTTTCGTTTATTACCGTATATTGTTGAAGAGGGAGGGGTAAGATGAGATAGTGAGGCCAAATGGGATAATTTCGGTTCTCACCATAAGCGCCATCTGTTGACTGATCGGCAAGACAAGTCTTCCTTGAAGAGAAGGCCAACGCGCAGTTCATCTTGATGCCGGAACTGGTTGTTTTGAACCTCACCACTGCTCCTAAAGAATACAAACCTGAAGTTCCTGAGCTTAGGTATGATCTAATTAGAAGTCTCGAATGTTCCACTGAATAAATGAATGTTGTGTTGATGACATCCTGTAGGGCAAGATGGGATGCTATAAACAATTACAACTACACTGCGTCATAACCGTCGCTGAGAAGGCAGTGATATTTGAGGAGGCATCAATTGGCTAACTGGCAGGCCCGCTGCAATCAATGGGCTTCGTGATACAGGAGTGTATTCATTCAACAGGAACGCTATTCCTGTACACTTCTACACACCAGCTGAGACGACTATAACTGAAGGAGGTATATGAAATTCAAGAAGCTGGATCAGTGAAGCATATCACGTCATGTGAGGCTCTTAAATGGATCTCCGCGATTTAAATTCGCCCCTGTCTAACTGTGACCTGTCCCAAAAGAAGAAGACATTTAACAGAAACAAGAGTGTCACCGCCATTTTGAGACTATCCCCCTACAAGGCTTAGCTGAACCAGGATGAATCTAGGGCAAATGTGAAACAATAAACAGAAAAAGAAACGCCAGAAAAGAGAAATTCCACCAAAAAAAGGAAGACATCAACAAATAGCGATGAAAACTGTAGCGGTGTCCGCACCTACTGTGCCAGCCTATAGCAATCATCGTATTCACTGATACTTCTTCAGTCTGCAAGAACATCGCACATGACTCACCCAGCAGGTTCGTGTGCTGTGTCAATTTACAATGATTTTTTATTACATTTATGGTTTGATACGAATTTTGTACATTTTTCGTAAGTATCCCATCTTATATTAAAGAAATTGGGTTATATCCGCCAGTAGGCAAATTACTAAAGTTAACGTACCTGTTAGGTGAGTCCGTCTCCTCTGGCTTGTGAGTTACTGTGGGCAAGCGCTTTCGATGTAAAGACATCATCGTCTGGCCGTTAAGTCAGTACTGGAGTCAGTCAGTTGGTCGTGGTCTTTATATACAAAGAGAAAGGTGAAAGGGGTGATGGAGCGTCGGGGAAGGGGCGGGGAGAGGAGGTCATGTAGCTCAGGGGGAAACCCCCTAGAGATAAATGGAACGTGTTGGATGGTCTGTCAATTGTGGAATTTAAGTCTTTTTTGTGTAGGGTGGTCTGTAAATCCGTCAGTTGGTTGTTTTCGTTTGTGTAGTGTTTTGAGTGGTGTGAATATGGTGTCGCATTTTGTGTTGATTTGTTCATTTATGATCTGTCCATTGAAGTTTTTTGTTTATAAATTTCCATGTTTTCTAATATGTTCAGTTTTCGTCCTTTGTATTGTTTGTGTAGTAAGGTGGTACAGTCCTGTATTTTGGTGGGTTCATGTCCAGTTGTTTTGAGGTGGTTGGCAAAGTTTGAATCGTCTTTGTTCCTACTAAGAGATTTAATGTGTTCTGAGTATCTGGTCCGTATTTTTCGTCCTGTCTGTCCTATGTATGCGTTTTTACAAGTACAAGTTATTTTATACACCCCACTTTGGTCGAGTGGGTCTGTATTTTCAGTCTTTGCAGTTAGTTTGGTTCTAAGTGTGTTGTCCGTACGTAATGCAATTTGTATACCTTCCTTTCGGAGGATATTAGTTATTCCGTATATTTGTGGTCCTGTGTACGTGAATGTGCAGCGTCTTGTTAAAGTCTGTGTATTTTCTGTTTTTGAGTCGTTTGTTTTGGAGTCATATTGTCTTAGTAATTTGTTTATTGTTTTTAGAGTAACCGTTATTTTCTGCGATAGGATTTATAACATCAAATTTTTGTAATTTTGTTCGGATAGTGGGATCGTTGTTAGTCTCCGTATCATGTGTCTGAATGCACTTAGTTTATGTTGTTGTGGGTGGTTTGATGTAAAATGTATGGTCGTGTCGGTAGCGGTAGGTTTTCTAAAAATGTCGTATTGTAGTTCGTTGTCCAACCGTGTGATTTTTAGGTCCAAGTAATTAAGAGTTTTATTTTGTTCTTTGTCCATGTCATATTGGATGTTATGGTGGATATTGTTTAAGTCCTTTAGTATATCGTCAGTGTTATCACGGCCTAATATGCAGATGATATCATCTACATATCTGGCGTAGTGTTTGATATCGTGTTTTGTCATTAAGGTCTGGATGTGGGTCTGGACTCCAAAACAAACGACTCAAAAACAGAAAATACACAGACTTTAACAAGACGCTGCACATTCACGTACACAGGACCACAAATATACGGAATAACTAATATCCTCCGAAAGGAAGGTATACAAATTGCATTACGTACGGACAACACACTTAGAACCAAACTAACTGCAAAGACTGAAAATACAGACCCACTCGACCAAAGTGGGGTGTATAAAATAACTTGTACTTGTAAAAACGCATACATAGGACAGACAGGACGAAAAAATACGGACCAGATACTCAGAACACATTAAATCTCTTGGTAGGAACAAAGACGATTCAAACTTTGCCAACCACCTCAAAACAACTGGACATGAACCCACCAAAATACAGGACTGTACCACCTTACTACACAAACAATACAAAGGACGAAAACTGAACATATTAGAAAACATGGAAATTTATAAACAAAAAACTTCAATGGACAGATCATAAATGAACAAATCAACACAAAATGCGACACCATATTCACACCACTCAAAACACTACACAAACGAAAACAACCAACTGACGGATTTACAGACCACCCTACACAAAAAGACGAAAATTCCACAATTCACAGACCATCCAACACGTTCCATTTATCTCTAGGGGAACATGACCTCCTCTCCCCGCCCCTTCCCCGACGCTCCATCACCCCTTTCACCTTTCTCTTTGTATATAAAGACCACGACCAACTGACTGACTCCAGTACTGACTTAACGGCCAGACGATGATGTCTTTACATCGAAAGCGCTTGCCCACAGTAACTCACAAGCCAGAGGAGACGGACTCACCTAACAGGTACGTTAACTTTAGTATCCCATCTTACTCTACCTTATTTCATTAAACCTGATCTGGTAACTAGAGAACGTTTAAATTCACCCAATCTTCGACGTCTCTCATTAGTCTAAATCCGTACAAATACAATGGTGTCATACTTATTTAAAATTGTAGTCGTAACCGTGGAAAAAAGTTATTGTATGTCGTCTTACCCATACCTCCCCTACCTCCTGGGCAATTCTTTCGATTCTCCTCTTCCTTTTACCTAATAAAATGGTGTAATACTTTACTATTTTGCCATACGTGTCGAAATTGCTAACATACTTTTATCAACTATAAATGAGTGGATGTGACGTGGCAGGCCGTAATTCACCAACCCCAGCAGCTGAGGCTCTCATAACGCCAAGTTAGGTCACTCCAGGTCTGAAGCGTAGGTTAGCACTGGTTTCCAGAATAATTTCTAATGCTGATTGAACCTCAACATCGGTGCTGCTGAGGACAGCGCACTTATAACAGTAGCATATTGGTATATTACACTGATGGCTCGGTGCAGGGTGGCCCAGGAGGGCCACTCACAAGGCCTTAGCCTCGAATTGTCTTACATCGTGGCAGGTATGGGAGTGTCTGACTGGACTGAAGGCCCTGGCAGAGAACAACAGCATAACACTGTGTTGGGTGCTGGGGCGTCAGGGAATAGAGGAAAACGAACAGGGCTGACAGAGAAGGGATCAGAGCAGACCCCTGTCGACCCTGAGCCCTTAATTGAGACTACCAGAAGCCATTTACATAGAGAGGTTGGCAAATAGGAGGATAGATAAAGGTTTGCCCGGCCTTAGACAGTCACCTCATCCGACTCTCCAGACACAGGGCCAAAGAGGTGCTTGCACTGGGGAGGAAGGTTATGAGGATCATATTTTATCCGTTTACAGGTGACTGTCCCTTGCGGTACCACCTTACTAATATTGACAAGTGTGAGGTACAGGTATGCAGGTTCTGCGAGGTGGGGCTAGAGACGGCAGAGCAAGTGTTGTGCATATGCGATGGACTCGCGGCATCGCGCCGTCGTGTGTTTGGAAGGCCCTTTCTTCAGCCGGAAGAGGTGGCGAATGCAGAACTAGCGGTTGTCCTCCGCTTTGTGTGGGGGTTGTGGGGGCGTATAGGTGACGTCGCACCAAGTGAGCCCAGTGCTGTGGGGCCGGGGGGCCATGATCTGAGGCTAATCGACACCCTCACAATAGTCCCGTTTGTGGCCGCTGTGAGGGTATCGCCAGCATCCACCTTTTCAAAAAAAACATATTTATCTTTCGCACGAGACCTCGTCGTCAAGAGCCGTATCAAATCCCAACTGTTGGCGCCAGTGTTAAACAATTCTTGCCCTACTCAGATCCACATCGAGCCCCCAACTCGAACGCCCTTTTCTTTAAGAGCTGCAATGCTAATCTCGTCGAACGCGCTTTGCATTGAAAATCGAACGTTAAGACTCGGTTGAAAAGTTTTTCATTAATTATTAATCACTGAATCGAAGCTCGTTTGTTCCTTTTCCCACGAAGATTCTTATTTCAATCCCTTGGTTTGGTTTTCCTGCGACGCCCCAATCCTGTCCAACTCCGAAAGCTTTTTCCTTCTTCGGATTGACTCACCCTCCACCTCCAGCTAGCTCGTAATTCACTTCAGGTCAACGATACGATTCCGAATCCGTTTCAGAAGCCCCTAATGATTCGGCGTTATTAAGTAAATATATCTGGTGCGTTGCAACACACAACTTTCCTTAGCTCTACAACAATTCACTTTGTACATGGCTAATTCTATTTAATCAATTCATTTACCACTCAGTTCATTTGAACACGGTCAAACAACACTTCACGGCAGCAGAAAGCGGTAGCGCTTACAGTTCCGGAATTTATTGTGCTGCTCGTACTCACTGCAGAACCATTACTGAGCAATTGTTGCACAGAGGATTAATGAGGCGGGGAACACGATTGTTTTGAAGATGATAGTAATAATTTTTGCGGAGTTATCGAGTAAAACCGCTAGAACTGGTAGTAAGCGAAACGGCCGTAGTTGGAATTCAAGAATTTCTGGAGTGAGCCCCATGTATCTCATGAGCGTTTTGCACCACTCACCCTATAGATATTGTATTGGATTACAAGACAAATTTTTTTTAACATTCTACGAAAATTCCAGCGGAGTTTATAAGGAAAAAACCGCGCTAAAAACGCAATTCGTCGAAAATTTCGATAATTTCTTGTGTTGCTCTCGTCATTTTCCTACTAATGGGAAATTTATCGTATGATTGCCTTATCGACAGCTATCAATATAAAACATTTAATCTAAATCGTTAGAGCCGTTTTTGAGAAAAAAATTGCTGTTTTGATCAGTATAATAACTATAGTTAACTTTCGGTGGATTTCACTCGTACCCTTATTTTTGCGTCCCATGGTAACCTGTAGGCTAGACATCAAGTTTCAGCTGATTTGGTACGGTTGTTTTCTCCAGAAACCGCGCTAAAATCAATTTCGTCGAAAATTTTGATAATTTATTGTGCTGCTCTCGTAATTTTCCCAGAAATGGGAATTTTATGATATATATCTTATTAAGAGCTACCCATATAAAAACTTTAATCAAAATCGTTGGAGCCATTATTGAGAAAAAAAATATTTGGTGATTTGATCACTATGATAACTATAGTTAACTTTTGGTGGATTTAGTTCATACCCTTATTTTGGCGTTCCATGGTAACCTGCGGGTGAGATATCAAGTTTGAGCTGATTAAGTACGGTGGTTTTTTCTAAAAATCGTTCACAGACACACACACACACAGACACACAGACCATTTTCCCAAATAGTGTTTTTCGGACTCAGGAGGGTCTGAAACGTAAAGATCTGAAGAAAACTCAAAATTTGTTTTTCAGCCGATTACATAACTTTCCTTTCTACTTCGTAGAGCCAAGGAAAGTAAAAATATCTGATGCAATCCATCACACAACTTTTGTCAGTCCCACGTACATTCAGCTATTTTCATGACTTCAGCTACTAATCCACTACATTTTTCACTCAGTTCAATTGATCTGGGTAAGACGCAATTAGAGCTTGCGGAATTTATTGAGTTGCCCACACTCATGCCACGATAATTATTGAGCAACCAGTGCACAGGCGATTCATAAAACTGTTAACACGATTTTTTTTAGAAGTATTGTGTTACCTGTTTAGGAAGTAATTTAGCAAGTGAAACGGCGGTAGTTTGAATTCCAGAACTTCTAAAATTGTTCCTAACTACCCTAACTCTCACCGTGTAAGTAGTCTATTGGACTCCCACCCTGATTTTACTTTCCGCTACCCGAAGGGAAGGAAAGTATAGTAATCGGCCCAAAAAAAAAATTTGAGTTTTCTTCAGATCTTTACGTTTCAGACCCTACTGAGTCTAAAAAACCTAATTTCGTCGCGTGGTCCGTGTGTATGTGTGTGTGTGTGTGTGTATGTGTGTGTGTCTGTAGTTCGATTTGCGGGAGAACGGCTGATCCGATTGAGCTGGTTCTTTTTTTGTTTTGTTCGTTATTTTTTGTAGACACCGAAAATAAGGTTATGGACGATTTCGGCCGATGGGAAGGGGGTGGGGACGAAAATGTACCAAAAACTAGGGTTTTTCGCATTTTTCTCGAAAACGGCTCTAACGATTTTGATTAAACTTTCAAATTATCTTCTCCTAATCAATACCTAACTTTTCTTCTCTATACATATCTCCATGAAAATACGGTGAACGGAGATAATGACCTATGAAGCAAAAATAGGTTTTTTAAGCTTTTTGGCAAAATGACTTCAACGATTATCATCAAACTCTCAGGATATTTTCGAATAGTTAATACCTACATATTGTTCTGAATAAATGTTCCTGTGACGGTCCATTGAACAGAGATAAAAATCAAAATGTGTCGAAAATAACGTTTTTTCTAACATTTCCGTAAATGTCAGGGTAACTTCTTCACCAGATGTGATAAATCCTAATGGAGCGTCTTTTAGTCACCCATACCAACATTTCGTTCTCTATAATTATTTCTGTATATATATGTTGAACGGAGATATAAGCCAAGTTAACTCAGAAAAGGAGATTTGTCGAATATTAATTTATCGGTATTCCAATTTTCTCAAAAACGGCTCTAACGATTTCGATCAAACTTTCGGAGTACTCTCAGCTAACTAGTCCCTACATTTTGTTCTCTATGAATGTTCCTGTAAAAATGCGTTGAACGAAGATATAGCGCCCGCCTATTCAGGTGGTGTTCGAACTTAAAGGGGTGGCGGAAAGTTGTGTGTTGCTACGCACCAGATATTTTGGTTTGTTATCCATTCTGAATAATAACCCTATGTTTTCGGTCAGGAAATTTTTTAACATCGGGATTCTAAAGTTAACGTACCTGTTAGGTGAGTCCGTCTCCTCTGGCTTGTGAGTTACTGTGGGCAAGCGCTTTCGATGTAAAGACATCATCGTCTGGCCGTTTAGTCAGTACTGGAGTCAGTCAGTTGGTCGTGGTCTTTATATACAAAGAGAAAGGTGAAAGGAGTGATGGAGCGTTGGGGAAGGGGCGGGGAGAGGTCTTGTTGGTCAGTCTTGTTAGTAGTACCTTAGCCGGACTGGCTGTGTTAGGTATTAAAGAAATTGGGTTGTGTCCGCCAGTAGGCAAATACTAAAGTTAACGTACCTGTTAGGTGAGTCCGTCTCTCTGGCTTGTGAGTTAACTGTGCGCCTAAAGACATCATCGTCTGGCCGTTTAGTCAGTACTGGAGTCAGTCAGTTGGTCGGCCTTTCTACGTTGGGGAAGGGGCGGGGAGAGGTCTTGTTGGTCAGTCTTGTTAGTAGTACCTTAGCCGGACTGGCTGTGTTAGGACTCACCTAACAGGTACGTTAACTTTAGTATTTGCCTACTGGCGGACACAACCCAATTTCTTTAATATCGGGATTCTAAATCTGCAATGTCCGTCCGCCGTCCGGGCCTTTAATGTTGTCTCAAAAACCCGTTATTTCGCCAAAAAATCCCATTCGGTATCAATCCGATCGGACGAAGCCGGTTGTTATGAGCAAAAAATGATTAAAAAATTAACAAAAACGCAATTTTGGCAGTTTAATCGCAAATATGCCGTGTTTGGTATAGTTTTCAAGGTATTTTTAGATCCTGGGTCGAATGGAATGAATATCAGACGTGTACAACTGCGTTTAGTGACATTTCAGTGATTATGGTGAGCCAAAGTCTTCTAATTGAAAGAACTCACGGGACAATGACAACAGCGAAAGTAATCGTTTCGTCGTTTGTACTCACTCCCTCCCGTCTCATCAAAATCACCCGCCCGCTCGACTCGCAAGTCGTGCCAATTGCCTACAGGCGCCTACGGGTGAATGAAATATTTCGTTTTCGTCGTTCCGTTGTAGTCGCGTCATGTTTCGCACGATTTACTGTTATTTTTCGATCCTGAATCGAACGGGATGGCTCTCGAAGCTGTAATAATAGGTCAAGCTGTTCATGAGAATAATAAACCGTTGTGTAATAATTTGCGGGGTTTTTTTAAGAAGGATCAGGTTTCCAGTTTGGGAAGAATCGGGTAATAACTGTGAGAAATGGCAGCAAGTGAATTGTTGGTTAAATAACCTCTAGGGAACCTCTCCTAACTACCCTAACTCTCGTCCTGTTAGTAGTTTTCTGAACTAAAATCAATTGTCTTCGAAATGCTTGATAGTGTGCTACATTCGTCATTTTTTCATGAGTTGACAATAGTGGTGAGTTATTTGGTAATGTGGACGCAAAAAACGTAATCAAAGTTACTGGAGCCTTTATTGAGAAAACTATCGTTAGTTTTTAACCCCTTATTCCCTCAATCGCGTTCACAAACCGTTTTCGGTGCTGTCTGAGCACAGTGGCCGATGCAATTTCACGCTTTTGTTAGAGACTTTGCATCAAAATTCATGTTTTGGACTTGAACATGCTTGTAAATACTCTGTGTGAGGCTTTAGTTGTTTCACACTCACTCTGTTCATATTACGTTTGTTCATGTTGGACAGTATTGCACACTAAACGACCTGCAACCACAAAAGGGTGCTGGTACGTAATAAAATCTCATTTTACTGTGCTCTCTAGCACAGCATGACGTCTCACATCGCTGAGAACCATCCTATTCGATTCAGTAAAAAAATCTCCAGACCGAAAGTATCGGTGTATTATTTTGATTGAATAATACACCCAAACCAGACCTATAGTAACGATTTGTTTTCCAGTACCGTTTTCGTATCCTGCTCTTCGATGGATGCGAACTCCGGACTACTCTAAAAGTACCCCCATTAATCATGTTAAGTGAGCTCCACTGATTTCTACCCTTCTTCCAATGAACTTCTCTAAACTCGTTTATTTGTGCCCCCCTAAAGGCCTCTCGAATGAATTTATCGCAGATATAGTGCACAGCGAACCACATCGCTATTATTAGTTTCGAATTATGTTCTCTTATTTCACTTATTTTTTCCGCTCATCCGTTTGGCAAATCGTTTGAGAAACGAAATCAGCCACGTTGATCGACAATGAAATGGCCGAGTTTAATAAAATATCTGGTGCGAGGCACTTTCCTTAACCTCCGCAAATTCAATTTGTTTTGAATATTCAATAAGCGTGTGACTATGGTAATGCTTACGGGAAACAAAATCATCCAAAATATATGATAATCGAACTTCGACTGTTCTGACTACGAGTCATTCTGTAGATATTGCTACATCATTTTTCGTGCATCTTGACGGCCCTGGCGATTATAGTAATAATTTCCACTTGAATACCCGTTGGAGTGATGGCCAGGGCAATGTATCCAATGTTCATTGCCTTTACCTTGACTAATATGCCAAGAGGATGACGGCCAAGCATTTTCACAATACTCGTTGGTGGGGTTTTCATCATCTGCTACTATATTATACTCTTTGTGGTTATTTCACGGGTTGAGTACTTGACGTGTTCTTTCCAGGTCCGGTTCCAGCGCAAAATAACGTCCCGAATACTCGGCCTGTTCACGGAGCTGAACTTCTTCACGAACATCAACCTGTGGCCTCTGCCCTAGCCACACTCTTCCATTGACTAGTGAGTCACACTACATTATTCCTGTCTTAGCTGGACTCGTGAACCGTTCAACATACAGAAAACCTGTCCTCTTCTGCCTTGGGTAGTTAAAGCCAGGGCCCGTTTTTCAGCTGGGAAAAATTTCTTTCGTATTATTGGAATGTTACTACATTAGAGGTTGTTGAACTTTTATCAGGTGTTTGGTGCTTGGCGACGAGTTGTGTCGTTGTTGTTGTTAAGGGCGGTTGATTGTTCGATCGTGAATGTGAAGAGACAAATTGACCTTCGTTTGTTTCTGAACATCTTTCTTACAGTATTTACGATGTTAACCCGTCCTCCACGTCATGGAGCCAGTGACGGAAAGTTGGAAGTTGGAAAATAGCAGATTCCATTCTAGATAGTGGGCTGCGTGTCTACACTCATATGCAGCAGTTGCTATAACCGAGCCAGATAACTCTGGAAAAACTATTATCCTTCTCAAAAAAATAGTGTTTAATTATCCATGTACCAAAGGCTCAATAAAACCCGCGAATTTAGAGTTAAGGAAATTTGCGCGATGTATAGAGAAGTCTACCATGTTCATGTCAACAGAGCGTGTCAGTGGCACTTAAACATAAATTAGCTCACCACGGAAGTTGAAATATTTCGAAATCAGATCGTTAGTTGACGTCATCGAACCCGTCTACCAGCTCTTGGCATCCCTCGAGTCCAACCGGGTAAAAGCACCTCTTCCAATCTCTCCTTTCCACCGAATGAGTTTTCAATTTAAGCCGAAGAGGTTATAAATTGAGGGGCTAAGATTCGGCTTACGAAGGAAAGCAAGTTGCGGTGGTGGCGGAGGAGGAGGTTCGGTTTCATCTAACTTGGAGATTACACAATCTGATATATAGTTCGAAAGCGGCCCGCAGTTTATGGAGTCATAGAACTTCCCCACGTTTTCAACTTAAATCAGGGAAACGAAACCCCGGTGCCTATTCCACTTCTATTCGCTTTTGACGGCGAAGTCTCCTCTGATGGCGGAGTCTTCGGCAACTACTTCCTTCCTTCCCTTTTGTTTCATTCCCGTCTCCTTCCTCAAGATTTGATCCTGAAGTTTGACAATTGAGATTAAATCAACTAAGGAATTGCCTCGAAAATAATTTCAACTTTATACGATCGCCGAATGTCGTTATACAAACTGGCGTCACGCCAAACCCAGGGAAACAATAGGACTTAATTGTGGCACTCTGAATTTCACGTGAGTTTACAAAAATTTTCCCTTAAATGTCAATACGTTGTTACTTCTAATTTACGAACAGTTGAGACAGACTTTTTACTGTATTCAACAAAATTGTAATCGACGTTCCAACAGTTCGCGCATGATTGCCAGCTTCTCATCTAAATGCGTTGTCGGTTTGCATAACCAAACAAACTTAAGGCACCAGCTCGCTCAGCGAGGCTCCTGTTTATTTCTAATATCCTGTTCGTTCGGCCTCTCGTTGACTTGGTAGAACGTAACGGAAGCACATAATTTCTGAATGAACTGGGGCCTACCCGAGTGGCGGGTTGCCTAACTTCGTACTGCCAGGCTCTTACAATGTGTTTTATTTTTGCATAAGAGAATAAACTTATGGCGCCTGCTAGAGCGAGCGGTTGGTTGGCTGCCATAACAATTGATATCTTCCTTTATTGAATAACCAATACGTTGATGATTTATGCCCTGTTTATACTGGCGCAGAAAGTCCTGAGATGCGACGACTAGACGCCTCGCTCAGTTCCTATCTCAACTGAATGGGTTATCTTCGTTTCCTTCCCACTCCATCTAACCCTAACGACTTTGATAACAGTTTTCGTGAGAACAGACCCGAATAACACGATGATGTGGCAAAATGACGGGATTCGTCGGCAATTATGTATGTACTGTTTATTTTGGTTCAAAAAAGTTATGACATGCGCCATAACAGGCATTCTTCGAGGCAGAGAGACAGCAGTGGGTTGTTCCTACGTACTCAACGGGTGGGCATTTCTTCAGGGAGCCTTCAACTATGACAACAGACTATTCGCAACGCTCGCGGGCGCCTTCAAGTTTATTTGGTTATGAAAACCAAATGTGAATGGCGAACCTTCAAATGTAAATGTATACCACCCACAACACTCGATCAGGGTCCAGTTTATTATTTACTAGAAGCCCGTTCCAGCTTCGCACGGGCGGAAATTTCAAAAAAACCATTTTGGGATAAATAAATATAATTAAACCTGAAAATCCAGTTATTTTAAAGTTATTACGTACAAATTTGTTTTTCTCTTTATAATATTAGTGTGGACGAACGACATTACCTACGTCGTTAACATTTGCGTCTCCAGATACGTGGCATCAATTGATCTATTTTTAACACCAAGGGTTGCTCTTCTGGCTTTCACTATACTACGACCTATGTTCAAACGAAGGTTATTTCTTTAACTTAACTACAATTTTCGATAATTATCCGATTAATCAATGGTTGCTAACCAGCAAGTGCTACATGGCGAACTATGCCCTGCATTTCATCATCTGTAATATCTTCGGAAATATTCATTTAAATTACATGCTGTAAGGGGCCATATTGATATATATTAAATGGACAATGTATTTAAGGTACTTAAAGTGATAAAGGTTAATGTTGTATTGCTTAAAACCACTTTGTTAAAAAGCCATTTTTCCTCGTAATATGTAAAGGATAAAACATTATTGTGGGTTGTCCTTCAGAGATACATCCCGAACTTTTTTGTTGACCTTTTAAAGGTGTGCAGTACTGTAGTACATTATTTTGATTATCTCGTGGGGTTCAGCCAACGTTTGCATCGTAAGCGCAAAAAAATGTGTTTCTTTATGACATCACATTTGAAACCTCGGAATTTATCAGTGTTTCTCTGCAATATTATGCGTGTATTATGCATATAAACCTTCCTCTTGAATCACTTTATCTATTTTTAAAAACCCGCTTCAAAATCCGTTGCGTAGTTTTTGAGATTTAAGTATTAATAGGGACAGGCAGCGACAGCTTTGTTTTACACGATGTAGCGATGCCCTGTTAGTTTTGCCTCTTTACAACGAACGTCACTTACCATAAGTGCGGTCTGTAAGGTTGTATAAGTAGCATGAGAACAAAAATACACACGAGCCTACACTGCTTAAGCATAGCAGATTGCCTTCCTTCTCAATTGAAGACCGCTCATTATATGGTAATTTCATGTGAACTTAGTGCCGTTTTCACCTCACTGTGTAGATCCTTTTTAGACTCAGTTCAGTGCTTAACTGCTCCACTCCGCATAAACTGGTTTCACTAGATTTGGTTAACTTTTAGCCCTGATCAAACGTTAACAACAAAAAATATGGCGGGCCGCTGTTATCTTCCTTATAATATCCTCATATCTGTTCTCCATTACCATTCATCAATTGTGCTATTCTATTATTATCTCCATTACTACTTTTGAGGAATAATAATAAGCAAAGATGCTGTCTACACGTGCGCAGTTATTGCAGTTGCTTTTGGATTAAGATGATGATTTAACGTGTAAGGTTATGGTCATCTCACCCAGCACCCCAGATAGGTAGGAGAGCGTTTCAACGTCTTCTAGATGAATAAACCCTGCTGCGAACAAAAGTAATACGTTCGTCGAAAACAAATTGTTGTTCGTGTAAAATTCATTGGTTGAGAAGTTAAGGAAAAAACTCGAGACGTCATATTGCCGTGTTATAAAAACCAAACGCAAATGGCTCTACTGGGTGGATTTAAAAGCGGATAGATAGGAAATATTAAATAATAACACTGGCCGACGCAAAACGCCGAATCAGTAAGTATCAGTTTTATGATCTCGAAGTTCCTGCACCTGCCCTAACGGGACTCCCTGATTTCCCATTGTTTCCCCAAAGACCTTTGACCTGCGGAAATTCCACCCCCACAGTTATTTTCAACGGCGACGGATTTCCCGCTTCGTCTGGGCATTCCGATTTCCCCTCCTTTTCACATTCCTCTCCATAACAGACAGCTCCTCTCAAATTCATTCACCTACAAACTCTCACGAACGTCACCCTCGTCTCCCAGTGCTCACTCAGGAACATGCCTCTATCAATCTCAGCCTACTTACAGCTCACTCTCTCCTTCCGATACAGTTCCCTGCCAGTTCACAAATGTTACGAGTCGTCCGTTTGCGTCGCATTTTCATTTTTATTTTGTTTCGTGCGCCCAACAAACACATTTACAAGCATGTTAGTGTACTAAACATAATCATGCTCCCTTCCTTTGAGCTTGAGTATGTAAAAGTTGTAAACTCACAACTTCGGTTTTTATTTTTTCTTGCTCAGCTCTCCTTTTCTGGTACTGCCTTGGTTTGTAGGTTAATGCGGTCACTCTGGCTTCTGACAATTATTACAAATCACGTTTACGTTTACGCACTTGTTTACGAAACAGGATGTTGAGCAGACGCCCAGATACCTTACTTTACTGTAACCTCATTAGTCTACTGCCTTCTCGATGTGGCTTAACATCAGTTATCTCGGTTAGTGTGGGGGGAACGGAACAGGTTAGGTATCAGTGGTGTGAAAAATAGATTAGGTGCCATTTCACGTGGTGCAGATGGGTCGCACCAGACGTCTCCATTCAATTTTCCGACCACTATTGCCTGAAATGGCGATGTCAGTGGTGCACCCTAATCGTAAAGGTAGGTAGGCCATCGGCAACACTCGAGCAGATTTCTGTTTATCCCCAATCTCCAGTTCACTCAGCCTGCTTCAACGCACGCTGATACGAGAACAAGCGCTTGTAAGATTGCAGAAGTAACACGAGATCGAAAATACGCAAGAGCCCGGTTGAGAGTGGTGGTTTGTTCGCCTTCACAGTTGAAAACTCCTGATCTAAATGCATTGTGAGTTTGCATAACCAAATGAACTTTAGGCACCTTCTCCAGCAGGCATTCACGGGTGGCTGTATTCACAATTGATCCCTTTATATTACTGAGTAACTAGTGCGTAGATATTTTACATCTCGCTCAGTTCCTATCTCAACTGGGGGGCGTCTTACTGTGGAACTTCCTCTTAACTTAATTTCCTTCCCCCTCCATCTATCTCTTACGATAACGTTTTTCTCGTGGATAGATCCAAATAACACAACGTAAAACTTTCATTCGTGGGAAACAACGAGATTCAAAATTTATTTTAGAGCGTTTTTTAAAATATTTCTCGCTCACTCTCTTGAACAACTTGACCTTGTCTCACATCTGTGAACCACCCCATTTGACCCAGCGTCAAAAAAAACGTTGAAAACGATAGCAAACACTTCCTGACCGAAAACAGAATTATTTAGAATGAATAATAAACCAAAATTGGATGGAAAATTCAAGTGAACTGAGTGAAAAGTAGAACAGATTTCTAAAGTTAATGTACCTGTCCGGTGAGGCTGTCTCAACCGTGGCTGGTGAGATACTGTGGGCGAGCGCTTTCGATGTGAAGACATCATCGTCTGGCCGTTAAGTCAGTTAGTTGGTCGAGGTCTTTTTATAGAAAGAGAAAAGTAAATGTGATGGTGTAGGGGAGGCTGTGCATGACGAAAGTTTTTTAGTTTATAGATTTCCATGTTTTCCAATATGTTCAGTTTTCGTCCTTTCTATTGTTTGTATAGCAAGGCGGTGCAGTCCTGTATTTTGGTAGGTTCGTGTCCAGTTGTGTTGAGGTGGTTGGCAAAATTTGAGTCGTCTTTGTTCTTATTAAGAGATTTAATGTGATCTGAATATCTGGTCCATATTTTTCGTCCTGTCTGTCCTATGAATGCGTTTTTACCACTATAAGTTATTTTAACATCCCACTTGTGTCGAGTGGGTCTGTTTTTTCATTCATGCAGTTAGTTTGGTTCTAAGTGTATTGTCCGTACGTAATTCAATTTGTATGCCTTTCATACGGAAGATGTTAGTCATTCCGTGTATTTTTGGTCCTGTATATGACAATGTGCAGCGTCTTATCAAAGTCTGTGTATTTTGTGTTTTTGGATCGTCTTTTTTATTTATCGTTTGTTTGGTGTAACCATTATTCCGTGCGATAGTATTGATAGTATCAAGTTCTTTTTTGTAATTTTGTTCGGATAGTGGGATAGTTCCTAGTCTCCGTACCATGTGCCTGAATGCACTTAGTTTATGTTGTTGTGGGTGATTTGATATATAGTGCATGGTTGTGTCTGTAGCAGTAGGTTTTCTAAAAATATCGTACTGTAATTCGTTGTCAGTCCGTGTGATTTTTAGATTTTTAGGTCCAAGTAGAGTTTTATTCAGTTCTTTGTCCATGTCATATTGGATGTTACGGTGGATATTGCTCTAGTCCTCTAATATTTCATCGGTGTTGTCACAGCTTAATATGCAGCTAATATCATCCTCGTTCCTAGCGTAGTATGTGATGTGTTTAGTCATTAAAGTGTGAATGTATGTTTCTTCGTAATGCTGTGGAAAGATTTATAGCAATTTTGCATGAGGCAGAGGGTCGCACCAGAAATTTGTCAACCATTACTGCTTGAAATTGTTCACCAACAGAAGTGTAGTCGTGCGTTGTAGTTTTTTTGAACAGCTCTCGTTCGTTAGTTCATGCATCGTCTTTGAAAGGAAGTCGTAAATAACGCAAAGTAGTCTCATTGCAAGAGCTTTCATACATAGACGTGGTTCACTTTCTTTAGCTTCAGCAACATATCAAAGTTGGAGGAAAAACGTGATCAAAAACGAATAAAAAGGTGGTTTATTGCTAACATTAGAAATGAATTTATGGAATCACGAGTGTTAGTTAATCACAACATTTTCTGTTACCCTCAAGGAACTGGTACGACAAGAGCGGCTACGCAGGCAGCCTCGCAAGCCGCGAATGCGCCGTTGCAAGCCGCTAATGCTGGGGTGGCAGCTATTAAAGAAACCGGGACTGTCCCGAATGTGAAGCCAGCAGCAGCGAAACACGCTACTGTAATGCCGGCACAACCTGCGTAGCAGATACCGGCAGCGACGGGACCGGCGCTAGTCCCGAGGAGAAGAGATGATGAGAGTAGTACGGTGAACAACGCAGCAGTTTTCATCGTGATTTTTCTACTTGTTTAACCTGCAAATCACAGCAGAATCGTATTTAGGAACTAGACTGACTCAAGAGGAATTGGGAAATTAAGGCCAAAAATGTTCCCCAAGTCACACGTGAAACCTTGGTTGTTAGTGTGGTCAAATGAATCATTTTATGCTCAGCGCTTAAACTTGCAACTCATTAGACCAAACAGACACAACGAGGTCAGAATACTTATAATTATTAATTCATTCCAGTTACAAAAGTTCTGTGACGAAAACAGGGGAAAAAAGAAAATATGCCCCTTGATCCACGTGCAATCATGCAGGCTAGAAAAATTACTGTCTCAGAAAGATATGCCACGCACAATGATATGAAGATCTAAAAAAAAGCATTTTAACAGTTATTTTCCAATGTTAAGCAAGTCTTGACTTTCAATTCTTTATTGAGAGCAGGAGTCGATAGAAGAACAATGCGAAATGTGACGCCAATAGAAACTAGTTAGCGATCTTGGAATTTGATAATCTTCCCCTGCGTCCTAGTGCACTCCGGGTGGTTAATCGCTAAAATTTCTCAATTTACAATAAAGAAATCCACTCAATATCAAGAATTTATCGGGGAACACCAGAAATAGCCCAAACCCACGGCATTAACTGACAGAAACTGCATTAAAATACCTTTTCATCGAAATGTTCGATCATTTATTGCTCCGCTCTCATAATTTATCCACGTGACAATATTATAGTAAGGAACCCCCTTCCGCTTTCTCTACTCTCCACATGAAAGCTTTACTAGACATCGCAAAAAACTATTTTGATCACTATGATAACTACAGTGAGATTTGAATCGTTTTTTTCGTGTACCCTTATTTTGGCGCCCATTTGAACTGTAGGCTTAACGTGACATTTCAGCCGATTAATCTCAATCGCGGCCATGGATCGATATTGTTGGGCAATTTGTAATCAACCTCTTCCATTATGTTGGAATGGAAAATTGGTCAACGTAAGGACTTTGACACCCCCCCTCCCCCCCTCCACTATCATTGGCAACGCTTAACGACGCACACCGTTCCTCAATTTCTGTCAATTTGGAAGAGTTAATAAAAGTGGCGAGAAAATTACAACCTTTGCCCACTCTCTGATACTTTGGGAATATTGGATCATGACAGTTGCATTTTTACTTTCCTTGGCTCTACGAAGTAGAAAGGAAAGTTATGTAATCGGCTGAAAAACAAATTTTGAGTTTTCTTCAGATCTTTACGTTTCAGACCCTCCTGAGTCCGAAAAACACTATTTGGGAAAATGGTCTGTGTGTATGTGTGTCTGTATACGATTTTTAGAGAAAACCACCGTACCAAATCAGCTCAAACTTGATATCTCGCTCGCAGGTTACCATGGGACGCCAAAATAAGAGTAAGAACGAAATCCATCGAAAGTTAACTATAGTTATCATAGTGATCAAAACAACAAATTTTTTTTTCTCAAAAACCGCTCTAACGATTATTATTACATTTTTAATATTGGAAGCTCTTAACATGATAATTATACCATAAAATTCCCATTTGTGGGAAAATGACGAGAGCAGCACAATAAATTATCAAAATTTTCGACGAAAAGCGTTTTTGCCGTGGTTTTTTCCTTTTAAACTCCGCTGGAATGTTAGTAGAATGTTAAAGAAAATTGGTACTGTAGTCCAATCCAATACCTATAGGGTGAGTATTTAAAAACGCTCATGAGATACATGGGGCTCACTCCAGAAATTCCTGAATTTCAACTACCGCCGTTTTGCTTAATACCAGTTCTAACAATTATTACCCAATAGCTCCGCAAAAGTGATTACTATCCTCCTTCAAAAAATCCGTGTTTACAGCCTCATTAATTTTCTGGGTACCATTTGCTCAATAATGGTCCTGGAATGAGTACGAGCAGCACGATAAATTCTTTAAATGTAATCGCTGCCGCTTCATGCTGCCGTAAAGCGTTGTTTGACCAAGTTCAAAGGAACTGAGTGATAAATGAATTGATTAAATAGAATTAGCCATGTACAAAGTGAATTGTTGTAGAGCTAAGGAAAGTTGTGTGTTGCAACGCACCAGATATTTAATAAATCCACTCCACCATGGGGCGCCAAGGTAAGGACATGAGCAAAATCCGTCGAAATATTTTTCCTCGTAAACGGCTGTAACGATTTTAATTAAATTTTTTAAGCAGAATGGTCCTAATAAGACAAGAATACCAGAAAATTCCCATCTATGGAAAAATGACGGGGTCAGCACAATAAATTACCAAACATTACGAAGAAAATCAAGTTCAGCGTAATTTTTGCTCATAAACTCCGCTCAAATGTTATTACTTGTTACTTCAGAAAAATTCAGGTGGTACTCCAACCGAATAACTATTCCACGAGTCTTCTATAACGTTCCAAAGCTACTACCGGGGCTACTCTAGAAATTCCGCAATTTCAACCACCGTCGTTACACTACCATTTCTAAATGCTTTTACGTGATAACTCTGGAAAAGCGATCACTAACCTTTTCAAAAAAAATAGTGGTTACAGCTTCATTGGTTCTTCGTATGCCAATCGCGCAATGATGGCCAGCGCATGTGTACAAGCTGCACAATAAATTCCGGAACAATTGAGTGCTACTGCTTTCTAACGCCGTGAAGTGGTGTTTTACGAAGTTTAAATAATGAACTGAATGAAAAATAAATTGAATTCGTTGCAATAGCCAGAAAAACCAGTGCCTTATAGTAGACCGCAGAGCTAAGGAACGTTACGTGAAAATTCTAAATCTAAGTATTGATCAAGTGTAAACCAGCTTCACCCTACTCATGCAAATTCCTTCTCATTTTTCAGCAAAAGGCAGACAATCTACGGCGAAAACACAACGGTCCTCAGCTCCACGGACAACAACAATGTCTTCATCGCCCAGTCACTAATCCAACCCGTAATTTACTGGTTTACCCCCACTAATGCAGCGACCTCTACTGTGCAACCAAAATCCGATTGATGGGTTAGGTGCTAAAGCTTGAACTGTGTACGTACTTAGGGCTGAGGGTAGTTGAGATAATTGAAACACGTAATTGACGAAGGGAGGAATGAACAGCTCAATTTCAAAATTTAATGACTTCCAAACGATACCTCTTACTTCACCGTCCGTACATAGCATTTTTAACCAATCGACAACTAATACGCAGCAACGCCTTCGACTCCAGAGTTAATTGACAGAGGTCAGTTGACACGAATTTACTTGTGCTCCGGTAAGAAATGCGTAGCGTGCGAAGGCGATATCGACTTCGTAAGGGAAAAAATTCCAAATTATGTAAAAAAATATTCGGAACTGAAATACGTGAATCGGTCGAGTAAACCTTATCATCGTTTCTGAACTAACTAAGGAAAAGTTAATTGTTCAACTTACAGTTTCGAAGAAATTATATGTCCGACAACTCAGAAGTCAAGATTGGAATGAAGAGGTTTGATGCGCTCGAAGTAGTTTTGTTCAGCTTTATGCTATTGTTATGCGGAAATGCTTCTAATATCGATCGTTAAAGTATCGATATGTACTATCGGTCTTCGAGCTTGTCAAATTTGAATCTTCCGCGGAGCTTCAGAACGGAAATAAGCTTAACCGAAACCGTTCTGAATTAATTGTTAGGAGCACCCAACGGACCACCGCGAATTTATCGTTAAAACGATAAAATCCGCTAATTTGAACGCTTCGAAAATAAACTAATGTACTGTCAAGTTACGAATAATATCGAAATCTTGGCTATCGCGAGTTCTAGTTGTTTCATTCCTGAGATCGAATGCTGTAGCGCTACGTAGTGGCGAGAAGATGAACTAACAAGGTAATCGCACTTCCGGAGACCGGAGCTCGCCGAAACTAACCGAGGAACCACGAGCGTCCCCGATTCAACTGGTCATTTGACTAATTCCAATGCGGCGCGTCACTTAACTTTCCTCAGCCCCAACAAACCTCAGAATTGAGCCACTTTTATCGAGATACTGATCCGACCTTTTTGGACTATTAATACTTTTTTTTGTTTTCTGTATTTTATTCGTAGGGGGCGTATTTTTTTGTTTAATTCATATTATTATCTTAAAGCTTTACTTAATTTTAAGTTTTTACATTTTAACCTTAAAGCTTCAGTAGGTAGTGTGTGGAGGTGTTTGGTAGCAACAAAACATTGATTTTCAGGAGATGCTACTCGAGAACTTAAACGCTTCAAAAATAAACAAATCTACTGTAAAAATAAAAAGAGAAAAGCACTCTTTACTTAGGTCGATACCAACCGTCGAGAAAGTGCGTCCCTGGGATTTATTTATTGTAAGGGCACACGATATCTTTGCATGAAACTGTAACCTTTTAAAAGACACAGTCAAAAAGGTCGGCATCATCAGGATACGCGAGCTGGCCGATCTGTGATGATAGTTGCTACCATCACGTTGTGTCTTAATTCCTTTATAAAAACCTTGTACCGTTACCATTACACATTCTGGGAGGGCTTACATTTCTCAATGCAACATAACAGAATACCTACGTTTTATTTTGGGGTGGCAAGCCGGCTGGATTGAGGGTGTTTAAAGATTCTTGTGAGTAGTGCACTGCGTATGTGCACAGATGATGTCACGAGGTTTTTTGTAGATATTGATACGTTCTATACATCTTTTTGTTCTGCCACCAATACTTACGGCAGCACATGCGCTGAAACTCATTTCATGGCTAATTTTCTTACACCTTGGGTTGGTTTTTGTAAGGATTTCTAAGGATCTCCAATTATTGCAGTAATAAATATAGCACATGTTACTCAGTGATGCAGCTTTCTAACAGCAAAAGAATTTTTGAATTCGGTCTACATGCAGGAATAAAATCTGAACATACCACACCATGTCTTATGAAATAAAAACATACGTTCAAGTCTTTTTTCGAAAAAAAAAGTTTAATCGAGAAAAATGAAGAGGAAATTGTCAACAACATGAAATATCTTGTTTAACACAATTTGTTTGAAAAGGATAATAATCGCTTTTCCAGCGTTATGAAGTAAAAACTTCTGGAAATTATAGTAAGTGAAACGGTGGTGCTTGCAATTCCAGAATTTTTGGAGTATGTCCTGAATGTCTTGTGAGCGTTATCAAACGCTCATCACATGGACACTCTATTTGATTACCACCTCAATCTTCCTGATAATCCCAGTACCATTTGGGCAAGTTTATAATGAAAAAACTGCACTAAATTCGTCGAAATATTTGGTAATTATTGTGCTGTTCTCGTCATTTTTCAGCAAATGATAATTTTACGGTGCTATTCAGTTATTTGAGGCTATTTACACAAGAAATTTAATTAAAATCGTTCATGCCCTTTACTTCGAAATAAAATAATGGTATTTCAAAAATATATGTTTTGATCACTATGATAACTATAGTTAGTTTTCTGCGGATTAAACTCCACAGTAGCCTGCGGGCTATACTCGTGCATCAAGTTTGAGTTGATTTGGTTCGCCGTTTTTTCTCATTCACGTTCTCACACATAGAGACCATTTCCCCAAATTGTGTTTTTCAAACTCAGTTTTTTTTTTCGTTCGATTACATAACTTTCTTTTTCCTTTCTACTTCTTGGAGCCAAGGTGACTAAAACTGGAGAGTACTGCGCTGTGAGTCACGTTTTGAAGGACAGTCTAAAGTTTTATTTGGTTCCTCAGAAATGTCGTCCTGAGCCCCCCTTTCCGTGTAATCTTTATTTCTTTGTTTGTTGTTACGTCGATAAGATGTATAATGCTTCGCGCGCGTTATCGAGTTCTGCAAGATATTCCAGCAGTCAAGATCTCAACATTTACACTTATCTGCCCGAACCTATTTCAATGAGACGGATCCACAGCGATGCGACGCCAGGCAGCTCGCAAAGCCCGATAACACTGGGAAAGTGATTATTATTCTTTTCAAAAATTATCGTGTTTACAGCCTCATTAATCCTCCGTGTACATTTAGTGATTTCTATACCTATAGTATTTCTATTAGTCATTTCTTCTCCAAATATAGTTCATGTCAGAGGCACTAGGTTTATTTCTCTATTTGCATTCATATTTTGAAGAACCCATCTCGGGAAAAATAAACAGGTGGTAGTCCAATAAACTTCCTATTAGATGAGGGTCCTAATATAAAATAATTAGGAGCAAGAGCTCAGGAATTTCACTTGCTCGCCTTTATCACAGTTTTTACACGATAATTCTGAAACAGTAAAAACGCTTCTATTCAGAATAATCGAGTGAAAGTCTCATGAATCGATTATGCATTGACTACCCAAAGAAGACCTGGTACTTCACCTCGAAATGATATTTTTCATTGGCGCCCCAATTTTTACTCGATTGCCCAAATGTTTTTCTTCCGAGTGGGAATTGTATTAATGTACATTTCTTATAATTGAAGCAAAATAACTCTTCCGTACTAATTAAGGAGTTCACGGCCAAACCGAATAAGAAATCAATAAAAAGGGTAGAGCTCCTGTCGGACGCTTAAGGTCATTAATAAATTCGCCACTCGGGAGGAGGCGATATAAATCAATTAAAAGGAATGTAAAAAGGTGAAAGAGTATGAAAATTAATAAGTTTTTGAGAAATCTCCTTCTCTACCTCACTCTCCTCTAAATATTAATTACCCGGGTTAATAACCGTCGACCGCAGCGGTACCTGTCCCTAATCACAACCGAACTTCAAGGACTGGAGCTTGCGAGAGATTTGGTAATTGGTTGAGTTCCCTCAACATTCATACTGTTACGCATTTCTTAATGTCTATTTTTATTAATAGCATTTTTCAAGAATTTTTCGTCGAGGAGGCGTTATTTTCGCAGCTGAACTCTCCGCCACTTCTCTCTCACAGACTGTTTTAATCTCTCAATAATGTCTGGCTGGCAAATCAACGATTTTCTGAAAACTGTTAATTACTTTTCTAACTACGATCGTGTAACTGTGTAGGGTGGCCTAGCGATTAAATTTTCTTCTAAATGTTTACTCAACATCCAGTCTCTGACTTCGTTGAAATAACGAGAGCAGCACAATAAATTACCAGACATTTCGACAAAATACGATTTTAGCTCAGTTTTGTTTTATTATTCATTTTGAACAAACCCCCCTGAAAATTTGATACTTTACGTTTCAAGACATCGGGATTCTAAGTCTACAGTGTTTGTCCGCCGTCGCCCTTAACGTGGTCTTAAAAATCAATTCTTTCGCACAAAAATTCCATTTGGTATCCGATCGGACGAAGCCCATGGTTGTTATTGGCAGAAAATCCCTTTAAAAAATCAACAAAAACGCAGTTTAATCGCAAATACGCCGTGTTTGGTTTCGTTTTCAAGCTATTTTTAGATCCTGGGTCTAAATGAAATGATTATCAGACGTGTACAACTGTGTTTAGTGACATTACGGTAATTATAGTTAGCCAAAGTCTACTAATTGAATGAACTCACGGGACAATGACAACAGCGAAAGTAATCGTTTCGTCGTTTGTACTCACTCCCTCCCGTCTCATCAAAACCTCCCGCCCGCTGGACTCGCAAGCCGTGCCAATTGCCTACAGGCTCCTACGGGTGACTGGAATATTTAGTTTTCGTCGTTCAATTGTTGTAAGGTCATGTTTCACGCGATTTACTGGTATTTTTCGATGCTGAGTCGAATGGGATGGGTCTCAGAGCCGCAAGGCTAGGTCAAGCTGAGTATAATAAACCGTCGTGTAATTATTTGCAGCGTTTTTTCCATGTAAACTCCACTCATGTTATTATTATGTTCAAAAGCGTCGCAACTGATTTTTTTTCTCACAAAAGGGCTCGAACGATTTTGATTAGATTTTTTGTACGGACAACTCCACATAGTACCACGAAATTCTCACTTGCGGGAAATAGATGAGAGCAGCGTAATAAGTTGAAACATTTCGATCTGAAATTGATGTTTTCGGGTCTCCAATAAAATATCTTCACGACGAGCGTTTCATAACGATCATAAAATAATTGCACCCCATAAAATCCGGAATTTAAGCCCCTGACTTACCATTTTTCACTATTTTTACCGAATAGTCCGCAAACCGTAAACGCGGCCCATGGGAATGCGGAAAGTTTCGTGATGCGTCGCACTAGATATTTTAAAACAACTTCACAACTAAACGCTCCCTACATCCCAATTATTTCTACTCGATTCCTCAGCTTTTTCAACAGCTTTTCGTAATTTTCCCGATTGTTTTTACTCCATTGCCGGAACGTTTTTTTTCTTCTTTAAGAATACCGCATGAAACCGGCTTTTCCTCCTTATTTCCCGTCCAGATGACGACGGGAGTGTGAATGATGTTATTAATCACCTCTCCCTCCCTTCCGCCACTACCACAGAGAGCAGCCTATGACGGTAATACGCATTGTGGCACGAAGGGTCTGTGAAGTAGGAAACGAAGAGGATACCTGGGGATGCCGATTGGTTTTCGAACGTTGTGGAAAGGACCGCACGTGGGATTTTGGAGTACTGTCCTGACGCTGGTCAATGGAGCCCACCTTGAAAACAGAACATGGTTTCATTTATCATACTACTCCCCCTTTACACGCATGCACACTCATTCAACCCTGGGGGAAACCGCCTCATTCGATCCCACAACAATATTTCACGAATTTCGTATTTCAGGCTGCTCCGTCGCAAACCACCTAACGCATCCGCGATATTTTTTATAAAAACATATTAACCCTTTAAATGCACAAATCAAAAAACCTTCTCTAGTATTTTCAGACCCGATGATGAGGGGGAGGAGGGGAGAACCTCCGGCGAAACCCACTAGAGGTGAAAGGATAGGAAAGCCTTGAATAGTCTGTCGGTTGTCGATTCCAAGTCTTTTTTTGTATAGGGTGGTTTGTAAATCCGTCAGTTGGTTGTTTTCGTTTGTGTAGTGTTTTGAGTGGTGTGAACATGGTGTCGCATTTTGTGTTGATTTGTTCGTTTATGATGTGTCCAGTGAAGTTTTTTGTTTATAGATTTCCATGTTTTCTAATATTTTCAGTTTCCCCCCTTTGTTTTGTTTAGTAAGATTGTGCAGTCCTGTATTTTGGTGGGTTCTTGCCCAGTTGTCTCCCATTGGTAAAATTTGAGTCGTCTTTGTTCCTACCAACAATTGTTTTGTATTTTTCGTCCTGTCTGTCCTATGTATGCGTTTTTACCAGTAGAAGTTATTTTATATACCCCACTTTGGTCGAGTGGGTCTGTCTTTTCAGTCTTTGCAGTTGGTTTGGTTCTAAGTGTGTTGTCCGTACGTAATGCGATTTGTATACCTTCCTTTCGGACGATATTAGTTATTCCGTATATTTGTGGTCCTGTGTACGTGAATCTGCAGCGTCTTGTTAAAGCCTGTGTATTTTGCTCTTTTGGATCGTCTTTTTTGGAGTCATATTGTCTGAATAATTTGTTTATTATGTTTTTGGAGTAACCGTTATTTTCTGCGATAGTATCAAGTTCTTTTTTGGTGGATATTGTTTATGTCCTTTAATATTTCGTCAGTGTTATAACGGCTTAATATGCAGACAATATCATCTACATATCTGGTGTTATGTTTGATATCGTGTTTTGTCATGGTCTGGATGTGAGTTTCTTGTATTGCTGTAGAAATATTTCAGTCAATATGGACGAGGTAGGATTTCCCACACATAATCCATCTTTTACTTGTATATGCTATTGTGAAATTCTGAAGTAGTTCTGTCCGAGTGTCAGTTTAGTGAGGTTGGTAACATTTCTAGTAGTTGTCGTGTCAATTTGTCTTAGTTTGGTTTGTATTATGTCAAAGAAGGGGTATAAGATTGATTGATTGTAGAGCTTAAGATTGGGTAACGGAAACAGTCGTTGTCATGTAGATTTTTAACATTAATGCTCGACCAAAATTTTTTCAATTTAATCGTTAACGAAGTCTTCGATTTCTCCGAGTGAATTCAATGTGTCCGTTTTTGTTTATTATTCATTCTGAATAATAACCCAATGTTTTCGGTCATGAAAAATTTTTGACAACCCCTCCCTCAAAATTTGATACTTTACGTTTCAAGACTTGGAGATTCCAAATTTGCAATGTCCGTCCGCTGTCCCCCGTCTCCCAATTCCTGTCCGCCGTCCGGGCCGTTTTGTGCCTTTAACGTGGTCTAAAAAATTCGTTCTTTCGCCCAAAACTCCGATTTGGTATCTAGTTGTGCCCGCCATCTCAGCAATCCGATCGGACGAAGCCCGTGGTTGTAATGGGCAAAAAACGGTTAAAATAATTAACGAAACGCAGTACAATGCAAGAGCTACAGCGTTTCGTCGTTTGAACTCCCTCCTGCCCCGGCCCGTCTCATTAAAAAAGCAACCGCGCTCGAGGCGAGCGAGCGCACCTCCCGCTCGCTTCCCTCCCAACGACGCCGCCACTCAACTCCCCTTTCGCCTCAGAACAGGCTTCGAGCGCCCCCGTGGAACTTCCTCTTAATTTAATTTCCTACCCCCTCTATCCATCACTATTACGATAACGTTTTTCTCTCGTGGATAGATCCAAATAACACAACGTAAAAGTTTCATTCGCGGGAAATGACGAGATTCAACAATTATTTTAGAGCGTTTTTCATCATTACATTCCCCTTCTCACTTGAACAACTTCACCTTGTCTCACACCTGTGAACCACCCCATTCGACCCAGCGTCTAAAAGTACGTCGAAAACTATACCAAACACAGCATATTAACTTTAAAACCTACTGACCAAAAACAGGGTCATTTTGAATGAATAATAAACCAAAATTGCATGGAAAATTCGTGTGAACTGAGTGAAAAGTAGAGTAGACTACGAAAGTTAACGTACCTGTTCGGTGAGTCAGTCTTCTCTGGCTGATTAGCAACTGAGAGCGAGCGCTTTCGACATCATCGTCTGGCCGTTAAGTCAGTACTAAAGCCAGTTAGTTAGTCGTTGTCTTTTTTACTTTCCTTGCTCTGCGAAGTAGAAAGGAAAGTTATGTAATCGCCTTAAAAAAAAAAATTCTGAGTTCTCTTCAGATCTTTACGTTTCAGACCCCACTGAGTCCGAAAAACACTATTTGGGAAAATGGTCTCTGTGTATGTGTGTATGTGAACGATTTTTAGAGAAAACCACCGTTCCAAATCAGCTCAAACTTGATATCTAGCCCGGAAGTCACTATGGGACACCAAAATAAGGGTATGAACAAAATCCACCGAAATTTAACTATAGTTATCATATCAAAACACCAAATATTTTTTTTCTCAAAAACGGCTCTAACTATTTTGATTAAATTTTTTACATTGGTAGCTCCGAATATGGCAACTATACCATAAAACTCCCATCTATGGGAAAATGACGAGAGCAACACAATAAATTACCAAAACTTTAGATGAAATCGGTTTTAGCGCGGTTTTTAGAGAAAACAACCGTACCAAATCAGCTGAAACTTGATGTCTAGCCTACAGGTTACCATGGGACGCAATAATGAGGGTATGGGAAAAATCCACCGAAAGTTAACTATAGTTATCATAGTGATCAAAACACCAAATTTTTTTTTCTCAAAAACGGCTCTAACGGTTTTAATTAAATTTTTTATATAGATAGCTCTCAATAAGACAATTATACCATGAAATTCCCATTCGTGGGAAAATGACGAGAGCAGCACAATAAATTATCAAAATTTTCGACGAAAAGCGTTTTTAGCGCAGTTTTTTCTTATAAACTCCGCTGGAATTTTTGTAGAATGTTAAAATAAATTAGTATTGTAGTTCAATCCAATACCTAAAGGTTGAGTGTTTAAAAACGCTCATAACATACATGGGGCTCACCCCAGAAATTCCTGAATTTCAACTTTTGCCGTTTCGCTTACTACCAGTTCCAAACTGTTTACCCAATAACTCTGCAAAAGTAATTACTATCCTTCTCAAAAAAACTTGTGTTTACAGCCTCATTAATTATCTGTGTACCGATTGCTCAATAATGGTGTTGCATTGAGTACGAACAGCGGAATAAAATCTGGAACTGTAAGCGCTACCGCTTCCTGCTGCTGTGACGTGTTGTTTGACCAAGTTCAAATTAACTGACTGATAAATGAATTGATTAAATAGAATCAGGCATGTACCAAGTGAATTGTTGTAGAGCTAAGGAAAGTTGTGTGTTGCGACGCACCAGATATTTTGTATAGGGTGGTCTGTAATTTGTCAGTGGGATGTTTTCGTTTGTCTAGTGTCTCGAGTGGTGTAAATATGGTGACGCATTTTGTGTTCTTTTGTTCATTTACGATATGTCCACTGCAGTTTTTAAGTTTATAGATTTTCATGTTATCTAATATGTTCAGTTTCCGTTCTATGAGTTGTTTGTGTAGTAAGGTGCAGTCCTGTATTTTGGTAGGTTCGTGTCCTATTATCTTCCGGTTGTTGGAAAAATTTGAGTCGTCTCTGTTCCTGCTATGAGTGTCAAGAATTTAGAGTTTTAGTTTTGGGCGCAACACCGTTTTCAATTCGTCTCCCGCTAAGAGGGGGTGTTTTTAACGTTGTGTTCGAAAACGTTGTAGTAAACTCGTGTAAATTTTGTGTTAGTTTTATCGACTCTTTTAATTAAGCACTATTTGTGGTACCGTTGAAGATCACTCTGATTCGTTTGAGTAAGTCAGTTTTTTCAATAAGAAGAAACGATTCGCTTGATGAGACCCCATCACCATTTGGTTGATAAAAATGACAGATATGTGTTGGGAACGTCTGTTCCCAGTTGGCAACACACAACTTTCCTTAGCTCTACGTCAATTCGCTTTGTACATGGCTAATTCTATTTGATCAATTCATTTACCACTCAGTTCATTTGGACTTTGTCAAACAACGCTTTACGGCAGCAGAAAGCGGTAGCGCTTACAGTGCCGGAATTTATTGTGCTGCTCGTACTCATTGCAGGACCATTATTGAGCAATTGGTACACAGATAATTAATGAGGCTGTAAACGCGAATTTTTAAAAAAAGGATAGTAATCACTTTTGCAGAGTTATTGGAAAATAACTGTTAGAACTGGTTAGAGCTGTTTTTGAGAAAAAAAATGTGGTGTTTTGATCACTATGATGACTATAGTTAACTTTCGGTGGATTTTGCCCATACCCTCATTATTGCGTCCCATGGTAACCTGTAGGCTAGACATCAAGTTTCAGCTGATTTGGTACGGTGGTTTTCTCTAAAAACTGCGCTAAAATCGATTTCGTCTAAAGTTTTGGTAATTTATTGTGCTGCTCTCGTCATTTTCCCACAAATGGGAATTTTATGGTATCATTGCCTTATTTAGGGCTATCAATATAAAAAATGTAATCAAAATCGTTAGAGCCGTTTTTGAGAAAAAAAATATTTGGTGTTTTGATCACTATGATAACTATAGTTAAATTTCGGTGGATTTTGTTCATACCCTTATTTTGGCGTCCCATGATGATCTGCGGGCGAAATATGAAGTATGAGCTGATTTGGTACGGTGGTTTTCTCTAAAAATCGTATACAGACACATACACACACACAGACCATTTTCCCAAATAGTGTTTTTCGGACTCAGGATGGTCTGAAACGTAAAGATCTGAAGAAAACTCAAAAAAAAATTTTCAGCCGATTACATAACTTTCCTTTCTACTTCGTAGAGCCAAGGAAAGTAAAAATGACAGATGTGTTGGGAACGTCTGGTCCTGTCTGTCCTACGTATGCGTTTTTACGCGTGCAAGTTATTTTACATACCTTACTTTGGTAGAGTGGGTCAATTTTTTCAGTATTTATTTGCAGTTAGTTTGCTTCTAATTGTGTTGTCCGTAGTGTGTATTTTTGGACCTGCGTATGGAAGTGTACAGCGTCTTGTCAAGGTCTGTTTTTGGATTGTCCTTTTTGGAGTCATATTGTCTTAATAATTTTTTTGTGTGTAACCATTATTTTGTGCGATAGTATTGATGGTATCAAGTTCTTTTTTGTAATTTTGTTCGGATAGTTCCTAGTCTCCATTTCATGCGTCTGAATGTTGTTGTGGGCGTTTGATGTTTAGTGCATGGTCGTGGCTGTAGCAGTAGGTTTTCTATAAATATCGTACTGTAATTCGCTGTCAGGATTTTATTCTCTTCTAAGTCCACGTCATATTGGAAGTTACGGTGGATATTGTTCAAGTCCTCCAATATTTCGTCGGTGTTGTGAGGCCTTAATATGCAGATATCATCTACAAATCTGGCGTAGTATGTGCTGTCGTGTTTAGTCAGTTAAGTCTGAATGTGTTTCTTCGTAATGCTGTAGATATTTGTAGCACTAGAAAGTGCCAGACTATTACTGCTTGAAATTGTTCACCAACAGAAGTGTAGGAGTGCGTTGTAGTTTTTTTTTGAACAGCTCTCGTTCGTTAGTTCATGCATCGTCTTGGAAAGGAAGTCGTAAATAACGCAAAGTAGTCTCATTGCAAGAGCTTTCATACATAGACGTGGTTCACTTTCTTTAGCTTCAGCAACATATCAAAATTGGAGGAAAAACGTGATCAAAGACAGATAAAAAGGTGGTTTATTGCTAACATTAGAAACGAATTTATGGAATCACGAGTGTTAGTTAATCACAACATTTTGTGTTACCCTCAAGGAACTGGTACGACTAGAGCGGCTACGCAGGCAGCCTCGCAAGCCGCGAACGCGCCGTTGCAGGCCGCTAATGCGGGGGTGGCAGCTATTACAGCTCCCGGGACTGTCCCGAATGTGAAGCCTGCAGCAGCGAAACACGCTACTGTAATGCCGGCACAACCTGCGTAGCAGATACCGGCAGCGACAGGACCGGCGCTAGTCCCGAGGAGAAGAGATGATGAGAGTAGTACGGTGAACAACACAGCAGTTTTCATCGTGATTTTTCTACTTGTTTAACCTGCAAATAATAAAATAAGAATCATATTTAGAAACTAAATTGAGTCATGTGGAACTGGGAAATTGAAGCCCAAAATGTTCACCAAGCCACTCCTGGATTCCGCCGTCACCAGCCCCTGTGACACCGGCTCTAACTTCGCCTCCCCTGACAATCTCTTCGCTGGGCTCAACACTGAATCGCCCCGCCACTCAAGCGCCAATTGATAAAATTTGAGCCCACACCCCCTTTCCAATAGACCGAAATCTACCTTATTTTTGCGTCCACAAACAAGTATCAACTCAATCGTTTTAGTCGTTGTCCCTCAAATTGAACAAAACACACACGCACACGAACCGAAATTAGGTTTTTAGGTTTCAGTACGCTTCAAAACGTCAAGATCTGAAATAACGATGAGTTTGGTTTACTATTCATTCTGAATAATAACCCCACGTTTTCGGTCCGGAAAAATTTGTTACACCCCCCTCCCCTCACCCATTAAAATTGGGTACTTTACGTCTCAAGACATCGGGATTCTAAATCTGCAATGTCCGTCCGCAGTCCAGGCCGTTTTGTGCTTTTAACGTGGTCTAAAAAATCCGTTCTTTCGCACGAAAATCCCATTTGGTATCTAGTTGTGCCCGCCATCTTGGCAATCCAAACGGACGAAGCCCATGGTTGTTATGGGCAAAAAATGGTTAAAAAAATTAACAAAACGCAGTATAATTCGCAAATACACCGTGTTTCGTTTCGTTTTCAAGGTATTTTTACATCCTGGGTCGAATGGAATGAGTATCAGACGTACAACTGCGTATAGTGAAATTACAGTAATTATTGTGAGCCAAAGTCAAGTAATTGAAAGAACTCGCGGGAACTACAGCGGAAGTCAACGTTTAGTTGTTAGTACGCCCTCCCTCCCGTCTCATCAAAACCACCCGCCCGCTCGACTCGTAGTTCCATTGGAGTCAGGTCACGTTTCGTATGGTTTACTAGTAGTTTTCGATGCTGAATCGAATGGGATGGGTCTCAGAGCCGTAATACAAGGTCAAGCCGTTCATGAGAATAATAAACCGTTGTGTAATAATTTGCGGAGTTTTTTTATACGATCACTACACTTTTCTAGCCCTTCGAGTAGTGGAATGCGAAAGTCGTATATTGATCACTACCATAACTATACTTAGTTTCGGGCAGATTTTTCTCGTGCCCTCATTGTGGCCTGATGTATTTAGCAGATTTGGGTGAGCAGTTTTCTCTTAGTCGCCTTCACAGACACACGGTGCAAAAAGAGTCTTTTGGACTCAAAAGCCATCGTTAAGATCCGAAGAGAACGCAATGTTTTTGACCGGATTTTACTTTGTGTAGGATTAATAGTGCAACGGTTAGTCGGGCAATCAGACATGTAGAACTTTGTCTAGTGATATTACAGTAATTATAGTGAGCCAAAGTCGGCTAATTCCAAAACAATGCGATTCGCGATTCGGAACATTGAAGAGCGTCACTGGTGCTAGTTACAACATTCGTCACTGGCACCTGTCTAGCACTAGTATTCTTCAAAATCATCCGTTGTTTCCGAATTATCGTCCTTCACTTGTCGAGTTGCTGCCACATCATGCGTAACCATTTCTTTCAGTTTGTTGCGTATCCATTTTTCGCGCCCGTCCGATCGGCTTCTGCTCTTGTGGGGACTGCCCTCTTCGCGTTTATTTGTTTGTTTTAATTCGACCAGTCATGGATAGGCCAATTAATACGACAGTTTCATAGATTCAGAGAAAAGGCTCGCGAAGTGTTGTGGATTGGTGTATGAGTGTCGGTTTCATCTCTGACTGTGCGTGTGTCCTGAATGTGGTGCATGGAGGAATGAATGAATGAAGCCGCTTATCTCCCCCCCGAAATTCGGACACGTGACTTGAGAGGTGAGTGATATTTTAATTTATTTTTGTCGTCGGCAATGTCTGTTCTGTCGCATTACGCGAGTGATATCTATCTATTATGTTTGTGGCCGTCGATTTGTGTTGCGTTCAGCGTGCAGTTTGTTCACATTGAGTCAGTTTCGCGCGCACTCCATTGTTCATATTCTTCCCGTTTCCTTCTTTTGCTACCAAACTGTGTTCTTGAAAAGGTAGAGAAGCAGAAAAAATAATAGAATTGAACTTGTCGTTTAATTAAATTGAGAGAAAAAAGAAAAGAAATTTTGGATGAAAGAACGAACTCAATAAATTAAACACTTCTTCCACGAGAAAATTAATAGTTCGGCTTTGACGAGAAAAGAAAAGGTTGAACTAAAAGTCTGCCCGTGATGCTGATGGAGGTGATAAATCTTCCTTCCGCTGAATGTAGAAAAGAAAAATTTCACTTGAAGGTAGGAGTGGTGCACCAATTGGAATGCTGATGATCCAAAAAAGTGGTAATGGGTTGCTGATGACCCAAAAAAAGGGAAAATCGTTGACGAGCGCTCGTAGGATGCGGCTGACCTTACGATGGCAGAAGAGGCACGTGTAGTCCCATGCCACTGGCCAGCTTCGACTGGGGTGGTGGACGATGAGTCACCCACTCCCATCCGACAATCGGGTCCGTGATCGACTCCATTTCTCCCCGGCAGCAGTGGTTAGGCGTTAACACTTTGCTCAACTCTTACTGCTACTGTTAGGCTCACCAGTATCAGTGATGCTAGTAAAACGTTCTGAATCGCGAACCCAAGTTCCACACGAATGTCCCCCCGCGGCCATTGTATTGGGAATTTGATTAAGTCTGTTAATTGAAAGAATTCGCGGGACAATGACAACAGCGAAAGCAATCGTTACGTAGTTTGTACTCCCTCCCACCATTCTCATCGACACCACCCGCCCTCTCGACTCGCAAGTTGTGCCAATTGCCTACAGACGCCTACGGGTGACTGAAATATTTAGTTTTCGTTGTTCCGTTATAGTCGTAGTTTCGCGCGATTTACTGGTATTTTTCGACGCTGAATCGAAAGGGATAAGTCTCGGACCCTTGGTCTGCGTTTCCATGAGAATAATAAAACGTTGTGCAACAATTTGCAATTTCCTTCTTTGCGATATGTGACGCTCAAGGAGGTAAACAATCTCATTATTCGGCCACTTTCGGTGTATTTCGCGCTGGTCCCGACGAGCGGTCCTAAATGGATTTGATGCTTTTCAAGGCGTCGCCTTGGGCCAGGCTTCGATGATTGCAAACGCGTAATTGACAAAGAGAATTTCAAAATTTTATGACTTCCAAACGATACCTCCGACTACACTGTCCGTATACAGCATTTCAACCAACTGAAAACTAATACGCATCAACGCGAAGCGTGCGATGGCGATATCCATTTCGAAAGGAAACAAATACCAAATTATGTAAATAAATTTTCAAAATTCGGGACTTTAATAAGTGAATCGGTCGAGAAAACATCATTATCGTTTAAGAATGAAGTAAGAAAATGTTGATTGTTCGACTTACAGCTTGAAGAAATTGAGCATCCGAACGACTTCGAAGTCAAGATTGGAATGACGATTAATGATCCGCCCGAAGTAGTTTTGTTCGGCTGCATGCCGTGTTTCACGGAAATGCGCATAATATCGATCGTTGAAATATCGATACGTACTATCGATCTGCGCGCTAAAAAAGTTTGAAAGTTCCGCCGAGCTTCAGAACGGA
This sequence comes from Pachypeltis micranthus, assembly GCA_020466155.1. Classification (NCBI taxonomy): domain Eukaryota; kingdom Metazoa; phylum Arthropoda; class Insecta; order Hemiptera; family Miridae; genus Pachypeltis; species Pachypeltis micranthus. Next base: position 46,425,986 of record CM035769.1, read on the forward strand.
AATAAGCTAAACAAAAACCGTTCTGAATTTATTGTTAGGAGTAACTGACGGCAAATCCCCGAATTAATCAACACTTGCGGCGTCGGTTGAGAAATTTAGCGGAGCTCTCGTCGAAATAGCTACCGCTACCGCGACCGAATTTTACGTTTGTTGTGTACGACCAAATCTGAATTAAAATGGTCAAATCCTCTAATTTCAGCTTAAACGCCTCGAAAATAAACGAATGTACTGCCAAGTTACGAGTAATATCGAAAAACTGAGCTTTGCGAGTTCTAGTTGTTTCATTCCCGAGTTCGAATGCTGTAGCGCTACGTAGTGGCGAGAAGATGAACTAACAAGGTAATCGCACTTCCGGAGACCGGAGCTCGCCGAAACTAACCGAGGAACCACGAGCGTCCCCGATTCAACTGGTCATTTGACTAGTTCCAATGCGGCGCGTCACTTAACTTTCCTCAGCCCCAACAAACCTCAGAATTGAGCCACTTTTATCGAGATACTGATCCGACCTTTTTGGACTATTAATACTTTTTTTTGTTTTCTGTATTTTATTCGTAGGGGGCGTATTTTTTTGTTTAATTCATATTATTATCTTAAAGCTTTACTTAATTTTAAGTTTTTACATTTTAACCTTAAAGCTTCAGTAGGTAGTGTGTGGAGGTGTTTGGTAGCAACAAAACATTGATTTTCAGGAGATGCTACTCGAGAACTTAAACGAGCGCCCCCGATTCAACTTGTCATTTGACAAATTCCAATGCGACGCGTCACTTAACTTTCCTCAGCCCCAAGAAACATCAGATTTGTGTCACTTCTATCGAGAAACTGTTCCGATCTGTATTTCCAGGTTGAACTGTGCAAATCGATTTTCCCTGAACGTTTAGGAATTAATTGATTAGCTACTTACGTCGCGACCTTTTTTTTTTCGCTATTTTTACATTTTTTAAATATTTTTTGTTGGGTGATTTTATTTCTAGAGAGCGTAATTTTTTTATTCATATTATTATTTCAAGGCTTACTTAATTTTCAGTTTTTACATTTTAACCTTAAAAGCTTCATTGTACACTAAATAGGCAGTTTTATTTGTTGGTGGCAACGAAACATTGATTTTTAGGAGACGCTACTCGAGAATGAGCAAAAAACAACTTAAACGCATAAATAAACAAATCTACTGTGAAAGAAGAGAAAAGCACTTTTTCCCTAGGTCGATGCCAACCGTCGAGAAGTTGCGTCCCTGGGATTTATTTATTGTAAGGGCACACGAAACAGTTACCTTTTAAAAGATATAGCCAAACTCGTGGGCATCTGCAGGATCCGCGTGCTGACCGGTCTGTGGTAACAGTTGCTACAATCACATCGTCTCAGGAATACCTACTTTTTAGCTGGTTCGTGGGGTGGAAAGCTGGCAGGATCAACGGTGTTTACAAGTTTACAAGTTTTTTGTAGATATCGATACGTTCTATTCATTGTTCAGTCACCAATGCTTACCGCAGCACATGTTACTCAGTGATGATGTAGCTTTCCAAAGTCCAAAGAATTTTTGAAATCGGTCCAGCAGTTTTAAAGTTTACCCTCTCTGCAATATTAGTTTACATACCACACCATGTCTTTTTAAATAAAATATCTGGTGCGTTGCAACACACAACTTTCCTTAGCTCTACGTCAATTCACTCAAAAATCAAAATCGTTAGAGCCGTTTTTGAGAAAAAAATTTGGTGTTTTGATCACTATGATAACTATAGTTAACTTTCGGTGAATTTTGCCCATACCCTTATTTTTGCGTCCCATGGTAACCTGTAGGCTAGACATCAAGTTTCAGCTGATTTGGTACGGTCGTTTTCTCTAAAAATCGCGCTAAAATCGATTTCGTCGAAAATGTGTATAATTTATTGTGCTGCTCTCGTCATTTTCCCACAAATGGGAATTTTATGGTATGATTATCTTATTAAGAGCTACCAATATAAAAAATTTAATCAAAATCGTTATAGCCGTTTTTGAGAAAAAAATATTTGGTGTTTTGATCACTATGATAACTATAGTTAAATTCCGGTGGATTTCGTTCATACCCTTATTTTGGCGTCCCATGGTAACCTGCGGGCGAGATATGAAGTTTGAGCTGATTTGGTACGGTGGTTTCCTCTAAAAATCGTTCACAGGCACACATACCATTTCCCCAAATAGTGTTTTTCGGACTCAGGAGGGTCTGAAACGTAAAGATCTGAAGAAAACTCAAAATTTTTTTTTTGTGATCAAATCCAGTGCAGCAGTTACTATGGAATTTACGGAAATGTTCAAAAAATATAATCGACACGTTTTGGTAATCTCTATTCGAAGGACTGTCTGTGAGTTTGGTGGAAATCGCTTGAGCCGCTATGCCTAAACGTAATAAACCTATTTTTGCTTTTTAGGCTTATATAACAGTTCATCGTATTTTCATGGAGATATTTATGGAGAAGAAACGTAGCGTGCTAAGTAATAGACGATAATTTGTAATTTTAATTAAAATGGTTAGAGCCGTTTTTGGTACATTTTCGTCCCCCATTCCCCTCTCCAATAGGCCGAAATCTTTCCATAACTTTATTTCGCGTCTCAGAAAAATCACGAACGAAACATAACAAGAACCAGCTCTATCGGTTCTGCTGTTCTCCCGCTAATGGAACAATACACACACACGGACCGATATTAGGTTTTTTGGACTCACAAACTCTTGAATGGTGTAGATCTGAAGAGGATCCGAGCGGACGAACGGCGGTACGTTCACAGTGGCGGCAACTCATATAGCAAAGGACGGTATTACAACGGAACCGTGTACTTGTGTGGGATTCATAGTTCAACTGTAGTTCAAAAGTCAGGCGATTTAGTTCGAGCTAGTTGCCAGCGGTAGAAGTATCAGTCAATCTAGTTAACGTCCCGAATCGCGAACCGAAGATCTGGGCAAATCTACCCTCTTGTTTTGGGAACTTACCGAAATTCCAAATGTATCTTAAAAAGATTACATAATATTTCGAAATGTGAAGAAACCTGAACATTCCAGTCTGTTTCCTAAATTAACACTAGATTATTAATTAGATTATTTCGTATATATAATAGAAGTACGAGAAGTACTCACCCACAATTAGTTGTTGTAAGAGTATAACTTCCAATCAATTCTTCAAAGTTTGACCCAAACTAGACATGTTATTTACCGCTTTAGCCGAGCGTCACTTCGTTCTCGGAGGATCTAGGGGAGTCATTTCGATTCTCTTAGCTACTGACCTACGAACTGGCCCAAAAAAACGGAAAATTAAGTTAAATATACAAATCGACCTTCCTTCACTGGGCTGTTACGGAAAGTTGTGCGTACCATATGTATTCCCTTGGTTTTGAAGCACTTTTTTTTGGCTCCTGTTACATTCAATTGGCAAAGGTTATGGTTGTCGCGTCCCCCGTTGGGAATTCTTCATTGTCTCCTCTGGTGAGTTCCGTTCAACAATTTATTTTAAATTTTGCCAATTTTATGCAGCTATTTGTCACCTCAATCACAACATTCAGCTATTGCAAATTAAGGAACTACAATTTTATTTCCGTTGTGTCTGGAGATTTTTCTTAAAAAGGTTAGTTTCTGAACCTGTTGTTTTGAAAAAGCAAATATCAATACTAGACAATATTGCAAAAGGCTCTTGAAGTGAAGGAATTGTTTCCTTCTCATTCCTCCTCGCTATTAAACTGATTTAGAGGAGCTGGAACGTACATATTGAAATAAAAGCCCTTTTTCTACAGATCGCCAGCTCTGCTCAACCTCTCCTGAAGAAGGTATAATTCGTTTCAGTTAACTGTGAAACGAATCGTTTTCATTGAAACCAACGAACCTCGTTATGCAGCAGACCTTCGTTATCTTTACCTCAATTGGAAATTGTGTCAGTCCTCGTCGGTGAAGAGCCTTTATTTTGCCAATCTCATCGAGAGGTATTAAAGTAATTGGGTTAGGTCCGCTAGTAGGTAAATTACTACAGTTAACGAACCTGTTTGGTCTTCTCTAGGCGAGCGCTTTCAATGTCAACATTAGCGAGGGAATACAACATAAATACAGCTAACGTTTATTGGATTCCTGGGCATAAAGGGATCACAAGAAGTGAGAGAGCGAACATCTGGTCAGACTCGGTTCGTCTACTGTACCTATAGGGCCATTGTGGGGCTTTTCTGTCATTAGTCAAGAGGATTGCGGGAGAATACATCAGACAGTGTAGCACGCTGGGGGAGTAAGGTACTACAAACGCTTTATCTCAGGGCCAACGCATGAGGTTGGCACAAAGCAGATTGTGGGTTCAACACAGGGCATCGCAAAATGGACCAGCATATGTACGTTATGGGCATAGTCGCTACCAGTCGGAGCAGGTGGTGTGGTACAATTGGGGTAGTCTCCCTACCACCTCCTGACCCAATCAATGCCAGAGACTTGGGAGGGACCAATTACTGGTCATTGGTGCTACTTCCCCAAGAGTAAACAGCAAAGAACTCTCACAGGAAATACCTGGTATTCCTTAGGAGGCTAAGCATGGACCTGTGAGACATTAGCACTGGCAGAAATAGGCCATTAGGCCACCGTGCTCTTCCCAACTTTGGGACAGTCAGAGCTAAATATATTGTGAAGGTACAATTTTGGACGAGGTAAAAAAGCGTGGGAAGCCGCGTCCCCACTGAGCGCCAGCCCCTCCAAGGGAGGGAGAAGCAGGGCCCTGCGGTCGAAGAAGCCAGCGGAGCCTCCAAATGTTGCCGCCGTCGTCGCTTCGGAACTGTTATTGGAATAAGGACTTGGAAAAGGAGATTTAACCGCAGAGGAAATATGTGAGCATAACTCACGTTATCATCTCGCTCCAATTTTTGAGCGAGAGCAAGGTGAGCCGCAGAAACTTTTATTTTATATATATTTTTTTAATATAAATATTGATTTTTTTCCATTAAGCCCATTTGTGTTGTGAGACGCCCTCGTCCACGGATCAGGCTCCCTTTTTTGTAAAAAAAAAGTTGTCCCTGGTTGGTTGTCCGCCCTCTTCCCTGAGAAGAAGAAGTTCTCATTTGTGAAAATTGGGAAAAAAACGATCGGCCCCGAACTCTACAATATATTTAGCTCTACCTTTAGGTTTATTTCATGTTAGGAACCTCCACCGTGGGAAAACCCACGTGTCACATACATTTTGTGCTTTATACGTTCACAAATGTACGCACGAAGCTTGTCATGATTGGGGAGGGGGGAGGGCATTGTGGCATGAGATTTGTACATTTTTCAGATGAATCCGCTTTCAAACGAGCGGAGAACGATCAAAACTCATTTTAAAACTTTCGTAACGGTTCCTAGGGGGTTTTGCCCGGAATCCTTCTAAAATTCGGATTAGTGAGATTCCAGCATATTAATATACATGACACGTGAAACATAACCAGCAGATCGAGAGGTAAAATAATACGTAATTACAATAATGATAAGGTGGTTTATTTTAATTTTATTTTTTGCTACCGAAAAGTAATAACTGGGATTATGAGACAAACATATACAACCGCAGTACCATCGGCCAAACGCATGTCCGGGAAAGAAATTATTTGAACTGCAAGCGCGATAAAGTAACTATAACTACTCATTATAACGCATTGTTCTTCACAGATTAAAAAAAGAGGAATTAATTTTTAAAAATAATGCAGCAAGAAGTTTTGATTGTGTATCATTCGGGAAAGGGGAATAAGTAGTTTCATACTGAAGGTAGAAATGACGTCGGAATTACGCAGCTTTTTTCTTCGCTGAGCGCTTCGGGCGAAGGGATTAACCTGGAAAAAAGTAAAAGGACGTCAGGTCGTAACGTTGAATAGATCGTCGCGAAAGGAACTTAAAAATGTTCAATTAACGTTTACTTATGAAACAGGTCTGTTTCTTTATTTGGCGACTGTACCTAAACCCTCGACGAGGATTATATCAGTCATAGAAGTTGCGGTTTCGCTAATATGCAAGAGGCCGGCCCCTGCAGCATCCACCGAACTCAGACCTGTGGAGGTACGGCAGGTATTTGGTCTTAGCCAGTCTCACCGTAGAGAGCTGTTGCCCGTGTGTTACCGCGCGGAGGTTGACCACCTGAGGAATCCCGTACCATCTGGGAGTATTTCATAATCTGGTTTCCTACCTGATCTTACTTTTTACTTGGGTGGCAAGTTTCAAAAGGACAGATCAACTATAACCACGTTTCTTAGCCATCACCTTCTTTGCGAACTTTGCAAAATGGTTATAGGCTTCCTTTGTAGCAGTCAATGCTGCTAAGTTCGTTTGCCCTACCAACAACCGTCGCTCACTGTTGTAGAAACTACAGTGGAGCAGCACATGGTTTCTTGTTTCCTCCGCACTGGAGGCACAAGACGTGCATAATGGAGAGTCTTTCAGGGAAAGAAGTGGAGCCGCGCATTGAAGTCACCATGTCCCGTGAGGAACTGACTCGTCCAGTGGTCTGGCTCAACCCATTTTCTAGAAAGACGTTCACGGATGTTGGGGAAAAACTCATACGTATCACGTCCTTTGACGAGGATTCCCATCTCGCTTGCCATTTCTCTAGAGCCCATTCATCGATGGCGGCAAGTTTCTGTTCTGTGGTGAGATCCGCACGGAGTTCAGCCCAAAGCGGGGAAGCTCCGTTTCACTCTCCACTTGTCAATCATGCACTCGACAGCCAAATCAACTGGTAACTGACCAGTGATCACCTGGAGTGCTTCCGTTGATACAGTCTTGTAGGCCTTGGTGATCCACAGGAGCGCAGCTCTCTGGGATTGGGCCAATACTCTCTTTTGATTGACTGTTAGTTTGCTACCCCAGACAACGGGGCAGTAGCCAATCACACCTAAATAGATGGCCTTATACATGAGGATGGTGTCGTGGTAACACACACCCCAAGTGGCCTTGCTAATGGCACGCAGTGAGGCAAACCTTGCAATGGTAGTGCCTTTAAGGGACTGGACGAGAAGTTGCACACAATTTGTGGCAGTTATGCCGCCAAATTGCAGTCAATTTACAATTTACGTAGCTTCCTTTCCTCATAAAGTTCAGTTCGGCAATCGTTTTATCGTTATCGCATTACATTAGCTGTTTGTCAAAAATTGTGACCCTCTGGCTCGCCAGTGAGTCAGTAAGTAGAAAAGTTGTGAAAAGTTCTCGTGAAAATCAAAGTAATATCACAAAAGTATTAACGTTCATCAAGACACTTTTTGGTGACCCCAATGAGAATTTTACGCCACCATGGTAGTTTTTCCCGGTGATCTCGGTCGCTACGCAGCAGCCTCCTCCGGCACTTGACCAACTTCAGTCTCTGCAAGCGCAACCACTGCCTGAGCCGCCTCTACCCCAGCAGCCTCATCCCGATTGGTCGTCGAAAGCTCAGCCCCTGCAAGAACAACTTCAGTTAACCACCGCAAACCACCACCTCTCAAAGCTGAACATCCACTCCCGAGATTGCGCAACTACGCGACCAGTTTGCTGCAGCTGCTCGTCGTCAGCCAACAACAGGCGGCTATCGCTCAACTGCAAAATCGGCCCACGTCGCTAGCGCTGCCTCTGCCAGTTGCACCACGCTGCCACCATTTGTCCGTGAAGGTCGAAGTGCATTTTGGACTGTACAATGTCTGAGATAAAGCAGCCCGATTCTGCTGCGTGATTCGCAGACGGGTAAGGAAATAGCGGACATCGTCAGAACTCTGCTGGCTGAAACCTCACGCACCGCTCTGAAGTGTGTCAGCCTGACGGAGCAGCATCAAACCCGCCAGTTGCTGTCAGGGGAAGAACTGGGAGATTGCACTTATTCGCAATCCCTCCACTGCCTTCAGCCTGTGCCCAACCACCTCCAGCGTAAGCTCTGTACGCAGTGTCTTCCACCCCACACTCAAGCCATTCTTCAGCCCCATGCATCAATGCGACGGGAAGCATGAACCAGCTTGCTTCCATGGCAAACCCCATTGTGTACTCAAGCATAATGATGACAGTATCGTCTCATTTTTTACATTCCAGTACACATTAGGCTCTGTAGACTTGCAGGTGAACTGCAAGGCCAATTGAATTGGTTCTTTTTCCCACATGACTTTTAACCACGAAAATCGTTTCATCGACATGAACGAAAGTAGGGAGCCCGATACGTACCAAAATGTTTTTTCGCATTTTGCTTTAAAATTGCTCTGGCAATTATTTTTCAATTTCGATTTACGTTCTACTAATTAATGCACAAATGTTGTTCTTAATAAATATCAAATCAAAGCTGAACACAGTACCTGCAATAACAGCCATGGCTTCTGAAGCGAAGTATTTGACATCCACGTCTTCATCTGCGTTCAGTTTCTCCAGAACAGGTTTGACTTGTGTGTTGATGGCGCTGAAACACGAAAAAAAAACTGATGCGACGCATCACACAACTTTCGATGGCTCTACATGCATTAGTGACTCTAGCAACCAATCAAATGTTTTTCAAACTGTAACAACATTCAGCATAAAAACTGGTGGCGTTTCAGGTTCTGAAATTTATTGTGCTGCTCTCGTCATTTTCCCACAGACGAGAACTATATTGTGCTGTCGTGTTATTTGGCGTAATCAAATTCGTTACAGCCATTTATTGAGAAAAACAATATTTAGAGTTTGTACCACTATGATGATTGAGATCCAGGTGTAGGGCAATAACAAGGCCACTTTCTTAGTAATTGGGCTTATTTTAAAAATTTTCATTTATGGCCCTGCTGAGAGAAGTGCAGATCTGTCTCTCGCCAGTTTGTCGTTCTCATCCCCTTTTATACGTATATGAACAAGCAGCCAACACAGAGTTAAAGTGTTCGCCTTTTCCAAGATCTTCAGACCAGTCAGGCATTCCCAAACCATCCCTGGCGAAATAGAATAAGAAACCAGCGTGACTCTATGGCAATATGGACATTTTTCTGTTTCAGCCTCCTGCACAGCAGGTGCTGCACACACACTATCACTCAAAAAGCTCTTTCTGGGAGTCTTGCCAGCGCACATAATGGTATCACTGTCAGGATCCCTGCAAAAAACTCCTACAGCTGCAAGCACTGATCTGTATAATATATGATTGCTGCAGCCTCAAGCGTGGGACCCCCCTCCCCATGACCATCTGGGTCTTTGATGAAGTATCATGATTCCAGACACACCCTGTCCAATATCAGATGGTAAGTTTCTACCTGCCTGACAAAGCCCAGTTCCAGCATATGGATTCCTGTGAGTAGGCAGCTCTCTCCTCATGCACAAGGAGTGGTGCAAGACACAGTAGGTCCTCTAGCGCTGGTGTGGGGGTTGTCTACATACACCCTATCACAGCTATGCAGCCCCTGCGTAGCAGTCTAGCCAGCTGCCCAGTTTTCTTTCCTGTCCTGCCCCCCAGGTGCCCACCTAATGATTCCTCTGTACATTCTTGGCCTTAGCACCCATGTTTTCAGATCACATCACTAAAGCCCTTTGGATTGTTCTTTTACGACCCAGAGTTATCGCATTTCCTAGTGAATGGAACTGGGCTGGTTTTGTCTGAATTGACATACAATCGCATTGCACCATCGGGACAGCATCTACTACTGCCAAATTACATACTTCTGGAGATGAACAACATTCCCAATGACCACATATTGTTTTTCTTCATTTTTACTTTTTCTTATTATTGTGACCATAGTACCTTGGGGCTCAGTGATAGTTCGTCCCCCTACCACGAGCTTTGGCCTAATAGGGAACTATTTATGTATAAGATTGTTTTATACTCAATGCATGTACGTACAATTTGACGCGCAGGCTCTGCATACTACCAACATTGCGTTCCTCATTTCATAACTCTAAACCGTTAGTTCAAATCAAAATAAAACTTTTTTACGTTAACAAACATTCAAACTCACTTTTGATCCAAAACAGGGCTGAGCTTTTGGAGCGTTTTGGCGACATTGAACCTCACGTTTGGTACCGAATCGGATGCCATTATTATGACGGTCGGAAGCATGAGGTTTGTCGTGATTTCACTCCCACAAACTTGCGCTAGAACCTGAAAAGTAACAAAAAGGCGTTTGATTCAACGGGAGGATTTGAGTTGCTTGAAGCTATCGACGTTCCGTTGGATACGTCACTATGCAGTTTTTTTTTTGGAAAATCGTTTCCCTGAAATTTGTAAATATCTTGTGCGGCGTATCTAACATTTCTCGGCCTCACATACATTCGACTTTCAAAGCTGCAGTTACTAATTCAAAACAGTTTTTACTCTGTTCATTTGAACTTGGTAAAACATAACGAAATATACCGGTTGTGCTTACAGTTCTGGAATTTGAGCTGTCGCCACTCTTAGTGTGCATAGAAACGAAAAGTTTGTGTTTCTCATCAACACTCAACACAAAGATTTAGTTTGGAGGACCACAGTAGAAATAATGACAAATGAAAATGTGAAAACAAAAAAAAGGGCAGTTGAGGCATTTCATTCGTAATAAGCAATGAAAAAAGGTGTTTCTATCAAAATAAAGGGTTCTGCGCGCGTTATCTTATTAAAATGACGTTGCCCACCTTGCAAATATTAAATGCTCCCATTTCAGAACAAACTGGTCAAAAACAAGCAGTCAACACGACCCTTCTCAAAGAATTCATGTTGTTTAATGCTCGTTGCAAGAGCACCACAATAAATTCTGGAACTTTAAACGCGTTAACAACTCAGGATTCCTCGAGACGTATCAAAACAGAATTTCATTAAAAAATTACTTTCAAAATTCGCCAAAACAAAAAAAGAATAAGAGGTTGGCTTACGTTGATGCTAAAAAGGCACGTCATTCGGTGCAAATAATTTTGATCGTTGGACATCGCTAGTACTTTAGGAATGACTGTGCTTTGGGCCCATTCGGAGCCAAACTTTTCTACGAGTTTCTTGAGGTTGAGGGTAGCTGCTTCCCTTATGGCGTAAACTGAAAATACAGAATGCAAAGAGGATTAGTGATCAACAAGCGGTTTTACAACAAATCAAAAGCACAGTCGTTTGAGGTGGAATGGACCCCTGGAGAGTTCGTGGGGTCTACGCCGTTGTGGCAACAACATTTATTGTAGGGTTTTGAGTTCCAGTTGTTTCATTACTCAGTAAAACTTCACCACCTTTACCATAGCGCAAATCTGTTTATCTATTTTTGACAGTTAACCCCCAAGTCCGATGTTTTCTTTTCATCCCTCACTCAGTTTGAGCGTGAGGAAGGTGAGCAGCCGACACATTCCTTTTTTTTGTGACTTTTACAATTACGTTTGATTTTTTTTTTCCATTGAGCCCATTTTGTGTCGTTAGCGGTTAGGTTTGAGGCCCTCATTCATTTGCCAGACTCCCTTTTTACTTTCCTTGGCTCTACGAAGTAGAAAGGAAAGTTATGTAATCGGCTGAAAAAAAAAAGTTTGAGTTTTCTTCAGATCTTTACGTTTCAGACCCCCCTGAGTCCGAAAAACTTTATTTGGGAAAATGGTCTGTGTGTGTGTATGTGTGTCTGTGAACGATTTTTAGAGATAACCACCGTACCAAATCAGCTGAAACTTGATGTCTAGCCTACAGATTACCATGGGACGCCAAAATAAGGGTATGCACGAAATCCACCGAAATTTAACAATATTTGTCATAGTGATCAAAACACCAAACATTTTTTTTCTCAAAAACGGCTCTAACGATTTTGATTAAATTATTTATATTGATAGCTCCCAATATGGCAATCACATCATAAAATTTCCAAATCAAATAATCAAAATTTTCGACGGTAAGCGTTTTTAGCGCAGTTTTTTCCTTATAAACTCCGCTAGGATGTTAGTAGAAAGTTAAAGAAAATTGGTATTGTAGTCCAATCCAATACCTAAAGTGTGAGTGTTTAAAAACGCTCATGAGGTATATGGGGCTCACTCCAGAAATTCCTGAATTTCAACTACCGCCGTTTCGCTTACTGCCAGTTCTAACAGTTATTACCCATTAACTCTGCAAAAGTGATTATTATCCCTCTTTAAAACATTCGTGTACAGCCTCATTAATTTTCTGTGTACCAATTGCTCAATAATGGTCCTATAATGAGTATGAGCAGCACAATAAATTCCGGAACTGTAAGCGCTACTTCTTCCTGCTGCTGTGACGTGTTGTTTGACCAAGTTCAAAGGAACTGAGTGATAAATGAATTGAGTAAGTAGAATTAGCTATGTACAAAGTGAATTGTTGTAGAGCTAAGGAAAGTTGTGTGTTGCAACGCACCACATATTTTAAAGAGTCTGTGCCTGGTTGGCGGTCCGCCCCCTGCCCTGAAAAAAGGAGTTATCATTCGTAAAATTGGGAAAGAAAAAATAAACGATCGGCCCGACGAAAAAAAACATTATTGGCGCCCAACGACTTTAAAACCCGCGATTTTTGCATTCCAGTGACTCTCAAGATGCAGGGGGATTTTGCAGGTTTTTAAAAATTAATGTACACCCATACCCGAACACGTAATTGTCCTTGTTAATTCTTAGAGCTAGGGAAACAAAAAACAAGTAGTTTTTCTAGCTATGTGCGCTCAAACAAGAGCTGTTTGAAAATTACCGTGATCGACGAGCCAGGCCATACAAAGCGAGTTCAATTTTTCGTCAAAAAACTCCACCCCAAGCTGTCCAGCCAGCAAAGGCATATACTCGATGATAGCGAGCCTCACCCTCCACTTCGAATCTTCAGCCAGCTCCACGATGGCAGGGAGGAGGGATTGAGACAACTAAAAGACAAACGAAGGTAAGCAAGATGCCAACGTTGAACAAATTCTCAAATAACGCGATCGCTGTTCACGAGAGAACTCACCTGTTGAATGCCAATCACTTCATTCACGCAATCTAAATTTGAGATTATGTTGAGCCTCACTTCGGGGCAGTCGTCTTTGAGTTGGGACAGGAATAAAGGTAAAAGATGCTCGATGGTGCTGAAAAAATATTAAAAATGTCAACGTACAAGTAGATTGGATCAGTAGCAGAAGCCATGAAAAATTTACGAGGGGCTGTATATTTTTAAACAAGATAAATTTAACGCGCGGGTGATTATAGTGGCACGAGTTCATGAGAGCGAGATGAGCAGAACAGGAAGGGTCAATGGACGAGCAACTAGTGAATTACAACAATCTTGAGCTGGGGTTGGCAGTATTGCCAGTTGCACGAACACACTACTACAGTTGCCATCAGACCATTCGTATCAAACCTCTGTCAAGTGTTGAGGAGGCTGCACAACAAAATAAGACTGCAGGGTTCACCGTGTGTTAAGTCTAAGTGCCATACGTCTTATAACTATAATTGCTACGTGTGGACCTAAAAAGACGGCTAGGAATAGACAGAGAAGAACGAATTGCTGCCCTGAGGCGAGATCCACCAACGTGAGTCATTATAGTTACAGTAATCGGTCCTTGCAGGCTCAACATGACCACAACTATAACACTGCAACTTCATGAAACATCTCCCCATAATTGGAACACCACAAAAACAATTCCATTCCATATTGAAAGCAGAAGGTTCTGTCCCCTTCGATTCTCGTACTAGAGAGACACTCTGATACGTTGCTTGGTAGAAAAGGTCACATGTAGAGTCCAGTCAGTTTGCTTGGGCTTGGGGGGGGGGGACAAATAGCCACCCTCGTGCGTAGCGAGATTCCACCTTTTAATGTCACCTACCCACACACTGCCCACTTGTTTAGAGACAGTTGCTTACATTCAGCAGCGTCAATTTGTACCATGAGCAACTTGCAATCATATGACGGAAGATTTGTTGGTTCCATCTAGTGGGATATCGTCCAACCTCCCAAAATAGCCCTCGTGCGTAGCAATTCTGCTTTCAAATGTTAGCAAAGCACCAGGGCCCACACAGTGTCTTGTAGAGGCTATTGAGTGGAGCAGATTGAACTTTTGGGATTATAACTATTACCAAGTAGGGAGCCCTTAGTATTATCTGACCAGAAGGTACCAACTTATAACACAGCTATTGTAGCTGAATGTCATTTTCAGCCACCTCCCTTTGTTCAGAACACGTAACTTGCACACTTACACTCAAGACTTAACTCTTTGCTCAGAAAACTTGACTGGAGAATGATCCAGTTAAAGCAAGTTTGTAGAAATCAATAAGTTGTTCACTTCCCATTCATAAAAAGCTTTTAGTAGCTTCAGCCCTACAAAGTAAATTCTTAATTCATACTGAAGTACATCTTCGTTGCTTCAACGATTCAATTAATTTTTACTCCACTCACTTGTGTTTTCCGAGAATAGGAGAAAGGCCCATGATAACGCTCGCGAGAGCAGCCTTAACGTGTTGATTCGGGTCGGTGACAAGCTCCTTCACGTAAGGGAGGATGTTGGACATGATGAGGCCTTCTCGGTAAGTCTGATCGAGAGCTTGGCAAAAATCCTTCACCTTATTGGCAGCGGCGGCTCTTACTTCAGCTTCAGAATCCTTGAGTAGAGACTGCAGAGCAGATACTAATTCAGCTCGAGTGATTTCAGGCCCCACAGCAGCTTGGAGCTGTTGCAACAAAACAAACAAACAGGAATGTCACTTGAATACTGGAATTCCAGGACATAATGAGGCAAGTAAGATAAAACTTGAGATATTTGTGCTGTAATAGTGGAAAATCCATTATAAAACAGAAATTGATACATACTGACGTACAAACTGCTTTACAAATGTAAAACCCTCGTGGAGATACATGTCTTTTCAAATTGCCGTTTTGCAATGTGAGTAATACTTGTGTAAATAAAGTCGGGTTAAAAAACATTGTACAGCATGAAGGGTTTGCGTTAACAGTTAAGACCGTTTGACAAATTTAAACAAAACACTCGAAATCGTGTAAATAATGGAAATGCTCACGAAATGCAACCTACGTATGTTGTTTTGCTGCATCCAAATCTACTCAAATAGATAACGGTAAAAGCAAAGAATAGGGACCGCTCCCTCTAATAAGGCAATATATCGATAAATCACGACCGAGGTCAGGTTATCGATATGCCTGACATCGCAGGCTCTGGCGCCGTGTTTGAAATTAGAAATAACGACAGCTGTACGATTATGCCAATTATTTAATGTTCATTATGTAATAACCCGTTATGTAATTATTTTAAATGTACAAAGACTATGAAAAGAAGTTAATTCAATGAAATTAAGAATGGTTATATGAAATAAATATGAGATAACTAACGGACGCATATCGATACATGCAGTCGTAGCGTTATCAAGCGACCTATCGATACATGCAGTCGTAGCGTTATCAAGCGGTCGGTCCATATTCTTTGTTTCACCCTAGATATCCGTTCAATGCCTCCTGATGACACACTGTTCAACGCATTCAGGACATCCAACTGGCATTCACACCACTGCAGACGATTATGTTCCCCACCCACTCTCAATTGATGAATCAAACCAGGCGAAATGTGCGTAATCGTGGCTTGTTGAAATATTACAAAAAACAAAACACGCGAAGAGGGCAGTTGGGAAAGCATTAAGAAGAGAGATGTCAATATTGCACTGAAAACACCTCGGCAGAGACCGGAGAACTGAGAGATTATTCCGTATTTGGACCATTTATTTAATTCCGCAGTGCTGATGTTCAAAACGTGTGATTCATTTCAACTTTAAAACGACGAATGAGCTACGAGGTCTGACTTTTTGAATTGCGCTCCTTCAAGTTAACAGAGAGGGTTGCTTTGGCGCTCAAGTTTTAGCGTGAACCTTCCCAAATAACCTCCTCTAACCTTCCCCAGCAAGATTTAATAGCTGTTTTTGAGAACTTCTTTTGTTGTGTTCTGTGGTTTTGGAGTTTGTTGAGCTGAATGCGAAGGAAGAGCAGCGCGGTTGCGTGAAATGTTGTATGAAATTGGACAAACCATTCACAGAAACTTTGGAAATGCTTCGGAGGTGACGTGATGAATCATTCATGGGAAGGCCGAACATCAACTGAAGATGACCCTTCAGAAAGGCCTTCAACCTCAACTGAAGACTCACATTTGGCCAAAGTGAATGCCCTTGTGCGTTCCAATCGTCGTTTGACGATTCGAGAGATGGAGACTGTGGGCATGCACTTCGTGTCATGAAAAAGCTTCAATCGCCGACAGTCAGTGTAGATTTCTCGGTTCTGCTCGGCGATTTTTATCAAGTTATAAAATGACAAAAAAACTTGAGCAGCGTTACTGCATTAAATTATCCAAAAGCTTGGCGATTCGCAAGTGGAAACAATTCGCAAGGCTTATCAGGCTTTTGGGGAGTTCACCATGAACTGTATACGAATAAAAGAGCGGTACAACCGATTCAAAAATGGTAATATGTCAATGGAAAGTGAATCGCACTCAGACAAGCCATCAACAAGCCAGAATGATAATATTATTGAACTAGTGCGAACTTCATCGCTGGGGACCGTTGTATTACAGTCACAGAAATAGTAGAAGCAATCTAAGTCAGTACATTCGAGTTTAACAGAGGATTGATAATGAAAAGAGTTTCCCCAAAATTGTTCCAAAGTTGTTAACGATGGAGCAAAAACTAATTCACCTTGAAATTGCACAAGACATGTTGAAGAATGCAAACAGTAACTCTGATTTCCTGAACACTGTGATCACTGAATAACTCAGAAGATAAAAAGCGACGTACCTCGGTGAATTTGTCAGCTACCATGTAGCGAACTCTCCAAGAATTATCGTTTGTACACTGGCGCAAAGTAGGCATAACCAATTGTTCGACGTCTTCTTGTTGGAGAAGCGAGGCGATACTAACGCACGCTTCGACAGCAAGAAGGCGGACTGAATCCTAAAACAAAAACCATTAGTACACTGTAGACTGTCACTCGCGTACGAGTTGAATTACACAACGTGCATCAAAGAGCCGACTTACTTGTTCGTCCTGTGCTAAACTGACGAACATCGGGATCAAATCAGTTTTCAAGTACTCGGGCTCGACAACTTTGGCGAACTCCCCGAATTTACTCGCAGCAGCCCTTCGAACCATAGGTGTGTCATCTTGGCACAAAGTGCGAAAATGCTGGCGCAAATCGGCTGAAAAAAAAAGTTTTCATTACAAAATTCCGAATGAACAAATTTTAATCAAAAATTGCAAAATGTTTCTATTCGAAACTAAAATTTATAATGAGGAGGCAAACCTTTCACAGAGTTGTTCACTCGTGTGTAGCAAACGGAGAATAGACCGCATGCAGACGTTCGAGAAGTGAACCAATCACCCGACGCCAATCTGGTAACTAATGGAACGAATCGAGCTTCCAAGTCGGCTGGGCTGTGCTGAGAACTTATCAGTCGCAATGACTCAACAGCTTTGTCTCGCACGACTGTTTCCTCGACGGTGGCCAACGACTCTAAAGGCGGCTGAAAATTCAAAACTATCACTGCAACGACTAGTGGGACCAATTACACGATAAAATTAGGGTATGGGTTAGTGAATATTTACGAAACAACAAATAAAGATAAAGCAAGTGACAATACTACATGATGGAACAACTGCAGACCTGCACTTCCAACGCTGCACAGGTTAGAAAAATACAGTGAGCCTTTCTTGCGTTTCAGTTTGTTATTGACTTTTAAAGTGAGAGGTTGCTAATGCTCCACACAGGAGTTCTATAATTTGATATTTTAGAATACCATTCTGCACATACCTACAGGTGCCATGGCTGCGGCAGACGTAAAAAATAAAAAACAAACAATAAAAGCGCCCTCTAAAAAAAAGTTAGTTCATTTCTAGAGAATTAGACGTCCCTTAACACATTCGATGCTCAAAACGCGCCCAGGGCGTCAATCCTGTGGGTTTAGGTGTCCACGTTGCCTGGCTTGTGTAAGTAAAATGAAGGCTCTTATTTACCAGACTGGTCAATCGGCACGATCTTTTTATTTTTGAGCAAGGGGGAAGGCTTAAATATCGCCACGCCAAGCTCAGAGTCTATAGGGGGGGTGGGGTGTCAATTTAAAACATCATTGTAAATCTCTTCATATTGTACCACGTTCATTTATGTTAAGGCGGTTGTTAAGCACGTTCTTTTTACTATTTTCCAACATGTTTGTCACTTTCTTACGACCTATATGGTGATAATTTTTAAAAAGATGTCTGATGATCCCACCTCGAAGAATCAACCTGTCGGCCGTTCGATTAAAATGTAAATTCAAAGTGCTCATCACACACCTGGCACATGCTGTCCAGCATGGTGACAAGAGAGGGGCCAGCTCGACTCATTCGCCCGACTAGTTCAAGTTTTGTATTCCAAATAAATCGTTCAAATAATTTCATGTATTTTTACTTCATTCTGTTTCCAGGGATCTCCAAATTAGGGCCAAAGAGAGGATGTAGACCGGCCCGCAGACACAGGTAGCCACTTCCACGAAGTCTTAGCTTTTATTATATCGAATTTTATGTTGCATAAAAAAACAAAACAAAACTAAAACAAGCGTAATAGCAAAACCTAGAAATGGTTATAATTATATACACGCTATAGTGGTTAAAATATATAAACGCTCGATAATTTATGGACGTTTTTGTTGTAATATGTATGACTTGCTTGTGGCGAGCAAGTAGTTGACTGCGTTATAATTGACTCGAGTTCATGTGCCGACATGACTTATCCACCGCCACTAACCTCCTCACTCACCCTACCCTACCACAACACAATTTTGATAATGGGGCAAAATCAACAAAACAAGGAGATTTGGTAAAACATTTACGATTTTACATAAATACCTTAGGTGTTTTTTCTACTGCTACTGTCGCGCAATGACAAATTTTTTAAATAAATATATGTGCCGTAATTCAATGGGACTGATGATATGCAGCACGACACAATCCCATTGAATCACAGAGATTCGAGCGATATCGCACAATAGGCTATGTTATAAGCGCGACCTGAAGGTTCATAAAATGGCTTTTGAAGGTTTTGCTGATTTGTATACCTTTTAGTATTTTGGCCCCCCAGACATTTCACTACATGGCCCTTCCCTTAAAAAGTTTGGAGACACCTGGTCCAAACCATAATGGTACGGACCGGTTTCACATTTAGATGCAGCATGATTGCTGTTTCGGCGGGAAGTAGTGAGTGGTTAGCTGCGGAACAGCTCTTCAGAGACGAGCGAACTTCCCGCCTCCTGTGTTATCAAAAAAATACAGACGTGTGAATCCTCTCACCCTCTGTGGACCCGCTTTTGTGTCAAGTTAGTCCCGTTAAATTCGACCAAAAAAACCTTCGAAAATACTGCTTGTGGTGGATCATTTCAAATACACCCCCAACTGTGGTGGATTCGTCTCATGTCCTCATCGTCGTCCCTCGGCCGGGGTTAGTACCGCGCCTGCAGCCAGACGGAGTCATCGGGTGAGTCATGCCCCCCTTCGTACCTACTGCCAACTTTTCTTTCTTCCGACTACTCGAGTGTAAGACCAGATTCTACGTCCAATTACAGTCCACTGTGTTTGTCTGTCCGCAGCAATTTTTGGTCCTCCAGGTCCCCAAAACAGGGATTCTCGGGTCCATTAGAACCATTATTCGTAGGAAACATTATGTGAAAGATGTGGTGGTTAAATAATGAAAGTTAAACAATTGTGGAGTATCGAAAGAACAAAAAAGAACTAATAAAAGCCCTCGAAGATGTATTTTTTGGTGACGAGAGAAAAAGTCGATAAGTTTTCTCACCAGAAGGCAGTAGACGTATTCAGGTCCACCAACGAGGGGAGTGAACTGACCAAGCTGTTCAGCCAATGCAAGGAGAACTTCATCTTCGTCGTAAATTGTATCAGTAAGGAATGGAATCAGCTCAGTTCGAGTTCTCTCAACGCCCAAAGCGAGGGAAATCGTCGAGAGTTTTTTGATTGAATTGAGTCGCAACTGAAATATTAAAACATGAATTATTATTAAAAAACAATAAAGACGAACATCTACGTTACGTTTAAGATCAAAGATGCAAACTAACCAGAAAAAAGTCCTTGAAATAACACCGTTCAACATATTTCGGAGCAATAAGCCCTACCAGTATCTACGTTGAACATTCTACCCAGTACATATAAACTCAATGAAAGCCTTCTTTCCATCTCTCTTTAATTCAAATTATCTACTGCACCGAACTTTCTTAAAATGTCTCCAGTAATCAATTCTAGCTGTGGACAATGCGCCCAATGATCTCGTATCATCGATATGTTCATACGTAGACTCATTGTTATCGTTAGGTTCAGTTCATAAATTTACTTCATTGTTAGATCAGTGCAGAGGACTTCCAATTCTCGATATAATTACGCACCATAGTGGTCATTGATTCTGTTCATCAAACTTTATTTAGTGAAACGCCTATCAGTGCCACTGACGTCACGACCTCCGATCGCTACATATACCAGTATTTTAAATTTCTTATAAACGACCAATACTGTTTCAATAAAATTAACCGAAAACAGAATCCACTTGGAGGGAGAAATCATTTCTTGAAAGGTATGTGTGTTGAACACGATCTGTGAATTAATTAGGTACAAAAAAACAACAGAACTTTAGGGTTAAGTTAAGCGACGCAGTTCAAAACAAGAGGAAGCTGCTTCCACATGACAAGCTACCAACGTGCAGGAATTCCAAAATGATCTTAACCGAAACGTCAAATCAAAATAAACGTCCCGTTTAAATCTAAATTGGCCGATTTTAAGGCGGTAAAAGTGCCAACTTCCGAACAAAACGAGGATAACAGCGCCCGCACAGCGCAACCCACCAAACACTCAGTTAACTCTTCGGATTTGGTCGTCTCCTTTCATAAACCAATCGTAGAATAAACTCACTTGAACGTCCTCATTTTTCAACTCGTCGATCAACACCGCTATCGGATAAAGAGAATCTTCGGAGCTCGGATCAGAAGCAGCCATTTTTGTGAAGTGAGGTTGACCGTCAGTTCACGGAAGCGAATTTAGAAAACGTACAAAACCGAGAACTGATTTCATTCACAAGATTTCAAGAGTACGGTAACGCGTTAAGGCACGCTGTGCAACTTTTTATAAGTAAAATGCCGCAGTTGGGAGTTAAATAAACGTTTTGAACCGGGTGACTAACGAGACGAATTGCAGTGCCCGATTCATCACAATGATCGATAGGAGAGAATGAATCGATTATTCGACGGGAACGGAAATCATTCAGTAGATTTACTTGGTTCGATGTTTTTTATGGACTTCTTAGTGAATTTATATGGAAAATTAGGCTATTGCTGTATATGATTCGGATTGAACAAATGTGTACAGTCAACTAATAATAGAATTTACGATTATTTATCGATAGGTGAATAAAGACCTTCGCAGACAAGACGCTTGTACAGTTGATACAAGACGGTATTAACGCTGTTGCCTCTCATGAAATAATGAAATTTAAGCTAATGCTTTGTTAGTGAGTACACGTTAATACGCACTTTTGCGAGTTTGAGCACTTAAGAAAACAGTTCCCAAAATCCCTTCGAATCACGAGTTAGTTCGAAGCAGAACGCCGTTCGGAGAAGGAACAGGAGCCACAGAACGGTGATTATTGGAACACCATTCACGATTGTTCTGGTAGCCCTTATTTATTTAACTAATTAATTGAGAATCCTTTAAAGCAATAGTAAAATATTCCATGCAACGTCTCATGTACGAACGTTCTATCCGAAAATTCTAAATCGTCTAAGAAACTGAAAATAATACAAACTATTTATTTATAAAATATTACACACTGTTCATTTACAAAATTATTTATTTTATTCTCTCAAAAATAGGAATAAACATATATATGGCTTAATAAAAGACCGGCTGAACCTGAAAAACACCTTTTGAAAAACGGTTCTTGGTCTGTTAGCAAAACTGAGAGAGAAAGGTTAAACCGAATCCGCTCAAATTTGATACTTGGCGTGCAGATTAACACGGGACGTCACTAATAGATGGACGAGCGAAAAAGTTCCGAAAATAACAGTAGTTATCTTAGTATTCGAAACCCCCAACATTTTTACTTTTAGTAGCCCAAAGCGTAAGAAAGTTGGGTGTTCTTCAGGTCTTTACGTTTTGTGGATAAGTGAATCCAAAAAACTTAATTTCAGCGCGTGGTCCGTGTATGTGTGGGCGTAGTTCTATTAGCGAGAGAACAGCTGAAGCAATTGAGCTGTTTCTTTTTAAGTTTTGTTTATTATTGTTTGACGACGCGAAAATAAGCTTACTCACGGAAAGGGGGAAGGGAGACCAAAATATAGGCCTATGTAGCAGAAATTTGTTTTTTTCACTTTTTGGTAAAACGGCTTAGAGTTCGCTCAAGTCCAAACTCGTTGGAAGTCTTTAAATAATTAATATTGTTCTCAATGAATGTTCCTTTGACACTCCATTGAACAGAGATAAAATCCAAAATAGCATTTTAAAAACATTTATTATAATTTCCAGAGTAACTACCTCACTAGATTTGATCAATCATGGAGGATCTTCTAGCAAGCTATAACCATGTTTTGTTCTTTTAAGCTATTTCTGTATCTACCTGTTGAACGGAAATATAAGCCATAATAAGTTTGGAAAACAAGGTGTGTCCAACCGCAATTTATCGTTTTTAAAATTTCCTCAACAACGACTCTAATAGGTTTGATCAAACTTACATGGTACTTGTAACTAATAATACCTACATATTGTTTTCCATAAATGTAAAAGACACAACATCCGCATGTATAACTAGTCGTCCAATTCACAGGGGTTGCCAAGGAATGGCTCAATCGATTTTGTTTACATTATTTGTGCGGACAGTTCCAAATGACGAGACAGAACCGTAAAAACCTCATTTGTAAAGACGGCAGCAGCATAATCAATGATCGAAAATAGATTTTAGCGCCATTTCTTTTTTATAAATCCCGCTCACGAGGTTCTCGGCGCTCTTAAAAAAATCAGAGTGGCAGCAAAAAATAGTACCTAAGCAGTGAGAGATTAATAACGTACAGAAGATAATTAGGAGTAACCCAAGAGCTCCACAATTCTTACCGCTGCCGTTTTACTTATCAACATTCGTCTCAGATGTAACTCGGTAATGTCAAAACAATAAACATGAGCCTACTCACAAAGATATGTTGGCAGTCTCATCAGTTATCCATACACTGATTACTCAATAACTGGAACAGCTTTATGCATTTCAGAACCTTGTGCTAAAAATTTCATGTTAACTGAATGAAAAATATCAGGACACACAACACAGCACAACTTTCCTTTGCTCTACGTCCGTTCACGTGGCTTCATGGTTCATGGCTATTTATACTTACTCAATTCATTTATCATTCAGTTTATTTGAACTTGGTGAAACATCACTTCAAGACAGCAGAAAGTGTTACCACTTACAGTTCCGTAGTTTATTGTGGTAGTGCTTACAGTTCTTTAATTTATTGTGCTGCTTGTACTCATCATCGAGCAATTGGTACACAGCAAATTGATGAGCCTGTAGACACGATTTTTTTTTAAAAGGATAATAGTCACTTTTCAGTGTTATCGAGTAAAAACTTTTAGAAATATAAATGGTTGAATTTTGGAATTTATGGAGTAGCTTTTATATATTATGAGCGTTATTGAAGACTCATCGCACAGGCACTTCATTGGACTACCACCAGAGATGTTCTACAATTCTAATCACAAACGAGATGAGTTGGCAGAGTTGGTTCGTACTTCTAACGGATCGCATAATGCCCTTGTCAAACCAGAACCCCTTGGTCATAAATAATGTCAGAGGTAGAAGGTGTTTGACGATAATATACAACACAACTGATGCGGAAAATCGTTAGCAAACAAGGGAAGAGAGCGTGTGATTGCTTCCCATTTATGTACAAGTTATCAATACAATTTTTAAGAAATCGACAAACAAGTTGCCCCGTTGAATCACAAAAAGTTGAAGCTAAGAACAGATTTACGCGCTCCACTTTTGAAAAAATTTATCCGGAAACTTCCTGTTTGGCCTCGGCCACGCGATCTATACGACGGTGGCTGAACTAAAGTAGTTTTTACGTTCGCCGCTAGGGTAACAATGTAAAGTTGAGTCGCGCTCGGGTTTGAACAATCTGAACTTGGAAATTTCCGATGTCTAGGAAGATATTTGAACAGGAGATTAAGCCATGTTTTCCTAGTCACTTAACAATTTTTATGTGGACAGCTCTCAACTATACCGTAAAATTCCCTGTAAGAAACCAAAACCACCATACGAAGATCCATCCTGTCGTATTAGCGCTTCTTGGCTTGCCAAGTTAGCGCAGGATCCCGGTTGCCAGACACTACCTGGACATACAGGATCAATGCCGATGATGTCAGGCCTCAGTCCTTCTCCATAGACGATCCGGTAGAGCCGCTCTCTCTCCACTTCCTAGCTCTCAGATAACAATGCACCAGCAACCTGCTATCAGGCCGCGTCATGATGCTTGACACAGCCAGACCCGCACCACGTGATATAGCGACTCAAACAGATTACCACAGGCACAACATCGAGCATCCACAACATTACGATTCCTGCATTTTGTACAAGTGTCTAGAGCAGCTTGGTAGTGCTGTTATTCCTTCCCATGAATGCCCTCTGAAGCACACTCCACCCTCGCAGAAGAGTAGAGGGAGTCAGGGGACTGCCTGAGTTCCCATCCGTCAACTGAAATATACGGAGCAGTTGGAATTGCCATGTTCCACCACCACAGCAGGTCCTGTACAAATCCAAAACCAGCCACAGTGTGTGCAACATCCCAGGCAGATGCCTGCAAAGCAAGCAGGCGCTTACAGTGCAAGAACGGAATAGTGGTAGAGAGACGGAACATAGAGTTCCCCAGATCGAACCAAAGCGTGAATGTACGCACATGGGACAGTATGTGGCAGGCCTAGCCAACCATACAAACAACGGGGCGCACTTCGGATGGTCAACAAACCAACCCATAGGTCAGCATTGGGAGCAAGTACATCAGGAGGAGGCATAGCTTCTGTTGCGGCTTCAGTGGAGCCTTGGCAACTTTCCAAAGATAACCACCAAGGTCCACACAGTCCGGCTAAGGAGCTTGCCTCGATCGAGAAACTCGATCCCAAGATACCGTCACATCTCGAGGACGCATCTAGCCATGACACGGGATGATAGAAATCGCATCCAAGACCATGACGCTGTAACTTCGATAGGACGGTACCAATGAAACCGAGCCGCACTTCTCCAGATCCACCCCCAATGCCCACATGCCTAGCTGCCTTACAACATGTCAAGGGCGATCTGCAAGCCCCGCTTGGTACTGGCAAGGAGGACATCATTCGCAAAGGCTAATGCGCACACCTGGTGTGAGATCAAACTCAACTTCTTGGGGCTGTTTGCCCAGCGCAGTATCAATCACAAGATTGAAGAGTATAGGAGAGACAGGGTCCCCCGCCACAGGCCACATACCCAGACATCTCTACTTTAACCTGCAAGGCCATCAAACCCCTGCAGCACAGAGAGCTCACATTATCGATGAGCCAATCAAGAGTCCCCACACCATGGAGGCAATCGGCCAAGGCCTTAGTGGCTTACTGTACCAAAAGCCTCACATACAGACCATTTTCCCAAAATTTTTTTTCTATCTACTTTAATAATGGGCACAACACATGGTGCTGCACCAAACCAACACATCACCGAAATGTCAACCACAAAAAGGTAATAAATTTGTACCAAAGCGAAAGTAACTAAACGATTCTATAATAAAACAAGGTAATATACAACAATTGTAATACCGAACTTTGTACAAAAAAAGGAAAAACAACTAAATCAAAGAAGAATGCAATACCGTCATTGACAATTCTGGAGCTGCTACGACTAAAACGTGACTAAGTTGAAAAATCAATTCTGGATGAGCGCATTGAATGAAATGATGGGAAGTTTCGACTCTACGTGATATTTACAAATCTCATTTCATGGTTTCAATTAAGTCAGACTCGATGTTGTCCCTTGGCTCGCGTCTCCTCCGAGTCGCTGTCGCTGGATGAGGATGAGTCGTCCACCGTTCGTCTAACTTTCTGCAGAAACAATACAAACATAAATGCTTGAAGTTACGAATTAACAAATTACGGGTCAAGTATTATTTAAAGGGTTGGTGATCGCCCAACTTTCTTCACTATACTTAATGAAAGTACTTGGAAACAGGTGAGATCAAATGTTGATTGTGCTTTTTGTGGAATGAGTCTTTAGCTTGGCCAACGATCTTTAGTTATGATTGTTCCTACGAGACAATGAACCAACGGTTAACCTCGTTGGAACGTTCAACGGTCGATCTCAAAGAACAAACGTCAGCCGCAGTAAATCATACGGTGACGTGGGTGAACAAATCGACCAGAGCGAATCCGAATACACAACCCACTGTGAGTATTTCTTTCTCAGCAGCCCAGAAGATCCGTGAATATGCGGTAATCGAAGAGCAGTTGATGCCACATGATGGTGGGGTTCCTTGGGGGGGGGGGGGGATACCAAGGTCATTTTGAGGCTATTTTGATTTCAAAGCGTCAGATCCTGAGCGATTTGCAGTGCAGGGAATAGTGAGACTCCACCACAAAAGCAACCAGTGCAATACTTTTTGGAATCACAATACAAACAGGAGGCAAGTGACTTTCCAAGGGGTCCAACGACACTATGGATCTTTGAATGGCAGCGCCAGCTCACAGGCGCAGACAAATGAAATATGGGGGAAATAGTATCTTAGAGGGAATAGTACTTTCCTATAAGGAACTTGGGTGATACATCACACTAGACATTTTTACTCACAAACGTCTCTAACGATTTGGAGAAAATGGTTTGTCTACTCAGATACACCATTGTGTGCTTTACAACTATAATGTAAAGTATGTATGAGGAACAGCATAAATATTTCGAAGAAATTGAATTTTAGCAGTTTACACCTTATAAATCCCTCTGAGCGGATACTAGCGTTCTCAGACAAATCATGATGGGGGAACTCCAGAAATTTCGAAATTCAGACCACCGTAGTTTCACTTCACATTTTTCACCGTTTTTACCCGATAATTTCAAAACATTAAACGTGATCGTTTTTAGAAAAATCAAGTCGACAATATCATAAATCGCCTATGCACTATCACTATTGAATAATTCCGTCGGAATGACCCCACAAAAAAAAAAAAAAACCGCTGCAAATTATTACACAACGGTTCATTATTCTCTCTTGAACAGCTTGACGGAGTCTGATAGCTCCGAAACCTATTCCATTCGATTCAGCACCGAAAAATACCTGTAAACCGCACGACTACAACGGAACGAAAACTAAATATTCCTAACTAAATATAAATAGGGGTCTGTAGGGGATTGGCACGACGTGTTTTTAATGAGACGGGAGGGATGGAGTACAAACGACACGAAGGATTACTTTCGCTGTAGTTATTGTCCCGCGAATCCTATCAATTAGTAGATTTTAGCTTACAATAATTACTGTAATTTCACTATACGCAGTTGTACACGTCTGATACTCATTCCATTCGACCCAGGATCTAAAAATGCCTTGAAAACGATACCAAACACGGCGTATTTGCGATAAAACTATCAAATTTGCGTTTTTGTTAATTTATTAACGGTTTTTTACCCAACCATGGGCTTCGTCCGATCGGTTTGCCGAGCAGGCGGGCGCAACTAGATACCAAATGGGATTTTTTTGCGAAAGATCGATTTTTTTAGACCACGTTAAAGTCACATTGGAGGTTTGGAATCCCGATGTCTTGAAACGTCAAGTATCAAATTTTGAGGAGGGGTTGTAAAAAAATCAATTGGGTTATGTCCGCCAGTAGGCAAATACCAGCCAGAGGAGACGGAATCACTTAACAGGTACGTTAACTTTAATTGTAAAAAAATGTTGTCGACCGAAAACATAGGGTTATTATTGAGAATGAATACTAAACCAAAATCTGGTTCAATCAATTTCCACAGCTTTCTGCAGCTCTTGGTGCAGAACTATTAGGTCTGCTTCCTTATTAAATGACTGTTCCTAAACCCTCGACGAGGGTTCTATAACATCCAACAACTTCCAATAATGTTCCAAACTCAAACGAAAATGTCCAACCTCAACCTCACGGGAAATGAAGAACTTACGCTGGGCGGGATGTTGTACTTGAACTCCCTTCCTCCCAACTCAACATTTACTTTGAGTTTTTGGAGAGTTGATCGATTGATGTCTTCGAGGGTGCAGGAATTCAAGGCTTCTTCCAACCTCTTCTCAGCCTCAATCACGTTGTCCTTAGTTACTGCAAAACAGCAAAATGTTCATTAGCTAGGTGTATACAGGAGGGCCACGCGAATGCTAGATAGATTGAGAATCCTACTTCATTTACACGAGCTACATTCATGAAGACCATGAGCTTCCCAAGAAATACCCCGTTCTGACTCCATACGGATGTGGTGATCTTCCACTTCCTCAAGCCTTGCGTGAGCAACAATAATATCAGCTGGGTGTCCTCACCCGCTGAACTGTGCACCTATTCTGTGCTTAGTTCCACATGCCACAACCTTACGCCAAGATAAGGTGCAACGTCGTAGGTACTGGCATCAATTACGACGCTCTTTGCACACTGCCCTTGGAAAGGCAACCAGTTTTACGGTGCGCTATCCTGTCTATGGTAGCATGCAGTTTGCACGCACAAGGGCAACCGCAATCCTTGGAATAATGGCACACGAAAGGCCTGATTGAATTTCCACCCAGCTTCTCCAGAGAAGTTGAATCCGTGGCTCGCTCTCGCTAACTGAACTTCCTTAGGGTGAAGATGAACAAATCAAAACTTGACTTCAAGTGACACTGCTGCGCAGAGGTAAGTAGCTCTTATTTGTTCCTAGCTGCACAAGGAATGAAATTCTTTCCGCCGTGGCGGTTCTATGTGGTTCATTTTGCCCCCTCCAGTTCAAGGATGGAGCGAGGATTTGTGAGCCCTTCGCTCCGCCCTTGGACTCAGAGGCAGGGAAAGTTCTCTCACCATTCCTTGAGCTTCCTACTTCTGCACGCTGAGTGTACATTTTACTGAAAATTGATTAAGAATGTTGTTTGGGGGCACCACATACCCAAAACCGTATTATTGAACAGAAATTTTATACTGTTAAAAGTGTAGGTATTAATCATACTGACAGGCCCAATAATTAACTGTAAGCAGGGTTTTCAATGGAGGTTGTGACATAAGTATTGATTCTGGATCCTTAAAGCGCTAACAATTTCTAATCTTGTTTATTCTAGTGGGTTTCTCATTGATCTCGATCATATGGCAGTTACGATCCTGTTTTAGGACGTCTGGAGGAGTACCGACTGGGTGGCCCCCACCTCCCTCAGAGGTAACAAGTTAGAAATAAATTGGGATTGACTAACTACCTTCCAGTGATCCCACAATCACTATGATGTCCACAGGGCAAGTACATTTTCGAGCTTTTTCAGGCCTCGCTCTGGGTAGGAGTTGGATTGTTTGCCTTGTGGAGGCAGCCACCTGTTGTGGCCTTAAGGCAGCAGGCTGTGCATTACCGTGGTACCATGTTTGGGTCAAACGACCCTTAAGGGCAGAATGGTTGCTGGCCCGCTCCATCTTTCGACGGCACTTACGGCTTTTTCTCTTCCCAGATTAAGGCAGCTTGGACTTTCTGCGCCTCTCTGAGGTTTGGAATGACACCAGTAAGTCTTGGCAGTAAGCTTCCCAGTAAGCCCACGACATGACAAGAGAGTTTT
This sequence comes from Pachypeltis micranthus, assembly GCA_020466155.1. Taxonomy (NCBI): domain Eukaryota; kingdom Metazoa; phylum Arthropoda; class Insecta; order Hemiptera; family Miridae; genus Pachypeltis; species Pachypeltis micranthus. The sequence goes on from CM035769.1 coordinate 46,455,632, forward strand.
GAAAAAAATGAGGACAGTAGGATTTTAATGACGCCCGTCAAATAATCCTGCATCACCTCAGAAATTCCGGAATTCAAACCAAGGCTGTTTTTTGACCAACATTTTTGCAATTTGGAACTACTCCTAAAACATCAGGTGCGATGCATCACTCAACTTTCATTAGCTCTACGTAAATCCACTGGTGTTTGTGACTTTTGCTACTAATTCAGTTTATTTTTCTCTCAGTTCATTTGAACTTGGTCAAACATAACTTCACAAAGTTCCAGATTTATTGTGCTGCTCGTGCTCATGCCCTGGTCATTATTGAGCAATTGGGACATAGAGGATTGATGAGGCTGTATATGAATCATGTGGACAGCCTCATCAGTTTATATTGGTTTTTCAATGAAGGTCGAGGGTTGAGTTACAGCAGCCCAATAACTTCCAGAACCTACTAGTTACTCCTGGTTTACCAGTTAATACGAATGAAAAACATAAAGGATTAGTAGCGGGGCAGAGGAAAGTTGTGCCATACGTTGCACCGGCTGTTTCTGTTTGCTGTTCAGCATCCACAAGGTTTGGCTTAGTGTTGCTGGCTCCCTGAGTCTGGTCTTCTTTTACGGTGAAAAGCAGGAACTTCATAGTTTGAAATAGGACGTTTCGACAGGCAGTCACTTCTCATTGCTGTTGACCACTGTAAAGGATATAGCCTTTGGTTCTGCCGGGCTCTCCTTCCTTTGCCCTGTCTGCCGCTTCATGGGCTAGCCCTGGAGAAGGGGGCTGGGTCAGTTTTCCAAAAAGCCAGCCGCTACAATTCTTTCTTCTTCACACGCTCTGCAACGTACTAATTTGAGTCTCCCCCTTTTCAGTGTTTTCTTCCATCGCTTGAATATTGTTGGATAAAGGTGAGCAAATCCCTGTTTAATTATCCCTTGTCCCGTTATTGCCTTTAATTGCAATAAATCGGGTTACTTTGATTAAATATTGAAAGCAGTTTTATGCATTCATTTCATTTCTATTTATTCGATTAAATTCTAAGTGGGTCTTATTACATTTCCTTGTTTTCTCCTCAAGAAGAGTTTTATTTATTTAATATCTGAGGTGAGTTTCACGAGTTCTTGCCTGGTTAAATATATTGAGCCCATCCACGAACTAAGAGAGTAGAAAACCCCTAACACATCACACCACCCATCAATAATCCTGCTTATCCCAGCATCAGAACCATTAGTAAAATAAGGAACTTACAGAGAATATCAATAATGCACGCGTAGACAACGCCCAGTGCGCTGCTCTGCACTCCTATGGTTTTGCATCGGTTGAGAAGATCTTCAGCTAAAGGCAAATCAAGGTTAGAACGAGCGCTCTTGACAATCGGCATAAACATGAGCCGGGGGAACGAAGTCAATTTATTCCAGATTTCTTCCGCTTTCTCCGTATTTTTGGTCAGCACGTAGTGAACCCAAAGACTGTTGGCAGGGTCGGGGATATTCTTCTGTAAGTAAATTTCTGCGACCTCTTCGACTGAAACACGGCCAAATAAAATGATGAAATAGTGGAAATGAGAAGCGAAGAAAAACAAGAGGCGATATGTAAGCAAATATATTAAACAATTTGTCCCCACACGTTGATTGAAGTAATGTTAGGCATTCGAGCCACCCATTTGACGGACCTCTTACTATATTTCACCGAGCCCTGGCAAACCAAGGCACTATTTTCAAGAAACTACTGAACTCCATTTCAAATCGTTGGCACAAGAATGAATAGAATGGGGGCGGAATATTCGGTTGTTCATTTAAGAGTTATTTTCGATTTAATGATGGAGCCCATACTGAACAATGCCTCGGCAGTATTCTTAATAAATAAAAAACAAGTAAATTGTCAGTCATGGAGGGCTCTTTTGACACAAGTACCAACTGTTTCCTCACACGAGTAAATAACTCATTGGAAAGTCATAGTTTGACGAGTATGAAGTAACACAGGCAGTGCAGTGGCCACACATGCTTCCAAATTTCCTCTCAAAGCTCAGGGCTCAAGTTTTCATTCGGCTTTCAAGTTTTCACTTAATCAGATTGACCTTCAGGGGCCTAACACCAGACCTAGAAGAGAGTAGTTTCAGCTCGCCAAATCCCACTCTTACTTACACCAGGTTATCAATTTGCCCCTGTTCAATGCAAACATGGATAGGTACGAAATACGGCAAAATAGTTAGTAGTGAATGAGAAAAACGAGAAAGGACCCTACTGTTCAAGGTCTAGAAGTTTATTGCGTTACTCCAACTTACCCCACAATCATTGAGACCTCACTGCATAGGTGATTTATGAGGCTCTCAACATGATTTTACTGAAGAGGATCGTGGTAATTGTTTTTAAATTATCAAGTAAAAACTGTGAGAAACGCTAGTCAGTGAAACAGAAGTGTGTTGAATTCCAGGACTGTTTTTTGTTGATTCTAATAATCTTATGACCGTCATTAAACTCTCAACTCAGACACACCATTATAATTAGTTTTAGACTGATCTCACTCATATTATAACGTCCTACAGTGATCTAAAACGAAATTTGAGCCCATTTGGTACAGTCATTCTCTTAAATCAAGAGCCCTAATCCCAGCCCCCCCCCACCATAATAGTTTCTTTTCAGTCAAACAGTGAGCTTAAAAAAAAAAATTAACTGTTGAGAACTATTTCTTATTTGTTCAGAATGAGATCTCATTTTCCAACAGGATAACACGGCTTCAACTGTTCTAACAACCTTTTAATTCCAGTCCTTTATCCTTCACAGAACACGCAACAAGGCAACTTGAACCGCTATAAACGCATTCAGGATTTTTACGTACTTTTAGAGATAACATTTTCGTCGTCTTCAAAAACAGAATATATTCCTCCTCTCGGGAAGTTTTCGGCTAACGCTTTGATTTCTTCGGGAGTCGTTGCTTTCAACGCGGCTTTCTTCAAATTTTCCAACAGCTCGTCCCCTCTGCCAGCCTCGACCATGCAGTGGGCGTAGCGGTTATTGTAGGACACTCTTTTCTTCAATTCCTTCAAACACCCGACAAAACCATTGTCAATTAAGAAATAGACTTACACATTTAGGATGTATTTATGAACAACTCAAGTCGGGTATTGGTTAGTAAAAGATACAATAAAAAATCATTAGACATTTTTGGGGAAAATGCGAAAACCACTCATTTTAAGTCTGCGACGTTCACCCTATAAACCCTGTCATAGACTTTGCGGGAGAAGGACTGAATCAATTAAGTTCATTCTTGGTTTTGACTATGATTTTTTCATGCTGGATAAATAACGTCTATGACCAAAGCTGAGTGTTATCGCTTATGTTTCTTTCTCAAAAACTACTCGAGCTTTTGATTAAACTGTTACATGTCCACGGTTGCTTCGAGGGAAGTAGGACAGATGTCGAGAAGCTTCTCGTCTACCAGGACATCGCTTATATCGACATAGAAGAGGTCAATGCTTTCCAGCGGAAACCTACTCACCGCAACTGTAGCAATGTCTCAATCCTTCAACCTTCCTCAAGATCGTCATCTTCCCACATGTCCCAACGACCTCTCAAACAACGAGTGCAGGGAAATCACGTGGTTTCGAAAAGGCCTGGTGATGACAGAACTCCACCCCCAGATCCACGTCCCTGCCCTATGCGTGGCAAACATCTTGTGGTAAAAAAGTGCCCACGTTTTCTCAAATGCAGCTTGGACTCTCGAGGAACTTACGTGGAGATGCACAACTTGTGTACAAATTGCCTAGCTACCTAACACACTTTCAAAACCTGAATATTGTCAACACAGGTATTACACAATTCTCCTTCTCATGAGCAAGAACGCTACTACCTATTCTGAAACACCTGAGGGCAGGTGTCCTCTGAGGAGGAGGGAAGCTCCGACTACCCTTTCAGAGAGAATCGTCTTTCGCTAAGAGATGAAACGATTCTTTCAACCCTGGATGTCGCAGCTGTGTGGAAAGAAGACGCAGAAGATGTGAAAGTGAAAGACAATATTGTTAAGTGCGTGTTCATTTTTCGATCAACTTTATATTTGTGTATAAAGGGCGGAGTGATGTACTGGGACAAACCAAACTCTTCGATTTAGCGAAGGCTTGTCCGGAGCATAAGTGCTGATTAGGCACCTCAAATGCCCAGATTCACTCGAAACTTCGCTGTCGTCAGTTGTAGTCGAGCAGTTGTCTCGTCGCCCTTTTTGTGGTGGTAAAACTTCTCCAAAACTAATTCGTGAATAAAACTTTCTGTTCCAATGACTACTAGGTGGATATCATACTTACTCACTGACTCACTTAGTGCGATATCGATATTTTACATACCACAAAACTGACAACATATATGTGCAGGACCGAGAGGGCAAGGGTGAAACTGAGGTGTTCCTGACAAAGGCTAATATGAGGGAGCAAAGAAGAGCCATTGTCAAGATAGAAGAAACCACAAGGCTACTGCTCTCCTATCGGGGAAGGGCACAGTAGGAATTGGATTGGTCAGCTGTAGGGTTGGCCCTAGGGTGGATGAGATAAGATGCTTCTGAACCCTGGACTATAGGCATCTGGCAGCTGACTACAAAGGAAAATAAGAAGGTGGTAGTGCAAGCTCTGCCCTGAGTGGGGGGCCACAGGGGATGAGGTGGCCCATCTGCCTAGTGCAAGGAAGTGCAGGGTGCTTATAGAGGCTAGTTGCCGTGACCAATAACAGCTCGCATCCTCCAGAACAACCTCCACTGGAGTACAACAGCTCAGAATCTTCTCCAGCAGTTTCTTGCAGGAATGAAGAATGAAGACACGGAGGAAAGACTGCTCCTGAAAACCCAAACTGTTCCCCTAATCAGTGAGGGAGGATGGATGGGAATGGCAGCATGTAGCAAGATTCTCATGAGGGTGAAGATGAGAAGAAAGAACAGCTGGCCTGGCCCTTGGCGGAGAGGCCAACCAGATGGAATGTGCTAAACAGTTCTGAATGTCGAGAAGTACAATCACGGGCCCAATAGAAGCAGATCTCCTATGTACCAAATAACAAATTTTGAAAAAAAAGTATGATTAAGTGGAAAACAGCCTCATAAGCTATTGTAAAAGTTATCGACAAGCAACAGATAACAAAAATAAAAAGAAAGATTTCCTGAACGGGTCCTAAATGTTAAAACCTTCAGTATTTATTGTTATCCCTCTCAAATGACCGCTACGGGTTTCATGATGGCAGTCATATAGCGTCAAACTGACAGAATTATCTTACCGTGTTCAATTGAGCTCCGATGCTCGTGATGGCGTCCATATCTCCAAGTTTGGCCACAGAGTTGACTACATAATTTAATGCGGTTACGTCGGGTCTCAACCCTCGTTCTAACCAATGAACTAGGAGTTTGGACGCTTCGCCAATTCTTCCGTTGAATATCATGAGATTAACGAGCCTTGAAAGATCTGCTTTGCTTAATTCCGATTCATCTAACCTAAAACATTTTGCAATACAATAATAATATTTAGCACAACAACGACGACATCCCTCACCCAAGTAAGAAAAGTCTGTATGATTCAATGAAGCATAAAAAGTTGAATTTTATGTGGATATTTAGGGTTTTAGCATCCCCCCTCCTCTCCACGCATTGAGTTCCCTGCAATTATTTCTGTTACGATCAAACGGAGATATGGGCCTATATACATTCGAAAATAAAATTCATTGAGCACTTAAAATTCGTTTCACACATTTTCTCCAAAGAGGGACCTAACGATTTTGATTACGCATGTGTTTCTTTTAGCTTACTAGTATCTACATTTCGTTCCCTATAAGCGTTTCAGTAGAAATGTGACGAAGAGACACTGATAGTATATATGCGGCATCTTTTCGTGTTATGCTTTAGACCAGATATTTTTCAAGTGTTTTGGGACGTTCTAGGGAGGTTTTTCTTTCCTGCTTCTTGCGGGCCACACTTGAGCAGTAATAAATCAATAATAGTAACAATGATCATGCATAATGCAGCAATAATAAATATAAACTGAGTGCTTCAGGGGCCTTTCCTAGACCCTGTGGAGGTTGTAAGGACTAAAGGTTGTCATATGCTTTGTGCGAGAATAGTTGAGGCATATCAGGGAAGTAGCAGCAGGGCTTACTAGCCCCATGGGACCGAGAAGGCCTTAGGACGACCCAGAATTGGATCATTTGAGGAGGCAGTGGGAGTTTCCTTCCGTCGCCATCACCTCATAAATAAAAGAAAAAAAACAACCCCTCATAGTTCAAATATTGCTGCCACATTGGGGAAAGGGGGTGGTCGGCCAGCTAACACAATTCCCCATTTTCCAACAGACGCGTAGGAGCGTTTTTTTCGCCTAATTATTCCATCCAAACAACTTGCCAGTCTTCGAGTGTGTTCTGCATCATCAAATTTGTGGCAAATAAAAAAAACGCCCTTTCGAAGAGGTGCAGGTCATCTGATCTCTGTTGCCAAAAACTTCTTCCCGCAGAAGAGCGCAAATGTATGAGTGAAATGTGGAGAAGTTTCTACGCTGCATACCCGTAGCGAAGAAAAAAGGCGGGGAGCCCAGGAGGCACCGCTCAAAGGAAGAGAGAGTTGCCACACCCCACGAGCCAGCCTTGTGCTTTTCATCGCTGTTGTCATCTCACAGAGTCCAAAAGAGTAGTACGGCTAATTTGAAACTGTTGATTGACGGAGAAGTGTATACTTTTTGGGTTGCAATATTATATTTTCATCACGCTCGAATCAAGTGAGAGCATGTTAGCTGCTTGCCACGTTACTGATACTTAAAAAACGTACACTTCGCCCATTTAATCATTTTTATAACTAGGAAGGTTTCATTTATTTAAATTATATAGTGCAATCGAATTAATCGGCCCCGACTTCTACAATATGGAACATAAAGAAGCTGATGAAATCAGTGCAGCCCTGAACTCAAGATCGTGGGAGAATATTGCCCCCCACAAGGCCAGACTTTTAGGTATTAAAGAAATTGGGTTATATCCGCCAGTAGGCAAATTACTAAAGTTAACGTACCTGTTAGGTGAGTCCGTCTCCTCTGGCTTGTGAGTTACTGTGGGCCGCCCCTTCCCCGACGCTCCATCACCCCTTTCACCTTTCTCTTTGTATATAAAGACCACGACCAACTAACTGACTCCAGTACTGACTTAACGGCCAGACGATTATGTCTTTACATCGAAAGCGCTTGCCCACAGTAACTCACAAGCCAGAGGAGACGGACTCACCTAACAGGTACGTTAACTTTAGCCAGACTTTTACTATCACCACTAACATCACATAAAATTCAAAGTACATCGACCTTTCGATAGAGATATAGGATCAGTGAAGGATGAAAAAGGCACAAGTAGTATCAATTATGGTAGCCTCCATTGGTGTCATTCCACAAACATACATTGGCTCGTGTAAAGACGCCTTCATTGCATCACCAAAAGATCACAATCAACACATGCCACATAGTCAGGAAATTTATTAAACAAAGTCCTCAGCTCGAGGGCTTGATCCAGTGCACAGTATATGTACTGGACTAATCCACTTCTTTTCTCTCGAAGACCCATCTTGGACGTCTCGCTCCTCCAGTGCAGAGGAAACAAGAAATCACGAGCTGATATAAAGCATTCCTACAACAGTGAGGGACGGTTGTTGGAAAAGCAGCCGAACCGCTAGCAAGCAAGCTTACAACTGTTTCACCCAGAAGAAACGTGGCCACTGTCGTGGCGGATCTCTCGCTTTGAAGCTTGCCATCCAAGATTAAGAACTCCCCCCAAATGGTACGGGATACCCCAGGGAGGATTCATTCTGTGCAGTAACACACGGGCAACAGCCCTCCACTGGGCAAATGGCTGAATGATAACAGTGGATGCTGAGCGAGTGACCAGCTCTTGCATGATCGAAAAATCTCAACCTTCATGACATGCGACTGACATAACTCTCTCAAGAGGGTTCAAGAACTGTCATTTTGGTTAGGAAACTGAACTATACTGAGGAAGTGCCCACCACTGAAAGGATGAGGACTTGGGAACTTGAGGGAGATGAACTGTGAATAATAATATTATGTGATACAACGGTAATGTACACGCCGACTCCTATTAAAGGCACCCTCGCCATTGTAGTCTAGTGGTTGAAGACGATGGTTCATAATCCCGACGAAAGTTGGGCAATGGATCGGAGGAGCTCGCGATCGCTGTAATTTTTGCCTGAGACAATGGCTCTTCGAACCTCCCCCCTACTTCCCTCCCTCAGTACAATAACACAACATAAATTCGTAAATGAATACTAACTTAGTCCTCAGCTCGAGGGCTTCATCCAATTCCTTCGCATAAAGTGCCTTTCTGTACTGTTTGATCAAAGGAGTCACCGGAGACCTTCCATATTCTGAAAAAGAAAGTTATTTCATTATGCTGATACAGGATAAACTCCTTAACTCAATCCTTTCAACAATAAATTCATTTTCTATTCTCCTTAACGAAGCTGTAAACAAAACACACAGTTCATTCAACCATGAAAGAGACTAAGCTGCAGTTTCACCTGGCTTCTCTTCCAAAACGTACGACGAAGGTATTTCGAACGGAACTGGCCTATTGTGGCTTTTCAACAAATCCCCCAACTTAACTAGGAATTCTTCACTGGGCTTGACATCTTCTTCTTGCATCTGCGTCCATAGCCCCACAGCCTTGTCAACGTCACCGGATTTGGCTGGAAGTGAGAAAATAGGTATAAAACACGCAATTTTTCCCCAAGTCCTTGTCAACTGGAAGGATATGTGTCTATCGACTGTCAAGACTCAACAATTCTATTCGTCAAGTAATTTCCAACGAAAACTTCTGTGTACCCCCACTTTCGGCAACCCTTACTTTCTGAGTTATTCGAAGGTTAACTTTGCTACGTTTTATGTTTTTTTGTGAAATTCCTTACTTTCGTATTTCTCGAAAATTACCGAACTATTAAAACTAAAAAAATATAATTCTGATAAATCCATTCGAAAGATGAGAAACTTTTCTGTTCATTTATTCAAACCAAGCATTTTTGTCCAGTCCTGATGCAAGATGTTCGGCCAATTTTCTCGTTCCATGGGAATTTTGACAGATTTCGCAAACATTCAGTTTAAACAAAACCGAGTAATCGTTTACTGTTGAAAATCTGAACAATTTAAACAAACAATAATCAGGCGCGGATTAATTGAAGTGCTACTATTTATGCCACGACTTCCATTTAAAATCTAACTATCGGCACAATTTTTTTGGTATGCGTTAATTGTTATGCAATTACAGAAAAAAAACCGTACGTTTGAAGTCCGGAATTTTTGAGGCTACTCTCGATGATCTTTTGACAGTTATTCAACGTCCAACGTACAGGCAGTTTATTGGAATGCCATTACGATTTTTTTTAGAATGCTAGTGTCTTGTGAGCGAGATTTATGAGGCAAAAACTGCACTAAAATCGGTTTTTGCCTAAATTGTTTATAATTGATTGTGTTGTACTCGTGATTTTGTAAAGTTGATCTATAAAGCTGTTTCAGAGAGGGGAACAATGAGGTGTTTTGCTAACTATTATAACTATCGTGAGTTTTGAACCGGATTTGTTTAAAACCCTTACTTCGGCATACCACGGCTATTTGCAAGCTATCAAATTTGATTCGATTTGGTCTCATTCGTGTTTACGCACACATTCCATTTTTTCGATTTTTTGAGCGCCAAAGACAATAAAACGAAAAGTTGTGAGGTAAATGTCCAACTTTCCTTTGACTTCGTAGAGTCAAGGGAAGGAAAACAGAAAAAAATTGACAGGTAACAAGCCTATTGAACGTGAAATAGTAACGCGGAAAAGGACTTACAGTACGCCATCATGAGGTAGTAGGCAATTTCGGCTCTATTTATATGGTTGAAATCCTTGGTCACTTCGAAAAGGGACTGCAGGTGATTTGTTTGTCCATTATTGACGTACCTCTGGCAAGCGGAGGTAATTCTCTGAGTTCGAGTCCTGAGACCGGGCGTCTGAAAGGTAAAAATTGAATAAAGAAGATCGCAGCACACGAAGAAAGTGATGGCACAATAATCATCGTTCGGTGCAAGAGAGAAGTGTGGAGTGGGAAAAAAGGTAAAAGTAGTACGGTCAGAACAGAGTTAATACGACAACAAATGGCTGTCCTTGGGTCAAGTTAGTTGAAACTGAATGTTTTCCCCATCCATTTATGGAATAAATATGATTCAATTTAATATATAATGAGAATAATTGAACATGACTTAGTTTTAGTTGTTTCTTACGCTTTCTACAAACATGTGACAATATTTTCAAGTCATAAAGGAAAAAAAAAAAATTGAAAATGAGACCCTTCCGAATGAAAAACAAAGGTTTTATAGGTTAACTTCGCACTTATTTTCTACATAATCGCCTTCCCGTTCTAAGCAAATGATGAACAGTTTTTTAAATTATTGTAATATAAAATGCCACCTTACCTCCAATATTTTCCTCGCTTGTTTGATCTTGTTGCACTCGACGAACGAAAGCACCAGATCATAAAGGCTGTTCACTTCCCCGTGGATTTGAGTTGAGAGGTCGGCAAGTTTTTGAAGGGAAACTGCATCTTCTTTTTCGATCAACTTACAGGCCAATTCGTTTTTCCAAGGAGTAGCTCGATATTTGATGCAACACTCTTCGAATTGGGCGAGCGCTCCTTCAACGTTGTCACTAAGAATAACGACAAAGGCAGTTTTAGGCAGAGCCAAGGCAACAGTTCAAGCCAGAAAATGTGCCCCACAATTTCTTGTTATTACTTGTCCCTCTTTCTTTAACCTTATTTATTGTTATTTATGTAATATATTATCCTATTCCCTTTATTCAGTGCTGAGTTGGAGTTGGTGGACAGATGCAGAGTAGTTAAGGATTTTTTTTAGTTCCTTGGTGGCTCTGGGAAAACCCCTACTGTACAGTGTTTATTTCTGGTCAGACCGAGAAAGTTTCCTCCCAGCTCCGAGTAGACCACTCTGCTTCTCAGCATTTCCTTGGTCCAAGCGATCAGGTGGGCGTTCATTCCCTTCATCCTGGTCGCATCTACGATTGAGGCATATGATGTATTGTCGAATGCCCTGACAATGTCTAGAAAGCGGCACAAAGCGCTTTCTCCCACCTCCAATGTGTTCTCCAGCTGAGTCACCAGTTTATTCAGTCTTGGTAGATTTCTCGCGCCGATAGGCATGCTGGGAATGGTGGATGAGTACATGAGGAAGATAGTTTTTCCCTTATATTGAGACCTACTATCTTCTCCATAGCTTTTAGCAGGAAGGAGCCTCTGCTGCCTTCTCCCTATTATCTTCACTTTTAAATCTTCCCGCCCTTCTGACACTAACCATTTATTTTTATCGCAAGTATTATTATTATGCACAGGTTTCCCTATTGCCTATTCATCATCACCATTCATCTATCTCGAAATTAGCCTACATCTTCACCGTTTTTTCTCGTTTGTGTAAGTGAGCAACTATGAGGATGTGAACATCTTCTGCTGTACGCCGTGCAGTCCTAGACTGTTTTGTGCCAAAATCGACCCATCCGAGAGCGCCTATTCAGGTATGACTACTATCTGTCTTAATATCACGCTCCAACTCAATACCCTTTCCTTTTCTTCCTTTCCCTTCCTCCAAGCCAATTCTAACAGCAACCTCTGGCAGCAGATACGACTGTAACGCAATAAACCACGTGCCCTAAGTAAGCGAAAGGTAGGTTATTTGCTTCAGTAAGGGTTGCCTTTTGATGGCCACACCAGTAACAGGTGAGTCGCATTCAGTGTTAGCAATCTGGGCTCTGTAAACCCCACTACTTTTCATGTTATCGCTCATTCAAGTTGTTCATACTTCCCATCTGTGAGTTTGGCTACGAGGAAATTGATACTTCTATCAAGTTTTACTATTTTAATGCTATTTTCATTTATGAAAGTGGAACTTGTCTTAGTTTTTCAAAATTGACCACCTAATACAAACTTTGACCGTTTGCCCAGACGTCGTGCAACAAATCCATCGTACACTGAGTTCACGAGAGTTTGTTTTACATAGACACCGATAGCGTGGTGACTTCCGAAATTTATGAGGCTGCTGCTACTTATCTCACAACCTTAATTGAAAAACCAGCCTTAAGGTACTTGATGGGAATGCCAACATAATGCTTTCTGAGAATGATTCGTGTTAATAGTTCTAGAATTATAGGGGAAACACTGTGAACGAAGTTGGTAAAAAAACGTTAGTTTGACTTCCTGAGTTGCTGAGTTCATGAGGTTACTCCTAATCATTTCATCACTAATATTAAACTTCTACCATATAAGTAGCTTATTGGGCTACCTTTCTAATTTTTGTTTGAGAACACTAGCGTTATATGAGCTGGGTTTATAAGAACAGATCTCTGCACTAAAGTGGATACTTGTTGGAACCTTTATTGTGCTGCTCTCGTTATTTCGTCATTCAGGTGATTTAGAAGTTACTGTACAAAAAATGTAATCTAAATGGTCCAAGCCATTTCTGATAAAAAATTAGTGTTTTGATAACTACGATAACTGTAGTCAGTTTTGGATCAATTTTGTGCATATCATTAATATGAGGTCCGACAGTCATTCTCTCTTATTCTCGTTCCACACAGACCGTTTTTTCAAATGGTGCTTTGTGAACTCAGCAGCCAGGGGAACTTGGCTGAAACCTGACCAAAACTCCTTGAAAAACTCAATGTCGAACGTCGACAACTATGAGAATATGTGGTCAGCATTTAAACAGATGCAAATTTTAATTCTTACTATAACTTATTTGTTGAGTGAAAAAGTTGAATGTTCGATTCATTTGGACCATTTCACTTTTAATTCAAGACTCGGTAGTCACAAACGTTAACTTAACTTGTGAACGGGTCATTATTTTTAAGAGATGGTAATAAAAGTAAATTACCTCAATAGGTGAACTTTGATGAGAGGGCCAAGAAGAATGTTAGTTGGCTCAATGAAATCATTCTTCAACAAAGCGTCGAAAAGCTGCCTCAAAACTTCTGGTTGGTTCTTTTCAGCGTACGAATTCAAAAGCTTCCAGCACAAGGAGAGGTGTCCAATGCTTAAGTCAACGCCCTCTTCGTCGTTTTGTGGGTGACTATTGATGACGTCTAAAGCATCTAAAATTGAAACATAAAAGTGTTTGTAAAAATGAGAATATCGCCGATGGATTTCGCTTCAGTTCTGTTGTGTGGAGGTTAAGGTATTCAGTTCAAGGGGTTGGCAGAGACTCGGCCACTTCTGGTCAAGACAACCTCACCTGGTTGTAATAACTAATGACGCTTAAATGTCGCTGGGCAACAAAGTGAACATTCGCCACACCACTCTCACCCTGCAGTTCAGGATCCAGAATTCCACTGCTGTATTCCCTGCACGCCCATAATTTACGCTTCACTTCACGTACACAACATACTGTGGAGCCCCCTTCTTTGAAGCTGAGACTGCAGAACACATCACAGGTAGGTTAGGGACAGCCTTTAGTTTAGTCTTGCTTGGGTGGCTGATGGTCACGCTCACCACACCACCAGTGGCTGAGGACAGGCTCTGAGGAGCACCCAAATAATCTCTCAACACACAGGCAGGTTACAATTTGAAGCTCCCCTCAACTGACCAGTGAAAGGGTCAATATGCTTGAGGGTGAGCTCCCACAACACTGCTTCGAGCAGCTTTTGCTCATAGCACTAACACAACAATTAAGCTCACAAGGATACACTACAAAAGTCCACTTTTCTTCTCCACTCGAACCAGATATTAACAATTATGACCAAGTCACTGGAAACAAGGAGGTAAAAAACCCCTGCCCTCGGGTTTGCCAAGCCTGACCCCTCCCTCAGAGCAAGGGCAGAATCAAGCGAGCACTCCCTCCCCTAGTGGTTCAGGCAATCCAACTAAACCCCAATGTACTCCTGATCCAGGTGCAGTAGACCCAAATGGAGCCATTATGGAACAAATCTGCGGATGCATCCAGCTGATTCACCGTAAACTGGCACAGATCCACTGTGAGATTGAGTTACCAATTATCTGGCAACATTCCCAAGCTGGTCACCACAGCTGGGTACGGCCAGGCACCTGTTCCCCAAGCTACAGCCCTATTGAGGAAAACTGTGGCGGCAGTGGCAAGGTAAGAGCTGCGCAAGGCGATTGCCTGGCAGCCCACCTAGCTACTGCCACTAACCCCCCGAAGTAAAAAGGCCCCAAATGGTAACACAGCACCAACAGCATATCCCCTCCCCCTCCCCAACACACTGCCGTCAAACACGGGGCCATTGTATGCTGTGGAGGTGGCAATTGAACCCTCCCAGATCGTATGGGGTTCCCCAGGGTCGTACCTCTGCATAGTGACACACAGGCAACAGCAGTCCGCTCGGAGCCAAACTAAATGACAACCTGCTGTACCTCCACAGGTCAGGGTTTGATGGATGCGAAACTGCATGACGTGCGACCAATTCAACTCTCTCAAGAGGGTTCAGGAACAATCATTTCGATAAGGAAACGGACCTGTATTTGGTGGGCGCAGATGCACGGTGTGCCTCAACAGCAAGGTAAGAAAACTGACAGTGATCCTACAGTTCTATCCATTCACTCGAGACTATTTAAGCATGCATGAGAGTAGTGCGTACAATCAGCAGCCAGCCCTTACAACACCATAGGGGGCATTGTGTGCTGAAGCTGTGTAGCAGTAGTTTTCGTCAGTACTTCTTGACTGCTGTCGTATCACCCAGGAGTGATTTTAACAACAACGCAGAATGAGTGGTGAAGGTAAGAAGAATATTGCCATACGAGTCGAATGATTTAGTTCTGTCAGGAGACCTGTTCTCAAGCCGATCTCAATCTAAGAGAGTTCAAACCTTCTCGGCACCTATCACAAACACTGATAAAGGCTAAAGGTGGGAAGAAATACACTGCAATACCTTCAACGTCGACAGCACTACATCAATCGTTATTTTACTCTACAAAGAGTATTAACGCATAGCTCTCTTCAAAACGGTCGTGTAAACCATCCAATGCTTAGGTGGTTGGATATTTATAGTTTATTTTGGAAACCCAAACACGATGAAGGTGTGGGAACCAAAGTTGTAAAATTAGAAAAGCGATATAGGATATTTTTGGGCAAGACCTCTTTTTAGAACATCACGAAGAATAAACAGTTTAACATACAAACAATGTGATCGTCAAACAACAACTGAAAATGAACGAACTAAGAAAGCGACAGACTATAACATCATTGGCAAGCCTCTATCTGCCCTCCTACTCATCTGAATGAGATTGCACATTTTTCACTCGCCACATATGTTCAAAATCATGCGCAATTTAATTTTTCAGCTGAGGGGTTCATTAGCTCATATTAGTTATACTGCTCATACAATTAATTCTATTTATTTTATCAGTATCAGTAGTAAATTTTTCGTAATTCGCTATTGGTAGTAACACTTACCTTGATGCCTGTTACTGTAGCACAAAGCTGTTACAAGTTTGATGACTTTTAATGGGTCCAACCGAACGCCTTCACTAGTTTTGAGTTCGGCATAATATTTCATCGCTTCGTCAACATGCTCAGGAGTGCAGTGCAGCTCCATCAGTAAAGCTAACAAGCCAGGTTGAAGTTCGACGTTGTTTCTCTCCAATTCCTGCGTATCAAATTAAAGAGGTATTTTTTTTAGCGTCTCAGAGTTAATTGTAACAATCTGTAAAGCACCTAGTAGAAAGGCATACAGTCAGAATTATCAATAAACCTCGCGTTTGATTTTGAAGAGATAATTTATGAGAGTGGCCAGATGGATCATTAAACGACCTCTTTCACTCTTCTCATTTCCTCTCCTTCTCTAAGAATACGTCAGTCGGATCCAATGTCATTGCATAAAAAACCGGCAACTGTTCTCTCATTTCGGTGTTTGTCGATCAGCTACATAAAAGCAGAGGATACGTAGAAATAACTCGGCCCTTTGGCTCTGTGTCCACAATTTTCTCGTTGTTGTTGGCTTCTCTTGTGTTCATGGGTGGGAAAAGGATTGTGACAACGATATGTGACAGTTTGTGTAGTCACATGAAAACTAAAGCATGTTCCACGCTGAAATCTGTCATCTGCAACCGCATTAGGATTAAACGGTTTCTTTCTTTTTTACGACAACAACCTCACTAATGGATCAAATGAGCTGCAAGGTCCGCATTCAGTGCACAATATTCTATTCTTTCACGTCGGTCGCCTAAAAGATTTTATTCCTGTGCCTGTCAGGGTTATCAACTGAATAGTGCCTACCAAGTTGAGCTGAGAAGTCTTATGATAAAGGAGTTTTCAGGAGGAGGCTAATGTGGAAGGAAGCACCCTTCAACAAGGTTCACTGTTGCGTGCAAAATCCTGCAGCTAGGAGTGTGTTGTGTGTATGCGTAACAGCATATGGAGAGGGGAATGGGAGTTAGGGGGGGGGGGTTGTAGTTGAGAAGACAAGGTCCTGTGAGCAGTGGACAGAGACTCACTAACGACCAAATACCTGTCGTACCTTTGCAAGTCTGAGTTCATATATAACCTTCGTTGAGGGTTTAGGAACAGTCATCAAATGAGGAGACAGACCTGTGCAGTCTCTGGGGAATGGGAGATGGTTTGTTCAACGTGAGGGCCCACCTGAAGAAATCTCTCCTTACCTAACACTCTCAAAATCAATCTATGCCGGAGGGGGCCATGGTAACTAAAACAACACAACAACAACAGTCAGGTGACAACCTTCCTAACAATATGCTGGGAGAACGTATCAGACTGTTTGGAACACTGGGGGAGTGAGGCATTCCAAACCTCCAGGACCAACACACGAGATGGAGAAAAAGGATTTACATCAGTTAGCGGGAATCACCACGGGAACCTGCAAAATGAACAAACGCCTGTATGTTAGGGGTATAATAGATACCCCTTCGTGCAGGCAGTGTGGTACAGATGAGGAATCTCCCTATCGAATCCTGGCCCAGTGCTAGAGACTTAAAAGGGAGCGATTTTTGGTTTTCAGTACTCCTTCACCCAATGTGGACAACAAACTCTTACAGGAAATACCTGGCATTTCTAAGTCTAGCACTTAGCGTGGACCTGTGAAACATTATGACTGGAACAATATTATTTTAGGCTGTGGTGCCCATCCCAAATGTGGAACAGTCGCAGTTAAAACAAACAAAACACTAGAATAAAGAGGCAAACCTGTTTCAACGCGACAGCTTTATCCACTTGTTTAAGGTGACAGTAGTGGACCAACAACTGTATTTTCAAACCAACGGTTGATTCTCCCTTCGCCTCCAAAGCGGCGATATTGTTCAACAAAGACTCTTCATCCTGCAACAAACCAGACCGATCTAACGTACGAGAAAGAAATGGTAAAACATCAATTTCAGTACTAATTTATGCCCCAAAGTAAGAGCCTGACTTAATAAACTCCTGGCTTTGACAATTTTTCTGCATTTTTAAAATTTGTCGTTTAATTAACTGTTTACTAGTGTATTTTTACCACAAAAGAAGCTGATCAATCGAGGATTAGGAAATCTACAAAGTTACTTACGGGAAAACTTTGATTATAAAAAGGAAAATATCAAATTTTATAAACTTTCCATTCCAAACGGCTAAACTTAAATTCGTTTCTGAAAACGTTGAGCTTGAATCGAAAAATTGTGAGAACTGGTGTTTCAAAAAACTCACCACCAAAACCCTCTTTTCACAGCCAGGTAAGCCGTATACAGTCAGTCACGCAACGCTTTCGCAAATTTTAATTTATTTTATTTTTTCTTTCACGCAAAAATTACAGTTCATTCATTTCAGACAGCCAAACGATAACGCACACACCACCCTAGTATTTGGTACATTTTGGTTTCCTTACCCTTTAGGTTGCAGAGAGGAAAAAAGTTTGGTTTTCCTCAGCTCTTACGTTTGAAGACTATTGAAAAAATACCACGAAAAAAAGACGTCATTGGGTAACAGTAAAAAATGTAAATAATATAATAGTATATCAGGAAACCAAAAAAAAGTTAAAAAATAAAATAAGGTACCAGGAGAGTAGTAAAATAAATTAATTTAAAAAAAACTAGAAAACTTGAAAACATTGAAAACAAATAACAATAAGTTTAGAAAGTACGCGCAACAGAAATAATCAATAGTGTCTACAAAACCCGTAAAAATAAATTAAGAAAACATAGAAAAATAAAATAACATTTGGAAAGGAGATGTTTTGCAAAACTCTAAAAAAAATAATGAAGCGTCTGGAAAACAGCAACAGCTCCTCACCTTTTCGGGCACTTGCCTGCGCCCGTACGAAGCCCTTTTAACGGATCCTTTCACAAAATCAGGGGAAGAAACTGTAGTTAGAAGCCCAGATATTTCAGGAGTGAGGTGGTCCCCTAAAACTTCCCTGATGGCTTCCGCATGTTCAGGAGTCACACTGACGCCGACTTCCTCGTAATTCTGGAACGAGAATAATTTATGCGAGGAGAGTGGTTATTTTTAAGAGCGGCGATCAAAGAAAAATATGGAGAGAAGGGATTCAAATATTACTTTCTCTCAATCATCACTCCTCATCAAACTCGCAGATATAAGCCGTAGCCTGGATTCTTTTGGCACCAACTGTGTGGTTGCTGTCGCGTGCAAAAAGGGAGGAATCGAAAGCAAACGCGATTATTGGAAATCACCCCTCGTTACAGCCTTGAAAGCGTACGAGTGTTTACTCAAGCGCCAAGCAAATAAACTTTGACTGATGATGTGAATAAAGAGAAGAATTATCCGGCGAATCAATAAATAATTGAAATGAGGAATACATTCGTATTTACTGTCGTGGAAGCTCCAAAGGAACCGCAGCTGTTTGTGTATCATCTTATTTGAGGTTGCGACGGATGCTTTATTCCGATTGTGTACTTCAATTCGTTTTATTACTTGAACAATTGAGTTTGACAAGGAACCATTTTTTGTGTGCCCCTTATGGAGTCGCCAGATTTGATTTTGACACTGTGCTGGCCGTAGACCCCCCCGTGAGGGCACCCTTCTCTATCGTTTTCAGGACTAAGACATGTCTGCATTACATTGAAGCAGTTTTATTTTTGTCAAGCTTGACGAGCAGGTATAGGTTATGAGGAATTCCCCTATCTTTGAGCTCATTGAGGAGCGCTGGCCCCCATAGGTTGTCTAACACCCCTGTGTGCTACGACAAACTTAGTGAGTGCCTCCAGGGAAACAGCGGATTTCAATAATGACGTCCAGCTGAACTTTCCTTTAGTGCGCCCATAGCTGAGCAAAGTACACTGTAACTAGTGCCAGCAAATTCGAAATAGGGGCCATGAGCTAGAGGCAGTAAAAAATTACTAGGTCAGCTCCCTCCACAGCATGTGGCCACTCCTTTGACAGTGGGCCAGAAAACAGCTGGGAACGAGGGGCCCTCAAGTTAGATTACTTATTGCAAATTCGTTCTACGCTCGAATTATACTCTTAAATCCAAATGTATATAATAATAAATACAGTGAATAATCTCGATCGTGTATGTTTAGCAAATTAGCTCATGTTCACTTCCCCTCAAAGCCTTACACGTCGTACAAGATTCCCTTCGACAGTAAGCAGAACTATGACAGTTGAGCTCACAGTATGGATAAGAATTACTGACTAACTGGCCTAAGGCGGCAAGGGGAGCTGCACAATCTTGTAAGTTTCCCCAGACACCTGAACCATCAGCAGCAGAGGTTTGGTGAAGAGCGTTCAGAATAGTTTCATTATTTCTTTGATTTTATCTTTTTTCATAGCTCAGCCTGGCCTCGAATGTCTTGTTGTCACTGCAGAGTAGATTGACTATGCAGCTACCACGCGTTCAGTTGAACCTTGTTTTTTTAGCTGGTGGACTGTTTACTTCATAGATTATTCCTCCGCCTATTCATGTCCTACAACTTCCGAAGAGCATATCTTTAATCGCCTGGAGCAGCGGCGTTTTAACCAGTGGTTACTAAAACTGCGGGGGCCCACCCCCTTGTGGACTCATTGTTTCACTTTCACACGTCTCAGTATCCTGCAACACATGCATCCTGTGCCAATGCTTCGGACTTTCCATCTACGTATTAAAGAAATTGGGTTGTGTCCGCCAGTAGGCAAATACTAAAGTTAACGTACCTGTTAGGTGAGTCCGTCTCCTCTGGCTTGTGAGTTACTGTGGGCCGCCCCTTCCCCGACGCTCCATCACCCCTTTCACCTTTCTCTTTGTATATAAAGACCACGACCAACTAACTGACTCCAGTACTGACTAAACGGCCAGACGATGATGTCTTTACATCGAAAGCGCTTGCCCACAGTAACTCACTTTCCATCTACCATCTACATCCAGCAAATTCTTTCTTTACCGCTTACGCAATTCTGTTTACTCGCCAATCTCTTTCTTGGACATATGAAATCCAGGGCTGCATTTGTCTCGTATCTGAAGGGCTAATCAAATCAAGCCAGCTGAACTTCGAGCATCTGTGTCTGTGAGATGGGCTCCCCTACAGACAGCGTTTTTTGAGCGTCAGTACAACTTCAAAGACTACATTCAGGCCAGAGACGATATTCTTTTCTTTCACCTTTAATCCGTTTCAACAAAGTTTCATTTCGTTTTTTGGCTATTCAAGTTTCATTTTAAAATTCATTATTACAATAATAAATTGTGCTGCACCACGAGGGTTTTACTTTGAATTCCACCATCTACTCTGCTCAAACTTATTAGCTTCAACAAAGAGGGAAATGAGCTGAAAAGGGGCAGCCCTTCTGTGTGCCACTGTGTGTTTCTACAATTGACTGGAGAGTGACCAATGGAACAAAATGATTGAAGACACACCTAGCCAATGGAGTCTGGCATAGTATCAGAGCGACGGCAGCGTTGCGAACCCGTATTTGACCTATTTTCACTTAAACAGCATCTAGATTACTTGGGCATTTAGGACTGACACAGCTCACAAATAGCGACGGTGCATGTAGGAAGATTGGAATAGAATCAAATTATTCATAAGCGACTAAACGCAAAACGAAATTTTGAATTCCACCACCCTGGATTTACCTTGAGAATAGCTTCGATGTCCGTCTTGTCCTTCTTCGTTATGCTCAGAAGGACTTGACCAGCTGCACCCTCGTCATCCCCTTCTGATAACACTTGAGCTAGAGTTGTTAAGGAAGCTATATCTTTAGTCTGAAGAAACGCAGTACTGAGGAGACGTCGGTTGACCACAGAATTGTAATTGGAGCGATACCTCAGAGCTAGAAGAAAAAAATGGCAGAATAACACTTAATTTAAAAGTTTATAAGTTCGAGGGTTTTTTTTTTCGTTCGGGTTGTTAAGGCCTTTTACACTGCTTAGCATCTCATTCGTCAACCGCCATACCCTTTACACTGAACAAATTTTCAGTCCAATCTTTTGGCCAGAACAAATCTTTTGTGGCATCATACATCGTTAAAAAATGGTGGCTTCAACGTTTAAAAAACGTTATTAAACAATTTGTTTATTCAACATATCAGCAAGATGGTTGGGACAAAAGTCCTGCTCTTCCACACTCCTTGAACGTATACACACACGTTGATGTTCGTTTCCAAACCCATCCACTTCGTTATTATTTTGTGCTATTGAAGCGACTTTGCGCGATAAATTGCGTGCTCTTAGTTCCAGAACATGCTACGCTTCGCATTCTACATGATTTCGAAACTATGGACATTCTTAGGAAACAAATTACATTTATGGCCATGATTCACATTCATACCAAATAAATAAATTGAAGCTTATAAGTAGAAAGTTGAGAAGGGCGACCACAATATTTCCTCCCTTCTTCGTACCTTATAATTATAACTTACATTGGTACATAACGAGCTTAAACTACTAATACTAGCTGTATCAGCCTATGGTCCTTTGTTTAAGTCAGCCCACAGGTACTTGTTTACAACGCAGCGTCAGTAGCCACTGCATCGTGTAACCGCTACTGTCGTCGTACTGCCCTCACTATTATTATTTCCCTTTTTTACTTTCCGCTACCCGAAGGGAAGGAAAGTATAGTAATCGGCCCAAAAAAAAAATTTGGGTTTTCTTCAGATCTTTACGTTTTGAGGCCTACTGAGTTTTCATTAGAATTTCTTTTCTTTCGTTTTTTCTTCAAAAGTAATTTTATTTTATTCTTTTACTTTTTCCCTCATTCTTGGAAACTTGTCCCCTGTTGGAAACCCTCTTCTCACTGCGCCACAAGCTGAGAAATTCTTTCGCACCTCTCTGGATGTGGGTAAGTCTCGCATCTGCAGTATTGGTGAGTGAATCCTGGAATCCTTTCCACTAATCCCTTCCTACATACAATTCAGTCCACTAACTTTAGGATACACAGTGGGAGACGGAAGAAAAGGAAGGGGGGAGGAACATAGTACGTGAGTGAGTGAATGAATGAGAAAGAGACAGGGATGAGAGGCGGAAAGAAATACGATAGGGTAGAGAAAGCGTGAGAAAGGGAAGTGAGGGACAGCAAGTGATGGATGGATGGACGGAGGAAGCGAGAGAGAGGTGTGAGAGATCAGCAGAAACAATATACAAAATCAATGAATCCGTACCAACTTTAACAGCATTTTCCATCTTCCCTTGGGACAACAGATGCCCCACCATGGCAGAAGCTGTCGTAGCCAAAGGGATGCCAGCCTGTCTCAATTTGTCTACAGCTTCGTTTTCATTAACAAACGGTATAACGTAGTCCTTCAAAGTTTCGCCAGACAACGATTGATTCATCAAGTTCAGCATCAATTTCAAAGTTTTGACGACACCTGAAACGTCAAATAATAGAAGGTTTCTAATTTTTCATAAAAACGGCCAACGTCCCTTCTACTGATCATTGGTCATGCACATCTCTGTGAAAAAGGAATAAAAGATCTAAGAAGCAAAAATAGGTTTTTTTTACTTTTACAAAAACGGATAACGATTTAGATCGAACTTACAGGTTCTCTTTTAAAAAACCAACAGCTTTACATTTTATTCCATAAATGTTCCTTCGGCAGTCCACTAAACTGCGATAAAACCCGAAATTCGACAACTAAAAAATAGTTTTTTTTACTTATTCACATTTTCTACAATTAACTCAACTCTGAAGTTGATTAACTTGACAGAGCGTCCTCTGGAAACCTGCACCACATTTGGTTCTCCTGAACTATTTCTCCAACTATCCACTGAACTGAGATTTAAGTTAAGATATGTTGGAAAATGTGATTTTCTGAACGTTACACTTTCACCGAAAAGGGCACCACAGATTTTGATTAAACGCACAGGATACTTTTAGTTAATTAGTACCTACATTTTGTTCTGTATAAGCACTTTCGTAGAAAAGTGTTGAAGAAAGAAGATGTATTGTCTTAACATCAGCCCCCACTCAGTCCAAAATCTGCACGCCCCGTCGCTCTTAAAAGGGCAACTGCAATTAGTCAGACCAACGGCGGAGACTGCTCACCCTTCTATCCATACTGGTACACGCGTTAGGGATGCTGATATAGCAGTAGCTTGAAGGCATCTTTGGATGCAACCTCACAGGAAAATAATATGGGTGTGCACAAAGGAGCTTTTGACAACCTATGGCAGTTAGCACTTCTCAATGTGCTTAAAGGTTGGGAAACTCCGTTTAACATACTTGCTCGTCAGAAGGCTCGTATACCAGGAAAATACTGCTTCGATTGAATGGAAACAGTGGCATGAATGATTAGGGCGGAAACGGTTTCAGCGTTTTCTTTCTGCACGTGCCGCAATTTACCAAGAGACACGAGCACTACATAATTGCGGGTAGCCTACAACTCATCATTCGTCTACCGTCTTGTCTACCGAACATAATTCTTCCGAAGAAACCTAACCATTTTCTGTACTGGAAAGTAAAGACCGTACCATTTAAATCTAGAGACGCTCTTTCTAATTTAACTTTTAATTTGCCAAAAGTCGTTCTTAATTTTATTGTATTTATCCGCTATATTAGTTTATTTGTACAATCTCCTGAAAGGTTCAGTTTTAGTTGATCAATTGCATATATATTTCTTTTCCTTCATTATGAAGATCTTTTTTCTTGTTTAATATAAGCTGAAGTTCTTTTTGCATATTTCATTTCGTTTCCTTTGGTATTATTTATTTATTTTGTGGTCGGAGGTTCATTCCCACATGCGTGGACTAGGTTTGAAATCGTACTGCTACGATTGAATGGAGGCATGGCTCAGTCTGGAGGTGGACATACGGCTCAGTCCTCAGAACAACACTTGGGAGCGTCTTTTTTCTCAGAAGCCTCACAGAGACTGACTGTCAGCAATACGCCTATGTGGCCCTGACTGTGCTGATTCGCGCACTGTTGATCCACCAAATCGAGGCTACTTCTTGAGAAGCAAGTCAATATAATTGAGAGGTGGAGTTTCTGCTAACCACTATATCCTTGCAAGGTTCTACTCACAATGAGCAAATTAGCAAGGCCATGTGGAGCATGAACTATCGTGGCTCAATCCTCATGTGCAAGGCCCCATTGAGAGTTGATTAGCAAACGCCCCATAATCTAGGAACTCACAGTCAATCAAAGATGAGTTCTGGTCCAATCCCAGGGAGCTCCATTTTGGTGAATCACCAAGGCCTACAAGAAAGTATCCACTGAAGCCCTCCAAGTGCTCACTGGCCGATTACCCACTGACTTGGCTGTTGAGTTGATTAGTGGAGAGTGAAACAGGAGCTTCCCTCCTCTGGACTGAACACTGTGCGGATCTCAACACAGAACGAAAACTCGCCGCAATCGATGAATGGGAGTTAGAGAAATGGTAAGTGAGATGGGAATCCTCATCAAAGGGACGTGACACGTATGCATTCTTCCCCTAGATCTGTGAACTACTGGACGAGCCAGTTCCTCTAGAGGACTTTCCATCTTGCGTCTCTAGTGCGAAGGAAATAAGAAACCACAGGCAGCTCCTAAATAGCCCCTACAAGAGTGAGTGGCAGTTGTTGGAAGAGTAGCCAAACCTTCCAGCTTTGACTGCATCTAAGCAAGCTCATAACCATTTCACCCAGTTTGCGAAGAAGGTTTAACAAAAAAAAGTGATCGATGATCTCTCACTTTGAGACTTCCCACGCAAGAAAATAGTTAGATCAGGTGGGAAATCTGATTATTAAGGATTCCTGACAGTCGTACCTCCGTGTGGTAGCACATGGGGAACAGTTCTCCACTGAGAGACTGACTAAATGGCAACTTGCCGTACCTCCACAGGCTTGAGTTCGATGGATGCTTGGGGTTTCGCCAGCTAGCAAAATCGCAACCTTCATGAATTTTGATTGGGAAATATACCTAGTATCACATCAGCTAATTTTTTCGTTCGACTATGCTTGCCATGGGCTGAGGAAAGTAACAATTAGAAGTCAACAAGTATTTAATATTCTCGTGAGATGAGAATGAATGAATAAATGTTCACTACACATTAGGTTAAACATCAAAACTAGTGCAATAAGACTAACCTTCAAAGTCCTTATTTTTCCCATACTCGACGAGGATCGGCCAAAAGTAATGTGGGGAGAGCTCCTCGTGTTTAGCCAAGGTAGACAACAGAAGTAAACTCAACTCATTTTTCTGGAGTAGCATACTCATTTCTGCGGCGACGTGAAGGCTGTATAAATTGTATCCCAACGACCTCATGTCCTCGCACAATGCAAGCAATTTTTCTGTAGGCTGTTGAAAACGAACAAATTACAGTCGACAAATCATCGAACATAATTTGAAGTTGTAAAATTGAGAACTTGGGCTTTACCAAATTGGATTTTACGGCGTGTCTGATGAGAATACTTCCTCGTTTGAAAGAAGGAGAATCCTCAGGAGTGCCCCGCAGAGTGCTTTTCATAACTTGCAAAGCTGCGGATGTACAGCCGCGGGAGATTAGTCGCAGGCAAACATTTTCAGCGTCTCCCTTGAACCCAGGTGTCTTCCTCACTTTCTCCATGACCTGTAGAAAAACTAGTGGCGTGATCATCAATCATAGGTTTCAAGCACAAACGAATCGTTAGAAAATTAATCACCTTATCGATGTGCTCATTGTAGTCAGAAATCGCCAAAGCGTATACAACTTCTAAAATATCTCTGTCGAACAAGTCGATCTCGTTGTCGGCGCATTCGCCCATTTTTTTGTTGATGGCGTCGATGTTGCCGTGTTTGGCATATCCGCATAAGAGAGCGGTGTAAGTGTCGTTGGACGGGTTGAGGCCTGCTTTTTTCATAACTGGTATAATGGCCTCGGCACTTTCCATATCACTGAAAAAGTAACAACCAGTCCATTGTTCAACTATTCTATAATTTGTCAAACAAGGTGAGTGGGACACTCGAGAGAAGGACGTGGTGCTCAGTGCTACCAGCAGAGTTACAACTCCCTTTTATTTTCGAATACAGAGAAATAATTTGACGGAGTATGACAACCAGGATTGATTTTCAAGTAGAAACCACACTTGCCTGACACATTTTATCCTACATAGCCAGACGTTTTCATTGATGGCATTGAGTTGTGAAATATTTGAAAACTTCAGCGCTTCTCTCCTCATTTTCTCAACAACGATAATTGGAACTACTGACAAAGTGCAAGAAAATTGAATTTCGATGTTTTTCGTAAACACTTAACGCACAGGGCTAGCTTGATAGACCACAGAATAAATACTGCCAATAAAACGATAATTTTTGCTGCAAATTAGTACACAATGAATTCTCTTGCACAGCATGATTGTGGCCTACCCTATTCAATCCTACGTCGAAAAATACAAGTAAACCATACGAAACATGACCTGACTAGAACAGAACGATGAAAACTGGCACGATGGAACTAGTCGAGCTGACAGGTTGTTGGGTGAGACGAAAAGCACTCTAGGAAATGAGCGCAGGCTAGGGAGACGCACGTAGACGCAGTTCCACACCGCTGAGACCCATCCTATTCGACTCAGCAATGAAAAATATCTAAGAAACGATACCAAACACAACGTAATGGCAAAAAAACTGCCAAACAACCGGGGGTTTGCCAATCTGATTGCTGAGTAGGCGGACTCAACTTGATCCCAAATGTAATCCTCCCTCCCAACGGTTTTTTTGAATCAGGTTAAAGGCAAATATGGCCTGGACGATACCAATTTCAGGTTTGTAGTCCCCATGCCTCGAAACGTAAGGAGTCAAATTTTGAGGGGAGGTCCTGAATGAACACATGAGCGTTCTATTTATAATGAAGCGCTGAAGAAATGAATTAGAGGGGGCTTAACAGTTGAAAAAGAGGTTGGAATGTACTAAAGACTTTGGTAAATAAAATGATGAATTAGCATCATCTGCTTGAGGCTAGAGCAGATGAAACAGGAAAAGGTTAGATGGGAATATATTATCGTTTTAATTTGGTTTGCCCAGCATACGACTAGAGTGATACGAGTCACGATTGAGTAGCAATGAATTCCTGTTTTACAAAGTAAGGTTTTGTAACTGTCACAGACCCAATGGAAGACGGTTGTGTTGCTAACAATAAAAGAATTGAAGATGGTCTCATTGATAGGCAACTAAGAGGTCGTGAATGTAGTTGTTCTGTCATACAGGTCAGATAAGCCCCATTGGCGAACAATACTCACCAGCTGAGGTTCTGACCAGAAGGCAATTGAGGATTGCTATGGTGTAATACTTGAAATCTAGTTACGAAAGCTGGCGAAGGAAACATCTTCAGAGAGAAGACACCGTCATGAATGAGAGAATTGATGGCGCCAAGCTACTTCTTAATTTAGAGCATGGCTGCAGTTTAAGCGAAGGCTGAGCCTAGTTCTAACTTGATAACTCAGGAAAAGAAGAAGTATCTTCAAAACTAGTCATATTTAATACCCATCACATAGCAAGCTGACAGAAGGGATTTCTTGATACCACGACGAACAATATGCACTAATTAATGGACTGTGGTCGAGAGCAGTTTAGAGATGTTCAAAATGAAATAGACGTCAGTCGTAATTATTCTCCTCCAGAGGATAGTCCCGCCCCCCCTCCACTGTGTTCTCAGTGCACAGTGGTAAGTTATCTCCTCTCGAAAAAAACTAAGTATTTCAATTACGGTCGTTTTTGTGTACACATATACTCTCTTCTCCGTGTCATGATTCTTCAGTTGACTAAAGGAGATGTAACCTAAGTAAGGCTGGCACCTATGAATACCTCTGAGGACACTAGCAGCTCATTGAAATGTAGACCCACTAAGTTACTTCAACAAAAAACAGTAAAAAATTGTTCATTGTGTTTTGTGGCTCACTTGTGTTTAGAGGCAACACAGCAGATCATAGAAGACTGTTTTGAGAGGTCGCAACTCTGCAGAACTACTTACTACCAACGAACTATGACGTACCATGTAGCTCATCCAACAATAAATTAAACTATATTTTCTTTTTATTGCGGTGAAACTCACTTGACGTTTGAGTGGCCAACAATAAGAGAATTGAAGATGGTCTCATTGATAGGTATCTGTTTATTTTTCATTATCTGTAGGATCTCGGTGGCCATTTCGATGTCCCCTTTGTGACAACACGACGCCACGAGTCGCTGATACGTCACTCTGTTTGGCTCGATACTTTTCGCCTCCAATTTCGATAAAAAATCCAATGGAGAAAATTTGAACTCATTTTCAATGTAAACGCTGAGCAGAGCGTTGTAGTGGCTCACGTCCAAAGTGACTCCTGAGGCAACAAAACGACGACAAATGATGAATTGGTCTCACTGAAGCAAGGTAAAAAATGAGTGATCGAAACTCACCTAGTTTTTCGAGAGCGTTCCATATCTCTGAAACAAGTTTATTTCTAGACTCGGGCGTCTCCTCCGGGACGAAGTGACCGCAACAGCGTATCAGAAAGAGGGATTGTGTCGAAGTAGCTTGCCCTGAAACCAAACGACCGCACTTTGTGATCCAAATCTGAATATGAATGTTGTTTAGGAACATTATTACGCATTACAAGAAGCAATTGATCGCTCAAGAAGAAAATGATCAAGTTTTGGTGCGTGTTTATTATTATTGAATGCAATCGTTTCATAAAATACGCGTTCTCACTAATACATAAATCTTCCAGCAAAACATAGTTGCTACGTATATTCAGCAAAGTGCAAATCGATCACTCGTACTTCTAAGCTCAGAACCTTCTATTTTTCAAAAATATTACGATAAATATGAAACTAACCCGTATTTTTGACGTCGTTGAACACTTGCAGAAGCTCTTTCCCAGAAATTCGTCCAATCCTTCGTACATCTCTATCTAAACGGTCGATCGTTTGGTCGATGGTTTTCTTGGGAGCTTTCCTAGAGCTCACGATGCATCTAGACAGTAATCACCAAAATCAATCATCATAACCGATAAATTTTGATTTTTTTAACGAAGCCAAAATTAGGTGGGACATCACGAAATCAATTCTTGGGGTTTCGCCGCCCCCCACCCTCTATACTGGTGTTCTAATTTTTTTTTTTCATTTTCCTTAGCCTTACAAAGCATTAAAGGAAGTCTGACTTACATGAAAGGAGGACTGAATAACAAAATGAACAATTATCTTCAAATTATTACCTGTCAATAACCTAAGAGTATGAAAAACACCATTTATGAAAATGAACTGAGTGCCTGTGAACATTGTTGAGATTGAATGTCTGGTTTAGAATAAATGTGTGATAACTACTGTGATAAATCGTGGTGATTTTAACACCAAATATTTGTTTACTCCGAAATGACCGAAGTAAAACAATATGATCATCTGCGGGGGAAGCAAGAGAGCAGCACAATAAATTATCAAAATAATTTGTAATGATACATTATCCCAAAAAATCGTTTAATCTAAACTCGTCTAAGTTGTGTAGTGTATCACTCTTTCGTGCAATAACCACATATGCACAGAAACTTTCCTTTGCGTAAACAAGCAATACCGTACCACTCACAAATACGTTCAAAAGTTAACTCGCTCAATTGGTTCACAACTGTGTTAATTTTCCACTGCTTCATCTATTGTTTTTGGTGGTTTTCATTTTTTATTTCCACGTACATTATGTGTCCTAATTAGTGTTTCTGCCTCATGATTCGTCCTCAGTCTCTACTATAGACCAGAGGATAGTTTATAAATAAACCGAAACGTTGGGGTAGCTAAATGTTTTATTCAGCTTACCTCAAAAACTATCCACACTATTAAGCTTTATTGCTACATCTGTTCGCAGCGACTGTAGTAAAAATCTCCACTGAAAGAACCATTGGAGTATGATTCAACGAAATGTACGCTCTACTGCCCCTGGCCCCACCATTCCGCTCTCTAGAGCCTGTTCCCCTCAAGAGTCCACCCTAGGCACTCATGGTCAGTATAGATATGCCAGCAGCTCAGACTGAATACATAGTGATATAATAAATTCATACTGAGCTGAGTTTAGTATTAGCCATAGATTCAGTTAACACGTTCGCTGCTCAACATACGCCCAGTTCGTCATTCCTATGTATTCAAGAGTCCACCTCACCGTGCTCATCACATGCCAGGCTTCATCTCAGCCACCTTCAATCATGTACTTTTTCCAATTTTTCCACATATTTGTCACTTTTTTACTGTCGATGTGGGGCTGTTTTTTTCTGTATGATGGCATCACCTCGTCAAGATACGAGAAAAATATACCCGTCGGCCGAAGTATTAAAATTTAACTCACAGTGCTCACCAAACGCCTGGCCAGCTCGGCTCATTCGCTCGACCAAAATATTGAGCAGGCAACGTGTTAATGGTTCCCCAGCGCTGCGAACATTTAAGTGACGACGCAGCTCAAAAATTGATATCTTGTACGATATAGAAGAGTAAATGAGGCAATAATTCTGCTTGCTATACACAAAAGGCCATAGGAGGTGAATATGAGCAAACTAACGCCCGGAATTCCTGATCTCGGGCACCCAACTCATTCGAAAATTTGAAAACGGGAAGTGCATCATTTCACTCCAAACTGTTCAAAACTATCTGCTACATTATAATGCGTACGAAATAAAGAGGTACCTTGCGTGCAACGTAGGGTTGGTTTTAAATAGCAAAAAATGATCCACCCCCAACCGGGTGTGTGAGCCAAGCCGAAGTTCCGACAAGCCATTGCGAATAAAGCTCACTGTACGTAGAATTGACATAATTCAACACGTCGAGCCTCTTAAGATACAAAAGAGGCGAAAGAGACAACCTGAAAATGAAAATTGAGCGAAATGCCACCGGTAAAATGTGGTTCTAATCACTTAAGCTCACGAAAATCCTAGCCCTATCTTATTCCTATCGTTGAAGAAACCTTTTGAGAAGTTATACAATTGAATAACAACTTGAAGACCATATCCTTAATCTGTAATTTAAATATTAGTTATCGTTGAAATAAATGGGAGGGAATTAAAAAGAAGTGTATGCTCTATATTACATATTAATGATAAAATAAACGTTAAAGTCAGCATTTACCAAGATATGTAAATATTAACATTTCCGTGAAGGTCATTTGTGGTGACTAAATCCGCTCAATCATTTTGACAATTGTTGACTGGAAGTAGCGCTCCTGTTAGCCGTCCGTCGAACCATCCTTCCTTGTTATCTTAATCACCCAACTTTTAATCATTTCTTGAATAAACAATCTTGTTCGCCAGTAGGATTTGCTTCGCCTTAGGTCGCCCAAAGTGGGAAATTTCTCCTTCGTCATAATCTAAGCCGTCAGTTTTTACAATATCTGTGGGAACCTCTCTTGAAATGGTCATCGAACAGTAGGTGCTGTTTAAGGTGAGCGTCATTTTCTTTTTTTAAATTCCACGACTCCCTCGATTTCAAGTCTGAATTGTTTGTGAGTGATTGTGTGAGAGTTATTTCGCCCGGATTTTCTTCCTGTATTTTCTTTCGGCTTTGCTGTTCGCATTTTTAACTCTTGTTAAACAATTAGACGTGTCTAGGCTGCTTCCTGGGCGTTGCCGTCACACAAGATCTTTTTGTACTTAATGTGTACTTATCGTTTATCGGGAGAATCTCGGGGCTCGGCTTTTTGTGTAATGAATCTCACTGCACTCTACATTTATAAAGAAGTCAATACGTTTTTGTGTTCTCCATTGACAGTGGAGAAGTTAAGTGTGTCCGCAAATGGCTACCAGTTTTGTTTGGTGTTGTTGGAACGCCATATCATCTACCTCTCTCCTTTGCCCATTGAACGTGTGTCATATTATGTAGTATGTTCTTTAATTAACGTATAGTCGAGAAAAACTTGGAAATGTGACTTCAAGTATTGACGCCGGCTTCAAAATGTGCAGTACCATACTGCATAATTTGTTTCCGTCTGCCCTCAGCTCCCCCTGTATCACCACTCCGTGAAATCGATCAAATCAGCGGCTTTCAGTGATAACTCGTGTTTCAATGTCGCTAATGGAAGTTTGAAATTAGCGTGACGTCCGAAAGGCCTGCTGAACACCCAGAAGTGGAAGACAAGATTCAGATCGGGAATGAAATATGGTAACCATTTGGGGAAAAGGTGTGGTCACCTCGAAAGCAGGGACGGTTGAGGTGGAGAGCGAGAGCAACAACTGGTGCGAACTGTTCTCACAAAATCATCAGTTCCGTTTTTCAGAAAAAAACAAAACAAATTTGCTACACGCCCGGCCAATGTAAACACAACTTTGTGTCAGGTGCTACCTGACGTCAGCGTATTCAACTTAGGCTTCTGTTGATGACGAGGAAGATCCTAAGGGCCACTGCAAAAACTATCATCTGCAATGGCAAAGACCTCTATGCTCGTGGTGTTGGATGTTGAATAGACCTTCTGGCACGTCCTGGCAGGGAGTTGTTTTCGTTTAGCACAGTAAATAATGAACAGTTTTGATTTTAGCACTGGATTTCCTTATAAATCCCGCTCACGTGAGATTAGCGTTTTCAGAAAAATCATGTTGGTTGTTCGATACATTGGGAGTTATGTAGTGTTCATATTATGGAGAATAGGAGAAGTATTTTTAATTTATTACCCGATAATTAAAAACCAGTTAATAAGAACTTTTTAGAAAAATCATGAATCATCTAAGCACCGATTATTGAATAATAGTTGTGATATACGTAGGAGCGAATCAACAAATTCTGAAGCCTTAAGCCCTATCAGTCTCTATTGAACAACGTTCAAAACTGATTTGATTAGTTGATAGGCTGATAAAAGTCGCCGAATGTGGCTGGGGCTGAAGAAAGTTGTGTAATGCGTCGCACCAGATATTTCAATCGTTTATTTGCGCTTAATACTTATAAATTATGTTTAATCCGCAGAAAACTGTTTTTCCAACTCTATTTAACCAGATTTGTAACCAAAAATATTTGGTTCGACACAGGACACAACATTGTTCAGTCCCATGTACATTTAGCGACTTTAATCAGTGTATATGAACTCAATGTTCTACTTAGAGACAGATACCTGCTCTTAGGGCCAGTTTATCAATTCCCCAGTTAAAACGTCGAATTGGTGGCTGTCGGTCAACAATATTCGGCGAGTGGAAATAGTGGGATGCTCATCAACTCATCAGACTGATACCTAGCCCTAGCTGGCTGTCAAAGTGAATCGATGAACGGGTCATTGAGAGTTATTCTAAAATTTGACTTATTCAAGCCTGCAAATGATGAATCGGCCCTTAATGTTGTAGAATTTATCGGGCTCCTGCTTATGGCACAACCTCTTCACCGGGGTGTGTTGCATTGCACAGAATCTTGTGGTTAATTTCATTACGAACCCCACAGACGCCAGCCATCCAGTCAAATCAAACCACTACATCACTGCGAATGCTGGAAATTGTATAATTTTGGTGTCATCTTTGAAGCTGATCTGTTCCTGGTGTGGATGAAACCACCAGATTTGCCATCTCTTTTCTTTAATATCAAATTTTTCCTCAGCTGCAAAGCGGTGTTCTCCCCCACTTCCACTACGCCGACTTATTTTCACTAGAACTTTGAATACATAGCTTCCACTTTCATTGTTCGCATCATGAAATTTTTGTAATTATTAAACCTTCTTTCGTTTCCTGTGTTTTGTGTGTACAAGCCGTTAACACATATCTGTTTGCAATTGAGTGCTGTAGGAATTCTTATGGGCAAGTTTCCATGGAAATGCGAATCTAGTTGTACACTCTTCTTGTCTTCTACTTTCACAAAGGAGACTGTTGTAATTGGTTTTATTTGGTTCTTTTAGGATGTCGGATGACGATGATGACTCCCCATCCCTGTCACCTCCTGAGTTGAAAAAGGCGAAATACGTGTGGCAGATCAAAGGAAACTCCTCTAAAGACCCCGATGGTCCCAGCACCTCGCAAGAAGTTTGCTCGAGCGGCGAATGCTTATCCAACATTAGTAGCCCCGAAGAAGAACAGCCCTGCAAGATGATCATAGCGTGGCGCGCTCAACATTTGGCGAAAGCTCTTTTCGACAACACGATAAACACATTAATTGAGAACATGAGTTTCCCTCTGCCGGAAATGGGGGCGATAATGGACAGATACTCGAGTCAAAGGACGAACAGTAGCCTCGAAGATCAAGCCGTACGAATGGCGATACAAAGCCACGGTTTGCAAAAGCCGTGCTCGTGCAACCAGCACAGGCCTGTACCGCACATGCCTTGCTACGTGCCTTTCCACCACAGAACGGATTCCTCATTGTTCGGCGGCCCTTCTACTTCCGCCTCTTCCTCGCGACCTCCCGACGTAGGGGAACAAGACGTTCTCTCAGAAGCTGTAAACGTGGCCATATTGAACAAAGGGCT
Source organism: Pachypeltis micranthus (assembly GCA_020466155.1). NCBI lineage: Eukaryota > Metazoa > Arthropoda > Insecta > Hemiptera > Miridae > Pachypeltis > Pachypeltis micranthus. Next base: position 46,490,350 of record CM035769.1, read on the forward strand.
GGGAGCTTCTCACAGTGGCATCTAAAGCTCCGAGCATTGTGTTTACCGCAAAGACTTGAAATTATTGCAACGGTTATTGCTATTTTTACGAATTAGGTATACTTTTATCAGTCAACATTGCTCTCTTTTGAATCACTAGGGTCTCCAGCGACTTGTTTGGGCTTGTGCATAAGCCCAGTATACCCCTACGAAACCTTTTTATGCATCTCCTGTTGGTGGATTGTGGACCCCTCCCCCGTGATTTGAGATCAATGGCTTTCAGGTGTGTCTTCCCGCTAAGTCTCCACCATAGCTCGAAAACGAAGCTAATAGCTGTGAGGCAGAACCTGCTTCCCCACCTTAAAACTGCTTTTAGTTTTGATCCTGTACTGATTATATCTAAACATGGGTTTAGATAATAATGTTTGGGCTAATGCAACAATCAAGATCCTATTAATACTATCTCTGCCAACCCAACACATTTTGAATGTGGTCTGAAAGACAAAAACTCTTTTCACTTTCTGCGATCCTGATCCTTTCCTTAGGTTATTACTCTTTGAGGCCTACAGAACCTAAAAACCTACTTTCGGCGCTTGGTTTGTGCGTGTCTGTAGTCAGATTTACGGGAGAACGGCAGAAACGATTGAGCTCGTTATTTTTTTGAGATGCAAAAATTGAAGTTATACGCAGGCTTGAGCAAATTTTCCAAAAACGAGAGTTTGCTGAATTTTCATCGAAAACGGCTTGAATTGATTGTACTTCAAAAATATGTTGTTCTGATCAGTATCCTACTTTTGCCCTGCATAAATATTAAATCTATGAAAATGCAGTGTGTCCCATGAAACAAATAGAAGCTTTTTTTAAACTGCTGGAAAACGAATGATTTCCCTGCAACTCACAGGCCTGACTGTTGGGCAAAACAAATGTGCCAAAAACCCGCAGCAAAAACAACTGAATTTGCACAACCTCGCAGAGCGCTTTCAAGAAACATATAACCGCATTTTGTTCCTCACAAATATTTGTGTAACCATCCGTTAAACGGAGACTTAGCCAAAAACAGATCGCAAAATATTTGCTGAAAAAGTGATTTGTGATTCAATTTTCCGAACAAAATCGATTTTTATTGCGGCGCTCCCGTAATTTTTTAGTTTTATTACGTCATGCGGTACTGGCCACCCAAAAAATGTAATCAAAATCGTTGGAGCTGCTTTCGAGGGAAATAATTATTTGGTGCTTGGATAACTATAGTAACTGTATTTAGTTTTGAGCCGACTTTGCTCCAATATTTATTTTGTCGTTCTGCATTGATCTGCATGAAATACGTTGATATCAATATGAAATGATTTGGTTCTGCCGTTTTCACGTTTTGTCTCTTACTCATGATCAAAGACACCACAGCCAGAAGCCCTAAAATAGGAAGAATATGAAGGAAATCCCCCCCACAGGTTACATAACTTTCTCCTATGGAGCTAAAAAAAGAAAAAAGTTGGTTTAGCTCGAAGGTAGCTGGAGGATTCAAATTTGACCAAAAAATATGTCCTATTTCGTTAACCAACAAAACTTGGAAGCGGGGATAGCTACTCGTTTTCAAACGTTCAAAAAGTGAGTGGAGCCAGCGTGGGGAGGGGAGGGATTTGGTCGTTATTAATTTATTTTTTAATCCAATCGAACGAGATGAGCGATAGAAGCGTTTTAGATGTGTTTATCAGTTTCACATTTCGCGAGGGTTTTATGTGCATTCTTCTGCTTAAAATTCGATGGGACCCCTGTGCAGCTTTGATAAGCATCGGTCGGTCTGCGAGTCTGGAACCTTTTTTCTTTTTGATGGAGGAATGGTGTGTCTATCCTCAACCTTACCTCTAGTCATTCGTCTCTTGACACTGAGTGAGTACTCGTGGAATCTGTGGGGGCTATTCACAAACGTAGCAATTACCCTTGGCACAGTGTCAACTTTTTTGGTACTGTGTCTCTGAGCTGCCCATTTCATTCATGTAGGTAAGGGCGTTCTAAGGTGCTGCTAGTTGAGAGCTATGATGTATTGAGGGTGCATTCCTGTTTACACAACTTGCTCTCATTCAACTATTCAGTAAGGTTCCTTTCATAGTCAGTTTGTTCGTCTCTTCGCTGGCCAATGTACGCTGGATCTCTGGTTCCGCAGCTCACTTTCAGACATCCTCTCCTGGTCCTGATCATAGAAGTAATTTTTTAAATCCGCCTCTCCCCAAATAAGTTTCCAGCCATTTGCACAACGAATGAATCGTTTTTATTCCTAAGCTTTGTTGTTTTCTCTGCTGCGAAGACCCCATTGGGCGTAACCTGTGTTGGTGATATGGGTCCAATCATATCCCACGATTTTCCATAACTGTATACGTTAACCTCATTTACCCTCTCGACTATTTGTATTAAGTTGTATTTTATATTGTTCACTTTCCTTACTGCGTAGTTAATACAGGAAAGTACTGTAATCAATCGGAAAATTTAACTTCTACATTCCATCAATTCTTATTTTACGAAGAACGCCTCTAAAACCGCATTTTGTGGCTCAACCTCGAGGTGAAAAGAAATATTAGGTTTCTTTTACTGGCGAGAAGGGGCATCATTGTGTCTAACGCCAACAATTGGTACAATTGTCCCTTTGATATGCAGCAGGAGAGCTGTCATCTTTCAGAACACTTGTGGCATCCCTGAATGACGAATCGTGAGACTCCCGCTTTGTTGTTCTCGCCAAAATTCTGCTAACCTGTTCATGTTCAGGTGTTCATCTCATATGTTATATTATTTTAGTCGTTTCTACGTATCGTAAGTCACGCCTTTTTTTATTCACGTTATGCTATGAAAATTTTGTGAGCTTTTCAACTCAGTTCTCAAGCACTGCTACGTGATTTCATATCGTTTTGGGAGGCTCTGGATTTGCGAATTTTCGCTGTGTGAGGCGAGAATGCATCAGGTCTTAATGGGTCTTTGGTTCATCAATGACGAGCGTCTGTGGATCGCAGTAAATGAGGGCAATAAAGATGAGAAGAAATAAACCAAAGACGAAGAGCTGAACAAAACCTATTTGAACCCGGAATTCCCGAGACAACTACGAAAAAATCCAAGCTCAGTTTGGAAGGAATTTGACCCCTTCGAGAGGCGTAACGTGAGCCACTATCAGAAAATTGAAGGAAACAAAGGGTGTGGCAACTGCTGTTCTATGGGCATCCCATGTTGGATGAACTGGGATTTGTGAAAATGCTTTTGCTAGTTAGAGTTTTGCTAACAAGGTTGGAGGTACATTCCTGTACCTGGAGATTGGATACTGGGTTTCAGTCCATGACGTGTGCGAAAATTTCCTTGATGGATGTCGTGGCTGCTTTATAAGTTTGTAAGGAGTCGAAAGGGGAGGATATGGTTGGCCAGTTGTCTCTGTGGTGAGAAATGGTTCGCTTAAATTTGGAATTTAAATTGGCACGCATGGTAAAGTGTTAATCAAAAGCGCATTTATTAAATTGCTGGTGAACACAAACGCAACTATTCAATTGTTCATTCGTCGAACATGTCAAGAAGCGAGAATTCAAAGTCGTGTACTTGACTGAGCCTTCCAATAAGGAGTTTGACAGGTCGTGTCTGTCACCGAAGACTTGGAGCTCCCTGAGATCTATGAGGAAAAGAAGAGGTTAGGAGGATTCTGGCATACTCTGGCGCTAACTTATTTGTTGTTCAGAGTTGTCACACACTTCTTGGATCGTGAAATGGGATTATTTACTTGGGGAGATCCTGATCTTTATAACTGTGACTGTCCCATGTTTGGGATGCCGTGACCTCAAGTCCTATTGTGCCAGTCCTAATGTCTCACAGGCTGTAAGGAATGTCCGGCATTTCCTGCGAGAGTGTTCTTTGAGGTCTACGCTTGGAGGTGTTGGAACAAAGAACAAAAATTGCTCCTGTACTCTCTCACAGTCCTCTAGACTAGTAGTGACGGAGATGTCCCGCAGTGGGGATATGGCCCTATAGGTTCATTAAAACCGCCGAGTCTGGCCAGGAGCTTCGCCCTCTCATTTCCTGTGATCTCATTATGCCCGTAGTCCAATAAACGTTGACTCTACTAGCCGCATAGCATATTCCCTCACCAGTTTTGACGTTGTGCAGTAATTCTTCAGCGCCTCGCAAGACACTTGATTCTCAATATTGTCATTGTGTTGTTAGTTTGATTGCTATAGCCTTTATCGCGCATTATGACGCTCCCCAGCAACGATAGCATAAATCTCTGCTTGAAAAACTGTTATAATGGAACCCAGGGCCATTTACCCCCCACCCCAAGAGACTTACCCACACCCCAGAGCCAATACTCTCCAGCGTTCTAAATCCATGTGTACAGACGTTGGTACCATTTGGAAGCCGACATCAACAACTTTTGCTGTTCCATAGGCTTCCTTCTGGTTGCCCTTTGCATTTCCTATCCAACTCCTATCTGAGCACCATCATGTCAGTGACCATACCGAGCTCTGTAAAGGTGTCCAAGTTCCTGAATATAGCAACGTGCCCACACTAAAGCTCTAGGTGTATCGCCTGTGGCACGAAGCCATTCCAAGCCTGGTAAGTCTTGGCCACCTTCATAGTCTCTGGCTTGACAACTATAACAAGGGGAAGAACGACAACCCAGATCCTAAATTTCACTGCTTTTTTATTAATGGGATGTCAGGGACTAAAAAAGTGTGTACAGTCTGCCGAATTAACTGCAGAAAAAGCGCAATTTAGGTTTCTGTGCATGGTGAAACCTTTTTTATACGAGGAATTACATGATTCTCATGACAACGTGAGGCCACATGAAGCAGAACCTCAGCCGTCCCTTCTGTCCATAAGATGTGTAAAAGAGACCAAAAAATTGTGTGTGCTGCACAAAATATGAAACGCTGCTGTGTGCAGTTTCATCTCGATTATGACAACCCCGAGGCAACTTCAAAATAAGTTGACTAAGTCGGGCAATCCGAAGCCTGACATTCTAAGGAAAAAGGAAAGTAGTGCGATGCTTCGCGCCAGACATAATGTTATTAAGGTTGCTAGATGTTCGTCGTTACCCGTAACTTGTCGGAGCTAACTGATTTTCAAGCTCCGCACCGTTAGTTGTTTAGAATATACGCGAAACCTTTTTGTACGTGAATTTAGTTCGATAATTAATTTTTGACTTGGAGACAACACATTTTACGTCATTGTATGTGCGTTGTGCATATCATTTATATCTTCAAATCGCATTGGAAAGAGGAATCGTACCTCCCGCATTATTTCAGGTTTATTTTGTATAGAAATAGTTGTGTGTTTGTACGAATTAGAGTCTTCCTAGGAAGTATTTTTCAATTCCTCTTCTTATTTAACGTTTGATGTATTTGTTTAGAATACCTCCATGTGATTTGTATGTTGAATAAAATGTGAAGCTTACGCTACTACTTTGATTCTGTGCGTCTGACTATCCGCCTAGAGCTGTGATGATGCTGCCCTGGCTGATCTAGGGTTGTAATGACGATTTACGATTTTATATGCGCCTTCGGTATTAGTTTAAAATTCTAATTATTGACCGCCTGAAGTATTATTTTAAGGAAATGATTAGAAAATTCTCATTACTAGGGGAATGTAACTTGCCTGGTTGTTTGCTAACCGAAATATCTGATGCGCAGCAACACACAACTTTCCTTAGCTCTACGTCAATTCACTTATTCTACTAACTCAATTTATTTTTCATTCAGTTCATTTGAAATATCACTTCAGGCGGCAGAAAGCTGTAGCACTTACAGAGCCGGAATTTATTGTGCTGCTCTTATCATTTTCCCACAAATGAGAATTTTATGGTATAGTTGCCTTATTGAGGGCCGTCAATGTAAAAAATGTAATCTAAATCTTTGGGGCGGTTTTTGAGAAAAAATTATTTAGTGTTTTAATCACTATGATAACTGTAGTTGTTTTCGGTGGATTTTGCCCATACCCTTATTTTGGCGTACCACGGTGCGTACGGGCTAGATATCAAGTTTGGTTCAGTAGTAAATGGCATTTTTCGGAATCAGTAGGGAACTCTCAAGAGAACTCAAAATTTCTTTTCAGCCGATTACATAACTTTCCTTTCTACTTCGTAGTCAAGGAAAGTAAAAAGTTTTTCCACTCGCGCCATTTGCACGGAGAAGGTAACATTTGCTCGGGGTATGCACAATTAATCACGAACTGCCACTTTCTCAAAACGCGCATGATAATTTCATTTTTCCGAATCTCAGTGCGCGTCCAGGAAACTACTTATTTCGCGAGGTCGGCCCCGTTCAACGATAATGGATCATTTTTAACCGGAAATTGAGCGAACGCACTCACAAACGAGGCGATAATGAGAATTGTGCGTGCCTCCCGGTCATGTTGGTATGGTTTGTGAGCCCTAGCGGCCAAAGTACGGTTTATACGGTTGCGTCATCAGGAAATCCGTTGGAAGAGCGACCGCCGTTTGGCGGATTAAGGCGAGTTATGTTCGGTTCGGAAAGCGAAATGGTTTTGAGACCGTAACGAGATGAAACGTCGGATTCAACTGAAGATGGTCATTTGCCGGCAGAGATAAATGCAAGTCGGGGTCGTATTACGATTGCGAGCGCGTGAAAGTGCCGTTGAGCTTCGAACGACTTTCTCGTGAGTGGGTTTAAAACGTAGGAACGATTTTGGGTTTGATTCCGATTCCCATGAAAACTGTGGGTAGTTTCTTCTTCTTGGGGAACTGAAGCAGTTGTCGATTGGCTCGTAGTGTCTAACGAGCTTTAACGACTCAGTGTACATAGTAGGTTTTCTCGTGTCCGGGCAAGAAGGGCGGCGAGAGGCACAGTCTCTTCCCATCGAGCCCTACGTCCTCATAGAGGTAACTCATGTGACCCTATGGGACACAGGGAGTTATATCGTACGATTCATCACACTCCTTCCCTCAGTTTATTGAGTTGCTTCTACTTATGCCACGACCATTATTGAGTTATTAGTTCAAAGTCAACTCATGAGGCTGTCAACTCGATTTATCTGTGAAGGATCGTGTTTACCATTTTGAAATTACTAGGTAATAATTGAGAAATGAAGAGGACAGAGGAAAAACGTGTCAATTCAGTTTTTCCACATTTCTGGAGGGCCAATTTACTATTTCAAGAGCCACTAATCGATCATTTGCCACCAGAAAATTGTTGATTGACATTTTAGAAGCTCTAGTAGGTAGTCTTAGTTATATAAACACCCGGTTGTCCGAAAAAATTGATTTACATAATTCTGGAACATAACCCAGTATGAAGTGCACTTTTTATGGTGGAAAAGCGTGATTTTAAGGCTTGTGGGTTCAGTTGCTATAGTATCTGGGCTTTGGCACCACAACACTTTGCCGACGGATTCCTCTCTAGCTTCTTATTGAATGCTCTTGCTGGGTCCCCGTGGGACCACCGAGAGCCACTTGATCATGGAAGTGGGTAAGTGGGAAAAGAAGTCAGGGCTGCCTATTGGAGGGATGTTCCTGGCGAACGGCAGTCCAGGTTGTTCATCATACTCTTCAGGGAGCGAACAAGAGAGATCCTCAGTCTGGAGAGAGGTAGTATACGGTTAATATGCGGCTAGTTTACAGGCCACTGTCCACTAAGGTACCACTGGCCAAGATTGGTAGGTCATATGCAGATTCTGCTAGGTGGAGCTGGAGTCAGTGGGGCATGTACTGTGTACACGTGAGGGGCTGGCTCCAGTGCGCCTCAAAGTGCTTGGGGTTCATCAGCTAAGGCCAGAGGAGATTGCAGGGATAGACCTCAAGGTGAGAATGGTGGGGACGTATTGATGACGCTGCATCAGAGAACATCCACTCCACAGGGGTGGAACGGGCAGGACATGAGGGGGCTCATCCCCCCAAGCCCAGTTGGGGGGAACAGGCCATCAAGGGGGGAAAAACAACATTTTCTTTCGGTTTCTTCGTCGGCTTAGGTGCAATTATTCCTGCAGCGAACGGCCACAATGTGAATTTCTATAGTACAGTCGAGGGTGGTTGATATCAAAGAACAACTCACTGATTGAGCGTTTGATGCAAGAAAGAGGTCCAATCTCGACAATGTATTGGTCGATCGTTTGTGTATAGAATGGTTTAGGCTTGTTACTCGCTCCCTTGAACACTGTCATCCATTCATTTGGTGTCCTCTCAGGGAAGTTCTGGTCAACACAAGCCATGTCTGTCGCATTCCACGGAATTCGGTGCAAAAGCTTCTGAAATGCGCACTCTTAATTTCGTCCGCACGATAGCGGTAGCTTCATTTTCTACTAATTTTGCCCAGAGGCTACAGAAGAAAGTCCGGGTAATGTGAACGCCCCTGTGAGCCCTACGTGTCGCTCTGGCAATCCCGTCAAATTACCCTCGTGTTCTCGCTAGACCACACGAGTCATCGTTGAAGATCACTTCGCTTCAGGATAACCCCCCGCAAGATCTAGCCGATCCGTTCCGCTCCTCAGCTCTGCCTCGTGAAGGGTCGCCGAACGATTCGAGCCGAAGAACGTCGAATATTGAAGGGGGAAAAAACATAAAAACTTGGTTCTGAGCCAATTCTGAGGGCTCGAAAACAGTTTTTTCCCCTCCTTTTTGACCGGTTTCACAGGAGCTAGACGCGTGAGCGTGACGGAAGCTGGAAGATGTGACGCGAGACCAATAGCTCGCGGTGGAAAGGTTCAAAGGGAGTGGCGACGCGTTTGGAAGCGGAAACGGAAGCCGGCGACGCCGGTGGTTTTCAGTGGGTTTTGTGATTGTTCCGAAATGTAAAGCTCTCGTTAAATGGATTTTAGTGCTTCGATCGAAATTATTCCGTACCACTTGAGACATGGACGGGGAAGAAACGGATACAAATATTCAGGTTAGCGACAATATTTATGCTACTATTATTATAACATACTACTATAGCCAACGTATACATACTAGTTTTTAATTCACCCGCATAATCGTGCCAGTAAGCGTTACGGGTTTTAAAAAGTCCTATTTTACCGTCAATCGTGAATTAATTTAAATTAATATAGAATCAATTGCATTCATTTAGCTGTATTTGTGAAATTTTTAACAAAGACTGTTTTTGAAAAGAAATTAAATGTTTTTAAAACGTGTTGAACAATGTCAAGGATTTTAAAATACAAAATTATTAACTAAAAATAAAAAAGGATTTGTTATCGATTTAAATTTAATTACTTAAACATTATATGGATTTAATTTAGTTAATTTTAAACTAATTTAATTTTAGTTTTAATAGTTCAATTTAAAAAAAACAGTTTTAGGGTTAGGATCCCCCCGCTAACAATTTGACGTTGTACGTTGAAAGGCAACACGATTCCAAATCTGCCATGTCCATCTGGCGTCGGGGTGTTTCATGCACTTAACGTGAACTGCAAAATCCGTTCTTCCGCACAAAAATCCCGTTTGGTATCTAGTTGTGCCCGCCTGCTCGGCAATCCGATCGGACGAATGGCCGTTACGGGCAAAATGGTTTAAAAAATTAACAGACAAGAACGCAAGTTTGGCAGTTTTAACGTATGGTATAGTTTGCAAGGTATTTTTGGGTGCTGGCTCGTATGGAATGAGTATCAGACATGTACAAATGCGTATAAATGTAAAACAGAGAAATTAAAGTAATTGTGGTGAACCAAAGTCTACTAATTCAAAGAATTCGCGGGACAATACCGGGAAAGTAATCGTTTCAGCGTCTCAGACCAACTTCTCGTCAGATAGACGTCGTGACAATTGCCTACTGGCGCCCACAGGCGCCTGAAATGTGTAATTTTCATCGTTCCGTTGTAGTTAGGTCATGCTTCGTATGGTTAACTGGTATTTTTCGATGCTGAATCGAATTAAATGGTTCTCAGAGGTGTGAGACTAGGTCAAGCTCTTCAAGAGGATAATAAACCGTTGTGGAATCATTTGCAACGATTTTGTGGATTGAGTTGTTCCACCAAGGCGAATGAATTTACTTAATAAATAAATTACACAACGGCAATTAAAATTTTTCTGACACAGGAATTGTCCGTTCTCAAGAAATCCGTGTTGAGGTCAATTTTAAATTAACAAGAATTTTAATTTGCTATCGATTTAAATTTAAATTTATAAAAATTTAGTTTAGTAATTTTAAACTAATTTAGTTTTAGTTTTAAAAGTTCAATTAAAAAATCATTTTTACAGTTAAAAAAATTAATTAAAATTGAAAAAAGTTACTTTCAGTGTTTTAAAAAAGTCTGCAGATAGTTAATACACCAAATTTACATGGAGTGTGGTTGAATCAGGGAGGTAAGCGTTACAATGACAAAGAAGTGATTATTGTTGATGAGGTGATCATTTTAGGTTAACACTGTAGGTTTCAAGGACGAGCTATGTCAAGATTCGTTTGAGCAGCCATTTTGTGCTAGAGGGGGAATCCCTACGTGTCCAGTAGGAAACTACCTCTTGCACATTATTTATCTCTCTCGCAACTGATCCAACCCGGTTTTCACTCATTTTATACGAACTTGACAAACTACTCAATTACCTTAATCGATTAACCTGCGGATAAGTGATTCATAGGACTGCCATCTTGATTAATTATAGGAAAAACATTATGCATAAAGTTAGCCAATTAAACTAGAAATGTCAAGGATCGCTGGTAATTAATTATCTTAGGGCTATGTTTGCACCTCAGTCGTCTTGCCACCAACGCCATTTTACTGCAAAAGCTGCACTAATATCGATCTAAGGCGATAATTTTGATTTTTGAAAGTAGCCTTTTGTTCCCCTTGAATGTTCCTCTGACGATCAGTCGTTCTGACGAACTCAATTCGACGAACAACTGAACTAACGAAAGAGAGCCAACAGATCGTACAGCTGCATCGCAAGTTGCAACTACGATGCAACTTTTTCAGGGCCGTTCTAAAAGCTATTCTTGTTTGAAACTGGAGAACAAAACAATAACAGTGACCTATTAAATTCAGAAGTGTTATGTGTTACCAAGGTTAGTATTAACTGAGCGAAGAACACTATTTTAATCAAAAGCCGCTGACTGTGTGTGATGTTTTGAAAATATTTCTCACATTATTACAATGCCACAGATTACCTAATTATTGATGGAATTGTAGGTGTTTTGCATATGATCAGAGTATGATTTATGAAAATTCGCTACTGCTTCATTACTTTCCGTGGCTCTACGAAGTAGACAGGGAAGTTGTGTAATCGGCAGAAAAAATATTTTGGAGTTTTTTTCAAATTAATCCGAAAAACATGAGGGGGGAGTTCAAGAACGAAATAATAGTTTGAATATATAAGGGCGACAAAAGGGGACGACTCGTAATATGCGTGAACTGGTGCAGGGAACTGTTGCGGAGGGAGAGAGTGAGAGCTGATAGAAGAATGTCGTGAGCATTGGGAGACGAGTATATCTGAGCAGAGTTGTGTGTGTTGAAGAAGTAGGGGAGGGAAGGACAGTAGAAGTATAGAAAGTATAAATGGGGAAATCCATTGTCGTACTAAGTTAAACCAAACTCAATCCCTTTGCCTGAAAGAGAAGCCGACTGAATGGGCAGTTCTTGGACTTCCCTGCGGCAGAAAATGAAAAAGGATCCAAAACCATCGGGCTGAATGCACCTGGGAAAAGGCCCAAGCTCAAGGGCCCAACTAATTCAGCCTGTGCCGAACAAACACTATTTGGCTAAATGGTCTGTGAGCACGAGTGAGAGATAACAACTGAACCAAATCAGCTCAAACTTGATATCTAGCCCGAAAGTCATCGTGGAACGTCAAAATAGGAGTATGAGTAAAATCCGCTCAAAACTAACTATAGTTATCATAGTGATCAAAACACAAAATATTTTTTTCCAGAAACTGCTCTAACAATATTAATTAAATTTCTTGTATAAACAACTCAAAATAACGCAACAATACCGTTAAATTATCATCTGTGGGAATGTGACGAGGGCAGGACAATAAATTACCAAACATTTCGAAGAAAATCAAATGTTACAAGGATCTTCGAAAAGATTGAAGTGCTAGTCCAATTGAATACCTATACGATGAGCGTTTGATATAGCTCATGAGATATACAGGGACTACTCCACAAAATTCCGGAATTTGAACCACCGAATGAACTAAGTGAAAAATAAATTGAGTTAGTAAAATAAGCCGTGAACACAAGTAAATTGACGTAGAGCTAAGGAACGTTGTGTGATGCGGCAGACTTGATATTTTGATTGAGACTCATAGTACTAGCGCTCAAAACATCAAATATTTTTTTCTCAAAGAGCTTTAACAATTTGAATCCTTTTTTTGTTTAGACAGCTTCGAGCAAGTAAAGGATAACGTGAAACTGCGAAGTGGTTGAAAATGACTAGAGCGGCACAATAAATCATCTAACGATTCGACGAAAATAGGTTTTAGCGAAGTTTTTTCCCCGTAATCCAATGGCACGAGCGTTCGGGCGATAATCCGGTTGGTATCCGAATAAGCTATGGGCGATGAAGGTTTCATAATGATCATAAGGTTGTCAGGAGCAACGCAAGAAATGCTGGAGTTCGAGCTCATTTTGCTGACTTACTTTGTTCATTGTGCTTCCATATAATTCCAGAACATTAAGAACGAACCTTCGCAACAAAAATCGTGTTGATATTGGCTTGAATTATCTACACGCTGGTTACTGAAGGTCCTGGATCAAGATTAGGAGGAACATCTTCCCTTACGACAACGTTGGGATTAGGCTATGAGGGTGAAAACTCCAAGACGTAAAAACGGGGAGAACCTAGCCCGGCAAACTGGGGTGTTAACCAGTCTGCCCACTGCCCTGAACGAAACTTAACAAAACCTGGCTCTACCAGGTCGGACATACTGAGAAGTATGAAAACAGCATGGCTGTTTGGCACAGGCCGAATTAGCTGAAATCTTCAGCCTGGAACTCACACTTGTTCCTTTTGTTTTTTTCAAAACGGTGGATGCAGGTGATGCCCTCACTGCAGCCCCCCTGCATCACCCACAGGCCCCACGCCACTGGTCTCACTTGGTGTGACGTCACCTATGCGCCCCCCCTCCCTACCCTTGCACAAAGCAGGGATATCCGCAATTTCTGCATTTGCCACCTCTTCTGGCTGAAGAAAGGAACACTTGCCCCTAATGGGAGATCCTTGCTTAGAGCCCTGCCCCTAATGGTGAGTCCTCAGCTCTTTCCGTTGTCTGTAGCTGCAGGAATGTCTGGCCTGCCCGTTCAGTTATTTCCTAAGCTCATAACTTGAATAAGGGAAACTTTTTGGGACTTCCCCTCTCTCGATTTACCTCCTCTCCAACTCACAGCTCTTCCCAGATCAAACCCAAAGAAATCACCCGTTTCTGCTACTCACCACTCTCATTTCCAGCAACCAGTTCACTTATTTAGAGACCCCCTAGCATCGCGAAAATACTCTCTCGCGCTCATATCGCTATTCTACCTTACGAAGGGTTAGTACAGTCATCTCTCACGTTCATCCTCATTTATTTATTTCACTCCCACTCTCCCCCTGCAAAGACTGTAGTCCCAGGTGCGCCAGAAGACGGATCCTGTACTGGCAAAAGCATACTGACTGTCAATAACAGGAAATGGGTGGAACTAGCATTTCTCACAGTTTTCCCAGTTTATGCCCAAACAGTAAACACTGTCCTTCCAAACAACATGAGTGCAGAACTTCAAGCGCAACCGCTTATTACCAGGTATGTTTTACCTAGTTCAAATGAACTGAGAGATTTGATTAGTAGCTAAAGCCGCGAAAAAATTTCTTGATGTACGAGAAGCTGAGGGAAGTTGTGTGGTGCGTCGCGCATGAAATTTTGTACATTTCTTTACCAGTCGGCGAGTTTACCGGATACATGTTATCTGTCGTCCTTCGAGCAAGTATCGCCGCCGACGGAATAAATCGATATTCGTCTTCCAGCTGAACACAATTAACGTGTTTAACATTCGCTGTTTGTAGCCGAGCGTCACGAATCCGCGGCTCAAGGACGCGCCGTTCATCACCAGCTATTTTGAAGGCGATTCTCGTTTCTCGGGGAGTTCGCCGACAGTAAATATCGTCCTCCGTTCGGAAGATGAACGTTCCGAAGGGACTCGCCGCTTTTTCGTGTCGAATTTCGAGATTACCGTATTGGAAAAATCGACGGTGAAATCCGTCTCGTATCGTTCGAAGTTTCATCGTCGAACGCGGATACTGATGACAATTCCGGATTTTGTAGCGAGTGCCGTTCGAAGTTTGGAGTATTGAAGAGGTTTGGTACTGTGGTCGGAGCAAAATGTAGACCTCGTCGCTCTGCAGGTAAGCGATATCAGCTTCCAAAATATCCGGTGTCTAGCTTTAGGAGTACTTTACGGCCTCTTTGAAGGCCTACAGAGGACATCATCGTTTGACGGATGCTTAAAACGAATAATTGCTTTATAACCGGAGAGAACCCTCAAAGAAAGTGACTTGTCACTCAACATGTCACATGTTGTTACTCATTTTTTGGGCAAATTCCCACACAGTTACTTATGTATAACGAAGAAAAGTCTCAGCACCATATTTTAAGTGATGTGATCCTCCGAAAAAAACAAACATTTTCGGTTCTTCTCAGATCTTGCAAGCTTCAAGGGCTACTGAGCTCGAAAAACACCAATAGGCAAAAGAGTTTATGTCTGTGTGTGATAAGGTGAAAACGGCAGACGCACATCGGCTCAGGTTTGTACCTTGAAAATCAAAATAAGAGCAAAATCAGTGCAAAACTACGTATAGGTTTTCTCAAACACCGCTTTGTCGATTTTGATTATATCTTTCCTATCGACCGTCCCAACTAACATTCCAGTAATACGAAATTCTCATTCGTGGAAAAATGCCGAGAGCAACGCAGTAAATATCAACAATGTCGACGGAAAGTGATTTTTGTGCAATTTTTTCCTAATAAATCCAGCTTATGCGATACTAGCGTTACGAGAAAAATCAGGGCGGTAGCTACTCACATGATATAAGTCAATAGCGGTCATTGAATAATGAGGAGAACTGAAATTTCTAATCTTGACGTTTCAGACCCTCCTGAGTCCGAAAAACACTATTTGGGAAAATGGTCTGTGTGTGTCTGTGAACGATTTTTAGAGAAAACCACCGTACTAAATCAGCTCAAACTTGATATCTTGCCCGCAGGTTACCATGGGACGCCAAAATAAGGGTATGAGCAAAATCCATCGAAAGTTAACTATAGTTATCATAGTGATCAAAACACCAATTTTTTTCTCAAAAACAGCTCTAACGATTTTGATTAAATTTTTTATACCATCAAATTCCCATTCGTCGGAAAATGACGAGAGCAGCACAATAAATTATCAAAAATTACTACGAAAATCGGTTTTAGCTTGGTTTTTTTCCTTTTAAGCTCCGCTGAAATGTTGCTGAAATGTTGCGAGTGGTGCGTAGTAACACTCAACTTTCCGCAATCCCTTAAAGGTCGAACACCAGCTACATACGCGGGCGCTATATCTTCGTTCAGCGCATTTCCACAGGAAAGTTTATAGAGAGCAAAATGTAGGGACTAATTAGCTGAGAGTATTCCGTAAGTTTGATCGAAATCGTTAGAGCCGTTTTTGAGAAAATTGGAATACCGATTAATTAATATTCAACAAATCTCCTTACTGAGTTAACTTGGCTTATATCTCCGTTCAACATATATATACCGAAATAATTATATAGAACGAAATGTGGGTATGGGCGACTAAAAGACACTGCAAGATCTATCACATCTGGTGGAGCAGTTACCCTGGAATTTACGGAAATGTTCGAAAAAACGTTATTTTCGACCCAATTTCATTTTTATCTCTATTCAGTGGACTGTCAGAGGAACATTTATTGAGAACAGTATGTAGGTATTAAATATTCGAAAACATCTTGAGAGTTTGGTGGACATTGTCTATTTTTGCTTCATAGGCCTATATCTCCGTTCAACGTATTTTCATGGAGATATGTATAGTGAAGAAAAGTTAGGTATTGATTAGTAGAAGATAATTTTTGAGAAAAAAAGTTGGTGTTTTGTTCACTATGATAGCTATAGTTAGTGATGGAACATTGTGTAAGTTATTGTGCCGCTCTCATAATTGTCCCATAAACCCAAAATGTTATATTATCGTTACACAAAAAATTTAATCAAAATCACTACGGCCATGTTTGAGCAAAAATATATTGCGCGACGCATCACACAACTTTCTTCTGCCCCAAGTATGTTTTAGCAATTTTCACGGCTATATGCACTTTTTTCTCAGTTCAGTCGAACGTAACTTCCAGTTTCACGTAGAATGGCGCTTGAAGTTCCTGAATTATTGCTACTCATGCCAAGATTGTTATGGAGTTACCAATGCGCAGAGAAGATTATAAACTATTAACGCGTTTTTTTTAGAAGGATGGTGTTTACTGATTCGGAATTATCGGGTAAAGTGTGAGGAACGGCGGTGGTTGAATTCCGCAACTTTTCAGGTTGCTCCTAATTATCTTATGATTCGTTTAGGTTAGTTTTAGAATTTCCTTTTTAGTGTCCTTTGAGCGGCATTTATAAGGAAAAAAATGCGTTAAATTTTCTTCGGTATGGTCGATTTGTAATGATTGTAGAGATTTGTTTGTTGCTCTTGTCAATTTCCCAAGGGTGAGAATTGTATGTTATTGTCGTGTCACTGGGCAGCCGTATACAAAAAATGTAATCTAAATCATAGGAGGCGTTTTAGACCAAAAAAGAGTGTTTTGATCACTACGATAACAGTAGTTAGTTGCCGATAGTTATTTCGGTCATGCCCTTATTTTGGCGACCCACGGCTAGATATCAAGTTTGAGCCGATATGGTTCAGCCGTTTTCTCTCGATCGCGTTCACAGACACACACTGGTCTGTTTCCTTACCAAATGACTGTTCCTGAACCTTCGAAGAGTCAGGTGACTGACAGACGGAGGTACGCGTTTTGTGCCTTTAACGTGGTCTAAAAAATCCGTTCTTTCGAAAAAAAATCCCATTTGGTATCTAGTTGTGCCCTTCTGCTCGGCTGATCGGACGAAGCCCGCGGTTGTTGAGCAAAAATTGATTAAAAAAATGAACAAAAACGCAATTTCGGCAGTTTTATCGCAAATTCGCCGTGTTCGTCGTTTTCCAGGTATTTTCAGATGCTGGGTCGAATGAAACAATTTTCCGGGGTGTACAACTGCGTCTAGACGGAAAATAGTGAAATCACAGTAATTGTAGAGAACCAGCTTAACTCGCAACGTCTTGCCAATCGCCTACAGGCGTCTGGAATTTTTCATTTTCGTCGTTTCGTAGTAGTTAAGTATTTCGTATCGTATGGGATGGGTCTCGGAGCAGTAACACTAGGTCAAGCTGTTCAAGAGAATAATAAACCCGCTGTGTCATAATTTGCACGGTTTTTATTACTATTTTTTAAATGTATTTATCAATTCGTAGTACTTCTCGAGATTTTCATCGTCTAACCTCTCAACATGTGTGTATCTTCTCAAACATACCAGATTAAAATGCTTTTCTAACGTTAGCATGGTATTAGAAAAATACAAAGCGTAAAAATTGAGAATGGAAGAAGTCGCTGTGCTGTGTCATACAATTTACAAAAAAATTTAGAGACCTAATGTTTTATTTCAGCATGTGCTAACTAGATCATTCTTTTAATTAACCTGGTTTTTGTCAATTTCCAACCACCAGAATACACACAGGGCCACCCTATTACTATAGTATTCGCACATTACGACCAAATGAACACTAGTGAGATAGCCCAAGTGACGATTTCTTTATTCGAGCGACGGGTTTCGGTTCCCAATTCATCGTCAGTCGATCTATAACATAACACGCACGACGTGAGTTTCGAGGCAGTAACACCGAACGTGATATAAATACATCCTGAACCTGTAGAGAAATCATGTTCTAGCGGAGTTTGATAAGAAACTAACATTTCCAGAGCACGGAGTACCGATTACATTCTTTTTTCATCCTTTAGAATTGCGGAAAGTACCTAGGCGTCTAATAGGTTGTCGAATCTCACAGTAAACTCTCGACAAATACGGATATGAAAACGGCGTTTTTAATTATGCACTTTGTGGGACGACGGACGTAACGCGTTACGCGGGTAACGCATCAAAAAGAATGCGGCTGAGCTGTTTGGGATAATCCTGTAACTCGCCGTTAGCGGATAAAGTGACATCATCGGATCCTTCAAGCTTCACGCTTTACGAATACGGTGCAGCTAAAAACCTTCCATTCGATAACTTTAGCTCATTTCCG
Source organism: Pachypeltis micranthus (assembly GCA_020466155.1). Taxonomy (NCBI): domain Eukaryota; kingdom Metazoa; phylum Arthropoda; class Insecta; order Hemiptera; family Miridae; genus Pachypeltis; species Pachypeltis micranthus. The sequence continues at coordinate 46,508,586 of CM035769.1, forward strand.
CCTGAAACAGAAGATGGCACTTCTCGACAGTTTTTATGCAAACACGATGACACGATTCTTGAGAGTCGGTCAAAGACGCAATAGCTGGTGGAACGCATTATTAGAAGAGCCCGATAAACGATGAAAGTTTAATAACGTTCATGAGGGAATAAGCACCAGAGACTCAGTTTTCCGGATTCGACACCCCTTTAAATGTAAAGAGCTGAAGACAACTCAAAATGTTTATTCAGCGAATTACACAACTTCATTTTGTTACTTCGTACGGCTAAGGCAAGTAATCATCCGTAGCATGGCATGGTTAGTCATAATCGTACGTTTCGTTTATTACTTAACAAAAGTCGTGACAAAAGTGGATGCTACTGCTTATAAACCGAGTGAAAATCCGATTGCATTAGCTGCTTACAGCGACAGAAATAGTTCTGTGATGTCACAAGAGATTCCCAGCCTTCCAACTATAAGAGCCAAAAATCCGATCGAAATCCAAGTAATTTTCCTATTAGGTGGATCTACCACGTTGGAGCCTATTCAAATGAGGCAAATCACAAAATCCGTCGAGTCTCGTTTTGAACAATTTGCGCTTTCTGTCGTGTGAGAAACTCCTGTTTTAAAATTAAGGCACGAGAAAAACGGCGAGCAAATTATTCAAACGCCGCATCGGGACTGAAAAGGATTTGTAATTGGCTTCATTTGAATAAACCCTAACCCGTGCCGTGCCACCTTATACGAAAACCTCTCGGGTTTCGACGGGGCTAGTTACACTTTTTTTGAGAGATTCGTTTCTCTGGTGCGACGCATCATACACCCTCAGCCCAACGTACAGAGATTTTCATGTCATCAGCGGCTAATCCAATCGATTTTTCATTCGATTACACGAACTTGACGTGGCTTTCAATGTAGAACGTGATAGCGCTTAGTTTCGCAATTTGTTGAGCTGCTGCTACTTATCCCACGACCTTCAATGCTTCTTATGGCGGCTGGCCACCCATTACCTACAAAAGGCGCCTCACAGGGTCCTATGGAATCTCTCGATTCGTCCGTTTGCTTGAGGGTGGTATGGTGTCGTCCGAAAGTGTTGGATGCCAAGTATCTCTGATAGTTGTTTGAAGAGGTTTGACTCGAACTGACGACCCTGATCCGTTGTAATTCGCAGAGGCGTGCCGTATCTTGCAATCCAAGTATCGACGAAAGCTCGAGCGACTGTTTCAGCGTGGATATCTGGCAGAGGTACTGCTTCAGGCCAACGTGTGAACCGGTCGATCATAGTGAGACAGTAGGCCTTGTGATCAGATGACGGTAGAGGTCCCACTAGGTCCAGGTGTACATGTTCGAAGCGGGCCGAAATCGGGAACGTGCCGAGGGGTGAGACGGTGTGTCGAGAAACCTTGGCTTTTTGGCAGGAAGTGCAGGATCTAGCCCATTTTCCAGCGTCGGTATTCATTCCTGGCCAAAAGTAGCGGCGGGCAAGCATTCTGCGGGTGCTTCGGATCCCCGGATGACTAGGCTCGTGAATACAGTCAAAGGCGGCTTGTCGGAAGGAGGTAGGAAGGTATGGCCGAGGGTTGGAGGTCGTAGTCTCGCATAGGATCGAAGTCAATGATCCAGGAATTACCATCCGTTCGAGTTTGAAGGATCCTTTGTTCGGGTGAGTTCCGTTCTCCTCTTCGCTGGCTTGTGCGGTGGCTAGTGCTTCCCAGTTGTCAGGTTGGTCTATCTCATCCAGTCGAGAAAGAGCGTCAGCCCCCGGGTTGTCGATACCACTAATGTGCCTTATGTCTGTAGTGAATTGCGAGATGAATGTCATGTATCTTGTGCGGATCGGCGAGCAGTCAGCTGATGGCTTCGTGAAGGCGAATGTGAGAGGGTGATGATCCGTTCGAATTGTAAAGATCCGTCCTTCTAGGAGAGGTTGGAAGTGTCGCACTGCCAGGTAAATTGCCAGAAGTTCTCTATCAAAGGTGGCGTATTTTTGTTGTGCCGGCTATAGTGCTTTGGGAAAAAAATCCTAGGGGCACCCATCCATTCTTTTCCTTTTGTTGCAGGACTGCGCCAATCCCAACGTTTGAAGCATCGCAGTCGAGGGAGATCTCACTATTAGGCGCTGGGTGTTCGAGGCGGATGGCGTCCCGTAAGGCCTGCTTAGTCTTCTCGAAAGCTTCCGACGATTCTTGTGTCCATTCAACAGGTCGCTTGTCGTTCTTTGTGCTACCTTTTAGGTAGGCGTTTAGTGGACGCTGGATTTCGGCGGCGTGAGGAAGGCAGCGTCGGTAGAAGTTAGCCATCGCTAGGAATCGCCGGAGTTCTTTGATCATCTTGGGTTTTGGATAGTCAGTCAGGGTGTCGACTTTGGACTTGACCGGAGCTATCCCGTCGGCGTTGACGTCGTAGCCAAGAAATGTGACCGAAGTATGTCCGAAAACGCATTTTTTGACTTTTAGAGTTAATCCATGCGATAGGAGTCGGCTAAAGACTTCTCGCAGGTGCCCTTGATGTTCCTCTTCGGAAGCGGAGGCGATGAGGATGTCGTCGATGTACGTGAAGACGAACGGTAGATCTCTGAAGATCGAGTCTATGAACCGCTATGAACCGAGTCTTCGGAATGTCGTCTTCTGCGATCGGAATTTGAAAGTAGGTTCGTTCGAGATCGAGTGTAGTGAATATTGTCTTCCCGTGGAGAGCGATGTTCATGTCGCCGATGTTCGGGACGCCGTAGTTGGCTGGCGTCGTCCTGGAGTTGAGAAACCTGTAGTACCCCCATGATTTTGAACGCTGGTATCATATGAGCGGTCTACATAAGGAAAAAACTTTGTACGACGCGTCAGGCATCTCGAGACGAAGCATGCCACATTCTACAGGCTCGCCCTAGGATTAAGCCCTGGGCCGCCCCTGTAAAGGCATTTCTCCTGGACCATCCCTGGGCTGCTTAGTACATAAGTGCCCTGCATATAGCTTCCCATCATCTGGCGTATGTGTTTAGGTACCCTAAAGGTATGCCTTTCCAGTGCACGGAGTTGAACGCGTTTTCTCACATCCAGGTGACCAACAAATCCACACTCTGTGTCGTCATAAGGGCTTCCAACACTTCTCGGATTGCTCCAAGCTGGACGGGCTGACAGGTGGCCCTGCCCTCATGCCTGATGGCACTCAGAAGGGGCGGCATCAGCATCTTCTCGAACCACTTCCCTGAGTATCCTGCAAACACAAGGGCCTGTTGACGGTGAGCTTGGATCCCCTTTGCCTTTTGGGATGAGGACCAGCCTTGCCGTCTTCCAACGTCTACTTGAGGCACAATATAAGTCCTGGTGGAATAGTTCTGAACTCTTGACTGCCTCTCCGGCTTCTGCCCCAATCCAATTCAAACATTTCAGCCGATTACATCGCACCGCTAAGGAAAGTAATAACAGATTGGATTAGTCGAGAGAATGTTAGAAATCACAGAATGCACGTGAGACCGAGGAAAGTGCACACTGGATATCTCGTTGAACAATTCCGCGATACAACTGGCCACAATGTTGGAAAGCACCACACTTCTAGGCAGAAACAGTAATTTGAAATAAAATAGCGCCTTATAAACAATTGAAGGAAGGATTTCGATGCAGAACGGTGCAATTGATCAGTTTTTAATGGTTGGGGCGGAGGGTGTGAGCAATTACTTGGGGCCGCTAACGAGATTTGATGAAACACGTTGACAGGACAGGAGAACGATCGGCGGCGACAGTTGGCGGAGTCAGAGCTCCTCGTGTCCATGCGCTCTAAGCTGCCGCCCTCCAGGCTCTAGGGAAAGCCCGATTCCCCGCCGTCCTATTGATCGCCCAGTCGCAGGAACCACGTCAACCTGCAGAGACCCTCAACCAGTTTCCTGTCACATGAAGTTCTCTCCGGGTCGGTTCATGGGATTTGGTTGTCGCGGAAGTCGTTGACGGAAGAAAACGCAGGTTCGGTCTGTCGGTGAATGTCCGAAAAGGGGTCGTCGTTTAGTGCTGCGCCAGGAGCTCGCAACATCATGGCGAAGGTAAGAAGGCTATTGCCCCTCTCCATCCATCTTCATTCAGTGAGTCATCATCCCTCGATAGTCAACTTACCCCTAATTTCGAGTCAATAACCAACCCCTCGGATTCCCCTCGTCCGGCCCTTTCATCCGCCTCGTATTGCGCTTATGAAGCCCACAAACTCGGCATTCAATCCTGACGAGTGGTGGAAACTCCATTTCGAGCGAACTATGACACCATATTCAGACACTCCCGTTAATTGCGCTTACTTCCAGTAGTCCCCATATCGTACCCCCGCATAAATCACGATTTACCCCCGACATATCAAACGTCAATCGTACGTAACACAAATTTGGAAAATAAACTTCGGCCCCCAAAAGTGGCAGTTTTTAATCCTTGCACGTGTTCTGTTCTAAAGAGAAGAGGACGTCCTCGTTCCTTCAAAATCGAGAAGCCTATTCAGGGTGTTGTTGTGGTGTATAGACAGTCCTAGTGCACAATCCCCCACGTTTAATAACGTATATATATTAGAAAACGAATAAGCCGGACACATTTTTTCTTTCCGCTACCCAGAAGAGTAAGAAAACCGTTGTAAAATCTAAAAATAAGTTCAAGCACCAGCTACATATCCGGGCGATATATCTTCGTTCAACGCATTTTTACAGGAACATTTATAGAGAACAAAATGTACGGGCCAGTTAGTTGAGAGTTCTTCTTAAGTTTCATCAAAATCGTTAGAGCCATTTTTGAGAAAATTGGAATACCGATAAATTAATTAGACAAAAATCCTTTTTTAAGTTAACTTGGCCGTTCCACAGACATATATAGAAATAATTGCAGAGCCGTGCGTGGGATTGTTCGCCGTAAACGTGGGTATAAGTTGCTAGATGACACAAGATTGATCAAATCCAATGAAGCAGTTACGATGGAAATAGGTGTAGACGAGAAAAGTTTTGTACTAACTAGTGGATGATAATTTGAAAGTTTAATCAAAATCGTTAGAGCCGTTTTCGAGGAAAATGCGAAAACCCCTAGTTTTGGTACAGTTTCGTCCCCCACCCCCCTATTCCTTCGACTGAAACCGCCCATAACCTTACTTTGGTGACTACAAAAAATAACAGACAAAACAAAAAAGAACCAGCTCAATCGGATCAGCCGTTCTCCCGTAAATCGAGCTACAGACACACACACACAGACTACGCGCCGAAATTAGATGATTTGGGACTCAGTAGGCCTCAAAACGTAAAGGTCTGAAGAAAACCCCACTTTTTTTGGACACACGATTACAATACTTTCCTTTCCCTTTGAGTAGTGGAAAGTAAAAAACTAATAATAGGGGTTTTACGCTTTTCTGCCAAACGGGTTTAACGATTTTCGCCAAACTCACCGGATGTTTTCAAATAGTTAATACCTATGATTGTTTGGCATAAATGTTCCTTCGACAGTCCATTGAACAGAGATAAAAACCAAAATGTGTCGAACATAATTGTTTATTGGAGCATTTTCATCATTTCCATCGTAACTGCTTCATTGGATTTATCGATCTTCTGAGTTTGATTGAGTGTCTTCTAGCAACTTATACGCACATTTTATACTCCGTGATCATTTCTACATCCGTCTGTTGAACGGAGATATAAGCCACGATAGCTAGGAAAAAGAGATTTGTAGAATATTAGTTTAACCGCTTTTCCAATTTTCTCAAAAACTGCTCAAATGATTTCAATACAACTAATGGAGTGCTCTCAACTAACTAATACCTACGTATTGTTCTACGTAAATTTTTCCGTAGAAACGCGTTGAACGAAGATACAGAGCCCAAAAATACAACAAGTCGTCAAATTTGTAGAGGGTTGCGGAAAGTTGTGCGTTTCAGCTCACCGGATATTTTGTAATATACCCTAAATTACGTTCATGCGCGCATATATATGCGTTCGCAACTCTTTTCGAGTTAATATAATTAATTAAACGGCTGTAAAGAAGGAAAATACAGAAACTGTCGTGCTTTTGAGCCTGACGTTGTCATGAAAACTCGAATGTTCAAAATATGGCTGACGGCGTCGTGCCGAAAGCTCGACGATATTTAAGCCCGTCTATTATATATTTTCCCCCTTGTAGTTAATTTACGGAGAATGTTTTAAATTAGGAATTGTAGAAACGTATGGAAAGAAGGCGCGGGATATAAATTTCCTGGATGAAAGTTCAATCTGTAGACGTTTTCAGTAATCTGTAATTCACGTGTCCCGTCTAGATGTTTCTCTCTACGTTCTGGATTCACTATCGCTTACCACACGTGAAATATATACGTTTGTAACTCGTATCGAGCAAATATAATTAATCAAACTCGCGGAAAACGTAATGCGCCTGATTGACGACGGCGTTAAGCCCGGAGCTCATATTTATTTTCCCCTTTTAGCTTGCCCTCTACATTAATCGTAAATTGTGTATATAATGGTAAATTAAAACAACACTTAGGCGAGCAAAATAATTACTGCTTAGCTGCCGGCTTGAACACGTTGAAAAAAAGACAACTAAACGGTATTTTGTTCGCCTATTAAGTGTTTAAGTATTTTCTGTTTTGTTTTAATTTATGATTATATTAGCTAGAAACTAGTAACCAACTGCGCATTAATATGTGTGTATGCGTTTGCGACACGTTTTGATTAGAGGAGTAGCGGGAGAGGGAAGACATTGAGAAACACTTGAATGATGAGTTTTATTATCGTTGAGCACGTTTCGTGTGCCATTTCGCTTTCTTGCATTTCTCACAGTTTTTACCCGATAATCTCAAAACAACGAACGCGATCATTCCAAGAAAAATCGCGTTGACGCTCTTATGTACCGCCTGTGCCCTGATGTTCGGATAGTAGTGGAGGCATAAGTAGGAGTAGCTTAATAAATTTTGCAGAACTTAGCAGAGAGAGCGAGAGAGAGAGATTGTTTTTATTATTAAATCTGGCGAGGTTTGGCCATACATGTCCGTTCTTCCAACTAACCAGAACATTTCAGACAACCAGTGACGAGTACAAATTGGCATCAGACGATATTACATGATAATCAATTTGTTATTCTCTTGCTTTGAGTTACAAAAACTACCACAAATAATAATAAAAATAAAGGTAAATAAATATCTTTCTTACTGCATTCCATATTATAAATAACTACTTTCTTCATTTGGTAATTCAGTATAAGGATAACAAGTATTTCTTCAAATGTATCTTAAATGTAGGATAACTGGTCTATTTCTTCAGGTCAGGGAAAAGTCCTTTATAATAAATAATTCTCTGCAGAAGAAATGACTGGCGATAGACTGTAGTGCGGTGTGGCGGCAGCGGATCCTTATTATGGGTTTCAAGGGTCTGAATTGGAGAGAACATTAAATATTTATCAGCGAGGTACTTGGCCATTCTTGAGGAGGTTATTTTAAACATTGTAATTCACACCATGTAATGCATAAGTTCATCAATTTTCAAAATCTGAAGATGCCGATATTTGTCACGCAAAGGGGGTCGGTGCTCGGGGAAACGATGACTCGTTAGGCCTAGTGTATCCCGTTAGTGCAAGTGCGGATGTTTGGGAGGTCAAAGACCCAACTAATTCGGCCTGCTAAACACACGATGACTGACGCAAGGTTGTGCGATGCGTCCAGGTGTTTTTCGTATACATCCCAGGGAGAATTTGTCTGCAGAGATGTAGACCTACGAAACAGAACATTTTTCAAATTTTGGGTTAAATGATCCTGACGATTTACATAAAATTTAAAGTGTTTTCAACTATATACCTAAATGTCACTCTTGATAGGTTGTTCTATGACAGTTCGACGTACCGAGATTAGGACCAAAAGGTACTTTTTTTGTGACCAAACCGTTTTTTTAACGTTTTCTATTTTTTCAAAATAATCAAACGTTGTTCAATCTTACGGAGTGTCTTATTGCAACCTAAAACCACGTTTTATTAAACATCCGTCGAACGGAGATACAAGTCAAAGTACATAATAAAATTCGGTTTCGGCTAACTTTAAGTAGTGAAAACAGCTTATGTATGTTAATTCATCAAATTTATTTTGTCGACTCGTCAAGTTTTCTCGCATTTGTCTCATGTTTTAAAAACTTTCACGATTAAACGCGTCCACTACGATTTGACGAGCTCAATTAGGGAGCAGCTGTGCATATTCCGCCAGTTCCGGTTTCTAGGCGCTTGTGCCACAACACTGTCCAAGATATTCAACACGCGACGCCTCCTCTCGATAAATCGATCTCAGCTGACGGGCCCATCCCTATCACGATTCACGTTCCGCGTTCGTTATATCACGGAGTCGGAAAATTTATTCGATGCATTTTTTGTTTAACGTAATCACAATTGCAAAGTCCTGATGGTTGAAGGGGAACGTTCAACTTCATCTTTAGTTAATTATGCGCCGACAAACTCATAATTTACCAACCAATTACAACAACATTTACATGATGATGCAATAAACCTTTCAATAATTTATGTTTTTACTATCGATGTAACAAAATTTATGTAAGAGTCAGCCCGTGAAAATAGTGCGAGCCCCGAATGAGGTTTTGAGGTGGCCAAAAGTTGAAGATCCGTTCTGATTTAACAACCACTTGGTACAACGCCCGTGGTTATTTCACTAAACGTATATACTCAACATTCAAGAAGGTATATTTTATACATTTGCCTTACCTTTTACTGATATTCGAAAAAAAATTCAACGGCTTGCCGTATATACGGGTGCTATATTTTCGTTCAACAGATAGATACAGAAATAATTACGAAAAATGAAATGTGGGTGTAACTAGCTAGACATTCTGTAAGATTGATCAAATTCAGTGAAGCAGTTACGACGGAAATGATAAAAATGTTCCAATAAACAATTATGTTTGACAAATTTTCGTTTTTATTTCTGTTCAATGGTTAGTCAGAAGAACAACACATGGAAAACATCCTGTGAGTTTGGTGAAAATCGTTGTAGCCGTTTTGCCAAACAGCGTAAAAACCCTATTTTTGCTTATTAGGCCTCCGTTCACCGTATTTTCAAGAAGATATTTGTAGGGAAGAAAAGTTTTGCACTAACTAACAAAAAATGATTTGAAAGTTTAATCACAATCGTTTAAGCTGTTTTTGGTACATTTTCACCCCGCCCCCCCTCCCAATCTCCTTTTCCATAGATTAAAATCGTTTATAACCTCATTTTCGGGTCTTCAAAGAATAAAAAACAAAACGAAAAAGAACCAGCTCAATCGGTCCAGCCATTCTCCCGCGAAATGCAGACACACACGGACCGCGCGCCAAAATTAGGTTTTTCGGACTCAGTAGGTCTCAAAACGTGAAGATCTGAAGAAAACCAAACTGTTTTTACAGAAAAATAATACATCACGGAAAGTAACACATGTAGGTATGTTTCATAATCATAATTTCCCTGTTATTGAATTGATGAATGTCACGAGCCGTTAGGTTTTTCTTTTCACAGAGGACTTCATAACAATCATCTTGAATTCCCACATTAATGAATTTATTTCACGTATTTTATAGTCAGAGTATAAGCTTTAAACAACTAAACCATAAACCTGTTTTTACTTTCCTTGGCTCTACGAAGTAGAAAGGAAAGTTATGTAATCGGCTGAAAATTTTTTTTTGAGTTTTCTTCAGATCTTTACGTTTCAGACCCCCCTGAGTCCGAAAAACACTATTTGGGAAAATGGTCTGTGTGTGTGTATGTGTCTGTATACGATTTTTAGAGAAAACCACCGTACCAAATCAGCTCAAACTTCATATCTAGCCCGCAGATTACCATGGGACGCCAAAATAAGGGTATGAACAAAATCCACCGAAATTTAACTATAGTTATCATAGTGATCGAAACACCAAATATTTTTTTTCTCAAAAACGGCTCTAACTATTTTGATTAAATTTTTTATATTGGTAGCTCCAAATATGGCAACTATACCATAAAATTCCCATTCGTGGGAAAATGACGAGAGCAGCACAATAAATTATCAAAATTTTCGACGGAAAGCGTTTTTAGCGCAGTTTTTTTCTTATAAACTCCGCTGGAATTTTTGTAGAATGTTAAAATAAATTAGTATTATAGTCTAATTCAATACCTAAAGATTGAGTGTTTAAAAACGCTCATGAGATACATGTGGCTCACTCCAGAAATTCCTGAATTTCAACTTTTGCCGTTTCGCTTACTACCAGTTCTAAACTTTTTACCCAATAACTCTGCAAAAGTAATTACTATCCATCTCAAAAAAATTTGTGTTTACACCCTCATTAATTATCTGTGTACCAATTGCTCAATAATGGTCCTATAACGAGTATGAGCAGCACAATAAATTCCGGAACTGTAAGCGCTACCACTTCCAGCTGCCGTAAAGCGTTGTTTGACCAAGTTCAAATTAACTGAGTGATTAATTAATTGATTAAATAGAATTAACCATGTACAAAGTGAATTGACGTAGAGCTAAGGAAAGTTGTGTGTTGCAACGCACCAGATATATTCTGTTGGCGTTGGAGGTTGTTGAATCGCATGCAGGGAATAACCCAGCGGCAAGGAGAACACCCCCTGAGTGGTGTAGGGGAGTGCCAAGTTCAAATAAAATATTGTTCTAGATTATATATATGAGGCAGTGTAGGGATTGGAGTATAGAGAAGGGAGGTTAGAAACAAAACGAACAGAAACTGCCAAAAACACGTTCCAAACAAAATAGACTAGAATAATAAGAGCGGCAAACGAAGGTTCCGAAACCCTGAATTTTGAACTAAGGTCTTATTGATTGCAATTAACGATTTAGTTGAAACGCACATCCTTAAACAGTGAAAAATATGTATACCTTTCCTAGTTTTACGAGCAAGTGACGTAATCTAATCATTCTACTCCAAGTTCTATCAAGCACTATCCCAAACTACTGTGCGTGTCCACGGTACATAAATTCACTCGCTCTCATGTCTTTTTCTATTAATTCAATTTGTTTTTCACTCAGCTCATTTGAACTCAAAACATACGTAAAACATCACTTCACGGAGGGAGAAAGTGTTCAGCGTTTAAAGTTTTCAGAATTTTTTGGAACGGAAAATTCCGACATTTTTGATCATTTGCCTGGTTGATAAAAAGCTTCGTTTTGCAACGTGTCGGGTGCTGTGAGGGGAAGTATAATCTGAAGATGTCACAAGGACGTTCACTATTGCAACTCTAGCATGAGAGACTTCTTTAATTAAATAAGTTGCCCTAAAAGGAACGAACCGATTGTGCAAAAATGAGATGGTGTTGCATGTACCAAGGGCCGTTCTTGTGGCATGCATACAAACTCGAACTCCTAGAAATCACCAATAGAGACGGGAATACATCCATTGCAGAACCCGTTTGTCTCGAAAAGCCCACAGTCGTGTGCTCAGGAGGAGTTGTGCATCGCCCGAATGACAACGAGGGGCGCTAGTGACAGAAAGGAGCCTATTTGTGATCCTCGCGTCACACCAGATATGATTATTGAAGTCTTACGCAGGACGCTCACACGGATTTTCGAGTTTTTCTGAATCTTCCGTCGTCTATCGTAAGTTCGCTTACGAACGTCCGAAGAAAGAGAGCGTGAGAAGTATCTCTGTCCCTAGAAGTACTCACGAGTAGGTGTTAACAGACTAGAACTAAAATATTTCACAAAACACCAAAATGTACCAAGTTTTTGCAAAAAACATTTTGCCAGCCGCGCGTTGCGTGTTCTCCCAGTCGGCTAATTTCCTTCGCCCGAAAATAACGACGTTCGAAATTATTAATAACAGCCTTGGTGAAGACCTCCAGGGTTTGGCGAACGGGGATTTAAACCTTCCATTACCAGAACAGCTCTCCACCTGAAACGCCCCATCGATCAAACGAATTGCAAATTTAAGAGATTACATGATATATTTGTACACATAATCGCCAATGTAGTTCCTTCGCTTCCCTATCAACCCCCTTGATCTTAATAATAATTTAATGAGCGAGTATTGCTCCGCCAACCGTCTTCCCTGGTGTGGACTGGTTCTCGGTTGCTCAAGACAGGGCGCGGTAGATTTTTGCATTCCAGTCAATAATTACCGACCTAATTGGGGTGAGGCTGATATTAGGCTCAAATCGAAACAACTACGCACCACACAACTTTCCTCAGCCGGCGTACATTCTTGTTGATCTTGTTTCTTCTTACTCGCCTTGAAATTCAGGTGTTAATTCCAAAAACAACAAACAACCTGTTTACACTCAAGAGATTCCTTTCTATTCAAACTTCAATATTAACGAAAATGCCTGTAGAACGAACAATAGCTAATAAAATCAACACTGAGAACAATACAAGCAGTTGAGAGCAGAACTAACGGGGTAAAAGTAACTCAAAAGGAACTGAAACAATGAGGAACTTGTCCTTGGCTGCCTGCTCTCCTTGAAGTCGGATAACCGAAACCATTGGGAACGTCCAATGAGTACCGGAGGGCGTTTCAATGAATCGAACTCTCGTCTTCCGGGAGATTGGTAAATTTCTACGTTTCATTAGTTAAGGCGAGAGTTACAAAATGCGTACCGGAACTTGACTGGGAGCTTCTATTTATTTTTTTAGGAGCGTGAGGACTACAAATTTTAAACAACAATCCTAAAGTGTATTTTGCTGTTGCATTTTGGTCAGTGCGCTGTTATATTATTAGCGAATAAGATGCTATTGCATAGGAACTGAACCTGACTCCATACAATTCACGTTTCTTAGCCGTACGAAGTGGGAAGAGCAACTTTCCGCTACCCCGCTGAATGAAACCTGTTACTTTCCTTGACTCTGCGGAGTAGAAAGGAAAGTTACGTAAACAGCTGAAAATTTTATGTTCTATTCAGATCTTTACATTTCAGACCCTACTTAATTCGAAAAACACTATTTTGGAGTGTGTGTGTGTATGTGTCCAATCGCAGAGAGCAGCGCTCTTGTCGATCACCGAGGCCTACAAAACTGTATCAACAGAAGCACTCCAGGAGATCACTGGTCAGCTACCAGTTGACTTGGATGTTGAGTGCATAATTGACAAGTGGAGAGTGAAACAGGCACTTCCCCCACTCCGGACTGAGCTCTGTGTAGATTTCTCTACAGAACGAAAATATGCCGCCATCAATGAATGGGCATTAGAGAAATGACCAGCGAGATGGGAATCCTCGACAATGGAACGTGGACACGTACGAGTTTTCCCCCAATGACTTAAGAGAAAGTTGGTTGAGTCAGACCACAGGACGAGCCCGTGCCTTATGGGTCATGGCGTCTTCAATGCGCAGCTCCTATTCTTTTCTCTCAAGGACTCTCCATCATGCACGTCTTTCGCCTCCAGTGCAGAGGAAACATGAAACCCCTACAGCAGTGAGCGACGGTTGTTTGGAGCAGACTAACCTACCAGCATTGACAGCTAAGAAGCAAGCCTATAACTGTTTGCGAAAAAGGTCATGGCAATGGAACGTAGTTATAGTTCATCTGTCCTTGTCATCTAAGTAAATAGTTAGATCAGGTGGAAAACCAGATTAGGAACTCCTCCTAGATGGTACGGGATTTCCCAGTGGGCATACCTCCGCTCAGTAACATACATGCAACAGCTCTCCGACGGGAAACTGGCAAAATGACCAAACCTGCCGTACCTCCACAGGTCTGGGTTCGGTGGATGTTGAGCGAGTGGCTCGTCTCTTGCACGATAGCGAAATCGCAACCACCATGACAGTCGACTGATATAACTCTCTTCGAAGGTTCAAGAACAGTCATTTGATAAGGAGACAGACCTGTGTGTGTGTGTATGTGTGTCTGTGAATGCGATTGAGAGAAAATGGCTGAAATAAATCAGCTCAAACTAAATATCTAGCCCAATTAGCGCAGATTTTTCCTCATAAACTCCGCTCAAATGTCATTAGAATCTTCAGAAAAAATCAGGTGGTAGTTCAAGCAAGTACCTGTACGATGAGTTTTTAATAACGCTCATAAGATGTACAGGGGCTTCTCCAGAAATTCCACAATTTCATCCCCCACGCCTTCTCACAATCCTCACCCTCTTCTCAAAATAATCACAGTCTCTCAAATCACGTGTGGACTGATTACTCAATAATGGTCGTACGTGGGAGCAGCAGAATGATAAGCGCCTCCCGCTGTCTTGGAGAACGTCGTTATAAATGGAATGATTAATTCATTTCATTAGTTGCGTGTCAAGAAAATCGCTCAATACACGAGAGGCCAACGAAAGTTCTGTGATGCGTCGCACCACGTATTTTTAACAATTATTAATTTATTTTTGTCCCCTTCGAACATAGCACATTTATGCAAATCTCTTTCTCCTACCCTCGAAGGACTTCAAAAACTCATTTTTTGACATTTTGTTCATAAAAACTCGCCCGTCAAAGGCATGGAAGTAAGTTTTTTTTCTGTGAGTTAAACTAACGAACGGCGAACGTAATGAAAAGCCAGGTCGCTAATCGCAGGAAGTTTGAGTTGAATGGGGCCAAAAGACACCCTTTCACTGAAACTCCTAGATCAATCAACGTTCCCTTTTGTCGCCGTGGGACGCTCGACGACCCGCGGAATCGACTGAAAAAATGAGAAAACCGGACGTCGAAAAAGGTGGGCGTTTTATAGGAAGACGTGACTCGACCCAGTGAGCAGCCGCAGCGTTGACGAATGTAAAGTGAATCCTCTCCGTGGAATTAGAGCGAGGGTCCACCAGCCTCAAAAATGACAATTGATAGGCCAGGCCGGCCCGTGGAATTGGACAGAAGAACGTTCGAATCGCTTCCAGCAGGGTTTTGCTGACAGTTATAGATAGACCTGCAGTGATGATGACAATGCCCTTGTTCCATCCAGCTATGCAGTGCTAATAATCCTACTTCCTTTCACATCTCGCGTCTAAGTCTTGAAATACAACTGAACTAAAAAACTACGACTAATCGTCATTTTAGCAATCGTAGGTTGTATTTTAATTCAATTTATCTGAAACGCTTTAGATCACTCGCGGACCTCTAAATTAAATAAAATGTAGACCAGTTTTGGCGATTTGGTTTCAGTACAATTCGTAAGTTTTAAAATGTTCATTAATTTGACCTTTTTACTTTCCTTGGCTCTACGAAGTAGAAAGGAAAGTTATGTAATCGGCTGAAAAAAAATTTTGAGTTTTCTTCAGATCTTTACGTTTCAGACCCTCCTGAGTCCGAAAAACAACATTTTGGGAACATTTTTAGAGAAAACCACCGTACCAAATCAGCTCTGAACTTGATATCTCGCTCGCAGGATACCATGGGACGCCAAAATAAGAGTAAGAGCGAAATCCACCGAAAGTTAACTATAGTTATCATAGTGATCAAAACACCAAATATTTGTTTTCTCAAAAACCGCTCTAACGATTTTGATTACATTTTTAATATTGGTAGCTCTTAACATGATAAATATACCATAAAATTCCCATTTGTGGGAAAATGACGAGAGCAGCACAATAAATTATCAAAATTTTCGACGAAAAGCGTTTTTGCCGTGGTTTTTTCCTTTTAAACTCCGCTGGAATGTTAGTAGAATGTTAAAGAAAATTGGTACTGTAGTCCAAACCAATACCTATAGGGTGAGTATTTAAAAACGCTCATGAGATACATGGGGCTCACTCCAGAAATTCCTGAATTTCAACTACCGCCGTTTTGCTTACTACCAGTTCTAACAATTATTACCCAATTACTCTGCAAAAGTGATTACTATCCTCCTTCAAAAAATCCGTGTTTACAGCCTCATTGATTTTCTGGATACCATTTGCTCAATAATGGTCCTGGAATGAGTACGAGCAGCACAATAAATTCATTAACTGTAATCGCTGCCGCTTCATGCTGCCGTAAAGCGTTGTTTGACCAAGTTCAAAGGGACTGGGTGATAAATGAATTGATTAAATAGAATTAGCCATGTACAAAGTGAATTGTTGTAGAGCTAAGGAAAGTTGTGTGTTGCAACGCACCAGATATTTTCAATTTAACATCCGTATTTTTACCATTTTTAAAATTTTTGTCCCATATTCGCCATTTTTGATATTTAGCACGTTCGTCTGAAAGTAAAACATATTGTCACAGCTTCGTCTCCAAAATGGCGGAGGAAGGTGACAGGGGCCACCACTTGTATCTGTTGCAACGCATCACACACTTTGTGCGTTAAGCTGTTCTTAGTCTGCCTTGGATTCAGTTTATACGGGTTGAATAAATCGCCGATTGTTTGTGGGGCGTGAGCGAAGTTGAGAAATAAATCACTCGCGATGTTTGTTCGCGATCTAGTTAATTAGTTACACCCTCTTGACTTTTTTTTAAGGTTTCTCAGTATTGTTCCGCAATAACGGTTTCTCCGTGTGGCAAAAGTTTGAAGTCCCAAAACCGAAGCCACTATTACGCCTAAATTTGGGTTTTGAATTTTTTCGCCATGATATGTCGCCACGTATTATCGTCTTGGGTACCCAAGTTTGCATCTCTTGTCACTATGGAGCCCTGAAACGCCTCACCTTCCAGTTCATATCTCTCCAACGGCCTTGGAGCTGGCGATCCCCTTCAACTTGTGCTCCTCAGTAAGCTGTTTTGGCGCCCACCGGGCCGAAATCCTAATATTTCAGCTATTGCCTCGTACATCAGGGTTCTTGAGAGCTGAGGAATCATTGGGAAAATATCATCCAGAGACGATCTGCGATATTTTCTGCAGTCGACTCGTCTGTCAAAATTGACTTTCACTCCTTTCATCATGAACAGAAGTTCTTCCGCCCTTAAACTCACGGCACCACTCGTAAACATTAGTTCTGTTCACAATACATTCGTCATTTTGGCTTTGATGCGCGCCAAAATTCCGAAAGACGTTTTTCTTTCCACAACGAGGAAACGGATTACTATTTCCTAAAATTTAAAAACCCGGTCATCATGAAGTTGTCCTTAGCTGTAAAAGCGGTGTAGACTTATTTTAGTAGAGATCTGTGCAGTTTTATAGTAACTGAGAAGATGAACAGAAAACGAAATTACAACTTTAACTTCCTGAGTTCAATCACAGTGAAAAATATTAAACCAGCCCACTTCAAAAACTGCGGGGACAATCACGTCGAATTGCGCCAACCACACACTCTTCACTTGAGAATTGAGTGATTTTAATGAGCAACGTAAGGCTTTTCACACTTTCACATTCATATATATATATATGCAGCCGACTTTACTCCATGGCTTACCATGCCTTGGGCTTATACCCATATGCTTATGTCGTTATCAGTGTGAACATTTTACAGAAACACTTCGTGCGCGTTATCTGTAAGGCTTATTTAGAGAGCTTAAGCTACTTAGGTGGAGAGACCTTTATGGAAGAAGTGGTTTATGTGTGGCTTATGGTGCGGTCCACCGGTTATTGAAAAGTTACGAGTTTGCGTTGCCTTCGCATGCTTCCGGGACGCGGTTCTCGCAAGGCGGTTTCTTGACAGCTCCTAAGCTAAGAACCGCTTCCGTACAAAGCAATTACTGCATTCAATTCCTTCCCAGCAGATTTAAAATCCGTATTAACGGAACAGAGTGCGACAAATTTTTTGAAGTTAAATGTACCCTAAAAAAATATTATATTACTCTGATACCATACTTGGTAAAATTACTTAAAGGATTTTTAGCCGGAGAGGATTCTAAATCAAAATGACAGCAAGTGAAGAGGTAATCGACGATGTCGTCACTCATTCTCCGCCCCGGGGAGTGCCCATATGGAGAATTACATTTCTATTAAGCAATAACAGGTTAAATTTTCGATATTTTTTTGGCTGTAGTTAGGAAGATGGATCTGTGATTTACGCTGACTGGAAATAATTTTAAATTAATATATTAATCGAATCAAACGATCGTTTAAAACAATAGGGGCAGTCGGTCGGCAATACGTTCCAATTCCTAACATCATTCACGTATCGAAATTTTGCATAATTCAACTCATTTCTCGAAGATATAAATAAAATAAAACACACCCAAAAATGCGTATGTACCTTTTTGAACATAAACTGGTGTTGAAATTCGCAACATAGCCACATTACCGCTTGTTTAGTAATTGGCGTCAAGGAAACACAGAACCTCAATCTCTCTCTCTCTCTCTCTAGATCTCCATGCGATCTTCCTATCACCGCTGATCTGACAAAACAAGTCGTGGAGATCAGTTGCCTCGTTCTTATGTAAGTAACCGAGGAGAGTAAATTTGATGGAAATCTTAAGAGTGGTTTATGCGACAGTCAGAAAGACGCTGATTTAATGTTCAGCAAATCTCATCTTCCGATCTCTTTTGGCCGATTCCTCCAGTGAATAGACGTTCACAGAAATAGTTGTATGCAAATGAGGGTATAGGTCGCTGAAAAACACTCCATCAGGTCGATCAAATTCAGTCAGAAGTCACAAAAACAACACATTTCGGTTGTTATTTCTGTTAAATTCATAGGTTACATTTATGAAAACCGTAGTTGAAGAAGTTAGTGTGATGATTGTCTCAGCTGGTTTTCCTGAGGGTGTATGTATGTGATCGTAGTATGTTATGTTATCTGCTGCCACGTTGGATTAATGGCTGTGGCTGAGGAAAGTGTGATGCGTTGTACCTTCTTTTCTTTGCACGACTGCAATACTTTCCTTACCCTTTGCCTAGCGGAAAGTAGAAAACCGTGCCTGGCGCAATTAAGGGGGTCGCAAAAACAATTGCTGATCTTTCGGAGCAAATTTGAAGTTATAATAATTAAATGTTACGATAAGACGTTTTTTGGTGTTGTACTTGACAAGTGGACGTTTCATGGAAGTGCAAAAGATCGAGGTTTGCAAACGATGTAAGGCGATCCTCAGCGATGGACGTTATGCAACTGGTTATATCTGGTTTGAAGAGAAGCTGAAGTATCGACGTTTTGTCCGCTACCAATCGGCAGTTCGATGTTTTCTGCCAATAAGAACCGGACGTCTCAAATTCGGCTCTTTCTAGTTGCCAGTGTAATTTGGCTCGCGCCCAACGACTTTTGACAGGTCCGTGATAAGTTCATTTGAGCAGGCTTCCCTAGCCGTGGCGGGAGAGGTTTCGTCGTCCATTAAGCTCTTCAGGATTTAGTCCACGTGACAAACGCGCAACGTACGACGTGACACCATCCACACACGTGAGGGAGCATTTCATCAAGCGTTCCACCAATTATCGAAACAGCTGGTGCGACGAATCGCACAACTTTTCTCACGGCCGAATTAGCGTAGTGGTGAAAAACCTTGAACGAGTGTCTTAGTTTAAACGAACAACAAATAAATTGCTTACATATTTCGAGAAAGAAAAATTCCATCCTAGTTTCCTACTTGCTGGTTCGTCGCAGAGAGGATTTCATTGCTGTGATGTCACTTAAGCACTCAGAAATAAAGCTGAGGTAGAACGGTTCCACGTGACTAGATCTGATTAACATATAACGCAACCTCTTCACTTGCCAAGTGGAACTCCTGAAGTCTGCATTTCGCGGAAACGTGGAGGCTTCTGCCAACGATAAAAACGTGCACGGAGTTTTTATGTCTCTTTAACGGCTATCGACGCTCGGCATTTATTACCGCTGTGACTTCCCATTGTCTACCGTACGCCAAAGAACACAAATGTGGCAATGTGTTGGAATGAACGTGCGCGGATCGGGTGTAAGGTGGTTGCATTTTCATTTCGTTTTTATCTTAGCGGATTAGATTTTAACGTGGGCGAGAACTTCAAGGTTTGAATCTCATTTCTCAACGAAACGCACACGCAAACACAACTGATTTTCCGATGTGAAAGGCGTTTATTTGATTGACTGTCAAACGTCTCTATCCCGTAACTTCCGTTTTTCGTACTTTCATCTCAATTCAATCATTTAGTTTTTTACATTCCTTGGTTTTGTAATTTTCAGCCGAAAAATCAAAAAACAATTCAATCAAAAAGTCAAAAAAATATCTAGTGCGTTGCAACACACAACTTTCCTTAGCTCTACAACAATTCACTTTGTATATGGCTAATTCTATTTAATCAATTCATTTATCACTCAGTTAATTTGAACTTGGTCAAACAACGCTTTACGGCACCAGGAAGCGGTAGAGCTTACAGTTCCAGATTTTATTGTGCTGCTCGTATTCATTGCAGGACCATTATTGAGTGATTGGTACACAGATAATTAATGAGGCTGTAAACACTAATTTTTTGAAGAAGGATAGTAATTACTTTTGCAGAGTTATTGGGTAAACAGTTTTAGAACTGGTAGTAAGCGAAACGGCAGTAGTTGAAATTCAGGAATTTCTGGAGTGACCCCCATGTATTTCATGAGCGTTTTTAAACGCTCACCCTATAGGTACTGGATTGGACTACAATAACAATTTTTTTTACATTCTACAAGAGTTCCAGCGGAAGGAAAAAACCGCGCTAAAATCGATTTCGTCGAAAATTTTGATAATTTATTGTGCTGCTCTCGTCATTTTCCCACTAATGGGAATTTTATGCTATAATTGCCTTATTAAGAGCTATCAATGTAAAAAATTTAATCAAAATGGTTAGAGCCGTTTTAGAGAAAAAAAATATTTGGTGTTTTGATCACTATGATAACTATAGTTAACTTTCGGTGGATTTTCTCCATACCCTCACTGTTCCGTCCCATTGTAACCTGTAGGCTAGACATCAAGTTTCAGCTGATTTGGTTCAGTCGTTTTCTCTAAAAACCGCGCTAAAATCGATCTCGTCGAAAGTTTTGGTAATTTATTGTGCTGCTCTCGTCATTTTCCCACAAATGGGAATTTTATGCTATAATTTTCCTATCAAGAGCTATCAATATAAAAAATGTAATCAAAATCGTTAGAGCTGTTTTTGAGAAAAAAAATATTTGGTGTTTTGATCACTATGATAACTATAGGTAAATTTCGATGGATTTTGTTCATACCCTTATTTTGGCGTCCCATGGTAATCTGCGGGCGAGATATGAAGTTTGAGCTGATTTGGTACGGTGGTTTTCTCTAAAAATCGTTCACAGACACACACACAGACCATTTTCCAAAATAGTGTTTTTCGGACACAAGGGGGTCTGAAACGTGAAGATCTGAAGAGAACTCAAAATGTTTTTTTCAGCCGATTACATAACTTTCCTTTCTACTTCGTAGAGCCAAGGAAAGTAAAAAAGTTGAGTAACATTAACAAATCTTTAGGTTTTAAGACCTACTGAGTGCAACAAGCACCATTTGGGAAAATGGTGTGTGTGTCTGTGAATACGAATGAACCAGATCAGCTCAACTTTGATATCTAGCCGACAGGTCACCATGAGACGCCGAAATAACGTTATGCGCAAAATCCACCCAGAACTAACTATAGTTATCATAGCGATCAAAACACTAAATATTTTTTGCTCAAAAATCGTTCTAACGATTTTGATTAAATTTCCTGTTTGGACAGCTTCAAACGACACGGCAATATCATGAAATTCTCATCTGTGAGAAAATTATTATTTCTCTATCCATCCGTTAAACGGAGATGTAAGTCACGACAGATCGGAAAACGAGATTTGTCGAATATTAATTTATCGTTTTTCCAATTTTCTCCAAAACCGCTTTAATCATTTCCATCGAACTTACGGAGTAATCTCAACTCACCAGTACGTTCATTTTGTTCTCAGTAAATGTTTCCGTAGAAATGCGTTGAACTAAGATAATTTACGGGAGTAGCGGAAAGTCCGTGGAAGTGTGTTGCTACGCAGCAGATATTTTCTTTATAAATTCTGCTCAAATCTTACTAGAATCTTCATAAAAATTGAGGTGGTAGTCCAATCAAATACCTAAACGATGAGTCTTTAATAACGCATTTCCGAAATTTCAACCACGTAGTACCATTTTTAAAAGTTTTTACCGGATAACTCAGGAAAAGCTAATATTATCCTTCTCGTAAATCGTGTCTACATCATCAATCGTTTGCCTACCAATCGTTAAATAATGGTCAGGGCATGGGTGGGAGCAGCACAATATAACTGGAACTTTAAGCGCTATCGCTTTCTGAACTGAGTTTAAAGTAAATTTAATTAGTAGCAAAAATGATGAAAACCAGTGAATTTACGTAGAGCTAAGGAAAGTTGTGTGATGCGGCGCATCTGATGTCTACATTTGCGAGCAAGGGCTCGTTCATTAAATCTAATTACTTTAATTAACTGTTTTGCGTGAAAACATACGCAATTTGATTATTCCATACTGAAGCCAAGCACCAAAAGCTATGATTCCTCCTTTTTTCCCGACTAGAAAACAAAGTTGGTGAGCAGCCGAAGGTGTTTATTTGACTTTGGCTTCAATGAATTCTACGTATCCGATTTCTACTGGTTTCCGTTTGTATTTTCATTTCAACTCTTGCAATTAGGTTTTTATTTTATCCCTATTATATATTATTTATTTGTTTTTTTCTTTAAAGTACGGTGCGTAAATTCATTTTTTCATATCGTCTGGCTTAGCTGAGAAACGTTGAAATATAGTAGCAAACGTTAATGTCTCTTTTCCACCTTCTGCTTCACTTTTAACAAAAAAGAAAATGAATTTCCACACATGCTAGATCGAAAACGTTCGAAAACGATTGCTGCAATATGCCTGTCATTCAGTTTGACCATGTCGCTAGTGCCGAAGTGGACATTAGAAGCTGTAGCCACAACGAAACCGCAGCCGCAGGTGGAAAGGAAGCGGGAGAAGCGTTAGAAAAAAAGAAGCCGGTTTTGTTTCAGAGAAGCTGGTACTACAGATAACTGTGAATCGCTTTGCGCAATGAGTGTAGAAGGAAGATAATATCCAACGCACATTGTTTGAGGCCCATTGGGCACGGTTATCTACCAGCCCACCTGTTCAGGGATGGTCTCCTGCACCAGACGTTGAGAATGGAAGAACACTCATCATTCTATCCCCAGCTCAGTTACATTGTAACACCCATCGGTGTAAGGCAGGCTTCGAGTAAAGACTTGGCGTAAACATCTGTTCCGAGTATTTGAAGAAAGCCTCACTATCAACTGGGACTTCAACGCAACGCGAATGAGCTAGCAGCGAGGCCAAAGATCGGATTACCGTGTAACAGGAAATTCTCAACAATTCTCGAAAGTCCGCAAAAGCCCACACCAGTTTGCCAGACGAACATTTATCTCTAGGAAGTTAGAAATTCAATAAAAACGGAGTGTCTTCGCTGGTTTTACTTTAAAAAAGCTTCTTAGAAAGTGAGCCGGCTGCTGGGAGAGAAATTGTCTAGAAACAAAGTCGAGAGATCTCTTCAACGTTTCAAGATCTTGACGAGTATAGTGGTTCGTACATAAGACAAACAGAAGAAACGGTTGAGTGACGTACTAATTCCGCAAGCGGAGAAGATGAAACGAATTAGACGGCCATCTGGGCGGCAAGGCGACACGACTGGGTGAATGCAAGGATCTGTCTTTCTGAGCGCGAACTTCACTCAAGTATTTGAATAAAGCGCGTTACAAAATCACGAAATCCAATTCTGGAACTCGCATCCCTTCGTAATGGAGCCCATTTGAAGTTGTTTGCTTTTGTCCAACATTCGCTCCGCAGTGCTTTATTCCACTGAACGGTCTTGGAGAAAATCTGGAGCCATGGCCTGAGGTGTTTAATGAGCACGTGCTATTTGACCACCTTTTTTTAAAACCCTTTCATTTATTGAGAAAGTGGTATGGATCGCAAGGTAGAGAACATTACGGCTTAAATCTATAATACACACAAAATAATTGCTACGCTCATAAATGACCATTAATGGAGCTAGGCAATGATATACCTCCATTTGAGGAAAGCCCTCGTGCATTGGGGAGGAGTCACATGCCTACAGGATGGGTTCTAAATAGGAAATAACAGAGGAATGAAGATTGCGCTACACATCATCAAGAAATATAAGAGAATAACAAAACTAATTGAGAATAATGATCTAATAATAATTCATACGTATTTATGTATACTTATATACTTTTTTCGATTTAGGAACATTAAAGAAAAATAATTTTTTGATTGAGAGGTTTAAAAGATTCTAGAGACAATCCCTGATGTGCACTGGCATTGTACAGTTTTGCACCTTAACACTTCCGCAACCACGAGTGTTCTATTCATTTATTTGATAGCATGATCCAGCTTCGATATATTTACACGTCTCAATTAATGTGACTG
Source organism: Pachypeltis micranthus (assembly GCA_020466155.1). NCBI lineage: Eukaryota > Metazoa > Arthropoda > Insecta > Hemiptera > Miridae > Pachypeltis > Pachypeltis micranthus. The sequence continues at coordinate 46,532,715 of CM035769.1, forward strand.
TATTGACTGTGGTAGCGAGAGTCGGAACTTGAAACAACCCCAAAAAGCTCCGTAGAAGCTTACACTTTTTTAGAAGGATTTTATTTTCATTGGAGATTGTCGGACAAGGAGTGGTTTTAGTGTAGATGGATTAGCACTTCCCCAGGCAGCGATACCGTAGGATAACACCGAGTGTATCAAGGCACAATAGAATTTTCGGAGATTGTTAATAGAAAGAAAACCTCGGACTTCATGACTAATTCTTGTTTGCCTTCTCAATCTACGACATAGTTCCGACAACGGAAGGCCCGAACTGCATCTGGTAGACTCAATGCCCGCGGGATCCCACCCGGATCGCTCATGAATGAGGGATACTCATTCATGAGCGATCCAGGTGGGAAGGGGGAGCTCCCGCTTTCGAAGCTGGGGCCCTGGTATACTACACTGATGGCTCGGTGCAGGGTGGTCTTGTAGGGGCAGGCATATTTGGGCCGAGTACCAGAGCGACGATCCCATTGGGTCGCTGGCCATGGTGTTCCAGGCAGAGGTGGCTGCAGTGACAGTCTGTGTGCAGTGGCTGCTGCAGAGGGGACTGAAGCAGTAGAGAATCTACATCATGGTGGACAGTCAGGCCACTCTCAAGGACTTAGCCTCATACTGTCTCCCATCACAGCAGGTGTGGGAGGGTCTGATTGGGCTTAAGGCCCTGGCAGAGGACGACAGTGTAACACTGTGTTGGGTGCCAGGGCATCAGGGCATAGAGGGAAATGAACGGGCTGATAGGTTGGCTAAGAAGGGATCAGCGCAGATCCCTATTGGCCCTGAGACCTTTGTTGGGAGTACCAGGAGCCACCTACGTAGGGAGGTTGGCAAATGGGAGGACAGGTGCAGGGCTGCCCGGCCTTAGACAGTCAAAACTCTTCATCCGGCTCTCCAGAGAGAGGTCTAAGGAGGTGCTTGCACTGGGGAGGAAGGATATGAGGATCATATGTGGCCTGTTCACAGGACACTGTCCACTGAGGTACCACCTAGCAAATATTGGCAAGTGCGAGGTACAGGTAGAGACGGCAGTGCATATGCAGTGTGTATGCGATGGACTCGCGGCATCGTGCCGTTCTGTGTTTGGGAGGCCCTTCTTCAGCCTGAAGAGGTGGCAAATGCAGAACTTCCGGATATCCTCCGCTTTGTGCAGGGGTGGTGGGGGCGCATAGGTGACATCACACAAAGTGAGACCAGTGCCGTGGGGCCTGGAGGTGGTGCAGGTGGGCCATGATCCGAGGATCATGGACGCCCTTACAATAGGCCCGTTTGTGGCTGCAGTGAGAGTATTGCCTGCATCCACCGTTTCAAAAAAACAAAAAAACGTAACGCCTAGATACCTTATCGATCTGACTCGTGATATAACAGGCTAAGTACACGCAAAGCACTCGTATTAGTTTAAACTTTCAATGCCTGGTTAGGGCTGGTTTGCCTCTGTGCAGGGCCACACCTGGCACCACTATAGCCCTGACTACTGTAGCCAGGTATCTGGGGGTCACCTTCTGTTTGAGAGGAAGGACCACGAAGCACGTTCCCCTATCTGCCCACATATAAGGCCTCACAGGGTGTACATGTAGGGGGGGGGGGTTACAACAAACCAGGCACTAGTAGTATCAGGCGATGTTCCTGCCCATTGTGTGCGATAGGTCATAGCATCCTGGTGGATCACGCCATCCGAAGCGAACAGGCAGCGTGCCAGACGATGCAGCGAGACACGCTGCTAGCGGTCCTCCAGGCGTATCACACAACCTCGCACTGCTGATCCTCACAGGCATTCTGCTGTTGGAACTTCAGCTGGACTGCAATGCCCCGTGCCACCGCATTAGAACCTATTTTTTGGCGTCGTATCACGGTACTACTAATCAGAGGATTGCACTGGCTGAGGGGCCGTGGCTGCTGGACCAACGGCTGGCGTGGTGGGAGACAGAGACAGCTCACCACCTGCACGGGGCATTCAATGCGCGACTATACTTCTTAAGACGCTCCTGTGGCGTGTCTGAGGATACCTCCCACGTCCTCTTTCACTGCGGTCTGTACTCGTATGCGAGGGCCTGTGCCATGATGTCCCAATGCAAGCCAGCATGTGGCTTCCTCTCCAGTCAGGCCGCAGCCTGCCGGTTCATGCGCTTTGCGCAAGAATGGGTTAACCGAAGGTAGACTCTAGAGGCTGATGCAGTATGAACGTTGAAACATACGCCCTGCGTGAACCCTGACCATAAAAACTCACACCGGACCAATGCTCTGCGGCCTATGCCATTTTCCCCATTTGGCTACACCAACCGAGCGCAAAGAAACGCTGACCTCAGCCCATGTTCTTCCACTGACCAAACCTACTGTATCATCAGCAAAACTAATCACTCGGTACTTTAAACAGTGAATTGATGTGTCCTATGAATAACACCGGAGACACTGGATTGAAAGTGTACCTTCCTCAGCACTTGACTCCATAGAATGGATTTGGATGCCTTGGTCCAACATTCGTGTGCCATTCTGGAACTTGTACGCTATCGTATTTGAGCGATTTGGAAGTTATTGCTGCCCACATGTCTCAGGTGAACGAATGAAGATTCTAGAGACACGGGCAAAACTGAGTGTGCTGGATATCGCAGGATTAACTATAACAGTCTCCGCAGAGGTGACCGGGTTCGCCAGGTAATATTGCCTTCCCTCGACAATGCAATCGTCGGATGTGCGGTTTGCGGATCCCGTACCGGGGCATTAAATGGAAAATTGTGGGCTCCGCAGATCGTTCGGTTCTCGTCCCGTCCATCGTCTCGAACGCACTTGGAAACGATGAAGACGCTCCGGTTTAGCCCGAAGGAAGTCACCTGAGCAAATCATGGGTTTCAGTCGCAGACGGAGTTATTAAAAAGAGGTGTCACGGCATTTTGCTTGGCCCCCTGTCATATCGAAGAGCTCGGGCGAACATTTCATATTACTGTTTAGTTGTTGGGAAGAGAAGTCCTTGTAAATGAGAAGGTAGAGGCTCGAAATGTGGAATTTCTGTAGTTACTCCTAATTATCTTGTGAACGTTATTAAACGTTCATCGTATGGGTAGTATTCATTCTGAATAATTGACCTACGTTCTCGGTCATAAAAAGTTCTTTACCCCCCTCCCCCCTTCAAATTTGGACACTACACGTTTCATGGCACTGGCATTACGCAATATCCGTCCACCGTCCAGAAAAAATTCAAAAAGACGAAATTTTGGCAGTTTTCTCGAAATTATGTCGTATTTATTATCTTTTTCTAGGTACTTTTCGATCCTACATCCGATATAACGGGTCTGAGAGGTGTACGACTGTATCTAGACCGAAAACAGTGAAAGCACAGTAATTATAGTGAGCCAAAGTCTACTACTTGAACGAATTGGACAATACAGCGAAAATAATCACATCATCATTTGCAGTGCCTCCCATCTCACTCTCGCCACCCTTGAGATCGACTTGTCACGCCGTGCCAATTGCCTATAGGCACCAGGAATACGTAGTTTTCGTTGTCTCACTGTACTCAGGTCATTTTTTGTATGATTTATTGATATTTTTTGATGCTTAATCGAATGGAATGGGTCTCGGAGGTGTCAGACAACGTCAAGCTGTCTAAGATTATAATAAATCGTTGAGTAGTAAATTTCAGCATTATTCTGATTATGGTGGCGTCATGCCAGAGGGATTTATATGAAAAAAAAACGCGCTAAAATAAATTTTATCTCCATGCTTGGTAATTTATTGTGCTCCTCCCATAATATTCCGAAGAATGAGATTTTTATAGTACCATTGTGTTATTTGGATTAGTCAAGACAAAAAATCGGAAAAAATCGGTTTACTCAGAGGGTTTAGAGTGCAGCTTTTTCCAGGGTGGCCGTATCGATCATAGTGAGCCAACCCTGTAGACCATCTAGTTTCGTTCCCTAGTGGAGACTGACGAAGAGTAATTAGCTACAAGAGCAATGACCTTGGTTTCGGCGATCAAGCCACGAATGAAACAGACTGGTTGGCTCTTCTGCGTCTTAGAAGTTTCTAGCGACTGGAGGAACGTTTGCTCAGTTCATCGAAGAGCTCTGACATTTGCTAAAGGGCAACCAACTCGTCGGGACGGCGGATATCAACACATTTCGCAAATCGACCCGGGAAAGACGAGACAGGTTGAATAGAAACATCCGACGTACATTCACCGTTTTTTTTATCTCCCAACCGACAAATCCAATCCAAATTACCGTTTTATACGGGAACTGGAACTACTGAACGACGTAGATGTTACAGTTTTGCAAGACGCGAGAGCGCTCACACAGCATCCTCCGAACCCAGACCGGCAGGTTGTCATTTAGCCAGTCTCACGGTTGAGAGCTGTTGCCCATGTATTACCACACAGAGGTATGGCCCTGGGGAATGTATGGCATCGGGTTCCCTTGCCATCTATTTAATGCCCATTCAATAAGGGCGGGAAGTTTTTGTTCAGTGGAGATCCCCAGAGTTCAGCCCATTATAGGGGAACCTCCCTTCTCACTCACCACTTCTTCACCATGTAGTCAGTGTCCAAATCAATTGGCCAGTGATTACTTGGTGTGCTTCATTGCATGATGTTTTGTCCGCTGGTGACCCTCAGGAGCGCAGCACTCTAGAATTGGGCTCTTGTGATTAACTGTGCGTTCCCTACCCCAAACACTTAGGTAGTAGCCAATCGTGCCTAAGGAGATGGCCTTGTGCGTGAGGATTGCGTCATGACAATGCACACCTTAAGTAGTCTTGCTAGTTACTCGTAATGAGGCGAATCGTGGACGGGTTATGATTTTTAGAGGCTGGAGGTGCTGGCTGAAACGCCACCTTATACCTATGGTGACTCCAAAGTTTTAATGGTCAGGTAGGTATAGGCCACAAGGAGTTTGCCATCTTTTGAGCAAGCTCATTGAGGCTGGTTGCCATAGGTCGTCGAACGCTCCCCTGATGTCAATGAGAACTGTTACGACATGCTTAGTCGGGGACTCCAGGGAAACATTGAGGATTTCAGCAATGACGCCCAGCGTGGACCATTCTTTATTGCGCCTATACAGTTTGCCGTTGGGGTTGTGTCCAAAGACTCCTTTTAGGCACTGCAAAATTAATATTTCTCTTCCCTAATATGTAAAAAAAGGCTGAGCTCCATGATGACGTTCACACGCCGACTATTGGTGAAATGGTGTTTTTTTGGTCTCTATCTTTTTTTTAATTTCCTTGGCTCTACAAAGTAGAAAGGAAAGTTATGTAATCGGCTGAAAAACAAATGTTGAGTTCTCTTCAGATCTTCAGACTCTTCTGAGCCTGAAAAACTTTATGTGGGAAAATGGTCTGAGCAGGTTGCTGGTGCATTGTCATCTGAGGGCTGGGAAGTGGAGAGAGCGCGGCACTACCGAGTTGTCTCCGGAGAAGGACTGAGGCCTGACATCGTCGCCGTTGGTCCCGCCCAGTCAGCAGTGATCCTGATTGTCCAGGCAGTATCTGGCACCCGGGATCTTGCGCTAGCTTGGCGAGCCTAGAAGGGCAAATACGACAGGACGGATCTTCGTATGGCAGTGTCCGGATGTTCTTGGAGTGGAGGCAGGTAACATTAGGGTTGCAAAATTGACCGTGTCCTGGCGTGGTGCGTTGTGTTTGCTTGGGCCATGCCTAAACTGGTGGTCGTTTTATCGTGGAACATCCTCTTATCCTTCTTTCCTTCCCCGTCCCAATCCTCCTATCCCTAGAGCCACTTAGAGTTATCAGGGCGCCCTCCCCATTTCCTTACATATTATTTATTTAGAAAATGACCGAATAAAATCTGCTCAAACTTGATATCTAGTCCGCAGGTTACCATGGGACGACAAAATAAGGGTATGAGCAAAATCTACCGAAAGTTAACTATAGTTATCATAGTGATCAAAACATCAAATTTTTTTTCTTCAAAAACGGCTCTAACGATTTTGATTAAATTTTTTATATTGATAGCTCCCAATAAGGCAGTTACACTGTAAAATTCCCATTTGTGATAAAATTACGAGAGCAGCACAATAAATTACCGAACTTATCGACCGATTTTAGCTCGGTTTTTTCCTCATAAACTCCGCTAAAATGTTACTACAATGATTAAAAAAAATTGGTGTTGTAGTCCAATTCAATACCGATAGGGTGAACTTTTAAAAACGCTCATAAAATATATGAGGGTCACGCCAGGAATTCCGGAATTTCAACTACCGCCGTTTCGCTTACTACCAATTCTTAACGTTTTTACCCAATAACCTGCAAAAGTGATTACTATCCAAATCAAAAAAATTGTGTTTACAGTCACATTAATTCTCTGTGTACTGATTGCACAATAATTTTATGGGAATCCGTAATCATTCCCGCACAATAAATTCCGGAACTTTGAGCGCTACCGCTTTTTGCTGCCGTTAAGTGGTGTTTGATCTAGTTCGAATGAACTGAATAATTAATGAATTGAGTAAGTGGTAAGAGCCATGTACACGAGTGAATTTACGTAGAGCTAAGGAAAGTTTGTGTTACAATGCACCAGATATTTTTTTGACAATAGCATCATTCTTTTCGTACTTAGTATTGCTGAGGAAAGTAAAAATCTACTAATAAATTAGTTAGCCCAACTCTGATGTGGGGACAAGGAAAGTTGTGTGATGAGTCGCACCTTACGTTTCGTGAATCAATGTCTTTTGAGAATTCAAACAGGAAAGCTGTCAGTCGATTGAGTAACTTTTCTTTCAACTAACGTAGGGCAATGGAAAGTACGAAAAAAACAAATAAAAACGGGGCTCACGAGCAGGAGTTGGAGAGCGACGGTGATTTGGCAACGTTTCGAGAAGAGAATTGGGGAAACTCGGGCGCGGGGCGGAGGATGCGGCACGAAACGGCGGAGTCGAGGGAAGAGCCGTCCGGAGCGGCGAGGACCCGCGGCGATGGGCGAGTCGAGCGCCAGTCTCTCGCGTGAAGGGGACAACGCACCGCCGCGCAGTGTCGTGCCGACCTCTCGCAGTTCGCGCCGCTCCGCTCGGTTTTCTCGCGTTTTCAGGGACGACGCGACCTCGTCCGGTTCCTCCGAAACGTCCAACCGCGTTTCCCGTGTCGACGCGCAGTTCGCGAACGCGTTCGAAACGACCTGCAATTGACTTGTCGACGAAATCTGTCACAAATTCAAAGCCTGCGCCTCTTAACTACGTCGCACGAAAGGTACATAAGCGATATGACGAGTTCAGAAACAAAATTTGTTCATTCATGGAGGGATTTTTACTTTTTTTGGCAATACGAAGTAGAAAGGATAATTATGTTACCCCAGCTGAAAAAAATTGTTCGGTAATTAGGGAAAATGAATTGAACCAAATCACCTCAAACTTGATATATAGCCCGCAAGTCTCCATGTAACGACAAAATAAGGGTATGCGCCCAATCCGCCCGAAACTAACTATAGTTATCATAGCGATCAAAACAACAAATACTTTTTCTCTCCAAAAACTGCTCTAACGATATTGATTAAATTTTCTTGTATATACAGCTCAAAATAACGCGACAATACCGTTAAATTATCACCTGTGGGAAAATGACGAGAGCAGCACAATAAATTTCCAAACATTTCGACGAAAGTCGAATTTAGAGCAGTTTTATCCATAGCAACTCAGATATTGCTAGAATTCACGTTTTCACAGAATAACTCAGGTAAACCGATTATTATTCTTCTCAAAAAAATCTTGTCTACTGTGTGATGAATTCTCTGTGTACCAATCGTTGAATGATGATCAGGGTGTGAGTACGAGCAGCACAATCAATTCCGGAACTGTAAGTGCTACCGCTTTTTGCACTCGTGAAGAAGTGGTGTTTTACCAAGTTCAAATGAACTGAGCGAAAATAAATTAAGTTGGGAGAAAAAGCCATGAACACAAGTGAATTGACGTAAAGGTAAAGATAGTTGTGTGTGGCGGCGCACCTGATACATTAAAATAATAAGGAATGGCACTAAGAGAAACGGCGGAGGTTGGAATTCCGGAATACCTTATGCGCGTTATTAACCGCTCATCGTGTAGGTATTTAATTCGACTACCAACTCAATTTTTCTGGTAATTCTGGTAACATTTGGGCGGAATTTATAAAGAAAATATCTGGTTCCTAATATTGTGATCGTGCAAAAAAAGTTTAGTGTCTTTATTTCAATTTGCGGGAGAGCGGCTGCACCGATTGCGTTCTTATTTTGTTCGACAGTTTTTGATGGCGCTAAAATGCGATTATGAGGGGGTACGTACCAAAAACGAGTTTCTCGAATACAGCCGTAACGATTTTGCTTAAACTTTTACATTATCCTCCATTAATCTGCGCCCAACATTTGTTCAAAATGAATACCCCAGTGGGTATTCGGTGAACGAAAATATAGACCTATGAAGCTGCTTAACATTTTATAAGAACTGCTGAGACGATCTTCTACTGACTCAATTAATCAATGCCTATTTATTGCTCTACATAAATGCTCCTCTGGCGTTCTGTTGAAATACGTGATTTTTCTCGAATATTTTAGGAGTAAACTCCAATTTGAATTTAATCAACTTGATGGAGCGTCTCTTGGCACATTTAGTTGTGACTACTCCCGTAGTTATTCATTGAACAACGTTGTCAGTAAAGATACATCGGATTTATTGAAATAATTATTCGTTCCTTTTGACACTGCAACTTAACTGTCCTAGTAGCATTTGCGCATAAAAATATGCAAGTAACGACTAATGGAAGATCCTGAGAGTTTGACGGAAACGATAATTTATTTTTCAGCAAATTTCATTTTCCGATGTATCTCGACTTACATCGCCGTTCAAGAGGAGTAGTTACTTTAAACTAAATGTGGGTGTAGGTTGCTGGAAGACTCTCCGTTAGATTGATTAAATTCAATTTGGCATTTACTCGGAAAAACTTTTTTTGGCGCATTCGAGCTGTTATCCGTGTTCAACACAGTAGCATTTATGCAGAACAATTAATAGGTATTGATTAGTTGAGTTTGATGAAGATCGCCTCAGCAGTTTTTATAAGCAAGGATCGTCAAGCAGCTTCATGGGTCTTTATTTTTTTTAACGGATTTCCTACACGGGGGGCAGTCATTCAGAACAAAAGTTGAATACTGGGTAGCAGAAGATAGTGTAGAAGTTTAATCAAAATGAACTGTTTTCGAGAAACTCTTTTTGAAACGTTTTGGACACCCCGATAGACGTAAACAAGTCACAATTTTATTTTGGCGCCTTCAAAAACTGTCAAACAAAACGAAAACAGAAACTAACTCAGCTCAATCGGTGCTGCCGTTCTCCCACATATTCAAGAATCTACGGACCAGGGTGTCAACATCAATGAAACCCCGTAAGACGCAACGAGAAAGACGAACTAGAATCGAACATGACTCCCAGATCAGTGAAAGAATGCCCTAGCAATACCTGACCACTGTATGGGTGTAAGTGAGGAGTTGAAGATTTCGCCCAGGACACAATCGCACTTTTCCAAGGTGTGTTTGGCCAGTTTCGTTGAACAGGATGGTGAAGTACCCGATTCGAATGGTTTTTACATTTTCTCTAAAACGCCTTTAACAATTTCGATTAAACTGTTAGAGTATCTTTTAAAAATAAATACGTAGCTTTGGTTTCTGCATGTACTCGTATGTTGACGAAAAATGCGTTTCCCTTTTTTAGAAAACATTTTCGCACGTTTCTAGTTAGTTGAGAAGCAAAAGAAATTTTTATAACACGATTTATAACAAACTCGCAGAATGTCTTCATCTAGTCCATACCAATATGTATTTCGTTCTTCTGATCATGCGTTGAGCGCAGATAGGAACCAAAAATTGTGTTTCTATACCTTTTCGAATTTTCCACAGTAAACTCACAACTAAATTGGATCGACCGAACCTTTAAACAACCTTCAGCCTCATTTTGCTTTCCCGAAAATTGCTTTTGTAGGCTTCACAGCAGTTATTTAAAATTGGCGTGGAATTCTCAAAGTAGCTTCAGCGTCGTTTCGTCCTCCACAATTCATTTTGTCGTGTTCATTTCTTTCGAATTTGAAAATTGGCGTAAAATCCGCTTTTATTTGATAAGAATCCACCAACTTGCTGAGTGCAGCAAAAATTCCGTAGGTAATCGCTTTATCGTAAGTGGTTTAGGTCGATAAGACAAATCTGAGATTAACGGAGAGCGTGGCGCTGGATTCAAGAGTCACGTAATGACGCGAAAACCACTCGAAATGACTAGTTTGAGAACTCTCTTGACGTTACTTCGACTGCAGGCCCGTTGAGAGCCCAATTCAACTTACAATGGTGCAATTTTTGTTCTCAAAATATTGACGTTTAATGTACCGCTGGAATAGCTTCGTTAATATCCACGGGTGCTCAATTTTGATCATAAATTTTTATGCCGTTGGCAACGGGCCTTTTCATATACTCCCCGAAATGTTTCTGAGCTTAGTTGGACCTCTCCCTCACTAGAATATCGACACAGGAAGGCGATCTCTTAAATTCTCCCACTCAACTGTGACAACTTACGCCTTTCACGCGAATTCACGTGGTCCGATTTGTTTTAGAAAATCCTTCAAATCTTTACATTGTGCTTCTGAGCCCGAACAAAACGCCATCGGCGTGTGTCTATTTACAATTGAGAATTAGTTATAATTTGATATTCAGCGTGGAGATGAACGTGGACGCCAAAAAAACAACGATAACATACAATTTTCACTCGTGAGGAAATGAGAGCACCACAGTAAATTAACAAATGTCTCAACGAAGTTCTTAGCGCAGTGTTTTTCTTATGAATCTCGCTCACACTCCCCCCGTCCCATGATAACAAATCGGGAGGTAGTCCAATAAGCTAACTGCGCCACAGAACTCCGAAAATTACGAAATTCGAACTAAAGTCGTTCTTATTGCTAACAGCGTTTCCCAAGTAATTCCAGAGCTGTAAACACCGACTACTAATCTTGGCGATTAATTACTTTTACGTTGGTTCTTTCAATAAAGGACGTGGCTTCTGCAGTAGTACCAGAATACATTTAGGAACGTTATGTGCTTTATCTTTTTCCACGTTTAACGTTTTACCACCGTGTTTTACCAATTCTTACGAACTCAGTAAATACCAACTTAAATTTGTAGAACGTGGAGTGATGCGTTGCACTAATTATTTTATTTTGGACGCTTTAATATTCCATCGTTGCGTTCAATTTTTACTTTCCGTAGCATTAAGAAGCATGAAAGGAAAGTTACGTTATCAGCTGAAAAAAAAAAAAAAAAATTATACGTATTTAAGTTCTGGAATGTAAAGTCTTCCGTAAATACGGGCGCTGTATCTTCGCTCAACGCATTATTACGGAAACCTCTACTGAGAACAAAATGTAGGTACTAGATAGTTGAGAGCATCTAGTAAGTTAGACCGAAATCGTTATACCCGTTTTTGAGAATATTCGAAAAACGGTTTATTAGTATGCGAAAAAACTCTTTTTCCGAGCTATCGTGGCTTATATCTCCATTCACCAGATAGATGCAGGAATAATTGCGAAGAGCGAAATGTGGGTATAGGCTACAAGAAGGTACTCTGTGAGATTGATCAAATGTAGTGAAGCAGTTTCCCTGGAATTTACGAAAATGATCGGCAAATCATTATTTTCCACACATTTTGATTTTTATCTCTTTTTGATGGACTATCGGAGAGACATTTATTCAGAACAATACACAGATATTAACTATTTGAAAATATCCTGTGAGTTTTGTGAAAATCGTTGTAGCCATTTTGCCCAAAAGCGTGAAAACCCCCATTTTGGCTTTTTAGGCCTGTATAAGTCAAGTACGTAGTAGTTAAAAAGTTAGGTACTAACTAAAGAGCATTTGAAAGTTTAATCAAAATCAGTACTGCAGTTTTCGAGAAAAATGCGAAAAACACTAGTTTTTTGTGCATTTTTGTCCCCCATTCTTCTTTTTCATCGGTGGAAATCGCCCGTAACCTCATTTTGTGCGTTTGAAAGAAATAACGAAAAAAGAATCAGCACAATAGCTTTCACGTAGAGGAAAGTAAAAATATGAATTAATTTTAGATATGTTGTAAGGCTTACTGAGTTCATTGGGACGATTAGTTCTCATTATATTCTTTTTACTTTCCTTGCTCTACGAAGTAGAAAGGAAAGTTATGTAATCGGCTGAAAAAAAAATTTTGAGTTCTCTTCAGATCTTTACGTTTCAGACCCCCCTGAGTCCGAAAAACACTATTTGGGAAAATGGTCTGTGTGTGTGTGTGTGTGTCTCTGAACGATTTTTAATTATTTATTCTGTAGCACCTATGTTTATAAAATGAATAAAAACCGGCCAGAGAAAAAAACAGTTAAAATTCAATACGTTGATGGCCACATTTTCATTTAGAATTGCAATAATCGTTTCCGATGAAAACCGAACATCCTGTTTTGTGGACTCAATTGATTTAGCAGGTATTATTTACTAATTTCGGCATTGCATCCACTTTCTTTTTCTCCAACTTGTAGCGGATGGAAGTAACAAGTAAAGAAAGTAAACTGCTTTCATCTGCAATGTAGTTTAGAACGGGAAATCAGCCCTCGTTTCGTATTTGGGAACCGAATTGCGAGAGCATATCTCGAGGCTGAGGGGCCTAGTGGTTTTGGCCCCTCCAAACTCGAAGTTCGTTTGAGTTGGAAGTTCTCGACAATTCCATTTTCTCTCCCGACCCTCGGCCGCAAACTTCGAGCAGCTTCGCGTTAACGCGATTTCCTCCCAAACGAGGTAAATTGGAAATCCGCGGGTAACCGGGTTATATCCGCCGTTAAGTGCGTAGTAGATTTTGAAACGTGATTTACGGCCAGGGACACAGGATATGCTTTTCCTGGAGAGCCCTGAAAGCGAATGTATGAGCAGTTGACGGGTCAAAGTCGGAGTTATCCTGTTTTGAGGGTAATATCATTTCGCAGGTATCGCTACCCAATATTCTCGTCCGTTAGAACTTGAAGCACATTCACATAGAACCGCCCCAGGCTCGTATTGATCTTAAAGGGTCGTGGCTTTCATAAGGATAAGCGCCAAATAGCCTGTGTTTGTGCAGATCATCGTGGCCCGCCTAAATAAGGGTGTGAAGGAAATCAGCCCAAAATTAACTATCGCTAAAGTGATCAAAACACCAAGTTTTTTGTCAAAACGGCTCAAACTCGTATGTGTACAGTTCCACGTGACATAAGTTTAAGATACAATGTTTATTTGTCACTCACGAGAGCAGCACAATAAATGATAACCCAAAACATACTCAAAAGTTCCCTGTATACTAAACTCTTCGCCCCAGTTTCTTGTTGTTGAATCATTCTAAAAGTGTGTGGGCTCCCTGTTGAATATTCAGTCACATTCAGACAACTACTTACTTGCTCCTCTCATAGTGGCAGCTGATGACCAGTGTCAAATGAAGAAGAGTTTGTTTCCTGACGGTTTCAGACTGAGCAATAGCAGCAGCGGGTGTTGGCTGCACAGGGTCGAAGATTTATCTTTAACGTAAATCTACGTGGAAAAGACTTAACGCCTTCCTGCGCTCCAGGTCTTGACGGGTTGATGAGTCACAGAAACAGTGTCTCCAAGGTTCGTCTGTGGACAGTGAGGTGGAAACGTGGACGCGGATAACAGTGCATGGTAACTTCCGGAGCTACCTGACTGGAAAAACGACGGAGTCGTGTAGTGTACCACCAATGCCTGCATGAGGCAATAAAGGAGCACAAGCCTTCCACAGTCGTCAACAGGACGTTGGAGAGCGAGGACAGCTGAGGGGTAAGATGCTACCGATGCTGCGGCTCCACTCTGAATTTATGCCGCAATGGATTCACCCATAGTCGGAAGAAAAAAAACTATTACTCCTTCAGCACTCACAGGTTTTGTACACTTTAATCGCACTTAAAAGATTAGAGGTGATACTCCTCAAGTGCACTTTTCGTGTGGTTTCTATGAACATTTCCAATCTCACTGCTGCCCTTTCAAACTACAGTCGTCTAGCTCTTATGTAACGCCTCGTTCTTTGCCACTTCACCAACTCGCTCTTCTCCTCTAACGTTATTGCCTTATTACATAAACGAATCCTATTTTCAACCCCATCTAGTGAACGAAATAATCTCCAACGATCTAAACGTACCTATTAATACCCGAGAAGGGATTGCGCTTTGCGCGCTATTACCGAAATGGAAATTGCCGAAAGAATATGAGCGACATGCAATTAGAGAAATGGCATTAACTCAAAACCTACTGCAAGCAGCGGAGAAAAACGTAGCTGGGTGTCATTGATAACTCTAATCTTTAGGAATTATCTAGTGTGATACATCACGCAATTATCCGCAGCCCCACGTGCAGTTAGCGATTTCTATCACTAGCAACCTCAGTCCTGCTAACTTGGTAGAATATTTATATTATCTTGTTCAACGAAACTGGCCAAACACACCTTGGAAATGTACGATTGTGTCCTGGGCGAAATCTTCAACTCTTCGCTTACACCCATATAGTGGACAGGTATTGCTAGGGCATTCTTTTAGGGACCTAAGAGTCATGTTCGTTTTCTAGTTCGTCATTTTCGTTGCGTCTTACGGGGGGTTTCGTTGATGTTGACACGCTGGTCCGTAGATGCGTGAATGTGGGTCCACCTTTTGGTCGTCATTCTATCAGAACCCTTCTGATCGAAATGAGAGGGCCCAGAGCAGGTTTCGCCTTCGGGAGGGGGGTGAGATCGGAAGGATTTTGATCCCAATGATGTGTGTCGGCTCTGTGAAAATTGGCTTCTCACAGTCACCATCGCCGTGTTGCTGATGGCGTTTGTGTCATTAGCCTTCTGGCGCCGACAATAGATGCAGGTCTGTTCCTTTCTCAAATGCCTGTTCCTAAACCCACGAAGAGGGTTATATCGACTGTCATAGTGGTTGGAGTTTCGCCATCATGTAAGAGCCCATTCACTCGCTTAGCGTTCACCGAACCCAGGCCTGTTATTGCAGGGGTGGTTATTTTGCCAGTCTCCCGATGGAGAGCTGTTGCCAGTGTGTTACTGCACAGAGGTACGGCCCCTGGGGAATCTCGTACCATCTGGGCGAAGTTCTTAATCTGGTTTTCCACCTGATCTAACAGCTTACTTGGGTGAAAAGTTTCAAAGTGACAGATCAATTGTGACCACGTTTCTTAGCCATGACCTTGCTCGCAAACTCGGCGAACTTATTGGCTTGCTTTGTAGCAGTCAATGCTGGGAGGCTTGTCTGCTTTTCCAAAAACCATTGCTCGGTGTTGTAGGAACGTGGTTTCTTGTTTCCTCCGCATGCAAGATGTGCAGAATGGAGAATCTTCGAGACAAAAGAAGTGGAGCCGCGCATTAAAGTCACCACGTCTTGCATGGAACTGGCTCGTCCAGTGCTCTGGACCCACTTTCTTCCAAGACGTTCCCATCTCGCTTGACATTTCTTTAACGCTTATTCATCGATGGCAGCATGTTTTATTTCAGTGGAGAGGTCTGCACAGAGTTTAGCCCAGAGGGAAGCTCCCATTTCACTCTCCACTTGTCAACCATGCACTCAATGGCCAAGTCAACTGGTGACTGACTGAGTGCTTCAGGGGATACTGTCTTATAGGCCTTGGTGATCCACAGGGGCACATCTCTCTGGTTTGATTGGCTCTAAGTTTGCTACCCCAGCCAATCACGCCTAGATAGATGGCCTTGTACATGCGGATAGTGTCACAGTAACACACCCCCCATGTGGCCTTAATAATTGCACGTAGTGAGGGAAACCTTGCAATGGGAATGCCTTTGAAGGACTGGAGGCGTTGGCTGAAACCCCACCTCTCCTATATTCACTCCTAGTACTACCCTGCTACAGCGAATTAAGGTACCTGAGCCCCAATGTCGAACTCATTTTTAAACCTGTTTTATGTTCAATGACCCCTTTCTCCGGGAGCTTAGAGCTTTGCGTGCGCCCCCCACACTACTATAGATACATTTTTTAGTAAGGCAGTCAAATGTATCACTTTGGAACTACTTCCGAAAATATTATACATTTGTCGGTCATAATTTTCTTTTTTTCTCAACCTAATTGTACTGCGTACCCCGCGGGACGGTTCATTACGGCATAATTGAGCTCAGCGCCCGTGTGAAAGAATAAATGAATTGCTCGGTGTTTTTGCGCGAATATGTCGCACTGTCGCAGTTTCGTCGGGTCCCAAATGGAAATCCGTTGGGTTCGTACTAACGAATGGTAAAGCGCCGTCGTCAGTTTCAAACGTGTTGCACCTTTCTAACTATTGAGTCGTTCGGAGGTGTAATTATTATTCACGTGGACACACAGACATTTCTTACCTCTTCACATTTTCACTGCCGCGATCCGACCGATAATTCGTTGGAAAGCGCGGACTAATTTTCGTCGACCGTCGGAAACCTCAGCGTGCGACGGAACTCTGTACTCGTTCACATGGGCTCCGTCGTGGCTTTGTGATAATGAAGGTTAGATTTCACCTCAGGGGGCTACCGAACAGTTAGTTGGCGAAGGATAGATAGAATATTACGATTCGTGACGGGCCTTTGGGCGGTCGAATCGGAACGAAAACATTTTCGTTAGCCCGACGTTAAAACTGAAGTCAGGCTCAAAGAAAATTTACCGCTCTACACACCGAATTCGGACAGTGAATGAGTAATTTTTCAAATTATGATCAAACTTTGTCAAACCAAACAAATGTTCAAGCAATGTTTTCAAGCAGAACTGGGCACAATCAAAATTGTAGTATTCGACCACGGTGGGGATTTTCCGAACGAACCTCGATCTTTTCCAAACAAAATTTGTAATTTCTCAAATCGAATTGAACGTGCTTCCCACCAAATTTAACATTTTCCAAGATAAAATCATACTTGTCTCGTGCTAGAGAGCTTCAAAAGCCCGTTGATCTACTTACAAAACTGTACTTTAAATCGATTTCGGCCTGAATGTTTGATGATTTATTGTGCTCCTCTTGTCGCTCTTCCGCAGAATGCTGTTTTTTGAGGTTTCTTTCGTCATGAATATCAAATACTTTAATCAAGATGTTCGGAGTGGAAAGAAACGCAGCAAATGAACTAAAGAACTAGACGATAAGATGAGAGTTGGTAATAAGATAAAGGCGAAAATCAAGTGTTTCGTTCGTGAACTACTCATCCACAATAAGAACAATATAAATGAATTAGAGCGAACTAGTGGAACTCGCATGTGAGATATGCGCTGCATAAGGCAACTTCAGCCCTTTGGGCTTGTAGGAGGCTGTGCAGCAAATCCTGGGGCATAACTCCAAAAATGATGGAGTGGCTCTTTAAGGGGATAATAAGGCCCCGCGTTACGTATGCCTCCACGGTGTGGTGGAAGGCGACACGCCGGCTGGCAGTACAAGGAAAACTCCAACAACTGCAGCGGCAGGCGTGTCTTGCTATCACAGGGGCCATGGGTGCATGCCCCACTGCTGCAATGGAAGTCCTTCTGAACATCTCACCTCTACATATACACATCCAGAGGACCGCTTACCTGGGGGCGGCAAGGCTTTTGCAGACAGGTAAAATTTCCACCAGGGCTAAGGCGAGCCTCCACAGAACAACCAGACAGTTTGAGATAGAAGAGGCAGCAGTCCTTGCTACTGACGTCATGCCAGAGCAGAAGAATTTTCGGCTGCCATTCAGCGTCAGCGTCCACTCACGGGAACGGTGGGAGAAGGAGACATTCCGGACCGAGGTGGGCGCGCTGCAGTGGTTTACCGATGGTTCAGTTAAGGAAGGCCGAGCAGGGCTGGGCATTGTAGGGCCTAACTACAGTCTTGCAAAGCCACTGGGGGAGTACGCCACGATATTTCAAGCGGAAATCCTAGCCATAAAGATCTGCGCAGAAGAGATCCTGAACAAAGGACTCAAGGGCAAGCTGATCTACATTTTCTCAGACAGCCAGGCCTTAAAGGCCATTGCAGCTTATAGTTTTAGGTCTAAGCTGTCATGGGAATGCCTCCATGCGCTCAAGCAGCTCGGCGCCTGTAACAGGCTCTCCCTCATTTGGGTGCCGGCTTTCAGGGGGCATGAGGACAATGAAAAGGCTGACTGCCTTGCGAAAAGGGGTACAGAAACCATACCCATCGGGCCTGAGCCACACGTGGGATTGACGAAAAGTCACCTGAACCGTCTGGTTGCTCGATGGGAGATACAGGAAAATGGCGCCCATTGGCATCGCCAGCCACGACTACGACAGGCAAAAAGGCTTGTCACGCCTTCCTGTCAAAGGGCGAAGGCGATGCTGACACTCTTTAGACAAGATCTGAGAGTACTGATAAGCTTCCTCACTGGGCACTGCCCACTCAGATATCACCTCAACAAGATGGGCATCTCAGAGGCGGTGGAATGCAGACTCTGCGGTGAGGAGGATGAGACAGCAGAGCATATCCTATGTGAATACCCTGCTCTGGCAGCAAAACGCTTTGAATGCTTCGGTCAGGGGACCACTGAACCCCAAACCGTAGCGGATTCTGCGGTGAAGGACATACTCGGCTTCCTAAGGGGGGCGGGTATGTACGACGCCTTCTACTAAGAAAGGGCCAGTGTCACAATAGGCCCATATGTGGCCGCAGTGACAAAGGGACTTGTCCCACACGCCCTCGGGTCAAAAAAAAAAAAAAATGAATTAGAGCGAACTAATTCGTTTACGTGAACGAATCTCAGTCGAATCTCGTTTCAGTGTTCAACGAACCCAAACCCTCATTACTCACATGAAACGCGAATCCACTAGTCCAAGAGCCGAGGGCTAAAATCGTTGAAAGTTGCTTACTACTTTCAATGTTTTGGTAAAACCCTCTGCTCTCTCTGAACTATGAACTAAGAAAATGGCAGCTCAACAAAAAAGACAAAATTTGACTTATCAGTTGATAGTTACAGTGTGTACCACAGTTGAGGAATTGGTTTGTACTTTCCGAATTCACAACTCTGCTACCTCTCATCTATGGCCGTCAAGTTCCAGAGCCAATCAAAATTTTGACCTATTGAGTTGACGGCCGAAACTTCTGACTGTTGAAAAGTGACGAAAAGCAGGATTCGGGTACTTCTCACTTTTGGAGCAGCGAGCAGATTTTGACATATTAGTTGACAGTGGAAATTTATGCGGTGAATTCGCATCAAGTAACTGAGTCGTAAACCCCGACTCTGCCACAATAATTATGTCGATCACGAACTGCACACAAAAAACAAATTCGATGAAATTTCGGTCAAATATTGACTTTAAAAATTACGATGTCTGCTTTCCTAATTTTGAGGACTCTTTCGAGCAGAGGTCGTCTGATATTGCTCAAATTTGCCTCAAAAATTGACTTATTAGTTGATCCATCGACCTATACTATAAAACGTTATCTGCCACCTTTAAAAGGTGGCATTTGCAAAGCTGAGTCGCTGATGTAGAATTATCCAGTATTACAAAAAAACTTGATAGTTAACAGCTGAAAATGACGTGAGTCGCACCTACAGCCGC
This sequence comes from Pachypeltis micranthus, assembly GCA_020466155.1. Taxonomy (NCBI): domain Eukaryota; kingdom Metazoa; phylum Arthropoda; class Insecta; order Hemiptera; family Miridae; genus Pachypeltis; species Pachypeltis micranthus. The sequence continues at coordinate 46,552,227 of CM035769.1, forward strand.
TCAGTAAACTATTAAATAGTACCTGCTACCTTCAAAATGTGATGTTTCTACAGCACACTCAACTTCTGTGCTAAAATTGTTAAATCATAATTCAAGGTTTTTCAAAAACGTAATCTGTCAGCATTTTGTAGGTTACAAACTGTTATGATAGTTCCTAACTGCATTGTTAGGTAACCTTACGATTGGCTATCAAAAATCCAGAGGATTGATTTTGTAAACACTTGAGTAAACAGTCCTATTCCACTCGCTCCCGTACTCGAAATTGAGATGTCAACTTTAATCGCTAGGATTCGTGAAGTCAGCAAGCTGAAGTTATAGGCAGTCAGGTATTCTTTATGCCTATTCCTTCGGTATTCACCCAGATCAACCAAGAAGTAATTACGGTAAGTATTTCAAGGGTCGAAAAGTGAGGTTTTGGAGGTTGTACGAGGAGGGTTTGAAGGCAAATACAGCCTACTACATTGTTATGATGTACAAAGCGGAACAGCAGCGAGGTACCACATCGAGCCAGAGGAGGTTCAGGCCGTACATTATTAACTCCAGAAGCAACCGAAGAAAACCCAGGAAGTACGTTGAAAGAAATCCAGAGCATTGTCTCTTCACACAAATGAATCATGAAAACACAAATTTATCAAAATCGTCCGTCGACAAGGGATTTAAAACGAGCAACATTCCCCTGAAAACAGCGTATAAGGAAGTAGATCGCGTGAATTGCAACGCAACAAAAGAGAAGAAGAGAACATGTGCCACATTATTCAACACATGGGCACCGTGAGAGTGAGGAAGCATGGTTTTCATCGATGAGGCTCGTTTCAATCTTCACCTGGGGGTGAATGCACTTTCGGTGCCTACCGTGAGAGGGAGAAACGATACTGTAATGTTGGCCATGAATAGTCAAAGTATTGTGCATTACAAGACGTTATCGCTTGGACACTGTAATGCAAGTAAATTCTGCGCGTTTTTGACGGAATTAGCCCCCCAATAATGAAATTCTTCAGTTTGAAATACTCAAAAAACGTTAAATTCGAAAACCCCGAATTTGACTCGGAAACGCAATATTTGAAATGTATTCTGTCGTGATAGTTCACAAAACGGAATACTACATAATCACCTCTGCTTCTGGACTATAGTGTTCTGCATCTCTGACGCACAGTCTCCGACTGAAAAGGGAAGTGCCACATTGACCCATACTGAACTGGATCTACCCCCCAATACTAGGTGGACTTGTTCTTAGCACCAACGGCTCTTAGTCGAACTAACTATCAATCGCTATAGTTATAAAATAAAAGAGCAGATGGCTAAAGACCTCCAGATGCGCTTCACTCTCGTGTAATTGTTGTTCGACGATTGTCTATTTCCATTAAATTTGAGACACAATGATAGATCGATTTCGACGGTTAGGTCATCAGAAACATGAACACATCTCTTTTTTTGGTCCAATTTACATATTTTTTACTTAAAATAAATCCTTAAGGTCTACAACCTTCTCGTGGGACGCCTTCCTTTTCAATTGCTGTGCCAGAAATTCTTCTCTTCCCTGTCGGAGTCTTCAATTCTTCTGCACATAATGCCATCGGCCATTCGATGCTTCAATAGTGAAAGCCAGGTTCCGTTGTGAGACTGGCACCACCTTTTCTAAAAGTAAGATTTCTGCCGTGGTGAAGTTAATTTCTGACACCTTTTCGAAGAATGGCGACGTTGGCAACGGATTTGCCTGAACGCTCGGTTTCTGAGGTCTGCTGCTTGGGATTTCCTAACCGCTTCCTCTTCGTGAGATCCGCCTGCCACAGCATGCTGATCGATGAGATCCCCATCACACGAATCATGTCGAGTTGACAACTCTTAGAACATAAAATACAACTTTCCTCTCGCCTTATCCCGAATGCCGAACCGTTTGTGAAGTTCATTCATCCTAATTTTGAGCTGAGCTGGGCTTCTTTCACAATACGTCGCACTGCTGCCATGGAATGATGGTTATATTTCACTTTCACGATAGTCTATTTCCTCTAAATTTGAGTTACTGTGACAATTAGGTCACCATCAGTAACAAGAACTCAATTGTTAGTTTCATTGTTGACTTGGTTTTCCACAACTTCGTCGCGAGAAATTTTGTTCTTGTTCAGTAAACTTTTAAAAAAGACTAACGAAATATTTTGTACTGAACTCACACGATAATTCATTCTCTCCTCACTTTCGGAAGAGTCGCACGTAAATCGTTGGGGACGCCACCAGCCGAGAGGAAATTATTATTTTATGAAACAGGAAAGCGACTCTTATCTTGTAACATTCACGTGATGACTGCGATAACAATAAACAGCACGAAGGCACGCTAGACAATACAACTTACATAACAGTTCGCGAGCGGATTCCTTTCTGAAGGATCTGATATCTACACCACAAACGAAACGAGACCTTCTCTTTTCTACGGGCTTCCCATTTTCTTGAATTTCCTCTCGTCAACTCACAAACTCAATTGAGCCTTACGATTTACTTTGAAAGCCGAGATCCAATTTTGAAGAGTACGTTTCAGTTAATTTGGGATCTTTCTATTCGGATTGGATTTAGTTTCGTGTTTCTAAGGGCACCTTCAGAAATAACTCCCAGAAAGTGGATAGCCGCTGGTCCAATAACGTTACCGGGAATACGAGTGTTCGTTTTAAGGGACATCTCAAGGTAAAACGTTGAAGAGGATGATAAAATGAACGCAAAGGCAGTAGCTTCGGAGCAAAAGATAGCTTGTGCGGCGTATCACATAACTTCCCTCACTGTGTGTCTATTCGATGACACCCTGCATATCCAGGCCCTAAGGATAGTTTATTTCAGTCTCAACACACTTACAACGGATGTTTGATCTAATTCGTTTTAAACGATATAAAATTAAATAAAACATCTGCTGCGTAGCAACACACGGCTTTCCACACAAATTCGACGACCTGGTACATATACAGGAGCAATATCTTCGTTCAACGCATTTCTATATTAACATTTATGAAAAACAATGTATAGGTAATAACTATTTAATAACGTTCTGTGAGTTTGGTGAAAATCATTGACGCTGTTCTGCCAAAAAGCGTAGAAACCCCATTTTGGCTTTTTAGGCCCATATCTCCGTTCGCCGTATTTTCGAGGAAATATTTGCGGAATAGGAAAGTTAGGTATTGACTAGTAAAAGGTGAGTTGAGAGTTTAATCTCGTTACAGCCGTTTTCGAGACAAATGCGAAAAATTCTCGTTTTTGGCAGATTTTCACCCCCCCATCCCCCTTTCCCTTCTACTGGAATCTCCCATAACCTTATTATCGCGCCTACAATAAATAACAAAAAAAAAAGAACCAGCTGTATCGGTTCAGCCGTTCTTCCGCAAATCGAACTACAGACTCGCACGGACCGCGCGCTGAAATTACGTGTTTTGGATTCAGTAGGCCTCAAAACGGGAAGAACCGAAGAATGCCCAACTTTTTTTGACCCGATTACTATACTTTATTTACAATTTGGGTCGCGGAAAGTAAAAAGTGGGAAGAACAGTATTAAAAACCGAAACTGCTGTCTGTCAACTTAAGAAATCGGTAATTTCCGCTGCCCAAGCCCAAGGGAAGGAAGGTCAAGGATTTTAACCACGCAACTTTTCTGAGTCTCATGCACACTCAGCCATTTTATCGTCGAGCTAGCTGTTAATTAATTATGTATTCAATTTAAACAAACTTGAAGTTCTAAATAGAAAGCAGAGTTTAAGGTTCCGTAATTTATTTGGTTGCTTCCACTAACTCCACGACCTTTATTGAATGAGCAACTTGAATGTTGGACGAAATCATATAATTTATGGGAATTGTGTGAACACTGTGAAAAATTTCAGTAAACGAAATGGCAATGGTTGGATTTCGGAATTTCAGGGGTTGCTACAGATGATCCTGTGAACGTTAATAAGACTATTATAGCGTAAGCAGCGCATTGGATTATCAAGCTGTGAGTACGCTAGTATCATGTGAGTGGGATTTATGTAGAAAACAAGAACATTTAACTAGAACGAAATCTAGTTAGCTGAGAGTATGTTTGATCGAAATCGTTAGAGCCATTTTTGAGAAAATTGGAATACCGATAAATTAATATTCGACAAATCTCCTTTTCCGAGGTAACTTGGCTTATATCTCCGTTCAACATATATATACAGAAATAATTATACAGAACAAAATGTGAGTATGGGTGATTAAAAGACGCTCTGTAAGATTGATCACATCTGGTGGAACAGTTACCCCCAGAATTTACGGAAATGCTCGAAAAAACGTTATTTTCGACACATTTTGATTTTTATCTCTGTTCAATGGACTGTCAGAGGAACATTTATTGAGAACAATATGTAGGTATTAACTATTTAAAAACACCCTGTGAGTTTGGTGAAAATCGCTGGCTGAAGCCGTTTTGCCAAAAAGCGTAAAAAAACCTGTTTTTGCTTTATAGGTCTCTCCGTTCACCGTATTTTCATGGAGATATGTATGGAGAAGAAAAGTTAGGTATTGATTAGTATAAGATAATTTGAAAGTTTAATCAAAATCGTTGGAGCCGTTTTTAAGAAAAAGGCGAAAAACCGTAGTTTTTGGTACATTTTCGCCCCCCTTCCCCCTTTCCAATCGACCGACATCGCCCACACACACACGGAACACGCGCCAAAATTAGGTTTTATAGACTCAGTAGGCCTCAAAACGTAAAGATCTGAAGAAAACCGAAAGTTTTTTTGACACGATTACTATACTTCCCTTTCCCTTTGGGGTAGCGGAAAGTAAAAATGAGATGTAAAATCGAATTCTGTTGATATTTATGTGGCATGGAACGGTAAATTCGAATCGGGCTATCAATTCACTGGTTTCCATCGCTTTTTTTACTAATTCAACTTATAATTCACTCAGTTTGTTTGAACTTGGTAAAACACCACTTCACGGCGGCAGAAAGCGGTAGCTGTTTCCAGAATGTATTGCACTGCTCGAACTTATTTTATGACCATTATTTAACGATTGGCACACAGAGAATTAAAGAATTAATTTTGGGAATGGTAGTAAGTGAAATAGCGGCGGTTGATATTCCGGAATTCCTGGATTAGCCCCTATATATATTATGAGCGTTATTAAACGCGCATCGTATAGCTACCTAATTGGAGTACCACATAGGTTTTTTGAATACACTACTACTTTCTGAGCGGAGTTTTTTACGGAAAAAGCTGTGCCAAAATAGATTTTTATCGAAACGTTTGGTAATTTATTGTGCTGCTCTGGTAATTTTCCCACGGATAGGAATTTTATGATATTGCTGTTTCATTAAGAGCCGTGTGTACGACAAATTTAATCTTAATTGTTAGAGCCGTTTTTTGAGAAAAAAAAATTCGGTGTTTTGATCACTATGATAACTATAGTTAGTTTTAAACTGATTTTGCTCATACCCTTATTTTGACGTCTCATGGTCATAAGCGGGCTAGATATCAAGTTTGAGATGATTCGGTTCCTTTCAGTCCTTTTTCTGTCAATCGCGTTCACACACACGTATACAATTTTCCCAAATAGTGTTTTTCGGTCTGAAACGTAAAGATCTGAGAATTTTTTTTTCTCTGCCGTTTACATAACTATCCTTTTTACTTCGTAGCACCAAGGAAAATAACTAGCAGTATCCTTAAGGTTTACACCTTAAATGTTGGTAAAACGATGACGTAGGATTAACCTTTGGTTGACATAAGGTTGACTTTAGCTAAGAACTAATTTGGCTTCGGTAAGGTTCAATTCGATTTCAATGTTGGAAAGATGTTCACGGTTAAATCCAATGTTTGCGCGCCTTAAGATTCACTTAAACATGGTTTTGGCCAGGTCATAGTTCGATTTGTCGCTCAATTTGCCTTGAAGGTTGGATTTTGGATATACAACGCTGACTTTGGTTAAGAATTGACCTTCCGTAAGGTTAAATTCGCCTTGAATGTTACACTCAGTGCCCAAAAGTTTGACTGTTTCGAAAAATGTTCAATTTTATAGAAGAGAAACTGTAGTTGGTTTACTGTGGACTAAGTTCCGCCCAATTCGGACACCTATTCAAGTTGGTAGAAAGAAGATCAAGTTTGAATAAATTCGCTAAGAAATTTAAAAGCGTTCCAGGCGAATTTCCAAAGTTCGAGAAATCAAAAACTAGAGCCGGATTTACTCACAACTTAAACCGCCCGTTTTTTTGTTGAGAGGTTAAGTGCTGGTGTGATTCTATTTTCTCCATTTTGTAAGATCCACTTTATGACGTCATAAAACGAGTTTACGAAAACCCCCGCTCTAAATTTGTTGTCACTTTCTCCGTAAATTCGGCCCACCAACGAGCGATATCGGTACAATATCGAAGGCCTCAAACTATTCTGTTTATCGGAATCTGACGATCGAACGAAGCGCCCGTGTTCGCCTTGAAGCGGAACATTCGACCGCATAGCCGGTTGAGAAGCCGACGAAGGCCTTTGTGTGGTTTGGCGTCCTGTAGTGACTGAAGAGAAAGTCAGCTTGTTGAGGTGGTCGATAAGTAGAGAGAGAGATACCTGAGGCTGAGGTATAATAGGTAAAAATGAGCGGACGGTAGAAGCTAAAGGATGCCGTCGAATTAATGACTGCAATTCGCGAGAAAAGGCATTTGATTTCTGAGCGGGAGCGTTGCGACGAGGAGAGAGAGAGAGAGAGAGAGAGAGAGAGAGAGAGAGAGAGAGAGAGAGAGAGAGAGAGAGAGAGAGAGAGAGAGAGAGAGAGAGAGAGAGAGAGAGAGAGAGAGAGAGAGAGAGAGAGAGAGAGAGAGAGTAGACATAGATATGTGATGGCACGGAGAGCAAATATCTGACGACGAGACGTGTCGCATAACTTTCCTCGATAGATTCAGCTATTTCCTCTGCTCTGCCAACTAATTTAATTTGTTTTCGTGCAATTTATGTGACCTCAGCTTTCTATATAGAAAAAAGTGGTGCTTAACGTTCCGGAATTTATTACGCTGCCCCTACTCACGTCAAGACCTTCATATAGTGACCAGAGTGTGCGTAATTTATTCTACTACCAACGACATTTTTTGTGTGAGAAGGTACGCGTACACCGTTGTGGAATTATAGGGGAAACATGCGTAACAAAAAGAAATTAGTCGGAACTTCGGAATTTCCGAGTAGACTGCTTGTTTTCGCTGAAGTAATAGCAACACACAGCCCAAATCAAATGAGCATGCCCGACGGCCGAAGTTCCGTCGACGGTCCTCTTGTGCTGTCAGTTTCGTTCGAAACGGTGATTTTAGGAGAAGGAAGATCTTTTCGATGTTTGCGCTCGCGTCGTTTTACCGAAGAACGGCGAGAGACGGGCTGAAGGCAATTAAGAGGAAAACAGAAGAGCAGAAGGAAAATTTGGAAGGGAGCAACAATAGAAAATACACGTATCGACGTGAACTCTGTGCAGAGAACAAACCCGAACATAAGGAAACTCTTGTACAAACATGTGTAAATACGCTTCAGTCGTAATTTTCCCACAAACGAATATCTACGCAAAATATTAATCGTTATAGCCCTATTCAAATATTTATTTTCTTGAAAATGGCTCTAACGATTTTCAATTGAACTTTCAATTTATCCTGTACTGTACTCAGTTTAGGTACTGTAATCAGTACCTAATTTGTATTCTCCGTAAATATCTTCGTCACGATTCGGTTAACAGAGATGTACGCCTATGAGACACAAATGGGTTTGTTTCCTTTTTTGGCCTAACGGCTTTAACGGTTTTTAGCAACTCAGAGGATGTCTTCAACTAGTCCATTCCCGTCCACGAATGTTTGATAACATCCAAAACCGTGTTTTTTCGGTGTCGAAATGTCCAGCAAAACAGCAAAACCGAATTTGAATAATTTGACGGAGTGTTTTTTCGCAACCTATACCCACATTTTGTTCTGCGCAACTATTTTTGTTTCTGTCCGTTGCCCAGCGATAAATAGGAGCAACCAACGAAAATGACTTGAAAATGCCGTGTTGTTTTTGGTTATGTTTTTTCACAGAACGGTAAACGAGAACCTCCAAAAAAACATATTTTGACACCGTACACGCTGGTTAGTCGCGATGTAAGAAGACGCAACCTGATAACGTTGTACAATACCAGTTTGTAAATAGGTTGATATAAACTGAGTGAGAAGACGATCGGATAAAATTTTGCAACTACAGAAATTGATGTATGTGAGGAGAGTTGTGTTAAACGTCGCACCAGACATTTAAATCACGAAACTGAGCCAAAAAACGTGTGCCGGCATTCGGTCGGTTTTCCAAAACCACAAGATTCCTCATTTATAACGCTCTCATTGTTTCATTAATTAAATTAATGACGATCGAAGGGAAGACCCGATCGATTGACGACGAACCCAAAACAGATCTAGCGTTTGTAGGTCGTTCTCGGGAGTGGCTCTTTTTTTAACCTTTACTCGACCTATTCTCGGATCGCGAAGTTTGGCAGGCCTCGTCACCTATTTGGCAGAGACCCCTTGACCTTATGCCCAGTGTTGTCAGAAATCTAACGCTGTTATTAACTTCGTGCTTGAAAACATCCTGACGCGAAAGCGGCGTATTATTATTATATCGTTAGTCGTACATGAGCGTTGTACTTGAGCTCACTTTTATTGTCCTTAACCGTCGAGAGCTAACAGCTCGTAAAATTCAGTTCCGGCCAATATTTATCTTTACGGTCAGTAGCAGCCGATAACTATTGACAACGAACCTAAGATTAGCCACTCTCTAACCCTCGAGTGGTGCGGAAAAATGTTATACTTCCAGGCAACATATTTAGCTCGACGCAAAACAAAACATTCCTCACTTATTTTGAGAGATTTTCATTGCTCTAACAACCAACTCAATATATTCGCCCTATTGAATCCGAACACCTAATTTCGGCGCTCGGTCCGTGTGTGTGGCTGTAATTCAATTTGCAAGAGAACGGCTGATACGATTGAGCTGGTTCTTTTCTTGTTTTGTTTGTTATTTTTTGTAGACACCAAAATAAGGTTATAGACGTTTTCGGCCGATGGGAAAGCGGAGTGAGGGACGGAAATGTACCAAAAACCAGGGGTTTTCGAAATTTTTCTCAAAAACGGCTGTAATGATGTACAATAAACTTCCTAATTATCTTTTACTTGTTGGTACCTAACTTTTCTGCTTCATAAATATTTCCTTAAAAATACAATGAACGGAGATATATTGGTCTCAATAAATATTTCTCTGCCAGTTCATTGAACAGATATAAAAACAGAATTGTAGTGGTTTTTTGCACATTTTTGTAATTTCCATCGTAACTGCTTCATTGGATTTTCAATTTTACGGAGTGTCTTCTAGCAACTCATACCCACATTTTTTACTGTGTGAATATTTCTATATCGGTCTGTTGAAAGGAGATATAAGCCATGATAAAACGAGATTTTTCGAATATTAATTTGCTAGTTTTTTAATTTTCTCCAAAACGGCTAGAACGATTTCAATTAAACTTACGGAATATTCTCAAATAACTAGAACCTACATTTTGTTCTGTATAAACGTTCCTGTAGAATCGCGTTGGAAGAAGATATAGCGCCAGTACATGTAGCAGGTGGTCGAATTTACAGGAGTTGAGGAAAGTTGCGTGGCGCTCCGCGCCAGATACCCCATACTTATATGATACTCACGTTCTGAGAAGAATCAAGGTGGTAGTAAAACAAGCCATTCATACAGTGGTGGTTTAATGACATTCATAAAAGGAACCCAAGATATTCCGAAATTTAAACCGCTACCAACCACAACTTACTTCCAATTCGCTTTACTATTCCAAAACAGTAAGCACACGTGTTATTAAAAAAAAATCACGTCGACAGTCTCACGAATCAACTGATTACTCAACAATGGTCCTGGAACGTGTAGAAGTGCTTCAATTAATTCCTGAACTATAATAACTGCAGCTTTCTAAATAAAACGTGTGCGTTAACAAGCTCAAATGAACTGAGTGAAAAATAGCTTGCATTAGTAGCTAAATCGATGAAAACTGCTGAATGTACGTGGGGCCACGTAAAGCTGTGTGATGTTTTCCGTTCCCACTTCTTCGTCTATATTTCCACCACGTAGGATGTCACCGACCAGGTTCGGCGGGCTTTGATGAAGAAACTAACACACAAAAACAGATGCAATGTTTTGCCTAAATAATAAACTTCGTATTAAAGTAATTGGGTTAGTTCCGCCAGTAGGTAAATTACTAAAGTTAACGTACCTGTTTGGTGAGTCCGTCTCCTCTGGCTGGTGAGATACTGTGGGTCAGTACTGACTTAACGGCCAGACGATAACGTCTTTACATCGAAAGCGCTCGCCCACAGTATCTCGCCAGCCAGAGGTCCTCGAATAGTTACTGTGGGATATGTAAACTTTACATCCACTCTGAGTCCACCGCAGAACCGAATTTTTCAAATTAAAATGCGCCACATTCTTCGAACATTTATCGTTTATTCCTATTTTCTCTAACAATTTCAATCAGACTTACGGAATACTCTAAACTAACCAGTACGTACATTTTGTTCTCCATAAGTATTTCCGTAGAAATGCGTTGAACGAAGATACAGTGATGTAGCGGGTCGTCGAACTAAGGGGGATGCTGGAAGTTGTATATCAACGCGAAAGAACTTATTTCAATAATAAGTCACAGTACTTCTTGTTCTGGAATTAATTGGGTTGCTCCTACTCATATCACGATCTTTATTGGACCAATGTAATTTATGAGATTATAAACTGATATTTTTGGAAAGCTATACTAATTGCTAAAACAGTATTATTATACTTCGATTTTGTAGGTAGCGTGATATGAGTGTTATTTATAAGTAAAACGTTCATGTTCATAAGGCGTTATATATACGACTTAATGTTCCGGAATTTATGAGTTTTACGGTTCATTGCGTAGGTAAATAAGAAGCAATTTTTACCTCATTTCGGCGCGTGGTACGTGTTCAGTTCGATTTGTGGGAGGCTGAACCGATTGAGCTGGTTCTTTCGTTCGTGATGTTTTGTAGGAGCAAAAATAAGGTTATGGGCGATTTAGGTCGATGGTGATGGGGCGGTGGATGGGGCGGTGGATGGGGCGGGGAGGAGGGAAGAAAATGTACCAAAAACTAGGGGTTCTGCATTTTTCTCGTAAACGGCTATAATGAATTTGATTAAACTTTCAAATTATCTTCTACTAGTTGGTACCTGACTTTAGTTCCCCGTAAATATCTCCTTGAAAACACGGTGAACGGAAATATAGGCGTACGAAGCAAAAATGGGCTTTTTACACTTTTTGTCACAACGGCTCAAACGATTTTCATCAAACTCACCGAATCTTTTCAATTAGTTGATACATTGTTCTCAATTTGTCAAACATCGTGTTTTTTAAAACTTTTTTGTAATTTCCCGAGTAACTTATCACTCTAATGGACTGTCTTCTAGCCAACTATACCCACGTTTTGTTCCCCGCAACTATTACTGTTTGACTGTAGAACGGAGATGAAACCCATCCTAACGAGATTTGTCGAATATTAATTTATCGGCTTCCCAATTTTCTCAAAAACGGATCTGGATCAAACTTAACGGATTACTCCCCACTAAATACATTTTTCTACAAAAATGTTACTGTAGAATGGCGTTGAACGGAGGTATATTTCCCCCATATTTCGAATTTACGGGGTTGTAGGAAAGTTGTGTCGCTACACACATATTTCGTTGTTAGCTCCCTAGCGCACTTTCGTTTCTTTCCATAATAAAGTGTTAAAATTACAACCTTCTCCAGTACTAAGTGTTAAAGTCATTTAGAAGTTAAGTTGTTCAGTCTACTACGCTTTAGAGTACGAAGTCTTGTTATCATTTCATGATTGTACAAGATAAACCTTTTTATGTCTTAATTTTTTAATGCAAATGTGATAGCTTTATTCTTTCGTCGAAACAATTAACGCAAAAGTAATTATTTTTCTGTTGTTTGTTGCAGTCTCCGGGAGAAAGCAAGATCCCAGTTCTGGGTAAAAGTGGGTCGTCGTCACCTAAGCCTTTGTCGAGGCTTGCAAGCTTTTCCAACAAAGTTCGCGCTCATCTTTCGCCTGATTCCACCAAACTCCGACCCTCGTCAGGAACTCTTTTGGGGTTTTTGAGCACCAACGGGAGAAACAAGAATTCCAAACGGAACATACCGCAGCGGCCTTCGGGATTCTATCAGCCGTTGATTAGCGAATGGAACCCTAATTTGAAAATTCAAAGCGGAGGTCCGTCTCCGGAAAAGGAGGAATTGGGGAAAAATAGCGTCGGGAGCCGAGTGTCCGTGTCTTTGTGCGGGTACAAACAAGGAACTTTGAGGTTTTTCGGAAAGACGTTTTTGGGCGACGATTTATGGTGCGGGATTGAACTTGACGAACCTGACGGCCTTCATGATGGGGCTGTGAACGGAATAAGGTACTTTACGTGCCCCTCTAATCATGGAATTATCGCTCCAAGATCGAAAGTGACGTTAGTCAATAACTCCAACGGGCGTCCCAATTCAGCGTCAATTCAAGATGGTAGAGACAACCCAGAAAACGAAGGGTCTAATGCGGAATCAGGGTCAAATGTAAGATCGGCGAGTGAAACTTCAACACCGGGAAGTTCGAGTTTGCCATTGTTCGATTTAACTCTCAGCTCCCGCCACTCTTCAGCTGGTTCCCTAATCCCGAAATTTCAAGAAGGCTCGTTGCACAGCAAACACAGCTCTTTTGAGCTGGATGAAAGTTTAGGCATTCTCACCCCCGATCAGATGTCAGATTTCACCCTCAACTGCGCCCTGGACGACCCTTTACACAAAACCCCCGACGAAGTTTCTTCGTTCATGCTGCAGGACATCCCTCAAGACATCAGTTTACTAGATAGCAGCATACACGAACCATCCGTTGAGTTGGAATTTTTCGACGAGCCTGCAGTCACTTCGACGACGGCCACAAATACCGCGGAAGGGGCCGGTAAATTGGCAGAGCCGTGCCGTAAAGATTTTTCCGAAGAAACAGAAATAAGTGAGAGCGGAGCGTCGAAGAAAACTTCTGAAAACTCCACCAGTTTGCGGAATAATAAAAAAGAGGTTGAGTACAATCGACACGACCGGACTCCTTCTTTGGAGGATTTGCCATTGGATTTGGCCGCAGACGAAAAAAGCGAGTCGTCCAAGAGCCGAAGCGCTAACGGCCCCAATAGTTTCATTACGAGCATCACGAGTATAACTAGTTTGGACAACGGATACCAGGGCGACGGCGAGTGGAGCAGGCCTGCAAGCAGAGGCCCCGAGCATTCTCCATCTTCTCAATTGAAGGCCAACAAAGTCAGGTTGGATCACATGACCGACTCCGATTTTTTTACCGAAAGTGACGCCGACATTCACGAAGAGTGTGCAGGTCATCGTCACGCTCAAGTCATAGATGGAACACTTTACGGCGGACTGTCCCCACAACCGAACATCATGACGATGAACGGGTCGCACCACCAGAGGTTCTCTCCTGCCAACGAAGAAATGGATTCCAGCGGCATTTATTCCGATTTGGACAAGAAATGCGAGGAAGCGATTTGGGAAAAGTACAGCATCATCGAAGATGAAAGAGTGGCGTCGCCCGAAGGATCGGTCATGACGTCTTCATCAAAATCCGACCAAAGCCTCAAAAAGATCTCCCCCACCAATTTCACCACTTTGATCACCGAAAAGCTCGATGCAATCAAAAGCATTCTAGACCAGAAAGAAGCTGAAATGTCTCCTATCACTGAAATCGAAGACATCGAAACCGGAAGTGGCGAAGTGATTTCAGAGCAGCACAACGAGAGAATCGAATCTCCAACGCCCAAAAGGCACAAAATACAAAAGAGGAACGTTTCGTCCAAAATCAAAACGATGATTTCTGGACAGCAAACGAGCAGACAAGAAGGTCCAACAGACAATCAAGAAAATAGAGCGCCCAGGCCTCCTAAAAAAGGTCGATGGGACGCCGTGATGAACAAGATCGCCCAGGGCCAGGCGGAAGAGCGAACGACGCCTAAATTGAAAGAGGTCAAAAGCAAAGTCTACACAGGTATCACTGCCACAGTTGGGAGCAAAGTTGTGACGACCACCCGGCCAGCTACTGTTCCAGGATGGAAAACCCCATCCACCAGGTGTCTTTCTACAACCCAGTCTAATTGCAGGTCACTCAGGGACATAACGTCGATCAAGTCCAAATGGTAAGATTTTTTATTTTCGTTATTACGATTCTTTCGTCTCAATCAAATTCTTAAAATCACAAAAACCATGCAGAAACCCTTGATTTCCCATTCGAGTGTGCCCCAAAATGACACCTGAGAACACCGATTATTTAAGGCATTTATTGGGACACGGCAGTCTCTGGTATATTTACGTGGGCGTCTTCAGGCTCCACCAGTGAATGGATATGTAGCTCTCTGACTGCACCACGACTTAATGAACTATTGTGCCAGTCCTAATTGTCTCACAGGTCCATGCATAGCCTTCTAAGGAATGACAGGTATTTCCTGTAAGAGTCTTCTTTGCCACTCACTCTTGGAGAAGTTGCACAAGACAAAGACCAGAAATCTCTCGAGCTTCTGGCCCTGGACCAGGATGCGGTATGAAGTCTCCTCATCTGTGCCCCACCTCTTTCATACATGTGTTTGTTCATTTTGCAGTGCCTCGTGATGATCTCCAGAATCTTCCATAGGTCCTTCCCCTTCTTCCTTAGAAGGCTCCATCTTATGTCGTGTGTTTGCTCAGAGATAAAGCGTTTGGAGTGCTTCACTCTCGCAGAATTCCACACTCCCTGATGCATTCTCCCGGCATACTCCCCCACAGTCCTCTTGACTAGTGACAGAGCAGTCTCACAGTGGGGATATCGCCCTATAGGTACAGTAGACGACCCGAGTCTGGTGAATGATACTTGTTTTGTTCCTTTTTCCTTTTGATCGACGTTTAGCCACAGTTATAATCACCACATTACTAGATTTCCGCTACAACATTTACGAGAGCAACGATTTGGTTGGAGCGTGCCCCACAATAAGTTCTCGCCTATATCTGATCAACAGACAACTGAGGCACCACACAAAATCCTTCTACGACAGTCAGTTTCCTTATCAATATGCTTTTAGAACTGGTATTAAGCGAAACGGCAGTAGTTGAAATTCAGGAATTTCTGGATTGCCCCCATGTATTTCATGAGCGTTTTTAAACACTCACCCTTTAGGTATTGGATTGGACTACAATACCAATTTTCTTTAACATTCTACTAAAATTTCAGCGGAGTTTGTAAGGAAAAAAACTGCGCTAAAAACGCTTTTCGTCGAAAAGTTTGATCATTTATTGTGCTGCTCTCGTCATTTTTCCAAGAATGGGAATTTTATGGTATGATTGCCTTATTGAGAGCTATCAATATAAAAAATTTAATTAAAATCGTTAGAGCCGTTTTTGAGAAAAAAAATTGGTGTTTTGATCACTATGATAACTATATGTAACTTTCGGTGCATTTTGCCCATACCCTTATTTTTGCGTCCCATGGTAACCTGTAGGCTAGACATCAAGTTTCAGCTGATTTGGTGCGATTGTTTTCTCTAAAAACCGCGCTAAAATCGATTTCGTCGAAAGTTTTGTTAATTTATCGTGCTGCTCTCGTCATTTTCCCACAATTGATTATTTTATGGGATAGTTGCCATATTGGGAGCTATCAATTAAAAAAATTTAATCTAAATCGTTACAGCCATTTTTGAGAAAAAAATAATTGGCGTTTTGATCACTATGATAACTATAGTTAACTTTCGGTGGATTTTGTTCAAACCCCTATTTTGGCGTCCCATGGTAACCTACGGGCGAGATATCAAGTTTGAGTGGATTTGGTACGGTGGTTCTCTCTAAAAATCGTTCACAGACACACAGACCATTTTCCCAAATAGTGTTTTTCGGACTCGGACTCGGTGGTCTGAAACGCAATGATCTGAAGAGAGCTCAAACATTTTTTTTCAGCCGATTACATAACTTTCCTTTCTACTTCGTAGAGCCAAGGAAAGTAAAATCTTGTCTACTGCCTTTACAATTCTGTGTGTAGTAATAGCTCAATAATGGTCATAACATGAGTTCAAGCAGTACAATAAATTTCGGAACCGTATGCGCTACTACTTTCTGGCGCCGTGAGTAATGTTTTATCAATTTCAAACGAACAGAGTGAATAATAAGTTGAAATAGTAGAAAAAGCAGTTGAAACCAGTGAATTTATGTAGATTTAAGGAAGTTGTGTGGTGCGGCGCTCCTGATATATTTTCTTGATCAAATTGCTGAATGCATGAGAGACTGAGGAAAGTTGTGTGATGAGTCGCACTGGGTATTTTGAATTAACTATATATAGCTGTTTTAAAACATAGTTAGTTATTACAATGTCTAAACAAAGTAGGTATTAAAATACCTCATACGCTGCCATACGCTCTGTCGACATTAGAGAATACAGATTGAACGGATTGGTGGAGTGTCAATGATGTTAACATGATTGCAGTAGCGCTGCACTTGGCATGAAAATTTTGCTAAAAGTGACTAATCTTCAGGGAACGGTCACGTCCATTTTATTAACAGCTCGCTCGCCCTGAAGTCCTCCAACACACGATCCAACAAACGTGACTTCTACGTCAACAGTGTCACACTATTTTGAAGATCCGACCCGAGTTACGGCGCAACCCGTAGAATATTGTTACGAAACAGAAGAGCCTTTCACAATCTCAATTATTCGTTATAGTTCTTTTCTCCGGACAACGACGCGCCCGAGAGATACGCAATTAGGCCGCTTCTGCCGCAACCTCAATTAATTACCAGTCGGAGGTTAATTGCCTCACTCGCACTACAACGGGAAGTTACAAGTCAAGTCAGCTTCAAACGTTGCATGACTCGGTCGCACAATTTACGGTAAAACGTACCGGTTAGTGAGCCTTCTTTCTCACTCTCGGACTTTCCCCCTGAGGAGCCTCTTGAGTGTATGGAAAACGGGTTCTGGTGCGAAAAATCACATAGCGCTCCCGCGGCTATACTCTCGTTCACCGTTGACAACAAAGGAATGGGAGGCGAAAATCCGTTGTGTGGATTCGCCGTAACGGAGTTTGTTGCTGCTCATGAGAGCAGCCAACGAAAAATACGATTCCACGAAATGTAAAGCTGTTCATTACACAGTCTTTGGCCAGTTAAAAGATAATATACACTTTTAATTTGTTGATAAATAAAATTCTGGCGTGAGCGTCGCACAGCTCTCCTCACCCCACGTTCATCAAATTTGTCCTTCATTTAGTTTAGAACTTAGTTCAACGTTCTGCATAAAAACTCTTAGTGCATCGGGTTTCAGAATTGATTGGGCCTCTCCTTCATTAAGTGACCGTTTCATAGGTACTTCGTGAGACTGTCATGGAAATGATCGTGTTCATAGTTTTGGACATCATTGTGACAAAATTAAGTCGAAGAAA
Organism: Pachypeltis micranthus; assembly: GCA_020466155.1. Classification (NCBI taxonomy): domain Eukaryota; kingdom Metazoa; phylum Arthropoda; class Insecta; order Hemiptera; family Miridae; genus Pachypeltis; species Pachypeltis micranthus. The sequence continues at coordinate 46,569,707 of CM035769.1, forward strand.
CGACAGTAGTTCGACTTCCGAAATTCCGTGGGTTGTTTCTAGCCATTTCATAACCGTACAAAATGTATTTGTGTCGTAATTTTTGATAATTTATTGTGCTGCTCTCGACATCTTTTCCCAGTAATTGAAATTGCGTATTACCGTTCTTTTATGTAGATATGATCACGCAAAAAATTAATTTAACACGCTAGAGCAGATTGTGAAAAAAAAAAAATGTTATTTTCACGACTATGGTAACTGTAGGTGAATAAATTCTTGTTTGAGATGTTAACAAAACTGAACCTCACCACGTTGAAGTGATGAGTAGTTAGTTAGTGATGTTTATTTTTCCAATTGTACATTAAAAGAGAGGCCCAAGGAACATCAATAGGTATGTCTGCTCGCCGTCTGCCGAATTGGCCTGATTTATTTTTTAAAAAAACCAGTAAATTATTGGTATATAATTAGCGTTCATGCAAGCAACGAAAAAAAAACAACATATATATCAACTTCAAAAATAATTAAATTCGCGTTCTGTATTTTTCTATAAGCACCCGCACAGCCCCCAAACCTGTCTCTGCTGTTCAGGTAATCCTTAATGCGCGCATTGTCGAGTCTTCCTCTTCCCAGTAACTTTACTCCGAACTGAGCTAATATAGGGCACACCGCAAGGAAATTGATAACGTCTTCCTTTACTCGTATTATACAGTGCACAGTCCACTCTGGCCTGGACAATATTACCTATCACCCGGCAGTCCTGAATACCCACTCACCAACTGTGATCGAGACTGGCAAAGAGCCGACGGTGGAAGGATTCAGTTATTCGTTGATCAACCCACGCCCACGCCACTGCCATGTTGAGAGCAAATTTGTCACCACTTCCGCAACAATTTTCCAAGGTAGTAAAACTCTCTGGTTCTCTAAATTAATCTGTCCACGCAGTGCTCCATTCTTTCGCCCACGCTTAATCCTGCAAACCTCCCTTGGCAAGAAGACAGGCAAACGATTTTCATGCATGGATTTTACTTTATTTAGGTAGCTCACTAATGTTCGGAGGGGAAATCGAAAATTTTCCTCAGGGCCCACCACATAGTCCAGTAATGTTCTGGGCAACCTGAAAATCTATTTAATGAAACATTTCAAGAGTACCTCAGCGCAATCCCTGAACCCCCACACCCGAGCACCATAACAGAGTACAGTACGCGAAACCGCCTCATAAATTTTACATATTTGTGGCAAGGGGAATACTATGCCTCATGACAAGTTGGATCAATATTTCAGCAAGGGACATTGTGGTGGTAAACGTAACTTCCTGGTATTTGCATCTATTAACGATTCCTAGGCGTTTATTTTTAAAACATCGCTTTTTGTACTTTGCCAATCTACGACCACGTTTGGGGCAGACCTTCATTTTGAATTTCGACGAATTAATTTCCAGGTTCCACATACCAGACTGTAGCCGAAGCTCCCTCACAGAGATTTCTCAGGACATAACCAAACTTATTCGGGACACCCACAGTATGCAGCTTGTAGAAAATGGCGTACCGAGCAAGGAAGTCGAACCTAACCTTAAAATCAACAAAAAACGTGAAGAGTTTTTTCTGTATTCAATTTGAACGCTGTCGATATTTATTAGATTCACTAGGTTATCGTGTGTTGAGTACCCTTTCACGAAGATTATCGTGGCTACACAGCTATTGAGCTTATTGTTTAAAAGGCCCACAAACAGTTAGGATATTGCGTCCACAAAGGGTATACCTCTGTAGCTTTCAGCGTTACCTCTATCCCCCTTTAATTAAATATCCACTCAATTCAGCATCCTATTGAATAAATCCAGCAGAACCTTCCGCATGGATGCTGGTGAACACTTGGAAAACACTGCTGGAACCCGTTCAACTCCTGGCGCTTTATCTTTAGCACTACTGAGAACTTTATTCAGTTGTTCCATCGAAAAAGGTCCGTCCAGCGTCTATAGTAACAAACAATTGACTGGATTGACTGGACTGTCGAACAGCTCACCAAGACAAATTTGTGATTGTGGAGCAGTGAGTTTACACTTACGGTTTTTTCTGTTCCTTGCAGCTTACCCGGCGCCGGGTTCCGAGAGGATGTCGCCGTATAGCTGCCGATCGCTAATTTCGTTTACGACAAACAAATTAAAGAAAAGCAACCCACGTTTTCTTATAATAGAGAGAACATTTAAAAAGCGACAAGAACTCTTTTTTGAGCGCGAGAAAACCACAAATCGGTTGAGAGAAGGTTATATAGTCTTATCCTCTCGCGAGCACAAGCGGTTGATCGATTCAAACGGCGGAAACAATAACTATAGTTAACTTTAAACCGATTTGGCTCGAATCCTTATATTGGCGCCTCACATTAATGTTTGATTGAGTGTCAATCACATTTGAGCAGATTTGACGTAGCCGTGGTGTGCAGATTTGATTATCTCTCAATCGTGATCGTTTTCCTCAAATGGTGTTTTTACTTTACGCTACCCAAAAGGTGGACTTACGTTTTGAGGCCTATTAGGTAGTGGTGCGTGTGTGTCTGTAGCTCAATTTGCTGGAGAGCGAGTGGATCGATTGAGCTTCTTCCGTTCGTGATTTTGGTTTATTATTCATTCTGAATAATAACCCTATGTTTTCGGTCACGAAAAATTTTTTACAACCCCCCTCAAAATTTGATACTTTACGTTTCAAGACATGGAGATTCCTAATTTGCAATGTCCTTCCACCGTCCCCCATCCCTCGTCCCGTTTGTGCCGTTTTGTGCCTTTAACGTGGTCTAAAAAATTCGTTCTTTCTTACAATGATCCCATTTGGTATCTAGTTGTGCCCGCCATCTTGGCAATCCGATCGGACGAAGCCCATGGTTTTATGGACAAAAAATGGTTAAAAAAAATTAACGAAACGCAGTATAACACAGGAACTACAGCGGAAGTCAACGTTTCGTGGTTAGTACTCCCTCCCTCCCTCCCGTCTCATTAAAACCACTCGCCGGCTCGCCTCGCAACAGGTTCGCTGGAAGCCCGCGTTTACGGGCGCCTGGCGCCGGGGGATATTTAGTTTCCGTAGTTCCATTGTAGCCAGGTCATGTTTCGTATGGTTTATTTGTATTCGATGCTGAATTGAATGGGATGGGTCTCGGAGCAGTAATACTGTGTAATAATTTGCAGGGTTTTTGTTTACGTGCTTGAGCGGGGAGATAAACCGATGATAGCTCGGGAAAAGATTTTTTTGCAAACTATCGTTTTTTCGGTTTTCGCCAAAAGGGCTATTAACGATTTCGATCAAACGAACGAGTTATTTTTAACTAGTACCTGCATTTTGTTCTCCCTTAGCATTTCCGTAGAAATGCGTTGAACGCAGACACAGCGCTCGTATTTATAGAGCGAATTTACGGTGGTTGTAGAAAGTTGGTTGGTACGCGCCGGATATATATACATATATTTTTTGAAACAACGTTCTGAAGAAAACTCTTTTTAGCGGCACATAACGTTTTCTCGCAGTTTGAAGGGCTGGGGGAAAAACAATAGACGACGGCACGGCTCAATTGGTTGTTCGAATCAAGAAAGTTGTGTGCCGTTTTGCACTAGATATTTATATCGTCTCTTTCTATTGTCTCGAAGGAAAATATTCTCCGTAAAAACCGCTGAAGCGCGTCGAAAGGCAACTCGGGAGTGTTGAACCCGGCACCTCGTAGGTCGAGCTCGGAAGTGAGACAGTTTATTAGACGAGGAGTTAGATAATCCGAGATAAAGAAACCCACATTGACGGAGGTTATTGCGGTATCGGCTGCTCCAGTTGGACAATGAACAGTTTTTAGCTTTTGCATTGTTCTGAGACTGGCAATTAAACCGACGTTGAATGAGTTGTAATGAATTATCTACTGCTCCCGGCCTCCGATGCACTACGTTTTTTTATCATCGTTTGAGCCTAGAAATCTTCGAAATTTAGGGGATTTCGTTAGGACTGGTAGCGTCTAAATTAATTAAATAAATATTGATGCATTAGGCGATTTTCCTTAGAGAAACAATTGGCAGTGACTATTAGACAAGCGAGAGAGAGCCTGGGGTATTGTACGAAAAACCCTGGTTGGTTATATAACAATGCAGGATTAGAGGCGATTAGCGTGCTAGGCTAGAGAGAGAATTGCGGCGAGGCTCCTCGGTATAGTGGGCATTTGTACCATCTTCATCTAGACGTGAGGATACTTGAATGCTGCTTTAGCAGTGATCTTGTGATCTTGCTGGCCCTCACTAGTCCTTCGATTCGTGTACCGGCGACATGAGAGTCTTATACGTTGCCAAATCGAACCGGCGTAACTTTGTCAACTTGCCACTCACCAGCTCTGTTGCCTGAGCTCCACCAAGAGAAGGAGTGATGTCGCGGTGGTTGGTTTTGATTTGAACTTTATTCCTCCGTGGTCTTACATACCTGTTGGGGGCTTATATCACATTTATTAGGATTGAGAGTGAGATTGATTGACTTTGTTTACGTAACCAACCTGGGACATTTAGAGCCATAGAGCTTTCACTTCGACTCTCCCAGGAAATGTTAAACAATTCACAGGCTTCTGACTGTAATGAACAATATACACTTGTCAATTCACTCTTTTTTTTCTCGTCTTTGTTCATATCCCATTTATTCGCTCGGCACCGGTAAGTACATTTGAGAAGGCAGTTTTAAACGTTCCCACGCTTTGGCTGTATTAGAGGCGTTCAGCATAAGGTGCCTACGGGCGTGATACTTGTGACAACCCTCGAAGAATGCACATTTCTCAGCAAGATACTGTAGACCCAACCTAGAGCGTCTTAAGCATCGTCCCAATAAATAGTAGCAGCTGCTCGTCGATCTTCAGCCACCCGAGTTTGAGAAACAGCAGAGAGACCGAGAAAGAGAAAGAGTGAGAGAGAGAGAGAGAGAGAGAGAGAGAGAGAGAGAGAGAGAGAGAGAGAGAGAGAGAGAGAGAGAGAGAGAGAGAGAGAGAGAGAGAGGATGTACAATGAACACACGCGAACTTAATGTCTCCAAATAGAGACAGAATAGAGGCGTGACTGTGAATTAGACGAAAGAAGAATAGTATGAACTGTGCAAATTTAGAAGTCAGACGATGAGCGCAAGGGCCAGGGGTATAGGAGGTAGATAGGATGGGTAAAAAAGATTATTGGTTGGTTCTCACGAGGGAAGATGCAAGGAAAAGCTTTAGATCGCTCACACTCAAGTTCCTCGCGATAATTCAGTACACAAACACCGCTACATTTTTTATTTACATTTCACTCATTTCTTTGGCGTTTACTGGTCGAATTAGTGTCCCATACTCTAAGCCGTCTCGTCGCTCAGAGAGCTTCATTTGCCACGGCGAATAGTCGAACGACGCCTTGTTCCCACTTGGCTCGAAGGTCTTCCACGCGTTTCTGTCTTAAGACGGCGTTTTCAGATCCAGCAGGACCAAAAAGCTCTGCGGGCCTTGCGTTTCAGCATTCGGGGGCGCATTATTAGGGTGCACTTGGCACTTACAATTCGAAGTTCCTGGTAAATCCTACTCCTACTCACTGCTACGCTGAATACGTATGTTTTACGCCCGCGCATATTAAAACACATTCTGTCCATTCGTTAATTTTGCTTAATTGCCTAAAAGGCGTTTTTCGGACTTTAAGACAACACATTAGTATTCATTATGTGGGAGTATTATTACGTATCACTTAATACACATTACTAATTACGTATTGCGTATACTTTTCTTTGTATATTTATGTAACAATTAGCTGACCTGGCGAACTTTGCTGTGATGTGTCTAGTGGTTCCGTACTACAATAGTTCGTGTCTGGGCCCAATATATTAATCAGACAAAAACTCTCCTCAGATATCAAATAAATAACTCTTCTTGAGGAGAAAACAAGGAAATTAAACTAAGAACGCAATAAGACCCACTTTGAATTTAATTGAATAAAAAATGAAATGAATGAATCGAACTACTTTCAATATTTGATCAAAGTAACCTAATTAGCTCGGATCATTATGAAACACAATATCGAGGCAAGGGGGTTAATAAACAGGGATTTGCTCACCTTTATCCAACAATATTCAAGCGAGGGAGAAACACACTTAACTTAAAAACTTTGGCTGATGTGGGACCGACGCCCTCAATGATACGTCGCAGAATGCGTGAAGAATCCACGCATGGCATAGTGCGCCAAGGAAGGAGAGCCGATGGAAATATTCACACACCTAACAGACAATGAATGTCGTGTTACTTATTAGGTGACGTAAACATCTGATTTTAGGGAAGTAATACAATGAATATAAAATAAATATCAAGTTCAGTACTTTATTAAGATGGTAACACCAAAAAACAAAATTAAATAAAATTGGCGAAAATCAACTATATCGATCGATTTCTTTTCATTGACTTAAGACACATTTTTGATTTTCGATCTGGAGTAAGAACAAATAGAGCGGATGGTTTGCCCACACGTGAACTACTGACCATGAGAAAAACGTGAATTTTGTAAGTTGAGACCACGGATTGGCCTTGCCATCTAAAAATATGGAACGCACCCACGAACATTTTGCATACACTCAGTTATTCCCAAGTGACAACGGATTTCCCCATTTTCTGGACTTTCCCAACTATCTTTCCCTACCCCTCAATTTTAGATTTCTCTCCACAACACACAGCTCCTTCCAAAAGTCAGTCATCCTTCAGCACGCACGAACAACAGTCGTTTCCCAGTTCTTCCAACTCATTCGACTACTCTCTCTCTCTCTCTCTCTCTCTCTCTCTCTCTCTGCCTCACTCTCTATCTTTGCCTCTCTCAAACTCTCTCTTTCTCTGTGTCTCTCTCACTCTCTCTCACTCTCTCTCTTTCTCTCTCTCTCTCTTCACTTAGTCTCCCAAGCCACCAGTTCACGTGTATTGAGAATCCCTTGTTCACATTTATATACTCATACTCTACCGGATGTCACTATTCTGTCTTAAGTGTAATACAGTCCCCACTCACGCTCACCATGTCTATTCATTTCTCAGTTTTAAGCTTCCCCATTAATGTTGTATTATAAAACTTTCGACTAAAGTAAAACCATTGACTTCGACTCTCATACAGAAGCCCCTGCTGGGGTAGATTTGGCAACACTGTCGCACTTTGTAGTCTTTGCAATCTCCTCGTTAATAACAAGGCGCTTAGGCTATTCCCCTACCTAGGTTTCTAAACATCACAAGATTGAACGAAATATTTAGACAAATTAAACAGGAACCTCTCCAGATATTTATTACTGTTGAGCGCTGTTTCAGTCGAATATCGTATCGTTCTAATTTAAAGACAATATTTGTGATTCCGCATTTACCTCGACGCGCCTGTTCTTCAAACGTTATTCTCCCTTCTGGATGTGTGTGTTCAACAACAATTCACGTTTCAACTGACCCATTTTTCGTCTCTTTGTTTCGCCACAATTGTTCAGCCGAGCCAACGCGAGGGCCTCTTCCTGCAACATTACATCAGCCAGTTTTTAAATTTAGTTACGAATCACTTGGGAAAATATCCAAACCTAGAGCGAGAATTTGTTGATTTTTAATTCTACTACTTTAATTATGATTTATCAAGATGGCCAGAAGAAAACACGTCGCTTTCGATGGTCACGATGATTAAATATAGGATTTCACCGGTAGGAAACTTCGACGGTAAGCTTCACAAAGCGTTAAACTAAAGGGATTTGTAAGGTTTAAATATACCAGATCTTCGTTCTCTACTGGAGCTGTGAGGTCAGCATACTCAAATCTCTCAGTGTACATCAGTTCTCCAAGAAAGCCCTCGATCAATGGTACTCAATGTCCTTCGTTTGGATAAAGATTATCCACACAAACAACCTCCTCTGCCACAAACCTCGTTGTGATATCCTTCATTCCATTTCGATCATTCAACCAGTAAGACCGCGACCCCTGTGCCTCTCGGGCGACACCATCAGGACTCATGAACGATTCACAAAGAGGAAGTACGTCGTATAACTAGAAGTTCCTAAAGAAGAGGCTTTCCGCGGTTTGCAAAAGACCGTTCCACTAGGTCAAACACACGTTGCCTTTCCGCTACGAACTTCCTGGTAGTCCCGGACGACTTCCTTCGACGAAGACCTTCTTTTCGTTTACTATTCGTTCTAAATAATATTCCGGTTTTCAGTTCGGAACATTTTTACGATCCCCCCCCCCTCCCCACCTTCGACACATTCGACTCTTTAACGTTTCATGGCAAGGGGATTCCAAATCGCATTGCCAAATGTGGCAATGCGATCAGACAAAACTTATTACGTTGTGTGCAAAAAATAGTTTTAACAAAATTAGACGAAAACGAAGTTTTATTTTATCGTCGCGTATGGTATCGTTTTCTGGCTAATTTTCGGTGCTGAAACGAATGGGATGGCTCTCGGAGGTGTGAGACTGCATCAAGCTGTGTGTTACAAGGAGTTTGGATATTTTTGAAGAGCCTCAGACTAAAATTACAGCGATCCCGAGCTCTGATTCAACGCCCGATGTTCGACCGAATGTGAATCTTCGTCTATATTTTCGCCATTAGCCTTTTTGGTTTATTAGGTAACCTATGTTGTCGGTTAGGAATTTTTTTTTTTACAACCCCCTCTCAAAATTCGATACTTTACGTTTCAAGGCATCGGAATTCCAAATCTGTAATGTCCGTCCGCCGTCTGGGCCGTTTTATGCCTTTAACAGGGTCTAAAAAGTCCGTTCTTTCGCACGAAAAGTCAATTTAGAATCTACTTGTGCCCGCATCTTCAGCAATCTGATCAAACCAAACCCAAGGTTATTATGGGTAAAAAATAGTTCAAAAACATTACCAAAAAACGAAATGTTGGCAATTTTGCTGCATTTGCGTAGTGCTTGGTATCGTTCCCCAGCTATTTTCCAATGCTGAATTGAATATAAGTCTCGGACGTGTAGGGTGGCGTGTAGAGGAGAAACAGTTAAATTAAAATCAATATAGTCAGGAAAATTCTACTGCTTGAAGAAACTTGCTAGACAACATAGCGAAAGTTATCGTTTCTCCCCAACTTTCGCTCACTTCCTGAACTGCCTCCCAACTGATAACAACCACCCTAAAGTTCGCTTCGTCATGTAGTGCAAGTTGGCAGTTGTGCGTAGAAAATGTCACTTTTTGTTGTTCAATTGTAGTCAGGTCATGTTTCTTATCGTTTACTAGTATTTTCCGTTGCTAAATCAAATGGTATGAATCTGTGATGTGTGAGACTGCGCCAAGCAGTACAACCATGCTGTGGGAGAGAATAATAAACGGTTGGGAAGTAATTTGCAGCATTTTTTGTTGTTGGAAGTAGTGGTAGTTAGTTAGTAGCTGTAGTGGTCGTTTGCCCGCAAAATCATACTACCAGGTACATGGGAGAGCACTATAGTAGGGCTGGTATCTGGCATTAATTGTCGATGATTATGCTAGATTTCTCTCAATTATGTTACTCGAGGATTTGGTGGAAAGAGAGCATTTGGAGACAACTGTCAAGAAGGTTTTATTTCATTCCGACGTTGGCAACGCTGGGAGAAGTGATGCCTGCCATTGTAGGAAGGAGGCCTGCCGCAGATCGAGGAGGGAGGCTGCTTGCAAAGACCTGAGGGCTTTGCAGGTCAGTTTCCAAGTCGATCCGTTTGTTCGCCTTATGGTGAACAATTGTTCAATAACTAACGCATTAGAGAGAGTACGATTTGTCCATTTACTTGTTGTGTCAGGTGATACCCAGTGATTGTGGGAGACGCGAGCCAGCAACCTCGAATTTTAAGACAAATAAGATAATACAATATCAAGCGGGAAATATTTGTCGTCCGCTCATTATTTCAACCCCCTTCGGAGTACCGGAGGTGAACTTGTTTGCACCACTCGCCAACGCTTAACTTTATGACAAATTACTTTCAAATTGTGTCAGTCACTGAAAACCCTCGTTCAATACGTCGATTGTTGTCTTACAGTCGAAGATCGCGCGTGCGAAGCTCTGAATCGTCTCTTCAGGGCTCCCAGGGTGCACCTGGTTCTCAAGCCAGCTCCAGAAACAGCTCCATCCACGACCTGTCGCTCAAAACATCGCCGTCCATCAGTAAGTAATCCTATTTTTAAAACGTTGAATAAACACAATTACAGTTTTAAAGCTCGAGTTTAGACGTCGATGCGGCGAAGGATATTCTGGTCGTTGTTTGGATTCGGTAACACTCAATAAGTTCAACCTGTTCACAAACACTTTATTTCTCATGTTCAATGAAAACAACGTTTTGTGCATCTGCTGACAAATTTTCTACGGGGAGTGGGATTTCAAGTGCCTGCTATTAACCAAACCTCGCACAGAGTAATTAAAGCCATTATACCATCGCCTATCGAGTAAGTAAACTCAAAAAAATATATTACGAAACGTAATAAAAAATGTTACAGCCTTTTTTTGAGAAAAAAGCGAAAAACCATAGTTTTTGGTACATTTTCGCCCCCCCCCCTCCAACCGATGGAAATCGCCCACAATCGTATTTTTGCGTCTACGAATAATAAACAAACAAAACAAAAGTATCTGGTGCGTTGCAGCACACAACTTTCCTTAGCTCTACGTCAATTCACTCGTGTACATGGCTTTTTCCACTTACTCAATTCGTTTATCACTCAGTTAATTTGATATTGGTCAAACAACGCTTTACGGCAGCAGGAAGCGGTAGCGCTTACAATTCCGGAATTTTAGGGCTGCTCGTACTCATTCCCGAACATAAGTAGAAAAAAAGCCACGTACCCGAGTGACCTGAGTAGTAGAGCTAAGGAAAATTGTGTGTTGCAACGCACCAGATATTTAAAAAAAACATTCTAGTAACATTTCAGCGGAGTTTAAAAAATAAAAACCGCGCTAAAACCGATTTTCGTAGAAAATTTTAATAATTTATTGTGCTGCTCTCGTCATTTTTCCACGAATGGGAATTTTATGGAACAGTTGCCTTATTCAGAGCTATCAATATAAAAAATTTGTAAACACGAATTTTTTGAAGAAGGAACTTTTGCAAAGTTCTTGGGTAAAAACTTTTAGAACTGGTAGTAAGCAAAACGGTGGTAGTTGAAATTCAGGAATTTCCGGAGTGAGCCCCATGTACCTCTTGACCGTTTTTAAACACTCACCCTATAGATATTGAATTGGACTACAACACCAATTTTTTGTAACATTCTACTAACATTCCAGCGGAGTTTATGAAGAAACCAAGGAAAGTAAAAAACAGCACTAAAAACTATTTTCGTAGAAAATTTTGATAATTTATTGTGCTGCTCTCGTCATTTTTCCTCGGATGGGAATTTTATGTTATAATTGCCTTAATGAGAGCTATCAACATAAAAAATTTATTCAAAATCGTTAGAGACATTTTTGAGAAAAAAATATATGGTGTTTTGATCACTATGATAACTATAGTTTACTTTCGGTGGATTTTGTTCATACCCTTATTTTGGCGTACCATGGTAACCGGGCGAGATATCAAGTTTGAGCTGATTTGATACGGTCGTTTTCTCTAAAAATTGTTCACACACACACACACACACACACATTTTCCCAAATATTCTTTTTCGGACTCAGGAGGGTCTAAAACGTTAAGATCTGATGAAAACTCAACTTTTGTTTGACACGGTTAGTACTACCCTTTGGGTCGTGGAAAGTTAAAAGGGCTAGAAGAAGTAGGAGGGTGCTTGATTGACCTCGAGGAAGGTTAACAAAGAACTCAGTCAAAACCATCGAAAATTCCTGATCGGCAATTTTTCACGCGCATAGACTTCTCCGGGCCAACACGGAGAAAACAGTTTCCCCAGATGAAATTCCCTTAGGAGAGAGAATGAGGAATCAGCGCGTGAACAAAAAGACCGAGGATCCTTACGCTCTCAAGATCCTCTTGTCAGTTTTCCAACGCAACCCGCGTGTGTTCTTCGATAAATCTCCGTCGCGTCAAGTTCGGCGATTGACAATTTATTTATAGGAATCCTTTCAGAGTTCGCGAATTTGTTCGATTTTGTTGGCGGAAATGCCTCTTCTGTTCAACTCGCGCCAGGGATTCGCCATTATTGGCTTTCACTCTTTCTTTCCTTCGGGAAGCAAAGGTAATTCCACTTTATAGAATAATTTTCAATACCTTCGACTACAAAATGTTCTTAGCATTCAATCCAATACGTTTTTCTCTCAGATGGAACTCAACGTTCCGTATCAACTGGTAGTGGTAGTTCAGGTATTGGGTTGCTCCTGTTCATGTCGCCACCTCTATTAGGTTATCAGCATATAGGTAATAATGACACGATTTTTATGAGAAGGTTCTTGCTGTTTTGAAAATGTAGAGGAAAAATTCAAACCATGAGACGTCAACTGCCCAAATTCAGTAATTTCGTGGGTCGTCCTTAATTACTTTTAAGGCGTGACTGTATTCTTCGCGTAGGTGGGTGGGAGAATTCGGGTGTCATAAAAACAGCATTTACGTACGAAGGGGGATATCGTGAAAAAATTGGTAAAAGGAATCGTACGACCGTTATTCCACTCCCATCGTACTGGTAATTTATTGGGCTACCTGAGTGTGAAAACGTTACTATCACACGAACGGGATTTACGAGGGAAAAAACTCCCCTTCGACATCTCTTCCACCTTAAGACCAATAATCGTTTTTACGATCTTACGCCAATTCGTGCTTAATTTGTGAGGAACAGAATGGTACTAGTTAACTGATAGCACACAGTAAGGCTAATCAAAGTCAAAGTCTCTTCGTGAACAATGTTCGGAGTCCGGGGTGTAGAAGAACCCCTTTCTGACCTTATGTCCGAGTTGTATAAACCGAGGCATGGAAAGTTCAAGGCTACACTTGTCTGTCTAGATATATCCAAGGCCTTCGATTCCGTTGATCGATGCCTTCTTATGAACTGTACGCAAACTGTCTTGCCTAGTTTTCAATTTACCTTAGGGATCGTTTCAATAGAGAATTACATAGGAGAGCCTAAGAAAATATATTATGGTGTCGTGCAGGGTGGTAGGGCCCAGTTTTGTTTTTCATTTACATCAAATCTCTCTCCACCGTATCCAATTTGGGAACGCCCGTGCTCGCCGATAAGGAGGGCCTCCTTATTCGTGGTGTGAACTGCCCGATCTCTTTTTTTGTCAGCGCAAACTCTTTTAAATACGGTGAGCAATTGGATGGCCCAAAGCTTTCTAATCGTGAATGGGAAGAAACTAAATACTTGGTTTTTGGAAACGCAGCCTCCAAGCGCGCTGATCAAGCTTTAAAATTACGTTTTGCCTGCCCAGGCATTAGTAAGTGATGTCCGTACCTAGAGAGTGTTTCGTCGCACAAATACTTACTGGATACATCACCGAGGAGGTCTAAGCACGTCAAGTACCTCAGGAAATTGAATCGGAGACTCAGGAAATTTATCTCTATATTGGAGATTGTTAGATTGGTAGTCTCTAAGAAGCATTTGAGACTGTTCTACATATCACTTGTACTGTCTACCCTTCAATACGCAATCTCTATTTGGGGTGGAGCCTGTCAGACTGATGATGACGTATTGCACAGGCGCATCTTGAGGGTTATGCATGAAATACCATCACGATTCTCATCCCAACTTATCGACGAACTCTAGGTCCTCCTACCAGCACACAATTAGGTTCGTCGATGAAAAGTGAATAGTAAATCCTCACTCCCTTTCAACTCTTAAAAGAATTCTGCTTTATTTGATTTATTTATTACATAACTCTTTACCTTTAGTCACGAAATCACTTTAATATTTTATCGAGCCTCCTATATCGTCGCTCAACGCATTTCCACAGGAACATTTATGAAGAACAAAAGGTAGGTATTAGTCAGTTGAGAGTGCTCTGTAAGTTGGATAGAAATCCTTACAGCTTTTTGTGAGAAAATTGGAAAACCGGTAAATTAATATTAGAAAAATCTCGTTATCCGAGCTATCATGGCTTATGTCCCTGTTCACCAAATAAATGCAGACATAATTACGGAGAACAAAATGTGGATATAGATTGCTTGAAGACACTCCTTAAGATTGATCGAATCCAGTGACATAAGTTACTCAGGAAATTACAAAAATGTTCAAATAAATACATTATTTCCTACACTATTTGACAATTATCACCGCTCAATGTGCTATCAGAGGAACATTGATTGAGAACAATATATGGGTATTAACTATTTAAAAACATCCTGTGAGTTTCGTGGAAATCGTCCATAACCTTTTGTTTGCGACAAAAAAAAAAGCGAACGAAACAAAAAAAGAACCAACGGTTCAGCCGTTCTCCCGCGAAGCGCACCCACACAGACTACGGTACGAAATTAGGTTTTCGGGACTCAGTAGGCCTCAAAACGTAAAGATCTGAAGAAAACCCTACTTTTTTTTGACACGAATACAATACTTTCCTTACTCTTTTGGGTGGCGGAAAGTAAAAATGAACATGTACCTGGATTATCCAATGTGAATTCGAAAATTGCTCCACTTTGTAACGTAGCACATATGTATAATAACACGTTAAAATTGAAGCTATTTTCCGTTATTTTTATATCCATGCACCCACGTCTGATCAATTTAACTAGCACTTATATTTAAGAGATATTGGAGGATTAATGTATATTTTTTTAAAGGATCTCCTCTTTGTTTGGGGACACGGGCTCTGCTTATTGCCAGACAATAACATTTCTGTCATTTTTTACCAAGTTTGTAGATTGTTTTATAATGTATGAAATATTTCACTTCTCTTTCTCTCTTGTGAGAAAATGTCGCTGGATTTTGATAGGAATATTCATGGAAAACAATAGTTAGGCATTGATCAGTAGAGAAGAAATTGAATGTTTAATAAAAATTGTAACGGCCATTTTTAAGAAGAAAAGCGAAAGTGCCTCAGCTCAACCAAATGGATAGCTTCAGACCCCCTTTCCGTCGATGAAAATCGCTCGTAACTTAATTTTCGCGCTTTAAAAAAATAACGAACAAATTGAGAAAAGCGTCAACTCAATTGAACAAATCGAGCTAAAGAGGCCAATTGCCGCCCTAACTAAAATAATAAGATGACAACACGCGTTCGTGTTCATAGCAGAAGTTTCGGTACATAAAGTAAGCTTTGTAACAAATTAGAAACATTCGTTGCAAATACAATCAAAAGCCCCCATCACATCAACGGAACTCAAGATGTTCGCTAGTCACTCAGTTAAAAGGCTCAGTTCTGCGTAATCGGTCAATCAACCGACCCAACTCTTCCGCATGTTCTTAATCAAGCTTCAAATTAGAAACAGCGTCGGAGTTTGAGCTGTTAGTTTTGACCTCGGCCCATACCAGCGACGTACTTGTTATGACGACATTGTTCAAGATTAGAGCAGAATTGACGGATCTCTCACCTATTCTCGTGAACGAGCCAGCAAAATATCTGAAGAATTCCGGTACGACCGGCCATTGACGCTTCGAAAATTGCTGTTCCGTTCTAATTAAGTTACAGTGATGAGTTTTAAGGAGAAAACAACCTGATTTCCACTACTTAATTCTAACCAGTCTGCAATTGAGATGATTCCCCTCTAATTTGCATTAGTTACACAATGCAGAGCAACGGACAACTAGCGGCTCTCGGAGGCGCCGTACTTTATTAACGTCCGAAGTGGCCCTGAAGCACGGGATTTCGATTGTGCGGTAGAACGTTTCAAATCGTGTAGCCCTTTGATAAGCTCATTCTCGTGGATCATTGGGAGAACAAACGCGACTACATATACAGCTCCTTGACTGTTCCGTGATCCGTGTCCTACAGACTTTCTGTGCCTTGCTACGACATTTTTCCCATTCCAGTTTCTGGCACCACCAATGAAAAGAATACTGGCCCAATACGAGAGAGCTGCGCTCCTGTGGATCACCAAGGCCTATATGAATGTATCAACAGAAGCACTCCAGGTGATCACTGGTCAGTTACCAGTTGACTTGGCCGTTGAGTGCATAGATGACAAGTGGAGAGTGAAACAGGAGCTCCCTCACTTTGGGCTGAATTCTGGGATCTCACCACAGAACGAAACCTTGACGCTATGGCGTCAAAGGGTCGTAACACGTATGAGTTCTTCCACAACATCCGTGAAAGTCTCTCTCAAGAAAATGGGTTGAACCAGACCACTGGACGAGCCAGTTCCTCAACGCCTCCATTTCTTTTCTCTCAAAGACTCTCCATCATGCACGCAACAGCTCTGTACCGGGAGGCTGGCTATCGACAAAATACCTGCCGTACCTCTGCAGGTCTGAGTTTGGTGGATACTCCAGGGGCAGGCCTCTTGCATATTAGCGAAACTGCAACTTCCATGATTGATATAACCCTCGTTGAGGGTTTAGGTACAGTCATCAAATAAGGAAATAGACCAGTCTCGTGATGACCCCAGTATCTGGTCAGAGCCCTTCCATCATGAGAAGGATCCGTCTAATCTCGTGTGTTTGCCCTGAGATAAAGTGTTTGGAGTGCCGCACTTCCGCAGCATTCCTCACTGTCTCGTGCATTTTCCTAGCACATTCTCTCGACGGAGATGTTCCACAGTGGCTAAGTGGCATACCGCATTCCCTCACCAGTTTTGACGTTGTGCAGCAATACTTCAGCGCCTCGCAAGACACTTGACTATCATTCATTATGTTGATATTTGTATTGCTACAGCCTTTATCATGCATTATGGCGGCCGCAGCAATGATGGCATAAAAACCGTTGGAGTGGGATCCAGGGCAATTTACGTCCCACTTCTCCCTGAGGCGTTTATCCACATCCCAGAACCTGTGCCTTCCAGGGTTCTTGATCCAACTGTGTAGATGTTGATACCATTATGAGGCTGAAACCGACGGCTTTCGCTGTTCCATAGATCAAACATTTTCTCCATGGTACTGGTAGGAGTGGTTTTCATCACCCCCCGCTATTAGTAAGCATCCCAGCCTTTGTACTCTGGCCAGGCTGCTATAGTTCCCTCCACTGGTAGCTCTTTGCCACCATCCAATCGACCCATATGAGATGATTGGTCTCACGACGTCCTCATAAAACCAGAAGGCCATTCTGGGCTTTATGACCCATGTCCTCCAGCACATATCCGCAGGGCTGTTGCCGCCTTCTTGGTCGTATATCTGATGTGCTCTTCCCAGGTTAGTTTCCGATCCAGAATCCCTCCCGCCCATATACTTGACGTGCTCACTGAGCTGAACTGCTTTGCCCATAACTTCCTGCGGAGACAGTTGTCTTTACCTTATAAATGGCACTCTGACCGTCTTGATGGACAGTCCCATCTCCCCGCACCACGAGAACACCACCCGATTGGGTCGAATCATTGTCGCAATCAATCAAACACCCAATCACTTGTATTGATGAGGAATTCACTTTTAAAACGGTCACCTAAAGGATGTTGAAGCAAAGTATAGCTATGAATACTGCTTAAGCATTTTCATTTGGGTTGAGTCGAGGACATTCCTATTCCTGAACGAAGGACAAGAACTCACGAAAGATACAGTGATGTACTAAGCACAGGACGAACACAAGTATCTACAGTGAACAATTATCTCAGCTCCATTTGGGAAAGAAGAGTGATTTAATGAACTTGACCGCCCACTATTTAGACGGTTGCTTTTATTCAGCGGCGTCAATTTGGCAACTCCAAAGGCATCTCGCAATCATGTGACAGGGGGTTGATTGACTCCATTTAGGTGGATCTCGTCCAACCTTCATGGTACAAATTTCACCATTTCACAAATGGACGTTAATAATTCGTTCATTTTACTAGCAAATGTGACGAAGCAACAGCCCGGACGCTCAAGTTCATTGTTAGGATACCTGTATACTGGTATATACTCACAGGCATTCACTCAATCTTGACTCACATTCCAGACTGCACGCGGCTTATGGTCATCAATTCACTCCAAAACGCTCTTATATTCCGTTCTCACCTTTTCCCTGGTTAGTACGTCACATTCGACTCGCTAGCACTCCAAAAACAGCCACCCTCGTGCATAACATTTCCACCTGTCATTATGGAACTTATAGTGTTGAACATCGGACTGTATTACATCACGACAAAAGTACTAGTAAGCTTGAAAATACTTCTCTTCCAGGGGAACTAATGCAGATACCCACTCGATTTGATACATGGGGACGTACTCGTAAGAAGAACTACTGATAGTGAATGCGAATTTGACAGCCATGCACAGTTTTGGGAAGAGTACTGAAACTAAAACTACTCGAAGAATTAAAATGTTGTCTAGGTACACGATAAATCGGCTATAACGCGAGTGGAGAGAGTCGGATTTTCCAGGCAGGAAGGGACCGGACACGATTATTGGACAAAGTACTTCACCAAGAGAAGATCGTGGCACCTCCTTGGCCACCCTTTAATCCCACACGATTAGGCTCGTACACAACTGAATTGGGATTTGCTCTAATTCAACAGGAACAGAGAGATGACTTCGGTCTTCCCGGTTCCCAAAACTTACTCAATTACAGTGGCGTATTTTAGTCTACTCCATTAGTAAAAACAGAGGAAGAGAAGCGAGAATTGCGATTTGCGTAAGTTACTGAGGAAGGAATGCGTACCTGACGAGAGAGTTGAATTGGGGATAAACTGAGACAACCTCTACAACTTGAACTGAGTGAACAACTTTGGATGAGTTCGTACAGCGATAAATACCTCTGAATGTGCGTGGAGCCGAGTCATGTAACGCGTCTCGCCCGATATTTTTCCAGCCGAGGATAACACTTTCCTCATCGTTTGGGTAGCTATTTTCGTTTCGTTCAATTATGTCGTGCTCGACAACGCGAACAAACGAGAAAGTCCGATTGTCATCTTCTTTCGAATTGTCGGAATACGACGCGTTTTCATTTAGCCAACGTAATGCGGATTGCTGTCAGTCATCAAGTGAAAGCCGTTTCTCAGAGAAACCGCTGGGAGCCCGATAAATAATGAATTCCCGAGCTTCCATCGACTCAAAGGAGCTCAACGAAGCGACGAAATGCGCTCGCCGTCGTGTGGAACGGCTATTTGGGAAGTGCACGATTCAGGAGCCGGTTTCACCAAACAGATCCGAGCCGACGTTGTTTTATCTAATCCGAAATGTGAAGCGTTGATTGATACGAACCGATTTCACCGACGTAATCGCCGGTTAAAACTGTGTAACATCATTCAGAACTGCCTTCCTTCAATTCCTGTAAATGCGGCGATCCGCGGAATATGCAGACGCTCTATCTTCATTTCCTACGATGGAGCCGTATAAGAGACAATTAAAAAATTGATTATCTAATGTTCAGCCAATCTCATTTTCCGAACTATCCGGAATATGTATTGGTGATTTATGGTACCGCAAATGCGGTTTTTTAAAATTGAAAGTTCTTGTTAACTCTTTTCAGATAAAATAATGTGAGGTGCGCAGCATCACACAACTGTCCTTAGCTCTACGTCAATTACCTGATTTTCGTGGCTTTTGGTACTAATTCAATTTATTATTCACTCAGTTCATTTAAACATGGTAGTTGGCCAGGTTTCTGGGTCTTTGACCTCCACAAAAGTCCGCACGTGGCCTAAGAAATATGTCCGTTCTACTGGTAATTACCGAAATAGTTGTGGGTATAGGGTGCAGAAGGTTGATCAAATTACTAGGGATATTTCGCAAAACCATAAAAAAACGCGATTTTGATGTACTATAACGGACTGTCAGAGGGACATTTACATTCTGAAAACTATAGGCATTAACTAGCTGAACACGCCTTTTGAGTTTGAGCTCAATCAACAGAACACTTTCCAAAAATATTAATCCTTTTCGCTTCTATTGTATTTTGGCGGATAAATTTATGCAGTAAAAAAGTTCGGTATTGATCAGTAGAAGCCTTGAGACTCAGTAGAAAATTGATCTTAAATTATCGTTTTGTAATTTATATAGTTAATTGAATGACATTTGCACAGGTGATTTATGGTACCGCAAATGCGGTTTTTTAAAATTGAAAGTTCTTGTTAACTCTTTTCAGATAAAATAATGTGAGGTGCGCAGCATCACACAACTGTCCTTAGCTCTACGTCAATTACCTGATTTTCGTGGCTTTTGGTACTAATTCAATTTATTATTCACTCAGTTCATTTAAACATGGTAGTTGGCCAGGTTTCTGGGTCTTTGACCTCCACAAAAGTCCGCACGTGGCCTAACGTTATCAATGGCCCTGACGGAAAGTCATCGTTTTCCCGTGCACTGGCGCTCTTTGTCGTATCTGTGGGAAAACCCACTCCTCAGCTATTTCCAACTGACAATGGATGTCCCCTTCTTCTGGACTTTCCGAAACATCCTTTCCCCCTCCCGTCAAGTTAAATTGCTCTCCACGACAGATAGCTCCTCCCAAACGTATTCACCTACGAGTTCTCGCAAAAGTCGGTTGTCTACCAGTTCTCTCAATACTCAGTCATCCATCAGCACTCGTCAATGGCAATAAGTGTTCCCAGTTCTCCCAACGATTCGTTAACTCAACTCTCTCTCTCTCTCTCTCTCTCTCTCTCTCTCTCTCTCTCTCTCTCTCTCTCTCTCTCTCTCTCTCTCTCTCGCGTCTCTCTCTCTCTCTCTCTCTCTCTCTCGCTCTCTCTCTCTCTCTCTCTCTCTCTCTCTCTCAAAAAATTAAATAGAATTTAAGGAGTAATGATAATAAGGAAAAAAAAACACATGTATATATATATATTGGATTATGGCAAGCTCACTTGATATCTTTGTAAATATTGTTAATACTTGAGAAGAAGGAAGAATTATTTTTGATTATTTTTGTAATTTTGTTTTCTGCCATCGTGGTAGAGAGGGCCAAATGGCCCTAATGTATGCGCAGATTAATAAATGAACAGTCAAACAGTCAAACAGTCTCTCTCTCTCTCTCTCTCTCTCTCTCTCTCTCTCTCTCTCTCTCTCTCTCTCTCTCTCTCTCTCTCTTCACTTAGTGTCTCACAACCAGTTCACATGTATTTAGAGTCCCTTGTACTCTCACATTCAAACTGATAACGCTATTCTGTCAATTATAATACAGTCCTCACTAACGATCACCACGTTCATTTATTTCTCAGTTTCAAGCTCACCCCTTCGTACGTCCAACACTTGGTAAAACACCACTTCACAGAGGTTGAAAGCGGTTGCGCGTACAGATCCGGAATTTATTGTGCTGCTCTCACCCATGCCCCGAACATTATTGAGCTATTGGTAGACTGGGGATCGATAATGCTGTAGACATGATCTTGTTGAGAAAGAGTAGTTTTTCCTGAGTACTTGGGAGGGACTGCTGTGGTTGAAATTTTGGAATTCTGTAGTAGTTTCTAAACATCCTATGAGCACTATCAAACTATCATCGTATCAGTACATGATTGGACCACCACCTCAGAATCCAGTAACACTTGTGGGGAATTTATAAGTCAAAAACTGCGCTAAAATCGATTTTCGTCGAAACGTTTGGTAATTTATTGTGCTGCTCTCTACATTTTCCCACGGATCAGAATTTTACAGTATTCTTGTCTGATATGGAGCTGTCTATATAAAATATTTAATCAAAATAGTTACAGCCGCATTCAATAAAAAAAATTTGGTTTATCGATCACTATGACAACTATAGTGAGTATTTCATACGCTTATTTTGGCGGGCTAGGCGTCATTTGTCAACGCATTTCATTGTGCTGATTTCTAATTCGTTTCATAGTTGAATATCCAAGGCTTAGGGGCAAACAAATTTAGCCTAGTAGGAAGATTTATGTGTGTCTGTGGAGGTTTTATAAGAATCCAACCCAGAAAATACAAACAAATTTTACTGTGCAACCACTTTCAGCACTGAAGTTCGACGTGAAGTGAAATCAATAAAAAGTGAAACTCTTCGTTAAGTTGATATTACTCGCTCAAGGCGACGATAAACATTCAACGTCATTATCTTCAAACGTTCGCTATCCATTTCGTAATTAACCTCCCGTCGGCCCAGATCTTCAGAATTTCCGCTACCGAACGTTTCCAGGTCATTTTCCGGGTCGCCTCGAAGCTGATGAGCCTTCAACCTGATCGATAGCACTCAACTAATTCAGTTGGAAAACCGCGACATGCAAAACGGATTGCACGCAAGAACGGCCGTTTGGTTCGCCCTCCAATCATAACTGTCAAATATCTACAAGTACCAATTGGGTTAAGCTAACGTCAAAATCATCGTCGCCTTACAAATCGTCGTTTGGAATTTAAGAGATGAGTGCACTTAGTCGATTGGTTGTCGTTCATTACACGTCACACGACTGTAACTAGTTACTCCACGAACACTCGAATTCGAAGTAATTATCCTCACATCTTGGGGCTCAAGCTCTTTCTAGTGCTAATAACGTCATTCGAGCAAACTGTCTGCGTGTATGACGCGAGCAGCTCAACAAATTAACAAAAATATTGATAATCGACCTAAGTAGTTTGGAGTCTTCTCTGCACTACAAAAATGAGAGAGCTGCCTAACTATAAATCACCTCCGACGCGATATTCAGCCTGCAGATTAACAACGAATACCAAAATAACGATCGAAACGCCCAATATTTTTTTCCCTCGAAAACGGTTACAACGATTTTGAATACATTTCTTGTGACAACGGTTCCAAATAACATGGCAATAATATGACTTTTCATTAGTAGAATAATTACTAATTAATAATAATCAAACATATCGACAAAAATCTATTTTACTGCAGTTTTGCCATCATAAATCTCACTCATTCGGTCCGATAAACTCACTGCACAATGGCAATTTAATTGAAGGTGTGAAATAATCAGAAACATCCTATGAAATTTCGGAATTCAACGACCTTCGTCCGAGGGACATACATTTTGCAGTTCAGGTCGAGAACGGTTAAAGCGAATGTTCAAGGAAAATTCGTGGTTCGACACTTCTCACAACTTTCCCTAGCCCCACGTACATTCCAACAACTAATCCAGTATAGTTTTCATTCAGTTCATAAGAACTGAGACGGACTGTGTTTGTTGAGCTCAGAAGTATTAGAAATGTGAAGATCAGCAGAGATCTCAACATCAAAAAATGCGACCAGTTATATCACTTTACTTATTACGCCTAAAGGCTAAGTAAAAATTGCTTATGCACAGGTGAATCCTGTTGTTCGGCAGACCGAATTGACTGGGTCTTTAGCCTCCAAAATGTTTGCACGGTTTCCCCAAACACCTTCGTCCTCAATCCTCTTTGTTACCTATGGAAAGTCCACCTCTTCATTTATTTCCTATTGATAACAGATTTTCCCTGTCCTGGACTTTTCCATCTATCTTTTCCCACCCCTCAATTTTAGATTCCTTATCCCAACACACATCTCCTTCGAATTCAGCCATCCTTCAGCTCTTGCGGTACAGTCTCTCTCCCTCCACTTAGTACCTCACAACCAGTTTCACATGTGAGTCCCTTGTTTGCGTTTATATACTCACACTCAACCGGATATCGCTATTCTGCCTAGTGTAATACAGTCCTCACTCATGCTCAGTAATTTCTCAGTTTCAAGTTACCACCCCATTTGTGGGCCCACATTTGTCGTGTGTCTTAAATGACCCAATTAATTCTGAAACCATAAACATTACCAGTTTTCATGTTGAACGTTTGGTTACGTTTTGCGGAGTTCATATGCACCAAGTGAGACAGGTTGGATTGATTTGTAGAACGGTAAAAATCGCTGAATACACATGGTCTCGTCGTAACCATACTAAGGTACCTTGCCAAGGAATAGAAAATGCTTAGTATACCTCATTATATTCTCACTAGCACCGCTCCCTAGACTACATCAACCACAAGAATTCTAACCTATTGGTTTATCATTCTTTCATTCAGTCAATATTGTTAAAGCCGTTTTTGTAAAAAAAGCTGGTGGGATGCTTCCCAAAACTTTCCTCAAATTGTATTTACTGATTTGGAATTATCAGATAGAGACTATGAGGTGTTCTTCTTGTGAACGTTATTAAAGGGTCATCGTGTAGTGTCTGGCGCTGGCCAAATTAGTAGGAATTTTGAGCTCGTAACCTTCGCACTTTCCCCTAACAAGAAGTCCTTGTTTCGGGCCTTCCCTGAGCATCGAGTCCTCTGACCTCAAGCCCTTAGTTTGTAGGTGCGGGAAAGTCTGACCTGCCACTTCTTCAATTCAGTTTAGTTATTTCCCTCGGCCGGTTTTCCCCTTTCTGGACTTTCCAAAATTCCCTTTTCCCACCCCTCAAGTTGAAGCATATGTAGCTCTTTCCAATGCACAGTTGTTTCCCAGTTCTTCTGATCGACACTCATCTCCCAGGTCTCGCTATCAACTCTCATGCTACTCACAGCTCTACGGACTCTCCCCACCAGTTCACCTATTCAGAAAACCAAGTGACCGTGTATTCAAAACTCTATCGTGTTAAGCAAGTGTATCTTGTTCAATTCATGAGTCGTTTTTAATTTCTTTTTCGTGCACCCAACAGGTAGATTATTGGATTGCCACACTGAACACATTCTGAACAATTCGCCTGTGTTTTCGGTCGACAACATTTTTCCAAGCGCCACTTTGAAATTTTGATGCTTTACATTTCACGGCACAGGGATTTCAAATCAGCAATTTTCAGCAGTTTTATCACATTTACGTCTTGCGTGGTATCTCCTTCTAGGTATTTGTCGGTATTGAGTCAAATAGGACGGGTTTCATAGGTGTAGGACTGCGTCTAAATGGAAAACAGTGAACTTATCATAAATATAGTCAGGCGCACAATATAGCGAGAGTTATCATTTCCCGAACTGCCTCCCATCTCACTCCAACTACCTACCAGTTCAACTGGTCATGTCATGCCTAGCGCACCCTAAAAAATATTCGTTGTTCCGTTGTAGCCAGGTCATCAATGGTATCGTTCACTGGTATTTTTCGATGTTGAAACGAATGGGAAGGGTCGCGGAGGTGTGCATCAAGCTGTGCAATCATGATATGCGCGAGAATGATAAACTGTTGCGTGATAATTTGCAGCGTTTATATTTAACTCTGCTCATTTGCTCTAGTTCAGCGCGGGGAAAAGTTCCAAAGGAGAAATTGCCTAATAGCGAATGATTTAAATTAACTATACAATGCCTGGGAAGAATATTGAAGAGGATTTCAAAAGTGTGGAGCGTCGCTCCTGTTATTTATCTCTAGAACGGAAGCTGCAGCTTCCCTTGACGTTTTCTCACTACAGCCTCCCGACGTGGACATTTAATTTCAATAGTCCCCACCATTTAAAAGCCGCCTGGCGGGAGAGCGATTGAGCATCTGGAGGGGAACAAAAGACCGGTTCACTTAAAGCGAGTTGATGCGTTCTAGAGAATCGCTTTGGCAAATGGAGCGTTGCGAAGACGCGCCCTTTTCTATCGCCGCTCGTGCTCTCCTCACAACTGATTAGTAGATTCCTCTTGGCCCTAAACGAATGAGTGAGAGCGATGAAAAGTTCCTCGGCCCGAGGTGAGATTTTGCGTCAGAGGCGCGTACTGTGTGGATTCGTTCGCACGGTACGTCTCGAGCCTCCAGCGTCTTATTTGGTCAGCTTTTATTAACCAACACTCGCTCACATATCTGAGCGCACATCATTCAATAAATCACCTAGCCTTCGCTGAAAACTGCACTAAAATTGGTAACGATCCGAAACCAGACAACCCCCTCCTAATTTTTAAAATGTGAATGGGATAGTCGTATTCCCCAAATGTTCAAATTTGTTAGGAACTTGTTTGGTTTTACCACATTTTCAGGTTCCCAACAATTTTGCAACAAATTCACTCGATCTTCCAACAATTTTTACTCGATTTCTATCCCCCCCCCTCCATCACTTCTTATTATTTTATTGTATTTACATTCGTTGTTCCTTAATTCTACTCAAGTCCTCAGTCAGTTCAACTGCATTGCTTTTTCCTTTAATTTCGAATTTTGTTTCCATTTTCCTTCAACTTTTATTAGATTTTCCAACAGATTTCATTCAATTTTTCCTTTTTTAGCCCTTTTGAGGTAAGAAGTCGCTGAAGAATGTTTCTTTCGAGATTTCTTCGAATGTTCACTATTCAAGTTTGTGTGTGTGTGCCTGTCAGTGATCGTGATTGTGGGAAAACGGCAAAATCAAATCGGCTCAAATATGATATTTAACGCAGGGCGCCGAAATAAATCAGGAAAATTGGTTTAAAATTAACTACAGTTATCGCAGTGATCGAAATATCAAATATATTTAGTAGTAATCTTATTATAAAATTTTGTCCGTGGAAAAATATTGCTCATGTCACGCTGGCGTAATCATAACAATCACAGCGCTAATCTTCGGAACTTTCGGAATTGACAAACGTTTTCGTAGTACTTTCAATGCGCAAAACTGAGGTTATTATAAATTCCCGTCGAATGGTTTACCTATAAAGCGAATTTCTTCGCCGAAAATGGCTCAAACGATTTTGATTAAACCTTCAAATCCTCTACCAATCAATACCCAACTTTCATGCTCTTTCAATGTCTGTGAAAATTCACTGAACGGAGTTGCTGGTCTTTTTTTATTCAACGTTTGAAATAACGGCTGCGATGATTCTCATTATACTCACATATTATCTTCAACTAGTCAGTATCTGTATATAAACGTTCCTCTGAAAGCTCGTTTAGCAGCGATATCAATCAAAGCGCCAAACATTGTGTTCCGGGATTTCCGTTGTAGTCGCATAATTTGATCAACATGACCGAGTGTTTTTTTCCACTTTTGTTCCCCACAACTATTTATGTGACGATCCGTTGAACGAAGCTAAAATATATTCGAAAACAGAGAGATTTGAAATGATTGTTTTTTTGATGGTCTTACTCTCAACTAACCAATACCTACATGTTGTTCTCTGAAATTGTTTTGTGGAAATGCTTTGTACGAAACCATATAAAGCAGATCGTCGGTACGTACTGGGGCTGCGGAAAAGTGTGTGTTGCTGGGCATCAGATATTTACGACGTGTCCTGCCTTATATCTCCGTTCAACGGATAGTTTCATAGATATATATGCAGGGGTATAGGTTTGTAAAAGACACTTCGCCACGTGTATCAAGCTCAAATTAGCTCTTACTCTACAAAGCTCAAACGATCTACGGCAAATTCCAGAGATTCAATTAACGTATTAGATCTGCAGAACTTAAAGGGCTCCCCGTTTCTACGTAATACGTTAAATTATGTAGTACCAATTGATGTGAACTGAGTAACTTACAACGGAGACCGCTTCCATTCCCTTACTGGTATTAAAACTGAGAAAATAATTCCTTCCTCTTCCCGTCATGGAAGTCCTAACGTTTGCTAAGTTTATAATGGCACGATAAGTACGAGTATGTGGATGTAAATTGAAGGAGCTCCTGCTACTGCACACCAACTTTTCAAGGTCTGGGCTGTTAAACCATCAAATACGTATCGTTGATTACGACCTTAATTAATGGTGAGATTATGCTAGTTATTCCATTAAGGTCATGACATAAGTAGAAGAAACTCAATAAATTCCGGAATGGTAACTGCAATCTGTTTCTCGGTGTAGACGTTTGAGTTGAACCAAGTCTCACCCATACTGAGGGAATAACTTTTTTTTCTTTCCCTTGAAGGTACTGGGAAACCCCTCACTGGTTGTGGGCGAGCATGAGCCCCCTTATGTCCTACCAGTTCTACTCCCACCAGCTTCCACGGAGCGAGTACTCTGATACGGCTTCCCCACCATTCTCGCACGAAACGCTAGACAACCCAGAGGTCGATACTTGCCACCTCCTCTGGTAGCAGCTGATGAACGCAAAGCACTCTGAGGCGCAGTGCAGCCAGAGCCCCTCACACGTACGCAGTACATGCTCTGCTGACCCTAGCTCTGCCTGCCAGAATCTGCAATTGTCTACTGCTGACCTACCAATGTTGGCCAGGTGGTACTTTAGTGGACAGTGACCTGTGAACAGGACACGTATCATCCGTATCCGCTCTCCAGAATGTGGATCTATCTTGTTCACTCCTTGGAGAGTCGGCCACCATTTTCTGGATGGCCCCGTTGTACTGCTCTCCTCAGGTGTGTGCCTCCTGCCTAGGAAGACTCCTAAATATTTCACTTTTTGTATGATCGTCACACACCTCCCCTTGAGCAGGAGCTCCCGCATTATGAAGTTGCGCTTCCTGGTGAACTGGGCTAGGCTGGTTTTGTCTGGATTGATATATAACCCCTGCCTGCTACACCAACTTTGTACAGCATTCAGAGCAAACTGCATCTGTTCGCCAATCACACTTGCTGATTTTCTCCTCATAATTATTACCAAGTCATCCGCGAGGAGGGTATCGGCAACAAGCAACCAGAACAAGAGGCGAGAGTCTCTCCTCCCATCTCCGAGTAGAGATTGATTGACCTTGTGCGATGAATCACACCCGCTATTTTTACTTCAATCCTCCAATTGTTAGCAATTCGTTTCCCGACCATTTATTTAATTTGTTAGAAGGGAATTTGATTGTGGAATCGATTCGTAACGACTTCTTTTCAATCTTCCGCAGTTCCTGTCTCACGATACAATTTTTATCGCCCGATAAAGGTTGCGAACGCCACAAAGAAATGTCCACCGACTGCATCGACCACTTCGATTTATGGGGGCGACGCAGTATCAATTTTAGTTACTCCCGCGTCCTCGTTGCGACTGAAATCCCCTCCGCCGAATAAATTCCAGGCGACAACTCCCTGGAAAGGACTCGGTCGAGGAAGGAAGTCCGTATCTGGTCGTCGTTCATTTGTCGAGGACAGCGGGGTCGTAGCGTTTCGTGGACGTTTGCCGCTTCGGTGAGCCGACCTGGACGGTCCTTGAACGTCCAATGCAGGAACTGGTTGACCGCACTGGATCCTCTTTTAACCAAGTTCTTTACGTACAAAGATGCAATTCTCGAACGATTCGCGGACCTAAATAAACCAAGCAGTTAACGTTCCTAACGTATGCTGAGTAGAAAGTAATTTATAACCGGGTGAAAATTTTGTTAGAATCTTTGATCATTTAAAAATCCACTTAGCCCAGTACAAGTTTGAGAAAAAGCTCTAAATGTGTGTCTCTGAACGCGATCGGGAAAAAATAGCAAAGCCAGCTCAAATTTAATACACAGGTTGCAGATCAACATTAAGCGCCAAAAGTTGAGAGCAAAGTCGATCCGAAACTAACTGTAGCAACCGAAGTGATCGAAACATCGATTGAGCGTAAATATTTTATTATTTGAGAAAATAGCGAGAGCAGCACAATAAATTATCAACGATTTTACAGCAGTTTCCTCCATCAATCATTTGAAAAGGCCAATAAACTATCAGAACAATATCGTTTAGTCACGGTTTTAAAATAATTAAAATTTACTTTTGTCGTCTGTTTCATCTAATTTTGTCCGCTACCCGAGGGGCGAAAAAGGTGAGAAAAAAGTAAACTTTACGTATCAAACCCTACTGAGTCAAAACAAAACAATTTGGGAAAATTGTGTGTTTGTGTGCGTATATCTGTGAACCCGATTGACAGAAAACGGCTGAACAAAATCAGCTCAAACTTGATACCTACTTTTCACGATGTGATCCCAAAATAAGGGTATGTGCAAAATCCATTCAAGACTAACTGTATTTATCATAGTGATGAAAACAATAAATATTTTTTTCTCAAAAACAGCTATAACGATTTTGAATAAGTTCGTTATATACACAGCTTCAAATGACACAAAAATACCACAAAATTCTCATGAATGGGAAAATGACGAGAACAGCACAATAAATTTCCGAACATTTCGACGAAAATCGATTTTAGCGCAGTTTTTTCTTTATAAACTTCGTCCTAATGTACCTAGGATCTTCACAAAAATTGAGTTGGTAGTCCAAACAAGTACCAGTATCAGTAGTACTCCGGAATTTCCGGTGTTTCAAACCCCACCGTTTCACTTACTACCATTTCTCACAGTGTTTATCCGATTACTTTGAAACGGTGAACGCGGCCCTTCTGAAAAAAATCACTTGGACAGTCTCTTAAATCGCCAGTGATGTGATTGATCAATAATAGTTGTGGTGCAAGATGGAGCAGCACAATAAATTCCAGAACCAGAAGCGCCACCCGCTGTCATGTTAAAAATTGAATGAAAGGCAGATTTGATTATTTGTTAAGAGTCAAAGGAATCGCTGAATGTACGTGAGGCTAAAGAAAGTTGAGTGATGCGTCGCACCAGATATTTTCTATTCAACTTTCGCATCATTTTCTACTAATCATGCAGTGACGTTTTTCTCCTTTAATATCTGTGAAAATTGGGTAAACTGAAATATTGGGCTCTTAAGCGAAATTATTTTTGTTCTACTTGATGACAAAACAGCTCTACAAACATTGTTCTCCATATCTTTTTTCTTTGACGGCCCGTGAAACGGAGACACCAACTAAACGTAGTTTTGAGCAACTAGACAGCTTCTTCTGGTTAACAAAAAATAACGGGCTTCCATCCACTCGGCGTGCTCCAGATTTCGGTTTGCAGTTCAAGTATGTCAAAGGAGTCAATAAAAGCTCGATTGAGTCACGCGAAGTGATCGTCAAGAGACGTTAACCTCAATCACACCAGTAACCCTTTCCACTCGGCACCTGAAATATTTTTCATCGCGCGTTTGGAAAGAAAACGAGGGCTCCGCAATTATCTACTCGATTGTTCAATTATCAAAGTTCTGTAAAAAGTGAACACATTGCAGTACGAAATTTAAATACCAGCGAAAGGCGTTCGATGTGTTGTCAAAAATTGGTAATCGTACAGAAGTTTAAAACTTCGCAGTCCTTTTTATGTTGCGACAAAGGCGTAGGAACAGTTTTGAAAACTTTCTCGAGCATTGATCTATTGACTTCGATTAAACGTATCTTAATCTAACCCATACCCAGTAGTGGATCCCAGCACCCCCCACCCTGAAAGTTAGGATAAAACATTTCACGTCTAGTTTATTAGCAATATTGGCTACTCTTTTTTTACATTTCCCTGCATTTCTTCGTGGCATCCATAATGCCAACGACAATAATAAGATCCGGAAACAGAAAAATGAGTAAAATAAAATATCTGGTGCGTTGCAACACACAACTTTCCTTAGCTCTACGTCAATTCACTTTGTACATGGCTAATTCTATTTAATCAATTCATTTATCACTCAGTTAATTTGAACTTGGTCAAACAACACTTTACGGCAGCAGGAAGCGGTAGCGCTTACAGTTCCGGAATTTATTGTGATGCTCATACTCATTTCAGGACCATTATTGAGCAATTGGTACACAGAGAATTAATGGGGCTGTAAAAATTAATTTTTTGAAGAGGATAGTAATTACTTTTGCAGAGTTATTGGGTAAAAACTTTGAGAACTGGTAGTAAGCGAAATGGCGGTGGAGTGACCCCCATGTATCTCATGAGCGTTTTCCAACACTCACGCTATAGGTATTGGATTGGACTACAATAACAATTTTTGTTAAACATTCTACTAACATTCCAGCGGAGTTTATAAGGAAAAACCCATGGTATAGTTGCCATATTGGGAGCTATCAATATAAAAATTTTAATCAAAATCGTTAGAGCCGTTTTTGAGAAAAAATTATTTGGTGTTTTGATCACTATGATAACTATAGTTAACTTTCGGTGGATTTTGTTCATACCCTTATTTTGTCGTCCCATGGTAACCTGCGGGCTGGATATCAAATTTGAGTGGATTTGGTACGGTGGTTCTCTCTAAAAATCGTTCACAGACACACACACACAGACCATTTTCCCAAATAGTGTTTTTCGGACTCAGGAGGGTCTGAAACGTAAAGATCTGAAGAGAACTCAAAAATTTTTTTTTCAGCCGATTACATAACTACGTAGAGCCAAGGAAAGTAAGAATAAAGACATCATCGTCTGGCCGTTAAGTCAGTACTGGAGTCAGTCAGTTGGTCGTAGTCTTTATATACGAAGAGAAAGGTGAAAGGGGTGATGGAGCGTCGGGGAAGGGGCGGGGAGAGGTCTTGTTGGTCAGTCTTGTTAGTAGTACCTTAGCCGGACTGGCTGTGTTAGGTATTAAAGAAATTGGGTTATGTCCGCCAGTAGGCATATTACTTAAGTTAACGTACCTGTTAGGTGAGTCCGTCTCCTCTGGCTTGTGAGTTACTGTGGGCAAGCGCTTTCGATGTAAAGACATCATCGTCTGGCCGTTAAGTCAGTACTGGAGTCAGTCAGTTGGTCGTGGTCTTTATATACGAAGAGAAAGGTGAAAGGGGTGATGGAGCGTCGGGGAAGGGGCCTGACTGACTCCAGTACTGACTTAACGGCCAGACGATGATGTCTTTACATCGAAAGCGCTTGCCCACAGTAACTCACAAGCCAGAGACGGACTCCTCACCGATACGATAGGTACGTTAACTTAAGTAATATGCCTACTGGCGGACATAACCCAATTTCTTTAATACGTAAAAATAAACATTCGTTTGTCCGGTCTGTGATGCTGTTGTGTAGCATCACACTCATCATAATCCTGGCTAATTCGACGATACGCTGCTAATACGAGAGAATAAAATGGTGGCACTAGTTAACTGGGAGTAACCTATAAGTATGGTCAAACAGATAGAACTTTTTTGGGAAAATCAGAACCATTGAAGCAGTTTTTGTGAAATTTTAAAAATTAATATTTGGGGGTTGTCAAATCCCGTTTCTTGATGTAGCTCGGCGTTACATCTCTGTTCGACGATTAGTTACAGAAACATTTGTGGGACATCAAATGTCGTTACAGGTTGCAAATAGACACTCCGCCAGGTAGATCAAATTTGTTTTTATTACTTCGCAAGTAAGTAAATGCGAACCAAAACCAAAATCAACCAAACCACCGAAACTATTCCCGTATGTGGTTGAATAATTCGCAATTTCAGAAATAAATAACACGTGTTACGTCTACCTATAATATAACTTAATAATTTATAACAAATTGATACAAGATTAAAGGTCTTGGTTGTTGAAGAAAAAGGATTTCAACGATTTATTAATTTGAAGAGGGCGATAAAATAATTTCTTTATTAGATTCAAAGGAAGCAAATTATACTATTTTATTGCCTAGTACCTACAGATACTTTGCGCCGCAGCTGTGTGGCATTGAGGGAGTACCATGTTCCCTGACTGTTGAAAACGAGATGCTGCGGGAAATTGAATGGGTCGTGTTGCAACGTTCATTTGTTCGAATAAAGACAAGGGAAGTGTTAGACAGCTGCTGTTAGTGCCTATCCAAATAAGAGCTTTTAAAGACAGAATTATGAATTTCACAGCCGAGGCACAAGCACTCCCCCAGGCAGGCACAGCATAAAGAATTATTGTCCGAGCAAGAGGAAAGTAGATCATTCTCAGAAGTGATATGGACAGCACCGATCGCAATCTGGCAAAAACGTAAATAAACTTTCGTAGGTTTTTATTAACATGTGCCATATGATTCAGCCAATTCATGCTAGATTAAAAAAACACGCCCAAATGCTTTAAATCAGAGCTGTGGCCTATTTTAGGGCATGTCAATCATAGAGATAAATCGCAATATATTGTATGAACAAGAAGGGTGAATGGCAATTATATTGTTTTTTTTTTTCAAATTAAGAGATAACTTATTCGCAATAAACCATAAATTCACGACCTGCAGTTGTGCATTTAATTTCTTTAATCCTCCGATGAACGAAAATCTAAATCAAGACAAGCCTGAAAATGAGATTTGCAGAACATTAATAAATTATCGATTGCATAATTGTCCCATAAACGGCATTGATGGCGTAGAACAGATTTACGGCACAATCATAACTGAGTGGTACTTCCACTGTGTTCTCATGGAGATTCTCGTAGAAATGCAAGATACAGGGCTCGTATTTGCAGCACATCGTCGCCTTTGCATGGGTTACGGAAAGGTGTGTGATGCACCGCACCAAACCGTTTCTGCACGTATTCAAATTGCCGGATAACCAAAATACAGGCACGGTGGTTCGCCTTCATTTCCTTTCGGTCTGAATAATTCACAAAATACGTCATATCTACGCCGAGGAATTGGCTTTTAAGGCAGTTCCTTTCGAACTAATTAGCCGAATCCCGATACGGGCACGGCGGCAATTCTAAGCGATCCGCAAATGACGCCCTAAGAAATCACACGCGGTAGCGAGTCTTTCCGCAATTTTGCTTCCTTCTGGGCCAAATACCCCGGCTCGACAGAGCTCGTTAAGTTCGACCTTACGAGGCCGTAAAAGGACGCCGCCCTGAGCGAAGTGTCTAGTGGCGAGCGATTACATTAACGCGTTACCTGCTGTTGCTATTTCTAACGTAGCTAATCGCCGTTTGCCGGCTATGCCCGTCAAAGAAACGAAATTGGTAGCCCGTGGACGTAATCTGCCATCTTCCCCGACGTCACTTGAGCGTGTAGGGCGAATACTACGTACCCACTACTCATTTCAATAACGTCACCAGCAGAAAAAATATATCAGGTGCGCCGCATCGCACAACTTTCCTTAGCTCTACGTCAATTCACTTGTGTTCATGGCTATCCATATCACTTCAACGAGGCAGAAAGCGGTAGCGCTTGCAGTACCAGAATTTATTGTGCTTGTCGTGCTCATCCCCCGACCATCATTGAGCAACTGGTACACAGAGAATTAATGGGGTAAAAGCGGTGGTCCGAATTCCAGAATTTCTGGAATAACCCCTGTATATCTTATGAGCTTTATTCGAGTCTCATCGTATAGACACTTGGTTGGTGTACCACTTGAATTTTTCGGAAGATTCTAGCAACATTTGAGCGGAGTTTATAAGGAAAAAACTGCGCTACAATCGATTTTTGTTGAAATGTTTGGTAATTTATTGTGCTGCTCTCGTCATTTTCTCACAAATGAACATTTTACTTTACAGCATTTTCGTGTCATTTGAAGCTGTGTATATAAAAAATGTAACCAAAATCTTTTTAAGAAAGAAGAAAATTTTAAGAAAAAAATTTAGTGTTTTCATCACTATAACTATAGTTAGTCTTGGGTGGATTAGGCTCATACCTTTATTTTGGCGTTCCATGGCAGCCTGCAGGCTAAATATTAAGTTTGAGCTGGTATGGTGTAGCCATTTTCTCTCAATCACTTTCACAGGCAATTTTCCCAAATAGTGGTGGTTTCAGGCTTATAGTAGGGCCTGAAACGTAAAGATCTGAAGAGAACATTTTTTAAGCCGATTACTTAGCTTCCCTTTTACTTCATAATAAACTATGAAGGTTATCACGTAGAGAAATACACCAGTTATTGAAATTGTGAACTGTTGGATTGTTGGATTTGGGAAAACGGGTTGAGTTGCAGTCCAGTACGCTACACTTTTTCACATGAACACGTTCCTTTATTTACATTTTAGTAAGGTTAGGTTGAGACCCAAAACAAAAGGATACCTCGAGTGCAAAAGGGAGATGGAGCGAGCAGACGTCAAGTGAGAGGTCAATACATAACACTATCCCCTGGTAGTTTGAAGTCAACGAAAAACTCTTCTACAAAATATAAATGAAATTGCTTGTGAAAGTTCTTATGGAGTCTGTGAGAATGTGAATCTCCTAGGAAGATGACGTTCACGTAGAGGGTATCTGCGTTGAGAAGTGACTGGGGTGTCTGGCTGGCCTTATTAATTGAGGACTTTAGGCAGAACTCGTCGTAGCGAGCGACGGGCCCTGTGAGGGCGAGAGCATTGGAAAGTACGACGACGGGGATGAAGACACGTATGGTGTATTTTGATCAGCTGGAGCAGAACGGAGTTGATCTATGTGCCATTTAAAACTGATCCCATTACTCCCTATGAGACAGTGGAGGTCCCCGAGTTTTGCTGCGATGACACCAGGTTTCCAAACAGACGTGTTGTTGCCGTCTGAGCGGAACATGACCTCCAGCATTGAACGACCGGAAATGTGGGGCAAAATTGGTCGTTAGTCTTTCTGACATCCGTGCTTTGAGAACTGGCATAACTTGATCAATCCTAGACTTGACGATTCTTCCCAAGAACAGATGGTGGTTTTCCTGTGGTTTGGTGAGGAGTTTTATGGTACTGGAGTAAGAACTGGTTGATCAAGTTTTGCAGAGTATTCTTATTAGCGCCTGAGGTGGCCAGGGCCTTTTTTAAAGTTTGGACAGCACGTTCAGCCTGTCCATTGGTCGAGGGGTGATATGGAGCTGTGGTGCGGTGGAAACGGACGCCTTGTTCCTTCAAGAAGGTCTGGAAGAGCTCTGAGGTGAATTGTGGACCATTATCCGTGACTACTAGTGTTGGGACATCAAATTGAGAGAAAACTTTACCCAACATGTTACATGTCACTTGGGCAGTTGTCAATGTGGTGACAGATACATGAATCCACTTGGAATAGGCGTCGACAGCGTCCCATGAACTGGCCCTGCATAGTCACAGTGGATTCTCTTCCAAGGAGCGTTAGGGTATTCCCAATGATGAGAACGTGATTTCGGAGGTGACTTTGAGTGTTGAGCACATTCAGCACATGACTTTGACATTGTCTCAATTAAGGAACGTGCTAATCCCTTCATCTTCACTATACCAATGTGAGCCATATGTAGCTCTTGCAGCATTGCTTTGGAATTTCTCTGGTATCACCACTCTATGTCCAAGTAATAGGCAACCCTCGGAGGACGAATATGGAGAGCTTCATTGCCACGTAATCCCAGAGCTGTGATATCCTTCCCTGCTTGAACAGCATTCAGAATCGGCGTGGGGGTCTCTGCGTGTTTCTTTGGCAATGTCGAGTGCAGTCAAAGGTGGTTGACGATTTAACGATTCAACGGAAAAAGAGTAACGCTTCGATAACCGAAAAACACACAAAATACAAAAAGAAAACGTACTTTCAAATGAAACGAATGCCCACGATCCTACGGCTGAAAAAAATAAATACAGGTGACTTTCTTATCATCTTGGTCACTTTACAGCTGGAACGAGAGACTGAATGAAATTCCTAAGCACGTCAGTTTACCGAATAACTGTTAGTTAGGTGCAATAGACCTTCGAGAGGACAATAAAAGTAAAATTAAAAAAAAGCTTCCAAACCTGCTTTGCTCTTAACTATATTTACATACAATTGAATAAATGCGCTTTCCTTAGAAAAATAAAATTGCAAATAAATATGAAAGAATATAAATCCCTCTGAAGGAGTAATTCTGGGAGTCAGCGGCTGTATATGGGGAGAGCCCACCTTTCGTTGGCCATATTATGCTTAGATCTAGAAGTCCTTCAACGGCTTGATTCTCCGAAATTTTCTTGTCTTGAGAGCTCCGGCAAGGAATGTATAGGTGGTATTGTAACAACCTGTCAAGAGAAAACGTCACGCTGGTATTAAAAGAAATGTTCGTACGCAGAAAACCGTGTCGCGTGGATAGACGAATATTGAGGAATGGCGGTTTCTGTAGACCTCTGGTCGCGGCATACTTGTTCAAAACCACAAACTATATCACTGCACCATATTTTACGCTTTATAATACAAAAAATGTATATATATTTGAACAAAATAAATAAATATGGCTTGACAGGAGCAGGAACTTTAATTGTAGAGGCCCAGCCCTACCATGGGGGCCTAAACAGATAATGCAGACTTAATGGTAACAGCCCAGGAACTAGCGACAGAATGCAGTAATTCTTACGCAACTTCCCTCCAAATATTGGCCCCACACACGTTATCATCGAGTGGACGAGTCCCCACATTCAGTCGCGTGTGAGCACAAATTTTCACATCCTTCAAAGGTGATTCAGTGAAGAGCTTCGTCGTCCGACAGGTTGCATGTGTAGCTGAATGCAGGTCGAGACCGACTATCTTTGTCGCGTCTGAAGGAAAATGTGGGCCAACGTTGGTCACGCTAAAAGCGATTCAATTCAGAGGGCTGAGAACTCGGCTCGTTCAGGATTTCGAAATTAACTCTCGTATCGTAACTAGGATATCTTATCTCGGCTCGTTTTACACAACTCAGATTTGTCGCTGGAAGCTTCGAACATTGAGAGAATCCTACTCATTCAACTGTTGCGCACGTTTGATATTCGAGATCACGTGGAAGGATAAAACGTATTGAACGTATTTGTGTGTTTCCTTTGGGCTTTATCGAACTCATTTCATTGTACGAACTAATACGCAAGTTATATTCTAGTCGACACTGCATTTGTCTTCCACGGCATCCCTACAGAAGCGAAATCTGTTACACATATTATCAATCAGCATTTGTAAAAATAAAATAAGGAACATTCCTAAATTTGACTCAAAATAACATTCAACTGAACAGTTCAAACGAGTTCACACGATCTCAGTGAACAACAGTATGGCAACGAACAACGCAGGTTGCGCGTGAGACTGAGAAAAGTCGTCTGATTTTACACGCTTCGCTTCGTCTAACGGTGTTATCTTTTAGAAGGGAGCTGAACATTAAAAATAAAAAACGAAAAATCTTCACTACTCGACTCAAGAGGCTTAGGAACAGAGGTCTGGCAAAGGATGTTTTGCCGACGTTGCAGATGGAGAAAAATATCCGGTTTGAATAGCGTTCCCTTCTTGACTCGTGAGTGCCAGGGCTTTCCGAAGATGGAAGGTCTATTTCTTCCCGACCCTCCTATCACCCTCCAGAAATGGAAGTCGAATGGTTTTTGACCTTAAATACTGATTTGACGAGTGAGCTCCTTATTTCAGGAATTTTTGTTCAGTTGCTGACGTTATTATGGAATGTGCACAGAGTCACAACACATTCGTAAGAAAGTGCTGTGAATCCTGAAATATACGAACACCTTGGAACGAATCAACTAATAGGTCCCTTGAAATTTGATTGATTTATATTAGTTTCGGAATTAGCCCGTGGTTTGCGTTAAAATGAAAAGAAAATATCCGGCGCCACAACTCGCTTCAGCTTCCCATTAATCCAATGTGTTTTTCACTCAGCTTACATGAACCTGGTTGTTCTTGACAAGAAAGAGATGGGAATTGGACACGGGTTAAAGAAATAGTGAATGTGTGACAATAGAAAAGCCGATCGTATTTATGTGTATAGCACTCATGAGAGGAGTTCAGAATACCACCTAAGAAAAATAATGGGAGTCCACATACACATTATAACGCAAACTTTGTTGTAATATTGTCAGAACACGCACTGGTCTGACTGAGGAGCGATGAGGGATTTAGGCGAGGGCTGAAAGAAAAGGGGAGTGGGATTACAGGAAAACCCAATGAACGATTGAACGTGTGTGACCTCAGGGAAGTACATTGACGTCTTGTATTTGAGGATTGAACTAAAGCGGACTGGCAATTATACGAGAGAATTGGGAAAATGGCATGAAAAAAAGAGACTAATTAATTGACAGGAGTTTAAGGGCCAGTTCTTAGGAAATTTAGGCTCAAGGTGGAATATAGTTGTGTCCTTATGTCTTAATGTTTGCGTTTACTGTTTTGTGACTATATGGACTAACTCCTTTGGAGTTAAGACGCGAGGAGAGTCAATAGAACATTTGTAACTGCTATCAGCCTACTGCCAACCTACTTCCGTCCAATCACATTCCTCCATCCCTCCATCAGAGGTGGAATGAAATAAAGCCACGCTCCTTCTATTAGTCTACACCCATAATTCGTTTGCCGTCTGTTTATCCTTATCAGTACCATCGATATCATTCTCGGTTGTTTAAATAGTAGCTACTAAAATGACCGAATTTCGGTCTAAAACACTATACGTGCCCGCTTTAAACACTGTTTGATGGATGTAAAATATTTGGGTGTCATTTACCATTGTGATTTACATCGAAACTGATCAGAGTGCTGAAACCGTTAATCCCTTTGCACCTAAAAAATGTTTTACGGGACTGATGTCACTGGCATGTAAACCCTTTCGATGATATTTGCGTATCAACATCGTGTGTGTGTGAGAGAGAGAGAGAGAGAGCGTAAAGAGAGAGAGAGAGAGAGAGAGAGAGAGAGAGAGAGAGAGAGAGAGAGAGAGAGAGAGAGAGAGAGAGAGAGAGAGAGAGAGAGAGAGAGAGAGAGTATGTATTGAAAGAAAATAACAAATTAATGTTGCTGCATTTTTAAAAATCAATAATATTACACGCTTGATGGCCAGAGGCCCGTCGCGGCGAGACAAGTTTTGTCAGAAAATGCTTCATGCTGACGTATGAATAATGTCGTATTATTTACTCTATTGATATTATTACCTACTTTCGGCCTACCGGAGCTGGGTCTATGACCTCCCAAATGTTTGCACTAGCCCCTAAAGGATAGTCATTGTTTCTCCAAACACCTTTCTTTCTCAATATCAAAATGGTCTTAAAAGGCCCTCACCTCAAGCCTTTGCTCTTAGCTGCAGTGCCCACATACCATAATTTAAATGTCGTCACCAAGGCCCCCTTGATCACTTTACTAAATTCATATAGTTTTCCTACGCCTCTTTTCGTTCCTTTTTCCTACCTGTTTCTCTCCTTTCAAAATGACACTCCTCCCTCATCACTAATATCATAAGCACCAATGTCTTATGCCCCTCACATTCTATATTTTACCTTCCACTCTCTTGCCGCACCCTTTTGCTTTCTTCAATGTTCTGTCCTAGCAACCCTTCTTCCTTACACTCTCGGCCTCATAAGCGTAATCATCCCATGCGTGTGTTTGGCAGGCCAAATTAGCTGGGTTTTCGATCTCTGGAATATCCACACTTGCACTCAACCGTACACACCACCCTACGGAAAGTCATAGTTTCTCCAAATATTTTTCAACCTCAACCCTTTTGTTTGTACCTGTGGAAACCCCGCTCTTCAGTTATTTTCAGTTCACAACTGATTCCCCCATTTTCTAGACTTTGCCAATTATCTTTCCCACCTCTCAATTTTAGATTGCTCTTCTCCACATACAGCTCCTCTCAAAAGTCAGTCATCCATCAGCACTTGCGAACGACAGTCGTCTTCCCAGTTCTCCCAACTCATTCGTCTTTCAAGTCTCGCGTCAACTCTCTCTCTTTCTCACTTTGAATAATGGATTCTACCCCTGGAGCATTCAAATAAATGACCCACTCCAACACAGCCTTCTTATACCTTCCCTTCTTACTGCTCAGAGGATTACTTAGGGAATCATTAGATATTTTACACAATATACGGTATTTTGGACTTTAGGTCGTTGCTGTGAGTCGAGTGAACGGGTTCACAACACTACCTATCAGCCGAAATCAGGTTTTATAGAAGAAATGTTGTGCAAAAATCAGGAATGGAAGAGAATGGACCAAAACAAGAAGCTTTTTTTTTAGAAATAGCTGTCTAATTGACAACATGTTAGTTGTTTTAAATAAAAGATGCGAAAGATAGCTGTGTGGTTTTCCCCACATCACCTTAAGAATACTTTAGTGGAGGACATTCAGGTTCCCATTCCCCCCATGAGCTTCAAATTATTATGTCCTATTGTAAAGAATTGTAATGAATATAGATTTGTATCGAAAGATTTAACA
This sequence comes from Pachypeltis micranthus, assembly GCA_020466155.1. Taxonomy (NCBI): domain Eukaryota; kingdom Metazoa; phylum Arthropoda; class Insecta; order Hemiptera; family Miridae; genus Pachypeltis; species Pachypeltis micranthus. The sequence goes on from CM035769.1 coordinate 46,611,149, forward strand.
GAACGTTAGCGCACGTGAGACGTTCTTGATAGCTCCGTACATTTTGAGTCGGTACATTTGAGGTACAGAAGGAAGATGAAGGGTGCGTGTGTTCGCGCTAGTGCCGGAGGACATGCCTGACTGCAACTGGAGATGCTCTTGACATTGTCGGATGTCCATCGCCGAATAAGGGCGTCGACCCTGTCGATCGATATTTAAGAGGCATGTTTACGGTCCTCGTTGAACTTAACCGTGCGAAAACAGATTTGCGTAAGAGTTAAGTCGATCGCCAAACTTTGCGTGGCTTCTCAGGCCCAAACAACCCTCTCTCGGTTTCGCAAGTTGGTCGCTTCACGGTCTATTGTGAGCGAAGAATATCGGATGGGAGTGCTGCCTGGCTGAGCTCTATTAGGCGGCCTCAATTAAACGAACAAAAGTCGCGGAGACGTTGCGAGAGACGGTACGAACGATTTCCATGCAGAACTCGAGATAAAAGCATCGTTTTGCAGACCTGTTAAGATGTGCCAACACGTTATCTACTCGATAAAAGCCTGAGACTATTAGACTTGTCAGTATTACGCGATGGGAATCTCCGACATTTTGAGATCAGTACTCGGAAACGTTAACGAACTCCTCGACGATTGCGTTGTAGACCCAAAACGTCCCACATTTACAGTGCATTTAGTTCCGTAACTTTTATTAATTCACGTAATCGCAACATAAAAGTCCGTTTTGCGGAAACCCTCAACAAAACGTATAGAATTTCGATTAATAGAAGAGTCACGCGTCGATATTATATTAACAATGCGATGTTAACTAATTTAGTTACTATTCACCTAAAATTACGCTTTCAGTTGAATTTTGAGTTCTACAAATATAATTTTTTCTGCATTTGGACCCATATCTCCCGTTAATAGATGATTACAGAAACAGTTACGAGAAACCTAAAATGTGCATAGGATGCTAAAAGATACACTCAGGTAGATCGCATTCAGATAGGTATTTACTGAGGAGAATTTGAAAACGTTAAAAATGCGGTTTTCGGCACATTTAAATTATTCTCTACATGCGACGAAGTGTCACAGAAACATCTACGGAATATATAGGAGTTGACGGCGTGCGATTTTGGCCTGAATTGATCGGGCCGTTTTTATACAAATTCACAAAAAGCATAAGCGTGAACCTTCTCTCGTCGTATTTTGAAAGAGATGGTTATGAACAGAAAGAGCTCTCAAGTTTACAGTGTTTCTGTTCTTCTCGTGGAAATTGTTCGTTAAAAAAAGTTTGTCGCTTCCAAAAAGAACGAACAAGAACTCTCAAATCGGACTTTACTTAGGTCTAAGTATGCAATCGGTGGCACAAAGTGGTGAGTTAACATCAGACCTTGACGTCTCAAAGACTTCCGAATCTTAAAAACACCGTATTGAGCAAGTGTTCCAAAAAACCATTAGAAGAAAACGATAAAATCGTTTCGGCTCAAGTTTGATATTTAGCGGGCAAATGATTATAGGCGCCAAAATGAGGGTACGCGTGAAATCCGTTCAAAAAGAGTTATTGTTACCATAGTGATCAGAACGTCAATATTCATTATCAAAACGGCTCTAACGATTTCGATGACAGTTTTTTATTCACCTCCTAACGAGGTGATAGTGAAATGAAATTTTTATGCGTGGAAAAATAATGAGAGCAGCACAATAAATTATCGACAATGTCACCGAATGGCAGAAAAAAATCTTGTCGGTCGTCCGATATGTTAAGTCTAATGATTGTGATCACATTTTTTTGTATAAATAGCTGCAACAACATGACAACCACGCGAAGCGTCATCCATCAATTGCTCTGCAGCGCTAGCAGTTTAGGCTTGTAGCCTTTCCAATTAGATGGAGGTCCATTCTTCTTCTCTACTAGTGGCTGTACTCTGGTTGTCCTCGTGATGTGTACAGCTGCTTCCACTCGGCTGCCAAAAGGTGGATTGGAATAACACTCGCTACCCAGCCTATCAGCTAGTACTATCATACATACCTTTTAACAGTGAATTACATTTTAAGAACAGGCGATATAGCGTCTGTGTATCATCCAATTTACGGTGGTCGAGGAACGTTGTGTGGGGCGCTCTCTCGGCGGATATTTACCGAGTAGCAGTGACCTACTGGCGTTGTGATTTTGAGCGGCTAGTCGAGACGACGAATCTCGTAGCGGCTCCGAGCTGAAGCAGGAAAAGGCGCGTCTCTAAATGTTTGTTGTGCGCGGACAGAGCAAAAGGCTGAAGATTAGAAAGAAAGCCCTGTCGTGTCGGAGGGAACCTATTAGTGGACGCATATTTAGATACGACTCCAAAGGAAGAAACGAGACCTTAAACAAATCTGAAGCGTCGGAAGGTACAGCCAAACTCCCGCGTCCGACTATTTTTCAGGTGGGGGCCCTTCTCCTGCAATGGCCTCGGCAACCTTCCTCTGTCAGTACACAGCGTACAACGGTTCAGGAAGGAGCCGTCGCGTCTCCAAACAACGTCCGAACGGAGTTTCGATTTCGAGATTTTTGTTTTCGTTCGTATTTTGTGCGGAACGACGAACTAAAAAATACAAAAAAAACAATGTGCGGTCATCGCCGCGACTTCAAATGTGACTCCGCGCGCTGATTATGTTTTCCACGTTTTTAGTTTTCATTTCTTGCTGTACGTTTGTTATCGGCATCACAGCCTCCTTCTCTCGAAGGCTCCTTAAAGGTAATTAATTTGCATATTAGCGTATACGTATCAGCTATACCTTTGCAGCACGCCTCCAGGGGCCCGCCAGATTAATGCCAAATAGTTTACTTAAACTTTCTATAAACGCATGACTTACAGAGCCTCAGAATAAATGTGAACGAAGCCCTTAAAATGGGAAAAATTGAGTTCTAATTCTCATAATAATTTTGCCTGATACCAACAACGAAGCTTTATAATTATCGACACAATTTCTAACTACCTAAGTACCTACTTAACAAAAATCATACTTGTGCAAATTTAAAAAATTTGAACTTTTAATATGTAGAAATATCTAAACTGTTCGACGTCGTCTTCCGCTAAGATATCCTGTGCTGAACATCACACTATTTTCACGGCTCCATGTACAGGCGCTGTGTTCGACGCATTTCCATGGAAAAATACAGGTTTTTGGCTCCTCCCTACAACCCCCACGCCACAACTATCATTCCTGAATTTGGAAAGTGAGGACTGTTCGGAAAGGTTTTGGACTTTCCTCCCTGATTTATGGAACAATTGAATAATGGGTGGTGTGGCATGGCCTCCGTGGTGTTGGTGCACCACACAACATTCCACCATCCCTCTAAATTAGAGGCGTCAAACTCAATTTTACAGAGATATTTTAAATTTAGGATGTGTAGGCGGGCAGCATTCAAATCTTTTAAAATGAACTAAATTATAACGCTTTACTTATTTAATTAAATATATACAAGAAGCGAATCATATCGGCAGTATAAAAGAGTAATTATTTTGAGCTTGAGGATCCAGATAATTGCCCTTTTGTTTTGACAAGCTCATTGATGCCAGTTATCGTAGTCGATGTAATTATTTCAAGAAATGATTGGAGTTGTTCGTTCTTATTTATTTTTATCACGGAAAACCCCTGCTCACATGACGGGCGCTACCAAACTTGCACAGAATGCGTGCTGCATCCTTTTTTTCGAAACTCTTGAAATATTGTGTACAACGTACATTGACGTAAATACTCGTTAACTTCAAAATACTCTCCGATTGAAGATCTATCAACTCCATTTGCATGTGAACTGGTGCCTGTGGAGCTTTAAAAATTGTTGTGGATTGTTGACAATTGGGAATTCCATTTCATTCAATTGGGTTATGTCCGCAAGTAGGCAAATTACTAAAGTTAACGTACCTGTTAGGTGAGTCCGTCTCCTCTGGCTGGTGAGTTACTGTGGGCAAGCGCTTTCGATGTAAAGACATCATCGTCTGGCCGTCAAGTCAGTACTCTTGCCCACAGTAACTCACCAACCAGAGGAGACGGACTCTCCTACCAGGTACGTTAACTTTAGCCATTTCATTCATAGTGTAGAAGTTGAATCCCGTGATCAGATTGCGATCTTGGACCGTATCTTTGACATGACTCCTCTAAATATTGTGCTGTACATGTGGGTGTTCATTTACCCTCATCTCGATTCAATGGAAACATTTATGGAGAACAAATTGTAGGTACTAGTTATCAATAGTAGGCAGGTAGTGAACCGGTGGGGAGGAATATCCACGTACTCCCCCCGTTGTGCGAATGTAATTTATTTGAGTGCGTCAGTCTTTATTTGTGTTACACTTATTGACATTTTATGTCTTTACTTTGCTACATAAAAGCGAAAAGTGTAACGGCCAAAAGCGTCACGAAATTTAACCTTGAGGCCGATTGGACAAGGCAACGTTTTAACCAGAGTTGCAACCGCAGTCCCTGTGGCGTAATGCATAAGGCATTGGTATCCAAACTGGGGGTTGTGGGTTCGAGTCCCACCAGGGTTACGATTTTTGTTTGTTGACATTTTATGTCTTTACTTTGCTACATAAACTCGAAAATGTAACGCGGGATATGTAATGGAGAAGCGTCACTAAATTTGTGTTGGTTTATTTTATATTTCATTATTTAAAATAAACAAAATTATATTAAAAGAAAAATACATAAAATGTCCCTCGTGGTTGCGTACTTGTACGAAAGCTGTACCCACCGTTTGTGTTAGTGATTTTAAATTTTGACATTTATAGTCCACTACTCACTTCCGAAATGACGTAGTAACAAGTTGACAACTTTCAAGCGCATAAGATGACGCAGTTTACTCTGTCCGTCATATCTAAGCATTTGAATTCGAGTTTCCTTCTTTTTGTTTATTTAGTTCTCCAAGGCAGGGCCAGGACAACGAGCATCGGCGATTTTTGAAAAACCGTGAAAAATGATCATTTTCGGCGAATTTCATTTTCCATTGTATATCGGCTCATATGTCCGTTCACCGAATAATTACAGAAATAGTTGCCGAGTGTAAAATGTAGGTGTAAGTTCACTCCGACAAGACGATAAAAATCAGGCTGGCATTTATAGTGAAAATTTCGAAAGCGTTAAGAAACCATTTTTTTGGTTTTAATCTCGGCACAATGAACTGTCAGAGGGTGTTTTATAGAAAACAATATTTAGGTCCGCAATAGGCCTATGTCGCAGTTCATCGAATTCTCGCAGAGATATTTGTGGGGAACTAAAAATACGTACTGATTCCCTACCCCAATGCCGTTCGAGGGAAATTGTTCACGACCTTATTTTTAATACTTTCAAAAATCGCAAAAATAACGAAAAAAAGAATCTGAAGTTATCTGAACTACAGACACATATACAGACAAAAAAGGACAACTTTTTCCATCGCGAATATCGGAAAGTAATAATTAATAAGCCTTGTGAATTTACCCCCCCCCCTCCCCCACCTTTTCACGAAACTGTGGAAATGATGGGAAAAGTTTGTCTCACATCTTCAAAGTGCCATTCTAGCCTAAGTTACGAGTTGTAAAATCAATGAACTCAGTCAATACACAACAATCGCTCCCCCCCTCCGCCGCACTGACCACTGTGAAAAAATTAATAATTAGTAAAAATATCTGGTGCGTTGCAACACACAACTTTCCTTAGCTCTACGTCAATTCACTTTCTATATGGCTTTGTCTACTTACTCAATTCATTTACCACTCAGTTCATTTGAACTTGTTCAAACAACATTTCACTGTAGCAAAAAGCGGTAGCGCTTAAAGTTCCGGAATTTATTGTGCTGCTCGTACTCATTCCACGATTATTATTGAGCAATTGGTACACAGATAATTAATGAGGCTGTAAACACAAATTTTTGAAGAAGGATAGTAATTACTTTTGCAGAGTTATTGGGTAAAAACTTTTAGAACTGGTAGTAAGCGAAACGGCAGTAGTTGAAATTCTGGAATTTCTGGAATGACTCCCATGTTTCTCATGAGCGTTTATAAACACTCACCCTTTAGGTATGAGATTGGACTACAATACCAATTTTTTTTTAACATTCTACAAAAATTCCAGCGGAGTTTATAAGGAAAAAACTGCGCTAAAAACGCTTTTGGTCGAAAATTTTGATAATTTATTGTGCTGCTCTCGTCATTTTCCCCCGAATGGGAATTTTATGGTATCATTGCCTTATTGAGAGCTATCAATATAAAAAATGTAATCAAAATCATTAGAGCCGTTTTTGAGAAAAAAATTGGTGGTTTGATCACTATGATGACTATAGTTAACTTTCGGTGGATTTTGCTCATACCCTTATTTTGGCGTCCCATGGAGGTCTGCAAGCCAGATATCAAGTTTGAGCTGATTTGGTACGGTGGTTTTCTCTAAAAATCGTTCACAGACACACAGACCATTTTCCCAAATAGTATTTTTCGGACTCAGGGGGGTCTGAAACGTAAAGATCTGAAGAGAACTCAAAATTTTTATTTCAGCTGATTACATAACTTTCCTTTCTACTTCGTAGAGCCATAGAAAGTAAAAAAGTATGTTTAACTGCTTTTGTGAATTTAACTTGTTAAACTACCCACACTGTTTTTATTATTTTATTTTATTTATGAGTAATAAAACTGCTCTTAAATCGAGTTTCGTCCAAATATTTGATAACTTATTGTGCTGCTCTCATCATTGTATAATGCCACTTTCTCATCTAAATCGGCGCACACAAACATTTTCATCAAAAATTTACGGTGTAAACATTTTAATCAAAACCTCAAAGTTTTTGAGAAATAAAAAGTTGGTTTTTTGATCACTATGATAACTTTGGTTACTTTTAGATCAATTTTACTCATAACCAGGTTTGGTGCGACACATTGCAAAACTTCTTGGCCTCGCGTGCATTGAGCGATTCTCTTGACTCAAGAAACTAATCAAATATCTTTTTTATTCACATTACAACTTTCTACACGACAATGGGAGGCGCTTATGGTTCTGAGCGATCAGCCGTCATTTCATTTATGGGACCGTGTACGAGATTTTTTTTTTTGAGAAGGATTGCGTTCGCCGCTTTGGAATAAGCGGGTAAAACTGTGAAATGGTAGTAGGTGAAACGACGGGGGTTGGAATTCTGGAATTTCTGGAGTAGCCTTTGTACATTTTATGAGCGTTATTAAAGACTCGTTGTATAGGTATCCGATTGAACTACCACCTGACTAATCTGAATATTCTAATAACATTTGGGCGGAGTTTATGGAGAAAAAATTGCGCTAAATTCAATTGCGAAGTTTGGTAATTTATTGAGCTGCTTTCATAATTTTCCCACGGGTGAGAGTTTTACGGTATTGTCGTGACATTTGAAGTTGTCTATACCAAAAATTTAATCAAAATCTTTAAAGCTGTTTTTGAGAGAAAAATTTAATGTTTTGATCACTAAGATAAGTTAGCTTTGGGCGGATTTAGCTCAAAGCCTTATTTTGGCGTCTCGTGCTAACCTGCGTTATTTCAGCAGAAAATACAATTTTTCTTTTTGCTTCGTAGTGCTAAGGAAAGTAAAAGATTCAGTCAAAGGGATCATTTGGATGGAGAATGGTGTAGTCAAAGCGATCGAAATGTGGTTGTGAATCGACGCCAAATATGGGAAAATTAAAGGGCACGGGTGTTTACAACCGCAAGATGGTAAAAACCCACTCAAGCGGCCTAGTTAACCGAAAGGGATAAGTTAGTCGGCGTATGAGATAAACAGCGCTGTCGGCCATCGAAGTGTTTGCAGACAAGAGACGAGATGACGGTCGATAAATCGTTGAGACGTCAGCTTATCCAGGTCAAACAAACGCCTTTTGCTTTCTCGTTATTTGTTTTTGAACTTGGACCTGCGAAAAGTCGAATGGATCCATAACCAGAGATTTATGTGTTTGTGTCAGCTGGTGATGATGCGTCGACTCGACCATGAAGGAGTGGTCAATGGAGACTGAAAACGAAGTGCACAGTACCTCAAGTTCTCACCGGAACGCCTCTTTTGCGTGGAAATATCGAAGGCGCCCCCAACGTATTCGTCTTTCCGGCGTGTTATCTTTTATACAGTTCCTGAAGCCTTTAACGGAGAATTATTCAATAAATAAAGGAGGTTATTTGGCTCAGCTCGAGCTGGATTGGTTTGGGGGATCACTATCCTCAACCCGATCTTACTTTTTGAGCTGGGGCTGTTTGAAATTGAAGTCGGGGGAAACCCAAACTACCCCTGTCAATCAACTTCTTGCTAAACACAAGGAGTAGTATTTTCAGAGCCGACAACGTACTGTACTCTTCCTCATTTGAGGGTTCCGTGGGTTTTCCTGCATCCGTCTTTCCTCACCCGAGTTCTCGCCTCGCCTCCTTGTGGCCAGACTGCCGCATAACTCATCAAATTACACTCCCACCCATCTCTTGTCTGAGCTCACACCTAATGGGCGAAAATGGGCTCGGCCTTGTTGAGGCCTATAGGCTCATTGTGCGTATGACAGCGTTCTAAGGCTTTGAAGGGGCAGGGTTTTTTTTTCTCCTCTGTTCTAGTTCTGGTTTTGTTGTGTCTCTGGATCGGTGATGGTGCCATTGGTATGCGTCGGTGTGGGGGGTTCCCATGTTTCGAGTTTGCGCCGTCTGTTTGTCCATGCTTGCAATACTGTTAGGCTTCGGATGGCTGGTCTGTTGAGTGCGAGGGTGTGGGCGTCTTCTGCATTGGGGAGACTAACGCGTCTGCGCACGTTCTCGTACAGTGGGCAGGTAAACAGGATGTGGTGGGCATCTTCCATTGCTCCCGTGTTGCATGGGCAGTCGCTAAATGTGCGTTTTTTGAAATAATGGAGGCGCACATTAAAAGCCCCATGGCCCGACAGAAGTTGAGTGATTGGGGCAGTTGGCTGCCACCACCTCATCTCCAGTCTTTGGCGAACTGACGGCAGTATTGAGTGGAGGTGCCTCGCTGTGGTACCCTCGTCCCACTGTCTTTGCCACAGGTCTATCGCCCTATCCTGGGCTTGCTGTCGACCAGCTAAGTTGCTGTTCTGTCGTTTGTCGATGGAGTTGCTCTGGGAGCAGGTGTTGGGCAGCTCCTGTGTATTGCGGGAGTTTTCTTCTACGGATCTGTGACTTGATTACGGCTAAGTCTAGGAGGAGATCCATGGGGGGGAGGGGGGTACAGTAACTGTAAGCTGGTAGTACCGCTAGCAGGACTTCTCTTTGGAGCGTACGAGAGTGATGCCTGTCTGTTTGAGATGGATTTACCCACCATCCCACTGCTCCGTACAGCATTATAGGCACAAACACATCTCGGTAGTACCTGGAGCGAGTGAGCGCTGATGCTCCCGATGTAGATCCTGAGAGGGACCGCACATGCGCGGTGAGTGCAGCACACTTGCTTCGTAGTTCTGCTAGGTGTGCTGTGGGACGTCCTTTGGAGCTTAAGGTGATGCCAAGGTATCTTGTTGTGGATTTGAGAGGTATGCCAATTCCGTGGCCTAGGTTCATTGAGTTGTAAGGCAGACTGACTTGTGTTCGCATTACTAGCAGCTGTGTTTTGGGCTCATACCAGTTCACATATCCAGGGATTGAAACAGTGTCTTGCACTCTCCATCACCCTGAGGTTAATCGTTACTCCGAACTCGTGAATCGGACCCACCAGTGTTTTTTTTAACAACACTCAAAATCTCTTGTCATTATCTAAACGTCAGAGTTTGTTCCTTCTAATTCAGTCCTCTCTCGTTCCTTTCATTCACCACTTATTCTTCGCTCCCATTCAATTTCACCTATCTCTTGCACCCAGCAGGGGTTATATCCGTCATTTACGAATAGCCGCTTACCGTCGACTGAAATGGAGGTACGGCAGGTAGTGTCATTTAACCAGTCGCGGTAGAGGACTGGGCTATTCATTTAGGGAATACACGGTTGAATTAAACGCTTTCGTTCAACTGTCTTCAAAAGTTTCTTATAGAAGCGCATATTAATGCGAAGTAAAATGAAAAGCCTCATATTAGTTGCAATCCTTACCTACATATAGTTTCACGAATGGCTGTGGTGTGCAAAACTTAAGCTAAAGGCGTTCGGCCATAACTGAAACTACAGTTCTTCAAAACGGCCGCGTCTGATGGCATTTCACTGCACTGCCAGTTTCTTTCTGAAATGGCTTCAAATAAACCGTTTCGATTTGATTATACCCTAGTTCATAGCAATACTAATTCATTTCATCATTATTAACGTGCACAACAGTGTCGGCCCACTAGTGGTCACGGATTCCCAGTATCCGCACTTCGTTCATCTATTTCAAGAACCAACTTCTTGAGACCAGCAGGTCGTTCAGGTGTTCTAAAATTGCGATGGCCAAAAAAAAGTCATCAACCGCCCCGAACAAAGTGGAAATAACCGGCTCTCAAAGAAACCACGTCCTACAGCTCCACCGTTTTCTACTTGCGCAGTAAAAACTTGTCAGATGCAAAGGAACAACTTTCACGAAGCGGCGAGCATCAAAAACTACTGTTTCCTTTCAGGCGAACAGTTCCTCGCAGGTGGGATTTGACTTTCTCAGCTGTTAAGTTCGACTCGCGTCTTCCCTTCAAACCAGCAAGAGTCATTAACCTCCTGCACGTTTTTTATGGTGCGTCGTTGAACCGAAGAAGTTTCACATCTGGGATGATTTACGACGCTGAGGGGGAGAATCTCGTGAGTTTTTGTTGACAGCATCATCAGGGAAATGAAGTTGCACGCGGTTTCTTTCGAGGGCGCTAATTGCCGAAGGTAATTGTGGGATCAATTAAAAAGTAAGCTCGAAAGACTGCGTATTACTTGAGTGAATGCTAGAGCGTCTGGTGAAAAGCATCGCACGACTTTCCTTGCGCAACCAGATTTTAACTGCTCTGTGTTGTGAAGCAATGACGCGAGTGAGGACTGTATAACACTTGACAGAATAGCGATATCCGGTTGAGTATGAGATATAAACGCGCACAAAGGGCTCTCAACATATGTGAAACTGGTTGTGAGATACTAAGTGGAGGGAGAGGGACGGAAAGAGAAATAGAGTTGAGTTGGGAGTAGCACGACCTGAGGGACGAATCGAACTGGGAAACGACTGTATCGCGAGAGCTAAAGGATGACTGACTTGTTGAGAAGAGGAATCTAAAATTGAGGGATGAGAAAGCCCGAGACAGTGGAAATCCATTGTCACTTGCAAATAACTGTGGAGCTGGGCTTTTCCCCAGGTACAAACAAAAGGGTTGAGAGAACCGTTAGGTGTGAATGTGGATACTCTGGAGGTCAAAGACCCTGCTAATTCGGCCTGCCGGACAATTTATATGTGCATTTTATAGCGCATTCTCTCTCTCTCTCTCTCTCTCTCTCTCTCTCTCTCTCTCTCTCATAATAAAATCATGCAAATCCCTTAACATACGAGGGACGCCCCAACAAAAGTAAGTTCCGAAGTGCTGGGAAAAATCGAAAGCTCAACCAATTTGAAAAAAAAAAATTATTCTTAAAGGTACGGATCTACTTTATTTTTCGACGTAGTCGCCATTCCGATCGATGCATTTTTGGTACCGTGGTGCCAGTTTACGTAACCCCTTGTCGTGCCATTCTGCGTCATTTTGTGTGAAGAATTCCGAGACCGCGGAATCGAGTTCGGCGTTCGTACGGAACTTTCTTCCACCCAGGTGGACTTTGAGGAGGGGGAAAAGGAAAACGTCACTCGGTGCAAGGTCTGGAGAGTATGGGGGGTGGGGGAAAACATCCCAATCAAATGTCCCAAGCAAATGTTGGGTGATTTTTGGTCAAGAGGCGAGGCAACCACCTTGCACACACTTTCGAGAACTTGAGATCTTCCCTAATGATTCGGTGTACTGAAGAACGAGTCAATTGATGTTTGTTGTGCACTTTCTCGACAATATCACTTAGAGTAAAGCGCGCATCTTCCTCCAAAAGCTTGCGAACTGCAGAAACTGCGTCCTCTCCACGAGAAGTGGAAGGGCGCCCACTTCGCTGTTCATCGTGCACACTTTCCCGCCCTTCCAGGAAACTTCTCTTCCACTTACGGTGGAATTTCGGGCACAGAAACATTCTCAAAAACTAAAAAACGGATCACCGAACGGATTTCACAATTTGACGGGTTTTTCAATGTAGCAGCCATGTTTACATTGGTGCTGATAAGAGGCAACAAGTGATAGCAACATAAGAAAAATTCAGTGTAGCCACCAGATGTAACACGAAGTATCCCCGTTGGAATTTTTTCCCTACAGCATTTTCCCACGGATTTACAAATGATCGGAACTTACTTTTGGGACGTCCCTCGTAGAAACACAATGTGCGAGCAATCATTTTTGATTCTATGTACCAAAATCTAAAATGATTATTTTGAATGAAAGAAAGAACCGACTCTTTTAGGAGTAAGCTCGATAGCTGTACATTTTTGGGGGTTTATTTTCAGCCAATGATCACTACACCAGGATACTAATCGGCATAAAATTTATGAAATTTCATTCAAAAAACCTACTACCCGATCAAACGAATTGATATCTGTCTCAATCCACAGCAGAAGATCATCCACGCACATATATATGCATTATTTCCCAAAACATGATGGTACTCTATTACCCAGCGACCAGGCCCAATTCAACTTCTTCCACAGACCGAAAATGGACCTAACTGAGGTTCGGCTACAAAAATTGTGATTTTAACATACAAAAACGTTCCCGACACGCTCCATAAACCGTCGGTGGCGATAGTTGTTGAGGGCGCTGCAATAGGTAAGCTACACCAGGGGCACAGAGTCAGAGATGATGGGTCTACTCGACCACGAAATGTCAATGGAGACTGGAAACGAATTGCACAGTACCTCAAGTTCACAAGGGTACGCCTGTTTTGCGTGCAAAGATCGAAGGAGGATGGAACATCTTCAACGTGCTCATAATGTTCTGTTTTCCCTTTTTATTTAAAATCCGTAAGTGGGATCACGTAACCACTTATTATAATATGATAGCTGGTTGACAGTTAGGGAGTGGCGCGTTTATATATTGGGAGTCACGCTATTCAAAATGTTGAAATTTGAAAACCCACCCTACATAAGGGAATAATTGCGTACAACTACGAGCTTAATCAGCGTCATACTTACGGAGCTAACTTCAACTTCTAGCAAACGCTCAAACAAGAGGGTAAATGAGAGAGGGAACACGCTTGAAATGCTGCGAGTTTCAATGTTCAGAATTAAAAAAAGATAATAAAAAAATTTAGGCACGGAATCCACCCACACATCAATACGCTCAATGTACAGACACGCCGAGTTTCACGTTTGATGTATATTCCAAGCACATTTTTAGACGCCACTATGAAATAATTCGTGAAACTTCCCTTCTTCAGGTATGCTGATTGGCCGCTACTTTCTAAAAATATTTTAACATCATCCTGTCTCTCCACATTGCTGTACGCAGTCTTGAATTATGTTGGCCTTGCAATGGCGGATGGCAAGGAATATGCCTACGCTGCCTGACATTCTGTTTTTTTTAGCAGAGCAATAGCAGTTTTACGTTAGATCGTATTTTGGTTCCCTCCAATCCTGCCAAACGCTTATCTCATCATCCCCTCTTATATATGACTAATAAAGAAAACCTAGCCTGGAATTTTCACATTAAAAAAGACTTACAAGGCGTGCTAGTCAAACGTGACTCTTCTTCTGAGAGAGAGACCTCGATATCAACCCGTGGGAGTTAGGAAATGAGCTTAAAGTGGTTAAACTTCAGTCACTGATTTATCTTCCTTATGTGGCGCACCGTTACTTTGTTTTCTTACCCCCTCCTCTTCTCATGGATCCTACAACCGTTTTTCATCCCGAATTGACTCGAATGGCGGAACTAAGATGCCACATTCAATTAAATTATATTGAGGCATTGAGAGCTCACGTAAGGTCCACATTACAAAACCATGTTCCACGAATAAACGTTTCGTGTACAGGCCGTTCGTTTGTACGACGAAGACAATGTTTCACAAACACAAAACAGTTCAATCCCTCAAGAAAATTACGAAAGAAGAATTATTAAAAATGTATTAATAATTTATTTGGGCGTTTTGGGTGTTATTGTTGTTACTTTTGGTTTATGACAAGCTCACAAAATTTGACTTACAGTATAGTAAAATTTATTTCTTAATTTTGCTTTCTGCCATCGTGGAAGAAAGAGCCACTGGTCTCTAATGGATGTACAGATTAATAAATAAACAGTCAAACAGTCTTTCTCACTCTCCATCATTTTGTACGTCAGTACTCTTTGTCACTACAGCATTTCAGTGGTGCTCAGTAGCCTGAATCTCCTTGAGTGCATTTCGTTCAAAGTTTGGGACTGTCTTATTGTGCCAGTCCTTATGTCTCACAAGTTCACGCTTAGCTTCCCAAGGAATGCCTTGTATTTCCTGCAAGAGTCTTCTTTTATGTCCACTGGGGCACGAGGTTATGAGGGTTTCTTCATCTGTACCACACCACCAACTCCGTGGGGTGTCCACTATGCTGTCTCTCTCTCGCTCTCTCTCTCTCTCTCTCTCTCTCTCTCTCTCTCTCTCTCTCTCTCTCTCTCTCTCTCTCTCTCCCTCTCCCTCTCCCTCTCTCTTTATGAGAGAATTCCTTGTACGTCTGATGTGCACGGTAGGGCCACGAGAAACGTACATAAATTAATGCCAATACCTAGACATAGAAGCACAAATACAAGCGATCGTTTTTGATTCAAGGTACCAACATTTATAAGGATAAGATTATTTTGAGAAAAAAGACCAACACTTTAGAAATAAATTTATAAAAATATTATTAGATGAATATGGAAAATAAATAAAATAAAATAAAAAATTAAAGAAATAAAATTAAAATTAAAAAATCAAATAAATCTCTAAAATATTAGCTAAGGCTCGCAAGTTATTGTCAGCATAAGCGTTCTGATTTATTTATATTCCTAAACTTGTCGTTTGCTGTTCATTTTTTTTTTTTTGTAACTAGAATTTTTGTTGTCTGTTTTGTGTAAAAAGAGGAATGTAAACTGTTCAGTGTCTCCTGGGGAATGGAAGAGAAAGCCTTAAGGCCCTGATTCTCCCAGGTAAATAAATAAAACATTTCAATTTCTCTCTCCCTCTCTCTTTCACACATCTTTCTATCGCTCCGAAGTTTTCGGTAGTTTCCTGAACGTTGCCGATTTCAAATTTCAGTTCTTTTTGCTTAGTAGGTAGTGCTTTGTATTTTGCAGCAAGAACTGTTTCACTAAGATTCACTTTAATAGTGAACTGTGCGTTTTTAGTTGTCTAAAAAACCATAAACGTAAATGCCTACAAGCAAGTCGGTAGTAGATGAGGCGGCTTATAGAAAGATAAGAAATATAGTGAAAAATGCTGTGCGAAACGCTCGATTCAAATTTACCAAGACTCAGCTCCAAGGTGTGAAGGACCCAAGCAAGTTTTGGAAAATCATAAAGCAGCAAGGCATTGGGAAACAGAAGAAGTCAACAATTACTTTTGCAAATTAGGAACTCGGCAGACAATTGACTCCTCCTTAATATTACACTACGAAAATTTAGCATAAAAAAACATCCCTACGTTTCAGTTTCGGCAAATAACCCCTGGAGAAGTGAAAAAAGTAATCAAAGAAATATCATCGAACGCTTTGGGACCTGACGATATTTCTTGCATTTTAATAAAAATGATCTCAGATAAGGTTGCTGATATTCTGCTACACATTTTCAATTTTTCAATAGAACAAAATATGTATCCACATCAATGGAAGAGCGCATATGTTTTACCTATTAATTAAAAAAACCCCAGCACTAGAACACACTGAATTTTGACCAATCACTCTCTCTCTCTCTCTCTCTCTCTCTCTCTCTCTCTCTCTCTCTCTCTCTCTCTCTCTCTCTCCGTCCCACAGAACTAATTTATTCAGCAAATCCTTCCTAATGCCATCCATCAAGTTTTACAATGACAACGGAGACCGATATGATCTCACAATTTCTGCCAAAAGTTTCCGAAACCGGTATAAAAAAGATTCCCCTCAAGACGTACGAAGACCCAACTTGATCCACTAACATTTTTTTTTTTTCATTTTCCCTTATATTAGAAGAAATCGTTTCATTTGACTGTTGATTTGTTTTTTTGGCTACACTTCTGTACTTTTTTTGTATACTTTTTTGTTTTAAAAGATAACCACTTACAGTGGTTAATAGTCTTTTTGTTTTACTAATAATTACACGATAGATGTAAGAGAGGACCTCATGGTCCTAATCTCATTCTGTTTTTGTAAATAAACGCCATCATTTACACCACATACACACGTACATCATCATCTCTCTCTCTCTCTCACTCTCTCACTCTCTCACTCTCTCTCACACACACACACACACACACACACACACACACACACACACACACACACACACGCACGCACGCACGCACGCGCACACACAATTATTGCTTCAGCTCCAGGAATAATCCCCTGACACGTTACAAAATTTAAAAATTCAATTCGGGTTATTTAGTATATTATTACGTACTGTGGCGCGAGTAGCCCAAATTTGGCTTGTGGCGAACTCACCATTAGAGTCTTAACATTAATTTTTCGTCACAATGTGTGGCCGCGGTTACAAAGGGACTCGGCGGTATGCCCTCGAAAAAAAAAAAATAGTTCGTACTGATTAGATGAAATGATTACGTATAATTTACCTTACTTGTTTTCTGCCTCCGTGGTTCGCTTTACACTAATGTCTATGAGGATAAATAAACGTAAGTCAAACAGTCGCTCTCTCAGCTCTTTGAAGGTACTCCCTAATGAATAGATTAACTTTACACTGTGACAAATTTTGTGTAAATTAAGTCTAGCCGATTTTTACTTTCCTTGGCTCTACGAAGTAGAAAGGAAAGTCATGTAATCGGCTGAAAAAAAAATTTTGAGTTCTCTTCAGATCTTTACGTTTCAGACCCCCCTGAGTCCGAAAAACACTATTTGGGAAAATGGTCTGTGTGTCTGTGAACGATTTTTAGAGAAAACCACCGTACCAAATCAGCTCAAACTTGATATCTCGCTTGCAGACCTCCATGGGACGCCAAAATAAGGGTATGAGCAAAATCCACCGAAAGTTAACTATAGTCATCATAGTGATCAAAACACAATTTTTTTTTCTCAAAAACGGCTCAAACAATTTTGATTAAATTTTTTATGTTGATAGCTCTCAATAAGGCAATCACACCATAAAATTCCCATTCGTGGGAAAATGGCGAGAGCAGCACAATAAATTATCAAAATTTCCGACCAAAAGCGTTTTTAGCGCAGTTTTTTCCTTATAAACTCCGCTGGAAGTTTGTAGAATGTTAAAAAAATTGGTGTAGTAGTCCAATTCAATACCTAAAGGGTGAGTGTTTATAAACGCTCATGAGATACATGGGGGTCACTCCAGAAATTCCTGAATTTCAACTACTGCCGTTTCGCTTACTTCCAATTCTAAACGTTATTACCCAATAACTCTGCAAAAGTAATTACTATCCTTCTTCAAAAATTTGTGTTGACAGCCTCATTAATTATCTGTGTAACAATCGCTCAATAATGGTTCTGCAATGAGTATGAGCAGCACAATAAAATCTGGAACTGTAAGCGCTACGGCTTCCTGCTGCCGTAAAGCGTTGTTTGGAAAAGTTCAAATTAACTGAGTGATAAATGAATTGATTAAATAGAATTAGCCATGTTGCGAAGTTGTGTTGCAACGCACCAGATATTTTTCTTTTTAATTACAAATGATTATGATGCAACCCATAATTAGTAAATCGATAATTAGCTCCATTGTGCGGGTTAATTACGATTTGCGACGCTAAACGTCGTAAGGCTTCTCTCAATAGCGAGCGGCAAATTCCTCGTCACGTTGTTTTCATCTCATTCGCTGGGAAAAACCTCCATTCGTGGGATTTGCGGTGTTCCGCGGAGTATTTCATTACGAAAGAGCGACTTTCCTTAGCGGAGCTCCGACGCCATTTTAATGAAGTATTCCGTGACTCGACGCTTTTTATATCAATTTTACCGGAAGGTTTGGAGCAACAAGTTGGGGGAGATGAGTAAAACCGGAGCGAGCCTAAAATTAAGCTCTAAGCGTCGGAATTGAGTGTCGTGACTTGTTTTCATAAATTACGTGCGTTCGTTATCTGTTGGAGGAGGAGGGCGATAGTTGGAAGGGCTAAAATGTTGCGTTGAAATTAGATATCCTTCGTGATTATGTTCGCATTAACGTTCGGAGTGTTGAATGTCTTGTTCTTTCCAATCAACTGTCATGTGTAATGGTTTGCGGCGGGCTGCAGCATTATTTACATCGAAAGCAATGATCTTTCCTGCTTTGCCACTTCAATCTGGATGTCTTGACGTAATTTTTAGCCGAACGCCGGAACGAAGGCCTTTTCACACGATGCTTTCTGAGCAGTTGAAGGCTCTTGTCATCATCTCTTTGTACAATAAGCTGTACAATCGTCCGCTTCGTTTCTAAATGACGTTTGATCGCCCAGCAGGATTTCCCGTAACCCGATGTTCTCCATTTCTCAGCCTTTGTTAGTCTGTTATTTAATCCTGAACAATTAGTTTCATTTTCCCATTCACTTCGTGCGCCCATTAGCAGTTTGGGCCATTCAGAGACAAACCTCTGAGTATCTCATGTGATTGAACTCTCACTCTCTCCTTTCTCATCGTGAATTTAAAACTAACGAGTGTTCAACACGATACAGTCCTCTTCTCTCTCGTTCAACATTCACGAATAATTTCTTCCGATATATAGTCGGCTTTGTCTCCAGCACAGAACAACCGCTGCTCATTCTTTGCACCAAAAGTGTCTGAAGAAGTCTAATAATCAATTAACTTTTGTTCCTCTAACATGCCTATGAAAATTCGGCGAGTCAAGGCCCGAACCAAAAAGAGATTTTTGTCTGCGATTTACAATTTACGTCAAACTAACTTTCGGCTAATCAATACCTAAACGCCGGTCTACTTGAATACTACTCTGACGGTTGATCGAAGATAGTACTTAAACTTTTCACTGAAAACCGAATTCGATCAACCTGATATGTTTCTTCAAGCAACACGAACCCGTATTTTGCTTGTCTGTCCTCTCCCCAAAACTCGACAGATAGTCGAGTGGCGCTGCATTGAATTGCTGAGGTTAGTGAACTTGAAAGTGGGGTTTCAAGGACGCGATGTTCCACCCCTGGAAAGGATCGATTCTCCAAGACAGAGCGGGGGCGGAGTACGGCGGAACTTACGACTGCAGTCCGGTCTGGAGGGTACTGACACATTTCACGCCCATCCTAAAGACGAATGGGGAGGATTCACGAGTTTTAATAAATGTTGTAGTGTTTGACAAAGATGTTCGAGGGCATAATAAATAAAACTAATCTTCAAACCGACGGCGTACTAAATAAAATGCCTTTGCGAGACTTCGTCAATTAATAGTTCTGCCAGGAATGTTCTTCTCTTGAAATAGCGTTCAGCGCAACTGAATGGGCAAAATAGCGCATTTGCATCCAATCTGGGGACTATTCTAAATGTAGCTGACCTGAAAAACCTCACTCTTTCTCTTTGTAATTGCTGCCATATTTCAAATATGTGTCGAATCGTTTTTTGAAGCCACAACTGGACTCTTTACATCAAAGAGGGGGTTCAATGGATGAATTACAAACAATTAAGCCCTTCATAGGCTCCTCTAAGAAACAAATGAACGTGGAGAGCGCGAGTGAGGACTGTATTACACTGACAGAATATATCTGGTTGAGTATGAGTATATAAACGCGCACAAGGGACACTCAATACATGTGAAACTGGTTGTGAGTTACTAAGTGGAGGGAGTGGGACACAAAAAGAGAGATAGAGGTGAGTTGGGAGTAGCACGAGCGGAGAGACGAATCGTTGGGAGAACTGGGAGACGACTGTATCGCGAGAGCTGACAGGACTGACTTGGAAGGAGCTGTCTGTTGAGAAGAGGAATCTAAAATTGAGGGGCGGGAAAACCAAAGGTGAGAACTTTCCATGGGGAACAAAATGTCATCCTGAGCACCTGAGGACAGGCAGGAGCTTGTTGGGCTATCCAGGAGGCCTAAACGGTTCCGGTATGTTCTAGTATTTTCGTGAAGAGAAGAGTGAAGCGTTCAGAGTGTTAGCAGATAACAGCGAATGAAGTAAAAGCGAAATACCGACTGACTGGACGTCTGCCTGGACTATCTTAAATATCGTCCAAACTTGACCTAACCGGACCTGACACGACAGGAGTCGACTTGACCATTCAACTGCTTTCTTACCTCCTTCTCCAAGAGCCAATGATTCCATAATACTCGTGCTGTTACTTCCACATTCAGGCTCTGTCTCAAAACGAAGGAACAAGCTTGAGCACCCAGAACATTAGCAGCAGTAGCCACTGAAGGGATCTTACATGGAGCTGCAGCCGATCATCCTCATTACCATTCGTCCTAATGTGAGCCTGTGTCCACACGGTTCTTAGTTTTCAGCCCTCCAACCTTTCACGATTCGAGTACGTACGTTCTCAATGACGGGCAAATTATTCTTGTGGTATTAAAGCAATTGGGTTAGGTCTGCCAGTAGGCAAATTACTCAAATTAACGTACCTGTTAGGTGAGTCTTTTTTGTGTAGACAAAATCAACAAATCAACACAAAATGCGACACTATATTCACATCACTCAAAACACTACACAAATGAAAACAAAAAATACTTAGAATCGGCAACTGACAGACTATTAAAGACGTTCCTTTCACCTCTAGTGGGTTTCCCCAGAGGTGCATGACCTCCTCCCCCCCCACGATGCTCTATCATCCCGTAGAGCGTTACCTTTCTCTTCGTATATAAAGACCACGATCAACTGACTGACTCCAATACTGACTTAACGGCCAGAAGATGATGTCTTAACATCGAAAGCGCTTGCCCCCAGTAACTCACCAGCCAGAGGAGATGGACTCACCATTGATTCAGCCATTATCCCGCAAATCGCACTACGATGTGCGTAAGGTTACGTTTTATCATGTTCTCATGAATTGAGTGTAACGCAGATTGGAATTAGCAGCAGACAAAACGAACGTGAGGCTGAGGAATGCCTTTACTTTTCGGTTAGTGGTGTCGTGAGATCAGACGCTAGATTATTTGTAGACCGATTTTACTCGTAACCTTATTTATACGTTCCGACTGTGTAACTATTTATCTGCCGACTGAATGTCAGATTTGAGGTGATTTAGCTCAGCGGCTCTTTCTCAATCGCATTCACAGACGCGCACCCGCATCCTCAAATGTCGCTTTTTACGTAGGGCTCCGAAAATTGAGAGATTTTGCTTCCAAAGTATAAAAATGTCAACGAGTTGTGCGATCTAACGTCGTAAGTAGACATAATCTCGAAACCAGGACGAAGGTCCGCAGAAGGAGAAATCCGATGTGGCAACTGGCAACTCCCAAACGTGTACGGGCAGCGAGCAGAAAAGAATTGGGCTCGACGACCCTTCAGTTACGCGGTCATCCACCTGCGGGATTTTACGCGCATCTGGTCGCAAACCATATGGAAAACGACGGGTTTTTTGGAGCGTGTCGGGAACGTTTTCGTATTTTGAAATTATAATTTTTGTAGCCGAACCTCCGTTAGGTCCATTTTCGGTCCGCGGAAGAAGTGGAATTGAGTCTGATCGATAGGTAAAGATTATATGGGGTATCACTGAAAGTGAATTAGTAGTTTGTGTGGCCCCTGGCGTTAGGTTGTGCACGATCGGGAAAAATAAGTTATATCGGGAACGGCTTACTCCACCAACTCCCTTTAGTTATGTGTTGTTAACGCACTTGACTTATGAAGAAGAAATAAAAGTTGAAAGTTCAGCTAAAATTATGATTTCTTTTGATCTGTACGTGTTTAAACCTCCTGAATGCAAACTAGACTGACTTAATGTTAGGCTCTGACGATAATTTTCAAACGCTTCGTGTTGCGTCTGAAACGATTTTGTGATTCGCCTCATTGGAATAAGTCCACTCTGCCACCTAAAATCCCAAATGTTAAAAGACCAGAAATAAAAACGCTTCTGCTTAATTCGGATTATTCGCTCCTCGGCTCCTGGCGACTGGAGTCCGATATCCGGCGGGAACGTTCGGACTGTGGACAGCCGCCAAACAAATTCACCAAGCGGACGGTGTTGGTATATTTATAAAACGGGGCTGATATCGCTTTCTGACGTGAACTGAAACCCGACGTTGTTCACCTGCCAAAAGTCAAAACGAGGGAATGGCACGGTTTTATTAGTGATCTACAGGGTGAAGCGAATGCGCGAGAAAACGGGATGTCGTTGCCCCAGTTTTTTTTTTAGGTGGAGCCTGAGTTGGTTGTGTAGGAATTGTAAGTTGTCTTGAAAACTGTTTAGTTGCCTAGTGGTCGTTAAGTGGAGGGATTGCCACAGAACAGACGAGCTTGCTGGAGGCGAATAATATTCGGGTTAATGGCGTCGTGGGTAGGGACTTCACCTCATCAACAAGTTACAATAAGGCAGCTATTTATAGCTCCCAAAGGTAAATGATAGTTCATTCTGATCAATCGCTGCTCTTAATTTACGTCTGGATCTGGCAACGTGAACAGAGGAGCGGGACATTGCCGAGAGAAGCAATTGCAGCGCTTGGTGAGGAGGAATTGTACCCCATTGGACAGGAGCAACACGTAACACATTGGCAGAAGATCGACAGGTTGGAGCTTTAAAGGTTGTAGTTTCTCACTAACTGTATCGGTGTGTGTGTCTGCTTCAACGTGTTTCGATGTATGGATTAGATTGTTAGTCACAGCGACCCCAGATAGTGATTCAAGATTTCGTTCCAGTAGAAAAGTTCTGATCGACTGATTGACCGGGTTTTTGCGAAGTGCGAAGCAACCAAAAACAGGTTACATTGCCTCGAATGAACGTAATAAGTGGGGGTTTTATACGGACAGTACACTGGTCTTTCGAACGGGATGAACCGTGTGGGTGCACCGACCTCTGCGACTCATTGAGCTGCTGGGTGAATTCTCTAATTAAATTCTTTTCTAACTAACCCCTTCTTATAAAACTAGGAACATAATGATTGATTGTCTAGCGTCTTGTAAGGAGCTGAAGAACTACTATACAACGTCAAAAGTGGTGTGGCAGTGCAGGATACGGCTTAAATCCTTAGCAAACACGAATAGAGTTTTTTTTTTTAATGCATTTATTGAACAATACTTATTTACACATTTACAACTTTAAATGATCAATATGCTACGCAGCCCTTTGGGTAATACCCGCGCTGGGCTGCGGAGTACCTTCGGGTCAATATCCTTGTTGTATTAACAAAATTAAATACAAATTATTGAGTAAACAGCTTATAAATTAATTATAATTTATAATATAAATAGCATATGGCATAAATTATCAACACTGAAAGTAATAGTCCTTTAGTTTATTTTTGAACTTATCTATTGTCACCTTTGTTGATATTAATTCTTTAGGTAGTTTATTATATAAGCAGACCCCATTGGATAAATAAAACCACAGAGCCGCAGCAGTATTTAGGCGCGGCGCTATTAATGTAATTTTTTCACCACTTCTCGTTTGAGAGAGAACTCTTTTTATCTTCCCCTAGATAGACATTTTGTGCGTGTAAATTATCGTGGTCTTTTCAATTAAATTTTCCACTTTCATTACTTCAAATATTTTAAATAATTCGTCGGAAGGGAATCTCCTAGATTTTTTAAGGAGGATTTTAATCAAAAATTTTTGGGTGATTATAATCTGTTGCATTTTATTTTTAACGTGCATTGGATTCCGGGACATAAGAGGATCACTGGAAGTGAGAGGTCGGACCACCTAGCCAGAGTCGGTTCGTCTACTGTACCTGAAGACTTCTCTGTCACTTGTCAAGAGGACTCTGAGGGAATACGCCAGGGGAACGTGGGAAGGAATGTGGGATCATCATGGGGCATTGCAAAATGAACAAACGCTTGTACGCTAAAAGGGTGGTGTGGCACCAATGAGGAAACTCCCTATCACGTCCTGGCCCACTGCGCAAGACCTGACTGGGAGTGATTTCTGGTCTTTGGTGGTGAACAGCATAAACTCTTGCAGGAAATACCTGACACTTCTTAGGAGTGAGACATTAGGACTGGCACAGCAAGTCACTAAGCCGCGGTGCTCATCCCAATATAACCTTCTCAGCAGTACTCAGCACCCACGAACCCCCTCGCGCTCCACCTATGAACCTGGTTCTCGTCATCTTCAAGCTAACGCAACAGCTTGAAGTTGCCCGATAATACACAAACCAGTACAGTGATGGTTTCGCTCAGTAATAGTAATTTCATGGGTTACTTTATGGATTCTGTGTTATTCTCA
This sequence comes from Pachypeltis micranthus, assembly GCA_020466155.1. Lineage (NCBI taxonomy): Eukaryota > Metazoa > Arthropoda > Insecta > Hemiptera > Miridae > Pachypeltis > Pachypeltis micranthus. The sequence continues at coordinate 46,635,510 of CM035769.1, forward strand.
AATAATGACGTGTTAACTCTTCTTCGCAGGAAAAAATGTTGGGAGCGCAGATAAACCTGGAGTACTGCGGAAAGCAGCCCCCAGACGATCCACCTTAGTGACAAAACCACAGCCGCTTAGAGGTGAGTCCTGAATTCTAACTTCTAAATTATTACATTTTTCTAGAACGTGTTGTCTGAATTGTAGCCACACGTGATTACTCTCCCGCTGAAGTAAATTAGTCTCACATTACCAGGAAGAGAAGACAATCTAACAAAATTAATTTAATCCGCATCTGTATATATAAAATAAAATACGAACTCATCAATAATGTATTCTCAAACACCATTACTAACTACAAAAATAATAAATGGCTGAGTGAGCGACTTAATAGTGAGATAATTCAGTATGATATCGATAGTACACTCCACTCATTCAAATCTACTGTGTACCAAATGAATATGATGCCACCAACTATCCGATTGAATTTATAAGCCCCTCGGATGTGCCTTATCGGCGCACAATTGGATACGCCGTAATCATAACTATGCAACGGAACTCGTTTGGTGGTTAGTAAGTTGATGAACAATGCGATTTACTTGACGGTACTCAAAGGAAAATGCGAAGGTGAGGAGGTTCTCTTGCTGAGGATTCTGATATATTCGTCGTCGGAAGACGTTATTTGTTCTCGCGCCAGATAATAAAACGAAAAATGAGGTCTATCACTAGGTGCTTCACTGAAGAGTGCAACCGATTCAACAGAATACACGGCCAATAAAGAATCATTCAAATACTTCATTCTTTAAATGTACATTATCCTAATAAAAAATTGGACTTAATAAACTCCTCAATCTGCTCATTTATTGTCTCTAAGGCGGAACAAATTTCGCTGAGTCAACTAGCAATTAATTATTAGCCAAGTTAGCAATTAATATAACCGAAGGATCGCGTAACGTCGATGTAACGGAGGCTTTGCGCCTGACACAACGATACTGGTTTTCCCGCAACGCTGAAAAGTTGTGCTGGTTTGCAGATCCTAAGGCAAAAGGCTCATATTTGGCAGTTCTTGATCTACCCGACCGCAGACGAACGAGTGAAGTACCGCCAATGGCTATAATTTGGTGATTCATTGGAACTACAAAAAAAAGTAACTACGAGACATTTACGAAGGCAATTTGGGGCTGATGTCGTTTCGTGTACATTCTCTGCAGCAGCTGCTCCCTGCGGTTCATTCTTAGTCGCCATTCCCACACATCCTTCCATCGCTTCTCAGATTGGGAGGATCTCAGAATTGTGTTTCCAACTAACTTTATGCGCTGCAAAGGTTAAAATATGATGTAAACAAAGATGGCCAGGGAAAGTATAATTCTGCAATGTGTAAGCGTAGGCAGTGAAAGATAAGAAAAACAAAATAAATAAAAGTACATTCGCAATTACCCTAATTGTTGCACTTGGACCCAAGTGCACGGATTGTGATGTGTAGTTTGTACTATTCCGTTTACGAAGTAGGTAATTGACAGAGAGTGTATTGCCAGGAAATAAAGATACGTAGACGGGGTCGGTGTTCCAGACAGTGCAGTACTAAGGAGGCAGCAGGAACGACAGAAGATGAATCACTAGATAAAAAGAGGTAACGCGATAAGACCGTAATAAAACCGCACCGATAGAAAGTAACAACTGCCATTGGGCATCAGGAATCTTCCCCGCTCCTTTTCAGCTACGAGAGGTAGTGCTAGTGCTACTGCTTTCCCCAACCTGTTCAGTACTGAGGAAGAGCACGTTGCATTGCACGCCCTGCAGTGAGCGATCACATCTCTCAATCTCTGATTGTGGATCTGCAACCTTCTACCGAGTTGGGTTGCTCTATTTATTTGCAAATCTTCAAAGAAGCACGTTGCAGACACCTCTGACGCCGTCGCTTCGTAGTTTATTGTAGACCTGACTAGGCAAAATATGTCAGCATCCACACCACCCCCTTCCACACACCATTGAGTATAAAAATGGCTTCGTCTTCGGAGAAATAGGCCTAAAGCCAAAAGCCGTCAGTAAGAACTGGGCAAATACTTGAGAAATAGAATACATCTTCGCGCTCCTGAAGACCACACACTGAGCACTCTCCAAGACTGGATCTGAATGCCTTAAAGCAACTTGAAGAGCCATTGTCAACACTATGAGCCTATCAAATGAAACTCACACTTATTTCGTGGGTCATTCACTGTATAGCGCGTACGTTTGTCTCATTCAATCGAAATCTGCAAACTTTTCTACGTGGAAACCCGTTGGGGTTTGACTCACATTGCGCTTTAATTGATCAATATTGAACGTACCCAATGGCCAGTTCGAAATGTTTGCATGGCAGCCTTCTTTGGTATTCGCGAATGCAGCACACCCGACCCTTGTATCTCATATGCAAGCCCAGAGTAAAGTGACACAGCATATTCAGTTCTGCCTCAAGGGGAACGGGACGTGTTAGATGCTGATGTCAAGTGCGTCTTCTTGAACGCCACTATATAAAGGCTCTCTTGGCTGTTACAAACTATTTGGTCATTTAGTATCACTACAGACTGGTCAGAACGATGCCAGGCTGTTGCTCTTCTCCAGAGATAACCAGAGTGCCGCTCTCTCCCACATTCCAGTGTTGTCAAGGCGCTAGCAACCTCCTTGGTACTTGATATATCCCTTCTTGGTGAGCAATTCGAACTAGAATAGGCAAGAGGCAACTGCGTGAAAGTTGCATTAATTTCTTTCGTACCTTCGCAGGGCTAATCGACACAGGCCGTAGAGTAGACGGAGTCGAGACACCCCCTGAGTTCGTTTCTCTTAGCCGAACAATGCAGTAAGGAACTCAAAAGCAGATTGTGTTGCTGCGTCGCACTACTACAGCTAGTCCGACGACCAGTAACACCACCGTACGCACTAAACTGACGTTATCCAATTCAGGAAGACTCAAAACAAAAGTCTCTAATGAAGAGCGGATTCTTTCACTTATTACAATACTTTTTTTACTCCTTGCGTTGTGGAAAGTAAAAACAGACATCCTGTACGAAGGAATGAGCTCGATTGACAGACTCACCTGCGCGTAGTCACCTGCTCGAGACGAACGAGGTCAGGGGACCGTTCACGTGTCCCAGGTGTACCACCTGACTCCAGCCATACGTTTTTTTTTTACTCCACTCTCATTTACTTACTCGCATCTGCCCACAGCTCCGCAGTCCGACCCTTCTTCAGACCGGTCGCCTACCTTATACCACGCAATCCGAAGCTCATATTCGTATTCGTGGGTGCCGTTTGAGATTTGTAAATGAGCTATTTATATTCCGTCCTTCCTCTTACGTCCACTACGGAATAGGGCGTGGGAATGTCATTGCCGCAGAAGAGCATCGACCGACCGAGGGGCGAAGAAATGACTAGTGCGTCGCAATACACCTTTCCTCAGCCCCACGTGCACTCAGCAGTTTTTATCGTTTTACCGTATAATCCGTCCTAACACTCTAAATAGAATGCGCGTCAAAATCTCCCTCGCTATATGTTTCAGTAACTAATTCTCGAGTTAACATTTCTGCGTAATTACTGGTAAGGAATGGGTTCCAGTAATAGGCAATTTCATTATCTACCTACCATGCTGTAACGTACCAACATTTATTGGGTTGGCCCAACTTATTTGTTATTAGTTTAAGTTTTAGTAACGTTCCTAAACGATGCTTTATCAGTTAAACCCCGCTCACATCATACGCAATGTTCACAGAAAAATCAGGACGGTAGTCCAATAAACGGACGGTGAGAGCTTAAAACGTTCATAATACAACTAAAAGCAACCCCAGAAATTCTGAAATTGAAACCATTGCTGTTCTACTTAACATTTTTCGCAAAATAGTTAACTCCCAATTCCAAAACATACATAGCCCTATGCACTCGTTACTTAATAACGCTCGTGGCGTGAGTACGAGGAGCTCTATGAATTTCGAAACCTTCAGCGCTACCAGTTTCTATGTAAAACGCAGAGTATTCAGAGTAAGAACCCATTTATGGTATTGGGTCTGAGGAAAGTGTTGCGATACGTCGCACTAGATATGTTCGCCAAATAATCAGGAAGTCTGAAATTACCTCCTTAGGTGCGACGCAGTACACAACTTTCCTTAGGTCTACGTCAATTCGCTTGTGTTCCAGGAGTATTCTACTAACTCAATTTATTTATCACTCAGCTCATTTGAAACAATCACAGGCGACAGACGGCGGTAACGTCTAGATCCGAAATTTATTGGCCTGCTCATACTCGTTCCCTGAGCATTACTGAGCAATTGGCACATTAAGAACTAATGGGGCTGTAAACCCGATTTTTTTTGAAGTGGATAATAATCACTTTTCCAGAGTTATTCCACAAAAACGTTTGGAAATTGTAGCAAGTGAAACGGCGGTTGTTCAAACTCCGGAATTTCTGGAGTAGCCCCTATATATTTTATACGCGTTTTTAAACACGCAACGTATAGATATTTGATTGGACTACCAAACCAATTTTTTGTACAGGTTACCATGGGACGCAAAAATAAGGGTATGGGCAAAATCCACCGAAAGTTAACTATAGTTATCATAGTGATCAAAACACCAAATTTTTTTTCTCAAAAACCGCTCTAACGATTTTGATTAAATTTTTTATATAGATAGCTCTTAATAAGATAATTATACCATAAAATTCCCATTTGTGGGAAAATGACGAGAGCAGCACAATAAATTATCAAAATTTTCGACCAAAAGCGTTTTTCGCGCAGTTTTTTCCTTATAAACTCCGCTGGAATTGTTGTAGAATGTCAAAAAAAATTGGTTGTAGTCCAATCCAATACCTAAAGGGTGAGTGTTTAAAAACGCTCATGAGATACATGGGGCTCACTCCAGAAATTCCTGAATTTCAACTACCGCCGTTTTGCTTAATACCAGTTCTAACAACTATTACCCAATTACTCTGCAAAAGTGATTACTTTCCTCCTTCAAAAAATCCGTGTTTACAGCCTCATTAATTTTCTGGGTACCATTTGCTCAATAATGGTCCTGGAATGAGTACGAACAGCACAATAAATTCTTTAACTGTAATCGCTGCCGCTTCATACTGCCGTAAAGCGTTGTTTGACCAAGTTCAAATGAATTGATTAAGTAGACAAAGCCATGTACAAAGTGAATTGACGTAGAGCTAAGGAAAGTTGTGTGTTGCAACGCACCAGATATTTGTCAAACGCGTTCGTTGACTCGCGCAAAATTGTGTTTTTTGGATTCAGTTGAGTCTGAAACGTAAAGAATGAAAACGATTACGTAACTTTCCTTTCTACTTCGCAGAGTCAAGGAAAGTAAAAATATTGTGATACTCAATAATCGAACAAAGTCCTTAACCAAAATGTGCCAAAAATGACGCCAGTTGAATGAAATGGTTGCAACGCTTCCAGTTTTTACACAGCTAACTAATTGAAATGATACATTCACCAGAAAACGAGAAACTGACATTGAGGATTTTGATTGCGATGGCCAAATTAGATTCGAAAATTCCAAAAATTCACGATTGGGGTGCGTTTGTCAACTCGACTGACACCAGGCCTTTCTGCAGGTCACGTTGAGTGTCGTGTATTTGTGCGTTGCACGTTGTTCAGCCCGACTCATGTCAGTGGATCCAGTCCTTCCGCGATTTCCAGGACCTGCCACCGCTCGGCCTCGGAGAGGGGATCGGCCTTGCTGGGGCTTCCAACTCCACCTTTCACCTTCCCCTGGCGCTCAGTCATGTTGGCTGCCAGCCACCGGTCGCGCCGTCGTGCACGTTCGCTCTCCTTCGTCCAGTTTTACGCGCGTTCGTGCTTGTAACAGTCGACTCGCGGTGGTTCCGACGTTTATCCCTCGAAATAGTCGGTCATAGTGCGTTTTCGCGGGCTCAACTGAATGTTCAAACCGTATTTCGATCCTCAACTTCCAACTCCCACAAGTGCGACGGCCCCCCCGAGCTGTCCTCATTTTTTGTTCAGGAACCTGTTACCGTATTCCCCTCCCCCATGCCGCCTTGTTTCGTCCTTAGAGGCCTAACATACCACAGGTACACATTCAGGATTACTAGTAACGCGGCGAGACTGGTCATAAATGCGAAGCAACACAACTTTCCTAAGCCCCTGTAAAATCGATGCGCATACAGGAGCTCTATCTCAGGTCAATGCATGCCTACGAAAACGCTTATTGAGAACCAAATGTAGTTACTAGTTACCTGCAAGTACCCTATAAGTTTATTCAAAATGTGAAAAAATGTTTAAAAACCAGCTTTTAGTATTCGGCGAAACTAATTCTCCGATTTATTTTGGCCGATATCTTCGTTTAACGGATTTTAATAAAAATAAATACTTGAAACAACAAAGGTTTCTAGAAGACTGCCAGGTTGATCACATTCAGTGAGGTACTTACTGTGAAATATCTCAAAACGTTAAAACACGCACATTTTGGCTACTATCTCTGTTCAGCAGCCGTTCACAGGAACCATTATGTAAAGGTATTGATTAGTTACAGACACTGTGACTTTGATCAAAATCGCTTCATCAGTTTTTAACAAATTTGGAAAACGTAGTTTTATTGTTCAGAGAATTTCTATTCGTGACGGTTTTTGGATTATTTCCCTGTTCGACGAATGGTTACAGAAATAGTTGTCAGAAACTACGTTAATGCACGTTTGCTGACATACCGGTTGCTCGCTTTCAAAGGACACTCAAAAATACTTTTTGTGAATTTTTCGTAAATCCAACTCTGTTTATCGTACTCTTATAAGAACTTTTGCTGAGATCCTGAAGACCCCCAGTGAGTTCGCTCAAAATTGTTGAAGCAGGAAACGTTATAACTGAATTTGTTGAGTTTGGAGGACCGCATTTTTTTGACATTCTGACTAATATTTACGAGCTAAAAAGTAGTTGCTTAGAACAAAATGCTCCTATATGTCAGGCTATCAGGTTGTTGAACATTCAGTTTGGTATTAACTGTGGATAATCTGAAAACGTCGAGCAAACACATTCTTCGGCACATTTTGCTTATTACCGTTTAATGTACTGCCAAAGGTACAAATAAGGACCCCAGTTAAGGACGCACTGTCATTTTGATCTAAATCAGTACTGGGGTGTTTAGGCTTATATCCTTATTCAACGGTTACAAAAATAGTTATGCGGAACAAACTGTGAATGTACTGTCAGGTTGCTCCCGGTCAGTGAGGTATTTATTGATGTAAATCCAATAAGCGTTCAAAAACTCATCATCTTTTTTATCGTTATCTCGGTTCGACCGTCTGCCAGAGGAACATTTATGGAGAGCTGTTCTAGGAATACGTAGATATTAACTATTTAAATACGCCCAGTGTGTTCAAAATCGATATATCTGTTTTAAAGAAAATTTGAAAATAAAAGAAATGTTTAAAGTTGGTTCCTGATATAGTTTGGCTTATATCTGTGCTAAATGGTGACAGAGAAGGTTTCTAAAGACGCGCTGTTAGGTCGCTCACATTCTGTTACTTTGGAAACTCTCAAAACATTAAACGAACACGTGTTTAGGATCCCTTTGATTGTTACCTCCGTTTAAAGAAACTCTCAAAAGTTATGATTTATAGGTTTCGACCATTTCAATACACCCTGAGCTTTGGTGAAATTTTGAAACTCGAATGTTTAACCTTCGGGGGATCCCATTTTCTGACATATTTTGGCTTATATCCTTGTTCGAGGAATGTTTACAAAAATTGTTGGGGGGAACAAAATGTCGGTAAAAGACAAACTGTCAGTAGTGGGTGCAAGAGAATGAGAGTAATAAAGACTCAAGTTGATTGACAAATGAGAACGGTATTGCTATGCAGGATTTTAAACAGCCCCTTGATACGAGCACGATACAGTTTTGATTAGAACTATTTCACGCGACACGTTGGGTTTCTAGAACTGGTGTTAGGACGAGAGCAGAGAGCGACTGAATACTACGGGCATTAATTGTGGAATGACTTGGTTGAGTCAGGTGTTTAGTGCAGCACCTAGGGTACACCTAGGGAATTCCGAAGGCGAAACACGTTGTCGGCCCGAGAAATAATCACGCCTTTCGTTAGCAGGAGAGGCTAATTGAACTCCCGAGTGATAAAGAAAAAACACTCTGGGGGTTTTCCCGTTAGAACCAAGGGCAGTGAACAAATTTGGCCGAACAGTCAGGTTCCTGGCGTTCAGTGAGATACTGAGAGATCGGTCAAAAACAATTCTTTTGATCATTCTTGATGAAACGTAATATTAGAGGAACGTTTAAATGATAACAATAGTTGAAGACGCCTTGCGAGACTGATGAAAATCGTTGAAGCGAAAGCCTAAAATTAAAAACCTTTATTTGGCTTTCTGCTCACTGTATTTTAGGGGCATGTTTGTTGAGAACCAAAATTAAGTACATATTTGTTGCCACGTCTAATCATAATTTCGAGCAAAACGCTAAAACGCTTCTGTAGAAATGCGCTGAACGAAGATCTACCGGTAAACTACTCGGCCTGTTTATTAGTGTCGGCACTTAGTGCTGTACTGTTGGCGTTTATTACTCAAGATGCCTGCTCTTGCTCAACACAAACCGTCAACGACTCTCTTTTGAATGTCCTCCACTTCTTGTCTAAAACGAGACATTTTCGCTCTTTCTCGGTGAATTTGAGGGGATCGCGAGTGAACATAATTTCAGGGCAATTTCAAGAACTTCGATCAAACAGCATTTTGTTGTTAACGATTCGATGCAGCGCATCAAACTCAATCGGGGGATATTCGTCGGGGTAAGATATGTGTTCCTCTGGATCGTGTAGGTCCCGGACAAAATTCGTGATCCCCGTCACGACTCGGTTTTCAACATGAACATTTCATCGGCTTTCTTCCCTCTTACCGAAGAACAATAGCGGTAATTACGTTCGGGAAGGACGTAACGTCTAATTGGGGCCCATCATTACGAAGGGATTAGGGCGGAGTCGCGAGAGAGTCGAGATTTTGAGAGGTGAAAACATGTTGGCTTCTCGAGACATCAAACGCGGAATGTGCGGCTTTTGAATTTTCTGGAAGAGGACATGCTCGGAGCTGAGCGTTGTGTGAGGTATCGTTAATACGGGGTTACGTCTTAAGAACTGTGAGAGATGTGAAACGGCAATTGTTGGAGTTTCATCATTTCGGGGGCTACTTATAATTATCTTACCGGAACGTCATAAAACTCTCCGCATAGTGAGTTTATTGGACTACGCTAGTATCATATAAGAAAATATCAGGTGCGCCGTATCACACAACTTTCCTTAGCTTTACATAAATTCGCTGGTTTTCGTAGCTTTCGCTACTAATTCAATTCATTTGAACTTGGTAAAACGCCACCTCACTGTGGCAGTAAGCGGTAGCGCTTACAGTGCCGGAATTTATTGTGCTGCTCGTGCTGATTCCTTGACCATCATTTAGCAACTGGTACACAGAGAATCGTTGAGGCTGTAAACACGATTTTTTGAAAGAGGATAATAAGCACTTTTCCAGAGTGATCCGGTAAAAACCTTTGGATAAGTCGAAGTTCCGGAATTTCTGGGGTAGTTCCTATGTATCTTTTGAGCGTTATTAACTACTCATTGTATGGATATCCGATTGAACTAGTACCTCAAATTTTTTTTTTTAATTTCTAGTAACAGTTGAGCGGAGTTAATAAGGAAAAAACTGCGCTGAAATAGATTTTCGTCGTAATGTTTGGTGATTTATTGTGCTATTCTCGTGGTTTTCCCACAAATGGGAATTTTATGGCGTTGTTGTCTTATCTGAAGCTGTCCACATTAAAAAATGTAATAAAAATCGTAAGAGCCGTTTTTGAGAAAAAAATTAGGTGTTTTGATCACTATGATAGCTATAGTTAGTTTTGAGCGGATTTTGTTCATACCTTTATTTTGGCGTTCGATGGTGACCTGCGTGCTACATATTAAGTTTGAGCTCGTTCGGTGTCGCCGCGTTCTCTCAGCTGCGATGATACCATGTGCAGAAGCCTTGAAACATTAAGATGTGCAGAAAACTTCTTGTTTTCATGCGACTGCATCATTTTTCTTGCCGCTACATAGGGTTAAAGTATGTCATTGTTCCGACGTGGAATCAAAGCAGCGAGATAACTCACGGGTTTTGGATAAAACGACGCAAATGAGCGACGTACGCCAGCCCTAACGCTGTTTTTATCGCGTACACCGCTACTTTACAGTACTCATTGCTCCTAATGATGCGGTTCTGAATTATAGGACATGTCGAGTGTGGTTCCCAGTGATTCAAAAGGTGAGACCCCCTCCGTCTAGTCCCACCTGGGGGCTTCTCTCTCCCCCCAAAATAATGGCAAAGAGCCAGCTGTTAGATTGAGCGGAAATCCTACGGAGTAAAGAGAGCGTCGCTTCCCATTCACCGGCTTCCGTTGTTATCGACTGGAGGACGACTTGTAGAATAGAAAACAAATTATTTTTTTTAGGAGGACGCGAGGCAACACGCAACTTTCCTCGTCGGAAATCAGAGACCTGATGAGATGACAATACCGTGCGTGGGAAAATGACGAGAGCAGCGCATGTAATTACCAAACATTTTTTCCTTATAAACTGCGCTCAAATGTTACTAGAATCTTCAAAAAAATTGGTGTGGTAGTCCAATCAAATACCTATAAGCTTGTAAGATATGTAGCTACTCCAGACTTCGCCATTTCACTTTCTACGATTTCCACAAGTTTTTACCGGATAACTCTGGAAAAGTGATTATTATCCTCTTCAAAAAATCGTGTTTACAGCCCCATTAGTTCTTAATGTGCCATTTGCTCAATAATGCTCAGGGAATGAGTACGAGGAGCACAATAAATTCCAGATCTATACGGCGCTACGCTGTCTGTCGCCATGAAGTGGCGTTTCAAATGAACTGAGTGATAAGTAAACTGAGTTAGTAGAATAAGCCATGAACTCAAGTGAATTGACGTAGAGCTAAGGAAAGTTTTATGTTGCGGTGCACTTGATATTTTTAAATTATACCTGCTTAGATTATTCTCTTACTACTTTACTTTTCTCCACCACCCTCCTCCACGTTCTCACACTCTCTCGCTCTCTCTCTTTCTCTTGCCAAGGTGACTCTGCGAGTTAAGCGTTAACGACTTGCATAAGGTGTAAGAACAAGTTGACGACAACCGATGCCTTCGTCCATAGCCCTTCTACAGCGGTCGGCGAGGTCATAACACGAAAGGACTAGCTGTTGCGCGTCCGGGTTTACAACTCACTAACACGAACGTGCAGAAGTCGACATCCACTTAGAGAAATTGCGAGTTCGATTACGAGCGTTAGGTAACTCGAGGAACTCCCACGCGTTTGTAATATTAAAAAGAAAAAAAAAATTGATTGATAAACCGGTGAAAGGGAATCGAGCGAGGAAGTGGAATGAAATCATGTGCAGTTCGGTTCGGTTCCACTGGTGAGTCCTCCAACTCATTGGTGAGTGAAAGTCGGTCTCACTGCTCAGGTCTGAAGACTCGAGTTGAGCGTAGATTGTCGGGTTTCGCCTGGAAAGTGGTGTCCTGTGACATCCTCTCTCTTTCGAAATGAGCGAATCGGAGCCGGTAAATGAGCGGAATTTCGGGTCGTAACGTCCGTGCGTTTCGATGGACTTGAGCTCGAAACGATCGAACTATACAAAGTCAAGGCCGCCGCGAAGGTTTGCTTAGTTTCTGAAGGCAGGCGATTTGTCACGAACCTGTCACCCGTCACACTGAGTCAGTAACCCACGCGATCTTCTTTTATTCCGCCGATTCGCCGAACTATCCTTTCCCCACATTTACGGCATTAAACAGCTTTTCGAAAGGAATCGAGCATTTCTCTAGTGAAACAAGTCGATACGTAATACACTAACCTCCCGATCTGCCTGTGTAACGATGTTTTAAGGACTTTAATGCCACTAGACTGGAAATTAAATCAATTTTTATTAAAAGTCGGTCCACAATCTAGTAAAACATTTTGTTTCGAATTTTTTTCAAATCTTAACGTGTCCGTGCGGACAAATGGGCTGCGTACTGAGAGCTGAACTAAACGACTTACATTTTATCATCACGGGGAACCAAAATAATATTATGAGCGAAATTGAACTTGAGACGTCCTTGTCTTACTCACACTTCAGGCTAGTACAATCATACCTCAGCCGGAGTACATATTCTGTGAGTTCCAAAAAGACGATGTCTACCATCAGAACAGCGTGGGAATTCGGCAAGGAGGCGACTTTGTAAATGGCCGTGACACCACGACTAGTGCAAAACTACCAAGTTTTTCTGACTCAGTGAATGACTGGTGTGATAAATGGAGGGTAAAAGTCAATCCTGCAAAATCTTGTTTGGGGTGTGCTTCTCCTACAAGCTCACTTTTCAATTACACTTCATGCTGTTTCGCCACATGGAGTACCTATCCCAGAAGTAAAGTCAGCCAAGTATCTTGGTGTCAGCAAATTGATGTGGAAACGTTCGGTTCCAACTGAGGCAGCTCAAACGTCTTCTTCAGGCGTCCTCTAAATCACCCATCCTCCTAAAACGTATCGTATATCTCACCATTCAACGACCTATGTGGCTGTACGGGGTAGAATCCTGGGGAGCAGCCAGTAAGTCCCAAGTACATCGAATTCAAGTCTTTCAAAACAGAATCTTCCGCGTGATCTCTGGTGCTCCTTGGTTCGTTCGAAATTCCGTTTTACACTCTGACCTGAATATTTTTCCGACCAAAGAAGACACTCGACCCCCCCCCCTTCTTGCCCACAGCTTCACACTAAAACCCGTTATTACAACAATCAGCCCCAAACCCAGCACAGCCCAGACCAAGACGTCGACTCGAGAGGAAACGTCCCACTGATTTACTTGAAAAAACTGTTAATACCATCAATACAACCAGAAGCATTTGAGGGTCTATCAGTGGTTAGATACCTAATTAACGTTCCATGTCCATTATTTTTATATATCCAAAACTACTATAACGTATTTTTAAATACAATAAAGTATTAATTTGTCGCAAAAAATGAACTTCTCCAAAGACTACTTTCTCAAACAGCTGCAACGATTTTGATCAAACTTTTTTGTCGCCATTTTCAAATGGCAAGAATGTAATATAAAATTTCCGTTCGTAGGAAGGGGACGAGAGCAGTGCAATGAATGATCAAATATGCCGGTGATTTTGGTGTAGTTTTTTCTAGAAAAACTCACTCATTCGACTTTAACGTTCCCAAAAGCTCAGGATGATAGTCCAATAAACAGCTTATAAGATGGACGTTGAATAATGTTCATAAAATAGTCGACAGCAACCTCACAAATTTCGGCTTTCGAACTCGTTTTGTTTTACTTACTTTCAACTTCTTAGTGTTCCCTTCATAACTTTAGATCTCTAAACGCGAACGTTCCCAAAAGCTCGTGCTGACCGTAACATAACCTATACGTCGATCCCTAAATAAAGGTCGTGGCGTGCGTAGCAGTAGTAAAATCCATTTCAGAACTGTGAGCTCCACTGGTTCCTATAAAACGTAAAGTTTTGTTTTACTAATTTCAAATGAACAATAATGTATTTTAGTCCAGTTTTTTCCTGTAAATCTCTCTAATATGACATATTGAGAGCATGAGAGTGGGATGCTTGAGTTCTGAAATAAACTAACGTGATGAGCGTAAGTGAGGGGTGTATTAAACTTTTACAGAATGGCGATATGACTTTGAGTGTGGTATTTAAGCAAGAACAAGGGGCCTCTGAATACGTGAAGTGGTTGCGTGGGAACTAAAGTGGTGAGAGGGTGAGTAGAGCTGTATGGGGCCTGAGAGCTGAGGAACAAATGTGTATTGGGAAGAGCTGAGCTGAACTGAGCAGTTTGGACTTTGTTCGGCTCACACGAAAAAGGCTCTAGGTCAGAAATAGTTGGACTGGATGCACCTGAGAAAGGTCCAAGCTCAAGATCCCAACTACCTCAGCCTGTGCCGACTGACTGTATTGAAAAAATTAAGTTACCCGAAGAAGATGATTACACGATGTTGGTTTAATGATGGTTATAAAAATGATAAGAGCAAACTCAGAAAATTCGAAATTCGTATTTTCCCCAGAATAGTAAGTACTAACGTACTCAAAGAAAATCACGTTGACCTATTTAACGGTTACTGAATGGAAAATCTTTTTGCAGCCACTGTATACGGCGTTACGTTCTGCCAGGCTCACGTACAATTTGTGAAAAGCAGATTGTATTAGTTGCCGTGTAAAGTTGTGTATGAGTTGCCTTCACGAAATAATCTGTTTATCGTGAAATCACAGAAACAGTACGTTGTGGCATTCATATTTGGCCAACTAGTCTCTTAAGGTTTGGAAGCTCTCAGAGGACTCAGGAGGTAATTTTCATTCTCGGGTCCTAAAAAACGGCGCTTAGTATTTCGAAGGCAAAGAGGTCTAGACGTGAGGAGGATGAACCAGAGGGAAGTTCCTGGGACCGTTTTTGTTCCAGGAAAGACTACCAGGCAGTTTTCTGGGCGTTCGCCCCTGGAATCATAATGAGTCATCGCGTAAGGCCTAATAGCGCAGGGCCAGGTCTATTAGATCAGAGCCTCCTCTTGCTGGTTAATGACGAAGGGGTCGCGTATTGTCTTTTCTAATTTTCTCGGTATCAGGATCGAGTTTTGCAGACCGCGGGTGGTTTTGAGTTCAACGTTTGTTGTGTGACATCGGTCGCGGTATGGATGAAGTGCGGTGTCTTTTATCGCCTCATGTATCCATAAATGACCCTGATGATCCGTGAGCATGCACCGGACTGGCGTGTGAAGTAGTAAGTAATTGTAGCGTAGCCAAGTGCCGTACACAAAATTCAATCAAAATCGTTAGAGGTGTAATCGAGAAAAAAAAATTGTTTTGATCACAATAATAACTACAGTTAACCTATTTTGACATCCCGCAGTGTTCTGCAGACTAAATATCGTACTTGAGCTCGTTATACGTGGCTGCACCTGTGAGTAATTTCCTCTAGTAATTGGCACAGGCTGTGTCTAGCCATTTCAACGCTTTGTCCTCACGAGCAACTCAGCGATATCCTCCTAAATTCGTGCACCACATTACAGCCTGCGTGTCCTGTGCGTAGTTCACTAGCCTGGACTGCACCAGCACTGCACGTCTCTTCACTTCGGATACAGTTCGTTGATTCCAGGTGTGATTTGAGCTTCCCACTAGCTCTGTCGTTCATTCGCCTTCACTATTTTGTGTAGTTCTATCCCCTTCCCCCAACTATTTGGACCCGAGAAATATTCTGCTACTCTACGAACTGTATTTGAACTAAGTTGTCGTCTTACCTCTTGAAAAATTATCATATGCATTCCAACCGAACGGTGAAAGAATGGTAAACCTAAGTCGCTAAATGAACGAAAAGCGTCAAGCGAATCCTTCATTCTTCAGACAGTGACGGAAGGTTTCCTGGCTCGTTTAGGCGCTGCTCGGGTTGACGTGGTGATGGAATAGGAGAGAAAGAGGTTGGTAATAGACCGCCATTGTGTTCGGTGTGACGTTGACAGTGAAAAAACGCTTGAAGCCCGAAGAGCTCGAGGTGACATCAATCATGAGGCAGTAACTAACGTCGCCGCGTGTACCGATATTACAAAAGAATACGCAAAATTGTAAACAGTTCAGTAAACGCCAATTTCGGACGAGACGGACACCTTTACGGCCGATTCAATATTTAGATAATGTACTCATATGAAGAAATGTTTCGTTTCATTCGTTAACCGTTAACGTAATGATAATTGTGTCATTCGTACCACCTGGAAATGAGCATCGCGAATTGAATTGAACCAAAACGAGCGCTATAAATAGCCTTTCTTGCGATAATAGCACAACAAAAAGTAACGTTAACTTCATGCCGGTCGGGGTTAGATGAGGACCGTCCCGCCTAAAAACGTAGAGTTCAAGAACGCCTTCCCTGTGAGCTGACTCTAAACGCCGGCTGAGAACTGTAATTTGAGAAAGAAACCAGAGACATAAGTGAAGGTTTCGCCAAATAAGAAAGAGGTAATTGGATGAAACCAAAACTGTCTGTTACCTCGAAGGGGAGTGAACGACACAACCCACTTCGCTTTTCTTTTTAAAAAATCCGAATCGATTTCAGTACTTTTTTTCATTATAAATTCCACATTTCGCGCAACTTTCCTCGGCCCTACGAATATTCAATCTGATCCGCTCTTTTTACTTTCTTTAGCTCTACGGAGGTTGAAGCAAAGTTAAGTGCCACAAATTTTTTAGTTTTAGTGAGATTTTTCGAGGGTGAGTCGGGAACACACCATTTGGTTCAATACTCTGTCCGCGTGGAAAAAAAAGTGTGCAAATGCGGTTTAAAGGAAATGTCTTTGTGCGGACAAATCCAAACAAAATAATGATAGCTTAAAATTGTCATCGGTGGAAAAATGACAGTAGCAGCCCAACAAGTTTTTGAGAAAGTCGAATCAAGTACGCGGTTTTTCTTGTAAATCCTACTCATAAGGAACTGTATTTCTAGAAAAAAATCAGGGCGGTAGTCAAATGATCGATTTGCGCTGTAGAACTTTAACAATGATCATCAAATAATCAAGAGCAAACTCAATGTAATTCAGGAATTCAAAAAAATATGGTTTTTTTAAATTGAATATGGTGTTTGTATCAATCACCTACTCGTTGGTTTTTTTGCGTGGAGGAAGCAACAGCTGCCCCAGCGGCTTTATGTTTCTACCAACTTCAGGTAAACTGAATGGCAAATAGATTTGATTAGCTGCTTGAGTGATGAAAACTGCTGGATGCACGCGGAGCAGAGGGAAGTTGTGTGTGAGTGTTAAACGGGGATATTAGTCTAGATACACGACGGTTTTTCCAATTTTCTCAAAAAAAGGCTCCAAGGATTTTGTTTAAAATTAGGGCACACCAACCCAACTTGTACCTACATTTTGTTTTTCATGAACGTTACCGCCCGCGTGCGTTGAACGAAGATACATCTCAAAGTTGCGTTCCGTCCAGATATTTTTATATTATACGTCGTTCGGAACGGTTGCAAAGCCCAGTTTTTTGTTCAACGGACCTCCACAAAGACGAACCGCAAACGCAGTCAAGAGGAGCGAGAGGGACGGAGTCATAAAAACAAGAAGGAAAAGTTATAAGACTGGGAGTGTCGCCAATTCCGGCGGCCGTTGAGCCTCTCGAGCGAAAAAGTCTTGTCAAGACCGGGAAAGATGGATCGCGGCCAGAGATGAGATGGAGAGCTCTCGCGGGCTGAGCTTTGCCTCAATCTTTTGTGCGAGTTTTGACGTCAGCAGTTGGACAACTATTTCTAGACCTAGTGACGGCCTGAAATCAAGATGGGCGAATAAATGAAACAAATTTCTACTGCTCCGCTTCGTTCCCAGCGTCGACGAAATTATTTTAGTTCGGTCGATTCTGACGTACAAGAGGAACGGTCAAGTTTAAATTGATAATCGGGATGTAGAGGAGGGCGTGGTGGCTAGAAATCACATTTAACTGCTTTGGAATGAAAATGTCCTAATTTAGTCGTCGAATACTAAACTCACGACGGTCCTCACGAACGGAAAATTTTGGGTTCTGACTACTTCAACTCTTCTCCACCAAAATTAACTCCCCTTTTCGACTATTTGGAAATAGTTAAACCTCGACGCTTTACGTTACTTCCATCTGACGGCTCTTTTCAATACTTCACAAATACGTTAGTCGAGGAAACTTAAAAATAAAGGCAATCAAGGCGCTGAACTGTAAATAGCGTCGGCCGTGAGGCGTTCATTAGTCCCTTCATTTTGATTTCCTCCCGAAGAGTTATTTGTCGAGGGGTTGACGAATTTCTGCTTTGCTCATAATTCATCGTTACGTCGCTCTCTGTTAACCCTTCAGTAGTCGCGCAGATATACACACGTAACTAGTCGCGTCGGGTCTTTTTTGTCCTGACGAATTCAAATTCAAATTTCTTCGTGTTTAAACGGCGTAAAACAAAAATAATTAGTACATTCTGCTAGAAGAAGTATCAATCTTTTATAAGAACATGAAACATACAAACTAACTCAATTTTTATAATATCAATCTATGATCAAAAGTCAATTGTCTGTAACCTGCAAAATCACCGTTGATGACTTTTTGAGTAATTATTTCATAAATAAATTCACACTTTAAATCACTTGTTGCATTTTTTAGGGAAATGGTATAAGTTGAAGTATCACAAAATCAAAGGTTTTTAGGGTGGGACCAAGTGCGTGCAACTTATGGCTTCACAAAAAAAGCATGAAAAACAAGAGGATTTTCAGTCTCACAGTTAGCTTATAAATGGTCAGTCCCCATAGAACATTGAGGAACTAATTTTCTCGCCAGGGATCGGGGATTCTGCAGTCTGTCGCTCTAGTTCTCGTAGAATGTCATCGTCATGCACAAAGTACCTCCCCATTATCCTGTCAAAAAGCCGCTCGTCGATTGTCGCGCCGGGTCACAATCTCACTTAAAAAAGTTACGCGTTTGGTCGCGTCGGGTCAAACGGCGAGTTGCGAACTACACAAGTTACCTGTGGAGTCATAAACCGTACTAGCAAGGACTAGGTGCTGTCAATGAAGAATACCAGTGGGAAGGAAGAGGGGAGTATACCTGGAAAAAAGTAATCCGTGTGAAAAGGAAGGGTCGGGTCAAGGTGACCCGACGCGACTACCGAAGGGTTAACTAAAACGAAACTAGTCCGTGAAGGAAGTCACTACTCTCTGACTTCGACAAAGCTCGCAGAACTCATACTAATGAGACTATTTTTTTTTGTTAATTTGTATACAGTGTTGAATAGGTTTTTTTACCCGTAAGTCATATTCCGGCTGAGTGTAATCACAGAATAGAACACACAAAAGCCACCTTTGGTATTCGAACAAAACGATTGTTTGTGAAACAACAGCTACTTTGATGGGAGTGTGCCCAACGTGTAGTTTTCAGATCGTATTTTCGAGGAGTGTGATGAAGGGGGGGGGGCGATAGTTGGGATGGCCCAACGGGCTCAGTGTCTTATGTACTTACTTTGTGACACGATTTCATTCCCTCCCAACGTCACGCTTTTTGGCTGTTAGGTGAAAGCTGAAGCAAAATGGTTTTAGTTTGGATTCTCAAATAAATAAGGTTGCTACTTGTTATTCTACGACCACTGTAAAGACAGCTTGTTGGACTGCCAATGAAATTTGTGTTTATTTTAGAGCAGCATTGTTGCATGAGCGACATTCTTTAAAACTGCACTAAATTAGATTTTCGTCGAAATTGTAGCTAATTTACTGTGCTCTGGTCATTTCCCCTGGAATAAAATATTCAAATTACCGTTTGGCTATCTGAACCTGATTAGGCGAAAAATTCATCAAAATGGTTTTTGGTTAAAAAAATATTTGGTGTTTTGATCGCTATGCTATTAGTTATCAATTCATTTTTCTCGTGCCCTTATTTATATTAGTCTGAAGACCAAATATGAAAACAACGCTTTTCTCAATCGCGTTCACAGACACGCAGAAGTTTTTTTCCAAATGGTTTTTCGAACTCGTGGGCAGAAAATAGAAAATATTATTCGACCATCCCACTGGCTTTAATAAGAAGAAATAAACCTAGAAACGTTGCCTCTAGAAATGTATCATTATTGACTGACCCCCAGGAATCAAATTCATTCAAGAAGAAGAAGAAGAAGAAGAAAGAAAGAAAATAGTTTATTACAAAAAACAAATTAATTTTACCTTTCATGAAAATAAATAAACATTACGACATGGTTTTAAAACCGTCCGCCGGAGGATCGGGCCCGATTCAAATTATCTTAAGACTAATCTTTGTTAAAGGGGGAAAGAAAAAATGATATTTTACAAAATTAACCGTAATTAAATTCCCTGATAAAATTCATTCAAGAACATTGAGATGAATGTATAAATTTTGAAAGAAAAAAAAGATGGGCACAAATCACTTACAAAATCTGGTGCTATACTCTCCAGATGCATAATGATAGAATGGCTCTACATTCAAGACAGTTGTAAAGAACCAGTCCTGCCGTTTGATTGGTTGCACCTAATTGCCACAGCTTTGCAATTCCAACTGATCTTCCAGGCTAGGGTTTGTACTGTTAAAAAGTCAGTTGAATTCATTCCATTCTGACACGACATCGTTTGATATAAATATTTGAGCTAAGGTTAGATAATAAAGCCGCTATTTAGGAAGCGCTTTTACCAATAAGGCAAGCGCTCTTTACGCTGGTTTTAACTTTTCGCAACCCAAAGGGTAGGAAATAACGTTTTAATAGTGCAACAGAAAAAATTTGAGTTTTCAACAGATCCGTACGTTTCTCGGCCTTCTGAATCGGTTAAAACTAGTTGCGGTGACTTTTATTCGGGGTTTGGGAAGTTGTGTGTTGCTTCGGACCTGATATTATAATATTTATCACAGATTTTGCTTCTTGAAGGTTACAACGAAACAGAAATCCCTTCGCTTGTGTCGTAAACCTTTGTGTAGGCGCTCTAAACTGTTTTTTATTTGAACTCAAGTTGCAACTTCCCTTCAGGTCCCACAGATGACTCCATCTACCTTCGGACCCAATGAAATCAACTGGCTACTGTTACATCTGACCCTCCCCAACCGACGGAATGCGCGCTTTGTGACAATAATGGCCTTTTAGAGTAAAACTCATTCAACTCTAACGACTTAGAACCTTTTTTCGAGTGGTCGTACCGTCGGTGAATGACACACCGGGGAAAATGGTTGGAAAACTCGGAAAAATCGCGGCCCTCTTCGGCAGCAAATCGAGCCTCAACACAAAAAGCGCTTATCCGAGCACGTTGACGGTTTATCAAGAGGACTCGAAAGGCGAGCGAAGTTTCAAAAGGTCCTGGTCCCTCAGGCTTTCAAAAAAAGCGAAAGGTAAGTTTGCTGAACTATTCATTTATTCGTACTCGTTCATTGGGGAAATAGCCGACGCTTCGCTCTGGAAATTCGCAACATGAGCAGAGCCGAAGTAGTCGACGCGCTGAAAAAGCGCCCGATCCTCGAGGAATGTAACTCGATGCAAAACTTGCATTATTCATGTGAATCAATCGATAAAAGTTGTTTTTCGAAGTTATTTATTCATTTAGTCGGGAAACTGGCGCTGTGCGTTGAAGTTGGAAAGTGTGCTAAATCGTCTGCGTAAATAATCAAGGCCTTTCGTCAAGTTGAAAGTTTCGACTGAACGTTACGACAACATCAAGATCACGAAACGCCTCGGCATTTCATAGGGGTACATGAATGTCAGAGAAGTAGCAGATTTTTGCATTATTTTGACGTTGAAAGCTACAAATGGTGTGGTTGAATATAATCATATTCCGATATAGTTGGAGAGCGGTCTGTAGTTCGAGTGCTGAGAAACGAAAGACCAGGTTAAGGAACACAATTTCCAATTCACTAGAAGAACGTTGAAGGTGGCCATGTGCTGGGAAGTAGAAGGTGCATGACTGGAGTTTAAGGTATAGGAGGTGACAAATGGGATTACAAGTTGCGCAGTCGATTTGGCTGAAACGAAATTAAAACCTCCTCCGAAGTCCTCCAAATTAAAACGATAATAAACGACTTCTTAGATTCTGAATCAGAAGAGCTAGAAGGACGAGGCAAACTGGTGCGTCTCTTAACTGCCCCAGCGCATCACCCTCTTTGTTGTAAAACTAATCTATCCGTCCCTTGTTGCAAGGAAAAGTTCCGTTACAGGTGATAATGTGCTCATGAATATAATCTTTGGCTATCGGTAGACTCCAGACTGTGTGGGAACCGTTCGAAGTGGTCATAAGCAGAGGAATGAAAAGCAATCAAGGAGGTCGCGTGTTTAGGAATTTACTAGCGAGCTTCCGACGTTCAAGTGCTGATTGAATCGATAACATTTACCTAGAAGACGTGTTGAAAGAGAACTCGTTACACGGTCAAAAGTGTTAAAGTGGTCTTCTGCTCATGAACGAAATGGAAGTCCAAGCGTCATGAACGAATCAAGCAGTGTCTATGGTTGTTGTGTACTGCCCGATAGCCAAAAACAAGGGGCACCACCCCGTGCCCGTTGGGTGAGGGGCGTCTCTTTGGTGATGACTCCTACCTTAGCGGAAAGCGTTCACGATTCTTCGCCAAGTGAAGGTGGCAAATTGATGCTGCTGAATGAAAGCGACCGCTGAAATAGCGAGCAGTGTGCGGGTGGGCAACGTTTAAAGGCGTTATTTTTACACACCAGTAAGCGTAGCAGGAAGGATTGCTGCTCTTTTTCGAGGTTTATTTTTTATTTTTCCAAAAAAATATACAAAAGTACAGCATAATGAGAATCCAATAGGCCTGCCATAATCCTGGAAATTAATCCCCTATATAGTCCATTGCCCGTGGCAGGGGATGAGCATCCGTTCTGCCTTCCACACAGCAAGCAGTGCCAGCCATAATGGACACGCAGAATGCCACGGAGTAGCTCGAAGGTTTGAAAAATTGAGGAGAATAATATATCTAGAAAATATTTCATCTCTCCAACAATAACTCGTCTCTACTCTCAATGACCTCTAACTATAAATACACATGCATACATTTGTATACACATACATATACCCATGCATACAAGAAACAGAAAGAATACATTATTCCGACTCTAGCCGCCCCATTTCAATTCATTGGTTACTTGTTTAAAATTGTTTAAGCCGAACAGATGAACTCCCTGAGCTATGCTGGAAAACTATTGATAATCCCAACTGAACAAGGCTCATAGAAGTGTTTCGCCAGTGTTGTCGTATTATGAGGAACTACAAGGTTACTGTTCGTTTTAAACCTAGTACAAATCTCGTGTGTAACCAGGATGTTGACATTTTGAATACTGCTTCACAAAAGCTAGTTCTTTAGGCATAAACAATGGTAATTAACGGGGCAGGTGTGGTCCGATATACTCCAACAAGGGAGACAGTACGATTGGACAGTACAGAACTCTCCATACTCCGTCAGAGAGGGGCAACCTTTAACCTGCAAACATATATGTTGCAGCCGAATCAGGATGATTCGGGTGATCTCCTTCACTTGTCTCGCCGTGTTCGAATTGCCGATGCATGACAAAGACACAATTGAAGAAACTAGTTTTAGTGACAACTGAAGAATTAGATTTTAAAGGGAAATTGGTAAACGGAAAAGTAGCTCGTCAAGATGGCGAAGCTCCCCGTCCGGACTCTTGTTGTAAACTGCCCTGGCGTTGGAGACGGTGTACCCATCCCCCTCCGTCCGACAGGGTGCGACGCAAGAAGATCACACTGATAATCTTGACGTAGGTAGGGTGGCGAACTGCTACACGGCCATCCTGAGGAACGTCGTCCTCGACGGCAGCAACTAGAACTACTCAACAGAAACGGGTGTGGTCAGTTCTCACCAAAAACCACTAAGGGTCCCACCAAGTGAAAGCACAAAGGCAAAGAAAGGTCAAACTTTGGGGAGGGATGTGGAGACAACCCATAAAACTCTGATCAAATTGACTGAATGCGCACACTCCTGCTGGCCTGTCAGATCACTGGGCAAAACGACCTATCGTCATACCAGACCGTACAAAAACACGCTCACAACAGACGTAGGCAGCACTGGATGCCATGGATGAGGATATGCTGTCTCCCAATGAACAAAAGCATCTATTACTGAGGCAGGTGACCAGCCCCACTGAGTGCACATCCTGCTCGGAGTAAACCCATTCTGACTGCTCGAGTTAACCCCATACTGAGCGAACACTCAAGACTGGCACCATGCCTACGCGAAACATCCTGTTCGAGACTCCCCACTAACTGCATCCCAAGCATCCTAACACTGTCTGACTTTGGGAGGTTAAGATTAAAACATTCGCTGTGTGATCATTCTTGACAGCTCAACACTAGGTGCATAAAAGTCAACTCAAATAAGAAACATAAGCAGCCAACATAAAAGCGGCATGTAACACGTATGAAGAGAAACGTGAACACAGGAACTTTAAATTGTATTAATTATTCACTACTGTATGCCTCGTCTTCACTGACAATCAGTGATGGGCCACCTGTTGAATCAAGCACACGTCATACTCGATCGATCGTGCGCATACTGGTAGGTACGACGCCTGTCAATAGATACTTCCAACAAAACCAAATCACCAATAGCCAAAGGAACCACCTTGGCCTTACCTTTATCAAACCTGGCTCTACTGTATTCCGCACCTTTCTCCATTTTCCGACTAGCCTGTACTCATCTGCTCCAATGGTACGCCTGGATCACCACTGGCATCCTCTCCAGCAGTGATGAGTTCCCTGGGAACTGCACATCACCGACTACCTGCCGCCAAGATTTTCCTTCCTCGGACTCCTTGCAACGGTCAACATGTCTTTCATAACCCTTATTTGTCTCTCTACTTGCCCATTGGCACGACTTGTCCCAGTTGCAATAAAATTCAACTGAATCCGGGACTGCGCACTAAACTCCTTAAAGTTTCTGTTGGCAAAAGATCTACCTTGATCCACTACCAATAAGGATGGAGGACCAAACAAATTAATTGCGTTAGTCACAGCTCGAAACTGCACAGCTACAGTTTCACAGATAGCTGTAAATAACGAGAAATCATCACTGGAGGAAGCACCAAATGGTTCCCGAAAACCAGTATCGCAGACAACCGCATGTTGTGTGCTAATAACCCATATTGGTCGTTACTTAATAATTCAAGTAGGTTATAGTATTCTGAAGAATGAAATGACGGAGTGCAATCCCCTCCTGAATGAAACGATTGCTTTCTAAAAATAACTCCGAATTAATGTGAAGCGTTCAAGTGTTCAACTCAAGAACCAACCAGTGGGAGACAGAAGGCAGCGCGGAGCAGTCAAATAGTTTCTACGGTTGGACCTCGGCCGATGACTATCATTAAGGAAGTACAATGCTCACGAGAACACTTTTGGGCGATGGCTGATGCCTTCAAATTGAGTCGAATGTGGAGGATTTAAACGTTGGACAATCAAAGATGACTCCTGATTCCGTCCAGAGTTTAAGGACGTCTTGCACTATGAAATTCATTATGATGATTATTTTTCAAATCAAAAGCGGTGCTCTGCTCACATTTTTTGTGTACCTCACAGCGAAAAGGTGAACTATTGCTATTCGAGTGTTAGGGGGACGGAAATCCAGGTGCGCGGCAGATGAGCTCCAGAGCAGAAGCTTGGGGGACCTCTTCCGCGGCTTACTGGGGTCCTTCCGAACCACAAGGAGCAGTATGTCCCAGCGAACCATTCTGACCTTAAGGGATGTTTGACCCAAAACAAGGACAAGAGGTGGCCTCCGCAGGCCGTAGGTAGAATGGAGCAATCCAACTCCTACCCAGGGTAAGATGCTGGAAAATGCTCTTGCTCTGCAAATATCGTGGTGGTCGTGGAGTCGCTGGAGGGTAGTTCTCCCATCCCATATTTCATTTTTAAACTGTGGGGTCTGAGGGATGGGGGGGGGGCTACCGACTCCCCCAGACATCCCCAAATCCAGAATTGAACTGTCAAAGCGCGTTTTATATGTATGTGAGTTGAGGAAGGGAATGTTGAAGTCATAGCCTCGGAAGAAATAGTGGCGCAACGTGCACACTACTTTCCTCAGCCCCACGACAGGACGCTGTACAGCCGAGATAAGTGTGTCCCCAGGGAGCTGCGCAACTGAAACTTTCATTATTCCGCAATTACGAATCGGTGTCGCGTTTCACAAATTAACGACTAATAAAACGAAAGTGGCCGAAGGCCGGTATTTTCGCAACGTACGAAGGTTTCGACGTATTGGTAATGTCCGTACATTCTTCGTACGTAACCGAGCGACAAAGGCGGAAACCAGCCCGATTCTCGAGAATAAAATTACGAACGAGAAATCCTTGAATTACTGGCGGCCTCTCGAGGACTGCACAGAGACGGAACTTGATTGGTTTCTTCTCTCAACTCGGTGGTGTAGCTCCGTTTCTCTTCAACCTTAATGCACCTGCCCCTTCTCTCTAGAAGTCTCCTATCGGGTTTCGAGCCCTGGCCCCTCCTCTGGGAGTTGCTTGTCTCCCTGTCTCAAGTCGTGACTGCCGATAGCCTCAACGCGCGATGACTTGAGGGACTGGAAAAGGGCACCGGGTTTTTTTTACAGGCAGCTGGGCGTCGGAAGACGCCGAAGTTGGGCCAAGGAAAATTTGGACTATCGTAGGTCGATAGCGGGTATTTCGCGAAAACAGTTATTTGTTGATATTACCGAACGATACACTGCGCACTGTCATTTAGATTCGCATCTCAGCGGTCTGTAGTACTTTTTGTGATTGTAGGCATTAAGAACCCTTTTCACTCAACAAATTCCAAAAGCTGTTATCAATAAATGCAAAGTGACAACTTTCCTCAGCTCTACGTACATCCAATCATGTTTTCCTCTTCAGCAATTAATTCAGTCTACTTTTTCTCAGTTAATATAGGCACACAGGCCACATATCCTCGACCCTCATGACAGAGTTATATCAATCGTAATATGAACACAACCCAACTGGTAGATAATAGCGTTCAGGAATTTATTGGATTGCTCCTATTTATGTCACGATCTCGAGTGATTAACTAACGTGTAAGGCAGAGGGGCTCAAACTTGAACTGCTGGCGATCTACCTCAATATTTTTAGACTACTTACGATCGACTCTGAGAGGCTGCAAGTATGTGTGAAGCAGGGTTGTCGTACATACCCAATACACTCTACCTACCTAGGTAGGGTGTACCGTAGCATATATAGATATTAGCTTTCTGCACAATATAGGTACATTATTTTAGTCAAGGATTGGGTTAGGTTTAGTTTGATTCTTTTCTACAATATCAATGAAAAAACTCATAGTTATCCAAAATTTCGAGTTTATTGGTAGTTACAAAACCAAAGAGTTACATATGGTGTTAAACTTAACTGAGGAGTGGCTTTGGATGTTGAAGCGTGGCACTGCATATCCTCAGCATACTTTTCATAGGATGGTACGTAGCCACTGAGTGCTAATCGCAAGCATGATGACATATGATCGTCAGTTAGTCGATTGCGATATTTTGACTTAATTATCTTCATTTCATTTTAGATTTCTTCACTGCACTCATTTTCCACTATTTAATAATTAACTTCGTATCGACATCAAGTTACAATCAGAATGACTCGAATTCCTGCAGGCGCAACATTTATATCGGCGTGAACGAAAGTCTCGATTGTTCCCGTCAAACGCACCGCCCGAAACAACACAGTAAAGTCTAGTCTAGAAACAACGCGGCTTTTCTTTGACAAGTGCCGCCTTTTGCCGCAAGCAGTGTTGTTTTATTACGTAATACATTTTTGTAGTTTAGTTACCTACCTACTTATTAAACATTTTTTTTACTTTCCTTGGCTCTACGAAGTAGAAAGGAAAGTTATGTAATCGGCTGAAAATTTTTTTTTTTGAGTTTTCTTCAGATCTTTACGTTTGAGACCCTCCTGAGTCCGAAAAACACTATTTGCGAAAATGGTCTGTGTGTGTGTGTGTGTATGTGTGTCTGTGAACGATTTTTAGAGAAAACCACCGTACCAAATCAGCTCAAACTTGATATCTCGCCCGCAGGCCTCCATGGGACGCCAAAATAAGGGTTTGGACAAAATCCACCGAAAGTTAACTATAGTTATCATAGTGATAAAAACACCAAATTTTTTTTCTCAAAAACGGCTCGAACAATTTTGATTAAATTTTTTTATATTGGTAGCTCTTAATAAGATAATTATACCGTAAAATTCCCATTTGTGGGAAAATGATGAAAGCAGCACAATAAATTATCAAAATTTTCGACGAAAAGCGTTTTTGCCGCGGTTTTTTCCTTATAAACTCCGCTGGAATGTTAGTAGAATGTTTTTAAAAAATTGGTATTGTAGTCCAATCCAATATCTATAGGATGAGTGTTTAAAAACGCTCATTGGATACATGGGGCTCACTCCAGAAATTACTGAATTTCAACTACCGCCGTTCGCTTAATACCAGTTCTAAAAGTTTTTACCCTATAAATCTGCAAAAGTAATGACCATCATTCTTCAAAAAATTTGTGTTTACAGCCTCATTGATTATCTGTGTACTAATCGCTCAATAATGGTCCTGCAATGAGTACGAGCAGCACAATAAAATCTGGAACTGTAAGCGCTACCGCTTCCTGCTGCCGTAAAGCGTTGCTTGACAATGTTCAAATTAACTGAGTGATAAATGAATCGATTAAATAGAATTAGCCATGTGCAAAGTGAATTGACGTAGAGCTAAGGAAAGTTGTGTGTTGCAACTCACCAGATATTTCTTCTCGAGATCTACTCAAAAAGCACCAGTCGATCGCGATCGACCGTTTGAGCACCCCTGGTGTAAGGCCTTACACTGTAAGGTAACTCATGAGACTATCAACTCGACTTTTTATTTCTTCTGCGTTGAACGTTCAGTTATGTTTTACCAAGTTAATACGATTTAAAAAAATATTGTATTGGTAGCTAGGTAGGACTTTATATTTTTTAGTACGTTCCATAAAGGCCCTGGCGTGGGATATGTGCTCGGTCGCAGTACCAAAACACCGCTCTTGCCCGAAATGACTTCCATACGGACACGAGTTGTGTTAAAGAGTTGGTTATTTAAAAATTTACTTGAAAAATATCCCTCGACTTGGATTTATGTTCGAGTTGGAATAACGTGCTTTCGTGAAAGCGAACGTAAGACTTTGAAGTTGAGTCACTAACGAGCCCAACTTTTCCTTCGTCCCTCCGATAAATCGCCCAGTAGAACAACCACAGCTGCTGTCATAGCAGTAATTTCTCCCGTCGATTTGCTGCTGTAAAACGCTTATCGAAAGACGAAAAGCGAAAGCGCTTGCCGAAAACAATCATAATTAGGAACTCCTCGTGGAACCTTCTTCAGTTTTGCAATCCGATTACGTAATGCCGCCTCCGGACTTCCTCGCTGCAATTCATCAAACTCGTTTGTATCCGAAGAACTGCACTAGTATCTGTAGGATCTATTTCGGACTCTAATTGTATAACCATACACTGTTGTGCAAAGGGTGGGCATGCTCCTGTCGAAGCATATAAAACGTTTATCGATGGATTCAAAGTTTTCGTAAAAGGAGCACTTATCTCGTCTCCATTCAAGGTTGACGAAATCCGCTCGGATTTTTTAACAATGCGCGAAACCTAATGGGACTTCACGATTTGAAGTTCATATTTTTCGGTTTAGAGCAGCGTGCGCTGCAACACGGATTCGTGATTTGGAGTGGAATAGGTCCCGGGGGTGTTGAAGGACATGAATGTTCCCCACAAAACTATTCTTAAGGTGATGTGAGGAAACACACGGAGCCACACTTCTCATCTTCTATTCGAAACATCCAAAATGTTATCAGACTACCTTTTTCCAAAAAAGCTTCTTCTTTTGGTCCATTCTCATCCATCCGTGATTTTTGCACAACATTTCCACTATGAAACACGATTTCAGCTCACGCGTAATCCTGTGACCAAAACTCCACAATACATATAGTGCGTTGTGCATAAAATATTCAATGATTCCCTATATCCTGAAATCAGAACAAAGGGAAGTTATAAGAAGGCTGTGTTGGGTGGGTCATTGGTTTGAGTGCTCAAGGGGCGGAATCCAGTACTCACAGTGTAAAAAATACTTTCGGGAATCTAAAGATCAACAAGTAAACAATATATATAAAATATCTGGTGCGTTGCAACACACAACTTTCCTTACCTCTACGTCAATTCACTTTTTAAATGGCTTTTTCTACTTAATCAATACATTTATCACTCAGTTAATTTGAACTTGGCCAAGCAACGCTTTACGGCAGCAGGAAGCGGTAGCGCTTACAGTTCCGGAATTGATTGTGCTGCTCGTACTCATTCCAGGACCATTATTGAGCAATTGGTATACAGGAAATTAATGAGGCTGTAAACACAAATGTTTTGAAGAAGGATAGTAATCACTTTTGCAGAGTTATTGGGTAATAATTGTTAGAACTGGTATTAAGCAAAACGGCGATAGTTGAAATTCAGGAATTTCTGGAGTGAGCCCCATGTATCTCATGAGCGTTTTTAAATACTCACCTTATAGGTATTGGTTTGGACTACAGTACCAATTTTCTTTAACATTCTACTAACATTCCAGCGGAGTTTAAAAGGAAAAAACCACGGCAAAAACGCTTTTCGTCGAAAATTTTGTTAATTTATTGTGCTGCTCTCGTCATTTTCCCACGAATGGAAATTTGATGGTATAATGGCCTTATTGATAGCTATCAATATAAAAAATGTAATCAAAATCGTTAGAGCCGTCAAAAAAATTTGGTGTTTTGATCACTATGATAACTATAGTCAACTATCGGTGGATTTTGCCGATACCCTTATTTTTGCGTCCTATGGTAACATGGTGGCTAGACATCAAGTTTCAGCTGATTTGGTACGGTTGTTTTCTCTAAAAACCGCGCTAAAGTAGATTTCGTCGAAAGTTTTGGTATTGTATTGTGCTGCTCTCGTCAGTTTCCCAGGAGTGAGAATTTTATGGTATGGTTGCCATATTGGGAGCTATCAATATAAAAAATTTAATCAAAAACGTACGAGCCGTTTTTGAGAAAAAAATTTGGTGTTTTGATCACTATGATAACTATAGTTAACTTTCGGTGGATTTTGTTCACACCCTTATTTTGGCGTCCCATGGTAACCTGCGGGCGAGATATGAAGTTTGAGCTCATTTGGTACGGTGGTTTTCGCTAAAAATTGTTCACAGACACACACACACAGACCATTTTCCCAAATAGTGTTTTTCAGACTCAGGAGGTTCTTAAACGTAAAGATCTGAACAGTCCACGCTCTCTCGACATCATCAATCGGTACGACAACCAGAAGCCCAGCACGAGCCACTCGCGATGCCTACCCTTTCGGAGGAAATCGTCAGAACTTCGATGTGAAGTTCAGATCAGTTGGTGCCGATGGGATTTCTGTCGAAGTCCCAACTCAATCATCCCCACCCTCACGCATATCTTTAATCGATCATTGCAGACTGGATTATACCCTGACTTGTAGAAGAAAGGCACAATCAAATCCGTTCCAAAGTCGAAATCACCGAACTCTGTTAATGATTTTCGTGCAGTATCATTACTTTGTGCGATGGGAAAAGTAATTGATGGCTTCAGGGGAGGTGGAAGAGATGGCCCTAAGGCCCTAACCTGCCCTGATAGCAAAATAAAAATCTTCAATCTCTCTCTCTCTCTCTCTCTCTCTCTCTCTCTCTCTCTCTCTCTCGTTCTCTTTCTAAAATCAATTGATTAGAAGGATGTTGGACTTGTCCCAAACCGACTCCGCGCTCTTCTTTTCCTGGCAATCCTCGACTCCCATAGAAACCTCCTGCTCAAGTTCGGGATCACTCGTTTGTTTTGGGTGACCCTTCTCTCGTAATATTGCGGGATTTGAAGATCAGATTAAGAGAAAGAGATTTGAAGGATCACATTACGATGGGCCAAGTTATCGGCCTGATTATACTCACAGAATTACTCTGAAGGCCTTTAAACAAATTCATCACCATAACCCGACTGTCAACCCCATAACAACTTATCTACTTGAAATTGATAGTTTTGTTTAGCATTAACTCAAAACTGAGGTATTCAGGTTGTCCTCCTTTGACTGTCCTCTCATTGTTCGATGATGACGTCATGTTACTTACCTTAATACGATAATAGCAGTATATCCTAGTACGAGGGGTTTGAGAATTTGAGAGACAATTTGCAACTAAATAATAACCTCGTTGTATAGAAATGGAGAATACTACGTGATTTTTGTTGAAAACAATGTCTAGTTCACTTATATACTAAATTAAAATTAATAAGAATTAAATGACTCGAGAAAATTGATGGAATAACCTTCAAAGTATCAAACACTTCAATACGGGAAAACAGGTGGAGACATTGAATAATCAAACCACACCAATGCTGCTCACAAGTTTATAGCAAGATAAAAGAAACTCGAATTGCACCACTGACTGAATTAAATAGAGATGCCAATGGATTGAAAAATCTTGACTTTCTAGTTCGAAGCTGCTCACTATGAGCTGATCTTATAACCCTTCCCTTGTAGCTGTTTTGTTAATCCAATAAGGAAAGATAGTGATAAGAGATTCTATTGCGAATCGAATGAATGGAAGACACTACAACTGTTGAAATTATTTGTTGGGAAATCAACGTTGGCGATGCAAGGCTCTGAAGATGATACCAAAAAGGGTGAGCCCGAGCACAACGTGAGATTTCCTTGTATTACAGCAATGCCAATGAGGGGGACGGTAACCGATATGGTTACCACTGAGGAGTTGTAATTGACTGTTGGAAGTAAACCTCTCCTCTATGGCTTTCCATCCCCTTGTGGACCAGTACTTTGTTGAAAGGTTAGAACATATTAGCTGGAGATTTAATGCAGGCCAATTGTAAGGCAAATGGAACTGAAGAGGATTCTTCTCACACGTCACCAGTTACTGATTCTAGAATCCAAGGTGTATGTCGACTCTCACATCGGTAGATGATCAAAGCAACAGAATATTGATCGAGGAATCCAAGATGGAAGCCTCCTGACATTTGTTTGTTGGCCCAGTTAAAGAATAAAAAAGTTCTAACTGTTGAAAGTCCAGTCCTAATTGATCTTTCATTAGTGTCCAATTATCCACACGACTCCATTCCAACAATCACCAGACCCAGCTCTGGAATCTCTGAGAATTAGATGATTACTTCGAACGCAGCTAATTCCCAACCTCGTATTCACGCGTTCTCGAAACACCGTTACGACCGAGCGTAGCTATCAATTTATAACTCAGCATGAGCCGCAGCTTCAGAGCTCGGATATCGTGTTCCCGTTACATTTGTTACAACAACCGTCTCAATCCTGTCGCCCGTACTTCCATTTGAGGGCCGTCTCAATTGCGTCACGCCAACAGGAACGTTTCGTCCACACAAAAGACGCCTCAAGAGCTTTGTTAGTGGCGGAGGTTTGAAGAATAAGCCGCGTCTGAGATGAAAACATCGGAATGTTTGCCTTTTCAAATGTGCTTATTTGCAAGGAGCGAGGGGTCGTTCGTTCGGTGAAACAAGGCCTCGCGCAACTTTCCTCTAACCAGCCACGAAGTGAAGGTGCTACGATTTATGCTGCAGTCGCGCTAGGGGATGTTACACTTTTCATAGGCTGAAGTGAACCATTACTCAGAGAGGTTATGGAGAATTACGTGTGAAGGGACGAGTTTTTCAGGCCCCTGGAGGGTTGAAACCAGGCCCAAATAATCGCTTTGTGATTTACTGCCAGGTGGTGACTACAACATTCCAAATAGCGAAAAGTTGACCGAAAAAGCTTTTTAATTTCTAACAGGTGAGCCACCCCCCCCCCCCTCAAACCCATTTTCGGAAATTCAATCTAAACTGTTGTCAGATCTCCTCATTGCATGAGGAGAAGGCCGAAAAACACCATTAGGGCTAATGGTCTCTGTGAGCATAGGGCCTTTGTCTCCAATAAAGGTTGCGATGTGTGGGGTTGGAGGGGGGGGGGTCTATTTCAGTGTCTTCCGGCACTGCAAAAGTTCCTGGGATCTCGACTCCAGGTGACTGACTGGCGTCATTAGAGCTGGTTAGAGGGCACTCCAGCCCGTGAGGGGTACTGCAGAGATTCCTACTATTCTGCAGACGGTGCTGTCCTTGGTCCGGAAAAAAAGAAGCAATTACATATGATTTCCGTGGAGCTTACCAAAGCTTTTGACTAGGTCCTTGGCCGATTGCCTCTAAGATGTGGTCGCTGGTGCATTATCACCTGTGGGCTGGGAAGTGTATAGAGAGCGACACTGCAAGAATGTGTCTGGAGAAGGACTGAGGCTAGACATCGTCGCAGCTGGATCCAGGCAATCTCTAGGCATTGTGAGAAGTTCACGGAGTGGAGGCACGTAACATCACAATACAACATTGGCTGTAGCGTGGCGCAGCGTGAGGTGCAAAAGATGTGCCGGCGTTATTCGAGGCATCACAACCCGTGTACTATTTAGGTGGTAGCTGAACTGGTGGTCGTTATTTCGTGGAACATCCTCTTATCTTTCAGTCCATCCACAGTTTTCTCTCCGGGTGCTACTGTCTTAGCTTTGAGAAAAAAGCGTGAACGCGACTAATAGAAAAAGGCTGAACCGAATTGCCTCAAATATCATATTTAGCCTGCAGATCACTATGCAAAGTCGTTTTTGTTCATAACTTTTCTTTGGTCTAGGGGGGAGTTGAGGGCGGAGGAGGCTGAATAGCTTTCCACGTACATTGATTGGGACGACACAAAAGTTCGATAGATACCTGCCGTTTCATCCACAGATCACCAAGGCCATTATAACACCTTCATGGATCATACGATACCTGTCCGGTTTCTGTGGTACGAAAACAACCGTATCCCACGTGAGGTGGCCGTGTGTGACGAGTGGGCAGTAAGTTGATGGGCACGTGGGCATGTGGCGAAAGAGCAATTATCGCGGTAACGAGATAATAACAACTTTAATAACCACTCTCGATTAATCTGTGGAGTAGCTCCATCAGAGATGACTGCGCATGAGATCAACGCTGTCCAGGAGTTATTATAATTAGACATAATAGCTCTCACTTGGGACTACGGCCACACTCCAAAGAAACTCCCGTCGATTGCGTAGATCAAAAAAAACGCGGAATCAGCAATCCTTCCACTTCCAGAGCTGCTGCTTTTCTCGTGAAGGCTCGCCGCCCTCAGCTTCGCTCTGTTTATTCGGAGAAATGGGCAGCTCGTTTGTGACTGTCGAGATTCTTGATGAATAAGTTAGTTTCAAGTTACGAATCGCGTGTATATAAAACCTTCTGGTTATGTTTTGCGGTGGACGCGGAAACCGGGACCAGCTCCCAGCCCTTGGCGTTTTGCCACTGGAAGTTACGCAAGCGTTGGCATCGCGCTCCGTCTGGGCTTCAATATTATTTACATTGGCGCAAGTTGGCGGGTTCGTTCAGTCTGCGAACTGAAGTGGTCACGTTGCAAATTTCAATTTATCGAGGATTACATTTTCACTGATGTGATCAGCTTGAAGGTGATCGGGTGCTCACCAAAATCCTTCGAAGAGTGCTGACAAATTTTCATCTAAGTCAAGGGCCTTTGTTTTCCAACCAGCCTGAATCCTTCGTTGCCCCTAAACTGTGATCAATTCCGCGTCATTCACTAGACACAAACCTTAGTGGAAGCGACGCGTGTGATTCAGAACTCTCATCATCTTGTTCCTATCTCATTTGAACGTACCTCTTCCTCTCTTCCACGGTTTAATAGACATTCTGGTTAAAACATCTCAAGTGCTCCTGATATAGTTTCACACTCGATCCCAACCCAAAAATATCACCATGTCACGGGAAATTCGCAATTTCTTCTGAAAAGTTGAGTTGTTCAGTTTCAAATAAAAAATAAATCTTTAAAACATCTCTCTCCCCCCCCCACCTTCTCGGAACTGTTGAGCGCTCTGTTTCTTTTTGGCTAATTTACCGTTTTCTGGTATAGGGCATTAGAAAAACTATTTTTGTACCGTTCTCAGACTATATCAAATATATACAAAAAATACTACATATGTACCCACCTTACGGTAACGAGATTCATATGTAAATTGAGAAAGACAGAAAATAACACTCAGAAATAAGACACAATACGAAAATTCGGCAACTTACGGGCGCTATATCTTCGTTCAACGCAATTCTACGGGAACATTTGTAGAGAACAAAATATAGGTACTAGTTAGTTGAAAGTACTCCATGAGTTTGATCGAAATCGTTAGTACCTGTTTTGAGAAAATTGGAAAACCGATACATTAATATTCGACAAATTTATTTTTCCGCGCTATTATGGCTTATATCTCCGTTCAACAGATAGATACAGGAATAATCACAGGGTACAAAATGTGGGTATGGGTCGCTTGAAGGCACTCCGTCAGATCAAATCCAATGACGCAGTTACTCGGAAAATTACAAAAAAAACCTTATTTTCGACGCATTTTTATTTTTATCTCTGAGTGTCGTTGAAAACCTTGTGCTAAAAAGCGTAAAAACCTGTTTTTTGGTTTTTAGTCCTATATCTCCGTTCTGTGTATTTTCGTTGAGATATTTACGGAAAAGAAAAGTTTTTTAATTAACTAATAATAGGTAATTTGAAAGTTTAATCAAATTAAAATCGTTACTGCTGTTTTTTAGAACAACGCGAAAAATCTTATTTTTAGGAACATTTTCGCCCTCCACCCCCTTTCCCGTCAATGGAAATCGCCCATAACTCTAATTTCTCGTCTACAAAAAATAAAAAGCAAAACAAAAAACGAACCAGCCCAATCGGTCTAGCCGTTCTCCCGCAAATCAAAATGCAGACACACACACGGACCACGCGCCGAAACGTAAAGATGTGAAGAAAACCCTACTTTTTGTTGGTACGATCACTATACTTTCCTTGTCTTTTGGGTCGTGGAAAGTAAAAATCTCAAGAAACGTTTCGACTTATTCGAATAGTGCGCATTTTGTGTTTTCTTTCTACGTATGCTCCGCCTTTTCCGTTGTCACAATCTAAAGTTTGTATGAAGCAAATGCGAACTAATAATATGAGAAGCACATGTAGAGATTTCGACTTAGGCCGTCTGAATGGCAGTTAGGAGGTCTCTTACGCTCCAATGACTACTGCACGCAACATGAATAGTCGATCTTCATGAAATTGTTGAAAATATTTGTGCCAGCTACGGATGGTGAAATATCCCTGCTTCATAGGATTATTAATCGCACAACTTTATCAGTACATAATAATGCTCAAAGCTCATAGAATCCTGTCTATAACTTCCTTTCTGAATTTCTTTATCTTGTGGTTGTTCGATCTCGTTATCCCCAGAGGAGTCGAAACTAATGTTTCCAAGACGCAATAAGGAAAGTGATTTACAGGGCATCTCCGTTGTAATGTTACAACTACTACATTTTTCCACCAATCAAGAGCATCTGTTGTCTGTTGCAACGAGTTCCGCCGTAGTCACTTCAATCAGTACTTCTGCGGTTACGTCTTTTGGAATGGGAAAGAAATTACTTTGGCCACGCTGCCGCCGAAGAAAAAAAAAAGGCTCGAACGGGGAAATCGTCTTGCAACCGACCTCAGCAAGGGAATGCGAGAGCTCTCCAGGTTCTACGGGACGGAAGATCCGCGGAGCATTGCCAGGGACTGGCCGCACTGGCCGAACGAAGCAACGGTTTTCGTTTCCTGCCTTCTCCGCTTCTTCCACGGCAACACCTGCGAGGGGAGTCGGAGAGGAACGTTGAAAATATCGAGCCCGTATTTAGAGTATTACAGATGTACGTTATTCTCAGGTACCGCGACCGGAATGCTCTTCAGAGTACGTTTCAGGAGCCTCAATGAGCTTATAAGCTTGAAAAAAGCAGTTTACGACTCGAAAATATTCAAACGCACTTTTCGACTGATGTCATAATTGACCAATAAAAGTTTCTGTCAACGGTAATAATGTTCACACCCTTAGTGATTTTGAGTGTTACAGTTTTCAATTCATTTCTTGCTTCAATCCGTGCGGGTGAGTGTATTTAATATAAATATACGGCGCGACGCATCACACACCTCAACCCCACGAGCTTTCAGCTCCTTTTACCATTCTGCCAACTAATCAAATCTGTTTTTCGTTCAGTTTATCTGAACTCGGTAGAACTTTGGTCAAAATTCTATTTTGACATTGGTGGTGCCATTCTCTTGCGTCGTGTAAGCAGAATGTTATCATCGTATTATTTAGAGCTGTTTATACAACAACTCTAATAAAAATATTTATTGATTTGGTCATTGTGATAACTAGTTAGTTTTGGAGAGTAGGTTGAAGGGTTGAAATGGCGAAAGCAGGGGGATTTTGTGACATGATTTCGTTCCCTCCCAAGGTGACGGTTTCTGGTAGTTGTGTGAAGGCTGCTCCACGCCGAAATGGACTTTTCTTCGGACCTTAACGTTTCCGGGTCGACTGAATCGACGAAATCTAATTTCGGCGCAGTGTGTCATCATATTGGCGGGAGAATTGATGAACAGACTGAACTCATTCTTGTGTTAAGCTCGTTAATTTTTGATGGTCTGAGTTTTGAGCAGTTTCCATCGACGTAAAGGGGACTGGGAAGGAGCAAAATGTACCAAAAACGAGGGGTATTCACGAAAACTGGTATAAGGATTTGTGTTATACTTTCAAAACATCTTACTGATTTAACAAATCCGTTCTTTCGCGTGAAAATCTCATTTGGTATCTAGTGCGGCAATCCAATCTGACGAAATTCATAGTTTTTTATGGGCAAAATATCTGGTGCGTTGCAACACACAACTTTCCTTAGCTCTACATCAATTCATATGTACATGGCCTTTGAACTTGGTCAAACAACACGTCACAGCAGCAGGAAACGGTAGCGCCTACAGTTCTGGAATTTATTGTGCTGCTCGCACTCATTCCAGGACCTTTATTGAGCAATTCGTACACAGAGAATTAATGAGGCTGTAAACACGAATTTTTTGAAGAAGGATAGTAATTACTTTTGCTGAACTATTGGGTAATAACTGTTGGAACTGGTAGTAAGCGAAACGGCAGTAGTTGAAATTCTTGAATTTCTGGAGTGAGCCCCATGTATCTCATGAGCGTTTTTAAACACTCACCCTTTAGGTATTAGATTGGACTACAATACCAATTTTTTTTTACATTCTACAAAAATTCCAGCGTAGTTTATAAGGAAAAAACTGCGCTAAAAACGCTTTTCGTCGAAAATTTTGATAATTTATTGTGCTGCTCTCGTCATTTTCCCACGAATGGAAATTTCATGGTATAATTGTCTTATTGAGAGGTATCAATATAAAAAATTTAATCAAAATCGTTAGAGCCGTTTTTGAGAAAAAAAATATTTGGTGTTTTGATCACTATGATAACTATAGTTAACTTTCGGTGGATTTTGCCCATACCCTTATTTTGGCGTCTCATGGTAACCTGTAGGCTAGACATCATTTTACAGCTGATTTGGTACGGTTGTTTTTTCTAAAAACCGCGCTAAAATCGATTTCGTCGAAAGTTTTGGTAATTTATTGTGCTGCTCTCGTCATTTTCCCGTATATGGGAATTTTATGGTGTAGTTGACATATTAGGAGCTATCAATATAAAAAATTCAATCAAAATCGTTAGAGCCGTTTTTGAGAAAAAAAATATTTGGTGTTTTGATCACCATGATAACTATAGTTAAATTTCGGTGGATTTTGTTCATACCCTTATTTTGGCGTCCCATGGTAACCTGCGGGCGAGATATGAAGTTTGTGCTGATTTGGTACGGTGGTTTCTTCTAAAAATCGTTCACAGACTCACATACACACACACAGACCCCTCAGACCATTTTCCCAAATAGTGTTTTTCGTACTCAGCAGGGTCTGCAACGTAATGATCTGAAGATAACTCAACATTTTTTTTTCAGCCGATTACATAACTTTCCTTTCTACTTCGTAGAGCCAAGGAAAGTAAAAATTAACATAAATGAAATTTGGGCAGTTTTACCGCAATTACGTAGGTTTAGTATAGTTTTCTAGGTATTTTTCGGTGTTGAAGCGAATGGAATGAGTCTCAGTGGTATATGACTGTGTGAGTGGAACTATAGTGAGTCAAGGTATAATACGTGAAATAACTTGCGGGCCAATATTGCGAAAGTTATCGTTTCATAATTTGCACTGCTTCCCGTCTCACTCCAACCACATCGTGCCAGTGGCCTACAGAAGCCAGTTAACCATGTAAGTATTTTCATCGTTCGTCAGTTCATGCTTCGTATCGTTTACTGGTATTTGTCGACACTGAATCGAATGGAATGGGTCTCGGGGGCGTGAGACTACGTCGAGCTGGGCAAGGGAATGACAAACCGTTGTGTAATAATTACAGCGTTTTGTATTTTCGTTATTTTCCGAAGTAATGGCTCAAGTTGATTTGATGAACCTGACGAAGTATCTTCTAACAACTTATACTCCCGTTTTGTGTTTCACAAGTATTTCTGCTACCGTCTGTTGAACAGAGGTATAAAGTGCATCGGAAGTTGTGGATTGAACATCTACACAGATGAATCTAAAACCCTGGACGCTGTGGGGTGTGGATAAGTGGCTCTGGTAGGAGAGGAACGTACATTGCCCTGAGTGCGGCTCCAACGGTCTTTCAAGCAGAGATGTATGCTATCATAATGCACGATGAAGGCTAGAGCAATAAACTACCAACGTGACTGATAGTCAAGTGTCTTGCAAGGCGCTGAAAAATTACTGCACAACGTGAAAACTGGTGGGGGAACGCAAGACGCGACTAAACTCTTTAGCAAACTCCAATAGAATTAACGTTTAATGGATTCCTGGGCATAATGGAATCACTGGGAATGAGAGGGTGGAAATTCGTCTGCTATATGACCACTTCCTGCACAATGGGACATCTCCGTCACTAGTCCAAAAGACTGTGAGAGAATACGCCAGGAAAATGCATCAGACAGTTTGGAATGCGGCGGGAGTGAGGCACTCCACACGCTTTGTGCCAGTGCAAACGCAAAATTAACAAACTGAGGTAAGTTATGGGCATTTTCCACACTCTTCGGTGCAGGTGGTGTGGTACAGATGAGGGAACTCCCTATCACATCCTGGCCCAATGTTAAAGACTTGAGAAGGAGCGATTTTTGGTCTTAGGTACAACTACTCCAAGGGTGGATATCAAAAAAGACTCAAGCAGCAAATACGTGGCATTCCTTAGGACAGGCGTGGACTGGCACAATAGGGCTTCACATCGCCGTGCTTATCCCAAATTTGTAGCAGTCAGAGTTATTTAAAAACATAGTATGAGAGATGAAGTACATCAGATTTGCCGAGCTTGACCACCCCGCAGCTTCAATAAGTTGTATCATCTGGAACCTTTAGATTTTCTCCCGGAACCATTAAAGCGACTATCCGACTGTTGTTTATCCAACTTTCCAATCCAAACTACGTGCCCTGAACACGCCATCGTCTCGTCTAGATGGCCGCCCTTCGAAGGATTTTATCATAAATTAACTCGGCGGAAAATTAATTACTCTCGAGAAATGCAATTAACCGCTTCACTTAATACGTCATTTTGTGACAAGTTCGGGACCCGGAGGAAATTGACCGAGTTGAAAGTGAGTCCCGCGCCCTTTAGACAACGTTACGCAACGTTTAACTGAATTAATTACCGGTCTTGTCGTCATTTGAAAAAAAAAAACCCCTGCGACTGACATCTTCGAAGCGGTCCGGGGCGAAATGGCGACTTAGCGTATATTCTGTACGAAGAAAGAGGCGGTAAACTATAAATCACTCCGCTCGTTTGCTCTTCGGGCGGCTTGAAAAGGTCAGTCCGAGAATGTGGGAAAGCGGCACGATGCTGGGCGTTCTTGTGTGGAAAATGGGGGGGCTTTTATGGGGTTTATAAAATATTAACCCACTTCCCAACAGTCGATCCTGTAATTTCCGTTAATTCTAGGGAAATGCTGAGACCCGGATCGATTTCTAAAAAAAAAGCTCTCTTCATCTACACTGTAGTCAGGATGAAGGATGAAGGACTTTCGGAAGGAGTGTCATAAATTTGACACGTAACTAATTCTACTAACTCACTAGCCCACGTTTGTTAACCGGCAATATTGGGAAGTAGTACACGAATAACTGCAATAATATCGCATATTCTTTGAATCTTAGGTATCTCTGAGTACAGCTCAGCTCATGCAGAATTGTTACAGATGTTCTTTGTTCACAAACTCTTCTGACCTGAGGCCGAGCTGTCAATAAATTTCTCCCTTTTACTATTATGAGCTCGGGAGGCGCAAGAGTTGACTTTTTCATCGTCCTAGTCCCTCATCTCACACCTCACTCCTTACTGCACACTACCTTTAAACTCAAGACAGTTGACACTCTCAGCTCTCGTACCAGCTCACACCAGTTCAGCTTTCTAGAGATTTATACCTGCACTCGTGGTGGGAGCTCTGTTTCCCAGTTACTCAACTCCGGACTCCATCTCTATATTCTCAAGCGAATGTTTAGTTAACAGTCCATCATTAACAGTCATTTATTAACATTTTTTCGTATCTCTTTCACCCAACATTTAATGAAGAGCTATTTCGTTTTTGCTTTCCTTGGTTCTACGAAATTGTTGAAAAGTTGAGTTCTCTTCTGATCTTAACATTTCAGAACTTACTGAGCGCGATTGAGAGAAAACGGCTCAATCAAATCAGCTCAAACTCAATATCTAGCCTGCAGGTCACCATAGGACGTCAAAATAAGGGTATGAGCAAAATCCGCTCA
Organism: Pachypeltis micranthus; assembly: GCA_020466155.1. Lineage (NCBI taxonomy): Eukaryota > Metazoa > Arthropoda > Insecta > Hemiptera > Miridae > Pachypeltis > Pachypeltis micranthus. Next base: position 46,677,839 of record CM035769.1, read on the forward strand.
AAACTAACTATAGTTATCATAGTGATCAAAACACCTAATTTTTTTTTCTCAGAAACAGCTCTAATAATTTTGATTAAATTTTTTATGTGGCCAGCACCTAATGAGGCGACAATACCAAAAAATTCCTATCCTTCGAAAAATGACGAGAACAGCACAATAAATTACCAATAAATAAATCGATTATTCGACGATAATCGATTTCAGTTCAGTTTCTTCCTTATAAAATCCGCTCAAATGTCACTAGAATCTTTTAAAAAAATTGAGATGCTAGTCCAATCGGATACCTATACAATAAGTTTTTAATAATGGTCATAAGACCCATAGGGGCTATCCTATAAATTCCGGAACTTCAACCACCGCCGTTTCACATACTACCATTTCCGAAGGTTTTTGCCGGATAACTCTCGAAAAGTGATTAATATCCAACTCAAAACTTACAGCCTCAAGGATCCTCTGTGTACCAATTGCTCGATAATGATCAGAGCGTTAGCGCGAGCAGCAGAATAAATTCCGGAAACTGCGTTTACGTCCTACAAAGTTCAAATGAACTAGTGAACCACAAATTGAATTAGTAATAAAAACCATGTGTCATTGAATTTACGTAGAGCTAAGGAAAGTGGTGTGATGCGTCACACCTGATATTTTCGATTATGCAGAGTTCAATACGTGAAGATCTAAAGAAATGTCAACTAGGCGGTTGGATATTCATCCTTTCTGAAGACACTATCTTACTTATTTTGTATATGTCTCAGGATTATTTGTGGATGTGTGTTCTGAATTTGATTCGGCAGGCGTGGGACCTTATAAACTTTGTTCATTTTCAATTGTTCGAACCGTAGTTTCCACACAAGTTTCTCAAATGGCCGTTGAAACGTAGAGAGCTGAAGGAAATTTTTTTTAAATCCAGCCGATTACACAACTTTCCTTTTTATTTCGTAGGGCTATGGGCAGTAAAAGTGACACAGTAGGATTAATGACAGAGACGACTACAAGTTTTCTAAGAAAACTCGCTAAAACCCTCACCGAGTTGTTGATTGTCAAGACTTTGATGACCGAAAACATTGATCACACGTTTTGATTGCCTGAAACTGACGAATAAGACGCACTGAGAAGAGATGCAAACGCAATACGTAACAAAATTGAGCTCAGCGAAAGCTCCAAATGTCAAAAGTATTCGGATTTTAGGGTTAAACACATTCAAGAACCTGGCGACTCGTTGGCGAACGAGAGGGACGTCTAAGGAACCACTTCAGCGTCGAGGGGCGAAGGGAAAGAACCCGGTAAATCCTGTTTCGCGTTTGACGAGAAGTTGGAGGAGAAAGGAACGGGTTTGTGTTTTCGCCGCAGGTTTAAACAGCAACAACAAAAAAACCACTAACGCCACCTTCTTAAGGAAAACGCTAATTCCTTAGCGAGGGGTTTTATCAGTTAATTGGAAACATTTAAAGGCTAACTGGACTTTTGTCGAAGGGGCTGCTTTCAAGTGCAAATGCGTGGAAGAAAGAAAAGCTTTGGGTTTCTGGAGACGGCTTTGAGTCTGTGTTAAGTTTTTTTTCTACCGCACAGCAATTACCAAACCGCCTGGACAGAGTTTCCCAGGACAGTCAGACTGACTGGGCTGCGTCATGTTTTGGGACTGGTTTACGACCGTTTCGACTGGTAACTGTTCCGCGGGCCAAACTAATCGTGTAGAGCAAGAGCCGGCGAAACTCTTTATCGGTGCACTGAAACAGGGGGAACTGGCAAATTCAGGTTCAGGATCTAATTGTACCACTGTGCAAGACTAAATTACGTGGCACATGTGTCAACCAGGGGCTCAAAATTGCATTGGAATTGATGAACGCTAAGTAATGCGTCCAAAAATGTGTTATTTGACTTCTTGCTATTCACTGCGGGATTATTGTTTTTATTCAGCTTTATTACGACGTGTTTATTACTCTCCGCTACCAATGGGATCGTGTGAAAAATATCAGGTGCGCTGCGCTTTTCTTACCTCTACATAAATTCACTGCTTTTCATGGTTTTTTATACTAATTCAATTTATTTTTCACTCAGTACGTCTAAACTTCTTAAAACATAACTTCGAGGTTGTAAAGAGCGATCCCACAGTTCCAGAATGTATTGTGCCCGTACTCATGGTCTGACCATTAACGAGCAAGCGGTACACACAGAATTTATGAGGCTGTAAACAAAATGTTTTTGTGAAGGATAATCGTCAGTTTTCAAAGTTGTCGTTTAAAAACGTTTACAAATTTTAGTGAGTAGGTTGAAATTCTGTAATTGTTTGGAGTAGCTTCTATGTATCTTATGACTGTTATTAAATGCTCATCGTATAGATACTTAATGGGAGCGCCGCCTGAATTTTTCTGAAGATTGTGTTAACATTTGAGAGGAGGTTATTGAGGAAAACTGCGCTAAAATCAAAATTTTTTTCGTCGAAATGTTTAGTAATTTATTGTGCCGCTCTCGTCATTTTACGACGGATGAGAATTTTATGGTATTATCGTTTCGTTTGGATCTGTCTATACCAGGCATTGAATCGTTAAATCCATTTTGATCACTATGATAACTATAGTAGGTTTTGGTAGATTTTGCTAATTCCCTTATTTTTGCGTTACATAACATTTCTTTCTACTTCGTAGGGCCTAAGATAGTAAAGACGTGTCGCTGTGGATTTGAGACGTGTTGTGGCCTAATTAGGCTTAAAAAAAACCTAATTTTAGCGCGTCTCGTGTTAAGAGCTGTCGATCTGTTGCTTAATTTGCAGGAGAACTGTTATATCGATTGTGTTGAGCGCATGAGAGGGGGAGTTGAAGATCGAAATAAGAGAAACTCGGTGAGAGTGAGAAGAACTGTATTATATATGCAATGAATTGAATAGAGTTTGTGGGCAAAAGGGTGACAACCCGAAATATGCGTGAACTGACGCAGGAAACTGGTGCGAAAGAAGAGAGCGAACTGTATGGGCCAAGAGTGGATGGAGGCATATGTCTGCGTGAGCACTGGGGGTCGAGTGACTTTCGCGTGAATTCGTAGATGAATGAGTTTAGGAGGAGCTATCTGTTGTGGAGAGGAATCTGAAAATGAGGAGTTGGAAAAGATGGGAAAACCACATTAGGGAAATCGGTTGTCATTGGGGAGGTTTGGGGAAACAATGACTTTGCTGTTAGGGCGGGTGCGGGCATTCTGAGTTCAAAAACCCATACTGATTCAGCTTGCGTCTAACAGATTGAGCTGGTGATTTTTTGAAGGCGTGAAAATGAGATTATGCTGTCCCATTGCCGAATTATTTGTAGCACGAAGTGATCTGCCGTACTACTATGAGTGTGAATGTTACATTCGCTGAGCTGGAATTGTGAGATTCATCGCGCTTCACTTCACTTAGCTTTCATTTTTTTGCCGTGACATCGTGTGGAGTTTGATTTGTGGAAGCTGGTGTGTATCCCGGTCTTTCCTTGGCATTATTGTCAATTAATAGAAATATTTATCGCTGTTTGATACTCCGTCGAACTGTCCTCAAAATGGCCGATGCTTTCTCGCCTGCTCAGGATTCCTCGATTAATCACGATTCACGGCGGGGAGCTCCCAAAATCTATTTAATATAAGCGTTTTCTTCGTCCAGTCTTAACAGTCAATTGTGGACTTTCCAATTACCCAATAATACCATCTATCTCCGTATGTCTCTAATTTTAGAAAAAATATCCTCGTTACTTTTTTCGTTGTGCTTTGATTCGACTTCACTCCACAATTTCTTAATTTTTCTGTCTGAACAAGTACTACCACGTGACCAATGTTGTGCTGTATGTACGAGAAATAAAAACGCTCTCTCTTTATCATCATTTTGTCTCGAAAGTAAGTGGTTGTACATTGTTCAGACTTTTCATTGACTAATGGGAAGGAGGACTCTACGCTCCTAACAGTCAATGAAGCCTCCTTTTGTAAGGTTTCGACGTCGTGGAGGAACAACCCTATTTGTGGAATGATTTCCCCACAGTGTTTTGGAGCAGACATCAAGGGACCGTTAATAACTGGTCGACTGGCAGGATTCATCGGACCTTTTCCCAGTTTACTACACATAATTTTAATACGAATAAAACATTAATGATCTCATTCGCTATTTTGAAATATTCGCCGGTCGCAGTCTCCGTCCTGAGAACAAAGCCGAGCTTGAGAAATTAGAAGGGCGAGCCAACAAAGCGCGCCCTGAATCTGATATTGAGCCGGTGGAAATGAGGTTTATTGAGAGAGCCGTTTCGCAGCCGAATGAGAGATCTCGTGCGACAATCGCGCAATATTCTTCAACGACTTTTATCGCTCTACGAACTAATCCAATCCTGTTTTTCTCTCATCGACACTCGAAATCAAACGTTCTGTATATAAAGAGAATAGAAAAGTTCTACAATAGGTACATCGCGATTATTGGGTAATCAGTGCATAGGTGGTTCATGAGAAGGTTCCGGAATTTCCGCGATAAAATGAAATACGACGTGTTTGCAATGTTGGTCAAGGGTGACAGGTAGTTTAACCGCCTAGCATTCTGACATTTCTAAAAAAAAAACCATCTGAGCGGGTTTTAAAAAAAATTTAATGATTGCTTCGTTGAAGAAAAGTTATAATAGACGTAACGTGAAAAAAGAGGAAGTGTACTGACTGGGTGTCTCTCCACTTGTGACTCCGAGCACCAATTGAGCCACTTGGAAATCAAGGTTTCCGAGTAAAAAAAAGGTAACGCATTCCCGTCTTCCGTTCCGCCTTCTCCTGCTCTCTGCCCCTAGGAATGACGGTTCCCTTTGGTCTGCATTTATTGTCGTCAAGTCGGTGGTTTTATTTATTTATTTTCGGCATGCCAAAGGCTAGGTAGGCGAAGGGAGGAGGGGGAGGGGTTTAAATTTTTGGTCTTTTCTACCAGTATACGTTTATTTTAAATCAGTTTTTGTCTTAGCTTCATTTTTGCCCCTTCTACAATGTAACTTTCCTTTCTTGGATATATATAATATCCCTCCGATCTCCGTCAATGGAATAAGGATGTAGATGCGTTTCTCTGAAATAACGAGCTTTTATTTTACAAACGATTCGTCAAAGGTATTGTATTGTATAGAATATAAAGATTATCTCACCTGAAATAACGAGAAACTACATTTAAAGATCCTATTCCGGTATTGTTGAATTGTAGAGTTAAATTAATTTCACTTCAATTAGACAACGCAGTGCACTGTGATAACATATCTTTCATCTGTCCCCGCGACTGCGGTCCACTTCGATTATCGGGTTGGCTCTTCGATCACGCGGCAGATTCAAAATGTGACGCACTCATAATGGGTGACATTGTCATTCATTACATCTCCCCCTCAAGGCAAAAAAATTTCAAGTGAAAACGCAGAAATTATTCAATTACAGGCAAGCAGCGGGCGTAGTTATGTGACGTGAAATAGGTTTGATTCTGTTTTCTTGTGTGCAGTGTCAACTTCATAGATAGAATTTGAAACATTCTTTATAACTTTGTATGGACCAATCTTTAATTCATCCATTTTTTTCTGTTTAGCTTATTCCCGTTTTCCACGTAGACTCTGTCTCCCACTTCTAGTTTACATGCCTTTCTATGTAGGTCGGATAGTTGTTTGTTGTGTTCGTGTGACTTTATTGTGTTCGCTAGAGCCTTCGTTCTATCTCTTTTCAGGTCTTTTAATGTGCGTGTTGTCTGAAGTTCTGGAGGTAAAATATTTTCCATGTCACCTTCCAATAGGTATTTTGGTGAAAATGTTGAGACTGTGCTCAGTTGCATTATATTTATCCACACATCTTTGCGCTATAGTGGTCCAAGCTTGTTTCGTTTTATTCCCATTAATTTCACATCGTATCTTGTTGACTAAGTTTGGTTTAGCCTCTCATTTAAACCGTTTGAAGATGGTGTATCGAGTAAAAATTAGACTTATGTTTTTAATCTGTAGATAATTTTTGAATACTTTGGAATTTATACCTGGGTATTGATCCGTCAGTAGGATATCTATTTCGCTCTTTTGTGCTACTCTATCGATCAGTTTTATAAAGTCACCAAGATATAAAAACTGGTTTGAGTTTTTGACGTGAGAATATAGGCATACCTCGTGAAGTGATCAACCAGTAGATGCAAATACTTTTTCGTTGATCGTGATCCTCCAAAGCCACCAATGGCATCAATAGATACAATTTCAAATGGTTTCGTAGCAAGACCCAAATGTGACAGTAATCCGTATTTTAGTCCTCGTCTCGCTTTGTTTTTTATGCATGTTGCACACCGGTCACATATTTTATTTATGTTCTTCCTGATGTTTTTGCCTGTATAGAATGGAGTTATTTTGTTGGTCATTTGGGTTCTCCCCAAGTGGCAGTAGCTGTTGTGAACATTTTTTATTAGTTTCGCTGAGCTTTTCAGAGAGGACAATTTTTACTTTCCTTGGCTCTACAAAGTGGAAAGGAAAGTTATGTAATCGGCTGAAAAAAAAATTTTTGAGTTTTCTTCAGATCTTTACGTTCCAGACCCTCCGGAGTCCGCAAAACACTATTTGGGAAAATGGTCTCTGTGTCTGTGTGTATGTGTGTCTGTGAACGATTTTTAGAGAAAACGACCGTACCAAATCCACTCAAACTTGATATCTAGCCTGCAAGTTACCATGGGACGCCAAAATAAGGGTATGGGCAAAATCCACCGAAAGTTAACTATAGTCATCATGGTGATCAAAACACCAAATTTTTTTCTCAAAAACAGCTCTAACGATTTTGATTAAATTTTTTATATTGATAGCTCTCAATGAGGCAACTATACCATGAAATTCCCATTCGTGGGAAAAGGACGAGAGCAGCACAATAAATTATCAAAATTTTCGACGAAAAGCGTTTTTAGCGCAGTTTTTTCCTTATAAACTCCGCTGAAATTTTTGTAAAATGTTAAAAAAATTGGTATTGTAGTCCAATCCAATACCTAACGGGTGAGTTTTTAAAAACACTCATGAGATACATGGTGCTCACTCCAGAAATTCCTGAATTTCAACTACTACCGTTTCGCTTATTACCAGTTCTAATCGTTTTTACCCAATAACTCTGCAAAAGTGATTACTATCCTTCTTCAAAAAATTTGTGTTTACAGCCTCATTAATTTTCTGTATACCAATTGCTCAATAATGGTCCTGCAAAGAGTACGAGCGGCACAATAAATTCCGGAACTGTAAGCGCTACCGCTTCCTCGGGCGCTTTCACTCATCGCAAACGTTTACAAGGGAGAGATTTATAGCACGGCTCTAGTCATTTTACTACAAATGAGAATTTTATGGTACTATGGCGTCGTTTGGAACTGTCCGCTCAAAAAATTCAATTCAAATCGTTGGAGCGGGTTTTAAGAAAAAAAAAGTGATGTTTTGCTCACTACGAATAACGTTGTTAGCTTTGAACCGAGTTTGCTCGCATCCTTACGTTGAAGCTCCGAGGCTAAATTTGAGTCGATTTGGTTTTCACTCGTTCACAGATGCGTTTTCTCAAATGGTGTTTTTTGGGCTCAAAAGCCCTTGAAACATAAAGATTTCAGGAAAACATAACCGAGGAATTTTTAAATTTCTCATCCGATTGCATTACTTTCCGTCTGGGTCCGTAGGATCCTAATGTTGTGGCTTTCTACAACAATCCTGCTTCTTCTGGTCATTAGACAGGACAGGAAGCGCATCTGCTTCGCCAACTGCAACTATGAGAGCCGCAGATGTTTTCATTGTTCGAAGACAGCTGCGTTGATCATCGTGTACGTTTTATAGGCCTAGTATCCACGAGAATCTGGGGCTAAGCGTCGCATAACTTTCGTCAACCAAGTAGATGATTCGCTGCGTACAGTCGCCGTCTTCGTTCAACGCTTTTCTATTCAAACGTTTATTCCTAACGAAATAAATATATATATATAATAACGACACGCTGTTAATGTTCGGAGAATCGCATTATCTGGTATATTTTGGCTTATATCTCTGTTCAACAGATGGTCTCAGAAATGCCGGTGTCTTCGTTTATTTATTTCTGACTTTCGTTTATTTTTTTGGAGAAGTCAACTTTTATATTGTAACCGAGAGTTGTCGACCTATATGTTCCAGCAGGGAGGGAAGCGATGGCTGGTCCCAATCATACCCTGGCAATTACAGTCGTTCTCTCTCTATCTCTTCCCCTCTCACAAGCAATGGACAGTTTCCTCGCCAAGTCGATTATAGACACACACGTACGGCGCTTTTCGCGGGGGGGGGGGGGGCGTAACATGCGCCTGGCCACCTGCTCAGCATCCACCGAACCCAACCTTCGGAGGTACGTCAGGTTGTCATTTGGTCAGTCTCCCCATAAAAAGCGGTTGCCCGCGTGTTACCGCACGGAGGTATGACCCTGGGGAGTCCCGTGCCATCTGGGAGCAGTTCTTAATATGGTTTCCTACCTGAACTATTTACTTGGGTGGCAAATGTCTGAGGACAGACCAACCGTGACCACGTTTCTTTGCTTGGCTGCTCTTCCAACAACCGCTGGCACGCTGTAGAAAGTATAGTGGGGCAACGCGTGGTTTCTTGTCTCTTCCACACTGGAGGCGCAAGATGTGAAGGATGGAGGGTCTTTAAGAGAAAAGAAACGGAGCCGCCCATTGAAGTCGCCATGCTCAAGCCACCTTCTCCTAAGACATTCACGGATATTGTGGCGGAGAGGGGGGGAACACATACAAACATAACCGACAGACATTACCGCACTCATGCTCTGTAAGAGGCCCAACCCAGTAAATTGGGCGATCAGATGCCAAGATGCCAAACGCTGAACAAAACGTGTTCCTCGATCGAGCTTGACGTAGTCAACACGATTGATGAACGGCCGAACTTTCATTTTATATCCTCGTCAAAGGGTGGTCCTTCGCTCCAATTGACAGGTCCCAAGAATTATAGTTGTATTATGCAATTGTGTCAGCAATTACTCCGATCGAAAGGGCTTTTATGAATGATTTATGATATAATGACGCGAAGTAGGACGAAAGTTTCATTATCTCAAGCGTTTTAGAAGAATAATAACTTAATGAAAATGTCTCCTTGTAAGGTTCTAATAGTTCGCTCCAAATTATGACGCTGGTGCGACGGACAATAATCTTATCCCACGCCGAGAGATAATAGTCTCTTCAACATCCCACAACAATCAAGCCCACGCCATCATTTTAATATTTTCGATTCGAAGGCTATCGCCCTATCGAGTAAAACCGAGCAAATATGCTAATACCAAACTACCGCAGGCTTAATAGGAAGCTAGTTACCTTAATGAGGGTAGCGCTTATTTAGCCTCGGCAATGAGGACAGTCGAAAACATTGATTTGATCACGAGGGGGTGTAATTTATCTGCAATTTAGATTAGCTAAATAGTACTCAATTTTGAACTATTATTGCGATTATTGTACACACTCAGTGTCAGAATAGCGTGGACTCAGAAGTGAACGCCGCAAAATAGGCCTAGAAGAAGAAGAAGACAGCAGGGAGGCAGCTGCCGGCCCATAGGACTCCGCCAGAGCTGCAGGACCAATGGCATTTCGCCGTGGCCTCGTTGGGCCCATGTCCTAACTCCCAGACAAGCCCGTTGGGGGGCTCGCCAAGTGTCCCAGCCGCTGCTAGTACCCATTGCCACACCCCCCTGGGTTTGGAGGAGGGTGCCTGGTCGGAGATCGAACCAGAGTCGTCTGGTTCTATCCCCGCCTGGCCCGGAAGGCCTCACGCCCCAACGCGCTTGGCCATTGCATCCCCCCAAAATAGGCCTATCTCAATCCTTCAGAAATCTAGGAGTTGAAGGGGCATGCAGAAGTTTTACGTAACATATTTTACCAATCGAAAGTCCTCTGTCGTAATCAACAAACATTTCTTTAAATATCTGGTGCATGGTGTCACAAAACGTTTCTCACCTCTGCATACATTCAGCTAAGCTATATCTATTTTGGGGGCAAGCAAGAACTGAAAAGTGAGATGAGGGAAGGGAGTACAGTAAATCCCAAGAGGGAAAATACTCTGTCAGCCTGTGTCAAACCTTGTGTTAAGGGAGCTTGAAGTCCCAAAGAGTTGATAAGCATGGGACTCTAAAGGCCATTGCAGCCTACACTTTCAGATCCAGGTTGACACGGGAACCGACTCCGTGTCATAATAGGATTTCCCTTATCTACCCCTACCCATCGAGCCTGCGCCCCAAGTAGGAGTGGCGAAAAGACACCTGAATCGGTGGTTCGATGAGAAACACAGAAAAACCGCGCCCATTGGCATCGCCAGCCATGACTAAGACTGGCGAAGAGGCTCATTGGCACAATGACAACTCGGCACGACTTGTTCAACGGCGAAGGCAATCCTGAAACTCTCCAGATAGGATCTAAGAGTCCTAACTAGCTTCTGCCCGCTTAGGTATTGCGTCAACAAGATGGGAATCTCAGAGGCTGTTTAGTGCAGATTGTGTAGTGAGGAGGACATACTCGGCTTCCTGAGGGGGGCTGGTATGTACGTCTTCTAGTAAGTAAGGGATAGCGCCACAATAGGCCCATGTGTGGCCGCAGTGACAAAGGGACTTGGTGCCGTTTGCCCTCAAAAAAAAAAGTTAAAAGCTGGGAAAAGGCTGAGCTCGGGATTTTTCATTAGGGCCAAAGATACTGATCTGATTCTACTAGAGCTGAGCTGAATAAGCTCAGAAGCCCTCGAAAAGTAAAGATCTGAAGAAAACTGTATTATACAATTTTGGCGGCTTACATAACTTTCCTTCCTATTATGTAGGGCTGGGGAAAGTAAAAAAACCCCCATTGCATTCAAAAGGCTCAAATGCAATCGAATTTGTTGGATGTAACTGGTGAATGTGTAGGGACAATACCACTAGTCTAGGCAGACAACTTGGAACCTGCCTTTACAGGTTGGATAAACGATAGCTACTTGCTTCGTTCCACCTCAGAGATTTCACTGCTTGTACACATTCCCAATTGAGGTAGTTTCGACAAAAAGCGATTTCAGTGCAGTTTTTTCTTTATCACTCTCGCTGAAATGACAGCAGCGCTCTCGAAAAAATCGGAGTAGTAATTCATTAGGCTGTCCACACTATAAAAGTTTATTTATGTTTATTAAAAAAATTGAGAGTAACCTCAGAAATTCCGGAACTTATATTAACGTGATTTTTTTACTGGACTGTTAGTTGTAGTTTTTTCCGTATAGCTCCTGAACTGTAAATACGAACCACTCGGAAAAAATGGTTTTGGCAGCTTTATCAATTGCCTGCACGTCAGTTTTAAAGTAGGATAAGTAACAGCAACCCAATAAATTCCAGAACCAGACGGAAACGGGCAGACGGAAAAATCGGATTGTTATCGAGGAAGGGAGCAAACTTGAGAACCTGCTTCGTGTCTTGAACTTTGTTTCTACGTCGCGATACATGAATTTAATGTTCGACGTTCGTTGTATGTTCCAGATCACAACCGAGCGACAAATGGAAGTGGGAAAGGGAACGTGGACGGAGGAAAAGGCGGCGGCGCCGTTAGGTCGTCACCACTGCCCCCGTTGGCAGCGGAACTTACTTCTCCGCCAACTGTCGTCTCTCCGCCGCCAGCACCTCCTCCAGATCCGAAACACATCGCAGCCCTCGTCCACGCCTCCAAAGGAGCCGAAGCGATGGCAATTCTAGTCAAACATCTCGTTCACAACGTGAGTTGTCATTTTCTTAATTCTCTGTACATCCTAGTCACCTTCTAATGTGTAACAAGAGGGAATTTCGCTCCAAATGTTGCTCGAGGATTGTGACAACTACCAGCTGTTGCATTCACTTCGTCGAACCGATGATTGCAGATCACAGATGAGTGGGAATCACTTCCGTGAAAGATGAGGGCCAATCGAGACAATGTTTTCCCTCTTAAGGCCGTATTCAGAGACACATCTTGGAAATTTCTTTAAAATATCTTGGCAAAGAAATTTTATTTCTCAAACACGGCTCTAACGATTTCGATTAAATTTATCGCCATACAATTCTCATTCGCGAGAAAATGTTTACAGCTGCACAATAAATTACTGTAATTTCCTTACTAAATGCATAAGTAAATTTGAGCAACTTAACGGAGTGTCATGCGGCACCCTACAACTACATTTTTGCTTTCCTTGGCTCTACAAAGTAAAAAGGAAAGTTATGTAAAAGTTATTCTCTTCAGATCTTTACGTTTCACACCATACTAAGTCAGAATAACACTATTTGGGAATATGGTCTATGTGTGTACACCAACCAAATCAGCTAAAACTTGATATCTAGCCCGCTGGTTACCATGGGACGCAAAAATAAGGGTACGAACAAAATCCACCGAAACTTAACTATAGTTAGCATAGTGATTAAAACACCACATTTTTTTTCTGAAAAACGGCTCTAACGATTTTGATTGAATTTTTTAAATTGATAGCTCCCAATAAGGGAATTATACCATACAATTCCCATTTTTGAGAAAATAACGAGAGTAGCACAATAAATTACCAAACTGTTCAACGCGTGGTTTTTTCCTTATAAACTCCGATGAAACGTTATTAGGATGTTGAAAAAATTGTGTAGTAGCCCAAGTCAATAACTATAGGGTGATTTTTCAAATCAGGGGGAAATTTCAACTACCACCGTTTTGCTTACTACCAGTTCTAACAGTTTTTACTCCATAACACTACAAAAGTGGTTACTAACCTCTTCAAAAAAATCGTGTTTACAGCCTCACCCCTGTGTACCAATTGCTCAATAATGGTCTGGAAATGAGTACGAGCACCCCGATAAATTCCGGAACTGTCAGCGCTACCGCTAGTGATGTTTCAAATGAACTGAGTGAAAATAAATTGAGTTAGTAGAATAAGCCATGAACACCCTGGTTCTGGGTTGTGGATAGTGGAACGGCCACGGCATTGTCCCCAGGGGCATGTCTGCGGCCAGCTGTGAATAAGGTCAGCTTGCTGACTGAATAAGCAGCCGCGAACAATGGGCAAAACCCAAGAGATCGCAAAAGAGATCCTGAACAAAGGGCTCAAGGGCAAGCGGATCTACATTTTCTCAGACAGCCAGGCCGCCTAAAGGCCATCGCAGCCTATATTTTCAGGTCTAAGCTGGCATGGGAATGCCTCCATGCGCTCAAGCAGCTCGGCGCCTGTAACAGACTCTCCCTCATTTGGGTGCCGGCTCACAGGGGGCATGAGGGCAATGAAAAGGCTGACCTCCTCGCGAAAAGGGGTACAGAATCCCTACCCATCGGGCCTGAACCACACGTGGGTCTGACGAAAAGTCACCTGAACCGTCTGGTTGCTCGATGGGAGATACAGGAAAATGGCGCCCATTGGCATCGCCAGCCACGACTAAGACAGGCGAAAAGGCTTGTCACGCCTTCCTGTCAAAGGGCGAAGGCGATGCTGACACTCTCCAGACAAGATCTGAGAGTACTGATAAGCTTCCTCACTGGGCACTGCCCACTCAGATACCACCTCAGCAAAATGGGCATCTCAGAGGCAGTGGAGTGCAGACTGTGTGGCGAGGAGGATGAGACGGCAGAGCATATCCTATGTGAATGCCCTGCCTTGGCAGCAAACCGCTTTGAATACTTCGGTCAGGGGACCACTGAACCCCAAACTGTAGCGGACTCTGCGGTGAAGGACGTACTCGGCTTCCTAAGGGGGGCGGGTATGTACGACGCCTTCTACTAAGAAAGGGCCATATGCGGCCGCAGTGACAAAGGGACTTGTCCCACACGCCCTCGGGTCAGAAAAAAAAAAGCCATGAACACAAGGGTATTGACGTGGAGCTAAGAAAAGTTGTGTGTTGGTATGCACCGGATATATTGTTCTTTGCAACTAATTCTGTGATCATCCGTTCAAGGGTGGTGGTATACGTCTGAAAATGTGATTCACCCAACATTTTCTTCAATTTTTTCTATAAACCGACTCTGATGTTTTTGATCAACTGTACGTGGTTTGTTCGCCATAAATTTTTCTGTAGAAGTGAAAATCTATATTCGCAAATTATTAACGACTTGATGGGGCTGAGAAAAGTTGCGCGTTGCTTTCCAAGCGAAATTTTAGAATTTTATTTCATATCTTTGCCTCAAATCTTCGCTTCCTTCGTGTTTCAATTAGGCTGTTAATTGATGTGGAACAAGAGAGACAGATCCTTTCGGATTTTACTACTCGAGACTTCTCACGTTCAAGTTAATTTTTCTTCCTTTTTAAAGCCCCCTCGAATGAATAGGCTGACAACTTAATTCCGCGAGGCAATTACCGGGTCCTGTCAGTCCGGAAAAACGCCGCCGTGAGAAATCTTTTTCTTTTAATTAATCCATTGTTTCCTGCCTCCGGTCGCAGTTTGTTGAGAGAAACAAGTTTTCTAGTTGCGGAGGATATTTAGTGGTAAGAGGAGGGAAGAGCTTTGTCTGCCTTCATTGTCCGTCGGACAGCCCAAATTAGTCAACTCGTCTTGCCTACGTTTACAATTATATGTCAATGCTGGTTACGCTGCTCGTGAGAACACAATTCGATTACGTGATTGGATTTACGTGTTACAATTTTCGCAGCTCTGTAGTAACTTTGGTGAAACGAACATCGTCCCGACCGTTTTCAACTCTCCATTGAGCAGTGCAATAGAGAGAAGCTTAGTGACGATTGAGGGAGAACCCCCAAGTATCGAATGGTAGGAAGTGGATTGTATTAGCATCAGAGCAGAACGGACGACAGTGACACTTTATCATGTTCTTTGTAGTGGGAACCTATTTCCACAGAGAATGACATTAAAGGAAAAAATTAAATCAAGATAGTGCGATGAAAACTATATACTGGAGGATAAGGAATAAAATGAAGCAGAAGCTGAGAACACAAAATCTGTCATTCTGCAGTTTTTAATTTCTTTAGCTCTACGGCTGGAAAAAAGTTGAGTTTTTTTTCGTATCTTCATGTTTCTGAGCACGAAACACACGATTTGAGAAAATAGTGTGCGCCTGTGAACGCGATTGAGAGGAACCAGCTGAACCAAACGTGCTCATACTTCATATTTAGCCTGCAAATCAAAATGGACGCCAAAATAAGGGCACGAGCAATAGTTATCGTAGTGGGCTAAACACGAAGTGCTGTTTTTCCTCAAGAACGGCACTAACGATTTCGGATTTGTGTCCGGACTGTTCCAAATTACTCAAAAAATCAGGGTGGTTGTCCAATAAACTATCTGCACAATGGAAGTTTAATAACGCCCATAACATAATTAGGGGCAACCACGAAAATTCCGGAATGCGCATCAATGCCGTTTCAGTTGCTACCATTGCTCGCAGTTTGTTCCCTACAACACAGTAGGTTAACAGTACCTGATGAGCGCACGAATGGGGGAGCTTGAAACTGAGAAATAAATTAACGTGGTGAGCGTGAGAGGACTGTATTAAACTTGACAGAATAGCGATATCCGGTTGAGTGTGAGTATACAAACGCGCACAAGACTCTCAATACATGTGAAACTGGTTGTGAGCTACTAAGTGGAAGAGAGAGATAGAGTAGAGTTGGGAGGAGACTTGAGACGAATCGTTGGGAGAACTCTACGGGAGATGACTGCATCACAGGTGCTGAAGGATGACTGACTTTAAAGGAGCTGTCTGTTGAGAAGAGAAATCTAAAATTGAGGGGTGAGAAAAGATAGGTGGGAAAGTCCAAGACAGGGGAAATCCGTAATCAATTGGAAAATAACAGAAGAGGTACAACTTTCCATTTACAAAAGGGCTGGAGGACGAAGGTGTTTGGAGAAACAAAACTTTCTGTTAGGGCTAGTGCAGACATTTTGGAAGTCAAAGACCCAGCTAATTCGGCCTGCCGAACGCTACCCCTGATAGTCTCATAAATCTCCTATGCCCTGGTTACTGAAATAATGGTCGTGGAACATGAACATCATTGAGGGAATACAACACTTTCTGTATACCCTTAGTTAAGGTTCATATAAATACATTGAGAAATTTTTGAGATACGCAGTAAAAGCTTTGAAAATCCCTAAATGCACTGGTGGCTGTCGAAAGTCGTGTGATGCGTTGCCCCCCTTGTTTTTCAACTTCAGGAATAAGGTGAGCTGCAGCAGGCACTGATTGTTAAATGTGTCTTTGTTCCGTTAATGTTTTTTTTGTAAATTTCACTATTATAACCCCATTTAATTTTTTACTGATTTCGCTCGTACCCTCATTTTGTCGTCTTGTGGTGACTCAAATCAAATGTGTTCTGATTTGGTTCAGCAATCTCTTTCAATTGGGCCCACAAGCACAAGTTGCTTACTTCACTGGGTTTAAGGAAAGTAACTCACAGGCATGGCCGTTTCAAAATTGCAAAATTACATTACAAGCCGTTAGAATTTAGCTACTAGTTTTAATCGTGTTATTTTTCTCATTTCAGTTAGACGCATTTTCGGCACCGCAACTCAAAACAGATCTGGAGACTCTGAAAGCCAATTGGTTGCGAACGAAATACGAATTAGGTGAGTATTTTACAATTGTGTACTGATATCGAAATTGGTTGTGAACAGAGAATTCGCTTGTGCACTATGCACACACTCAAAACCGTGAAGAACTGCGGACAAGAGTAGGGGGGTGAGTGAAGTCACCTTCCGATAGGGTCGTCCTGACACCGCACTGGCCAGCATTGTCCTAAAGTTCAACAAGGGGAAGTTATTCTCTTGATTGATTGCTACATGACCTGAAGCTCGGACTTAAATCCTTCCCGCTAACGTTTTTGCCCTTCAAGTTTTTCTGTTCATTGAACGACGTGCCAAGAAAAACGGTGTACGTAGAGTAGAGCTACGTTGACACAATTAGTATTAAAGCAGCATTAAGATGAGGTGAGCACGCAAGTAAGTTCGGCATATTGTCTCCGAGATGAGTGTATATCACGAATGGTGTTTGTGTCAAATGCGGTGAGAGAGGAGAGAAAAGTATCGTCTGGGGGGGGGGGGGCACAAAAGCTTCGGGTACACCAAATTACTCTGTTAGGCGGCTGAAGGTAGCGGTTTACCCAGCAATCGCAATCCCGCGTTTAAATGTTTTTCACGAACGCTTGATCAAGTTTAGGAATGTTGAACGTAGAGGAGTGGCCTGTGGTAGGTTGCTGACTGTCTGAAGGGATGTGGAAGACTGTCCATTGAACCAGAGAGAAGTTGAGTGACATACTAAGGAGAACTCGTCAGTGTTGAGTAGATCAAAAGGGGCTATATTAGTTTTAACTCTGCGGGATGAGTGATATAGCCCTCGTCGAGGATTTAGGAAGAGTCATTTAATAAGGAAACAGACCTGTTAACGCCGAATTAACGCAATTAGAGCACAAGTAGTGAAAACGATAAGTTCGGTATCACACGTGGTACAGTAAATAAGGTAGTAATGGCTCTGAACTGAGTACTAATTGACTATTACAATTGAATTTTGTGTCAGGTAAAGCGAGCGAGAGGGAGGGGGAGTATTGTTTAATTTGGTCAGTGACTAAATTTTATTGCTAAGGGAGGGAGTTAGCGAGCTATTTAAAAGGTTTCTGAAGGAATCTCAGTGTTTTGTGCCATTCGAGGAAATAACATCACGACGAGAACTGGACGTTGTAATAGTTCTATAACATTCTCTTCAGTGTTCCATGTCCCACCTCTGTATATCACAAACCTCTTCACGAACTGCTTGGTTGTTGTAGACACCGGTGTTTATCCTTCAACTAATGAAACCTATAAAGTTATAATAACAATCTTCGGGTCGTCATGACAAAAAATTGAGAAGGTTCGTCATAAAACGGGGAAGTACAAATAACGGGGTTTCGTGTTATTCTTAAAGCGACCGGCCCAGGAATCCTCCATGACTCTGGCGATCACCTAGCGATTATTCGGTGTCCTGAAGCTTGAATTGTGTAAGGATCGTATCGAGAAGACTGATGGGCAATGCATGTAGCTTTGAGAGCATTACTGGAACTAATTGCAGTGAGTTCTTACGCAAGGTTCAAGAAACCCAATGTACGTAATTATATTTCAACTTCGAGAGCGCCACTTTCATTTACATAGCTTTCAAAAGTTTTGGCGCAGTCTTTGCGTGATTGAACTTCATACTGGATCTGCAGATGTCGCGCTCCCTTCGCGTCAGTGCTGTGTTGTATACGTCACGGTAACAGTTTTACTGTTCCTGGAAGAGACGTAACGTTGAGGTTTTCCGGAGAAGGAGCAGCCTTTCAAGGGCCACCCTCTCCACTGTCGACTGCAGGCCCATCTCACATCAGTCAACCGTATTCCGAGAATCTCGGGGACCACCTGTAATAACTTTTGTCGAGCTGTCTTCGCTTGTTTCCTGAAATCGTCTTCTCCTTTGATAAGTCTTCGTAAAAGTCTTCTTCGTCGATCTATCAGCTGCTGTCCGCCGAACCATCAAGCTCCCCTTTTCGTGCTTCTCTGTTTATTTTGGCGACCTTTCTAATTTTCCCGTTTAATTTTTAAAAGTTCTGTTCATTTCACTATTTTTCTTATTTTTCGTGCCATATCTCCTGAGATTTAAAAAAGTCACATTTCCTTAAAATTTCGAGTCAGAAATTCAATTTTAACATTTTCTTTTTCATTTTTCCCCTATTTTTATAATTCAAGAAAACTTGAATATTGGCGCAGACGGAGGTCACCTGTATGTCCACTCTGTGTTACTGCCTCAGCCCCTAGGAATGGGCCACTCATTATGGCGAGACTCCTGGGTGTATTGGGCATTTTAACCACCACCTCTTGGATGTGGGAATAGTGCAATGTTGCGGTGATCTTGGTATCGTTGGCCCTCATTACTCCAAAACTTTTTGTACCAAGTTGAGCCAGCGCTACGTAATAAACTTGTCACTCTCTAGCTCTGTAGCTTGTGCTGCTCCAAGAGAAGAGGTCTTCATTTGAATTTCCTTTCTCTATAGTGCCACAGACCTGCTGGGGCTTATACAAGACTGAATAGGACTAACTCGACACGAGGGAGAGGGGAAAAAATAGATTCTTTTAAACTAGAAGCGTAACAACAATTATACTATCTCGATTGTAGCCCACCTGTGGACTGGGCTTAAGATGGAGGTCGTGAGTCGCTGACCAGTCCTTTTCAAGCAGAATATTATGATTACGTCAGTAAATAAACAGCAAATCGAAGATACTTAAAAGACGTGATTCAATTCAGGTGAACCATTTAGAGTGAGGGGGAGATAGTTTATTTTATTTTAGCACCAAAAGAGAGAGAATTGAAGCGGAAGAATAAATTTATTTATTTATTTAATGGCCTGGGAGAAGTGGGGGGTTTTGACACACTCTTCCTGGCTATGTCATGCGGTACGTCGTAATACTGAACTTATTGCATTATTATATTGTATCACACCTTATATAGTAGTGGTTATACCTCTTCAAGCATCCCCCTGTCCAGTAAATCACATTCACGCCTACTGATTCGCCCCCCACGCTCCAACAGTCTTCGCTCAAAGTTAACGTTCAAAGTACTGATACTCCCCCAAACTTCGAAATGAAATGAAATTTATAGTAAAAACAACACAAAAACCAAAACCGCAGAGGCAACAGCCCTCCCCTGGGACCAGCCGAGACCACCCATAAATATGCTGACATATACACTTCATAACTCCATATAACTGTTACGAAGGGAGAGGGAATGATAGAGAACATGTATTGAAAGTACAATGAAAATATTTAGCTATAACTACAATTGGCAATTAATTGAGGCTGTAGCTCGTCTGTAGGCATAGCGTGTATTGGCGACCTGGAGTATCTTTTGGCTGCCCAAATCGCAGTGAACATTAAAAAAACTTATCAGGTACGGCGTACCGCGCAACTTTTTTCATTCAGTCTACTCGGACTTCGTAGAACGGAGCTCAAAGTTTAACGTTTAAAATGGTCGAGAGCTCAAAGTTCCTAAAATTATAGGTTGCTTCTGCTTTGGCCACGACCATTATTGAGTGATTAGTGCACAGGAGAGTCATCAGACTCACTACGCGATTTATGTGAGTAGGTTCCTGTCCACTGTTTTGGAAATACCGCGAGTGGTGGTTTAAACTCCTGAAGTTGATCCTCATTATCTTATGAACGTTCTTATTAAACTCTCGCCTAAAACGGTAAAATCTATTTTTGACGAAAATTGGATGATTTATTGTTCTGCTCTCTTCTGAAATTATTTCGTAGGGCTAAGTAGCCAAAATAATTCCTCGTACAACTTTTTTGGCTTGGCTCAAGATTTTTTGCTTTATTGAAATTTACCAAATCAAATTGGTACCAAACCCAAAGCTGAGCTGTGAGACCTACGAAAACTACTTTTGGGACGAATTGTTTTGAAAATTAGAATGTTGTGATTGATTGCAAATTTTCTGTTAAATCGATATCGATACCGACAAATATTAGTCGTCACATATTTTAATGTTATTTTTGTACTTCTCTCCTCCCTTCCCAATTTTCTAAACTTAGTTTCCACTTTTCGAGACTAATTGTTTTGCGTTGAGAAAATAAATCAAGGTTCGATAACGACGCGCATAATCGAACGGGAACTAAACAGTTAAAATGTTCAAGGTTGCAAGGCTCCCTTCGTCTAAACTCATCATCTGTTATTTTGAAATGCACGTTTGATATCGTTCGTTCTAATCCAAAAATTCCCAAGCACATCGTCAAAACCAGTATTTCGACGCCACAGATCCGAGATTTAGTCTAGCGTTCAGCGAATAAGAAGTTTCAGGCTTCTTCTATCAATTGCCGCGATCGTTTGAGGAACTTAAGGATCGAAATATCTCTCAAGAGTCTCAAGATGAAGCGTCGAGCGGAACGTTGCGATAAAACAGCGGAAATCGTGTTCATTTCGACCCGATTGCGTAGAAGTCGAGAGCCTCACGTTCCAAATGAAAAGTTTTAGGAGGGGAAACTCGATAGAACATCGTTGCCAATTGATTGAACTGGAAAACGGGTATCACTTGCCGAGTAACACGATTTTTGATAAGGTCACGAAAAGTGTTGCGGAATATTTCGAAGGGAGACCGATCCATCGTGGAGGATCCTGTTACTTAGGAAAGTATTGTAATTGGCGATAAAATAAAAGTTCAAGCTACTTCCCTCAACCCTCGTCAATTCGACGATGTACGTACACGCTGTGAAAATACTGACATTTTTCGACGGAAACACTAATTCAGAACAAAATGCAGCTATTCGTTTCCTACAACTATTCTGCAAGTTTGCTCATAATAAGAAAGAAAACGTGAAAAACGAGCCACTAATTTACGGAGGTGTGTCTGATTTGAAGATGAAAAATCCTATTGATAATTTCGATCTACCTGACTCTGAAATGTGCCTAATGCTAGAGACAGAACATTTGAAGTGGTCTTCACGTTTCAAAATGAGGTAGAAAATGGTTTGTGTGTCTATGAACGCGATTGAGAGAAAACAGCTGAACCATGAGATCTCCGAAAGCGCCATTAGTGTATTAAATAATTTCAAATCTAGACAAGGTTCAGTTTTTCCTTTATAAATCACGCTCATATGACCCTAGCAACGTCGTAAAAAATTAGCTTGATGGTCCAATAAACTGTGAGTTTAGTTACATTCATAACTAATTAGAAGCCACGCCAGAAATTCCGGAATTCAAACCATCGATTTTACTTATCACCTTTTCAAAACATTCTCAGAAAAATGCTGTTGACAGTAACATGAACCACCTACGTACTGATCGCTCAATAATGGTTGTGGCGTGAGCAATAGCAACTCAATAAATTCCGGAACCTTAAGCGCTACCAGTTTCTACGTACAATGTACGTAGCGTTCCTCCAAGTTCACAAAAAATGAAAGAAAACCCCACTTTTCTTTGTTGTTGAAGCAATCCAAATCTCAGAATGCACTGAAGGCTGAGGAAAATTGTGTGATGCATCGCACCATATATTTTCCAAAATAATGTTCGCTCTCTTTCCCCTCAATATTTCCATAAGTTTTTACTGTTCTTTCGCTTACACTCAAATTAACAGTAGTCAACTTTCCACTAATTTGATGTCACAAAGTATTTTTTTTAAATAACCCAATTTTTTGTGCGGTTTGAATATTAAATGGTGTTTGTTTTTCAACTGAATTAAACAATTTTGACACTTTCTAGATGTTGCCACTTTTTCGTTAAATTCTCCCAAACTTTTAAACAATTTTCCGTTTTAGGCGAACTAATAAAGCGAATGAAGGGGACCACAAGCGAAGTCCCCGTCGTCGATTATACTTTTATTTTTATTTTTTATTTTTTTTTGCAGAGGAAACGAAAATTAACTTCGTCCGCCTGAAAGATGCGCACGCTACTGAAAAGGAGATTCACGATTCGGCCTTGGAAGAAGCTTACAAAGGATACGAAGAGGAGAAGAACGAGATGAAGAGGAAGTTCAAAGAAGAGTTCGAAAAAGGTAAGACAAGAGTCGTAAACGCTTCCATAAATCATTTTGCTGGTTGGTTGGTTCAACTTCCGACTTTTTCTCGAAAACTTTTCATTTTCCGATGTACGATGGGCAAGTAAAGTATCGCAATCGCGTAAAAAAAGAAGGATGTGGAGAGGGGAAGGGATCTTTTTCTCTCCCAATGAGGCGCTTTCCAACAGTTGGGTGACGGTTTAAGCATATTCCGTGCTGAAATTGAGTTTCTTTCAGATTTGATACGATTCGAGTCCTACTGAGTCGAAAAAACTCATTTCAGCTCGTGATCTGTGCGTGTGTTTGCAGTTAGATTTGCAGAATAGCTCAATCGATTGATCGTGTTATTTTTTTAATATTTCATTCAAGATTTTCCGAAGGCACAAAATGAGTTTGAGTGATTCTCATAGATGGAAATGGGGTGGGGAATGTACCGAAATCGAGGGATATTGTTCGTGAAAATCACGACTTTAATTGAGCTTTGTAAATTATTTTCTACTGACCAATAACTTTATTTCTCTTTGAATATTTCCGTGAAAATTTGATGAAATGAAATATAAAACTGTGGAGCGCAAAAAAAAAGAATATTTTTTACTTCGATTTTCTTCCAACTCATGTCTTTATATAGCCAATGCCTGTACATTGTTCTGAATAAAGTTTCATCCGACAAACCATCGAAAAATCGTGTTTTTCCCAGTAAGGGCGTAACTGAATTTGATCGACATGAGGAGGTGTCTTCTACCAACCAGTGTATTTTGTTTCAACTATTTATGTGCCAGTCCGTTGAAAGGAAGAGATAAGTCGAGAAACTTTGCCGAACATAAAATTATCGTTTTTCCGATTTTATCAAAAACTACTCCAACGAATTTAATCGAACTTACGGGGACTCTCAAGGAACCGGTACATACCTACATTTTTCTTGCTGAAATTATTGATATAAAATTATGGCCCCTGTAGAGTGAGTCGTGTTGTGCACCGCACCAAATATTTAATTTTATGGAGCGGACGCTTTTAAGTCAATAACATTCATGTTGGTTCGTCAAGGAAAAAAACGAGTTTCTTTTAATAGCTCAGTTGTTGGGAAAAAAGACGGTCATCTTGCCCGTCGGGCAGTTGCTTTGAAATTATAACGTGAGAAACCACACGACTTGACAATTCGCAGCGAAGAAAATTGAATGAAACGAAAAGCTCGAGTTGCGGCCCTTTTGTCGTGTTTTTTGTTTTGCGGAAGACCCCACGACTTTTTTTTCTACTCTCGTAGAAGCAACAAACCCACACGAACTGAGAAGTTAACTGTGACGAATTTCCCAGTTAATTCTGTCGCGCTTTTTGCCGTTTCCGATTCACGGTTTCGTCTTCACGAACAATTTTCGATTTTTCCTTTTTTTAGTTTTTATTGAAATGTTCTTCGTCGTGCCTTATTTTCCAAAATATTCGCTAGTAGGTGGTACGGAACGTGGTATCGCACGTTATCTGTGGAAATGCGTCGAAGGAAAACACAGAACAGGATCGTGCGGCGTTTCGTTGAATTTATCAAGGGCGAGGAAATGTGTGTGATGAGTGAGACTCCACATTTTCATCTTTCATCTTACCGTGCCAACACAACCGTGCGAAATATGCGGTTTCAGTTATGTTTCACAATTATTTCCGGACTCCGTACAGTCCGGGAGCCGAGGGCTAAAAACGTTGACCGTTGAGTTGAAAGTTGGTTACTATTTTTTCTGATAGTTCCTTTAATGTTTGGTAACACCCCGCAAGTCTGCTCTCTCTGAAGTATGGACCAAGAAAATGGCGGCTCATCAAAAAAGTCAAAGTTTGTCAAAATTTGACTTATTAGTAGATAGTTACAATATTTACCACAGTTGAGGGATTGGCTTGTACTTTCCCAATTCACACCTCTGCTACCTCCTATGCTTGGCCATTAAGTTGCAGAGCCAATCAAAATTCGTCGAATTTTGAACCAAATTTTGACTTATTAGTTGACATCGGAAATTTGTATGGTGGATTCGCATCAAGTAACTTGAGTCGAAAAACCCGACTCTGCCACAATAGTTTCGTGGACTTCAACTTGCAGACGAGGTCATAATTTGACGAAATTTTGGTCAAAAAATGACCTACAGAGTTGAAACTTGAAATTTATGTTACGAGCAGGTGAAGTGGAGTACTTTAAGAATTACCTAGTCCGCTTTCCTCATTTTTAGGACTCTTTCGAGCAGACGACATCAAAATTTGATGAATTTTAAGGCTCAAAAATTGACTTATTAGTAGATAGTTGCAAACGACGTGAATGAGTTCCACATCCATCAGCTTTACTATAAAATGTTATCTGCCACTTCATAAACGTGGCATTTTCAAAGCAGAGTCGCTGAAATAGAATTATCCAGTATTCAAAAAAACAAAAAAACTTAATAGTTGACAGCTGAAAATGACGTGAATCGCATCTACAGCAACTCAGTAAACTAGTAAATAGTATCTGCTACCTTCAAAATGTTGTGCTCATACAGCAGACTCAACTTCTGGGCTAAAATGACTAATTATATATTTGAAGTATATTCTGTCTCCATGGCTCATAAAAAGAATATTAACTAATCGGCTCGGTATTCGTGTATGCCTTTAGTGGATGGGAAGTAAACCCCATTAGTACGCATATAATATGCATTATAACATTTTATTCCTGATTTTAACTTAACACGTTCATAAAATAACTGGTGCGTAGTAACACACAACTTTACGCGGCCCCGTAAATACGACAACCTGCTACATATGCGGGCGCTATATCTTCGTTTAACGCGGTTTTACGGGAACATTTATGAAGTACAAAATGTAGGTACTACTTAGTTGAGGGTACTCGGTAAGTTTGATTTTAATCGTTTCAGCCGTTTTTTATATAATTGGAAACCCAATAAATTATTATTTGAGAAACCTCGTTTTTCGAGCTATTTCGGCTTATATCTCCGTTCAACAGATAGGTACTGACATTATCACGGAGAACAAAATATGGGTATAGGTTGCTAAAAAAAAATGTCATAAGATTGATTAAATCCATATACTCAATTACTGTTTATAATCTCGATCCCAATGGTACGTTGTGGGTAGTCATTAGAGGAAGAGGGAATGAAATGGAGGGGGATCCCTCAAGTCTCAAGTGGACAAAATTAAATAAAATTGTTCCAGGCACTCTAAAACTTTTCGTTGATCATCACAGAATTAGCTGCAGAACTTACCTAACACAAATTACCATCGTCAGGGCAAATAAAAAATCGTGAGCAACGTAAACCAATATGTTTGTTGGGTGCAAAAGAGAAAAAAGGTGAAATTAAATACAGGCGAAAGAATGAGACACGCGATATACGAGAGGGAGAGTTCAAAGTGACAAGTAACAGGGAGACTTGAGAGTCCAAGTGACACACTGTATCAATCTCCTAACAGTTGAGCTGGTGAGAGACTGTGTCCTTGAGCATAGAGATGGCTAAGCGAGGGATCATCAGTTCTGGGAATACTAATCCTTCTATTTAGCTGGAAATCATTTTCCTAAAAACTTGGTTAGCTGATTTGTTTTGGGCAGCCGTAAGATCAAACAAGTAAATTCTCAGAGGTCAGAGCAGTTCGACCTCAAGAATTCTGTTTGGGTTGAGGTCAGTCGCCTCTATCGTAGCTGAGCTGAGCCAAACAACGTTTAAATTTGGGGTTCTTTAAAAATAACGAGATATCGAAATATATTTTCGAAAATTCGCGCTGGATCAATTTATATGCAAATTCTCTAAAATGGAAAACAATTTTAACAGCTTTCTTTTGAATTGCCGAATCACAGACTGATGTTTAATGTGAGACGTGGGAAGTGGGCCTAAGTGAAGGCCTACACGGGTGTTCTGTACAGAGCCGCTAATGGAAGTCCTCACAGTTCAAATGGCTTATAATATTCGTTTTATGAACTATGAGCCTAAATAGACACTTCATCCTCATTAAATGCCTTCAAACGTGTTTTTTTTTTGTTGGAAACGGTGGATGCAGGCAATACCCTCACTGCCGAGCTGTCTAAGGCCCGGGCAGCCCCTGCCAATGAGCAGCCCTGCACCTGTCCTCCCATTTGCCAACCTCTCTACTTAGGTGGCTCCTGGTAGTCCCAACAAAGGGCTCAGGGCCAATAGGTATCTGCTCTGATCCCTTCTTAGCCAACTTATCAGCCCGTTCGTTTCCCTCTATACCCTGATGCCCTGGCACCCAACACAGTGTTACACTGTTGTCCTCTGCCAGGGCCTTCAGTCCAGTCAGACACTCCCACACCTGCTGTGATGTGAGACAGTATGAGGCTAAGGCCTTGAGAGTGGCCTGACTGTCCACCATGATGTAGATTCTCTGCCGCTTCAGTCCCCTCTGCAGCAGCCGCTGCACACAGACTGTCACTGCAGCCACCTCTGCCTGGAGCACCGTGACCAGCGGCCCCAATGGGATGCAGTGAACGTTTATAATACTTTTCCATTTGAATTCTTATGTTTCACAAACTAACATCGTTTTTTTGTTCCAGTGAGCGTTTTTCATCGAGAGAAATTGGAAGAGATTCGAAGCGAATTCGATAAAAAGGTGAGTGTATTGCATCTAATCTGAAGTTACAGTTAATAAATATTGAGGAAATTCAAAGCCTCACTTCATTCAGTGCACTCGTTCCACCCTCGAGTTTGTGAGCTTCTTCCGCATCATCGCTGACATTGTTACCGGCCATGATGAACCCTTGGTATCATACTTGAGAGAATTTTCGTACAAGACGAAGTTGAAATAATTTCAAGTTGCCCAATAAAAGTTATACAACAAACAAACATTTACAAAATGATTCGAACAGACAATAATTGAACTTTTTGTTTATTTCTGATGTGACGCACCACACAACTTTCCTCAATCCCACATATATGCAGTGATTTTTATCACTCTAGCTGCTAATAAAATCGATTTTTCATTTGGTTTATATGAACTGGGCAGAACGCAGGTCAACGTTGTTTGTAGAATCTGGTAGTCCTTAACGTTCCGGATTTTGTGGCTGATATCACCTGGCGACATCCTGATTTCCCACAGGAGCGAGCGCCCCGAGTAATCAGCAGTGGCTTCGATAATGTACGAGTCCAGTCTGCAGCTCCTATGCCTCCCCAATCCTTTGCGCTGATACGCCCAAGCTTGGGAAAACTTGGTAAAGCGTCAGATGGACGACCTATTGGAGAGGAAGGATGCAGCATTGTCCCTCCATGGACACTGAGCCTGGGCGCAGATGTCAGCGTAAAAGTAGCAGAGAAATATGACATGAGGGGCGTCCTCGACGAATCCCTCACTTCACAGGCAATCATTGAATGTGGAGCTGCAGAAAACCGCAGCCATGCATTGAACACTGTGTTACCAGAGAGGAGCTGGGTGGGGCAATGGGAAAGTAGGGCGCCACCATTTGGCCTGTAGACTATTGCTGCACTGTCCTAGTGGGTCTGCCATAGGTCGATCACCCAGCCCCACGCTGCCCAGCGCCATAGCACGGAGCATTCTGGGAACGAGTGCCTGTAGAGATCCTCCATCGTGTTGAGGCGAGTCATTCTTAATCTGTGATCGCACCACCGCCGGGCTGAAGTTGCGGGTTGCTGTATGCTGTTATGACGGTGAGGAGCTCTCTGCTTGGTCCTTGCCTGTTACCGCTGTTTCAACTCGCCAGGCAGCACCAGTATATTGCACTATCGGCAGAAAAACTGCGCGACAGTACAAGTAGCGCGCGTGGGGTGATCCCCCTCATGTGGGCCAGTCCTGTGAGAGCAGAGCTAGGTTCTGGAATTTATAGAGCTGCAGCTACTTACGCCATGGTTGTCGACATAAATTTAGGCGAAGGTTTGTGTATCCAGTTTGGGAATAAAGGGAGCTAGTGGGTCAAAAAGATAATTTAGTTTGAATTGATTACGTAATTGTCCTGTTTATTTAATCGTATGGCAGCATTAAGAGCTTTTTGGAGGTTAGTCGAGTATCTGTCCAGAGTCAGTGTTCAGACGAGAACAGTATTCGTAGGAAGTCACGACCACTAACTTGTTCTAATGCAAATTTCTTTAATTGGAGTAAAGCTTTGTTAGTACTATGACGACATATTAGTGTGATATAATGCCGTGCTGTGAACGCATTTTACTTGAGCGTTAACTCATCGCCTTTTAAAAGTATTTGCAAGTCAACTAAACGACCTAGTTATATAATCCGGCTCTTTTTCTCTGAAGGACGTTGTCTCGAAATCGTATTTGTTTCGGTTCATTGAACCAAAATAGCGGAAGGTTTGTGGTAGTGGTGGAGGAAAGTGGTGTGGTGAGGTAGCCAGGGGGGAGGGGGGTTTAGAAAACTCACCTTTGAAGAGATCTCGAGGATCCACCACTCAACGGAGTTTCGGCCGGTAAATAAATCCTGGGAGAAGCCCTCGTCGGGTTTTTGGCGCCTCTTCAAAAAATCCAAAACGTTCCTCGCATCAATCATTTTTGAAAGGAACTTCTCGGTTCGAATGGAAATTTCGTTCGATTTAGCTTCCAAAATATCCTCTCGATTTCCCCGCTCTTCAGAGCATCTGCGGAGAATCGCAGAGCGTTACTCGATAGCGATGTAAATTTGTATTTCGCGTCGGCGGGAAGGTCTACTCGTATTTTCAAACATAAGCAGTACAGCGTTGGCATGTGAAGCCTCTGTTACTTCGTTCAACGCAGTACAAAATACGTATGTAGAACTATATGTAGACACTGGTTCCACAATTGTCATCAAAGTACCTCTGATACCGTTTTTGAGAAAATTAGAAGAACAATAATTTAATGAATGAATAAAGGAGTATATTTCCAAATTCCTACAGTATACAAAACATCTAGAAATGTTGAAAAGAAATTTAATGTAAACATTAATGAATTATTAACGACCGAAACTCACATCATACCTCATAGTTAATCTCCCTCTTTCCGGCGGAGAATATCACTCTCAAAAATAAAAACCTGCAATTATTATTCTCATGAACAGCTTGACCTAGTATTACTGCTCCGAGACCCATTCCATTCGATTCAGCATCGAAAAATACTAGTAAACCATACGAAACATGACCTGACCACTAAATATTCCCCCAGTGCCAGGCGCCCCTAAACGTCTGTAGGCATTTATAATCCGATGTAGGGGTGTGCGGAGAAAGTGACCCAAACCTTCTTCCGCCCCATCGGGGAAATTGGGAAGGGAACTTCCAGCGAACCCTCAGCAATTGGCACGAAGTTGCAAGTCTGAGAGCGAGAGGAGTAGTTTTCGTATTCAGTTACGCGCACATTTGGTTACTCCAACATAATGACAATCCTCACAGTAATCCTATTTGATTTCTGACATTTGCACTCATTAAATTACCTTCTTACCACGTTGAGTGCTAAATTGTCCTCATTAACTAATTATAGCTCTAAATAGCGCTTGTATTTTCTATAATCACCAATAAAACCCTTCTCGCTCCCTTTTGTACCGATCTAAGATCAAACATGGAAACTCTTTTTACTTTCTTTATTAAGTTATCGGCTGAAACAACTTTTTTTATTTCTCTTCAGATTTCTAAGTTTTATGGCCTACCGAGACCGAAAAACGCTATTTGAGAAAATGGTCTGATTGTGTGTCCGCACTGAACTAAATCAGCTCAAACGTGATATTTTACCCGCAGATCACCATGGGACGCCAAAATATGGGACTGAGAAAAATCCGTCGAAAACTAACTGTAGTGATCAAAACACTAAATATTTTTCCCCCATAAACGGCTGTATTTTGGTTAATTTTTTTTTTGTATAGACAGCTTTAAGTGACTCGATAATACCATAAAATTCTCATTCGTGGGAAAATTACAGGAGCAGCACAATAAATTACCTAACATGTCGTCGAAAGCGCGGTTTTTTTCGTATTAACTCCGCTCGAATGTTACCTTGGTAGAAAAGTTAACCTGGGAGTCCAATCAGGTATCTGTACGATGATTGTTTTATAACGCTTATAACATGTATAGGAGCTACTCCGAAAATTCAGGAATTTTAACCGCCACTTAACCGTCATTTTTACCCACCACCACTCCTCCCAGTTTTGACCTGATAATTCCGATAAAATCGTGTTTATTCTCATTTATTCTTTGATTGCTCAGTACTGGTCTGGACATATGTACGAGCATAGCAATAAGTGTCGGAACTATTACTGTGTAAAAATATGTACACTCACGCGTCGCACAATTTTCTTCAGCTCCATATCGCTGCATCAACTAATCTCATCGGTTTTACTGTTTTCACCTACACCCTTCTCCATGGGATGTACGGGGGCAAGTCCAATTCCCGGAACCCCCATGGAGATAAAGCATAGGTGCCGGTAGAACGCCTCTTGGCAACTCCGGCACCGGGGCCTGCCACCCATTCAGGTCCGTAGGCTGTTCAAGGTGCAGCCATATAGAATGGGTACGACGGGGGCTTCTGCCCTCGGCCGGCAGTGTGGAGTCCTTTGGGCGTGACGCTACCAGCCGTGAAGCCAAGGGGCTTGGTCTCTTGGGGACTGTGGTTCAGTTGGACCCCCCCCCCCCCTGGAGAGTTATCTGGTGTTGGCAGGAGAGGGGTGTAGGCTACGAAGCTAGGTACCCTCTCCAACGCCACGGGCATGTGCCCAGCGCACACTTACACATGTTTTCAGTCAGCCAATGTGAGTTTTACGCCCCTGCTCATTTCACGGGATTTCAGGTAATTTATGGGACTGTTGTGTGCAATTGTTTCGCCGGAGGAATAGTGCAACGCAGTCCCTGTCATTTGATTCCACTATCTTTAAGAACTCAACCTGTCAATTTTTCATAAATCTGATGGACGTATTTACTCTCTTTGCAGGAAAACAGAGCAGTTGTGAATCTTCAAGAGGAGTTGAAGCGCCTGCAAGCATGTCACGAGGAGGAGTTAGGAAGGCTGTCAAAAGAGAAGGAGAAGCAGATAGAACTTTTGAAAAGCGATTACGAGGGAAAACTAGGAGAAAGCGCCAAGAGGGAAGAGATTTTGAAAGAGAAGATCGAAGCTCTTCAAGAAGAGTGCGAAGAAATCAAAAAGAAGTCTCAAATATTCATGAACACCCTCGGGAAAGACGCTAAACTCAAAGTGCGCGCCTAATTCAATTATTTCCACAACCTCTTTCCCTATTGAAGTTCCTCGCCTTTCAACTCCTTCTGTCCAAACTGTTGCAGATCAGCATGCAGGAGTGCGAGCAGTTGCAGAGCGAAGTGGATTCGTTGAGGAGCGTTCTCGAGTTGCGGAGCACTGAGTTGTTGGAGCTCCGGCGACAAAGCCAAGTTTGGCAAAGAGACGCGGAACAATTGCCTCAGGCTTTGAACAGAGCCGCCCTTCTCCAAACCAAATTGGAGGAACTTCAAGCTCGATTGGCTGCCAAGGAGTCTGTAGAACAGTAAGTTGTGTTTCAAACGCAGGTTGTGCTAGCTTACAAAAGGTTGTCAAGGGATGCGGATTGGTAGCATGGAGAGAGTATCTGCTAATGCCAATCAAGCTTACTGGCTTTCAGTTTGCACACATTAGTTACTGACTTTAGCAAGATGTCTTACTATTTTATTGTTACGCTCAAAATCAAAGAGCTGGAAGGGCCACTAAAAGTACTGTTTACTCCACTGGTGTACTTCACCTTTGTGTGGCTTTAACAGCAGAAACCTCAGGACTCAAATAGTAACGACACTATTACATTATCGTGAGGGGCGCGGAATTAATCATTTTATTTTTAGGATCATTGTAGAGAGGATTAATGTCTACAAAAAGGGAACTGCGTGGCAGTGAATGCAAGCGACAACAAACACCTGAAGAGATCAGTTACAACTGATTCTCATACTATTCCAGACACAACGTTTGAGTGGCTCCAATAGCTAAAAGCCTCCAATGAACCTCGGTTTTTTGGTTAATGTGTACTGGATTCCTGAGCATAAGGGTATCATTGGAAATGAGAGGGCGGACCATCTGGCCATACACGGTTCGTCAACTGTACCTATTGGGCCACCATCCTACTGTGGGACTTCTCTCTCACTAGTCGAGGACTGCTTCAGACATTCTGGAGTTCTGTGGGAGTGAGACACTCTAAATGCTTCATCTCAGAGCAAACCCATGAAATGAGACAGACAGGCTGTGGGAGTCATAATTGGGCACTGGAAAATGAACAAACACATGTACGTTATGGGGATAGTCGGCACCCTTCTCTGCAGGTGGTGTGGTATGGATGAGGAAACTCCCAATCACGTGCTGGCCCAGTGTCGGAGTGGTTTCTGGTCTTCGGTACTACTTCTCCTAGGGTGGACATCAAAGAAGACTTCTGCAGGAAGTACCTGGCGTCCTTTAAGAGGCTGAGCATGGACCTGTAAGACATTAGGACTGGAACAATAGCTTCTTAGGCCACAGTGCTCAACCCAGCTTTAGGACAGTCGGAGAACTAAATATATAAAGCTTTTGGTTCCTGCTGTTAACACTTCAGAAGTAAACCCTTATTCCTTATGTGATATCCGTCACCTACATCTCACAGCTAGTTCCCCCACTTGTTGCTACAGAACTGTAGAGAGTTAATTGGAGCTGGGCATACGTCAAGAACGCCTGGCGCAACACGCACTCATGTCTTGGGCCAGTAGCATTTTTCCTGGACCAGTTTAAGGCGGTTATGCTGTGTTCTGCTTATGGGGAGGAATGGGCAAGAGCCATAACTTCAGATTTCTATGCTTTTGGCAAAACTAAACGCAATTCCCCCGTTTAAGACTTACTTACTGAAGCTCTTGGTCTGTTAAGAGGTAGCAAGGATGGTTGAGCATTTTGAGGCGAAAGATCACAACAAAGATCTGCAACTTGCTTCTACCATGTGGCGTGGAGTAGAATGTTGTCCAAAAAGGTTAATGGATGCACTGGACCCAGTGGTTTTAGAAGCTGCATTGACATCCTTCGGTGGATTGAATAGCATGCTCCTGTCTGTGACAACCCCAGTCTTTTCTATATCCTTAATTTGTCAAGCGCCCAATTTCAAATTTATTTTTCCAGGAAACTCCTACAAGAAAATAAAATGTTGAACGAGACCATTCACTTGGAAAACTCTCAAAGGAAACGGCTATCGATGCACAATGAAGAGCTGCAATGGAAACTAAAGCAGAACTGCGAAGTGGTGAACGCTTTAGCGTCTCTGACAGGTAAAAACTGAGCTATATTTGCCTTTGATCATCAATAATTACGCGAATATATTGCTAATTGGCATTAGTTGTTCTCCATTGTATTTTATTCGTTTCGCAATCCTGCACCAGCCGACCTAGTTTGTGTCGTTACCGCAAAAGGCTGCACTAATGCTTCTGTGGTTTCGATCTGGCTGAAATGAGGATTTGGGGGAAAAACTATTGAAATTAGGGAAATTGAGGAGGATTGTTGTTAGTGTTAGGGTGGTTGGTTCCTCGAGGAGTGAAAATCGATTATATGGAAGGCTCTTGCCAATCATCCTTTGCTAAGCAAGCATTTTCGTTTCAGTTTACTTCGTACTTGCACCTATGGCCCTACTGGAACTATGTATTTCCTCACCTTGAATCGGGTTCTCAAGTTGGTACTGTATCGAACTATCACTCCTCGAAAAGAAAAGTAAAGTCTTCCTTCTAGAGTGAAAACATCATACCTCAAAACCAGTCCGTTTTTCCAGTGGTCCACTTAAATTCGCTTATCAATGAGTATTCAATCAATATAATTCATTATTGAATTACAAACACAGTTTAGTCGACAGTACACTTTGTGGTTCAATCAAGGGGCTCAAAGTTCATAATACAAAATGTTTCGTGGTTAAGTTGTAGGATGGTGATAATACTTTTGTCTGGTTGTCTGATGTTCGTCTGAAGGACTATCTCGTAGTTCGTATATACGGAAGTAGTTCATAGTATTGTCTGACAGCATTCGTTGTTTATTATTAGAACGTAAACCGTACGCTTGCCTGGAGTTGGTGTTGTAATAGAAGTTAAACCGAAGGAGATCGTTAGGTGAGAGAGAGTGAGAGTGAGAACAGAGAGAATTAGGCCCATTAGGCCCTCTTTCCATTCTCCCTGGAAAACAGCTTTTTCGGCTCATAAATAAATTTCAATAATTTTCTCATAGAAACATAATCATAGGGTACTCGCTAACTCGCTTACAATATGCGAAATAACTACTGATCAGTCACATTCATACCAGATAAATTACAATTATGCAAAATAAATTACTTTCATTTCAAATAAATCAGCAGACTTCGTATGTATTTACTGCCAGATGGAAGGCGAAGATGCGTTTTCTATACATTTTTTGTGTGCCCCCACTTGGACGAAGAGAGAAGCTTGGTGAACTTTCCACAGAAACAATCGTCGACCTTATGATTAATTGCAGAGAACAATTGGCAAGCTGCAACAGACTATGTGCACGCCATCCTTAAAAAACAACGAGCTAAACCGAGAATGGGAAGGACAATAGACACGAGAAGGCTGTAGAGCCTTGACACCACGACTGACCCGAAGTACAGAAAATATTTTGGGTCAGTCGTTTCATAGGTAGGGTCTAGGTTATCCTTCCCTAGTCCTACTCCGTCCATGCCAAAATAAAAAGGTCGAAAAGAACTGAATCGTAATATTAAAATAAACAAAAAAACGAAAGTATCTAGAAAAAACTGAATTTTAATATGAAAACAAGCACGCTAAATACTAATATCAAAATGTAACCAAAAATCTATGAAAAAAACCAAAATGAGAATGAAACGAGAGAATCTAAAAAACTTGAATCGTATTAAAACCAAAAAAAATGAAACGAACGAACTATTAAATAAATAAACCAAAAATAAACGAATAATGAAAAGTTCAATTGAAGATAACAGATATTTTGCTAACAGTAATAGTTGAGACGGAGCGAAACAGTCATTCGTGGAGGTGAAGACGAGAACAAGGCAATCGGACGATAAAGAGAAATAGTAATGCCAAAGGTTAAATACGAAACACGAGCGCTTCCTAGAGGAAGCAAAAAAAAAATTGGACGAACCCGTTGCGAGGCGAGGGGGCGGCAATGCCAGTCCAGCAGGCGAGCGTTTCGTTGACTTCCGCTGTAGTTCCCGCGTTGTGCTGCGTTTCGTTAATTTTTTTAACCGTTTTTTGTCCATAACAATCATGGGCTTCGTCCGATTGGATTGCCGAGATGGCGGGCACAACTAGATACCAAATTGGATTTTTGTGCGAAAGAACGAATTTTTTGGACCACGTTAAAGGCACAAAACGTGGACGGACATTGTGGACGGACGGCGGACGGACATTGCAAATTTGGAATCTCCATGTCTTGAAACTTAAAGTATCAAATTTTGAGGGGGGGTTGTAAAAAATTTTTCGTGACCGAAAAGATAGGGTTTATTATTCAGAATGAATAATAAACCAAAATCCAAATAAATAAATAACACTCAAAGTTTCTACCCAGTCACACACCATTCATACCAGCCTATTTGAGGTGGGTGAAACACCCCTGCCAGCCTCGAGTATGGACCTCCTCTGGACTCGAAATGCAGAGCGTTGGACAGTGGAGGTCCTGAAGCAGCCCCTAAAAATTAACAGAAAGGCAAAACAACTCAGTAATACATAAATCAATTTAAAAAAAAAGAAACCAATTCGGAAACAACTTGAAATAAAAATGACTCGGAGAGAAAGAAAGAGAGAGAGAGAGAGAGAGAGAGAGAGAAAATGTTTATTTAGCCACCTGGCAGAGTTAGGGTACAAGATACATTCCCACTCAAGAAAAGTCCTTCGCATTCTCGATATAATTGAACAAAAATTATTTTTAAATTAAACAACACTGTTCCACCATTTCGAAAGCGTTTGTCTCATCGCTATATAGTGATAGACACAAAAAGAAACTTTCATAACATACAATAAATTACATCCATTCAAACACACACCCTTCACACCAGTGAACACTTACATGCACATTTGAGAAGGACGAGTACTGGGATATTCTTCCCCTTCTCCACATTGGATCTTATCACCTACGGACACACATTTAGCGCAGCCGAAAAGAGAGAGAGGGAGAGAGATGGTAAATAAATTTGGGCGAAATAGTTGGTGATGAATCGAGCTAGAGAGAACTGCATTGTGCGGAAAACACACTGATGAGTAGATAATCACGAGAGGGGGAGAGAGAGAGAGGGGGTGAAAGATAATGAGTCAATAAACACACGACAGCTTAATGGCTCGATCTCCAAATTGAGTGAACTCTACTAGATGATGAAAGATGACTAAGTGTCAATTTAAGAGTCAAAATAAGGAATGGTAGCGAATGAACCCCAGGGATGATGGGAGGGGTTGGCTTATTCAAGGAGGGAAGTTGCAAGAGGTGTGTTGAACCAAATCTACTCAAATTTCGTGTTTAGTCTGCATATCACCATTAGAGTATGAGCAAAATCGGTTCAAAACTAACTGAAGATATTATAGCGATCAAACACTAAATATTCTACCACGTTCGCTTAAACTAAGTGAATAACATTGGCACAATACGCGTTTTAATCATTTCGGTAAGTCGTGGCAACGTTCATAAATAACCCGTCGTCTCGTGGGTTTAGCGCTCAGTTTTGCGAGAACGACGAGTCACCAAGTAAAATATGGTTCGAAGTGATTGGCGCTGCCTTTAGAAACGATCGGCCTCTTGAGGATGATGCGGCAGTTGACGACATCCTCGATTTAATGGCTTCACGAAGACGGTAGGCCGATTATTCAATTTAAAACCGATTGCTCTCCTGTTTCAGGATCCGCGTCGACGCCCAAGTCAGTCGGCCGCACATCCTACGCACTGAACAAAACTGCCAGCGAAGCGGATATCAACGGCAGTCGGTAAGGCTTTTTTTATTAATACTTTTTTAGGGATAGAATTTTATTTTTTCGGTGCAAAGTACGGCAGCTTATTTTTATCATTTTATTTTAAGAGATACGACTATACGAAGTATAAACGATTAAACGCCACAATCCCCTTCATTCAGACTTCCGTCCAATAAATCCCCCCTCTACTCTTATTTTTCTTTTTGTCCTTATTCATTATTTTATAGACAAAAATTGCCAAAAGAGTGGATTACAGTTAGGCGTTTTTACTTTCCGTACCCCCACGAAATAGAAAAGAAAGTTATGCAATCGAATGCATTTTTACTTTCCTTGGCTCTACGAAGTAAAAAGGAAAATTACGTAATGCAAAAAATTTTGTTCTCTTCAGGTCTTAACGTTTTAAGGACAACTGAGTACAAAAACTGTATTAGGAAAAATTGTCTGTGTATGTGAACGAGATTGAGAAAAAATGGCTGGACCAAGTCACCTCGAATTGATATGTAGTTTGCAGGTCATCATGGGACGCCAAAATAAGCGTATGAGCTCAAACTACACAAAACTATAGTTATCATAGTGATCAAAACTAAACTCACAAACACTTAATTTTTGTCTCAAGAACTTCTCTAACGATTTAATATGACAAGAGTACGGTAAAATTCTCATTTGTTGGAAAATGACGACAGCAGCACAATAAATTACCAAACATTTCGACGAAAATCGATTCAAGTGCAGTTTTTCCTTATAATCGTCTCTCAAAAGTTACTAGAATCTTCAGAAAAATTGAGATGGTAGTCAAAGCCTATACTATGAGCGTTTTATAACTCAAGAATTTCCAAAATTCCAACCACCGCCGTTTCACTTACTAGCATTTCTAAATGTTCGTACCAGATTCGCCCAAACCGGTGTACAGAATCCGTCTCAAAAAAAAGCCACATAAACAGTATTTTAAATCTCCTGTGTGCACTACTGGCTCAATAATGGTAATAGCACAAGTATGAGCAGCACGATGAATTCTGTAACCATAAAGGCCACCAGTTTTCATGTAGAAAGTCGTTTAGAAACATAATGATAAACGGATTTGATTAGTAGCCAGAGTCAATAAAATCGTGGGGCCAAGGTAAAGTCGCACCTGATGTTTTCAAAAATTTATCTTCAGATTTTAATTCAACCCACCCCCCACCCCCTTTGAAAAAAAAGCTCTGTGTGCGTGTATCTGTATACAGCTGAACAATGGAGCTGTTGGAACCAAATCGCATCAAATTGTATATACATATCGCCTTCGAACGAGCGAAATCAGGCCCAAACTAACTATAGTTATCATAGTGATCAAAACACCAAAATGTTTTTTGCTCAACAACGTCTATAACGAATGTGATTACATTTTTCGTATGAAAAGTTCCGCATGATGTAACAATACTGAGAAATTTTCATTTGTGAAAAAAATGACGAAAGGAGAACAATAAATTATTAACACTGTCGACGTTTTAGTGGAGATTTTTCCTGATAAATTTCTCTCATATCACGCTAGGGTTCTAAAAAATTCGGAATCGTAGTGCAATGAGTTACCTATACGATAGATTTTGAATAGTAGTCATAAGATAATCAGAAGCCGCTTCGAAAATTCAATTCAAACTACCTTTTTTGGCGGTGTTCCACTTATAATTTCAGAACTGATAACACGAAGCTTTCTTAATAAACCATACTGACAACGGTATCTATCCACGAGGTGAATTTTCAATGAAAGGTTCCGGTGTAAGCAGCAGCAGCGTAATAAATTCCGGAACTTGAAGAACTATTAGTTTCTACGTAGTGGGAACTCAGTAAAAAATTTATTAATAACTAAGGCTGAGGAAAGTTGTGTGATCGGTCGCAGCAGATATTTTTAAGGGTAGAATTTATTTTATTTTCGTTACACCCCACCAAGTGTTTTGTTAGTATTTTATTTTACGTCCGTACGAAAAAAAAAACATTTCAACTAAAATGCAACTGCTCCTCCGATTAAAAAAAATGTACATAACAAATGTCCATCTACTTTTGGTTTTGGTCTACATTCATATCTATGTAGACTACTGACTGTAAAGGTGTAGAGACTTATTGGGCTACTGTGGCGAGAGGAGAGACAGTAAATTCGACCGAAAAGTCGAGTAAGGATCCTTGCATTGGGGGATGTTCAGGGTTAAACAGCTATATCATAATATAACCCTCACATACACGTCATAGTGTAGGGCCATTCAGTACTTATAGCCTTTGCAAAATTATACATCACACTGGATATTTTATAACTGGGGGCTGGTAGCGAATTTTGAATGTAGCACACGCTGATTTTTCGTTGGCAATTTTATTTCAGATCAGTAAAATCAACCACTTCACGACGTAAGCAAATTTATTTATTTTTCACATGCACAAAACACGCACTGCTAAATCACACACGCCACAACACAACACGCTATTCAGAAGCCTAGTATTGGTCTGTTGTGCGTGGGGGGAGGGAGTTGACCTAGTGGAGAGTTTGGGTACAGGAATGTTTTAACCACGACCAAGAGTAACGCAGTAGCAACTCTTCTAGGCCATAAGAGCTCAGGAGCAGTTATGATAGATACCAGACAGAACATTTCCACTCGTTGTGCTTGGAGAACGGGCTCCCATTATTTCCATATCTGTTGTGCTATTAACTTGGTAAATCCTTATTGCAATCAAGGCATGAGGGTGATGGAACAGCGTTAGAAGGGTGCTGAATGAAAAACTGACCTGAAGTTACAACTAGGTCTTTGAACAAATTGTAAGGCCTGTTTAGGGTTACCTTTGTCGAGACCAGCTCATTCGTATACGAGGCACCAGAAAGAACATGGTATCATTGGCCTCCTGCTCTGGGAGGCTCCAGGTGTCCTCTTTATCAGCCTGCTGTTAAGAAAATGGCTTCTCGACACCCTCCGCTTGAAAAAATGTCCCATGAGGGTGATTGGTCCACTCTGCAGTGAACATCACTTTGCAGGTTTAATCTCTCATCATAGACCACGCCCCTTGCCATCTCATTCACAGCGTTTGCTTATTACTTTTTCTTGCCCTCTTTTTCTCATTCAACCTCCTGGTCCTCGATCTCTTGGGAGCATAATAGGGGAGCAGCGTTGACGAAAGTCTCTGACACTCGCAAAAATTACAGCGATCTCGAGTTCTCAAATAGAAATTTGGAAAGAATTATTCAATTTCCACAGCCGGAAATAGGCCAGTGGCTCTAGACTAGAACAGAATCGCAGCTTCCTTTCCAGCCTTAGTTCTTGTTACTTGTACCCTCCACTCGCCCTCTCATGAACTAGCAATACATTGTTGTGCTTTGGCAGAGAGTAGAGGAGGGCTTCAGGAGGGCCACGCCATTCTAGAACGAATGCAGAATGGATGTGTCTCTGGAAGCTTCCACTGTAATATATAAGTGTTTCTGTAATAGGTTCCCTTCTACGTACAATATGCAAATAGTCTAGTGTGCGAGTATTTTCTAATCTTCCCTTTGGACATCAATGCCTCCAGGTGAGAGCTCTGACCAGTTATCAACACTCCAGTGCCCGGTAGTTCCCTGGCAGTGGCCTTCCAGGTGCCATTCCACAGCTACTGAAACGAGAGAATCTCTCCCACCTGTGGTAGCTCATTCAATCTTGTCTTCTCATCTCTCCAGACTCTCAACCTGGTCTACAACACAGTTGACAGTTTTTGGGAGCCGACTTCCCTCCGTCATTTCCAGGGTTCATAAACATTGAAACCTCAAATGTGCCATCGAATGCAGACTAGTTTAGTAGGTAGTGAATTGAGTGCAGGAGCGAAGCAAATACTCAAAATACATTCCGTTAAGTAGTCACTAAACTTTCATATTTCCTTTTTCCAGGATTTCATTCGAAGGGCTCAAGTCGCCAGCTGCAGCAGTCGAAGACCTCGACTCATCTCCTCCGGGCTCACCAGTAGTCAAATCGGTGATTAAGAAAAACGACTCAATGGCCTGGGTCCTCGACATAGACGAAACCCCCGAAATAATTGCCTCTCGCATCCTCAGACGAGCTCAGAGCCTCAAAGTGGCCAACTCCCCGTCGCCCCAAGTTCGATCGACTCAACATAAAACGAGAAACAGATCCTCCAAATCGTTAAGCATCTCTCCAAACAACAGCCTCTCTGGAAGAAGTCGAAGCTCACCGTGCACGCCCGAATCCAAAAAATCTCAGGACGACGAAGGCGAAGACGACTGGGAGAGTGAACACATCACCGAAGAGGTTATAGTCGTCAAAAGCGTTGGCAATCACAACGTCCTCGAGCTTTTGGATTTCGACAATGCCGAAATCCACATCGACGACGTTCAAAAGAAAGAACCTTCCGAAGAAGAGATGCAGATGATTCGTCGAGTCGAAGAGCCCGGACGTCGAGCCGACATCCTTCTTCCGAAAGACTCCGCGGGAGAGGCCATGATTTCCGGAGAAGCGTCAGACGACGAAGACGACGAAGTCGAAGAAACCGATACGGACGAAGAACCTTCCTCCGACGACTTTTCAGACAAAGATTCCGAAATCGACAATTTGAATGAGCGAGAAACGAAGAAAATTCGTCCAGCCTCCGGCGAATCTTCTTCATCGACGACGACTCTTCGCAACGCCAGCATCGACTTGAACTGGCCTCAATCTATCGACCAATTACATTCAAACGCGTAGATTAATCTCCCTCTCCCCGTTCATCCCCCAGCTGCTAGTTAGCCCTACGTCATCGAAACTAATCATAAGCGATCATGATCAATTAATTAGTGAACCTTCCCAAATTTCAGCTTCTCAACCATCAAATAGCTGTAAAAATCAATGAGCAATTTAATTTACTGTGGGATTTAGGCTGTGGTATTTGAGTGAATTTAGTTTCATTAAATTGCATTAATTAAAAATCGCACTCATTATGTTTGTGCCCCACTTTATTTATGTTGAAATCAAATTTCACTATTTAAAATGTAATTTCGTTTTGTAAACGTTATGTAATTTTGTAATTATTTATTCACGAAGCAAAATGTAAATATTAATTTGTAAGACTTTGGCAATTTCGATTTACTAAGTTAAATTTTAGAAGAGTATTTTAATTTCATTTGTTTTTTCAATTTAGTTCATCAGGAAGAATGTCTGGGATTCCACATTGCACCCAAATTGAACCCCATTAAGTCTTGAAGCAGCTTTGAAGAGTTGACGTAACTCAACTCTCGCCCAACTGCCATATTATGAATCGAAAATATCTCCCTTGTTCTTATAAACGTGTACAAGTTAACTTACTTTTGGTTTTGTGTTGTCTTAAAAAAATCGTACAAAAATAGTAAACAGGGCTAAAAATTTAGAGTCGCCGGACCGTCAGCCACGTTTTAAGTCGGCCGGGTTCAAACGACCCTTTTTTTTCTTGTTTAAAAGAAGTTAATTTGAATTAGCTTTGTTTGGCATTAGCGTCGAAGAGAGAAGTTGAATGCGTAACTTCATTGTTTCGTGTGATTGTGCATGATGCATGTTGACTAAATATAGAGGTTTATATATATATATATATTTGTGGGAAAATACCAGAATTGCAACAAGGAAAAAAATGATATAATAAATTCATTGCACCGCAGTTTTCATCAATTTGAAATAAACTTTATTATTCAAAAAACTGTTTCGTTTGTGTTCGCCCCTTATGTTTTGCAGCCCGGTACAATTTTAAGTGATCTGGGGATGTATAGTGCGAACTAGGAAGTTTTTGGAGTGGCAGGGAGTTCTTAGGTCCAAAAACGAATGTATTTGTTAAATTTTATTGATACCGAGAAGTGGATGAGCGCCTGGCGAGAGCAAAATGTGGCGCAGTCGGCCTAACCTTTGCCTATTTAACGGGAGGTTCGAGTAATTGATTAATTGTCAACCGCTAACGTCCAGAGGCCTCTTTTCTTACGAACCTTTTACATTCCTTAGCTATACGAAGTAAAAAGGAAAGTTTTGCGATAGGCCAAAAAAACGTTCACTTCAGGTCTTAACGTTTTAAGGCACACTGAGTTTGAACGACACGATTAGGAAAAACGGTTTGTGTGCGTCTGTGAACGCGACTGACCGAAAACGGCTGAACCAAATCATCTATATCGGAGACAGTGTAGTATACAGAAATTGTTAAGGAGTACAAAATGAGGGCTTAGGTTGCTAAAAGACGCCCCATCGGGTTGACCAATTTCAGTTGAGTTTTTCTACGTAT
The DNA here is from genome assembly GCA_020466155.1 of Pachypeltis micranthus. NCBI lineage: Eukaryota > Metazoa > Arthropoda > Insecta > Hemiptera > Miridae > Pachypeltis > Pachypeltis micranthus. Next base: position 46,721,312 of record CM035769.1, read on the forward strand.
TTTGGTTGTTAACCCTTTGCAATGTGTAGTCAGAAGGAAACTGCTTTCGGAACAATATATAGGTATTGACTATATACAGACACCCTGTGAGTTTGAAGACAATCATTTTAGCCACAAGTTTTAAAAAAGTTAACTCAAAAAGTGGAAAAAACAACCCATTTTAACTCCGTTATCCCGTTACTAGAATTTTCACAGATACTATTTTAGATACGAAAAGTCGGGTACTGACTGGGGGTGAAGGGTGATTGGAAAGTTTATTCAAAATCGTTCGAGCCTTTTTTGAAAAAAAGTCGAAATCCCTATGTTTACGTTCATTCTCTCCCCCCCCCTCCCTAGGTTGCGAAAATATGAACAATTCTTAAATAAATTATGAACGTTCTGAACTGATCCCTGACTTACGCTAAAGCAAATGAAGCTCCTTGAAAAAATAAAGTTAACATACCTGTTTGGACTGTCTTCTCTGGCTGGTGAGATGCTGTGGGCGAGCGCTTTGGAAGTAAACACATCGTCGTTAAGCCAGCCAGACGATGACGTCTTTACATCGAAAGTGCTCTCCCACAGTATCTCGGCAGCCAGAGAATATGGACCCACCAATCACTTCAGGGTGGTAGCTAGTGATTGCGCGTACTGTTCTGGAATTTATGGTGATGCTCTAGTCATTTTTCAAAAAAGGAGAATTTTATGGTATTGCCATGTTATTTGGAGCTGTCTACGCAGGAAATGAATGAAAATCGTTAGAGCCGTTTTTGAAAAAAAATTTTTGTCCTTTGATCACTAGGATAACTATAGTTAGTTTTCAGCTGATCTTTCTCACCCTTATTTTGGCGTTCCACGGCAGCCTGTGGGCTAAACATAAAGTTTGAACTCATTTGGTTCCGCCGTTTCCTCTCAATAACACACAGACCATTTTCCCAAATAGTGTCAGATTCACTATCACGGTATGAAACGTTAAGATGTGAAGAGAACTCAAAAAATGTTTTCGGCTGATTGCATAACAAGGTATTTTAAAAAACCCTGCAAATTATTACACAACGGTTTATTATTCGGATAATCAGCTTGACCTAGCATTAATGCTCCGAGACCCATCCTATTCGATTCAGAATCGAAAAATATCATAATGAAACCCTAAAAAAGGTCCAAAAGAACTGAATCGTAATATTAAAATAAACAAAAAAAAACGAAAGTATCTAGAAAAAACTGAATTTTAATATGAAAACATGCACGCTAAATACTAATATCAAAATTTAACCAAAAATCTATGAAAAAAACAAAATGAGAATGAAACGAAAGAATCTAAAAAAATTGAATCGTATTAAAACCAAAACGTCGGGGAAATTGGAACGGGGGCGCTCGAAGCGAAAGGTGAAAGGGGAGTTGAGTGGCGGCATCGTTGGGAGGGAAGCGAGCCTCGAGCGCGGTTGCTTTTTTAATGAGACGGGCGGGGGGGAGGGAGGGACGCTGTAGCTCCCGCGTTGTGCTGCGTTTCGTTAATTTTTTTAACCGTTTTTTTGCCCATTACAACCACGGGCTTCGTCCGATCGGATTGCTGAGATGGCGGGCACAACTAGATACCAAATCGGATTTTTGGGCGAAAGAACGAATTTTTTAGACCACGTTAAAGGCACAAAACGGCCCAGACGGCGGGCGGCGGACATTGCAAATTTGGAATCTCCATGTCTTGAAACGTAAAGTATCAAATTTTGAGGGGGGGTTGTAAAACATTTTTCGTGACTGAAAAGATAGGGTTATTATTCAGAATGATTAATAAACCAAAATACAGGCAAAAGATATAAAAACCAATCACCTTGATACATACGTAGTTAATATTAGCAACGGCCTTGACTCAAAATAAATGGGGACGAACCAATCCCTTCCCTCGTCGCCGTGTCGTCCACGCTCACCTTCCCTCCCACCCAGTTCCCTGTTAGTGGTGGTAAAACTTCCCTGAATGTAATTGAGAATAAAACTGTTCCAATTGCATTTGGCTTGATATTGTACTAACTCCCCAACTATCTTAGTGCGATATCGCTTTCAATATTTATCCCTCCACCCCCCTCCCGTAAAAATATATTAGACAGAAAGGCGCTTAAAGGGAGCTTTACTATCCAGCCAGTCAGAACGTCCTCCTCAACAATTCCAAAGCCCTCTCGTAGAGTGGAATGTACATAAGACCACCTCGCAGGAGCATGCTGGAAGCCTAACATGTCTACGCCACGGACATACAACTGGGAACTTTCGTCAGGAAAGCCTACTTATTAGCTCACAGATTGAGACTAAAGACCATATCTGATCGACTTTGCTACAAAAAAAACTCGACATACTATCTGATTGTTGGAGAGAACGACTTGAGTTCAGGTTCACCGATCATAATGCCCCCAGGGATTGTCTTTCAAAAACTGCACAGCCCAGTCTTAGCTAATGTAAACATTTCTCAACAATTTGTTCTGTGCACCTTATGACCTCCTAGAACTTGTGGATCGTCAGAGCAACTGGTTTGCAGTCTGCAAAACGAAACCTCAATGACCTATAGCAAGTTTCCATCACTATGAAAGAGATGTGTACGACTGAAAAGGTTTCAAATGACCAAGGGGCGCAGTAGAATGGTACAGAACAGCAAACGAACTAGGAAAGTGATGGTGGAACACCCTGCCGTTTTGAAGAACCAGAGGTACTGAATGGTACTCATGCCCACGTGTGTTATACACGGTGTCAAATTGAGAGCTGACAAAAAAAGCTAGATTTTGATCACTTCCCTGCTCTGGTGCACTTCCCAAGCTTTTCTACAGTCATCCCACAAAAACCTTCCACTATCTAAATGAAGCTCTGCCCGTCTGTTTCGTCTTCACGTCCTACGAGTTGACCATGTTGTTGGCCTCGTGACCGTAGTAGGTGAGGCACTCAGCTTGTGCTGACAAACTATTTGATTGTTGCTCCGCTAGAACTTACACCCAATCGAACTTAACGACTGGGTCGATTTCTACAAGAAGATGTACCCCAAGATGTAAGCCATACAGAGTATTACGTACTTCTTACAATAAGCTTTTCATGGGAGAGTCTCTTCTTGAATTCTGATCACAAGCCACACCCTCTCTTCTCGATAAAAAACACGTCGACCAGAGGGGGCTACAGACTGACTGGTCATCTTAACACCAATATGAAGTTTTTCTCTTCCATGATAAATAATAAGCTGATTTGCTGTGCTGAGACCAGTGATGTTCTTTCAGAGGTGGTCATGGCTCCAGGATCACAATTTTTCCCTCTTGGCTATCATCGGCATCACTCTCTGCCTCCCGATTAAACTGTTTTCACTGTCTCTGTCAGTTTCAGAAGAGCATTCACTGGAGTGGAGGCTGTTCTTGCTGATCAACCGATAACAATTGTGATCTTCCATTGCAGTTTGTGGCACCTGGCCACCCTTTACCAACAAAGGCGCCTCACAGCGAAGTCATCCAAGTCTGGGGGGGGGGGGGACAGAGGGCGCTAGCCGTGAGCCACAGACTACTCCTGGAGGGATTAGCAGGTAGCCAAGGGCCTGCCTGCAAGAACATTCATTCTTTCTTTCTTCTGACTTCAAGCAGCCAACATAAGCAGTGCCAGAGACTACACTTGAAGACTGCGCCAGCGGAGACAACAAGTCCCTCACCTCGAGGAGCTACTGCTCGACTGAGCCCTTTGACTCAACCGAGTCCCTAATCTCGCGTCTGAAGGAGAGGGAGTGCCGACTCAACTGAGTCCCTCGCCGTGAGGAGCTACTGCTCGACCGAGCCCTTCGACCTGCAGTTCGGCGCCCAAGGAACTCATCCCTCGCCTCACACTTTGCCAACCGGCAGAGACAGGACCAACAAAACTTTCGTCGGCCCTTTTTAAGGCCACACCCTTGAACACAGGTGTTCAAACTGTAGCATGAAGGTCAACAGCCCTTTTTACGTTCCAGTGAATTTGATCCAAGGGACAAATCTTGTGCCCTCTTTTATTTACCCCGCTCATCTGTGATGTTGAGTAATGTAAGGGTGAGGGTTACAGGGGGCTGGATATTGACAACACCACCAATGCTCTGCTGCTTGCCTATGCAGTTGATCTTGTAATCCTTGAGTGCTCACGCATCGATATCAATGGAAAACTCGAGTCTCTCAGACAGTTTTCATGGGTTATGGAAGTTGATGTGTCGAATCTAAGCTGGTTTGTTTCTGCAGAGGGGGGGAACATGTCGTGCCCACCATGGCAATGGGTCCATAGAACAAGTTTGAGAATACCTTTGCTTGGTTGTGCGTTTCTCAAGCTCAGCCATCATTGCACATGCCATCACTTACTTCATGAATAGACCTTCATCTGCTGCCACTGCTCCCTTCGCCCTAATAGCCAGGGGAAAGATCTCAAGCTGGACTTCACAATCGACCCTTTTCACTGCACTGGTAAAATCTGTACTGTTGTGTGGTTCAAGCACCTGGTTCTCAGGTACCTCTACAGGATGGAAAGAGTCCAGCTCAACTTGTTCTTGCCCTGAATGCAGTTGTCCAACCTATCCAACTGGCTCGTTTACGTAATTGCACAACTCCGTGTAATTGGAGTTCATGGAGGCCAGCACACTTTCAGGATGCGCCTTTGTGTCTCCAATCCACTTTCTATTGGAATGCTTGATATGACCCAATGCATGTATAGGATTTAACCACCTATCACAAACAACTCCATTGTTTCTTGTCCTCCACATTGCACACAACAGCCAACCATTATTCTTTTTCCTTCCTTAGACGATTGAAGTGAGAGCTTTGATCCACAGAGCGTGATTCTTATTTCAAGTCCAGCGCTATTATTTTTCTCTTCTTTGCTCTTCACTTTTGTGCAGTGCACAGTTATTTGTATGCTTTATCTTTTCAGTGTAGTTTGGCTTTTTACTAAAAGAACTCCAGTAGATAACAGCCTCTCCCAGAATATTACAATCCATCTATATCCAATAGAAATAAAGAATTAAAGCAATAGGGTTATGTCCGCCAGAAGGCAAATTATTAAAGTTTACGTATCTGTTAGGTGAGTCCGTCTCCTCTGGCTGGTGTGTTGCTGTGGGCAAGCGCTTTCGATGTAAAGACATCATCGTCTGGCCGTTAAGTCAGTACTGGAGTCAGTCAGTTGGTCGTGGTCTTTATATATGAAAGGAAGGTAAAACGGGATGATGGAGGGTCGGGGAGAGGAGGTCATGTACCTCAGGGGAAAAACCCCTAAGGTGAATGGAACGTCTTGAATGATCTGTGAATTTCCGTCTTTTTTGTGTAGGGTGGTCTGTAAATCCGTCAGTTGGTTGTTTTCGTTTGTGTAGTGTTTTGAGTGGAGTGAATATGGTGTCGCATTTTGTGTTGATTTGTTCATTTATGATCTGTTCATTGAAGTTTTTTTGTTTGTAAATTTCCATTTTTCTAATATGTTCAGTTTTCGTTCTTTGTATTGTTTGTGTAGTAAGGTGGTACACTCCTGTATTTTGGTAGGTTCATGTCCAGTTGTTTTGAGATGGTTAGCAAAGTTTGAATCGTCTTTGTTCCTATTAAGAGATTTAATGTGTTCTGAGTATCTGGTCCGTATTTTTCGTCCTGTCTGTCCTATGTATGCGTTTGTACAAGTACAAGCTATTTCATATACCCCACTTTGGTCGAGTGGGTCTGTCTTTTCAGTCTTTGTAGTTAGTTTGGTTCTAAGTGTGTTGTCCGTACATAATGCGATTTGTATACCTTCCTTTCGGAGGATATTGGTTATTCCGTATGTTTTTGGTCCTGTGTACGTGAATGTGCAGCGTCTTGTTAAAGTCTGTGTATTCTGTGTTTTTGAGTCGTGTGTTTTGGATTCGTATTGTCTTAGTAATTTGTTTATTGTTTTTTTGGAGTAACCGTTATTTTCTGCAATGGTATTGATAGCATCAAGTTCTTTTTTGTAATTTTGTGCGGGTAGTGGGATAGTTTTTAGTCTCCGTATCATGTGTCTAAATGCACTTAGTTTATGTTGTTGTGGGTGGTTTGATGTAAAGTGTATGGTCGTGTCGGTGGCAGTGGGTTTTCTGAAAATGTCGTATTGTAGTTCGTTGTCCAAACGTGTGATTTTCAGGTCCAAGTAATTAAGGGTTTTATTTTGTTCTTTGTCCATGTCATATTGGATGTTGTGGTGGATATTGTTTAAGTCCTTTAGTATGTCGTCAGTGTTATCGCGGCCTAATACGCAGATGATATCATTTACATATCTGGCATAGTGTTTGATATCGTGTTTTGTTATTAAGGTGTGGATGTGAGTTTCTTCGTAATGATGTAGAAATATTTCAGTTAATATGGACGAAGTAGGGTTTCCCATACCTAATCCATCTTTTGGCTTGTATATGCTGTTGTTGAATTGAAAGTAGTTTTGTCCGAGTGTCAGTTTGGTGAGGTTGGTAACGTTTTTAGTGGTGGTCGTGTCTATTTGTCTTAGTTTGGTTTGTAGTATATCAATGGTTTCTTTTATTGGTATGGAGGGATATAAGTTTTTTATATCAAATGATACCAATCTAGTGTTTGGAGTTATAGTTACATCTTTTAATCTAGTGGTGAGTTCTTCTGTGTTACGTATCGTATATCTGTTTGGTAATGTAATGGTACTTTTTAACATTGTGGTCAAGTATTTTGAGAGTTTATATGCTGGTGCAGATGTGAAGTTTATGACTGGTCTGATGGGTGTATCCTTTTTATGAATTTTTGGTTGTCCTTTGAGTAGTGGTGGTTTTGGGTTCATGTTTATGTATTTATAATGCTGTTCTTTCGGTATGTTAGTATGGTTTCTAAGTGCATTACGTATTTGTGTTTGATACGAGTCCGTAGGGTCTTTTTTCAGTTTCGTGCATTGTGTTTGGTTGATGAAGTCAGTCGTCTTGTTTATGTAGTTTTGTTTATCTAGTATGACAATGACGTTTCCTTTGTCTGCTTTTGTCAAAATTAAATTATTTTTGTTGAGTTTGGTCCTAATCTAATGAGGGCAGCTCTAGATGGGCGCAGTAATTCATCTCAGTGAGTACGTCAAGCTCTTCTGGGTGTGATTCAGGTTTGAAAACTAACCTGGAAAGGGCACATCAGATATATTGGAATCAGAGTCTCTCCGTTTGGAAGGAGATCAAATGTTCGTGCTGGTGAACTGCTGATCACTTTGGAAAAAAAGAGATGAGCAAGGCTGAAATGTGATGGCTGAATGAGAGGCAACACGTAACGACAATCGTCGTACTATGAGGTGGACACACATAACCAAATTGATAACTCTCGCTTGGGTGTAAAGAGGCAGACGCCAAAGAACTCGTGGCACAAGGCTCCCCTTACACTCTACAGGCTTTCAGGTGCTTCGTGAAATCCTCAGTAAAGGCCGCCAAATACGGGCCCCTGTCACCAGAAGTAAGGGCTCAAATGTGTCACTGCCCTGGTGAAGGGTACCACCAACCACTGAATAATAACTGGGTTCTTGAGAAGAATAATAGAATCAAAAAAAAAATCTTCCACGAGGGATCTAGATCTCTATATCGTCTTGGCTCTTCTTTTTGGCCATTCAATCTGCCTCTTTCCCTCACCACTCTCCCCAGGTGGCCCAATTCTGAGCACCCAAAACCCAAATGGGCGCCCACCTGGCCAAGCCCATGCCAAGCTGTCGTAGACCTGGAGGAAGATACAAGTTTTTCATTCAAAAGGAAGTAGCTTTTGCCTAAGCTTGTGAGAAGTACACGTGAACACCAATCGCCCCAACACACCGTTCTTCAGCGCTAACGTTTATTTTTTTACTGTGTTATTTAGGGATCAAGCAGCACTCCATAATTGAATTCTTAGCTAGTACCATTACTTTTCACTGTTTTATGAGCTCAGGATGATGAGCATGAATGCAAGTGTGGCTCCTCTTGAAAGGAACTTCAAAACGTGGGCAGAGCACCAGCAGAAGATTTGAATCGCAGACCCTCCCACCTCTCACACCTCTTCTTCAGCATTTGGCCCCTCACATCTCGACACAGAGAGATTTGCAATTTCATTTGTTTTTCCGCTACTGTGACGGGTTCACCAAGATTTGGTCCAGCACGTTTATTAGAAAATACAATAGAAACCATCTTGTACATTTCTTGACCCAATCATGCCAACGTTTAAATATAGTAAGGGAAATTACTCTGTCACGAGTGTCTGATTTACCCGCTCATACAATAAAAGTGAAATAAGCATGAAAAAAGTATTTCACAACGTTAAATCAACGCCCAATACCCTCCTGGTATCGACGTCAGGTGTCCAAGTCGCGGAGAAACCTATTTAACCGGCGCCCCAATCTTTTGGGGTAAGTGTTGCTTTTGATTTTGAATTCCTTGCTGTCGTGAACTACAGCTCCGTGGTTGATTTGGTGTTGACAAAGGGCTTTCAATGGCCTTTTCAACAAGTCTCGGTAGCTGTCGTCCTCCAGAATGGCGAGAGCCTCCGCGGCTGTTTCTAGGGTCGAGAGGCACCCGTCGGTTGGTTGGGTTCTAATCACGTACTCGCTTTTAGGGTTGTTCACCAATTTGACCTACGAAGAGAAGAGTCATAAATTTAATGTGATTGTCTTGCTTTGCTCACCCACCTAGTTACCAAGGTTAGGTCGGTAAATGTTTCAATTTTGGTAACAGTACACGTATTAGCGTGGACTTTTTTGTACTTAAAAAATGTAACTGGCAACCAAAATAAAGAACTGGAGTCCATTAAATCACCAATTGTGCATGTGGTTTATCCCATTCTTGAGAACTAATCCCCCGAGCCAGGGCTGAGTCTCAGTAGATTGCAGAGGGACAACTGTTCAATTGAATACAACACCCCACCCACCATGAAAGTCCTATACAAACGATTCATAGTCTCGTCATCAAGCTTCCCTGAAGAAGAAACACTGTTATGAGCAACTAATGGAATTGAGTGCACAGAGTACATACTGATGTAGACTCGCTAGTGGGGTTCAATGGACATAGGGCACATGCGCACTAGAGTAATAACCGCCTACCAACTCAGTTCCGTGAGTGCTATTTCTCCCAGGTACATTACATAACACTCAACCTCATGAAAGCGGCTGCTCCACAGTCACGACACGATCGAAACCCTGCTGCCTAGTGAAGTCATATAGACTTGAGCCTTTCGAATCACGAAACTCAAAGCTTTACCTTTGCTAACAGCCAGGATTCAGGCAAAATTCCATGGATGATGGACTGAGTGCATGTACCAACTCTCCAACACTGAGGTTCCTCTTTTACTGAGCAGTGTTACTACAGTAATGACAGTTCATCAATTAGGTTAAACTAACCTGTCCCACAACGGTCTGAACTCAAGCGGTTTCAACCCACAAGAGATTGCATGCTAGACCGACAAGGCTTGAAATGATGAAAATAGTAGTATTTCATTGATGAGCGGAAAACCGCCCCCCCCCCCACTTATGCTATACCTCTCATTTCTCCTAGCAGTCAATCACATCAGTGGTTTATTTCCCCATTGAGTTTTCGAAGCCTGTTTCTTTGTCCATGGTTTCGCTGGAACCAGAGGGTAGTCCTCAATTTGAATTGTTTGTCGAGGACAATCGTTGAATGACAAGAAATATTTTTGCGCCAGCTAGACACTTTAACAGACTCACAGAGCATTTATAGAGCTAGTCAAAATCAGTGCACGTCATTCGGGTCACAAAAATTTGAAACATAGGAAGATTTTTCCGGCTGACCTCACCCGACAACTTCCTCTTTCTGACGTGAAGGTGCAGGAAGGATACAAAAATCGCCGCACACTTTTTAAAACTGCACCACGCATTCCGCAGGGGCAACACCTTTCCTCACCACCAGGAGAGCATAGCTCAACGTTCTATGGCCTACTTTGTAAGTCAACTTTATAGCCTCTGCCTTGACAAATGAACGAATGAAGTAAGAAGGTCAAACATTTTCTCCATAGCACTGGTAGGTAGGGTGCCTCTCTCTCTCACTCCGAGTGTCTCTCCCCAACCCTGCCCACTATTAATAAGCACGCTAACCTTTGTATTGTGGCTAGACTGCCACAGTTCTCTCTCATTTAACTCGCTATGGCCTCATGAAACCAGCAGGATATTCTAGGCATTAAAAGCCTCATGTTCTACCGCACATTCTTTAACACATCCATAGGGTCAGGCATATATCAATATCATATCTGATGTGCCCTTTCCACGCCCAGAAGAGCCTGACATGCTCACTGAGATGAATTACTGCGCCCATCTAGAGCTGCCCTCATTAGGTTAGGTAGCACACTTTACTCCGAGCATATCCTTGGGCATAAAACCCTGCCATGTTCAATCTCCCAAGAAAAAAGTCCATCACTCATACATGTCACACGACTTGCCATTTATCTAACGCAGCAAGTTTTCATTTAGCGGAGAGGTCTGTACAGAGTTCTGCAGAGTGGAGGAAGCTCCTTTTTCACTCTCGACTTGTCCACCATGTACTCAATGGCCAAATCAATAGTTAACTGTTACAGTGGATGCTATCTTGTAGGCCTACGTGATCCACAGGAACGAGTGCTCTCCTTTAAATGACCTTGCACATGAGGATTTTGTCACAGCAACACACATCCAATATGGCGTTGCTAATTGCTTGTAATGAGGCAAAACTGGAGAGGGTAGTGACTATATTAACTGAGTATTTGACTCACTTCTCAACAAGATGCTTGTGGCCGCCAAAATTTATTGACAGGTGGCTATTTAATTTTCCATTTAAGAGGATCAACTGGATGTTTTCCAGCAGCTTGACCTGCTCAGAACACTGGGGGATAGTTTAGAGCACATGGTGGGGTTTTGCCTCGATTTTACGGATTGACTGGGCACGGATCAGTATTGTCAGATCACGTATGGCTCGCAGTTAGCTTCCAAGAGCCTCATCAGAAGACCAGAGGCCCCGATTCTTCTATAGCTGAATTTGAAACAGATACTGACTAACAAAAATCCTCTAATATTGTCACCTCATAAAAATCTAAAGCATTCACCAACCAAGTGATAATAGCACCAAGCAACTGTGTACAGCCATTCGAGAAAAAAATTGTAATCTCGAAGATCAAACAATGGCACGCTTGTTATAACCAATGAAATCCAACTTTAGAAGAGAATGAGCAATTTACCTGTGTCATGCTATGAAGAGCAGGGGTGTTATTGTAGATTCCTTTAGCTTGAGGCCAAGTTCCGTCAATTAAAATTAAATTGTATGGTTTCTTAGTAACTGACACTTTGGGTATGGAATCAAGATCCACGGAGTATCTGGATGGGTACAACAATATTGAGTTAGGGTCAGTTAAAATGTCTTGTAACCCTATGTGCCTGAAAAAAAGCATAATAGCCATTACATTCTGGAAATATAACGAAAAAATTAAGATATTGTCGCCGAGTATAATTACGAATTAACTAGTTCCAATAGCTGCACCCGGTCGGTATCTCACTTACTCCCCGACTCACTTAGTGCGATATTTTACATATAAACGAAGTACTGGCAGGAGAGGGACACAATTAGTTAGCACAACACTAACGAATAACGGAACTTGTCGCAAAATCATTCAAAATAACGCTCACCTTTGTTGAGGGAATTTTTTCCCTTTGAATATCGCACATTTTCCTTCCATCAGCGCAGCCTGCAACATGGGGGCCGTCCGGAGACACCTCTTTTCTTCAGCTGGATGTTGCAAAATGGTGAGAAAGCACATCGGATTGAGAGGAGGAGACGGAAGGCACGTGCACCAACAAACACTGCTCGGCCGCCTGAAAAACGAACGGGTACGTTGAAGTGCTAGTAGTTATAGTTAAGGTAACGCCGAAACAGATTGTTGTGCAAAAACTTTTCGATGCCCAAACTCGCTTTTACTACGAAAATTTGCCAAAATGAAAACTCATTACCCGCATTTATGGCAGAGACTGCGTTTGACTGGAGGCTCCGCTGGCAAACCTCCGAGATGCTTCAAAACATCTTCCTCATTGATCACATCAAAATCCATCGTTCTGTTAGCGAATTAACGGTACACTAATCGCTTGATGTTCATTGCATAAGAGGCTAACTTTTAAGCTGACGAGACACGAACGGTATTCTAAACTGTCGTAGAGTATTCTGATGTAAACAAACGTACTTCATTTTGCCCATTTCATTTTGTACTCAACTATTGCTAATAAGAATAAGTATTGTCAATATTTTGATGTACGGTGTTATCGCAATGGTAAGGTTATGTCTTCAACGTGAGGTTACAACTTATTCTTCTTCGTCTCTTCCGTTCGCTATGGCGTTGTCAGGTCTGATGAGTAGAACCTTTAATTATTGTGAAAATATAGCACTTTTCTCCAATTTCTATTTTGTCTGAAACGTGGTGTCAATACGGCCACGTTACTAGTACAAATAAGTTCTACTTACACATGAATTGTGGATTCGAATCACTGAACTTACTGTTGATCTATGGAATCGAACGGCCCATTCCTCGCATCATCAATTACTCGTTGGAACCCTTAGTTCTCGAGTTGCTCTCAACATGTTTGTTCGCCCGGTCCAATTTTGTTTTTAAGGTTTCTGGGTGGGCACATTTTGGTTGGTTTTATTTATTAATGGAGTGTGAAAGTCTCACAAACCAAGTCATAAAAGCGTCAACCAACAGGGATGGGATTGGTATTTGACTTGTGACAACGATTTACATCTTGAATGGGATGGATGGAAGAAATTGTGAGAGAGGTGGTTCGCAAGATGGGTTTGAATGGATGAGTAGTAAAGGTGAGCGTTGTTTTTAATTTGATTTTCTTCACCTTACTTTTCATTTCATTTCGAATTACCCGTTTTTCAAATGGCCTCAACTGTTACCACAACTGTTATCGTGAACTGCTATTCCATGAGCTATAATCGTGAACCCTTCTGACATCACAGTTAGAGTGGCCCAGAGTTCAGACGTAGATGAACATCAGTGAGTCTCAAGCCGCTTTCTGTCTAGTTTTGCAATTTGAGCGACTAAAATTCAAGTTTATTTTGAGTTTCACCAGTGAAAACGTTCGTGGTTTTTAACGTTGTCGTGTCTTTATTTCGGTACATACGCCCGAAAACGACGTATCATTACTTGGATATAATTCAACCGATAAATATTGAATTACTCGTACAAATGGTACTATGTTGAAGGATACCTTTAGTCATATTCGATCAAGCTGAATTTCTCTTTGTCGACGAACTAAAGCTGAACGATTCACCGACCATTGTATGAACTCATTTGTCTTCCTCCTCGAGCAGTTTTCGAAGCCTTCGTAAACAACGACATTTTCATGTTGCTCAGTGACGTGTCTGTTGTCTCTCAACTGCTTCAAGATAGAATCATAAATATCTGGTGCGTAGCAACACACAACTTTCTGCCACCCCCGTAATTTCGAACACCACCTACATAGGCGGGCGCTATATCTTCGTTCAACGCATTTTTACAGGAACATTTATGGAGAACAAAATGTACGTACTAGTTAGCTGAGAGTACTCCGAAAGTTTGATCGAAATCGTTAGAGCCGTTTTTGAGAAAATAAGGAATACCGATAAATTAATATTCGACAAATCTCCTTTTCTGAGTTAACTTGGCTTATATCTCCGTTCAACATATATATACAGAAAAAATTATACGGAACGGAATGTTGGTATGGGTGACTAGAAGACACTCCATTAGGATTTATCACATCTGGTGAAGAAGTTACCCTGGAATTTACGGAAATGTTAGAAAAAACGTTATTTTCGACATTTTGATTTTTATCTCTGTTCAATGGACTGTCAGAGGATCATTTACTCAGAACAATATGTAGGTATTGACTATTCGAATACATCTTGAAAGTTTGGTGATAATCTTTGCCGTTTTGCCAAAAAGCGTGAAAAACCTATTTTTGCTTCATAGGCCTATATCTCCGTTCACCGTATTTCCATGGAGATATGTATGGAGAAGAAAAGTTAGGTATTGATTAGTAGAAGATAGTTTGAAAGTTTAATCATAATCTTTAGAGCTGTTTTTGAGAAAAATTCGAAAAACCCTAGTTTTTGGTACATTTTCGTCCCCCCCCCCTCCCATCAACCGAAATCGTCCATAACCTTATTTTGGTGTCTACAAAAAATAACGAACAAAACAAAAAAAGAACCAGCTCAATCGGATCAGCCGTTCTCCCGCAAATCGAACTACAGACACACACACATACACACGGACCACGCGCCGAAATTAGGTTTTTTATACTCAGTAGGGTCTGAAACGTAAAGATCTGAAGAAAACCCAAATTTTTTTGTTGACACGATTACTATACTTTCCTTCCCTTCTGGTAGTGGAAAGTAAAAAGGGAATGGTTTTAGAAAAAATGCTTTATACTAAGAGTTCTTCACTCATTGCGAACCATTTCAAATTCTGGAAACAATCAATTCAGCAAATTCAGCCACCTTTACCAGAAACGTTTTGTAAGTGTGTCACTAAAACGTTCTTGCTTGAAGTGGATGAAAGGTAATCAAAGAATCGAACGTTGGATATGATATCACTATCACTACATTTTCAAACCTCGAGCTTTCTGATGTTTGCTTTCATCACCTCAACTATTCACCGGCCTTCGCTAAGCTTTAGTCGCTTGCTCAGACACTTAAAAGATATAAACCCTCGATCTTACTCGAGTAACTCGCTACAGATAAATTGATGCTCTGGATTTTAAAAGAAAAGTTGATGTTTGAATAGCTGAGTCAAACTTCAATCAATCGAGAGATTTGAGATAAGGCTTTATCTCTTACCACTTAATCTTATGTAGTCCTTCAAATCTCTGCTTGGTATCCACCATTTGGCGTTTAGTTGATCGAATTTTATTCTCAATGCGGCGTAACAATTATAGTTTGGGTCTGCTTTCTTACTTACGAACCAACTTATTTATTATACTTATTTATTTATTACTTATTTATAACTTGTGGAGCGGGTGCGAGGACAGAAACAAATAGAATGAGAAAGGTAACTAAAGTTCAAAATGCAAGAGGGGTGTAGCAATGAGCAGGTTAGCAGCATATCTCCCTTTGCAAGATTAGCTAGATTCCTCCATCAGTGTAGCCACCAGAACCCTACACTACTGTTGATTGAGCAATAGATTATCAACAACTGGAGACAACTGGCACATAAGGTAGCCTTTGTGCTCTAGCAGCTTCCAACTACATTGCAGCTGCCTGGCCCATGGATTAACAAACCTTGGAGTACTTAGTATTACACCCAAGTAGCTGATTAGCCGTAATTATATCGTTCTGAGTTCAGGTTATCAACATGACAGCTGTGTATTAGCAATGTCTAAGGCACTAAGGATTATACCTAGCTAATGTCTACATTAGAACCTTCTGCTCCCTGGATCAGAAACATTAGGACTACCCAATTATGGAGCCTTATGTACCCAGTATTACAAATATCCAAATTGGGCAACAACATAGATCACTGCTATAATTGGCTAGTTTTATTAAACCTGGTAAACCTGAGTGGCGACTGAGCACCAGATTGCCAAAGCATGCAGTATCAACTCCAGTTAGATCACTCCAGAAATCCGCCAAGTTAACAAGGGAAGCCAACTCTAAGTGGCTTAGTAGGAGTGGAAATGTAATCAGTAGCACTTGAGTAAATGTGAAAGCAGAGCTCTAGGTTGGCAAGCGACAATTGTGAAGGAGACGAGGAGTATTGGAGGAAAAATGGCGAGTTGCAGTAGAAGGCAAAAGCTGTTTCACTGAGGAGCTGACCCAATTTCGGCCAAAGGTACTCCTTAGCTAGTACGAGAAGTAGAGTATAGCCTCTCCCTAGTAGCTTCACTCCTCCTTCCGATGTTTCGATGTATTAAAGAGCGGAGGGTTGGCATCTGTGGGCAAGCACTATGTAAGCACCTCTTTGAAGAACACTCTGAGGTGTTGTCTGGTTGTCGCTGGTAACAAGCCCGTTTCCATTACACATCAGAGAGAACGATTGAACTGGATCCTCTTTATTTTTTCGAAGGAAGGCCGCCCCGCAATTCGTGCCTCCCTAGTGTATTAATTACGATTATTAATATTTAGAGCGCTAAAAGTCGGGCTTAAGTGTGCTAATATCTTAAAACTTTTAACGCAACCTGACACATTAAACGCGCAAATTTTCGGAATTACAAAAACCGTATTTCTGGCTCGTAGAACATCTCAGCTCCTTGGGTAATTAATAAACCGATCTCGAGTGGGTTTCCCGAGCCGGCCGACAATTTTGCGAAAGCTTTAGGAGGTGTTAAAGATGGAACAGCAGGTGATTCATGAATATTGATCACCTCGAGAAGCAGCCCTTAATTGAATTAAAGGAAAGTACTGCTCAACTTCCGAAAGTACAGGAGCCTTCTGAATCCCTCAGACTCTTCTCATTACTTCAGGAAGCCTGGGCTTCTTTCAATTGGAATTTCTCTCGTCTTCAATCTTATTATCTCTTAAACGTTGAATAGCCTTCGTTGTTTCCAATTGTTTGTCTGAGCTAGTGGATTCCAAGCGGGGAAGCCTATAATCAAGAAGTGTTGAGAGTCTTGAAGGGTTTTCTTCAGTCGTCAAGTTCTCCTTTGTACAAAAATTTCCCTGAACTAAACCGCCTTCTTGTGACTCACTTCGGGTTTGCCTCTTCAATCGTCGTCAAACTAGTTGTAAATGACTACAGCTAAATAGAGCTTTCTGTGTGCCCTAGCGCTTGAAAACGGATCGAAAGGCTTTTAGTTCTTCAAAAGTTGTTCGCGAGCTCTGATTTCCTCGGTATGCGTAAGGCGTCGCACCAGTGAATCTGATCGAGCTAGTTGACCCATAACCCCAGCTACTGCTATTTCTTCGTGGCTAAAATTCTTCCAACTTGAAGTTAATTTTTGAATGATTCGCGAGGCATAGGTAACATATGTTTCGTTGGCCTTTGTTGGTTGCGATCTTAAAAATGACTTGAAAAATTCCCATGTGAGGTTTGGTCCTGCTATATCTGTGAACCATGTAGCAGCTTCCTCTTTCAAAGCTTGCCCAAGGGCTACACGTACGCCATCACTTCTCGTTGAATCGTCCAAACAACATTCCACAGTCGTACACTAGGATTTGGGTCTGCACGTTCATGCTTGGGGTCGAAAGCCGGGAGTTTGTTGATCGCTGGGGTTGTAACACATGCCTCAGAAGACTTTCCAGTCTGGGTTTGCTCCATTATTTGTAAAATTTGTGTTTCCAATAAAGAAATAGTATAGTCACAACTTCCTCTGGTGAGACATTGCACCATTGTATATTTTGTGAAGGGCCAGCATAACCCACTTTATCCTTGTCTGAAGCACTAAAACGGTCCATTATCCCCCTTCTGATGTGAAGAGCAAACCAGAAAATACTAAACTCGCAATAAAAACGTATATTGGGCCACGGAACTCCCTGTATCACCGTCACTTTTTATAATCCTCGAATAATGGCGTTCATGTACCACCCGAGTCAATAATTACTACAGTGGTCAAAAGCGGAAGTACCGACTTTCAAAATAGGGTGAACCGCAAGGCGACCAATTTCAGGTAAGCCCAAAGTAGATAACTTCATAATTATTTGTCTACATATATATCCAATATGGCAAGTGGCTTAAAAATTGTAAATTACGCCAGTAACAAATCCGAGTTTGAAATAAAAGAAATAAGGACTATACAAGGACACAAAAATAAAACAATAAACAAGAGGGGTCCCTATTGTTGGCAAACCCAAACAGCAACCACATACACCTCGCATGTTCTTTCAGTTTGCCTCCTTTTCTGGAAAAACTCCAATTGGCTTTGGGGATTCGCGTTTTTTGGAATCAGCACAGCACCCTTTTCAAAACCATCTCTCCTGTTTCTTGAGGGATCTCTCTTTCCACTAATAGCCATTCTCGTGTGTGGTTAAGTTTTGGTTTACAGCGAATTAGTAAGAATATGAATGTACGAGACATCGACTGCACCAACTAGCATGATTATGAGGGAGAATTAAAACCTCGGAACGTCGCCAATATGTGTAACTATTGACTGAGTCCTAACATGCACTCCTTAAAACCAAGCGTTCGCGTTTTATAAGATGCTAAACAGTACGTTTTCATTCCTCAAGCCCTCAAGTTTCTAATTTCACAAGCATTTTTTCCTATTCAAAACCACGAATCGGGAGGGGAGGGGGGTTACGAAGAGCTAAAGAGCAATTAGTCACCATCTGCAGAACCGTTATTAATTAATTAAGGGAATCAAATTGTCTGCGCTCATCCCTTTGGGATTACAGTTCTATTTCAAGCCCACGAGTTGTTTCTGAGGGACTGTGTAGCGGCTGGGTCGATTAGTTTGCACAGACGGTTTGGTTCCCGCGTAGTGGGAACGCCCTGGCAGCTTTCGTATCTTAGCTATCGACACTGTGGGGGTGCGGTTTTAGAGTTACTCAGTCAACAAGAAGATCGTGCGTATCGTATTCGATAAAATTAAATTATGCGGTTGATCTTATAAAACTGTAATGCTCCCGATCGATGAAATCTGGCTGGACCAGCTGTTGTAATTTAGAGAGCAAAAGAAAATAATGTAGGATCTAGCAAAGTATAAGACAAACCAATATTATTGTCTTATCTAGGTTGTGAAAGACTGCATGCGCTCCAAGTGTTCGCATTTTGGCAGACCTGAATGAGGTAGTCCGAGGCGTAGAATCACGTGTGCTGAGGATTTTTGAGGCAAATTGAAAATCAGCATGATACTCGTGCTCCAGATGGGTTCCTGACCTATTTAGTCTCGGAGCAGGCATACCTGGTACTTTAACCCTTGTCAATTATCTATGAATTACGTTTTTCCCAGAATCTTCTAAACCTAATACCACATACTTTCTGGAGTCCCGTAACAGCCATATACTTCTCCTCGGAACTCTCCAACTGGCAAATGTGGGCTTATTTTCGCCAGTCGACTCCCCCCTTCACTCTTCTTTAGTCTTGGCTCAGACTCAGTCTGGCTTTCTGTTCCTTCCATTCTATATCCTCAGAATGAGTTCACTAAGTGTTGTTCAAAAGATCTTAACTCCCACTGGCTTGTGAATACATGTTGTATCCCTTGCTACGGTGGTTAACGTGCTTCCATGTTTTCTGACTGGTATGTAAACCCTCCGTTTTGTAAAGATCGCCTCGTGCACGTTAAAATGTTTGTGTTAATTTCTTGATTTCTTTCGTGGCAGTCTCCGATTTCAATCAGGTAATCATGAGAACCCATGCTGGATATCTAGGGCTCGTCGGAAAATTGGAGGGGTCTTGTTGGTGGTGACAATTTAAGACTTAGACGCTGGTAATCCAGGGTTCACACTACTGTTGTATGGGGGAGACAAACTGCAACCTTGGGGGTCAGTTGTAGATAATTCAGGCCTAGCTGGAGGTTATCAATTGGCTTAGATGTTGGTAACCGGTATCTAAGTTGTTGGTACCCCTGGGGCGACGTAGATTATGTCTTTTGCACCTAGATATGGTTAGACTAAGGGTCAGTTAAGTATAATCTACTTAAAGATACCTTCATGTCGAACGGAATTCTGTCTAACGGTTTTTAGGCAGCAACATTCGAGTGAAACTACCAACTCCCCTGTTACCTGTTCACGATGCAACGAACTGGTTGCACCTAGAACCGGATCAGGAGTGAAAAAAATGCTTTCGTCGCCTGCGTAATAAAACAACATTAACACAGTTTATGTGCCCATCCGCTGAACCAAGAGTTGAAAAGTTACTACGAGCGTTAAATTATACGACGCGGGTGTTTTTACTGCAAGAGTGGCTCTGTTAGTGGTTGCCAGGTGGCGGTGAGGGTGATGAGGTGTGGTGGGGGAAGCACTAAAGTGCTTTTCCACCGGCCGCTTTTGGCTTATTAGGACGTTTCGAGGGAAACCGTATTTGGGAGGGCAAAGAGAACGAAATAACGAATAATGCAAGATCCAGGAACGCATGCATTACGCAACGGGGTTTCTTTTCAGTCGCTCCCAAGACGATACGCCGCCGGTACTAAATAAGTGTTGTAGAATCCAAAGGAAGGTACAGAACAAGTAAGTACGTCACTTCCTCTGCCTGAGGTGCCATCTGCTTCAGGTCTGTCCGTCCTTCCCACTTGTTCTTTTTCAGAGCAGTGCACTGTGGTTGGAGAAGCTATGGATACTCTCGGAGGTCATTTGTGCGAGAGGGGATGGGACAACATCCAACTGTGAAATGGGCCTTAAAAGATGATACTGTGACAGGTACATAGTTTCACTACCATTGGGGCGTTACTCATGATGCTGTAACACAGAGTCCTAGACCTTAAAGCAGGACACTCAAGCACACTAATGGGGGATTAGGCAGTGGGTGTGCAGTGGTGGGGGGGGGGAGCCTCCAGTAACGCGAGCAGCTTTGTGTAGTATACCCAACACATCATCGTAAATACTACTTCTCTGGCCACATTGCTAACTTGAACCAGGACGTTACCTGCTAAGGCTGATGCGCTAATTCAAATGGAGAGATTAAATCAACCTGCTTTTCTTCAACCTTATGCGCTTCTTCTGGACGAGGCCTCCCCTCCAAGCACCACGGCCCACAGGTACCTTTTCTGACCTCCCACTCCAACCAATAGAACTCGCATATCTACGTAGTGTAGAGAACCCACATAATTGACACAAAGCACCAGTGTAAGGCATCCCTTAAGTATTGTTCTACTATAAACTCCTCTGCTTGTGTTTCTCTTCAATGGAAACTGCTCATAACTGCATTGTCGCGCTCCCAAGGCTTAGGCACATCGGCAGTGTGCGGGCGAGTGGGCATGGGATTAAAGGCAGGAAAGAGGAATTGTTCGTCATAGGAACGTGACACACACGAAGTTTTCATCGATAACTGAAAGCATCTTTCGAGAAGAGCGTCCAGCTGGGCCATTGGACCACAACGCTTCGGCGCCCTTTACAGGGTTTCTCTTGGAAAAAACTAGAGAGTATTCTGTAAGCATGCGTTGAACGGAGGAACGTGCTTGAGAAGGCACAGCGAACGTGTCGAATTAGCAGTGGTCGAGGAAACTTGATGCTTCGCACAGGATATTTTTTGGCGCTTTCCTATGGGTTGCGAAAAGTGAAAATGGATATGTAGCTCCCCGCCCCCCTCCAGTAAAAACGACGCCTCTGTTATGTCTCGGACCGACGATATGGTATTAATTTTGGAAGGAAGCTCATTACAAATTAAGTGAGCTGTCGAGAACCCAGAGCTGCGAGAACTTCGACAGAGCTATTTATATTTATGAAGGGACGGAGAACTTGCAGAGCTGACGGCATCGCGAGAGGCTGAACTCGTGTAACGGGGTAACTACTGAGTTAATTGCACCGGAAGTCAAATGTGTGCCAGGACTACCGACGAGGGCTTCCGGGCCACAAAGGATGCGGTTCATTCGCGCTTCCATCGTCACCTCGGTTGAGCGATATGTGGAATAGTATCAAACGGAAAACGAAACGAAAGCGAATTGCAAATAAGGTATTTCGAGGAGAGGAAAACAAAAGGGCGGCCCAGCCTGAATGAAGCCTATCAGTTACGCCACATAAAGATGTTCAATGCGATTGGCTACTTTAGAAACCTCCTGCCTCTATACCCTCGTATAGTCTCATCATTTTCGCCTATTACGTCATCATTCCAAACAATAACCTCTAGAATGTTGGTTAATATAGAACATTAACACTTTGTTCATCTTGGCCACACTTGAGTGTGTCTAGTGAGCGCAAGTAGACCTTTAACTAGATTAGAGCAGCGTGCCCAGGGAGTAAGTGCCTCTAGCAGGAATATTGTGATCTGTAAAGCAGGTCATATCATCTCTCATTCACGAATATCACGCCGAAGCCCCCACTTATAACTGAGGTTATTGCGCACTTGGTGCCGCAGCAAAAAGTCCGTAAATAATACTTAGGAAAGTTGGCTTCGGCAGGAGGTGAAGTACTTGGGAGTCTTCCTACTTAAGAAGCTCACTTGGCTCACACATGAAGAAGGCAATGCAATAATACGTGTGCCATCTAGAAAATGGTTGGCAAGACATGGGGACAGGGCGGGCCTGAGGAAGAACAAGGCGATCGTTAGGACTGTGATCACCTATGGTGTCCTGGTTTGGTGGGCCAGGAGCAAGTGCTGCGCAGGGCCTGCTTGGCTGTGACGGGTTGCATGCATGCGTTAGGGATCTTGCTGGGTCTTGCACCTCTCCACATGCATGCTGGAACTGGGTCTTGTCAAGTGACTTGGTGTGTAGGAGGGGTCTACTCCGCATGTCAGGGGGTACAGATGAACTTTAACTTCAGGCTTCCCTTCAGGGTACGAATTCATGAAAAAACCAGACGGGAAGGGAATGGTCCTACTTTTGAGGTTGGGGCCATGGTATATTGTACAGTCAGATCAGTAAGGGAGGAGTTTACGAGTCAAGGATCCAGACAGCGATACCATGGGTGGGCTGTTACAGTTGTCCAGACAAAGCTCTTCACAGTGATGGGGTGTATGCAGCACCTCCTGCGCAGAAGTCGTCTGAAACGGAAAAGAATATATATTACGTTGGACAGTCAGGCTGCAATTAAGGCCACGGCTTCTTCGGGGCTGGTTTGGGAATGCCTGACTGACTTGAAGACCTTGGCGAGGGAGCACACATTAATACTGTGGTGCACAGATATATGGGAATGAAGAAGCTGATAAACTGGTGCGAAAAGGATCTGCGCTTCTCCCGGCAGAACCTGGGTTCTTCTTAGGAGCCACCTAGAGTCACTTGATCTGGGAGGTTGGCAAATGGTAGGAGAGGCAAGGCTTCAAAGTTGTTTATCAGACTCTCCAGGGAGTGAACAGTTCACAACCTCAGTCTGTTCACAGCCCACTGTTCACTAAGGTACCACCTGCCCAAGATTGGTAAGTCAGAGGTACGGAATTCCAGATTCTTCGAACCAGAGCAGGAGTCGGCTGAGCAGGTGCTGTGTACGTGTGAGGGGTAGTGCACCTCAAAGAGCTTGGGGTCCCTCAGCTGTGGACAAAGGAGGTTGCCACCTGCATAATGTTAAGAAAAAAAAACGATATTATAGCACACTTGGCTGCAAAACCAAAGTTACAACCAAAAGCACTTCAGAATTCAGTTATTCTTTCAAAGTGAAGCAATCGTCGGCACTTTTCACTCCTTTGGCCCCGTTATTTCCTTAATTATGGCTAAACCTGAACGACCTAGTTGTATTACATCCATAAATAGAACAGTCTAACCGGTATTTCTAATGTTGGTCTCATTCGTTACGTTGATGACTGCTCATTATTTGCACTTTGCAAGGCATGTTGTTCAAACCACAGATTGGCATATAGGCACTCAGATATACTGGCCTGAGCAGATGTCGACAATTTGCGTCTCCTGCAGGCCGGAGGCTTTGAATTGGTAAGTGGCACTTGACTGGAGCTTCCAATCGGTCTATTGTTCCTAAATGTAAATTACCTTCCATTAAAAACGACGGTAACTATTTTTCTGATATTTGGTCAGGGGCTAGAAGGTTTCACTGCGGAGCCCCGACCTACCCCATCGGAACTTTCTTCTCTTTTGACTTGTGAACAATCGAAAGGGGGGGGGGGGGGTTCTATACGTCGGGCAATGAAGGCTGAGGCATCATTACTCGCGTCCCTCGACACCTACACTTTCCTTCCCTTTCTGAAACATCTTTCGCCCGGCACTACGGCTCTATAGAATTCCATCGCTTGCGTCACCAATTCTGCTTTATCGGTCTCGTTCCTTTCTTTTAAACGGATTTCTATTTACGTTCGACGGTCAGAGCTCTGAACGAGAGGCTGTGGTTACGACAAAGCTTTCAAGATAGCGATCGTCCATCTCCTGTTGTTACAGAAAGGCGGGCTTTCTCGTGGCGAGAGATGACATCGAGGTGGATGGGTGGGGGGGCAAATGGAATTGGCAGAAAATAGAATCGAAGTTCCCCCCGTTGCTTCAATTCATCAGTTTTATCAGAATTTATTTCGTGACTTAATTGGTTTTTGCGTTCCTTCGACGGAAGAGAGACCATAAGGACACCAACGTGGGATTGCGACCATAGGATGCTTCGTGAGAGGCTGTTCAACCTCAACATTGTGCTCCTTTAGGTCCAACAGCGCACTACGTCACAACTCACACAACTTTCCTCACACCATACATCCAACGATTAATTCAATGTATTTGTCACTCACTTCGTAAGAGCTTGGTAAACAACATGACGTACGATTTTAATGGCATAGTGCGTCTTGCCACAAGGTCAAACGGTCAATAAGGAGTACTAACTACAAGTTCAACGCCGTCTGCGAGAAGCAATTCCCGAATTTGTGGAAAAACCTCAATTTTTGCACCACGATAATGCACCTGCTCACACTTCGTTGCTTGTTCGTGAATTGTTGGCCAAAAACAATACTGGTGGTCGGGGAAATTGGAACGGGGGCGCTCGAAGCGAAAGGCAAAAGGGGAGTCGAGTGGTGAGCGGGAGGCGGAGGCGTTGGGAGGGAAGCGAGTGGGAGGTGCGCTGCTCGCTCGCCTCGAGTTTTTTTATGAGGCGGGCTGGGGGGGGGGAGGGTTCAAACGACGAAACGCTGTAGCTCCCGCGTTGTACTGCGTTTCGTTAATTTTTTTAACCGTTTTTTGCCCATTACAACCACGGGCTTCGTCCGATCGGATTGCCGAGATGGCGGGCACAACTAGATACCAAATCGGATTTTTGGGCGAAAGAACGAATTTTTTAGACCACGTTAAAGGCACAAAACGGCCCGGACGGCGGACGGGGGACGGCAGATGGGGGATGGCGGACGGACATTGCAAATTTGGAATCTCCATGTCTTGAAACGTAAAATATCAAATTTTGAGGGGGGGTTGTAAAAAATGTTTTGTGACAGAAAACATAGGGTTATTATTCAGAATGAACAATAAACCAAAATCGTCTTTCAGAAGTGTTTAGACGATTGGAAGAAGCACTGGCACAAGTGCATGAGGACTATTTTGAAGGCGACAACACTAATGTATTCAAATAAATCAATATTTTTTTCAAAAATTTAAAATTCCCGTTATTTGTTGAACACACATCGCACTATGTAGAAACAGGTAGCGCCAAAGCTTTCTGAATTTATTGCACCTCTGCTGCTCACGCCACGGCCATCGTTGACACGTTCACATGTAGGTAATTAATACGGATGCCAACACGATTTTTACTTTCCATTACCCAAAGGGAAACGAAAGTATTATATACGTGTCAAAAAAAAAGCTGGGTTTTCTTCGGATCCTTTAAATTTTGAGGCCTACTGAGTCTAAAAAAGCTAATTTCGGCGCGTGGTCCGTGTGTGTGCACGTAGCCGGCGTAGGGTAGCCTGGGCGCCCCCATTTCCTTGCTTATTATTTATTGTTCCCTTTTGGGTGCCATCGTCCCATTAACTGTGAGCATCGGGCGGGGGGGGGAGTGTGTGTGTCTGTAGTTCGATTTGCGGGAAAACGGCTGGACCGATCGAGCTAGTTCTTTTTTAATTTTGTTTGTTATTTTGTGTAGACACCAAAATAAGGTTATAAACGATTTCAGTAGAAGGGAAATGGGGGTAGGGGACGAAAATGTACCAAAAACAGAGGTTTTTTGCATTTTTCTCAAAAACGGCTGAAGTGATTTTGATCGAACTTATAAATTATCTTCTACTAGTTAGTACAAAACTTTTCTCCTGCATGCATATCTCAATGAAAGTACGGTGAACGGAGATATAGGTCTCTGAAGCAAAAAACAGGTTTTTTGCGCCTTTTGGCCAAACCGCTTCAACGATTTTCACCAAATTTATTTTGAATAGTCAATACCTGCATATTGTTCTCAATAAATGTTCCTCTGACAGTCTATTGAACAGAGATACAAATGAAAATGTGTCGAAAATAATGTTTTTCGAACATTTCCTTAATTTATGGGGTAACTGCTTCACCAGATTTGATCAATCTTACAGAGTGCCTTCCAGTCATTCTTACCCACATTTCGTTCTCCGTGAACATAGATGTAAGCCAAGTTAACTCAGAAAAGGAGGTTTGTCGAATATTAATTTATCAGTATCCCAATTTTCTCAAAAACGGCTCGAACGATTTCGATAAAATTTACGAACAACCCTCAACTCTACATTTTGTTCTCCATAAATATTCCTGTAGTGTCAGAAGTTGTTGATTTATAGGGTAAATGCAGCGGGCATAAGTGCGTTAGTTTGAATTATGAATTTTTTTATAACACGATCATTCTTAATCTCCTATCGAACGAGCTCATTGGACAGCCGTTCCTAATTGTATGGGAACGCTTGAGACATACGAGCGAGATTTATAAGGAAAACCTGCACTAAAATTGAAATGTTTAATAATTTATTGTGCTTCTCTCGTCATTTTCCCACGGATGAAACTTTCGTGGCAGTGTCGTGTCATTTGAAACAAACTAGTCGTGTTCATATAAAACATTTTATCAAAATTGGTAGAGCCGTGTTTTGATCACTATGATAACCATAGTTAGTTTTGGACCGTCGTAAATATCTGAAGAAATATTTTATTCATGTATATAATTTCCCTTCTTACTCCTTAGAACTAAGGTAACTAAAAAAATTGAACTGGTCGAATTTTTTACTCATTTATTGCGCTGCTCCGGTTATTGTTCCAAAAACGTAAACCTGATTTCCATCGATTGGCGTTAGAGGCAAAAAATTCTAGTTTTTGGAACATTTTGGTAACCAACTTATTGTTTTCTAAAAATTTTCTTCTGGAAGTACATTGAATAGAGATAACAACCAAAAATATGTCGAAAATCGTGTTTTGGTTTATTATTCATTCTTAATAATAACCCTATGTTTTCGATCACGAAAATTTTTTTACAACCCCCCCTCAAAATTTGATACTTTACGTTTCAAGACATGGAGATTCCAAATTTGCAATGTCCGTCCGCCATCTGCCGGCCGCCATCCCCCATCCCCCGTCCGGGCCGTTTTGTGCCTTTAACGTGGTCCAAAAATTTCGTTCTTTCGCACAAAAATCCAATGTGGTATCTAGTTGTGCCCGCCATCTCGGCAATCCGATCGAACGAAGCCCATGATTGGTATGGGCAAAAAACGGTTAAAAAATTAACGATACGCAGTACAACGCGGGAACTACAGTGGAAGTCAACGTTTCGTCGTTTGTACTCCCTCCCTCCCACCCAACTCAACGAAACCGCTCGCCTGCTGGAGTGGCAAGGCCGCCCCTGCTCACCTCCCCTTTCAAACTCGACACGCTATGGGTTCACCCAATTTCCCCGACCCGACGGCAAAATCATCAGACGTTTACGGGTGGGCGCCGTTTTTTTTTTGCTTCCTCTAGGAAGCGCTCGTGTTTCGTATATAACCTTTGTCACCACAATTTGTCTCTTTATCGTCCAATTGCTTTGTTCTCGTCTTCACCTCCACGAATGACTGTTTCGCTCCGTCTCAACTATTTCCATTAGCAAAATATCTGTTATCTTCAATTGAACTTTTCATTATTCGCTTATTTTTTTCATTCTGAATAATAACACTATGTTGTAGGTAAGAAAACATTTTTTACAACCCTCCCTTAAAATTTGATACTTTACGTTTCAAGACATGGGATTCCAAATCTGCAATGTCCGTCCGCCGTCCGGGTCGTTTTGTGCCTTTTTACGTGCTCTAAAAAATCTGTTCTTTCGCACAATAAAACCATTAGGTATCTAGTTGTATCCCCCATCTCGCTAATCCGATCGGACGAAGCTCGTGGTTTTTGGGGGCAAGAAGCGGTTAAAAAATTTAACAAAACGCAGTTTAATTGCCAATACGCTGTGTTTGGTATCGTTTTCATGGTATTTCCACATCCTGGGTCGAATGGAATGAGTATCAGACGTGTGCAACTGCGTATAGTGAAATTACAGTCATTATAGTGAGCAAAAGTCCACTAACTGAAAGAACTTGCAGGAACTACAGCGGGAGTCAACGTTTCGTCGTTTGTACTTCCTCCCTCCCGTCTCATTAAAAGATCCATTGTAGTCAGGTCATGTTTCGTATGGTTTACTAGTATTTTTCGATGCTGAATCGAATGGGATGGGTCTCGGAGCAGTAATACTAGGTCAAGCTGTTCATGAGAATAATAAAACGTTGTGTAATAATTTGCAGAGTTTTTAAATTCTTCCAAAATTGTCAGATCGTCAGCCCACGAGTTGTTTCGTTTTGACACACCAACGATATTTTGGCATTTCTATTGCATTTACGTCGGTTTGGTATAGTTTCCGAGGTATTTTTCGATGCTGAGACGAATAGGGTGCGTTGCGGAGGTGTTAAGCTACGTTTAAATGGAAAACAGTAAAATCGCAGCGAATATAGCGAGGCAAATTCTAGTACTTGAAGGAAATCGCTGGACAAAACAGCGATAGTTATCGTTTCTCACCGGCCTGTCCTCATTTTCTGCGCTGCCTTCCATCTCACACCAACCACCTGTAAATTTCACTCGTGATGTCGTGCCAACTGCCAAGAAAACGACAATTTTCGTTGATCCGGGGTCAGGTCGCGGAGTTTCAAATTGACTGAATAGAATGGGATGGGTCTGCGAGGTACTCTATTAACATTGTAGTTTGCCAGATTGGTGATATGGCTGTGTTGTACCTTAATATTTTTTGACGTTGTATTGAATAGGATAGGTTACAGTCATGCAGTGCGGATGTGTCGCGTTAGACACTAGTTATTTTTCCCATTGTGAATGATAGTAACATAATGAACAAGGTTTGGCAGGATTTTGCTTTGTGACGTCGATACCAGGTCGTCTTCCAGACTCCCCCTTTTTAAAAGGAGCCTACGAAAGGTACGTCCCATCGGCGGAGGCTGCGACTGCACTCCCCTTCGCGGTCCCGTCCAGCTACGGGTTTCGGGGGAGGGCGGCATCGGGAAGATTTTCAAATACCATCCCTTCCCTGAGCTCCCGACCCCTCCCTTCCAACCCTCGCCATCCGACGAGCCTGGGGAAACTCCGACGGAGCGGGACTCGACGGTAGTGGGGGGAGCGGCCTCTCGGGCGTCGGAGGTTCAATTCGGAATCAGAACTCAGTTGTCGCTCCTGACTCGGTCCGGTCGCGCGTCGCGAGTTTCGTCTCTCCGTTCATTTCCGACGAATCGGCGTTTCGTTTCCCCTTCCCCACTCCGTTCCGTCCCGATAATTTGACGCTTAGCCGTTTTTCCCCTGTCCCCCACTTGGTTGGTTTATATTTCTAATAAAATCCGCCCTCGCGAAGGATTACGTTAACTGATTCGTTGAAAAATACCGCAAAAAATGGTGAAAAACTGAAGTGTAGTGAAACTAATGTTGCCGAGTGGAAGCCGCACCATAATCGTGGAGTCATACTCGGTGAGTCTTTATCAAATTATTTGTACAACTCAACTACGTTTGAGCCGTTCGTTTTTTAATTCCTCTCAAGCATGTTACGTTTAATATTGTGTAACAAACCGAGTTGCATTGTCTTTTCGGGGAAAGGCGGCGACCTTTGTGACGATTTGTTGATCTACGGCCGCTCGAACCGGCCAACCTGATAATAATAATCCCATTCCTGCGGTTTCTACGAGCACAGTGAAACAAACTCCGTTTTACAAATACAACTCGTAATTAGCGAATGGAAAGACGGAAAAGGTAAAAAACAAAAACGCGAGCGGTCAACACAAATATCCGTTGCATAGCTCCACACTTTTCCGCTACACCGGCATGCTCCATACATATTTCTACAAAAAACGTTTATTGAGAATGTAGCGACTAGTTACCTAAACGTATCTCGTGAGTTTTATCAACATCGTTTAAGCCGTCTTCGAGAAAAGTTGAAATATCTGGTGCGACGCATCACACAACTTTCCTTAGCTCTACTAACGTTCATCGGTATTCACGTCTTTAGTTATTAATTCAACCAATTTTTCTCTCAGTACATTTAAACTGGGTGAAATGTAACTTGACATTACGTAGCTACCAGGGAGAGCTTGAAGTTGTAAAGTTCCGGAATTAATTGCGGTGCTTCTACTCGTGCTACGATCATTATTGAGCAACTAGTACTAAGAGGATTTATGAGACTGTCAACATGATTTTTTTAAGAAGGATAGTCTTCACTGTTTCAGAATTATCGCGTAAAACACGTGAGAAATTGTAGTAACTGACACCACGGTGGTTGGAATGCCATAATTTCTGAGGTTGCTCCTAATCATCTCATGAGCGTTATTGAGCTTTCGTCGTGTGAGTAGTTTATCGGTGTACCACCCCGATTTTTCTGAAAATGCAAAGATCGTATGAGCCGGATTTACGAGGAAAAAACTCAATTAAAATCAATTTTGGTCGAAATTGTCGATCATTTTGACACAAATGAGAATGTTATGGTATTGTTGTGTTATTTTAAGCTGTCCATACTAATTTAATCAAAATCTAGAAAAAATGTATTCTGATTACTATAACTATTGTTAAGTTTGGGCAGATTTCACTCTCATACCCTTACGTTGACGTCCCACAGTAACGTGCGTCGATCTGGAGCTGTTTTCTCTCAATCTCGTTCACACGCACAGACCATTTCCCCAAATGGTGTTTTTCGGACTCAGCAGCCCTTGAAAAGTAAGGCTGCGGACAAAACTCAAAATGTTTTTTTTCGGCCGAGTCCATAACTCCCTTTTTTACCACGTAGAACTAAGGAAGGTAACAACGATCATTTGATGATCAGAAAATCTCGTTTTCCGATGTATCTTGCCTTGTATCTCTGTTCCACTGTTAGCCGCAGAAATACTTTTTTTGGTAAAATGAAAGAACACGGACCGCTTCCTCTGATAAGGCAATATATCGATATATCACGACCGAGGTCGGGTTATCGATATGCCCGACATCGTAGGGTCTGGCGCCATGTTTGAAATTAGAAATAACGACAGCTGTACGATTATGCCAATTATTCAATGTTCATTATGTAATAACCCGTTATATAATTATTTTAAATGTACAAATACTATGAAAAGGAGTTAATTCAATGAAATTAAAATGGGCGTTTGAAATAAATATGAGATAACTAACGGATTGGCGAAAACGTACACTTAACAAAAGTTGGAACATTGTTATACTGTACTTGCAGGTTCTAAGAAGTCCCTGATGAAGAACTGCCAGATGCTTCCTCTCCTCCACTGTTCACTCGGTACAGCTGTACCACATCCTTCAGAAATGCCCTCGTTAGTTCATCATCAAATAAATATGTAATTTCATATAATCGGGTATATCGATAGGTCGGGCATATCGATAACCAAACCTCGGTCGTGATATGTCGATATTTGCCTTATCAGAGGAAGTGGTCCCTGTTCTTTGTTTCATCCCCTTTTTTTTTAAATAAGTCCATTAAATATAATATACCTTATTAGCGTGTGTACATCAGTTTTACATTTTACGTATTAATATTTACAACTGGCGGTTATTATCCACTTTCAAGTGGACCGACAGTATTCTGGAACTTGCACCTACAGATAATACGTCGATTATGTGCTGGGGGCGATGAAGTCATGGAGTAGAAGGCCTGGCGAGACCTCCTGCCATCAGGTGGTTGGTGTGAGAGGAGTATTTGTCGAAGACCCGTGTCATAGCAAGATAAAGTAGTTCACCAGGGGTGTGCAACTTGAAATCGGCGTAGTGTTGCGTTCCTCACGAATCAAGGGGTGCGTAGTTGTTTTTGAAGAACACGGTTTTGATCACGAGCAACGCGTTGAAATTGGGACTTTGAACAGGTACCCCAGACAGGAAGTGCATATGACCAGATGGTATTTTATATTCATTTGACACAGTCGAGGATGATAGAAGTGGTCGTAGTTGCTTGGACCGGATTCAAATTATCGTCAGAAGTTGGGAGACATGAGGGAAGAAAGTTAAAGTTTTGTCCAACATCACGCTTAGATATCGGGCCCTCTCTGCTTTTGGCAAATACTTGCAAAATACGAGACGTGCGTCTAGATTGATCGCGTTAGTTACGCGTTTACACTAGATAAAGCAAATACGTGCCAGTCTCCCTTCAACGTCGCGCAAGAAAAATATTTACTGAAAGATTTACTCCTTGGGAGCGTGATGTAAATCATTAGAGTATTTTCTTGAAAAAGTTTAAAACGCCCTCATTTAGCTTCGTAGATCTATATATCCTCGTTACGAATTTTAGCGCTGTTGAGAGAGAGAGAAAAAAGAAAGACTTGAAAGTGTAATCAATATCGTTGCAGCTGTTTTCTATAAGATTCTTCTCCTAATCGATGAAAAATGTTGCTATTCCTAAGCCACAAAAAACCGAATTTGAAGAAGGAACTCAATCAATTAGTTGAGCCGTTCTCCCACAAACCCGACTGCAGGCACACGTACACACAATCACATAAATCACGCTTTGAAACTAGGTTGCCCTGATATAGTGGCCTTCAAAACGTAAAGATCTGAAGAAAACTTGACTTTGTTTGGCAGTGGAAAGTAAACCAATTAATTATCGCTATTTGACGTTCGGAAAATCTCAATTTCTGCTGTTTTTTAAATTTATTCAGTTGCTCATGCTAATGCCACGACCATTGTTGAGTAATCAGTGCGCAGTAGATTCATGAGATGGTCAACACGACTTTACTGAGAAGTAACGTGTTCACTGGTTTTGAATTACCCGCTGAACCTGTATTGGATTATCGCTCTTCTTTTTTTTTTTGAGAACGCTAGTGTTGCAGGAGAATGCTTCACTGAAATCAGTAATTTTCCAAATTTGTCACAAATTTATTGTGCTGTTCCGGTTTCTCCCCCGCGAATGAGAATTTTATGGTATTGTCTTGTTGTTGAGAGCTGTCCATAAAAAATAAAATAAAATTGTAGCTGTCTGCGAAAAAAAAGTGTATTGATCACTATAATAACTATAGTTAGTATTGGACAAATTTCGCTCACACCCCTATTTTGGTGGTTCCGTGCGAATCTGCAGGGTATGTGTCGAGTTTGAACAGATTAGGTTCATCCGTTTTCTCTCTAGGTGGAAAATAAGGTCCGTGCCTGTAAACGCCCTACTTAGTCTGCTAAGGAAAGTAAAAAGAAACTCTATCACTTCCTTCGAAAACGTTATGTTCTACGCTACTGGCAATCAAAATTAAAATAGTGATTAGGTTCATGTCGCTTTCCTCAAACCGGAATAAGATGAAAAAATCGATGGGTTCTCCAAACAAACCAGTTACCCAACGCGCATGATGATAATAGTCTTCAGTTCCTTCGTGCATTAAATGAAACAGATAACGCCCCTTTCTAAATAAAATGAAATTACGTTCGCTTAAATCGAAGTGAATATATCGTAGGAGCTCTTAAATCCAGCACCCGGGGCAGCACTACGTCGGCCGTGCCTGATTGGCAATAACACCGGATTACATTCTGCATTTTCAATAGATCGTCTCGTTTCATACTATTTTGTGTACACAGTCTGAATTTATTAGTCAATCATCGACAATACAGTACGCGAAGCAAAGAATGTGGGTGAATGAAAACACGTGTATGTAGATTAGCGCAAAATTCCGGAGCTTCTCTTTGTTCTTCATCATCTAATGAACGTTATTAAATGTTTTACGCGTAGAAAGTTTATTGAACAACCGCCCTGAGAGCGCTAGTCTCATATGAGCAGGATTTATGTGAGAAGAATTGCGCTAAAAATAAAGTTAGGTTGTATTAGATGTTTCGAACAACACGATAAACCGCGATTAGGCAATTTATGGAACAATCAAGATGATTTTTTTGAACTTAGGTTGTTGTTAATGTTTACTTACATTAAACAGTCATGTGAACGGGCTTAAACTTTCAGTAAGGCAAATGTAGGTAGTTTTGAATCGTTTTTGCCCATAACATCGTTTCGGAACTCGTGTTTATCTTCTTGTTTTTCGTAAAAAACATTTCAGAAAGTGTTTGTCATGAAAATAAAAACAATTTCTACCGAGTAGGAAAAAAAGTGGGGGTGCACGCGGACAATGAGCTTCGCGGCGGGTTAATTACGGAAAAATTCAAGGACTCGTGAAGAGAACGTGTCCGGTGAAACGAGCTGAGGAAGAGACGCTGCCTGGTCTGTGGTAGGAAGCGACGAGGGGGCTCGAACTGCCCTGGCCTTCCAGGCGACGGAGTCAAGGACTCACGCAGGCCAAAAGAATAACGATTACACGATTCCTTAGAAAGGGGATAGCGGAGGGAGGGGCTGGGCTGAACTGAGGAGCCGAAGGCAAAGGCCTCGGAGCGGACGGTCCAGTTAGCGCGGTCCCTTTCCAAA
Source organism: Pachypeltis micranthus (assembly GCA_020466155.1). Taxonomy (NCBI): domain Eukaryota; kingdom Metazoa; phylum Arthropoda; class Insecta; order Hemiptera; family Miridae; genus Pachypeltis; species Pachypeltis micranthus. Next base: position 46,755,549 of record CM035769.1, read on the forward strand.
TAGGAGATGCACGAGACACGTCTCCATCTGACATCCCATCTCATCTCTTTCCTTTTATTCCTCCTCTACCTGAAAAGCCAGCCGTCTTTTGCCTGAGAGAATGGACCGTCGATTCGTCTTCCCTGGACTGGAACCAGAACCCCATTACATTCACGCTCACCATTCAAAAAATGAGCAAGCAGGGGATTTGCGATTTGCACCAGGTGGCGCCACCAACCCCTCCATACGCATAGTTTCACATTAACAAAAGACTACACTGACCAATGGGATCCTGTAGCATCCTGTGGTTCTTATCAGGTCTGTAGCATCTCATAGTCACAGGAATCATATCACACCAATAGTCAGTCTATCCTGTTGGGCCGGATGCGCTGTACCCAGAACTGAGGCAGGTTTGTTTGTCACTTGGCCAGTTCCCTTCCCACAGTGATGCAACAGAACTTCAATGGTGGGGGGGGGGGCACTGGGGAGTTATGTACCTTAAATTTGTATGGTTTTCTGCCCGATTTAATTGTATAATTCTGTGGCAAGTGTCAAAAGGAGTTTAATGGCGGCCGAAGTTTTGCTTGGAAGTCGACAGAGTTGATTAAACTGCTCATTCAATGTCTGTCACTGGAAGTCTGGGGATTCTTTCCGTGAAAAGCAGTGATGCTCATCGTTTAAGTAGATGTGTTCTGTAGGGAACTGGCTTGTTCTACGGTTTGGTGCTATGTGCAGTGGTACACAGCAGTAGGCAATACATGGTACTAACTACAAAACGACAAGTTACATTCAATACCACCCTCCACCCCTCTAACAACATATCTGAAATTTTTATACAACCTACTTCTTAATTATATTAACCTACTGGCTGCTTTTTCTTCTATCAAATGTTTTTACTCCTAGCTCAGCATCTGCAATTAAGCCACAATCAGTTCATCGTGTAATAGCTAGTAGAAATGTGTAGCACCTTCCTGCTAACATCTTGGTTGTTAAGTTAATACGCCATGTGTCTTAAATAGCGTCTAAGATGGCTGTTTTGAATGTAGCCCTGAATATAATTTATAAATGAACTTGACTGCAAAAGGGGGAGAGATAGCCTTGGCACGAGACAGATAGGGCTGCATTAATAGGAAATACACTGGTCAGTTGGGCGTTCATTTGAGAGACATGGCAGGTGTAGAGCAACTAGGAGACAGTTCACACGACATGGTTTGTCTTTAATGGATGAACTAGTGTGAGCACGAACGAGAACTGAAAGTGAGTTCTAAGGCAGACTGGCTGTAGGGAAGTGGCAATAGTTAGGGGCGAGAAGTGAGATAACGGAAAGGGGATATGTGAACTTCGCTGATTGCTCAACTGTAGAAAATTGTGATGTAGGAGGCAGAAATATCAATCCGTGAGTTCATTAGCGCTCACAATATTGAAAGAAAGAATTGATTGTAATAGTTGAGTGTCAAGCGACTCCACCCTCTGGAAAAAACGCCTCAGGTCACAATAGCTCGACCTCGGAAAGTCTGATAGGGTTTGAGAACAGTGAACTTTGGTAACCAATTCAGGGTGAGTTGAGCCAAACAGTTGGCATAGTGTACTGAGACTGAACCTCAATTAAAGCCTATTTGTGTTTGACATGGGCACTCGAACAGCATCAGTCAAATGTCTTGAGTAGTTTTGAACGCGAAATGAGGATTTGTGTCGAATTATGTAGTAAGAGGTAGCCAATAATTATTACTAATTAAATTGTACATAACTTTTTAATCACTTGTTTAACAATAAATTACAGAAAATTATAAGGCGTGTGGTGAAATATTTTCAATGGGGGAGACAACAAATGCTCTACGTGTGAAGTTAAAGACTTCATCCTCTTATGCCATCTAAGGCCTAATTCCTACTCAGCAACCTATTTATAGTGCGCGTTCTTCACAGTTCGTGATTTACATTACCAATTCATCAGTCTATTCTTGATCTTGGGTCCTCTACCAGGACGAAATGTGACAGTGAGGCTGAGGTAGTAATATTTATACACGTTTTTTTTTTTAATTTGGCCTGTCACGTCTAGTCTAGCTCGACGGTATTGTGTGGGGTTGAAATGAACCTTCAGCGTAGGTCGACGAAGAGAGAACCGGTAATTGGCACCTGTTACCCGCGCGGCCCTTTCCAACTTGTTACTGGATCTGACTGGAGCACTCTGTCAGGCATGAAGCATATCGATCTAGGAGTGGGTCGAGGGGGGCCTTATTACCGCGATCAGCCGTCGAAACGGTTCTTAGTTTTGTATCATCCAGAGATTCTTCGGGAACGAGGTTGACTTTTCAAAATGTTGAGTTTTCTTCAGATCTTCACGTTTTGAGGCCTCCCGAATCGCAAAAAAAAGAAGAACGGAGATAAAGGCCCACAAAGCAAAATGGGATGTTTAAAAAAACTGCTCCAACCATTTTCTGCAAATCATTCTCCGTACATATTCCTGTCAGCCCATTGAACAGAAATAAAAAACCATAATGTGCCCGAAACCATAACTTGCAGGAAGCCACACTTTTTTTTCAGTTCATTTCAGTTTGTGAAGGCGGTTAAAATAAAACGGCTGAAACAAATCGGCTCAAAGGTTATGAGCAATCGCGGTCCAGAACTAACTGTAGTTATTATAGTCATCAAAGAGCGGTATATGTTTTTTCCCTCTGAAAACCAGTTCTAACGATTCTGATTAAAAGTTTTCGCATGGACAGTTCCAAATAACAGAGTAGTGCCATAAAGTTCTCATTCGTGAAAAAATGACGAGAGAGAGCAGCTCAACAAGTAATAAAAGCAAAACCGATTTTAGCCGAGTTATTTTCCTTCTAAACCCCGCTCAAATGGTACAAGCAGTTTAAAAAGGAATCGAGGTGCGAGTCCAAAAAATTACCTATACGCCGAGAGCAGTTTCGTACCTTAAATAACATAATTAGGAGCAGCCCCAGAAATTCCGTAAGTCAATCCATCCCCGTTTTACTTACTAGCTTTCCTCACAGTTTTCACCCCATAATTCCAAAACAGAAACAGGATCTTTCTCAGAGAAATCGATCTTGTGAGCCCGTCACAGAACGTTCGAAACAAAGGACGCTTTTATCCTGGAGCGGAACGAGAACGGGTCACAACAACGTTCCGGGTGTCACTGGATCACGACTAAGGATTCGCGCGCCATTTCTACTCATTGACAACTTCTTCCACTTCACGCGCCGCTTGTTTATTCGTGCGTTAATGATCGAGTTTCTAGTTTTATCGGGCGAGGAAGTTCCCATTTTGCGCTGTGTTTTAAGGATTTAACATTATTCTACTGCGAATGCCGTCGTCAGTTTACGACATTTCTCTCTGTTATTGAGACGAAGAAAAGTGATTGCAGGTTTCTTGAGCATGTGTTCACAGTTGTTTCGTAGGTTCATATTACAACAATATTCGAGAACGTTTAATAATCTTATTTGGTAATATTTAGGCCTTATTGAGGAAGCAGGCGGCGATGGGTATAAATCGAAGTGCAAGCAACGAAGGAAGGATGTTGTCGTCTGCTCAGTGCATCTTTACGGGGTGCCATGTTTTCAGAAGTTCAGAGAGCAGACGACAACATTCTCTTCTGCGCCATCCCTGATGTCAGGCCTTTATTTCGCAGCCTCTGGCCCATGTGTCCCTAACCTGTGCCAACAATTCGTTCCAATAACCCCTGCCTACATCCATTCATATAAATCTTCCGCGTGTTCAGCAAGGCCCGTAGGGAAGGCGCCTGTTAGAGCAGTTTCTCATAAGATAAATTTCAGAGAATGGGTTTCAAGATTATTCCTGTGAGTTTGTTTTGATTTGGAACAGAGCACCTGGTGGGCGCAGGAGAGAGGGAGAATTGAAGATCGAAAATTAAAGAAACACGGTGAGCGTGAGGAGAACTGTATTAAATGCAATGAAGTGAGTAGAGTTTGTGTACAAAAGGGCGACACAAGGGGACGATTCGTAATATGCTTGAACTGGCGAGGAACACTCTATCAGACGGTCGAGTGAGCACAGAGAGGCGAGTGTGATTTTCGCGAGAGTTCTCAGCTGAGTGAATTTTGGGAGGAGCTGTATCTTGTGGAGAGGAACCAGAAATTGAAGAGAGGAAAATAAAGAAATGAAAAATCCACTTCCAGGAAATCTGCTACCATGAGAAATAATCGCAGAGGTGGAATTTCTGAAGATACAAGGGGGTAAGAGGAGACGATGACTTTGTCATTAAGGGGCAGGGATTCCCATTAAGGCAGGTGCGAGGAACTCCGAGGTCAAAAGACTGGGACTGATTTGACTTGCGTTGAACAGCACCCATTGCCCAAATACGTTCAGGAGCTTTGACAATTTTTGATCCAAGGACATTCATAGGACGACAGTGGGAATTTATTTCAGTCTTCGAGTCTTCAGTCTGCTAGTCTCACTACAGGGTCCTCGATCACCGCCACAACCAACGGCATTATGTGATTCACCTTCAGTTAAGCGAACAGAATGCAGGCAGGGACTGTATATGCCACATCTTCAGTTTTTGTTGAGATTAGGCTCTGTAAACCTTCCTTGCGCCACCTCAGACATTTAATTTGTAGCGCCTTGGCTCCACTGTGCCGAGGTTCGCCGTCCCATCGCATTTCTGGTCTACTGAAGAGGGAAATTAGGTTCGACTGGAGGTAATTCGAGTCGTCGATTAGATAAGACAAAATATTATCGTCAGTTAAACCGGATATCAGCTCAGCTTGTTGACGCTCTTGTTACTCACAGCCTACGTTACAATATCAGATAGTTTCCTCCCAAATATTCCTTCTCCCGTTCGCGTTTCCCCCAGTTTCGACTGAACAACTTGATATTGCACTTCGGTGATGATGAAAGGCGATTGCGGGTTAGCAACTGTTTCGGGGCGACGTCTAATTGCACGGCTATGCACAAAGGCCCAAGAAGAGACGTTGACTATGTACCTACCGTATTGTCGTTAGATTCGAATACGACGCCTCTCAGAACCGCCAGGGTACCCCCGATTTTCTCGTCGTTTAATTAGGTGTTGAGCTATTCAATTCTGGCTGGAGTCCTATTCAAGAAGCCCGTAACAAAAGATACCCGCGAACTTTAGCGGGCGCAGACAAATCAATCGACTTGCAGCCCTCCAACCACCATCTCCTCATTTGAATTATAGCCTTAGTTCTGTAAATGTCGTACATAAAAAAATTATGTTGGTACATAATCAAATATTTGTTGTTTGTTAGTTGAACATTTACTGAAGTACGTGTCCGAGCTAAATATTGACTCAATTCAGTTTTAAATTAGGTAAACATTGCTTCGGATTGAGACCCACACGATCTCTGTATTTTTGAAAGGTACGGCACTTCAAAATGTTACAGTTTTTCGAAAATAATAATACATTTTATCAAAATATCTTTTAAAATATTAATTCACCTAAAAAAGTCGTCGAGAGTGAATCAAAAGGGTTATTCACTACATTTAAAAACAACCCGATATAGGTAGTTGGATGGATATATAGTTGGCTACCGTAGACAATGAAATTAGGGTTTTTAGTGTACACATAATACTTCTCTTCTCAATTCAATACTAATCTTCGTAGTAATTTTATATGACAAAAAATATGCCCGCAATTTAGTGAAATTTCACTAAAAAACGGTATTTCAAACGGTTCACTTTCACTGCTGAAAAGAGTAATTTGGGGTTTCCCAACGCATTAACGGTTCGTGGAAAGGTCCAATCTACATCTGCACTAATATAAAGTAACACATACTATATTTATTACTAGAAAGAATGAGAGGTTCTTAGAAATTCTAACTAAAACCAACCTAAGGTGTAAACAAAATTAGCCATAAAATGTCTCTGATCGCATGCGCTGGGGAGAGTCTTGATGGTAGAATTGAAAAGATGTTCTACAATATTATAGAAGGTATCTATCAATATCTACAAAACACTTTGCGAGACAATATGTCCAATTATTGTAGTTATGTCACTCTAACTACTTTTTTTACGTTTTAAAAATTGATAGAAATGCCCTTCAAAATCAGCTCACTCTGCCTTTAAGTGGCCGTCGGCTGTGTCTTTAGTGCAACAATCTAAGGTCAATCCAAAAAAATGGTCTGTTGAGAAAGCTCTTATATGATGCGTCGTTGATTATTTGGGATAAGTGCACCGTGAACCATAGAGCTCATGTAGAAGCACATTTAAGTGAAAACCTTGGCGGTTAAATTTCTCACGAAAAATACCTAAATTAGGAGACGGAAAATTACCCTCGCCAATTGCAAATAGTCTAAAAATTCTTTAAGACACAATCTATCCCAACATCGAAAATCTTACAGAAAGAAATTTCGATTCGATATTTTCACGATAAACGCCTCAGTATATGAGATAAACAATATGATTTTGGAAAAAATACCCGGTGATTTTAAAAGTCACATATCCTTTGACCTTGTGCAACATCGAAGATACCCGCAAGAACGTTTAAATTCCCTCAATCCTGTTGGCTTGCCACCCCACGAACTAAAACTAAAAATAGGCATTCCTATTGTCCTATTGTGAAATTCAAACCCTCTCAGTATGTATAATGGTGCGAGACTTTGGATAAAGGAATTAAGAAACAGTGTGTTTGTAGCAACTATCATCACGGTCTGATTCAGACGGATTTGCTTAAATCTCTTAAAAAGTAACAGTTTCCTGTAAAGATATCGTTGGCCCTTACAAAAACTAAATCCCTGGGACCAACATTCTCGCCGGTTGGCATCGGTCTAAAGAAAGAGTGCTTTTTTCGACTACGAACTCCTGAAAATCATTGTTTTGTTGCCTAATACAAGTACCACTGCCAACATAGTGTACAGCGAAGCTTTAAGATAAAAATGGAAAAACTAAAAATTAACCCTTAAAAAAAATATGAATAATGAAAACAAAAAATTAAACGAGTAAAAAAAATTACTCCCACTAAACATAAAGCACATTTAAAAAAAAAGGTTTATGGCACAACAAAATGTGAAACGTTTAAACAAATAAAACTTTAATTTACTTCAATGAAAATTAGTTTAAAGTCTTGGTTTTTAATTTTGAACATATGGACAAATTGAGTCGTATGTACGTTATAATTAGCATACGTATAAGTTTAACTATCTTTATTTATCCCTAAATGTTTAAAATATGTCCACCCTGCGAAGCTAGGTAACTTTGTCACCGCTCTCACGCTACCTGACAAACCAGTGAGCTACACTAATGCCTCTCCGCCTAGTTCACATCTAGTTCAGAGATTAAATCCACCGAATTACAATACCGACTATTTTCACTGTGCTCAAGTCAATTTAACTGCCAGGAAAGCCCACAGGGGTTCTTCACAGGCAGACCTGAGATTATGGGCCATTTCCCAGGCACGTGATCGAACGATTGGCTTCTGATCTACGTTCATGGATTATCAAGAACTTGTTTTGCCATGGTTCTTGATCTGATCGGCCCTAATCTAGACTGCAGTTCAAACAGCTTGCTCCATCCAACTTCGGAAATTCTTTTTTCAAGAGAATTCCATCTTGAATTAACGATATCTCTTGTAGCCTACGTAAAACCAGATTGAAATTTGAAATTGAAATTTCACTACTATTAACTTGAAAGAATAAATTGAACGGGTAATTGAGCATTCCGACGAAGTGGTTGCGAAGGAGGCGCCGAATTAAGAATTCCCTCTAGTTGGTAAGGTAAAAACAACGTGGTATGAGAGGAGCTCACCAATTAAAGGGATTATTAATTGGGGGACGGTAAAATAACGAGCTACTTGGATTAAGTGGGAAGCAACTAAAAGTAAAGTGTTTCCACGAAGGAATTTTGTCAACATTTTTCAATCGATGTGCTAACCAATAATATTATAGAACTCACTTTTAAACACTTTTAAGCACAACGAGAAGTGCGGGCTCGTGTATGCAACGTATTGAAATAGGACCAACATTCGGTGTATTAACAAACTTACAAATTAACTAAGCAGCAAGCCGCACCAACACGCCCCAGCCCTTCACAGAAACTGTTAATAGACCAACCCTCTTGAGAAGGCAAGGAAATTCCGTAGAATAGTGAAGTTGATCAAGAAACCTCTCAAACCATCAGAAGCTGTGACGGGTTATTGAGCCTATGAACATAAAAGGGAAGTTGAAAAGGCGAGGAAAACTCATAAATAAAAATGAGAGAAAGGTGAACTGTACTAGTCTCGAAGCTATCGTAATACAATGTGAGCACGAAAAAGCAGGAACGAAGATAAGAATCAGGTATCACAGACGCGGATGGTTTCATCACGTATCGGGAAGTAACGCAAATTGGGCAAAGGGGCAGAGAAGTTCGCGGGAGGTACGAAAAATTCCAAAATGTTCGTGTCCTGACGAGGAGCACTAAGGAGAGGGAGTATTTTTGGATGATTGATAATCCTAGAAAAGACTGTGAAAGTTAGGGAAAACTTATACGAAATGTTCTAAACGAAATAAAATACGAAATCAGAAGATCCCTGAGATGGAATGCACCCGGTGTGAACTTGATTTGTAGCTGCTCCCTCTTTAGTGGTCTGTGACGGTTATTTTCTCACTTTTCTTACCCGGACACCGACAACGAGGTTGGGATACTTACCGAAAAAATTGTGACGCTCTTGCACCAAACCAAATTACGGCCCTGCATCCATACTTCATTCAAGAATGTGTTACACGGGAAATAACTTCGTTGTAGGTAATTCAAATTGAATTGAATACTTTCTGAGGGTGCGTGTAGATGAAGAAGCGTTTAGGTTACTTACAAAAATATCTGGTGCGGCGCATCACACAAATTTCATTGGCCTCACGTTCATTCAGATATTCTCTTGACTCTGAGAACCAATCAAATCTGTTTTTCATGCTGTTTACAACCACATTCTAGATGACAGCGGAAGGCGTTTGTGGTTCTGAGATTATTGTGCTGTTTCTAATTCTACTTCTGCCACGACCATTATTGAGCAATCAGTTTACTGGTAAGAGACAGTGGTTTTTTGAGAAGGATCGCGTGAATAGTTTTGGAATAATTGGGTAAAAACTGTTACAAATGGTAGTAGGTAAATGGCGGTGGCTGAAATATCGGAATTTCTGGAATAGCCGTTGTATATCTTATGTGTGGTATTAAAGACTAGTCGTGTACGTACTTGATTGGACTACGACCTGAATTTTTCTGAAGATTCTAATAACATTTCAACGGAGTTTATAAACGGCGCTGAAATCGGGTTTTGTCAAAATGTTTGGTAATTCATTGTGCTGTTCTTGTCATTTCCACACAAATTAGAATTGTACAATAGTTGCGCTGTCGGCTCTATCAAATAATCAATATCAAAAATATCAATTTTTCGTTCAATCTTGGAAGAAAAAAGTTGGTAGGTATTGTTGGTCGGTAGTGTTCCACGGCTGTAAGACCACTCACTCACTCATCCGGGAGGCGGCTGCGGGCCATACGACACCGCTAGAGGCTATTTCGCCGTGGCAAACATTGGGCCCATGTCCTAACTCCCCGGCGAGCCTGTTGGGGGCCCACCTAGTTTCCCAGCCGCCGCCGGTACCCATTGCCTCACCCCCCCTGGGTTTGGAGGAGGGGGGTGCCCGGTCGGGGATCGAACCAGAGTCCGCCTGGCCCGCCTGGCTTCTATCCCCGCCTGGCTCGGTAGGCCTCGCGCCCCAACGCGCTCAGCCACCCTTGGCTCTAAGGCCAAAGAAGTGATGAAGCCCCCCCAATGGTCAGAGCAGCTCAACTCAGGAACTCCGTTCAAGTCTCTTTCGTATCAATTTGACTCGGGCTGAGCCGAACAGCTAGTGATGAACAGGAATCTGGACGCTGGTGTCTCAAGGTAAATAAGTCTGGAGCATTTCGTGGCATGCGAAGAATACTTTCAACAAAATATTTGAAGACTTATTTCGTCAGAGGGTCCCGTTACATCATCATATAGTACAGCCAGTATTTTAAAGGAAGGCAGATAATACAGTCGTTATAAATAAAGACATACGTATTCGAACTAATTCCATATAATCACTACAGAACTGCTGACCGCACCGGTTTGGCTCCAGTGATTTCACTTGGTTGAATTGAGATGTTTTCGTACAAGCAATCGTCGAGGTTGTGGTTAAAGACACATTCGTCTCTGAGGAACTGAATAGACGGGGATGTATAGCACAATTTCCTGATTGATTGCACACGTCGGTCTTCGTGGCGCTCCACTTTTCTCAACTCATTTTCCAAGGAAATTGGATATTATGAAGAGAGTGGGACGACAAACAACGACAAAAATATCTTATTTCGTCGTTTGTCAACGCTACATAGTAATAAACACGTTTCTCTTTCTTTCAAAGCCACAGAGCGAGAGTGATTGGTTGCTCTCCAACGCGTCATTCTGAGTTACTTCTCATGATTTTTCTCTAGCATTATTCTTGATACCAGCGAGAAAAATATATCGGAGTCCGCAGCAACGCCACCCCCGCACATCTCCTGCAATCGAAAACAAGTGTTCCGCGTCGAAGAAACGACAAACAACCACTAGTTAATAGTAAAACAAGGGAAGGAAGGGTCTTTCAGAAACAGCAAGAGCGGAGGATAAAATGCGCCCACAAGACTAAATTTATTCGCACCTGCAAGAGGATTAAAACCAACGAACTTCGCATGACGCAAGAATGAATCCCATGGGTAGAGCAACATTTTCAAGTTGAGAGCAGTAGGAAAGAAGGAGAATTTATGTCAACCAGAGAGTGTAGCAGTTTGAGGTTTTCGTGAGAGATGAGACAAGGTACAGAATCAAAAACCCTGCAAATTATCACACAACGGTTTATTATTCTTTTGAACAGCTTGACTTAATCTCACGCCTCAGAGACCCATCCCATTCGATTCCGCATTGAAAAATACCAGTAAACGATACGAAACACTACCTAACTACTACGAAACGACGAAAATTACCAATTTCAGGCGCCTGCAGGCAATTCGCCCTGTGAGTCGAGCTAGATGGTGGCTTTAATGAGACGGGGAAAGATTAATTAAGATTAATGAGACGAACGTTGCAGATTTGGAATCCCACTGTCTTGCAACGTCAAGTATCAAATTGTGTGGGGGAGTTGTAAACATATTTTTCTGACCAAAAACATAGGGTAATTATTCAGAATGAACATTAAACAAAAGGTTAATTCATACCATAGTCTGTGTTGGTAGTTATAGAATCTGTTTATTCAGGAAATGAAAAAACAACTTCTTATTGATTCTTGGAATTATGTCTGTATTGTTGGTTTCAAAATCAAATTGTTGGTATCAAAATTTTGTTATTGATCGGTTGAGTCATGCTGTGTGTTTGGCAGGCCGAATTAGCTGGGTCTTTGTCCTCCCAAATGTCAGCACTTGCCCTAACGGGATCCACTATGCCTAACCGATGTCATCATTTCCCCGAGCACTGATCCCCTTTGTTTACCTATGCTGGAAAGTCCACCTCTTCAGTTATTTCCGATTGACGACCGATTTTCCCCTTTTCTGGGCTTTCCAAAAACTGTCCTTTTCCAGCCCCACCCCTCCTTTACTTTTCTCTTCGCAAGTTCCTCCCAAGTCAGTCATCCATCAGCACTCGTGAATGACAGTCGTCTTCCCAGTTCTCCCAAGTCTGGCACTAATCACAACTCATCTCTCTCTCTCTCTCTCTCTCTCTCTCTCTCTCTCTCTCTCTCTTTCCACTTAGTTTCCCAAGCCACCAGTTCACGTGTATTTAGAGTCTCCTTGTTCGCGTTTATATACTCATACTCAACCTGATATCGCTATTCTGTGTAACACATTCCTTACTCACGCTGGCCACGTTCCTATATTTCTCAGTTTTAAGCTTCCTCATTCGTGCTCACAACACTATGTACTCAACATCGTTTACCTTTTTCTAAAAATATTAGAAAGTTCTAGTTACCATATTTTGATAACGCTTCAGAACCAACTGGGCCAGGTGCATGGCCTTCCTGAGTTAGTTCCTTATGAAGAATTCACAGAGTTGCAGTCCAGAAGGGGGGTGTGGCCAAGCGCGTTGGGGCTTGAGGCCTTCCGAGCCAGGCGGGGATAGAACCAGCGGACTCCTCCAAACCCAGGGGAGTGAGGCAATGGGTACCGGCGGTAGCTGGGATACTAAGCGGGCCCCCCAACGGTCTCGTTGGGAAGTTAGGACATTGGCCCATTGTGGCCACGGCGAAATGCCATTGGTCCTGCAGCTCTGGCGGAGTTCTATGGCCCGCGGCTGCTTCCCTGCTATATGTGTGTGTGTGTACAGTCCAGAAGTAATCCAGAAGGAGGAATAAAACGAAAGGAGGATTGACTTTGGCGCAACTCAGCCCAGACTCCTGCTAAGGCTTCGCTTCTTGTGTTAGCTTAGAATTATTTTTCATTCCCTTGAAAAGGCTGCTCCCACAGTCAGTTGCCCCTCTCTTCATCATATTACAACCTACCCCATTGTAGGTTGTACATCCCTCCTCATGGTTTTCTCATCAACGCTCAACCTCCTCATACCACCTTGAACTGTACTTCCCATCTTAACTAGGCAGCTTTGAACCAGACATCACTCTCCCCGTCCAGAATAGGTGCCAATCGAGGACTTTCTCGTCGTTTTGGTTTAGGAAGGAAAGTTAGTTGATCTGCTGACAACTATTTTTATGTTTTTCTTCTAAGAAAAATTAGCTGATTGCCAAAAAATCCATTTGAAGAAATGGTCTGCTTATATTTCAACACAATTGAGAGAGAGCGTCTGCGAAAAATCTAATATTTAGCCTGCACATCTACATGATCCCTAAAATCCCTACAAAAACATGCTTCGATTCCCTATACGTTGGTTCTTGAATGAATGTTGTGGCATAAGTAGCACTAGCTCAATAAATTCCGAATAAGCTACCAGTTTCAGCGTAAAACGTGTTAGTTTGTTTTACCAAATTGAACAAGTGAAAAATAGATTGGATTAGTAGCTAAATACATTAAAAAACACTGTGATGCTGAGGAGTTTGTGCGATGTCTACTCAATAGAATTATTAAATTTCCAGCTGATGGGAAAGTAGCAGCGTCTCTTGCGGATTATAGATGTGAAACGTAACATCATTGTAAACTCCCATACGCAACTGGACTGCGCACTGCATCCTTCACAAATGTTACTAGCGTATTACAAAGTTTCAAGTTTTGGTCGCATCATCATCGCGAGGTTCATAATAATCTTTTCCGTTTCAACACCAATGGAAAAAAAATATGAAGGTTTCTATTTCATTTCATTTGAAAGAGTTCTTATCTCACTCGTTGTGGCTCGTCGTCACTTCAGACGACTCGAACAAGAAATAAGAGACGCTCTTCTATTCCAGGCGTCTCAGTTCCACCGCCAGTTGTCTTTCCCTGGAAGATTGTTGTTGCCGTCCCAACAAAATGAGGCTGCCCCGTTGTCTTGTAATTTAACGCTTTTGATTCTCCACTTGATAGAGTTGCTTGTCTCCAGGGTTTCTTTTTAGGACAATTAAAAATAGAAGGAGGAGCGTTCGTCCGGTAGAAACCACGTGAATACAAGTTGTCGAGGAGGCTTAGAGTGCTTCCCAATATTTCCTGGTCTGCCCCTAACGATTTGGTGTGTTTTTCGTGTGTAGTAATCTTCGCGGGATACCAGTTAAACCGATTGAGCTCATTCATCAAAGTAAGGATGAACCATAATATGGATTTTGCGAATTTTTCTCGAACAGGGCTTTAACGATCGTGATTGAACATCTACTAATAAATACCGTACTTTCTTCCTCCATAAACGGAGAAAATCTCTAAAAATACGTCGCGTACTCGGTTGGAAATCAAACTGAACTTTTGGAGAGGACTTTTGACTTCCTGTTTATACTCCATCCCCAGATTTCCTCTCTCTGACATGTTTAGACTGACTTGACACCTATTCTCTCAATAAATTCGGTAAAAGCCCTACTTCTTACTTGTGGCCGATTACTGTTGTTGAATGTGTTGGCTTCTAGAGAGGGAGAGAGATGTAAATTAAGTTAGGGGAAAATAAATGAGAGAAGTGAACTGTATTGGTAACACTGGATTGGTCGATATACAAAAGATGGACGCACGATACAGAGTTCAGAACTTCTTGTAAGAAAAAGAATGAGAGGCCTCTTGACACTTATAGGTTCAAGTGGCTGTATAGTCGAACAGGTTAGAGTAGGAAAGAAAAATGACTGAGCGAATAGACTGAGGCGGACTGAGACCATAATGTGTTAAGGCTAGGGGTGAGAAAAGAAAGAGAAAAGGGTGGGGTGTGATAGCAATGCCTACTTAATGATTGAAAAAGATTGTATGTGGGAAATAGTAGTATGTTGTTGGCCTGTGCTTATTGTTAATTACTGTATGGAAGGAGTTGATTGACAAGGCTCGAGTGGTAGTTTTTGGCATCGCTAAGATCAAACAGTTTCTGTATTATTGCCTTGTGCAAACAACTACCAGCAGGCTCTCCCAACTCAGTTGAGAGTGAGGAATGACAACCGATTGTTTCTCAGTGGACGTTCATATTCCTATGGTTCGGGTTATAACAATTTTTAGTTATTTTCATTCATGTGTGAGAAGGGGAGAAAAGGTCGTCGTAAATTGTGTATCACGTGACAGGTGTTTTCTGCAGAAGCGTTCGTACGTAACTCCACTCTCCATCCAACCGCCAGGGTAACCTCATCTGTCGGATAAATAGCGCTAGATAAATAATGCTTTTAGATATTTATTGTAATTTTTTTCCATGATTGTTCTTAGGGTTCCCTCTTCTTTTTGTTTAGCGCTTCCCTCTCCTTTTGTTCTACAAATATCATCAGGAGGGAGATGGTATTAGAGATGTCAAAATGAATAATGGGCCGAGGAAAAGAAGAGCCGCGAGTCTCACCGTGTGAATATAAAATCAGGGGCCGGGGGCTGTCGAGAGGAAGTGGGCCCTGTCTTTTGATTCCAGGCGTCGTTTTATTACGTTCCCTTGATAACCCGTTTTTCCGTCGATCCTCCTTTTCTTTTTCGGAAGCCTCTTCGCTGCTATTGGGAAGAAAAATATTGTGGGTCATGAGGGGGGGGGGGGAGTGAGAGAAGAGCGGTCGGGCTTTCACCGCGAAATGCCTGTGTCTCAAGATGGATTGCAAGATCGATGACTGAGGATGCCGGGGTTGTAAGTAAGAAATGATGGCCTGGCGAGCTGGAGCCATCCGTAGGACGATACTGAGCAGAAGATGAAGCGGCATGGAGGGACGTCTCATAACTCGAACCTTCCACTAGCGGTCCCGTTATGTAAACCTTGTTACCCATCTCTACCTCATGACAGCAGCCCCCCCCCCCCATCCCTTCAAGCTCTCTGACTCTAAATCAGGAGGCTTGCAACGTGACTCTCGTCGTGAGACGCTAATAAATATTTTATTTTGCAATTGAATAAACACTTTATCCTGTATTTTGAATTATAGTTGATGAATAGCGTAGACCGCTAAGAGCACTGACCCCCCCCCCCCATTCCCCTTCCCAAAACAAAAATCTTGCAGCCTCTTTTAGGCGCTTTTTCCTTCCAGTAGAATGTGGGCGAGTCCTAGAAGTTGTTCGTTTATTCGAAAGTATAGAGTCGGCGCTTATTGTTGAAAATCTAGAGCTTCTTCGAGTTTTAAAATGGAACAAATTGAAGAGCTACAACTTTTCTCAAGTCATATTTCGCTAAGAACTCGCTGATTTCTTTATAAACGCTCGGCTCCTTCCTTTTTCCTTCACAAATCTGATGACAAAATTCTTCGTTCAGAATTGAATTGCAGGGTTGAGGTTCTTATCAACTTTTCAATCGCCGACTTTACGATGTAATTATCGTCAGAAATTTCAGCGTGTTTCGAAAAAAGACTTTCCAATTCGATTAATGGAAAATGAAATAGGAGCGGTGTTTTAGTCGCAAGGAAGTAACAAATTAGCAACGAAGTAACAAATGTTGTCTATTGACACTTATTTGAGTGTTTTCTTATTGATTTCAGTCTTCGTTCGGTTTCCAACAAATTGTAGGCAATGTCTTCTGATTGTCCCACTTTTTACACAATTTCCACAAAAACATCTGATTGCTCGCATCACACAACTTACCTCAGCACAACGTGGTTTTAGTGATTTTTTGTTTACACACGATCTGTACGAATACGACAGAACTTCAAGGTTTTGTGTAGAAATTGTTGGTCCTCGAGGTTCCAGAATTTATTGGGTTGCCAATAATTACTTCATGGCCTTTATTGATCCGTCATTTCATAAGTAATTTATAGCATCGTCTATGCGATATTTTTCGTTGGTAACGTTGATGTTTATAGTACTATAATTATAGTGAAAATTGTGAAAATTCCAATGTTGTGAATTCCAAAATTTCGTGGGAAGTTGCTAATTATTTTATAATAGTCATTTAAGTACTACCAGCACGATTTTATTCAGGAGGTATTGTATCAGATAAGCTGATTATATAACGAAAAACTACAATGCACTCGATTTTTGCTGAATGGTTTTGATTTTTCATTACGCTGCTCTCATAATTGTCGCATAGACGAGAATTGTACATTACCGTTATGCCATTTGGACCTGCTTAAGTACAAAGCTTAATCAAAGTCCTTAAAGCATAACTTTTAATAACTTTTTGATGTTTTGATCACTGAGAATAATTATAGTTAGGAATGGGCGGATTTGGCTCAAACTGTTATTTTTACCTCCCGTGTTGAGCTTTTGGCTCAATATCACAGTTGGACTAATTCAGCCCTTTTCGAAGATGAAATATAAACTAAAATATAACTTTTCTTTTTACTTTCCTTGCCTCCACAAAGTAGGAAGGAAAGTTATGTAATTGGCTGAAGAAAACATTTTGAGTTTTCTTCAGATCTTTACATTTCAGACCATCCTGAGTTCGAAAAACGCTATTTGGGAAAATGGCCTGTGTGCCTGTGAACGCTTTTTAGAGGAAACCACCGTACCAAATCAGATCAAACTTGATATCTCGCCCGTAGGTTACCATTGGACGCCAAAATGAGGGTTTGAACAAAATCCACCGAAAGTTAACTATAGTTATCATAGTGATCAAAACACCATATTTTCTTTTTCTCAAAAACGGCTCTAAAGATTTTGATTAGGTATTTTATATTGATAACTCCCAATAAGGCAACTATTCCATAAAATTCCCATGTGTGGAAAAATGACGAGAGCAGCACAATAAATTACCAAAATTTTCGACGTAATCGGTTGTTTTTAGAGAAAACGACCAAACCAAATCACCTCAAACTTGATATATAGCCCGCAGGTTACCAAGGGACGCCAAAATAAGGGTATGAGCAAAATCCACCGAAAGTTAACCATAGTTATCATAGTGATAAAAACGCCAATTTTTATTCTCAAAAACAGCTCCAACGATTTTGATTAAGTTTTTTATATTGATAGCTCTCAATAAGCCAATTATACCATAAAATTGCCATTCGTGGGAAAATGACGAGAGCAGCACAATAAATTATCAAACTTTCCACGAAAATCGGTTATAGCGCGGTTTTTACTTTCCTTGCTCTACGAAGCAGAAAGGAAAGTTATGTAATCGGCTGAAAAAAAAATTTGAGTTCTCTTCAGATCTTTACGTTTCAGACCCCCCTGAGTCCGAAAAACACTATTTGAGAAAATGGTCTGTGTGTGTGTGTGTCAGTCTGTGTGTGTGTATGTGTGTCTGTAAACGATTTTGAGAGAAAACCATCGTACCAAATCAGCTCAAACTTGATATCTCGCCTGCAGGTCACCATGGGACGCCAAAATAAGGGTATGAACAAAATCCACCGAAGATTAACTATAGTTATCATAGTGATCAAAACACCAAATATTTTTTTTCTCAAAAACGGCTCTATCGAATTTGATTAAATTGTTTATATTGATAGCTCTCAATAAGGCAATTATACCATAAAATTCCCATTTGTGGGAAAATGACGAGAGCAGCACAATAAATTACCAAAACTAAAGTTAACGTACCTGTTAGTGAGTCCGTCTCCTCTGGCTTGTGAGTTACTGTGGGCAAGCGCTTTCGATGTAAAGACATCATCGTCTGGCCGTTAAGTCAGTACTGGAGTCAGTCAGTTGGTCGTGGTCTTTATATACAAAGAGAAAGGGGAAAGGGGTGATGGAGCGTCGGGGAAAGGGCGGGGAGAGGTCTTGTTGGTCAGTCTTGTTAGTAGTACCTTTAGTAATTTGCCTACTGGCGGACATAACCCAATTTCTTTAATAATTACCAAAACGTTCGACAAAATCGATTTTAGCGCAATTTTAAGTGAAAACCACCGTACCAAATCAGCTGAAACTTGATGTCTAGCCTACAGGTTACCATGGGACGCAATAATGAGGGTATGGGCAAAATCCACCGAAAGTTAACTATAGTTATCATAGTGATCAAAACACCAAATTTTTTTTCTCAAAAACGGCTCTGACGATTTTAATTACATTTTTTATATTGATAGCTCTCAATAAGTCAATGATACTATAAAATTCTCATTCGTGGGAAAATGACGAGAGCAGCACAATAAATTATCAAAATTTTCGACCAAAAGCGTTTTTCGCGCAGTTTTTTCCTTATAAACTCCGCTGGAATTCTTGTAGAATGTTAAAAAAAATTGGTATTGTAGTCCAATCTAATACCTAAAGGGTGAGTGTTTAAAAACGCTCCAGATATTTTCCTTTTAAACTCTACCGAAATGTTAGAAGTTGTGTTTCGCAACGCACCAGATATTTACTTCGTTAAGCTGTAGAAAGTAAAATAGGGGTAACAAATTGACAAAAGAATTAGCAACCAAGTAATTTATTGGCTCTTTTTTGTGATATTTTTCGGAAAAGTACATTTTAGCACGAATTACTATTGTGAAATTTTTTTAAACTGAATTTCTCAACGGCTCGTTTCAGTATGTACCTTTGTTCGCATTTTCTACTCAACTTCTTTCATTCGACAATGATCGTCCCCAAAAACTCAATTTTCCAACTACTTTCGTAGGATTTCATATCAATAAGTAATTTGAGCGTTTAGCTGAGGAGACATTATTAGTGCGAAGGAGAGCCAAATAAACTGTATTTGTATCAGGACAGTGTTTAACATAGTCAGGTCGCGTAAAGTAGGAACGAAGGCACAAATTCCCAGAAATACTGGGAGTAGGGCGGAGATCGTGAGTGGCTATCATGATGGATTGGTAAAGAATGATGAGTATCATCAGGAGGTTTGCGGCAGATAAAGGTAGAACAACACACAACATTCCTTAGCTCTACGTCAATTCACTCGCGTAGATGGCTAATTCTATTTAATCAATTCATTTATCACTCAGTTCCTTTGAACTTGGTCAAACAACACGTCACAGCAGCAGAAAGCGGTAGCGCTTAAAGTTCCGGAATTTATTGTGCTGCTCGTACTCATTGCAGGACCATTATTGAGCAATTGGTACACAGATAATTAATGAGGCTGTAAACGCGATTTTTAAAAAAAAGGATAGTAATCACTTTTGCAGAGTTATTGGAAAATAACTGTTAGAACGGGTAGTAAGCGCTACGGCAGCAGTTAAAATTCAGGAATTTCTGGAGTGAGCCCCACGTATCTCATGAGCGTTTTTAAACACTCACCCATTAGGTATTGGATTGGACTACAACCAATTTTTTTTGACATTCTACAACAATTCCAGCGGAGTTTATAAGGAAAAAACTGCGCGAAAAACGCTTTTGGTCGAAAATTTTGATAATTTATTGTGCTGCTCTCGTCATTTTCCCACGAATGAGAATTTTATAGTATCATTGACTTAAAGTTAACGTACCTGTTAGGTGAGTCCGTCTCCTCTGGCTTGTGAGTTACTGTGGGCAAGCGCTTTCGATGTAAAGACATCATCGTCTGGCCGTTTAGTCAGTACTGGAGTCAGTCAGTTGGTCGTGGTCTTTATATACAAAGAGAAAAGTGAAAGGAGTGATGGAGCGTTGGGGAAGGGGCGGGGAGAGGTCCTAACAGGTACGTTAACTTTAGTATTTGCCTACTGGCGGACACAACCCAATTTCTTTAATATCATTGACTTATTGAGAGCTATCAATATAAAAAATGTAATTAAAATCGTTAGAGCCATTTTTGAGAAAAAAAGTTTGGTGTTTTGATCATTATGATGACTATAGTTAACTTTCGGTGGATCTTGCTCATACCCTCATTATTGCGTCCCATGGTAACCTGTAGGCTAGACATCAAGTTTCAGCTGATTTGGTACGGTGGTTTTCTCTAAAAACTGCGCTAAAATCGATTTCGTCGAAAGTTTTGGTAATTTATTGTGCTGCTCTCGTCATTTTCCCACAAATGGGAATTTTATGCTATAATTGCCTTATTAACAGCTATCAATATAAAAAGTTTAATCAAAATCGTTAGAGCCGTTTTTGAGAAAAAAAATATTTGGTGTTTTGACTATGATAACGACAGTTAACTTTCGGTGGATTTTGTCCAAACCCTTATTTTGGCGTCCCATCGTGACCTGCGGGCGAGATATGAAGTTTGAGCTGATTTGGTACGATGGTTTTCTCTAAAAAGCGTTCACAGACACACAGGCCATTTTCCCAAATAGTGTTTTTCGGACTCAGGGGGGTCTGAAACGTAAAGATCTGAAGAGAACTCAAAATTTTTTTTTCAGCCGATTACATAACTTTCCTTTCTACTTCGTAGAGCAAGGAAAGTAAAAATGAGTATTTGGATGCCCAATCCTTTCTGAAAACTGAAATGACGAGGTAAGGAAAACTAAAACGTTGACTGATGATGTTCTTGGTAGATTAGAGGACCGCTAAACGTCAATTGAGGGAATCACGTGAGTTTGTTTACTGGAGATAGAATTTATGGCCGGGCGTATCTTGTAATTATTTTTTCGTCAGCAAAATTTAACGGCGTGGAAAGGAAATTTGTGTAATCGGCGGTCATTTAATCTTTTAGTTTTCCTCTGATCTTCACGTCTCGATGGTTGTGAGCCCGAAAACACCTTAAGATGAAATGGTTTGCGTCGCACTAGTAAGAAAGTTGTCCAACATCGGGCGTGAAATGCCAAAATGAGGATAATCGGTTAAAACGTAGTGATCCAAATGTAGTGGTGGTTTGGTGAAGAATAGGTAAACTTGGCAGAACTTCGTTTATTCTCCTATGGCTTGATCACGAATCCTCACAAATCGGAAAATTTTCCCATGGGTTTTCCTTCCCCTCCCCAACTCATGACCTCCTTTTTTAGTCCGTTCAACAACCTCTATCATTTTCCGGCCGCGTATCAGCCTTCCCTGACAGGATTGTAGCCTCCTCCCGTGGTTACACTTCTTCTTCTTCGTCCTTGCTGTTGTTGATCAGCACACAAACACCAAATCTTGTCTCCAATTTTCAAATGACACAATGGCTGTGTAAAATTTTCGTTCGTGAGAAATTGACGAAGCACAATAAATTATGAAAAATTTAGAACAAAAGCCAGTTTTTAGAGAGAGATTTATGATGGCAAACGAATTTACAAAAAATCAGGGTAGTAGTTCAGTAAGTTGCCTACGTGATTGAAGTTTAATAATTGTCATTAGATGATCAGGAGCAACCCCTGAAATTCCAGAATTCAAACTAACTCAATTTTGTCAACTTGTTGCAATGTTTCACCTTTAATTCGAAGACAGTAGAGACAAACCTTCCCGAAAAAACCGACTTGTCATCCCCATCAATTACCTTTAAGTTTGATTTTCAATGAAGATCGTGGCATGAGTAGTAGCAGCAGCGCAATGTATCCCGGAACTTTAGGTTCGGCCAGTTTCTGCGTTGAACGATATGTTTTTACAAGTTTCGACCTTAGTGCTCTTTGTTCCGTATAAATCCCCTCTGTACGACATTGGGGCTACGAAAAAAATCGCAATGGTCGTCACATGAATTACCAATACGGTAATAGTTCAACAATGTTTTCGAAATAACCATGAGCAACCTCAGAAATTCCGGGGATCAAATCAAAGTTTTTTGAAATTAAATTTCACAGTGCTGCCCCTATAATTCCATAATTGAATTACGGGGAAAAACATGTTCTTGAATTATATGTAGTTTTTTTTCTATGAAATACAAGGAATGAGTAGTAGCAGAACAATAAATTCGTGAATTTGAAGCGTTGCCAGTTTCAGAAGATGAAGTACGTTGGGCTGAGAAAAGTTGTGGGATGCGTCACAGCAGATAATTTATTCTTGATTTGTTGTTCTAAGGGGGGGGGGGGTACTCCTAGGGTTTGTAGTTATCAAATAAGTCTTTTCACACAGTAGGTCTTGTGCTCTTGTGCTAATAAAAATGCATGCGAAAATATGATAATTTATTGGCTACCTCATTTCGTAGAATCAACTCAGACGGACTGTTCAGTTGAGTAAATTAGTAATCAAAATCCCTATACCAAATTAGTGTCAGAATGGTTAGGGTCAGTTCCTAGAGAGGAGAATGATGGGAAATACTCGCCAAGTCCTGTTCCTCGTTAGTAGGGCATCTGGTCACGTCCATCCCTGTGAGCAGTCGGACTACAAGCTCCGCCAAATAGTTAATTGGGAGGAACAGAATGAATAATTCATATTTATTCTATATCGAATGCCATTTTGTATTCCGCATCAATAGCCGTTTCCCCTGTTGTTTGCAGGCTATTTGAAGTCTACTCATGTATGCGTTTGAATACGGAATTTTCCCTTTATGTAAATCCGTTTATTTGAATGTTTAATGTCATTACTAGTTGAAATACAAAACCAACTCGAAAAAATGCAAAGTTGTACTTTTCCTTGGTCTTGCGAAGTAAATCGGAAAATTACTTACGCTATCTGCTGCAAACATTTTGTTAATGTTCCTTCAGTTTTTACTTACTTTAGCCCTGTCAAGTAGGAAGAACAGTTATGTAATCGGATGAAATTACATTTTGAGCTTTCTTCCGATCTTTACGTTTCAAGAGCCATCGAGCCCATAAAACACCATTTCAGAACACAAATCCTCTCAAAACTTATATTAAGCCTACAGATCACCAGGAGACGCCCACGTAAGGGTATAAGCAAAGCGGGTACAAACCTAATCTACTATCCTACTAATACTAGCTTATCTTCCCGATTAACACACCGAATATTTCTCTCTCAGTGTGGTTCCAACGCTTTCAATTACATTTTGACATTTCATGTCTTTAGTTTGCTACATAAACTCGAAAATGTAACGCGGGAGATGTTACGCGGGATATGTGACGGAGAAGCGTCACGAAATATATTGTGTTGGGTTAGGTGCATGGTAACGTCTGTTACAAAATCTAACGCTTGGTAACATCACACGTTTTAATAACCTCAGTGACTAAGTGATGATGTCAATTGCAATTGACGCGGCCATTATATCGAAACCATCAACGAGCACAATCAAACGTAGTTATCATTGCATTAAAAAAAAAAGATAAAATGTTCCTAGTGGTTGCGTACATGTACGAAAGCTGTACCCACCGTTTGTGTAAAGGTTTCTTTCGCGCCCGCCAGCCTCAACGTTTCCAATCACTCGTAAGGAATCGCATCGGAGGAAATCGAGATTTAGACGACAATCAACATTATGCCACGGAAATTTAACATATCGTTGATAACATTTGGAGTGGTTCGTGTGTCCACAACGCTGTAATGATAGGGGATGAATGAATTAAATACGATTTATATAGCCTTTGAGGGGATTTTCGTCATAAATTCAGCTCAGTTTTGTTACGTACCTCACACTTTAAGTAATTAACGTTTGAAGGATTTTGGCGGAAGAAACAGCAAAAATCAATTTTCATTTGATGCTTGCGTTCTTAGGGAAATCAGGACAATTGTTGAATACGTTGTGTATACCGCGAGACATTATTTTGTTCGTAGGTTAATTAGGAGCGACTCAAGAAGTGGCATGATTCAAACGTCGTTTTACTTACTACCATTTTTCGCAGTTTTTGTCTTATAATATCAAAATAGTAATCACTTTCCAGAGAAAATCAAGTTCACAGTCTCATAGACACCTGTGCGCTGATCACTAATAATGATGGCATAAGTAGAATAAATTCAATAAATTCTGGAACATCAAGCCCTACAGGTTTTTTGTTCATTTAAACCGAATGAACGATAGATGAAGGTTGCGGGAATGATAATAATCGACGAATGCACGTGGAGCTAAGGAATGTTGTGTGGTGCATCGTAGTCGATATTTTTAGAGCATTTTACTAATCACGATTACAAGAATCTAATAAGCTTAAAGCTAAAGCCAGGTTGATACAACAGAACTGAATGAAATTTGTATTTATACAATAATTTGGTTCGTTCTTTATGACAGGCGTTGTGTTCTCGTAATTGGGATTGACAATATTGACCGGAAGTTGATTCCATAATACCGTTATACTCGTTTTACAGGCTGAGCCCGAAAGACACTTGAGAAAACTTTTCTGTGCATTTGTAGTTCATTAAGGCGTTTGTCTTACGGGAAACGTGTATTCGGCTCAAATCCAAACATGGTATTAAGGTCGATTACTTTACTTTGGACTTTCGCCAAGTTGACTAGACCGAGTTTCAATTTAATTTCTGTCAACGTCCAACTGAAGAACACGGTGCTTCGAGAGCAGACAGCAATTTCAATAACCGTTTCTCTCTCGGGGGGAGGGGGGTAAATAGGAGACGACGTGCACGTTGCGTTTCTATGGAATCTCCTCTTGGAAAACCCTCTCCGGGATATCGTTCTATTGTTCGAAAACTGCTCAGTTCACCGGGCGAAGCAATACGCGCCCAGCTGCCAGTTTTCTCTATCGCGGGTTTTGCCCCACGTACACTTTTACGGTCCTTTCCTTAACAACATCCGATCGCAAGAGACGTTTTGAAGGTAATTTCGGGGGATGGCCCTTTTGGCGCGTTGCTTTTAATAGTTGGGGACCGATTATGTTTATGTTCCACTCTTCCGTACAGCAGTTACCAATTACAGCCTAATTAGATCGCTGTGTATATTTGGCTTTTCTAATACCGAGACCAAGCATCACGCTACTCCTCCCCTCTCTTCACGGTAATTCGGATAAATGTTTTGTTTCTTGGTTGAACGTATTTCTGCAGAAATATTGACTTTAAATTGTACTTACTGCCTGAAATTCATTGATATCAGAGAGATCGATTTTCTTTATGCGCCATTGTTTTATATTTACTTTTCTTAATCCTACAAACGAGGAAGGAAAGTTTTGTAATCGGCTGAAATCAAAATTTTGAATTTTCTTCAGTCTTTCATCAATGGCTACGCTGCCTTTGTGGACAACACGGGATGCTGTGGAACCACAGAGGTCGCCTGCCTTAGACTGGAAGCACCCCGTGGCATAATACTGTAAGGCGCTTAGCAACTGATTAGTTGAAGACTGTTACGAAAACACCAATGTGGTGATCTACCTAAATTCTTGTTCGATCTTCTTCCCCGGACATTTATGTCAAGGCAGGGGCAATGATGTTAGCATACAGACTCACCAAGCTCGGTATTGCTAAGGTGCCACAGGCGACTAGTGAACACCTGGCTATGTTCATGGACTTGGAGACTTATAAGGAGCTCAGAATAATCACCCACGTGTGAGTTCGAAAGGAAATATAATGTGCAGCCAGTGGGCGGTCCATGGGACAACGAGAGTCGTCAGTTTCGGCCTACCAATGGGATTAACATCTATACAGATGGATGGAAAACTCCGGAGGGAACATGGCTCCAGGGTGTGGATAAGGGGCTCTGAAAGGAGTCGCCGGGGCAATCTTAATGCATGAAAGAGGCTGTTGCAACAGAACTATCAACATATTGACTGATAGTCTAGCGTCGTGGAAGGCGCTGATGAACTACTGCACAACGTCAAAACTGGTGCGAGAGTGCAGGATGTGGCTTAACTCCTAAGCAAGTGCGGAAAGAGTTAATCTCTCTCTCTCTCTCTCTCTCTCTCTCTCTCTCTCTCTCTCTCTCTCTCTCTCTCTCTCTCTCTCTCTCTCTCTCTCTGTCACTAGTCAAGAGGACTGTGGGAGAACATGCCAGAAGACTGCATCAGACAGTCTGGAATGCTGCAGGAGTAAGACACTCCAAACGCTTTGTCTCGGAGCAATCAAGTGAGATAAGACACAACCTTCTGAGGATGGAGAGGAAGGACTTAAGGCAGAATGAGCAAACACTTGTATGTTATGGGTTTAGTCGACACCCTTCGATGCAAGTTGTGTGGCACGAATGCGGAGACTCCCTACCATGTCCTGGCCTAGTGCCAGAGACTTGAGAGAGACCGACTTTTGGTCTTTGGCACCACTTCTCACGGGATGGACTCCAACGAAAACTCTTTCAGGAACTACCTGGCTTTCTTCCTGGCACTGACCTGTAAGACACTAGGACTGGCACAATAGGTCATCCGGCAGCGGTGCATATCCCACTTGTGGGACAGTCTGAAGATTATATATATACCTAAATTCTGGGAGTAAGGAAAGTCCCTCGTAAATTGCCCTTAAAGACAGTTGCTAGCCAACAGCTAAAATTCCATTGAACGTTTTCAAATGTATCGAATTGCTTTCTACAGTTACAGAGAACAGTAACATTACAGTTACATTTGTTTGTTTGATGGCGAGTCCTTACATCTGGCACACTTCCACACCGCCTTCCGCTGGCCCTCCTTCGACCAATTATCCGGCGTGTAACCGACGCAAACGGCATGGAAAATGGAACACAGAGCAGCTTCCGCTTGCGTAGCGATCTGTTTACAGCAAATTTCGCACGGATCCATGACCAGAAACGGAAACACAGCAGAGGGGCACAAGTGTATGAGAGTCCCACCGGGTTAGCCCAAGACAGCCACGAAATGTGTGACAAACAATGAAACAATGAGCAAAATACCTATGTGAAACACAAAGCAACGAAAAAAAAAAAAGAATGTGTAGTTTTGTTTTTGCTCTGCTACCAGTGCCATATAAGCTGACCAATGTCGCAGATCCAGCGAACATAAAAATAGCCCACGTCAGTCAGTTAAAAAAATTCATACCCTCCCGACAATAGACACCGTATCATTATCCTCCTCGCATTACGCCGATCGCCACTTGCACTCAGCCAACCCTCCACGACAAATTAAACTGCCAATGCATCCCATCGATACCGCAGCAACGTCTTCGTCATCACTGCAGCATCTGGGTTCCCGGGAGACAGGGGAAGGGAATGAAGGTACCCTGTTGCAGAAGAGGGGACTCAGCGACAACCTGGCCAGCAGCAACATCAGCAGCAACGAGGGCCTACTCGAGGGGAGGATGGTATGACAGAGTCACGACCTCTGGACTCGGGAGGCCAGGCCATCTTATCAATGAAGAGGGCCCTGAGCCGGAGAGCTCAGTCTCCTTTTACGCGCCGAAGCGTCGAAATGCAAAGCGCAGTTGGTGAGCCCCTACACTCTTTACGTCGGGAGGAGAATTATTTGTCCGGTTAACTTTAATATTTTATTTCCCTTTTTCAATTAAACCGAAGCAGTTACTTTCCTTTTATAATTTCCATTAATAAAGCCTTTTATTTTTACTCACAAAGAAAATTGGTTGTGTCCCCCTGAACATTCGTGACAAGAGAAACTTATACTTTTAGAAAATACGCCTTGGAAAATTCAGTATTTGACGCGTGAGAAGTATGAGGGATGATTTCACGATCTTAGGACAGAAAAGTAACCTAATTATGCCAATATAGAGAAAGATGTTTCACGTCCAGTAAACATGTAAGCTTGCTATTTAATATATGGTTTACTTGTCTGTCTGGTGCGCCAATTGTTCTCCTATTTTACGCAGTACGTTCGGGACACTTACTTTTGACAATCGATACCGCACCGTCTAAATTGTTGGAGGCTTCAGAGATTATATTAAATTATTCAAAATAATAATCGAAAAAGAATACAGATGGAGCACAACAGATATGAGCTGACCGCTCAATTTTTTGTGGTTAACCTTTTTATCAGGGCTATAGCTTAACCAAAGCTAATGAAATCCGTTTTTGCATTTGCGGAGTGAAGCGGTTAGGGCATGATAACCGAGTCTAAACAGAATTTACACAGTTGATGGAAACGACCCTAAATTCACTTCTCGTGAGCTCAAAAATCGTTTGTTCAGCTGTATCAACCACTTTCCTGCTTTTCTCAAAAGTTGACGGGGTTTGGAGATTTCTTGAGTTCACGATGCTTCCAGACTTTTGATGATTCTCTGGACGTTTGTTACCTACTGCGACAACCAAACTCAATCATTCGTGTTTACCAAGTGATGAATTAGTGATTGTTGATGGAAAAAATGACAAAAATGACTAAGTTCTAAATGATACTTCATTTTTACTTTTCTTGGCACTACGAAGTAGAAGGGAAAGTGTAATGACAAAAAAGTTTGATTGCTGAGTCCGAAAAACACCATGTGGTAAAACGCGATGTGTCTGCGAACACGATTGAGATAAAACGGCTGAACCAAATCGGTTGAAATCTGATATTTGGTCGGCAAGTCGCCATGGGACGCCAAAATAAATGTATGAGCAAAATCGTTCCAAAATTAACTTAAACCATCATAGTGATCAAAACACCGAATATTTTCTTCTCAAAAACGGCTTCAACGATTATGATTAAACCTTCCATGTGTTAAAAATAACGCGGCACTAGATAAAATTCCAATTCGCGAGAATATGACGAGAGGAGCAGAAAATATCGTCAAACATAAACATGAATGTAGATTTTAGAGCAGTTTCGTCCTTATAAATTCTTTTCAAACGATACTAGAGTTCTCAGAAAAATCAAGGTGGTCGTCCAACAAATTACCTATAAGATGATTAGGAGCAACCCCAGAAATTCCGGAATTCCAGCCACCCTGAGTTAACCTACTTTCATTTCTCACAGTTCTTTACTCGACAATTCCAAAACCATTACCATTCTTTAAAAAAATCTGCTGACACTCTTATGAATAGCCTTTGCGCTGGTTACACAATAGTAGTCTGGTAGAAGCAAGTCGATAAATTCCGAAGTATTAGTAGCTTTCAAATATTTTTGTAGAACGTTGTTAGAACCTAGATGAAAAACAAAGTTTTATTGGTTGGTGGAGTGGTTGAATTCGCAGCATGCACGTAGAGCCTCGCAATGTTGTGTAATCCATCGCACCAGATATATATATATTCTCAATTTTCGTAATGGATCAAGCTCCTACAATCGAGTTACAGTAATAATATTTGGGGCCGGTTATTTTAGAAGTGGATTTAATTGCACGCATAAGCAAATATATTGAGATTAAATTAGGACGCACAATCATCAAAGCATTTGTCGTGACGTCATTAGCTTCGTTTTGAAATATCTCTGAAAATAGGGGGCCGCTGAATTACCGCTGAATTGCTTCGGTTACAGCACTTAATAGGCGAAGTAAAGAATGAACAATTCAATTCCCAATTAATAAGTATTTTTGCGGTATTATTATGCGCCTATTTGATATTTATCCCGCTGGTCACTATAGGACTCCAAAATAATGGTATGAGCTGAATCGGCCAAAACAAGTTATCGCAAGTTATCATAGTGATCAATACGCGAAATATTTTTTAAATCAAAAACAACTCGAACTAATGGGTTAAGAGTTCAATTCAAAGTACCGTTTTTTCTACTAATTCTTTTCGCAATGTTTCCAATATAATTCCAGAACTCTAAACTCAAGCCCTCCCATAAAATCAAGTCGCCCGTCACATTAGTTACCTAAACGTTCATCACTCAATAATAGTCATGGCATAAGTAGCAATAGCTCAATAAATTTTGTAACTTTATGTACTGCCACTGTGAAACGAGAAGATGTTCAAATTAATTGAGTGAGTAATAGATTTTATTATTAACGACTGAAGCTACAAAAAAAGCGGAATGTACGTGAGGCGGAGGAAAGTTGTGTGATTCGTCGCACCAGATACTTTTACTTTTCGTTGCCCTAGGGAACGTACTGCAATCGTGTAAAAAACAGTTAGGCTTTTTCAGGTCAGACGTTTTGAGGCATTCTGAATCGAATAAATCTGATTTCGGTTTGTGTCAGACATTTTTCCTAGCCAATCTGGAGGCCACACTCGACCAATAACTCATTTGGTATCGAGGAACACCTTTCGTAATTAGTATGACGAATAAGTTTCTTCCGTACTCCAAACATTAAGTATCTCCCTTCATCAGTTTCCGACGATTACAAACCACTTCCAAAACTTCTAAGTTGGAAACGTAAGTTCAGTAAGAAACGTATTTTCAAAAACAAAACATGAGCGTTAGCGGGCTAGAGATGAAAATAGAGCGATGAAAGGGGACGTGAAGAAAGGAATAAAATCGCCAACCAAACGGGCAAAGGCTTCTTCATGTAGTTAATTAATTAACCCCAGTTCTGACTTCTTGATGCATGAAATTAGCTCCCCAGAAACTGCTAGGAATAATTACCCTTACATGTCAACAGCAGGTCTAATTATTGCGAGAATGTAGCCTCATTTGCTAGTTGACGTCAAACCCCTATGCTTGTTTGTGTTTCAAGAGAAGAATAAGTTTGAAACAGTAAGCAGCCCTCTTCCAGCTCCTGAAAATGGAGTTATTATTAGTTATTAATATTTCGCGAGTAAACTGGCTTTAGATGAAGGAATGACAGATATGGGTTACGCTGGAGTGCGCCGGGGGAGTCATTATGAACGTTATTACTGTTACTGTCAAGTACCTGTTGGCTGGAAGTGTACTGTGGGAGAGAGTGTTCGATTTAAAGCATCATCTTTGAGTGAATGTGAAGATTGCATCTGTACATTGAACGCACTCACTCACAGTACGCTACCCTTCTGAGAAAACAGACACATTATACTCATTGGCGTACGAGCATTTCAGCGATGTTGCGAATCAGTTTTCAACGAGCATTTCTGTGATGAAACAGCATTTCGGAAGTTGAACAAACTATGTAAGTCTCCCAGAAAATGTCTGGTACAACGCATCACACAAATTTCCTCAGTTCTACATTAATTCAGCGATTTCCGTCTCTCTAGCAACTAATCAAACTAGATTTTCATTCAGTATATGCAAACTCAGCTGAACTGTCTGCTCATAACGTTTCAGATTTTATTGAGCCACTCCTGCTCATGCCACGATCATTATTCAGTAATCAGTACGTGGTCCATGAAAATGTCAACATGATTCTCTTGGGAAAAATCGAGTTAGGAGTTATGGAAAGACAGGGGAAACTGATGAAAAAATTAGTTAAAAATGGCGTTAGTTGAATTCCGGGATTTCTCGGCAGTTACTGGGGCACTGAGACTCTGTGTAGCATGGGCAAGAGACGGGGGAGAGGCTGAGTTCAAGGGTGAACTGACCGTAAGGGGATGGCAAAATGAAGGGTGAGTCGTGAGGGAATAGAAAGGAGTTTACAGGAAAACTCACTGAATCATTGAGAAAGCTTCAATTGTGGGGGGTTGTCAGCTTTGGAAATACTAATCCTTGTGTTCAGCCAGGCTTATAATATTGAAAGGAAGAAGACGATTGAGCCTGTGGTTTTAAATCGAAAGACTAGTGGGATGTGAAGGTTACAACAGCTCAGACTCGGTAACTCTGTTCGGGTTGAGGACACTGGCCTCCTGGTATAAATTTGACTTGAGCTGAACCAAACACTGCTACGAAAGTTAGTCAAAAAAGCGACTGTACTTTGTATTTAGGAATTACTTTGTAATCGTAGTACAATCTTCATCAGTGGAACAATGACGTGAACAGCGCAATAAACTATCAAAAGATTAGGCAAAACTCAATTATATTACAGTTTTTTCTTGATATAGCCCTTTTATATAGTGCTATCACAAAAATCGTGCGTGTAGTCTAATGTTCTACGCGTACGATGATAGTTATCAATGGTCAAACGACAGTTTTGAGCAGCTTGTACGTTGTAGAGTCAGAAGACTGTCATTTTATTGTATTTTTTCATTGCATAAACCTCAAAACTCTAGAACAAAAAATATGAATATCGAATTGACAGTTCCAAGAGATACGTGAACGCCACTGGTCACTCAATAACGGTCGTTTCCTAAGTAGTAGCAACTCCATAAATTCCGGAACGTTTAGTAACCGCTAGTGTTTTGCAGTTCATTTCTAGATCGCTGTACAGCACATCTAGATCCGATACCGACCTTGTATTTCGATTGTTCCTCGTTGTCTCTCGTCGGATTGATTTTACAAGGGGCTTCGCCGGCTTAGACGATGCCTCGTGTATTTTCAGACTTTTCGCGACCTACTTTGGGTTGTTCCAGGAATGATTCATTTTTTTATTATTCCGAGAGGTGGGTCGTACAATCGCCCTAAGACAATTTCGAAGAAAGTTGAGAGCGGGGAAGAGCATTTTATGTACCCGAGGAAAATATGCCGTTATAACGATAATTCCTCCCTCGCGGTCCTCCGGGAAGGATTTTAGATTTTAGAAGAGAGTCGCTCCCGCTTATTATGGATGAGGTTTTTGCCAGCCGGTGGGTATGGGAAATGAGGGGGAGGGGGAGGCAAGCAGAATCCCGTGGTAGCTTTTCTCGCTGACTTGCAGTCGATGACTGGGATTAAGGGGGTGTCGACTGGGGACAAAATCCTGGTAAAGGTGCGAATCCCATCCTCAAATTGTAAACGGTTTCTCGGTTCAGACTTTCTTTTCTCGCCGATTCATTCTTATTTTTTCACTGCTGTCAACTTTTTTTCCTCTCCCGCTCTTGTCTGCCCCATTTCCCCAAGGGAAGCGAAAAATAAAAATGTTGGCGTGAAGGCGTGATTGGCCTAATTAGTAGTTTGATTCTTTGGTGGGCTTTAAAATTCTCTCTTACGTCAGAGTGCAATGTATGCTGATTCAGAGAAACGTTAATAGTATTTTGATATTATGAACACAAGAGGAACAGAAACAAGGATGAACGTGACCGAAGGCATTGTCTTCAAAATTAGTGCGAGTGGGTAAAGGTGCGTCAGATTGTAAACTTACCGATTTGATGGGAAGGGTCAGAGATAAAATTTACGAACAAAGTTCGTATCATGATGAAGTCCTGCGTGGGAAGGGAAAGTATCGTCGGGCGATTGAGAATCCAGGAATGACCGTTACGGCTTAGCTTTGAACTTTCAGAGAATCCAAATTCTTTTCAGGGGCTGAGAGATCGACTATCTGGGCGACCACTAATCAGAAAGGGCTTAAGGCACCCCTAAAAAACGTTCCTTTCAAAGGTAATCTAAAACCTACATCAATTCAGTAATACTCAATTGTTTACTTTCCTCTACCCTACGCAGGAGTAATAAAAGGTATGCACCCAACTGAAAATCAAATTTCTTCGCGTTTCTAGGGCTTCTGAGTCCGAAAAACATTTGAAGAAAATGGTCTGTGAGTGTGTCTGAACACAGCGGATTGAAAACGGATCAAAATATTTCAAATCCTAATGTTTTGCACGGATAATCCCGAATGAAAAAGGGCGAATTACATTTACTATGTTCTTTCAATTAAGGTCGTGGCATATATAGCAACAGTCTAACAAATTCTTCAACTTCGAGCGCTATATTTTAGAGGGTCATATGAACCGAATGACAAGTAAAATGTATTAGTTGCTAGAATGTACGTGGGACTGAGGAAAGTTATGTGATGCGTCGCAACAGATATACTCAGTGCTTTCCCTGTAATTTCAGAACTTAACTAAATAATCGATGCTCGATAAATGTGACGTTATTGCTATTGGAGGCAGACGAATAAATTACGGAACAGCTGGTTCCCATCGAACCTGGTATGTTCTACCAGCATCCATGAAATCTGTGTCCATAATAATAACTGAATGACGTGGTGTTGAGGAAAGTTATGTGATGCTTGGTACCAGATATTTTTGTACAGATGAAGTTCCAAGACCTCTTGCTGTGTGGCCCTCTACCGCGCTACAAAATCGCGCTCCAAGATCACGGATGTCGCTCCGGTTTGACGTCGACAAAGAACGTCGGGCCCGAAAATCGGAAATTAAAGCCAGACCGATCTCCTCCATCGTTTCTCTCCAACGGTTGAGCCGTAAAGGGCGACAGCCATTTGGAACGTCCCAATTCCTTCCAGCCCTCTGCCTGGACGTGTTCTGTATTAACTGAAGGGACGACTTGAAAGGTTAGGATATTGATAACTCTGGACGTTTGGCTCTACAATACGAAGTTAATGGTCATCGATCGTTAAATTGATGTGAAATCAACGCCAGAACTCATTTTACTGTCCTCCTGGCCGTAAATAACCTTAGCTTACCACCAATAAATATGTTTTACAATTGCCCAGTGGCTGAAGGGATGATGTGCGGAAGGCTTTGTCAAGCACTCACAGTACAGCCAAGTTTGGTCAAGACTCATAAATAAGCTCACAATCAGCTTCCCGCCAGTCAGCAATTCTTATGTTCGGATTTGATGCAATCTACTAGGAAATATACGTGCAATCGCATATTTTTCCTCTTGGCTTCAAATGGCTAGTGAAGTGAACACGACAAAGTTCAAACAGTAACATTAATTTTGGCGAATCAATACATTAACGAAAATGTTACTGAATTTTACATGTTTTCAACTCGTTCTTCGTTTCATATTAATTTCTTCAACTTTCCCAATAGTTTTCACTCGACCTACTAATGCATTTATGTTCCCTGACTGTATGAAGTAAAAAGGAAAGTCATGTGATTCGATCAAATTTGTATAAGAATGGTACATGCATGCTCTAACCTTGACATAACTACCAAAAAGCGTCACGCTGAGAAGTAACGAAATCATGTCACCGAATGAGCGTATAAGAAACATAAGTCCCGCTTCCCTCCTAAGGCACATGTAGTATTGGAGCGATATTGTACAATACCTTCCAATGCGGGAACCTTGACCCAGACAAGTTCTCACGTTTTCGCTGCAGTATCTAAGCAGGCATCTGTGGGTATGAGTTCTATGTTTTCTTCTTCTTTCCGTTGAGAAAATAGTGAATGTGTGTCTATGAACGTGATTGAGAGGGAACGGCTCAACGAAATGGATTCAAATTTGAAAGTTAGCCGCAAGTCAGCATCGTACGCCACAATAAGGGTATGAGCAAGATAGTACCAAAACTAATTATAGTTACTATATTTTTTGTTCAAAAACGACCCCCGCAATTCCGAGTAAATTTGTTGTATGGACAGCCCCAAATGACATGACAGTACTGTACAATGTTCGTTCTTGAGAAAATAAAGCACAAGAAATTATCGAAAATTTCAAAGAAAGACATTCTAGTGCCGTTTTTTCATCATGAATCTCGCTCATGTTACGCTAGCGTTCTCAAAAAATCAAAGTAGTAGTTCATTAAGTGGCGACTGAGCTTTAATATTGGTCATAAGATTATCAGGAGCAACTCCGGAATTCAAAGTTACGCAATTTTGTCAACTTGTTGCAGTGTTTCACCTGTAAGTACAGTAAACATGAACCTGCCCAAAAAAAGTTTTCAGCCCCATCAATTACCTTTAATAAATAGCAGCAGAACAAGGTATCCCGGAACTTTAGTTGCTGCCATTTTCTGTTTGAACGATATGTTTTTACAAGTTCTATGAACTGAGTGAAAAATAGATTGGATTATTAGCTACTGTTTGGAGCACGAATGGGAGAGTGTGATACTGAGAGATAAATGAAAGTGGTGTGCGTGAGTGAGGACTGTATTACGCTTGACACAAGGGACTCTCAATACATGTGAAACTGGTTGTGAGATACTAAGTGGAGGGAGAGAGAGTTGAGTTGTGAGTAGCGTGAGCTGAGAGACGAATCGTTGGGAGAACTGGGCGATGACTGTATCGTGAGAGCTGAAAGATGACTGACTTGGAAGGAGCTGTCTGTTGTGAAGAGGAATCTAAAATTGATGGGTGGGAAAAGGTAGATGGGCATGTGCAGGACAGGGGGACTTCCATTGTCAATAGAAAATAACTGAAGAGTTGGACTTTCCATTCGTAACAAAAGTGCTTGAGGACGAAGGTGTTTGGGGAACGATGACTTTCCTTTTGGGCTAGTGCAGACATTTTGGAGTTTAAAGACCCAACCAATTCGCCCTGCCGCATCCTCAACATTTTTTTCCAATTTTTCAGTAAATGTGAATGGTTTCGTCGGCGTGAATGGGGTTTTCTAGTTAGGTACATTGTAAGCAGCTATTACGGAAGTTGAATGATCAGCAATGAAAGAACGTAGTCTCCTCATTCACATTCGCGGTCTAAGCGCTACAGCTTATAATTATAGTCGTTTCCAACTACACGGAAAAGAGCACGCCATTCGTGCGTTACGCGGCTCTGAGGGCATGGCCGTACATCGGCCTCAATTCGACCCTCCCGAATCGGTGGAAATGAGGTTTCCCTTGCATCGTTGCTAAGTTGAAATGGGAACCCTGGAAACTCATATCGGACCGGTACATACGAGTGGACCCACCATGAACTGTAACTCGGAAAATGAAATAAATCGAAGGGGGTTTCCCCGAGATCGGGGAGCGTTATAAGTAAAGGGATGAAAGAAGGGGCTGCTGGAGAGTGGTGGGGGGTTGGATGGAGCGCAATTTCCGGGACGGTTATTACCTTCGCTGATTGGAGCTCCTAGCCGATCCGCGTTTTCGCAGTTAACCCCAAATTTATCGTGGGAATTGCCAACAGGGTTATGACCAAACAATAAATTTCACTCCCCTTCTGCTCCGATCGCCTCAAGGTAGGTATTGATAACCGGCGATCATTTCTTCTTAATGCAACGACTTTCGAAATAATTCCGTTCTCTCGATAAACTTGTCTTTCTCTCCTACAATATAATTTTTCGCTTACACGTTATTCCCTAAACGAGTTGACACAGACGGTTGTTCTAAGATCAACTAAGTGCTGACCGTTGTGCTCGAAGTAACCGATGATATAATTACATTTGACATTTTCTATAACGGAGCAGGAGAAAACAGTCGGACGCCGGCCAAACTAGGCCAAGCCACGACCTACGATGTTTTTAAAAGGCCAATGTTTTGTAAACACGGCATATAAAGGAACCAGAGTTCTCGACGTTCCAAGATCGAATGCTCATGTCATCACGTCACTTTCGTCCAATGAGCTGATTCCTACGTAGACATGCGCCTTTCCTCTTCAAGATACAGACCTATGAAACAAAAATTGTTTGTTTTTTTCTTCACTTTTTGCCCAAAAGGCTTCAAAGAATTTCACCAAACTCACAGTGTTCGGCTGGCCAAATTAGCTGGGGTCTTTGACCTTCAAAATGTCCACATTAGCCCTAACGGAATGTCATTGTTTCCCCTTACACCTTCGTCACCAACCCTTTTGTTTGTACCTGTGGACCGCTCCTTAGTTATTTCCTCCTAGTTACAACGGATTTTCCCTGTCCTGGACTTTCCCATCCGTCTTTCTCACCCCTCAATTTGTAGATTCCTCTTCTCAACAAATATCTCCTTCCAAGTCAGTCCTCATTCAGCTCATGCGAACAAAAGTCGTCTCCCACTTCTCCCAATGATTCGTCTCTCAGCTCGCACTACTGCCAACTCAACTCTATATCTCTCTTCCACTTAGTATCTCACAACCAGTTTCACATGTATTGAGAGTGGTCGAGTACGACCAAACCTCGCCATAATTAATCTGCGGTATAAACATACCAAACTCAGTGGACAATGACTCTATTTTTCTATTAACGATAACTGTTTTCGCATTAGTAAATTGAACCCATTTTTTTAGGATCGTCTTACGCGTACTCAAATTGGAATACATGCGTTTCGTTTGTAATCTACTACAGAGCGTATTCTGGCGTATCAACTGCAATCCACAACTCCGTATTCTCTTCTCAGGCATTGCCCAATGGCATAATTGTATCAGAACTTGCTGGTATCCGGTTGCTTTTGCAGAACAACGCGAAACGATGAAGTAACAGTGCGAAATAAACTAAAAAAACAGGTGTGACGCATCTACAATTCACCACTGGTGCCTTTTTTAACTCCATTTATGCGAATGACCAAAAATTAGTTTTTTTAGAGACGAAAATGAGAGAGATTAGAGATTTATTAGAGACCGTGGGAAGATTGATGACACTCGATGTAGAATAATTTATTTTTTGTTGATAGCCATATGGCTGTTGGACTACCTTCACTTCTCACTTTACTCTGAAAAATCTGTTAGACATTGATTTTGGTACATTTCGTCTTTTTATGGTGCTGCTGTCTTCATTTTCACACAAATGAAAATTGTGTAGCTATTTACCAAAAGTAATCTAATCGCCATTAATAGTTAGAGCAGTCTTGAAGATACAATAGTTATTTTGTTCACTAAATACTGAAGTTGGTTTAGGATCCCGATTTTGCTCAAATATTGGTAGCTCTATCAGTTACCTCTAAAGTGGTTTGTTTCGGTTAAGGTGAAAGTCGCGGCATAAGAAGTTGCCTAAGTTACTACGTAGAACGTCAAGTTATGCTTTACGAAACACGAATTGAGTGAATTCTAGATTGGGTTAGGTTCTAGAGAAGTACGTGGGGCTGTCGCACTCGATATTTTTGTCTTACTCTTTTAAAACCTGTATTTTCTCAGAGATTTTCAGCGTGGTTCAAGTGGTTGGTCAAACTGTGGGAGGAATACGTTTAATAGTTCTTCAACGCTCGATTCCTCACCAGCTCAATAATAAGTGAATCAATAAAGCAATGGAGTGTTTGGTATAGTGTATCTATTACACGATGAATATAAAAAAACCCCTGCAAATTATTACACAATGGTTTATTATTCTCTTGAACAGCTTGACCTAGTATTAGTGCTCCCCCATCCCATTCTATTCAGCATCGAATACTAGTAAACCATACGAAACATGACCTGACTACAATGGAACTACTGGAAACTAAATATTCCCCCGGCGCCGTCTGATCCGATGGAGTGGTGGGAGGAGGGCTTCCAGCGAACCCTCGCTCGGCAATTGGCAGGACATTGTGAGTCCAAAGGGCGCTGCGAGTCGAGCAGGCCTTGAAAACGATGCGAAACAAGGCTTATTTGCCATTATACTGCGTTTCGTTAATTTTTTTAACCATTTTTTGCCCATAACAACCATGGGCTTCGCCCAATCGGATGACCGAGATGGCGGGCACAACTAGATACCAAATGGGATTTTTGTGCGAAAGAACGAATTTTTTAGACCACGTTAAAGGCGGACGGGGGACGGGGATGGCGGATAGTCATTGCAAATTTGGAATCTCCATGTCTTGAGACGTAAAGTATCAAATTTTGAGGGGGGGTTGTAAAAAATTTTTCGTGACCGAAAACATAGGGGTATTATTCATAATGAACAATAAACCAAAAGTAAATCGATCTTTAGTGTACGAAAATATCAGAGGTTCAGAAATGCGTTCGCAGAAGATGATAAGGCACACGAGAATGGGAGAAGATAAGTTCAGAAATAAATTAACGGGGTGAGTGTGAGCGAGGGCATTACTTTAAATGAACGAGTTTGATGTGAGTATACAAGCGGGACAGAAGGGGGCTCTGAATACGTGAACTGGAGTCAGTGGAGCTGTGGCTGGCAAGAGAGCTGATAGATGAGGAGAAGCGTTCCTTTGTCTGGAGGAGAAGCCGAATGCACCGGCAGTTCAGACTTTCCAGGGGCTAACGTCAGAAATAATTGGATTGAACGAACCTGGGAAAGGCCCAAGCTTCCAACTACTTTGACCTGTGCCGAACAGCGTAGGAAAAGCGTTATAGCAAAGCTGCAGATCAGATTAACCAAAGAAGATTTAAAAAAATGTCTTATAGGGAAACACTGCGGAAGTTCTGAATTTGGTTTTGAGGTTTCTCCTGATCATCTTGTGGCCGTAGTTAAACTCCTACCGTGTAGGTATTTCGAATGCCATTCTGATTTTTTTCAGAGCGTAATGTGAGCAGATTCAAGAGCACTGCACTAAAACCGCTTTTCGTCGACAGTTTGAATAATGTATTGTGCTGTTTTCGTCATTTTCCTACGAATGGACTTTTTGTGGTAAATTTACATCATCTGTGCTTCGAATTTGGTCAAACAGGAACCCATCTGGAGAAAATTAACATTAGGTGTTTCGATTACTATAACTGTTGTTACTTTTGAACCGATTTCACCCCTATTTACCTCATATCCAATGACAAAATGGAGAAAGGACGATTGTCTATTTCCACTAAATTTGAGTTACAATGTTTGATCGATTTCGATCGTTAGGTAACAAGACGCAACTGAAATGGTGTTATTGGGATTCCAAACCACTGGAACCTATAGCTCTGAACTTAGATTTTTCCCTTGATTAGATTATATCCAACGCCATGAGGCTGAGGAAAATGCGCGTTTGTTGTATAATTCAGTTCTGATTCGCAGGTATGCTTTCGGCCATTCCAAAACAATTTTCAAAAGTTGAGAGGTGGAAGAAGAGTGATTCTCCCTACAGCTAAACATGGATGGTTGGCAATCACCTCCGAGCTTGAAGAAGAGTATTACCGATTACAATACTTCTAACGGGAAACCCGTTTTCCATGGAATCAATAATTTAAGCTTGTTCGTCGAATCGGGCCGCCCGCATTTCTCCTACAGGCACGGCGTAATGTACGCAAATTGTCTGTTCATTCGTGTGCTTTCGAGTTGTGATATGACGTTGGATTTACGCAAAAACCGATCGGAGAGGAAATGCTGGGGTGAAGCTCTGACTATCGGCGGTACGCCAGCTCGTAGGGGGCAAATTAAATTACGAATACGAGTTTTGAGTATCGTTGGGTTGGAAAATCACGGCTTGCAACGTCCTGTATGTTTTATTTTATGGATGAACAAGGGGGAATTTTATAATCTCTTCGTTGGCGATATGACCTCATCGTAGACTTTGGGCTGAATGGACATTTTTACTTTCTTTAGTCCCACGAAGTATGAAGAAAAGTTATCAGCCGATGTTCAAATAAGGATTTGAAATAATCGACCTAAAACTGACCATAGTTGTCGTAACGCTCGAGACATCAATCCCCACCCTTCCAAACCAGATGGCGTAACTATTACATAGATTTCTCGTTCGTGTCAAAAATTACGAGAGTCCCGTAGGAAATATCGTTAATATGACACTAGAGTTCTCAAACAAAAGTTGCGATAGTAAACTAAATCACTCGCGATGAAGTTGTGAAAACCCATTTCATAAAATAAAACGAATAAAAAATATATAACGGTTGTCTATTTCCACTAAATTTGAGTTGCAGTGTTAGATCGACTTCGACGGATCATTTTTCATCTCTTGTCACCATTGCTCGCAGACATTTATGTGGACCATATCGAGAAACAGATTCTTAACATATGGAAACCTAGTAACCTCTTGTATTGGTATAGATAGGTAGATGATATTATCATACTATGGACAGGAACAGAAAAAGACAGTAAAATTCTTTTCATGAGAGCATATATCAACTACACATATTAAATTCACTCTTGAGTTAGGCGGTAATTCTCTTAACTTCCTCGATCTTTCTGTCTCCGTGAATAACAAACGGCACGGAATTTGCTATTTTCCGATAAGAGACGTATAGCGATATCACTATTCATTACTCATCAAACCATCCACGAGTTCATGCCGCTTTCCATAGTATGATAAATCGAGCATTATCTATACCAATGAGTACAGAATATTTATTCAATGAAAAATCAGTAATTAAGAATATAGCGGCGAGCAATGGTTATCATGAAGAGCTCGTCAATTCTATCTGGAATAGGGTCCTTAAGAAAAATAGTAGAGCCGGGATTTTAAAGCTAGTTAGAGAGGTTATAGTTGAAAGTAGGAATTGGATTAGCATACCATACTATGGGCCTGTTTCCGACAAAATATCCAAAATTTTATCATCTAGAGGGTATAAGTTGGGTTTCAAAATCGAAGCAGTCTTAAATCTTCATTAGGCTCGGTTATTGATAAAAGTGGAATGTATAAATTGGAATGCTCTTGTGGGCTAGAGTATTGTGGACAAACAGGACGAAAATTCAAGGAAAGAATTAGGGAGCACGAAAAGGATTATAGGGATAACAAAGGTGGTTCAACTTTTGCAAATCACCTGACCGAATCCAGCCACTCTTTCTCTTTTGATCTAACAGATAGGCAATACATTGAATTTCTCCATTTTTGCCCCAAGGGACGTATGTTGGATGTACTTGAGAAATTTGAAATCATCAAAAGTAACGGGTTAGATAGGTGTTTAAATGAGGCGATCCCTCAAAACATTCCTCCATTGATGGCTTCATTTTTATGAAACCTTGTTTGACCTTAGTACAATAACCCCTTATTAATTTTCCCTTTTCCGCTATCCCGCTACGATGTACCTGCCACTGGGGAAACCCGACCCAACGTTCTGTGTATAAGAGAACCTCTCTGCGATTCCCTTTTCAATTGCCTTTTTTTTGTTACTGATGATGACTTGACCGTCGAAATCGATCTAACACTGTAACTCAAATTTAGTGGAAACAGACAATCGTTATATATTTTTTATCCGTTTTATTTTATTCATTAATGATATTGGAATAATGAAGAACAACCTCAGTTAAATTTTGGAATTCAAACTATTCACAAGAACTATGAAACGGGAACCTTTCCACAAAAATCACGTTGATAGTTCCATAATGTACCTATTGCACTCCTTTTGTAGTTTTCCTTTGGATGAAAATCTCTTGTTACTGTATAAATAAATGAAACTGTACACAAAAAATATTTTTCTTTAATTTTTGAGAAAATAAATATTTGAGGTTTTGATTACTACGGTGACCGTGGTTAGTTTTCAACCAATTTGGATCATACCCTTATTTTGGCAAGATGGTGGCTTCTGTTTAGAAACTTTAACGAGAGTCGGGGATTGTAGGAGGGTGGAAGGGAACTAGGAGGGTGTTGGGGCGTGCAAGAATCTGGCAATGCTTCTTATCTGCAACGAATTCACTAGTACCGAACAGAATTAGACGAATTAGCCTTTATGACACTTGGGCCGTGGGAAAAACGGAACTAAGCATTCGTTTCCAAAATATTCCTCTTCCACTAACTTAATACTTACTAACCTCTCCTTAGATTAGATTTCGTATCTCAGCTCTTTCCAGATCCGACCCAAAAACGGACATTTATCACTCAGTTCTCTCACTACGCTCTCGTCTCCCAAATTCAGTTCATCTACTCAGAGACCCCCTTGTGTCGTGTAAATTCTCACTCACACTCGTATCTCCAACTATTTTCGCTTCTTTATAGCGAAGTGTATAAGTACAGTCCCTTCTCGCGTTCATCACGTTAATACATACTTCAAACTGCAACTCATGACCCCCCTCTCATGCACCCAACAGCCATTGTGTGCTACTCCTTGCTGTTTCCCCAACATCGTGCGTTTGTATCGTCTGTGGAATTCCCCGCAACGGTTGTTATCAACGCTGCCGTCCCACCACGCTCCACGCTTGCGCCGTTTTCAGCAGCGATTGTCATTACTTCATGTGGACGATTTTCAATGGTACCATATTGTTCACGGTTCTGGGTGAAAGTGTAGTCGGTGAATTCGTGCGCAGTAATTTCACGAGAGTTTGACAACTTCTGAATAGACGCTATTGTGCCGAACGATTTCTATTATTACAGATTGAACTCTGCGTTCTACCCGCGCTACGCAATTTTTTTGAACGCGAGTACTGTAGTTGTCAGAGCATTAATTAATTGCGAGTGTTCCCCCTTCCACGCGTTGTGTACGCTCGTTTGTTTCGGCTAGCAATCAAATCTTCAACGAATCTCCGCTTCCTTTCATAGCAATCTCCCTAGAGAACTGGGGAAATTACGCCTCGCCAATTCCTACGAGACAGCTCACAATACGGTCTCCTCAGGAGGAACGTTTAGTCCTGAACAACTCGTCAGGAAGCTGAGTTAATTGGAT
The DNA here is from genome assembly GCA_020466155.1 of Pachypeltis micranthus. Taxonomy (NCBI): domain Eukaryota; kingdom Metazoa; phylum Arthropoda; class Insecta; order Hemiptera; family Miridae; genus Pachypeltis; species Pachypeltis micranthus. The sequence goes on from CM035769.1 coordinate 46,799,389, forward strand.
TTAAGTAAAAGGAGTTGGTTACCCTGCGCAAGACGCCATCTTTATATTTCGTTTCTTTTAAAAGTAATCAATTGAACAAGATTTCTTTTGTCAGTTGGTGATAAGAATGGCAGAGAGGTGCTGTTTCCTTTCCTCAAGCCGAAGTAGTATCGTAGCAAACAGTCTAACTCTTATAGTTTGGGGATTCGTGAAGTTGGTATCGTTCAGTAGTTTGGTACTTGATCAAACCGTTTACATAAGTGAACCCCTGCTGCTGCAGAAGAGCTTCAGAAACACTTCAACTTACAAGTGACTGTGGGCACGAATAGCTAATATAGTAGCATAGCAATACACGGTCTAGCGAACGGTTCATTTTGAAAAAACAAAACAAAACAGCTGATCATCAAGTACTAAATGTTTGATTTAAATGTCAGACGTTCGAATTTGAAAAAAAAATTTACGAATAACACTACTATTTCTACTTTTCTTAGCCTCATTGAGTAGAAAGGAAAGGGGTCTTGAGCGATGGAATCTGATAGCTTCAGATCAATGTGGGGCGTCAATATAAGGGCATGAGCAAAATCGGTCCAAAATTATAGTTGTCTAAGGATCGAAGCACCAAGTATTCCTTTTCTCAAAACTGGTTTCAGCCCTGTGAATCCCGCTTTCTTTAAATGAATCAGTTAAATTACAGGTTGTCATTACACTCCCTCGTTAGTTCAGAACGTGGCCGTTGTTTGATGACCCTTTGAACTGCACTTTCCTTGAATCCAAAAGAAAGCTAGATGTCGGTCGCATATCACGATCTCTCTTCAAATGCGATGGATTGCTGCAAGTGGCGTCAAGGGAGAGGTTCTGTAAAGATAATGCCATTCTCGAGTGTGGGGCTCGCGATCCAGAAAATCGAGTATTCCCCGGCACGTCTTCAAATAATATTTAGCTCACGTATTCCATACCAGGGATCGTAAATACTGGCGCCGGAGTTTTAACTGCCTTCTTCCGAGACACGGGACGGCCGAGTTTCGCAAACTGCCGCTTCCTCACCCCATTTCAAACTTTTCAACTTGAGCTTTCTGGAGGTTGTGGAAAGGTAGCCGAGACGAGATGGGGGACATGCGGAGGAAGTTCATTTTATGCTTAATTCCTTTTATGCGAGCGCTGAAAATGAGTTTCCTGTCCATTGTGAGAGAAACGACGCTACTTCACTGCCGACTTCCTTCCTTCGCCGTTTAAGTCCTGGTACATAGGCTTCGGGTTCTGTAAGCACCCATTTGAGCTTTTCTTCGGAGCCGCAGGAGTTAACTATTTTGTTCTTCCAAGCTCCTGAGGATGTAATTGAACGTGAGCTCATAGTTAAATTTCTAGAAGACTCCACTCTTCACACTCATTACCTTTTAAACTTGTAACACCGCTCGTTCACCTTCTAATGTCTGTAACTTAACTGACATGAGCAATTTTACAACCCTTACACACCTCTCCGCCAAGCTCGCAATAATTTCACCAACTTCAGTTGAAGGTTGTCAAACTGAGATGTTGCGGGGAGAAATTACAGATTCAACGTCAATACTCTGTTGGGTGCAAGAGGGGGGAAGAGAGAGAGAGAGAGAGAGAGAGAGAGAGAGAGAGAGATGTGTGTGTTGTCGCCGCTTCGTATGGCAGTGTCTCGTGTCAGGTGTAACATCAGGGTTGCAGCCTTGACCGTGTCCTGGCGTGTTGTGTGGTACTGAGGAGATGCGTTGCTCGGGTCGTACCTTAACTGGTGGTCGTTCTATCGTGGAACATCCTCTCATCCGTCTTTCCTTCCCCGTCCCAATCCTTCTATCCCTAGAGTCGGCTTAGGGTAATCTGGGCGCCCTTCCCATTTCCTTAGTTATTATTTATTTAGTTTTTCCTGTTTGGGTGTCACCGTCCCATTTACGGTGAGCTTTGAAAAAAAAAAAAAAGGTGTGCGTGTGACGAAATTCAGTACGGGCAAAGAAAGGAAGCTGATGTAAGAAAGACACAGCAAGTACACTGTACATGCTCCTTTGGCCAAGCACCTCCAATTATGCCCATTGGATTGCACTTTTCCTCCCACGTGCCACCCTCTTCACGAAAGTGGCTCATGACGATTTCAACCATGGGCTCATGTCTGACGAGGATCCATCGCCAATCTGTCGTTTCTATTCTCTTCTATCCCTTTGTGACCCAGCACCCAACACAAGTTATAGTATACTGTTCAACCAGGGTCCTTTCAGACCTTCCCCCCCCCCCCCGACGAAACGGTATATGAAGCTTGGGTCTGACGTAATGCAAACATTTTCCCGTTTATAACACTGGAGAGAGCTTTTTGTAGCCCAAAATGGCTGTGACGGCTGTGAAACCTACTCGTCGAGATGGAGCGAACAAGTCAAATGCTAACAATTTTTGTTGTTTGATTTCGCGGCTTGGAATTCAAAGGGGCTGGTAAATTCACGCTTAATGACCATTTAAAACAGATATCAGTACTGCTCGCCAGTTTCTTATTATTCATTTAATTGCTATTCAGTAACTTCTGCATAGAACTGAAGACGTTCTTCGTTAACCCTCCTCAGATTTCTGATATCGTCTTTTCTCTAGAATTGCTCTTGTAATTTGCTTAACCACAACTTATGTGGATAACTTAGTATCCGCAGCGTAACACAGAGGTGTCATGCCAGTCATCCGGCATTTTACTGGAAGCACGATACCTGTTATTACCAACAGACCCCGCAGAATACGAAGATACACTTTATAAACATTAGAACTGTCTCTCTTTCAGTCGTGTGGTTCAAGTTGAAGTTGTAATATCCCTAATCAGCGATCAAACGTAGCGTCCATCTCCGTGAGTTCACCCATAACACTCAAATAAGAGTACTTGATACGCCCACCAGCTGTGTTTGATGCTAAGAAGCAACTCTCGATTTTTCACATCGTGGTGCACCCACACGTAGGTGCATCTTAGGGTTTACCTTCGTCTCACGACCGGCGGCGCCCGGTTTTAACGTCGCCCATGCTCTCTGGCGAGTTTGTCGCGGGCGGTGCAATATTCAACCCACTGCTGTAAGTATCTATAGTGCAAACCATTATTACATTTTCCGCCCCTCGCTTTGAGCGAGGAAATCGGAGATCACATTTACCATTGATATGTTACACCAGACTGATTGCCACTTTCCCAGCCGATACTTTGTCTTGACTACCGATAAAAAAGAGACGGTATCGTCTCGGTAACCTGACATATTCAGAATATTCCGATGGATAAGTATGAAATTAGTATTTTATGAACAGAACCCAACTGGATAATCCAATCTGTAACTTGAGTACTTTGTAACAGTCGGTTTTATCGTTCGACGTCGCCGCCATGAAATGAGGCCACACTCAAAACCCCAATAGCCTTAAAATGACGTCTCTGCCCGAGACAAAGTACTCGTTTCCGAAGTAATTGGAAATTCTATCGGCACTAAAAGCTCGCTAGTAAAAATGACGAAAATGTGTCAACTTATGGGTGAACGACGAGGGAGAGAAACGTGATTCAAAACCATAAAGCTCGTAACTAACCGCGCGGAAGATTTAAGGCGGTAAATCACGAGTAAATTATTGCCAAGAAAAAAAAAGAAAATTTCGTGTCGGGCGGTAATAGGAACCTATTTCTCTTGCTGGTCACGAAGAAGTTGATAAAATTAATTAATAACCGAGATGTCGGATGTCTTGAGCGAAGACGGAGGGAATTGCTGGCCTTGAGCCAAATTGTCGAGGGTCTAATAAAGAAGACATTTTCTTTCAGGGGATGTGAAAAGGGAGGAAAACATGGAACGCGAGGAATCTGGAATTATAATCAGATGCAACGTATTGATTTTCAAATGTCTCTTCGACGTCTCGTATATTCATTTCAAGATGAGTGCGCGTAGGGAGAAGAAGAGGACAAACAGTCGTGCAAAAAATGAGAATGATCTGATATAAGTTTTTGTCAAGAGTAAGAGAAAAAAATCTGAGAAGATTAAACGTACGATCGGCTGCGTTGAGTACGGACATAAAAATGTTGAAACGAATTAGAAATGTTTATCGGCGACGCGTAAAACTCAGTCCTCGTCCGTGGAATATGAAGTATATGCTCCTTGAGCAAGGTGTGGGAGAAGTGGGCTATTTTTTTATATCCTTAGCCTCATGAAGTAGAAAGCAAAGGTAATCGGCAAAAAGTTATAAAAGTTATCTTCACGTTTCTAGGGGTTTTGAGACCGAAAAACGTTTGGGAAAACGGTTGCGTATCTTCGAACAAGATTGAGATTGGTTGAACCGCATCGGCTCAAATTTTATATTTACCCTGCATGCCACCATGGGACGCAAAAATTAGAGTAATGAAAAAAATCCGTCATCGTAGTGATGAAAACACCCAATTTAATTTTCTCGAAAACGGCTAGGGCGATTTTGCTTAATTTTTTTGTAGGGACACTTCCTAATCACACAGTACCCTAGAATTCTCATCTGAGGAAAAATGTCAAGAGAACAACAGTAAATTATCAAAAATGTCGCCGTCAAGAGGTTTAAGGCATTTTTTTTTCATAAATCTAGCTCGTACTAGCCTTTAAAAAATCAAGGTAGTAGTCAAATGAGCTAAATATACGATCAAAGTCTCATAATCAGGGATGATACAAAAAAAAAAAAAATTTGAACTAACGTCGTTTTGTTACTAACATTTTTGGCATTCCCCTATAATTCAGAATGGTCAACTCGAAGCTTTCCAGAAAAGTGATGTTCAAAGTCATAACTATACGACGGGTTTTCAAATAATATCGTGGCATGCGTAGCAGCAGCTCAACAAATTCCGGAACTTCAATCGCTCTCAGCTTCTACGTAGAACGCCAAGTTATATTTTGTCAACTTTGAATTGGAATGATTGGATGAGCAGCCGAGTACGTACGTGGGGCTGAGGAATGTGGGGTGATGCGCCGAACCTGGTATTTTTGAATACGATGAACGGGGTGGGGGAAATTATAGGACGCCATACAGGCGGAGAAAAGGGTCTATTCGGTTTTCTCCCCGGATAATCTGAAGTGTATGTAAAACAAGAGGCGGCCTTGCGAGCTTTAGAGGCTGTCAAGAGGTAGGCTGTTGGCCCGGGGTTGTCATGCTCTTCTTCCGATATTTTGGTTGTATATTTCTTACTGAAAAATGATATATCTTGAAAAAACGTTTCACTTCTAAATTACAAACTTTCAGTTCAACGCCCCACTTCAATTTTGTTCGTCAAATAATGATTTGTTCATTCTATAAGAGTTTTCGACAAAGTGAGCCGATATGATTACCGATCTTTCTTTTAAGGGGGAAACCTCGAGAAGAAAGTTAAATGTCATTAGTTTTATCCAAACTAATTTCTCAATTATTTTAGTTTGTACTGGAACAACATTTTGATATTCGGCTGTTTTGTGTGTGTGAACACGATTGGCACTGCACCTGACGCAAAAGAATCAATTGAAAATCATCAAATTCTGCTATAGTCTGCTATTAGTGTCCCAGTTCATACCGTTTCAATTGCCGTGCAATTACGTATTGTCTCAAGATTCGCGAGGTTTTCAGTCGTGAGGTTTGGCACTTTGTGTTCACTGTAAAGTTGAAACTAGCCTGGGGCGAAGCAAATTAAGTCAGATGAACTAGTTTACAGACTAATTTCCGTTCCACTCCGCTTTCGACGAAAGCGTTTTTAGTTTTGGGGCATCAGACCATCGAGTCGCGAAACTAATAGCAAAACGGGCCAATAAAGCGCTTCATTGAGAGAAAGCATAAGTCTGCCATGAGAACGGCGTCAAGAAGGAATGAATTATCAGGGCAAAGAGAAGTCTGAACTGTTAGCAGCTAAACATTCATATTCCTCTCCTAATAGCTCCATAAAGTGGGAAGCGTTGGAATTGAAAGGACGACCAACAGACACTCCGCTCCTTTGTTCTGTGGAGCCGCTAAGATGTTCTCTGAGAGTTCGACAAAAACTAGACCTCCTTTGAGTCTCTTTCGACTCCCTATCTCTGGTGAAAGCTCTAGAGTCGTTTCCTTTGGACGCACGACGGATATTTCGCCGGACAAAGAGCTCCGTTAGGAAAGAGGCGGCTGAATTTAGAGAGGAGAATATCGCCATTTCGTGAAGGTTGTCACGGAGCGTTTCATTTCACCTTGGGGAGTTGGAAAGGCTTGTTGTAATGATGAGCTAATCGCAGACTAATATCTTGGAGTCTTTTATAAACTGAATTACATCTCATGATGAATTCAACCTCCACATTCGCGACGCTGCTTACAAATAAATTCCCTCTACGAAATACGTTTGCGAGAAAGTGAACGGAAACACAATTTGCTAACGGCTTCAAGGGTTCTAACAATTTTGCAGCATATCCAAGAAAGTAGAATATACAGGCCTGCTGACAATACAATCTAACGAAACAGTAAATTGCAATGTACAGCTATAATACAATGTAGGGTTCTGTAGTTACAGCAAGAAACTGTACTAGCTATGCTGCAGTAACAATTCAATACTATAACAAAGTGTACATTGCACAAAACGATGTACAAAAATAATACACTATATTGCAGTTACAAGACAAGGCACAGACTTACTGTAACTATAAAACTGTACATTAACAGTTCAATACAGTCTACAGACATAATTTAAAACAGTTCGTAATAGTGAGTAATGCAGTAGCAAACCAATTTTCATGGCTGTTTATAATACAACATACAGGTAGAAAGTTTTTTTTTTTTTGAAAACTTTATTGTATATAATACATTTTGGTTGGGAATAAATTAACACGGTTTATGAACAGCAACTTGGAACTTGGGTGAGGGTGCTACTCACTAGTAGTCCTCAATGTCTTCTAGGAAGTCGGTAGGCCGTTTCCTCTTCAGCCGGCGATTGGGTCGACTTTGGGGAAGGTTCTGGGTCAGTTGAATGAGGAGAGGGTTGGTGTGGGATGTTAACCTATCGTGTAGCCTGATGAACTTCTTCTGTAGGTCCTCCTGGACGGGAAGAATGTTCAAGTCGTTGTGGAGGGTTGAGTTGCGAACGAACCAGGGGGCTCCGGTTATAATTCGAAGCACTCTGTTCTGGAAGCTCTGAATTCTTTTTAACTGTGACTTACTGGCCGCACCCCAGAATTCGCCTCCGTGTAGCCACATTGGTCTCAATATGGTGAGGTAGACAAGCCGTTTCAGGTGAAGAGGTAGACGAGAGGACCCTTGGATGAGGAACTTCACCTGCTTCAGACGGTACCTCAATCGCTGCAACAGATTTGAAATGTGTGTGTTCCATACCAGCTTCCTGTCAAGGTTGAGGCCCAGGTATTTTACCGAGGATTCCTCCGGTACTGGTACACCCTGAATCGAGACTATGTGGCGCCCTGTCTTGAGCTTGTAAGTGAAACACACTAAGGAGGATTTGGTTGGGTTTACCTTCACTCGCCATTTGTCACACCAGTCATCCACTGAGTCAGCATAAGATTGAAGGGTGATGCTGGTTGTATCATCGGGGCCTTTCACGAGGGCCGCCACGTCGTCGGCGAAATGCGCTTGTTTGACCGTTGCTGGGGCAGGGTAGTCAGAGGTGTAATAAGCGTAAAGAAACGCACTCCACACCCCTCCCTGAGGAATCCCTGCGCGTATACATTTGATAGCTGACAGTGCATTGTCACACTTGACGGAGAACGTTCTTCTGCTGAGGTAGGACTGGACGAGCCTGTAGTGTGAGTCACATAGTCTGTCTCTTAGCTTGGACAGTAGACCCTCATTCCATACTCTATCAAATGCTTTTTCTGTGTCCAGAAAGAGTCCGAGACATGTTGTTCCTCCCTCGTAAGTATCCAAAAGGTGTTCGACCACTCTATGGAGTTGCTGAGTGCACGAATGCTTTGATCGGAATCCAAATTGCATGTCAGGTATGGCTTCAGATAACTGTGACAGAAGATGTGGGAGCATTAGTCTTTCAAATATTTTCGAAAATATGGGGAGGAGACTAATTGGGCGATAGCTTTTAGGGTCGCATTTCGGTTTACCAGGTTTCTGTACCATTACCACAACAGCATACTTCCAGGTCGTAGGAAAATATCCAAGACGTAGCATAGCGTTGTAAATTTGGGTGAGGAAAACAATCGCTTTTCTTTTGAATGATTTGATCAAAGGTTGAGTTATGAGATCATGGCCAGGTGATTTTTTCGGAGATGAACGATTAATTGCATTGCGCACGTCGGATGGAGAGAAGTGTTGTGAAAAGGGGGAAAGTTGCAGGGGCGATTCTACCTTTTTATTCACAGCATAGTCGAAATCACTATTTGTGGTCGGGTTAGGCCTGAATTGCTCATCCAATTGTTCAGCGAAGACACTACATTTCTCTTCTGGGGTACAAATAAACGTGTGATTCACCTTGAGAGAAGGAATAGTCCTGCCCTCAGAAGTAAGAAGTTTGGTCTTCCTCCACAGAGATCCGTCAGATGGATCCAAGGAAGCAAGCTCACTTTGGCTGGCCGAATCCCTATCTTTCCTTAATGCTTCTTTCAGTTCCTGCTTTGCTCGGTTTAGGGCCGTTTTATAGGTGGATACCGGGTTCGTTCCCATAACTTCTTTGCGTTCTTCTTCGTCCGATGTAACTGGCGTATAGCTGGAGAGTAGTAAACTGGCTTAAGCGTGGGGTGTGCATTAAGAGGGCAACATGCCGGTCATGGATGTTGTGGTTTCGTTAATGTGCTGGCCGCTGCAGCATCCACCGAACTCAGACCTGCAGAGGTACGGGTCGGTTACCAGTCTCCCAGTAGAGCTGTTGTCCGTGTGTCGTGTGTTACCTCGCGAATATGACCATCTGAGCAATCCCGTACCATCTGGGAGTTCTTAATCTGGGTTCCCACCTAATATTTACTTGGGTGGCAAGTTACAAACTAACAAATCAACTGTGACCACGTTTCTTAGCCATTACCTTCTTTGCAAACTTGGCGAAACGGTTATAGGCCTGCTTTGTAGCAGTCAATGCTGCTACGCCCATTGTCCACCCAACAAGAACTCCAGTGGATTAGTACCTGGTTTCTTGTTTCCCCTGCACTGTAAGGGCAAGACATGCATGATGGAGAGTCTTTGAAGGAAAACAAGTGGAGCTGCACATTGAAGTAGCCATGTCCCATGAGGAACTGGCTCGTTCAGTGGTGTGGCTCAGCCTACTTTCACCCAAGACGTTCACGGATTTTTCACCAAGTTGTTCACCTTTTGTCGAGGATTCCCATCTCGCTTGCCATTTCTCGAACGTCCATTCGTCGATGGCAGCAAGTTTCCATGTGTTCAAGCGGCCTTATTAATTGCACGCTGTGAGACAAACTTTGCCATGGTAGTGCCCTTAAGGGACTGGAGGTGTTGACTGAAGCTCCACCTTTCATTCACTCCTAAATACTTGACATTATTTTCAAAAAGTAGCCTGTGGCCGCCAAAGCGTTTCGAGGGTTGGCTATTAACTTTTCCTTTCAAGAGGATTAGCTGGGTTTTCCCCTCAACTACCTGCATCTTGACATGCTCGTAACAAACGCACCACGTGAGGAGCATGTCGTGTTTTTTTGGCGGATCGACTGCAAAGAACAGCATACGTCCATAGACATACGCCTCGCAGTCCGTTTCCATTTGCCTCCTGTGAAGACCTTCGAAGAAGGCGTTATACAGTGCTGGTCCAAGAACTGAGCCGTGTGGGCAATCTTTTTCCGGACGGAGACACCCCTGCATTCTATCGTAGCAGTTCTGTCTGTCAGGTAACCTCTAACGAGCAAGTGCAGGTTGTAGGGGAGCTCATTGAGGGGCTCTGGCCATCAAGGGTTGTCAAACGCTCCTCTGATTATTAATAAAATGCAGTGTGCACAAATCATACGAAGCAGCATACAGATCAATCAATTACGGCGCAGTTACGCAATATACATATATTAATAACGTAATACAGTCCAGTGGTGTTATACACGGCAGTATGCTGGTATATTCCTGTAATAGTGTAATACATTGTGACTGCCTGTTCCTGTAATGCTCTACCATATACCTGATAATGCTGGAACATTGAACTAGAATAGTCCATAATAGATCTACTATAAACCAATACACATTGCGATGCACATATGTGCTAAAACTAAACCGTAATAAACAATAGTAATACTGTACATGTGTATTACAACTTGCATGTTTGTTAATATAACAATACGTCATACAGTAACCTTAATTAGTTGCTAATCGTTATAAATATAAATACATCCCAACCAAACGGTATTTTGTGTGCGTGCCCCATCGAGGCAATTGCAAATATTTGCGTCCTGCTCCTTAAATGTCGACGAACTCTTGGAACTCCGTTCAAACAAAGACGCCAGAAAGTGATAATAAATTGAATCAAGTGACTTATTTCTCAGTCGAATCAGCAACACGCGGCGACTGTCGGCGTAGTCGGTGGTGACTGGCTCAAACCGCAGCCTTCTCCCAACTTGAGGAAAATCTAAAGCTCCAAGACCGACCTCGAAGGGTATTACGTTAAAGGAATCGCGACCCCGACGTCGGAACTCGGGTTTTTATTTACAACAAACTGTGGCGAAAACCTCAGTTGTGTGGCATCTAATCCTCTGATCAAGGGGATGCTCGGTATTTGAAATCATCGAGGAGGAAAACTCCCGCCCGAGACTTTAATCAAAATAATTAGTCAAAAGATGGGGGAAGTTTTCCTTGTTGAGCTCGAAACCAAAATATTCGGCACACCGCATGACAGAACATTCCGCTACCCCCGTCAATTCGACGAAGTGCGCTATATCTGCCCTCGTTCAAAAAGGTGTTTTGATCATCGTAATTACGTATAGTTTGATCATCATAATTACGTATAGGTGGATTGTGATCAAATCTCGTATAGTTGTTCCACTGAACTTAGGATTTTGGCAGCGATTGCCAGTTTCTCGAAATGTTCCAATTAACTCATTTATTCTCTAAAACCGTTCGTCTTGTCCGGTCGTGCCGAGGAAACACTCAAGAAAACATCAGGTGCGACGCATCACACAACATTCCTCAGCTTTACGTAAATTCATTGGTTTTCATGGATAGTGTTTAGGCTTTAATTTCCCGCCTTCCAAAAATCTCACAGAACTATAAAAGTTCAGAAGTCCAGCCGTTCTCCCTCTAGTAGCACTACAGACACAAACAACTAGCCGAAATTGTGGTTGTCCGAGGCCAGTAGGTGTTAAAATGGTAAGAAGCAAAGAAAACTCACTAAAGTTAACGTACCTGTTACCGTCTCCTCTGGCTTGTGAGTTACTGTGGGCAAGCGCTTTCGATGTAAAGACATCATCGTCTGGCCGTTAAGTCAGTACTGGAGTCAGTCAGTTGGTCATGGTCTTTATATACAAAGAGAAAGGTGAAAGGGGTGATGCGACGCTCCATCACCCCTTTCACCTTTCTCTTTGTATATAAAGACCATGACCAACTGACTGACTCCAGTACTGACTTAACGGCCAGACGATGATGTCTTTACATCGAAAGCGCTTGCCCACAGTAACTCACAAGCCAGAGGAGACGGTAACAGGTACGTTAACTTTAGTAATTTGCCTACTGGCGGACATAACCCAATTTCTTTAATACCTAAAGAAAACTCAGTTATGAATTCTTGATGCGATGGCGATACTTATCTTGAACCTTTCTGTAGCGGGAAGGAAACGGGTTGCTGGCTCGTAGAGTAATCAGGGTCGTTTCAAGCCAGAGGAGTCGAGGTTTTACAGCAATTGGCTAAATGGTATTGATCCGTTCCTCGCTGTTCTTTTTCGTATGTTTCGTACTGCCAACGCCTCACGAAATCACGATAGTCACGACATACTTGAAATTACAAGGCTCCTTGAAGCTTCCAATCTCTTCTCGGGCTGTTGTGCGGGGAGGTGTTCAGTCGATATGGTTGTGCGCGACGGTAGAAAGTGGAAGGCAGACCCATCTTGCTAGTGCCCCCGTCTGGATGTGGTGAGGGGGGGGGTGAAGTTACTGCCTTGCTATGCTTGAGAATGACATTTATGGCCCACATTTCACCGTACCGGATCCCGGGAAATGGCCACTTCCTTCACCGGATTCAATTGATTACGGTTCTTCCTTTTCCGGGGCATCGAAGGAGACTGGGGCAGACGCGAATCGGAAAAGCGGTTTGAGTGTTTTGTCTAATCGTTTAATTGTGTTGTCGATTAAATTGGGCGCGTATTGAGGGACAACGGGGACAATTCTTTTATGAATGGTTCGTGAGTAAATTTACCCACTGGTAGTTTTATTCGCCCTAAAATGAGGCGCATTTCCATGAGTTTCTCTCCTGCTTGTCTGAAAGGTTCCTAAGTCTGCATGTAATTAAGAAAAATAACGGTATTAACGTCAATTGAGTAACACTAGCGTACGATGAGACAGCTCAATTTCTAAGCTCGTTAGAGAAACGTCGTCCTCGATCAACTCCGATCCTTCGCGTTTGGATTTCAAATCATTTGCAAGAAGTGAATATAACTGTCCTCACCCATTTGCCTAATTGGAGTGAAGGGAGACAGGTTTTCTCTCGGACCGGCTAAGAGAAAAGCTGCATATAATTTTTCCTGTCAGTTTCAACTTGTCCCGGAATGGAAATTTCCCAATTATGGATCCAGGTGATGCAGTTGTAATGCGATATATTCAAATAAATAAGCGAACGGGCGCTCGCTTCGAGGTCAAACACCGTGACGAGAATATTTGATTAGAAACGGAATTACGCGATAGTTGATCATTTTTAAAGGGCGCAATTCAGCAGTTTCCACGTCATGCTGAAATGAAGAGGGCGATAAGTCCGTTTCGGGCAATATTAGTTTTTACGTCCGTCCGAGGCGCATGAACAGGCTGACAGGATGACCTATACATTCCCTCGAATGGCCACGTACCCCTTTACTACTCTGCGTTTCTGACATAATTGAATTTAAGAAAAACTTGAACTACACTATAATATATGGCCTGTAGCCACACAACACCCTCTGAAATCACCGTAAATTTGAACTGCTATTTATCTTCCATCGACATATCTAAATGAACTTAAATTTAAGATTTTGGTTATCTCCGTCCAACGGACTGTCAGAGGAACGTTTATGGGGAACAATATATAGTTGTTAACCAGTTGAGGATACCCTATGAGTTTGATGTAAATCGTCAGCCTTTTTTTTTCTTCAAAATTTCAGAAAACCTCTTTTCGGCCATGTTTGTTTGTTCATCCAATCTTAATAGGGATGTGTAAGGAGAACAAACGTTAGGTATTGACTAGTAGAAGATACATTTGTAAGTTTACTCAAAATGTTTATAGCTGTTCCTCGAAAAAGTTGAAAACCCCTCATTATTGTTGTATGTGGAAAGCAGACTTGTGCTCTAATTCTGAGCGTCTAAGTATTTCACCCTTGAAGAAATTAAAATGTGTGGACTGTATGTAAGGAAAGAAAATAACGATAAATAACGGGAAACAAAACAACATTAAATGGTTTACTTAAAATGGAAATGTTGATTGGGGGGTTGAACGGGATGAGTGGTTGCTGAGAAGCTGTAGCAGAAGATCGTGCGGAAAAAATGGTTAGTCCAGACAGATGGAGTTGGAATGTGAACCTTTGTAAACCGAGGACTCCTCTCTGAACTATGAGCTGCTGAGTTCGATTTGCGCGGCAAACTTCGTAGTTGAATCGTTGAAACTATGGACTCGATAACAGCAGTGCAACCACATAACGCAAAAACAAACAAGACTTGGAAAATGTCTCGCACAGTTCCGCCAGGGCAGGAAATCGCAACTGGTCGAAAGATTTGTCCGCAATCAAGAGCAATCGTAGACCCGCGGTCAGAGCACGTAGTTCGGCGATTAGGACACGTGATAATCATCGCAATCTTCCTTTTCCTTTTTGGTAAACGTGTGACTCCTGACATTGCCGACTCCTCTTAAACTTCAAAGTATTCGTCCCACGCCCCTTCATGTCAATGGAAATGACCTTATGTTCGCGTTTTCAAAATATCACGAATGAAGCGAAGTAATAACTAATTCAATCGGTGCTGGTGTTCTCCCGCTAATGGAACTACAGACACACACACACACGAGGAGGGAAGAAATTCGTTGTTTTTTTTTTTACTTCCCTTGGCTCCACAAAGTAGTAAAGAAAATGATGTAATCAGCTGAAAAAAAAAATTTTGGTCTGCACTCCGTATGTCTGTGTGTTCAGAATGAATGATGAACCATAACGCTGCAAATTATAGCACGAAGGTTTATTATTCTCTTGAACAGCTTGTTGGGTGCATGAATGAGAGAGCTTGAAACTGAGAAATGAATGGACGTGGTGAATGTGACTGAGGACTGTATTATACTTGTGTTATAAGATGGGATTAATATTGAAAGCGGTATCGCACTGGGTGAGTCGGGAAGTAGTACGATAGAAGCCGAATGCTATTCAAACAAGGAGTATTCGTGAATTACATTCGGAGATGTTTTTACCACCACAAATTGGGAACTGGGTGGGAGCGAACGTGATCGCAGGCGACACAGCGACGAGGGAATCGGCTCGGTTACATACGGCGTGTGCCTAAGGATGACTGACTTTTGGAAAGTGCTGTGTTTTGTGGAGGAGAATCAAAAATTGAGAGTAGGAAAAGATGATGGGGAAAGTCCAGGAAAGGGTGAAATCTGTTGTCAGTAACTGAGAAGTAGGACTTCTACAGGTACGAACGAAAGGGTTGAGATAGAAAGGTGTTTAGGGTAACAAAAACTTTCCATAAGGCCAGTGAGTACCGTAAGTCCGAGTGCAGATATTTCGGAGGTCAAAGTCCCAGCTATTTCGACCAGCCGAACAGTGATCAAAACGCCAAATATTTTATTTCCTCAACAGGTATAACAATAGTGATTTAATTTTTTGTATGTACAGTTCTGAGTGACACAGGCTTTTCTGAAAATTTGGTGGAGGTTTTTTTGGAAAGCAACGAGAGAGGAAGGAACTTTGTGATCGGTCTCGACCTCTACAATATACGACATGCTCGTTATTTATTTAAACCCAGGTAGAAGCTTTGCTTTCTACGTTTAAAAATTCTCTTGACGTGGTGAGACAGTTTAAAAGGATCTGTTGAACCGTCTTTCTCGTTTGTATTTCTTTTTGTTTCAATTAATTAAAAAAGCGCTCGAGAAACGGTTGAGGAAGGTAACCGTAAGATGAGGAAAGCAATTAATATTAATGTTACATTTCCATGACGACGCTTTTTTTTCTTCAATTCGTTCATAATTGAAGACCAAGTGCTCTTCTCCAGATCGCAACAACTTAGTTCTCAGAGAAGAAGAGTCGCGTTTAGTTATACATTTTTGATAATTTAATGTAAGTATCTGCTTTTTCATTTATATATCCACCTCGAGATTTGCGCGAAATTATACGGGGAATTGAATTTATTTTTGAAATCATTCAAATAATTGAAAACTGGTTTAACTTTCCGAATTTTATTGGGCTGACTCTAATGAGTTACAAGTGCACACGTAATTCATGCGAGTACAAGTCACTGAGAAGGTTTGTGTTTCAAACAATAAATAAAGGAAAACGTTTCGCCTAAGAACCTCAATTTCGTGGGGCGTCCGTAATTATTTCATAACCATCGTGTAGGCGCATTATTGTGCCACCAACACGATTTTGGTGAGACAGCTAAGGTCATGAGTGGGATTTATGAGATAAATACGTGGAGCTACGCATCTCTCAACTCAACATCACGTACATGCTGCGATTTTTACCAATCTTACTCTAATTCCGTCTTCACGGTACATGAAGGTTGACGTAATTTATATTTTATTATTTCGCTAACCTTTGACATTTTTTATTTCATACCGCCTAGGACTAATTTGCAGCGAACGTTATCAAATTTCATATCGCAGTTAGTGCCCGTTTCAGAGTGGTTAACGTTCCGGAAATTATTGCGTTGCTCCCAACGAGGTCACGACAATCACTGAACAACCTTAGGTAATTGTAAGGGACTGTCATTGTATTTTTTGGGGGTTCGTGTTTATTGTTCCAGAGTTGTACGCTAAACAGTGCGAAACTATCAAGCGTAATGCCATCACACAATCTTCCTCAGCCTCGCGACATTTTCATGACTTTAGCTACTAATCCAACAGTTCATCTGTCCTCTATAAAACGGCATGATTTTTTTTTACAGCAAGCAAGTTAATTGTTTTGGAATTATCGACTAGGAACTGAAAAGTAGTAGTAAACGAAACGGCAGTGGGTTGGATCCGGAATTTGTGGGGTTACTCCTAATTATCTTAAGAACGTTATTAAGTCCCGGTCGTGTAGATATTTTATCGAACAAGCACCTTGATTTTTCTGAGAATACTAGCGTCACATGAGTAAGATTTATAAGGGAAAACTGCAGCAAAAGTCCTTTTACATGTTTACTTTCCTTGGCTCTACGAAGTAGAAAGGAAAGTTATGTAATCGGCTGAAAAAAAATTTTTGAGTTCTCTTCAGATCTTTACGTTTCAGACCCTCCTGAGTCCGAAAAACACTATTTGGGGAAATGGTCTGTGTGTATGTGTGTCTGTGAACGATTTTTAGAGAAAACCATCGTACCGAATCCATTCAAACTTGATATCTCGCTTGCTGGTTACCATGGAACGCCAAAATAAGGGTATGGACAAAATCCACCGAAAGTTAACTATAGTTATCATAGTGATCAAAACACCAAATTTTTTTTTTCTCAAAAATGGCTTTAACGATTTTGATTAAATTTTTTATATTGATAGCTCCCAACATGGCAACTGTACCATAAAATTCTCATTCGTGGGAAAATGATGAGAGCAGCACAATAAATTACCAAAACTTTCGACGAAATCCATTTTAACGCGGTTTTTAGAGGAAACAACCGCACCAAATCAGCTGAAACTTGATGTCTAGCCCGCAGGTTACCGTGGGACGCAAAAATAAGGGTGAGGGCCAAATCCACCGAAAGTTAACTATAGTCATCATAGTGATCATAACACCAAATTTTTTTTCTCAAAATCGGCTCCAACGATTTTGATTACATTTTTTATATAGATTGCTCTTAATAAGACAATTATACCATAAAATTCCCATTTGTGGGAAAATGACGAGAGCAGCACAATAAATTATCAAAATTTTCGACGAAAAGCGTTTTTACCGCGGTTTTTTCGTTTTAAACTCCGCTGGAATGTTAGTAGAATGTTTAAAAAAATTGGTATTGTGATCCAATTAAATACCTATAGGGTGATTGTTTAAAAACGCTCATGAGATGCATGGGGCTCACTCCAGAAATTCCTGAGTTTCAATTACCGATTACTATCCTTCTTCAAAAAATTCGTGTTTACAGTCGCATTAATTATCTATGTACCAATTGCTAAATATTGGTCCTGGAATGAGTACGAGCAGCACAATAAATTCGGTAACTGTAAGGGCTACCGCTTTCTGCTGCCGTGAAATGTTGTTTGACCAAGTTCAAATGAACTGAGTGATAAATGAATTGTTTGAGTAAGAAAAGCCACGTAAAAAGTGAATTGAAGTAGAGCTAAGGAAAGTTGTGTGTTGCAACGCACCAGATATTTGATAATTTATTGTGCCGCTTTCTTCTTTTTCCCGCGGGTGAGAATTTTATGATACAGTAGTGTTGTTTGGAACTATCCATACAAAAACTTATTGATTTGTTTTTGGAGTGATCATAGCCTTGACGTCACGTGAGCATTGGGTCACACGTGCTACGCCGATTTTCTCCATGACGTAAAGTTCTTTCCCACTTCGCACTTGTGAGGAAAGTAAAAACGTTGCCGCGAAGAAGACTCAAAACGGCGGTATTTTGGCGACCGGTTTGCAGAGGCGTCAGCTCGTTGGATAACGGCACTCCGCGCCGCAGTCCTTTGACTCCGCTTATTTACTGACTGGATGGTCTTTTTTTTCCACCCCGCACGCCTCTCAGTCGTTTTGTTTTTACTATAAATTCCTCCGCAAGTAGTACAGAGATCTGGTGGAAGCTCGGGGCCGAGGGAAGATTTACGACTTAGCCGACAAACTCTCCCGCGTGCCAGCGGCAGGCAGAAAAGAGTGATGTAGAGAGTGAAAAGGGCGAGGGCATCGCCAGGAGGTTCAAGCCTTCTGCATGAAACGATGTCAACCGAACTGTCGAGGCCTCTGCTTTACGAGTCGAGGGCTTTCGTTTTGACCCGAAGCAGTTAATTGTCCGGCCGGTAAGTCGGATTTGACGGGCCCTGGCCCTGGCCCTGCTAATTTGTCTTTCGTGAAGAACGCGGCAGAGTCGGTAATTAGCCTCTCTGACGAACAATACTACCCCGCCTGCGAGCCCGTAAATTTTCTGGACCCCCCCCCCCACATTTCACCATTTTAAAACGGTGCAAACGAGCGGCTTCTCGGGAGGAACGCGAGGAACTCCGGGTTTAATTGCCTGCAGGTAATAGTCACTTCTGCCGCCCCAATGTACTATTTCAACCTCATTAGTACACCGCTCATTAGTACGATTATATCCGCAACTTGTAATGGGTACAAGGAAGTGTGGTTCAGTAATCTTGATGCGTTCTCACCAAACTCGAGTTAGTTTTCTCACACACGTCACTGTGGAAAAGCAACTGCCCATATAAATTCGCAACTGCCAGAAGGACGTGATTCATGTTTTCCTCCGCCGATGATGATATAAAAAATCAGAAGGTTCTTGACCCTTTTTCGCTAATACATTTACTCCAATTGTATTGGTTCCCTTATTTCAACCACGCATGCTTATGTTATAATTCATATTTGTTTATAACACGGGCGAAGAAATTAGTTGTGAATGGCAAAAAGACTGTTGCGTATTCAAAACACTGTTCAGGTTGATCTTCACAACCAGATAGGAACGAGAGAGCGGGAGTTCAAATTGTAGAGTAAGCTCAAAATTAATACGGATGGAGTGCGGCTGTGCAGAGGCAATTGGAGGGCCCCATGCTCGTGTCAAAAGGGCTTTCAATGACCCACATTCTCAGCATCTCATCCCTATCGCGTTTTCTCACTCTTTGGCCACAGTACGAATTCAGTCGGACCAGTAGTCAATTCTCGTCTGCTTTCAACTTACACTCGTTCGTCCCAGCGTCACCATTTGCACTCATTGCACGCTAACCTAAAAGTGTTGCGTGTGATTCTGAACTCGAGCTCTCTCTTTCCTGTCAATTAGTTTTATTTGATCAAACGCGATTTTAATGCTTTTTAATCAACCAGGAGCAAGTTGTAAATTAACCAGTAAATAACTTTCATCGTCGCCTTGTCAGCAAATATTTTTGTAAAGGGTAACTTGCGTCGAGTCGTATATTTGCCTCCGAATCAATAAATACAACGTCTGACCTTCCAATTAGTTTTAAAGCCTATTAGCAAAGCGGTTTCCCCCAATTCAGTTGTCGGTTTGTGAACAAAACGTTATCGCTCGTTGGGAGTGGGGAGCTTCACTGTTTCCATTGAAAGGAACTCAATTGGAATAAAACGGCCCTAGCCGCCCTCAAACTCTTCCTGCGGTGGACATCAGGGCGTCCAATCCCGTGAGTTATACGTCAAATTATTGAGCCAACTCCTCTTCTCTTGGCTATTCATTATTCGTCAAGTTTCATAATTCTCCAGGAAATTCATTATTCATCGAGTTTCATGGGTACCAGGACCTTCCAGGACAGTCGGAGTTTATTTTATTTTTTTACGACAACATTTCACGTTTGAGACATTTCAAAAGCGATAAAAAAGGTTTTATGTAAATTTTTAAGGTTGCTAATCAATCGCCATGAAACTGAGGCTGTCTTGGCGGATTTTTTTTTGTACAAAATTAATTTTGAAGAAGCGTAAAAAAATGGTAAAGTGCGAATTAAAAAAAAAATTTGCACCGAATTCCGTTGCGCTGTATAACAGTTGATAGGCATGAGCTGGAGCGTTCAAATTGAAGTTTGGATTCCGGGGTTGCTGAGGTTGCTTCACAATTATTTACCTCCTACCACGTAAACACTTTCTCTTATGTATTAGATACTATAAGACTATCCTGATGTTTTTGAGATTTATAAGAAGATATCTGGGTGCGGACTCGTCTTACGTATTTCCTCAGTCCCTCAGTTCAAGCGTTTGCTCGGCTTTTAGCTACCAATCCAATCAATTTTTCTTTCGGTTCATTCGAATTTTCGTTTTACCTGGAAAGTGAGCGTAGAGCCCTCAAACTTGTGGAATTTATCGCAGTTCTCCTACTCGGGTAATAACTGTGAGAAATAATCTGAGAATTCAAGGATTAGCGGGATTTATGAGAAAAAACTCAGTTTAAATCAATTTTCTGTTCGTTAATTTATTATGCTCTCGTCATTTTTCATTTTGTGTTATTTTAGCTGCCCATAGAACGAATATAATCGAAATCGTTTGAGCAATTTTAGGGAAAAAAGGTTTTGTAGTGTTTTGGTCGCTATGAGAACTATAGTTAGTAATAACGTTTTTTAGGAGCCCTCGAAACGTTTATATCTGAAGGAATTGGTTTTCAGTCGTTTGCACAAATTTCTTCTCAAATTCCGATGACTTAGGAAAATTGAAAAAAAAAGAATTCACCTGGAAATTTCCAGTAATTTATTGTGCTGCTCTTGTCATTTTCCAGAGGATGGAAATGTATCATTGTGGGTGGGAGTTTTGTTTGGATCAGTCTACACAAATATTTTAAGGAAAATCGTGGAAGCCGGTTGTGAAAGAATAAATTTGTTGCTGTGAGTGTGTGCGAACAGAAAATCTATCTCTCCGATATTAATGACTTTAAGGTAGTAACTACAGCTTAGGGTGAATGTTTTTATAGAAAAGGTGTTTAACCCTGAAACCGAGTTTTTGATCGCTATGATAACTCTAGTTTGATTTCGACCGATTTCGCTTTCAGTCTTGATCACGCAGGTCCCTCATTTAAATTCGTTGAGCTTATTTATGACCCACGAGCATTACTGACTAGTGATGTCGCTTAGTTTATCTCATTTCAGGTCTGGTAGAACAGTGTTATGGATCTGGGCCACGCCCATCAAAAGTGAATTGAAACAGGAACGATTACAACGTGAACAGGGGTTGAGATTCAATTTTTCCGCGAGTCCCCATAAAATACGACCGAGAGTTTGCAATGAAATATGTTGCACAGTTCGAAGGCAAAACCGCCGTTACTCAGCATTTTAGGAAAACGTTCGCCGGGAATCTCGCGAAACAGGGGGCAACCACAACTCGCGACGACAATATCTCAGGATTTTCCGGACAACTCAGGTCCGAATCCAATCGCCTGTAAACCCGCAGGTTTCTTCTTCTGGAAACCAAATCTGAAATTCGCTTCGGTCGTGAATTCAGGGCTTTGGGCTCTCGGGGAAACAAAACGTTGGAAAAGGGTTTCTGCCACTCCGTTCGGCACTTGGTTGTGAGATCAGGCCTGTTATTGAACAGCTGCCTGAGCCCCGCCGCGCATCTCGATTGAATCTACATTCAACGCCAGGCTTCCAGCGGATCTCCGATCGGAAATTGAGGCGTCTAGATTTTTTTCGCCTCTTGCGGTTTTTTTTTTTTACTTTCCCTTCAACGACGTGAATGGCTCCTTTCCGTTGGCACGTAGCGGCTATTCAGTTTCCCGATAGTTGTCTAGGAATAACCGAGAATAGTTCATTTTTCCTAGTTTTCGCTATTGGTGCCCTAATATTCTCCCGAACCTATTTTCTTTAGTTTGCCGACCATCCTGTACACAAGCAGCGATTCTGGTTAAAGAACTTGCGGTACTAGTCTGAACAATCAAGTTGACCGACTCATGATTGATCTGTGGACTGATTTGTCAATATTGGTTGTTGCTTAATGAGGAGGTGGTTAAACAACAGAGGAGCGGTTTTCATTTATTTGCCAACCAATTACCCAAATGGTAAACAAAAGAGGAAAAATTTTTGAATAAAAGATTTGTAACAAAAAGAGGAAGTATATACAGGAAAATGAAATTATGAGCTCCTACTATACTAAGAATAAATTTAAGCGAAACTAATCAAAGGTAATGTTCGAGTAGAAGAAATGTACGAATAAAAAGAAAGTGTGGTCTGGCCGTAATTGCTGAGAAAACAGTCACACATGGTAGAAGTGAAACTTTAACGTGCAAAACCGAATCGCAACGGACAAGTGCAAAAACGAATCGCAACGGACAAGTGGAAAAACGCATCGGAAAAAAATTTTTACTCGAAGTTTTACGGGAAGGTTTTCAAATTCGACAAGTACATTAACAATCTGCCCGTAAAACTTCGAGTAAAAATTTTTTTGCGATGCGTTTTTCCACTTTTCCGTTGTTTTTCCACTTGTCCGTTGTGATTCGTTTTTGCACTTGTCCGTTGCGATTCGTTTTTGCACGTTAAAGTTTCACTTCTACCATGTGTGACTGTCACACATTTCTTTATTCACTGGTTTACTGCAAATTATGATTTGGTTAGGGTAGGTAAATTGTAATGAATGCATTTTTTATATTATTTAAACATATTTTATTTTATTAAACAAGAAAACAGAATTCAATCCGGGGAAAAAAAATCTAGGTCCCTGATGTATGTTGGTTTATATTTCCGTTCAATGGACAGCTACAGAAATAGTTGCGGCTAACAAAATGACGTATATGTTACTGGAATACGGCCGGTTGATCAAATTCAGACTTACACTTGTTTTATTGTTCAAACAAAGAATAGTTCAAGGAAAAAACCCTGCAAATTATTACACAACGGTTTATTATTCGGACAATCAGCTTGACCTAGCATTAATGCTCCGAGATCCATCCTGTCCGATTCAGCATCGAAAAATATCATAATGAAACCCAAAAAAAGGTCGAAAAGAACTGAATTGTAATATTAAAATAAACAAAAAAAACACGAAAGTATCTAGAAAAAACTGAATTTTAATATGTACTGCGTTTCGTTAATTTTTTTAACCGTTTTTTGCCCATTACAACCACGGGCTTCGTCCGATCGGATTGCCGAGATGGCGGGCACAACTAGATACCAAATCGGATTTTTGGGCGAAAGAACGAATTTTTTAGACCACGTTAAAGGCACAAAACGGCCCGGACGGCGGACGGGGACGGGGACGGGGACGGCGGACGGACATTGCAAATTTGGAATCTCCATGTCTTGAAACGTAAAGTATCAAATTTTGAGGGGGGGTTGTAAAAAATTTTTCGTGACCGAAAACATAGGGTTATTATTCAGAATGAATAATAAACCAAAAAAGACACTAAGCGCGGTCACCCATCCAAGTGCTAACCACGCCCGACGTTGCTTAACTCCGGTGATCGGACGAGAACCGGTGTGTTTAAAGTCGTCTTGCCGTACCACGTGACCGGTAACACAATTTTTCGTGACTCGAAAATCCTAAGGCACCGTCTATATAGAAGTTTCACTTCAAAAAAGTTGCGGGGTACTGATAACCCAGCTATTTTAACAAGTTGGCCATAAAATGAGAAGCCCGCGTGCGGGTGAACGTCAACATTATTATTTAATAAAAACACTTCTACCTCGGCGTTAATACGAGGAACTCAATCAATTCTTGAACTACCGATTCATGTTAATAACGACGCGTTGAAGTCCAACTGACAGCTTAGCGCACGTGAGGTTGGAGAAAGTTGTGTGATGCGTCACACCAGATATGGTTTTGCATGATTGTAATACCGAAATACTGCCCCTCCCCTCCCTAGTCCTTAATTTTTGCTTTCGATTTCATGAAATGAACTGCGCGACAGCTCAATATTGTGGGAGTAATGGAGTTGGTGCTGGTGAGCGGCTGCTACCATCTTTTAATACATCGAATGTGGGAAGGTTTGCTTATATGTAACTGGAAGGAGATTGAAGTTCTGAAGTGATGCCCCATCACTTACAGTCAAGTGATGACAGTGACGCAAGAGATAACAGCTTCAGGCTTATCAGTCGGAGACGTTTAAAACACCAGACGCATTCGTCAGCTTTGAAATATACACAAGCGCACATGCACATTGGCACACAATGGTTGGACCCTCCAGAGGAGCGTGCGAGGAGCAGAACGCTCGACTATCTTACGAACTCAACGTTTACCACAATTATCTTCGAATCCCGGCGACCGGACGCGGACGCCAACGCAGCTAGTTGCACTTTTGCGGGTTATCTGTAGGTCAGAAGCGTCATCGCAACTGTTTCAAAGGTCGCTTGGCTCTTTTTAAAAGGTCTCTTCTCGTGATTGAGCGCGGTCACGAAGCGAGTTTTCAACCGTTTCTGCGGTCCATCGTCCTCACAACCCGTTAATTACGAAATTCGCTCTACATTTGGTCACACACAATGGCCCCAGCTATCCCGTATTTCCCGTTACTTTCCTCAGCCTTACGCGGTAAGCAGGAAAGTTATTTGATTAGCTAAACATATTTTGACGTTCCCACAGACCGCTACTGGGAAAACTGAAAAAGGGTAGCCAAAGAAACAACAGTGGGTTGAATTCTGATGTTTCTGAGGTTGCTCCTAATTATCTTATATAATCTTAGTTAGCTCCAGTGTCTCGTGCGATAAACCACCACTAAAATACATTTTCATGGAAGTGTTTGATGTTTTATTGTGTTGCTATTTGTGGCTCTTGTGGCTCTGTTTAATAATTTGAAACTGTTCTTTTAAAAATTTAATCAAAATCGTTACAGCCGTTTTTGAGAAAGAACGATTTATTTGGTTGATCTCAATGATCGCCCTATTTTCACAAATATAGGTTTATAATATACAATTTTTAGTGGAAGATAATTCGTAAGCGTAATCAAACACCAAGAAAAATGCTATAAACCCTCATTTTGGGTATTTATTGGTCCCCGATTCTCCACTTCCCGTGGATGGAAAAATCACGAACAAATCAACATTATCTCAATCAGTTCAGCCGTTATGTCTCAAAGTGTACTACGGACAGACGCAGATGACGCTCGGAAATAGGGTTTTGTTCGATACATTAGACACCAGTACGTAAAGATCTGAAGAAAGCTCACCTTTTTCGAGAACTTTTGGGCTATTTTTTTTTTCTCTCTCTGGTTAGCTACTAATGATTTACCTAAAATTATTAGAAAGTGTAGTGAAAATTGGTATGAAACGGATTGAAAATCCGTAAAAGTAGTAGGGAAAGCGAGTTAATTGCAGCGAGATCGAATTAAGGTACATTTGAATTATTCGTGATAAATTGGCTCTAAGCGCCAGGACAACTGAATAATAATAAAATCGTTCAATGACTGAGGTCTGCTGTGCCTGGGGGAGGTCTATAGAAACAAAAGGCTGAGGTTTGATTAAAATTGAAGAGTTGAAGGTTTAACACTGTTCGCTTAAAGTGAGAACGGGCTACAGAAGTTGAGTGGTCCTATCGGCCGGATCTTATTTGGAGAGAGGCCGACGTTGTGTAGCCAACTAATTGTCCCGAGCGAGGAAGTTGTGCCACAAAGGCGGCTGAACCACGCCACGCCTTAGTGCCCTCGACGGCCTTCACAGCTCCCCCGCTTGTCGTCATAAGAAGAAAAATCAGGGCTTGACCAGGGAGGTAAAATATTCAATTACGAGGTTCGCCTCTTTAATTTCCAGTCGAGCGAGGTCGATCAGTTTTGCAGACCTCAAATCGGTAAAATGATATCGGCCAAGGAGGTAAATGTCAAGTACGCTGTCTCGTTGCTCGAATCGGGGGCACAGAAGTACAGTTTGCTGATGGGAAGACGTTTCTAGTAAATATGTTGTGTTAGGCGTCACATCATTTATAAAATATTCGGATGGCTTTAGGTCAAAGAGTGGCGATCCCTTTACTGGGATGTAGCGGCCTCTCAATTGATTTGAGCTTAGCATGTCTGAATACGGAACTCAATTTCATGCCCTTGAATGGATCGAAAAGCTACTTACTTGTGTACTTTTCGAATGTAGAGTTCCTCAAGGAACACTTTTGGGCCCAAGCCGTTTTCTCATCGTTATGGGCGTCCTTAATAGTTTGATTATTGAAGGCAATTTACTTGTTTTGGGGATGATGTGGCTCTGTTTTTGAGAACTTGCAACAGGGAAGAGTTAATAACAGGGCAGGCTTTGAACGTTCTGTGAGTACTAACCTTCGTTTAATTTTAATCCACTGTTAAAATATAGGTCAATAGCTTGAGTCGATTGTATCAAGCGTGACTGATTGTTAGGAAGTTTGATTGATTCAGGTCTTTGAAAAAGGAGCTTGATCGTCTCGGGCTGTTTCCGCCAAGCTGTGCACAACTCACTCGACAAACACCGTGGCATGTGCCTGAACACTCAGTGAGGTAGTTTGCTAACCAATTTATATCGTGATTGTCTGGATTTGTGGAAATTGAGAGTAAATAAATTTAAAACCCTGCAAATTATTACACAACGGGTTGAACGGCTTGACCTAGTCCCACACCTCCGAGAGCATCTAAAATTACCTACAAAATGTTATCAAACATGGCGTATTTGCGATAAAACTGCCAAAATTCCGTTTTTAATTTTTTTAACCATTGTTTTGTCCATTACAACCATGGGCTTCGTCCGATCGGGTTGCCGAGCAGGCGAGCAAAACTAGACGCCAAATAGGTACTAGTACGTTAAAGGCACAAAACGGACGGCGGACGGACATTGCAGATTTGGAATCCCGATGTCTTGAAACTTGAAGTATCAAATTTTGAGGGGGGGGAGGGATCGTGAGTGCATATAACTTGCTGAAACGGAATATCAATTTGACAAAAGTTCCGTTATGGGAGCAAATTCGACAGTTGAATCTCCCGAGGGCCAAATTAAGTCTGGGGGAAGTCCATATTTGAAACCGGCGTTCAGCACTCAATTATTTACTTTAGAACACAGGTTCGAAAAAATTAACCAGAGGGCTCGGCAGCGTTCCATGGCTATCATTGAAGGAGTTATGATCAAAAGGTTGGAGGGTTGATTGCTCTTTTAGTGCCTCCTGTCGCGTGATTCATAAGCACTCGCGAGAGTTGATATTTTTGGAAGTTGGATGGTTTCCTTCCAAATGGCATCGAACAACCACTGTCGCAAAGTAGTAAGTTGTCGATAAGTCAGGTTGATTCTGCTGTATCTAACCAATGCTGGCTGGAAGGTTAACCGCTAGATGACTTGAGAAAGTAGAAATTAATTGTTTAGAAAACAGGGTGACGCCGAACCACCTTAATTCCTAGACATAGCCCACTGTGGTGCCAATCAAAGGTGAAATGAGGGTTCTTTGTATCTCCTGGAGCTACAGACCCGGCAGAAGTCCATGGAGTCTCTGGCAGTAAGGAGAGGAGTATGATCAACAGATTGGAGGGTTGATTGGCCTTTAAAGGCCTCTTATCATGCGACTCATTAGCAAAGATATCGCTGAGGCCTATGTAGTCTCTAGTAGTAGGAAGTAACGTATCTTCGCAATGGAACTCCCAGATTTATTCCCAGAAGTTTGATAGTCACAGAAGTATTTTTGTAAAACGGCATGTGAGTATTGGTTGCTAGAAGACACTCCGTCACATTGACCAAAGTCAGTTATGAGTTTATTTTGGAAATTTCGAAAACTTTAACGCGATTTGTGACACATTTTGGTTGTTATTTCTGTTCAACGGATTGTTAAAAAAATTTAAGGGGGTATTTACTAGTTGAAAACTCACACGGCTGCACCAAACCTGATTCCACACTTGGCCTACAAATCCCCACGAAACGCCAAACTATAGTTACTGGGGCAAACTAACTATACTTGATCTATGCATCAAACTTTTTTTTCTAAAACTGCTCCAACGATTAGATAAAAGTTTTTGTATGGAGAAAAAAATACACAGATGATATAACGGCATTCCAAACTTTTTATCAGCAGGAAAATAGTGGAAGCAGAGTCAAATTTTAGGGTATCTTAGCGCAGCGAAAAGGTGTTAATAAGCGTAACCACCGACTTTCTCAGTCCAACATGTGTTTTAACTGCTCTTGTATTACTCACGAGTGAAATTGTAGAATACTGCTACAAGTGGTAGATTATACGCTGTATGGGCCTAATTATAAAATCGGGAAAAATCTGACCGGGAAGAAGTGTAAGGCAGTCTGGAAGGAGCTGGAATACTGGTATCCAGAAGCGGTGAGAATTCTCGTGGAGAATGGGGAGAGGCTCACGAGGGATACAGGAACCGAATAATAAAAAAGGGGTTTCGTTGCTCGGAGCTCGGATTGGAATGCTGTGAGAGCTGCGTCCTTCTACTGCGTCTTCATTTCAACCCTTAGTGACATGTGCCGCAACATAAACTCATTTGCACTAACGTCCAAAAAAACGAGCCGTAGTGGTAGTCCAATAAGCTACCAACACGATGAATATCTTGTGATGTCCTCAAAATCTGGAACGGGGACCTCGGATACTCGAAATCAATTTATCGTCGTGGACTTTGCAACTGTTCATCCGAAACTTCCCAAAAAAATCATATTAATAGTCACATAAATAAACATAGGTCGCTCAATAAAGAGCGTGGCGTAAGTAGCGTTAGCCTAATAAATTGTAGACGTATAGCAGCTCTCAGTTTCAATATAAAACTTCGAGTCTTTTGCTCGTGAACCAAGTTGACATGAGCCGAGTGCAAAAATAGATTGGGTGAGTGGGTAGAATGAAGGTACGTGAATACAGTTGTATGATGCGTCGAATCAGAAGCTTCATCGCCGTTGCTATACTTTCCTTGCCGTGGGGGATATACCGCACTCCCTCCTGCACTCAGCTTGTTATCCGATAAATTAGCTACACTGGAACATCCCAGGTGCTTCAGTACCGCCCAAATCGAAATGGCGAGGGGCAGCCGACATTGGGCTATTCGAAGTATTCATTCATTTGTACAGAAACAACGTTATTGGCTCTTCCTCTGGCGAATTAGGAGGTAATGCGTGAAATAATTAATATTTAATTAATTAAATTATACAATTAGTAGCTTTTCTCATCCGATTCGTATCCTGAAGCCCCTCTGAATCCCCCTTTTTTCTCTCAAAAAGCAGTTAATCCCCAGAGCTCTCCGAACGGTGCCACTGCAGATATGCAATTTTAATTAATTACATTAATTAGCTTTTCGCTTACAGCAGCTTGTCCATAATATAAATGGCTGGGTACGAAGGGTTTAGTCCTAGAAATACTTGAAAGCCGACTCGTCGAAGAGAATCCGTTATTTGAATCGGCCTTGCGAGAAAGATAGCGAGTTCGCCGCGGAAGTGGAATTGTCGAGACTGCAATGACGAAACGGGACTGACGGATCGAGTTCTCTGAAACCGGTTATTTTTATTTTTATTTTTTCTTTCAAAGGGTAGAGGCCACGGTGATTGGAAGTTTTCAAGGGTAACCGAGCGAGCGGGAGAAAGTATGTCTTCCGCCGAAGGTGAATTCTGAATGTGGGTTGACTCGAGTGGTCAATGCCAAGTTTACAGCTCTCGGAGTAAAGAAATACAGTTGTCCAGCGGAACTACCAAGTGACGCGTGGCCGTCGGATTTATTTAAACGGTTTTACGAAAGTGGGACAACTCACATTTGCCGTTCCCAAAACGAACTGTACTACTTTTTCGGAAATGTTCCTTTATCTCTGAGACAAAACATGTGGTGCGTCGCGTTAAACAACATTCCTCAGCATCTTGCCTAACCTGTTTTCAATTCAATTTATGTTGAACTCAACTGAAAAACTCTGGTGTGGATTCTAGAGAGTCAATCACAATAAAAAAAGGCTTTTCTAGGCTGACTAAAAGAACATACACAGCTATTTATTATTATTATTTCGCTCAATTAAGCGTCTTCTGGGCGATAACAGCAGGTACATAAATAGGTAAAAATAAACTAAGCTATATAATTGAATTGCATTTTTTGTCGAAATTATTGCTATTGATTGCTTAAACGTTTTACATTATTTTTTTGCACTAGATTAAATATACAGAATTTGAGAGAAATCATCTTGTGGGTTACTATCAATAACGAACGGTGGGTAACCAAAGAGTGGACCAGTGTCGTAAGTTGTAATGAGGTTATGAGTAATAGGAACATGCTGAAGAAATGAGAAGAGGAACCAACTATAAATATATGACAACATAGACTAAAATATTCGTATATTTTAGAAAATACGGGGAAAACAGCAGAACAATATAAGAAGATAAAATATTCTCATTTTCAAGCGTTCAACGTGTTCAAAATAATAATATTGTTGAGGTGTAATTGTTTATTATGTTTGAATAAATGTTACTAAGATTAGCAGTGTCTGTTATGTTAGTTCCCTGAAGATGCGTGTTAAATTGAGCGAATGGTCGGCCTAGAAAAGATTTTCGTTCTTGTCACTCACTTCAATAATCTGCAACTGAGATAATTCAACAACAACAAAAAATTGCATCGCAATTTAACTGAAAAATGAGTATACGCACATGGAAACTGGTTCTGCTTAAGGTTCCGAAATTCATTGGACTATTCATACTTGTACCACGATCTTTATTGAGTTACTGTTGAATAGGTAATTAAAATTAGACTGTCGATACGACGGGAAGGGGGAAGGTTCATCTAGGCGGTTGTGGAGTCGTGAGGAAAAACACAAAAAAAAGTTGCAAATTATTACAGGACGGTTTGGTATTATCTTCTATAACATGATTGGGACAAATCCTTTTCAATAAAACGTTGAAAAAGTACAAGAGTCTATACAAGCTGTACAAGACCATATCTATATCAATCGGGGGGGGGGGGGGGGGGGTCTGAAACGTAAAGATCTGAAAAAAACTCAAAATTTTTTTTTTCAGCCGATTACATAACTTTCCTTCCTTCTTCGTAGAGCCAAGGAAAGTAAAAAACGACGTTATTAGAAGTTGTGTAATTTCCAAGGTTGCAACTCATTAATTCACGACTGAAATTAACCACAGTATAGGTAATTAATTGCAATGCCATCCTGATTCTTTCGAGAACCCTCTTATCGTATGAGCCAGAATAATACGGAAAAAACTGCACCTCGTTCATATTTTCGCCAATTTATTCTGCTGTTCTCGTCACTTACGCACCGACAAACCTTTAATATACGTGAAAAAATTTCATTCAGAATCTTCGCCGCTTTAGATTAAAAAAAAGTGTTGTTCCGATCAGAATGATACCTATGATTTTGAACCGATTTCGTTCATACCTTTCTTTCGGCGTCCCTAGTCCCTAAAACGGCTCTAAGGATTTCGGTCAAAGTTTGTGTGTGCTCAGTTCCAAGTAACACGACAATAATATAAGATTCTCAGTCATCTGAAAACGACGAGAGCAGCAAAATGAGTTATAGAATATTTCGGAGAAAATCATCTCTGGCGCTGTTTTGTCCTTATAAATCCCGCTCATTTAATGCTAGCATTCTTAGATTAGTGAGGGTGGTAGTCCAATAAACTATCTATACGATGAGCATTTAATAACGCTCGTAAGGTGATTAGGAGCAAACCCAGAAAGCCCGGAATTTAAATTACACACAGTCTTGCCCTGCAATATCTAAACAACAAACACAAAACCCTCTTAGAAAAATTATGTTGACAGTCCTGACTCCCCAGTGCGCTGATTATTAACTAACGGACGTGGGATAAGTAGGAGCGTCTCATTAAATCAGGAATCATTAGGGCCACCCTAATGCTACGTTGAATGAAGTTACAGTTACGATTACTTGCTCGAGCGAATCGCGGAATACTCGTTGGGCCGAGGAAAGTTGTGTGATGCGTCGCCCTATGTATTTTTCAAGTGTCCACTCAACATCTCGAGAATGACAAACACAACCATTCTTACAAGAATTGTGTTGATTATTCCATAAATCTCCTGTACGCTGTTTACACGATAGAGGTCGTGGTATAAATAGGAATAACTCGAGTTAAAAAAGCTCACGTAAACTGAGGGAAAATAGCATTGATTAGTCGCTTGAGCGGTAAAAGTTGTTGAATGTACTTGGAGCTCAGAGGAAGGTTGTGTAGTCTGTCTCTCTGTCTGAAAACGTGAGGATTCGATGAAATTCAAAGTTTTCCCAGCCGATTTCAATACTTTCTTCATACTTTGGATTGAAGAAAGGAAATAGAAAATGCTAAGTACTTCAGTTGTAGAAGTTAGCTTTGATCCATCAAGTGAACGGAAAGAGCGGTGGAGTCGACAACTGGGTTCACGTTTACTTATTTCTTGTCGCTTTTCTCTCAAGTTCCTCGCGATCCAAAATGGCACTCAGAGCTCTTTCTACCACTTAACCGCTGAGTGGCGTTTTGGCTCCGTTTCCTCTCGTTCATTTCGACGAAATGCTTACAATTATTATTATTGTTTTGTTTTTTTATACCCTATTTCAACTATATCCCTTTTCTTTTCCAGTGATGTGGGATGGTGAAGCGTGAAATGTTCTGGCTATGGGCCCCACTTCTGATTATCGTCGAAGTGACTGCTCACTACACACCCCAATGGGCTGCTCATATCGAAGGAGGGCCCGAGGTGGCGAGGCGTATTGTCGAAGGACACGGATTCACCCTTTTAGCTGAGGTAAGTCGCTCAAATTCGGACTCACCATTTCAAAAATGATCTCATTTTGATGCTACTGCCGGAGTTTTGGAAGACCAACGTTACCCAAACGCGGGGGAAGGTGTTTCATAATAATTCTCCTTGCACTTATAATTCTAAACAAGGGCCTATTTACGTAAACGTATGAACGTAAGCTACTTTTCCCAGTTAGGGGATACAATGCGAATCGTCACACCCATGCTGCCTTTCCTCCGCTCCTGTAATTTAGTCGATCTGCTATAAGTACGAGGGCTCTATTATTAGTTTAACCTACCGAAACATATATGCGACACCAAAATCGTTTGGGCTGTTTTGGTGATTATGAAAAAAACAATAATTTAACGCCACGCCAATCTCTATATGCCTGAATATCCATTCAATAGTCACAAAAGTAATTGAGAGGAACGAAATGCGGTTCTTACAACACACTAGGGTTGATCAAATTCAGTTATGTGTTTACTGTGGAAATTTCGATGGCGTTATACACCAACTGCCTGCCAGAGGAACATTCAAAATGAACATGTGAACAATTCGTGAGTGAGAAGGTAGGTTCATCGA
Source organism: Pachypeltis micranthus (assembly GCA_020466155.1). Classification (NCBI taxonomy): domain Eukaryota; kingdom Metazoa; phylum Arthropoda; class Insecta; order Hemiptera; family Miridae; genus Pachypeltis; species Pachypeltis micranthus. The sequence continues at coordinate 46,832,418 of CM035769.1, forward strand.
ATTTTCATGTAGATATTTATAGAGAACAAAAGTTAGGCGCGCATTCGTAGATCATTGAAGCGGTGGAGGTTGAGTGGCGACGGCGAGTGAGGTTTTGTAGCATGATTTCATTCCCTCCCAACTTGACACTTTTTGACTGTTAGGTGAAGGCTAAAGCATGTTCCGTGCTACAATTGTGTTTTATTCGAATCTTGACGTTTTACGTCTTCTGAAACAACAAAACTCCATTTGTGAAAACAGCGGAGGCACATCTGTGTCTGTTAACGCTATTGAAAGAGGACGGCTTCACTGAATTCGATAACTAGTCTGCACATCACCAATGGACGAAAAAATGATTCAGTAACGAATATTGCTATCATAGTGTTCAAAATACCAACTGTTCCGATCCTCAAAAACGGATCTAACGAATTCGATTACATATTTTGCATTGACAGCTCCAAAATAACATGAAATTATCGTAAAATTCTCATTATGAGAAAATAACGAGAGCTGCACAATGAAACACTTTTCAAGAAAATTGATTTTACGGCAATTTTTCCCTTCAAAAACACCCTTGTACGCTAGGATCTTCCGAAAAATCAGAGTAGTAGTCCAATAAGCGGCCTATATGAAAGTTAATTAACTGCAACTCCAGCAGACAATTCCTAAATTCATACCATCTTACATTTCACTTACTACCATCTCCCACAGTTATCACCCGATAGCTCCAGAATAGTGTAGACGATCCTTCCAAAAAATATCTGGTGCGTTGCAACACACAACTTTCCTTAGCCCTACAACAATTTACTTTGTACATGGCTAATTATATTTAATCAATTCATTTATCACTCAGTTAATTTGAACTTGGTCAAACAACACTTCACAGCAGCAGGAAGCGGTAGCGCTTACAGTTCCAGATTTTATTATGCTGCTCGTATTCAAGTCAGGACCTTTATTGAGCAATTGGTACACAGATATTTAATGAGGCTGTAAACACGAATTTTTTTGAAGAAAGATAGTAATCTCTTTTGCAGAGTTATTGGGTAATAACTGTTGGAGTAAGCGAAACGGCAGTAGTTGAAATTCAGGAGTTTCTGGAGTCAGCCCCGTGTATATCGTGAGCGTTTTTAAACACTCACCCTTTAGGTATTAGATTGGACTACACTACCAATTTTCTTTAACATTCTACTAACATTCCAGCGGACTTTATAAGGAAAAAACCGCGGTAAAAACGCTTATCATCGAAACTTTGATAATTTATTGTGCTGCTCTCGACATTTTCCCACCAATGGGAATTTCGTGGTATATTTGTCTTATTGAGAGCTACCAATATAAAAAATTTAATCAAAATCGTTAGTGCCGTTTTTCAGAAAAAAAATTTGGTGTTTTGATCACTATGCTACCTGTATTTAACTTTCGGTGGATTTTGGCCATACCCTTATTTTGGCGTCCCATGGTAACCTGTATGCTAGACATCAAGTTTCAGCTGATTTGATACGGCTGTTTTCTCTAAAAACCGCGCTAAATTCGATTTCGTAATTTATTGTGCGTTGGTAATTTATTGTGCTGCTCTCGTCATTTACCCACGAATGAGAATTTCATGATATAGTTGGCATATTGGAAGCTACCAATATAAAAAATTTAATCAAAATCGTTAGAGCCGTTTTTGAGAAAAAAAATATTTGGTGTTTTGATCACTATGATAACTATAGTTAAATTTCGATGGATTTTGTTCATACCCTTATTTTGGCGTCCCATGGTGACCTGCGGGCGAGATATCAAGTTTGAGCTGATTTGGTACGGTGGTTTTCTCTAAAAATCGTTCACAGACACACATACACACACACAGACACACAGACCATTTTCCCAAATAGTGTTTTTCGGACTCAGGAGGGTCTGAAACGTAAAGATTTGAAGAAAACTCAAAAATCTTTTTTTTCAGCCGATTACATAACTTTCCTTTCTACTTCGTAGAGCCAAGGAAAGTAAAACGTTGTGTGTGCATTCTGAAAAATATCTGGTGCGTTGCGACACTCAACTTTCCTTAGTTCTACGTCAATTCACTCGTGAACATGGCTCTTTCTACTTAATCAATTCATTTATCGCTCAGTTCATTTAAACTTGGTCATACAACACTTCACGGCAGTAGAAAGCGGTAGCACTTACAGTTCCGGAATCTATGAGTATGAGCATTCTCGGACCATTGTTGAGAAATTGGTACACAGAGAACTAATGACATTGTAAACGTGTTGTGTGACATTGTAAACGAGTTGTGTGATCCGAGGCACACAGAGTTCGGATATTCTCATCTTTGTGCCTGTGCATGCTCCATTGTGGACTCGGCCCTCGGTACTTGATCAGTTACACTTACAGACTGTACATGAAACATTTGTCCTTCGTTTGACCTCCCGAATTCGTCGCAGCTACAGAAAACGTATTAAGAGCCGTCAGATAATCCCACGGTGAACTACAAAAGGATAAAACGTAACGTCACCCTCCAAGTTTCCAATCGCCTATTGGTCCGGCGGCAGTCACGCCTCTTTCCATCTTGTGGCGAGACGAACCGCACGTTGAGTACCTCCAGAAAATAATGCGAGATTGCGTCACAATTTATGAAAGGAAATCGTACGGCTAGAGCTCTTGTCATTGTTTGGGGTTTTGACGTTCGATAACCTGCATTACGGCCTTCCGAAGGGGTTGCAATTTTGGCTAAACAAATAAAAATAAAATCGTTTTGCTCTTTGAGAGCTCACAGCTCAGCAAGACAAATTTAATGGGCAGTTACTTGAAGCTTACCCGGAAGTCTTCGTAACTTCCGCCAATACTGCGAAGGTTTTCATGTATTGCTGCAGTCGACGACAAGTAAATTTAGGAAAGCACCGAACGTTTTCTTGAGACCAAGAGAGCACAACTTTAAAATAAGAAGAAATCATTTCGTAGCGCGAGGAAAAAATAGGAAGAGAGAGGTTACACAAGGTTATCCTTTCGCGAGCTAATCGATTGAAATGCGGAAACAACGTTCTCCCACGGGAGTTGAGTTTTGTTAAAATCTTTGCGTTGTGAAAAAACCTGGTTTCGGGTTTGTTTGGTGGTTTTGATTATGCGCGTGTGATTTGCGGGAGAGAGCGTTAACGATCTGGTTAGGTTTAACTTTATTTGGCCCCTAGGAGTAAGAAGGAAAGAATTGTGGTTGTTTAGAACAAGCAAAAAGGAGTTATGCTCAGATTGACATTTTAACACTTACGCATCTGTAAACGCGATTGAGCAGCTTTACCAAATCGTCTCAAATCTGATATTTGGCCTGTCAGCATGAAACTTAAACACAAACTATTTCGTTGTGTATAATACACCTATGTTTTGAGGCATTGGACTCCAAATCTGCAATACCCGTTCACCGTCCAGCCCCTTCCATTCAAACCACGAAAATTCCATTTGGTATCTAGTTATGCTGCCTACTTGGCAATTTGATCGGACGTAACCCAGGGTTGTTGTGGCCCCAAAATGTAAGTTTTATTGCGCTTACATCGTGTTTGGTAAGTTTCCTAGGTATTTTTCGATGCTGAGTCGAATACAATGGGTCTCAGAGGAGAAGGCCTGCGTCTAGATGGATGGAAAACAGTGAAATCACAGTAAATGTAGTGAGGGGAAGGAAGCAGGTGGAGGAGCTCGCCTGACTCAAACCACCCATCAGTTCGACTCGTCACGCAGTACCGTTCACCTAGCGACGCCTAGAAAGCGTAAATTTTCGTTGTTCCGTTGTTGTTCAGTAGTGCTAACTCGCACTTTTCGGAGCTGGATCGAATTGAATGGGCCTCAGAGGTGAGGCGTGTGTTAACCTGGCTAACCAGGAAACGGTCGTCTTTTCCCGGATTTTTGGATAGCCATGTTATGTTCTCCATATTTGTCGTGGGTAGATCGAGTAGTAGGTTCACCAAATCACACAGAGAGGTAGAATAATAAACCCTTGTGCAATAATTTGCAGCTTCTTCTGATTTGTTCGTGATTTTTTAGAGGCGCAAACATACTCCTTACCATTTTTACCCGATAATTCCGAAACTGTAAACGCTGTCTTGCTCAGAAAAATCGCGTGGATAGTTTAATGAATCACCAATTCTCTCGTTGCTCTATAATGTTCGTGGCGTGTGCTATAAGCAACTCAATAAATTTCAGAACCTTAAGCGCTTGAATGTTTTTCGAACCCTTAAAACTTGAATATCGAAAGAAAACTACATTTTCTTGTCAGAAAATGCATTACGAGAAAAGCAGTTTGTAAGGATATTGTAAGAATGAAGAGCTCCTGTCGACGTTTTACGTTTCGTTTCATTTCTAGCGGTTGATAGCGTGAAATGAGGCCTGTGCCAGGCTGTTGGGATCCTCGTCGCTGACAGGTCTTCATTCTTACTGCATGTCTTTTGAAAAAAATTGAGGGATTTCACCTCCGTTCCCTTTCCGAGCGTGAGTGCGCCGTTCTGCTCAACGCCGACGCCCCAACGGGAGTCAGTTCTCCCCTCTTTGCCCATCTGATTATACGCTTTTCCCTGTCAACGATCCCTCCGTGGCTTCCTGCCAACTTCCCCTTTGTCATCTCCCGATATCCTGGCGGTAGGTGAGCATTTCATTTTCAACGACGATATTACACTTCTTCCCCGGCCGCATTCAAAAGTGTTTCCTCGGGAGCGGAGCAAATTTCAAGGAGTTGCCGTAACGAACTTTGCTCGGGAGGGGTTTGAGGGGCAATAAAGTCGAGTGAGACTTGTTTCGGAGTTGGCCGACCTAACGAGCTCCAGACGGTGATCAAGTATTGAACATAGGACGGTCCCTCCCATAAGCTAATACAAACGTTATTTGTAACTATGAGAGTTTCATTTAGCCGTAGAACGAAATTTACGGAAGAGAGGATACAGAATAACTGAGATTACAAATACCGATGTGCTTCAGTTCTGTACAAATACTTCGCGTGTATTTCACGGGTAACACAATACATACCATCACGCATATAATATAAGAACACATTTCATAGAAAACAATAGTTTTGTGTTATATGCGTACAAGAGTCAGTATGTGTACGATACAGAGAGGGTTAGAGCGGATGCCGTACTATGTCGAACGTGGGGTTAAGGAGTTGTACAATACCCCTGTGACTCAGTCTTCCTTCAATTGGTGATCACGAGCGGTGTTCGGTACAATAGAAATCTAAGTGCACGCGGAGGAATAAATCGGAAAGTGTGAGAGAGTGAAATGTACTGTATACGTTACTAGTGAAAACGATGTGATGTTCACAAGAGAAGTAATGAGTGCCCAGTCACATGCGACAGCTTGACTGAGGTTGCTGTCTTCGAACATAGTGCGGGTTGTAGAAGGGGGAGTAGAAACGTAATCGGCTGATAAAAAAAAAGTTTTGATTTGTGTACAAATTCATATACAAAAACATACACGTGTATGTGAACGATATTGAGAGAAAACGGCTAAACCAAATCTGTTGGACCGAATGGCTAAAATCGGTATAAGAGCCTGAATTGGTTCACTTCATACCTTTCGAACCGCACCCAATTTGTAGCAGTCCAAGGCCATCGACCAGTGCTACCAAAAGGGTGGATTACGGGGTCATACAAGGTGGAACGTTGGGCCCTACCCTGTTCCTGATATATATAAATAAGTTGGTAGATGTGTCAAATCGCAATGAAATACTGTTATTCGCGGACGATACGGCTTTGATGATTCAGGGGCATGAATGGTCGGAAGTTTTCAGTAAAATGCAATCATTGCTCGATTCGGTATGTGCTTGGCTAACTCAGAGCATACTAACCCTGAACTCTGGAAAAACTAAATATATGGTCTTTGGGGATAGCACTGGAAGTTCCGAAGGCCTCGACCTATACGTTCACTCCTGCATATCTCGTTCAGCATGTCCATGCAACCCTTTACAACGAGTCTCAGAATATCGCTATTTAGGAGTGATTATGGACCCCTCTTTAACTTGGAAGCTACACATCAATTACCTATGTTCAAAAGTGCAAAAATTCTTTCATATATTTTATCACATTCGGCCCGTATTTTCTCGTGACAAGATGAAAAAAATATATCTATCTCTAGTTCAGTCCATTATGCAGTACGGAGTGATTGTCTGGGGTGGCACTTATCACGCTCATATTGACCGGCTAACCAGAATCCAAAAAGGGATATTGAAAATTTTGTTGGGCAGACCTAGACGTTACTCGAGCGAACTAGTATTTCGCGAAGCGAAAGTGTTTACCTTGCGTCAACTGTTCATAAGAAGACTTCTTATGCACCTGCATAGAAATTCATTTATACTGGATGCACCTCCCTCCCACTCTTACTCTACCAGATTTGTACAGGGTTCATGTGTCGTCAACCCCAGACACACTTTATCGCTAACCAAAATAAGTCCACATTACCTCATTCATGTAATTTTTAATGCATCTCCAGTTGAGGTTAAAAACTTTAGGGCCCTATCCAGGAATAGTTTTAAGAAGGTAGTGAGTACATGGCTTTTAAACTTAGGAATGCAGCAATCTAATGAGATTCTCAAAAGTATGTACGCATAAGCCCCCCCCCCCTTCAGGTTTCCTCATTTATTCAATGTATTTCGGTTTCTTGAAAGTTAGTGAATCGATGCATAAACTGACCAATGTGCCAGATCTCCGTATGCGATGCGGATGCGGATTGTTGTTCGGCGCTGAAACGCAGAGTCTGATTATTTTTCTGTATAATAATTAACCTTAGATTATTTATTCTTATTGTGAGGCAGCACTCTTGCACGTCGCCACGGGCTCCTGCCTAATGGCGTGCAATTATTATTCGCAGTAGCACATATTCTTTCATTTATTATAATTTGGCAAGAAGTTGTGTGTATGTTGATATGTACTTCTCATGAATAAACTTTTCAAAATTCAAAAATTCATTCAATTCAGCTCAAACTTCATGTGTAGCCCGCAGATCACCAAGGGACGCCAAAATAAGGGTACTAGCAATCCGCCCAAAACTAACCATAGTTATAGTGAGTAAAACACGACGTCCGCCGTCCAGATCGTTTTTTGCCTCTAACGTTGTTTAAAAAATCCGATCGGACGAAACCCATGTTATGGGCGAAAAACGGTTAAATAATAAACAAAAACGTGATTTCAGCGCTTTTCACGCAAATGCGCCGTGTTCGGTGTCGTTTTCTAGCTATTTTTAGATGCTGGAGCGACTGGAATGAGTCTCACAGGTGTACGACAGGCCTGTAGTTCGAAAACTGTGAAATTATAGTAATTATAGTGAGCCAAAGTAAGCGCGTTCCTCAGGATGTGGATGACGGGGCGATCGGTCCTTTCGTTTGTTTGACCGTTTGCAGTTAGCTCCGCGAGCTGCTCTCCTCAACGGGTCGACTCCCCCCCCGGCCGAGTCTCCGGCTCGTGAACTCCCTCAGTCCGCTCTCAACGGAAGTCGAGTCACCCGGAGGTTTCACCAAACGCTCACATTTGTCGATTAAAACAATCATCAATGATCACTGACTTGAGAAATGCTACGCGATATAACGGATTTCACCAAAGTGGTTTACGATTGAAACATTACAACAACTCGCGAATCTTTCAAAACGGAGTCGTAGTGGTTAGAAGTTGACTCGGTGCGTCGCGGTTACCGCTCGCCAAACGGAGACCATTTCGCAGAGAGGGAACTGCCTTTAACTTAATAATACGAGTTTTATGACTGCTTTTCGTTTTGTCTTGAATCATTCCGCTGATTTTGCTTACTTGAAACGCACGAAAGGAGAACGAAATTAGGTTGGAATTTTGGTTGTTCAAGGAAACGAGAAGGTTATGATTTCCTTTGGGTAGTTCGCAATAAAATGATTCTGGTGCAATGATATGTTATCTGAGCATTCGAACACACACTGAGTTCCTTACTCTACTTTGGTTCTCGACAATAACGGCAGCTAATACCAACCGAAATGCTCTACCACAGCCTATTATTGTAGATATAGGAACAGAAATGAGGAAGCCCTTGAAACGTACTAATTTGCTGAGGACTCAAAAAAGTAAAAATATCTCTTACAAATCAAGTCAACTAGATCTATCAAACAACTAGTTGTAGCTAAATAGGGTAGTACGTTCGTGAACCACAACTTTCCCGGATTTAAACAAACATATGCGAATAAAAGTGATGCGGGCAAATCGTTGATTTAGGCCGATGCCCAATCCCGTTCATTCTGATCGTTTAATCATTTCAAACGACGTTAGAGAAACCCGATTTGATTACAGAAAATTCCGATTCAATTAAATGTTGTTTTGAGCAGTTTGGTGGCACCAGGCGCGGTCGTGTTTCGTGTTTTGCGACGTAAAACTGACGTGAACCCGCGATTCTCCATAATTAAGTGCTATTGGTCGGCGATCTTTCGTTCCGTGTTCAACCAGTCCGCGATATACCTTAACTCAGTGCGCAGCAAGATATTCCGCCGTTTTAGTCAATGTTACGCACTCACGCCGGAAATGTTTCGTCACTTTGAAGACCTCAGAGGTGAGTCTTTACATAACATGCTATTCTGGTACGTTAGCCTTAGTTATCATTGCTTCCCGAACATCTTGAAAATGGCTCAATTCGAACCCGATTTGATAGGAACCACTGCCCGAGATGTCTATTGTAACCATTTTTCTCGCGTGAGCAATCCGATCGGACGAAGCCCATGGTTACGGCCAAAAAATGGTTTAAAAAATTAAAAAGAACGCAATTTCGGGAGTTTTATCGCAAATGCGCCGTTTTGGGTACCGTTTACCAGGGATTTTTAGGTTCTAAAATGTGTACACTGCTTCTAGAGCGAATATAGTGAAATCACGGTAATTATATTGATCCAAAATCTACTAATTGAAAGAACTCGCGGGGCAATAACTGCAGCTAAAGTGATCGTTTCATCGTTTGTACCTCCCCCCGTGTCGTTAAAACCATCCGCCAGCTCGACGCACCACGTCGTGCCAACTGCCTACAGGCGCCTACTGGCACTTTGAATGTTTAGTTTTTCGTCGTTCCGTTCTAGTCAGGCCATGTTTCGTGTGGTTTACTGGTATTTTTCGATCCTGATTCGAATGGGATAGGTCTCGGAAGTGTGTGGTCTGCTGTGCAAGAGAATAATAAACCGTTGTCTAATAATTTGCAACGTTTTTCCTTATAAACTCCGCTTAGAAGGTAGTAGAGTTTTCAGAAAAATCTGTGTTGTACTCTAATGAAGTATCCATACGATAAGCGTTCAATGATATATAGAGACTAGTCCATAAATTCCGAAATTTCAACCGCCGCTATCTCAATTTCCAAAAGTATTTACCGGATAACTCTGGAAAAGTAATTACTATCTTGCAACAATCGTGTCTGCTGCCTCATCAATTCTCTGTGTACAAGGTGCTTAGTAATGGTCAGACCATGAGAACGAGAAGCATAATAAATTCCGGAATTGTAATCGCTACCGCTTTCTGCTGCTGTGAAGTGGTATTTTACTAGTTCAAATGAAAATACATCGACTTAGTAGAAAAAGCCATGAAAACCAGTGTAGAGCTTAGGAAAGTTGTGTAATGCCGAGCACCTGAAAAAAGTAAAATCAGCGGCCATTGACTCAATTTTCTTGTCAACCGATGACGTAACTTCCTTTCCTGCTTCTCACGGCGAAACTAAGCGAATGTGTGGCGTTTTGATCACTATGATAACTACAATTAATTGTAGACTGATTGTGCCCATGCCGGTGGCCCATTTAGTTTTAGCTGATTTGGTTGAGCTGTTCTTTCTGAATCGTGATCAGAGTCACACACACACGTAGTTTTTCGTACACAGAAGCGTTTGAGCTCGGGCTTTAAAATAATTGTTTTTTTTTAAATCCATAACTTAATAACGACGCTTCTTCTCTATTTGGTAAGGCTGAGTAACGTAATAGTCAAGTCAACGAATCGCACGAAGTCTGCAATTAAAAAATAATTAAGTTGTTCGCGCAATAAACGTTGTATTATCACACCTGTGCGTTCCAGAACAGCTATATGCAGTTTCAGACGAAAAATATCTTTTACGAAGGATCTCACTTTCCGGAACCCCCGTAAATTCGACGATCTGCTGTATATACGAGCACTGTATCTTTGCTCAACGCATTTCTACGGTAACATTTATGGCGAACGAAGCGTAGTTACTATGGAGCCGTTTTATAGAAAACCGAAAAAACTATAATTTCATGTTGGGCAGTAATCTCGTTTTCTCATGTATTTTGGTTTGTATGTCCATTCAACGGATAGGCACAGAAACAGTTGTGGGAAATAAAATGTGGGAATAGGTTATTACATAGTAGGCACTTGGTCAGGTTGATTAATGTCAGAATTCCGTTTGTTGTAGAACACTCAAACACGCGAAAAAGATCTTAATTACTTGTTAGAATGTGTGCAGACAAAAATATTCGTAGCTAGGTGTAGACTACCTGAAGGCACTTGTGAGTTTGATGTCGTTCTTTAGAGCATAATTTCTCAAATGTTGTACCCAAACTTGTTTTTCATAGACCTTAATTGCTGCTCACTGAATTTTCACGATGTAATGTACTGAATACGAATGTTTGGCATTATCAGTGGGATGTGCTCTGAAAATTGTGTCACATCGTTTCGCCTGTAATCGATAAAAATGTGAAAAACGCCACCACTCCTCCTACCAACTCCTGGGTTTCTTAAGTTTGTCCCTATTGAGCTTAGATTGGGCCGGTTAGCTAGACCTAATGCGAAAGCCTCCGTCAATGGTCGCGGGTATTTTCGGGGGAAACTAAGAATATGGACCAACCGCTTGATAACGATACGACTGCATGTATCGATAGGTCGCTTGATAACGCTACGACTGCATATATCAATATATTGCCTTATCAGAGGGAGCGGTCCCTATTCTTTGCTTTTACCGGTTTTTTTCTTAACCTCATGAGAGTCATGAAGTTAGCTGAAATGAATGTTAAGTTTCTTTGGACCATTACATTTCAAATGCGAAATTCTGTATGTTTAACAGTATAGAGAGTATTACTTGTAAATCAACAATATCAGAGAGATCGATCTCTTTTTACTTTCCATGGCTCTACGAGGTAGAAAGGAAAGTTATGTAATCGGCTGAAAAAAATTTTTTGAGTTTTCTTCAGATCTTTACGTTTCAGACCCCCCTGAGTCCGAAAAACACTATTTGGGAAAATGGTCTGTGTGTCTGTGAACGATTTTTAGAGAGAACCATCGTACCAAATCCACTCAAACTTGATATCTCGCCCGCAGGTTACCATGGGACGCCAAAATAAGGGTATGAACAAAATCCATCGAAATTTAACTATAGTTATCATAGTGATCGAAACACCAAAATTTTTTTTTCTCAAAAACGGCTCTAACGATTTTGATTACATTTTTTACATTGACAGCTCTCAATAAGGCAACTATACCATACAATTCCCATTTGTGGGAAAATGACGAGGGCAGCACAGTACATTATCAAAATTTTCGACCAAAAGCGTTTTTAGCGCAGTTTTTTCCTTATAAACTCCGCTGGAAGTTTGTAGAATGTTAAAAAAAATTGGCATTGTAGTCCAATCCAATACTTAAAGGGCGAGTGTTTAAAAACGCTCATGAGATACATGGGGGTTACTCCAGAAATTCCTGAATTTCAACTACTACCGTTTCGCTTACTACCAGTTCTAAACGTTTTTACCCAATAACTCTATCTATCCTTCTTCAGAAAATTTGTGTTTACAGCCTCACTGATTATCTGTGTACCAATTGCTCAATAATGGTCCTGCAATGAGTACGAGCAGCACAATAAATTCCATAACTGTAGGCACTTCAGCTTCCTGCTGCTGTGACGTGTTGTTTGACCAAGTTCAAATCAACTGTGTGATAAATGAATTGATTAAATAGTATTAGCCATGTACAAAGTGAATTGTTGTAGAGCTAAGAAAAGTTGAGTGTTGCAACGCACCAGATATTTTTGACTGAATATGAGTTGATTTATTTCTGTTAAGGTGCAGTTGCTCGCTTAATTGTTTACCATTACGAAAGATTCGATCCGCTGAATCCCAACAACATGATTTACGCGCATTTTCCGTATATGTGGGATTTTCAATTTATTCTTCAGGAGTTTGTGGAGTTTTTTGGTTTTGATGGTTATTTTTTACGACGCGAAAACGTTGGCGTATCTAAAATTAGGTCTATGAAAAGAATAATTGCTCTAAGAGTAAATACTATTGCGATTAAAATTAGCCAAATAAAAATGTGTAAATAAGCGAATAAAAATGTATATCTTTCTCGAAATCGGTTAAAATTTGAAGAATTGACATCGTACTCTTACTGCAACTAATCGTGGGTGAGTAGTACGTTAGTACAATACACAAATCCATGAAGATGGGAGGAGTTGTGTGATTGGCTGAAATGCTATCTTCAGCCGTATAGAGTAGGTAGGTAACTATTCTAATCGACGGAAAAAGATTTCCATTTTGTCACTATGGGACGGAAACATAATCCGCTATCGCTCGGAAAGCGAGATATGTGGAACATTAAGTCATCGCATTCCCAATTTTCCGAAAATAGGTTCTAACGTATTCGATCAAACTAATGATATTCGCGCACTAATCAACAATCTGCTCGAGAAATTATGTATTTTCCTACGGTGAGTGACGTTTTATTGGAGCCCCTCACTTCATTTCGAATCACCACAGCAACTCGTGGGTAATTCAATGTCAGTTTCTCGCCCTTCAACTGACTTTTACGCAATACCGTTTCCACGACGAAATTCTCGCTTTCACATAACTTTCTGCAACCCCCGTATAGTTAATGGCCGATGTTGTTATTCATAAACGTTTTCGTAGAAATGCGTGAACGAAGATACAGCCGGCGTTGAATTTACGGGGTGTGCGGAAAGTTGTGTGTTGCTACACACCAGATATTTTTTTTAATAAATTCCGCTGTGTTTTTAGCATTCTGAAAAAAAATCGGGGCGGTCGTTCAATAAATTGTCCCTACGATGAAGACTTAGCAACATCACACACGTAACGGTATCCTCCTGTACCCGATAATTGCACAACAGTGAACAATCTAATCGTAACTGCAACTGTTATCCTTCGTAGTTCGCCAAATCAATTACTAGTTTCACCATCTCGGAGGCCAGGTTTCACGGACATTCTCGCTAAGTAGAATGTTGACATGAAATTTTCGTGTTGAGAGAACAAGAAGTGGAGATTACCATGAGGCGGCAATAAAATGGAGAGGAAGCCAAGTTAAACAAGTCGTTAAGGTACAAACTTCTGCAAGTTGCTATGAAAACGTCATTTGTATCCAAACGTGGAGAGTTGAATAAAACGCCTGGTGGAAAACGTTAAACAACGTCCCTTCTCATTCTGCCACGTAGTGGGGTGTGCAAGTGGTCGATATTATTCGAACTCAGGTGGCGAATGATAGTAACACTAAGCGAAGGTACCGTTGTGAATTACATTCAACTATGGGAATTTTCAATTTAAATATCAGCTACGACGCATCACACAACTTTTCTCAGCCCTACGCGCATTCTGCGCTTTTTATCACTGATTATGCTTTTCATTCGGTTCAAATGAACGCGGTAGAACTTCGCTCAAAGTTCCGAGTGGAAACTGGTGGCGCTTCAGGTTCCAGAATTTATTGATTAGCCACTATTTATCGTACGACCTTCAAAGAGCGCAAATTTGAAGGCTGGTGCATGATGCATCCCTAGATGGTTGTTTTGAGAGAGCATTCGTCTAGAAAATTGGTCAAAACGACAATGGAGTTAACTCTTGAATTTCTTAGGATGTCCCCAATTGTTTATAACCTTTATTAAACTACCTGTGTGTAGGTAGCTTATCGGACTGGCAACTTTTTAGGGCGATGGACGCTTTAGCGTTCACTCAGCCGCCAAAAAAGCGTCACACTGGGAGGGAACGAAATCATGTTTCAAAATGAGTGTATGAGAAACTCGGCTCTTTGGGTTCTCCTACTCCTCCTTCATTCTCTCCCTAACCGCCGTTAACCCTCTCCGTCCCACCTCCCCTCCTAACCAAGTACTAAATGTATGGGTAATTACAATTAACGGTTGTTTTCCTAATTAGTAACTTCATTGTAATTTTTTCATCTCATTACAGTTTGGTGACGTGCACAAATTACGAGTTGCCCCTAAAGGTCACTTGTTACGCGGTATTATCCAATGAAGTTCCCGTGAATATCAGTCTTGGAAATAGCTAGGAGAACTTGTGAGGTTGATATCCGAACAGATCAACGCGATTAATGACGAAAGTAAATAATTCAAACTTCATTACGATATAATAAACGAGCGGTGAGTAGCAACACACAACTTTCCGCCACCCCTTTAAGTTCGAACACCACCTACATATGCGGGCGCTATATCTTCGTTCAACGCATTTTTACAGGAACATTTATGCAGAACTAAATGTAGGGACTAGTTAGCTGAAAGTACTGCGCAAGTTTGATCAAAATCGTTAGAGCCGTTTTTGAGAAAATTGGAATACCGATAAATTAATATTCGACAAATCTCCTTTTCTGAGTTAACTTGGCTTATATCTCCGTTCAACATATATATACAGAAATAATTATGGAGAACGAAATGTGGGTATGGGTGACTCAAAGAAACTCTGTAAAATCTATCACATCTAGTGAAGCAGTTACTCCAGAATTTACGGAAATGTTCGAAAAACCGTTATTTTCGACACGTTTTCATTTTTATCTCTGCTCAATGGACTTTCAGAGGAACATTTATTGAGAACCATACATAATATAAACTATGTGAAAACACTCTGTAAGTTTGGTGAAAATCGCTGAAGCCGTTTTACCAAAAAACGTAAAAAACCTATTTTTTCTTCATAGGCCTATATCTCCGTTCACCGTATCTTCATGGAGATATGTATGAAGAAGAAAAGTTAGGTATTGATCAGTAAAAGGTAATTTGAAAGTTTAATCAAAATCTTTGGAGCCGTTTTCGAGGAAAATGCGAAAAACCCTGGTTTTTGGTACATTTTCGTCCCCCACCCCCCTTCACATCTGCCGAAGTCGTCCATAAACTTATTTGCGTGTCTACAAAAAATAACAAACAAAACAAAAAAAGAAAAAAAGAACCAGCTCAATCGGATCGCCGTTCTCCCGCAAATCGAACTACAGACACATACACACACGGCCCACGCGCCGAAATTAGGTTTTCTAGACTCAGTAGGCCTCAAAACGTAAAGATCTGAAGAAAACCCAACTTTTTTCTTTTTTTGACACGATTACTATACTTTCCTTCCCTTCTGGTAGCGGAAAGTAACAATGGTACAGTTTTAACAGCACAATGATGCGGAAAAACAGATCTCGTTGAGGTGCAGTCGATTCTGTGTAAGTTGTCATGAGTGCAGGTAATGAGTGGTGGTGGATTGTAAAACAGCTCTTGCAATGGCTCGTGTTTGGTGATAGTTTTTATCGCCTGGTTACAGACTAATTGCGAGCCAACGTGATGTATGTGAACCGAGTTCATGGTAACTGTGGGATGCGGCAGTTGTCGTTTGTAGAGGAACTCCACGACCGCGTATTTTGTTGGGTTCATTAATATTCTCCAACGGTAGAACCATGCGACAATAATATATTATAGGCTCTGTAAGTCAATCATTGGATCTTGGAAGATTATGCGAGGAGGTAGAGGATGGGCTTTGCTTGGGGTACTCCAGCTTTAATTGGCCGGTGTCTGCAGGGATTGACTAACTCTAACGGTCAAGTCCTGTCGGTAAGATTAGATCCCCAGGTAAGTTGCACATCTGTGCGAGAAGAGTTCTTTTAACTTTGTTAGCAACCTGGGGATCCAGACCTTGGCTTTTCAGTGTCTAGAAACAGTGTACAATACGCTGATTAGCTTTCGTAACTACACGATGAAGTTGATGGATACACGACAGCAAGTGTTCGGTATAACGGGTTCTGGGTTTCAAGAAGACATAGTAGAAGGAAACTTTCCACGATTTATTCCACTATAGTTGCACATTTAGAGTCTTTATTGCACATTTCCTACTAGATGGGATGTACCCAAATATAAGCGTGGCTTCTTAGATTTAACTGAGACCACAGGCCTTTGAAACATCAAGTTTAACACTAGTTGCGTAATATAGGCGTGTACAAGGGCTTTTTTTGTATGGGGGCGATCTATTGCATTCTTGACTCGACCTGGAGAGGCATGGCAGGCAAATGAAGATAAGTCTTTAGCTTCAATTCTATAAGGGATTCTATAGCAACACCATGTTTTTTGAGAACGAGCTTTTTTGCCACTACTCTTCACTTGTGCCACTTTAATGAACTTGTTGATGTTTTTGTTTCAAATCAGATTGCAGATGTTTCTATAGCGAACAAATTGAGGTAAGTGCTAAGCGCGGTTTGGTCAGCCGTTCGGCGGTTGAATTTGGATCATGAGGACCCCCAACTTCATCCGTTAATAACCGCAGAGCTGTAACGTTATTAAAGCTATTACCGTCTCTCCAGAAATAGACCCGTTACCCGGATGAGCTAGTCGTGAAATGTAACTGGGGAGTTGAAGGGGCATTAGCATCGATAGGTTAAGTGATTACCATAGCGCCTCTAGACGTCTTCCCTTCTGGGACGATGGACCCTCCCACTGCGGCCGCCATTGTATTAGGTTCAGGACCGGCTAATAAGCCTCTCCTTTCTGCATAATTCCAGTCACTTTGAGAAGCATTTAGATTCAATTTTGGAGCAACGAGTTCAAAATGAAGGGATTTTTTTACGGTTATGAACGTTCGGATATTATCATTCATGATAAAATGATGGGCGACTGGTGGAGAACCACCTGGAGTCACGGGGCATAACGTAGAAGCTCTTATTTTGTGCATAAATGGATACATTTTATTTTTCAGTAAAAAATGACTTATTCAATGGCGATTTTTCGAGGTTTTAATACTCTTTCATAATACTCTTTCCTGGAACTAAACTAAAGAAACATTGGTGTATATAATAAGTCAACAAAACGGTTATGAATAAATAATTATGAATTAGCGAACACTCCGTAACGTTCAAAACCTCATATTTCCTTATTTTACACTAAAACGATGATAACAAACCTAACTTATATTCCTAATTTGTATATGAAGCATCTTGTGAGCACACATGCAAAAAATTGTATTTGGGCCGTATGATTCATACAAAAACCCTGCAAATTATTACACAATGGTTTATTATTCTCATGTCTCATCTAACCTAGTATCACTGCTCCGAGACCCATCCCATTCAATTCAGCATCGAATACCAGTAAACCATACAAAACATGACCTGGCTACAATGGAACTTTGGAACGCCATCGGATTGCCGAGATGGTGGGCAGAACTAGATACCAAATGGGATTTTTGTGCGAAAGAACGAATTTTTTAGACCACGTTAAAGGCACAAAACGGCCCGGACGAGGGACGGCGCACGGACATTGCATATTTGGAATCTCCATGTCTTGAGACGTAAAGTATCAAATTTTGAGGGGGGGGGGGTTGTAAAACATTTTTCGTGACCGAAAACATAGGGTTATTATTCAGAATGAATAATAAACCAAAACGGAGCCTATACCGCCACAAATGCAGTACAAGTAGGAACCCATCACTCATGAACACTTACTCCTCTGCTGCAATAGAAGAACATCTCACTGACAGTTCTGTGACTGGGGCAGAGCTGGTCTGGGCATTGTAGGGCCCAAATTCAGCTTCGCCAAGTTACTGGGAGAGTACGCCGCAATATATCTAGCGGAAATTCTAGCCATAAAGATCTGTGTGGAACAGATGCTGACGAAAGGGTAAGTGGGATCTACATATTCTGGGACAGTCAGGCTGCCTTAAAGGCCATAGCGGCTTACACCTTCAGATCCAGGTTGATATGGGAATGTCTTCAGGCGCTCAAACGACACGGGCCGCTTAATAGGCTTTCCTTTATCTAGGTGCTGACTCATACGGGGCACAAGGGCAATGAAGGTAGACTGCTTATTGTGAAGGGGTAGATAATCCCTGCCCATCGGGCCAGAGCCCCACGTAGGAACGACGAGAAGTCTCACCTGAACCTGAGAGTAGGTGGCCCTATGGGAGACACGGGAAAACGGCGCCCATTGGAATCACCAGCTACTACTATGACTGGCGAAAAGGCTCTTTGTGTCTTCTCGTTCAAGGGCGAAGGTAATGCTAACACTCCCCTGACAGAGACTAAGAGACATTTCTAGCTTCCTCACCGTACCGCAGCCAGGCCCTTCGAATATTTTTCCCAGGGGTTCATTAAACTCCAATCCATAGTTTTTTGTTTTTTTTGAGATTCTTTTATTTACGACCGTTAAATTAAATAACATACCGTATTGACAAGTTAGCTTATGTATTTAATACATTTGACATTTTTTAACTAGGAAGTTAATTAAGTACACGGTGCTTCACTTGATTTTGTAGTTAGTCTATGGAGATGAAGTTGCAGAATACATAGCGTGGGCGGTTTAGACGAGGCGTTAGTGGTGGAGGTGATAGTCCATCAGCAGTGAGGGGGTTGAAGTGATCTCGGTTATTAATGATGAAGGTACTGGTGTGTTTGAAGAGCAGTTCGGTGGGATTAAGGATATGGAAGTCGTCGTAGATGGTTTTGTTTCTGACATAAGGAGGATAGTGGATGATACGGCGCTGTAAGATCGAGTTTTGCTGCTGTTCGATTCGACGGAACTCAGACTTCGAGCAGGTACCCCAAATAGGGAGGGCATATGTCCAGATAGGGCGCATGAGGGAGAGGTAAATCATGACTTTGTTATGGATCAGTAAGTTAGGGTTGTCAAGAAGGGATTTCAGTTGATTAGTCCTTATTTTTATTTGTTTTAGTAACTCGGTGATGTGGTCATGGAAAGTCTCTGATCCAATGTGAGGCCTGGATAATGGTGGGAGGTGGAGGATGGGATTACTTCATTGTCATAGGTCAGAGGGTGGTTGGTAAATGAGCGTTTGTAGGTGTAGGTGACTGTCCGCGATTTGGTTGTGTTTATCTTGAGCCTCCATTTGGTACACGACTGGCCCAGATCATGTAGCATTTGTTGTAGGCGGTTAGTGGTTGAATCCGAGTCGGGGCAGCTCACAGCATACACCAAGTCGTCTGAGAACTCTGGGGCTTTCGGGAGAGGGAGATCGTAGCAGTAGAGAGTGTAGAGGTACGGGGAAAGACATCCGCCTAGCGGAACTCCAGCATTTATCGGCCTTACTGTTGAGAACTCTCCCTGAATAGAAACTTGGAATGTTCTACCTGTTAGATAGTGGGTTATCAAGCTAAACAAGTTGTTGGGAAGGTATGGTGATCACTTTGATAGCAGACCCTCGTGCCACAGGCGGTCAAACGCCTGTTCGGCGTCAAAGTACGTTGCTTTACATACGTGATTGGCCTGGTAAGATGCTTTTATGAACGGAGTGAAGCGCTGGAGTTGGAGGGGACAAGACAAGGAATGTCTGAAACCGAACTGCTCATGCGGAATTAAATGACCCGTGAAGTTCAAGAGATGGCCCAAAACCAGGCGCTCGAAGATCTTGGAGAGTAGAGAGAGTAAGCTGATTGGCCTATACGATATGATATTATCTTCGGGTTTCCCTTGTTTTGGAATCATTATTATATTTGCGTGCTTCCACTTTCGGGGGAAATAACCAATTCTTACAGCAGAAGTGTATATGTGGGCTAGGCGAGCTATGAGTTTGTTTGGAGCGTGTTGGAGTAGGGGGCGGACTATCAGGTCTGATCCAGGAGCTTGTCTAGATGATGATTTGCTCAGAATTTTGCGTACATCTTTAGGCGTGAAGAATATAGCTGGTGATGGGAAGTTACCCGTAGCTTGCTCCACTCGAGGTCCCGGGTGGGGTTTGAAGCGTGCTTCGAGTAAGTCACCAAATACTGATGCTTTTTCCGCGGGAAGTGAGATTCATCGTCCATTTAATTTCAACTGAGGGATCGACTTGTTGCCTTTTGTCAGAGTTTTGGTTTTCCTGTAAAGAGAGCCGTCTTTTGCATTCAAAGATAAAATCTTATCTCTTAGTTTTCGTGCTCTATGTTCGCAACTTCGGTTTTTATTGCATTCCCAAGTCTGTTTGCTAAGAGTTTGTCACTTGGGTTTCGGGAGCGTCTATAACGGCGTCGTGTTCTCTTCCTTTCGAGCCAGATTTGGTGGAGATGTGGTGGGAACTGTATGTTGGGTTTCAGTTTCATGGGCCCTGCTGGTGCAGCCTTTCTGGCGGCCGTTGTCAACAGGGAGGTGATTTTTTCGATTTCGTTGTCAATATCTTGTTCACTCACTAGAGACGTACGATCGCATAAGTTATTTGCAATATAATGCTTGTATAGAACCCAATCCATCGGATTACTGATGAGTGAAGGCTTTGACATGAAACATTTCGGCGTTCCATGCAGAAGAGTGTGTACAGGGAAGTGATCAGGCGACAGATCCTCCACCACTCTGGTATTTGAAATCTGATGGGACAAACCTTTTGATACAAAGAAGTTGAGATGACTAGGTCGAACGTTGACTCTTGGATCGTACCTTGTGGGTACTCCAGCATGATTGATGTGGAGATTGAACCTGCGAGTCCAGTTGTCTATCAACTCGCCATACGGATTCGAGGCCGGAGAGTTCCATGACGGTTGTTTGGCGTATAATCCCCACCTAATAGAAAAGTTGGTCCCAGTTCGTGAAGAACACCCAGTAAAGTAGCCATAGACAGATTCCTGTTGAGACGTCTGCATTGTGGCGGTATGTATAACGCTCCTAGTTGCACCTCTAAGCCTCCTTCCAAATGGAGTATACATCGGGCGACTTGTATATCCGGCTCTCTGATCGGCAGAAGTTCCGATTGATTGATGTTCGATGAAGGACATACTCGGCTTCCTAAATGGGGCTCGTTTCAATAGAACCATATGCGGCCGCAGTGAGAAAGGGGATCACTCCTGCGTGCCATCAGATCAAAAAGAAGTAGGAACCCAAATGAACGAGACCTTACAGTCCTAAATACACGTCATACAACTACAGGACAGAATTTTCAAGTAGATGTTAACAGTATTTTTGATCAAGACAGTAACAACTTCAAATTAGAAATAGAAGCAATGATATAAGAACACTTAGATTAAGCATTAAAGAAGAAAACCTGCATAGCCTCAACAGTAGTATTAACACGACGTGGGGTAGTCCTTGACTGTAGAAGGTAACTCTGGTGTGGATTCTTGATAAAATGAAAAGCTTCTTTAGGCCGACGTTTCGCTTAATTTATTGAGCATCGCCAGAGCTCGAGACATTGCTAATGGTTGCCTTAAAATAATAACATTGATTGGACTAGCCCAACCTGCTCTTTACTATTAAGGTCTGTCTTTCTCTGAATGTCATTATTATAAGCAACCATTAGCAATTCTTCATGTCCGTATGATGCTCAATAAATTAAGCGGAACGTCAGTCTAGAGAAGCTTTTAATTCTATCCTGACCAGAATTAACACGTATTATACATCTTTCCCGATCTCCCTTCTCTTTTTCACTGATTTCAAATTGAAGGGTCCAGAGGGGAAATCCCCCCAGGGTTTCCCGATCGTTGGATAAACCCAACTCTTTCATGTTCTGTAGTTTTACCTCCTGCAGCGTAAAACTAGCCACCTCGGAGATTCCCTGTTTCGGAATAAACCCTCCTCGCCGAACCGTCTCTCGTGTATGTCTGAAGCTCTGTGCTCAGATGAACCATTCCTTCCACTATTGACAACGGGCGCATGCACCAGAGTTGAGCTGTAGTTACAATGACAGTTACTCAATTAAAACCAACTTACCATAGTAAATTACTACTTGATGCACTCAAGATGGGAGGAACAAGATTGCCTACATCTATCGCGCCCAAAACCAGTGACGAGGACAGCCACCGACAGCCCCATCCTTTACATATTTAAACTGACAACAGCCAAAGTTCATAAATTAATATAGTGCTATGAATTAGTCATCTTAAGAGCTGAGATGAATGGAGTTGTCTCTCGGTCCTTAAATTTAAATCACCTCTGACTCTTACCTTGATGAAGAAGGCTATCATCGATTCACACTCATCGTCAAGAGCCCATCGGAAGTTTTTAGCGATCTTACGTCACGTCCATCTTGAGTCAGCAGTTGCGTGATAAGATTCCTTTCCAAAGACGAAGAGGAGACTGGGAAAAAAACTTTATTTAGAACGTCAGGGGGGCAGTTTCAATCACGAGTTGGCCAGCGCTCAAGTTCGGCATCCGGGTTCTAATCTTCGCACTTAACCTTCAAATCTTCCAGTACGTCCGTGGCATAAATAGCAGGAGCTCAATGAAATCCGTTACTTTAAGCGCCAGTTTCTATATAGAGAGTTAAGTTATTATTTACTACGTATACCTGATTCACTGATGGCATGTGGCCTTGTAATTGTTTATCGACTGACGCAAGTTCGTGGCGAAAGTTTAAAAATTGAATGTCGACACAAATTTGTCGCGGAATCGGTCCCGATCCCAAGAGTCGAATGGAATCAATCAGCAAAACGAGGTACGAAGTCGTCGACTCCAAAGAGGAAGTTACCAGACGATTTATCTGGTTGGTATGTGGGTTGATGTCGCGGCTAGGCGGGATTTTTTCCTCTCCGTTTTTTTTTCTTTTCGAAGCATCGGTGTTCTTAAGGACCGGCCATCAGTCTTGAGTGGGTTACTGTCTCAAGGAGTGGCCGGTTCCTCTTCCATTCCGTCTATTGGTCGAGAAGGTCTTTCTTTGGAACCAACCCTGTCCCCCCAACCGGAGGACTGGACTGAGATGGATTCCACTTTGACTGTCAGAGATCACGCTATCGTCCCCGACCTTAGAGTGCACTTACTTACTGAAACGAGGTTCTTTTGCCGCTGCTATAAAAGGCGGTCGTGAATTTCTCGACCTGAAAGGATGGACTATGTTCGAAATGCACTGCAATGCTTTGTACATTCTCCAATTACGTCGGTCTTCAATGCATCCAGACAACATTTTTCATTGAGCTCTCTAAATATCTAACAATCATCGCTTATCCGCTGTTTCCCATGAATGTTTCTGGTAAAAATTGCCATGGGGCTTGCTCGTGTTATCTCGTATCGATGGACATTGCCGGGTCGCTGCTGGCGACCAATTCGTTGGTTCACCTCACCGTTTTTGCTCAGGCCTGGGCGTACGGCACTGGCAATGGAGGTTCGAGGCCTGAGTGCCTAATCCACTGCAGTGAGGGGCTTCTAGGCGGGAGCCAGGGATCCACATTACCAATCACCGCGTCTGCACACTTCGCCCATACGGACAGAATGACTTTAAACGTATACGCAATATTTTGTGCTCCAAAACTACTTCTTTGACCAGCTACTGAATGATAATCTATTCCGAATTTCTGCGTTCTCCGTAGAAATTAGTTTCGCGTAAGGCTCTGAAATTGATTGAGTTGCTTCTACTAATTGAGTAATCATGGCGAAGTTATCCACTCCGAGAACGTCACTAGACCCCGATTGAAAGACCTAGTTTGACTCGTCAGTTTCCTGGCAAAAAGTCGAAATCCACTGGTTTCCCGTGAATCTGAACAGTACACAATTAGGTTGGTTGGTGGGGGTTTGTGAGGGCGTAGGAGGAGGGATGAACGCCACTAACGAGAGGAGTTTCGAGGTTTCCCGTCCTTTAGTCTGCGGAGCCAGACATATTCCCAGAACGGAAAAACTTTTCGAAAACGAATTCCGAAGTTGTCCAGCAGCGTTTACTCGTACAACTCAGTCTCTCTCCCATCTCCACAACTTCCACCTCCCACCAAAACTGTTTCGCTTTAATTTAGTTCCTCGCCCTCAGGTTCCAGTAATTAACGCCAACCAACGTTCGCTACTTTCCGCCTGACGTTTTTTCGTGAGATCCGTGCGCCGACTTTGGAGAAATAATTCAACTTCCATCTGTGGATGGAGCCTCTCTTGGTGGATTGAGGTGTTCCCGACTAAACTACGGATTACTGCTTTATCCAAACAGACCCAACCTCTGCACACACCACATGAACGTTTATGGGTTAGTGTTTACAGGTATTGGATAGTTGAAGATATTCCGTGGGGGATTGGGTAAAATCGTTGAACCCGCTTTCGAAAAAATAGAGTAAATTCTTTTTTTAGTATATCAACACCCCTTCCCTCCACCTTTATTTGAATTGCTCGTAACTTAATTTCATCCTTCCTAGAAAAATATCTAGTGCGCTCATTCCATAACTTTCCTCATTTCAGCGATTTAAAGAAAACTGAAATATTTTGTTTTCTATTCGGTTTATGAATTTGAACGTTGCTCAAGTTGAATATAGAGAATGTAAGAGCGCTAGGTTGCGGAATTTATTGAGTTGCTCCTACTTACGACCTTACTTGAATAATTCATGAGACTGTTAACTTGATTTTTTTAAAGAAGCATCGCGTTTACTGTTTTAGAATATCTGGACAAAACTGCGTAGATCGCCAACAGCCAAGTTTCTTATACGCTTATTTTGTGGCATGATTTCGATCAATGCTAAACCTTTGCGATCAAATGTCTGTTCTTAAGTTATTGATGTGACTAATGAAACGGCAGTTGCTTCGGTTTCAATTCGTTTTATTCTGCGCCCAGCCCATGAGATCCGTACAAAATTCGCGCTCGTCGCATTTCGCGTGACCATGTATCCCGTCAACTCATTCAAATGCAACGAGTTTCCAGGATTATTAGCTTTTGTTCAGTTCATATTATGGGGATGTCAAACAATATTCATATCGAAACTACGTTGCACATTCCGCCAATTGAAAATTAAATATGAATGAATAGCCGTGAGGTATCAGGAACGAGAAATGCCCCCGCAAGGAACCTCTCATGCAATCTTGATTTCCTTCCAGGTTCTCCAGACGGCTTTCCGCACATTAATCATTCCGATCTTTGCATTGTCGGGGCTGTGGAGCCCCCTCCCCTCCCACCAACCGCAACAAACCCCCCTCACGATTGAAGCGGTGCGCATGACTGATTCATATTCCTCGCCGTAAACGGCATTTACGTATATTTGAAGAAAAAGCTACAGGTCCGAAGGGGTGAGAGGGGGGGAGGGTTCCCCGGATTTTTTGAGAAATGGGAAGGAATCCGACGAGTGGGGAAACATTCGTAGAATATTATAATGAGCTTGTGCATTAAGTATGAATCGCCAGGTGTGGATCGAGATTCGCAAAGGAGCAGTCCAAACGAGAACCGGGGAAATGGGGTGAATAGCACACAAGACGGACTGTTGCAT
Source organism: Pachypeltis micranthus (assembly GCA_020466155.1). Classification (NCBI taxonomy): domain Eukaryota; kingdom Metazoa; phylum Arthropoda; class Insecta; order Hemiptera; family Miridae; genus Pachypeltis; species Pachypeltis micranthus. The sequence continues at coordinate 46,857,674 of CM035769.1, forward strand.
GTTCAACGTGGAAAACTAGGACAGAAATTGGCTCTGAACTAGAAGTGGTATTAGGAGAAGCGAAATCCGGTGCCAAGACGATATTTGCCCTCCTTTGCCTTGCCCTACCGGTTGGTTCACAGCACAGGACCAACGCCTTGTCATCAGAAAGAACCAGTGAATTTGAACATTGTAAGCATACTCGTTTGCCTCCCCCCCCCTCACCACCAATAGAACAGTAAACCATTGTGTAATGATTTGCAGCCTTTATTTGTTGTTAGTGCGATAAAAATCACTGAATGTGCGTGGGACTAAGTGAAGTTATGCAATACGTCGCACCTAATGCTTTGTCTTCATGTTTGTTAGTTTTACTCATTCTTATACATTTCTTACCAAGCAGAATTAGAATTTATTTATTGCTTACTCTGGCTTATTCATACTCTTCAGCCATCCCTCCTTTTTTCACGCGTATTCTCTTTTCTTCCATCTGAACCCTCATTCCTCTCTTTCCCTGTTTTCCTTGTCTTCATCATCTAGAAAGGATCTTACCTCCGACAACAGCCCCCCAGCCAAAATACAACTTTTCTTTTGTGAGTTTTTCCCGTCCTGTTCGGTCTTTTATTTTCCCATATTTTTGCCCCGTTACGTTTATAAATAATAAACCAACGGACTGCTTGGTCGGCATAGCTCGTCTCTAAACTTGCTTGGGGCAGATCGCGAGCGCAGTGTAGTATGTAGTGGTCTGAGCTAATGCGCGCATTATTTATGAATATGTTTATGTTGTATATTTGCTGGAAAGTGGAAAAGCTGGTTGGAAGAACTCAACGACTAGCTTCACATTTTGGGAGTCAAACTTCTTGGTTGCTTTTGAGTTCTAACGCTCGTTGTTATCTACCTCCTTGATAACTCTAAACATCCGACCGTTTTCCCTCTCCGCCATTTTCTCGTCGGCATTCAAAAGCACGAGAAAATGAGAGACGCATTAACTGACGAGTCCCTCTCCTGTCACTCTACTCGCTCTTCTCATCCCGAGAAACAAATACGAGTCGTCGGAATTTCGTTACTACCCCGCTCGTTCGTTTCCCAGTTCCGTTTAACGCCGTTTTCACAAAGAACGAAAAGGCCCTCCGACGAGTGTTTATTTAAGTACGCGTATTTGTCGTTCGACACCCGGACAAATACGTTTGCCAGCCGGGCGTGGAAGGGCCTGACCTAAGCCTTGGCATTTAATTGCGAGCGCCGTTGGTTTGTGTAAATCTAATCAGGAGCCGACGATGCCTGTCAAACACGCGGCCTGCGGCGCTAGCGCGGTGCGCCGCCAGTCAGTTTATTCATCGCGCGGTAGGTAGGTAGGATGTGGCAGGAATATGAAATGCATGTATTATCTGTCGAGCACAACTGTGAACGTTCTCGAGGCCTTGACACCCGAAAAGAACTTGAACCCGAGTTTAATGTAGAAAATAAAAGTGGAAATCTACTGATACAATTTTTGTTACAAAAAATCGTAAATAGAAGCTGATGTGAAGTTTTAATCAAAATCGGTAACGGTATGAAACCCTCTCATTTTTGGTACATTTTGGTCTCCTCACCCCTCACTTCATTTGATGGAAATTACTCGTAATCTCATTAGCCTTCCAGGAACAGCTAAATCGGCTTACACGTTCTTCCTCAACAACAGACACAGAAAATGAGATATTTTCGATTTAGATGACCTGAAAATGACGAGATCTGAATTAAATATGGATTGTCTATGAAGAGTGTGGTATACGTAGTAGCAGCGCAATACATTTCGGAGTGTCAAGTGCCACCAGTTGCAATATAGAACATTGCTCGTATGATTCGAGTGAAACTCCGATTGAATTAGTCGCAAGAGCAATAAAACTCGTTGTATGTACGTGGAGCTGAGGAAAATTGTGTGGTGGCTTGGTCTAGATTATTTTACTTCCCTCAGACTACAGCCATGGCCGGACAGTTATGTAGTCGGGCATATAAGTAGGCTTCTGAATCCGAGAACAGCATTTGAGAAAGTGGTGTGTGCCTGTGAACGCGATTGAGAGAAAACGGCGCCACAAACTCGCCTCGAATTCAGCAGATCACCATGGGACGGTGAAATCCGTCTAAAACTAACTATAGTTATCTCAGTGATCGAACGCCAAATTTCGTTTCTCCTTGAAAACGGCTCCAATGATTTTGATTGCATTTTCGACCCCCCCTCACTGTTAGGGTGCGTTCATGTCGGAGCTGCGATAAACGATCCTAGCAACGATGAGAGCAGCGATGCTAGCAGGGAGTAGCGCTCTGCTTCTATCGGCTGTTCATGTCTGAGTCGCGACACTCGCGCTGATAGGTTTATTCGTGAGTTCTTGTTTTGTTAAAAACGAGTTTGTGATGAGTGATTCTGAAGAAGAAGATTTAATTTTAGCTTCAAGTGCAGTAAAAAACTATGTACTAGGATGTAAAAAACGTGAATATAGTGCACATCCTATCAATGTGGACAGGGATGTATTTGGGGAGTACCATCATCTGTATAACGACTTAAGACGGCATCCCATCAAATTTTTCAACTACATGAGGATGAAAATAGAAACTTTCGACTACATATTGTCGAGAATTTCCAATAGCCTCCAGAAGGACTGGAATAATTATCACTTGAGACCTATAATGACAGAGGAACGATTAATGCTAACATTAAGGTAAGTCGGTTTTATTATTGTCATGTACAAAAGTATAAATTTGCAATAAAATAAAAATTCATCAAATAAAGAAAAAACTAAACATTGTAAAAATACTTTTTCAAACAAAAAAACACATTGTTGAAAGTTGTGTATTGAATTTATAATGTATACAATAATTTTAATAGTAACACTGTATTTACAAAACTTGCAAATTATATAACGTGTCTCCATCTTCAGTTAGTTCTATATTACAGTTAACATTTTCATAAAAACTTTTTGTAGCACTTGACTGGCTGCCAGTGTATTGTGTGGTCGGGTCATTGGATTGTGAAGAACTCGTGGAGGTTGCAGATCGCACGAAATCTTGTGTTATTTGCATAATGTTATAATAGACAGGGAGGGAATTGAACATAACCTACAGAAAGTAAAACACTTGGCACCAATACCTGTCTCAAACTGTAGGCCAACTGGTAGGCCAGATAACAGAGCAAAAACAGTTCGAAACATGTTTAAAGTCTACTTTTGTAAAAATCCATTGTAATGTACTCATGTAAATGTAATAAATTATACTTACGTTTTGTGTTCATCTCTTGAGCAATTTCACTCCACAACTTGTCTAACACAAATCTATTGTGGTGATTTTTATCACATTTATCCCTTAACGCTGTTCTTGTAAAAACTTGTGCAATTAAATTGTCAACATCCATGTTCGGACCCTCGATACTAGCTGAGAAAAAGGACTGAGCTATTATCGCTGCTCTCATCGATGGTCGGGACCAAAGAGCGATTATCAGCGCAGCTCCGACGTGAACAGGCCCATTAGAAAGCAAGTCGGTATTATCTACGCGCTGCTAGGATCGCAGCTAGTATCGCTAATCGCAGCTCCGACATGAACGCACCCTTAGGTAGTTGACGTTTCACGGCATGAGGATTCCAAATCTGCAATGTCCACTGTCCTAGCCATATCCTGCCTTTTCTGTGGTCTACGAAATCCGTGCTTTCGCACAAAAAAATTCCATTTGGTGTCGAATTGTCCCGTACAACTCAGCATTCGATCGGACGAAACCCATGGTTGTTATTATGGGCAAAAGCTGTGTAGTAAATTAGACGAAAATGAAATTTTGGTAATTTTATTGAAACTGAATCGTGTTTGGTATCGTTTCCCAGGTATTTATGAAGATCAGTCATATATAATGGGTCCCAAAGGTGTAGGACTGAGTCTAGATGAAAACTATCGAAATCACGGTAAATATTACGAGGCAAATTCTACTACTTGATGAAAATCCTGGGTGATACACCGATTGTAATCGTTTCTCCACGGCCAGCGCTCATTTTCTCTCACTTATTCTGTTCTCACACCACCACCACTCGTCAGTACTGCCAATTGCCTAGCGTCACCTATAAATGTCAATTTTTGTTGTTTCGTTGTAGTGGTCATGTTTCGTATCATTTACTAGTATTTATCGATGCTGAATCAAACGATAACGCTCTCGGACGTGCCGGACTGCACCAAAATGTATAACCATGCTGCGCAAGAGCATAGTAACAATAGTTTGCAGTTTTTTTCCTCATAAATATTTCCCATATGGAACTCGTATTCTGAGAAAAGTTAGCGTGGTTGACCTATAAATTCCCGGTAAGATGGGATCTTAATAACGTTCATAAGATAAGTTGAAACAACTCCAGACTTTCAAACGCAGACGTTTCACTGACTTCTAATTCTCACTGTTTTTTCTCGCTAATTCCTAAAAAAAAAAAAAAAAAAAAAACAATTTGGGCGCAAGAGAGTGGCGAGCTGTAGGGGGAGATGAAAGCTGACGAATAAGTTGAATGAGAGACAGAGAGAGGACTGTACTGCACTTCAGAACGATAGGGGTAGAGTACAGAGTAGAGCATAACAGGCACAGAAGTCTCTCGAATGTGAATTGGAAGAGAGCAGAGCTTGTGCGTAACTGCCTTAGAACTGAGCGTCGACTAAATGTGAGATTTACGGTTGAGTCTGGTGAAGAGCTCTTCATTGGATTGCCTAAGAGGAGATGGTTAAGTGAGTAGAAGAAACCCGACTGAACATTTTGGAGACTTTAAAGGGCAAAATCCGTTGTGTACTACAAAAATAATCTTTAAGCCACAGGCTGTTTGAAGGGGTAGGATCCCTCAGGTCAGGAAAGGCTGTTGTATGTCGGGAAAGGCACGAACTCGGGCGAAGAACTAGGAACTAATTTGGTCAGAGTTGAACAGAACAAAGATCATTTTTAGAAAAATCAAATTGACAGTTACGATTCTGCATGTGGGGATGTCTGGGGGAGTACCGACCGGGTGGTCCCCACCTCCCTCAGACCTGGAAGTTTAAAAATGAAATTGGGGATGGGAGAACTACCCTCCAGCGACTCTACGACCACCACGACTTCCTCGGAGGAAGCGAATTTCCCAGCATTTTCAGGCCTAGCCTAGGGTAGGAGTAGTATTACTTCGTTCTAATTACCTTGCCCTGTGGAGGTGCACCGGCGCATTCCTGCGGTAGCATGTTTGGGTCAAACAACCTTTAAGGCCAGAATGGTCGCTGGCCCCCTCCATCATTCGATGGCACTTACAGGGTTTCCTCCATCCAGGATAAGACAGTTTGGACTTTCTGCTCTCCTCGAGGCTCGGAAAGACCCCAGTAAGCTGCTGCGTGACTCACACGTGCACCGATAACTCAATAATGCTATAAGTAGGATCAACTCCCTGAATGCTGGGATCTTAGGCGCCGCCAGTTTCTATGTACAACGTTGAACAAAGTTCTACTTAGTTTATTTAAACTATTTTATTCGGTTGGAACGATAAAAATCTTTGAACGTGCGCGGAGCTTGTTTTGATCCAGATTTTTTTTCTCTGCACGATGGCAATACTTTTCCATTTCGACAACGGAATATGAATAATACGTTTTTCCAGAGACGGTGTGGAGCAGGGATTTATAGCTGTAACCGGCCTCCAGTTGTTGAGAGGACTCTCTTTCACAAGCGATGATCAGTGTCCGTTCCTTTGTTATGCGTATTGTGATTGGTGCTAATTATAATCGATTCGGAGGATTGTTAAGTTGAAAGATGGCTCGAAGGAGAAGATAACAATCATCTTCAGTCGAGTCAGTTTGGCTTTGATTGTCCGGTTTTGTCCTCAAAATCCCCGTTAGTTTGTTTTCTTTGCCCTTTTACTGCAGCCCACTTCAAGTTGATTGTTCCGAATCCGACGTGAGATTAATGGGGTTAACGTTGAAAAGCGGCGTTCATCAGAAAAGACAACTCCTTCACGTTTCAGTTGAGTTCGGAGCCGGAGTTGGAGTTGGCGGAGAGGTCTCGTCTGAGAGATTACCAGGCGGACAAGGGAGGTCGTCATCGGGGTCAAGTCCTGGCCTTGGGATTTCTATTAGCTGAGCTGGCGAAACGGAAAAGATTTCTCTTCCCGTTCTTCTGACTCAATTCGCACGCTTTGGTGCATTGCGCGCTGAACTTTTGACGTCTTGTGCGACAAATGCGGTTGTAAATATACAACGCGGAGGGCATTGAGCCTTGAAGCAGATTCGCATCCTTCGACTTCAATTCCTCTCGTCGTGTTACTGTCTAGGTAAAGATTTGTAGAAAACCTAAGTGGTTTTTCAACACAAACAATATTTGGTGCGACTCAATCCCCACTTTCCTCAGCCTCAGCTGTTATACTCCACTCTACGAATCCAAACAATTTTTCACTTGGTAAAAAATGGCGTGACGTTTGTAACGAGTTATTGGTTTATTGTCCATTATGAATAACAAATAACAACTTTTTTACAACCCCTCCTCAAAATTTGACGCTTTAGTTTTCAAGGCACCTGGATTCTAAATCTCCAATGTCCTTCCGTCGTCCGTTTTATGCCCTTAACGGCGACTAAAATATCTGGATATCACAACTTTCTACAGCCTGCGTAAATTCGACGACCTGATACATAAACGGGAGCTATATTTTAGTTCAACGGATTTCTACAGGAACATTCAATACAGTGACGCAGTTTCAATGGAAGATATGAAAATATTGGAAAAAACATTATTTTTGACACATTTTGATTTTTATCCCTGTTCAATGGACTGTGAGAGGAACATTTATTGACAACAATATATAGGTATTAACTATTTGAAAACATCCTGTGAGCTTGGTGAAAATCGTTGAAGCCGTTTTTCCAAAAAGCTTTAAATGCTCCATGTCTTGTTGATAACTGAATGAGATAAAGACCTTACCTTGCCATCGATTGAGGACTGGAGTCAGCTGCCTGGTCCTCTGTCGCTTCTGGGCTGTGTCCTCCCTCTCGTCTTGCCAGCTCACAAACGTCAACGCTTCTTCTTTTCTTTTGGTAGCCCTACTCCAGCTGCCCTCTTGATGGATACAGAACGTGGATTGAGATAACACGCGCCATCATCAATAATGCCTCCTGAGAAACCCTGAGGAAGCAATGCGGAGGACGCTCCTCAACTGTAATCTGCCATCTTCTTCCTGTGGTAGGAAATGCTCAGTGCAACAGCTCAAACTTGCGCTCCATATAAGAGAATGGAGTGTACAACGCCCATGAGCAACAGCCACATATTTGCTACAGCCCTCTCGTGTTGGCCATCAAATGGGAAAGTCTTTGTTACTGTGGCAGCTTTATCTGCTACTTGCCAGATGCGGACCCCATATGACAATCTGGTACGCGCAAATACTGAACTGCTTCCCTTCTTTGTAGCTCCATGGTATCCACACGAATCCACTCCATTCTCTGCGCTGTGCTCTGCAGTGTGAGAGACAACCCATCTACTCCCTCACCCGTCGCCTTACCCGCTCCAAGTTTATCTGGATTGAGTCCAACGTGCAGCGAATAATTACTGTTGCCACGTCAGCCGCATACCCTACCAGGATCATATTGTCACGCGTACCGAGACGAAACTGGCCTTCGTACGCCACTTTCCACAATATTGGGCTAATTGTCGGTAGGCTCCTAGGCAGCTCCTGCAGTGGCATGCCTCCTGCACTGATCACTGGTCTGATTTTACTAATGCCCTTATTTTAGCGACCCAAGCTGATCTCCACTGTAAATATGATGTTTGACCCGTGTTACGTCAGCCGTTCTCTCCAACTGCGTTTACGGATATTACACAGTTACAGTTTCGTGGCTGGAGTAAATCGAGCTGGATGATGTCGAAAAATGTTATGTAACGTTCAGAGAATTATAAAAATTAATTACAGAATGGATAAAGGTGTTCTGGAAAGAATGATCGATTTTCCCGCCATAAATAAGTTGCGACACAAATATCCTCGGCAATTACAATGGACCAGCAGTTACACGTTATATTTCGGGCTAAAAGGACTCTTTTCTCGTCCCCACGACTAAACGTACCCCAATCCTGGGCCCAAAAACCTCACCGATTGTTCTCAGAATCGATCCTTCCCAGTTTTGTTTTTGTTGAATCTAGAGACCTTTGTCCGCCACCACGTAGGTTCTCAAAGAGATCCGCAGGGGACTCACGCAATTGTGTTAAGGGAGGGTGACGATTTACAACCCTCGATCTTGGAAGAATTGCTGGGGAAAAAGGGAGAGAACTACCGTTGTGGAACGGAAGGTGTTTGGGGTTACAGAGAATTCGTCTTTCACAATGTATGTCTCTCCTAGTTCATACTATACTCGTAAACACGCGGTAGATTTTCTATACTCGTGCGAACATGAACATAGTTGATAAAATTGAAAGGTTGTCTAAGTCTCTCCTGTTCTCGCCTCTTGAACTTCCTGAGAATTGTTGGTTTTCTGTAACCTCGTCACTGCTCCGTGGCCTGTGGTTTAAATTTTCTCCGTCACTTGGAACAATTCAGGAAAAAATGCGTCGACTCAAACCGTTGTAAGAGCCAGTTCCTTCCGGCACGTGTCGGATTCTTCATTTGTTTCGTCGTCGGATTGAATAGGATAGGTCCCAATCACGCCGTGCTAGAGAATAATACTGTTGTGTTTGCAGGTCGGACATTCCCCACTCAGTGCGCGTCGTCACTCGTCAAAAGGGAGGCGAACGCAATCAGTCAGACTGATCATGGACACCGCCCAGCCTTCTTTCCATATTAGACCAAACATTAGAAATCCCGATGTTGCATTCCCTCGAAGGAGACTTTGGCCGCAACCTACCTGGCAGGCAATACGGGTATTCCGTGCTGGCACCGGCTACACACGTCGTAGCAGTTCTGATTGACATCAGGGGAGCGTTTGACAACCTTTGGTGGCCAGCGCTCCACAATGAGGTAGGGGAATCCCCTGCTCATCGGACGTTACCTTACAGACTGAACTACGATCGAAAGCAGCCATGTCTCTGTCCAGAGAAACAAGGGTGCCCACAGGGCTCAGTCCTTAGACCAGGACTCTGGAACGCCTTCTTCGAAGGTCTTCTCAGGAAGCTCATGGAGACTGACTGCGAGCCATACGCCTATGCGGATGACCTGACTGTGCTGATATTTGCAGAGTCGGTCCGCCAAGTCAAGGCAAAACCCCCCAATGGTGCGACCATGTCAAGATGCAGGTGCTGAGGATAAAACCGAAGGAAAATGAAGTAGCTGACCTTCTTGAAAAGCACGTCAAGATTTAGGAATGAATATATGGGAGAGGTGGGCCTTCAACCAACACCTCCAGTCCCTTAAAAGCACTACCATTGCAAGGTTTTCCTCACTGCTTGCTATTATTGAGGCCACCTGGGTGTGTGGCTATGACACTATCCTCAGGAATCAGGCCATCTATCTAGTTGTGGTTAGCTACTGCCCCGTTGTCTTGGTACCAAACTAACAGTTAATCAGAAGAGAATGGGCGTTCGAGAAATGTTAAGCGAGATGAGGACCCTCCTCGAAGGGACCTGATGCATATGAGTTCTTTCCCAACATTTGTGAACGTCTTCAGAGAAACTGGGTTGAGCCAGACCACTGGGCGAGCCAGTTCCTCACGGAACACGGCGTCCTCAATGCGCCGCTCCACTTCTTTACTCTCAAAGACTCTCCATCATGCCAGTGCGGAGGAAACAAGAAACCATGTGCTGCTCGACTGTAGTTTCTACAACATTGAGCGACGGTTGCTGGGAGGGCAGACGAACTTAGCAGCATTGGCTGCTACAAAGGAAGCCTATAACCGTTTCGCCGAGTTCTCGAAGAAGGTAAGATGACTAAGAAACGAGGTCACAGTTGATCTGTCCGTTTGAAACTTGTCACCCTAGTAAATAGTTAGATCAAGGGAACCCAGATTAAGAACTCCCAGGCGGTACGGGATTCCTCAGGTGCTCATATACGCTAGATAACACACGGGCAACAGCTCTACCGGGAGACTGGCGACCAAATACCTGCAGGATTGAGTTCGGTGGATGCTGTAGGTTTTTGTTCTCAGTGCGCGTTGAAGTTCTTTGAACTGTGAGTATATTGCCTATCGTCGAATTCACAATGGGTGAGGAAACCCTCGTACCAAACATTTGAACGTTGGGATTCGGGTTCGTCCCCATTTAGCCCGCCGGATGTCATGTGAAAGTGGTGGAAGGTTCATGATACGGAAAACAACGTTCGTTGGTGGGAAAGGTAGTCAAGGGCAGTAATACAGATTGTTCTGGCGGCCGGAGAGGAGGATGTAGGTACGAAGTATAATCCCATCATGGGATTACTCGTTCGACTTTCTTCCGATAGAAAATATACGTTCGAATCGCGTGAACGAGTGAACGACGGCCGTGGACTTCATGCGAATGGAATAAGGTTAGGAGAAAGAGCCCCCATGGAGGGTTTAGCAGTTTTGATTGAATCCTCTCCTTTTTGAAATAATCTCCTCGACTTTTATTGTCTCTCAATAGGTTTGCGGAGGTGTATAGCGAGTTAAAACGAACCGGTGGGTATTGGAAGCTTTTTTTTTTAACAATTTTTTGTGGCATTTATCGCTATCCAACTCTTCTGAACCTCCCCCTTCACCCTTTCCCTTCTTCCATCTTTCAAAAATACGCCAGGGATTTCCTGAAATCCTCCCTCGTTGGATCGGAACCAACCAAATTTTACACCGCTTCACTATTTTGTTCCCGGCTTAAGTAAAACCTTCGTTTGGCTCGTACACGCGTCCTCATGATTTCAATCCGCTCCTCATCCGCTGGCCTCCGCATGGATGAAATCGGTATGAGATAACAGATTGGAAAATTTCTTTGGCAGGCGATGAAATCGAGAGAGCAGAACGACGGCCGCGGCCAAGAGGACTATTTTTCAGTGAACAGATCAGGAAGCCTAAGGGGCTCGCTCGTACCAAGCTGCCAGGTGTAGAACAAGGGGAGATGTGATTTATTATTCGTTCTAATAAAATGACATTTAACAACAAAGTCCATTCTTTAGCACACAATTTCCATTTGATATCCAGTTGGGTCCGCCTGCTCAGCACTTCGATTGAACAAGACCCATGATTGTTATGGCAATTTTGGCGGTTTTATTGCAATTACCTCGTATTTGGTTTCGTTTCCTAGGTGTTTTTGTTAGGTACAGGACTGCGTCTAGATGAACCGTAGTAGGGATGAGAGGTCCAGAAGAATATAGCGAAAGTTATCGTTTTTCCCCAGCCTGTGCTCATCTCTCTAACTGCTTCCTGTTCGTTTCCATTCTCACAGCGTGCCACCACTGCCCACAAAGCGTCAATTTTCGATCTCATGGTTAGTCGGGTCAGGTTTCGCATCGTTTACAAATATTGACCGATGGGCCTCGGAGGTGCTCTAGAAATATTGCCATTTGCACATGAGTTGTCGTTTTCCAGATTGTTGATACAGCCATTGTTGGGTGCACGAGAGGGCGAGAGTTGAAGATGGAAATAAAGAAACTCGGTGAGCGTGAGGAGGACTGTATTATGTGCAATGAAGTGAGTGGAGTTTGTGTACAAAAGGGGACGACTCGTAATATGCGTGAACTGGCGAGGGAAACTGTATCAGAAGGGCGAGCTGTATGGGCGGAAAATAGTTATAGGAAAGTGTCTGAGTTGGCACAGAGAGACGAGTGTGACTTTCGAGAGAGTTCGTAGGTGAATGAGTTTGTGAGGAGCTGTCTGTTGTGGAGAAGAATCTGAAAAAAGGAGGAGAGGGAAAAGAAGGGAAAACTACTTCAGGGGCATACGGCCGTAGCAAATAACCGCGGAAGTGGAATTTCTGCTGGTACGAAGGCCAGGGAGTTTGGTCCTAACCACTGCGCTAGCAGGAGCGGGGACTCCGAGATCAAAAAACTGATACTGATTCTGCGTTTTGTGACGTCTGTGGATTGAATAGGATAGGTCACACCTATAATAACCTGCAGCATTGTTCCATAAGGTGTTCTCTCAGCCTCGAATGCCCTAAACTTGTCAAAATCTGATAAAAACGTTTCCTGCAGATCGCATAACTTTCTCTTTTACTACGTAGGGTTAAGGAAGGTCTATATCAATAATTGTGGTGTGGTAATCCCTCCATTGTGTCATTTGTGATCAGAAAGGTTCGCTCGTTGAAACTTTACTTCGCGTTTTCCGGTAGGAGAGAAAACCCCAGGAAGAGTCTTAATCGTAGGTTGGCTGCAATATATCGCCGCGGCTTAACCGAAGGACTTCGTCGCAAATCTTCCGGTTGGCATTTCGGCGGTCCCGACAAAGTTGTCCGGTCTCTCTTCCCCCTCTCCTCCCCCCAACAACTCCCTTTCAGTTCCTCTTTGTAACTCTCTGTTCCCCGACCCGGAGGAACCGTCGGTTATTCGCAAACGGCTAAAACCCCGTAGATTATAAGGAGCTCTCGGACAGAAGTTTTCGTCTCTGCTCGCGCTAATATTGATTTAGGGCCTTCCGACTAGTCCTGCGTTCAATTTATCAAGTGACCCGAAAATCAATGTTAAGCCCGTGGAAACGGTGAGCTGATTTGCTTGATCCTCGTATTATCGCGATTCCGTCGGAGGAGGATGTTTGACCTCGTTTTCGTACGTCCCGGTTATACGTTGGGAGACACTCTGAACCTTAACTGTATTCAGAATCGGCGCCCTCGCCTTTAAGTTCAATCGAAAATTCATTGTTATCAAATTGTCACGTATCTGCATGGAACCAGGTTCAGGACTTTGTAATCAGCACATTTCATCAATGGCTCTAATGCATTGGTAAAATGGCCGTACACAATTAAGCTCTGAACATCTCGAAAACATATAAAAAACGATTTTTAACCATTATGGTTGTTATCTCTGCTCAATGGACTGTCAGGTGAATGTTTAGGAAGAACAGTACGGAGGTATTGACTAGTGAATACATCATGTCAGTTTGGTGAAAATCGTTGGAGCTGTTTTTCTATGAAGTAAAAACCCTGCAAATTATTACACAACGGTTTATTATTCGGATAATCAGCTTGACCAAGCATTAATGCTCCGAGACCCATCCTGTTCGATTCAGCATCGAAAAATATCATAATGAAACCCAAAAAAAGGTCGAAAAGAACTGAATCGTAATATTAAAATAAACAAAAAAAAAACGAAAGTATCTAGAAAAAACTGAATTTTAATATGAAAACATGCACGCTAAATACTAAAATCAAAATTTAACCAAAAATCTATGAAAAAAACCAAAATGAGAATGAAACGAAAGAATCTAAAAAAATTGAATCGTATTAAAACCAAAACGTCGGGGAAATTGGAACGGGGGCGCTCGAAGCAAGAGGCGGGGGCGCTCGAAGCAAAACGGGAATTGAGGCGTCGTTGGGAGGCAAGCGAGCCTCGAGCACGGTTGCTTTTTACTTTCCGCTACCCGAAGGGAAGGAAAGTATAGTAATCGGCCCAAAAAAAAAATTTGGGTTTTCTTCAGATCTTTACGTTTTGAGGCCTACTGAGCCTAAAAAACCTAATTTCGGCGCGTGGTCCGTGTGTATGTGTGTGTGTATGTGTGTGTGTGTGTGTGTGTGTGTGTATGTGTGTGTATGTGTGTGTCTGTAGTTCGATTTGCGGGAGAACGGCTGATCCGATTGAGCTGGTTCTTTTTTTGATTTGCTCGTTATTCTTTGTAGCCACCAAAATGAGGGTATGGACGATTTCGGCCGATGCGAAGGGGAGGTGGGGGGCGAAAATGTACCAAAAACTAGGGTTTTTCGCATTTTTCTCGAAAACGGCTCAAACGATTTTGATTAAACTTTCAAATAATCTTCTACTAATCAATACCTAACTTTTCTTCTCTATACATATCTCCATGAAAATACGGTGAACGGAGATATGGGCCCCTGAAGCAAAAATAGGTTTTTTACGCTTTTTGGCAAAACGGCTTCAGCGATTTTCACCAAACTCACAATTTGTTTTTAAATAGTTAATACCTACATATTCCTCTCAATAAATGTTCCTGTGACGGTCCATTGAACAGAGATAAAAATCAAAATGTGTCGAAAATAACGTTTTTTCTAACATTTCCGTAAATTCCAGGGTAACTTTTTCACCAGATGTGATAAATCCTAATGGAGTGTCTTCTAGTCACCCATACCAACATTTCGTTCTCCATAATTATTTCTGTATATATATGTTGAACGGAGATATAAGCCAAGTTAACTCAGAAAAGGAGATTTGTCGAATATTAATTTATCGGTATTCCAATTTTCTCAAAAACGGCTCTAACAATTTCGATCAAACTCACTGAGTAGTTTCAGCTAACAAGTCCCTACATTTTGTTCTCCATAAATGTTCCTGTAAAAATGCGTTGAACGAAGATATAGCGCCCGCCTATGTGGTGTTCGAACTTAAAGGGGTGGCGGAAAGTTGTGTGTTGCTACGCACCAGATATTTTAATGAGACGGGCGGGATGGAGGGAGTTCGAACAACGAAACGCTGTAGCTCCCGCGTTGTACTGCGTTTCGTTAATTTTTTTAACCTTTTTTTGCCCTTTACAACCACGGGCTTAGTCCGATCGGATTGCCGAGATGGCAGGCACAACTAGATACCAAATCGGATTTTTGGGCGAAAGAACAAATTTTTTAGACCACGTTAAAGGCACAAAACGGCCCGGACGGGGGACGGCGGACGGACATTGCAAATTTGGAATCTCCATGTCTTGAAACGTAAAGTATCAAATTTTGAGGGGGGGTTGTAAAACATTTTTCGTGACCGAAAACATAGGGTTATTATTCAGAATGAATAATAAACCAAAAAAACTCTTTTTGATTCATAGCCCTATATCTCTGTATCCATAATTTTTGCAGAGAAATTTATACTGAAGAAATGTTAGAACCTGATTGGTAGAAGATCATTTGAAAGTTTAATGACAATAGTTACATCTGTGTTTGAGACAAATGTGAAAAATCCGCATTTTCGGTCATTTCTTCCACCACCCTCCGTTCTGTTCATGAAATTGTTCATAACCTTTCTGCGAGTTCGTAAATTTTCGAACAAAACAAAAAAAGATCATCCAAAGGTGGTGCAACAAGGAAGGACTCTTCAGCTAAGACCACCACGGTTTCGTTCACTAAACGAAGAAACCCAGAAATAGTACCACCCTCCGGGTAAGGAGCGAGACTCCAGTTGAGGACAGTGGTGAAATACCTCGGGTTGATACTGAGCAAACAGCTCAAAAAGAATTCACTCGTGAGATATGCGCTGCATAAGGCAACTACAGCTCTGCATGTAGGAGGCTGTGCAGAAAATCATGGGGATAATAAGACACCGTGTCACATATGCCTCGATTGTGTGGTGGAAGGCCACAGGCCAGCTAGCAGTTCAGGGGAAGCCGCAGCGACAGGGGTGTCTTGCTATTACAGGGGCAATGTGTACTTGCCCCACTGCTGCAACGGAAGTCCTTTTGAACATCTCACCTCTTCTCATACACATTCAAAGGACCACATATCTGGAAGTGGCAAGGCTTTTGCAGACAGGAAATGTTTCCACCAGGGCTAAAGCAAGCCTCCATGGAACGACTAGACAGTTCAAGCTAGGATAGTCAGCAGTCCTTGCTACTGACGTTATGCCAGAGCGGAAGAACTTTCGGTTCCCATTCAGTGCTAGTGTCCACTCATTGGAACGATTGGGACGAGGGGAGAAAGGGACGTTCCAGACTGAGGTGGGCGCCCTGCAGTGGTATACTGATGGTTCTGAAATGGGAGGCAGACTTGGACTGGGAATCGTAGGGCCCAACTACAGTCTTGCTAAGCCGCTGGGAGAGTACGTCACGATATTTCAAGTGGAAATCCTAGCTATAAAGATCTGCGCAGAAGAGATCCTGACTAAAAGACTCAAGGGCAAGCGGATCTACATATTCTCGGACAGCCAGGCCGCATTAAAGGCCATCGCGGCCTACAACTTCAGGTCCAGTTTGGCATGGAAGTGTCTTCAAGCACTCAACCTACTCGGTACCCTATACAGTCGGATAGGCTCTCCCTTATCTAGGTGCTGGCTCATAGGGGACATGTGGGCAATGAAAAGGCCGACTATCTTGCGAAAAGGGGTACAGAATCCCACAGGAAAGCAGCGCCCATTGGCATCGCCAGCCACGACCAAGACAGGCGAAAAGGCTTGTTACGGATTCCTGTTTAAGGGCCGTTGCTGACACACTCCAGCCTGGATCTGAGAGCTCACGACGGATGTTCGCTTTTTGCGTTGGATATGAGAAGAGCTGAGAGTAGGTAATTAAGTGAGTGCTGGGAAAGGAATATTTTGGAAAACCCAAAAAGGGGAAATCCGTTGTCAGCTGGAGAAGCCAATTGAATTCATGGTTCGTCATTTCCCGCTTCTACCATTTCAAAGGCACTAGTTTGTAGAGCGATGGACTTGAATGCTCGGGGTTTCCTGTTGGGTCAAGAGCATCAAACTCATTCGTCTTGAGCAGAGCCGAACACATGTAATTTTAATTATTCATATGAACTTTTATAACAAGTCCTACGCAGAAATGGAAGTCCTGGAATTCATTGGGCTGTTGCTACTTGTGCCACAAATTTCATTGAAAACCAAATGTACTGTTTGGGACTGTCACTTAATTTTTGTGTGCCTTCTGAAGTTTGCCCGGCGGGTTTTAAATTTCAGAATTTCTGAGGTCGCTCTGGCCATTATCAAAATTCTATGGTACAGTGAGCTTGTTGGTCTACGGTTCTGATTTTACTGCCTTTGCTAGTGGCATGCTTGCAAGATTTATTAAGAAAAACCAAAAGCTTGAAACACAAATAAAGTGCAATCTAATTCCCTCTCAACCATAGGATTTTTGAAAGGAGCGTTTCTCCCGATATATTTTGCTACTTGACAGCTCATGCAACGTCATAAATACCTCCGAACGTCGCGTGACTTGACTTGTAGCGGAAATGATCGAGTTTCCAGGGCGAAAGGCCTTGAGAGGAGACTTGCGCGAGAACGTATTACGACTAACTGTCAACTGGTTGAGCCCATTATTGGATCAGAATGAACGGTTGAGTGGTTATTTTTATTGCACAAAGAATCCCCTCTGCTGAATTTTTATAATATTTCCGCCGCTACGGGAAAATGATCTAGTGCTTGTCATAAACATAACAAACGTGGTTCGTTCAAATTAAGTCGAATTACACAGGCTCTGCTAATTGATGAAAACGCAAGTTGTGAGTGCAAATTCCTTGGTCAGCTGACGATGAGAAAATTAAAACCTTGCTCCGCGAGGGAATGAAATATGAATTACAAATCAGGGAGCTCCCGAGAAGTGTATTGTATTTAGAATTCAAGGATTCCAGCACAACCTGATAGTGGGATCAAGAATAAAAGCAAAATGCAGATATATGCAAAGTACGTTTCAAAAACGTACAAGAACCGAATGACAAATTTGGATCGAATCACACCCCAGCGACGAACGAAGTAGTTGAAAACAAGTTTTACATTTAAAAGGAAATTATTGACGATTTTGAATCCCCCTAAACCATTCAAGGTGAATCTTCACATTCAAGAGATACGATTTGGCAATAATAATTGTACTCTCGCGTGGTCTGTGTTGACTATAGTTTCGTTGCAGTTTTGTGTTTCCAGCTTTCAAAAAACAAATACTTAGACTATGGGCCGGTTTATCAATTCTTTAGTTAAAACGTTGATTAGGTAGCGATCTGTTAACGATAATCAAGGAGTGAAAAAATACTAGAGCCAATTGACCAACAGTTAGCTAGGCGGGAGTTTGAACGCGGGGAAAAAGGGCTACCACTACGCTCAAACGAGAATCCCTCGAACGAAGAGGCAACTTGGCGAGTTGTCATCCAAAACAATGTGTTAGAAAGTTGGTACCATTGGGGCCACCTTCATTTGCCGCCTGTCGATTTCGTTATTTGACATTTTCATTCAAATACCCAAAATATCAGTTGCAGAATTGTTAAATAATATATTTGTGATCTTACTTGATACTTTCCTCTTTTGTTTCAATTCCCTTTTTATCTTTCCTTACTTTTCTTTCTCGTCTTCCTATAGTGTAGCTCATTTTTCGTATTGTGAATATTTTTGTTGAGTGTTTGTCGTGAATTTTTCTGTCGATTTTATAACGTTCCGTCGTGAGTGGGCAAACATAGATAAAAAAAGGTTCCTTAAAGAAAGCATTACGTGTATTATTCAAAACTCATACTCCAAAACATTAAAAAATTTGTAAAACGATACATGATGCTTCTCAACATCAAATGTGCGGTGTATTTCACAAAAGTTGACATTTTCACGTGTGTACAGTCGATAGCACCATTGGTGTGTGGCGTTCTGGCCCAGTGGTAAAACGCTCTTTTTTCTTCTCCGGACATCGTCTTTATGGAAATGGGGGCAAATGAACAATGGTCTGGGAAACTAGTTTCACAATGAGGGAGGCAGAAGTTTTACTATCGCCACAAAAGTCGCCTACAGCGAGTAGCATCGAACCTGCAAAGAGAAAACGAAAATGATTATTTACTTCCACATAATTCCAACATTTATACGAATCGCCTTGAATAGTAAGGACCTTTTCATTCGTATAGCCTCATTAACAGCCTATGTAATTGGTAAAAAAGATAATTATTGAGTTTGCGATTGTAGACACGAATGAGAAAGAACGGCTGAACCTAGTCAACTCAAACTTGATATTCACGATCTCACACCAACATCGGACGGTCACAGAAAGTTATGAGCACAAAATTATACTTCTCACCAAGGTCAAAACGCATAATTTTCGCCTCTCGTTCACACTAAAGTCATGTTCCCATAAGCTACAAAATGGAAAGTTAATAATTATCAGAAACAAGCAAAGTACGGTATACTTCTCCATATATTTTATACGGTTCACTTTTTCCTATAATTCCAAAAGAATCAAAACGGAACTTCACAACAATCGTCTCGTCTTACGTTTACGATACATGTCACTCAAGCAATGAAGTAATGTAAGTAGGAGCAACCCTGTAAATTTCATTTCTCCATCAGTTTCTACGTACACAGTTAGAAACACTATAGCATTACTTGGTAAAAACGTACGAGGGGATTAAGAAAGTTGTGATTCGTCGAACCAGATTTTGGGACTAATGGAATTGAAACGTAAACATTCGATGAAAGCTCTAAATTACTTTTCGATCTTGACGTAAGTTATATCATGCACGAATGTAACGTGGTAGGTAAATAAAATAAAAATGGTAAATATTTCGTCTGTACTTACCGAGGCCGTAGAACCTGAGCGTTAGGAGTTTCTTCATTGACGAAGTTGCGTGATTCCGATTACTTGGTAATTCAATCCGCGTTAGAATTAGCGAAAGTACGGACAGCGTTGTTTCTTTCGACAATCGGAACCTTGTATGAAAATTTACGTTGTCGAGCGTATCAAAATACTTGATTCTCGGACGGACTTGGTACGCGTTGATCTTTTCGTCGGAGAAATCGGATAAAATGATATTAAATTGAGTTGGCAGTATCCCAATCAATAATAGAACGATAATAATAATATGATAACGAGAGCAGAAATGGAAACAGATCGAGGCAAACGAAACACAACCGAACATGGCTGCCAACAAAATTTTTCAGATAACTGTACAACTTTCTGATAACCGACATAACAGGTCGGAAATAAATAAACACATATAATAAATAAATAAAAACAGATCGAGCCGAGCGAAACACATTATCTGACAGATATAACGGTTAGTAATCCGATAACTAAAGAGCGAAGAGACGAGTTAAAAAATAACTAACAGCTAGCACTAACGAGGCGTCAAAGTGAATTGATGAACGCGTCTTCCGGTGTTAACGAACGATTTGACTTAGTCAACCTTTGGTCGAGCTAGCAAATGACATTGATAAACCGGCCCTAAGTGAGGCGTGTTAAAAGCAAGGCTCAATTCAATGAGTTTAGAATGAACATATTGCACATCTTGAATTTAGATACTAGATGGTGATGACTAAACATCTCCACTCCACCCTGGCTTGCTGCTGCTTCCCAAACAGTCATTGACAGATGTCACCTAGGAGTCAATTCATGGGTCGACTATGTATGTTTATGGGGCTTACAACGGCCTGCTTTGTCTCGAGACTCCTGACTGAGTGGTCCTTTAGTGTACATGACGACGTGGCAGCAGTAATTATTGGTCACACGCTGTAGCAGCTCGGGTAGAAATGGAGCGAGTAATGCTACTAGTGAGGAAGGGAATGGGAGCTCATGGGCTGAAGAGTAATGGTCCCTAACCAACTGAAGAGTAGTGGGGAGTGGTGTTGAGGCTACTTACCTCCAAGCGAGTTTGATATCTTCGTGTGGTGGCAGATCCTACGTTGTCGTTCGGTTTTCACATCCTGCAAGAAGCATATAAAGCTGCCATGGCAGCGACAGGTTATTCCTGATCGATGGGAAACATTCACAGGTACAACTTGGCTCAATACAACCACTCATTAGCGAGTTACTTCACATCCTGTATACATGGTCGAAGTGTGGAGCATACCATCAGAAAAGAAAGATTGGTGCACCCTCAGCATTACTGTTTCTTGATATTTTGGGCCGTAGCAGTTGTTATCTCGATCCACCTCATGAAAACTGAAAGAAAGGAAGTGTAAGTATCCATCAAGAAAGCAACAGAGTATGGCTACCAGAGAAGTGCAGTACTGCGACTTTTGGGAGGTGGCAAAAGGAATGAGACACAGACTAGAAGAGTGTGTGGACCTTGTAGCCGATTCAGCCATTTGGGCACGGCATTTTCAAGTACACACTCAACTCGTCCTAAGACATGCTGCACATTTAGGGCGCCGTCTGGCTGGAAAGAGCTACGGCAGCTTTATCTGCTTCTTTTCGGACGTGGAGACGAACCACATTGTATCTACCAAGTCCTTGCAAGTCCTCGATTGGAAAAGCGAGCAGGTCTTAGCTGCGAAGCAAAATGAGTCAGGCTGGCCCTGCAGCATCGAAAGTTCCTTGAGAAGGCATTCCCTGACGAAAAAGGAGCTGTTCATCCCATCATGGACAACAGGTGACCTTCGCAGGGCGCTTGCGACCTTAAAGACCAATAAATCTCTCGAGCCATATGTAATGAAAAGCAATACGCTAAGGAAGGCTGAGAATCTTCAATGGCTCCCTTAATTTATTTAATGTTGGGCAGTTTCCCACTCAGTATAAGTCTGTGTCGTCACTCCTCAAAAAGGAGGTGACTGCAATCAGTCAGACCAACGATCATTGAGACTGCTTAGCCTTCTTTCCACAGTAGACAAAACATGTTGCAGTCCCTCGAAGGAGTCTTTGGTCGCAACCTCACTGGCAAGCTACATGAGTGTTCTAAAGGAAGGTCCACGCAGGATGTCAATGTGGAAATTTACAATGTTACCCTGGCACTGGCTAAGTACGTCGCTCCTCAATGAGCTTAAAGATAGGGGAACCCCCTGCTTCCTGTACTTCCTTGTCAGAACTGCTATATGCAAGCATGTCTCCTTTCCAGAGGAATATTGAGAAGGGACACGTGAAGAGTTCTTCCCCAACACATCTGTGAACGTCTTGAGAGGGGGTGGCTTGAGCCAGACCACTGGACGAGCCAGCTCCTCACGGGACATGGCGACTTCGATGCGTGGCGCCACTTCTTTTCTTTCAAAGATTCTCCATCATGCACGTCTTGAGCCTCCAGTGCCGGGGAAACAACATATCTTCTTGTTCAACGCAAGCAACCAACGCCTAGCTCCTTTTTGAAAAACTGAAGTGCAGTTAATTTATGCGACCGTTTAAACGATGTTCTTGGAAAACTCGAAGTATGATAGTTTGAATTTCGGATTTCCTGATGTTGCTCGCGATGATACCATAATTATCATTAACCACCATATTACCGACGAGTTATTGCACTACCACTTCTGTGATACCACTGTCCGCGTGGGACTTACGATGAAAAAACTCGCATTTTGTCGTGGTTTTCGTTAATTCATTGTGCTGCTCTCGTCATTTTTCCCTAGGCATTATATGGTGATGTTATATCTTTTACCATGCAAAAACTTCAATCAAATTCGGTAAAGCAATACTGGGAAACTTTTGATCGGTTTGGGACCGATTTTGCTCAAATCCTCATTTTGATATTTCGGGTTGTTCCTCAGGCTGACTTTCGTATTTGAGTCGATTCGGTTGACCCGTTCTCTTTGATTTTTTGTTGTGGTAAAGGTTTTTTCGTTTCGGTAGCCTTTGACACGTGAAGATCTGAGGAAAACTGCCTCACGGGTCTATGGGAACTATGAAGTTTTTTAATTTAAAATGAAACTGTGCACCTCCAAATTTTATAAATAATCCGCTTCAAAACCTCCGGAAAGTCGTGGAACTTCGGAACTCAGGTTTATCTCTCTAGTCAACCTGACGCTAATCGTATTAATTAAGCTAACTCCGAACCGAATTGACTTCGTCAGGCGATTAGCCGACGATTACGCGAGAGTGTTGGTGTTGTGCGGGGGAAAGCGAGTTGAATACACCGGATGTACTCTCAGCGAGGCTTAAGTCGTCCCGAACTCTCCTGTCAAGTTGGAACATTCCATAATGAGGGTTAGTCGCTGGTTATAGAGGAGGCGGATTTAAGGAAGAGCCAATTAGCTTCGGTTGTTTATGTACGGAGGTCATTCACGTCGTAATGGGTATTGTAAACCTTGTACCCACAGATTGTGAAAATACGCAAGCACTAGTATGCCCACTGAAAAATCCTCTTTATTTTGGAACGATCGTGAGTCTAAGTATAATTCTTGCTCAACAATACAATATTATTCATTTTGTACGCACGTTCAAACTTGTTGGGGCTATGGAAAGTGAAATAAACTCAAATCGCGTCCATGACGCTGTATCTTCTTCGTTCATCGCATTTCGATGGAAATCGTTACTTCCGTTTTTGAGATTTTCTAACGTATCGTGGCTTGTATCTCCCATGTATTGGATGTTCCTAGAAATATTTGTGTGCGTGTGGGTTGCTAGAACTCCGACAGATTGACCAAATTTCTCATTCTCTCATTTTTCATGTATTTACTGTGGAAAGCCCGAAAACGTAAAAAATGTTTGGCACATTTCCTTAGCCAAAAACTGCACGCAGTACAGTACCGCATACAGTTATCGGCTATTTGACAACATGATGCGATGAAAATAGATCGATAAGTAGAGAAAATATCAAGTGAGCCGCATCACACAACTTTTCTACGTTCTACGTCAATTCATTTGCGGTCGTTCGTGTTTTTTCTACTAACTCAATATACTTTTTCATTCAGTTCATTTGAACTTAATAAAACGTAACTTCTCAGGGGCAGAGTGTGGTAGCGCTTACAGATCCAGAATTTATTGTGCTGCTCGTACCCATACCCCGACCATTATTGAACAACAGGTGCACAGAAAATTAATGACAATGTAAACCCGATTTTTTTGAAATGGTGAGCGAATGGTGGTCGAATGGTGTTTGAGGAGAAACTAGTGACATTTGAGCGGAGTTTATAAGGGAAAAATAACGCTAAACTCAATTTTCGTCGTAATGTAATTTATTGCTCTAGTTTTTCCCCCGCAGATGGGATTTTTGCGGTATTGCGATCTCATCAGGAGCTGTCTATTTAAAATATGTAATCACAATCGTTATAGCCGTTTTCGAGCAAAAAAATTTGATGTTTGAATCACTATGATAATTATCTAGTTTTGGGCGCATTTATCTCATACCCTTATTTTAGCGTCCCACGGTGACCTGCGGGCTAGACATCAAGTTAGTGTTTTTACATGCCACTTGCCAGTTACATCCACTTGCGCTCAGGTCTCGTACCTATCCTGATTCACCTATTCAGAGACCCACCTGTGCTCTACTCATCACTCTTATCTCTAGCTTTTTCAAGCGTAACAATACAGTTCTCTCCATCGCTCATTTGTCAATTTATTTCTTTGCCTGTATTTAACTTTAAAACACCCTCTGTTGCACCCAGCTACCACATTTGGCTTCGTGGGCCTTTATTTTAGTTCCTCGATTTTTCATAGAAATTTATAGAGAACAAAAAAAACACTGACACATGGTCCAGCGTTTTGAGAGGAGCTCAACTTTTTTTGCGCAGTTCTTATAAATCTCGCTCGTTTCATATTACCGTTCTTCATAAACTGCGTTTATGATAGTTGAATAAACTACTTATGTAACGATGACGTCATAAAACAATTAGGAACAACCTTTGAAGTTTTGGGATTCGAAAGTTCGCTCACTTTTTACCCGATAGTGTCAAAATCAATTCGTGTTGACTGTCTTTTGAATCGCCTTAATACGTAAAACGTCAAGTTATGTTGTACCAAGTTCAAATGGAATGAGTGATTAATGTATTAGTAGCTGAAGCTATGAAAACCGCTGTGTGCTCGTAGGGGCCAGAAAAGTTATGTGATGTGTCGCAACAGATGTTTGTACTACCCAATTGCTCAGTGAACTGACAGAGAAATATTTTTATATCACAGAATCGTAAAAAAACACTCAGGTCACGAGGCAAAATGAGGATTCTTCGATTCAGTGGGCCTCAAAACAGAAAGATCTTTTGCAACATCAACCGTTTCTAGAGCGACTGCAATAATTTTCACATCCTTACTGGGTTGAGGAAAGTAACATTCGTGTTACCAAAATCAATTGAAGTCTGGTTGACCGAATGCTGACATGTAGTACGCCCGTTTTACGATCCCTCAGGATAAATGCCGCGTGGGCCGAAAGACTCCCTCTCCTTCTTGAGCTATTAGAGTTGGCTGACTGATGGCGAAGGATCTAATGATAGGAGCCCCCCGGAGAGTTAAGCAGCTCACTGCCACCCTCTGGCCTTTTCCTATTTTAAAACTCCCGTTTTATCTCTATTTTAAAACTTGCACCGCGCCCGGATGGAATTACGTCAGCTGAGAGAACTTTGGTTACCTTCCGTTCTCGAAGTGTTTGTTCAACCTGAAGCGTGAAAAGCTGTTTGGATTCCCCATTTGCTTACTTCGTTTCAACCGTGCGCTTTTTATTTTTTCATTTATTTCTATTCGAAAGGACGTTCACCGGGTGCAGCCTCCCCTAATGGACGCGGAGGCCTCTATAATGAATTGCAAATGGAACGGCTGGTAGTGAAAGCAAATCGTAAAACTCTCAGGAGTACGGCTTCAAGTTTTAAAATATCCCGCGATCCGCGCCAAACCGCTTTGTACCTTTTCATTTCCCGCGTGTAGCTCGTCTACCTCAATCTGCAACTTTCTTGTAGCGATACCTACAAAAACCAGGCTAACCCGCTAATTGGACCATGAGGAAAAGAAAAGCCCGCTCATTCAGCGATCAACCAAATCAACAGCTGATCAAATCTGTTTTTCATTCAGTTTACATGCATTCTGTAGTATGTAGTTGCTACATAGAACCTGGTAGCTTTAAGTTCACGAATCTAAATGGGGTTTCTTACTTTCCACGACCATTATTGAGCGATCAGCGAAAAGAACTTCATGAGACTGTCATCGTGATTTTTTGTTGTTGTAAAACTGTTTTTTGCTTTCGAGTTATCAGGTGGAAAACGTGAGAAATGGTATAAGTGATACGGCGGGGGTACGCATTCCCGAATTTTCACTGGGCTGAAGTTAGCTACGTTTTCATAAGTTTGACCGTTTGCCCAGCCGTCCTGGATGGTCACAGCGGTTGACACGAAACATATTTAGAATCAGGAGAGTGATATCTAGATGGGTCTTTTTCAGTTTTTTCAAAATGGGCCACCTTTGATTTTGACTGTTCGCCCTGAAGTCATGGATGGTCCATAACACAGATTTGAAACATATTCAGAATCAAGGGAGGAATGCGCAGGTGGGTCTTTTTCAGTTCTTCAAAATATTAAGTGGCTAATTTCAAACTAGGCCAAATTTCGAAAAACTGAAAAAGACCCATCTAGACATTCCTCATCTGATTCTAAATATGTTTCATACTCATGTTTTGGACAACCCATGACTTCTCTCCTGATTCTGAATATGTTCCGTATCAACCGCTGCGACTATCTAGGACGGCTGGGCAAACGGTCAAACTTTCGATTATGAATATGTAGCTAACTTCAGCTCAATGAATTTTCGGGGTTGCTCGTCATCATCTTGAAAATACTGACTTAGCCTGCAGGTTGTTTGTTGAACTACCACCCTGTTCGAATGAGCGGAATTTATATAATAAAAACTGCGATAAAATTCTTTGTGATTTTGGATGATTGCTCTCATCATTTTTTCACGAAAGCATAATACTGTCATCCCATTAGAAACTGTCCATAGAAAAAGTTTAATCAAATTCGTTCAAGCGGTTTTTGAGAGAAAAAAATTCGGTGTTGTGATTACTATTTCAAATTGGTTTTTAATCATACTCTTGTTACGGCGTGCAATGACAATATTCAAGCTACGTATGAAATTTCGGACAATGGGTCACACGCACAGACAATGGCGATTATGAGAAGAGTGGAGTTGAAGGTTGTCGCGAACCAAATCATAAGGAATAACATGAAAAAGAAGTAGATATGTGAGGAACTAAAAGGAAAGAAATAAAGAATAAATATGGAAATTAGATAGGAAAAATTAACTAAAAACGGTATATTATTTTCTTGCGCAGCATGTCCTATTCAATCAAACGTCGAAAAATATTAAGAATATATCTGACATTAATGATTTCGTTTTCATGAACGGTAATATTAGTAGTATAAAAAATCGTAAGAGCTTTTTCGTGAATGATGGTTTTTGGGATTTCAATAGGACTTACGGAGTACCCCCAACTGGCTAGTACCTACATTTTGTTGTCAATAAACGTTCCCGTAGAAGTTGAACGAAGATGTACCGCCCGTATACATGACAGATCGTCGAATTCAAAGGATTCCGGAAACATGAGTATGGCATTCGGCGATGCCATGTCTGTCACAACTCAAATCTCGTCTACCCCTGAGGCTCGTACAACTCGACTCTACAATCGAAAAATACCTGGAAAACTATACAAAGCACGAGGTAATGGCGATAAAACTGGCCCAATTTAATTTTTTCCTTAATTTTTTAACCATTTTTTGCTCGTAACAACCGTGGGTTTACTCGGATCGGATTACCGAGCAGGCCCGGACGGCAGACGGACATCGCAGAGCTGGAATCCCGATGTCTTGAAACTTGAAGAACCAATTTTGGCTGGGGCTTGTAAAAAATTTTCCTGACTTCAGAATGAATCATGAACCAAAATAGAATACGGAAATAACTTTGTAAATATATGCAAAAATGAATTATTAATTAAATGCAAAATGGAAAAACACACGTGACACAATGAAAGTAAATAAAGTTTAAGTATAAAATTAAGATTAAATGAAAATGAGCAAAACGCGAAAATAAAATTGTCCATAAGTATAAAAGGAAAATAAATGAGGTGCAAGAATACAATTTTGAATTGATTAAAAATGTTATAAGATGGTGTGAAATGAATAAATATTTTGTTATTCGCGTACACTAAGACCAAAAGTTATCAGTTCGGGTTCGCCCCCCCCCCCCCCACCCCCACTAGATACGATTACTTTCGTAATACGCATAAATGCTTTGATCATCCGGTCGTAGTGTCAACCTATCCCTGCAAAGCGGGCCTCACAACTATTTCCGTGACTTTCCGTCGAGCAGTGATTTGAACGCAAAATAATGGCATTTGCCGAACATTGAATTGGTTCTTACGGTTTATATCAAACACACTGCGTGCCTCCAGGTGACGATTACCTACATTTTGTTTAACCATAAAGTTTCTCGAAGAAATACGTCGATCGTACGTATAGAATATCATAAATTTACGGGGGTGGCGGAATGTTGTGCGATGCCTCACACTATTTTGGGGGAAATTCCGCATGTATGCGGTTTGTAGGTTTAGGTCGAATTATTTCAAGTTTCTACGTTTAAAATTAATTCGACGGTGGTTATGGTCTTCAGTAAAGTCTGGTGCATCGTCCAACGCGACCCGAAACGATATCCAACGGAAGATCCTCGATTTTATGCTCCGATCGCCGCTTTATTTCTCAACTTGAGTCATAAAATGGTCGTCAATTGAAAACCCGCCGGGGGATCATTCTTCGAGTTGAGTCGTAAAACTTGAAAGAAGCTCTCGCTCAGGACTCGGCTAAAATTGCTCGTCCCATTCGTTAGCCGTTCTCCTGTTTTCCGACGGAAATCCCTTCTTTTTTGTTTTTTTTATTCTCTCCAAATAATATCTTCTGCTGTTCCAAAACTTTCTTTGTGACGCGTAACGCGGGCGCTGTTAAATCCCTTATCGCTTTTTCCAGCGCTATAAAAGTCGGTGTCCCTCGCTCGTGCAGCCGAAAGGAATTACGACGCCATTTAACTTATTTGAATGGCGCTACGTTTATTTTTTTCTTTATTTGAAAATTAATTATTATTGCGTTTCTTACTTTACAAACGCCGGGGTCAGTAGTTTTTTCTGTCTGGGCACCGAGGCTTGCTGGGGTCCTTCCAAACCCCTGGGAAAGCGATAAGTTGTCTGTATCTTTGATGAGGGCAAACCGTAAGTGACGTCGAAAGAAGGGAAGCGCTGGCAACCATTCTGGCCTTACGGGTTGTTTGACCCACGTATGGTACCACGGGAATGCACAGTGCCGGTGCGTCATGGGTTAGAGCCACGTAGGTCCTAATCCAATTCATACCCAGGCCTGGAAAAGCTGAAAAATGCGCTTGCCTTGCGGACATCCTGATCCTACTGTTAACTTGTGGGGTCTGAGGGAGGTGGGAGACACCCAGTCGGTACTCCTTCAACCTAAAGCAGAATCGTAGCTGTCCGAACATCGACATTTCTGGAGATAGCTCTATGGCTCGATGCTTCATAGGTAATAGGATCTAAGAGATGGCGTTTTCATACATTTGTGTTCTAAAATCTGGTGGGTACTAGAACTATCGACGAAACTAGTTATTACTTTCCTTACCTGTACAAAGAACAAAGGTGAGATATGTATAATCGTCTGAAAAAGTTATTTTCAGATCCTATCGTTTCGAGGTCCCCGAATGTTATAACAGTACTGTAAAATTTTCAAATTTTTGGCAAAATGACACTCAGTAAATTATCGAACATTGGTGAACAGTGATTTTAGTGCCCCCCCCCTCCCTTCTCATAAATACGAGTGTTCACCAAAAAATTAGAGTGATGGTTCTTCAAGTTACTTTGGCGATGGAACATTTTGTCATGGTAAAAAAATAATCAGGAGGAATCATAGACAACTACGAACAGAAACTAACGTCGTTTCGTTGACATAATTTTTGCGCAGAATGCTCTTTATAATTCCAGAATCGTTTGCACAAACATCCCAGAAAATTCGGACCGAAAGTACCATCGATTACATATATTTTGGTAGTGGCGTAATTAGAAGCAGCTCGATAAATTCCACAGCTTTGAGCGCTACCAGTTTTCACTTGGAACGTTACTTTTGACTAGTTCCTCTGCGTGAAAAACAGATTGTATTATTAGTTGGAATGTCTAGGGTTGGTGAAAGATGTGTAATGTGTTGCACCAGATATTTGTTCAAGAGTTGATATATCTGATGCTGACAATCACACAATTTTCCCCACTCTCATTCGCTTTTTGGTTTATTATTCATTCTGAGTGACACACCCGTGTTTTCGGCCAGGACAATTTTTTTACACCCCCCCCCCCCCTCCCCTGAAAAATGGAGATTACGATTCAGGGAATGGGGATTCCAAATGCAAAGTCCGCCCGCCGTTCTTCAAAGGCCCATATTTTGCCTTTAACGTGGTTTATAAAGATCCTTTCTTTCCGCTTGGGATCTAGTTGTGTCCGCCTGCTTGGCAATCCGATCGGACGACACTCATGGTTATGGATTAAATCGAATTAGCCGAAAACGACATTGTGGATGTTTTATTTAATCTATGTTGTGTTCATGTCGTTTCCTAAATATTTTTCGATTCTCAGTTAAATAAGAAGGATATCTGACTGTCCATCAGTTCAATTCGTCATGTCCTGCCAATCGCTTAGCGTCTCCTAGAAAATGTCAATATTCGTTGTCAGGTCATGTTTCGTATCGTTTACTGGTATTTGGATGTGTGAAACTCCGTCAACTGTTCAAAAGAATAATAAACCGTTGCGTAATAATTTGCTGCATTTTTACCGATACATTTGTAGGGAGCAAACTATTTTTCTCCTTTTTGTCACAATAATTAATAAATAATTGAAAAAAAATCTTGCTTAGCGTTACGTAGTTGCTAATACTTACGTCTCTTCTTGAGTAACAACAACAACAACAACAGTAACAATGCTAATTTATGAGAATGTTAACATGGTTTCTTGGATATGTTCGTGTTAATCATTCTGTGATTATAGGAAAAGCTTATTAGTCCAAGAAATGTTCCTATTTATTTTATAACATTCATTAAACCACCATGTGTGAACAACATAGGATTATCGACAGGGTTTCGTCTCTTCCTTGAAATATTGAATAATTTATTGTGCTGCTTTCGTAATTTCCCCGTGTATGACAATTTGATATTAACTTCACCTAACATGGAACACTAAGTGAAAAATTGAACAGTTCCTGAATCACCCAACATTTCTACGAAAAGCTGTTTTGGTACAATTTTTCATAATAAATGACTCAAGCTTTCACGACAAAATCAACGGGGGACCTAATAAGCTGACTATACGACGGATGTTTAATAATGTTCATATAGTCATCAGAACAGCAACCAGAATTCAAAGTATCGTCGTTTTGTTTGTGATAACGAAGCTTCCCTCCCCTCTACCATGTGGAAAGTTCCATGAACTACGTAATCGTTGATATTTCAATAAACATCATAATTAGGAGTTCCCGAATCAAGTCTTGAGCATTAAGCGCAACCAGTCTCTACGTGTTTTCCTAGTGAGTAAAAAATAGAGTAGATTTTTAGCTAGAAAGTCTGGCTGACGAAAATTACGCGAGGCAGGACATTTTAAACCAATTCTACCTATTTTTGTTCGATTATCGAACGGATATTCTTTTGTTACTTGCGTTCATAATAATTCTAAGTAGGTCTCTCTACTAGTGAAGAGAGTATCAAAATCGCAAAGTAAAGGCTTTGCTTTTTTCGTTTTGTGTGTTTTTTCTATAATTGTTTGAAGGCGTGAAAGTAATGCTACGAGCAGTTCTCCCGTCCCCAAATTGGACATTTTTGTTTTTCGAGACATGAGGATTCCATATCTGCAATTTGTCTGCCGTTTTATGCCGTTAACATGGACTGAAAAATACGTTCATTCGTACAAAAATCCCGATTGGTATCCAGTTGTGTCCGCCCACTCGGGGAAAAATGAACAAAAACGCAATAGCGGCAGTTTTAACGCAAATACGCCGCGTTTGGTATATCGTTTTCAAGTTCTTTTCAGATAATGGGTATAATGGAATGAGTATCACAGCTGTACGACGGCGTATAGATCGAAACCAGTGAACTTACAGTAACTATAGTGAGCCAAATTCTATTAACTCGTGGAACAACACAGGCAAAAGTGTGTCGTCTCACTTCAACCATCCGTCCTCTCAACATGTCACGTCATGCGAATTGCCTATGCCTGGAATACGTAATTTTCCAAAGTTAACATACCTGTTTGGTGGGTCCGTCTTCTTTGGCTGTTGTGATACTGTGGGCGAGCGCTTTCTATGTAATGACATTATTGTCTAGCTGTTAAGTCTGTATGCTTAATCGAATGGGATGGTGCTCAGAGATGTGGGACGAGGCCAAGCTGGTTCAGAAGGCCGAATTAGCCGGGTCTTTGACCTCCCAATTGGCCTAAGGGAAGGTCATAGTTTCCCCAACCACCGACCCCCTTTGTTTCCCTATGGAAAGTCCACCTCTTCAATTATTTCCAAGTGACAACCGATTTCCCCCTTTCCTGGACTTTCCCAACTATCTATCCCATCCCTCAATGTTTTGGATTCCTCTCCAGAACAGACAGTGCCTCCCAAACTCATTCCCCTACGAGTTCTTGCGAAAGTCAGCCAGTTCCCAGCTCCCCTAACTCATTCGCGTCTCAAGTTTCAAGCTACCCATAACTCTCTCTCTCTCTCTTTGTCTCCCTCCAATTAGTGTTATACAACCAGTTCACATGTATTTAGAGTCCCCTTGTTAGCGTTTTATATACTCAAACTGAGAGGCTATTCCGTCGAGTATAATGCAGTCCTCTGAAACACTCACCACGTTCATTTATTTCTCGGTTTCAAGCTCCCCCATTCGTGCACCCAACAAGCAGTTCAAGACCGTTCAACTAATAAACCGTTGTGTAGTAATTTGCAACGTTTTGGTTCATCATTCATTCTGTGAAACACATGCATGTTTTTGTCAAACATGTCTTTACAACCCCCCCTCAAAATCAGAAATGTTTACTTTTCAAGACATGGGGAACCCAAATCCGCAATGCCTTGTCCGTCTTTAGCGTGGTATAAAAAATCCATTCTTTCACACACACAGATTACGTTTGGGATCTAGTTGTTCCCTAGTACTCGGCAACCCGATAAGAAAAAAACGTGTGGTAGTGTTGCGCAAAAATAGTTTAAAAAATTAAGCAAAACATGTTTGGCAGTTTAGTTGCAAGTACGCCATTTTTACTTTCCGCTACCCGAAGGGAAGGAAAGTATAGTAATCGGCCCAAAAAAAAAATTTGGGTTTTCTTCAGATCTTTACGTTTCAGACCCTACCGAGTCTAAAAAACCTAATTTCGGCGCGTGGTCCGTGTGTATGTGTGTGTGTATGTGTGTGTGTGTGTGTGTCTGTAGCTCGATTTGTGGGAGAGCGACTTAACCGATTGAGTTGGTTCTTTTTTTGTTTTGTTTGTTATTTTTTGTCGACACCAAAATAAAGTTAGGGACGATTTCGGTCGATGGGAAAGGGGGGTGGTGGATGAAAATGTACCAAAAACAGGAGTTTTCGAATTTTTCTCGAAAATGGCTCTAACGATTTTGACTAAACTGTCACATTATCTTCTACTAATCAATACCTAACTTTTATTCTCTATACATATCCCCATGAAAATGCGGTGAACGGAGATATAGGCCTATGAAGCAAAAATAGGTTTTTTACGCTTTTTGGCAAAAACAGCTCCAACGATTATCACCAAACTTTCAAGATGTATCCGAATAGTTAATACCTACATATTATTCTCAATAAATGTTCCTCTGACAGTCCATTGAACAGAGATAAAAATCAAAATGTGCCGAAAATAACGTTTTTTCGAACATTTCCGTAAATTCCAGGGTAACTTCTTCACCAGATGTGATAAATTCTAATGGAGTGTCTTTCAGTCACCCATACCAACATTTCGTTCTCCATAATTATTTCTGTATTTATATGCTGAACGGAGATATAAGCCAAGTTAACTCAAGAAAGGAGATTTGTCGAATATTAATTTATCGGTATTCCAATTTTCTCAAAAACGGCTCTAACGATTTCGATCAAACTTTCGGAGTACTCTCAGCTAACTAGTTTCTACATTCTGTTCTCTAGAAATGTTCCTGTAAAAATGCGTTGAACGAAGATATAGCGCCCGCCTATGTAGGTGGTATTCGAAATTACGGGGGTGGCGGAAAGTTGTGTGTTGCTACGCACCAGATATTTGATATCATTTCCTAGATATGTTTCGGTGCTGAGACGAATAGGACGATCCTCTACAAGCATTGCCGTTTGCATATGGGTTGTAGTTGCCTGGTTTGTTGATATATCCATCTTATATTCTTAATTACTTTCGGCGTTGGATTGAATAGCATAGGTCATAATCAAGCCCCACAAGAGACCGTTGCGAACCGTTGTGTGGATAATGCAGCGTTCTGTCTTCATTTTTGAATTTTCAACTTTCAATGCATTACTGAATTTGACCACCTCGAAATTACGTCGGTTTAGTAGATAGGATCCACGTGACGCTGAGGAAAGCTGTGTGATGCGTCGCTTCGTGAAGTAAATCTCGTAGTCTGTTAAAAAAGCAGATTGGAAATAGACTAGAGTGGGTCAGGGAAATTTGTGTTCGACCTTAATCCAGAAAACACAGACGATGAAATGGCACGGAGAGGCCCACACTACGGCGGCAGCGTGGCATTGTTTGCATGTGTGTAAAGGTGGGGGAGGCTGTATTTAATAATGGGGTCAAATCGTAGACGGAGGAGGCGCCGGAGCGCAGCCAAATCAAGCCAACAAACAGTCGAAAGGGGAGAGACGAAGGGATTTTCCAGCAGCAGGACGCGCGGGCTAGGGATTGCGCTTCCTACTGCAGAAACTGACCCTCCGAGAAGAGCGAGCGTTCTCTTAATTAATGCAATTTGCGACAGGGAGATTTATGACGCCCTTAAATAGGCAGATGCATAATGCCAGCGAGCCAGCTCGTGGGGGAAACCAGTCGAGAGGGCGATGAACATGAAATGTTTACCGAAATCGACGATAGTGCGACCATTCGCGATCTCTTCGATCAAAATTGACTATTTCACGTCGCTGCAGGTTATATCGTTAGGTTTCATTGTGTGAGGCGCGTTAGGGATTATTAACCGGATGTTATGAATCACTGGAGCTGCATTAGATAAAATACTGGATAACTAAATGGAATTCATTATTTCCAGTTAGTAAATATCTGTGGCGACGCATCACATTTTGGGAGGGTTAGCAGTATGGGTGGGAGGGATGCGTGGCACGAAGCTCGAAGACCTTAGTTTCTAATATACTTGTTTTGTGACATCAGTGACTCATTTTTGTCAAGCAAATCAACATCAGTCAGTGTTATTGCTCTGCTCTCGTCATTTCCCCACGACCCTTTCCCCAGGAAGACAGTGGTAGCAGGG
Organism: Pachypeltis micranthus; assembly: GCA_020466155.1. Classification (NCBI taxonomy): domain Eukaryota; kingdom Metazoa; phylum Arthropoda; class Insecta; order Hemiptera; family Miridae; genus Pachypeltis; species Pachypeltis micranthus. The sequence continues at coordinate 46,892,500 of CM035769.1, forward strand.
GGTGGGGTGGGGGTGGGGGTTTTCTTTGGAGTAGAAGAAAAATAAATACCTCTAAATCGAGCACATCAAATTCTACATTTTGAAAGGTGTACCACAACCCGAATCTTGCATATGCCAAGGCACATAATGCCAAGGATATTGTGATAGCCATCGACAACTAGGTCGTTTTAAATACAAGAAAGAACAATTGTTTGGCAGTCCGAGTTAGCTGGGTTTCCTTGGAATGGAAACCTATCCTTTTCCAACCCTATCCCTCCTTTATTTTTCTCTCCTCAACAGACATCTCCTTCCAAGTCAGCCATCCATCAGCACTTGGAACGACAGTCGTCTTCCCAGTTCTCTCAATTCATGCATTTCTCAATTCCTCAAGTCTCACGCTACTCACCCCCCCCCCCCCCACACGCCCAACAACAAAGTTAACAAACTGGTCAGAGGCACAACTAAACGCTCGAATTCGGAACGACTTTTCCTCATGACTATCAAACGCCATTTCTCGAATTCATCTCCATGAATCATTAGTACATATAAATATATATTGTGTGGATGGAGGTGGGGATGTTGGCTTTGAAAGGCTACATTGGGGGAAATAAATACCCGAAGTTCAATAATTATGTATTTCGAAGCGATCCGACTTTAGAAACTTGAGCGCTAATTGGTTCAAAGTATTCATTACGAGTTTCCATTTATATAGTCGCTAACTTTATAAAGTTCTTAATGAAAAAAAGTAATTAGGTTCCTCCGAGCGATCGCAGTCCGATGTTTCAAATATAACTTATCTCTGTTGAGTTGAAACGTGATCTACAGAGCGTGATGGAGTCGCTCAACTGGCAATTTATTTGCTAGTCCTGAGGGGAAATTAGTGGCAAGTTTAAAGAGCTGCGTAACGAAATGACGATGAAGCTAAAAGTTAATTCATAGAATCTGTTTGCTTCATCATCGTCACTCACGTTTCATTTCATTGCGCTCGTATGATCGGCCAATGACGGAATATCCCAATCTAAAGCACCACGCAAAGCCACCGGTCTATGTGGAAAACGTTCTGCTATGTTCTTGCAAGGTCATATGAACTCGATGTAACTATAGTTGTGAAAACCGTCGCCGAACGCACGTGTGTCTAGGGAAGTTCGTTGGATGAGTCGCTCCACAGAAACACAAGAGATTAATAAATTATTGATCGTGTCAAAAAAATTTGAGAGTTACATTTCGATACCTACTGAATCCAAAAAGCCTGATTTCGGCGTGTCTGTGTTTGCAGTTCAGTTTTCAGGAGAACGATGTGTCCTCGGTTCTTTTTTTTTTGGTTTTGTTCATGAATTTTTAGAACACGCTACAATGAGATTAGGAACAGTCCCCGTCGAGGGCGGGGAAATGTACGGAAAACAAGAGTTTTTACTTGGCTCTACGGATAAATAAAGTTTTGATTTCTCTTCAGATCTTTACGTTTCAGACCCTACTGAGTCCGGAAAACATTTTTTAGGTAAATGGGTTGGGTCTGTGTATGAGTGCATGTGAACGAAAATCAAACCAAATCAGCTCAAACTTGATATCTATTTCTTAACGTCCGCACTCACTGGCCCAACAGAAAGTCATTGTTCCCCCCAGCACTGACCCCTTTTTGTTCGTACCTGTGGAAAGCCCAGTTCTTCAGTTATTTCCGCGTGGTAACCAATTTTTCCTTTTCTGGACTTTACAAAATATCCTCTTCCCACCCCTCATTTTACATTCCTCTCTACAACAGACAGTCCTTGCTGCCTGCTGACAGTCCTTACTCCTCCTTGCTGCAGTCAGTTATCTATCAGACCTCACAAACGACAGTCGTCTCCGAGTTCTCCCAACTTAGTCGTCTCTCAACTCTCGCGACTTAGTCATTTCTCAGCTCGCGCTTCTGACAACTCATGTGTAATCCAGCCCTCACTCACTCACACTCACCACGTTCATATATTTCTCGGAACTTCAGGTTGTTCGAAAACATTGTAGGCGAATTTGCTTCCTTGCGCTGGACAGATTACGGTTATCGCTTCTCGTCAGCTTTTTGGGAGCAATTATTTCGTGGTACATCGCCCAAATCAAGCTCAAAAAGCACAATTTCGAAGTTTCGTTTTGAATGGATTCAAGTATTGTCGGGAAAGACTGAAATGAGATTTCTCCCGATGACTGCCCAAATTGCGACAAAATGAAGGATTCTATCAAAGCCACGGCAGCGTGTTGGGCGAAAAACTTTTTTTATTTCCCTTCGTCGGAAGAACCAGAGCGAATAAAATGCCGGGGGAAAATGTTTCCAGCCCGCCAGTCTTGAAGGGCCAGGAATACGCGTCCCGGCCCAGAGACGGTTTTTCCCATCGTTGTGTCAATCCCCTCTCCCCCCCTTTCCTGTCAGCCCATGGGTCGAAAAGGAGAGAAAAAAAAGTTGGTGATTCCAATAAGAGAGCCAGTGAACCGGCGATGAGAGCCCAGAACTAACCAGCGTCAAAACGATGGGCTGACCGAAGCGCGGAAGCTCGTGGAATTTAACGATAATTGGGAGTAGCAATCGACCGAAAGCGAGTACTAACCTCGTTCAGGGCAAATCCTCTACAAACAAACCGCCAATACATAACTAGAACTAGCGATCCATCTCACGACTTACCACATACTCGCACCTCTGGACGTGCTACACTTGGTAACGTGGGCAGTTCACTCAAAATGATGCGAATGAACACAAAATTAACTTAACATGTAACCAAATAAATATCAGGTAGGGCGAGTCATCAACTTGCCATAACTCCACGTTTATTCAGCGATATTTATAACCCTACCGAATCATCAAACCCGATATTCAGTTCATAGAAACTTACGCAAAAACTAGGCTTGTCACGTGAGCGGGATTTTCAGGAAAATCTCCGTTCAAATCACATCATGTATTGTTTGATGAAATCACTTTCCCAGAAACGAAAATGTCAGATTATCGTTGTTTCATTTGAATCTGTCGGTATAAAACATTAATTAAAATCGTACAAGCCTTGTTTAAAAAAAATGGCGTTAGTTTCGCACCAATTTCGCTCATACCATTATTTTGGCGTACACCGGTGATCTGCAGGCTTAGTATAAATTTTGAGCCGATTGAAGCGCCGTCTTCTCTCAATCGCGTTCTCAGTTACATGTACCCAAACAGAACGATTTCCCGAATGGTCTTTTTCGTACTCGGTCGCCCTTAAAACGTTAAGATGGGAAGATTCAAATATTGGTTTTTGGGATATTACTTCATGGAGCCAAGGCAAGTAAACACTAGTAAACACTAGTAACACTATCGTTTGGATTCCGGAATTTTCGAACTTCTGTAGGCTAACTCATGACCATTAATAAATCACCATTCTAACAGGTGCTCATTGCCCTACCACCGTGATTTTTATTGAGAACGCTAGTCTCATATGAGTGGGATAAATGAGGAAGAAGCTGTACTATAATCGATTCTAGAAGAAATATCGAATAACATAACTTAACTCTACATGTCAGATTTTGATTGTTTTGAATCTAAGAGGTGATTCTCATAGGGGTTTTAATGCTGAGCTCGAATATGAGTTCAGTTTTTCCCTATCACATCCGTATTTTTCACAAAAATAAACTAAGAAGTGGCTCACTTTGGTGTCTACAACGTAGTTCAGTAGACTGCGAATTTATAGAAACGGACGGTTTTTCGCAATCAACTTCACTAATTTGTTATGAATTGTGTTTATTCCCTACATGTACATGCAACTACATAATTTCTGAATAATTCCGGGGTCTTAAGGTGAGAGAAATCTCTTTTTCGTTGACTTCCGAGATGTGATAGTGCCGCTACAGTTCCTCTTCACATTCCAGACAAAGTCACCCATCATATTAGTGTCCCATCTTCCTTGATAACGCTGTTCCATCGTTTTTATATCCTGATGAAACCTTTTCCCATGTTCCTCTCTGTAATCACCCAAGTTTTCTGGGAAATATTCAAGATGTGAGTGAAGAAAATGCACTTTTTATTGGTATAAATGTGTATTTGTTCCCATTGTGCAAAAGAACTCCCTTCAAACTTGATTTAGAGGAGTCAATAAAGAGGCTCCAATCTGTGGCGTCGGATTCGATTCCAAAAAAACCCAAAACACCCACAATATCACCGCAAAAAACCAGTTCTCCCGTCCCTTCGAAGGGGGGCAGAAGGTCTTTTTCTCTATGACGGTACCAAGCAAACGTGGTTCCTGGGGCGAACAAATGTTTGGATTTGAGTCTTGAACTGAGAACTTCTGCAGCACCTTTGGAAGATTTAGATCTCTCACCAAGTCAGCTAGGACGAAGGAAAAGTGTGAAGAACAGAGTTGAAGCATGTGAATCACAGAACCGCCGACATGACTCAGGGCTGCCACTTGTTTCTACCCAAGCAAAATATCTCTTTACAGTATCTAATATGAGAATTGCGAAAGACCTAGTGGTGATAGCGAGAAAACACCAACGGATTCGAACTGAGTGCTGAAAAACCATAAAGAATCACCTATCAGTTTTCAAACAACGAAAATCATGCAGAGTTGTGTAATTAATTGTCCTGCTATTTTCTGACCCCCCCCCCCCTCAAAGGGAGGATCAACTGTAACCACGTTTCTTCGTCATAACCTTTTCCACAAACGGTTATTAGATTGCTTAGTAGTAGTCAACGCTGGTACGTTTGCCTCATCCAACAACCTTCGCTCACTGTTGAAGTGCGATAGGGCAGCTCGTGGTTTCTCGTTTTATCCCAACTGAAGGCGCAAGCCGTGGAGTCTATGAGAGGAAAGAAGTAAAGCCGCGCATTGATGAATTCTCCATGTCACGCAAAAAAATTCACTCGTCCAGTGGTCTGACTCAACCTACTTTCTCCTAAAACGTTCACAGATGTTGGGGGGGGGGACTCGTCGTTGACGAGGATTCCCGTCTCGCTTGTCATTTTTCTAGTGCCCATTCGTCAATGGCGGCAAGTTTTCGTTGAGGTGAGAGGTCCGCAGGAGTTCAACCTTTCATTTTCCACTTTTACGACGTGCAGTCAATGGCCAAGTCAACTGGTAACTGGTCGATCACAGCTACAGTTTGCTTGCAATGTTTTTTATTATTCTTTTTGGCATTCTTTGTTGTTCCTTCTTTGTTGATCTTTCGGCTGAGTATTATCAAATTTGAGGGAATTTGGTTCAGCCGTGCTCTCACAACCATTAATTGAAGGCAGTTTTCTCACATAGTGATTTGTTCACTCAAATCCTTCAAAACGTAAGATCAACAATCACGTTACTCGCCTTCCAACTTCGTAATCCTAAAAAGTAAAGTAAAAACAAATCACCGTAAAGTCTGCAATCGTGACCCTTCGTCACCTTCGTTTCTTGTTTTTTTGTTTTTTTGAAGAACGAGATTTACTACAAAACGTCGGAAGCATCCGCTGGAAAGTTGCGCAGGAAGAAGGCGCCCTGGCGACTCATAACGATTTAATCCTATTAGGTACACGAGTTTCCCTCACCCGCTTCCCCACCACTATCACTTCTCCCTCCTCTTCCTTCCGAAAAGAGATGAGTTTTGATGAGAAAGCTGAAGGAGACGCGGGCAGAAACGGCGTTTCAAACTCCGGGAAATTTTAAACGGAAAAGTTTGTTATATGTGCTTGGCAGATCCGAGAAGAACTGCAAACGTTGCTTCACTCGCTTCACTAACCAACAACTAAGTGATGGTGGCGGTAGATGGAGGGATGAAGTGTGCTGCCGGTTGAGGGAGGGCGAATCTAATTTGAAGTAGATTAAGCCGAACGAGGGGAAATTCAGTTGAAAGTCGAAGAGGCTGCGAAGATATTGAGGACATGTTACAAACCAACTTGTCGGAGTCGAGGAAACCCGATTGTATTAACGACGCAACGAAACGTATTTCTCATTTAACGGCTCTTCGTTTAATCACCGATTTTACAAGAGGCAGGCGAATTCGGATTAATTCGAACCGTTGGAACGCCTCGAGGGACTAATGTTTAACCGCCGAGGTTCTCCATTCTCTTGTGGTTGTATCCAACGAATTTTTGTTCGCTAGTACGAGGAGTTTTTATTCGCTTTGTTTAGACTGAGCACATTGAATTGAAAACAACATACAGACAATTAGAGAAGCACAAATATACACGCACATCTTTGAAGTACAAAATATTGGTACTACTTAGCCGATTGATCTAAATAGTTATAGCCGTTTTTAAGAAAATCAGAAAAAACGATAATTTCACGGTGATGGACAAATCTCGTTTACCGTTATATTTGCGGTTATAGATCTGCTCAACGTATAGCCACATAAATCGTTAGGCAGAACAAAATTTGCGTATAACTAGCTAGAACGCAACAACAGGTTTGGTCAATTTTCAATTCTGCTATGCGATTATTTTAGAAATGTTCAAATATACAAGATTTTCGACGCACTTTGGTTTTTGTTTCTGTCCAACAAACTATCACAGTACCATTCATGGGAAACGATATGTAGGTGAAGATATGCGGTGACTTTGATCCAAACCGATCTCCGTTCACGAATTTTCCAGAAAAAACAAATTTTCAATCAACTAGACACATTTTAACGACCGTCAAATCAAAATCGATGAAGCCGCTTGTGAGAAAAATGCTAAATGCTGTATTGGTATGTCCTTCCACCCCTTCCAATGACGTATACAAATAACCTCATGTAATTCAATTGGCCCACCTCTCGGATATTAGGTGTTTAGTTTCGTTGTAGGAATTGGAGTTGTCTTCGGCTGAAACAAAAAATTGAGTTTCCTTCAGATTTATACGTTTCATGGGCTCTGATTCCGAAACACATCATTTCAAAATATCTGGTGCGTAGCAACACACAACTTTCCGCCACCCCTTTAAGTTAGAACACCAGCTACACAGGCGGGCGCTATATCTTCGTTCAACGCATTTCTACAGAAACATTTATGGAAAACAAAATGTAGGGACTAGTTAGCTGAGAGTACTCCGAAAGTTTGATCGAAATCGTTAGAGCCGTTTTTGAGAAAATTGGAATACCGATAAATTAATATTCGACAAATCTCCTTTTCTGAGTTAACTTGGCTTATATCTCCGTTCAACATATATATACAGAAATAATTATGGAGAACGAAATGTTGGTATGGAAGACTTAAAGACACTCCATTGGGATTTATCACATCTGGTGAAGCAGTTACCCTGGAATTTACGGAAGTGTTCGAAAAAACGTTATTTTCGACACATTTTGATTTTTATCTCTGCTCAATGGACTGTCAGAGGAACATTTATTCAGAACAATATGTAGGTATTAACTATTTGAAAACATCCTGTGAGTTTGGTGAAAATCGCCGAAGCCGTTTTGCCAAAAAGCGTAAAAACCTGTTTTTGCTTCATGGGCCTATATCTCCGTTCACCGTATTTTCATGGAGATATGTATGGAGAAGAAAAGTGAGGTATTGATTAGTAGAAGATAATGTTAAAGTTTAATCAAAATCGTTAGAGCCGTTTTCGAGAAAAATGCGAAAAACCCTAGTTTTTGGTACATTTTCGTCCCCCCACCCCTCTTCCCACCGGCCGAAATCGTCCATAACCTTATTTTGGTGTCTACAAAAAATAACGAACAAAACAAAAAAAGAACCAGCTCAATCGGATCAGCCGTTCTCCCGCAAATCGAACTACAGACACACACACATACACACACACACACATACACACACACATACACACACATACACACACACACACACACACATACACACACACATACACACGGACCACGCGCCGAAATTAGGTTTTTTAGGCTCAGTAGGCCTCAAAACGTAAAGATCTGAAGAAAACCCAAATTTTTTTTTTGGGCCGATTACTATACTTTCCTTCCCTTCGGGTAGCGGAAAGTAAAAATCGTCTATGCACCCGTAAAAGTGATCGAGAGAGCGCCGATCCTGCTAAAATTTGAAACGTTGTCTCCAAATCTACATGGTACATCTAATTAGAGGCACAAGCAAAATCTGCCTAAAACGGACTATAGTCACTATGATTAAAAACCGCTATAAGAACGTGTGGAAGGTTCCAACAAATACGACAGTACCATAAAACCGTTTAGCGTAGTTTCCAATCATAAATCTCGCTCGCATGATTCTGGCATCTTCAGAAAAATTATCGAATACTTGATGACAATTTAATAAGTACCGTAAAACTTTATGTGTGAGAAAGAGATGAGAGCAGCACAATAACTTACCGAATAATTCGAAGGAAATATAGTTTACCCCAGTTTTTGCCCATGTGTGTCGCTCACTTGATACTAGCGTTTCAATGCGGGCCATGCGAACTGACGAATTCCCATATGGCAGTACTCATCGGGCCAATGGGAAGCAGCAGTACTGACCTCTATCCAAATTTCGTACAAGTTCGCAACCACGAGGGACATTTTATGTCTTTTTCTCTAAACCACCATTTCACTTTCCACTACCCAAAGGAAAAGGAAAGTATAGTAATCGTGTCAAAATTTAAAATCACTAACACAATCGGTGGGTACAGCTTTCGTACAAGTACGCAACCACGAGGGACATTTTATTTCTTTTTCGTTAAAAAATCTGTTTAAAAAAAAATCGTAACCCTGATGGGACTCGAACCCACAATCCCCGGTTTAGGAGACTGATGCCTTCTCCATTAGGCCACAGGGGATGTAGCTTACAACTTGAGTAAAAAAATTTCGTGACGCTTCTCCGTAACATCCCCGGCGTTACATTTTCGAGTTTATGTAGCAAAGTAAAGAGATAAAATGTCAAAAAAATTTGGGGTGGCAGTCCGATTAAATGGTTTCATTATGAACGATGAGATTATTAGGAGCGGCCCCAGAAAGTCGGAATCTCAAACTACCGCCGTTTCGCTAGATATCATTTTACTTGGTAATTCTTAAAACAGTTACCAACGCACTGATCTCTAATTTGTAAGAGCCTATAAATCAACACTTGAGTCCTTGTCTTCAACTGGTACTTAGAGAGATAAAAACAGCAACTCGTGGGGCTGAGAAAATTTCCATGATGCGTCGCATTAGATTTTTTTGGTTCAGTAAGCATAAAAAAGTTGAGGACTGCGAAAAACTCCACGATTCGAACTAAACGACGGAGCTATCGTCCGTAAATCCTCTACATAACGGTTTATTATTCGCTTGTACAGTATGGTTGCGACCTACCCCTTTTCAATCAGGTTTCGAAAAATATTAAGAATATAACATGACCTTATCAACATTGCGGGAAACGACAGCTCATGTGTAAAGGACGATGTTTGTGGAGTCCCTCCGAGACCTATCCCGTTCGACTCAATGCCGAAAAATACTAGTAAACGATACCAAACATGACCTGACCAGCTTGGCAATTGGCATCGTCATGAGTCGAACTGAAGGGTGGTTTAAGTGAGACGGGAGGCATCATTGGCCCCTCGAGTTCCTTCGAGTAGTATAATTCGCCACACTATATTCCACAGTTCTGAGACCAGTGTAATTTGATTCAGCTTTATAGAATAACTTCGAAACGATTCCAAACACTACGTAATTTCAATAAAGCTGCCTGAATTCTTTCTAAGTTTTAAACCATTTTTGGACATAACCACGGTTTTCGTTCGATCGCATTGCCGAGCAGGTGGGCATAACTAGACACCAAATGGATTTTTGGTTTATTATTCATTCTGAATAATAACGCTTTTTTCGGTCACGAAACATTTTTTACAACCCCCCCTCAAAATTTGATACTTTACGTTTCAAGACATGGGGATTCCAAATCTGCAATGTCCACCGTCCCCCGTGCCATTTTTTGTGCCTTTAACGTGGTCTAAAAATTCGTTCTTTCACACAAAAATCCCATTTGGTATCTAGTTGTGCCCGCCATCTCGGCAATCCGATCGGACGAAGCACATGGTTGTTATGGACAAAAAAAGGTCACAAAAATTAACGAAACGCAGTATAATCGCAAATAAGCCGTGTTTCGTATTATTTTCAAGGTAGTTTTACATCCTGGGTCGAATGGAATGAGTATCAGACGTGTAAAACTGCGTATAAGGAAATTACAGTAATTATTAGAGTCTACTAATTGAAAGAACTCGCGGGAACTACAGTGGAAGTCAACGTTTCGTTGTTAGTACTCCCTCCCTCCCTCCCGCCACATTAAAACCACCCGACCGCTCGCCTCACAACGCCGCCTGCTCGACTCGCAATGTCCTGTCCTCGTCCCAATTTCCCCGACACTTTTTTCCCGATGGGGCGGAGGAAGGTTAAGGCAACTTCCTCCGCACACCTGTGACATACTACAGACGTTTACAGGCCCCGTAGTCCCATTGTAGTCAGGTCATGTTTCGTATGGTTTACTAGTTATTTTTCAATGCTGAATCGAATGAAATGGTTCTCGGAGCAGCAATACTAGGCCAAGCTGTTCATGAAAATAATAAACCATTGTGTAATAATTTGCAGGGTTTTTATTCTTTTTTTGGCGAAAGAACGGTTAAAGGCAAACGATGCTCTGGACGGCGAACGGGCATTGCAGCTTTGGAACCTCCATGGCTTGAAATGTGAAGTCTCAGATTGAGGGGAGGTTTGTTGTAAATAAATGTTCCTGGCCCAAAAGATAGGCGTATCATCCAGGATGAATAATAAACCAAACCGTAATGATCTGAAGCAAACTCAAATTATAATATTTTCTCCATTGTTTTAGTTGCGAAATGTAGTATTTGGGGTTTTGATCATTATGATAACTATAGTTAGTTTCTAACCGATTTTACTCGTTACATTTTTTAGGTGTTCATTGTTGATCGGTAATTTCATATTTCATCTCAGTTAATTCGGGCCTGCCGTTGTCTCACATTATCGCAATAGACCCAGAACATTTCCAAAATTGTCAACTTCTCTCGAAACCTTGTGTTCATTTCGTTTATGTTGAAAGTGTTATATTTGTTTTGTGGCAACGCATTAACTTGAATTAAACTAATCGAAGGTGTGTTTTGTTGCAGATTTTCCCCGACACCTATCACCTCGTTCACCCGCGTATGTCCAAAAGATCCGTTTCACCGAATCGATTCCACCACCAGAGACTGACATCCGAAAAGCAAGTGAGTACACTAAAATTTGATTATTTTTATTGTGATTGAATGCTTTCTTCCTCTGAGTTTCAACAATTTTCCTCATCTCCACCAACATTCTAGCTACTAATACAATCCATTCTCCAATTAGTTCAGGCAGCGATAACAGTTCTAGAATTCATTCAGCTGCTGCTACTTATACCATGACTTGAGGTAATTGAGGGGTCTGAACAATTGAGGATCTCGGTCTCTCAATTTAAGGTATTGTCTACTGACATGTCCTTGGAAATTCCTTATACCTATCACTCAGCTTCTCCCCATGCACTCGTACTTATCCCATTTCATTCAAGCCGATGTGTGGTTAGTAGGACCAAAAATTACCTGTTAACAGCTGGCATTTGGAAGTGATTCTCTACTGCCTCTGGTGAAAATTAAATAAATGCTGAGACGTTACGTGGGGTAGCATCAAACCGGTGTCTTCCGACTCATTAATTTCTCGCCGCTTTCCTCAAAATGAGAAAATTCATCCGGATCTGTGAGTTCCGAGAGTTAAAAGGCTTTGAAAGAAAATGGGTTCTGAACTGGATCATGAAGTGAAGCCCGAGCACGCGTTTATTTACCTGCAGGTGGCGAGTGATGTTTGCTTTGGGAATTTCCGTTTCATCTTCGACCCCCGCGGCCCCTGGCCTGTCGTTAGATGTGGTTGCCCTGTTTGTTAGTCTGTGGCAGAACGGCCTTCCCCTGTGATTTGGTGTCTTAGCGGTCAGCCCACGAGCGTTGATTAGAACCTTAGCGGAACGAAGAGGCCAAGGGATGTTCGTGATGACTACCGTAGAAGGAATCTTTTAGACGTTTTCGTTTGAACGGAGACGTTTTGCGGTTTTAACAGAGTTGCGCCAACGCCTCGGTTCCAACATGAGGAATAGACGTCTCGCGAGTGAATTCAGACAACGGCGATGAGATTTAACTCGGTTTGAATTTGTTGGCCTTTCAATTTGTTTTGCTAAAAAAACCGCGATGAATGTTGATAAAAGTCTGCTTTTCACTTCGCGTGTTTACATTTTATGGGCTTCCGAGTCTGAAAAATACCGTTTGGAAAAAAAGTTAGTCCGATTAAGAGAAAGTATCAAAATGGTATCGGCTCAAAATTGATATTCTGCCAGCTAATCACCACGAGACGCGAAAGTAAGAGTTTGTGCAGAGCCCTCCGCAATTAGTTATGATTATATAATGTATTACTCAGTCTTGGGATATGTAGATGCAATTCCATCAATTCCGAAATCTTGAACGCCGTGTTCCGGAGACGTTGAGCGTCGTTCTACCACGTTTATATAAAGTGAAAGATGAGATGATCAGTGCCAATCGCCACAAAGCAATGTTGACTATTCTTTGGATTATCACGTTCTGAATCCTGCATAATCGAAAATATCAGGTGCGCCGCATAACACAACTTTCCTTAGGTCCACCAGATTTCAATGACTTACATAGCTTTCCCTCCTAATTAAATTTATTTTTCACTCAGTTCTTTTGAACTTAGTTATGAGTAGTCCCTATGTACGTTATGAGCGTTATCAAACACTCATCGTATGTTTACTTCACTGGACTACCACCTCAATGTTTCTGAAGGTTTCACTACCTTTTGAGCGGAGCTCATAAGGAAAAAACCCTGCAAATTATTACACAATGGTTTATTATTCTCATGAGCAGCTTGACCTAGTATTACTGCTCCGAGACCCATCCCATTCAATTCAGCATCGAAAATCATAACCATCATAAACCATACAAAACATATGGAACAATGGAACTACGGAAACTAAATATTCCCCTGGCGCCAGGCGCCCGTAAACGTCTGTAGGCATTTATGATCCGAAGGAGGGGTGGTGGAGGAAGTGGCCTTGGCGCCCCATCGAGCAAAAAGAGTCGGGGAGTTGAAAGGGCGTTGCGAGTTGAGCGGGCGGGTGATTGAGTTTGATATGACGGGTGGGAGGGAGGGAGGGAGTACTAACGACGAAACGTTGACTTCGCTGTAGTTCTCGTGTTATACTGCGTTTCGTTAACTTTTTTAACCATTTTTTGCCCAAAACAACCATGGGCTTCGTCCGATCAGATTGCCGAGATGGCGGGCACAACTAGATACCAAATGGGATTTTCGTGCGAAAGAACGAATTTTTTAGACCACATTAAAGGCATAATACAGTCCTTCTCCTTCCGGACGGGGGATGGGGGACGGACATTGCAAATTTGGAATCTCCATGTCTTGAAACGTAAAGTATCAAATTTTGAGGGGGGGGGGGGGTTGTAAAAAATTTTTCGTGACCGAAAACATAGGGTTATTATTCATTCTGAATATTAAACCAAAACGGCGCTTAATCGATTTTCATTGAAACATTTGGTTATTTGTTGTGCTGGTCTCGTCATTTTCCCCTGAATGAAAACTTTACGGTGTTGTCAAGTCATTTGGAACTATCTATAGACAAAATTAAATGCATATACGTGAGACATCTCGTTGAAAGTGAAGCTATCTCGATACGTCAAAAGCAACCTTGAGAATTCCAAAGTTCAAATTACTCTCGCTTCACTTCGCATTTTTCACTGTTGTCCATTGTTGGGTGCACGAGAGGGATAGTGGAAGATCGAAGTAAAGAAACTCTGTGAGCGTGAGAAGGACTGTATTATGTGAGCAACGAACTGAGTAGAGTTAGAAATGAGCTGAGTTCGTAGGTCAAAGTGGCGACACAAGGGTAGTACTCGGAACGCGTGAACTGGCGGGAAACTATATCGGAAGGAGAGTATGAGTTCGTAGGTGAGTATTTCGGTAGGCGGTGTCTCTTGTGGAGAAGAGTCTGAAATTGAGGAGTGGGAAAAAGATGGGAATGTCCAGACGAAGGGGAAACCCGTCATCATTTGGAATTAACTCAAAAGGTGGAATTTCCACAGGTAACAAAAGAGCAGAGGACAAAGGTGTTTGCGAAAATAATGGCTTTGCCTCTGAGAGTCCCGTTAGGTAGGGGGAATTCCGAGGTCTAAACACCTGGACTCATTTGGTGCTTTGCATCGGACCCCCGATAATTCCAAAAACGTGAGCAGGAGGCCGTAAGTTCGGATTATCGTAGAGCGTTTGCATCGAAATTTGCAGTACGGATTTCCCGAGTGAATGTTGAATTTGTCGGACATATGTAAATAATAAATTTCGTGTATTGATCACTATGATAACTGTAGTTAGTTTTGAGCGGATTTTGCTCATACTCTTATTTTGGCGTCTCATGGTCACCTGCGAGCTTCGTTTTTGAACTTATCTGGTGCAGCCGTTTTCTCTCAATCGCGTTCACAGGGACACACTCAGACCATTTTCCCAAATAGTGTTTTTCGGAGAACTCATTTTTTTCCTTCGATTACGTAATCTTCCTCTCTACTTCGAAGGGCCAAGGAAAGTAACCGTCCCATTCGATTTAGCGTCGAAATACGCTAGTAAACGATACGAAACATGACCTGACTTTAAAATGTTCATCCGTGACAAGAACAGCACAATAAATTATCCAAAGTAAAGGTAAAAAGGTTTTTTTGCAATTTTCCCGTCATAAATCTCGCTCATGACACTAACGTTCTCGGAAACGTCGTAGTTAATGATGATAATAAAATAAACTGCAGTGACCTCAAAAATACCGGAATTCGAGCTAGTTAAGGGATGAGGAAAGTTTTGTTATGCTTCAAGCCGGATATTTTCCTTTGTATTAGTAGTTTTTCGGAAATGCACAGTGTGGCTTTGCGTTGGTACCAAATCTAATCGCAAAATTAAACCAGAGAGGAGAAGAACTAAAGGTGAACACCTTTCAGAATTGTTCTGCCAAAGACGTCAAGCCGACAAGTCAAGTGTAGTGTCCATGTTTTAAAAGTCTGCTGCTTTTTATCCCTTTAGCTGCGCTTGTAAAAATATCTGGTGCGTTGCAACACACAACTTTCCTTAGCTCTACGTCAATTCACTTTGTACATGGCCAATTCGATTTAATCAATTCATTTATCACTCAGTTAATTTGAACTCGGTTAAATAACGCTTTACGGCAGCAGGAAGCGGTAGCGCTTACAGTTCCAGAATTTATTGTGCTGTTCGTACCATTGCAGGACCAATATTGAGCAATCGGTACACAGATAATTAATGAGGCTGTAAACACGAATTTTTTGAAGTGGATCACTTTTGTAGAGTTATTGGGTAATAATTGTTAGAACTGGTAGTATGCGAAACGGGCGTAGTTGAAATTCAGGAATTTCTGGAGTGAGCCCCATGTATCTCACCCTTTAAGTATTGGATTGGACTACAATACCAATTTTTTTTTAGCATTCTACTAACATTCCAGCGAACTTGATAAGGAAAAAACTGCGCTAAAAACGCTTTTGGTCGAAAATTTTGATAATTTATTGTGCTGCTCTCGTCATTTTCCCACAAATGGGAATTCTACGATATAATTGCCTTATTAAGAGCTATCAATATAAACAATTTAATCAAAATCGTTACAGCCGTTTTTGAGAAAACAAATTTGGTGTTTTGATCACTATGATAACTATAGTTAGCTTTCGGTGGATTTTGTTCAAACCCTTATTTTGGCGTTCCATGGTGACCTGCGGGCGAGATATCAAGTTTGAGCTGATTTGGTACGGTGGTTTTCTCTAAAAATCGTTCACAGACACACAGACCATTTTCCCAAATAGTGTTTTTCGGACTCAGGGGGGTCTGAAACGTAAAGATCTGAAGAGAACTCAAAATGTTTTTTTCAGCCGATTACATAACTTTCCTTTGTACTTCGTAGAGCAAGGAAAGTAAAAAAGTGTCTAACTGTAAATTATTCGTGTATATCCGGCAAGTTTGACGTCTTCAGGTTCACTCGGGAATTCTGTTCTGCAAATTTTGGTGCAAACGCTCTACAATAATTCACACTTATGCCCTTCTGTTCGCGTTTTTGGGAGTATCGGGTGAAAACGGTAAAAATGCGAAGCGAAGTGATTTGAATTCTCGTATTGCCGACGTTACTTTTGATGTTTCGAGAAACAGCTCCACTTTCCAGGAGAACTGACGTGTATAGTCTCGTTCGCTCTCGTATAAAATATGACATGTCGCGTAAGCAGCGCTTATTATACCTCCCCCCTCTCTCCCGCCCCTTATTCTCCACTCTTTTTCGCTAATTAAATGGCAAAAGAAGACTGAAAGGGAGCTCTCAAACATTAAACTCCTAATGAACTCTGGCGACAACGAAGGATCGTAATGAGCAAAACCGTCCCATTAACCAACTTTCAACTTTCGTATGTTTACGGACAGCGTTAGTACGTGGTTCGACTCGAATGAGAAGAACGTGATTCGCGTTGAGTGGTACGTTGAACTCCTATCTTTGAAGACTGCTGAAGTGGATGCGTACCCGTTGTCGCTAAATTACGTGAAACTAACCAAAACCCGGTTGTTTTCGACTGTAAGACGGCGTTCGGACTAATTGGCAATTAAACGGTTTCAAGTCCACGGTGAAAGAGATTTTCATATTGAATTCGCCAGAATGTAGTTTTCCTCACGTAAAAATTTGAACGTTGAGAAAAATATCTGCTGTGACGCATTATACAGCATTTACCACCGTCAGTGGTATTCGTGGGCTTAACCACTAATCCAATCTGTTTTTCATCCAATCTATGCGATCTTTATATCGAAACTGGTAGCGCTTGAAGATCCGGTACTTATTGAAGTACTATTATTTATACCATGGCCATTATTGAGTAATCAGCACGTAGGGGATTTATCAGACTGTCAACATGATTTTTCACCGAAGGTTCATGTTTTTTGGAATTATTGGGTAAAAACTGTGAAAAATGCAAAGTGAAGCAACAGAGACAGAATTATTAAACGCCTACCGTGCACATCATTGGACGGTTCTGATTTTATTTTGAGAGAGATATGATGAAAAGAACTGTACGAAAATCGGTGTTTTTTTTGGGACGTAGGAGGGAGGGCCTGTGCCTAGTTGCCCCACGAATTTACTACTCATGCGCATTGAGAACCAACCTGTAACCGTTGGTTCCATCAGGTTGGCCCTCATGCCTCTCATCGATGCCAGCTCTTCTTTCTCATTCTCTTCTCCCTCACGAGAATCTTGCTGCGTGCTACCATTCCCGTACATCCTCCAATACTACCCAGCAACGGAGGGTCTTTCCTCCGTGTCTTCATTCTTGATCCCAGCGAGATACTGGCCCTGGATCAGCCGCTCCAGCCTCTTACGGCTGATCACTGCCCTGGCAAATTGAGCGATGTACTTAGTTTTCTGCCGAATGTAGCATGAAGCGTGTCGTGTTAGGAACTGAATGAGGTATTAATCCACCTTCATGTATCGTCATGCCATGGACCATGGACCGGATCGTCATGTTGAGCCATGGACAAGCCCTGGAATCAGTCGCCTAGTCACCCGTCTGGCCTGCGTCTCATTCATCTTGTCACACACACACACACACACCCCCCCCTTCTTCTATTCTGATTGTCGTGCTCTGATTACCCTTTTGATGGGTACAGCTCCTTCCACTCAGCTGCCAGAAGGTGGATTGGGATAACAGGTCTGTTTCCTTACTAAATGACTCTTCCTAAACCCTCCACGAGGCTTGTAACAGTCATGAAAGTGGCGGTTTCACTAATATGCAAGAGGCTGGCCCTCCAGCATCCACCGAACTCGACCTGCCGAGGTATGGCAGGTCGTTTGCCAATCTCCTAGTAGAGAGCTGTTGCCCGTGTTTTACCGTGCAGAGGTCCTGGGGAATCTCGTTCCATCCGGTAGAAATCCTTAATCTGGTTTCCCACCTCATCTAACTATTTACTTGGCTGGCAAGGGACAGATCAACTGTGACCACGTTTCTTAGCTATCAACTTCTTCGCAAACTCGGCAAAATGGTTGTAGGCTTGCTCTGCAGCAGTCAACGCAGCTAAGTTCGTCTGCCCTCCCACGCAGAGGAGCAGCACATGGTGTCCTGTTTCCTCCACACTGGAGGTTCAAGACGTGCATGATGGAGAGTCTTTGAAAGAAAAGAAGTGGAGCCATCACCACCAGCACCGCCTTCTGAGAAACTTAGATGTACGAATGTGGAGGACGCACCATCTGCTTCTGGTGCTAGGCAATGCTCAGCATATCAGCCCACACCGCCCCATGTAAGCACCCACCCGCCTTGTGCATGCTCACGGCCCTCTGGCGTTGGCCATCAATCGAGAAAGAGCGAAACGTTGGACAATATATTGTCCTGCTCTAGTCATGATGAAGATTTGACGGTATTTTCGTCTTATTTGGGGCCGTCCGCAGAAAAAACGCTGGAGTGTGCAAACAAATCTTGGTGCCTTATTGAGATGATTTGTGATTTCCAAAGCGTGTTCCAATTTGACAATGTCTCACTCGGTATCTCTGGTTTCTTGTAGCTGCTGTTGAAGGAAAACATACGACCCAATCCCCTACTGAAAGCGTTCTCTCTTTCATTCTGCGCTCGACAACGGATGTTTCTTTTACGTTCAGCTCCGAACTGCTATCAAATTACTTGAAGGACATGGATGTTAGGTCCGGGTAATTTTATCCTCAAGCCTTGCGTTCGACTGGACTCGAACTTGCTAACAAATTTTCGGCTTTTGTCGGTCCGAGTTTTCGTTTATTTTCTTCTTCGAGGATCTTCCTTTTCTCATTCGCCTCCCCTCCCCCCCTCTTTCACCATTCTTCCTCTCTCTCCTCGTAGGCCCCCATACTAAGGGAGTACAAGTTTCGTTATACTTTCCTGAAGTAACGACTTCTCAACTCTCCCCGAAAAAGAACAATAGTGTTCGATCAGCTCATTGAAAATTAGGAGGCGGGAGAAGAAAAGGATAGCTTTTTGTTCATTTCTAAATTTTAATATTCTCCCGTTACTTCGGAAATTCATCATTTGTATTCCAGCGTCGGTCAGTTCTTGCATATCATTGACTCCGTAAGTCAATTTAATTAACTATCGATCAATGGAGATGCTCCTTACAGAATTCAATCAGCCTTTGGGGGAAAAAGTGTGGAGAGGGCCTCGCAAAAGTGGATGATTGTGGGAAAGTCAGTTGAAACGTCGGTCAAGAAACAGTTTCCACGTTGCAGGGTGGTTGGCCCCGTCCTTGGAAAGCCTTCTGAAATACAGGGGGGATAGTGGTACGCACTCAGGTGCACTCGTTTGTGGTTTGAGATCACACGACACACAGTCCGGTACGGACGTAGTTACCGGTGGAGAAAACCCAGTCTACTGTTGATAGTAATACTGTAAACCGCTGTAGTTTCTGCCATTTACTGGAAACGCCAAATTAAACAATACTTACTCACCTCTCTCACTCTACTTCACACCATCCCAAGGACATTCTTCACACTCCACTGAACCATAGCCCTGTTTACATCCTCCACTGAGCTGTTGAATTTGCTCTATATTTCGTGAAAATATTTAGTCGGTTTCAATGACCATACCTGCTCAGTTCTGCGTATTGTGTTTTAGTGAATGTGCAAGTTACTAAAATGAATTCAGCTTTTGTTTGGTGGGACTTGGGCTGGTAAAGTATCTGCATGTTCTGGGATTTCTTACTGTCAACTGTGTTCTTACGTTCCTGAGAAGGTTTGTGTTTGCTGTTTCGGAATTATTGGGCAAAAACTGTTAGCAGAAGTAGTGAGCCAAAGGACGGAAGTTTGACGACTTCTGGAATTTTTGTGGTTACTGCTATTTATCTGACGAACGTTATTTAAATTCCACTGCATGCGTAATATATTGGACTATCACCCTGATTTTCCGGTGAACTCAAGTATCATCTAAAAAAACGCATAAATCGATATCCTTAGAGATTTCCGATAATTTATTGGGCCACTGTCGTCTTTCTTCTACGAAACAAAGATTATAGTACTGTCGTGTTGTTTGGAACTGTCAACACTAAAAATGTAATCTGGATCGTTGCAGGGATTTTTGAGGGGAAAATTTTGGCGTTTTGGTCATTAATGTAGTTTAGAACTGATTTTGCTCTTATGGAGATTTGCCTACTGAAGATTACGTTTGAGCCGATTTGCTTCAGCGGTTCTGTAAATCGAGTTCACCCACGCCATTACCCGATATGGTATTTTACGAATTCAGGAGCCTTTGAAACGTAATGATTTGACGAAAACTCCCCGACCCTAGAAACCCCGTTAGTTGCCTCATCTTTGCAGATGATCCGACAATTTTTTCAGTGGTTCGCTCTGCCCCTAATTTATTTTCCTTTCAGGGTTTTCCCAAGTACCTTTATTCCTGGTTTTGTCGTAATAATTTGTATTTGAATATTGCGGAATGCTCTGTAGGTTCATTTTTTTTCTCATTCTCGCTTCTTAACTTCTGGTTCGCAATTAATAATAACATTGCTACGTTGCAGTACTGTTCGAGATCTAGGGGTCTTGACCCTTTAATTCCCATATCAATTCAGTATGTGGTAAGGCTATGAGAAACATTGGACTCAAGAAGCGACACACTAGAGACTTCAATATGCCTACTCTGTCTTGTACAAAGCCCTTGTATTGTCGGTCTTGGAGTACGTCTTCAGTATTTGGTCACCTCATACTGTATCAATGTGCAGCGAATCAACGATGATGAACTTAGATACATTTCTCATAAGATGGGTGAAGACTGGGATAATGAAGTTATAATGTCACTGTGCGAATTATTTCCCCTTGAATGACGTCGTTTTCGGGCACACCTGTTGTTTCTATTCAAGCTTCATCATAACCTTGTGGATTGTCCAAGTCTTGTTAACTTGATTGACATTAATGTCCCTTTTTGTACAACGTGCTTATAGTATCCCCCTTGCTCCCACAAATTAACTAAGCCACTAGCTTATTTTGCGTTGCCAGAGGGAATGTAATTTATTTACCAATAAAAATCCTGACAAGGACGTTGATATATTTCTGCTGTCATATAGTTCATTTAAAGAGGTGCTTGACCGGTCTGTTATAACTAACTAAGACACAACTTTCCTTTTTTTCAATAATGTACATTATGTCTCTTTTGTCTACCTTATTATTGGGGGATTGCCCGTATCGTTAATAAATAGAAAATTTAACCGTTCAAAAATGTTTTCAACCGACTTTATAGCATCCCAATTACTTCGTACGGCTATTGGATTATTTGATAAAGTGGCGAAATTGCGCTTGTCACGCAGGTAGCTTCTGTGGCAAAATGCATTACCAAAAATATACAAATTCTCAAAACATCGAAACTTTTATTATAGATCCCGCACACAAATCGACGTGTTACATTTTTTTAAAGTTAATCTCCGTTGTAATCCGAATAATTCTGTAACTAAATGGTGTTTAGTGATAGAATACGTAAACTCTGCTCTTCAATACTTTCTGGAGAAGTTTTGGATGAGGTTGTTTCATGTCATTTAGCTCTGTGTTTTGTTAGTTCAATGGCAGCCTTTGAAAAATCTTGAAACTAAATTTATTATTATGGGCAAAGGAACTTTGTGTAGGAACTGGATATGTTTCTTATATCATACGAGATCCCTCGGTTTCGCCACATCCACAGCAATTCTTTCTACAACTTTCATCGCCCAAAGCCAGTTGTTCCGCGTCAGAATAAACCCGTCGTCTCAAATCGCCTCTACGGCCCATTTCCGCAATTTGTGGAAATCTCGCGTCTTCCCCAGACGTTCCCCTTTCAATAAAATACGGATTATTGATAGGCGGAGGGAGCGGGAGCTTAGCGTCTGGAGGGGAAGGTATTGATGCGAAAAAGTTGCGAATGAGGTTGGAAGATTGAAACCTCCGAGCGGGAAGCTGCGTTCGGAGCCACTCGAACGAAAAAGAAGTTGTAGATCATTCATAAGTAACGCAAAGCGTTTCCGAGTAATCCGGGACCTTTTACTGGAAAAGGAAATCCTAGGATTTGGGTGATTTATTCATCCTCCGGTACAATGTTCATTTTCTGGGACGTTTGTCCCGGGCGTCTTAAAGAGAAACTCGTTTCCGCGCACTTGACCGTAAAAGCGGAACAGTCTGATAAAAATCTCGCGGTTCAACTTCTTTTGAATAGAACTTACACTTTGGTATGGCGCTAGTGTCATACGATTTTGAAGGAGTGGCCATAAATTAAAGGTGTGATTTATATTACGTGCGTTACGAAACAACCTGTAACGAGCATTATAGAATGTGTTAATGGTCTGCAGAGGCTACTACACTACACTTGCCTTTAACAACGTCCGAATTCAGTGAATTTCGTATCTAAAACGACTGTTCCTTAACACTCATAAGAGATTTGTATCAATCGAAAGTCAGAGGTTGTGGCTTCGCTAGCACTCGCTCAGCATCCACCGAACCCAGACTTGTGGAGGTATGGCAGATTGTCAATGGGCAGTCTCCCGGTGAAGCGCTGTTGCCCGTTGCCGATCCTGTGGGCATCGGTAGCATTTGGGAGGAGTTAAAAAAGTTGTTAATCTGGTTTTTAGACACCTGCTGTTCAGTCACTTTATTACTGTGACGTTTATAAGCTTGCTTAGTAGCAATTAATGTTGGTAGGTTCGGCTGATCTTCCAACAACCGTCGCTCACAGGTGTAGGAACTACAGTAGAGCGCCATTGGCATTGTGTTTCCTCTTCTCGGGAGGCACAAGAGTTGCAGGATACAGAGTCTTTGAGAGAGAAGATGTGGAATCCAGTGGTCTGGCTCAACCTACCTACGCTGAAGACGTTCATGGATGTTAGAGAACAACTCGTACGTTCTATTCCCTTCAACGAGGATTCCCAGCTGCCTAGCTATTTATATATTTCTCATTCATCTAATACGGCAAGTTTTCGATCAGTGAAGAGGTCTATACAGCGTTCGGCCTTGAGCGGGGGAAGCTCTCTTTTCATTCTCCACGCTCCGCGAATTGGACCAGTACTCTTGTCTGATTGACTGTGAGTTTGCTACCTTGGACAACGGGTCTGAAGCCATTCACGTCCACGTAAAAATGGCCTTGCGCATGAAGATAGTGTCGCGGTAACACACTCCCCAAATGGCCTTACTAATTGCTCGCAGTGAGCCAAACCTTGCGATGCTAGTGCCTTAGCGGGACTGGATGTGTTGGCAGAAGCGAATTAACCTTTGTTAATTCCTAAGAGGCAGCCTGTGGCCTCCAAAATGTATTGACGGTTGGCTATTTACTTTTCCCTTTAAAAGGATGAACTGACTTTTTTCCTCAACCAATCTGCACATTGACGTGCTCGCACCATTGGGTGGGACAATTCAGAGCACTTGATGGGTTTTGGAATCGATTGAAATGACTTTGCACGGATCTGGAGACAGGTCGCCCTTGTATGCGTGCGGCTCGCAGTCAATCTCGATGAGGCTTCCGACAATTCAACCAATAAAGCAATCTGTAAGGGGTTTCGAACATTCTTCTCGTTCATGAATGGTCTCGCCGTTTTAAGTGTTTCGAAAATTGGCATATTCACGTGAGATCGGAATAACAGAGGCATAATTCCCTTTTAACGAAAATCACTCAGATGCGTAATCCAGTTAAATTTGGCGATGAAGAATTTGGAAACAGTTTTTGACACTCAGACTATCGTTTCTTTCTTAGTCTTCGTTTCTCGGTGTTTCGCCATTGCTGAGAATTACAGATTATGGAAAGCGATGTTAGTCGGATTTCAGTCGTAATTTATAAGACGGTGACGTTCATCAAGATGCTAGTTCCGTTTGCTTTTTACGTCCAATGAACGTGAAATGGCATCGGAGAGCGGGATCCGCCGGAGAGGTCGAAATCGTGAACGAGCGATTGCTGGTTTCGTTTTGCAAGTTGGCCAACTGTGCGAAGGTCGAAACTGGGATGGCGTTAATGAGTCGACGATGCACTTGCTCCGATAAATAATTTTCGACTGGTTTCCCCCCTATCAGTAGCGATGCCAAGGTGTGGCTGATCTGAAGCCAAAATTTTGTTCTCCTGTTCTCTGTCGCCATTTTTTTTTCTCAGGAAACAAACTAGTTTACGTCAACGAGTTTACGGGGGATTATCGGTGGTAATTTCAGAACCGTGTAGGCGCGGAGAATTTCGCAGAGGGAATACGAACCAGTCGTTCTCATTTTTATACATTGGCGCTTTCCTAGAGTATTCCCCTAAGTTTTTTTTAATGATTAAGCCCGTTCTTCTTTATATAAGTAAATGCTGTTTTTTCGTTAGTTGTTTTTAAAGATTAAAGAAATTGGGTTGTGTCCGCCAGTAGGCAAATACTAAAGTTAACGTACCTGTTAGGTGAGTCCGTCTCCTCTGGCTTGTGAGTTACTGTGGGCAAGCGCTTTCGATGTAAAGACATCATCGTCTGGCCGTTTAGTCAGTACTGGAGTCAGTCAGTTGGTCGTGGTCTTTATATACAAAGAGAAAGGTGAAGGGAGTGATGGAGCGTTGGGGAAGCCAGAGGAGACGGACTCACCTAACAGGTACGTTAACTTTAGTATTTGCCTACTGGCGGACACAACCCAATTTCTTTAATACCTAACACAGCCAGTCCGACTAAGGTACTACTAACAAGACTGACCAACAAGACCTCTCCCCGCCCCTTCCCCAACGCTCCATCACTCCCTTCACCTTTCTCTTTGTATATAAAGACCACGACCAACTGACTGACTCCAGTACTGACTAAACGGCCAGACGATGATGTCTTTACATCGAAAGCGCTTGCCCACAGTAACTCACAAGCCAGAGGAGACGGACTCACCTAACAGGTACGTTAACTTTAGTGTTTTTAAAGAGGCTAGAAATTTTTTGGTGGTCAACACTTACTTTGATTTGGTTTATTTCTTCGTTAAATTATGGTGTTTTAGTGTGGGGCAGTACCTGTAAGTCCATGCAGGTCTTCCAAAACATAATTATTCGTATCCCCCTCTAGAGAAGTTCCCGATATCCAAGAGGTCTGCTTTCCTAGGAGCTTAGGGTGCTTAATGTGAGGGACGTGTTTTTGCTGTGGTATCCAAAACTGGTATTCGACCGGACCACAGAGGTTCTTCTGTCGACACGCGAACTGCTCTAACCTCTATAATTGTCTCACCTAAGTTGAACACTGAGTGAGCGAGGAAAAGCGCTCATTACAAGGTTGTACGTTTTGTTTGATGCTTGCAACATTAATCCTAATGTTTTCAGGAATTATAATAATTTTCATTATATCGGCCAAGATGAAAGAATTCAATTTCTAAAATTTCAAGTTCGGGGGCATATGGAGTTGTTCATGTTCAATTTTAGAAGTAATGCTTTAATGTTAAAATTAGTAGTAAGGCTAGTAGTTAGTGTTAATCTGGAATCTGGTGGTTTAATCTCGTAACACTGTTTTTGTATGAGAATTGCTCCACCGGCAATTCGTATGAACTGATTTTGTTTTACACATTTTACATGTTTCTGTTTTCTTCCTTGCAATAAATAAATAAATGAGTAAAGCATAGGGACGATAGAGAGTGGGGGAGAGAGAGCGAGAGAACGAACGATTGACAGTTTTATTTATCAACCACTGCGTAATTAGGGCCTAAGCTTTCTCTCACCTTGGCCCTGGAAAAATCCAACGTTGTCAGAAAAATATGATAAAATGTTATCACAATTTGAAAACAAAACTCAAACAAAAAGCCTAAATAGTTTTAAAAAGATAATAAAAAGTAAACGATGTACAGGATTTAAAAAGATATAAAATATGAATAATAATATAAAAAAGATATAAAATAAATAGTTCCTACTTTATTGAGCAATTGCACGAGTAATTATTCATAGCGAAGATGCTTATGTTCTCATTATAAATTATTGCAAGATGACGAAGATTATGGCGCCGAAAGACCGAATATTAATTGCCACTCTTCGTCGAAGAGCTTGCATCAACTTATACCTGTTCCCAACCATTTATTTTTAATTTTCTGTTGAACGGAGATGCAACATCGCGCGCCTTTTTGCCCAGATTGACTGTAGCGTTGAAAGTTGAAAGGCTCAGTTAAATAGTAACTACCGCCTGATTTTTACAAGAGCCCCTGTTGAAACGTAGGTTATGTAAAACGTAAACTTTTGCAAAACAAGAAGCTTGAATGGAGTTTTTGGACGATGAGGCAAATTTTAACATGTAAGATGCGAGATGGGAAGCAGTACATAGGGTGGTAAAAATGGCATCAGTAGCCGTGGCACAATAAATTCCGAAACTTCAAGTTCTCCCAGTTTCTTTGTAGTGCGTTTAGCATTGTTTGTATAAACTGAGTGAAAAACGGATTTGATTGGTCGCTAGAGTGAGAAAACTCGCTGAATACCTGTGGGCCTGAGGATAGTTGTGTGAAGTGTTGGACCAGTTATTTTTATTACAAATGAGTCAACGCAGAGACTGCATACGCGTATACGAGCGCGTATGGAGGTGTGTGATATTATAATTCAGGTCATGCTGACACGATTTGCAGTTAGGACAATCACAACTTGTACAATCATGTTCCTCCTTCCAAGAGTCTTTAAGGAATGTATTAAGCTAGGAGTGTTTCAATGGTGTGTTGTGTGCGGTAGATATTTTCATACGCAATCGTATTGCCGTCTGTCGAAAGTGATTACCGCGCCAACCTTTAAGATCAGGACGGGGGGTGATGGCGATGGGGGGGAGCTGACAAGAAAAGTCTGAAGAGCCTGCGAAAAGTAATTTCCAGGGGGACAAAGATTCGGCCAAGTTGTGGTTTCCTCCAGCGCCTGTGAAATGTACGAAGTGAGAAGTTTTTCAATTAGAATGCCGTTGGGCTTTTCAATCGATGACGAGACTGGCGGTGGGGTACAACACAAATTCCCTCGAAAGTCAATCTTAGTGCGCTAGTCATTTCTGTTTCAAGGAGCTCCAGTTGGGCCAACTTCGGTTTCACCTTTGCCAGGGCAGGGCGCATGATATGAGAATCACGTTGGGGTTGTGTTATAGGGAAAAATCTGTAAAACCTGCGAGACCTTCCAATATATTCATCCAATCTTTATAACACCCCATTTTTCGTAGGTGTACCGATATTTAATGAGAAATACGAAAATCGCTCCGTGTAACAACATAATGACGTTTCATTGTGGTATGTGGAAATTGGACAATTTTGGAAGAAGCCCTTCGGTTCGGGCTGATTGATAGTATTCAAGCGTAGAAAGGGAGTGGAAGGATAGTTAGAACTAAGAGGGCAGCAGGTTAGCACTAGGAGGAGGTAACGGAATGGACGGTGGAGTACGAGATTTGATGAAGATAATGTAACTGAGAAAAACTAGTGTAACCTCAACCTTGACGAAGAATTGGCACATGTAGGGCAATGGATGATTTACTGAGTCTTTTTAAGGGGCTTTGGAGGTAGGCCAGGCGCGCGCGTGAATAACTAGAGTGTGAACTTGAGCCCTCTATTATTCGTCCTCTTCTTGAATAAAAAGGCTATTAAGTAAGGGCCTATTGATTAGCGTCCGTAACTGCATTTCTTCAGCTATAAACGTTCCATACTGCCATAGTGCAGAAAGGAAAGTTCTGGGTTCAATAAATCAGTCATCATTTCGGAGAATGTGGCCTTAGGTGTCCTTTTGGGCATGGTTGCATCGTCAGCCACCTCTGCTAGAAAGCAGCGCATTTGGAACGTTCTCAAGCCTCCAATGTAGAATCTGTCTTTGCATTCCTGGACGGGCTAAACTTGCTCCAAATGCTATGGTTCGTCACACCAGTTGTGATTGTTCTGGACCACTTGTGTTACGGCTTACATTTTCCTGCGAATAAAGGTGTTACATGTCAGTACGTACTGTAGTAAACTGTTAGCGACAAAAAAAATCGTTATTGTTGGAGCAGTTTTCGGGAGAATGTCGAGCAATGATGATGCCGCAGAGAACGCTGACCAATAAGTGATGTATAATATATTACCTACACGGTGACTATTCCATAAATATCTGGTGCGTTGCATCACAAACTTTCCTTAGCTCTACGTCAATTCACTTTGTACATGGCTAATTCTACTTACTCAATTCATTTATCACTCAGTTCCTTTGAACTTGGTCAAACAACGCTTTACGGCAGCAGGAAGCGGTAGCGCTTACAGTTCTGGAATTTATTGTACTGCTCGTACTCATTCAAGGACCATTATTGAGCAATTGGTACACAGAAAATTAATGAGGCTGTACACGAATTTTTTGAAGAGGGATAAAAATCACTTTTGCAGAGTTAATGGGTAATAACTGTTAGAACTGGCAGGAAACGAAACGGCGGTAGTTGAAATTCAGGAATTTCTGAAGTGAGCCCCATGTATCTCACCCTTTAAGTATTGGATTGGACTACAATACCAATTTTTTTTAGCATTCTACTAACATTCCAGCGAACTTGATAAGGAAAAAACTGCGCTAAAAACGCTTTTGGTCGAAAATTTTGATAATTTATTGTGCTGCTCTCGTCATTTTCCCACAAATGGGAATTCTATGATATAATTGCCTTATTAAGAGCTATCAATATAAACAATTTAATCAAAATCGTTACAGCCGTTTTTGAGAAAACAAATTTGGTGTTTTGATCACCATGATAACTATAGTTAGCTTTCGGTGGATTTTGTTCAAACCCTTATTTTGGCGTTCCATGGTGACCTGCGGGCGAGATATCAAGTTTGAGCTGATTTGGTACGGTGGTTTTCTCTAAAAATCGTTCACAGAATTCTGTTCTGCAAATTTTGGTGCAAACGCTCTACAATAATTCACACTTATGCCCTTCTGTTCGCGTTTTTGGGAGTATCGGGTGAAAACGGTAAAAATGCGAAGCGAAGTGATTTGAATTCTCGTATTGCCGACGTTACTTTTGATGTTTCGAGAAACAGCTCCACTTTCCAGGAGAACTGACGTGTGTAGTCTCGTTCGCTCTCGTATAAAATATGACATGTCGCGTAAGCAGCGCTTATTATACCTCCCCCCTCTCTCCCGCCCCTTATTCTCCACTCTTTTTCGCTAATTAAATGGCAAAAGAAGACTGAAAGGGAGCTCTCAAACATTAAACTCCTAATGAACTCTGGCGACAACGAAGGATCGTAATGAGCAAAACCGTCCCATTAACCAACTTTCAACTTTCGTATGTTTACGGACAGCGTTAGTACGTGGTTCGACTCAGTTGAAATTCAGGAATTTCTGAAGTGAGCCCCATGTATCTCATGAGCGTTTTTAAACACTCACACTTTAGGTATTGGATTGGACTACAATACCAATGTTCTTTGACTTTCTACTAACATCCCAGCGGAGTTTATAAGGAAAAAACTGCGCTAAAAACGCTTTTCGTCGAAGATTTTGATTATTTCTTGTGCTGCTCTCGTCATTTTCCCACGAATGGGAATTTTATGGTGTGATTGCCATATTGGGAGCCATCAATATAAAAAATTTAATCAAAATCGTTAGAGCCGTTTTTGAGAAAAAAAATATTTGGTGTTTTGATCACTATGATAACTATAGTTAAATTTCGGTGGATTTTGTTCATACCCTTATTTTGGCGTCCCATGATGACCTGCGGGCGAGATATGAAGTTTGAGGTGATTTGGTACGGTGGTTGGCTCTAAAAATCGTTCACACACACACACACACACACAGACCATTTTCCCAAATAGTATTTTTCGGACTCAGGAGGGTCTGAAACGTAAAGATCTGAAGAATACTCAAAATTTTTTTTTCAGCCGATTACATAACTTTCCTTTCTACTTTGTAGAGCCAAGGAAAGTAAAAAGTTGTGATTCAGAGGGAAGATAGATAGGGGCAACCAAGTTAATTTCAAAACAATAAAACAATAAACCACACCATGCGTTTGCTATCACAAAATCACTTTATGCCGGGTTACATTAATCTTCTCGTGGCCCTAGATAGAGATAAATAAAAACTCAGTGGGGACTTAGACGTAAAGATGTGAAGATAACTCAATTTTTTTCAGCGAATCACACAACTTTTCTTTCTGATTTGTAGAGCCAAAGAAAGTAAACAAATATTGGGGCATAAAAACATTGTATTCTTCACATGAGTGAAAGGTGTATGGAATTGCTTGACCGAATTAACTGAAATTAAATATTGAAATTACTAGTACTACTAGGAACACCTAAAAAAGGTAATGAGCTAACTTGGTTCAAAACTAACTATAGTCATCATAATGATCAAAACCCCAAATATTATATTTCACAAATATAAAACCCTGCACAGTATTACACAACGATTTATTATTCTCTTGAACTGCTTGACTTAGTCTCACAGCTCCGAAACCCATCCCGTTCGATTCAGCATCGAAAAATACTAGTAAACGGTACGAAACACTACCTAACTACTACGAAACGACGAAAATTACAAATTCCAGGCGCCTGTAGACAATTGGCACGGCGTTGCGAGTCGAGCTGGCGGGTGTTTTACCATGATGTATGAGGTATTGTCCCGTGAGTTCTTTCAATTATTAGACTTCGGCTCGCTTTAATTACTGTAATTTCACTATACGCAGTTTTACGCGTCTGATAATTCATTCTATTCAATTCAATCTAAAAATATCTTGAAAACGATAATGAACACTGCGTATTTGCGACAAAACTGCCAAAATTACGTTTTTATTAATTTGTTGCCAACACCTACCTTGGGCTTTGTTCGATGATTGTTAGCAAGTGGGCACAACTAGATACCAAAAGGGAGTTTTGCACGAATGAACGGATCTTGAAACGTAATGTATCGTTTCCCTCCCCTCAATTGAAAGAACTCGCTGGATAATAACTATAGCGGAAGTAATCGTTTCATCGTTTGTACTCCCTTCTCATTAAAACTACCCGCCACCTCGAATCCCCACGTCGTGCCAATTTTTGAAACACGTTCTCCATTTCGTGTGTACTGAATTCATTCGGCAAACATTCGTCATGCTCCGCTCGTTCATATCAGTGTGGTAAGGAACTTAAACGTCATTGTCAATGAGCCAAGATTGGCATTCGCCTAATGAAACGGCAGTCTGTCGGACCGATAAATTCGTACCAACTGACGGCGTTCAATATGTCAGCCGTTACTACTGGAGTTGACGACAGATACACAAATCCATTAACATCCTCAATAAACAGCCAATTTCAGCCGCTATATACGAGCAAGCCTTTGGGGGCAGTTCACATGTTTGGAGACTTGATGGATTGGGGGGGGGGGGGAGTCGGGGCGTTACGAGAAAATCAATTAGCGTTGGGATGCGATCAAAATTGCATTCTCCGTTGTCGGCCTCCGACTCGCTAAAGCCTCGTGCGCAACGTTTCGGTTGACTTTTGAATCAGCTGAAATTTCAACTGCCCAAAACAGTCTTTAGTTTTCGCAGTTCGTCCGTTCTATATTTCTGGATGCTTTTTCGAAAACCTGGTTCTACTTCCTCCCTAATTACGCTCATAAATTTCCCTTTGAAGTATTCTCGCGCCCCTCAGTGTCGCTCATTTTCATTCAGTTGCGCCCTATTACCCTAGTAAGTCACGTCATATTTTGCCCAGACATTGTCTTTTGTGGAAGGTAGTTCACACTTCCCATTCTCAAACGACGTTACTTGCCACGAACTTGATTCAAGGCCTGCTTTTGAATATATGTTGGGTGGATGCATGGAATATTTTAGCAGCACAATTTAGTAGAACGACAGTTTTTTTAGGCAAGGCACAATGGGCCACGGATTAATTGGTCTCCGTCAATTTCTAAAATACGGGACATCCCCATCGCTGGATTCTATCTTATGCAGTCATAGGCCAGGTCTGTCTGCTGCAACGCACCATTCTGCTCTTCTGTTTAGTTACTTTCGATGGAACGTGCTTTAGACTTGACCCAAAGACCAGAAAGCTACACATTGGGAGGGAACAAAATCGTGTCATGAAATAAGTATATAAGACACTCAGGCCTCGTGCCTTCCCTCTCCATCAACTCCCCTCTCGACGTTTCCCTTTATTTTGATATCTGGTTGTCCACCATATGCCTCCGCGGGGTGAAGGAAAATTCAGTTTGTTTTTCACTGAAGAAATGTTCTGGCTTGCAGAGGGGGGGGGAGGGGTTGAAGGATAAATTCGGATAGTTGCTTGGTATTAATTACCTCTCTTGTTCAGCTGGGTGAATATTTCGGTCAGCTTCGACTCAATTTGACGTGTGTAAGTTGCGCCTAATTAGTTCGTAATATCATAACGATGTTTTCTTA
This sequence comes from Pachypeltis micranthus, assembly GCA_020466155.1. Taxonomy (NCBI): domain Eukaryota; kingdom Metazoa; phylum Arthropoda; class Insecta; order Hemiptera; family Miridae; genus Pachypeltis; species Pachypeltis micranthus. Next base: position 46,924,687 of record CM035769.1, read on the forward strand.
GGCATACAGGGTGGGAAGGAAAGTTGAGTGATCCGTTGAAACAGGAATTTTGAGTTGAGTTTGAGGCTACTGTGTCCGAAAACAGCACAGGAATATTGGAAAATGGTTTGCGTGTATGAACATAATCTTTAACGCCCAACCAAATCAGCTCAAATTTGATATACAACCTGTACATCAACATGAAAGGTCAACGTAAGGTTATGAGTCCAATCAGTCGAAAACTGATACTCAATATAGTGGTCGAAATTCTAAAATATCTGTATTATTTAAACCACTCTGGTTCCCAACTACATACTGATAATACGATATATTCATCAGTGTAACGATAAGATGAGAAGCGTAATAAATTATCAATAACTTCGGAAAAAATCGAATAGTGCAATTCTGTTCTTATCATCCAACCCCACCCCTCCAACCAATCTTATATCCGCAGAACTTATAAGAATCTACTCTTATATATTATACCGCTGTCATTAATATAGTATTTTTATATAAATAGCATAATGGTAATTCATTAACAGTTTACGTTTTCTGCTACACTTTATCGTTATGCCCATTATTATTTATAAATTTAATTTCATTAATTTTTTAACATACCACACTAAATGTAACGAAATTAATAGTTATCAATTTATCACAGTTAAAAAAAAATTAGTTGTGAGCAGGGAGAAGAACCGCCATTGCAGAGAAAGGTGTGATGCCAACCTGATCGAATTGTGGTTAACAGTTCCGGGATGGTGCCCTAACACGCAGTCATTAATTCTGGAGGCCACTAGAGGGTTTCCCAACTAAATCCTGTAAAAAAATATCTGGTGCGTTGAACACACAAGTTCCTTAGCTCTACATCAGCTCACTTTCTATTTGGCCTTGTCTACTTAATCAATTTATTTATCACTCAGTTCATTTGAACTTGGTCAAACAACACTTTACAGCAGCATGAAGCGGCAGCGCTTACAGTTCCAGAATTTATTGTGCTGCTCGTACTTATTCCAGGACCATTATTGAGCAACTGGTACACAGATAATTAATGAGGCTGTAAACACAAATTTTTCGAAGAAGAATAGTAATTACTTTTGCCGAGTTATTGAACAAAAACCTTTTGAACTGGTATTAAGCGTAATGGCAGTAATTGAAATTCAGGAATTTCTGGAGTGACCCCCATGTATCTCATGAGCGTTTTTAAACACTGTTTGGACCAGGATAGACGTGAATGAACTCGGAGACGGATATTTACTGAGCACAAACTTGTAATTGGTGAGCTGGTATATCGCAGGATTTGAGGACTTCAATGTACAAAGAAGAGGTAACTTACACGAGAGATGAGTTGAGTATGCGCGAACAAATAGGGCTCTGAAGACGTGAAAACTGGTTGTACTGGGAAGGAGGGAGAAAGCCGAACTAGAAGTCGATGAGAGGTGAAAGAGGTATCCGTTGGGAGAATTGGAGACGGCCGTATCGCGAAAGGTGTTAGGAAACAAGTGTTGGGAGAACGGGAGACGACTCACTTCGGCGACACTTCGTAGCAGAATGATTTTTTGGGAGAAGGTATCTGTTGTGGAAAGGAATCTGTGAAGAGAGGAGAGGGGAAGGATGGGAAAACCATCATTGGAAATATCCGCCGATTTGGGATTTCCATGGGCGCAAAGACCTTTGGAGGAACAATGACCTTGCCACAGGTGCCCGTTGGGCAAGGAGTGGAAATTCCGAGGTCAAAAGCCTGGAGGGATTCGGCGCTTGCGTCGAACAAACACTCACCCTTTAGGTATTGGATTGGACTACAATACTAATTTGTTTTCACATTCTACCAACATTCCAGCGGAGTTTATAAGGAAAAACACTTTTCGTCGAAAATTTTGATAATTTATTGTGCTCCTCTCGTCATTTTCCCACGAATGGGAATTATATGGTATAATTGCCCTATTGAGAGCTATCAATATAAAAAATTTAATCAAAATCGTTAGAGCCGTTTTTGAGGAAAAAAATATTTGGTGTTTTGATCACTATGATAACTATAGTTAAATTTCGGTGGATTTTGTTCATACCCTTATTTTGGCGTCCCATGGTAACCTGCGGGCGAGATATAAAGTTTGAGCTGATTTGATAGGTCGTTTTCTCTAAAAGTCGTTCACAGACACACACACAGACCGTTTTCCCGAATAGTGTTTTCCGGACTGAGGAGGGTCTGCAACGTAAAGATATGAAGAAAACTCAAAATTTTTCTTTCAGCCGATTACATAACTTTCCTTTCTACTTTGTAGAGCCAAGGAAAGTAAAAATTCAGCGGCTACGCAGCACATAACTTCATACAGGTCTACTCACAAACAACTCAGTTCTACGTGAAAACTGGTGGCGTTTAAGGTTCTGGGTGTTGTGTTGCACCTACTTGCGCAGTGACTATTATTGAGCAATCAGTGATTTAAGTGTCCACTGTCTTTTTGTTGTTGAGAAGAATCGCGTTGACCATTTTGAAATAATCGGGTAAAAACTACGAGAAATGGTATTAGTAGAAAAGGTAGTGGGGGAGTTCCGTAATTTGTAGAGAAGCTTCTATATATTTTATGAGCGTTATCAAACTACCTTGACCACTGGTTGATCTATCTCCTGAGTTTTTATGAAATTGTAATAATATTTAAGCGGAGTTTATTATCAAGAAACTGCGTTAAAATCGATTCGCGTCGAAATGTTTTGGTAATTTATTGTGCTCCTTTCGCGATTTCCCAGAAATGAGAATTTGAAAGTATTGTTGTACCTTTTTGACCTGTCTAGACAAATAATTTAACCAAAGTAGCCTTTTATGAGAATTAAAATTTAGTTGATCACTATGATAACTATAGTTAGTTTTTAACGGATTTTGCGTGTACCCTCATTTTGGTGTTCCATGGTAACTTACGGGCTCGATATCAAGTTTGAGCTGATTTGGTCCAGCCGTTTTCGCTCAATCGCCGCGTTCCCAGTGACAGACTCACAGACCACTTTCGCAAATAATGTTTTTCGAACTCAGTACTTGAAGGAAGTTCTTCTTTTTTTCCAGCCGATTACATCATTTTCCTTTCTGGGACTGCCAAGGAAAGTAAAAATAGATTAACGTTCATTTTAGATGTATATATTTACGTATGTATATGAAGTTAGTTCAGTTCGGATAATTTTGTCGATCACCATTACATTGATAATATCTCAACTGTTGGTGTTTTGATATTGTATAAAAGTATTGTTGAGTGGGTGAGTAGGAGAGGGGGGGGGGCTATGAAGGTTTTATTAGGTTAGGCTTTGCGTCATTATTTCGTTAAAAAGACGCCGACGTTGGAGGGCTCCCGACAACCCAGTTGTTTTCTAACGAACTCTTTCATTCGCTTACTCACTCAGAGGGCTTTAAGACTCCAGAACGAACTAAGGGCTCCGAGAGAACAAACGTCCAGCTCTTCTACTCTGTTATTTGTTTAGAGTGAATTTTGATAGCGTTTTAAAAACGAAAGAGGAGCCTTTTCCTCGTTTTGGACAATTTCGGGGTCGTAAAGTTGAACAAGGAAACTTTTTATATGGAAAATATTATTTTCTTGAAACGCGTGAAAAGGATAACCAGTTGTAAAGGGGGGGGGGGCGCAGGAGGGAAAGTCCAATTGATCAAATAATCTTGAAAGCCCCGTCAGCCCTTGATTGATTGCCTCCTTTCGCCCCGCGGCTTAAAACTGTCACTACTTAAGTGCTGCCGCGCTCTTAAAGGCTAAATATTTTGCCGCGCCTCTCAGCTTTTTATCGTATCAAAGCGATCAATACAACAGTGGTATAGTCATCCGTCTTGATCCGAGAAAGAGACGTTTGAGAAAGTGTTTTCAAGCATTTAATAAATGTTCGCTGGAAGATTCAACTGCTCGTCAGAGTAAAGCGTGCAGCCCGTCTAAAACCTTGTTTAATATTAATGGATTGATGAATTGCAATCCTATATATATTCACAAAACTCTTGTATGCATGGTTCAGTGGTGAGATCACGTTAATCATTACACACAATAATACAATATTACACTCGTTTCAGAGGCGAGGGCATTTTAATGGAACATGGTGTTGTCAGCTTCAAAACTTAATCTGAATGTTGTCGTTTGAACAGACCGGATGAGAAAATAATAGACCTGCCAACTTTTGGTGTTCGGGGAATCCAATTTTGTGGTGTGTGTTCAAGATAAAAGAGAAAACTTGTTATTGCGATCGTTGGGTATAACGAAAGGGCTGACAACGCTGCTACTCGTTACGCAACGGTTTATTACTCTCGTCCACTGCATGTTTGTGTTCATTCCTATTCAACCCAACGTCGAAAAATCCGAGACAACGCGACCTATACCGTGCGGTTCAGCATCGAAAAATAGTAGTAAACGATACGAAACACGACCTGACTGCAATGGAACCCGCAAATTGACATTTTCTAGGCAATTGGCACGTGATGAAGTGACGGGTAGTTTGATTCAGGCGAGTTCCTTCAACTCATAGAATTCACCTCACTATATTTACTGTGATTTCACTGTTTTCCGTTTTTTAGTGGAGCAGCCCCAAACGACTGAGACCCGTCCTATTCTACTCGTCATTGAAAAATACCTAGGAAACGATACCAAACACAACGTAATTGCAATGGAAATGAGATTATTGCGTTTTTGGCCAGTTTTTGTCAATAAAACCGTAGCTTTCGCCCAACTTGATTGAATGCGGCACAAGAAGATGACAAACAGAATTTTGTGCGAAAGAGAAGATCCCTGAACGGCGGAGGGACATTGTAGAAAGTGTACCATTTTATGGGTGGAGGGAGGGGGGATTGTAAAAACAGGTACTAATTTAGAATGAATATTAAACGAAAATGTTTGGCGTTACTCGCAACAATTTAACTGAACGGGTCTTGATTATCTTGAGAAGAGTTGGTTACTAACTTACTGGTTAGATGATCGAAAGAGAATCAGACGAAAATCACTAACGATATCTTTGTCAAGTCGAGTGGAGTGACAGTAGTCATTTTTGTCCCTTGATTCGTATAAACTCCTCACAATCCAGAACTGTCAATTAAACTACCAACATCAATAAAGACGGAGGAACCGTCTTCAGCAGTTGCCTCAACTCCAACAACTCCTTGCATCGTTGATAGGGAAGTAAGGCTCTCCAAGAGGCGCAACGAGCCCTAGGCGTTGTATAACTTCTCTCGTCTAAAGCAAACGCCTTAGGAACTCGACTCACTTGAAGTTGATGAAGTCAGTAGGCCACCGGAACTTCCTTCCGGTGGCTAACGAACCCGTAAAACTGGAAATGGACCGCGACAGAGGGGATCGTTCGCGAGTGGCACATTAAACACACAAAAATGTCAAGTCGTACAGTCCTATCCTAACTTCATGTTTATCTGAACGGTTTGCGACGGCGACTATATAATACAGGTATTTTGTATCATCCCTCATGTTTGTCTCTTGAGCCGAGTCGCTATATCTATGAGCGCGTCATAACGATAATGTACGTTTTACTTTTCGTAGCAGGAAGGAAAGTTGTGTAATCGGCTGAAAACTTTTTTTCTAGTTCTCTTCGGGTTTTTACGTGTCAAGGACTACGAAGTATGGAAAAAACCATTTGAGAAAATAGTGTGTGTGTATTTGTTTGAACTAACTCGGCTCCTGTAATATTGAGCCAGCACATCACCATGGGGTGACAAAAAAGTAGTTTTTATCAATTTTGGTTTATTATTCATTCTGAATAATAACCCTATGTTTTCGGTCACGAAAAATGTTACAACGCCTCCTCAAAATTTGATACTTTACGTTTCAAGACATGGGGATTCCAAATCTGCAATGTCCGTCCGCCGTCTCCTGTCCCCCGTCCGCGTCTGGGCTGTTTTGTGCCTTTAACGTGGTCTAAAAAATTCGTTCTTTCGCACAAAAATCCCATTTGGTATCTAGTTGTGCCCGCCATCTTGACAATCCGATCGGGCAAAGCCCATGGTTGTTATGGGCAAAAACGGTTATAAAAATTAACGAAACGCAGTATAATCGCATATAAGCCGTGTTTCGTATCGTTTTCAAGGCCCGCTCGACTCGCAGCGCCCTTTGGACTCGCAACGTCCTGCCAATTGCCGGTTTGCTGGAAGCCCTCTTCCTACCCCTCCATCGGATCAGACGTTTACGGGCGCCTGGCGCCAGGAGAATATTTCCGTAGTTCCATTGTAGTCAGTTCATGTTTCGTATGGTTTACTAGTATTCGATGCTGAATCGAATGGGATGGGGGAGCACTAATACTAGGTCAAGCTGTTCATGAAAATAATAAACCATTGTGTAATAATTTGCGGGGTTTTTATAGTGTTACGGGCAAGATTTGATTAAGTTGTTATCAGGAATAAGAGGCCGTTCCTTCTATGCAGAGCCGTTCTTCCGGGCAGTACCTTTCTGCCAAGGAGCTAGAAGACGATGAAGTCGTTCGAAGAACAGGTTGGTGACGATGGTGGTGGGGTGGGGGGGGGGCACGTGGCTGCGATTGAAGAGAGTACGGATCCACGATTGCGCCGCGCGACGAGAATGTCGGTGTATTTCTCTTCCTGTGCAATTCGTTCTATCTTCTGTGGGTTGTATACTTGTAGAACGGTCCTACAATACACTATTTATTGGAAGGAAGGATGGATTATTGAGTAACGCTCGAATTCATCCTGCAACAGCTTTTATAAACTTAATCCCCCTCACTAAACATGATTAGAGAACTTGGAGCACAATACTTTGTCTGAGGAGCGTCAATACCATTAATGTGGGCTGTCGATACCTTCCTTGTGGGTCACCAAACTTTGATCTTCTCTGTGTAGCGTCCCACCTTCTCTTCATTCAATAGTTTGCTGCGGCAGCAATCATTTTCGTCCACCAATGTTTGTAATTAGGAAAATTTTGAGTTCTCTTCAAATTTTTACGTTCCAAGTTCAAATATCTGGTGCGTTGCAACACACAACTTTCCTTAGCTCTACGTCAATTCACTTTTTACATGGCTTTTTCTACTTAATCAATTCATATATCACTCAGTTCATTTTAACGTGGTCAAACAACATTTCACGGCAGCAGAAAGCGGTTGACGGAAATTGAGCAATTGGTACACAGATAATTAATGAGACTGTTCAAGCGAATTTTTTGAAGAAGGATGGTAATCACTTTGGCAGAGTTATTGGGTAAAAACTTATAGAACTGGTAGTAAGCGAAACGGCGGTAGTTGAAATACAGGAATTTCTGGGGTGACCCCCCATGTATCTCATGAGCGTTTTTAAACACTCGCCGTTTAGGTATTGGATTGGAAAAAAAGCTTTTCGTCGACAATTTTATTAATTTATTGTGCTGCTCTCGTCATTTTCCCACTGATGGGAATTTTATGGTATAATTGTCTTATTGAGAGCTATCAATATAAAAAATGTAATCAAAATCTTTAGAGCTGTTTCTGAGAAAAAAATTTGGTGTTTTGATCACTATGATAACTATAGTTAACTTTCGGTGGATTGGTCCATACCCTTATTTTTGCGTCCCATAGTAATATGTAGGCTAGATTTCAAGTTTCAGCTGATTTGGTACGGTTGTTTTCTCTGAAAACCGCGCTAAAATCGATTTCGTCGAAAGTTTTGGTAATTTATTGTGCTGCTCTCATCATTTTTCCACAATTGAGAATTTTATGGTATAGTTGCCAAGTTGGGAGCTAGCAATATAAAAAATTTAATCAACATCGTTAGAGCCATTTTTGAGAAAAAAAAAATTAGGCGTTTTAATCACTATGATAACTATAATCAATTTTCGGTGGTTCCAACTAGTAACTATAGTTATCATAGTGATCGAAACGCGGAATATTTTTTTCTCAAAAACGGTTATAAAGATTCCCATTTCATTTTCCATGTAGACGAAAGAACGATAAAATTCCGATTTGTGGGATAATGACAAGAGCGGTACAATAAATTACCAAATATTTCTACGATAATCAAGTTTAGCATAGTTTGTTCGTTATATGCGCCCAGGTGTTTATGGTGAGTTACTAGGAGCTTCAGACTAATTCAAGTGCTACTCTAACCAAGTAACTATACGACGAGCCTCTTCAGAAATACCGGAATTTCATCTACCGTCGTTTCACTTACTACCATTTCTAAATGGTTTTACTCTGGAAAAGTGATGATTATCTTTTTCAAAAAAATGTTCAGAGCACTAGTACGAGTAGCACCATGCAGTCCGGAACTGTAAGCGCTTGTTCAAATAAACTGTGTGAAAAATACATGGAATTAGTAGCAAAAGCGACGAACAGCAGCGAATTCATGAGGGGTTGTCTAATTAACAACCTATGTGACAAGAGTTTAATAACGTTCATGAAATAGTTAGAGTAACCTCCTGCTGCCTTTCATCATTTTTGCTCGATAATTCCACAACGGTAAACACAATCCTTTTAAAAAATTCTTCAAATTATTATACAACGGTTTATTATTCTCAGCTTGACCTAGTATTACTGCTCCGAGACTCATCCCATTCGATCCAGCATCGAAAAATACTAGTAAACCATACAAAACATGACCTGACTACAATGCAACGACGAAAACTAAATACTCCAGGCGCCCGTAAGCGCCTGTAGGCAATTGGCATAATGTTGCGAATTGAGCGGGTGGGTGGTTTTGATGGGACGGGAGGGAGGGAGTACTAACGACGAAACGTTGACTTCCGCTGTTGTTCCCACAAGTTCTTTCAACTAGTAGACTTTGGCTCACTATGATTACTGTAATTTCACTATAAGTAGTTGCACACTTGATACTCATTCCATCCGAACCAGGATGTAAAAATACCTTGAAAACGATACGAATCACGGCGTATTTGCGATTATACTACATCCATAACAACCATGGGCTTCGTCCGGTCGGATTACCGCGATGGCGGGCACAACTAGATACCAAATGGGAGTTTTGAGCGAAAGAACGGATTTTTTAGACCACGTTAAAGGCACAAAACGGTCCGGACGGCGGACGGACATTGCAGATTTGGAATCCCCATGCCTTGAAACGTAAATTATCAAATTATAAGGGGGGGGGGGGTTGTAAAAACTTTTTCCTGACCGAAAACATAGGGTTATTATTCAGAATGAATAATAAACCAAAATCCCGTTGATAGACTCATGAATCCCCTGTGCGCTGATTGCTCGATGATAGTCGTGGTATAAGTGGGAGTAACTCATTAAATTTTGGAACCATGACTGCTGCCGTTTTCTACATGTAAACCATGAATCGGTTTACCAAGTTTAAGCGAACCTAGTGAAAAGTAGAATGGACTAACAGCAGTGAAAATAGTTCCTCTAAGGCCGGCCACACACGTAACGGTATACATGACATGTAAACCTGCGCATGTTTACCTGTCATGTATACCTGTGCAAACTAGAGTCCACACACGTAACGGTATACCGTACGTTTAGCTCAGTTGAGAGATGGCGTGCCAACAAGATGAAGATGATATGATAGCTTTGATAGTCGGATTGTGTGTGGTTTTAAACAGTAAGAAGAAGTTTAAACGTAAAATGTGGAGTAAAAAGTGGGTTACTAAAAGAAATGAATACACTCATACAAGATTATTATAAGACTTGGGTGGTGAGCCTTCAGACTTCCGTAATTATTTGCGAATGGATGAAGACGCCTATGAACAGCTGTTGTTACTCGTGACTCCATTAATTGAAAAGAAAGACACGGTTATGAGGAAATCGATTTCCTTCTTTTTTCTCTCTCTTTTCTTCTCTTTTGGCACATTGCATCGTAAACTATTAATCTTTCTAATCACAGATTTCTTTGTTGCATCGGGTTCCAGTTCTTTCAACTTTACCAAAAGTCTTGCATAAGCTGCATCTTTCTTTTCGCGATCGTGATACTCTTTACTTTTCACCATCCACAGGCACGGCTCGAGTCTATACATTTCGATAAACTCTTCAATTACTTGGTTGCGTTTACGACTCGACATCACTAGCACCAGTAGCCACAAGATAGTCCGCTAACTACAAAACACAAAGACAAAAGACACTCTCTTCACAGGAAGAAGCCTCAACTAAACAAAACAACTGCGCAGGCGACCTGACGTACTCACACACACGCTCAGGTCTAGGGTATAACTGACGACTGCGCAGGTACAAGATTCGAAATCTCCGTTCCTGTCATGTCACCTGCGCAGGTCGCTTCGCCTGTGCACTTTCGCCTGCAGTGACTGGCACAGACGCTCCGGTTTGCATGCGCAGGTGACCTGTACAGGTTTACCTGTCATGTATACCGTTACGTGTGTGGCCCGCTTAACAGTGACTATTTAAGTTGTCTGCTGTGTCAAGTTTTCATTGATTTTTAAGCTCAAGTCATCCGCCATTTTCGTGTTTCTGAAACTTGAAACCGCCGAATATAAATGTAGAAATCGTTTGTCGAGAAACGCGCCTGAAACGACAATCAACTCTCTAATTTTATACCGTATTCCCACCAATTACAAATACACGAACGGACGTATTTCCTCTTTTAATTGACATTAGGTTCGAGAGGGATGAGCGGAAATAACGATCGGTTTTGAAGTCGCGCATCCTCAATAAATAAATTACGGGCATTTGTCGAATTCGGCGCTTAAAAGAGACGACGTCTGTATCAGGATGAATTTTCAGCAGCGGCAACGATAATAAACGAAGTAAATTTCCAATCAAACCAAATTACCTTTTTGCACAGCCTCCATATTTTGTTAGTCATTACCTTTCGCGTGTTTGACATTCCTGCCTCGGGAATATTTCTGAGTGAGAGTGGCAAAGTAAACACGCGGCTGATTCGAGGAGGTTGAGTCTCGCGAGAAGAGCGTAGGGAGACAGAAACCTCTTTTCGACTACTAACTCAAACAGTGGAAATCACGAAACTTGAAACTGGGAGTCGGTTTTCCTAATGACAGCGGTGGAGAGGAATCAGCCCAGGTGGAGTTCCTCCGTGTGCACACCCTTCATAGAGGTAACGAGGGAACTTCTGATGAAAATCCAAATGTACAAAAGCGTCGAGGATTAAATTCAAATGACGACTTGGGGTCACGAGTATTCAAATCTTAATTTCTTTAACCTTTAAAAACATTACGAAAGGCGAAACTCAATCTAAATTACTTTCCTCGGCCCGAAACTTATTTCTTCACTGGTATTGTATTTAACCAGTAGCGAAGTTGAGTGTTCAGCAAACATCTACGTTTTAGATACTCCTGGATCGGTGGTTTCATTGAGAGGCTGCATCTTCAGTGAAAATGGCAGGCTCACATGGAAGGCATAAGATGGAAGTCATGGAGACGTGGAAGTCTTAATGTGCCTTGGCCAGCTTTCGCTTCCTACGCTACTCGCTTTTCACATGTCTGTTTCCTTATTTCACGACTGTTCCTAAACCCTCGACGAAGGTTATATCAGTCACGGAAGTTGCAGTTTCGTGCAAAGGCCGTGCAGCATCCACCGAACTCAGACCTGCGAAGGTACGGCAGGTATTTGGTCACTAGCCAGTCTCCCGGTAGAGAGCTCTTGTCCGTGTATCACGGACGTGGCCTCAGAAATCTCGTACCATCTGGGAGGAGTTCTTAATCCGGTTTCCCCCCTAATCTAACTATTCACTTGGGTGGCAAGTTTCAAAAGGATTGACCAATTGTTACCACGTTTCTTAGCCATCACCTTCTACGCGAACTTGGCGAAATGGTTATAGGATTGCTTTGTAGCAATCAACGCTGCTACGTTTGTGTGCCCTCCCAACAACCGTCGCTCACTGTTATGGAAACTACAGTGGAGCAGCACGTGGTTTCTTGTTTCCTCCGCACTGGAGGTGCCAGACTTGCATGATGGAGAGTTTTTTAGAGACAAGAATGGAGCCGTGCAATGAAGTCGCCATGTCCCATAAGGAACTGGTCCGTTCAGTGGTCTGGCTTAACCTATTTTCTTGACTGGCTGAAGTTAGCCACATATTCATAATCGAAAGTTTGACCGTTTGCCCAGCCGTCCTGGATGGTCACAGCGGTTGACACGAAACATATTTAGAACCAGCACAGAAATGTCCAGATGGGGCTTTTTCAGTTTTTTGACGTTTGGCCTAGTTCAAAATTGGCTACCTACGATTTTGACCGTTTGCCCTGAAGTAATGGCTGGTGCAAAACATGAATATGAAACATATATAGAATCAGGAGAGGAATGTCTAGATGGCTCCATTTCGGTTTTTTTGAAATTTGGCCTAAAACCGAACGGACGAAAGAACAAACGGGTTTGCTTATTTTGATTGCGAGATATCAGGATACTTACAATGTGCGAGAGACGTCCCAACCCTAAATCAAGCGACATTAACAAGTATATGGCAAATTTCTATAAATTTTGGAGAGAAATGAACGAGAACGAGAACAACCGCTGGGATACGGACATCGGATTGGAATACCCCAGGCAGCGATATGGATTTAACTGCGGAATATTTTTTTTGAGTTTCATAAAAAAGATGATTCCCGAAGGCATCACCACGTACGGAATTGATCCAGCAGCCGAAAGAAAATGGTAGGCAAATCAAATGCTTGGAATATTCCCAACCAATGGAAAATAGATGCCTCCATCGCGGGCAAGAAGAGAAAGCAAGAGCAACATTGTGGGTGATGTGCTCATCTTGTGACCGCCAAGCCCATTTTGCCTGCGTGAGTTACCCAAACAAAAGCGACATTTGTGACTTGTGTTTATGACGGCACAGAATTTGATGAGATAAGAAGAAAACACTGAAATGTTGAATTCGTCACCCCACCACCACATCTTCTGGTAGAAATGCAAAGAACGCATCAAATAAAGCCACATCAACGCGAGTAGCACATTTGTACTGAAAAGGCGGCATCACGGTACGGGTTCAGAAACTCCGGAGAACGAATATCCGGTCCCGCAGCGTAACCAAATGAGGAATTAGCGCGCAACAGCTTCTAATTAAATCAGAGAACACTTTTCATCAAAAACATCGCACGGAAAAATGACGAATTGCTTAATATTTGAACAAGCCCAAGGTTGCTAACAACCATGACTTCACGGCAAATGGTCAAAGCTTTTATTAGGTGGCCATTTTTGAACTAGGCCAAATTTGCAAAAATTGAAAAAGAGCCATCTAGACATTCCTCTCCTGATTCCAAATATGTTTCGTATTCATGTTTTGTATCAGCACTTCAGGGTAAACGGTCAAACTTTAGATAATGCATATAAATAATGCCCAGACGTTCAAGGATGTTGAAGATGAACTCATACGTGTTGTGTTACGGCCCTTCAATGAGGATACCCATCTTACTTGCCATTTCTCTAACGCGGCAAGGTTATGTTCTGTGGTGAGATTCTCACGAAGTTCAACCCAAAGTGGGGAAATCTGCCGTTCCACTCTCCACTAGTCAACCATGCACTCGACAGCCAATTCAACCGGCATCTGATGAGTGATAACCTGGAGTGCTTCTGTTGATACAGTCTTATATGCCTTGGGGATCCACAGGAGCACAGCTTTCTAGGATTGCTGGAGCACAGCTTTCGTTTGATTGACTTCGTTTTGACGCAATGTTCATATTCTTTTTCTTCGAATTTCCTACTACGTCATTGTTGGCTGTATTTCTCCTATGTCTGCCTTTGCTCTATTTTCTATTTTCCATCATGTTCTTTTTCGTGATTGCCTCTCCGGTCTCCTTCCATACTGGAGGATGGTCATTCCTCAAGCACCTAGCAAGACGTTTTCCCTATCCCATTTATTCTATAGCTTCGCCAGCTCCCTTTTAATGTCATCTTTCTTCTTCTTTTGCGTTGTCGTCCACTTATCACTTTCGTTTTTGTTCTCGCCTTCCTTCTCTTCGTCCGTTTCTTATCCTTCTGTGGTGTGTTCTTCTTTCTTTCTTTGTCTTTACTTTGCTACATAAACTCGAAAATGTAACGGCCAAAAGCGTCACGAAAATTAACCTTTGAGGCCGATTGGACAACCCAACGTTTTAACCTGTGTTGCAACCACAGCCTCTGTGGCGTAATGCATTAAGGCATCGGTCTCCTAAACCAGAGGTTGTGGGTTCGAGTCCCACCAGGGTTACGATTATTTTTTTGTGACTTTTATGTCTTTACTTTGCTACATTAACTCGAAAATGTAACGCGGGATATGTAACGGAGAAGCGTCACAAAATTTGTGTTAGGTTAAGTGCATGGTAACGTCTGTTACAAAATCTAACGCTGGGTAACATCACACGTTTTAATAACCTCAGTGACTAAGTGATGATGCCAATTGCAATTGACGCGGCCATTATATCGAAACCATCAACGAGCACAATCAAACGTAGTTATCATTGCATAAAAAAAAAACAAAAATAAAAGAGATAAAATGTTCCTAGTGGTTGCGTACTTGTACGAAAGCTGTACCCACCGTTTGTGTAAAGGTTTCTTTCGCGCCCGCCAACCTCAACGTTTCCAATCACTCATAAGGAATTTCCGAAGTGTTTTCAGACTCAGTATTGTCTGAAACGAAAAGATATGAAGAAAAATCCAAATTTGCAAAATTTAGCATTGTGATCAAATATTTTGAGAGTTTGTATGCTGGTGCAGATGTGATGTTTATGACTGGTCTGATGGGTGTGTCGTTTTTATGAATTTTTGGCTGTCCGTTGAGTAGTGGTGGTTTTGGGTTCATGTTTATGTATTTATAATGTTGTTCTTTTGGTATGTTAGTATGGTTTCTAAGTGCATTACGTATTTGTGTTTGATACGAGTCCGTTGGTTTTCACATCCTCCTTCGTAATTTGAGATCAGATTTATGCGTTGGTGTGACTCTCCGGTTGGTATTTCTTCTGTTTCGTCATTATATTTGCGTCCTTCTTCTGCTTAGAAATTTTTGGTATCGCTTGTTTCATCTTCTTTTCTTCCGGTCTCATTTTCATCCTCAAACATTTTGTCTTCCTCCTCTTTTCCATCTTTGTACATTTTATTCATCTCCAACATCCTTGTTTTTTATTCATCTATGACCCCCGCCCCGCCATTTCGTTGGGTTTTTTTTTTTTTTCATATCCTTCCCAGTTGTCTTTCCCACCAAATTCTTCCACGTGATTGTTTTTTTTTTTTCTTCTTCAACAGCGAAGAAAGTAACGCCTTCAAGTTTGTCATCTTTTTTTTCCTTTTTGCACTCATGGCATTCTCTGACGCAGCACATTTACCAATTACGCTTGTGCCAACCCATTCATTTAATGGGTACACCTGCGCCCACTTCTTGCACTCGTAATCTTTCTTCTCCGTATTTGCTTTTTTCTTTTCGTCCCTCATAGTATTATTTGTTTCACTTTAATCCCCGTTGTATTATCGATCTTCTTATTTGTCACGATCTTTTCCCTGTCCTTCTTCGCTGTAATTTTGTTCCCATATGCTGCTTCTCTGTTGTCTTTTTTGTCTCCTTTTCATCTTCATCTTGTTCTACTTTCTCATTATATTCATCTCAAAATATTTCTTCGTGAATTGAGTTCCCTACTTTGTCCTCTACCATTGTTTTTCCAATCTCCTTTTTCTTCGATGTTTACTCCATCGCCGTCTGCTTTTTTCGTCCTTTTCTTCTTTGTAGTATTTTTCATGTCTACACTGTCTTTTCTACACTGAAGGAAGGTTACCCCATGATTCAGAACGCCCATCCAGTCACCAATAGCTTCGGCTTCGTGCAATCCCTGACGTTGTCTTGTTCCTGTTTTTCATCCATTCAGAAGAAACATCGTGCCCTGTCTCAGGACAGAGGCTCTCGGGCCAATTCAAATCATGCAACAGCTTGCCTTCCCCCCGTTTATGCACTTTTATTCAACATCGTACTTGCGTCATCACTTTCATCTTCGTACGCTTTGGAGAAAAGTCACTCCCATACTTACCAATCCCACCTATCTCTCAACAATAACGTTGCATTATTCTTTAATTGAAATTTACTCCCTCCTTTTCTCTCTCTCTCTCTCTCTCTCACTCTCTCTCTCTCTCCTCCCCTCTCTCTCTCTATTTTACTCACTTTTTCCAACCAAAACTTTGCAGGAAAATTAGCTATAATGAAACTCTAACGCCCGCTATGACCTATTTACCGAACTGCTTAGAGTTTTATTAACGCCAAGGGTGAACTCAACGAAGCAGAAACGGGAAATTGAGAAGGGAATATTTGTAACTTCTCGCTGCTTTATGACTTCGGGGACCTCCTCCTGGTCTCGTTTAAGGGTTTTTAACGCAGCTCACTTCAGAACAAGTTCGCAACGAAGAAACATTCCACATGACCCAACTTAATCTCCCCGTCGGTAGAAACTGGCGGAAATTAAAGAAGTGTTGATTTAAGTGAATTAATCCGGAGGTAACGTCTGGATCTTGCTTAAAATTGCGAGAGAGGGAGAAAGATTGGCTGGATTTAAGGAGATGCCGTTTGCTTCTTTTATCGAATACAATTGAACACCGAAAATACAGATTGTAGCCTTTAGCCACTATTGCTGCAGTGTTTATTGCGTGGCTGTCTCAGGAGGGCTTCGGCGAAAGCTGTATAGAACATGAAAGATCGAACAAATTATTAATTTTTTATAATAATTATTGAAGTTAGCGTACCGTTTGGAGAGTCCGTCTTCTCTGGCTAGTAAGTTGCTGAAGGAGAGCGCTTTCGGTGTTGAGACATCTTCTGGCTTTAGTGCTGACTTAACGGCCAGGCGATGGTGTCTTTACACCGAAAGCGCTCGCCCACAGCACCTTACCAGCCAGAGAAGACGGACTCATCATACGGGTACGTTAACTTCAATAATTTACCTACTAGTGGAGTTAACCCAATCACAATAATATCGAAAACATTGATAAACAACCCCACTCAATCCATCTGAGTTGGAGATCCATGAGAAAGGTAATAATGTCGGCCCTAATTCAGAGGATTATCAATTGACAGCAGAATTTCCGTCTGGAATCATATCCTCTATAGATGAGACATGGGATACTTACTGTGTTGGGTGTGTCGCATCGAACAACTTTCCACAGCCCCAGAACCTAGTCTATGTTTCACTCAGTTAATATGAATTTAGTATGACGTTCTACATAGAATCTGCTAATGGTTAAGGTTCTGAAGCTTAGTGTGATGCCCCTGCTCGTGTAACGACCTGTATTGAGTAACCACTGCGTAGGGCTAAGGAAAGTAATGAAATAACCGACGTGATTTGAAGCCAAACCGTCGGTTTAAACGGGCCAATACGTTCGAACTACAACTGAGAACATTGTTTCCGGAGTTTTCAACAGTTGAACGGAATTACTGTCGAGCGGAAGGCAGTAGGGGGAAGCAGTTGACAGAAGTTGTGAGGACTACGCGTCAATAAACAACGGCGACTAACTCAATTAACTTAGCGCCAATTACGAGCAGCTAGTCGACTTGTATTGGAAAAGTCAACTGAACGATAGAACGGGATCCAATCTAGCGAAGAGCCATCGAACCGCAGTACACACTTCAAGAAGACCGCGCTTTTCTACATCGGTTGTACGCCAGTCTCTGCTATCAAGGAACTTCAAAACAATCGCACATCGAAATACACAGCGTGACATCAGCGCTAGTCAATTTTGAAAAATGCCAAAACTAGATTTCCCTTCATTCAGCTATACGTTTATTTTACCATTTTCCTGAGGCCTGCGAACTAAGAAACAAAACAAAAACACACGAGTTGTCTTCAGTTCTTTTCCTGAAAAAATAAGTCTGCATGAGGGCGTTTGAGAGAATAAAGTTTAACCAAGTAGGCTCAAAATTAATAATTGGACTTCAGCTCAACATGGGGAGCCAGAATGACAACAAAAACCGTCCAAACCTAACTATAGTTATCACAGTGATCAAAATACCGAATGTTTTTCTCCCCCAGAAGAACTTTAATGATTTGGATTGAATTTTAAGTGCAGACCCCTTCTCCCACTCACATACTCCAGCGTTCTTAAAAACAATTAGCTCTAAAAGCTATCTATACTGTGAAATCCATACATCAGCAATTCTGGAATTCAAACCACTAGCGTTTCACTTACTACCATATCTCACAGTTTTTATCTGACAATTACGAAACGGTTAAAACGAATTTGATCACTGTCTTATTACTCACTTTTTCACTGATTACCTAATAGTAATCGTGACACAAGTAGGAGGGACTCAATAAATTTTGGAATCTTCGACGCAAAAATACCAAGTCTTTCTCACATGAAAGTAATGCTCTCACTAGTAACACTGCTCGTGGTTTGGTGTGCCACTTAATGTTTAAATATAGTTGTTCGGCAGACCGAATTAGGTTGGTTGTTTGCGGTCTCCGAGCGTCTGGGCTTGACCCTAATTCATGGTTTCCCTGAGCACCAACCCCCTTTGTGTGTAGTCCCGCTTCTCAGTTATTTGCAAGTGACAACGGATTTCCCCCCTCTTTCTAGACTTTCCAAGACTATCCTTTTCCATACTCTATTTTTACTTTTCTCTCCTCAACATATCGCTCCTTCCTAATCAGTCATCCATCAGCCCTCACGAACGACAGTCATCTCCCAGTTCTCCTAACGATTTGTCTCTCAGCTTGTGCTACTCACAACTCAACTCTCTCTCCCTCCACTTAGTGTCCCACAACCAGTTCACGCTGTGTATTCAGAGTCCCCTTGATCGCATGTGTGTATATGCTCACACTCACTCAAACTGATATCGCTATTCTGCTCTCTCTCACGCTCTCCACTTCTATTTACTTCTCAGTTTCAAGCTCTCTCCTTCGTGTGCCCAACAATGTTGTTAAGATAGTTAGGAGCAACTCAGAGTGTCTGGGCATTGTTACACTTGAGACACGATAGAGATAGAAGTATGAGTGAGAGCAGAGTAGATTATGAGTTCACGCTATACAGGGCAGTGTCTCGGAAGGTGAACTGAATCAAACCTGGTCGAGAGCTGAGTCTCCAAGTATAGGTAGCGGGTAAGAGGAAGTATGATGAGGGAAGGGGGTCAAGAAAACCCACTGAGGAACCCGTTAGCGCGAAATTACGTTGTCGGCTCAGCAGGGCTTGGAAAGTCGTGGAGAAATGTATTCACAGAGGCTCTGAGGGTGGGGGTACAGATTATAACTACTGAATTAGCGGCCCAATTGAACTCGAGCAGAACTAAACCCAGTGTTTACCTCATAATTCAATGACAATAAACGCGAACCTTCCCAAAAACGCTTAATGAATAGTTCATTGGAGCGTAATGCGATAAAGGTCCATAATTTTAATGATGGAACAGCACTAAAGGTTTTTCGCTTCATAACTTCTATCTTGAGTAACATCACACATTTGTTGCAGCAGCGGTAAAATTTGCTGAATTTACGAGGGGCTGAGGAAGGTTGTGTGTTGTGTCATTGTCAATGTTTGCATTTTCAGCTAGTCGTGCCCTGTAAGCAGAGAACGGCCTCTATTTAAAAACTCAATCAACCGGCTCGTCGTATTCTATTTTCCCTTGAGCGTGCATTGAGCCAACAGATAAGGCTGTGTGCATGGAGAACCCCCTTGGCCAGTGGTTTTGGTGGTAACGCCTCTCGACGGCGTATTCCGCATTTTTTAATCTCATTCCATTGGGAACGTTGCCATGTTTTTTCTGAAAGGCTGGAAAATTTCAGACCCAGTTGTGTTAGGCTCATCAGGGGAGCGGCAGGACTGGTTTTCTAATTTGCTTATTGAAAATGCTAACCGTCGTGTGTTTGGGATCGACGTTCTTTGGCAGAGCGCCCGTTCAACTACCTGTTTTCCTTACCAAGGATTTATGAATAGCAGCTTCCGCCTGCGACGAGGCGAAATGAATTTCGTTCGAGCGCTTGAGCTGACCCTTTTGTTCTGAAAACCCGTCGCCCTCGTTTCCCAACTTTTCGAATCGAAAGACAACTTTTGACCTGTTTTGACTCAATTTCGCAACTTCAACGGTGAGGGCGTGTGGCGGTGAAGGGAGGGTCACATTCTCTGGAAATTGTTATCCAATTTCCCTACTTAGAGAAGAAGGCTGTGGTCATGGCGAGGAGGAGGGCAAAATGCGTAGATACCAAGCCGCATTTCCCCCGCAGCCTAACACTGGGCACGGCTACTTCAGTGGCACAGACATGCGTTCAGGAGGAGAAGCTACCCAAGTGCCCATGCGGTCATCCAAATGAAACAGCTAGCCATATCCTGAAGAACTGCAACCTATACCGTCGTGAACGAATAGAACTCATAGGAGAAGCCACATTCGCCCTAATAACTGAGCAAGAAAATAGCGGTAGCGCAATTGAGAGGTTAGGCCGAGGTATGGGTGGAAGTACATGAGAGAGGATCCCCATTAGAGCTACTGCAGACATTTTGGAGGTCAAAGACCCAGCCGATTCGGCTTAGGAACGTTGGGAGGAGGGGAGGACATGTATTCAAGCACATAGGAGGATATTCAAGTACTCCACCAGTATTAATTTATTAGGTGTGTGTAAATTATGATAAGTGGATGTAAACGCGTAAATGTGTACGCGTTTGTTACCTGTTCAGCAAATTTCGTCTCTTAATCCCTCGAAACGTAATGCTCTGAAGAAAACCGGAGAAAAAAAGAAAAATTCAATCGTGGAATATGTTTGTTTCCTACTCTTTGGCACCTGGGAAGCTAACAACCTTGTTCACGCGTTAAAGACTTGAGAGGAACTGGTTAGAAAAAGGAGTAAAAATAATTGGAAAATCGATGAAAATTACGAAGTTGTTAACTCTGTGAGATATTGTTGCGGAAATACATCAACAATTTTGTTCGATACGGAAATCCGTGGGTAGAGAATCTTAAGAATTGTGTGATAATATTCACAAAACGTTGTTGGAAATGTCAAAGTCTATGTCGGAGACCGAAGCGAAACCTAATGAAAATCATCTAGGAAAAGTAGAACGGACTGATCAAAACTCGGAAAATATTTTGGAAGGTCGGTAAAAGTTGTTGGGAAATTTTGAGAAAACAAAACTGTTACTTATCCCGCCAGCCGTCTCGCCACATCCTTAGTATTTACGCTATTTTGGGAAGCACTTCGTTTCGTTTGTTTGAAGGCAGTCTTCCGTTTTCTCACTTCTCAGGTGGCAAAGCTCATGCAGGGGGGGGGGTGCAAGGACTTAAGACGCGGCACTGGGGGATGCGATAGTGAGAATGAATGATAGTGAGTCGCGGGGGTTGAATCCTCTAAATAATTGATACAGCTCCCATTGTGAGACACTTCGGTGCTGATACATACGCCACGGATCGGGTGGTGCGGGGCTTGTTTCCCGCGGGGCCGTTGAATATTAATTTGGTCCTCCGGAGTCAGCTTTTCCGCGTAGCGCTGCGAATTTTCAATTCGGAAAAGCTAACGTTTGAACAGCTGAATTCATTGAGGCTCGAGCACTTCTACTGGAAATAAATAAATGAATATATACACATTATTGCTTTCCACAACAAACGTTGTCATTGAAGTGTTATCTGACACAACGGATCGCACTATTTCCTTCAGCGTAACTTCAGCAATTTTTATGGATTTAGCTACGAATCTAATCTATTTTTCACTCAGTTCGTCGGAACTTGGCGACCATAGCTTCACGTTTCAAGAAGAATGTGCGCTAGAAGTTACGAAATATATTGAGTTGCTCCTGATCAACGACTGTTATTGAGCAATCATGAAACGTTCATAGTGATTTTTTAAGGCCTGTGTAATAATAAGTAAAAACTCAGAGAAATGATTACAAGTGACACTCTGGTAGTTTGAATTCGAGAATTTGTCGGGTTGTTCTTTATTACCTGTTTGGTGGGGGAGCTTGAAACTGAGAAATAAATGGACGTGGTAAGCGTGAGTGAGATCTGTATTACACTTGACAGAATAGCGCTATCGGTTTGTGTGTGAGTATATAAACGCAAACAAGGGGACTCTAAATACAGGTGAACGAACTGGTTGTGGGACACTAAGTGGAGGGAGAGAGAGTTGAGTTGTGAGTACGGAACGCAGTAACATTGTGAGCTGGAAGACAAACCATTGAGAGAACGCGATTATTCACGAGTGCTGGTGGATGACTGATTTGGAAGGAGCTGTATGTTGAGGAGAGAAAAGTAAAAATAGGGTATAGAAAAGGATAGTTTTGGAAAGTCTAAAAAAACGGGGAAATCTGTGGTCACTTGGAAATAACTGAGGAGGGGGTCTTCCCACTGCTACAAACAATGGGGATCGGTGCTCAGGGAAACAATGACTTAGGGTCAAGCGCGCAGGTTTGACAGTCAATAACAACCCAGCTGATTCGGCCTGCCAAACATTACCTTATAGGACTTATTAAATAATTGTATATTTATTTTTTCAACTATCATCCTGATTTGTCCGACAACGTACATAATATCTAATGTATAATAAAACCCGCCAATATCATGAGTTCGAAATTTATGATAAAATACTGCACCAAAATGGATGACAGTTTTATGGTGTTGTCGTGTTTGGAAGTGTCTACGTAAGAAATTGATTCAAAATCGCAATTTCCGTTTTTCAGAAAGCGGAATATTTGGTATTCAGATAACTATAGTAGGTTTTGAACCGATTTTACCGTTATGTTGAAGTAGTAACTTGCAGGCTACAAATGAAATTTGAGTCGATTAGGTAAACCGTTTTCTCTCAATAGCATTCACGCACAGCATTTTCTAGAATGGCGTTTAGTATGTTATTCGTTCCCTTCCTTTCGCAATTTGATACTTACAGGCATGGGGACCCAAATGGGCTATCTGCGCCATCCGGCCATATTTTGCCGGAATTTTATACAACTATCCCATCTTTCGCTCGAAAGTTTCGTTTGGTGTTCAACTGTGGTCCACCTACTCGGCAATCCGGTCGTACGAAACTCATGGTTGTCATGGGAAAAAAATGGTTAAAAATATTAGCCAAAAACGAAATTTGTTCTTCTACTTGATGGAGCTCGTGGCGCAAAGTAACGAATGTTACTCATTTCACATCACCCGTCAGTTCGACTCCTCAGTGTCTGCTAGAAAATGTCAATTTTTGTCGTTCTGATGTACTCAGCTCAAGTTCGCATTACACTCTGGTATTTTTCGATGCTGAATCGAATTGGATGGGTCTCAGAGGGGCTCTACAAACGTTGCCGTTTGCGAATGCGTTTTCGTTTTAATGATTTGCAGCGTTGTTACATTTCTTGCGCTCACATCACGCAACCCTTTTGTTATACTAAACGATCACGATAAGGGTTGAAGAAAGTAGTTTATTGTATACTAAACGCTGCTGCACATACGAACTGTCGTTCCCCGGATTATTATTGTAGTCATGTCATATTCTTTGTTTTTCGACGTTGGATTGAGAAGGATAGGTCTCAATCGTGCTGTGCAAGAGAATAATAACCCGTCGTGTAATACTTCGCAGTGTTTTATTGGAGTTATGTCGTGTTTGGTATCGCTTCCTGGGTGATTTTTGATGCTGAGTCGAAAAGCACGGCTATCAGTACCGCTGTGTAATAATTTGCAGCGCTTCTCCGAATTCAGAATCCCCTGAAACGTCGGGGTTTGAGGAAAACAACGTTTACATAGCTCAACTGATCGAGATCTAAATCCAGAGACGGGACATCGTTGTAATCGGCTTACAATAATAGTTGATCGCTGAGTTTCCGACTGCGGTTCCCTTCTCCAACCGTCTTTCCTTTCAAACTTCCTGCCGGTGGAATACCTGGTGGACATTCCTTTGCTATTCAGTATTTAGATTCCGTCGAACACACAACTCCGCAAAGTTGGATGCAGACGCGGCCATTCACAGCATTCCGGGAGTTCAAAAATTAATTCTAGTTGACGTCGATAAAAGCGTGTACTCTGTTACAATTTGCTTGTGCCATCGTTTATGTCCTCTCGCTCCGCTCAATACGTAGATGTACCCGGCCTAAGTAAGTCAATTCTCAAAGGGCATATTTCTACAGAATTGCTGCTCAATCCTTTTGCAGAGAGTTTTCGGCAGATATTTACGTTTCGAAGTCTCCTGAGCTTGAGAAAGACCATTTGATCACACAACAAGAGAGAGAGAAACATTAGCCCAAAACTAGCGGAGTTATCGTAGTGATCAAAACACCTAATTTTTTCTCCATTTCGATTTGATTATATTTCTTGCATGAACAGTTCCACTTGACAGGATAGTGCTGCAAAATTTTCATCCGTGAGGAAGTGACGAGAGCGGCACAATAAATTATCAACAAAAAATAGGTGTATACTACCATATCTCGCAATTCGTGCCCGATAATTCCAAAACAGTTGACACGATGCTTCTCCTAATGCTCCTATGTTCTCAATAATGAATGTTGGGCGCACGGGAGAGGGATCTTGAGTTGAGAAATAAATGAACGTGGTGGGGGCTAGTGAGCGTACTCTAGTGCGAAGAAGGGGTGCTCGGAATACGTGAACTGGTGACATGGTTACGAGACAGGACAGCGAGTTAGTAGAGCTGTAAAATGAGTGTCTATTGCGAGAACTGAGAAGGAAGAAATGAAATGAGTGAAATGTGTGTTTGCGAAGAGCAAATTGAGTGGTGGGACGAGAAGTCCAAAAAGGGGAAATCCATTGTAGTTAAACTGAAATTAGCCCTTTGCCTGGAGGTGAAGCCGACTGAACAGGCAGTTTGGACTTTCCTCCGGCTAACAAGTAAAAAGTCTCAGGTCAGAAATAGTTGGTCTGAATGCACCTGGGAAAGGCACCAACCTCAAGATTCCAACTAATTTGGCCTGTGTCGAACAATGGTGGTGGAATAAGTAAAAGCAACTTAATCAAGTAACTTTTATCTCCAATAATTTCCAAGTAGATCCAAGTTCATATTAACAGAATGACAAACAGGTTGTGTCAATGGCTGAAGTGATACAAATTGCTAAATGTACACGGGGTTGAGGAAAGATGTGTGGTCCGTCGTACCAGGTATTGTTATAAGGTTTGTAGAGAATTCCCTATTTATGTCCTCTGGATTGGTCCTGGTAGTGACAGAACGTGGTAGTAATCAGGAACGATCATATTGATAAGGAAACAGACCTGATGTGGTAGTAAGCCGATTTTGCTACTTCATCCCCGACGTCATTTTCTACAGGACCTTCGTGGCTACGATTCCTGATTCTTTTGACGTATACACCTTGGTAGTATCGTGATCAAATTGATTATGGTATTTCGACGAAGGAAAGGTGTTGATTAGTCGTGATAGTTTGAGAGTCAGACTAAGCTCTATCGCGTATCTTCTTCCACACTGTAATATAGATAATTGTCTACACCTGTTTTATGTCTATAGCTACGCTTTAATCGTTTATACAAAATATTATTTATTGGCTTGGTGCCCATTAAAGCCCGAATTCCCAAGTTAACTTCACCGTTTTTCCTTTCTCAGGTTTTATGGGCCAAACAGCTTAAAGTGAAACGGAGGGTCAAACGGGACCTTCTGTCGCGGCGAGAGCTCGGCCTATCGGAAGGCCACGTTTTTCTCAACGATCCTAAATGGCCTCAAATGTGGTATTTGGTAAGTTCATTTTTCTTTGCTAAACTCCTCTATAACTATAATAACACTCATTTTCGATTATTACTTCGCCTGGAATTGCTGAAAATTTGTTGGTGAGTCATAAGTATGAACGCGATTTATTCAAGCGCTACTTACTAACCTCGACCTTACGAAGGTACGAGTAGGAGTCCCCAAGTCTCCCGACTGACATTACGAATGTGGAATTGGTACACACGAGGGTTACTATTTTTTGAGGTTGGACGATGTTGATACAGCCAACCAACCAATGCAGGTTACTGATGTCCAAATTGACGCTGCCGAATGAAAGCAACTTCTGAATAGTCGGCGGTCAACTTTGAGGCTCACGTCAAATCTTTTCCCTTTATCGACCTTGATAATACCTATAGTAAGTTTTGCACTGATGTTGCTTCCCACCTTGGTCTGTAGCCTGAATATCAAATTTGCACTGATTGATTTAGCCGCTCTTTCTCTCTCTCTCTCTCGCTCAATTGAGTTCACCTACGCGCAGGCCATTTTGTCATATTCGCATAAAATCAGGATGATATTCCGATAATCTGCCTATAGGATGAGAATTCCACAAGCAACCACAGAATTTCCAGAGTTGAAACTTACGTCGGTTCCTTGCCTAAATTAATCCTAAACTCTTTAATTAACTATTTGGGCTCGTAATATCAATAATTAAATTCTTATTAGCAGAATGACACCAATACCTCGGGACCACAGTATCTCAATGCCTTATTTCAATCTCAACGAATGATTCTTTTACCTGATTTTAAGTTTTTCAATGTCCCTCGTAATTTTTAAATGCGGTTGATGAGGGTTACTGATTCTGCTATGATCCATGAGGTTACGAGAAGGGTTGCGCTGCCGGTAAATATGTACCCATTGGTTATAATTAAAGTTTCTGTAGACTTGGATTAAGTGTATAAACAGTGTCTGTGCGCACCATAGAATTTACATAAAGTTGTGTGAGGCTTCTCACCGATTATTTTCAAAATGCTACATCGTTTTGTCAGAGACGTATATACCTAACTTCCTTAGTTGACTTGAGGATTTAGGAAACAGATGAGCCGCGATTGGGATCGCACCAATTTTTCGCCTCTTCGAAGAACCTATTTCCACTAATCTCTTCTCCTCCAGTTCAACGGGCTGCTTTTTCTAATTCCGAGCAATTGCGACTTGTAATAGGATTTGCGGGGGGCCTATAATTCTCTCGGAAAATGAAGAACGCCCCCCTTGAAAGTAGGTAAAGTTTCTTATCTTCCCTTCCGTGATCCAACTTTTCCACTTTTGAGTTTATCTTTCATCGTCCTCCCGTCAAGGAGAAAGACGGCGTTTGTTGGAAGTTCCCGAGGCGTGATACCTGGCCGAATGATTTACGAAGTCAGACTCCGTCAACTTATTTTGTGAATCAAACCTTTTGGTATTACAGTCGTAGATGCGATTAAATAATAAGGGAGAAGTAACTACAGCTAATTTACAGCACCGATTCTCTCGAGACTGTTATCACTTACGTCGTGATAGATCCATTAACTCTAAGAGAATAGGACGCGAGGGAAAGCAATCGGGAGAGAACGGTTCAATCGATTCGGTCTAAATTTGGTATTTATTCTGCAGGTTATCAAAATTTTCGTCTAAAGGTATGAACTAAGTAGTTCAAAACGCATTAGCTGGTGATTGGGCGTGAGGCAATTCAGGGCACTTGGCACTACGGTCAATGAAGGATCCAGCAAGCTGTGCCCCGGTGGAGAATCTTCACAACGCGGGTACAGGTAGGGAGGCTGGATGGTTTAGCCAGCTTCCACCACCCTTCTCTAACAATAAAGGAGAGAGCTTCAAGACGCGACACAAGCGAGTGATGTTTCAGGTCAGTACAGAAAAATCAAGAACAACGCACCTATATGTCTTGTTGAGTGCACGAGGGGGAGAGATACAATTCAGTGCCAGCAAGAGGCGAGAGAGAGAGGACTCACTAAACCGAAATTACTGTGATATACACAATAGAGATTGAATTCAGAGTTAAGTATGAAAGAGTCAAGAATTAACGCGATACAAGTGGTATCTGGATTGGTAAACTACTGTGATCTGTGACGATATCTGACAGCGAGTGTTAAACTGTCCGATTTCTCGGGGATATAAGTGGGAGAAGTGAAGTGGTGGAAGGCAGCGAGGGAATCACCAAGTGGAAAAACTGAAAACGAGAAAATACATTGCCGGCTCGTGTCAGAAAATTGAAAGAAAGAGAATGATTGGCAGTGGTAGTTTGGAGTTTTCCAGCAGCTTCAGAACAAAGGCCTCAGGTCAGAGGACTCGAGAGCTTGGGAAGTCCAATTGGGTTTGACCACTGTGAACTTGTACACCATCTCGGCTCTAGCTGACCCAACATGTCTAATAAATCGCAGAGCGTGAAGTTTCGAGCAAATATTGAGTGTTCTGCTCCTTCCATTCGCATTCACTGTTATAATTTATTATTGTATTACTTCATATTCCTCCTTTAAGACTATTATTTACAATCAAAGAGTGGTAATTCATGGGTGATTGCTTTGAACTCTTATCAACGAAATCATTTCATGTGCAGGTTAATATCCACGATGTAGAACTGGGAAAGGTCTTTCTGTTTCTCTCCATTATATTGACCTAAAGGTGTTAGGGTAGAACGGCCATGCTGTTTCCACTTCGATACTCAATTCCTTTCGGTATCGGTTTCTTCTTCATGGCTGGACGTACAGCGATAGTGGGAAGGCCCCTCTGACAGGATATGGCTGTAAGAGCCGTTCAGAGTTGACAAAGACTGAGACGAGGCCCCGTCTCGAAGTCGATGTACCGTGATATTACTTGTTTCTCCGCGATGCGTAACGCGCCTTATTGACGCGCTACCGAATTGAAAGTTGGCGATTTACCTCGAACCCCTATTGTTGACGAGGGATTTAGACCTCGGAAATATTTAATGAGTTTTGTGGCGTTGACCAATGTAAACGTTCGTAGCTGCTCCCCTGAATATCCGAATGAACTGATCAAGAAGTCATTCTCTGCGCGAGGAGGCTTCGCGATGTTCGTGGAGAAAAAATCGGGGCGGCGCATCACACTATTTTTCACTGCCCCACGCAAGGTCGGTGACTCTGGCAACTGGTGTAGCTTTTTGTCATTCAGTTGTTTTTTCGTCCATGTAGGTTACCTAAATGATCTATTTAGGGTTAGGTTAGGTTAACTTCGCGTGCTTGATAAAGTTTTGGAATTCATTGAGCTGCTCGTTGATATCAAGTCATTTTTGAGAATTCAGCGTGTGTGTGTGAGATTCACCACACTGTGAATATGATGTTTATTAGAAGAATTGTGTTTACTGTATTAGCGTGAAAACCAAAGAAGGCAACTGCGATGCGTTCTGAAAGCGTTTTATTCATCAATCTCGTGATAGTAATATAAATAAAGTTAATTAGCTGTGAAGTTAGATAGAATACCCGAAAGAAAATCGAAACGAGCTAACAAAAGAATTCTCGGAGAGGAAATTAATAGTGATGAGGCGTATTCTTGGTGACGGTGCGATCACACGTGTTGCATTTATTAAACTGGAGTTTTACAACTGTATTGGAGCTAACGTGCAAAAACTGAGAAATGCTACTAGGTGAATGGGCCTAAACTTGTTCCAATAAGCAATTGATACCAGGCATAATTCGCATTATCATGTTTCGTCTCTTCGTAGTGTAGAAATATTTTCGTTCGTACAAATGAAGAAGGGTGCCTAATCCATTTTTTGGTTTGTATGTAGCATACACAAGGCGAAAGTATTTCTGTCCCAGTTTCGGTTTAGTGAGGTGGTTATGCTAATATCCACATCTTGTTAACGGAAGTGTTTTGTGAAGATAGGCGTCGTCGAAGATACAGTGGGAGCATGTCGCAGCGCAGCATCGAATTGGCCACTTTGGGTCGTACCAGCGACTTTTAGAGTCTGCCAGTTGTTGAGGATATTTAATCAATGAGATTATGAGGGATGACGTAAATTTCGTCAGTTAGTTCTTTATTCGTATTCAACTCTATAATTTCTTTTTATTGTTCTCCCCGAATTAAGTTGTCTCGTACGCTGTGCGCCGTATACGTTACAAACTCGTGGCTCCAACAGCATCCGTTCAATCGTACTGTAGCTTTCAACCGCTCATGCGACCGAGATAAAGGAGAATAATGTGCGGTCTGGCGGAGTGAAATAAAGCCCGAGTGTGTCACGGCACCCTAACCCACTTTGAAACTAAACGCCTACTACTAAGCTCGCTGCACGTTGATCCCCTTCCGCTCACCACTCGCTCCGGGATCACCGCAAACACCGGGGCGAAGTGCGTTTGCCGTAGACTCCTCCGTTAATTTACGAGACCTGAAGGATACGAATTAATTACGAAATTCAACTCCTCGTTCGTTTCTCTTTGAAAACGAGAGGTTCTCTCCCTAATTACAATTCGAGAATCGTTCGACGGAGACGCGAATCGATTGAATGTGATACGGTCGAAGTTATAGAAAGGAAATTAAATTGCGAGCCGTGTAACTTGCAGTAGGCTGCATTGCCCTATATTTCTCCTCATCCTAGATGTAGCTGTCAGTGTGATATCGAGTTGAACTATTGTATTATTTCATCCAAATACCTCATGTTGATACAGTATATTTTCCAAGCCGTCATACGGGCGCTCTGTGGGCCTGGGGGTGATTTATGATATTTTGATAGATTTCACACTGCTCGTTATCCTCAATCCGCAAAAAATCACACATTTTAGACACGAAGTTGCTAGCGCCCAGAGCAAATCAGCTGGCGAATTTTGAAGTCATTCCTTAACCGATCATGGAACGTCCTAAATAGACCGGTGTCGTTTGCAGAAGTATGAGTAGCTTTAAGTACCTCTGGACCAGTTTTTCCCAACGTGAGATGTGGGCGTGGGGCAATTGAGAATGTTTTGTGACACGAATTAAACTCTTTTGCTCCGGGTTACTTAAATGCAATTTTAGATTTACGTAAAAAATTGAGCAAAAAAACAATTTTCCAAACAGTGCTGTAAATAACTGGTATATAAAATTATGTGTGGAGGGGCCACAAAAAGTTTGAAACGTTAAAAGTGGGACGTGGCACAACAGTGAACCAATCAATAAGTATACACAAAACAAGTATACAAGAAGCTCGACTCTTAAGGCCTCACGCCCTCTCTCTCTAGCCTTGCGAGGCCTAATGGTAACTCACAACTCGACAAACAAAGAAAAAATAGGATGCGAAAAAATGTATCTTATGACTCAACAAACATCCCAAAGCTTCGAATTTAGTAATCATGTGATTTACTATTTACGAAACTTTGCCAACCACCTCAAAACAACTGGACATGAACCTACCAAAATACAGGACTGCACCATCTTACTACACAAACAATACAAAGGACGAAAACTGAACATATTAGAAAACATGGAAATTTATAAACAAAAAAACTTCAATGGACAGATCATAAATGAACAAATCAACACAAAATGCGACACCATATTCACACCACTCAAAACACTACACAAACGAAAACAACCAACTGACGGATTTACAGACCACCCTACACAAAAAAGACGTAAATTCCACAATTGACAGACCTTCCAACATGTTCCATTTATCTCTAGGGGGTTTCCCCCTGAGGTACATGACCTCCTCTCCCCGCCCCTTCCCCGACGCTCCATCACCCCTTTCACCTTTCTCTTTGTATATAAAGACCACGACCAACTGACTGACTCCAGTACTGACTTAACGGCCAGACGATGATGTCTTTACATCGAAAGCGCTTGCCCACAGTAACTCACAAGCCAGAGGAGACGGACTCACCTAATAGGTACGTTAACTTTAGTAATTTACTATTTATTTATAGTTCGCACTTTTTTGATTACCCAAAACATTTTCTGTGACTTTTTTAAAGCTCAACCTTTCGTTCATTTGCGCAATAAACGCCTGATTGTTCATCAACTTTCTTAATTTGAGGACCAAGGTATTCCTTCACGGTTCAAGGAGGATTATAAACATATAGAAATGTTGTTGAATAAAATAGAGTATTCAGAGCATAAATGGCAAGATTTTAAAATAGTGACAATGGTTTTAGGGGCTTTACGTATTTTCTTGGTTTCTTATGTGATTGGGATAGTAAAGCACGGACGAACCACTATGCACAAAAAGAAATGGCCAAAACACGTTTTTATGAAGCCTGGATTGAAAAGTGTCATAAATACGGCGCTAGTACAATAAACAATACGAAGGACGAAAACTGAACATATTGGAAAACATGGAAATTCTTAAACAAAAAACTTCAATGGACAGATCATAAATGAACAAATTAACACAAAATGCAACACCATATTGCGACACAACTACAAACTACACAAACGAAAACAACCAACTACTGATTTACAGACCACTATACAAAAAATACTTAGAACCGACAATCAATAGACTATTTAAAACGTACATTCTTCTCCCTTCACTTCCAGTGGGTTTCCCCAGAGGTGCGTGACCTTCTTCTCCCCTCCCCTACCAAACGCTACACCATCCCGCTCACCTTTCTCTTATTATATAAAGTCCACGGCCAACTAACTGACTTAACAGCCAGACGATAATGTCTTTACATCGAAAGCGCTCGCCCACAGTATCTCATCAACCAAAGGAGATGGACTCGCCAAACAGGTTCATCAACTTTAGTACCTAGATTCCTTAGGGCTGGATGGTACTGATATATTGGAGAAAATCAAATACTACCTTAGTGAAGAATACAAAGTAAAAAACCCTGCTAATTATTACACAACGGATTATTATTCACATGAACAGCTTGATCTAGTAACACGGCTCCGAGACCGATCCCATTCGATTCAGCATTGAAAAATACCAGTAAACCATACGAAACATGACCTGACTACAATGGACCGACGAAAACTAAATATTCCAGTCGCCCGTTGGCGCCTGTAGGCAATAGCACGACGTTGCGAGTCTAGCGGGCTGGTGGTTTTGATGGGACGGGACGGAGGGAGTACAAACGGCGAAACGTTGACTTCCACTGTTGTTCCCGCGAGTTCATTCAATTAGTAGACTTTGGCTCACTATAATTACTGTAATTTCACCATACGCAGTTGTACACGTCTGATACTCATTCCATTCGACCCAAGATGTAAAAATATCTTGAAAACGATACGAAACACGGCGTATTTGCGATTAAACTGCGTTTTGTTAATTTTTTTAACCATTTTGTGCCGATATGATGGCTGACTCTTGTTCGATGCAAAACATGAAAATGTAACCCAAAATAAAACAAAAAGCAAAAATGTAATTACTTTATCGGGCGATTTATCTGATTTTAATCGGTTTGAAGGAACGAACTGTGATGAACTAAAACTTAGTATATATACTTTAAGAGTATTGATTATACCGAGCGATGTGAGAAAAATAGAAATTAGCAATAATGCATAATTTAATTGTTTTAATCGGCCGATTTAGCTATTTTTTGAGGTTGGGTTAAAACTGTGACGTGATAGAACAATTCTAACCTCAAATTCGTGTTCAGCGACCTCTAAAACATCGGGTCATTCTAGTAGCATGCACAGCACATCCCTATAGTAACTTAAGTTTGTTATATACTAACTGATTGACATGATTTCATTCCCTCTTGACGTGACGATTTCTGGCAATTTGTTGCAAGCCGAAGCATGTTCCATGCTGCAAAATCTAAATGTGTAATAAGATCGCTTTCAGAGAATTTTGTAAAATTAACACTTAATTTAACAAGAAAGAGTAATACGAAAAAAAACTGTCCCGACTCCATTGTGCTCAGAGCACTACGCATCCTGTCTCTGAAACCATATTGTCCCACACATTATTCTACGTAATCCCAGCTGAATTATCGTTAACTGACAACACAGAATGAAAAATAATAATGAAAAACTTCTTATGTTGAACGCTGTAAAGGAAGAGGTTGTAGTTAGCGACTTGCTGCCTATCTTTTGCCACCAGCATGAAACTTGTTCAGCGTATCCGTCGGTCTACAGTTAACGTACCTGTTATGTGAGTCCGTCTCCTCTGGCTTGTGACTTAGTGTGGGCAAGCCCTTTGGATGTAAAGACATCATCGTCTGGCCGTTAAGTCAGTACTCTTTTGACTACTGGCGGACATAACCCAATTTCTTTAATACCTAGTATCCGTCGGTCATTTACTTTCCTGTACCTGAAGTGGGGAAAAATAACTGGTGCGTAGCAACATACAACTTTTAGTAGGTCGCGTAAATTCTGTATAGTTCAATGAATTTATTAGGATACATTTATGCAAACAAAATGGTGATACTAGCTTTTTGAAAGTAGCGTATACATTTTATTGGAATCGTTTCAACGTATAGATTAAAAAATGGTTGTGGAGTACAAAATGTGAATATAGGTTGCTGGAGGACACTCCGTCAGATTGATACAATTCAATTATGTGGTTAGCTTACAGATTCTAAACGCGTTCTGAAACCACGATGGTGCTAGAGTGGTCAAAATTCCAAATCGTATCTAGTTGTGCCCATTTACTCGGTGGTACGATCGAACGAAACCCGTGGTTGTTTTGAGCGAAAAATGGTTTACAGAAAAACGAAATTATGCCAGTTGTATCGCAATTACGTCGTGTTAGGTATCGTTTTCTGTGTATTTTTCGATGCTGCGTCGAATAGGGCGAGTTTCAGAGGTGTACCTGCGTCTTGCTTGAAAACTGTGAAATTACAGTATGTACAGTGAGGGAAATTCTACAACTTGAATATCACGCGGGTGATATGGCGAAAGTTATCGTTTCTCTCTGGCCTGCGCTCATTTCCCGCATCGCCGTCGACCACCTGTCGTCGGGTCGTGCTAAATGCCTGAGAAAATGTCAATTTTCGTAGCTCCGTGGTAGTCATGTCACGTTTCGTATCGTTTACTGAATCGAACGGGATGTTTCTTGGAGGTGTGAGTCTAGGTCAAGCTGTGCAAGAGAAGTATACACCTTTGCGTAATAGTTTACAGCATATTGCTATAAGTGTCTCTCATTTGACTGTTGAGTTCTCGCACAAATCAAGTGTCCTGGTCACTGGTAGTTGAATATCGATCATAAATAAATTCGGTAGGCGTCATCAAATTCCCGAGTTTTATCAAATGGCGTTTTTTGGATTCAGAAGCCCTTAAAACGTAAGATTCAAAAAGGAAAACTTGTTTTCCTTCGTAGACCAGTACGTCAGTTTAGATTAGACACTTTAGTCAGATGTTGATTGACATCGACAATTTGATGACGTTCAGTAGAAGATAAATAGTCAGTTCGTTGTACATCATCAAAGCTGTCGAGAAACCTGCGTGAACTTGGTGAGTTTCTGACACAATTAGATGATTCTTCACATTTCGGAAATCTCATCTTCGTGTGTAGTCTGATTTTCTGGAGCTCTCTTCGAGGGCGTAAAGTCAGGAGAGTCTCATTTTATGAACGCTTAAGCTTAAAAGTGAACTTCTGTCGTTGAAAGAGTCAAAGAAGGATACTAATGAGGCTATTGGACGAAGAGCGGTACATCATTATTTCCCCCCGTTACCCTACCTGCTCCGTAATATTGTAACGCGAGCTCACGAGCTCGCGATCAAAGCGGGCGTTATTCCGTCTAGAAAAGACAAACCTGCACCGGGGATTGGTTTTCTCTAACATCCCATCATATCGCGCTACAATATTCTCCACCGCTACCTCCAGGAAAATGTATAATTTATCCGTTTTATTTATTCTTCGTGAATACATGCATCCAGTATGACAATTGTCCCATAGAAGGCCCAGCTCGTGTTGGGCAGACGAGTACCACTGAGTGCCAAGGAACAGAGGCCACAATCCATTGGTCACAACAATAATAAGTACACTACAATTAAAATATTAAAAAAGAATTGAAAATTGTATCTCTCGTTCTTACGAAAATAAATGCATTTTGCCGAGTAAAGCGTCTGTGATGGATTATCTACTCACCTGGTTTGTTTAGGAAGTTTTTTTTATAACTAAGTATAATTTGTCTCGGTAGCGCAGTACACCCATTGCGAATTATTTTGAAGAGTGGGCCAGTGTTCTGTAGGAACTCGCTTCTAGTGGTGATTCGAAACAACACCTTTTGAATTGTAAATATAGGATGGATTGTTCTGAGATAAGCCTCGCCCGAAACCTGCAGACTGTTCAAAATGACGGATTGGGCTAACGAGAACAGTGTGTGGTTGTTCAAACGAGAGAAAACACATATTGACTTCCTCAATCCCTTGTTTTGGTTTGTTATTCATTCTGAATAATAACCTTATGTTTTCGGTCAGGAAAACCATTTGGTATTCCTGAATACCATTGTGCCCGCCATCTCGGCCATCCGATCGGACGAAGCCCATGGTTGTTATGGGCAAAAAATGGTTTAAAAAATTAAGAAAACGCAGTATAATCGCAAGTACGCCGTGTTTCGTATCGTTTTCAAGGTATTTTTACATCCTGGGTCGAATGGAATGAGTATCAGACGTGTTCCTCTGCGTATAGGGAAATTACAGTAATCATTAGAGTCAACTAATTGAAAGAACTCGGGGGAACTAGAGCGAAAGTCAACGTTTCATCGTTATTAGTACTCCCTCCCTCCCGTCTCATCAAAAACACCCGCCAGCTCGACTCGCAACGTGCCAATTGCCGAGGGTTCGCTCGGTTCGAGGTTCCCCATCCCAATTTCCCCGACTCTTTTTGCCTGACTTTTTGCACACCCCTACATCAGATCATAAATGCCTACAGACGCTTACGGGCTCCTGGCGCCGGGGGAGTATTCTTTGTCCGTAGTTCCATTGTAGTCAGGTCATGTTTCGTATGGTTTACTAGTATATTTCGATGCAGAATCGAATGGGATGGGTCACGGAGCAGTAATACTAGGTCAAGCTGTTCATGAGAATAATAAACCGTTGTGTAATAATTTGCAGGGTTTTTTTTGTACATTTATTAGTCTGTTAGAAATAAACGTTCCTCTTCGACCTAATAGGCAAACTATAATTTCAAGGTTGCTTTAAGTGTGATGAATTGCTACAAATGAAACCAGAAATTCATTGGTGCGAACTCCAGAAAGAGCCACTAGATTGTAGTTCAGGTACGAGATCCTTCACCTTCCTAGGACGAGTCAATCTCAGAACTCGCGTGCAGTCGAAGCCTGTATTCATCAATTGGTTTAAGTGATTAAGGAATGAATGTTGATGCGATTTCCAAGGCATTTCGCTGGAGAGTCTTGCTTGATATCGTACTATATGTAGTCCGTTGCGTTTGGAGGATAGTTTTGTGGACCATGCGGTTCTGATGTCCCTCCAATCACCGCTATTGGGAACGGGAGCAGGTACTCCGAACTGGGAGACCAAAGGTCCAGATGAGACGCACCTGCACCCCCTTGTAGATAAGGGTGTTTGAATAGAGATTTGACTTGACATGCTCTATTTCTTAGGCGTTGATGGAGATGAGTCAAATGGACAATTATCAACATGTGAAGGGGCGGGGGAAAGTGAGTGGGGTCGTAAAGATCGTTGCACCACGGCGTGAAGTTCAGAGGGAAGGTGCAGAATGAGTTCGAGTTTGTCCTTTAATCGGTTCACGTGAGGATTCACCGCCCTCCATTGCTTCACCTTCCGACTTCGACATTCCAACAAGCTTGATCTCGTTCCGTTCCATTGTTACTTCATGTTCCAACCGTGCTCGTAACAGCTCATATAGCGTAGCGTTGTAGCGTTGCCAAAAAAAAGTCAGTGTCGTAGTCTCATATATGCCTACACGTTTAATCGTAATCCTAAAACATTCGATAGCAACCATTGAAATTCCAGAATTGAAATTGGCATCATTTTTGAACCAACTTTTACATTTTCTCCCTTTAATTTCAGAACTGTAAGGGCGAACCGTTCCAAAAAGAAAAAAACGTTAACGCATCAATCATCAGTACGTTGGGCTTTAGATTAAGATCGCAGAAGTATAAGCGGCCCAATAAATTTCGGGGCTGTGTGCTCTTGCAGTTTCTACGTAAAACGTGTAATCACTTTGTAGGAACTGAGTAAAAACCCCGCAAATTATTACACAATGGTTTATTATTCTCATGAACAGCATGACCTAGTGTTATTGCTCCGTGACCCATTCCATTCGATTCAGCATCGAAAAATACTAGTAAACCATACGAAACATGACCTGATTACATTGGGACTATGGAAACTAAATATTCCCTCGGCGCCAGGCGCCCGTAAACGTCTGTAGTATGTCACGAGTGTGCGGAAGAAGTGGATGGAAAAAAGTGTCAGGGAAATTGGGACGGGGACACGGCGTTGCGAGGGGAGTGGGTGGGGTGGTTTTAATGAGACAGGAGGGAGTTAGGGAGTACTAACGACGAAATGTTGACTTCCGCTGTAGTTCCCGCGAGTTCTTTCAAATTAGTAGACTCTAACAATTACTGTAATTTCCCTATACGCAGTTGTACACGTCCGATACTCATTCTATTCGACCCAGGGTGTAAAAATACCTTGAAAATGATACGAAACACAGCTTATTTGCGATTATACTGCGTTTCGTTAATTTTTTTGACCATTTTTTGTCCATAACAACAATGTCCTTCGTTCGATCGGATTGCCGAGATGGCGGGCAGAACTAGATACCAAATGGGATTTTTGTGCGAAAGAACGAAGTTTTTAGACTACGTTAAAAGCACAAAACAGCCCGGACGGTGGACAGGGGACGGGTGACCGGGATGGGGGACAGCGGACGGACATTGCAGATTTGGAATCCCCATGTCTTGAAACGTAAAGTATCAAATTTTGAGGGGGGGGGGGGTTGTAAAAAATTGTTCGTGGCCGAAAACATAGGGTTATTATTCAGAATGAATAATAAACCAAAATCGATTGGATTAGTAGCTAAAGCCAAGATTCATTGTAAGGTATTAACGTCAGTAGATCCCATCTGGTAAATTCTGGAACGTTAAGTTGTACCGAGTTCATACGAAGGGAAGCGAAAAATAGATTGTTTTAGTACAAAGGCTGTATCAGTACGTGAGGCTTCAGTCTAGGAAACTTCCTGGGTAATGAAGTCGGGATCTGGTGCTGGAGGTACAGGAGCGATGTTTCAGAGTATCTTGTTTTATGCGTGTAGCAGACAGCTGACCACTTGTTTGGGTTCATTTTCAGCCTCCATCTATAGTTGTATATGACCTTGCTCTCCGTCTTTGGGACACACAGCATACACTTAAGTCGTGGAGCGCAGAGAAATGAGGTTCCGACCAGAACATATGTGCAGGTAGGGGCCTAGTATGCTACCTTGTGGCACAGATGCGTTTACCTTTCTGACCGAAGAGTATTCATTCTGTACTCCAACTTGTTTGGAAGGTGAGGACGAAGTAATACGCATTAATCACGCAAACCAATTGGAGAATGCAGGCTTTGACTGCCCACAAGTTCTGAGATTGACTCATTCTCGGAAGGCGCCGGATCTCCTACCTGAACTACTATCTACCTGCTTTCATTTGTAATATCTCAGCACTGCAACCGTAAAATTATGGTTTGCCGATGTACACTCGCTCGTTAAGTACCGATATTCGCTTGCTTCACATCGCGTTGCTTTTAGAATAAATCACTAAATATTTCACCTAATTTTTTCTTAATAGTGTACGGCAGGATATACAGTCAACCATATCACAATCATAAGCATGTAAAGGCAACTTCCGGGCGTTCTGCGGATAGTGTTGTGTGGCGAGAGGAGCGCAATAATACAAAATATCAATCGTCGATTTCAATGTTGTTTTTTGACATACATATCGCACGTAATATTAATTAATTGCCACAACAGCCACTAGTAGTAGTATCCGTAATGTAATGTGTGATTGCTAACATCCAAGCTATTTACGTGTTGCAATGGCTTTCGACTTCAAAAAACGCCATTCAAGAAAATGTTCTGTGTGCGCCTTTGAACACGAGTGACACATAACCGCTGAACTAGATCGACTCGAATTTCGCCGTGGGACTCCAAAAGAGGAGCATGAATAAACTCGGTACACAACGAACTATAGTTATCATAGTGATCAAACAACTAGTGTTCGACGCAAAGCCTTTGAGTATGAGTCTTTGACCTCGGACTTCCCTGCGTCATTGTCTCCGACCGCCTAATTGTTCCAACTATTTCAATACCTGCCCCTCACCTGCGGGAATCCCTCAGCTGCGGGTCCCCCAGCCCCCTTTCCCAGGTTTTCCCCTTTCTTTATTTCTTTCTCCCAAATTCATTTTCCTATCGACGACAGAGCTCTTCCAAAATCATTCTGCTTCCAACTATCGCACCAGTAACTTCTCACTCTCTCATACTGTTGCCCGCGCCAGTTCACGCGTTCCGAGTACTGTCCTTGTGTCGCCCATTTGTACTCCATCTCACCTCAATTCCGCACGCACGTATAATAGTCCTCCTCACGCTCACCGAGTTTCAGTTTTATTGCGATCCTCAGCTCCACCTCTCGTGCACCCAACAACTAGGTTTTTCTCTCAAAAACGGCTGTAATGATTTTGATTACATTTCTCGAATGAACAGTTCCTAATAACACGATAGTACTAGGAGAAAATTGATTTGTGCGCAGTTTTATACTTATAAATTCCGCTTAAATTGTACCACCGTTTTCCGGAATTCGTGGTTGGTTGTATGATAAATTACTTATACGATGAGATTTTCATAACTTTCGCGAGATAATTAGTAACCAACCCAGAAATACGGGAATTCCAAATTAGTTAACTCGATCCTATAAAAACATCATGTTGAAAGTTTCTTGGCATCGGCAACTCAATCAAATCCGGTACCTTGAGCGCCATCTGTTTTTATGCAGAACTTCGAAGCACGTTTGACCGTTTGATGTTATGTGAATGTAAAACAGATCTCATTAGTTGCTGAAGCCATGGGAATCGTCGAATGTACGATGCTAATTGTGTAATGCGCCGCGCTAGACATTTTTTCGTGGGTT
Organism: Pachypeltis micranthus; assembly: GCA_020466155.1. Lineage (NCBI taxonomy): Eukaryota > Metazoa > Arthropoda > Insecta > Hemiptera > Miridae > Pachypeltis > Pachypeltis micranthus. The sequence continues at coordinate 46,965,131 of CM035769.1, forward strand.
CTAGCTTAGTTGGGGTTTTAATCTCAGCGTTTGGTTGTCCTTCACTTTCAATTCCACGCTGGCTTCCCTCTCATATCCCTCTTATGAACCCTCACTGATGTGGCTTTCCTTGAGAGGAGCACACTGAACACGGCCATTTCACTGCCGCTCGAAAAGCAAACACTTTTCCTTTTTCGAGGTTATTTCAGATCCACCTTGTCAGAGCTTGACCTAACAAACGCGTGTTTTTATTATCTACACTCACGATCCTTTCTCTCGCTCTGGTCCTTTCAACCTTAGCCCTTCTTTCTGCTTTTCTGCGCGTTTTTTTTTTGTTTCCTCCCCGCCCCTTTCGATCCCGCAAAAGTTTCAGTGAATTCTCTCAACTCGTGCGGGGCCAGTTTAGGAAGTTTATACTCCGGCGATGACAAGGCTCCAGGTCGGGGTCATCACGGCCCTCCAGCTACGGTTATGTATGCGGGTCACAAAATCTGGTTATGTCAGACGCTGAAGTTAATGGACTAACTTTGCTAATTCCCTCCGTCTTGATGTCCCGAGGAAAAAACCTACCGTTAATGTTCTCCTTTATTACTCGCCGTAAATTCGAATTGTCTTCTGGAAAACGAGAATGACGCTATGAGCTGCAGATTAGTTGAGTTGGAAAACTATAACTACGGGGGTATAAATTGAAAAGTTAGACCCAGTAGAACCTACTGCGAACTGCATATGTGTAGGTCAACGTACTACGTGTAAATTACTATCGACAAAGCAATGTATTCCATATTTTCCGAAGGGTTTGAGAATAACGATGTTCTGAACAGACCACGCACCTCCCACTTCCCTTGGTCGCATTCATCATCGACAATTCGGATAATGGACAGCTCAGGATTTGTTCGCTTCATCCAGCGAGGTACCTTACATTTTTACAATCAATCCTCGTGTGTGGCAATCGCACCTGTTTGACGCAAGTCGAATCAGTCCTAGTCCCTTGACCTCGGATTTCCCCACGTCTGCCTCAACGGGACTACCTCACGCTTAATGACAAGGTTGTTGCTCCCTCTTACCCCCTTGTACCTGTGAAAATTCCACTCTGCTAATGGCCGCGGACTTACCAGAGACTGGGGGTTTTCTTTCTTTATTTCTCCTCTCCACAAGAGACAGCTCCTCCTCTGTACGCCTTGTTATAAAACCCCTTCTCCTTCCCTTTTTCGGACACTACTGTTTTACTCAATAGCCCGGGCGTTTCTCTCTTCCGCTCTTATTTGTCTCCCTGTTAAACTCTCCCAACGCCCAAACCTCGTGTAGTTGTGGTCTCATTTACTACAACGTAAGCAGACAAAATTTGGTAGAGTTCACACTACCAAATCTACCGCGAATCTACCGTGCAATCTAACGCGAATGTCGATTCTAAATATCTTGTAAGTATTTCTGCGAGCACCTAGCGTCTCTCGATTTTCTAATACAGTCCATTCCGTCGATTAGCCTTATTCATCTGCGCCCACCAACACCTTTGAATGTTACTAACTCCTCCCTCCAAACCTGTGGTGTATTTTAAGTGTAAGTGCACTAGCTTGCGGCAAATCCAGTACTAGAGTTTGCAATGAATAACTTTCGTGCCATCGCAGTAATTTTCTTGCTCCTTTTGCTGGGACCAAGGGATTTTCATCAGGTTCCCACGAGGCTCTCACTTTGCCTCGTCAGTCTTTGAAAAAATATCATAGTTACTGTGTGCGTTTATAGGAGAAACAGAGGAAAGTTATGAAACGGCAGTAGTTTGAACTCAGGAATTTTCAAGGCTGTTTTATAGCCATAATTATTTTATGGCCACCGTCAAGTTCCCTCGTTTAGAGAGCTCATTCAATTCATCCACTTTATCTTTTTTTTCAGAACTGTTAATGTCGTATGGCCGAGATTTGTGAGACAGTTTATTGAGCTTCTGCAGACTTTCCCACATTAGAAATTCAATAAAAAATGTAGCTTTTTCGATAGAAAAAAAAATTGTTATTTTGATAGCCGTGATAACTATTGTTAGTTTTGGACTGATTAAGCTGATGCTTCTTTTGGCGTGTTCCCCTTGCATGAATATTAATATATTTTAGCCAATTTGGTTCTAAAAGTCACTCTCAACTTCCCTTTCTACTCTATCCTTACAAACCGAGACGGGTTAGTAAGCCAGCTTTTATAAGTTTCGACTAGCAAGTTAGCAGATTACGCAGTCGACATGACATCAGGCAGCCATTTGTTATTGAAGTTAGCAACAGCAAGGTGCATAATGTGTATGTTCAGTTCATGTTAGTGTATTCGTGTTTCAGCGATAAAAGGCAGCACCGCGAGCTCGTAACGAGAAAAAAATTCACTTAAAAATGCACGCTTAAAATTACATGTTAAGGCCCATTTAAACTGCCCGAGCGTTTGGTGCGAACAAGGGTTACGAACGAGCGTTCGTTCGAGGCTCAGGCAGTGCGAACTGTCGCCTCGAGCCGAGAAAGGTTCGCTCATGCTCGAGGCTGATCCGCCGATGTCGGTTTTCCGTTCAAAGGGATGCTAGTTTGGCGCTCGTTTAGTGTAAACACGCCGCTCTCCAGCGTGTCACAGCGTTCGCCAAATCGACTCTAGTTCCTGCTAAGTTGTTGAACATCTTTTCCATTGTGATGTTGAGAATATAGAATCAGAATTGACGCAGCGGTAACCGCAACTTTCACAACCCGGGTGCCATCTGTTCTCAGCAAATGCTCGCGAACAACTGGTCGGCACGAAAGGCTCGAGCAGTGTGAACAGTGGGTTCTTCAGCGTTCGTCCTCGTTGAAAACCGTCGAACAACGATCGCGAATGCTCGATGCTCGAGGATGTTCGGGCAGTGTAAGTGTACTGTACCACTAGCAAGGAATTCTGAAACTTTTGGAATTATCAACGATCATTCGGGGCTGGCATGGCAGATGTAGTTATTGGATTTCAGCCATTCTACCATTATTGGACCTTATAAAATTTCTTTGTATTTATAACAATATAAATATAATAACCGTGTGCCGTACTTTCGCGAAAAAAGACAAACCCTACAGGCACAACGAGAGAATTGCGAAAACTCATGGGTGTGAAGGAATTTGTTGTCAGGGGAGGCTGAAGTGATATATATCGTATCAATTACATTCTATATGTGACTATGCCCAGTGAGAGAGCGAAACGAGAGGGCGAGAGTTCACATCTTTGCATTTCTGTTATTTTCGCTTTTTATTTTCCTTAGTCCTTCGAGATGGGACGGAATTTCTAGTATTATGCTAAAAAAGAAGTAATCTTCAGATCGTTACGTTTAGGAGTCTTATTCAGGAAATGGTGCGTGTCTCGAACGTTGTTGCGATAAAGGGAGAAACAAATCGTTTCTAATTCGATGTGTCGTTTTCAAATCCACTTAGAATGCCCCTTACCTTAACGAAGTACCTTATTCCGGATCGAGATCATTCGAAAACTAACAACAGTTACCTAAGGGATTGTTCAGCACAGGCCGAAGTAGTTGGGATCTTCAGCTTGAGCCTTTCCCAGGTGTGTTAGACCCTGCTGTTTCAGACCCTTTTTCATGTCTGAGAACTACCCATTCAGTTGGCTTCTCCTCCAGACAAAGGGATTAAAAGGGGTTTAACTAATGAAGCGGCAACGATTTCCCCTTTCTGGACTTTCCAAATTATCTTTCCCTCCCCACGATTTACCTCCTTCACCAACACACACACACACATCTCTTCCCAGGTACACTCGTCTCCCAGTGCTCACTAAAGACGTTCCTCTATTAACTATCGGGCGAGTCACAGCTCTAATCACTCTCTCTCTCTCTCTCTCTCTCTCTCTCTCTCTCTCTCTCTCTCTCTCTCTCTCTCTCTCTCTCTCTCTCTCTCTCTCTCTCTCTCTCTCTCTCTCTCTCTCTCTCTCTCTCTCTCTCTCTCTCTCTCTCTCTTTCTGCTCCTGTTTCTCTCAGAACCAGCTTACTTGCATTCGGAGCCCCCTTGTGTCTGCGCTTATATGCTCAACCTCATATCGCTATTATAGTCCTCACTCGCCCCTGCTTTTATTTATCAATTCCGTTCCTAAGCTCCCCCTTTCGTGCGCCCAACACTGATCAGTATTTATTTTCTTCAAAAAGGGCTCCAACGATTTTGATAAAATTTTGTGGGGATAGTTCCTCACAATGCAACAAAATTTGGGGAGGGCTCATCTTTTTGCATCTTTCCATCATTTTCGTTAGTCTTTTTCAACGCTGAATCCGAATCCGCCGTCCGTTTATTTTTAGTGAATCAAGTTTTTACTGTACCTGGCCAAACTACAAAGGCTCGGGTGCTTAATAATAGCAGGGGCGATGAAAACCGACCGCACCTACCAGTACCATCGAGAAAATGTTTGACCTCCTTTTCCTTGATATATATGCCAAGCAGAAAATATGAAGACGGCGTACAGACTCACCCGGCTTGGGGTAGCTAAGGTTAAGGTGCCATTGGCGATTGATGGGCACCTGCCTATATTCAGCGACTTGGAAACCATCACGGAGCTCTACATGATCACTGACATGATGGTGCCCATGTATGAATTCTATAGGAAATACAGCGTGGACCAGAAAGAAACTTATGGAACAGCGAAAGCCGCCGGTCTTCTAATGGTATCAACATCTACACATATAAATCGAAAACTGCAGGATGTGACTGGAAGAATTGGGAAGTACATTTCTCTAGGTCCCTCTTGAACGGTTTCTCAAGCAGAGATTCGTGCTATCATTCAGGCATCATAATGCATGAAAAATGCTATAGCAATAAAACTATCAACATAATGACTGATAGTCAAGCGTCTTGTAAGGCGAGGGAGTGAAGGATGTGACTCAACTCCCATCAAACTCTTAATATTGGATGCCTGGGCATGAAGGGATCACTAAATATGAGCTGGCGAACCATCTGGCTGACTTGGTTCGTCTACTGTATCTATAGAGCTACCACCTAACTGTGGGACTACTCTGTCACAAGCGAAGAGGTCTGTGAAAGTGTGCGTCTGGAGAATGCATCAGAAAGGATTGTACGCTTCAAACGTTTTATCTCGGGGCGAACACCCGAAATAAGACAGTCTTCGAAGAGTGGAGAGGAAGGATCTAAGGCAGATCGTGGGGATCATAACGGGGCCCTGTAAAATGGACATGGAAACATATGTAAGATCGACACCCCCGGGGTAGATGGTGTGGCACAGAAGAGGAGGCTCCATACTGTCCTAGAGTGGACATCAAAGAAGACTCTTGCAGGAAATACTTAACATTCTTTAGGAGGCTAGGCATGGGCCTGTGAGACATTAAGACTGACACAAAAAGTCATTAGGCCGCGAAGCTCATCCCCATGTTGGGACAGTCTGAGATTTTTTCCTTAGTACAAGTTTCGTTAGATGTTAATTGCACCACTGATTCCGAACATGACCGTATTTTTCTTTTGAGACCTTATGAAAGTTGATATTTTTACCAAAATGTTCCAGTCGTTTTTTACAGTTCTTTCGGGCACACTTTCCTCCCGGCATCAAATCCACCACTACTATAGAACATTCCACGCTGACTCCAGATAGGTATATTAGTTTTCCTTCTGAAACCTCGTTGAAACAGTTATTTTCCCCAAACCGTCCCAGCAGTTCTTCGTAACCACAATGAGACAAATTCCGTTTCTTGTTTTATTGATATACATGCGTACCCATAGAGAATACTATTAATGATTTGTGAGTGAGGTATTAAAGAAATTGGGTTGTGTCCGCCAGTAGGCAAATACTAAAGTTAACGTACCTGTTAGGTGAGCCCACAGTAACTCACAAGCCAGAGGAGACGGACTCACCTAACAGGTACGTTAACTTTAGTATTTGTGAGTGAGTTCTGTAATTTGTGTGCGGGCAACACGATAAATTCTGGAACCAGCTTCACCCCGTTCGAGCTAAACATCACTGAACGTACGAGGGGCCGGGGAAAGTTGTGATCCCTCGCTTTGGTTTTTTATGAGAGACCACCCCTGCCCGGTTTCAGAGTTGGTTATACTCTCGAACCGTTTGCATTATGCCGCGCGCGCGCGCGCGCGTGCTCAATGTCTCTTGTCATTTTCGGAATTGAAGTGTCGAAAGAAGTCCGCGAAAATCGACCGAGTCGTTAAGCTTCGTTAATGCTTTCAGTCGTTACGCCGAGGATTCTTACATTTTCCGGCCATTAGGCTGCAACTTAGGCGAAAGGAAAGCGATTCTCAGCCACATTTATACCTTACGGACCACCGAGTCCACAAAGACGGGATTTCCCCCCCTTTTTTTTGAGGCGATGAAGACCTATATTTATGCGGCGGCAGTGAAGGCAAGAGTAGGGAAATTAGTGGTGACTATGCGTTCACCTAATCTGCCGAGTGCATGACATTGGAGAGCGCCGATTTTAACTAATGTTTTTAATTGAGCATTCTGGAGAATCACATTGGCTCATTCTTCTCGAAAACCGTGTTTTTTTATGCTTCTTGATTAAAATACTATTCGCCCAAAGATTAGACTGGTGTGCAAGGAGTCGGACGATCATGTCGTGCTTATACACAGTTGCCCATAATCTGGCTCTAGTGTGCAGCAAGTCTTTAGTGCGTGTTGACTATAGCTGTGAATCCAGGAGTCACGTCTTTATTAAATTTCTTGCACATTTTAAAGAAGAGTAAGAGAATTGAGGAAGAAGTGGTCGAGCCAGGTGCTGAATTTATCCATGTCGGGCCAGGAAGCAACGCTATTTCCGTATCCTTTTTGGTTTATTATTCATTCTGAATAATAACCCTATGTTTTCGGTCACGAAAAATTTTTTACAACCCCCCCTCAAAATTTGATACTTTACGTTTCAAGACATGGAGATTCCAAATTTGCAATGTCCGTCCGCCGTCCGGGCCGTTTTGTGCCTTTAACGTGGTCTAAAAAATTCGTTCTTTCGCCCAAAAATCCGATTTGGTATCTAGTTGTGCCCGCCATCTCGGCAATCCGATCAGACGAAGCCCGTGGTTGTAATGGGCAAAAAACGGTCAACGCGGGAGCTACAAGCGTTTCGTTGTTTGAACTCCCCCCGCCCCGCCCGTCTCATTAACAAACTCGAGAGGCGAGCGTGCAGCGCGCCTCCTGCTCGCTTCCCTCCCAACGACTCTGCCTCCCGCTCTCCACTCAACTCGCCTTTCGCTTCGAGCGCCCCCCTTCCAATTTCCCCGACGTTTTGGTTTTAATACGATTCAATTTTTTTAGATTCTTTCGTTTCATTCTCATTTTGTTTTTTTTTCATAGTTTTCTGGTTAAATTTTGCTATTAGTATTTAGCGTGCATGTTTTCATATTAAAATTCAGTTTTTTCTAGATACTTTCGTGTTTTGGTTTATTATTCATTCTGAATAATAACCCTATGTTTTCGGTCACGAAAAATTTTTTACAACCCCCCCTCAAAATTTGATACTTTACGTTTCAAGACATGGAGATTCCAAATTTGCAATGTCCGTCCGCCCGCCCCCCTCCCCGTCCCCCGCCCCCGTCCCTGTCCGCCGCCCGCCGCCGGGCCGTTTTGTGCCTTTAACGTGGTCTAAAAAATTCGTTCTTTCGCCCAAAACTGATTTGGTATCTAGTTGTGCCGCCATCTCGGCAATCCGATCGGACGAAGCCCGTGGTTGTAATGGGCAAAAACGGTTAAAAATTAACGAAACGCAGTACAACGCTGAGCTACAAGCGTTTCGTCGTTTGAATTCCTCCGCTCCCGCCCGCCTCATTAAAAACCAACCGCTTCTCGAAGCGAGCGAGTCAAGCGGCTCCGCCGCTTCCTCCCAACGACCGGTCTCTCCATTCGCCTTACTCTTCCAATTTCCCTGACGTTTTCGTTTTAATACGATTCAATTTTTTTAGATTCTTTCGTTTCATTCTCATTATGTTTTTTCATAGATTTTTGGTTAAATTTTGATATTAGTATTTAGCGTGCATGTTTTCATATTAAAATTCAGTTTTTTCTAGATACTTTCGTGTTTTTTTTGTTTATTTTAATATTACAATTCAGTTCTTTTCGACCTTTTTTTGGGTTTCATTATGATATTTTTCGATGCTGAATCGGACAGGATGGATCTCGGAGCATTAATGCTAGGTCAAGCTGATTGTCCGAATAATAAACCGTTGTGTAATAATTTGCAGGGTTTTTTGTTTATTTTAATATTACGATTCAGTTCTTTTCGACCTTTTTTTGGGTTTAATTATGATATTTTTCGATGTTGAATCGAACAGGATGGGTCTCGGAGCATTAATGCTAGGTCAAGCTGATTATCCGAATAATAAACCGTTGTGTAATAATTTGCAGGGTTTTTTATGTGTGAACGGAAAAATGAGCTAACTGAAAGGCGTTTTATTGATTTGCTTTCCTTCAGCCCTTTGTCTCAGTAGTTTGGTCTGAGGACCTAGTCACCCTCACTCGCTGTGATCGCCTAAAGCCCGACTTTGCCCTCGGTCTTTCTCATTTACTTTGCACAGTCCCCCGTCCCACCTCATTCCTCATTTGTTTGTGGCTGATGTTACTTTTTAGATCACGCTCTTCCCTGCACCTAGGGGTTTTTTAAAAACCAATGTCACTTCTTATGTGTTTTTTTTCTCCGACAGAAAACCGCTGTTCTTTGCTATCGCTTTTCTATTGTGTTTAATTTCCGCAATGTGGATGTCCCCTTATACCATAACCTGTTTTTTTGTATCCATGAATCAAAGCAATCCCGGTTTTATTACTTTTCATTACTCGAAGGGTAGTATTAAAAAGTAAAAAAATAAAACAAGGTATTGGTTCGTGTAAAAAAATAGCTGGGATTTTAGGTTTTGGCGCCTACGGAATCCAAAAAACCTAATCGCCACACATGGTTTGTATATCTTGGGACACAAACAACATTGTTTGTCACCCAAACGAGTGCAGGTTGTCTAGGTCAGTCCAGACATCCTTAGCCATCACCAACCTTCTCATGGTAGTCGACAGTAATACCCTAGTAATGGTGGCGAACGAGGAGGTTACCCTTGCCAGCGGGTTACCGCTCTTTTCGTTGCCCTTCTCCCGCCTTGAGTGGCAATAAAAATAGGCCTCATAGTTCTGGTTGCCCTGGACGTCGACTACCCATCCTCACTTTCCACCGCGATTGACAGCTGCCAAAGCCGGTACTCTCAAAAGCCGAAGGCCTAAGGTCCCACGTCGGGCAGAAGCATCCTGTCCAATGGACTGAGGTTTTAACGTGAATAGGACTGTGTATGGCCCATGTCAACAAACATTTAGCAGAGCGATTTCCCACCTGTACACTCCTGTACTACAGCATCAATTAAAGCCGTGTGCCAGAAGCTCGAATATAGGTTGTTTGTGGAAGGTATAACTTCCGCGAATAGCGACACGCCTCTCTAGTTCATCCCATCTCAGACATGGGTCAGCAGCCATACCTACCAGCCTCAGGCTCTTTGTCCATTTTGAGGAGTGACATTTTGAGGCTTGACGAGCAGGTGAGTGGTTATGAGATTTCGCATATTCTGGTAAGAAAGACTGCTTCTGGCCCTGGTGTTTCTGTGAACGAGGTTGCATGTTATCTGCACTGTATTTATCCAACAGTTGAGAACCAGATTGGTGTGGAGAAATAGAACCATGACTGCTCGAATCTGCTTCCCACCAATGAGCAAAGGGCAGCTAGAAGGATGAGGCGTGCGGAGCCCAAAGTTCAGCTTACTCTTTGTGGCGCATTGGGAGCCTCTCATGTGTGCTCTCAGCGGCCTCAGGTGCAATAAAAGAGCTGAGGAGATGCGTCAGCAGGCGTTCTTCGAGGTATCACCATCACGTGTATTGCTCGGATCGTACTTGAACTGGTGGTCGTTTTATCGTGGTTTCCTTTGCCGTCCCATTTATCGTTAGCCGCGGCAAAAAAAGTTTGACAGTAGTTCAATTTACGGTTGAAACGATTGTGCGTTTTCTTTTTTATTTTTGTTTTTTGTTGGGGGGGGGGGGGAGGTACCAAAACGTCTTCTGGCAATCCAAACCCATATTTTGTTTTTCGTAGTTTATCATTTTTCCAATTTACTCAAAAAGCGGCTCCAACGATTTCGATTACGGGGTTCCTCTCAACTAATTGGTACCTACACATCGTTCTGCATAAATGTTTTTGTAGAAATGCGTTGAACGAAAATATGTGTATACACAGCAGGTCGTCCAATTTGTGGGAATTGCGGAACGCTGTGTGTTGCTACGCACCAGAAGTTGTCTGAACAATGAGTTACATTTTACGCTTCAATTGGGTCCAGGTTTTTACACGATTCCAATCACACAAATACCCAACATTATTTTTAATTTGATGTTACTGTAACCTAAGTTCTTGTTCATCCTTTTGTTCACGTGTTTCGAAATATGTGAAAAGGAGAAGAATTATCAAAGTTGTCGTATTATTTCGGCCAAGGTATACGAGTATAATTCCAGGAGAGAAACTGATGACTCAAAAGTGGCATTCCATGAATTTACTCCTGCGTATTGACAACCAACCCGGAACCGTTGGACACCTTGCATCAGGTTCGCCTTCACGCCTCTCTGCGATGGCTGCTCTTCTTATTCTCTCCTTCCTCACGAGAATCTTGAAGGGAGCCCCTATTCTCATACGTCCTCCCATGCTGCCCACGACTTGGGGAGGTTCAGAAGTGGTCTTTCCTCTGTATCTTCATTCTTCATCCCAGCAATGCAAATTGAGCTATGCACCTCCAGTTTCCCTCCGAATGCAGCATGGAGCTGACGAATGCCTCTGGCGTGAGCTGACCACCTGTGTCTTCCACTGTGCGCCGCCAGGCTGCCCACCTCTGGAACGAGAAGATGGCATGGCAAGCCACCCAGACAGCCGCAGAGCCACGCTCGCCCTTGAACCTGTGGGATGGCTGGTTATGCTACCTAAATGTCACCGTGTTGATACTTCCTTCGCGCAGGTCATACACCCTTCATTAGTATGTTTGGATGCGTTCCAAAGTACACTTCTATTTGGTATGATTTTAAACTACGAAGGTATCACGCACGCTACAAATTTTTAGCAAAGCAATTCCTTTCGCTCTGCATTATGTTCTGGGGACACATTCGGTCCTTGGAATGTCCTACTGTCCACATTTATGCGACACAAGTCCAAAGGCGTTGAGGTGCGCTCGTGCACGATGAGAAACACGTTTATTGACTGTCTCCTCCCAGTTTCCTCCTGGAAATACTAAATCCTGGGCCTTCTCGTTTGGGCCTCATTACCCTCCTTAATAATTCTCCGTTCTCTGTCTCTTGTGTCCCCTTTCTAACTTTCATAGCGGACAGCCTCCTCCCTAATTTTTACTCTTGCAATATCTCTGTCTCTCTCTTAGATCTTAAATTATATTTATTTGGTTATAGTTTTAGGCATGTTCTATAAATATTTCTGCTGCACGCGCTTTCGGTTCTAAACTCCTTTACCCGGCGTTAACGACTTGTTATTTTGTCGCTTCCTATCCACCCTCCTGTTGAGCAAACTACTTTCGGGAATCTTCCGACGAAGGGTAGCTCCTCGTTGTAATCTCTCGTCGCGAAAACGGGAGAAAGTGGAATTCTCGTGTTTTCCCTTGTTAGAAGAGTCGTCTATTTGTTATACAATTTTACCCTTATTATCATTCAAACAGTCTCCAGTTTGTTGTACTCCAACTTTACTTTCCGGATTCTCTGTCTTTACGCCCTTTAGCTCATAAAGCGGCTCTTCGTGAGTTCTTATTTACTTTTTGTTGCTGATTGTCTCGGAGTTTGGTTGTCTACTTCTGATTTCGCCGGTTATTACTTGGAATTGACTTAGAACCGGTTCGTCAAGACTTTTCCGTTGGAATCTTCACTTTCAAAAGTTCTTAAGTGAACGGACTCTTGTTTGCGAAACCTAAGAAGGGGCGACACCTCCAAAGTGATTCGCTGTCCAAAGGATACACGATGGCTTAATTGTAACAATTTATCGAAGTCGTCCGTTTTCACATCTTCTCACCGCTTTATGTGAATTTCTCAGCGACTACGTTTTGCTGGGATTTTATTCAATCGACTAGCGTTGAACTTTTATTCTAGACCCAGGGGGCTGATGAGGAGGAGGTAAAGAAGATCAATTGTTCCACAATCCTAAAGAACTAGTGAAGAGTGGTTACGATCCTTAATAGTGTACAGAGAAATTCCACACCGTTGCTTTCTAATTCCTTGGCCGTTCGGAAGTTTTTCTTCGATTTTTGTCCAGATCTTTACGTGTTGAAAACTATCAACCCGGAGGGATGCAGTCGTGTCTTAGTCAACCAGGCAGCCCTAGACATCACCAACCTCCTCTTGGCGGTAGTTATTCTCCAGACCAGTGGTCGGCAAACTTATTAGCCCAAGATCCAAATATGCAAATTAAAACGATTTGACGAAATTGAGGGCCAAATCTGTTTGTAAATGTAGTAAACATCAATAGAAATTTTAGAGATTCTTCAAATTATAGGTAAATACATTGATTCATTGATAAAAAATAATTTGATGCATAGTAAAGCATCCATATAAACACTACTTGATGCAAAGAATATTCTTGTATCTCCTCCTTGAAAGTTTCAAGTCCTCAAGTTGCTGGTTGTTGTTGTTAATTTTAGGCACATTTCGCAGTCTGCACTCGAACGTACAACAGTTGCCATCGACCGATTAGAGGCTGGGCATGCCCGTAGGATATTTGTGCCAGAGCCACACTCAAGAGTTCAAAGAGCCCCACTTTGCCGACCAGTGCATCAGACGGATACAGGTCTCCTTCCTTGTGGAACATCACACATGAGGTCCTGGTTTCCCTGGATTTGTATTTCGGTCAGAGAAAATGCCTGAATTATTGGGCGTTGTTTGCGGCAACCTCAAAATCAGTATAGGTGGAGGATCTGGAACTAAAGCTTCAGGCTCTAATGGTCCGCTGCGCGTGTTAACTATCTCCGTCTTGAGAGATATAAAAAAATCTTCCACCTCATTGGAACAGCCAACTTCCACAATTAAAACAATCACCAAGGTCTACATTTTGTTGTATTGCACTCTCCCCCGTCCCACCCAGCTCCTGCTCAGTCTTTGTGAGTTCTGTAACTGACTTATGGAGACAAACCTCTACATGTCGATGTGTATGATTAATGCTCTCTCTCTCGTGAATCGGAGCCTAGCCAAGACTATCCTTAATTATCCTTGCCTGGGGTGTGATACAAAATCTCCCGACTGCCGTTAAGCCAACTTAGAACAATTCTTCCAATTCCCAACAAATAATTGAAACAATTGCCAGGGTTGCTGTTTTTTTCGGATTTCGAAAAAACTTATTCCTGGGAAAACTCCCGTTGCTCCATCAGCCGTCTACTAGCTCCTCCCCAGTCTGTATGTTCTGGCATCCCACCCTCAACTTTCCTGTCTGTACGTTCTTTGATTCTTCTAGTTCACACTCACTGGAGACAAACCCCTAAATGTTATAGCCTATGATAAATGTTCTCTCTCTCTCTCTCTCTCTCTCTCTCTATCATGAATTGTAGCTTCACGCTAACTAACCTATGCAGTTCACTTTTCTATCCTCTCATATGTCCACTAACTCGTTGCATTTATTTATTTTCCATTACTCAGTTGCCTCAATCATGTGTGGCTGTGAGGATGTTTGATTTATTATTCATTCTGAATAATTCACCGATGCTTCCAGTCAGTAAAATCTCTCTCTCAATTTCGACACTTAACGTTTCAACGCGTGGGAATTCCAAATCCGCAATTGTCAGCCGTCCCATCCATATTTTCCTTCAACGTGGTTAACAAAAATCCGTTCTTTTGCGCCAAAAGTCCATTCGGGATCTAGTTGTGTACGCTTAGTCGTAATTCGATTGGACGAAACCCATGGTTGTGATGGGCAAAACTTGAGTTTAAAAACTTAGGTTAAAACGGAATATTTGACAGTTTCATGGCCACTACGTCGTGTTTGGTATAGTTGCCCAAGTATTTTTCGATGCTGAGTCTTATAGAACGGGTCTTAGAGGTGTAAGACTGCGTCTGGAAACAGCGAAATTACAATAATAATAATTATTATCATTATTATTAGGCGAATTCTACCACTTGATGGGGCTCTCGGGACGATGTAGCAGAAATTGTCTCTCCGGGTTGCGCTCATTTTCTGCACTGTCTCCCGTCTCACAGTGCCAATTGCATCACGTTAGATAAAATAGGATATCATAATGAATCGTAGTGTGTTGCAGCGTTTTACAACGTGTAGTTTTATTGAGAATCAGAGAGGATGGAGATATTGTTAGTGAGTTTGTGTATTCCTCACATTTTCTAAAGGCTATTGTTATGCTGATATGTTCAAGTGCAGACTCTGTAGGCGTTTTAGCGATTATTAATTAAAATAAGATCGTGCAGAAGGTCACCCGCCCTTCGTTTACCCGCCCTATTAGCTTTTTAAATTCAACCGGAGTATGCCCCAGAGATTTATTCGCATTAAGGAGCACATCCCGTTACATACATTTTAATTCGAGTAAGTTCTAAATCCCATTTAATTTTCCTTTCATCATTTACTGGCCAAATAAAACTCGCGCATCCTCAAATAATTACTTTGAGTGCTCCCTCTTCTTTGGTATCAGCTTTTCAACGAATGCCTCCAAAGCATATCAACAGACCTTCAGGCGAACGATTACTGCCTTTTAATTTGACTCGCGATGGCGAGAAGGCGAATTTTCCCCCCATTTATTGATGCTTGAGTTGAGCCGTTTGATGGTTGCCTCATATAATTCTGGGAGTTGATGGTTTGCGGTAATGGTGGTGGTGGTGGTGAAGAGGGGTCGTTTTACGATTCGACTAAACGCAAACGAGAGCCTCCCGTTTCCCTTCAAAATGCGCGTTAATTGCGCGATCCCTCCCCTCGTTTCGTGTCAATCGTCCCAAAACGAAGCTCCGCATAATCTCAAACGTCCTCTAATTGCCTAGCGTAATTTCCATTCGATCGGCGTCGTGTATTTTGTGGAACGGCCCGCCCTGACCTTAACTTTGGTTGAGAGCCTCAACAACTAAGTCGTTAACCTCCGTTGTTTGGCCCTCTCCACTTTTTCTTTGGCGTGTCGCCAAACCCTTTTATTCGGACGCTCCTTTCATCCCCCTACGGCTTCCCATTAGCACTTGAAGGTCTCAGTCTGTGCCCTGTTTTAATTTGCGGCAACTACTCTCGTGATATGAACGCTGCTCTTCTGACGAATTTCAGTACCCGTCCATCATTCCTTACATTGGGAAAAACATCCGCTGCGAATTACACGACTTAACTATGCGCTCTATAATATTTAATCGCCTTTATTTATTTAAATTTTCAAAGTTTCCGCACCCCAACGAACATTTGTATAACTAACTGAGAAAAAATTGAGTTTCCCTCGAATCTTTTGACTTTAAGGGCTACTGAGTCCGAAAAACAGCATTTGACAAAATGGTCTGTTCGTATGTAGTGTGACTTTTTGGTGGTACTGGTTGTTCAGGTAGTATCTGGCAGCTGGAATCTTGCTCTAAATTGGCAAGTCAAGAGACGCAAATATGACAGAATGGATCTTCGTATGACGGTGTCAGAAGCTCGTGGAGTGAAGGGAGGTTAAATTAGGGTTGGAGCATTGACCGTGTCCTGGCGCGACGTGTAGTGCTAGGAAAGCGTTGGGGAGATGGGTCAAGTGGGTGAGTCAACAGGCGTTCTCTGAGATATCACCACCCGCGCGTGTTGCTCGGGTTGTATCTAAACTGGTGGTTGTTCTATCGCGGAACATCCTCTTATAATTCTTTTCTTCCCCGTCCCCATCCTTCTATCTCTCTAGCTGGGTTAGGGTAGACTTCCTTAATGTTATTTATTTAGTTCCTCCCTTTTGTGGGTGCCACCCGCCCATTGATGGTGAGAAAATGGCTGAACTGAATTGGCTCATATTTTATATCTTGTCTGAAGGTCGTCATGAGACGCCAAAATAAGGGCATTTGTCAAACCTTTATAATATACTGCAGTTGTCATACACACAATACATCATCCGGCAAAATGGTGTGTCTGAACACGATTTAATGAAACAACACCAATTTTATATTTTGCCTGCAGATCAATGTGAGACTCCAAAATACAGGAATGAAAAAAATCGATTTTAAACTAACTACAATTCTCGTGGGGAACCAAACGCCAAATATTTTTTATTCAGAACGGTTCTAATGATGTCGATTAAATTTTGTCTGTAGATAGAAACCAATAACATAACAGTCTTACGACATTTTCGTTCCAGAGAAAATGACGAGAGCAGCACAATAAATTATCAAAAATGCCGACGAAAATGGCGGAATGTACGTGGGGCCAAATAAATTTTTTACGCGTCACATGAGATTTTTCAATGGTCAAAATATTAGAATTGTAGGAATCGGTATTTGATGCCAAGGATCACAGAAGCACCTCAAAATATACCGTTAGGACTGCGCGCCAAATTAAGTAAACCTCTTCGGTTTGTGTAGCAAAGTTGTTACGATTGCAGTACTTGTCGAACCCTGTGGAGTTGTACGTCCATTTCCTAAAGGGGGATGAAAGAAAAATTCAATAGGGTAGTTCACATACTTTAGTATCACTAACTCCTTATAACCGAATTTATTCATCTCAAAAACAGCTCTAACAATTCTGATTATATTTGCCGCATATATGTTCTGTAGAATTGTGGAAAATGGCGAGAGAAGCAGAATTATGAACAATTTCAACAATTAGCGGTTTTAGTGAGGTTTTTTCATCATCTCGCTCGAATGACTAGCGTTTTCAAAAAATCAATGTGGTAGGGAAGTTCAATTAACTGTTTATGCGATGAATGTTGGATAGTAGTCAAAGTGTAATCGAAAGCCTCCTCAGAACTTCTAAAATTCAGACATACGTCGTTTTATGAATAACTTTTTTCGCAGTTTTACCCCGATAATACCAGAATCGTGAATACAAACACTTGAAAGAGTCACATAAACAGTATTATCTAAACGTAGTTGTTTAAGTGAAGTTCGTGGAATAAATAGCAGCAGCTTGATAAATTCCGGAACTGCGCTGCCAGTATGAAGTTACCAGTCAAAAACGTATATAGGCTGCACGGATGTGATGCTGAGAAAAGTTTTGAGATGCGTCGCTTCAGATTGTTCTTTCTATTTACACCTCTACGCGACTTAAACGGCGTTGGGCGGTTGGACACAAACAATTCGTGGATTATGTCACAGGTGGTTCATGAAAAATGTATGCGGCCGGGAGCTATGAATAGAAGAGCAGAAACGTTGCGTTGTTTCTAACCGCCTCAGAAGCCCTTTGGGACTGAACGCTGCGAGTCGATCCCCTGAGCTGAGCCCGAGTTTGAGTGGCGGTTTCGCTTCATTAGAGAAACCTAAGGGGAGGAAACTTCTCTGACGGGGAAATAATTTTAAACTTTGTACCTGGGCCCACTCGGTTGTTAGAACTTGGCCCGAACGGGACGCCATCTAACTAACGCGTCAGCCAAATGAGAAGTATCGACGTTGCCGAAGTATCGACGCAATTAGCTTGTGATACAAATATGCTTGCTACGCCAAGCGAATAATTCGCGAGCTATAGAACGTGATGTAACGGCGGAAAAAATGTTTTTCCGATTTCAAACGGGTTACTAACGACGCTCTTTCGAGAAAACCCCCGTGGAACGCCGAATAGCGTATTTCGAGGCACCCGGTACAACGCGAGAAGTGAACGCTAATGACGTGGAAAGAAGAAGTTCGAGCATGTTAGCAGCTCGGGTAGTTTCTTGCTCTGGCCCATCAGGAACGCCTTACCGCCAGACTGACTCGTTTTCTCACTTTATGGCGATGTTGTTGCCTTTTTTCTTGCAATTGGCTCCGAGATTGGAGTGGTGGCAGGAAGTGAATGAGGAATTTCAACACCAGAACACGTTTTAAAATATCCCTGAACGCGGTCATCCTCTCGTAACGTATAGCGCGTTGGGTATTTAATACTGGTCGTGACATTCGGAACAACACGATACTAATTTTTGTAATTTCAAGTCTCATAACGATGTGAGCCACCAGTTTCCTACCCTGTTGCCGGTATCTAGCAAGTATGGAGACGAAGTAGTAATACAAATGGATTAGATGACGGATCACCAACTCATGGACTTGAACGTATAATAGGAAAGGTTAAGTATCATATAGCAGTCATGTAAGTACAAAATTGAATTTCCTACAGATATTTTTGGCCCCGTGTATCACATAACATTCTTCAGTGTCACACACACTCATCGATTTTCATCACTAAAGCAAGTCCAGATCCGTTTTTCATTCCGTTTATGTAAACATGGAACTGGTAGGGGTTAAGGTTTCGGAAATTGTTAAGGCGCTTCTACTTATTCAACAACCATTATTGAACGACTCGCGTGATTGTCGGAAACACTATCGCTATTATCTTTTGATTGCTCACGTTGGTTTTTGTTATTATGATCTTCAATAGGACATTTTTAAAGTAATATGTTTTAAAGTACTTCAGCGTAAATGATATTTTTAGTTTTATTTTCTTGTGGTAGAAGAACATACTGATTTTCCCCGCAACCAGATCTTGACAACGCGACATATAATTGGCCGCGGGAAAAGCAGTCTTGACGTAAATCGATTCCTACGTGTTTAAATGTTTGCCCCTGTGATTTTTAATTGTTACGGCAAAAGATAACTTGATGGGAAATTGAGTTCTTTTAAAATTAAAAGGTAAATCATTTGGAATCATTGGGATGTGAGGTATAAGCACTGTTTGACCAACTGCCGGACCAGTGAAAACTCTTGCAACAATCACGTTATTGCAAAGGAATTTTACTTGAAGTCGGGTCACGTTGCATAAATTTGGTGGTTTAAGATTTCGCGGCACCTATTTTTAACTTGAAGGAATGTAGCGAAGGGCCACTCGGGTTCAAAGAATTGAGAAAATCCAGTGGGTAATGGACAGCATCTTCTTGATCCATTACATTATCAATAGATGAGTAGGTAGTTATATCGCCTGGAAGTTTAGTTAAAATTAGGTCGTTAATTTCGTCAACGCAACTATTTCTCGCCGCCGATATTGCCCTTTGACGCATCCATTGATAATTTTTATTTTCTATTTCGACGATATCCGGGTGAACTTTTGATATTAAATCCTCAATGCTAGTCATTCTTCCTCCGAAATCGCGATAAATTTCAATTTTATCTTCAAAATGAGCTACTTTTCCGTCTCCTATTAAAGGTAACTTTGACGGCTTCTATTAAAAGTAACTTTGACGGAAAATTTGAACTACCTCCCCCCATATGTGCTCTCATATTCGTAGATAGTTTTAAGGTATGGACAAATTTCCATGACGGTGAACTTTTGAGGTAAGGCTTTACAATGTCTGCTCTAGTTCCTCTTAATATTAGGGATAAAGTTTGT
Source organism: Pachypeltis micranthus (assembly GCA_020466155.1). NCBI lineage: Eukaryota > Metazoa > Arthropoda > Insecta > Hemiptera > Miridae > Pachypeltis > Pachypeltis micranthus. The sequence goes on from CM035769.1 coordinate 46,984,530, forward strand.
CGAAAATCCCCAGAAAACATAACGGTAATCCCACCCATAATTTTATCACAGCGCGCACGCGACGAAAGTCCTCAAGTGTGAATAATTTTCCTCGTTTTCGCAACATTTTTCAATGACGCTTCGCTCCTATTGGTCGCAGCGTAATGTTATATAGCCTAAAGCCTTCCTCTATGAATGGACTATCCAACAAAAGAAGAATTTTTCAAATCGGACCAGTAGTTCCTGACATGAGCGCGTTCAAACAAACTCTTCCGCTTTATGATATTAGTATAGAGTACTGCATAGGGGATACGTGAGTCTGTCAACACATTTTTTGTAGAAGGACAAACTGTGCAATAGAAATATGTGCGAAGACGGTGGCTTGAACTCTGAAATTTCTGGAATCGCTCTTAATTAGCTCAAGCGCGATATTAAACGCTCACCGTTCGGCAGTTTATTGTACCACTAATTTTTTGAAAATGCTAACATCATATGAATGCGAGTTATGTAGAAAAAACTATGCTAAAATCGGTGGTCTTTAAATTTGTATCGTCTGCCGTGCTATTTGAGCGGTATGTTCAGAAATGTAATCAAAATCGTCCAAATTATTACAGTTAGTATTAATTGAGCTTGCTTATACCTATCATTTTGGCGTCATACGGTGTTCTGCAGTTTGTTTGTGAAATCTGTCGATTTGATTGTTTTGTTTTGTGGTCTCTAAATAGCGTTGTTCAATTGCCTACGTGAAGATCAGAAGATACATTTTTCTTAGCCGATTACATAATTCTACCTCCCACTTCGTTGGACTGCAGAAACTAAAAATAACGAGTTCAATAGGATCAGCGCTTCTTCTACAAAGCGGATTACAGGCCCCCACGGCAAATTATGGTGACACTCGAAGCTTCGAGCAGGGGAAATGTCAACTTTCGCTTTGTAAACAGATTTGGAGACACTCTGTATTGGGGATCTGGCGCAAGTCGTTCAACATTGGGGTTCCTTCCTCACGAACTGCGATTTTTCCTTAGGGTCGAAATAAAATGTCCACGTTATATAACCACCAAAAATCTTAGTTCTCACTCATTCACTTTGATGTGGGGATAACTCTGCGCGATCTGGGCGAATAAAGCGATTCGAGCTCAACTAACATAACTAAGTCAAATCCAACGCGAGAACTCCGAGAAGCAACCCGTCATAATCCTCGCCTATAGGAATAGTATCCTTCATCCCGGTATTCACGTTTTCCGCAGTTTACATCCCGGAGTCTGGAAAACGAGAAACCCCGACGTTTACACGGACACCCGACAGCGTGGGACGTATTCAGCGAATAGAGCTCTCCTGCACTTTACCATCCCAGCAACCAGAAAATTCCAAGAACAATCCAACAGCGGCATCACATATAGCTCCTCAAAAAACCTAGCAATAGTGCATGAAAGGCTATTTCAGTGTATACGTTTCCCCAACCTACTACCTCACTATGCTGGAAATCAGGAAAGCCCAACGTCTACAGGGATAACCGTCAGTGGCATCGCATGTAGCGCACCGCACCAAAAAGCATAGGAATGCCTTCTATCCCAGTGTCTACGTTTCCCACCTGTTACCATCCCGAGAACCGGAAAAATTTAGGAATAGCAGGAAACTTAGACGTGTCCAAGGAAAACCGGCATCATATTCATGGCCTCAAAAAGCAGACTCAAGGCAAACAATTCTTAGCGTTCTTCTTATTTTCTCAAGAACCGTCTCAACGATTTTGATCACTCACATGGTACACTCACCTGAATTTGAATCAGTTTTACCGTTTCCGAATAAGTGCGTTGAACGAAGATGTAGCGGGTCGTCGAGTTTACATGGGCCTGGATGGAAATAAGTGAAATCACACTTCTACACTTACATGGGTATTGAGAAAAAAATGAAACCTCGCGACACTTCACGACCTGTACAGCAAAGCTTTTTTTAAAAAACTCGGAAAAACATTTTGGAGGCTCTACGAGGCCTAAACCATTAAAATTTCAACATCACTCCTCCTCAAAACTCAGCATAAGCGGAGAAGGATTAATTACGGCAGGGCAGGGCGTTTCCAACGCATTTCAAAGCAAGATAATTAAACGTTCGTTCTGCGGCGGAACTCGGCAAAACTGATCCGAGGCTTCCTAATTAGGCTCAACTTTATGCTTCCGAGGTTTTGTTGATAACCTTCAGGAAACGGTTTAGCGGAAAGTTAAGTTTAATTAGAAAGGGAGGAGAGACTCCATACATTCAATTCAGTAATAACGCATCCGTCATGAGGGAAGTTCTGGGATGAAACCCGTCACCGACCAGAGTTATCACAAGAAGCGAAAATGACGAGTACCATTTATGACTTTGGAACTACTTCCAGGAACTGGGGCAAGGGGTGGGGGTAAAAACGGTCGTACTACCGTACGATTCATCTCGTCTCGTCCTCGTCACCACAAAGTGCGCATTCCACCGCCTCTGAGATGCCCATCTTGTTGAGGGGATACCTGAGTGGGCAGTGTCCAGTGAGGAAGCTGATGAAGATCTCAGATCTCGTCCACAGTGTCAGCATCGCCTTCGTCCTTAAACAGGAAGGCGTAACAAGCCTTTTCGCTGTGGTGTCAACCGATCACACTCAACTCACCATCTTACTGTGTGGGGCCTTGGAAAGTCATTAGTTACCATAATAATAGAATTTAACAAGTTACTGTTGTTAATCATGGATTATGACTCCATCTCAATCCTCCTAGTTGAACTCCGTCTTTTCACCCCCCCTCCCCCACCCACTCCTTGATGTGGGCTTTTCCACCACCATCTAGATGGAGGGTTAGGAAACTGAGAACGAGGACACGTTTCACTGCTCATTCTTTTAAGCACTATCGTCAATCGTATTGCTGCTACGGTGTTTTTTGCCCGCAAAAAGCGAAAATCATCCCAGGCATAAGAAATATTCCCAATCATCTTATTCAAAATGTACTGCATCATTTCGGTTAGTCGGTGGTCAGATAATAGCCTCAAGTATATATTTCAAACGGTGCGATGGAGAGAATCAAGTTCGTGAGAGAACGAAGCCGGTGAATTGCAAGTTCGTTCCAGTTGGTCTGACAACTTCGTTCGATGAAACATGCGGATTATCTTGAGTGTTTGAATCTGCGGTCTCTCCCGGCGGTCACAGAGAATCGTACTGTTACTAATTACATATTCCCCATCCCGGCGTAATTACCATTTTAATGAACGGAGGATAGTTGTCTTGCTTACCAAGCTGATAGTTGGCCCTGATTAGCGCCGCTGTTGGTGTGAAGGGGGGGGGGGTGCTGCATTAAATAAACCCCATTACCCGAGTGCCACAAATTCATCCATCACAGTAACCTGGTTTCAATGATCACATCTGAGCGAGCGCGAGAGAATATGGGGATCGTAGGGCATCTGGATTTGAAATCGTTACGTTTGCTTAATTATTCACACGCGTCGGTAACAATTACTTGGAAAGAGTACATGACGTCGACAATACTTACGCGCACAGGTATAATTAATTAGGGTTGGAGATCAATTTACAACATAGAAAAAGGAGGAGTGGGCTGAACCAGATTTCCATTTGACCACAGGAGATAAATAATAAAAATCTCTTTCTAGTTTTTACTTTTCCCGCCCCAACGCGCAGTTTTTCTCAAATGTCTCCATTTTCCAGCCTACTCAAAGGAAAAAACATGTCGAAGAGTATAGAATTAATGATAATAGTAAAGTCAGTCAAATGGAGCCCCCCTCCTGAGCCATTCAGCTCGTATTCGGCAATCAGACGGTCCCTCGCTTGAGATCCCCCCTGTTGGGTGAAAAAGAGGGAGAGATGTGAAGTTTAATACGAGCGGAAAATTAAGTTGACCAATGAAATGAGTGAAGGAATGGACTGTGTTGTTACGCATGGTACCGGACAGGGATATGAGTATGAGTGAGTTCAGGCAACGCAGGAAGGAGACTCTCGAGAGATGAACTGTGATAGAAACGAAAACTAGGAGAGATAAGTGTCGCCAAGTGAGGGCTGAGAGTCAAGCGTTGAAGGAGAGGTGGCAAGCAAGGCCTGAGAAGTGTGATGGGGAAAGGGGATGAGGAAAAATCCATAAGAGCCGCACGTTGTTTGTTCTAGGCATAAATTTTGTCGGCAGGGGGCTCTGGGCTTAGGTGTTGAGGGAATATGGGGAACACCGAAAAGACCAATTTGACTTTTGAAACTACTCGTTATTAGCGACATTTCAAGTTTGATTCTTGTCCTACTGACAGAGGAATCATTCGTGGGAAAATGTCTATTGATCAAGAACACTTACAAACCGCGAAACTTATCCCAACTTCAGTTCGCTGATTCAGTTGTGCTAGTTAATCAATCGCGACCCGGGATTACTCCCAGGGAGGATCAACTTACCCATATTTGCGTGTTATGTAATCAAACTGAGTATGTTCCACGTGGCCTCTTTCAGCGCAACATTCTATTGGCTCAAAATGTCGATTTTCCCCTCGTGTCTGTTGATTTTCCTTATTTGTTCCTGCCTTCGCGACGAAGTTATTGAATTTATCCTGTCGTTTATGGACAGTCAGATTAGATTCGAATTCTCTAGTTTACTGGATCTTATTTGATCGCCTCGTTTGTTCTAAAGTTTTGATGTTTGGTCTTTATACTTGATGTTTACGAGACGGTGCCCAAATATATATGGCTGTGGTGTGTACATTATTTGCAACCCTTCAGGTGTTTGTTCTCGCATTCTGATGATCATGCTCCCCCTTCACTCAACGTATGTGTTCTCGCACTCACAAAAAAAGGGGGAAAGGAAGACCTGCTGGCTACCAATCCCCTCATTCCATCGATTGCGGGACAAGCACGTGACGTAAGCAAGCAATAGTCAGGCTGGAGTGAATATCACGCTTGAGGATTGGATTGGATAGAGTGAGAGAAATCTTAAATGACTGTTATTATCCCTACATTTCATACTTTTAATAGGCCTCAGGAGAAGCCTCAACTAGAGGTGTTTACGATCAACCTAGTTATGAGTTTTTTCACCTTGGAATTCCCGCACCTGCTCTAATGGGACTCCCTGGCCCTTAGAGGCGAACCCATCGTTTCCCCAAAGACCTTCATTCTGAACCCTTTTTGTTACCTATGGAAATTCCACCTCTTCAGTTATTTTCAATTGACGGCGGATTTCCCCTTCGTCTGGACATTGCGAAATATCGTTTCCTCCTCTCTTTTCACATTCCTCTTTACGACAGACAGCTCATTCTCCCACGAATTCTCGCGAAAGTCGGTCGATTGACATCTAATTCGGATTTCTCTTTCCTTCCCCGTAGCACCAGTTTTACGCCTTCAGAGCCCTTCTCGTTCTCATCAACTTGATACATGGTGTAACATGTATACTATTTAATCATGTCACTGTATGGTCTGCCCCTGCTCTTTCAAACGTCGTCTGAAGGACCACGGACGTACTAAGAAAGCATTGATTGGCAGTCAGGTACGCTCAACCTGGATATAATTTCATATTTCAGGTGTCGTTTACATCAGAAGTGTTGGTGGTGTCGCCTTTTACGTCACCCCTTCGCTTCTTTAATTTTTGATTAACTTTACTTGTTCGGCCCCACATCCTCATTATGTGGGACAAAGTTTGTCCTTGAATGTCCCTTTTTGGTATCCTGTGGGAGTTTCAAGCGTCGAAGAGCCCTGTATATGCGCACGAAGGGATGTTGTGGTGTGGTTTTATTCATAGAGCCTACGCTGCACGATTCCCTGAAAAGTGTAGACGGTGGAAATTATTGCGAAAATAGCGCGAATAAGAAAAGCTCTTGCCTCGCCTTTTGCAACATTCAGAGCTCAAGAAAACGCGCAGAAAATAATGTCGGCGTAACTGTGAGACCCCGGCCGCTTACATTATTGTGAACAGTTCGTTTTTGCCTTTTCCCTCCATAATCAGCACGTCCCGATTCCATCATTCGTCTTTTTAGCCTTCTTACGCATCTCCTCCCTTTCTGAGAGAGACAAAAGGCCAAGTATGGTAATATGAATACCAAGATACGGGCGCAAAAAAAGGCTTTCTAAATTATTCCTTTTTCGAGTTGCATGACGGTTATTTGTGCTGAAGAGAACCCTTCATCTCTTTCCGAGTGTACCGGAGATATCTGGAAGTATTGTGCTCACAGTCTGCGCATCTTGGACGCTGGTTACTAAATAATATATTCTGGGGCGTCAATGCACCAATCGTTTCTACGGGCGAGCACAGGTAGATCCCGAAAGGACTTCGTGAAATATCGGATTTTAGACCACGTTAAAGGCAAAATATGCCCTGGCCGATTTGGTATCTCCATGTCATGCGACGTAGCGTCGAAATATTGTTTCCTGTCCGAAAATAGGCGTATTATTTAGAATGAATATTAAATCAGTAGCGCTCGATTTTGCGGTATCCGTTCGACGAGAAAACGTCTACACGCATTGAGTACGATATCATATTCATACTCAACATGGATTGTTCTCAGTTCCATCTGGTGTAGATTTCGCTGGTTCGTCGTTTGTTTTCTCTCAATCATCGTCGCATTGTTACCGACTGCGTTTTGTTGCTGAAGTTTACAAGTTCCTCAATCAACTGTCCCCTTCTTTTTCGACTTATGTTATTATCCATTTTACCTAACCAGCTCAAACAAAACAGTTTTTACTCCTGAGGGCATGGAGGTTTTTCGATTTTGCATTTTCTCATTACCTGATCAATATTTTTGGTTCCTCGCTTAGGCAATTACTAAGGGCCGATTCATCAATTCTTCAATTACATTACCCCAGACGTCAAACGATGATACAACGATGTTCATTCTTTCAATTGATGAGGAAAATCGTGTAAACCTCTGCAACCAAATGGTATGAATGTTCTGGGAAGGTTCTTGCCACCTTCACTTTAGCATTTCATCCTTAGAATTTCCTAATGTTGTCAAAATTGCGAAAGTTGTTGCTTTACATAAAGGTGGTAGCAAAACTGACCCAAATAATTTTCGGCTCACTTCCATGCTCAGTGGCTAAAACAAAGCGTAGTCATTCATCTGAAGGGGAACAATATTCAGAACCCTTTTCAGTATGGGTTTAGTAATATAAGGGGTGTGGAGGACGCCCTTTTTGACCTCACTTACGAGTTGTGTAAAATGAGGGATGAAAATGTCATACTCGTCTGTCTTGTTGTATTCAAGGTCTTCGATTCTATCGACCCATCCCTTTTTATGCAAACTGTCGGTATCTGCGGATCAATTCAAGACCTCGCAAGCCTGGTTTTCGAGTTACCCTAGGGATCGATGGCAGGTCGTTTCAATTGGGAATTACGTAGTGAAGAAAAATATAGATTATGGTGTCGTTGAGGGTAGTACGTTAGGCCCAGTTTTGTTCCTCATTTACATCAATTCTCTCTCCGCCCTTTCCAATTTGGGAACACCCTATTTATTCGCGGACATCCTTATCCGTAGTGTGAACTGGCGCGATATTTTTTGTCAGCGCAAACTCTTTTAAATATGGCGAACAACTCGATGGCCCAAAGCTTTCAAACTGGGAATGGGAAGAAAACTAAATACATGGTTTTTCGAAACGTAGCCCTGATCAAGCCTTAAAATCACATTTTGCATGCCCTGGGACTAGTCAATGTTGTCCGTACCTTGAGAGGGTTTCCTAGTACAAATCGTAGTCGTAGACGTCGAGCTGGATATGTCACTGAGGTGGTCTAAGCACGTCGAGTATGTCCATGGGAAAATGCAGATTCATTCCAGTATTGAAAAATGTTAGATCGGTTGTCTTCAAGGACAGTATTCTACTTGTACAGTCAACCCAGCAGTATGGAATCTATATTTTAAGCCTGTGAAGTGTGATGATGAAGCTAAACGTGCTGCCTGGCGCGTCTTGAGGGTTATGCATGCGAAACCCTCACGATTTTCATCTCAACAACTACTCGACGAAGACGAGGTCTTTACCATAACACCTATTATTTTAAAAAGTCTACTCCTCTTATAACGCAAAGAACCGAAATCCGTTTCGACCACCCACCAATACCCAACCAGGTTTGTCATTGAAAATAGAGTTGTAAATCCTCGCCCCCTCTAGCTCTCACAACAAATCCGCTTTATTTGATTGATTTTTGACATAACTCCGTGCATTTAGACATGAAACCGCCAAATTCTTTATATTGAGCATTGTATACAAAAATAATATATACCTGGTTAAAATTGAAGCGATTTTTGTTTAATATCCGCACCTTCACATCTAATAAATTTAACCCGTAGTTATACTTGACATTGTGATTTATTAGGACTAATGTATCTTTTTACTAGAAAGTAAAACGAACATTACGTAAATTAAAACTTAAAAAAAAAATTATTGTCTGTTGACGCGGGCTTTGCTTACAGCTACCACCACAGCCACATGAAAATCCGCTCGAACGAAAGGGTAGCATTGCGAGTTGTCATTGCAAACAGTATGTTGTTGTGGGGAGGGGGGGGATAATTTCTCGCTTTATTTCGGGTATTATACTGATCCTACTCGTTCTTCGTCCAACGGATCGCACGGCGTCGTTCCTTTCGACAATCGGAGTCTAGTGTGGAAATCGACGTCGGTCGTCAAACGTATTAGGAAACTCGGTTCTTCGACGAACCTGGTCGAACCATCCCTTTCACTCGAGAAATGCGCACATTTTTCACATCTGAGAGATTCAAATATGTCTGTTCTCTGTCGGAGTCCATTGGCCATACACTCCGTTTTTAATTTGACTCAGTGCAATAAGTGTGTAAACACTGGCAAATGGGAATGAAAACGGAAACAGATCGAGTACACGAGAGCTGAACAAAATCCAATATGGCTGCTACCAAATTTCACTGATGAATGAACAGTTATGTGATAACTGAAGTTTTAGGTGGTCGCTCGAAGATGACTGACACAATGAGAGCAAGCCGGTCGTTAAAGTGAATGGATAAACAGATCATTGGAAGGAGTTTTGATCTTCATCCAACGCAGATGACTTTTGTGATGGTGGGGGGGGGGGCACACCACAACAGTTACCCGGAGAGTTGACTTATTCGTACATTATTCGGGCCAATATCGGTCAAAGAATTTTGTGTTAAACCGAAATGAAACTTGTTCCTGTTTTGTTTCTATGTCTACTGTTGTCTATAGCGTACATATAGGTACTTCAGGTACGAGCAGTGATTTAGTTGTTTGCCGTTTTCATTGAATTTAAAAAATTTATTTGTCATTTAGTTCCGAACAATTCGTGTTTTCTGTGCTAAGAAGCGTTCCCTAATTCCTCAGTCTTCAATCTAAACGCCTCCCGCTTCGTGCACAGTTCCGATCGTTGCGGTTCCTCAACTTGACGTCGCGTCTGAGGCCACAGTCTCGCGGTTTCAACGGGATAGTTCGCGTTGTTTTCGAGCGGTTTGGCGAGTGTCGGATGCGTTGTTTTGAGAGCTTTGCTCTTCATCTTGCCGCTACCTATTGCTGAAATGCTGTTCATCTCTCTCTGTCTTTCTTGGCGTTCCTTCGTTGAAATTTCGGGATTCAAGTGGCACCGACAACCAGCCGAATGCTAATTCCTCGAGGAACAACGGGAGGTGAAGATTTGTTTTCGACGGTTGGCGTTTCTTCGAAAGGCGCATTTCTCGGTGGATGTTGCTCCTCCTCTCCGTTCTTCAACCGTCGGGATATTAGTTCTTCCTCGAGAGATCCCATTGTGAGTGGTTTTAATTTACAACCGAGTGGCTGTGCTTCCTTTAAAGTCTTCTTGGGAAACCTGGAAGGTGGAATAACGACGGGAGCGTTCCCTTCAAAATGAAGGAGGAACGCTATAAGAAGCCCATCGTAGCATTTTCGTTCGTTATTACAGTAAATATTTGAAGTACCGTTCGTTCCACCTCCTTAGTGTCTAAATATCGCGATTATTCGAGAAAATGTCGGTTTAAGGGGGCTGGCAATGTCATTTCGACGCCGAACCGAATTGTTTCATGCGAACGCTTCGCTGCTGGCGCTAACTTCCAACTGAAATACATCCGTATACCAGTATTTCCGTCCACCAGATGGCTACGGACATGCTTATCATAAATAACTCGTAGACGCTAGTCAGCTGAAAGAACAGTTTGAATGATCAGTGGAATTTGAGAAAAACAGAGAGATTTATCCATTGAAATCTAATAAACGACAATTTAATGTTCTGCAACTCACTTTTTCCGATATATCGTGTTATACATCTCCGTCAAATGGATAGTTACAGAAATAGTGTAGGTTGCAAGAAGATGCTCCGCTGGACAGATTCACGTCACTGATGGGTTTACTGTAAAATATCTGGTGCGTTGCAACACACAGCTTTCCTTAGCGCTTCGTAAATGCACGTTTCTATATGGCTTTGTCTACCTAATCAATTCATTTATCACTCAGCTCATTTGAACTTCTTCAAATAACACTTCACGGCAGCAGAAAGTGGTAGCGCTTACAGTTCCGGAATTTATTGTGCTGCTCGTACTCATTCCAGGACCATTATTGAGCAATTGGTACACAGATAATTAATGAGGCTGTAAACACAAATGTTTTGAAGAAGTATAGTAATCACTTTTGCAGAGTTATTGGGTAATAACTGTTAGAACTGGTAGTAAGCGAAACGGCGGTAATTGAAATTCAGGAATTTCAGGAGGAGTGAGCCTCATTAGCATTAGGTATTGAATTGGAATACAATACCAATCTTCTTTAACTTTCTACTAACATTCCAGCGGAGTTTATCGGGAAAAAACCGCGCTACAAGCTCTTTTCGTCGACAATTTTGATTATTTATTGTGCTGCTCCCGTCATTTTCCTACAAATGGGAATTTTATGGTGTAATTGCCTTATTGAGAGCTATCAACATAAAAAATTCAATCAAAATCGTTAGAGCCGTATTTGAGAAAAAAAGTTGGTGTTTTGATCACTATGATAACTATAGTTAACTTTCGGTGGATTTTGTTCATACCCTTATTTTGGCGACCCATGGTAACCTGCGGGTTAGATTTCAAGTTTGAGCTGATTTGATACGGTCGTTTTCTCTAAAACCCGTTCACAGACACACAGACCATTTTCCACAATAGTGTTTTTCGGACTCATCTGAAGAAAACTCAAAATTTTTTTTCAGCCGATTACATAACATCCCTTTCTACTTTGTAGAGCCAAGGAAAGTTAAAATGCGTAGACAATTTTTGGCTCATTTTGGTTAACTTTGCTCAGCAGGCGGTCAGAAGAACATTTACGGGAAACAATATATAGGTATTGACTGAATGAAAACATTGTGATGTTAATGTAAATCATTTCTGACATTTTTTTCAATAAGTTAGAAACTTCTTTTTGGTCCATAAATTCTTCGAACGGAATCAAAATTAGTTTTTTTCTATTAATCGATTATTTGAATGCCGTAAGTTAAGTCGGGATCATTAGAGAGCGTTTTTTGATGGAGAAAAAATGTCTGGTGCGGTCCTATATGAACGTAGCTCATCGTTCCACGTAGAACTGGTAGTCCAGACCGTTATTAATCACTGCCCCGGGGATTTTGGAGACTATCGATGCGATTTTTCGGAGTAGGTTCATACGCGCAATTAGAGCACTTGGATTTTCAAAGGGAGCCCTTACTGTTCGCACACGGTACGATGCTTTTTACTTTCTTTGGCTCTACGAAGTAGAAAGGAAAGTTATGTAATCGGCTGAAAATTGTTTTTTGAGTTTTCTTCAGATCTTTACGTTTCAGACCCTCCTGAGTCCGAAAAACACTATTTGGGAAAATGGTGTGTGTGTGTGTGTGTGTGTGTGTGTGTGTGTGTGTGTGTGTGTGTGTGTGTGTGTGTGTGTGTGTCTGTATACGGTTTTTACAGAAAACCACCGCACCAAATCAGCTCAAACTTGATATCTCGCCCGCAGGTCATCATGGGACGCCAAAATAAGGGCATGAACGAAATTCACCGAAAGTTAACTATAGTTATCATAGTGATCAAAACAACAAATTTTTCTTTTTCTAAAAAACCGCTCTAACGATTTTGATTACATTTTTAATATTGGTAGCTGTTAACATGATAATTATACCATAAAATTCCCATTTGTGGGAAAATGGCGGGAGAAGCACAGTAAATTATCAAAATTTTCGACGAAATTGATTTTAGCGCGGTTTCTAGAGAAAACAACCGTACCAAATCAGTTGAAACTTGACGTCTAGCCTACAGGTTACTATGGGACGCAAAAATAAGGGTATGGGCAAAATCCACCGAAAGTTAACTATAGTTATCATAGTGATCAAAACACCAAATTTTTTTTCTCAAAAGCCGTTCTAACGATTTTGATAAGATTTTTTTATATAGATAGCTCTTAATAAGATAATATTACCATAAAATTCCCATTTGTGGGAAAATGACGAGAGCAGCACAATAAATTATCAAAAATTTTTAAACAGCGAAAAACGAGGAGTTACCTGCGCTCAGGCTGGAAGAGGTCTGTAGGCCGTGAATTCATGGTTTATTGCGAATTAGTTATCTCTTAATTTGAAAGAAAAAAGAGCAGTATACTGGCCATTCCATCTTTCTAAGCCTCATGGTCTGACACTACCCATGCCTGACATCCATGTTCATACAATATGTTGCTATCTCTATGCTTGGCATGAACCTAAAATAGGCCGAAGCTCTGATTTTAAGCATTTACGCGTATTTTTTCAATCGCAGAAACAGGTGGCACATGTTATTTAAAACCTACGAAAGTTTATTTATGTTTTTGCCAAATTGCGATCGGTGTTGCCCAGATCACTTCTTAGAATGACCCACTTTGCTCTTGCTTAGTCAATAATATACTTTGCTTGCCGGGGTGGGGGTGGGGGGGAGGGCTTGTGCTACGACACTGAAATCGAAAATTCGGAGAGTTCTGAAATTCTGATTCAAAAAGCCCTTATTAGGATAATTAGTAACAGCAGCTATCTAACTCATACCTTGCCTTTATTCGAACAAACGAACCATCGCGAACCAACCCAATTTAGATAAACTTCAATTGAACAGATCTTGAAAGAAGGGTCTTCCAATTTCCCGCAGCATCTCACACTGGCTCTGTTGGGCGCACGGAAGGGTGAGCTTGAGGATCGAAATAAAACCCTGCAAATTATTACACAACGGTTTATTATTCGGATAATCAGCTTGACCTAGCATTAATGCTCCGAGACCCATCCTGTTCGATTCAGCATCGAAAAATATCATAATAAAACCCCAAAAAAGGTCGAAAAGAACTGAATCGTAATATTAAAATAAACAAAAAAAAACGAAAGTATCTAGAAAAAACTGAATTATAATATGAAAACATGCACGCTAAATACTAATATCAAAATTTAACCAAAAATCTATGAAAAAAACCAAAACGAAAGAATCTAAAAAAATTGAATCGTATTAAAACCAAAACGTTGGGGAAATTGGAATGAGGGCGCTCGAAGCGAAAGGCGAAAGGGGAGTTGAGTGGTGGCGTCGTTGGGAGGGAAGCGAGCCTCGAGCGTGGTTGCTTTTTTAATGAGACGGGCGGGAGGGAGGGACTTCAAACGACAAAACGCTGTAGCTCCCACGTTGTACTGCGTTTCGTTAATTCATTTAACCGTTTTTTGCCCATTTCAACCACGGGCTTCGTTCGATCGGATTGCCGAGATGGCGGGCACAATTAGATACCAAATCGGAGTTTTGGGCGAAAGAACGAATTTTTTAGACCACGTTAAAGGCACAAAACGGCCCGGACAGGGGACAGTGGACGGACATTGCAAATTTGGAATCTCCATGTCTTGACACGTAAAGTATCAAATGATGAGGGGGGGTTGTAAAAAATTGTTCGTGACCGAAAACATAGGGTTATTATTCAGAATGAATAATAAACCAAAATGAAACTAGATGAGCGTGAAGAGGACTGTAATACACGCGTAGAGTTGAATTGAGCTTGAGCTTGAATTGAGTTAAGGCTGAGCTGAGATGGTGTACAAATGGTCGACAGAAAAACAAGGAAGTCGTGAACTGGTGCGGGCAACCGTATGAGGGAGCGAGAAGTTACTGGGGCGATAGTTGGAAGCGGAATGATTTTGGAAGAGCTTTGTCGTCGGTAGGAAAATGAAATTGGGGAGAAAGAAATAAAGAAAGGGGAAAACCGGGAAAAGGGGGCTGTTAGAATCAACCGACCACTGCTGAGGTCCCCCAGGTGAGGGGCAGGTTGTCGGAGACAATGACACGGAGAAGTCCGAGGTCAAAGACTCGAACTAATTTGGCGCTTTGCGTCGAACAAGCTCGTTTTCGACTGTCGGGCCACATGGTACTCCCTCAATGCCACACAACTGCAGCGCAAAATATCTGTAGATACTAGGGAATAAAAGAAAATAATTTGCTTCCTTCAAGTTTAAAAACGAAACTTTGATCACCCTCATTAACAATCAAAACCTATAATAATAATCTCGTATCAATTTATTATAAATTATCGAATTAAATAATTATAGGTAAATAATAGGTAGACGTACTTTGTATTGTTCATGTTTTTATTCGTGTTTTTATCGCCGTAACACAGGCATTTGCCAACATGTGGAATAGTTTTGGTTGTTTATTTTTATTTTGATTATTGTGTATATATTTACTTACTTGCGAAATAGAAATGATATCATTAGTTTTGGGCCAAGTTTGTTCATACCCTATTTCTGGAGTACCATGGTGATATGTAAGGCAAATATCAAATTTAAGGCGGTTTGGCTCAGCAAGTCAAGTAAGTTCACAGACCATTTTCCCAAATGATGTTTTGCCGACAAGGAGCCCTTTGAGATGTAAATATTCGAAGAAAACGTACTCTTTGAGTTCACTTCCTTCTCTATTTCGTAGAACCGAAGGGTGTAAAAGTGTGTGAGTTAACCTCTCCCTCCCACACATCATACTCATGAACCTAGAATAACAATAAATATATTTGCACTCTAAAACGTGACCTGATACTATTTTAGAGCTTAGTTGGAAAGCTCCTCAGAGAGAGGGTCAACGGCTGTCAACGCAGGGGAGGCCTCGCTCTTTTTAGACGTTTGCTTCAGCAGTGAAAGCGGGTCAATGCAACCCAAGAGAAAAAAAAGAGTCAAGAACGAAAATGGGGGAAGTTGTCGGAAATATTGATCCATGGGTGCGTTCTTTTTAGGCGCAACAGATCGCAAAGTGTAAGTTTTTAGGGCGGTGGGCGAGGGTGATCTGGTATGACGCTTCACACAACACTCCACACCATCGTGTTATTGGTACTATCAGTCGCGAGTAAGAGGAACTTTTTTAAATATTCATGGAAAACGTGAACCATCACCTGATACCCCTATCCTGATATCCCCCAGGAAAAACTATTTATAACGTATATTATGTGTTGTTATTTAATTCTGACTGCCACTTTCGGAATAAGTCCTGCTATCTGAAGTTAAATAGTGCCAGAGCTGTCTCACAGATCTATCCGTAGCTTGCTGATCACTCCAGGTATCTCCTGCAAGAGTCTTCATTGGCTTTACCCTTAGATAAGTTGTACTAAAGAAAAGAAATCGCATCACCAGGAATACCTACCATGTTGTGGTCGGCACTGGACTGGCTTCTCATCTGTTCCATGCCACCTGCACTGTAGGTTGTTGTATACACCCATAACGTTTCTCTTCTGTTCCAAATTTTAACTAATGCATTTCCTCTTGTTTGCGTAGACATTCCTTGATGTAGCCTTCACGAAACTCCTTTTCCAATTCGTCGGGAACAACTATTTTAAAGTAGTGAAACGTATGGGAAATTTGAAACAGAAGAACAGGGAACATAGAACGGGAATGGCGGTTGTAATGCTGCGCGGCTAACTACGTGACTCGCCACTGTTTAGAATACCGCTCAACAAATGAAATAAAAACATAATATTTGGAAAAAAAACATTATATACTTGTACAGAGTGGAACAAAAACAATTATGTAACACCACACGGGTAATAAACTAGAATGCTGCCAACCGCACCTTTCGTTCTCAATTAATTAAATCGATAAGAGTTCGCAAAGTTGACCTTACTTTGCGTAGTAAGCTGAACGTTTGGTCAAAAGCTGAATAAATTACAAATTTTCCTTAAGTTTGACGGCTTTCGGCACGTTGTGTTGGAAGTGTAGTTAAGGAGGCATGTTCAGCGTTTTTAGAGTTTTCAATGTTTGAGCAGCAATTGCAGTTCACTCTCCGTTAGGGGAGTTTCTCATTATAAGTGTGCACCAGGCGTGTTGCAAATTAATCTGAAGATGTGGTGAAAAGTGTGACAGACCAAGTACGAAACACTCCTATAGGCGGGAGCAGACTCGTCCAACTTTGACTAAGAATGTGGCGGAGTGGGGATCTAGGAATTGAGCGGCCAATGAACGAAGAAAACCCTTTCTGTTTCTTCGAGGGGTTCGTAACGATTCCCGAGGAACAGTTGATAGATGGCGCCGGACAGGGTTTTGTACGCACATACGCCAAATGAGTCGATAACCCTGGCCTTTGTGCTGTATTTCAGTTTGAGCAGAACAAGAGTACCATGCGATTAGGTTATTGGACTACCTGCGTGATGCTTAACAGAATATTCATGTTATTTTGAAGGGATTTATTAAGGCAAACTCTACAAAATCGGCCTTAGTTAATGTTTTTACGATTAAATGCGCAGCCCATGTTATTCCCTCAGAAATGAACGTCTTACGGTACCTCAAAATTGGGGTTATCCAAATCCTAATTATATTGATTTTTTTTGAGATTTCACGCTGGTCAATATGGACTGCAAACATAAAATTTGCGGTGATTTGGTTCCTTCATACTTATTAACCACGAGAAGGTAATGAGCGTTGTTGGGTTATTGAGGATGAAGCGTTAACTTTGAAGACGGCAAGCGAAGCAATGAACGACCGAATCCCCGACATGACTCATCTCAGCATTTTTCTGCCCCCTCCCCTCACTATCACCGTTGGAGCCCTTTCTCCAACCGCGTTTACCCGCTCTGACCCTGATTTGAATCCATTTGAAAAACTCCGCCGGTAATATTTCGCGAGGCGGTAGGAATTTTTACTTTTTTACGTCTCAGGGAGCAATAAATAAATCGCCGGTTTTCATCAAAACGTCCTTCTTTTCACTTCCACCGTTCCCCTTCAACTATGAAGCGTTTGTTATGTACGAGCTGGGGAAAGTTGACGTAATTACGTAAAGTTGACTATTTATGTATTCGAAGTATAACTTGTGAAGGTTTTAATAACCCGCGGTGAAACTTCGTCGCAAAGAAATTATCGCGTGAATGACCCACTTTTTGATGCAACTCTACAGATAACGAGCTATTGTTATGGTCGTAACGTGTAACAACCGTCAATCTTAGGTGAAAGAAAAGTTGTAATTGGTCCACAAAAGGTATTGTGCGGCTAAACCACATTCCGGTTTGTTTATTCCCGTCTCAGCTCACATCATGGCCTGTTTCAGTAACATTTAAGGCTGCCCTGCCGAGTAGAATCTGATGTACTACATCCATCTCAGGACTTGAAGACGTCAGAAGAGCTCAGAATTTACCTAAAGTGGCAAAAGTTTCTCAGGGCTCTTTATTTTGTTTAATGTGGCTATGAAAAGTAGTGTAAATCGGTAATATAGCAGTTTTCTTTTGATTTCTTCCAGTCTGAAATACGCCGTTATAGAAAATGGGCATGTGTGTCTGTGAAGACAGTTAGGAGAGAACGTTGGCACCGAATCGGCTCAAATTTTGTATCTAGCCAACACAGGACACCCAAAAAGGGCATGAGCAAAACTAATTATAGTTATCATGGTGGTCAAAAGACAACTTTCTTCGTTTTTTCTGAACAATACATCAAAGAGGAGAAGCACTGCTCTCGGACAACCTTTTGTTGGCACTTGGCTAGCGTCTTTAGCCGAAGCCACTGAGGTCATCAGCATCCAAGTCTCCATTTTTATTTTATTCGCATCTACTCTGGTCCCTGATGAACCCTGACGCCACATTCCGGTGCGAGCAATAGGAAATCCGGTTAACCGTTTAGTGAAAACGTTTTTCAAGCCTTATTTTTTCGTCGGTATCGTCTCCAGGGATGTTGAAACAGTCTAAGCGGCTATTCCTTCGTGGACAGACGTTAGTTCCATTATTGCAACTGTCGGAACGGTTTGGTTGAAATAAATTACCTCCTCCGCTTATTTTTTAAACACGAGCAATCTTTCATTTTGCTAGGTTTATTGAAATCGTTTAATGTAGCACAAAGAAGAAGGTAAATGATGCGACGCACATATTTTCTCGTGGTATCTGTCTTGTGGAGTGGTATCTATCGTTTCGTTGATGAAGGAGAGTTTTTTCAAGGGCGAGGTCTTCCGAGGACGCAGTGAGCCACCTGATACCAAGTAATTCTCAATCCCTCCTCCCCAAATTGATGATAAATTTTTCGCCATCGACGTCCCCATATCTCAAAGGGGCGAACGTTGGGGTAGTGGAAGGGAAAAAAGCCCTTTTCCCCTAATTGAATTTCGCGAGGGCCTCAGGACCTTCCATTTTCTCAAGCCAAGACGTGAGGGAGCGTAGGAAAACTACGAAATGCATCTTTAATGTTGCTCCCCTGTGCGTCAGAAAAGAGGGCGAAGTGGAAAGGCACCCGTCTTTATTTTGTTGGTAGGATTGTAAACTGCTCACCTGCTCGGGGAATAACGTTCGTGCTCTCGACGATCTATCGCTCCTGCAGTCAATTTGAAAAGTTGAGGTAGGTTTCCCTTATCTCTCCGAACCGAAAGGCTCTCGTACACCCGTTGTCTGAATTTATCGTACAGCACCTCGCGCTAATAGCCAGTCTCGCAATAAATACTGTCCCACTGCCATTAGCTTTAATTGAACGCAGTGTTTTCGGGAGCTGCTTCTGTTAACACTTGTTTACTTTCACTGAACGATCTGTAGAGGGAAATTGTGCGAGGAAATAGATTAAGGTAATAAATTAAGGTGATGAGGAATTCTACTTATAAGTTTTATATGTAAACTGCTAGACTCCTTCACATCATTCCGAAAAGAGACGTCTCCTGGGTAACATCGTCATTTCTAGAATTTCCTGTTTATAGATTAAATGTGTAAGAGCTGTAGTATTCAAAAGTGACCATCAGCAACTGAAATTGTTTCCCCCACCCATAGATTTGAGCGGCTGTGCGACGGACCAGTGAAGCAGTCTGCATTCATTGAGTGAACAACCTGAATAATTAAGAAATTAATTAGGCTAATCTTGCCGTGCACGACGATAAATGTATAAATCACATAAAGTGGAAGGAGGTTTGAGTGAAGAAAGGATCAAACTGCTGGTGCCGCGAAGCACTTCCAGCGAGTAAAGTGATATGAAGCTTGAGACGCCCTTCATTTTCAGTTGTGCGTGATGTCATCTAAGGGATGGAACAGGATACAGTTCAAGCCACCTTTCACATGAACTATTCGCTCTTATCTTGGGGGTCGAACAAGGTGCACTTTTGAGCACACCCGCTGTAACGCTTACCTCCATCTTGAACTATGAGTAGAACATGATTTGAAGGTATCGTTTTTCTGGAACCGACTCAGGCCACTTGTCGCTTGCTGTGTTCAATGCATTCATTTTGATCATTTAGCAGTACACAATTCAATCCATCCTTCACTTGTATGACTAGATTACCTTGTGGATTAGAAGACACACTTCGAGCCGCCGTTCACTCGCTGCAATGATTACTTACTTCTTGGATATTCAGTAGAACACAAATTGGTCAGAGTCTGTTTACAAGCAACACAATATATTTCGGAACTATAAGCGCTACCGCCCTCTGCCTTGTGAAGTGGTGTTTTACGGAGTTCAAATGAACTGAGTGAAAAATCAATCGAATTAGTGGCAAAAGCCATGAAAATTGGTGAATTCATGTAGAGCTAAGGAAAGTTGTATGATGCGGTGCACCTGATTTTCTTTTTAATGGAACGTGGGGGGGGGGAGCTCTGTTCATGGCATGTGGGTCTGCTCGTGAGTTTCTCCTGAACCAACCCGGAACTGTTTAGCCGAGTGCATCAGGTTATTTCTAACGTCTTCCTGCACTTCTTTCTCGTCCTGTTCATCCTCACGGAAATCTTAAAGCGTGTAGTCATCCCGGCACATCCTCCCATACTGCAAAGCAAGTGAACCAGGGGCTGTTTTCCACCCATGCCTCCATTCTTCATCGAGCTTCTTGACATTGCGGTTCTTGGCATTCTTTTCGGTTTACATCGTCATAGTAGAGATAGGCGTGCGGGGAAGGGGGGTCCTAGAACCAACTCCATCCATATACGAGTGGTGATCATTATCTGAGTAATCATCTCGCACCTCCCGCCGCCTAATAAGTTTTTAGACGCTCTTTGTATGTCTGGAGTCGTTCTCTGCAGTCTGTATTTAGAACTGGGAGGCCACATCTCGCCGCCACCACCATAATCAGTCACTCTCTAGAGTTGGGTTGACGCATTCTCCACTCTACAAGCCTCAGGGGTAGCTCCGCCTTGGCGCAGTTATGACTAATACTGTATAATAAGGAGCGTACAACTTCTGCATCTTCTGGAACGGGTCAATCGGATCAAATTTTCACTCTTGGGTATCGTGGGTTCTCTACTGTTAACTAATGACACTAATCTTAATTAGAATACGATTTAAGCTATTGTTGCTGGCTGCGTTGTTCGCCCACAACACATCTTGAGTATGGAACAGGGCAAACGTTGAATCGCGATTTCTACTAGCCTGTATCTTGGATATCGAGTAGAACCCCATTTCTGTCACTATACTCGTGCAGTGTCCTGTCCATCTTGTGGTGTTGTGTATAACAATTCGTGTTGCCATACTCAATTTAACCCTGGTAATTGCACAGTCCGTGTGGAAATATTCCTGAACCCCTTGATATCTTACACAGCAGTTGTGGCTAGGTGCGTTTGATGCCGTAATGTTTTAATACACGTTTATGGCATCCCATCACACTGTGGTGGCGTGTGTTGAAATTGGAAGCACTCACCTGTAAGTGACATGTGCACGAAAGTCCTACCCGGACTCGTGACTCAAGTAGCTTTCTTTCTACTCACGTCTTGCTATGTAGTCTGAAGCATTCTGAGGTCGAAATCCATGGTTTCATTCTGTTCTGTTTATTCGACGAATTCGTTACGTTTTTTATTAATTAACTCGGTAAACTCGCGCTCAGTCGAGTGGTGTAAAATCGTACTTTTCGGTGCGATTTGTGTCGTTCTGTTGCATCTCATATTTATCGAACCTGATGCCCTCCTGTGCGGTTGCTACCAGCGAAATACCGCGGAGGGAACCAATTATTTAGAATCGCGGTCCTTCAGCCCTTAATTACTTTTGTCCAGGTGAATCGTGTCTGGCGGGACCCAACTGCTCTCAATGTAATTACTCCCGGAGGATCAGTTCCATAACTATTACTCTGACTCTGCATTTTTTATCTCCCGCTCCGGATGTAGATGGCGGTCCACAACGTTCGCTCTCAATTGTTTTCGCGCCTAATTACCTTCCGTCCCCCTCCCCCTCCCTCGTTCGTCCAGTTGTTAACTCAACTCTCAATGGGAACTCCCGACGGTGACGGGGTATTCTGCATTTACTTTTTTTCCCCCATCCAACTTCCAAAGGACTTCATTTGCAAATGACGCGACCCTATTGACTCGCTGATTGTTTCGTTATTTGGCAAAATAATTAGTTCGAGGCGGAAGCTTCAGAGCGTTGGTACCAACACAACTGTCGAAAACATCGAAAACATTACTAATATGTATTTTGACATCTAAGCTATAATCTGAAGGGTATAATAAATGTCTGGTGCGTACCATCACACCACTTTCCGCCATCCGTATAAATTAAATATGTCATATGTACAGCCGCAATATCAACTCGTCATACATGTAAACATGTACTGAAACGAATGTAGGTAATTTAGGTAATTCGGAGAGCCGGTTTTATTACGTTCAACGGACTTTCAGAGGAATTAATGACATGAAAACCGACTAATTAATTAATAATTGCTAAATTGATAACTAATAATGAGGAATGTGGCATCGAGTGGAGATACGTTGGGCCGTTGACGTTTGTCCGTTGACGAATGACTTCATGGCTTTTCGCAGCGTCCCAACTTGGGTGATCCTGCCAGTAGTCAAATGCGGGCGGGCGTCAAGGCTTAAGCCATGCATGCCTCGATACGAACTGAATTAAAGTGTAACCGCTATATGCTCAGTAAACTCATCTTGATTCACTTGTATATACAAGACTGTCTTTGGATAACACTGGTGATTCTAGAGCTAATACGGGCAATCAAATCCCGACTAGGAAGGACGCTTTTATTAGATCCTCCGGAGCCGGGTCCGGCCTGAATTATCAACTTTGGATGGTGGACTACCATAGTTTTAACGGGTAACGGGACATCAGAGTTCCCTGAGAAATTACCTGGGAGATAGTGACAAAAAATAACGATAATTATTAATTATCAATTTATCAGTTATTGATTAATTTAATAAAAATTGTTAAAGTCGTTTTGTCAAAAAACGAAAAAAATACTAAACAATTTCTTCTTCATAGTCCTATTTGTACCTTCATCGCATTGTTACAGATATGGTTTTGAAACTTAAATTAGGTAGTGATCAGCAGAAGATTATTTGAAGCTGTTTTCGGTGAAAAGGCGAATAATCCTAGTTTTTGGTAGATTCTCTTCCCCCCTCCCCCAACTCCCTTCCCGTTGATGGAAATTGCTCGGGAAGTAATTTCTGTCTTCATATTCATCTCGCATCTCGCTACACTTCTTCCGATATCGTAAACTTCTTTCGTTTGTTCGTCTTTTGACCAATCTGAACTAATTTTGCAAACATGAATTTTGTCAATTTTGGTCAATGCGCCTTTTCAATGCATATTCTCGTCCCTGCTCTCCTTATGGACATTATATTAACGTTACCTTTTCTTCGTAGTTTTCCTTCGCCTCTACTCCAAACTCTTTCTGGTGGTAAACAGGCGTGGGCGTTTTTGGAATAAGCAGCTCCTCAGAACTTGAAGACCTGGAGAAACATCAACTTTTATGCACGATCGCAATACTTTCCTCACTCTTCGTAGTGTAATAAGTAGAAAGTTGAGATTTACGAAACCGCACCATTCACGCGTTGTCTAAAAACACAGACGGATGTGCGGACTTTGACTCGTGTCATCTCCTTTTTCATTGTTTTGCTTCTTTCAACAAACGATTTTCATTAAGTTCAATTAGTTTATCGTATTTCACACGGTTTTCGTCAATTTTCACCAGATGATTGTGAGCCCGGAAACTTCATTCTGGGGAATGGGACAATTTTCCCGTCGCGGGATGAGTAAAAAATATCGTGTTTTTGTCGCAAAGCGTTAAAAGTAGTTGGATGCCGAGTGCCTGATACCTTATTTGTTCGAGAATGATATAGTAAAAGCCGCTCACGGAGATTATTGTGATTCTTGCCTCGGGGATTCGAATACCGAACTTTGTCCCGCGGTGTGAAATCCCTTTTGGTTTATTACTCACTCCGATTAATACACCTATGTTTTCGGTCAGGAACTATCTTAAGACCCTCACACACATACTTCAAAGTTGACACTTCACGTACTTTACGATTTCAAATCTACAATGCCCGTCCGACGTCCTGGCCTTTATTATGCATTTAACCGGGTCCAACCAATCCGTTCTTCCGCACACAATTCCATATCCAATGTAGTTGTGCCTGCCGAATCGGCAAGCCTATCGAACAACGTCCATGGGACAAAAGATGGTTGAAAAAATTAATCGAAAACAAAATGTTAGTTTCATTGCAATTACGTCGTGTTTGGTATAGTTTCTTAGGTATCTTCCGAGGCTCAGTCGAATAGGAGGGTCTCAGTGGTGGAGGACTGCGTCCACATGGAACAGTGAGATCTCAGTAAATCTAATGACACAGATCCGAGACAATATAGCGAAGGTTATCGCATCTTTTCATTCCAACCGCCCATCAGTTCGAAAACGTCATTTTTCGTTGTTCCGTTGGGGTTTCATATTATTTACTAGTATTTTTCGATGCTGTATCGAACGGGATGAGTCTTCGAGTGGCTCTACGAACATTGTTGTTGCATATGAGTTGTCGTTTCGCGAATTGTCGATATAACCGCGTTATATTCTTAATATTTTTCGATGTATTGTTAAATAGTGTAACAATCACGCTGCCCAATATAATACCAGTGGAGTAATCATTTGAAGCATTTATTATATTTTTGAACTTTCTTGTTTGGGTACGATTGATATACTTTACCAATTTTTTGTTGTTTTCACCAAATCCATAAGTTATCTAATGGTTTTTCTCTTCTTGTTTCAGGTGAGCTTCAATTTTTTTGAATGTGAAGGGCGAGTAAGTTGAAGTGACGATGTTTAAATGTAAGCATTTAAAATTACAATTAATCAGTACCACATCGCCACATCTGGACTCAGGAGTTGTAACTTTTGTGACTGTAGTAATAGCGGGCTTTTCACACAGAAATGAAAATTTTACAGCACCGCTGTGTTGTTTGGAACTGTTCGCACTTTGTAATAATTGGAATAATCCGAAGAAAACACATTCCTTTTTACTTCCTGTAGCCCTACGAAATATGAGAGCAATTTATATGGCGCTAACGTGTTTTCCTCGGATTATTCCGATTAGTACAAATTGCGAACGGCTTCACAAACTAGATCAGCAAAATTTACCAAAAAAATCGAGTTGAGCTCATTTGTTTTTCTATAAATCCCGCTCATATGGTACTAGCCGTCTGAGAAAAGTAGCGATCGGCGATGAATGTTTGATCATCATAACAAAAATTAGAAGCCAGTCCAGAAATTCCGGAATGCCCGTCTTGAAATGTAAAGTTCTAACTCTCATTTTCAATCAGCCCATCACACTACTTTTCTTCGTAGTTCAGGAATTATGAAGCAGCAAATTTGAGATTGAAATAAAAATCGGGCGGGGAGGAAGATGGCAAGGGAGGCAAAGAAACAGGCAGGGGAGAAATGATTTTGGCTCAAGTGCCAATTGGAATCAGCTATTACTACGTATAGTTTTGAAGAATTATGATGAAAATTTCTGGCGAGGTTACTCCTCTGATTGAAGTGCAAGTGATTTGGCACCCTGTACACAGCGACCGGATGTGTTTGATGATCGCGATCAAAACTTTTGCTAAATAAAATCTCCAACGAATCTGAATTGCCTATTCGGTTTCAATTGGAGAGTTGATGAAATGGCGCTTGATATGACAGGACATTCTATAGGTGTCAACGCCAACTAGTTGGGAATGGTTCAAGTTGTGAATATCGCAACTGCTACTTACGTGCGTGTCGTTCGTATCTCGTTTCAGGTATTGTTAGTGTTGGTGGGGTCCAAGATGTGATGTTATTGTGTTCCTGTGACGGTTTTAACTACTTCACGCCCTTTAGTTTCCTATCGCTGACTGTTCCAACGGTACTGTATCCCTCTTGCTCAGCTCGAGACGAGCCCAATTAACATTCCTCGCATCTAGGGAGAGTCCCATTACCGACCGGATATTGCGCGAATTTCTGGCAACGTCTGCTGCTACGAGTTGGCGAGTTGGCGTGCGGACGCTCGGTTTTGAGCAGGAAATTTCCAGCGGGCGTAAACCCCGACGAAAATGGTAGAGAAGGGTCCTGCCCTCGTATTGTACGGAGAAATGTCATTGTTTGTTTGCTGTTGGTCGGACGAGGAGGAAATGCTGTCCAGTCGGCAGAGCCTATTGTGCCCACCTTGGGCTCGTCCTGTGAGTTCCGTGATCTCGCCTGCCTTTTACCCTCGTGCGGACGTTCCCTCCAAATTCAATAAACTCCCTTCCCTTCCCTATGCCCTGTTCCCTCCTTCCATACTTCTCCTACCGCTATTTAATGGAGTTTCTCCCCCCGCAGAAAAAACATCTATATCACTTTCCGACGTCTTTCCCGCAGATGGAACATGTTCTCGGTGTTGTATTGGCCGTCGGGGAGCCCTGTGTCGAAAATCCTTTCGTTAACTCGGAGCCGCCCTGGGCCTCTGGTTATTGAGATGAATAAAGGCCGTTTTTCTCGAAAATTGATCTCGCGCCGAAGTGAAAAAGTGCGTACGTCTTCCGACTCGTCTGGATTTCGACAATAAATCTTGTGTACGTTGAAATGATTTCTAAAAAAAGGTGGTGGGAGGTCAGTTTTCCAATGAAAAATGATGGAAAATCCCATTTCGAACGATATGGTTCGCAGGACGCGCGGCGTTGCGGTTAAAGGACTTTAACGGTTGGAAGAGTTGGAGGGGCTGAGGGTGTTCCGCGACACCATATCAGATCTAGGCATCGGGCTGCGAACCAAATGAAAAATATGAATGAAATGGATTCCCCACAAAAGAAGTATGCGTCAAAACAATTCTGTGAAAAAATATGATTCCATCATGGGCCATGCCGGCGCTAGGGAGAACGAGTCAAATGATGTGCTATGAAAGGAGTTTGTGAACATAATTAAGTTAAGTGAAGTAATTTAACGTAAGTGAACATTGACCCCTTGGGACAGAGCGTGTGTGTATGCATGTGCGTTGAAAATTATTTCACAACGGTTTATTATTCTCCTGCAATGCATGATTGGGACCTACCCTATTCGGCACCTCCTGTTTCAATGACCAATATTGTCGCTTGTGAGCACTTAATGTTTTAATCAGCAGCTATCCAACTTGACGCAGTGTCACACCCATCTCATTCGATTCAGAATCGAAAAATACTGGTAAACGATGTGGAATATGATATAACTACAGCGGAACAACAGAAGTTGACACTTCCTAAGCGACGTAGCGAGTCGACACCCTAACCTTCGCTATATTGCCCTGCAAGTTCCTCCAAGTCGTGGAGTATGCCTCAGTATATTTACTGTGAATTCTAGACCTCCGAAATCCGCCCTATTGGACTCAACATCGAGCAATACTTAGGAAACAAACTCGTTGTAATTGCAATAAAATTTGCCAACATTTCGTCTGTTGCTAATTTCTTTATCCATTTATTTTCCGAGGAGACGTGGACAACTAGACCCCCAAAAGGAATTTTTGTGCCGAAGAACTGATTCTTAGACCGCGTTAAATGCAAAATGTGGCCTGGGAGTCGGCCGGACATTGCAGATTTGGAATCCACTTGCCTTGAAATGTAAAATGTCAACTTTGTGATACTCCTGACCGAAAATGTAGGCATATTGTGCAGTACAAATAATGAACCAAAATGAAGGTGTTAGTTGGTCTACACTTTGCTTTCAATAAACCAACTCTCCCCTCATCGAGAGATTGTCATATGCCCCTATCCCTTCGGAAAGTAAAAATTTAGTTCCGCTGTAGTTTTGACTATGGATAAAGAGAACCATCTAACTAATTGCTACCGCATCCGTTGTATATGATAATATTTCGTCCTTCAACTTCTTCAAACTACGCAATCCGATAGAGAGCTATGCTTCAGAAATGGGCATCGACTGAGAAGATTGGGTTAATGTGCTACAAAAATTCGCTCTTGGCAGGTATAAACATAGTACCCAATCGCTTAGCGCTACACCATCCATTGAGCTTGGGCCTGTACATAGAGTAAAAGT
Organism: Pachypeltis micranthus; assembly: GCA_020466155.1. Taxonomy (NCBI): domain Eukaryota; kingdom Metazoa; phylum Arthropoda; class Insecta; order Hemiptera; family Miridae; genus Pachypeltis; species Pachypeltis micranthus. The sequence goes on from CM035769.1 coordinate 47,012,106, forward strand.
TCACTTTAAATTGACGTGGCGAAGGTCGCGAGGTTGGCTCAAAGTTGACAGGCACGAAATTGGTCTTGGGGTAAACTTATTGAGTAGCCGTTCTCCAGTAACTAACCATTGACAATAGCTAAGCCTTGCTTGGCTTCTTGGAAAACATTATCCCTGGCATCATCTGTGAAGTATGAATAAATCCGAGTCATCGACAAAATAGAACGCCTCACTGGCAGTATTGATTTTGCACAACTCGTTCATATACGACACATCGCACAATTTTCCTAAGCTCCAAGTACGTTAATCGACTCTGATCGAATACGTTTTTCTCTCAGTTTATACGAGCCTGTTCGAACTCACCTCAACTCACTGGCGCAAAACGCCGAATCAGTATGGGGTTTTGACCTAGTAATTCTCCCACCTGCCCTAATGGGACTCAACGGCAAAGTCATTGTTTCCCCAAACACCTTCGTCCTCAACCCCTTTTTGTTACCTATGGAAATTCCTCCTCTCCAGTTAATTCCGATTCACGACGGATTTTCCCCTTTGTCAGGAAATTCCGAAATATCATTTCCCTCTCTCTTTTCACATTCCTTTCTACGACAGACAGCTCTTCCCAAACTCACCTATGAATTCTCACGAAAGTCACTCACCTCTCAGTGCTCATACAGACGTATTTCTCTGTCTACTCTCAGCCCACAGAGCTCACTCTCTCCTTCCGATACAGTTTCCTGCCAGTTCATGCGTATACTCAACTCCTTGTGTCGCCATTTTGTACACAAACTCTACTCAATTCATTGAACATCCGAGCAATGCTCCTCACTCTCACTGTGTTTCTTTTATTTCGATGTTCAACTCTCCCGCTCTCATGCGCCCAACAAATTCTATAGCGCAGAACTGGGCTTAACGTTTCGGAATTTAATGGGCCGCAGCTACTTTGAGACCAATACGTAGGTAATTGAAAGTACTCGATGAGATATTTCGTGCGTAGTTGTTGCAAATATGAAGGGAACGATGAAAACAGTAAAAAAAAGAAATATTTTTCATAGATAATGTGAGTTCTGGAATTTCTGATGTCATTTCATGTTTTGCTAATTAGCATTTACTAACTTGCGCAGTGTGGACAACCGCCCTGATTTTTCTGAGATCTCTAGTACTATATCAGTGAGATTTACACACTAAAATCGAGTTCCTTCGATATATTGAGATATTTTATCGTGCTGCTCTCGTCATTTTCCCATGAATGAGAATTAACTTGTACTGTTGTGTTGTTTGGAACTCTCCATACAAGAAATGATACATGTAGTTTACGGCAGGTCTTGCTCATAAATTTTAATTGGCGTCCTATGGTAATCTATTGGTTAAATATCGAATTTCAGTTCGGACTTTGTTGAGTGGCACCTATTTACGCTCTTGCCATTTTTGAACAATCGGCGCATAGGTGATTTAGTAGACCTGCCAACTCAATTTACCTGATAAGGATCGCGTTTACTCGTTTGGAGTTATTGCGTGACGACTGAGGAATGCGAGTAAGCGAAACGGCGGTGGTTTGAATTCCGGAATTTCTGGGGTGCCACCCCTATATATTCTTATGAGCGTTTTTAAACGCTAGTAACATTCTGGCGGATTTTATTCGGATAAACTGCGTTAGAATCAATTTTTGCTCGAAAAAAACGACACTATTTTTGTTTTTGTTTGTTCCTCTCGTCATTTTCCCACGGATGGAAGTTTTGTATAACAATTTCAAAAGTTCGTACAAAAATCGTGTTTACAGTCACATTTTTTGTATACCAATCTCTCAATAATGATACGGGAATGGGAATGAGTACGAGCAGCCCAATCAATTCCGTGAATGTAACTGTAAGCGCTACCGCTTTCTGCCGCCGTGAAGTGATGTTTTACGGAGCAATAAATAAATTGAGTAACTAGAAAGAGCCGTGAACTCAAGTGAATTGACGTAGAGCTAAGGAAACTTGAGTGATGCGGCGCACCTGATATTTTACATACGTTTCTGACCTCTCATATTAATCTGCATTCTACCTATCGAACGTCGGTCGATTTCGTTTAACCGTTTTCTTTCAATTGCGTTTACAGATACACGAACGGCTTCCCCACAGTGTGTTTTTCAGACGCAGAATCCCCTAAAACGTATAAATTTGAAGACAATTTAAAAAAATCACAAATCCCTGCTGTAATACATAGGGTTTCTTACTACTTGGGCTGGGAAAGTAAAAATTGTAGTACGTGGTTAGCGTTTTTCAAGTCACCCACTAGGAAGTTGGAAAAAAAACGTGTTCAAATATCAAGACGGAGTTTCTAGGAAATGGCCCGTTTCCGCCGAATTTAGTTAAATCTGTTTAGACTACCGTCAGTGACGTAAGACATAACATACCATCTCGAATTAATTGTCCTCAATTGTAACAGCTCGTCTTGATGCCTCAATCAGAGGATTTGTCGTATATTCGAAACTCACTGGGGCGATTCCTAAAAGCGACGCAAATCGAACGTAAATCCTACGTTTAACTCACTGAACTCACTCCAGTTCGGATTTAGGTGTGTCCCCATTAGGTCCCTGATAGCGTTAATCGATTGAACGCGCTGCAATAATATCATACGTAGCTCGCACTAACTGATACAAGCTCAATATCCTCATTGGAGCTTAACTAATATAGCACGAATTGGCCGCGGATTGCTCGGATTCGGCGTCTCATTAGATCCAACAGTAAACGGATGATTAGAGCTCAGCTACATCCACAACCGGCAGCAATCATAAACCACAAACACCGTCGATTGATTTGTAATTGATCGCGGTTTTAAGTCGAGTAATTGGCCGACAGTATCATCGAATGTATTGGGCGCTGCACGAATTTGTGTGTTTGTGCGTACTTATGTCAGTGTACTCACGTGGGCTAATGGTGCGAGCATGTCAAGATGCAGGTGGCTGAGGATAAAACCCAGCTAATCCTCTTGAAAGGCAAAGTGAATAATCCACCCTCAATACGCTTTGGCGGCCACAGGCTCCTTCTTGAAAAGCACGTAAAGTATTTAGGAGTGAATATAGGTGAGAGGTGGGGCTTCAACCAACACCTCCAGTCCCTTAAAGGCACTACCATTGCCTCACTGCGTGCAATTACAAAGGCCACTTGGAGTGTGTGTTACCATGACACTATCCTCATGTATAAGGCCATGTATCTTGGTGTGATTTGGCTACTGCCCCGTTGTCTGGGGTAGCAAACTTACAGTCAATCAAAAGAGAGTATTGGCCCAATCCCAGAGAGCTGCGCCCCTGTAGACCACCAAGGCCTATAAAACTGCATCAACAGAAGCACTCCAGGTGATCACTGGTCAGTTACCAATTGACCTGGCTGTTGAGTGCATGGTTGACAAGTGGAGAGTGAAACGGGAGCTTCCCCCGCTTTGGGCTGAACTTCGTGCGGATCTCACTACAGAACAGAAACTTGCCGCCATCGATGAATGGGCTCCAGAGAAATGGCAAGCGAGATGGGAATCCTCGTCAAAGGGACGTGATACGTATGAGTTCTTCCCCAACATCCGTGAACGTCTTTCAAGAAAATGGGTTGAGCCAGACCACTGGACGAGCCAGTTCCCCACGGGACATGGTGACTTCAATGCGCGGCTCCACTTCTTCTCTCTGAAAGACTCTCCATTATGCACGTCTTGTGCCTCCAGTGCGGAGGAAACAAGAAACCATGTGCTGCTCCACTGTAGTTTCTACAACAGTGAGCGACAGTTGTTGGGAGGGCAAATGAACTTAGCAGCACTGACTGCTACGCAGCAAGCCTTTAACCATTTTGCAAAGTTCGTGAAGAAGGTGATGGCTAAGAAATGTGGTCATAGTTGATCTGTCCTTTTGAAACTTGCCACCCAAGTAAATAGTTAGATCAGGTAGGAAACCAGATTGATAACTCCTCCCAGATAGTACGGGATTCCTCAGGTGGCCACCTCCGCGGTCGCACACGGGCAACAGCTCTACCTGGAGACTGGCTAACGACCAAATACCTGCCGTACCACCACAGGTCTGAGTTTGGTGGATGCTGCAGGGGCCGGTCTCTTGCATATTAGCGTAACCGCAACTTCCATGACTGATGTAACCCTAGTCGAGGGTTTAGGTACAGTCATCAAATAAGGAAACAGACCTGTACTCACGCGGTCCGCAAGCAGGTTGCAGTTGCATTGTCATCTGAGGGTTGGTAATTGGAGAGAGAGCGGCACTTCCGAGTTGTCCCTGGAGAAAGATTGAGCCCTGACATCTTCGCCGTTGGTCTCGACCAGTCCTGGATGTCCAGGTAATCCGGTAAGCCGAGATCTTGTGCTAACTTGGCAGGCCAAGAAGCGCAAATGCGACTGGACGGATCTTCGTATGGCGGTGTCGGAGGCTCGTGGAGTGGAGGCAGGTAACATCAGGTTTGGAGAATTCAACGAGTCCTGGTGTGGTGTGTGGAGCAAGAAAAATGCTCAGAAAATGCGTCGGCTGGGTGTGTCAGCAGGCGTTCTTCGCAGTAACACCACCCGTGTGTTGCTCGGGTCGTACCTTAACTGGTGGTCATTCTATCGTGGAACATCCTCTTACTCCTCTTACCTTCCATCCCCAGAGCTGGCGTAGGTTAGTCTGGGTGCCCTCCCCATTTCCTTACTTATTATTTTTTTAGTTTTATTGCTTTTTGGGTGCCACCGTCCCATTTCAGTGAGCTTCGGAAAAAACAACTTTCCCCTCGCCGAAGCCCGGACAGTTGTAGGGAGACAAATTATGGCGGGGCCTTCACGGTTAAATAGAACTGACGCCACTCGAGTGTAAGAGGCTTTACTCACAGAACTTAGCTCTGAGTTCGACGTGAACCCCGTGCTGAAGACTTCGGGATTATTCGGTGACGCTTATGCTTAGCTCATGCAGCGAATTTGGTTGAGTGACCGTCTTATAGGTAATTTATGGGACTGTCAACGTGGTTTTAAAAATATACATGTTCACAGGGAAAACACTTTGAAGTATCTGGCGTGATTCATTATCGAGAATTGATGAAACTTATACAAACTATATTTTATCACTATCCTTTGAAAATAGCAAGTTTGAACTATCCACGATATTTTACAACTCGGTTCGGTTACCATGGAGATTCGCTTAATGTGTGTGGAATACTTTCCTCTAAGAATAAGAAAAATGTATTTCAAACCCAGTTCCAAAGAATGGAGCATGACGTAACATTCCCAACTATTAACGCCACCGTTGTCCGGGTCCTCTCACGTCGCGCTGCCTCCGGGAGTTGAGTCGACGAAACATATCCTGGCGATTTACTTCGATTTCTTGGTCGTTGTAGATGAAAAGGGGGGAAGTTTTGAATGCCGCTCTCTCGAATGCAAATGTACTCGTACTTCATGTATAATTTATAATACGGTGAGCGAGGAAAAATGGAAGCGTTGACAGGTTCCCAATCGCGATAAGCCGCCTCTATAAAAATGTTGATGAAATGTGTACTCAGGACGTTGTGTTTTCAGGTACTTAAGCGATCGTTGCGTTGAAAGACGAAACTTTTTAAGTGGAAATCGGTTTTCAATCAGGTCATCCGGAGGCCTAAAACCACCCAGCAGGCCGCTGTCGTGTGGTTGGGGGTTTTCGACGTAATTTGTTACAAGCTGACGTTTTATTTACTCAATTTCCCTCAAAATATATAACGTGCAAGACGAGCTCTTCTTTTCGGCAGAGTAACCTCCTTTTTTTTTATTCTGGCGCCTCGACAGATGAGGGATGGAATAGTTTCTTCGTTTTTGCGTATCGATTTATGTAAATCTTCTTCATGTATGGCACCTCACGTTTCTCATCTTTTTTTTTCCTCTCTCTCTCTCTCTGTCTCTCTCTCTCTCTATCGGAATTCGGCACCAGAAGGAAATCTCTGCGGGATATGATGCGGCTGAAGGTTTGCTCTCGAACGTCCAGAATTTTCCGCAGCTGCCAGATAACTGGGTCGCAGTTTTCTGGATCGAAATACTAAAACAGAATAACAAATGCAGGGGAAATAAAAGCGTCGGGCTGTATTCAAAATTTGACTCGCATTCGTCGTGAGTGGGGGCCCCTACTCCAAAAATTAAAGAGGCGGGAAACTAGGGTGCAGGGCCCATAATCCGGCCCAAGTGCAAGGAGTATCAAGTTTGAAGGGAGACTTAGGTCTCGGCAACCATTCCTGCCTTCATGGAGCTGAACTTCGTAAGAGTCACGTGAGTAGTTTCCTAGGGCAAAGGACAGATACGGTCCCTTAGCCGTCCCAGTGTACAGACAGCCACCTGAGTTTTGATCACAGTAGTTAGTTCTAGACCCATTTTTCTCTGACTTTTGTTTTGACATGGGGGATCTGCAAGATAAATATCACATTTGAGCTACTTTTGGTGATAGTAACCAGGGAGGAGGGCTATGCTTGCTGGCCAGACTTGTGTGGGTGGACAAGGTAGCCCGCCACGTTGGTTGGAGTGGGAGGCAGTGCCGGCCCATTGGGCAAAAAGAAAAAAAGACTGAAACAGGGACTACCTCCACTGTGATATTTGCAAGACCTCATTGTTGGGTTACTCAGGGATCGGCGGATTGCTCCTTTAGCCCAGCATCCTGCAGAGGCATCCTTTCGTTGCGGGCTGTGCACCCGGCAGTGCCATTTTGGAAGAATATCCCTTAATGCTAGAATGGTTGCTAGCCCTCCCAGACTCGCCTCCAAACTTGGGGCTTCGGGGACCTTCCACATAGAGGGGTTTGGACTTGCCCCTCTTTGCTGGAGGACCCAAGTACGGCTTGCCCGGCTTTGCCCTGCAGCTGGACAATGGTCTGGGACTGCCTTAGGCGGCGGATAGCTTTGCAACTCGCGGGACTTGGCACGAAACCCGTTCAAAAGGTTGTGCATGGCTCGCAAGATGTCGAGCCGAATTCGCTTGTCTTGAAGAAAAGAAAGTTGGGCAATCGGCTGAAAGTTGTCTTCAAATCTTCACGTTTCAAGCGCTGTTGAACCCGACCACGATATCAGAAAATTATCAGTGTTCAAACCCGATTGAGAGAAAACGGCTGAACCAAATCGGCTCAAATACATATTCAAACTTACTGGACGTCAAATTAAGAAAATAAGCAAAATCGGCCTACAACTAACCATAATAATAGTGATAAAAAAATTTTTTTACAAAATTTTGTGTATCGGTAGTTCCAGACCACACAAAGATGACATGGAATTCTCTTTCTAAATTATTGTTCCCCGCAATTTGATTTCAGCCTACTTTAAATCTTTACTGTTCCCAGCAAAATTAGCGTGGTATCCCAATAAACAGGATATACGAGCGTTTAATAACGCTCAGAAAATGATCGAGAACAGCACCAGTTTTTCTCGATGAATCTAAATCAGTTGATACGAAGCTTCCAAAAAAATCGATGATGAACCTATCCACTGATTACTCAATATTGATCACGAGATGGTAGTAGCACTTCAATTAATTGCGAAACCTCCACGAATCGAACAATTTTGAAACTTTCTAAAAATGCGCTAAGTAAACCATTTAATTAATCTTAGTTTCAGTGCAGGTATTTGTCGTTCGAACAGGAAATTTGGCGTGGTTTTTTCTCTGCACTTGGCGGGGGTTAAAACTCTGATTTTCTTGTTAAGTAGTGTATCAACAATTATGAAGAGTTTATCTAGTAGGAACCAATACGAGTTCTGAAAGACTTACAGCGCACAATATGCGGTTGACGTTTAAGCTCCTACTTGATAAATCGCTTAGATATGAGTTTGAAGTCATTGGTTGTCTCCGTTGATTTGGCAAAAGCTTTTGACTGCACCTCGCACGACTTAGTTGGGTAATAAAACGGGTTCGTTAGCACGGCTCGAATGTTATGAAAATAAATGGGACAAAAAATTACGGGAAATTAAGTGGGTAGTGTGTGCCACAGGGAACAGTTCTGGGGCCTTCAATTTTACTAATCGAAATCAATTGTTTAAATGAGTTATACTCCCGGGACCTAAAATATTGTCTGTAGCCGAAACTACTGTATTTGCAGTAGGAAAACGTGGCATGAAACTTACTTTATTGCAAACTCTGAGTCATGCAGTATTTTTTTTATGGTTAAATGCCACGTGGGTTAATCTGAATGTCAAGAAGACTCAGTGAGTCACGTTCGCTTTGGGTGCGGTTGGCTTCCCATCCTATTTCGCACATTACGTATAGACAAGTGCTATGCCGTAGAAGCACTATTTAAAATGTAAATACCCTGTGAACCCGTCTCACTAAATTCGTACTAGGTTCATAACAAACCATAAACTCGCAGTTCTCTATAATAACACGACACTGGCGGTGCGTTTCTTTGAGTCGTGTGTCGGACGGGATTATCGATGGTTTTCCAGCAGATCTCAGGTCATTCACTTGCTCTGGTTTCTGACGCTAGTTCAGCCCTCAGTGAACAAAATTCGACCCAATAGTTGGTCGGGGGTAAACAGCACTTCTGTAAATGACAGAAGGTAAATGAAAAGGGACAGGGAGCGATTCACCAGGCTGGTTCGACGCGACTGACTGAGGGCGAGAATGAGCGACGAGCTCTCCCAGCATTCTTCTGATTAGGGATCATGTGGCACTCAGAGGTTCGAGCAAATTTTAAACAGAGTCAAAGTAATGGATGGTCCTTATTGTTTTTATACACAAATTATTGGATGAATCATTTTTTGATCTAGTACATTCACAAATTTTCAAATCGTCGAGCTACGTCGTAGTTGTTTCTCCAAGATGACTGGCTCTTCTTGCTGTGGGGGAGGCAGAACCGCTGTCACGCAGCCGGTAACGGCACACCCTCCTGCCTGGTTGTGGCAGGTCTGTATCCGATTAGGGCTGGTTAGGCACAGGGGAGGAATATCGAAGTACTCCCCCCGTGGTGCGAGTGTATGTTTATTAATAATTTATTTGAGCGTATGTCAGTGTTTATGTGTGTTTTGTTGTGTGCGTTAAACTTATTTGTTGTTCATTTAGTTCTCATAGGAAGGGCCAGGACATATAGCACCGAGTCAGCGAAACCCGCATGGACCATGGGAATACTCCAAGGGACGGCGCAAAGTACATAGCCGGGCAAACAAACAGTTAGGGCAGTGATGGGAAAACTCCCCAGCCAGGCGAACTGTGTGCCTCACCTCTGCCCCTGCCCTAGTCCAGAAAAAAAAATAATATGAGGAGTTAGAATATCCATCTCATCCAACCAAACCCTGGCTCCGCCACGAGGTCCAGGCTGGACATATCATGAGGTAGGACTGATCCCAGGTGGGCAGAAGGGCCTGTTCCCAGGCACGCCGGAAGGCGTGTCACAGTCAAGACAAAATGTCTTTGCAGTCAACAGACAATATGAGGGGCTAACGGAATGAACTGAATGAGGAAAGGTGAGCAATTGAATGGCAAGGCCACTGATGCGCAGATCGGTTGGTATGGGCCACTAGAGAGGCCTTGGTGCAACCGTCTCTCCACAAAAACACGTTTTATTAGTTGCTAGAGCCAAAAAACAGCCGAATGGACGCCAGGGTTAGGAATGTTATCTGATGCGTAGCGGCAGATCTTCTTTCGTGTTTTCACTCGTTTATTTTGCGAGTATCTATGAGAATATTGTCATCGGTCATCCTCAACGTCTAAAATGCACACCCATCAGTAGGTCTCTCTACAATTCAATTTCGAAAGTGATATTTTGAGCACAAACAACAAGATCAAACGTGTCGCTTCTAAATAGTTAATATAATCATAACGGAGCATCATAAGGTGCGACGTTTTAATCTCATTCTATTCACTTCAGAATGAAACTTTGATCCGCCATTAAATGGAAAAACAAATTTGTAAACTGTAAACGTGGTTTGCCTTCGTTCCTTTTTTGCGCTATTACCTAAATTCTGCCTCCAGGATTTAATTTTCCGCTCTTATTCTTCCATTTTCCCTTTGAGTATCTTACTAAGCCAAGCCCCCCCAGCTGTATATGCTCTTGGAAGCATTTTTAATAAAAAACGGCTCCCCGCTTCGCCGAGATCTCGTTTGAATTGCCCCCTCCCCCCTCCTCTCTTGGTATTAAAATTTCCTTTTGTTTTTCCATTAATGAAATATATATGGGAATCTCTTCTATCAACTTCCCAAGCTTTCTCCGTCAGTCCATTAGCTTTAGGATGGAAGAAGAAGGTGGAATAACGCGGGCTTTGATATCCGCTATCCGCGTCTTCTTCCCTTAATAAATTTGTTGCTGTACCTCGGGAAATTGAATTCGGAAATGTTATTATGTTATTCTTGAACGCACCTGTTGTGCGACCAAAGGAATCTTCAAGCAGTCCATCGTTTTCTTCTACTGCGCTATTGAACCTGTTGAATGGCTGGCATTTCTTCTGCCGTTGTTCTGCGTCAAACTCGTGGATGTGGACACACATGAGAGAACCCGAGAGTTTACATTTTTGACGAGCAACAAAGGCATCCCCGTCACTCAAAAAAACCTAGTTGTGTGGCTCTATCATCGAATAGACTGAGTTTTTCTCAATTTCCGTGTTTCGCGCATGTGGAAGCGATCGTTGTGAGTGAATGACAACAACGCACGTTTTAACATAACCTCAATTATTGTATGCTCCGAAGCGTCATAACACTGCTAGTGGTACTATTTTTTATGTAAATTAATTTATTATTCATCATCTATCGGACTGCAATTATATAAACCATTAGAAATAATTAAATCCTTCTCCTGTTTGGCTAGGCATGGTATCACTTTCCTTAGTAGAAAAGGGTAGGAAGAAAAAATTGACTGAATTGATTGAGTGCATGGTTGACAAGTGGAGAGTGAAACGGGAGCTTCCCCCGCTTTGGGCTGAACTCTGAGCGGATCTCACTACAGAACAGAAACTTGCCGCCATCGACGAATGGGAGTTAGAGAAATGGCAATCGAGATAGGAATCCTCGTCAAAGAGACGTGATACGTATGAGTTCTTCCCCAACATCCGTGAACGTCTTTCAAGAAAATGGGTTGAGCCACACCACTGAACGAGCCAGTTCCTCACAGGACATGGTGACTTCAATGCGCGGTTCCACTTCTTTTCTCTGAAAGACTCTCCATTATGCACGTCTTGTGCGTCCAGTGCGGAGGAAACAAGAAACCATGTGCTGCTCCACTGTAGTTTCTACAACAGTGAGCGACGGTTGTTGGGAGGGCAAACGAACTTAGCAGCATTGACTGCTACAAAGCAAGCCTATAACCATTTTGCAAAGTTCGCGATTAAGGTGATGGCTAAGAAACGTGGTCATAGTTGATCTGTCCTTTTGAAACTTGCCACTCAAGTAAATAATTAGATCAGGTAGGAAACCAGATTAAGAACTCCTCCCAGATGGTACGGGATTCCTCAGGTGGTCACCTCCGCGCGGTCACACACGGGCAACAGCTCTCTACCGGGAGACTGGCTAACGACCAAATACCTGCCGTACCTCCACAGGTCTGAGTTCGGTGGATGCTGCAGGGGCCGGTCTCTTGCATATTAGCGAAACCGCAACTTCTGTGATTGATATAACCCTCGTCGAGGGTTTAGGTACAGTCATCAAATAAGGAAACAGTCCTGTCTGAGCGCGATTGATACATTCTGTATTCAGCCGGCACATCACTTTGAGACTCCAAGATAAGGTTTTTTCCGAAACGGATCCAACATGATTTGTGGTTGGGGGGAGGGGGGGTCACTATGGTTATCATGGTGATTGTTGGGTGCAAGAAAGGGAAATATTTTGAGTTATGTAGTGGCGAAGAATTGAGTTGACGAATGAAATAAATGAGAGGGCTATATTAACACCTGATAGAATATGAAGTAGAGTCGTTCTAGAATAGAGTATTCACCGAAACAGACCAGTCTGTGGGTATGTGAACTCGGGGTGGCTGGGACGAGAGCTGAGTTGAGTATAACTATGGAAGCGCTGAGCGGCAAGTGTCGAAGGAGAGGTTGCATATAAGAGCGAGGGATGTGCGATGAGGAAAGGGGGGTAAAGAAAACCCCACAGGGGAATTACGCTGTCAGCTGTGGCCATGTTGATTGACTGGGCGCACTGGTGTCGAAGGTGAAGAACAAAGTTGGGGAAGATCCAAAATGCCAGAGGCCAGGGGCACACCGAGCGGAACCAACTAGAGATCAAAACGCCAACAATTTTTCTTTCAAAAACGGCTCCAACAATTTTGATTAAGTTTCTTGAATGACCAGCTCCCAACGGTACAAGAAAATTCTTATTCGAAGGAAAATACCTAGGGCAGCACATGTAATCATAAAAAATATACTGTGAAATCGATTTTAGCGCAGTTTTCTCGCATTTCTCGTTCTTGCGTGCTGTTGTCAATTTCAGAAGAATCAGGGTGGTAGTTGGATAAACTATCTGTTCGCTGAGCGTGTAAAATTTTCATAAGATGATTACTCGTGGCCTTGAAAATCAAAGAGTTCAAACCTTTGCGCCACTTAACGAGCATTTCTCAGTTTGCGCGTTATAATTTTAAACCACTTAACGCCAACGTTCTCACAAAAATCGCATTGACAGACTCATTAATCACTATTGACTGCTCAATAGTGCTCGTGGCATGAGTGTAAGCAACTCAATAAATTCTGGAACCTTAAGAGTTACTAGTTTGCGCGATGAAATATTAAAGTGCGTTCCTGCACGTTTGTGTGAACGGAATGGTATACCTAGTTGGTTACATGCCAGTATAGAAATCGCTGAGGGGATGAAGAATGTTGTATGAAGCGTCGTTCTAAAATTATGTTCTAAATTTGTGGTGGTGTTTAGAACGTTTCCGAAAAGTCGATTAAATTTCGCAAGCTCCAACCAATAACTGAGAGTGATTGGGGGAGGGGGTGGGGATGAAAGATGAAAAACCTGAGAATGAGTTCCGCCGCAGTAACAATGCGACAGATTTCAGAAGGAGGCCGCGGAGAATGGTCGATATGCAGGGTAAAAAGTCTCTGGAGAGAGATACCAAGAAAGATACGGCCCGGGAGAAGAAATGAAACGGCTTCGAACGAGTTAGGAAGAAAGTACATGCTGCGAGTTTACTTCCAATAAGAAGATTATCATAAAATGACTCCATGGGAAAGCTCAAGTCCATCCGATCGGACGGATGATCCAATAAAGTACGTCTCCCTGACCGAACACTTTTTTTTATCTCGAGATTTCTGGATATCACGCTCTTCACTTGGAACTGGCCCCTAGCTGTCGAGAATAGACGTAATAAACCTCGGAAAATCCGTTTCCACCGCTTTCCGTTTATTCAGTCACATTTTGCCTCGTGTATTTCGGAATTATGTATTTTTAAATAAAACCCCGCTTTCTTCTCTTCCAAAAACATGGTGTTGAAATATTTTCGGTTCGGAACTGATTCTCGATAAATGTCAAATAGAAAGTGACCTTTCGTAGTAAAATGTTCCAATAACTTGGGTGCTCGTTGTATATTTAATGCGTCGTAAATATTTCGTACGTGTACACACTACAAATCGAGTCACTGCTGAGCTCTCCGAGGTTGTAACGTTCATTGGAAACTAACAGCAGAGCTCATTGTTGTTTCGAATACAATGAACGCTTGAATTTGTAAGCGAGCTCCCGTTGTATCGGGACAAACCTGCTTGTAAAGAACACCGATCGATTAACGAGAAACTGTTAGGAAAGGACGAGATTAACATCAATTACTCTCCCCTGGGAGGATTAAAATTCAGACTTATTCAAATCTTCACGTTTAGAGGCTTAGTGTTTTGACCTAATTTCGGCACGTGGTTTGTTATTTGTTTTTGGTTCATAACTTCGTGGGAGATTACGGATTAACCTGGTCGTTTCTACTTTCCTTAACTCTAAGTAGTAGAAAAAAAGTTGCGTTTCTTTCATATTTGAGGTTACCGGAACAAGTAACAAGTCCGTCAAACATCATTAAGGAAAATGATCTGTGTGTTTGTGTGAAAATGGCCGAACCGACTCACATACAGAAATTATATATAGATTGTGGTGGAGGTGTTTGAGCACAGACTAGATGTTTGAGTCAGACATGTAGCAGGAGTCTGTGGGGAGCTGTAGAAGGGTGAAATGAGTGAGGGCTGTGTGGGCTTTGCCGCGTTTACGAACTAATTAAAATGAGGCTGTTTCAACTTGTGAGCGGCTGGTGGCGTTTTGGCAACGCAGCCCATTAAAACACAGCTGTTGGATTAGGATGCTCAATGAATTTGAGAAGCTGCATTTACGGCTTGGGGAAAGACCGCAAAACAGCTGTCAAATTCGTTTTTCCGTTTCAGCCTGAAGTAAACATCTGTATTTTGTATTGTCAACTAGCTGAGGAAAGTTGTGTGTCATTTCGTCTTCGCAGGAAACTCCAAGGTCACCCTCTCGGTTAATTAATTCTCTTCCACCCCGCTTCTCGCGGGAAATAGATTTCCACGTCTCCAGTGGGATTCTCTGGCCCCTGGCGGTGGAAAGTACGATTGATGGAGGGGGGGTTGGGGTCGAGGTCGCCTCGTTACGATTTTCGATACATCCAACATAGGCGGTAGGCTTTAGAAACCAATTAGCGTAGAAGCCCAATGAATTTGACGTGTGACGGAATCGAAGACTAAAAGGGATTCCTCCTCACGTGTGGCGCATATAACGATACGCTATCCCTGTCACAAATCGAGAGCGCGGCGGATATATCAAATACCCCTTCGTTAGTTGAGATTTGGTGAGTTGAGCGAGTGTTCAGCTAATGTATTTCGTAAGCGCGTTACAAAAGTTAACCCTTCCTAATGTTCCATTGCTGGCAGTTCGCTGACCGAGTTCTCGTAATGAATTGCCAAACACCTATATCAGAGGAGTAAGGTACGTCCTGCGACGAGAAATTGAGCAGACAAAACTGAACTTGAATATCTATATCTCTATTAAAATTCAAGTTCAGTTTTGTCACAATAAACACAGATCATATGATAGTTCTGACCAAAATTAAGATAGTGAATTACGATAAGTATTTGACAATGGTCATAAAATATTCAGGAAAGCCCTCAGAAATTCTGGAATACGAACAAACGTGGTGCAACTACTTTCTTGCAGCGTTTCTTTCACAATTGCAAAGCTATTAATACCAACCTTCACCAAAAAAGTACACTCTAACAGCAACATCAATTACCAGTACTCTGGTTCTTACATGATGAACGAGCATATCTTAGCGTGATATACGAGCAACGTAATTAGCGACACGCCAATAAATTCTGGAACTTACGGGGTTGCCAGTTTTCTACGTAAAACGGTATGCATTACCAAGTTCATATCAACTGAATGACTGAAACTCGATGAATGTACGTGGGGCTGAGGAATGAAACTCCTCAACAGATATAACCGCTTCCGACGACAAGAGCTGTACCGTACAAATATCGACTTTGGCTCCGTTTTCGGATTATAAATCAGTCTCGTGTGAAACTCAGGGCGGCAGTCTAATTAGTTATCTAAACGATGAAACTATAATTACGTTCGTTAAATAATTATAAACGTTCCGCGAAATTCCGAAATCGTAACTATCGTCGTCGTTTCGACTAACTACTCACCACAGTTTTCCCTAAAATTCCAGGAACATGATCGCGACCCTTCCCAAAAACATGTGCGCTAGTTACTCAATGAACGTAGTGACCAAAGTAGCGACAATCCAATTAATGCCGGAGCGTATAATAATAACGAACAGATCGGACGGCTGAGCGCAAGTAGGGGTGAGGAAAATACTGTGATGCGCCGCCCAAGGTATTTCACGGTTATTACCATTTTATAACTATGTGTCTGTGTGCGCGTTTGTGTAGTTTGATTTGCGGGAGGACAGCTGAACAGATTGAGCTGGTTCCTTTTTTTGTTTTGTACATTATTTTTCGTTGACACCAAAATTAAGTTATGGGTGATTTCGGTCGATGGGAAGAGCATTTCGCATTTTCATCGAAAATGGCGCTTAGGATTTCGATTAAACTTTCAAATTATCTTTTGTGACGTGATATCTGACAAAATCAGTTTCGGGGTTGGGCTACGTAAAACCCTTGAACCGCCGGAGCTGCAGGGAACCTAACTGTTGAGAGAGAAAAGGTCCATGGAAGGTTACTGAAGGAAGGTTAGGCCGTTTTTTTTCCTTCTCCCGTTTTTTCTTTTGGATTTGCCCTGGTGCGTGTTCCCGTTGAAGTTTGGTTCTCCTTCAGTTCCCTGCTCCCTTCCCGCGTGAGTACGTTCCTGCAACAGTTCGAACGATGAGGAAGAAACTCGAACGTCTCTGCAAGTCTTTGGCTCCGGTTTCGTTTTTTTCTTTTGGCATGCCATAGGTAGGAGAGGACGTTTAATTTATCATTCCATTCCTCTTTTTTTTACCAGTAAATATTTTTCTTTTTTTTGCTGTGTAGGAAGCCCCATTTCTTTTTAATACTTAGTTCCTGAATAAATGCATCTCAGTTGTTTTTTTTTTGCTTTTCCTTCCCCTAAATGCCTGGGTTCATCCCCACTTGAATTTATTTTATTATTTGCCCCTTTTCCTTATTTATTTTTCGTTACACTTTTACAAGTTAGAGCAAATCTTCATGAAAATACGGTGAACGGAGATATAGGCATATGAAGCAAAACTAAGTGTTAAAAACCCTGCAAATTATTACACAACGGTTTATTATTCTCGTGAACAGCTTGACCTAGTATTACTGCTCCGAGACCCATCCCATTCGATTCAGCATCGAAATACACTAGTAAACGATACGAAACATGACCTGACTACAATGGAACTATGGAAACTAATTATTCCCCCGGTGCCAGGCGCCCGTAAGCGTCTGTAGGCATTTATGATCCGATGTAGGGGTGTGCGGAGGAAGTGGCCCTCACCTTCCTCCGCCAGTCGGGCAGAAAGAGTCGGGGAAATTGGAACGGGGAATCTCGAAACGAGTGAACCCTCGGCAATTGGCACGTTGTAAGTCGAGCGGGTGGTTGGTTTCGATGAGATGGGAGGGAGGGAGTACCTATGACGAAACGTTGACTTCCGCTGTAGTTCCCGCGAGTTCTTTCAATTAGTTGACTCTAATAATTACTGTAATTTCCCTATACACAGTTGTACACGTATGATACTCATTCCATTCGACCCAGGATGTAAAAATACCTTGAAAACGATACGAAACACGGCTTACTTGCGATTATACTGCGTTTTGTTAATTTTTTTAACCATTTTTTGTCCATAACAACCATGGGCTTCGTCCGAGAGAGATGGCAGGCACAACGAGATACGAAATGGGATTTTTTGTGCGAAAGAAACCTTTTTTTAGTCCACGTTAAAGGCACAAAACGGCCGTCCGGACGGGGGACGGCAGACGGACATTGCAGATTTAGAATCCCCATGTCTTGAAACGTAAAGTATGAAATTTTGAGGGGGAGTTGTAAAAAAAGGTTTCGTGACCGAAGTTCTTTTGAATTAGAAGTGGACTGTATCACCTAATACCCCGTATCCAAAATAATGAATAACCCCCCGTCATTGGTTGAAAGCTGTGCCTCCGCCGATACCGAGACCTCGCCGACCTGGAAAGGAAGAAATTCAGGAACGGAGAAAAAAAAGAAGGGATTGAGGAACTCACCTCCTTGCACACGGCACACGCTTTTCTCCGGCCGGGAAACGCTTCGTCGCGCCTAAACAAAACTTAGCGGAAGCTTCACTTCCAAATTACAGAAAAAAAGGTTTAAATATATCGCAATTAACGCATCAAAATTAAGGGCTCCGTCTCGATCGACCGCTCGATGGAAAGTAGAAGGTGAGAGGAAGGGTTTGGGTCTATGAGAGGTTAGCTGGCCTCTGAGGAGGGGAAGAAAGCGATAAGGTCCAGCCGGCGGGCCCGGGTGATTCAGCAGGACGAACTTACAACAACAAGTTTTTTACGCTTTTTGGCTAAACGGCTTCAATGATTTTCACTGAACTCACAATATGTTTTCAAATAGTTGATACTTATATATTGTTTTCGATACATGTTCCTCTCACAGTCCATTGAACAGAGATCAAAATCAAAATGTGTCGAAAATAATGTTTTTTCGAACATTCCCGCAAATCCAGGGGTAATTGCTTCACCAGATTTGATCAATCTTACAAAGTGACTTTTAGCCACTCATACCCACATTTCGTTCTCCGTAATTATTTCTGTATATTTATGTTGAACGGAGATATTATGTATATTTAAGCATCGTTAACTCAGAAAAGGGGATTTGTCCTACATTAATTAATCGGTTTCCCAATTTTCTCAAAAATGGCTCGAAAGATTTTGATCAAACTACATTTCGTTCTCTATAAATGAACTTACAAAGAACTCTGAACTAACTAGTCCCTACATTTCGTTCTCTATAAATGTTCCTGTGTTTTTGAACGAAGATATAGCGCCCGCATATGCAGCTGGTGTTTGAACTTATAGGGGTGGCGGAAAGTTGGATGTTGCTACGCGCCAGATATTATATACGCCCTGAAAAACGAATTTTCACACGTTAGATGGCTCCTCTCAATTTCTCGTCGTACGACGTACCTTACTTCTCTGATATAGGCGTTTGGTAAATACGAGAACTCTGTCAGCGAACTGCCAGCAATTGAACATTCGGAAGGGTTAACTTTTGTAACGCGCTTACGAAATACATTAGCTGAACACTCGCTCAGCTCACCAAATCTCAACTAACGAAGGGGTATTTGATATAACCGCCGCGCTCTCGATTTGTGACAGGGATAGCGTATCGTTATATGCGTCACACGTGAGGAGGAATCCCTTTTAGTCTTCGATTCCGTCACACGTCAAATTCATTGGGCTTCTACGCTAATTGGTTTCTAAAGCCTACCCCTGTGTGGGATGTATCGAAAATCGTAACGAGGCGACCTCGACCCCAACCCCCCTCCATCAATCGTACTTTCCACAGCCAGGGGCCAGAGGTTACGTCTTGATTAGAATCCCACTGGAGACGTGGAAATCTATTTTAGCGAAGAGCGAGAAGCGGGGTGGAAGAGAATTAATTAACCGAGAGGGGGACCTTGCGAAGACGAAATGACACACTACTTTCCCCAGCTTGTTGTCGATACAAAATACAGATGTTTACTTCAGGCTGAAACGGAAAAACGAATTGTGGTGCGAAGCTCACAACTTTCCTCAGTTCCACGTTCAATCGGCGATTCTATCGCTTCAGTGCATTCTTTCACTCACATCATACAATTTGGGTTAAAAGGACCCTGCTTTTCTTTGAAGATTAACCAATAGATAATCGATGTCAGGTTGCGAATAAGTTTTCCGGGGAGGTTCGGATAAATGTTCTCACCCTAAAGTCACACGAACGAGATTTATGAGGAAAAACTGCAATAATTCACATTTTGTCGAAAAACGTTGATAATACATCGTACCACCCTTGCGATGTATTCTTTTAAATTACATAACGTGGAACTGTTCACACAAAAAAATATAATCGACATCATTGGCGAAAAATACGTACTTGAATTGTGTAAGGACGGGGTAAAAAGTCATGACGAAATTTGCTTCTGTGGTGGTCCTGTTGATATGAGTACGGAACTGAATAGGTCAACCACGACACAACAGTTCGTTTTGGAGTCATTCGGCAGTGTTCATCAAGTTGATCGCGCAAACACAGATATTGCTGAGGTATTTACTCGGGCTTCGCTTGCGTAGCTGTTGAGTAAGCTGGAGCTGTTTGGGCTGGCTGTTGTCGGTGGTTGTTCTTTCGGAGTTCCACGTGGCTCGAACTTCAGCCCACTGTTCTTCATCTTTATCCATTACACAGCCGAGATTACCCGTGAGGGAGTGACTGTCTTCCGTTCAGTGAAGACCCCAAGGTATTTGCCATTATCCAGACTCAGGTGGGTCAAACAGACTGCAACAGTGGCGTCTGCACAATAGGCTATTCTTGAATGTGGAGAAATAGCAATTACTCCACTGCTCAGCTTGGGACCGTCAGTTTGTTGTGCGGGACTTGGGATGGCTCACTGTGAGTCGAGCTGTGGCAGTGCTACGAGATTTATGGTTTGTTAAGAGGAACTCCACTGATTTCACTTGGGGGAAGGCTCTTGTTGCGCTCTATGTTGCCCTTGTTCGCCCCAATCTGGAGCTATTCTCGTCGCCAATTTATGTAATTAACCTCATTTAAATTCGTCATTCTGTTGGAGGACTTTCATGTGGAGGATGCACAGCAGCTGAGGATCGTTAAATCCGGACGGATGCACTTATTTTTTTACATAGATAGGGCGTTTAGACTGTCATTTTACTTTCATTCTTCGACTTACATGTTCCGCCGTCCTATACTGAGCTGCAGCAGACCTTCTGTACTGTCTCTAACCCCACAAAATTACTGCTTTGCCCTCCTCTGAATCGATGCCAATAGGAATGGAACCATTTTAAGCTGGGCATCTTTAATACCTCTTCTATTCAGCTGAAAAGGTACTTGTGTACGAGTCCGTCGTTCCTTGCACTTGTTCATTGGAGTTTGATGGAAACGTTTGTTCCTTGTGTTCTTCGCGGGTGAACTCATCCAGGACATTGTTCGTTTTTGTAAGAACTGCCAACGAGTTTAACGTAACAATATCAAGGGCACCGCATCATACAAGTTGTCCTCGGCTAATCTGACATATTTTTAGCTCACTTCTCATGACTTGAAAAGCCCAACTTGTCGTTTTAAGTAGAAACTGATTTCGTTCCCAGGTACACGTGCATCACTTATCATTCGTTCAAGTTTGGAGCTGGCCAAAATTGTCACCACTTGACCTAAGTTCTGGTAAATAGATCGGCAGTCGATGGTGCCGCCCGTGCTGTGTGAACAACCTCGCCTCCCCAATTTCCGGATGATCCGTTTCACATGCAAATGAAGGAAAGGAAGGTTGAACGGCGCCGTTTGAAAGCCTAAATGAGGGTCAGAATCAGTTGTCGGCTTTGGTGTCGCTAGGTTGACGCTGCTTTGATTATCGCCACTCCCCTAAGCGGAACATTCCCTTCATAAGCCAATAACTGAGGGATTCCATCTTTTGGCCTCTCGCCCCCGCCACACAACGCGAGAATTCGCCAATAACGGATTATTTCGACCAACCGATGAGCGACCTCCCGAATATCTCGTCAAACTGACAGCCCCGAAGAGCGATTTGCGTGTCAGAGAACGTGAGGGCAGAAGGCTGTTGGATTTCTCGAATGGAATCTGATATTCCCTCTTCCAACCTATTCATTTGACGCCGAAGTTAATTTGTCTGTTCATCACATTCAACGCTTTACGTGGCCCTAGGTACAAACTGTCGTGGATTGACCAGCGAAGGAGAACGCGCGTGGAGTAGACTAAAAGTCGGTTGCTCCAAACATGGTTAGATTTTAATCCTCTGTTAAAAGGCTGTTAGAGAATCAACTTGGCAGCTAGTTAGCCATTGCGCTTCCATTATTATCTCAGCAGCATGTAAAAATCACCCCCAAAAAGTTATTTCTAGTTATTTGACAATCGTCATCATTAGGTTCGTTTTCATTTCCTCATTCCTGCGAAGTAGAAAGGAATGTTACGTGATGAGCTGACAAAAAGTTGACTTTCATCAAGTCTTAACTTTTAAGGGCTGCACAGTCCAAAATATCTGATGTGACGCATTATAATACAAACCTTAGCCCCACGTGCATTCTGCGAATTTGATCGCACTAGCTCTAATTCATTGAGTTTGTGTCAACTTGTTAACGCAACATTCTACATCGAAAGTAGGGGAGCTGAGTGTTCCGTAACTTATTCCGTTGTTCCTACTAATACCGTGGCCATCGTTTTTGGACTCCAAATCGGTCTAAAGCCGTGTGATCGAGATTCGAATTTTTCGTTCCCAAAAATAGCTTCAACGATATCGATTACATTTTTTTTTTTGTGTGAACCACGTGATGTAAGTTCGACTGACAGCGAGCCCTCACAAGTCCCGCACAACAAACTGACGGCCCCAAGCTGAGCAATGGAATAATTGCTATTTCTCCACATTCAAGAATAGCCTATTGTCCAGACGCCACTGTTGCAGTCTGTTTGACCCACCTGGGTCTGGATAATGGCAAATACCTTGAGGTCTTCAGTGAACGGAAGACGGTCACTCCCTCACGGGTAATGTCGGCTATGTAATGGATACAAATGAAGAACAGTGGGCTGAAGTTCGAGCCACGTGGAACTCCGAAAGAACAACCACCGACAACAGCCAGCCCAAACAGCTCCAGCTTACTCAACAGCTACGCAAGCGAAGCCCGAGTAAATATCTCAGCAATATCTGTATTCGCGCGTTCAACTTGATGAACACTGCCGAATGACTCTAAAACGAACTGTTGGAATTGTGTCATGGTTGACCTATTCAGTTCCGCACTCATATCAACAGGACCACCGCAGAAGCAAATTTCGTCATGACTTTTTTACCCCGTCCTTACACAATTCAAGTACGTATTTTTCGCCAACGATGTCGATTATATTTGTTTTTGTGAACAGTTATGTAATTTTATGAGAATACATCGCAAGGGTGGTACGATGTATTATCAACGTTTTTCGACAAAATATGATTTTAGTACAGTTTTTTCCTCATTAATCTCGCTCGTGTGACTTTAGGGTGAGAACATTTAACCCGACCCCCCCCCCCCCCCACGAAAACTTATTCGCAATCTGACATCGACTATCTATTGGTTAATCTTCAAAGAAAAGCAGGGTCCTAACACAAATTGTATGATGTGAGTGAAAGAATGCACTGAAGCGATAGAATCGCCGATTGAACGTGGGACTGAGGAAAGGTGTGAGCGTCGCACCACATATTTAAGAGAATAAGTTGGGTTTTGGATAAATTGCTCATAACCGTCGTCCCATTTTGATCTGGAGGAGTATACATACAGTTTGGGCTGATTTGGCTTCGCCGTTCTCCATTAATTTTGTTCATAAACATAAGCGCTTACAATTTTCTCAAGTAGTGTGTTTATTTTTCTTTTCCATTCAGAATCTTTTGAAGCAAACACAACATTTTTTGGTCGCCGATTATGTCCTTAAAAAGCTTGAAGTTATAGCTGGCAACATCCTCTCTTTCGGTCTGCCACTAGCCTCTTAGCCTTCCTCGTTCCTTTGAGATTTTCGTTTCTGTCACCATTTAATGTACAGAGTTCGTTACAGTTAATATCCGTGCTCAAACAACCCCTAAATTCCTTCCAATACTATCCAATAATATTAAACTTCAAGTTCCTCCTCCGTCGGTGAACCCAATAAACGCGAAGTGGACTTACCAGTCGGTTCTTCAACTATTTGCCAGCACATGAGAGAAATGAACGTGTAATCGCCGGACCGATATTTGTGTTTGGGGGGTTGGAAAACGGCGGAGAAGCTCCGAGCTTTTGAAGTAAAGTTCGGCTCTTCATCTTGTATATTGAAACCGTCCAACAAAGTTCTTATCTGGAGAGTTTAGTTTGAGAGCGTTGCTTACAGGATCGTCGTTTCGGAGAACTCTTGTACCTGTGGGTTCGTGGAAACGAGGTTCCAATATCTCGTGTATCCCGTGGGGTGGTTTATTAACTCGGACTTTTCCGAATCAATGGAGAAGCTATCAACGGCCCATATACGCCGGCGTTGTGAACCTACATCCTTAGCGCTGTATTATGTATGAAAACCCTTTTCTACGCTACAGAGTTTTCATTTGTTTGATCAAAGCTCCATGGCCAATAATTCCTTGTTAAGAGCAAGAGCGAAACATAAATGAAATGTGGAAGAAGAAAGGGACTACCACAAAGTTGACTAGTGTTATCGAAATACTGGATTCACGAGTTTTTCACGAATGAGGTATTAACGAGACAGGGATAAGTCAAATTACACTCCAGATCTAGTTAATTTTAACTGTAACGAATGAACGCACAGCAGGGACAAGGGGAGACAAGCTTGCATCTCACGGCAAAGGGTCAGAAGGGCTGAAAGAGGGGATATTGAAAATCCATCTGGATGGTTATGGAAAGTGACAGCTATCAGGATGTCATGACGAAACAATTTACCAACAACGAAGTCTCCGGGGTTGGGATGAAAGGATTAACGGACAGGAATTCGGGCGGTTTGGAAAACAATGATTTCGTGAAGTTTCAGGAAAGTTCAATAACTATTTGTGACAGTTTAGGTTTGCATTATTAGTGCAATTAATCAATGATCACCATCATTACGGATCTGTATTTTGTATGATTACACCTAAACACCTTCATAAGCCAGGGGATTTGTTTTTCACGATGTGTGAGTACATCGTCGGCGATTCGAGTGTTTTTACTGACAGCTCTAGGTTTCCATTGCAAAACCAATAATATGTGGGAGTGTGTTCAGCATCCTCCTTGTCAAGCACTTCCTGTGCAGAGTAAACCATATGCTGTTTCACTGTAGTTTTTTCCCAGGAGAAAGTGGGTTGAAACAGACGACTGGACGACCCACTTCCGTGCTTGGGTCCACTTCTTCCCCGAAGTAAGTTTAGAGCCTCCAGTATGGAGGAAAAAATAAACCATGTGCATACTGTAGTTCGCACAGCAGTGAGCGACTGAGATGGGACGGATTTCCCACGTTCATATTTCTGCGTGGTAACAAATGGGGAACAGCTCTCTACCTGGAGACTGACTAAATGACAACCTCCACAGATCTGGGTTCTGTGTGCTGAGCTAGTGCTTTTGCTCTCCCATGCCTGAGTTGCGAGGAAGGTGTCATAGTTCACAAGTCAGGTTCCAGCGAAGCCCCTTAGTTATTCAAGTGGCTGGAAATAAAGCAGAACGTGTTTCCCATTTTTCTTCAGCCTGAAATGACACTACGCGCCGAGTAGCAAGTGTTTCTAAGAACGTAAGTGACACCCTGCGTTGAAGTCGCCGTTTCTTGCGACGAGCTGGCTCCTCCTCTGGTCTGGTATACTTTTAACTTACTCAACTCGCAACATTAATCAGTGCATTGAGGTTTGACAACCTGAGGAAACTTGTTCAACGTTATGCCTTATCACATCGCTTTCAGTTGTGACCCTACGCTGCAAGTGTTCATTTGAGACCTTTTTATAGTCCATTGATGATTTCTGTGCAATTAAGAAAGCACGTAAAGACAAAACCTACGGTGTAAAACTCTTATATACTCCTGTGTGGAAGTATACAATGGCTAGAAAGTCTTTAAAAGACTTTTGTAGAGCTGCACACAGTACTCGCCGTGTTTAGTGAACAATTGACCTGTCCAATGGTCCGACTGACCCATTTTCTCTTAAAAAGCTCAAAAATACTGGGGATGAATAGAACGTGTTGTTGTTCTTCGACATTTATTCCTTTCTCTCCTTTATCCTGCTCACCTCCTGTTAAATTACATGAAATAATAAGTTGGGAGTAAATGAAATGAAGACCAACTATTCGCGACCCCCATCTGATCACGTGGTTTGTTAGAGGGGGCCTCAGAAAAGACAATCTTATTTCTAATAATGCATTATTAGCGAAGGGGGTCAGTAGTTCATAACGGGAAAACTAAAATATAGGGTAATGTGGGGGTTATGGTATATTAACCACTTCGTAAGGTTTTGTAGTTCGCATTGGGGTCTCGCGAGTAGGTGCGAGCATAATACTCTCGTTTAGTGGTGAATAAATACATGTTGTAGTCGATGCGAGGATGGTGGGGGAGGTGGGAGGGGATTAAATTGATGCGCTTTAAATGATTTACAATCCGTTGCTAATGAATAATTCGGATTAGAGGGAAACCCAAGTCTAGAAACTATGCGAGCGGCGGAATCCCCCTGAGACTCATTAACCCCCCCGATTGGAAACAGTTGTTCTGGAAAGCCTATTAATTCTCGACAACCCGCTCGTGCCCTTTGCCGCAAATTTTATGGGCAAACCCCCAAAACCGCCATAGTTTATGATGGAAAGTGGTCAGGGAGTAGTGGTCAGGGCCCGGGAGAGGACTGGAATCCTCTGCTTCCACTTCACTGGCTCTTGGCCCTGTACGCGGTCATTAAAACATTTCCACTTCACGCTTTCCGGATTCAACAGGAGAAACAGGTCAGCGCAATTGAAGGGGCCACAACGCGACGGTTGCTTTGACCTCACGTTCAAATGACTCCGGCCCAGGGCCTTAAGGGCTCTTTCCAACCGCCTATTGCCGTCGGCAGGGCACGGACAGCTAAACCGACTGTGTCGAATTCGGCACTTGATCGCCATTTCCTTAATCACAACTTCCCTCATCGCCCTGGAGAATCCACTTAACAGGTGGAGCTGTTTGGGCTAGTCGGGAGCACGTTCCTGGCTCAAATAAGCTCTTCGAAGCGTGTCGTCGCCAGTGCAATGGTGCCACTTAGCCTTTGCAGATTGTAGTACCAATGTTTGTTCCCGTTGTCACGTTTGTGTTGGAGGAAACCTTATTGGTCGCTTGCTTGTCGAAAGCAATAGTAGTGTGTTACCGAAAAACCCTGGTGAACGTCGTTAACATTAACATATTCATTATTCGTAGGCCTGAGATCGTGATCTGTCTTATGAACATCTCAATTCAAGTGGGAGGGGAGGTAATTAAAACGATACGAAAAGTACCTAGATCCTTCATTCAGTGCACATATACGGTAACGTTTATGGAGAACAACATATAGGTACTAGTTAGCTTTCAGGAAATCGAGAAAAATGATAATAATTTGATGTTCAAGAAATTTCATACATAGTTCCCTCTTGGGGCGTGAGAGTGTCTATGCCAGTCGTTTGATCTTACAGCAACCGAACTAAATACCAACCCTGTCAGTCATTTTCTTCCAACATACCGAGTGATTTGTATTACCTAACGACGTACTTCCTCATGTTTGACCTTTCTGTGTCGGTCAGCGGGCTTTCTTCTAACCCTTCCTATCTTTATTGCACCCCTCTCTCTGCCACCACACCACGTCGACTATCTGGAGTCATGAACCTCACGTTCGCTTGGTGAATCTCTTAGGATGATCTAACCAATTATGAGCTATTCGTAGCAATACGAATTTAGTCATTTTTGAGAAAAATGATGTTTGGTGTTCAGTTCACCTCGATGACTATGATTAGTTTGAATCGGTTTCGCTCATACTCTCATTTTGGCGTTCCATGTTAACCTGCACGCTGAATATCATATTTGAGTAGTAAAAAAGTAGTATTTTTCGCGCTCAAAAGCCCTTAAAACGTAAAGATCTGAAGAATAGTCAACATTCGGATTTAGAATGCCCCTGAGAGAAATGAGTGTTAGGTTATTTTTGTCTCAGGCTTTGGTCGTCACCAACCGTGTGGTTCTATAAGGACGTCTTATAGACAAAGTTAGCTTCAGAGGCACATCCTAAAAAAAAGGGAGAAACGATTCAAAACGAAGCTTCCGGGTTTGTGGTTCTCAGACGGGATGTTTTGGTTCCAGTCGGAGGGAGAGCCGGAAGCCATTTCCTTTTCAAACTGGCCTCTTAAGCCTCCTTGATCGTGATGCAGATCTGCCGAGAACAATTAACAGATTTCCCGGATTGCTCTAAATGAATCACAACACTCAACAGTGCAGTCGATTTCAATGCGCTTTATTTTCCTGAAAATGCTGTAAACGTCCGACGCGAGTTCTGAGCATTCAGAGGCTTTGATTACGTTCATTGTTTAGGGCAGCTACTGGAAACTCTTCTAAAGCCTATCACTTGTTGGCTCCCCATCCTGTGAATCTAATTATGAAGCCCTCTGGGTTGGAAAAATAATGAACTAGGTTTCAATGAGGGGCTTTAGGTTTTTTTTGTTTTCACCGCCTGTTCACTCAGCCGTTTTTCTCGGCGACGAGAAATTCATTCCCGCCTGTGCTGATCCCTTCACCCAAGCTTTTTTTTTTCTCCGCGCTCCGAACCTTTCTGCATGGCAGGGCTCACTGCAATTCTCTCAGTTCACGGGATAATGCTCCGCGATCCCTAAATCATAATGCAGTAATCCCTGCAACCAATTAGATAGCGAAGTGTTGAGTGAATGCGTTGCAGTAACCGGTTTTGACGGAAAAACCGGGAACGAACGCAGGTTATTCTGAAACAACTAGGACGTAATACGGGACTGAATTTATCAATAAGTTGTAGAATCTCTAATAATCTATAAATGGTAACTTTATATCCACACCTCATAAAAATGGGTCGTGTAATTGTGTTAATGGGCCACTATGTGAATAAGTTTCAATTAAGTGCATACTGTTCGTGTGTTATAACAAATTTTACGTATTCACGTATGCAGTCTTCGTGTGCCGTAATTTGGTTATGGGGTTCAGGGAGTTCTCTTCTTCTAACAATCCTTAATTAAGTAAGAGGGTGGTAAAAGTGCACGACCCCGACTGAGTTTTTATTTCTGCACCCTCTTAAACGATTTTGAAAGTATATGATTGTATATACGTATGGAATATAATCCCAACAGCTACCGCTATAAAATGCAAGCGATGATGCATTTAGCAAAAACTCAGCAAATTTCTACTCGTCCCAAGAAGTGAATCTTATCGTGAAAGGGATCTTGCAGCAAGTCTCAAGCCCCCGTTCGTCTAAGTTCGTTTATCTGCACATAATTGTGAGCGCGTGTAAACTTGGAATAATTTTTGGAAAGTCTGCCGACCGTTAAATGGAATGACGCTAATGCAACATATCCAAGTGACTGACTTGAGATGTCGTTTCTTACTGCTGGTAGTGTTAAGCTTTTTGGAGTTGTGGAGAGTGTGTGTTGAATGGTCACCCCAGTCGCTTGAGAGAGCCAGACGAGTGGAGCTATGAACAGTGTTGGGCGGGAGAGGGAGAGTTGGAGATCGAAGTAAAGAAACTTGGTGAGCACTGTATTATGTGAACAATGAACTGAGTAGAGTCAGAATTGAGCTGAGTTCGTGTACAAAGGGGCGACATAAGGGTAATACTCGGAACGCGTGAACGGGCGGGAAACTATCGGAACGAGAGAGCGAGCTATAACCGGGCACAGGGAGACGAGTCTTCCACGATAGGTCGTAGTTGAATGAGTTTTGGTAGGAGGTGGAGAGGAGTCGGAAATTTAGGAGTGAGAAAAAGATGGGAATGCCCAGACGAAGGGGAAATACGTCATTAATTGGAATTAACTCAAAAGGTGGAATTTCCATAGGTAACAAAAGGGCAGAGGATGAAGGTGTTTGCGAAAATAATGACTTTGCCGTTGTAAGTCCCGTTAGAGCAGGTACGGAAATTCCGAGGTCAAAAATCCTGGACTGATTCGGCGCTTTGCGTCCAACAACAGCAGTAGCTGTGAGCGGAGCTACTCAGCTACCCCATCGTACTTCTTTTGAAACCTTAGTCGAGTTGAGTTCAGTGTTTGCAAGTTATAATTGTTCATGATTGTCACTTGTACCAAACGTCAAGCCTTGGGCGTGGTGGGCCTTGTCGTATAAGGTACCTGGTAGCGATAGTGTACAGGCTGGTTGCAAACTACCATTTACTTCGAACAATAATGAATACACATTCAGAGCTCGAAGTTGCTGATGTTGTTCACTCACAACAAATTAATTCTTTCTGAACGTATGTATGTTCTTACATTCCAAATGGGAACGCGCTGCCTGTAAACAAAGGAGCAATAGAGACTGCAAACAGTAAAAAAATGAGAAAGGTAATTGAAAATGATATTTTCCCAGTTTATGATTCTCAGACGGGAGGTGAAGATCTAGTTCTCTTGGTCCCTGAAAACTTTACAGAGCATGGGTCAATTCTCGGGACCCGCCCCATTAAAAAATTCTGTCCGCTAAGATCAATGTCTTTCCGTTTCTGGTGTTTTCCCAGTGAACCTGCTTACCTGTCAACCCAATTGTCAATATATCTGGGATCTGATATCTGATCACAGCCGGGAATCCCTCTATTTCAATAGCTCTCGTCAATCATCCGTGCACTATGTCAATTCGACTGACCCTACTCTCTACTCTGGGGTAACGCTCAATGCAAAGTGTCGCATCTCTGTTCCTCAGTGACTTTGATCTGAACCTTCTCCGCCGTGATCTCAATTGATCTTCTTACCGATCTGTATATTTCCGAACATTACAGTCCTGTATTGTTAACTAACCAATTCTTGTTCTTCCTCCCTTACCACAAACACAGCCCATGTAAAGAGTAAAATCCAGGTAAAAGGCCAACACAGTTTTTCAAATCATGACATGTTCTTCGAAAACAGTAGTTTCAGGCAAAATAAGCAACACAGGTAGAGAGGGGGGGGGTGTATTGGGTCTATGGATAGATGAACTGGGCTAGGGACGAGAGCTGAGAGAGAGTGAGTTTAACCTTGTGGGAGCTGAGAGTTGAGTATCTGGGTACAAGCTGAGAGTCAGAATGCCCATTGAGAGGTGGCAAGTAAGAGCTGGAGCAGTGTAGCGAGGGGAGAGATTGAAGAAAACCCTGATGGCGAAAACCATAAGCTGGAAAATACATTGTTGACTTGTGTCATGAAATGGCAAAGAGTTAGCTGGGATTCCGAGATATGCAGCTAAACTGTAAAGTTTGGAATCTTCCATGACCGCAAAGGGGACTAAACTGATTAGGACAACAACAACACATTGGGAAACTCGGTGACGACAAGAAGCTCCTTTCTCTTCAACTGCCCTTGAACAGTGATGATACATAACATTCTTCAAAGAATAACTGACAGATTTCCTGGAGCACTAACAATAAATGTGGTTGTTAAAGTTGTATGCAGTAGGATCACGTAATAATGGTAGAAGCAGTGAGGAGGGAGATGCACCACCTCATTACTGGCAGATGTGCTGGATCAGGGTGATGAACGGGCTGTAGAAGTTGATATTGGATTTAAGAGCTCCAGGTATCGGTAATTTTTGGCATTAGCTGCCACGCTCCAACAATTCAATCCCTTTGTTTCAGTCCATCGTTAGTGTCACAGAATCACCAACGTCTCCGACTTTATGCAATCATTTCACCTGTCCACGAATTAGATCAATAAGTAGATTATACTCAATGGATGGTCTCATTCATCAAAATGCCGAGTTTGGTGCTGATTGCGATTGTCTTTTCCGGTTAAGCTTTTCTACATTCGCCGAGGTAAGCAATCACAATGTAATTGGATTCGACGAGAGGAAATGACTAGTGGATCTGTAACCACCTGCAGGCTCTAACTTAGTTGTCGCCTTCCTATGGGATTATGGGTCGTTTGAACGAAGCTGAGCGATCCATTTTAATGCTTCCTGCTCCAACTCAATCTTCTGCTATTCATCCACTTCAGTTTCCTCGTCCTCGGCGCCAATATCAATAGTCTCACACCTTACCTCACAAGTCGTCTACTATCATCCTCTTTGTGCATGGTTTTGTGAAAAGAGTTCGTAATTTACCAATTCTGATGGTCGTTGTTCGTATTAGGCTGTTCGGGAGGGCAGTCAGGATGTGCGTGGTTGTTGAGTAGATTTTGTAATGTTATGAAATCGCGAAGATCATGGACGTTAATAACTAGGAAAAACCGGCACCCCGAAGATATAAATGTCGGGCTCATCGCGCAGCTTACTTCGTCCTCACGCGCATTCAGCGATTTTCGACCCTCTAGTAACCATGAACTCTGTTTTTCATTGCGTTTTTACGAGCTTAGTAGAACGTAGCTAAGGTTTTCGAATTTATTGCTCTACTCCTACTCATGCCACAGACATTATTGAGTTATTAGT
This sequence comes from Pachypeltis micranthus, assembly GCA_020466155.1. NCBI lineage: Eukaryota > Metazoa > Arthropoda > Insecta > Hemiptera > Miridae > Pachypeltis > Pachypeltis micranthus. The sequence continues at coordinate 47,043,699 of CM035769.1, forward strand.
GCGAAGATGATTCATGGCATTGTCAAAATGATTTTTCTGAGACTGCTCGTGTTTTGCAGTTCTGGATTTATCTGGTAAAATCGGTGAGAAATGGTAGTTAGTGGTTTGAATTCCGGGATTTCTAGCGTTGCTCCTGAATGTCTAGTGACTATTTTAAGCGATTATCGTATAAGTGTGTTTATTGGACTACTACGCTGGGGTTTTGGGAGCGAGATATATAAATATATATGCCCTTACATCGGTTTTCTTCGGAATCCTTTACTTGCTGCTCTCGTCGTTTTCATGCTAATGCTAATTGTGTGGTACTGTCATGTTATTTTGAGCTGTCAATAATATATAAAAGATTCAATCGAAATCGATCTGATCTAGCCCTTTTTACTCTCCTTGGCTCTACGAAGTAGAAAGGAAAGTTATGTAATTATGGCTGAAGAAAAAAATTGAGTTCTCATCAGATCTTTACGTTTCAGACCCTACTGAGTCCAAAAAAACAGTATTGTGGAGTATGTGTCTGTGATCGAGATTGATCGAAACGAACCAAATCAGCTCAAATTTGATATTTAGTCAGCAGATTACTACAATACGCCAAAATAAGGGTATGCGCTGAATTCGCCCAGAACTAACTATAGTAACTGTTTATTATTCCCTTGAACAGCTTGACCTAGTCTCACACCTCTGAGAACCATCCCATTCGATTCACCATCGAAAAATACCTGTAAACCATACGAAGTATTACCTAACTACGACGGAACGGCGAAAACTAAATGTTCCAGGCGCCTTTAGGTAATTGTCACGACGTTGCGAGCCTAGCTGGTGGGTTAATGAGACGGAAGGAAAATTCCTTCACAATCCCCCCTCATAATTTGACACTTCCAAATCAGCAATGTCCGTCCACTGTCTGGCGCCCGTTTGGTGCATTTAACGCCTATTTGGTCTCTAGTGTTGTACGCCTGCTTGGAAATCCGATTGGACAAAGCCCATGGTCGTTATGCAAGAATGGTTACAAAAAATTAACAAAAACGCAATTTTGGCGGGTTCAGTATAGTTTCCAAGTTATTAGAACAAACTCCAGGGGTGTATGACTGCGTCTAGACCGAAAGTAGCGAAATGATAGTAACTATAGTGAGCCAATTTCTACTAATTAAAAGAACTCGCGGGACAGTACAGCGAAAGTAATCGTTTCATTGTCTCACTCACTGTTAGCTCGTATAGAGACGACGTGCCAATTGCCTACAAGCGCCCACAGGCGCCAGGAATACGTAATTTTGTGGCTACCGTCAGGTAATGTTTCGTATGGATTACTGGTATTTTTCGAAGCTGAATCGAAAGGGATGGTTCTCAGTGGTGTGTGACAAGGACAAGCAATTCAACAGAATGATAAACCTTTCCATGTGTTACTGGATCTTCAGAAAAATTTTTGTTGCAGTCTAATCATGTACCTACACGATGATTGTTAGGACACTTCGGTATTTCAAACACCGCATTTCATTCAACAAGATTTCTTAACTCTTTACCCGACAACTCTGGAAAAGTGGTTATTATCTTTCCCAGCGAAAATCGCCGTCTACAGCCTCATAAATTGTATGTGTTCCACTTCCTCAACAATGGCTAATAAGTGCGTACGAGCAGCGCTACCGTTTTCTGCCACCATGAAGTGGTGTTTTACCGAGTTAAAATGAATTGAGTGAATGATGAATTGAATTAGTAGCAAAAGCCACGAACGCCAGTGATAGCGTAGAGCTAAATGAAGTTGTGTAATGCGGGTGATACTATCAATACAACTGTAGCGTAAACTATAATATATATTCTCTCCATTTTGACTTATTTGTACTTTCTGATTCCAGAATCGAGGTGCAGGTCTCGACATGAGCGTCGAAGGGGCGTGGAAAGAAGGAGTGACGGGGAAAGGAATCGTTGTCACCATACTCGACGACGGTCTCGAAAAGGATCACCCCGATCTGAAGGAGAATTACGTGAGTCGCTTTCTTTTCAACCAGCTTTTCTTTGTGTTCCCTCTCCCACTCGCTCAAGTTGTATTGCCCTATTTCCCCACTCGCTCAACTTGTAATGCCCTATTTATATTCTTTGGTTCGATTTGTGCTTCGATTGACTCGGGATGACGACTGAGTTCCGTACGTTGTTGGCTGGGGAGTTCTATTCGTTTAGCGTGAAATGGTCATTTTGACCGAAACGTGTTGCGGTTATTTAGAGATAACCGTGAAACAATACATAGTGATATAAATTCTCCTACTAACTGAACGAAAATTGAAAGATTCAAACTTAACAAGATTTTATTTCGCTTGCGAAATGTCGCGCCGTACAGTGAATTCCGGATTGGTTAGTCACATCGCCGTATGTGTATATGAAAAAAACGAAATATTGTAGCGAAGGTACGTGCCACCGTGATGGCAAACTTAGTATCGCGTGTAAAGCAAGAACTTCCGGACATCTAGCGATACGATGTTCTCATAACCGTTTTTTTCTTCTCTCAAGCAGCGTTATAACGATTTTGACTGGATTTTAGGTGTGGGAAGTGCAAAAACACAGAAAGATAATACGTTTTCATGCTCGAAACATAACGAGAGTTGCACAATAAATTATCATCAGTGTCGATAAAATAAACGAACACGATTGAAGTTTTCGAGCAATTATAAAATGTCTTCCCCTATTTCTCACTCATTTCACCTGAAGTTAGTGAAACATAACTTCACGTTTTACGTAGAAAATGGTTCCGGAATTTTATGAAGTGCTCTTACTGACGCCACGGCCATTAATGAGCAATCAGTTCAGGTTTTCGTTGTTCATCATGTTTCTTATCGTTTACTAGTATTTTTCGATGCTGAAGCGAATGAAATGGGTCTCCCAGGCGTGAGACTGCGTCATGCGGTGCAAAATTATAAACAATGTTTTGTAATCATTTGCATGGTTTTCCCTCTTACGTGCCTTTGATGGCTTCCATATCGCTTCTCAACACTTAGTTCCAGCCTGTATGGCAGTTCCACTCTTATAACTTGGACAGTTATACTGCTTTTCAGCTGCCTCTGTTATACGCTAAATTATTGTGCCGCAAGGGTAACAATACAGTAATCTCCTTCCTTAGCGTAATTCATCTCCCATACTTAACTTCAGATCTCCCCCTCATCTGCAACTTATTTCTAGCTCCTTTTTACCGTTCTCTGATTGAGATAATATGGACTTCTTTCGGTAGACGGGATCTTATTGCTGGTACATTTCCTTTCATTGTCTTTCTTTTCATTACACAAACGGGGTTTTCATTACTGCGGACTGGGTTTTCATCGCTGGTTTTTGTTATTTGGTTCGATGGGTATTAATTGCTGTTCACGTTTTCTTCGTTATTATTTTTGAATTTAGACAGTTCATCGTTAGTAATAGGTTTTTATTTGTGTTGAACCGCTAAGAATTTTTACATTACTAAAACGGTGTCATTTTACGAGATGATTTTTGTTCATTAACCCCATTTCTTCTGTTATTTGTTACTGGTACAGTTTCCTTCACCATTGATTGCGTTGCGTGCTACTTTTTTTCGTTACTCGGTGGCTTTTCCGTTGATTTATTACTGATACCGATTTTTAACTCCTATGTGAATGTTATGATTTGTGACACGGGTTTTCTGTTATTTTATTCATGATTTATATTTTTGTCGGCGACACCCTCTTTAATTTGTGTATTAAAGTTCGGCATTTTGTGGGAGACAGATTATTATTGCTTGCACTTTTTCCTTTTATCTTTCTTACTAAGATGGGTTTCTATCGATGACTCTTATTTTGATTAATTCGCTGTGTTGTATGTTTCTTTACTACTCATACGAATGATTTATTTTTTATTAGTGGTGCGGTTTCTCACCATTCCAGTTTTGTATTTCGAATAGGAGTTTCTTATTGCTGGCACCCTTTTCTTTTTTTAAAACTTTGTCATCGTGTTTTGTCATACTTTTTTTTCTATGGTTATTTCTGGTAGTTTATGGCTGGTATTGTGACAAAAATGGATTTATGGGAGTTATCGGTATCGGTTTTACGGTGAGCGCACGTAATGACTACTTCAACGAAGTGGCTCGTGCCCACTAAAATCCTTTGCATCCGAAGGGTTATGTTCAGTGATTAACTGATATACTCAAACTGAGTGGTATCATCGTCTCTTTATTGCCAACCCAGCACTATTGTTCTCTCCTTATCGAAGCGCGCGTAAGCCATAACGACCAGCTCCTCTATACGTCTCCTTTAGGGACGCCTGAAAAGAAAAACTGTCACGTCCAAAGCCTGGAATCTTCAACGTAAAGGGCTTCCGAGAGAATCGGTTGATTGGGTCGTAAAAGCCGAATCTCTTCCATTACCCGAAAAGCTGAATATCGTTTTTCAAACTACCTGGAAGGGTTCGTAGAGGCTTCTCCACCGCCTTATGTTTTTTTTTCTGCGACCCGGCTGTTTGAAGGGTTTATATCGTGTGTGCCAACAGCAGTAGAAATGATACTCCTACGCTTTCTCTATTTATGAGTTCTCCGGAGGAAGAAAAAAGCTCTCGCGAACCGCCTCGGGACCTCGAGATCAGTTTCTTGCCGTAGTAGTTCTAGGAACTGTATATTTCAACTTTCGCCGTATGATTTACTTCAAGTATGTAATAATTTACCGGAACGCAAATAATATTGTTCTTGAATTTAATGACATCTGTCCAGCGTGAAACATCCTCTTAATTTTCACAACTTTCCGCGGTCCCGATAAATTAGGTGACAATCAAATAGTGGTACGGTACCTTTGTTGAGCGTATCTCTATAGCACTAATGAAGTACCAAATGTGTGAATACGAATTACCTTGTGGGTTTGAAGGAAGTCGTTGGAGCCATCATAGTGATTTACGAAAAAAAACAGCGTCCAAGGAATCTCATGTTTTTTGAATTTTACCTAAAACCTCCATTCATTTTCTCAGTTCATTTTCTCATCCTCAGTGGTTGCTAGAAGACCACTATCGGGTGATTAAACTCGACGAGAGCAACACAAGTAAGTTCGAAGGAAACAGATTTTGGCATAGTTTTTTCTCCATGAATTCCGCTCAAATGATATTAGCGTTTTCAGAAAAATAAGGGAGGTAATCCACCACACTGCCTGTACGATAAGCGGGAGCAACCCTAGAAATTTCAGACACGATTCCTAAACAGTAAACACAGTAACAATTTCCTATAAAAAATGTCATGTCGACAAATTATTGGATATCCTGTGCACAAATTGCTCAATGGCCACGGCATGAGTGGGAACGACTCAATAAATTCTTAATCGTTGAACGCTACTACATTCATCATAAAAGGTCCAGTTACGTTCAACAAAGTTCACAGGAACAGAGTGTACTTAAAGGCTGAAGTTGTGGCGGACCAGATATTGGTTTATTATTCATTTTTAATAGTACACCTTTGTTTTCAGTCGGGGACTTTGTTTTTTGCTAACGTCCGTCCGCCGTCCAGGTCATATTTTGCGTAGATAAACAATTCCATTTGGCGTCTAGTTGTGACCGCTTACTTGGCGATCCGATCGGTTGAAACCCATAGATGTTATGGGCCAAAAATGGCTTTAAAAATGAGAAAAAACGATACTTGACAGTTTTGTTGCAATTGCATCGTGTTGAGTATCGTTTCATTGGTATTTTACGATGCCGAGTCGATTAGGACAGGTCTCAAGGGTGTAGGGAAGCGTCTAGACGGAAATAAGTGGGATGTCAGTAAATATGGTGTGAGAAGGCCTACTACTTGAAGGTACTCATGAGACAATATAGCAAAACTCATCCCCCCACCCACCCCCTTGTTAGTAGTTTTTGATGGTGAATCGAATGGGAAGTATTGATTGAAGCAGCATGTGCTGATTGAATAGCGTAAGTCCGAGTCATGCTGCGCAAGAGAATAATAAACGGTTGTATGATAATTTGCTGCGTGTTGTTTTCAAGGAGATAGTCGATCGTAGTGCGGTTCTTACGAAGAAATTGTTGTTAGAACTTGTAGGGCGAACGAAATTGGGACGCTATGAAGTCCCATTAACTCAACGGATTCCAAGAACCTCCTTTTTTATTGACCAAAGACGGTAGAGGTCAGACGGTTCAAAGCAGAACGAAACGGTTTTCGTATTGGTTATAGATTCGGAATAAACTTTGGCAAGGTGCGGGAATATCTCGTGAGAATTCCGTTAGTCGGAATTCAATGGAACAACCGTAAAAAGATCCGACCCAATTTTACCTTCTCCAAAAAAAAAAAAAAACTTTATTGCCGGGGGACCCACTTATGTTATTCATGAAGGGCGCTCTCCTCTCTTCGGAGACTAGTTTCCCATAAAAGCTCGAATAGTCGCGAAAGGAAAAATGCATTTAAATAACCCTTGAACGGCTCGAGGCGTCTTCAGGGGGGACTTTGCTCTGCTCTGTGGGGATCGTGACTGGGGGGAAAAAAAGGGGACGAGCTGGAGTCAGAAAGCTGCTCTGCAGCCATCATGCGGATCGAGGAGGCGCTGTGAATACTGAACTGTCGTTTTAATGGACCCGTTCCATGCGTATTTGAAGAGTGCGCTCTCTCCGTTCTTGTCGTTGAAATCGCTGACAGCTGTAAACAAAACGCATCACGCGACCATCCACACCCCACGAGTACCGAGTGCCACCTATTTCTCTGTACAACGCGTCATTTAAATCAAATTCGTTTCTACCACATCTCGAGTGTCAATGCAGTAGAAATCGATCTCTACTTGATATACGTGGTTTAAAAAATTAGAAAAAGACAAAGTTTTGGCAATTTACTGCAATTATATCGTGTTTTGTATCGTTTCCTATGTATTTATTGATGCTGAATCGGATAGGGCCGCCCTCAGATGTATAGGGAGGGTCTTGATGGAAATTGCAGTTAATAGTGAGGCGAATTCCCCGAATCTTGATGGTTTCTCCCCGGCTGACGCTCATTTCCCGCACTGCCTTCAGTCTCACTCCAACCACCCGGCAGTTCGACTGGTGGAGTCACCTAAAAACAGTTAATTTCGTAGTTCCATTGTAGTCTTGTCAATTTTCGTATCGTTTACTGGCGTTTTTGAATGCTGAGTCGAATAGGATGGGCCTTGAACGTGTGACGCTGGGTTTAGCAGGATAACCAGGAAATCATCGGCTGTATTGACTGTAACCTCAGGTGCGACAGTTGGCGACAATATTGATTGAAACAGGAAATGCTGAATAGGATAGGTCACTGTCATGCTGAGCGAGAGAATAATAAATCGTTTTGTATTATTTTGCAGTGGCCTTTCCTCCTTTATATTTGATTTCTGCGTCTGAACCTTCATTGTCTGCAAATCTGGTCTTGATCTTCTCCCTTATCGTCATCAGTTTTATCTCTGCCCGGTGTCCTCCTCACCTTTCCCACACCATTCCTCTTCACCATCACTCTCCGTCAAATTCGCCGCTAGAATTTACCTGTTGCCACTTTTCAACCGACCTGTGTTGCCAACATCCCAAAACACTGGTGAACGAAATTGTTCACCACTTTCACAGCAACTCGTCGTGTTAGTCTCGAATCCATTGAACTCTTAGTGCAGAAGCTCGCCAAATTATTGCCGATTTAAAATGCGTGCCGCTGTCCGTAACCTCCTGTTTTTCTCATATTACCAAGACTTCATTCGACATCCTTCTGTGTACCTTCAATCTGTCCGAGGAGATGATGAACACCTATTCATACGGCCAGACCTCTCGTTTTCCCTCCCGAAGCATTACATTTAATTTACTGTAAGCAGCACCTACAGCGTTTCATTCCGTCTTTCATTTCATTTTCTATTTCGTTATAATTAATTTTCCCTAAAAATACATTTCTTTTTGTAGTTGTATCGAATCAGCGACTGAGCAGCCTACTTCCCCTTCCTACGGCAGTTTGTGGCGCAACAATGTTGCGATTGCCAGACAAACTACACACATTTAAAATTGAGAATAAAACGGCCACAATACTATAAACTAACGACATAAATACTGAATTGAGGAGTATTGATAAAATCTTTTTTGGCCAGTTCTTTGTTTCAACTAATTTTTCAACAAATGTTCTTCAGGAATCTAGGTATTGACCAGTTCCTCGTGAATTTCAATCAAAATCGTTGGAATACATCTCCTCTCTTGCCGTCTCTTGACCCATTGTTTCTTTGAAGTTCCACTTCATTTGTTACGGTCCTTTTCCCGCTCTTATTTGTCGCCCCGACTCAACGCCACTTCTGTAACTTCACTCTGAACTGCAAAACGAAGTCCTTCCGATTTCAACTCTTTTCCCCATTTTCCTCCACCGCATAATTCGGTTCGTTTCATCGAGAAAGGAGAGTTAACATATATAAAGGGGACACAAAATTAGTGGAATGAAAGGCAGAAAAGTGCACGAAATACTTTGAAAATGAAGAACTCGATATTCGGCTCTTCATTAGCTTGTCGAGGTACAATTGAGCTTCAGCTCAGCTTGAAGTCGTATCAACCCGAATTTTCTTCAGCTCTCCACGTTTTAAGGGTTCTGAGTCCAAAACACAGTATTTGAGGAAGTGTTATGTGTCTCTGTGAATGTGAAAACGGCTAATCAGCTTAAAATTAATATTTAGAATGCGCATCAAACTACCTGTGAGGCTCATCTTCAGTAGTAATTGCTGACGAATTTACTACCAATACCGTCTTTCTCGGTAAGTAGCGCCCTCATAGCTCTACGTGACATCGATCTCCTTGGGTGTACTTTATGCCTTGGCGTTGGATGAAATGTTTGGCCGGATATTAGGTTGATAAAGACAACGTCAGGAGTCAGCCCCTTTTTTCCCCTCCCAATCGAACGCGTCGTTCCGCGAGACGCCCAGAAATTGAACGTCATCATTTAAGCAGATCTTATCGATAGAGCTCCCCTTTCACAAAAGACTTCCGGAGAGAAGTGGGGGCAAACTCGACCCAATTTAGTTGGTAGTGATGGATAACGCAGTACTATAGTCGATTTCCCGCAGCGGAATAGGTTTTCTCTATCGACAGTGAAGTCGTACGATTCGAAGTAACAAGTGCCTTTATGGACGTTGCCAATCTAAGTTGACTACAAGAAACGAAAATCACGTTATGGAGGGAACGATCTCTTCGAGACGCCCCGTTTCAGTTAATCAACGGAAGAATGCTATATATTCGGCTGAAAACGTTTTTCCCAGTTTTCTCAAGATATTTACGTTTAAGATAAATGTTTTGATTGAGAGGAAAGGGCAGGCTGCAGATCAAAGGTGAGAGCAAAATCGGTTCGAAACTAAAAGTTACCATAGTCATAAAAATGAATATTTTTTTTCTTCAAAAATGGCTTCAATGATATAAGTAAAAGCTTCTGGACGGGCAGTTCCAGATACCACGACAATGCCGTACAATTCCGATCCGTGAGAAAATACGCGACGAATTGTAGCGCACATCTTGCGCAATAAAAACATTCAATAATCAGGGTGTTAGTCTAATAAACTCCCCGTACGATGAGAGTTAAATAATTTTCATGAAATACATGAGAGTGTTCCTGCCCTGCTAAGGCGGTAATCGATAACATAACGCGATTTGGCCGAAGCGACGACCGATCGAGAGCCACAACCGTCGCAGCTGCGGTGAGCTTTTTTTAACCCTCCTCTAATAGAAGGTTAACGTTTTTTGACGATCGCGAAACAGCCAGTCTCCCGTTACTACGTATTTTGATTTTCTCCCGCTTTATTAGGTATCCAATTCGGTTGTGTCTTTTTAATCGAAGTAGAAACTGCGATTACTACTGTGGAACGGCTGATTCCTGACACCGGTTAGCACAGCCAGTTCCCAGCCCCGTGAGTTAAATGTAGAAGAACGCCGACATTAAATTATTTAGTCTGAATTCACAGTTAAGAATGTTTTTTTTACAATTTTCTTTGTAGTGTAGTCTGAGACGGCGTTTTAGTTGGAGTGCCATATTTGAACATCCCGCCGGTATTCAAACCAATCTTCTGAAAAAATGAAGTTGACAGTCGCATAAATCATCTGTGCATCGATTACTTAATAAATTCCTGAACGTTATGTACTACCAATATCTATGTAGCACGTTGAGCTTGCGTCATATTGTGTTGATATGAAGAGAAGCCAAAATGGTGCATATTATGACGCAACGGTTCATCATTGTCTCGCACTGCTTGACGCATTATCACACCTCCGGACGGAACATCGATAATTGATAACTTCTAGGTGACGCTAGACAATCAGCACGACGTGACGAGTCAAACTGACTGGCGGATTGGAGTGAAACGGGAGGAAGTGCAGGTAATGAACGCATGCTGCGGAGAGACGTTAACCCTACGTTGTCCCATGCGTTTTTTCAGGTCTTTGCCTAATTATATTTATTGTGATGTCGCTGTTTAACATCTGGACGGAATCCTACACCTCTGAAGCCGCCCTATTTGATTCAACATCTCAAGGAAAAACCGGCCAAACGGTTTAAAGTAGTTTTTTAAACCACGTTTTGCCCATAACAGGCGTGGGTTTCGTCCGATCGGATTACCGAGTTGGCGCTCACAACTAGATCTAATATGGAATGGAAAGAACGGATTTTTTAGATGATGTTAAAAGCAAAGTGTGGACATTTATTGCAGAATTGCTATCTCCTTTCCTTCAAACGTAAAATGTGTTTTATCCAGAGTGAATTACAAACCTAAATGGGCCTGATTAGCTGCTAGACTGATAAAAAACGAGTGGTGAGTAGGAAAGCTGCGAGGTGCGTCGCACCAGATATTTTGCAACGGTTATGGTCAGTGGAGCGGAAGGGCATGTGAACAGAGATCACGTAGCTACATTTGTATAGTGAGAGCAATCCCACCACAACCATTGGCATTGCCCAGCATCCCAGATGCAAGGCTGCATATTCCTGCGCAGGTCGCTGATAATGTTTTCTCGTCTCAATAACGAAAAATTGCGATCATACGTAAGTCTTGTTAGCCTCAATACCTTTCAGAGAGGAGCTTCAGCGTAAGAAATGAAGGGATTTCAGTCGATCGAGTTGGATTATCGCGTCATCCCTCTTGCGCCCCCAACTGCAGCATATGATTGATCGGGAGATGAAATCACCGAGGAGAACTGGGCGTTGAGGTTTTGAAGAGATTTTGGTGGATTCCCTCCACTAATGGGTGGCCTTTCTCCGCCGGAGAAAGAACGGCGTCGATCATCCGTATTGAAGACAGTAACTAGGTTTGTTCCGGGTTTTGGGGCGGAAGAACGAGGTTTGAAACCCGAGTGTCGCAGAAAGCTCATCGATAACGAAGAAAACCAAGACGCGGAGGCCGAGGAGTAATGAGCCCATACATATTTCAGGCTCTTCCAACTAGTCGAAGGAAGAAAAAAAATCACAAGAAGGAAAGAGAGGAAGAAGTGAATAAATAATGTCTGGGAAAGAAGGAAGATTGCCGTCCATTCCACCGGAACAGGAGAATGTTTCTCATTCGATAAACTCACCTAAACCGTTGTATTCGTCGTCATTTTGGATACTTTACTGTCAATAATGAACCATTAAAATCAAACTGTGAGGAGACATTTTTTTCGAGGTTTTTTCAAACTTTGGTTTACAATGTTTCCCTTAGCAAACATTTGCTTTCAACATTCAGTACAAAAATATCTGGCGCGACTCATCACACTGGTTTCCTTTGTCTCGCGTGCTTGCAGCGATTTTCTAGCCATATTCATATTTTCGCTTTTTCATTGAACTCAGTACAACATCACGTGATTGGTAGAAGTTGGTAGCGCGTGGAGTTCCGCGATGTTTCGGGCTGGTGCTAGTTACACCACGGCATTTATTGAGTTATCAACGTCAAGGTAAATGGCGTGACTGCAACTTGATTTTCGTTGTTGGCAGATTCGGGTTTAGAGTTCAGGAATGGTAGCACTTTTTATAATTTCGAAAACAGTTAGTCGAAGAACCCAAAATTTCTGAAGCTCTCGATTAACGAATGACTAGCACTAAATATCCATTGTATAACTTGCTTATCAGGCTACATATCGTATCGTATCAGCCAGGTTCATAATGAAATGGTTTTAGCATGGAGTATGCTTCAGCCTTCAACTAACTTCCTGAAAGCGTCATGTTGGAAGGGAACCAAATCATGTCACAAAATCGCCGTACGCTCACCTCAACCTCCCCTGCCCTGGAGCCTCCTTTATCTTGCTCATTCATACGTTGCATTTCAGTTGCCGGGGGGGGGGGGGTGTTTTTTCCACCAATCACATAACTTCCCTGTACACTTCGTGAAGTTAGGGACAGAAAACGAACATCACTAAAATTGCTTTTCTCTCTGAACTTTTGATAATTTATTGTGCTGCTCTCATAATTTTATCACGATTTAAAATTGTATGGTGCTTTAGTTTATTTAGACCACAAAGCATTAGTAAAACCGTTAGACGTTTTTAGGAAAAAATATCTGGTGCGTTGCAACACACAACTTTCCTTAGCTCTACAACAATTCACTTTGTACATGGCTAATTCTATTTAATCAATTCATTTATCACTCAGTTAATTTGAACTTGGTCAAACAACGCTTCACGGCAGCAGGAAGGGGTAGTGCTTACAGTTCCAGATTTTATTGTGGTGCTCGTACGCATTGCAGGACCAATATTGAGCAATTGGTACACAGATGAGGCTGTAAACACAAATTGTTTGAAGAAGGATAGTAATTACTTTTGCAGAGTTATCGGGTAAAAACGTTTAGAACTGGTAGTAAGCGAAACAGCGGTAGTTGAAATTCAGGAATTTCTGGAGTAACCCCCACGTATCTCATGAGCGTTTTTAAACACTCACCCTTTAGGTATTGGATTGGATTACAATACCAATGTTTTTTTAACATTCTACAAACATTCCAGCGGAGAAGGAAAAAACTGCGCTAAAAACGCTTTTCGTCGAAAGTTTTGATAATTTATTGTGCTGCTCTCGTCATTTTCCCACGAATGAGAATTTTATGGTATAGTTGCCATATGGGGAGCTATCAATATAAAAAAATTAATCACAATCGTTAGAGCCATTTTTGAGAAAAAAATATTTGGTGTTTTGATCACTATGATAACTATAGTTCACCCTTATTTTGGCGTCCCATGGTAACTTGTGAGCGAGATATCAAGTTTGAGTGGATTTGGTACGATGGTTCTCTCTAAAAATCGTTCACAGTCACGCATACACACACACAGACCATTTTCCCAAATAGTGTTTTTCGGACTCAGGGGGGTCTGAAACTTAAAGATCTGAAGAGAACTCAAAAAATTTTTTTCAGCCGATTACATAACTTTCCTTTCTACTTCGTAGAGCCAAGGAAAGTAACAACGTTAGGTGGTTCGATCGCTATGATAACTGTAGTTATTTTTTGGCCGATTGTTTCCATACGTTCACCATTTCATAACTTTATGTTAATAATTCGTTTATGTTTATAACAAATGAGACGAAAACTTAAGAAAACCCTCACACCTAGGGTGAAGAGAGGAGTGGATATCTGTGTATATAGTCCATGTTCACTCAGTCTTGACACGTTCCAGACCGTACACGGTGTATAACTGGCTCTTGGTCCTCCATTCCTTCCAAAAACTCTTATATTTCGTTGTCAGCTTTTCCCGTTGACTCGACGGAAAAGTAGGCTGCATATTCTATATCAGAAACCTCATCATGAATGAGGTAATACTGTATTCGTCTAGGAAACCCTTAAAAATTACTAACGCTATTCGTGACGTCCCTTTTGGTTCTACAGGTTAATATCCCATTTGAGTTGATCTGGTTCAGCCGATTACTCTCAGTCGTGTTCACCGGCACACACAGTGCATTTTCACAAATGCTGTTGGTCCCAGAAGCACTTGAAACGTATAGATCTGAAACTCAAAATGTTCTTTCCGTTTGGTGGGTTTCTATTCTAATTCGCGGTGAACTTTGGAGAAAGTATCTTGAATTCTCCCCTGCGTTCTTCTTCAGTGAAATTTATTCTAATTAGGTGTCTATCTACGACTAATAAGAGCGACCCAGTGTTCGCTCGATAACACGAAGTTTGGGTTGAGGTGAGCGGTGGAAGAACTGCTCTTAAGCTCATTCAATCCAACAGACGATATTAATTGCTGAACTTCGCCCTTTTTCTTGAGAGCTCGTTAGCATTTCATCTCTCGAGTTTCTACTCAACCTAAAGGCTGGTTTCGGCGAAGTTTCAATATTTTCTCCTCTGTTCGTTATCATTTTCCAAGGGCCTAATTATGGACACTTCAAGCTCCGGTTGGTCCAATGGGACGAATTATTGTCGAACGGAAGGACAATTTAAGCCATCAAAGGACGTCGTTCTTTCAGCGAGGTATTTTATTCTGCGTCACTTCCTCTTCTGAAAATTAGTATTAAAAGTTTTTCTCACCGCATTTCAGGGGGCGACGGAACTAAAATGGGCCTAAAATAGGACGAGTAAACCTAACATCTTCACGTATTGAAGCTGCCTGTCACGAAAAAAACCCGTACTGTGGCACTCCGACTGAGCGCAGTTTGACTTTCCGCTACCCAAAGGCCAAGAAAAGCGATCGAGTCAAAAGAAAAAAGTTTTCCTAAGATCTTTACGTTTTGAGGCCTACTCAATAAAAAAATGTCTGGGGCGTAGTTACACACAACGTTCCGCGCCCACCGTAAATTCGACGACCTGCTACATGTACAGGCGCTATATCATCCTTAAACGCATTTCTACTGGAACATTTATGGATAACAAAGTGAGTACACCGTAAGTTTGATCGAAATCGTTGCAGCCGTTTTAGAGACAGTTGGAAAACGTATAAATGAATATTTCTCATTTTATGAGTTATCTCCGTTCATCAGATAGATACAGAAATAACCTGGGCCAACAAAATGTGGGTATAGGATGAAGACACTCCGTAAGGTTGATGAAATCCAGTGACGCAGTTACTCAGAAAATTACAAAACTTTAAAAAAAACATTTTTTTTTTTACTCATTTTCATTTTTATCTCTGTCAGAGTGTGTTTATCTATCTGTCAGAGGAACATTTAATGAGAACAATACAAAGGGATTAACTATTTAAAAAGATTCTGCGAGTTTGGTGAAAATCGATAAAGCCGTTTTCGAGAAAATTACGAAACAAATATAATTTTGGTACGTTCTACTTCCCCGCCCACTATCTAACCTAACTACTACCACCCACGCCTATCCCCATTTGAAAATTCCTGAAGAGTGCTGAGATAAATCCCAATAAAACCATGAGGGCAACGTGTCATAATAATAACGAACTGAGTTAACTAAAAGCGTAAACTTGATGCTAATTTCTATGCCCACTTACCTTCCGTATGGTGGAATGGTAGAATCGAGATGAAACGGCAAAACGAGATGACATTTGACTAAAAGATGCCAATGTTGTGTTATAACCAAATATCTGGTGCGTAGCAACACACAACTTTCCGCCACCCCTTTAAGTTCGAACACCACCTACATAGGCGGGCGCTATATCTTCGTTCTACGCATTTTTACAGGAACATTTATAGAAAACAAAATGTAGGGACTAGTTAGCCGAGAGTACTCCGAAAGTTTGATCGAAATCGTTAGAGCCGTTTTTGAGAAAATTGGAATACCGATAAATTAATATTCGACAAATCTCCTTTTCTGAGTTAACTTGGCTTATATCTCCGTTCAACATATACATACGGAAATAATTATGGAGAACGAAATGCTGGTATGAGTGACGAAAAGATACTCCATTAGGATTTATCACATGTGGTGAAAAAGTTACCCTGGAATTTACGGAAATGTTAGAAAAAACGTTATTTTCGACACATTTTGATTTTTATCTCTGTTCAATGGACCGTCACAGGAACATTTATTGAGAGGAATATGTAGGTATTAACTATTTGAAAACACCGTGTGAGTTTGGTGAAAATCGCTGAAGCCGTTTTGCCAAAAAGCGTAAAAAACCTATTTTTGCTTCATAGGCCTATATCTCCGTTCACCGTATTTTCATGGAGATATGTATAGAGAAGAAAAGTTAGGTATTGATTAGGAGAAGATAGTTTGAAGGTTTAATCAAAATCGTTAGAGCCGTTTTCGAGAAAAATGCGAAAAACCCTAGTTTTTGGTACATTTTCGTCCCCCCACCCCCCTTCCCATCGGCCGAAATCGTCCATAACCTTATTTTGGTGTCTACAAAAAATAACGAACAAAACAAAAAAAGAACCAGCTCAATCGGATCAGCCGTTCTCCCGCAAATCGAACTACAGACACACACACACACACACACATACACACACACACACGGACCACGCGCCGAAATTAGGTTTTTTAGACTCAGTAGGGTCTGAAACGTAAAGATCTGAAGAAAACCCAAATTTTTTTTGTGGGCCGATTACTATACTTTCCTTCCCTTTGGGTAGCGGAAAGTAAAAATGTTCGGGTCGAGCATAACCGGGGATGAAGTGATGCGAGGAAAACGATGAGGGTGGTAGGGGTTTTAAGCTATGGACCCAATTTGTGGTCGTCGGAAGGATTTCGGGAAAGTGCGAGTCGGAATTAACAAGGCAACCGGTTTCGATTGTATTGGGCGTGAAGGAAAAGGAAATGAGTGACAGATTTTTAACTTGGAGAACCCTAATGGGGCCGTCGGTTCGCCAGGGGTAACAGACGCAAAACCACGAAACAACGCAAACACTTGAATTCGAAACCTTCTACGGATTTGTAACGTTGCCATAGTAACTAAGCAAAATTCGAAGATAGGCGTAGAAAATAGTGCTAACCTGACGTTAAGAATGTCTTTAAAAATACTTAAGAAATTTTTTAAGTTGAGATTTTTCTTAAAAAAAGTGTAAGTTAAGATTTTCCTTAAGATATTTCTTAGCTAAGATTTTTGTAAGGCGCGTTTGTGAATGCGAAATATTTTTTAAGATGAACCTTTTCGTAGCTAAGATATTTTTCAGAAATATTTAAGGTGAGTCTCTGATTACGGACGCCCCTTAGCTCCTCAATAGTGAGAACAGCTGTGCCTATACTAAGATATAAGTGCCTCTTAATAGATTTGACTACTGCTTCCCACAAGCCGCCAAATTGATGACCACACAAGTGAGCAATTTCGAGCAACGAGAACTCTGATCTAAGATATTGTTCTCCTGATCCCAAACTCGTTTCACCACGTTCATTTTTTTAGTTATACTGGCCTTGTGGATCGAATGAAACTTTCGATTATGAATACGTAGCTTCAACTCAGTATAAGCCTTTCATGTCTCCTTGCATTTCAGTGGCAAGATGGGTTAAGTTACCGCAGAGACGGGCTTTTGGATTGTCCGCGTACGGTGTTAGTGTGTTATTTCTCGTATGTTACTGTAGAGCTTGTGTAGCTTGTTGATGAACCAGTTTGCTGCCAGAAGTTCGCTGTGAGAAACGGTTGTATGCATTCCTAGTGGAATAGATTCTTTTCACAATAGTGAGCAAATGAGGGTTCACAGTCTAGACTTCCCATGCGGCTGGGCTTTGGATCCATCCGAGTAGCAGTGTCTTGATATTGTTCAGAAATTTATGTGTTGCCTTCCTCGTAGCACCCTTGGGAAAGATCCCTTGGTAGTTCAGCTTGATAATCAAGACGCCCTTGTATTTTTGGCCTCACTACGAATGCGTTCCATGCGATGCGAGAGAGTTTGATCTGCGTTCGAGAAAAATTCACCTCATATCCCTGGAATGTTTCAAGCGTTATACCTGCGCTAGATTCATATCAACATTCCTATTCGGACGCTACACCTATTTCAGGATCCAATGACCTTTCCATTGTACTCTGGCAAAGGGACGTACTCAAGGGCGCTCTCATTTCTCGTTGAGCTTCTCGCTCTCCTTATTTTCTAACGACTTCCTTTTAACCTTTCCACTTATTTCTTCTCATTCCACCTTTTTTTTCAACCCTCTCTCCTGCCCCTCCTCCCTCTTCTCTTACCTGAGCAGTTTCCATTCAACTCTAAGCTCATTTCCTCCTCCTCCGGAGAAAGAGAAAAGCTCCTTTTCCCAACCTCTGTCAACGGTGCAGTTTCTTTTGCAACGCTTCTGTCGTACTTCCGCGGAATGGAAAAGTCCCGAATGACCAAAAGCGTTGAAAATGGGGCTTCGTGTATTCAGAATTGGAACGTTTCCATTCGGCCTTAATTGACTTCGCCTAATATTCCATTATACGTATACTGGAAGAATACATATTTATTTGCGGATCTCGCAAATGTTTGTCGCATGTAACCACTCTTCTCATTAAGAGGAGAATGGCCTCACCTGTAAAACGATGAATATTGAACTGCAGTTTATTAACACCCTGCCTTAGCATCGTATATCTAAGTCGTATATGTTTGAGCAACTATGTGAGACTTGAAATGTGAACAGTTTTTGAAACTGCAAAGCTATGAATTCACGCAACCCATTCATATAGATTTTTTCATGCGATGGAAGAATAACATCCAACTAAAAATATTGTCGTTCAATGAAGCAATATTCAATTCTAACGGCTACTTTCACATGACGAAACAGTGTCTGATGCGACGCATTTTTCCTCATTTTCGTGGTTTTAGCTACTAATCCAATTTATTTTAACCTCATTTCACTTGAACTTGATAAAAGATTCGCGAAAAACTTCGCGTTTTACGGAAAAAGTTGTAGCGCTTAAAGTTCCAGAACTTATTCAGGTGCTCGTGCTGATGCCACGACAATTATTGGGCAATTGGTGCATTGGTGATTCATGAGATTGATGGGCTAGCCGGTGAAAAAGACAAATAGCGCACTAATAACTTACAATAAATAAATAAAAAGCTGATGAACGGAAAGGTGCTACATGTCCAGCAGGGATGTATATGTGGCATTCTGACTGTCCCACAGGTTGACACCTGGCCTAACGACCTATTGTGCCAGTCCTAATGTCTCACAGGTCCTAAGGAATGGCAGGTAGTTCCTGCAAGAGTCTTCTTTGATATCCACCCTGGAAGAGGTAAAAAACCAGAAGTCACTCCTCTCAAGTCTACAGCACTGGACCAGGACACGGTGGGGACACCATCCGTGCCACACTACCTACATCGAGGGGTGTCGATCGCTTCTTGTCCTCTTGGCTAAGATCGAAGTGCGGGGAGGTATGTAAGTCATTGTCAGCCCTGTCTAATGTTTGGCTGGAGTTAATTACTTGCTTCTTGTTTTTGTCGGACTGGTGATTTGAACCGCGACCAATAGTTTTCCTTCACTGGGGTTCATTGTCATACCGCAATCACAGCACCACCATCAGCTCTCAAGATCCTCATATAGAGATCAGACCAAATCATTCATGAATGATGCGGCTAGTTCCCTCATCAAAAACATTGGACACGGACAGACATTTTGGAACTTTTAAAATTAAACCGAATCCTACGTTTGAACAAACAACGTCCTGGTGGCCTCTTCTCCCCAGTCGTCTCATAATGTTATCTTTTCATGCACGTGGTAAACGACGGCTTTTCGATTTAATTTTGAGTTTTTTGAAGAGAAAGAGAGCAAAATAAGGTTTTTAATAGTTTCAAGATTACCGTTTCCCCCTCTAGCTACTAACAACATCGACAAATTTTGACAACGGTAACTTGATTACTCTGAAATAGTGGGAATGGATTATTCGTACCTCATTTGTCCGAGAAAATTTTCCTTAGAAAGCAACCATTAAAAACTCCAACGCAGTTCAGGAATAACTTAATGCCGCAGTGTTTCTCGAAAGTAGATGTAATCCGAGATAAACGAAGCGAAGCAAAAAGTCGAGGAGTTGGATGGATGCAATTTAAAGTTCTATTAAAGGAGGAGCTTAATTGAATGGGACGCCTTTTCTATCCAACTCTTCTTAATTTTAATTTGCGAACGAAGCTCCGTATTTTCTTTGACTCCACTTTGAATTCCGTGCCGCCGCAGAGCTGCTTTGTCTGAGCTCTGAAGATAAGAGGATGAAAAATTCAATGACAAACGAAACGAAATGGGCAGCGGGGAATAGCGACGGGTTTGATCGGGATAAGTCGAAATGGGAACTCTCGAACCGTCGGTGTTTGTGCTCAAAAGGATAAGATTGACGACGGTGATGTGAACAAGATGATAATTAAGTAATGAAACCAAATACATCTGGGTCCATTCCACGGGATGGGGTCAATTTCGATATCACGATACGATAACTGCGACAGTGGAGGATTTTGAGACAGTTTGAAACGAAAGTAATGCAGCAAAGAGCCCTGATTACACAGTCAGGTTCTCTGAATACGTGAACTGGTGTGGGAGTCAGTAGAGCTGGGAGTAGCACTATGGTTGATAGATGAGTGTCGATCGAGAGACCTGGGAGATGACTGTGTGTTGGCTGAACTGGGATACAACTGTCGATGAGTGAGTGTTCGAAAAAGCTGTGTGTTGTGGATAGGACTGTTAATGAGGGGTGGGAAAAGGATATTTTAGGAAGTCAAAAAAAAGGGGGAAATCCGTTTTCGCTTGGAATAAGTCAAGTGCTGGGCTTTCCTACTGCTACAAAAAAAAGGGCTTGAGATTAGAAATGTGGACTCACTATTCAGGGAAGGGCCAGACAATGAGTCTTGTTATGGTCAAGTGCGGATGTTCCTAGCTCAAAATCCCAACTAATTCAGCCTGAGCCGAGCAGTGATCAAACCACCACATATTCATTTTCTCAAAAACAGTTATGATGAATTTGATTAAACGTCCAAATAACACGAAATTACCATGAAATTCTCATGTCTGGAACATGAAAATTGTAGTAAAAACATAGGGTGATAGTCCGGTAAACTATACTATACCCTATACCACACGATGAGAGTTTAATAACATTCATAACATGATTAGGAGCCACCCAGGTATTCCGGAACTTCAACCACAGTCATTTTACTCGCAACAATTTGTCACAGTTTAACACCTGATGATTCCAAAACAGTAAACAAGAACTGTAGGGTGTGTTGATGAATAAGATGAGTGAGAGAGCATTGTTACACTTGAGACAGGATAGAGATATGAGTATGACACTGGATCGTTGAAGTGGGATTAGGACGAGAGCTGAGATTGAGTGAGTGGAACCGAGCGAGAGCTGCAAAGCCAAGTGCTGGAATGCAGGAGCTGGCAATTAAGTGCTGAGAAATGAGATGAGGGAATCGATGAGTTATCGTTTACCAAGTTTAAATGAATCAAGTGAAAAAAAAAAAACCGCGGAATGCACATAGTTCTGAGGAAAGTGACGCGTCGCATTATTGAATCGCACATGCCCCAATCTTGCGTTGCATGATCAAACTGTTGTGTAATAATTTTTATACGTGCAATAACCAAAAACATTAATTCGGTACATTTTTGAGATATTGGATTCTGTGGATCTCAGAACACATAAGACTAAATGAAAGCCCGACTTTCTTGGTGATTGCAATTTTCGCTCTCAACTTTGAATGAAAGTAGGCGAGATGGAGCTCAACGTATTTGTAATATCCAGAAAATTATTTGAAATATATAAAAAGCGTAGGCCTCTAACTTCAGAAATCCCCAGTTCTCTGATTCACGAATTAACGTCGAAAGAGTTGGACGTAACAAAAGGAATATACTACGGTCGGTCGTTTATTCGGCTCACGTACTACCGCGGGACATCTTGAGTAAAAGGAAGCTTTAAAAGAAAACACTGGTGAACCGGGACGGGATTGCTCGTTTACTCTGTGATTAACTCGGAGACGATACTCCGGGTCTTTGTGGAGTACGAAATAATTGAGAAGGCCCTTGACAACTTTGCAAATTGAATAGTACACTTCGGTCAGATTGCGGTACTTTTCCGTAACGGTTTATTTATTAATTAACGTTACGATCAGCGCTCAACCGCTCACTGCATTTGGATGAAAGTCGTCTTTAAGTTGGTCGTACTAAATCTTTGCGTTTTATTGACTCAATCCGTTGTATTTAAGGATGGTGGACTAAACGGTTTAATTAAATGATCCCTGGCTGTCGTCTTATTTTTCCAACTCCTAGCTTTTGCCTTGTTTATCGTTGGGCGCAAGAATGAGGGAGCTTGAATGGAGAAATAAATTAATGTGATTAGCGTGAGTTAGGACTGTAATGCGAACAAGGGGGGATGTAAATACGTTAACTGGTTGTGTGGGGAGCTGAAGTGGACAGCGGGAGAGAGAGAGAGAGAGAGTAAACGTGTGAGTAGCACGAGAGCTGATAGATAAGTGTATTGTGAGAACTGAGAGACAAGCGAGTGTTTGGAAAGTGCGGAGTGTTGTGGAGAGGAAGTAAAGTGAGGGGTGGGAAGAGGATAATTTGGAAAGTCCAGAAAGGGTCAATGGTTGTCGCTTCGAAATAACTGAAGAGACACGACTTCCCCCCGCAGCTACAAACAAAGGGCTTGAGGTCAGAAATAGGTGGACTCTATGTTCGGGGATGACTCAAAAGGAGAACTTCCCATTAGGGGCAAGTGTGGAAGTCCCAACCTCAAGATTCCAGCTAATTCGGCCTGGGCCAAACAATTGCGATTTTTCATAATACGTTACCTTACCTTGGCTCAGATCTTCAAGTTTAAGACCCCACTGAGTCCGAAAAACACTAGTTGGGAAAACTGTCTGTGTGTTTATGGGTCGACTGATATAACTACACGTAAGAGCTCGGCAACTGTCATATTAAACAGACCTGTGTGTGTGCGTCAGTAAATGCGATTGAGATGAAACGGCCGAACGAAATCAGCTCAAACTTGATATCTCGCCCGAAGGTTACCATGGGAAGCCAAAATAGAGGTATGAGAAAAATCCGCTCAAAACTAATTATAGTTATCATAGTGATCAAAACACCAAATATTTTTTCTCAAAAATGGTTTTAAAGATTTTAATGAAATTTTTTGTACAGACAGCTCCAAATTGCACAGCAAATGTATAATAAAATTCTCATATTTGGAAAAGTGACGAGAGTAGCACGGTAAATTACCGAACATTTCGATGAAAACCGATTTTAGCGCAGTTTTTACCTTATAAACTCCGCTAAAATGTTACGAGAATCTTCGGAAAAATTCCGATGGTAGTCCAACCGGATACTTATACGATGAGCCTTTAATAGCACACATAATATCTACAGGGCTACTCCAGAAATTCCGGAATTGCAACTCGCCGTTTCACTGACCACCATTTCTAAAGTTTTTACTCGATAACTCTGGGAAAGTGATCATAAAACCTTCATGCCTTCTCATGAAATACGTGTTCACAACTGATTGCTCAAAAATGGTCAATAAATTCGGTGTTATCACTTTCTGCCACTGTGGATGGACGTTTTGCCCAGTTCAAATACACTGAAAGAAAAATAAATTGAATTGGAAGACAACCCCAACACGCCAGTGAATTTACGTAGAGCTAAGGAAAGTTGATAATTGTCCATCAGTTTTAAATGATGTAGGCATGAGTTACCATTCCAATGCTTGTGTTCGATGATTTTCATAACATAATTTTCGATTTTCTATTGACTCCGATTGTCAAGTTCCTTCCGCCATAGGTTTCGTGTTTTCTTTAAGTGCATTCCAGTTCGAAATGAAATGAGTCGCATTCAACTAGTAGTTTCACGAACCTAGTGGAACTGTGAAAAACTAAAACTGTTGGCATGTCGTCGCTACTGCTTGTTTCTCGACACTGGCGTTTAATAATGTCCGTACTTAGTAGTATTAAGTGCATGGGAGTATGCACCACGCAACACCCTCACTCCCAAAAACGAGACGAAATTCGTTAATTGTTTGTTGTTTGCGTTTAGGTGAAGGATTATATCTGTAACTACACTTCAAACTATGTAATTTGGCAGGCCGAATTAGCTGGGTCTTTGTCCTCTGGAATATCCGCACTCAACCCTTTTGTTTGTACCTGTGGAAACCCCACCTCTTCAGTTATTTCCAAGTGACAACAGATTTCCCTTGTCCTGGACTTTCCCATCTATCTTTTCCACCCCTCAATTTTAGATTTCCCTTCTCAACAGGCAGCTCCTTAAAGTCAGTCATCCTTCACCTATCGCGATACAGTCGTCTTCCACTTCTCCCAATGATTCGTCTCTCAGCTCGTGCTACTCCCAACTCAAATCTATCTATCTCTCAGTCCCCAACCCTCCACTTAGTAGTATCTCGTATCCAGTTTCACGTGCATTGAGAGTCCCTAGTGCGCGTTTATATACTCATACTCAACCAGGTATCGCTATTCTGTCAAGCGTCCATTTATTTCTCAGTTTCAAGTGTGCGCCCAACAAAATTGATGTGTTCGAGGTTAAATGAATTTGCATCAAAGGAAAAACCTAAAAGACCTGTTGCGTGTGAAAATGTAATTAAAACCAAACTTTGATGATCGATAAGTTTTGTCTTGTGATGAGTGTAATGTAAGCATATGGAGTTTGAGAAGGAGGTGTTGGGCAAGTTAAATAATGTTGCATCAGAATTTTGGTTGAGGCTCATGCAATCATTAATCAGAAGAGCCATATTTTAGATTTGTTACTTAAAACCTTCGGTACAATTTATAGCGTCTGCGCTCTTTGTAAACATCAATGAACTCTGTTGAACCGCTGCGACGCAAAAGTTACAGGAAACTGGCTACTTGGCGGTTCTACCGCTCCATTCATGCGGTCAGATGTACTCGTACGAGGGGAGCCCCTTGTAACCTGGTCGCCCTACAAAACGCGCAGGATCCTTCCTATACGCTGGCTAAGTCTAAGTCTAAGCAAACGGCGCTGGTACCAATGTTCCTGACATCTTTCAGCCTGCTCGGAGGACCTTTGCTTTGTGGCCGTTAACTATACTAGAGTAATGTCTTACGTATTTTTGGAACTCATGGAAAATACTGTGTAAAAAGTTATCTAAGAGGCGGCAATGTTCCGGCATTTCATGTAAGTAATGTATCCTGCTGGCATCACGTTTTGTGACACTGCCGCCATAAATCATTCCCTTAAATTAAAATGTTAAAGTTTTTACCTTATACGGAACGCGGCTACGTTGATCTTAATGTTAAATACTCGTTCTATTCGTATTTCCACGCTAATCAGGATATGCTCATCAAAAGAAAAGCTTTTTACGTCATCTCATCGCCGTTGGCAGTAGATTTACGTGGTATCAAACTCATATCCTGCGACGAACCTTGTGTTGGCGTATATTAGTGCCTCTGGTCGTCCTTTTACCCGGGAAAAAGCAGCAGCGGGGTTCCATAATAACGCGACTAACTTAATTTCAGCTCGCTACATATGGAAACCACTTAACGAATGAGTGAGCGACTTATCGCCTAAGGTTTCGAATCAAAGGGTTCCGCAGAACCACTCACATTGTTATATGATTATTATATAATTTTGATAGTGGTGTTGTATTATTATGACATCTGCATCTGTTCCATTATCCGTGTGATTTGAATGACGAGTGAAGCGAAACCCCGGATCCTCAACAGAAGGGGTGTTCTGTTCTGGATCTGTCGTCAGCGATTCTCCTGCCATTCAGTTGACATATTTTCCCGTCTTGGCCCATTGGCGAGTGACCTCCGTCTGTCTTCCTTCCCGTACTACTAAGAGCTGTCTCATTGGTTCGTCGTACGTGTCGATGAGAGGAGTCGAACTAATGTTTTTTGCGAACTGCAGACGTGGGATATTTTCTCACATACAGTGTTCGATGCTGCCACTTATAGACAATATGACTCATATGCCCCTGTTTGGCAAGGTATCTGAAGGATATTAGGAAGTGAAGTCCGCTGCTAAATGCAAAATAGTTCACCCAGCTGCGTATAGCCAAGTTCGATTAGTTTGTCTTTCTGGTATCAAATACAATACGTTTCGACAGAATATCTACTCCCGAGATCTGATGCCCTCGAGGATCCCTCGTTCTGAAACTGTGGAGTATCAGTCTGATCAATGCGTTCCTGACAAAGAGCTCATGTAACTAACTCTCAAAGGGATGATAACCCGCCGCAGTGGATTATGTCCCGATAATTAACCAACGCGGTTGATTTTGACCAGACTGTAACCGCCGGAGAAAAGTCGGAGGGATTTGTAGTCATTTGACTCCCGCCACGCCGTCCCTTTCCCCTAGAAGCTCTAACCGTCCTCTTTTCCCCGTCGTCATAATCCTCTTCCAAAGCCTCCGAAGTGTAAAACTGAGCGAAAACTCTTCTCGCTCGGGATTTCCCACCTACGGGTCGCCCTTCTTTCGGAGAGAATTAGTTTAAGTAATGGCCGGGGGCGTGGAATCTAAAATGGATGTCAGAACGGGGTTGTCGGGGAGTAGTTTGACGGTGTGATTTGCAGGGGATTTATGACAGGGTTGTGTGGTTATCTGTGTGCTAGGTACACGCCTTGTATCTGAATAGTTTGGTATGAACCAAACATTCAAGAGAATAATAGTAGAGACAGTACACATGATTAAAACCACTCTGCATTACGTCCTCCACCTAACTGTTGAGAAGCTCAGACGCTTCCTGGTTGTTAGAAGAATATCAACTCTGGTTAATCCTATCTCCCCTCCCCCCTTTGTCAACACCACAAAAACTTGCCCTTGCCAGAAACTAGCGTAGCTCGACTTTTTTCAATACCCGACGAAGACTTGTCCAATCAGGTAATTCCTTAACATATTAACACAACGTAATCTACACTGCTGTCCCAATGAATCATACGATAACTAAGATAAGGTCACCTATCGATTGGTACGTCGATTCTGAGTTCACAGGCAATCAAATTACTCAAATTGAGATGTGCTGTCTGCAGTGTTGTGATAAACGCATTCAGGAAGTGACGTCACATGCGCTAACCACTTTCCTTTTCAAGATCATCCAAAAACATACAGCGAAGATTAATAAATAAATGACCGACAGAACGGCAATAGCATAACACAATTAAATTAAATATTGTTCAAAACAGTTTGAACTGCGCCACATTAAATGGCTCTGCTTCCGGTGAGCTTGGTTTAATCAGCTGCAGAAAGTTTTCTTGAGTTGTCATACAAGTTTTCACATTTCAAAGGCTCCTGAGTTCGTACCAAATAGTTCAGTATTCACATGATGATGTGGTGCGAAATATTGAAGTCTCTTCGGAATTGTTGTACTGCACTTCGTTAGGAAGTCAGTCTTCCAATTCACGTTGTTCGACGGCACCTAACTCACACGAGTAATTCCTCAGGACTAAACATAAAGACCTTTATGCGGGATTATCTCACCACGAACGTTCCGCGTCAAACCCGCCTAGTGATTCGATTTTCTTCAAAGTCTTTGTCTCCGAAGAAAACCGCTTTAGTCTCCGCAGAAGGCTTTCAAAAGGGCGGGCGACGTACGGCTAAACAATTAACCTAACAAGGAAGATAATCCCCAAGAGTGAGGCAAAAGCTCAAGAGACTCGCGTCTTGGGTAATAGGTCACGGACTAAGAAAAGATCAGTCGATTCCTTTGAAGGGGGAATAACCGCCGCCTTGCAGCACTTCCCTCCAGACTTAACCGGCGGGAGGGACGGTCTGCAGAAGAGAGTTTTGCGAGAGCTTACACGTCCCTAGTTCTTTCATAAACAGCCTGAGTCTCTCCAAGCAACACCCTTCCCTTACCCACCTTACTTTAACACTACCACCACAACCGTTGAAAACTCCCTCTTTCGAACCTTGGGCTTTTATAAAAGTGAAGCATCACACTTTGCTCAACTCGACTTTCCAACAAAAGAAAACAGGAAGCAAAGTTCAAAAAAAAGAAGTAAAAGAAAGGTGGGAGAGAGGGAAATAACTTCCGCCATTAGAGCAGATTATCAAAAGGTTTTGGTAATATGAGGAGGAGGTGGAGGGAGGGGGGATGAAGTATCGATTCCCATCACTCATTCATTCCACAAACTCAAGTTCAGACAATTCAAACACGGCTTTTTCAGACTTCTTTGTCAACTCACAACTTCTTCACTGAAAGTTTCCGGCGATTCATTCGACGTGGAGTGCCTATTAAGTGCTCCCAGACCACACATTCGGGGAGGTTCGTTTTCGGATTCCGAACGTATAGTAAATCATGTGTACGCAACCAGTACACAATACACTGATTTTATTTCAATTTACGAAAAATACTCCCAATCTCAATAAAAATGTCTTACAAGACGCATCACACCACTTTCTGCTACAACTATCACAAAACGGTTCTTATTAAGTTTATAAAACCCTGGTAGTCTTTAAATCAATTTTCTGCGTAGGAACTGATTGCACTTGAAACTCCGGCAGTTATTGAGCTGGTTTTACTGATGCCACGACCAGTATCGAGACACCACAGCCGAAGTGAGTGAGCCTTTCAACACGATTTTTCTCGGAAGGGTCGACTTAACAGTTATAGAAATAACAGGTAACAACCGTGAAAATACTAGTACATGAAAAGGCAGTCATTTGAACTCCGTAATTTCTAGGGTTGCTCACAATCATTTTATGAACGCTATTAAACACTCGCCGGAAAGGACGTTTATTGGACCAAGAGCCTGTTGGTTTATTATTCGTTCTGAAGGGAAATTGGTTGTAACCCTCTCCCCATCACACGAAACTTCACGTTCGGAAGCATAGGGATTCCAAATCTGCAGTGTCCCGCCGCCACCCAGTCCATATTTTACCTTCAACGTGAATTACAAAACCCGTTCTTTCACACGTAAATTCCAATTCGTATTTAAGTGAGCGTACCTACTTGGCATTGAAATCGGACGAAACCCATGGTCGTTATAGGCAAAAAATGATCTAAAAAATAAGCCAAAAACGAAATTTTGGCACTTGTATGGCAATCACGATTTTTATGGTTTTGTGGCGCAAGATGCTCGGTGGGCCGACCTCGGGGGCTAAAGACCGTACCCAGGTACATGGCCGAGGCTCCCAGGATAACCCGAATACCTGGTGCCAGCTCCAGTGTGCCTCGGGGAAGGGCAACTCCTGCTCGCAGTGCCACAAGCTGTGTCTTGTGAGTGGCTAACTGCAGCCTGGCACTTTCACACCACCGCAAAATGCGACGCGTCGCTCGCTGGAGTTCAGCCTTGCTACACCTGGGGAGTCTGCTCCCACTATAACCGCTATGTCATCCACATATGCTACAGGAGTGAACCCTTCGGCCTCAAGGAGATGCATGATGGGTTCATCAAGATGGCCCACAGCAAAGTAGAAAGTACAGCCCCTTGGGGGCAACCCGCTTTGACACACATACGTGCTCGCTGGGGACCATAACCAGTCGCGACCACCCTACCCTGGAAGAAGCTGGCGAGCAGTTGGTAGAGGTTGGGGGGCAAGGAAAATTCTCGGAGGGAGCACAGCACAGCAGGCCACCACACTGTGTCGAAGGCCCCCTTGATGTCGAAGAAGGCTGCGAGGAGTATTCGGTGAGGGTTGGCCTGAGCTAGTTCTCTAAGGCAGCGGATGGCATCCTCAGTGCTCCTCCTCGGGACACCTCCGAACTGCTGCCCATGCAATCTAGGGTAGATAAGATCGTGCAGGGAAGCCAGGATGAGCCTCTCGAACCACTTGCCCTCGGTGGGGAGTAGGCTGATGGCCCGTGCTGCGTCTAGGGACTGAGGGCCTCCCCATCGATGCTTGGGGAAAAATATTACTGTTGCCTGCTTAAAGAGGCCCGGGAAGTACCCCAGTGCTAAGCAGGCGTTAAAGATGCCTTGAAATCTTCGGATGAGGGTAGGTGGGGCACGCTGATACGCAATGGCATAAGTAGCAGTGATCCCGGGGGCTTTCGTAGGGGCGAGTGAACGCAACGCTGCCTCCACCTGCTGTAGGGTCCACGGTGGAAAGTCTGCTCCCGGGTAAGGCAGTCTGGCGGCGAGTCTGCACGCACGATCCCCATCTGTGTCCATTATCGGGAGGAAAGGTCCTGGCAAGACGTGCCAAGTTGGCCTCCATGATGGTGGTGGTGTCGGGGAGACCACGAATCGGCGTACTCATGGGGTGTCCCATGACGGCACGCACTAGCCGATAGGGAGAGACCCATGGATCCTGGCGAAGTTCCTCAGAGACATAGCGGCGCCAGGAAGCCCTCTTGGCCCTCCGGATCGTGCGCTTTAAGCCCCGCCTAGCTGCGCGATAGTAGGCGAGAAGTGGTGAGATATTTGATTACCATTCGAAGTTTGTGCGATCGCCCTAGCTCAAGATATTCCAGCTCATTATCTCTTGCTCGCTACTCCTCGCACTCATAATTTCCAGTAACTACACTAATTTTGTGCCTGGTGCCTCATTATTAGCTTCCGAGGTTCAATCGCTGGTAGCTGTGTTAACAGCATCCCCGAGTGGCAAAACTACACATTTGTAACCATCCGTTTTCATTCAGTTCGCATCCACCAGTACCGATATGACCAAAAGAGATTCAGTCATTTCGTGAAAGCCCTATCACAGTAGCCTCCCTCGAAAATGGCTTCACGCGAGCGAAACGCCCATTTTCGCGTCGTAACTATAGTTCTTATCTCAGGAAATTATATTTATTGCGAAACTAAAACGTGGCGGTGCTCTCCAGTTTAGTGGTCGGTTTGGCATAGGAGGGGAGTTCGTGGATCCACGGTAACAATAATGATAAATAATGCGAGTGGCACATTTCACGGTTAAGCGCGAATAATCACCTCTCGCTTATCACAACCCCGAATGTCACGGTGTAATGGAAACATATGGCGTAGACCCACGAGCAATTCTGAGAAGGGGAAGAATAAACGACTTTTCCTTTAGGCCTCTGGCGTTACGAAACAGAAAAGTATTTCAGGATTGGGGAGTTTTCGCTTTCTTCTCCGTTTCCAATCTAATTTGTTCTTACGCTGTTACAAGTGCTGAGGTGACTGGAACGAAGTTGACCAAAACGATACTTAACTACTTTTCTTCTACGGTAGTATATAATTCCCTTGACGCCTCAAGCCCGTTGTTGCTGCTTTTTTGTACATTGTTTGTGAACTCCAGTTTTCATGGTTGCTACCTGAAAACGGAACTAATATTTTGAATTCATTAGGTGTTTGGTTCTGATTCCTCCAACAATATGAAGGACTTTCAGTGGAATCTCAAAAGACCAATTGAAAGCGGTTCACATCATTCCCGCCTCTCAAATGCGAGTGACAACAAGGGCTGCCTCCATTTTGTTTCCCCCATAAATTCAAGAAGTCTCCTTTATTCATTATTAGTTAAAAATGAAAGAAAAAGTAAACCGTCAGGAATCACTCCAATGCCTCAATGTAGCCCCACCCCCAAAATATTTTATTCATTGTTTTTTTTAACGAAACCAGGGATCGGAGGCGGAAGAAGCAGCGAAAATGATCGCACCTTGAAAGTAAACATCACCATGAACTAACGAAATATTTGTTTATTCTCTGAAATATTCGATTTAAAGGTAGTTTTTGAGACAGGCACCGAAAAAGGCGTGGTACAAACATTTGTATTTGAAGAAGAAAAGGTTGCCAAAGAAAGGTGATAAAATTGACATTAAGTGGTCCAAGGGTTTGATGAAAGTCACAACTCTTGGATGAATAAAAGCGTGCTTGTAAGCCCGAGCTCCGTAGTATGCTTTAGAGCGTGAAACCAACAATTTCTTTAGCATGTTTCAAGTTATAAATGTTTGTCGTTATATAAGACGGACTCAATAGAGAAGTCGCTTCTTCAACGAAAATACTAAAATACTACTTTCTTGGAGAGTTCTGGTCCCGAATTTTTGGAAAATCTGCACGCCCAGCATACAAAAGATCTTATATCCAACTTCATCATACTGTTTTCCTGCATATGTTTTGCAGAGGTTTCGAATTAACTAAACTGGCGTATGTCTACTAGATCGTTATGAAAAAATTACAATGCAACATAAAAATCGCCTCCAATTGTTAACGTTGCGGTTGTTTGTTGGAAAACACAATCTAGCACTTCGTGAAAACCCTCGATTAGATTTTATGCTAATATTTGCGCCTCCAACTCTGCGGTTTGCTCAGCTAATTGAGGCCCAAGTTGCCAAGTCGAGACTTAAGAAACGAAGGAAAAACTTAATTTTGAACGAGTGTCGGGAATCAATTACGAGATTAAATAAGGGCGTTTCTCGTAATCGCCGGAAACGACGAAAGGTTACTCGTCCGAAACTGGATTAGACGTCCCTGTTGTAATCGCCTGGGCCACCCTCGTATTTATTTATTCGAGGAAGGTACGGAATATCACAGCCTCTCAACTCCGGCTCCGTTCCATTCTAATCCTCCTCTTGCCGCTCTCAGATAATCGGTTCTCCTTTCCCCCATAAATTTGGCGGAAAGTAATCAGCAGAAGGGTCGGGGAGAAAAGGAGGACCTTGCCGGGAGCAAAAAGGGCCGATTCCTGATAAACTCGTCAGTTGCCTTCCCGCCGTGCGCCGTTCATTCAGTTTTCACGATTTTCTTAGTACGGAAACTTCTTGACCCAGCGAGTCTCTTCATTACTCTTCCAACCGTCACGTTTCTTCAATGAAACGAGCTAATGGGATTAGCGAAGAAACCACTTTTCTAGCAGAAGAAGTAGTGGGAAGGCACCACCTCATTCATGACGCCGAAATTTTCTGAAAGCATCGCTGAGCCCATACGAGCAAAAAATATATTTATAGTAGACGACAGTGTCGAGGATTTTCCTATTTGGGCTTACTCAATCTTGATCACTCTCGAAACGTTTTATTCCAAAATTATATGGGCTCAATTTACAATATGGATGATTTTAACAATATCAATCAACTAGAAGAAAAACAATAACAAACGGGAATAACACGGGAAACTTGTTCTGTATTTCACGTTAAATGAGTAGTGATTTGAGTTTTAGTATATAAGGGCGACACAAGGGGACTTGAAATACGCATGAACTGGTTGCGCGGGAAACTAGATGAGAGAGAGAGAGTGAGTAGAGCTGTGACTGGCCCGAGAGTTGATAGAGAAATGTCTCTGTGAGCGCTGAGAGACGAGTGTATCTGGTAAGAGCCGTGTGTGTTGGAGAAGGATGTAGATCGTGGGAGGGAAGGACATATTGTGAAGTCAAGTCCAAAGGGGTTAACCCGTTGTTGGAAGTTAAACTGAACTTAATCCCTTTGTGTGGAGGAGAAGCGGACTGAACAAAGGGTCCGAAACTGTAGGGCCTAACGCACCTTGGGAAAGGCCCAACCTCAAGAGCCCAACTACTTCTGCCTGTGCCAAACACTGACTGTAGGGAATCATTGTACATCGAAATTCATTTCGTAAAACATGCGTAATGAACTGATTGAAGTAGTAATTCGAGTTTCAGTTCGACGTTTAAAAACGACAAACGCTGCAAACGATTACAAATCGGTATTATCGCCTATGAGCACCTGATGTTTAAATCAATATTCACAATAACTTCTTGATTATCGCGCTTGACGGTGTCCCACGCCTCCGAGTTCCATCCCATTTGATACCACATCGATTAGTACTAGTTGCGATATTAGAAGAGATACGAAACATGGCCCGAACATGCGAATTAACATAATCTAGGCGACGATGCTCAACTGAGGCGGGAGCCAGTGCGGGAAATGAACTCAGGGCGAGGAAACCCCATATTTACTGTGATTTTACTGTTGTCTATCCATACGCCGTCCCACACCTCTGAGATTAGTCCTATTTAACTTGGCATCGAACAGAACTTGAGAATTTATAGCGAAAAATACGTAATTGGATTAAAACTGCCAAAATTTCGTTTTCGGCTGTAGTTTAATACCATTTTTTTCTCATAACAACCATGGGCTGGCATAACTAGATCCCGACTGTAGTTTTTGTGCAAAAGATCGGAATTTTATACCTAGTTAAGGGCAAAATATGTCTTGGACGGGTCAACAACTAGCCTTAGGAGGGAGGATCAATTTGTAAGCAAAACCTTAATAGCCATCCATGCACGGTTCTTTTCAACGCTGTCCCATACAACACCTGACCCATAGGATATGTAATGGGGATAGCTCCGCTGACGCTGCACCAGGTTAGTGAAGTCGCTGGTATTCTTCTTCCTACTTAAAAATACAACTTTCAAGTCTCCACTCACCTTACACCTCTTGAGGATTGCACCATCCAGCATCTGCTCAATGTAGACCAGAGATTTGCTTCTAGGTGGAACATTGGCTGACGTTGAAGAATAGTTCGTTCTGCCTGTACCAATCTCTCAAACCGGCCAGAGACAGCTGAATTAAAACGCTCTTTAGCCCTAAGTGGGAAAGAAAAAAAGTTTTTTTGCTAACACAGCCAGTCCGGCTAAGGTACTACTAACAAGACTGACCAACAAGACCTCTCCCCGCCCCTTCCCCGACGCTCCATCACCCCT
Organism: Pachypeltis micranthus; assembly: GCA_020466155.1. Taxonomy (NCBI): domain Eukaryota; kingdom Metazoa; phylum Arthropoda; class Insecta; order Hemiptera; family Miridae; genus Pachypeltis; species Pachypeltis micranthus. The sequence continues at coordinate 47,077,926 of CM035769.1, forward strand.
TTCACCTTTCTCTTTGTATATAAAGACCACGACCAACTGACTGACTCCAGTACTGACTTAACGGCCAGACGATGATGTCTTTACATCGAAAGCGCTTGCCCACAGTAACTCACAAGCCAGAGGAGACGGACTCACTAACAGGTACGTTAACTTTAGTAATTTGCCTACTGGCGGACATAACCCAATTTCTTTAATACCTAAAAAAAGTTTTGTTCTTCATATCTTCATGTTTCAAGAGCTACTGAGTCCAAAAATACTGTTGCAGAAATGATGTTTCCGAAAGATATAAAAGTACCATAAAATTTCCGTTCGCGGAACGATGACGTAGACCCCAGAATCAATTACCAATCATTTCTCAAACAAAATAGTTACTAGTGCTGCATTTCGACGAAAATACGAGTGATTGCCAAATTAACTCTCTCCACAATGTGGTTCTGTGGTTTAATAACGTTCATGATGTTAAAGTTAGACTAATTCGCTGTCGGAGACAAATCTGGAGTAAAAATGTAAAGTAGAAATTAATAAGATTTTATACCGGCAAAGAAAAGTTAATTTAAAAATAAGGAGCCCCTTCACAAACGCGACTAAATAAAATGAAATGATAAAGTAAACCAAAAGCCCTGACTGCTGGTGATAAGATAATTAAAATAAACGTGCCGGCAGTGACGACTCTGGAGTGGAGGACGCGCGGGTGCGCAAATTTACTGTTGAAGAGCAGAAACGAAGAGGTATGAAGAGCGGAAATCGAAGAGGTTAACAGCGAAAAGCAATGCTGCCAAATACACCAAATATCGTAAGCGGTTGGTTGGTAGATGAAGAAATTATTGCAGTTGGGACGCTGATGACCTTTTGTTCTACAATTGGCGAAACACGTTGGGACGCTGGTGACTACGTAATGAACGTGAGAAGCGGACTGGCAAACTGGAGCAACGCAGGTGAATCATCGGCGAAATCCGTGGGGGCTGGATCTAATGGCACGAACACATGAAATAATTTAGAACAAGTCCGGAATCCACACTATCGTTTTAATTACTACCATTTCTCGCTGCTTCTACCTGACGATTACAAAGCAGTAAACAGGAACCAGTGCAGAAAAATCTGGTTGACAGCCTGACCAATCCTTCAATGATGGTCGTGTCACGAGTAAGAGCACCTCAATAAATTTAAGCATTTTACGGGGCTGCCAGTTTCTACGGAAAACGTGAAGTTATGTTACACCGTGTTCAAAAGTAGATTGGAATTAGTAGCCAATTATGCCATGAAAATCGCTGAGTGTTCGTGGTGCGTCGCATCATGTATTTGTGTGTTAAAACATACTGGACTGGTTTCGACCAAATATTTCATGTGTCATAATGACACGACTGTACCGTAACAAGATCCGCGGGTAAATAATGAGGGCAGCACAATAAATTATCCTACGTTTTGACAAAAGTAGACTTTCACTAATGTGAAGCTGGCAATTGTTTTCGTTACTTCCACTGTCCCTCAAGTTGCCCTTCGCCATTTTGCTTAAATTATCATTTATTCGATGGCACTCATTCAAATGCAATGCTTTATTACGTCGCAATGCCCATAGCTCGCGGGTCAGAGTGTATTATATATCAAAACGTAACCAAACCATTTTTCTACTATCTAGTCTCGGTAAGTGAGTTGTTTTGCTGGAGCTTCAGACTGCCAGTCAGTGACGATCCCTAGTCAGGCATTAGAATGAATTGAGAAACAGGTGATGGGAGTCCACTGGACACTTGAATTTGATTGGCGCTTCTCATAGTTCCGCTTCACTTCAATCTTTGGCCGTTTCTTAAAGTGAAATAAATTAACATTTCGATCCGAGGGAACAATATTCGAATTTGAATCCAAAATTGTGCAAAAATTGAACTTTTTTTTCATTAATCATATGTTTGGTTCCAAATTTCAATAGAAGCGTCAATTTCATCGTAGGAATATATTTCCTGAATTGTATCACTTCGAAATGAGGAGATACTGTCGGAATTTAATTTAACGTGAAGGATGTTGCTACAGTTTCACTCTAATTGGATCTTCGTTCTTTTTTCTTGTCTACGAAACACAGTCTCATTTGACGAAACAACCCAGATTAGCAAAAAACAAAAAAACTAGGAACATTAAAAAAAAAATTGTTTTGTGAATTATGTTTCAAAACTATTTCAAAAGTATTAATTGAATTTCGTAGTTGAAATCTCGAGTTTTAAAGTTTTTAATGTCCTCCTATAAAATTTCTATTAAAGTGTCTAATGACACTTTTACAAAGTTTTCACTTTAAAAATAAGTAAATAGTTGGTAAGTTCTCAAAATGTTTCATCCGAAGGCCGTATTCATCAACGAAGGATGTAGTTATAGAACTCTCACTTTAATCTTTGTTCGTTTTCGATAATGGACCAAAAACTGATTCCTCAAATTTGATCGCCTTACGGCCTTTAGACGAAATGAGGTTGAGGTTGCGGTGTGTGCCAAGTCGATATGAACGGCTTCAGACCCCATAGCAAAGAACAGTATCTTCGTGATGAAGTATGGCTATCCCCCCCCCTCCATGTCACGCAGTCCTTCCTTCAACTTCCTATTTCTCATGATCAAGGCAATAAATGAAGGAGGGCTCCAACGAAAAACCCCACTACCGCGCGCGGAGCTTATTGAATTGTATCCCCCTTCGAAAAAGCTCTCGAACTCGCCAATAGAAGGAGATGAATCATCGTTGTTGTCGCTACCAGAATATTAAAACGGGCCGAGGAAAGGTCTGTCATTCTTTTCTGAGCTGAGAAGCTGTGGATGAAACTAATCATAGCTGCGCACGTGGCTTGTTGATGCTGCCTCGGTCTTCATCAGTTCGCCCCGTACAAGGGTTTGTCCTCGCTATTCAGCGAGCGTTAATCTCGGGAAAGTGAATCACTGAGCTCTTTCAAAGCTATGGCGAGTTGAGAAGAAACGTATTTCGCGTCGAAATCTAGTTACCCTTCAAAATGTATTCACTTATTACAAGAAAATTCTTAACGACTTTGCATCAATCGGCTGGACGAAGAAAATCGGAAGTTTCCGGGGGGATGTACACAGATGGTACAATACAGGATAAACATATTGAAATGAAAACCTTTCAAGTTGAGGCTTTATTCATCCAATTTTAGCAAAATGAAAATTGTTTCGTGAATTTGCAACTAACACCGTACTGGTTGCTTAGAAAGTAATGGTAATATCTCATTTTCCCCTCTTCAGTTTGTTATATAATCACTTAGATAGGCGGGTGCTTTGGTGGGACTCCTGCTTCTACGAGCCTCTTCATTGGTTGGCTGTTGATCGTTTATTGTTCGCGTTGGCTCATTTAATACGTTCCGAACGTCCTTCTGGAACTGGCGCCAGATGTGTGGACGCAGTTGTGTCTGCCGTCTTGAAGAGTCGCGGCTTCAATGAGGCCCACCTCATCTACTAAAGGTTCGGATTTACTTTGGCGCATGACATTTTAGCATGGCCTTTCATGGCTCCATTAACCAGTAATGCAATGCTTTTCCCAACTAAAGAACGAAGTGGATGAGGTGCCCGTTGAAGCACTAATTTCCATTGATCAGTGCGCATGTTTTTCAGAGTTAACTGAATAGTTTTTAAAATTATAAAATTGTAACATTTTCAATCAGAGTTGTTGAGCTGAGGTCCTTGAGTGACATAGTAAATGGAAAGATGATGGTATGGGCCCTTGGAAATCCAAATTGAGACGTCCGAAAGGTTTCGTGAGTTTTGAGCTGAATTACCTGAGTAGAGCTTTGGTTTGAGTTCTGTGCAAACGCGTCAGCTTGATGTGATTTTTCTTATTTCTTCTATGGAAACGGGGATCTTTCGAACGCGGGCCCAGTGGTTCGTTCACTTCAGAATAACGTGTGATGACACAGGCTTGTCTTCAGATGGTGGGAAATTGGAGCTGGACGAACGAACTGTGCTAGATCAGCAATTGACTGAACTGAATTTGCGACCTAAGAGAAGCTTTGGGAGCAGAGAAGGTGAGAGCATGGGATGGGGATTCCCTTAGGTGGCAGTCTCCAAAAGAGCAAAGAAAACGAAGGAAGCTTCCTTGGACGGGAACTGAAGGGATTTGTAGCATATGAGAGCTGTGATTGATGTGCTTTTAGAAGAAACGAGGCGGAAACTTTTTACCTCGGAATAAGACTGATTCCTGAAATACTGCCCTCGTGCCAATTGTTGGCGTGAGCCAAACAGCAGCCGTTACTGCCTCAGGCCTGCATGCTCCTTTTAACGTTGTTCTACTTTAAGGCCCAGTTCTACAAATCAAAAACCTCTGAAATGTATTGATCTGACGAGTACTTCAAAAAAAAAGTTCCGAGGAAAATAAAAATTCACCCGTTCATCCAAGTATGATGGCGTCCTATTCATGTTACGTATGGTATACCCCCCTCTCGTTGTCACATTATTGCAGAAGGCTTGTCTGGTTGGTGGTAAAGCGTGGCAACGTGCACAAAGGTTCTACCAGATGAAAAATAAATTTCTCTCCTATGTATTCATGCTGGATTCGTTATCTTCCACATGTATTCTTGACACGTTCGTGCGCTCGGGATGAAATTTCGCTTGTTTACTTAGCCCCAGGCAACAGTGTAGTAGGAGATTCAACAAACTGTTTACTTTGTTATTCCAAGAGGAGCCAACGTGTTAATGATCGTTGTGATAACGATTAACTTCAAAGACCCCTCGGCTTCCGGAGAAATGTACCATTAGTTAATGAGAAGTGAAAGGCAGCGTTACTTCACGCGTGCGAATCGCTTGATAATTTATTATTAAAGTAACACACGAACATTCTCAATCACGTTGAACAGGCTCTCGTTTCGTTTGAACTCGATTAACTTCGTGACCTCCGACGATCGTTAGTGCCATTTTCCGCCGCGCAAGAAGCCACCCGTACATCTCCGGTTCCCCTCTGTGACGCTACTTGTTTGCCATTGAACACACCTGGCTAATGACAAAGCTTGATATTTGACAAATGACACGGGGAGAACATCCGGGGACGGAACTTTTGCTGAATCCATCAGCTCTGGTGAAAACGATAGAATTTCACCCGAGTGCACCCCGCCACTCTCCCCACAGATGCCATCATCTCGTTACATGCGGTTGATTAATCGGTTGTTCATTCGCTCGAAATAACCGAGCCAGAGAGATCAGGTGGTTTTTCATTTTAATTGAAAAAGAATATGAAACTGAGTGTTTGTCGTTCAATCTCGATAAAAGCGTTATGTTGCCCCGTAGATTCATGAACGCATAAATTTAACTTTTTCCTCTTTATTCTAGTTTGTTGAAGAGTGATCGTTTTAACTGTGAGGTAGGAGGGCTGGTAGTGAAGAAGTTGGTTCATGTCGATGTTGAGGTTGTCTCATTCTGCTGTGAGCTTTTATGGAATGGCCTGATTAGCAATGGTTTACCAGAAGAAGGGGTGGGAATAGGGGTAGCACATCAGACAAACATGATTTGAAATAAACAAAGTATATAATATATATTGTCAGTTAAGACGTATCACAATGACAATTACGTATTACGACGAACTCATCGCATAAACAATGCAAAAGACGAATACTAAATATCAAACGACATACTTATGTGAGGAAGATCAAATTACTAAATGAAATATATTGATAGAAAATAATCCACTCATTGTATGTTGGCAACCAAACGAAAACTGAACTCTTTAATTGTGACCATAACTGCGGGAAACTATTTCCTCTACAGTGAGTGCTAATTGCCAGAAAGATACGTATGCCTATTGTGGAGGCGGCACAACAATATTAATGAATAAAAGAAAACTTTAAATGCCGGATGACGACGAAACAGCCAAATAAATTTGTGACATTTTCCCGAAAGATGAGTTTAGTGCTGTTTATTTCTAATAAATTCAGCCCATATCAAGGTACAACTCATATCATTGTCTCGAAAGTCATGTTGGTAGTCCACACGGTGAACTTTAACAATGGTATTCAAGAATATTGCTCGAAAGTCCTAAATTCGCGTCTCACCTGTGTATGTGAGTCTGCGAACGTGATTGAGGAAAAACGACCAAACCACGTTGACTCAAATACTTAGAATGTTGGTTACCATGGGACACCGAAATGAGGGGTATGAGCTAAATCGGCTCAAAACTAACTACAGCCAGCAGTGATCAAACTGCGAAATATTTTTCATCTCAAAAAAAGTGCTGTAACTCGACTGTTCCGAGTGATATAGTGGCACCATGACATTGTCGTTAGTGGAAAAATTGCGGGAGTAGCGCAATATATTAACTAATGTTCCAACGAAAGTCGATTGTTTCCTCGTAGATCTCACTCTTACGTCAGTAGCGTTTTCAAAAAAAAAAAAAATCAGCGGGGTAGTTGGATAAACTGGAATGGTCGTAAAATAACCAAAAATAATTTCAGAAATTCTGGAGCCCGAACTTGAGTCGTTGTTGGGTTCACGAGAGGGGGAGTTGAAATAAAGTGGAACTCGGTGAGCGTGTGACAAGGACTGTATTGCATGTTAAATGAATAGTGATTTGAGTATATAAGAGGGACACAAGGGGAAATTGAATACGCATGAACTGGCACGGGAGGCTGTATAGGAGGGAGTGGTGTGACTGGGCCGAGAGTTGATAGAGGAATATATATTGAGCACTGAGAGACGAGATTATCTGGGCAGAGCTGTGTGGGTTGGAGAAGGAGGTAAATCGAGAGAGGGAAGGACATTCTGGAATGTGTGAGAGGGGAAATCGTTGGAAGTTAAACCGAACTTGATCAGTTTGCCTAGAAGAGAAGCCGACTGAACGGGCAGTTCTCTATCTTCCTCGCAGCATAACATGGAAGAGGGGAAACGCCCAAGCTCAAGAACCCAACTACTGTGCCTGTGCCAAACAATAGTTTTTTCCAGACATTTATTTTTGCAGGGCTTCCCCTATAATTCTAGAGTTTCCTGCACGAACTTTTCCCAAAAACTAAAGATGTACTTCGCATTAATCACGCATACAGTGGTTCTTGTATTGATGCAGTGCACTGCAGTATCAGTAGCCGAATAAATTATGAAACTACTAGCACTACCAGTATCTACATAGAACGTGCAATGTTTTGCAGGTTCATGCGAACTGAATGAAAAATTGATTGTTGGTAGCTAGCATACTGAGGAAAGTTGTGTGATTATAGCACCAGAGCATTTTTCAAGTCGAATCTCTCTCACCGTTCGGTGGATCGTCATCACAATTTTTAAATGGCATGGTGCGGGTTATTTATTTATTTGAAAGACGTTCGTGCATTGTGTATAAACGAGGATGAATTTTTGGTAAGCTACACGTCTGGAAAAAGACTGCCCTCCCGTAACGTAGCTACCGCATTTCTGAAGGCCTTGCCGGGAACAACCGTCGACTAGGTTTAAAAATCCCCCGATCCTTTATCCAAGCCGTACGAAACCAGTAGGTTTTTTTGCTATCATCGACCATCCAGGATTGAAGATAGCAATTACTGTTATTCATTTGTCCCCCTTGTCGAACCACCCTTGTTCCTCCGATGGAGGAGAACTGTGTCCTGTGTTTGGCCTGGTGTGAGACTAGCTTCTATCCCAGCGGCAATCCATGGGAAACTAGGCCGCCTTATCGTGAGATTTATATCGTCGGAAAATGCCATTTATTAGGAATTTATAGTCTGAGGGGGTGGAGGAGAGTCGCCGGTAGATAAGTTCAATTCTGCGGCCGCATTTTCCGCCAAACGGATTTATTATGTTATCTATTTCTGGTTAGTTCCCCAATTACGAGACGATTTTCTTCCAGTTGTACTTCAATCTAACTCGTAATTGTGAGACAGATGATCGTCAAACTTCTACTACAACCAACCAACTTCTTATAATCTGCATTAGTGCTGTGGAGCACGCGATTCCTCTGCCCTTTAACGTCGGAAAACTCGTCGTTTTTTCTCTTAAAATCCGACTTTTAACTCAACGTACCTGCTGGGTAAATAAATAAATACATAGGAAGAATAATTCAACGTAAAAAATAAGGTACGGCTCTTCCAACTCAGCTTATCAACGTCGGGCACACAAGGTTTTTCTCAATAACGGGTCGGCGGTTTCGTAAAAATAAAGTTACAATTAACCAGTCGTACGAAGTTTTCATCAACGGGCCAATCACGAGAACAGCGGCGTAAATTATGAAACATTTCTACGAGGTTACTGCCGTCCATTCCTTATATATCCCTCGAGAACGTCACCGGTCGGGGTGGGAAATGGCTGCTCGCTGCTTTTATAGGCTTTTGAACGGAGTGGACCTTTCTGTGGAAGTACGTCTAATATTCAAGAACAAGGCCTTATTATTACTGTTGAGGAGGAACCGTATCGTTACATTGTTTTTGGACCTAGTCGTTTATGAAATGTAAAGATCTGAAGAAATGAACAATTTGTTTCCGCCAGATTATATAACTTTCCTCCCTATGCAGGGTCAAGGAAATTAATAGATTGGATTAGTAGCTGAAAACTGCAGAATGTACTGGGGCTGAAGACAAATGTATCGAGCGCGTCGCACCTGATATTTTTGTCGCTGATTCGGTTTAAAGAATGATTTGAAACGAATTCATAAAAATGTATTCTTTCCTTATTTCAATTCTTCACAGTGGCATGACGAAGAAACAGTTTGTGAAACAGTCGGAGACGTTGAGAAACTCCCTACTTGTTACCTTCGGTTTTGAGCGGATTCATTTCCACGTGGGGAAACATCGGCCCTTTCCGCACGTTTCCTTGGCCCCTTTGATGTCTGTAGTCGTAATAAGGGAGGGCTGGTAGCGGGAAGGGGAGCGAGAGTGAGGTTTGACGAAGGTTTGATAATTGCTCTTGCCTTCGGAAGGATGCATGAATCAGGAGCCATCATCGAGCAAACACTAGCCAGTGGATTTCACTTGCAACTCCTTCGGCGGAACAATTTAATTACTTCCTCCGTGCCTACTCTTTGAGAGGCCTAGTCTGACCGGGTTGAATTCTGGTGCGTAAACATCAGGCGGAGGCGTACCTCCGGAAACCTGCTAAGCTCCCCAGTTCAAAGAGTGGAGCTATTTGTAGCGTGTTGTGACTACGACTATTCCCTTCGAGTGGGTATCTTCAGACCTGCCAGGAGAGTCCTTATTCCTCTAATCAGTTTGGCGCGGCTTGTAGGCAATGGAATACTCGTGCGTGAAGAGCGTTTCGTTCAGCATTTTACACTGTTTCGGTACAGTGGAGGAGTTGAGTGACGGGCTAAGGAGAAGGCATTTAAAGTTGAGCAAAATTGACTGCATTAACATCAGAGTGGAGTTAATGTATGTTGAGCACGAGAAAACTGGAAAGGAACATAAAAGTTCGGTGTTGAACTCCCCAACTCAACTGAGTTGTGGAATGACGGAATCGTGCGCTGAACGTTCTCCAAAGTTGGTTGAAGGATTGACACGTTTTGGATAAACAGTCGGGTGGTGAGGCGAATAAGGTTAGTATTTCACGGGTAGAACGAGACAGGCAAGGTTGCTAATAGGGCCTTTCCAGCGATCAAAATGACTATTGAGGCCATTTTCGAAGCTGTTTTCACCACCCGATCTGATCTTGCCCGCTAACAATCATGGCCTGGAGAATTAACTGGACTACTTTGCTCATTTGGATCCCTCAATCGTACTCGCATCTTTAGTCATCGAACATAATGATTGTAAATGGTATTTTTTTGGGTTCAGTCAATAATGCGTAATAATAAGAGTTCGGCCCGAGAGTCCAAGCAGTACACACGCGTCTTTGTTGCTCCCTCTTAATTCATTCCGATACGTGGGTTCTTATTGTCAGTTCACGTCAAAATTGTGCAAGAGTACGGTGTATATCACGGGTGTCTGTATTCCTGAGGGTTCCCTCATTATAAACACTGTGTCGACCATAATCCAACTAAATTGTCGGAGATTGTGTTACTATACTTCTCGGAAAGAGGCGTATATTTTGAAGCTCCGAGCGAGCGAAGAGATAAGCGGACGTGTTCCCCTCCTCACGCGTTGTCGGGCGCCCCCACTGCCGCCGGTGAGTCCCCCGATTGCTAATATTTTTGTTGGTGCATCGCCTAATCATCTACGCTTAGTTGGCGGTTGGCCTGGCGTCATATCATTCTGCGTTCTCGGCGTGATTGAGGCTCGTAAATTACGTACCGAGTTGATTGCTTCACCTCGCGCACATTTAATGCAGCAAAACATAAATAGGTATCTGCATAGGAGTAATAGTGTACAGAGTACCCCGTCTAAAGGCACTGCTACTCCTAAGCGACCCCGTAGTTCACCGGAATCAGCAATTTCTAATCGGGAGAAGAGAACTAATATAATGGGTGATTCTAGCAACAAAGAGTTGTTAATGTCAATCAGTAAAATGATGGACGAGAAGCTAAAAGTACTGCCCACCAAGAAAGATTTTGAAGAGCTTCGTGCTGAGGTGCAGGGGCTACGGGAGGAGAACAAGCAGCTGCGGGTTGAGATTGTTGAACTGAAGGCGGCGGCAACCAAAAGAGACCGTCGTATTGAATTTTTGGAGCTTAATTCCCGAAAAAATAACCTAATTTTGAGGGGTCTTATTGTTCGGCGGGGGGACGATCTCAACCATGTGGTTCAACGTTTTTTCGCCGATACTTTGCAAATTTTGGATCGTATTGAGTTGGACTCTGTTCGACGTCTTGGTGGTTCGCTGGGCGCAACCGGAGGATTGTTGTTGGTGATCTTACGCAATTATACCGATAAATGGGTGATCATTAATAAGGCACACGTTTTGAACGGGACTGGATTTAGCATCTCCCAGGACTTCCCCGTAGCAGTGCGTGTTAGAAGGTCCAAATTACTTCGTATTCGCTCCGAGTTGAAAAAGAAAAATTCTGCATTGATCTGTCAACTGAGATCTGATAGGCTCCTGGTACAAAACAAACCGTTTATTTGGGATGAAAAAATAGGTTTATGCTCGCCGGAGGATGGTCGGGAGGTGTGCAGCATCGCAGGAGTTGATCTGAAGCTAGTTATCAGGGGATTACTCTCGGAACGCCGGTCTCGGGGACGTGAGAGGCCAATAATGGATACAGCCTCGATTACTGCTGGCAGCTGAAATTGAGGAGGTCTGTCGGAGAGAAGATGCAACTGTGGCTGAAACTGGACTGTCAATGGATAATGAATTTTGTTATAATTTTTTGATTTATAATGTGGCAGGTCTTTCTAGTAAAAAGAATGACTTTTCTTTTATTAATTTTGTCAAATCTTTTCAGGTATTTATTCTCATAGAAACGCATGTAACTTAATGTGCTGAGTCAATTTACGCTAATTATTTCCCGGAGTTCGAAGTTAGCTGGATGCATGCTGAGAAGAGGGCTAATGTTGGAAGAGCCAGTGGTGGTATTTTAGTGGTGTTTAATCATTTGTTGCCCATTACAACCACGGGCTTCGTACGATCGGATTGCCGAGATGGCGGGCACAACTAGATACCAAATCGGATTTTTGTGCGGAAGTACGAATTTTTTCACAACACAAAACGGCCGGGACGGGGGACGGGGAATGGCGGACAGCGGACGGCGGACGGACACTGCAAATTTGGAATCTCCAAGTCTTGAAACGTAAAGTATCAAATTTTGAGGGGGGGTTGTAAAAAATTTTTCGTGACCGAAAACATAGGGTTATTATTCAGAATGAATAATAAACCAAAACAAAAATAAAAGACACAATGTTCCTAGCGGTTGCGTACTTGTACGAAAGCTGTACCCACCGTTTGTGTAAAGGTTTCTTTCGCGCCCACCAGCCTCGACGTTTCGAGTTATCACGGCTTATATCTCCATTCACCTGACAGATACAGAAATAATCATACCAGTCCACACAAATGCCCCGATTCGCTCGAAACTTCGGTGTCGTCAGTCCTAACTGAGCCGTTCCGTTTGAAGAGTTCGTTTCGTCCTGGTACTTTCTTTCTCCTCAAACTTTACTCTTAGTCGCTCTCTTGCGCTAAACAAATATAGTGCACGAGGTATCGTAAGAGTTTACAGTGTGCCTGTCCATCGCCATACCACCACTACAATAATAATTTTTGTTGTTGGTGATGATTTCACAATGATAATTCATTAGTAACGTCGGAATGTTAATACATCTTAATGTTACTGTTATTATTGATATATCAAATTCTGAACGGATAGATGAGCGACGGAATCCCTAAGAGATGTACAACTATTCCCCTACTCTTCTCTCACTAAGCTCAAGCTCAATGGTGGTGGTCAGTGGTCGAGCTCAATGCAGTCGATCCACTCACTCATTTGTTTCAGTTTCACTCACTTCATTATTACCCTCGAGCCTATTCCAGGGGTACTTCCTCAAAGTATCGCGTGTGATTCTGAACTCTTACTCTCTCGTTTTTACTTTTCGCTACCGAAAAAGCTTTGTTCGTAATCCACTTTGCGCCTCAGTGTGAGGACTTACGACCTATTGCATTCATGTAGAAGTTGAAAGTAAATAAAACTATTTGTTATGTGTGCTCATGGTTGTCAAGAGCCTGTGGAGAATTAGTATTTTCAAAAATACTGATATTTAATTTCCCGTTTTGTCTTTTTTTCTCAACAGCGATTCTTCCGATTATCCGTTTTTAGGAACCATTTTTCACACCCCCCCCCCCCTCAAAAATTCCAAATGCACAATGTCCATCCATCATCTGCAATATCCTCCCTTGGTAAAAAAAACTATTTGAATTTTGTTCCACCCGCCGCCTCTTATGTCCTATCAGACTAAATCAATGATTTCAGGGTAAAAAATGTTTGAAAATGAACAGAAACCAAATTTTGTCAGTTTTGTCTTAATTATGTCGAATGTGGTATCGTTGACTACGTATTTTTCGATGAAGAGTCTCTGTTAGGAACTCAGATCCCCAACTCCGATTTTGCATGCAGCCGATCCAGACCATCACTTAACATCAATCCTTCCCATTTCACATCCACCACCCCACACTTTCCAGATACCGCTGCTTGAAGTTTACTTTTCCGTTATCAGTTATCAAAAGTTATGCCAATAGAACAGCAGAAATTCCAGCACGCTATTGTTCTCAAACCTTACCAACAACGCTTTTCCGAGCAGCAGCTGCTGCCCACCACTGGAGGGAACGAGATTGTAACCTCTTCGATTATTACTATCTTTATTATTTTTTCTCCCCATTACACCATCAACTTTCTTTTTCGCGACCTCGGGTGGGCCCTTTGTTCACCGAACTTAATTTAACCGTTTTGCTTGCATCGTTTACGACATCTTATATGCTGCTCATCCCTTCTCGTTCGGAATCACACCACCCATTGGACAGCGACTCCCGACCATCGATCAGGGAAAACGTCGAAACGGGTTTGATCGATTTTGCGCTCTTTCTCGACGTTCGCTACTGGTGATTCCGAGTTGGATTTAAAAAAGTACCAAATCATTTATTTATTTTTGTGTTTCCCCAACCGGCAATTATTAATACACCCTTTAAACTCCCCTGTCGCCCTTTTAGTTGTATCCGGTTATTAAAATCAAAAGTCACCGTTTCTCGCACCCATCACACATTAGTTTTTGACGTTTGTAAGCTGTGTTGAATTATAGCCAATGTTAAACGTCAGGCCCATAGCATACTCAGTCTCAGAGGTGTGCAACTGCGTTTCGATCGAACAAAGTGAAATCACAGCGAATACAGTGAGTAAAGTATACTCGTCACGTCATGCCAATTGCCTACACGCCCTTGGAATATGAAAATGTTCGGTGTTCCTTTTGTGTGTCTTGTTTTGTATCGATTCCCGTTATTTTTCGATGATGAATCGATTGGGATGGCTCTAGGAGGGGTAAGACTGTGCAAGGGGATAACAAGTCGTTGTTTAATAATTTTCAGCGTTTTTTAAACTAATTTTGTATGACAGCCGTAGGTAACCGTTGTTTCGTTTCATCACCAGTTATTTCGGAGCTTTTTACTGCAAGTAACCTTAAGGTCAAAGAATCGGTTACATTTTTGCATTTTTAGGCCTCCCAACTTCGAAACCCCTTTTTCATCACTTGAAATCTGTGTGTGAACTTTTTCCAATAATCTTCCCTGAATGGCCTAGTTAATTTGAACAGTCTGACGATGTTTCTTTTTATCGACCTTTACCCACTGTATACTTATCGCATTCATTTATGTAACTGTACGTTCAACGGTATTTCGTGCTAAAATACACCAGAATGTGAGAGTATTCGAGCGTTAGAAAGTCGTTTCCTGTCAGCTCGTGAGTGCCTACATTTTGTTGTTCGTACCCAATGCGCAGAAAGCTTTGATATGTGATGCTCCCACCAAGATATCTCTGTACACATTTGAATATTAGTTACTACTCTCGGCGCAGAGAAAGATATTACGCTGGTCGAATGTTGAGCCATCAACCTAAGACAAAAGACACCTTTCGTTGAGCAGAAAGGTTGTTTTTTTTTCAATAAAACAAAAAGGAGTGGGAGCGAAAAGCTGGTTTCATTTCACAGATTAATGGGAAAATTCATTAAGGTGGAAGAGAAGATCAGGTCTCATAAAAACCGAGTGATTACTCAAAGCGAGGTTTCATAATCGAATGGCCTTCCCAGTAACAAACTAGAAACCCCCTCAGCGACATTCAATTTATCAGGATTTTCGCGAGATGCCCTTTTTTGAGAGGAGCCGCACGAAGGACGGACGTTTTCAACGGGTTTTCAATTTCAAAACGGGACAATGGGAGGCGGCCGATTTTCTTTGAGATTTAAAAAGGAGAAAAAGGGTGAGTGAGAGAGGTACGTTGATTAAAAAGAAGGAGAAATGACGGTATAAGATGGAGTTATGTACAGCCTGAATGGGAATGGCGAGAGATGGCACGGAATGGGGTGAGGGAGGGGCGTTATTGTGAAGAATTCGCTTGGGGTGAATGAATAACATTACCTGGAAAATGAGAGGCGATTTACCTCAAACTTAACCGTACAAAAAGGAGAAATTCCTTTTCGAGGTTGAATAGCTACAAATTACGTTTATTTCGGACCCTTGGCGTAACATTTTAAACTTCTTGAGTTATTCGTCTATTCCTCGATTACACACGCATTCGGCAATTTTATTCGTTCTACCAACTGAAAAATTAGTTTTTGTTTCAATTCATATGAACGTAGTAGAAAGTAGCTCAACGTTCTATTCAGAAAGAAGTGGCGCTTATGGTTCTGAAATGCATTGAGTAGCTCCTGCTTATGCGACAACTATGGTTGAATCGCCAGTGCGTTGGAGACCCATGAAGACGAGAAGGGTCTTGTTCGCTGTTTTTGAAATATCTAGTAAAAACTGTGGGAGGCGGTTGTAAGTGCAGCGGTAGTGGTTTGAACTCCTAATGTACGCTCCTGAGATCTGATGAGAGTCATCAAACATTCATGATGGGTAATTTATCGGACGTTCACTCTGGTTTTGCAGAGGATGCTGTTAAAATGTAAATGGCATTTTTAAGGAAAAAACTCAGCAGGAGAGAGAGAAAGATAGAATGAGAAAGTGAGAGACGCTGAGTGCGAATAAAACAGAAATTAGAAGCTACAATGTGATAGGTAGTTATTGGAAACGAGTTGCAATATTAGTAGGAATTCATAGAAAACTACTCTCCTCAGCCCTCACTCAGTCGTATTTCCATTGCGTTTAAATCATCCTGTCTCTGGAACGGTTTGAGTTCTTGACGTAGGGGCAGTTCCATTCATTTCGTGGTAAATTAACTCCGACGAAAAATACGCATTTCAAAAAGAATTTGAACCATTTCCTTCAATCCAGTACTGCGTGTCATTGAAACGTTGCGTAGAACATTATACAAATTATTTGTGCAGATATTGAACTTTCTAACATCCTTTGGAAGGCACACAGCGTAATCACTGGTGCGCGTTATAACTGTCGTTTGGCTTGTAGCGTCAGAACTCCTCATTCGTTATAGTAACTACTATAAACCGCCCAGTCAAATACCTAAGAGTTAAGAAAGAGTTACGAATTAAGAAAATAAAATTTTGAGTACTTGTCGTTTACGGATTCGACCGGTTGGCGAACGGCTCGGTTTACTTGTATTCATTTGATTTTACGGTGCAGCATATCAAAAATATAGTACGTAGAAATTTATTAGTTATGAGCTGCCCAAATGAAATGAAATATTTAGGAGATGCGGTTGAAACGAAGAATTGTTCATTGGCTTTTGCGTATCGAAAGTGAGCTGTGCTGTGCGTAACTGTTTCTAATTCATAGAAAAAGGTATTGAATGAAAGAGTTTATTGATTAATTATTAATGGTGACTGTATAAGACGCTCTGGCAAACTGTAACACGCTATTTTAACGACGGGTGGGGATTATTTTGCCTTCATTGTAGCAAGAAACATCCGTTCTTTCACACAAAAATTGAAGAATTTTGATTGAAATAGAGGGGGCTTATTAGAATAGATCCCAATCATGCTGTGCCATAAAATAATGAACCATTCCGTAATCTTTTGCAGAGTTTCTACAAATTTCATTTAAAGCTCGTAATAATTGCGTCGTAGGATAAATGGGAGAACTCATCGTTTAAAACCTTCGTCGTTTTATTGAACATCAGCTGTTTTGGAAATAGTTGTGAGACGCTGCATTTGTTTTTCAAAAAAACTGGTTCTTCATTCACAACTTCCTTTCGTGATTAAATGGACTCAAACGTTTACAAATCCGAAAAACATTTCATGGCTAATGGTTTCGACATTCGCATACGCCGTGGTTAGAAATTCCAGGTGTGAGTAAAAATACGTGTGGTAGAACGCCACGGGTTTTGATGACGTAGGACTTGTAGTCCAGTAGCCGAGGGCTAAAAACTTATGCTTACTACTTTTCCTTATAGTTCCTTCAATGTTTGTAAAATTCTCCCGATTCTCTGCTCGCTGAAGTGTGGACTAAGAAAATGGTGGCCCATCACAAAAGTCAAAATTCGTGAACATTTGGCTTATTCATTGATAGTTGAAATATTTACTACATGTTTCGACTAGAATAGACTTGAATGAATCTCGGAGGCGGGTTTTAGTTGAGCACGATGAATTGGTATATGTTCAGATTTGAAGACTTAGATATACAAAGAAGAAGTGACTTGAACAGGATATGAGTTGAGTATATTAGCGCGAACAAGGCGAGCTCTGAAGGTGTGAAACTGGTTGTACGGGGAAAGAAAGAGAAATCCGAATTAGAAGTCGATGAGAGGTGAAACAAGTGTCCATTGGGAGAATTGAAGACGACTGCATCGAGAAAGGTGTTAGAAGACGACTGTGTTGGGGGAACTGGAGACGGCCATCTTTCGTGAAACTTCGTAGGAGAATAAGTTTAGGAAGTGCTGTCTGCCATGGAGAGGAATATGAAGGTGGAATTTCCGTTGCTAACAATAAGCGGTTGAGGACGAAGGTTTTTGAGGTAACTATGACTTTGACGTTAAGGGGCAGGGGCAGGGAATCCCGTTAGGGCTGGTGTGGGAATTCTAAGTTTAAAAATACCCCCCGATACTGATTCAGTGTTTTGCATCGAACTCTTCGGTTGAGGAATTGGCTTGTACTTTCCGAGTTCACAACTCACTCATCCTTGGCCATTAAATTACAGAGTCAGTCAAAATTCGTTCAAATTCGGATCAAATTTAGAATTATTGAGTTGATGACTGAAACT
The DNA here is from genome assembly GCA_020466155.1 of Pachypeltis micranthus. Taxonomy (NCBI): domain Eukaryota; kingdom Metazoa; phylum Arthropoda; class Insecta; order Hemiptera; family Miridae; genus Pachypeltis; species Pachypeltis micranthus. The sequence goes on from CM035769.1 coordinate 47,095,584, forward strand.
TATGTCATACAATTAGACTGTTGACTAATGACGAAAAACAGGCGTCTGCTACTTCTCACTTTTGGATCAGCTTCAGCAGAGAAAATTCAAATTGATCGAATTTTGAACCAAATTTTGACTTATTAGTTGACATCGACATTTTTTTTTGTAGGATTCCCGTCAAGTCACTGAGTCGAAAAATCCGATTCTGCCACAATAGTTCTGTGGACCTCGACTTGCAGACAAAATCCACATTTGGTAAAATTTTGGTCAAACATTCACTTACGAAGTTGAAACTTGAAATTTATGTTACGAATAGGTGAAGTGGAGTACTTCAAAAATGATCATGACTGCTTTCTTCATTTTGAGGACTCTTTCGAGCAGAGATCTTCAATAGAATTATCCAGTGTTCAGAAAAAAAGCTATAGTTGACAGCTGCAAATGACGTGAATCGTATCTACAGCTAAACTATTAAATAGTATCTGCTACCTTCAAAATGTTGTATTCATACAGCAGACTCAACTTCTGGGCTAAAATTGCTAATCATATATTTTAAATGTAGTCTGTCTCGATGGCTCATAAAAGAATACACAGCATAATCGCCTTGGTCTTCCTGTCTGCCTCTAGTGGATGGAAATAATGCACCGATGGCAAGTTGGAAATGCTCCGCGGCCAGACGACCTATTGTGCCAATGGTGCGCATATAATATGCACTTGGCAGTGGTTTTGTGCCTTTTAACATCTGATTAGTTAACACGAGTAAGCTATCAAATGTAGGTGTAACCAACCCGTAGTCTAGAAGATTCCAACGGCAATGTTGAGTCCCTAGCTACATATGAGAAGAAAGTTGACGGTTTTATTTAGCGTTTAGCAGAACGAAATTGCTCTGAAGTGAGTTCAAAATACAGTTCTAGTTAGCCTAACTGAAAGCTAAACGCCTTTCAAGTGTTTTTTTCTAGGCTATTCGTATGTCTTCCTCGTTCAGTGTTGCGGTTGTTTCCTCAAAAATGGACATACGTATCCAAAAAAACCGCCTGTTTTCCCCCGAAAAACCCAGGATAATATTCGTTTTTCTTTTCCACTTGGTCGGAAAAGCTTCACTTCTTATGAAAATTAGCCCACGAAGGCGTGAGAAGCAGAGCGAAGGTGCTCTAAAACAACTGCCGCACTTTTCTCCCTCCTACCAATTTCCTTTCTCAACCTCACGTTTTCGATGGAAACCTCAAAGATTCAAATTTGACTCGACAAGCGATCACTTGTCGTTAGGCGCGCGAGGCGGATCAAGACGAGAGCAGCCCCCTTGTATATTTATGAGTAACGTTTTCCCCGATGTCGTTCGTTATTTCGCGTTATCGCGTTCGGCAGTTTCCCCCTTGAATGTGCAAATTTCCCTACCGCCAGTAAAATGGGGATCCTTTGTTGCTAGGAGCTCGACGGCTCATCTTTTTCCTTATTCCTTTGACGTTCGAACGGCGTCGGAGAGGATGCTAGTGTTGCGAGCGAGTGGCGGTTGAAGAAGCTATATTCGCACTCCCCGAGGCCCTTGTATTATTCATTCGACCGGAAAATGAATATGACTGTTATTGATGACATGGAAGTACTCGTGATGTGAAGTACGTTCCACTTGAACAAAGCTTCGACGGCTGCATCGAACGTATTTGCATTTTGGATGAAAGCTCGTGAGACTACCCAGGACGCTCCGAATTACCATTCACCTTCATTATACCCTCGACTCGCTTCATCATTACAGGATTACTGAAATAATAATAACGATAGTAAAGTGAAAAAAGAGTAAATGAATAAACAATGTGAAAATCGTATACCTTAAAAAAAAAGTAGCATATAAGAAGTAATCCACAAAAAATGAATGATAATGTGATATAATATACTATAAAAATATAGTGAAAAAATTATCATATAAAAATAATAATAACAAAACAACAGATTAAATAAACTATCAGAATAACGATACCATAAAAATAATAACGGGAAATAACAAAAAATAATAATATGTATTAATGTAACTGTCATAATTTTACATTTTACAATTACATTTTTTTAACGGTTTGTTATTCGCCTGCCCAGCGTGACAAGGTTGTGACAACAATTCGGGAAACAACAACTCACATGCAACTGAACTTGTTTGGCGAGAACTCTCATGGCATAGCCCGCTCGATACAGCTTCGAAAAATAGTAGTAAATGATATGAATGAAACACGACTGGACTTCAACAAAAATAAAAATTGCCGCTTTATAGGAGACGCCAGGCAATTGGCATGACGCGACGTCGAACTAACAAGTGGTTGGGATGTGACGGGAGGCTGAGCAGGCTAGGTAGAAACGATTATTTTTTTCTATATTGCCCCTAAAATCACGTCTAGTAGTAGAATTTGCCTCACTATATTTACTGATTTCGCCGTTTTACGCACACACGCAGTCGTACACCTCTGAGACTCGTTCTATTCCATCGAGCCTTATATGAGCATCGAAAAATATGGGAAACGAATACCGAACACGACATATTTACTATAAAGCTACCAAAATTTCGTTTTTGGGTAATTTGTAAAACCATTTTTTGCCCCAAAACAGCCACGCGTTTCGTTCGATCAGATTGTGATACAAACTGGCATGGCCTGGATGGCGGGCAGACATTGCAGATTGGGAAACCTTATGCCTTGTAACGTAAACTATCAAATTGAAGAGTGGTGGGGGGGGGCAAGAAGATTTCTCTGATCGAATACATAACAACACGAAAGCACGATACACCGCTCCCTCGCCCATCCTCCTATAACAATAAGTAACGTGGACGCTGCTGAATGAAAGCGACCGTCTAAATAGTGTAGTATGGTGTTCAACATTTACGAGTAAAGGTGGAATTGTTACGCAGGAGGGTTGCTATTTTTAGAGGTTAAACAATATCGTGCTAGATGGAACCAGCCCCCTGTAACCGAGTTGTAATCCCGAGCTGAGTTTATGAGTAAAAAAACTGAGCTAAAGTCGTTTTTTGTTCGAAATTTCTGATAATTTATTGTGCTCCTCTCGGCCTTCTCTCACGGATGAGAATTTCATGGTACTACGTTGTTATTCTAAACTACTTTCTTATCGAACTTGCAATGTTTTATGCCTCTCGTGCAAACGATGAACTCAGAACAATCACGTCATAATTATGAAATATTTCTCGACTAGATTCGATCCATTTGCCTCGACACTCGTTTCAAAGTTGTATGATGACTCCCAACAACAGGTGGCTCTTGCTCAGCCCGCGGGGAACGCGATGTATTGGCAGATGGCGCGAAAAGAAAGGAACATCTGCCCGATGGACTCTCCAAATCTTTGAAAAGGGTCGATCCTTCCTATTGCTTTTCGCAGGCCCAAACGACGAGAACGTATCTTAGGCTAACAATTCGGATGCTGACTTGCTCTTGTTTTTTTCGTGGTGCGACGCATGGCACAACTTTTCCTAGCCCCACGTACATCCCGCGAGCACAGTAAATTTTCCTCTAGTTCATGTGTTCCGGGTAAAATATAACTTGATGTTTTACGAGGAAAGTTGAATGTGAGAGAAGTTGACAGTCCGGTGAGTGTTCTGGAATTTATTATGCTGCTGCTGACCTTAATTAAAAACCGGAATCTATGGGGCTGCTAACATGATCCTTTAAGGAATTTTAATTGAAACGATTCTGAAGTTAAAGCGGATAACCTCTATAAACAGCGCAAAAATTTAGTCTACAAACGACCTGAGTTTGAATTCCGGAATTTCTATGGTTTCTCCTGATAATTTAATTATTGTTATTGAACTTTCATCGTACAAGTAGTTTTTTGGACTATCGCCCTGATATATCTTAGAACGCCCGTTCATATGATTGAGATTATTGAGAAATAAGCTTCACGCGTCAAAATTTCTGAAATTCATTGAGCTGCTCTCCTCATTTTCCTTTGGATAAGAATTTCGTGGTTCTCTTTCGTCGTTGGAGCTGTTCATATCAAAAGTTCATTCAAACGTCAACGATCTTTTTGGTAACTTGTACGTCGTTGATCGTTCAACCTAAAAACCGAAGAACTTGAGCGCATCGCCAGTTGCAGTGTAGAACGTCAAGTTAGACATTTTAAAATGGAATTGTCACATGATAGCATTGCTGTTTTTGTTAGTGGGACGATATCACGATCGATGGAGCCAACCCATCCTGTCACATGATTGCCAGTTGCCGATAGTCCAAGTTGACTAATCCATGAAAGCAACCGCCTACATGCCGGGCTGGCCTGTTTCATGGGGGGGCAACATTTAAAGGTGGAATTGCCACATGACACAAGACGTAGGAGACCAATTACCACAATATCTTCTAATGCCCTACTTCAAACGTAATAACAATCTTCCCGGTCCTTACTGGAGAGCGAATAGACTGTTAAAAATAAGAAAACATGTAACACTATTTATGTTCCTTTCACGTCTGGACTTCTATGTTAACGCTTACTTCACAATGGCTGATTCAAAATCCCCGAGAGTGAAGCTTGCAAATGTCACAATGCTATTCAAAATTTGTAAGTTCCAGTAATCCAAATACAATTGCAGCAAGTTCTGTCATCTAAATAATTTCTGTGCTTCGCCACTCTTTAAATTCCGCAACGCAATTCCCCTTTCCGCTTTTCAGCAAATGTTCGGTTGCACAGTCACGGGATCTGTAAGAACGGACAATGTAAATACTTTGATATCACTGTTTCGGTAAAACCTTTCCACGACGCTTTTTAAAAAAATTTTGTTTGTAACTTATAACGCTTAGAATTTATCCACATCAAAAACTCTGCACGTGAACTGGAAGTATAACGATACCATTTTGGTGTCAACATCTACCGAGCCCTTTCCTTTTCAATCCCAGTTATGCGACATGATCGTTCTTTCCAATGACGTGTCTTTGCCGCTCATTTTTCTTCCGCTTCTCAGCTTCTTGGCGTTATTCTACTTTTATTGACTTTATTTTTATCGCAGGGTTTTCCGTACGTGAACACGAACCTCCACGAAAGGATAACGTTGCGAATCCCGTACATGTTACTTAATGAAGATTGTGGCAAGGATAGACGTAACCTATTAGAATAGCGCTTTCCAACGTTCATAATAACTAAATGAATTACGAATTGGTTTAAATGGGCGAGGAATACTAATTGCAGCATGTGGGCAAAGGAATATAGACGCCTTTTGCCTGATATTTTTATATCTTTAACGAATGATCATGCTAGAGATGTTACTTTAACGGCCCAATAAAAGATAGTTCTCTTCAGATATTAATGTTTTAAAATAAATAGAATCGAGGAACTTAACACGTGTAGCACTTTAACATTCAATTTGGGAAGAGCGAATCGTTTCCGGAATAAGTGTTAATTACCCAAACGGGCGTACGGGATTGCCAAATGGTTAGACGATTCGAAATTAGAGGTTTGTGTCAATAGTGGAGGGGAAAGTATAGTTGAGGGATTGGGAAGGCCACAACAGACCGTTAAGGTCGTGAGAAAGAAATACTTTTGGGAAGCATAATTCACTCCGGTGGTTGAAATCGAACGATTTATGAGGAAATTGTCGTCCACATCTTGCCAGCTTTCCTTACTCAGTGTATTAAAAGGTTCACATACTAGTGACTGAGGGCTCAGAGAGTCCATTCCCTTGAGCTAAGAGCGGCTGTTATTGACTCACTGTCAAACAGTGAGCCCTCCATGACTCTCCTCGATTAAACTTCCTTGGTGCGCCTATTGTGGAGCATCAAATGTTCAATCTTCCGAGGTTTTCCCGCTCAAAGAGTCTCATAACCACCTTTCCAACCGCTTCTTGTATGAACTAAGACGGATATGTGAAAACAGATTCCAACTCGGGAGTAATATCGAAATTTATTAGCTTCCAACGAGGAAAGAGGGAACACAACAAAGAAACGAGTTCAGACTCCAGGGCAGGAAAAGCGTGAGTGCTCCTTGCAGCTCTCACATTGAAGGAAATGCGGAGCGTTACGTTCAATAATGGAACACAAGGCCAGTCGGGATTTCCGTCAAATGAGGCGCGCCACTTTTGGTCTCACATAACCGCAATTTTCCATTTGAGGGCTGTAGTGTTCGTCGCGATATTTTGACATAATGCAGTCAGTGATGAGAGACGAGAGACATGTGTGGAGATACGCTTACGCACAGCTTTCCTCGCGAGTGTTTCCTCGTCTCTCCATCCTTCATTATTTATTCATACTACCGAACGTGCAACTTATCGAATTGATGGGCCTGTGATCCCTACAGATACCACGCCCATCCACGACTCCATTGCTACAGTTGATCCATGAGACTGTTAACGAGGGTTTTAGAAGGATCTCTTCCACCGTTTTGTAATTATCTGGTAAATGCAGTAGTCGTAGTGGTACGGGGGCTGTAGCACAACGGAATTCAAGAGCTGCTCCCAATTATCTTATGAGCGTATTATTAAACTTTCGTCCCATGGGTTCATTGGACTGCCACCCTGATTATGCTTAGAATGCTAGTATCATATCAGCGGGATTTATGTGTGAAAAACTGCGCTTGAATCACTTTTCGTCGACATTGTTGAAACTTCATTGAGCTGCTCTCATCATTCAACATTTCATGACAGTGTTGTGTTATTTGGATGTGTCTATGTGAAAAAGTACTCCAAACCGTTTGTGAACGCGATTGAGGAAAAAAGGCTCAATCTAATTTCCATAATAAACTATCGAACATTTTTTTTTCTCACGAACGATTCCAACAGTATTAGGGCAGGTTCATTAATGTGATTTGCTGGAATTCCCAATGGCCCATTCATCAATTCACTTTGACGGCCGGCTAGCGCGTTTGATGGGTTGATCGGCATCCGTTTAACTGGAGCGTTGACAAACCGGAAGTAGAGGAAACCAGATGACTTCAGCGCAGGATTTTTCCCTCCATATGGGACTAGCATCCTTAGAAAAATCTGGGCGGTATTTAAATAAGCTACGTACGCGTTGCGAATTTAATAACTCTTATTAGAAAAGCCTGAGCACCTCCGGAGAGCCTTCAACGGCACAAGCCTCCTGGGATCGAGATAAGTTATTGTAGAACTGCCAAAAAGCCTCAGAGGATACAGAAATTGTTCCGTAGTAACTCAGCCCAACATCAAATTTCGTCGGTACAGTTGAGATCGTTGTCTCAAATAGTGAATTTCATCCATTGAAACCTAAAGAAACTGAAAAAGTTTAAAAAAAAAATTCAGCCAATTACATAACTTGCCTTACGGTTTACAGGGGCTAAGGAAAGTTAAGAGACCAACGAGCGTGGAACGTTGGGAGGAAGCTCCAATTTTCGGCGAAGAAAAAAAAGAGATAACCGGAAAGCATTCTGAACTACCCAAAGATATCAAGACGTAACTACTTTTTTCCTCCTTACCTTCCGTTTTCCTCTAAATTAACGTAATCCGAAATAACGCGACCAAAGCCCTTAGAAAAAAATTCCCTATGTACCGACTTTTAAAAAAACTCCCCAAATTACAGCCCTCCAGCGCCTTTTTCTTTTTTGTCTCAGATTTCCTCAAACCCCCGGAGGTCGGTGTCGCCAAATTATAGCAATAATGGTTGCAAAGCCACCATCTAGTTTCTTATAATCTGCTCAGAGGGCCGCCAGAGTGGAATATTAGAGATAAGCTAAGGTTTTGGGGGTTGTGGGGATTGCGAATAATTTGTTTGGAAGTAGAAACTCCGGTTAAGATTAATTGAGAAAGAAAAGGTGGAGGAAGTTTTACATAATTACCTCGGTGTTTCGCGAAGGAGAGATGATCTGTTGAAACGGTATATTTGGTTTCGCCAACATTCCCTAATTTACTGACGAAAAAAAAAACAAAACACTAATCAGCCACGTAACACCGAGAAGGCGAGGATTAAGAGAATGAAAGGAGACTTGGAGGAAGTTCATAAATATCACAACACCCTACTGCTCTAAGAGTTTCATTGATTTTATCCCTATTTAACTCAAGTTGAAAACAAAGTTGCAGAAACTTTTGGAACTTGGAACAAAACTTAATTCTCTCCTCCTGATTTTCACGGAGGCAGAGCAGCGAAAAGTCAACATCAAGTAACCCGAGCACGAAGTGAAGAGGAACTAGAGCTCTTCGAAATAAAGTGAAACCTTTCCACGAACTCCGGTAGTTAATTTGGTGGAATTTTCGTTGCTTAAAAGATGTGGCAAAAAGGAATTGACGGAATTTGCAGACTATTCAACTGAAATCTCGCTGTTAATTATCGTTATTGAGACGAGTTCTTGGCCCAAGAGGAATTTTCTAATTCCTTTTCTTTCCTTAGCTCTAGGAAGTGGGAAAGAGCTGAATCATATTTAGTACCAAAATAAGAATATGAGCAGAACCAGTGTAGACCTAACTGTACTTACCACAATTATCGAAACGTCGAATCAACGCGGCTCTTTTGCGACAACAGTACCTGCACCAAAAATGTTTTTCTTTTGGAAAATCACAAGAGGAGCACATTAAATTATCCAGACTGTTTCAGTACATTTTTTTCCTTATGAATTTCCGCACAAACACGATCTAGTCCAATGAAGTGTCAAACGATGAGCGCTTAGTAATTTTCTAAGGTGATATTGAGCGACCCCAGGAATTCTGGAATGCCAACCTCTGCCGTTTCACTTTCTCGTCTTTCTCACGGTTATACCCAATAAATCCAAAGCCCTAACACGACCATTGTCAAAAAAAAAATCAAATTGATGGTCAAATGAGCTGTCTTTGAACTGATTACTCGTAAGGAGGAGTGTTGGGTGCAAGAATGGGGGAGCTGAGGATCACAATAAAACTGAAACTCGGTGAGCGTGAGGAGGACTGTATTATATGTGCTTGCGAAATTGAGTAGAATTAAAACTGAGGTGAGATGGAGTACAACTGGGAGACAAGGGCAGCACTCGGAACGGGTGAACTGGCAACCGTGTGAGAGAGTGAGAAGTTACTGGGGTGGTTGTTGGAAGCAGAATGATTTTGGAAGAGCTCTGTCATCGATAGGAAAATGAAATTGGGAGAAAGGAATGAAGAAAGGGGAAAACCTAGAAAAGGGGTCTGGGGGCCCGCAGGTTAGGGTCCGTTATTGAAACGGTTGGAGACAATTAGGCGGACAGAGACAATGACGCGGGGAAGCCCGATGTCGAAGACCCTGACAACTTCGACGCCTTGCGTCGAACAAGGAGCATCTCAATAAATTTCGTACCAGGACTCTTCAGTTTAGCGAAGTCTCGTTTGGGGCCATGTGTTTCTGTCTAGACACCTCAAACGCCTTGATTCGCTCAAAACTTGGATTTGGCAGTTCGAACAGAGCGGTTGTCTTATTGAAGTCTCGTCCTGTTATTATCGCTCGCATTTGCTCCTACCAAGTTCTTTACTTGTGGTGACACTTCTCCGACTGCATTGCATTCCGTCGATATTGAACATACTAACCTCCTCACTTAATGCGATGTAGTAAGAATGTCGAAACCAGTTGGTTTGGTGAGGTGGTGGGGTGGGGTGCAATGGCACAAAGCTTGATGAGCCAATTTTCTCATAAACTTATTTTGTGACGTGATCCCATTACCTCTGAGCGTGACGCTTTTTGGTAGTAAGATGAAGGCTACGTTGGATGCTGAAAAGGCGAATGTACGTGGGACTGAAGAACATTGTGTGGGGCACATATTAAAAACATGTATTGACTAAATCAAAATCTTGGGTGATGATTGACCATATTAGGAAGCCATTCCTTGATTGTAAACTGATCGAATTGTGAATGGTGATTACTGTTTGCTGTGAGGTATTGCAAACTGTGTTACCCAGTTTCCCCGAAAAGTGACCACCTTTGAGTTCCGATTTAAGCGAACATAAACCTATTTGTTCAGCTTTTCTCGCTGTTGTCGTTACTATAACTGCCGCAAGCCTTCTCATAATGATACTAGCCACGATTCATGTATACGTCGTTCGTTCTAGGACAGGCCTATCACTTACATCTTGTTACCTGTCCCGTTCCTTTTTATTTTGTTGTGAGTCTTTTTAACTCTCTTTCGCCCAGCAAAGGAAAAAAACTTTTGTGATTGGTAGACATTTTTCTGTGGAACATGAGTTAGTCTTTATCTAACTGCCAGAAAGCGTCGGGTTGGGAGGGAGCGAAATCGTGTCACGAAATAAGTATAAAAGAAATCCCCTTATTCCCTAACATCCCTCTCTTTCCTTTCATTTTTCTGTTGTACGTGTGCCTCATTTGAACAATCCCAACCTATGATCTTTTGAAATCAAGACGGGGTTGTTCATTTGTTTTGTCAATGTTCTAAAAATTGAGCAATTTTACTAGAACGTGATTAAATTCAGAGTTCAATTATTAAGACATCTCATAGTCGACCAACTGTTCATATCACATCTCAATTTTGCAAAGCTCACCATGAGTTATGGGGTTCAGACATTTTTACTGTGTTTAACCCGAGGCCCTGCTATTCCTGATATATACTATATACTGGGAGAGCTGCTAATCTTCATCTCATTGTGCCTTTGCCACTCAGTACATCTCCATTTTCGCACGTTAATTGCTCCCTTTGATTGCTCAAGTCCTGAATAAATTACCAGATCCCCATTTGCAGTGTAAACAAGTTCGTTTCACCGTTCTTCCCTTTTTTGTCGGTGGTCGGTGAGTTTCCAACGAGAATGATCCGTTTCCATTACCGACGATATTTGACGACTCTGCATTCGAAAGCAGTTCCATTAAAAGTTGGAAGTTCCCTGGCGGTTTAAAAATGTACCGTGACACGTTTCATTGAGTAGGTTCGGGGTTTACCGGGAGAGTGATCATTTCCTTTACAAGAAGCATTGAAAACTATCAAATATGGACCAGATTTGGATTTCGCTTGTTGTTCCGTGGTAGTTTACCAGGTTGTCTCTTTAGTAGTGGCACACGCCGGTTACTCAGCCTAACCTACTTCTACGCGTTTGATCTACGGATTGTTTTACAATCATTTCACATGAAAACTTTTTGCTGTCGATATCATGTTATTAGAAGCACATGACGTAATTACCACGTAACCGCGATATCTTGCTCGTACAGAGGTGATCGGAGCACCACACAAAGTACGTTTTGAAATCTACTTGTTGGCTTTAGAGCAGCTGGCTGAAAGGGGATTTACAAGTATCGTTGTTCTGTTCCGAAGATCACCTGAAATGTCAACCGTAAATGTCCCAGTAGCTCGATAAAAGTTAGAAAAGTCAAAATAATGACACGGAAATGACATTCAAAAGTGTTAAGTCGTAAATCAACCAACCAATAATGAGTGCCGGAGTTGAGGGTCGTCCGCCTTGAGCTTTTATAGAAACGAAGAGCTCAGCTTTCATCGAAAATGTTGAGAGGATCGTGATAACTTTTAGGCCAACATAATTTAGGGTTTTGTGAACGTATCAAAATGAATACTACAAATACAAATGTTACGCGCAATAGCTCGGTAAGATTTAACGAGAAGCCTATCAATGTACAAATGTCAATTTTAGCGTCACAGTTAGACATTTATTGAACCGAAATATCCGGCTATTCTCTCCTTGCGCTTGGGTGAAGAAAGCACGGGAAGCACGTAGCCAGGCCGTACCAACTCGGTGTTCTTTTCGTTCTTCTTCAGTCCGTGTATTGTTCCCAGCCTACAAAATGCAAGTCTATTGGCTGTAGGATCTATAGCAGTCATGTCAAAGATACGGCCCGCGGGCCGTATTAATACGGCCCGCGATCGTAATGTGCCGCAGAAAGAAGAAGCTTTCAGACTTCACTGGATTCCTCTACGGAAGTTTTAAAATGCGCACACTACAACAAGTAGTAATTAAGTAATTTCAAGGGCAGCGCGTGCCCTGACAAGCGAGAGAGATAGTAACGCGCGTCTCTTAGCAACAATGGAATCTTCCACGCGCTTCGAGTCTAGGCTAGAACCTTCCTTATCGATACAAAAGGAGTGCATCGGCGCGACGTGAGTCAGTTGAGTCGAATAAACGAAGCGCTACAATCGGAGAACGATTTTAGTTGTACTGCGAAGTAGTGATTGTGAAGGTATTGTGCATTTGTTTGTGTCGTGCGCGTGCGATATCATAACTTACTGTTGTGTCGAGTTCCTTAATTTACGATTTTGGCATAATGTCACAAAAACGTAAAGTTGATAGTGAGTGCAGAGTTTTTCAGTCTAAATGGGAAATTGCATATTTTTTCATAGAATGGAAAGGTAAACCACTTTGTTTGATTTGCAATCAAACTGTTGCAGTTTGTAAAGAGTTTAACTTGAAGAGACACTATGATACGAATCATAAATCAAAATTCGATTGTTTCACTGAAAAAATAAGAATTGACAAATTGTCATCTTTAAAATCTAAACTTCAAGGTCAACAATGGATGTTTACTAAAGCTAATACAGAAAGCGAAGATGCCCTGAAATCAAGTTATATTATTGCATTAGAAATCGCGAAGAGATCAAAACCTTTCACTGATGGTGATTTTATTAAAGACTGTATGTTGAAAGTTGCCGATGTTTCATTTCCATTTCAAAAGGCAATAATTCAAAATATTTCGCTGTCATGAAACACTGTTGCTTCAAGAATAAACGATTTATCTCAAAATTTGATTCTTCAACTGAAGGACAAAATTAAGGAATTTACAAACTTTTCACTGGCTGTTGACGAGAGCACTGACGCTGTTGATACAGCTCAACTTGCTGTTTTTATACGAGGTATTAACAGTAACTTTGAAATAACTGAAGAACTATTAAAGTGCGTTCCATTGACAGGTACTACAACAGCAAATGATATGTATTTTGCAATTGAGCATTTGGTAGCAGAATATGAACTCGACTGGAATAAACTTAGCAGCACAACTACGGATGGCGCTCCTGCCATGACTGTCAAAGATTCGGGCCTTGTAACTAAATTAAAACCGAAATCATCAGAGGATTTTGTGGGATTTCACTGTATAATTCATCAGGAATCATTGGCTTCCAAACATTTAAAAATGGACCATGTCTTGCAACCTATAATTGAAACAGTAAATTTTATAAGGAGCAGAGGACTAAATCACCGTCAGTTCAGGCAGTTGTTACAAGATTTGGACGAAAAGTTTTCTGATGTCCCTTATTTCACCGAAGTTCGTTGGCTCAGTCGAGGAGTAGTTTTAGAAAGATTTTTTGCATTACGTGACACTATTGAAGCTTTCATGTTAGAAAAAGGCAAACCAATTGATTATGACAATGACTGGTGGGTTGATTGCGCTTTTTTGGTAGATATGAATAAACATTTGACTGATCTGAATGTAAAGTTACAGGGTAAAAATCGTATTGTCACTCCAATGTATTCATGTATTCAAGCCTTTGAAACAAAGTTGAGGCTGTGGGAAAATCAGGTAAAAAATCGAACTTTGGATCATTTCCCTCATTTAAAATCATTTGACACAGTGAACCAAAAAAAATTGGATCAATATTCTCACCTTCTGCAAAATTTGATCACGGTATTCAACAATCGTTTCGAAGACTTCCACAAAATGAATGAAATGGAATTCCCAATTTTCAACAATCCATTCAATTTTGAAGCTGCACTGGCACCAGTTCATTTGCAGATGAAGTTGATAGATCTTCAATCGGACAGTATTTTGAAAGAAAAATTTAAAGAGGTTAACGCTCTTACATTTTATACACAATATTTCAAGAGTTTGGATAACTACCCAGAATTAAAAAAGCATGCAGCACGCATTCTGTGCATGTTTGGTAGCACCTATTTATGCGAGCAGATGTTTTCCGTCATGAAAATAAATAAGAACAAGTATCGCACAAGACTTACGAATGAACATCTCCAATCAGTTCTTAAAATAACTACAACGAATATGATACCTGACATCAATGAGCTTGTCAAAAACAAGAGAAGTCAGGTATCTGGATCCTCGAGCTCAAAATAATTACCCTCTTTTATAACTTTGATGATTTTTAACCACCGTATATTTATATTATATACTATGTAATTAAATAAATAAAATGTTATCGTAATTCAGCACATTTTTTAATTTGAATCTGGCCCGCCTACACATTCTGAATTTAATATATGGCCCCCTGCAAAATTGAGTTTGACACCTCTGATCTATAGGCTCCCATGACATCCGTGGTAGAAAATAGTGTTTGTGCCTGTAAACGCAGTTGAGAGAAAAGGCCTCACACGAATCAACTGAAATTTTATGTTTACCCAGCAGATCACCATGGAACGCCAAAGTAAGGGTATTCATGAAATAGGTCTGACCATAGTTATAATGGTCAAAACCCCGAATATATATGTTTTTACAAAAAACTTCCCTAACACGTTTGATTACATTTTTTGCGCGGAAGGATTCAAACAGCTCAACGACTGCATACACTTTTCATCCGAAGGAAGGTATATGACTAGACCAGCACAATCAATTAGCAAACATTTTAGTTTTATAGCTTAAGTCATACTTAAATGACACTGCTCTGTAAAATGTTATATTAAAAATGACCATAACGTGGTCTGGGGAGACTTCGGAAATTCCTTAGTTCAATGTGACTTTTTTTCCTGCATTTTTTCGCGTTTTTACTCTCCTTGGCTCTACGAAGTAGGAAGGAAAGTTATGTAATCGGCTGAAAAAAAAAGTTTGCGTTTTCTTCAGATTTTTACGTTTCAGACCCTACTGAGTTTTTTTGGAGTAGCCGTTATTTTCTGCGATAGTATTGATAGTATCAAGTTCTTTTTTGTGGATGGATGGATGGATGGATGGGGGATTCGATGTTATGGTTGATATTGTTTAAGTCCTTTAATATACCGTCAGTGTTATCACGGCCTAATATGCAGATGATATCATCAAGGTTTCCCTTTGTTTGTTAAATTGAAATCAATTTTGTCCGAGTGTCAGTTTAGTGCGGTTGGTAACGTTTCTAGTGGTTATCGTGTCTATTTGTCTTAGTTTGGTTTCTACTATGTCAAGGTATGGAACGATATAAGTTTTTTATTTCAAATGATACCAATCTAGTGTTTGGAGTTATAGTTACGTCTTTTAATCTAGTGGTGAGTTCTTCTGTGTTGCGTATGGGAAACCCTACCTCGTCCATATTAACTGAAATGTTTCTACAACATTACGAAGAAACTCACATCCACACCTTAATAACAAAACACGATATCAAACACTACAACACTACAGCACTACAAGTAGAGTAGCACAACAGCATTGACGTAGTGTGTTGTGTGACGTGGCGCGTCTGATACATTTTAGAACGGGGCGTTATAGATTTCATAATTTACAGCCCCCCTCCCCCCGTTTTTTTTTTACAAGACCCTACTGAGTCCGAAAAACACTATTTGAGAAAATGGTCTGTGTGTCTGTCTTTTTTTAATTTTATTTTTTTAGATTGATTGATAACAAAACCAGCCTACTCCCAGAAAAGACTAAAGGCTACGTTCTACAACTAATTTTGTATCGCACTTCCGTATATACCACTAATGTTATACAACTCGGACTAATGATACAGTAATGTCGTGTCCATAGACTCAAGGAACGATGTTGGGTCCTTTATATGCTCCAACGCTAGTGTTCGGCCACTGACCACGTTGCATAATACATTTTCTCGCCTGCCGTATTCGGTCTTGATCGTAATGCGTACCCACAGCGGAAAATAAAATAATCGCAATTGTGGATCTAGCCGACCAAGCACGTGCAAGCCGCTTCATCTGAGAGCTCCCGTACCCTTCCATGTCCAGTCAACTGCAGCGTCAGTCAGCCTCCTTAATCCACAGCCGCTTGTTGATTGATGGGAAGAAAGGTTTCAGCCTAACCTAACTAAATAAGCTCAAACTTAATACCTAGCCCTCAGGTCACCATGGCACGCCAAAATAAGGGTATGGGGAAAATCGGCCCAAAACCAATTGTAGTTGTCTTAGTTAACAAAAGATATTTTTCCCTTCGGATACCGCTGTAACGTTTTTGATTAATTTTTTTTAATGGACAGCTCTTGATAAGGTAACCTTAACATAAAATTTCCATCCGTAGGAAAATGACGAGAGCAGCACAATAAATTACGAACATTTTCGATGAAAATCGATTTTAGCGTGGGGATTTCCTTATTACAACCACTGAAATGTTACTAGAATCTTTAAAAATCCCAGAAATTCCGCAATTTTTACTACCTCCGTTTCGCTTACTACAATTTCTAAAAGTGATCATTACCCTCTTCAAAAAAATCTCTGTTCTGCTTACCAATAGCCCAATAATGGTCCGGAATGAGTACGAGCAGCACAATAAATTCCGGAACTGTAATAAGCGATGTCGCTCTCTGCCGCCGTGAAGTGATGTTTGACCAAGTTCAAATAAGTGATAAATGTATTGAGTAAGCCGAAAAAGCCACGGACACGAGTGAATTGACGTAGAGCTGTAGACATAAATGGCCCCAATAGAATCACGTTGACAGTTCCATTAGTTATCTATAGTTTTCAATGGAGGCCGAGGCATACTAGGAGTAGTCCAATACATTCGTAGGAACGACTTGAGTGAAAAATAGAAATAATTCAAATGTAGATGGTTATTGAGGAAAGTTGTGTGATGCGTAGCACCAGCTGTATTTACAAGTTTGCAATTGCTCGTTTTCATGAAAATGTGCTAAAATAATACAAATTATTGCAGGCCAAGAGCTGTTCACTATAATTGTGATTGGCGTCAGAACTTGAATTAATTTAGTGGCCAATGGCAGATAATTCAATCGCTTCAAAGGTTGTTTAATTTGTTGATAAGATTGGAAATGCGATTAATCTTCCGATCGGTTTAGTCAGCGTGTACTAAATCTACATCATTCAACCTATGCCCAATTAACAGACGGATCTTGTGATCAAGTTGTTGTTGGACAGTGGGGTCGCAATTTAGCGGCTAATTGTTCATTTAGACAGTTTTGACGGTCGTTACGGAACGAAAACATTCCCACTCTGCCGCATGATTTACGCCTCCGTTGAATTGAGTGAAGCCAACGATAAACTCGAAGGAACTTCCACCGGGTGAAAGATGGGCTTCGAGCGAGCTAAGTGAAACAAATTTATATCCCTCGGCAATGAAAAGAGCAGAGCGCCCTCAGCAATTTATAGATTCCGTTTTAAATTGGAAGTTGAGCACACACAGGCGCATCAAACACGATTGAAAACGGAGCAAATGAACGACAGGCGCTTTGGAGATGGTCGGATGCCGTAGTGGAGGGGAGCAAATAGCCTGCGTTAAGCGCCCCCAGACTCCGGAACAATGCGGAGTAATAAATGGGGGCTGAGCATGCGTGACTAGGCTTTGGGACGACGAAATCAACCACTTTCTCTCTCTCTCTCTATCTCTCTCTCTTAATTATTATTGTTCTGTCCTCTCGAGGGCACCTAATGACAGCCCGTTGTCTCTGGAAAGCCTCGTTGAATTGACTTGAGTGGTTTCCGACTTGTCAAACTTTTTACTTTGTTAATTACCACGAGAACACCGTGCATCATGAGGGCAGTGATTTTTACTTTCGACAATCCTTAACCTACTGCCTTGTCCCATAAGCTACTGCTTCTCCGCTACTCATCTGTTCAATACCATCACCGTTCTGGATACCATAAATCCTGGGTATTCTATGAGTTAAATCAGGATTGCGAGAAGGTTACCGAACGGTTCAGTTCAATGACGTTTGCGAGGAGCCAAAGGCCTGGACCAGGTTCGCGATAGGGTTTAGTGGAAGCTGTCCAGTTGTGTCTTAAAAAGAACTTAACCCCACTCCAAGTTTCCGCTCTTCGTCGAGTAACTTTTGTTGTGCCCGACAAAACCCGATTTGGAATCGTTAAAAAACATTAGCCGAAACGAAATTTGGGCTGTTTGATTGCAATCACGTCGTATAGTTGGTGTAGTTACCTAATTTTTTTGTATGCTGAGTCGAATAAGAAGGATTTCGTTGGACTGTTAGAAAACAGTTAAATCGCAGTAAATATAATGAGGCAAATTCAACTATTTGAAGGAACTCGTGGGACAATATACCGATTCTCCCTGGCCTGTGCTCATCGCATTTCTGCAACCGCTCTTCACGTTCGTGCCAATGGCGTAGGAAAGAGGGGAGGAACCGTCCATATGGATCAAATTGGGTTCATTTTTGTATGTCATGCCAGCTAGGTTGCTGGAAGCAAGACGTTCTAGTTTCCATTACGCAGATAAGTTTCATTTCCATTGAGACAGATTCGTCTTCAACAAATGAACCTGTCGACTCTGGTTCTGATGCTGGGAATGAGAATTGTCGAGTCAAGTTACGGAACACTTTAGGAGGGTTCGACACGCCTTCCTCTTCCGTTTCCTGTAATTTCAGTCGTTGCCCGGTACCAATTTAACGGAGGAAAAGCTTACAATTCAAGCGGCGTTGGGAGTTTTGGGTCGTCTCGTCCTTGCACCGCCATTCACTGAGATGTTTGGCCTTTCTGGCGGTCGACAAGTCCAACGCTTCGACGCTCTACTATCATCCCTCAGTTGTATGCCGAATAACCAACTTCCTAAAAAGCACAACTCACGACTGCGTACAATGAAATGTATCGTTTGAACAACGTTGAATCGTTCCTTTCATCCTTCTAAATAACATAGTATCCCTTCTAGTTGACTAAGCTCAGACAATGAATTCGCCGTAAAAAGAAATAGAACGTAAAAAAATGGAATGAAAAGACCGTGAAAACAGCGACAGTCGAACGAAAATTGGAGTCCGGGGGCCGGCGAGGGCGAAGGAAAATAGCCCGGAAGACATAACTTAGCGACCTCAGGAAGAGAATTCGCCGTTTCAATGAAAATTCTTCCTTTTCCAGTGTTTCTCAATTTCAAACTTCTGCCCTCGAGCTGGAAAAAGGGATGAAAAACCAATATAACTCCTCTAGTTGGTTTATTTCTTCGTTATTAGAAATGGAGCTCTGTAGTCGGCTTGAGATCAACGAACGCTTTGAAACAGCTCATTTGGCCAATTTTTATGTAGTCGACCGGACTCGTTCTATCGAGTTTTCTTCAAACCTATGCAGTTCAAGAACCTCATATGAGAAAATAATGTGTGCGTCCGTGCATACGATTGAGTGATAACGGCCCGTCCAAAACGGCTCCGAGGAATGTCTTCATTGATTACGTTTATTTGCATCCTTGTGAAAAAAACGGAGGGGGGAGGGGGGCTGTACATTATCAAATCTATAACGCCCCGTTCTAAAATGTATCAGACGCGCCACATCACACAACACACTACGTCAATGCTCTTGTGCTACTCCACTTGTAGTGCTGTAGTGTTGTATTGTTTGATATCGTGTTTTGTTATTAAGGTGTGGATGTGAGTTTCTTCGTAATGTAGTAGAAATATTTCAGTTAATATGGATGAAGTACGCAACACAGAAGAACTCACCACTAGATTAAAAGACGTAACTATAACTCCAAACACTAGATTGGTATCAATTGATATAAAAAATTTATCCCATTCCATACCTTGACATAGTAGAAACCAAACTAAGAAAAATAGACACGACAACCACTAGAAACGTTACCAACCTCACCAAACTGACACTCGGACAAAATTACTTTCAATTTAACAAACAGAGGGAAACCCTGATGATATCATCTGCATATTAAGCCGTTATAATCCTGATGATATATTAAAGGACTTGAACAATATCCACCATAACATCCAATCCACAAAAAAGAACTTGATACTATCAATACTATCGCAGAAAATAGCGGCTACTCCAAAAAACACTCAGACAGTAGGGTCTGAAACGTAAAAATCTGAAGAAAACTCAAAATTTTTTTTTCAGCCGATTACATAACTTTCCTTTCTACTTTGTAGAGCCAAGGAGAGTAAAAACGCGAAAAAATGCAGGAAAAAAAGTCACATTGAACTAAGGAATTCACGTACATAGGACCAAAAATGTACGGAATAACTAATATCCTCCGAAAGGAAGGCATACAAATTGCATTACGTACGGACAACACACTTAGAACCAAACTAAGGGGTGTATTCGACCAAAGTGGGGTGTATAAAATAACTTGTACTTGTAAAAACGCATACATACGACAGACAGGACGAAAAATACGAACCAGATATTCAGAACACATTAAATCTCTTAGTAGGAACAAAGACGATTCAAACTTTGCCAACCACCTCAAGACAACTGGACATGAACCTACCAAAATACGGGACTGCACCATCTTGCACCATCTTACTACACAAACAATACAAAGGACGAAAACTGAACATATTAGAAAAAATGGAAATTTATAAACAAAAAAACGTCAATGGACAGATCATAAATCCACAAATCAACACAAAATGCGACACCATATTCACACCACTCAAAACACTACACAAACGAAAACAACCAACTGACGGATTTACAGACCACCCTACACAAAAAAGACGTAAATCACTTGGACCTAAAAATCACACGGCTGGACAACGAACTACAATACGACATTTTTAGAAAACCTACCGCTACCGACACGACCATACATTTTACATCAAACCACCCACAACAACATAAACTAAGTGCATTTAGACACATGATACGGAGACTAAAAACTATCCCACTATCCGAACAAAATTTAAAAAAAGAACTTGATACTATAAATACTATCGCGGAAAATAACGGTTACTCCAAAAAAAAAAAAAAAAACAATAAACAAATTATTAAGACAATATGACTCCAAAACAAACGACTCAAAAACACAAAATACACAGACTTTAACAAGACGCGGCACATTCACGTACACAGGACCACAAATATACGGAATAACTAATATCCTCCGAAAGGAAGGTATACAAATTGCATTACGTACGGGCAACACACTTAGAACCAAACTAACTGCAAAGACTGAAAAGACAGACCCACTCGACCAAAGTGGAGTGTATAAAATAACTTGTACTTGTAAAAACGCATACATAGGACAGACAGGACGAAAAATACGGACCAGATATTCAGAACACATTAAATCTCTTAGTAGGAACAAAGACGATTCAAACTTTGCCAACCACCTCAAAACAACTGGACATGAACCTACCAAAATACAGGACTGCACCATCTTGCACCATCTTACTACACAAACAATACAAAGGACGAAAACTGAACATATTAGAAAACATGGATATTTATAAAAAAAAAAACTTCAATGGACAGATCATAAATGAACAAATCAACACAAAATGCGACACCATATTCACACCACTCTAAACACTACACAAACGAAAACAACCAACTGACGGATTTACAGACCACCCTACACAAAAAAGACGTTAATTCCACAATTGACAGACCATCCAACACATTCCATTTATCTCTAGAGGGTTTCCCCCTGAGGTACATGACCTCCTCTCCCCGCCCCTTCCCCGACGCTCCATCGCCCCTTTCACCTTTCTCTTTGTATATAAAGACCACGACCAACTGACTGACTCAAGTACTGGCTTAACGGCCTGACGATGATGTCTTTACATCGAAAGCGCTTGCCCACAGTAACTCACAATCCAGAGGAGACGGACTCACCTAACAGGTACGTTTACTTTGAAATTTTTTCTTCGGCCGATTACGTAACTTTCCTTCCTACTTCTTAGAGCCAAGGGAAGTATAAATGAGTGTAATCCAATGAGCTACCTACACTATGCATTTTTAATAGTGCTCATAAGAAAATCAGGAGCAGCTTCAGAAAATCCGCATTATGATTAACGTCGTGAACTTTTATCGCAGTTTATCCCCTACAACTAGACACTCCACGGCCGAACCATGTCAGAAAAATCTCGCAGCCTTAGACTGGCTGGGCTTATGCGCCTACCCAACGTTTAGTATGAATGGTGGGTATGATTTGCGTGGACGTCATGTATGAATGATTGGCATTTATTTCGACTGAATGCACTTAAGTAGGTATTTAAAACGACAGCTGTGAGGATTATGTTTTTTTATTGGTGTGCATAGTTGTAATTCACCTTAACTATTTATGAGTGGGTGAGGTCGGGGAATGAGTGTTGATTTTTTGTTGCCAAGGAGGACAGAGAGAGGTCTTCATGGCGCTATTTCTTCCTGGTGGTAAGATGAAATAAATCACACACTCTCTCTCTTTCTCTCTCCACTCACTGGTACTTGCGCTTCTGATTCGGCAAACCTCAATTGCTTTGTCTTGTCTCTTCGACGAGACTCCTGCTCGTTCGTTTCATACGTCGCTCATAATTGGGCTTTCCTGTCGAGGAACGAGCTTCTCGTCGCTCGTTCCGGTTAAGGAAACAGATGTAACGTTGAGTCGCTGCCAAGAAATAATTCAGTAATTACTTTCCCACCTAACTCTTCGCGTCGCTGTGTGGTCCCGAGTTTCTGAGTGCTTTTTCTTGTTTTCCCACGACACTGGCGTTCCCATGTAACCGCGTCCGAAGTTAAATTGTAACTCCGGGTGTCTCGACAACCAAATGTGAGAATCCTGTTAGGTGTCGGATCGTTTTACTCGAAATAGTCCGGTTGTATAGTTATTTACGAGGAAATTATTGTTCGCGCTGAGTCAACAACGTGCATCAATTAACGAAACCCCGTATCAAGTAATTATTACGCGCGCCAATCACAACGATCATCATCATCTTAATCATTTTCAAAACAGGCCCAATCTGGCACTCAGTTACTAATCTCTCGTCTGCTCTCTAACTCGGTCCACCGTAGACGCGAACCTATATGCATTATACTCGTATTAACTGAGTGAACGTCAGATTTGATTACTAGCTAATGTGTGGCGACGCTTAAATATCCGCTGTGACGAATCGACACAACTTTCCTCAACCCCACGTACCTTCTAGCTGCTGATGCAGTCTTTTTTCAATCAGTTCGTATTAACTTGTAGAACATAACTTTGAGGCCCTACGTAAAAAGTGGTAGAGCTTAAAGTTTCCCAATTTATTAGACTGCTATTACACACACCATGGCCGTAGTATAAAAATCGAACTTTTACAGATTGTGAAACTGGTGTCAATCGTTGGAAACAGTGAACCAAGTTATGCACTAAAATGGCGTTAGTTTCAATTCAGGAATATCCGTGATTGCATTAACCGTCTGAGTTTAATCCATTAAACTTCCACCTTTCTGAAGCTTAGTGTAGTATCACATAAATGGAACTATAGTGTCACACGGGCGACTCTTATATGGAAAAAACATTACTGCATTTGCGTTTCGTCGAACTTTCTCGTCATTTTCCCACGGATGAGAAGTTCATGGTACTGTCTTGCTCATGCGAAAAGTGATGACTAATATCGTTAGTTTGGCACTGATTCTGATCCTTATTTTGGCGTCAAAGAGTAG
The DNA here is from genome assembly GCA_020466155.1 of Pachypeltis micranthus. NCBI lineage: Eukaryota > Metazoa > Arthropoda > Insecta > Hemiptera > Miridae > Pachypeltis > Pachypeltis micranthus. The sequence continues at coordinate 47,118,877 of CM035769.1, forward strand.
TGTGCAGGGTGAATAAGAAATTTGAGTCCATTTGGTTCACAAACACACAGAGACCTCCACACTGTGTATTTCGATCTCTCAAGCTCTTGAATAGTAAAGATCGGATGGAAGTCCGGTAAGAGTGACAGATCTCCCTTCGTGTCAGTGATGTAATGATGAGATCAGCGTCCAATAATATAGAAATAGCAAATGATTTTGGAGTTCGCTGCTATAAAATTCTTCAATTTGGCCAAATCGCAATATCAGTATTTTATGTTGTGATCTGCATACTTGCTCATTGGGCGTTCCTGTAATTCATGCATTATTTAATAATATGTTCGTACTAAGAAGTGGTTTCCGTACCACTTCGTTATCCAGCTTTGATTTGAGCAATTGCTTCTGGTCTGGAAAATACCCGTTAGTTTCACGAACGTTCAAAAATGCACGAAGCTCTTCATCAAACTCGGGAGAAACTTCGTTGAGTTCCACAACCTCCCCGTACGTTCTACGATATTCCTTCCTCTAGTGTTGGTTGGTTGATTTTTAATTGCTTTCGCGTTTCTCATCAATGCCTCTTTCACTCGTTAGTTGCCGGGCCCTGGGGGCAACTTGAGACGGCCCTGTAATAGCTTGGTTTCGATATTGGGGGCTCCCTTCTCTCCAGTCGTAAATAGTAAGGAGTTGAGACGAGACCCAAACCCCCTTCGCTAGGGTACACTAATCAACGTGGAATGGAACCCTCGATTCCCTGGTGAGTGAGGAGAGAGGAAACGGGGCGGTAGGCAAACGATTGGAAAAAGCGAGGTATCTCTACTCAACTCCCCCACCCTCCGAATGAGAAATATACGTCTCTCTTGTGTCTTGATCGTACACTGTGAATCGTTTTCTCAATTAGTGAAGAAATGATGAGAGAGGAGGAATAACTATCAGATTTCACCTATAGGTCTGTTGTTAGCGTACTTTTATGCTAAATGTTGTGTACCGCCTGACTCCCATTAAAGGCACTAGGCGATCGTGGTCTCCAGAGAGGTTCTGATTGGCAACCCATCCTATCAAAACATCCTTCATCACGAAACCAATCGTTTACGCTTAGTATACCGAAGCCTTTGCCGCCACTGGATTAGATGTTCATGGTTTGGTTTTTGAAAGTGACTGTTTGGCTCAGTTTGAGCCAAATCGGGCAGCAAGATCAATCAATTAGACTTGCCAAGATCAAGTTTTCTGCTTCCCACGATCTTGCAACTGCAAAACCTCCCTCATCAACTTCTTTCTTTCAACATTCTGAACATTTCCACACTTGAGCACTCAGTGGGTTTTCTTGTACCTCCCTTCCCCGATCTCTGTTCACTCCTCTCACTTCGCCACCTCCTTGCGACCACTCAACCCTAGAACTTTTCGAAGACGCTCTTTCTCATCTCTCGTGCTCAAACCAGTTCATCTATCCAGAGATGTATACCCGTAAGAGTCGCGTGGGCTCTCAGTCACCCTGTTACTCCGAACTCTCATGTGAATCGCTTGTCATTTATTAAAAACTTCGATTTTCATTCCGTCTAACGCATTGTCTCGCCACTAATTCCTCGCTCGTGTTCGATTTCATTTCATCCTATTTCTTGCAATGAACAGTGACACTTTGCAAAACAAATTGGGATAGTTTTATTATTTTATTTCTTAACTTATGTGAATGAGGACAGCGTTCTTTTCTTTTATTGTGGTTTATAAATAAATAAGAAGAAACTGGTAATGGGACAGCAGAAGAATTGTGAGAGTTGCAACAGTGACCCCAGAAACAGGAGTGTAGAAGGTGCAGGAAGTAATAGGAGAACAGGAGAGGCGAAATAATCAGAGCGCTGCTGGACAAAGTAACAAGAGTTTAAGAGAAAATGAGAGGTTGCTTCTTCACTTCTGTCGAGTTTCGTCTACTCTCCTGATAGGCCCTAATTTGCCTTTGTGATTCTGGAAATCTTCTTGTCTGACTTTCTCATTTCACTTCCAAACCTCGCGTAGAAGGTCCCTATAACTGGCTTCAAACGACCCTCCATTTTTCTTTGGAAGAAAAGAGAGCGGCAGAATCGCTTCCAAATGTGCGGTCGAGACGTAACTCAACGTCTTTTGGTTTTCTGCCTTTCCGCCGACGCGAAATAAAATAAGACGCCTAAGAGTTTCATTACCAGAGAGAAACGTCTCACAAGGGGTGGAAAACTCTGGCTCTCTTTCTCTTTCACTTCTCATCCACTTCACCTCCCTTGTGTCCCATTTGGCAACGATCGCTGCAGAGAAAATAGTCAACAAGAGCACAAATTTCCGCCAGGATCAGCGAGAAACTCGCTGAATGGTGATCAATAGGATGAGGTATTGTTAAAGATGAGGGCTTCCCATTGAAGAGGGTCGGGTCTTCGCGATGTTGGGCGGTGATGAAGTGTTCTCTCGGTGCTCTAAGGGCTCCAGAATGGAATTACATTGAATTATGAATGAACTATTATGTTTAGTCGAGCGCTGGAAGTATTTGACAAGGCTTTTCTTTTTTGCCTTCTTCCGCAGAGTCGTCTATGTTTCCTACTCACAAAAGACGGAATGCCCTTAGAAGCACCCCAAACCGGTCGTCCCGCCCTTTCAATTCAAACGGCCTTCTCCCAGCCTTACAAGTCGTTGAAGCAGGAAACTCAGCGTTCCCTATAATTTCCCTTCCTTATTTCCTCAATTTTCTAGCGCCGTCCTCTTTTTTCCCCCTGAAAAAGCCAGAAATAATGCGAAAATGATGAATGATCCTTCAGGTTGTTCTCGTTGCTCCATTAAGAAGTTCTTTGAACTAATTTATTTTTCCTCTCGAGGAATGCGATTTATCAATTACCTGCATTTCTAGCTCTGTTATTTCTCTCATCCTAGCTGACTGCGACGCTTATTCTCTGGTCGAGGGCCTCGTTGAAACCTCTTGAAGACTGAAGTACCTCCAATCAGTTCGTTCTCTCCCACTTTTAGTAGAATATCTGATGTGAACCCCCCCCCCTCTTCTTATCACTAAAGCTTAATTCGGTGGTACGTAATACATTCGAAGCGTTCTACGGAAATACTGAGTTAATAAAAAGTTGAAACTATCTTCTAAATGTAATAAAATATGTATTGAGGAATTTATTTTTCTGATGGGCTTCGGTTCACATCTCCGTTCAACGGATGGCTGCAGAAACAGTTGTGGGGAACAAAATGCGGCTGCTAGAAGACACTCCGGCAGGAATGAAAAAATTCAGTTCAGTTTGCCTGTTTTTTGGCGTATTTTAATTGGTATCTTTGTTGCCGATGAGCTGTTAGAGCAACTATGCACTATGCGTATTATAAACATTACGCAGGTATTGACTATTAGGCGACGCATTGAGTATGATGAAAACTGCTGAAGCCGTTTCCAAAAATATAATAAAAATACTCCATTTGCTTCATAGCCTTTTCACGGAGATATTTATTAATAAAAGAAGTGTATTATTATTCAGTAGATTCTACTCGGTATATTTAATGAAAATCGTTACTCTGTGTTTTGATTGAAATGAGAAAAACTCGTTTTCAGTATGTTCGGCCCACGTCCCATTCAGGGAAATTGGCCATAACCGCAATATAAACCAAAACCCTGCAAATTATTACACTATGGTTTATTATTCTCATGAAGAGCTTGACCTAGTATTACTGCTCCGAGGCCCATCCCATTCAATTTAGCATTGAATACTAGTAAACCATACAAAACATTACCTGGCTACAATGGAACTACGGAAACTAAATATTTTCCCGGCGCCAGGCGCCCGTAAACGTCTGTTGGCGTTTATGATCCGATGGAGGTGTGTGTGGAGGAAGTGGCCTTGGCGCCCCGTCGTTGGGGGGCGTTGCGAGTCGAGCAGGCCGCGTTGCGAGGCGAGCGGGCGGGTGGTTTTAATGAGATGGGAGGGAGGAAGGGAGTACTAACGACGAAACGTTGACTTCCCCTGTAGTTCCCGCGTTTCGTTAATTTTTTAAACCATTTTTTGCCCATAACAACCAAGGGCTTCGCCCGATCGGATTGCCGAGATGGCGGGCACAACTAGATACCAAATGCGATTTTTGTGCGAAAGAACGAATTTTTCAGACCACGGAGACTCGTCCCATTCGATTCAGCATCGAAAAATACTAGTAAACCACATGAAAGATGACCTGACTAAATCTGAACGACGAAAACTAAATATTCCATGCGCCTTTAAGCGCTTGTAGGCAATAGGCACGACATGGCGATTCGTGCGAGTGGGTGGTTTTCGATGGGATAATAAATAATAATAAATAATAAATTTCGCTGTAGTTATTTTCCCGCGAGTTCTTTCAATTAGTAGACTTTGGCTCACTATATTTAATGTGATTTCACTGACGCATTGTAGACCTCCACGAATTGTTCTAAATTTCCTACTGGTTTGTCCTACATACTGGATTCCGCAGTCACATTTTAATATATATATATATATAGTTGTTTAGCTAGTTTATAGGCAGGCGGCTTTATGTAGGATACAACAGGTCGCATAGGTCCGACCATACCTAGATGGCTTTTCTGAGAACGCTACTGCCACCTTAGCGAAATTTATTAAGGAAAAACTGAGCTAAGAAAGATATTTTCAAAAACGGATTGTGCTACTCTCTTTGTTTTCTACTACTGATAATTTTATGATACTTGTTGGGTGCACAAGAAGGGGAGATGAAGAACGGAATAAAAGATACTCGGTTAGCGTGAGGTGGGCTCGGTCTTTGTGGATCTTAGGGAGACAAGTTAATGTGGTTATCCATAATAGTTCCAATCACCCAACATCTCATAAATTTGCGGCATTGTATAGTATGATTAATAGGGCACTATCGGTCCCAATGAATCAAGTAGCTTTTCAAAAAGAAAAAGAAATAATTTACTCTATAGCGGTGAGTAATGGTTATCCTAGAGCTACAATAAATAGAATTTGGGGAAGGATTAGTAGGAAGAAATCCCAGTTAGCAGTCACAAATTAGGAAAGGGAAGATAGGGAACCAGATAATAGGAAATGGGTTAGCTTACCCTTTTATGGAAATATAACCCAGAGAGTAGGCCGTTTATTAGAAAATAGGGGCTTCAGAGTTGGTTTTTATTCACAAAATTCCACAAAGAAAATATTAGGGAGTGAAAAAGATAAGATTCCTTTAGAGGACAAAGGGGGTGTACATATATATTAAAATGTGACTGCGGAATCCAGTATGTAGGACAAACCGGTAGGAAATTTAGAACTAGAATGAAGGAACACAGTGATGATCTTAGGTTAGGAAGGGGTAGGGAAGCTTTTGAAAAGCATTTGACAGAAGTAAACCATAGAATCAGTTATGAGATAGGTAGTAATAATCCAGCCATTGGGATAGCTCATGTTTGCAAAAAGGTCCAAAATTGGATGCTTTAGAATCTTTGGAAATTCAAAAAATTCATAATTTAGGAATATCAGTCAACGACCTAGATGTAATTAGGCGCTCCCCTCTAATTGATATTTTCTTGTGAATTCCCTTCTCCTTTCACCTTTTTGCCTTTCACATTCATGCCACCATTCTAATGCCAGGCCCATCAGAAGGCACCTTTCACTTTTGTATAAAAGAAACTTCTCACAACTTCCTCACTCTGTATTGTACTGATGATGGTCTAGTAAACCGAAACGCGTCTACAAGTTATCATTGTCTTTATTTACCCGTGGAAATAGACTACTTTGTCTTAACTCGTCTTTTATATATTGACGACGTGTCTGCTAGCAACATTCATCATACTAGTAATTTGTGCAGAACACGAATATATGGTGCAGGATTCCACTTTCATTTCCACAGTTTCATTGAGGGGTTCTCTCTGCCCGATTCAACGAAGGTGTGCGACGCATAACCGATGATTCAAAAAAATACGGACAATATCTTTCTGGAGTTTTCTTGCGGTACTCAATAGCAAACTGTGCAAAGTTATAAACATCTTGCCAACGGTACTCACTTCCCTCACTCAAAGTCGACGTGAGGATATGAGGGTTCCAATGTTCTTGAAGTTTCTATCGCAAAACTTGAGGCGTTGATAGTTATTTCAGGCTTAAAGCGCAGTGTTGTCCGAGTGCTCGAATTGAAATCAATTCCTGTCTCAATTTCATGAAAATTTTCTATACAAAGATGGCTTTTCTGAGAACGCTACTGCCACCTTAGCGAAATTTATTAAGGAAAAACTGAGCTAAGAAAGATATTTTCAAAAACGGATTGTGCTACTCTCTTTGTTTTCTACTACTGATAATTTTATGATACTTGTTGGGTGCACAAGAAGGGGAGATGAAGAACGGAATAAAAGATACTCGGTGAGCGTGAGGTGGGCAGTATTATATGTGCAATGAGTATCGAATTGAGTGTGAGTGTGAAAGGGCGACACAAGGGTACACGCGTGAGCTGGCACGGGAAACTATATCGGAAGGATTGTGCGAGCTGCGACTGGGCCGAGAGGTGATGGAGAAAAAATGTGTCTGTGTTATCACTGGGGGGTGAGTGACAGAGTGATAAAGAGAATATGCTTACTGGGATGTTGCAAATGAGGGCATTTTGAGGTCAAAAACCCAGACTGATTCGGCTTGCGTCGATTAATACTTTTGAGTCATTCCGATACTGCTCATTAAAAAAAATATAACAAAAATCCTTGTAGCCGTTTTAGAGGGAACAAATATTTGGTGTTTTATTGGTCATACCCTTGTTTTGACGTCCCATGGTAACTTGGGGGCTAAACGCGAAATCGCAGACGATTTGGTTCTGCCGTTTTCTCTCAATCGCGTTCAAATGGTGTTTGCGGTCTGTTCACATAACCTGCTTCATCATCGAGCTCGGGATCGTAAAAATGTCAGGGAGTAGTTCCCGTTAGTTATACGGAATAAAATCAGGAACTGTGTAAAATCTCAATGCATATTTGACGTTCACGAACAACATTATTCTATTCGACTGTTAAGCTGAGGGAAGGGGTTAATGGATGTGGCTGATTATTGGTTAATTTCGCTTGAAAAGTCTTACCGGGTATCTTTTGTTTCAGGATCCCATGGCCAGCTACGACGTGAATGGCCACGACGACAATCCAATGCCTCGTTATGACATGATCGATTCCAATAGACACGGTACGAGATGTGCCGGTGAAGTGGCGGCAGTTGCTAATAATTCGCTGTGTTCTTTGGGCATCGCATATCACGCGAGCGTCGGAGGTAAGTTTCGCTTCATTGATGTATTTAGTCAGTAACTTCCAAGGTTTTGATAAAATAAGTTCACCGCTGATCGTATCGCCACATGGAGGGCAATAATGTGGTATGAGGTAAAGAAAGGGCGTAGAGAATGTGTCGTCTGAGTTCAGGAGAGATTTTTGTGAAACTTCTTAGTCGGACTAAAAAGAGAGTGAGAGGGAGAGTGTGGGGGGATAGAAAGAAAGAGAGTCAGAGAGAAACAAGAAAGAGGTAGATCGATTGATTAATTTATTTATTGATCACGGAAAAACAGGGCCACACATCCACATCTACCATTTCTCCTGGAATCTAAATTTCGTAGGGTTAACTCATCAGTGTATAAAAGCCTCCAACATCAAGATATATACATGAATCATTTTTAAATAGTCAGTTGATATTATATTTTTACTCGAAACTGTCTCTGCACAAAAACCTCGAATAAGTTCATTAATCAATTATTGTAGTCACAGCAACACTGAAAACAGAAATACACTCAAACTCTACAGTCATACGATATAAATTACATGCGCACCAAACAACCTACAATCATTCCAAAAGTCCAGGCATGTACATTTCGTTCCAGCTAGGTAGCAAATAGGTGAACACAAAAAACAAGCAATTAGTGACAAGAGCGAGTACTTGTAGGTTAGTCTCCTTCTTCAACGATAAACAACCTAACCTAAGGCACTGCACTAGGAACCAAACAGAACAAAACATAATCTGGCGATACGCATTCCTCAACTTTCTTCCCAGCAACTAATCTAAATTTTCACTCTATTCACATGAACGCACCAAAAATAAATTTAAACTTTATACACTCTGTGAGCCGGAATTTATTCAGTTACCATGAGACTCGAATTGATTTTTGGAGAAAGTCCATATTGACGGGTAAAGTGAGAAATGATGGGAAGTGAAACGGCAGTGGTTCGACTTTGAGAATTTCTCGGGTTGCTAATAAGAACATTATGTACGATACTAAGCGCTCAACGTGTAGGCTGATTATTCGGCTGACACCCATATTTTTCTGAAAACGCTAGTATCGCACGAGCGGGATTTATGAACAAAAATGTATGTATTTTTGTCTAGTTTTGATGTATTTTTGTTTTGTTCGTTATTTTTTGGAGACGCCAAGATGAGGTAATGAGCGATTTCACTTTATGGGAAAGGGGGGCTAGGGACGAAAATGTACCACTTGACAATTGACATCATCACTTGATCACTGAGGTTATTAAAACGTGAGATGTTACCAAGCGTTACATTTTGTAACAGACGTTACCAAGCGTTACACTTCAACCATTCGATATTTCGTGACGCTTCTCCGTTATATATCCCGCGTAACATCTCCCGCGTTACATTGTCGAGTTTATGTAGCAAAGTAAAGACATAAAATGTCAAAAACACCTTATATTCCTGCTTCAACAATCAATCCTTAATAATAATGCCGTATGATAACATAATATAATAATAATAATGACGTTCATTGGTTATCTGTTCGACACTATCTGGCAAAAATTATCTTTAAATGCACCAACTTTGCCCGACACGTCTAACAGGTCGACGTTTTCATCGAACACTTTCGCATCTTGCTCATGAAAGGATCGTGCAAGCATTAGTGACCTACGGCATGGGCACAGAGAGTGAGAGAGATGGAGAGCATCCTCTTATGTTACATGTTACATAGTCTCACTCCAGTTACGAATTTCCCTGCATAATTCACAAAATGAATTACGCGCCCACTAACCCATTCACGCCCACAGACACATAAAACACACCGAAGAAGGGAAAGACTCCTCTTTCACAAATTTGTATTCTTTTGTATCGCGTCGTTAAACTTGTTTAAAGATATATGTGCATTCTCGGCTTCTTAATAAATTCCAACATGATTATTGTAAGTTCTTATGCCTTGAATTGAAAAAGATTTCGCTAACGCTTGCGTAGTATGTCTCGCAGTTTCTAGAAAATTCCTCTCACTTTTGCGAGTTGTCAACTGCTATTCTACGATTATGCTATATTTATAATACAACTACTTTAGTACAGTAAAAAGCCCGTTATCAGTTCCCTTTCTATCTTCTATTTTCAATTCTCTTAATTTGTGCAATATGCTCATTGATTGGTATTTTAAAAATATAACGAACCGCCGAATTCGTTGATCGCTGCAGTTTCACGTTTCATAAAATGATTCGATGAACGTTCAAAATGGGACATAATTACAGATTGAACCGTCTTTGCCTTAATGTATTCCGGAAATTCATTTTCTGTGATTTTTTGATCCCATTTGAGATTTTCTTCATGATCATTCCCAAATTCTCTATTCTTTCTACATAAGGTAATGTTTTATTTTCAAATATGATTATCAGTAGAAGCTCGCTCCTAATTCCTTTTGTTTGCCGAAGGGATCCAATTATCTTCGCTTTACATTTGTTAACATTTATTCTCAAGAACTTTTTTTTTCATTAACTACGTAGAAAGTTCTGAAATGTATGGTACTGCTGCTACGTACGACACTTCGATCATTCAACAAAACCTGTTTTTTCTGGGAAGGTTCTTGTCAATGATTTACAGGTTATAGAGAAAATACTGCGAGAAAAGTTTGCCAACAAACCGACATAAGAATTTCGTAGTACTGTCATGCTGTGTGTGGCTGACAGTTCAAGAATTTTATCAAAACCATTTGATTAAAAAATCGGTGTTTTGATTTCTTTGATAATTTCAGTTAATTTCGTACTGATTCTGCTCTTCTTCTTATGTTTGCATCTCAAGTAGATCTGCAGGCTTAGTATCAAGTTGATTTGGTTCAACCGTTTTCTGTCAATCGCCCCCCTTCATTATCCGTGAAGCTAGGGAAAGCAAAAAGTGAAATTGGCGTTTTCCGATGTGTAGAACAATTTTCTGTGTGTACGATAACAAAAGAAAAAATAAAATAGAGCTGGTTGATAAGTTCAATCGTATGAGCATGGAAACTGCCAATACGTGATGTTGAGAGGTACTCCACGTTACAAGGGCTCACTGCAGCGAACAAATTGGCGGACTAGAGCTGAACAGCGAGCCGATATGAGGGCCTTCCAATTAAGCCTTTTATTGTTCGCAGAACGTCCGCTTCGTCGAACTATGTTTTCATTCAACACACGCGTACGATGCAACTGCCGCTCAATCGCGTCAACTCATTGCCAACTGTGTGGTTTATGGATGCAACGTTATCCGACGGACGCTGGAATCAGGTTCCGCTTCACTAATTCGAAGGCCCAAACCGGTCGTACGATATGAAATATTGAAATCCTCTATTCACTTATATGCAGCGCGCTGATGATTGAAGATGTATTTTTTCGCTTCTCAGTTCAGTTGTTTGTATCCCTGAAGAAGCGAAGTGTAATGGTTCTGACTGCTAACAACATCATACGATATTAAGTCCTACAATCTTTTCACCACCTGAGTACGAGGGAAATGTCAGCTTTTGCGATCGCGCCAAAACCTTTGGAATGCAAATACGTACAGGTCGCAGCTAGTGGATAACTTCCAGCAAATACAGTATCGAATTAAAGCAGGGGAGAAAGCTGTGAAAGGATTTTTTCTTTCTTTGCGGGTGAACAAAGTTATTACCGTTTAGCTTTTGGCTTGACGTTGTGGTCATAACAGGAGTTCGAGTTGAAAACTATACTTCAATAATGTTCACTTTCAAAGAGTTTTCCCTCTTATATTACTCTTCTTATCTCTACAGAGTAGAAAGAAAAGTTATGTAATCGGTTGAAACAACGTGTTTGAGTTCTCTGCAGCTTTTAACGTTCCAAGTGCTTCTGTTCCCTCTCCATGGAAACAGCGGGCCAGTGGGATGTGGTTTTTGGGCCCACGACCAGTGTCCTTGGCCCTAATGGCAGATCCCGAGCTCAGGGATCACAGCTTTATCAGTAGCTGGCCATCGTAGAATCCTAGAGTCTCCTGTCAGTCAGGACTCAAAAGGGTGTGTGACCCTTACACCCTCATATGGTCTCCCCATTGCGTTTTTCTTCGTCCTCTTCCCTCATTTCACTTCTCAGCTCTTGTTTGGCTACTCCTATAGCACTCACCTTTCATCTCTCGCCCAGTTACACTTGAGTTGAGCTCACTCTTCTCAAGTCAATGAAACATCTCTTATTTAAAAAACTTCTCTTTGCCACATCCTGGGAGGATTAAGAGAGTAGCACCATAAACTTTCATATATTTCGACGAATATCGACTTGAATGCAGTTTTTTTCTTCTACATCGCTCCCTTATCAGCCAAGCATTCAGCGTCCATTAAGCAACTCATACTACGACAGTTCACCAATGGCCATAACATTCATTCCTTTTCCTGTAGAGTGGAATAACTTCAGCAACCTTAAACCACTGTGGAACAAAGGTTAAAACGTCCAGTAAGGGTTCCTTAAGTTGAAGGAAATAAGTCGTTATCATTGTGTATAGACCGATGCAATTGGATTACCACGATTGTCGTTTTGATTAAGACGTACATTGAAAGTTTGCATTTCTGTTAGGTGTGGTTGCTTACAAATTTCCTTCAGCAGAAGTCTGGATCATGTATCCAGTTCTTGCAGTCTCAGCTCTAGACGCGCAGTGCAGGACTTTGTTTTGAATAGGATATTACCTCTCGTTGTAGTTAATGAGTTCGTGAACATCAACAGTTCTGTAGGTGAAGTTTGTATGAAGGCACTGCGCCCAGTTTAATTGCACCCGGCGGAATTGGATGTCTGCGGTGTTTACGGCTTCAACTGTAAATCCATCCCATTCAACCTTCGTCACAACTGAAGTTAGTTTCACGCTGAAAAGCTCTGTCCGAAGTAAGCAGCCACCTTCGAAGCTTCGTCGTACAAAGGAACGAAATACGCGGAGGGGGCATTGAATGAGGAACGGCGGTTTTGTTCTGGGCACCTCGCACTGGGACAATTGTAACGCTCTGGATGATGTTTGAGAGAGAAGAAGGGAGGACATGCAGCACCATTCAACGGCGCGGCTATTAATTATCTACTATTATCGCTGATGTACGTATAATTATTTACGTTGCCTAATCTTCCGCAAGTGAACTGCCGATTTTTGGCGCTAATAACAACCTCGAGATTAATTAATTAAGCGCAATTGCTGCGCGGAATTGATCGGCACGTTTTTACTTTCCTTATTCCTACAAACCATGAATAATAATATAAGTGTCCGCGTGTGCTAATGAACACTCAGTCAATTTTGATATTCTCCCTACAGGTCACCATGAGACAACAAAATAAGCTTATCGGCAAAATTAATCCAAAATCAACTTTAGTTATCATAGTATTCAAAAACGGCTTCACAATTTTGATTGAACTTCTTGTACGCACAGCTGCAGATGATTTGACAGACTATAAATTATTTATGCGCGGGAAAATGACGAGAATGGTAAAACTAATTCCCTAATATTTTCACAAAATCGATTTTAGCGCTGCTTTTCCCGGCTCTTGAGACACGCATTTTTTTAAAAAATCGTGTTGGTACACCAAGTTCACCTGAGTAATGGTAGTATAATAACGTTTTTACAGTAATTAGAGTCGTCCCAAACAGTTTTCGTATCTCATGTATTTTCATTGTTCCTGCGCTATAAAGATAAGGAAAAAATCCTGTAGGTTGTTCTATAAAGTACCAATACAATTACCACTCAAAAAAGATCGCGAGACTGCTACTCCAGGTCCAATTAACTCTGGAACTCAATGGAAAGAGAGCGAGAGAGAGAGAGAGAGAGATAGAGTGGGGGGTGAATGAGAATGTGAGAACAGTGAGACGGGTCAGAGATATAAGTGCAACGTGAAGTCCAGATAGTTCCAGATAGTTGTTCAGAAGTCGAACTGTTTGGACCGTCAAAGAGTTTAAGTTCGGACTGCCTGAATGAGCGTCTAACTGAGAATGGAAGTGCCACGGTGAGCCACAAACCCACTGACAGATTGAAGAACCCCACGTATGACCGTTATGCCTCTCTAAGATATACTTGAGTTCTGAGAACTACCAGAATCCTTGTCTTTGGCCTTTAGTCGAAGTAATGGAAGATAAGTTAGTTGACAGATGCTTTCGAGGGGTCCTCAGTAATGATTTGAGTGGAAGCGATTTTTTGGTTTATTATTCATTCTGAAAAATAACCCTATGTTTTCGGCCACGAAACATTTTTTATAACCCCCCTCAAAATTTGATACTTTACGTTTCAAGACATGGAGATTCCAAATTGTCCGTTCCCCGTCCCCCGTCCGGGCCGTTTTATGCCTTTAACGTGGTCTAAAAAATTCGTTCTTTCGCACAAAAATACCATTTGGTATCTAGTTGTGCCCGCCAATCCGATCGGACGAAGCCCATGGTTTTTATGGGCAAAAAATGGATAAAAAATTAACGAAACGCAGTATAATCGCAAATAAGCCGTGTTTCGTATCGTTTTCAAGGCCCGCTCGACTCGCAACCCCCTTTGGACTCGCAACGTCCTGCCAATTGCCGAGCGAGGGTGCGCTTGAAGCCCTCGTCCCACCCCTCCATCGGATCAGACGTTTACGGGCGCCTGGCGGCAGGGGAATATTTAGTTTCCGTAGTTCCATTGTAGCCAGGTCATGTTCCGTATGGTTTACTTGTATTCGATGCTGAATCGAATGGGATAAGTAATACTACGTCAAGCTGTTCATGAGAATAATAAACCATTGTGTAATAATTTGCAGGGTTTTTAACGTGGGACGATGTGCGTAATATAATTTGCTACGAAATGAGTCTTTGCTGAAATGATGGCTTCGTTCTCAATTTATAGAAGTTCTGAATTGTTCACGAAAGGTTGACTGATTCTTAGCGGTCTTCCTTCCTCCCCATGTTTGCAAATATCGTCACATAACTTCAATAAACAAAAATGTTACAAAAACGAAAAAATAGAGAGAAAGTGGAATAATGAAAGGGAGCGAATGGTTGACAAATCGGGCAACCATCTTCAAAAATTCGTGTTGTCATTGTAAAAATAATTGTAAGACACACAAAGCACTTCCTGGTATCACTCATTGAGAATGCCTTTGTCATGTCTTTCAGTGGTTCTTACTCAATTGACGCGACAAATGAATGCGTTGTATCTTAACGAAGATGAATGGTTTTGGCACATTGTTGATATTGCGTATTTTGAAAATTCCGTGGCTCTCTACTCGTAAGATTATGCAAATTGCCAAATTGGACGTGGAGAGGAGGCGGAGGGGAGAAGAGCCTGTCTCATCGGGAGCACCTGCTATACGCTGTTTAACGCACCCGGCGGAGCCTCGCTCTGATGTCAAATCATTTTCAACGTAAATCCGCAGAGCGGCTCTTTGTATTCTACCCGGGACCCCAAATTATTAGCCTTGTTAATATTGCAAGGCGTCGGTAACGTGTGAGCTCCTCTCCCCGAATATTGCTGGCTCATACTATTCGATTATGTGCGGAAGCCTGTGATACTATCTGACCCGTAATGTAGTTACGAGGCAAAAATGCAAATTATTATACCGAGTTACGTTTTAGGTAAATTGCTTCTCGCAGACAATTGACGATAATGTAGTGTCGGTTTTAAAAACGTAATGTTTTACGAGTACCAAGAAGAGGCGGAAGCAAATACCGAAGTTTTTGCTTTTCTCAGCCCTACAAAGCAGGAAAGCAAGTTATTTGGACTTCCCTTACTTTTGCGAAGTAAATTTTTTTTCTTAAAAAAGTTCCAACTGACACAACAGTATCGTGACATTCTCATTCGTGAGAAAATGACGCGAGCAACACAATAAACTATCACACATTTCGATGAGCGCATTTTTTATTATAAATTTCGCTCGAATGCTTCTAACATTCTTGGAAAAGTTAGGATGGAAGTCCAATAAACTAAGTATATGATGAGCGTTTAATAAGGCTCAAAAATTGGGAACAACCCCAGAAATTCCGGAATGTCATTCACCTCGGTTTCACTTTCTATCATTTCTCACATTTTTTGGCCCGATAATTCCAGTAGAACAGTATCATGACATTCTCAGAAAATTTACATTGACGTTCATATTGGTTGGGCAAAGCCCACTGACGGTCGCAGAGAATACTCAGCCCTTGGCCTTTACCCCCTTCCAACATCGCTACAACCACGACCCCCACGATTCTTACTCCTCGGTCTGAAGATACTGTAGCAGCACGGGCAGAAGCTTCCCGTGGTGCCATTTCAACTAGTTGCTGATTGAGCAGGCTAAGGACCTGATCGACCAAGCGGCCTTTACTCCTATCCTGCCAACACTCTAGTTTAGTTAGGGGCTTCTTATTGAAATCACGAGCTCCACAAATTCAACTCCTTGGCTTGACGGCTGGTGACACTCTGCTTGACTGGGTTCAGTGGCTGGTTCTGGTGTCAGAATTGCTGAAAGACTGAACCTAACCGAACCCACGCTGTTTTCTCCCATGGACTTGGGAAAGACAGGCAAGTCACATGGAACTGAATCTGCGATCCATTTGAGAACCGAGGACTTGTGTCTAGCAGGACAAGCACGGGGTAGCTGCTGCCCCCCCTGGAAGTCCTACCACTACCCAGATCTGTCTCGTGATGGTCACACTTTCCTTGGCCGACAAGACTCGTCAGTGACATGCCTCGCTATGTCTCCTGTATGTCTCTGTGGAAGTGAGTCTTACCCTGTAGTGCCTAAGTCGAGAGGGATGCTACTATTGTCTTGGCACTCGATACATTCGCATATCTGGTCCACTGCCCGCCAAGTTGATATTACCATAAACCTCCTATGCATTTGTTGCTCAATAATTGTCGTGACCCGTGAGCCACTCAATTAAGTTCAGAATCTTAAACATCACCAGTTTCACATTCGTGGGACGTTGTTATAAACTGAGGAAAATTGTATGCATCGCAGTAGATATTGTAACGAAGAACCAACGTGTAGATTTTTATGGAACTGTCACAACATTTCTCGAACGGTTCGTGTTCGTAGTTCTAGGAACCGTGAAAGAAGTAGGTAAAGACGATGAAAGTCTTAATTTTGGAATTCTTGAGGCTGCTCCCGAGTAGTTAACATTAAGGCACACCTGAGAATATAGGTCAAACCCCCCTCCTCCCCCTCAGCTGATCTCCTTCCCCCGCCCAAACCATGTGAAGCGGCGTCAGACCCCCCTCCTCCCCCTTCAGCTGACCCCCCCCCCCGTCCCCTGTACGTGTGTGACGTCATGCCCTTACCATTGCCGTAACTTCTGACAGGCCTCTTGTGTGACCTTATGATCACATTGAAACAAGCACCACGTAAATACCTTATAGGACTATCAATTCGATTTATTTGAGAACGCCAGTGTCACATAGGTGACAATTATGAGGTAAAAAGTGCAACAAAATCGCTTTTCTTCGAAATGTTTGATAATTTATTGTGCTTCTCTCGTTATTTTCCTGCACACGACGATTTCGTAGTAAGGTTACATCGTTGGCCAGTTGCACAACTACCTTCTTTACTCTTTGGATGTTAACACGTGATAAAAACCCAATTTTGGCGGCTTATGGCTCGTGTGTGTAGTTAGAAGGCGTGAGATTCTTTGTGTCCTTTAAACGTTACGAAGTAACGTTCTTAGAGTTGAGACCATCTTGTTAGTTGCTCCGTTCACCAACGTTTGCCTCATTACGAGCAATTTACGAGTATTGACCAATTGTTGAGCTGTGATTCCTGCGGAAGATATAGGAGAATCGCTGAAGGCAGAGAGGAAGGCCTAGTTGGGCTGGCGTACAACGTTAGGTCCTTCCTTGGCCGCGTCAATACTCAATGTCGGACTGAATCCTTCCGACCCGGAATCGTTGAATGTCGGTAGATTGAAGTGAATCCGTTATTTACGCGTTACGACATGAACGAAGTAATTGTAGCACGTCTGCAGTGGCGAGGCAATTCGCAGGCTCGACTAGTCTCAACGAACGACGGCAATATCCAGCTGGGTTGATAAGAGCAGTTAGAACCATCGTCTTCAATTTCTTAATGGGGTCCGGTCCTCTCCTCTCCGTTCTCGCTCATTGGATGGCCCGGCCTGCCTAATGGAAAAGCCAGCTTATTACAACCCACGTCGCCACAGACTTCATTTCTCCCTACAAGGAAACCTCAATTACTGCGCTCCGGTGTGGATGTTTCGGAAAATACTTCCACCGTGGAAAATGTACTCCGCTAGTTAAACTCTCTCGCACTTCTTACTTTACTTAAGTGGAATTGTGGTTTACAACGCTCTGTGACGATTCCAGGCACGTGGCTGATGAGCTTTCCCGGGTGGATCGCAAATACGTATTTTTCAAACCAACAAAAAAACATGATAATGCGGCGATTTCTTAACTGATGTGACTAAATGCATTGACAAAGTAGAAGGAAAATATTTTTTCGACTTGTCAGCGAGACAGGCAGGATTGGAAAGTCTCGTATGACTGTTGTGTGGCTGTGAGATATGAGTTCTGGAAAGTACCATTACCTTCGCGGTCGCTCGGGATTGATTGACAGATGACTGACAGAGCAGTGAGCTTTGGCGGTCGTGTTCTCGGAAACCCGTGATCAGAGAGTTAGCCCCGGGAAAATACGGAACTAAAACTTTCAATCTTGGCTTGTGAAAACAGCAAGAGAGCACCAATTGGTTCTACGCTGTATACTTGAATAACATTCTCTCTTTCTCTTTGTCTCTCTCTCTCTCTCTCTCTCTCTCTCTTTCTCTCTCTCATTCACATTTATCGCTCATGTAGACCTGAAGGTATAGTTAGTACTGTTTGTCCCATTGCATGAAGGTGAACGAGGAACAAATAAAAGCAATGATTTTGGGTTACTCTAAAATCCTTTCTAAAATATATATAAGTCTCAATTTAGCGGATTTATGATGAGGTACCTCTGGAGTACGCATTTGAGCCCAGAAATCTTGAAATGTTTAGGCAAAGCTCGCTCTCGTGAGAAAAATGAATAACTCCGTACATCAAAATACCTACCAACTTTAGAGAGTAGCCTCAGACTTCCCAATTCACATCAGACTGCAACTCGTTCAATCCCAAGTCATTCCTACGTTAGAGTACGCAGCAGTAGTTCTGTGTGACTTAAATAGTGAAGAAATTACCAAGCTGCAGAAAGCCCAAACGCTGTCATTCGTTTGAGATTCGATGGCCATGTCACTCTTGCCTTTAAAAAGCTTAAAATTTCAAAAGTAAAAGAGCTGAAGAAGGTGGAAATACCTGCGATGATATTTAAAGTTCTAAAATTCAAAACCCCTAAATACCCCACTTTCATGGCAAATTTGGATGAAAGACATACCAGAAGAGGAAAAATGTTACAAATCCCAGCTCATAAACTGTGTTATTTGAAACAGGCTTTGTTGTACAGGGAACTAATATATGCAATGAGTATCACGATCCAAGAACAGAAACGTTTAGGGATAACCTCAAGAAAAAATACATTGAAGAATATAAAATTTATTTGAAATTATTGGAAATTGATGAACCTATCTGTTAACTCTTTCTATTTATTGATTAATTTTAACGTAGCTGAAAAGATAATTATGATTGTAATGTATATATCTAAGGAAGGTGAAACCACCAGGAAAGGTTAAAAAATTAAGTATTTATAATAGTTATTCATTTATATTTATAATGTGGAATGTCTTAAATAAGAGATTTATTTATTTCAACTGGTAAACTCAAAGGAAGAGAAAGAAAAATTGATTTTGTAGTATCGTCTGATTCCGAACTGTACGGCTCACTTGTTTGTCTGAAATGGCAAATACTCAATACCAATCAATCGATGGGATGGCAGATCATGAGATCATGGATCTTGTTTTATTAGGATTCGCACCACGATTTCGTAATTTGGTATCTCTTTGGTATCTTCTTTGGATTTATTCCAAAATATCAACGACATTGTGACCTTTTCTGTTCTGGTACCTCCCGTCTAAGGAAAGCCATCGTCACCGTTAACCATGTTTTGCTACGTATCTGTGATGTGTCTGTCTGTTTTCCTGTCGAACTCCGCCGTTCGCAGTGCAAGTGGAAGTCTTGTGGGTACCCAAATTAATAGGTAAACCAAAACCCAAAACTTTCATCAAATTCGTGGAAAACAATATCAGATTTTTGAGAAAGGGAATGTTATGAGCACAAAAATAGGAAACAGCTCAGCTTGATTACCAGTTACTTTGAAATATAACAAAAGATCTGTCTGTAGGCTTGAAGCGAGCTCATACATCGTGCTGTCAGCTGATGGCGGAACCAGTCCGTGTTATGCCTACGCCCAACCCAAGAAGGCCGATTAGTGGAGCAAAAATAGTGCCCTGCAAACGGCGGCAGGGAGACCTGAGACAGCAACGGGAGCTTAGATCCTTATCACGTTCCAGCAGACGAGTTAGCTTCACGAAAAACGTTCTATTCAATCAAAATTGATTTAGAGTTGAGAAACAACGAGGGCCCATCGGGAAGAGAGAATTCCTTGAGCCTTTCAAGAATTCATGAGGGAGCATTATGGAACAGAAGAAAACCTGAGCGGAGCAGAGAGGAATCTGCCATATTGTGTTCGATGATTGCGTTATCGGTGAAACAGACCTGCCATGTAGAATGTTTGTCAAACCAATTTTATCTTTCAAGTTGCCAGTGGATGTCCTTCTTTGAAGACAAAACATTCACGACATTCTTCCTTCAGCCTTAAGCATTTCAGCAGTAATCAATACACGGACCAAAAGGGGAAGGAGTGCTATAGGTTAACTTCGAAGCACCGTTTATTTATCCTGCCCGTTACTTTGTTTTATCGGGGTCCGGCAATTATGTAAGGGCACAACTTTTAAGTAAGCATCAGGTGCTCGCACGCCTCTCTACAATGGCAGCTTTTCTTTCTTACCCTCTTCACCCTAATGAGAATCTTGCGGCGTGCATAGATCCTCCACCTAGCTGTTTGGTAGGTTCCGTTGCAGTCTTTCTCCCATTCTTCATTATTCATCGAGCTTCCTGACACACCACCCTTTCGGCTTACATTGCCTTCATAGATTCTAGAGGTGATACTAGACCCACCTCTATTTATATAAATTGGTGATCACAAGATGTGTAGTTAAGCCTTCAGACGCCATTGATATGTCCCGAGTCCCTGCTGCCTGACTTCGTTGAATGTCGTCCGTCCGGTATTGAGGACCAGAGACCATATTGCGCTGACTAGCCGTCCCCTAAAGTAATGTTCAGGACATTCCTTACTCATGAGCCCACGTATTAGAACCCGCTCTCCCAGTGCTCTTATGGCGTCATCTAGCTCCTCAGTTTCCCCTGAAGGACTTCAATCGGGTAGACACTTAAGGAACGTACGGTCCAGATGCTGTAGCTTCCGCCAGGTCAGACGGACCTGGCTTGGCCATACCACCCGGTGCCCAGCACGTCCGTGAACAAATTGCCATCCTTCTCTCGTTGAAACTGCTGGAGACGATATGGTGATTGAATATGACATTTTGATGTTTCCTCATCTGGCGCGAAACTTGAAATTTGAAAGTTTTTTTCTCAACAAGGGAAATGAGAATATCGATCAAACAGAGAGTACACGTTCAGCTTACTAGTGTGGTTATACAATGAAACAAGGGGGGGAGGGTAGTAATGCCTGTAATCAAATAATTCCTGAAATAAATTGAACGAGCAAACTAATAACTTCGCAAACTGTATTTGTGTATGAATCGCTAATTTATAACTAATTAGGCACTCGATGCGATGAAAAGGGAAGAAAATCCCATTTTCCGAGTAATCTAATGGGAAACCCTTGTGACAACCACGTAAATGAAAGCAGAGCTTAATTGAGTATAAGTCGCGGCAAGAGCCATGAAATGGATTCCAGAATCTCCGTTTGAAGCTCTCAGTTCTAACAACCGCGCTCAACTTAATTTCCCAGTCGAGAATTCCATCCGCTGCGCGTCAGAATTTCGGTCGAAAGATAATCAGCGTTTCTGACCGAGTTAACGCGGGCAAAACATCGTTAGAGTCGTCGTACATCACAACCATATCCTGTTGATTCGCGAGAGTACGTCAAGAGAAGCCCAGAAGGTGGCGAAACTCCGGCATTCTCGACTGGGGCCAAGTGGAGGCGTTTTGGAAGATTTAATAAGACCCTTCCCTTAAGACGTTAAACGGGCAACAGCCCTTCTATTCATTATATCGTTCTTTGAAACTCATTAGATCCCCCCTCCCCTCCTTCTTACGGTCCCTTCCTACGCGGCCAGTACTTCCCACTGAAATAAATGGCACCGGGAAGCGAGATAATAAACGTACTACGCGTGACCCTTCCCAAGATTTCAATCAAGTTACCGCAAAGTAATGAACATTGTCGGATTAATTAAGTGCTAACCAGTCAAACCTGCTGTTGAGGCTCAGCTGGGCCGTTTAATGTTGCGGTCGTTGGTCGCAGTTGTTACAAATGAAGTGACAGCTTTTTGCGACCGGCAAATTACGACGTCGGTTTTCCACGGAAGAATGGCGAATGGGTGAGGTGGGAACGAGGGCTTACAATAATAGGGGCGTTTCGAATACGAGACGTGACATCGTGACAGTCTTCAATACATTTCATCGAAAGTCAAAATCTGTACGTTTCCATGGCGAGGGGAACTCCTGGGTGCAAGCGTGTAGGTGTCGTTTAAGGCTCCAGAATCTATTGAGTTGCTCCTAATTGAACTACAACCATTGTTGAGTACGTAGTGCACAATTGGCCCATTTAACTATCAACATGATTTTTCTAAGAAGCATCGACTTTATTGTCATGGAATTATCAAACGAAAAGTGTGAGAACCTCTTCTAAATGAAACGGTGGGGGTTTTGATTCTGGAATTTCTCATAGTGCTCCTAATTAGATAAGTGAGCGCGGGACTCGTAGGGAAGGTTTGAACTTGGGCCGTGTGGAACTGGAGCGAGTTGGAAGAAAATGGTTGTGGGGAGCATGAATCGACTTCCTGAGAGGGGAGCTGAGGGCTGTCTGTGAAAGGAGGAGTTGAAGGCTGCCGATATCTGATATTCTACCGTGTGTAACGAGTTTACACTATCCTGGGGCCTTGAGTTACATTAGTGGTAGACATTACATTACATTAGACGATAGCTGTGAATGACCCTAGTGGTTGGCGCTTCGTATAGATGGGCGGCGATGAGCGTTCCAACGTGGCATGGGCGAGTGGGGAAGCGTGAGCGGGGAGTGTTTGAAAACGATGAAGAGGCACTTCAGTCGGTAGGCAGTTGGGTGCTGTGGCGAGAAACCTGTCTGGTTTGAAGGATGCAGACAAGAAGCCACTCAGCAGCAGCGGCGGATGGTTATTTGCATGGCCTGTGTAAAAAGGGCTAGTTTCGACTGTTGAGGTTCGCTGACGCCCTTCTCAATAATCAGCGAGTTGCACCTCGCCTCAAGTACAGAGTAGCTTGGCGAACATGGCATAGGAGGATTCGAGAAAATTATGTTTTTTTTCCTGTACTCGTCATCGTCCACGATAGAAGTCGCCTGGAGAGAGTCCCTGAGAGGACGAGAAGTACAGTTTAGTACGGGCGAAGCTGACAAAAAATGAGTGAGAGATGGTGTCTAGGCAAGAGCTGATCTTAAAATTGCGTATACGGGACTGGAAATATCAAAAAGTTGATTGACAAGTGGCTCTGGGATTCCAGGATTGTCGCTAAAGTTTGAGGTTGGGAGCCCTGAGCTCAGGATCTTCCATTAAGGAGGCAGTCATCTGATTTAGCTAGAACTGAGTAGAACACTGCTTTCGGTGTTTTTCGGACTCTGAAGCCTTTGATCGTAACCATGCGCAGAACTTGATATGTTCATTGTACATGTTTCCTTGCATTCCTGCATAGGGCTGAAGAGAGAAAAAAAATCCCTCAACTATTTCGAATTCTAACTTTTCCCACTTGTTTGTCGTGTTTATTTGCATATTTTTTCAAAGTTGAAACGTTCGGTTTGTTGAAAAATGCCGTGTAAATTAAGTGCAAAAATGTTACATAAAATCGCACTCTTTTTGAACACGGTTGAAATATTTTCGTTTTGTTAGACAATTCTTTCAAACGCGTTATCCCGATCGCGTCATCGGAAGCCTTCCAAGTCACGTTTGAGGGGCGTGGTGGCATATTGAATATACTGTAAGCGTATTTGTGCAACTGCTACAGGCGTAGGACCGGGTTATTGATCTCACGCAGATACGAGCCCATCCGTTCGCTCGTCTCACTTGGTAAAAACCTCACTTTCCGAACTCACGAGGGAAAGGACTCTTCAAAAAGATTCGCCGTGACGAAAGGGGTATGGAAGTAAATTACTGTATTTCGTGGCTATATAACCCCACGCCTTCCCTCACCGCCGTTTCCTGTTTCCTCGTACTAACCTTTGTGCTGCGTAGCGGAAAACGCAACCGCGTAGGTACTTTTTCCGCCGGCTCCCTGGTGGTTGAGAACAAGTTCGTCTTATTCCTTGTTATTACTCCTTTGTAGTCGCCACAACCTGATACATCCCCTTTGCTTTGTCACCTTGAAACGCCGTGTTTTCTCCTTTTTTTTCTCTCCTCTCACCTCAAAATTCTCGTCGTCGCTTGTAAATTCACCCCGACACACGTTTGACCTCTTTAAAACGAACTGGGGAATTTCGGCCGAGCGAATTTTCGTCAGGAAAACTGTATATTCGGGCTCCTTTGAACTCGGCTCAGTGAAGTTTATTTATTACGTTGCGGATACAAGTAATACTTCAATCTTCTCTTGAGGGGAGGGTCGGTTGCTTTGCCCTGCAAATCAATCTGAAAGAAAACGAGAAGCGCAAAACGAGAGGATCCGACGAGCGGCCATCCCATTATTTCCATCTCTTCTCAAGAGTGAAATTCTCCTTAAACAAGATTCACCAAAGTGAAAGGGCGCTAAAGCCCTAAACCCCTGTAGCGGACTGGAACCTTTGATCTACCTCCCCCACCGCACCAACCATTAGCAGCATACACAATTCCATCGTACTACCGTCAACACGGTTATATTGATACACAATTCCACAAGTCAAACTGGAGTAATTGGAAAGATACCTCAAACGTCAGAGAAAGACTGCGTGCTTTGCACTGGATGTTTTCAATAACCTTTCGTTTCAATTGGTTTAGTACTGAAGGATACATCGTTTTTTTAATAACTCACAAACAAAATATCTGGTGGGAGGCATTTCAATAAACTTTCAATGATACTTTTAATGGACAAGATTCTCACTTCGACGTATTCCTTCAGAAATGATATTGCAAAATGAAATAGACATACCCTTCAGCTGAATGTATCTTGCGAACTGATCACAACGTTGAGAGCTGAGAGAATCCAATTACTCCATTACCACGAACACCTGTTGGACGCAAGAGTTAGACAACTGTGAAGTTTAATACGGCCGAATAAATGCTGATAATTGAGATGAGTGAGCGAAAGGACTCCATTACACTTGTGAACGTGACGGTTGAAGAAGAGAGTAGAAAGAGACACAAAATTCAGGCAACACGATGGGGCCTCTAAATATAAGTGAACTGGTATAAGGATGAGAGCGAAGAGCTAGTGAGTGAGAACTGAGTGTCAAATGTTCAAGCTCTGAACGGTGGAATGATAAGGAAGAATGAGATTAAGAGCTAAGAAAGTGGAATGAGGGCTTAAAAAGTCAGTTATCCGATTGACAAGGTTATCGGCTAAACTTGAATGCTCGGGAAAGTTTATTGTGGGATCTTCCATTAGGGCTAAACTAATTCGGCCAAAGCGGAGCCTTCAGCACATATGAAGCAACTTGTTTTAATAACTTTCACTGAAACAGGTTGTGCGATTTAGATCTAACACAAAAGGTGTCTTCAACTAGTCAATCCCTTCATAATTCCTTCATAAATATTTCAAAGGGTGTCAAAAATGTGCTGTTTTATTTTCTTTTTTAAATCGGTTTTTCGAATTTACCATTGTGAATGACAATCTGACATTAGTCATTCTGGCCAAGGGATTTTCTATAAGCTCCCACCAAGTTTGATCGCCTCAACTGTAACTTGACTTTTGGATGAACAGAGAACCAAAGCCACAACAGATTAATAAAATTACACCGCTAATGCATTTCTACTTTCCTTGGCTCTACGAAGTAGAAAGGGAAGTTATGTAATCGGCTGAAAGAAAAATTTTGAGTTCTCTTCAGATCTTTACATTTCAGACCCCCCTGAGTCCGAAAAACACTATTTGGGAAAATGGTCTGTGTGTGTGTATGTGTGTCTGTGAACGATTTTTAGAGAAAACCACCGTACCAAATCAGCTTAAACTTGATATCTCGCCCAGGTTACCATGGGACGCCAAAATAAGGGTTTGAACAAAATCCAGCGAAAGTTAACTATAGTTATCATAGTGATGAAAATACCAATTTTTTTTTCTCAAAAACGGCTCTAACGATTTTGATTAAATTTTTTATATTGATACCTCTCAATAAGGCAATGATACCATAAAATTACTATTCGTGGGAAAATGACGAGAGCAGCACAATAAATTATCAACATTTTCGACCAAAAGCGTTTTTAGCGCAGTTTTTTTCCTTATAAACTCCGCTGGAATTCTTGTACAATGTTATAAAAAATTGGTATTGTAGTCCAATCCAATACCTAAAGGGTGAGTGTTTAAAAACGCTCGAGATACATGGGGCTAACTCCAAAAATTCCTGAATGTCGACTACCGCCGTTTCGCTTACTACCAGTTCTAAACGTTTTTACCCAATAACTCTGCAAAAGTAATTACTATCCTTCTCCAAAAAATGTATGTTTACAGCCTCAGTAATTATCTGTGTACCGATTGCTCAATATTGGTGATGCAATGAGTACGAGCAGCACAATAAAATGTGGAACTGTAAGCGGAACCGTTTCCTGCTGCCGTAAAGCGTTACTTTACCAAGTTCAAATTAATTGAGTGATAAATGAATTGATTAAATAGAATTAGCCATGTACAAAGTGAATTGACGTAGAGCTGAGGAAAGTTGTGTGTTGCAACGCACCAGATATTTTTCTACATTTTCTCATAAATGGCAGAGCCAATGTATCTAACATCACTGGAGTTACAGTGGTTAAGGGATGTGGTGACACCAGGTATTTTTCTAATGTATTTGAATTGTATCTTCCTTCAACGTTTTGGGCAATGTACTGGGGTGAGGGCAGGCTCATTGTGTCCTTTGAAAGGATAGAGAGAGGTGGGTAAGAGTTAGCTGTCCCTCGGTTGAAGATATTTTTAATTTTGATTTCACGGGTTACTCTGTGAGGAAAGTCGAGGGGCCTTGATGGGTCGAGGGGCTGAGCAATCTCTAAATAATGACAAACATCAAAAATGTGTTTCTATGTTCACTTTCTTGCTCTACTGATACAATAACTATAACTTGGATGAAAGGTCATTATTACGCACTGAACGTTACTGAAAACACCCCCTGAATTTCGTAGGAACTGCCCGAAGTTGCAATAGTTAGGAATTGGAAGGTAAAAAGAAGTTGCTCGTGAGGGGCCTGGGTGGTCAACTACGGGAAATGACAGGCGAGAGTCTCACGGGATTCGGTTGAGTATAGTGAGAGATATGGGTTACAATTATGAGAAATGGGGAAAAATGGGGAATTATCGGGTCACTTGATTGTGATCAGTCAACATCCTAAAACACGTTTCCCCGGGCTGAGATTGAAATATGTTGAATTGTTTGAGTGAGTATCTCCTTTGTATTTTTTAGTGGGAAACTGAAACAATGAGATAATTCTTCAACGATTGGTAAATATCGTTTCATTTGAGCGTCCCTTGATGGAGCTGTATGAAGGAAAATAGTGGCATGTAACGGATTTGTCACTGATGGATTGAGTCACTGATCGACACCATCCTTTTCTCTGTACGCTTCCTTTTTTTTAGTAGAAAAGAGTAGTGAAGTACGTAAAGTAGGTTAAACTGTGTGGTTTAATCGGGTGTTGTATCTGGTAAACTTGAGATGTTGGTAACTCACTGAGATTTTTTCTTCATTTCCATCTTGGCGTTGCTCAAAGGTAACCATGAGTAATAACCATCGGTTATTGGTTGGAGAATGGTTTAGGGAACCACGATTGATTCCAATGCTAAGTCGTCGCAGATGTTGTCCTTTTCCTTCGTGGTTTCTCTTATTTCCGTCGTTGAACGTCAAATTAATAGGTCGTGAGCAGTTTGAAACAGTTTCGCGTGGCCATTTAAATGAAAAGTTGGTGGATCGCGTCAGAGCGGCTGATATCTGCTGAACATTTGACAACCAACTTGAGCTCCGCTTTAAAGTTTGAAAGTTTCAGAAGTTGGGCGTGAAACGGCCGTTCCCCAAAGCGCGAACTGTAATTCAAGAACGAGGTAGTTGCCGACGAATCAAAAAAGATAGAATTCACGGAATCTGAAAAGGCTCTTCAAAGTTGTTATCTCTTCGTTCCGGCCTCTGTCGGCCAGTCGTAATGGAAGCAGTAAAACCACCAAACTGGACTAGGAAAAGCTGTCAAGCTCGAGTTTCTCGCGGTGAAAACGTGAACGTTCCACCCTCTTTCTCCCTCTGCTCTCATTCTAACAATAGCTCTCTTCCTCTCTCTCTCACCCTCTCTTTTACCGTTTATAGTTACAACTTTGAATGCCTGTATCGTTTATCGCTTCGCTAGTGACCCTCGGGGCTTTCAGAATCGATTTCTGTTTGAAGACGACGTCTTACGCCTCTTCCAGAGTGTTTTCTGCTGCTTATTCTCTCGACGACAAACGGCTGTATTTTCCACTCGTTCCAAACGGCCTAACAAAGAAAGAGCGAATAATATAAAAGCAGGTTGATGGCGGAGACAAGAGATAATTCGAAATGCAGCCTCGTAAGAAGGAAATGCGATGCCTTGAAATGGTGAATAATGCGCCAGTCGTGGAATCTCTGCTCCAACTAGCTCCTCATAAATAAATGTCCTAGAGCAATATGGGTTGGCGAAGAGAGCAATAGCCGCCCAACCCACTCGCTCAATGGGTATTGTTCTCACTACGCGCCACTGTAGGAAGGACAAGAAATAAATTGCTCGAACACCATCGAGATGACTATATTTACGGAAAAGGAGAATAGAATGAATGAATAAAAATTTATTCATCGTCTCTTTTTGCTGCGCGACAGGTCAACAGTTGACGAGGACAACGAAAATACACCTCCCCTTAAAATTTCTCATTTAAATAAATGTACGACTCATCGGTTGGTTAAAAGTTCCCAACGAGTGGTGTCAAACTTGTAAAAACAAATTCTTAGAAAAATCGAATAACCGGATTATTGGCTTGTTGGAATTGTTCCAGAGGAGGTAAGAAAATACGTGCGAATTTGGCAATCACGAACTTACCGTTCCAAATAGAAACCGGTAGTGTTTAACGTTCGGGAATTTATTGCGCTGCACATACTTTTAATTTCAATTAAAGAACCAACTCACGGGTAATTATTGGGGTTGTCTATACGATTTTCGAAGGGGAGTTCGTGTAGCAGGAGAATCGACGTTAGTTTGAATTCCTGTTACCTTAAAAAATCCCCATCATTCAAGCAGCGGTTTTCCCGAGAACTTTCGAATCGTATGACCGAGATTTATGATAGACGAACGGCACTAGAAGCGCTTTTGGTTGGAATGTTGGATAACAATGGCGCTGCTCTAGCTATTTATTCACAAATGATAATTTTATGGTAGGAATATGTCATTAATGAGTGTTCATCCACGAAATGTAACGAAAGCGGTTGCAGCTGATTTTAGGTTTCGATCACTATGATAACTATAGTTGGTTTACGGCTGATACGGCTCAATACAATTACTTTTGCAACCTAATGGTGTGAAGACAAAACTTGGTTCCTTTTCTGGCGATTACGTAACTTCCCTGAAACGGCGGTTTATGCCATGAATTATGTCTGGGGAAAGGTATATTTCAATCCTGACATCGCTTCGCAAGTGAGGAGGCGGGGATTAACGTGATATTCTTGTGTTGAGGCCGCGCAGGAGTTCGTCCTGAAGAGACTTTCTTATTCACCTCTGACTGCTCCCAGATGGTATGGTTCGCCTTAAGAAATAGCTCAATATTCCAACTGGGACATTGCATCTGGTATACATTTCGAGGATGGCAGTCATGCCAGATTCGCGGCTACCAATTGGCTGGGAAGGGATACTTGGGGATGAACATTATCGCGTACACGTTGAACAATCCGAGTGTAACGTACATAAAATTCCAACAGGTTTCCGCGAGGGAAAGCTTGGGTATTTCAGACGTCCTTCATATGAGACAAATATGCCACGGAGGGAATCGAATCCACGAATTAAGTGTGTTAGTTTCATTCGACTCGCTCGCCCTATATGAGGCCCGATGGAAGGTTCAATAAAAAAAACAACAACAACAACGCGTAAGCGTGTTTTCCATTCAAAGCTGCTGTTGCGTCGATAAGTGCAGTACCGCAGTAATTTCAACTTCACAAATCCAACGGAGCAACGACTCGACTGAAAGCCTCACTGTAAACTCCGTTACGCTCAGCTAGAAAACCCGTTTTGGAAACGATCCAACTGGAGCGAACAGAACTGATTGATGTTCCGCACCAGATGTTTTCCAAGTCCAATCTCGTCTGATCTGTTCGGAAAAGTTTCCCTCATTTTTCACCAGTTTCCAATGATTTTTACACCTAATTGGTCGAATTTCCGTGACGTAAACTGCGGCTTCCTTCAAAACGCGTTCCCTCAGTTGTGTTTTAGTCTGTAATATTCCATGAGAGGGAGGGAGGGAGGGAGGAAGAATAATTAGTGTACGCGAAACTTCTGGAAACTGGTTGTTCGTAAAATAGCTGTATTTTTTGTGTCACAGCATTCCATTTGATGACTTTTTGGAATATATATTTTTTTGGGAAACTATCTGTAAAACTTAGCGAAATCATCAAAACGGTCTTGTTCTTGCTCGGCGGTCTCACAAGTATAATTTGAGTTATTGTTAGCAAAATAGTGAGGACGCCTTATAAAATAGAAACGTAAAAAGAAGTACGCTATCTCCAAGGGGTTTTCAATATTGACACCACCGTCAGTACCAATAAATACGCTAAAACCAGGTCAGCGATGAAAGGCACGAAGGAACCTTAAAACCCCCTTTTGAAATAGGAACGGATGGAGGATGGATGGTAACGTCGTTAGTTAACTTTACCGAGAAGGTAAGGAAAGTACCCGTGTGTCGAAAAAGAAAGTTTCGTCTGACTTCGCTCGAGCTGAGGCTCACTAAATACAAAAAAAACGCGATTTCAGCGTGCGGTTGGTGTGAGTGTGCGTGTGTATAGTTCAATTTGTGAGAAAACGGGTGTACCGCATGAGTTGGTTTTTTTTTTATTCTAGATTTTAGGAAGGCGTGAAAATAAGGTTATGAGTGAACACTTGAAGTTACTTCATCTGATCGATAGGCTCCATTATCTCTTAGATTGCCTTGGATTGAGCCGTTAAGGCTTCCCTGCTATCTGTTGTTCTTGAAACTTCATATTTCTGGTGCGTGAAACCCTTTGTTGAATCCAACCGTGAGTGTAGTTGGGTGTTCGTTTTTTGAATTCGGAACGCGTTGCTATTTATAGTTCCATATGACACTTTATTTCAGCCTACCTTACCGATGTTAGTGCGGTGTCACGGGTTAACCAGAGCGTTATTCGAAAAGGAAAAGTTTCCGTCTTTCAGCATGCTACAGCTCACCTGTATCTTCAAAGTTCGGCCAGAATCAACTCTGAGAGAGAGAGGATGAGGAATTTCAATTCGCTCTTACGGCCAGCTGCGATAGTTTATTGTGACGTTCAGTCGGTTTTCCTCCTCTACCAATGCGGCGCACTTCTGTCCGCACGTAACTCGTAAAGCCTTGAAAGCACACATCCCACCTAGCCTGCAATGAATCTTTTCTCCTCTGGTGTGCGTTATTTTTGACATGAATAATTCTTACAACTGGTCAGCTAAAATCATCTCCAAATTAAGGAATTGTCGCTTTTAGAATTGTCCTTTGCTTTTTATGTTTCAAAGATTCCGTCGGAAAATACTATTTGAGAAAATGTAAGCGCGTGCGTGTGTGTGTCCTTGAACGAAGTTAACAGTTTAAACTTATCCCGTAACACATCAAGGATGCCACAATAGACTTATGAGCGAACCCATCTCAAAATGATCACAGTTATCTTAGAGATCGAAACGCGAAGTCTTTTTGCTGTGTTACGGGAGGGATTAATATTGAAACAGTATCGCACTAGATGAGTCGGGAAGTAGTATGATAGAATCCGAGGGCAATTGGAACACAGTTTTATTCTCAATTACATTCGGAGAAGTTTTACCACCACAGACAGGGAACACTGAGTGGGAGCCGTCCCGTGCGCGGGCGACTCGGCAGCGAGGGAACCGGCTCGGTTACAACTGACGGCAGCGAAGTCTCGAGCGAATCGGGGCATTGAGGTGTCCAGTCAGCATAAATGCTTCGGACGAGCCTCCGCTGAATCGAAGGGTTTGGTTCGCCCCGTTCCAGCTGAAAAACGGCTGTAACTGTTATGATTAAATTTGTTCTGTTCGGAATGACGTAACAGCGTTGGAATGTTTGCTATTGCTAAAATGAGTGGGAAGAGAGTTTTTAGTATTCTTACCAGTTTTCACTAAAAATTATTGCAGTTCAGTTTTCTCTCCATGAATCCCTCTCATAGTTCTCAAGAAATATTATAATTGTCCGCTCTATTTAACGACGGCTGTTAGATTATTGTAAATCAAACTGCGCTCGTTTCGTTGATTACGTTTATTCAGCGTTTATCGTACGACTCCAGAACAAGTCTGTTTCCTCATCAAAATGACTTTCTGAACACTCTTTAAACAGTTACCAGGTGTGTTGAAAAAATAACGGGAGTTTTAGTTTTTTTGAAGAAAAAATTGATTTGTCTACATTAATGTTGTTGCCTTCAAAATAGTCCCCATTAGATATGCACTTGTGCCAGCGCTTCTTCCAATCGTCGAAACACTTCTGAACTTCGATTTGAATCGAACTGACTTCGATTTATGAGATAGTCTTTAGCTCTTTCAGTGTCATCTATGCTTGTAAAACAACGGCCCTTTAAGGTTGTCTTTATCTTTCGAAATAGGAAAAAGTCACACGGAGCCATGTCTGGCGAATATGGAGGCTGGGGCATCGTTACAGTATTGTTTTTCGCCAAGTATTCACGAATAAGCAACTTCCATTCGACTCTGTTTTTGTTCTAAATTCAACAATTTTGGGACAAGTTTTGCTTCCACGCGTTTCATACACAAAACATTCGAAAAACTTGCATGGCTTGAACCAATCGATATGCTTACATCATCAGCGACTTCTCTGATTGTGATTTGGCGATCATTCATACCATTGCTTTCACTTTTTCCACACTTGCGTCGGTTGACGGTGCCTTCAGGACAATCTTGGAAACGCGTATGCTACTCGTAAACTCTGGTTTTACTCATTAGAGACAAACCATAGGCCTTTGTTAACATTTCACACACTTTGTTACACTTTCATTGGATTTTTCACGCAAATTTCGATACGAATTCTTTGATCCGTTTCCTTTTATCAAATGAAAATCGCCCAGCTCATAAAAACACGTCTAACCTTAGCGGCTCCCACAGACAAATTAAGCAATGAATACTGTTGAACGTTTTATCATACTTCAGGGCATACTGTCATAATAAAAAGACTCTCCAAACCCGCCAGATTTCAAAATTACCATTAGTTTCTGAACACACCTCGTATATCGGTCATTATAATTCTTGAACAGTGAACAGGACGAGTTCTAACTTCTAAATATAATTTTCCCTCGTAAACGATGATGTACCAGTACACATATGGTGGAAAAATCAAACACGCAGGTAACATCATCAGAACGTTGGGGCTGGAGGGTCGTCTTATTGTAACGAGTGGCCTTTCACGGTGTTTAAGTGAGTCAGTTCAAGCAAGACGGCCTGGCGCTGCGGTCTTTTGCCTATTCAACGCCTGCAGCCAACTTCTCTGATCTTTCGCGTTTAGATGCAACAAAAGTCGTTTTTAATTTTGATCACAAATTAGGCCGATTATTTTTGCTATGGTTCTTCTGCGCGGCTCCTGAATTGAATTCCCACGTACAGACAGCTTCCCATGCGCCGGAGGTAGTTCTCTACTCCGAACCTATCTGGGCAATCCACCAACTCCTACTTGCCGTTCGACAACGAAATTGAATCACTTCCGAATCCGATTTGATATCGAATGGCTCGGTGACATATTTCTCAATACATATCAATTGAGTGTGTGGTTGTCGTCAAGCCCTCAAGTGGTTTATTGAGACGATTATATACATTTACTAACCCGTTAGTACACTATATAAACTATAAATTGTCTTCATCAGATCAATGCGTTGTTAGGGCTACTCAATTGACGGATTCCAGTTCCCGCGCATGGATCTTGTTCGTATGTCGCAACTAATTACGTATACTAGAAATGGGTTAGGAGAGGGCCTCATTTTCAGGAAGGGTTAAACGGGAGGGTGGTCCGCTTGTCAGGGACTTAGTGCGGATAAACTTCAGCTTTATAAGGCGGATTAATGAAAGATCCAAATGGGAATGTGGTGGTCCCACTCTTGAGGGCCATGGTACATTGCGCAGGCGGATCAGTGAGAAGCAGGTGCAGGAGTTTATGGGCCGAGGATGCAGTCAGCGATACTACTAGATGCGCTGTGAATAGTTTTTCAGGCAGAGCTGTGTGCGTGCAACGAAAAAAAGATATACATTATGTCTGAAACGAAAAAAGATATACATTATGTCAGACAGTCAGGCTGCCCTTAGGCTCTGGATTCTTATACTATCGAGTTCGAGCTGGTTAGGGAATGCCTGACTGATCCACCTGCAAAGGAACCTTGGCAAAGGAAAGCATCTCAAGATTGTGTTGGGTGCCAGGAACAGAAGGGAACGAGGAACCGGCGAGAGACGTATCTGTAGTTTTCCCAGTGGAACCTGAGCGGGAAACAAGTGGGTGGAGGAGTACGGGGCTGTCTATTGGTAGGATGTGCCTAGCCAAAAGCAGTTAATGTTCTTTCCAAGACTCTCCAAGGAGCGAGCAAGAGGGACATCAGTCTGAACAAAGAAAGTATACGGATGGTAAATGGCTTGTTAACTGGACACTGCCCTCTGAGCAGTCCAAGATCTGGCAAAGATTGCCAGGCGCAGAGTTACAGATTCTGCGGGGCATGTACAGTTTTTATGCGAGGGGCTGGCTGTGGTGTGCCTCTGAGTGCTTGGGGTTCCTCAGCTGTAGACGGGTAAGGTTCCTGGGGTGGACCAGGCTGTCCAGGCTGTTGTGTGAGAACAATGTTACGCATTGCAGACAACGCATCTCATAGCTCATGTATGCCCACACCATAGGCCCATTCGAGGCCGCAGTGGGTTTTTTTCTTGCGTAAAATTTCGAATAAACAAAAACAGAAATGAACGTACACCACATAAATGTGACATACCAATCTACCTGCCTACCAAAATTCTATTCGTTCGGTTCCACCATAAACGAAGAACTGTCCCGGATTGTGCCCTACTTTCATGGTAACGGTATGGTAATCAATGCCAACAAATGTTTCGTCATGATAATGGGGCACCAGCAGTTGACATCACCTTTTATTGCGGAATGTACGACGAAAGTTGTAATTGACAGACCATGAATCAGGTACATAGTAGAGGTCAAGTATCTTGGGATAGTGATGAGCGTCTGTGGAAAAACCCTGCCAATAATTACACAATGGTTTATTATTCTCGTGAACAGCTCGACCTAGTATTACTGCTGAGAGACCCATTCCATCTGATTCAGCATCGAAAAATACTAGTAAACCATACGAAACATGACCTGACCACAATGGAACTACGGAAACTAAATATTCCCCCGGCGCCAGGCGCCCGTAAACGTCTGTAGGCATTTATGATCCGATGTAGGGGTGTGCGAAGTAAGTGGCCCTAACCTTCCTCCGCCCTGTCGGGCAAATAGAGTCAGGGAAATTGTGACGGGGACTTCCAGCGAACCCTCGGCAATTGACACAACGTTGCGAGTGTGAGTCGAGCGGGCGGCGTTGCGAGTCGAGCAGGCGGGTGGTTTTAATGAGACGGGAGGGAGGGAGGGAGTACTAACGAAGAAACGTTGACTTCTGTTGTAGTTCCCGCGAGTTCTTGCAGTTAGTTGATTTAACAATTAGTGTAATTTCCCGATACGTAGTTGTACACGTCTGATACTCATTGCATTCGAACTAGGACGTAAAAATACCGTGAAAATGATACGAAACACGGCTTATTTGCGATTATACTGCGTTTCGTTATTTTTTTTTAACCATTTTTTGTCCATAACAACCATGGGCTTCATCCGATCGAATTGCCGAGATGGCGGGCACAACTAGATACCAAATGGGATTTTTGTGCGAAAGAACGACTTTTTTTGACAACGTTAAAGGCACAAAACACCCGGACGGGGGACGGCGGACGGACATTGCAGATTTGGAATCCCCATGTCTTGAAACGAAAAGTATCAAATTTTGAGGGGGATTTGTAAAAAAATTTTCGTGACCGAAAACATAGGGTTATTTTTCAGAATGAATAATAAACCAAAATCCATGTTGCCCTCCACCAGCTCCGACGGCTTGCAATACATTTTCCGTTCTCGGCCACACTTTGACTTGTACAATCGCCCTTGGGCCGTTCAACGAGTATGAAGTGCGGGTTAGTAGTCCTCTGCGATTTAAGCAGTGAACGGATTCTTGCTTTGCAGCGAGCCCAGAATGCTCTTATTGGATTCGCTTTTCGCTTGAAATCAGCTGGAAGTGTCACGCCATAGTTTGTCAAGTTAAGCTGGCTGTAGATCTCTCGGAAAATCGAACTTGCTGTATCCACACTCGCTTTCAAGTAATTAACATTTCGGCCTCCATTATTCCTCGCGGACCAGTTTGCATTCCTTACCTCGATTCACGACCATCGGACCAGGAAAAAATTTCGTTGTAGTTCCACGTCACCGTACATCTCTGTACAATTGCTCATTGAACGCTACGGCTTTCAGACGTCATAATAATGATCCAGATCTTCTCGACTTCAACGGTTAAAAATCAGTTAAATCGTTCCGGAACAATTTCTAGAAAATATTACTAGAAAACTTAGATGAAAATATGGACAAATACTTATGGAATTATCCACTTTGGGCTTACCGGAAATTGGCCATCTTGCGGTTCATCCTATTTTGAAAGTAGGCGGTACTTTCGCTTTTGAGCGCTAGTCATTTTTGACTCGGGTGGTACCTGGACGCCATACATGAGCGACGTCATTATTCGATTATTATAAAAAGTGACATAGATGATTTGCCGTTTTCTCTGCCGTTCTTCACATACCAAAATACTTCAAACTGTACAGTATGTGAAGCAATTATGTTTCAACGGCTAAAAGAATGGCGTTTCATGAACGTCGTACAAAATTTACAATTTATTGCCATTTATGAGTAGGAAGATAGTGTGACGGGGTACATTGTTTGAAATTTATTTCTGTTGAAGCACGTTCCGCATGAACGCTACCTATTGTATTATCCGCGATAATTCGCCAGATAATGAGGAACGTCATGTTCCACCTTATTGAATTTCGACGTGTTTCCGCTGTTACAGGCGTGAGGATGCTGGACGGAGATGTCACGGACGCTGTGGAAGCTCGTTCTCTCTCGCTCAACCCTCAACATATTGATATTTATTCCGCTTCCTGGGGCCCAGACGACGATGGGAAAACTGTGGACGGTCCTGGAGCCCTCGCAACGAGGGCTTTCATCAACGGAGTCAACAAGGTTAGTGTTTACTTTGCTCTTTAATCAGACCAGATGACCAAAACAAACAATTTAGTGGATACAGTATTTTAGAATTGCTCCCTCGTGTATCAAATTTGGAATATTAGAGTTGATCGTAGATTGAATGTAAACTAAACCTTGATTGGAGATTATCGTTGATTCTGCGGAAATTCGTACGTCCTTTTGAACGCCTCACCGATCACACAATATCTCATTAAATTGTGCTGATAACCAACAAAACAGACTACGCCGAGGACGATATTCCAGATTGAAGGGTGGTGGAGGGGTGTCTGTTGGTTACCATCCAGTTTCATAGTAGATCAGCATTCGTGGATGCCTGTCGAACAATCCTTCAAAGGCAACGTCGGATTCCTCAACCTGAATTCTCTCCAAGGCACTTTCACAAAAGTAATACGACCCGTAGTGGCATTCTCTTCCAATTCACCAGCACGTGCAAACTTTTGATGAGCTCGGGAAGGAAGAGAATTTGCCGAATGCCACGGAGTCTTGCCCGTTGAGTGACTGCCTCAGGTCGCGGATGGCAAAAAAAACCTCATCCGCACAATTTACCCCTAAGCAACGATTGATATTACCATTTTATGAACGGTATGATTCCTGTTAATGCATTAAATTGCTGTCACTCTGAAACAGAAGAGTCCGGCGTGTGTTTTGTGCGAAAAGAGATGAACCATCGTGGTCGGATTCGGTGGAAGAATATTTTTTGTAAATTCGGTGCTACACTGCACACAACTTTATTCAGCCCCATGCGCATTCAAGGATTTTCATGGTTTTACGTAGAAAGTGGCGCTTAAGTTTACGGTATTTATTGAGTTGCTTCTACTCATGCGACGACTGTCACTGAGCCATCAGTTCACGCGGGATTTATGAGACTGTCAACATGTGTTTTTGAGAAGGATTTTGGACGTCCAGAGTAAACACTGTGTGAATCGATGTAAAGTGAAACGGCTGTGGTTTGAGTCCCAGAATATGTGAAGTTGCTTTTATTTATGTGATGGCCAATATTTAACTCTCATCATATAGGTAGCCCCTAGATTTTTTGTTGTAGTAACTCTGGTACCATACGCTCGAGATTTGTCGGAACATGTTGCACTGCAATAACTTGTCGTTTAAATGTTTCATAATTTATTGCGCGGCTCACGTCGTTCGTTCACAGAATAGAATTTTATGGATCTGTCGCGTCTTTGATACTCTGCGTCATGGGAGACGGCTTCGAAAGATGAGGACTCTTGGCTTTCATGAAAACGCTTACGACTGGGTTGAAAGTTATCTGGGTGGCCGGTCGCAATGCGTTAAAGTTGATGGCTCTCTTGGAACGTATACTGAATATAGTGCTTATGGAGTTCCTCAGGGTACGGTTTTGGGGCCCCTTCTATTTATTGTTTATATTAACGAGTTAGGCAGGATTGGTATGGGTGGTGAGATAGTCTTGTTCGCGGATGATTCAGCTTTATATTTTGCAGCTGACAGCTGGGAGAGCGTGTCTGCCCACGCGGAACAAGGTCTTCAAACTGTAAATAACTGGTTTATAAGAAATGGACTGACATTAAGTTTGCCTAAGACGAGTTTCTTGCCTTTTTATCTGTCAACATTGAGCATGCCGGCCAGCAACTTCAAGTTGCACCTCCATCACGTTAAGTGCGACTTGAATACATGTACCAACTGTCCTGAGATATCTAGACGCTCCAGTGTGAAGTACTTAGGTATTCTCTTGGACTCCAATATGAAATGGCTGAGTCAAATTCAGTTAGTGCGTAAGAGAATGAGGAAGCTTATCTACGTTTTTTCACTACTAAGGAATATTCTTACGCAGACGCTCATGCGAACAATTTATTTTTCACTAGCTCAATCAGTGCTGCTCTATGGGCTGCCTGCGTGGGGTAGCGCCTACGCCTCAACCATCAACCCGGCCTTTATCTGTCAAAAGAGCCTTTGTCTGTGTTGCTACAAGGAGCAAATTTTCGGATCACACTAGCCCTATCTTCAGTAAGCTTCAGATTCTCAAAATGAGTTCTCTGGTAGAAGTGAGCAGCCTGAAGCAAGTCCTCAAGGAAGGGAGGTTTTCACTTCCTTCTCACGATGTATTGACCAGGTTCCCGTATCAAGGCCAAATCGCTCTTCCATTTGTGCGAACAACTGCTGCGCTGAATTTTTATTACTCCTCGGGTATACGAACATATAATAATCTTCCTTCCAGTATAAAAGAGGAGTTGGCCGAACACCCAAAGCAAAGAAATAAAATATTAAAAGAGTGGTTTTTACAGAAGCAAAGTACCTAGGGAAAATAGAAGGATGTTTCTTTGGTTTTCATTTTATACTCGTAGTTACTTATACGTTGGTATCTCCTCGCTCATCGATGTGTAAAATTGCTCTTCCGTTTGTAATCTAGCTACCTAATATTGGTCTCTTTATGACGGCGATTATAGTAGCTACTAATATATGGATTATGAATAGGTAGGTAATTTGTCAATAATTTATTATCTGTTTTCAGTTCACATATGCTGACTCGTTCTCCCTAACGCGGGCATTGCCCATAAGGGGAACTAATTTTTCGTTCTACTATTGTGAATGTTGTTTCTACTGTCTTGTCTTATAAGAAAATAAAGTTTATTTCATTCATTCATTCAGAAAATTTTCATAACCAAAATTTAATCATCGTTGGAGCCGAGATATAGATTCTTTGTTATGATTACTATGATGACTATGAGTTAATTTAGAGCCAATTTCATGATAACCTGCAGGCGAAATATCAAATTTGAGGCGATTAGTTCCAACGGTTTTTTCGCAAACGGCGTTCACAGACTCTTCTCTCAAATGCTACTTGTCGGACTCTTTTGAAACGCGAAAATCTGAAGAAAATGAAACGAAACAGCTTCAGGTGATAACCAATTTTCCTTCATTTTAAGCTAAATAGGTCAAACGAATAGGTTAGTAGCGAGAAATAAAACGTATACTGAGCAAATGAAAAAATTAAATGTGGCACTAATAAGGAAGCTAAACAAAGTTATAATGAACTGAAAGATAAACAAGCAGTTGATAAAGAAATATACGAGTGTTTTTCCTGCATAGTGTTATGATACAAAAAAAATTACTTGGGAACCTACGATTAGAACAAGAAGAAGAAAAAACGAAAATTTAACCAAAATGGCGAAAACGATTGTACAAACTAAAAACCTTGCACTTCTACCTATATAACCTGCATGCCAAATAAAAATAAATAAAATTTGAACTAGCTTGGCGGCTTCTCTCCTCCTTCAAACCTGAAGTCTTCTCTTTGAAGTTCTATCTAAAGTCGCAAATGAGAATTTAAAAGTGGCGGGTAACGAGAAGGCCCCCCGCCGAGCGGGACACGAACAGCAGAAGTTTGTTGCTTTCTTCACTGCTTGTTTTCCATAACCTCTGCAAAATGACCGATCTGATGAGCTTCCATAGTATTGTTCCCACAGCTCGATCAACTGTACTCCGGAAACCAATTCCAAAATTGCCACCGTTTACTGGTATGCCATTTAAACCAGTCAGTCTCTCCCTTCACTTGTGGGGCCGAAAAGTCTGCAGGCCAGTCATCAGGAGAAAATTCTGGACGATGTGACGAGTCGAACTGGCGGATGGTTGGAGATAGACGCGAAGCAGCGCGGGAAATGAGAGCAGGCCGGGGAGAAATGATAACTTTAGTTGTATTGTCCCGCGACTTCCTTCAAGTAGTTGAGTTTGTCTCACTACAATTATTTTGATTTCACTGTTTTCTATCTAGACCGGTCTTATTCGACTCTATTCGACCAGAAACGACGTATTTACTATAAAACTTCCAAAATTTCCTTGACAACATACGAACATTGCATATTTGGATGCCTTGAAACGTGAAGTGAGACATGTCTGACACACAATTTCTCGATCGGTGGAGGGGAGTTGCGTCAAGGAACCGATTTTTTCGCGGCAACAGCAGACCAGGCGAGAGACGATGATGTAGAAGGACTTTATTTGAATTAATCACCTGCTCCTTACTTATGTAGTCGCGAGTACTCAACACTTCGTTGTTAAAACAACAGTCTGTACTCCAGTTGTTGCTTGGTCGCTATAACACTATTTACCTGCATCGTGTCCAGTTGGGCCCACTTCTCCTATTCCAAAAACGTTCTGTGTATTCGTTAACGGCGCTGTTTCTTAGCATTACTAATAAGTCACATCTTGCATCTCCTTGAATACGTAAGTATAAAAATTCCTCAGACAATCGATTCAGATAAATATGAACTTGTAACCAAATATACCACTCTGTTGGATAACGCAACTCTTCAAATCAACTTTTCTTAAACTTGGTTAACAACATAATCCAATGAGAAAACGGATTCAGTTTTTAAGTAGTAGAACGGAACCAAATAGCGTTTTACAAGTTTACGTAAACTGAGTGA
Source organism: Pachypeltis micranthus (assembly GCA_020466155.1). Lineage (NCBI taxonomy): Eukaryota > Metazoa > Arthropoda > Insecta > Hemiptera > Miridae > Pachypeltis > Pachypeltis micranthus. The sequence goes on from CM035769.1 coordinate 47,160,269, forward strand.
TGAACAGATTGGGTTAATAACTAGATAGTTGTCGACTGTATAGGGGACGGAGGAAAGTTACGTAATACATCGCTCAAATTGTTTTTCTTCTCGGATAGTTCACAACAACATGACGATATTGTACGTTTTTAGTTCGAAGTTACGAGTTCAGAGAAATATGATTTTAGTTCACTTTTTACGTATAAATTTCGCATATTTATTTTTACAATGTGTGAGTGTTCCTTTAAGTTACGTTGAGAACGTTGCTTGGTTTTGTCTTGTGAGTGTATGTATAATTTTCCTTCGGACGTCGTAAGTAAAAATGTCTCAACAAGCCCTGGTCTTTCATAAATGTCGAGTTTGGGTCAAGTGTTGAGATCGGGCGTCGTCCAAAGGAAGACCACAACTAATTCCGATCTTTCCCTCGAAAGGGCTTCCCATTAGCTCCCACTCGTTTGGGACCTGTGAAGATTAATGTGATCTCATTTCGAAGAAGAAACAGGAACCGGTTTTCGATTTTCCTACCAACCAATAACGTACAGCAGTTGCTCCTTGTTACCACCGAGGGAATCAGTCAATAAACCTCAACTCCCGCGTAATGAACACGTCGCGGTTCCGTCGGGTAGGCGGATCTGAATAAGCGAAACCGTCACAATCGAGGAGCGGAAGAACTGTCGCCCTGACTACTCCATCTGTCTCGAAGAGTAGAGTTAATGATTTGAAGAGGCACAACCTTCCCGGTAACGCGCGAGGAGTGGTGAGTAAAAGAAGGGTAGGAGGGGGAAAAAATAGGGCAATTTGCAACTCTACAATTCTCCGCACGTCCATCACACTTCGCGCCCATTAGTTGATATTCAGATCATTACGTAACACACTTATTTGCAAATCTGCCCGGACTCCTGTTTTAGGGAGTGAGTGTGTGAATGTGAGTGACGTAGTAATCTACTCGTTAGTTCTGTCTTTTATATCAACGGCTTAATTTAATTCTATTCAACTCTGTATTCATCACACTACCTCTATTTATCACACTTCCACATCCAAAGGGGGAATTACCAGCTATGAGAGTTGATATTTTTGAAATTTGGCAGGTTTCCCGCTACATGGGGCTAACAACCACCCCATGACGTGGTTGTAAGTTGTTGATTATTGATTAAACTAATCTTTTTGTGTGTGGGCAACCCTTGAAGTTGGAACTGGGGTCCGCTAGTTGGGACCAAGAACCCCCTGCCACATAGTTTCGAGCTGTCGACAATTCTCTTATTAAATAGTTTTCAGCGAAATCACTCACGCATTTTAATTTAATCCTGAAATTGTGATCTACATACCGATAGCAATATTTTGTCGTCGAACTAAATTGATCTAATGGGACGTATCTTAACTGAGCTTCACTTGGTCAATCCAAACATGACTTGTTGCGTTGCGTATGAAAATTGGGTAGTGATTAGTGTTCCAGAATTCATTAGGTGATTATTGAGACTGCCATCATAGTTATAGGTTTACTTCATCCTGCGGGGTAGGAAGAAAAGAACCTGAAAAATACAGAATGAGTTTTCCTCTAATGTTAACATTTCATAAACTTGTGAAGAAGAGGATATGCTTCTGAGCAAAATTTAAAGTTGTTAATTGGATGAAATTGAGTGGGGAACGGCTAGACCAAATCAGATCAAATTTTATGTGTAGTTAGCAGCATTAAATAGGATGCCAACATTTTTTATTAAACAAATACCAGGTTTGTGGACAACTACCAATATCCTCATTGTGATATCATGGCACAACAGCAGATTGAAAATTGTCGAACATTCTGGCATTAATCGATTTCAGTAGTTATTGCTCGCATATATCGTTCGTATAACACCAGCTCTCCCGCAAAGTGCAACATATACTGTAGGCATTTCATATTCATAAGATAATCAGGAGCGACCTCAGAAATTCCGGAATTCTAACTTAAGTTGTTTTTATACTCCAGAATATCGTATACGAACCTTCCGAAAAAAAGTCAGGTGCGCAGCATCCCACAATTTTCCTTATCTCTACGTCTATTGACATGGGTTTTTCTACTAACTCAATTTATCGCTCTCACAATTCATTTGGACGTGGTAAAACGTAACTCCAGCAGACAAACAGAAAGCGGTAGCGCTTACAATAGTCCTGTTTATCTTATGAACGTTATTAAAATTTCGTCGTATAGGTACTTGGTTAGAGTACCATCTGAATTAGTTCGAAGATAGTAGTAACATTTGAGCGGAGTTTTAAAAGAAGAACTACGCTAAAATCGATTTTTCTCGAATTGTTTAGTAATTTTTGTGCCGCTCTCGCCATTTCCTCGAGGATGGGAGTTTTATGATATTTTCGTCTCATCAGGAGCTGTCTATAGGCAAATTTAATCAAAACCGTTAGAGCTGGTTTTGAGAAAAAATTTGTTTATTGTTTTGATATTTATCGAAAATATGTTTAGGTTTTGGCTGATTTTCCTCTCATCCTTATTTTGGCGTCCTATAGTGATCTGCGAGCTAGATATCAAGTTTGAGGTGATTCGGTTCAGCAGTTTTCTCTCAATCACGTTGACAGACACAGGCCATTTTACCAAATAGTGTTTTTCGGCCTATTACATAACTTTCCTTTCTACTTCGTAGAGCCAAGGAAAGTAAAAATTGAAGTCAACAATCCAATTTATAATCCATACGATGGTTACTCCATAATGAAAGTGACGTAAGTAGAAATAACGTAGGATTTTCTGGCTAGGGAACGTTGAGTTAATTTCCAAGAGGCTCAGTGAAAACAAAAAGATTAGGTTTGCCGCTAGACCGGTGACAACTCTCTCTACGTGGGGCTGAAGGAAGTTGTGCAATGTACCACACTTATATTATTTGAGAAAGATCTTGTCTCCTGTTCTAGATCTACACGATCTTCATAATTCTGACAATCAGTCCAATTTGTTTCTAACCTAGTTAACGTGAACCTGATCGCTTGTGTTCCTAAGTTTCTTAAACTTATTGAGGTGCCCTTCGCTAATGTCCCCACTTTTATTGAATAAAAAGCTTAAACCTAATTCATTCGCAGGATTTTTCCTCAAAGGCCTAATGGTTTGAAAATTACAAAGAAAAACGCTGCAAATTAGTACGGAACGATTTCTTATTCTCTTGCACAGCATGATTCTGATGTATCCTATTTAGTCCAACGCCGTAAAATATTAACCTAACGTGGCTCTAACAACGATTCAACAAACTCAGACGACGATGTTTTTAGAGCACTTCCAATACCCATCACATTCGGTCCAGCGTTGAAATATGCTAGTGAACGATACGAAACATGGGCTGGCTATGACGGAACAACCAAAATTAACGTTTTCTACTGGCACGACGAGACAAACCGAATTGACGGGTGGTTGGAGGCAGGAGCTGCGGAGATGAGTGCGGGCCAGGGAAAACCATAATTTTCGCTAAATTGTCTCTCGAGTTCCTTCCGTCAATTTTTTGCCCCATAACTACTATGGGTGTCGTCAGATCGGGTTGCCGAGTAGACGGTCACAACTAGATACCGAATTGAATTTTTTGTGGGAAGTAACGGATTTATCGTTATCCGTCGTGTATGCTGGCTTGCAGATTAGGAACCTCAATGACTTGAAACGTTATGTATCAAATTGTCAAATTTGCGTGGGGCCAAGGAAGCTAAAAATCCCAAGTTCTTGAATTTGTTTGGTAAGATATTTCCTGTTGGGCGTCGGAGTGAAGGAGCATGAGTTGGCGTAAATGAAATAAATGAGGAATAACGTGGTGAGTGTGATGGAGGACTGTATTAACAGTCCGTATGATAAATTAATGATACGAGTGCGAGAGAGTATTTTCGCGATGCAAGAGGGTCTCTAAATAAGTGAACTGGTCGCGGGGAATGAGACTGGAGAGCGAGTGATGCAGCGGCTGAACTGTGAGACGAGTGTCGTTTTCGGGTTGGGTCTGGGAAGAACTGAGAGCCTGTTTGGGGGTGGTGAGTGGGAAAACACTGAAACGGGAAGTCCCATAACCTCAGCTGATTAATGGGCCTTAGGGATGAGAAAACCCCAACCCTGCACCTGAGCTCTCTAAGATTCTCAAAGATGAGTTCGTCATCACCGAACACTTCCTTTGTCGAGACTTGCGCGATGCAGGTTGCAGGACACACCACAGGCTTCTTTTTTTTTGGAGGATCGTGCCGACAGTTCAGGGAATAAATTGAGAGCTCTGAGCAAAAATATATTCCAGTCGCTATTTCTAATCATTGTGACGATTTAAGGTTTTTTGGAACTTCCCACACAGAAATGCACCTCTTCGGGAACAAAAAATCGGTGCTTCGTTCTATAGTTCGTTTCGGATCGAGCTTATTATGGTGCCTATCGTGGCGGTCTCCCTAACAAATTTGAGCTGTTTCGGGCCAGCCCTGCTCTCACATTCCGTTTCGTGGAGTTTTCACGAAGAAAACTCAAAAGCACTCAATTCCCGTCCTGGTACGCTTGGTTCCCGAACACTACAGTGAAAATTAGCTCTGTAGTTAGTGGGGTTTCGGCAGGAAATACACGGATATTCGTTTTCGTGCTATCGTTTTTAAAATAAATACAATTATCATTATTTCTTCCACGGGGAACGAAAGTAATAGAGTTCAATCCTTTTTGTATCGAAGAAAGTTAAAAGAATGAACTTCAGCGCGGGTTTTAGCGCCCGATGTTTTTCTACATAAACCACGGCGCTATCGGCAAGCGTGAATTCCAAATCGGCGGCAATGCAATCGTTTGTAATCCGACCTCGTCGTTTTACAGCCCCACGACTTTCTCCTCAGAGAATTTGGTCGAAAAGGTTTGGGATGGGAATTCGGCTAACTCATCGAATCAGGAAAAGAAAAAAAAAGAAGTCTTCCAGGGCCTTCTTTCTTATTCGGGTTCGTCCCGTCCAGGGCGTTGGCTTTGGAAGAAGTTGGCTGGGTTTTCTGGTTGGGCGGACGGGCTGCTACCAAACTCGGGTCACTTCCAAACAGGTTCCCTCCGCTTTGCCGTCGTGGCTTTTCTCCTTTTTCTTTTTCCAGTCATTAACCTTTTACTATCCTGTTCTACAATCGACTCTTTCCAACCCCTTCTCTGTGAGCCTGCCTCTAGTTTTCGTTACTTCTCCGCGTGGAAATGTCGCTTACCTTTCAGGGCCAACCCACTCCCTGCGCGACGGGAGCGGTTACGAATTGCAAAGCTCGAAATCATGGAAAATGTCGTTTGTTTCAATTGAAAATATCTCTCAAGAAGATGAAACACGAGTTGGATCAAATTCTCTTCTCTCGTTCTCACGAAAAGTGTGAAGAACTTAAGGTTTCGAGGCATTTTGGTCTCTGTCGGGTACTCTAGTACCTATCGATGGAAACTGCCTTAGATGGCTAATTATTGTTGCGTTTCACAAAGCTGTAGTGCACAACGAAGAATTTCGCTTTACAAGATAATTCACACACTGTTTGCTTCAGGTAAAAGGCTAATTGGGTGGATGGTTCAAAACTCGTGCTTGGCAAGACGAAATTTTCAATTTCATGACAGACAGCAATGGGGTAAATTATCGAACATTTTGGCGATAGATTTTAGTGCAGTTATTTGTATAAATTGTTGTGGAGGGGGGGGGCAGTAATTTACGTTCCAGGGATATTAGGATTTAGAAAATGTCCCGAGACGAATGAAAGGAGATTTATAACTCAAAGTGAATTCTCTGCGGGACAATCAGCTCTTTTCAAACATTTGATAGAACTTCAACAATATCTGATGCGGTGACATTCCAACAGTATTATTACTTCAGTTCGTAATATGATACAGCGAAGAAAGGCATATACTGCCTCACTAATTCGAACAAGTAGTTGACTTTATAAATATTCTTCATTGTTACTAATTTGAAAAAATGTTGTTCTTGTACAGGGAAGAGGAGGTAAAGGCTCGATATTCGTTTGGGCCTCCGGCAACGGCGGAAGGGATCACGACAACTGCAATTGTGACGGCTACACTAACTCAATATGGACGTTGAGCATCTCCAGTGCGACGGAAAGCGGCCTAGTCCCTTGGTATTCCGAAGCTTGCTCTTCTACACTCGCTACGACCTACAGCTCCGGCTCGACCGGAGAGAAACAGGTTAGAATCGGCATACATTTAGGTGGAGAGACGCATCGCACAACTTTCCCCTGCCCCACGTTCATCCTTTTCATCACCATAGTTTTCATACAGTTTTAACGAATTATGAAGGTTTTACCGAGAATGAATAATCGATAAAAAATCGTACGTGGGGCTGGGGGAAAGTTGCGTGGTGCACTCCATCCAATCTTTGTTCTAATATTCATTCTGGATAATGAACGTATGTTTTCGGTCAGGAACTTTTTTTTTTTAAATGTGACAGTGTACGTTCCAGTATACGTTCCTCTTGGAACTCCTTTCTTTCGCCCGAAAATCTAGTGGTGCCCGCCTGCTCGGCAATTCGATCGGACGAACCCCATTGTAGTTATGAGCAAAATACTGTTTAAAGACAATAACGAAAACGAAATGTTGGCAGTTTTGTCGCAAATACGTCGTTTTTGGTAGCGTTTTTACGTATTTTTCGATGCTGGGTCAATTGCGCATTCTTAACACACGAGCCTCAGGTGCGTGCGACTGCGTCTAGATCGAGTACAGTGAAATGACAGTGAGTCGAAGTCTACTAATTGAAAGAACTTGGCGGACAATACAGTGAAAGTGATCGTTTCTTTCTGGCCTGCTTTCGTGTCCAATGCTACCTCCCGTCTCACAACAACTGCCCGTGAGCTCGACTCGTCACGTCGTGCCAATTGCCTACAGGCGCCTAGAATATGTCAATTCCGTTGTAGTCAGGTCATGTTTCATATGGTTTCCTGGTACTTGTCAATGCTGAATCGAGTGGTATGGGCCTCGTTGAGCTGTGTGCATTGCAACGTTTTTTATTATGTAGCAATCACTTCGCACGCTGTTCCCTAGTTCAAACTGAGGGCCCCACAGGCGGTGTGTGCTGAGAGCAGTGCTGTTCATCTTCATGCTCCATCTGTTCCGCTGGGAGCACGTCCTCCTTCCAAATAACTACACCGTCCAGTGCATCTCCCCGCTAATAGGATATTATTCAAGAGATCGTCTCAGGGTCGTCCGAGCTCCGTATGAAAGCCACTGCAGCTAAATGCTGAATTCAATTTATAATCCTCCGCGCAATTGCATGCAAGCCCGCTCCGCTACACCGTGGATTTGAATCAGAGCACATTCGCGATGCTAACAGATTAGATCGATGTTCATCGTAGGCTCCACATTATGCAAATTCCATCCGCCCCAGCAGTTGCATTCAGATCGCGGCCCCGCCAGCATCCATTCCCCCCTCCCCCTCCCCCTCATATTCCCATCATACTGCTCACTCCTCGAGAACTTTCCTTTTGTTCGACGCAACGCAAAACATCCCACTCTATCTACAGTTACACGTATTGACCGCGTATTTACCTCCGGCGCCAGACTTCTTTTTTTCTCGTGAAACAAAAGAGGACTCTCTTATCAAGAGCTGGAAAAGACAGCTCTGGAGAGGCTTATTTCGAAGACGGACTTGATGGTATTTAAGTACAAAGATAAGCCAGAATTTTTCTGGACAGCCTCGTAAAAGGATGACAAAAAGCCTCTCACGATCGGTAAACAAAGCGAAGATATAATTATTTTCTTTCGACCTCTTTTCTCCAGAATAATGTTGACTGGCCCCTTCATATTTTCCTTAGCGCTACTATATGCGAAAGAAAGTTAGGTAATCGACTAGAGAAAAGTTTTCCTCAGCTATTTACGTTTGAATGTTTTTTAGTGAGCAAAAAACCGTTCGAGCGAATGGTCTGTCAGTGTGCATGTGCGCTCAAGCCGAATTGGTACAATAGTTGAACGCTTCAACCAGATCAGACTTCCCGAGGTCAAACCTTCTTTCCTGAGGCCAATTGATGTGGTGCTGGATGCAATTCCAAGCTACTCCCGTCAGTCTACTTCTTTCTTCCAATATTCTGAATCCTGCCGAACTTAAGGAGTAGTATTTCCAGTATTGATAACGTACTTCTCCACATTTGAGCATTCAGAGAGATTTTCTGTATCCTCTTCCATTATATCACTTCTCATTCTTGGCTGTGCCTCCGTCTTGCGCCAGTCAGACCTAGTAGCACTCATGAAGGTAAACACTCTCCTCCGTCCTTACAGCAGTTCAATTATCCAAGGACTTCCTGTGTTGTGAAACCATTTGTCCTCAACATTTGGTCCGTTCAAATAGGTAGCATTCTCAGAAAAATTAGAGTCGTAGTCCAATAAACTACCACTGCGATGAAAGCTTACAACGCTCGTCAAATAATTATGAGCATTCTAGAAATTCCGGAATTCAAACCACCGCCGTTTCACTGACTACCAATTCCTACAGTTTCACCTGATAATTCCTGAACAGGAAAAACGATATTTCAAAAAAAAAGTTAACAGTCTCATGAATACTCAGTGCACTGTCTAGTTAATAATGGTCATGGCATGAGTAGGAGCAACTTTCACTCATTTCTCATAATATCCGGAATTTTAAGCGCTGCCACATTTTAGGTAAAGCGTTTATTTCACCAAGTTCAAATGAACTTGGCCTGATGCGGTAGTTAACAATTTTCGTTCCTCAAGCTTGGAGTTTGCGGTATAGATTAGTTTTATCGTAATGATGTGACAACCCAATTATCATTAATTAATGGCCGAGTTAGCTGAGTGAGTCTGACGAGATGGTAACTTGTTAATTTGAGAACGACGGGTTGAATAAATATGCAAGGGGCTTCGAAGCTTCTCAAAGCAAACCCCAAAGACAATCTGCGGTACCCCGCAGGTGCAGCTCCTTTGTTTACGCCAATTTCCGTTTCCCTCCGTCAACAGACGACTCATGCCTACGTAAACTCTGACATCCAATTTGGAAACCGAGAAACGGATAGCAGACCTAGCGAGGGCCTAGTCATGAATAGCGCCATTCGAAACCACGATTCGAGCCACCATTGCATTTTTAGTTTGGGACAATCTTGAAATTGGCTCCCATTTACAATCTAACAGAGTCAAGTTAACCAATGTTATCTAAATGGATGCCCAGAGGTGATACCCGACGTACGAATAAACGTGTTTTTCGTTAAAAATCACAGTTCGCAGTTGCTGGTAGAAATCGTATATCAGTACTTCCTTATCAGGAAGTTTTAGAAATTAGGCGAACCTATATTACCTATGACATCAACTAACGATAGCTTTTAGGGTGAACTTGAACTCATGCAGGTGACTGACAGATAGCGAAGTTGTCACGTTCAAGTAGAAGTTCGGGGTCGGGGAGTTCACTGCCACTTATTCATGAGGGGGGGGGGGGCGTTAAACTGTTCAATACAGGAAAACAGGATCAGGATCAATTTTACAATGGTAAGATGTTTATAATAAGGAGAAATACTCATTTAACACCATGTGGCGAATTAAACTTACTTAGAGGTCAAAACCTCGTGGGTTTACCGCTTGAAATCTCTGGTAGTATTCATTGTGACCCAGCGAAAAGTTAATGGTACAGGTGGTTGAGCAAGATGGATCAAAGAATAAATAGTATGGGACAATGAAGAAATTAATACTTAATTAGTTTGTAAATTGAAAATTTCATTTAATTGAGTTATGTTTCTAAAGTATTATTTATTAGATCAGAGAAAGCAGGATTGCGACTAGGGGCAAATCCAGAGGAGTTAGGAGCAGATGAGTTTGTAAGAGGTCCGTAAGAGAGAAAACAAATATTCGGCGACCGGGAGGGGGATAAGGAGCGGGGATTATCACGGTCAGCCCAAGGGTTTCTTCCAATTCCTAAAGAGCCTCCTGCTGACCAACCAACAACTTGATATGTATGTCTACAAATTTGGTTGTTTTAATTCAGACGCAGGTTAAAATCTTTTTAAATAGTAGCACAATGGCCGACACCAAAAGTTCTGATGACTCAAACATACGGCTGATAGAAGACTCGAGCAACCCATTAAAACTGATGTACACAGGCAACAGGAGAAAGTATAAATAACAGTTCGTATTCTGATTTACAACAGAATTGGTAGAATGGAAATCGTTCAAGGAGTACGACGAGATAGTGAACGTGTAGATCCATAAATCTTCGTCACCTCCTGGAGAGCAGAGAAGACGAACAGTAAGTTTCGAAGAGCGTGAGGTGTGGCCTTCACCGAATGTAGGCAGCTGAGGCACAAGTGTTTTGACGTTCCGTGCCTAATTAGACCCGTAGACTTAATCCGGACGAGAGGAAACCTCTATCGTTGGCCTCCGAAATGCAGCAAAAGGTCTTGGATAGAAAACTCGCATTCCATCTCACAGAAAACTGTCCAAATATACTGCTTATTTTAGCATTTTTGAATGAGCGCACTGTTGTTTATTATGATATCGCTACTTTTTCTAATATCTAATTCTATGTTGGCAGATTGTGACAACTGATCTCCATCATCAATGCACCAACAATCACACGGGCACATCTGCTTCGGCTCCTCTAGCCGCCGGCATTTGCGCTCTCGCTCTAGAAGCAAACACTGATCTCACCTGGCGAGACATGCAACATATCGTCGTCGCCACGGCTAAACCCGCTAACCTCAAAGCCTCTGATTGGGTTATCAACGGCGTAGGACGCAACGGTAGGATGGTTGAATTTACCCTCATGATGTAATTTTATTGTGTAAATTATCGAAGGAGCACGTTTAAAGCCACTCTTAACTGTAACCAAAATATCGCTGGACGAAAAGCGGGAAAAAAGTGACGCACCACGCAACTTCCCCCAGCCCCACGTGCATTCGGCGAATTTTATCGCCCTAGTGACTAATCAAATCTGTTTTTCATTCCGTTTACTGAAATTGATAGAACATAGCCCAACGTTTCTCATAAAAAGTGGTACGCTTAAGGTTTCGAAATTTAGTGGGTTGCTCCTACTTATTCCACTACCATTGTTGAGTCAGTGCATAGATTTTTTGAGATCGCTCCTGATTATCTTACGAACTGTATCAAACCGTCATCGGATTGGACTACTATCCCGATTTTCCTGACAATGCGTTATGATGTGAGCGGTATTTATCCTTCAAAAAACGGCCCCAATTTCTTCGAAGTATTTGATTATTGCGCTTCTCTCGTCACTTTCCCACGAATGGGGTTAAATACGTTTTTAATAAAATATTCTTTTGATGTAATTACGTTTTATCCCATAATTTCATGTACATACGTACAGCTATTCATTCTTCATAAGAAATAGTTAGAACGCAAACCACCTAATGAATGACGGTTGAAGTGTGATGACCAACAACACGAGTCGAGGTGTTAGTAGAGGACGGTTTTGATCGGAAATGCACTGGTTAATTGAATGTTCACTCGAAGAGACACCCTCGGAGTTAGAGCTCAAAGTGCATTAACTTGAATACAGAGTTTGTGTGACACAGTAGGTCTTTGAATAGATGACAGGTGAGAGCATCTCTGAGTTCTAAGGCTGACTCGGCATAAGGAGATGCCAAATGCGTCGGTTGTGAAGTGCTTTAAGGAAAGAAGTCACAGAGAAACTTCAAGTGGAAAGATACGTTTTTGACTTTGGAAATATTAACCCTTGTGTTTCGTGGATATTGAAATGTTGAAACAAGGCATCAGTGGCTTCAGGACGAAAAAACCAACCCCGGAAAGTCCAATCGGGTTTGAGGACAATTAACTTTTCCCAAACACACATAATAAAATATACTATAAACAGAACGACCAGTTGTACCAAAACGTACTCAATTTGATTTCTCTCCTTATGCGACTTGGGAGTGTGAAAACTTGCTCCCACACATCTCACTTTTGGTATGAATATTGTCGTCGAATGTAACTAACTCCAAAACCCCTCTACACGCAAATATTTGCCGGAAGTTTCACACGCAAATATTTGTTCAATATCCGCCGAGTGCGTTACAAACAACTACCCGCGAGCCTTAAATCACCGCGTTAAGGAACCTCCACGTTTTAAAGTGGCCGCGGAAATATTCTCCGATGCCAAGTCAGCTCTACGCTTCATGGGGGAAAAGCTACTCTTCACTTTCCAGACCATAAAACGCGCATAATAACCTTTCCCTCGGGTGAGGAAATCGGCTGAAACTCGGTAGAAGGGCGGCCGTATCGGCAGCTGACTTTGTCTTCACACTTCGTTTCTTTTTCCTCGGATGTTGTACGGGTGCCAACAGTTGTCAGTATTTCATTTCGGGGAGGTAAAAAAAAAAATATATATCTAGTGCGACTCGTTGCATTATTTTCTTCGGCCAAAAAAGGATCAACCTACTAAGCTCGAAAGTGTCAAATGTCACATAAAAGCTCGTGCCCGCGTCTCACGAGATATCGAAGATCACGAAAATCGGTTATTTGCAAACGTCCGGCTTTCGATGATTTTCTATTTTCCAGTTGCTAAACATTGAATTCTTTAGAGATTTTGTTTGTAACGTTTTTTTCTGTGACCGACCATTTTTGAGAGCGCTCGTCAAGCATCTGCTGCAACTGTAATATAAAAAGTTGTATTTATTATAGGGGTCCACACGCCCTAAATGCTTTGTTACGGTATGGGTATTGTAGAGTTTACATAATTTATAGAATAATATATTAATTATTTTTCTACTTAAAATTTCATCGAGATATATTAAAATATAATTACAGTGTTGGGTGCACGAGGGGGGGAGCTGAGGATCGCAATAAAACTGAAACTCGGTGAGCGTGAGGAGGACTGTAATATACGTGCGTGCAGAATTGAGTTGAATTAAAATTGAGCTGAGATGGAGACAAATGGGCGACACAAAGGCAGTACTCGGAACGTGTGAAACTGGCGCGGGCAACCATATGAGAGAGCGAGAATGTACTGGGGCGATAGTTGGGAGCAGAATGATTTGGGAAGAGCTCTGTCGCCGATAGGAAAATGAAATTGGGAGAAAGAAGTAATGAAAGGGGAAAACCTGGGAAAGGGGGCTGTTAGAACCAACCGACCGCAGCTGAGGGATTTCCGCAGGTGAGGGGCAGGTATTGAAATAGTTGGAGACTAGTAGGCAGTCTTAGACAATGACGCAGGAAAGTCCGAGGTCAAAGACTCTAACCACTTCGACTCTTTGCGTCGAACATACTCCCCCGCGCTGCGACAGCAGGATAACCCTTGAAGTGGGGTTATAGTGGTGTATGGTAATGAACGTGGGTGAGGAGGCTAGCGCTCATGAGGGCTGAGCTGGAGGACATGGCAAGGCTGGGCTACCTGATGAGCCAGAGCACAGGGAGATGAGTGATGAGTGTGAGACAATGATGTGGTGGTGAGTTGAGCAGGATAACAGAGAACGCATGAGGTGCAAAAATAAGGATGAGTGATCATATGAAGAAGCACAGGGGGGTGGTGCAAGGAGAATGAAAGGAGGGTAGGACAGCACAGGCATAAAGAGAGAAGTTTTAAGGTGTGGTCACACTAAGGTGGGAGATGGGGGAAGGCATACTAGGGGGAGATGAGTAGGGAAGGCACACATGGGAGGTGCAAATAGGGAGGATGGCACGCTTGAGTGGCGTGGATAGGGGAAGGCTCACTTGGGTGGTGCAAATAGGGAGGAAGGCACATTTGGGTGGTACAAATAGGGAGGAAAGCATGCTTGGTGGTGCCAATCGGGGATGGCACTCTTGGATGGTGCAAATAGGGAGGAAGGCACACTTGGGTGGTGCAAATAGGGAGGAAAGCACACTTGGGTGGTGCAAATAGGGAGGAAGGCATGCTTGGTGGTGCCAATCAGGGATGGCACTCTTGGGTGGTACAAATAGGAAGGAAAGCACACTTGGGTGGTGCAAATAGGGAGGAAGGTGCAAATAGGGAGGAAGACACACTTGGGTGGCGCAAAAAGGGATTAAGGCACTCTTGGGTAGTGCGGATAGGGGAATAGCACACTTGGGTGGTCCGAGGTCAAAGAGTCTAACCACTTCGACGCTTTGCGTCGAACATACAGTATTCCATTAAGTGATGTTTAATTACAAAAAGTAGGTGGAATGGTTAATAAAAAGTGCAGCGCTTCAAGGCACAGGGAATCCAAATTTGCTGTATCCGTCCGCCGTCCCGACCATATTTTGTCTTAAACGTGGTCTAAAAAATCCGTTCTTTCAAAAAAAATTCCGTTTGGCGTTTAGTTGCGCCCATGGTTGTTATAAACAGAAAACATTTTAATAAATAGAAAAAACTATATTTTGTCGTGTTCAATATTTTTTCGGTCATCATCATCATCATCGGCTCTACAGTCCTTGGTGAACCTTTGCCGCCACAACAACGTCAAATCCCCATCTGTCCCGATTTGACGCCTTAGCCTTCCAGTTGTGAACTCCTAGTTTCCGGAGGTCGACTGCGACGTCATCCATCCGCTTCTTCCTCGGTCTTCCGAGCGATCGGCATCCCTCAGGTTTGGTGTTCAGGACCTTTTTCGGCACTCTTACGTCTCCCATCCGCTCCACGTGTCCTAGCCTTCTTATACGTCCCGCTTTTATAACATTCAGAATGGATGGACTGTTATAGAGTGTTTCTAATTCAGCGTTCGTCCTTATTCTCCATTCTGATCTTTCACACACGGCGCCGAAGATTCTCCGTAGAATTTTCCTCTCCTTTTTGGTTTTTCACAGTAACGGTCCAAGTCTCCGAGCCATAAGTTACAGTTGGCCGAATAATTGTTTGGTGTAACAGGATTTTCAACCGTCTTGAGATGAGTGAAGATTTCAAGACACTTACAAAGCTATAATAACAGCGGTTTCCTTTTTCTTTTCTTGCCTGGATTTCTGTTGTTAATTCATTATTCTCGGTCACAATCCCTCCAAGATACGTGAACTGTTGCACTCTTTCGAATCCACTGAATTCTTGGACATTTCTCCATCTAGTCGCATTTCTGCTGTTGATCATATATTTCGTTTTTGGAGCACTAACTTCAAGACCCATTTTAGCTCCCTCCACTCTAATAAAGTCTACGTTTTCTTTCAGTTTATCCTGCCGCGTAGCCACAACGTCTATGACATCCGCAAATGCCAGGTTTTGACATGTCCTGTTAAAGATAGTCCCACCAGGGTTAATCGGACATTTTCTCACTACAGCTTCCAGCGCCATATTGAATAAAAGAGTCGACAAAGAATCCCCTTGTCTCAGGCCTCTGGCGACAGTAAAACTGCTAGATAGTGCGCCACTTATCCGCACTTTACTATTCGATGCACTCGACGTCATTCTCGTCAATCTTATGAGCTTTGCAGGTATATGAAACTCCTCCTGCATGACCCGGTACAATTGATGCCGCAAAATCTGGTCATATGCGGCTCTAAAGTCAATAAATACGAGTAATTGGTGCAGCGTGACATTAAACTCATATTTTTCCGGTGCTCTGTGGAATAGAGATCTCATGGGTGTATGACTGCGCCGAGTTGGAAAATTTTGAAATCGTAGCAAATGTGGTGAGACGAATTCTGCTGGTTGAAGGAACTAGCGAGACAATGTCGTCAAAGCTATCGTTTCTCCTTGGCCTGCGCTCATATTCCGCCCTGCCTTCCGCATCGCTGCCCCCCCCCCCCCCTTGGTTCGACTCGTCGCTTAGAAAACGTCAATTTTCGTTGTTCCGTTGTAGTCAGATCATGTTTTGTATCCTTTATTACTATTTTTCGATGGGCTTAGGAA
Source organism: Pachypeltis micranthus (assembly GCA_020466155.1). NCBI lineage: Eukaryota > Metazoa > Arthropoda > Insecta > Hemiptera > Miridae > Pachypeltis > Pachypeltis micranthus. The sequence goes on from CM035769.1 coordinate 47,175,949, forward strand.
GGGCTCTAGAACAAACATGTTCGTTTTCCGGATCGTAGATATGCCCGTGTTAATTTGTTATTATTTTTCGACGTTGGATTGAATAGGTTATTTTCAATCATCAAGAGAATAATGAACCGCTGTGTAATAATTTGCAGCGTTTCTACTAAGACTCGCAATTGACCTTGTGTAACGCATTGTATGGCCGCGCTACTTCTTAAAAATGGTTAATAGCACCAATAAAAGGTTGAAATTTGTTGAGAATTTAATGCTCCACGGTTTTTGTAATGAATGCAAGTAACATAAAAATCCTTAGAACCGAAATATTTGCTAACAACTACTTATAGCGACCGTTAACCTTCTTGACACGGCATGTTATGTGGCTTTTCCGACGCGTTTTAGAATTCCAAAATAAAGGTTGAAGTTCACAGTTTCATTTCTCACACCGAAGTGTATTGGCTTTGGCCCAAACTGCCTGATGGCTCTCCCTGATTATTATAATTCAACTGTATTGGGAACTACTTACTACTTTCTATCCCTATTCAATTCGATAATAATATCCACGTTCACCTCTAGTGTATTTCGTTGACAAGAAGGAACTTTGTGCTTCAACTGTTCGTGAATTTAGGTTTTTTGTTTTACTTTCCTTAGATTTACTGAGTAACGAGGCATTAATTTTTTTCCCCCTTAGTTTTCTTTTTTCCCCCTTAGTTTTCTTCAGATCTTGACGTTTTATCGCTTCTGACTCCGGAAAATGGTGTGTGTGTGTGAAAATGCGATTGAGAGAAAAAGTTGAAACCCCGATTCTACTCAAATTTCATATTTAGCGCGCAGATCGCCATGGGACGCCAATATAAGGGTATGAGCAGAATCGGTGCAAAGCTAACTATAGGTATACAGATGATCAAAACGCCAAACTTTGTGTGAACAGCTCTGATCTAATTTTTTGTACAAATTCTAAATAACGCGACTGTATCATAAAATCGACATTAATTGGATAATTGCGATAGCAGCTCAATAAATTATTTAAAATGACGTTAGGTGAACTTCGGTTTTAGCGCAGCGTTTTTGTTATAAATGCTAGCCCTGTAAGATATCTGTGCAATAAGAGTTTAATAATGGTAATTAACAAGTCAGGCGCAGGGTGCTTGGATGCAGCCATTTGGTCGATAGGAGCCCGCAAACACTCTCACAGCCAGGTCCGAGACTGTACCGTTCTAGCAGGCCACTAGAATCCCTTCCCTTTGAAATTCGGATATCCATAGTCAGTCCATAATTCTGCTTCTTACTGCACTACACCTTCTGCGACGTTCAGAAGAATCTGGCGGGCGCTCCGTCGTGGCCCTGACGTTCGGGCTCCATGACGTTCTTTTCGTCATTAAAATAATTCGGTAGTCACTGGGTTCGGCGTTGCTACGGCAAAACGAATACCTAACAGGATCACAGATAGTAAATTAAACCTATTCTTCAAATCCACGTGATTTTATTGCGTTCTTCACCTGCCCATAAAGAAAACGCTCAATAATTCCACTCAATTCCGTAGATTTTTGAACAAAGTGTTTTAAGCTCCACTGAGTTTTGGCGGTGGCAATGGTTCAATTAGATTAGAGATAGATAGGAATGACTACAAATCTCCCGCGCACCTCAAACTCCTAGCTTTTCTCGTTGGTATCTCAAACTGAAACGTACTCAGCGTGCATTATCTCGTGCCATCGCTAACCACGAAAAATGCTGGCACAATAGTTTCAAATTGACCCTGATTACTGAATGTGGATACTATCGAATCGCTCGTATGCAGAACTTGAGTGGGTCTTCGGAATACAATTGGAACATCCCAGAACAGCTCTGAATCAGCCCCAAGTACCCGGAATGCTTTAAGCCAAGTCCCAACGATTTGGCTCCCTTATCGTATTCTCGCGAATCGGGGAAAAAATGCGTCGTGACGACGATAATTCTTAACGCTGACATCCACCTTCCACAAGGTTAGAGAAAGACGAGACAAAAGAAAGTGGCGCGATGCCATTTCGAAGGCCCTTAGAAGCTAACCCTTGTCATTTTTTACTGCCAAATTGACAGCACTCAATCAAAATACTGATTCAATAGCGATTCCTTCTTCTATCGTTCAGTTCTTCGCTTTTGAATTATTCAGCAATTTTCTTCACGTACCTCCCGTTTTGAAGGTGCCGGAAGGAAGTGGCAAGTCGCCCATGCATTATGGATCAGTCGAAAAAAAGCAGGTAATTTTCGAGAGAGAAAAAACAACAGTTTTACTGTTTTTCCATTTGCGGATCTTATTCTGATTTTTGTCGTACTTCACCTTTGAAGGATCCAGTTTTAGAAATGCATGAGGCGGCTTGAACGTTTTAAATCTGATTAGCGAAGAAGTCGCTTCAATTATTAAAACAAAATGATTTATAGTTAATTTTTGACATTATTCCGATGATTTTTGATGTGCTCGTAACAACTGAAAAATCGTCACATACGAGCAACTGAATGGTTGAAAGCGCTGTGAAGCTAACAGGCTGAGAAGGGCTTTGTGGGGAAGAAACGCTTTGACCACTTTCCACCTATCATAGGGACGTCTAGTTTCACTAAGGGCCGATTTATACATTCTTTATTTAAAACGTCGATTTGGTAGTTAACGATATTCAAGGAGTGAAAAAATACTAGAGCTCAGATCGCATTCATCAATCACCAATTGACTGAGTTAGCTAGCGGGAGTTTGAATGCGGGGAAAAAGGGCTACCACTACGCTCAAACGAGAATCCCTCGAACGAAGAGGCAACTTGGCTAGTTTTCATCCAAAACAATGTGTTGGAAAGTTGGTACCATTGGGGCCACCTTCATTTGCCGCCTGTCGATTGCATTATTTGACATTTTCATTCCAATACCCAAAATATCAGTTGCAGAATTGTTAAATGATATATTTGTGATCATATTTGATACTTTTCTGTTTTTATTCAATTCTCTTCTTATCTTTCCTTACTCCTCTTCATATTACGAGTATGTAGCTCATTTTTCGTATTGTGATTATTTTTGTCGGGATTTTTTCCGTCGATTTTATAACTTTCCGTCGTGAGTGGGGCCAACATAAGTAGACATATGTTCCTTACAGAAAACATTACGTGTATTATTCAAAATTAATCATACACCAAACTTTAAAAAATTTGAAAAACGATGCATGAGCGCTCTTTGGGCTTTTAGGATTTTTTTCTTCTCCACACATCGTCTTTATGAAAGTGGGGGCAAGTGAACCATTGTCTGGGAAACTAGTTTCACAATGAGGGAGGCAGAAGTTTTACTAACGCCTAAGAGAAAACAAAAATTCTCGTTTACGTGTTCTACTTCCAGATAATTCCAAAGTTTATACGAATCGCCTTGAATAGTAAGGACCTTTTCATTCAAATAGCCTCATTAATAGCCTATGTGATGGGCGAAAAAGATAATTATTGAGTTTTCTTCAGATATTTACGTTTCTTACTTCCAAAACCACCCTTTTCAGAACATTGTGTGCGATTGTAGACACGAATGAGAAAGAACGACTGAACCTAGTCAGCTCAAACTTGATATTCACGATCCCACACCAACATCGGACGGTCACTGAAAGCATGAGCACAAAATTATACTTCTCACTGAGGTCAAAACGCATAATTCTCGCCTATCGTTCAAACTAAACTCGTGTTCCAATAAGCTACGAAATGAAAGGTTAATAATAATCAGAAATAAGCAAACAAAGTACGATATACTTCTCCGTATATTTTATACGGTTCACTTTTTCCTATAATTCCAAAAGAATCAAAACGGAACTCCACAACAATCGTCTCATCATACGTTAACCATGCTTTGTAAATGCCACAACGTTCTTCTCTATCAGTTTCTACGTACACGGTTTGGAACACCGTTGCATTACTAGGTAAAACCCGCCGAACGAGGGGATTAGGAAAGTTGTGATTCGACGAAATAGATTTTGGGACTAATGGAATTGAAACGTAAACATTCGATGAAAGCTCTAAATTACTTTTCGATCTTGACGTAAGTTATATCATGCACGAATGTAACGTGGTAGGTCGATAAAATATTTGGTCTGTACTTACCGAGGCAGTAGAACCTAAGCGTTACGAGTTTCTTCATTGACGAAATTGTGTGATTTCGATTACTTGGCGATTCTATCCGCGTTAGAATTAGCGAAAGTACGAACACCTTTGTTTCTTTCGACAATCGGAACCTAGTAGTACAATTTACGTCGTCGAGAAATTAGAGTCTCTGAGCTCCCAGTCGGAGTTCATTGCTCATAAAATGATTTTAAATTGAGTTGGCAGAACCCCAATAAATAATAGAACGATAATAATAATGCGATAATGAGAGCACAAGCGAAAACAGATCGAGGCAAACGAAACACAAAAACATGGCTGCCAACAAAATTTTTCAGATAACTACAACTTTCTGATAACTGAAATAAGAGGTCGGAAATAAATAAGTACAGATAATGAATAAATAAAAACAGATCGAGGCGAGCGAAACTTGACAGATATAAAAGTTTAGTTATCCGATAACTAAGGAGCGAAGAGACGAGTTAAAAATAACTAACTGCAAGCGCCTAAGTGAATTGATGAACGCGTCTTCGGGAGTTAACGGAAGATTTGACTTATTTGGTCTTTAGTCAAGCTAGCAAATGACATTGATAAACCGGCCCTAAGTCAAATAAAGTAAAACTGAACTAACTAAACACTAAGTGAAACGAAAAGGTAGGGGCTGTTCAAACCATTGTCTCTCTACACTTGCATATCTTCAATTGCCCTCGGCCACTTCGTTACGACTTTTTCTTGCCTGCATCTTGCCTTGATGTTAATGTTGTATAATTGATGAATATCATTCATCATCATCATTAATATTATAATTATTTATGTGTGAGAAACAAACTGTGGTGGAATTGAAAACTACCGACTCAATAATTAAATACCTACATTGGATGTCCTACCGTGGAATGAGTTTTGCTTAGTTTATCTATGTCTATTTCAATAAACTGCTAGCGCTGTGATTTTCAGCTGTTTTTACATTGCCTTTTCGGCGCATGCCAAATTAGTTGCAATCATGAGCTCGGGCATGGCTGCCTCGACGAGTTCAACTCTTTCTGACTTGAAGCCTTTGTCTGCAGCTACGGGAAAGTGTGAACTGCCCGTTCAGTCGGCTGTTCCGGTCGACGAAGGGCTTAAGTTGATTTCCGAAGTTGCTGGGGATTTAACCGTTTTGGACTTTCCAAAATATACACTTCCCATCACTCGGTCTACCTCCCCAACAGACTTCACCCCATAGCACACACTCGTCTCAGCTCTCCAGCTTCTCACTGGCTCTCCGCTCTAGTTCTCCGCAACCAGTTCACCTATTCTGCCTTAACCTCCATGTCTGCTGTTAAATACTCATTCAAACTCATCAATATATTAATGCAGACCTCACTCACGCACCCCACGGTCTTTCATTTATTTATTTTACTCCAACTCAAGCTCCCCCACTCATGCGTCCAACAGTGCGGTTCAATAAATGGAATACTTAAAATATAAATGTAATACTTTTTTGTAAATTAAGTTGCGTAAATAGATTTAATCGTTTTTGTTATGACATGTTCCAGTGAGCCACTCGTTCGGCTACGGGCTGATGGATGCAGCTGCAATGGTACGGCTTGCCAGGTCATGGGTGACTGTTCCTGCTCAACAGAAGTGCGAAGTGTCAGCCCCACACACCGACAAGTAAGTCCGTCATTACTCATCTCTGGTCGATATTCGCTTCTAACAGCCAAATACCCCAATGTATTTAAAATGGCTGAAAGTTCAATGAAACCGCAACCAAAGAAACTACTACGACCTGGAGACTCTGAAGGGCGGATGGCGATGAAATGGGAGAAATAATTACTGTCCACGTGTATGGAACAGTTAGGTAGATGTGAACGCAGGGCCAAATATAATTTCCGGATTCCGAATGCTACTGCGTCGATGAAGAAATAATAAGACAAAGTAAGATCCTCCTGTAAATTAGAAAGTTATAAAAAGTATGTAATAGAAAAAAACATTTAGAAGAATTGAACAATCGATTTCTCAAAAAGTTGACTGCATTGCATTGCACTGTATTGCTTTCGCTCGATTAGTCAACAATCCACACTCAAACATCCAGTTGCCGAAAGCCCCAACTCTGGTAGAACTGTAGTTATGTTTCGGTCGAATAAACCCACTTTTATACGGTTTAGAAATACAAAGGTTCTTGTCCTCTCCCTCAGCTCAATTACGCTGTCAGTGTCTCTGACATGTCTCATTTATCGAGTAGAACTAAGGCTACGAGGTTCTTGTTGCACGTTGAATGACATTTTGGGGGATTTAGAGATAATGGGAGGTAGGATAACGTTATTATAACGTCAAGACTGACAAAATCCGAGTTAGTAGTTCAAAGGGATATGGCTACCATCCAATTTATTGCCCCCCCCCCCCAATAATTGCTCCCCTTTATTTCCTTTCCCTCCTGCCGAAGCTCTCCAAAGCACTTGACAGTCTCAAAGATACGTTTTTCGGTTTTTGAAAGGAAAAGTAACTCCGAGGGTGCCTCTTCAACGGGATCCCTGCAATTGGACGTTCCTTCGGCCGTTCCTTCAAATATCTCTCGGGGACATTGGATATTCCAGTCTCCTCCACAGGGGCACCTCTTTGGATTTGAATGGGCTCTCCTTATTTCCCCCACCCCGGGCCCCTGCCGACCATTTTATTGGATTTTACCTTCATTTTATGTAACTGAAGAACCTTTTTTCTTCCGTCCCTTCCACCCTTTTTCTTCTTCGTTTTCGCGGTTGATAGAAAGAAAGAACACAGACCCTTCAGTCCTCACTGGAGTTTACGACTGAGAGTGGTCCTGAAGAGGATTAGCCCCCTCCCCCGACTTCCTCCTATCTACTATCTACCCCGTTTACCTCTTAAAAAGAGAGGTTGAGTTTAGTACTTTATGGAAGGGATTCGGGACTGACACAAACCCACACACACGACAATCGTGGCTCGGTTTATTGACACAAACGGAAATTGGTCGTTGCTCTTCCTCGGTCTATAATATCTCCCTCCCTCTTACTCATAACACGAGTTAACAGTTGTTGTCTCCGCCATACACTCTAAACAGGTCAAGGGATAGAACGGGTGACCAGTTGATATAAAATAGAAGTGAAAAAAGCAACTAGAACTTACTAGTTGCTATAATCATGTTGGTTCGCTGGAAGGTGAGGAATTGAAATTTTCATCCAGATGTATTATGGACGCTATTCAAACAAATATAACGTAAAAACGCCGGCTGATGTATCACCGATGATCCCTTCGTCACTCCCCGAATTAGTGTTCTTTCGTTCAATTTATCTCAAGAGAGCTGGTACTTTAGATTTATTGAGTTGCTGGTAATTATGTCTTATGTACTTTCTTTAGCCCAAGAAAGTAGGAAGGAAGACTAAGTAATCGGTCAAAAAATAAAATTTGATTTGTCTTCATATCTTTACATTTTTAGGGACCTGAAAGAATGGCCTGCGTGTCCTAGAACGCAAGTTTTTAGTTTACTCTTCATGACCATACTAGAACTCTTTTCGAGAAAAGCACTCCTTTTTAGATTGTTTTGGTCCGTCTCTCCCTCTTCCCCTCCGCGCCAATGGAAACTCTTTTATACTTACCTTTTATAAATATTGAACAAAAGAAAGGAATAACGGGACTGTTAGAGAGTTACACACAGAACCGAATTCATAGTTTAGCGTAAAAACGAAGTGGAAGATGTGTTCGTTTGCAACTGAGATGATCCGCTTGAACACTGGTCGATTGACTTTACGTGTGTACTGTATTGGTTGTGTTTGAATTTTTGTATTTTTTGTCTTTGTAAGGTAAGATGCGGTACTCACCATACAGCTCCAAATGTAGAGTTTCCCTGTCCTCCTCGTGCTTGCACAAATTGGAGTAGTAACTTGTTCCGAAATCCACCAAGAACAAAACAACTTACTAATTTTAAGTAAATGCCCTTTCTTCCACGGCGAACGGAAATGACGGAAGAAATTAACGAATTGAGAAGGAAGGATTAGAAATTAAGGGTGTTGGAATCCATAGACGGGAAGAATTATCTTGGCAGGAGGTACCTACAGCGAGAGCCCGCTCGCTGTGAGAGCACTGATAGCTCAGCGAAACTCTCTTGGGCTGAGCTCGCGTAAAGACACAAATTCCTTCACCCAATACTGAGACTGATAACGAACTAGTGCTAATTAATGTAAATGTAGTTCGAATTAGCTTTCTCCCTGGTGAAGAAGGCCCTGGCGTTTAGCAATAGAGATGTTTTTATAAAGGTTTTCTGGTAGTTCGTCAACCCTTGCAACATAGTTGTTGAGGTGGAGGATTTTATAAGGGGCAGTTTTTACCGAAATGCGTCCTGTATCTGTTACACATTTGTCGACGTTCGTACAAGTGACCTTATCACTGTATTGAAACAGCCCTCACAATAATGGGAACCTCAGAACCCTAATTAAAAACAACATTATTTCACGAAGGTTCAAACATGAAACGTCCGGAGGAAAAGATAAACTGGGACGCTTCTTCTGGCTTTACGTTATTTTGCCTTCCGTATGAAACATACAATCAACACTTTTTAAGGATTAGTAGAGTCACTTTGATGATGGTTTTTAGGTAGTAGTTCCTCCCAGTGATAATTTTGAAAGTAATTCATGGCTAATGCCTTTAAGGTGCGTCAAATATGCCATCGAAGGCCAGGCTATTAAATCGTTCGCCCGTCATTTTTATCCTGTGGGGTAAGCTAACTAAAAGAACACTTCCCCGCCATTCTCAGTAGACACTCTGATACGCAGTCGCCCTAGTATGTTGACCCAACATCTCGTAGCTTACTCTTCACTTTGCTCTCTGTTTTCAATTCTTCTTTGGCCAGTTTCGGTTTGTTATTGATTCTGAATAATAACCCTATGTTTTAAGTCAGGAAACATTTTTTACAACCCCCCCCCCCTCAAAATTTGATACTTTACGTTTCAAGACATGGGGATTCCAAATCTGCAATGTCCATCCGCCGTCCAGGCCGTTTTGTGTCTTTAACGTGGTCTAAAAAATCCGCTCATCCTCACAAAACTCCTATTTGGCATCTAGTTGTGCCCGCCATCTCGACAATGCTATCAGACGAAGCCCATGGTTGTTATGGACAAAAAATGGTTAAAAAAATTAACAAAACGCAGTATAATCGCCGGTACGCCGTGTTTCGAATCGTTTTCAAGGTATTTACATCCTGGGTCGAATGGAATGAGTATCACAACTGTGCGTGATTGGATGGAGTATGGCTCTAACTTATTGTGTGGATGGGATTTAGGTTAGAGTATGATTTGGAAGAATGAGTGTAATTTGTTGTGATTGGGTGGTTATGAGGTGGTTTGGGGGATCCATAGGAGTGCCGCCTCGCGACGGGACAGAAAACTAGCATTTGCGGGGCCCGCATCCTCCATCCAGCAGTTGGGCGCGGCTGGTTGTGGAAGGGTCCTTGTGTACCGGGACCTGGGTTCCTCTTGGGCAAGTCCAAACCCCTCCAGGACGGAAGTCCCCGGACTATAAGTCTGGACGCATGATCACTAGCCATCATTCTAGCCTCAAGGGATATTTTTCCGGAAATGCTACTGCAGGACTCTAGGGTAAAGGCAGAGCACTCTGCCGATCCCTAGAAATCCAGCAATCGGGTCCTGCAGATATCGCGGTGGTCAAGGGTTCGCTGGAAGTAGTCCCCGTGCCAGTCCCCCATTTCTCTTTTTACCTGATTAGGGCCGTGAGGCCGGCATTGCCTCTGTACACCCCTATATCAGAACGTCAATGTCTACAGGCCTGGAATATTTAGTTTTCGTCGTACAGTTATAGTCAGGTCATGTTTCGTGTGCTTTAAAAGTACTTTTCGATGCCGAATCGAATGGGAATGAAAGCTATCAGACTCCGTCAAGCTGTTCAAGAGAATAATAAACCGTTGTGTAATAATTTGCAGCGTTTTTACTAAGTATTGAGGCAATGCTTATGGAGGGTACAAGGATTAGGTCGCAACGGGTAGGGCTAAGGCTTCGTGTGCGATGGTTATGTAGCAAGTCAAACATGTGTGTCCATACGAGATTTTCTATTCTGCTCGAAATGAAATTATTCCATTTTATAAATAAATGTAGCACCCACTTCGCTAGAAAGGCTTTAGGCGTCCGTTGTGCCGCTCTATAGAATTCTGCATCGTGTGGCAGATATCCAGATATTACGCGTAAGCCCCGGGCGGCCGTTAAATCTTTGCCAACAGCGTTTTCACTCGAGATGACTCGTTTTTATGCCTACCGCTCAAGTTACAGGCGTAAGAATTCAAGTTTTAAAGCCCCGTAATCCTCGGCGAGGGATAATGAAACACTTTTCCAAATAAAATACCGGGTTTTTCCTGTGTTTCTAGTGTCGTTTCCCCTCGGAGAAAATGGAGTTTCACCGTTGGGACGGTCGCCGGGACGCAAAGCTCATAATGTGGAAACAATGAGCGGCCGCTGAACCCCTGAAGTACCCGTTGAACAGGCAGGCAGTTGATGTATTTTTCATTTCCTCGCCAGGCAGTAATGTTTTTATTACTTGGTGCTTCTGTAACGTTTTCTTTTGGGGAGATTAGCGCTTCTATAACAGAAAAAAAGAGTCTTCGCCCGACTTCATTCGTGGAAAGGGATATTACTGTTCATTTCAGATGTAAACTGCAAAGTTCAATCTGACACGCTAACTCTGTCATTAAACCTTTATTCGTGGATGTACAAAGTAGAATGGAAAGTTATGTTGACTGAACAATTTTATGGTTTTCTGCAGGTTGTGTGTTTTGTCTTCTGAGGGTACAAGACGCCTTTAAAGAAGATGGTCTGTGAGTAGGTCTGATGTTAGGTGGCTACGTGGTGCGGGGGACTCGCCCATTATGTGAGCCCTCCATACTGCGGGGCTGTGAAGGCCCTGCTACTTCGAAAATATATTTCAGTGAGTGTGGTCATGGAAAGTGGCGTTCATCGGGGGGATCACATGTCCACTCGTCTTCATACTTGTGATCTGCCGGGGTAAATAGGGTTTGATATCTGTTTGAACGTGCTAGATAATGTTGCCCCTATCGACCTGGTCTGGTTTATAAAACTGGCGTGTGCGGAATCGGAAGTTCAGCATGTGAAGTGTGGTTTTGTCTTCTTGGTACCGTTCTGTCAAGGTTGTGTGTGTTTCGTCATTCCCCAGTGCTGGTAATATCTTGGGCCGAATTTCTAGATTGAAAGCCACGTCTTAAACAATCTCTAAAATTGTTACTGAACTTAACAGTTCTTTTCACTTAAAATCCTCATCAATTTTTACCGTTAATTTTCGTACGGTTTTCACTAAATTATTTATTATTAAATAATTTATGTTTCATCAATTCCCAATTTTTCAACAATTTAAAGTCAATTTCATTGTAATTTTCATTCAACAATTTCCTTCCCGACTTCTGCTGAAATTTGAATCGTTTTTGACTTGAAATCCTTCCTTCCCCCATTCTCCCTACCATTATTACAGTATTTCCCAATTTGTTCTTTCAAATTTGCAACAGTTCTTCTTGAGTTTTCGGTCATCCGTAATTCGGGCTTACCGCACGACTGAGAGGGGAAGTAATCATTCTAGCACCAAGGGATGTTTTTAGCAAAATAGTACGGCACCTTGTGTCGTGTGAAATGGTTGCGGTGGAGATTCGATTCCTGGGGCCTCACTCAAGGGCCCGACAGACATCGAGGAGCATCTCCCACTCCGTGCAGGTGTCGAAAGATCGGTACTACCTCCCATAAATAACGCAAGTGTCGGCTTCACAGGCAGGTGGCGAGCTTCCGGCAGATCATCAGCCAGTGGCAGTCCGAAGTAGGCTTCCTCAAAGAAGTGCGTTGATCAAAGGTACATTGAGTGTAAACACAGCGTGACATCGAATTAATTGGATCTGGGGAAAATAGTGCTACGCTCCACTTTAGATACTTTCACCGTAATGACCTTTCGCATTTTGGGGTTCGAATCAAAGTGCTGGTAGGAGGAGATCTATATTAAATGCTCGATTTGAATAATTACGACACCAGCTTCAGTTCAATAACTTTTGTACAACCGCTTCAATGGAAAAACCTTGTCCTCATTTTATCGGATTGATTATTCGTGATGTGGGCGGGTCTGAGCTCATGGGAGGTATTAATTACGTTTCTGATTTTGACGCGTTATTTCAAAGCGCAAATTAACTGGTGACGAGGCTGCTGCTAGGGGACATATGAAAGATGATGGACTCATCAAGAAACACTGAACGTCCGCTCGTTTTGATTTGGTTCTATGCGAATCTCGTCAGAGGGAAACGCGTTTTGTAATTAATAAACGTTTAAAGTCTTTGAAGAGCTTCTTATTTGTGGGTGTCAATCACGAGCGTTATTTGAAGGAATATTGAACAGCGACGCAAATGAAGTGAAGTTCAATTGTAGAGAGTTTTACGGTATATAATAGAGAATATTGTCGAATAGTTTAAGTGCTGGGCAAGTCGGCCAAGTCAAGTTCAACTTAACTTAGTTCAAACGGAAGTTTGTCAATCTTTGAGCCCTCAGTAGAAGCCCGCTCCGCCCGCCGATCACAAGGCAGGCTTGTCAGAGTCGTCGGATTTGAATTTCACTGTCAGTAAAATGGGAACATGGGTTAAAAGGGAAATAGGGAGGCAGAGGAACGGAGAGGATTGTTGGAGGTTCGGACGGAGAGGTTGAAGGGGTTAAATTAATCTGCATAGTAATCAGACTCGTCTCAACTCCAATTACCGTTCACAATAATGACAGGAGACAGATCGCTAGGTCTAAATGTAGTTATGATAACCGCAAAGAGGTGAAACTGGAAAGGGGGCGGCACACGAGGCCTGGCGGTCCAGATATTGCACCTTCCGCCGCAGAAATAAGGAGCGGGGAAGTTGCGATGATTAACGCGAGAAATTGTTCCTTGAAGTGCAGCACGAACTACTATTTTGTTCATAACTGACTCATTAGTTACCGTTAATTGGTACGCTGAAGATTTGTTGACATTTTCATGTCTTCCCATTCGTACGTAAACTCGAAGGCGGTCACAAAATGAGCGATACAAAATTTTGTGTCTTTACCTGTGTGCAATTCAACTGATGAGGGAGCATTGTTGTGATATTAGCTAGTGTTATTCGTAGTCAACCTTTCTCGTTAGGTACAGCAGTAAATAATGGAAAATAAAATGGTGAAAACCAATAAAATGACGGTAACTATAAAATAAACAAAATAATAATGTTATTGGTAAAATAATGAAAATTATAATATTATTAACAATCAACTAAACTAATTCTGTCAATAAAATGATACAATGTGCAGCGTAATAAACGATAAAATATTTACAATAAAATTAAAATAAAACTAAAAAATGACAAATAGAAAATAAAAATGATAGTGCTAGCGAAGCAACGTGAAAATGTTTCTTTGTGTTGCAGTCTTAAATGCAGTCTCAAATGCGTGCACCGTTTTTACTTTTCTTGGCTCTACGAAGTAGCAAGAAAGTTACGTAATCGTCTGAAAATAAAAATATATTGAGTTCCCTTCAAACCTTCACGTTTCAGGGGCTTCCGAATCTGAAGCATAATGTGGGAAAATTGTCTGTGTGTATAAATATTTCAAAATTCGGAGAACTTTTGAGAGCAAAATTAGTTTTTTTAGCTTCAACAATTTCCTCCAATCCACAAGGTGTCTTCAACTAGTAAATATGTGTATATTGTTTTCTATAAATGTTCCTCTGACCCTCCAGTGAACAGAGATTACAAACGAAGTGTGCCAAAAATCGTTTTTTTAACATTTTCGAAATTCCCCGAAAACGCATTATTGAATTTGAATTCGTCTTCAGCAACTATTTCTGTATCTATACGTTGAACGAAAATATAAGCCATGATAGCTGGGAAGTAAGGGTTGCCGAACGTTAAATTATTGTTTTTATGATTTTCTCAAAAGCCAGACATTTCTCTATCGCATCCACAGATCTCCCTAAATGGTGGTTTGTGAAATGAAAAAATATTTGGAAACAAAACGATTTGGAGAACATTCCTTTTTTGTGGTCGATTACATCATTTTAGTTTATAGGTGGAGCTAACGGAATTAAAACATGTCTCACAAAAAAAAGTCAAAAATTGTGATTCGTTTAGGAGTTTTAAGCGAATGTTAAAAATCACCTTAGCTCGTCCTGATCGCTGTCTGTTGCTGCTGTATCGCAAACAAAAGAAAATTGAACGTTTTGTGATGTTATTTCTAAGACCTAGTAGAAAGGATTGCCTCGTAACAATTGAAATATCTCTACGATGAGCTAAAGTGAAGTGATAAGTCTGTAGTAAAGCAACTCTTCAAATGCTGGCGGTGAGAAGTGCGGAGTGATGCGCTGATAGGGTACAAGGAATGTATTTGAGGCGCGAAATTACCCCAAAGGCCGGGCGTCAGATATTGAAGAACTCCTCGAATTTAACGCGATTAATTGTCGGAGAGAGGAACAAATCAATTAAAAAGTTTAATTGAAAGTTAAATTTGACAGGTTTCCGATCCAATGCTCGAGAGCCTATTAGCCCCTTTCAATAGGGTTAAAACACTTAATTTCGAGGAAAGGTTCTTACGATTCTTACCTCTCCAACCGAGTGAAAAGGAGAAAACTGCAAAAACGAAGCTTAATTAAAACCCCCAATTGACGGAATTTCGTTCCACGATCTTTCATCTTGAAAAAGCGATGTTCAACTCTGCGAAACACTCCACCCCGGATGCGAAAACAACAAAAACGGAAGAGTTTTCGAAGAAAAGTTCGTCCGAAAATTCGAATAAAAAAAAACTGCTCCGCCGTCTGATGAATTAATGATTTATCGTGATGAAGTTTTTGAAATGAAATTTCATAATTAAAAAACTTGAGCGCGAAAGGAGTTGCGCTACTGCGTTCATTGGCAATTGAGATTCTTCTAACTCCGCTCCTGGTGAAGCTCATCCAACGACTGACTTCATAGAAAACTCTGCATCGACGGGTTTGTTGCGAGTTTTCCACTTCAGTCTGCTAATTCCTCGCAAAGTGAGTTTGCCGTGGAAATGAACTATAATGAATTGACAAATCACTTGTTCAAAATAAACGAAGAAATTCAGTTTATAGAAGTTTGTAGCGCTTAAGGTTTCGGATTGATGGAGTTGCTCGTACTTATACCACGACCTATCAGAGAGAACCCCTGAACCAATTCAAATTTGTTAATTATCCTGGAGGTCAGCAGGACACGCCAAAATAATATTAAGAGCAAAATTCGGTTGGAAATAACATCGTAGTTAATAGCCACTATTAGTAAACATTGTTTTTTCTCGAAAACGACCGTACCGGTTTTCATTCATTTTCGTGTATGAACAGTTCCAAATGACGCAACAGGTCCATAAAATGCTCCTCCGCAGAGAAATGGCGCTACTATAAATTATCAAAAATATCGAAGAAAAATAATGTTATCGCAATGTTTTTGGAGAAAAATCCCGTTCACGTATTACTATCGTTATGAAAAACATGGTCTTGGTATAAGTAGGAGGACTCAATAAAATCCAGAATCTTAAATGTTATAAGTTTCTATGTCGAATGTTGAGTTCACGTATTCGTATTCAAAAGCCCTCCAAGTTATTACACAACGATTTCTTATTATCTTGCACAGCTCGACTTAGTATCATACCGAGGTCTATCCCATTCGATTCAGCATTGGAAAGTACTAATAAACCATATGAAACATGACCTGACACCTAGGTGCCTCTAGGCAATTGGCACAACGTGGTCAGTCGAGCTGATATGTGGTTGGAGTAAGACGATAGACAGTGTGGGGTACTTCCCCGGTAGGGTCCCGCGAGTTCTTTCAATTAGTATACTCTAGTTCACTACATTTAGTCATTGTTTCTGATCTAGACGCTGTCGTACACATCTGAGAAAAATACTTAGAAACCGAATTGTTTGGCGCAGAACGCTGAATCAGTATGGGTTTCTTGACCTCAAAATTCCCGCACCTGTCCTAAGGACTCCCTAGACCTTAATGGCAAAGGCATTGTTTCTCCACACACATTCGTCCTCAACCCCTTTTTGTTACGTATGGAAATTTCCCCTCTTCCGTTATTTCCATTGATGACGGATTTCCCCTTTGTCTGGACATTCCGAAATATCATTTCCTCCTCTCTTTTCACAATCCTCTCCACAACAGACAGCTCCTCCCAAACTCACTCTCCCACGAAGTCTCTCGAAATTTTGTGGTTCTCCAGTTCTCCCCCTGGACACTTGTTTCGCCTGTCATCAACATCTAATTCGGATTTCTCCTTCTCCTTCCCCTGTACAACCAGTTTCACGCTTTCAGAGCCCCCCTTACTTGCGCTCATGTTCTCAAATCATATCTCGTTTAAGTCACCTCTTCTTTGTACATCTAAGTCTTCAAATCTCGTTCAAAACTCTTTAATTACAAGCTCGTTCTCAACTAAAATCCGTCTCCAAGATTGATTCAATTATATCCTGGTCGAAACAGTCATATTAGTTTAGGAGCTCATTGAATACAGTGGCCCGGTTATAGTAAACACTCTGGTGTCAACATGAGACCAGATACTTCTGTCTTATCTCGCACTTTATCGTGCCATACTAAATCGTGTGGTGCAGTTGGCAGGTCGGACTTCTTACGATCTAATTTTCCGGGTCAGTGCATCAGTTCCATTCCCTCAGTAAAATCTTCGGAGCGTGCGATTGGAATGGTGTAGGTATTGAAGTTGTCGTTGTTACGTACTGGAATGGATCCTCCCTCTTGCATGCCCTGGTATAATACTATTGTGAGAGCTCGAAAACACTTTTTCGCACCTTCCTGCTATTTTACCAAAGTAAGCATTGAAAACGATGAACATAACGTTCTTCCCCCACCACCTCCTATTAAGCCGGTTCTACCATTGTAAGGTGGTAAGGTACCAGCGGGAGGGAGTGTCAAGGAGAGATGCTACCTCAAAAGAAATTGAGACGTCTTCGGAGAGGGATCGAGTGAGTTCGAATTTGTCATTGAGAGAGGGAGTATAGAAACTGACATAACGTCATCATCAATGTTCCCTCAACTAGACTCCAATAAGCGAATGAGCGGCCTCTCAAACCCATCGGTCAACTTGCCGTAAGTAAATGAGTGTCGTCATTGGAGAAATAAAACTAGACCAAAAGTTAAATCCAAGGCGACAGAACTGTGCGAAAGGTTGAACTAAATTTTGAGGAAAAGGGCTCAAACTCTCGCCCCTTAGTCAGTATTTAAGCCCTAAATTAAAGACCTCGCATTTCCCTCGCGAAACCTACGCGCCAGAGAGCAACTAATAAAAATGTAAAACAGGGCGAAGACGGAGGTAGATAAAATTTATTCATTATGACGACAACTCACTTCGTTGGCTTTCGCGCCCTTCCGCTGTTAATTTACAGTCAACGGCGATGAAGAGCTATGCTTAGTCGGCAGACATTGATGTTATGAAAAATCAAAATACAACTTTTTGAATATCAGCTCCATTAAACGGCATTGAAAGTTCCTTGGCGAATTGTGCTTCTTTTCGACTCGTACTGTAAATCTCCGACAAACAGTTCTTACTTCCCTTACTCCGGCCAAGTGGAAAGTAAAGGTATGTAATCGCCTGACATTTTTTCAGGTATCACATTATCCACAATGCTTCACTTCCCTTTTAAAAATTTCTGAAGATTCTTGTGTTGCGAACTGGAGCGTCTTAACTGCCACTAAGTTAGTTAGTGAGGTATATAAAATAACTTGCACGTGTAAAAACCGATACATAGAAATGACAGAACGAAAAATACGGACCAGATATTCAGAACACATTAAATCTCTTAGTAGGAACAAAGACGATTCAAACTTTGCCAACCACCTCAAAACATCTGGACATGAACCTACCAAAATACAGGACTCACCTTACTACATAAACAAAAAACCTTCAATAACAATAAATCCAACCTTAAATGAACAAATCAACACAAAATGCGACACCATATTTACACCACTCAGACAGGAAAACAAACAACTGATGGATTTACTGACCACCCTATACAAAAAGGACCGGCAATCAACATACTATTTAAGGCACCTTATATTATTCTCCCTTCACTTCCAGCGGGTTTCCCCAGAGGTCCATGACCTTCCTCCTCCCCCTCTTCCAGGACGCCATCCTGTAAACCTTTCTCTTCCTATATAACCACGCACGACCAACTAGCTGACTTTAGTACTGAATTAACGGCCAGACGTGCCAGATGAAAGCGCTCGCCCACAGTATCTCACCAGCCAGAGGAGATGGACTCACCAAACAGGTATATTATAAGATGAAGATCATATTTTCAAGCTGCTAGAAATTCAAGCAGTGGTCTTTATTTTTACAATTCAAATTATAATAAACAAAAAACAAAAACAGTTTTTGTGCTGCTGTGGTCTTTAGACAGTCAATGTTCAGTGTAATTTTGTTTGGGCTCCTTGTGCCCAAGTTAACTCTTTCAATTTTCTCTTGTAGTTATTTTTTATGAAAATAAACTAACGTATTTTTTCTATTAATTTAAATACGTCTAGAACGTTGAGTTCGGCGAATTATTGTGCAGTGCGAAATCTAGGTTTTTTTTCAATGAAACTTTATTACTGTTTTCTGCCATGTAGTATGCTTTTATACGCTGCTTCCCACGCTAGCAGAACATAGGCGGTTAATGGCATAATGGTTAATGAACGGTTAAACTATTTTTTAAGCTTATAATTCACGCTTCATAGTTTCTTACTTCTCTACACATTGGGATTAGACTACGAAATGTTTCAAAGGTGTATTATTTAGTGCTACGCATCACACAATTTTACTCTGCCCCATGTACGTTTTAGCTTCGAATCCAATCTAGTTTTACCTGAGTTCGTATGAACTAAAATGTAACTTACAGTTCTACTTGGAAACTGTTAGAGTTCAAAGTTCCGTAATTTATTGCTCTGCTGCCCTTCATTCAAAACCCGACGTACAGATAATTGTTCTGGTTGTAGTTATGTTTTTCTTTGGGAAGGTTCGTGTATGCGTTTTAGAATTATAGGGGAAGCACTGCGAAGAAAGAATTCAAATTTCGCGATTTCTCAGGTTACTCCTGATTTTCTGTTGAGCGTTATTAAATCGTTCTGCTCGTTCCTTATCGCCATCCTGGTTTTTGGCGGGTCACATGAGTATAATTTATGAAAAACATCTGGTACGACGCCCCACTTACATCATTCAGCTTTTCATGGCGTTGGCTACTAATCCAATTTGCTTTTCATTACTAATCGGTAAAACATAACATTACGTTCAGCATAGAAACTGGTAGCGCTAAAGATGCCCCTATTCATGCTACGACCATTATTGAGCTCGTGTGGTTCATTGAATTGTGCGACTGATTCTTGTTTTTTCTGAGGTATGATCGCGCTCGCCGTTCTGCACTCATTGAGTAAAATTTGTGTGAAATGATGGTAGTAAGTGAAACGGCGGTGGTTTGAATTCCGAAATTTCTGAGCTTGCCCCTAATATGCCCAGAGTTGTTGAACTGTGATTGTATAAGTAGTTTAATGGAGTACCACCCTAATTTTTCTGAAAACTCTAGTAACGCATGATTGGGATTTATACAAAAAAACATTTTAGCACGAATCAATGTTCTTCGAATTTGTTGATGATTTATTGTGCTGTTCTCTTTATTTTCTCACCAATGAGAATTTTTTTGGTACTGTTGGTGAGTTTGGAGCTGTTCATACAAAAAATATAATGTAAATCATTGGAGCCGTTATTATGATCTAAAAAATGTCATGTTTAGCTCACCATAACTAGTTAATTTTTGCATCGATTTAGCGCTATTTTCTCTATCGCTTTCACAGGCTATCTTCCAAAATGGTGGTTCCGACTGTGTAGCCTATGGCTTTTCTTTGCTATTTACATAACTCCCCTACTAGTTTGGTGACAGTACTTCGACGGGGTATAAAAACGGTGTGTGCTGCGTATACGTGTAGGGTTTTTCCTATTTGGGGTTCAACAAAAGGTTTTCCGATAGGTATTTGGCGAAGAGTGACTCACGTAATAACTTGTTCCTGATCGTCAAATTAGCACAAAAGAATACCTAAAATTGCGGTTATGATTTCAACGACTTCGACATTTTCTTTTGTCGTCGCAGAAACTCCCCGTTGTGTCGCAAACAATGACGTTAGTTTGGTTCAAAGAGTGTGGAGTTGAAGGGGTAATTATTCTGCTCATACGCCGTGCGTTCGGTAAAGGGGGGGGGGGAGTGATACCCGGCGAAAACCACACAACAAAGTCGGACTCTGAATTATGAAGTACCTGATACGTTCGGCACACCGTTTCCCCCTCGTATGAATATTAATTGTACTGTTATTCCTCAGAAAATGAAATGGGTTTTTGAGCGAGTGGAAATGGCGAGTGAAATATTCAAAGCTCTTTAGCTGCTCGGAGAAAATGGTTGAAGGTTATGAAACTTGACGAATATTCTGTTTTTCTTTCGTAATACCCTTCCGTCGGTAGAGGGGCGAATAATTATGGGAGTAATGATTAAAAAAAAGAGCGACGACGTGAATATGAGCTACGGTTTGCCCGGAGAACGCTTTCATTTTGAACCAACTCGCTCGGAGGAATGAGATCTGTTACTCGAATGAGGAAGATGAGTTGTTTCTCGGCTGACTGACTCGAATGATAGTCACAAAGCCGAAGAGGTAGTTGCTCGATATTTTTAATCGATGTCGAATGACTATTTAATGCTTTCTTCTTCTTAATTATTATTAATCAATATTATTAGACCATTTCGGTGATAATTCTTTTCTATTTTTAATCTAATTATGCCAACAACTTCGGCAATTTCTGCATTCATGAACTGAAAGGGCCTCACAATGCTAAACCTGGTTTCATGGTTCTTGTTGTATAGCTCAAGAAGTAGTGAGAATAGCCATTAGCAGAGTCGGAAATGTTAAACCAAACCATTATGGTATAAAATATACGGCCGATGTAACTATAGCTTTTAAGTATGGATGAGAAAATAATGGCGCTCAAGGGAGGCTGTACTTGAAGGGACCAGGAAACAGAATAACATGAAGAGAAGGGGTGGAATTAGTGTTTTTTGAAGGTGAGCGTCTTCGAAACTCCAATGCGCTGTGTACCTCTCGAGCGTTTCAACGAAAGTTCTTTATCGGCCGCTGAAGAGACTCATAGTGATTACCAAGGGATGGGAAATTATAACACAGCCATTAGAAACCTAGCAGTTAAAACGACTTCAACAAATCAATGAACTGTTTGTTGATTACTTGAACGCAAAGAATTGTGGAAGCCCTGGAGTTCAGACCTGAGACTTTGGGGGAGACATGGCAGAAAAGCAGACTTCTAATCTGTGGCTTCAACCAGACGCTTGTTTCCTTCTATTCAGATTTGGGTCTAATCCACCTGACAATCTCGGATATGTTGGTTTTCATGAGAAGTGGGGAAATGGTAAAATGCTGTATGTTTGCTATTGCCGACTAGTTTTATGATTTCTCCTTTGTAATTATTATTGTAAGCATTCCTAGTAATTATATGCCTGAATACACCGGAAAATTAGATTCTCTGGTGAGTAAAAGTCCTGTTGTGGTGTATTATTGTATTGTTTTGGGTCAAGTTTTTTACTAACCCCCCACCCCCACCCCTCATCATCTTGATAATTTTACGCTGTTTCAAAGCATGAAGATTCCAAATCCGCATGTACGTCCCCGGCCCAGTCCCTTTACCTTTAACGTGATCTTATTCCCTTCTTTCGCACATTGGTGAATAAATTAGCCGGAAACGAC
The DNA here is from genome assembly GCA_020466155.1 of Pachypeltis micranthus. NCBI lineage: Eukaryota > Metazoa > Arthropoda > Insecta > Hemiptera > Miridae > Pachypeltis > Pachypeltis micranthus. Next base: position 47,197,813 of record CM035769.1, read on the forward strand.
ATTTAGGCAGTTTAATTGCACTTACGCCGTGTTAGGTATCACTTCCCAGGTGCTGTGAAAGGGAATAATAATAAACTGTGCTTTTATATTTGAAATCAATTTGGCGCACATAGCGTTATCTAATTTATAGAGGAAAGGGGGGTGATAAGAAAGTTTGGTGCGGCGCACCAGATCCATACAAAATGCCAACGTTACCCTGCGCTTTTCATGGATGCTCTCAACTGTGCTCGTCGGTAAACTACCTAAACCCTCCTGACAAAAAAAATTAATAACGGGTATCCTTGAAAAATGCTGAAAGTGGTTTCGAACGCCATCGAGCAAACGGCAAACAAGATTATGCAGAGGGGCCAATACAGGGGAATCCCATTTTCAGCGCCCTCCGTTGGGGTTGGGATGAGTGAGGGCTTGGCGCGAGTAAACGAGAGACTCCATGCTCTCCAATGCTAACCGGCATCGTGGAAAGGTAAACATTTGCAGGCTGCTGAGCTCAGCTGAACGGAGATGTGAAGTCAACTGAATGAGAACTCCGGTAGCTAAAGTTGCCGAGAGAGAAGAGCCGCTGCCCATTTAATATTCGCGCAATTTTTCTTTCGGCAAGTTTCACAATGGACGGACGAGAGGGGCGGAAAAGGCTCTAAGTAAATTTTAATGTAAGCTGCTCGAGGAACATGTTTCATGCATCAGTGTCGAGTTCGCATTCAAAATCGGGTCCTTTCGCGCTCTCACATCCTGAGCTCGGGAAATTGAAGCCCAACGCGAGGAACTCTGAACCAACAGTCCAATCTATCGACTCGCACTCTACCAATTTACTGGAAACTATTCACGATCGTTAAAATATGCGTATTGAAGAGTTGTGATGAATGACCGAAATTATAATAAGTGCAAACATATGGAATCACTCGTCAGAGCTGCACTTTTTACTCAACTCAACGCAAAGGGCAAGGGGAGTACTGTACTCGATGCAAAACATCACTTAACTCCCTTCAATTCATGTATTCTTGAAGACAATTCGAACTATTCCTATTCGAAAGAAACAATTACGAGGAACAAACGCAGTGACCAGTTAGCTGTAAATTACAAACTTTAAGTATGCCTCAGTCGTCTGGTCGTATTGCAGTCCCACAATCAACAACTGTTTCTTGCTCTTTTCGCGCCTTTAAAGTCCACATATTGCGAGAGAGCATAACCTACAACGCCCTTCGACTTCGTAGGGTGTGTTCCTTCGACCCACCCATAGAACGTGAGTGCATGCTATGTTCTGATTGTCCTGCACACGACTTTTCCAGGCTCGAGGTCATGTTAATGCTGCGCCAACTAACCTGTACTGCTACCAGGCGCATCCCTTCTTCTGCTTGATACCTACACTCAGATCCGGTTTCTCATGGCCCTTCCCTCGGTTTCGTAACTATTACTTTCGGTGTTGCTACGGTCTTCTGCTTCTTATACATTTCTTTTGAATTGTATGCTATGTTTTTCTTTCAATTAGCTCTATCTGCTCACTTCATATATACGTATATGCTGATCAATAACAGTAAGGAGAAAGAAGAAGACGGTAACCACAGGAGTAGGCTACAATTATATCAGGGAAGGCAGAAAGGCTGACACGCGGGAAGGTTGTTGAACGGCAGAAAAATAAGGTCATGAGTTGGGGAAGGGAAGGAAAACCTTATGGGGAAATTTTCTTTTTGTGAGGCATTCGTAATCAAGCTAGGAGAATAAACGAAGTTCTACCCAGTTTACCTATTCTTCACCACCACCACTACACATATAACACTATAAATTGCGGATGTAGCGTTTTTCAACTCGTTTTTCATGACTGTTGCATTAATTTAGCGTTGATTTTTACTTTCCACGAGCCAAAGAATAGGAAAATTATAGTAATCGTGCCAAGAAAAGATTGGGTTTTCTTCACGTCTTAACGTTTACCTGAGGCCTACAGAATCCAAAAAACCTATCGGCGCATGGTTCGTGTGAGTGTGTTGCGGGAGAACGGCTGGATCGATTGAGCTGGTTTTGTTTGTTCTCCGTGATGATTATTTTTGTTGAACGAAGATAAAAGCCATGAGAGTTCGGAAAACGAGTTTGTCGAAAATTAATTTATCGGTTTTTCAATTTTCTCAAAAACGGTTCAGACGATTTCGATCAATCTTACGGAGTACTCTTCACGAACTAGTACCTACATTACTAGTATACGTAGGCGCTCGTCGAATTTACGTGGGTTGTGAAAAATTGTGTATTGCTGCGCACCAGATGTTTTTCTTGAAAGCTAGCTCCAATAATCTACTTCTCTAGGCTGACGTTTCATTCAATTCGTTAAGCATCATCAGGGTTACTAATTATTACGTAACTATCATGTGTTTTCCGACGCATATCGTCAATGCTAACCCCATTTAATGCACAAATAGACATTTATATGTCGTAACACTACACTTATAAGTGATATTAGTCAAGTCTTTGGGTTTATTATTCTAAATAATACACCAATGTTTCGGCCAGGAAACTTTTTTACGACCCCCTCCAAAATTTGATACTTCGCGTTTCAAAGCATAAGGATTCTAAATCTTCACTTCCTGGCCATATTTCGCATTTGACGTGCCCTGAACAATTCGTTCTTTCGAACAATCGTACCATTTGGTGTCTGGTTGGGTCCGCCTACTTGGCAATCCGACGAAACTGGTTTGAAAAAATTACCTAAAAACGAAATTTTGGTCGTTTTATTGCGTTTAGGTATTGCGTTCCTTCGGTACTTTTTGATGCTGATTCGATTCAGAATGGTTCTTGGTTGCGTTCGCCATGCTGTGCAAGAGCGTAATAAACTGTTGTGTAATGATGTGCAACGTTTTTTTATTGTGAGTGGCTCTCAAGAAAAAACATCTAAGTTCGAATACTTCGTATGTGCATAATTTATTAAGTTTGGAGAGGGGGCATAGAACAAGGGGACATATAGTCGTCAAGCTTTCGGCAGGTGCCGTCTTCAGGATTGTGCCTCCTGTTTCTTTTTCCCTTCCAGTTTTAATCCCCACGACTTATACAAGTAATTCATTATGTTTGTTCGAAACGAGTCACTAAATACAAACGATTACATCTATATGTTTATGTATGTGTAATGGTTTGTCAGAAGCAGTCCAAAAGGGAAAAAATAAATTTAATTCTCGAGCTTCCAGAGCAGGAAAGAACTCAGTTTAGAACAAAACGGGTTATGGGTCGTTTGAAATGCTGTGTATCGAAATCGTTCGTTTTCGTTGTAAATCTTTTGGGGCGATAGCAATAGCTCGCTTTTTCACAAATGTTCTCACACCAGTGAATCGCGTTTATCGTGTCTGGTATATTTATTGAACTAGCAGTTGAATAGACAGAAGCGAGGGTGAGGGGAAATAAGGTTCGAGAATTTACTGCAGTAGTTTCCAGGGGTGCGTGCTGAGGAAGAGGGGGGATGGCGACCCTATTAAGCGGATTTGGAAGGTGTTTGTCGTTGGGATGGAAAAAATGTGCTGGCAGTTGGTTTAGTCCCCGGCACATCCGCGAACTACTTCCTTACCCGTTGTTTAGATAAGGGGTCTTTTCCAACGGAGGTTGGCAACCGACTTCCATTTTGGGATTTCACGGAGGATTAGGACGTTCTCGAGGTGATGTCATCGTAAAGAGGGGTGGGGAGGAAGCGAAATTTGGGAGAGCGGGCGACTTCGTTTGCAGGTCGAATAGGTGAGAAGAGGGACGAAACGAGGCAATTTGTTCGGGTTAGAGCCGTCGTATAAGTGATTTGGGTCGCCGAAGAACTGAAAGGGTCGGGCAAGAAGAAAATGTTCTGCACCGAAGTGTTGCTGGGAGAGCCGCAGAGGATGTACGCAAGACGTGGACGAAAGGATGTGGAGCATCACAGGCGTCGTGATAGGGGTCGTTAAACGGATAATTCATATACATATTGCCAACATTTTCTTGATTAACTGATGCCATCAACAGATCCACCTATTACTAGGAGCGATCCATGTAGTTACGCTACTCTCTCGTTTAACTTTTCCTTAGCCCGTTAAAGTAAGAAGGAAAGCTGTGTAAACGGCGGTGAAAGAACAAAATTTATTTGATTTTTGCTGTAAAATTGTCGACTCTTAAAGTTTCGAAATTACTGCGCAATGTGGCGGTAGCAGATGTCCCCCCCCCACGTTTACCTCTCAACAATAAATTTAATAAAGTGAGTTTATATTCTGCGTCCCACCACCAGGTCGTTAGTTCATGCTCATCACAAATTCACTAACGGAGAATGGACCTATCTCCGTTATTCCTCCAAACGCGTTATCCTGTCCTTCTCATCGTCGTTCATTGAATTTGTAACAACAGCGAAATATATTTGGGGCTGTGGAGTGTTGTGTGATGTGTTGCATCAGATATTTGTTATTCACGATGGCATTAGCCTCTATAGCGATCCAACGTGCGATTTTAACCCGACAGTATCGCCACTGACATCTGTTGAATTGCTTGGTGGAGTCTGAGTTTTCCATTCATATCCAGACTCTCATCACCGTCAAACGCAGGTTTTAGCGAAGAGTGATCATATGAACATCGTGTTAGCTTCCCAGTTAATTTCTTCAAACTGTAGCTCTTACCGAGATGAGTTGTAATCTCTACAACGAGCAACTTTCTGCTCAGTCCAAAAGTACTTACTCGCAATCTGTCGTTTGAAATCCGAGCGCTTCCAACACCACCACCACTATCCACCGTGGCAATATTTCCGAGAGCGCCTCGCTTAGCTTTTCTTCAGTTTCAAGTATCTTTTCCTGGCCTCTCAGAATGAAGAAACTTTCTGTTGCCAGTCAAACAACGTGCCAAGTTTGTTATATATCACTGCAGCAGTCAGCAGTTGTGAAATGGCGCGGGGCGGCGGTTATGAAGGCGGGGAATGGTGGAAGGGGGATCTGCGGAGACGTGTGTGCGGCTTTTGATGCACGGAGAGGCCTCTGGGTTGCGGTATTCTGAGCACGAACTCGGGGATTTCCGTATCAAACGCCGGAGGCGAATTGATAAATCCGTCGGGGCTCGGTTGACTGGGAAAAGACGGAAAAATAGGTGAAATCTTAATTTAATTTTACTCTGGAGTGAGGGAAACAGGCTTATGGTTGGGTCGGTTGCGATAATGGGGGGAAGGGACTCCAAGCTATTGCCGTTCGAACGTTATTTCCCCCGCCGCTGCTTCATCCAGCTTAGGAACACTTTGATAAATATGGCGTTAATTATCGGTCTCTCGCCCTTTCCAAGTTATTGCTTTAACCGGCTTAATTATTCAAGTTTGGTAGTCGAGGAGGAGCGAACTACTGAACTCGATCCTCTTGTACGTGGACGAGTTCCAGAGGCTTTTGGGGCGAGAGGAGCCCCACTCAAGTGGAGAAGGAATTGGTATTACCTCCTTCCAATACCCCCTTCACTCCCTTATCCTTATCAATTGGTTCTTGAACTCCGGTCTGTTTCATTTCAAACTCTCAAAGTCTTCATCTACCACCGAGCCTCTTACCACGCTTTGTCGATACGAAATTATTGAATATCAGCAAAGCCTGTTGTTCCAAGCACAACAACGTAGGGCTGGTCCTTCAACGTTTAAACATTCAGCCCTGTTCTTGTAGAATGCTGCTCCAGAAGAAAAATTCCAAATTTGACTCAAATAGAGTAAAATCGGCCTTCTTTCTCTTCCAGGTGATGGAGGAAGTTCTCACTTACTGTAAGTCACAGGCCGAATTAGCTGGGTTTTTGACCTCCAAACGTCCACGCTTAACCCTAATGGGAAGTCATCGTTTTCCCATTTCCATGAGCACTGACCCCTTTTGTTAGTACCTGTAGGAAGTCCTGCTCCTCAGTTATTTCCATGTGACAACGGGTTTCCCCCTTTTCTGGGCATATGATATATAATATCCTCTTTCCACCCCTCATTTTTACATTCCTCTCCACAACAGACAGCTCCTCCCAAACACAGTCATCTACTAGTTCTTGGGATCAACAGTCGCCTCCTGGTTCTCCCAATACACAGTCATCTATCAGCGCTCGCGGAATACTCTCGTCTCCCAGTTCTCACTGCAGACATTCCCCTATCAACTCAAGGGCCAGTCACAGCTCTACTTGTTCTCTGTCCTATCTAGTTTCCTGCACAACCAGTTCACGCACATTCAGAGCCCCCTTGTGTTCACACTTATATACTCAACCTCATATCGCTATTCTGTTAAAGCTCAATACAGTCCTCACTCACGCTCATTGAGTTCCCTTTTTATTTATCAACTGCATTCTTAAGCTTCCCCTCTCGTGCACCCAACGCTCGTATAACTGGGATGCTACTGTCGTCATTTCCCAACAGATGAGATTTTCATCGTACTTTTGCGTTATTTGAGCGGTTTATAGATGTGATTTACCATCTAAATCGTTAGTCTTTTTACTTTTCTTGGTTTCTTGTGGTTACGTTACCTCACTTAAATCTTCACTAACTTCGTCGGTCCCATTCTGAAGGAAAACCTTGGTCCCAACGAAGGAGGAAGTTTCTTTATCCACTTTGTTTCCAATAATGAGAAGTTTCCTACAGTCTATTGTTAGCTACCAGAGATTTTGAAAGAATTTGTTCTTCTGTACTTCAAATTCGTTATCGTCTTGGCTTCTCCCCTCATACCAATGGCGCTCGTTACCAAATACCTCGCCTGATGTCATTTCAGCGTTGTCCAACTTTATTGTCGTTTTTCACTTCTCTCCCCCTTCCCTGACATCCTAAGGAGTGTTCTTCAGACTTGTCACTTTACACTTAACTGTTAGTACTCGGTTGAAATGTTGCCCAAGATGTCGTTGGTGTGGTTATTCTTCGTCATCTTCAGCATCGAATGGGTCTTTCCCTCTCACGTCGATGAAAGGTCGTTCGCAGACTTGCTATCAAACTTCAGCTGACGCTGCTGTCCTTGTTTTCTTCCGTACATCTTTGTTGTTGCCTTGGATTGTCTCTACCACGCCGAAGATTATATAAAGTTGTTACCAACAATGAGAGCTGCTGTTGATGTTCCTTGTGCCTTAACCTTCGTTATTCTCCTTCCGCAATCAGAAATGGTCATCTCAGACGTGTTGCAAAATTCGTGGGTAAATGACAATAACAGCTCAATAAATAATCAAATATTCTGAGAAAAACCCGATTTTGTGTGGTTTTCTCTTTATAAATGCAGTCCTGGAAATTCTGGAATTCTAATCACCTCAATTTTACTTACTATCATCTTTCCCAAAAAAAAACCATTTTATGTCTCATGAATGACAATGATTGCTCAAGGATAGTCGTAAATCCTGGTACCTGAAGCGTTACTACTTTCTACGCAAAACGACAAGTGATGTTGTTGTCCATTTGTTTTAAAAACGTATTAACTAAAGTAGTAAAAACATATTCTTCAAAACCGAGTATATAACTCAAATACATTTGAAATTGCTCGTTTTATTTCCAGGTTTGGACAATTGCAGTTTCAAATCACTCGGCGTCGTTCCGATGTTTCCAAGGTTTTATTTGCGCTATCGAAGATTTTATATTGATTGCTATCGAACCCTGCTGCTGTAGCGTCCGATACTTCGCTGAAATCAATCTCTTAAAAACCAACTTCATCGGAAAGTTCCGAAGGGAAAATACTTTCCTTAGAAACAGAATTTATTTCTTCTTCTGTCGGATTTTCCCGGTGGAGAGACGGCCGTCAGATAGGAGGGGGTGGGGAGTTAGTAAAAAGTACGCGAAGGAATTATGGGAGACATGATCCTCGAGTTTGGCACGAGCTTACAGTGAGAGGATTTATGGGGAATCTACGGAGGTCTCTGCGCTGTGTAAACGAGTTTGCAACTTTAATACTTAAACTCTCGCCGTCTGCGCTGCGCTTATTTTATTTTATGCGCAATTAAAAACCGTTTATACGAACGTAACGCGTATAAAACACAAATGTCAGGGCACAATCCTTGGTTTTGTGCGTTGGAGAAGTTGGATCGCTGTTTTAAACACTGATGAAACATGAAGTGCTTTATACGGCAGTAACACGCTCAATGGGAAAGTAAAGTGTGGTACTACAGTGTAGAAGCGGTGCAGTTAGACCTCGTGGGGATATTCACGCGACGAACCGACTTTTAGGTCCTAGTTTTGCAGCTAAAACCACCATGAGAAAATGCGAATAGCTTTAATGAATCTCCTCTTTCCTCATTTTCTCTCCGATTTTAAACGTTCAATATTGGACAGCAGGTTGACTCAAGACTTCTTCTCAAACATGAGTTCCAGAGGAAGGATGCCAGACGGAGCCCTAAGGCTGGTGTTCGCGGTTCAGGTTTCAGTCTTAGCTCTAGACTGGGACTTTTCGAGGTCAATTAAAGTGCTCATTCTGCTATTCCCATTTTTTAATATTACTTCTCACCCCTTACTTTTCCACCTTCTTACATTGGACCCACTCAGACATTGACCTCTCGACTGCACTAATATCAGTGTCACCTGAACTCTACCCAGTAGTGACATTATGACCTCCCTATGTGTCTCAAGCGAACCTTTATCAAACCAGTGAACCACCCTGTCAGTAACGTCCCTTCTCTCTCAATTCCTCAACTTATCGTTCGCATGTACAGCTGCAGTACGTGAAGGGAACGTTGTTCTTTCAGGTGTAATGTTGGAACGAATTTCAAGACTCGAAATTCATTGGCGAAGTGTGGGTGGACCCAAAAAGATCATTTTTTTCTCTTCCCGCTACATACAAATAGGTATACTACCGAACGCCACTCTGATCGGATGGTGAAGAATCGTAATAATCATAAATATCTGAAACTTATTTCAGGAACGATTCAATAATAATGTAAATCTGAGTTCCTGCCGCCCAGTATCTTTAAAACTTACTGAACATTCTTATCGCGTTTATGTCACCAACCGTTATTTATTAGAACCATATTTCCACTTCATGGATCCACCATTTGTTACCGTCTTACGAAAAAAATGAGCTTCTGGAGCTTCATCTCCGGCTCAGCCTCTTCCACTTTTCTTCCGTAATAGCCGTCTTCGGTCTTTTAGATGGCCATCAGGAGTTGTGTATTTTGTCTCTCGTATATTCCTCGTTTTACTTCTTTTCATCTAAAATTCCATTTCCATATGGGGGGGAGCGGCCGTTGATAGCGACGGCTCGCTTGGCGTAAATGATGCATCGCGGGGATCTTCAACTTCCTAACAACTACATCTCCGTAAAAGAAGGGGGAGGGGGTGCTTCGCTTCCAATTATTTGCTGGGAAGAGGTTTTGGTTATAACCGCAATTCGTTTACCCAAATCACAATGGCGCTTTGTGAGCTGCCGTCATTTTCACTTTGCAATCTTCACGTTTTGACGCCGAAGTTTCGACACAGAAAACTCAAGTTGAGGAGTTTTTGGGTGTTCAGCTTTACAAGAAGACGGTTGAACCTATTGAGCTCGTCCGTTTTTTGTTGCGTTCCTCATTCGTGGTTATAATGGTAATGCGTCGTTGCCTTGAAGGAGAAGAGGCCGTAGCAGCAGTTAAGTTACAAAAATGAGGGAAACCCTCATTTTCTCATCGGTGTCGCTAAAATTTAGATTAAATCTACGATATATCTTCAACTTAATCAATATGCAACTTTTTTATTCGTAGAATATCCTCGTGGAAATACAGCGTATGAAGATGTGGGCCTATGAAGGAGGGAATGCAAAGTAGTGATGCCGCAAAATTTGGGTCTCACACCTTCCACCCCTCCCTCCCTTTCTATACTTCGACTCTTGAGAGGCCTCATCCGTTAGGTCTCTTTTCTCTAATTGTAGGTCGTGAGGATTGCGCAATACCTTCCGTTACGTAGACCGCCTAATTTACTTAATACTTGAATTGTGTCACGACCTCAACCCAAAGAAATTACCTTGTTCCATGTTTCCAAATTTGTTTCTAAATTGAACTTCAGAATGGGTATCAAACATGAGCTGTTGTTCCCACTACTATATCTGTAGACATTCGTTGAAAGGAGAAGTGAGTCCAGGTATATCATAAAATGATGTTTCCCTTACACATGAAGTTCGTTTTAAAATTTTCCGTTAATTTTGTCTAATGATTTTCAAGTGTCGAGGATAGCTTTGTGATACTGTGCACCAGATATTTGTAAGGGTTACCAGCGCTGGGAGGAGGGAAGTTCCCAGCGCGGCTTTGATGATTTCGTGTCTCTCAGGGTTTTCCCCCGCGCAAAGGGGAAATTCGGAAGTGGAAATGCGTTTGGTATTAAATTGCGAGTGAGCGCTTTGACGGACACTGGAGAGTGGTGAAAAGGCGGTGGTGTCGAGAGGGGAGTGGCGGATGTCATATGCAGCAGAGGACCAAAGGACCTAAGAGCTCAATTTTATTTTATTTTTTTTACCCCTTTTCTTTGAACGTCCATTTCCTGACGCCGACTTTGAATGACATCAAAGAGCTGGTTTCGAAACGCTGAAATGAACTTCGCTTGAAAATGGAGGGGGGGAAAGCCTCGATTTTTGTAACGCAGCCGCTGCCCAGCATTACGACCGATGCTCGTTTATGAGGCGCGGACCGCAAAAACGGAGGGAACCTACCGAGCGAGGCAATTTCTTGTGAAGAGCCTGCACCAAACTTTGTTCAGTCATTGCATTTTACGGCTCACATTTGTTATTTAGTTTGCAGGTCATTATGGGACACCAAAATAAGGGGCATGACTAATATCGGTGCAAAATTAACTATACTTATCATAGTGATCAAAACTTTCACAAATGACATAAGAGCACTGAAATTTTCATATCTGGAAAAATTGCGACGGCAACACAATAAATTATGAAACATTCCGACATTTTCATCATAAATTACGCTGATTGACACTAGGATAAAAATATCTGGTGCGTATCAACACACAAATTTCCGCAACCCCCGGTAATTCGACGACCTGCTACATATACGGACGCTATATCTTCGTTCAGTGCATTTTTACAGGAACATTTATCGAGAATAAAGTGTAGGTAATAGCTAGCTAAGAGTACCCCGTAAGTTTGATCGATACCGTTGTAACCGTTTTTGATAAAATTGGAAAACCGGTGAATTAATATTCGACAGATCTCCTTTTCTGAATTGACTTAGCTTATATCTCCCTTCAACAGATATATACAGAAATAATTACGCAAAAAAAGTGGGTATGGGTTGCTAGAAGACACTCAGTAAGATTGATCAAATCTGGTGAAGCGGTGACTCCGGAATTCACGAAAATATTCGAAAAAACATTATTTTCGGCATTATTTTATCTCTATTCTGTGGACTGTCGGAGGAACATTTATTGAGAACAATATATAGGTATTAAGTATTCGAAAACATCCTATGATTTTCGTGAAAATCGTTGAAGGATTATGCCAAAAAGCGTTAAAAACCTATTTGTGCTTCATAGGCCTATATCTCCGTTCACCGTATTTTCATGGAGATATTCAAGGGCAAGAAAAGTGTTGTACTAACTAGCAGATTAAGAATAACCTGCTCAATCGGTTCAGCCGTTCTCCCGAAAATCGAACTGTTAGCACACACGCACACGTAAGGATCTGAGTAAAACCCGAATATTTTTTACCCGACTATGATTCATTCGTCACTGTTCGCGGAAAGTAAAAATCGGAGTAGTTAGACCAATACACATACACAGTGTGCATCGAGTAATGGTCATAAGATAATCGAGGGCAACCTCAGAAATTCCGGAATCGTAACGTACGTTTTCAGTTCAACTTTTTCCGCAGGTTTTTTCCCTGTGATTACAGAACTGTGGACACAAACCGCTCCAAAAAAAAACACGCCAACAGTTCCGTTGATCACCTATGCGGTGGTATTTTAATGTAGGTCGTGGGTTAAATTGAAGTGCCACGTAAAACGTGAAGTTCGTATGAGGTGAGTAAAGAATTGGTTGGTTAGCTAAAGCCATGAAAACCCCTGGACGCTAGGCACAAGATATTTTGGTTTTAACATGCATAAAGTTTTAGTGATGCAATCTTCTGACCACTGTCCTTCAGTCGAATTCAGCAATTTTCCTTGTATGTTAACGACAAACTTGCAACTCATATTAGGCTACCTTTGAACTCAGGAGGATACACTCTGGTAGCTTCAGTCGACTTACCAAACCATGAAAAATTCTCCAAATTTAAACTTCAACAGTTGAAGATGGCAACCGCTCAAGTTGTAGGCATAAGAGTTCGAGTTTAAAAGCCACGCGCGTCTCAACGGCAGAGATATCAACTGTCCTTCGTACAGGCCAATTTATTGGTAGCGGCTGGGTTCTCCACGTTATTGCACGTTCCCGTATCCCAGTTTTAACGTTCCTTTGGTGACATTTCCAGCGATCCGGCGGACTACAGAGTCCTCCCCATTGCTCTACATCGATCTCTCAGAGGCCATCACGCGCCATCTCGGCTTAAAGCAAATGCCACAACGTGAATCGCGAAAGATACTTCATTCATGCGGAAACTCGTTAATCCTCTTCAGCGGTCAGGCAAATGCCTTTCAACTTGAAAACAAGTAATCAACTGAAGACGCCAAAGCCTCTTAGTCATCTTTAATAACGCGAAAATGTAGAACAACGGAACAACACAGAAGCCTTTAATTAAGGTATAATGCTGATGAAAGTAACGAGCCAACGAAATTGCCGTTTTTTCCGCATTGTTGCCTAAAACAGAGAAGAAAGAGACTCGATACAACCCTCTCGCTACTTTCTGTCAGTGATTCATTCTCCCATTTTTTCCCCCGAGAGGAAAATGAAGGAACGAGCTCTCGAGCCCTAACGAGCTATCAAGAAGTCACGAGCTTAACTCGGCTCATTGCATTAATATTTTGTCAAAAGACTCGTTAAATTTTGGGAAATTCGTCGAGTGAGAAGGCCAACGGCTAGTTAAGTAGAACGCATAGTTGAGCGTGGCTCCTTCAAGTACCTGCTTAATATTTAACGTTCGACAATTTTCCAGTCGCCAACATGCGTCACTAAACCTTCCTTTCCTACATTCAGCCATTACAAGGGCAAGGAAAGCATCGAAGTGGTGTAAAAAATTTTAGTTTGCCTCAGATCTTTACTTGAGGCCTGCTGAATCGAAAAAATCTAATTTCGACAGTTGCATATGGCCGCACTGCGCATACGGCCTTGGATGTTGAAAGCGAGGTGTCTGGGGATGGGACAAAAGGGCGTGGCGTTCACCATGAGGACCCTCTGTCCCCTATACTCTTCAATCTTCCGATTTATGTTGCCCTGGGTAAGCTGCCTCAGTATGTGGGGCTTGAACGTTTGTGCGAGGGGCACATTAGCCTTTGCAGGTACCAGACAGCGCTTGCAGATGTTCATAGACATATTTATAGGACAGCTAGGAATGTGTAGAAATGAGGCGATGAATTTTGAAAAGTGTGTGGCTTGGTATCCTGCTTGCCTGGTTCGTCATTGGCTAGAGGCGTGGGTACCTTGCGGCCCAGTTTCTCTGTGCAACCTCCATAACTCAAAGCCGAGTGAACCTTCTAGATTATCTTTAGAGTGTTGCTAAGGCTCCACTACAGCATCATCAGACACACTTGCTTCCAAAACACACCAACGGGCTAGTTTTCGTCAGGTTGTCCGTTGAAAGGTCCGAGGTGGCTATTCCTCACACGTACATTCTCGCCCCAGTTCGATTTGGAGAACTCGGGGGCTCCGTCTCTTTCTGCTACTATTTCGTTCTTGCGCTGTAAGCTTCGGCTTGCTTTGCAGGCATCTAGCTGGTATGTTCCACGCGCGTGGCTGGTGATTCCTTCAGGATCAGTTGCGTGATGTAACTTCATCTGCCCCTAAGACCAGGAAGCCTTCTGGATTTACAGCTGTCGCCATGGTTCGATGGACGACGGGAACCCCGACTTCGAAAAACGAATTACACGTTTTTACGTTTTTGCGAATGCGTCGCATGGTGTTCTGCTCGCTAAACATCAAATTTGACTCAATAAGGTGGACTGCCGTTTTCTCTCAAACGAGTTCACGCGCGCATACACACACACTATTTTTCCAAGTTTTCTCAACTCTATAAGAACAATTTATTTGGAAAGAATTACTTAATACTCTGTTTAGATTGTTCCTCTCTAATTAGGGGTTTCTACTGCACAATTAATATCTGTTTATATTTCTGAAACTACATAAATAAAGTTGTTCTACAAAGCCGGAATAAAGCAGTTCGAAGAGATCGGCGTTGCGGAAACAGTAGGCACTTGATAAATGGCACTCAAAACGAAAAGGGTGTACCACAGAAGTTTTCTGTCTAGGGCTTACGCGCCAGAGGACTCTAATTACTACCCAAGAATCTTTCACTGCCAGCTAGACCCCTCCTACTCCGCCCATCCGAAAATAATTAACATAATTTCGAAACGGAGGGGGTAGGAAAAGTTGGAGAAGTGACGTCATAAGTGGAAGTTGGGCGAATCAACTTCGGCGAGGCTCTTCTCGAGTGGGCTTGTTGGATGGTAAACTTTGAAGCCCTCTCTCCGCACCGAAAGTGGCGGATTCCTGGAAGGAAAATGATCGGTGGATCCCTGGCGGCCTTGTCGAACCCTTCCCCTCTCCTTCTGTAACTCGTCGAAAAATAATATCCCCCTCCCCCACAACTTCTGCCTCTAAGATTTTCTTTCCCCGGCCCCATATTTTCATTTCCCAGGCTCCTCCTGACGAACGTTGCAGTATATGAAAAGCTCCCGAGTCATTTATAACCCCTTTTCATTTACCGTAGGCAAAGTTAATCAAACTTCCGAGCCTTAGGTGACTTCATTATCTCCCAGCGCGAACCAACTTCCCAAATTCGTTCCCAACGCCCTGTAAATGAAGGTCTAATGGAATAAGCTCCGAAATGGCCGGTCACTGTCTGGCGAGTGTTGGAATAATATATTTTATTATTACTTACCACGGCTCAAACTCTGATGTAACTATCGGTATCGGTAAAAATATGCAGTACGACTGATCACACGGGTTTCTGTCCCCTTCGGACGTGTGATGAGGCGATTTTGATTGCTCAAGCTACAAATCAAATTTTTATAAACTCAATTGATTTGAGTTTGGATAAAGATAACGTACCGCGTTCCGGAATTTATTGAGCTGCAGCTACTTACGCCACGACCTTTATTGAAGAAACAACGTAATAATTGATGGGATTGTGAAAAAACAAAAAAAGGAGGTGGTGAACGAAACAGCGTTAGTTTGCATTCTGGAATTTCTATGGTTGCTTCTGATTATACAATCGTCATTATGTCATCGTATATGTAGCTTATTTCCCGACTAACCTGACCTATATGGGGTTGAACTTTCTCTGATAGTTCAAGCAAATGCTGAATACAGATGGTAGTGTCATTTTCAGAACCCACGTACTTCCCAGGCCCGTACTCACATATGAGACTCTTCCAATCCTGCCCTGTGTTGATGTGCACTCCCCCCTCCCGGACGAAGGTTCTTCCCCAATACTCACCTTGACACCTCCTTACCCGGTCACTTTGCCTCAGTCTGTTGCCTCAGTCACCTTTCAACCATGCTTTCACTATTTAATGCCAGTTTTACTATCACAAGACTTGAACCTGAGAGTGTCACTCTGACTCACTTTCCGTCTCCCTTAAATCCCTGACTCCAACTCTCTCTCTTGTCTTGAATAATTTTCGTTCACAGAAGAATTTTTGTTGGAAGTATTAACAAGACTACACTCAAGCTGTAGGAGAAGCTACCACCAGACTGGTTTTTGAAGGATAAACCATAAGGTGATACATCCGCGTTATCCAAACTGCTACAGACCCCGTGCGTTGGTTCCCATGCAATAGAGCTCATGCTCGAGTTTAACCTTGATGGCTGGTTGCTCCACCTCCTTCTGCCACTATTCTGTTACTATTCTGTTTTCTTCTAATAAGGAAATCTTAATACGAAAGAAGTTGTATGAGTCCACACACGAGGAGCTTTTTCTTGCTAATGACTAACTAGAGATAACACGCAGATAATGGTATTTCCAGAATCCATGTACTTCATAGACTCACTCTGCGATCATATATGAGGATCTTTCAATCCTGCCCTGGGTTTAGGTACACCCCTCCCTTCCCATCATATCAGGGGGAGGTGTGAGACTACGTCAAGCTGTTCAGGAGAATAATAAACCGTTGTGTAATAATTTGCAGCGTTTTTGTTTTTGGAACGATAGTATAACATGGGCTGTTTTATAAGAAATATCCCACTTGAATAGCTTTTTGTCAAAATAGTTGATAATTTATTGTGTAGCTCCCGTCGTTTTCTCACACATTAAAACTGTATGGTACTGTTCTACTTGGAACTGTCCAGACAAAAAACCTCGTTAGAGCCGTATTTGAGAAAACAAATTAGCGTTATGCTCTTAATAACTGTACTATGTTTGCCGTCCCATGATGATTTGCAGGCTAACTATCAAATTTCATGCGATTTGGTACCGGTGGTCGCTTTCAATCGCGTTCACAGTCACACACAAACCGCGTTATTTGGACTTGAATATACTAAAAACAACCTTTTCAGCCACATGTTTTTACTTCATAGGTCTAAGAAATGCCAGCCCTCTTTTATAAGTACGCTGATGACAAATCCCCAGCTGAGTGACACATCCGTCACTAGCCAAGAGGACAGTGACATAACATGACTGATGGCATCAGACTGTCTCGAACACTGTGGGAGTGAGGCACTCCAAAAGCTTTTTTCTCAGGACCAAGACACGAGATATGACAGAGCATTCTGATGATGGAGGAAGAGGACTTAAGGTGGGCAGTGGTAATCATCACGGGACACTGTAAAATGAACGAACACATGTAAGTTATGGGCATAGTGGGCACCCCTCGTTGCTAGTGGTATGGCACACTGGAGAACTCCCTATCACGTCCTGGCCCGGTGGATCTTCGGTACAACTTCTCCTAGGGCGGACATCATAGAAGACTTTTGCAGGGAATACCTGGCATAGGCATGGATGTGAGACATTACGACCGGTATTTTAAGCTGCGGCGCTCATTCCAAATAAGGAACAGTCATATGTATGTGTTATATAGAGTTATATGGTGACAGATTAGCGGGATTGTTATGTTAAAATGTGCACTGAAATCAATTCTATTCAACATTGGCTAACTACGTGGAAAGCATGTGTTCTCATTAGCACCAGCATAACACCCTTGCGCTAGCTGTAAACATTTTACACCTGGCAAGGTTTTCAATAAATTGGGTCAGGGGCGTTAGTGCTAAATAGGAAATCTCCCGTAACTCCCCACTGACCCAAACTCCCATGGAGGTCGTTGGGATCGAAATGGCGCCTGAGCTTTGATCGCGATTCAATTAGCGATGATTTAAGGTTTCATATTGTTAAGACTTTCGCTTCATTACGTTTTTGAACTCTGAACAAGTTGAACCAGGCGATTTCATTTCTCTAACTCTAAAAACCTAAGGAGAGATAGCGGGGTGGAGAAAAGTTACGAAAAAAAATAAAAATCCGGACACTTTCCTTAATGGAGAGGGCAAGTGGGAAATGGAAGGCGTTCCTGAAGATTAATAGCGTTCCAGTTGTAGGTTTGAAGGGGCGAGAGAGAGAGAGAGACAGAGAAAAAAATGCTCAAGGTAATCGCTCCACATGAACGAACATGGCGTGTTCCCACGTCCATGCTTGAAAATTAACGCTGTGATAGTTCTCGTTCGTGGACAGGATGAGAATGAACTCAGCTTAGCAACGTGACGTGAATTTCGATCTGAAGCAAAACTGTCTTGAGTATGGACTTGACAAGTTGAGATTATCTGGTACCAAAATTATGACATTTTCGACTTATTAGTTGACAGTTGGAAATGGTTTTCATGTCCAAGGACTAATTACTTATAGATAAAATACCCTGTGCGACGCACCATTGAACTATCCTCAGCCTCACGTGCATTCGGCGATATTTATCACTCTAGCTACTAGTCAGATCTGTTTTTTACTCATTTAATATGAGCTTGCTAGAACTTAGCTCGACGTTGTGCATAGAAACTGATGGCGCATACGATTCCAGAATTTATCGAATTGTCAATAAGATCGTTATTTAGTAACAGTTCAGTGCATATGTGATTTATGCGGCTGTCAACTTTATTTATTTGAGAAGGATCGTTTTTTGTGGGTGTCTGGGGGACTGTACTGCAGTCAGATGTGGGGAAGAACGGCTGAACCGATTTAGCTCGTTCATTTAACATAAAACGTATTAATAATAAGGGACTTGGTTTTGTAGAGCATGAGCTAAGGTGAGACTCGCCCGGGTGCGCATTTCCACTGAACCGTTGACTATCCCCCGCTTCACCCAATGCTCATATATTCCTAGCTACAGGTTAGGTGATGTTTCCGAAAAACCAAAAGGACGGGCCTAGCTCCCGATAGGGTTCAGTGAAATTGTTTCCGCTGTGTGTGTAAGTGTACGTGGGGGGGGGGGTGATCGTTAATCTAAACTGTTGTCATCTAAGTGCCCCTAATGGACTTATGAACACAGAAAACACGATGTGTCTGGCGGCTAGGCTTCCCTAATGTCAACTTTTTTTTGTTCGTTATTTTCTGAAGAAACTAAAATAAGATTACTGACAGTTTTCATCGCTGAATGCACGTGGGGCTGAGTAAAGTTTGCAATGCGTCGCGCTAGACATTTGCGTTCTCCAATTCTACGGAATTTATGATTGAGGCCGGCTAGTAGGCTTTCGTTCAGATCCGAGGTACGATGGTTTTAGTATTTCTCTTTGGCACTTTGCACACAGTTACTTCGTCGCAGCGACCTAATAAAGCTCGCCATCAAAGCAGTGATTGCACATGTCAACTGCCGAGAGCTCTGTGATCCTTTCACGCAAGCGCAATTTACTTTTATTAAGCCGCTCCCGTAACAATATGCTTCTCAACACAAGCTCGACAAAGGGCTCGAGCTCTCATTACTTTCGTCGCTCTCTTATTTCCACTCACCTACACCCGAGCGCTAGATATCTCGCTTCTTTGATCGAGAACGAGGGCGGAGCTTCTACTTCATGGCAATTAGGGGCCCTTGCAACTCGATAGGAATTGATGAGCTACTTGTTGCACGTTCGGAGGAAGCTGTCAGTGCGAGCCGTGGGACCTGCCGATATTCCATTTCCTCTTTTCCGAAGTTGTCGGAGCCACGAAAGGGAGCGGAGGGTAAAAACGATTTAATTTCGAAGGCGTCTTTTCGCTCATCCTATCGCCGCAGGAGCCTTTAATTTCCTCCTGTTTCGGGCCGCTAGTGCCGACCAAAATGCCTCAAGCGGCCGAAACTTTGTCAACAAAGTGACAGAAAATATCGTCGATTGTGTAACTATATTTTCTCCTTTACGTACATCTCTGATTTCGTGATTTCTGGTGCGTCGCATGAAGCAACTTTCTTCAGCCTTAAGTACACCCAGCGGTTTTCATGGCTTCAGCTACTAACCCAATCCGTTTTTATCTCAGTTCATTTGAACTCAGCAAAACATAATCACGTTTCAAGTGGAGAGTGGTAGGGCTATATATTCTAGGATATATTGAGGCACTCTTCCTTATGTCACGATCTTTATTAAGTAATCAGTCTCTAGGTGGTTCAAGAACCAGTCGACGAGATTTCTTTGAGATGGTTCACGTCTTCCGGTTTGGGGTTATCGGGTAATAACTGTGAAAAACGATGGTAAATGAAACGACCGTGGTTTAAATGCCGGATTTTCTGAGTCTGCTCTCGATGATCTCATTGACGTTACCGAACTCCCAAGTAGTTCGTTAGACTGTCACGTTGACTTTCCTGAAAATAATAGTGCCGTATGAGCGGGATTTATGAGAAAAAACTGCGCTAAAATCTATTTACATTTACATTTTTGATCATTTATTTTGCTGCTCTCGTCATTTTCCTACTGTTTGTTAGTAGCAATAGGTTACCTTTAAGAGGATATTAAAAATAAATGAAATGAATCCTCAAAGCCTGGTTTGCTCCTAATTATATCTACACAAATAAAAATGAATGCGCTCTCTCGATAAATTGGTGGGAAAATGATGATGAAAATAAATAGAGTTGTCAGTCCTTGTGCGGTACAAGAGTTATGGCAGTCGCATATACTTTAGAGACCACCTGGCGTTGTGAACTGATGCGCCGCTCTGGAAGTTCCAAATCCCGAACGACGTGATTGCTTTTGAATGATAGTCGCTGGAGAGTTTGGAGAGGAAGCTTCCTTGAAGGCTCCGGTAAGGAAAGCACGAAAGCACGAAAAGGCGGCTGTGAGAGTTTTCTGATCTTGGCTAACTTTATCCATTCAAAGCCATATACGAAGCTCCATACGAAGCTACGAGTACATCACCTCACACACGAACGAACCTGGTATTTATTTTACAAATAAATAAAACAAAAACCCTGAAAATTATTACGCAACCGTTTATTGTTATCATGAACAGCTTGACCTAGTATTACTGCTCCGAGACCCATCCCATTCGGTTTAGCATCAAATACTAGTAAACCATAGGAAACATGACCTGACTGCAATGGAACTACGGAAACTAAATATTCCCCCAGCGCCAGGCGCCTGTAAACATCTGTAGGCATTTATGATCCGATGGAGGGGTGTGCGAACGAAGTGGCATTAACCTTCCTCCGCCCCGTCAGGCAAAAAGAGTCGGGGAAATTGGGACGGGGGCTTCCAGCGAACCCTCGCTCGGCAATTGGCAGGACGTTGCGAGTCGAGTGGGCCTTGAAAACGACACGAAACACGACTTATTTGCGATTATACTGCGTTTAATTAATTTTTTTAACCATTTTTTGCCCATAACAACCATGGGGTTCGTCCGATCGGATTGCCGAGATGGCGGCACAACTAGATACCAAATGGGATTTTTGTGCGAAAGAACGAATTTTTTAGACCTCGTTAAAGGCACAAAACGGCCCGGACGGCGGACAGGGGACGGACATTGCAGATTTGGAATCCCCATGTCTTGAAATGTAAAGTATCAAATTTTGAGGGGGGGTTGTAAAAAATTTTTCGTGACCGAAAACATAGGGTTATTATTCAGAATGAATAATAAACCAAAAGGAATATTGAACTGAAATAAAGATTGTCTATTTATGTTGGGTGTTTAGGCACTATGATTACTATAGTTAGTTATGGTCCGATGTTGCTTATTTCCTTATTTTGGCGTCGGGCAGTTTCATCTCTATCGTGTCCACTGCCACGCGCAGACCGTTTTCTCAGTGTGTGTTTTTTTCTTAGATTCGTTGTGTGTGTGTCTCATAGAAAAAGTCAGCAGGGTCCCACAACTGTCCTTCTCGCTTCCATAACATCACTGTCTTCATGGCACGACCGTTCAACATCTACAAGGGCCTGGGCATGAAATGTTTTAATGTGAAGGAAGTTGAGCTGTTCTTCGTCCCCGGTAAAGTGTCTTTTTATTGTTTCCAGTAGCGGCAAGGACAAGAAAGTAAGAAAAATTATGCCGAAAGGACTACAAACTCAAGCAAATTACCTTCCTAAGGAAAATACTCGAGAACTCGATTCATATAGATTAGGGGGTAAAGTTTGGTAACAGAGTGAAGGATGGAAGTACGAAAACCTCATTTCAAAGTCATTTCCATTTCTTTGGTATGAAATTTGTATTTCTCTCATTTTTCGGTCTTCCGCCGAACCGGCTCTTGGGAATACCGAACAACTTTTTTGGATTTTTTTTTTTTTTTTTTCACCCGCCAACTTAATTTGAAGTTTCTCTTGTCCTCAAATCGATTTTATCTCATGCCCCGTCTCACCCATTCATTCCATCCTCTTCAGTACCGCCCTTTTGTCTTTATCGTTCCGATAGTATCTTGCTCTTCCCAATTGAATTAAGCCCTTAGAACTTTTCATAATAACCGGACTTTCCGTCGAGTTCTGGAGAAATAATTTTTTTCTCTTTCTCCTCCCACCGCAGCCCTTTAGGGTTTTGGAATCGACGTTTGTGAGATATTACGGTTTTGGTTTCACATGGTGACTCTTTCTCTTCTTCTCCCCTCAAGGTTCTCCGACGGCCACTACTTTGATATCGTTAGGGTTGGAGGTGATTCCATAGTTCTTCTTCATTTTCGATTACTTGAGATCGTTTCCCGTTCAGTGGTGCACACGCGGTCATGACGATGTCTAGTTATGAACAAATGAAACAGTGGACGATTGAACGCTTTTATGAAGCCGCCAGATAAAATCCCATCAGTCTCGTACTTCCATTACTATTAAATTCTACCACGTTCGTACAAACTAAGGGCCGGTTGTGCCAATAATTGTTAAAATTAATTCTTAACGATAACTGTGGCATGTTGTTAGACAAGCCGCGATTTGAGCCACAATGAGAAGTCAGTGGACTAATAAATGTGAGATAAAATAAGGTAATTCGCCGTCTTTTCAAGTAAACGATTGTTGTGTTTACGTAAACGACCCCGTAACAGTTCATCCTGTTGATGCGCCGCCATCAACAAACCAGATTTGGACAAATTATAATTTCTAATAATTATTAGAAGCCGAAGAGACCGCGTTATCTTCTGCCTTAAGCTGTAACTAGTGAGGAGCATGAAATGCAAATGCGCGTGTGTTATTATTTAATTCACTAATTTGTGTCTTTTCCCTGGTTATTTTTGGTCCATTTGGCGTGTTTTCCACCAATCTGCTTTTAAATCCTTCCAGTAAACCACTCGGCGATACTGAGTCTCAAGTTTTCTCTAAAACTGCTCAACTCATCAGCGACATTTTGTTTTCGACGAGTGTAACACTTTTGTTGGCAGCGGAGTTTAATTACGTATGTCTTACAGGTTTACTTGTCAGTTTCTTACAAACATTATTCTGCTGTTCGCTTAGGACACGTCCTTCTGATAATCTGTACTGCATCGACAAGTCGGTATCGTCTACATTGTTGAAGTCGTCAGAACTTGTAGTTTGTGTTGTTGTATCCATCTGGGGAAAAGCAATTCTCTCTTTTTGCCATAACTGCGCACTTTTTACCTAATGGGGAAATGAGCCAGGCCAGCTTTGGCCTACCGGCTCATTGGTCAGTGGGGGGAGTCAGTCTTTTGAGACTGCCTCTAGATCTGTGGGCACATTCTCAAGTTCTGGCGGAGGTGGCCTTAGTTTGCGCGCGGGGAGGCTTGAGTATCCGAGTGGGCTGCATCGCGTGCGACAGCGGGAAACCATGCTTCCACACGCTGCCGCCGTGCTGCCCAGGCCTGGGCGAATGTGGCGAATCTTCGCCTCGCTGAGCTAGAGGAGAGGAGCGCATCTGCATTCTCTCAGGGAGGAATGCGTGTCCTGGCCCGCACGTCTTCATAGAGGGGGCATTCGTACATCACATGTGCTGCGTCCTCACTGATGTCCCCTCCACAGGGGCAAAGGTCAAATGTGCGGGAATAATCGACGGAGCACAACAGATATGAAGATACGATAAGAAAATAAATGAGCCAACCGGGGCTAACCACCCAATTTTTAGTGGTTAAGGTTTTATCAGGGTTTAACCAAAATTGCGAAAACCGTTTTCACGGAGTCGATCGTTAGAGCCGTTAAGGCCAAAGAATCGTTCTGCTCGGTTATTATTCATTTCACGTGGCAATGGAAATTTATCAGATATAGGCTGCAAAAGTGAAATCTTCTGTCGAACAGTGGGTTCAATGGGCTGTTCTTGAAACTATGACCGTAATTATTTCATATTCTAAGAAAATACTAATACTCTTATGTTCAATTTCACAGGAAAAGGTATTGAATAAAAGAGTCTGTCAACATTTTTTCTTCCAATCAGTATTATGGCATTAATGGCGACTGTATAAAATTGCAGTTGTATAAGAAAAAATGTTACTCTCGCGCCGACAAACGCGTTTAGTGACAATTCGGCGGTTTGGGACAATTTGTACAGACCAAAATGAGTGAAATTTCACACGCTTCCTAGATAAACATAACTATTTAATTATGGGGAATCATATAACAGATATTGGTGACCAGGCTATCACATTCTGAACCAAACGTGTAGACTACTTTATGCGGAGTACATTTTACCGCATTTTTTACAAATTCAATGCTTGTAAGCGTTCCACTGTTGGGTAAATGAACAAAATCAACAATCCGATCAAAAAATCGGTAACAGTATTATTCAAACCGTGTGTCGTTTTATCGGCTGTGTAGAAAACACCAAGGAATCGCTTTTTAGACGCTTGGTTTCGACCAAATCAGAGCTCTTTTTATAACCCCCTTTAATAATTGAAACAATTCATAACCAATTAGCCGATTTTGACGCTTGAGTATGTAGGAGTGGAAATTAAATATGGGAGTTGGTGCGTTAGGTCGTCACGGATTTGCAGACGTAGAACTTGATTCGTTGTCAACTAACACGTGTTAAAATTTTGTTGGTGCAACGTAACTAACGCACCTGTTAACATCAGATTAGTTAACATGGTCCAACAAAGGTTAACTTAACCCAGCACATTGACGCAACCGTCGCAAGTGTGAAACGGGTTGGCTTAGTCGATGATAGTCAGTTGGTAGGATGAAAATCTCCGAGTGTACTTAGAGCTGGAGAAATTGTATCTTTCTAGTAATGACATTTGTCAGGCTCTGCGGGGAAAAACTGGTTTTTGATGGCGCCAAAGTTTCTCAATTTCTGAACGAGATACACGGGAACGTCTTCAAAAATATCTGATGCGACGAATCACACGATCTTCTTCAGTTTTCACTCAATTTATATGAACACGGTTGGAATTAACGTCCTATAAAACATGAAGTGCGGACCAACACATAATTTTCCATAATCCCCGCAAATTCGACCTTCTATTTTCTTTCAATGCAATACTATATGTCTCCAGGAAATAGAGTGGTGGTTAGTTGTGAGTATCCCGCATACAGAACAGTTTACGAGCAAATCAGAAATGATAACAATGTCATTTTCCGATGTATCTTCGCTTTTAACTCTGGTCAACGGCTGGTCATAGAAGTAGTTGAGGGGAACTAAATGTGTGTATAGAATGATAGATAACACTTTGTAAGGATGCTCACATTCAGTTATGCAGTCACTATAAACATTATTATGGCTGTTGGCGAGATACATGAGATCGTGTTGACGCGTATTTCCCATAAACATATTTTTGCGCCTTCAAACAGAACAGAAAAAGAAGCGGTTAAGCGGTTCAAATCTTTTAATTTTTTGATGCACACACAGATCATTTTGTGAAATTAGGTGTATTCAATTCAGTACACCCCATTATGTAAAGATATGATGAAATCTCGAGTAGATGATAAACGACTGCAATAATTTTCATACCCCCTCAGGTAACGAAATGTTAAATTGGTCGTGGCAGTTCCAAAATGTATGACGTAAAAACCGCTGAATGCATTTGGGGCTGAGGAAAATACAGCAATGCGACTAGTTGCTACAGTGATGCCATGCAAGAGAATGGAAGGGCTTTATGGTCCTAATTCAGTGAATCAGTCAGTCTCTACCTCCTTCTCTTACCAACTGTTTACTCACCTCTCACTCTTTCTTCCGCCTCCTCCCTCAACCCAACTCTCTTCAACCACAACTTCCTGCACATCTTGCTCTCATTACGTTCTCCGCTTTCACCCCTTCTGCCCCAGCTGAAAGGATTTCCATTTTGGAGGGTCTGCGGACATTAAGGGGGCTCAGGAGGTTAATCGAAGGGGCGAAGGTTGAAAAAAAAACTTGATAAGCCGAGATAAAAAGCGAAAAAGGCCGGCTATAATTTTTCACGGTTTCGGGAAAGCGAGAGAGAGAAAAAAAAGGGCGGAGGTTGATAAGACTGGGAACGGAACTTCAGCCTGAGCTTAATTGGCCCCGAATTTTACGTATAGACGCGATGAGAAGGTGAATTGTGAGGGATGAGAGGTCGAGTGTGGATCCATTAGGGACTTACCTCTTCATGGTCTACCTTCCTCGGCTAAGGGAGGTAGTTCTTAGTAACGATTCGACTATCAGGTCGACCAGACCACCTCTTCTTGTCGGCTCTACCTTGTTAGTCCTTTCTTTATTATGACTAATTACCAAAGGCTTTTAAGAACCTCGTGTTCCCATTGTCCGACATTGGGACTTCTTTTCACGATAACAAAAAGCGCGATGAATTGCCTTTTTTGGTAAAAGTTGTTCCATGGTGTTTATTTCTCAATATCTCCCCCACAAACTATGGGCTTGTACAATACGGTCATATCTCACTATTAGAAGGAAACGATCGAGAGAGAGAGAGAGAGAGGCAGATCACTGGACTCCCCTCGATTTCCCCTCTTTCCAGTCTGTACAGTAAAGTAAAGGCTGTCAGCTCTGATGGTACATCCAGGCCATTGGTACCACGAGTCAGTCTCCAACTACAAAAATCAATCTCCAGCCTTCGCAGCTGAATAGCTAAAATTATAATGAAATGAGCGGGCCCACAATCCTACATTACAAACATGGCAAACTGGAACTAACGTTAGTTAGCTAATATTGGCCTTTGCACCTCAAAGTCTTAAACCGGGTTAAGTGTAACCTTCTGATGGTTAACTCGAGTTATATGGTTTCGTCGTTTTGTTTGACTACCAAATAGTTCAGTTCGGTATAGAATTAACGTTATGGGGTTTCCCAGGCTCTCGCTGGCCTGCACAAGTAGTTCACTGATAGCGTCTACGTCAGTGCGTCTACACGCAGCATTATCTCGTCATGCTCACGAGATATACTCTTGTCGCGTTTTTATGCGAACAGAACAGGCTAAAGTGATTACCACCTACTCGTAGCTACTGACTGGGGCATACCCGCACTGTATAGCTCACGTAGCACAACCGATAACGGTAATATAATTCTTGTTAGGATGTGAACCTTCTGCACGAGCTCATACGTCTGTGTTCCGGAATTAGTCCCAAAACCGCAAATGAAGCTCGCCTCTTTATTCATACCCTTACACAAATACATGAATACCAAACGCCCTATGAGTCCTCTGAGTAATTTTGTTTATCGACACCCCACCATTGAAACCTCATGTTTGCTATTTAAATTATTAGTAGATGAAAACAAAATTGAAGTATGGCTGTTAACTTTAGAATTGGACCAATTCGATGGATTGACTAAGCGTTCCATAACAATCAGTTCCGGGAAGCAACAATGCAATTAAATGAGCACTTTTTCTTATCAAACGAATGTGTCAGTTTCTCCTAATGCATATTGTGATACTATTTGTTTTCTTGTTGCAGAGCAATACCAGCCAAAAGCTATGTAACTCTTCCACTCATTGTCAAAGAATGCCCAGGAGTTCGCTTTTTGGAGCACGTACAGGTATTTGAACTCCCAATTACTTCTCACTTTTTTTTTAACTTGTAATAAGTCGAACGCGAAGTTTTCAGTCAGCCAGACCACTCTAGTAATGAACCTTCGAAGTATTGCCTTGTTGAAGAGTTCAATAGAATGTAATGGAAAACATATTTTTATGCTCATCTGCGAGGGAAAGTACTATGAAGTTCATCGTCGAAATTGCGTGCACAATGTCTGTTATAGACATGATTATATGCACAAGAAGGGGAGAGTACACCTCGACATGGAGTGGGGATATGATTCAGTTGACACTGGTATGGATCCCATGCCGATGAATGATGATGATGTGATATATAAGGTAATATAATATGGGCTTTTATGCGGTAAAGTACGTCATTGGCTTTGGAAATGCTTGGGTTCTTAGAATACTGGAAAAAAGAAGACACTCACATGGGGATCATCACACGATAAACGCTATTTGGTGGGTGCATCCGTCTCAACAAGATGACAGACTTCAGACAGATGTACTGCTGGCAATTCTGCCAGAATACAGAACGATATTCCACTTAACAGTGCACATACTTGCAAAGGCCCCACCCTTGGACCTCCCCTTCGATTTAACAGCTCTGAGGTACCAAATCAAAAAGAGCATCCTACACGGGTGCCCAACCGACGCTCATCCCAGGACTCCTGCAATGGGATGTTGATGAGGGAAAGCTGACCATCGCCCAGGAGTGGCTCATAAACACGTGGCAAACCCGCTACCTCGCTGCCTACACTGCCAGACACCTGCACAGAGTACTTCCCTATGAGAGCCCATGAACCAAAGGTGATGGCAACCACCAGTCCCGGATACTCGGCTTCTGTCTGGACAGGACTTTTAACCACCCGATGCACTTCTTCAGGCGTGCACAAGACCGTGGTCGAGGATGCAGCCCAAGTTATTTTTGATTGCCCCCTCCATAGAGTGGCTCGTGAACGAAACCGCACCCCAGGAAGAACTGCTGCAGACCAACTAGGGGTCATCAAAGGACACATCTGCCGCTTCGTATGGAGCCTGCTAACCCTCCCCCAAAAAGGAGTAGTGTGGTGTAAATACACACCACACCCCAGCGCGCTTAGAATATGAGAAAAAAAAAACATGTTCAAGGAAACACAACACACGAGCTAAGCAATGGTTAGTTAATTCGAGAAACATGAGCCTACTAGTAGTTAATTCGGTCTGGCTCATTGAGCCATATTAAGGTTGGTAGTTTTTGATGGCTGTACTATGAAACGGCTGGTGAAAATCCAGGGATCAAAGCAGCTTGACCTTTGGATCCTTCATCTGGTGACCTCCTTCTTATCAATTTTGGCTCGAGCTGAGTATGATATGATTATAGTATAGTGTAATATAATACTGTAACATGTCTGTTTCGTTATCATTATAACTATTAGACGCACGAAAAGGGGAGAGTTGAAAATCGAAAGTAAAAGAACGGGAGTTGGGCGTGAGGAGGACTGTATTAAATGCAAGTGAGTAGCGTTTGTGTACAAAAAGGCGACGCAGAAGGACGACGTGACGGCGTGAGCTGGCGGGAAACTATCTGAACGAGAGCAAGACAGGGCCAGGCATAGGGAGACGAGTGACTTCTGCGATAGCTCATAGCTGAATGAGTATTTTGGAAGGAGTCGTCTCTTGTAGAGAGGAAGTAAACCTAGTAAAAAGTAGAAAGGGAAAAACCCACTTCAGGAAAGTCTGGTAGCTGTTAGAAAACCGCAGCCGCGGAGGTGGAATTTCTGCAGGTACAAGGGGCAGGTATTGGAATAGTAGGAGACAATGACTGAGGAAGTCCGAGGTCAAAGACTCGAACTGATCCAGCGCTTTGCGTCGAACAATGACTGTTCCTAAACCCTCGTAAATAGTTATCAGTCGTGTAATACTGTACCAGTACAACATACCATAAAATAAAGAAACAATATCATCATAACATAACAGAATACAATACAACATTCCAATATATTTTGAAATATGATACAATGCTATACTACATAACATAGAGTATTGATATAACAGTGCAATATGATAACGTGATATAATAGTAACCATATAAAGGTACCTTGTATGCAATAACATAAAAAACTACGATACGCATTTCGCATTTGATTGCAGTCACCACGAGTAACCAAAGGACAAATTACCCTCAGTGCTTGTGACTATAACATTGAGAGAGTAATTAACCCACAATTTTCGTATCGCCTACTTTCAAGGTGATTATCCAAGAACCGAAAAAACGAGGGACATTTTATGTATTTTTCTTTAAAAAATCTGTTAAAAATAACACAAACGGTGGGTATAGCTTTCGTACAAGTATGCAACCACGGGGGACATTTTATGTCTTTTTCTTTTAATATAATATTGTTTATTTTAAATAAAGAAATATAAAATTACAACACAAAAAATATTTTTCATTTTTGTAACAAACGTTACCATGCACTTAACCCAACACAAATTTAGTGACGCTTCTCCGTTACATATCCCGCGTTACATTTTCGAGTTTATGTAGCAAAGTAAAGACATAAAATGTCAACAACAAAAAAATCGTAACCCTGGTGGGACTCGAACCCACAACCTCCGGTTAGGAGACCGATGCTTTAGGCATTACGCCACAGGGACTGCGGTTGCAACTCGGGTTAAAATGTTGGCTTGTCCAATCGGCCTCATAGGTTAATTTTCGTGACGCTTGGCCGTTACACTTTTCGAGTTTATGTAGCAAAGTAAAGACAGAAAATGTCAATAATTATACAATATAAAAATACACAAAATATCATTATACTATAGCAGGTCTGTTTTTTTCTCTTGCGCTCCATTCCGAAAAAGTATTAAGAGTTATATAGTTCACCTAGGCGATGTCTCTTTACAGAATGTTCTACCGGTTCTATATGAACTCAGTTGCGTTAATTGGTTCAGCAATACTAATAACTAGCTGAATGTACGCATCACTGTGAAAAGTTGCGCGATATTTATTAATCGTGTTCACTTGTCATCAGAACCCGTTTATCTGGTTCAAACAGTTCTGAAATGTCGATGTCGATTTGTGCGAACATGGAGCTGTCAAAGATTTACAGTGCAGAGGAGGTTCCCGCTCTCTGACGACAGCCGACATGGCAGTAACTGTATAATGGGCGAAACTGCAGGTGATCGATTCTTGATGGCGTCGAAGTTGGAGCTGTTAGTGCCGATCAAACAGACTAATAGCCCTTCTCTTGGCGAGAGATCTGCGTTTAGAATTCTGCATCACGTTCCAAGCCCATCTTACGTGCCAATATTTGCTCCCATACATCGCCCAGGTGTCTCCTTAGCCCCACGCATTTCGGAGCTTGTTCACACAGCCCAGTTCTCCCCTTCTTGTCCTCGTTCTGACGATCGATGTTTCGGTTCGCTCGTGAAAATACTCTCGAAATGCTGCGCTCTCCGCAGGCGAGTCGGGCATTTCACGTGCATTATCTATCCCTTCGGTGTGTTGATCCTCCCCATCTCCTTCTCAAATCAATCAGCCAACTGTCATAACCTCTTCTACAGGGTGGAAACTATTCACTAGTTCGTCAATAGCGAGATGAATCTCCTGGTGTAAGGACTCACGCAACTTCTTTCAGATTACTATTTCCTCATTGGGGGAGTACAAAATACTGGCTGAGAAAGGTGACAACACCCTGCCAACTAGGTCGAACTCGAGTATGAGCTCTAGTATATTGGATCTCTATGAGGTCTGAAGCAGTGTTTCATGGTCAACCCCTCAAAAACCAATGTGAACCTCTCTTACTGCTTGAGTGGAGTCTTGTTAACTCCTTCTCAAAGACAATTATCAAAGTCCACCCAAGTGGCTCGCGATAGGGAGTTCACTGTGAGAGAGAGAGAGAGAGAGAGAGAGAGAGAGAGAGAGAGAGAGAGAGAGAGAGAGAGAGAGAGAGAGAGAAAGAGAGAGAGAGAGAGAGAGAGTTTAGAGTCAAGTATTTAAGGGAGACAGAGGGAGAGTCAGAGTGACACTGTCAGGTTCGAGTCTTGTGATAGTAAAACTGGAATTACATAGTGAACGCATGGATGAGAGGCGACCTCCTGCGTATTGAGAAGCTACCTGAAATCGTATCGCACATTGCACCACATTGTTCACACCTCTCAGCGATGACAGCTCTTCTTCCTTGTTCTCTTCACCCTCACGAGAATCTGACAGCGTGCCACAGTTCCCATAAATCCTCCCGTACTGCCCAGGAGTTTGGAAGGTTCAGGAGTGGTGTTTCCTCGCCACCATACAGGTTAGGTCAGCTTAATAATGCCCATTAAATAATCAGGGGCAACTACAGAAATGTCGGACTTCAAACTAGCGACATTTTGTTGGCTGACTTTTCTCGCAGTGTTACTTGTGCGTGCCCCGAACATTTCCATCGACTTATTAACTATACGTGGGTTTTTTAATTAAGGTCGTGAGTAATTAGAAGCTAGCTTAGAACGTTAGTCCACACGTTCATATGAACTGAGTGGATAGTAGGTTGGCTTCGTAGCTGTTATGATGCGTCGCACCTGATTTTGTTTATATTTCTCTTATTTTTTATGAAGATATTGGGGAAGGGGGTTGTATGTATTTGGTATGTGAGGAGCCGGTTACTCGATTATCCATGATAATTTGTACATTAGAATGGAGCGCCAGGAGGTTTTGTTTTTTCTGTGTCTGGAGGCCTCAAAATGAGTGGTCTAATGAAAACACTTTTTTTTAGTCCTTACTCTGCTTGGTTGGGGGAAAGTAAAAGTGTAGCGTATTCTTGGGCCTAGCCGACTCTGTTCCTTAAAGTCACCGCTGTAGGTAAACGGGAAGGCGCTCAACCGGAAAGTCGTGCGTGAATCATATTTCAGTAGCTTCAAGTTAAATAACCGCCTCGTTCTAACGTTGACGGGACTGACACGAAGAGTTCGGAAGAGTCGCTCGTCGGAATATGAAACAGACCAAGTTTCCTAGTCAAACGAAGTGTAGAGACTTAGTTTTGGAGTAGTCGGAGACATCGCGTGTTCGCCAGTTCGTCAACTGTTCGTCGCTGAAGAGAACGAAAACTTAATCGGAGGTGAACTCGTGCAAAGCATTTTTATTTTTTGGCGAATCTCTTTGAACGAAACTTGAGAAGTTGCTCTTGTTAAATAGACAGGCTGGGACGCGGTGGCTGAAGTGTATTTGTTGGCATGGTTGTGATGGAAGGGGGTAGAGGGTTCGAGAGAGCCTGGTACTTAATACAAACTTCTCTCTAATCTCCGCTAAACTTGAGTCTTCTTCATCCCTACCACCTTCCTTTTCGCCTTGATTTGCATAAAATGCAAATAAATTTGCGATTCCTTTTGTCCAAAGTGGGTCATTAAAATTCCTTTAGTCCCTTTGGCCCCTCCGGATTTTCGCCTACCTCGACTCAATAGGCTGTGGAAAACCAAATGAGG
The DNA here is from genome assembly GCA_020466155.1 of Pachypeltis micranthus. NCBI lineage: Eukaryota > Metazoa > Arthropoda > Insecta > Hemiptera > Miridae > Pachypeltis > Pachypeltis micranthus. Next base: position 47,230,501 of record CM035769.1, read on the forward strand.
TGATGCTCAGCAAGGAATTGCAAGATGTACATGTTTATCGACATTTGGAAGCCTTTGGAAAACGTGCTTTGATAGCGCGGTTTTCGGGGACTTCGCATTTGTAAGTGAGGTACGTTTATTAGTGGACTGGCAATTGAAGCGACACCTCCAGGCGTCTTTGAACTCAGGATCCTGGCGGCAATGCCATTAGGTTACTGTGTTCAAGGGGGTTTTCATGGTTACGAAATTCCCCTTTGATACTTGCAGCGCGAGTGTACAATCTGGTCAAGTGGAAATCATATATTGAATGAAGAGTACAGAATTTGCCCACCCTCCGCACTTGGTAACAACACTACTCGTGCCATCAGCACGTACACTCTTCTATTGTAGTTAATTATGTCTCATGCATTTCTTCGAATATATCAAGGACATCCCAAACACAAAGATAGGGGTGTTTCCAGAGCCCATGTACATTCCAGATTCGCAGATTTGGGGTTTTCAAATCCTTCAGTGGCTATACTTGTGCTCCCCGCTCCATACTCTTCTCCAACCCCTCGCCTAACACCTTCTTGCTCAGTAGTCTGCTCCAGTTCCTTCGCATAGTCACTTCCTAGCCTGAATAGAGCGCCCAAACGCTTTACTCCACAGTGAAGCACTCATTCGCGTATTTGAAGTGGCAAAGTAACAAAGATCGCAGGTGCTTACTGCCTTTCATTCTCCCTATCGCGAATCTCTTGTGATTACCTAACCAACCAGGGTACAATACAGTCCTAACTCGCTAATCTCATTCACAGCTGATTGTGTCACCCATATTTAATTACTATTTCAGGACATCATTGAGGCTCTGCTTGCCAGGGAAACCACAAGATAACGAAAACTTAATCGGAGGTGAACTCGTGCAAAGCATTTTTATTTTTGGCGAATTTCAAAGTCGTGCTGTTTATAGCTCCATCACATCTAACCCGCCGAGACAAAAAACATCCTGCTGAAATCATTTGACTCTTGTAGAGCGTTGGGGGAATAACTGTTAGGAGAAGAAGCCCTCCTGTTGAGATAGAAGTTGCTGGAAAACATGGGTTCTTGGACTTCCTTTTTTGGACCTAGCTAAGGCTCTCCTTTTCAAGGCTAGGCTTCATAACATCTTACCTACCATTCTCAAGGAAGAATAAGAAGCTGCAAGTTACTGGAGTCACGTGGCTTCTACCCCTTTTCTTGGTATCTCGGCAAAAGTTTTTCCGCGTTGGCGTTTCAATTGCCAAGAGGTTGTTAATTACGCGGAAAGGTAGCAGGAGCTCGAGGGCAAGGGCGAGATAAGCTTCCACACTAAGAGGAGAAATGTTCCGCAAAGTTAGAGCGCGGAGCGGGGTCAGCATAAACTATGGCCGAGGACTGAGGCTATCGACGGTGTCGTGGGAGGGGAAGGGAAAACACGAACCTGGTTGCTCCCGGTCTTGAGATTAGCATGTAATCCTTCTTAATGACTCGGGCTCCAAAAGGGGGGGAATAGAGCAGTCTACCAAAGACAATATCTCCCTCTTCGTCAGCTCCATCGCTTTCCTCGGTCCCCAACTAACGCTTTGGTTCCTAATCATCAGGAAGGGGGTTTCAGATCCAACGAATACCCTGCTGAGCGATATCATACCGCGGGGAACATCCTCATTTTACCTTCGTCAGCCGAGCAGGAATTTCGATCTTATTAGCTCCGGTGCCGCTTTCAAATTATTCCCGATTTGCTTGTCAAGTCCCATCTTCAGCTTCAGGCTCTAATTTCAATTGGCTCATCCCTAAATTCTCCTGCATCCCTAACGACGCCTCTCAATCGCTTACCTTCGTCGGACTCCCCTAAATCACGTCATTGTTCTGGGACAACGCTATCAGAACTATTTGTCTCGAAATCGCACCCAACTCAAAAGCAATTCAGTCTGTAATTAGTTTCGCTTCCCCAACTTCAACAGCTTCCATTTCGAACTCGCTGACATTTTGAGGGAATCAACAAATGAAGCGCGAGGCGTCATTTATTTCCTCTGCTGCTTCTATTCACAGTGAACTTTCGCAAAACTAGAAATCCGTCATAGGACACTAAAACAATCTACTAGGCATCACCCTACTTTCAGAAAACTGTCAAGTTCATTATAGACCATTAAAAATATAGCACAGGGAGTGACATGCTTGGGGTTTGCAAGGTTACAATCCCCATTTCAATTCGGAACTATTGAAGTCCTGAAACAAAACTTAGATGATAAGCAATAACCTCGTTTTATATAAGTTGGGATCTAGGTAAGTAGATTGAAAATCAATCTTAACCCTAGTTTGAATAGGAAGAAACGTAAATTAAATGACTTCTTGAAAAGTTGAACGTTGTTGGGCGCACAGATGGGGGAGCCTGAGAAATAAATGGTGCGCGTGAGTGAGGACTAAATTACACTTGACAGAATAGCTATATCCGTTTGAGTAGGAGTATATAAATGCTAGCAAGGGGACTCTAAATGCACGTGAACTGGTTGCATTGGAAATTAAGTGGAGAAAGAGAGAGGGTTGATTGTGAGTAGCGTGACTTGAGGGACAAATAAGTTAGGAAAAACTTTGAGACGACTGTCGTTTGCAAGGACTGCTAGATAACTTACTGTTGGAAGAAGCTGTCTGTTGAGGAGAGAAAAGTAAAATTAGGGGTGAGAAAAGGTTACTTTGCAAAGTCCAGGAAAGGAGGTACTAACAAAAGGGGTCGGTGCTCACGGAAACTTTGACTTAGGGCCAAGCGTGGACGTTCGGAGGTCAAAAAACCTGCTAATTCGTCCTGCACGGAACACTAAGCTTGTACTTTGAATATTAGAAAGGTGAGTGGTAAAATAAGGACGTATACTCGACAGCAAATCAACTCAGATCACAACTCACTCTTTCTAGAACGACATAAAATCGTGGGAAAAAAAGTTTGGTGCTACACATCACACATTTCCTCAGCCACACTTAAGCGGTTCTTGTCCTCATTATATCGATGAGTACCGTCAACTGTCAAGTTTTGAAAGGGATTGTAAAAAAACGTTTCTGACCGACAACGTTGGTGTATTATTCAGAATGAATAATAAACCAAAAGGGCTTAGGAAAATAAAAAATGTTGAATTTTCTTCGGGTTCTAATGTTTTGAAGGCTTGGAGTTTGAGAGAGTAGTATTTTCAACTATTTTATGGTAATTTCACAAAAAAAATGCGTAAACAACTTGAACGATGGGACGGTAGGGCGTTAAAAATCGTTGAATCCTCAGGAAACTTGTGTGATGCGTCTCACCAGATATTTAATATTGATTGTTTGAAAATTAAAATGTCACGTTGTACTGTGATCTAACAATACGCAGTCATTCCAGTCTTTAGGAAGTATTTTCTTTCCCGTGACTCATTTCAGGTCCTCAGTTGAATTCTTATTATGTCGTTTGTTTACAGGCAAAAATTACTCTGATGACTCAAAGGCGAGGCGACATCGAAATTCATTTGACGTCTCCGTCCGGCACCAAAACCATGCTACTGGCCAAGAGACCTCAAGACGTATCGCGAACCGGATTCCGCAACTGGCCTTTCATGTCCGTCCACACATGGGGCGAGAGCCCCATCGGTAAATGGTCTCTGGAGATACACAATGAAGCCAGATTTTTAGGTAATTTTTTCGACGCTTGTAACAGCTTTTTTTTTTAACGGTTCAAGGGTTTTTGTCGTGATAGTTGGTTAAGGTGAAGGTTATTGTCATTTGGGGTCATTTCGGAAATAACTAAAAGCTTCTCGATCTACGTATTTACTGTTGTGCTCAGATTAATCAAAATTTTGGGCCTTTCTTGTTCTGATCGATCCCTGAAGAGTTAAGTCACTTGACGTTAATGCATCTCTTTTTGTTCAATTTTGAATGGCCACTGAGCCCGGCAAAACCCCTACTGCATAAATGTCCCCATTCGTCTCAAATTCAGAACGTTAAGTTAGCCAACAGAGGAATAATGAACAAAATTTAAGTGGGTGATTTAAAATATTGCAGTCCAAACACAAAGGGGCTAGTCTGTTTAGGTGTAACTGAAGTCTGGGGGAGTGAGAAACGTTGAAAATTCAAGCCTTAGAAGTAGCCCTTTCTTTCTGGGACCCGCGTATCGGCCAGTGCAGCGCAATATGCATCAAAATACAATGTTGCTGTTGTGAACATCAAACTACCTTGTCGACTGTAGCTTGGGAATTTCAACTAGCAAAGTGGCGCAGGGGACGTTCACTTTGTAGTCCAGGTGCTGCGGGGGTCGTGCCTATTAGTTGAATGCTACTAACTACTTTTTCTGAAATCTCCGTCGGTGTTGGGTGAAAAATCAGTTCTCTGCTCTCTGTTGAGTAGTGACTAAGTAAATGGTGGCTCAACAAAAATGCCAAAGATTCGCCAAGTCAATTTTTGAGCCCAATTTGAACAATTTTTTACCAACTTTGCTCGAAACGAGAAAAACAGACATGGTAATTTCTTAAGTACTCTACGCCACCTATTCGTAATATAAATTTCTAGTTTCCATTTCACAAATCACTTTTTGACTAAACTTGTTATGGCAGACTAGTTCGTTACGACTTTGTACCTTGATACGAATCCACCCTACAAATTTCCAATGTCAACTGATAAGTCGACATTTGGCTCAATGTTTGACGCATTGGAAGCTGCTCTGCTCACGTTCGGCCAGAAGTGATGTCGTGACTTGTCATTTTTCAACAGCTCAGTTATGTGGGAAAAGTTACAACCATTAACTCAACCGTTCTAAATTGGAACGAATTTTGATTGACGCTGCAGCTTGGTGGCAAAGTTGTGAATGTGGAAAGTCCATGCTTACTAGTCCTCCGTGATGCATGTTGTAACCATCAAATAACAAGTCAAGTTTTGGGTGAGCCGCCATTTTCTTAGTCCGTACTCCACAGATAGCATAGAACTGATTTTTCACAAAAATGTCTCGGAACTTTCAAAAAAAGTAGTTGGAAACTTTCTACTAATGAGTCAACTACTATTCAACTTGAGAAATCCGCGTGCTAACAGGTATGCTGGAAAATACCCACCAACAGTATATATACCGGATCTTACCCAACAAAACTAAATAAATAAACCCTTTCAGGAATACGAGGTGATGGGAATTCTGCCACTTTTTGTATCAAATTTTCCTGTATTCCAAAATAAATGCTTAATGTGTGACCTTGATATTGACACGATCAATTTCAAAGGGAGTTAAGAGAACAAATAGCACAGTTTACAGTCAAATAATACACTTCATTCACAGTTCACCTTTTAAATTACTAGGTTCTTCGGTGGGGGGGGGGGGGACGTTTTGTGCTCTTGCTTTTAGCGCTGAACGCAGAGTGACCGAAGCTGCCAGTAATTTCCATACCTACACAGCTATTGGATGACTGTACTAATTGATGTGATCGAGAAACTGGGAACCAACTATAATTACCAAATCCATTCGTCCTTTTGGCTCCTTTACAACCCGAGACCTTTACCCGTTTTTTGTACTCATCATAGACGCTTGTTTTAGGGTGTATGGGGAACGACAAGAAACAAAAATAATAATTGCAAGAATATATGAAACCAAAAATGAAAATGTCCTGGTGTCAGGAATAGGTGACACTGGTAAGGTTCAAGGAGATTCTGTCTGCTCTCTGTATGCCCCCCCCCTCACCCCACCCACCCATTCCCTCTCAAGAAGCCACAGGGAACCACAGACAAGGTGAGCAATGCCTGAGCGCTACATTGAGGACCATAACACAATCTGAAAAAGTCCAAGTAGGAGAAGGCCGGGTCAATCGCCTTAAATAACTGCTTAAAAAAGAAAAACAGTGAGGACTGAAGGTGGATGTGAAGAACGAAAATGTTGACTATATGATAAAATCCCAGCGGACGCCCTTAGGAAACTGTGATGATACAAAAGATAAAATAACAAAAATGGGGGAGAGGGAAATGCTGCGTAAGAGAAAAGGGAAAAAACTGCGACATTGCCAATTTAGTTGACGTCTAAAGAATTAAAGAGACAATTTACAGTTGTTTACCATTGAGTAATAAACGCCTTCTACGGCACACCAATTCAATTAACATGTTGTCAAAAAAGATGGGAAATGCTTTGTACGAATAATGACAATTATAGAAAGCAGTTCTCTTCCTGATATAACTGGGTTCAGAACGAATCAGGTTTTTAGGACTATGACCAGAGTTGCTGGCAATAGCCATTCTCGCCATTTAGCTTGTATGTCAATCGTGTGAATAGATGTGTTCGGCTGATTACTCACCCCAGCTGGAAAAGGTCTTAGTAAAACCCATTTGGCCTATCTCTAAGCGAGAGTATAACCGTTAGAGAAAGAGGGCCCAGGGCAGATGTGTAGAGAAAAAAACTTGGCTGCTCCAAGCATTATTGAAATGATAGAACTTATGAGGGAATTTTAATGGACAAGTGACGAGAGGGAAAAGTAATAGGAAAGTGGCCAATATCGCATAGCCGAGAGAAATTAATTGCTAGTCCAAGAGAACTTAACGTCGGCACAATCAGTTGCAATTGGGCAGCTGAAGTCAAACAATAAACTCCTGCCTTTGCTCAACTGAAGAAAAACTTTTCTGGACAGAACGCTGTTCACGTTCATGTTCTCAAACGGAGGATATATAGGCGTTATGGAAAATTGTGGCGCCCAGCAGTAGCCATACCCAAGGCTGCACAGCATGTGAATGGATGTGACCCCATAGGGAATTGGGATGAGAGGGGGGAATCTAATTTAATAATTAATATTGTTCACGATGCCACACAAATGGTCCAAAATTGCATTATTATTGAGAACCGATACGAATTTAGTAGAAAGAAGTACAAGTTCTTCTGATGCTTACAATACTAATATTTCCAAACACGATAATTTTTAACAAGTAGGTTTTGCTTGATTTCTATGTGTTCAGCTGTACATAATTAATGTAACATTAACTTTTGATAAGCTGGTGGAATTGCCATTAATTATTTCTGTTTTTCTTTGTACTAATACTGATTGCCTTGTGATCATGCAGTCTGGCTGTGGATATCTTGCAGTTATTGAGTAGTTATTATGGAGTAAGTGATGTTTCGCTATGTAAAGACATTGTTTATATAGTGTGGTTGTGTCAAGCTGTTCAACCAAGTATCCACTGCCAACCTGGATGAAGGTATGCCTGATTATTTTGGCTAATTGCTTGAAATGTTTGAAAGTTAGCCAAAATGCTTCCTTTCTAGGGAGAGCCACTCTCCAGGAATGGGCGCTCATTCTGTATGGAACTGACGACGTCCCTCAATCCTTCAGTCAAGTGTACGTTCCTCCATCCTCCCCTCCTTCCACCTCAACCATTTCACTCGTTCCCAGACTCTCCTCAACTCCTCCGCCTTCCTCTCCGGCCAATCCTAAAAAGGGCAAAGGTTCGAGAAAAAACAAAGGGACCAACCCTTCGTCGAAGCCTGGAAAAGGCAAAGGGAAAAAAATTTTCGAGTTGATGTCAACTCCATTCCCTTCGCCAGGACGAAAAACCCCCAGACCGTCCGTCATACAGGCTCGACGCCCAACGATGGTTCCCGTCTCTCACCCAGTAGGCCTGACGATTCTCCTGGCTCCACCTCAACGCCCCTCGGACGCGTCTGACAGTTTCCCGGCCGTTTTCCAACAGTATCATAAGGTCCAGCAGTTGTTCCCATATTCTAAAATCAACGATCCTCCTCCCAGACCATCAAAGAAAGGAGTCGTCCAAAGCGAGCTACAGCGCGAAACAGGCAAGACTAGTGCAAGCAAAGTTTCTACTGATGTTTTTCTACTTAGAACCGTCTTAGCAGTTTTTAGTAAGAGTTGTGATTGAGGTCTGTAATGTCAGAGGAACTGATAAGAAATACTTTGATAACTGGAAGCCATGAAACAGTATGTGATAATAATTTAAAACCTTAAAAGGCTCATTTTAACACGCTTAACTGCATCCAGCATGAAACATCTGGATGGTGTGAAAAGAAACCGAGATGCATCAAGATGTCCACAGAAACCTGTCAACAGTGGGCACAAAGACACTAGCACTAGAAAAATCTAGTAACGAAAGCTACAGCTAGTAATCAGATAATGCGTTATCATCAGCTTATCGACCTCTGATGACACAGCCTTATTCACTATACCATCTCCCTTTTTCCTGCAATTGTGATTATTACTTGTTCAAGTCTGTACGTGTTACTGCATGAATGCAAGTAGAATTTATTGAGATATAATTTGTACCAAAACTAGTCGAGATCGAAGTTTTAATTTTATTTGGTTCATTTCACCCTCAAAAGCAACCTCATTTTATGGTTGCTGCATGATGCATGATGCTAACTTTAAATTACTCATATTGCAGCATCACGCTGCTTAAATAGTGAATGGTGATATGTACTGTTGAGATCAGAAATATACGAGGATAAGCAAGGTATGAGTGTGCTGCAAGATTGACTTGACTGGTATTTTTAATTTTTCCTCCAGAAGATATCAACGACTGACTTGGCTGGGCAGGATTCAATGTTTCTCGAAGGGGGCATCAATGGAGTAGTGATTTACGGAAGAGTTTTTGTTGCTCCATTTGTTGAGTTGAGTGAAGCGATTTTAACCTCTGGCTGGTAGAAAATAATTCCCTTTCAGCTCCATTTCTTCAATCATTACCTCTTTCTTTACGGCTATTTTAGTGTGCAATAGGTGAAGATGGTTTTTTAATTACGACAGTAATCAACCCGCAACATAAAGTGTATAGTGATTGATGAGGTGGTTAGCGGTAGTTGTACAATTTGGCGATACTCTTTCGAAATTCATTAACTATTAATTGGCTACACCGGGCGTTTAGTTTTGTTGTGTTTGAGCATTGGTTTGCACGCTGTCAATGGTATATTTAATAACTTGGCTTTAGAACCTTGTGGCACATTAATGGACTTTTCATGCATGGCAACCAGGTTTTGTTAAATAAAGAATACTGAAGAAGGATGTGTACAGTTTTTTTCTGGTTTTTATGTGAACTCAATTTACCGTTATTTTGTTGATGTTTGAATGTTGATTTTGTTTAACAGATTTCGAGATTCACTATCACTTCAGGTAGTATAAATATAGCGGTAAAAAAATCAGTAAGAGATAAAATAGATTAGAAATCGAAAAAATACATAGGAAATTGTGGGAGAATCATTGGAAATTAACCTCCTCCATTTCCTACCCAACTGCTTCGCTCTGATCTTGTAAGCTTCCCTCTTCATCCATGCGGGGTACTGGTCCTGAATCATTCTGGCACATTTAATGAGGCATCTCCAGTCTCTGTAAGAATGCAATGTAACGGAGATGAGCGTACGAGGCATGGACTAGCCAACTGCATCGTGCATCATCTTTGATAGGAAAACATCGTACGTCACATGCGAAGGCAGCTTATAGACTTACTATTTGGTGTAGGTACGCCTTAACTAATTGGGTTAGATCTGCCAGTAGGCAAATTTCTAAAGTTAGCGTACCTGTTAGGTGAGTCCATCTCCTCTGGCTCGTGAGATACTGTGGGCGAGTGCTTTCGATGTCTGGCCATTCAGTCAGCACTAGAGTCAGGGCCGGTTTATCAATTCTTTAGTTAAAACGTTGATTAGGTAGCAATCTGTTAACGATAATCATGGAGTGAAAATATTCTTGAGCTCGGATCGCGTTCATCAATCGGCAATTGACTAATAGTTAGCTAGCGAGAGTTTTAACGCGGGGAAAAAGGGTTGCCAAAAGGGAATCCCTCGAACGAAGAGGCAACTTGGCGAGTTGTCATCCAAAACAATGTGTTGGAAAGTTGGTACCATCATTTGCCGCCTGTCGATTTCATTATTTGACATTTTCATTCGAATACCCAAAATATCAGTTGTAGAATTGTTAAATAATATATTTGTGATCTTACTTGATACTTTTCTATTTTTTCCAATTCTTTTCTTATCTTTCCTTACTTCTCATTCTTTTCTTACTCCTCTACTTATTGTGTAGCTCATTTTCCGTATTGTGATTATTTTTGTTAAGTGTTTGTCGTGATTTTTTCCGTCGATTTTATAACTTTCCGTCGTGAGTGGGGCAAGCATAAGTAAAAAAATGTTCCTTACAGAAAACGTCACGTGTATTATTGAGAATTAATCATACACCAAGCAACTTTAACAAATTTGAAAAACGATACATGATGCTTCTCAACTCCAAATGTGCGGTGTGTTTCACTCAAATTGAAATTTTCACGTGTGTACAGTCGATAAAACCAGTGGTAAAACGCTCTTTGGGCTTTTGAGATTTTTTCTTCTCCGAATATCGTCTTTAAGAAAGTAGGGGTAAATGAACAGTGGTCTGGGAAACTAGTTTCACAATGAGGGAGCCAGGAGTTTTACTAACGCCACAAAAGTCGCCTACAGCTATTAGCATCGAACCTGCAAAGAGAAAACAAAAATGGTTATTTACGTGCTCTACTACCACATAATTCTAAAATGTATACGAATAATCGCATTGAATTGTAATGCCCATTTTCTTTATACAGCCTCATTAAAGTAGGATGAGAGCTACGTGATTGGCAACAAGGACAATTTGATCAGATATTTACGTTTCAAACTTTTCCAAAGCCCCTATTTCAGAACATGGTGTGTGCGATTGTGGACACGATTGAGAGAGAATGACAGCACCCAGTCAACTCACGCTTGATATTCACGATCCCACACCCACATTAGACGGTGACACAAAATTATTTTTTTTCGTTGTGGTCAAAACGCATAATTATCACCTCCATCGTTCACGTCAAATTCGTGTTGGGAATCCAATAAGGTACGAAATAGAATTTCAATCATAATCAGCAACAACCAAATTACGGCATTCAAACAGCTAATTCCAAAAGAATCAAAATAACTTCCCACAACATAATCGTCTTGGCACAGTCTCGCCAAACGTTACTCATTATTGGTTACTCAAACAATGACATTAGGGATAACTATAGATTCCTCGACGTTCTTCTTTATCAGTTTATACGTACATATTGTGAACACCATTGCACTATGCTACATTATTAGTGCATTGCGCTGAACGTACGAGGGGACTAGAGAACTCGTGATTAGTCGAACCCAGACATTTGAACTAATAGAATTGAAACGTAAACATTCGATGAAAGCTCTTAATTACTTTTCGAACGTGACGTAAGTTATATCATGCACATAAGTAACGTGGTAGGTCGATAAAATATTAGGTCTGTACTTACCGAGACCGTAGAACCTGAGCGTTAAGAGGAGTTTCGTCATAGGCGTAATTGCGTGATTGCGATTGCTTGGCGATTCTATTCGCGTTCGAATTAGCGAAAGTACAAACTCCGTTGTTTCTTTCGACAATCGGAACCTAGGATGGATATCTACGTCGTCGAGTGTGTCAAAATATTCAATTCTCGGACGGACCTGGTACGGCCTTCTCCCCCACTCAAGAAACGCGTATACCTCTTCGTCGGAGAAATCAGAGTCAGACAGATCGTAGTCGAAGTCCATTGTTAATGCAATGATTTAAAATTTAGGTGACGAAAACCCAATAGAATAGAATAGTAATAAAATCGTGAAAGCGCAAACGAAAACAGAACGAGGCTAGCGAAACACAACCGAAAATGGCTACCAACACGAGTTAAAACATAACTAACAGCTAGCGCTAACGCGGTGTCAAAGTGAATTGATGAACGCGTCTTCGGGAGTTAACGAACGATTTGACTTAGTCAACCTTTAGATAAGCTAGCAAATGACATTGATAAACCGGCCCTCAGCCAGTTGGTCATGTTCTTTATATACGAAGAGAAAGGTAGACGGGATATGTGGAGTGGGGGAGAAAGGAGGTCAGGCACCTCTGGGGAGACCCACTAGTGATGAAGGGAAAGGAATGTAAGTACTGTACGTCGTTGAGAGAATCGACTACCGCCAGACTATTTAAGACAGTGGGTCTCTGTGCCATGGATTAAGCGCTGGTTATAAACAACTTAGGATTGATGACTGATATAACCCTAGTAAGCGGGGTACCTTCGTCTGGATATTGAGGTGCAGTCTCAATTAAACTTGCTGCTTGAATCTGAGTCAAGCAGTTGTCACTCTTTAAAAGTGATAACTCTTCAATGTACTTATGGTTCTTTCAAGTATTATAATGCTCCTTAATCTCCTGTTACAGCTCAACTCTCAGAATGGAACCTCATCTTCTATGGAACTGAAACAGCCCCCGGGGTAGCTCCGGACCCTGTTGACTCCCGAACCAACATCGACGTCGACGCCAGCGGCGGTCATTTCGGAAGCGACAATGCCCTGGAGCCACCGAGCGGTGGCGGAGGTAAATGGCGGGAAGTGGCTCAACGCACTGGGCTCACATCGGAAAACGTCGAGCTCCCTGCATCTCGCGACAACCTCTCTTCCGGCTGTGCCAAACCTGCGAACGCTTGTATAGGTTTGTGCGTCGTTTTATTATTAATACTAATTGGGCGGAACTTGATGTGGCGGGACTGTAACAATTTGACGAGGACTTTGTGACGAGGTTACCCATTTTATTGCGTCTTTCTCATTGTGCTACATGTGATACAATGTGTGTTATGCAACCTGTACGATATATTTAGAAAGACAAACAGTTCTATGTTAGCGACAATATACTAGGGTACTTGTTATGGTGTGATCACACTTTGTGAAGGTACTTTCGACTGCCTTGTACTGCGCAACAAACTCAAAACTAATTCAATTCTGAACTGCGTCAAAAAAATTGAAAAAAATTGCGTATTCTATCTGCAATTAAACTAAACAATTTTTTATACAAAGATGAAATAATTTTGTAAAATTGAAATTCAGTATGAAATACTACTGAAGGAAATTACGTGAGCTCTCAATGCCTCAATCTAATTTAATTGAATGTGGCGTCTTAGTTCCGCCATTCGAGTCAATTTTGGGTGAAAAACGGTTGTACGATCCCTGAGAAGAGGAGGGGGTAAGAAAACAAAGTAACCACATAAGGAAGATGAACTGAAGTTTTGACCACTTTAAGCTCATTTCCTATCTCCCTCGAGTTGATATGGAGGTCTCTCTCTCTCTCTCTCTCTCTCTCTCAGAAGAAGAGTCACGTTTGACTAGCACGCCCTGTAAGTCTTCTTTACTGTGAAAATTCCCGGCTGGATGTTCTTTATTAGTAATATATTAGAGGGGATGACGGGATAAGCGTTTGGCAGGATTGGAGGGAACCAAAATACGATCTAACGAAAAACTGCTATTACTCTGCTAAAAAGAACAGAATGTCAGGCAGCGTTTGGCATATTCCTTGCCATTCGTCATTGCAAGGCCAACATAATTCAAGACTGTGTACAGCAAAATGGAGAGACAGAATGATGTTGAAATATTTTTAGAAAGTAGCGGCCAATCAACCTACCTGAAAATGGGAAGTTTCATGAATTATTTCATAGTGGCGTTTAAAAATGTGCTTGGAATATACATCAAACGTGAAACTCATCGTGTCCTTACATTGAGCGACTGATGTGTGGGTGGATTCTGTGCCTAAACTTTTTTTAAACTGAATTCTGAACATTGATGGCAGCATGGAGTTGAAAACTCGCAGCATTTCAAGTGTGTTCCCTCTCTCATTTACCCTCTTGTTTGAGCGTTTGCTAGAACCCATCAATAATTATATGCATCACTTCTCTTAAATCCGTTCGCTACGAACTATACATTTTCTAAATCGTTAGAGAAGATGGAAATGAAATTGGATTGATGTATAAAGGAGGACTCAGACTCACTACAGTACGTTTCGGTATTTATAAGCGCCCAATGACATTGTAAAACGGATGGGTGGGGTAGTGGTTGGAATAATCAGAAAGAGCATGCAACTTAACAAGGACGATTCAATGTTATGCTGTCGTCTGCAGTTCAGAATTGAACCTCGAAGCATTGAATCGTTTCTGATCATTTACATTTGTGCATTCTATTGCGTGTCCTTCCTCACATCAAAATTTTAAAAAACGGAAAGTGTATATATATAAACGCGGAGGTCAGAGCATTGAAAAACTGAAAGAAAAGAACACGAACACTCGCACAAGGAGCATCCTATTTCGCCATTAAGGCCATCGTTCTCTTTTTCCCAATTTTCTGTTGTCTCTGTGGACATGTTTCGTTCGAGTTGAACTGCCTAATTTAAGTAAACATGTCAATCCAAAAATTTACGATTCGTAAGAAGACATTGGAATATTGTATCCAATTTTTTTACGCATTAAAAATGGTGGAAGGGTAAAAAAAATGTTGATGCCTTTTGAAGGAGGTAACCCTCTAGATAGGCTATTTTGGAACTATTCGAGGGAACCTTCAGGAAACTAGATGCAGTTAGTGAAGTAGCAAGGGAGGGATGTGAGTCAAGTTCAGTGATACCCTCGATAGAGGGGAGATAGTGAGTGGGGTGATGTCATAGAGCATAGAGAATTTCTGATCCTTTTGCCTATCAGATTTCCTTTGTTCACGACTCCAGCTGTTTTTTTCGTTTTTTTTTAAATGAAAATGCTCACTTTGGGGCGTTTATAGGCTTGGAGTGTAAAGGAAAGGTAGCTTCTGTTTTGAGACTCAACAGTGTTACCACTGTCTTATGATTTAGTGCAGAGATGGAAGGGCAAGGTTTGCCTTTGTCTCACGCCCAGGGCCGAAGATCTCTGCTAATAATTTTGTATTGGAGAGGGAATAATTCACTGGATGCAGCTGAACTGATTCTGATGGCAGATATCTATAGGCCAGATAATCAATGAGGGGGATAAGAAGGAAAACTAATGTCTTGGTAAGACTGTAGGCAATGATGATAATCAGTAATGGGCTGAGTTAGGTATATGATGAGGCACTATTGATAACAGTGATAACAATTAAATACCAATGAACGTGTAAAGATGATCTTGTTGATAAACGGGGTCGTACAACCATTTTCAACCCATTTTCGTTATAATTTTCTAACCCCATGAATATTTCCCCTCTAGTGAACCAAAGTGAATGTTCTAACGTCCTTCTCCCCTCTCTGACCTCTTGTACATAAATTATTTCCAGGGAATGTTCGCTTGTGAGTTTGTATTTTAGAATTATGGTGACGATGGTTTTATGTTTTAATTGTGAAATCGGTGACTATCGACTTAACGTGTTTTAACGTCTTGTTTCGGGACTACGAATCGTTTCCATTGACCAGTTTAATTTCTGTCGGGGACAGGCACGCGCTCTGTGCCCTCACCCTTATTCCTCCCTACCCCTCCCCGTTCTTCGTATGTTAACTTGTGTAGTGTGTGTTTTGTTGTGGGTTCGGCACTTAATGACAATTGACTTCATCGCCGAACCTGTGATTTACCTGTTTCTTAAAGTTGTACCTAATTACCTTGTTGTCCCGGATTATTTGTGTTACGTGTAATTGTTACTGATGTGTATTACTTCAAACGGGGCTCTTGTTTGTGTATTAATGGTGAATGGTTATGTTCCTGTGTGAATCACTGATTGGAGTGGCACGGTTTTCTTTGTGCTTCCAAGTCGTCTTCATAGTGGTATAATTATCAGAGAAGTTTTAGTGATCTGTATTCAAGTTAGGGCGTTGCATAGTGTGAAAATAGACAGATCTGGCCCATTAACGCGTCAAAACATGCCATTTCTTGCTTTTCGGGATTTTTTAGGAAGGTAATAGGGTGGAGATTGTGTGAAGACGAGGACACAATTGTAACTCTCCTTAATCTTCAAGGGTGGATTCGTAGGTGCGTTGAGTGATGATGGAGAAAATAAGTGCTGTGGATGGGTAAAGTGAGGAGACTTAGTGCACTAGGCTCAAGGGCTAATGCTGAGGGAAAGCTCTGTATGATGCTGCAAATTTCAGTACTTCATAATTTGAGTGATGAAAATTAAATAAGTGACTAGAATGGAGTGTTGATGAAAGAAAAACTATTTCTGACTGAAATAGGTTCAGATGGAGAAGGTCGGGTTAGGCCATAAGCTCCAGGGCCAGTGCAAAATTAGGGCTCTCCGTGATCTAGATGAAAGCTCTGGGGTGAGATGCACCTGCTTCCATGGCAGTCTTTCTGTAGTTTCTTTCCTGCCAATTGCTAAGCCAGCCTGTTTCAATCCCCAGCGGTATGTATGAGATGTAGCCGTTGTAATGGGTGGTGATAGCTACGTAGAAGCATGAGAGCAAACGCGATGATGCTCCCTGCTACCTGTTCCGTTGGTTTGTCCAAAAAGCCACAGGTCTTCAGGAAGATGACTGTTCAGTGGGACTTGTCAGCATTCACTTGAACAGTAATGAGGCAAAAAACGAGTAAAAATGGCAGCCCGCTGGAAGAAACACGTAAAAATCGTTTCATTCATGCCATGTAAGTCATAAGCGTCTCAGACTTGTGGGACGAGTCGATAAAACAGCACAAACACTCGTAAGGACCAAACACTGGTGTGATAGACGTCTGAAGGCTAGCTGAATGCCACATTTATGAGGTTTTCTGGCGAAGCAACCCCGTATCAGTCCCTTTATTTAGGTTCCTAGTCAGGCACCCTCGACTACTGAGTGAAAACAGGTGGTAGTTTCTTGAGGTTCAGTCAAAGCAAATATTCAGCTTCAGATCTTTACTTCCCAAGGTTCCTGAGTCAGAAAAACATCGTTTAAGAAAATCGCCTATAAATGGAATTGTGGAAGAACCGATTTAGCCCAAATTTGATACGTAGCCAGCTGGTATGAGACTCCAAAATAAAAGTTTAAGTTAAGTTAGCCCAAAACTAACTACAATTATCGTACTGATCCCAATTTTATTTTTCTAAAAATAATTCAATCGTCAAAATGACGAGTGTAGCACAATAAATAATAAAATACTTCATCAAAAATATATTTTAGTGCAATTTTCCCTCATGATTCCCGCTCATATAAAAATGGAGTTCTTACAAAAAGCGTGTAGTAGTCCTGCTACCTGTACGACGAAAGTTTTATAATAGTTGTGAGATGATTAGGAGCAAACTGATAAATTCCTGAATTCAAGCTACTGTTGTATAATTCCCCTCTTTTGCGCAGTTGCCCATCACTCCAAAACGATGCTCACGAACATTTTCGAAAAATCTCGTCAATAGCTCCATAAATTACCTATACGCGCTCTTTAAATAAAAGTCGTGAGGTAAGTAGAAAATAAATTTTGGTTTTCATACAGAACGTTGTGTATTTTCTACAAAATTCATGCGAATTGAGTAAAAAATAGAGTGGGTTACTTGCCAGAATGACAGACAGAGATCATTAAATACACTTTTAGGGATATATTTTTGTGGTGCCTCGGACCACCAGATATGTTCTTAATAGTTGTAAATGTTGTGATAATAACTTAGAAAGTAGAAAAGCAGTGGTTTGCAGTAGTAGGTGAATATTCTATTGCTTTGGCTGAGCATCAAGAACCCACCACTTCAGTGGGATGGTCTGGGGTAGCAAACTCATAGTAAATCACAGGAGAGTGCTAGTCCAGTGCTGAGAGCTGTGCTCCTCAATCACCAACGCCAACAAGACAGCATCCACTGAAGCCCTCCAAGTATGAACATGATGGATAAGTGTAAACTAAAAAAGGAGCTTCCTATGCTGTCGCAGGAGTCTGAGTAGACCTCTCTACCGAATGAAAACTTGCCACGCTAGAGGAATGGGCGTAAGATAATCCTAGGGAATCCTCTTCAAAGGGATGTGACACTTATGAGTTCTTTCCCAACATCTGTGAACGCGATAGGAGAAAGAGGGTTAAAGGGTGAGTCAGTTCCTTATGGGGTATGTTGACCTCAATGTGTGATTTCTTTTCGTTTCTTTCAAAGACTCTCCATCCTGCACGGCGCCTCCAGTGTGGTGGAAACTAGAAACCTCAAGCTATTTTGCCCAGTTTGTGAAGAAGGTTATGGCTAAGAAATGTGGCCACAGTTCCTGTCCCTTTGAAATTTGTCAACCAAGTAATAGTTAGTTCAGGTGGGAAATCAGATTAAGAACTCCTCCCAGATGGTATTCAGGTGGTCGACCTCCGCATAGTATAACATGGGCAACAAACAGCTCTCTACCGGGAGAATGGTGAATGACTAAATACTACAACTCTGCAGGTCTGGGTTCAGGGGATGCTGCCCGGGTGGCCAGCCTCTTGCATGATAGGGAAACCACAACCTCCATGACAGCAGGCTGATATATCCCTCTTCCATGGTTCAGGAACAGTCATTTGTAGGAAAACAGACTTGCAGTTGTAGATAATCTGTTTTGAGCTACTCCTCCAATTAATATTGATGAAGGGGGGAGCCACAGTATAATGAAGAATAGACGATGGAGTTTAAGAACTAGTTGTGCCCTATTTTGCCTGAATCAGTAGGGTGAGGAGTGAGGGGGCAACCCATGTCCAACGATACAGTGCTATTCGAAGGTATTGATAAGACGTGTGTGAGTTTGATGGCTTCTGTTATCCACTCTCTGTGCTAGAGTGTTCCCATCCGGTCCCTCAAAGAAAACCCTTGCGCCCACTCATGTTTTCAATACTCAATCCCATAATGAATCCTCTTGTCTCCCCCCACACTCCACACATTTTCCTCAATTCTCTCTCTGTCATGACAATCAGTGATTCTAAACCCTCTTTGTTTTTGTACTACCCTCCTCTCCAATCGACATCCTAATTACTCCCCCGCTTGACCCAATCAATATTTCGTACGTATCCGTACAAATGAGGGTATAAGTTCCATATCATTTTTGTTTCATCTCTATTTGTAGTCGTTAAGGGAAAAAACCATATAGACGACTCAAAGTTTCGAATAAACATGCGACTGTTATAAGTGCAATTAAACCAAACAAATAAACAACTGTAGCTAAGTTTTGAAAGCTTGCAAACGCACTAAAGATGAGCTGTGTGGGTCTGGAGACAAACTGTAATAGGGTTCAAAGTTAACAAAACGATAATTGAATCAGTATTATGTAAATTATTAGTGGAAACAATATGTATAAAATGTGTGATACCTTTGTATAGACCTCTTAATGGTTTAATATAAACAAATTTTAAAAAAATGCTCAATGACCGTTACACTCGACAAACGTCGAGTTTTATTGATGAGTTTGAGTAGTGTCTCCGAGAACAGGTTATTATTTACATTCCTTGCCCCTCCCTCCGACCCGCAACCTCCCTTTCACCCTTTGATTTACCTCCTCCCTTTTTAAAATTAGAATGACTTACGACGTACTGAATTTTGTCTAAGAATAATATGATACCAGCTGTTCTAAGGGATTCACAGTTCATTAAAACACTTCAAACACTGTCTGTATTTTGGATTATTATTTAGGGTTTCCTGTTTTCCAATATTTGGCTAAGTTAAGGTTACCTTGAGATTGAGTAGCGATTGACCAGTCAAATGTGGTGTGATGAGGCCTGTTCACGTGCGAAATTGAGTGAACTTGATTTTTGAGCTGCGGATCGTGCAACAACCATTGCCAGTAAAGTGTTTACTTTCCAGGGCTGTACGAAGGAAAGTTACATAATTGGCAGAAGAAAAAAAAAAACATTTTGAGTTCTCTCCAGCTCTTTACATTCTAAAGCTTACTGAGTCCGAAAAATGGTATTAGGAAAAATGGTCTGTGTATAAGTAACCATAGTAACTTACTTAACTAAACGTTAAAGTTAAAAGTAACTATAGTTATCATTGTGATTGAAAAGCTAAATTTTTTTGCTCAAAAACGGCTTTAACGATTTAGATAAAATTTGTCCTAGAGTCAGCTCCTGATGATACGACAACACTGTAAAATACTTAATTGTTAGACAAAGATGAGAGCAGCACAATAAATTACTAATCCTTTCGACGAAAATAGAATTTAGTGCAGGTTTTTTGTTATAACCTCCACTTGAATTTTATTGGAATGCTCGGAAAAATTGAGGTGGTAGTCCAATCGAGTAATCATTTTTCTTCAGTGTTTTTCTTACAAGTCCAGAAGTATACAGAGAAACGCCGACAAACAAAAATTTTCATCGTCTCACGATTTACCAATGCGCCGGTAGCTCAATACAGGTTGTGCAATAAGTAGGGGGCTACTCAATAAATTCTAGAATCTCAAGCACTGACTTTGTATGACCTGTTAGGTCCTACCAAGTTCACGTTCATTGTGATAAATTGGTTTAGCTGCTAGAGTGGGGCTGGGGAAAGAAGTGCGCACCTGATGGTTTAAAAAAAAAGTAAAGTTAATTAAATCAAAACAGAAGAAACGGAGGGTGAGATTGATCATCATCATTAGACACCCTTTACCATTGTCCCTGGAATTAGACGCACACAATCCTCTTATGTTACAGTCTCTGAGTCTTATGATACCTTTTTCACCTAAAATTACATAACTTTATTGCATTCCGAAAAAAACAATCAAAAATGCATCCCTCATTCTGATTCACTAATCATATCCTGCTGGTAATTTGTCCCTGGAATCGCTCCTAAACTGCTAAGTTTTCACAAAAACATTTGAGAGGGAGAGAGTGAGAGAACAAGAGTGGGAGATTGTCTGGATTGAATTTCTTATGCTACAAGCGTACAAAGGGAAACAGATGTTGGGAACAGGATAGCCGATAGTACCAATCCCTGAGGGACTCCAGTTTTGGTGGCTGATGCTTTGAATAGGCTGCCATCAGGACTCCTCTCAACGCTGTGCGAGCAATCAGAGAGGTGCGAGGTAAACCACTGAACCATTTGCCGCAACGTTCCCTCTAATAACAGCGTTACCAACAGGATATCATGCCTCACCCGATCAAAAGCCCAAGAGAAATCGTGACCAAAATGGTGACTTTTCGGTTGTCTATTGCATACCTGACATCAGCAAGCACTCTGATCAGTGCTGAAGGCAGTGTGGTATTCAGGGTGTTTAGTGTCTGATTTCAGGAGACACTGATTTTACGGCCCTTGTAAACAAGTCTATCAAACACCTCCCCAAAGCACAGTTAACGTTTATGGGCCTAGGATTATGTGCCTGTAGAGGTTTTAAGGTTTTTCTTATTGGAGTGATAACAGCCTGCTTTCAGGCAGCTCCCAGGAATCCACATCTGCTAGCATCTGGAGAGGCACAATTAATATGCCATCACTTCCTTGCGCTGATGAGTAAATGCTCAGAATCACTTCCTCCTTGGTTAACACCTTCGATGAGAAATTTTGAAGGTCCATGGGGGCCATATTGATTACAAACATAGGTTTACATTCACTACAAATAATGCAGAAAACCAATTTTTATCCTTTCGGCTTCTGTTATTGCTATTATTCCCTTTCGTTCCGCTCAGGTCTAAACGTACAACACGAATAACACAAAGTGATGACATTTTTCTAACTCACATTGAACGCTTCAGCTTTTTTCCTTAAATAGAAGAGCTCGACGTATTTGTCATACAGCTCCTTGCTCAGCAAAAAATCTGTTAAATAAGCACATGGAATGTCTTCGGATTTGCATAAACCTGATGCACTGCAGCATTTTGCGCCTGTTAGAGTTTCGCCATTTACATCTTAAGTAAATTTAATTAGAGAGAGAGAGAGAGAGAGAGAGAGAGAGAGCGAGAGATTAACAAAGATAGAGTGTGAGTGAGGAGGAGAGAGAGAAGAAATCTAATGTGGGAGAAACGAAAAAGCAATAAGAAGGAGTTTTGCCAACCAGGCACCAGGTGCTGAAAAATTTGAGGGAAACGCGAGTGACGATGCTGCGAAGAACGCCTACTGATGCCACTTTACTAATCAATTTTCTTGCACGCAACGCATTGAATTAAAATTAGTATGAACAAAATTAAATAAATAATGCAACTCTCAGTAAATTGAGTCAAATGAAATACGATTGTCTTTTCACGTTTAACTCGATTGCATTTACTTGATTCATTTTTGTATCCCCCCCCCCCACCTTCGTTTGTTCGACATCAATGCTTTATCGATATTTTGTTTTTCAGTTCCCACTCTTGATGACCCTTCAAAAATTAAACTTGTTCATTTCGTAATTCACTCGCTTTGACCAAGAGACAGCTTTTATTTACATCGAATCCTTCGTTTTCTTTTTAACGTTTTTACTTTAAGATCACTTTCCGCTACTAAAGATCGTGTCAAAAAAAGTTCGGTTTTCTTCAGACCTTTATGTTATGAGGACTGCAGAATGCAAAAAACTTAATTAAGACGAGTCGGCTGTGTGTGTGCATCTGCAGTTCAACTTGCGAGAGAACAGCTAAACCGATTGAGCTGGTTATTTTTTAAATTTTGTTCGTTATTTTTTTATGACGCGAAAATAAGGTTATGCACAATTTCCATCGATCGGAAAGGGGGGTGGGGACCAATTTTCGCCAAATTCACTGGATAATCTCAAACAGTTTATACCTACATATTGTACTACGTAAATAATCCTCTGGCAGTCCATTGTACAAAAATTAGTATCGAAATGTGTCGAAAATAGTGTTATTTTGAAAAATTGCTCAATTTTTAATTTCAATTTATCTGTTGAACGTACTCATAGCACGTACATTGTTAGCTCGTAAAACGAGATTTGTCGAATATTATTTATCATCTATGCAATTTCCTCAGCAACGGCTCTAACGATTGCAATCAAATTTACAGAGCACTCTCAACTAACTAGTAAATACGTTCTGTCATCCATATATGTTTCCGTAGAAATACGTAGAACGAAAATAGAGCGCGGCAGGTCATCGAATTTTGGGGGTTGCGGGAAGTCCAAAAAATACCATCCGAGAAAATGGTTCGTGTTTGTGAACCCGTTCAAGAGAAAATTGCCAAAGTAAATTAATTGAAATTTCGTATTTAGCCGTAATACGTCTGACTTGTGTCAAAACCATCTTTCTCTGTCACAAATGCCTGAAGCCTGCTCCAAGTAAAAGGACACGAGTCTTACCAATACTCCGATGGTTGTGACTTGAATCCAAATTGATGACGAGGACTTAGTGTGAGATAGTTGTGGGGGTCTGTGTTACCTCCAGACACTGCACTCTGCATAACAAGCCTCCTAGGGGAATCAAGACCTGCATTCTATCTAGAAGTTCATCTGCACACCCTAAAAGCAGCAAATACGCAGAAGTACTTTTAAAATACAACCAAATGCATAATTTCTTTGTACAGCTCTGGTGGCTTGGTTTCTTCTTCTTGTGTCTTTATGTCATGTAAAATAAATTACTCAATTTGTACATTAATTTTCATTGTTAACATATCACTGATAACACATTTTCTATATTCTGGATGCACCTCGTTGTAATCTCGTGACTAAAGTCCACTCAATTTGGTCGCAGTAGCTTTGTCATGTAAGGGTTCTTATTCACACCATTCAGCAACTAACAGCATATTGATTTATGGGAAGGATTTCACGAGGTGATTGGTGCATGTCGTGCATGCTGGGGCTGGTCTCATATTGCTGCTTTTGCATTAGTTTGCACAAAGTCCATTGGGAAAGTACTTACAGTCCTCATCAGACGTTTGGGTCTTGTAAATATTATTTTACATTTATATAAAAGTTTGGTGTTGATTGGAAAGTAGATTGTTACAATCGTACAGAGTGAAGATGGTCAGGAATGTCAATAATGTATGCTATGCTTGGGCATTTCTAGTTTAATGATTTAAAATTTACTATAGGCGCACAAAAATTCGATAAATGAAACCTGATAACACAGTCTTAACTACAATTAAATCAAATGATAACTTCATTGTGAATGCTGTAATAGAGTGGTACAGTCAGCAGTAAGAAACGGCTCCTTGAATAATAGTTATTGTCCACAGTAAGATCTGCTTTGTTCAATAGTCTGTACTAGATTCGGGCGGTGCGACTAGGGGGTTCCCTTTACCACAGCCTCTCTCCTCTGATTATTCTTCCAACTTCAACTTTGCAGTAGTGACATTCTCAAGACCCACTGTCTAGTATCCATCCCTCAAGTTCCAATTACGGCTGTAACATCACTCCCTCTTGTAGAAAGATCACGTGGAACGAGTTCCCACATCCACCTTATCCAAAGAGACTAAAAGGATCTCCCACGTGAAGATGCACAGTCCCCCTGAAGTTCAATGATCACGTAAGATTGTGTTGAAGAGGGCTCCGGTGGCCCCTTCATCGGGTGCCACTGTAATGCAATGGTACGGCCAACGGTAAGAAAATGCGCCTTCATTGGATAATATATTATATATTTCCGTTCGATAGCCCCCATCCTCTGATTATTCTTCCAACTTCAACTTTGCAGTAGTGACATTCCCAGGAGTGAATCCCACCACCTGATTCCATTCCGTAGGTTCCAATCGTCCGAATAACAGCACTGAGTTAACTGTTACAGTTAACATTTAGCCTACTTCTGACGATCCTTCAGTGTACTATTCATGAAAGATCCAAATGAACAGGTTGTGGTTCCATGCTTGAGGCTCATCGTAGGATACCGAGGAATCAATAAAGGTGGCCTAGCTGGAGCATGTGTTTATGAACAAAGGATACAGGCACTGACTCCGCTGGGTGACCTGGCAAGATTATTCCAAGCAGAAGTCGTAATACAGTAACAATTCAATAACAAGAAGCGTTAAATATTCAAGTAACTCGACAACTCGCTTCTTTGAAAGATACTTTTGAGAAGAAAAAAAAGCGTGTGCGATGCACCACACAACTTACCTCAGCCCCATTTTCATTTTAGCTAATTATATGTTTTTCACTCAGTCCATATGAATTTGTAAAACATGATTCGTAAAACCTGGGGTGGCACTTGAAGTTCAGGAATTAATTGATCTGATGCTACTGACGCCACGACTTTCATTGGTCGTTATATCTAAGAGTAGGTAATTTATGAGAGCGGGAACGTGAATTTTTTTAGATTGGTTCGTATTTACAGTTCTGGGATCACTGGGAACGGTAAAAAATATCTGGTGCGTCGCAACACACAACTTTCCTTAGCTCTACGTCAATTCACTTTGTACGTGGCTAATTCTATTTTTTTCAATTCATTTATCACTTAGTTCCTTTGAACTTGGTCAAACAACACGTCACAGCAGCAGGAAGCGGTAGCGCCTACAGTTCTGGAATTTATTGTGCTGCTCATACTCATTGCAGGACCATTATTGAGCAATTGGTACACAGAAAATTAATGAGGCTGTAAACTCGAATTTTTTGAAGAAGGATAGTAATCACTTTTGCAGAGTTATTGGGTGAACACTTTTAGAACTGGTAGTAAGCGAAACGGCGGTAGTTGAAATTCAGGAATTTCTGGAGTGAGCCCCATGTACTTCATGAGCGTTTTTAAACACTCACCCTTTAGGTATTGGATTGGACTACAATACCAATTTTCTTTAACTTTCTTCTAACATTCCAGCGGAGTTAATAAGGGGGAAAAAACCGCGCTAAAAACGCTTTTCGTCAAAAATTTTGATTATTTATTGTGCTGCTCTCGTAATTTTCCCACGAATGGGAATTTGATGGTATATTTGCCTTATTGAGAGCTATCAATATAAGAAATGTAATGAAAATCGTTAGAGCCGTTTTTGAGAAGAGGAGATCGTGGTGATCACCATGATAATTATAGTCAACTTTCGGTGGATTTTGCTCATACCTTTATTTTGGCGTCCGTTGGTAACCTGCGGGCTAGATATCAAGTTTGAGGGGATTTGGTTCGGTGGTTTCCTCTAAAACCCATTCCAGCGGAGTTTATAAGGAAAAAAACTGCGCTACAAACGCTTTTCCCGAAAATTGTTATAATTTATTGTGCTGCTCTCGTCATTTTCCCACAAATGGGAATTTTATGGGATGGTTTCCTTATTGGGATTTATCAATATAAAAAATGTAATCAAAATTGTCATGGCCGTTTTTGAGAAAAAAAATATTTGGGGTTTGATCACTATGATAACTATAGTTAACTTTCGTTGGAGTTGGAAGTAAAAACGAATTGAATTCCTGTGGTCCCGTTTGATTATTTTATGACCATTATTGTACTTTCAACGTATAGGTAGCTTATAGAACGACCACTCCGATTCTTTTCTCGCCAGTGAGCGAGATTTATGGGGGGAAAACTGCACCTTCACTTTTCGTCGAAATGTTTGATAATCTATCGTGCTACTCTGGTCCTTTTCCCATGGATCCGATTTTTATGGTACCGTTATGTTGTTTGGGTGTGTTAAGACAAAAAATTGAATCAAAATCGTCGGTGGTATTGTTGGGGAAACAATAATTGGTGAATTTGTTTCCAGTAAAGCTCGCAATAGTTATAATTTGGTTGAATTGAATCCTTGGTAAGTTTCGTTTCATTTATTTCAAGTTTTGTGCGCAAAGTATAAATTGAGAACGAGAACATGTAAAGTATAAATTCCCAAGCACGGCATAAGTGCTGCTGACAGTTGGGCGTGGGCATATGATAGGTGGATGGTTGGATGGGAGAGGTGGGGATGTCACCATGTGGTTCCAAGAAGATTGAGAAGCGCATTTCAGGATCATCTACAAGCCTGTAGTGTATTCCATCGTTTATTGTACTGTGAAGTTGGCAGGACTGACACTTGATAAGTTGATTTGATATGGACAAGTGACATTTATTTTGTTGACAAGGGAAGCAGGGGGTTGAAGAAGCTCAGAGGTGCCCTCAGACGCCCTCTCTATTGCCCTTGTTAACTTTAACGTTCTTTCCAGGTCAATATCGTCCTCTTCGAATAATCTGTCAAGCATCACTTTCGACCTCAACCCACTAATGGACACATCTCTTAGCATCACGTTCAACATTGACTCATCATAACGACAAAAGGAGGCAAGGCGCCTAAGTTCTGACATGTAGTGCGAAATTGTCTCGCCTTCATGTTGTTTACGTGTGATGAAAGCATGCCTACTAGGAATCAATAACGGCGCGGGGCTTAAGTGCTTTTTTAAAGTGTCTTTCAATTGCTTGAATGACTTTGTTGTATAATTTTCTGGATACAATAAGCTCTTGAGTAACGCGAAATGTTGGGGTGATAACAGGGTTACGAATGTGCCTGCTTGTTTAGTTTCTGGTACATTTCTAACAAGAAAATAAGCGTCGACCCTATCCGTGAAATCATCGTAGGTTTCAATCGTTTCGTCGAATTTATCGAACGAAACAGATACCTCGCCTGAACGTCCACCTGTTCCTTGAGTCGACATCGCCTTAACTAGAATAGAAATATTCTGCTGTTGCGTATTCAATGCCCTTATCACCTCTGCTAGATCCGGAGTTCTTGATGTACCTGCCGGAGCCGGTATTGGAGCTGGTGCAGAATCGTTCGGCATTTTCTATGCTTCTATTCACAACGTCCTACCGACTGCGCCAATTTAATGTACTTTTAACGATCAAAAACGGTTTAATTTACGTTGGAAAATAAATGTCACTTGTCCATATCAAATCAACTTATCAAGTGTCAGTCCTGCCAACTTCACAGTACAATAAACGAAGGATTGCTGTAGGCATCTACCACAACTAAGAATGTATGTCCATGCAATACAGAATCCCACTCATGCTCTTAGAGAATTTGCAATAGGTGAGAAAGTGGCAGCACGATCTTACATGTCACCTAATAAAAAATGGGAGTTTGGGACTATTGTGAATCGAGATGGTGTTCTCCAGTACACTGTGAACGTCAATGGTAACTTAGTGAGACGACATGTGAACCAATTACAAAAAGTTGGGCAGGAATTAAACCTTCATCACCCACAAATACAACTCCAACAAGGTTATGAACGTACAGATGATCAACAGCACACTGAACAGACACCTCACAAATCTTTGGTGAGAGTCATTTCCCTCTCCTCTGTCGTCACCCAAGCAGCTACCATCAACAACCCCAAGACCGTCTATGAGAAGAACATCTATCCCAATTGAGGGATCTTCAGCAGTAACTCCAGCACCACATGTTGCTCCATTGCCACCCACCAACACTGTTTCAGCAGTGGCTCCAACCCTTGCTCCGCAACCTCATGTCCGCAGAAGCAATAGAGTTCCGAAACCTGTCAAGAGGCTAAATTTATGAACATGAAGTATCCTATTAATTTCCTCATTAGGTTACATTTAATTTTAAAACCCCAGTGGGGGAAGAGATGTAGTGTATTCCATCGTTTATTGTACTGTGAAGTTGGCAGGACTGACACTTGATAAGTTGATTTGATATGGACAAGTGACATTTATTTTCCAACGTAAATTAAACCGTTTTTGATCGTTAAAAGTACATTAAAAAGCCCACAGCTGCCCATTTCCTCAACAAAACTGTCTAAAATTCCATGGCTCATAGAGGGGCGGGAATCAATGCTTCCCCTTCGCAGCAATTGCCCACGGCCACTCAGTGTGCAGAGCTTTGAGAATAACCGGAGCAGCTGTATTGCCACCTAGTGGGAGTGGTCTCTGAGCACCAGGAACCACCCATACTTTCTAAAATTACCGGAAGAGCACCCGAAAAACAAATTTTACTCTGGATTCCCTCAGCTCACACGTATCTTTGGAACCAAGTTTGAATTCACAATAATCCGTCAGAAGATTTTTCTCATATTTAGCGAGTAGAGAATCAGAATCAACTGAGAGCTTCGAATTCGATAATCTGAATCAGGAGACGTCCACGCTTAAGGCAATTACTGAGACACTGGCGATACAACCCTATCCTCACTTTTGAGTTGACCTGCACGTCGACTGGACTCCTTACTTTTGCCCTAAAGATCATTCAAAAGTGTCTAATTAATTGTGCCAAGCCCTCGTGTACCTTGAAGAGGTAAGTGGTCTTGAATAAGTTGTGCACACTTTGCGTTGACTTCACCTTGGGTTGGTTTATTTCTTTGCATGTAGTCGTTGACATAGTCTGGTTAGCTGGTTTTGTTGTAGGCGAAGGTGGTTCTAATTAATTTCAACGATTTTGGAAGAATTAAAATAATCTGCATGATTTCAAACTGGAAATTCTTAAATTCTAAAGATTAAAATCAGTCGTTTAACTTTTGTTCAAGATCACTTTATAGTGCATGAGGCTCGTATTTCTGTTTACTTTTCTTGAATTCTTTTATTTGAATTTTTATAACGCACTGTTATATTAAATACGTATTTGCGTACTTATTCCCTCTTTTATTTAATGTATAACTTTCCTTAGCCCAACGACGTGGGAAGAAAAGTTATGTCTCGTGATTGAGAAAGAACAGTTCAACCAAATCAGCTCAAATGTTATATTCACTCTGCAGATCAATGTGGTACGGAAAAAACAGAAATTGACCTAATCGGTCCGAAACTAACTATCA
Organism: Pachypeltis micranthus; assembly: GCA_020466155.1. Lineage (NCBI taxonomy): Eukaryota > Metazoa > Arthropoda > Insecta > Hemiptera > Miridae > Pachypeltis > Pachypeltis micranthus. Next base: position 47,259,678 of record CM035769.1, read on the forward strand.
CGTTGTTCAAAACATGATATTTTTCCCCAATATCCGCTCTATGAATGATTTCGATTTTGAATTTTTCTGTCGGGACAGCTCTAATTGATATAACAGTACCATAAAATTTTCATCCGTGGAAAAATGACTACAGCAGCACAGTAATTTATCAAACATTTCGACGAAATGGGATTAAATCAGATTGATAGTCCAATAAATGTTGTGTATTGTAGTATAAGTAGCAGCAACCTAATAAATGAAAAAATGTTAACCAAATTGAGTTCTTACTTGCTCTTATAAACTATATGAAAAACATATTGCATTAGTTGCTTGGGCGTTAAAAGTCGCTGTACGCGGGGGGGAGGAAAGTAGGGTGATGCGTTCCCAGGTTTTTGGCGTAGCTCAGTCAAAAAGAAATTGTGCTCATAAAACATAAAGAAATGGGTTCAATCTACCTTGCATCAGTCCTTGTGTACTGACCCAGAGAAGGAAGGAGCAGTGTAGATGAGGATACACATCAGTTGAGATACGAAAGCAGCAATATGGTAACGAGATTCTGGCGCTGCTACATAAAGACCCATTCTGAAATATTCGGCATTCTTGACTTGCCACGTGAGACCTGACTTCTGCCGGCTTTGTGAACATCTGCGATAAGTGACGACTAAATGTTAGGCCTCGGCCCTCCAAACTGGTCCCAATAGTGCCACCCTTTCTCCTCATCCCCTTTGCCTTTGTCCTCCTTTGCCTTCCACCTGATGGCCGGCCAGCTGTCTGCCTTAGGACACAGGCGACATAGGTATGCGGGCACATTATATCACACGATTCAATGACTTGGATTGGCACCTTGAACTTTAATTAGTGTTTGGTAGTGGCGCCATGTGAATTCCCTCTGAATCTCACTCCACTCATGCCTAAGAGTGGGAATCGGCACGCCATTTCAATTTCATTTTTAATTATCTAATTAGGCTCACCTAGGATGAACCTATTCGAGCAGATTTAACTGTTACAAGTGCTCTGTCTTGCTCTCTAAGCAGTGTTAGTAATGAAGCTCCATCTCCTTTTCAAGCTGCGGCTGACATGGAGTCATTGCCAAGGGGCCAGGACAGCAGCTAGAGAGAAGTCAGTCTCAGAGGTGATCACACAACCTGAACCCACCTGAATTACTAGGTAGTGTAGTCGCTGGAGGCAAATTTAGTGAGTTGGTACTATCTCGTACGCTCAGGAGATATCCAGCAATAAGTGTGCAGGGACTGATCCTCCATAAACGCAAGTGTACGTACTCGCACTCGGATTAGCAGTAGCTGGGGAAGCAGATCACTGATAACTGAATGCAGGAGGATGGAGATAATGTTTGAAGAGATGCTTTTTGACTGTGGCAAGGAACCAAATGGTTTTTCCAATTCCTCCCTTCGCTACTACCCTTTCTCTTCCTATAAAAGCCCATGACTGACTGACTCAGCCCTGGCAGTGGCAGCCTGAATACGATTTCTTTGCATTGAAAGCCCTCCCTCGTCCCACAGTTGGTTCCCACCTAGGAAAGGACTCATCCAACAGGTACGTTGACATTGGCCGTAGTTAGCAGACTTAACACGATCCCTTTCACATTTTGGAAAAGTTCTTCAAGATACCTGTGGCCTGATCCTTTGGATGTTTCCCTTCGCATGCCCGAAATTCACTGTATGCATTTTACAAAATAAGTACACCGACTTTTTACTTTCCTAAAAAAAGAAGTGAGAAGGAATGTTATGTGATCGGCTGACTGAATGATCCGAATGTCTTCATATCAAAGGCTATGAAGTCCAAAAACACCGTTTGACTAAATGGACTGCGCGTCTAACGGCTGAACGAAATCTGCTCAATTTTATATTCTACCTCCAGATCAACATCGGACAGTCTAATAAATTGTCAAACACTTCAAAGAAAGTCGGTTTTATTTCATTTGTTTCCTTAGAACTACGCTCATTCTCAGAAAAATCAGGGTGGGAGTTCAACAAATCACCAGCACGTTATAGGTGTGTGTAACGTTCTTAAGATAATTACGAGTAATTGCAGAAATCCCTGAGTTCAAACCACAGTCGCGTCGCTTAATAGAATTTCTCAATTTTTACCTGAAAATGTCGAAACATTAAACACGAACTTCTTCAAAAAAATCATGTTGACAGTCTCAAAAATAACCAATTCACCAATTATTCAATAATGGTGGTGGCTCACACAGGAGCAACTTGGTAAATTACTAAATTTTGAGCTACGTTCACCCAAGCTCATATAAACGGAACAAAAAACTGATTCGATGAGTTTCTAAAGTAATAAAAAGCTCAGTGCTCGTGGGGCTCAGGACAGTTGCATGATGCGTCACACCTGATAGTTTTTAATTCTAATTACTTTCTTTTCTTCTTGGTAGTGCTAAGGGAAGTAAAATTCTTGCTAGTAGCGTTCTTCCTCCTAGCCCTTGCAAGTGGGGAAATTTTGTAGCGGCGCGCTCGCCTCTTTCTCCCTATCAATGATTACCTCTGGTGTGATCGGTAAACCTTGAGCATTCGAAACCTCGGCAGAAATTCAGATGGAGTCAGTTCTGAATGGTCGTTGGGAGCCGCATTCAATTCCTTTAAACGTTAGGATTAGGGCAAGTGGAAGTTGGGTGGCGGTGGTGGTGGGAGGACCAGTGTCACTGTCACGAGTAAACCAACAATTTCTGAGAATAAATGGACTTTTCTCTTCGTCGTCGCCGAGCTACGTTTATTTTCCGACCTGAAACGTTTTCAAAAACTTGAAGTGACAACGGAGAAAATCAATCGAAGTGCAAAACAGTGTTTGCGGATTGAATCTGCTTTCTGTAGAAGGGATGATGAATTGGTGGTGGGGGGGGGGGGCTGTCAACTCCATCTGAGGTTCATTCTGCGACAAATTAGCGCTCTCGTTGGTCAGTAGTTTTAGCATGAATAACAGGCTTGTAACAACGCGGAGTGGGTTTACTCAGCACATGCTGTTAGTTCAAGTGTGCGACACTCACCCGAGTTTCCTTCCTTGAGAACCATCGCTGAGGCTATTCAAATTGTGCGCTATGTAGACCCTGTCCTCACGTATAACGCAATTGACTCAAGAGCGAGCATGTACGTCGCTCCTGTGAATCACAAAGGGCTGCAAGACTGAACAGCTACTGAGTGGATGCATTCAAATAGTCAATACCTATGCATCGTTCTGAATAGTTTCCACCGTTGATTACGTCTGAAATGGGACAACATGGGGGTTTTTCAACGTTTCTGAAATTTTCATTATAATTATGGAACTGAATCTGATTCACCTGTCGAAGTGTCTTCAAACAACCTATACCAACGTTATGTTCCCCCCAACTGATTCTTTCACTATGCATGAAATGAGATTTATGGAACTATCAATTAACGTTTATTTTTGATTTCCTCAAAAGCGGCTTTAATTATTTTGATGAAACATACAGGTCCCAACTCCTAACTAACCAGTACCTACTTTTGGTTTATTATTCATTCTGTTTTCGGTCACGAAAAACTTTTTACTACCCCCCCTCAAAATTTGATACTTTGATACTCAAGACATGGAGATTCCAAATTTGCAATGTCCGTCGCCGTCCGGGCCATTTTGTGCCTTCAAACGTGGTCTAAAAAAATCGTTCTTTCGCACAAAAATCCCATTTGGTATCTAGTTGTGCCCGCCATCTCAGCAATCCGATTGGAAGAAGCCCATGGTTGTTATGGGCAAAAAATGGTTAAAAAAATTAACGAAACGCAGTATAACGCGGGAACTACAGCGGAAGTCAACGTTTCGTCGTTAGTACTCCCTCCCTTCCTCCTGTCTCATTAAAACCACCCGCCCGCTTGCCTTGCAACGGGTTTGCTGGAAGCCCCCGTTTACAGGCGACTGGCGCCGGGGGATATTTAGTTTCCGTAGTTCCATTGTAGTCAGGTCATGTTTCGTATGGTTTACTAGTATTCGATGCTGAATTGAATGGGATGGGTCTCGGAGCAGTAATACAAGGTCAAGCTGTTCATGAGAATAATAAACCATTGTGTAATAATTTGCAGGGTTTTTGTTTTTCTTACATGTTTCCATGCGTTGGAAGATGATATTGTGCTCGTTTGTATAGCAGAGCGTCGCTTCCGCGCGAAGTATTGTGTCCCTACTCTCGATCACTTACCGAACTGTAAATACGACCCGACTAAAAAAAATCGTGTAGACAGTTCCATCAAGTCCTCACTTCACATGGGCACTCGGAGGCCTATGTTGAAGCCCTCCGATAAATTCCAGAACCATAAGTTGAAATGTAGAGCGTACAGATCAAATTGGAGTGCTCGTGGGGCTGAGGATAGTTGTGTGATGCGTCGCACCATTGTGAATACAACTCTTCAGTGTCTCAAATTCCAGGCTGTGAAGACTTGCATCCCACGTGTATTTTACTCCTGTCAGTCGACAATGACGATTTTAAAGTTCGATTTCGATGTTTCAGAGTGCATCGAGGGCTGGGTGCTCCGAAATGGACGCTGCTTCTTCAACGACTCGTCCTTCCAAATCGACCAGAGTTTCGCCTGCGCCGACGGCCAATACCTAAGCGACGGCTCGACCTGCTCCAACTGCCACTATACATGTCGAAAGTGCAGCGGCCCTAACGACTACGAATGCACTTTGTGTTACCCAGACGCCGTCATTTACCGGGCGACCGGAGAGAATTTTTGTTTTCCTAAAACGTTGCTGCCCTCAATTAATTACACTGTGTGGCTCAGAAGGGTTTACATCGGGCTGGCAGTCAACGCGGCGTTGCTTTTATTGGCAGGCCTCGTACTTTACTTGAGGGAAAAAGGTTGTCGCGTCAAACTCACGAAAAAGTCGCCGACTCCCGCCGTATTTGAAACGATGAGGTACAAATTGGCTGCCAACGACAGCGATTCGGACAATTGAACTGATTTTAAACTCGAAACGTTGACTTCATTCACTTTTAATGATGATGACATTCTTAGTTAATTTCTATTAGGTCAATTTCATTCACTTTTCTTGACCTTAAGCAACTACAGAAACCGCCGCGACTTGGGACCAGCACTATACGAAAGGTTTCTGGTTAGGGGAGTTTAAGGCACGAGGCGCTGTTCTCAACGGGATTTCATCGCAGAAGTTCCCTCTCGTCATTATGACTCATTGGTGATTGCCAGTTGCTAAAAAAAAAACGCATAGAGCTTGACGTTTCAAGGGCCTTCGACTTTGAAATACGTCATTTGAGAAAATAGTCTGAGATTGAGACAAACTGCTGAAACAAATCGGCTCAAATGTCAAATTTAGCCTCCTGATCAATGAAAAACGCCAAAATAATTCTATGAGCCAAATAGGCCTAAACGTAATTACAGTTACAGTGATTTAATAATAACAGAAACGCAATATTTTCTCTCTAAAACAGCTCTAACGACTTGGATTACATTTTGTGTCTGGACAGCACCAAATAACACGGCACTACCATAAAAATCTCATTCGTGGGAGAACTTTGGGAAGAGCACAATAAATTATCGAAAATCAGAGTGGTAGTTCAATAAGCTACCCATACGATGACAGTTTAATAACGTTCATAAGAGCAACCCCAGAAATTCAGGAACTCGAACCACCACCTTTTCACTTACAGCTTTTATCTGATAATTCCAAAACGTTAATCACGATCCTGCTCAGAAAAATCGTGTTGACAGTTACGATACTGTTTTTTTGGGGATGTCTGTACCGACCGGGTGCTCTTCTCCCCTCCCTCAGACCCCACAGGTTACAAATAAATTGGGATGGGCGAAGAACCTTCTAGCGACTCCACAACAACCACGATGTGCCCAAAGCAATAGCATTTTCCAGCTTTTTCAAGCCTTGCTCTGAGTAGGAATAAGAATGATTCGTTCAACCTACCCTGCGGATGCTGCCACCTGTAGTGGCACTAACTCATAATGCAGCGACGGCAAGGCAAGGCCGTGGGCTGTGCATTCCCGTGGTACTGTGTTTGGCCTTGAGGCCAGAATGGTCGCTGGCCCGCCCTATCTTTCGACGGCTTTTCCTCACCCCAGAACAAGACAGTTTGGACTTTCTGCGTTTCCTGAGTTTCTGGAGGTCCCCTGTAAGCCTCGGCAGAGGTCACTTAAGCTTCCGCCCACTACTCATCTGCCGTTCATCTAATGAATCACTTAAGCACTCATAACTTAAAAATTGACATGGCATGAGTATGAGCAACTCAATAAATTCTGGAACAGGATGCGACTCCAGGTTCTGTATGGAAATGTGCGAGGTAATACCAAATTCGTATAAATTGATTTTAAAACAAATGTTATTAGTTAAAAGAGCAAATGCACGTGAGGCTGCGGTGCAGAAGAAAGTTCGGGCTCAGATGTCCTTTAAACGGAAATATGTGAAGAACAACCAAGACATTCCCCTGAAATTTTGGTTAAACATTTTTTTAGCTATTTTATTAGCTTTCATGCACGAGAAAATGAAGATTGATTACCCTTTTCAGTTTGCACCTATGAATATAATAACAGTAACGACAATGATAATATTCAGAAACCAACAAAAAATAAAATTCTCCGGGGGTCACGTTTTTGTGGAGTTCTACCAAATTCGCAAAAACTAAGAAAAAATATCTGATGCGTTGCAACCTACAACTTTCCACAACAACCGTTAATTCGACGACCTGGTGCATATACTGGCCATCACTGACACTCAGAGGTTTTTGGCAGATTTCGGTTCCCTACTCCCTTTTCCAATCGATGTAACTCGCTCATAAACTTCATTTCGCGTTAAAAAATAACGAATGAAACGAAAAAAAGAACTAGCTCATTCAGTTCAGCCGTTCTGCTGCAAATAGAACTACAGCCACGCACACAGACCAAGCGCCGAAGTTGGTTTTTTTGCATTCAGTAGGCCTCAAAACGTAAAGATATGAAAAAAAACTCAACTTTTTGATGACCATACTTTCTTTGCCCTTAGGATAGCGGAAAGTAAAATCTGGTTAGGTTAGTTCCTGGAGCGAAAAAAGTGTATGTATGTTTGTGTATGTGGCATTTGAGAGTTGTGTAATTGCTGGCATTTCTAAATCTATAACTTCCAAGAGTCAATCTAGAAATCAGTTTTTGGTTTGCAACCGCATACTAATGGCGAAGAAAATAACTATATTAGTTTAGCCAACATCCAATCTCTGGAATTCTGCTGTCCTTGTGAGTAAAATTGAGAGTAGGGATTCAACCAAATGGGGTGATTTCGGAAAAATCACACTGTGGCCAACATGTTGGAATCACCCGTTTACAAATATTCAGAGACCTACCGATTCGCCACGATACAGTAGTTCCCTCACATCACATGTATTTTACGTTAAACTTAAACTGTTAGGTGTATATATGTATGTAAAACAATAAAAACGCTACCTACGTGTTATATTTCCTTTTTTCTGTTTTGTTTTATCAGTAGAAGAACTGAAATATAATGAAACGGGCGGAGCAGCCAAACTCAATTTTACGGAGGGAAGACAAAAAATTGTTCTACGCAGAAACTGGTAGTATTTCAAGTTGAAGAACGAACAGGCCACAATGATTCAACAGGAACCTGATCGAATGTGCCGGTTTGCCTACTTTCAAACGCTTTGTAACGCTATTGTGGGATTTCACAACCAAAAGTACTCTTTCCTGTTTATTTGCGATCGCCCGTTAATTTTGCAACTTTGGTTAACGGTTTCTGTATAAAACGTCAAGTAATAATTGATGTTGGGAGAAACACCCTGCTCACCAGCCTTGAGCGCCTGTCCTTTGGAGGTAGGCCCAAAAGGTGGTCCAAAGGTTTGGGTCCTTTTACATTGTCCAAATTCTAAGGAAGTGCGCTTAGTACAATGAAACGTTTCAAATAGAAACTGGTAGTGTGAGGTTGCAGAATGAACAGGACATCATGACTGAACAAGAGCCAACTGATCGATTGCTTCGGGTTGCCTAGATTCCAACGGTCAGGGTATTTTGAAGTTAGAATATCCTCCAAGTTCAAACAGGCTCCTGTTACTACGACCAAATTTTAACGTAGTGCACTTCCTAGAACGAAATTTTCCATGTAAAAACTGTTGGTATTTACGGTTCAAGGCAGGTTGGCTACTTTCAAACGCTTAGGCGCGCTACTGATATGAGATTTGGGTTGTCATAACCATATATAACTGGTTTCTGTTTGTTTTCAATCTCTTGTTAATTGTGCAACCCTACCTAACAGTTTTTGTTTAAGTCTCGGTATACCATATCGCCCTACGTCTGAATCCCCCTTTGAACAAGTGGGGGAGTCGTCCCAAAGGGCGGTGAAACACTTCAGATATGACGTATTCCTGACTGTGGGCCACGCCATGTCATCAGACTGCGTTCGGTCAGTTTTTAACCGGTCCTCCTCAATTATTGTATTGTTTAACGTTTATGCTTCCAGCTGGTTAAAGAGTGTTGATATCTCTATCTCACCTGGGCAAGGCTGCTCATGACTTTGAGAGCCCTGAAAATGAAGGATTTCTGATAACTTTCTTCGGACTAGTTCGGGAATAGGAGCTTGCTCAGGGTGCATCGAGCAACACATCATCCGATAATCCAACTGCTCTTCTGCCAAGTTCATATAAACAATATGGAAAACAGATTTGATTAGTTTCTTGAGTGATACAAACCGCTGAATGCACGTGGGGCTGAGGAAAACTCTGCGATGCGCCGTACTGGATATTTTCTCAACCCCTCCAGCCCTACTAAGTTGGAAAAACCAGAGCTGATCTGGTCAACTTAACTGTGTGCGCAAAATCATGTATGCAGGCGTGCAGAGAACTTTCTCAAATAATGATTTCCGCACTCAGCAGCCTTCAAAACCTAACGTTTAAACTGAAATTAAAGGAAAGCCAAAGAACGCATTTTATTGATAAACCTTGGCCGGCATTGTGATCAACAGTGATAGGTATTCGTGTCAATACCAATGTGATTTCCTCTTTAACTTGTTTTGAAATAGAAATACGAATTCAGCCATGTGCGTCGAATATTTAAGTGTCTTCGGATTAACTCTTACATCAGGCGCAGGTTAAAGACAAAATTGCTTTAATTATGATGGTTTTTCTCAAGCCCGTCTTTCCGCTATTTATGGAGGTATAAAAAAGCGGTTTTATTTTATAATTCCAGGTTCTGGTTCACCTTTACACGTGGCTTGATCTACATATAGTCGCGTTCTTCCATAATGACCGGCGAATTAATATCTAGTCATTTAAATCGTTCGATGTGAAGAACTAAGAAGAATTAAGAAACCGCGGTTCTTAATTTGCTCAAGCGTTTCGGAACAATTTTTTTACTACATGGCAAGCGCGATGACTCTTACGACTTTCTTCAGTATTGATATTCGAGGTTTTTCAATTGTCCTAATATTCCCTTGTCGTGCCGTTTGAATTCCTATAAACGAGGCACGTACGCGAACTTGTACACGTCGTACTCCTTAAGGCAGACGTAACTTGCTCTCTTGTTCTTCTCTTTGTTCAGGATTCCGGGCTTTTTGTTCTTCACTTTTTGGGGAACAAGTGAGTTATCCGAATTTCGTACAATAAGTAAATAAAAATTCGCTACCTGTTCACTTCCCCTGCACTGGCAAGCCCAAGAGTCATAACTCTTACGCAGTTCTATTTCGTTATATACAAGACCCAGCGAAATCATTTCAGCGCATTCTACTTTACTCTCAGAACGGCTTCATCCCTTGTGACATACCCTCTGGGCCTCTCCAGAACCACGTTGACAGTCCCACCGATTGAATGGAATTTGGAACATACCTAGCAGCAGCGCAAAAAAAAAAAATCGGTAACTTTAAGCGGCAGCATTTGCTGCGTTGAACGTCAAGTTATGTTTCACAAGTTTACGTGAACTTGGTGAAAAATAAATTGAACACTTAAAATGCACGTAGAGCTGAGGAAAGTGATACGTTGCACATCTTTGTTGATAGAATTTCATTTGTCTTGAGACCATTTTTTACTTTCCGCTACCCGAAGGGATGGAAAGTATAGTAATCGGCCCAAAAAAACATTTTGGGTTTTCTTCAGATCTTTACGTTTTGAGGCCTACTGAGTCTAAAAAACCTAATTTCGGCATGTGGTCCGTGTGTGTGTGTGTCTGTAGTTCCATTTGCGGGAGAACGGCTCATCCGATTGAGCTGGTTCTTTTTTTGTTTTGTTCGTTATTTTTCGTAGACACCAAAATAAGGCTATGGCTGATTTCGGCCGATGGGAAGTGGGGGCGACGAAAATGTACCAAAAACTAGGGTTTTTCGCATTTTTCTCGAAAACGGCTCTAACGATTTTGATTACACTTTCAAATTATCTTCTCCTAATCAATACCTAACTTTTCTTCTCTACATATGAAAATCCGGTGAACGGAGATATAGGCCCATGAAGCAAAAATAGGTTTTTTACGCTTTTTGGCAAAACGGCTTCAGCGATTTTTACCAAACTCACAGGATGTTTTCAAATAGTTAATACCTACATATTCTTCTCAATAAATATTCCTGTGACGGTCCATTGAACAGAGATACAAATCAAAATGTGTCGAAAATAACGTTTTTTCGAACATTTCCGTAAATTTCAGGGTAACTTCTTCACCAGATGTGATAAATCGTAATGGAGTGTCTTTTAGTCACCCATACCAACATTTCGTACGCCATAATTATTTCTGTATATATATATGTATATATATGTTGAACGGAGATATAAGCCAAGTTAACTCAGAAAAGGAGATTAATCGAATATTAATTCATCGGTATTCCAATTTTGTCAAAAACGGCTCTAACGATTACGATCAAACTCACGGAGTAGTCTCAGCTATATAGTCCCTACATTTTGTTCTCTATAAATGTTCCTGTAAAAATGCGTTGATATACCGCCCGATTATGTAGGTGGTGTTCGAAATTACGGGGGTGGCGGAAAGTTGTGTGTTGCTACGCACCAGATATTTTCGAGTTTTCTTTCACTAGTGTTTCTAGGTTCTAGGAATGATGAAACCCTATGGTCTCAATCATCCTTTGAGTGTGCAAATAAAATCATTCAATCGAGGAACCAGCTCATCACGAAATACCTAGGAATCGATACCAAACACGACGTAAATGACTGCCAAAATTTAGTTTTTAGCTAATTTTTTTAACTGTTTTAAACAACTGTGAGGTTCGTCCGATCGGATTGCCGACTAGGCGGGCAGAACCAGAGTCCAAATGCAATTTTGGGAAGAACCGATATTTAGGACCACGTTTAAGGTAAACACGGCAGGCAGACATTGCAGGTTTGGAGTTTCTATGCCTTGAAACGTAAAGTAATTTGGTTTGGGGGGGGGGGGCGTACAAAAATTTTCCTGGGCGAAAACAGATGTTTTATTAAGAATGAAAAATAAATTAAAAAAATGTCTTCAATGTAACAATCCCACCGGTGAACGCAGAATGTTTGAATGATTAAAAACAAACGACAAAAAGTTTAAGAGGGCCTCGAAGTAGCTGCGTGCCGTTAGCATGATTTCATTGTGGCGGTGTTCCAAAGACGTCACTAGCCGCCAATTAATTGGAAGCTCGAACATTTTCGACCATCGCTACTATTCGAATTCCCAACTGAATTCATTAGAATGAAATTACTCAATTCCTCAATATTTCCTACACAACTTCACCTTTTTTCAATTTATTTCAACAGTTTCAGCTCCACGTCCTGATAGATTTTACCGGATAAATCTGACGGGTAAACATTACCCATGATTCGGTGGGTTATGCAGTTCTGAGTTGAAGCAGCTAACGAAATATGCACGCGTTTCATCAGACGGAGCTCCGGGGGAAGGGCTACTTGACGCTAGGTAGCTTTTAAAGGTGCGGCCGAGCTATCAAATGTAAATTCATGACCGTTTAGTTCTAGTCTTAGGAAAGAGTGTTCCTAGTTCCATCTCCTAACACGAAAGTGAGGTCGTTAACTTTGTTTTGAGTCTGTCCTGTCCCCGGAAGCTTAAATACCTCGTCTCTATTCTTGTTAGATAGTAGCAGCGTCCAGTGCTCTATATTTCGGTAAAATGTCTTTGATACGTCGGAAGTTTCTTGTTGGGCGCTTACTTTTTGGGTCATCGGTGTCTTACTTCTTTTAAGGCCGAATTTAGTTCTTCAAGCCGCTTTTGTTTATTATTCGTTCTGAACAATAACCGTATGTTATCGGTCAGGAACATTTTTTTACACCCCCCCCCCCCCAAGTTTCACACTTAACGTTTCAAAGCATGGAGATTGCAAATCTGCAATATCCGTCCGCCGTCCGGGCCGAGAATTAAGCAATTCGTTCTTTCGCGCAAAAATTCCATTTGGTATCGGACGAAGCCCGTGGTTGTCAGGGCTAAACACGCAGTTTTGGCAGTTTTAACGCAAATACGCCTGGTTCGGTATCGTTTACAAGGTATTTTTAGATGCTGGGTCAAACGAAATTAGTATCGGAAGTGTATAACTGCGTATAAATCGAAAACAGTGAAATCACAGTAATTGTAGTGAGCCAAAGTCTGCTAATTAAAAGAACTCCCGTAAGTTTCAGCGACTCACATCTCAGGCGCCTGGAGTTATTTTCGTTGTTCCGCAGTAATTAGGTCATGCTTCGTATTACTTGATGGTAGGTGTTATGGCTTTTTTTAAGTTAATAATTTTTTTTGGTTGGATTTGGCATGTCCGACTTTCATATTTAGTTTTTTGTAAAATGTGACTCCACCTTGTCCACCCCTGAAGGAGGTGTCCCTAGTTTGAAGGAGCAAGTATGATAAAATCAACAGCTACACTAATTTCCCAAAACTATGGGAGCAAGTATGAACCCTTGAAGGGGAATCAACAACTGCACTACAGTTTTACCGATAGCAAGTAGACTTCCTGAAGGGAAGTAACAGCTACACCAGTTTATTGAGGAGACAAGTACACTCTACAGGGTAGAGTAACAGCTACACTCAATAAGCAAAGAGTAGTTTTCTTTTTTAGGTTTAAAAATGAAAAGAGGTTTTTTTTTTAGAGTAGTCACTGACAGGAGGTCGGAATGGGACTAGAGGCCCTTCCGATATTTAAACAGGTTGAGATACCCCCTTCTTCGCGCGCTGGGGAATCCCCCAGTGTTCTCAGGGGGTTGACCTGGGCCCAGGGGAAACCTGGGTGGATGATCTTCTGTCAGTGGTGTATTTCCAACGTATTGCCATAGTTTGATATAAAAACATATTATTTGTTGGTTGTGTACTTAAGCTAAGTTGATTACAATGATTATCTTAAAGCTAAGTTCACAACAGTAGGTATTAAAGCAATTGGGTTAGATCAACCAGTAGGAAAATTACTAAAATTACTGTGGGTGAGCGCTTTCAATTTCTCGTAAAGACATCATCCTCTGGCCGTTCAGTCAGTACTAGAGTCAGTCAGTCGGTCGTGGTTTTTATATATGAAGAAAACACACATGATGGTGCAGCATTGGTGAAGCGAGGGGAGGAAGGAGGTCATGCACCTCTGGGGAGAGCCACTAGAGGTGAAGGGAAAGGAATGTAAGTACTGTACGTCTTAGAGAGAATCGACAACTGCCAGACCATTTACGAGTACCTTTCCCGTTTACCTTTCTCTTCGTATATAAAGACCACGACCAACTGACTGACTCCAGTACTGACTTAATGGCCGGACGATGATGTCTTTACATTGAAAGCGCTTGCCCACAGTAACTTACGAGCCAGATGTGACGGACTCACCTAACAGGTACGTTAACTTTCAAGCCGTTCAAGAGATAAACCGTTGTGTAATAATTTATTGTATTGTCGGGGTATAAACTGTGAAATATGCTTGTTCAGTGCATGCTGAAAGGTTGATTCCTTTACATGGTGCATCCGCCCAACCCCAAATGGTTTCAACCCTTTTAATGTGATGCCGCAGGTAAGTCTGAGAACTGCCCCTTCAGTCGACGGCTTCTCCTCTGACAAAGGGATTAAGTTTCGGTAACTTCCAACGACAACAGATTTCTTCTTTTACTAATTTACTTCCTTTTTCAAGACACATCGCTCTTCCCAGAGACGCTCGGCTCCCAATAGTCTCACAGTCTTTCTGCTTCCAACTCTTGCCCACTACCTTCTCACTCTCTCCTTCCGAGACACTTTCCCGTGCCAGTTCACGGGTTCCGAGTACTATCCTTGTGTCACACATTTGTACACCAATTCCACTCAATTCCGCACATATAATACAGTCCTCCTCACGCTCACCGAGTTTCATTTTTATTTCGATCCTCAAGCTCTCCCCCTCTCATGCACCCAACCCTGCTAGTCAACAAAATGGCAGTGTTTCGAATTTGGGGATTGCTCCTGATGATAACTATGACATCACTAAACTCTCACCATACAGGCAATTTATTGGGCTACAACTTTGGCCTTTCTGAGAAAACTAGCATTTATCATTTAAAAATAGCGATGAAGTTGATTTTATTGCGATTGTGCGTGTCTGAATCTTGGTGATCATAACCCTTAATATCGAAAATCGCTCCAAAAATTTCGGTTTAAAAAAAGTCAACTGCTCAAGTTAACAAAAACTCCAGTCTCTGAACACCTATTTTCTTTCATTAAGTTTTCCTGTTCTTCAATACCCAACCTCCGATGGGCTGGTTAATGGCAATTTGGCGGCTCCCTAACTGGTTTCATTTCACCAGTGGATTCAATCGAAAGAGCTAGCTAAATATGTGCTGTGAATAAGAAAGAAAAAGAAAAAATAATCCTGCTATTATCCACGGTGTAGTTATTTTGTAACAGTCTACTGTAAGCTTACGTCATTCCGCATTTTTAACACGAAAAGACTCAAATCAAAGGATTATTACACAACTGTTTATTATTGTTTATTATTCTCTTGCGCAGCGTGACGGCGTCTCACAGCTCCGAGACCCATCCCATTCGATTCAGCGTCGAAAAATATCTGTAAACCATAGGAAACATGACCTGACTACAACGGAACGACGAAAACTAAGCATTCCAGGCCCCTGTAGGCAATTGGCACGAGGTTGTCAGTAGAGCTGGCTGGTGGTTTTATTGATACGGGAGGGAGGGAATACAAATGATGAAATGATTACTTTCCCTGTAGTTTTTGTCTCGCGAGCTCTTTTAATTAGTGGACTTTGGCTCACTATAATTACTGCGATTTCACTATTTTCAGTCTAGACGCCATTTTTAAATTCGACCGAGCATCTAAAAGTACTTAGAAAACAATACCAAACACGGCGTATTTGCAATAAAACTGAAATCAATGGACCGTCACAGGAACATTTATTGAGAACAATATGTAGGTATTAACTATTTGAAAACATCCTGTGAGTTTGGTGAAAATCGCTGAAGCCGTTATGCCAAAAAGCGTAAAAAACCTATTCTTGCTTCAGGGGCCCTTATCTCCGTTCACCGTATTTTCATGGAGATATGTATAGAGAAGAAAAGTTAGGTATTGATTAGGAGAAGATAATATGAAAGTTTAATCAAAATCGTTAGAGCCGTTTTCGAGAAAAATGCGAAAAACCCTAGTTTTTGGTACATTTTCGTCCCCCCCCTTCCCATCGGCCGAAATCGTCCATAACCTTATTTTGGTGTCTACAAAAAAATAACGAACAAAACAAAAAAAGAACCAGCTCAATCGGATCAGCCGTTCTCCTGCAAATCGAACTACAGACACACACACATACACACACACACACACACATACACACGGACCACGCGCCGAAATTAGGTTTTTTAGACTCAGTAGGGCCGATTGCTATACTTTCCTTCCCTTCGGGTAGCGGAAAGTAAAAATTGTGTTTTTGTTAATTCTTTAAACCATTTTTTGCCCATAACAACCGTGGGCTTGTTGCCCTAGCAGGGGAGCACAACTAGATACTAAATGGGATTTTTTTGGGAAAGAACAGATTATAAAATGGCCCGGTCGGAGGACTGTGGACGGTGGAGAGGCATTGCAGACTTGGAATCCCTATGCCTTGAAACGTGAAGTGTTAAACTTTGAGGGTAGGTTGTAAAAAAACTTTCCTGACTGAAAACAAAGCGTTATTATTCAGACTGAATAATAGACCAAAAGAAAAAAAGTTGACTATTGCATAACTCACCTGCGCTATGAGTACTCTTGTTTCTAACTTCCCGCCTATGGCGCGCGCTAGGAGGCAGTTGCGTAGATTTTCCTCCGCTCCATTTATTGGTTCAATTCATTCAGCTTCCTTCGCCCGCCGCACAGTGGTCATTTTCTTACGGGGCCCGCCCGCGGTTTTTATGTTCACCGATTTCCATCTCCCAGAAGTGTACAATTCTTCACATTTTCGAAGTGCATTTTATTTATTTTCAACTAGTGCTTCCCGTTCCTTTCCCTTCATTTTCCCCCCCTGACTCCGACTTTGAAACGGCGTCTGCTGCTGCTACTGGGTCCCCAGGTATTGACGTTTCATTCACCGAAAAAAGGTAAGCCGCACACTCAAATTTGTTTCCCATACCTCTTCGCTCTTCCCGCATTTCTTTCTCCGATAAATTCAGTTGTAAATTCCTGCCAGAATTCCAGTCCGAAGAAATTTACAGCCCACAACCGCCTAATTTCCCTCGCCTATTCCCATTTTTTGACGACAACTCTTGTGGCATGAGTTCTACTGAATCACCTCAATTCCGGAACCTTGAGCGCTTACTTGAAATGTGAGTTATGTTTTACCAAGTTCAAATGAGTTGTACGGCAAATAGATTGGTTTAGTAAGTAAGGCCGTAAAAATCGCTGTATGTGCATTGGGTTCAGGAAAGCAGGGAGGTGTGTCATACCAGATATTTTTATTTAGCGCCACAACGTTGAAAGGATTATTTGACCGTCTGAACGGAAAAACAATAGTTATGTTCAGCCGATTAAAAGAATGCACTTCTTTCACGAGCAATGAACAGTGGACAGAGCACACTCCCAAGGTGGGGACGCTATGCAAAATTTCTGCTAGGCTTCTCAAATGCTCTAGATTGAAAAGAATTGTTATCTGAAAAATTGAAATTCAATAGAAATAATAATACTGAGGAAGGTTGTCCAAGGTCAAAAACTTTGAATTTTATGTTAACATTTATTTAAACTAACCAACAATGTCAAATGCTAAACGCATCTCGAGAAATGGGTCACCATTCAAAGGATACGTTGTTGATCTTGATATACATTGTAATGCTTCAATCATCAGAACGGTAACAATAACACAATACATTGCAATGCTCAAATCAGTCAATGATTGTGTAGAACCATTATGTTGAGCGCGGGAGCTGCGCTGCCATGGTTTGGAGTTATGCCTTTTTGAAAGATTCGCGTGGGTGTGCTACACATTCAAACGACTTAGGAGTACAAACCACGTTCATAGCATATTGTATATCCTTGAAACGAAGGTGAGTCGTGAAAGAATAACGTTGAATTACTGTAGCAATTGCCACTTTTATTTGCATCATTGCAAACAATTTACCTGAAATTAAACACAACAAGTAATTGGATGCAACTGTGTAACATTAGAAGTAAAGGGCGTGGGAAAGAATAATAATTGTAAAGTAGAAAACGGAATCAGAGAGTTGGCATTGAACTTGTTCTACTACAATATTCTTTATACGACAGAGGGTACAAAATGGTGTGTACAATTGAAATTACGCCAAAATAACTGTGACCTATTGACTGTAAGTAAATTCATATGTAGTCCCACAAACTAATCTGATTAGCCAGGCTGAGAGAACGGAATAGTATGGAATTTATAAGCGTTTGGCTCAGCTCCAACGAAATCAGTGCCCTTGGCCGTTATGGAAGATTTTCACCTCAGGGCTGTCAACTTTAACAGCAGATCCCAGACACGCAGTATCCCCTGTCAATCAACACATATAAGTCGGAGCAACAAAATTTAATGACCGGAGCTGACGACGTATTTCCCCTCATTTCACTTCTCAGTTCTTATATGCCAGTTCCTACGGCATTTCACTCACAGCCCTCGCCCTCAGTTATAACCACTGGCTCTCAGCTTTCGTCAATATCCAAGTTCACCTATTCAGAAAACCCCTGTACGTCTCTCACATGCTTCATTCTCGACTATACCTCTATCGTTGTTAAGTGTAACGATACAGATCTTTCTTGCACTCACCTCGATTGCCAACTTTTCTAGGGCCTGTACTAGACTTGACATCTATCCCTTTTTGCACCGAATAATATAGTGAAATTGTCTTTGTATTATTTAAGAGATAGTTTTCTATGGGAGATGTAGATGTTTACGAAAACTTGACTCCTAATCCGCTCTCTCAAGAGAGTTTTTGAATACTCAACACTTTGGAACATGCGGAAGTAGGGTTCGTCAAGATTATGCAAGATTTGAGTTAAGATAGCCTAGGCTATAAACAAGGCAAGGCCTGGTCGATTGCAACTGCTGAGGAGTACAGTAAGTTCTCGTTGTGAACGCCCCGTTGCCCCAACCTTTCAATGTTTCCGTGATATTCATTTCTAGCATCATGAACAGCATTTCAATAAATTATTTCCGAGCGACAAGGAAGTTTCTCGAGTCAGCTACTTCATACCCAATGAATAGCTGACCGTAACATTTTTTTTTTGTACATCGTGGTTTCCCCAAGCTCGCCAGCGCAAGATGTGCTGAGTGGAACCGTCACAAGAGAAACAGTAGAAACAATGCATTGAAGTAACTGTGCCCAATAAGGAATTTGCTCGGTGACGTCCGCGAAAACTCATTAATCTCGCTGAAGTGCGCAATATTCGTTGCTAGTGTGTTTCAATTATGCGATAGTACTTCTAAAACAATGATTTGAAGAGTGTTGGGAAACCTCGTTAAATAAAGGTTATGCATTACCTTCGGAAAACACGATAAACATGAAAAGGCATAACGCTTATAGCGTTAGCATACACGTTTTCTTTAACAACATATTCATATAGGCGTAACATGATTTTCTGAAGATTCCAATGGACGAACTTTCCAACTACATCGTGGGATTGTTTGCAGCACGTTCTGTGGCCTGTCTTGGGCTCGTTCAGAATCAGAGGCGAATCACGTGACAAGAACCACTCATGGAGGAGGACTGATGCAGTGTCTCGACTGCACCCACTCTTTGGAGTGGGCTTCGAAGGGCATCCATAAAAGACACGACTGCCACTTTCACGCCGTTCATGGGGCAAAACAGGCTACAGCGATGAGGTGTGCAAGAGGCTGGATTCGCACATTTCCACTGGTTTGATTTATCAATTGAGAAGCGTTGAGTTCCACAGTGGTGTATGGACGATGGTTTGATCCCTGTGCGTCGCCCAAAAAAACGTGCTGCAGCCGCACAAAACCAAAAGACGGCACATGGCATAAGAAATCCGTGCGTACGCCTACTGAAGCAGAATTTAATTTATCCTACGCGGTCCCTTCCAACGTTTCTCCAGTGTAATTTATTAATATTGTTTTCTTAGCATACTATCTTACCTGGGCATGATCGCATTCCCAGGCTGAATGGGTGGAATGCTCCTTTGGGACGCTCAGCCACAGCCTTAGCAGAGAAATGTTCGGGGTAGAATTCCAATGGCTTTTCCCAGTATTTAGGGTTGTGACTGAGCAAAACCATGTTGAAACAAATAACTGCACCTCCTGGAGCTACGCAATCACCTGTAGAATATGTAAGGTTTCTTCAGAATAGAATATCTAATGTGACACATCACGCAGCATTCTGGTAGCGCTCAACGTATAGAATAAGATTATGAACCATTTTTCCAAGAGAATGGACGGCCGAAATGCACCAAAACCGGGGCATACACCACTTTTCTCAGTACGTTCGGCGATTTTATGACTAACTGGGGTGATTCGTCCCTCTGAAACCTGCCACCATAGTAAACAGTTTAACTAAGTGGATAACAAGATTAAGCACCAAAGTACTGAGCGCGAGTCCCCAGGTAATACCTCCACGTAGTTGTTATACATGAGTAACAGTTTTTTTACCGTGAGACCGACTAGTCCCTAGCGAGGTAACTGCCTGCCTAATTCAGCTTCGGTGGGGTCCAAGCGGGCGCCCGTGCTCTCGCATATGAACAAACTCGCAACTTGCGTTATATTCAAGGTTCAGGAACGGTCAATACGAGAAGAAAGAAGATCTGCGACGTTATGCAACAGTTCCGGATTTGTGTGGGCGTCCCAATCAACAGCAAATTTGCTTTTCAAATTTCTCCAGACATCGACGATTTTGATTTACCTCGTAGCGTAGTAGGTTTAACTAACTGGTACCTTCTAGTTAGCTGTAAGCAATTGAACTGTGTTGAATGCCACTCACGTGTCAGTTAATTTGCATGGACGTGAGGTGAGTGGTGTCATCCTCTGATAACTTTGTTTTCTTTTTTTTATCAATCAGTTAAAAGTCTATATATTTACTTTAAAACGTTTCACATCAAAGTTATATTATGTTTAATAGTCTATCAAGCTAATATGGCGCTATGTATTCCAAGAAGCCGCCCGCCATGAGTGGTAAACACCATGACTAATAGTAAAACAGACGCAACAGAAAAGTCGTCTATGTGAACCCCACAGCTCGGTGTGTCCTCGTCCTGATGTACGTTAGTTACTCTTCCCTGTTAATCCTCTGTCAAATGCAAGTTGTTTCCTGTTTAAATAAATCGGCGTTTTTTAAAAACTTCTTCGTCGCTTAGAAGAACTCGACTCGTATTTAAATAAATGTCTGTTTCTCTACTTCTGGAAGTGAAATAGCAATAACGAATCACAAAAAAAGATATTGTTGTTCTCTTCAAATTCATTTTAAATCGAAATACGAAAACGACGATTTCCTCACCTATTTCGAAATCCTTATCGAGCTTTCGAGCCACCCCTGGTACCCCTGAATGTCTGAGAGACTCCTTCACGACCATATCTAAATACTCCATTTTCTCAATTTCATCAACCGTCGGAACGCGATCGAAATCATTTAACACGTCACATTGTTCTTGATAGACTTTCTCTTGTATTTCCGGATGCATCGCCAAATATAAAATGGTACTCGACAAGGTGTTCCTAGAAGTGTGCACTGCCTGAAATCAGACGCTTAAATAAGCCATTTGATTTGAGAATAAACCATCCTGCTGAATAAATGCATCAATCGATGAACAACCTTTCGAGAAACATTCTTTATTGATATCGTAAAACTTCCGTCAGTGATTTACTAAGAGTTTTCATAAGAAAACAGTTATCGAAAGAGTACACATTTTTGGTTGTACCAACATCTAGTGGTTACAATTCTAGCCAGTCTAAATGCTCACAAATTGTGAACTATTAAAGCAATTGGGTTATGTCCGCCAGTAGGCAAATTACTAAAGTTAACGTACCTGTTAGGTGAGTCCGTCTCCTCTGGCTGGTGAGTTACTGTGGGCAAGCGCTTTCAATGTAAAGACATCATCCTCTGGCCGTTCAGTCAGTACTAGAGTCAGTCAGTCGGTCGTGGTTTTTATACTGGGTGAGCCATAACAAATGGTGCAGTTTCAAAGGGCGATTTAAAAAAAACTGTGCAACTTAGAAGATTACGGTTTGTTTTATTGAACGCCATACATCACCCCATTTCGGTAGATTAAGTCCTGAAAATTACATCGGGAAGGTGGGCGCCCTCAGCAGCGACGCACTGATGTAGGCGATTCCTGAAATTTTCAGCCGCCCTCTGGCACATTTCGATGGGAATCGCGGCGACTTCTTCCCTGATTCGAATCTTGAGGTCTTCCAGAGTGTGAGGTCGATGTTTGAACACCTTTACCTTCAAGTAGCCCCACAGGAAAAAATCACACGCACTCAAATCTGGCGATCTTGCCGGCCACCCCAAGTCACCCCTGAGAGAGACGAAGCGTGCGGGGAACATCTGCCGCAGTTTCACCATGAGATTTGCGCTGTGTGGGCCGTAGCCCCATCTTGCTGAAACCAAATATCCCCCAGATCCTCTTCTTCAGCTAACTGGTTCCATTCGGGTTCAAAAAATCTTTCCAGCATGAAAAGATAACGCTTAGCATTGACGGTAACAGTCCTTCCATCCTCCTCGAAAAAATAAGGCCCAATCACCCCAAATTTTGAAATGGCACACCAGACAGTGACTTTCGGGGAGTGGAGAGGTCTCTCATGAATTTGTCTTGGGTTGCGGTCACACTAATAGCGGAATTTTTGTTTATTAACCGCTCCAGAGAGATGGAAGTGGGCTTCGCCCGAACTGAAAAAAGTGGACGTTGGTGGGATGCGGTTTATCATCTCTTGGCATCGATTCAAGCGGTTTTGGTAGTCTGGAGGTGACAATTCCTGAACAATCATAATCTTGTACGGATGGAATGACAAGTCCATGTGCAAAATCCTCCTTAGTGAGGTGTTAGAGATGTTCAGTGCTACTGCGTGCCTCCGAGCAGAGCGCCGAGGCGACTGTTCCACTGCTGCTCTCACTCGAGCCAAATTTTCAGGTGTTCATGCGTTTCTTGGTCTTCCCGCACCTCTACGCCTTACTGTGGAACCAGTTTCTTCCAATGCTTGAACCCAACGTGCGATAACATTGCGGTGAGGGACGGGATCACGACGTGGGATGTTGTAACGCAGTCGGAAACGGCGTCGGGCGTGTTGTCGGGTTGTCGGAGTCGTCGGTTCGGCTGGGTGGCGATGAACGAACGGCCACTTTCAAAAAACGTGCGAATGACGAAACCTCGTGGCTCTCCGCTCCAAACCATAGTAACGACTGAAAACGGGACCACTGCACAATGAGACCCCTCCCAGGTCGTTAACCCCACTACAAGGCATGCAACACCCCTTCGAAACTGCACCATTTGTTATGTACATGAAGAGAATGGTAAACGGTATGGTGGAGCATTGGTGAAGGGAGGGGAAGAAGGAGGTCATGCACCTCTGGGGTGATCCACTAGAGGTGAAGGGAAAGGAATGTAAGTACTGTACGTCTTAGAGAGAATCGACAACTGCCAGACCATTTACCTTTCCCGTTTACCTTTCTCTTCGTATATAAAGACCACGACCGACTGACTGACTCTAGTACTGACTTAATGGCCGGACGATGATGTCTTTACATTGAAAGCGCTTGCCCACAGTAGCTTACGAGCCAGATGTGACGGACTCACCTAACAGGTACATTCACTTTCAAGCCGTTCGAGAGATAAGCCATTGTGTAATAAGTTATTGTATTGTCGGGGTAAACACTGTGAAATATGCTTGATCAGTGCATGCTGAAAGGCTGATTCCTTTACCTGGTGCGTCCGCCCAACCCCAACGGTTTCAACCCTTCCAATGTGATGCCACGGGGAAGTCCAAGAACTGCCCCTTCAGTCGACGGCTTCTCCTCCGACAAAGGGATTAAGTTTGGATAACTTCCAACGACAACGGATTTCTTCTTTTGTACTTTCCCTCAATTTACACCCTTTTCCAAGACACATCGCTCTCCCCAGAGACGCTCGGCTCCCAATAGTCTCACAGTCTTTCTGCTTCCAACTCTTGTCCCAGTACCTTCTCACTCTCTCCTTCCGAGAAACTTTCCCGTGCCAGTTCTCGGGTTCCGAGTACTACCCTTGTGTCACCCATTTCTACACCAACTCAACTCAATTCCGCACGCATAATACAGTCCTCCTCACCCTCACTGAGTTTCATTTTTATTTCGATCCTCAAGCTCTCCCCCTCTCATGCACCCAACACTGCTAGTCAACAAAATGGCAGTGTTTCGAATTTGGGGATTGCTCCTGATGATAACTATGACATCACTAAACTCTCACCATACAGGCAATTTATTGGGCTACCACTTTGGCCTTTCTGAGAAAACTAGCATTTATCGAATTTTAGTAATTGTGAAGTGCACTAAAAATTGGGAATTTACAAAAATTATTTATATACCTCGTAAATGAATAAATTAATACAATTTATGGCAGTCAAAATATTTGTTATTTTGAAGATATGTTTTTTATTTTCTCTTCGAATCAATACGATCGAGCCTAGTAATAAATAGGTATCTTTATCTTTATACTTGCCCTTGCTACGCTACTGCCTTCTCATACAAGTAACGCGACTCTTATCTATTTAAATGATTTGGATACGAAAATTTCATAAATGGCTACGTTGTGTCTTGATGATTATGAAATGAATACGCATCAAGTCAATGGTTTATTAAACATTTGGTTTGGCTTACCGCTCCAATAACGTCTGCAGCTACTTTTGATCTCACTGTTCCTTCCAAATTTTTTTGTTTAGTCTCTTTTAATATGAAGTCGGCGTAGCACGCATCTTCGTTGCCACCCGCTGTAGACAAATTGTAGCATTAGCAACAACAAGCCCTGTTTCACGACACATAAACCAAGCAATATCTTTCCACGAAGTATCCTCATCTAGAAGACTTGAATGCCACACGAACATAAAAATGATCAACTAGAAAGAACTGATTAGTACGTAATCGATTAAAGGCCATCGCAAAAAATATTAGAAACCTCTGTTCTGTACAGTTGCAATGCAAAAATAGGGGCTAGTCAACCCAACAACACAGTTCCTCAATGCAAGCATTCGCAAGAGTTCGGCTAACTCAAGACTACAATAAAACACTGCCACAACGGTTTATTATTTTCTTGCTCAGCTTGACGTAGTCCCACACCTCCGAGACCCATCCCATTCGGTTCAGCATCGAAAACTACCAGTTAACGATACGAAACATGACGTGACTACAACGGAATATTCCAGGAGTCAGTAGGCAATTGGCACGACGTGATGAGTCGAGCTGATGGGTGGTTGGAGTGAGACAGAAGGTGAAACGGTTACATCCGCTGTATTGGCCCACGAATTCTTTCTATTTATGGACTTTGGCTCATTATAATTACTGAATTTCACAGTTTTAAGTCTTGACGTATTCACAACCCACTGAGACTCGTTCCATTCGACCCTACATCAAAACATATCTAGAAACCCTGCGTAATTGCGATATGTCAAAATGGCGTTTTTGAAATTTGTTTAAACCATTTTTCACCATGGGTTTCGTCCGATCAGATTGCCGAGTGAGCTGGCACAACTAGATACGAAATGGGGAAAAAAATTGTCCTGGCCGAAAACATAGTTGTACTATTCAGAATGAATAATAAACCGAAAGCGCCAACCACGCTTTAATGATGATGACGACAGCAAATGCTTGACAAGAGTCAGAAAATAGAGGCTCTGGAATTTGCCCTGTCGACCCTTCAAGTAATTTCCACCGTCTTTCAACACTGTGAAATTAACCTATTTCGCTCACAATATGGTGCAAAATGAAAACACCTCCAAATCATGTTTCTTCAACTCGAATCTTCTACAAACAAGTATTTACGACAGTACTAGCTATAAAAATCAATGTTAACAGAGTCTGGCGGTCACTTACCCCCACCAATCTTTTTCAAATGTGCGACGCGCTTGTCGAACATCTGTGGATTGAAGATTGCAGTTATAGAACAGTGATAGTCGACAGTTTAGCATTGTTGACAATTATTCAGTGGCAATGACATAAAGTACAAATTGAGAACGGCAATCGCGACTGGCCGGTAAGACAGATCCACAGCAGCACTTGAAGTGATGATTGGCCGAAATCTAGTAGATTTTCCGAAATAAGGGTATTAGCCAAATTCTCCCAACCCCTACTATAGTTATCATGGTGATCAAAATACCACTTTTTCCCTCAAAAATGGCTCTAACGATTTTGATTAAATTTCTTGTATAGCCAATTTGTACTTGAGACGACAGTACAAAAAATTATCACCTTTGATTAATTAATTAATACATTCGGAGGAAATGAAAAAAAAAAATTCTGGATAAATAAAGACAATTAAATTTATAAGTCTAGTAGTTTTTAGGTTATCTGGTTCTCTTTACAAAATTAGTGTGGAAGAACGTCATATCTGACCAACGTCATTACGCATTTGCGTTTCCAGATTCGCAACATCAATTGATGCTTCATTTAAGCGCTCTCGGCCCTATTTGTTACACCTTTGGTTGCTCTTCTGGCGTTCACTGCACTACGACTTATGTTCGAACCATTCATGATTATAATTTCCGTAAAAAATGTAGTACTCAGAAGTACACCTTAAAACTATACGTATGATTGTGAATAAATTGCACAAACTATTAGTAAGTGCTGCAGTCAAAAATATTTTACTTATAATTCTTTCGACTAAAAACAAAAGGCAATCGATAATTATATTATCAACAGCAACAAAAAATCCTGATTCTATTTAGTTATTTTTAAACTATCTACAATTTTTGAAAATTATCCGATTAATCCGATGGCTGCTAATCATAAAGTGCTATAGGGCCGCAATGTCCTTGCATTTTAAATCTGTAATATCTTCGGAAATATATGTTAATTACATGCTGTAAGGAGCCATACAGATCTATATTAAATGGGCAATGTATTTAAAGTACTCAATTGGATAGGATTAATGCGGTTTTGCTTAAAATGACTTTTTAAATGCCATTTTTCCCCGTAAAATGTAAAGGATGAAAAATTGTTATAATAATATGGTTATATGGTTATTGGTTAATGGTTAAATAGACAATACCATCGCAGAATTTTTAAGGTGAACAATACTGTAGTAAATACCATTGCACATTATTTTGATTAACTCGTGGGTAACCATTGGGTGGGGGTGGGGGTGCGTTCTTCACTTGTAAACGTTTCTTTAAACGCGTTTTCCTACCGGCAGGTACCATTGTGGTACCAGGGTGATTTGAGGTGACCCCTGAATTTTCCATGCTAAATACTAAGCGTTCACTTGAGATGCAAAATAGTTCCGAAGCCGAGTTCAGGCGAGACATAACGGTGAACTGGTGGGAGTACGAGTGAGAGCTGACAGAGTGCGTTTAACTTTATGAGGTCTAGGGCCGAGTGCTGCAAAGAGGGAGCAAGATTAAAAGTGATAGAAGAGAAGGGGGATACAAGAAAAACGCAGGCTGTAGGGCTCAGAATATTGAAAAACAGCGATAGTTTGGAGTTACATGTAGCTTGAGATAAGTGCCTTCAGTCAGAAAGCTCAACCTTGGAAAGTCTGGTTAGATTGAGGACAATGAGCTTTGGCACCAGTTCGGCTTGTGTTGAGCAGAGCGATGTTATTCGTCCGAGTTAAGTTTGAGTTTACTTATTTTATTAGCATTGTTCACTCCCGCTTCCTCTTCACTGAACTGGCAATTAGGCTATCAAATTCCAATGTATAAGCCACTCGTAACGTGTTTTCTCTGTTAGTCCTTTTGAAATAGTGCGCCACATTGAGTTCACCTACTCTACACGTTAGTTCAGAAGTTAGACCTCAGCAATAGTCCACGCAATATATGGAAAAAGTCACACGTGCCAGATGTTTAGGCAATTACGTGAGTTGTTAAAGTGCATTGTGTTTCGGCAACTGAACTCTGGACTTTTCCAATTCATCAAACGCATGACTCACGCCTTATCGTCCAGAACTTCAAGTCTCCAACTCCTCAGGCTAGTTTTTATCTGCTCTGCTCCTCCTCTCTTCTCCAACTCACAAAACCTTTCCATCTTCCGCATTGCCCTTTTCTCCAGTTCTGTTTTATACGTAGCACTGTACAGCTGTTAACCTTTTTTTCGTCCAAGACGCCTTTTTTTCCTCCACGAGGAAGTCCGCATTGTGTTCTCCAAAGTGCGACAAGACAATTCGTTCTCCCAAGGAGTTCTACATACATCCCGAACTTCTACACCATTCATCAAGTGACTCACCACCACTTCATCTCCTCTACCACCGTCATCCGCAATTCATCCGAACAATCCAGGTTAAATTTTCCAATTCACAGACATTCCATTAAGTAAATCACTGTCAATAATATAACTATACCCTCCGGCAACTTCCTTTTCATTTGTCCCAACTAACTTAATACCGGCTTCTCTATTAAGGGAAGAATTTGAAGTGCTCTACCAACTCCACGCTTTCCCCTGTCATTCCTCTGGTCTTCCGGGCAGCGAATATTCATTGCTAATTGAGAAGGAACTTTCTAATTTTCTGTGTAACGAACATTTTTCTTAGTACGCAGAACGTTATAGGATTTAAAACTTTTTTTCAAATCGCTTAATTATTATGTATTCAACTGTAATTTGTTTATAGTTTTCTAATCATTATTGTTGCCTCGTTGACTGTTACTCGAAGGTGTTTTCTAGTTCGTCTCACTATTGGTCGCGAATTTAATAATTTGGAGTTGAGTTTTGAATTAGGGATTTCTAGCCTATCCTACTGTCCGTTCCTTACATTTGGTAACCCCCTCCTTCCCCCTACCACCTGATATACAAACGAAGAACGATGGATACTACTTCCCAGTCACTGGACTCCACCCTTTCCCCAACACCAGAAAAGGAACATAAATAGTTGGGTTAACTACGAAATAAAATTACATTAAGATTGAACTTACATCATTAAGCAACTCCAGCAGCCGACTCACAGCACCCTGGAGTGTTCTGTAGTTTTCGGTTAGTTCGTAGACAGCTTTTATTTCACCAGTCAGGTCAAAAAGTCTCCTCGATATCGTGTCCATCATTCTGCAAAATACACATCTTTTATAAGGCATTTATACCGTTGGGACTCTATTTTATATTTTACAAAACAGAATTGCTTTGTCTCTGGATGGTCAAGCTCAATAGAAAAATGCGAGTACAGCTGCAGTGTAGAGCATGCCTGCCAATAGCCCCTCAACAGATCTCATTGGCCTTCATTTGACTCGACAGAACGTTTCTAGAGTCCGTGTTTGTAATCTGCGCGTACGTTGACACGAAGTCAGATCGGAGGGCGTCCGTGAATAGGGTAAAAAGTAAGTGTAAGGGTGGGGGAGTTTTGAAGTTCAGAGCCGTTGATCGGTATTGAAGCCATGAACGAGGGTCAGGCATCGATTGGCCAACGATCTGGGGCACAACTCCCACCCACAGCTCTTTGTAGTGAAGGAGTTAGTTTGTTTGTTGCTACAAGTGCTACTGAAGAAAAAGATGCTTTGTGTTCCTTCCTCCTTCCAATCACAATCCCCATGTTGTCATATTACCAGTAAATCATGGTGGATGAGGTGGATGACCCGGCTGGACTCGAGAATATGCCTATGACAGTGGACTGGAGATCATCAAGAAGAAATGAAAGGAATTTACAGATACATTATACCGTTGCATTTTTACTTTCCTTGTTTCTTATTGCTACATCACGTGATGTAGCCCTTTCGTTATAGCTTTCTGATCTAGACGAAAACCGTTCAAACGATACCGCGAAATACCCTTATTTCCTTGATTAAGCCAAATAATAAAAATGTCAAACCAACAATGATAAAACCAGAAAATAGTTTAGCTAAAATAAAACTTACGTCTCCAAATCGCGATTGACAACTGAAAGATTGGGTTTAAGATGAGAAAAATCTGTAAGTCCCATGATCGTTTCTGAAAGAGCGAAATAAGTAAGTTTAAGCGTACTGAGAAATAGAACAGAAGATGTATGTGAGCTGATAAATTCTCAGCTTTCCTCGCTGTGGCCGATACAGAACTTCAATGGAATAATTGAAGGATTGTGAGGTCCAACAAAACTTGATAGCTGATGTTCTGTTCTTATCTAGTTTTTGAAGAATTGATATCAATAGTGTTTAAATATCTAGTGCAATACATCACACAAATTCCCTCGGCCCTCTTACGTTCAGTGATTTTTGTGGCTTCAGCTACTAATGCAAAGTATTTTTCGTTAAGTTCGCATTAGCTTGACGAAACATAGTTTGGAGTTCACGACAGGGTGTGTAATGTTCCGGAATTTATTGAGGCACTCCTAGTCACTCTACGATCATTAAAGAGCGATCCCTGAGCAGGTGATTCATGAGACTGTCAGTACAACTTTTTGATTAACTTTTTCGAACTTATTTGACATATGATCCCACCTATGCCACGACCTTCATATAATATGGCCATATGAGTAATTAATGGGACTCTTGACATGATGTTTTAGGAAGCTGTGAGTTTACAATAGTAAAATTATTGAAAACTCAGGAGGGTCTGAAACGTAAAGATCTGAAGAAAACTCAAGATTTTTTTTTCAGCCGATTACATAACTTTCCTTTCTACGTCGTAGAGCCGAGGAAAGTAAAAAACACAAAACTACTTTCACTCGAGTTCCGGAATGTTTGCGGTTAGTCCGTGAAAACTTTCGTTTGCATAGTTTTGTTTATAACGTTATAACTAAAATATCTGGTGTGTAGCAACACACAACTTTCCGCCATCCCCGTAAGTTCGAAGACCAGCTACATACACGGGTGCTATATCTTCATTCAACGCATTTCTACAGAAACATTTATAGAGAACAAAATGTAGGTACTAGTTTGCTAAGAGTACTCCGTAAGTTTGATCGAAATCGTTAGAGCCGTTTCTGAGAAAATTGGAATTCCGATAAATTAATATTCGACAAATCTCCTTTTCTGAGTTAACTTGGCTTATATCTCCGTTCAACGTATATATACAGAAATAATTATGGAGAACGAAATGTTGGTATGGGTGAATATAAGACACCCATTAGAATTTATCACATTTTGTGAAGAAGTTACCCTGGTATTTACGGAAATGTTCGAAAAAACGTTATTTTCGACACATTTTGATTTTTATCTCTGTTCAATGGACCGTCACAGGAACATTTATTGAGAACAATATGTAGGTATTAACTATTTGAACACATCCTGTGAGTTTGGTGAAAATCGCTGAAGCCGTTATGCCAAAAAGCGTAAAAAACCTATTCTTGCTTCAGGGGCCCTTATCTCCGTTCACCGTATTTTCATGAAGATATGTATGGAGAAGAAAAGTTAGGTATTGATTAGTAGAAGATAATTTGAAAGTTTAATGAAAATCGTTAGAGCCATTTTCGAGAAAAATGCGAAAAACCCTAGTTTTTGGTACATTTTCGTCCCCTCCCCCTTCCCATCGGCCGAAATCATTCATAACCTTATTTTGGTGTCTACAAAAAATAACGAACAAAACAAAAAAAGAACCAGCTCAATCGGATCAGCCGTTCTCCCGCAAATCGAACTACAGACAGTAGGTACTAGTTGGTGAACTTTCCTTCCCTTCGGGTAGCGGAAAGTAAAAATTGCTCTGAAATCACTTTTTGTCGATAATTAATAGTGTTGCTCTATGAAGAGGTTAATAACTTAGTGTCATGTCAGTTAGCACCGTCCATACGAAAATTTAATCGAAATCGTTACAGTCGTTTTTGAGAATTAAAACATGGCTTGCACGCTCAAACAATACTAAATAAATCAAGATTAATTAAATGACTACCCAACGCCAGCTCTAGGGATAGAAAGGATTGAAAGGGGGATGGAAAGAAAGTTACGAGGAAGTCCCACGATGAAACGCCCACCAGTTACGAAATACTCATCTTCATTTAGTGTTCAGTCTGCAGATCAGCATAGAACGCCAAAGTAAGGGCAAGAGCGAAATCATTCGCCTTTATACCCACATCATAATGACAAAAACACCAACCATTTTTACTCTCAAAAAGTCGTTGAAAGATTTCGATTAAACTTGATATCTCGCCCGCAGGTTACCATGGGACGCCAAAATAAGGGAATGAACAAAATCCACCGAAATTTAACTATAGCTATCATAGTGATCAAAACACAAAATATTTTTTTTCTCAAAAACGGCTCTAACGATTTTGATTAAATTTTTTATATTGATAGCTCCTAATATTTCAACTATACCATAAAATTCCCATTTACGGGAAAATGACGAGAGCAGCACAATAAATTATCAAAACTCCCGAAGAAATCGAATTTAGCGCGGTTTTTAGAGAAAACAACCGTACCAAATCAGCTGAAACATGATGTCTAGCCTACAGGTTACCATGGGACGCAAAAATAAGGGTATGAACAAAATCTACCGAAAGTTAACTATAGTTATCATAGTGATCAAAACTCCAAATTTTTTTCTCAAAAATGGCTCTAACGATTTTGATTAAATTTTTTATATTGATAGCAATTATACCATAAAATTCCATTCTTGGGAAAATGACGAGAGCAGCACAATAAATTATCAAAATTTTCGACGAAAAGCGTTTTTAGCGCAGTTTTTTCCTTATAAACTCCGCTGGAATTTTGTAGAATGTTAAAAAAAAATTGGTATTGTAGTCCAATCCAATACCTAAAGGGTGAGTGTTTAAAAACGCTCGTGAGATACATGGGGGTCACTCCAGAAATTCCTGAATTTCAACTACTGCCGTTTCTCTTACTACCGGTTCTAAACGATTTTACCCAATAGCTCTGCAAAAGTAATTACAATCCTTCTTCAAAAAATTTTTGTTTACAGCCTCATTAATTATCTGTGTACCGATTGCTCAATATTGGTCCTGCAATGAGTACGAGCAGCACAATAAATTCCGGAACTGTAAGCGCTACCGCTTCCTGCTGCCGTAAAGCGTTGTTTGACCAAGTTCAAATTAACTGAGTGATAAATGAATTTAGTAAATAGAATTAACCATGTACAAAGTGAATTGTTGTAGAGCTAGGGAAAGTTGTGTGTTGCAACGCACCCGATATTTTGATATTTATTTGGTTTGTTTTGTTTTTTTTGTTTTATATCCCCGGCGCTGTGCATCTTAAGTTAATTTCCCGCTCCGGGTAAGTGATGCACATTATTCACAATGAACTTGGTCAAAAATGGACCCAGAGAATAAAGAGGTAGAGTAGCTAAAGTCACGAATTCGCTGGACGCGTGTGGGGCTGTGGAAAGTTTGGCATCACTCGAGGTATTTGCAATTTAAATAAGCATCGTCAACAACATATTAATGTCATACTAGAGAGTAAAACAGTTTTACAACAGCATGCACGGGCTAACTTTTTTGTTCCCGATTGGAAAATCATCCTTCACAGAGCTGACAAATGCAGATTACCGAAAGAATCGTTAATAATTTTACGTACCAGCAACGTTCAACATCGTGTAGTCGGAACTCATGCGAACTAAATCAAAGCTCATTGGGTTGGAGGCTAAGGAGTCTGCAAAGCCTTTTGCGTGCTCGTGAAAAGTGTCCAGCCACACATCTAAATGTTTCGGATGCATCGTTCTATCAAACGGTCTTCTCAGCGATTTCCAAAGCTCCACTGAAAACAAGGATAATGACAACGCGTGAATCACTGCGATATGTATAGGGTTTATTCCACGATGATAGAGCGTCCATGTCGATGACGATGGCAACAGACTGAATGATGATCTATGTTCTATCATCAAACACTTTTTGTCAACATTGGAACTACTTTTATTTTCATTTGTTAATAGTTTAGTCCTGTTTTGTAAGACTATTCCAATATATACAATTACATGACATTCCAGAACACTCGTTTTTATTACTATTTCCTTATCATAGTCGAAACCCGAAGCATCTACATGAACTTGAACGACATATTCACACTCACCATTTCTCGTAGCGAATATTCCTTCTCCACAATAATCGAAAGCTTTGTATATCTCTTCTGGTTTTTTGGAAGCGATTGCTTTGATCAAAAGGGTCTGAAATGCGAGAGAAATGCATTTTTAACGACAAAAAAGAATTGGGAAACTCCTTTGAATGTAATGCCAAACCTGCTGTCACTTAGGACGCCGTAAACCATAACGCGCTTACGTGAGCAGTGGCTGCATCGTTGACCAGCATTATAAATTTGGGTCCTATCCAAATACCAGAAACTGGGCAGTCAGGGAGGTAATTGGCAATAGCCTTAAACATTCCTGCAATTCAAAATAATGTACAATTTAACTGTAAGGTCTCTGTAGGTTCATCAACGCTCATGAAGAATATTTAAATATCTGGTGCGTTGCAACACACAAATTTCCTTAGCTCTACAACAATTCACTTTGTACATGGTTAATTCTATTTAATCAATTCATTTATCGCTCAGTTCCTTTTAACTTGGCCAAACAAAACTTCACAGCTGCAGGAAGCTGTAGCGCTTACAGTTCCAGAATTTATTGTGCTGCTCGTACTCATTGCAGGACCATTATTGAGCAATTGGTATACATAAAATTAACGAGGCTGTAAACGCAAATTTTTTGAAGGAGGATAGTAATCACTTTGGCAGAGTTATTGGGTAATAACTGTTAGAACTGGTAGTAAGCAAAACGGCGGTAGTTGAAATTCAGGAATTTCTTGAGTAACCCCCATGTATCTCATGAGCGTTTTTAAACATGCACCCCTTAGGTATTGAATTGGACTACAACACGACTTTTTTTTAAACATTCTAGTAACATTCCAGCGGAATTTAAAAGGAAAAACCCGCAGCAAAAACGCTTTTCGTCGAAAAGTTTGATAATTTATTGTGTTGTTCTCGTCATTTTCCCACTAATGAGAATTTTATGCTATGATTGCCATATTGAGAGCTATCTATATAAAAAATTTAATCAAAATCGTTTGAGCCGTTTTTGAGAAAAAAATTTTGGTGTTTTGATCACTATGAGAACTATACTTAACTTTCGGTGGATTTTGTTCATACCCTCATTTTTGCGTCCCATGGTAACCTGCGGGCGAGATATGAAGTTTGAGCTGATTGGTACGGTGGTTTTCTCTAAAAATCGTTCACAGACACACACACACAGACCATTTTCCCAAATAGTGTTTTTCAGCCGATTACATAACTTTCCTTTCTACTTTGTAGAGCCAAGGAAAGTAAAAACAGTGCAGAATAAAACGGCCTATGCTTGTCTTGTCCCTATTACTGCAAATAAAAAGGGAGGTGCAATGGAGCGACGGAGTCAAACTCACTCAAATCAGATCGCCCTCGTTATCTAAGACCCCTTTTGCGCGTACTCCGCCATTCGAGCATCTCTGCTCACTCTTGAGCCATACTCTGCCTACGAGACCCCCCAAAAAATAACGAACGCTCCCCCTGTTCTCCGAAAAGTATCCTGGTTATCCAGCTTGAAGCTTTCCGACACCGATGATAACCATCCCATTCGATTCAGCATTGAATAATACTAATAAACGATACGAAACATGACCTAAATACTATGGTACAAGAAAAATTGACATTTTCCATGCAAAATGACATGAAGTGGCCCTAACGGGTGGTTGGGGTGAGACGGGAGGTAGTGCGTGAAATGAGTTATCGGGAGAACTTTCGCTGTATTGTTCCGCGAGTTCCTTCTAGCATCGAAAAGTACATAGGAAATGATACCTAACACGACGTAATTGCAATAAAACTGCTTCGTTAAACCGTTTTTTACCCATCTCATCCATGGGTTTCAGAAGATTGGGTTGCTGACTAGGCGGGCACAGCTAGAGCCTAAATGGAAATGTGCGAAAGATCGGGTTTCTTAGAACTTTCTTAGAGGGTTTAAGGCAAAATATGGCCTGGGTGGTGAACCACGGCCTGACATCATAGATTTCGAATTCCTATGCCTTGAAACGTAAAGTGTTATTGGTGAAAAGGCGGGTATGGGACCGAAAACAGAATGGTGCAGAAGAAACAAACAGTTTGTTTATAAAATGCCACCGTACTCCGCGACCTTGAGCTCGCTAAGGTAAGCCCGTTATCGGAGGTTGCATGTGGTGGAACTTGTCTTCATTATCACCACGCGCACGCGTGTCAAACGTACTTGTATCATCCTCGAAGCGACTTTTCATGTGCAGTTGAATAACGCAAATTGGTAGTTGTCGTGGAAACTGGCGGTAATTAACTTCCTAATTGGGCGGTGTTCCGATACCTATACACTGAACGACGCTGTCGAGATTCAACAAATACTTAATTGTAGGTAGGGAAACTCAAAAAACGGGCAAACAGCGGCGTTGCTGGAATATAAAGATTATTTGAATCTGAACAGTTTTTACCATTACTACTCGATTTAACAATTCACCATCGAAGAAGTGAGTGAGAGAGAGGGAGCAACGAATAATGGCGTGTAAAACCTTCTTTTTTTCGGAAGATCAACCTCGTGATACGATTTGCTATAATTCTTCATTTTTTGGGTCAGTAAGATGAAATATACTAATACTGGCATTATATGAATGAAATTACTCACTTCCTCCATCATTTCTTCCACAAATCATAATTTAAAAACATTTTTTCAAAGCAACTTTGTTCATTTTCGCAACAGTTTTGAGTTCGCATCCCGATAGTGTTTCATGGATTTCATAAATATTACTATTGTTCACAAGTGCTATCCATATTAGATTTTTTTTTAAACGCCCCTCCAAACTCATTATTGTTTTCTATCATTGTGACAAGATTTACAACAAACAACAACAGGGTTTTATATAATTTTCAAACGTATTTCCATTTTGTACTCCGGTTCCACTTCAATTTATTTTTATTTTTTGCGGTATTTTTCCAAGAGATTTTACACAATTTTCCAATATTTATACTTGGTTTCTCTCCAATTCCTCGTTCAATTTTACAAAGATGTTTACTCAAATGTAACCTCGGTACTTATACGAGTAAGGAAGGTACGGAAGTGGGAAGGCAAGTTACGGGTTTTGGAACCTTGGATGCACATAACTTACAGTACGACCGAAAGTAAAAACGGATTAAACAATTTACACAAAATTCACGGATTATTTTCTCCCGCCAATTGTAAATTGTTCTAGGTACGTTTTCATCCCCCACTCCCTTTTAACGCAGAAAAAAATTGTTCATAACCTCGTTTTCAAAAAATAGCGAACGAAACCAAACTTGGTAAGCTCAATTTGACAACAGACACACATTCAGATCACACGCCGGAATCACTGGCATACCATTCAGCACGCGAAGATTCGTAAAGAGTGTTAACGCGGTTGGGAGGAAACGGCTCACCCAAACCGACTCAAATTTCGTCTGTAGCACATCGCTTTGAGACTCCAAACTGCGGGTATGAACGAGGCCGGTTCAAAGCTAACTGCAGTCATCATAATGATCGAAACATTAAATTTCTTTCTCAACAATGCCTCGGTTATACTTTTTGTACGGACATTTCCGAATAACATCCCAATAATGCGAAGATTTCGTCTAAGGGGCAAAGACAAGAGCAGCACAATAAATTAAGAAAATCGGAAAGCTAAACACAATAAGTTAACTTTACATAGAAGTTTTAGAATGAAAATGAAAAGCTCAGGAGCAACCTATGATATCCCTCAACGCAAGTTCACCTCATTTTTACTTGCGTTTTATTATTGTCTCTGGAAGGCCAAATTGAGGGTCTTAGCAAAATCGGTTAAAAAGTAATTATAACGATCGAAACACCAATTTTTTCTCGCAAAAGCCACTAAAACGGTTTCGATTAACTATTTTTGTGGTACACAAGAGTTCCGAACAGTTTTCATTTGAGAAAATGACAAAAGGAATACAATAAATACATTTCTAAGAAAGTCGATTTTTGCGAAGTTTTTTTCTTATATAACGTACTCATACGTAACTAGCATTTCACGTAAACTTGTGTTTTACCAAGTTCAGATGAATTGAGTGAAAAAGAGATCAGACTCGTAGTTAGAGCCATGAAAGTCGCTGAATAAGGGAAAGTTGTGTGATTCTCCAAATATTGTGAGTAATATTTTCCTCTGTGTTTTCTTAGTTCTTAATTAGTGTTCTCTTACTTCCAGAACTTCATCAGCCCAAGTAAATCAAGTTGACAGCCCTAGTAATTAGTTATAAGCCAAGATGTATTTTAGAGGCTGCAAATTATTACACAACGGTTTATGGTTCTGTTGGACAGCTTGACGCAGTCACACCTCCGAGACCCATCCCATTCGATTCAGCATAAAAAAGTACTGGTAAACGATACGAAACATGACCTGACTACAACGGAACAACGAAATTGACAATTTCTAGGAACGCTAGGCGATGAGCACGATGCTACGAATCAAACAGACGGGGGTGGTTGGAGTGAGACTACACACAGAGCGGAAAATGAGAATAGGCCGTGGAGAAACGATCGAAAAATACTTAGGAAAGATACCAAATACGACGTAATTGCAATAAAACTGCCGAAATGTAGTCTCCGGCTAATTGTTCAACTTATTCTTTGCCCAAAACAACCATGAGTTTCGTTCAATCGGATTGCTCAATAACATACCAAACGGAATCAAAACAACGGATTTGTGAAGCCTTATTAAAGGCAAAATATGTCCTGGACGGCAGACGGATCTTGCATAATTGGAATTCCCACGCCGTTAAACGTTAAGTATCAGAACCATTTTCTTGACTGAATTTAAGTGTATTATTCAGGATGAATAATGCACCAAAATGAGGCTGCTAAATACGAAATAATTGTTGTTTCCGCCTACTCGGCAATCTGATCGGAGAAACGAACATTTTTGAAAACAAAACTTGGGCAACTATATTGCAATTACGTCGTGTTTGGGGTTGTTTCCCAGGTAAACAGTGCACTCACGAACGAAATTTAGCGTTACAAGTTCTACTACTTTCTCCCCAGCCTGCTACCATTTCCTGCTCTACCTACCGTCTCAATACATGTCCATTTTAGTTGTTCCGCTGTAGCGGTTCTGTTCTGTATCGTAGTGCTTTACGAATACCGTCTGTTCACCAAAGTTGATTTCAACTCCTTCGTTGAGTCTTTCACGTTTTCGGCAAAGGTCACTTTCGTCAGTCGAGCAAGTGCTGCATGAATCACACCCAAGCCCGATCCATCATGACACGGATTTGTAGGGCCATCATTACGTCACCCCATTACCGAATCTCATCGTTCTTCATTTTTCTCGTCATTCGCCTTCTACAACTCGTACCGTTCTCTTACCTTGTCCACCTCGCTCGCCCTCGCGTTATTCTACATCCAGGAGGCCACGCTTTTGAAGACGGGTAAAATACCTTTGGCACATTGCCTGGTACCAGCGGATAAAGGTATTGTGCTCAATATATAAGCTATTCACGTCACGTCCGCAAGTCACCATCTCGCTCGTCTTTTCGTCCGCGACGTCACGACACACCACAAACATTCATTTTTATTTTCCGATTACGTTGCCTTGTTTTATTTTTAAAGGAAGTGATTTTATTTATTTTTGTATTGCCTTAAGTTATACCTTCGGTGGGCCCACACAATATCATTGGTTTTGCTTTGTAAAAATACAGTCCACACAACACACGTTGAGAAGTCTCGTCCAGTCCTAGATCAACACCGTCGGTTGCGTATGAGTTGTCGTTTCCCGGATTGTTGGCGCGCTATGTTCTTAATTTCGGCGTATGATAAAATGAAATAACTGTAGCGCTTTTAATATTTTGGTATATTACGCCTTTAGCGAATTTGATCAAACTTACGAGGGACTCTCAGCTAGTGCTAGTTTTGTTCTACATAAGCGTTCCAGCACTATTCCATTGAATGAAGATACAGCACATATTTATAAGTGCCATCGAATATTTTGAAGACGGTTCAAAATCGATGTAGAAAACGGTGTGAAAAATATTTGTCATAATAAATAATTTAAATATTTACTTTAGTAACATCGTGCAGGTTGTTATCTGTGAAATTTATGAAGAGCTCTTTACCTCCTCTCCGTTGGATATCGATTATGCTTTTTGGACAAACATAATTCAACCAAAATTGCTACAGTAGTTACATTCATGTGTAAATTTTTCTTAAAATGTGTTCTTGACACTCATTTGACTTGAATGCAAGGGTTTGTTGTAAAGTCGAAATTTTATTTTTCAGGCGCTTAATTTTCCTTCCTACGACGTTGGGCTAAAGAAAGGGGGAGTTTCACCCTTAGTTAGATTGATTATCTACGTTGTCACTAATGTATTAAATTATTAACCTTCGTTGGTTCTGTCTTTCAAAAAATAAAGGGCGTTCCCGACCAGCGGCCACGGTGTTGCAGTTGGCAATTTCTTTTTTCCTCTCGACGTGTATCTGTAGCGGTAAATAGCTTCCAGTATACAGTAAACGACGAACGAACCTACTCCGATGAAGAGCCACGACGAAAACGACATTTTTACACCACTGAACCAACAATGAATGAAGCGCACAACCTAATGTGCAGTTCTTATATTAGAAGGGAGGGGGATTAGAACGACGTAAATTTGAGGAGGAGTCTCAAGGCCGAATTCCAGAATTTCTGTGGTTGCTCCTTATTACCTTGATAACACTACGTCTAATAGTCAATTGCGCTACTACTCTGAATCTTTTGATTATGCAAGTGAGATATGAGCGAGATTTATGATGAAAATAACTGGAGCGTAGCAAAGAACCACTTTCCACAACCTGCTACAAATACGGGCGCTATATCTTCGTTCAACCCGTTTCTACAGGAACATTTATGGAGTACCTCACCAAATGTTCCGTAAGTTTGATCGAAATCGTTACAACCGTTTTGGAAAAACGGTAAATTAATATTCGACAAATCTAAGAAATAATTACGAGGAACAAAATGTGGATATAAGCTGCTAAAAGACGCTCGTAAGTTTGATCAAATCCAGTGATGCAGTTACTCTGGAAATTACAAAAATTATCAAAACTTTTTCGACACATTTGGGTTTTGGTTTATTTTTCATTCTGAATAGTAACCCTATGTTTTCGGTCTGGAAAAATTTTTTACAACCCACCTCAAAATGTGATACTTAACGTTTCAAAACATGAGGATTCCAAATCTGCAATGCCCGTCCGCTGTACGCCGTCCTGGCCGTTTTATGCTCTTAACGAGGTCTCAAAAATCCGTTCTTTCGCACAAAAATTCCATGTGGTATACAGTTGAACCCCCCCCCTCCCATCTCGGCAATCCGATCGGATGAAACCCGTCGTTTCCTTAGCTCTACGTCAATTCACCTTGTACATGGCCTTTGAACTTGGTCAAACAACACGTCACAGCAGCAGGGAACGGTAGCGCCTACAGTTCTGGAATTTATTGTGCTGCTCGTACTGATTCCAGGACCTTTATTGAGAAATTCGTACACAGATAATTAATGAGGCTTCAAACACGAATTTTTTGAAGAAGGATAGTTATTACTAATGCAGAGCTATTGGGTAATAACTGTTAGAACTGGTAGTAAGCGAAACGGCAGTAGTTGAAATTCAGAAATTTCTGGAGTGAGCCCCATGTATCTCATGAGCGTTTTTAAACACTCACCCTTTAGGTATTGGATTGCAACAACGTTCCAGCGGAGGTTATAAGAAAAAAACCGCGCTAAAAACGATATTCGTCGAAAATTTTGATAATTTATTGTGCTGCTCTCGTCATTTTCCCACAGATGGGAATTTTATGCTATAATTATCTTATTGAGAGCCACGAATATAAAAAATTTAATCAAAATCGTTAGAGCCGTTTTTGAGAAAAAAATATTTTGTGTTTTGATCACTATGATAACTATAGTTAACATTCGGTGGATTTTGCCCATACCCTTATTTTTGAGTTCCATGGTAACCTGTATGCTAGACATCAAGTTTCCGCTGATTTGGTACGGTTGTTTTCTCTAAAAACCGCGCTAAAACCGATTTCGTCGAAAATTTTGATAATTTATTGTGCTGCTCTCGTCATTTTCCCACCAATGGGAATTTTATGGTATACTGCCTTATTGAGAGCTATCAATATAAAAAATGTAATCAAAATCGTTAGAGCCGTTTTTGAGAAAAGAAATATTTAGTGTTTTGATCACTATGATAACTATAGTTAACTTTCGGTGGATTTTGTTCAAACCCTTATTTTGGCGTCCCAGGGTAATCTAGAGGCTAGATATCAAGTTTGAGTGGATTTGATACGGTCGTTTTCTCTAAAAATCGTTCACAGACACACAGACCATTTTCCCAAATGGTTTTTTTCAGACTCTGGGGGGTCGTAAAGATCTGAAGAGAACTCAAAATTTTTTACTTTCCTTGCTCTATAAAGTAGAAAGGAAAGTTATGTAATCGGCTGAAAAGAAAATTTTGAGTTCTCTTCAGATCTTTACGTTTCAGGCCCCCCTGAGTCCGAAAAACACTATTTGGGAAAATGGTCTGTGTGTGTGTGTGTGTGTATGTGTGTCTGTGAACGATTTTTAGAGAAAGCCACCGTACCAAATCACCTCAAACTTGATATCTAGCCCGGAAGTCACTATGGGACGCCAAAATAAGGGTATGAACAAAATCCACCGAAATTTAACTATAGTTATCATAGTGATCAAAACACCAAATATTTTTTTCCTCAAAAACGGCTCTAACGATTTTGATTAAATTTTTTATATTGGTAGCTCCAAATATGGCAACTACACCATAAAATTCCCATTCATGGGAAAATGAGGAGTTCAGCACAATAAATTACCAAAACTTTAGACGAAATCGGTTTTAGCGCGGTTTTTAGAGAAAACCACCGTACCAAATCAACTGAAACTTGATGTCTAGCCTACAGGTTATCATGGGACGCCAAAATAAGAATATGGACAAATTCTACCGAAAGTTAACTATAGTCATCATAGTGATCAAAACACCAAATTTTTTTTCTCAAAAACGGCTCTAACGATTTTGATTAAATTTTTTTCTTATAACCTCCGCTGGAATGTTAAAAAAAAATTGGTATTGTAGTCCAATCCAATACCTAAAGGGTGAGTGTTTAAAAACGCTCGAGAGACACATGGATCTCACTCCGGAAATTCCTGAATTTCAACTACTGCCGTTTCGCTTACTACCAGTTCTAACAGTTATTTTCCAATAACTCTGCAAAAGTGATTACTATCCTCTTTTCGAAAAATCAGCCTCATTAATTATCTATGTACCAATTGCTCAATAATGGTCCTGTAATGAGTACGAGCAGCATAATAAATTCCGGAACTGTAAGCGCTACCCCTTTCTGCTGTCGTTAAGCGTTGTTTGACCAAGTTCAAATTAACTGAGTGATAAATGAATTGATTAAATAGAATTAGCCATGTACAAAGTGAATTGACGTAGAGCTAAGGAAAGTTGTGTGTTGCAACGCACCAGATATTTTTTCTGCCGATTACATAACTTTCCTTTCTACTTCGTAGAGCCAAGGAAAGTAAAAATTAACACAACGCAGTTGGTATCGTTACATCCTGGGTCGAATGGAATGAGACGTGTACAACTGCGTATAGAGAAATTATAGTCATCATAGTGAGCCAAATTCTACTAATTGAAGGAACTCGCGGGAACTACAGCGGAAGTAAACGTTTCATCAAAACCACCCACCCGCTCGACTCACTACGCCGTGCCAATTGCCTACAGGCGCTTACGGGCGACTGGAATATTTAGTTCTCGTCGTTCCATTGTAGTCAGGTCACGTTTCGTATGGTTTACTGATATTTTTCGATGCTGAATCGAATGGGATGGGTCTCGGAGCAGTAATACTAGGTTAAGCTCTTCATGAGAATAATAAATAAACCGTTGTGTATTAATTTGAAGAGTTTTTTGTCTCTGTCGTTCTATTTGTAAACATTCTGCGAGGTTGGGTTGAAATAGACGAAGACCTATTTTTACATTCCGCTACCCGAAGGGAAGGAAAGTATAGTAATCGGCCCAAAAAAAATTTGGGTTTTTTTCAGATCTTTACGTTTCAGACCCTACTGAGTCTAAAAAACCTA
Organism: Pachypeltis micranthus; assembly: GCA_020466155.1. Taxonomy (NCBI): domain Eukaryota; kingdom Metazoa; phylum Arthropoda; class Insecta; order Hemiptera; family Miridae; genus Pachypeltis; species Pachypeltis micranthus. The sequence goes on from CM035769.1 coordinate 47,303,116, forward strand.
ATTTCGGCGCGTGGTCCGTGTGTGTGTGTGTGTGTGTGTGTGTGTGTGTGTGTGTCTGTAGTTCGATTTGCGGGAGAACGGCTGATCCGATTGAGCTGGTTCTTTTTTTGTTTTGTTCGTTATTTTTTGTAGACACCAAAATAGGGTTATGGACGATTTCGGCCGATGGTAAGGGGGAGTGGGGGACGAAAATGTACCAAAAACTAGAGTTTTTCGCATTTTTCTCAAAAACGGCTCAGAAGATTTTGATTAAACTTTCAAATTACCTTCTACTGATCAATACCTAACTTTTCCTCTCCATACATATCTCCATGAAAATACGGTGAACGGAGATATGGGCCCATGAAGCAAAAATAGGTTTATTACGCTTTTTGGCAAAACGGCTTCAGTGATTTCCACCAAACTCACAGGATGTTTTCAAATAGTTAATACCTACATATTGTTCTCAATAAATGTTCCTGAGACGGTTCATTGAACAGAGATAAAAATCAAAAGGTGTCGAAAATAACGTTTTTCTAACATTTCCGTAAATTCCAGGGTAACTTATTCACCAGATGTGATAAATCTTAATGGGGTGTCTTTGAGTCACCCATACCAACATTTCGTTCTCCATAATTATTTCTGTATATATATGTTGAACGGAGATATAAGCCAAGTTAACTCAGAAAAGGAGATTTGTCGAATATTAATTTATCGGTATTCCGAGTTTCTCAAAAACGGCTCTAACGATTTCGATCAAACTTACGGAGTACTCTCAGCTAACTAGCCCTACATTTTGTTCTCCATAAATGTTTCTGTTGAAATGCGTTGAACGAAGATATAGCGCCCGCATATGTAGCTGGTGTTCGAAATTACGGGGGTGGCGGAAAGTTGTGTGTTGCTACGCACCAGGTATTTTTTGCATTGCAACTGTACAGAACAGAGGTTTCTAATATTTTTTGCGATGGCCTTTAATCGATTACGTACTAATCAGATCTTTCTAGTTGATCGTTTTTATGTTCGTGTGGCATTCAAGTCTTCTAGATGAGGATACTTCGTGGAAAGATATTGCTTGGTTTATGTGTCGTGAAACAGGGCTTGTTGTTGCTAATGCTACAATTTGTCTACAGCGGGTGGCAACGAAGATGCGTGCTACGCCGACTTCATATTAAAAGAGTCTAAACAAAAAAATTTGGAAGGAACAGTGAGATCAAAAGTAGCTGCGGACGTTATTGGAGCGGTAAGCCAAACCACATTTTTAATAAATCATTGACTTGATGCGTATTCATTTCATAATCATCGAGACACAACGTAGCCATTTATGAAATTTTCGTATCCAAATCATTTAAATAGATTAGAGCCGTGTTAATTTTTAGTATACTTCACAATTACTAAAGTTCGATAAATGCTAGTATTCTCAGAAAGGCCAAAGTGGTAGCGAGTGGTAGAGATAAAAATCAAAATGTGTCGAAAATAACGTTTTTTCTAACATTTCCGTAAATTCCAGGGTAACTTCTTGACCAGATGTGTTAAATCTTAATGGAGTGTCTTTTAGTCACCCATACCCACATTTCGTTCTCCATAATTATTTCTGTGTATATATGTTGAACGGAGATATAAGCCAAGTTAACTCAGAAAAGGAGATTTTTCGAATATTAATTTATTGGTTTTCCAATTTTCTCAAAAACGGCTGTAACGATTTCGATCAAACTTTCGGCGTGCTCTCAGCTAACTAGTCCCTACATTTTGTTCTTTATAAATGTCCCTGTAAAAATGCGTTGAACGAAGATATAGCGCCCGCCAATGTAGGTGGTGTTCGAACTTACGGGGGTGGCGGAAAGCTGTGTGTTGCTACGCACCAGATATTTTCTTCATAGGTCTATGTCTCCGCTCACCGAATTTGCATAGAGAAGAAAAGTTGGGTACCAACTAAAAGAAGAAAATTTGAAAGTTTAATTAAAATCCTTAGAGCTGTTTTCGAGAAAAATGCGAAAAGCCCTAGTGTTTGGTACATTTTTGTCACCCACCCCTCTTTCCCATCGATGGATATCGCCCGTATCCGTTTTTTCACGTCCGCGAATTTCGCGAACAAAACAAAAAAGAACCAGCTCAGTCGACCCAGCCCTTCTCCCGCAAGTTGAACTGCTAACAGACAGGCAGATGGACACACACACCACTCGCGGAAATTACAATATTCAGACATTTTTTTATATGCGATGACAATACTTTCCTTACGCTTTGCATAGTGTAAAGTAAAACGTGAGTGTTTGTGTGACGTTTCAGAGATTCAGAGAAAAGGGCTGAACCAAATCCGCTCAAACTTGAAAACTAGCCCACAGATTACCATAAACGCTAAATAAGAGTATGAGCAAGTTTTCTTTTTTTTCTTCATTTCTTCCATAAGTACATTAGGCAAAAAAAGAAGTAAAACTTGAAAAACGAACAAAAAGACAAAATAAAATTAAACACAACTAGAGTGCAGAAACTAATCCCCTACGTGGGCAATTTGTTAGTAAGGATTCTGGTAGAAATCAAATGCGCAGGCGTCGAAAAAGCCATATCCTTTAAGATTTGCTTAATGCATGCATGATCTTCCTTCTCCTATGGAATTCCGCAGGGCACAGTTCTTGAACCCCTTTTATTTATCTGTTTTATGAATTATCTGTTTAGGGTTCAACTTGATGGGGACATAATTACCTTTGCTGATGATTCAGCTGTCGTGGTATCGCGATAATTGGGATGCATCCTTGCAAGCGGCGTCTGCTCAGGAATTGGCTTGATGGAGTCGGCTTAAAGCTAAATTTTAGCAAATCCAATTTCGTTGCTTTTTCCTTGTGTAATACCTCTGTCCCTGTTCTAGGAAATATTAAATGCCACATTGTGTCAACCTGTAGTGTAAGTGATTGCAGTTGCCCTGGTATCAAGCAGATTCCACAAGCTACGTATTTGGGGGTGGGAGTGGACCAATGTTTGTCTTGGAAATTCCATATTGACAATATACGCAACACACTATGTAAAGTCATACCCCTGTGCCTAGAAATCCGAAATTTTATGTCTATGGGCACACTTAGAATGTTTTATCATGCTCTAGTGCAATCTGTGATATCCTATTGTGTTCTTGTGTGGGGATCGGCCTACCAAACTTACCTAGAGCCTTTAGATTCACCAATAGAATTCACAATTTTTTTGCGTACAATGGAATAAAGCTGTTTAATAGTCTTCCAAAGGAATTAAAGATGCTAAATGATTTAGCAGGGTTTTAGCGGCGCATCAAAGAGTATGTCCGTGTGGAAATGCTCAGATGATTTTCCTTTTTAACTTTTTTTCTGATTTTTTCTGAACCATCTACCATTCAGTACATTGTACTATACAGGTTTGCGATTGGTACCTATCTGTAGCTAGAAAGTTATAACGGCTCCTCCCCTCAGCACAAGTTTTTACTTATCGAGGGGGGAACGCATTATGCAGTATTTGTGTTTCTTTTTGTAATCTTCTTGTATAAATGCATTACTTTGAAAAAAAAATTCATCTCAACTAGCAAAATAATTTTAACAAGCTATGATTCTTATTAGTTGCTTTTTGGTGGTAATAATGGGAAGAAGCGTGGTGGGGTATAAACCATCCCGCGTAGGTATACCGTATAAAAGCACAGACTGAACTAGCGCAAAAAAACAACATTTTTAACAAAGGCAAGGGTTTTATGAAGTCTTGCAAAAACATAAATCAATTTTCTAAGCCTCTTGGTGACTAAGTCTTCACACGACAATCAAAGACAACCCCCAAGTACTTCATCTCCAAAGTTCTCTCTAGGGCAAGTCTCATTGCGTCACATTCGGCGCCGTGTAAAAGTACCTCCATACTATGCAGTGGTTCAGTCGTTACAGATAGGTGAAACGGCAGTTAATGGGTTTTACTCAAATTTATAGTTAGTTTATTTATGAAAAACCACGTGTTAATTTGTTGTAGACTACGATTTGCATAGTTTAACGTAGTGATCCAGTAATCCGAAGAACAATAAATTATTGAGTCATCCGCAAAAAGAATTATTTCTCCTGGCACATTTCACAACCCTATTTCATTCATGTACACGATAAAAAATAACCTTGAGGAATACCATAGTTGGTTGTATTAAGGTAGGAACTTTTAGCCTCATTGAGTTTTACACATTGAGTTCGCTCCGACAGATAATTACCAATCCACTTTAGCGCCAAACCTTCAAAACTTAGTCTGTCAAGTTCTTCAGCAATATACCATGAGAAATGGTATCGAACGCATTGGCCAAATCAATCGAAATGGCCAGCACATTCCCCGATTATCAATATCACCGATGATTCTTGAGTTTAAATAACAAATTGCATCCTGTGTACTCCAACCAGCCCTAAAATCAAATTGCTTCTCATAGAGAAGGCCGTTGCTCTCCTAATATTGAAGTACTTGAATTTTAAAACGTTTTTCCTCTATTTTTGCAACGTTACTAACTAGAGAAATATGCCTATAATTAGCAATATCCTGACTATCTCCAGACTTGTACAGGGAGAGAACAATAGCAATCTTAATTGAGTAGCATAAAGGCTTTACAATCAGTACCCTATGGAACTTAAAGGTATCAGCACCGATCTCATTCCAGCCCGGACTCGACCCCCCCCCCCCCTGGTGCAAATCATTTTCCCAACCTCATCCTCCGTGACCGTTCTAAGGTTCCATAGAAGAGAAATTGCTAGTGTTTCCGGGAGGAAACATGGCTGCATAACGTTTCCCCACGCCGACAAAGTATTCATTTAACATATTAGCACCAGCTACAGGGTCAATTTCTACGTCGATTTCCACACTTTTATTTTTTAACTTATTGATCGCGGTAAGTTTTTTGGATTATCAATAATACTATTGACCAACTTCCAGGTTTTTTTACTATCCCCCTCTGCATTTGTTATTGTCACCTTAAAGTAATTCTCCTTTGAGGCTCTTATGAAACGCGTAAGTTTATTTTGATATCTCTTAAAATGTTCTTGAAATTGTGAATCAAAAGGACATTTAGAGGACACTTTATTTAGGTTCTCCTTCCGACGAATCGAAGTGAGTAAGCGACTGGCTTCAAAGGTTTAAACTTTGCTCTCGATAAAGCGGACATTTGACCATTGAATTCCTCATATAAATTTGCAAAGTAGAGACAAAAGCGTCACTGCAACAATCAACTGACCCAGCCGTATAAACCTCATTCCATGATTCAACGGCGAGATGCCTAGACAGTTTATCATTATCCAATTGTTCTAGATCCCTGGACACCCACATTGGATGTCATTTATATCGCGCCAACAAATTCATATAGTTTGAGGCTTTGGCATTGAGTTCACCCAACAAATTTAAATTAACGTGCCCAATAATAATGCAGACCTAGCATGTAATTTCAGGTGAACAGTAAAGAGCTAACAAATTTACTTTCTTACCTTTAAAGGCAAGGGCGATCCGAAGAGCACTAGTCCCAAAAATATTGAGTTAGGCTACGCCATCAATATGTGTATGATCGTGCACATAAACTACTGTACCGCTATTCTGGTTAATATTATTTTCCGTTAAAAAACACTTGAAACCATCTTTTTGCTCATGCCTTCTTAACCAACATTCAGATAATGCTATAATATCTGGTTTACGACTCAATTAAGATAATTTCACCATAAGATTGTCGAAATTTTGAACGATACTTCTAATAGTTACATGATAAACAAATATTCCATCTTTATAATAATTTATCAACTGTCAACTTCCTCATAGGTAGTATACACCTGATTTCTCATATTGTAGTTTGAGTCAACAAGGTTCAGATACTCAGCCATACTACAATACATGTACAACATGTACAGAACTAATTCCACCCCTAAATTCAGACATGCAGTTCAGCAACCAGTTTATCGACGTTCATTTTTCTAATCTGTTCAGGGGCAGTAATGCTTACACTTCTTGTGCTGGGTGAATCGTCTTTTTTGAGGTAGACCCTTCCATTTGTGGTCCAAGCAAACATCTAATTATATGCTTTTTTAAATGTCCTTGCGAGCCAGAAAGTCCTAGCACCATTAGGAGTAAGCGATTATGAAGATCCTTGATTCAGGGAAACTCAAGTGCAAGTCCCTAGCAGTATGGGTGGACGTGGGACAAGTGTGTGTGATAATGCCTTTGTAGACTGTCCAATACGGAAAATGTTTAGGCATAATAAATTGCCATCTGGGCTTTGAATTTTATCAGACAGGATTCTTTTAATGTCCATCAAATGCTCATTAGGAGTCACTGGTATCCCCTTCATCTCCATTGTAGTTGCCAAGGAAGACTGGTGCAAACCATTAACCTTGAGTTTTAGATCGTGATCGTATATTTCATTATTTAACATAATTATCCTGTCGAAGAGCCATTTTTTGTTTCCTTATACGTAGTATCGATGTCCTCCTTAATTTCGTCCATAGTTTTCGTCATTAGTTAAAAAAAATGAAAAAATTCATCTGTCTCCAACGTACTCATTTTTTTGTTTAAAATTAACTTTAGTTGATTCGGCCTCAAATTGACTATAGTTATCGCGGTGGTTAAAACATCAAATACTGTTTTTTCTCGAGAACAGCTCTGACAATTTTGATTAAATTATTTGTATGGGCAGTTCTAGATGGTACAATAAAATCGTAAAATTCTCATTCGAAGGAAAGTGGCAATAACCCAATAAGTTACCAAACATTTCGACGAAAAACGATTTTAGCGCAGTTTTCTACTAATACGCTTCGCTCGTACGTACTAGAATTTTCAGAAAAATTAAGGTGGTAGTCGAATCAACTACCAGTACGATGAGCGTTCGCTAACGTTCAGAAGACAGAGGAGCTACTCCAGAAGTTCCAGAGTTTTTACGCCCACCGTCTCACTAATTGCCATTGCTCATAGTTTTTACTTCATAATTCCAGTACTGCGATCGTTATTGTTCTAGAAATAAATTGTGTTTACAGCCTCATTCCTCCGACAACTGTTTGGTCAGTAATGGCAGTGGCACGTATAGGAGCTCTACAACAAATTCCGTTATAATAGGCGTTATACAGTCACTATAGGCCCACTGTGAAGTTGAGTTTGACCAAGTACAAGCGAAATGAGTGAGAAATGAATTTAATAAGAAGTGAAGAAGTCATGAAAACCAGTGAATTTACGCGGAGCTAAGAAAAGTTGTGTGATACGTCACACCTGAGGATTTCGCTTTATTTTGAACCAGCTTGTCGAATTCAATGAACTCTGAGGGTACGTCACTTCTGGTTTTTACGAACCTAATTTCTATATATTATTTCTATACGAATATAATTTTCTAGCTCTACAAGGGGATGCCTTGGCAGACAGTCGTTTTGAATACTTTTCTCAGGGGGTCTTTAACTCCAGACCATATTGGAGTCTGCCGCGAAGGACATGCTCGGTTTCCTGATGGGGCTGGTATGTACGTTTTCTTTTAAGTAATATATATAAGATAATAATAATGTAGACAGTCGTTTGAATATAAGCGCTCACAATGCCGCGAAGGACATGCTCGTATGGGGCTGTGTACACAGATGATGTGACGAGACTCGGTCTCGTCTGCCTTCAGACCAAAAAAAAAATACAAGAAACTTTCCACTAATTCTTATTCCCAAACTCTGTTTTTCTTAACCAGTTCTCTCAGATCGGTTTCATTTAAATGTCTACATCTTCGTTGTGGATATATTAGAATTAGTCACTAGAGCAGTTTCCTTTGTAAATGTTACTGTACTTCATGTATTATTTACCGTCCGCGGGTTTCTGCGTTTGGTACGTGTAATGCGTTCCTCAATTTCAAAACTTTTCCTTGAACTTTAACTAGCCCACATCCATGAATTCAGTCAGATTAACTTTATCAATACTATTTAATTTTGCGCCAATTGTGCAAATTTACTTTGCTCTACACTGCGTTTGCGCCAAGTTTACTTACTAAGTTTGAATTTCATTATTAAAGCGGTTCTCTCAAACACAAACAACTACTTCCACTTTTGTCGGAGAAATAAAAAACTAGACGATGTATTTACATCCAAGTTGTTGTTCATCTCAACGAGTCGCTTGAATTCCGTTGAAAAGACTCGTCTTTCGAAATAACCGGTTAGGTAATTTTTTGCACATTTCGCCTCCTTGAAAACAACCCAACGCTGTCACACCCGGTTTGACGTCCATCACAATTAAAGTTCCATACACGTGATAGTGACTACCCCGAGGATGGTTTTACAGCAAAATTCGATGCGAGTAGTCTACGCCATCGTTTCTTCATTTGCACTCTCTAAAACTATCCGCCAGCCCTACTCGCCATGTCGAGACACTTGCCTACAGGCGCCTACGGGAAAACAAATATTTTGTTAAAGTTAACGTACCTGTTAGGTGAGTCCGTCTCCTCTGGCTTATGAGTTATAACAGCAAGCGATTCGATGCACCATAAAGACATCATTCTGGCCGTTAAGTCGAACTGGAGTCAGTCAGTTAGTCGTGGTCTTAAATTATACTACAGAGAAAGGTGAAAAGGGGGTGATGGAGCGTCGGGAAGGGCAGGAGGTCATGTACCTCCAGAAACCCTAGAGATAAATGGAACGTGTTGGATGGTCTGTCAATTGTGGATTTGCGTCTTTTTTGTGTATGGTCAATAAATCCGTCCAGTACAATGGTTGTTTTCGTTTTGTGTAGTGTTTTGAGTGGTGTGAATATGGTGTCGCATTTGTGTTGACTTCATTTAATATTATCTGTCCATTGAAGTTTTGTTTTAAATTTCCATGTTTTCTAATATGTTCAGTAAACTTTCGTCCTTTGTATTGTTTGTGTAGTAAATGGTACAGTCCTGTATTTTCCCGATGAGTTCATGTCCAGTTACTTGAGGTGGTTGGCCCCAAAGTTTGAATCGTCTTTGAACCTACAAGAGATTTAATGTGTTCTGAATATCTGCCCGTCCGTATTTTTCGACACCTGTCTGTCTGTATGCGTTTTACAAGTACAAGTTATTCCCTATCCCAAACACCCACTTTGGTCAGGTGGGTCTGTCTTTCTCAGTCTTTGCAGTTAGTTTGGTTCTAAGTGTGTTGTACGTACGTAATGCAATTTGTATACCTTCCTTTCGGAGGATATTAGTTATTCCGTATATTTTTGGTCCTATGTACGTGAATGTGCAGCGTCTTGTTAAAGTCTGTGTATTTTGTGTTTTTGAGTCATTTGTTTTGGAGTCATATTGTCTTAATAATTTGTTTATTGTTTTTTGGAACAAGAATTTTCCGTTTTTCTGCGATACGCCGTATTTATAGTATCAAGTTCTTTTTGTAATTTTGTTCGGATAATTGGGATAGTTTTTAGTCTCCGTATCATGTGTCTAAATGCACTTAGTTTATGTTGTTGTGGGTGGTTTGATGTAAAGTGTATGGTCGTGTCGGTAGCACTTATCCTAAAAATCTCGAATTGTAGTTCGTTGTCCAACCGTGTCCTTTTTAGCTCCAAGTAACTAAGAGTTTTATTTTGTTCTTTGTCCATGTCATATTGGATGTTATGGTGGATATTGTTCAAGTCCTTTAGTATATCGTCAGTGTTATCAAGGGCCTAATATGCAGATGATATCATCTACATATCTGGCGTAGTGTTTGATATCGTGTTTTTTTTTGTAATATTTTGTTCTCGTCGTTCCATTCTAATCTGGCCAAATATTTCTCACTCTATCGTGAAGGGTATACTGGTTGCGGCTGTATTTAATTAGTTAGTGATAAAAATAGCCCAATTCACGTGAGGCTAAGGAAAGTATTGTAACGCGTCCAATCAAATATTTCTCTCTCCCCTACAGGAACATCCCTAAAATAATGAACCGGACCGTCTGCAAAACTCGTTCGATATATGTTACAAAAACCGCAATTGACGAGCGCGCGTTCCATTTGTATACTGAACTGATTCATGTAATCTGGTTAAATATGATGAGCCTATAATAGTTTTCGAGAAAAATTCGAAAACCCCCATTTCTGGTACATCTGGATTTCGTTTTTTGAATGTGTATCATTCAGTTTATTTAATGAGGTTGATGCGCCTCTCATCCCTTCCACGGTTCCAGAACGTATTGGTTACGGCACACAATCCCGTAAGTAATAACGTACCGCGAAACATTCACAAAAATGTCTTCTTCAAATTTCCCCCAAAACGTCACAGAGCTCACCGAGTTCTTTGAATAAGTTGTGGGAGCGGTGAGGCGCGTAACTTCTATGTGATATAGTATGCGGTCTTGTGCAATACCCTCGATACTCAATGAATAAATAAACAATATAATGTAACAAATAAATATACCAATAAATTTGTCAAACCATTAATACTTTTAATTTTTTATCAATTTGTTGTACCTATATTGTGTATCAATAACACAACACATCCATGAATAAAATAAATCCCAGTTTATTCATTTCTAGAAGAGAACTAGTGTTACGTACGAATCTAAGGTACTCGTTTGCTAAATGGTACGGCTTTTCGTACAACTGTACTAACAACAAGGTAACAATATCAAGAGTGTGATTTTGAATTAATAACGAACCCGAGCCAGTAGCACTTCCATTGCGAATATTCGAAGCGACTGTCTGGCCTTTTTAATTTGTTTCGGGCATGTCCGGGGCGGGGATACCTGCACAGATAATGTCGGATTTGCACAGACTAAAAACCAATTCCAAGGTGGCCAACCTGGGGGTTATGAACCAGATAGAAAGGATGTGGGAGGCCGGCCAGCGACAAGAGGACTCATACTCAGATGCGAAGCTCGAGATTTTGGAAGGAGGGCAGTCAGGAGTTAGTTAATTTGCGAGGCAGTTGATGGACGGCATGAAGATACTCAAGGTAGAGTTGTAAAAGTTGAGTGCCTAGTTGACGAGGCTTCGCTTGTGGACGGTAGGCTGGTTTCTTCGTAAAGCTGAGAGTTTCTGATGTACCAAGGGGCTCCACATGTATGTGCCCTGCAGTGGGAGGAGGACGTGCCCCAGAGCGTAGGTAGTAATGTTCCTGTGGAGGGAGACCTTTTTGCCGTTGAAGAAAGGTTAGACTGTGTATACGTGGGTTTATGCAGGAATCCTCTTTCTTCGTCTCACTATCAGTTAGAGGAAGATTGGATTGTTTCCTTTGTTTATTATCCTCCGGTTTCCTTGATTATTCATTAATGAACTGAATCGAGTTATTTTATAATAGTGACGATAAATTCATCACAACAAGGTTAGTCCATGACTTACAAGATATAACAATTATGAACACCTAGTTGAAAGAGCAGAACTCTGGTCTCTGACGTTCCAATTTTGCGCAAGCAGAGCTGAACAATGATCAAGTTTATCTAGTGGCACTGTGACATTATAACTCCCTGGTTGCTAAAGATGTTTTTCTCAATATCACCGATTAAATCTCATTATACCCCCATGTACTGAATAAGAAAACAGTGTCTACGCAAAGCAGATTAACCAGCGTTTAATAATATATGTAAGACTCATTGCCCTTACAATCTCATCTTTACGATTAATTGTTAAATGTATCATTAATTTCATTTTTTTCCCGGAGGGCAGGCGGAACAAGTCCTTTTGTCACTGCGGCCACATATTGCCCATATTGTGATACTGACCCTTTCTTAGTAGAAGGCGTCGTACATACCCGCACCACGTAGGACGCCGAGTATGTCCTTCACCGCAGATTCCGCTATGATTTGGGGTTCAATACTCCCCTGAGCGAAGTATTCGAAACGCTTAACTGCCAAGGCAGGGCATTCACATAGGATGTGCTCTGCCGTCTCGTCCTTCTCGCCACAAAGTTTGCATTCCACTGCCTCTGAGATGCCCATTTTGTTGAGGTGATATCTCAGTGGGCAGTGCCTGGTGAGGAGGCTCGTCAGAACTCTCAGATCCTGCCTAGAGAGTGGCAGCGCTTTTGCCCTTTGACAGGTAGGCCTAACGAGCCTTTTCGCTTGTCTTAATCGTGGCTGGCGATGCAAATGGGCGCTCTTTTCCTGTATCTCCCATCGAGCCACCAGACGATTCAGGTGATTCTTCGTCATACCCATGTATGGTTCAGCCCCGATGGGTAGAGACCCCCAGCCCCTTCAGCCCCTTTTCGCAAAGCAGGCCTTTTCGTTGACCTCATACCCCCTGTAAGCCAGCACCCAGATGAGGTGAGAGCCTGTTATGGGCGCCAAGCTGCTTGAGGGCATGACGGCATTCCCATGCCAGCTTGGACCTAATACTATAGGCTTCAATAGCCTTTAAGGCGGCCTGGCTGTCCGAGAATATGTAGATCCGCTTGCCCTTGAATCCTTTGGTCAGCATCTCTTTAGCTACGATTTTTGCTACTTGCCACGCAGATCTTTATAGCTAGGATTTCCGCTTGAAATATCATGGCATACTCTCCCAGTGGCTTAGCGAGACTGTAATTGGGCCCTACAATGCACAGCCCAGCTCTGCCTTTCATAACTGAACCATCGGTGTACCACTGCAGGGCGCCCACTTCAGTCCAGAACATCTCCTTCTTCCATTGTTCCCGTGAGTGGACGCTAACACTGAATGGCAGTCGAAAGTTCTTCCACTCTGGCATAACGTCAGTAGCAAGGACTGCTGCCTCTTCTAGCTTGAACTGTCTAGTTGCTCCTTGGAGGCTCCCCTTGACCCTGTGTGGAGATATTTCCTGTCTGCAAACGCCTTACCGCTCCCAGGTAAGCAGTCCTCTGAATGTGTATATAAAGAGGTGAGATGTTCAAAAGGACTTCCATTGCAGCAGTAGGGCAGTGCTGTGGTCACTCCACTATCCACAGCCCGTGGTCGCGCCTGGTAGCATGGGCATGCTCCTGGGAAGATAACCCAGAACCAGAATTTCAAGGTAAACCGAATAAGGCGCAGAGTAAATGAAACGGACAGGAAAGTAGTTTGGACTACGGTGGCGTAAAAGAATAACACGATACGCGATGCTAGGAAGTTCGCCCCAAATTACCTAATGAATGGAAATACGATTGACGTAGTTCCCAACAAATTTCACCACGTTAGGAAACACAAAGAAGATAAGATCAAGACCTAGGAAAATTCTTTGAAGGCGCGTGAAATAAACAAGAAAGATAGTACTCGAAAAACACGTGCTTTCAAAATAGGAGAACAAGGATACACAAAAAAACGGGAATAAATTGAATAGAGATGAATTGTATGAAGTTCGAAGCGGACCATTCTCGATTGCCGAAAAACTTTCAGATTCGGTTGTCATCGTTGACGCACGGTTTACACAAAATGGTTGGCGTCGTTATCACGTTAGTAAAATGGTACTCCGCCAGGTTCATGTATGCCAATTTTAAAACTGCGTGTGCAGGGGATATCATCTAGAAGAGACGTGAGGGATTTGTAAGCTTCTTCGTACTTCCAATCTCATCCTAATCATTAATTTTTAATTATATCAAAATCATTTTTTCCATTTTTTTTTTGTTCAGTATTATTTGGTACACGGAAGCGTAAGCATCGCTGCGTGAAGTTTCATTTCCTTCTCGGATAGCCTTTGTAATGACTTTCGTTTTATATTCAGGTCAGTTTTGTTTTTGCAATTTTGTCGTCATTTTGCACTTACAGCATTGAATTTCGTCGAACACATTCTCTTTTCATCAGAAGCCGAACGGACGAGCGAGCCCTGAAATGAGATTTTGGCCACATTCGAGGTGGAGGAAGAAAACCACATTTCAAAATTTTACGGTTCTTTTGACACTGCCCCACCCCTCCCCTTTTCAAAACGAGTAAAAGTATGACATTCTAAATCCTCCGCACACGGGCAATTGAAGGGCAAGAAAGGAAATAGCGTCTAAATCTAGTAGAGCGTCTAGAGTCGACGTGTGCACAGATCATCAAGCCAGCGAAGACGTTGGTTTTTAAATCTACAAAGATGGGAATGACGTGGGTGGTGGAACAGTTGGTTGTGGCTTCACGGTTTACTTCGGGTTCGTCTCAATTACCAGCAACTATTTAGTCTAGGAGCTCTGCTCAAACTTCAGGTGGAGTAGAAAAGAGCAAATTTTCAGATCTCTTTAGGCTTCGGCAGCAACGAGTTCTTTGAGAGAAGAATCATATTTCAAAACTCATTTAATTGATTCACAGTTACTTTACAATATCCAACATAAATTCTAATAACAGTCGATTTAAAAAGAAAGAACGATTAAAATTCGACACTCCGGATCTGAGTTATTTTGTTTTGATGGGCTCACGTAGATGAGCAACACAATCAAACGACTCTGGAGTACGAACGACGTTCACGTGAAATTTGATATTCTCAAAACGGAGATTAGTGGTGAAAAAATACCGTCGAATCGCTACACTAATTGCCACCTTCATTTGGGTCGTAGCATACAGTCTTCCTGAAATTGACACATTTTTCAGTATTTGTAGAAATTTGTATTGTACAAACTCTAAAAACAATGAATACATCGCAAAATGGAACGATGGAAGAACTTTGCAGGAGCCTGTTCAGCCATTCGTTCTTTTCATCTTTTTTTTTCGTCGCCCTTAAAATTGGACTTAACTCAATAAGACTACGCAGGAGACACTTTAAAAAAAAAAACAACTATTTTTTTTACAAAGCTACTCTTGTAAAGGATGAGGGATATGGTGGGGAAGCTGTCTCTTCGAAATTGCTCGACCCTGTACTGGTTTAGGTTATCGATATACTTATTCGTATATTATTATACTATTTGTACATATTTTACTTTTGTTCATTGAGCAATTGTCTACTAACTTTCTACTCTCTCCTCCTTTTTTTCGTTTGTTTTCTAGTTACTTTCTCTCGACATGCTTTCGCGCGTAGGAAAAGAAAACGCATGACACCTTTAACAGTTTGTATGTCGGTCGATTCGGGGATATTTCTAGTATGGACGGTATGAAAAACTATATCACATATAAGTTACGCGGGGTTGTTATTGCTAGTACTAGAAAACCGAATAAATGGGTACGTTATCCGACTTTTCTTAATTTTATGTGGCGCGTAATCTGCCTCTGAGGTTTCCGACGAAACTATCTTACCTGGACACCCTCGCATCCCCTGGCTGAATGGATTGTACGCTCCTTTGGGGCGCTTAGCTTCAGCTTCTGGTGTGAAATGTTCAGGGTAAAATTCCAATGGCTTTTCCCAGTATTTAGAGCTGCGATTGAGCATGAGCATGTTGAACCAAATAAGTGCACCCGCCGGAGCCACGTAATCGCCTGCAAAACAGGTAAGATAGATTTCGTCATGATAGAAATTCTGCGAGGCAAACAGTTTACTACATGATTATGATTTGCAACATCGTCGAAAAGAGAAGATTGTAGTTAAGTGTGTACGTCATACATCGTACTTCATTAAAAAATAAAACTAATGGTAACAGTTCATTCACGATATTGGTAGACCCTTCCAAGAAATTGGAACTGTACAGTTTTTCCATCTGTTGCCGTTGATCTGTATATCAAACGATTTCTTTGGGCCTGTTCCATTATCAAAATCACCGTTCTCAAACACTCAGTTACGAGTTGTATCAGAGCAAAGTCATGGAGGTTGCAGTTTTGCTATCGTGCAAGAGCCTGGGCACTCGCTCAGCAGATGCGACCAGATGCTACCAGATACGGCGTAAGCTTCGCGATTGCCTAGTCTCTAAGCCCTTACGCTGGTACGATAGGTAGGCGAGAAGAAAGGGGCGAAGTGAGCTATGCGATTACCTCTTCTCTAAGCACTCACACTCTTAAAATAGGCGGAGGTCGAAACGCACGCATCACAATTGCTTGTCCCACCCGGAGAAAACTGCATGAGGAGGTCAACTCCCAGACGTTTTCGAAACGCGATATTCGTGGACGCCCGCCTTTCTCGGGTTAACTTCACCCCATTGTCCCACGAATCACATATTATATCTACTCGGAAGAGCTACAGCAGGTTGTTATTTAGCCACTCTCACAGTGGAGAGGTGTTGCCCATGTTGACCCTGCGGAATCTGTCCCATGCGAGAGATCTCAATCTGATTTCCCACCTGACCTAACTATTTACTTTCGTGGCATGTTTCGTATGGTTTGTTGAATCGAATGGGATGGGTCATGGAGGTGCGAGCCAATCATTTGCAACGTTTTCCTGACAGCCCGGATTTATTATGGATCAACAACTCTAAAATTTATTCTCTTAGAAATTGTTAACTTATTGAGTTGCTCTCGTTATTTTACCACGAGTAGGAACCTCTACAACGTGAAAATCTGAAGAAAACTCATCTACCTAACGAAAACTCTTAAACCATCTAACGAAAAGAGAAACTACACTTGAAAATTCATTATGGCGTCACATATTTACGTGCTAGCTGAATATCGAATTCAAGTCAAAGTATCCAATCGTGTCAACATGGGAAAACTTGGCAGAAGGCTCTTGATAATCAGAAATGTAATTATGAACTATTGGAAGAAGGTGAACGCAAATATGCTCTCTGTTGGCGTTTAGAATTAAATTTAATGAATATATGTCGGAAATCTGGCATCTCTACTCTTCTAGGGTAGACACTAGATTTCCTAAATATATTCCAGTTTATTTGTTTCTGGGAGAGAGATAGCATTCGCATCTTTATCACTTATTTAACCAACGAAAGACCAGAGAGTCCAATATATTCTTAAAATTAAAGTCAGGAAGAAAATCAGTGTACGAAACAAACGATGCCTCACCTAATTCTACATCCTTCTCCAACTTTCGAGCCACTCCTGGTACCCCGGAATGTCTGAAGGACTCCTTTATGACCATTTCTAAATACACCATTTTATTAATTTCTTCGACTGTAGGAACGTGATCGGAGTCACCCATCAGGTCACACTGCTCTTTGTAGACTTTTTCTTGAATTTCAGGATGCATTGCCAGGTACAAGAAGGCACTCGCTAAGTTGTTCTGAGTAGTGTGAACTGCCTGAAATTGGATTTAAGTAAGCCTTTAGATACTTCAAAATCTGGAAAACTTGGAATATTCAAACAATCTGGGGTGTTATGGACGATATGGGTCTAAGAATTAGGACGGAAGCTCTCACGTAACGCCGCGTCAGTCCATGACTAACACGGCAGAAATTGATTGGCATCCACTCCATTCTTGTATCATTCACATTTTGTAATTTTCCACAAAATATCGTACTTCTGAATTAATTAAAAAATCTACTATCAGTCAGAATGAATGGAAATATTCAGGAGTAATTTTGGATGAGTATTTGTTCCGTTTGCCAAACCACCATTGTGGTCCGTGGGAGCAGTTTTGGAAACACGTATTTGTGAAATGCGTGTTCACGTAGCTTATTCACGTTTGTTTAGATCGTGCATGGCTTACTGCTCCAACAAAATCCGCAGCAACTTGTGATCTTAGTACCCCATCGATCTTTTGCTCCTTAGCGTATTTTAGTACGTGGTCAGCGAAGCACTCATCCCACTCGTCACCTGGCGGAAAAAAGTGAAATCATTAGCAACAGCAGCAGCTGTTTTACCTCACATTTATAAATAGCTTTCTTTTGGTCGCACCTCAATGGCCTGTGCACTTATGAACCTTTTCTCACTGAGAACCTTCTCTTCGTCGGAGAAATCAGAGTCAGACAGATCGTAGTCGAAGTCCATTGTTAATGCAATGATTTAAAATTTAGGTGACGAAAACCCAATAGAATAGAATAGTAATAAAATCGCGAAAGCGCAAACGAAAACAGAACGAGACTAGCGAAACACAACCGAAAATGGTTGCCAACAAACTAACTGATAACGGTTAGCTATCCAATAACTAACGAGCAAAGAGACGAGTTAAAACATAACTAACAGCTAGCGCTAACGCGGTGTCAAAGTGAATTGATGAACGCGTCTTCGGGAGTTAACGAACGATTTGACTTAGTCAACCTTTAGTCAAGCTAGCAAATGACATTGATAAACCGGCCCTAGGTCTTCGATTTTATCAGCTCGAGAATAGTCAGAAGATCAGTCAAGGGAAATACAACATTCACCTCTGCCGCAGCTTTGAATATAAATATGAATTTGGGGTTCCTAAATAAATAACAATAATCGATCACCTCGTAACCTGCTCCTAGTTGCTTTGCCTGAGAGCGTTTTGTTTCTCAAAGGAACTTACGAGTCTTCGGATTCTCCACCCACCACCCACTGTTACTGGAGCCAGTGAAATAACGTCTTTCATCCACACAAATTGGTTACAACATGTGAGATCATGTTTTTGGGCCACGCAGTGCACTCTTGTTCCATACTTTTTGGTTCTTTGAGCCAGATATTACGTTATATGAATGCGTTCAACACTCACAGCCATCACCGCCCCCCAGGATCTACTTCGGTATCTATCTTCAACAGGCGGCAGTTGTCGCCCAGTTTCAGCAAAGTGGAACTTGGCTTCGCCTTCAATTAGAACGTAGCACCTGTATTTTAGCTAAAATCGTGGACTATGCTCGTTTACTTTTCTTGCTGCATGCTTAAGAACTTTTCTTCGTCAAGCCACAAGGCGCATGCCCGGATCTGGGTTGTTACGCTGCAGCGAGAAGTTGGCTAGTATGAGTATGAGCTAGTTCTTCAGAAGTCAACTACTTTTTTTCAGTCACCCTTTTAATATCAAAAGGTCATGAGTTCAACGACCATGGGAAAATGGTAGGTCTGTTTTCTTATCAAAATGACTGTTATTTCACACTCATAAGAGAGTTAAATCTGTCGAAAGTCATGGAGGATGCGGTTTCGCCAGCATACCAGAGCAAGGACACTCGCTCAGGATCCACCGCATCCAGACCTATGGCAGGTTGTAATTTGTCGTCACCAGCTTTACTGGGTAACGGATACCTGGAACGGCTGCCACGCTACAAAAGTAGAGCTATCAACACCACCTGAGAGCTATTGCTTATATATTGGTAACCGCTCATTCTGTACCAAATGCGTTGACTGTGCTGGTCTCTTTGTCTTCTCCTGTAGTTGTGGCACTTGATCCCACCATGAAAAATATCGACTCATTACCTCCTTGTGATTGTCTTTATCCCAATCCAAGCACTTCTGTTTCGTGAAATCCATCGTTACCTCCTTGGAGGCCAGTAGGCGAGCGATGAACGGGTACTTTTCTGCTCATATGATCCCTTCCGGCTTCATAGGTTTGTGGCGGCTTCTGGATTGAGTACTTGACGACACTCCAGGCCAAGCTTTAAGGACTATCACTAAAGTGCCTAATCCTTTCACTGGACAGTAGAGTCGATTATCACCCCTAAATGACATCCCTCCTCCACTCCCCCCCCCCCCCAAGGTTCTTGGATCAAATTTAAAAGCCTCCTCCAGAGTGGTTTTGGCAATCGTCGCATAGCCTCGGTTCATATTGCGGTTGTAACTCTCGTCCTAGTGGGCTGTGGCTCCTGCTAACACCAACGAACACTTTCATAGATACGAGTACTTTGTTCACCATGCTCGCTTGCCAGCACGCAGTTGCTTCCTTCCACAGACATCTTTATGCTTTCCACGTTGTTCGTACTTGTTGTATTCCAACAACATGTATCCCAACCTCATTTTCATCTGTTGGTGGATTTGGTGGAGAAATAGCCCTCATCACGCTTTTTCCCTTCAATGACGCTCTCCAAAAGATGAATATTATTTAGGATTTCTCGCTTGTAGCACTTACTCACTGATCCCAGTTTAATTTAAGCCTCGTTAAGTGCGCACAGTTGCATTTTCTCTTACCAAAATGCTCTTGTAAATTGCTACGTTTACATTGCATCGCATCATTGCAATACGCCCACACTAGTTCTGCTTCCATTGGAACAGTGCGTGATGCCCACACTGTAACCCGTTAATATACAGCGACAAAAAATTCCCTCTTCATTTTCACTGTTATTCAAGCCACTGAAATAAAATGGCGGGCTTCTTTTTATATTGACTATTTTACCATAATCGTAGGAAATCAAATTGTAAGGGGTTGCACACCCTCGTCTAATGACTATATATCGTGGCCTTTACTGTGCATATGCACACAACTATCACGGTTGTGTGGTCTATTCGAAGCCAATGATTTAAAAATAAAAGCAAAATAAGGTTTCACTGAAGTTTTATGAGCACTTACCTACATCAATCTTCTTCAAATGTGCGATACGCTGTTCGAATAGCTGTGAGAAAATAAATCAGACATTGATGACAGTTCAACATGTGTCCATAGTTATTTTGTCGTAATGACTAAAACGGGCACCCATTAACTAGAGCCAGATTTATCTCGAGGTTTCCAGGCGAATCTTGGCTTTCGGACTGAGAGTTTTAAACTTGGCAGAACTTAAGCGCCTAGTACAGGGACCGCGCTCCACCGACGCGTACCAGGTACCTCGCTATGAGACCTCAAGTATTATTTACAATAGTTTCCAGTCCATGCGAAGCCCCATTTAATGATTTCTGATACTAGGCAGGGATTGCGAGGTGCTTTCTTTTAATTTGAAGCGTCCCCTAAGCAACTAACGTCATCCAGTACTTCTCCTAGTTGTAGTAGCTCCCCAGTTGGCCTTCCTGTTGTGAGTGCGTTCGGTATTCTCTCCTGAGATTCGCTTCGATTTTGTCGTTAATTCTCCCACGAGGAGTGTAAGCGTTTGGAAGGGTTGTCACATCGACTCATATGTACAACTGCCTTCAGTGACCATCGTCCTCCGTTTTCCCTTTCAAGTCTACTTCACACAAATATTACCTTCTTTTGTCTCACTTTTTGTCAGTTAAGAATTAATTCGGTGACCTAATTATATAATTGTCTAGTCAAATCTCCTTCCGCCAATCATTTCATTCAATCCAAGCAAACTTAGTTCGTTTGTACTATTAGAAAAGTAGTCTGATTTCTTTCAATCATTGAACTCAAACGGGTCAGTATGTGCATGGTATTCCAAGCCCTGAAATTCGGGCTCAACTAAGCCCTATGCTCTGGAACATCAAGAACACGACAACAGTTAAAAGCTGTTTTGCAAATTTTCAGTTCTAGGGATTGGTTTAATTTTTTGTGTGATTTATAATGGCGCAAAACATTGGAGATTGACGTGGACCCGAAATCTGAATGTAGGCACGATTTATCTGCGATTCTCTCCGAAAATCGACTCAGTTGTCATAAACGAAGATTGACGAAACAAATTCAATGAAAATATAAGAGGGCTTAGCTCACCCGTAGTCATTTCACGCTTGTTCATTCCCCTACACCCGACGTCTTAATGACTGCCTTCATTGAATCTTACATTTATTCGCTATTACGCAAGAAATATTCCTAAATTTAACTACTGCTGTTGAAACCCTTGCGATCCCAAGTACATCAAACGGAAAAAAGTCCTTGCACACATGTATGGCATACGGTATAAATAATTATATTCACGATGGTACGACATTACAATAGAATGCAGCTTACCTCAGTTAGCACGACTAGCAGTCTACTTACACTACCGTTGAGTATTTTGTAGTTTTTGGTTAGTTCGTAGATGCAATTAAATTCCCCGGTCAAATCAAACATTCTCAACATTAACATATTCATCAACCTGCAAAGAGAAATTTGGATTAAATAAAAAACCTCGTACCAACGATTTGAAATGCCCATTACACGTCTCACACCTAAATTTGTTGTGGCTGTTGTTACCTCACTCATACATTACGTATTCTCTGGCGGTAGATTGAAGAAGGTAAATTAAATATAGGTGGCTAGAGTTTTATCTCGCCAAAACGGTACATTATCGTGCAGCTATTTTGGAACTGGATGAATTTGTAACATAATTTCATTTCCTCCCAACGTCACCCTTTCTGACGTTAAGCTGAAGGCCAAAGTATGTTTTACGCTATAAACGTAGTCACAGTCAAACTTCCCACTTTGATGCTTGCTCCAATGCATATTGAAAGCAGAGATTTGGCTCGCTTGTAAGGTAGAAGATATCCTCAGCTGCCAGTTTCTCCTGAATTGTTAATGCGGTGATAAGAGAACCAGCAAATTGACAAATATCTGTCACACCTGGCTGCTGAATGATTGCAAAAACTGCGCTTGCACTATTAACTAATAAATAGTCTGTATTTTCACATGAATTGATCTGGTTGAATCTACCGCCCAAGCAAAGAAGACGGTCAAGAGAAACAGGTGCTCAGATGCTGCAATTTAAGCGTTCTTATTTTATTACTGAATAAAGAGAGTCCTGCTAAATCAAACTTCTCAGTTATCAAAACAATTAAAAGGACGAGGAAATAATTTTCTCGAAGACAGCGATAGAAATAAGAGAACAACCCAACCATCAATGGTAAATAAACCACAAAACTATGTAAATAAAATAAAGCTTACTCATCCAGGTCATGATGAACACGGGGAAGCTTCTTCTTAAGGTCTGTCAGATCTGTGATTCCCAGGTGCGTTTCTGAAACACCGCAAACGTAATGTTTAATTGCATTCAGTAAGCGTAACAGTTACATAAAAACTGGCAGCGCTTAATTTTCCGGCAGTTATTGAGTCACTCCTACTTATGCCAGTACCATCATCGAGTGGTCCGTGGTCATGAGACGTTTAACTTGATTTTTCCGAGAGGGTCGTGTTTAATGTTAAGAGATTATCGAGTGAAGTGTGAGAAAGGGTAGTAAGTGACACGGCTTGAATTCCGGAATTTCTTCGGTTGCTTTTAACAGTTTCACGACGTCATTAAAAAGGTTATTTTACAAATGCATGCATTGTTTGAGCTCATGATTACGTAAGTTTCCAACCTACTTCGTGGGGCTAAAGAGTGTAAAAGTTGTCTGTATGATTATGTAGTTTTGTTATTCTTGACAGCTGTATAATAAACAGATATGTTTTTTTGGGGTTCAATCAATAATGGCACATAGTCTGTGGTAACGTTTCGCGGATGTAATTCTCCCTCGTAATCATGCCAGCTGATACTGTTGCAATCGGTGACACGCGAGTTGAAAAAGTTGTCCGTCTCATAACACGCATCTTCCTTGTCATCAGTGATACCGTTATACCGTTGCATTCGGTGACACGTGAGTTGGACAAGATGTCTGTCAAAACACGCGTCGTTCCTTGGTCATAATGTATTGATCTGGGGACCAGTCCAGATTACCGTAATGATAGCTGAGGTTATGGCCCTACATTTCAGTGCGAACATTGGACGATGATCTTACAGCGACATGTCAGGACGAATTTAATCAGACGCACCTAAGACCCCACGAGTACCCACCACTAACTAAACTATTACTTCAAGAATTTACGAGGTGTTAAGTGTACACTCAGTAGAGAAAGAGTCGGAAAAAGGATCCCTACAACGTTCAAGTTGTTTTGTGTTGACAGTTGTATAAAATCTAATAGTCTTTGGAAAATATAGAGAGACATACATCATCAATATCATACCAAAAATGTTGTCCACTCATCACAAAAATAAAACTATAGTGAGTTCGCCATAGGAAAGGCAATAAGAACAAAGACTTATTCTGGCCACACTGGGGAACGATGCGCGTTGTGAGTCGGACAACTTGTCCAACTCGCGTGTCACCGACTGCAACAGTATCACTTTCGATGAAAGCGAAATATCGAGAAAAAAAATTGTTAATAAATTCACCAGTAATGTTCAACATCGAGTACTCGCAAGTCATTAGATCCATAACGAAGCTCGTTGGGTTTGCGGCGATTGAATCTCGAAATCTTTTTGCATTCTTGTCAAAAACTTCCAACCACGACTCTAAATATTTTGGGTGCAACGTTTTGTCCAGGGGCTTCCTCAGTAATCTCCATTTCTCTTCTGAAAATGAGACAAATGGTGAAGCGAGAAACACGAGTTTGGAATTGCGTAAATGTAAAGATAACAACGCATTGAATGCTAACAAAGAGCGTGTTCAATCTTTTTGTAATTTGTGCGACCCATCACACAACTTTCCACGTGGAGTTAATTGTGTCATTTACTTGGTGTGGGTGTTAACTGTGATCGAAATGCCCCAGGGCGAGTCTCCTCCATTGCGCTGTGATCGAGGATGACCCTGAGGTACCCCCACTTTAAAGGTATTCACAAGGGTCAATCTCAACGCAATGGAGGAGCCTCGCCCTGAGGGAACCGGGCTTCGTGATCGCGGTTAACCCCCTCACTAATTTATCTCCAAACGAAATTTCACTTAGTTTGTTTGAATCTGATACACCTTAACTTAGAGTTCTGTTTTGAAACTGGTAGCGCTTAGAGTTTCAGAATTATTGAGTAGCTCCTACTTATGCTACGGCCTGAGTGATCAGTCTTCATATGGCTGTCAACATGATCTTTTTTAAGAAGGTTCGCTTTCGCCATTTCGGAAAAAGCTGGTGGAAACTGTAACACATGCTAGTAAATCGTAGGTAGTGAGTTGGAATTTCTGATGTTTCTACAGATTAACTCACGAAAGTAACTATGTTAAGCGTTCACGGTATAGGTAGGTAGCCCATTGGAGTACCACTCTGATTTTTATGAAAATGCTATTATCCTATGAGCGAGTTTTATAAAGAAATGTATGATCTACTATGTACACAAGCTCTGTTTGGCGCAAACCGCCGAGTCAGTCTGGGTTTTTTGACCTCGGAATGACCCCACCTGCCCTAAGGGCAAAGTCATTGTTTCTCCGAACGCCCTTTGTTACCTGCGGAAATTCCACCTCCGCAGTTATTTCTAACGGCAACGTATTTCCCCAAAGTGAGTTTCCCATCTTTCTTTTCCCACTCTTCAATTTCAGATACCTCTCCAGAACAGCCAGCTCCTTCCAATCTTATTCTTCTACGAAGTCTCGCTCAGTCATCTCCAGTTCTCCCAACACAGCCATCTAACACCTCTCACGATACACCTATTCTCCCCACGAACACTTGTTTCACCTTTCATCGATATCTAATTCGAATTTCTCCTTCCTTCTCCGTACAACCAGTTTCACGCCTTCAGAGCCTCCCTTGTTCGCGTTTGTATACTCAAATCATATCCTATTCAAGTCACATCGTCTTACATATAAGTCATCAAATCTTGTGATATACCAACTCTTCAAATTACAAGTTTGTTCTCAACTAAAACCCATCTCCGAGATTCATTCACGTCTATCCTGGTGAAACAAGCTCTTCATCTTCGTTCACTGCATGTTCCCCGGAAAGATAAGTTAGTTGCGAGTTCCCCGTACGTTTGATCTAAATCGCACCAGCCACTTCTAGGAAAATCAGATAGATAAATGATCATTCAATCGGCAAATCATATGTTTGGATGGGCACAGAAATAATTAGGTCGGTAAAAGTCAGTTTTGCATTTACTGCGGTAATATCGAATACGTACGAAAAGCACGATTGTTGAATACAAGGGCGAGACGATGAACTTGAATCAGGCGAAAATTAGTTAGATGAAAGAGAGAGAGAGAGAGAGAGAGAGAGAGAGAGAGAGAGAGAGAGAGAGAGAGAGAGAGAAGAAATAAAATGAAATATAGTGCGCGTGACACAGTGGACAGTTGAACTGATGTGAGTATGGACGAGAGTTGAAAGAGAACGTACCTGAGGAAGATCAAGTGCAAACTGGTGGCTTAGCAGGGGGTAAGAAATGCTATAAGGGAAAGAGAACGCGCAAATTTCTCGAATGGTTTTTTTTCGACTCAGAAGCCTTCAAAACGTGAAGCTCTGAAGTCAATTCCGTCTTTAGTCATAATTTTATATTGCACTCCAAGGGGCCGAAAAAGATGAAATAGATGTAATCTGCTGTAAATTTTTGTTTTCAGCATTCCCTCACACCTCTTCTTATTGCTACCCAGTTCTCATAGCCATAAAGCCATGCACATCATAAAATTGAAAGAAACTTTCACGCTCACCGTTTCTCGTGGCGAAAATTCCGTCTCCGGCATAATCAAAAATTTTGTATATCTCCCTAGGTTTTTTGGAAGCAATTCCTTTAGTGAGAAGGGCCTGAAACACAAGAACCCGAAATCACAACATTTCGTAAAGTCCTTTCAATGTAAGCTTAGACTATCATAAAACACACACGATGAAAAGATTGCATTAGAAATTGCTTACGTTCGTGGAGGCTGCATCGCTGATCATCAATAAAAACTTGGGTCCTATCCAAAGACCTGATACTGGGCTGTCGGGGAGATAAGTCTCAAATGCCTTAAACAATCCTGCAATTAAAAATAAAGCGTGAGTCTGCGAAGGGCCTTGTAACAGAGAATACCGGTTGAAAAAAGAATGAAGGAACGAAACAACCTGAGCCAAGGAAGCACTTCACTTCCAAAGGGAGCTCGAGAATGCTCGCCCTCACACAGCGCCCTTCCGAGGAGAATGTGCTGGTCACTCCTTGCACAATGCGAATCACAATCTCATAATTCGCTACCACTTTTTCTACTCACTCACGGAGAGAGCTGGCAAAAATGTCTGTAGGTGTTCCCAAGAAACTCGTTGGCGACCCCTTGCAGGGTATCTAATGCGTTTTTCGCTCAGCCAAAATAAATAAATACATAGGCCTCATGTTATTTGGATCTGGCATTATTCTGCTCCGACTCTGGGTAACAGGAGACCGGAGACTACCGTCACCCGCTATTCGTTCCTCGGAACCAGGAATTCAACTCCCCTCTCCCCCTCGCCTACGTTAAAAGGACTCCGAACACGCACGGTAAGCCCTCTCATGTCGGAGCTGAGTTTAGCACCAGTCAATAATTTTGGGCTATTATCTTGATTATAACATCTTTTTACAACCAAACCCTCTTACTAAAAATACGACACTGACTGTCACGTCCGTCCGCCGTCCCCCTAGCGGGCCATATTTCGCCTTTAACGTTGTCTAAAAAATCACACAAAAATTTCATTTGGTATCCAGTTGTGTTTGCCCAGTCGACCATCCGATCGGCGAAACCACCCTGATGCTTTTGATTTGGATCGAAACTCTTCTTAAGCCCTCTAAAATGCTCAACTATGGAACGATGATGAAAACCGCACGGTAAATTTCGACAGCAACTGACTTTTCTCCAAAAAGCTATTACAATACGCAGGGAAATTCTCGAAAATATCACTATGATATTCAATAAATTAACTTCACAACGAAGGTTCTATGAAAGTAATAAGATGATTAGGCTCAACCGAATATTACGTAACGGTTTATCCTCGGCTCTATAAAGTAGAAAGGAAAGTTATGTAATCGGCTGAAAAAAAAATTTTTAGTTTTCTTCAGATCTTTACGTTTCAGACCCCCCTGAGTCCGAAAAACACTATTTGGGAAAATGGTCTGTGCGTCTGTGAACAATTTTTTGGAGAAAACCACCGTGTCAAATCAGCTCAAATTTCATATCTCGCCCGCAGGTTACCTGAAACGCCAAAATAAGGGTATGAACACAATCCACCGAAATTTAACTATAGTTATCATAGTGATCAAAACACCAAATTTTTTTTCTCAGAAACGGCTCTAACGATTTTGATTAAATTTTTTATATTGATAGCTCTCAATATGGCAACTATACCATAAAATTCCCATCTATGGGAAAATGACGAGAGCAGCACAATAAATTGCCAACATTTTCGACGAAAATGGTTTTTAGCGCGGTTTTTTCCTTATAAACTCCGCTAAAATGTTACTAGAATGTTTTTAAAAAAATGGTATTGTAGTCCAATCTAATACTGAAATTCTTGAATTTCAACTACCGCCGTTTCGCTTACTACGAGTTCTAGCGGTTTTACTCGATAACTCTGCAAAAATGATTACTATCCTCTTCAAAACAATCGTGTTCTCAGCCTCATTAATCCTCTATGCACCAATTGCTCAGTAATGGTTCTGGAATGAGTACGAGCAGCACAATAAATTCCGGAACTGTAAGCGCTACCGCTTTCTGCTGCCGTGAAGTGTTGTTTGACCAAGTTCAAATGAACTGAGTGGTAAATGAATTGATGAAGTGGACAAAGCCACGTAAAAAGTGAATTGACGTAGAGCTAAGGAAAGTTCTGTGTTGCAACGCACCAGATATTTATTCTTTCGAACAGCTTGACCTAGTCTCACACCTCCAATCAGCATCAAAAAACAGCAGTAAACCATACGAAAGATGACCTGACTACGATGCTACGATGAAACGACGAGAACTAAGTAGGCAATTGGCACGAGAGTCGTGCTGGCGGGTGGTTTTAATCAGACGGGAGGGAGTACAAACGAAGAAACGATTACTTTCGCTGTTGTGAGTTCTTCCAATTAGTATGATTTAGCTCGCTGGGATTACTCTATTTTCGATTTAAACGCAGCCGAAAACCTCTGAGAATTGTTCCATTCGACTCAGCATCTAAAATACCTAGAAAACGATACCGAACAGGGCGTATTTGCGATAGAACTGCCGAAATTCCCTTTTTGTTAGTTTTTTTTAACCATATGTTGCCTGCCCATAACAACCTTGGGTTTAGCCCGTTCGGATTGCCGAGTAGGCGGACATACGAGTTCGTCTAGATCAAAAACAATGAAATCACAGTAAATATTGTGAATCAAGGTATACTAAATGAAAGAACTCACGGAACAATACAGCGAATGTGTGAGCCCATTCTCGGTTTGCTCGTATTTTCCAGGTCAATTGAAACTCGGCATACAGGAAATGTTAGCGAAATCCGCAGGGCTGTTTTTGAGAGAAAAAACATTTAGTGTTTTGATCACCATGACAACTATAATTGGTTTTGAACCGATTTTTCTCGTACCCTTTTATCGGCGTTTCATAATGATCAGCTTGAGCTGTTCGATTTAATCGTTGTCTCTCAACCGTGTTCATAGACACACGGACGATTTTCTCAAACGGTCTGTTCGAGATCGTCTTGAAACGCGAAGATCAGAGGAAAATGTTGGTGTCGTTTCGTTTAAGTAAATTCCCTTCCTAGTCCGTAGAGCTAAGAAATGTAATTATGAGAAACGTGCCTACAATAAAAAGAATGGTATCGCCTGACCCTTATTTTGGCTTCCCATGTTGACCGGGATTAAATACCAAATTTGCCTTTCTATTGAGTAATAGAGAAATGTGAACACGCGTGAATGGGAATAAACGCCCCTCCCCAAACCATGACTCCTGTTCGTTTGAGCTCTCTCCTCCTCCTCAGACGAACCACCCTCCTGTCTACTGATGTCGTGTACACTAATACCTTGTATGATTATTCAAGCACTATCGTTTATATTAAATTGGTTTCAGCACTGCACGTTCGAATTCATTTAGTGCACCTAGCTTGCGGATAATTTAGTTTCAGGTTTAGCTTATGATGTAGCTTGGAATTTTCTGACGTTAGCCTTAAATCAATTGTAGGTAATAATTGTAAAGGTGAATTAAATTCTCACAATGACGTCACTGAATTTACGTCATTACTGATTATTGAACTGTGATAAATATATCCATTATATAAATTAATGCAGTTGATAAATATTTTATATTAATTCATAAATATATAATAATAACCGGGTTATTAAGTAGCAAAATACTATTCTGAAATAAAAGTCTAAGTACGTTGTTAGTCGTTCCTCTTTGTGGAGCTAAGGGGAAATAACCGAAATAATTTAACAATTTAAAATTGAAGTTTTAACCTTCGTTGGTTCTGTCTTTCAAAAAATGAAGAGCGTTCCCGATCAGCGGCCACGGTGTTCCAGTTGGTAATTTCTTTTTTCCTCTCGACGTGTATCTGTAGCGGTAAATAGCTTCCAGTATGCAGTAAACGACGAACGAACCTACTCCGATGAAGAGCCACGACGAAAACGACATTTTAACACCACTGAACCAACCAACAATGAATGAAGTGAACAACCGAATGTACAGTTCTTATATTAGAAGTGATTTAGGGGGGTGGGGGAGAGATGTGAATCTGAGGAGGGATCTCAAGGGCGATCCACCAAAATGTTTAACCCGTTTCAAAAGCTTTTGAGTGATTGATCTCCCCAGAGCAGATATCTTTGCCATCCTTGGAATCACGCTACGTGCCGTTTTTTCTATGGATGGGTGCATTGAGAGCCTAGCCTGGAAAACGAAGATAAAGTGCAAAACATTACGCTACTTTCGCAATCAATGTAAAGTCGACCGTGAAGACTCCTGTAAATAGGTAAGCTTTATGTTTGTTCAGCGCATTTCATTAAAAACGTTTGCAGAGCACGAAATGGTATTAATGCGTGGAGCGTCGCATCACACAACGTTCCTCAGTATATGTCAGTTTTCATGGATTTAACTTTTTAGAGAAATTAGATTTAGAAATTTATGGGAGTGTTCCTACTGACGCCACGACAATTATGAGCGATCAGCAGGTGAATCGTGAGACTGTCAATACAGATTGGGTACAAACTGTTACAAATGGTGGTCAGTGAAACGGCGGTGGTTTGAGTTCGGAATTTCTGGGGAATTTCTTATTATCCTACCAACGCTACGCCTAATAGTCTATTGCACTGCCACACTGAGTCTTTTGAGAATGCAAGCGACATAAGAGCGAGAACAACTTGCCACAACCTGCTACATATACGGGCGCTATTCCTTTCTTCAACACGTTTCTACAGGAACATTTATGAATAGAATAGAATAACAATACGTAGGTATCAGCTAGTTGAGAGTATCCCATAAGTTTGATTGAAATCGTTACAGCCGTTTTGGAGAAAATTGGAAGAACGGTAAATTAATATTCGACAAATGTAAGAAATAATGACGAGGGACGAAACGTGGATACAAGCTGCTAAAAGTAAGTAAGTTTGATCAAATCCAGTGAAGCAGTTACTCTGGAAATGACAAACATTTCCAAAACTTTTTCGACACGCTTGGGTTTTTGTCTGTCGTTCAATTCGAAAACATTTTGTGAGTTTGAAAATCGTTCTTGAAGTCCATTGGAAATGGACCCCTCTCCTTGGTCGTTTCTCTTTGTAGAGCTAAGGGGAAATAATTCAAAATAATTTAAAATTGAAGCGTTAACCTTCGTTGGTTCTGTCTTTCAAAAAATGAAGGGCGTTCCCGATCAGCGGCCACGGTGTTGCAGTCGGCAATTTCTTTTTTCCTCTCGACGTGTATCTGTAGCGGTAAATTGCTTCCAGTATGCAGTAAACGACGATCGAACTTACTCCGATGAAGAGCCACGAGGAAAACGACATTTCGATAACTGAACAACGATGAATGATGCGCGCGTGAGAATTCGCCTTTCTTATATGGCGAGGGGGCGCATTATTTTCTAGGAGTCGAGTCTCAAGGCCAAAAGAGTGTTATGATAGTGCATGGACGAGTTTCTTCCAAACAACCTCAACAAATCACCTCAAAAATAATTGATCCGAAACATGTCATAACCTTCCTGAGCTCCACATGAATTTTTATCAGCCAAGCAACGATTAAAGTCTGTTTTACATTCATATTATGTAAACTTTCTAGAACGTAGCTCAAACTCCTTCACAAAAACTCACGGCACGAACAAAGTTCCGGCATTTATTGAATAGTTCCTACTTACGCAACGATCGTGTTCAGTTGATTTGCGAGGCTCTCAACCACCGTATTATTGACAGTAGTTTGAATTCCTGTTATCGTATAGCGTTAACGTACCCTCATTGTACAGGCAGTTTCCTGAATTTTCTGAGAATGCTATTAACATATAAGCGGTATTTATAAAATCAATTTTCTTCGACATTTTCGATAACTTTTTCACTCGTAATTCGTCCAAAGATAAAAATTTTGTAATGCTGCCGTGTTGTTTGGAACTGCCAGCACCAAAAACATAATCGAAACAGTTGAGGTCGTTTTTGGGAAGAAAAATATTTGGTATTTTGATCATTATGACCAGTGCAGTTAGTTTTGGACGGTTCCAAACTTGCATTATCGGTTCAGTACTTTTGGTAGTGTGAAAGCAAAATGATTTCAAGCCTTTGAACCGTACTCTACCATTACCCCAAATATTTTCTAGCTGCGCTACGGAAATGGCGATAAAAAGAGTGACTTTTGAGCATTTTAGCCTGCGGATGGCTGCGAGATGGGAGGGCCCCCGGAAGAGACCCGAAGCAATATTTCGCTACTTCGTTCGATGCTTGAATAAATGGGATGGGCAAAAAATGTAGGAGGCCTTGGATCAGTCATTAATTGAGCGAGCTTTTCTTGTGCAAGTTGGCGGCAGATCCGTAACAAATGACCGTTCATAACAAAAAAAAACAAATTGACCATCTCGTTGACGCTCAAAAACCGGTTTAAATCGTATTGGTATGAAACTACGTCTGTGTGGCAATTATAGGGAGTTTTAAATGCGTTTCCTCTTAACGCTTTTCGAGGAAATTTCGATCAAGTGCCAAGACTTACTGTGGAAAACAAAACGAACGTCAGTGCAACCCCTTGTTCCTTAGTTTTTTTGCAATTTCAAGCACTGGCCGCTTCAACAGTCAGAGTAAAGCCGGAACGTTAAAAATGTGTAAATTTACCATTGCATAGGAGATTTAAATTATTGTAAAGGTAATTTTTTCTGCGAAGGGGTTAATGGTTCTGGAACTATCGGTAACACGGTGTGAAACAAAGAAATTAATACAGTCTGAATTCCGGAAAGTCGTGGAGGATCCCTAATCATTTTATAACCATCATTGTGCAAGTAACTTATTGGACTACCAGCAAGCATCACGTCAATTCACTCACTTTTCAGCTTCGGCTAGAATAAACTCACAATACGTCATCAACCGCGGTGGTACGTACAAAAAAAATTGACCAAAAAGTTTCCGGAATGTATTAAGGAAATGAAAAATACAGGATTATACGTCAAAATCGATATTGTCCCCTTCAAAATACTCCCCATCGACTGTAACGCACTCGTTGCCAGAGTTTGATCTAACCCACATTTGTTATATTCGGTTCGCGGTATGGCCATCAGAGCCATATTTCCACGATCTCATCTTGGGTGCTAAAACGAGTTCCACAAATCACAAATCCGGTCTTTTTTCGTCGAATTGCTTCTCGCAGACGTCTCATAACCCCCAAGTAATACTCTTCGTCGACGATCTGGCCTTGTGGAAGGAATTCATCATGCACAAAACTTTTTTAATCCATAAGACTGTGAGCATCGCGTTCTTTTTCGACTGAAAACGACGTGTGGTTTTTCGGTCTCGGCTTATTCGATGCACGACGTTCACTCGCTTGGATGATGTCTGGATTGTCCGCCATTCTTATAAATCCACATCTAGTCTCTAGTAACGATCAGATTGATGAATTTTGAGTCATAATCAGGCTTGAAAATCATTTCTTTTCCGAAAACTTGATACGAACGCTTTATTGCAAATTCAATTTCGTTTGGAAAAAAGTACAAAATCGAGGACAAGCACAGTTTCAGATGACTCTACGTGGCATAATTTTTACGAATGTCAAGCTATCAAACTTAACATTTAATCGAATTAGTGTTTGTTTGGCAGATGTGGCAACCTAAAAAAAAAGAAAACCCGGGTGAAGAAAAGAAAGTCGGGTGAGGGCGCGCACGCTGAGAATCCCGGCAACTTAGGTATCGTCTCACGTAGATGTTCTAATAACCCGTTGAGTGGAGCAAGTGCTAAGCAACGATTTTCTTCATGGCTTCATACTTTAACACCGTACTTTTACGCATAGCGTACCAATTCCTGGGTGTTGAGAAAAGTTGTGTGATACGTCAACACAAATATTTTTAGCTCCGCTACGGAAATACCGAAAACACAAGTGACTTTCGAGCATTTTAGCCTGCGGATGGCAGCGAGATGGAAGAGGCCTCAAAGCTGTATTTCCAAAACAATTTTTACAGGGATGCTCGAATAAACTGTCATAAACAATGTCGATAATTGATGGAGGTTTTTTTTTGTTAGCAGGCAGTTCACCAAAGTATATTAACCATCTCGCTGACGCAAAACCCCTGGTATGTGCCTGCATTTCGATGTCGCAATGTAGAATGTTTTGAACGAATTTCCTCTTCACGTAGTTTTGATAAAATGTCGACCTAGTGCCAAGAATGAATAATCACTCAGGAACGTAAAGCCAACAGCAGTACAAGACCTTCGAGCAGCATTCTTTAGTTTATCGAAATTCATCAATTCTGTGAATCTCAATATCAATGAAACTAGCGCGGTTTGTTTCAACAGTTGGTTGAAGTAAACGTCCTACACACAAACTGGTAGTTCTAAGTTCTGGAATTTGTTGGGTTGCCAACTCATATGACATTCATAAAGTAATGATTGCCGAGGAATAACAATGTGAAACTAGTTATTAAAAGAAATAACTATAATTAGAATTTCGGAACTTCTTGGATGATACCTAATTATTTAATAGCCATCATTGTGTAACTACTTATTTAACCACCAGCAAGCTTTATTTCCAGAATTCTATGTGAGTGGGGTTCAGAAGTACAAAACTGTTCTACAATCACTTTATGTAGAAAATTTGAATCAGTCTTTGTACTGCCTTCGTTTTTATTTGTACAGCGCTGTTTCATCATGGTTATATGTTCCACGCAAGTCAAATCAGTGTAAGTCTTTTGACCTTCGAGTTCCCCGCACCTGCCTTAACAAGACTCCCTGTCCCTCAATTAAGTCATTGTCTCTTCTTACCCCCTTGTGCCTGCAGAAATTCCACCTCCGCAGTTATTTCAAACGGCAGCGGATTTCCCTGAACTGGGGTTTTCCTTTCTTCCCTCTCCTCAATTTCAGATTCGTCTCCACAAGAGACAGCTCCTACCAAAATTCATTCAGCTACGAACTCTCGTGAAAGTCACACTCGTCTCCCTGCACCCACTCAGACCCTTTCCTATATCTATTCTCCGCCCAAACAGTTTACTGTCTCCTTCCAATACTGTTTCCCTCGCCAGTTCACGCATATTACAAGTCGTCCCTTCGTGTCGCCCTTTTTTAAACCAACTCAACTCACTTCATTGCATTTAATACAGTCCTCTTCACGCTCACTGAGTTCTTTTATTTTCGATCATCAACTCTCGCCCTATCGTGTGCTCTACATTATATTTACGCAAAAAAAGTTTATAGAAGTCGTTGCAGTTGTCTTTGAGAGGAAAAATGTGGTGTTTCAGTGAGTATGACAACTGTACGAGACAGTACAAGTAAGGACTGATGCAGGCGCTTGTAACGTGTGAAATTGCACGAGAAATGTGTTTCTACTTAGAGTACTGACTAAAATGTCCATTTTAGGCATTTGTGGTGTACGTCGTAAATTCGGCACACACCTTTCATCTTCCCTGGGCAGGAACTCGGAGGATGAAAGTCACGTTTGGTGGCCAAGTAGTGAGGGATGATTCACGAAGCAACACGGTTTGAAAATGCTTCACAGAACTTAAAGAAACAACTGTTGAACAAAATAAAACTCTTTTGGAAGGAAATTAATGAAAATTGTGTGAAAAACGAATAAAATTTAACACAGTGGAATAATTGAACGAAAGAAGACAGTGTTCGCGCCAAAGGAGATTATTATCTAGTTAGATAAGGGCGCGCTCGTCTTCCCTCCCTTCTTCATGAAACAGTCAGTCCTCCCGAGGAAACGCACGCCGCGGCACCCGCTTACCGTTTTAAACGCTCCTTCTTTGAAAATTCCGAAAGTGAACCGTTTTTCGGTTAGATACATTTTTTTTCATACTCCCAGAATAGTGTGTGCAGTCGAAAACCAGCGCCAACATTTCGAACCATTTTAGGTTTTCGGTTTAAACCTGGAATCCTTTTTCCTTCACATTACCTATCCCAACCATCTTTGCACAGCCAGGTAAGCCGTATACACTCAGTCACGCAACGCTTCCAGGTGAGCTAATTTTATTTATTTTATTTTCTTTCACGCAAAAATTACAGTCCACTTGAAACGCACAAACAGACAGTAACGCCATTTATTTTCTCCAAGTGGCAGGGCCCAGCGCTTCAGCAATTCGTCCTCCACCTAAGATCGATCCTGGGTGTATCGACAAATACAAAATAAGGCGTTTTGCAGTCGAAATAACAACTGTTTGCGCATAAGTGGGGTCCTCTAATTTTGACCAATTACTCGAGGCAAATAAGGTTAAAAAAAGTCAACAAGTCTGTGTCGAGTGTTTGGGGATGTTTACGGCGAAACTGCTTCTGTGTTGGTAAACAGAAAAAACGATGGACGAATATGTCTTAGATGCGCAACACAACTATAGTTATTTACTACCGATTTTTCACATACCCTTGTTTTGGCTTTGGAGTCCTACATTGATCTGTTGGCTGTGTGTAACATTTGAGGTGATATGTTCAGCCGTTTTGTCTCAACCTCGTTGACAAACACACAAACATCTTTCTCAAATGGTGTCTTTCGTTACAGAAGCCACTGAAACGTGTTGATCTGAAAAAATAACGTGATTACACTCCAGCCCCTCTCATGTCAAACCCCTTTCTCTTCCTAAAAAAAGCTCGTGACTAACTCAAAACCAGTACCGAAGTAAAACGATATCTTTGCGATGAAAACGTTCGCCCACAGTACGCCACCAGCCGCGGAAGACGAATTACCCAACAGGTACGTTGATTTGGGAGAAATGAATGAGTAAAGTGGTGTGAGAGGAGTGAGTTGGACTTCCCAACATAACGAACCTGATCAGCATTAAGGCTAGGAAACCCCGGAGAAAGCCAAATACAGCTTCAGTACACAGACCTCATGGAAGGGTTAATAAGCCTCAGGAGAGAGAATCTACTCCACCCCGGTAGAGCAGATACAGGTTTTAGTGGACCGTCGAAGCACAACTACGTTTGTCGTGTGTCAATTTTTGAATAGACACGTTGAATTTGCTTACAACGCATAATTAAATAGCACACCGTCAATTGCCACTGTGCTAAAAAAAAACATCGAGTCTTTCGAGACACTATAAGCCTGGAAGTAACGGTTCACGGACATTTAGACGGCATCCTTTTTACTGTCCTTGCTCTACGAAGTAGAAAGGCAAGTTATGTAATCGGCTGAAAAAAAATTGTTGAGTTCTCTTCAGATCTTTACGTTTCAGACCCCCCCTGAGTCCGAAAAACACTATTTGGGAAAATGGTCTGTGTGTGTGTGTGTGTGTGTGTGTGTGTGTGTGTGTGTCTGTGAACGATTTTTAGAGAAAACCACCGGACCAAATCAGCTCAAACTTGATATCTCGCCCGCAGGTCACCATGGGAGGCCAAAATAAGGGTATGAACGAAATCCACCGAAAGTTAACTATAGTTATCATAGTGATCAAAACACAAAATATTTTTTTTCTCAAAACCGGCTCTAACGATTTCGATTAAATTGTTTATATTGATAGCTCTCAATATGGCAATTATACCATCAAATTCCCATTCGTGGGAAAATGACGAGAGCAGCACAATAAATTATCAAAATTTTCGACGAAAAGCGTTTTTAGCGCGATTTTTTTCTTATAACCTTCGCTGGAATGTTAGTAGAATGTTTTAAAAAAATTGGTATTGTAGTGCAATCCAATACCTATTGGGTGAGTGTTTAAAAACGCTCATGAGATATGTGGGGCTCACTGCAGAAATTCCTGAATTTCAACTACCGCCGTTTCGCTTACTACCAGTTCTAACAGTTATTACCCAATAGCTCTGCAAAAGTAATTACTATCCTTCTTCAAAAAATCCGTGTTTACAGCCTCATTAATTTTCTGTATACTAATTGCTCAATAATGGTCCTGCAATGAGTACGAGCAGCACAACAAATTCCAGAACTGTATGCGCTACCGCTTTCTGCTGCTGTGAAGTGTTGTTTGACCGAGTTCAAATGAACTGCTTGGTAAATGAATTGATTAAATATAATCAGCCATGTACAAAGTGAATTGACGTAGAGCTAAGGAATGTTGTGTGTTGCAACGCACCAGATCTTTACTTTCCTTGCTCTACGAAGTAGAAAGGAAAATGTAATTACCGAGAAAAAAAAGAGTTCTCTTCAGATCTTTACGTTTCAAACCTAACTGAGCCCGAAAGACACTATTTGGGAAAATGGTCGGTGAGTGTATGTGAACGCGATTCAGAATGGCTGGAGCAAATCAGCTCTAACAAGACATCTGGCTGGCAGCTCACAGTGGGACGCCATAATAAGTGTTTGAGCAAAATCCGCTTAATACTAACTATAGTTATGATAGTGATCAAAACACCTAATGAGACGACAATGCCATACAATTCCCACCTGTAGGAAAATGAGCCCAATAAATTATCGAACATCGATGAAAATCGATTTTAGCGCAATTTTTTCCCCTATAAACTCCGTTCAAATATTACTAAGATCTTCAGAAAAATTCAGGTGGTAGTCCATTCATATACCTACATGACTAGGTATACCGTGATATCGTATATACATCGTTCATACTACGCAAAAATAGCTTCCTTTCATAATACGATGGAAATGGCGTCCACAACAAGAAAAGCGTTCAGGCCCTTCCGCGGTGCCCTTTCAACCTGTGAGAAGTTGACGAGAGCAGCACAATAAAATAACAAATTTTGACAAAAGTTAATTTTATTGCAGTTTGTTCTCTATAAATCTCGGACATATGAGACTTTTGCTCTCAAAAAAGTCCGGGTGATAGTCCAATCCGCTACCTACGATGGCTGTTTAATAATGTACTGATTAAAATCAGGAGCAACTACAGTAATTCCGGAACCCAACCTAACCCTAACGACTAGAGTTACCAAACGATTTACGCTTCTTGATGTCCAACCAATTACCTATACTTCAGTCGTTTGATAAGTAGCAACAGCCTAATAAAGACCGGACCGATAAGGCTGTCAGTGAAGAGCGCATTGTAGTAACTTGAGCGGTAAAAATCGTGGATTGCAGGTGGAGCTAAGGAAAGTTGTGTGATGCGTCGTGCCAGATATTTAGAAGGAATGCCGTCAGGTTGTGCGTTTGATTTGTAATAACGCCTAACTCGCTTCACGGCTTCTTTCCTAAATGGCTGTGTTACCCACTTGGAGACCGGTTTCCCTCCGTCTCTCAGGTGTTGTTTAATGGGCGAAGGACATTAAGAACGTCTCCAATCACTTACCGGTAGGACGGGCTGCTTAAATTCCTCCTTGGCCCCCACGAATTAGGGACTAAGTTTAATTGATAAATTGCTATCTTCCGTACTTTTCTGTTCCGCGTTGTGCAGCTCGCTCCGTTTTTCTGGATGACCCAAAATGAACGCAAGATTTGACTTTGCCTCCATTTTGGCAACCCTGAAAAAAGAACAATGTGACAGGTGGTAGTAAAAATGGAAAATCGATTGTTTATACGATACAAAAACTTATTTTCATTAATGAACAATATTTCAAAAATAACGAAAATTTGGCGGCAGCAGCTCAAAAATGTTATACGAAATATTGTCAAGATTCTGTCGTAACCTCGAAATATCCAGATTTGTCTTTCAAATGTCAATATTGTTGTAGTGCGTGAAAGCGTTGATGAAAGCTTCTTACAGCCATAATTTAATAAATCTTTCCAGGCAAAAAGGGGAATTCTCCTCCACTTTCCTTCAGA
Organism: Pachypeltis micranthus; assembly: GCA_020466155.1. Taxonomy (NCBI): domain Eukaryota; kingdom Metazoa; phylum Arthropoda; class Insecta; order Hemiptera; family Miridae; genus Pachypeltis; species Pachypeltis micranthus. The sequence goes on from CM035769.1 coordinate 47,342,457, forward strand.
ATTCGGACAAGAGACAAGAGTCAAATTTGCCCCACCACCATGAGCCGCCTGCTTGCGCACATTTGGCACTAGAAGATGGCGTTGTGATCATTCACTTTTGCCTTACCAATTCGGTGTAGATATGCCCTAAATGTTTCGTGAGGTACAAGTTCACATCGCCTGGGCTACGAACCATGATGCTGGAATCATGCTGCCTGACGCTATGCCGCCTCTTGGCTGCCTGACGCTATGCCGCCTCTTGGCTGCTACTACCTGCCACCTTTCAATTGTAACAGTTCTCTTCATTTTCTTCTCAGAGTAGTAGTCTGGTCTCTTGATGAGTACAGCAACAACCGCAAAAGATCATGGCCTCTCACCTACGTCTTGTACTTAGAACAGATTGTGATAAATAGAGCAAAGTCCTCGGTGGTAAAGAAGGCATCAGGGATGCTCTCCTCGCAGTGTGGGTGGCAGTCTCCCTCTGGAGTTGGTTGTGGGCATCCCCCACCCAGCCACTCCAGCGTTTTAACTGCCCCTAGACGAGTCCAGTGCTTTCATCTCCTCGTTTGGCGAGGAGTAGCGTTCCAACGTTATCTCGTCGTTAAGACATGTCCAGATACAAGGTGAACCCATTTAACTCAGCCAGATGGTTCAATGTCTAGGAGTCACTTGGGGCCACATTCAGGGTTCCTTAGTAACCTCATGTGGGCGATAAGCAGTTACCTCTCCCAGCGGTATAGTTTCCTCTCAGCCCGGACCTGTGGAACGCCTCTCGCTACACTGATGATGTAGACACCGTCATGAAGTCTGTTTCCTAATCAAAATGACTGTTTCTGAACCCCTGGAGAGAGTTATATCAGTCTTAGCCACTATCATCGGTGCCAAGACCCATGAGACGGCGCAGATTGTACTGGGCCAGGTGATGCAGGTCACCAAACTAATGAATGAGATGGGCCTTGCTCTGTAAAAGACCAAGATAATCGCCCTCACTAGGGGGAGAAGGGGAGAATTGCTACAGAGTGTATTTTGTGGTTGAGAGGGTGGAGGGGATTACGAAGCCAGCTATGCGCTATATCGGTTTCGTGGATAGCAAGCTAAGCCGCAGGGAGCTGATCCAGCATGGCACAACTAAGGCTGAGCAGAATGGTGGTGGTGGCTGAGGTGGTTGCTCATGTCCGTTGCAAATGCCATCCTTCAGTATGGTGCACAGATATTGACAAATGCCCCGCACATGACATGGTGAGGTGAATTATTACCTCTCCTAGACGCTATCTGGGCATGGCATGTTCCGTGCTTAGGTAAGGAACAAGAAGCGAGGGGCGTTCACTGCAACGCAGATGTGACGATTAGACCACAAGTGCTGCCGCTGGAAGGATGAGAGGCTGCGTCTCACAGACTACGTCGGGGTGATAAGTCCTGACCACCTGATTGGCATCATGCTCCGCGGTCCAGATGGCAGGAGCGGGATGTTCGTGTTAATCGAGCAGGCGCTCGGAACGAAAAAACGGGAAGATCGTGGACGAAGGAAGACGAGGAAAAGGTTCTTGCTCACTTATACCCTTCCCAAAAATCGCCAACATCTCCATCCTTGCCTAAGCTCTGTGGCTATCACAGCTGGTGAAATCATGGAAACAGATATGAAAGTGCGCTAAATTTTTACTATAATCCTAATTGATGAGACCACAATTACGAGTATCTCGTTGCTACCGACGGTCTCGAAATAAACGATCGCGGAAGGTGCGGTTTCTCAAACCTGGCGCCTGCAGAAGGTTGGAAGTGGAACCCGCAACGCGTTTCAACAATGCAAGCAAGTCGAAGCGCGTATTCCAAAGGGAGCGAATACCCCACTGGCCCGAATACAACGTGACTCCAGAAATTTTCATAAAGATATTTAGAAAAAAATAATTCGAAGAAAGTGAACTTCAATCAGATAAGAATTTATGTACAGGGTGTAACAGAGGTTACATTTACGTAAAATTAAATAATGAAAACCAAAATTAATGCTTAAGGTGTTTTTTGGGGGATTGTATGAATCGGCAAAATCCGCTTCCTCGTTTTTCTTCGTCCTTTACCTTCAAATTTTACGTGTATATTGAGGTCTGTTCCACAAATATAGGTAGTAAAGCCCACACTAGATAGATAGAGGGAAGAGCGAGCCAAGTGGTGCTGAAGGCGTCCAGAGAATAAATAGACCGATATTCTCGTTGTGCACTGCGAACCGTGTTCCTCTAACCACTCTGATCGCTACCGCACGATTCCCCCTCTCCCTTTCCATCGGCCAACTTCGTCTTCTCGCTTCGAGTCGAAACGGTACTGCTTTCAAAGAACGGCTCTGCCGGGTAGAAACAGGTCAAACTTATTGGTCAGGGAGTACGAGCGTGTGCTGGTAAGTCAAATTTATTAGGGAAATTGGTGTGAAGAAAAAAGGAATATCGTTCTTCGAATGGTTATCTGAGAGGAGGGAGGCGAAAACGGCGAAAATAAATGTAGCCTTGTTTGCACCTGCGCTGCTCAAATTGAATCCAGATCAACCTGTTGAAAGTGGACTGTTTGGATTGGAAAAAAGAGATAACTTTTTTACTTTCCTTGGCTCTACGAAGTAGAAACGAAAGTTATGTAATCGGCAGAAAAAAAATTTTGAGTTCTCTTCAGATCTTCACGTTTCAGACCCCCCTGAGTCCGAAAAACACTATTTGGGAAAATGGTCTGTGTGTCTGTGTGTGTGTGCGTGTCTGTGAACGATTTGTAGAAAAAACGACCGTATCAAATCCACTCAAACTTGATATCTAGCCTGGAGGTCACCATGGGACGCCAAAATAAGGGTATGAACGAAATCCACCGAAAGTTAACTATAGTTATCATAGTGATCAAAACACAAAATATTTTTTTTCTCAAAAACAGCTCTAACGATTTTGATTAAATTTTTTAAATTGGTAGCTCCCAATATGGCAACTATACCATAAAATTCCCATCTATGGGAAAATGGCGAGAGCAGCACAATAAATTATCGAAACGTTCGACGAAATCGATTTTAGCGCAGTTTTTAGAGAAACAACCGTACCAAATCAGCTGAAACTTGATGTCTAGCCTACAGGTTACCATGAGACGCCAAAATAAGGGTATGGGCAAAATCCACTGAAATTTAACTATAGTTATCATAGTGATCAAAACACCAAATATTTTTTCCTGAAAACGGCTCTAACGATTTTTATTACATTTTTTATATTGATAGCTCTCAATAAGGGAATTATACCATAAAATTCCCATCCGTGGGAAAATGACGAGAGCAGCACAATAAATTATCAAAATTTTCGACGAAAAGCGTTTTTAGCGCGATTTTTTTCTTATAACCTTCGCTGGAATGTTAGTAGAATGTTTAAAAAAAATTGGTATTGTAGTGCAATCCAATACCTAAAGGGCGAGTGTTTAAAATCGCTCATGAGATACATGGGGGTCACTCCAGAAATTCCTGAATTTCAACTACTGTCGTTTCGCTTACTACCAGTTCCAACAGTTATTACCCAATAGCTCTGCAAAAGTAATTACTATCCTTCTTCAAAAAATTCGTGTTTACAGCCTCATTAATTATCTGTGTACCAATTGCTCAATAAAGGTCCTGGAATGAGTACGAGCAGCACAATAAATTCAGAACTGTAGGCGCTACCGTTTCCTGCAGCTGTGACGTGTTGTTTGACCAAGTTCAAAGGCACATATGAATTGACGTAGAGCTAAGGAAAGTTGTGTGTTGCAACGCACCAGATATTTATTTTAAGGGACATAGGAGGGAGAGTCTGCTCCTAGTGGGCCGATGAGTTTACTCCTGCTTGTTGAGAACCAACCCTGAACCATTTAACACGCGGCATCAGGTGATGATAACTCTTCTTCTTTGTTCTATTCACCCTCACGAGAATCTCGCAGCGCGCCGCCATTCCCAGACATCTTCACCTATGGTCCGTGTATTCATTGTTGATCCTTTCGATATACTCTCCCTGGATCAGGAAGCTCCAGCACCTGGCTGAGTACTGCCCAGGCAAATTGAGCTATGCACCTCCAGTTTTACTCTGAATGAAGCATAGGGCGAACGAATGCCTCTGGAGCGAGCTGAACAATTGTGTCTTCCACTGTGTGCTTGCCCACCTCTAGCGTCAGAAGCATCACCCAACATTTTCCTGCAGTAGAGGCACTTTGGGCTTGCAGCCTTTCCTAGTTGGGTAAAATGAGCCCTGAATGCTCCATATCCTGTTAGGGACTGAGTGAGGTAGAAATGCACCTCAGTGTGGCGTCGCCTGAGCCATGGACCGAGTGTTGGAATCAGCTGCCATCTTGCCACCTACCAAGGGTCACAGCCCTTCTTCTTCTCCTCTGCTGGCCGTACTCTGGTTACCATCCGCTCGGGTGCCAGAAGGTGGATTGCAGACAGGTGGATAACAGGTAATTTTGACAAATAAGAATCTCTGTACAGTCCACTTAAGCGCGACGGTAGCGGCGTCTTGTTAAAAGAGAGCGGCAACAAACAAATTGGTAAATATAAAAAGAATGACTTAACGACCTACCTAAAATGGTAGTATATCGATTTTATACGTGAGCGATGTAAAACGCTTGGAAAATGGAGGAGTGGGAGCGCTTGTAGATCACACAGCAGACTCTAGTGCTACAGCACTCTTCAAAACATTGGCAGGTGTGACGCTCCTCTTCAAATTCTCCCTGTCTAGAGAGCAGAGTGCAATTCTGAATTAATTGATCACTTGATCCTTATTCAAAATAAGGAAAGTTAGAACCACTATGTAGTTCCTCACCACATTAATTGGAATTAGTATCACTGGCTGCTCAGATAGTCATAAATTCTAATCCACTTGAGTGCATCAAGTATTCCCCTTATGAGGTGGGATATGTGAACGGGAAATGAACCTTTCTGCAGCAAACGAGTTAGATCTGAGAGTCGACGTCGAACTTCATTTTATATTGAACAACTAGTGGATTTTCATGAACTACCTTTAAGGGAGGCCATCGAAATTTTCACGCCTGGGGGAAGGTTCACGATGATCGATGCCATCAAAATTGAATGTTATCATGAGGAACCATGATGACTGCAAGAGTACGATCCACGTCCCACCAATGACATTTTCTGAAAACCCACTCTCATCCAGCTGTTTGTGTCGAATCTCCTGAAAGTGGCATGGCTAAAGCCACGTGAAAAGTACTGACTGGTGTCAAAAGTGTGAACTGCTAAATACTCCTCCTGTGTTTCCCCTGAGCTACACATATCACAACTAGTTTTGAATTCTTTAGTTATTATCTGTCCCACATCAGAATGTTGTTACTTGCCTTAGTCGCCTAATTGTAAACGTATTTACCCAAATCGAAAATTTCAGTGCAATTCATTTTGTTGACTATGGTGGAACTTGGGGAAGACATGGGGGCTGAGGCCTGGGATGATCCGGTGGCTGTACACTGCGGTTGTTAGGCTTGTAGTCACCTATGGAGCCCTGGTCTGGTGGACTAGGGTGGAAAACACAACAGTGCAGTTGCAGCTAAATAAACTGCAGCGTGGGGCGTGTCTGGCCATTACAGGCTGTATGACAACATGCCCTATGGCTGCACTGTCTTGCTGGATTTAGCTGCTATCATGTTGAAAGGATGGCGTTCCTCCAGGCTGTGCGTGTGTTGGAGTTGGGTCTGATCATGCAGGGGAGGAGGAGTTCCTGCAACTTGATCCTTGACAAGGTGAAGGTGGAGGGGCCCGAACTGCATGTGATAGACTCAATACCCGCCCGCGAGGTTCAACTTCGTGTTACCCTTTCGGATATTCATGAGCGATCCAGGTGGGAAGGGGGAGTCCCGCTTTCGAAGCGATCCCATTGGGGTCGCTGGCTACGGTGTTCCAGGCAGAGGTGGTTGCAGTAAGAGTCTGTGTGCAGTGGCTGCTGCAGACGGGACTGAAGCGACAGAGAATCTACATCATGGTGGATAGTCAGGCCACTCTCAAGGTGTTAGCCTCATACTGTCGCGGCATCGCGGCAGGTGTGGGAGTGTCTGACTGGACTGAAGGCCCTGGCCGAGGACAACAGTGTAACACTGTGTTGGGTGCCAGGGCATCAGGGTATAGGGGGAAACGGACGGGCTGATAGGTTGGCTAAGAAGGGATTGGCGCAGATCCCTATTGGCCCTGAGCTCTTTGTTGGGACTACCAGGAACCACCTACGTAGAGAGGGTGGCAAATGGGAGGATAGGTGCAAGGCTGCCCATTGGCAGGGGCTGCTCGGTCTTAGACAGTCAAAACTCTTCATCCGGCTCTCCATGTCAGAGGCGGTAAGTTTGAAACACCTATAGATTTTGAAATACCTTTATACTTCGAAATATAAGTTCACTGCTGTTAATTTCGACAAATTCTAATTGTTCAGAGCTGCAGAAAGGCGACGGGGAAATGAAGACTCATAAATTTAGAGTGGAGAAAAAGGAGCACTATTAGTATAAGAGCAGAACGTAATGTTAGGGCAATAAAAGTCGAAATTGCGATAATAAGGAGTTAAGTAGAACCCACACAACGGTTCATTATTCTCTTGAACAGCTTGACCTAGTCTCACGCCTCTGAGACCCGTCCCATTCGAATATTGGTAAACGATACGAAATACCTAAGATGAAAATTACAAATTCCAGGCAATTGGCACGACGATGCGAGTCGAGCTGGCGGATGGTCCTAATGAAACGGGAGGGAGGGAGGGAGTACAAACGATTACACATTCGCTGTATTTATTGTCCCGCGAGTTCTTTCAATTAGTAGACTTTGGCTCACTATAATTACTGTAATTCCACTATTTTCAGTCAAGACGCAGTCGTACACCTCGTACGCTCATTTCATTCGACCCAGCAGCTAAAAATACGTAGAAAACGATACCGAACACGGCGCATTTGCGATAAAACTGCCAAAACTGGGTCTTTGTTAATTTATTTAACCATTTTTTGCCCATAACGACCATGGGCTTCGTCCGATCGGATTGCCGAGCCGGCGGGCACAACTGGATACCAAAAGGAGTTTTTGTGCGAAAGTACGAGTTTTTTAGACAACGTTAAAGCGGCCCGGACGGCGAACGGACGTTGCAAATTTGGAATCCCGATGTCTAGAAGCGTAAAGTATCACATTTTAAGGGGTCGGCTGTTGATGTCGGGTGATTTTTATGCATTGTCAACTAAATTCATCTATCTCTCACTCAGATCGTTTGAAAGGTGTTTCAAGAATGATATATACTCGCACATTTGGAATATTATAAATAAGATGATCTAATGACGTTCCCATGGTGAATGCACGACAAAATACATTCAACGTTTCGTTCTCTAATTTTTCGTCTTGTTTAGTATACATCATGTACATATATACATATATATGTCATCAAGCTCGATAACTTTCAATAGAAACGAGCTATAAGACGAATTGGCAAATGGGCGTTTGCCTCCTGCTGGACCGTTGGGACACGAGCGCCTGAGCTCGTCCGATCCTTTAACCCGCAATGCAGTTGTGTCGAGATAAATTGCGGCCGCTGTCCTCAGGTAGGCGAAGACTGCCGCAGGTATATTCAACTATCGGAGGGTTTATTTCATTATTACTATCTTTCGATTCTCTAATTAGATACCGCGACGCATCGTATTTCAAAACTTCCTTCAGCTTCAGCTTTTAAGTAAGCTTTTTTAAAGTAAAATAAATAACAAATAAAAAGTGTAAAAATGAGTCTGCGCTTAAAATTTTTTTTCAAACACTGATTACGAGCCCCTTTTCTCGTTATTTTTTAATGCGTGTAAAATAGGTTATGAGTCGTTTCTATTGGTGTGAAAGACAATGTTCGGCGAATAGTGGTTTCCACTTTTCTCGAAAGTAAGTCTTATAAGTTCAATTTCACGCACACTTGTCCTTATGAACGGTTATCTTTCGTATTGTGTGAAAATTTCTGTAACATACAGAGCTACAATGATACAAGTTAATATCTGTGTGTTGTTCTCCATAATTATTTCTCTGTCAATCCGTTGGATACGTACGAAAGGCAAAATGTCGCTTAAACCTATTGTTAAAAAAGGTTTTCAAAATGTTTTCAGTACATGCCGAACTGACGAAAGGCCTTCATGAACCACCACCACTGTTTTTTTTTTGTATCACCCGTAGAACTGAAAATAAGTCAAAATGCGTTAGACGGCAATATTCGTTGGACCTTTTACATTCTTAACTCTCTCAAAACTGACTTCAACGATTTTTGTTAAACCTTCACTGCGCTTTCAACTGAACCGTGCCTAGAGTTAGTTCAACGTAAATATTCCCTCTTCGCGTTACGACGGCCAGTTGGTAATTTATTAAAGTTAATGTACTTGTTTGGCGAGTCCGTCTTGTCTGGTTGGTGCATCCTACTTCCTACAGAAATGGGCTAAAAGGCTCCAAAGTGGCAAATGGGCGTTTGCCTCTTGCTGGTTCGTTGGGACACGAGCGCCTGAGATCGTCCGATCTTTTAACCCGCAATGCAATTCTGTAGAGGTGAATTGCGGTCGCCGTCCTCCGATAGGAACATTTCCTTTCCGAAGACTGCCGAAGGTATCTTCAACTATCGGAGGGTTTATTTCATTATTACTATCTTTCAACTCTCTAATTGGATACGGCGACGCAAACTCGGCACTCAAAACTTACTGAAAGTGTAACTTAAAAATCAAAGTACGTTATGTACTATATATATAGTACATAATATATATACTATATAGATATGCTACTATATATTCTTACTGGAGATGCTCGGTGTTCATGCTTGGTAATGGTTAGTGCTACCACCCGTAGCAGGTGCAGGAAGGGCATTGTCATAGTAATAGTGTACGTCTTTGTTAGTATGGGAAGAGCTGCTATCTTTGTCATCACAGAGGACGCAACTTTGCAGTGCATTGAGGTGTGGGACTTGCTGAATCCTGAACCTTCGAATTTCTTGTTTCTCATCTGGTTCTATTCTATGAGTATACCTTTAAGTAAATAAGATACGCAGAAGTATAAAAGAATTTCAATGGTGAGCAGCTTTTTTAGCCACTACTTCCTACTCAAGTCAATAAACATTGTGTAGACCAGGGTGGAGTTCTGGAAGGAACTGGCACATTCAATGGTCAGGCTCAACCCACGTTATGATTCTCATACGGTTATGGGGGTGGGGGATTCGTACGTGGGTCATGGAGTGTGAGATGATTTCAGTTCTTAGAGTAATAGCATTCCTGAAAAGATTGTTCAGTAACTACTGTTACGAGAGTATATTATTGACTTCCTGCGTGATAGTTTATGCAATCTCTTGTACTTTGACAGAGGTGGATAGTTCCAATTTTGGAGAATCTTCCAGCTTTTTCCATTCAGTGGACCTTAGTTCAATATGAATATGTTCGCAAATATGTCCTGTTTAGTACACGTCAGCTTTTGTACGATTATCATGTGTGCATTCACCATTTGGTTTATTAGGGCTCATTAACTGAGACGTAGAAATGGGAAATATATACCATGATTTAGGATGTTCTGTCCATTGGTGTAGCGCTTTTTGTTGGATTGGAATGACACGATCAAACACCACCTCGAGCGATCGATTATATCCTCCATCTCCCAGTGTGCGCTTCACATGTAAGATCAACGACCATCCTGTATTGTTGGTCACCGAAGACTGAAGAATTTCCCATTTTCCTTGAAATCGACAACGTACTGGTACGTTGGTCTTTCTTATCAGTCCTCCTCCCTTAACATTTAAGTTCTCATACTGAACCGAATTGAATTGGGGTCAGAGGCGTTCACATCACAGAACCACTAAGGTAGTTCAGGTGTTGGCTGCTTTCCACAGTGAGTAATCGGAAGAGACGATCACTGGCCAGGTCACTAAAGTATAACTGTTTACATCGTTGATTTTTTTGCATTATTTATTTAAGTACTGCTCTACACCATTAAGTTAAATTTTGAGCAGGATTCCCTACTACGTTTTGTCGTAAAAAACACAAAACACATAAAACTGTGGAATGTCTTTTTGATCCATCTCAAAAAGGCGTTCAACAGGGCATTGTTGGTCACAGAAAAAGGTTAGTCAAATCAGTGGGAGTTACTTATATTTATCAACTAAAGTTATATAATTTGTAATTGGTGGTATTTCGCTTCATCGAGTGTATTTTTTTAATCAATTTAATTTATAGTTGATTGAACGTCAACGTGCCTATATGACCAAGCGCCAACGACACTACGATTGTACATGTACCACCAACGCCGATCACTATTTTGTACTTTCGTTTGTTTAGAATCAAAGTCAGAATCACTTCCTTACAATTTTCTCGGTTACTGGAACGAAAAAAACGTTCACAAAAGAGGGGACAAAAGATTCTTGTAACCACAAACTACTGTCGCAGGTGATTGAGCTCTAAAAGTGAGCTGATACGGCCCAGCGGTCTCTCATGCAGCGACATTAGTTTTCTCATCAACAACCTGTGACCATATTCAAGGTTGAATCAAGTCTCACATTGGCCTACCCCTTTTCCGTTTGTATAAAAGCGTCAGGCAGTCGTCAATTGTTCATCATTTCAATTGTGCCTACTGAACCGCCTCAGTTGAATTATCGAGCTTTTCTCAATATTCCTGCAGCAGAGGTAAGACCTTCGTGTGTACACCTCTCAGCATTTTTTATAAATAACGAGTTAAGATTATTTTGTCTTGTTTTGTTGGCCGCCTTTCAACAATTTGCCAACACGACAATTACCTAGTCATTTGTTCTCAAATACAAAAAAAGATGGAGGGGGTAATAGCTTCGAAACCTCACTCCGAAAGTTGGAAGTTTGGCACAAACCTACCGAATACTATTCATTTCTGCTCCGTCAAAGTTATGAAATGGTATGGTGAACAATCCATTGTTGGAAAAACCCCAGGAAATGCTTTGGGAAATCGAGTGAAAATATTTGGATAATCAACAAGAAATTGATTGTTAAATTTGGGGAAATCAACTAAAAGCACTTACCGAGTTAGGATGGTTGGAAAATGAATTGTAACTGAAAATATGTGAAAAACTCATTAAGAAACATCGTACAGATCGTGGAAAAATCATGAAAAAATAGGTGACAAAGGAGTAAAGCTAGAAGAGAATATGCGAAACAGATAATTAAGAAATCGCATCAGAAGAGTTACGAAATCGAGTGAACATTCTACGAAAATACTAAAATAATTTGTTGAGAAATGAACTAAAAATATTTAGAAAATTGAGCGTGAATAAGTTGGGGAATCGAAGGAAAAAACTGTTGGAGTAATTTGGTTAACAGAGCGGTAACTGGAGAATTATACGAGTAGTTTACCCCTCTCACCCCGCCACTTGAAGGGACGATTGTTGTCCGTAAGTTTCATTTTATTTTATTGTTACTATCTCCGTGAAGTTTAAAATTGGTTATGGTATTGATATCTTCACTTCTATTCTGAAAATCTCGAAAAAACCTTATTTTTGGAGGAAATCAGTAAAAAATCGTTATTCTTCTCCTGAACTTGAGTTTGTATGATAATAAACAATCCTTCATCTACCAACCTCTCATTCCACAGCCGTAATCCTAACATGAGTATTATAAATAAAGCACACTTTCCCACTGTTACTGAGACTTCTGGGACCAGAAAAAAACGACATCGTTGTCGGCAGAGTTCAAAAAAAAAAAATTGAAAAGGCTGTCTCAACATGTTGTTTAGGCTGTGAAGAGACGCCAGGATTATGCTTAGTTGATTGCTTTTTGAACTACCATAAGGATATAGGATTTAAGATAATTGAATAGGATAGGTAATGGAATATGATTGATTGTTTGCTAAATGACCATAAGATACTTGTGTTCAAATTAATTATAATGATATAAAAGATCAATTTTGCTAACTAAATATTATGAAACTTGTTTTTGAAATTAATATAAAATGTTCTTAGTCGTACTTTCTAGATGTTTCATTTTTTCCCTTTATTATAAAAATAATCATAATGCTGGGTAACAGAGTTTCTGTTTGATTTTTTTTAACGATATCCCGGAGCAACATTTTGAATAAAAAATAGGCACGAGAGGGTTGTTGCGGGTTAGCATAACTGATCCATTATCCCAGACTGACGTGACTTATTGGTCACATTACAAAAAAAACAACTGGAATTTCTGGTTATCCATCTAATATGTTTCAAAATACTTCCCCAATGAAGATTTATTTCAAGTAATTAAATACGCCGTCTGGGGTGACAACCCAAGAATCAGGCCAGCGTTGAAATTTGAAACTCTACAGCTGTTGAACAGTGGACAGAAATTGCTGAGGGATCGAGTGAAAACGTTCAAGATTTTACAATTTTTAAGGTACCCATCTCGTTGTCCATCACTATAGTTGGCAAAGTGAGGTAAACTCGAATAAAACTTGTACCATGATGGCATGAAGCTTATGGATAAGTGAAGCAAAAAGTTTAAGAAATTGAGCGAAATCCGTTGAGAATCGTTTGAAGATGTAGGGAAATCGAGTTAAAGTAGTTGATAATTTTTATGATCTTCTCTTCCCATTACTTACACCTTAATCTGATCGTACTGTGAGGTTTACAAGTCTAGTTTTCTTTATGTACTTTTCAGATGAAATTAATGGCATCCTCCACGATGTTGCTGCTTGCATTTGAAATGGCATTGTTCATTTACTCGTCCCAAGGACAGACTCTCAACGGATACATCAACCCTTTATGGGCTAACGACAGGCGGCTTCCTCAAACAGATAGTTTCGGCATCAACAATTTGTGGCCCAGTCAGAACCAAGGCCCTTACAACTTGGGCAATTCGAGGCTAAATTATAACGCAGGAGCTGATTCGTACAGGCCCCGTTACACGCCTACCGATTTGATGTACCTCGACGAACGTGGAAGGTTTGATCCAACCCTACATATCGTATTTCTAATGTATGTCTTGTTGAACTACGCGTAATAGTCGTCTATTCCTGATTACAACGTCGGTTAAACTAGCTAGGTAGACGTCCCTACTGATTGACCTAATCATCACTCTTTGGCAGGCTTATAAAACAAAATTTAAGTTTTGATTAATGAAACCAAATCGTTTGAGTGGAAGCCTTAAAAATATTGTCATGAAGGATTTCTAGGGCTCCCCGTTCTTTGGTCTCGTAGGGACAGATAACGTGAAGATTAATGTGTGTGTTTAGTTCGTCATTAATTAATGCAGGCATGTTATTTTCATTCAACGGTGCTCTTTAAAAATGTTTTTAGACAACATAATGTTCAAAGTACCCCTTGAGTTAATTAAAATCGTTCGAGCCCTTTTTAATAAATTCGGAAAGACGATTTTTAGGTAAAAAACAATCTCACAACGGTTTGAGATTAGACTTATATCTCCTTTCAATGAATCGTTACAATCGTACAGAACGGCAAATGCTTAGACCAATCAGTTTGATCAACAGTGTTGCGGTACGTATACGACCAAAGTGGGGTATATAAAATAACTTGGGCGAGTAAAAACGCATACACAGGACAGACAGGATGAAAAATAAGGAAGGATATTCAGAACACATTAAATCTCTTATTAGGAACAAAGAAGACTCAAATTTCGCCAACCACCTCAAGTCAACTGGACATGAACCTACCAAAACACAGGTCTGCACCACCTTACTGCATAAACAATACAAAGGACGGAAACGGAACATATTAGAAAACGTAAACATTTATAAACAAAAAAACTTCAACGGACAGATCATAAATCAACAAATCAACACAAAATGGGACACCATATTCACAGCACTCAAAACACAGTACAAACGAAAACAACCAACTGACGGGTTTACAGACCACCCTATACAAGAAGACTTAGAAACGACAATCAACAGACTATTTAAGACATACCTTACATTCTTCTCTCTTCACATCCAGCGGGTTTCTCCTGAGGGGCATGCTGATGATCGCCAAGACAAATTTCAAAAAAACGGAAATTATGAAAATGATCATCAAACAACCTTGTCGCGATATATTATTTTCATTGGTGAAGGAATTACGAGAGTAGCACAATAAAATGAATTACAAGAACTTTTCGACAAGACCCTATTGGCAAGGCGTTCTCAAAATAAATACAGCTAAATGAAAAGAGCGTTCTCACCAAAATTACACGGATCCGTAAAACCTAAATTAAGGAAGCTTAATAAAGTTTATAAAATGAATGGTCATTTTAAAAACTTTTTTAATTAAAAAATATCTGGTGCGTTGCAACACACAACTCTCCTTAGCTCTACGTCAATTCACTTTGTACGTGGCTAATTCTATTTAATCGATTCATTTATCACTTAGTTAATTTGAACTTGGTCAAACAACGGTACACAACAGCAGGAAGCGGTAGCGCTTACAGTTCCGGAATTTATTGTGCTGCTCATACTCATTCCAGGACCATTATTGAGCAATTGGTACACAGCGAATTAATGGGGCTGTGAAAATTAATTTTTTGAAGAGGATAGTAATTACTTTTGCAGAGTTATTGGGTAATAACTGTTAGAACTGGTAGTAAGCGAAATGGCGGTAGATGAAATTCAGGAATTTCTGGAGTGACCCCTATGTTTCTCATGAGCGTTTTCCAACACTCACCCTATAGGTATTGACATGGACTACAATACCAATTTTGTTAAACATTCTAGTAACATTCCAGCGAAGTTTATAAGGAAAAACCCGCGCTAAAAACGCTTTCCGTCGACAAACTTGATAATTTATTGTGCTGCTCTCGTCATTTTCCCACGAATGGGAATTTTATGGTATAGTTGCCATATTGCGAGCTACCAATATAAAAAATTTAATCAAAATCGTTAGAGCCGTTTTTGAGAAAAATAATAGTTGGTGTTTTGATCACTATATCACTATGATAACTATAGTTAACTTTCGGTGGATTTTGTTCATACCCCTATTTTGGTGTCCCATGGTAATCTGCGGGCTGGATATCAAGTTTGAGTGGATTTGGTTCGGTGGTTCTCTCTAAAAATAGTTCACAGACACACACAGACCACTTTCCCAAATAGTGTTTTTCGGACTCAGGGGGGTCTGAAACGTAAAGATCTGAAGAGAACTCAAAAAAAATTTTTTGGCCGATTACATAACTTTCCTTTCTACTTCGTAGAGCCAAGGAAAGTAAAAAACCTGCAAATTATTACACAACGGTTTATTATTCTCTTGAACAGCTTGACATAGTCTCAAACTCTCATTCCATTCGACCCAGCATCTCAAAATACCTGAAAAATGATACCGAAACCTGCCAAAGTTGTGTTTTCGTTCATTTTTTTAACCATTGTTTGCTAATATCAACCACGGGCTTCGTCCGACCGGATTGCCGAGTGGGCGGGCGCAACTAGATACCAAACGGGATTTTCGTGCGTATGAACGGATTTTTACTTTCCTTGGCTCTACAAAATAGAAAGGAAAGTTATGTAATCGGCTGGAGAAAAAATTTTGAGTTTTCTTCAGATCTTTACGTTTCAGACCCTCCTGAGTCCGAAAAACACTATTTGGGAAAATGGTCTGTGTGCGTGCGCATGTGTGTCTGTGAACGATTTTTAGAGAAAACGACCGAACCAAATCACCTCAAACCTTGATATCTAGCCCGCAGGTTACCAACGGACGCCAAAATAAGGGTATGAGCAAAATCCACCGAAAGTTAACTATAGTTATCAATTTTTTTCTCAAAAACGGCTACAACGATTTTGATTACATTTTTTATATCGATAGCTCTCAATAAGGTCATACCATAAAATTCCCATTCGTGGGAAAATGACGAGAGCAGCACAATAAATTATCAAAGTTTTTTAGCGCGGTTTTTTTCCTCGTAAACTCCGTTGAAATATTACTAGAATGTCTAATAATAAAAATATCTGTAGCGTTGCAACACACAGCTTTCCTTAGCTCTACGTCAATTCACTTGTGTACGCGGATTTTTTCAACTTGCTCAGTTCATTTGAACTTGGTGGGAGCAGGAAGCGTTAAAATTTATTGTGCTGCTCGTACTCATTCCCTAACCATTATTGAACAAAGATGGTCCGGGAATGAGTACGAGCAGCCCTAAAATTCCGGAACAGTAAGCGCTACCGCTTCCTGCTGCCGGGAAGTGTTGTTTGACCAAGTTCAAATGAACTGAGCAAGTTGAAAAAAAATCCATGTACACAAGCAAATTGACGTCGAGCTAAGGAAAGTTGTGTGTTGCAACGCACCGGATATTCTAGACCTCGTTAAGCGGTCGACGGCGGACGGGCAGTGCAGATTTGGAATCCCGATGCCTTGAAACGTAAAGTATCAAAATTTGAAGGAAAATTGTCCGGACCTAAAACTTAGGTATTATTCAGAATGATAGGTGCGCACAAGATGCCTACTTGGAGGCACTCTACATTTAATTTGAAACGAGAATGGAACGGCAATTGTCAATTGCTAACTTCTTGAGTAATAGCCATTTTGTGTTACTTCTGCAGGTACCTCCCCGTCTTTCGACAAGATCGTCTCTTTCCAGTCAACCAGAATTACTACAGAACTAACGAACCTCAGCAGTTCAACGTTCCCGTTTCTACTGTGCAACCATTCGTCTCTGGGGTCTGAAGTTAAAGCCTCGCGTTGAAATTGACTGCTCAAACTTTGACGAATTAACAATGCCAAGGTGATTTCTGTGTTCACAAAACTGTAACTACTTACCTTTACTTAAGCTTGAGGGGAAAGTGTAGCTTTAATTATTCATAATAAAAAAATCTTAATTTTATATGAAGTGAATGAATGGACCTCATAGAAAAGTATAGTTAGTGTTCCGCTCCATCCATCATGCTTCTGACTTATCACAATGGTCACATTGGAAAGACTATTCGTTTAAAGGTACCTGTCCTAATACAACTTAAAAGCACTAACCCATTAACCTAATGGAACGTATTTTATTCCGTTACTAAGGGGAGCCTTATTTGTTCACACAAAATACGTTTCAAGAAATTACTCACATTCTTTTATTCAGAATTTCCCTGACGTACGCGGTATTTTCTGCTAGTTTCCATCCAATTTTGATCGAATTACCAAGATTATGCGGATTAGGAGGCGGTTTTGAATTGTCTGCCACATTGTGAACGTGGATAGGTTAATGTGTGAGCTTGATGTGACTCTGGCAAGTCCTAGTTCCAGAAAGTGGGACCATTTACTGCAACTCACTGCCACTATTGGCACTAGTACCTGCCAACTGCAATAACCTACCCTCCAAAAAAACCTGTTTCAGTTGTAATCTTCTTATTAAATACGTGAATTAAAAAGGCTTTACATTTGCGTTCGTATGAAAGTAATTTTTCTTCAACTCTTACCCTTTGCTTCTACGTTCTCCATCAAAGGTGTTTCGTCAATCTGGATAAGATTTGGACACTTACGACCCCTGAGCGCTTATGTTCTAAGGGAATTGTGTCTTAGAGGCGACAGCAGCTGGGCCTTATCTCACCCTCATCCTCCTGGTCACGTTTTAGCCCTGCAGAGTCATTATTCCTGGTCAGGTTTCAGCTCCACAGAGTAAGACTCTACTACTGGAAGACTATCGATGGGGACATCAAACGGGTAGTTACGAACTGCAGGGAATGCGCTCTAAACCAAACGAAGCCCTGTCAAAGTTCCCCGATTTCTGTGGGATAATGCACAGCATAATCACGCGAAGGAAGATGCGCTTTCATCCAAGGACTAAATAGGACTACGAACAAAAGATTGATAAGTAGAACCTTGAATGATTTATTATACTTCAACAAGTACAAAATACAATGATTAACTCCGCTAGAACATTAGGTACACAGACATTCACATTCATCTTTCACAAAGTGATAAAATCCAAACTTTCCAGATTCTTATATATCGCGCTATATTTAGGAAATGGAACGGTTTTTTCATTTCTTACTTTTTTTTTTACAAAAATAAATATCGCATAAATATGCGCGGTCACAATAAATAGTTTCATACACCACCGAGAAGTACGAATTTTTATTTTCCAAATGATTATCCTTTGTTTTTTTTTGTTTTTTTTTTACAAAGCTTACAATTTTAGTGGAACACCTAATTATCAAATGACACCAAGAAATCAAAATTGAAAAAAGAAGTATTTCCTCTCGGTCTGATTCGATAATTTCATATATATTTATATGTACACGCATATTTTCATTTGAATGAACGATTCAATAATTCAGAGGTAGAAGTCATTTGGGACTAAATACAAAATACGTTGTTTTTTATTTTTTTCAAATAATTTTTTTCTTTATATATATATTATATATTTTTGTCATCTACGTCTAAAGGAGAAAAAAGAGGGTAAACATATGAAAGACATCTTGGCATTCATTTTTTTTTTCTTCTTTTGGATACGAAAAGATTGCAACGATGGGACACGAAGGCGTTGGAACACTGTGAGAAATTTTGGGAATAACAAATGGGAAATGATTGTGATATTTATTCTACGATCACATTCTACGGCGTTCCTTTCGAACGGTTAAGTACGTTTTCGTACCAGGTAAATTTTGTCAACGTTAAACCGAAAAAGCGATATTTTTGTTTAGTTTCCTAGAGATTTTACATCAGAAGTGATCAGTAGAAAGGGCCAGGAGAAGCACAAATGCACAACTTGAGTAGGGTGGCAGAACAGGTTTAGGGTGTTGTACTCCCGGCCAATCAAAGAGTGACGGGTGAAATGACACGCTTGACGAGCCCAAACTAGGAACGTCATAGTCCCCAGAAGCAGCTTCATAGGTCAAGCGCATCAAGCGATCACCTCATTTCTACCTACACATAACTCTGCTTGACTATGGGAAATGAGAGGAATAGTTGTACTTCCTAAGGAAAGCTACAGTTCTTAATTACCTGAATGACCCAAGGCAGTCGACATTCAGGAACTCGGTCACAATTTATATCACTTGCGGAGAAATGCCATCAAAAGAGACATTATCTTTCCTGCTCTGTACCTCTTCCAAAGGTATTCCAGTTTCGGAAATTAAGCTATCATCAACTTAACGCTTACAACTTGTTGGAGGGACTGGAAAGATAATTTCACTTAGTGACAGCACGAGCCTGCAGAAAGCAGTAAGGTGCCAATCCGCAAAAAATAATGAAGCTCTTATGGAATGAGTACGCTCCACAATGGGCTTAATGAGGGAGATAATAAAAAGAAAGCTTAATGTAATGTCTCAATTCACTAAGCAGCGTGAATTCGAACATACTGCAGATAGTAGGGGGGAACTTTCACTTGGTTCGTAAGAGAGGATTATCAGATGCAATCTGCGGGACGATGAAAGAGATGTTGACAACACAGAACTACCCAGTCACTGTGTGCAGGTATAGTGTAGCAATGAAATTTGCCGCAAATCATTGACATTTAGGGGGCCCTCGCGAAGTACAACTCGGAATGTTGAGTAGAAGACAGCCAATGCGAAAGCATTAAAAGTATTTCATGCTGAACTGCCAACCCTATCCAAGAAGAGCATCACCCATCAGCCACTGTACCACTTTCACTTCACTATCACTAACTTAGAACTCTCAAAACCTCTCGAAAACTCCACTATCGCCTTAAACAAACGTAAAAACAAGACCTTAGGCGAGGAATTAGCGGCACAGCTTCAGCCGAACCCTTGAAATCACTGATTCGCCATATTCTAAATTGTTTAGAATTATTATTTGCTCGTTTTTTGGTGGCAAATCTTGGAAAGTCTGCATTTTTTCCATATTTCTCACAACATCAACAACAATAATGTAAAAAGGCCACTATTTTCATGGTGTTACACTTTTTTCTTTTTTTTAGAAGTTGGCCAAAAATAAGGCGGTCGATAAATAAATAATTTTCAGAACTCAAAATTTCGTTTGAAATAAACGCAGTTCAGAAAGTTGGTACAAATTCAAAAATGCTGGTTTTTTAACTCATTATTTCTTATCATTGCCATTCGCAGTTTGATAGGGGAGAGTGACTTGAGTTAGTCAGGAGACAGAGCTTTGAGCTTCAAGCACTAGTTTGAAACAAAACTTACTTTTCTTCCTCAACCTCACGCTTTTCTCCTCTGGAAAGGAAAGGAGGGGTCGTGAACGCAAGTTTTGTGTACTGTTGATGAATGACGTGGTGGGGGGTACTATTCTACTATTTTCGATTAATTGGCGAGGGGAAGTATTTTGACTCTACGTGTACGCAGTTCGTGGTTTGCCGGGAGATCGAGTCGATATCCACCTTGCAACAAACCATAAAACACAGCAGCGCAGTGTAATCAGATTGCCATTAAAGTAAGGTGGTCATATCGCTTTGTTACCACATTCCACGCTCAAGCGACCCTCGTACGCATTGAATTAAATTGAACAGTGAACCAACTTCCTGAACGGCTCTCAAAAAGAAAACAAAAGTCAAAACTTGAACGCAAATAAAAAGCGTCATAAAAAAGGCATTAAAATCACCACCACATTCTCGCAAAACTTACGTCTACAATAATTTTCTTCCTTTTTTTGCCTTAAATACTGCGTACATGATTACATTAAAAATCGAAATAGACTATCTATTGGCCAATAATGAAGACACAATCTAAACGAGACAACACTTATATAGTTTTATACGTTTAATCCTTAAATAACTTTTTTTTCGTAATAACGACAGTTTTTTTCGTTTTAAAAAATTTGTATAACAACGTCTAACATTATTCGTGTGTTTGTTACTGTTAAAGTCCACGGACCCATCAATCTCAAGATCCGCTGTTAAACCGTCGCAAGAACGTTTTTGGTGTAAGTTCGAAATTAGCATTCCTCGTTACTTGGGAGATGTTGGAGAACATAAGTTTGTCATGACTTGCAGTGAGTTGATATGTTTTAAGCAACTAGTTGGGATGAATGAGCTAATGCCCAGCGTGTCCTTCAGTAGTGAAAGTGTCTAACTTGAAGGAGGATTGCTAATAAGTTTATCCCCCTCCACCTCCACGCTTAGTTCTTGTGCGCAATAAGACATATGTAAAAACACTCAGTGGCTGCCCTCTGGTGGGGTACGTAAAGACCAAAACAACACCCAGACCTAGACAGTGCGCTGTATTAATGCTATCTCATTATTCTGTCAGTTAATGCCTATTCCTTGGCGCGTAGACACCTGGAGGGACAAGTGGCAGGGCTTTTGGAAATATTTAACTGGGGGACGTTAATATTAACTCTTCAGAAATCTCGAATGCCACAACCTCCGAGCGATAATTATTAATAAAGTAGTCACGATACGGCAGTTTTTCAGTTTTGAGTTGAGCTCAGACTGATCAATTAAGTAGAATGGACGATGGGGACGCTCCAATGAAGATAGATGTAACATGCCCAACAATATCTTGATCCTCCAAACCCATTGAGCTTAGTAGTTCTGCATCATTTCAACGAAAGACTTGGTCCCTCAGAGTTGGGGGTGAGATTGCCAGCACTAAAGCCGATTGCAGCCCGAATGTGCACCTTCAGAATTAGTTTATGGATTCGCTAGTTTGAGAGTTTCCTGGAGGATCTGCGGATGCTCACAACTGGCTCGATACCATGAACGTTGCTGCATTCCTTGAGATATGAACAGGATTTTCCTCCCTTTCTATCGGTTTGCCATATGTTGGAACCACCTGAAATGCTAACGATGCAGCATGTTCCTCGTCCGAATAGCTTCTTGAATGGTCAAACGTTCATAATGAATGTACTTTGTTTTAGATGTTTCTGAGCAATTTAATTTAATTTGTAAACTTGTTCGCGTATTTTTTAAATATTATAGCTCCTCACTTCTCCCGTCACCATTCCACCAACACAAGTCCTGCTTTACTTCCAAATACTTTATCACATTCTAGTCTCAAGTGGTTACTAGTTACAAGGTATGAAATCCCTGTCTCAGCCATCCAAAAAACCTCCAATCCTGGCGCGGTCGTGAGGTTCAGCGTGGACATGCCATGAGGTATGACCAAAGTCAGGGGGGGCTGCTGTTCCCGGAGGCGCATCACTGCTAAGGGTGAACGGAAAATCTGAATGAGGAAGGAAGAACACGAATGTACGAGGTGTTGATGGGTTGTTATGGGCCACGTATGCGGAACCACCTCCCCCCAGTCGAGAACAGCAGGTTACTAGCTACCAGAAATATTTCTCCAATTATATCATGCCCATGCCCCCGGTGCAGAAACTGCCCTAGGCAATCAACGCTACAGCTCACGCTTCTTTTTCTATCCAAGCCCTCACGCTAACCGGATTTGAGAACATAAGATGTTTCCTGAGTTCATTCAGAAAGAGTCATCAATATGTGAGGAGATCATCAGGCGATTCGACCAGCAGCTTGACTAAATTGAGTAATTCTCTATAGTTCTTTCGAATGCTCAAGATAACTGTATGGCGATCCAAAAGATTTTACGTGTCGCTGAAGGGGTAGAAAATTGAAAGCCGAGGGGACAGCGAGTCACAGGCAATTGCCATAAAATCCGCCTTGCCCCAAAGGCTCCAATGAAAGACCCTGTCAAACAGAGCCACATTGTCACAGAGTAAGTCGATTTTATCCTGAAAGATGAAAAACATTTTTTCATGGCGGATTGTTTTCTATTCTCTTATACAGCAATAATGTCCCTTTTTCTCAATAATCTCCAGGACAACACTATCTGATGAAACTTGAGCATTTCAGACACTGAAAAAGATGATAGTGTCACTCTTCAATTACTGCTTCTACAAAACGTCTTTTTTCTGGTTAACAATATCAACAGTTTGAACATACAACACACTCGTCCGTTGAATTTGACCTTCAGCATCGTCGTTCAGTACCAAGATCACTGCTCACTAACGAGATTCAGAACTTCGTTGTTGGTGGAATATTTAGGGCTCAGTATGTTCACTAATATCTGTGTTAGGGGGGTTAAAAGATGTATTAGGGTCTTGCTAACCTGCTCAGCTTCAACTAGAAGCTGTGCCACATACTTCCCACCTCATTAAAACTGGCTTCTTCGTGACATCTATCCTGAGTATGTGAAGTACATAATTGACGATGAAGCCCGCTGTTCTGA
The DNA here is from genome assembly GCA_020466155.1 of Pachypeltis micranthus. Taxonomy (NCBI): domain Eukaryota; kingdom Metazoa; phylum Arthropoda; class Insecta; order Hemiptera; family Miridae; genus Pachypeltis; species Pachypeltis micranthus. The sequence continues at coordinate 47,365,438 of CM035769.1, forward strand.
ACACTAGTTCAGCATTGAGGGCCAGACAGCCCAGAACCCGTCCCCTTTAGGCTCAGGACGGATGTTGAGGCAATCTCTACCTAAATCAGGAGGAGGAGGAGGAGGAGGAGGGTGGTAATCTGAAAAAAAGTTGTTCCAAGGTGAATTAAGACTTGACTTGCAAGATTCTCGGTTTTCCCCTGTTTGGTAAGAAGTTTATCACAGAAAATCATATACACTGTGAAACTATTGCAGCAGGTCACGGGATATCAAAGGAGGGAGTAATCTATATTGAAAGGCCCCTCCAAACTCTCATGGAGAAGCCCGAGGAGGGAGAATGTGGAGAGGTTCCTCTGCCCTACCTGTCGTTCTCACGTCACCATCCAACTTTGCCAAGAGCCAGGGAGCGAGAATATGAAAGGGGTTGCTCGGGTACCTCGGTCGTCCTCTCCTTGCTTCACCTGACTTAGCAGTTTTTGTACCCCCGAGTCAAAGGATCATGACGGGTCAATGGATGGAAACGAGAGGCAACATCTAGATTCTCGTGCAGGAGTGTGAGACTCGCTTTGAGGGAGTCTGGAGGGGGCGCTACATATCACCTGCTCTATGTGTGGACTTAACTTTCCACTTCAAGGTTACAGCCAGTCTAGAATTGATCGGATCTTTTGACTAGAAGGTGAGAACAACATTTCTGATGTCAAACAAACAATAAATACTCAAAATATTAACTGTTTTAACCCGTATTTATTATGTTCTCGAACCAATAGAAAAGGTACGATAATCTATTATGATTTGTTCTTTTAATGCCTAAAAATGCTAGTTGGATATCAAAAAAGGTAGTGAGCACGCTAGTCTTTGAAACGAGCAGCACGATTTTAACGAGTTTTTGAATTTACATTTATATGGCAAGCTTTGAGATAGAGGAAGATAGTACAGATGCATCCACATAGTTTGGCAAACTCCGTATTCCAACGCTAGTTGTCGTTAGAATTTTACGAGGAATCGATACCCTCCATCGCCCTGTGCCCTGCCGTACGGCTTTAAATGAACGTGATTAGACGCAACTGCTCGTTGGACGTCCCGCAAGCATCTGGAAACCTGGTCTTAGCACCCACTCGGCAGACTGACAATCCAGATCAAAATCCTTGGACAATTAAAAGCCATCAAATACAAAATGTTAACAGCTATCGATCTCACGCCTCACTTTCTGTATTCCCTCGCGATTTTCGAACAGAACGAATCTCTACAATGCAACTACTCATAATAATATGCTACACACGTGTCCCAGTGCTAAAAGACAAAAATGTTGAATCCCATGAACTCGTTGCGTACGACCAGAGGATGAAACTCGTGCGACCTGACATTATTAAGCGATAAAGTTTCAATTAAAAAATATAATAAAACACAGTGAACTGATCATACGTTTAGCATTAGGTTACATAGATGCGTTACTAAGGATTAGTCTTGGGCACTTTTCCTTCTTAATGAAGCCTTAACGTTTTACCACAGGCCTCAGCAAACTCATTCGCACGAAAAACACGAAATTCGAACTTTCACCAAAAAGGATAAGCAAATCTCGAAGATCTACCGGTCTTCGGACATTTACAGCAACATATCGATCAGGATTCATCGGGTTTTTGTATTAAAAAATGTTTTTTTTTCTCAGAGTGTTTTGTTGAACAATCGTCTTTTTGCTTTTTTTGTTTAGTCGATTAGAAGGCATCGAATTTACCTTTGATTTCCCTTATTTACAAAACAATTCACAATTTGTTTTCCCCTTTTACAAAAAGGGGATGTCGAGGATTTTATCAAAAGGTTGATTGAAGTGTACGTTTTATAATAATTTATATAATAATGTATTTTTCAATCAAATAAAATCGAGGATGGAAATCAATCCCCCACGAAAGAAACAAAAAATGTAAATAAAACTAAAAAAAAGAAACAACAAAAGGAGCCTAACAGTTTTTAAATACAAAAATAACTTATTGTGCGTTTTTCCATTTTTTTCTCAAAAAATAACATACAGTCTCTATTTGCATACATTACTTAGTTCTTCTTTTACAAATTAACTAATTTTATACATTATTGCACTGCACCCCTTTTCTCTAGACAGGCTCCTGCTCTGTGATACTGACAAAACTCCTTCCAAAAGTTGTTTTCGTACATCTTTATTTCTTATTAGGTAGAAACTTATTTCAAGGCAAAATCAAAGGTACGAAAGTTAACGGGAAATATTTTGCAAAACGGGCTTTGGTTCGTCAGAAGAGGAACAGATTACAACGTGACCTTACCTAGGAAAGAGCTCTGTGTGCCGGATGCTAAAGTGCACTTTTGAAGTAGAGCTAAGGATATTGACGAACGGGCGAACTCCTACAGGATCGAATGCACCAAGTTGGGAGCACGAGCTGTGGCTTAATGAATTATATCTAGCTCTCTAGTGAGGATTACTCGCCCTTCGAAACTCAAACCCATGGAGTAGGTGCCCCATAGAGGTGAAGCGCTTGGCAGTCAGCCGAGCAGGATGGCCCTCCTCAGTCTCTCAACAAGGTGTGGATGGAAAGGGTTGTATTTAACACCCCTTACTACCAATGCAGTAAATGTCGTGTGTAACGAGGCTTTCACATACCCTGAGGTTCTGATCCCGAGTGTCAACTCCAAGATTTAGCTTTGTCGCTTCGATTGCTCCCCCCTGATGTCGGGAATATCGTGAATAGTTATCCACTTCACGAGGTCGCCCACGGATCACGTTGTAAGTAAACGTCCCCTACTGACAACCAAACGACGCTTTTATCATTGCCCCCACGTCGAACATGATACCCAAATGCCTCCCTCCCCCCATCCTCCCAAACACAACGAGAAACAAATTTGAATTTACAATAAGGGCACAGAAGTAAACAAAAGTCGTCTCAGACAAGGGAACACAAATCTGATATTCGGTGTTTAACCTTCATTTGCCGCGCGTAAGACACAACACTGACCAAACCAAAACTTGTCCATCATACAAACTACCGTCGTAGAATCCAAAAAAAAACAACGAAATACTCTCACTTCAACCGCTCACAATTTTGACGCATTAAAAGAAAAACGTTAGTCCGATTTTTGAGAAAAGTATTTCGTTTTGTATTTCAAATACAATAAAAATAGCAAGTGAGAGAAAAACGTCTAAATTCGCATCAAATCTGAAACTAGTTTCATTTCGATGCAACTTCACACAACTTCATTCGCCGTTCATTCGTCTCTAGACAAATCACTAAATCAGATGAAAATTACGTACATGAAGCAGTCGATATGTAATTCAAAATACGTGTTCTTTTGTTCCTTTTGTTTTGTCGACACTGAATTTGATAGGTGTATTTCACACTTTTTACGAACCTGTTGCGCCTCGTTACGCTAAGTGTAAAATATAAATACTTAAAACATGCAACGTTATATACTTTGGTAACTGATTTCATCTGATCGTTCGTTTGACAAGAGTTCGACTCAGAAAGAATCACAACTTAGCGGGTACATTGACAAATCTCTACTTAAGCGAGTACGATATAAACAAATTGGTTTTTTTTTTCTTTTTCGATCAAATGTGAAGCGACGATGACAAAACAGCGAAAGCGGGGCAGTTACATTGCGGGGGAGTAATAAACATTTGAAAAAGTGAAAAACTCCTCTACACGAATTGCCATTTCAAAGAAAACTCAATATGAGTGTGTTTTCTCTTAATAAGAACTCGAATGAATGAACTCAATGCGATGAAAAAAACCGAAAGACAACGTTTCTTTTTGTGTCGTTTCTAGAAATCAATTTTTAAAAGCTGTAAAACTGTAAAAACGTGCTGCGTTTGATTTGTGTGTAAGCCGCTGGTGGAACTATGGAAGTGCCAGGGGGGGGGGGGAATGTTTTTATTTTATTTGTTTTTTGATTACGGATATCATAATCTTCACTATTGTTATTATCTTTATAGATGCAGAGATTTTTTATTTTATTCAAAAATATGTATCTCAAATCCCTAAACCAAGTTTGCCCATCTCCAAAACATCAAAATAAATGAGACAAAAGTTCATTTGGATAACTCGAAAAATTTTGCATTATTCCTGTTTGGCCAAAAAAGCCAGCTCATCACATTTTTTTAACGCCTAAATTGAATGAGGGCGTAGGGTTTTTGTAAGGTGCGTCAAGAGACCGAGGATAGCTGCAAAGACATTGGTAAGTGGAGGCTTTTTACGTGGTTTTTCTACTTAGACGTCGAAGGGGATGTCGACAAATTTTTCGAAAAAAGTTCCTTCCCCGCAATCAAGGGGCATCCCGTGTGAACTAACTAGGCAGACACACAATCAATTCGCGCGGCTCGTTTTTCCAATCAAAAATCGAATCGACCAGAACTGATGGTAGTTTTGAGGAAGTATGAACAATTCGTGTTCGGGGACAAGAAGCGTGTCGCGACGACGTTCCCTAGAGGAACACTACGAAAATGATTAAACCGTCGTTAAAACTTACATCTAAGTAAAGTCACAATTTCGTCCTTTGAACGATCAACAAGTTGGGTGGGCGATCAAATGGACAGAAATGTCCAATAACTGTAACCCGGTTACACTTCATTACTTCACCACAGACTAAAATTTCCCTTGAAAAAGCTTTTACAACCACTTATTGCTATGAAAACTCTTATTTTCTCCTCTTATGAAGGAGGTGGGATGCGAGGGGAGGAAGGAGGGGAGTGGGTAGAGTGGCGTGTACGGGAAGGGGAAGATGGAAGGGGGGGGGGGAAATCTAAAATATATCATCCTTTTGCCTCAAATATAAATAGGTTCTCTTCTCCTCTTTTACACACTCGTAATATATAGATGCTTACAGATTTTTTTTTCTCTCGTCAAAATATATGCTAATTTCATAAATATTCATTCGTTTGATAAAAATTAAAATATATGCTCATAATGTTGATATAAAATAGCACAACAAAATAATTATGTACAAATAATCAAAAAATATATGCTCTTAATGGATTGGTGACGTTAAAGCTAATATGCAATATAATAGTGAATAATTGATTTATCTTCATTTTCACATAACGAACGGACAGTTTCCAAATGATAAGGTAACAAAACAGGGGGTTTTCCTTGGAAGATGTGCACGACTTTCAATCGCTGATCCAGCTTTTTGAAAGCAAAAAAAATAAATATAATAAAATAAAAAGTTTTGGCCGAATTGTCGAAGTTTATTGATTTTTTTGTTGTTATCGTCAAATGCAATATTTTGGGCCCCATCGTTTGGAAACGCCCAACAATAGAAATGTACAATAAAATTCCTAGCTTCAGTAAAAGTTAAAAATACTTAAATATATAAAACAATTCATATCGAACGATATATAGACAAAAGAAGCCTTAATTGAACTGCTGTCTTACTATCGTAATGAGTCGAGTGTGCTGGGAGTTTATGTTCCCGAATCTCCATTACAAATTTTGTAATGCACTCGACTTTTTTTTCGTTTATTATTCTTTTTTTTCAACATGGCAGTCGCTAGCGAGTGAACGTAGGCCAACGTATTATTAACATTATTTATCCAATTATTTTTTGTATTTTTTTAACAACGTGAGATCATAGTCCGGCTTCCAGCCTGCCCTTTTACGATGAGTTAGAGAATGTTTGAACGAAACAGTTTAGAATGAGGCATTGATTGATCAGAAGGGCATTGCAAAGTTGTAAGAGGTAGATAATGTGAACTCGAGATTAGGGTCGTGGTTGATTGATTAGTGTATCAGATGACTTTACCTTTGAGCTATTTCCTTAAACTTCGTAGCTCGTGAAATAAAATACTAGGTGTCCAAGTGAAGGAAAACTTCAACTCAAGTCTGCTATATTCTTCCCCAATCAAAGCCTAGCAGATGAAACACATTCCCGTGTCCCTTATGTCGATAGTATGCATCTGTAGGGAAGAACCAAACCGAATAACTCGCTACGCACTTACACAACCGCAAATTACATTACAGAACCCATCAAAACATTGGTAGAACAAGCTGCTCAATAACCGTTGACTCAGGAAAGACTGAGGTTTGTAAATCTGCAATGAGACTCAGCGTTTGGTAGTGAATTGACCCGTAAGAACAGAGGCAAGCACGAGACACTTGCGTAAAAGATCCACAGAATGGAATTAGATAGAAAGTGGACACGGGCATATGAACTGCCAGAACGAAAACTATACAAGGAACCCTGTTTCAAGGGGCATCAAAGTCTTCCAGTCCCATGAGAACCCTGATTCAAGACTGTTTATCACATTAGGGTGGGAATGAGAATGAGAGTCCAACGCTTCTGCATGATCTACACCTTTTCTTTGTGTTTTCAAGTAGAAATTATCTTGTCCTAGTTCGCTCGGGATCCTTTACTATGTGCTTCACAGGGAGTGCAGATAATATGGTCCCCTCCTCGTGCGTTGGAATTAAAGATTATTTAAGACCTCGAGACGTATTTGTGATAGGCCAGATATTTTCTCGCTTTATACAGCGTTTTGGCCCGCGTAGACCACTCAGTAGTTGGTCAAGATCGTGTCTATCTCGTCCCTAGGTTTGCAGCAGCTCTTTCGCTAATCTGGAACCTCTGTGACCACTTTATCTTGTCTTTAATTCAGAATATTTGGGTGATAAACACAGGTATCTAGCTAGGCCTCTGCACGCTGCACAGTGATTATAATAGAACTCATATTTCTGAGCGGGTGAATCTCGTCACATCACAATAGACCTATCTGATGGTCACCCGTTGCCTCAACTCAATGCTACAACCACAGCTGGATCATGATGACTCACCAGGTTCGTACAGGATACCTTGACGTTCTTCCTCTTTAGTTAGGATGGTTTATCTATCTCCTCAAGTGCTTTGCCACGACGTCACACGGACGCCCTCAGACACCTCCAACTCCATTGGCGGCTTGTGACAACTTGCTCTCAACCTGCGGAGTTACCAGTCGACTGGGCGAGAAAAAGGCAAATTCCCTTCACTATAGGGTTTACACGTAGCCCTTTCACAACAGATTCCTATAGAGTCCCTTCATCGGCGAATTTCATAACATTTGCGCATTTCCACAACACTAAGGAATTGCTTTTTCGTTCGAGTTCACACAGATGTCTCTCCTTCACCACGACACCCCCCAAATTTCTACTTTTTGGATAGTTACTGTAATATATCCCTTCGTTGAGGAATTTCACGTCATCTTTTAACACACCCGAGTATCACATGAGACTTACCTCCGTACAATTTTGCAGGAATAAATGAGGCACTAAACAAGACAAAATCGAGTGAGCCGGCAAAATAAAGAAAACAAGGTAAAAGGGCAATTCACAGGGCGCAACTTTTTTTTTGGCTTTTCCTCACACAGTCGAGAGAGCGTTCCAGCGTCTTTTCAGTTTGAGAGAACAATCGAAACTGTTTAATTACTACAACTCCTTTTTTTCGTTTTCTTTTTTTATTCTTCAACAAATCGGTAACTTCAACAATTAAAAATTACGTTTTCTTTTGACGCCTTAAACTTTAAATTGAGGACAAAATAAATAAATAAAAAATTAAAAACTTCGTCGATAACAAACGTCTTTAAAAAAAAAACCATTAAAATTGAGAAGTTGATACGGTAACTCGTCGTTTATGAAAATGTCCCTTTTTCGTTCCGGTGCGGGGAGATCTTGGGAAGAGGAAAACAAAAAATGAACAGTGTCAACGCTGTCATGGACAAATTAGATTTGAAAAGAGCTTGACACTTAGCTCTACGCCGCCGCTCCAAAACTACTCTCCAGTTACCGAACAAATTACCGCGCAACCGAGTGAGAGAGAGAAAGAGAGAGAGTGGTTGTTTTTTTTTTGCGGCTTATATTCGTCGGCGAAACAAAAACTTAAACAAAAAACAAGTTTCCAAATTCAACAAAAGGAAATATTCAACAAAACAAAAAAAAATTGGCTCGGCCGAGAGAAGTCGCTTTTCACTTTGTAAAATTTCCAATTTCTCCCCGAACCAAAATCCAACATTATCAATTAAAAAGAAAAAGAGATCGTGAAAAGTCCCCCGAACGCTCTTGTCTTGTCCAAATATTAACAAATACTGAAAGAGTGAACTTTGAGCGGCACTCGGGATTTTTTTTGAGACTCGATTTATCAAATCGTTTCAAAAAATTTTTTTTCTTCCAAAGAGGGGTTTTTTAAAATCTTTTTTGTTTCTGTTTTACTTAAATCACAACACGAATTTCGTGTATTAACCTGATTTTCATCTCCCTTTTTTTCATGTTTTTTTACAACGCCGCTTTGGATCGCAGCAACGTAGAAGCCGAGCTTCAGTCGCCGAACCTCGTACAAGCTTTTTTCCATTTGCATTGCGTGCACCAGAGCTCTCGGTGCTCCATTCCGTAGACTTTGCGACATTTTTTCGTGTCGCCTCGCGCTCTTCTCGAAGGGGAGCCCGGCACTTTGGCGTTGGGCGCAGAAACTGAGAGTTTCATCTGCTTTCCGCTCTGTTGGCCAAAAAATAAATCAATTAATTAATACGTAATGAATTCTTAGGTGGAATAATTTGGTTGCGAAAACGAACTAAAAAAAAGCAATTGTGTTTACTTAGATTGGCACGAATTAAAGTTGGGGGTAAAATTGTGACTAGTCTTTTGCTCAAAGATGACAGTAAAGAGTTTCCATCTCAGCCATAGAACGTATATTCATCTTTATGCTGTCACATAGGCTATTGAGACCCCCTTGTTTTACTAAAGTGCTGTAAGGAGCAGACGAGACCAGACCGCCAACGCTCCACTCGCCCGCTGGACATGAATCGTGTTTTTGACGTAGCTCCAGAGCATCTAGGCTTCACGAGTGACCGAGAACCAACCCTGACGTCGAAACATAACATCGTTGTAACTGGTAACGTTCCAAGTTTGGCGGTGGACGTTGGGTGAACTGTCTGGAGGTGTTACAATAGAGTGCACGTTTCAAATCATATAACCCTCGAGGGCTATACTCAAACAGAGAGGGATCGCGTGAGATACGCCTGGGACAACCTACGGCATACTGCTCCGAATGGCAACATTAATCTTCACCCACAGACTCCCTCAGCTGAACCAAGTCGTGAGTAGAATGAAGATTTAACTGAGCCTGGCGGTTGAAAAGACGCCCTCGGGGACGTTTAGAAAGAAACAAATTCTCAATGAGGTACCCAACCAAACGAGACGAATCAACGACGAACGGAGTGGCATGAGCACATTTTCGTTGACCTTCGCGAAATCACATTCAGAATATAGTCCGAAAGGTGCCAAAAAAACTCAAAATAACATGACTGCCAGAACAATCTCGTAAAACCCTCACAAACTAATTAAAATTGGACCATAGAGCTCTTGTTCTACTGGGCCGACAATAAATCTCCTTATTTCTGCAAGAAAAATTGGTCAGATGATACCATCGAATCGCCGGTGGAAAAACGTACAGACATCCGTCATCATGACACGTTAAAATACTAGAGAATGTACGATCCGCAGAGTGGTTCATGTTGATGATTCGATTTAATTCATGGCCTTAGTTACCAATCTATTTTTCACTTCGTTAAACATTACTTCACGGTTTACGTACAAAATTGTTGCGCTCAAAGTTCAGGAATTTATTAATTTGCTCATTTTTTGCTCATCACTCATCGCACGACCATTATTGAGCAATGAATATCAACACCACTTTTTGGGAAGAATCGTTTTTTGGTACTATCGAGTAAAAAATGCGAGAAATGGCAATATAGTGGGGGTTGAATTCCAGGATTAATGGGGTTGCTAATTATTTTTATTGAAAGTTATTGTTATTAAACGCTCGTTGATGGGTAATTTGTTGGACTTGCGCCATAATTTTTCTGAGAATTCTAGTATCGCGTGAGCGAAATCCACAAGGAAAAACCGGTGTTGGTTCGCAACTCACGATAATTTACTGAGCTACTCTCGTCCTGTTCTCACAAATGATACTTTTATGTTACTGTCGTGCTATTTGGGGCTGTCCATTAAAAAAATTTAATCAAAATAGTTAGGCCCGTTCTTGAGACAAACAATTTGGTGTTTTGATCATGATAACTATAGTTTGTTTTGGGCCGATTTTATTTATATCCTTATTTTGCCTTCCCATAGTGACTAAATATAAAATTTGAGTCGGTTTACAGAGACACACAGGCCATTTTCCCAAATGGCGTTTTTCGGACTCAGTAGCCCGTTAAGGGAACTCGAAATTTTATTGTTTGCCGTTTACGTAACTTCCCTATGTATTTCGTAGCCCTTGGAAAAGTACATCATCATACCACCTTAAACAGGTGTGCAGCTCAGTGTACTGCTTGTTCTGCAGTAACGTTAAGTGTGCCTCAAAATGTCACCAGTGAAAATATGTCATTATTGACTGTACCATAAGATTTACAGCTGTCTGTATATAAGTGATTAGATTCATTTTCTGTGAAAAGGCGCTAATTAGGGCAGTTATACGTTGTTTCAATATGATGTACGTCCTTAGGGAATACTTTAAATGACGTCATTCTCCTTGAGGCCGTTGCACAGAAAGTTATTTGTAGGTGAGAAGCCACAAGTGAGCTTTCTAGTTAATACAATCACTCAAAACGTTGCGTTAATTCAATCAATTGAAGTCAAATCACGATTATTCTGTTGACAATCAATCACACGGACGAAAGACCCTTCGGAATTGTTAGTGATGTACTCTCGAGCGAACTAAAAGCGATAACCAGGGCCAAAAGAATGATAAGAAAGCGGGCGTACTTTTCTCATGCTGACTGGAGACACAGCTGCGCTAACCGGCCAACTGAAACTGGTAGTTTTAGGGATTGACACGGGGGCAGCTGCTGCGAGAGCTCTTTGATATTCTGGATCTGTAACAACACACAACGCATAATATAATAGATAGCATAACGAAAAAGTTAAGACACATTGACTTGAACAGTGCGTAAAGTGATCTCATTCCTTAATCTTTATAGCACAACAATTAGTGAGCTTTTGGCAGTTTAGGTAGACCGGTTCATTACTATGAAAGTCCATAATTGAGGTGCTGCGATGGGGCAGTGCAACCCCTTCCTAAAAGCAATGGCACCATCCGCACGTTGGCAGAGATGATCCTGACATCAGGGTACTCAAGATCGGAAGCAAATCACAGGTGTCAACAGTACTCGAATAATCTAGGCAAGCACGAAATAAGTATCAAGGGCTGTGTCACCTAATAGTGACAGTACTTCAACGTCGAAACCGAAATACACGAAGGGGTTAGATCAGTGCAACAATATCCTGACATATGCTTCAGAAGCGGAGCCCACACAGGGTGAGCCTACCTCGCTTATTCTACTAAGCAAGAGCCTAAGTAGTAAGGGCCTCTTACAGTCGTTACGGAAGAACACACCCATTTCGATCAAGAACTGGTACTACTGAGTTAATCTATTCTTTTAATGCTAGCTCGCTGAATAAACAAAAACAAGTTGACGGTAATGAATGCCGGCTCTGTTGGCGAGGTTTGGTAGTACTCAACCTTTCTCCCATCTAACCAGAGAGAGAGGTTCAATACTCATCAATCTGCTACGTGCACACGGACCTCTAATGGTCTTAGACGGCTCTCCATCATCTTCCCAATAGTTTACTACTTGCGAGGAAGGGCTACCCACAATCTCCGAAAAGATCCAGATCTAAGTAGCCCTTGGAAGCACTTCCAATTCCATTTCGAAAATGCCCATTTCACACCTCGGCTGTTCCAACTTCTATTGTAACCTCACGAACTCTCCTTGAAACGGGAACACTACAAAAACTAATTTACGGCACTACGCTACAACTAACGCTACATATAAAATGGCGATAAAAAAAATTACCTTCGTGCGGTGGCCTGGCCATGTCCCTGTGGGAGAGCGTGGGCTCAGGGTACGAACCTAGCAGCGGACCAAGATTCGTAAATGACGGGCAAAATGAACGAAATAAGCGGCAAAGAAAATATCAAACATTTTGCCGAGTGAAAACTTGATCGTTCGCAGGAAAACGTGAATTTTATACGTTTGTTGTTGATGACGATCGAATTTTCACGGTAGCGGCGAAAAGGCATCTAATTTTCTGAGACTCAGTCCGTTTATTGTGACAAAGAGGCAGAAAGCGCGTCGCTAGTTGTGATTCGTCAGAAGGTCACAAAGGAGTGAGGAACACGTCAGAAAAGAAGATCCAAGTCTAATTGTACACATGAAATAGAAAATCGTATTAGCTGTCTGTTGTGGCTCATAAGAACCGGGGAGGCTTGTCCCTCCCTAGGAGTGCAAATCATTCACCACAGACACACTGCTCAACACCTGGTCACCGTCACGTCCAAGATGAAGGCGCTTTCCTGTGGAAGGCGGAATGGCATGGCGACCTTTAAGGTCTCTAGCTCGTACTCTTCTCAACGATCTCTCATGAGCCGCAGCCTATCCTCCATGGAAGCAATACTCGTACAGTCAAGAACGAAAAAAAGCGTAAAAATTGAATGTTTGGCAATTTAAGCACAACAAAAGCTGTGAAAAGGATCAATAAGGTTTGTTTCATAAGAAGGTTTTGAAGCTTTCGGCTTCCTCTACTGTGATGGTGGCCTAACAGGGCTGCCGTAGGGCGGGGGCACGAATCTCGAAGATCGCCACCTTCAAGCAAAGAAGCAAGTGTCACATCTTACTGTGTGGACTCCAAGTGTGACTATGTCTGGGTTTCTGATGTTACGAGGCAGGATTGATACTGCATGGACGCCAGGGCGAGGTGATTTCGGCTGCTTGGGAAATGCACCAACGCGGCTTTCGGTGACATGCACCTTAGAAACACAACTGAGCTGGGCGCAGGAAACACGCTTCCTTTTTTTGAAGAAAAAACTGTTATAATCGGTGGTTGAGCGACTAAGTAATGCACGTTCAGTCACAATAGACAGCTGTTGTGTGGGAATTACCTCCCCCTCCCCTCACACACGCACACAACACACAACCCAAGAGGAAAAATCTCTTCAGGAGTAGAGCTGTTGAACCGTTGAAAAGCGAACAAACAACTATTAAGAAGGGAAGCAACATCGTCGTGGAAGATGTCATAAGTAACCGAGATTGCATGAAAGAGAAAAGATACTGCCGCTTGGGGCATCTTTTTATAAAAACTGGGAAAACCGGCGAGAAAAACCCTCGAATCAGAAACGAGTGGGAGCCATACTGCTCGGACTTGAATAACTTGGAGAAAACTAAGAATTCGTTCGGCACATCAAACGCTTGAGTAAGACATATGAACCCACACAAGGCAGAACAACGCGACCATTACCATCGTGCCGTGTGTCAACAAACTGTGACAGTAAAGTAGATGATGCTGTTACAATGAAAGCACTCGCATTACTTCCAATGGCCAGCGATAGGTAAGTAACCAACACTTACAACTAAACCTATATTCAACGTAAAGATCTCACTAAGTAAATTACCTTCGTGCGGTGGTCGAGCCATGTCTCTGTGTGATAATGTCGGCGGTGGGGATGTGAAACCGACCTCAACTTCTGTGTAGTAAAATTCCTCCTCGTGGTCGTCACCTTCCATGTCTTCGTCACCTTCCCTTTCATTTCTGGGTCTGCGTCACATCAGAACAAAACGCACAGTTTTAATATTCAAGTTCATCAAGTTCTTTTGAAGCATTACACAACTACAGACGACGTTATGGAATTAGTCCAATGAGCACAATAGAACAAGTAGTGTTGGCACGTTGTGGCACAGTTCTCATTTATTTCTACAGATGTCGAGGTGAGCCGTGGAGGCGGGAGAGACAAATTGGGTAAACACATTCAACATTGCCAATTCAATTATATTCGTTTGCAACCTGGCTTGGGCCCGTCTTCCAGTCCTGACTTGAGACACTCCTATACACCTTCAGGCGCAGTCGGCTCAGGATTTCCTCCATCTGCGCTGCTAGCCTGCCTACTTTCGGCATGAGAAGCATAATCAATTATTGATCTGCAGTGCAGGCAGTTTAGTGGGGCTTATTAATTGGGTGCAGGTACGCCCTGAAGACCAGCTTTGTCTTCTGCAAGGTGAGGGACAGCCCTTGAGCTCCCATCCACTCCCTCACCCATCGCATTACCCGCTTTAGCTTCATCTGGACTGTGAGGTCAATAATGATTGCCACCAAACCCACATACCCCAACAGGATCACATTGTCAGGCATCTCAAGAAGAATGTGGCCATCGTACACTTACACACAGCTGGCCCAAGGATCGACCCTTGCGTAGCCCCTACAGTGACATTCCTCCTGCACCATCCCTGGGCTGTCTCGCTGGTAATGGTGCGATACCGCAAATAGCTCATCAGCGTGCGCAATTAAACCTCCCTCTAGTTGAACAAACGGTTCATGAACCAATTAATTAAAGTGGCCCTGCGAATGAGGCTGGCGGACATGTGAATGTAGCAATATCACTCAAAATCCCAACGAACATATTGGGGGGTACGCGCAGTAGGTTGCCACATTGTACGGGTATTTAGTGCATAAGTTTCTTGTAGAAATGGATACTCTGAACCTTTTCAACAGAACCCTAGATTAGCAAGAACGTGGAATGAATGTGATCGTATACTGTTTAATTGAGTAATAAAAAAATCTCACCCGAGGTGCGCGTTTCTAACGTGAGCTTCAATCGATGGGCAAGTGGATTTCATCACATGGCATCCAGGCCATCTGCACTGGTAGAGGACTCGTGTAGTCTGAAACGTAAGAGAACATTGTTGAAGCGAACTGTCGACCATTTAAATTAAATGTTGACAATAAATTCGGGAATGATTTCATTTTGAGCGTCATAAACACGAAGAGTTGCAGATATTTAAATGCAGCGACACCTGAGACAGACGGTTGAATTCCACACAACCATTACCTCCACGATCTTCCTCGTGGGTTTGATACAAGTTGCCTACACTGCAGTTCGACTGATTGCTCTTAAAACGGGTATAGTCATCACTCGGTGTGAGCAGTTGAGGGCAGTATTGACAATTCCCATGTACCAGAGCGTGCCCACCAAATGTCAAAGTTTATGTGGGATAGAGTCTCGGTGCAGACCTACTTACGCTGCTAAATCCATTCTAACTATGTGGTTTTCATTTGTTCTACTCCTTCTCTAGACCTGGAATACCAAAAGATGTTTAGCTGAGACAGCATTTGTACAAAATGCCTTCTTGTGGCATTATTGGAGATGATCTGATAGTACATCAGAGTTTCAAGCGATTTTGTTAATTTAAAAAAGAAAGTAAATTAGGACTGTGAAAATGTTCAAATCTTTTTCCTTCGTTGAGGACGACAGTCCCCTTGGGAGCATTTGGGTTTTCAACGATGTCGTAGAAGTTTTGAAGACTATCCTGCGGCAATAGCCGACCAACACTGTTCAAATCTAACGAAACTTCGAGAACTCAATTTTTTCTAAAACCACTACCAGGCAGATAGGCAGTGTTTCATTCTGTACGGCGTCAAGCTTCTGGGAAACTGCACCGCCAACCCCCAAGCACCGAAGCTAATTTCTCTCATTTCCTACCGAACAGGTTTAATTTGGAATGGGGTTTTGACGGGAATGTTTAGTTGAGGATGAAAAGTAGGAAATCACGACAATTTCTTTCCTTTTCAATCTACTGGAGTATTTAGCATTTTCAGAGATACTTTGCAAGTGCTGATACTGAAGATCCAGATGGGATACTCTCCTGGTTAGGGCCATGGTATATGGAGGAGGGGTGGTCTAGGAGGTGCAGGAATTTATGAACAGGGGTTCGGCCAGCGATACCACTAGGTGCGCTGGACCACTTCTACAGGCATAGCTCTTAGCAGTGATGATGTGTGTGCAGTGCAGTACCTCCTCAGCAGAGGTCTGAAGTACCGAACAGTCATGCTGCACTTAAGGCCCTGGCCTTCCTGACTACACCATCACGTCGGCGCAGGTTTGGGAATGCCTGACTGAGAACACTCTAACACTGGTGTCAGAGCCAGGTCATAGAGGAGGCCAACGGAACTGTGCTTCTCCCGAAAGCCTACCCTTTTGTAGGGACCACCAAGATCCACTTGAATAAGGAGGTTGGCAAGTGGGAGGAGAAGTCCTATTGGGATGTGCCTGGCCAAAGGAAGATGGTGCGTGGCCTTTTCATAGGACATTGTCGACTATGGTACCATCTCGCCAAGATTGGCAAGTCATAGGTACAGAGTTGCAGATTCTGTGAGGGGGAGCTGGAGTCAACCGAGTGTGTACTATGTTATAGCGAGTGGATAGCGGTGGTACTTCTCAGAGCGCTTGGGCAGAGGTTGCAGAGATGGACCTTAAGGTAGTCTTGCGTTTAACGCAAGAACGGTGAGGACGTATTATGGACCTCGCATCAGAGAACTTAATACTGACGTCTTTCCCGAACTCAAACTTGGAATTTACTTTTGATAGAGGCAATTTTTGAGTTTGTTCCAGATTACGACCTCACAAGTTGCTCATTGCGCTACCGTTCTGATTTTTTCGAGCACGCTGTCATATGGGCAAGACTCGTGCGGAAAAAAACCACTAAAACTGCTTTTGGCCGACATTTTTCATATTTTATTGTGCAGACTATACATGTCGCGGTTGCTTTGAATCCAGTTCGAACCTAGATAAGTGCTTACCAGAAAACTGTACGTGTATGACGTTAGAAAAGACCGATTGCGTTCGGTTTCTTGAAGTTTGGTTTGAACAACACATAAGATGGGGAAAGCAAACAAGCAAGGTGTCACAGCTGCCGATAGTTCCTCTCTGACGGACTACCGATAGTTGTGTACTTTGAATCCAATCGGTTTTATCGTACTCTCTTCATTGATGGAGCGAACCTTATCGAACCACACTTGCCCCGTTAATCATCGTCGAGAAATGTCCAGGAAAAGTTCTCGAGAGCACACGATGTCTCTTTAAGGTAAAATGTCTTTGTGACGGTGATGGTCTAAGTGGTCTTTGTGAAACACTATTTAAAATGTCGACGTCCTGCTTAACCGTCACATGATACTTGTACTAGGTTTAAAACGAACCGAAACCTTGTAGTTCCTAATAATACGACAACGCTGACGAAACACTTCTATGAGTCTTCTTGAGTTCAGGTCAATGGTTTTCCATTGAAACGGCATTACTTGGGACGGCTAGAGTCGGAATAATGCATTCTTGTTGAGTTTTTGTATGTATGGGTGGAAGTATGTGTACGTTCATATATGAGTGTGTGTGTTTAGTTGATCTTCAAGAGTAGAGTCGAATTATTTTTAGAGAGAATTATTGTTGGAGAGATCAAGTGTTTTATGGATCTATTACTTTCCTCAATTATTCAAATCATCGAACAGCTTCGTGCTTGCTTTCTGCGTTTCCGTGAAAACCGGCTCTGCTTGCTGTGAAGAAATTGAAACGGCTGCTCATCCCCTGCCACGGCCGATTGCCAGGCACTGTTTCCAGGATTCTTGCAGCCCATCAGATGGCCGGTATTGGATTCTCATTATCACCTTTGTGCTCCCTTCATTTTTTCACAAATTTCGTTTAGAACTTTCCAAACAAAAAATGTAATCAAAATCGTTAGAGCAGGTTTTGAGAAAAAAAAAGTTGGTGTACGATCACTTTGATAATTATAGTTTATAACCTTGTTTTAGCGCTGATATGAGATTTGAGGTGATTTGGTTCAGAAGTTCTCTCAATAATGTACACCGAGCGTGAAACGTGAATATCAGCCAATTAACTTGCTTCCATATTTCGTTAGTTATTTCGTAAGATGGGAAGAGTATCGGAAGATGAAAAGCCGCTTAATAGGGTCCTCGGTAAATCGAAAGACAAACTACAAGTTTGTACCATGTTCCAGTCTCTCGAATCCGTTCCAATCCTCTAAGAAGGAAACGTAATTTGGTGCTCCGGGTCAGGCTCTCTAGTTCTGAAAGAGAAACGTGGATGTGAAACCCCCAACGTGCAATCCATCTTCATTAACTATCAGTCCCGTCCGCTCAACCGCAAATTTGATAGTAACAACAGGCAGTTATAAATAGTGAAACGTAGCACAAGTTGAATACAAGGACGAACAGACGACGCTCAATTAATGCAAATTGGTCTGGTCACCGCTACCGCTGCCTACGTTCCTACGTGTCAACTATTGATGTCTCTGAGCGGAAATCGATGAAGAGGGGAAGAGAGGGAGAGAGAAGGTGAATCAAAGCGTAATTCGTTTGTTGAGAAGCATGAAAAAAAGGGGGGCAAAAAGGCCGGTTTGTTGTGATGGGGTTTCGTTGGCACCACTGTGCAACTCGGGGCTCCTCAACATCCCTGCAACACTGTACACGACGTTGCCGGATCTGCGTTTGTTTACAACCCCTCCACTGACTCCCAGCCGACTGGTTGCCTGCTCTCCAGGCCGCCTGCTCCTGAGTCCGGATGAGAGGGCGGATTATTGATCCTTTCGCAGCACACAACTGAGCCTGGCAGCCTGGGAAACCCTCCCCCTGTTTCAAACTCCTATCGACCAGCTGGAAACCAGCTCTGCCCCAGTTACTTGCCACACAGCTGACCACCAAAACATTCAATCCCCGCTCTTCAATTTGTTTTTACCCCTCCAATAATCACCTGAGCTCCCCGCTTCGCTAATCCGATTCATTCGCTCTCCAAAGTCAAAACCCACCCCCTTCTGACACTCTTCAAAAAATGACGTTTCTGACGCAAATAGCGAATATTTCTCGTATGAGCAATTAACAGAACTAAGCGCAACTGTCACGTGGTGCCAACGCTTTCATCACTAAAACGACTTGACAGGCGTACGAGTGAGGCTACTGGTCTGTCCCACCCCAACTAGTTAAGGCCAGGACCTTCATCTTTCTTCCGCTTGGCAATCCCAAACAATTTTCAAGAACGCTTTTGTACCCATCGAGCTCAATCAACAGGGCGCCAACACGACGGAACTGCCACAATTAGTCTGGAAACCGAAACAATTTGCCACTCTTCACACGGACACCACGTTCAGACAACTCAGCCTAACTAACTCGCTTTGAACCCATTCGCATGAACTCAACCAAGAATCCTGGAATATCACACGTACATCGCGTACCAGTAAAGAATACAATCCCCAGGGGGCATCCCAATTTTAGGGAAAGGGGAAACTTTTTACCAAGAATTAAGGGCATCGTATCTGTTAGAATATAATTGTAAACATACTCGTTTCATACCATAAACATCGTGTACCAATGGGCGTGAGGAGGGTTGAACCGACACATCTGTATTAGGCCTTAACAGAATAGTCATATGATTTTGACTGTGAGTATATAAGCGGGACAGAAGGGGGCCCTAAACACATGAACTGGTTGAGCGGGAAACTATAACACACAAGAGAGTGAGTAGAGCCATGAGTGGCTGGAGAGCTGAGAGAGGAGTGTCTAGGACGAGCTGTATTTTGTGGGGAGGAATCAAATTAAGTGGAGGGAAGAGGATATTTTGGGAAGTCCAGAAAAACGAAAACCGGCTGAATGAAATTACTCAACTGAAGAAGAGACAGGCCGGACTTTCCCCAGCTTGCGGAACACCCGAAACAGCAACTTCCTGTTAGGGGCAACTGCTGAAGTTCTGAGCTCAAGATCCCAACTAATTCGTCCTGTGCCGAACAGTATTAATTAAACTTACAACTCGTTGACTACTATGATCAATACCTCACTTCTGTTCTGAATAAATACCTATATTTCACGGCTTTTACGATTTTTCGATCTAACATGCAGTGTCCGGTGTTAAATACCGCCTTTGGCTCAATGGAGATAAGCCCCAAATTTAGCCTGAAAATTGCTTTAAACGTTTTAAGATTTTGCACAGTAAAATGTCACACTGCATTCGAACAACCTACTTGTACATAATTCCATTGCACTCAATCCACCATAAACAAATCTGCATAAAAATGTTGAATGAAGATTCCGCAATATGCATGGCGTACGACGTATCTCACTAGGGTTCAAGAACAGTCATATTGGTAAGGTAACAAACCCGTGCACCGTTGAATCCACGCGCTAACGAGATGCGTCTGGTGGGACATTTTGTACAACGCTTGACGATTTTTCCAAAGTTTGTAGTTTTTCTAAATACAGGTGTTTTCAAATTGAAGGTAAGGGGCACGCTCGGCTCACGTCACCTCAAAGTCACTCGTTTACATCAATTCTCTCTCCGCCGTATCCAATCTGGGAACACCCTTTATGTTTGAGGATGATACCGCCTTCCTTGTCCGCGGCGTGAACTAGCACGATCTTTTTCTGTCAGCGCATAATCTTTTAAATACGGTGAGCATTTGGATGGCACAACGCTTTCTAATCGTGAATGGGAAGAAAACTAAATTCGTGGCTTTTGTAAATGTAGTCTCCCTTTGCCCGGATCAAGCCTTAACATTTTGCACGCTTAGGCTCTAGTCAACGCAGTTGTTCGTACCTAGAGAGGGTTTCGTCGTACAAATACTGGGGCGTCGTACTGTATACATCGCTGAGGTGGTCTAAGCACGTCAAGTACCTCTACGGGTTGAAATGGACGCTAAGGTGATTGTTAAACACATCACATGTACAGTCTACCCAACAGTATGCAGTCTATATTTAAGGGGGGGAGGGGATGTTGGATTGTGATACTGCACAGGCGCGTCTTGAGGGTTATGCATGCTAAACCCCCACGATTTTCCTCTCACCAAGTAATCGACGAAGTCTTTACACAACTTTTTGTAAAAAGTCTTCTTCTCTGGTACCACAAAAATAAACAAATATTATATCTATTTCAACCTCCCAACTAGGTTCTTCATAGCAAAGAGCGTTGTAAATCCTCGCCCCACTTCAACTCTAACAACAAGAAGTCCGATTTATTTGATTTATTTGTAACTCCTTACCGTTAGATATAAAACCACCAGATTCTGTCTCTCGAGCCCCATATACAAAACGAACTTATACCTGGATTATCCAATGCCAATTCGAAAATTGCTCCGCATATGTATAGTAACGTGGTACAAATTGAAGCGATTTCCTGTCATTTTTATATCCATACCTCCACGTCTAATCAATTTAACCCCATTCCATACTTACTTACTCGTGATATATTAGGATTAATGTACATTTTTACTTTCCGCTACCCGAAGGGCTTGTAATTGTGTCAAAAAAGTTTAGTTTTCTTCAGATCTTTACCTTTTGAGACCTACTGAGTCAAAAAAACCTAATTTCGGCGCGCAGTCCGTGTGTGTGTGTGCCTGTAGTTTGATTTGCGGGAGGACGGCTGAACCGATTAAAATGGTTCTTTCTTTATTTTGTTCGCTATTTTTTGTGGACACCAAAATAAGGTTATGGGCGATTTCGGTCGATGGGAAGGGGGTGGGGGACGAAAAGTACCAAAAACGGGCTTTTCGCCTTTTTCTCGAAAACGGCTATAACGGTTTTCACCAAACTCACAGGGTGTTTTTGAATAGTTAATACCTATATATCGTACTCAATAAATGTTCCTCTGACACTTTATTGAACAAAGATAAAAATGAAAACGTATTGAAAATAATTTTTTTTCGAACATTTCCGTAAATTCTGAGGTAACTGCTTTATCAGATATGATAAATCTAACAGAGTGTATTTTAGCCACCCACACCCACATTTCGTTCTCTGTAATTATTTCTGTATATATATGTTGAACGGAGCCAAGTTAACTCAATGTCGATCATTAATTAATCGGTTTTTCCAATTTTCTCAAAAACGGCTGTTACGATTTTGATCAAACTTACGAACGACTTCCTCTCAACTAACTAGTACCTACATTTTGTTCTCGATAACTGTCCGTGTAGAAATGCGTTGAACGATGATATAGCGCCAGCATAAGTAGCTCTTGTTCGAACTTACGGGGATGGCGGAAATTTGGGTGTTGCTACGCACCCGATATTTATTAGAAGTAAAACAAATTTACGCAAATTGAAACTATTGAAAAATAATATTGGAAGGTTATCTGCTCTTGTCTGACATCACGGGGATTGCGCGTAACTAAGACATAGTTAATGTCGTTCGAATTTTCCAATCTGTCACTACTGAGGCTCTTGACAGCCCCTTGACGATCCAACAAACCCCCTGTCTGAATACGATCCCTCCTCGCCCACACCCCTGACAAGTTTCCCTTCCGCTCATCGAATTCATTGGCTTTTGCTCTCACTTCCGCAATGAACAGTCTGATCAACAATCCTCAACTCGTTGTATCGTAACAACCGCTCATAGTGACAGTTTTGCTCAGCGCTTCGTAAATATTTCCTCCCCCCCCCCCCCACGAACGCATTAATTTAAACTGAACACAACCCGTCTCTCAATTCGTTATTTTGCTGTTTCCAGGTTGAACCAAACAGGCTGAGCATCATCTTCAGAATCGTCATGGCACTTGACTCGCAACGAGATTATAGCAATCAGGAAACTAAATTTGCGCAACAGATCAAAGCTCCAGGTTCAAAGCTTTGGTGCGGCCTCCTTCTCTGTGTTCAATCGAACTCCGTCAACTGTTCTCAACGCGCATTATTTAACCTATCACCTTCAGTATTTGAATCTCGGGCCCTAATTATTACATAACTCCTCTCTCGTGATTACACGTTCATTAGCTATCGTATAGTACATATATTTCAATTAGCGACGTGCACGTCGATTCCAACTGTAAATATTACTCGTTAATAACTTTTTACTTTCCCCGGTCTAAAACGTAAGAGGAATATTGTGTTCGTCCGGGAAAAGGAAACTTTTCCACGCATCTTTACATTTTAACGTATCATATGTAACATATATTAAAGAAATTGGGTTATATCCGCCAGTAGGCAAATTACTAACGGCCAGACGATGATGTCTTTACATCGAAAGCGCTTGCCCACAGTAACTCACAAGCCAGAGGAGACGGACTCACCTAACAGGTACGTTAACTTTAGTAATATGTAACATAAGTCAGCATATCAAATTTCATCAGGACGTCTGTTTGTCTCTTATTTTATTTTATTCAACATTCGCGGGACACCTAGACGAGAATAGCAAATAATGCCGAAAAACGCTAAAATAATTTTTATTCAACCGACGGTGCGTGCTGCTTCTCAAACCCAGTATATTGTACCTCGATGAAATTGTTTGTAAAAACTCTAGGCATTTTAAAATGCTTGTCAAACTATTTGATGCGATACGTTACACAACGTTCCTCAGCCCCGCGTCCTTTCAGCAATTTTTATGGCCTTAGCTACTAATCTAATTGATAAAACATAAATTCGCGTTGTACGTAGAAAATAGTAGCGGTTAATCATAGTGACTATTGAGCAGTCACAACTCACAACATGCTTTTTTGAGTACGATCCTGTTTACGCGAAACGATGCGGATGGAATTACGGAA
This sequence comes from Pachypeltis micranthus, assembly GCA_020466155.1. Lineage (NCBI taxonomy): Eukaryota > Metazoa > Arthropoda > Insecta > Hemiptera > Miridae > Pachypeltis > Pachypeltis micranthus. The sequence goes on from CM035769.1 coordinate 47,388,751, forward strand.
TTATTTCATGAACGTTATTCAATTATCATCCTATAAATAGTTTATTGGACAAAGACCCTAATTTTTCAATAGTCACTATGATTAACCGCTACTATTTTCTACGTACAACGCGAATTTATGTTTTATCAATTAGATTAGTAGCTAAGGCCATAAGTTTCATTTGAGCAAAATTTATAAAGAAACAAATGTGCTGAACTGGATATTCCTCGAAATATTTGATAATTTATTGGCAGCTCTCGTTATTTTTCCACGAATAAGAATTTCACGGCATTGTCGTGTTGTTTGGAGCTGTCCATACAAATTTTCATTTAAAAACGCTAGAGCCGTTTTTTAGAAAAACAAATTTGGTGTTGTGATTGTTCGGCACATGCCTAAAGGCTTAGGCCTATCCCAGGTGCGTTCGGCCCTAGGGTTTCAGCCCTTTTCATGTTATGCCGCGGGAAAGTCCGAGAACTGGGGACGTCCAAGAACAATGAGATTAAGAGCGGGTTAACTTCCAATGACAACGGATTTCCCCTTTTGTACTTACCAGAATGCCCTTCCCTTCCTCGATTTACCTCCTTCTCCAACACACACCGCTCTTCCCAGATAAACTCGTCTCACACAGACACATTCCTCTAACAACTCTCGCCCCAGTCACAGCTCGCACTCTCGTTCCGATATAGTTTCCCCGTGCCAGTTCATGGTCCCCTTGTGTCGCTTTAATATGCTCAAATCACAGTTCATTGCACACGCAATACATTCCTCTCACGCTCACCAAGGTTCTTTTTATTTCGTTCTTCAATTCCTCCTGAGTTAATTTTTGAACAATTTCGCTCACAGCCCTATTTTGGCGTCCCTTAGTGACATGCAGGCCGTTTTCTCTCCATCGTGTTCACACACACACAAACCATTTGCACAAATGGCGTTGGAAGTAAACAAAAAATTCTAACAACATAGAACAACCTTAAAGTCCATCCTCAATTAGTGATCCTCAAAACATACCTCACGCCCATACACGATTATTTCCCTGGCACTTGTTGAGAAGAGATAAAGAACGCGTTTTCGAACTTTTCCGTAATTTTGCCTCAATTTACGATTTGGTTTTCATGCATCTTGGGGAAAAGTACGTTGAACGTAGATATAACGCCGGTATAGCGTAATATGGTAATTACGTGACGCCTCAATAGAGGACTTTGGTGGTCATGGTGGTTAGACTGAAAGGAAACAGGTCTGGGTTTGATTCTGGCAAGGAGAGTTTATCGAGTGAACTAAAGTTGGCCCAGTGGGACTGACGATAACACGAAGTTATTCTTGTTTCACGGAGATGAGGGGGTTATTTACACGAAATTATGCAGACGTACCGACTGGAATTGCAATGAAGGCCAGTTGACAAGAATTAGGGCGTTGGATCCGTGGCTTCCAATACAAAGCGTGGAGCTCTGTGACGGCAATTAGTCCAGAGGGCTCCAGTGACCGAATGCGAAGAACAAAAAAATAGCGGAAGGACGCTTTGCCCTTTTCACTTCTGGAAATCTGAGGGATTTTAGTACAAACTAATTCGTACCGTGGTGAGGGAAGTTACGCGATGAGTAGCGCATACTACGATGATCGATACAGTGAGATGATGGACAATAATTAACGTAAAGAATATACCAGAAAACAAGATTACGAGTGTTACCAGCGGCCTAAAAAACCTTCGACCCGCACGCCCTTTGAGCTTTGAAGGCTCTGCCAGTTCGTCTGGTAACTCAGTTCCCGTCCCTCGTCAGTCAGAACATGGCAAGAACTAGTTTCACATCAAGTGCGGTATTACACGCAGGATATTACAAAACCAAAAGTGAACGCGAAGTGAATATATCAAGCACCATCGTTGCCCTCCTTCAGAAACATAAAAATGCGGCTGTCTCCAAGTCCAATTGAAATCCGTTACATGTCACTAATGGTACTCTAGGTCGAAGGACTTGTACATCTCTGCCAAACTACATTACAAATAGTACAGTGGGGTTTAATTAGAGAAGTGGAGGGTTATTGTTTCCCAATACGAGCGACTCAGCTCATGTGCGAGCAACACCTTTCCCGAAAGACAAAAAAAAACAAGAAAAAAGTTACCTTTATTATTTAATTATGGACTTACACGTGTCATAATTCTTTTATTTGTACTTTTTATTTTTTTCCCAATTTTACGGAAAATATTGTAATTGTAAGGCCTACTGATTCCAAAAAACCTAAGGTCCGTGTGTGTGTGTCTGTAGTTCGATTTGCAGGAGAACGGCTATTGAGAAGGTTATTTTTTTAAATTTGTTCATTATTTTTTGTAGACGCGAAAATAAGGTTATGCGCGATTTCGGTCGGTGGGAAAGGGTGTTGGGGGACGAAAAGTACCCAAAACGGGGTTTAAGCATTTTTTCGAAGACGCTTAAACGATTTTCCCCTAACTAGCAGAATTTAAAAAAAAAACGTTAATACCTACATATTCACATCAATAAATGTTCCTTTGACATTCCATTGAACAGAGATACAAAGGAAAATATATCGAATATAATTTTTATTTAGCTTTTTTGTAATTTCCCGAGCGCCACTGAATTTTATCAATCTTACGGAGCTTCTAGCACCCACATTCTGTTCTTTGTAATTATTTCTGTATCTATCCGTTGAACGGAGATATAAACCATTATAGCTTGGACACCGAGATTCGTCGAATATTAATTTATCGGTTTTTCAATTTTCTCAAAAACGGCTGGTACGATTTCGATAAAACTTACGAGGGACTCTCCACTAACATACTACCTACGTTTTCTTCTCAGTAAATGTTTTCGTAGAAATGAGTTGAACAAAGCTACCCGCTATATGCGGCAGATCGTCGGACGAGCTGTTTGTTGCTACGCACCAGATATTTTATTATTATACCGTTTGAGTACTGAGCAAATCTGTTATTTTATATTATCATAACCAATAATATGATGGGAATAATTAAAATTGTGACGAAATATCTCGACGTTCATCTGTCAGACCGGATCTCAATTCCCTTTTTCTCATACTCGAAATAACATTCTAATCGAAATCCGGGCTTTTTGAACAGACGAACAAATTCAATATTCAATCTTGTGCAGTGAGGTTGTCGGCCTTGTTGAGAGTTTCCAGGATTCGGACCTTCCCGCCTTGGAATCCAGTGCGCTAAGGTCGTTCCGCTAGACGCTTTCCAGTTGTGAATATCCGCTAAGGTTATTTCTAAAGCAACTTCCACGAGATTCCACAACTTAAGCCTCCGTTGTTGTTACTTTCTGCCGCATATCTCTACATTTTAGTGGAGCTGCCCCTAAAGTCTGTTTTGGCGGTTATTCCAAACGATTACATTCGAACGCGCCGTTGTGTCAGAATATTCATTACGTCGTATATTCATTATCTGCTCTAGAAACCAAGAGCCGCAATTTTCGTTTTATTGAGACTCAAATCTCAAGGGGAGGTAATCTGGGCCGTTGCCAACGGCTCGAGAATCACCGTTTACGACGAAGTGAAGGAATAATAAGCTCTGCTTCTAGGCCTAGCGCGGAATCCGACGAACGGCTTTCCCTTAAAATTGCGTTAGTACTCTCGTAGGTTCACGACAGGCCTTAATTTACAACGAAGGGTGACTTTAATGGAATTAACCGCGTGTGAATTGAGATAACCCCCCGTGAAATCCTCACGCGTTTTCAAGAAGAACGCGGATAAGGTTCGCAGGAACTCGGAGGGAGTGCGAGCTCGATGATAATACGTTTTCGACCCTATTAAGATTGTCTAATCAATCGAGTTTTCTCTAGTCACGAAAGCGATGTGTGGCATCTGGTTCTGTTAGGCCCTCGGAATTGATATTTTCGGATGAGCGGGAGTCAGCTTCGAGTTACTTCATTTCTCGAGAGACGTTATCACGAGTGGACGAGTCTCCCTCCAGCCAAAGGATCGCCACTGAAATAAGATCAAAACTTGACAACAACCACGAGACGGTTGGCCGTATAATGAAATGCGACTGTACATGTCAGGAGACTGAATCCAGGAGGCGGTAAGTAGTTTTTATCGTTCGATCCCCAGGCAATTTCAGAACGGCCTCTGTCACAAGCACTCGATGTGGCACAAGAACCGTAATAAATACGAGCATTGCTGTTATTACACGCCCATGTTATTGATCTACTTAAGTGGGCACTAATCGGTTCAACAGAAGCCCCAATAAATAAGGAAGTTGTGAAACAATAAATTTTTCAAAGAGAGGTGAACTTGAATTCACTCCGATCAACAAATGAAATCAGCTTTAGGCAATTCATAGAGGTTGTTGGGTGCAAGAGCAAGAAAGAGCAATAAATACGTGAATTGATTGATGAAAGAGACGAACAAGAGGACTGCATTGATACACTTAAACAGCCAATGTATTGAGCAGCCAATAGAACTAGTTCACGCTTCACAGTGAGTCTCCAGATATGTGAACTGGTGTTGGGATTAGAGCTGAGAGCTACTGAGTACTACAGACGCTGAGTGTGGCTTTGGTTTTGAGTCGGGTTTGAGGGGCTGCGAGTAGGAACGCTCATTTAGGAAACCCCGTTATCGACCCCGGAAATAATCCTCAACACCTTTTGTTAGCAGGAGAGGCTAATCGAACTCCCAGCAAGTGAGGAAAAAACGTCACAAGAGCGGGATTTACGAGGAAAAAATGATGTTCGCCCAAATTTTGATATTTGCACTGCAATTATCATTGTCCCACGAATGAACGCTATATACGCATTAGCATTGACTTGCCTAAACCTATTGATGGTTCACCTAAAATTTAATCAAAATCTTAATATTTTTTTAGAACACTCGTTTTGGTGTCTTCTGTCGTGTCTGCAGGTTGGAAATCAACTTGGTTTGAGCGGTTGTCTTTCAATCGGGACTATAGACAAGCACACAGCGAACCGTCCTCTCAAATGATGTTTTACTGAACCTAGGTATGATAAAGATCAGAACAAGAGAAATCGTGAAAAATAGGAATATTTTTTAGAATCAACGATCAAAAACGTACAGTTTGTAATAGCGGCACTCGTCAAGTTCACGCACGGCGTCTGACTGCAGGGTATGGCCTGTTTCCTTATCAAATTACTGTTCTTGAATCCTCGAAGAGGGTCATATCAGTCGAATCTAGGTAATTTACTTGGGTGGCAAGTTTCAAAGGAACAGATCAACTGAGACCTCGTTTCTTTGCCATGGCCCGTACGGAACTGGCTCCTGACTTGAGGGTAAGGGGAAGCAGCTGCTGTGGTTAATTATTCACAACTGGAACCATCTCGTGTGCATCAGGTTCCTTTTCAGTAATTCATTTCTTCATTTCACTTCTGATGCAATTTGATATTTTTATCAACTAAATTCGAGTAACTGATCTTGAACAAACTGTACTGATAATGATTAAAATCGATCTTGGTGCTGAAAACAGCTTACTTTTATTCCTAGGTTTAGGTGAATACATTGAAGAGGTGATTATTACAATACTTTCCCATCCACTTCGTCTAACGCTGACCATCAAAGATTGGCCTTTGGTACACGTAATGAGTTCTATGAGCGACGTACATCGTAAGTGGTGCTGAGAAAGAAGGTGTTCGAAGTAGACTCTATCAAATCTACAAGTGTCGATGGTTCGGGTCGTATTCGGAGGAGCCAGAGGAAAGCAAAGACCTTTTCCAAAGCGTCCCACCTTTTCAACGTGGAGTCGACTCTTTGACAGGGGTCCTCAGGTCCGACGCTTTCCTCTACACAGCGACCTATTATGAGGAGACAGACGGAAATTGCCGGTCGGGGACGGCGCAGCACCGGAATCAGAATACGTAATGGGAACGACGGTCTTCTCTGACCCAAATTCAGGGTTTCTCTTTAGAGATGGGAGACGAGAAGCATGCAAGGTTATCTAGTGAGCGGTTGGAACACGAATGAAATACTGACCCCCTCAGACAGAAAAGGACAGGCATAGACCAAATCATGACGCCACCGAGGCATGAGAAATGTAGAGCGTTGTGGGAGGAGTATTATGCAATAACAAATGTTTAGGGTACGGGTGGATAGGCGAGGGTTGAATGCAGGGAACCCGCCGTAAGGGAGAGGTGTGTGGGATCAGACAGTTTGTCGTAAATAATGTTAAGAGTATGCATTAGGTGCACTAGGTGGTATATTGAAAAGGTAAGTAGGCTCCTTATAGGTTAACGGCTATACCAAGACATTATCAACTTTGGGCGTGGTTTAGTATCAGGACGGGCGATACGCCTGAGAACCCTGCGTGCTTCATTGTTTTCCTCTCTTCTTCTTATTAATTTCGTTCTTTTTTCGACGAATTAAACTTCTTGTTTGTGTTTGGTAGGACCAACACGGCCTAAATGTCAATATGCAACAAGCACACTCTGGCATACCCAACGGCTGGATGTATAGACTATGAACAGCTGTTCTCGAACACAAAGCCTGCGCATCTGCCGGAGGAACAGAAAGGGAGGGGATGGGAAATACAAAACGACATTACGTTAAAGAAGAGCAAAGAGAAATACAACACGGAAAATTGCGTGAGGAGTGCGTTTTCCCCAAGTTAGGAAAATCTCGGGTCGTTGGAGTGTAAGAATAACCTGCTAAATTGTCGTGAACCATAACCATTGTCTGTGTAACTAACTTGAGCTCAAAGCAACATCAATTGACCTAAAATTTAGACACTTCATGATAGGACACGCTCGTAGTGGGGTAGCAAAACCTCTTTCCTTTGATACGGACAGAAGCGATATTCTCTACCGTAATCCATACTAATCTCAAAGGCAAACCCGCGGAGCCTGGAACTGCTCGACACTCAATGAGAAATTGCCAGAGTCCCGTATGTCGACGTAGTATGTCCCAATGAACACTGAGACAGCACTAAACGCGCACCGCAAGATTTGACGAAAAATCCAAAGAAAAGAATAAGACGGTATAATTTGGGTGGAAGTTTGGACCGGAAATGAACGCGTTGACGAGAAAAGTGAGAAAGCAATCAGCTGTTCCGAGAACCGTGATCTGGTAGATAGAAAATCGGAGTAGGGGTTACCAAGGATACAACTCCAAGGGAAACTGGGAGCCTGGGAGGGTTTGGGAGTCGATAACAATGTTTTGATTTATTTCCCTGGTGTTGGCGACTTACTTTAGAGCTCGAGCTCCTAGGACAAACGCTCGATCGCATAAATTCTATTTGTTTTCGTACATCCTTGGTTCGTCTTTGTGAATGAGAACAAAATAGCGGCCAAATTCACTCACGGAAGAAACGTTAGTTGGAAAGATGCCCGTGGGTTATGTAGAACATCTGCAGACACGCCACAATTATGCCCTCTCGCTCTACAGTATTTGGAATATCGAGACGAAAGCTTCAACCTCGAGCGGAACAATTTGGTCTAGCGGCAATCAAATGAACACTCCAGAGTCCTGAAAGTACTCGGAGATTAAAGCGTCGCATGAGTGTTCACGTGAGACTGCAGGACGTTGACCGGACGTCCCACTCTGAAGGACTCGTCGGGCCAGGGGGTTGGATTAAGTCCAACGTGTTGCGGAAGACAGAGTAGACGTGGATCCTGCAGCACTCTGTCAGTAATAATGTTACGATCGCCTTCAAAGTGTTAACTCTCAAAATGGCTATTTATTGGTTAGTTTATGGATGAATTCAATTGGACAATCAATCTTTATTTTCTTATATAAGAAAGCTTATAAACTAGATTTAAAAAAAGTTCATCCAAAATGTCAGCCCCTACCCACACACACTCTGAATCCGCCACTGGTTAACATGAAATCTACTAGAGAATGAAGGATGTTTCCACTGGCAGGGGATCCCATAGACACCACACCAAACTCGACAAGCGACTTTTGCCCCCCCCCCCCCAAACATCTGCTAACTTTGATAAACTCATGTATGAGTATTGTAAACCCCTCTGGATCAACAATTGAGGCAACAGACGTGGTTAATCATACAGCCGAAACAGTTACCTCGTTTGTTTACATTGTTTTGGACGGTCCAATAATTCGTTTCTTCTTTTCCTCCCGACATGAGCGCGAATTTGTTGGGATTTTGTTTTTTTCGAGCTTCAACTCGTTAACTTCTCACTTCTTCCTCCTAAAAACTGAGAGGAGAGCAGAGTGATGCGCTAAACGCGAGGTTTGAGCGCTGAACCCGCTGGAGAGGAGCAGAGGACGAAGCGCCGAGTTCTTATTATAAACCGGGAACTAGGCGAAAGTTCGTTGACTTGGGGCGCGGAAGTGCCTGCGGGGAGCCTGGAGAGCTGGAAACGTCGTCCACGAGCCTCTGAGGACTTTTCAAAACAAATAGTTCAGCTCAGTCAAGTGGAGTTAAGGACGGGATACGGCGCTAAAATTAGAAGTCGCGCGTGTTTCGGACGTAAAATATCCAAAAAATGATCGACTGAAGGTCAAAGTATAACTTCCAGATGGCACTGTGTTGAGGTGTTTTAGATAGCGCTTGAAAGATTCCTCTTTCCCACCGTAGTAATTAAAAGGCCTGAAGTTCTATTCAGCCAGTTCTAATGTCCCAGTCCAGCTTCCTAAGGAATACCAGGTATTTCCTGCTGGAGTCTTCATTGATGTTTACCCTGGGAGAAGTTGTACCAAAAAGTCACTGGGCCACACCATCGAACTCCACCACATCACATGCACTGAGGGGTGTCTATTATACCCATAACGTACATGTGTTCCCTCATCTTGCCGTGTCCCGTGATTGTTTCACCCTGCATTTAGGGGTCCAGTATTCTGCAGCTGTGTTCCCAGCGCGTCCGAAAGAGTTGGAATTAAAGGGACAGGCGGGTGGGCTTAGCTGGAAAGACACAGTTAATCGAAAGAGAGTATTGGCTCGATGCCAGAGAGCTGTGCTCCAGTGGATTACCAAGGTCTATAAGACTGTATCAATAAAAGCACTCCAGGTAATCACTGGTCAGTTACCAGTTGACTTGGCCACTTAATGGCACCATGGAATGCAAGTGGAGAATGGACAGGTAGCTTCCCCCCACTCTCGGCTGAACTTTGTGCAGATCTCACTACAGAATGGAAACTTGCCACTATTGACGAATGGGCGTTGGAGAAATGGCAAACAAGACGGGAATCCCCGTCAATGGGACGTGACACGTATGAGTTCTTCCCCAACATCCGTGTGGGGTGGGCCAGACCACTGCACGGGCCAGTTCCTTACAGGACATGGACTTCAGTGGGTGCTCGTTTTCTTTTCTCTCAAAGACTCTTTTCTCTCCATGTCTTGCACCTCCAGTGCTGAGAAAACAAGAAACCATTTACTGCTCCACTTTAGATTCTATAACTGTGAGCGACAGTTGTTTTAAGGGCAGACCTACCAGCATTGACTGCAACAAAGGAAGCCTATAATTGAGTTTGCGAAGAAGGTTATGGCAAAGAAACATGGTCACAGTTGATGTGTCCCTTTGAAACTTGCCACCCGAGTAAATAGTGGTGGGGAACCAGATTAAGAACTCCGCCCAGTTGGTACGAGATTCCCCAGGTGGTCAGACCCTCGCACAGTAACAGACGGGCAACAGCTCTCCGCTGGTGAAGACCAAATACCTGGCCAGCCTGTTGCATAATGCCGAAACCAACCTGTCCCCTCATGGTTACCACTATCTGTCTCATGTAATTTCTCACCGTCATCAGAAGGTTACATCTTGTCTCGTGTGTTTGTCCTGAGATAAAGCATTAGAAATTTCTCTCTCCCGCAGCATTCCATACAGCCTGACGCATTTTGCTGGCATGTCCTCTTGACTAGTGATGGAGATGTCCCACAGTGGGGAACTGGCCTTATAGTATAGGTATAGTACACGAACCGAGTCCATACACCACTCTCTTGTGTCTGATGGGCACTCTGCGGTCCCTCACCAGTTTTGACGTTGCGCAGTAGTTCTTCAGTCATTATGTTGATAGTTTTATTGGTATCTTTTCTCATCCCCCCAGCGATGATAGCATAAATCTCTGCTTTAAAAGTCTTTGGAGTGGGATTCAGGGCAACGTACGACCCGTTCCTCCAAGAGCCACTTATCATCACCCTAGAGCCTGACTCCTCCAGGGTTTTAGCGTCTGTGAGGATGTTAATACCACTTGGAGACAGAAACCGACGACTTTCGTTGTTCCATAGACGTTCTTCCAGTTGTAATTTTGTATTTCCTGTCGAACTCGCACCTTGCCACTATCACGTGACTGATCATGCTGAGCTCTGTAAAAATTTCCAAAAGACTAGGGTGCTATTAGTATGCAGTCATTGTACTTCAGGCAGGTACGGTTCTCTCTGATGGCAGCTCTGTGACTGTATGGTATCACTATATGAGATGATTGGTCTCACAACATCCTCATAAAACCAGTAGGCCATTCTACGCAGCAATCCCCGTGTTCTCATGCACTTGTCGCTCTCTTTCGAGGTGAGTTTTGGATCCATAATCACACCCACGTTCACCTGCTCGCTCCCTGACATCACTACCTGTGCTCTCAGTCCCGACAGTCGACTTTGTCTTGTGAATGGGGCTATGGCCGTTTCAGATGGGTTGATGGAGAGTCCCATCGTCTTGCACCACGAGTAAACCATCTGCAGGGCTGCCCGCATTAGGTCAGAGAGCACTGTACATTCTGCCGTGAATGAGTTAAAAAGAAAACATCGAGTGAGGGACTGATAGCCTGCCCGGACTGCTGACGGTATCTGTTACTACTTGTTTTCGTTACCACATGATGTAGTAGGCACTGCTGAAAGAACTGATTGAGTTTGAGCTACGGTGTTTATTAGCTTCTTCTGTTCCTCTTTGGACGCTGTCAAGAATAGTTGAAATTAATAGTTATCCATCCGAAAGGTTAATAGAATTTACCTCGTCGCCACTGTTAAGGTAATTTTAAATTCAGGTCTCATTGTAATGTCGGTGGTAAACTCCATCGCGTCTACTGGCAATGAGTTCCGCCAACACAATAGTTTTACAGAGCCCGACAAGTCATCAGTCCTGTCATTCGATAATGAAACTCGTCGCTTTTAAATATGAATCCCTCCTGGCAACAAGTAGCGGCTGTCACCAGCTCGTCACTGGGATTCAAGTTTAGAGATTAGTTGATGGATATTTTATGCGAGAGGCTCCGTCTAATTTCAACGCTCCTTTCCTGAGTTCAACTGTCCCCGGTAAAACTTGATCAACCGATCATTAATCTCGCTAATCGCCTGTTGCTTGTTGTTTTCAAGTGAAGGAATGTTGTGAGGACCGGTTAGGAAGAGGCTGGCAGCTTACTAGTAGTATTGGTTGTGAATGAGAATGGTATGTCGATAGACGTCTCCTCCCTGGGGTGTCTGAATGTACGTCGTCCAGTTAGTGGAATGGAGGAGGGGAGGCTGTCGTTGTCGTCCAGCTTGCCACCAACTGGTATTGGAGCTAGTTGTCCATTGCAGTGAATTGCCAGACAAGTGCTGAAGAGATGCGTCGGCTGAGTTTTCCGAAGTACCACGCTTGTTGCTCGGGTCGTACCGGAGTTGGTGGTCCTTCACCCCCCCCCCCCACAATCACTCATCCATCTATCTCTAGATCTGGCTGCAATTTGCGGGAGAACGGCTAAATCGCATTGAGCTCATTCTTGTTTTGTTACGTTCGTAATTTTTTCAAGACCACGCGTTCCACCAATGTTTACCAACACAATATTGAGAAGAGTCGGTCTCTACTCAAACCCGATTTATCCTGACGACGTTTTTAGTTACGGCCACTACTACCTTGCCTCATTGCCGCATCTCGTCCCTTCTCAATTTTCCCATCACTCTATTTTTTTTCCTGTTTGTGCTGCCATCTTGCGACTCTGACCACCTCGTTCCTTCCGGCGATGTCATTACGACCTCCAGGAGGCCACGCTAGTGAATTTCTTCAAGCACCTTTGGCACATTGCCTAGTACTAGAGACGCAAGGTACTGCGCAAAGCTTCTATTTTCTTCGATTCTCCTTTCCTCCACCTCAACCTTCTATTCTAACCCGTCTGCAATGTCACATTTATTTTCAGATTTGACACAGCGCTATTTATAATTAAAAGATTAAGTTTGTTTATTCATTGCTTTCATCGTAGTTTTACGGCGGCCCATACGATTATAATTGTTTTGGGAAGTTCTTCTTGGGCGTATCATTCGTCCAAAACCTCGCCAAACAATAAAATTACGAGCGATTTGGGGGCTTCAGTAAACATATCTCAGATAGTCGAATTTACGAGGATTGAGGACGGATGTTTGTTGCTACGCACTAGATTTTTACTTTCTTTCTTTGGCTCTAAGTAGAGAGGAAAATGATGTAATCGACTAAAACAACACACGGCAGACATCGGCCTACTGAGTAAAAAAAAACCTAATTTCGGCGCGCAGTCCGTGTGTGCGTGTGTCTGTAGTTCGATTTGCGGGAGAATGGCTGATCCGATTGAGCTGGTTCTTTCTTTGTTTTGTTCGCTATTTTTTGTAGACACATAATAAGGTTATGGGCGATTTCGGTTTGATAAGAAAGGGGGGTGGGGGACGAAAATGTACCAAACACTAGGGGTTTTCGCATTTTTCTCGAAAATGGCTCTAACGATTTTGATTAAACTTTGAAATTATCTTCTACTAATCAATACCTAACTTTTCCTCTCCATACATATCTCCATGAAAATACGATGAACGGAAATATAGGCCTATGAAGCAAAAATAGGTTTTTTACGCTTTTTGGCAAAACGGCTTCAGCGATTTTAACCGAACTCTCAGAATGTTTCCAAATAGCCAATACCTACATATTGTTCTCAATAAATGTTCCTCTGACCGTCCATTTAATAGCGATAAAATTCAGAATGTGTCGAAAATAACGTTTTTTCGAACATTTCCGTAAATTCCAGGGTAACTCCATCACCAGATATGAGCAATCTTATGGAGTGTTTTCTAGCATTCTAAACCCACGTTTCATTCCCCGCAACTATCTCTGTATATATTTGTTGAACGGAGATATAAGCCAAGTTAACTCAGAAAAGGAGACTATTACTTCATCGGTATATCAATTTTCTCAAAAATGGCTCAAACGATTTCGATCAAACTTACGGAGTACTCTCAGCTAACTAGTCCCTACGTTTTGTTCTTCATAAATGTTTTTGTAGAAATGCGTTAAATGAACATATAGCGCCCACATGTGAAGCTGGTGTTCGAACTTACGGGAGTGTGTTGCTACGCACCACTCGTTTCCCTATAATGTGTAGTATACTATCAATGTCTAAAAAGCTTCTTAGGTCCATACACGCATGGATCATCTTTCTCATCGAGGATGTCACTTTTTGCAGGTGTTTGCTTCATCCATAGGTTCTGATCTACTTGTACGCCTAGGAATCGAACAGAAGCAATTTGCTGTATGACTTCACAGCAGCCCTGAAGGTTATTTATACAATCCGGTATGTGGCATTTTAGGTTCTTCATCTGCGGGAAGTCCCTTTCTCTGAACAATAATGGTCAGGGCATGAGAACGAGCAGCGTAATAAATTCCGGAAATAAAAGCGCTTCCGCTATCTGCTAAGATGAAGTGGTGTTTTTCATGGACCGAGTGAAAACTAAATTGAACTAGTAGCAAAAGCCATGAAAACCATTAAGCGTGTGGAGAATTGAAAGTTGTACGATGCGGCGCCCGTGATATTTGTTCACTTTTTTGACGTTTATTATTCGTTACGGTTTATTACGTAATGGTTTATTATTATTTTGAATAATAATAATAATAATAAAATAAAGGAACAATTTTTTACATCCCCCCTCAAAATTTGATACTTAACGTTTCAAGACGTCGGGATTCCAAATCTGCAATGTCCGTCCGCCGTCCCGGCCGTTTTGTGCCTTTAACGTGGTCTGCAAAATCCCTTCTTTTGGTATCTAGTTGTGCCCGCCATCTCGCCAATCCGATCGGACGGAGCCCATGGTTTTTATGGACAAAAAATGGTTTAAAAAAATTAACAAAACGCAGTTTAATCGCAAATACGCCGTGTTTGATATCGTTTTCAAGGTATTTTTAGATCTTGGGTCGAATGGAATTAGTATCAAACGTGTACAACTGCGTATAGTGAAATTACAGTAATTATAGTGAGCCAAAGTCAACTAATTGAAAGAACTCGCGGGACAATGACTACAGTGCAGCTACTCGTTTCATCGTTTGTACTCCCTCCCTCAACTCTCATCAAATCGACATGTTCGCCCGACTAGCCACGGTCGTACCAATTGCCTAGTACTTATATTAGTACTTAGTTTTCGTCGTTCCTTTGTAGTCAGGTCATGTTTCGTGTGGTTTACTGGTATTTTTCGATGCGGAATCGAATGGGGTGGTTCTCAGAGCTGTAAGACTAGGTCAAGCTGCTCAAAATAATAATAAACCGTTGTGTAATAATTATTAATATTAAGTCGAAGGGTAAGGGAGTGATGGCTGAGGGGAGTTTGCGATGCTCCGCACTAGTTGTACGTCGTCGGTTCGAGTCTCTGGACATATTTGTGCGCAACGTCCGCCGCTCGTTCGACGCGAAAGTGAAAATAGTCGCGAGCGAATTTACGGCTCTAAACTCCGGGACGACGTAGTTTTGTTTATTCGTGAAAAACATCGAGAGTTCCGGGCGGTAGTTATGGGGTAGAGTTGGGTGGGGGTGGGGGAGGGCGTCGATGCGCCGCGCTCCGGACGTCGAATGAGGTAGGGGTGGAGGGGTGCGGGTGATGACCGTTGGTAGAGGGGGCGGGGGCGCGGAGCGGCGAGCGTCGTAGCTGAGCCCTACGAGCGGGTGAACGACCTCACGAAATAAACACAGCGGCGGGGCGGTTCACGTGGGCCCCCGGTGCGACGCCGGCCGGCGTTCAAACGTTCAAACCTCCCCCCGACCTTCGCCGCACTGAGGGGCCTCGGGTGTTAACACGCGAGGAATCACGCAACTTCTTTCACTCGCCGCCTAAACGAATCCCTGAACCGTCCTGCTAGACCGGACTGACGTGGAAACGAAGAATATTTGGCTATAGGAATATTGATGGAAATGTTACATTATTTAATCTACGGCTAAGATTTACGATCCACTAAAATCATGTGTTTTGTTAATCCGTCAATTTCTTTTCGTAGCAACTTTTTGTTTCAGTCACGCACCGACGTATTGGTCGTATGTCTTCATATTTTGGTATCATAATGTCGCCTAATATTATGTTCTTCTCACAAAAAACGCGGAATAGTCGAATTTAACTTTACTTTCCGCTACCCAAACGGTAAGGAACGTATCGTAATCGTGTAAAAGTTGAAGTCAGAGCAATTCCAGGAGAATTTTAAGAAGTATTTGAAGACGATATACGAAATATTAGGCGACGCAGTACTAATTATGACGTTATACTCTTAGAAAAGTCTATTTATTTTTACAGTGTTTTAGTAGGCATTTGTGTTCGTACATAACTACTGTCATATTGAAGAGGGTTTTTTAATAGTTCCACGGGATATAGATGACCCTGTGGAAAGGAAGTGCCCCATGGCCCTAATCTCCCCCCCCCCACCATCAGTCAGCCGTTAAATAAAGAGTCTCTCTCTCTCTCACCGGATGCGCCCCTGTTTAGTAGGTGGAGGGTTGGGGGCCTTGTGTCGCAGCTTACTGGGGTCCTTCCAAACCCCAGAGAGATCAGCAAGTCCAAACTGTCCCACCATGGGATGAGGATGGGGCGGGCTTGTGACTATTCTGGCCTTAAGGGTTGTTTGATCCAAAATGGTACCATACGGGAATGCACAGCCCGCGGCCTTGCGCCAGTGCATTATGGTTAAGGGCCTCAGTAGGGCAAGGTAGGTAAAACGAAGCAATCCATCTCCTACCCAGGGCAAGGCATGACAATGCAGGAAAATGCGCTTGCTCTACGGACATCGTGGTGGTTGTGGTGTCGCTTGAGGGTAGTCATTCCATCCCTTTCTTCGTTTATGAACAGCGGGGTCTAAGGAAGGTAGGGGCCCCGCGGTCGGAACTCCCACAGACATCCACGAATGCAGAACTGTAACTGTCTCTCCCTATTTATTTGAGAACCTGGTTGTTAACTCTTTCAAGCTTATACGTTTTTCAATAATTGTAACAATTGTGGATCCTGCAACCTGACTGTAACTTGTATATCCAGGGAACGAGGAAGAGAGGGCCACTAGGCTCTAACATTTCCTTGGTGGTAATACAATCAATCGATTCTACACCACCTTATCTAAGAAACATCCATTATCGTAGCCAGTAAATACCAGTGCCATCTTCGCCGTACAACTTTTCAATAGCACTATGTCAGTTGAAGCGTTTAAAACCAATTTCAAAGATCTTTCACTTTCTAAATGTGGAGAAGATATTTTGGGCCTGGAGAAAGCTATTTACGGAAGAAAGACCAGTGGGCTGTATATGCGCAGAAATGCTCATTTGCATGTAGGTTTTACAGGCGCCATGAAGCACAGTCAGTTTGTTTTTTTTACGAGTCTCATGATGCACTTTTTATTTGTAAGAAGTTCAGTAAGTTCATGTTCACGAGTACGTATTTATTTACGATGAGGATATAACCTTTTATAAGCACTTCCAGAGTCAAAGTAATGAGGGCTTTATAGCCCTATTTGTACCCTGGAGATTAAATAAACTCAAAAGCAAAATCTCTCTGGGATTTTATTTTGAGTGAGGATTTCCCAGAAATGGGAAACCTTGCAAAGTTGTTCGATCCTTCCGGATCCGTCTCACCAGGGGGCAAAGTAAATGTTTGCCCATCGCCCTCCTCAACTGAATTGACTCGACGAGAAGGCACCGCTGACAATAAGAATCACCCGAAGACATTTGTAACGGCTCATTGAAAGGAATCGGAGGGTATCGTCCCTCTCGCGCTTGCAACACGCCTGGGAATGGTGTTGACGAATCGATTGGACGTCACAAACCTCCGCAGCCGGCGCAACGCAACAGCCCCACGAAACTGACATCGGAAAGAGCCGCAACGTCGTGAGAGGCGATTTGAAGGGTGGAAATACAGGTTCAACGCCCTTCAAAGGAAAGCTTGCAAGCAAAACCGGCGGCCGAGGCCGACACTTGAGAACAGGCGAAGGTCTCAGCTCGACATTCCTCTCCCTCTCACCCACACGTGCATTTTATTGCCACTTTCTCTCTGCGTTGATCGTCTCATTTATTACTCCAGCTGACGCCGCAGGTTGCACGCGATGAAGTGAAGGGAGGAGTGAAATGCAGAGATTATGGAACATCAAGGAGGAGTAAAAGGTTGACAAGCGTCTAGCAACGACGTCCGCTTAAAGTTGGCACCACACAATTGGTTCTCAGTGACGGGGGATGCCTATCGTATGGAAACAGTAGTTGTTGGTATTTGTAAAAACCATCGACTCGCGATGGCAACGTCGTTTCCTACGCGTCAATTTCCAGTGCAGGGCACAGAACTGGTCGAATCAGGGACCAGAACGGGATGGAGACTGTGTTTCAAGCTGGATACACTATTGGTTAGTGATCTCCCTCCTAGGGAATTCAGCACATACAACACATAGGAATACAGGACAAAGAGCACTGTGTGTGTGAACCGTGCCACAGCGAATGAGAAGAATGTTGACTCGGTTGGCCCAATCTGATCTCGATACGGCAACACTAGGTGATTCTTGATGTAGATAACAACACGTTACCATCTCTAGTCAACCCTCCTCGCAGCTCTGTTTTAGAATAACCATATGATCGATGTGTTAAGATACCTACCGTTTCTAACCCCAAAAAATCCCGCTACACACGAAAAATAAGAGAGAAAAACGTTGTTTTCTTTTGGCAAACCTAATTGAGGCTCACGAAACACAATGCCCCTCCATCCCTTTCTCCTTTCCACACCACCAATCCTCAAGACACTTTGATGTCTATAGAATGGGTCGGCGAACGTCGGTGGTGGTGGTGGTGGTGGGGAGGGGGGGATTAAATGACGCTACAACGAAGGGAAAGAAAAGTATTTGATTTTCTTCAATAGGTCGTGGAAAGCACAATACGGAAATCAGAACGCCATCAATCTTTCCCCATTTTATATCGACAGGGCTTCTGCCGCCCCCCCCCAGTTCGCCCTTTGTCCTTCCGGACTCAGGCGAAAACTGCTCATTTTTTATTTTATGGTCTATCGAAGAAGAAAGAGCTTTGTTATTATCAAAGGGCGGTTCAAAAGACGCTGGTCGCCAGATTAAAAATGGCCTTTTCCTTCCGAACTTCCAAAACCCCGCCAGACACCGGGTCTGGAAAGCGTCGGTTTGACTCCGAAGGAAACGGTGCAGAGGAGCCAACGGTTTTACCGTCTGTCGACGTTAATTCTTGAAACTGCGGTACTGGCTTCTTTCCCGAAGCTTTCGCTGCACGTGGAGCCTTGGGGCTGCGGCAGGATGCACAGTGGCAAAAACTAGGCTTCATCGCCCGCATTTTAAACGTGAACGCAAAAGAAATAATTTTCCAATACTTTTGACGCTTTTTTCCTTTTTTTTTTTGTAACATCTGCGAAATAGGAAACTGATTTCTCAACCCAGCCCTGCAAGAGACCAATCTTTCTAGATTTTGTACTATAGACTACCTTCTTCAAAGGGCTCCCCCAGAGACTAGGAACGAGCTCATTTTATCGACCCATTCGCTGTAAAGGCTAAAAACAAATGACAAAAACGATGACGCAGCACACAATCTTCCTCAGCTCCATATACACTCAGCTACTCTTTCGCCTGAGCCTGTTAACGTCGTACACAGAGAAACTGTTAACGTTCCGGAATTTATTGAGCGATCAGCGAAGGAGACTGTAAGGGTTAATTTTTCAAGAAAGGTTGGCGTTTACCGTTCTTGTAGTTATCGCGTGTAAAAACTATCTTGCGGTCACACAACTTTCCTTGGCTCTACGGGCATTCAGCAATTTGTATTACTCAAACAAATCAAATCTTATTCATTTTATAACAACGTTCTGCGGGGAAACGGGAGGCCCTCAACGTTCCATAATTTATTGTGCTGCTCCTACTAATTCCGCGACCATTATTGAGCAACCAGTACGCAGACGATTTAAAATACTGTCCACGCGATTTTTTTTAGAAGGATCGTGTTCACGATTAGGAATAATCGGGTATGAACTTACACGAGATGGTAGTAAATGAAAAGGCGGTGGTTGAAATTCCGGAATTTCAGGAGAAGTCCCCATATATCTTATGGTCGTCGTATAGCTATTTGACTCGACTACCAACTCAATTTATCTGAAGATTCTATTAACGTTTGAGGGGAGTTTATGAGGTAAAAACTGAGCTACAGTCGATTTTCATCGAAATGTTTGGTAATTTATTGTGCTGCTGTCGTTTCTCACGGAGAGGAATTTTACGGTATTGTTGTGTGGATACTACATTAATCATTGCGTTTGTTGTATGATAACTATGGTCTCAGAGATAGTTTGCCATTTTTTGGGTTGGATTTTCTTTAATAATACTGAATTTTGGAAGATTATTAAAGTCGCGTATTCATTCTTTCTTTAATATTATCGAGTCATTTATAGCATCAGTAGGCCTTAAAACGTAATGATCCATAGTGATCCTGAAATAAGACTGAACTTAGTGAATGAAACATCGATAGTTTACATTCCAGGATTTACCGGGTTGCTCCTCCGTTATGTCGAGTTGTTGATAGTTTATTGCGCATCTCTCGTCGCATTTCCACGAATGAAGAGTATATAGGACTGTTTGTATAGTTGTGATAGTAGGAATTTGTTGTATATATGTTTATAGTATCTGTTGCGCTGGAAACTAGAGCGAAGAGAGAGTGAGTAGAGCTGTGAGTGGCCCGAGAGCTGATAGATGAGTGTCTGTCGCGAGAAATGAGAGACGAGTGTGTCTAGGAAGAGCTGTGTGTGTTGGAGAAAAATCGAGGGGTGGGCAGGATATTTCGGAAAGTCTACAATGGGGGAATCCGCAGTCGCTTCGGAAATTAAACCCATCGCAAGCCATTTGTCGAGAGGAGAAGCCTGACTTTCCCGCAGCTAACAAGAAAAAGGTTCCGGGTCAGAAATAGTTGGATTGAACGCACCTGAGAAAGGCCCATGGTAGAGATTCCGAACAGTACTGTTATATCATTTGGAACTTCATACACAGAAACGTAATCAAAATCGTAAAAGTCGTTTTTGAGACAAAATATATTTGGTGTTTTGAACACTTTGATGACGAGGTTCGGCAACAACAGTTCATACCCTTATTTTGGGGTGGGTAACATATTGATTGTTCTACACCTCCTAGGGATGAGAAACGTAGAAGTCCCCCCCCCCCTACGCACCTTAAGGGCGGAATAGGAAATTAATTGAAACGGGTTGGTGCTGGATGTAAATGCGTGGCTATGATATGGAATCATTACTCATCGCCAGTGCACAATTGAACAAGCCAGTCCCTCAAGCAGTAGTTATTGCTCTCTTTTCAGTTTACGCGTCACGCAGTTCCACAAGCTGTACGTGTTACAGATTAACACTTTCAGCAGATAGGTACAAAAGCAATATCCGACATCAACTGTCAAACAAATTGTGTTGACACTCGCATGAATTTCCTCTGCACTGATCGCTCAATAACGGTCGTGGCATGCGTAGGAGCAACTCAATAAATTCCGTAACTTTAAGTTCGAATCAACTGAGTGAAAGCCATTAATCGCTGAATGTGCGTGAGGCCGAGGAAGGTTGTGTGTTTAGTCACTCTAGACAGATTGACCCAATTGTAACACGATTCTGCACAACTTTGGTTCGGTGCCTTTGTCAGTTTTCGTGCGGTCTGCTGCATAATCCGCTAATTACAGAATCCCGTTACAGTTGCGTGTTAATGTTACAGAAAGAGATACGGAGAGAAATGAGATAAGAAGATGACGTTGGAGACTGTTTACTCAAATCACAATTTTCTCCTCAATTGCCCGATAATTTAACGAAAATCCTTGTCGAGCCTTCAAAATGTGATGGCTGGACACGCTAGACAATTCAGGGCAGTCGGTCAAATTAAGGACAACGATGTTTCCCTCCCAGGGACCGCACTTCCATTCTCGACTCACAAATGAGAGACAAGCCCAATCGCCCAATACGCCCCGGAACTCCGCTCGTATCGATCTGACGCGAAGCTTGACTATGGAATCAGGTCAACGGAAGGTTGCAGAGCAAATTTAACCGCGACCTTGACAGCTCCACCCGCGACTGCCGTTAATATTAAATATCCTTGGGTGTTGTAATAAACCATTACCGAATTGCCCGTATAAAGCTGATTGAGGCTAAAAGAAACAACACGATCCGCTGCCCCCGTTATTTTTACGATTAAGAGCATCGGGCGTTGTGTACGCGAATCGTGGAACGCCTATAAAAATAGCCGGCCAGCTCTTGATTGAGATGATCCCCGCGGGGGAGCGGAGAGATGAAAATCTATTGAGGGATCGTTCATCAACATCAATAATTCCTGCGTCTGATGCATGCCCTCCGACCTTCGATTTTAGAGTTGTCAACAGTTTGTGTACAGCCCTCACTAACCAGTCAGGTAAGTTGTTGAACGCAGCCTTCTCTCTCCCTCGCAGCAAACTCATGGAAAAGATGTTCTCCAAGCAGTTGAAGTCCTTGACTCCATTTCGGTGACGCCCCAAATAAGCAGAGATGTGAGACGGCCTGCTTGCTTCCAGAGAAGGATTCAGGAATCTCGATGTCTGTTTACGCGAGTTAGGAATGGGAAATGCGGCAGTGCGGGGTGGTTACTTGGTTGTCTATAAATAAAGGCTATAAGCAGGGTGTAATTGAAAAAGTGAAACTAGTTACCGCAAAATAAAGGCAGAGAACTTCCCCAACTTAGCACTAAAGGGCAGGTATATAGGGTTGTCTTCTAGTGCTGTCACGTTTATCCCAACTAGTTGTAAATGGAATCTGGGAGGTTGGACATACTGGATTACCCCAGCAGGAATGTCGGAGGATGAAAGTATTGGGTTGTTCAAGAAGAAAGGGAACTTGGTTTCATTAGTGACTCAGCGAGGGTTTTTTTTCTCCCCACCCTGGCATCGCCTACCCGGCGTTTCTTTAGGGCGGAGCCATGTACCCTGGCCCTCTCTTTGAAAGCCGGATGCTGGTACTCATCCGACTCCTCCATCCTCTTCTGTTGTCGCATGACCCGAACGAATCCGTCCAGCAGGATGTAGAGGGGAGGTAGATGGCAGGAGCTCCCCAAATGCCTCCTTTTGGCCCACTTGGGACAGGCGAAGAACGTGCGCTACACGCTCTCCAGAGCGTCTTGCCCGCAGGTACCTCATTCCCCATTCTGTGGACGTAACTCCTGAAGTTCCCATGCTCCGGGTAACCGTGTTTTCTTTCCACCCAGGGGTGGATTTGTGTGATGACTCTACCAGGGCAAGATGTGGGGGAATGAGGCAACACAACAACTTTCGCATCCTCGTTCAAGTGCAGAAATGGGAAGGTTCTAATACGTTTCCACAGATGTGGGTGTAGGTGAGACTGCTGGGTTGGTTCAGGAGAACTATTGGAACGTAAAGAATGCAGTGCATTTGAGTAGCAAGCCTGTGGCTATGTCTCTGCTGATGATAACGCTGAATGATTCAAGAAGTTGTGCCTGTGCATCAGAAAAGCGTATGAATGAATTGCAGCGATGGCAGTGTAGTAGCGATTATAGGACGGCTAGTGGGGCAAATCAATCTCAAGTCTACAATGAGCTGCTAAAACACGTAGGTGATGGGACTGGGGAGGTCTTTATGAGTGTCCACAGGAATAGACGTTAGTGAGAGAAGGTTAGGGGCCTTGGCACTGGTCATGAGTAGCCGGCAATGCCACGAGGAAGGGCCTGTAGGTATTGGACTCTGAAAGCGGGAAACACAAATGAGAAATACGATTCACCTACCGCGATACGATTAATCTAAGGAATGAGGTCTCCATCATCTCCATCCCTCTCAAACTGGTTCAATGGGACATCATTATTCTTCCTCATTTGCAACTAAAATCACTCGTCTGAAGTGCGTTTAGAGCTCTCCACTGTTGAATAGACCGCCCACCAATAAATTAAGCAATAGACGACGCGTAACTTGGCGGTTATTGTTCTGTCTTTTGCTTTGTGCGAGTTGAGGGCAGCTGCACGCTGCGGAAATGAGATACAATTTCTTGGGAGCGTAGGTGTCGAGGGGAGTCAGACATTGTCTGCCGTTCAGGTCAAACCAACGTTCTCAAACGCACAACGCCATTTCCTCGTCCTCCTTTCTTCCAACAGTCGTTAATTCCATCGAGTATAAAATATTGGCTGACACGGTCGCCACCGGCTCGTGTACTGAAACTTAGACACCTTACCTCAGTCCACCTTTAGCATTCGTGCGAATCACCTGAGGAACCGATGGAATAGGAAACGATACATGACGTCCAGTCAACCCTCGCGAGAAATGAATCCTGACCACTCACAGCTTACCAATAGTAGGCGAACGCAGGTAAAAATAAAAACATATTTGGCGAGATGCATCACACAACTTTCCTCAGACCACCAATTAGCGGAGTTCGTTTTTCTAGGAACTATCCAAATCTGTTTTTCAATACGAACTTTGAAGAACTTAGCTCGACGTTCTATGCCCTTAAAGTTGCCCTTTACCCCACGACAACAATGAGTGATCATTGCAAAAGTAATTAATGAGACTGACAAGACGATTTTATTCTTTTACGACTATCCAACAGAATTCCTGACATGCAGTTCGGATTTCGAACAAAACATTCCTGCATGCAACAACCGCACCGAGTCGTGGAACATCTTTTAAATACCACGATACAGAAACCTTTGACAATGTTTGTCACCAAGGTCTTCTGTCAAAACTAAAGATGTCCTTGTCCAACTCACACTTCAGGCTAGTACAATCATACCTCAGCAGGAGAAGATTTACGGTGCGATACGAAAATGCGATGTCCACCATCAAAACAGTTCGCGCGGGAATCCCACAAGGAGGAGTGTGGAGTGCTTTCCTCTATGCATCTGCCATCACACCTCAGAGTACCCGAACCCACCAGGTGTCATGCAAACCCATTTCGTATACGACGTTGCAGCCTTGTGAAAAGCCCCGACACCGCGACCAGTGCAAATTTACAAAGTTTTTCTGATGTAGTGGATGACCGATGTGATAAATGGAGGGTTCACTCCATTCTCATAAATGGGCTTCACCTACAAGCTCAAAATTACACGTCATATTGTTTCGTCACGCGGAGTACATATCCCAGAAGTTAACTCAGTCAAGCATCTTGGACTCAATTTAGACAGGAAATTGATACGGGACACACATATTTAGAATCTTCTGAAAAACCTGCGGTTCCGACTGAAGCAGCTCAAACATCTTCAACAGCCCTCTTAAATTACCCATCCACCTAAAAAAACTCGTACACCTCACCATTCTACGACCTATATGTCTGTACGGGGGAGAATTCTGGGGAGCTGCCAGTAAATTCCAAGTAAATCGAATTCAAGTCATCCAAAACAGAATCCTCCGCCACTGGTGGTGGTTCGTTCGAAATTCCATTTTACACTCTGACCTAAATATTCTTCCAATCAAAGACGACATTCGGAAACAATCGATCCCACACTTTAACCCCTTACTACAGCAATTAGCCGCAAACCCACCACAGCCCAGACCAAGGCGTCGACTCATATGGAAACGTCCCACTGATTTACTCGAAAATAACAGTTAATGCCGTCACTACAAAGATCAGTGGATAGATACCTTACCCTCGTCCCTGTTCATTATTTTTCTATTTGCAAACTTGTACTCAACTATGATGTATTTTTAAATACGATAAAGTATTAATTTGTTTAAAAAACAAACGCTAATAGTTTGAATTACTGCATTTTGACACGTCTCTAATTATTTCTTGGCCATTATTAAACGAGAATTGCGTGGTAACTTATTGAATTATCAACATAATTTGTTAAAGACCTACCATAAATAATTTAATACATTAGTGACAATGTGGATAATCAATCTAACTGAGGGTGAAACTCCCCCTTTCTTTTCCCTTTCTTTAGCCCAACGTCGTAGGAAGGAAAATTAAGCGCCTGAAAAATTTTCGGATCGTCCATGGGCATGGGATGGGCTTATTAATAACACAACTTGTGTAAACTAATTAAACGAAAATGTACCAACACTATTACAATCGAAAGACAGAAATTCCTAACGATAAAGAATGGTTGATCTTGGTGCATTTTATACTAAAACCCTCATCCAAACATTTTATGTATTTTTCTTTAAAATGTCAAAATTTAAAATCACTAACACAAACGGTGGGTACAGCTTTCGTACAAGTACTTGAATTTTTGACTTAACTAATAACTTTTTCTTTTAATATAATTTGGTTTATTTTAAATAAAGAAATATAAAATTACAACACAAAAAATATTTTTCATTTTTGTACCATGCACTTAAGCCAACACAAATTCAGTGAAGCTTCTCCGTTACATTTTCGAGTTTATGTAGCAAAGTAAAGACATAGAATGTAAAAAAAAAAATAATAATAATCGTAACCCTGGTGGGACTCGAATCCACAACCTCCGGTTTAGGAGACCGATGCCTTATGCATTACGCCACAGGGACTGTGGTTGCAACTGGGGTTAAAACGTTGCGTTGTCCAATCGGCCTCAAAGGTTAATTTTCGTGACGCTTTTGGCCGTTACATTTTCGAGTTTATGTAGCAAAGTAAAGACATAAAATGTCAAAACTGCACTAAAATTGCCATCGAAATTATTGATAATTTATTAGGCTGCTTTCGCAATTTTCTCATGAACGAAAATGTTATATAATACGGCTCGATTGTTTGTAACTGTCCACGTGTAAAATTTAGTCGAAACCATTGGAGCTACCTCTGAGGTAAAAAAAAGATTTGATCACTATGACAACTACACTTAGTTTTGAACCGACCTTACTGAGACCTACATTTTGGCACTGCATTGCGATCTGTTTTCAGTAAATCGGGGCCAGACACACAGAACTGATCTCCCATATGGTGTTTTTTGGACTCAGTAGCCCTTGGAACGTAAAGATTTGAAGGAAATCAGCCGATAACGTAATATTCCTTTTTACTCCGCAGAACTAAGAGAAGTAAAAATATCTGGTGCGTAGCAACACACGACTTTCCGCCACCCCTTTAAGTTCGAACACCAGCTACATATGCGGGTGCTATATCTTCGTTCAACGCATTTTTACAGGAACATTTATGGAGAACAAAATGTAGTGACTAGTTAGCTAAGAGTACTCCGAAAGTTTGATCGAAATCGTTAGAGCCGCTTTTGAGAAAATTGGAATACCGATAAATTAATATTCGACAAATCTCCTTTTCTGAGTTAACTTGGCTTATATCTCCGTTCAACATATATATACAGAAATAATTATAGAGAACGAAATGTTGGTATGAGTGACCAAAAGACACTCCATTAGGATTTATCACATCTGGTGAAAACGTTACCCTGGAATTGACGAAAATGTTCGAAAAAACGTTATTTTTGACACATTTTAATTTTTATCTCTGTTCAATGGACCGTCACAGGAACATTTATTGAGAACAATATGTAGGTATTAACTATTTGAAAACATCCTGTGAGTTTGGTGGAAATCGCTGAAGCCGTTTTGCCAAAAAGCGTAAAAAACCTATTTATGCTTCATGGGCCCTTATCTCCGTTCACCGTATTTTCATGGAGATATGTATAGAGAAGAAAAGTTAGATATTGATCAGTAAAAGATAATTTGAAAGTTTAATCAAAATCGTTAGAGCCGTTTTCGAGAAAAATGCGAAAAACCCTAGTTTTTGGTACATTTTCGTCCCCCACCCCCCCTTCCCATCGGCCGAAATCGTCCATAACCTTATTTTGGTGTCTACAAAAAATAACGAACAAAACAAAAAAAGAACCAGCTCAATCGGATCAGCCGTTCTCCCGCAAATCGAACTGCAGACACACACACATACACACGGACCACGCGCCGAAATTAGGTTTTTTAGACTCAGTGGGGTCTGAAACGTAAAGATCTGAAGAAAACCCAAATTTTTGTTTTTGGGCCGATTACTATACTTTCCTTCCCTTCGGGTAGCGGAAAGTAAAAATTTGTTTAAAGGCCATCTCCCCCCTCCCCATGGATCTGGTGACCGTTGATTAAGAGCCGTGGCTTGTTCTAATACATGTAGTATTAATGAAACCATTAACACAACCTTCATGATAGCTGGTAAAATATCAGCCTTTCATCTTTTATAGGAATATTAAGACAATTTTGGTACATGAAAACCTTCGTGGCAAGAACGTTCAACCTATTTGCCTCGAAGATATTTCTTATCCCTCGAACCTTTATTTTTTGATCTCATTCAATCACTAATGGAAGTTCTCGTAACGCAAAAAGCTCTGTTGAACATATTATTATAGAAATATGAACGATTCTCCATTGTGAGCTCGTATTTTTGGGGTACCGCCATTATATGAATTAATTGAAAGAATTTAATTATTTAAACAGTGGAAACGCGGTACACATACACAGAATGGATCCTCTATGACCTTGCAATTCACCCATAAAAGCACATCCTTTCCACAGCAGTTGTTTGGCGCAGGCCAAATTATTTGGGATTTTTAGCTCAGAGAGTCCACACCCGTTCTCTAACAGGAAGTCATTGTTTCAGGCCTTCCCTGAACGCTGAGTCGACCTGTCTGACTTTAAGCCCTTATGGTTGTTTGTAAAGTTCAGTGCCCTTCAGTTATTTCCAAGTGGCAACGAATTTCCCCATTTTCTGGACTTTCCAGAATATCCTTTTCCTACCCCGCAATTTAAATTCCTCTCCACAACACCCAGCGCTACCCAAGACAGCCAGTTTTCAGGTCTCATGATCGACACTCGTCTGTCAACTCCCAGCTCTACTGACTCTCGCCACCAGTTCACGTATTCAGAGAGACAAGTGACTGTGTAATCAAAGCTCCATCGTGTTAAGCAAGTGTATCAATATATCTCGTTCGATTCGTGGATCTACCTCTCTCTCTTTTTCGTGCACCTAACAACAGTCGTATAGGTACAAAGATGTAGTAAAGCTCAATGAGCTACCCGATCATCTATGTCATCTGTAATGCTAGTACAGTCCATTGTTCTCTCGACATTAACGAGTTCTCCTTCGTTGGTCACTCAACTTCTTCCTTGTTGTTGTAGAGAACGCGTTGGGGCACTTGGAATTTGAACCAGTTTATCCAGAGTGTACAAATAATATTTTTCTACACGCCCATCATCTCTACGAGCTAAAGCTCCGCTACATTCCTCGAAAGGAAGAAATACACGCGAAATGAAGCGATGAGTGAACTTGCCAGAGACGGCACTACCGAGAACTATTTTTACATAGATAAACGGTTTGTTTGTCGCCGAATAATTGCGGAAACCCGTGAGACTTCCTCTAATTGCCTTCCTCAAAACAACCCAACCGTTGACCTCGTTACGGTGTCCCATGCAGCTCAGAAGACCTTTCAGCTGCGACACGACAAACCCCTACGTGGGAAAAAAAGCCAGAAGCGCTAAAGTTCAATTGCAAGTGGAGGAAACGGCTAAAAATCGATGCGTGGGGCTTTACGGATCCCCCCCCCCAATCATTTCGCACCATCCATCATTAGTAGTTGGGAGATGTGCAGTGGCTCTTCTTTATTCAGCCGCAGAGCTGTAAGATTAGTTATTAGTTTCAAGATACAGACTAAGTACGACCACCATTTGAGTTTCAATGAGGAATTCACAGACAATAAAGACAAATAATGGTTTCAGTTGGCAGGTTCGTGATTTGAATGCGTAAGTCGAGGCTTCTCTTATCGATTGGCTGCTGCCTGTATCGTAAGATTCCTTCAGCGCAACGTGCCTGACTGATGTGCAGACTTTAATGGACTCACCGACACTACCACCTCCCCAGTTCTTCGTTATAGGTTTGCAACCTCTTATTTCCTGCTTCTACATTCCACTGCCTTGCAGGGCACAGCAAATCGTCCGCAGAGTAAGTCAGGTTCAACAGGGCTTACACTGCGCCCTGCGTTCACATTTGATTGGCAATTGGAACAAATAGGAGGCAAAAGAAAAAAAGTAAACCACACGCATGTTGCTGAATTGAAAAAAAATTAATACACAACAGTTTATTATTCTCATGAACAGCTTGAACTAGTATTACTGCTCCGAGATCCATCCCATTCGATTCAGCATCGAAAAACCGAATCAACATTACGTAGTGGGATTATCAAATCTACATTATTATGTTATGTTATTGTTTGACAGAGATTAGGTCTACACGCAAGGTATAGCACACCGAGCTTTATATTTCCTCTCACAACGCAAATGTGTTCAGCTCTAATATAATAGACATTTCCGAGTACTGTATGTCGGAGCTGGTGAATTTTGGGAGTGTAAGGAAAGCTGCGTGATGCCTCGCAAAGGGCTTTTGAGTTGACAGGCGAATTAGCGCGCAAATGGGTCACCAAGTTGTTTAGGAAAGGGATCTTCAGTTTATTTTGACAGATTCAGTAGGGGAGTCGAGAGAAAGTAGGTAAAACAACAAAACGTTCAATAAAATTTCGGTTGGCGCAGGAAAGGGAGCCCCAGTTGGCAGAAAAGCGGTTGAAACGGAGCTCCAGCATAGCAACAGAGCGGAGATGGTGCCGCTAGTGCGCAGTGCGGTCAGGGATGGCAGTGGCAGAGGCAGAGGCAAGTGGAGCAAGGGCTAGGGGGGACAAGAGAGCTCTGAGGAGGGAGTATCGAGCGAGGAGCCGGTTGCACGTGCAGGGGTCGTCAGATGGTAGGAGAGAGGGCCGAGCGCACACGTGTCGCGCCCAGCTGATCTGTGACGTCACGCGCTGCACAGCATCCCCCTTTCTATCATCTCTCGTGCGCTTCGTATTCGAGCAGAGCTCTTCAACAGCCGACCAGCATCTGCTCCTTTTCCTTTTGGAAGATCCATCGCATCTCTCCCGGTGGCAAACACCAAATCCCACTCTTACACAAATATAGTTAACCTAAGTTATTCTAAGCTGAACCAGTCAAGTTCCTCATGGCCCTAATGTAGGTGCTCTATATCTTCCCCTAAACCTGCCATCTCATTACGAATGACTAAATGAACTCGTACCATCCTCTTCGTGATGCTCGTGGCACTTACGCCAACTGACATTGTGAAAGGGGCTTTCCTCTACAACAACCCTACACGTGCCGTCAAAACGCGGAATCGGTCATCAGCGAGATCAGGCTATTCCTTTGGAGATGGAAGGGAACTGGAAACACAGAACTGTTCAGGACATACATCCAATAAATTGTAATGGAAATCCTGCCATCCACGGAAATCCGTGCATTGCCGACTCTCAATATTGTATGACTGTGGTCATAAAGTCTAACCTGTGAGCGGCCACATACTGGTTCTCTGAGGAAGGACTAATATCGTTTGTCGACGGGTTCCCCATGTTAGTTCTATTGAGACGATCGTGCCAGCAGACTTACAGCCACGAGGTATATATACAGCCTCGTTCCCTTTCTTCCTGATGAACATCACCACACCCCTCGTTCATTCCTGTTAAAACTATTGACTAGTAGCAGCTCTACAGTGAGGCCAAGTCAACACCAAATCTGTGTCGAACTTCTTCGAAGGGCAGGCGACAACCTTTACGCCCTAGTTTGTCTTGAAAAGATGAACATGACGGAAAGGGCCTATAAGAACGTTCCTATAGCTTCAACGCGCCTTCAAACGCCTCGTGTGAAGAGTCTAACAGTTCCTAGTTACTCACTAGAAATGCACAGTCACTCAAAGGAACCTGTGGGTCAAGATCACAATCCATAACACACGATTCGCATGAAGTCGATCGTCTTTGTGTCCAGAACAACAACAATGAAGAAGGCGAGAAGTTAGTGGCTCCCTGGAGGGTCCACTGCCATGGAGGGTCAGTCCCATCCATGAAGTGATAAACACGCTCTTGAAACCATAAGTACCTCCAAGTGCGTGTAATCTATCAATAATGAATCAGTAGCAACAACCCCAGAATGGAATACGCTATTTCAGTGAAAACATTACTTTTCTCTCTTTCATTTTTAGAGGTTTTTAAATTAAATCTAACCTGCATTTCCAACTCAGTCGCGCAATGAATGAAAACCAATGACAGCGGCAATTCCAGGGTTTACAGCCGGGTGACTTCCACAGGCAATAAAACAATGGGAGCGAAGCCTTAGACCTGTTGAAGCCTGAACTGCATCCCTCACAACTGTCAGCCGGTCATTTATTTTCTTCAGGCTGTTTAGCCTCACGCGCGCCTTTTATGATTCATCGTCCGTGCGCCTGACTCATTTTTCCACAGAACGAAAGAGCAAATGTGGCTGTTGAGAGGAGACCGGGCAGGAGTTGGCCGTCGACCTAAATTCGCCTTGGAGCAGTTGAACACCGACGAATTTTGCACAGTATATAAGGGGGATTTGCGCCAACGTTTCAAAGATTTTGTCCCCTCTCCACCAAGCATTTAAAACTTAACGCGGGAATGTTGAGTATAACGAACTAAGTATTGAATGTCCTAATTGGATTGGCCTGAGACCCTTGGTGACCTGTGTGGGATAGACCTTTATCCCGCGTAGAGGAAAAAACACACTCCGATTCATTGCCTGGCCAATGTGGAATATCTCCCTGGGCTCGGAGCCACACTGTGGTAAATACTGCTAGCCGTCCAAATTTACTTCCTGTGCATTCATCTGAACACAGGTCGGCTGCCTTGTAGGCTTGAAATCTACTTCCCTGGAACATCAGTATTAGTGATGGAGTGTCTTTAACTAACTCTGGCTGGGGCGCTGATAACAGTCAAATCCATATTGATCAGTGGTCCATAGGTTCCATTCCTGTGTCAGTCGTATCACGCTGACGTTGCTTTTTCAACTGTGCTGACAATGAACTCTGGAAGAATGAAAATCGATCCTCTATTCTAAATCACCGTACTCACTTAGGTTAATAGGCTGGACCATGTGCTATGATCGTAAGTGTTACTTAACCGTAAGAATACTGACAAACTGAACCTTCCAAGTGTGCTGTTTCGTTGTGTTTCTGGCAGGCTCTGCCCACTCTGCTCTCTTAATTGAGGATGGTTGACCAAAGAGAGCATAAAGCGAGTCAACGATTCTGGAGAGCGATAAATATACCCGCGTGCACGTGCTCGTATAATAAAAGCGCGTTGTGGCCAGCAGCAGACCTGCCTAGGAACGAGCACGCTTCAACAGTGGTCTCATTCATATCGGTACATATTGAAAATCGAAACGTGTCATCGCGAGAAATATTGAGCTGTGTTGGCGTGCAGTGTACGTGATGCGTGCGACGCATCCAGGGAACTTACACGCAAGTCCTGTCATCCGGTGGAGTTCACCGGGTTAATTTCCGTCCTGCTCCTTCTGCTTCCGCGAGAGTGGGGGAAGCTGGAGAACGAATCGTTTCGACCGAAGGACAGTCTCGCCAACGAGCGGAGCCCTCTGCATCCAGATCCTCCCATCTGGGCGACTTAACTCCAGGCCTTCCAGGGTTCGGGTTCAACCGCACTGAGGCCGATGATCCCTCAAGGACGGGCCAACAGTCCCCTCCCTTCGCAACGTCGTCTTCTACACCTTTTTCCCTTCGGACGTCCACAAGACATCGTCCCCAGGATCAACAACCCCGGGATGGATAACAGGAGCGCTCAACGGTTTCCACCCGAGATCTCTAATTATCATCCCTCACGCGACTTCCTCAGTTTCTGTCCTTTTTCGTATCATATCAGACCACCAAATCTCCCACACGTAGCAACCAAGTCATCTACATTTTAAATCATTGAACGGCGCTCTCTAAACTCAAACGTCCACTTATCATCAGGAGGCCAATGAGATTAAATGACGCCACACAGTCGTCAGCCATTGGCTCAGGTTAGAGACCAACCAATGATCCAACCAGCGTCCTAAGATACATACACAACGCACATTACTCCCTGCGGTACAACTGGTGTTGTACGCTCTCTGATTAGTGATGAGCCGTCGACACAATTCCAACCTTTCAGCAACACCATGCTGCTCCACTCACCGAAAAATCAAATCCGGGACTCTCCGACTACAAGTCGCTCATTCCCCGACATTAGGGTTTGAGGTTGCAATTCGAAGATGGTGGCAAGTTGCAGGATTTTAGGTCGATGAGCGTCTGTTGGGCCATCGCTCACCTTAGGAAGTTCGAGGTGTAATGAATGTAAGTTATGGGAGCCTGGAAATTTTATTCCACGAACGCAACCATCCACGCGCGAGTAGTACAGAGAAGTACTGAGAGTTTCTTAGGTACCAGCAGAAAGATATGAGGATTGTTGAGTTTTAGTAGTGGCCAGGCAAATTCAACAAGGCAGGAGAAGGAAACATCGTACACCGACCGTAGTGGACGAGGAATGGGCTGCAGAACAGTGGACTTATGAGGGTAGGCAGATCTCGTAACTAGTGACGCATTTCTGGATAACTGGAAACAAGAAGGAACTATCAGCATCATCCCTGGCATCATCACATGTCCTTCGACCTGCCGGCTCGTCACATGTACATGGGTTTCTAGACTGCAATACGCCCACACAAACTGAATGAGCGAGAAACACGACCCTTAAGTCTTCACTTCTGGCCTCGTATGGTTTTTCCGACCTACAAAAATCGTCCGCTACTATTTCAAACCACAACTCTCCTTCCAACGACGACCTTCTCACAATTGAAGCAACCTTTTCAATTCGTCATCTCGCTACAGGGTTCGCCGCTAAGTGCCAGGAGAAACTTTCTGCTCCCCCCGCAAATCGATCGTTTTTTTTTCTTTCTCAGCTACACTTCAGCCACTTGGTTTCCGATCGGACGAGCACTTGAAAGAAACAAAAGCTTCGACAAAAAGGTAATCGCCAAGACGTAAGTGACTTCGCATGTTCAGCTCTCAACAACGGAGCTCGACGTTTCAACACAAAAACGACCTACAAACATTAGGTTTGGCGAGCAAGAGCAATTAAAATTCCGAGAAACTGGAATTTATCGTTTTTTAGAATTACACGTAATTACAATTTTAAGGCAGAGGGTCATATGTTAATAGGTGAACGTAATTATCGATGAACACTATGGCGCCCTCAAAACCAATCTGAAATCTCCACTTTACTGACGAACTGTAAATGTAGATAGTTCTGATAGTCAGCAGCAAACTCAGCAGTGGGATTATGTGCACAGGTTTTCCACCTGGCACTAACAACCTCCTCTCACTACAGTAAGAGGAGTTCTTAGTTGTCGGATGTCGATTATTGCGTGTAACTTTCTCACATTGACACTGCTCTATTAACGCTGTAGTTTTCTCTCTAAGAAGCCTATGTTTGTAGTTTTATTGATTATTACATTATCTGAATTCACACGATGTTAGGGCAGTATTACAACTGTCAACTGTCATTATATAGTTTTCGTGGTCTGAATGAGCTGAACACTACTGTTACGAGATGATAGAAAATGTTGGGAAGCCGCTGGCTCAGCCAAAAATTACAGCGATCCCGAGCTCTGATCCTACACCTCAAGTTTCCTCGGTATATGAATAATGGTCTTTGACAAGTGTAGACTACGACCACTGGGGTGTCGGAGTCAGGCAGTATAGCCACTGTTACTGGAGGAAGGACTACTCTGAAAAGATCTTTGACAGTTTGAGCGACTCCCCAGAAAAGCCGATCAACGATTCGAAGAACGCAGCTATATTGAAGCTTTAATGCCGAGGCAGAAAAAAGTGGCAAGCAAAGGGCCCCGCCTACTTTTCTGTCACAAGGCGTGTCACCACTTCACTCTTCACATCCCTGACCCGAGAATACGTCTCATTATTTTCTTTTAATTTTTTCAATATTTTCTCTCTGCTCTTTCGCCCTCTTCTTTTTCTTGGAATGAAGGAGGCGTGTTGGATTTTGGAACTTCAGATACCATTTGGATGGGAGGGGAATGGAAATGTTGAGGAGCCAAACTCAGCCAAATGGAGAGCAATCCCGGAGCTTTGATCGCTGGAGTGTGCCTGCAATGGGAGTCAGGCGATGCACTGCTTTCAGTAGCGACCCTGTTACTGATTGCGTGTTGTACTTGGTGTCTATGGACAGTACTGCGAATTTAATCATGTTAGATCCATAAGCAGGAAGACAATATACTTTAGATTGTCACAGTAATAAATGCAGTGACTGTTCAAACGATATCGCACAGATGCTTATGCGGGTTTTATGTAAACAAATAGATCAAACGGGTGATTTGTACCGAGTGCGTTTGAAAGTTTGAAGTTTTAACGAAAAGACAGAACCTTCTAGTCTAATTCAAATACACAACGAAGGACATACGTTTTAGCTGTTTCTATAGTGGTGAGTTATTTCTATGTAACTTAAAATAAAAGTTAATCTACTTACTCCAACATTGAGCTGAGGTGCAGCACTCACCTGAAACAAACAAGAAATAAGTCGGCGTTGAAAAGTAAGACGTATGATCGCACATCTTCATATACGTGCGACCTTGTGCCTACAATTTGTGAACATTAGTGGACGATAGGATAATATAAGAAACAAAACCTGCTGCATATTACAGTCACGGTTCGTGCTAAAAGTACAGGCTCGAACTTCTGTCGGCAGTCGTCCATATGGTTTTCCATATGGAAAGCCAAACCATGTTTCTCGAGAGCAGTCAGAGCGGGCAGCCCTCTCATCGACTTTTCCTTACTGTAACTACACAACCTTCGGTAGTCTTCTAGGAGTCCTTTAGAGAGAATACCTCGCTTGCCCTGTGGTCTGGGCACACCCACATCCTCGTGAGGCGTTCTCTCGCACACCCCTTCATACTACACGTCTTAGAGAGGCGCTGTTCACTGACAATTGAGCCACGAATTTTTTTTTAGTTTACTGCGACCGTAATACCTACACAACGAAGCTGAACTTGTTGCAACAACTGACGAGGGTGTATTGATATCACACAAGCAAACCTCGAAAGGTCTTTTTGCGAACAGAAAATGTTCGGAGAAATTACATTCTAAGAGAAGCCTGTGAGCAACACAAGGAATTGCTGACTGGCTACTCATTCGAATTTATTCTCAACCACTTCCAGTTTGATAAGCTAAGTCATGGAGTGGGTTTTAGACTCGATCATCCTGACAGGAGCGTGTGAGTGTTAAGGTGGAGTACAACACAAAGCGAACCTCTCAAACACTACTTCTGTCTTAGGCTGTGTGCAGGCTGTGTGAAGGTTACAGGCCAGTCTAGCTCTCGATAGAAGTTAGGGCCTGCAGTCACCACCAGGAACACAAATACGTCACAACAAGCTCGAGGCTACAACGATCTAAGTTAAGATTCACTAACTTTACATGAACGCAGAAAAGCGGAACGTAGTGGCAGCTAAGAAGATTATAATTTCAAAATCTGAAGGGCAGGTTGAACTAGTTCAAAGTTTCAGATACTAGAGAATATTTCCCAACTCTGACGACTTTCGAAGGAAAACACAACCAATTTACGGCAACGTTTTATGAGACTGAGTTGAGTTGGCTTTCATTTTAGAAGACGAAACAACGTTCACTTTATCGACATCACACTGCCACCAAGAATTGCGTTGAGG
This sequence comes from Pachypeltis micranthus, assembly GCA_020466155.1. Taxonomy (NCBI): domain Eukaryota; kingdom Metazoa; phylum Arthropoda; class Insecta; order Hemiptera; family Miridae; genus Pachypeltis; species Pachypeltis micranthus. The sequence goes on from CM035769.1 coordinate 47,425,321, forward strand.
AGTCAGATGATCGTGAAAGGCCCCTCGGGGATCAACAACTTGAAATTATGCCAGCGTTTGCCGTCATTTTTCTCATTTCGCGCTCGCGCCACGAAAATCCTTCGTGAGCTCAGTATTTCTCGGGATATGGGAGCTCTGCCATTTGCCTCGCCTGGTTAACTCCTTGGAATCCTTTGGCTGAAATTACGTTTCGCATCTCAATTCGCCAGTCACGCTTTGGTTCGCCGGGCCCTATTTTCACTCTCAATTTTCCACTTCTCCCCAGGAGCTAAGGGGAAGTTATGTTGTTGAGAAAATACAAGAAAATGAGATGTAAAGTTGCCTATTCCAGGTGCTGAATCGCCATGTGCTCGTTGAATATGGATAGTGGGAAACCATCAAGAGCAAAAGGGTAGAAGAAATAAAATTAGAAATAGCGATGTCAAGCGCTAAAACCCAAGGTGAAGTGAAAGCTGTAGATGTGCCCAAGAAATGTAGAAGCTTAACTTCCTATTCTAGCTTTCTGGTAGCAGATGCACTAGGAACATGACATCACTGCTGCAGCACAGGGGTTTTGGTTAGAGGAGTATAATACGGACTCTAATGGGTATTAGAGAGGAAAATATAGGGAAATTGAGTTGGGAGCTACCACAAGTGAAGTATGTACCACAGAATGAAACGGAAACAATTATTCGTTGACGAGGGTATTACAATCTGGAGAAGGGGCTAAAGGTGCGATCTTTACAACAGTCAGGTGTGGCTCAAAGACTACTCCTTGAGGTATTCCTCAACGAAAATTTCGTCTTGGGGCTCGGGACTTCAAATTCCGAAGTCAACTGCCATAAAAATGATAGTCACAAGCTTTATAGTTGGTTGTAGGCAAGCAAAAAGGGTGTGTTTGTAACGATGGTGAAACAGCTGGAGTGCGAAAAACGTTTTTGGTTGGTTTGGTGAAGTTACGACTCCCAAAAGGAGCCTTGTTGGTCCAGGGAAAGTTGATTAGGCGTTGATGAGCGTGCAGATCTTTACTTGACACAGTAAATTGATGCTGATAGTCTCCAAAAAACGTTGTGTGGTCTTTAACTGACACGTCGTAGAATAGAAGTAAATAGCGTCTAGTAGGCAATCTGAAGTGAGGAAGATGCCCCAGCTCTCGATTTAGCGAGCATTTAGAAATTACAAGGCGAACAGTGCACATATACTGTCAAAAGTGAGGATTTCGATCCGAAATGATTACGGCCTAAAGCTGGAATCAAACATGAAGGTTGGTAGGTGTACGTGGAATGCTATATTTAGGGTTAGGGCAATGGCGACCAGGCCCAAAGGGGCAGGTGATTGGAAGATGAGGAACCCGAGACGATCCTGGACAATCCAGGCTGGCTTGGGTAAGGTAAATGGACCACAATGCTGAGTAATGGAGGAATGGAAGCAATGAAGGAGGAGCGGGTCGATTGATCGAGATATTCATAGGAAAATCCAGAGCTACGTGAATAGTGAGTGATGATCATATCATTGAACCAAATGACGATACGGACGGGGGCAGTACGAATCCCATTGAAAATTGACACTGCTATGGCAGGTTGTGTGCACCAAATGTATTCAAGTTTTGGTGGTCGGAAGGTCAGCCCACGCCTCAAAATGCAGCAATAAGCCTGCAACAGGGCAGCCTGTCAATCGAGTTGTAGTGAACCAGCTGCCGAAGGTCAAAAATCTTGGCTGCCTCTCTACCAGCTCCCTGTCTTTCCGCTTATTTTTATCAGGCACCGAGTAAACTACCTGAAAAGGCCTTGGTGATCTTGAAACGAATCCCCACCCCTCTCCACTCATCGTCGTCCCAAATCAACGCGATTGCCGCCCGAGTTGCACTACCCCTCCACTTCCATTCCAACTCAAAAGGCCTTCAACGACCTAAAAAGAAAACGTTGTCGCAGGTCGGGAACTCGCTCCGATCGTGCGCTACGTGCGTGCCACGCACCTCATCATTTCTCGGTTGTGAGAAAAATGTTCAACGAGGAATGAGAATTTCAAGCTCAGAGAATCCATGATGAGCTGCTCGTCCAACTCGTCTGAAATACAAATACGCCAAGGCACCGACGGTTCTACGCTTTTCCAACCGACAGACAACAACACGACGCTTCCCTTTCTGTTCGACGAATAATAAAACTTGTAAGTTCACGTTTTGAATAACGTAAGGCAACTCTTGAGTATCCTTCGAAATGTTCAATGCACGTTAGCAAGAAGTTTCCAAACTGCTCGTGCCTCCGTCAATTTATAGCAGGTGCCTCAAGTGATGTGATGATGCAACACCCACACGCTGTTGACAGGATCAACGCTGTTTCTGAATGCTCTTGTAACGGGACGAACCAAACTCATCCCGATTTACTGGAAACTTCGGTGTCGGCAGCCTGAACGGAGCTGTCGTCTCTCCCACCGAGTTCCCTGTTTGTGGTAGTAAATCTTCCCCCAACTGTAATTGGAATGAAACTCCATTCCGATCACATTAGGTGGTTATTCGTTAACGTTCATACTCTCCCACACTTCGTACGACACTCTACCACACGCGATAGCACTCTTTTTACTCAACCAGTCCGCTCATCAGTTCTCTTTCTCCTCATTGCTTACCGCTTAGACAATATCGTGCAGGTTCAGTTTAGAGTCCGCTTCACTCCCACACCCTCAGTGTAAGATCCACCTAAAGCCTCGCCGTTTAGAGTAACTTTGCTACTCCTGTTCTGGTTCGGCTTCTGATCACGGCATATACATTCTCTTCAGCTCTGGGCCGGAGGCTGATGAAATTAATCGAACTAGGCTTCGCTTAACCACCGCGCTACGGAGACAAGTTCTTTATCACGTACATCGTTCTTGTCGGGACAATCACGTCAACAGTGTCATCAATAGGATGTGAAAGCTTGTCTTGTCTGCATCTGTAGAGAGTTAATTTCCTAAACATGGATGCACTTAGTGTTTTACTACTCCCAGGTGCAATCTTTGATGAGTTATGGAGTACCGGAGGGGGGGGGGGGATGTGGATCCAGAAGCAAATCATCAGTTTTACTAAAAAGAAGGGGGGACTATTCTGCAGCTGCACTATTCGACGTTTTTTTGGCGTTTTCGTTGGGAGCTTCGAGACGAGGGGACAACACTCAAAATATTTAAGAATCTGGGGTAGTCACAACCATGCGTTACTGGAGGAAGGAATTACCAGGTCACGTGGGTTATTTCTCTTCAAAATTCCTTTCCGAAGGACTCATCATGGAGGGGCTATATATCGTCCAGTCCTCAACAACACAGTGCTCAAGCGTAGACTAAATTAGGATTCAATTTCCGGACTGATCATTCAATCAGTGGGGAAGTACTTCAGTTATACATTATTTTTTGTTTATATCAAACGACAATTTCACGGATAAATACGAAAAACAAGTTATATTCATCCGCACTACGGACACGTCTGTTCCTGAACCCTCGAAGAGGGTTATATCAGTCTAGTGCCATCTTCAAAACAGTTTCATGGTTTAGACGAGAGGCCTCATCTACCATGCCCCCTTTTCTTAAGTCCTCATGTTCTGCTTTGAAACCGACACAGTGGGTGCGAGTGAGTGATTTTAGTTTATTATTCATTCTGAATTATTTAGGTCATTAACATTTTTTTACACTTAACATTTCAAGGCATCGGGATTCCAAATGAGCAACCACCTTCTTTGATATTTAGTTGTGCCCGCAAACTTGGCAATCCGATCGGACGAAGCCCTTGGTTATGAGCAAAAAATGGTTTAAAAAAACGAAATTTTGGCAATTCTATCGCAATTTCGTCTCGTTTGGTATAGTTTACTAGGTATTTTTCGATGCTGAGTCGCATGGAACGAGTCTCAGAGTTGTACGAGTGATAGAGGTGTAGATTGAAAACACTGAAATCACAGTAATTATAGTGAGCCAAAGTGTACTAATAGAAAGAGCTCGCGGAACAAAATGGCGAAAGCAATCGTTTCATCATTTGCACTCCTTCCCATCTCAGTCCAATCACGCGTCAACTCAACTCTTCGCCAAAAGCCACCTGGAATATGTCACTTGCGTCGTAGTCAGGCCATGTTTCGTGTCGTTTACAAGTATTTTTCGATGTTGAATCGAACGGGATGGGTCTCGGATGGGTCGTGACGTTATAATTTGCTGCGTTTAGCATTTAAATAAACAAAACGTAACCCAACGATCCCTGACCCACTGACGTTAACACTTAAATTTACGAGGAAGGTGGGGCCCACAGGACTCGGCCAGCGTTCATTTATTATTGTAAAATGGGGGGGCAAGTGAAGAAAGTAAAGATGCGAAATGTCTAACAACTGGAATGAACTTACGTTGAAGCTACTCACAAATCATGCATAAACGAGGGCTCGAGGCGGAATAAATTAACTATAAATTGTTCACCCGCTCAAAACCTTTTCTGTGGATTGCGTCACTCAATTGAAAACAATTTTCATTTCCCTCCGGCCGGGCAGACGGTTATTTTCCAACCGCATGATGTACGAGGTCCAATAGTGCAGTTGGTTCTCCGGAGCCGGAGCACTAGTAGCGAGGCCCCTTAACTTTATAACTGGGTCAACCGGATCAAATCTATTCGCGGACGGACCGCTCACCTAATAATACCACCACAGCGCTCTCTGCAGCATCCCACGATAAATATCCTTTCTGCATCGCTGCCCACATTTTGTCCACGAGCCGTCTTCTTTTTGGCGAACTCAGCGTTTTATTTGGGAAGTTCACTTGAGATGAAACGAGAGTCGGAGGACCTACGAGCTGGACGAACAGAGCACTAGATACCGCACAGTTTTACGATTAGTATTTCTTTTTTTTTTATTTTACGATGCAACGATAGAAGGGTCTCGTCACTGGAGCCTGAAATTGAACTTTTACCGGCGGCAGACATTTTTGTGCGAAAACACCGAAGTGGCGTAGCGACTGGGGCTCACGATAACGCCCAGAACATCGACCTTGTGTGACAGGAATCTGGAAAAAGCGGAAAAAGTCGACCTAAAGAGATAGGTCCATGTTATCATCAGGCTAAACAGCCCTAGCGGTTTTTTGTGGGTCGATTGCAACACTACCCAGCTATTCGTGAAAACGCGCGTTTTGTCACTTATGAGTACCGGGTCCAAGAGATATGGCACTAGCTTGAGGTTGAGTTTCTCGGCATTCTCCTGACTGGAAGTCGTGAGACGTTGGTTATTATCTGAGAAGACCGGCAGTAGCTACGCTTCATTCTTTCGTACATGCGCCCAATACTGACGTTTGGGAGTCTGGCGGTAAGGAGGTTAATAAGACGAGAGAAAAAAAAAGAGCTCTATTCCACACACGTTCGGCTAGACCTCCAACGTATATTACTGCAATGGTTCCATCTGGAGGCTCTGGAGTTCTTGCTCTACATGCAACTGGCCGGGCGTCCAAGGGGCTGCGGCTGGTTTCACATAAGACCTACTAGTCCTGGTGGTGATATTAGCGAGGCTAATTTCATTCTTTAAGAACCTACCGACAGAGGGGATTTTGAGGCTTACCTCTCACGTGCCCGTTTCACAAAAAACCTGCATAACTGCTAGTCACGGAAATAAAACAAGTAAAGCATACGTTATGATGAAGAGTTAGGGTAATTGATGATAACGCCATATGAAAGTAAAAACACACAATCGATAATATTTGATAACTACCAATGGAAAAGGCGCTTAGGGTATCAGAGAGAAAATACTAAACACAATCGATAGCTCGAGACGCTAAACTCAAGAAGCTTTAGAAAGCAAAATTGAAAATCGGAATTAGACGAGAGCAACAACTGTAATGCGATTGAGGAGCATGTCGAGAGAATGTGGAAGTCAGCCATATTTAACATGCTTTACATCCTCTTTTCATTCGACATAAAGCTGGATTAATCATTGATTTTTCCTCACACCCAGTATTCCCAAATTCCGCACGACGAGGATATTATTTGGTTGAGATGCTGGTATTCAATGTTTGTGTGTTTCAACCGTTCACTTATTTTGAGTTTCCGTTGCGCATCACAAATTAAACAACAGTGCGGAACAACTTTTTGAAACGGAAAAATGTAGTGAAGTACGTGCACTACTCATTTGGCCCGGGTGGTCGAGGGCAAATTCAAAATCAGAAAGCGAAGGAAAGAAAATAAGCTGCTGAGGGTGATATAATAGAATGAATGAGTAGGATAAGTATTATTGGGGAAATACGTCTTCTGAGGTCACGTAGAGTGTTGCAGAAGTAGTTAAAAACTAAAGTCTTGGAGGGTGGGAGTTCAAGCATAGAACAGAAGGGTTGCCAAGTAAAGAAGGTGCTGGATGGAGACTGAGCGAAGGAGAGCGAACGCCCTTTTCAGCTGAATTGAATGAATACCGACTGGAACTCGGCCATGATATTATTTTTAATTGAAAATGGCCGATATGGAACACATAATATGCTGCTGACAAACAAGGGAGTGTCATTTTAAGCCATCGCACGTGCCGTTCGAGTTGATAGGAGCGCCATTTTGGTTTGCCCAGTTCCCAGCTGACTTTTACCTTGATTCACGAGTCCTTGAGTGACTCGCTAATGTCGCAACAAATAGCTTCCCCCCGATCTTCGTCCTGCCCATCCTCTTGGCTCCTCTCCCTCCAAGAGGTTTTCGTTATTTTACTAACGTAATTAGGCGCGACGCCCTCCTCCCTCTGATAAACTGAAGCTGGAAATACGTGGGCTCATCAGAAGCCTATTGTTGTCACTGGCAGCAATAGTCGAGAATTGAGAACTGCATCATTTAACACTCCAATTGTCCTTTTCGCGCACTTACCAAACATTTTCTCTACGAGTGTTCACAGCAACCTCATCCCGAGAGATACAAGTATTAGGAAGCGATAATATTCTTGTAACCCACACAGCGACTAAACTGAACTGATTTGTGTATTGAGAGACTATGTAACGAAGCACCATTTCAAAGTATGCATTTTGGTACGTTCCGTTCCCCTGAAGAAATGAGCCGCTATTCGTGGGCACTATTGCCTTGAAATGCATCTGCTTGATGTTCTGGAGAGCTGGGAAGTACTAATGCATTTCGCCCAAGTAGAAGGGAGGAAAGTGTACAAAATACAAATTGGGGTAGGAGGCAGTTGACATCTTCAGCAAAAATGAGCGACGAGGAACCTAGCGGAGTATGATCAAAGTCGTTGTACTAACTGGATGAGACTGTGTGAGGTGCAACGAGAGGCACCTCACACTCAAAACAGGGTTTTGATCGCTCCCGTTAATATTTTGTTCATTATCTTCAATTAGTCGAACTTTAGGGAAACGAAAAAAAGGATGAACTCGCAGAAAAACGCCTTCAAACAATAAACATGGGGACAAACACAGAAATAATATTTACATACACGGGGGAGAGTGAGAACTCTCTTCTGAAGTCCTGACAGGGGGGGTTCTTAAATTGAGAAGTGGAAATCTGAGGGAACAGAGCAGTCCCGGTCATCATCCAGAAATGATCATATTTCTATTCGCGATATCCTGGGATGTTTTCATGGTTATAACAATATTGATTATAACAAGCATCGTATCAAATGCGCGTAACACATCATCATCTGATTCAAAAAGCTGTCGCACAATTGTCGCGTCAGTAAATTCTGAGGCTGTCAATCGCACGAAGGATTTCGTTTCGAATGAGATCGATCCCTCACAACGTCCGCCACCTGGTTCATGGAGAATGGGTTGCTGCTCTGTGGAGCTGGCGGCTGGAGAGGCAATCACTTGACGTCACGCTCCTGTAGACTGCCGAGGGAGGGATTTTGATGGGAGGCACGTGCATCGGGGGAAGTGCGCCGCAGTACACGAGTCGCGGGCCCATCTTTCCCAGCTCCTGCCTCAAATTAACATTCGCCAGTAATTCGGCAATCCCTTTAACGCTTCTTTACTAAAGTTCTCCTTTCGGCTCCAATTGCATTCAGGTCGTCAACCTTTGGCTCCACACTCTAATTTTCAACATTGATTTTAGGTTCATTATTTCGAGCATTTCGATCGTTTAAGTCGACTCAATATGCTTCACTTCGCTACTGTCCTTATGATCGTATTTAATCTCTCAACAAACCGCATTACTTCACGCACCCAACGCCTTGGTCAATTCTATCTTGCCTGTCCTGCGCAGAACTGTGTCAGACTCGTTGGCGAACCTTGACCATTCTGATAGCCCTTAGAACTATAACTAAACACTGGGGCTCCTAGTGGCTTTATAAATAACGCTACTGCAGCGGAGAAACAATAAATACTGTCTTAACGATCGAATCCCTTCATATCCACATTTGGCTCACAACGAGTTACTATTCTCTCTGTAGCGTCGCCTGGGTGGAGTCAAAGCGCAATTCTTTACGCTTGTTAGTCGCCCGATGACGTAGTGATCGGGTTTCATGTTGGCGTTCATGCAACTGAAGCCCATTGCACGCCTGCATGCTTGCCAAACTGTATTCTAGTTGACAGGGAGCCAGTACATATTCGTGAATCCCTACAACTTTCGCTTCTATTACCTAAGGTGCTCTGTGGAATGGGAAAAGTGTTTTCATCGAAAAATAAAAAAACCTCCTCCCAAAGAAAATCGGGACTATTAACAATTCCTTTAAATTAAGTCCTTTTACTATTAACAACTCTTTTGTATTAATTTTTGTAGACAGCTATTGGAGTGTAATTATAAGGGTAATTATTGAGATACTCCAGCTTTCGAATGGTAAGACACCAGGCCATAAGGCCGAGGGAGACACAGCCACCAAGTATGTTGATCAACTCCATAATGTCCCTGTGAACGGCAAGTGACCAAATCCTTCACATCATCTAATGCCCAGCATTAAATGAAAAGGAGTTAGGGCAGCAACCAGGAACTTGGTATTGTCTGCATAATAGTGATGCGAATATCTTGTCCACAGACGAGATTTGCTGCTCATAACTGGGAAAAGAACTGGCTCTAGCACAGATCCGTTTTTCTTGCTGGGTCTGACTCAGCAATCAATGCGAAAGTTTTTATCGCCACGATCTGCGTCTTACGTCACGACCAACGGAAATGACACAAACCGACGATTTGAACTTCGCGCTGGTTTTGTCAAACGGTTGCGGTGACGCGTGATTAATGGCGGTTCGCGTCGCATCGTATCGCACAGCGCCGCGCAACTCCTTCGATTACCCTCTCAAACACGAACGTTTCCCAACAAGCACGGAACGAGGACGTAAAGGCCTCTCCTCTTCACGACCTTCCCCTCGTCCTCACTCTCAAACTCTCACGGCCGAATCGCTTTCAGTTCCGAAAATAATTTCGTCAAACGGACTACGTAATTAGCTCGTTTAAAACTGGTATTAAAAGGCTGCAGTGACGCCAAGGTTCGAGGGGAAGGTCCTCGTGAGCAGAATGCGTGGACAGCGAGGAGGCGTCTGCGTTGGCGGCCGAACGAACGCCAATGCGTGGCGACACCTTGCACTATCTGTCCTCCGCAATCCTACACATAACGTGTTCCACGGCATCAACCGCTCCTACTGCCCCGTGGCTTACCCGACTCCTGCCAAATCGCCAACCCATCCGCAGGACCACGAAAGGCATCTGTCTTTAGGACTGGTACAAAAGGTATCGTCGCATACATCGACTAGCCACTTCGCAACGGATAACTAGCAACTATTATTCGAACACCGCTTGGTGGTTGTAAAATATCCCACAACTAAAGACATTCGTAATTGAGAATTACCGTAAATCCTCAAATATAGGAGCTTTGGGGCAAGTCAATCATTTGGTGTTGATGGTTAGTTTTGCTAAGAATAATAAAAGAGGCAGCTTTCATGGAAATGAAACAGCAATCGAAAATAAATCATAGAATTCTACGCCTGCAATTAATTAATTACACGGTTAGGTTACAGCGCGAACGAACTCTGAGGTAAACCTCACTGTGTAATAATGATATGTGAGAAAAATTTGAGGGGGGGGGGGGATGGGACGGGACTAGTGTCGAAGTCAAATTCATAAGCTGCTGTTAATTGAGAACAGGGAACCTTTCAGATTGTAATAAACCAGAAACTGACCTGCCCACGAGGAGTATATTTCTACAAAGGGTACTGAGTGAGTTTGCCCTATGAATTGGCCCACATTGGGTGGCTACCTCTGCAACGTGACACGAGTAAATGAGCACTCCGCTGCCTATCGTGGCATTGCCCAGAGAAGCAACACCCTCTCGTCAGATATTGTGGTGGTCGTATGGTTCTGCTGGACGAATCGGTTTCACATTCCTCTGCACCTTTACTGAGGTGCTGAACAGGCTGTTCCAGTGCAGTCACTTGGTACACGATGCAAAACATCAGACGTTACAAAAGAAGTGCCCTAGTGCCCAAATGTTTCGCTGGTCACAACAAACAAACTATGCTAAAGTGACTTCGATTTTTGGTGTAAGCACTTGTCAGGCACAACCGAAATCGCCGCTTCTGCAACCAGTAAGTTCGTTTAGATAAACGACATTAGCCCCCAGAACTGCTTAGTCTGTAACGTACATTTTGCTCTTTACTGAGTAGGATCTGAAAGAACCTATAACTGAAGAAGTCCACCTCTTTCTAATCAGTTCATACGAACTCATGACTGACAGGTACAACTCAGGTGCTGTATTCATGTTGACACTGTTGCATTATAGCTCACGTAAAGGAATATAGAACTGCACAACTCTCCTCGTTCTGCTGCTTCGAGAAAACCCTGGATGGGATACTCCTCATGACACAAGTTAAAACTGCAGTAGGTTAAAAGAATGATTATAGACAAAACAAATACACCGCCTCAAGGAAAACAAAGTTGTGTCAGAATGTGAAAGTGAGCAAGGCGTTTGAAAAGAAAAGTAGCCCATCAGTGTGGGCAGCCTTGACGTCTCTTGAGTGTCGATGACCAGGCAGCACATTCCCTACTACAACGTTCAACAGTTTAAGCAGCAGTTGCAGTATTATGAGCTCTCTACTGAACGCTATGAAATTGAAACTTTTCAAACTCCACTTTTCCGTTCAAAGGTTCCACGAGGCCGAAAGGCATCTGCTTAGCAATACGTAGAAGCATCTCACCAGTCGCTGAGTCTGCAGGACTGTAAAATTGTTCACTTGAAGACGAATGCCATATTTTAAAGAAGCAAGATAGCTATTGCAGTTATAATATCTCCTACGAATACCTGCACACCACCAAAGTTGTGACTCATTCCTCGCTATTGAATCCTCAGCCATCGGACGTTTTTGTGCTTATTTCAGAAAGTTAAATAATTACACGAAACCCCATATTCGGTATTTGTAATTGAGTAGTATAACAGTTTAAATGACGTACCATCGACACGGGTTGTGAGCGAAGAGTGACGACATCAAACGGCATCCACGTCTAATTTACACGCTACACAAACGAACAGAAATACAACAACTCTAAAGGAAGATGAAGTGGCTCAGTCGAAACGTGAAGATGGAGCCGGCGAAACGTCGAGGGAACGGCCGGAGAAATCAAAACATTCGACCGACCTTGGAGCGTTCACGGCGCAAACTAACCCATTGGTTGGGCAACGCAGCGTTTCGGCTGATTCACGATAACACTATCTCCGGTTCATCTTCAGGGACGTCCTCTAGACGCCCAGGGGAGGAGAGCGGCATCTGCCAACTTATCGTCCGTCCGATACCGTGTGCACTCTTCATTTCCGTTGGAATTGCATTGAAAGAAGGAGCACGTGCGCTGAATCCCAATTTAATATACGCTCTTTAAACACAATTTGTGCCAGATGTGAAGTCAGCTGCACGTTCATAACGTGCTCAGTCACGTTAGAAGACAAATCACAAAACCGCGAGAAAAAAATATAATAAATTGAGTTTTTAAATCTCGACGTTGTGAAAGGCCCTGAGGCAGAAAAATACCATTTTGGAAAATGTTGAGCGCTTTTCTGGCGTGGCCAGAATCAAAGTATGAGCAAAATCGGCCAAAAACTAATCATAGTTACCATAGTGATCAAACCCTAAAACTTTGGTTTTCACAAATGGCTCTTAAGATTTTGAATAAATTTTTTAGTATGTACACATCTAACTAACACTACACTAGACCGTAGCGGTTAATTTTATCACCACGTTTCAGGGAGTTTTTCAACTCAAACAACTAATCAAATCTCATTCACATTATAATAACGCTCTACGCAGAAACTGGTGGGGCCCAGTTCCAGAATTTATTACGCTACTCCTACTAGTGTCACGACTAATAGTGAGCAATCAGTACGTAGGTGATTTAAAATACTGTACACTTTTTTTTTTGAGCAGGATCTTGTTCACTGATTTGGAATAATCGGGTAAGAACTTTGGGAAATGGCACCAAGTGAAACAGCCGCGGTTGGGATTCCGGAATTTTTGGTTTAGTTCCTACGCATCTTATGTACGTTATTAAACACTCATCGTACAGGGTTACCACGTCAATTTTTGTGAAGATTCTGGTAACATCTGGTAACCACGGTAGAACGATCAAGAGGATCTTCAGATACGGCCCTGCTGAGAACGCCTGCTGACACACCCAGCCGAGGCATCTCCTCAGCACTTTTCTTGCACCCCACGTGCTTCTGGCGCTGCAATACGATGATCCGTTTCCGTCATATTTCATTCACATGTTCCCAAATAGTTTTCGGACTCAGTAGGCCTTGTAAAGATGTGAAGAGAGCTCTAAACGTTTTGTTCTGCTGCTTACATAACTTTCCTTTCTACTTCGTAGAGCCAAGGGAAGTAAAAATCATGTTGAACGTGCCATAAATCATCAACGCACCGATTGCGGTCAATAATAGTCGTGGTAAGATTAACTCAATAAATTCTTAATTCTACGCAATAAATTTTGGAATGTTGACATTCCCAGATCTTCGCTATAGAACCTTCAGCTGAGTTCTAAAAAGGTTTGATAAACTAAAATGGCCGTCATATTTGATTAGTTGATTCAATAAAGTCGCGTGGGGCCGAGGAAAGTCGTGTTAATGTTAATGTCGTCGCACCAGATAATAAATTCCAGCTTTCAGAAAGCACACTATTATTAACCGTTGCCAGCGTCAGCCGTGTGGCAATTCTATGAAGGAGATTCTGAACCCCATCGATTTTCGTCTGGCCTTCGATTCACCTTTCAAACGACTGCACTGGGGCAGGTCAAAGATAGGGATAACTTTCCCTTCATCGGAGTCGCTGGGCCAGTAATTCATCCCAAAATAATCTTTGGCAGAATGCAAAACTCAAACCCGAGGTCGGCAGAGTCGCGTCTTGTGAGGTATTGGGGCCTCCAACGAGCCATCCGTCCCATCCTAATACGTTCTTTAAATATGAAACACTGCACGGTTTAAATTGCGAAAAAACCCTTCTTTTCTAACGCATCTGATGTTAATGGGTTCCTAATTAGCCACATCTAAAATTGCCTGCAGAAATCAGCAGAAGTTCGTTTATTAGTAAATTACTGGGAGAATCGAAAATAATAACTGCAGCAAAGTTTGAAGTAAGTTACGTTAACCAGGAGTGCCTGAAATCTATCTTCGTCTAGAGCAAGGTTCAAAAGAGACAAGAATCAGTAGCATCTAAAATAGGACATCAGAATCATTAGAACCTGTCAACCTAGGTTTCTTAATCAACAGAATGCACCCACCGAAATCTGCGCAATAATTAACTCCTTCGATGGTAGAATTCATAATTGAAGTACTAGATCGGCAAATCTAAAATAAACTCCCTCCACCAACAACAGAACCGAAACTTGGCATTGAATCAGAGGAATTGGACTTTCAAGCCCCCTTGATTGTACGATTTTTCAATGCACTTCACATTGCAGCGCCCAAAGTACTGCAGAAGGAATCGCTCACCATTTCATCTTCCGTGGTCATTGACGTTCCTACAGCGGTTCCACTGGATGTTCCAATGAGCTAGATCTCGTTCCATTCCATTGTGCCCTTAACATCGATCCCCCATCAAGAAAGATCACGTCCTCATCACCACCAGGCTTTGGGGAGGCTGTGCATCTTCGCTAGGGATGTTCTTATAGTCCCTTTGGGGAGTGCGGATTAGGGAACTCATCTGGCAGGTTTGTGTGAAGATAGCACGGGTGGTTACATGACGCGAAGCGATAGGGAGTGCGGGAAGTCGAAGGATTTACAAACGAAAGGCGTTAGCTCAGGTAGTAGTAGCTCGGCATCCGTGAAGAGCAGCGAAAGAGCGATGGGTTTGAGATAAGAGTAGTTAAGTGTCGGGATCGAACGGAAACGGAAGCACTCCAACGCACCCCCCCCTCCCCACAATATGTTCATAAATGTGACTATATACGTTTGGTGTCATGTAGGATAGACAAAGGGTAGATAACAAGAGAGCGACCAATTCGTCATGACCTGAATATTTCCGAAATTAAATCGTGATCCCCAAATCAGCATAGCCGATCATTCGTCTCCAGAATCGGCTAAATCTGTAATTGAATCACCAGGTTCCACAGTCCTCATTGACGAGAACATCCTAACAAGTGGAAGATGGAGAGGGAGAAGTTCATCAAGCTGCCTAATGCCGCTGCTGTAACAGAAACGCATTGAAATGTGAAAACGCTCACTGAATCTATTCAAATCGTCGAAGTCAAAAAGGAATTAACGATTTATTCGGCGGCTACAAAAATGAGTAACGTAACGGGATTCTGATTCGTCGTATCTAAGTCTTCAGTTTGCCTACTCGAGTTGACCTGTCGACTTTTGAGGATTTCACGAGTTGTAAAATGTATCAGATCGTCACAGTCAGCGGAACGTTCGACGCGTCAGCACTTTTCCCAAGTCAGCAACTGATGAAGTGGTACTTCACAAATGTTGTTCAAAAGTATTCTAGAATATTTGATTAAAATGGCAAGTAGGACAAAGGACGGAGTTCAAGGTCTACATCCTCAACACACGACCCCGTCCTTGTCCACAATTACGCGTTCAGCGTGTTCAGCACGTCTCCTCCCACTCACGGTTTTAGTTAGCGATGAATAGGAGTGATCTTTCCCGCAATTCTCCTCTGCCAGAAGTTGCTGGTCCGTCTGTCTCTTTCTCAATACATCTACAACTCCGTTTTGCAATTTTTGGAGATGGTCGATTTTTCACCGACTTGTAGTGTCAGTTCTTTTAACAATTTGTTACAGCACCAAGCTCACTCTTCTCACTGGCCAGCAGCAATGTATATAGGGGGTCGCCAGCCACACAAGCTAAACCGAATGATAGCAACTAGCGTGAAACAGAAAAAATGTCTTATTTTTCCGCGGTACAGTATTTCTCTGTGTTGAAAAAACGGAGGTAAATAAGATAAGACGGAGATGATAAGGGGGGGGGGGGACTGTTGTGTTGACACCTGTTCGATTTAGCGTCACGATATTTGCGAGCTGATCGACACAAAACTATATTAATCAAAGCGTTGTAAAATGCGAAACCGAAGTCGTAAGTCAACACACGCGCGATATTTTTCACCGCGGAGCTCCTGATAAATATTCATAACTCTTTTCAATGTCAACGAGGAGCCCGAGCAGACGCTACGACTTGCATTGTTTACCGCCGGTAACTGCCGGAACATTGAGCAGCGCAATTCCCCTTGCGATTATCGATGAGGTCGGAAAACGAGGCAATGCCAAACGGGCACCGCAAAATACAACGATCTCAGAAATTATTGAGTCGCTGAGAGAAAAAGCAATTGCGGAATGGGAGAAGGGGAATCAATGCCCTACTTTTCATCTGACTTGATCAATCCAACGGGTAGGAACGCTCTTTAAATATGCAAAAAGGCCGGTAAAGACACTAAAGGAAGTTCTTACCGGTTGTTAGTCGGTAGACGCCAACTTTTAGAAGTAATGTGACAGTTAAGTGCCGCTATCGCTTGAATGAAGAATGTGGTGGGGCTACGAGACAAAAATAAGTTCAACTTCCTGATACACGAGTAGAAAGTGAGAAAGCGGGCGAGTGGTGGTGGAAGCTCCAAATAACAAGACAGTAAAATCTTTTATGGGGAAATGACGCAACAGTCAACCACATCGGGTATGTGTGGAACGGTGAGGAAGCCAAAATTGACAAGGAGTAGGGTAACGATGGATTCCTCATGGACAACGCGACAGGATTCGCACGCATGACTTCTGTGCCACCTTCTTTACCCCCCACGCCTAACGCCAATATAATGATAGCGTAGTGCAGCGTAGACTGCAGGAGATGGAGGGTAAGCTGGGACTAAAGAGAACAAGGTGATAAGGGCGACCCCAAAGTTACTGTACTGAAGCGACGTACAGGTGGCAACTGAGAAAACAGATGGGTTTATTGCGCGGCAATCTCATGTTCTCTCAATTCCAAACCCAGACCCAGATCCCATTGAGCGACATCCCCGCCATTCTCGCAAGACAGCCTCGCGGGCCACCCCTGCAACCTCCTCTAGCCATAGCTGAAGCATCCCAAGCACTCTGAGGCGCCCGACAGCCAGCCCCGCCCCGTAGAATCTGCAACTCTGTGCGTCTGGCTTACCAATTTTGGCCAAGTGATAGCGTGGTCCTGTGAACAGGCCACTTACCATCCGTGTACTTTTTCTCTCCAGACTGAGGATCTCTTAAGAGTGTAGTAAATAATATTGACTGCCTTTGGCCAAGCACACCCCACAACTAGAGATCTGCACTTCTTCAACCTCCTTATTCAAGCGGCTCTTAGTGGTCTCCCCACCTGTAAAATGCAGATCTGTTTTTCGCCAGTTTGTTGGCCTCCTCATTCCCTTATATTCCTCTTCAAACCAGTCTGGCATTCTCAAACCAGCCCTGACGAAATAGCATAATAAGCCACAACCTTACAGAATACAGATCTTTTTCCGTTTCAGCTCCCTGTGCATACTGCACAAACACAATCGCTGTGAAGAGGTCCGTCTAGATAACCATTGCCAGCATGGTATCGCTGCCTGGATCTCTGGCCCATAAGCTCCTGCTCCAGCCAGGCCACACACCTCTCACTGATCCGTCTGTATAATATACCATGGTCCCAGCGTGGAACCACACCCTTCCTAAAGGGGAGTTCGAAGTTGTACTTCATCCGCACTGAGCCCTTGACATTCTACACTGACACAAAAATACATATATATTTGGTGCAACGCATCACATAACTCTCCTCAACCCCACGAACCATCTACCGAATTATCCGATCGATTTTACACTCAGTTAATGGGAAACTTGCAAAAAATAAAGTTCGACTTACAAACTGGAAGCGCTAACAGTTCTGGAATTTATTGATCTGCCCGACTGAGCGCTCTCAACATGACCCGCCCTTCAGATTCACGTTTCTGTTAACGATTCTGGCATTACATTAAAAAACTGCGCATACAGTTAGTCAACAAAACTATGTCAGTCGGGATTTCGGTGGTTGCTCCTGATTATTTAATCACGTTATTCAACTGTCATTGTCTAGGGAGTTCATAGGGCTCTGGTGTGGATTCTTGTTTGTCAGTGAGGATGAATGATAAGCTTCTTTAGGCCGACGTTTCGCTTAATTTAACCTCAGGCAATTGAGTTACAATAAATTATAAGGAACTGAATTATTGTTGAAAATCATACCTCGGGAAACCGCTAATTGGATAATTGAACTAATACCCGCATTTTTCTATGAGCGCTTATGAGCTGGATTTATGAGGAAAAAATATTGTATAGTGCTATTCTAGTCATTTCCCCACGGATGAGAGTTTTATGGCGCTGCCAGTTGGAGCTGTCCAGAGAAATTATTTAAACTAAATTTTGCTAGCTGCTTTTACTACTATATTAACTATAGATCTGCAAGCTAAATATAAAAATTTTTTTTTTTTTCAAAGTGAAAACGTTGGTGGAAGATTAATGAGGTACTTCAACCGGAATTCCATCTTGATTTTCATCATGTGGTTGATAAAACTACTTCGTCAGATAATTTGAAGAGCCTCCGACAGGTGAGAGAAGTCTACAGAGGGAAGCAAAGCGCGCTTCTAGACTAGAGCCTACTGAAGAGGTGCAATTGAACGTTCAGGCGAAACTAACGAATTACTTGGCACGGTCTGTTGTAAGTCGCAGTTGCATCCCGAGACGTGTTCGAGAGTTGAAACGGTTAGCGAGGTTTACGACGGCTCTCGGTTAATCTTAAAAACAATTGACGTTCTTCGACGAGTAGACACACCTTCGGCAAACCGAAACAAGATTCACCGCGTTCTGCGCGGTTTTGTTCTTACTCACAACCCAATCAAGTGCGACGTAAAGTACAATGAAAGAAATTCGGCCACTTGACGTGATGCGCCGAACACAGTCAATGTTTGTAACTACTTTCAGGCTTTCACACGACAATGCAGTAGTACATCGTCGTGCTTTCATCAGCAGTTAGAGCCTCACGCACTGAAAAGAACTTGTGGTTGTGTAAGTTTCCCTTTTGAAAGTAGTTACTTAGGCACTTAATGAACTCACGGTCTACTTCAAGTAACAGAAATACAGAAAGGACGCAACCAAGAGTCGAACTCAAGAGTTGTTCGTTAATTGTGATAATGGTCTACTCGTGCTCTACCTACACGACGCCCATCACGTTTTCCTCCCTGGAAATGTGCTTTCGTCATCACGAAGGCGGAAGATGCTCGTTCCGTCGAAAACCTTTGCAAAAACATCAAAACCCGCTTCAAAACAAACCAACTAAAATAAACTAAAAGTGAAGAGACATCATTTCGTCTCCTTCTCTTATTCTCGTTCGCCGAGGTATTTCTGGGCAAGCCGCCAAATTCAACTTGGGATCTTCTTTAGGAAACCCCTGCTTGAACTAAAACGACAGCCGACGTAGTTATTCGCTGTTTTCACGCTCAAAAACAAATTTCGGGAGTTCCCTGCGGAGCCGCGTGGGTTTCTCGAACACACGCTAACGAGTACGTTCGAAGGGGGTTCCTGCCAGCTCTGCGGAATGGCTTCAGTACAGAGAGCTGTTGCGAACTCAAGACTTTCGTCCACATGCTCTCCACTGGTTCCTCGAGCAGCTGGGGATGTGTGGACAAAGGTTTAATTCTGATTACTTCGAGTGAAGACAAGTTTTGGAGGTCCCAGCTGACATGAATAAATATGTTGCCAACTGTAGCGAGTATCACTGTACAACGCAAAGGTTCCTTCGGGATTCGCAATGCTACGGACCTCTGAGCGCTTCAGTTAAGATGTCAACACACTATTGGGTTGGTACATGCACATTGTGCAGTTTGGTTACCGTGAAATATCTCAATTTTTGGATGAGACATTCCAAAGTCCACTTATTCAGCTTCAGCGATGGTATTTTCTTCCGAGATTCCCAACTTACTGGTCCTCCAAAAGTAAAGTGATGACCTTCTACCGACGGTGCACGACGCCCAGCAAGCGTCTGCCAGCCCGAAAATAGGTGTCTCTCATTTTTTAAACCAAAGTTTCTATTTCTCTGGTTTCTTGGAGATAACGCAAAACTCTTTTAGCACCTCTTCTCTGTGTCTCGTCGTCGCAGGTGATGAGCGGACTGAGATTACTAATAGCAAGATACATCAAGGAGCCACTTAAATTTTGACAGGGCAGGTTGGCTTACTTCTCAGAAGCGGATGTTTCAAGCTTGAGTCCCGCTTCCAAGGGTTTGCAACTTTTCGAGAAGTTCGTAAATATACTTAGTGTTCGGCAGGTCGAATTGGCTGGGTTTTTTGCCTCCGAACGTCCACGCTTGTCCGTAAGTCATGGTTTCCCAGAGCACCGACCCACTGGGAAGTCCCACTCCTCAGTCAACTGATATCCCCCTTTCCTGGACTTTCCAAAAACTATCCTTTTCCTACCCGTCTTTTTAATTTTGTCTCCTCGACAGACAGATCCTTCCAAGTCAGTCTATCAGCATAACAGTCGTCCCCCAGTTCTCCCAACGATTCGTCTCTCAGCTCGCGTCACAACTCAACTCTCCCTCTCTCTCCCTCCAGAGGTCACACAACCAATTCACGTGTATTTATAGTCCCTCGTTTATATACTCATACTCAAAAGGATAACGCTATTCTGTCAAGTATAATACAGTCCTCACTCACGCTCACCACGTCCATTTACTTCTCAGTTTCAAGCTCCCCCCTTCGTGCGCCCAACACTTAGTTTGGCTAATAAAAATTACATTGTTTTTTTTAAAGAACTGAGTCCCTAATTTAGATCACCCATTTCCCGAATTTCAAGTTCTTTTCGTAATTGCTTCTTACTTTTATCAACGAACGTTGCATTAATAAAAACGTAAGCTGAAATGATAATTTGTTCGTTTTCCCCAGCCAGGATATATATACGGCCGTCAGCGTTGGATCTTCAGGATTTCGTTTAGTTTCTTCAACCATTGACGTACCTGTTTCAGACCGTACAGGGCACGTTTCAAAATACGACATTTTTCTAGACTCTTTTTTTTTCAAGTCTGATAACATTTGTTTTCAATTTTCATTTGAATGAACGTTCACTAAAAATATTTCGAGGAAGGTAGGGTTTTTCATATGAATCCCGTCTTCAACGCTGATTCCGTCATTGCCCAGCCTCGGGTTGAATGAATATACAAATATATGCCAGTTCTCGGGTAACAACTGTAAGAAATTGCCATTGAAACGGTGGAAGTTCAAATTCCGGAATATCTGGGGTTGTTAATAGTTATTTCTGATTCTTATTCACGAGGTAAATCTAAACTAAACTCGATTTTCATCGAAATGTTTATTAATTTATTGTGCTGCTCCCCACATTTTCGTTAGAGCCAACTTCGAGAAAAATTGGTATTTTGACCACTATGATAAACATAATTAGGTTTGCTCGTGCCGTTTTGAAGAGGTACGGGGTTCCCATGGGATAAATATGAAATCTGATCGGGTTCCTGCCTGTTTGTACAATCGCGTTCACACAGGGCATTTTGGTAGGGCTACAGAAAGAAACAGATGATTTAGTAACATTTGCACTAGCAGGATTGTTTTTAACTCTCTCTCCCCCTCCCCCCCTCCAGTAAACTGCGTGCAGTCCTCTTCATTCCTAACCCAATCGACGTTTAGCGAACCGCCGTCAGTGTTGCGACTAGATCGAACCTCCAAAGTTTGTTGAGTGATCTTTAAGAGAGCATCAGTTCTGGCTAACGCAAATTAGTCAAAAGTAAATAAAATGGACTTACATTTTCATCTGAGAAATCAGGGAAGGAGCTGGTGCACACCTGTAATCAAAGATAAGTTCGTTAGCGTTGCGCACACATAAGTAAGCATAGTTAAGTAGCCTATCGCTACATAAAATGACTGTACAGACCGTTAACCCCTCAGCGTGTTTGTCCATACCTTTTAGATAGCAGCCAACGTGAGTAATGCGGTTGTATCTGCCTACCATCCCCTTCACAACCCTAACGGTAATTTCAGTAAGCGGTAAGATCCGATTAAACGATACTTCCACACCTCTCTCGCTCAACCTGGCGACAAACATCACTCGCGACATTCTTCACTTATTTAAACGATCATTCCTCCACACAATCTGACGCCTCGCGACGACGCGTGGTGCTAAACGTTACCCTCATTACACCTGTACTAAACTTTACCCTCATTACACCTGTACTAAACTTTACCCTCATTACACCTGTACTAAGATTACGTTAACTTTCCTCTTATACACATTTCAATCATACCTCGACTGCTAAACTGCTGCAATCACTTTCGCTGTCCGTGGAAACACATTCTTCACCCTCCCATAACTCCCTTCTTACCGAAACGAATGGCAACAGGTAGCAACCGTCGCGAGGGGATAAAAGGGATTCAATTCAGGATACAGCTCAGCCCTCCACATTGCCGTTTCGTGGAATCATTAGGTTGCACGGGTGGGGCGTCAATAATTCTAATCCCGGCTAGACGTAGTACTGTGTTGACGACGTACGGCGAAACACAGTATCGCAGTTCAGAGATTCACGCTATAATCCCGCTTCCACCGAAAATAGGAGCAAATCGGATGATGATGTCGAAGGCGCCCATTAAAATACGCTTTACGGAATTAACTGCTAACCCTCGTCGTGACTAGCCCCCCCCCCGCAACACCGCACAAAGTCTCTTCCATATTCTCTTTCAGTCCCTCGCCTTTTGACTTCGTGACTACTTTCCCTGACGTTTGTTAAGATGCTCGCGGCCACAGTTTATTTATCGGCTCTTCGTCAGTCGTTCACGCTTTCTCATGCTGATTTCCCCACCAAACGAATGAGCTCCATGCCCCCCCCCCTCTTTCTCTCTCTCTCCTCACCACTTGTGAAATTTACGGCCCTTTTTTCGTTTCTTCCGGTATTTTAGACCGATTTCTTGATCAACTCTTGATCCTCTGCTCGCTCGCTTTATTCTCCTTTTATCTCCTTCCAAAACGTGAATAACAACTTCGCCCACGATACCCAAACCTGTAGGCCTCCAAAGGGAAGTCAATTTCAGTGCAGGAATGCGGTTTTTAAGAGCAATCGATTTGCCCAATGCAATTGCAGCGGCTCACGTCATAATTAAAAGGTTCCCATCGACATACGCACTATTGCACGGAATGACAAAGTGTGGGACGACGTTAATCTATTATCCAATACTTTCAACAATTGAGCTGCTCTTGAGACCTTCACAAAGTAGAAATGGAAAACAATTAACCAATTTCAAATTAAAACATCAGGCGCGCAGCAGCACAACTTTCTTTAACTCGTGTTCATGTCTTTTTCTATTAACCCAATCTTTTACTAAGTTCATTCGATTTTTTTACAGTTCCGGAATTTATTGCGCTGCTCGTACTCATACTATGACCATTATTGAGCGCCCGGTGCACAGAGAATTACTGAGGCAGTAAACACGATTTTTTTGAAACTGATAATGATGATTTTTTCAGAGTTATCGGGTAAAACGTTTAGAAATGGTAGAATGTGAAACTGCTATAGTTGAAATTCCGGAGTTTCTGGAGTAGTCCCTACACATCATATGAACGTTATTAAACGCTCATCGTATGGGTACTTGATTGGAGTACTACATAGATTTTTCTGAAAGTTCTACTAGTCTCTGAGCGAAGTTTATGAGGGAAAAAACTACGCTGAAACCCGTACTTGTACAGCAATGTTTGTTAATTTATTGTGCTGCTTTCGTCATTTTCCCACGGATGCGGAATTCCACGGTATTGCCGTCTTAGCAGGAACTGTCTATACAAATAATTTAATCAAAATCGTCAGTACCGTTTTTGAGAAAAAAAAGGTTTGGTGTTTTGATCACTATGATAACTATAGTTAGTTTTGGACGGATTTCGCTTATACCCTTATTTTGGCGTTCCATAGTGACCTGCGGGATAGATATTAATTTTGAGCTGATTTCGTTCAGCCGTTGCTAATAATCGTTCACGGACACACACAGAACATTTTCCCAAACAGTATTTTCGAACCAGTAGGGGGAGAAATCAATTTTTTGTCTCCCTTTACACTTAGTAGAGCCGAGGAATGTCGAATGTCGATTTAGTATAAACATAAAATATAATTCTAATTTTTGAATCGATACTTGTGGCGAGCAGTTTTAATTGGAATCGATTCTTTAATAACAGAACATCGGCATTTTACATTTTGTGAGTTGAATCTGAGGGGAGCTATTGAGTGCATGATTGAGTTCACAAGAGCCTTTCTCAGGATACTTGATTCAATGAGGACCTGTAGCTATGGTTGGTTTCGGGTTACTTGTGAACGAGATAGTACTTCACGTTCGTAGTACGTCTAGGGGGAGATGATCTACGCGCTCTATTTCAGACATTTATAAAATGAGAGTGTGCCACAACACAACATCAGCCTGTGTATGACTACTTCTCCTCAGCAATACAAACCCTTCCTCGACGGTCCTTTGATGGATGCCCTTCTTTCAATGGGAATTCAGCTCAGGGCTGCCATCGAACTGTGGCTCCAGCTTGTAACTCCAAGTAAAAAGTGGAGCACCGACTAAGTGTAGAGAGGACCAGGTCATCGCGAGTAGTGGCCTACACAATAATCCCATGGTCTCGACAGCGCCTTTGGTGCAAACGGGGCGCATGTTTCGCTGGGAATCACTGATAGTTCAGCAGAACAGTAGTTCGCACTCACGTTCCCTCAATGTCTTAGTTGTTTTGTGTCATTGATGCAGTACCTCAATAGGCAGTTTGAGGCGTGGTGCAGCGTTGGAAACTATGATTTCTCTTACCGGACTGTGAGCTGAACTTACTGAAAACGCTTCAGTTCAAGTGTTGCCCGTAAGCTCATCCAGTGGTCAACTTTCTCTTAACTCAACATTCAGAGATTTCACAAAATCAATCCTGAGAATCATCGTTACTTTTGAGCGAGTCTTCGTGGCGTTCCTTCTGGTCACCATACAAAGCACTAATTACCTTCCACCTATCTCACTCCGGCGTCAGTCAACGCGTAACCACGCAGGAGGAAATGAAAGCGGCTCTCGAAAAACTTGAAGAGGCCCGGACTAATTTGTCAAGTCGAGGGGGCGGGCGCCTGGACGTTGAATCCACTCGGATTGTCTCTGTGATTGTGAGTGGAGTCGTGTGATCGTGCGATTGTGCGATCGTGTGACGGGAGCGAGGGAGGCGACCAGAAGACGCTGAGCCTGGATTTCGTAACTCTCAACGTTGTGCAACTCCTCGGCTCTGGGCTCTGCTCTGACCCTTCGGTTGGAAGAAGTGGAGAGCTGCTCCACCAAAGAGATTGAAGAAATTCGTGTCGTCGAGAGCCTCGTTCTCTTCAATCTCCGCCCACACGAGGATGTGACGACAACTTGTTTCGCTTTTTACCCCTTTAAGTCCTCACAATCAATCACGAGGCACCGAACGACTATCCACGAGAGTGAGCGGCTTTTGCTAGCCCCAGGAAGCCCCAGAATAGCATTTGATGGGCGATAGAGCGGGGAAATGGAAACTTGTGTTGAAGGCACACGAAGACGACGCGCATCCTGGCAGTCTGAGTACAACAGTCTCTTTGTTGTTGTGTGCGGGAGGTTCATAACCTGTGTTAGGAAGAACCCCAGGCCACCTCATGGGATCTACGAACGAATCGTCAAAGTTTTGCCCACAAGAGGTGTGCGGCTGACTCGACGGCGCGAGAAGATAAGAAAATGAAGACAGTCGTCATTACTCCATGACATTACCATCTTAAAGCCAGGCCCAGTCCTGCAAAATCAGGTTCATTTGGAACGGGGATGTTGCAGCAAAAAGTGGTTCCTCTCATTTACAATAACGTCATCCTTTCCATCTCCACATTCGTCAAATATCGTGGTGTTACTCTTTGTTGCCTTGCAGACCCGTGTACATGTTGGATACTGCAGGGAAGGAGCTGAAGGAGATGCTGCTGCCACGCCATCAGGTGAGGGGATAACAGGATACTTAACCATTGGAGCGATGCAAGAGGTGGGGACCCTTATGACGACACAAAGCTCCCTGAGCTTAGGACAGTTGGTCACCCCTGATGTGAAAAATGCGTTCAACAGTGGAAAGACATACTACAAGCCGTGGAGGGTACCTTTACGGTAATGAGAACTTATCTGCGGATTGCACATTGATTCCAGCACTCAGCACCACGGCTCGACTTACCTCACTCAGTTCCTAACAGGAGCATTTAGAGCGTACCTGTGCCACGAGGGACTTGGAAATGTTTACAGAACCGCTGACTCAGGCAAAATTACAACTATCCCGTGCTTCGATCCGGAACTTCCTTGGAGTATGAA
The DNA here is from genome assembly GCA_020466155.1 of Pachypeltis micranthus. Classification (NCBI taxonomy): domain Eukaryota; kingdom Metazoa; phylum Arthropoda; class Insecta; order Hemiptera; family Miridae; genus Pachypeltis; species Pachypeltis micranthus. The sequence goes on from CM035769.1 coordinate 47,450,995, forward strand.
TCGTGGAACGCTAGACTACGATCACTGGATGTGCCTACAATGGGAGTAAGGCGGTACACCTGCACTGAATTGGAAAGGCTGTAAGTACAAACTGCCTGCACTGCAGTGCAATTGTAAATGACGCTTCTCATGCCCATCTTGTTGTGGCAAAGGTGGAAGACACAGCCGACCAGCTCCCACCAAAGGCATTTGTCCGGGCAAGTCTCAACCAGACCTGATGGTCCAGGGTGATGCTGGGCAGTATGGGAGGATGTGGGAATGGCGGCGCGCTGCAAGATTCTCGTGGGGGGAAGAAAACAAGAAAGAAGAGCTGCTATCGCAGATAAGGCCAACCTAATGCAATGTCCTAAACGGTTCCGGGTTAGTTCTCGATGCGCAGCAGTAAATTTATGGGACCGCTAGAAGCAGACCTCCTACGCCCTCCCCCCTCCCCCAAAACACTCAAATCTGTAGACCAACACCTCACCTTAAACGAACACGTACGACGAACTCATTAGGATTTAGGATTAGGGCTCGGAGGCTAGCACCATTACTTAAAACGCCTAATACCTCAATGACAAATAGGTCCTTCGGATTCGAGGCACACGCTCTGAAAGCCAATTCTAGCGCCTTGAAAAAAACAACGAAACAATACTTTACACAAAAATATTGTCTAGCTTTTGGCACACCTTATAATTATATTCTTTGATTTATTTTTATAATTTACAAAGGATTACGTTATCTATTTATGTCACATTGAATCAACTGGCAAAGTAATAATAAGGCGAAGGGCTGATCCAGACGGCACAGGCAGTACATGGGAGGCATTGCCCAGCCAAAGGACCAGCAATTCTCGTTTTGGTTTATTATTCATTCTGAATAATAACACTATGTTTTCGGTCACGAAAAATGTTTTACAACCCCCCCTCAAAATTTGATACTTTACGTTTCAAGACATGGAGATTCCAAATTTGCAATGTCCGTCCGCCGTCCGGGCCGTTTTGAGCCTTTAACGCGGTCTAAAAAATTCGTTCTTTCGCACAAAAATACAATTTGGTATCTAGTTGTGCCCGCCATCTCGGCAATCTGATCGGACGAAGCCCATGATTGTTATTGGCAAAAAACGGTTAAAAAAATTAACGAAACGCAGTACAACGCGGGAACTACAGCGGAAGTCAACGTTTCGTCGTTTTAACTCCCTCCCTCCCGCCCTTCTCAACGAAATCGCTCGCTCAACTGGCAAAGCCGCCCCCTCGCCTCGCAACGGGTTCGCCCAATTTTTTTTTTTTTTGCTTCCTCTAGGAAGCGCTCGTGTTTCGTACATAACCTTTGGCACTATGATTTGTCTCTTTATCGTCCGATTGCCTTGTTCTCGTCTTCACCTCCACGAACGACTGTTTCGCTCTGTCTCAGTCTCAACTATTTCTGTTAGCAAAATATCTGTTATCTTCGATTGAACTTTTCATTATTCGTTTATTTTTGGTTCATCTATTTAATAGTTTGTTCGTTTCATTTTTTTTTTTGGTTTTAATACGATTCAATTTTTTTAGATTCTTTCGTTTCATTCTCATTTTGGTTTTTTTCATAGATTTTTGGAATCATTTTGATATTTTTCGATGCTGAATCGAACGGGATGGGTCTCGGAGCATTAATGCTAGGTCAAGCTGTTTATCCGAATCATAAACCGTTGTGTAATAAGTTGCAGGGTTTTTCTCCTCCATCTGCGGATCCGCCTTTTTCAACTTTTGAGGCCCACAAAACCGGATTGTTGGTTAAACCTAATTGTGAATTGACATTGCAGACTTCAGTGGAGCAGTACCACCCGGCATCCGGAACATTATATCTGGAGATACCACGACGTGCACGTCGCCACGTGGATATTCACCTAAATCGCGGCCGTCAACGTTTCACCGATCATCGTCGTTCATCCTACAAAGTCTTCAGGTCGGATTTGATTATTATTTTCAAAAATTCGTCACTTTCAACCGACGATTCGCCGTTTTAATTCACTCAGGAATTGTTTAATTTTCAATACATTGCTTTAAGTTTAATACCATTTACTCCAGAGCTAACCATTTCATTTCGTTCGTGTTATATTTTAAAGGTATGCTTCTTTGCCATTTAAAGGGCTCCTCGACGCCATTTGTGAGAAATTCAACAACATAATCGGATTTCCAAATTGCATCCCAATCTGAGTATCACCGTGCAAAAACCTCACACATCCCAACCTCCTCGTGACATGACGGAAGGAAGGATTCATCCCATTTCTCAGCCCACGACTCACCAGCAACCGATCTCGATGAATTGTAAAGCACACGCTGTCACAGTGTCCAATGACTGTATTTCATAACTGTACAATGAGGTATGATGCTTTACGGAACATGAACGAAATAAGAAAAAAAAAAGAAACCCAAGACGTGCACCTAAATATGAGAAGTAGCAGAGTGGGGGTAGGAGGGGGGCTAGAGCCTCCCCATAAATCACCTTCCCCTTGACCCGCCAACAGATGATTGATGACTGGCCCACTTTCAACTCTCCCCGTGGACCAAACCGCAAATAATGAATAAAACGGCGCCAGGCAATTAATGAGTCCCAGTCATACAGACCTAGGAGACAGTCATCTCCCCCCCCCCTCGCCACTCCCACACAAACGGCCCATTAATCCACTCATCCTCATATTTAGGCATCTATTAACGTAATGTAAAGGAATTGTTCCTGGGTCAACCCAATAATAAGTCTTCCTTCCTTGATTAATCACGGATGCATATTTCCACGATGTCCGTCCAGTTCGATAACATGCACAACAGTACTCCGTGTCGGGAGTGGTAAGGGGCCCACTGTATCTAGAAGGCGAGTCAATTACCCTCACAGTAAGCAGGTAACTGTTGAGTTTTCAGTGCCCCACTACTTTTAAATTGATTTATTGACGATCAGCTGCCATTATCACCCCCCCCCCACCTGCTTCATCTTCCATCTTCAACTTTTGCCTCGACGTTGGATTATCTCGATAATGTTCCGTTCCATTGACGCCACAGGTTACAATCGTGCCAGTGACCATAAGACGAGGAAGAAACAATTTCAACCCCACAAACTCGTTCCATGAGGAGGAAAATTGCGTGCAGTGCGGTTTTGTTTTTCATTCGGTTGTCCCGCTCCCCGCGGATTTGAGCTAAGAACACGTCCCACGAGATCCTACACGCCGTAGGATTAGGGAAGTTCGTGGTTCTCCTCATAAATCTCCCCCTTCTCGCCACACCTTCCCACCCCATGAGAGCTCGATATATCGCGAGGTAAACGCTATTTCCCGGGGAAAAGTGGGTCAGAAGGTCAACTCGCAGGTCCCCCCCTCCCCCACCACCCCGGGAAAACACCCCATTTTTCGTGACTGATTACAAGCGGCGCGAAACAAACTCAAGTCGCGGGGTTGATGATAACACGGTGCGGGGTGGGGTGTAAGAGGCCTAAAGGCGTGGTCTCTCGCAATGGAACTACTTGGGACGCTGTAGTAGGTAAGGAAGAAGCGGAGGAAGGTGGAATTGGCAATCTGGCATTCGAGGACACGTGGGCTACACGTGGAAGAGACTCCACCTCCGTGACCCAGTAACGAACGAAAAGTGGGACACGACGCTCCGCGCCAGCGCCGCTCGTTGCAATCCCGTGGCGATAACGTTGTTGGCGGGGTGGCTGAAGGAGGGCGGGGGGAGGGTTAGTAGTGGCCTTCGAACGAGTAGCGCGGGGGTGGGACGGAGAAGGGGCGCGGCCCAGCGGCTCAACTCCGCCGAAGGCCCTTTTTTCGTTCCCGAAGTTCCCCGACGTTTTTGAAATCGAAATTGGAACTGAAAAGTGTGAAAGGTATTTGTCCTTTCAGGGCGATACAGAGATATTGGCGAGCATTGAAGAATGGGATTGGAAAGGGGGGGGGTACGTGAAACCGAGTGGTGTCGGGGGTGGTTGTTCACGTGATTCTGTGGTGTCGGGGGCGGTGGTTGTAGAGCGGGTCGAACCGCGGGGCCAAGGGTAGTGGGCCAACTCAATAGAACGCCACTAATAAGCGCGAGCGATGATGGTGGGGGGGGGGGGTCCAACAACTTCACTCTACGCGAGGGAATCACACAACTTACGTCTCATCCACGACTTCCCTTGCGCTTAACCACGGGCAATTCACGCAGCGCTGCAGATTGCGATCGACGCTCTTTCCCCTGACGGGAAGTCCTGAGCTCGAACGAAGAGTGTGTGTGAGAGAGAGAGAGAGAGAGTGTGTGAGAGAGAGAGTGAGAATGAGTACAAACCCCTCGCATGACGAACTGATTCTGGTGGAAACTCCCAGTTACTGGTATCTCCAACTACGCGACTTACACTGCTAAATCAATTTCGACGATTAGGTCATCTTCATGGTCTGCGTGTGAGTGAAGGCGATTGAGAGAAAACGGCGGAACCAAATCAGGCCAAACTTGATATCTAGCCCCCAGGATACGGCGTGACGCCAAAAAAAAGCTGCAACGGTTTTGATTAAATTATTTATATGGACAGTTCTAAGTAACACAAGAATGTCGTAACATTTCCGTCCGTGAGAAAATGACGAGAGCAGCACAATAAATTACCGTTCAAATGTTACTAGGATATTCGCATGGTAGTCCAATAAAGTGACTATACGATGAGAGTTTAATAGCGGTCATAAGATATATAGGAGGTACTCCATAAATACCAGTTCTCACGTAGAGCGTAGTTAAAACTGGGGCCAAGGAAAGTTGTGTGATTCGTCGCACCTGATGTCTTCTTTTGGCAATTGCCCTTTCTTTTCAAACGCTATTTACGTAAAAAGCGTATTAAAAAAAAGTTTCGATGATTGTTACTCCGTTTTGCTTTCACGAGACTTTGTAGTAAATTGTAACTAATTTCCCTACACTTTTCGCTAATTGTCCAACGTATTCTACTCTGCTGGTTGGCTGCCGACGAGATTTCCGAGTGTTTTCAGAGACCTCGGCAAAGGTCGTCTGATCGGAGTGCTGTCTAGAGAGTGTGTCGCGGCTGGACATTGTCGACAGGCGTTGCCCGACGCGGAGTCGAGGTGGCCAATTTTGCCGAGCGGTATTGACAAAAACAACCAGTTGGTTTCAGCCTTCACGTGACCCAGAGCTAAGGCAGCAGCCCATCACGTGACGCCTCCTGTGCTCGACGTGGCCTTCGCCGTTTGGTTCCTCCTCCTGGGGCATCGAGGAAGAATACGTTTATTCAAATTCTTTTTTGTCGGTTAGGTGCCGGGGGGGGGGGGGGGGTGTGACGAAGGAATCCCAACACATTAGTCGGCAGTTCCTGACAGTTTTGAAAGATCGTTTCAAGTTGCGTGATTTCCTCCCGGTCCAATAAAAAACAAAGATTTCCCCTAGAGAGTAGAACTACAAAGAAAGAACCGCGAAAGAACGACCACCAGTCGAGTTAAGACAGGAGGGGATTCTAGCACACCCGCTGATGCTTAAACACCGACACAACACTTCCCAGGACGACTACAATCTTTCAGTAGGGACAACCACGGTCTGAAATGGCTGAAGCTTAGGTTGACGCTACGAGGTGGAACTAGAGGATAGTAAATCCCCAAGGTTGTGTCAAGAACGACGAGGTTGGGTTTCACTTGGACTACACCCAGGTGGTTCAGTTCGTCCTCCACTAACTAATGGTACAGCTGAATCATGGTAACTGCTGGTTCTCACCCAATGAACGAGAGCCGAAGAGCCTTTCAGGACAGAAATACAGTAGCCTTATACTTCTATCTTGCCACCTACTGAGCCTACTGAGCTGTCCCACGCCACCTAATCCCTTAACAACAGCTGTTTGATGCGGAATCGTGGAAAACTGACTCCCACAGAGCTCCACGCAACACCCACAGCGCCAGTCCATTTTGAAGCGAAATAATGCAGCTAGAGACAGTTTGACAAGGATCTGTGGCACGTCGTCAGGAAATTAACTAGTGCCCTGCAGCCATTGACAACACATTACAGATCCCAAAGTCAGGAATGAGAACGGGACTAAGCGCCTAATAACTTTTGTACTTCAGATCTTCACCTTCCGAGCCTCTTGAGCACGAAAAACATCATTTGAACAAATGTTCTGTGCGACAATCAACGAAATGCTAGTTTGATAGTTTGAGATTTGATATTCGAGTCAAGATGAGGGTACGAGGATAATCTGTTATAAATAAACTATCTCAGCTTCTCAACAAAAAGCGATTTCAATTACATTTTGGTGTGTTGATGGCGCAATGGCAATAAAGACATTTCATTCGGGAGAAAATGACGAGAGCAGCACTATAAATTATTTAGTAGTCCATCAAAAATCCATTTAGTACAGTTCTTTCTTCATAAGTCCCCCTCTAGCGTCGCAGGGGTAATTATCGCAAGATAATTAGGAGCAGACTATTCAATTCCGTGAATTCAAACTACTGCCGTTTCATCGATCGACGTTTCAACAGTTTATACCCAATTACTTCAGAATAATCAACACCAACGTCCCCTAAAAAGAGACTCGAGTTACCCGTTAGTCAACGAAGGCCGTGACAATTGGGAGCAACCCGTGCACAATCAGTCGTATTGAGTCGCTGGGCCGACGGAATGTTACGTGATGCTTCCCACGAGATATTTATAAGAATGAATTATGGCTGTCAGAATAGAATCCACGTTTTGACTGGATCGATGTTATTCCCATCAGGCATCTTTTTGAAACCGATTGACCTCTAACGTCTAAGTAGGACAAGGTGGACTGCAGAACAGGAATCAGGGTGGACTTTTCACGAGGGATTTGTTTAATAAATAACGCCTGAACGCGCCGTGGTGCGGTCGTGGGTGGTGAGGGGGGGAGGGGGGTACACCACGAAAAGAGGAATGATGAGGGAGGTGACTGTTGTGAAGGATGCGATGACGACTCGCGCGTGGTTTTTATATTTCAACTTCTGTTCGGAGTCTCTGGAGTTTTAATGCGACTGAGTGAGATGACGGAAGAAGACGAAAACACCTAACGGCCCCAACGAAAATTGTCGCGGCCTTGGAAACGCCGGCATAGCTCGTTCTCTCTTAGAAAGTACTCGACAACGTCCTCAGCCAATTCGTCCACCGGACGACCAGTTGACGCGGAAATCCTCGAATTGTCGTCCTTCAATATCTCGCAGTATCTCGGGCGCACCCCCCCCCCCCCACACCTCTTCCTAATCCTCCACCGTCACTCTCTGGTTGATTGCATTGCAGCCTGTGTGTAACTTCGTAATACGCAGTTTTCTTCGCTGTAGAGCGGCAGTTCTCAATCAAACATCAAGGAGCCGCCCGACTTCTTGAAATCTACAGAAAGGCACGAATTACTTCAACCTCAAAGGGTCTTGAATTCCCAATTTCACTTTCCCATGTTTCATCATTTTCGGAATTTTCTGTACAGTTGTCGTTAACACTGTACACTGTGTACACACGAACACATTTTAACTTATAAACCCCGCGTACTATTCTTTAGGGGATTTGTGTAACAAGTATGTGTTAAGTGCACGAGGGGGGAAAGATGAAATTCAAATGGGCGAAGAATAAGACAACGGATGAGGTGCGTATTATTAATGGCACTAGTTAACAACATGAGGCAGAAGTTCACATTGAAGTGTGAAAGAGTCGGAGTTAACCCGTCACACAAGTGTCTTTGCTTACTGGTGTGACCAGAGCGAGTGTCAGGAGGAAGTGGGAAGTAAGAGGGAGAAGCGGGACATTGGCGGCTCGGGTCAGTAAATTGAAGGAGACAGGGTGTGTTATTGGTGTGTCCAGGCAGCTTCAGGACATTGAGCTCCAGCCTTCCAGTCCCAACCTGGATTTGCCCCATCAGGCAACAAGAATTCAGCTACTTCTAACGACCCATCTACACCACCTTTACGCCACTGCCCTGCATCGGCATCTGGTCTATGCAACTCGGCAGCACCATTTTGGTAAAAAATATCCCTCGAGGCTAGAAAGGTCGCTATCCAATCCAGACTCACGTCCAAACTGACGGCTTCGGATAACTCCACCTTGGAAGGGTTTGGCCTTGCTGAACGCACCCACATCTCCATGCCATGCCCAGCAGCTGTCATTTTTCCGTCTCGAAGGGATTTGGGACTCCCCATTCCCCCAGCACTACCCCCAATAGATCACACATACATTCATACTGTATTACATCCATACTCCTCCAAACGCACTCCACTCACACTTTTCTTATCGCCCCGAGGAACTTGAAAATGGCACCCGAAAAGCTCCAGAAAGGAGATATACCGCCACCTAATGCCAGGCAGACACACACACACACACACACACACACTCTCTCTCCCACCTACGTAGAGCTTAATCCTACCACTACTCCATAACCTCACACAATACCTAATCCTAAGTTGAGAGAGCACTCGATATTGCTCCCCTTCTGCAGTGTTCTCTCGTAGTCCTCTGCGGAAGGTCGCCATATAATGGTGCAGTAATCCATCCGGTACCCGCCCACTCCTACCGAACCCTGAAATCGCTATCTGAAACTAATTTGTCCTCAGCAGGGTCAGGACGTCGTTGTCGCTCCCTCATTTTGTTCTACCGCTGTCTAGTACAACCTAAGTATTCTGCTGGACTCATTTTCTAGCGCTGAATGCTCCTCGCCAGTTCCATCTTCGGCAGAGGGTAATGCGGCGCACTTCGGGTTCTAATAATTATTATATTTGTCCAAATCTGGTCTGCCCGCGGGATGAACGGTATACGTTGAACGGACGACGACTCACCTTACTTTACTGTAACCCGATTAGTCCACTGTCTTCTCTAACCGTGAAAACAGACCACCCTTGATTTGATATATCACGGTCATGGGTTGGTAAACAGTGCCGCAACTCGTAGAAAATGTAACGCGGAAACTGTGTCAATTCGATAAAGAGACGCCCGGCTTTTTAATTTACTTCGTAACGCGAAGGGCGTTCGATCAAATGAACGACGCCCCAGAAAAAGGGTTTTAGAAATTCACGCCGGACCGGAAACGCCAAGCAATTGCCTAGTTCTTTAACGGCCGTCGACATTTCTGACGAGCGTTTTTTAGTGCAAAGGTACCATCCCCTGCTGGGAAGTCGAAAACGAGTAGGTGGTCGTGGGAGGGGGTGGGGGGGGGAAGAAAATTGAATTATTTATCGATTTGTAAAAATTTGCGCTCATAACCTTGTTACTCGATTACTGCAGCGTCGTTTCCCACGAAAATTCGCCGACGGCACAAAATAGGAAGCCCCCCCCCCCTCACACCACATACACAGCTCTTAACTCGCGATAAAACGGTCCATCTGGGTATTAATGTTAAACTCTCCACTGTTCCTGATTCCGATGAAGCTCTGTGACACAATTACGGACAATCCTGTCAAACAAAGCCGTTAATTGAGCACCACTTACTGCGGGATTTAACCTGAAAAGTCCAAACGACTAGTTTCAAAGTAACAGCGCGTTCCCTTCATAGGAAACAGATGACCTCATCGAGAGGGATGCGACATGAGTGATTTGCAAAAACGTTCGGGACGAAACTAATTACCACAGCATTACGCGTCAAACTAACTAACGTATTACCACTTTTCCGCATGTCCTTTCACAAACACATTCACTAAATACGACGTATTGAAGTACGCCCGTCATACCGCCGTCGTCCTTCGTGGAAACTCCCCCCCCCCGGCCTCCTATTCCCCATCCTAATCACCTGAGGTTTTTAGTGAAAACTATTAGATATTATTATACTTAATATCTACCCAGCAGGTCACCATCAGACGCCCAAATAAAGCTATGAAGAATATCCGCCCAAAACTAACTATTATTATAGTGATCAAAAGAAAATATTTTTTTCTCAAGAACGACTGTAACAATTCTTATCACTCTCTTTGCACAGACAGCTCACAATAATGCAACTAAACTACAAACTTCCCAATCGTGGGAAAATGACGAAAGGAGCACAATAAATTACAAAACTTTACGACGACAATAGCTTAAAGTGCTGTTTTCCCGGTATAAACTCCTCTCAAATGTTACTAGAATCTTCCAAAAAAACTAATGTGGTAGTCTAATCAAATAAATAAGATGTACAGGGGCAATTTCAGAACTTTCAATTACCCCACTTACTACAATTACTGAACATTTTTACCCGATAACTCTGAAAAAGCCATTATTAGTTGCGAAAAAATCGGGTTTACTGCCTCATTAATTCCGTGCATACCAATTGCTCAACAATGGTCCGGGCGTGAGTACGAGCAGCACAATAAATTCCGGAACTGTAATCGCTATCGCTTTCCGCTGCCGTGAAGTGACGTCTTACCAATTCAAATATAAATTGAGTAAGTAGAACAAGCCATGAACACGAATTGACGTAGAACTAAGAAGAGGTGTGTGATGCGGCGCACTTGATGTTTTAAAATACAGATTATTGGTTATTAATGCAAAACTTATTTTTCAAGGCACCAAAGTTACGACCCTCCGTGAGAAAACTCGTTAAAGCAGGGGGTCTGAGTGGTAACATATGATAATTGCGATTGGATGTCATAAACAATCGTTAGTTTGTCTTGTTTCCTGAATCATCGATATGGAATTACCCAATACAGAGTAAAGGTAACTCTAACTGGACACCGATAAACGAAATGCCTCGGAAACCGATCTCCACGCCCACTATAATTGGAATTGAAAATGACGTAGTTGTTAAACCTGTTTTTAAAAATAAACTACGACTCTTGCCCACACGTCAAGGGTGTCGAAGTGAAGACTACCCCCCCCCCCTCCCAATTCAACGATTACAACCTCTGTCTCCAGCGTTTTGACGACAAGCGATTCCCTCCATTGAAAGAACGAACGATGATTTGAGCGAGAAGTTCAAGTTCAGTTTAAGCCTTGAAAATGTTGTTGACGTTCATAAACCAAAGAATGGAACTCAAAACAGTGCCCTGAATACCCCTTACGTGCGATAACTTGCCAGAATCCCTTAGAATACCTTTTATACTTACTCTTAACGCTCACACTTGAAGCTAACTACCAACACATTTCAAAAGAGGGTTAGAGGTAGTTTTTCTCCAGGACCATCAGGCCAAACTCGGTTCGTCTACTGTACTATAGGACCACCTCCCCACTGCGGAACTTCTCTGTCACTAGTCAAGAGGGCTGTGGGAGAATATGCCAGGGGAATTCATCAGACAGTCTGGCGCGCTGCGGGAGTGAGGCACTCCAAACTCTTAATCTTTAGGGGAAACACACGGGATAAGACGGAGCCTTCTGAGGATGAAGAGGAAGAACTTAATGCAGATAGTGGGGACCATAACGGTGTGGTGTGACACAGACGAGGAGACTGTGCCAGAAACTTGACAGGGAGCGATTTCTTACCTTAGGTGCTACTTCTTCAAGGATGGACTCTTGCACGAAACCCCTGGCATTCCTAAGGAGGCTAAGCACGGTGGACCTGTGAGACATTAGGATTCGCCCAATAAGTCATCAAGCTACGGTGCTCATCCTAATTTTGGGCCAGTCGGCGGGAGGGCGTCAGAACCGCCACCAAGTCCGCTTCTAACAACTTCCAGGAAATTCGTGCGATATAATTGTGAGGCCAATTAGACGTTTTCGTACTGTGCACAGTAACAGGCCTCTGAAGGACCTAATTTACTGAGTTGCATATTTGAGCAGTACTTGATTCACTAGTACAGGCCTTCAGAAGCTCGATGGTTGTGTTAGTTAACACGTTATCATCAAACGAGGTCGTAGGATCGAAGTGATGCCTCAACTTCGAATTCCCCGTTTTCTCGGTTCAGATCTCTCGAGTCGGGTCAATATGAACGCTACGCCACGCGCCGGGGCAGCCATGTTCAGTTCGGGATAGGGCATGAAAATAGGTCAACCCCCTTACGCCCTCATTTTATTAAGAGGGGTGAAAACGGGGAAGGGTGTCGAGTCGAGGGTTGCGCGGGGGTGCGAACTACTACCTCCACCCCCTCCCACCACAACACAGGGCCCCAACTGCATTGGACTGGGGGCTGGAACTGGGTCAAACACCCTCCGTCACGTGCTGAGGCGGCAGCCTCGGGGGTGACCCGGATCCCGGAGGCGGAAACGAAGGGCTCCGGCGGTGGGGAAGTGACATTCGCTCGACCTCCACCCCCGGGGATCTGGGGTAAACTAGACCCCCCCGCCCCCACAAAATTTCTTATTTATTCCAGGAAATGGGGGCAGATGCAGAGGGCCGTTCCTACAGCCTTGGACATCCAGGTTTAGGGCTTCAAGGCTTGACCTGCTCTCCTTTGAACCTGCGAGTCCGTCTTAATGAGCTCTCACGACAAATTAAACGTTATTCTTTATTATTTTAACCACTTATAATGCGCATTCGTGGCAAAAACAACACAAAATGCATAAAATGAACCACTCGCCGGCCATAAACCACTTTTTACGCCATTTTTACATCGAACCTTGAGAGTTAGCAAAGGAGCCTGCACTAACGTTTCATGCCAATTACCTTAATCATTCAAACTCAACATAATTTTTCCCTTCACAGCCATCACAATTTCCTGGGGGAAATGTTATGTAGTTCACGCCAACTGCATTTTAAGGTTTGCGAAGAGGAGCTGATTTCATATCAAATACTACTTTAGGGCAGGCAAAAAAAAAAAAAACAAACAAACTTGTTATCAAAACGATTTATTTGAACACGCCCAAACTGTGCATTGTGATTCCTTGTGGAATGAACTTACGAGACCAAATAAAAAGCTCCTCTCACCTCTAGGGACGACACGTATTTTGTGGCAAAACTAGTATAATACGTGAAGCAAAATCAGTCTTCGTGAAAGCCAGTTTGATCGCCTAAAAGTACCCTACGATGGAAAATGGCGTTTTCAAGAGAATTCGCCAGTACTTTTGGATTCCATAGTGACTTACATTGTAACGCAAAGTGCCATGCAAGTAACTTTCACGATTACGTTCTAAACGTCGGCGAAGATAAATATGCCGGATCACGCCACAAAAATAAACGACGGGCAATTTCTAAAGAGGAAGCGGAACGACGTTGAGGCCGTGACGCCGCAGAACGAGGCGTTGTAGAGCAGAGCAATTCCTGTACAAGGTCTTGCAAGACCAAAGAGAATTGACGAGCGGCTGCATCCACCCAGAGGAGCAGTTGCGTAAACTTTGAAAGACGGCCAACGAGCAAGAAAGACTGCCCTCTGGCGTTAAAAATATTACGACGAGCCCCGACCCTTTCGGCCCCAGAACGGCAATAAACACTTGATTAAGCAACACGTGCGGAGCTAGAAAGACGTGCATTATCCTTCTACACGCTAGCGCCAACATAAATTACGGAAATCCCCAAATAGTTGGGCTTCCTTCAACCCAAACTGAGAACAACGCCATCGAATTCGGAGAATAGATAGATCCTTTCAATCCTTGAGCATCTCAGAGACGCTACAATTCAAGAAGAATGAGACCAGCCCACAATAGGCCATTTTGACGCTAGAAATTGCGCCTAAGTTTATAAAGTGGGCACACTAAGCACATTTCATCTCGTGCGACGCATCACACAACTTCCAACAGCCCCCACGTGCATTCAGCGGTTTTTCAAGGAACTTGCAACTAATAAAACTGTTTTTCACTCTTTATATTAACTTGGAGGAAAAGGCGACGCTTGAGGTTCTGGAATTTATTGAGTTGCTCTTACTCATGTCATGATGATTGATTAATCAGCGCTCGTGAGACTGCCAACAAGATTTTTCAGAAAAAGGTAGGCTGCTCTTAATTATCATATGAACGTTTTTAAACCGTCAATAAAGGAGCAGACAGGGGAGTTGAGTAGTCTCGACGTGAAGGGACTTGGACTTGACAACTGACGAGGAGATAATATTAATGTCTAACTTCTTCCTATTATGCGAAATCTCTGAAGACCCCAGCAGATACCGTGGTTCCAAGAGGATATCGGATGACAGCTCTGTGTGTTATGCTGTGACCCAAATAGGCTGCTCGACTTGTAGCCCAGCATTGGCAGGTCATTTCGGAGGGTTAAGCGACTTACTCAAACGATACTAGAGACAAAAGGACCTCTAAAATATCTTTTTAGCACCTTTCTTAAATTGACGTTAAGCGTGACTGCCCGTCGAGCCTTGAAATCAACCGCAAAAAAGGTTAGCAACCGAATTGTTTGCTCTATCTGAACGGGTCGGTTTCGGAGTCGTCACGGCCGTTTAGGGCTACAAAAAGCCTTCATTTGTTGGACTATCGCAACGGGTTATCCACATGAGAGGAATTTATAAGTAAAAAACTGCGTTATAATAGATTTACTTTGAAATCGTTAATAATTTATTATGCTGCACGCGTCACTCTTCCGCGGATGAGATTTCGTGTTTTTGATAACCATTGTGAGTGAATAACTTCTTGTTTGAATTGCCAAGAAATTGAAACTTCCCACGATGAGGTAGTAGGCTGTATAATTATTAACTTTAGCACAGCACAGTAAGGCTAATTGTGACTGCTGGGCACTTGCGGTTTTCCCAGTCTGTACAATTAATGTCGTTAACGGCGAACAATTTAAAGAAAGGCACCGCATGTTTAAAGAGCAACAATATCTTTATGGTGAGCGAGCGCAACAACAACGGGAGGAGGGAAGGTTACTTAGGGTTATTCTCACGGGAGTACATGCGATAGATCGATTCAACGATAACTAGTTGTTTACAATTACCAGACTTTCGTTAGCCCTAGGAAGGAAAGTGAAACGGTACCTTACCTACAAAACACCCAGAGGCAGTTGTGTGGAAATTCAGTAAACCTCTATCTCTACATCATTATTTAAACTCAATTTTGCGTACATATGGAATCAACATTCTCTCCTTCACAGACAAAACTCGTCCTGCACGTTCTTTCTTTATACAAACTCCATTAAAATAAATTTCACTTTCCCTTTTGGTTCATTATTCAAAGCGAATAATGTTTTTGGTTGGAGAATATTATTTAAACATTCAAAATTGTACACTTTACGTTTACATTTTACCTTTAATGTGCGCTTAAAAATCCGTTTTTTGAACAAAACTTCTATTTGGGATCTAGCTGTACTTGTTTGTCGGCCATCTATGGTTGTTATGAGCGAAAAGTTAGCCAAAATATCTGGTGCGTTGCAACACACAACTTTCCTTAGCTCTACGTCAATTCGCTTTGTAAATGGCTAATTCTATTTAATCGATTCATTTATCACTCAGTTCTGTTAGAACTGGTAGTAAGCGAAACGGCAGTAGTTGAAATTCAGGAATTTCGTGAGTGAGCCCCATGTATCTCATGAGCGTTTTTAAACACTCAACCTTTAGGTATTGGATTGGACTACAATACCTATTTTTTTTAACATTCTACAAAAATTCCAGCGGAGTTTATAAGGAAAAAACCACGGCAAAAACGCTTTTCGTCGAAAATTTTGATAATTTGTTGTGCTGCTCTCGTCATTTTCCCACAAATGGGAATTTTATGGTATAATTATCATATTAAAAGCTATGATTATAAAAAATTTAATCAAAATCGTTAGAGCCGTTTTTGACAAAAAAAATATTTGGTGTTTTGATCACTATGACGACTATAGTTAACTTTCGGTGAATTTTGCTCATACCCTTATTTTGGCGTCTCTTAGTAACCTGCGGCCTAGATATCAAGTTTGAGGGGATTTGGTGCGGTCGTTTTCTCTAAAAACCACTCTAAAATCGATTACGTCGAAAGTTTTGGCAATTTATTGTGCTGCTCTCGTCATTTTCCCATAAATGGGAATTTTATGGTATAGTTGCCATATTGGGAGCTATCAATATAAAAAATTCAATCAAAATCGTTAGAGCCGTTTTTGAGAAAAAAAATATTTGGTGTTTTGATCACTATGATAACTATAGTTAAATTCCATTGGATTTTGTTCATACCCTTATTTTGGTGTCCCATAATGACCTGCGGGCGAGATATCAAGTTTGAGCTGATTTGGTACGGTAGTTTTCTCTAAAAATCGTTCACAGACACACATACACACACACAGACCATTTTCCCAAATAGTGTTTTTCGGACTCAGGAGGGTCTGAAACGTAAAGATCTGAAGAAAACTCAAAATTTTTTTTTCAGCCGATTACATAACTTTCCTTTCTACTTTGTAGAACCAAGGAAAGTAAAAACGACAATTTGGGAGTTTTTGCAATTACGTGGCGTTTGGTATAGTAGTCAGGTCATGCTTCGCATCGTTTACAAGTATTTTTCGATGCCGAATCGAATGGGATGGGTCTCGGAGCCGAATGATAACACAAACGGTTGTGTAATTGGCCGTTATTTTTGTGTGCATTTGAACACTCACAAATCTTAATAATTCTACTTTGCCCCTTTCACTCCCTCCTTCAACGCCATCGATACTTCTACTACTTTCCTCCTGTTCTCTACAAACGTCTACTTTCATTTTAACTCTCCTTAGCCCAACGTAGTAAAAAGGAAAGTTATGCGGTCGGCTATAAACATTTGTTTCTCCATTTTCTTCGGATTTTAACGTTCCAAGATTTCTGAGTTCGAAATATGGGTCTGTGAATGCGATTGACGGAAAACGGCTGAACCTAATTGGCTCAAATGTTTCAACTTACTGTTGCTATCTATACTAATCTCCCTCGTTTCAAACCGTTTTACCTTTTATTCATATGCATCAAGCTTACACGACGATCGATTCATTAACATACAATTCATAACATTGAATTTTCCGAGGAGGCAAGAAGATTGATTTCTAATGGGCAAGTTATTTGAATTATGCCAACTGACACTCAAGAATCTAGGAAAAAATGTATTGCAAATTTCAGGTGAAAAAGGTCGTAACCGTCGTAACCGGTTTCACGTTTTGAGACGTGTGTGTATTTACATGTGTATGCCGTGACGCTCGATAGTTTTCGGAAGTTGAAACCAAACACAAAAACAGCTCTCGTGACTTCCTAGGCTTCATTCAATGACCGTTCGAGATAAGGGCCCTCCATACGTCATTTTGAGGGAGCCAAATGTTCATAAAGTCTTTCGAGTGGTCTAAGAGTTGAGTAGGGTCCATTTCGGAGTATTTTTGAGGATAACGTGTTTCTAGGGTGTTATGGAACCCACCGTACAGAGACACAGGGAGGACGATCCCTCAGGAGTTCGAGAAAGCTAATGGGACATACTTTCGAACACAAAGAAGTTGACTTCAGACTTTATTCGAGTGTCAGCTTTCGAATCTAATCTCGAGTCGCTGTCAGTCGTTCGAGATCTTGTACTATTGGAAATTGACAACAAACTATTGAAACACAAGACAGAGGAAGAGTTTCTTGTCACGAAACTGGTCTCTCGAATAAACAGATCAACTCTTATTCTGCAGAGGACTCATCTTGTTCGATAGCCCTAAGAACTGTCGGTTCTTCAAGGCCCTGCTTTCCAGTACTCGCTCGAGTCTCTCAGTTAGGCGCTCCATTCCACTGGAGCACTTTTCTTGCTTCTACACAATCAGACGCGCTTGTAAATATGGCAGAATGGATTCTCGAATGCGGCTCGCAAATAAAATGAAGTTTGAAACAAGGACTCTAGTAAGGTGCTGATTGTGATGGGTGGAAATCAGCGTGGCGTGACAGGAGGCGTGCCGAGAGCATCATGACGTCATGAGGTTGCCTGGTCAGTCCATCCTATCGAGGCAATCTCTCGCCCTTCTTTCCCTCCTAGTGCCAGCGCAATTAATTCCTGCTATTCGAAAATCTGAGTACCTCTACACTTCTTGTCTTTCGATTTACTTAGTTTCCTATTTGGGGACTACAGCCACATTTACATCGAGCTATTGGGGATAATCGAGCTCTGCCGAACTTGATACAGCATTTAAATGTACCAAAAGTTGCTGCCAGCCAATTTGTTCGGGGGATATTTGGGCTCTTCCGTCCATGAACTTTGGAGAAATACAGTCACAGATTTCTTCCGATTCCGACGACTCATTTCGACGGTGGTGCCGCTACTCCCAGGACTGCTGAGTCACCTGCATATGATGCTGCCTTACAGCGAGTATAGCGTGGAAGTGGGCTTTTACTTTCTCACGGCCTATCAGGCATTTGGAGCTTCGTCAAAGGAAAAATAACCATCTCGCCAAATTAAATAAAAATCAATATTGAAAAACTTTTGCCCAGGACGACACACTTACCGCCCAAAATTTGGGTCAGTTTCTCGTCAATCGCCGACGCATGTCTCTCCATTCATTACGAGGAATGAAAACGTGTCCTCAAAACAAACTCGCTCATTCATAGAAACTGAAATCCGTTCCGGCGTTAAAGCGGGCAAAAGTAGGCGAGTTAATTAGACGACGGACAATTAACAAAAGGCGCAAAAAGGAAACTCAGAGAGAAAGAAGCCGTCTTGAGCAGGTGATGCCTTATTCAGTTGAGCTGAGGAATCGTCTATCTCTGATTCACTAGAACAGATTTAGACAAGTGTCCCAGTTGCCTTCGTCACCGATTTAGGGCAGTTTAACCCCCTTCGCCGACATCCACTCCCTCCACACGCCACAACCGGCTCATTTTAGTTTATTTCCAACTTTTTTAAGGCTCGGACTGGGCGAATGAGAACGAAAACCACCAGCAACGTTAAAATGATCGAAGAATTGCGGTTTAGCTCTTATTTCCGTTTCAATCAGCGCTCGAGCGACAACTAGCACGTCTTATGGCTGATCGGAGACTGGCGTTCACTCAAGTGACAATGCGCTTAACTTGGTGTAGCCATTTTCTCTGAAGCGACCGGTCGAAAAGTATTAGGAAACGTTTCTGTGGGAATCCGAGGGGGAAAAATACATGAAAAGGTTCTGGAACGAAATGTAGTTACCTGCTACCTGAAAGTATCCTGTGAACGATCGATACCGTAAGAGCCATTTTTGAAAAAATAATCTAAACACGAGGTTTTAATGTTCGGAGAATCGCATGTTCTGATGCATCTGGGCTCATATCTCCCTTCAAGTTACAGAGCTAATTGTGCGGCACAAAATATAAGTATCGGTCGGGAAACCACACTCCGTCAAGGTTGATCATATTACGTAAGGCGTTTACTGCGGAAATCTGAATACGTTCGAATTCACAACTGATTTGCCGAAAGTAAAAACTTCTTGTGGCTTCTTATTCCTTTCTCTTTGTTTACCGCATTTTCACGGAGACGGTTATGTCGAGCTGAAGTTAGGTATTAATTAGTAGTAGACACTTTAAAAGGTTCATAAAAAATTGTCACAACAACTTTATGGAAAAATGTACACAAAATAGCAAGTCACAGTCAGTCCACACCAGGGGCTTTGGGAGCTACAAGCTGCCACAACTGAAAAACAATCATGATTAAACAACGCTCCTTTTAAACTAAGGCATACTCTAAATTTGAAGTTTGTTACGTTTTTTACGCTTCATGGCAGGATTCACTTAATTTGTTCACTTTTATTCATGTTTAACTTCCCTTTCCAGTTCCCCTTCCAATAGTTCTGAAAAACTGAACTATTACTGAACTATTGTTACCCAAAAAAGCTCATCGCAACTCCCCGCGGATATTAAATCAACGCCTCATCTCTCCCTATGCGTTTTAAAATCTAAAATGCGTGGAAAATGCCCAATAAAAGGAATTAAGACGCAAGAAGTTTTCGGGAAATTGACAGATCGATGTGACAACTTCATTTTCTGGGAACTTTTCGTAAAATCTATATTTGTTCGATATAAAGTGGCTGATATTCCGAAAATACTTTTCTCTAGAGGAAATAGTTTTATGTTTGAAATGGTCATTGAAAGCGTGTCCACATTTGGATTCTGGAGGTAGGCATTTCAAAGTTCTCCTCCAAATCGAATTCAGACTTTAAGGTTGCCGTAAGTTCAAGGGAGTTGTCACCGTTATTTGTGACCTTAGGTTGAAAACCCAAGGCACTCCGGATTTCGGCTTGTTAAATTGGTAGAATGCGCTCTCAGAATTTGCTTTGACGCTACGCGCGCGTTTACGTATGGAAAAACAGAACCAACGCCATCGCGAGATTTGAGTCAAAATTCTTGTGAAAATAACAGTAATCAGTTGTACGTAGATTCGTTTTATTAGTTCAGGGATCTAAATAACGTCCCGGAATGAATTATAAATGATTGCCGCTAATTGACGATAAGAAATGAGGTAAAGTACATGCCCTCCCTTCCACGATTATAAATAAAAACGTCGCAGTTATTGTTTCCTCGCGACCCGAAATGGAACGAAACAATAAGATGAGAGATTACGAATTAAATGACCTTCGATAACGAGTTGTTTACTGGTCAAAGCGATAAAACTGCGTTTCAGTCGCAGAGAGGGACAAAAAGCCGGCCGGCATCTCGAGCTAGGAGAACCGTTAATAGGCGAATGACGTCAACCTGTCTCAAGCTCGTCAGTTAGGCGAGTTGTAACTCCGGACATCGTCATCCTCACTCCCCACAATCGGGGAAAAACCTGAGGGCACGCCGTCGAAGACGTAATAAGAGGAAGTTGGTGAGATGTCGGGGATATCCCCACAAACTCCTTCGAGGAACTGCTAGAAATTAGACAACACTAGTCGATGTAAAAAAAATCCTAAAACCAGTAACCTTGACATTAAGAATGAGGAGGGAAAGAGAGTGTGTTGGATCAAACGCATCATCTTTTGTATGGAATGAATAATTCTTGTTTTGGAACTGTAGCACCGACATATTAGTATACAACTTTTCTTCTCTATAGTTATCGCCATGAAAGTACGGTGAACGGACGGAGATATTTTTGCGGAAAAGCAAAAATAGGTTTTCTACGCTTTTAAGCAAAACGGCTTCACGATTCTCACCAAAATCACAGGGTGTTTTCGAATAGTTAATACCTACATATTGTTCTGAATAAATGTTCCTCTAACCGTCCATTGAGCAGAGATGAAAACCAAAAATGTGTCGAAAATAATTGTCGTTTGAACATTTTTGTAATCCCCCGCGTAACTGCGCCAAAGGATTTCACCCGTTTTTTAGCAACCTATACCCACATTTAGTTCTCCGTAAGTATTGCTGTATATATTTGTTGAACGGAGATATAAGCCGAATATTATTGTATCAGTTTTCCAATTTTCTCAAAAATGGCCCTAACGATTTCATTCGAAATTACGGACTACTCTCAACTGACTAGTACCTTTCATTTTGCTCTCGTTAAATGTTCCCGTAGAACGAAGATATAGCACCCGATTATTTTAAAACCGCGATTGGTTTGTTTCGATTCTTGAAGGTTTGAAACATGGAAAATAGGTTACCGAAAGCAATATTTAAAAAAAACAAATTTTTCCATTTCTGACAACGCAATGTTTTATTAATGTGAAATTTTCAAAATAGGTGTACGATGATGTTGCCCAACACACTGTTGTATCCTTCGCACTACGGAGTACACATGTAATCGGTTGAAAAGTTGAAAAATAATTTTAAGTTTGCTTCCGAGTCTCAAAAACACTATTTCAGAAAACGATCTGTGTGTGTGACTGTGAACGCAATTGAGAGAAAATTGTAGATCTAAATCAGCTCAAACGTGATATTTAGCCTGCTGGTAACCATGGGACGCCAAAATAAGGGTATGAGAAAATGCCATCCAAAACTAACTATAGTTATCATAGTGATCAAAAAACTAAATATTTTTTTTTCTCAAAAACTGTTCTAACGGTTTTGATAAACGTTTTTTTGTATAGACAGCTCCCAACGGGGCACCTGTAACGCAAAATTCCCATCCGCGAGCACAAATGACGAGAGCACCACAATAAATTACCAAACATTTCGAAGAAACTTTTAGCGCGGTTTTTCCCTCATAAAACGTTCTGTTTGATCACGCTTATAAGATACATCGGAGCTACTCCGCTATTCCTGAATGCCAAACTTAATCGTTTCACGTACTACCATTTCGCACAGTTTTTACCCGATTATTCCAAAACGGTGAACGCGATCCTTCTTGAAGAAAATTGGCTAGAACGTTCCCTCAAATCATCAGTGGACTGACTGCTATATAATGATCGTTCCACAAGAACGAGGAGCACAATAAGTTCCCGATGAAGAGAGAAGAGCAGATTTCATTAGCTGTCAGAGTCGAGAGAATCGCTGATTTTCACGTGAGGCCATGAAAAATTGTGTGATGGGTCGCACCAGACATTTGGACAAGTTGAGTAAATTGTGTATGATTCAAGAACAAAACCGTTATGTAATCGAACGAAGAAAATGTTTTCAGATCGATGAGTAGATTTAAGAAGTTCCCAAGGTCCCCGAGTCCAAAAATCTGAACCAAGAACGACGAAAAGCGATTTTAGTGGTGTTTTTTCATTATAAACGCTAGTTCTTACAAAAACTGCACTGGGTATCCAATGTGCTACCTTTACAATGAGAGTTTCACAATGGTAGTTAAAATAATTAGGAGAGATCCGATAAATTGCACAATTCAAGTTGGTGTCGATTCATTGACGAACTTTTTTCTCTGTTTAACCAATAACTCCTCAATAACAAACGCGAACCTCGGAAAAACTATCAAGTGGCTTGCGCAGTATATAACATAAGTAGGAGCAACGCAATATATTCAGACACATCAAGGGCTACACGTTTCTCAAGTCCTTAGAGGCTCGCACGAACTGAGGTCCACAGCTGAACGTTTCACAGGTTTCCTCAGCACGTTAGGCTGATTCAAGACGTGTTCATCGCACCATGTATTTTCGATTTTCATGGAAATATACGTACCTATCGGCAATAATCACTTTGTGAGCTTCGAGGCTATCATTTTAAACCAGCGAAGTTTAGAGCTTTTATGCGAATGTTTTTTTTTTGTGGGACAAGTCTAAACCGGGCGCCTCCTCAGATCGGTCGTTCCCAACCTGTTCAGCGTTGTGGCGAGAAAAACCCCGTCATTCACCCTTTCTTCTAACCATTCAAGCTCTTCAACAAACAGTAAGTGCACGGTATTTCCCGGAGCACTGAAACTGGAATGGGTGCACCAGAGTAGTACAAAGTCAGATGCTCTCTCAAAACGGCATACTCCAACAGGATGCCCCTTAACCATCTCGCCTCGCCATTCCATCATTACACGCAGTAGGCTCTCTTTTCCTCTCCAAGTTCGATTCGTTCTTCCATCACCTCTGCTATCCTTCACTTCATCGACGAGTTACGTGTGACTGAGCTCTCGCTCTGTCAGTCGTTCCTCATTTTCCGATCTTTTTCAGCTTCTTTATCGTTCATTGCACGTGAAACAAGAGGCTTCGTTGCAAGACCAAACTACTCAACATTCACAACTCAAATGTAGAGTTAATCAAAACTAATCAAAGTGCATCTGGTAATCTGGAATGTACCACATCGTAGTTGAAGTCAGCAAGCTACCAAACCGTTCATTTATCTTGACGCGAAGCTCTCACGAAAAAACCTCCAGTCGTCTCCTGAGTCACACGTTATATTTACAACAGCGAATATGATAATTAGATTATGCGTCGTGCATTACGTAATTCGCGATTACTTTTAAATATCGTGTGAGGGGAGAGGGGCGTCTAACGCGCGACAGAATTGTTTTCCTCGTCCCTTATCGATATTGCGAGAATAACGAATTTCCTATTCGCGTTCATAATATTTGATGGAGGGTTTTTATCGGGAAGATAGCGAAACGTTTTTATCGCGTGCGGCCTGGAGATCCGTCGCGTCTTCCTTTTTTTCTCGTTCGGATCAAACACAAACGACGAGGGTCGCCATGTTTGTTTCTCCGTCGCAACGTACTTGACACATCTATCAGTATCTCATACGCAGCAGCACAACAAATGTCTTTACTGTTCCAGGAACTTGGAATTGATGTAAAGGAGTTTTTTATTTAGGAAATTCGACAGATATCGTCGTCGTACATACATTAAGGATTTATGAATGGTTGACGGAGGTAAACCCAAGCAGCACTTGCCACGTGACGTTCGATAACCAGCACAACTTGGCTGCGAGGGCGTTGTTTAAATTTGACGTCAACCACGTTTGCCATCATCAAAAACGTCAAGAGATGGATTGCAGTCCTACCTTGATGTTTATCTACGTATTCGTCTCCGGAGTTCCATAGAATCCCGTCATTGATTTTCGAGCTGACGGCAACACGGAAAATGAACAATTTTCATGTTGTAGATTCTGGGGGTTTCATGATGGCCGTGCGTTCGCGGTTTAGTGTGGTGTCACTCCAGTGGTCTCCAACTCAATTGTTTTGGACAACATGGTTGGCGGCAGTCTGGCGGCGCACGGTGGAGGAAACAGTCGGCCTGCTCACGCCAGAGACATTCGTCCGCTCCACGTTGAATTTCGAGGGGAACTGGAAGTGCATCGCTCAATTTGCCCGAAGATGGATGGAGCTCGCTGATCCGAAGCCAGTTCTATTAGGGAATGAAGGCACGGAGGAGAGGCCGCTCCTCTACCTCAAAAACTGGTGGGTAGTGTGGGAGGGAAGTATGAGAATGACTGCAGGCAGCATGATTCTCGTGAAGGTGAACAGGATAAGAGAGGAGAGCTGCCATAGCAGACAGCGTGGGTTGGTTCTCAATACACAAGAGTGAATCCATAGGACCTCTAGGACCAGACCCACCCTTGTACGGCCCCTATAATCGCGTCATCGAATTCGTTCATGAAGGTGTCTACGTTCTCGTTAGGTGACCCTGTAGCTGGTGATTGCTTCTTGCCGACTCCCATGGCTTGCAGCACCGATATGATTCGTGCCCACACGTCAATTCAACCATTGTACACAGCTGCTTGAAGTGTGAGTTCAATATTTCTGTTGTCGACGCCCGTACAACGAGTACCTATTTGGGAAGTTTCTACCAACATTCTTCTTTCCTGTGGAATCACCATGCAGTTAACGTGGACAAGTAGGGTGTAGTTGTTAGGGAATTTTCGAAGACTGCCATAAGTAATAACAACTTACACGCAACATTGATCCATTACTTCGATTTAGTAAAAATTATAGCATTTTTACAGCAGTACAATCGTATCAGTAGTACGACTCTTCAAAATGGAATTCCTTTAGCTGAGGTACAAGACGTACATATGTAGGCCGAATACACATTCTTGTGAACCGCCAGCATTTTGTGTTCCCTAATAGGCAGCAATCTTTACTGTATATTGACCCTAAGCCTCTTTAAATTTTAATGGAAACATTTTTCTGACTGCGTGATTCGGTTTACCGTCAAGGAAAATGTCCGAGGATACTTTCCTCAATTATATCAGCACTTGGGCGAAGGTACTGAGTTTCCCAGTGGCCTGAACTCCCGACGCTGCCGAGTTAAATTCTACTAACATTATTGAAAGTGTAGAGGGTAGAGCCGAAGAAGAAGCAACCACCAAATATTTTATTTGTTCCTGCAGGTTGGAGAGTCGTGTTATAAATCTGAAAGCTAAAAGTCATCCGTCGATCATTCTCGAGGTTCGCCTTCGGTGAAAATACATTAGTTAACAGTTCCATTAGTTGTGCGAAGCTATTAATAAGAGTCAATCTTTTGGGTTCGATTCTTCGTCGCCAGGTCGATCTGAACGTTCGAGCGTTTGACCTTTTGATGGAGAAAGCTAACGAATGCGGTGCCGTCCTAATTTTCTCCACGAATGACGCCCTTTCAGACAACAGGTTTTCTCATTTCTATTGTGTTTCTATCGGAGAGAAAGAAGAGATGAGGAATGGGGGGGACCTGATCGTGATAAATAACGCGTCACGAGGAATCACCGCAGAGAAGGGAAAAAAAACTAGCTCTGAATGTACATTTCAATTGAAAGCGGCCACCGTAAAGTCGAGAGCTGTTGAATAATCAACGAGCCTTCATTTGTAAGTTGGAACGACCTGCGGATCAACACGCGAATTTATGGTCAGGCGATGCGCTTCGAGTTTCAGGACACAAGTTCAGTGGAGGGTTGATTCTCATAACGAAATTGCTGAACTCCCGTGCGCACTAACAAATGGGGCTGACTGATGCTCAATAGCTCGCACAATGAAACGGAAAATATCTGGTGCGTTCCAACACGAAACTTTCAATCACCCCCGAAAAATTCGACAGCCTGCTATATGTAAATTCGGGAACACGGACACACTTATTCAGAAGGAAATTTAAGTTGGTAGTTGAGTACGTTTGATCTAACACGTTGGAGATGTTTTGGATTAAATTCGGATTTCGGATTTAATATTCAACAATCTCATTTTCCGAACTACCATAGCTCATATCTCCATTCAACGGATAGATACCGAAGAGGTTGAAACTACGAACAACACAAAAAACCCTAAAAATTATTACGCAACGGTTTATTATTTTATTTGAACAGCTCGACCTAGACTTACAGCCCTGAGAACCACCTCATTCGATACAGCATCGAAAAATACCAGTAAACCACACGAAACATGATCTAACTACAACGGAACGACGAAAACTAAATATTCGAGGCGCCTGTAGGCAATTGGCACGACGTGGCGAGTCTAGCGGGCAGGTGGTTTTGATGAGATGGTAGGGAGGGAGAACTAATGATTAAACGATTACCTTCGCTATAGTTGTTTCAATTAGTAGAATTTGGCTCACTATAATTACTGTAATTTCACTATACGCTGTTGCACACGTATGATACTCATTCCATTCAACCCAGGATCTCAAAATACCTTGAAAACGATACCAAACACTGCGTATTTGCAATTAAACTGCTTCCATCACGTTTTTGTTAATTTTTTTAACCGTTTTTGGCTCATAACAACCATGGGCTTCGTCCGATCGAATTGCCGACACAGCTAGATACCATGGAATTTCGGCCACGGCGGTTACGGCGGACGTAAAGTATCAAATTTCGAGGGGGGTTGTCGTGACCGAAAACATAGGTGTTTTACTCGGAATGAATAATAAATAAACCAAAAGACAGGGAGAAGGTCACGCAACCACACGCCGAGATAGAGTTTTTTTTCGTATTGAGTAGGCCTAAACTCGTTAAGATCTAAAGACAACTCAATTTTTTTTTAACACACATCCTTTGGGCAGCGGAAAGTAAAAATTAATACAATTGTTGAGCAAAGAAATGGTTCACGTTCAATTTCTCTATAGAAGCTCCACAAGCAACGCTATACTCTAATAACCAGTCCCAACCAGATGCCTGAGATGATGTAGAGCCACGAATATCTCGCTGAAGTTGAATAAAAGCAGAAGTATATAGAGGGTGACTAGAAGTGCATTGTGAATGGCAGTTCAGGGCTCTGGAGGCCGAGGTGCCAGTAGGAGTAATTCCCCACATCAGTAGTTTCTCTTGGCACGGCTATGGGTCCTAATTGCATCGAGGTTGATCCTTAAGAGATTGTGGGGAGAGCGTTGAACGAAAACATCGCTGACTGCCAGTAAAGGCAATCGGCATCATCAACAAACGGAGGGGGGGGGGGGTCAGAGAGGCAAGATAAAGGAAAATGAAGGGGTTTCTCCTAATTTTGGACAGTTTTCTTCGATCACTTTGGAAATCGGATAGAAGCTGAAACTGAAGGAGAGAAACCCGTCTCTCGGAGAAAGGTGAACAGCCAAAGATGCGATCAGCAAGGGCGTTATCGACTAACATGACTGCTAACGACCCCAAAGTCGATAGTCAGCGAACGAGGGAGAGGTAGTTTGCCTCGAGGGAGTTCCACTAATTTCGACGTCTTGATTGACACGATAAGCCGCGTGTTGGGGAGATAACTGACGACTTGTATCGCTGACGGTACTGGAAGATGTCGTTTGAGCGACTGATTAGCTCTGGAAGATAAGGGAGGAAAGCTGGTATATTACGCCTTTGTCAATGACCGTTGAATAGCAGGAGTAAGAGGTAATCCATGCCTGGATCATCGATGTAGGAACGAACGATTCACTAGTCGATGAAAAACTGCAACGTCGGAATGTAACAGAGAACTATTTTTGAGAGGATTCGACAATCTGGAGCTTGGGGAGGAGACGCAAGAAAGAAGTAAATGAATGTAAACCTTCGGGCTAACTTGAGTGAACAAGAAGGACAGGATTAGCAAATGAGAAATTCCCCAAAACTAGAGTAAACACAAACTGCAGTTTGTAATCGTGAACTGAACGGCTTTTCTCTGCCACCAAAATACACAAAAATGAGGAGAACATGGGTAGACGAAATGAGGCTGACTGCGCCAAGAGCTAGCATATAACTGCCAACTCCTCTCTCCCCACTAACTGAAACCCCCTGACACTCTCCTCCCACTCTACTCAAGCTTTCCTCCTCTTCATTACAATTTGACTGTGTTGCCCCCCCCCCCCCACTACACGTGTTGCCAAAAGAGATTTCGTTGCCTGAAGTAGTGATAGTCCAGAATAGTTTTGACACCACAAAGATCAATTGCACAGGCGAGTTTCTACATGATGCTCAAATAATGTACGCGCGTGAGTAGGTAGCAGAAATGGGTACAGTACTTACAGCTTTCTTTTTCTTCGGCAGTTCATCAAAGTCATCATCTAATCCAATGCCTTCGTCCGAGGCAGACAACCAACAGGGTCCAGACTCACTGAGTGGTGGCGAAGGGGTTCCAGATCGCCAAGAGCACGCGTCACTGAGTGAAGCAGCAGGCGACAGCTGCTCGACCCAACCTGAAAACATGTTCAAACTCTCATTAGAAAGTACGCTCGAGACCAATAGATGCGAAGTATGCATAGACACATTAGGAATAAAAGCGATTTAGTGCTCCGCTCCGCGAGCATGACCAATGAGTGCCAGCCAGCAGCCCCCCGCGGAATGTTCTCACACGATGAATGGCATATAGTTAAAAAGCCGAGGGTTTTCAATCGATTAGAAAAGACTCCTTCCTCATCCCCTCGTAGACGTTCAAATAACTGACTTACAGAAGAGTGAAACCAATTAAAACCCCAGGCGCGAAAATAGCAGTACAACTGAAAGCAAAAGTGAAGTTTCACGAGAGAACTGCTTCACAAGGGGCGACAGGATTCTGAGCAGAAAGGGTGAGTTGAGAAGTGAAAGAAGAAAAAAAAAACAAGAGTGAAAGACTTGCGGGAGGCGAGTGGAAGAAATGTTAGTTTTGGAGCGAGTGGAGTCGAGCGCTTCATTTGAAAGAACGTTTGTTGACCTGTTTCGAGCACAATGTATATGTCCCAATTCTGATTTGGGTTGCTGCGTGATGCAGATGCAGCAAACGAGCCTTACTGTTCGTCTCCCTTCATCACCTACTGAATGTGATGAAAAGAACGTTTTTATTTTCGAGGAGAGGAACATTTTCGTGCTGAGGATTAAAAAATTTCACTTGTGAACTATTTGAATTCTTGATCAGTCGAACCTTCGTGCTCTGTGATTCCGAGGAGATATTTAAATCGCACTACTTGTAACTTCACTGGTCGCACAGAAATGACTCAGTTATCCTCACGAATAGTTCGGCCGTCGAAGCACGTTGTATTTAAATGTTGAACGTTTCACTTGTAGCAGACAAGATCTTTCTTAAATGTCAGACCCGATCCGGACGAGATGTCTCATCCCGAAATCGAAAAGGTCACACGCTTGCAAAACTTCAGCTTATGAGTTGCGTAAAGTGAATCAAGTGCTGCAGCAATTCATGAACCAGATTGGAAAGGGGTGGTCCCACTGTTGTGGTTGAGGCGATGGTATATTGTACATATGGATCAGTAAGGGGTGGCCTGGGCCTAAGATCTGGACAGTGATACCACTCTAGGCAGAGCTCTTTGCAGTGATGCAAGGGGCCTGCAACGGGAAAGAATATACATTATATCGAACAGTCAGGCTGCACTGGCTTCCTACGCCATCACGTCTGTGCTAGTTTGTGAATGCCTGACTGACCTGAAGACCTTGGCGAGGGAGAACACATTGACACTGTGTCGGGTGCCAGGCCATACAGGGATTGAAGGGGATGGAGGTGGCTTGGTGGGACCTCAGCCCTTCGTAGAAACCACCAAGAGACACTTGATCAGGGAGGTTGGCAAGTGGGAGGAGAAGTACAGGGCTGCTTATTGACGGGATGTGCCTAGCCAAAGGCAGTCAAAGCTGTTTATCAGACTCTCCAGAGAGCGAACAAGAGAGATCCGCAGTACAGATAGAGAAAGTATAGGATGGTACGAGGCCTGTAGAAAACGCGCGAAAATGAGGTAAAACGGGATAACTCGTTAGAACATGGTTGATAATTGAATGAAAATAGTTATACAGCGACGTAACACCAGTGTACTACGCACAAGCGGAAATCGAATTGTTCATAATTGGAAAATTTGTCCAAAATTCGTGAGAAGTTGAGTTAAATTTAATTTGTAAGAGAAATTCGACGGATTTACTCCATTTGTGGACTTTCGAATGCGCATTTTAGATACAATGTACACGTTTTTAGAGTGGGGGGTTGTGCGAAAATTGTTTATGAATTGTTCATTATTGTAGGAGCAACTTCTCGAACCCCCTCCACGACTCTTGATTGCGATTTCAATTTAGTCCGATTTGCTAAGTTACGACATAATTTTTGAGAAAAATACGTTCAGCGAAGATAAGCAACAGTCTTTTTCATTGACCTAATTTCAGATAAGCACGCGTCACGGTCATGTGATAAGACTACATTGTAGCGGACATTGGTCAACCTGGTGGTCAACTTGATCGTTATCATACTTTTATTGAGTTAATACGAGTTTTGTGCGATATCCGCCGTATATTGTGTGCATAAAATGTCTTTTTAGACATGCCGGCTAAGGGGCTCTTTCTTTCTTGTTCCCCAAACCTCTCTAATGGCCCTCTGAACATGCTGTTCGAGTTACGACACAAAAACAATCCGCCCAAGAGTGCCTGCGTGTAAAACTACGGAAACAATGGGCGCGAAAGTGCGTACCTCCGGATAACAATATTCCAGTCATCAAAAATGACATTTGCTCGGAGCGTTTCCCTCCTGACATTTCCCACGACGGGCTCATTAACTCCCAGCCTGGAGAAAAGTTTATTGAATACCCAACGAGTATATTTACGTAATTTTTGATTAGTTAGGATTATAGCGAAAATACAGTGATTTGGGTGAGCCAAGGGCAGATGGTAATGTACATTACACACGTGACACTCTTAGCTTTTTTAATTAAAAAAGTGTTTACAATTATTTTATAACTTCTCTATCTGCATAGTTTTGGTGACAACGCTCTTTTCAATTTAGTTGGAATTATTTTGAAAAAATCTTAGAAAATACGATTTTGTGCAAAAAAAGAAATTTTCTCACTAATGAAAATATTATAGCGTCACAAGACGAATCGCAACTCAACACACGACGAAGTTGATCATTTTTATTACAACCATTTCTGAGTAGAATCATTTTTGGTATTTTGATGACTACACTTAGCTTTTGACCGACTTTGTTCATAAGTATGCTGCAGAATTCGGTTGACACGCTACACGCTGAATTTGAGCTGATTCGGTTCCACGTTTTTCTCTCATTCGTTTATTAACATTCACATACACTTTCCCAATGGCGTTTTTGTACTGATTCGATTAAAAAAGAAAGAACAGCCGACCGATTACATAACTGTTCTTCCTACCTCGTAGGGCTAAGGGAAGTGAAAAATCAAAAATTTACGTCAACAGGTAAAATGTTACTCCTTGAACGCTTCTTTGGTGACCCCCCAAGCAAACTGGTGAATGAGTCCCAAGGACAGCAATCAACTCTGTCGGGTATTACATTTTTATTCATCGATACCCCTCGCAATTCTCACAAGGCCCGGCTTCGAATTCCCGACTCATGGAGTTAGTACCTTTTTTTTCAAGTACCTTCAAGGGGTATCAAGGGGGATATCACTTTAGCTCAACCCGATCTTTTTGGGTGCCATTTTTTCTAAGCAATAATTAAATATTGGAAATGATAAAGAGAACACTTTGTTTGCTCGAATTGTGCTTACTGATCAAGTGTTGTTGTTCACGCGCGCCACACAAAGATGTCAAGGTCAATGAAAAGGTCAAATAGGTGAACATTGTAGGTACAATAATTTGGACCAGCGACGCCCATGTTGACGGATCAAGACACCGTGACACTATCACAACGTCACAACATGGACACTGGAAAGAGCAACCCTGTGCCCTCAGAAAATGCCTCAACCTTCGTAGGGAGGAAGAGTGCAAGTGCGAGCGAGGGTCATTGGTACCAGAGCAGGTCAAAGAACCTGCCCTTCAAGCGGCAGCCAACGGCTTCAAGGTTGAAGATCGCCTCAGTAACAGCGCCAGCGCCCTTAGAAACGATGAACTCCCAAGCTCTTTGTTTTCTTCTTAGTCTTCTGATTCTGCCCATCATTCCCCCAGGAGACAGAGAAAATTGCTGCTACACTCTTCACCCTTCCATTATCGCGGTTGAGAGGAGAGAGCTTCCCTTCAGGACGTCTACTGTGAACATTTCCCCCAAGAAATGATTTCACCTCCGATCCACTTTTTCAAAAGGACGGCGCCGCTAAGGGCCCGGGAGAGAGATTTCACGCACTTTGTGTAATAGTCACTGCGACAGTAAAATTGAGTTGAAATGCCAACGGAGAAACGAATGTCAACTGGTTTCCCAAACGTCGACAAAGCTTCAAAGCCCCTCCCCTCACCTCATGGTGACTGTCTCGAGTTAATATAACGGAGAAGCGCCTAAACAGACTATCATGCTTTCAAAGTGTCGACTTCCCGCTGTGCAGCAGAACTCCATTAATCTAATAGTTTTAAAATCAACACCAAGGCATTATGTATACATGGGTTATTAACTTCACCTGGCGGTGAACAGTACAGCTTCCAAACTATTAGGGGGGTCTTTCAAAAAAGAGCCCTCCATGTCAACCACAAAACCTGCCCGGCCGAAGGATCTATTTTTTTACTGCCATCAATCCTCGTCGCGCCTTCTTCCAGGCAGTCTGGGGTTTCCCATCATACTATCACAAGTGACAGCCACCAGACATTGTCAGGGTACCAATCAGTTATGGAGAGGGGAAGGGTGAGCAGCGAAGAACAGCAAGAAACGTCTGAAATGTCCCGGTTTGATGGCTGAAAATGATGTTCACTTGTGCGAGTCGCAGATCGCGAAGGCGTCCGCGGAATTGATGAAACAAAGCAATTGACAAAAGATAAGTGGACGATGTCCTGTTGCTCGCGTCACCTTCGCAAGTTGGGTCGTCGACCTCTAATGCTTTTAATTGCGACATGCGACGGCTCAATTGATGTGGACACAACAGCGACAGTTACGACGGGCTCATGTTCCGACGGAGTTCAACATCCTCCATCGCCGCTCTGCCCGAATCTTTCAAACAGATAAGACGGAAAACGCTCAGAATGTAACTTTTGTTATCGCTGCACTACGAGGCATTTGAGAGCCCAATGAAAAGAGATCACGAGGAGACAAAAGATCACTCTGGGAAATGTTGGTAAAACAAAGACCTTTTTTTTTATTCAGTAACCGCCCCGGTAATGACGAGTTTGAAGTTGTGACACACAAGGTCTATTACGGTAATAACACAGGAGGACGTCGGCCGGAACCAAGCGGCGAAAAGGTTGGACTACGGCGGCAGGGAGCCCTACAGGCCGTTGCGATATCCATCGGAACCCCTTTTCCGGACATACTTCCGCTCTAAACCGGCATTGCCTCGTCTTTTGGAACGATGTAACATTAATATTACATAAGAAGGATTAGACTCGAGCTTTTCAATCGTGAACCCATTTGACCTCTAGATTTCCTATCGCACGTAACGTGCATGTCCTGTGCCGACATCTCAGATGCAGTTGAGACGGTGACGAGACGCTAGGATTTGTTCATGAGTGAGTGGCGCAACTATCACGGATGTGTATCATATAAGCAGTTTCCTTAAATACGTCTTACATAATGAATAGCTACAGTTAGAGCCTGCTGACAGGTAGTAAATGAGTGCCACAATGTCTATTCATCCCCTTAATCTCTCAGTTACTGATTGGGCCACTAGGACACTGATCATCCTCCAAGCTCATAAGGAAGCCGGACTAAACGAATATTTTCCCATCCCTCTCATCCTACCCTCCATACGCTCGCCAGCAATACTCATCTGACCCGCCCATGCCCAAAATACTCCGGGCACTACCTTACAATCGCACGTGCGATGACAAACATTACCCTAACCCTCGAATCAGCTGAACTATGCCGTAGAACAAATCATGCTCGACCCTCGTTGGGACGCCTCCTTCGCCAATCACGTGTCTACGGCGCAAAATGTACTGGAATCTATATTTGAGGTGAGGACATGTCCTTAACATCAGGCACCAGGCTATTTAGAGCAATACATGTTTACATCCGAACATGACATCAGTCAGTACGAATAGGACGTGTTGTGTTTCCAACCCAGAAGAACCTGCCAAACTGGAAACGACGGCCGGGGACTGCTGAAGGATCCTTAGGCGCGATAAATAATTTATAGAACAGCAGAACCTTCGTGTTAGATGAATTCAACGTTAATATCATTCAACGAACGGGTTCCGCCGTCAGAATTACAATTAGGGATTTAGTCAGCAAAACGCGGAAACGAAAGGATAAGAAACATTACCATGAATGAGGAGTAAACTGGATTAGAGGAGATGAGACAAACGCGATTACAATTGAAATTAGACTAATTGCCTCCCCAAGAAGAAACCTAATAAGAAAGACTCCCTTCTAGCCTTCCAACCTCGTCCTACATCAAACTTCCCGCACCGATTGAATGATGTTGAATTCACGGATTATAAATCTTCATTAATTGTACAAGAATATCACGTAAACGGTTGTTTGGATCATAATACATCTATCATCCTATCAACGAAATTGTACGTCAGTCAAATGCCAGACAGAAGGGAATGCGGAATTCGACTTGATTTCGATAAACCGTCGAAAGGTTGAACCAACAGACAAACCCAATAGCCAGTCGCCAATAAAGCCCTTCATTGAGATTGGAACATTCCCGAGAGGTCAGTTGCTAGATTACAGCAAGTAGGAGGAACTAGGCACTAGGCGAGAACTCCCATTTCCCATTGTTTCCGGGAACCGTCGTCGTTCAAAGGGAAAGGGAAAGGGCTAACAGACGAAAGCGGGTTACATTGGCGGACGAGATTGCGAGAGCTATTCATCGAGAGCGTGTAAAGCTCTATACAGGATCCTTCAACTATTGATGAGCTTTCGAAATAATTAGAACCGTTTCGAGTTGTCGAGCCGGAAACAATATATCTATGTTTTGCTAGCAGCAGGCCCAAATGATACCTGTCAAGATAAACTGGACAACACACACAGGCTGGTAGCCACGATCGATATTTACGCTTATAAGGGGAAACGCCCAATTCATGACCTTTTTTTCCAACAAATTAATACTGTATTATATTATTGCGGGAGTCCAAGTTTAAGAAATATAAAAATAATGTACGTGGAACGTGAACGAGGTATCTAAATTTTGCAGACCACAAATAGCTGAGTTGGGCTCGTGCTTCACTCGGGCTCCTTCCTTTACAAATAGTTCTTCAATAAATAAATAAACTATGGTCGGTAGTGGCGCCTTTCACTTTTTGCCGTGAAAACTTTCACGGAACTGTACATTAAATGTAAGTCCCACAAGACTGCTGAACTTCAAGAAGGGGGGATGGGATGACCGATCACCTACTTCCGTCAGCACAAGAAAACTAAACCTACTTAAGGATTGTTCAGCAGCGGCAAAAAACCTAAATAAAACTTGCGACTCGACCACGAGTGCTGAGCCTCACGACTGCGGGTCCGTGACACGTCCGAAATGCGTGTTCCACAACGACTCTGACCTAGTAGACAATGAAAGGCTGTTGTATCGGTGAAAAGACCTCACAATCATACATATTGGTGTGCAGAAGTTCCATTGAATTCAAGATTAAGTGAAGGGCCGGCTATTAATAATCGAAGGCTTCTGAGAGGGATTCACTTGCGAGGACCTCAGCGAGAATTGAAGATGAGACTGTGTGGGTTCTTTGACTTCTAACTGCTACGGACTTACTGTTTACCCCTTTCAGATACTCCCATGATGGAATGAACCTAATCTAAACTCTACTGAGCCCGCTACTCGCCATCCGTTCCAATTTCTATAAAAACCAATATTCTCAGAGCTTTGGACCTCCACTCTAAGTCTGTGGCTTGAGTTCGCCGACTTTGTGACTTCCCAAGGTTTGGCATACGCTTTGATTGGCGTCGGCTTTGTAGGTTCGTGACGCAATTAGTCACTAGCTCATGAAGTACATCGCACAAACGTTCGTCAATTCATATCTAACGATGAGCTCAACGAGAACGAACGTTTCGCCACCGCAGATTTTTCTCGTCGAACTACATTCAACGACTGTAAGTGCCACGTTGAGACTTTCGAAGGGTCTGCTAATCGGAAAGCATGACTGGAGGAGGAAGGTGAAGCATCGCTGCTAATTCAAGGCCCACACCCACCTTTGGGAGAGCTGACTGGTTTTGTCAATCCCCCAGACCCGCCGGCCCAACCCATCTCACCCACCATTTCCCCCACCAACTTCTGTTTTCGATTCTTTTTAGTTTTTTTTTTTCATCGAATACATCAGAGGAAGTGGACGCTAAATCAGTAGAATAGTTCCTATCGAGTTACGAAGGACGTGAGACCATCGTGAAACTCGATAGTCAGTTGCAATCTGACGCTTTGGTCGAACCAAAACGGAGTTGATTCGGTTGGAACTTCTTCCCAACCTTTGGAGACAGAAACCGAAGGTTAAAATCGGCAGTTACTATCTCTCGAGTCACCAACTGAAACAATTTAAAATTAATTCACGTTGGACCTTGTTGTGGCCTTGATAACCCTACGAGGAATTTTCGTCTTCAGATTCCAGGCAAAATGGTAAAGAAGGCTGTACGGCCCTAATTTCCCCCCTGAACAATAAATAAATCTCTCCCTGTCTCTCGATCTCTGACGTGGGACAACGTAACACAACTTTCCTCACCCTACGGTAGTCCGACGATACGCTTCGTAGAAGAAGAATCATCGTTCAGCACGTATCTGTATACACAGAGCGGTCCACAGAGAGCAAAATACAGTTAGTAGTTCGTTGAGAGTACCGTGGAACCACGCATAAAATATCTAGCGCGTAGAAATCACACAATTTTCTACCCCCGTACGGGCGCTGAATCTTCGTTCAAAGAATTTCCGCTGAAAGAGCGGTTTCGAGAAAAATGCGACAAAATCTTTTGGTTTGGTTGGCAATTGCTCATAACATCATTTACGCTATTTAAAGGTCGTTTTTGAAACAAGGTACGATTTCCGAATGTTTGATGAATTGTGAGAGGTTTCTGTGAAACGTCGGCCAACAATATAAAGATTCATTAGTTGAAGGAAACAAAAGTTATGGATTATTAATAGAAGGTTTGCTGTGTGTTTCATTTATATCGTCAACGCGGTTGCAGATAAGAAGAAAATCGGCTTTTTGTAAGTCCCCCATCCCTTCCGGTTACCTTACTATAGCGTCTCCCAAAAACGCCCGACGATGTAAAGAGAAACTCATTCGGTTCCTCTGCTAAGTTCACGAAGTCGCACACACATATTACAATTCCTTAGACGACTCCAGACCTGGGAAAAAACTGATAAAAACTTAAGGTTTCTTTTTGCTACTCGCTAAACTTTCCTTTTTTATCTTTTAGATTGAAAGAAGTAAAAAAATAACGTTCTCGTTCTTGAGGATCTGGAAGAAAGTCGTAAACGACCTCAACTTACAGAGCTAAGGCTAAATATCAAGGTGACCACTGTTACATTGAGCAGGTCCGCAGGTCTTGTGGGCTCGAATTCCAGACTGGAGATAAGAAGCCTGGCGCGATAAGACCGGTTCGAATCCGAACTACTCGGATAAGAATTTAAGGTTCCCCCCGACGAGGTTGTTAGACCCGGAGGCAATCGACGACACCTTGAGGTCGTAATTCAATGTCATTCTGAATCTACGAAAAACCTAACAACTAAAAGTGTGATTAAACGTAATCGTCGTTTCAGAAAAAACACTAAACTTCAAATATGTGGGGCCGAGTGTCTTAAATCCACGGATTACCTCTTTTGTCATCGAGCGCCCTTCATGAGCAAACCTATCCCTCAATATCCACGAAAAAAAGGTCATTATTAATTCTCTGTCGTCGATGGAGCATAAAAGAAAGAACTACGGAGTTCAACCTGGACGTAGTCACCCTCAGAAAAAAGAAGTTCTAAGAATAATTGAAAATTAAAGAAAAGCACGCGCTCATTGCATATGCCTGTCACTCCCCCCCCTCCCCACTATGTTTACTTCCGCCACCCAAATGGAAATCGTAAGGAAAGTATAGTGATCGAGTCAAAAACATTTTTTGAACCAAATAAACCTAATTTCGGCGCTGGTCCGTGTGTATACGTGTTTCTAAATTTGCGGGAGACCTGTTGAACCGATCGCGCTGGTTTCGATTTGATCGCTACTTTTCGAAGAGGCGAAAATAAGTTTATGAGCAATTTCCATCGAAGGGGGTGGGGACAAAATGTATCAAAACTAGGGTTCTTGAAAACGGCTCTAAATATGTTGATTAAACAATCACACTATCTTCTACCTAGTTAGTACCCAACTTTTCGTTTCCACAAATATCTTCATGAAAATTCGGTGAACGGAGATTGAGGCCTAAAAATAAAAATAGGTTTTTCACATTTTTCGGTAAAACGGATTTAACGATTTTCATCAAATTCACAGGCTTTTCGAATAGTTAATACCAATATATTGTTCTCAATAAATGCTCCTCTGACAGTTCATTGAACAGAGAAAGAAACCAATGTATCAAAGATGATGAAATAACAAACATTTTCGTAATTTCCAGAGCACACAGGATTTGATCAATCTTATGAAGTGTCTTTTAGCAACTTATACCCTTACTTTTTGCTCCGGAATCATTCCTGTATATACCTGTTCAGAATCCATGATTTGTCGAACATTAATTTACCGTTTTTCCAATTATTTCAAAAACGACGGTTCTAACGATTTCTATCAAACTTACGTGACACTCTCAACTAACAAGTAACTGCATATTGTTCTCTATTAATGTTTCCTTAGAAAAGAGCTGAAAGAAGTTAGAGCTCCAGTAAATATGGCAGGCTGCACAACGTTGTGATATTTTAGTTATTGCCGTCGGATGCGGTACCAATATATGTTATTGTTGAGCGAGCTGATCACAGTCGACCGATTTGTAAGCGAAAAAACTGCTGTTACAGTAAACTGGGACAATGTCAAGGATCTTCGAAATGAATTGATAGATGAACATTTTGAAGTGTCACTCAGGGTGACAATGAAAGCGACGACTGTCCCGTCCTCGGCCCCGTGTCGAGCGGGCAACTGTTGAGTGATTCGAGGCGCGAGCTTATCCAGTTCGCAATCAGCGTTAAATTCAATGTCCTAAGCCGGGCCCCTCATCGCATCCGGAGCGTTAGTTACAACCAGGATCGTCCTCGTATCATCAGGAGAATCACCGAACCGTGGGATTCAACGAGCGCCGAAAGGGAAACAACAGAATCACTCTCTTCCTCGACTACCGATCTTATGCGTCCTGGATGCCAATGATTATACGTTCGACTAGTCCCGGTGACTCAAGCTCAGCAACTGAACACCGTGCGCTTCCGTTTTACCGGAATCGCGAAGATTACTTGTTGATATTCTAGAAAAGTGTGCGCGCAAGCGCGGGTTTTAGATATCAATTCTCTATTCTATTAGGTATACACGATATCAAAAGAGAAATGAAGATCGACAATTTTTCCACTAACACGAACTTACAATTATAATTCATTTTCTGTAGAAATCGCGTTGAACGAAGGTCAACAGCCTGTATAAATGAGAGAATCGTGGAATTAACGAGGGTAGTGGGGAGCTGTGCGATGCATCGTATCAGATATTACCCTCCGTAACGCATTTCTTCGATACAATTTCGCTCACTACAATTATTCATCGTATCATGAGTGTGTGATAGAACGACTACTCTCGTGTCACATGAACCACCCTGACATCTAACCAGCCGGTTTTCTAGAGAGAACGTTAGGAAAATCTCACTAGCCGAATGAAAAGTGTTATTGAATCATACGGACAATTTTTGCAGAGAACTGTCGCTCAGAGATCGGGCCAGGATTGAAAAAAGAATGGAATGTGCGTTCAAAGTGCATTTGTAAAAACGCATTATTTTGTCAAATCACAAAATAAACGCTGTAGGGAGGGTGTACAAACATTGAAAGAAGACACATTTTGAAAATGGACTGTAAAGATCATTCGTCTACATAGCAGTTAACTCAAATACTTCATTAATACATTATGAACGCCAAGAGAGGGTTCATAAACATCACAGGAATCACAGGGCTAAACCTTCTACGCTCACGAACGAAGTCGTGTGAAGTAATTACTTCATTATAATCAACACTCGGTTCTTGAAAACATATTACAGAAAGTCGGGGTTATTATTAGCCCGTTCTTTGAAAACGTTTTCTACGCATTGAGAAGAAATTGAACTTGGCCTTTCTCAAAGGCGACAATCCGTACAATTTCCTCCTTCGCCACGTTAAAGAGGGTTAGCGCCGAAAATTCGTCGATTTATGATATTACACGACAAACTTACATCGAGTTTTCTCTTCAATCGTTTTCCTTTCAGCGTCAAAAGAAATAGTCCGTCAGTGACACATTTCTTGGCAATTCAATCGACGGAAAACTTGTCGAGCAGCAGAAAATCGAG
The DNA here is from genome assembly GCA_020466155.1 of Pachypeltis micranthus. Classification (NCBI taxonomy): domain Eukaryota; kingdom Metazoa; phylum Arthropoda; class Insecta; order Hemiptera; family Miridae; genus Pachypeltis; species Pachypeltis micranthus. Next base: position 47,491,635 of record CM035769.1, read on the forward strand.
CTCTGTGTATGTTGAGTTGAAATATTCGTACGAAAGGGAGGGGATTGCGAAATGAACGAGGGAAGCACCACTTGGTGGGAAGTCGCAGGAGTGCGCAGTTAAATCACGTCGAGAATATGAATAAGCCAACTGTTGTGGTATATGCAGAAGTTGAAGTACGTTCTGATCAATATCGCCGGGGATTTACATAACTTCACGGGTACCTTGCCGTTGAAGCGGCCTCCCATGATAACAATGTCTCATTTGCATTGAGTTTTTGTTTCCACCCGATTCCCAATTTTTATAAACGAAACTCCCGCGCCAAGTGCGTAGCTCATTGCGTGAGAACTGATTACGACGAGGAATTGAAAAACGCTGCAAATTACTACGCAACGGTTTATTATTCTCTTGGACAGCTTGATGGAGTATCAAACCTCCGAGATCCATCACATTCGAAAAATACCAGTAAACGATACGATTCAAGACAACAACCTTTTTAGTGCAGTTTTTTCCTTATAAATCCCGCTCATGCTACCAAATCCACTCGATAATACCACAGCAGTAAGTAGTTTCCTCCTCAGGAAAATCGAATTCAGTCTCAATAACGATCGTGGCATTAGTAGGAGCAATTCAATAAATTCCGGAACTTGAACCCCATCAAATTTGTGCGTATAACGTTGAGCTGAATTCTAACAAGTTCAAATACACAGAGCGTAAAATGGATTGGTTCAAAAGCTAAAGCCATTAAAAGCACGCTGTGATGCGCCGCACCGTTGAGATGCCAAACAGGGGTGACCAAACGACAGCAAAATCTTACCACTTCTAACACTCATGACAACATAAACTACCTGGTCAAATGTTCCTCCGCTTGTAAGAGACAAGAACAAAGGCAAAAACAGACGAGCAAATATTGGCCACTTCACTGCTGAATGGCGCGCAGGAAAATGGGGTAAGAAGTAAACCGCTAGTAATTTGAATAAGAATTGACACAAATCGTATTAGGAACAGAATCGAACTAAAAACCCTGCAAATTATTACACAACGGTTTATTATTCGGATAATCAGCTTGACCTAGCATGCTCGGAGACCCATCCTGTTCGATTCAGCATCGAAAAATATCATAATGAAACCCAAAAAAAGGTCGAAAAGAACTGAATCGTAATATTTTAAAAAAAAAAAAAAAAAAAAAACGAAAGTATCTAGAAAAAACTGAATTTTAATATGAATACATGCACGCTAAATACTAATATCAAAATTTAACCAAAAATCTATGGGAAAAAACCAAAATGAGAATGAACCAAAACGTCGGGGAAATTGGAACGGGGGCGCTCGAAGCGAAAGGCAAAAGGGGAGTTGTCTTTGGGAGGCAAGCGAGAGCGGGAGGCGTGCTCCCTCGCCTCGAGCGCAGTTGCTTTTTTAATGAGACGGGCGGGAGGGAGGGAGTTCAAACGACGAAACGCTGTAGCTCCCGCGTTGTACTGCGTTTCGGTAATTTTTTTAACCGTTTTTTACCCATTACAACCACGGGCTTCGTCCGATCGGATTGCCGAGATGGCGGGCACAACTAGATACCAAATCGGATTTTTGGGCGGAAGAACGAATTTTTTAGACCACGTTAAAGGTACAAAACGGGCCGGACGACGGACGGGGGACGGCGGACGGACATTGCAAATTTGAAATCTCCAAGTCTTGAAACGTAAAGTATCAAATTTTGAGGGGGGGTTGTAAAAAAATTTTCCTGACCGAAAACATAGGGTTATTATTCAGAATGAATAATAAACCAAAAGCGGGCTAATGAGTTCTAAGGGACAGATTCAATCAAACTCAGACTTGACTGAAGTAGTCAAGGTGGACCTAAGAAGAATGGACTGTGCTATATCGAGAGCAGAGTACAAGAGTTGACTACAAAAACTTTAGACACTTTCAAAAACTGGCATTCTTTCCAAGTTTTGACAGAATCAACGGAAGCTAACGGAAGTATCGAGAGCTGAAGGCAGAATGTGAATGCGAGAACAGGCAGAAAACCTGATGAGCGAGAACGGTGGGAAATTATTGCGTGGAATCTCACGTTAGCTGTAAGATAGACACCAGAGGCTGACGTAACGGCTGCAGAGCCCTCACTATTAACGTCGTATGACGTCGAACATTAACAATCCAATGAATCTGGTGAAATACATTTCTGCCAAAACGGCGGAGACAAGGTGTTTTCTGAGGGCCAATGCGTGAAGTGACTTCAGTGGTGGACGACAGGGAAGGAAGGACCAATAGGAAAATGTTACTGAACTCGGCAAATCACCTCTTTCTGAGCTGTGTAATAGTTAATACGTGTAGTTCAGTAATTACGGCGACCACACTGCATTCATAAGAAGGCGCCATAAAAATCAAGATCGTTCCACTTGACCTCTACTATTTTGATTAGTGCGCCTTGAAACATCTCTCTATTACGCCCAGCCAGTTTAAGTGTTTTAATTAGTTACGCTTTTTTAAAATCAATTCGCCTCATTTTTCGTTAGTTTCACTTCATAATATATATACATAACACGAGGAGTCAATCTTGTTCCTTTTTAGACGGAGCAAACCCGTCATTGATTGGGTAAACTAGGCTCGTTTGCAGAGGCTACATCTATGTCTTCACGTGCCATTAGAGTTCGACGGTTGGATTTCGTACCTCGCACGAGGAGCATATTTGCTTAGAGTAACTACGCCAGACGTTTGATGGCCAAGTCTCCATGCACACCGCCGGTTGAAGGAGCGTGCTAATAACCAACAGAGGCCGTCTCAAACTAATCAGGCGATCCGAGAGAGATGAACAGGTACATGGGAGCGCTGTTGGTAAACAACCTGACCCGAGTCTTGACAAGAAGAACTAGGGCAAAGGAGTGGTGGTGGAAGACGGAGGAAGAGCGGAGAGGCCGGCTTTTAGCGGACGAAGCGCGGAGGGAAATAGTGGAAGCAAACAAGGAACCGTTAGCTGCTCGGAGAGTTCTCCCATACACGAGCTTCTTTTTCGGACACGACTCCCGCTTCGGCGATAGGAAATCTTAAACGAACGTAGTTCCCAGGATTGTAATGGATTGTCAGAATGACTTGAGCAGTTTAATGCGAGGAAATAGAGAACGCATGCCGCCTGTCACTGCCACGTCGACACCGTTGCAACAGCTGATCAACAACCAAGTCTTCCTGCTATCACAAATGGCACCAAACTGAATCCCGACATTCAATCAGTAACAGTACCCCCCCCCCCTTGCTGTATTCAACAGCAGCAAACAAACAAAACAGTAAGCACAAATCCGGTAGAGCTTATCGTTCAGAAATTTCATTATATTGTCATAACCCATCCTCTGATGTTAAATATTTCTTTGGAACGATCTGTTGTGGAATTGCTAGAAGAAGACTGGGAAATAAATTAGTGAAAAACCCCCTCAATCAAACACACCACTCGACCGAAGCCAATACAAACCCGGCAATACCACACATCACAATAAAAACCAAAAATTTGGTGTCAATTGAGTTGGATTTTCACGCGAGAAAAAGCTGCGCTCATTCTTTTCGCACGGATCGAAATTAGATTAAACTGCGTAGTTCTCCGAAACTATCTACGAAACAAATTTAGGCGAAATGTTTAGAGCCCTCGAGGAAAAAATATTTGACGTTTAGCAGGCGAGTTAGTTTTGAGTCATTTGTGCTCCACACATTGTTGTGGCGCTCTGTGAGTTAATATACCAACTATGTCAGATGTACCACAAACCTTTCCTCGGCGATTTTCGTTCTATCAATTTTTCACGTAGCTAACGCTCAACTTCTATGAATTATTGAGGTGCTCCTATTGATGCCACGAACGTTATTGAGTAATCAGTACAGAGGCGATTCATGACGCTGTAAACACGATTTTCCAAAGGAGGATCGAGTTGACGGTTTTGAAATTATGGCGCAAAAAACTCCGAGAAATAGTGTCAAGAGAAACGGCGGTGGTTGGAATTTCGGAATTTCCTGGGGTTGCTCCTAATTATCTAACGAGATTTATTGGGCCATCAACGTATAGGTAGTTTGTTGGATCATCGCCCTGATTTTTCTGAGAATGCAAGTATCGCATGAGCGGGATTTATAAAATAAACCCCTGCGCTAAAATCTTCTTCGATATTTCTGATAATTCATTGTGCGCTTCGCGTCGATTTCCCACGGATAGGAATTTTATACCGTTGTCATATCTATAGAACAATAACACTTCAATAAAAGTAGAAGGAGTTTTAACAATGTAAAGATACGTCAGGGGTTTATATATAATTTTGGAAAGTGGCGTATGTGAAGTTACGTTAACGTGAAAATTAGTTAGAAATTGAGATTGTTTGTGTTCTTTACAAGTCAGTAATTTGATGGCTGTTAAGACGCTCCAGCCCCTTGCACAGGAAACTTCTTAAAAAGAACTGAACTTGTACATAATACGTTATTTATTGTAATGCTATATAATGATGAAATAAACGCAAAAAAAGGTATCGAAATCGTTGAGCCTTCCGGATAGTATTTGGAGTACAGCCACTATGATGACTATAGTTCGGACCAATTTTTGTCTTATTCCCATAGTTATCTCCTAGCTATATATTAAAAGCCGATCAGGTTAAGCCGTTTTCTCTCAACCGCGTTCAGACACGCCAGCGGACCAAAATTGTCTAACCGGATTACTCAATTTTCCTTCCTACTACGTAACACTAAGGAAAGAAAAACGCACACCCTCCAGACCACTTTGAATAAGAATTTTTTTGGTCAAAACAACTTTGCCTCAAAACTAAAACAACAAAATTAAAAAGAAAAAACCTGTTTTCTAGCCCATTACTTCAAGAGTTAAGGTAAGTTGGGTAAAAAGTAAAGTTTAGTGGTAGTTACTTTCTTCGCGCTTTGTGCTTCAGTGTTTCGGAACAACAAAAACGGTTTCGCGCTTTCAGGAAGATTGAAAGGAGCTCAAATTGCCATTACGGCGTGCGAGACTTTTTCTGACAACTGAACAGGTTAAAACTGCATGTAACTCATGTAGCAGCTCGATTTCACGGGGTAAACCCATCAAAACACAGTTCTCTCGAGTTGAACAACAAAACCGTCTGTTTGCCGGCAGTAAATTAATTCGATAAAAAAAAAGGAGTGCAGCTCGTGTCAACAAACATATTGGCGGCGTAAAATGTGACGAGCGTCATTTTGGAATAAAATATCCGTCCCAGTCGTCTGGAGGGTCATCGGGCGACGTAAATGCTTCTTTTTTTGTGACGGAATCGAATCGAGAGATAAAAAAGAAGGTCAACGGCCTATTTGTGGGCTCCCGGTCGTCAAACCGCGCAAATTCCTTGGGGAACGACTCACCGACGAATTAAGGCGATTTAACGAACATTTTATCAAATTGACGAGGGATTATTATGAGGGGGGAAACGTAATCACGCGAATAACGACACAGAAAACTATCAGTATCGACCGGTTGAGAAGCAAGGAGAAAATAAAAGGCGGTTGGGGACAAGAAAAATGGGCAAAAGGTGTGGCGACAGGAAAGCAACAGAACCCAAGTAATTCCCCGTCAAGCGGCCAACCAACACGCTGCTCCTTCTCCAATTTTTGGCGTCCCCTTCACCTTCGGGCGCCCTACGGAGCTAACTATAGTCACGCATGCTAACTCCGAAACGTCCTCCGAAGGCTAAAGGCTCTTATTACGGATTCGCATTGTTTTCGGGCATCCGAGAATAAATTCAGTTCCCTTTATATCAATTGACTTTTGCCCGTATCAGATTCATTTGACGGTTCAGGGGTTTCCATGTTTTCCAGAGCATAAACGCGTGGAGTTTTTTTAGTCGCCTACGGGCGAATGTGGAAAGATTGATGGCAAGCCCCGATAAGACAGTTGCCAGGCAGCCAGGCAAAGTATCGTACGAAGAAATCAGTTTCGTACCAACTTCCAACCGAATTTCGAACAATCCTAGACGCGGTGGATCACACAACCTTCTTCGTGAACGTTTTGCCCAGGCGCTCAACAATGTTGGTGAGTTGATACGAGTTTAATTAACGTTTATGCCCCTTTTAGAGAAGATGCGAGAATAAATAATTCGAGGAACGTTGAGATTAAAATGCTTGAATAGTGACTGCAAAGCATCTCGCAGTTATCCCTAGGGCAGTGGTTTGTGGCAGCAATGAATAAACTACAGACGATAAGAATAGTAGCGGGGAGACATAAATGCATGGTGCACCGTATCACACGACTTTCCTTACTCTCAAACTCGTCCTGTCGTCGTAAAAATCGTTGATTCCGCTTGGGTACACTATTTGGGAAAATTGCCTGCGTGAACGCGATTGAAAGAAAACGGCAGAATCAAATCAGCTCAAACTTGATATCTGGGCCGCAGGTCACTATAGGATGCCAAAATATGGGTATGACTAAAATCCGCCCAAAATTAACTATTGTTATCATAGTGATCAAAACACGAAATATTTTTTTCCTCAAAAACGGCTCCAACGAGTTTGATTGCATGATTTATGTAGACAGCTCCTAATGAGACGACCATACCATAAAACCCCCATCAGTTGGAAAATAACGAGAGCAGCACAAGATTTGCCTTTTTACTTCATTGGACTAAGGAAAGTAAAAAGCTACGTGGAGACATTATAACTGGCTCATAACTCCAGTCTGCTTGATTCCACGAATAATATCGGCCCTAGCTAGATGAATTATGTGCATGGTTCAGGCGCTATCGCGCAACGAATAAACCCAATTTTCCTTCGGCTCAGCACACTGCTCTCTCGAAGTCTTTCGGCAAACAAGGAAAGAGCCAACTGTGCCTATAATAAACTGTTTCATCGACGGTTCTCGCTGGGCATTTGAAAAACGTCTAAGCAAATTGCAACGTACGATAAGCAAAACTGACGACTCAAAGTGCGGTACAAGGTTGAAAATGCGCCCGATTGGACTTGAACTGACGAGCCTCATTTTCGGAGTTTCCAAAATAAAATTAGGACAACTCGCATCGTTCGGGAATCGAAACCGCGCCAGATGAAGACTTACGGGCCAACGATGGGGTGGACTGGTACGTAATGAACATGAGTTAAAACATTATTTCCTACGTGTAGCGATTGAGAGCGGTTTCGGCCTTTCGTTGTCACTGACAGTCATTATGCTAAATCGATGAACACCATCCTCATCATGGAGCCATTGAGAACTTCACCTAGACCTTTCTCAACCTCAAGGAATTCAAGCACTCGTCGTAACTACGGGAACCCACGAGTGTTGAAGTGCAGAGATTTGACGTGAGCGGTGACTCAATTCCTCGCCTTCAGAGTCACGGGAAGTTGGGACTACTTTTAGTTTCTTCTAACACTAATCAACTCAAAGTTCGGCGTCGTCGCCTTTTCCATTCGGAGGATTAAGAACCTGAGCTAATGGTAGCATATTCTTTTGGATTTAGCCCGATCCTCGTCACGCAGGACGGCTAATTATACCCAAACTCCTCTGTTTCCCTTGTTCGATGGCTCCCTCTGAACGTTGTTTTGATATTTTGTGACCATTAAGGGGAAGTTTCGTCTAATGAGCGAATGAAAATGATCGACCGAAGCCGTTGGTAAATCAGGTTTCGTGATGGATCTCGGAGACGTCTCATTTCAACGCATTTCTGACGGCAACAAGAATGCGGTCGCGTGCTGCTCTTCTCTTTCGCTGCTAATGGCCTTTTGTGTCGTTTTCTTCTATCGAATTCTCAACGCTCCTGTTTCTGACGGGTTTACGAGGACTTCTATGTGCCGCTGTCACACATTTTCTCGGCTCTTCAGCTCCCTACACCCCGGAACTCAGACTTCGTCGCAGTCGGTAGATTATTCCAACTTGAGCTACCGACGTAAATTCCCTGCAGAGCGAGTTAATTCGATGAAAGCCTCTATATCTTCTTGTAGTGACGAGTCTACATGACAGAGCTACAGATGGTCGCAGTCAACCCTTGCAAGCACTCAGCAGGTAGACTTAATCAGACTAGCCCACGCGATGGTGGCGTAATCGTAAATAGTGGGTGCTGTGCACATAGGCGGATATGCACACCTAGCAATCTGGAATCGGGTCAGGGACCCTGGACAAATCTGCAACGCTCAATTAAGGTCGAATCTAGCCAGACGAGGCTGTGGTAGCACGAGGATCATAAGCGTCATCACAGTATGAGGAGTTCCTCCACCTTGAAGACTATCTAGCTGACCTTAGGCAGAATTGAAGATTGTCTGAAGATTAAAATTGAGTAGTCTCAATCACGCGTAAAGCCGGTTCTGGTTTCGAGTGTTGCAGAGATACAAAGAGCGGGGCAAAACAAATACAGTGTTGCTCAGTATCTTTAGTGGCCACTGGTCTTGGGTGAGGGTACAAAACTCTTCACTGTGGCCGACGTGATGCCAGCCTATGTGCTCTTATACTTGTGGAGGAACCCCCTGCGCTACTCCTTGACCTGTCCTCAATTTCTGGTGCAGTGCTTAATAATTAACGCTCACCGCGCTGACTAACTTTAACTCCTTTCATTGTTAAGTACGAAATGCTTCTAATTTGTTTTTCTTTTTCAGAATCATCTCCATCGTGGAGGGCTTCAATATAGCCCATCAAGATGTCGTCAACGAACGTTCTTTTAGGCTCATGAGCAGTGCATGCGATTGATGGGGAGCAACAACTATTGTTCAGTGGATGTAAGAAGATTTATCATTCGCCTACATGCTGTGTCCGTTACTTTGAAGCTGGTGCCAGAGTCACGAAGCAGTTCTGGGGAATGTTAAGGGCGATGTGTTGGCCCAATTGGTATCACGTTCCAGGTGGACCTCCATATAGGCACCTGAAACATCAGGTTAGGTGGTGGGGATGTAGAAAAGATGGTTCAACGTGAAGTCGTGCGGATAAGTAACGCTTAACGTCGTTATTGAGCGGCCCTGCTCCTTGTCATTTGAACTATACATCGAGCGGCTGTCGTTTCCATCGTACACCAACGCACCTGCACAATACATGTACGAAAATAAAATAAATATAATTTGCTCGCTGCTTTGTCGGAATGCCATCAAGTGCCTGGTCCACACCGTAGTCATTGACCGACATGAACAGTTGAACGGATCGAAGGAGAATTCAGGAAGGAAGGACTTATTATTCTTTAATACTCGTATGTACAAGCGAGTATTTCCTCTATCGCTCGTGAAAAGTTTTGAAACCTATCAACGGACTAATTATATTCCAAAGTAGATCGAAAAAACAATGCAAACGGATATTATCTGAGCGTTTATGCCGAAAATTATCGCACGCGGGAGCCTCGATTCGCTTCGGAACGAACCTAACAAAAGAATTTTACTTCGTTCGCGAACCGGGCACCTTCCATTGGCCTTATCTCCCGTCGACCCCGTTCTTAATGTCCTCATTCCGCATATTGAGGTGCCCTAATTGATACGACTGATTGAATATCACCGATTAAGCGGAAATCGGCCAGAGGGGTGGGAGCAAGCGTGAAATTGATGCCTTCGGGAGTACGTCACAGTAACGTCAGTAACAACGGCCTCTTTGAGGTCAGCATATAAAAGATTCACTCTCAAACTCGTACTCCCAACTGAGTTCTTGAAGCTCCTCCAACTTAATTCGCCGTTCAAATCCGTATTATGTTGTTTCTGTTGGCACATCGCCCATCACATATTATTGGACTTCTTTATCTTTGTTCGAATCAATGTAAAACAAAATCTAGACAGGAAACAGCTTTCCCTGTGCACAACCAGAAATTATGACTTTTGTTCGAGCGATAAATGATTAATTAGTTTTGTAAATTGAAACAATTAAATTACATTTTAAAATTCATTAATGTCATGGGGTTATTTGTTGGAAAATTATTTTTTGAAATTGAAACTTCTTGATTTAAAAGGTAAGTTCCAATTACTCAGCTTTCCAAACCGAGATTGAATATTTTCTACGTGAGGTCGGAAATGTTTAAAACGGATACTCGTCAATTTTGAAATAAAACGTATTTCTAACATTTGTTTTAAATAGAAAATCAAGACTAAACACAATGATTTAAAAAAATTAAACTAATTGCTTTCTGCAATCTAAAAATATTCATTTTCTAGATGGGAAATTATTAATATTTTAAATAGGAAATGGGCTACATTTTCAATATTCCACTCCACTCTGTTTGTATAGTTGTCATTTGACGATGGTCGTTGTTGGAAGGAAGAGAATAAGAGATAAATAAAGGCGTGAAAAATGAGACGAACGATTCACTTGATTTGCACGACATTTCTGATGGAAAGGTAACTTGATAGAATTCTGATTGAGCAGCGACTAGAACGGGTATCCCCCTCCTCCATCCCAATAATGCCTCTCTAGATATGTGAACTAGTCTTAGCTACTGAATGTCAAAGGAGAGGTTGTAGGGGAGGGGTGAGTAGTGAGCATTTTGGAAACCCCAAAGGGAGAAACCCGTTGTCGCCTTTTGTTAGCAGTAGAGGCTAATTAAACTACCATCAGACGAGGAAAAAAAACGCCCCAAAGGGCAACAAACTTATTCAGCCAGAGCAGAGCCGGACAGTCGTTATTTTTCAACCCTCTTCATATTTTGACACTTGACGTTTCACAACACGAGGAATCCAAATAACATTAATTTCATTTGGTATATAAATATGCCCAGCTGCCCGAACTAAACATATGGTTGTAATGGAAGAAAATAGTTTTAAAAATTAGCCAAAAACGAAATTGTTTGGATTTACGAAGTTGGTAAATTCAAACGTACTCAATTCTTTCTTTTCCTTATACTTCAAAATGTTTACGTTCTTGCCAAAACACGTCGTTCGTAATTATTCGCTTCACTTATAAATCCTGGGGTTCCAATAGAAATGGGTTGTTACTTAGAAAATATCAATGTGGTATAGAAAATGAGTAATTTTTGAAGTGTATGGATTCATAACTTGATATGGAATGTTTTAGTGTTGGAGTGGAATTATTACTTAATAGTAAGGATAAAATTCTCAATTTGAGCGCTCAAGAGTTAAGAAAAGTAGTAAATTATTACCTCCCTAATTTCAACACTACGCAACAAATAAGTGTACGTTGACTAATTGCTCGCTAGAGTTCAACGCGATCGTATTTTAATGCATGGAAATTGACGTTTGTAGGCACGCTTGATTTCAGGTCAGAGAGTGGAGTCACAAAGTCGGCCTTGACGCTAGTCTGATCCCTCGTGCTTTTACAACACTCACTACTTGATTAGTAGCCTCCTCATCCGCTCTCAGAGAAAAGGCAGGAGAGGGGCTTATTCAGCTCTTTTTGCCAGTTGCTCGAGCAAATAACGCACTTACTCCCTTAAAAGCATTCAACAGTTAATCGCAATTTCGTTTGACTTGACGAAGAGTTTCTAAGTGATTTCTCCGCAACGGACAAATCATCAGATCGTCTGGCAAACAAAACGGGAAGAACTGGTGTAGAAGCCGACGCAATTGAATCCGTTTACATTTAATTCTATCTAATCGGGGTTTCCTGGCTGACACCAAACGCGGCGAAAATCAACAGCAACAAACAAATGGGGAAATCAAACTTTCGTGGCTCCAATTTGAACAACAACAGGATCAATGCACCAGGCGAGGGCCACGGGGTAAATGACCTATTCAATTGGGCCGGAGCATCTCTTTGTCAAGCTTTGAGTCGGATCCCGACTGGCGAAAGGATTTCGTATGGATTTAACAAACGTTTTATTGATGAGCCAAGTTGGCTATTAACTCACTCGACGACGTAACAAGATTCGTGTTGGAGGAAGAGTTGCTTTTCTCCATACAGAGCACGTCAGACGAGCTCAGTGAGTCACCAAACAGCTTAATGCGTACAGGAGTGCTTCCCCCAGTCCCTATGACCTCTTATGCCAGGTTTAACTATACAGCGGGTACAGTCGGTTGATAACGAATGATCTTTGGGTGGTCACATGCAATTACCACTGACAGGGTAGCAATTTTTTTTGGAGTAGTTAGGGCCCACGCTTAATGAAGCTAACAACTCCGTCTAACTCTCCAGGGACCGAACGAGCGATAACTCTCCACTCTGATTCATAAGCTCTTCAGCCCAACTCTACTAACTGAAGTTCACAACTGAAGCTGACCTTCCAAATCTTCAGTTTAACTCTTCAAGAAGAGTCATTACAACTTGAGTTTCAACATAATAAATTGAACCCTCCGCACTTCACACTTCAGCCTCACAGCTCGGAATTGACTCCACTCATAACTTCTCAAATTTAGGTTGATGGTACTGGCCTGAATCTAGCAAGAGGGCCTGTACCCCCCCCCCCACCATCTTCAATTGCCTGACACTCGAACCTGAAGGCAGCAACAAGGTATAACTGCACGCAGCGCCCATGGACAGTTCTTCGTCTGCTTAACAAGTTTCAAGATTAAGAAGAGTAGCGTGGGAGTGGTTTTACAAGTTTAGGAACGCTTTAGGAGCGCCACGCTACCTCCCATTTTCAGTTTTGGAACTGCTACACCCCGAACCGAGTTTGAGTCAATGATGAGTGTCAAGTTGACCTTAAGAAGCAGATATTGGCCTACGGATAAGAGTGGATTAGTATAGAGCTCCGACCTAGTTCCTTATCGCTACATCATCTGCCTTCCAAGGCCTATATGCCTTGAATTATCTGGGGGACGAGTTTAGGGCACCACTGCGATTTGTTTGGTTTGTGAATCGACTCAGAACAAGAACCACCACGTCGCGGAAGCGTTTCGAATATTCAAATATGAGTGAGCGTGAGGTTCTTTATAAAAAAACCCTCTTTCTAACAGTCCACGGTGCCTTCCAATTGTTTGGAGGTATTCCTTCATTCCTACACGTTGGTGCACTCTGCGATCTGCTCATTGCGGCTTTCCCTTTAAATTAATTAATCCAGTATTGAGAGCTGTCTGACACCTGACACGGCGTGAAAGTCATTCACAGTTCATGTTTACAACACAAACATTCCTTCCGCAGGAGGCGGATTTTCATCTTAGACTGTTGGTTAATTAAGAAATGCGACACTCATTTAATTTGGTGAATCGTTTCGTAACAGACAGTCTCGCAAAATATCCTGTTTCAAAGAGGCTCACTCCAAGTCGTCCCAATCAGCTGACAAGTAACTGGAAGAACCTGGTCGTCAAAGCGTTAGCCGGTTTTTTCAACGTTCGGCGCAGCTTCGGATGACGAGAGGGGAAAAAGCTGTTCCTCGCGACAAGAGGAATAGCCGGGCAACTTCCAGAGCAATAGTAGACTGTGCATCCTCTGACGCGTCTCAAATGAAAAATGACGCCCTTCTATCGCGGTTGGCCGATTCCAAACGAAGGAAGTTTTTCTTTCATCACCGGGGAATTCGTCGCGGTAACGGCGACAGAAGGGGCGACTTTCTCCGATGAAACAAAAAGAGATCAGAGAGACGGTGGCGGACTGTTTGTTTGGGGCAAGAGAAGTAAGAGAATCACAACGGTAAACTACGTTTTGGTGGTAAAACTGATCGTAACTGACTACTGGCTGAAAGTGTAGTGAGGATTCAGTGAGCAAGAACCGGAGACACCCCTTCGTGTGCTGCTTAGGGGAAAACTGACTACTGCAGAGTTAGTAGTTTGGAAATACCTTGCTCAATACCTTCTTCTTCGAACCTAAAGGTCCCATTGTCAAACGGGAGAGAGTTCTCGTCGTTGTGTGCCACAAAATGTTCCTTGAAGTAATCGGGGTGGAGAAGCCTGCGCTGATTATTCACAGGTGTGTTTGGTCTGAGTGACTTCTGACAGGAATCATATGATCAAGGGGTTTACATCAGTCGAGTCTGGCTACTCACATTAGCGTTGTACGAAACAACCCTCCCCACCGCCCGACGAGACTACGAGCACCACAGCTTTAAGGAGCCACGACATACGACTTACGTGTCATGTTGTGGCGTGAGCATCAAACGCGACTTCCTCACAGCCGTTTCATTATGTGTGAAGAAGTTGAAGTGGGTCAAAAGGAACAGAGAGCAGCCATGTCTTGACTGGATGAATAATCGAAAAGCAAACTTCACAAAAAGAGAGTTGGAATGAGCCAGGTTCGTCGCCAACACGCACGCAATGATTAGAATGTATTGATATTCTTGGAACCCTCAATTGAATGACCTGAAGTTACTACGACAAGTAAAACGCCATGCCCACCTCTACTGCCTTTCAACCTTAATTGGGGTATGTCAGCCAATGTGAAGAAAGGCCTAACAGTTCTCTGCAAGTTCATTATAGATTTTCCCCTTTTCAAAATCCGCGCGCGAAAACGGATACGGTACGCTCAACATATGTTAGCTCCCCTGAACGGTGAGCGAGGCGACCGTATTCACGTTTGTGCACCGCGGCGTTCCCTCTAATACCCGTCATTATAGGACCCCTGCTCGGGTCGGATCGCCTTCCTGCCTCGTACTCAATTACATATGTAGATAGCGAGCCATTGACCCCCAAGCGTCGATTTGAAATGCCTTTCATAATTAGAAAACGAGGTTTATGCCAAGGTCTCTTCATCTACACGTCCCAGGTGTTGTTACACAGATTCACTTGCAATTGAACGACACTGGCGAGTCGACGCCTATAATTGAATCCACCCATTTCGACTCGTCCACACAACGGCGGTCTCGGGGTATTCGTTTGTCGCAAGTTCAAAGCCTCAGGCTGCGGGACGTGCGGGCGCCTCATCATTCGAGTCACTTGACTGGCAACTGAAATAAAACCTCGTGACCGGAGAAACATGTCACAGGGCCCCGTAAGGTCGCAGACAAGTTGAGATTTCACTCGCTATGGGGATGAGCAGCGATGGAGAGCTTAATATACTCACGGATTCGTGCCTTTCATGGTAATGGAGTGGAAAGCACAGGTATAGGAGGGAGAGAGTGAGAGCGAGAGTTTATTGCAGACCACCACTGTTCAAGGACTCCAGCGCGTAGTGCGTATTGGCGTGAACATTTTATCCATAAGAAACAACTTATCAGCTGCACTAAATTAATAAAAATAATCGTTTCTGATATTCTCATTTGGGCGTAAATTAAATACGTGAAGTAATGGACGATTTATCGTTAACAAGTGATTCACGACGATTTCAGCAGGTGGTGTCTGACTTGATCATGGAAGACTGAACCGAATGACCTGGTTCTTGTTTTGTATGGATAGATAGATTTTTAATGGTGCAAAATAGGGTTATGAGCAAGTTTCAATAACGGTAGTGGGGGGGGGGGTGACCAAAAGACCTTTTTCGAAACCTTTTGATTTTACTTTGAGAATCTTTTCTACAAATTGCCAGCTAAAACGTGCCAAAAGCCGTACTGTTTGTTTTCCATGCACTGTTCCGTAGATCTGTGTTGAAAGAACGTACTGCGCTCAAATATACACGTATAGCATACCATCTTATTCACACAAACGCTACACCAGACATTCAGTGTTTCCATCTCTCCCCAACACGTCAACTACATTCATCTAGATAAGTTTATTTGACTTATTGTTATCACACCCTGGCTTATATCAAACCAGAGCTTACGGCTTGTGAAGAGCAAATTCGGTTGACGGCTGCTATCGGCCTCAATAGCAATTAAAGCAGAATTGTATAATATTGAGGAGAATGAAACGTAAACCTGAGATTGCGATCAAACTTATAACTTACAGAAATCGTTCGTAGTAACTGATGAGTTACCTGAAACAATAAAATTCAGCATTTCAACGAGGCGAAGCTAAATCAACGATGAATGTATTCAAGGTAACATGAAAACCTATAATGTGTACTACATATATAAGCACGAAATGTACATAAACAGCACCACAATTTTAACAAGAAATAATAAGGTAAAATAAAAATGTAGCAACGTTTGGATGTGTGAAGATAACAGTCCTGTAGTAAAATTCATTGCGTTGATGACAGGATCTTCCAAAAGGGAATAATCATCAGCGAAACAAATGGAGGACCTCATGATTACGAAAGTTTGACTGATTGCGTCCATGAAATAATGTTTTTCGGATCAAATCTCAACCCAGCAAGGCTGAAAAGTACGGAAAGGACATTTATCACAGATATCTATGGGACATTGAATTGTTCTAGTGCAGACGTACCAATTAACCAGGGCTGTCGACCTGCAGCCTCGAGGATATAGCAGTCGATCTGTTGCTTTCCTTTACAAGCCCATCATTCTTAAAGATACGATACGGTGATTGTGAGGACTATACTGGAAGCTGGCTTTAGGATTATTTATGAAAGAAAAGACAATGGTGAAGATCGGAGTTTGGCCGAAGCTTCCAGTCTACATATGCATGTTAGCAATCGTGATGAATTCCTTTTGAGCAGGGTTGCTACTTCACGCTGCAGTCACATTTGCCCCCTTGCATTGCATTATCTACAGTGTCCGGGTGGCCCTGGTTTTCAAAATCATCTCAGTCACTGATCCGAACTGTAGAAAACATTGGTTAATTGAAGGTTCACTGAGACACGATAGAGATAGAGTTCAGGGTAATGGGTGAGAGAGTTAGAGTTCACTCGAATCGTACTGGTGAACTGTTGTCAGCCGAGACGAGAGCAGAGACCGAGTGAAACTGTCTAAGTACTAAGATAGACTTCCGCAAAGGGGTCTGGACCAACCCAACGGGGGAAAGTGAAGCGGGAAAATGGGGACAGGGGTTCTGGGATTGGCGGCTGTAGCGGTTATAGATCAAGGAAAAGATCCTATAGACCCAAGTCTGACATCGAGCCGAGGACACTGAACCGCCGTACTGTCAAATAGCCACGGTTTGCAACTTGAGCTGCCTAGGGAGTACTCAACAGTACCAGCAGCACTCTCCACGCTCTTCATTTCTTTAGCCTCATCAACTGAACTTATTGTGCGTTTGATTAGCATCCGAATACGCTAGGACAGTTTACCTGCAGTGGTACCATCTGTAAAATGATATATTAGCCTCATCTACTCAGTTTGTTCCAACAACTTGCCTTCCAATCAACTGTAAATCCCGACGAACTGAGACGAACAGGACTGACAAGAACGGTTTTCCCTCGAAAGCCAATTATTATTCTCATTCCAGCTCGTCGGTGAGTCAATGAGATGTATTTAAAATAATTTGAAGCCTCGAATAACAAGACTTTGCCCAAATGAATTCGAAATGATGCGGCGAATAACGCCAAAGGCGCAACACATACATGAACTGACCTCAGAGGTTAACCCAGCAGAAGGAGAGGTTCAAACTGTTGAAGAAGTGGAACGCGAATTCAATTTCCGAGAATCCAATCAAATGCAATTGAAAACGGAGCGAAAAGTAGAAACGAAATATCAGGAATAGCAAAATTCCTAGTGCGGAGAACTTGCGGCCGGAGGCAGTTGAAACAGTTGCACGCAATCGCCGTAATCTCGAATAATTTCGACCCTTCAGGCTTCTCCGCCGCCTGCAACTTGCATCCGAGTCAATAATGAGTGAGGCGTGGGGTTAACGAACGGCCCGTTCCATGATTAACAAGTCGTTTCCCCGCCGAGTGCTGAATTGGAAGGGTTTCTGCTCAATAATTAGTCCCGATGAATAAGAGGGAAATATTGTGATAGCTGTTATTAGCTAAGTTGGTTGGGCTCTTCGCTTCATTCAACTATTGGGAGATAATGGCAGCCGTGACCCGACCAGGATAAGGGGAAAAACAGGATCATCCAAAGAGTACATTGGATAAGATATGGGTAAAATTATTTTTCTCGAATACAGCCCGCAGAAGTTTGAAAGTTTACTATAGTTCGGGGAGACAAAATTATCGTTTTTTGAAGTAGTGAAGAGAAACTGTTCTGAGCAGTTCTTATAGAACCCAAATGGCAATACTAAGTTGAGATAGCGTCAGCGAAACGTACTCTTATGAATTCGGTTAGAACGATTTTGAGTAAACTGTCAAATTATCTTCTGCTAGTTAGTACCCAACTTTTCTTCTCCTTAAATATATCCATGAAAATTCAGTGAACGGAGATTTAGGACTGTAACGCCAAAATAGGGTTGTTTGGCTTTTTGGTATAACAGCTTTACGATTTTCAACAACCTCACAGGGTGTCTCTTACTAATCAATACTGTGAAGGATATAACCTCCATTTCCGTTGGCTCTCCTTCCTTCGCGCTCTCTGCCATTAACAAAAAAGCGCGGGAAGGGTGAACGAATATATTTGCGAGGCTTTGAGCCCATTATTACGATTCTTCACGCGCCATGCGACGTATCAATCCAGTTTTCTAGTTCAGGTTTGCCTCCCTTGAATATTGTCGGATAAAGGTGAGCAAACCCCTGTTCATTAACCCCCTTCCCACGTTGTTGTCTTTCATAATGATCCGAGCAAATTAGGTGACTTTGATTAAATATTGAAAGAAGTTCGATTCATTTATTTCTATTTATTCATTCTTAGTTTTATTTCCTTGTTTTCTCCTCAAGAAGAGTTATTTACTTATTTTATATCTGAGGTGAGTTTAGTGAGTTCTTGTCTGATTAAATATACTGGGCCCAGACACGAACTATTGTAATACAAAACCACTAAGCGTCTAAAATAATGTTTTTGTTTTACATCTTCATCATTTCCAGAGGTATTTATTGAGCGTATTTTAGAAACCTATACCCATATTTTGTTCTCCGCAAATATTTCTTTATTATCTACTGAATGGACGTACAAGACATCATAACGCGGAAAACGATATTTATCGAACAATAATTTTCTCAAAAACGGTTCAAACGATTTCGATCTAACTTAAGGTGCACTCTCAAATAACTAGTGCCTACATATTGTTCTACATAAATGTTTCCGTAGAAATGCGTTGAACGAAGATATAGCGTCCGCATATGTGGCAGGATGTCGAATTTAAGGGGGTTGCGGGTGTTACCACTTTTACCGTATTTATCCCATTTCTTATCCGTTTTTACTTCATTCCCCGACGCTTTCCCACTATTTAAACACAGTCCAGTCATTTTAACCTAATATTAAACTATTTTACCTCAATTTCTTCCAAGTTTCTAATTTTTAAACTTATTATAACGGCCAATAATTGGTTGGTAGGGTGGGCTGTTGAGTCAGGGCAATATCAATATAGTATCGACTACAGAGCGGGTTGTGAGAACGTATGTGGAGATGCCCTGACCAGACCAACTATTAAATCAAGTGCAGAGGTAATAGATTTTCTGAACATCGATAAATTCGAGACAATAGCGTCGTTCGAGAGATTGAAGGGATTGAGCAGTCAAGACAGAGACTTGAAATTAATCAGCAGTCACGTACTGAATGGATATGCGGACGGTCCGAAAAAGTTTCAAAATAGAAGAAATGAACTAATTCTGGAGAACGGCGTACTTATGTACGCACTCAGGCAGCTTCTGTGCGGGTGGTAGGGTTAATATTGACGAACGCATCGAGTTTTTTCAGTTCAGGGTTCAGAAACACGGAGTTCCTTCAGAAGTTCTCACAATGGGCCACAGTTTCATCCGAAATCGAGGACTTTTTAAAACGACACGCAATAGCGCAAATTAAGACTACAATCTACCATCATAAAAGCAACGGACTTTGAAACCACGGTACGAGGCAACTAAGTCAGAGATCAACACGTGCATCAAGTAAGGCGTTATTCAGCTCAAAAAGCCTTCGAAAGAGCTCCAGCGGATTTTCTCGGTAAAAAAAGTGCCTACTGTTTTGAATAATATGAAACCAAACATACGGAAAGAAATGGAGCGAAAACTGTGGAAACAACAAGAACAGAACTTTTGAAGTCGGGGAAGATGTTTGGTTAAAATATCAGGTGTGCCGCATCACACAACTTTCCTAAACTCTATAAATTCACTGGCGCTCATGGCTTTTGCTACTAATTCAATTTATTTTTCAGTTCATTTAAGCTTAATAAACCCGCTTACAGTTTCCGGAATTTATTACGCTACTCATACTGAAGCCTTAACCATTATAAGTACACAGAGAATTAATGAGGCAGCAAACGGGATTTTTTAAGAAGGATAATAATTACTTTCCCAAAGCTATCAGGTAAAACAGGGCAGGTGAAACAGTGGAAAACTGTGGAAGCTGAAATTCTGGAGTAGCTCCTACGTACGTATCTTATCTGCGATATCAAACGCTTATCGTATAGGTACTTGATTGGACTACCACGTCAATTTGTCTGAAGATCCTAGTAACTTTATAACGGATTTTATCCAGAAAAAACTGCGATTTTAGTCTAAATGTTTCGTAATTTATTGTGCTACTCGGGCCAATTTCCCGAGAATGAGAATTTTACGGTATTGTCGTCTCATTTGGAGCTGTCAATACAAGAAAATTGATCAACACAGTTGTAGCCGTTTTTGAGAAGAAATATATTTAGTGTTTTGATCACTACGATAACTATAGTTTGTTTTGTACGGA
This sequence comes from Pachypeltis micranthus, assembly GCA_020466155.1. Classification (NCBI taxonomy): domain Eukaryota; kingdom Metazoa; phylum Arthropoda; class Insecta; order Hemiptera; family Miridae; genus Pachypeltis; species Pachypeltis micranthus. The sequence continues at coordinate 47,511,983 of CM035769.1, forward strand.
TTTTGCCCATACCCTTATTTTGGTGTTGCCCTGTATGCTACGTAACAAGTTTGAACTGAATTCGTTCCGCCTTTTTCCCAAATAGTGTTTTTCAGACCAAGTAGAAGAACTCTGAAGTGAACTCAAATTATTTTTTCTTCTTAGAGCCAAAGGGAAGTAAAAGGCATGCAGGTCAATTAAGAGCTAGAGAAGATGCAGTGGACTACTTGGGAAACGACGTAGTTGAAGGCAACAGTCCAGTGGGACAACAATGATCAGAACGACTTTACTCGAGGAAAAGGAGAAGTGTTGCGTATCAACAACACCAAGCGCCATGGCAAGCATAAACACAAAAATTTGTTTTGCAAAATAAAGTCAGTTGTTCATTTTCAGTTTTCATAAACTTTATACTTCCTCCTATTTTTTCGTTGTTCAGTTTTAAACTAATTTTCGGCGAATTTTACTGAATGTATTAACACACGATATCCCCACTACATATACAGGATTATCCAGGGGTTTAAGTATATTTCACCGGACCTCTTAGACCAAACGATATCTAGTCTATTTGCGCCCAACGTTTCACGACGTTGACGAATTACTTTTACTCAGTTCCCCGGTTCCATTTCATTTCACCAGATTTCCCAACCGATTAACAAGGGCCTCACACTGATGGCGTTTATCGGGCTGTATTAATAACAGCTTCTGTTCTTCAGCGACTTCTAAACTTTGCAGTTTCGTTTAGATCGTCGGCAATTATAAGGGTTGGGCGCCAGCACGTGTTTTAGAATCGTGAGAGCTCCTTGGACGCGTTTCTTACATACGGTCATAAAGCGGAAAGACCTACAGTTCATAGGGCTTTCATATAACTCATTCTAAACGATGACTTCCACAGCTTGCTAAGTATGCAACTGCAAACTATGAACGTGTTCCATCATGGACTGGAAATGAGAGTCTCTCACGTTGTTGATACTCGACCGGTCACATAGTTTCGACGATACAGCAGCTGTTTCCAGGCGACAGAAGATCCTGACTAACACCTTTCGACCCAAACTCCGTTGGCGACGTTCCCTTTCATCGCCAGCCTTGGCCCTCTACCTGAAGAAACCACTTCTTTCAATATTCCAGGCGGATGCCCTGATTCCGTCCTGTCCTTCGTTTCGTGACGAACCAACCTGTGGAGTTGGATCGGATCGGCAGCAAATAAATAAAAGTGAAAACGATTGACTAATGAGCGGAGGTTGAAATAGATCGCGCTATTTTTGCCGGAGGAACAAACACCTTTGGCTCAACGTTTTACGTTTATTCTGGCGGTAACGCGTCAGGCGCAAAGCCGTAAACAAGCCGCCAGAAATTCCTCTCCCTATTTTCTTGAGATTAGTCGTAGTAGTAGTTGGATATAAATACTCCTGCAAGGTTGAACGGCCGCCAGTCAAACTGAGACATTGACCTCCTCTATTGGAGTTTATTGTTCAAAAACTGCTCTTTTTCCTCTCCGTTTCTGTTTTCTACCGCATTTTATCTCCCCCACCCTAACGTTCATTTTCTAATCCCAGATATATTTTTTCCCCTCTCATCTTCTCGTTTTATGAGGACGAAGCACGAAACTCAGTAACGCGATGCAGCGCGACGAGGTATCGAATTACCGGCAATTTCACGCTCAAAAGCCCGCATTAACCCCCACCCCCCACCCATTACCATCGCTAACCCGTGAGTTTTCACCGTTCCACTTTCCAACATTATCGCGTTGACCTTCGATCAAAACGGTTTCTCAAATCCCTTTGCCACGTCATGTTATTACAACCAGGCAGAAAAAATATTTGATTTACCGTTTGTTTCTCACTTTTTTTTTTAATAACAAACTAATACTTTATTGTATTAAAAAATACATCATAGTAGAGCACAAGTTTGGAAATAAAAAAATAATGAACGTGGAACGTGATAGATCCTCAAATTCTGTTGTTCGTAGTGACGGCATTAACTGTTATTTTCGAGTAAATCAGTGGGACGTTTCCACATGAGTCGACGACTTGGTCTAGGCTGTGCAATTGTTTCCGAATGTCGTCTTTGATTGGAAGAATATTTAGGTCGGAGTGTAGAGTGGAATTTCGAGCGTACCAAGGAGCGCCAGTGATCATGCGGTCATGCGGAGGCTTCTCTTTTGGACGATTTGAATTCGTTGTACTTGGGACTTACTGGCTGTTCTTACGTTTAGTCCTGCATTGTCCGGCCAGACAGAAGAAGCGTGAGGAAGGTTCGCGCGGGGGGATTTTGCGAATAACAAAGGTTTTTAGAGAACGGCCTCGAGTAAAAGCCTTTCGACTTGGTGGTTGCTCTGCATGGTTTGACTGACGGAGGGAACTCAAGAAGCGTGTCGAGGATGGAGAGGTACTCGGTAGCTAAGGTAGGAGAGCTATCAAGGGCCTCCTCCAAAGGATGGGGAGATTGTGGTTGGTAGCTGCCGCACAGTGAGACGAAACCCCTAAAACACGCTCAAACTCTCGCGCTCTTTCAATTAGGTCTTCAATTTTTCCTTAATGAGTCATTTTAATGTTTCTGAAAGCGTAGAATCCAAAACCAAACCCGTATTTTCACTCAACGCGTTATTTTATTTTCAAAAAGGCCAAATTGGATTATTATGAATGAAAATTGAAAATATTATTCAATGAATTGTCTTCCTACCATACATATGGATGAGTAAATAAAATTGTGTACAAACTTCTATCTAGTCTACTTCCAGTTATCGACTGCTCCACAATATTTTCATCATTAAAATCGTTTTAGCCTTCTACAGTTGCATCGCCGTCTAAATAACGAATTAAATTAATAAATGGATAACAAATAATAAATTGAAAAATGAAAAAAGAACTAATTTTTACCTTTTTAAATAAGCGGTGGACAACTGAAAGTTGATGAAAAGATAAAGATTAAAAAAGTAAACGCGGTGGTATCTACAAGCAGGTTCGCAAGTAAGCGAACTGATTGAAAAAGAGCAACTGCTGGCAGCTGAATTCTGCTGGACTTTGTTCAACACACCGGTGCGAAGGTTTTAAACCATTTCTACAGAGGGGGAGGGAAAATAACTATTCCAAAGCTAGTAAAACGGCGAACAGTTATCTATTCATCTATTTTCGCACGGTTTTCAACAATACATTTAGTCTTGAAAAAAAAATGATCATGCTACCCAAACTTCGATTTTATGTCGACCGAATGAAAATAAAGCGAAATACATTTAGAGTGGATGTTTTGGCTACTTGCAAGGCTTTGGAGTTGTGGCGCGCAATCAACATCTTATTGTTACAATATCGACCGGATTCTTGCCTTCCTCGCCCTATTTCTTCTCTTCCTAGATGGCATCCAAGATGGCAGTTTCCACATCTAAAGGAGGGAGATTAGTTAGGAAGTACTTTTTGGGCATTGCGCGAATACGATGAGCACTTCAGGTTCACAGTTCTTTGTGTATGAAATGAAAGCTAGAATTCCACTGAAAAGGACACAACACCCACGATGGGATACTTTGGGGCCCAAGGGAATCAATGTTGCGTGTTTCCCTCTTCAGAATTTTGAGGAAAGGTTGAAGACATCAAAAATTCCTTCGATTTTGTTGGAGAGTTATAGAGTAGTTCGGAGGTACGCGTACTGAAATACAAAAATTACTACGAGAAATGGCCTAGAAATCTGCATCTTTCCGGAATATATAAGAAACTCAACGTTCTCGCTAAAATCTCTCAACCTCCAAAATGAAAGAACATTAGGCGCAACTTCAAGGTTTTTTTTTTTATTAAACTCTCAACAGTCTACCTCTGTGTACTGCAATACCCGATAGTCATAGTGGAGAGGCGCTCAGTTCGCTTAATAACTTAATCATAACCTCATTCTTTAACTGATCTTCGACATATAAACGAGAGCAGACTGGAAATGTTTCCCTCCACCCCTTCCTTCCATCGCTGCGAAAATGCGACGAAAATAATCTGCCAACTCGTCGCAAGAAGGCAGATATTGATAACTCATAGCCTTTGACACCCGATTGACCTGCCCAGCAAGCCTCAGAATGGCACTTCCACGCAGAACAAGAAAGCTTTGTTTGAAAATAGCGAGTCCGGGTCGGCCATTCCTCGTAAACGTGTGTTCAAATTCTTGAGCGCAATTTGATAAACACCGACTTCTTTCGGATCGGTACACACGTTGTTCCGTCAGCGCGGGTTTCGTTAATACGACGTAAGTAGTTCGTAGTTAGTAGTGGTCCTGTGTGCCCAAGTGTTTTCTAACTTGGGCGCTTAAAGGTGCCCAGTTGAAAGACGGCATGTTTTCGCCGACTGAGGCAACACTTCGAAACAGTACGAAGCATAGTTAATCGTAAGATATATGCGTGACACAACCTGTGGAGTTACATACGAAACCAATATGAGATCAGCAGACGAATATCCCCCTACTGGTTGTACGGACTACAATCGAGCTTCGAACAACACGCGAAGCTCTTCAGTGCACAGCCCTTACCTTGCCTCAATGGGAGCTACTGTCACATACGACCTCTTAGGCACGGAAATATGGTGTTTTTTTCACTTGTTAAGTCTCCATTTCTTTTGATGGAAGTCTCCTTCGACCCCACCTCATCAAAATTCGATGACATCCACAATCGCCCATTCCTGTTGACATTTTAGTTTGCTTTGGTTCAATATATGAATTATAGTTTTTGTTGCAACGCACCTTTGGTCACCAGCAAGTACGACAAGCTAACGTCGGTCGAAACTCTGAACGGTAGTCTTAAAAAAACGATACTGCCTTCTTCGTACGTTGAGTAAAACACAAATGAACCCGTAACAGCTAAGGGACTTCATGCGTAAGATTGATCGTCAAGAAGCTACTAAATATTGTAGCCACGGCCAGTTTACCACGATTTTTTCTACTAAAATACTAGAGGTAGACCGCCCGGACACCGGACGGTTTTCGGTCCGGAAAAATTTCTCTCTCTCTCTCTCTCTCTCCCCCCCCCTCCCCCAACTCAAAATTTGATGCTTCCCGATTAAAGACATCGGGATTCTCAATCTGCAGTGTCCGTCCTCCGTCCGGGCCGTTTTGTGTCTTTAACGTTGTCTAAAAACCCCGTTTTTTCGTACGAATATCTCATTTGGTATCCAGTTGTGCCTGCCATCTCGGCAATCCGAAAGGACGAACTCCATGGTTGTTACAGGCAAAAAATTAACAAACCGCAGTTTAATCACAAATACGTCGGGTTTGGTATCGTTTTCAAGGTATTATTAGTATGGAATGAGCATCAGACGTGTACAAGTGCCTACAGTGAAATTACAGTAATTATAGTGAGCCAAAGTCTACTAATTGAAAGAACTCGCAAGATAATGGCTACAGCGAAAGTAATCGTTTCATCATTAGTACTCCCCCCCCCCCACTACCGTCTCATCAAAACCACCTGCCCGCTTTACTCGCCACGTCGTGCCATTTGCCTACAGGCGCCTGGAATATTAAGTTTTTGTCGTTCCGAAGTCGGGTCATGTTTCGCATGGTTTACTGGTATTTTTCGATGCTGAATCGAATGGGATAGATCTGGGTGCAGCAATACTAGGTCAAGCTGTTCATGAGAATAATAAACCGTTGCGTAATACTTTGCAGAGTTTTCTTCATTTGAATTGACTGTGATTTCAATCACGGACGTATTGGAAATAATGCCTAGTACGACCGCGTGTGAAATTAAAGGCTTCATAAACGTTGGTAAAAAAGGTGGACGATCTTGATTACAAGGAAGGTCGAAATGATTTGTGATCGTCTACTGTGAGTTATGAGCCCCTCTGGCCATAACAGGAAATGCCGCTCCTCGGGCGATCGGGTCTTTCGTGACCAACGTCATAACGATTTCAATCGAGTAGTAAAACGTCGGCAGTTTCCAGGATGACGAAATCAACGAAGGTCGGAAGCGTTTTTCCCGAGAACGGGGAGATGGCCGCGCTGCGGAAAAGACGAGGAGGAGGTGAAGGATGAGGAGGAGGCTTTGGCGGAGCGAATCGCCGGCAACTGAGCGCCGCCGCGCCGGCCGAGTTGCGAGATGTGAGTCAGTGAGTTCGCCGAACGTTATCGAGCGACGGCAGCGGGGAGGGGAGGACGCTCTCGTTAGCCGCGAGCATCGCCGCCAGATTGCGTCACCTCCGTTACATCGACGCCGGCCGGCTTTTCCCCCCTCACGAAGCCCGGCACTTGAGGCCCTTCAACAGGCTCCGCCGCTTCTAAGGCCGAGTCGACGGGTGAGTTTTTCTTCGACCCGAAACTTGCGGTAATTCCGAAGCTGTGAAACCTCAATTCAACTTTACCGATACGCGGTGGTAACGCAACTGTACGCGGCACAACATCCTTGTCACGATCGAGAAAAGCCGTTCGAAACCGCATAATCGGAACGAGTTAAACGCAGACTGACGCTCAACTCGACAGCAATTTGCATATACCACAGTACAAAAAAAAACATCCAGTACGACACATCACAACATCCTTCAATACCAGAACCTTTTAAGTCCCTTACAGGTTCTGAGAGAGTGAGAGATTTATTCATTAATAATTCATAATAATAGACATTAAAAGAAAAAGAAAACTTCTTAAAAATTATTGAATAGTAGATCCCAACTGTAGGCTAGGCCTGTGGTGTTGGGAACGGGCTGTTACACACAGGATACTGAACCAATTTACAAGAAAAATGTAAGTAAGTACAGTTCACGAAATCAAAATAAAAACACGAAGGATGTAATTACAGCTTCGAGACCCATCCCAATCGATTCAGCATCGAAAAATACCAGTAAACCATGCAAAACATGACCTGACGACAACTGAATGACGAAAACGAAATATTCCAGGCGATTCTAGGAATGGGTACGGCGTGGCGAGTCTAGCGGGCAGGTGGCTTCTAATGAAACGGGAGGGAGGGAGTACTAATGATGAAACGATTACTTTTGCCGTGGTTCCCACGAGTTCTTTCAATCAGTAGACTTTGGCTCACTCTGATTACTGTAATTTCACTATACGCAGTTGCACACGTCTGATACTCATTCCATTCAACCCAGGATCTCAAAATACCTCGAAAACGATACCAAACACGGCGCATTTGCGATTAAACTGCCTCAATTGCGTTTTAATCAATTTTTTAAACCGTTTTTTGCTCATAACAGCCATGGGCTTCGTCCGATCATTGCCGAGCAGGCGGGCACAACTAAATACCAAATGGAGTTTTGGCCACGGCGGACGAACATTGCAGAATTGGAATCCCGATGTCTTGAAACGTAAAGTATATATTTTGTGGGGGGAGGTGTGTTAAAAAATTTTTGCTGACTGAAAACAAAGGGTTATTATTCAGAATGAATATTAAATCAAAAGAGGACACCTGTGAAACTTAATGGGAGCATACACTTCTCAAGTTCGTTTGAAAAATCATATCCTTTCAATATAACCCATGAAAAAATAGTAGTGTAAGCTTTTTATATTTGCTTGTATTGGAACCTCAACTCGTTATCCAGGTGCTTGTGGAGAATTTGCACTATATACAGCGGGCTTCTAGTGGTCAAAACCATTCGAGGTTTGGGATTGACTATGTGAGTGCAAATCTTTCAGAATACTGACCTTGCGGTAGTATCACGCAGAGTAGCTTGCTTGTGAAAACAAGCGGGAGGCGAGAGAGAAAGAATGTGGAGCTGGGAGGGGGGGGATTCTGGCGGAAAATTGTGGTGTAAACCATTGAAAATGGATAGACAAATATTACTAGCAAAGACGCCAGTAATCAAGAAATCAACAGCCTGTGCGACCTTTTTGTGAACTTCTATCTGCACCTTTTACACGTACTTCCAATAAACCAATAAAATCCCGGTTAAGGAGTCGGGCGTTAACATCTCTGCATATACGTATACGAGGCATGAACACGCTAAATATTTTAGGAAAACTATTCACCATATTACCTTCTCAAACCTCTAACTGATATAACTCTCTCCGAGGGTTCAGGTACAGTCAATTTGATAAGGCAACAGACCTGGTGATGCGTAAATCTCCCAAACGTTAACAATCCAAGCTTCCTGTCATCTTCAAGTTCTCGTAAAACCACCTCATTAAATACGTCATAAAACTTGCCGTCAAATCAGTGTCGAAGCATTTGAATTCTATTTTCTCCACGTCTTATTAGGCATTTCCGCACAGTAATTATCTGTACACATTTTTCGAGACGAAAACGGAATTTTTTTTGCAGCCCGACGCTGATACTCGTAGCTACGCAATGACCATTCAGGCTATCAGTTTAACGGTGACATAGCGAACACTTCCCCGCTTTAGTACCCCCTCAAGCTGCGTGGACTCAAGCCTTCAATTAATAATTAAAACATAATAAAAGACTGTGAGAGCGATTTGCGATAATTATTTACAACAAAACCTTTGCGTGAAATGAGCTAGAGAATCTTTAATTGAACTGTCAACACTTGATTAGTCCCACTTCCCACCCAATGATTAGGCGAAGTCCCTGAATTTAAATTTTGGCATCTGCTTTTTTGAGCTCTGCGATTTTAATCGACAGTGAAGTACGTAATGAGGGTAAAATGGCCATCAAAATGAACTATAACAATTGTGAGGAAATGGAAATGGCGTGAAGTTCCTAAGAGACCACGTTGGTATGTATATGATACGCACACAGATGAAATCATGAAGATTCTCATACTTTAGAATTTGTGATATTCTTTAGAAAATACTGGAAAGCGGATGTTTGGAAAAATGTTTTGACACGACCCTAACAGCTTTATTTTCTACGAAAGTACGCTAAAATGTCACGCGAAAGTTGGTGTAAGCACGAGTTACTCCCATAAACCTGAGTTGAAATGAGTATACGTTCCACAGGTCCTCAGATAGTCATGGAATAATCGAGAGATAATTTTCCGCGCGTTGCAACGTTTATCCCTTTAGAGGTGAGACAGGAGAGGCGTTTTTATTCAACAATCCACGAGAGAAGCAAATAGGTCGCATCAAACTAAGTAGGGAGGGCCATTGGTGGGATTCATCCTTGAGTAATTGTGGAAACAATGAGGGACGATTCCCTCTAGTTAGGGCCAGTTGGAAATGTGGAGCGAACACGGAACCGTCAGTCACGTGAGAACTGACAGCGACCCGCAGAAGGAGGAAGGACAAGCTGTCCTCGTTACGATTGCGCTGGCATTGACCGTGCGGCTTCGAATCCGCCTCTAAGGTCTTCTACACGTCAAGGAAATTCGTGTTTTGCCTCTATGCACATATTGGCAGTGTTACGTCAGTCGTTGCATAATGCAGCTTTCATTTTGACTCAAGCTGCACATTATCGACTCACAACGGACGAGTATTTGACCGACGAGGAAGCTTTGAGCCACAACCTTTCGGCAGATGAGCGTCAAATGTTTTAAACTCGATGCATCAACTAGCAAGGCATATTGTTGGACGGAGCTCGAGATCCTCTTCCGCGTATCCAAAGGTTAACTAGTGGTCGTAATAGGTCGGGCAACCGAGATCCTGATCGAGTCTACTAAACATCCTGCTCCCTCGCGTAAAAATAGCCAACACCATGAAGGTTCTAACGAAGGACTTCTGGAACTGCCGAACAAGGAGCACTTCTCGAAGTGCACGTCGAAAACCTTGAAAGACCTAGAAAGCCCCGCATTGCAAATCTAACTTCCCGGTGCACTCCTCTATTTACAGTACAGTTATAAAATACCAACACCGCAGCTCAACCCGGGGCTTTTAGATGCCAAAATGTGCATTCCAGTTACCCTCCACTGGGCCGCCTGGAAATTAGTTACTAACTGATGACTAAAGAGCGCAGTACCCATTTAAATGCTCCGTAAATAACACGATAAAATAGTTCGTAAAATGTTGTATACTGCGCGCAAATGGTTCCTATTACTGCAGTGTGTGGCCAAGAACAAGAATGCCTGTGGGATATATATTGCTTATACTCCACCCCTATGGGAGCCCTGTGAAGGTCCAGCTTCTCCTACACTTCCTGATTTTGATGGTTGTCTGGTATTACGTACGATTATGAACTTAAGCGACAAGAAAGCAAATATTACAGTACCGCGTGCGCTGCTAATGTTAGCAGGATCCAAAAGAAAGAAGAAAACTAGGTTGTGAATGTAGCTGTGGTTGGAAATTGTTCTCTCGAAGACGGAAAAGTACGAAAACACGCACACACAGAGCGTCACAGTCTTTTTATTCGTTGAATGGATAGAATAAATTTTTTTTCGACTGTTTGGAAGTTTTTCAAAAATGATGTTTTTTGAGGCTGATTTTGTAATCACCACAATCGAAGGGTGCAGTTGCTAGTTTTTCCAATCCTAGCAATCCCATTAGCAGTGTACACCCTACAGATCACACCCAGCATTGCTGTTGCGTTATAGCGCAGATTGGGCCGAATACAATCGCCCTACAGATAGAGACACGATCCTTCGTGACTGGAGGGTCGAACCTCAAAATTGTTATACGATAACATGTTTGAAGCCGGCGTATCGCACAACAATTCTTGACATTCATATTAACTTGTTAACACAAATTAACGTTATACGTAGAAACTGGAAGCGCACAAAGTTGCGGAATTCCATGTGCTGCTGCTACTTACGCCACGACCTTCATTGGAGCAATGAGACGGCCATCAAGGTTTTTTTGAGGTTTACGTTTATTATTCTGTGTGCACGCAAAAATTAGTTGTAAAACGACGAAAGTCTTTCTTGGGGACCATTTATGAGCTTCCCGGGATGTTTTTGTGGTTTTATATGAGCCCGATTTATGAGAAAGAAACTGTATTGTACGATTTTTGTCACTCGTAACAGTTCCATGAGTGATAATATCACTACTATTATCTGTGGCTGTCTACGCCGTTTCAGCCGTTTTCTCACGACTAGAGTCGCGCACAAACCATTTTGATTTCTACAACGAGAAGGCTTGTTTGCGTACTCCAAGCGCTAATCAGCAGCTCACCAAGCACACAGCACCTCGTCAGTTCCCAATATCTCCAACGATGTCCCTGCAGTCATGATTTTCGTGGTAGTAGGTTGAAGAAAGTTGATTCCGCTTTGTCCGCTCTCTTTCTCCCTCAAAGTTCCAACTCCGTCGATCAGTCCTAGAGGTTCTTTCCGGCCAACAGCTCTTTCGCTTTTCCCCCCACAAACGGGTTTACTGTTGTTCAGTTTGTTCATTCGGCTCGAACTGATCGCCGCTCAACAATTCCATCTCGGAGGTTGGGCCTCTCACGAAAGTGCCGCTCAACTTCATTTTCCTCTCCTTCCCTCGTCATGCAACTGCGACAGAAAGTTTGTTCCGAAGCGGGCCATGAGTTGGAGAGAATAACGAAAATAAAGTGTTTTGGGTAAGAGAGCGCAGTTGTGGCTCTGAAACATGTTGACTTCTTAGGATTCTACAGAGTGAAGAAGAGCTTGGCAAGATCTTGACTTTCGGTTTGAATTAAGTTGGTGGTGAGATTCACGTGGAAACTCAGGCCATCCAGTAATACATTTTAGTTTTAATATGACCCGACAGAAGTCGATTCGACGTAGCGCTTCTTGCCGACCACGATGAGCTTATACCTCAGCCCCTCAAACTTGTCAATATTGGCGTAGGAATACCTTGCAGGGCGGTTCCCTCTTAATAGACGATGCTCCCTGTGTTTGGGATGCGGAACCAGGAAAATAAAATAGACTACCTTTGGCTGGGAATGGGCTCATTCTTTCTACTCACAATTTTCTCATAGTAAGTGGCTATCGGACGTACCAATAAACTTCTCAGGCGCCACGACGTTTGTGCAAGCGCTTTTTATTCCGAGGCTATGAGCTTCTAAAAAATATTAGCGGATTGTTCTTTCTTTCAGTTGACTGACTTGAAACCAACCAACACAGACTCATCTTGCCTTCAATTCACTGTTTAAAATATTTTCCACTCCCCTTTGCAGCATCATCACAGCAGACCAGAAAAACGGTGGAAGTTGAGCACTTCGACACCGCAGTTTTGCCAACATACTAACTAGGGCTTGGAAAGGTCGTACTGCTGCTCAATGCGAGAGAAAGCACCCTTACATAGCTGCTAAGGAAGCCTCCCCCCTCCCCCTTCCGCGACCCTTCGGAGGGGGCCCTCACACGATGTCTGAAAATACTCGATCCTTTCAACGAGCGTGGTCGTGTGTGTGAGTCCCCTTAGATTACGAAAGGGCCAATTAAACATCAGCGTGCGCAACTGCCCCTGGACATTTTTCTCGCTTACTATAGTTCATCGGACCACAATACCACAAGTGTCAATAGTCCTATTAACTATAGAACAAGTCTATAAGTGGTTGTTTTCTGTTAATCCCCGTTCTATCGTGAAACGACTCGACGTATAACATCACACGAAATGCAGCCGAAAATGTTAACCTGAATAACGTTGAAGGCCTTCAAGGAAACAATCTGTGCAGTTATTTGAAATGCAAATGTGGCCATCTAGGCGCATACCTAACGACCTAGATCCTGGTGAGCTCAGGATCTATCTTGTATAACGGTTCTCGAAAAATCTTTCAGAGCTCGAACGAAAGTAGAACACGTTGAGCCAGCCCCTCTGTTCTTCCAAATCTTACCCGAAGTTAACTACAGCCACAACTAATTAGGTAAGTATCAAATACTAGTCTCGTCGTGAAGAGCCGCCACTTCTCAAGTAGGCACTAAATGGTTTTATAACGACCTCCGTCAACTCTGGAGCACCTGACGAGTTTCGGGTTTGAGGGAGCCATCAGTTCGCCGGCTTTTCAACTCAACAAGCAGCTACTAACAAGTCGGAAACTGACTCACAAATCAACGCAGCCCCTGAACTTCAAACTTAGGTTTCTTCGCTCTCTAAAAGGTACTTTTTATTAACGTAAATGTCACGTTAATGGACCGGAAAATTAGACTATCGTCTGAACAACAATCATATTGCGGCATAAGGCCACTCAATGACGGGCATAATAAGCAACTCTTCATCATCAAAACTATCAAAACTATCAAACTCCAGGGCTAGTGTTTCACCAACATCTCGTAAGCAACTCATTTACCTACATACAAGTATACGCGATTGATGGGCGTTGCCAGCAACTTTTGCACAGTATTTACAAGTGAAATGGCCAAATTTCCCTAAATATTGGTAGTTGAAATATTAAGAAGCATCCTGATTGATTAAACACCACTGGCAAGATGTGTATAATTTAAAACTATTCTTCGCGACGTCATTATGCCGGATAATGGTATTCGAAGCCACAAGATTTATTTTTTTTGTTACCTCATATATTGCCTTATATTTTCTCTTGCCCTCTTCCGAAATTATGCGATTCTTAAAACATTCTTAGTTCAAAAAAGGTACCTCGAATTTGCTTCAGTGATGGGATGGGTGGCGGAGGGGGGGGGGATTTGTGTGATGCGTTCCTCCTGACCATTTTCTTTTCAAAAGAACGAAAGGCCTTCGAAGGGGCCTAGAGCGGAAGCCCAAAGGCCGGCCCGTGGCGGCCACTCAAACGCAGCGGGGTGGTGCAATACCGAGCTAATGCATCCAATTCAACGCTCTTTGTTGCTCCACACCTGCAGGCGGCCAAGGACGAGGGGGCTAGTGGTCCTTGGCAGATACGAAGAAGGGATTGGCAAAGCGCGTTTCCTGCTGTTCGGTTTCACTTTTACCTTGTCCTGCTGACTTTGACGTCATTATCTGTTGACATTCAACTGCAACTGTCTTCTTTTTTCTTTGAGCCGGCCTCGCGACGCGAGAGCTGTAATTAGCGTAGCAATCTAATTTAAGTAGGACTGATCGAGGATTAGGTCAGTTTGTGAACGCGTAGGTGTCATGGAAATGCACCAAAGAGGAATTTGAAGACGTTCTCGCGTTATCAACAGAATAGTGACTAATTAAGCAAAGACTAAATTTGCCCCAAGAAGACCAAGTTCAAAAGAATTCTAGAAAATCGTAAGAAAAAATACAAATTTCACACATGATTGATATAACTACCTTTGAAGACGATTTAACCTGACATTCGTACTGCCAAATGGAAGCAATTTAGCTCCTCAGCCACCAGGACTAATCCACTTCATTCGCAATCACACAATGTTGATTACACTTTCAAAGTACACACTACTGATCAACATCAAACTTTTGTTCTTTCGTAACTACACTGGTTTCATTCGAGATTCTCATTTCTAAACTAATTGTATTTGATTCAACCTTTATTCAATTTCGTAACGATTTTTTACATCTTCCAAATACTTACACTCGATTTCGAACTTCAATGAAAATTGAACTTGGAAGGCATGAAAAGGTATTTCTTTAAAAATAAATTTTCCAGCTCTTTTTGTCAAATTATTGGGCGAAATACACCAACCACATAATAATTCATGACGGAAAGAAGCCCCACTTCTCATCCAAGTTTGCATAATCAAGTGTCTCTAAGTTGACTTGCTGCGCCTCGAACAAGTTTTTTGTTTGTAATACTGCAAATGTGAGAGATGCGGAATGACATCCTAAAAGAGCTTTTCAGATTTTCCCTACACACATTGTTGCTATTCAAACCTTTCCAACTCTCGTCTGGAAACATGTTTCGGGTGAGGCGCAGTAGCAACGCTTCTCACTCCCCACGGCATCTCTGCCCAATACATCGTCCTCTCAATCCACGTAGGTAGTTGCACTGAAGGAATTACTTACGAAGAAACGCGAGGGCGGAAGAAGAAGGAACATTACAATTCTGCACGACGCCTCATGAAGGACCGATTTAAGCGGGGCGGGGCAATTGAACAATGCAACGCTAACTGAAACGAGCCGCTCGAAGTGGAGAGTAGAACAGAACAGATGCACACATCTCATTGCTACTGGCTCCATCTCATGCTCCTGAAAGTCGGAAGAGACAAAGAATGAAAAGCTCGACGAGGAATGGAAGCAGATGTAAGAGAAGAGCCAACTTTTGTAGACGAGTTGAATGGGAAGGAGAAGGGTTGGGTTTGGTTGCCACATATTTATGAGGAGGAGATCTTGGAGGATGTGAATGGCGTCACTATGACGACGAGTGGGGTAGGGGAAAGGCAAGTCTTCGGATCTTATGCGTAACTTCCTTACTCTTCTCAACTGAAGCGGCGAGTTGCGACGTGCGGAGTCCACCGAAAGGAGATCGGTTCCACACAGTTTCACAGCGACTTATATACCTTATATACTAGAAGGGGGAAGGGGCATCAGGAATCGGCGACTTGGCTTTATTCGTGAATAAAATGGTTGGTGAGCGATAGGAGAGCGTGTTGTGTTGCCCTAATGCCACTCGCCAGCTGGGCATTACCTTGTCGCATGGCTGTCCCAACACACAGCCTTCACAAATCCTGCTTTTTCTCTACCGGAACTGACTCGAGCAAATGGATTGGAATCCAACAGCTTTTTGGCCTGACGCATCAAGAGATGATTTCACATAACTAGTTTTTAAATTAATACTGTTGCGAACTAACTGATTCACAAGTAGAGAAGAAACGATCCAGCTAAAAATAAGGTTTAACAAGATAAAGCCGAGTTACCTAAGGTGTCTAGAAACCCGAATGGAAAACAACGTCCCAAGAGCATGGTGAGGAGCCTTGTATACACAAGGCGTGGGGCAACCAAGGAACTGCCTAGTGACTGGTAGCACAGGCTGGTTATACATCAATAAGTTGAATTATGTATGAAGATATTTTGAAGTAACGTATGCACGGAGTACAATGTGCCAGAGTGAATTGTGTGACGCGACGAACAGGATAATTACGGCCCGTTTAGGAGAACGTTATTTGTATTGTAATTGTACGCTACACAATACCCGAATGATAGGGCGATCCTGAGAGCCGCGTGTGGGCTACGCGGCAATAAAATCGCCGGCCTCTTTTCACTACGCCCATAAATCGACACTATCGCCGACGTTTAAGTGCCGAATAAACCAATACCCATTTGACTCTTTGAAGGGGGGAAAGTTGGTAGTTGGATGGAAGGATCGTTCAGTGGGATTCAGGGTGTCGGGGATTTGGCTGTAGGCCGCTAGGTTTAGGTTTGCCGCTCCAGCCGGTTTTATTCGACGTAGCGCCCGAGTCCGCTTGTCAAGGTTAGTCACCGACCTTGGCGCTCGGCTGTAAACAAATGCCAAACCTAAACACCCGCTTCTCTTCCAACCGCGATCACGCCACTAGTCCCAGACGCTAAACCACCATTTATTGCTACTGCTGTTACACCCCCGGTCCAGCAATTCTTTCGTCGAGCGGTCTGATTAGTTGCCGAGCGGTTAATCGATTATCGTTTGCCTAGCGGAGTAGATAATCGAGTGAATCATTCAACTGGAACGATCAGATTTTCTGATCAATAACCGTAAAATCTCTAGTCGACCAAGTACGAAGGTGCTGATTGTTCAACTGGCGAAGAAAATCCTACTATTCCATTACAACGGGTATTACACACACCATAATAACACCAAACTAGCCCATCCAATTAGCACAATTCCATTTTCACGATTATCCTTCTGCGTATTTCGTAGTGTCGTATTGACACATGAACGAGGAAAAATTATATAAATCCAAAACTTTAAGGACATTCTGCCCCGGCACGTCGTTAGAACAAATGACTGTTTGGACGATATCATTTCCGAATAGTCGCTATCCAATTCCCAATTGAAACACTGAGGATTGGACGATTTAGAATTTCTCAAACATCACAACAAAGGAAAGCAGAAGGGGAATTGACGCATCCACCACACTTCGCACAAGTGTAGGTTACGAGAAAATATCACTTGAAAATGTAGCAGGTATTAAGGATAAGCTCGTACATATTATGTGGTAAATATTATGTTACGACAGAGTGGGTGGGGCTCTACAGGAATATTTCCTCGATAGTGTTCAGGAATTCATCTACACTGCTCCCAGCAGTCCATTTCTCTTTAAGGCAGACGCTGGGAGATCCGGCAATAACAAGAGGCGGTTGACTAAAGTGGGGATTGTCGCTATGTTCACACTACGTCGGAAGTCAGGCTGCACTTATTGCCCTGGCTTCCTAAGCCATCACGTCGGGGATGGTTTGGGAATGCCAGACTAGGTTGAAGACCTTGCCAAAGGAAAAACACATTAACACTGTGTTGGGTGTCAGGTCATACATGAAAGAAGGGAACGAGGAGGCTAACAAACTGGGGAGGAAAGGATCTGCGCTTCTCCTAGTTGGGACCTGAGCCCTTCGTTGGGACCACCAAGAGCCACTTGATCACGAAGGATTTCAAGTGGGAGGAGAAGTGCAGGGCTGCCTATCAGACTCTCCAGGGAGCGATCAAGAGAGATCCTCAGTCTGGTGAGAGAAAGTGTACGAATGAAATGCCTGTTTACAGGTCACTGGCCAAGATTGGTAAGTCAGAGAATTGGAGATTCTGCGAGGTGGAGCTAAAGTCAGTGGAGCACGTATTGCATACGTGTGAGAGGCTGGCTGCAGTGCGCCTTAGAGTGCTTGAGCTTCCTAAGCTGCAGCGAGAGGAGGTTGCAGCGATGGGCCTCAAGGTTGTCTTGCGTTTTGTGCGAGAATGGTAGGGACGTAGCTCCCACAGGAGCTGGGTGGTAATGAGGGGTTGATGTTCGCCCGCACAATAGGTCCAGTTGTTGCCGCAGCGTGGGGTTTCCCAGTGCCATCAAGGAAAGGAAATATAAGTGGGGATTGTCGCTATGTCTCAACCACATCGAGACGTATGTCACTGGCCTTTTGCTAGGGTCATCAGTCAATGATATTCTCACTGATGAGGCATTAATCCTTATCACTGTCAGTTTTCTTTGAACTGTTGACATACTCCGCACTTAATTTACTGAAATCAGCGTTAAGGTGAAATTCGCGTTGATTCTCTTGTAATCCATAACTGCGATTTGATCCGCCAAATATGTTACGAATAAAACGAAAGTATGGGCATTTAGGTCGTTCTGGAGAAACTGGCAGGAATATATGTAGAATAGAGAGAATTCTGGCTTCGCCGCAGAATGTGGTTTGAATAATCAAGGCCGTTTCAGCTGCAAGTCGGGTACCGATTGTAGTTGCAAACCTAGGGCTCTCGGCTCGTAATCCGTTAAAAGCCTCCAGCGGTGTATTTCTTCAAACAGAAAACAACTTATCCCCAAGAGAACATCTGGCGATTAGCGAAATAGTACTGTTTTATCTCGCCCACCGCTAAGTGGAGCTCCAATTAGCAAAAACGAACTGGGCGAAGAGAAGAGAACTACCACTTTCTTCGTCCTGCCAATCCGATGGTGACCTGTGAGATCAATTGTCTCCATTTAGCCTATTGCACGGAGGCGGGGGAACAATTCTAGGAGAGGACTGTTTCAACTCAATTCCATCGAGTTTCTGGAAGAGGAAAACTTGACTCAGAGACGGGATAGCAACCGACAGCAGACCTTTTTCTAACGACGCCTCCGTCTGGACCACTGAAAGTTGAGTCGTCACAATGAAGAAAAATCGGTGAAGAAACTGGGAGGAAGGTAGTCGAAGACAGAGTTATTTCACGGAGAACACGACCAATGAAAGTTGGTACATTGTAGAGGATGATCGAAATGAAAAACCTCGTGGATCAGGAGGAGCAGGAACATCCCTCGTACCCACAGCCTCGCGACAGAATGTCTCAAATATATTTGTGAAACTATCTGACGTCCTTCACAGCGCTGGTGCGTGAGCTCAATAACTTATCTTTTTAGAAGTTTTGTGAGCAGTTGGGGCACGAAAATGTGCACAGAACTGCTCACGAACGGTTCACTATAATCAGACGAAAATTGTGAAAATTAAACGCGAGCAGAGAGAAAAAGACGTGCGGCTGTAAAAAATCATTGCTTTTGCTATCTTGGCATAGTCAAAGGCTGTAGTTAGATTTGTGTCTCGGATGTACTCGGAGGTTTACCTGGCCTAGATGAAATGGACGTTAATCAGGAAGCACGAGACAGTTACAAGTGCTCTTTCACACGCCAACGTGGAAGCTCAGAGAGGCCTAACAGCAAGGGGATACCAGCGCAGGGTAATTGAGATTACTATCACAATCAATCTGTTCTCAACTTACGGGTTTACTCAGATAGCGCTTCAGAATCGTCCACTCAACTTACGGGTTTACTCAGATAGCGCTTCAGAATCGTCCACTCAACTGCCATTATCAATTTAAAACATTTTCTTCGCAAATTTCAAGTTCCAAGGTCCTGAGCAATAAATCGTGAGGAGGGCTATCAAGGGACACCTTAACATCCGAGTCTCAGCACTTCATCAATTTGTTTCGTGACTGGTGACTCTCTTCATCTCGTCACGTCGCACGAGCTTCTTTGCTCAACCCTCGACTTCGCTGTGCGTGTTTGGGAGCTAAATATTAAATCCTTGCTGATCGTTCATTCGTCTTCTTACGCAGAGTGCAGAGTCAGCACAGTTGCTCCTAGTTCTACAGACAAAATGAGAATAGAAAGACTGAGACTGAGAATGGAATGGCAAGACGTAAATCTGAATGTTGGGCATAAACTGGAAATAAATATGCCCTGTGGAAAATCGTCCACAGCTGTCTGCCCAAGTACGTAAGAATGATTTGACCTGCCCAGTTTTCTTTTTTCTCTTCCTCTTCTCGTTACTTCGTTCTGCTCATCCACTCACTACCCTCACTCTTAAGCAAACGGCTCAAAATACGTCAATCTCAGTTTCCCAGCCAAGAAACTCATCACCCATCACTCATCTGACAACTTCATAACCAAAATACTAGCTCAGTAGTCTGTAATAAGCAGGCGGTTAGGCACGCTTCTATCCGGCAACATATTAGTAATAGGTTTCGTAAAACATTCCTTGTGAATCTCGATCGCATCATATTTGGCAAGTTTAAGTAAAGAAATTTCTGTGGTACATTCTGTATTTCTGTGGTAGTTCTATTTAGATGCCGCGAGCTTTCGGAACTCATAAATAAATCTTATTGGGCGTTATGGCGCTTTCGGCGGATGCCCCGAAATAAAGAAAGCAAACTAGTCTTTTGAAAGGGTAAATCAAACAAATAAAGTTTTCTTGCTATAAACATTTCACCTCGCAGCATCAAAGGTAAGGGATTTTATCAGGGCGGCATTAAGTTCTGTTATTTACTTTCGTGTGAAACTCCACACGACCATAAAGGATCACAGTAGCCTTTTTCTAGTTACGAAATGCCACATAATGAATTAAATATGATCGAGGAATCAGAATCAGCCACGTGCTTCCTAATATTGTAGCGAGAATGAAAATGGGAGAGAAATGAGATCGTCAATCTAAACCAAGCGAATATTATGGAAAGGCCGCTTTCTCAACATCTAAACCTTGCACTGCGCTAAAATTAGCGTCGCAGCGGTTTCCAAGACAGCTCGGCACCAGAGGGAAGATGCACCGCACCGGCTTGAACTTGGCAAGTATTGCACAAGCATATTATTCGAGTGATGTAGGCGTCTAGTTATAAAAGTGGAACGAGGATCCTCGAGAGAAGGCCGTAGGAGATCACAGCCGGTAATAAACGTAAAAGCCGTCGTGATACCGTCATTATATAGTTGACCGAATCGTTCGCTTCTCAGGCATCTAGGGCCGCGTTTGATGCCTCTTTACTCGGTGGAGGATGAGCGAACTGTTACGACCTTCTATGATCCGAAAGAACGGGCAGTTTAATTGGCTACGGCGAAAACTTGTAGGGCCAGTAGATCGTGCCTTTTCGTGAACATGTTCTTGTTCGTTATACTCCTGAACACCTTCTCTTCCATCCTTGAGGAAGAATTAACTATCACACATTATTTCGCGCACTACGCAACGTAAGATTCTCAGCATCCGCCCGAATTCACTGGGGGCGATCAGGTTTATAACCATCAATTCGGCAATTTGAGGAAACTTCAACATTCATTTAGCAGCAACAGAGTTAAGATGCGAGAGAAGGGTGTTTGTGTACTTTCCACTATCCTAACAGTAGAATTCTACGCCCACTTCTATCGAGAACTTCGATTTTTCCAGTGAGTTCGACATTTTTGGAAGCTACAAGGCTAAATGTTTCAATTTAAGACATCAGTGCGTCGAAGCGGTGGGTCAGAGAAATAGAATAGAGGGAGAAATCTATTATTATTCATAATAATAGACATTAATAGAACAAACTTCTTATACGTTATTGAATAATAGATCACAACTGTAGGCTAGGCCTGACGTGTTGGGAACGAGTTGTTACACACTGGCGGTGTATCAGTATCATCGCGCAACGCAATTCCACAGAAAAGTTTATAGATTGACCTGAAGTAAGTGAAAATAGCTAACTTTGCACTACACTTTCTTATTTCGAAGAATTCAGTAAATATCCGTCCAACAGATGCTTACGGAAATAGTTTTGAAGCCGAAATTGAGGAATATTTTAGTAAAACACACCGTCAAATTGTTAAAAACCCTTCGCGCACTTCCAATGAACGATTTTTGTAACAAACGCAAGAAATACTGCGTGTGTGGGGGGTGGCTTCAGTTGCCGTACAAAGCTTCTCAGAGAAATATTTGTTGCTAATTGTGCACCCCTCTGTGAGTTTGATCCCAGTCGGATTAGCAGAAGTTTATCCTCCGATTTTCTCGTTAAGCAATTTGGCCCATTTGTGGGGAGGTGTCACGGTAACTTCGAAAATCTGGAACTGAGGGATCACACCACGGAGGACTGCACCAAAATACAATAAGTCGATAGTTCTAGCAATTCCCACCTCACGATCAGCAATTCGACGTTTCACTATGGACAGTCCCACTACGTATTCGTGGGAACTGATGGAAAATCTTGATTATCTCTAGGACACCCCTCGAGTGCAACGTGCGCTCTCATTTGAAAGAATTCCGAAGTTCATCCGCGGGGGCATCTTCCTCGTGGGCCGAGCTCAAAAAGCCTAATCAGCGGAGGACTATCTACGTCAGCACGCATCTCTTCGTCCACCGGCGATGCCCCGGCAACCGATTCGAACACGACCAGCCGCGAGAAACACAATCAAAACAAGGGGTTGAATCACGTACGACGGTTGGGCGGGTAATAACATATGTTACCTTTCAATCTGGGCCCCCGCAGGCCTTGATGGTGGTTCCTGACACTTCCGAACTCTCTTTCAGGTCAAAAACCACATTTCCTTTCTTCTGTCTGCAAACCCGCCCACTGGTCGTTATCAACGAGAATGGACCGGAACATGGGTCCGTTCCGGTGAGTTATAGAATTAGGAGCAGCGCACAAGAAGCTCAAAGCTGGGCAGAATATTGTTCCTCTACCACTCGATTCCTTCCTTGTAAAACCTTTGTGATTTCAATCTCAAGAGAAGGGAGAAACAATAAAATGAGGTCTTCACACAAAAAATGCTTCGGAACGACCATCTTGTGCACCTTTGACTGAAACTTCGAGCTCGCTGAGGTGAATGCTTGAAAAAACTGCTTTATAACAACCTGATTGCTTTGAACGATTTGCCGTTTGCAACAAAAAAAATAGTGAAAGAATATTTGAACTTGCTGAGCTAAAATTAGATTCTTGCAGTTCCACAGGAAATTAGAGCACGGCATATAACGAATCGATAACAAAATATTTCAGATAAGCAGAAGCCAGGAACAGATATTCATAAAATACGTCTCCAATTGAATTCCCACCGACACAAATTCGAAGCATAGGGTGAACACTCATCCTCTAGAGCACCCTTACAAATGTCTTCGCAACTACAAGACCCACTCCACAGTTCGGAAAGACGCACATTCCTGCAGAAGAGTGAAGATCGTGACCATTCAGCCTTCGCTCCACTCAGACCTCACAGCAGTTCGGAGAATTACGAATTGGTTCAGATCCAATTTCTCATTTCGCTCAAAATTATAAAAAATTGTGAACCCTCAATGTCAGCAAAAGGAAGAAAATTAAATATTCAAGGCAGAGAACGTGGTCAGGTCTCTCGAACGAACATTCGTCCGACTCGTTACTGGCCGTGACAGTAAAATTATACCAATTCACACGTAAAACCAAAACTAGAAACGGTCGACACGACAAGCGAAGAAATCAAATAAGTAGAACATCATTCGACCAAACGACGACGTTAACCGTGTTATTCTTGTTCGTCTCTTCGACTCAAATTCTGTAACTGTAACGACTAATCCGTCGATTAGACGAACAATTTAACCCAAACGACGATTCCCGTTAATATTTCAACGAGGGTAATCATTTTCCAGTTAATCTTCGGTCAAAAATAGGTTACCTCAATAGGACGAAAACACTTAACTTTCGCGTTGGAATCGAAATCGTGACAAGTGGCGCAACTCTTTGACAAAACGGCGGAGAGATTACAGACGCAAGTTGTGGATTCGACTACAGCTCTAACGTTTGGATTAGCTAATGGCTTGGTAATTTGAGGCGAAGTGGAACGGGTATTCGGTAACGTGTGGAAATGATCGGAGCAGATTGGGGAAATGGGGGAAGGTCAGAAGAAGACTTGCGTCACCTGAAATGTATCTTTTGTCAATCTGTCCTCTGGAAGATTAATAATCTGGATTAGAATTATTGAGGAAATACGATATCCCCCCCCCCAATCACCACCACAAAATACACATTTCTTCACAGAAAATACCGAAAGACGACCTATATAAGCCAATCTACTTCACACTCTGAAATTTAGAGCAACTCGACAGCGGAGGGCCAGTTCTAATAGTTCAGTTCGCTATACTAAACTCACACTCCTCCAGGTTCTCCAACCACAGAAGTCATAATACTTCACGACCCGCTTCTCTTCCTTACGAAAGTACTATAAACAGTTTAATTCCTGAATGACTGTTTCTACCGCGACTAGCAGTTGTCGGTGAAGATTTTTGTGATTTTCTCCAAAGCCAGTGGAACTGGAAGTACCGTACGGCCTCGACGTCACACAAGATCTGTCTTTGGGACTCATTACACTAGCCGAATGCTGCGAATGGGTGCCAATATAACGTTTTCTTAATATCCCATTATATAAGCACGGCTTTAGCTTTAGGTTATTAGCCTAGTCCCAGGATCTGCACCTCAACGAGGTATAAGCCTGAAGGTACTGCGGCGAATAACTAAAGAGACGATTAAATGATATTGCACACGTAAAGCGATGCGTAAGTGACTGCCATTTCAGTTTACATGAATGCTAGAGAACAATTTGGCACTTTCCCAGTGCAGAAGAGAATATCTTCTTTTTATAAATGGGTCGAGCATACTTTGAAGGTGAACTCATCGCCTCCGGCAACGAGCTGAACAACATTTGTATGGAGCAGTACGTTGGTGTGTCTGGAAACACTCAATGAATCATAACCATTACCAAACACGATCTTCTAGGCTCAACACACAACTTTCCTTAGCTCTACGTCAATTCGCTTTGTACATGGCTTTTTCAACTTACTGGATTCATTTATCACTCAATTCATTTCAGAGAGCGGTAGCGCTTACAGCGAATTTAGTGTGCTGCTCATACCCATTCCAGGACCATTATTGAACATTTAGTACACAGAGAATTAATGAGGCTGTAAACACGATTTTTTTTAAAGAGGATAGTAATCACTTTTGCAGGGTGAAAACTTTTAAAACAGGTAGTAAGCGAAATGGCGGTAGGTGAAGTTCCTGAATTTTTGGAGTGACCCCCATATATCTTATGAGCGTTTATAAACGCTCACCCTATAGGTCATGGAATGGGCACATTCTAGTGAAATTTCAGCGGAGTTTATAAGAAAAAAATCGTTAGTTTTCGTCGAAACATTTGGTAATTTATTGTGCTGCTCTCGTCATTTTTCCACAAATGGGAATTTTATGGTATAATTGTCTTATTACGTGCTATCAATATAAAAAATTTTATTTAAAATTGTTAGGGGCGTTTTAGAGAAAAAAAATTAGGTGTTTTGATCACTATGACAACTATAGTTAACTTTCGGTGGATTTTACTCATACCCTTATTTTAGCGTCCTATGGTAACCTGCGGGCTAGATATCAAGTTCGAGCTGATTTGGTACGGTCGTTTTCATTAAAAATCGTTCACAGACACACACACAGACCATTTTCCCAAAGTGTTTTTCGGACTCAGTAGGGTCTGAAACGTAAAGATATAAAGAGAGATCTTAATTTTTTTTCAGCCGGTTACATAACTTTCCTTACTACTTCGTAGAGCCAAGGAAAGTAAAAAGGGACCGGGTCAGGGACAACTTCCAGCGAACACTCGACCACTGCAATACTCGCAGGACCCCATTGCTGGGCAGCTCAGGGATCGGCGGATTGCTCCGCCTTAAGCCTAGCGTCCTGCAGAGGCATCTATCTACCTTGCGTGGACCTTAATCCTCAGTGTACCGATTATAGCCGCAGGGTGAGATTTAGATACTTGCGGCACAACAATTGCTGAATGTGAGCGGGGCTCAGGTAAGCTGAGTGATGCGCTGCACCAAATTGTTTTTGTAACTGCCCACAGGTGAGTTATTTGTCGTCAAAACGCAACTCTTGGTACAAGATCATAGGTAGTGACACGATCTCAATATGACGTTCAGCGCGGACGTATAACAGCCATATCAGACAAGTTATAGGTTGAGAACACATTTTCTACTGAACGCTCGTTCAGCGGTTCACTTCTTCGCACAGACAGACGAGTGTATTGCAAGGAAGAGGGCATGCTATTGTCACTGGATATTCCCAAGTTGAGGTACAGCAGTTTCACAGCACTTTGTCGACTTTTGAATCCAAATTCATAATTTCAATAAGGGTTATCGAAGTTAGTAAGAAGGATTTTGAGTTAACGACCGTTCGGCCTTACAATTGCGGTTTTCCACGGTCAATTGGGTGAGTTGACTGTTCATTATCTTTGCCGCAGTCTCCTTTGAATAACCGGTGCCTTCGTAGGGCCCTATAAATAACTCGGTGAGAATTCAATTAAGTCGCACATCGGTTCGCTCAAGTGTTGAAATTAATGTTGACAAGTGAGTGGGTTTAGAACGACATCCATCTCTTCAAAGCACCTCAGGTGGGCATTTAATTACGCCGCGGTACATCAACAGTCAATCCACACAGTGAACAGTTGACGCCTTCATTTCGTTGCCTCAGGTACAAACGAAGTTTAAGCTGACGGCGAGTACCGTATGAAATTAAACGAATATATTAAATTCAAATGGAAATGAGACTTACCGTTTGGGGAATGTGGGCTGCACGACAAGTGCATGAGCACGAGAGCAGCGGTGCACTCATCCATGAGATCTTCCTTATCTTCCTGACTGGAGCTTGGACGTCTTTTGCGCGATCTGAAACCACAAATTTGTTTAAATTAGTCATTTCGTACGTATAATTCGTACGAGAAGGCAAGTGCACGAAATATTTGCTACGAATAGCGGTATGTAAGTGATTCCCCTCCGATCCTTTCGTTAGTATCCTGTTTCCGAGTACGAAATACTCAGGCATTGATGAACCCTGAATAGATCCGTTACTTTCTCGGATCGGTCAACAGATCGGGCCACTAGGCTTCATGCCCCACTCGCTTAGAAAGCCACAAGGACCCCCACCCAACAAATAAATGGTAAAAGATGTAAATAAATGAACTTTTCGTTCGTTTTATTTCAAAGTTCTCATTGTGCTCAAAATCAGACCTAGAGACAGTAGAGACAGCATCCGCACCTTGAAATCCCTCGCCAACTGTAACTGGCATCAATAACTAGCGACTACGAAGCGTTTCTCCGTAAAAAGTGATCGGAAATTGCATGTAACCTCAAACAAACTGCCTAGGAAGAGACAAAATATTTCCAAGTCGTGAGATGAACCTAAATTGCTTTCCGGACGCAGTAAAAAGCCCATCAAGTTGAAGTGGCTGGGTTCAGCGCTGAAAATTCTGGGTGGCAACAGAATAAGCTCATTTGCGTTCGTAACGGTAAACTTAAATCGCAAATTTAAATGAAGTGCTATGAATTCCCCGTTCGACTGAAGTTTCTTTAGAACCTCGAACCTCTTGATTCGATCTGTGTCCCCGGTTTTGCATTTTTATCATTTTCCGGGCTCCCTTTCTGCCCTCGGGTTCCATCTAGCTCTCACTCCTTCGCTGGTCTCGTTCTCGCTCTCTCTGCTCCTGTCGATGCTTCGTTCCCTGTTTTTGCTTTCCCGATGGTTGAGTAATTCAAGGGGCGGAGCGGCGGACCAAAAGTTTGGGAATTAGGGCCGTTAGGTAATTTATGCTGTGGTTGTTTACGATTAGAAAGCGAAATGCGAACGGAAGATGGGAATATTCATCCGCCACGCCTTTTCATCTTGCGGGAACTAGCCTCCTATAATATGCTAATTTTTTTTTATTAGTCCATCGAGCCTCTCACCTTTAGATTTCACTTGTTCCTTTTCCAACAATTGAATTAATAGAATTGCACTCCGTTATCGGCTTTGAAGAGGTGGACGTCCTTTCACAGGGTCGTGTGCTTAGAAATGGTACTAAAGTGACAGTCTGATGAGCTGTGTTATATTCTACCTCATGTTGAGCGTCTGATCAGCACTTTTCCACTGGAATGGGATCACGGGCATCAAGTTTGAGGTTGGGATACAATCGAGACTAGAATAGAACCCGTGCCAAGAGGACGCTATGTGTAAAGGTAGGCTACTGTAGCATGCCTCTTTGTTCTTGTGATGAAGATCCGCAAACTTCACAAGGCGCTGCAATGCAGCGTTGTGCTGAATGTCGAATGAGTGAATAATTCTGAAAATCTACACCAACAATCTTGATGGTGAAGAGGCAGGAGGCAAATCAGTACAGCCTCAATCTATTGTTGCAGCGAAAGTGACTCCGGATCATCGGGATAGGACCACGTCAGGCGCACTGCAATTAACACAGCAACTAGTACGCTCCGGTGCTGGACTGCACTCAGACACATTACGAAGCACCTCAGGTCAATCGTGTTGCTAGCTGGTCGGTGAAGTGAGTGTATTTTCCGTGGGCAGGCGGTGGGACCTCTGGAACAGTTGGTGCGCCAAGGAGAGAATCAGGTAGGAGTGGATAGTAAATAATAGGCCACTAGGGAACTGAAAGGGGATAGGTAGGGAATCAGGGGACACAGCAGGAGGCCACAATTCGGTTCTTATAGACAACGTTTGAGTGCCCACAAACTAGTTCCTGCTTCTGAAGGATGGATGACTGGCCCTGCCTGTTAACCATCGCAAGGAAGAGGTTTTGGACCACAGAACGCGTGGTCAAGACCCTGATAGCGCGGGATGGAGAAAAATGTGGAGCGTGTGAAAGTCCTGACCCATTTCTGTAAGAGATTCATGCCTCGTCTTCACTCAGCATCAGCATGTCCAGAAGAAATATGATCGGTGGAATTTGTGAACTGTGGGAACGAACGTGGTCTGAAATTAACTGTAATGGCAGATTTCTTACTGGGAGTTCATGAATCCACCTGCTGCGTAGACACAGTTTCACAAATCATATTGAAGATCAGGGCCCCCGCTAGAGAATGAAGGACAGGAACTAAATTAGGGACATCGTATCACTTCGTTCAGCTTCATTCGTGCGAAGATGCAGAACCCCCACAAGCCTCAAGGTGTCAGTTACGTAACGCTACAACAATATAATTTGATTGACGGATGGTTAGTCTTCCAGAGCATAAGTCGGCAGCAAGCACTTACAATGAGAAATGTCTGCACAACCTCTTGAGGTGTTTCTATAGATTTACACTACACTCTTTCACAACCGTTTTTCTCAACGTGTTCTCTTACACTTTGTATCATAAACGTCGCCCTCTCGCTTCGAATCTGATTGACTCTCGAAAGCGGCTGTTATTGAACCAGCAGGCAGGTTTCCTCCCAGTAGGTTGAAGATGTTCGGGCAGCGGTGCCATTGTTCGGCGTCCTTCTCAGTTGTCACGCGCTCGTGAGCTGCACATGAGCGGTAGGTGGAGAGCTGTCCTCTCGAGGATGGCCGCTGGAAAAGAGAGCTACGAGGCACCTTGTTGGCGGTGTGGGGAGGAGTGGGCCAGGAAATGCCAGAACGTCTCCCTCGGATCGCCTATTATTATCCGGACTTTCATACTCTCTTCTTCAACGTGAGAAGAAACTTGAGTGAAAAAAAGGGTTTAAATATTAATCTCCCGTTCTCCTACGAAGAGAAAAGGGAACGACATATACCGAGTCTTTTTGACAGCAGGAGCCTTTGATCACAACCTACGCTTGCGTTCAAATACTACGGTATGATTGATGAAGTGATTGCTTCCTTCTTTTTACATAACAGCGACATTCTCGTCCGCTTACAAACTCTCTAAAATCCCCCCACCAGCCCATGCACTCACCGAACGCCATCACTGTCATTATTAGCTAAAGTGACATCGCCTTTTCAAGCAATTGACATAATACAATTATATGCGTTCTGCTCGTATTTTCTGTTGCGAACATCTTTTTTTTTCAAGCTCGTTAGAAGCAGCACACAACTTTCCTCAACCCGCTGTCAACACATAACTTATGGAGAACAATTAATAGGTGTTAGCTGCTAATACGTTGCGAGTTTGATAATGTCCATTCGAACCGTTTTCAAGAAAACATAAAGCAAGAAAAAAACGCCCAAAAGCAGAGAGCGCCCAATATCTAGGTGTTACGTTAGACAAAACTAACTTTCTCACCTCATGTCTCCCGACTTCGAATACGGTCCTCGATCGCATTGCACGTCCCTCAAAAACATATTCTACCCACTCCCCCCTCAATTCGTGGGGAACGCAGCATTCTTTGCCGATTTCAAGTAACACACCCCTGAGGATCTACTTCATGATGCCATGACGCGATTCTTGGACGACTATTCCCTTTTGGCGGCAAGAGGTCTCGCTCGTCCTACTAATCCTAGACTACATCGCCCCCAGCAGATACTCGACTGACTGTCTACCGTATCTCAATGACACACTAAGACCACCGTAAGTGCAAGTGCTAGAATAGAGTCGGTCCACTAGAAAGTGGATGGTAAAACTGATGTACACACATCAATGAAAACCAACATGTTGAGTTTTACTTTCGTTGAACACACACATTTAGGGAGAACCACAGGTGGGCGTTGCTCCGTTGAAAACAAACAGTTTAATGACCCTATTTTTGATTTACTGTAGGCCACACAATCAATTCTGGCACATCAATCTAGGAGTGGTTGTGACACCAGTTTTTTCATATTTTTATTCATCATGAGCCGGATTTGATGCAGGTTAGTTACGAAAGTACGAGGAACTAAGGATCTGCCACGTTTGAACAGTTCCATTACTTTCTCCTACTGGTATTGAAAGGGTTATTATAATAAAAATAATTTACAAATATTTCGTGATAAATGAACGTTTTTCAGCTGTTTCTTGGAAACTGCCGTAACTATTTCTATTAGCGTGCCTTTATTGATCAATCGAATTGGCCTGAATACTCGACAGTCACGTCTAGGCCCGATAGTATGGGAGAAGATGTAACTGCCTGGCCAAACCATTGTCTGCACACATATGGAGATCTCCCATCCCATCGCGCACACTTTTTGCTAGATCATCCAGTTGCGCCCACGCACTGCGCTAGATAACTGTTCTAATTTGTCTCCCGTCCCTTTACAACTAGATCTCTTCGGAGAACACTACTGCCCTGGGCCAAGGGCTCCACTGTAGCAGGGCGTTAGAGTGAAAGTGGAACTTCTTAACTAACGCTGCTCAGAGCGGTAAGACAGTGCGCCCACGACAGTCTCCTTCATCGGTATGCGCTTGAACGTCAATCGAATCAGACCCCCGCTCTTGGATATCCTCCAACCGTCTGATACTGATGAAATCTCATTGGATCCACAACACTTACATTAGGTTGTCCTCTAAAATGTCTATAAAAAATTAGGGGTATTCGTGTTTTTCTCGGAAACGGCTCTAACAATTTTGATTAAACTTGCAAATTATCTTCTAACAGTTAGCCACTCAACTTTTCTTCTCAATAAATATTTCCATGACAATTCGGAGCAAAATACTTTTGAGTACTTTTAACTAGCTAGTACCTACGTAAAGTTCCCCAAAGATGTTTACGTCCAAATACGTTGAACGAAGATATCATGGTGTTGGGTATACAAAGGGGGGAGCTTGAAACCGATAAATAAATGGACGTAGTGAGCGTGAGGGAGGAAGGGAGCGAGAGAAGGAGTGCGTGAGCGAGAGAGAGAGTGATGGAGCGTGGGGATGGAGAGAGAGATGAGTTGTGAATAGCAAGTGCTGATGTATGACTGACTTTGAAGAAGCTGACTGTTGAGGAGAGAAAAGTAGAAAGAGGGGTACGAAAAGGATAGTTTTTGCAAAATTCCAGAAAAGGGGGAAATCCGTTGTCAAAGGGAGCTGGTGCTTGGGGAAACCATGACATAGGGTCAAGCGTGGACGTTTGGAGGTAAAGAACCACTCAACTAATTCGGCCTACCACACAGATGGTATTGATAATAGAAGATTTGTTGTAAGTTAAACCAAAATAGTTCCTTCTCTCTCTCCCAGTGAATTGATTGCAGATGCAGACTACTATTATTTCGTACCCACATTCAGAAAGAGTCAACATCTACAGATCTAAGCGTTGCTTTTCGGCTTCCAAAACTGAGAGACCGAAGATTCTGAATGACGTTCTACCATTTTTGAGTCTTTTGAGAACGAATGCAATAGGATTTACCAAAGCTATAGAGATTTACCAAAGCTATAGAGATTTACCGTGCCTGACTAATATTAGACAAAGCTGTAGAGAGATAACGCAATTACTACAAGTACTAATATTTGGCGATCCAGTAAATGGGGCCTTACCTCAATATTTGGCGAGCCTACAGGCCACTAATATTTGATAAACTCGTTACCACACTACAGATTTCTACAGACGGATTTAGTCTCTCAAACGTTCCCCTGACAATAAGCCCAACCTACGCGTATTACATTCTACATGCTCGAAGAAGGCGGTCGTTTTTCATTAAGTTAAAAACAATATACTCTCAGGACGACTATCGTGTGTAACTGTTGAAAAGAAAAGTCGAAATATTACCGTCATCAGTTCAGGGGGAAAAATTGATGAGGAAGATACCGGAGCCGGTTTCGTGCTCGCGGCGACACTTTAGTTTTTAATAAATGAGAAAGCCGTGAATAAGAAATGAGTGGGTCCCCGAAATGAGACATATCGAGTTCGATAGGAGGTATCTGGGGCCCTCACCTGACCCTGATGGTATCTCTCATCCAAAGCTCCTCAAGGTCGAACTACTGGGAGGAGTGGATCGATACGGCAGCCCAGTGAATGCCGGTTACGTTATTGCTGGATTCACAGCGAGATCTTAATCATTTTCTATCTGTCGAAGGGCTCGAATGGAACCGCCAACTCGAATTTTCGTTACCGCAGTTAACGACTGAGCGGGTCACGGAACTTGGCACGTGGGACGTTTGAAGTACAAAGGACCGTCATTATCACTAATCACAGGTGGGACAGCGGGCTAGCGCTAAGGGCACTAAGGGCGAGAGGCTAAGGGATGATTTTAGAAAAAATATACCCCCCCCCCCCAACACACACACACACACAAATCAATCTGAAATTCGGCATTGTACTTTTGAGCAATTTTGTCACTTTAGTGCTCCCCAAAGCCACTCACTACTTCCCCCAAGTTTAAGGCCAATCAGTTCCTTAGCCACAAAATCGAGCACCGGAGTATGCGAGTCTGTAGTCAACTGTATGAGAAAAGCGCTGCAGACAGAGTTCGTTCGTTTTACTTTTTGGTCGAAAATGACGTATGTTAACCTGGTTGAAATTACCCGGTAAGAATCCGTCGAAACCAAAAGAGAATTAGTGGCTAATAACTTCGTTTCGAGGTAAACACCACTTATCGCAAGAGTATCGCAATATCACAGGTCAACCCCTTCATTGCAGCAACTAAGCAACGAGCCTAAGTATCCCCAACTCTAGTCGTCATTGGAACCGGTGGAGTCGCCCTGACCCACTTGAAGACCCCGGGACTTTATTTCCCGTTATCCCCCCCCCTCAACCATACGTAACTATCAGAACCTGCGAAGCATTCAATTTGGCGCACGCTCATGTTCGAACAAAACGAATCAGCAGAAACCGAAACCGTTCGGACCGGGTTTTTTAATTTCTGGCAATTCTATAATCCGCGTACAAGCGTTCCGACATATTCCGACAGCCAAAAGTAGATCAAGGCAACCAAATTATCAATGGAAACCAACTGCGAAAAGAGGCTATTTGGCGCTTCTTTCGTAAAGCACTGCAGTGCAGCTCAACTTCCAACTCTGGATTGGTAAATCGTGTAAAATATATTCTCTCTTCCGTAGTGACTCCCATAATAATTGCTATTTAAACTAACAACACGATATATCTACTTAGTCACGGCCAATTGCCGATGGATTCCCAATCACCACCTGCCAATAGAGCGACGGCTTCCTCATTGACTTACAAGTGCTTTTGACGAATCAATCGAAATATTTGACAACAGCTGAGGCTGATCAGTGGTCGCAGAATGACCTATAGCAGTAGTTTTCTCCTCTTGAATTCAAACAAAACAGGATACCTGACCCAAACATCAAATGAACAATAAAGTCGTAAAGTGTTCCATACGACTCAAATTAATTTTCTGTCTGCTGAAATTTGGGGAGCTGTACCGAATTAACAAATGATTAACTCAGAAGGAAGTCGGGTAATTGAAATAACACTTCAGAGTCTACTTCTTGTGTGGAACGAAAATGACTTCCTTATTCGAAAATAAAATCCTAATTGTCAAACGAAAAAAGAAATTTCGAAGACGAAAGTGAGAAAATGCGTATTTAACAGTCGACCATTAAGAAATGCCTTAGGCGCCTCACCTTTTAAATGAACGGGCCATCAAAGCGGGACAGAACACTTTTCGCACTATGAGGCTTCTTGAAAAGGGACTAAAATTTCATTTGCCAGTTGGAGACAGGGAGGGAAGATGAGTCGGATGAAACAATACACGACTGTGCGGGGAAGAGCCCAATAGTTCTACAGATCGATTATGTGAATCAATACTCGCAGCCAAGTAAACCAAGAGCTGACCGTATCAGTTATCATTTTCAAATTGAAAATACATTTATAATTACGACATCGTAGTCGTCGCACTCGTTCGATGGTAACTGTTCCCTAAAACTCCCATTTAGTAACGCCGCCCTGTCATATTTACGCTTTTTGGTTCGCCAATCGAGCGCAAGATCCCGGCTTCCAGATACTACCACTGCAGGCTGTTCGGCGACGATGTCAGTCTTAAGTCCTTTCTCTACAGACAACCCGATAATAGCGCACTCTCTCCACTTCCCAGCCCTTGGATGACAATGCACCAGCAACCTGCTTGTAGGCAGCGTCACAACGATACATACACAAGCAAAGTTCTTCCGACAAGAAGATGGATACTAGTGAGTGCTAGTTCAGGATGAGTACGCAACCAGCGTCAGAAATTCTGGTGTCGGCAAGTACCTGAGTGGCCTGAGAGATCACCTGGTCATTCAATATCACGCCCGGTCTAAGAGCATTCACGTACTCACGCTTTACGCGGAAAAAGCTGTCACAATACTTGTCATAACTAGGACCCCAGCGTGGTTACATTCAGCGACTATTAAAGTCCTGTGAGACCTGAGCTATGCGTCAACACAGTAAGCAGCCGTAGGACACATCGCAGAGAAATTGAGAGCTCTGTTGGGTGGTGGAACGTCGCGCCCATGAAACCTGCAGCTCAAGCTCGTTCTACATCGATACAGAGCCTGTTCCTGAGAGACTTGGTCCCTCCCCTGAGCAGCGACTTGCATTGAATTTTGCAACGAAGCTTCCGAGGGGTTTCTGGAAGAGAATGACAAAGATGACCCGTGCGACGACGTCAGCAACGGGATCAATTTCGATTGAACTTCATTATGCATGAGCCAATATATGCAATATAACTCCCCAATTCACCAATTGCTTTGAAATTTGATAACCCTCAACGTCTTGCGCAGTATCACTGAGTCAATACTGTGACGCATGTGATAGTACTCCACAGCAAGACGCTACATCAGTGAAAATCTGTCCAGAAGCAGAGTTGCGAAGGGGATAACGCTTTAAGGTCAGGAAGACGTGAAAGATACAGGAACGAGCTATCCTCAATGGCTCTCCAGTAGAACGAGTGAAGCTCATTTCACAACATAAGTTACAACAACCTGAAGACGGTGGGTGTTCCGTTGAATTCTAGCATTGTGCCATTAACTGGAGCTAAACGAGCGCGAGCCGCGTCCATCTCGCGAATTCTGGAAATCGCAGATAAAATCTTTATATCTGTTCCGTCAGATCGTCAAAGATGGTTCTCAAGATTTTGAGTTTCACCCTTTTCCGGTTTCAGAACAGTTGCGTTGCTCCTTCGCGCTTCATGTTGTCATTAGCTGCACCGGTACAGGTCATTACCTCCTTCTCCGCGTTCCACACTACGTTTTTCAGTTTGATAAACATCTCTTTGGAGTTTCAGCAGAGGTGCCTCGTGGCGAGCAATCGTGATGTCTTCCTGTTGTGTGGAGAAAATGCTCGTTCAGTTGCCACTTCCGAATCACGTAAACCCTACGGATCGTGCTCTCCCTCGATCCTTTCGAACCGATGGTGGGATCTTTAACGTGGTACTTCATCAACATACGCAAAATCTTTTATTCAACGGATGCGTCGTCTTAGAACGTCATTTCATTTCTTCTAACACAATTCTGCCGGTATCTTTCGATTCTATCGCTTCGGAAGACAGAATTTAAAGTCAGAAGAGGAATAAACGTTAAATTCGTTTCTATACTCCATGTGTCAAGAATAGTTCACAAATCACTAACAACAAACTGGACACAACCATTAGGGATCTGTAAGGTTTTTGTGTATAGCGGCGATACGACTGTAATAGCCAGGAACAACGAACAGAATGGCTGAGAGTAGAAATACACGCAGAGGACACGCCAAAACGCATTTGATTGATGTTGTCCCTTGACTGGAAGAGTCTTGAGGGCCTGGAGAGTGACTGACCACTAAACTGGAAGAAGATACACTTAAAACGCGCTTTGACTTGTGGACCACAAGAATAGGAGTCATGAGCGGGTTTTATTTCAAAAAAGAACGTAAAATTGGAGGGGGCAGTGAACAAACCTCATCGGAGATACGACAAGTTTTTAGACTGACGATAACGTGGGGTTTTGAGCGAGGAACGTTATAGGAGGGGAAGGTTATAGGGATGCCCTAGTGAAACGAGACCTGGTACACTTGAGCAATTGCAGGATTGTAACTATCAAACAGGTCAAGCTTTTTCTCTTCAAAATGTAACTTATTTTGGTACCCTCCTCACCCCTTGATGGAAGGATAGGAAAACGAGAAATAATCACCTTCTTCCAAGTAACCACAAGCTCCACCACACTGACGACAGGAGGATTCCCAGGTATCTGTGTGTGTGAATCAACCCAAAATTCTCAACACAAACGGTTCGCCAGGTTCAACCATCAACCGGAGCGCACTAATTCATCCGAATTTATTAAGCTCCTGAGTTCGTTGCTGTAATACGACGACTTCACTAACAAACGAGGTCCAACTCGTCGAAATAGTTGCCGTCCCAGCCCGTGTCGCTGGAGATTCCCCTATTTTGAATCGCCGGAACTCCGCTCGTTAATGAGAGTTTTCTGGTGGCGACGGCTGGGAATTCAATTGCCTTCGCTGGAGAAAATGCTCTCGACGGTGCCGATGCTCTCCGACTCTTCTGGTCAGCTGTTAGATCCCCGAGGGGGAGTTAACAATAAGAAATGAGCATCTCCAGACTCCCTGCTGAAACGATCGTTTTTCCTGAGGAGAACACGAGCGTGACAACTGCGTCGTCCTTGGTATCGTCCAACGCGCTTTCGTCTGCTGGTAAACAACTAGATCCCTCTCAAAACTCCTCTCAGAGCCCACGAAATTGCTCTTAGCTCGTCCGATGTTGCCGCAACTCCCTTCGACCCGGCTCAAATTGAAGTGTGGCGAGGTCAATAGCTGGCAATAGACAGAGGCAGTGCGGTGGTTTAAAGAGGAGAGGGATGAAGTGGGGGGGGGGTTCTGACGGCGTTTACTCAAGAAATCTTGTAACTCGGTAATTATTGAATCTCCGGCTCGTTCAAACTTCTCCCGGAGCCTTTTGATAGGAAATTAATTAAGTTATTCATTTAGAGGTTGAGCGCTGGTTGGGCCGCCGCAGAACTCTATGTTCCTGCACAGAACATTTTGTCGACCAGTTCTGAGAGCTATACGCCCCGCATCCCTTTCTTCCTCCTCAACTTACTTCTAACAACCAAATTCTCCGAAGTATTAAAATACCTTGATTTAGACATCACAACCACGTACAACATTTTCGAACCAAAATTTGTTCAGTACGCGCGACATCCCCTCTGAATAATCTATAACAATACAGAATTTACGTGCGTGTACATATAAATCCCGTCAGAGGGTAAGACACTTGAATTATTGATGTGGGCTAGTTGTCGTTAACCAAGGAACTAAAATAGGAATAAAAGTAGGCAAGACTCGTAGTGTCAAGTATTACCCTCAACGCTAATTGAACATTACACTTGAGCGTACTTCAGCAGAGAGGAACATATCGCGCATTTTTCACTTTTGGAGCGGCTTAGTGGTTTTCGTGTTAAGTCTTTTTGGGTAAAGAATCGGGTTTGTCATGGGGGGAAGACATATTTCAGTATGTCATTCCACGAGAGCACAACCGAAGGCAAACACAAACAGTTGGATGATGGCATGGAACCATTGACTTGTCATGTTTCATTCTTCTGGTCGACTACCATGACGATTAAATTAGAACAGGGAATGATACACAGGGTGAATCGCTCAACGTGCGAAAGAACTTTGCCAACTATCCATTTCCATTGAGGCCCGTTTTCAATAAGCTTGAGCCGTCACTAACCTTGTGACATGCGATTCAAAAGCTCTTCAAACTTCCTGTAAGATGCGTGCTACACTTTGGCTTTTAGTAAGCACACAAATCAGCTCACTCCATTTCAACTTGTGAAATTTGTATTTCTCGAAAAACCTAATAGTTAGTTCGTTATTTTTACTTTCCGTAGCACTAAAAAGTAGGAAAGTTACGCAATCCGCCGAAACATTTTGTTTTGTGTTTTCTTCTTCGTTTGACGGGCTTCTGATTCTGGAAACCAACATTTGAGAAGAAATATGTGTGCTCACGATTGAGAGGAAATAGCTAAACCGACAAGACTTAAATTTTGATATTTAGTACATCTCCATAAGACGCCTAAATAAGGGTATGAACAAAATCGGTTCACAACTAGGCTGTGCCATAATATTGTTGTGTGGTTACTACATTAATCATTAGACATTGCGTTGTTGCTGTGTGGTAACTATGAAGAGAGAAGAGTTTCGAGTTGGATTGTTCCGTAAGATTTCTTGTCAGATTATTAAATTAAAGTATTCCTTCTTCCTTGTCTGAGTTCATATAAAAAAACCCTGCAAATTATTACACAATGGTCTATTATTCTCATGAACAGCTTGACCAAGTATTACTGCTCGGAGAGATTGGAATTGGAATGGGGGCGCATCGAGCGAACCCGTTGTGAGTCGAAAGGGGAGTTGAGCAGAGGCGTCATTGGGAGGCGAGCGAGCGCGGGTGGTTTTTTAATGAGACAGGCGGGGAGAGAGGGAGTACAAACGACAATCATGGGCTTCGTCCGATCGGATTGCCGAGATGGCGGGCACAACTAGATACCAAATGGGATTTTTGTGCAAAAGAACGAATTTTTTAGACCACGTTAAAGGCACAAAACGGCCCGGACGGCGGACGGACATTGCAAATTTGGAATCTCCATGTCTTGAAACGTAAAGTATCAAATTTTGAGGGGGGGTTGTAAAACATTTTTCGTGACCGAAAACATAGGGTTATTATTCAGAATGAATAATAAACCAAAAAATGACGAAAGCAGTGCAATAGATTAACAAAAAGTTCGACGAAAAGCTATTTTTGTGTAGTATTTCGTCATAAATCCTGCTGATTGTGTACTAGCATACAAATCAGTGTGGTTGTTCAATAAACTACCCACACGGTGAGGGTTTAATAACATGGCTACCTCAAAAATTCCGCAATTCAAAACGCTGTTTGAATTACTACTAATTCTCACAGTTTTTACCTGGTAATTCCGAAACAAACACAATCTTTTTCTACAAACAAATCGTGTTGACAGTCTCATGAATCGCATATGTACTGATTATTCAATAACGGCGGTGGCATAAGTCGGAGCAACCCAATAAATTCCGAAACATTAAGCTTAAGCTTAATGCACATGGGGCTGAGGCAAGTTGTTTGAATGCGTCGCACCAGATATTCTTTGGCCCAGGAAAACGGCAAATGATAAGGTTCCTATCGGTACAGCCACTTTTTTTTGTTACGAGACACGAAGCCAGAAAAACGAAATGAGAGGTTGACGGGTGAATGAGGAAACACGGAAGTCGTCTTTCCCTTCAACAACTGAGGACGTCTTTCGATCACTCAGAGCAACTTCTTTCAAGCAAAACGACTCGTTACAAATTTGTTCGTGTCTACGTTCTCCTACGCGTAGCGCCAGTTATAGAAATTTATTGACAGCAAGAATGCAAAGCTGAGAACGACAAGCGGGAAGCAGAAGTTCCCCTCGGAGTACGTACGCCTTATCGAGGAACGTGCCGAAACTCGAACCGCCACGAGTGATATAAGGCGTAGATAGATACGACAAAACGAAAAACTGTCGAGAGGTAAGGGAAAAAAAAGTGCTCTCGAAGCGAGTCAACCTTGCAACTGCGTCCGTGAGATATCAAAACATCTAGAGGTTATTTACACCGCGATAACACGTACAATGATCCTGACGTCGTGCCTTTTTTTCTACAACAACAATTATCAAACTGGCTGAGAGAAGAAATCGTTTTTTTCCAGGCAGACAGCCTGACTCCAAGGCAGACAATGAATAGTTTTGATAACTAGGTCCCGCTTTTCGGAACAGATAGATCCACAAATTGAGGGGGGCCAGTAAATAAACCTCCAGAGCAGCGAAATCCGCAAGTAGCCAATGCCCATTAGAACACCAGTAGGGTTGGCGGAACATCGGGTAGGTGTTAAAGAGACCACAAGAATGAACGGGGTGGGGGGTGCTGTTAGGTTAAAGTGCGTTTGGAGGTGTTTCAGCGAATAGTGTGAATCCACCACTTAGACACTAGGTCGATGTAAAACACAAGGTGAAGCAGGCATAAAGCCAAGAAGAACTTAGCTGCCACTCCTCAGTATGGAACAGGTTTCCTGCAAGAAAAGAGATGGTTAGTTCTTCCCTGTACGTATAGATAAAGAGAACTGCGACTGACTTCTACACAGGCCATCACTCCAGCAGACAACTCATTCGGCTGTATTCCACAGCTTCTGGCCCAATGACGTGAAGATAGAAGTGGAAAAGTGCATCACTCACTGCCTGGCTGGCTGCTAGTACTTTAGTTGCGCATTGGAGTTATCCTGGTGGAAAAATGAGGAGCAACGGGATGGGAGGATTTTAACATTGTGTTAGATGAACAAGTGCTCAGCAACATGAAATGTGTCATAGCGCATAAAGAGGCGCTACGTCAAGTCGAATCCAGCGAGCGTTGATCCGGGGATATTGTTAACCCTAGAAAGTGGAATTGACCTTACGTGTTTTGGGATATCTCACGAAAGAGGTCTCTAAGGAAGTACTGACATTTCCTCAGGGTTGACACAATGATCTGATTCATGGAAGGACCTCTAAGACCCATCTTTCCAGGTAAAAATGAGCCCTTAGCGCATGCTGTTCAGCTGATCGACACTTCACAGTGCTTGTTATGGCTGCCCAGTTCAGCAGGAGTTGTCAGAGTCGACTCCTTTCCAGGATAATACCTTCGAGCTTCCAGTATATTGATCTCCTTCCCGTCAACAAGGATAGTCTGTGTGGCACCTCTCTTATTCTTGTCTAGATGTTACTGGTTCTAGTTACATACTTCCAGACACATATTCAATGATCGTCGAGCTAACAAGCTATTACGTGATTAACACCTCTTGCTCTCCACACATTCTAGTACATGATAGGACTGTTCTTACTAATGTGTTGAATTACTTGACGCGCCGTTTACAGTGAAGCTCCCAGTTGAGGAATAGACTTTCAAACTTGACAAGCTCCCAAAACTAACTCGCCTCTGACATTAGATGTAGACAGCCTATTACACTGTTAGAGTGTATACGCGACCATTAGCTGAGCGGTGTATGATCCGTATCCTCACCAGTGTGTACTTTCGTTGGTAAGGCAACTCTTCGAAATGGAAGCTGAGCTGCTAAAGCGTTTAGGTTTCGCGTCGATGGGTTGACTCGAGTCCGACTAATCAAACATTTACTGTCCAACCTCAGGGATTCGTGCTGCACTCCTCGTTCGGACGCCCCGGTTTCATATTCCATTGATCCGGCCTTCTCCAAAGCCTCTCAACCGATCATCGAATAAAATTAACGTAACTGTCGCTTTTGTGATCCGACGAATATGGAAATCGTGGAGTGAATATCAAAATGTGGAGACTCTGACCACCTTTCACGAGGTCCTTCGCCTCGTCGTTTAGGCTCTTTTTAAGTGCCTTAATCACGTGAGCCCTCCTCAACCTATTGCCAACCAACGAGCCGTCACGGAAAGAAAATATTAGTGGAATCGTTCCTGGAATAATTCATCGGTTGGGCTCAGCGAAAGAAGACAGAGGGAATTCTATACCTTCGTTGCTTATCTGAATTTTTCAGAAGTCACAGACACATTCGACCTCTCTTCTAGTTGACGGTGCCCCTTTTTCATATTTTAGATACCATCCAAAGCACTCATCGATTCTTAGTCCGCTGCACATCGTTCAGGTGAGCCAATATATGGATTGCAGGCCAACGAACTCTACCAGCTCTTTTGCCCCACAACAGCTATTGCCTGTTGAGTTCTTCTTCGAACCCTTTCCCACTTTTCTTATTCAAGCAACAACAATAACGTGCAACAACCCTATGGCAGCTCATTTCCACGGAATGTCTATCAGCAGGTGGGTTTTCTCACGTAATGACCGTTGCTGAACCTTCGAACTAGACGATTGCGATCCATTAGGGCATGTCAGTCATTGCTTCGCCAGCATAAGAACATGACAGCAGACACCTCACCAGCTCTAGGGAGTGTAGGAAATACACACAAACAAAAACGTGAAACTTGGGGTTTTCCGAACGGGTAAGTTGGTCTTAGCAGCGTTATTAAAAATCCCGTTAAAATAAACTTCC
The DNA here is from genome assembly GCA_020466155.1 of Pachypeltis micranthus. Classification (NCBI taxonomy): domain Eukaryota; kingdom Metazoa; phylum Arthropoda; class Insecta; order Hemiptera; family Miridae; genus Pachypeltis; species Pachypeltis micranthus. The sequence continues at coordinate 47,554,186 of CM035769.1, forward strand.
GACTCGACATTTTTCCATGATGCCCTTTTCGTAATACGATTTTACCGGTTAACGATCTCAGCTTTGTGAATTACAAAAAATATTTGTGTTACCCGCAGAATGACGGATATATCCAAACAGTTAATACCTAAGACTCGCAAAGGAATGCCGTAAGTTTGTAGCAAACATTTTCCCAAAATTTGCGCTCAACCTTTTCGAGACGATGGCGACAGCTTCTATTCCTACGAAAAGTCCCCAAAATGGCTGAAAAAAAGGGATTCAATGCTCAAATTTATAGGTATGAGGTCGAACGGGTGTGCCGTAGTGTTGAATATTCATTGTGAATCCCACACCAGAGTTGGCCGGCTTCACTTCCAAGTGATATCCTCAAGCCTCGTAGGTAGAGTTTGCTCTCGTGACAAGTTCGAGGGGTCAGATCGGCCACCCCGAGACGTTTTTTGTTCCCTCCCGAAAGGTACCAGGAGAGAAAGAAGATACGTCCGGATAGTTTGAAGCTCGAAACGTAAAACGAGAAGGTGGACGCTTGAAACGAATGCTCAAGACTCTTCATTCACGTGTAAGCCATTCCCGACCCCCAGAGCCTCCGCTCAGGGATCAGAAGAAGGAACCACCCTCCTTTCAAATTTCGAGCTGATCCTGACAACGTTGAACTCTCACTGAGGCTTCTCGGCTTCGGTCCAACGGCTCTGATTTACAAGTCCCGGCTGTGCTCACCCTCCAACTACAACAAAAAAGTTGAAATGGAGGGGCCTGTGTGTGTGTGTGTGTGTGTGTTCCAACTGGGAACATCTGAGTCGAGTCTCAGGTGCCCCGGGGTCGCAACAAGAGGGGGGGTTTACCAAACGAAGGTCCCGAGGAACAAAAGGGACAGGTGCGGATCTGCTGAGCTCCATGTGTTGATGTTGTAGGTCGTTCAACTTGGGCAGGGAAGCTGACTCAAAGTCGGGAAGTGGGAGGAACCACGACTCACGACCTTGAGACAGCCCTGGAACTGAAGGGGAGATTCTTCGACATAGCGAGAACTCCGCAGCCCCCAGGGGTTGCGTCAACGATTAAACTCACCCCGAAGGGATCAACGCGAGAGATGAAACTTCTCAATTCGTGTAAGTCCATCAAGGATGGAGGAAGGAGGGAATTAATATGATAAGACAGAACATCGAGACAATTTTCTGGAAGTACCAACGCTCCTCCAAACAGTCAAAAAATCCTGTTATTGATGCAATCCATTACGTTCTATTGGCATTTATAAATATTCCACCGATAAACGATCTTATATAAACCCATTTTACTTCAAATCGTAAACTAAAGGACATCGCATGACCGTCCACATCTCATTTCCTTCTCCCCGATTGAAATGCCGTATTTGAGCAGCTGGCGTGACGAGTGCAACCGTGAACATGAGCCTTCCCTTGATATTGCTTACTCAGTATCGTATTTTTTTCCTTATTTGATCCTCAGATGAGAGCCAACGAGGAAGCTCATGTCCTCTCGGCTCTTCGTTTAGGTCCCCCAGGAGCTGATAAGTTTCTCTCGATGTTCCCGCCACTTCGTGTACAAAACGAGCAGCAGGACACAACAAAAACAGGATTCCGTCTCACGGCCCTACAACGCCCTTAAAAACCGCATTTATTCCCACCCGAATAGTCTTCTACGTGGCATTCCCTTCAGACCGAGCAACGCTTTGTCCAAACTTGACAAACGCCAACGGCATTCGAACCTCCTGGCTTGCTGATGCCCCTCTTTTCACCCCGAGAGATCATACTCCTAATGTGCGTCACTATCTCAACTTCTAGTCTTATTATTTAACTTTTTGTTTTAATTTTATTACACTTCAGTATATTGCTACTCCTGTCAGTAATACTTTATTACGATCAATATTCAATTTTAATTTGTATTGCTGCACGCATTAACTGTACCGCATTTGGCACCGGTTCCATTGCTAAAAAATAAAATTGAAACATGATTAAAAAAACCTTAAAAATTGTGAGGTTGAACACTACGTTAAACATGAAGACTGTTAACATTGATAACTGGAGGTGACGCGATAGATATTCCTATGCCCTGTAGCTATTATAGTCCGCACATTGTGTGCATTATTACTGTTCAACACACACGCAACAAAATCAACCAGAAACACTCGGTTGACACCATACATGACATTTATGAAGAGACAATTTCTAGCTCAAGAGCAGTTTGTGAGTTATTTTCCTGTTTTTGTTAATAATCCCGATAAGTCCCGAAACTCCTAAATAATTAAACATGGCACAGGTCTAAAAAGAAGCCTGTCAACAAAAGTCCTTCAAAAATGGTGGAGGATCCCTTCCACACGCGTCCAAATCCACGGAAATACACTGATGAGAAGGGCTGGCGGTACACGTTCGACAGTAATTAAAAATGTGGTACAACGACGCGAACAGCATTTTCTCCATCAATATGCTGCTTTAAAATCTGTGGAAAAGCGTGCTCCATAACCACTTGAAGTAGCGAGAACAGCGGTCGACGATGGATTCAAAAACTATCGCCACTTACAAAAATAAAAATATTCGAATCGACCACTGACGTAATGCGACCGCCTCGTTCCGCCGATAAGTGGCCAACGGAAACCGCAAGAGGCGAGAAGTTCTGTCTACAAGTTGATACACACAACTTGGAAAGAAAAGATAGCCAAACCACAACAAGTGCACACACAGAAACACGAGAGAGCCGTATTTCAACTCAACACCTTTTTCGTGTTCTTTCACTAATCGGGCTATTCGTAAGTGTACCACAAACGACTGAAACTTCATATTCATGTTGTTACTGTACCTGTTAAAGGAGAATTTCGTGTTCACTGTTGGTACCAATTGGGAGAGCTTTCAATGGGATAATTTTTTGAAAAAGTATGGGACGTAGGACGAAGGGCCTACTCTCAGTGGCCCCATGAATTTACTCCTGCGTATTGAGAACCAACCCGAAACTGTTTAGCATATTCAATGTACCAACTTACCGCATTGTTCGGTCAGCCTTTTGTCAAGGAATCTTCATCTACGAACAGTTCGGAACAAATTCAAGGGCGGACTTTCCAACAAATTTGGCACCCCTCAATAAATTTGTTTTCGATGTCCATGCGTGTGTAAATGTAACATTACACGACAGAGTGAAATATTTCAACTAACACTTCAAGATGGCGGAAAGATCTTGGTTTGAGGCCGTCATCAGAATTATCGGATTCAAAAGGAGTCGCGAAAAGAGAATTTATGTACATACAAGTTATACTACAGAATAATGTTGACTCAATGGCCTTCAGGCAGACTGCTGAGTAGACGAATGAGAGGACTATAAGTAGTTGTGGCAGAACCGCTGTGCCTCAGTCCGCCTCAAGTCACATTTGTAGTGTTTTAAACTGCGTAAATTAAGTTTAGCTTTTTAAAAAGTCCCTCTGACTTACACCGAACGTAAGTTAAATAAAAGGTATAATCCGATCATTTTCGAAAAGAGGAAGGCTCTGTGGCGAAGTCAGATAACGAAAATACTCAAAAACTGATGTTGAAAAGTTCGATGGGTCATATTTCATTGGGTACGAAATAAATAGGCGTGATTGTAGGGTGGGGGGACCTTTCTTAGGTTTAAATACTGCAAGCAAGAAGTTATTTATTTGACAACACAGAACGGGCGACTAGAGGACATTCGTGGTGAAAATACATAGCAACTAAAACTCACTCCGTGCTCAAGACACGCGTACGAATGAAGTTGCACTTTGGACTTTGAACCCTCAGAACCTCGACGTGCGAGAAAATTCCAGAGATTATATGGTCCAATCGAAAGGCGAAAGAGAAATGTCGGAAGTGGCAGTTTTGAAATTGAAAGTGAATGACGAGTGGAAGGGGGATGGCGTGAGTGTGCTAGACAGGCGGGAAAAGGCAGATTCGGTGAAGGTAATTTGGTTAACACCGCGGAAATTTATGAGGCTTGATGATGGAAAGCGCTGACTGAAGAACGAGATTGGTGCATTTAGCTGAAGGCAAACTACTGCGAATGCAGGTATCTACGCCATTTTGTGTGGAGTTAACGAGAATGTCAGTGTGTACTGAGTGATTAGCAGTGCAAGCGAACGGTAGACCTATTCTCAGTAGGTGGTCAGTAATTTGAGAACAGCAGTGCCTTGTGATGTCATTTTTGCATACAGCGAGGGTATCAAGATGCAGTACTTGGCGTTCGAGCGGATCATCTTTTTTTGTGACTTTCCCGAGGCTCAAAAATAACGTTATGAGCGATTTTCGTCGATTGAAGAAAAGGAAAAACTTATCGAAACGACAGGTGTTCCCATTTCACATGATAAAACTGTTTTAACGATTTTGATTTTTCAAATTATGGCCCACAAATCAATACGGCTCGACAGTGACCAAATACCGAAGCGAACAGTTCCATTCAAAATGCACACAATCAGCACGCGTTTGAAGGAGTGAACAGCCCGATATAATCAATTCAATCTGAAGCGCTATTCGACAGTTTCTGAAATATGAATGAGGGCGACTGTATTTTGCTCGTTGTCAGCAGTTTCTAACTAATATCGATGTTTCTCATGATGGGAAAATAGGTCAAACTTAGCTTCATTAGAACTTGCCTTCAGCATCTTTAGAAGCTTTTAATGGCCGGGAGAGAACGGGACTACCAGAAAACACCCCCTTTTCATAATTTGAGCGCTTCTTTCACAACTGCTGATCATCTCTCTTCTTTGCGACGACTGCAGATGTTTATCAAAGAGAAAAAACTGAGGCAGGAGGAAATTACTGAGGATGAGAGATATCGGGAAGGGTGTGGCAGGGGGGAATAGCCTCACAGGCAGGTAGACAAGGGATGGCCCAGACGTCTGGTCTGGCCTCCGCGGGAGGCCCTTGGCAATAGGAACAAGAAAGTTGAGAAAAGGGCTCCTTAGCAACAAGGGAACATAGGCTGGGGAAGTTGGGGTCTCAAGAAGGTCACACGGTGCCCGTCCCTGTCAAGGCCTTAATACGTAGAAAGCTTCCTCTTTGGCGTCAGACATTTCGTTTAGCTTGCAGACTTAACTGAAGTCCCCGCCTAAATCGGATGGAAGATGAAATAATAATTCATTGTTGTTGTACAGCAACGAGGAGCAATTCGCTACAACGAAAGTACTACGACAAATACTTTGAGTCAAGATAAAAGATCCTGACCAAACTCCCCCAGCTCTAAATGGCCAATGGGAGTCACCTGTGACAAGTTATCCTTATACTAAAACTGATTCCTATCATTCATGTGGATGTGACGGATACTTTGGACAACAGTTCGACAGTGCAGTGTGCCCAGTGATAATTGTCGAGTTCCTTGAAAGACTCACAGCACCAATGGTCAGGAGTTGTGATGCTTTTTCCTCTGCTACTGGTGTTCCACAAGGTACTCTTACCGATTCCCCAAAGTGGATGGAACCGGTGCAGAGAAGGTGCATTTTGATTGCTTGCTCGTACTGCACGATTTCTCAAGAGGCAGAGTTGATGGTAAAGGGGATTATCCCAAAGGCAGCCGAGCAGAAAGAGCTGTATCCATCAACCGAACTACTGCGACAAGAAGGAAGGATGGAGCGCTGTGGCCCTTAGGAGGTGGCAAGACGAGTGGTCCACTACCCCTCCTGGGCAGGCAGCTATTCCCAGCACTTGGCCTGTGGCTCACATGAAGCATTTAGGGCGTCCCTGTGCTGAATCAGTAAGGCCAAACTGTCTGTACTGGTGGATTATGCTTCCTATGCCAAAGGTGGGCAGGCTGGCAGCACACAGTAGAGAACTTAGGAAAATCAACACACTGCCGCCAAGCATGGCAGAACGCCTCTTGATAATCTCTGCACCAGTCCCTGCGACCCATTCAGGTCCTAAGCCTACTCAAGCCGCAGCAAAACATAACAGCGACCGTGATGACAGCATCTGCGATTTCTGCACAGATTTTGATTTTTTTAGTCCTCCTTTATTGAATTAAAGCGTAACATTTTCCCTCGCCATTACCTTCCCATCAGCCTCGAGTAATGTATTTTGTGACTCTCTTTTCCTTCGTGCTTTATAAACTACGTCTAGCTTCCTAATTTTTGTATTACAGCAATCTAAATTGGGTTTTCCCGCGAATTAAATAAATAAATCACTCACCCATACACGGGCGGGACGTCAATCGATGTAGACAACCTCCGACGGTCTCCAGCCATGTCTGCGAGTCTGGAGTAGTCTGTGTCTTGGTCCTGAAGACGTGCGGACTTGCGACTTTCGGTCAGTCTCACATCTTCAAGTTTTTTCTTCACTTCAATGATCTGCAACCAAAAAACAAAACGCCGTTCAGTTTAACTAATTTACTCGACGCCAAATCTAATTATAATTAGACGGGGGTTCGAAATGGGGGGTTTTTGGGATGATGTTTTTATTTATCTACAATATCCGAGAGTACGATAATCTCAGGGCGACATCCCACTGCCACACGCTAATCGCTAAATCTAATTAGGGATCTTCAGCATTACCGTGCAACGCCAAGACTATTGATTCTCCAGGAACGGCTCCATCTACTTCAACAGACAATCCATGCTGCTTGTTCTAGTTCGATGTTAACCGGAGCTTCAAGTGTGATGACAGGCACAGAGGCAAGAAGATTTGCCGGAAGATTATCTGGATTCTAATAGGAGTCATCAGTCTTGGATTCACAGCCTTCAAGGACCCCATAACTTCCCTCCGCCTTTCCATTCCCTGTTTATCGGTTAACAGATCTTGACCTTCGTCTTCGACGAATTTCAGACGAAGGTCTTCGTTCTATTTGTAGATACTCATATTAGCGTTGCGTTATCGTGAGTTTTGGAAGACATCAGGGCACAGTTTAAAAAGAAGTGACTCGAAAAGGGACTGCTTACGAAGATCTAGAGCCTGCCGAGTGTTGAGTATAATTGCGCACGCGTGGGTATGAGTACTCTACTAGATCGACTACGGACGGACACGAAAGATTTGTTCAAGAATTTATGAATTGAGAAATTTCAAAGGTGCAAAGGGGTCTGGCAGCGAAATCCCAGGGCGTGCAGGACTACTTCAATATTTGAAACCAACAAAAGCAGGTTGTACTGTACAAAATATGTTTAATTCAGAGATGCAATGCTACATTAATTTTGACGGTTAGGTCCGTCATCAATAACAAATTATAACGTTATAGCACGTTGCTACTGAAGAATTGAATTATAAAATTCCAATGAGTTACTGTTGATGATCTGACCGTTTAAACCATAAGCGGGAACAAAGATGTTAATAATTCGACGCACATTTGAATACCATTTTCATGGGAGTGCGACAGTTATTTCAATACTTCACAAAGTCGTAACCAAACTTCAGCTCCGCCCCACCCTTGGGCGCGTCCATAAACCTCCTGACCTTCTCAAATAGCCTTAGGTCGTTATAGTTGGGGGAAAAAAAAGTCGAACGTTGGAGATACGAGTATGACCGCATTAAGAGATGAAGAGGCTGGAAATCGCGAACTACTTACAGACACGATGGAAATGAGGTCGTCACGTGAACACAAGTTTAACCGCACGAAACCCGTAATCTTATGCACTGCAGCCGCACGGAGAAGCAGCGGTTAACTAGGAGCATATCTCGACTCCTCAACGCCCAGGGCCCCAAGTAATTGGAACGCTGGGCCTCGTATCATGTTGCGGTTTCTCAGTAATTAACGTTAGAAGATAAATTTTGGTAGCTGTTAGCAACGAAACTCATGGTTCCATCCCCCCAACGTTTTCCAATAATACGGTTTGCGCGAAAAGTAGTAAAGGAGGAATAGTTTGCGAGTTGAGGATGCTACAAGCCTTATTCATGAGTTGCACGGGATCATATTCATTTTAATGAAGAATGAGCTAACAGAATTATACGAAAGAAGCTACAAGCAAAAAGCATCAGCAAAAAATATATGTCCTTGATAGCGAATGAGAAAAATTGCAACGGAGATCTGAATAAAATGACAAATTTGGAGGGATTGACGGGACAGAAGAAAATCTTAAACGTTTTGTGATGTAGTAGTTGTGAGTATGCAAAACGTAAAGCACGATCAGAAAAACTGACGGTACATAATGTTGGGACCAAACTACACCGGCATATTCCAAGTTGGACTGACCATAGACTTACACAAAGGGGCGATGGTGTTATTGCTAGTTCTTTGTGTGGTGGAAGCCAAGCGCCCTCATGAAGCTACGAGTTTTTATGATTGTGTATTGACAAAAATGACAAGTGTAAGGCATAATAGCGCACTTACTGCAGAGAATGCTGATAAAATCTCTCCAGCCTGAGCTAACAACTATGGGAGCTGTGACAATCGTCCATGGATCCTACTCTCTTGTAATCATCAGCGATGATAATGCAGAGGACGTCGAGGGCAGCTGAGGGGAAACTGTTAATAAGCAAGACGAAGAGAAAAGGGTTTGTGATCCTTGACGCTCAAGTAACCCCTGACGTCGCCACGAATGGCTCAGGAGATGCTCTCCTCACTCTCACAAGTCAACGACCACGTAGGTAATCACTCAGTCACAGAACCAAGCCACAGTACAGTCCGAAAGAGCTGAGCAAGGCTACAAAATGCGTGCGAGGCCTTGGAGAAATCGAAACGTCGGCCTGACCTCCCTCGAGAAAACGATGGAGAAAAAATTCCTCAAGTACCAGCAAGTTAGTAACAGTTGAACCTTTAACGAAGTCATGCTGCGAGGCGAGAGAAGCGAATACTTAGTTCTTCAACCACCATCTTCTCGAGGATCATTGGAGCAGATAAAATCGTGCATATGAGTCAATAATGGTCAACACGAGTTGCATCCCCTGAACGCACGTTATATTATTCAAGGTGAAATCCGTTCTTCTCCCCAGTGGCAATTGGCCAAACTTGTTCAAGAGACACAACTTATGGGTGTTTACCTTCAATGGAAATATAGATATGACCAAACGATCCTGCCTGCTCTGAAGCATTAATCACGAAGGTGGTAGGGAATACCACTCTTGAACCCTTTGGAGGGGTTCCAGAAATAGAAAGCCAAGAATTATTCGTCAATTATTCTCAGAAATTGTCTTTCCTTTGTCGAGAGTCCAACATTATTACGGCCCCCTCTAACGTTTTCGTTACAACATCGAAAAGGTTTGTTATTACGAAAGGCGGCTCAAGATGCTGTAACGTAAACGAAGTTGGAAATAGCCCGTAGTTTGACAGCCTCGTTGCCGCTACGCAATTTTCGGTCATGACTGACTGGATGCCAAATAAAATTCGTTTATCGCCGGTGGACGTCGTTTGGGACCGACAACTGACCAAGAGCGAAGAAACTGAGCGATTACTCGCCAGAGAGAGGCGCCTCATCTCAAAACCAACTTTTACGGCCTTATTTTGGTTGGGTTTGAAAAACTGTTGCAGGTGCAACTAAAACGAGGAGGTACCTGAGTGGTATAGTTCTCCCAGAGTATATCTCTTAATTTGGTTATATAAAGAAAGGAACCCTTAAAATGTTACTATCCATTGTACTATAGAGTTTCTGCACTAAGAATTGCTAAACAGGAAGGATTTTATGTTCTGCAACCCAAAGGGCACGGATAGTACTCGGCAAGTTTACATCATACCATTCTGGGACATGCTGAATTGAAACCTGTTAATTTCGATACGTAGTCTGCCCGTGTCTGCAGTCACATTTGCGAATGAACAGTTGACATCTTTTTTTTTGTTCATTATTTTTGTAGAGGCGGTTTCCATCAAGGTTTTCCTCGCTATTCTCGAGAACTCACTAAACGATTTTGATTAAACTTACAGCATACTTTGTACTAGTCAACAAAACCTTTTACGTTCCGTAGCCCAACGATGTCACATCGATTTACACCCCGAAAAACACTATTTAAAAAAAACAAAGGTACGCGCGTGTGTCTGAACGTAATTGCGAAGAACGGCAGCAACCAATCAGCTCATGTTTGATATTCAGTCTGCACATTAACACCCAAATAAGGGTTTGAGCTAAATCCATCCCAAACTAACTATAGCTATAAACTAACTAACTAACTAACATGGCGATCAAAAGACCACCCCTTTTTTTCTTAATAAGGACTCAAACGAGTTCGATTTCATTTTGCTCGTAGACACTCCCACATCACATAAAGATACCATTTTCTTCCACGAGGCGGCACAATTAAAAATTGTCGAAACTTCTGGCGAAATAAGTTTAGTCTTTATAACTCGTACGAGATTAGGGTTCTCAATGAAGTCAGGGTGGTAGTCCATTAAGTTTTTTATACGACGGAGAATTAAAAACAGTCATTAGATAATACGCAGGAACCAAAGAAATTCCATCGTTTCTTTCACTGACTTTTTCCCAGCGTTTAGGGTTTCTCCTTCAACTCCAGAACAATAAACACGAACCTTAGGCAACCGCATAAAGTTGGGAACGTTGAGAATTATCCGTTTCTATACACAATTTCACGGTCTAACGGATTCGCATAAACTGAATGAAAAACAGATTTAGTTGGTAGGGTTGAATGAACATCGAGGAAAGTTGTGTGATGCGTCGAACCGGATATTGTTTTACGTAATGAATGAACTACTTTCCTTTTTCCTAGTTCTTGACTGTTTCTATGATCATGATTCGGGGAATCCAAAAGTTTCTTAGAAACCAGAATCGGGTAGAGGAACGTAGAGGGTCATTTTGAACGGTAGACACAAACGTTAATCTTCCAAACGAACGTACAAAAGATAAATGGGGAAATAATGTATGGGGGTATGGGAATACGGTGGAGCGGAGGTCGGCGGTAGAGCCGGGTAGTTGTGACAAGTATTTTTCTTTCGGTAATAAATTCGGCACGTGTACGTGCTGGGAGAACTCCGCCCAATCGTATTGCCAAAGCTTCTTTCATACTTTACGACCTCGAGGGCACGGGGGCAGGCATTTTATTAGCGGAAAGGGGGTGTAGAGGAGGGGAAGGGAATCCTCTGCTCACATTTCCCTCTTCGCTTTTATTCCCACTCAGTTGCTCCTGCTCCGCTTTCAATAGTACGTGGAGCAGTTCCAAAGATTACGTAAGTAGCATTTATTTCCCAAGGTCGGCCAACTCGAGAGACGATCGCAACTATAAGCCATTTCGGCGGAGCTTCTTGACACAACTGCGGCGAAAGATGAAAACACTTGCTCTGTTGTTTTCGAAAACATTTCACGGTATTAAACTCTCCTGAACTCACAAATCTACGAGCTTTCGGCGTTCATCAACTTCGGCTCAGAGAACGAAATAATTTCCCTACTTCGGCAGGATTTCTATAGCGTCCTGCTCATGAAACCTGACCCTGCGGAAGGTCCGCAGAATACACAAATCAGCTCAGGGAAGGACTCGCCTAACCTTGTCTGCCTGTAAACGACCATGTTGCGCGTGTGTCAATTACCCAGACGTGTTTAATGTGTTAAATTGTTCTTGGTTGTAAAGGCCGGTTTCATCAAATTTTTTTTGCAACAGCGAGTCAACGGTCAGTCAACAAATATTTCACGTTGAAATACTTATGAGATAATTGGAACAACGCAATGTCAGGCGAATTTCGTTTTCTGAAACATTTTGGATGGTTCGGAAATAGTTGTGGAGAATAATATGAGATTATAGGCAGCCCATTAAGTTGAACGTTTACTCTAAATAACATGCAAACGTTAAAAAACACGTTTTTGGGCACATTTTGGTATTTATCTCCGTTGGACTGTCGTTGGGAAGTTGGAAGAAACACCCAGTGAGAAGTGCCCGAAATCGTTACATGTCAGTCAGCATGTTAGATGTGTCGTCATAACACGAGTCGACAGCCCCGTGCGATGATAACAAGGAAATCAGAACCCCGGGATACGATAACGACATTCCCCTTCGACTGTCAGCCCATTTGAAAAGTGCTGAACCACCTCGAAAAGGAACTGGAACTGTGGAGGTTATCAATTCCCGTTTAGTAAATTCGAAGAAAAACGTTAGCTCCGCACTTCCCGACGGAACGGTCACTTATTGGGCAGATGTAGATCGCCAGGTTCTATAACGTTTTTAATTATTAATAATGTTCGATGCCTAGTGGGGAAAAATCAATTTTTATTTCTCTGAAAGAAAATTTTGAAGACGGCTCCTGTGGTAGAGCGATGCTGCACTACACACATAGTAGTGTGTGTGGGGGGGGGGGGGCTCACCATTTTGCCTTACTCTCATATGAATTTAATGTAATGTGATGCGAGAGACAGGGAAGGATGAACCAATAACTTTTTTTCAAACTTTTCTCTAAATATATGAGCTGATGGCGTATCTTCCACAGAACGTTACCTACGCTGGTATTTTGTTACACTTCTTTCGTATCTCGATAAAAACGCGGCGAACGGTGGTAAAAGAGGACTATGCAGCAATACGAAGGTTCATTAGGTAGTTATTTACACCGAGTGACGCCTCATACAACCTTACTCATTCATTCCTTTTTCATCGCTCATATGCACTTGACGTTGTATAAAGATATTGGTGGTCCTTCGCGCTCCAGAATATTTTTGGGTTGATCCTACTTATGTCACGCCTTTCATTGAGAGACCGCCCTATAGGTAATTTATGATACCGTCATGATGATTTTTATTGAAACGTTCATATTTATAGTTTGAACTCCGTTATTTCGTGGAATGCCCCGAAATACTTCATAAACGTGAATAAAATACCAATGTGTATGTAACTTATTGGTGTGTTTTTGAGCATGCCTGGATTTATAAGGAAGAAATTGCACTAAAAACAAGGTTCGCCGACATTGTTGATAACATCCAGTCATAAATGAAAATTTTGGGTTACTGTTGTTGTTTTATTTGGACCTGTCCACACAAAAAAATTTAATCTAAATCGTTAAGAGACGCTTTTGGCGCAAAAATAAATATGTTTTGAACGTAGTTATAACTATACTTAGTTTTACATGGACATGCTGAAACCGTTATTTTGGCGTTATGTACTGAATACCTAATTTAAGCTGATTTGGTTCCGCCGTTGTCTCTCAATCGAGTGCACAAACACACACACTATTTTCGCAAATGGTATTTTTCGTAATCAGAGACCTAATGTAACTTTTAAAAAAATTGACAGATTACACAACTAAAATGGGTTCGCCGATCTCCCGCAAATATCACTACACACTAGTCGCAAAAATGAGTTCATTTCGATTCAGTAGGCCTACAAACGAAAAGATGCAGAATGAAATGGAATACTTATATTTTCTTGTAGCTGCAATCAGGACAGGAAATGATGTTCTCCTTTCAAGTCCACAAGCACACTCTCTCACAAACCAGTATCTAGATTTTGTTCCTTTTGTTTTTCTCTCGAACGAAGATACAAGATCAGTACATACTGGTGGTGGGGGTGGGAGCAGTGTTGTACCAGACATTAGATGGTCGCAAAAATAGATAGATAGTGCCATTAGACACTATCGCTTCATTCAAAAACATTTATCGGAAACACTAGGGTAAAATAGAAGCCCCAAGCACGGCAGGGTGGATGAGTGTCAGAAACCCGAGCTAGGTGGACAGCCACTTTCATCCGGCACGTCCACCCCTGGGTGGAAAGAACTCACCATCTAGTTCTTGACGGGGCACGGGAACTTCAGGAGTTACCTTCACAGAATGGGGAAAAAAGAAGATTCCTTCAGCAGGTACTGAGGGCAGGACGCTGTGGACAGCGCAGAACACACGTTCTTCGCCTGTCCCAGCAGGGCCGAACTGCCTGCAGGCAGTTGGGAAGCTCCTGCCGTCCACAGTCGTCGGTAGGATGTTGGAGAACGAGTCGCGGCTCCAACCTGAAGAAATGCTGCGTAGGCTACGCCAGAGTGGACCAAGCCATGGTGGGGAAAAAGAAGATATTTACCGGGAAAACAACGCATATAGATCCGCTTTGGCTCGTATCCCAATTTAACGAATTGGAAGAGATTGATGTGAAGTGAGTAATATTTTGATATTGACTAAAGCCCAAATCGTTTCAGTGGTGTTCGTAGAAGTTGGAAGCTACAGCCTATCTCGTCGTTCTGACAGTTTATAAAGAAATGTTTGCTGATAACAAAATACGGGAATTGACGGGCAGAAGCCAATTAAATTTCCCACGCCCAATCAATGAAACCTGCCCATAACGGTAATTTCCTGTATCAGATAAATAACAAACAAGTGAGAAACTAAATCGATCAATCGGATCTGAGTTCTCGCACAACGCTCATAACAGACAGTTCTCAACCGCCACGTCTTATACGTAAATTTGGTAATTGTTCCTAGTGTAAACCATAAGTTCCTTGAAGTATTCCAATATAGACCAGTGGTTAGAACATCTGAAAAACGAATTCTGAGTCTTCCTCTCAATTCAAACTACAGAAACCCCGACTCGCCAATTAATTCCCTTCAACCGAGGATTTCACTACGAAAGTGCGTAGCTCTTCAAAAATACAAACAATTGGAAGTAAGTTGTCAGCGAAAGGCACGTGGCACTACAAAATCTCCAGCACCGAAGCCATACGATCCAATTAGCTCGAGGAAAAAGTCATCTCAAAACGAAGGGCTAACCGTCAAATGTGTATCAAGGTAAAGAGGTTACACGGTCGAATCCGTTCACGCAATATACTCCTCATTTCCCCTGCTACGACGTCAGAACACACAAATCGTCCATTCCATTGTACCGCTCATCGGACAATACGTTTTCGTTAACTCGTGCAAGATAACGGTACAAACCGAATTACAGGGGGCATTCGGCAAAAAACTGTACCTTCTTCAGGTACCTGGACAATTCAGCTTGGAGAAGGCACAAAATAGATTATTGGTACATACTTTTTTTTCACGAAAGTTACAGAAAAATATTAGTATAAAAAAATGCTCACCCTTCAAACAAAAATTATGCCCATCGAGTCAGTTGTGCCTACGAGACACAACAGTACTTTAGAACATACTTTAGCGAGAGACGAGCCTGACATTAGTTTCCGGACCAATAAAGAGAGGTAGGTACAATAAATCCCGACGTAATGACAGAGTGATGTAATTTTCATCGCATTCACTTCTCCACGACCGCCAAAGTGATCTGCGGCTCACAAGGCTGCTCAGCTTCGGTGCTTTCAGACGAGAGTCAAAGTGAGAGAAAGCTCATAGCGACGTCTGTTTTAATGGCTCATTTCTCACAGGAGTTGGACGAAGTGAATCTAAGAAGACGAGCGAAGGGGCGTCGCATTTTTATGGCCGTTGTGATGAATCACGACAGTAAAACACAACTTTTATTACGGCCGGCCGCGACTAGGACTGACTAATTTTTTTGACGTATGAACGAAGACGACGAGCCTAAATCCTACAGGGGATCCTCGTAAATTCAATTCCGAGGGAGTGGGACAGCTGAATGAAAGAACTTTGCTGCTGCCCCTCCTGAACGTAGTAACACATTTTATATTTGAACGCCTCCAGTTTGCAGGTTGATTTTCAGTCATCCACGGGGTTTACTGTGCAGATTCAAGTGATTTGAAATCGTTAAGAAATAAAGTAAAGATTGTCGTAAAATGCACAACAGAAAAGGAAGGAGTGTCGAACTGAAGTTGCAAATGTTGTTCCACTTGACTGTATTCTTATTACTGCCGAGTTGGACTGATTGGGGTCCGAGAAAAGAGGACAAAAGTTGGTTAACACATGGGAAACTATAATTGAACAGGTATCGTCTTTGAACATCTGGCGAATTGAAAACTAAAGGAGTTTCGCCACTACTGCCAGTTTCAGGAAACCTTTTCTTTGTTAAAGTCGGGCAGTTCGATGGTGAGAAAAAGAATAACTAGAATTTGACTTCGGTAAGGAGGCAAACATGACTAAAATTGATTAAGAAAGCGAGAAAAATTAAGTAAATTATTCGGATAATTAAGTTAAAAGCATTTTTAGTTGATTTAAACCCGTATGTAATTGATTAAAAATCATAGAAAAGTAGTTTATAAATCGACAAGAAGAATGCAGATTGGGAGCCAATTAGGTGTGAAATGATAGGGATATGGTGTAAAAATTGTAAGAAAATGAGAACGTTGGAAAACTGAAGATAACTACTGGGGCAATCCCCAACCGTTGCGCGTAAATAGTTGAGTCGTTATTGTTTGAAGTAATGTTCAGCGTGTGGACTAATTGCCTGTGGCAAGTGGAAACAGTTCCATTAGATAGGAAGAAAAGTTGCTACGATTCAAAGAATGAAAAGAATGACAAGGCGGTCTTTCTATAACACAGCAGGAGAAAGTGTTATACGTAGAGAAGAGGATCGTAGTGAGCATTGAGCACCCACTTGGTTAGGAACTGACACTCAAGAGTCAGAGGGGGAGCGTACCACCCGACTCCACGCAATTAACAACGTCTTCCTTACTTTTACCTGGCAACGACAGACCGAATTATTTGAACAGGCTTCAAATTGTTCATGTTTACTTCACGGCAGAACCTGTTTGATGCAACATAATATCGCGAATTTGTTTTTATCTTCTCAGAGCAGAGGTATTTAGTTTGACGTTGAGGGCGAAGATGTGGAAGCAAACTACATTTTGATGAGATCTCATTAAGAGATTGGCTGACGGCCTCCAGACACGTTCGAAACCAACGCTCAGCCCAACGGAGCCGTAGATGTGCACTGGTATTTCAAGAGAGTGGAAGGGAGAATTGGCCAAGTGCATTGGGGATCTAGGACGCTGAGGTGAGTCCTTGTCCCAGAAACCCCTTCTCAGCCAGCAAAAGAGGGAAAGTCCGTTCCTCGGTCCGTGAATTTGCTCGTGGATGGGCCACCTAGAAAGGTGGAGGTAGGAGATTTTTGGAGGTCTTTGCTGAGAATCGGAACGCAACGCGGAGGCGGAGCTATCCTTCGAATATTTGACGCCAACTGCCAATTGTATTTGTCGACCTTTCCCTCGTTTTTTTATTGTGAAAATAATTGTGGCCGACGGATACTAGTGATCGAGGGAAGTTCATTCCACACACAGATGACCACACATTGTGCTTTTGTGAGATAATTGCAAGACAGGAGATGTCGTATTCGTCAGGCCCTTCGTGAACGTTCCAAAACAGAAAAGACGAATAATGGAGCTGCTTTCATATTAGAGGTCACCTGAAGAAGAAACCAATTGGCTGATAGAAATGCAGTTGAAGAAACTCCACGCAGAAAAATGAGTGTGTGTGCAGTGCGAAATGCAGATATTGTGCGACTCATTCGCTACGACCGGCACATAAGCACCATCAAGCTCCATTCAAGAGAAGGCCTCAGGTGAAATTACCATGGAACCTTCTTCTTTCTAAAAAAACAAACCTATCTATTATTTTCTACTAGAAACTCATCCTAGTTTGAAACTTGAATATTTAAAGGGCCACACTGTCCAGGCAAAAATCTCCTGCGCCATTTCGATGAGATTTAGAGTTGAGACACTCTGTTAGTGTCTCAGACCTCTGCCAGTCCGTGGCCAACTAAGGAAAACCTAGCGCAAAGTAAAGATGCGGCACAAGATGTAACTCCCCTACTGCATGACCAGAGGGACCTCTGACGCTGACGTTCAACACGAAGCTGTCCTCAAGACCTGCACGAAGGCCACTCGTTTCCAGAATGTGCATGCGCTACCAGAGTGAAATGCGTTCGCAGATGATCTGATTCCGCCGAATTTCGCTGCATCGATTGCTTAGTCCGACGTCAGTTAACGCCGTTCAACGAAGAGTTCCTCCAGGCTCCAGACTTTCCTAAACTACACATCGATTGGCGTGCGCAAGTTGTGATTGCGTCTAACCAGGCCCTCACACCAAAAATTCTGGGATTGGGAGGGATCCAACTCACACGCCTGCAGTTGGCCTTTTGTTGAACGCAGTCAACAGACGAGCTACCGTTTCAATCAGTTCCAGACACTTTTCAACTTTCAAACGTCTGACTGTCCCCCCCCCCCCCCAACTAAAATCGCGGCCTTTCTCCTTCGAAGAGAGACGGAAAATTCCTCCACCTTACGGAGCCCACAAAAAGTGAAAGCCAAAGTAAATCAGCTTCCCCCCTCCCTCGTCACCGGCCAGTCCTACAGTCGCACCATCACTTCTCCGCATCTACCGCAGAGAATCGGTTTCCCTTTCACACGACTTAACCTGGTTTTCTAATAGGCCGTGGACTGTTGGCTTCTAAGCGATGGCAGTATCCCCTGTGAACCTACACCTGCTAATTGCCCGCGTACTCTGGAGCGGAGAATTGAACTTCCGCCTTTAACGGTGCAAAAGGAAACTATCTACGAAGACCAACGATTCATCAGTTGAACGATTTAGAAAAGTTTTGGGCAATTTCCGTACGTAACAAAACGAGAGTGAAACAAAACAAAAAGCGTTTACTGATGGAATCATAACATTTCTATGCATTTTACCCATTCTCATACTCATTCCCTTCCTAATCTGGTTTCATATATCGTTTAGTATAGCTCGAAGTTTTCAGCGCATGGAAAGCTCCAGTTTAAATGCTACTCGCAAACCTTGTTTCCAATAATCCCTTAATCCTCCTGTGGGCGTTCACTGGGGCCTTCCTTTACAACTTAACTCCCGATGACAATCCATACTTACTCATTCCTCTTCCTTTAACCTTCTCAGCTGTATCCACATCCACGTTCACCGAGCTAACTCTATCCTAGCAACAAGATGTGCGCGATTAAACTGTTTGGCGTGTTTCAACAACACTTTCGTTTTTTTTCTTCAACGCTCCATCTCAGACTAAAAACATTCCTTTCTGTTCTGGGGAAAAATCCGATTTTTTTTTTTTTTGAGTTTTTGTCAGCACACAACACCGAAAATAATCAATTTTGAACTTCATACCGGTCGTAGGGAGCTACAAAACCCTTTTAGCAACTTGTAACTCGGCTGTAGTAACTTTCCAGCCGCATTTTAGATGTTTCGCGCCAGATTTCTGTGAGGACGTAATGAAAGTTTTTCCGGTGTTCATCAGATGAGCGCCCCCAGGCGGAACTCTGGAGCTTGATTTACGATTCCATGAAGGGCAACTGGCTTGAACATTTTAGTAATTGAATTAGACGTGCGAAATAAAACCTCGATGCGTGAAAATATCATCCAGACAACAATGAGAAGAAAGTAGAGAGAGATAGGACATCCAATAGACTACTTCATGCCAAATCTTCTCCATAATTTATCGCACAAAACATTTACCAACAAATAAACGGCAAGCTCGCTCATTCGTTGACGTTTTGGCGTAAAAAACTTCCAACCAGGAAGAACGCGTAAATTTTGTTTTTCTTCGACTCAGAATCAAAAGAAGGGGCAGGCTCCCGAATTAAATGAGGTGAAACGATGGACACTGAAAACGGTTGTGGGGCCGCGCGTGGCCCCGGAAACGTGTTGGCATGCGCCCTGAATTCCCCGGCTCCTTATCTGGTAAACCGACGATGGCGACCACTCCGGCGCGTAACAATCCAGCAAACGGAATGGCGTACTGTTCTCCCTTTTTCGCAAATAAAATACCGACCGATTCATAGCTGGTTTCAAAGTAGTATAGTTGTGATCGAGAAGAAGAAGCTAAAACTTATTACTCCCGAACAACCGTTGAGGTCTCAGCTCTACAGGCAATTCCTGCTTTGATTATCCGGGATTATTATTCGTAGGAGTACTTCCAACGTCACGCGGTAATCCCTAAACCCCCCAAGGAAAGCATGACGGATGTACTTGAAAAGTTTGAGATAATTAACACTAATGAGAGCGATAAATGTCTCAAGGAAACAATTCCTCAAAATGTTTCCTCCTTTCGCTTTTACCATCGCACCAGCGTCAATAATGAACAGTTTTTATTTTACCAGCTTGGATTGTTGTACCTCGACTTTTTCCAATATCGCAGAATCACTATTGCAGCGTACTATTGTGATATTTTTTGTAACCTTGTTAAAACCTCTTGAGAAAGTTGAAGAAACGATCATTTTAATTGCAGAAAATCTCATTTTCTCATGCCTATCTAGGATTATATCTTCTTTCAACAGATGGATACAGAACAACGATTTCTAGAGCACACTCCGTCAGATTAACCAAATTCAGTTATGAATTTACAGCGATGAATTTCGAAGACGTATTGAAAACAGGATTTAGAGCACATTTAGGTTATCTCCATTCATGTATGCGGAACCATTTAATAGTACTGGCCAGTAGAAGGCACTATGAGTTAAATGAACGGATGTGTTTTCACAAAGTAAAAAATACTCTTTTTATGGAGTCAAAGCAGCATAGGCCGCTACACAGAAGGGCACAATCCAGCCCGCAAGATGGAGGCAACCAAGCTCCCTTGGCAAATTGTCGATAGTTCATTGAAGCTGCTGAACGTACATCAGTTGAAGAAAAGTTGCCTCCCTACAGCCCCGACCTATCGCTTTTCATCCATAAAAACAGCCTTGGGAGGGCAAAGATTCGACAGCGATGAGGAGGTCGAGGCCTACGTGCGCAATTGGCTCGGGACACGACCTACCTTTATTCTAAAAGCAGGAAGTTTTCAAATTACCTATTCGCCGTGAAAAATGTTTCCTCTGTCCAAGAAATGATGGGTTTATACTCGATGCTCCCTCTAAAAGGGCTAAGTACTACTCATCGTTCTATGTTGAGTTTTCTTCGACCTTCACACGATTTCACAGCCGCTTCGAACTCAAAACAACTCCGTTACATGAAGCGAGGAAGAACAAGCGTTAGCGCGTGTTCTGTCCCATGGGATGCAATAGATTAGATAGCAAGGTGGGACGTACTTAATCGATGAGTTTACGCGGAAACATGCGCGTCTGATTTCACTTACAGTTGCAGTACAAACTGACATAATGAATTTTAAAGGTAGTTGTAGGATTCTGTTTGATTGGAGGATTCCAATTATTTCTTCTAGCATTGGAAAAGTTGAGAACACTTTCATATTGTCGCTCACAGGTGAGACCAAGTTGTGATAAAATATTCAGTTTAGCGGAGGGAGTCTGTGGTTGATGGCACTTCTAGGATATGCAATTCATACTAGAAAACAGCAGCGCTGCTTGGCATTCCGTTTTCACTCAGATTCCTATTCCTCGTTCGAATTCGCCGAAGAATATGTTGACTCCTGAGTCCTTATAAATATTCAGAATTCCCCCACCGCCCTGTGGAACTCGGCTTTCGCAGGTGCTTTTCTCGTCTGAAATCATTCTGGGTCGAGCTTTGCATTCCGTTGTCGAGGAGTCGACGCTTTTACTTTTACATCACAGCGGTAGCTAACAATTGCCAGGTTCTTAGAAAACAAGTTCTTGTCAGGGACTTGAGCCCTGGTTGGTCGACATTGCTCCACACTCTCCTCCACGCCCCCGCGCCAATAATCCAAAAGCTCCCAACTCAAGTCGTGTCTCAAGGACTGGCAAGGACGTTGGATGTCGGTGATGACCCCGTTTTGCCTCTCTCTCTCTCCAACCCCTTCCCGCAGCTCTAGGTGTGTTACGTTCAACGTCATTTTGAAAGTTTCACTTCTACTTCTACCCTCTCGCGTCTTCAGTCGTTTATGACCTTTCTCTCCTTACACCACCACCCGCAACATGCTCAGTCTTCCAATGAGGCCCCTGTAAACCTCAGGTTTATCGCCGTGGTATTTGAATTAAATGCCCTTCGTACATAGAGGACTAACGTGTGCATAATGACACCCCAATTTTGAGAGAAAAAGTAAAATCTACATTTACTGATAAAGTTCTAGACGACCACCTTCATGGGCTCACCCTCGAACGAGTAATATTGAAGTACGTTATTTTAGCTTGTCTCTTCTACAACAACCACCCACCATCTGCCATTAGAATACAGTAGGCCCCTACTACCGTTCACATCTACGTGTGTAGTGAACGCATTCTAACTCAATTTGCTTCGAGACTTCTTCCACGAAGCACAAGGGTTGATAGTGGAAGTTACAGAGTAGTAAACGGAACATCTTCCTACCATAACAGCTCAAATGATGACCGGCGTCTGCTCTTGACAAATGCCTAGCCCTTATCCTCAAACCTTTACGATGTGAGTTTCATCGTGATCGTCGTGTACACAGTGATGTAGCCCATATCAGAGAAGGCTATATCTGCGGTGAATTGGGCGGCGCAGGGCAACAATGACCCCCCCCCCCGCGCCTTAAGACTTGATTTATTGACTTGGGAGATGGGAGGGGGGGGGGGTGCTAAATAATTCAACAGGTGGATTGTTGCTGACTGCGCAAAACAAAGGAGATAATGCCTATTGGTTCTATGTTTTGTGAACCTATGGTTTCGCCTTCCATCTACGGCTGGGAAGCTGATATCTCGGCACGAATACACTTCCGCAGTCAGAATTAAATATTTTTTACATAAAATAATCAACGCGTGGTAATCCTAAAGACAACCTTTCCTCTTCCCTTCTCTTCAAATATTTCAAATGCCATCTTCTTGTAACTTTACGTCACATTTAATTCTTAACCAGCAGATTGATTTGATAGGTTCCTGGTCGAGCTCGCTCCAATGATTCACTCCCTTTCTAACAGCTGCTTATCAAACATGCTTTGCATGATGGCCTTCTGTGCAAGCTATCACCATATCTTCCCACAAACTTGTTCAGTTTGACTACCTTACAGTAACGATCCTGTTTCTGGGGACATCTGAGGGAGTACCGACCGGGTGGCCCCCACCTCTCTCCGACCTCACAGGGTAAAAATAAAGTGGGACGAGTGAACTACCTTCCAGCGACCCAACGATGACCGCAGGCGAAGAGCATTTTCAGGACTTCCCCTGGGTAGGAATAAGATACCTCCGTTCTGCCAACCTTGCCCTGGAGAGGCACCTACTGTGGCCATAAACCATAATGCACTGACTACCTTACAGGAAGAACATCCCCAGTGAAAAAAGAAGGGGAACATCCGCAGTAAGTTATATGCGAAACTTGCCCAAGAGGATTGCCTTTCGCTACGTTTCTACACTAGGCCTTCCCCTCTCGCCAGATTTGTCAGCCCTGCGTGCCAACAACATAGTTTGGGCTCGCTCTCAATTAATGCCAGTTGTGCACCAAACGGGGCTACAAGATCAACCCAAGCAAATTACTAGCTACTGCATATCCTTATAACCGAGACTTCACTGATCACGCTTAGCTGTCTCTTTATCAAGAAATCCCATATCTGCCACCTACCACAGCTGACTCGGCATAGTACTTGACCAGAGTCACTTTTCACGAACTAAGAACTGTACTCAACAACCCCGACACTACTGATACAAAACAATGTTATTATTACCTAACACTTGACTGGGGAACAAGTTCCAAGACAGAATTCCGGCGAATTGAGCAACAGCAAAACGCGACCCTCCAACATCTTATCCTTCACTCTCCTCCCTACCTCGGTAATAAAACAATTCACATTGACTCGAAGATTCTCACTCCCACCCAATCAGACAAATCAACACCGAGGTCATTGCCGACCTCTCTGTGTAGCAGTATAGCACAGCTACCAGACAGGTCTATTTCCTTATCAATGTGACTGTTCCTGAACCCACATGAGATAACTGTTTCAGTCGCATAACTACCAGACAGGTCTGTTTCCCTATCAGTAGCACGAGACATCCGCTTTGTGCGAGCCCTGTGTTTCGACTGGTGACTGAGTGCACAGACACGCTTATCTGTAACAATACAAGGATTCACAGAGCCCTAGCGAGCCATTCTGTTAGCTTTCTCATTTCCCCTGTGCCTTGCCACACACTCCACTGTGCTGCAGTGTCATACGCCTCTAGAATGGGCTCCGTACATAGGGGTAGTAAAAGGGTCAGTTGTCATCTATAAATTCAAACTAAATCAATGGTCTTTAAGCTTTACAATGGGACCCATAGACCAGAGAAAGTTGTACTAGACGAGAAGTCGGACTTCAGACTCGGCGATTTCTTGCGTAGCAAGTTGTCAGTCGCGTTCTAGTGAAAGTGTTGGTTATGCAAATGTTTCCCTTTCGCTTTGGAATTTCCCTCCCAACAAAGTAAATACATTACCATACGCGAAAGTCGCGAAGAAATAGAATGCAACTTGGTGTGCTGTACGCTTTTTTGGGGAGGGTCGTTTTGTTTCAGGGGGGTATGATGAGCACATAATGAATTATCCGCTCCGAAAATAATATTCTGACGGCCTAGGAGCTAACACGAAAAATCCTTCTAATGATCCGCTCGCGTCACTAGATTTAACCAAATAATCAAAGAGATAAACCGGTGAGTCGACAGCTTCAACGTTCAATTTAATGTTCATTAATTGCGGGGCTCCAACTCTTCCACATTGTCGAAGGTCAGGGAACCTAGTCGTACCTTGACGAGCCTAAAACAAAAAAACATATCCGCGTCGACCTCGCGTACATTTAATGTTCAACTTGAAAGAGAGACGATGGCGAAGTGGAAACCCAATTGCAAAGTATGCCGCATGTTTAATGCATGTATTACGAGAGAACAAGGAAAAATTTGAATGCCTTGTGTTTTCTACGGTTGCGATGAGCGGTGCAAAATAAACCGCCGCGATAGCAGTTGAGGTTAAAAGAATAAAGTGGAAGCCATTGTGAATAAGCAATTAAGAACAAAGGTGGCTCACGAATCTAATGATGCAGGTTCACGGGTAACATAATCGTATTAACGTACACAAAGGGCTCCGACAGGTTTATTACCTGAAATTCGGAGGCAGTTAATTTTTGAAGAAACAATTTGTCTTCTTCCAATAAATTAGGTTTATTTTTATTAAAGCGTATCGTATCTCTTAAGCTACTGAAGTTTCTAAAACTCTGAACACGCCATTCAAAAAGACTAAATTTCTATTTACATGCGTTCAAAACTTTGGTCCATTGTTCATTTATAGAAAAAATTTCGAACAGCTCAAAACTCGTAAAGCGTAAAATTGGAATTTAGTTAGTGGTTTTTGGTTTATTATTCATTCTGAATAATAACCCTATGTTTTCGGTCACGAAAAATTTTTTACAACCCCCCCTCAAAATTTGATACTTTACGTTTCAAGACATGGAGATTCCAAATTTGCAATGTCCGTCCGCCGTCCCCCGTCCCCCGTCCGCCGTCCGGGCCGTTTTGTGCCTTTAACGTGGTCTAAAAAATTCGTTCTTTCGCCCAAAAATCCGATTTGGTATCTAGTTGTGCCCGCCATCTCGGCAATCCGATCGGACGAAGCCCGTGGTTGTAATGGGCAAAAAACGGTTAAAAAAATTAACGAAACGCAGTACAACGCGGAGCTACAAGCGTTTCGTCGTTTGAATTCCCTCCGCCCCGCCCGTCTCATTAAAAACCCAACCGCTCTCGAGGCGAGCGAGTGCGGCCTCCCGCTCGCTTCCCTCCCAACGACCGGTCTCTCCCCATTCGCCTTACTCTTCCAATTTCCCCGACGTTTTCGTTTTAATACGATTCAATTTTTTTAGATTCTTTCGTTTCATTCTCATTATGTTTTTTTCATAGATTTTTGGTTAAATTTTGATATTAGTATTTAGCGTGCATGTTTTCATATTAAAATTCAGTTTTTTCTAGATACTTTCGTGTTTTTTTTGTTTATTTTAATATTACGATTCAGTTCTTTTCGGCCTTTTTTTGGGTTTCATTATGATATTTTTCGATGCTGAATCGAACAGGATGGGTCTCGGAGCATTAATGCTAGGTCAAGCTGATTATCCGAATAATAAACCGTTGTGTAATAATTTGCAGCGTTTTGTTTTTCTTTCCGTCCCAAAAAGCAGCAAATATAGCCAAAAGTTCTTCATTCATTGAGTTCTCAAACGGTAAACTCCGCACTGCACATAAACACGGGTACAAGCACAATAGCCACCAAGCTATCATGGCGATCAAAACACCCAATTGTTTCTCAAATATCTGGTGCGTAGCAACACACAACTTTCCGCCACCACCGTAATTTCGAACACCACCTACATAGACGGGCGCTATATCTTCGTTCAACGCATTTTTACAGGAACATTTATAGAGAACAAAATGTAGGGACTAGTTAGCTGAGAGTACTCCGAATGTTTGATCGAAATCGTTAGAGCCGTTTTTGAGAAAATTGAAATACCGATCAATTAATGTTCGACGAATCTCCTTTTCTCAGTTAACTTGGCTTATATCTCCGTTCAACATATATATACAGAAATAATTATAGAGAACGAAATGTGGGTATGGGTGACTAAAAGACACTCTGAACGATTGATCAATTTTGGTGAAGCAGTTACTCCAGAATTTACGGAAATGTTCGAAAAAACGTTATTTTTTACACATTTTGATTTTTATCTCTGTTCAATGGACCGTCACAGGAACATTTATTGGAAAGAATATGTAGGTATTAACTATTCGAAAACATCCTGTGAGTTTGGTGAAAATCGCTGAGGCCGTTTTGCCAAAAAGCGTAAAAAACCTATTTTTGGTTCAGGGCCCATATCTCCGTTCACCATATTTTCATGGATATATGTATAGAGAAGTAAAGTTAGGTATTGATTAGGAAAAGATAATTTGAAAGTTTAATCAAAATCGTTAGAGCCGTTTTCGAGAAAAATGCGAAAAACCCTATTTTTTTGGTACATTTTCGTCCCCCTCCCCTTCCCATCGGTCGAAATCGTCCATAACCTTACTTTGGTGTCTACAAAAAATAACGAACAAAACAAAAAAGAACCAGCTCAATCGGATCAGCCGTTCTCCCGCAAATCGAACTACAGACACACACACACACATACACACACACACACACCCATACACACGGACCACGCGCCGAAATTAGGTTTTTTAGACTCAGTAGGGTCTGAAACGTAAAGATCTGAAGAAAACTCAAATTTTTTTTTGGGCCGATTACTATACTTTCCTTCCCTTCGGGTAGCGGAAAGTAAAAACGGCTGTAACGATTCAGACAAAACATTTTTCGCGAGAACAGTTTCAAATGATGTAACGGTACATTTTTTATTAGTGAAAAAATGGCGAGAGCGGCGCAATAAATTCTCAAAAACATCGATAAGAGTTTTTTTCCCTCATTAATTTCGCTCGAAGGGCATTCTCAGAAAAATTGAGGTGGTAGTCCAATAAACTATCTATACGATGAAGGTTAATAACTTCAGGAATAATTACAAGCAGACCCAGAAATTCCAATCACCTCCGTTTTACTCACTACGATTTCTCACTGATCGTACCCGATTATTCCAAACCGGTGAACACGACCCTTCTCAAAACTATAATGTTAGTCGTGAATCGACTGTGCATCGATGGCTTAATAATAATCTTAGCACAATTAAGGCCTCAATAACGTAAAAAACTTACGTTATGGTAGTACTCAAATGAACTGCATGAAAAATATCGCTGAACGTACCTGGGGCAGATGAAAGTTATGTGATACGTCCAACCATACGACATATGAAGCTAAAATTAATTTTTAAATCGACGTAGACGGAAGAACGAGCATTTTCCGAGTTTGTAGGCTTCAAAATTTTCATTCTCACTAGTCCCGCGCCCTGCACAT
Organism: Pachypeltis micranthus; assembly: GCA_020466155.1. Lineage (NCBI taxonomy): Eukaryota > Metazoa > Arthropoda > Insecta > Hemiptera > Miridae > Pachypeltis > Pachypeltis micranthus. Next base: position 47,581,631 of record CM035769.1, read on the forward strand.
ATCTCTATCGTCCGCTACCCCAACGTTATTGCTCTCCCACCCTCTATACTATTCACGATGGGAATAGAGACTAGCACGAACGCTCAGTTCGGAATATTTGTTTATTTTGTTCCCCGAACAAAAGCGGTTCGTTCGGCCACTTGTTCAAACGCCCCGCGAGTCCCTGAATCGTCACTCCAATTCACGTGAGTTAACGCAAAAGAGAAAAATACTATTTTTATGTCAATTTGAAATCCCTTCGTTGGTTTCTTTAGAAACATAATAACCAAAGAAATAACTAGACACTAGTCATCCGTGGGAAAATGACGAGTGCAGCACAATTTAACTTTCCTTGGCTCTACAAAGTAGAAGGAAAGTTATGTAATCGGTTGAAAAAAAAAAGTCCTACTGAGTCCAAAAATCACTATTTGGAGAAATGGTAAAATGACAGAAACAAATCAGCTCAAACTTGATATCTAGCCTCCAGATTACCATGGGACGAGATCAATACAATAAATAACCAAAAAGTTTCGATTTTTTTCCTTATAAACTCCGCTGAAGTGTTACAAGAATGTTCACGAAAAATTGGTGTAGTTCCCAACAAAATACCTATAGGGCGTTTAAAAACGCTTATAAGATATATGAGGGTCACTACAGATATTCTAGAATCTACCGCCGTTTCGCTTACCACCAGTTCTAAAAATTTTTTACCCAATAACTCGGCAAAATTGATTACTATCCTCTTCAAAAAAATCGTGTTTACAGCCTCATTAATTCTCTGTGTACCAATTGCTCAATCATGGTCCGGGAATGAGAACGAGCAATTCCGGAACTGTAAGCGCTACCGCTTTCTGCTGCCATGAACACAATGAATATGACGTAGAACTAAGGAAAGTGTTGCAACGCGCCAGATATTTTATCTATCGATGGCAACCAGGAATCCCCGTATTATGGCGGTATGAAGCATAAAACACAATTTTATTTGCAATATTTTTCCTTATTGTTCACACGAAGCAAAAAGATCAATGTTCCAACTGTTATTGAGCGTACAGGCAAACCACGGGGCTGTCAACGTGATTGTTTGGGAAGGTTGTCGTTTACTCTTCTGGAGTCGTAGTGTAAACACAGTGTCAGTCAACGGCACGACCTTATCTGTGGTTACGTTCCAGAATTTATCGAGTTGCTCCTAATTACCTGAAAACCATCGTCGAACTCTCGTAGGACTGTTGGCCAATCGGACGAGTAGCACGATTTATGATAAAATAATACGAAATAAAGTGATGAAAAAATCGACTTTAAAAACGAATTGCGCTGCTTTCGTCGTTTTCTCAAGAATGACTATTATGCATTAATTTTAATCAGTTGGTACTTGACGTTTTTTGTCATTATTATAATAATTACAATAACGCTTGAATTATTGTAGCCATTTCTGGGAAAAACAATCAGACGTTTTTACCACTATGATAACTATAGTTAATTTTGCACCATTCTACGTTGTTCTGCAGGTTGGATATCATATTTGTGCTGATTACGCTCACCCATTTTCGGATTAGTTAAGGACAAAGAAAAGAATAGAGGAGCAAAACATTTATGGTAACGAGTACTCCAACTGTTGCGTGTGGTTTGCACGTTTTATATCCCCAGAAAATTGGTTACACAGCCTAGGGATCTTCGGAAATAAAAACAAACAAATAACCACAACCCACAACCGGCGCGAGAGAGAGGCGCGTAAAACAATCAGGTCACGCTCTGTATCTCTCGGATTTGCTGCCCCCAACTGCAAATTGGACACGACGTCCGTCGCTCGGACATTCCGTCATTTTTCCGAGAAGTTTCGTAGCGGTGGTATTCGTTAGTTTCGCCGGATTTAGCTGCGAAAGGCGGTAGCTCCCAAGTGGGGCAGTGGGCCAAAGCTCGAGAGGGAGCTAGTAGCTGGGCTCTGTGTGTATGCGGCGGCCTCTTGCTTCATTCCACTTGCATAACCTTTCCTCCCCGTGCCTTTTGTTAACACTCTATTGGCCGAGTGTGAACGTGGTCAGGAGCGAGATGCTTGTCCCGTTTCAGCCAGCACCTGCACCTTCAAACTAGAATTCTCTGCCAACTTTTCTTCTTTTTTTTTCTTTTCGTAATATCGATCCAACGAGAACGTTCACCACTCGAGAAGAGTTGCAAGGGCACCGTACCATCCCGCAACTATAGCTATTTTAATGGTTTCATCATTAGTTTTCATTTAGTTCTGTCGTGAACTAACGACTACGAACGTTGACATCAGGAGACCCACTAATACGTTATTAATTACCCCAACGCGTCGTTGGTGGCACCACGTGCCAGCCTTCATTTGCATTAGAAATGGAAAGTCTCTCCAGGTTGATGCAATAACGTCGCTTTAAACACACAAATATCCTGTCAACGCAAGAACCCAAGTCTACTTCGCGAGAGAGCACATCAGCGATTTTTATGACTGCCAACTTTTCACTCAGTGTGAACTTGGTAAAACATAACTTTTTCTATAGCTTATAGGACTACCTCCATAATTTTTCTTAGACTTCTAGTATCATTTTAGGGAAATTTATAAGAAAAAATCTGGGCTAAAACCACTTTTTTCGAAATCTTTGACAATGTGCTGTACTCGTCATTTTGTCACGAATGATAAATTTGTGGTACTATCGCGTTATTTGTAGCTGCCCAGTTCAATTGAATTCGTTATCGCAGTTGCTGAGAAAAGAGGGTTGGCAAAATCAAAATTGGTTCGATTCGGCGGAAGCGGCGTTTTTCGGATTTGAAACGCATAGATCTGAAGAAAACTAAAAATATTTAGTGCATAGCAACATCAAACTTTCCGCCAGCCCCGTAAACTCGAACACCAGCGACATATGCTTTACTAGTAGAAGATAATTTGAAAGTTCAATCAAAAGCGTTAGAGCCTTTTCCACGAAAAATTCGAAGAACCCAAGCTTTTGGTACGTTTTTGTCACCCCCATAACCGATAACGAACAAAATAAAAAAAGGACCAGCTCAATCGGCTGAGCCGTTCTCCCACAAATCGAGCTACACACTCACCCAAGGACCACGAGCGAAAGTAGGTTTTTTAGACTCAGTAGACCTCAAAACGTAAAGATCTGAAGAAAACCTAACTTTTTTTTCACACAATTACAATACTTTGCGTACCCTTTGGGTAGCGGAAAGTAAAAAGGTTTTATTCGGCCGATTGCATAACTTGTCTTTCAACTACATAAAGATGAGGAAAATAAACAAGAACCTTAAAAGACCTTGTTCACACATAATATACGGATTTGCCAGATGTTGATCACTCAATGAAGGTCGTGACTTAATTGTGAGCAATGCAATAAATTCAGGAACGTACAACTAGTAGTTTTCTCGCAAGGATACGTTGAGTTCAATTCTAATGGGTTCCTATAAATCGAATGAAAAACATGTTGGATTAGATTGAAGCGTGGTATGAATAAAGTTATGTGATACATCGCCCCGGATAGCTTTCCTATGATTCCAGAACAGTCAATGGGAAACTTCCAAAAAGGCTCTTACATTACCGGTAAATGAATATATGATCACTAAAAAAATACTGTGACATAAGTAGGAGGAGCAGGCGATTAGGTTCTGGAACGTCGAGTTCTACCAGCTTCACGTAAACTGAGCGACAGACTGTCATAGCGATTAAGATCGCTGAATGTACTTGGATTAGGAAGTGTTGCGCCGCACCACATATTTTCTTTGGGCCGATGATTTGTTTTGATACTGGCAGGGTATCGGTATGCGTCGCAACCAACATGAAACGTACGTGGGACAACTGATATTTCGACGACAAACTGCTCGAAAGACAGTAGCATTGACTAGCACCGTGTCACCTGCTATTTGCTCGGCTTTGTAACGCGGGGGTTGACTGAGTTTCATGACAACTTGGTCAACAATCATTGCCCACTGCTCCCTTGCTATACCTTGGACATTGCAGTATAGTTACATGTTCGACTCAGCGGGGTGTGACGCCTCCTCCTTCATACTCCTCCATGACACCGAGGGGTGGAGTGGTGAGGGGGGGGGGTGTAGCTCGGCAAAAGTAACGTTTAAAGCTGGTGGGGCGATGGGAATGTAACGGACGCGTGTCACGGGCAGTTAGTTGCCTTGCGTTATTTCGCGGCCCCCGCGATTTCTTTTTTCGGCTTTCACTTGTTGCGAACCTAAACCTTCCCACCACCAGCTCGGCTCATATTTTGTTTTTTTCGCTCGGCGAACTGCCCTTTCGATTTAGCTGCAGATGATGACGCGCCCCCGTGCTACGGAGGAGAGGCCGAAACGAGTTGGGTCACACCCTAATATTCTTTAGAACGAGAGGCGTTTCAAATCGAAAATGTCACTGGTTTCAGTCATTTCCCTTTTCGACGGTTCGTGAAGTTGCGCAGTTCATTGAAACGACTCTATAAACTTTTCGTGTTCCGCCTAAAAGGGACCGTTCCGTGTCTTCGCAAAAAGTTGCCTCATTATTCATCAGGTTTTAAGCGGCCGAGAAGAAGCACTCGACGCTAAATTATCCTGAAAACACTCACCATTTTTAAGCTCTTTTGTGTTTTCACTTCGCTCTTCAGTTTTTCACTTTACTTAACTTTACGTTCGCAGAAAAGTACAGCCGGTTCGATAACTCGCGTTTCCCTCAACTTTCTGGGACACCCCTTCCTCACCACCAATCACAACCCACGAGAAATATCTAGGAAGTTCATCTGTAGAAAAGAGTGAAGTCGTTCAAATCGTCTCACTAGTACGTTTCGAAAGGAAGTACAAAAGGGCAAGAAATATACAAGCTAGTAAAATAGGTAAGTTTTCATCGGAGCTGAAATAAAAATCAAAATGTGTGGAAAATCATGTTTATTCGAACATTTTCGTAAATTCCGGGGTAACTGCTTCACGACATTTTATCAATCGTACAGAGTGTTTTCTAGCAATCAATACCCACATTTTGTTCTGAGTAATTACTTCTGTATATATCTGCTGAACGGAGATATAAGCCACGATAGCTGGTAACAACCAGATTTGTCGGATATCAATTTACCGTTTCCAATTTTTTCTTTACAAATCTCCCACATCAGACACTAATATTCAGAAAAAAAATCAGGATGATTGTATATTAAACTACCTAGACGGTAGAAGTTCGATAATGGTAATTACATAACCCGGAGAAACCACAAAAATTCCAAACTCGAATGTCGAATAGTTTTGTCGCCGTGTTTTCTGCTCTAATACCAGAATTGTGAACAGAAACCTTCCCAGAATAATGGCATTGGCAGTCTCATTAGTTACCGATAGGGGGACTCTTCAAAGGAAGTCGCGACGTTATGAGCGGCAGGTCAATAAATTCTGGAACTTGAAGAGCTACCAGTTTTTACGTAGAGCATTAAGTTGTTTTACATGTTCATATGAACTTAGTAGCAAATAGATTGGATTACTACGTGAGGCTAAGAAAATTGTGCGTCGCTTAACACCAGATATTCAGTGGGCCTCAACACTCAAGGACCTAAAAAAAACTCAAATTATTTATTCGTACGGCTACGATACTTTCCATACTCATTCTGTGTTTTCATTTCACGAAAACGAAAATTCAACTTAGTCAAATTCGACTCCTTTCGTATTTACGATTGGCAGCTATTTGCTTGCATCGCATTGTGTCTTTTCATATGGCTCCAACGAACAAAATTGTCAGCTACCCAACTCAACGTAACAAACTCGGTCACTTCAAATGCCCTTCGAACCCATGCTGATGAATTGGGGCAGTTGGCACACCAGTGGCATGGGGCAGATGGCATTGCCCTGTCACATCGCTACAGTTGATCCTGTACAACCTCTGCCGCAAGCATATTGTACCAGGGGCGTAATAAAGTGTTAAATTAGACATTTCGGGCAGTGGTTCCTGTCAAATCGGGTTCGCATTGAGCTATTCTCAAGATGAACAGGAAGCAAGTAAAGCTCACGTGCCAGAATAGCATGTTGTGCAAGGACTCACCTCTGAAGTCTTCAAACTGACGAAACATTCCCGGTGGGAGTGCGTAGGTTGGACGAAAACGCCGGAATATCTTGCCGCGCACTGATTAAAGGTATGTTTGCGGACTGGTGGAACACGGAACGAAAATTCCCCGATTAATAGCACTTAATTTCGGTGAATCGCAGATTTACATTAGTTTTACGAGAAAGGAGTTTTTTTCGCGGAACCGGAAACACGACCGCGCTGGTGTCACCAAACTTTGTCAAACAACATTTAATTGATAAATCAGAATTTTCAGTAATTAAATCGGGTTTCTCCAAGGTCGTTCGAAATTATTAAACGAGAATGAACAAATCTACGATTAAACTGACCAGCCAATTTTGAGACTGAGCATTGTCCTAAAGCAACGATTTACCGACCACTTTTACCCGCATATGTTTGTTTAAATCTACAAATGTTGGGGTTCACGAGCGCACTAGCCTATTGATCTACAACTAGTTGACTTGATTTGCAGAGATATTTTAACTTTTTAGAGTCCTCTTCAGATTTGTACGTTTCAAGGGCTTAAGTCCACAAAACACTATTTGCTTAAATGGTCCGTGTTCCCGTGAACGCGAATGTGGCTGAAACTAATCGGCTCAAATGCCATATTTAGCTTACGTTACTATCGGACGTTAAAATAACGGCAAGAGCAAATCGGCTCAAAACTAACTATAGTTATCATAATGATCAAAACACCTTTACTTCCATATTTTCTCAGAAAATCTACAACGATTTTGATTAAATTTTCAGTACGAACTGCTCCGAATAACTACGAAATGATAACTTTCGATAGATTGTCCCGTGAGTTCCGCCTAGTAGTGGAATTCACCTCCCTGTTTACTGTGAGTCCTACATCTCTGAGACCCGTCCTATTCGATTCAGCACCACAAAACACCTAGGAAACGATACCAAACACGACGTAAATGCAATGAAAATACCGGTATTTTGTGCCCATAACAACCAATTGGATTGACGATGGAGTTTTTGTGTGAAAGAACGGAATTTTTAGACCACGTCACAGGCAGGATATGGCCCGGACTGTGAACACTTCAGATTTGGAATCCTCATGCTTCGAAACGTAGAGGGGGGAATAACAATTTCCTGACCGAAGACCGGAAACATAGGTAGATTATTCAAAATGAATGGTAAACCAGAAGTATATTGATAGTCTCACGAACCTCCTGCACACTGATGGTAACTCAATCAAGGTTGTGATACAAGTAGGAGCGACTCAATAAAGTCTGGAACCTTAAGCGCCACCAGTTCCTACATCGTTATAATTAACAAATAAAACACAAATTTGATTAGTTTCTAGCGTGAATAATCGCTGAATGCACGTGGGGCTAAGAAAGTTTTGTGAAGAGTCGGTCCAGATATTTATTTTTAAGATAGACGATACATGCCTAACCTGTTATTATTGCTCATTTGTTTCAACGTGAAGTGGGATATGTTATCCGTTTATTCTACTCCTCATTTCTATTCCTACTTCTACAAAAATAAACTGAGGTAGAGCATTTCGGTTGGTATTAGCAGCCGTTATTGTCGAGGACCAAAGCAGACCCAACGAAGAACAAAGGAGTTCGAACTGGACGAAATTTGTCTTTCAACAGAAACCGGGTAATTGGTCCTCTACCAAATCCAGTGTGTGTTCGAATGCTCAGATGACATATCATTGCACCAGAATCATGTTATAACGAACTATCCAACACAAAATCATAACCTTCTCGTTTCTTTGAACTGCCGAAATGAACTCTGTAACGCCTTTTGTGCGTTTCAACTAAGTGAAATTCGCGAAACAATTCAACACAGAATGAAAAGTAGTTATAAAACTCATATTATAAGTTACACGCAGCGTCCCGTCCTCAAAACGGTCTTTGTTTGGGCGAGCGGTAACCGCGACGCATCGAGTCAACTTTTAACCGCTACGACTCCGTTTTGAAGAATTCGCGGTTAGTTATAATGTATTAATCGTGAACCACGTTGGTGAAACCCGTTATATTGCATAGTAAATCTCAGATCAGTGATGATTGATGATTGCTTTAAACGACAAATGTGTGCGTTTGGTGAAACCTCCGGGTGACTCGACTTCCGTTGAGAGCGGACTGAGAGGCAGTGGACGAAGCGGAGCCGGAGCCGCGGGAGTCTCCCCGTTGAGAAGAGCAGCTCGGAGCTAACTGCAGACGCTCGAACAAACCAAAGGACTGTCTAGAAAGACAAGCCACTGTTTTTTAAATAATCAGTATTTGTATATTGTTCTTAATATTCCCCCGACAGTCCATTGAACAGAGATATAAATGAAAATGTGTCGAAAATAATGAATTATTGTACATTTTTGTAATCCCCTGAGTAACAGCACCAAAGGATTTCATCTATCTTATGTAGTATCTTTTATCAACCTATACCCACATTTCGTATTCCGCGATTATTTCTGTATCTATTTATTGAGTGGAGATATAAGCCACGATGCGTGAAGAAAAAAATTTATGGAATAATATAATTTGTTGGTTTTCCTGTTTTCTCAAAAACGGCCCAAACTCTTTCGATCAAATTAACAGAGTACTCTCAACTGATTAGTACCTACATTTTTTTCCATAAATGTTCCAGAAGAAATGCGCTGAACGAAGATATAGCGCCCATTTATGTAGAAGGACGTCGAATTTACGGGTTTGAGGAAAGTAGAGTGTAGCTACACACCAAATAGTTTTAATGTAAAGGGACCATTACATTTGTAATATTCTTCTATGGGACAGACATTTCTCGCTCTTAAGTTCTTTGGGTCAAATGCCAAACACGTACAGCATAATCCGTTGATTTTTATGCTGAATTGATACATAAATTAGGACGCAAGTGTGAGTGCACGCAGAATACGGTTGACGTTTTATTCACAAAGCCAGTAGGTCGGGGCTATGCCTTGGACGAATGAGTCATCGTCGGCTAGGGGATTAGGGGTGGTTTTGGTTGCGGGAGACAAAGTAGTCGAGGTGTTTTCGCATGGATTTGTCGGGCGGATGGACACGCATGGGTCTTATTCCAAACCAATGGTGGGAAGTGAAATATTCTTTTTTTTTGTAAGGTTTGCTACTAATCTAAACGACGGAACTGTGATCGGGAGCAAGTGCCCCAGATGTCTAGAGCGTATGTCTAGGTCGGCCAGACGAGGGTTTTGTGTACGAGAATTCTATTATGGAGCGATGTGTATTTGTCGTTAAGTAACGATTTTACCTGATTAGTTCTACTGCGTAGGCGGTTGAAAGTTACGTGGGTATGTGTGTCGATTTGGATGGATTAACTTTTGTCCGCATTTAGAACGAACTCTCCCTTTTGCCAATGATTTGAATATTGGAATGTTGAACTGATTTGTCTCAAAATTAACAACTCCATTCGCGGGCCTCGTCTCAAATCGATACATCAAGCACCGACTGGCGCATCGATATAACCAAACGACAGCTGGAGCCAGCCAGGCCGGATCGTACCCATTCCGTCACGAGGTGCTACAAGGTAGTTGGTGTAATTGGGCACTAAAAAACAACATTTTTCTAGCCGATTACACAGCTTTGTTTTCTACATTTCACGGCTTGCGATCCACGAAATCGTTATTACTGAACATGAGCAACAAAAGGCGCAATTTGCACTATTCAACAAGGGGAATCATTTCCAAGAAAAGCACACTGGGGTTCGCAGCTGCCCCAGGCAAAATTAAAATCACTGAGCGGTAATAAAAGTATCGCAATACTGTCGAGAAAAAGTATTTTCGAAGTTCTAACGAAACGTAAGTTGTGGGCCACACATTTCCTCGTCAATCACTTCACTTCGTACTTCACTTGTCTGCGTTATAGTGGTGTACAGATGGCCAATCGAGCGTCCGCTTCTGAGGCCCTAATCGTCAGAGACAGCCGAGTTGCTAATTCATCGCCACAGGTTTACTTAAAACGTCCTCGCTTTCAATCTTATTTCCACTCCGCATTCGTTTCGACGACGTAGTTGATACCGAAGAATCACTTCACCATTGTCTCCATAGAAATGACAGAAGGCCAAAAAAGACAAAGCCCCCGCAGTTCGGGAAAAGTTAACGGAGATAAAGCCGACAGCTCTCTAAAACAAAGAACGTCGTCACCGGATTTTATGGCGGTTCAGAGGCTGAAATCTGTTGTACGAGTCCCAACTGTTCAGCATTAGTTCCTCACAAAATGGCTCCGAATGGGATGATCTCTATAAAGCGACGATTCCGTCGATTGTGCTAGATGAGCGGGAAGAGCTTTGTTCAAACACTATAACCCCGGCACAGCTCAGAAAGGTCTTCCATAACTAATCCCACGTATCAATCGTGTCAGGAGCGGGAGAAGCTTGTGGTGAAATGTACAAAACGAAGACACGAATAGAATTTATGTTGAAGAGGAAAATCACCAAATACAGCCACACATTTATCTTCACAATAGTCAACATTATACATTTATAACGCGTTAAATCCGTAGATTAAAAAAAAATTGAAACACTAGAATGAAAATAGTATTTTAGCGGCATTTCAATATTAAAGGTTTTGAGATGCAGTGGAACACCCCACATACCTCTTCGTCCGTTATTGGTTATACTGGCATAACCTCAAAGTGATGAACATTTACATCGTCCATTGCGACACTTATCAAGGGTCGAATGATTTCATTCTTCAAGTTTCCATGTGTGTCACTTCTCGCTTAGCCATCATATTAAAACATCATAATTCCAAGAAGTTGTTATTTGAAGGAGGAATCGGACACGAAACCAAAAATCCGCATCAACCACAAAAACGCAATGCGAACACGAACACAAATGAATGGACGAGCAGGTCTGTGAATGTTATGTACAAAAACAAAACGCCTCTGAGAACAGGAAAAATAAACGTACCAGGCGGGCAGTTCTCTTGATCAGCGACAGACTAGATTTTCGTGAATATAGAAAACTAATTTCATTTACCGAAATTATTACTGAAACCTTTTGAGGCTTTCGCCAGAACTGAAAGAAGGAAAAATAATTATCGGGTACGTTCAGGTCGTTCGATGACAACTCATATATGACCACGCCTTCAGTTCACAACTTTCCAGTAGCAGCTCAACCGTCTGGGATTTTTCGGAACTGGCAACCCGACGCATGCGCACTTGCGTTCGCTCGATCCAGAAGGCATGTTAAAAGAAGACTGATTGAGGTGTTGACTAACCATTCTAAACGACTGAACACCGTACGGATCTCACCACAAAACGAAAACTTGCCGCCATCGACAGTGGTCGTTAGAGAAACGACAAGCGAGATGAGAATCCGAGTCAAAGGGGCGTGACACGTACGAGGAGTTTTTCCCCAACACCCAGCAATGTCTTAGGAGAAAGTGGGTTGATCCAGACCACTGGACGGGTTAGTTACGACTTTATGGTGCCTCCACTTCTTTTCACTGAAAGACTCTCCATCATGCACGTCTTTGGCCTCCAGTGCAGAGGAAACAAGAAACCACATGCTGCTCCACTGTAGTTTCTACAACAGTGAGTGACGGTTGGTGGGAAGGCAGACAAACCTAGCAGCATTGACTTGATGGCTAAGAAACATGGTCACAGTTGATCATGCAGTTGAAGTTGCCTTTGAAACTTACCAACTTAGCAAATAGTTAGATCAGGTGGGAAATCAGATTAAGAACTCCTCCCAGATGGTACAGGATTCCTCAGGTGGTCAGACTTCCACGAGGTTTGACATGGGCAACAGTTCTCCACCGGGAGAATGGCGAACGACCCAATACCTGTCGTATCTCCTCAGGTCTGGGTTCAGTGGATACTGCGGAAGTGGCCGGCCTCTTTCATGGTAAAGAAACCGCAACCTCCATGACAGTTGACTGATATAAACCATTTGAGGGTTTAGAACAGTAATTTGAAAGGTAACAGGCCTGTTACTTCGAACCTGGTGAAGATTTTAACTTTTGCAAACTGCGACTCTGTTCAGATTCAGCTTAGAATGCTTGAAAGAACACAACTGATTAGTAGGAGCAAAATCCCCAGGGCTGAGTGAAGTGGTGTGATGCGCTGCACCTGCGGTTTTCAATCAGACACAAACAGGTTCCTTCGAAAAAGAATGAAGACGAAAAATGCGAAATCCAGGAGGATCGGGTTAATTCAATTTTCCAACAGCCTCCCCACTCAAACACTTCAGAACGGCGTTCGAAAGCCGGGGATTTAGGTGAGCAGCGTGGCTCCATGACGTAGTTTTAAAGCCTCCCACTCGTCGATTCAGCACTTTCAGTCCTTCGAAAAGCGTGGGAGGCCGAAGGGTAGGGGAAGGGGAATGTTGGAGGGTTCGAACCGCGTGGGTGATCCATCCAGGGGGTAAGCGAGTGGGCGACTAGTTCACCCCCACGTCGAAACCTTCTCCCTTCATCCCTTCAGATAAATTTTTCCTCGACGTTTACTCCATTAACCCCGCACGATCTCGTCATGTGACGTTAGTTATGGAAATGCCTCGACCCTTGCCTTCGAATTTCGTACATTTCGACAGCGAAGCCTTACGCTACAAGAAGAGCTGCCTCCGCACATACGTCAGTAAAAATGTTCGGAGCGATATGCCGATTCTTGACTGACAACAATATCCCAAAGTAGTGAATGAGATTTTGATTCCCCGAAATTTTTTTACAATTATTTTTAATTTCATCCCACTAAATTGAGGGAAGTATTGCAACCGCACCCAAAAAAGAGTTTTCTTCAGATCACGTCTTGGAGGCCTAGTGAAGCGACAACAAAACCTAATTTTTTTGGGGAGCGTGGCAGATTTGCAGAACACCCGGACAGTTTGAGCTTTTTTCGAAAGCTATCAAATCGATGGTTTCATCTCCGAAAATTAGGCGATATAGGCCGATGAAGCAAAACGATTTTTTTTTTCAACTGTTTCATTAAACATTGTAGGAGTCTCAGAACCCTTTGCAATACGAAATAAACCACTCTGTGCGGTTCAATAAGATGTGATGAAGTGAACTTTAGGCGATTTCTATGCTTCTTATCGCATTTATTAGTAGAGAGCTGTGTTGAGTGAGTTTACCTGAATCCGTCGCAGATTATCGCTCTAGTTTGTCTGAACCAAAACCGAGTGTTTTAAACAGTTCGGATGTTGAGAAACGAGACTGCGAGCGGAGGTGAGGGGGGAGCTGTTCTGCTCTAGATTACTTAGGCCTTGCACTAGAATCTGGGGCAATGGTTTTTTACTAAAGCTCCGCTCGGGCCAGGAGTGGCATCGCATCCTCCCTCAACAGTCTGGGCGTGGCAGTCCTCCGCCCTCGCACCCAATTTCAAATTTCTTGCATAATCTCCTCACTCCGTTCAATATTTGTTTGTCTCGCGAATTTATCATAAGCTTTCCCTAATAACCGGTTGTCCGTGACCGACGGAGTCTGACCCGCTCCGACAAGATTTCGCTTTCTCTTATTATTACTGACCTTTGCTACTTGCAATTTTTTCAATGCTCCATTACCTGAATCATACTATCGCCTGATTTGGGCGTCGTTAACGCTTTAAGGTCGCTCTACGCAGTCCTACATTATTGAAACTGATGACGCAATAGTAAAACGATAAATAATGACCCATCTGCGCACTGTTACGCGCTTATGGTACTTCCTTTATTGAGGTCTCTCAAGTCCGAACGCCGCATCTCAACGCATCGTACGTGCGCCTGTGTCTGCAGTTTTCCAGAACAACGACAGACAACACAGTTGAGGTTGTTCTCTTATACATCCCGTTTATGTGACGCCAAAGTTCTCAAAACAACCGCGTACGTCAATAAATTACCGATACAATGGTAATTTAATTACAGCTATAAGATTATTAGGAGTAGCCCAGAAATTCAAACTTTTTGATGCCCTTAGAAGAAAGAAGCAGAAAGAAATGTTAAGTAATGCGCTAAACAAGAACGTATTTTCAGATCTTTACATTTTAAGGGCTAATGAGTGGGGAAATTTGTGTGTGTGTGTCTACACGGTTGAACTCAAATCAGCTCGAACTCAAGATCTAGCCTGCAGGTTAGCATGGGACGCCACAATACAGGTTAGTTATTATAGTGAGCTAAGACTATTTGTTTGCAGCAAATGCTGCATTTTTGACCTCGGAATACCACTTGCCCTAACAGGACTCCCTGGCACTTAACGGCAAGGTCATTGTTTCCCCAAAGACAAATACCTGCGGAAATTCCACGTCCATGGTTATTTCTAACAGCTGTTGATTTCCCCGAAGTGGGTTTTTCCTTTCTTTATTTTCCCTCTCGTCAATTTCAAATTCCTCTCCACAACAGACAGCTCCTCCCTAACTCGTTCACCTACGAACTCTTGCGAAAGACTCATCTCCCTATGCTCACTCAGATTCACTCCTTCATCAATTCTCAGCCCAGTTACAGTTACGCATTACGAGTCGTCCTCTTGTGTCGCTCTTTTGTACACACGCTCTACTCAATTCATTGCCCATTTAATATGAGAATCGCTTAATGCACGAGGGGCTGAGGAAAGTTGTGTCACGCGACAATTCCAGTCCAATCGAAACGAATATTTCAAAGGACATCTTCATGCTATTCCAATGTACGGCCTACATGTGGTAAATTCAATAAAAGTCATCAAATAAGTGGGAGCAACCCACAAAATAGCGGAATGCGCACTGCCGCAGTTATTCAATACGACCGTAGAGAACTAGGAGCAGCCCTCTACATTTCAGAACATTAAGTGTCACAGGTACTGAGGGCAACTTGTCTTCCCAGAACCATTTGTCGATTCGAGACGTTGAATTGCATTAGTCGGCAGATGTGAGTCTGTGGGATGTCGAGGTGCGTCGCGCTTGATATTTTATTTCTGCGCGTGATCCATCAATTATCAATGGTGAAAAAGAAGGGGTTAGATCCTGGGAGTGTTTAATCGCCATCCTTGGGATGCATTAATCTTCCGTCAACCGTGCATTTAATTGCGGAAGAGCCGTCTAAAGGCCGGGAAATGTGTTGCTACTCATTTTCACGCTGCACTGTGCCGGCCTTGTTTTCTGCGCAACGTCGTAATACGCCCCCCCCCCCGCGTCACGTTCTTATTCTCATAATTAGGTTGTGGAAGCGTGAAGTTTCTTCCTGGAAGTTGCAATGTCTACGGATTGTGAGATCCACAATCGTGCCCAACTTTCAAGAACGGCCCCTGTGAACCCTGAGGATTGAAGAGGTTCTCTGGGCGAAGGGATTTTTTAAAAAAACCGGTGACTTCAACCCTTTGAATGGCGCCGCTAATTGAGTTGGTTTTTCGAATGAAGCGGTTTGGAGTGGGCCCCTGAGGTTTGAAGCTGTCCGCGAAGAAGTGCGGGAAGTGACACTTGGATTTGAATGAATAATTGAACAAGTGTATTCGTTGAATCCTTCCGTGAGAGTTGACCTATTCAACGGTTGAAGCACGTAATGAAATTGACACCTCATGTTCCGCATTCACAATGAATTGCCATTTAAAGGCTCCATTTCGTCGTGTATTCGTGAGAAAAAATTACGCTTTCGTTTTCTGTAGTTGAACGACCATAATTTTTCATTTTCCGGTCGCTGCTCAATGACGTGGGGGAACTATCGTAACACACAGTTCCGGCCGGCTTGCGGTTTTTTCGCTATTACTCACAAGTATTTTCTCATAGCTCCGGGAAGGTGTGTGAATGTAACCTAGACAGACTCTCAAGGTCGGGAGAAAGCGACTCATTTAGAAGCCATTATGTTGACGACTCTTGTTTGGGTGAGGATCACTCCTCGTTGAATTGAAACGACTTCCTATCGCTATTGACTTCGTCCTTCATCCTCTCAATTCTCCTGTACGTAAAATTAGACGTGCGAGAGAGTCGAATGATTTGTCCTCAACTCCTTTGCCAACAAGTAGACTTTGCTGCACTCAACTCTGACGCACTATCTGTATATTTTAAACGCATATATCTGTTCTACAGATAGAGAAATAATTTTAAAAAGCAAAATGTGAAGTACGAAACCCCGCTGCACCAGTTTGAGAGTTTCGGCATTTACTCTGACAAAATGTGAAAGCGTTCGAAAATATCTCAAATCTTTCCTCAGCCC
Source organism: Pachypeltis micranthus (assembly GCA_020466155.1). Classification (NCBI taxonomy): domain Eukaryota; kingdom Metazoa; phylum Arthropoda; class Insecta; order Hemiptera; family Miridae; genus Pachypeltis; species Pachypeltis micranthus. The sequence continues at coordinate 47,597,709 of CM035769.1, forward strand.
CGCGTACATTTACAACAAATTCCACGTTCTTTTCACTCACCTCATGTGACTCGGCTAGAACTCAAAGTGAGAAATTAGTAAGGCCTAACGCTCCGAAATGTATTGCGCTGCTCCTACTTATGACCAGACTTGTATCGAAATGACTAGCGTATAGATCATTTACAGAACATGATTTTTGTTAGCAACTTTCCCATTTATTGCTCTGGAGTTACGGGGTAAAAAACTGAGAAAGAAGGAAATCGGTCAAAATACGATAGTTCGAGTTTCGGACTTTATTAGGTTGCTCCTAATTATCTTACGATAATTGTTCAGGGCACTTTGGACTACCAGGACGATTTCTGTGAGAATATTAGCTTCAAATGAGCGGTAATTGTAGTAAAATCGATTTTTGTCGGAATGTTTAATAATTTATTGTGCTGCCCTCGTGATTTTAACGAACCCAAAAATGTTATAGTAATATCACGTCACCTCCAGCTGCCTGCACGAAAAAATAAATCAAAACCGCCGAGCCATTTTAAAGAAAAACAATTTCCAGTAGCTGTACTTAATTTTGAACTAATTTTGATTATGGCCTTATTGTGGGGAGTCATGTTGAGCAGTAGGCTGAATATCAAAGTCGGTTTGATTAGCTCGTAGTCGCGACAACCACACATCAACTATTTCATCAAATTGTATTTTTCGAACTTGGAAGCCTCTGAAACGCAAAGATCCGAAAAATAAAAAATTGTATTTCAGCAGATTTTTTTTGTAGAGCTAAATAAAGTAAATATTTGGGGAGTTGGTTCCTAGAACGACTATAGGTAATTTTTGGTTAATTTGCACATCAAATCGTTTATATAAACGTCATCTTTTGAAATCTTGGAATTCCGAAGGTGAAAGTTACTCAAAACACAGTTAGTTCTTGATTTCCTATGACTGAGAAAAATAAAATATATTTCATGGGCGGACGACTGGGCGGCGAGGAATTGGCACGTCTAGTGGCCCAAGCTTCACTCACTGTTCCCATTTATTCTCAGACGTTGGAAAAAGTTGAGCATATCGATTTCCCTTTTTACCTCTATCGAAAAAGAAAATCGTGCAGTTTCTTCAGCGGTATAAATATCCTCGAACTATGTTGAAGAAGCACGCAAACTGTATATTATTAAATTGAGCAAGCTCTCAAATAATTAATAAAATAAAAACCGCAGATGATTTCAAGAAGGAATGAGCCAGTTGTACGCGCTTTCTTCTTCCTAAATTTCCATCGCTTCAGCCTTGTTGTAGGGGGGACATAGAAGCCCGAGAAAGTGCGTTAGGCGTCACATAATATTTCGAAAAACATGTTTGCCTAAAACGTTGGTCGTATTATGATTGTTTTAAACCTCACGGGTTGATAGAACAGTACTTACAATATATTACTAACCTTTTGTTCCCTTATACGAAAAAAGAAAACGGAACTGAATCACAAATTGTCAGCGTTTTCCACGTACCTGAAACAGAAAAACTAAGTTAGTTACCGAATAATACCGTATAACATTCACATTTTTACTTTCCATTAACCAAAGTATCGTAACAGTGTAATGAAAAGAATTAAAACTTTCAGAACTGTGCCTGCGACTAGTCAGATTTTATGAGTGAATGGCCTGATTTATTGAGCCTTTGTTTTGAGCTTGAGTTAGTTTTGTTGTTGAGTTTTGAAGGGACGAAAACAATGTAACGAGAGATTTCCATTGACCGAACTCTACGGGGGAAGGACGGGGGCAAAACGTACTAAAATCGATAGGTTGAACCGTTCTGGAGAACCAATGCAATTTTTGCGCAAGAATGCGATGGAACGGGAACCCACTAGTTTTTCTGCAGAGCACAACGTAATTACACTCAAATATTGGACGTAATTTCAAATTACCGCGTCACAGGGAATGGGAAAATGTTTCTGCTATGATTCACGAATATTGTACGATGACCGGAATTTCTTAAAGTGACAGATTATATTTACAAGCACGAAGGAGACCATCAAGACAGCTGTGTCTTTCACTTACATGCAGAGCACATGACCCTGAAAATTACCATTCATTACCAAAATATGCTCCTCGACCACTGAGCACTGGTCCGTCGACAAAACGATAGAGACCATTGGACAGCCTAAAGTGTACAAGGGACGACGTGTCGAGTATCTCATCATCCAGTAATTTCCTCAATCCGACACACGCTCGCGACTTATCATTTCAGGGTCTTTGCTATAGGAGTTCTCTGACTCCAAGCAATTTTATCGAAGCTAAACTTATTGCGCCCATCTGCAAACAATACACGTTCCAGTTATAATCGACAAAGTGGCCGTATAACTTGAGATAGTTTGCTGTCGGTTTTCCAAGGAAACATTCTTCGTCTGAATATAATCGGTCGGGATGCCGGCGGATTACGACACAACTGGCTCAACGGCGGAAGACGTTGGAACTGAAGGTCAGAATAAATAGACAGAAGCAGTCGGTAAGTCGAGCCCATTTTTCTAGCGAACGAGAGAAACTGAAGATTTATAATGACATCCGGCCAGTCCTCGGTTTTCCAGAAATGAATCCCAAAACTACTCCTTGTTCGGGTGTAGACACTTGAGCTGAAACAACTAGAGTCCGCCGAGGTAGTGACAACTTCGTTTTGAAGACCTTGAAGTAGCTAACCACGATGGGGAATATTCGCAAAACGATAGCAGGCTGCCGGCTGAAGTCAAAGAGCTGTGCTTACAGTTATCACTCACATCGACCATACGCTCACTAACATCTTACTCAACTGAAAGTGAACTTCACCAAGCCGTATTTATTATAAGTTGGCAAAACTGGCAGAAAGGTCTTCACACTCGTCGTTATTCATTCCACTCAGGATCAATTACTTACAAAAACTTCAAACAAACGAAACACAAAGCGAACTATCAAGACTGATACGAACTGTTAAAAACTACTGAACTATTAAAAATATTTAAAAAATGGATACTTTCACGAAAATAACACGAACTATTATCAAATAAAATATCACCTATTAAAACTTATTTTATTTCGCTTCGAAAAAAGAACGTTGTACACATGATAAGGCATTCCGTGGATATCTCATTGACCTTGGACATTTTCATACGCGAGGGTTTTCCTCAAGTGATCATTTACTTGACGACTACCAATACGAAATTCTCTTGAGTAGCCCTCACGTGCCCCTTCAGTGTCACAATCACTCCGAATGACGACTACGAACAGTGTGCAAACGTTTAATGATACACTAGGTACTCAAACAGACCAGGACAGGGACCGTGGTGTGTTGTGGGGAATTTCTCTTGAAGCATTGGCGAGTTCTTTTTTCAGACCAAACACATAAACGCTTTAATTTGAAATATACGTAAAAGATGCTTGAGATTAATTAAGCTTTCGCCAAATACTTATGAGGAGCATTCAAAACCTGTACGTGAAACTCCCTCAAACTTTACCCGCAACAGGTTTCTGATTGCAGAGCACAAGCCACACTCTTCTTGCTGTGAAATTTGAGCTAGTCTGGTTAGGCAATGTTGTTCACAAGCAGTTTTCGGGGGCTCGCTCGATAAGTTCTGATACGTACAGATTTGTAGATACTCAAAATAGCTCTTGGGTTCACGACAAATCACGAATTTCGTAAGCCGCACTTCCCGCTCTGAATGTTTTACATGCACCTAACATTTTATTGGCGGTTCAAACAATCAGGGCAGCTGTCGGGAATGGTCGACAGATTCGGCCGACTTAAAAATCAGGCGGTCCAGTGTAAACGAATCCTTAGAAAGCAAAACCAGCCGGGAATCGAGAGAAAGCTCTCGAGTTGAGGTTGAGGCTGAGAGAGCGGAAGAGTAACGTTTTTCGAGGCGTTAAGGGGGTTCCACGTTTCACTTTTCAGTCAACAGCACGAAAATGGCGGCACGCGACCAGCAACGGGAAGCACACAAGAAAATAGGTCGATTGAATAACAGTTTACGCCGCAACAATGAGATAAGCAGGATGTAATTGAGTGGGCAAACAACAACCCCCGAAATTTCAAATCTGCGAGTGACCCACAAACTGCCCTGTAATTCGTAATAAATTAATCTCAATGATAACACTACGCTACAGGATTTCCCTCAAACGATTCGAAGAGCTTTTTTCCGAAACTGTACAAGCCCACAAAATATTTTACATTTTCGATTTTGAATTATTTGGACTTATTTCAGCAAATCTTCAGATTTTTCAGGTTTTGCAAACCAAGGCGCAACCGACAGAAGAGAAGTACGTAGTTGACGTTCTAATTGACATCCGACGCGTGTTTGGTAATCCTTTGATGGCCACCGCTTCTCATTAAAATGTCGAGAAACGTCTCGAAATCTTCAGAAGTTGCCTGAGTAAATTGGGGCTGCACCCACAGAATACAAGACGAGCCTCAGTTGTAAGGACCAATGAGAAAGAGTGCCGAAGAGTCGGTAAGAACTCGTTTTCTGAGAGGCCTAACACCGATTCGTGACTGCTGATCCGTGCACTATAAGAGATTCAGACTTAAACGATTTTCACCGCACTCACAGAATACCTCCAACCAGTTAGTACCTATATAGTGTTCACCATAAATGTTCCATTGACATTCCGTCGAACAGAGATACCATCCAAAATGCACCAAACATTTTTGACGTTGCGTTTACGATATTTCCACAGTATCGGGAGTGTCTTTTAGCAATCTACACCCACGTCTTGTTTTCCACAAGTATTTCTGGGACTATTCGTTTAATGAAGATATAAGCGAAGATACATCAGATAATTACTAAGTGGAATTATCTCATAATATGGCTGAACTAAAAATTTCGATTGCACGCGGAATATGCACGCTTCCTCTAAAATCTACTCAACAGGTTGTTACTGATTGTTCAAGTAAGCTTACTCTTTTCTCAACAAGAAATATCTGATGCTGCATCACATAACACCAATCTATTTGTCACTCAGCTCATAGGAACTTGTAAACCATAACGTTCTACGCAGAAACTGGATGCGTTACAATTCCGGAATTAATGGAGCCGCTGCTACGTATGTCACGACTTTCATTTATAAACTAACGGATAGGGGATAGACGGGACTCTCAACACGATTTTTCTGGTAACGTTAATGGCAATAATTGTGGAATTATACAGGAAAACCAGCTACCAAGTTCGTTAACAAAAGCGTTAATTTGAATCCGAGAACTTTCGTTGTTCCTGATTATGTAATGAACATGATTGAACTTTCATCGTATAGACAGCTTATTGGACTACCAACTTTATTTTGGATTACGAGGAACAAACTACACCGAAATGTATAATTCATTGTACCATACAAAAAGATTGTTACGGTCATTTTGGAGAAAAAGTAGTTTGTGTTTGGCTTACTACGATAATGATAGTGAGGCGAGACCAATTTTTCTCATACCCTTATTTTGGCGCCCCTTAAATAATCTGCAGGCTAAATATCAAAGTTGAGTGACTTATTTAGTTGTGCCGCTTTTTCTAAATCTCTTTCACACACGCAGCTCATTTCTTCAAACGGTGTTTTTCTGACTCAAAAGAACTTGAAACCTAATGCTAACTTGTGGACTGTGCTACGCGAGACACAGATTAACGTGATATACTTTTGGAAGAGCATAACACTTACAGTTCTGCAGATAGTTCGAGGTGGCCGTAGTCGCATTACTTCAATTTAAATTTGATGCGACAAACGAGTGAGACTAATTTTTGAAACTCCCCCCAAAAGCATGTTATCACGGTAGAGAAACTAATCAAAACAAAACCGTACGAATGAGAGCGCATTACAGCGGGAACTGGTTTTTCGGGAGGTTTCATTTCTAATGCGCCTGGACGATCGATAAATCGCTGCGCTCGATTAATCGATTCGGATAGTGCATGGGGGAGACATCGGCTGGACACAGCCGCGCCGCGCCGCGCCGCTTTTCAAACATTAGAAACAGTAGCTCCTTCAGAGAACTTTCCTTTCACACCGTGTTGGCGAACCAACAAACGTTGTGACCAGAAATGGTCGGGGATCATTAATAACTCTATATATTTGGAGTGAAGAATCACTCAAATTTCCTTTCTCACCCGGATGGTGAACTATTCTTTAGGCGAGTGTGTAGTTGCAACTATCACGTAACAAGCACCAGCACCACTGCGGGGTATACGTTCGGAATAACGGAAGGCAGCCGAGTCGCAGTGATTTGTAGAGGACTGGCAGGCCAAACTAACCCAGAGGCCAATACGTAAGAATTCTGCGTAATTTGCACAAAGCTGCCTTGAGAACCGGTTTTCTAAATCCAGTCAGGCACGGAACTACGTTTATAGATGGAACTGAAGAGTGAGAAGTTGTAGACATTTTGAAAACAGTCAATTAACCGATTATAAAAAAAAGAGGATCTCACCGTTTGTGGAATGAAGAGCAGGTCAGGTCTCTCTACTTTAATGACGAGCGTTTCAGAGCATTTAGAATCAAACAGCCTGAGGTCAAGAATGAGGAATGACACAAATGAACCGAGTTCCCTTGGTCCGATTACGGAAAACGGCCTCGACAGTAAAACTTAGGCGCTTTAAAGGTACTCGACATTGAAACGGGTGAGGATTTAAAAGGCATCAAGAGTGATATTAGGTCAAGATCATTAGGGTGGGAGTTGACGTCACAATCTCGGCAGTCGGCTGGTTAGGCGCTTTCCAACCTTTACATAACCTGGTTCGCTGATAACCTTCCATTCACTTTCCCCTCCTCCGCTTGTGCAACGAGCTTGCGAAGTGGCATGCCCCAGTTTTATTTTCTTAAGGGAAGAGAGAGGGTCATTTAGCTAGCTATAATTCTGAGGGCTTTATCTCCTCAACTAGATCGCTCTACGGCTCAACTGCTTCACGCATGCGCGCCTCTAATGAGTCCGCATACGCCCATGACATTGCAAAGCGACGTTCGCTTGAAATCCAATAGCTTTAATGACGATGCAAATGAGGTGCTCTGCTTCTTTTTTAGACAGCGCTTTTCTCCAGTCTGTGCGAGACTTGACGCGACTGATGCTCTGCACCACCTCACAACCGCTAATTGTCTCGTGTAAGGTGAAATAAGTCTCAATCTATAGTAAAGATTAGGCTTCGAAAAAAGCCAACCTCCATATGTGATGGAACTCAACCGGCTTTGTAATGAGCCGTCGATTTTATCGACGGGTTTCTACTGCAAATGTCAAGTAGCACTCATTTGCTTCTTTACCTCTCCAAACCAGCGTGCCACTCCTCGCAGTAATTCTCCTCCGGGAGCGGTCTTTCGATTCCACGTTGGTAGAGAATGAAGGCTTCAGAAAGGTGTACGCACAAAGCAGTTCAACGGATCACGTCTGAGGTCTCTAAATAGCTTCAGGAGGTACAATGGAACGTCTTAATGAGAAGATAACTGCACTAATGAGTCCAATGTCAGGCGCTCATATTCACGACAAAGGTAACATGCCGTAGATTCGCAACTAGGCTGCAACAAAGCCCCAAGTGCGTTAAAACACGATAACGATATTTCCAATACGTTCCAAGACCTCGAAAACTATTTCCCGGAAAGACTACGATCATCATCATGCCGCTCTACGTCTGTCTATCACGTGATAAGGGCACTCGGCGCAAAAAGACTCAACGAGAGTTGTACAAAGCTTAAGGATTCGTGAGCACAACACGAAGTTCAGTTGCAGATGCCTCAACCCATTATCTTCATTACAGAATCAAGCTGTAAGTCTTCAAAGTGAACTCGAACACTATTTCGCACGGCCTAACTGCTTAGCACCTAAAGTTTCCCTAAACTAGAGAAACTAAATTGTTATCATAGAGTGACTCTTGAGGACTCCTGAGCCGTTAGACAACGCTCGAGATGCCCTAGACCGGTCTGTCATTCTTATACATGATATAAGCACTACAATAACTTTCGTGTTTATCTCGAGCACTCTACTAGTGCAATTTCTCAAGTCCTGGGGAGTTCAAATGAGAAAGAAGAACTCTAACAGCAGGAGGGCACCAAAACGTAAGAGCGTTTCGCGAATAAAAATCACGCCAATATCAAGACTTAGGAATCACCCCCCCCCCCCCCAACAAACCAACCGAAGCTTCGTCGGTGGGAAACTAATAAATCGATGGCATTCAAGAAAAGACAGCGTTGGGGCTTCCCATCTCAAAGGAGCAGCGAGGCTTGAGAGCTCACAAATACGCCCTCGCTTTTCGCGAAATTCAAAGATTTATTACTCATAACACCCCAAATCCTCTCATTCGTGAAGCTTCGGGCTCCGCTTTTGAAAAGGGCGTTCATCAAATCCCTCCAGTGGAGCGAAGATCTTGATACACTCTCCGGGAGCAAAATAAATGTTGGGAGTCACATCATAACCAAAAAGCGCTCGCCACGCTTCTTCGAGGAGGAGCAGGATATTTACTACAACCACGAGAGATGATTCACGTGGGGAAACCAGAGCCCAGAAGTGAATAGGGGCTTAGGGCCTTGACTGTTATAATCTCTCTAGAGCTTTCATACATTTTGAAACTATACTGATCCTTGTTGAACAACGAACTCTACCCTCACCCTCACCCCCTCCACATTCAACAGTCCTACTGGGATCGGCACTATTCAAGTCCTTTAACAATTTCCTTATTGGTAGTTTCTATTAGGGGAAAAAGCATCGAACTTGACTTACATCTGAAGGGATGAGTATGTGAGTGGTTTGGGAAGGTATTCGAGAGAAAGGAGACAGAGGGGGAAAGGTTTTGAGAGAGACTGGGCCTGGGGCGCTTACCCTCACACACGCTCCAGGTACTAAACAGCAGTGATACTGCCTATAGCACTTATTGGTTGGCTTCTTTATGCATAGATCGAGAGCGGGAACAAGCACTGCAGTGGAACGCCCTCCTGGCAATGTTCCAAGCCTACCGTGCAACCTTTCACTTAACCCTCCATGTGCTGGCTGGAGCACCCCCCCCCTTCCTCAGGCCCACCTCTTGGACCTGGTGGTAGTCAGGACACACAAAGGGAGGGGCACCCTGGCTGATCCCTGCGCTTCATGGCTGAGACATCCCGGAGGAGCAGTTACAGCTCAGTCAGAGTTGGGTGGAGGACTTCTGACAAACAGTATAACGCAGCCACGACTGCCTGCCACCTTCACTCAATAGCAAACACCTGTGGCACCCCGTGTTTCCAGTCACCCACTTGCTTATGGGGCATGGGGCTTTAAACGCCAAACTAGGCGAAGCACATTCCAAAATCCCCTGTGTGAATCGGGAGCCATTGAAAGCGCTGAACACGTAATATTTTACTGATTTGGTGAAGACGTGTGCACGACAGTTCCAATACCCGAAAGAGTAGCAGCGAGCCAGCTGTTGGCGTCCAAGGCGGCTATCCAGCGATTTGTTTGCACAGGAGTGGACTGGCAGACATTACTACCTAGCGACTTAGGAGCCTGAGGGCTGGAGAGAGCAGCAGGAATCCGGAGTGGCGCTGAGGCCCGATTGAGTGGGCACTCGCTGACCAAACCCGTGTGATGATGGCCCATTCTTAGATCTCAGCAACATCCCATGCAACGAGCCAATGGGCCCTTTACTCATCCTGGCCTATGACGCCCATTGGGAGATAGAGGGAGAGGATGGAGTGGGTAGAGCGCTGGAAGGGGGTGACATCATTGCATTAAAATCACGGAGCAAATACAAATAGTATGACGTTGAGTATGAGGACGACCAACATTCGTTCAACGTTTCAAGCACACAAAAATTATGAATAGTCTCAGCTGATGGTCCTCCCTGTTTCGAGCTGGATGAAGATTCCAGAAGCGTATAATTCTGAGGGCGTAATTAGGTAGTCTTAGGATCGGGAGTTCCCCCGAGGTAGTTGTTTAGGGCAGAAGGGATGTGGAAAGGGCAACGCGAACTCGTAAAGAATTAAGGAATATTCTTCGAAACAGAGGACGGTCTATAGAGACATTGAGAAGCTTGTGAAGGAAGCACAGATTAGAAAGAACAAGAGGAATCGTTCAGGCGGCAGGTGAGAGTAATTCGCAATCACAAGATGTGTTCTTCTACCCTCAGTACCTCAGACACAGGTTACCTAAAAGGTTGATCGATGGGAAAAGGCACTTTAAAATGTCACGTCATGGGAATGGTTAATAGATGCTAAGAGGACGGGGAGGAACTTGGAACTTTAAGTACATGAGAAGAACTTGAAAAGGGTCGTGTCGTTGTACGTTGTAGGTTTACCATGCAGGTTTGATTGAGGTTTCACTGAGGTTACCCCTACCAAGCCCTATGCACGTCGTTTCTACGTACAACATTGAAATATTGTCAATTGAACATACTGTCAAGAAAAAGATCGAACTAATAATTTGATTATGAAGTCCCTAACCTTCGGCGGTGTTTTGTACTTCGTTTCGTAGATGAGACCATGGTAACCTCCAGGCCTGCGGCTGAATTACATCTGGCCCCTTAGCAGCTCCCAGAAGGGCTTGGCGAAGCTCCTCGGCCTGTTATCAGACTGGCACCACATAATCGCCCCTAAGCAGACGTTTTCACCCTTATGTGTGTACAATATCCCCACAAATGATGCAATTGAACGTGATGCACCCCTCGCACGCTCCTCAGCCGTTGCTACTGAAATTGTAGTTTACTGCCCGTCGTAAATTGGATCTACAAATACAAGCATCGCCAGCACTAAAAGTAATTATAACAGTTTTTCCTAGCGCCTGTAAGTAGTTTGCCCCCCCCCCGGCCCCTCACCCACAAGGTTTTTGCTGACTTAAAATTCGAAGAAACGATCTTCAACGAGGCTTTAAAAACCCGCCAATTTTTCTCGTAGCTGCTTCGCTCTGACGCGACCAGCAAATTATAACGAGCGCCCTCTAAAAGCTTTCAAGAATCGTTTTTACGTTAGTTGTTCCTGGAACGCACTACTTCTTCTCTCTCTCTCTCTCCCTCTCTCTCTCTCTCTCTCTCTCTCCCTCTCTCTCTCCCCCTCTCTCTCTCTCTCTCTCTCTCCCTCTCTCCAGTAGCGGTTCCTTAATTACTCTTATAAGTGCGAATGAAGTTGAGATGGAGAAAGCAGTTGGGAAATTGAAACTTTCTCTCTCGTCAGATTGCGTGAATCCCGTTCATCTTTAGCGGCTCCGCGCAGAGCAAACTGAATATCATCTCGGGGGCCTGAGTCCTCATCGCCTGAATTGAGTTTCAAATCACGTTCAGTTCCAGCGACAGGTTGCTTCCGGGCCAACCTAATTGTGGCCACTTCGCGGCGCAAGTTATTCGGTTTCAGCCGCTTGCATTTCTATTCCCTCCAGCAAAATTCAACCGAATCGAATTTGGCAACAATTTACCTCAAAACGTCGTCGAGCTGGAGCTAGTGGGGCGGAGGGAGAGGGGAACTGACATCGTCTGGAAGGTTAAGAGGCTACGAACATTTGAACGGTTCGAGTTCCTCTTAATAAATAGGTCAAGCCAATGGAAACGGTTCTAGAGACTCATAAGAAGACACAATACCGACCTGTCGCCGTCATCAGCTTTCGTTCTCAGTAATATTTACGCCATCAGATCCAAAACCTTACGAGGGACTGTGGGGTCTGGTAAAGTGCCTCCTCGGAGAATGAAATGCTCATTAAGCTGGATCCAACGATTATTCAACCAGAGATCTGGGATATGAAGAAGCTTGAGAAAGGGTTTAGTACGAACGTAATGACTGATAGAGGGAAGACCTGAAAGGGGATGGAACTGGTTTTGACGGCGCAATGTCCAGGGCCACGTTTAAGATAAAAGTTGATATCTACTGGATTTCAGGGTGCGAGGGATTCACAGAGAATGATACTGGTATCGGAGTGTGGAGACTCCCTAACAAAATTACGACCACCAGGAATCAAGACTCTTTGGCATCACAGCCAGTGACATATTGCATATCATCTGTGGCAGCGAGGAACAGGTGGTAGGCTCAAGTGCTGGAATTGCTGAAAAGCGTTCTGCCTGCACCTACCCGTCTTTCCCACACGGATTCCAGGGATTGGTTTGGCCACCATCCTCCACATAGGGAAAGGTGTAAGGCCTGAACTGCGATCCTTTCGCGAACCAGGGATTTGTGTACTATGGTAGGGGCTAAGTCGAGTAATCTTCCCATCCCATCTCAACTTATCTGTCTTCCGTGTTATTAGAAGCTGGCTGGCCCCAAGATAGCGGCAAGCTGGGAGGGAGACGGTGAGATGTGGACATCGCATCGTTCAACAGCACACAGCAGCACGGAGCGGCTCAAAGCCGCGATTTGCCGAGAAACCCCAAATTTGACGAACTTTCTGTACAAAATTGACTCGCGAAGTTGAAACTTCAAATTTATGTTACGAATAGGTAACGTAGAGTACTTGACCCTGCGTCTGATTGTACGTTCCTCCTGTTGAAGACACTTCGAGCAGAGACGACATAAAATTTTTCAAAATTGGCTCTTAAAATGCTTCCTTCTGAAGGTGGCAGATAACATTCTGTCGTATAGTCGGTGGCTGTGGAGCTCATTGGTTCACAAGTATCTGATAATATTTCAGAGCCAAAATTGAGCAATACTACTAATACTAGACCATCACGGCGCGAAGACTCTTCAAAACGAGGATACTTGGCATAGTTATATCTAAAGTACAAGATGATCCAAATGTCATCAAATTTGACATTTCTCAACAAATCGAGGTCCGTAACATTTTTGTGGCAGACTCGGTTATTACGACTTGGTTACTTAATGCGAATTCACGGTACAATTTTCCAATGTCAACTAAGTCAAGTTTCGACAATTTTGTCATCCGCCATTCTCTTGGTCCACATTCCCCAGAGAGCCAGTTCTTTTCACTAAACGCCGAGGGAATTTTCAAAAGATATAGTTAACATATTTCAGCTGGACTATAACAGTGCTTCCCGTTATACACCAAGCGCAAAGAGCACACTAATTCAATTATAAAATCCGATTTAAAAATATGTTTCGAAATTTCACTTACTACGTTTTGATAACATTCCGTAATGATTTCTAACTAAAATCTATCATTTATGTTTCTTGAGTAACAAACTTTTGTTGCTGGGAGGGGGGGGGTGGAGTTAGAAATGTTAAAAGTGGGACATGGGACAAAAGAGGTTGGGAAACACTGGACTGTAAGGTTCTCTCCTCTCATTTCTAGCGGTTACTCGTACTTATCGACGCCGACGAGAGGAAGCAGTTACAGTTTCGTGGTTTTCGAACACTCTCCGTGAACTTTTTGGGGATCGAATCGGAGGCGGTGCTAAGCGACGGGAGCGGTGAGTGCGCGGAGTGTGAGGGAGAGGGAGCGAAACGCGTAACGGGCTGTTGGAGGCGAAAGTGAAAACTTCGATAGGAGCACAATGCGAAGCGGAGGAGCTGGAGGCCGAGTCGACACACATAGCCGCGTAACGGTTGCCGCCTTGAGGAGTTTGAAGAGCCGGCAACGGACGGGACGACGGAAGAAACGCCCCTCCCTCAACAACAACCACCTCCGGCTCGTCAAACTTAACAAACAAAAGCCTCTCACAAATCTCAACACCTCGGGCTTTTGGAGGCTGCGAATCTGAGGATGGACCTTTTTTTTTCTCTCTCTCTCTCTTTTGAGTCGCGGACCGTCGCTCTTTGACAAAAAGGAACGCGGGAGAAAGAACCGGTAGGCACCTGCTAATGAAGTCGTCTCTTGAGGTTCCCAGCGCAACAGAAACTCCTCATGGGGGGCCTTCTGTAGTTCAGGCTATGGATAAACACGGTACTTTGTTTGTTTCTCTGCGGTGCGGTATCCACCATTACAACCACCGAGTTCTCACGTAATGATGTGTCTGCACTGTTCTCAAGGGACCCTGGCGTGCAACAAGCTCGGCAGAAAGCGTAGCGCGTATTTTCCAAGCACGGTCGTACTTAGTACTACTCCGTAATCTTTCGATCTGTCAAATCTCTCCAGGTCTATCGCGAGTGTTCAAGTAGAACGGAGCAGGATGTCCCTCCGTGAACTTTCGAGTAACTTTCATCTTCGGCTCAAACGCGTAATCTTCAGAGATGGAGGGATGAGGAGGGGAATGGGGTGGCAGGAAACGGACGAGATTCTTATCCGTCGCATCAACTTCGAATTTCAGTTGAGCCCACGCTCCACGAGAATTCACGGAGTGGGGTCAAACGAGGGTGGGGGGGGGGGAAGCCGCCTACGGCCCATTCGCGCCCTCGCGCCGCTCACGACTCCCCCCCCCCCCCCCACTATCACTCCTTCATCACTCCGTCGCCCGATCACCGGATAACGGCGAAGTTCCTCCCGCGCGTCCTTAAACCGCAATCAATAACCGGTGATGCAAGTTACCTCTCGCTCAACTTCTCCCGAACCTCCAGGGGACAACTGAAAGCTGAATGAAGGAGATGTGGTTGTTCCGCGATAGAAAGACCATTAGTTCAGATACGAGCCGAGCAACGTACCGCCGAGGAACGCCTGCTGACGTACCCAACCAACTCACTTCCTCAGCACATCACGCTGCAACACTGCACATCTCCCCTTTCTGCTCCTTCCGAATATGGGAAATGGCATAAGCTGCTATACAGCCCATTCGGACATTTGTCAGGTGTTATTTGTGGGCAGAGATCCTGCTGGGGGGGGGGGGGTCCAGGGTGATCCGTGCAGGCCCCAGGCCCAATTCACGTGCTGCATGCCATTGGGGAATAGTGGCACTAGTCCTTACATTCTCGTACAGGCTACGGTCAAAGATGACGTGGACAGTATCCTCAGACCACAGGGACACTCATCAAATGCGTGCCTTCACATGGGATGGCATGATGCCCAGCAGGTGGTGTTCGATGGTCCTGCCATCGTAACTTGCCTGCCACTGGTCCCATAGCGGTTCTCTGTCAGTGCTATTTGCCATTTGGCAGTTTTCTGACGAAGCATAGCTAGGAGCAAGTCCACCGGGTATGACGCCCGGGTCCTGGTCTGGTAGCACATGACGTCGCAATCCAGCGAGGCAGCCAGCGAGGGGGGGGGGGTTAGCCACGAGGAACTGCAGAGCAAGGCGGGATGTAGAGTGGTACGCCGGGTGGACTGTCTATAGCTGTCCCGTTCGAGTGTCCTGGCACGCTGCCTATCCAGCTGGGACCCACCAGGCGCTACGTACCGCACTATGGGCAGGAATGCCGCCTGAAACCTCTCGGTCATCTGAAACCACTCCTTCAAAGACATTCCATTGCTTCATGTTCAGGTTTTGCATCGTGTCTGATGACCCTAATTGATGTGGACCAACGTCCGTGTACCAGCGTAAGGGCCTACCGTATAGGATCTGTAGAATTGAGATACATCGGCTCCACCATCAAGACGTCCATTTATCCGACCGAAGACGAGGAAACACCCTCCCACGTGCGTCTATCTCCAGCTTCTGCGTGGCCATTCCTTTGGGGGAAATGTCTGGTCGAATGGGACTTACGATTCTTCCATTCCATCTCATGATTGTAGAATAGTTACTCGTAGTCAGAACTTCCAGAACGAATCTCATAACACCAGATAGTTCCTGACCCAAGCTGGGAGGATTGCATTCCCTTGTTCCCGTGGGCTTTTAGGTAGTCAACATGTGGAAGTGAGCTTTAGAAAAGCTAAACTGCTTAATAAACCTTTCATATTCGTTGTGGTCTCCATAGCCAATCACATCGCTCTCCTGAGTTTCCAATTGACATTGCCTATTGCACTCAACTGGACCCAACCGCTCATCGAGCAGCTCCTCCACCTCTACCTGCTCATATAGAACGAAACTAACACTTTTATTGTTATGACAAATATCGGGTTTCCAAAGAACTAGAGCAGCCCTGCACACCATCCTCGCTAGCCATGTGAGCGCAAGACCTACCTGGACACTATCCAGTAGCATCGACACGATTTCTCCCAAATAGTGTCAGATGCAGGGGTGGGGGGCACTTTTTGCTAGCAGGTGCATTTTGTTATCCTGCATATCGTCGAAATTATAGGGGCGGCGGAAAGTTGCGTGCTTCCTTCGAGTCAGATATTGTCTTCCCGAAGAGGGGGGACGTTAACATTCAGATTTGAACATCAACACAACCAGCACCAGAATTCAACAGCAGTGGAACCTGCACCATTCAACAACCAACCGGTAGCTCTAGTTGTACATATAGCTGTAAACGTTCATGAATCCAAAGCGTGCCGTCAGATGAATAGAACGCTCCATGACAATGGCGTCGTCTCATGGGCTCCGAATAGCGGAAACGAATTGGAGCAGAATTTCAAACGTTTTTGGCGGTCAGCAACAATTACGGGACATAACGATCTCATTTTCATCGCGTGCGCAACAAAAAAAAAAGTTGATCGTTGATCGAGCTATCGTCGAAATAGAGCGATATATCAACATTCACGAACCGAACGGACGGCCTAAAACGTGATCGGGGCTGCGTAGTCCGGCAGAAAGTGCAGGATGGTAGGGGAGAGGGCAGAAGTACCAGTCGTATTGACCACCGTAATTTAGCGGCGGTTAGACGCATGTGGGAGGGTGTTTCCTCGTCTTGTGTCGGATAAATTCTGCGCGCGCATGTCACGATATTCGTAACTCCGTACCCGACAAGTTCCAAGCGATTGACTGTGCGGCTCTCTCGCTCCGCGTTTCCTTCGCAGCTCTTCAGTTCTCTGTTACCGTTGAAATGTCTGGTGCGGCGCATCACAATATATTCCTCGGCCCTACGCGCATTCAGCGGGTTTCTTGACCTTAGCAACTCGTCACATCTGTTTCTCTGTCACACTGAGGATTTATGCGGCTGTTTACATGATTTTTTGTTGAAGGATCGTGTACACTGTTTCGGAATAAGCGTTACTTTTAGTCGCCTAAAACAAACTATAGTTATTACAGTGATCCAAATATTTTTTTCTCAAAAACGGCTTCGACGAGTTTGATTCAATTTTTCAATATGGACAGCTCTTAATAAGACGACAATACCATGAAATTCCCATCGGTGGGAAAACGTCGAGAGCAGCACAATAAATTACTAAACATTTAGAGCGTTTTCCCTCCAAACGCTGCTCAAATGTTACCAGGCTCTTCAGAAAAATTCGGACAGTAATCCAATCAAGTACCTACACGATGAGTCTTTAATAACGCTCATCAGATATACAGTGGCGACTCAATAAATTCCGATTCGCAAGCCATGAACACAAGCGAATTGACGTAGAGCTATGGAAAGTTGGGTGATGCGGCGCACCTGATATGTTTCCCATCGCAACGAGTATTCCCCGACTAGGAACTGTTTTGCTGCCTCATATCTTGAGTGGTAAGACGCTCTGCAACATCCACCAGTCTCCATCACAATGACTCTACAGCACCTTTCAGAATTGCGAGCTCTCATGCGCCCGTTCACTCCAATGCAGCCAAGGGAGGTCAAGGTGTCAACGGTTTTCAGGCCACGTTTCCTACCGTCCGATGCGTTTTTTCCTCTCGGTAACATCCCAACCAGTTCTGCCAACTCTGGTATTGTCGAACAACCTGAAAGAGGAGAAACTTGTTCAACCCCCAGAGCTGATGGACTTTCACTTCTGCTGGTGGATGGGTTCCCCCTGTGCGAGAGATCACGTCCCCTTTCCTCGTTTCCACTTGAATCAGTGAAATCGAGCCGGAACTCAGCCGCTCAGAGGCGACTCAGTTTCTTTCGTCGAAGACGCGTTAATTGAGAATTTAACAGTCGGTAGTCCTCTTGAAGACGATAGTTGAAATAGCGCATAGATGGTAGAGACAGACACGGACTTTTGTCCAATCGAAACCAGAAGAGTTGAGAGAGGGACTGAAACCGGGGCTGTCTTTCTCTGAGTCACGTCCTTCTTTGTTCTTCCTTTCCTTTGTTTACTGTTTCTTCCTGTTTTCTTTGCTTTCGCTGAGTTCGCACCTTCCAGTTCATACGGCTCTGACACTGAACTACCTGATTATTACCGCTTCCATCTAACCAATTACAGAACATTCCCATCACGCTGCTTTCCTCACCTTAAGCTTCAACAGACACTAGCAGTTGAAAGACTGTTCAGGGTGAGTAGCTCTCCCCAGAGCCTCAACCTTCCACATGTGGGCAGGTAAAAGACTCATCTGAACACCGCCATGAAATTAACTTATTTACGAGTGATTGCCGTAGATTCCATGCAAACCAGTAGTTACTTCATGTCGCACTTAGGCTGCAGTGTAAATAGAGCATCTTGTCTCGAGTCTGCCTCACTGCAATCCAAATTGACGACAGCGCATCAGCCGCGTACAGTCGTGACCCCCCCCCCTCGCCCGAGGGTTGTAGCTGAAGTGACGCGATTGTGAAACTCCAGGGCCCGTCCATGTTACGTCAGAACAAGGGTCAGTGACAATTGTATCTTGAGCCGATCCAGGATGGATGGAAACAACGAGCCTCTTCTTCACTCAACTGTGGCAGTCCACGATAATTTTGGGGTTCAGAGTAGAAAAAAATGCTTCTATCCGCTTTTCGTCCATTCCATCCCACATTCATCGGCCTCTTCACACCCCACTGCTCTCCCGTCACGCGAGCAATTCCTCACCACCGCACGTCGTCGTCAAAGTTGTAAAAGAAGCATCCGCACACAATCGAAGGACAGGAGGTGGTGGCTTTATCGACCAAAAGAACAAATACACTTCGCTATCAAGTGCACAGCACATGACTGCAATTGGACCGTACCACGTCTACAGTGAAAGCGCAAGTGTGGTCAAACTAGAATAAGAGCGAATTCTTGAAACAAATCGGCTCAAATTCGATATCCGAATCACAATGTCAAAATAAGGGTGTTGGGCGCACAAATGGGGGTGGTAGTGCTGAGTGTGGACTCAATGCATGTGAAATGGTTGTGGAACACTTAATTTGAGGGGAGAAAGAGAGAGAGAGAGAGAGAGAGAGAGAGAGAGAGAGAGAGAGAGAGAGAGAGAGAGAGAGAGAGAGAGAGAGAGAGAGAGATAGAGAGAGAGAGAGAGAGAGAGAGAGAGAGAGTTGTGAGTAGCGCAAAACTGGAGAGACGAAGGAGTTGGGAGACCTGGGTGAAGCCTTTCAGGACTGTTGGCAGGAGCTGTGTTGTGGAGAGATATCTAAAGTTGAGGGGTGGGAAAAGATAGTTGGGAAAGTCCAGGAAAGGGGGAAATCCATTGTCCCTTGAAATAACTGAGGAGTGGGATTTCCACAGGCACAAACAAAAGGGTTGAGATAGAAAGTTGTTTGGGGAATCAATGACCTTCCGTTAGGGCTAGTGTGGACGTTTTGGAGGTCAAAGAAAAGACAATTTGGCCTGTCGAACAAAGGGTAAGACAAAATTCGGTTCAAAACTAAATATAGTTAATATGTATTTATCTTATTAACAGCTCTAACGATTTTGATTGAATTTTGTATCTGCACAGTTCCAAATGACGAAAGCAGCACAATAAATGATCCAAAATGTCGATTTCAGTGCAGTTTTTCTCTTATACATCCCTCTTATATGATGTTAGAGTTCTAAAAAACCCCGTGTTGGTAATTCAATAAGTCATGGACACAAAGGAAGGTTGATAACGCGTGAAATAATTAGGAGCAACCTGACAACTCCGAAACTCGAGCTATTGTCGTTTCATTGACTAATTTCTTTCGCAGTGTTCACCACATAAATCCACAACAATAAACACGAATCCCCCACAAAATCACGCCCTGGTACATTGATTGGTATTGGATTAGTTGCTGGAGTCGTAAAAACCCCTGAAGTAGATGACCTTTATCTAATCTAAGCCTAGGTAGGCCTTCCTGGACCTCTCAGAACCATTTTTAGTACGTAACTATATTATGAGATTAGGATACAGTAAATTATTGCAGTTACGTACTCGAGCGTCAGCCGCGAGTAATTGAAATTCGAAGTAAACGCACAATTTCTGAACGCGTTTCTCGGTAGACACCTGTAGGCCTCCCAAGTAAAGTAAGGCTTTGAAAAGTCGTGGGATGTCTTGCCTGTTGCCCAAGATAGGCATCGAATGACCATTAAGCTCCTCACTGGAAAGGTCGTACGAGGTCATACAAACCTCAGAACGGTATTAAAATCCAGACACGGTCTCACAGGGAAATAGTTGGGTTCAAAGCATGAAGCCGGCTGGAAAGCTTCTCGAAGGGTTGAGGCAAGGAAGAGGAAGAGCGGTTCGTCCTCAATCAGCTAACTGCTCACCTTCGGCCGCATCCCTTTAAAAGATCCCTTCTCTTCCACACTTCCTCGTCAACTTTGCGGTGTTGCAACGTTTAAATCGACCAGGTTCTCCCTCAAATCACCCTTTCTCGCTTTTCTCGATCCTCAGCTCTCGGGCCTCTTTATTCACTGCTGAGGGGACTCAGCCTGGCTTTGTCGCTAATGGCGCGGAAGGCACCCACCCTCTCGCTTTGGCCTGTTCGGCTCGACTTGTTCGGAACCTTCCCAAGATGGCCGAGGGTTGGACGCGGTACGTGGAAGCTTGCCCTTTAGCCCACTCCTAGAGCATCAAGGAACATATTAAATTCCTCCTTTCTAGCGCTCATTCGGAAGGATTCTCCGCCAAAGCAGGGAGCTTCATTTAATTGCTTTCAGCTCCAATTTATCGTTTCAAACAGAGTACGAAACCCGTTTTGGGAGTAATTCAATTTCTTCATTTTTCGTGCCTGGGAGCCTCCTGACGCTTTTCAAATATCTCTTGCACGTTGCTACTATTTCGCAACTACCCTAAATACGCGTGAGTGACTTCTCATTATCAGTAATATCCTGTCTGTTACGAATCTGGCCTCTTGTTGAGCTCCAACAAACGAAATCAGCTTCCCATCTTCCCACCCCAGACTTCTCGACTGAAATCAAGTTGTCGCCAGCCACTGAGCGAGTAGGCAGACGTCAAGAGGGTAGTGAGGTAGGAGAATTCTTCAACCAGTAGACGAGCCAGTTCCTCAAATACTGACAGACGGATGTTAAAAACACATTCGACGCAAACACCGCCATTAGGTGGAAAACCTTTCAACTGGCTACAACCCTTTGAAGAAAGTAACAAAGTAATGGCGATTGGGGGGTATACTTCTCTATTGGGGTCAAAAACTAACTCTATTCCTGCCAAACGAACGTCTGTCAAGTGTACAGTCCATTTCAGTTGCAGCCTCCCACGCCCTGCCTGTTCGATCCCGACTTCCCTAATTCGCTGTTGTTCACCTTGACTGCTCCAGCTCCACCTTACCTTCGATCCCTCTCAAGCTTTTTATTAACTTCAACTCGTGTCGCCATCCCAGACCTCCAACACTCTCGTTGAGCCCAATTTAGAAATGATATTTACTAATAATATTTCGAACTTCTAATGCAGCTTTCAAGCAAGTCGAAGGAAAACAGTATACGTAAGAGTAAAAAACAGACCAAACGACTTTTACTTGAGTGACGTCTTCTGCCAATCAACGAATATAAAAAAACAATTTCGGAGTTCTCTCGAGAAAACCCCGATGACGTTAACTGAAGACAGTGTGTGGGGGAGGGACGGCTGCAACGACGAAACTCGACCAGCTGTGCGCAGATGTGACGTCTAATGGTTTGAGAAGAATTATAGCCAATAATACCGACTTAATAACATTTTGCACTATATTTGTTATCGCGCGGAACAACCAGAACGTCAGGTTCCTGTACATTTACGACACCTCGGCTCACGTTATCGATTCGAACGATCCACAACAGTCGTCTTCGCAAGTTAACGAGTGTTCACGAAATTCGTCGTAGCGGTGTGGAACGTTTCTCCCTCCAAAACGACACTTGGAATCCTCTGACGATTGCAGAAGTTTTACGACAATCTCGGTTATAACTGAATCTGAGCGTTAAGGAAGCCGTACTGGTATACAATATTGTTCGCTGCCTCTGCAAGAGTATTGTCTCTGCGCCTAATAAGAACTGAGCTGAATGGAGTATGTCACTCATGGGGCTCGTCGGGCTGACTGGACCATCATAGTGGTTTTAATGCTGTGCATCGCAGGGAGCGCTGAGACGTGACAAATAGAAGAATTTTTATTTCGTCCAATTCCATTACTTTTTTACTTCGCAGGGGTAAAAGAAAGTAAAAAGTGATTCCGGAGGAGGTCAATAACCTTTTACCCCAACAATTGCAACCCTCGATTTCTCCTCACTGTCCTGTGCCGAATATCTGCCGGTTTGTTATTATGCAAAAAAGGAAGACTCGAGATACACTGAAAGGGGAAGTAGATTTGGCCTCCCTTAAATGCCCTTTCCACCCTTCTCATAGCACTCGCATTCACTGAAGCAATTTTACGTTGCTGTTGGTTTCGGCGACAACGCCAGGCTCCGCCATCAGATCGGATCGAAACTCGGCAAGATGTGAAAAATCCTCAACACTCCTGTAACTAGCGAGTTCTTTTTGTCTTGTTTGTAAATCTACTAATGATTTCCAGCGACAAACGGAACATAACGTAAAACTGTATAATGTAGATTGGTGGATTGTTGTACTGTAGAGTCAGCCACATTCAAATGGGTAACAACGGCAGGTGTAAAATTTTGGTGGTGTGAAATACTTGAGCGACGAGAGGCGCATTGAATTTTGTAACATCCGCACTGAATCGACCCGATGACTCACAAGATATCCGCTGTCATTAAAGACTGACTCACAGTGCGACCTAGAAATTACTCTCAGGAGTAAACGCCGAATTCTGAAGAGCGACTGAACCTCGCAACAGCCTCGAGTTTTCGAGCGTTTTCGTCGCCATCATCCTCGTCCTTCAGGGGAAAAAAAGGAAACTTCTGACGTTGTCCGAGAGAACTTGGAAAACTCCTAGTTGCGATCATCAAGGGAATCGCCAGACCAAAACCCCCATCCACGACAGAAGCCCCGGTGAAATCTGCCGAGCTCTACGAAGTGAAAGTCGGTTGTTGCGAAGGATGTTACAAGCGGTTTTAGAAGCCAACTACTTGAGAGGATGATAGCGAAGGAACAGGCATTTAAATCGAGCTTGCCAATTAAGTGGGATTCCTCCGAAGTCGAAAAGGTCTTGCGAGTTTCAAATGCTTTTTATCTAATTCAACTGATTCTAAACGAGAAGTTAATTATCATCGGAAAACAGAGGCCGCAGAAGGAAGAGGTAAAAAAGGGGAAGGGTAAACGCTCTATTCAGGACACAGCATTGTGCCCAATTCAGTTCTGGAACGGGGAAATCGATCAAGAACGTAGGAACTGCCAGGAGTCACTTGTAGGACGATGGTGTAACGTAAGAGTGGAAAATCGTCGACACGAATGACATTCTCAATATGATGAGCTGCAAAGCGTGCATAAGGTGAGACATGTCACTCAACTTTCCTCACTACCGCATAAATAAGTTGATCTGTCGCATCTCCGTTCACTTCATTTCCACTAAACCTAATGGGAACTCAAACCAACCCGTTATACCTATTTTTGACTACAGTTCGAATAACGAAAAAGTTAGTTTTCAGAAAATCTAATTTTTAGGTGTTTCAGTCTCTGGTCGCCGGATGATACAGAAATAGGGCTGATGGGAGTAATACGGTCACACGTTAGAGGTTCCAGCGGATAAGTAAGAACTGTCACTTCGTAGAATGAAAAAGTAATGAAAGGTTAGTCACGTTTTGGTGAGACTAGTACACAAGAATTATTGAACGTCAGCCGACCCGCCCATCAATCAAACTTATCAACTTCGTAACTTCGACGGCTGGAAATATATTGATCCCGTTGTTAACTCGACGAGTTGACGGCTGTCTTCGTGAACATCACCGTCCAACATAACCCGCTCATTTGAAGTGAACTCTCTTGGCGCGATTAAAATCACGCGTAATATCTGGGAGTCGAAGGAAGCGAGAATCCCCCGAAGGTTGTATTTGGGCAACATGTACGAAGAGGCCAGCCGGAGCTCAGCTCTTAGACCGGGGAAAAAAACGAAAAACCGGTCTAGTGGCTTTCGAACTTCAAAGGGTCAAAAGGGAGTTAACCTTTAGGACACCGGTAAAAAAATGCTACCTTCTGTTAAGGGCCAGAAGGAGCGCGGAGCCGCTATGATTCACAGAACGAAACAACATCAACTCCGCCTAGTCATTTCGTTTGTTTGACTGTGAATTCCACGGGCATCCAACATGAGTAATTAAGTTCAAACACAATTTCACGGAATCATTAGCCTACACACTTCAGCTACAGCTTCCTGTTTTTAAGTGAAGCGTCAAAATTATAATACGCCACACAAATATTGACCTGGTAAACCTAAACTGCAGAACTTCAAACAAAGTAGGACCACTTCACAATTCGAAATACATAATAATTAAAGGACAACAACTATAGACCGCTTGTTCGGGAAAACGACTATCAAATTCTGTGTCTACCCGAATACCAAAAATTACAATTGCACGAGTAAATAACCACAATCCTGGACCTAGAAATCATAATACAACAGAACTCAAGGCATGAATGAGCTCCAAAATACGTACGACGTACGCAGGATATCAATTTCTGAGTTCCAAATTGAAAAGACAACATAGGCCTAACAGAATCAAGTGAAGACTTGCGTGATAGATTTGCTGAAACTAAAACGATGCAATTTTTGGGAAAGCAGGACTGCACTTGAATAGTTATAGTTCCCCTAAGACTACAACTAGGTAATTTTAGGTATAACCAAATATGTTTCGAAATTTCACAGTATTCCACTTCCAAAATAAAAAATTCAAGACATATAATAACTAAAACATCTAAGGAGCGCTACAACTACAAAACTCTAAATCCGGCGGAAATAAACATCAGAATTCTGAACACCTCTTCTGAATCTGAAAGAACTCTTTGCTTGCCGAGTTATCATTTTACTTTTGATTTCCGTATAGTAGCGTTTTGAAAAATTCGCTTTTGAAACAACCTTTCGCAATAATTTGTTTAATATGTAACGTCGCGTTGTTGTTTATGTTAGGAACTGTATCTAAACGGTCAAAAATCGTGAGGAGGAGAGAATTAAAGTAACCAATAGGTTCGGCAGTTCTCCCGCCAACAAAAATAAGTCTTTACTTCCTGATGAACGTTTTATTAGGCAGTGAACGACGGAGTTCATTTACTTTCGGTTTGTTCACGAGACACGACTCTCCGACATTTGAATAGATTAGAGTGAAATTAATTAGCTCGCGATGCGGGGGGGAGTTTCAACTTCATCATTAACCTCCGACTAAAAATATCGGACACTTCAATTATGAGTTACGTGGAACGTGAAAGACGGGGGTTTTATATCGTCGTACTGTCGCCTCTAGCGCGTTGACAACAAGGAAATTATTGCATCCGGCCGAACAAAAAACGCCGAGTTTTCACGCTCCCTCAAAAACGGCTCGAAGTCAAGCAGTACTTTCAATTAACTAGTGACCACGTGTGGTTTTCCATAAGCGTCGAACGAAGATACAATGATTGAGGAAAGAATACTTCGCTCCGGGCATTTTGGAAATCTTTAAAGCACGAAATAAGATTACGGACGTAGATGTAAAGTGGAAGTACGAGTATTGCGTGAAGCATACATAACGATCAAATCCTCAACGATGATTTTGTCTCGAACGTTCCTGAAAAGGCCCTCACAGGCAATTCAGGAAGTCGAAGAAGGTACTAAAATGTTAAATGATGCAGCGTGCAATAAAAGGACTGACGCTGCCAATCTTAGCAAAATTTATTTGAACCTAACAATTACTCCTAACTTTCATATACACCTAAGTTGTTTCTCCCATCTCCTTATAGAAAATAGGAATAATTCCATGTTTTGTAATACTTTAAGTTTTTTTAATATCTTCATTACGTTCGTTTTTACCTTCTTTGACTCTACAAAGTAGAAAGGAAAGTTATTACTTTGACCTCGTTAAAACCTTCCACACTAGTCCAATCTGCCATTTACTATTAAGGTCTGTTTGTTTCATTTTTTTCTCCGAACGTCGTTATTTTAAGAAACTATTAGCCATTTCACGAGGTATGTTTTTCAACATTAATTCAGTTCAATGCGTCTATATAAGTTCCTTAACACTGATGATGCTCAAAATATTGAGCGAAACGTCGGCCTAGAGAAAGCTTTTCATTGATCCTGACTCGCTCTCAAGAATCAACACCAGAGTTAACTTCTACAGTCAAGAACGACCCCACGTCGTAACTATTAAATATCGCTTAACATAGCGTTTAAATTTAATCCAAATAATTGGACGTTTTCACTAATAAACGAACTGACGGTCCACTGAACGGAGTTATAACACGAAATATAAATATCTGGTGCGTAGCAACACACAACTTTCCGCCACCCCTTTAAGTTCGAACACCACCTACATAGGCGGGCGCTATATCTTCGTTCAACGCATTTTTACAGGAACATTTATCGAGAACAAAATGTAGGGACTAGTTAGCTAAGAGTACTCCGAAAGTTTGATCGAAATCGTTAGAGCTGTTTTTGACAAAATTGGAATACCGATAAATTAATATTCGACAAATCTCCTTTTCTGAGTTAACTTGGCTTATATCTCCGTTCAACATATATATACAGAAATAATTATGGAGAACGAAATGTTGGTATGAGTGACTAAAAGACACTCCATTAAGATTTATCACATCTGGTGAAAAAGTTACCCTGGAATTTACGGAAATGTTAGAAAAAACGTTATTTTTGACACATTTTGATTTTTATCTCTGTTCAATGGACTGTCAGAGGAACATTTATTGAGAACAATATGTAGGTATTAACTATTCGAAAACATCCTGTATGTTTGGTGAAAATCGCTGGAGCCGTTTTGCCAAAAAGCGTAAAAAACCTATTTTTGCTTCAGGGGCCCATACCTCCGTTCACCGTATTTTCATGGAGATATGTATGGAGAAGAAAAGTTAGGTATTGATTAAAGAAGATATTTTGAAAGTTTAATCAACATCGTTAGAGCCGTTTTCGAGAAAAATGCAAAAAACCCTAGTTTTTGGTACATTTTCGTCCCCCACCCTCCCTTCCCATCGGCCGAAATCGTCCATAACCTTATTTTGGTGTCTACAAAAAATAACGAACAAAACAAAAAAAGAACCAGCTCAATCGGGTCAGCCGTCCGTCCGCAAATCGAACTACAGACACACACACACACACGGACCACGCGCCTAAATTAGGTTTTTTAGACTCAGTAGGGTTTGAAACGCAAAGATATGAAGAAAACCCAAATTTTTTTTTTGGACCGATTACTATACTTTCCTTCCTCTCGGGTAGCGGAAAGTAACAAAGCGGAGTACATGTTTTAAATTGTGAAGGACATTACGACTTACGACGTTGTTCTGGACTCAGGGAAGACTACGTAGAAATATCTCGGAATATTTCGTACTAAAATAGTTTTAGTGAGAAAAATGGAAGAATCCATCGGCCACAATGCCGGTAGTAACGAGAATACCAGAGGGGCAGATAACACAATTTAAGTTTGAATGTTCGTCTTTACGAGGCCATAACCGTAAGAATACACTTGGTTAGTCCGCCAACCCAGAGAGCATTTTTGGGCATTTCCCGTGTCAAACGCATTAACGTAAAATATCTGGTGCGTTGCAACACACAACTTTCCTTAGCTCTACAACAATTCACTTTGTACATGGCTAATTCTATTTAATAAATTCGTTTATCACTCAGTTAATTTGAACTTGGTCAAACAACGCTTTACGGTAGCAAAAAGCGGTAGCGCTTACAGTTCAGATTTTATTGTGCTGCTCGTACTCATTGCAGGACCATTATTGAGTAATTGGTAAACAGATAATTAATGAGGCTGTAAACATAAATTTTTTTACGAAGGATAGTAATCACTTTTGCAGAGTTATTGGGTAATAACTGTTAGAACTGGTAGTAAGCAAAACGGCAGTAGTTGAAACTTAGGAATTTCTGGAGTGAGAGTGTATCTCATGAGCGTTTTTAAACACTCACCCTTTAGGTATTGGATTGGACTACAATACCAATTTTCTTTAACTTTCTACTAACATCCCAGCCGAGTTTATAAGGAAAAAACTGCGCTAAAAACGTTTTTCGTCGAAAATTTTGATTATTTATTGTGCTGCTCTCGTCATTTTCCCACGAATGGAAATTTTATGGTGTGATTGCCATATTGAGAGCTATCAATATAAAAAATTTAATCAAAATCGTTAGAGCTGTTTTTGAGAAAAAAAAATTTGGTGTTTTATCACTATGATAACTATAGTTAACTTTCGGTGGATTTTGTCCATACCCTTATTTTGGCGTCCCATGGTAACCTGTAGGCTAGACATCACGTTTCAGCTGATTTGGTACGGTTGTTTTCTCTAAAAACCGCGCTAAAATCGATTTCGTCGAAAGTTTTGGTAATTTATTGTGCTGCTCTTGTCATTTTCCCACAAATGGGAATTTTATGCTATAATTGCTTTATTGAGAGCTATCAATATAAAAAGTTTAATCAAAATCGTTAGAGCCGTTTTTGAGAAAAAAAAATTTGGTGTTTTGATCACTATGATAACTATAGTTTAATTTCGGTGGATTTTGTTCATACCCTTATTTTGGCGTCCCATGGGAACCTACGGGCGAGATATCAAGATTGAGAGGATTTGGCACGGTGGTTCTCTCTAAAAATCGTTCACAGACACACAGACCATTTTCCCTAATAGTGTTTTTCGGACTCAGGAGGGTCTGAAACGTAAAGATCTGAAGAAAACTCAAATTTTTTTTTCAGCCGATTACATAACTTTCCTTCCTACTTTGTAGAGCCAAGGAAAGTAAAAATAGACGCACACACACAGACCATTTACAGAAATTGTATTTATTGGGCTCAGAAACCCGCAAAACGTAAAGATCTTATATCTAAAAATTGTTTTTTTCAGCCGTTGACATAACATTCCCTTTAAGTTGGTAGAGCTAAGGAAAGTAAAAAGGTTATGACGTTATGATTCGAAGAAAACGAAGATACAACGTCAGCCTACCACAGAACTTTCCTTTTCACTTCTTAATTAAAGAGCCGACAACGAATGAATGTTGAGGAGTTTCTGGAGGTTTTCAGACAACGAAGTGAAATTAATACGTAGTTACCGATTATGTAATTCTCGAGTTAAAATATTGCGGCAGCTTCGGATGTGAATCACCAAGAGTTGGCGGTAAATACGGAGAGGATAGGAGAGCTGGGCGGAGAGAGAACAATGTTGGAGGAGCTGCAGAGCGGGCAGCGAACTGTTGCCAAGGGCCAATGACAGAGAGGACAAAGGAAAATAAACTGGTTGCCAGGGGCTCCGGTTAGACGAGCCCGCTCGACACCGCCAGCTGATGCGTAGATGAGCTGGTCGAGTTACACACAGAACAGACTACAAAGAGAGTCAACTAATAAGTTCTGGATCGGAGGATCTCTCTATCTCTCTCTCTCCCAAGAGAGAAAGAGACAGAGCTCCCAACGGGTCTCTCCATAACTTCCAAAGATTTTCAATTGGCAAGCTGAAAGGGAGGAAGGTTTCGTTCGGTCCCACAGGAGATTTGGAAGGAAGTTGGGACGCTTCGGAGATTTCAAGGGTGCGGTTAGGGCACTGAGGCGATTATTTTCTTCCAAACGGTTTTCAGGGGACCTTTCGACGACAAAACTCACTTCATTTCCTCCACAATTCAATATTTTATCGCGTAAATGCCTTTTTGTTGTCCTCAGAGCTACACACAAAATGTAGTTTACGCAGAGAGTAGTCGAGTTCGAACTACCAGCTACATTTGCGGCGAGGAGTCGACAAAATATTGACCTAACTATCGAGTAAAAAACTACGTTAAATCGACTCACATATGACCGTAGCTGTTGACATTTTCCGCGCAGCAACAATTCCCAATATGCGTATAAGTATTTTCGTTCAATCCCTGGTAGCCAGTACCATCTGTCTGGGTTTTGTGAGAGTTGAAAACAAATGTCAGTCGTCAATAATCAATGAGCGGTGTGGTCTAGTTGAATAACAACAGACTGACTCACACTCACACCTCACTCAATTCATTCGTCAAATATTCTTATCAGTTACTTTGCTCTCGAAAATAGGCCGACTTTTATCAATCTAATTCTAACATAATCTCAACAACTAAAACTATACGAACCAACGAAGTCGAAAAGGTTTTCAGGATCGAAAACTACAGGCTCGAGTCTCTCATATGAATGAGAAATCCTAGAGAAGTAATGTAAGTGAATAGCTCCCCTATGATAAACAAAATTTTCTATCACCCGTTCCTTTAGATCGAGAGCTGTTACGGAAATCGCAGTGACACGTCAACCAGTCACGTTCCATTTGTATTCACGCGTATTATCGTCTAATTGTACAAAGCGCAATGCGCAGGTTTGCTACGTTACACCGCAACAGTCACAAGTATCCCAATAATATTGACGGTACGTTAACAGTATTTTAGCGTAGTGCAGTTCAAGGTGAGGTTGAGTTACCGGTTCATAAGAACATTATTAAAAAAGGAAGAAAGTCGTGTTTGGTGTGAACTGAATTACTATGAAGCAAAAAATGTAGCATCGGTGTGAATGGAATCATTTTGAGCGATCGCCGAATCAACTAATGCGTGGGTTAAGTGGCGAATCATTCAGTAGGTACTGACTGATCAGTACTTCCACCACTAAACTTTGAAGCCCAGATTTTCGCGGCCTATTATTAGCAAATAAAGGAAATTTACATTTGGCCTCAGAGGTATAAAAAGGCTTCAATTAGGGATGTTGCGTACTGTACTAGTGTGAGCAGTATTCAAGGATCATTCGGTAGGTATAGATTGGGGGATTTTCTATACTAAACGCTGAAGAGACAGAAGAAGTAGAAGACAACGAAAGAACGCAAATTGTCAATTAATATTTGACACGATTGAATTTACTGGCGAGGGCTAACTGGTGAGAACTACGTACGTTTAATTTAACACATTTTATCTTTAGTTTAGGAGATAAGGTTATTTATGAATAGGTGAAGTTGCATTAGCAAATCAGCCATTTATTAGGGACGGTAGCCGACAAAATGCTGTCCCAGTCAACACTCCTAAACCTAATTTTTGGATTTTTCGGTGGATTTTCGTGTTGGTTTAACTAAACTTTACCAGTGCATAACAGTTCGGCAGATGTTGATCGGGAAAGCGAGGACTACATTTTACAGTGACTGAAGGATTTTTAAACACACAATGTTTCAAAGCATTTGGAACAAATGAAACGATCGGTGCGGACTAGCGTTGTATTGTGGTGATTGGTGTGTTTACTGAGCGCAAACGGTAGACCAATCAGTTTCTTTATTAGTTTGGTGATAAGGAAGTTGGTTTCGTGGACCGACCAACTGGCTCTCGGTTAGAGCAGACTTTCGTCGTTGCCTATTCGGTTGTACATCGTCAAAATGCCGTGACGCGAGATAAACACGCCAAAACTTGGTTTATCGGCGATTTTCGCTTTGACGGGTGACATAAGCGAATCGTGTTTTGAATCTAAGGAGGCCAGTAGTACTGGAATTGGAAAAAATTGTTGTTTTGGTGCAGGTATTCGGAGGAACGCATCTAATTACTATAGATTACTAGGTTGTGTCTATTGAGGAGGGAAGGATTGATGTTTTGGTAGCTAGCGGCGTTTGTTGGAGGTGCACAACACAGAGCATGGGCGAAATGTGCGAGTTGAGAGAGAGTGTGTAGTTCTAAGGGAAATAATTTGACAGTAACTGACCTCAGTGGTGCCGGGCGGCGTGACGTTGATGTGAATCTCGTCCAACTCGACTTGATGGGAGATGACGTTGCCGGAAAACTCTCGGCCGTTGTACGTGATGAAAACCTTCTGTCCCGGGAGGAGAAAGACGCCGGTCATCGTTCGGAACCCGGGACCGATGAGTTCCGAGTCCCTGTATTCCCGTTTGAACGGCGGAGCGCTCGGAACGGGATCGAAACGAACGGAATAGCGCGACTCGGACACCGAACTCGAACTTCCCGGCGTTTTCACGGCGTTGATGACACCTGCGTAATAAATTCCATCTTCGCCGCTGACGCAAACCCGCGTCCCGATAATGGAACGTTTAGCGAGCCGTTTGCCGGTCGACATTCTACTTAAGGGATCAATTTTGACGGAGTTTTTTTTAACGAACTTCCGGACAGATAATTCGGTACTCGCGCACTTTTCGGCGAAGTCTCGTTGCGGCTCGCGACCTGACGGGATCGGAACCGATTCGATTTTGGCTGCTGCGAACCCGAAAAAGTGATAAAAATTTCTGGCTGGAGCTCAACACATAGTAGTAATGGGGGAGGGGAAAGGCACGCGGGAGACTTCAACCGCACTCGACGGGATCTCACACTCAAATGCCGGTTGCCCAGCTGAGCTCATTGGCTGACCTACTTCCCCCCTCTCCTTACTGTTTACCCGACCAGCTGATCCGCTCCCCACTCTTCTGACGTCAGAACGCCAAGGCCCATCGCCGGTTAATGTCGTCAAACCCCTCGAATGCCGGCCCCCCGACCCCCGCCTCATCATCCACCCGGCATCAACCGGCCTCAATAACACCCCTCTCCACCCCCAACCATTGCTCCACCTTATCGCTGTCCAACGCCAACACTCATCCATAATCACCCCCCTTCCTTCGGCAATAAACTTCTCCCGCCCGCCGCTCAGCGCCACCATCGCTTCCCGCCAACTTTTGAATCCCGTACCCCGCGGTATCGGTTTATTATTCATTCAAATTTGTTTACAACTCCCCCCCCCCTCAAAATGAGATACTTTACATTTCAAGACATCGGGATTCCAAATCTCCAATGTCCATCTACCGTCCGACCTGTTTTGAGTCTTTAAAAAGTGGTATTTCGCCCAAAACCCCCATTTTGTGCATCTAGTTGTGCCCGCCTGCTCGACAATCCCACCAATTCATTTTTTCGAACATTTCCGTAAATTCCATGGTAACTACTTCACCAGATGTGATATATCTTACAGAGCGTCTTTTAGCCACCCATACCCACATTTCGTTCTCTATAATTATTTCTGTAAACGGAGGTATAAGCCAAGTTAACTCAGAAAAGGAGATTTGTCGAATATTAATTTATCGGTATTCCAATTTTGTCAAAAACGGCTATAACGATTTCGATCAAACTTACGGAGTACGCTCAGCTAACTAGTCCCTACATTTTGTTCCCCATAAATGTTTATGTAGCTGGTGTTCGAACTTACGGGGGTGGCGTTGTGTGTAGTGCGTTATACTACGCATATTTACTGTCCTTAGCTCTAAGAACTACAACGGAAACACAACTTCGACTGAAAAACACCATTCGGGAAAACGGTCTGTGTGTGAACTCGATTGGGGGAAAAGGGCTGAATAAAATCGCTCATATTTACTGTAGGCTCGATGAAACAAAACATCTTTCTCATCTTCTCCTCCATCAGAAAACTTTTTTCAAGATTATGAGTCGGATATATCCAAAACTGAAGTTAAACGAAGACGATCGCGCTGAATCTGAGAACCCCTTTGCAAATGACGTAAAAGAAAATTCGGGTTGTCACATCTGGTCCATGAAGAACATCAAAACGAAGAGGTTTGATCAATTTCGGAATCGTGCTCCAGGACCAGGTAAATGAAAACCATGATTTAAAAAAGGTGTGGTGGAGGAGAGTGGGGTTTTTAAGCCTACAATTGACCTTACAAAAACTATCGTTTGTTGAAATCCAGTATTTGCAAGGCTGATGATTGGTAGTGCACTAAAGGAGAGCGCTTCAGCTAGCGTAAATAAATACGTAAATAATAGGAGGCATTTTGGTTAATGTAGTAACTGTATTATCATTCTAAAATGTCTTCGGCCGTTAACTAAAACTCCGAGAAATCTCAATTTGTAATCTGACTGAATGAATCTGAATTTGGAATCTGATTCTCGGCGGAATGGATTGAGCTCGATATTTTTTCGAACCAACTGTTATTATAACGTATCGCTAAATCGACTGAAGTTGGGGAATGTGGCTGTTATGACGCTTTAAGCGAGATATCCACATTTCCGTTCAAACTGAACACTCAAAACAAGGGTAAGCAAACTCGGCCCTGAAGAGTGATCCGTTAGTTGAATGTTTGATACAAAATCGGTTCTCTGCTCAACAAAAATGTTAAAACATTGATTTATGAAATTGCAATTTGTAATACGATTAGATGGCGCAGAGTATTCAAGTAGTTGCCACGTCCGTTTTTCGAGCAGAGGTGGCCTGACATTGTTCAAATTTGCCAATAAATAGAGCTATTAGGTGATACCTGATAACGGTAAACGAGTTCCATAGTCGATTAGGACAAAATGTTATTTGCTACCTTCAAAAGGTGGAATTGTTAAGTGAAGAGTCGCTGCAATAGTGTTTTTAAGAATTTGAAGAAGAAAATACTCAACAGTTGACAGACGAAACTCGGCGCAAATCGCTGTTTTATCGGCACTCAATAAACTATGAAACAGCATCTGCTAGGTTTAAAATGTGGTGTTCATACAGCAGACACAACTTTCGCGTTAAAATGACTGATTAGAGAGATATAGTAAATCTTGTAGCCGAATTTGAATTTTATTCCATCTCTGTTTCAACTCCATGGTTCTTGCCTGCAAATCGAGGTCTGTACAATTTTTGAGAGTGGCGGACTGTGTTTGCGACTTAGTTTTGATGCGAAACCACCGTACAATGTTAATTAGTAGGTCAAGGCTGGGCCTTTAGGCCATCATGCTCTTCGATTACTTCAGACTCATAGTCCAACTTGAGAAGTGATATTCCGAGGCGTGCTGAGCGGGTGAATGGATATGAGGCTGGAGGAGACACTAGTCTGAATAGGAGGGCTGTGTCAGAAGTTCAGCTGTGGGCGAAGACCAGGTGCCACAGAGCTGAACGAATGAGATGGGATTACCAGCAAGCCCAGGGCTAATGATTCCGAGGAGGGCTCGTGGGGACGAGTTTATACGACAACCTGAGCAAATCCAAAATCAGCATGTGTGACATTACAGCCAGATGCCTGCAAAACGAGTAACTAGGCAAGAACGGAATAGTTATAGCGAGAGATGGAACACCAAGCCCCTCCGTTTATCGAACTGGAGCGTTTATTTTACTCACATCTGACAATATGTGCGCAGCAGAGCGCGCTATTCTACCGAGACTTATTGGCTTTCAGACAGCCAACCTCAGGACAGTGTTGGGGGCACGTACGTCCGAATGAGGAGCAGTTTCTGCTGTGGCTTTAGTGGAGCCATGGCAGCTTTTCGAAGACAATCACGGAGAAACTCGATCCCAAGGTAATGCCACATCTCGAGAACAACACACACACGGACCACGTGCGGAAATTGGGGTTTCTGGCCCTTTGCCCTTTGGTTAGCGTCAAGTAAAAGATCTTACTCGTTATTTTTTAGCGGCATTTTCATCTCGATCCTCGTAAGAATTTTCGTAGCACTGCGAAAAACCACCCTTACACAAAGTTTACAGGGGTTGAGTGCTGTTTTGCACCAGGTATCATCTCTCTCGCTGCGATGGGCGATGGTTCCAGTGCTGTAACGATTGGTTGGTGCTTTCGTTCATTCGATAATTGTCTTTGAATAGCTTTTGCAGGCAGTAGTCCCAGTTATACGAGGAAATGAGAGCTCAAATCACGTACAACTTCGGGAATGTGGGGCCTACGGTGTCTGTTCATCTGTTCACAGCCCAGATAGCTCGAGGGCATCCTACATGTGCAGCTGCGCCTAATCAAGAAACGGGGAAAACTTGTAGAAGACGATAATAAACCATCCCTCACATTACACGTCCTGGCTACGAATGAAAACGCTCTAGATTGGGCCCAAAGTGTGTTTGATCACAGCTGAGTACACTTCTGGACAAAAAAAAATATCTGGTGCGTTGCAACACACAGCTTTCCTTAGCTCTACGTCAATTCACTTTGTACATGGCCTTTGAACTTGGTCAAACAACACGTCACAGCAGCAGGAAACGGTAGCGCCTACAGTTCTGGAATTTATCGTGCTGCTCGTACTCATTCCAGGACCTTTATTGAGCAATTGGTACACAGAAAATTAATGAGGCTGTATACACGAATTTTTTGAAGAAGGATAGTACTTACTTTCGCAGAGTTATTGGGTAATAACTGTTAGAACTGGCAGTAAGCGAAACGGCAGTAGTTGAAATTCTGTTTTTTTATTCTGTAGTTTTTAAACACTCACCCTTTAGGTATTGGATTGTACTACAATACCAATTTTTTTAACATTCTACCAACATTCTAGCGGAGTTTATAAGTAAAAAACCGCGCTAAAAACGCTTTTCGTCGAAAATTTTGATAATTTATTGTGCTGCTCTCGTCATTTTCCTACAAATGGGAATTTTATGGTATAATTGCCTTATTGAAAGCTATCAATATAAAAAATGTAATCAAAATCGTTAGAGCCGTTTTCAAGAAAAAAATTTGGTGTTTTGATCACTACGATAACTATAGTTAACTTTCGGTGGATTTTGCCCATGTCCTTATTTTTGCGTCCCATGGTAACCTGTAGGCTAGACATCAAGTTTCAGCTCATTTGGAACGGTTGTTTTCTCTAAAAACCGTGCTAAAATTGATTTCGTCGAAAGTTTTGTTAATTTATTGTGCTGCTCTCGTCATTTTCCCTTGAATGGGAATTTTATGGTATAGTTGCCATATTGGGAGCTATCAATATAAAAAATTTAATCAAAATCGTTTGAGCCGTTTTTGAGAAAAAAATATTTGGTGTTTTGATCACTATGATAACTATAGTTAACTTTCGGTGGATTTTGTTCAAACCCTTATTTTGGCGTCCCATGGTAACCTGCAGGCTAGATATCAAGTTTGAGTGGATTTGATACGGTCGTTTTCTCTAAAAATCGTTCACAGACACACAAACACACACAGACCATTTTCCCAAATAGTGTTTTTCGGACTCAGGGGGGTCTGAAACGTAAAGATCTGAAGAGAACTCAAAAAAAAAATTTTCAGCCGATTACATAACTTTCCTTTTTACTTCGTAGAGCCAAGGAAAGTAAAAAGAGTGACTTCTACCCAATCTCCTATTGGTCTGATATTTAGCTTTATGCAGACATTGCATTCCGTCGAAGACTAACTGAAGGGCCAGTCGAAAATCAACTATTAGCCTCCATTTGGCAAACGAACTTTTCATTATAATAAGCCCAGAGAGTCTTCAGATGTGGTCAGTCGAGTAGTAGTTAGATCATACTTCATATGGTTTACTGGTACTTTCGAAGCTGAGTCGACTAGGATGGTTCCCAGAGGTGTTAGACTAGGTCAAGCTGTTCAAGAGAATAATAAACCATTGTGTAATAATTTGCAGCGTTTTTAAATTTGCTTGAGAACGGCTAATATTCCGACCACAATAACCAATACGTACGTATTTCGTCCTGCATAAATGTTTATAAAGATACGCATTGCAGGACGTGTTTAATAAACAGCGTTCCGATGCCCAACTTTCGTTGGATTATGAATCTTCGTCTATAAACTCTAGACGACGATCACTGGGGTGCTTATAATGGGAGTCAGGTGGTGCATAATTTAAAATTAGAAACTTATTCTCCCTCATAAATGTTGAAGCAAAATGTTCGTTTTAAAGTAACTAACACAAACGGTGGGTACAGCTTTCGTACAAGTACTCTTTTATTTTGTATGCAATGATAACTACGTTTGATTGGGCTCGTTGATGGTTTCGATATAATGGCCGCGTCAATTGCAATTGACATCATCACTTAGTCACTGAGGTTATTAAAACGTGTGATGTTACCAAGCGTTAGATTTTGTAACAGACGTTACCATGCACTTAACCCAACACAAATTTAGTGACGCTTCTCCGTTACATATCCCGCGTTACATTTTCGAGTTTATGTAGCAAAGTAAAGTCATCAAATGCCAAAAAAATAATCGTAACCCTGGTGGGTTCGAACCCACAACCTCCGGTTTAGGAGACTGATGCCTTATGCCATTGGGGCCGTGGTTGCAACTTGGGTTAAAACGTTGCCTTGTCCACTCAGCCTCAGGGTTAAATTTCGTGACGCTTGGCCGTTACATTTTCGAGTTTATGTAGCAATGTAAAGACATAAAATGTCAAAAAGGAAGTGAAAGTTCATTGAAACCTGGATGAAAATACGGCAAACGCCACTGAAATGATACCACACAAAGTTATAATCTTTCCGTAAAAATAGGTCATTACTGTGATATTATCGCGGCGTTTAAAATTCTTGTGACGCTCAGGGTATCTTCTAATAAACTATTCGCCTTCGTGTGTCGATCTGTTGTTTTGAAAGTCGTCCCGTTCAATTTATTATCAGATCCTTCCCCTGGACAGAATACAGTACACTTGCAGTAATCTGACTTTTTCATAAGTTTACCAGTTGGCGTCGTTTTGTCATTTATGTATCTCCAAGGAATCCCCAGATAGTGGATCAATCAGAGGCAAGGCTGGGTGATGGTGCACAGTAATAGGATGGAAATCAATTATTTACCGGGAGTTAAGTTTATATGACGGGTTAAGAAGCAAGTGGCGCGTTTAGTGTATTCAGTTCTGTTGCTATTGAATTTGGGGTTAATCGAAGTGCTCAAGATTAGGGAAGCCACAGGCAACAAGATACATCTTTCCATGAAGGAAGGATTAGGCCACACTACAAACCATAAAATCGGAAGAGCTCAGTACCTAGAGGAGCGAACTTCTCTTTGTCCTGTATAAAATCTGGAAACAAACGAATACTCCGTCTGTGCCCATGTGTGCACGCATCAACGCACGGCTCCAGTATTCCTACGGCCAGGAGGTAAAGAGAAAGGCAATGAATGAATGAGCGGAAAAAATAATGTCTTCTTCTTCTTTCCGTGTCCAGATCCACCGTTTAAACATTGTATTTCCAGTATTCAGCCGCTTGGATTGCTTTGTCGTTACATGCTAAAATATCTTCATATGTGCAGGGTAGTAAGTAAGTCACATCCTAGAAGATGATCGTAATCTTGCTCAAGCCCACAGTCGCAGGTTGTATCTTCTTGAGCTTAGCCCCAGTAAACCAGATTAGTTTTGCACCTGGTTACTTTTGTACGATGTCGGTTTATGATTTCCAGGTGGTAAAGGGAAGTTCAAAACAACCGCTTGGTTCTTCGTTTAGTTCCAGTATTGGAGTCTGTAACTTCTCTTGCCACAAGTTTAGCCTTCTTTGTTCTGGAGTCATGCTTAAGGTTCTGTCGATTTTTTGCCTTTCCTGGACTTAAGTCTTGTTCGTTGTTGTTGGTGATTGAACAGAGGATGTCTTGGATCACTGGATTGTTTTTTCCGCTTTCAGATCCAACTGTTTGTCGAATAAGTGGGGGTGCTACACCTGCAATTGGGTAAATTTTTTCGATAGGTGTTGGTACAAGGCATCCCGTAATGATTCTCCCTGTTTCATTAACTGCGACTTTTTTTGCGTGGACTGACTTATTCCAGACTGGGGCTGCGTATTGTGCTGCAGAGAGAGAGACAATTCTGTCGCTGATGTACGTAGTACTTGAGGTTGAGCTCCCCAAGTTGTTCCTGTTAGTTTCCGTGTTATATAGTTTCTAGCAGTTTCAGCTTTGTATCATGACAGTGACCTTTGTAGGAGAATGTTCGGTCTAATTCAACACCAAGGTATTTTGGCGTACTGCAGTGCTCAAGCTCCTGTTGTAGAATGATAAGTGGTAAGATCTCATGAGTGTAGCAAGGGCGGGATGACTCAACGCTCAATTCAGTTCAATCCCCCTATCACAAATTAAGAAGAACACTGAGTCCAGCTATCAACCCTCCAAACACAGGGACATCTTGCCAGGTATGTTGCCTCTCACGTGAAGGACGTTATGGTTCTCCTATCATGGATGAGTCCAGTCAATCACTCTGCATCCACCAAACCCCGCCTGTAGAGTTACGGCAGATTGTCATCTAGTCAGTATCCAGGTAGTGCGCTGTTGCTACACTTCGGTATAACCCTGGTGAATTCTGAACCATCTGGGAGGAGTTCTTAATCAGGTTTTACTTGAGTGGCAAGTTAAAAGGAACAAGGACGAAGGGACAGATCAACTGTAGCCACGTTTTTTTTGTCATAATCATCTTCCTAAACTGGGTGAAACGGTTATAAGCTTGCTTAGCTGCAGTCATAGCTGGATGGTTTGGCTGCTCTTCGAACAACCGTTGCTCACTGTTGAAGTAACTACCAACGTCACATCTTATTTCCTCTGCATTGGAGGCACAAGACGTACAGGATGGAGAGTATTTGAGGGGAAAGAAGTGGAGCCGCGCATTGTAGTCGCCACGCCCCGTCAGGTACTGGCTAATCCAGTGATCTGGCTTAACTCACTCTCTTCTAAGATTCCTATAGGTATTCCCATCTCGCTTGACCATTCATCTAACGCAGCATATTTTCATTCAGTAGAGGTCTACATGAAGTTAAGCCCAGAGCAGAGAAAGTTCCGTTTTCACTCTCTACCTATCCACCATCCACTCAACGGCCAACTGGCTAGTGCTCACATGGAGCGCTTTAGTAGACGCTGTCTTGTAGGCCGTGGTGATCCACACAACCGCACCTCCCCTTCGATTACTTGCGAGTTTGCTGCCCCAGAAAACACATGACAATGAATGAAATCAAGCGCTCTACAGTCAAGTTTTCAAATGATTTCCATTCACACACAACAAACTTTCACGTCAGTTCACTAGAAGGCATTTGGAAACAATGAACGTAATTCCAGAAATAATTTAATTTTTGAAGTATAAAAAGATGAGATATTTACAGAAAGCGCGACAACGAAAAACAGGATCGAAGATGAATCAAAGCGAACTACAGTTTTCTGACTAATAAATGATCGTACTTTTAATACTAGAGAAGCGTTGTGACTTAATTACTAAGGACGGAATGATATCACAGTGATCATGAACCTCTGATGAACCCAGAGATTACGAAATAGAGCCTCAATGCTCAACGTTGTACTTACATTATGACTTTTACTCGTCAACCTGACTTTACACATATTTCGAATAATTAAGCATCTGTAAGGCAATATAAATAAATACTACGGGAAGTGACTGTACAAGTCTACACAATTTCGAACGCCTGTAATGTACAAGATGTTTTTTGTGTCGAGTGACTTACGAGTTAAGAAATAAACTGTGGAGGGCAATCCAGTGTCTGAGAGGGTCAAATTAGGTTCCCCACAGAAATTGTGTTAACCTTCGTCACTACAACCACCTGAGCCACCTGTTCCTCACCCAGTTCTTAAAATTTCCAGAGATACCTCCACAAAATGGGGAAGAAGGAACCCTATGGCACATATTGGGAGCCTGTCGCTGTCCCAAGTGGGCTGAGCGCTGCAGCAGTTTGTGGGGGGTTGAATGAATTCGCCCAAACCGTGATTCGTAAAAACGAATGGAGTTGGATGGGCAGTAGCATCTCCTAGAGACAGATGGGAAAGCCCTAGGCGTCCTGGAGTTATATTGCTGAAGCTATGTCAGGTTGGAGTCAGCCATACGGGAGACAGAAAATACCTTCCCCTTCTTACCATCTCACAGGCCTGCGATAAGCGACTGTGCCACGTTCCACGAGTATTTTCCCCAATCCCTTTCAGTGACGAGGCCTACTCCTCCTTCCAAGTAGAGTGGTTTTGCATGGATCAAGAGGCAACAGCGACTTCCCCCTCAGGAACTTGGCGTTTTAGGGCCTCCAGAATGATACAGTTTTGTGTGAATTGGTCTATCTGTGAGTGTAAAACTCAGAACAGTACCAATTCGCTAACTCATTCAGCGTTTGAAATTTGAGAATGCAGAGCTCCAACCTGCGCTGACAACGAATCATTCAGTGAACCAGACCATCGGAACAGCATTTTACCATAACCTGAAAATTTGACGCCTCCAAAGTTGGTGAAGAAAATGGTAGAAATCGAGACACATAGCCACTCCAAACTCAGCGTTTTCCCAGGGAAGAACTGAATGCCATCTTCCACATCACATGCTGGGGATGCTTCAGCACGTGATAGTAATCAATGCTCCAAGGCACAAGTTTGGTAACCGCAGAACCAGTGGCACCAAAAAGACAAGAAAAGTGTGCATTTGTGTAAAAGGAGGCGAAATTGAGAAAGAATCGTATAAGCTCCTCAGTCCCTCTCAACAGAGTAAAGGCCCTACAAGTCATGAAGTAACCCGAGGGGTGAAAATGTGGACAGGTTACTCGACTTCACTTTGCCACAAGGAACGAGTATGTAGAAAGGACTACTCAGGGTCCCTCGTTCATCCTCTATGCGCCACACCTGACCAGTTTTTGTACCAAGAGTCAAGGGATCACGAGGAACAGATGCACGAGACTCGTTCCACCAGGATACTTCGCAAGAGTGCGGATGCATGTGTTTACTTCGGCGAACAGGCACTGTGAGGATACTCTGTGAGAATCTGGAGGGGGTGTAACGGGTTTACATTTTCAAAAGTTGACATCGCAGTAACTATGAACTTTGAACCCTTGTATCATCCTTCAAATGTTCTTACTGGCCTTAGAACAACTTGAAAGACCACCCTTTGGCACAATGTGGCAAACGTAGTGTTGTGTGACCAGCCCCATGAGACTAGTTTCACTCATAGGCATTAACGACAGCAATTCTTCGTCTATTTACCTGCCACATTGTCTTTCGCCTGCTTTGAACTAAAACATAAATCACTGCCTTAAATGCTATCCTTAAAAAAACATGTACAGTAGATGAAAATTAGAACTAACAGCAACCACTGGCTCTGAATGAAACGTTAAATTCTTATAAACATTTCGGAAAAAGATAATGTTCAGGTAACAAGATTGACTCAAGAAAACACCTTGATAGTTTCCCCACTCATTTCTAAGTTGCGTGGTCTTCTGGAAAAGTACGTCAGCCAAATACACTCGTTACCTCGAAAAATAGCACATAACATTCGATTAAGGCAAACGATTGTACTGCCAGCACGGATGACTTCCAATTGAAGGAAGAAAGGAGGAAATCTAAGACGAGTTATTATCATGTTATCCCTCTAAGCGCCGATTGATTACGTTCGGCTGAAGAATCTAGCGAAGTTTCAATGAAGTAGCTTCAAGGGCCACTTGGCTCATCCCACAGATACAAAAACTCAGCTACGCTCCAGGAAAAACCTGTTCTTTGGCAATTAATTAAATGTTTCTAACATGACATAAACTCGCCTCAGTTTTTTGTTGCCCACATTCACAAGCTGCTCTACTATATCGATTTCGGTCGAGGGGGAATCTACAATTATCCCACATGTCTTTTTTTGTCAAAGACGCCTTTTTCCCTCAAAAAATGATGGATGCAAGGGTATAATAAGATTACGTGTTACTTACGGTACAGAGGAGGCAACAAGCCATCAGGCAGTTCAACAAAAGCTCCAGAAACTGCAGAGACAAGTTTTCCTTCCAACCACATGGGCCATAAACATTTGCTCCGCTGCTTGAATAGAAGTCCTATTGAACATCTCACCTTTCCATATACACATGCAAAGGACCTCATACCTCTGCTTTTGCAGACCAGTACTATTTCTACCAGCGCAAAGGAACAACAAAACAATAAAATGGAAGAGGCAGCAGTCCTTGCTACTGAGGTCAAGCCAGATTGGCTTGCTGCCATTCAGCGTCTGCATCTACTCATGGGAACAATGGGAGAGAGGGCCATTCCCAACTGTGGTGGGTGCGGTGCTATGGTACACAGACTGTTCTGTAATGGGGGAAAGGGTGGTCTGGGCGCCGTAGGACCCAACTTCAGCCTGGCAAAGCCGCAGGGAGAGCACAA
Organism: Pachypeltis micranthus; assembly: GCA_020466155.1. Lineage (NCBI taxonomy): Eukaryota > Metazoa > Arthropoda > Insecta > Hemiptera > Miridae > Pachypeltis > Pachypeltis micranthus. Next base: position 47,641,405 of record CM035769.1, read on the forward strand.
TATACAAAGGAGGAATTCCCCCCCGAAGATCTGCACACAAGAAATCCTGGCGAAAGGGTAAGCGGATTTTCAGACCTCCAGGCTGCCTTAAAGGCCATCTCAGCCTGAATTGACACACGACTCGTTGGCAGACACAGAAAAAACGCGCCCATTGGCATGGCCTGCCCAGACAACGGATCGTTGTACCTTACAGTTCGAGGGCAAAGGCAGTGCTCATACTCACCAGCTCTGCTAGCCTCCCCATTGGGCATTGCCCTCGTAGAAATCACCTCAAAATGATTAGCAAATCAGGGCAGTTGAATATAGATTGACCCGCGATGAAGATGAAATGGCAGAGCAGATCCTATGTGAGTGCCTTGACCTATCAGCTAGGTGCTTTAAACATTTTTCTTGTTGTTTTCATAGTGGAGTCAGTGGAAAAAGACGTGGCAGTGACAAAGAAACTTAGTCCCGTGTGCCCTGAGGTCAATAAAAGAAGTCTTTTCGTCACAAACAACACTTGGTCGTATACTCAAGTATTCAAATTCCAGAAAAACCTGTACTCGATTTTCCATAGATGATTTACTCACGTTACCGACAATTTTTACACATTTCACTAACAGGGTCTTTGTGCGGCTGAAGCCACTTTGCGCAGTCTAAATTGACCCCTCGTCGTAAGATAAAACAATGTTTGTCCCGAGAGCGCAGTTCACATGAGCAGAAAGAGGCTAGTAAATCTGTGTGTAACAGCAAGACCCTCTCAGATGTCCCCTTATCACGAGCAAAGTCGCCGCATAAAGAGGGATGGAGAGTGAAAGAAATTCAATGGCAGGGATCAATGTGAGTAGGTAGCAAACAGGCCTGTACCACATTTGCCTGAGGGTCAAACTCTGTGATCTTACCCTTCGCACTGTTTGATGATTCTGTCCTCGGAAGAAAGGGAGAATATATTAGCGCAAGTTTCACCTGAGTTACATCCAATTTGTGGGTTTGCAATGTATCACACTCTTAGATTCCTGTTGTTATCCTTCAACTTCGCATATTTGAATCCCTTAAAATAAAGCATATGTACAGGTAACCATTCCATTCTTTATCATTGGCAAGCTGGCCATTTTGACACCATTCATCCCGAACAAATCTCATGTTGAAACCTTTACTCTGTAAGTTGTTGTCAATTTCAAAACAATTCGGCGAAACAATCTAAATTCATCCGAGTTGGAACGGAGCTCGGTCATTTCCTAACGTGGGGTAACACATTTGGAGGAGCCACATGTACATTGAGCACATATCCACACTATCGGGTCACGCCATAGCACGTCTCTTCGACTCACTGATGTACGATATCCAGTAAGTAATGGCGAAGAGGAGGAAGCACAAAGGGAAGAGCCCCAACGAGATTTGGTCGATAGTGCCGCGTTGAGAACCGACGTACATTATCACGTGTTGCGTAAGCATTTGGAATCTTTGCTTACTGCTCACTGAAGATTCCATGGATTGGCCAGCTTCGGGATTGGCGTCTCCATCCACTTCCACGTGCTGAAATTAAAGTGCAATGAACGTTTATTCTGCTTTGAATACTTTAAATAGAGAAAGAGAGAGGGAGGGAGGAGGAAGGGATGGAGAGAGAGAGAGAGAGAGGGAGAGTGAATATCATGATTGGTCCACTGTCACCATCGTCCAATACATGTCATTCTTCAGCTAAACTACATAGAACATTAAAACAACTATGAATTCGGAAAATGACTCAATATTCATCACTTCTTCAATCATTGTCAATTTTTGAAAACATTTTTTATTGAATATGCTGACAACTTTTGAATTTTGTTTCCTCAATGCACTACTCACTTAGTCGAGCTTGAGGCTATCGAAAAGGATTACAGAACTGACTGGGGGAAAAAAGAAGTGAAATGACATTCAATCTCCTTGAGAAATGAGTTTTGATATCACTTGGCCACACGAAGAGTCTCAATGCACTCATCATTTTCCCAACGATAAACGTTTTATATAAACGTTCAGTTGTTTGGAACTGTCTAGGTGAAAACTTTAATCAAAATCGTTATGGCCGTTTTAAAGAAAGAAGTAGTTAGTCATTCTGAATAACGCACCTATGCTTTCGGTAAGGGAACATTTTGTACAACCCCCCCTTCCCCCCTCGAAATGTGATACTTAACGTTAAAAGACAATTGGATTCTAAATCTGCAATGTCTATGGCCGTATCGGGCCTTTAACGTGGTCTAAAAAATCCATTATTTCGGACAAAAAGCCGAAGCCGATCAGACGAAGCCCATGGTTGTTATGAGCACAAAAAAGCTTAAAAAAATTAACAAAAACGCAATTTTGGCGGTTTAATCGCAAATACGGCGTGTTTGGTATCGTTTTCAAGGTATTTTCAGATCCTGGGTCGAATGGAATGAGTATCAGAGGTGTACAACTGCGTATAGTGACATTACAGTAATTATTGTGAGCCAAGGTCTCGAGGGACAAGGACTACAGCAAAAGTAATCGTTTCATCGTTTGTATTCCTTCTCCCGTCTCATCAACACACCCCGCTCGCTCGAGTTACCACTTCGTGCCAATTGCCTACGGCCGACTGTTAATGTTTAGTTTTCGTCGTTGCGATGTTTACTGGTATTTTTGTATTTGTGTTGCGTTGCATTGGTATTCGAATGGGATGGGCTGTAAGACTAGGTCTCTCGCTCTTCATGAGAATACTAAACTGTTGTGTAATCATTTGCAGGGTTTTTTAATTCCGTTCACAAAAACACATGCGTTTCTTCGTATTTTGACAACTTCAAGCGTACAGGTAACACTGTCTTGGGATAGTTAAATGAAAATGACGGGGCTGTGAAATCGTGTGATTCGTAATATTACGGTTCATCATTGTTGCCCATTACAACTCATGAACCTACTAAACTGAGGGTGTAAGACAGGGGAAAAGGCAGTGCAGCACAGACTGCTAGTAGAATTTCCCCCAACACAAGGCAGTGGGTATGTGAAGAGGGGGGAGTGAGGCATGAGGTCAAGCTCTAGAAAGATATACATCCAAATGAGCGCACATGGACTCGCAGTGCAGGGAGGTAGAACTGACCACAGCAATGGTGCCACAGGCTAGTAATGGGTACCTGGCTGTAACCCTTTACAAAACTTGGCACAATCTCTGATGATAGTGACCTGGTACGAGTTCGACACGAAGCCCACTCCAGCAGTCTTTCAAGCAGATATTTGTGCTATCATTGCTGCAGCCGTCATGATGTAACAATAAAACTGTCAACATAATGTCTGATAGCCAGGCGTATCGTGAAGCGCCGAAGAACTACTGTACAATGTTAAAACTGGTGAGGGAATGCAAGATGTGGCTCAATTCTTCAGAAAATTTTGGTAGAGTTAGTGTCTGCCAGATTCCAAAACATAAAGGGATCGTTGGAAATGAGAGGGTGGACTGTTCGTCTACTCTACCTATACAGCCACTTCGCCACTGTGAGACTTCTCCGTCATTAGGCAGGACAGTCAGAGAATACGCCAAGAGAATGCATCAGGCTAGTATAGTCGACACCCCACAGAGCAGATGGGTATTCTGCAGATGATTTAACTCCCTATCATGTCCTGTCCCAACGTCGAAGACATGAAAGACTGACTTGGTCTTTGGTGCAACTTCTAAGAGGGTGGACATCTAAGGAGACTCTTGTAGGAAATACCTGGCATTCCTTAAGAAGCTAGGCATGGATCGTTGAGACATCCAGACTCGCTAAATAGGGGTAGTTACTTCCGTAAATGATATCAGCCAACTCTATTTAAACGCAGCAACGTTGGACAAGAGCTGTCCAGTGAAGGAAATGCATTACACCTCTTCTACAGATAAATATGTATCCATATTCGTGCATATTTTATATTCTGATTGCATCAAGTACAGGGTGAGCCATAACAAATGGTGCAGTTTCAAAGGGCGATTTAAAAAAAACGGTGCAACTTAGAAGATTACGGTTTGTTTTATTGAACGCCATACATCACCCCATTTTGGTAGATTAAGTCCTGAAAATTACATCAGGAAGGTGGGCGCCCTCAGCAGCGACGCACTGATGTAGGCGATTCCTGAAATTTTCAGCCGCCCTCTGGCACATTTCGATGGGAATCGCGGCGATTTCTTCCCTGATTCGAATCTTGAGGTCTTCCAGAGTGTGAGGTCGATGTTTGAACACCTTTTCCTTCAAGTAGCCCCACAGGAAAAAATCACACGCACTCAAATCTGGCGATCTTGCCAGCCACCCCTAGTCACCCCTGAGAGAGACGAGGCGTGCGGGGAACATCTGCCGCAGTTTCACCATTGTATAAAGAGTTGTTAACCTCACGTTAGTAAGCATTTCCACTTTCCACTCTGCTTTAGTCAAGTCCCTGTTCTAACCTGTGTGTACAAATAAGTATTTTTTGTGCTTAAACCGATTAGTTGATTTTTTGTTTTATTAACTTCCAATTTGTTTTTTTTTTTTAGACGCCGGAGGGATGGTCTGCTCTTAGTGGTCCCATGAATTTACTGCTGCCCATTGAGAACCGACCTTGGAACGTTTAGCACATTGCATTAGGTTGCCCCTGCGATGCCGCTCTTCTCTTTTGATCTCTTCATCGTCACGAGAATCTTGCAGCGTGCCACGATTTCCATACGTCCTCCCATACTAACCAGCAGTTTAGGAGGTTCAGGAGGAGTCTTTCCTCCACGTCTTCATTGTTCATCCTTGCGAGATATTGGCCCTTGATCAGCAAGCTCCATCCTGTTCTGGCTGAGCACTGCACAGGTAAATTGAGCAATGCACTTTAAGTTTCCTCGGAATTCATCATGAGCGGCCAGTTTGCCCACCATTGAGATGAGAAGATGGCATGGGAAGCATAATTCTTACTCTTTAGTGCAGGTAGTTTGGGATTGCAGCCTTACCAATTCAGTACAAGTACACCCTAAATGCACCGTGTCCTGTTGGAAACTGAATTACGTAGAGATCCACCTCACTGTGGCACCACCCAAGCTGTGGTCCAATCAGCTGCCTGATCCACCACTCCTAGGCTACGTCCCACTTGTCTTGCCTCCACCCAAGGTTTACAGCCCCTTCATAACTAGCGTAATGCATCCTAATTAGCTTACACGTACTGATAGTAATTGATCTAATCTGCTCTGCTTTATTGTTAATAAACCAAGCCTACACTAGCTTTTTGTGCTTTGCTCTCTTGTGGACTGATGGAGACCTCACACAACTCCTGAATAACCAAGGATACTGATTCATGCTTTTAAACGTGTTTTATCCATTGGAGGAGACAACAGTGTTTCAATAATGGTAAGATATTAATGCGCTTGATAGGTGGTACCTAGAGGCAAACAAGAAGGCTAATTGTACATGGGAGCGGGAACTGGGGAAGAAGCCATAAACAAGCTGGTTGGCGTATTATCCTTTTTTGTGTTACACCCAACAAGTAGTCAAAGTGGGCCATCTCATGATAGTAACCTTACTGTCAAAAAGAATGAGACTAAGAATGGGGCTGTGCTTTCAAAGAGCTACAGGTCGTCATACGAGGACTGGGCGCTGGGTTGTCACAGGGGCTCACTACTCTACAAGGCTTACATACAGATCTGTTTCTTTATATCAGTCAAAGAAGTTGCGGTTTCGCTAATATGCAAGAGGCCGGCCCCTGCAGCATCCACCGAACTCAGACCTGTGGAGGTACGGCAGGTATGTGGTCGTTAGCCAGTCTCACCGTAGAGAGCTGTTGCCCGTGTGTTACCGCGCGGAGGTGACCACCTGAGGAATCCCGTACCATCTGGGAGTAGTTCTTAATCTGGTTCCCTACCTGATCTTACTGTTTACTTGGGTGGCAAGTTTCAAAAGGACTGATCAACTATAACCACGTTTCTTAGCCATTACCTTCTTTGCGAACTTTGCAAAATGGTTATAGGCTTCCTTTGTAGCAGTCAAAGCTGCTAAGTTCGTTTGCCCTCTCAACAACCGTCTCTCACTGTTGTAGAAACTACAGTGGAGCAGCACATGGTTTCTTGTTTCCTCCGCACTGGAGGCACAAGACGTGCATAATGGAGAGTCTTTCAGAGAAAAGAAGTGGAGCCGCGCATTGAAGTCACCATGTCCCGTGAGGAACTGGCTCGCCCAGTGGTCTGGCTCAACCCATTTTCTAGAAAGACGTTCACGGATGTTGGGGAAGAACTCATACGTATCACGCCCCTTTGACGAGGATTCCCATCTCGCTTGCCATTTCTCTAGAGCCCATTCATCGATGGCGGCAAGTTTCTGTTCTGTGGTGAGATCCGCACGGAGTTCAGCCCAAAGCGGGGGAAGCTCCCGTTTCACTCTCCACTTGTCAATCATGCACTAACAGCCAAATCAACTGGTAACTGACCAGTGATCACCTGAGTGCCTCCGTTGATACAGTCTTGTAGGCCTTGGTGATCCACAGGAGCGGCTCTCTGGGATTGGGCCAATACTCTCTTTGATTGACTGTTAGTTTGCTACCCCAGACAACAGGGCAGTAGCCAATCACACCTGGCGAATGGCCTTATACATGAGGATGGTGTCGTGGTAACACACACCCCAAGTGGCCTTAGTAATGGCACGCAGTGAGGCAAACCTTGCAATGGTAGTGCCTTTAAGGGACTGGAGGTGTTGGTTGAAACCCCACCTCTCACCTATATTCACTCCTAAATACTTGACGTGCTTTTCAAGGAGCCTGTGGCCGCCAAAGCGTATTGTGGGTGGATTATTCACTTTCCCCTTCAAGAGGATTAGCTGGGTTTTTTCCTCAGCCACCTGCATCTTGACGTGCTCGCACCATTGGTTGACAGTGCGGAGCACGCGTGGTGGTTTTTCTTCAATTTGGCGGACTGACTCTGCAAAGATCAGCACAGTCAAGTCATCCACATAGGCGCACGGCTCGCAGTCAGTCTCCATGAGTTTCCTGAGAAGACCTTCAAGAAGGCATTCCAGAGTGCTGGTCCTAGGACCCGAGCCCTGTGGGCACCCTTCTCAATCTTTCTCCGGACGGAGACATGCCTACTTTCGATTGTAGCAGTTCTGTCTGTCAGGTAACTTCTGACGAGCGAGTACAGGTTGCGGGGTTCCCCTACCTTGAGCTCATTAAGGAGCGCTGGCCACCAAAGGTTGTCAAACGCTCCTCTGATGTCAATTAGAACTGCTACGACGACTTAGCCGGTGCCAGCAGGGAAACACGCCGGATCTCGACAATGACATCCTGCGTGGACCTTCCTTTGGTACACCCGTATTGCCTGCCTGTGAGGTTATGCGGCCAAAGACTCTTCGAGGGACTGCAACATCAAGATTTCTAGTGTTTTGCCTAATATGGAAAGAAGGCTGAGTGGTCTCCATGATCGCGGGTCCGACTGATTGCGGTCGCCTCCTTTGAAGAGTGACAACGCGCGCAGACTTCCACTGAGTGGGGAACTGTCCGACCTGCAGACAGTCATTAAATAAATTAAGGAGACCGCTGGAGATCGTTCGTCAGCCTTCCTTAGCATATTGCTTTCTATTTTATCTGGCCCAGGAGATTTGTTGGGCTTTAAGGTCGCAAGGGCCCTGCCGAGGTCGCCTGTTGTCCACAGTGGGATGTCGGGCTCGTTCGAGGGTCCATGATCAGCTCCCTTGCTGCCCTCTGGGCTTCAGTGTCTCGAGCTACTTGGTCATCTGGGAACGCCTTCTCAAGGAGGGTTTCAGTGAACGTTCGATGCTGCACGCCCAGCCTGACTCATTTGCATCGCAGCCAAGACCTGCTCCACATTTGCTTTTCCTATGGAGGACTTGTAGTGTCTGCCCCAGGGTTCTCAGAGCCTCCGCTTCACAAAATTTCGCCAGCCTTGCCGCTTGGCCTCGTTTGATGGCGTGGAAGGCCTTCTTCTCTTGGATGAAGGCAGTTCGAGTGTTGCTCTGGCATCAGGGTCACGAGTGTTTTGGTACATCCTTCTGGCTCTATTTGCACTTTGCTTGAGGATTTAGTTCCTCAGTCCACCATGGGACTTTGATCGCCCTGTGCTTCTGTTGGCTCAGTACAGAGAGCCCAGCAGAGTGCAGTGCTGTGGTAAATATGTCCACTTTGCTGTCCACCTCTTCAGGTGTGTATGCTTCGCTATTAGGTCGGTGTCCGCGGCGCAGTTCACCTTCCAGTACCCTACAGAATTGTGGCCAGTCAGCATTTTTCGTCGGAATCGCTTTTCACGCCGTGTCTTTGCAGAGGATGTTGTCATCCGTGATGGCAAAGTCAATAACCAAGTGATCGCTCTGCGTTGCACCTGGTACGACTCGCCAACCCTGCAATTTGAGTAGCAGGGTGTGAGACACGGCTGTGACGCTCATACACGACCTTCCTCCCGGACCATCATAGGTCGCCTCCAGTCATGGGGTCGTTGGCAACAACAAGTTGTACCCTAGTGAGCAGCTCTATATACGCCTCGCCCGCCCCATCCAGGGTTGGGGATCCTCACAATGGTGATCTGGCATTTGCATGCACAGACTATGCAGGGTCGTCCTGATAGGCCTGCTAGAGCCCGCCGAGTGGTTCAAGGCTGGTGGCAACTGGTGCGCCAAATTGCCTGTAAATGATATTACAACCAGCTCAAAGCCACCGGCTCGGATGAGCACAGCGCCAAGTGCTGGCTGTTCAGGTGAGTGAGTGGTGCGAGCATGTCAATGAACGGGTCGATGCAGGCCACTGCTGCCTTGGCCTCCTGCTTGCTCCAGCCACCACTCGCGCCTGCGATCCCAGACCAAGAGTCTTGGATCCTATGTATGGTTCCTGTATGGCGAGAACACTGCAGCGTTTCTTGAGTGCATTTTGCAGCAACTCAGCCATAACTGGGCAACTCTTATTTGTGTTGTGCTGAAGGATCTGAACTGTTTTTGACCTATTCATAATCCACTCGTGACTCCTGAGGAGAACTCGCCGCTGATCTAATGGTACAGCTACATGCTCGTAGAGTGTGCGACCTGTTGGATTTTGCGTTCGACGCAATTGGCACACTTGAGGGAGCATCACGCTTGCATTCCTTACTCAGATGTGGCAAGCGCACCAGGCGCACACGCCACAGGTCTTGCACAGGCCACTGCCAGGTGGCCATAGCGCTGGCATTTGTAGCACTGAGTGGGGCTTAGCTTTCGTATGGCGCACCGCTGCCAGGCTATTTGGAGGTGCCTTGCCCCCTCTAGTTTTTTGTACAGGCTGGGTGATACCTCAATCACCCAATCTTTCTGTCTGCCACGCTTTTTGGTGAAAAGAGGCCTGACATCCTGCGGCTGCAAGCCTAACGCAGGGTTGTGCTCAACAACTTGTTGGGCCAAGTCCTCTTTTTGAAGGTCGGTCCGCACGTCGCACAGCAGCAGGCGTGGGAAACGACCCAGGGGGGCTGACGCTTGGAGCTTCAACTCCTTTTATGTGGAGTTCACGAGCCACATTTCCACAAGGCTTACATACAGAAACAGCCATGGGTGCAGCCTCTTGGTCGTCCTTCAGAAAATCAGCTGATAGCTGGGGGCATAATTTCTGCTGTAGCTCCAGAGAAGATACCTTATCGTCCACACAGATTCCAGGCAAAGAGGCTGCCCTGATAAACCCAACTCCAGCCTGCTGTAACCTGTAAACCAGACAGGATCAAGCGCCTGATAGTATATTTCAACTTGCCGTACTGTTTAGTGTGATGGGAGCATCTGCTTCAGCACCCATCACATAGAAATGCGAATGTGAGGTAGATGGAAGGAGGCAGGGGTTCCAGTCTGGAGAGAGCCTCCTGGGCCTCCACAAAAACCCGTTTATTCAGATGTTACTCTTTTCTGAAGAGCAACCTGCAGTCATGTAAGTAGTCTCTCAGGACCCTCATCAGATGCGACGGTTACCAGAATGTGCACTTTACCTTCATCAGTACAACAACCTTCTAGGACTGGCAGCTTTGTAATTCTATCCACTATGATGAATATGCTACTTCTGCATTTCCACGTAGCTTGGGGAGCCAGTTGTTGTAGAGCCAATGCTGTTCTCCATGAGCTCCTCTTCGCTGTTTAACACAAGGACTGTAGTTTGAGCCACTGACCAAGAAGCTAACGTGATAACAAGTTTGAAGGATGCTTGTGAATACAGTTATCTGAGCAGAATTTTGAAGCTACATCACAAAATCATAATCATAAGTGGCCAGTTTATGGCCAACAAGCATTCAAATCTAACTTACTTCTCGTTCTTTTGAACACGGCGGAGGATGAGGAGCTGTGTCATTTTGAACAGGCGATGGGTCTTTGGAGTTCGTGTGAGCGTGACCAATAGAATTAAAATTGGAGTTTGCGTTAGAATGAGAATTGGCGTGAGTGGCTTGAGGAGAGACTTTCGGGTGTTGGAAAACTCCTTTGACTTTCTCTTTACTCAGATGATTGTTGAAATTGAACGTTTCAACTTCGTGCTTCTTGTGCCGCCAATGTTTGTCGTAGCGGATGCCGAAGAGGACGATGAAGTACTCGAGAAGAGCGAAGAAGACGAACAAAGTGCAGGAAATCAACCAGACTTCGATGCACTTGAGTTCCAAGGCACTTGGGGAGTTGTTCCTGAATAAAAAAATAATGAAAGATTAGGGGATTTACTTCTGAAATATTACAAAACTTAAGATCAGTGCGGTGGCAATGAATACTGGCAGTATTGATTCAATCATGTTGCTGGTCTAGTCTAAAGCACGCCGCATAAAACAAAGAGAACCAATCGGAGGGGAGGAGTGAATACTCTGAGACATGGACAATCTACTGGCTGTGTTATGTTTCTAACTGAATTCAAATGCCATGAACGCTCTGATTTATCAATTGTTATCATTCCCCAACGCTCCATCACTCCCTTCACCTTTCTCTTTGTATATAAAGACCACGACCAACTGACTGACTCCAGTACTGACTAAACGGCCAGACGATGATGTCTTTACATCGAAAGCGCTTGCCCACAGTAACTCACAAGCCAGAGGAGACGGACTCACCTAACAGGTACGTTAACTTTAATTGTTATCATGTTCCAAAGTTACAGAGAATTTCGAAATTGTGTTTTCTCGTAATAGGGACGCAGTGGATGTGCAAGGAAGGCAACACACGTGTCTTATTACTTATTTACTGAGTGTCAATCAGGGATTAGTGGCGGGTTAAATGACAATGGACAGGGTATGTGTGATGGAGCATGCTCTGCATGTCTAGGACTCAGTGGAGATGAAGTACAACTTTGAACTGCCCTTCATTCACAACATTCATGCACTGATTCATGGAAGATCCAGATGGGAAGGGGGTGGTCTTACGCTTCACAGGCTGTGGCCATGGTATATTATACAGTTAAAAGGTGGCCAAACAGGCACAGGAGTTCCCAGGGCCAGGGTTCCTAGCAGTGATACCACTAGGTGCGCTGGCAACAATTTTCCAGACAGAGGTATTTGCAGTGAGGGGGCTGAAACCAAGAAAGATCTACATTGTGTCAGGCAGACTGGCCCTGGCTTCTCATACTATTTCGTCAGGGATGGTTTAGGAATGTCTAACTGGTCTGAAGACCTTGGCAAAGGAAGAACACCTTAACACTGTGTTGGATGCCAGATCATAAAGGAATAGAAATGAATGAGGTGGCCAACTAACTGGCGAGAGATAGATCTACACTACTCCCAGAGGGACCTAAGCCCCTCGTAGGGACCACTTAGAGCCATAAATAAGGAAGTTGGCAAGTGGGAGGAGAAGTTCAGGACTGCCTATTGGCCAGATGTGCGAGGGCAAAGGCAGTCAAGGTTATTTGTTAGACTCTACGGGGAGCGAACCAAAGAGGTCCTCAGTCTGGAAAGAGACAGTATACGGATGGTGCGTGGCCTGCTGACTCCAAGATTCGTAAGTCAGAGGTAGAGTTGCAATTCTGTGAGGCAGAGCTGGAGGCGGCGGATTGTACTGTGAGGGGTTGGCTGCAGTGCACCTGAGTGCTTATAGAGGGATAGACCTTAAGGATGTCCTGTATTTCATTTGAGAACGGTGGGGACTCATCAGAGAACACCAGCTCCACAGGAACTGAGGGTGAAACTCAGAAGCCATGACGTAGCTCATTGACGCTAAACAATAGGCCCGTTGGAGGGCGCAGTGAGGGCTTTTTCAGTTGCCACCATTATACGGGGGAGGGGGAGCTTGTTGGTTTTCTATGAAATTTCACCCAACCAGGGAGAAACAGATACTTTCCAGTAATACACCATTACTTTGCTAGAGACATACAGGTGAATGCCTATTAGTATCACAAACTTAAACCTACAAATGAAAAGGAGACACCAAAGAACATTAAGAAAATCATAACCTGAAGTCTCACCATTTCAGCATGCAACCTACACAGAGCAGTCGTGGAAAAAAAGTCAAATCGACGAGACGGATAACAAGTTCACATGTGAACGTACGAAATAAGGGAACTCACCTGATTGTGTCAAACATGGTAACTAAAGAGAGAAGAGTCGTAACGAGAAGAACCATTCTTCCGGGCACAACTTCGGGCATCACAACGAAACTTCCCCACGACATTATGACGAACAATGTGCTCGGCAGGTAGCTCTCTAATAAATGGCTTCTCAATTCTCTGCTCATCGTGATCAACATTCGAGCAGTCGAATGGTTACCTGCATCACAAATCATTTTGCGTAAACATGCAATGAGAAAGAGTGCTTGATAATTCACAAGTGCACTAATTATTCACTGTGTGTATGGCAGCGTCCAAAGTCATCCGGTGGTTCACATCTATCAATATTTTATTAAAAAAATTATCATACATAGTTATATATAATTCTGAGAGTTGGACTGAGCAAGTGTGGCTTTCATTGCCCCCTCTATTAGAAAGTCTCCCAGCCATTGTAAATTGGCAAGGCTGCTACAGGTCTCTCTGTGCTACCATACAATCGACCCATACGAGATGATTGGTCACACAATAGCCTAGTAAAACCACCAGGCCATGCCCCTCAGGCTCTAAGCCCCATGTTCTCCTCCACGCATTCACGTGGCTGTCGTCACCTCCTGTGCCGAATATCTGATGTGCTCTTACCAGGTTGGTTTACGATCCAGAATCACGCCCAGACACTTGACCCAGTCATTGAGTACTACTGCGCCCATCATTTCCTGTGGTCTCAGTCTAGACAGTTGCCTTTTTCTTGTCGATGTCACCGTGACTGTTTTAGCTGGGTTGATGGACAGTCCCATCTCACTGCACAACGAGCACACCATCTGCACAGTTGGGTCGGTTTTACAGCCAGGAAAATGGGCGTCTACCAGGGAAGTTGGAGTGTGGTGACAATCCAAGGTGTCTCCATCTGGCCCCCTAATCGAGCCTACTGTCCAATTCATATTTTCTTTCGAGAGCACTTTGCTGACCCTCACTCTAGTTTGAGCGTCCTGAATTTCCAGGCTAAAACTTCTTCTCTTCTAAAACTTTGCTTTGCCTTCCTTAATTCGTTATTATATTCGGTTTGGGATCTATTGCACCATCCCCCCTCTTCTGTCCATTTGGCTCTTACATCGAATAAATACCTTAAGGGCCTACTGGCCAAAGAGCAGCGATCAGTCCCATGCCCAAATCACGAGTAAAAATTGAATTATTAAAGGCCAACCAATACTTTACTTTTATGTCCTCAGCAACTTCTCGAATGGTAATTCCACAATTGGCTACCATTTTTCATTTCGTCACTGTTTTTGTCTGTTGTTGATGTGCATGGGCGTCCTCTCGGTCATTCTTCCAGTCTGTGGAGTTCTTGTTACTGATCATAACACCAAACCGTCGAAATCAATAGAAGGTTGTACCTGAAATTTGGTGGAAATAAGACCATCGCCCTATTCCCGTTTAATTATTCCCATCTCTTTCCAGTTAACAATTCATTTTTGTGGCTTCATATCTTGAACCAAAAAGAAGTGGCTTGAAACTTCATTAAATTATGAAATTTGTAGGTTTATAGGACAAACCACTCTAAATTATCATTTTAAACAATCAAATATTATGTTTCACAAGTTTTGAGCTGATTGGCATTCCCATTAAAAATGAATATTGGAGTTTAAAAACACATCTTGTAGGCCATTTAAAGAGCTTTTTAACAGCCTGTTTAGGTTTTAAGTAACTCCAATAATTTGGGAGATACAACCTGCCTTATTAAAAAATAAGCCAAATGAATTTGAAACAAACACACCATAACACACTAATGTCTTTGGATATTACCTTGACTAATTTGTCGTATTTCTGGCGTAGAACGTTCTGGCAAAGTTAGCCGCACGCTAAGTCACACGTTGCCACTTATCCTGTACATATAACGGATTGCATTGGTCTAAGTGCCAGTTTTGTCTACGCTGCTCCTGCACCTGTCAGTTGATTGGTATTCAAGGGCATCGAGATCTGTGACGATCTTCCTTTTATTTGATGCTACTGTTCTTTATCGTTCTTTTCTATTACTAGCTGAGAACTTCAACCCAATGGTTGTCGAGACACAATTTAAAACGAACCATCAGATACTTTGCCCTCCATATAACGCCCTAAATTGAGTAACTAGATGATCACCTTCGCCATAGTACACTATATGTTGATCTTCTTCTGCTCTGAATGAGACGACGTACTTAGGAAGCCTGAAGCCATCTTTGCCAAAATCGCTGGGGAAACTCAGCGGTGGATCATCCCTCCATTTGAAGGTCATTGTAGGCGTTGTATACTTATCTGAAAAACAAAGACGACTTTTGTTATATGAACATGTCAAGAGTGAAGTGCCCAGCTTACTACACAGTATTGGTCAAGATGCTCCAAGGTGCTGCTACAATGGAGTCTTAGCTATGAGATCACAGCACAAGTATTGCGTGCCAGAGATGATTCTGAAAACCAAGGCCAACATGGCACTCTGGATAGTGAAGAGAGGCAAACAGAGTGGTTGATATCATATATCATGTCGGGGCTGTGACGCCAAACACAGCTGATAAGACTGGCTGTAACAATTCAGTCGAAGTTTGGTCGTATAAGTGAACATAAATTATGACTGGGCATGAAAGTAGCGAAATGTAACAGGAAGGAAATATGTACAATGACGACACATTTCATTGAGTAATAAACGTAAACTGACATGAAAGGGCTACAACATATTTGAGGAAGCGAGGAACAAACTGTTAGATTCGATAGTTCAACAGTGATTGAATTCAAATGTTGAAGAATACTCCCACCAGCCAGTAGCTAGACAGTTGTAACTAGTAGCTGCCATCAGCTAACTGTTTCCAATTATCCAAGCCTTACCTGCCATGATACTTTACTTCAGTTCACAAATGTTCTGATCCACCACTGAACACCTTGGACCAGTTCAATAAAGTGTGGAACACCACTCCCTCATTCACGAGAGAACAAAAGGGTAGCAGGAGTGGTGTATGTATTAAAGGCGTTCCTGGACACTATTGTGACGTAACTTAGGAATGTCACTCTTGAGTCAAGCAGATTCCTGCAGATTCAAGAGTGTCATTTAGCCCCTCATCAGTAACAAAATGCTAAGTTCATTTTTCATTTTGAAAGCACAAAGAATACAAAGGATATTAAAGACACGGGGAGAGGAATGTCGAGTTGTCATGATAACCCTAGGCCCGGCAGTGCTGTGTGACTGGGATAGTACGACCAACCCTTATCCCCAGAAATAGAGCCTTCAGACTGCCATCTTTTCCCCAAATTGAAACATTTTTACGACGGGGAGGAGTTAGTCAGCAACGAAGTGGATTTCAAAGGAGAAGATAAAAATATAAGCAACATCTAAACAACTGCTGGTAAGAGATACAGACGGAGATCAGCAGTTGCAATAATAAACTAAACACTTTTTTGGACAACCCTCGTATGATAAGCTGAGTGAAACGTCTGACATGGAAGTGACAGCTTTCAGGAAGAGCTACAGATAGTGGTTCCAACTACAGCCAGACAGGGAATTCCCCCCAATCTAATTGAGGGTGTTCCACTGCCAATGCGACTATAATCAGTTCTACAAAGCCTTATATACGTTTTGACAGCCAAGTAACAGCCTGCAAGTTCGTAAACACGTAGTATTAGTTTGAATGTAGATTCTGAAATGTCATAGCGTAATTTACGTACCACATAAAATAGATCTCATTAGTACCTTCGATTCCCGGATTAAGGTGGATAATAATGAAAAGCAACGCAAGACACAATCAGCATTATTTCAACTTCCGTCACATCAAAACACTTCATTGGCGCTTGTTCTACTTGAGCTTCGACTGCACGGGTGCCAGCGCACAATAGATATCACATACCCTTACCAGATTTATCCTTCTTCCCTTCTGGGATGTTCAAATGGATTCATATTTTGGATAATTTAGTTCTTGTCTCTGTTGTACTGGAAGTATTGAAATTTGAAATCGAAAAATGAATACACATTGAAAAAATTATTTTTGACACAGGAAGGAAAAAGGCATATTGTACAGTCTGATCCTGATGGCAGTATCGTCACATAGTTCGCTTTGCTGTTCTCATTGCCGTTTCCATTCTGTGGTTCGCGCTGGTCGTGGTTGTTCACGTTTTCGGTATATACATTGTCTTTTCATCGTTTTCTCATTGACATACATCGTTTTCTTACTTATCGTACGTACGCTCTGATATTGTTATTAATTTCCAAAGGATTTAACTAGCAGATTGTTAACTCGACCAAAGTACTCTAGATATTTGACTTTGGAGTCAGTTTCAAGAAATAAGATAAAAAAGTCATTTTGTCAGACGTAACCGCGTTTGTAAACGTGATCGTCTCACCATACGAATTCAGTGAGTTTCTGAAAATAAATGAATTGATAAATAAAAATATTGGTATTAATATAATATCAAATGAAACATGTCGATAACTGACCCTATATAAGCAATACCGATAGAAATTAAGTAAACTTATTAACCTGTTTATGGTAATTAGTAGGCAGACATTTTTAACACGTCTAGAGATTCTTCGTGCTGAAAGTTAGGTATGGGGGGGTAACATGAAGAACTTTATACCTCTGAAACTTCTGTATCCAGAACTTTGAAAGATAGCAGAAATCCGACGAACAAATTGGGTTGATTTCCTATGTCCTGGCAGTTACATAACTTGTAAACGTCGATAATTTGGAACCGTCTATTTGACTGTTACTAGTTACAACTGCTATCATTAGCTACTGCTGGAGTAGGCAGGAAGAGTTAATGGGAATGCATCAGCACTAATCACGATAGAACTGTGCCCTAAAAATGTAGAACCGTTTAGTCTCCCATTCAGGGTTTGTATCGCTGTTGCATGGTCCCAGGTAGTATGAGTGTCTCTAGCAGGGAAGGCTCCTCTCATAAACAGCACCAGAAGGTAATAGGAATTACTAGCAGAGGATGGGTTCTCTATGAAGTAACCCAAGGCACGTGTTCCACTCAGTGAAATCTGGCACACGAAGGGTTGTTATGGTGTAGCTTAAAAAATGTCATGTGTTAGTATACAGCATAGTGAAGGTGGTAGGGTAATGAATAATAAAAATAAAGGTGATGCACTGGCTGCATCACATCCTGCTTCAGGACTCAGTCAGTGCCTCATCCTAGATTTTATCTCTAGGGACCACAGGGATATCAATGACCACCAAAGGCAGGTTGGGACAAGCAACGATGATGTTGGGCCTGTCCTTTCCCAGAAATGGCACATCCCAGCCTTTACATGACTTGGCACCAGCTGCCTACTTACAGACTGACATGATGCTTAACCTATATTTGAATACAGACTAGTGCCACGTTATTCAGTGATTTAAGCATGTTTTACAAGATCAACTAGCTCCCACAATGGTTATGTTTCTCAGATGCTCTCAGCTACCTTAGATTGTCATCCATAATAATGTGCTTCTGTATGGCTACTTTCATTAGTATGCTAAATTGTTGGTGTACTTACAACTACTGAAGTCAACAGCACATTTTTGAACATCGAGGGGGTACAGAACAAAGTCCATATCACATTTTATTTGTACAGTGGCTCTGAAAGAAGAATAAACTGCGTAAGTTGCGTAATAATTGAAAACACTGGTGCTATATATGCATATAGTTTCGTATTAGCCCCCCCTCCCCTCCCTCCCATCACCATGTGTCTTGTCTTATTCTGATAACACTGCTGATAGTTCTGTGTTGTGCAAATGACCAGAGTAGTCTCACATCGGGTGCATTTGTGCTCTTACTGTACGTCCCAATGCTCGTACTTTAGTCATGAGTTGGGATAGAACCAGTGATCTTAATTTTTGTGAATACTACTTAAATTGGTAGAGGAAACTAAGAGATTTGTATTATTATCATTCTTTTCATATTTATTTTAAGATAACATAAAGGAGTGTACGATATACATAACTTTTGCAGTATGTTGTTTACATATGTATATATTAGGTTAATATTTATTTTTAATAATTAAAAACTGTAAGGGAAACAAACAGAAATCTGGAGGACTTTTGGTCCGTTGTCTGTGTTTGGACTGTTGTCACTTTTGGTTTGATGCCATATTCAGAACTTGAGCTGATAGCTCAACGATGGTGTGTCCTCCTGATGTATCCCCTCTCCCCACCTTTTCAGTTTTAACCCTCCTGCTTTAATTAATTATATCTACTAAAAATGAGTCACCAACTACGAATGGTTACAAATAGTTGATCCTGAACTGAAAGCCCAGAATCTCAAGGCAAAACGGAAGTAAGAGGTATGTCCACACTTCCCGAACGTATCCTGTGGTTCATTGGTAGCATAAAAGCTACTATTAATTCAACTGGTCCACCTTCTCAATACAGAACACTCACGTCAGAGTAACCTTATTGAGGGCAGCCAACAATCGATCAATTTATCTTGACTAACTGGTAATAAAGTTGAATCTGAATGTCTGGCAAAGCACTTTCTGCAATTATGACAAGATCAAAGTTGAGCATTAGAATATTAAGTGTAGCGGGGCAAACCAAATTCTTCGATGTAGCGAAGGCTCGTCCAGGAATCGTGCTGAGTTGGTACCACAAAATATTAATGCGAAACTATGGTGTCTTGAGTCTGAACTGAGCTGTTGTTCTGTCACTCCCAACAAGCTCCCTGTTTGTGGTGTTAAACTTCTGAACCTTACTCGTCATTTGTTCAAACGTTGTCTGTTCTTGATGAACAGTTGAACATGACTGCCAGCATTTTGATCACACCTAAATACAAGAGATCAATGATTTTCTTGCATCGAAGCAGCGTATTGGGAACCCTCTTCAGCACAACTCCAGCAATGTTGTCTCAAGTCCAAAACCTTCCTCAGGATCTACTGAAGTTCGTACATCTTCCCACTTGAAAACTGTCCTAGAACGACCTCTCAATAAACGAGTTGTGGGAAATCATGCGGTTTCAAAAAGGTCTTGTCAAGACAGAACTCGATTGTCAGATCCGCAACCCTGCCCTATCTGTGACAAACGTCATACAACGATATCGTAGTGATTTAGTGATGGTGAACTCAAAGGTTCAAGTAGGCAGTGGCTGTGATGTGGATGTTTTATCAATTGACTTACCCTATGCTCACTCGCATTGTTTGGTTCCGATAAATACGCACGGACGTCATTTCTTGAAATAAGGATAGAACTTTCATATCCCGAAGTTGCCTTATGTACAAATCTGGGATCCAGAATTTCTGATCTTTGTCCCAAGTCAATTCGAGGTGGTCGTCAACTTCAGGTAACTCGTCTGTTATGTTGATTCGAGAGTCTTCCCAGTAAACTTGAAGAAAAACTTCCAGCGAGATCTCCTGAAGAACAGAACAGTGGTTTGGTAATTATTCGTCGGTTTGTGCCATTAGGTGCTAAATTTTCCCCAATAGCTGCCCCAATGTATGAATACCTCTGCTAAAGGAATAGTTTTCAAATTGGCTGTTCGAGGTATTAAAAGGAATGGAATTAGCAGTTGAAGTTCACTGGTGGGAAATTTTCTGTAAAGAGAAAAGTGGCAGCGATCTTAACAGCATCTGCCAACAAATATGGCGGGAACATACAGGACCTTGAGGTATTCACTGCTCTCCACACTGGCAATGATCACGACTGCTTGCTGCTCTTTTCTAGCAGAGTGAAACCACACAAGACTAGTCTGGTGCCTAGGGTGACGTAGTGGATCAGTCTCAAGGACCCAGAATGCGCCTTCAGATATCCTACTTTCAATGGAGAGGAACAAGACGACGGGTGTCGCTACTGTGAAGTCGAAGTTGGGAGATTAGCCAAGGGAGAGAGGCCAGCCACTGGTGGAAACTTGTGCAGGCTATTGACATTGCAGACCTTACTGCGTAATATATTTATTATTCAAGTATGAAGCACTTTTATTACTATTGACCGGGAACCATTTCATTACATTGGTGCCCAATGTAGTGCTTGAACTGATGACCCTGAGATTAAGAGTCGCATGCTCTACCCTCTACACATTTTGGATGTATACATGTTCCGTTTAACTTTACTAGCATTCATAGCGCAAGCTGTCATGGAGGGGGAAGGCAGTCAATATGTGTTGGGATTGAGTGCTGCATGTTGCTTTATAAGAGGAACGAATTTGATAAAAGTTGTACAATGTTGAGATGAGTGGAAGTGGATTTCCATGAAGATAACTGGATAGTTGGTTCCAGGAAAAGCCCCTTTGTTTGGGGCTTGGAGTTAAGCACTGTAAGGAAATGAGAGTAAGACATTAGTACTTGTAGAACTGGCTAGGGAAACGTATTTATTGTTAGTTCGTTATGGAAACCTGCAGTTTCATTGTCTTCAGCAATCTGTATGTTCTACTCTACTGGTGTTATTCTTATCTTTAAGTCTATATTTCCCTTTGATCTTACTATACTTCTCTTAATGTACCGATAATAGGCTCCTGTCATCTTCACTACTCTCATGTTATCTCTATTACTCTCTTTTTATCTGTCGTTTGTATCACGTCATATTTATGTAAATATTATTTTGGGGGTACTTCAGGGCTCATCCGTTGCTCTCGATGAATAGTGACCAACCTCTCTCTTTGCTGGTTATCTCATCGGCTGGCTCCATCACATCATGCTTCAGGACTCAGTCAGTGCTTCATCCTAGATTTTATCTCTAGAGACCACAGGGGTATTCATGACCACCAAAGACAGGTTGGGACAAGCAACAATGACGTTGGGCCTGTCCTTTCCCAGAGGTGGCACATCCCAGCCTTTACATGACTTGGCACCATAGCCTACTTTCTTCACTGATGCTGCTTGCGCTAATGCCTCCAGTTTCCAACCCCTAAGATTACCAGCACCAAATCACTATGTGCCACTCAACCACCAGTGCCATCTTCTCACTAAACTGTGTGACTGCAGACAAGTTCCCACATTCACCTTCTCCAAAGGGACTAAAAAGATCTCCCATGTGAAAATGCACCCCCTCCCCTTCCCTTCTCGAAGCTTCGTGATCATGAGGACCTAGCCTGTCTACTAGGGGAGTGACTTTAGAGACATTATTGGAACGTGCGGTACTGAATAAGGCGGTGAAATCCACTCCCAGGAACTTCGCTACCACGAAGTCGATGTTAGAAGATTAACGAAGGGAGGAAAGCTGGCTGCCATAGCCACACTGTCTTGTATCAGGAATCTTGTACATGTTATGGAAGGAGTGAAGCTTACTGTGAAATATATCTATTATTCAAGGACAAAGCTCTATTCTTACTGTTGACCCAGAACCTTTTCATTACACTACATTGATGGTGTGGCTCCAGTAATCTTCGCCTCCACCTGCGAACTTCCTCAGTTCAAACTAAATCGAGTGATGATAAGAGATGAACATGGACCGTAATGGGCTGTTGAGAAAACATCTATAATCGTGCTTGAACTCCCACCCTGGTTCCTATGAGTATCACATGGGAAACAGATGTTCATGATGACATCTGTTAAAGAAACCAGTCCTTATTAAAGACCAATAAGGCAGCCATCATAATTTGTTGGGTCAACTGGCAGTCTTGTGAAACCTCTTGGAATAGCGTAAAAGTTGTTTGGTCATTTAATAAGAAATGTTAGGAAATCATTTCAAACTAGTTAGCAATGGAACGAAGATGTTTTGGGTATGAAGTAAAAAGTATTTGGAATATTAGGTTAACCGAGTAAACAACAGTGAGAAATTTTGTAAAACTTGTTGGTAAATGGGTTGTGCGGACGTGTGGGGAAATTGCTACTACAGAAAGGAACTATTAAGAGGCTGTTAAGAAGCTAGCATGGGGATGCCTTCATACGTTCAAGCAGCTCGGTGCCCATAATAGGACTGCCTTGTGAAAAGGGGCACGGAATTCTACCCATCAGGCCTGAACCCTACGTAGGTACGACGAAAAGTCACAAGTGCCGTCCTGTCCTAGGCGAAGGCGATGCTGACACTCTTTAGACGAGATCTGAGTTTTAATTAGCTTCCTCACCGGACACTACCCACTCAGATATCACCTCAACAAGATGGGCATCTCAGAGGCGGTGGAATGTAGATGTAAAGTGAGGGGGATGAGACAACAGAGCATATCCTACGTGAATGCCCTGCCTTAGCAGTCAAACGCTTTGAATAGTTTGCTCGGGGGTCTATTGAACCCCAAATCGTAGTGGAATCTGCGGTGAAAGACATACTCGGCTTCCTAAGGGGAGTGGGTAGGTACGACGCCTTCTCCTAAGAATGGGCCAGGGTCACAATAGGCCCATGGGTGGCCGCAGTGTCCCGTATGCCCTCTGAGAGAAAAACAACAGAAAGAAACTAGGCATTGCTTACACCGTGGAGGATTAGAGTACAAAAATTGTCGGGAAATTATCCAAAAAAGGTTGTTGGGCGGTGGAGTAAAAGTTCTAGTGAAATGAAGTAAAAACTGTTTGAAAGTTGTTGGACAGTTGAGTAAGATTGATGGTTATCAATAAGTTAAAAAAAAATTATTTTTCGCTAGTAGAGTTGTGGGAACTTCAAACTTAACTAAACTCCAATAGAGATCTTGGATTTACCATTTATGTGAAATCTCATTCTTTTTGGAGTTGAATATTGCCTCCCCTCCTGTCAGCTGTCTAATTCTGTCAAACTAATTGAGTCTTTTTATGGTTAAAGGGTTTCTTTAGCGATGGCCCTAGATGTGTGCCACGGTGAAATGCCATTGGTCCTGCGGCTCTAGCGGTGTTGTATGGCCCGCAGCGCCTCCCGGATGAGTGAGTGGCCCTAGATACCAGCTTGTCACATGAATGTAAGGAATCAGGATCAGGGCCGAAGCACTTCTGGTATGTCTGTGCCAAAGTGAGATGTTTATTAGTGCCAGCTCCAATATTATTATCGTTAACCTAACGAGCTTGAAGCCTGAAAGGACCGGTCTACCTGCACCTACTGCGAACATTTCTCAACAGCGCCAACGATTGTCATTTGCTTTTGAAGAGTCATCACGATCTTTCAGAGCCGACATTGTTCTTCCCAATTTTCTTTTGCTCTTATTTGCTTAAGTCACAACAACTGGCTCCTAAGCATTACGTACCAGGCAGCATCATTATTGCATTAATCTCCACCATCAGCCCTAGTTGTCTTTTGCAGCCTCTGGTGACTACAATAAAAATAAACGCGACTCAGACTCACATCTCGTTCGAAATGGTTAGACTGTCAGTTTATGTTTATTTGCCAATCCTTGAAAGCGAAAGAGTAAGCGTTTTAGTTAATTTGCGTATAGATGCAAATGGAATTTAAATGAGTAAGAACGAGCTCCATAATTTCCCTATAAAAAATTAAAACTATCAGTGTTTTGGGATTACTGGTTTTCAATATGTATGCAGCCCCTTTCTCTTATATTTTTTGTATTGCCCTCATGAGTAAACATTTCTGTGGAACCCACACGGTACTTTTTCTGATTGAGAGCATAAGAAGCCATTGCATCACGTATTGCTAACTTATTTTGTGGCAGTTACAATCTTAACCCACACTGATCCTGGGTCAATAAATACTTCAGTGCGGTACAACGTGAATGCACAATAATTCCCTCACCCTGGGACAGAAACACATTGTGATTACGATACTGTGAATGAATGAAATATTTATCTTTGGTTTATCATAATTGTGTAATCATTTGCAGCGTTATTTCTTATTTTTGTTGTATGAGTACACATTTGGTTTCATTAATTCAAAACGACTTACTTCTTTGCTTTCATCCACAGAGGACACTCGGTTGATGAATAAGGATATGGAAACTTCAACGTTCTTCGCTGAAACATACCAAAGGATATGGGATCAGAAAACCATCCGATTGTTATTTGATTTGGTACGGCTGGTGTCAGCTGTGGCCCTTTGCTGGGTCAGACACGACCAAGGCAGTGTTAGCACTATGTATATGTCATTAATCTACCACACTAAGTTTTAATGTTGATGGTTGGGGGGTGGGGGGATGTGTCCGAAGGGCTAACAGTGGGAGCTTATGTCTTCTGCCTTACAGCGTACTTTGCAACATCCGGACAGACACCCTAGGCTAATCTTGGCTTTATGCCTTCTCTTCTATTTCAGTTCCTCTGACAGTTCTCTGCTTGAGTTGCATCTGGTGTAGGTGTGATTGACTGATTCATTCCAAAATTGTAGAGATATATGTTACCATCTGTTCCCCTCCAGCAGCTGCGTGTGGGGCATTTTGCAGGACTGAGGAAGGGGTCTATCACTTGGATCAATAAAGTACCTGAAATATTGATTATGCAGCAGTATAAAGGAACTATTCCAATTTTACTACCGGAGAAATAGAAGGCTCCTTGTTTCATAAATACTTAAAGCACAGAGGAGTCGTTTTCTCGTCATCTCCCGTTCATAATTGCTGCGTTAGCAGATGGTGCTTAATCTTATCCCCAAAAACAATCATCAGAGAGGTTTTGTTTATGAACTGACTTTCTTTAGGTCTTGGGCTTGAATTCTGAGCCAATAAGGAGGGTTGGGATAAATTCATAGTCCCAAGGAGGAACTGGATGGAACTACATCAGGGATTTTGTGTCTTGAACTTCTAAACCCCGTGAGGGTAAAGGCTCCTCAAATTGATGGCTGGCATACTGAACGCTGAGACTTT
Organism: Pachypeltis micranthus; assembly: GCA_020466155.1. NCBI lineage: Eukaryota > Metazoa > Arthropoda > Insecta > Hemiptera > Miridae > Pachypeltis > Pachypeltis micranthus. Next base: position 47,666,434 of record CM035769.1, read on the forward strand.
GTTAAGTGTATTCATTCAAACAATCAGTAATCTCTAGAGCAGTGAAGTCAAGGAATGCTGTGGGTCCCTAAGACTGCTGGATGTCATTCCATTTTCCGAAGCACTTGTGAATTATGCTATCTCGTCCTTCGTAAAAAATAAGTCTCCATCTGTGCTTTGGAGCTGTTAGTCTCTCTTTAGATTTTCATAGCTTATCGAAGTATCATGTTCAGTCCACTTCAATACTTTTGTTCACAATGAACAGCGCATTAGTGGAGTGTCCTAGTGTTTACTGTCCCAAAGCTCAAAAACTGGCCATACAGTGGTACATTCCCAATTACTTTTCAACTCAACTTAGCAAACAGGGATACTACAAATTTTAGAGCTATTAAAAGTAGCCAAAGGTTGGTGCCAAGAAGAGAACAAGAAGACAACAGGGCATCACTCACAATGAGGCCCATTTCCCATCATCCCGAAAAAGTAGGGCTCGTAGAGTGGTGAGTCCGTCTCCTCTGCCTGGTGAGCTACTGTGGGCGAGAGCTTTCGATGTAAGACATCATCGTCTGGCTGTTAAGTCAGTACTAGAGTCAGTCAGTTGGTCGTGGTCTTTATGTAAGAAGAGAAAGGTAAATGGGATGGTGGAGCGTCGGGAACCCAATTGCTTTAATACCTCGTAGAGTGGGGTTCCAGAATCTTCTGTTACCCTCCAGGTATTTGAGGATGTCCCTCTATCCCTTATTTCGTATATCTACCATACAGTCTTTCTAATCTGGTCCTGAACCATATTGGGCAATCACATAAGAAGTGTACTGTTACTGTCTCCCCACACGAGCATTGTGCTCTGGTCGGATTAACCCTATTCAGAGTTTTTCTGTCAGTGCTGTGATTTCAGAGGCTTTGATAAGAGACAGCGGCTTTAACTAGGCATCATGTTCCTGCAACGTTATTACCCTCACACTTCATTTCAGCCAGCCACCTCCCCAGGATCAACTTTCTTTCATATTAGCTCGTTAGCCTCCATAGGATGGGCTCTTCTCCATATTAATTTGATCCCAGCATCAACCTTAGGTTTTATTATGTGTTGTCAATACGTTTCCCTCGAAAATTATGAGTCCCCACTACTCTCTAACCTACTGAAATGCAATAGTAAATATCAATTTCGTAGGGCAGCAGTTGGGCAATCACGTCCACTAGGGTGGGTGTATGTCGACTCGTCTGAATATTCCCAAGCACAGAATTTTGTATTCTCACAATTTGGAGTCGGACCAATCGTCTGGTCATTATGATTTGCAACTTGTTTTCTCCCCGCAGCACAGCTATCACGTGATCTCTCGTTCTTTAATATTATAGAAGATAAATTTAACACAAACCACCTCTCACTCCCCTCGTCACCAGCGAATTCTATTGAACTTGAGTCATACGACTACACTTTTCTGTAAAAGCGTGAGATTTTACGACAGAATGAGAGCACCTACAATAGTGCACCATTTCCAAGTGAGGCAGCTGTGCTGGAAATCAAATTATCGGGTTTCAAAGGACCACGTAACTACTCAGAAGACTGTCCTCAATCTGCTTACCATACTTCCCGTTAGGATCCATTTAGAGTAGTTCAGCAGCATTTAACCCTAATTTCATTACATATTGCTCCACAACCAAGCCGCCGCCAAATCTCTCATCATCTCACCTTCGTCATCCCTCACCCTGAGCTCGACTCGATGTAATATATTCGCTTCGACGCCCTTAAGTGTTGTCTATTCAAGCGCTTGGGAGTTCACAATACCCGGTTTTGACGAGCTTCGCATATTTATTGCTTGTCACCTCATGTAGTTGACGATGTCGCAAACGGCTCATCAGGATAATTCTCTCAAATCCTCAATGGGAGGGGAGGTTAGGCATTTACACAACATTTTCGTTCACCTGTTGATCGAACAAACTAGAACCGGCGCAACCTGTGCTCCCCCCCCCTCCTTATCATCGTTAGTAGTAAGGAAAATTGTGTTATCTGTTGAGTCTGGGTTGAGAGAAATTGGATTAATCAAATCGGCTCAAAGTTGACGTTGAAGCAGTTCACCATGGGACACAAAATAAGAGTATGAGTAAAATCGGACCAAAAGTAAATATACTTTTTCATAGTGATCAAAATACCATATATTTTTTCCTCATAAACGGCTCTAATGATTCGGAATACATTTTTGTGTGTACTGCTCCAACTAACATGACCGCACTGTAAAATTCTCATTTGTGGCATGACGAGAGTAGCACAATACATCTACAGTTTCGAATAAAACCAATTTTAGCGCAGCACTTATCCATTTCCGATACTAGAATTTTCAGGGATTGAAGGGCGGCATGAGCTATACGATAGCAGTTTAATAACGATCTCATGATAATTAGGAGTGGCCCCAGCAATTCCGCAATTCAAACCACCGCTATCGCTTTCCCGATAATTCCAAACGGTAAGCATCATCCTTCTCCAAAAAATCATGTTGATAGTCTCACACCCTTAGAGTCTAATGCCTTCGCTTTAATTAATTAATGGTTGTGCCATAAGTAGGAACATCTCAATGAATTCCAGAACCACTTTCACCGTGAAATGTGAATTTATCTTTTGCGGCGTTCGATGGAACTGAGTGCAAAATAGATAGGATTAGCAGAAAATTGCTGAAGGACACTTGAAGCGGAGGAAAGTTGTGTGATGCGTAGCACCTGATATTTATGAATGAATTTGTAGGATGGTGAAGCTGAAATAGCCTGCTGGCTGGCTCGCTGGCTTCAGGAGCCTTGACGGTCACATCAATAGCGTATAATACATTTTCTTGTTAATAAAAGAGAGGCGTTTATTCATAATCCATTTGGAGAAACGAATTCATCTGAAGAGAGGACCTGGCGAGTTGTTCATTCGAAAGATGGGGCCTTTTGAAGAATGGAAACGGTTATCGCTTTTGCTTATTAAGTAGAAAATACATTTTCGTTTTTTCTCCAATTCCATCAATCAGGTGGCTCTCAAGTGTCGGGGGTGAAACTGAGAACTGCCTTCCGAAGCGAAATTAGGCTCTTCGTCAATAGCCTGAATTGAGTCATCACAAAAGCCATCTATTTTTCCTTCTTAAATGCTATTCAGTTTGGGAGGGAACGTTCCCCTCTTTTATATCACCTTATGAATTATGGATGAGTGCGATAAAGCTGACTAACCCCTCGGTGGATTTGATTCATGTTTCATGTACATGTTTGTCTCGAAGGAGGAATAAAAATGCGAGTTTTTTTACGTTCATTCAGAATCCGTTTATTTTGCCAAGGAGAAGGCAGATATTCTGAAGGTTGTTCAGGGTTTGATGTTTGCCGTGGCAAAGTCATCTATTCGATCCTACGGGAAATGTTCTAAGTCATTGGCCAGAGAGAGAAGAGACGTTTTCTGCTCTTTTACTCGAAGTTACGAAATTAGGCTCAGAAACCAAAGCTTTGCTCAGAACGGAGAGCCAGGTTGCCCCAATGTGGTAAAGAAGGATCTTAATTTATCCGAGTTCCTTCAGCCAGGTATTAGGGTAATTGGGTTAGTTCAGCCAGTAGGTAAATTACTGACTTCCTACTAAGCATTGGCCTACAGTATCTCACCAGCCAGAGGAGATGGACTCACCAAACAGGTACGTTAACTTTAGTCCTTCAGCGCGAGAGTACCATTAATAAGGTTAAGAACAACGAGAGGTTGTTGACATTTTAAATAAAGCTTGTGATCACCCGAGAGCGATTTGAGATAGTTATTATTGTAACTGCTGTTGGTGGTGCAGTAGGAAACGAGGAGGCAATGGCTGCCGAAGGCGTTTCTGTGAAACTATCTGGGTGCCTGATAATCGTTTCTATACACTCTAATGCCGTCCTTGCGGTTGGAGGGGAGTGAGGGGCTGTAGAAGCTTTGGGTCTCACTTTGGCTGGTTAGTATAACACATCACGTGTTCCAGTGCAGCTAGCCTGTACTCACGAGAAATGAGAAGAGAGCGATGAGGGAGGGGTTGAGCAGTGGTTCAGGAGCCTCCAAGTTGATTACAACAAGGAGCCTATATGTGATTCATGTGGTCACAGTTTTTGCACCAATCAACCTGCTCTGTAGGAGATTAGTATCACTATCGCTCTGAGGGGTTAGAACAACCCACCTGTGCCCTCTGTAAATCACATGTTGGTATTCGCTTGTTGAGGTGGCACAGTACTGTTGTATCAGCTAGTTCCATTCCGTCTGGTACAAGTGAACCTCGATCTTGTACCAGCCTTTGTTTCCCCCTTTGCCTTCTCCTCGTACAAGTCTCCAAACTAATTCGTTTCGTTGTCTAAATCGGTGAAATTGTTGGACAATTAGGAACGCGTAATACGTATAGCTCGAGAACAGACTCGACGAAGCAATATTTTAAGAAGTAGGAGAGACTTGTAACCAAAATCGAGATCCGCTTCAAAGTGGAACAAAGGGCTAAGGACGAGAAAGGATAATGCGATTTGCTCGGTAGGCTGTGTTCAGGGCGGTGCGCAAAACTGAACATGAAAGAACGACCCCAACGGAATCGACCTCAGTGAAATAACCCTTTCAAATCGAAAAGGAGAACTGGTGAATAGATAAAGGCGTAATTTCGTTTAATCATTCACCCAAAATTGAAGCATGAAAGAGCAAAAGAAGCTTTTCCCTCTTCCAAGATTGTGCTCTGAGACTGCGAAGAAACTTATTAGTAGCTCAATCATCCTGCTTGCGTCTTAAACTTGAGGCGATGACTGAAAAGTAGGTCCTGGGTCCTACATGCGATTTTTGTTCCAGAAGAGTCTAATGGTGCCTCAGGAGGTGTACTGTTTTTTTTGTCGCGGGGGTCAGCAGCATCCTGTCTGCAGGACGAGTCACTCACTGGTGCTCGACAGTTGACTGCAAAGGCGAAATCTCGGATTCCCTGGCGGAACGACTTTTTGCCGAGCGTCAGATACGCCTCGTGGATCAGCTGTTTCTTGGTGTGTCATCCTCAATGCTACCTTGATCGGTGCGGAAGTAATTCAGTTAGTCAACCTCACCGAAAGACGGAGGGTATCGAATGAAAAGCATTTCGTCTTGGGTAGTTCAACTTTCCAGCATAAAGTCCACTCCAGACTCTTGCGGAGTATCCGCGCGGTGCCTGTTCGCCGAAGTGGGGCAAGTCCACACTCTCGCGAAGTATCCTGGCAGAGAAAGTCTCATTTGTCCCTCGTGGTCCTCTGTCCTGGGGGCAAAAACCGCTCTTGAGCGAAATCAGGCGGAGCGAGGAGAGGACGAACGAGGAACCCCGAGAAGTATGGAAGACTAGTAGTCAGAACGAGCCATTTCAAGACCCAACTACACGAACACCCAAAATGATTTGTAAGTCTAACACTGTGTCTCTGGGAAGCCCTAGTATTTTTCCTACGTCCTAGTATCAAGCCCCTAACGCATTCTTTCGGTTAGTTTCGAGAAAAATCCCGAACCTGTTTGACGATGCTCATCATATTTGAATCTGTAAAGTGATCTGTAAAACTGTAATATTTTTTACTTGATCATGCAAATATATTGGGGGGGGGGGGTCATATGGCCATACCTATCTGTTCTATCTAAATTCAATTAGGAGTTGCAGAATTCAGAAAGAATTCAGTTGGGGCGTGGTGTGAAATATTTGAGAAATCAAATAAACTTAGTAGTTAAAAAATGATTTTGAAATCGGTGAAAAGTAGTTATAAAATGATAAGAAAACAGTGCGCAAATGTCGTTAAAATCATTAAGAGATAAAAGAAAGTGTTTAGGGAACCAAGTAAGAAACAGGATGTTTTGTACGAGCTGCTGGAGCCGTTCGGGAACGTTTAAATTTTGTTGAGCGGAGGGATAAAAATAGCTTATAAATCGTGTAAACAAGTGTTGGGTTATTCACTAAACAAGTACAAATATCATTATCCTGTATTACAAATTTCTTAGCAGAAATAGCAAGATTCAGTGAGTTTTCAAAAGCCGTTCAAAGTACGGTCAGTTCTGAGAAGGAAGAATTGTTTTGGAAGTCCTGAACATTATTATTATATGTATTTACTCAAAAATATGTACGTGAGGTAGACTGCTACCTACGTTCGATAGTGGTGAATTTTTAATTGTTACGATTTTACACGTTCCTTGAGATCTTCTAGCGGACTGGTTAGTTTGGCGTGGGGTGTGTATGGAAATATATCCAATTGAATTAGGTAGCAATTATATGTGTGGCCAATTAATAGGAAGGAGCGCAGCATTCAAGTTAGAGTTTCGAACGATCGAGTTTCCCTGGGCAGACGAAGATGGCTCGGCTGTCTCATGTGCTCTGTGAAGATGTGGAACGTAATTTGATTTCAATGCGGCCGCTAAATGAAATGAACTAACGTCGTCGCTGGTTTAAACTGGGAAACGAAATTAACAAACTTGAAGGAAATGGAAATTGTAACAAACTTAAATTGTATTGAGAGAGTCCAGTCGAGCGATGGGTTGGACCGACTAAAGCGAACAAGGCTGTAGTGCTAAGTGATTTCCCCCGGACTCGTCAAAATAGAAATGTCAGTCGCGACGCACTACGCAACTAATACAAGCTGTTTTCATGAACCTGGTTGAACCTGCTGTACGGGAATTTATTAAGAGTAGCTCCTACTCATGTCACAACCTTTGTTGACCCATTAGCGTACACGTAATTTATGGGGCTGTCAACACGTTTTTCTGGGAGGATCGTGTTGCCAGCTCTGGAATCATTGGAAAAACACTATTAATAGTTAGAATAGACACGACAGTAGTTTGACTTCCGTAATTTCTTGAGTTGCGCCCGGGGTCTGTTGTGACCTATAGCAACCTATCACCACTTCGATAGCCTTACCATTTATTTCTTTTCTTCTCAATCCTCATCCAGTAATTCCGGTAACCCCTTTTCTTTTCTTTGACAGCGAGGACGCTTCCGCCTTAGCAGTGACACGCCTTCCGGCGTGCCTGGGAACAGCAGGGCCCCGTGCCGTCGTGGTATCAGTCATGCCTCTTGCAATATCCAGGCTGGACCTCGTGGCCGAGCGAGGTTTTGGTTGGCTGAGACGGAGATTCTGCTTAGATTGTTTATTTTTGTTTGTCTCGCTAATAGGGCAGAGGTAAGGGACACAGTTTTTCGGGCTAGGTACTCTGCGCCCTCTTCTTATTGCTAGGAGTTTTCCCATCACTGCCTAAACTGAATGGACGTCCAACCAGGTTTTTTGATATATGCCCTTCTGGTCTAGTGCGTGCTTGCCACTCATCCATTATTCACCCTTACTGCCTCTTGCTTGGCCTCGACTTGTTCTGCCAGCGCCATGCGTTCTGCTAGTTCGGGGGACGGTTCATTCACAACCATTATTAAACTTCCATCGTGTAAGCAACTTAATGGGCTACCAACGTGATTTTTTTTAAAACACTAGCACATGAGCGGGATTTATAAGGCAAAATATCAAAAGTTCACGCTATGATTGGAACTATGTACACAATAATTTTAATTACAATTCTTATAGCCGTTGTTGAAAAAAACTATTCACTATGATAACTAAACGTTGTTTTTGATCGATTTTCCTCATAACCTAATTCTGGCGAGCCAGAATACCAGAATAAACGCCGAATATCAGATATGGCCTAATTTTTTCAGGCCGTTCTCTCTTAATCGTGTTTACAGACACACGCTCGCAGGCTATTGCTCAAATTGTGCTTTATTGCACTCAGAGGACTTTAAAACGTAAATACCTAAGGGGAACTAAAAAACTTCATAGGGATACAAAAAGTGAGAGGACTGAATTCGGCTGTTTTATTGTTTGATTACCACCACTCCCTTTCAAGTAGAGAAATTTAAAGTAATTTTCGGTGTTGACCCCCCTTCTCTCTCTATCTCTCTTCCTCTCTCTCTCTCCTCTCTCTCTCTCCTCTCTCTCTCTCTCTCTCTCTCTCTCTCTCTCTCTCTCTCTCTCTCTCTCTCTCTCTCTCCTCTCTGATGAAGTGGGGAAATTGAGCTGAACTAGTTGGCTCACTCTTCTTTCAATAATTTGTTTGCGGCCGCAGTGTTCCTGTATTACAGTGAGGCGACTCCGCGTGGCTCAGGTTTTCTGTTGTTACGTAACACTAAGGATATTGCAACTGCTCCTGTCTTGTTCCCGATGAGCTCAAACTCGGAAGACTCCAAAGGTGGGATTGACGGCAACAAGCGACAAATTGACCCACTCAAATTACTTTCCTTTTCTGCTTCATCTGTTTCAAGAGACTCTCGGACTTTTTGATCTTCTGCGGAAAGAAAAGAGTCGAAACTTGATCCGAAACTCTCTCGAAGTGAAACGAAGGCAGCTCATCCTGACGATTTTGTAATTGAATCTCTCAGCAGAGCGCAAAAACTCTTCTTTAATTCGCTTGGTGCTCAAGAGAAGACAAGAGGATAGCAAAGGAGGTAAAAGGCTTAACGTTTCCTCATCATAATTTCGTCTTCCCGGGCGAGCTATTTACTCCCAGGTATTTTCATTCTCCACTTTGGTCCCTCAAAAAGGATTGGTTGTGGGTAATAGGAGGAAACTTACCGCAAACCCATTTATCACTCCGTCGTATCACCAGATAGTAATAAGCGATAGATGAGATAGCGCGAGGCAGTAAAAAGATCTGATGATTCACTTTGTAGTTTTTTATGGCACGAGCTTCCCGATCCACTAACACCTTATGTCACCATCTGCCATAAGACCCCCCCCCCATCTAAATGCACATCAATAACCAGAAAATGTGATAAGTTGTGAAAACTGCTTACGGCTCCTTCCCGGTACTTTTTTCCTTCGAAATGAATATGGTAAAGGGTGTTAGAAAATTCTTTCAAGTACTCAGAGAACGGAGTAGAGCACGTTGGGAACACTGAGAACAAGCGTTGGCTGATTCTGAAGAATAGTTAGCTGGAAACCGTTTGGGCAATGAGTAAAATTGTTGAGGAGGCTAATGAAAGTGCTGAGAAATCTTGTAAAAGTGGTTTGGAATGGTCTAAAAGTGGAACGACAAACTTCGAGATTTTGCTAAACACCGCAGGGAAAAAGGCGCAAACTGGAACGTTGTTTACTGCAAAATAGAGTTTAGGTTTTCTGTTGTCACGTAACACTATAAGGATATTGCAACTGCTCCTGTCTTGTTCCCGATGAGCGCGAAATAGCACGTGCTCAAAAGGTGGGACGGTGGATCGTTCAACCACGTTAAACCACCAACAGATGCGTTGAAAAATCTACCAACACGTGGACAGAGAAATCGACCAACTTTCCACAGCCCCCCGTAAATTCGACGACCTGCTACATAAACGGGCGCTATATCTTCGTTCAACGCATTTTTCTGGAACATTTATCGAGAAAAAAAACGGAAAACCAACAAATTATATTATTCGAGAAATTTTGTTCTTCAGGCTATCGCGGCTTATATCTCCGCTTAACGAATAGATACAGAAATAATCGCGGAATAGGAAATGTGAGGTTGCTAAAAGATACTCCGTAAGATCGATGGAATCCTATGGTGCAGTTACTCAGGGGATTACAAAAATGTACAATAATTCATTATTTTCGACACATTTTCATTTATATCTCTGTTCAATGGACTGTCGGGGGGAATATTAAGAACCAGATACAAATATTGATTATTTAAAAACAGTGGCTTGTCTTTCTAGACAGTCCTTTGGTTTGTTCGAGCGTCTGCAGTTAGCTCCGAGCTGCTCTTCTCAACGGGGAGACTCCCGCGGCTCCGGCTCCGCTTCGTCCACTGCCTCTCAGTCCGCTCTCAACGGAAGTCGAGTCACCCGGAGGTTTCACCAAACGCACACATTTGTCGTTTAAAGCAATCATCAATCATCACTGATCTGAGATTTACTATGCAATATAACGGGTTTCACCAACGTGGTTCACGATTAATACATTATAACTAACCGCGAATTCTTCAAAACGGAGTCGTAGCGGTTAAAAGTTGACTCGATGCGTCGCGGTTACCGCTCGCCCAAACAAAGACCGTTTTGAGGACGGGACGCTGCGTGTAACTTATAATATGAGTTTTATAACTACTTTTCATTCTGTGTTGAATTGTTTCGCGAATTTCATTTAGTTGAAACGCACAAAAGGCGTCACAGAGTTCATTTCGGCAGTTCAAAGAAACGAGAAGGTTATGATTTTGTGTTGGATAGTTCGTTATAAAATGATTCTGGTGCAATGATATGTCATCTGAGAGTTCGAACACACACTGAATTTGGTAGAGGACCAATCCTCTTCCAATTGGTTTCTGTCGAAAGATAAATTTCGTCCAGTTCGAACTCCTTTGTTCTTCGTTGGGTCTGCTTTGGTCCTCGAGAATAACTGCTGCTAATACCAACCGAAATGCTCTACCGCAGATTATTTTTGTAGAAGTAGGAAATGAGGAATACAATAAACGGATAAAATATCCCACTTCACGGTGAAACAAATGAGCAACGATAACAGGTTAGGCATGTATCGTCTATCTTAAAAATAAATATCTGGGGCGACTCATCACAAAACTTTCTTAGCCCCACGTGCATTTAGCGATTATTCACGCTGGAAACTAATCAAATTTGTTTTTTATTTGTTAATTATAACGATGTAGGATCTGGTGGTGCTTAAGGTTCCAGGCTTTATTGAGTCGCTCCTACTTGTATCACAACCTTGATTGAGTTACCATCAGTGTACAGGAGGTTCGTGAGACTAGCAATATGCTTTCGGTTTACCATTCATTTTGAATAATCTACCGATGTTTTCGGTCTTAGATCAGGAAATTGTTATTGCTATCCCCCCCGTGTTGGTTCTATGTTTCGAAGTATGGGGATGGGGATTCCAAATCTGCGGTGTTCACTACCCGGGCCATATCTTGCCCGTGACGTGGTCTAAAAATTCCGTTCTTTCACACAAAAACTCCATCGTCAATCCGATTGGACGAAACTCATGGTTGTTATGGGCACAAAATACCGGTATTTTCATTTCATTTACGTCGTGTATGGTATCGTTTCCTTGGTTTTTTTTGGTGCTGATCGAATAGGACTCAGAGATGTACGACTCACAGAGATCAGTGTGTTGAATCCCACTACTAGGCGGAACTCACGGGAGAATCTAACGCAAGTTATCATTTCGTAGTTATTCGGAGCAGTTCGTACTGAAAATTTAATCAAAACCGTTGTAGATATCTTTGAGAAAATATGGAAGGAAAGATCACTATGAGAACTATAGTTAGTTTTGAGCCGATTTGGCTCATGCCGTCATTTTAGCGTTCCGTAGCTCAAATATGGCATATAAGTAAATCGAATCTGAAGTGGACTCTAAAAAGTAAAAATATCTCTTGCAAATCAAGTCACTGGGTCTATCAGGCGAACTAGTTGTAGATCAATAGGCTAGTGCGCTCGTGAACCCCAACATTTGTAGATTTAAACAAACATATGCGGGTAAAAGTGGTCGGTAAATCGTTGATTTAGTACGATGCTCAGTCCCAAAATTGGCAGGTCAGTTCGTAGAATTGTTCATTCTCGTTTAATAATTTTAAACGACCTTGGCGAAACCCGATTTAATTACTGGAAATTCCTATTTATCATTTAAATGTTGTTTGAAAAAGTTTGGTGACACACAGTTTGGCGGTCGTGTTTCCGGTTCCGCGAAAAAAAACTCCTTTCTCGTAAAACTAATGTAAATCCGCGATTCATCGAAATTAAGTGCTATTAATCGGTGAATTTTCGTTCCGTGTTTCACCAGTCCGCGGACATAACTTTACTCAGTGCGCGGCAAGATATTCCGGCGTTTTCGTCCAACCTACGCACTCCCACCAGGAATGTTTCGTCAGTTTGAAGACTTCAGAGGTGAGTCCTTGCACAACATGCTATTCTGGAACGTGAGCTTAACTTGCTTCCTGTTCATCTTGAAAATAGCTCAATGCGAACCCGATTTGATAGGAACCACTGCCCGAAATGTCTAATCTAACACTTTATTACGCCCCTGGTACAATATGCTTGCGGCAGAGGTTGTACAGGATCAACTGTAGTGATGTGACAGGGCAATGTGCCCCAGCCCGCTCGTGTGCCAACTGCCCCAATTCATCAGCGTCAGTTGGGTGAGCATTAGAAGAGATCTAGTTTGTTACGTTCAGTTTGAGTAGCTGACAAATTTGGCCCTTGTGTGCCTCCAGTTCGTTGGAGTCACATGAACTCAAGTCCCGAAATATACTGAGCTACTGCTACTTGTGCCAAGCTCTTAATTTAACATCACGGAAGGTGGCAGTCCTTAAAGTTCGTTCATCTCGTTTTTACAGGAACATTTATGGAAAACAAAATATAGGTACTCGTATGTTGAAAGCACCCCGTAAGTTTGATCGATATCGTTAAAGCCGTTTTTGAGAAAATTGGAAAATCGATCGATTAATATTCTCTCTATTCGTTTTCCAAGCTTCCATGCATTATATATTCGTACAACAAATAGATACAGAAATAATTACGAAGATCAGAACGTGTGTATATGTTGCTAGAAGACACTTCCGTAAGATTGAGGAAATCCTGTGACGCAGCTACTCGGGAAATCACCTTATTTTCACCATAACCTTATTTTTAAAAAAACGTACAAAAAAAAAGAACCAGGTCAATCAATCGGTCCAGCCCTTCAAACTGCAGACACACTCAGACCATACACCGAAATTATGTTTTTAGATCTAAATAAACTATCTGGTACGACGCATCATACAACTTTCCTCGGCCCTGTGTGCATTCGGTAATTTTTTTCGTCTTGCAACTAATATACTAATAAACTTGGGAGAACTTCAGTTCTCGTTCCAGAATTTATTGAGTTGCTCCTACTTCCACGATCATTTGTAAGTAATCGGTGCGTCGGTGATTTATGAGACAGTTAACGTGATTTTTCTGAGATGGTGTTTGCTGTTTTAGAATTTGTGGTTAAAAACTGTGAGGAATTGTAGTAAGTAAAACAGCGGTGGTTAAGAATTCCGATATTTCTGGAGTTGCTCCTAGTTATCTTATGAACGTTATTCAACCATCGTCGTTGATAGTTTCTTGGACTATCACCTGGATTTTTGTGGTTTCATATATGAGCGGGATCTGTAGGGAAAAAACTGAGGTAAAATAAATTTTCTTCGAAATGTTTGATAATTAATATTGTCATTTTCCCACTGATGAGAATAGAATAGTACTATCGTCTTATTTGGAGATAAACTGATTACAGACTGACTGGTTCAGCCGTTATCTTTCCATTGCGTTCACTGACACACACACACACACACACACCATTTCCTCATATGGCGTTTTTTGGACTCAAGCTTGAGCACGTTAAGATCCGAAGGAAACTCAACAATTACTTTTCAGCCGATTATGTAACTTTACTTTCCATTTTATAGGGCCAAGGGGAAGTAATAAACTAGTGGTAAACTTTGGTGGATCTCGAATTTTTATTTTAATTCAATGGAAATTTTAGTTGTGGCAATTAACCTTGATTATTGTCGCACTATGTTACTAACGTATCTGTGTTTAATTGCACACAGCATAGCACACTGAAAGCATTTATTACACAGGCGATGCAGTAATGAATAAGTAGGATCACTGTATGAATTTTATTAACAAAGTGTTTCTCTCTAGTTTTGAAAATTCTTGCAAGTTCTACGGATGGGGAAAACAAGCAAATGAGGGAACAAACCTACTGACACAAAACTGAAACTTCGCGACGCTGTTGGCTATTAGGGGAATGAAAGGCATTTGTAATGGAATTGGAGCGAATATGGAAAGGGAGAATTTTATGTCAATACGGCTGGAAAACATTGTGACGCAGGACTGGGGGGAAGGGGACAGAGAAAACGGTCTTTAGTGCCAGGGAGTAGCGTACACCGTGAGAGCCTCGCACTGTGTCGACCAACTACGACGTTTCCCTTCACAAACCCCTCATCTTGATTTATTCGCATAATTATTTCTTGAAGAAGGAAAACTGGATTGTTCACTAAACGAAGTACGAATTCCTCTTTTGGTTTCGTTCCCTTTCAATTAACACTTCGATTTTGTTTGTTGAGAAGGTGATGATAACGAAGACGGTACCACCTAGTGGTAACAACAAATTAACACGACCTCGACACGTAGCTGCATGTTACGGCGTCACATCAGTTGTTCACAGTGAAAGGGGTTTTCCAACACGTGGGAAAATATTGTACTCCATGTTCCGCTGTGGCGTCAATGGCTTTTGATCGACGAAGTACAAGCACATTAATCACACGATTATATTGTCGAAATTTGCCTTTGGATTTGATGAAAATATGTATGTTCGATGACAAAACGTGTTGTTTGGTGCCTTACCTGCTTCAGGCCAGCGTGAACCCACATACAAACTAGAGAAGTAATTCCATGTGAAGGAGCGTTTTCTGCTGAATAAAAAATAAAAAATTGTGTGTTCTTCAAATCTCTACGTTTTTAAGGCTCCTGAGTCCGAAAACTGCCAGGGTTGTAACGTTGTGAATGCTCGCTGTCGTGCCTGTAGTAACCTGTTAGAGTACCTGAATCATCTGGTGCAGGTTTGTTCGCGTACTCCACCTTGATGACGCCGTCTGCAAGCAGGTTGCTGGTGCATTGTCATCTAAGGGCTAGGAAGTGGAGAGGGAGCGGCACTATCTGGTTGTCTCTGGAGAAGGACTGAGGCCTGACATCGTCCCTGTTGGTCCCGACCAGTCTGCAGAGATCCTGGATGTCCACGTAGTATCTGGCAGCCAGGATCTTGCGCTAACTTGACGAGCCTAGAAGCGCGGTGTAGGAAGTTCGTGGAGAGGAGGCAGGTAACATCAGGGTTGCAGCAAGCTAAGGGCTGAGAAGATGCGTCGGCTAGGTGTGTCAGCAGGCGTTCCCCACAGTATCACCACTCGCGTATTGTTCGAGTCTTATCTAAACTGGTGCGCGTTCTATCGTGGAACATCCTGTTTCCCGCTCCAAGCCTTCTATCCCTAGAGCCGGTGTTGAGTAGTTTTTTTATTTATTTTTTGCAAACGCCAAAATAAGGTTATGGCCGATATCGGTCGATGGGATAGGAGGGTGGGGGACAAAAATGTACCAAAAACTAGGGGTTTTCACATTTTTCTCAAAAACGGCTGTAACAGTTTTGATAAAACGTTCAAATTATCTTGTACTTGTTAGTACAGAACTTTTCTTCTCTATACATATCTCCATGAAAATCCTGTGAACGGAAATATAGGCCTATGAAGTAAAAATAGGTTTTTTACACTTTTTGGCTTCAACAATTTTTACCAAACTCGGATGTTTTCGAATAGTTAATAGCTATATATTGTTACCAATAAATGTTCCTCTGGCAGTCCATTGAGCAGACATAAAAATCAAAATGTGTTGAATGTTTTTTCGAACGATTCCGTAAATTCCGGGCTGACCGCTTCGCCAGATTTGATCAATCTTACAGAGTGTCTTCTTCTAGTCACCCATACCCGGTAACTATTTCTGTATATATATACGTTGAACGGAGATATAAGCTAAGATAACTCAGAAAAGGAGATTTATCGAATATTAATTTATCGGTTTACCGATTTTCTCAACATCGGCTCAAACGATTTCGATTAAACGTACGGAAGGATCGCAACTAACTAGTACCTACATTTTGTTCTCAATAAATGTTTCTGTAGAAATGCGTCGAATGAAGATTGTTGAATGAAGTTGTGTGTTGCCACGCACCAGATACTCTGCTCTCTTAAAAAGGGCTCTTACGATTTTGATTAAATTTATTGTTCGTACAAGTCCCAATGAGTTGACAGTTCTGTAACATTTTGTACGTGGGAAAATGATGAGCGAAGCAAATCAATTGTCAAAAATGTCGGCGCAGTTTTTTCTTTTTAATCGTGCTTATTTGACACTACCGTTCCCATAAAAATCTTGCTGGTACTCTATTGTGATACTTATACGATGAAAGTTTGTCGATGGTCGTAAGATAATTGGGAGTAGCCCGATAATTCCGGAATTCAAACTATTTTCGTTCCAATGATCAACTTTTTTCACAGTCTATAACTCGAGAGCAATAAAGTCAAGGCTTTTCACGGACAGCCCCATGAATTATTTATGGACTGATTACTCAACAATGGTGGTTGCATTGGTACGAGCAACGCAATAAACTCTAGAAAATTAGCCAGTTATTATTCACGTCTAGCTACGTACTACGAAGTTCCTGTAAACTATAGAAAAAGCAATTAAAACAATAGAGTGAACTATCGCTGCAAATGTTCATCATTTTCCTAAGAGCAGAGAAAACAATTTTGGTTCAACTCGCATGATACGTTCGATTAACTGTAATCTACATTTGGTACTCCATAAACGGGAATAGGTTGATCGTAGATAGTGTTTGTGTATACAAAAGTTGGGGAGAATTGTACGAGTACGTTTCGCACCTGATATATTTCCTTTGGAGTCAGATAATTCTCTTCTTTCGGTTATTACCACTATGTTCGAGAAGTTTAGATGATTCTCTTCAGTAAATACATACACGGTTGTTGATAAATAAGGGCTCGTTAAGATATAAATGGAGGTAGCAGAATTCTTCGATTTACGGAGTCGTTTGAGAGCGCCCTTTCCAGACGTTCGAGACTAAATAGCGGTTAAGGATTGGATATTGGCTCATCGACTAACTTCTTTCACTTCATGGTGCGCCGATTGATGATTCGTACGTTAATTATCAGATGTTCGCGTTTTGTGCAGTAGTTTAGCAATTTAGCTAGGCAATGCAGCTATGAACGCTGCTGTTTCGAGATTTTAGTTGGCGAAGTGATTGAGATGAAGTAACAAAATAAGGAAATATGACGCTTCATATCACAACTATAGTTGAGGACGTTAAATGACCCGTGTTCCTCCCGCAGTTCTAGAACTAAGCGCGAACCTTCCTAAAGAGTGTTGTCAACGTTCTTATAACCCGTAACACTTTCTACGTAGAACGTTGTTCGCTGAGTGTGCGTGGGACGAGGAAAGTACCAGATATTCACCGCTGCACTATCGCTGTTGTCAGCAGTAACAACTGCAAAGCCCTTAATGTCAATAGCGAGATGAGGCAAGTTGGGGACCTAGAAGGGTAGGAGTAGCTGGATACCAGCCAAAAGGGTAGCCAATGTCAGATATTAATTGAAGCACTAGAATTAGCCTAAGACTCAAAACAATGTGAACGATACAGTGAACTTGGGGTGGTAAATCCGACCTCGAGTGTATACTGCGTGGATAACGTTGACATCGCTGGCAATGGTTTCTCTACCCTCAGTGCATTCTTCTTTCGTTATTACGCAGGGAACTCTTTGTCTCTCCACTAAAGGATTCGCACGTGTGTAATTAAATGTAGAAGACTCCTCCGCAATGACAGAGGAGGTTATTTGGTTGGAACCCAGTAATATTGACTATCGACTGAAGTAATTATCAATATATTGGAGATCAATAGATATGCTAACTTTACAAAAATTGATAACTGTGCAGGCACAAGTTCCGTGTAAAGTTCTTAAAACAATCAGTGACCAACAGGCTCAGGTGATAAGGCGTAATATTTCGTTAGTTCGTATCATCGAAGACCGGACGTCAAATGAACGATTTTTTGAAACGAGAATAACGCGGTCAATCTATTTCAAGGTTGAGGAACAGCTTCAGATTGTCAGGTATCAACAAATGATAAATCCCGAACGGCAGTTCAAAGTTGTCGTTGAGGAATTTTCTGACTTCGCACCGGCAAAGGTGTTTCAACGAAGCAGGAGTCGAGCTCCTGTCTTTAGGAATAAGCTGTAAGCCTTGAATGTAAGGAGTAATGTAAGGGTGGTCCTCCTCTTCGTTAAGTGTCACTCGTGGTACGGCTCTCATAAGGATGTCTCGACATTTGACGAGATCAGGCGGTACTCGCTCTGGACATTCGCTAATGCGTCTCAAAAGCGCTTCTATCGGGCACGGCTGGTCTGGCACGTAGACTTCAGCTCCGAACTGAAGAAACTTTAGAAGTACCTCGGGTCTTAGAGCTTGAACTGCAACAGTAGCGGGGGTGAATCTACCGTATGACTCCATCGGTACGTCCACTAGTTTCGAAATTTGTTTGCGCACGGTGTACTCCTTTTTCCCTAAAGTGGCATGTTTCAAAAAGTAGTCCACTGCCTCCAGGCATTCTTCTTGCGTGTCGAAGTCGCTTTTCCATCCGGAAATGACTCCTGATGCGCGAGTCCCGAAAAGCGCTCCGGTCATTAGCCTATCGAAAGTCCTTTCACACAAAAACATGTCGTCCAGAAGACGGCAAACTGTTTCGTTATCATCCAGTTTCCAATCGAAGGAGAGTCGAGCCGCCACGTACAACACGTTATGGTACTTACCCATCAGACAAACCTCTCCGTTTTGACCGCGGGTGGTTCTATGAAAATTCAACGCGCTCACCACAGCACTTTTGCAGGCCTCTTGGGGTTGGCCGTTCACGTGACCGCAGGCCTGTATCACAGTGGACAGGTACTCGACGATATTCCGGCGTTTATATCTGGCGAGAAGCGAAGCCCTGTCCAGTTCCGAAAATACGTTGTCGAAGAAACAATCCATGATCATTTCCATTTCGCGCAAACCTCGTGACTGATGGTGTTACAGCACCTTGCTCCCACAACGGGGGCTTATTAGATTAACGGAATAGGGCTTCTTCATTCAACGTTCAAGAACGCGGTCTGGAAGAGGATTGAGGCCTTACAAGTAGGAAGTGATAGAGGGAGAAGGATGTGAGGACCTGACGCCGTAAGTACCAAGCAACGGCAGTGGAAACGCGTTGTCTGGGTAAAACCTGCCGCGGACAGCAAAGACGTGTTGTTTAATCATGAGGCTGTCAACATCGTTTTCTAAGAATGACTGTGTTTACTATTTTGAGGTTATCGGGTAAAAATGGCGAGAAATAGTCCTGGTTGTTCTTAATTATCTCATGAGGTTTGTTAAACCCTCTCACACCTACACGACATCGTACGAGTATAGGTCGGTTATTGGACTACCACTCGGGGTTTTCTGAGAATGCTGCTATCATATGCACGGGATTTATATTTGTGCTAAAATCAATTTTAATTGAAATGTTTGATACTTGACTGCGCGGTTCTCATCATTTGCCCCAATGAGAATTTTAAGGTATTGTACTGTAATTTGGAACTTCCCATGCAAAAAGTTAAATCTAAAAAACTAGAGACATCTTTAAGGAAAAAAACTCTGCAAATTATTACACAACGGATTCAGCATCGAAAAATACCAGTAAACCATACGAAACATGACCTGACTACAATGGAACGACGAGAACTAAATATTCCAGTTGCCCGTAGGCGCCTGTAGGCATTGGCACGACGTGGTGAGTCGAGGGGGCGATGAAACGGAGTACAAACGACGAAACGTTTACTTCCGCTGTAGTTCCCGCGAGTTCTTTCAATTAGTAGACTTTGGCTGAATGTAATGAGGGTAATTTCACTATACGCAGTTGTACACATCTGATATTCATTCCATTCAACCCAGGATGTAAAAGTACCTTGAAAACGACATCAAACACGGCGTATTTGCAATTAAACCGCGTTTTGTTAATCTTTTTAGCCATTTTTTGCCCATAACAACCACGGGCTTCGTCCGATCGGATTGCCGAGATGGAGGGCCCAACTAGATACCAAATGGATGTTTTGTGCGAAAGAACGGATTTTTTAGACCACGTTAAAGGCATAAAACGGCCCGGACGGCTGACGGGGGAACGAACATTGCAGATTTGGAGTCCTCATGTCTTGAAACGTAAAGTATCAATTTTTGAAGGGGGGAGAGGGGGGGGGGTGTAAAAAAATTTTCCTGACCGAAAACATAGGGTTATTATTCAGAATGAATAATAATCCAAAAGGTGGTGATTTATCATTACGATAATTGTACTTTGTTTTGGATAGCTCACACCCTAACTTTGGTGTCCCACGGTGACCTGCAGGCTAAATGTCAAAATTCCACCATTGTCATTTTTCCGAATGGTGTTTTTCGGATTCGGAAGCCCTTCAAACGTCTTAAGGCCTGAAGAAAAGTTTCAGCCTATTCCACAACTTTTCTTTCTATTCCGTTTTACTAAGGAAATGATAAGCTGCAGTAATACCGAAATATTCGAGCTTGACGAAATTCGTTGAAAGTTTCGGTATTTTATTATGCTGCTTTCGTCATTTTTCCGCAGTAAAAAATGTACATCACTGTCTATGTCATGTGAAATTTTTTTCTCAAAAATTTAATCAGACCCGTTTTGGAGAAGAAAGTGTTTGAAGTTTTGATATAACATTTAGTTGTAGGCCAATTTGACTTAGTTGTAGGACTTAGAGGCTCCCAATCACATTTGAGCCGTTCTCTTCCAATAGTGTTCCCAGATACAGTCCATTTTCGGACTCCAAAATTCTTGATACATGAAAAAAACTGAAGAAAACATTTTCTGCCGTTTGTATAACTTTCCTTTCTACTTCGTAGGGCGGCTGAAAGTAAAAAGAGGGTAATTAACAGGGTAATTGTAGGGAAGCCATGATTGAGAATTGACTCAAAATTGTTGGGGCGTCGAACAAAATAAATCTACCGATGATGTGTCGTGGCATCGACGTAAAACATCGCTTGGAGAATAAATTGTTCACAAACCGCGGACAATAATTATATTTGATTCAATTCATATTATTCTTCAACTATAGAAAGAAGTGTATTTTGGTTTTGTATAATCTCAATCGCCCGATCTCGGGGCATAAACGGAATGTCAATTGATGGCGTAACTTCAGGGCAGCCGTTGGCGAACGACGAATCTGCGTTATGATCCAGAGGTTTCGAAAGGCATCAGAGTAAGTTGGGTATAAATAGGGGCTTAGCGTGACTCCAGAGCGGTTTCTTGGCTCGATAAATCTGGAGGGTAGAGGTGGAGAGGAATGGCGTGGGAATGAAGGTGGAGGGTTGAACCTTAATCAACACAGGGAGCACTGACTGTTTCCACAACTACGATGGGATTACAACTCTTTTCATAGCGACATCGTCGTATTTCTGAGCAGCTCGCTCTTCAAGATGAAGATAACGAAATAAGTCCTTCCAATATTTGTCATCTGTTTGTAGCTCCAGCGAGGGATAGTTGTTTTCTATGATTTGAGAACTGAGAAGTTCTTTTTTGTTACCGTAGAACTAATGTCTTATAGTTTTGTTACTGCATTCAGGGATATGAATATGGGAAACAGCCGGTTCAGTTCTAGCAAGGTGTCGGAAAAAATAGGAAAGATTCATCTGAGGAGACTCTTCGATCGAATCCACAATGCAGGTAATTGGAAGGGGATTGGTCAGTGCTGTACGAAACCGATGGCGGTTGAGTGAGTGGTGGAGGTAACCAGATCCACCAAGACTGGGAACCCGTTACAATCAGTACAGCAAAATGCAGAGAGAGAGAGAGAGAAAGAGAGAGAGATTGAGAGAGAGAGAGAGAGAGAGAGAGAGAGAGAGAGAGAGAGAGAGAGAGAGAGAGAGAGAGAGAGAGAGAGAGAGAGAGAGAGAGAGAGAGAGAGAGAGAGAGAGAGAGAGAGAGAGAGAGAGAGAGAGAGAGAGAGAGAGAGAGAGAGAGAGAGAGAGAGAGAGAGAGAGAGAGAAAGAGAGAGACAGTTGCTGTTGCTGGTGTCTGCCCATGTCTGGAAGAGGCACTGCGACCACAGTTTTCTTCCTTCAGCAAAATCTACGACACCCAGCGATTTTTCTTGATTTGCATTAACTTATTACAACTACCATTGTTCAAATCAATAAGAGAATGAAATAGTGTGATTGCGTTCTCATAGACATTATTATTAAAATATTTCGCTCGATGAGTGAGAAAGACCCGTTTTTCAGTAGGATCGCTTGAGAGAGCTTGCCCGTTTTACATTCGATACTTCTCCAGATAATAAGTACGTACTAAAATAATTGTTGAATTCAACGCCCGCGTTATCCCTCCACTCATTAATTAGCACACAATGCTCCCAACGTATTGTTGTCATTCCTGCCCGCTTTGTGTTATACGTTATGAATATTTATCATCTCGAGAAAGTTTGTCGAGTGCGACCAGAGGTTAAGTGGCCAGTTCTCCATAAATATTTCAGCAGTTCGTCCCTACATATCAAGAATTATGAAAAGGTATTACTTTTTTTATATTTTAGAAACGTTTGGTTTAGAAATTGAAGGTGTCGCCCATTATAAAAGTCGGCCCAGCAGAGTAGATTAGTAATGAGATTAATCACACCGAACTGTGGGGGGGGGGGCATATTCTAATTTGAAAACTAGTCCCCATCGTGTAGATTTAAAAAAATGAGTGGGGCTCTGATGATCTGAAGGTGGTTTTATTTAATCTCATTTCATTTAATCTATAGTATAAATTGTGTAACGTTTTCGATTCGTGTAGATGGTCCAAAACTGGTTAACAAATATGAATTTTTTTGGTACAGTTTTTCTGTTTTTACAGTTTTTTTAGGGCTAAGCTTGTGAAGTAGAATTGATTCGCGTGGACTAAGCATTCGCATTAGTTGTCTTTTTCATTTAATTTTCGATGAAAAAGGCGTTCGAATGAATGATCCGCACTGAGCCTTTTACTGTCATGTTCTCGTTTGTAAATGGAGTGTTGGGGGATCATAGCTGAGGGTAATATCAACCTAACGCTCAGGGTAGAAGTAAATGAGGAATTGAATGGATTTATAGGATGAATGTGTGCCCTGTACAGCGATCAAGACGTAGCGGACAAGGGCGTAGTTCAAGGTGTGCAATTTATGAGGGGAGTGGTGAATTGAGGTGAGTGGTGTACAACCAAAAAGAGAAAAATTAAAGAGGGCTATAAGCAGGAAGGAAGTTGTGTTCACAGTCATTAAATTAAACGACATAGTTCGAATATTGTGGAGTTTCTTCTGTTTAACCACTTCCACGATTCGTTATACCGAACGGCGAGTACTAATGAAAATGAGAGTTCTGTGCGGTAGGGTGCTCTTCCTTTGTAACTGGTGACAGCTGATGTGTTCCACGCGACAAAACCAACTATTTTCAGCAGCTTTGAAGTAACGAAAGGTTTCTGCGCCCAAGGATTCGGCACCAGTTCTGGACTTGAATGGCATTCGGAAGTGGGATCGGTCTACTACAGAGTTTAGTAGAACGCTTTTCAGAATTGTTCAGAACTTCCGCGAATGCTTCATCTTTACAATCAATGAAGTGGGTACGCGCACGACTGCTAGCTCTGATAAAATCTCATCACTGGTTGAGCGTGGACTGTCAGTGATGTGACTTGACGAACGTCTTAACGAGGGCGGGTTCACTTCTGAACTCGTATGTCAGTTTTTTGTCCCGACTATATGGCACAACACGATTCATGAAGGACGAACGATTATCATTTTGATACAATAGCTACGGAAGAAAGACTGACCTGGAGGAATGTTCTTGTTGTAGTCGGGCGTCAACGAGTAATATTCCTTGCAGGTGCCTGCGGCGTACAGGAAACTATAGATTCAGACAACATTGATGATTGTGACATTGATACAGCTTTAAAGAGAACAAATATTGACGTAGCATAGATTAAACTTAATGATACTTAAATAAAAAATTTCTAAATAAAATGTATTACTTAATATTTAATTAATGATGAACGGAATAGTTTGAAAATGAGCGATAGTTTTCATAGTGAACAGTGGTCAGATTCAGGGCCTCATTCCGTAGGGTGTGGTCCGTAACATTGACAGGGAACTCGAAGAAATTGATGAACGTACTCCACATTGTCACGTGAAGATGTTTCCAATCTCACGTTGATCACAACTCTATCGTTCGTCATTGCCCAAATGCTGTCATAAAGCAGCGGAGCATCTTGCAGGCGTTGATTGGTTCTCCATTATTGTAGAAGAGAGAATCCACCTACTTTACGGCACCAAATCGATCACAAAAATAATAATCTTTTGCTATCATTATTGACTTGGTATTTGTTAATGTGCACGCGATTGAGAAGCGCCCAGTCGAATGAGTCGCATAACTGTCTCTCCCATTCCTGCTGGTTGCTGCAACAACATGATCATCTAGTACAATTCATCCTCTTCTATGGAACGGAGGTGTGGGCGGATACACTGAAGCGGATGGCAGTGGTGCAGAGGAGGTGCGGATCGTTTTTTAGGAGGCAGCATTGATGGTGGCGAGAATTATCCCAATCTTTCTTCTCGCAGCTGAGTGGGGTGGAGCTCAATATGACAATCAGAGTACCCCCACCAGAAGAGAAGAAAGGCGGTGTGACCTTTTGGAGATGGCAAGGCTAGTGGAACAGAGCCCAGAAGGGCTGATTCCAGCACTTGGTCCGTGGCTCCCGTGGTGCCGCAGTGAGGTGGACCTCAGTCCTACCTCATCCAGTTCCTAACACAACATGGAGCGTTTAGGGCATACCTGCACCGAATCAGAAAGACTGCAAGCCCTAACTGCCTGCACTGTAGGGCAATGGTGCATGATGCTTCCCATGCCAACTTTTCATGACCTAGGTGGGCAGGCTGGTGACGCACAGTCGAAAACAAAGTCAGCCAGCTCACGCCAGAGGCATTCATCCTCTCCATGTGGCATTCTGAGGAACACTTGAGGTGCATTGCCCATTTTGTCAGGACAGTGCTCAGCCAGAAGAGAATGGAGCTTGCTGATACATGGCCAGCATCACGCAGGGATGAAGACGTGTAGGGAAGACGACCTCATGAATCTCCCAAACTGCTGGGTAGTATGGGGGGATGTATGGGAATGGTGGCACAATGCAAAAGATGCAAGGTTCTCGTGAGGGTGTAGAAGACAAGAAGGAAGAGCTGCCATCGCAGAAAGGCGTGAGAGCC
Organism: Pachypeltis micranthus; assembly: GCA_020466155.1. Taxonomy (NCBI): domain Eukaryota; kingdom Metazoa; phylum Arthropoda; class Insecta; order Hemiptera; family Miridae; genus Pachypeltis; species Pachypeltis micranthus. Next base: position 47,691,239 of record CM035769.1, read on the forward strand.
AACCTGATGCAGAGAAGATTTAGATGATTTCCAGATGATTTAGAGAATCAGTTTTTGTTTTCAATGAAGTTTTCCTTAGAAAATGGAGGTATAGCGTTCATGTAAAAAGTAGGGCTAAGAAAAGATACCGACGAAGTAGTGCTAATCTGATATTAGGGCCACATTAGAGCAATTCATGCTAATCTGATACTAGGGCCAGGAGGCAGTGAAGATGTCTGTTTGCTGGAAATTCCTGACCCAAGAAGCCCCATTAGCACAGTGCAAGAGAATAGAGGTGGTTCGTGAATATGCGGGGGGGGGGGGATGTTTTTAATTTCGTCAGTTCCTCATGAGCTAACTCTGAACGAGGGGCTCGATCAGAGAGCAACGACAAAAGACGGAAAACATTTAAAAATACGCGTGATGAATAGATGAGGCTGCTGAGTACGCGTTGGAAGGATAGGAGAGCTGACTGGAAGGAGCAGGGTTGCGAGTGAAGAAAGACATATGAAAACGATGTTGTGGAACGGTTCCTTGTGGCTCGGAGTGCCCCTGTTACCTTTTTTCCTTCTACCACTTATCGTTCCACCTCAGTTGTTTATGGGGGTAGTTGAAGGTAAGGAAGTGCACAAGTTTGAGGCGGCGTAACGCAGAGGTTAATAAGCGTAACGTAAAATTTGTAGCGTTTCGGGGTCGGGCGTTTTGCTTCTGCAAAGACAATCCATGCAAGCCGCTCGCAAAAAGATATTAAACGGGCCTTATTTCTATTTATCTAGGCCATGGGCGTGATTCGCTTCCTGACGCGAAAGCTGTCGGAATATGCTTGCGTTTTAATGACTAAAATGCAGAATTGTGTTAGTGGACAATATTGGAGGAGCTAATAATTTAGAGAAGCTTTAACCGACGGTTGAAGAAGAAGTTTGCCAAAGTTAATTTCGGTTGCGTATGGTGTTTTGAAGCGATACGCACTTGAAACTTTTCGAACGCAGGATTATGGGGGCCCCTTAGGACCTGAAGACTTGAGATTCCTCTCAAATGCCGTTGGGGCACAGAAGTCAAAGCTGACGCAGCAGCCCCATCCAAAAGTTAGTCAACTCGAAGAATATCAAACAGGAAAGCGCGGAAAATATATTTTGTTACTAGAAGAGTCATAAAACAAAGTGACAATAAAAACTGTGTTGAGGCGGTGGTGTGGTTGGAGAGACGCGCCAAGTTAAAACTGAAGTTGGGGGAACTTCACAGATGTCGAGAAAATGAGAAAAAGTCAGGTGTTTTCAAGGCCTTGAATGAAACTTCACAATAATAAAACTCTACTAGGGTCGTGTGCTGAGGCCGGGGCACGAAATCATTAGGGAGAAAGGGCGTGTTGAGGTCCCCACCCCTACGTGCCCTCACACGCACCAGAATCGGGCGTTTCTGAAACTCCTCACTTGGCAATCAATGTCTGGTAAAAGTTGCCCTTCGAAATATTCTTTGTTCCACGTTGAGGCAACCTCAGAACTTGTGTGTAGATGAATTTGTGGATGCCAGGCCAGGCCACGTGATAGTCCATCACACATGTCACATTTTTTCAGGGCACGAAACCCCCCTCCCTCGAACGTCAACCATTATGTGCGAATCCTGTACACTTTTGACTTCGTGCACACTGGAACGATGGTTGACTCACACACCGCAGTACCCCAAAGTCCGTTTTTGATAGTTTACTCGCATTTGATTTAGTGACAATTAAGGGACATTTTCGTCCTTAAACCCTCGAGGCAAACTCCGAAGTAGGAGTGAGACACGCTCGTAAAATTGCGAAATACCGCGTCCCTCCTTCGACCTATAAACTTCGTAAACACGGTTTCATTTTGCACTTTGGCTCATGAGCGTTATGTGACAGTCTCGACACTACCTTGTCTCGGCAGTAGTAGCGATCACTCATCCATTCCCCAGGGACATAAGTTTTGTGGTGTGTGGTGGGGTTACCAACTTATCAGGGATGGGATGGGAGATTATGAAATGCATTTTACCTCTCAGATTAGCGTTTTTAGTGCGGCATTCTTAACAAATCTGTACTTTTCTACGGGGCGGCAATTACATCATACGACATATGTCATTTATACCATTTTTTAGAATACATCTCATTTTATATTCGTACGTGATTTCCCAATGGTTTATTTCAACTCCGAGGGTTTTTTACGTTGAGACTCGGAACTTATGTATTCTCATATTGTTTCTGAACTTCCGACGTATTTTATTAAATTTCTGAACAGTCTTCAAGAGGTTTCCCACAGTACGAATTTACTAATTTTTAAACCATTTCTAAAATATTTTTGCTGAATTTCAACGACGTTTTAATACCATTTTTCCGACACATAAGTTCTTTTCAACAATGTAACTCAAATTATTGACAATTTTCAAACATTCCGTTTTTTAATAAATTTTTTTAACGATCATTCCCCTTTTTTTCAACGATTTTCTCTATTCTCTTTTTCCCCAACGATTTGCATTCGGTTCGTTCAAATAATTTATATATTTTCGATAGTTTAACGCAATTTCTAATGATTTGTATTTTTTAACGGGATTTATTTTAATTTCCCAACTGCTTTCATTCGCTTTTAAGTTTATGTTTACCAAGTTCGAGAAACACTACAACGGATTTTGTACCAGAGAAGTGTTTAGCATAGTCTAGTGTGTACAAGGCGTTATGCAGAACGGGGTCCTCGACCACTAGAGGTGTGTGTCAGTTTGGGTCTTACTCGTGGGGAACATAGACTCAGAATTTTGAGCGCGTCAACTTTTTACTCCTTCTGCTCCTTCTGCTCCCCACAACTCACTGTCTGAACACTTTCATCCGCAAGGTGAAATTTGGAATGTAGTGAATCGTCTCTCGGAATAGTTTTGGACACCCAGCTAACCCAGCTAACCTTCATGGATCATATTGCTCAGATTTTTACTCGTGCAATGAGTTCAGATGGCTTTCTGAAACGAAATGCCAGGGAGTTCCCCTATCTTCCTGCCCTGACCGCCCTTTATTCAACATTCGTTCTTCCTATTTTCGAATCCGTCTAGAGCCCGTTTTATGATTGTCACGCGGAGCGGATCGAGCGATATGGCCTTCAAGATGGGAAACGCTCGTTCCGACATTGATTACCGGTCGCTCTCCCTCACGCTTGTCTCTCGAGGCCTGCTGGCCGCCGTATCATAGTTGACATGGCCTTCCTCCACAGTCTCGTCTCGGGCTGGCTTGATGCACCCTGCCTTCTCGCTCAGCTTGGCCTGCGCGTCCCCCGCCCATCCTCTCCCGCCTTACTGTTTTTTTTCCATTTCTTTTCCCCCTACCAAACTACGTGACTTGCTAACATTCTGTTTTCGTCCTGTCCCCATCTTGACATACTGTCATACATCAACACAGTTCTTTCGGTTGACCGTATATTATTATCATATATCCTCACTCCGTTCATTGTAAATAAATAAATAAATAGCTACCGATGAACCCAAAGAAATGTACGTAGCTCATGATTGCTCGAGGTTATTTCATAAAAGCGTACACTTAGTGTGTGCTCGTATTTTTCAATTGGTTTTAAGCTTTGTGTGAGTATAAAACCATAACCAGCGAAAAACTTTTCATTCGTGTGGGACAATTCAAAAGCTCCATAAACCCGAGAAAAGTGAAATAGTTGACATTGGATGTAAGTGCAATTCATAGTGATGAAAAGGACTGACCTGGATTGCGACATGCCAGAAGGAAGGTGTGTGCTTATAACATAGAACAATGCATAATATTGCACATATAAGGCTGTCTTCGAGTTCCTGAAAATGAAACGTTATGTATTTTCTTTACAGAAAGAGTAGGATTAAACATTTGTGTTTTTTCTAGTAAAAGCGTATTCTTGAAGTGGCTACTTTTTCAAATACTGTCGGATATTAACTACATTTATCACTTTTGACTATGAAATTGATAAAAATGAATACTTTTCAGGAAGAACTTTTTATTTCCGTCATCTACTAATGATTTTAAATACGTAGGGTTGAGGGTGAATATTCGTTAGCCCCTACCCTATCACTAACGAGCTGTCGGTGAGGGTTTCAGTGAGCCGTGCAACATGAAGATGAGTGTTGTGCGTCTTTTCAATTCCACGAAAAGGCAAAGCGTGCAGCGATAACGAGCAACATCATAAAAGGTTGCGCATGATTATTGGAGTTTGAAGACCACGCGAGCTTACTACGTGAATGTAATGTGGAAGCTGCATGGACCTGCTGAATGACACTTTTTTCCTTTTCCACCAACGATGTTTACTCTTCATATGAAGCTTTTTTTGTAGACAGGATGGAAAAGGAGGGCTACGTGCTTTCAGTATCAGCTGCGAGAGCTCTTGTGGGAATATCGGTCTTATTGAACTCGCCAGACTCAAATTTGTTGTTTGCCTCCGGTAATATTGCTGTAAAAGGATGACAGACCAATCAATACCACCCTTTTCCAACTATCGTACTTGAAATTTATTTTGCAGCTTCAATACTCGCATACTGTATTTTGGCCTCAATTGTGCTAATGAAATCTCAGGCCTCGGGCCTTTAATCTCCTTTCAGTCCCCTCCTTCAAAGTGTGCTTAGCACCAGGCTTTCCTGAGAGCTTATTAATTACTACATTTAAACCCCGGCATTTAAATTTGTTTGCTCAAGCTCATGTACCGGCATGTTGAGGACAACCTCTTTATCGACCTGCCTAATGAAATTGCTGCTTTTATTTTCTTCGGCCCCACGAGGTATTCTTCGAACCTTTACGTTGCAATGTCTTCTGAGCCCAAAATCCCCATTTTTCGGAAAATGATCTGTTTGTGCCTACGTGAACCCGATTGACAGAAAACGGCTGGAAAAAATCAGCTCCGATTTGTCATATGAGGACAATCGACCAAAAACTAACTATAGTTATTATCAGATCAACAACAACTTTTCTTTCTCGCAAACGGTTATAACGATTTAGACGATCGGGCCGAGGTAAGTTGTGCGATGAGTCTCATCAGGTACTTTTTCTTGCCTCCTCACCCAGTGCTGAGTTGTCTGCTCTTCGCTCAGCCCAAATTTCGGCACACGAAATTAGCATACACAAAAGCAACCAAATCACGAGTTTGCTGTAAAACTTACGACAACAGATTGTCTGAACAATAATTAACCCTACGCTTCGGGTGTTTGAAGTTGTTTAACAATAGTAGAATTTGGCAGAAACCCCAAGACGTTTGAGACTATTCAAAAAATTTGTTCGGAATCGCGTTTCGCTGGACGAAAAAAATCGACGGCTCATACAGTTTTGGTAGCCCAGGCGTGTAAAAACCAGTCACAAGCACGCCCAGGGTTTCGTTGAGCCTCCGAGAAGAAAAGTTCGAAGGTGAGTGGTCAGCACTAGAGCAAATGGCTTCACTCATCCGTGATTTCGTTGCCAGCGGACCGTGAACGGTATTTTAACAAAGAAAACTCTATGGGCTCCTCCTTTTCGAACAGCTTGTCGACATTTTATTTCGCCAACTTTTCTTGCCAAGTGAAGAGCGAATAAGCCGCTCTCCGGCGACAAAAGTGGGTAACGTTTAGTTGATTGAACTTGGAAATTCTGATTTCTTTTCGCCGACGAAATCAAAAGCGTTTCCCTTGGCTTTCGTTTGCTTGGCTACTTTTAAAGTCTCTCTGATCTTTTTTTTTCAAAAAGTTCAAACCCGACGCAAAATTTCCCAATCACTTCAGAAAACTTTGAAAACCCCAATTGTACGAGTACTTAATTTGAGTAAAAGATCATCAAAGGTGAGTTTACAAATGGTCGTGGGTACCTGGCCACAGGGTTGTTGTTAAGGGTGGGGGGAGGGGTCCAGTAGAGGGAAAAGAGATGGGAAGTTTGTCAAAAATTAGTTGAAACTAGAGTAAAAAAATGGGAAAACCGCGTAAAAAGCGCTGTGACGTAACTTTAAAAATATCTGGTGCGTAGCAACACACTACTTTCCGCCACCCCTTTAAGTTCGAACACCACCTACACATGCGGGCGCTATATCTTCGTTCAACGCATTTTTACAGGAACATTTATACGGAACAAAATGTAGGGACTAGTTAGCTGAGAGCACTCCGAAAGTTTTATCGAAATCGTTGGAGCCGTTTTTGAGAAAATACGAATACCGATAAATTAATATTCGACAAATCTCCTTTTCTGAGTTAACGTGGCTTATATCTCCGTGCAACATATATATACAGAAATAGTTATGGAGAACAAAATGTTGGTATGGGTGACTAAAAGACACTTCATTAGGATTTATCACATCTGGTGAAAAAATTACCCTGGAACTTTCGGAAATGTTCGAAAAAACGTTATTTTCAACACATTTTCATTTTTATCTCTGCTCAATGGACTTTCAGAGGAACATTTATTGAGAACAATATGTAGGTATTAACTATTCGAAAATATCCTGAGAGTTTGATGATAATCGTTGAAGTCATTTTGCCAAAAAGCTTAAAAACCTATTTTTGCTTCATAGGTCATTATCTCCGTTCACCGTATTTTCATGGAGATATGTATAGAGAAGAAAAGTTAGGTATTGATTAGGAGAAGATAATTTGAAAGTTTAATCAAAATCGTTAGAGCCGTTTTCGAGAAAAATGCGAAAAACCCTAGTTTTTGGTACATTTTCGTCCCCCCCCCCCCTTCCCCTCCGCCGAAATCGCCCATAACCTTATTTTGGTGTCTACAAAAAATAACGAACAAAACAAAAAAAGAACCAGCTCAATCGGATCAGCCGTTCTCCCGCAAATCGAACTACAGACACACACACACACACACATACACACACACATACACACGGACCACGCGACGAAATTAGGTTTTTTAGACTCAGTAGGGTCTGAAACGTAAAGATCTGAAGAAAACTCAAATTTTTTTTTTGGGCCGATTACTATACTTTCCTTCCCTTCGGGTAGCGGAAAGTAAAAAAGAGGTACAATGATCGGGTTTAAAAGTGAACGATATAGTTGGGAAATCGTGTGGGAAATTTAGTCGGAAGATCGAGGAAAAGTAGTTGGAAAGTTGAAGCAAAATAACTGTCAAGTACAGTCCAGGTTGATGAGGAACAATGGAACAGTCGAGGACCTCATTAAAATGAGATGCATGTTGTGCGTAATTGTTTGAAACTTCTAGCACTGATTCTTGTTGAACGGAGAAAACAATAGTTTGTTAAACGGAGTGTATTGAGAACAACGAAATAAATCTATTGCTACGCAACTTTCAGCGATTTTCGTGGCTTTAGATTTCAACTTTTGTCTCACTTCAATGAACTTGGAACGTTGGTTTTTCCTTCTCAGTGTTGACAAAACAACTAAATGTTTTATTCCGTTCAAGGGGTTCTCAGAGAAATATTCGTAGAGAACGAGGGACAGTTCTTTGATGAGGGGTTTCGTGGTAACTGATTGGTTATTAGCCCATGAGTGTGGTCCATATTGATTGAGGTGTTTCTCGAAAAACACGAGGGTACACTTTTGGCACCTTAGGCTCACATTCAGTCCCTGTTTCTGCCGAACATACCTCCACCATAGTGAGACGGTAGGGATTGGAATATATGCCAGAAGCTGCTGTTTATTACGTTAAAGTATCTTCCGTGTTCTTACTGGGAGGCTTCCGGCTGAGTGAGAAGATGTACTCGGTGCTTGTGACAAGATTAAACAAGTTTTAGATATTGAATTACGCTGGTGGGAGAGGGAGGAATACGAAGTCACACCAGGGCCAGAGGCGCTTAACTGGTCCAAACTACTGGACTGACCTGTGCATTTAGGGCAACTTCTGGACTCGTGAATGCGTTGTGATAATCACGGGAATTGGTGGGGGGTTGCATGATTCGACCCTCCCCCCCACCCCACTCATCAACCCCAATTGGAAAAACGTTCTTGAATCGTAGTTTGGACTGGGGAAAACTTGCTTGGTGCACACTTGCCCGAAGAATGTTGTGAGGAAAGAGGGGAGAAACGAGTTGAAATGGAGTGGGCGAAGGGAACTGCCCTTGGTAGAAAACGTGGGTGAGTTTCCCCCATCCGCGCCTGTCAGCAGCCTCACTCCCGTTTTGTGAAAAGCATGTAAATATCACAGTCACGTTCTCTCAAAAGGTCGTGGGAAGATGATGTGGGCGAACGTTGTGAACTGCAAATGAGGTAGGGCTGTTGTGGATTGTTCGTGAATATCAACTTACGAATCACCAACCTGAGGGAGAGCGCCGATCAATTAACCAAAATCAAGAGGGCGATATGGTTGGGGACCAGTGCGAACAAACCGTACAGCGTTCATCGCGCCAGAGGAAACGATTGTGCCCATCTGGGACGTACCCAATGCACCTGCCACTAAATGGAACCTATGCAGACACCACTTTGGATATAAACATTTGTTTATGTTGAGGAGGCGACTGTTGAGAGCTCCTTTAGCGGCATTAGTTTTGGTCCTGAATCGCCTGCACTAACGTACTAGAAGCAGGATTGTTAGTGTCAAAAGAGATTCTCGAAGCCAACGACCAAGGAAATCTAATAAGCATACGTTGAGAGATCACGGTTTAGCAACCACCGTCTTCTTGTTTTCCCATCGATGAATACACTTCACTCCGGACTTCATGCCGAACATGCCAGGCTGATTCATGAGTTGACTTCTTCTTCCTCAATTAATTGATCAATTCTTCAATGAAGTAATCAGTACATTACGTTCTATTGGAGATTTTGATGTAGGTTGGTGCGATGAATTCCGTAGCTAGTGTATATCTTACCTGGGGAAAGTAGATTGATTCCTTGTACGATACGTTATATTTGGTTCACCTCGGATGTTAGTTGGACGTGAAGAGAGGCAACGGAAAGCCGTTCAAAGTAACACTCGTAGGGAGTCCAATTATCTCGAGAATGACTGTTATTGGTCGATACCTTCTGGTTGAAGCAGCATCGCCAAGTCCCGTTCCCTTCAAGAGGTAGAGCTTCTAAATAACGGCGACGTTGAAGAGGTCAGAAATAGAGAAGGTAGTGAGTGGCTTAGAACTGAACTTCAAATCGTTCCGAGCCGTTGAGGGCTCCTTTCACGCTTCGTCCAAGTTCCTAATCGGGTCATTTCAGTCGTCCGATGCCACCAGATATGGTTGCCCTGACGACCTGCAAGCTGTTTATTAGCTTTCACATGAAATGACTGTTGCGTGTCGTTCCAACTGGAAGCAGTTTTCTGCCCTCCGTGAACGTCATTTCAACCCCCTCTCATTTTTTGAATACGAACCTGCGCCAAGTTAACCTTCGGAGGTCAGTGCATCACAATCTGTCAATGCGCCCTCTCTCCAAACGGAATCCAAAAAATTAACATTTTATCGAGAGAGTTGTGATTTAAAGCTGCCAGCCGTTGCGTGCATTCGATCCCTTTTCTTGATAATTTCTCGCTGCCCTACTTCTCAGAAACTCAATTCTATTTACTCGAGCTGCCCTTGTCATTCTGCATTCTGCAGCATTTCCTGCCGGAAAACTCGATTTCAAAAGTTCATCGGGTTCATTCTTTTATAAGATTAGTTGATTGAATGTGGAAGCACAACATTAAATATTCAAGTCCGCTGGTAGTCCTCACAATACAGCAAAGGTCTTTATAGTCAGAAATAGAAAACGTCCGTCGAGTTCCGGCATCACGTTACTATGACAATGTAACGTCTGATGGAAGATGTACGATCAATTCCACCTACCTGTAGGGAGAGTTTGTCATTTCTGGCCTGTAGTGTAATTTGAGCGACAGCTCTTGATGTAAGTACTGGATTTGTGTTGGTCAGCCGTTTATTTATAAAGAAGAAGATGTAGTGGAGTGGGGTTAGCAACCCATTCCAGGCGAGCCTCCAAAGCCCTTTCATACGTTTTGAATTTGACGTGACGTTAATGATATGAGGTCTATTTAAAAAGTATCGGGAATTTTGAATCTCTGCGGGCTACGCATATCCGATTTTTGATTTTTGGCGGCATAATGTTCGTTTAATTCCTTTTTGACAGCTATTTTAGTTGGGCGTGTTTTGAGATGTCTTCGATTTTTGCTTATTCCAAAAGAGAGTCAGCAGCAAATTTTGTGCGATACAATTTCAACTGTGCGGACGCATTCCGAATGTTGACTATTGCATACAGTAATGTTCCTTTGGACCAAAGCAACGCATATCGTTGGTAAAAAACGTGCTCGGAGGGCTGCGAAAATATGACCGACTAAGAGCATGCTGGACGCCCGAGCACGCCATCAACAGGTAAGAACTTGGGTGAAGCGCAGAAAATATGTTAGTCACTTGTCGAATTACCGTTAGAGAAGTTGTTGAGGACCTAAACTTATCGATTGGTACTTGCCATACGATTTTCGCAATGATTTCGACATAAGATGGGTCGTCGTCACACGTCTCTGTCTGTGGGTAATTTACGGCCAAAAACAAGAAGCTCTAATGGCGCCGCGACTGGTGTATTGGCCTGACCTGGTCACGATTGAAGCGATAAAGATGACATCGAAGGAGTAACTTTAAATTTTATTAATGAATAAATAAATAATTTGGGGAAAAACACGGCATTCGCGATACTTTTTGATTAGCACGATTGAGTCTGAATTGTACTTTGGATTGACTGGCGTAGAGATCGAAGCAGGTATCAACCCCCCCCCCCCCCTCCCCCAACAAATTTTCGGAATAGTTGTAACTGTTCCAAATCCTGTTAAATATCGTCAATAAGTGTGGTAGAATGGCGTCAGCGAAGTGTTTTAAGTGTGGAATAATCTTATTAGGTCCGTATACTGCAATGGCGGGGTGTAGGCAAGTATTTTGAATTAACATGAGCTGAAGCGTCTGTGGTTATTCTCTTCGGAAACTGCTCACGCCACGCACTCGGGATCAAAAACTGGTTCAATTCCATCAGAAGTTTGAATATTTAAGGCACTAGTCAAGTGTCCGATCGCTTCCTCACATGCATGCCCAACAATCATAACAAACAGACCATAGTCATCATCATCAACTTTTTAAGCACATCCGCGTATTTGTTCCAGTTTTTGGCATCTGTCGGCGTACTGTGTCGTGGGAGATGTAAACAATTATTGGATGATGCTGATGAGGAACGTGTTCACCACCATCTAACAGGTACATGAGCTAGCAACTCCTGTACCGCAAAGTGAAAGATCTACGGCCTCTGGGCTCTGGTCACGGGTGGTCTGATTCACTTCTTGGAAAGCCATTAATTAAATATACCTCCTTCGTCTCATCTAACGCTTTCATTACTATACGTCCTTTCGCATTTGTATAACTAGCTTCGTATGACACGTAGTTGAAATCTACCGAAATCAGCACCCTAAAGGAATCTCATTCGCTGATGATAGATTACAAGCCTGACGAATGTAAACTGAGATGCTAGTGCCTGAATGCCTATTCAAACGTAGTTCAAGTTTTCACTGCTGGACGAGCATTCGGTTCCATGAAAGGAATGTTGTTAGCTACTCCTCTGTATCCATTTGCTCCATCCTTCAAAATCACATAGAAATAACGACACAGGCTAGTTTTTTGGAGTTTAAAACCGGTCTCTGAAATGACTGACGTGTTGATACAGAAATATTTCGAACTATCCTAGCTTATAACAATAAGAGTCGTGAGTACTCTAATCTTCTTTATTGTGCGCCTAAAATAACTCGAAGCTTCGAGGACTTGATGATGGTTGGAAGCCGATCTGAATTTGACAGTATTGGCGGGTTTTGCACGAAAGCTACAAAAGACTTCCCTTTCAACGGTCTAACTTCAAAACATGCTTTTTGGTCTACTCATAGTTAGCTCTGCGAAGTAACAAGGAAAGTTACGTGACCAGTTGGAGAAAATTGGTTGATTTTTCTTCGTATCTTTACGTTTCAAGTGCAACTGAGTCCGAAAAACACCATTTAGAAAGAGGTTAGTGTGCGCCTGCGGCCGCGGTTGAGAGAAAACTACTGAACCAAATCGACACACATTTTATATTTAGTCTGCATGTCCTAGGAGACGCCAAAATAAGGTTATGGGAAAAAACGGCCCACTAACGATTGGGATTGAATTTTTTGTGTTGACAACTCCAAATAACACAGTATCAACAAATCTTAAACGGCCTACTAAAAAGTTGTATCTAGATTTTTGGTTTATTATTCATTCTGAATAATACACATATGTTTTCGGGAAGGAAGTTTTTTTACACACACACACACACACACACACACTTTTTTTCAAAGCACCGTAAATCGGACGGTGGCTCCCAAAAAAGGAGAAACAATAAGAAATAAATAATAAGTAAGGAAATGGGGAGGGCGCCCAGGTTACCCTACACTGGTTCTAGGGATAGAAATATTGGGACTGGGAAGGAAAGAATAGTAAAGAGGATGTTTCACGATAGAACCACCACCCCAGGTACGACCCAGCACCACGAGGGTGGTGATACCTCGGAGAACGCCTGCGGTCACACCCAGCCGGCTCATCTGCTCAGCACTTTTTTTGCACCACACGCCAGAACACGGCCAATGCTGCAACCCTGATGTTACCTGTCTTCACTAAACGAGCTTCTGACACTGCCATATGAAGATCCGTCAAGTCGTATTTGTGCTTCTTGGCTTGTCAAGTTAGTGCAAGATCACAGCTGCCTGATACTACCTGGACATCCAGGATCACTGCAGACCGTTTGGGACCAATGGTGACGAAGTCAGGCCTCAGTCCTTCTGCAGAGACAACCCAAGTGCCGCTCCCTTTTCACTTCCCAGCCCTCAGATGACAATGCACTAGCAGTCTGCTTGCTGACCGCGTCATGACGCTGGACAGCCCATGAGTACGCAGACACACCTGCACCGCATGATTCAGCGACTCAAACAGGTTATCACATGCACGACAGCGAGCATTTACAACATTACGATCCTGGCCTCTTGCATGTGCTGGTAATCCTTCCCATGAATGCCCTCAAAAGCCTACTCCACCCATACAGAGCAGTAGGGGGAGTCAGGACGCTGCCAGAGTTCCCATCTGACAACCGAACCATGCAGAGCAGCCGCAAACTCTGAAGGCATACTGGCTTGGGAGCAGATGGAGTCGCCATGTCACACCACCGCAGCTGATCCAAGAACAGCTACAGCTCGTGCGACATCCCAGCCAGATGTCTGCAAAGCAAGCAGGCGCTTATGGCGCAAGAACGGAATAGAGGTTAAGAGAGAAGGAAGAACCAAGTCCCCAAGTACGAACTGGAGCGTAAATGTACACCCCCCCCCCCATCGCAAATTGTATACTTTACGTTTCAAAGCATCGAGATTCAAATCTGCAATCCGCCGCGCCCGTTCATATTTTGCCCTTAACGTGCAATTAAAAAATGTGTTGTGTTTCCCACAACAGTCTCATTTGGTGTCAAGTTGTGCGAGCCAGCTCGGCAATCGGATAGAACGAATCCCTTGAATATTATGGGCGAAAAATGGATAACAAAATTAACACAAACGGAATTTTGGGGGTTTTATCGCAATTACGCCGCGTTTGGTACCGTTTTCTAGACATTTTTAGATGCTGGAACGATCGAGTCTCAAAGGTGTACGCGCGTTTAGACCGCAGTGAAATCACAGTACTTATAGTGAGCTAATGAACTTGCGGAACAATACAGCGAAAGTAATCGTTTCATCGTTTGCACTCCCTCTCAGCTCGACCCGTCATACCGCGCCAATTGCCTACAAGCGCCTGAATTATGTAATTTTCGTTGTAGTCAGGCATCTTTTTGCTGGTATTTTTCGATGATGAATCGAATGGAATGGCTCTCGGAGGTGAGATACTACGTTAAGCGGTGCAAGAGAATAATAAACCGTTGTGTAGTAATTAGCTGCGTTTTTGTAAGAAGTCTCGATTCTGAGACGCGACAACACTGCCGTATTTGTAGGGAAATTATAATAAATGATCGAAAGGTTCCGGCTCCAACCAATTTTCCCCGAATTGTTTCATTATACGCATAAATTTCCAAAAACGTTTTCGTGCACTTCAAATAAGCGACCTGTACAAATCAATAAAGACTGTGAGTTGACAACGGCAAGCCAATAATAAAATCCCAGAACGCTGTACTTAACACTGCCAGTTAAGTACATTCAAGACGAAGTGATTCACTATGCTGATATCTGTACAGCAGGCTGTCACGAATTTTCACGCTACTCTCTCGTGAATCCACGAAACCCGTTTTACGTTATCTGGACATCGTGCGTTGGTGCTGCATAGTTCGTTGTTGTCGTCAAGTAATTGGGGTTGATGCGAAGTATTTTATTTCAGCTAGTTTTCACAGAAAATGAAAGTGTTGCATAAATGTATGCTTATTCACGAAGGAAAGGTCATGAGCCTGCATTCATACTGACGAATAAAAGTCAAATCTAGATTGATATCTGCCTTTCTCGCTCTATCTCTCACCCTGCCTTTCACTCGCACTACTATGAATTCATGTGTCATAAACATCAGCTTATGGATTTGGCCGTGTAACGTGCACCAGGAAGTGATTGCCACACTCGCTCGTCTAATTTTTTATCGGCAGCATGAAAGTTTACATCTCAGTTCCTACGTGAAGTTAGTTTTTGGTCGAGTCGAATCGAATTCCTGTTTAAGTGTAATAAGTTAACCCGTATCAAATATTTAGAAATCCAGTTAATTTAATTTTTTCTTTATTGTTTAAATCGCGTGCACATGCTCTCAAAAAGCGTCACGCGATTTTGGCGTAAAGAGTTTTGAATAACAAGTAACTTGTGCCGCGGCTCAGCTTCTGTAAGAACGTAAGGCAGTTGTGATAGAGTAGTAGAATCGTGATATTTGTTACCTTAAACTCAAACTGTAACTAAAAGAGAACATGACCCCTCCTTCCACCCATTCTCCCTCTAGTTGCAAGCCATTGGGAGCAATGCTCGTTGATACTCCTGTTTTAAATTGTAGACAGAAAATACCTGAAGCGGGATTTAGTGGTATCTCTAAAGCGGTATCTATTGTTGATGTTTCAAAGGTGTTAACGAATTAGTCGAGTTAATAAAAAATATGCACGTGCTGTGTACATTCGATAGTTCAAAAAAATAAATACTGTTGTAAGCGTAGGTGAATATTGTAGTAAAAAGTGCTCATGATATACGTTGCGTGTTGGGTGGTAGCAGCTGAGCCACGTGGCGCCCACGTGGTCCCTTAACTATCCCCCAGCGTTGGGAGATGCAAATTGTCAACATTCGTGCCTGCCGATAGCCGAGTCTTGCAGCGATTTTTGGTTGATACCTTATGAGACCCAGGGCGAGGGAAGAGACCCTCATCTCCTATTTTAACGCGGAGCGAGCTCGTGTCCCCACTGGCCCCGCCAGTCGAGCGTTGGTACGACGGAAGGGAGAAAACAGGCTCCAAGGGGTTGAGATGCGCAGACGCAGGCGCAGGCACAGGCACGTGATTTCCTCACCGACTCCTGAGAGCCGCGATTAGCATTTCAGACCCTCCGACGGAACCGCAAGACCGCAGCAAATCGTCGGGGATTAGTCGTAATTCCCAACACACGGGGATTAGTTAGATCCTATAACTCACCCTATAAATAATAACGGTATATTATTATCTCAGGTTAATTTCCTCTAAAACACGAAAGATGTTTTAGTCTCAACTGAAGGAACGCATTTCCATGTACCGCCACGGAATCGACCTCAGAACGTGCCCCGAAATTTAGCTATTTTCTCTGAGCTGGTTAATTGAAATAAGCCCTCGAGTGCTTAAGTATAGAAAATAGATCAAGTGCCCTAAGAGTGACCTATTTCTATACCGCCTAGCTCAGTTATTGCGCTGTGAATAGGGTGGATAGACAAATACGTGAAACCTCTGCTGAAGGTGCATTCAGGAAACTTTCAGCTATCGAGTCCAGCTTGGCCTTCTCTCATTTGCAAGTAGAAAATATTTGGTGCCACGCGTCACATAACTTAACGTAAATCCACCTGTTTTCGTGGATTTTGCTACTGATTCTATTCATTATTCACTCAATTCATTTAAAATTGGTAAAATACCACTTCACGGTGGCAGAAACCGGTATCGCTTAAAGTTCCGGAATTTATTGTGCTGCTCCCAATCACGCAATTGTGGCAATGGTTAGACAGAGGATTGACGATGCAGAAGAAACCTGTGTTTGAATTTTTATAAAATGTTAAACAAATTTGCACCGTAGGTCTATATCTTCGTTCTCCGTATTACCGTCGGTATAATTATACAAAATCGAGGTTAAGAACTAATTTTTAAAAAATTACGTAATGAGAAATTTCAGAATTCAGACCAGCGTCGTTTTTTGAACAACTTTTTCACAGTTTTCCTTTATAACTCCTGAACTGTAAACGCGAACATGCCCAGAAAAGTCACCTCTATGTTCCCAAGAATTATGAATGGAAGAGAAATAATTCCACCTGTGCAATGCTTGCTCAATGAAGGTTGTGACATAAATGGAACAAAAAATAAATTCCGAAACCTCAAACACTAACACTTTCTATTTAGAACGCTGAACTGTGTTGCCATCACGTATAAACCGAATACAGAGCAGAATGGATTAGTTATGAAAATCGCTGAATGCACGTTTAGACGAAAAATGTTGTGTTGATGCGTCCCATCAGACACTCCAGTCTGGATGCCGTGTGATTGGAGGAAACCAGAAATCGCATTTCTCTTCGTGGTAGCGACGATACCGACCGCTCACTCGATTAGCCATCAAACTCTCAGCTCTGACTTTAATCGTTTTGACGTTAAACGCTCTTCGCCCCTTGCCGCGTAAGTGAAGAATACGATAAGGCGGGACACCAGAGATTAGGAATTGAGGGTATCAAATTGCCTTGGTATCCTCCCACGAACCCGCACTTGGTAACAGCTCTATCCGGGCAGCCGATACGAATTTCTGGTGCATTGTGTAACGTGGGTGAGTGAACTAATTCTATTCAGAAAGTTTTCCGAGTGCGACTTTAGAGGAATATTTTAATTTCAACTTTCAATCACTCATTCCTGATTGGTTATAACGCATTCCTTTCTTTGTTTGTGAGAGCACCACTTTGCTATGTGCAGCTCATTTAATTGAGGAAGCTGGCGAGCGTCATGTAGTTCCGCCGAATCAGATCTACTTCTCCTATTGCTGGCTCTGGAACATTTAAATATTCCGATTGGTCGAATGAAGGAATCAAATGAGACGGTAGCTCGTGAATTTTACAGAGTTCGCAACCGGACCGCAGGCCATATCGATCAGTTACCTCCGGATGGGCCGATGTTCCTGCAAATCATGAGGCTGTCGGAGGCGGCACCCTCGGGAAAAGCTCATAAACCCTGTCGCTTTGCCCTATTAAACTTAAAAGTCCCTTCGAGAGCTGATATCATATGGCACAAGGGGAATCTCGCAATAAACTCGTTGGATGAAGCAAACAGTCCGTTGGGCTTCGTGCTCGTCCTCTACCACATCCCCGTGTTGTCATCAAACGCTGGATCCCCGTTTGTTTCTATTACCTTCCTCGTGGGCTATTCTCACACATTTATCGCCTGTGTATTGTGTTTAGTGATACTATTAACCCTTAGTGGCTAAGCAGGACCACTTTGCGTAAAATTGAGGGGCTCAAACGCCCTGTTAAACGGAGGAGTAATGACGTTATTGGAGCTGTGGTTGCGATTCAGCTCAGCACATGCAGAGAGTTGAAGAGTCTGAACTGCTGGTCCTTATTGCCCGAAGTGTACTAGTACCGTGAAATTTTGCCTATAAACTTTGCGGATAAGTTTGCGGATAAACTTGAACACGGAAAGTGGCAATTGTTAAGTAATATGGAAATGCGGTTGTACCAGGATGAACTGGTTGCAACGGGGCAGTGATGCTGAGTGTGAGGCAATCGAAGATACTCGTCAAAGGATTGTTAATAGACCGAAAAACGTTCTGGAAGCTACTGCTACGTTGGGGTTACCAATTGCTCCGTTGCAAATGCCGAGAACAGCAGGAGAAATAGGGTACTTACGTATAACGAGGTGGTGGTTGCGTTAAAATTACGAAAGATTAAGGATCATGTAATGCCCAACCCCATGGCGTACTTTGGCCTGTCAATGATAGCCCGGGGGGGGACTCAAGAGAGCAAAGAATCCTAGAGGCGGCATCTATTCTCAGTTTGTTAGCCATGAATCAGGGAAGCATTTCAGCGTACATCATGCAAGACTAAGGGAAAGCTTACCGGATCACTGAACACCAGTGAGGATCTTGCTTCCTGCTTCAACTAGGGGAACCACTGTCAGTACATCGTATTTGAAATTGACGCTTATGTGGTGCTCGAAACAAACAAAGCAGACCTATGCATCGATTGAATGTCAGTAAATTAAGGAGGTTGGCAGCCTGCGTTTCAAAGAAATAACCGACTTTAGAAGATAAATGTGGTGCCCGAAGGTGGAGGAGGGGGGGGGGTTTATGGAGGTGGTTATTGAAGGCATCAACTTGTGTCGTGCGCAACTCTGCAAGATGGGCTGACGTCTTAGATGCGTTGATGGAATGACGATACTCAGGTGTGGACTTGTCGACCTATGGGAATGGTGACCAGAGTACTAGGACGTCCAAAGTGGTTCATTGCAAGCCCCCTTACTATTGCATCATCCGTGAGGCAGAGGAAGGTGTACATCACCTTCGCAGCACTGTTTCGGGATGAGCGGTTCAACTTGTGATGTTACAGAGTTAACATTATTCACTTAAATTCACGCTCTGTGTGAAGAATATGTTTTACCCTGCTAGATGGCCTGACTTCTTGATGGGTACTCGGAGTCGAATTTCGGTTCCTGGCAGTTTTTATTTAGGAATATTTAGGAATTATTGTTAGGGGTATTTGAGACGACAATGAAGCACCTCAGACTAGCCTGCCGTCATAGTGCCCACCATCAATGCATTAGCCGCCTGGATTTAGTTTTTACATTGGCTCGAGGTTCGACTGGACACGCTCCTACCTGCACGTTCTTTACCCTGTCTTTTCGCAGTTTCGATGAGAATGACTCGTAGGGGAGGAACCTGCCCACAACTACTGCACACCAATTTATGGATCATCTTGTACGACAAGCAGCTAACAAGGACTGTATACGCTAACAATTTAGCCACAGGCATCGCAGCCACGATCCGAAAGATGGTATTTTGAAGGAAGGGATGATTTTGTAATATCAATTCATGAATGGATAGGTTGTTTTGTGAACGGAAACATGGATGGGCGGCAATTTTCACTAAGTGAATGACTACTGTTGCAATGCTCCCTTCTTGACAAATGATAGCGAAGTTGAAAGAAGGTGATGAATGATGAGAGGGTGTCACTAACTCCAGTCTGTCGAGAAGCTGAGGCACAACGATCTCACTTATGGTTCCATTGAGCAGACTAATTACCAATATTTCTCAACTGTTGTCACGTTGGAGTTGTGGGACAGGTGATATGGAAAGGAAGGATTTTCAAGGAGGTTTTCGATAAATCGATGCTGCTGAGGACGAAGGAAAAGACGTAGGCGATGGAAGCGACCGAGAGAGCACCGGTGCAAGGGCGAAGCGGGACCGAAAAACGGGTCTCCAGTGCATGGGGTCGTGCTGGGATGTTTATCGTGAAGGTGGTCGGGGAATGGGCGATGGGAGTGGAGGGGCCTGGAGGAGGTTGGGAGCAGCTCGCGCATGCTTTGCCCTGGGGGCGGCTGGACGGGGAGTGCAAGGGAGGAAATGGGGGCCGACGACTAGGCCGGCAGAGTTCGCTATCTTGTCCCACCTCGCTCATCTGGCAACGTCTAGGAACGACGACGTGCCGTCCCAGCGCCCGACTCCCCTTAGCCCGCTTTTTGCACCTGTTGATCTTCCAAGCTGTTCTCGAGGTAGGAGCAATTTGACGAATCTGTTTGAAATCCCTCCAAAAAGTTTGTCATCCAACCATCAAATGTGTTTAAAACCTAACGGAATAACCAATGAAAGTTGGCGTTTTTTTTTTCAAACGCGCCACAACTAAACATTCTTCATGTCACGTTTTACGACGAACCTTCAAAAACTTACTCCGTCAACACAAAATCGCACAATTTGGCATTTGAGACGCTACATGTCGCACCAGTGGGCAAACATGGTGGCATAATCGCTTTTTTTATCGTCATGTCGCTCTAAAGTTGAAAAATCTTAAATTTTATTTTTTCCGCATGAATTGTGTGTACTCCGAGAAGTGCCTATCTTAAGGAGCACTTTTTACAACCTTTTACTCATTGCACTGATAGTGAGTTCATTTATAGTCACTAACAAGTTTGTTCTGAAAGTCCTCGTTAGACACAGACCTTAAGTCAATTCCCTCCCACCAACAAAAGGGCAGCTCTTAAGTTCGTACTAAAAACGAGAAAAAGTGGGCACTCAAATGTAAGTGGTGTAGATTCAGGAATTGTTTGTGATTTTCTTTCAACTAATCATTTTTCGCGGAATTGAGAAAATGCGTTTTGGTTTATTATTCATTCTGAATAATAACCCTATGTTTTCGGTCACGAAAAATTTTTTACAACCCCCCCTCAAAATTTGATACTTTACGTTTCAAGACATGGAGATTCCAAATTTGCAATGTCCGTCCGCCGTCCCCCGTCCCCCGTCCCCCGTCCCCCGTCCGCCGTCCGCCGTCCGGGCCGTTTTGTGCCTTTAACGTGGTCTAAAAAATTCGTTCTTTCGCCCAAAAATCCGATTTGGTATCTAGTTGTGCCCGCCATCTCGGCAATCCGATCGGACGAAGCCCGTGGTTGTAATGGGCAAAAAACGGTTAAAAAATTAACGAAACGCAGTACAGCGCGGGGGCTACAAGCGTTTCGTCGTTTGAATTCCCTCCGCCCCGCCCGTCTCATTAAAAAAAACCCACCCGCTCTCGAGGCGAGCGAGTGCGGCCTCCCGCTCGCTTCCCTCCCAACGACCGGTCTCTCCCCATTCGCCTTACTCTTCCAATTTCCCCGACGTTTTCGTTTTAATACGATTCAATTTTTTTAGATTCTTTCGTTTCATTCTCATTATGTTTTCTTCATAGATTTTTGGTTAAATTTTGATATTAGTATTTAGCGTGCATGTTTTCATATTAAAATTCAGTTTTTTCTAGATACTTTCGTGTTTTTTTTTGTTTATTTTAATATTACGATTCAGTTCTTTTCGGCCTTTTTTTGGGTTTCATTATGATATTTTTCGATGCTGAATCGAACAGGATGGGTCTCGGAGCATTAATGCTAGGTCAAGCTGATTATCCGAATAATAAACCGTTGTGTAATAATTTGCAGCGTTTTTTTGTTGTCGGAAACTCGAGTAATATTGGAAATACTGCAAAACAAGTTGATAATGAACGCGATAAACGCACTGCCATTTTTAGGAATGTTTCTGTTTATACACGAGTTTTGTTGGGAAGGTTTGTTGTTTCGGATTTTTCTCGCCTCATCGAGCCTTCTTTCTTTATATTCACATTTTAATGGCATCTGGGTCATGAAGTACGACAAACAACGAATTTAGAACAGTTTTTCCTCATAAATCTGGCGTATATGATACTGCAGTGTAATAAAAAATTGTGTTGATAGCCCAATAAGTTTGCTGCACACTAGTTTACTGCATTTAGTTTAAAATAATTGGGGACGACCCACAGAATAACGGAATTAAAACGATTATTTCATCAATGAAATCTTTCAGAGTAGTTCATCCTAACTGCAGAACATGATCGTTTGCAAATAAAAATGTTCTAAATCGCCTTGTGTACGGTCATAATATGAAGGTCGTGATATAAATGGGAGCGGCCCCAATAAATCCCAACCATTGTAGTAGCTAGAGTGATAAAAATCGCTTAATGCACGTGGGGCCGAAATGTTCGTATCAATGGCTTTCTGAACTACTGAATCCAGTTGGTTCAGATCGTATTCTATTTTCTTAACTGCTTTATTGCCTTCACTCAACTTGATATATTGGGCTACCGATATGGTCTCGGCCTGGTTCTTGCATACTGAGCTGGACGCGGTCACAAGTCGGTTTTGGTCGTAACGTTTTATGATTTACTGTACGGCTTTTGTCGATTCTCCACATTCGACCACACATAGAAAGTATTCATCCAAAAATGTAATCGAAATTGTCGTAGCCGTTTTGAATAAGCCAATTAGCTACGTGATCGACCTAGCAATAAACGTCACTGTGATTTGTCGTTCATGTTGAGTTGAATATGAAATTTGAGTTCATTTGGTTCAACCGCTCTCTACCAATCTAGTTTATAGTATTAATATAGCAATAGGTGATGTACAAGTTACTATAGGTAAATTATAAAGTGGGCATCTACAAAATGTAATAAAAAATTCTCCTTAGTGCTTTAGTATTGAATTGGGCATTTTATTCAGAGAACAGCACGCGACCTGAGTTAAATGGCGTAAGATGCAAAAGATTGCGACTAAGAATAGATAATTCAAATACAGACCACTTTGAACTAGAAACCGACAGTTTTCGAATTTGAGGAAGACCTCAAAAGGGGATGAAGGGTCGATTGCATGAAAATAGAGTGATGTAACAAATTTGAGAAATGAAATTATTGAAAATATCTAGTGCGTTGCAACACACAACTTTTCTTAGCTCTACGTCAATTCACTTTCCAACATTTCAGCGGAGTTTAAAAGGAAAAAAAAACCGCGCTAAAACCGATTTTCGTGGAAATTTTTGATAATTTATTGTGCTGCCCCCGTCATTTTCCCACGAATGGGAATTTTATGGTATAATTGGCTTATTGAGAGCTATCAATATAAAAAAAATATAATCAAAATCGTTAGAGCTTTTTTGAGAGAAAAATTGGTGTTTTCATAAGTATGATAACTATAGTTAACTTTCGGTGGACTTCGCTCATACCTTATTTTGGCGTCCCATGGTAACCTACGGGCTACATATCAAGTTTGAGACGATTTGGCAAGGTCGTTTTCTCTAAAAACCACTGTAAAATCGATTTCGTCGAAAATTTTGGTAATTTATTGTGCTGCTCTCGTCATCTTCCCACAAATGGGAATTTCATGGAATTTAAAAGGGAAGGAGCCTTATTGGGAGTTATCAATATAAGAAAATGTAATCAAAATCGTTAGAGCCGTTTCTGAGAAAAAAAATATTAGGTGTTTTGATCACTATGATAACTATAGTTAACTTTCGGCGAATTACGTTCAAACCCTTATTTTGGCGTTCCATGGTAACGTGCGGGTGAGATATCAAGTTTGAGCCTATTTGGTACGGTGGTTCTCTCTAAAAATAGTTCACAGACACACATACACACACACAGACCATTTTCCCAAATAGTGTTTTTCGGACTCAGGAGGGTCTGAAACGTAAAGATCTGAAGAAAACTCAAAATTTTTTTTTCAGCCGATTACATAACTTTCCTTTTTACTTTGTAGAGCCAAGGAAAGTAAAAAGCGAACATAAAATAGAGAGAATAAGATGAATCTTGCAGGACTCTGATGGGTGCTTATTCGCTTCTCAGCCTCAGTGACAGTTATTTATTTAGGTATAGTTAACACTTTTCAAAAGGAAGCGACAGATCAAACGTCGCTGAGGAGTATGTAAAGAAAGAAAGGACGTGACGCGTATAAAGGGAATCCATTAAACCTAATGTTTCGGACTGGTCTGGGCGGCTTGACCCTCAAAATGTTTAAAACTGCAGGAACAATAAAAGAGATGAAAATCTGTGGGTTCAACATCTTACCCCGAGCCTGTTCATTAACGAGAACGGCAAATTTATGATGCTTTTGTGACTGTGACGGGCACGCTTTAAGATATCTTAGTTCTGTGCTTGTTGTCTTGTTGGGGATGGGCTCGCTTCCGTTTCTTATCAATTAATTCAATAAATAAATCAATACGTGAGAGGGATGAGGAAGTAATAGGAAGAGTGCATTAACCGAAAAATGTGAAGATGCGTAATAGTTGATGTTGAGAGGGGGGTGGGGGTGGGGGGTAGAAACGCGGCAAAGGTCAGGCTAGTTTTATACAGTTTTGCGATTATTCAATAATATTATATTTATTAGTATCATATATTAGCTAATTTACAAGTATTCCCATCATATCTACATATATTTCTGGAAATAAAGTTGACGCATGACATGCAAGAAAGACCAGCCAACCCGAGACCAGTCTTTCACTATGTTCAAGACCGGCTTTGTTGTGCACACCTTTTCGTTTGGTTGTACTCCATGCAGTCGCCACTCACTCCTGCGCCTTGCCACTTTTTGATCGTCATTCATGGCATTCCATTCCGAACTCGGCTGCTGCGTTTCGCGTCTATTGCGATGACACTAAGCCGCGGGATGCGTTTGACACGCTCGTCCAAGTGGCGGCAGAATCTGCCGGTAATTCTATAGCAGATGATGGAGCGAGATCTATGTCTCCGCCGACCTGGGCATCCCCAGACCCTAATCACTGAATGTAGAATGCATTTCCAGTATGTTGATTGGCTCGTTCAGGAGCGAGGAGGAGAGGAGCGTTCAATTCCAAAAGTGCTCTTTGAAGTCGTACGAGGAGGAGGGCATTCGAGCTCAATATCCGCTCCAGTGAGTGTTAATCGGCGAAGGCTGACTAGTCCGACCATCAAACAATTTGAACAGTCTAGCGGGTGCAGTAGGATGTTAACTGATAGAGACGTCGTCAGACAATTAGCTACACCCAGACTAATCTTTGCCTTTGTGTGTCAAGACGTTGGTGTTGTCAGCTTCAACTGACATTGTGGAGAGTTCAGTACATTGCAGCTCTGAAGACAGAGTTTACGTAACGGATCATTACAATACCAACGAGCGAGATTCGTTTCACCGCACAATTACTATTCCTTAACGCACTGACATAAACCAAATTTCCAGTCAGTTGTGAGGTAAATCGTACTGGTGCGGTTTTTGCTATGTTTTTTCAGGCCTCAACACGCTTGGTTAGGAGGTTCTGCAAGTATCCATTCGTCGTTTAACCAGCTTAGTTAGTTCACAGCAACGCAACAGAAGTGTGTATAATTTGCCGGTGTAAGAAAAGACTGTGTGGTGTCGTGGAGACAGACAATTTTAAAACTTCCACACTCAACGACCTGATCTTTGGTTTCCCACTCGATCTAACTGTGTACCGATCTAATTGTATACCTTGCGTTGTAAAGAACGCCTGTGATTGGTTCCTATCATCGTTTGGCTGGGTGGATTCGTCAGTCTCCCTTGACGTATCGATTTAGGTTCATCCCAGCCTAGCCAGCAGCAACTTGAGAGCTCTTTCATTGTGGTACGAATTTTCAAGCGGCTGAGTGTTTTTGTGTTTCCCGTTTTCAAACTATCCCACAGTCGGGATCAAGAAAACGGGCCAGTGAGCTTGAACGTGGCTGCGTCATGTAATTCCTAGCTGGGAGTCACGTTGCTCCCTCTCAGAGTTGTTAGTGGCTGCACACCAGAGAGCTATGCATTCTTTTGGCCCATACGTATAATTAGGGAGTAGCATCTACTGATCCCATTTAGTGAATAATGACTGTAGCTGATTAATTTAATTTCGTTCTGTGATCTGTGCTCTCTAAACATCAGCTGATACTGTCATCTGTCACGAGATCCAGTTCATCGAACGTGAAATGCATTTCCATTTGGTCGAGCCCATCCTCTCAATTCACTGCGAGATGAGACGTTCGAGCTTTCAGTTCCCTTTGAAGTTGTGCGAGGGAATCATTATTGATATTTCGTACTGACCCTATTCAGTTCTCTGCGATGTTGGTTTCTTTTGCTCTCCAAGTCAAAACTAATACGCAACCGAATACGTCGTGAAGCACCCTTTTCTCACAGTCATCTGTTTCATCTAAAGTTGTCGGTACTTTAGCCCTCTAACAAGAATCATATCATCCATAAAGGGATTATTTTAGTCGCTGTTTGTGCATAACTCGTGCAGGTGCGGTTTTTCGTACCAGGACTCTCGCTCAGGAGCCACCTCACCAAAACCTCTGCCGGATACATACTTTCATCTTTCCATCGCAACACATTAGAACTTTGCCAGTGCTACCGTGTGGAGGCAGACAGGGGAATCTCGTACCTTACATTTTCTGACCAATCACTGGTTACCCGTTGTATTTTGTGGTAAGTAACAAAGAGGGTTTAGCTGTGCTCACGAATGATATCCAGTACCTTCCATGTTGTTTCGGCGGATCAATTAAATACTTCCCTTGGAAGTAGGGATGTGTCTTTCGTGTTCATTTCGTCCATTCGTCGTGTCTCTTGCATTCACTCTCAGATCGACTCACTGCCTCAACCCGTCCTCCAACATGACTGTAACGAAGAATCCGCTATTTGATTGACGGACAATTGTCGATCCGAAGAAATTATTCAAAGCAGACCTCATTCCTCCATCTTTACTGTGCGTTTGATTAACCATGGTTATAATTTAAACTTTCTTCTTGATGTCGGACATTGCTAACCGATGACTTTACTTGTTCATCCAAGGTAACTACGTTGATGATAAGCTAAGTTGAACTAGATAGTTGACCGGTTTGACCGCACATTCAAAAACCTTAGGGTAAGGAAAGTATTGCGATCATGTCAAACACTGAGGGAACTATCAGAAAAGAGTAGAGAACCGGGGTTTTATCAAACATTGAGCGAACTATCAGAAACACAAACGGTGGGTACAGCTTTTGCACAAGTATGCAACCACGAGGGACATTTTATCTCTTTTATTTTTTATGCAATAATAACTACGTTTGATTGGGCTCGTTGATGGTTTCGATATAATGGCCGCGTCAATTGCAATTGACATCATCACTTAGTCACTGAGGTTATTAAAACGTGTGATGTTACCAAGCGTTAGATTTTGTAACAGACGTTACCATGCACTTAACCCAACACAAATTTAGTGACGCTTCTCCGCTACATATCCCCTGTTACATTTTCGAGTTTATGTAGCAAAGTAAAGACATAAAATGTCAAAAAAATAATCGTAACCCTGGTGGGACTCGAACCCACAACCACCGGTTTAGGAGACCGATGCCTTATGCATTATGCCACAGGGGCTGTGGTTGCAACTCGGGTTAAAACGTTGCCTTGTCCACTCGGCCTCAAGATTAAATTTCGTGACGCTTGGCCGTTACATTTTCGAGTTTATCTAGCAAAGTGAAGACATAAAATCAACAGAGACTACTCTTCAAGATATGTTAGCCTCCTCCAGTAAGACTCGAAAAAAACCACTCTGCAGTCTGTTTTGGCAACACGTAAGTCTGGAGGTTGCTGGGGAGCCAAGGTCCGCACCCCTTCCCGCCTTGACAACCACGTCCACCACACCTCAAAGTAGCCTCTAGCTGGGATCTGGGAGTCGGCAACAAAAATACTTTCACGCTCTAAATTACCCTGTAAACGTGATAGGGCTGCATTTCTTGGGTTCAACCCCCAACACAGACGTGGCTAGTTGGTCGATGTACGTTATAGGAATCTACATGTCTCACTTGCTACTAATGGGAAGGAAATCTTAAACGTTAACACTCACTGATCATTTTGGCAATGTTTCTAATGGAATCTTAGGGCTAAAGAAAGTAAAACTCTGTACATAACTGGACTCTACATGAGATGATCAGTTGCCAAAAAAGGAACATCGCGAGGTGGTTTGGATTGTTGGCAGCAATTTGGATGAAAGCCGAACGTTGGGCGATTAATGAAGAGAACTTAGTGACTTCGAACTTCGAAAGTCTGCCTGAGCCATAATACGAGGAGTGCCGTTTTCTACTGTGCCTGCTGAGTTACAGAATATACGTAACTCTATTAATTTAGAACGATGTCCGCCGTTTCGTGGGTGAGCGTGACGGCCTATCGACGTCTCTAAGGAAGAACTTTATGGTATGGAATTAATGAATCACTAAAATGCAGTAGATCAAGAGAATTGGGAAACCCTACTACATTGGCAGCACATCGGCATTCTTAAAGTATCCGATGACTAGCAGTTCAATATTTACAACAGAAGTCAAAGCGAACCTCCTTCAAATCAAAACAGCTTTTCATAATAAAGCAATGTATATTTCTCGGGGTACCTTCACTGCCTTCGTCCAATAACCTCGTTTTCTACCTTAACGCCAAGCCTGCCCGTTGCTTCCTCAAAACCATTCCATCGCGGTTGACCATTTCCGTGGAACAAATGCGCATATCCTCCAAGAGCCTTTCCCTCTATTGAATTATTCATTTCAATATGATCCGGTAGTTTTTTTTTTGCAAACCCCTCCTCAAAAACATCGCTCGTGTTACAGGGATTGCTCTTGTAAATGTTATGCAATTATGTCATTTATAAAATGTTGAGAATTTGTAGCAGTTTTAAACTAATTTTCATAAATGATTATGTAATGGGGTGTGTTGGATGCCTGAAAGGGAGCTTGAAACTGAGAAATAAATGGATGTGATGAGCCTGAGTGAGGACTGTATTATACCTGACAGAATAGCGTTATCAGTTTGAGCGTGAGTATATAAATGCTAACAAGGGACTCTAAATACGCGTGAACTGGTTGTGGGACACTAAATGGAGGAAGAGAGAGAGAGAGAGAGAGAGAGAGAGAGAGAGAGAGAGAGAGAGAGAGAGAGAGTGGAGTTGTGAGTAGCTCAGGCTGAGACACCATATGTTTTGGAGAACTGATTGTCATTCGCAAGTGCTGATGGATGTCTTGGGAAAACTGGGAGACGACCCACCTATGTGAGAACTAGTAGGTGAATGAGTTTGGGAGGAGCTGTCTGTTGTGGAGAGGAATGTAAATTGAGGGGAGGGGAAAAGGATATTTTGGAAAGTCCAGAAGAATGGAAAATCCGTGGTCAATCTGAAATAACTGGGGAGCGGGACTTCCCACAGGTACAAACAACAGGGGTCGGTGCTCGTGGTAACCATTACTTTTTAAGCAGAAGCTAAAACGCAGTCGGTGAAATGGATAAAAACGGATCTTGAACGCTATTCTGAAGGATAGCTGGAACGCTATTCTTGGATTTAGAAGTTGAAGTTAGCATTTCCGCCTTGGCCCCCTCCTCTGCTGTATTATAACTATTTTTATAATTTGTAAAATTAACAGTATTCTTCATAGTTCACCTTCAAATAATAATAACCATTACTAGAATAATCCATAAAATTATTATGCTTGTCATAATTATTATTAATACAGTTTTTAAAATGGAGTATTAATACATTATTTAATCTTAAAAACGTTATTTTATACAATTGTTGTAATAATGGGTGGTATAATGCTGTTAACTCTCAGAGGTAAGCACATATACTGTGTGCAGTCCTCACAGCGTTAACCTCTTCATTATTTTAGACAGGATGCTTCTGCCAGCTGTTCCAGATCGGTGGGGGAGACAGTTGCACCTAGGCCTCTTTTGTGGCCTATCTCAACCCATCAGCATATCGGTAGCCTTACCGTTTATCTCTTCACTTGTCCATCCTCATCCAGTTATTCACCCCTCTTCATCTCTTTGACTGCTAGGACGCTTTCGCCTTAGCAGTGATTTGCCTTCTCGTGTGCCTGGGAACAGCAGGCCATGATTCTGGCTCTTAGCCCATAGGCGCCTCTAAATGCCTGGCTCCAGTAATATCACTGGCAGTCATATATCATGATGAAGATGGAGGAAGGGTAGGAGGAAGAAGAAAAGAGGATGGGGAAGGCGAAAGAAGCCGACGTTCCTGTCCGGGAGTACCCTGTGCGCCTCCCTGAAAACCCTGGGTGCTGATGGGCAGCTCCCCCCTTCCCCTCGTAAACCAGAGCACCAGTTAGCCACCCTAAAGGGAAACCAGGACCCCCTGCTTACAGCTCCACAAATAGGAGTAGTATTTTCCTTCAGGGTATTACCATCAACCACCATGACGCTGCTGCGCCCCTTAAGGTCGACACAAACACACAGACCCCGCGCTGAAATCAGGTTTTTTGAATTCAGTAGGCCTCAAAACGTGAAGATCTAAATAAACCCCAACTTTTGTATTGACACGATTACAATACTTCAAGTAGCCGAAAGTAAAAATTAAACTGTAGGTAAGGACGTTAGTTATCTCCAGCGGAGTCTTAGTTCTATCAGATTTTGAACGAATTTGGATGCGAGGACTTTCGTGGAGGTCACAGCAATCGCTTTTGGGCTGCGGCGCGGTTTGCAGGTGATCGCAGAGAACGGGGAAGCGGAACGGGATAAAGCCGGGTTCAGATAAGAGCGACAAACTGGGAACATAAACTTGTCGTTTTCGTCCTTCCACCAAACACTCGCTCTGAGAACGAAATTTGTGTTGGAGGGGGCTCATGTTGACAACTGGCGATAAGAGCAATGAATTTCAAACAGTTTGGAAGCTTCTCTTAAATAAAACATCACTTCGCTTATCAACGCGAGTTCGCAAAAGTGTCACAAACATCTGGCGTGGAGCAATTGCACAACTCATTCCACCAAACCTTTTTTGTATAGTGTAACACGAAGTGAATAAACCAACAACCCCGTCATTTTTGTAACGCTAAAAGGTAAGCCCCCCCTCCCCCTTCAACACTCCGTGCCACAAACACCTTTATCGGGTGTGATTCACTCAGTTATTTTTCCACGTACCTTCCGAAGGCGATACGAATTAACGTCTTCTCTGGAATAATAAGTTCCAGTTGGTCGGCCCCCTGGTGAGCGAATTTTCGAGGATGAATTCGCTTAAAAAACGTCAATACGATCCTCCCCTGCGCACATGCTAGATTTTCCTTCCTATTCTACGCCTCGATCCTTTTCGCTTATTTTCTCCTGGATGATTTTTAGGGGATGTTCCTCCTTTAATTTGTACTTCGGAAGCTTCTACTGTTAAAATCCTCCCCCTCCCCCATGTTTAAAAAATTTTTTTAATTGTCTTTAATTTTTGTCTCCAATTTACGTAGGTACTTCATGGACTTGTTCTATTCTGTTTGTTTTGTTAATACTCATTGTATCTCTCTCTTTCTCGATCTTCTGAGACAAAAAGAAAGAGAGCGTTCTAGAAGGCAGAATATTCTGTGACTCGTGAAGGCAAAAATTGAAGCTGGCGATGTATCCGCTGCTCAACTACTTACTAACTTACTCCTAACTACTGACCGAATGATGGGACTAGATGGCGAGATTTCTGGCAGCATGTTTACAGTTATAACATTGGAGGCGGTGGGCAAGAGTTTAGGTACAACACAGATTTCGAAATGTTGAAGCAGCG
This sequence comes from Pachypeltis micranthus, assembly GCA_020466155.1. Lineage (NCBI taxonomy): Eukaryota > Metazoa > Arthropoda > Insecta > Hemiptera > Miridae > Pachypeltis > Pachypeltis micranthus. The sequence goes on from CM035769.1 coordinate 47,722,346, forward strand.
CCATGCAGGTTACTTAGTAACTAACGTTGATAGTGAAATAAACTCATTTTCTTAGCAACGTTTCCAAATTTTCTTTAATACATAACACGTATTCTAATCTTAGCACTCCATCCATCGGAAAACCATACATTATATTTTTATCTCCTTCTTTTACCTTTTATCTCCACGCCATCTCAAAAACGCCGTGTACGACGCGTAAGTGATGTTAGATCGTATTTTTTATAACACGCTGAAAATGACTCTGAAAAGTTCATTTTCCATACTAAGCCCAAGTTTCTGGAAACATCAATCATTTTGTATACAACAAGAATCACACCGACAGCCTGTATAGTATGTCCCGTGATTTAGAACTCTCTTAAGCCGCAAATTCTCAGCTGAAGGGCTGTCGAGGCGATGCTTCATCATTTTCATTTTTTTTTTTACGGTCGCCTGTCAAACGCCTCCGAACTTGATGAAACCAGCGATATTCTAATATTGTCGATATTTTATATTCCAATACGTCAGATATTCTGCGATACGGAGTTTTCAGATGCCACCGGAAAATACGTCAAAGACGGGGAAGCAGCGTGTCACTCGTTCGGAATCGGAGATTTGAGAGGAAAACGTGGGCAGAGCGGCCGTCGCGAGTTGTAGAGTTTTGTTGATCATCAATCACGTGAGCAACTTGATGTGAAGTTTTTTTTTTACCCTCGGGGGATCCGGACGTGGTAAAAGAAAATCCAGCACGTTACTTAGCACCACAAGCACCCAAGGTACGAGTTACTTAGTGGCGTTTTTGAGTCCATTTCCAAGCCCAGAAGTGCATGTCCAGTATTCAGTGGACTTGTTTAATCATCCTTCTACCTCAAACTACTCCTTTCCAACTTGGCTGGATATCAAGAACCCTGTCTTCTGGGACCTAACCCCACCTCCGCGGCCACCCTCTCAATGTTTTCCCAATGTTATGTTCTGCACTAATTTGATTGGTCTCAGGTTTTTAGTGGTGAGCCTCGAGGAAGGGAAGGAAGAGAAGTAGGATTAGAGTAGAAGCTGCCTGGATGGACTAAATGGAAGTTGCACATGGTGTTAAGGAACAACAATGCCAGTGATTGGCCTCCTGCCTTTCGTCTCTTGTGTCAGGTTAGCTTTAGTCTCAGAATCATCTCATTTGCTAAACTAGGAGGACCTCTATAACCAAGAAAGCCATCAGCCAATGAAGATTCACTCAACAAGCACCTTGGCTTCCATATAAATATTGCTATTGAGAACCACGTACTGCCAACGCCTCCATGCCCTTATGTCTTCATGTCGGCATGAATAAGAGATCAGATGGATAAGTCAGCGTGCACATCTGGGGGAAGTGGTGTTCGGGGATGAGCTCCCAATGGACCTGACTCATTATGTCAGTTCCCAGCGCTGGAGAACTTTGCTAGGAGTGTCCTGGCATCGTCATAAAATATCCGAATTGGTTACTGTAGCTTCTCCAGTACTGCACGAGCCTTCGACCCTCTTCAGGCGAATGGCATGTGCAAAAGGCACATGGAAGAAGGGGGCTAGTTGGTTCTGTAGGAGGAAGCGGTTGGGGAGTTTGCACCCTGGGAGGCTCTCGCCTCAGACAATGCAAACTCCCCGAGGCATGCTAGAAGGCCGCTGGCGGCCCTGGGGAAACCTAGGAACTGCTTAGCAAATTGGTAGCACTGGCTGCCAGACTCCCCACCGATTCCCCGTTGAGGGGGCCCCCTGGCAGGATGAGGAAGGACTCGTGCTGGTCTGGTTCACTAAGTGCTGAAGGGTGGTAGTAGGCTCCTGAAGCTAGTGGGCAAAGGAGTTGCTTTCCCTTGTCTACGACTTGCGGACGAGGTTAGAGTCCTAGGACTGGCACAACTCGGATTGACAGATCGGCAGTAGAATTTCTCGCAGCCCTTCCAACTCGTTCATGATATTCAATTCTTAATTCCTGAGTGACACGTTTAACTGCACAATGCACCTGTGAGAAGGGTTCGTGATTCACGTATCCCTTCTCCTTCGTTTCCTGCCATTCATCTTTTCAAAATGCATCAACCTTTAACCTCACCTTACCACTTAGATTGCTGGGTCGCACCTCGCACGTTGTTTTATTGGAACTCCACAATCGACCTCAACGGGACCAGTAACAGGCCTCAGTGGTTACTGTAGTCACTTGAGCGTTCCTTTGCAATTTAAATAGCTTCTAGCTAATCTGTGAAGGGGGTCCCCTTAGCAGCTATTTGGGCAAATTTAGTTGGTTATTAGGTTAGTGCGAGTGTCGCTTGCTGGGCTTGTAGAAGGAAACATCCCAAATCGTATTCCACCAAGGATTTAATCCCAAGTGTCAAAATTCAATACTATGAATTACGTGTCTGTTAATCTGAGACTGGATTCAGCGAAATGAGATCCACTCCTTTCCTTTCCTCTCGACACGAATTAACCGATACCACCGATCGATAATTCGTCTTCCCTAGTTCGTCTCAACCACTCATCTCGAATGAAACTCACATTCGTTTTTCACTGTTTTCTGGATTTTGGTAGGCAACCCTCGAAAACCGCCTTAACGTCCTCTACTAGAACACGCTGTGGGAATGATGAAGGATTTTTATTCAGTTTTTATTGTATACAGATAATGTCGTCTAGTTTTCATTACAATTGGCTTGATAATTTATTAGCTACCATAAAAGCTGACTGATAAAGTTGTTATTTGTTAAATGTGAAGAAATTTCTTTCGTATACTCCAACCAGTAAACCACTTTTTCGATATTGTTTGAGTGTTCGCCTTGTAATATTAATTACAAATAGTCTTCTACGTAAAAAGTGCAGCTGCGTGGTGGAATCATGTTGGCTGCCTTAATCCCTGCCCAAATTAATCACTGTTACTGCAAGACAATGGAAAGTTGATTCTTCGAATGTAAATAACATATTCATGAGAACTAAATGTTTGCCAAAATTGTAAGCGTCGAACTTTTTTTTAACAAAATTTGGAATATTTTTCAGGTAAGTGATGCACATCTTGGGAGGAACCAACTTACGTTCGTGGTGAGCGCTTTTCTCTTATTGCACGTAATTATTGTAAAAGTACAGCGCGGGAGTTCAACATTAACAGTTGAACTCTGAAGTAGGGTTTAAATAAGAACAACTTGCGAACCATAAGTGGTTGAAGGATCTCTGTTGGTCGTTGTTACCCCGCTAAAATGAATGAACGTACCTGCATTACAACGCTCACAATAGTTAATGAGCTATGCGGGCGCAATTAGAGAGGCTTTGCGATAGAATGGAATGAGCCGAGGCCTTTTAATTATACATTGCACCGTCCGCTGGGTAATCAATCATCCGCTCCATTCTATTCTTCTATCTGATAGCACAATACTCATTTTCTAAGTAGTTACCCCACCGCATAATCGATTTTGAAAGCAGTTGTCCAGTAGAGCGTACACAAAATAATGTAAACAAGCAGAGACTACACCAGCACACTTCACGAAATGAGAAAGTGCGCAGTTCGTGCAGCATCTTATGCACTTTCGTGCATATTACAGATACTTGCGGATATCTTATTATTCCTCCTACCTTATTATTAACATTCACTTCGGACGTTTAATCCAACAAATCCAAACTCAAGTCGGCTATTCGAAAGGGCTTTATAATAATTGACTGCTGCTGATAAGTCGCCCTCCATGCCTTCACTCACAAAATCTCGTTCAGAAAGCAACGGGGGTCGAACTCACATTCCCTTTATTCCCGCCTCGACGCATACCCGAGCACAATATTCCAAACCCTCCTGGCGGAACGAGTCAGGGAGAGAGAGCGAGAGAGAAGTGAAAGAAGGAGAGGGTGAAAGAGAGATCCAGAAAGAATATAATTATAAATGAAAGCACGGAGGAATGTCAAATCCGAGCTTCCTCATTTCGAGGGACGACGAAAGATGTGTACGGCATGTGGCCGCTTCGAACGCTCAAAGGCAAACTGCTTCCGAGGTATTCGGGGTTCTCACGTCTCTCAAGCAGAAGCTAAAGAGAACCCAGTGGTGCGAGATTAGCAAGACCGTGTGCGTGCCTGATAAAAGTCTAACGTGATGCCTGACGAACATTTTCCAGTAGGAGGAGAAGCGAGAGAACGAAGCATTTGTGGGTTGAACATATTTGAGTTGAACTCTTCAATGAGACACCGTCCTTTTGACTCATTTTGGTTCTAGAGTCGGTATGAATTTCTCCTCTTCCATTTTTTAATTGAGTATAATGTAAGGCCGTCCCATCGTAGGGTAGTTTTCCAAGATGAGCCGTACACTGATCTCCAGGAGCTCTCTAACCTGAGTGTTTATTCCGTCGCATGAGAACTGAGATCCTCCCCTACCTGGCAACCAAATGCATCATTTCCCAAAAAAATTAAAGGATTTCCTGATCATCATGGGGAATTTCTGTCGCGCCTACCAGACGGGATAGACCCAAGAAACTATGGCAAACATATACGCAGTGTAGGTGAACCTTGTTAGGTTGCCAGGGAGATTGATGCTATAACTTGTTTACATGGCCTAAAGTTAATGTACATGTTAGGTGAGTCTGTATCCTCTGGCTGTGAGATACTGTGGGCGAGCGCTTTCGATGTAAAGACATCATCGTCTGGCCCTTAAGTCAGTACTACAGTCAGTAAGATGGTCATGGTCTTTATATACGTGTCGGGGAAGGGTGGGGGGAAGGAAAGAAGTCATGCACCTCTGGGGAAACCCACTGGAGGTGAAGGGAAAGGAACGTCCTAAATAGTCTGTCGGTTGTTGATTCTAAGTCTTTTTGTATAGGGTGGTCTGTAAATCCGTCAGTTGGTTGTTTTCGTTTGTGTAGTGTTTTCAGTGGTGTGAATATGGTGTCGCATTTTGTGTTGATTTGTTCTTTTATGACCTGTCCATTGAAGTTTTTTTGTTTATAGATTTCCATGTGTTCTAATATGTTCAGTGTTCGTCCATTGTATTGTTTGTGTAGTAAGATGGTGCTGTCCTATATTTTGGTAGGTTCATGTCCACTTGCATTGAGGTGGTTGGCAAAGTTTGAATCGTCTTTGTTCCTACTAAGAGATTTAATGTGTTCTGAATATCTGGTTCGTATTTTTCGTCCTGTCTGTCCTATGTATGCGTTTTTACAAGTTATTTTATATACCCCACTTTGGTCGAGTGGGTCTGTCTTTTCAGTCTTTGCAGTTAGTTTGGTTCTTAGTGTGTTGTCCGTACGTAATGCAATTTGTTTGCCTTCATTTCGGAGGATGTTAGTTATTCCGTATATTTTTGGTTCTGTGTACGTAAATGTGCAGCGCCTTGTCAAAGTCCGTGTATTTTGTGTTTTTGGATCGTCTTCTTTGGAGTCATACTGTCTTAATAATTTGTTTATTGTTTTTTGGAGTAACCGTTATTTTCTGCGATAATATTGATAGTATCAAGTTCTTTTTTGTAATTTTGTTCAGATAGTGGGATAGTTTTTAGTCTCCGTATCATGTGTCTGAATGCACTTAGTTTATGTTGTTGTGGGTGGTTTGATGTATAGTGTATGGTCGTGTCGGTAGCAGTAGGTTTTCTAAAAATGTTCTGTAGTTCGTTGTCCGACCGTGTGATTTTTAGGTCCAAGTAATTAAGGGTTTTATTTCGTTCTTTGTCCATGTTATGGTGGATATTGTTCAAGTTTGATATCGTGTTTGTCATTGAGCTCTAGATGTGAGTTTCTTCGTAATGCCGTAGAAATATTTCAGTCAACTTGCTATTGTTAAATTGGAGGTAGTTTTGTCCGAGTGTCAGTTTGGTGAGGTTGGTAACATTTCTAGTCGTTGTCGTGTCTGTATTAGTTCGGTCTCTTTTATTGGTGTGGAGGGATATAAGTTAGCATATACAAGCCGAAAGATGGATTAGATTACCTGTTAGATGAGTCAGGTACTTAAGAGTACTGACTTAAAGGCCAGACGATGATGTCTTTACATCGAAAGCGCTCGCCCACAGTATCTCACCAGCAAGAGGAGACGGACTCACCTAACAGGCACGTTAACTTTAGTACGTCACTAAAGCCGAAACTGGGAACATGATTCAAGTATATTTCTGTGGTGTGTTATGTATCTGAAGGCTTTCGACGTAGTCCCATTGAGTTTTGAGGCTTTCATATTGAGTTTGCTCATAACTCCCCACATCACGAAGCAACAGCTTCAAGGCATTAGGTTTCTCTAGCATATCAAAATCTGTGGTATAGAACTTTGTCCGCGCTTCATTCGGCCCTCCCCAGGTCGGGGAGCAGGTATTTCTCAATTACAGTCCATATGAAAAATTTCTCATTTTTCAACTTTTGACTTTGAAATTTTTGATAAAAAGAGTGAGTGGCGACGTTCCCCCAGAGATAACATGTTAGCAGACTGCGTAAGGTCGTCAGTTACTTGAAACAATACTTTCCTCCCTCGTTCTTTCGTAGAGCAGGTTTGAATAAGCTTCGTTCCTGAGATACAAACTTCCTGTAGTTCTTCCCCTTCCCTTCCCTTCACTCTCTTTCCCCCTAGTCTATTACTGCTCGTTGGAAAAGAAGGCAATCTCTTCCGGGTCACCCAAAAGACGCTGCGTTTTTATTATGAACCTTCTCTTTGCTCTTCTTTTCTTTGTCCTGAGATAAAAGGGACGAAGCAGAGAAGTGGCAGGGGATGAGAACAGTTGTTTGTTGTTTACGCTGAAAAGAAGAGGTCAGGGGGGGGAATCGAAGAATCAGATGGAGAGAATTAGGCCACCAGTCCTAGCTCGTTGCCCCGATGTAACAAATGGATTCCAGCTGAGACTGGGATTCAAGATATTTGGAAAAAGAGTTTCCCCGGTGATTCTGCCAACGCGCTACTCCTTTTTGTGTCAGATGTTTCCGGAACGGCCGGACCATCTCAAATTTGATATTCAACGCGCAATCCTGCATCATGCGTTCTCTTTCGCAAGTTGTGTTTTTTAGGCTCGGAAGAAAACTTGAAACCAATTATTTTACGTTCCATAGTCCTGCGAAATAATGAAGAAAGTTATAGAATCGGCTGCGAACAATAATTGAGTTTTCTTCCTATATTTTCGTTTTCGAGTCTCCAAAGTCCAAGAAACACCATTTGGTCTGTGTGTGAACAAAACAGCGAGGGAATAGCAGGACAGAGTGAGCTCACGTCATGCCAACATGCCACACCAAAATAAGGGTTTGAGCAAAATTGTTTCAAAACTAATTATCGTTGTTCAACACAAGCCAAATTAGATGGGTCAGTCCTCAAGCCCTTTTGGTACCTATGAAAAGTCCACATTCTCAGTTATTTTCAAGTGACAACAGATCCCCTGTTCTGGACTTTCCCATTTATCTTTTCCCGCCCCTCAATTTTATATTCCCCTCCATAACAGACAGCTCCTCCCAAGCTCATTAACCTACGAATTCTCGTGAAAGTTGGTCGTCTCCAGTTCTCCCAACACTCAATCATCTAACAGCTCTCGCGATACAGTCATCTCCCAATTCTACGAACTGTCACTTGTTTGACCTTCACCTTCGAATGTTTCCTTCCTTCCCAGTACATCCATTTCACGCCTTCAGATCATATCCAGTTCTAGTCACCTCTTCTTTCTGCATGTAAATCTTCAAATCTTGTGATACCCCAACTCTTCGAATTACAACTTCGTGCTAAACTAAAATCCATCTCCGAGATTCATTCAAGTCTACAATCGTTATTGTAGTAATCTAAACACCTTTTTGTTCTCCGCTTTTCGCCGTGACTGCTGTACTGCTACTATAATATTTTCATGCGTCGGAAAATGACGGGAGCAAGCCAATAAATTTAGTGCCATCTTATTATTCATTCTGAATAAAAACAACTATGTTTTCGATCATTTTTTTTGACCGAAAAAGTCTAATTTTGGTTCCAGTGTAGTCAGGTCATGTATCCTTTATTAGTATTATCCGATGCTGAATCAAATTGGACAGGGCTCAAAGGTGTGAGACTAGGGCAAGCTGTGCAAGAGAATAATAAACCGTTGTGTAATAACTTGCAGGGTCCCAGAATTCTTTCAATCTCTCTCTCTCTCTCTCTCTCTCTCTCTCCCACACACATCCCACGTAAAGCGACGAGAAGATAGAGGCCATGTTTGACAAGAATAATAAGTTCGTAGCTAAAATTCGTACTGCAACGTTAGAGCCAGTCGTTTACGGCGGTTCGGCTCTTGAGGTCGTTCTAGAATTCATGAATGTGTCTATCTGGATAACACACGCTCAGAATTGAAATCCACGAATTACATTTGGGTCTAGTTGGCAGTCCGATCGGACGAAACCCATGGTTTCAAAAAGTTAGCCAAAACCGACAACTTTGGAATTATGCGTCGTGTTTAGTTTCGTTTTGTCGGGCATTTTTCGATGCTGTGTCGAGAAGGGCGGATCTCAGAGGTATAGGACTGCGTCTAGATCGAAAAGAGTGGAATCAAATGAATGTATCGAAGCAAATTCTACTGCTTGAAGAAACTTGCGGCACAATGTAACGAAAGTTGTCGTTTCTCCCTGGCTTGCGCCTATTTCCTGCTTTGTCCCTCGTCGCACTCCAACCACCCATCAGTTTGACTCGTCGCGTCATACCGACTGCCTATCGTTGCCTAGAAAGGATCAATTTTCGGTGTCCCCATTGGTCTGAACTCACCTCACGAAAACTTGCCGCTATCGACGTTAGAGAAATGGCAAGCGAGATGGGAATCCTCGTCAAAGGGTCGTGACACGTATGAGTTCTTTCCTAACGTCCATGAACGTCTTTCAAGAAAATGGGTTGAGCCAGAGCACTGGACGAGCCAGTTCCTCACCGGTCATGGTGACTTCAATGCGCGGCTCCACTTCTTTTCTCTCAAAGACTCTCCATCATGCACGCCTTGCGCCTCCAGTGCGGAGTAAACAAGAAATTATGTGCTGCTTCACTGTGATTTCTATAACAGTGAGCGAACTTAGCAGCATAGACTGCTACAAAGCAAGCCTCTAACCATTTTGCAGGGTTCGTGAAAAAGGTGATGGCTAAGGAACGTGGTCATAGTTGATCCGCCCTTTTGAAACTTGCCACCCAAGTAAATAGTTAGATCAAGTGGGAAACTAGATTAACAACCAAAGTTAACGTACCTGTTAGGTGAGTCCGTCTCCTCTGGCTTGTGAGTTACTGTGGGCAAGCGCTTTCGATGTAAAGACATCATCGTCTGGCCGTTTAGTCAGTACTGGAGTCAGTCAGTTGGTCGTGGTCTTTATATACAAAGAGAAAGGTGAAGGGAGTGATGGAGCGTTGGGGAAGGGGCGGGGAGAGGTCTTGTTGGTCAGTCTTGTTAGTAGTACCTTAGCCGGACTGGCTGTGTTAGGTATTAAAGAAATTGGGTTGTGTCCGCCAGTAGGCAAATACTAAACTAACTAACTAAACTCCCCGCCCCTTCCCCAACGCTCCATCACTCCCTTCACCTTTCTCTTTGTATATAAAGACCACGACCAACTGACTGACTCCAGTACTGACTAAACGGCCAGACGATGATGTCTTTACATCGAAAGCGCTTGCCCACAGTAACTCACAAGCCAGAGGAGACGGACTCACCTAACAGGTACGTTAACTTTAGTATTTGCCTACTGGCGGACACAACCCAATTTCTTTAATACCTAGATTAACAACCCCTCCCAGATGGTACGGGGTTCCTCAGGTGGTCACCTCTGCGCAGTCACACACGAGCAATAGGTCTCTACCGGATACTGGCTAGCGATCAAATACCTGCCGTACCTCCGGAGGTATGAGTTCGGTGGATGCTGCAGGGGCCGGCCTCTTGCTCATAAGCGAAACCGCAACTTCCACTGTTCCATATAACCCTCGTCAAGGGTTTTGGAGCAGTCATCAAATAAGGAAACCTGCAGACCTGCCGAATCGAAGGGGATGCCTCTCGGAAGCGCTCTACAAACATTGTGATGTAAGTTGTCGTTTCACGAATTGTTTATTTAGCCGCTTTGTATTCTTAATATTCTTGGGCGTCAGATTGACTAGGGTAGGAGTAATATACCGTTGTGTAATAATTAGCAGTGTCGTGACGTTAGTGAGAACAACACAAAATACTACTTTAGAACCATTCGAAAGACTGCTGATTTTAAAAGTACAACCCCCCACCATTCACACCACTAAGGACGAGAAAATCTACAAGTTAATTCAAATTAAGCCACATTCACGAAATAAAGAAAAACGTTAAATGAGAGACGTTGAGGTTTGAAGTACTAATCTGATTTGTAGCGTGTTCCTTGTAAGGTTCGACATGAATCAAGTTTGTAACCGACTTCTATCAGTTATGAAACGGTTCTTTTCAACGAGTCCAGTTTCAGTGTCAGTTCTTAGTCAGGTCAAGTCCTTAGTGTCAGACCAAGTTACCATAAAAGCGGAAGAAGTAGAATTCAACTGAGAGCGAAGAGTTTTATATGTATCTGTGGAACAAGCGGGGCGGCGGCCCGTATTGTGTGATGCGCCTAGCTCGGGCTGAGGCTTATAAGGATTAACCCGCATGATGGAATCGATGTGGAGCGGACACTCAACTTCCTCTCATCTTCCAGCCTCCACCTCGGCCCTTTAGATTTCAGGTATTTCGGGCTCGGGATTCTGGTTACCATCAGCTTAGCGAGATAACTAATTGTACGGCCGGTGGAGGGAACACGTATCCGTACGGAAAGAAGATACGAACCACCGGTCCATAAATTGAGTTGGATTCTGTAGGGATTCTCTCAGGCTCAGCTAAAAGCGAAGGGACAGCTGAAAAAGATCGACAAACTCTTTTCGGGGTCATCGGTGCCAGAGATCGGGAAGAAAAGCTAACGTGGCTCACTCACTTACGCAATTCGTGGGTTTTAAACGGAAAACGGGGGATGTCTATTGACAATGTTTTTTTTCTACTTTAGTTATGAAGTTTCACTATCGACGCAGCAATGCTACAGTTGCTGCCCAGGGGGCACATTAGGAGTTAGTACGACAAAGAACACGACCTCCAATTGGTCATGGGATCCACTGATGTTCCAACCACACCCTCGCGACGAGCGAATTTTAATTGACCGTAGCTCAACACTGACTATATAGTGCTATCAATAGACAATAGCTTCATTTTGTACGAAATTTTGTCACCAATCACCTTAGTGAGAGAACTGCTGAACCGATTGAGCACGTTTCATCGTCTGAAAACAAGATAATGAACCACTTTCCTTGTTTGGAAGCTTAGTGGATGATCGAAAAGCCGCGGTTTATCTCAGTTTCCTCATAAGCGAGCTTTTGGTGCGTTGTATCAACATACGAACCTGCAACCTTCTGTGTTGTTGCGCAAATTCTGCGGTGGAAAGTAGAGAGGTGAGCATCATCACGGCATTTACACTCGAAATCTCCAGGACGGTTCTTCAGATATCAATACGCCGTAGTCTCGTGCGATACTCTGTAAAAGTGAATAGTCAAAATAACCTCCCTTCAATCTGTAGTATTTGGTCATACCTACGATATTTTCAATATGCACAATTTTGAAGCCCAGGGGATTGCAGTTGCTTTGATTTCCTAACTCACTCCTATAGAGTGACGGACACATGTGCTCTTCTTTCGTTCGTGTTCTTACTCAGTTCAACAACATTATAATTAATTTGTTGGAAACAGGTACTTGAGAAGTTGATTGTTCTAAAAGGACGGAAGGTGATGATACTTTGAGATACAGTTCTAAAAGCTGCAGAGGATTTTTCGAATATTGCGCGTAATAGAAGGTTGAAAGAAAGCAGGCGTTATTTCGATTACGCTGTTTGGAAGGTGTGAGTCCAATAAAGTAATGTTTGACCGTGGGAACAACTTGTTGTTCTCATGAAGTGAGCTCTGTTGGAAGTGCTCAATACGTTTCGCTGGCCGTGGCTCATTCTTGAGAGCAAGTCAAGCAATGTGGTAAAATTATAGGCGAGAGGTGGCGTTTCAGCAGACACCTTCAGTCCCTTGAAGATGCAACCCTCGCGACGTTTGCCAGATACCATTCTCATGTCTACTTAGCTAATTGGCTGCTGTCTAGGTTCGTAAATTTACAGTCAATCAGAGGAATGGTTCAATCCTGTGCTCCTGTGGATCACCAAGGCTGATAAGACAGTATCTACTGAAGACTCCGAGCGGTCACAAGCCAATTACCCGTTGAATGCTAGGTGCAAAGGTGGAGTGTGAAAAGGGTCCTTCCCCCGTTATGGGCTCAAGCTGGGGACGATCTCTCCACTGATGAGCGAAAACTTGTGCTAGACAGATAGACCATTGGACGAGCCAGATCCTTACACGGCATGGTAACTTCAACTCGCAGCTCCTTTTCCCCCCTGCACGTCTTGCGTCTCCCGTGTGGAGGAATCAAGAAACCGCGAGCTGATCCATTGTAGTTCTTTTCAGGTTTGACTGCTTCTAAGCAAGCTGATTACTACTTCGCTCAGTTTGCGAAGAAGGTTGTGCCAAAAAAAAAGTGATCACAGTTGATCTCTCCTTCGAAACTTTCCAGTCGAGTAAATAGTTAGATCTGGTGGGATTCACATTCATCCGACACATGGGCAACACTTTTCTACCGCGATACTAAATGACAACATGCAGTACCTCCAAAGGTCAGGGTTTGCCCCATGCTCAGTGAGTGCCCGAGCTCCTGCACGCTAGGGAAATCGCACGAAATTCATAAACGACTGGGTATACCCTCTTTATATTGAGAAAAAACAAACCTGTTGGAAGCTAATTTCACGGTAGGGTGAGGCACGCTATGAGTATGCTTAGCACATATTGTCGATTTTGGATTGCATTATCTTTGTATAAGTCTGTTAGCATTCACATAAGGAGGTGAACCGGAGCGTTTAAAGTAAATAAATGAAGAAACCAGTGCGCTTCAATCAAGCGGTTTGAAGAAGCAGCATCTGCGATAAAATGTGAACTTTTGAACTTAGTGTTGAACGTTGAGACAATTAGGGGCGAGACGGAACCCTTTAACCTTCAAGGGGAAAAGTTACGTCTGCGTTGAGTACATTACCTCTGAACCTCTAGCTCCTCTCAACGGTATTGGAAGTCAGAGCGCATTACCTTAGGGGAACTCAACTGTCAAAATTTGAAAGGTCAACTGAAGTATCAGAAAACTGAGCTTCATTCGGAAATTGAAGGTCTATTTCATTCGAGTCAACACAAACTCAATAAAACGTTGTTTACTTTCAAATCAAAGTCTGTTACTCTCAAATAAATTAACAGGCGCATCTACCAGATAATTCCTGTTTGGTGGTTGACCTTTTAACGGTTCATAAACTTGTGAAGCCGATAGTTCGCGGTTGTAGGTGTGAGGTTTAAATTAAGATAACCGGTCTCGCTACTTTGTATAAGGACAAAGCAGGCTTCACAACTGTTATTAAGAGTCATGGGAAATGGGGTTAGGGACGTGTGACCAGGGGGTTATGAGTTCTGGCGAATAATTTTACTGTATTGCGAATAAGTGGAAAATCCGGAAAATGGGAGCTTCCCGTTTTTAACTTGTCTTAACTGATGCTATTGAGCAGATGAAAAGTCAAAAGATATGGAATTTAGAAGATCAATCGGTCAATCGTTTTTAAGGACCTGCTGCAACTGGGAGCGAAGTTTTGATGCTACGGACCCGAGGGAAAGCCCACAGAAATGGCACTTCTGCTTTCATCCGCCCCCCCAAGCCACGAAGCCCCAGCACCAATGTGGCTGTAAGGCCAGTGCAGCCATGAGATGATGAAACCAGGATCAACTTGATGCTGCGGATGACGGAGTGACAGTAGCCTGAAGTGAAATTATGTGTGCACGCAGGTCTTCTTAACCTAAACACGCCCTAACCGCCAATCCTTTAATCAATTAACCGTTCCAAACAGATGCAAAATACTTTCGTAGCTCGGGAAGCTTTGGCGGCGACAACATCCTCGCCGGTTCGCCGTTGCCCCTATAATACCTCCTAGAAATACATACCGGAATACCGTCGGTTCTCCCTCCGTCAGGGACAACCCGGATAGTAAAGACATTGTGCAGGTCATTCATGAGGTTGGTGTTGATAATTAGCTCTTCTTAGGCTTTGTAGACCCGACGCAACTTTTTAAATGACTCCCAGGGCTTTCAGTCATTTGTTTTAACTTGGAACTTCGATTCCAGTTGATGAAGGTTCCGGTTTCACGTGTAATTAGCAACCGACGTGGCAGAGGATCAATTATTCCGTAAATCTCAATCCAAGGAGATGTCAGTCGACACTGATTAATTTCCACCTCAACACTCCAAAGTCATTGGGGCAGTGGTTTTAAGTACCTCGAAAACTCGGCCAATTCATTAGAAGGCTCAAGGCAGTTGGGATTAAAGCGGGTTTCATCGACTCTCTGCGTTCATTCAACCTTTTCAACTCTTCGTTCCAAAGGTCTTTTAATCTATTCCAGTATTCGTGCGTATCCTCGAAATTGGAAGAGCGGAGTTGCATGTGTGGCACGCCATTGGCAAACCCACCACACCAGCCTTCAGATTGTTCTTTGAGCGGCGATCAATCTTGAAAGGGTCAAGGGAATCGCGTGAATAAAATCCCTTCCCACGTTCAACGCGGTGGAAATCTCTTTTTCCCACTCCGACGTAATTTTTTCTGAACCTAATTATTTTTTCAATAGTGAGCCCACGCACTTCACAGTATTCTTTATAACGGTCCACGAGTTTTTGACGCTCCAAAAGCTCCTTCTTGCTTAAATAAATCGTGCATTTACGCTCGATCGACGTATATAGTGGACAGTAACACGTCCCCACTCACTCGGCAAAGTACGACGTACAAGAAAAATTAATTTACAACTTTCGCGAGAGTTGTTTGAAGTTATCTCAGCTCGAGCTCACAAAGAACTCTTTTTCGACCTCCGAACCCTTTCGTAGTTATCATAATCGAGCTAAGTTACTCGCGAGTTGGGGAAACCGATTTCAATAAGTCAATACTTTGGTCCTTTCTCCGTTTAATACTGTCTAAGTTATCGTTAAGAAAAGTGCAAATGAAGTAGAACGCTGATTTTTGAACACGTGTTGAGTCCAAATGCATTTGTTTTCGTGGTTGTTTTTAACTGGTTTGAATAGAAATTGAAGTGGTGAAACGAAACAAGAAACGCACAAAGAGCATAGAGAGCTTGAACTTGCGGGTCTTGCTTTAGTGAGTCACGGGTGATTAGCAGAAACGTGGAGCATCAGCGCACTTCCGGTCCAGGTACTATCGAGCCGCATTCGAGCCTATCATGCTATATGGAGCAGTGGAATGGTGAGCAGTAAATTGGTCACAAACACATCGACAACACTCTCGCACGCTCCAAGGAGAAGTCCTGCTGGCAGTACTACCGGCCTGTAGAACAACCTCCCACCAGGCATTGCAAATGCTGTCAGGCACCACTACAATAGATCTTAGAATAGACTTAGAAAAAACAAAAAGGAAATTATTGGAAACTATATTCCCGCTTGGGGTAAAAACCCGAGTGTGGGAAAGATTTTAGGCCACCAAAACAAACTAGTTATGCCTTGTCTAGAATAATAATAAAAATACAATAAAATACAAAGAAATACAGAAATCAACGTACAGCTACAAAGAAATAAGAAAGCTTCATGGTGGTTAGGATAATTCTGCTGAGATTAAAAGAAATATTCGATGAAAGAAAAAAGTTACTTAATATGTGGGATATTAGCGGAGCTCCTTCAACGTATTAGAAAACAATTCTTGTCACACTCCTCACTGTGTATAAACTTTTTCAAAATGAACGCCCTACCGGGGTGGTAGGGTCGTTGGCTCTTTCGTAACGAGATCTCGATAGCTTCCGGGAGAACGTTATAGAATTTAGCGACGAGGTACATAACTTGCCTTATTCCCGCAGTCGTTCATCTCCTAGGGTTAGAGTGCTATTCTAGTGCGGTGTACACGACTGAGCAATACCGAATCATCTTGCAGAGATGAAGAATTGCTTCTCTTGCAAAAAGCAAAGAAAGACTCAAAATTCTTAAGCGTTCAAACAAAGGAGCGGAATGTGCCGTTGAACCACTTCTACACAATACCCTCAAAATATTTTTTGAAAAATTATACAGGTTTGATGTTAGTATGGTAAGCACAACCCCATGCCACAATTCCATACAACAAATGACTCTGTACCAACGCAAAGTACAATATCTTGATCTGATTAACCTTCAAAACATTACGAACTGTATGAGTAAAATATACAAATGATTTTAATTTCCCAATCAGACGAGCTATATGTTCCTTCCATCTAAGACAAGAGTCAATGATTAAACCTAAATATTTTATAGAGGTTCCCTCTGCTCCTCACCCCATGATCGACCAGAAAACACCAATACAGTGTCGTCCGCATAAGAAAAAATCGATCCGATCACAGATTTGATTGAAAAAGATCAAAAATAGGAGCGGGCCAAGTACAGAACGCTGCGGTACCCCATCTTTAACCTCTTCAGCTGCACTCTCGTAACCTGCTAAACATACTCGCTGATTCCTATTTTGCAGATACGATTGTACCCAGCGAGGCTCTATACCAAAAACTCCCACAGAACTGAACTTAGCGACCAGAATGCCATGAGAAACACAGTCAAAAGCCTTCTGTAAATCCAGAAACAGGGCGACACTTTTCTTACCCTGATCCAGCAAGGAGCTAATTTTCGAGGAGAGAGCACCAATGGCATCTTGAATACCTAGGCCAGGACGAAAACCAAACTGGTTTTTCGAAATAATGCCATTTTTATCGAATTGAGCGATTAGTTGAGCTTTGACCGCTTTTCTAATATCTTGACCAAATTAGACAAGAGCAAGATAGGTTGTAATTGTACATCAAACTTTTAGGCATAGATTTATAAACCGGGATGATTAATGCCATTTTAAAGACTGAAAAGAATATTCCAGTTTCTAAGTTGAGGTTGATAATTCAAGAGGGAGGATTCACAAGATACTTTATATTGTCCTTAATCAATTTCACTGTAATTCCATCAAAACCAGGAGCAGATCTCCCTTTAAAATTATTCATTACTTTATTAATTTCGTCTGTCGTCACCTTTTTAAATCGAAACTGTTCCTTACATGTTGGGGCGAATCGCATATAATCGCTACGAAGGGCAGGTAAAACATATTTTTTTCACCAAGTTAGGTCATACAGCCGCAGAAAGAAACTTCCACAATACACAGGAGCCGCACAACACCTACCCCAACTGCCAAAGCCAGAGTGGCAACTCGTGAACGCCCAGATTGGGCGATGGACCAGTGGCAAAGGCAGTGGAACAGGGGCACAACAGCTATAGGTTCGCCAAAGACTGGAGATGGGGTGGTGGCCCCAGCCCAACCTCCCCAGTCACCCAGCTTCTATTGGGCCATGGAGCTTGTAATGTGCGCCTCAATTTTTCTCGACCCTCTGTACAAGGATCTGTGCAGACGTGCTAGTCTCACCAATGCAGAAGCTGCTCCCACCCTCGTTCTCAACAGATCAGGCATCCGACGCCAAACATTATTTGCGCAGGCGTGGGAAAACCGACGGCGCAAATTTGAAACATGAGAACCCATCACATGGGCACAGATCAAGCTTTAGAACGCTGTTACACGCACAATGAGTCTATAGGCCACAACAAGGCCTGGCCCGTTTCCCCCATTTGTTTAGGTCACGGGTGATGAGCTAAATGGCTGTTTGGGCAAGCCGGGAAATCTCGTTCATCTTTTTTGTTAGTGTCTAACGCAGTGTGACCAAACGCTCGTCACGCCCTAGAGGTACCATGATTGTCACCATTTCGCGGACTCCCCCCCCCCCTACTCAATAAATATCATGACGAGGGTAATCTGAGCAGTTATCGTTTTCACGAAATCAAACTTTTTGGACTGGCAACGAACGAAGTCTTGAGGCTGATTCCATCATGTCTATCACGCTGGCTGAGCACCCCGAAACTGTAACATCCCTCGTGGGCTTGTTTGAATGCTATTCGGTTTATTGGGTAGTCGGTCGGAAAAGCCTCTTTAAATATCTGAAGAAAACTAAAAAAAAATGTCTTTTACTGGTTACGTACTTTCTGGCTTGCTTCGTAAGGCAAAGGAGAGTAAAGCGTCAGTAAGTTAGGTTAACTATTTGAGCGTGCGGTTTGCACTATAATAGTAAATTATCCAGCCAGTTCATGTGATAGACTCCGTTTGAACCGTGCTCATTAGTAAAGAATTTTCTAAGCTAACACGTCGTCTATCGGTAAACTCCCTTTGAATGCACTTATCGAACTGTGCAGGGTTAGTTCGATAGTAGCAGTTGGTTGATTAGATGTTTATCTAGCGAGTTAATTAGTTAGCTGACTAATTATCAGGTTTGTTGACTAACTAGATTATCGGTCGACTAGTTATTCAGTTTGTTTTTGAGAATGGTTGTTTGGTAATTATAATGGTTTGTTGTGAAGCATGAAACTAATTTCTAACCCCATGTCCTTCCCTTCCAAAAATTGCGACATTTTCTCTGTTACTTTCTTGTCTCTACAAAATAGGAAGGGAAGTTAAGTGATCGGCTGAAAGAGAAATTTTCTACTCTCTTCAGCTCAATACGTTTTAAGGCCTACTGAGTCCGAAAAACACTGTTTGGAAAATGGTTTGTGTATGTGTGTCTACCAACGCGATTGAGCAAAAGCAGCAGAACCAAATCTGCCATATCTAGCCCACAAATTTCCATAGGACGCCCAATTTAGGGTATGGGGAAAATGCGCTCAAAACTAACTATAGCTATCATAGTGGTCAAAACACTAAATATTATTTTTAACGGCTGTGAACCGTTCTAAATAACACGAAAATACCATAAAATTCTCGTCCGTGGGGTAATCACGAGAGCAGTACAATAAATTACCGAACATTTCGACGAAAATCAATTTCAGCGCAGTTGTTTCCTTATGAGCTCTGCCCTAATGTTAGTAGAGTCTTCATAAAAATTTAGGGGAATGAAAAACCCTGATGGAAAAATGAGGGTCCAATTATGTACCGATGTGCGTTATATATACGAGAGCGCCTCCAGAAATTCCAGAATTACAATCCCGTTTCTAAAAGTTCGTGTCTGAAATCCAAAACGGTGAACACGATCCTTTGCAAAAAAAATCACATTGAGAGTCTTTCGAACCTGTGCACCGATTGCTCAGTAATGGTCGTGGCACAAGTAGTAGCCGCACGAAAAATTCCGGAACCTCGAGTGTCGCTACTTTCCACGTTGTTATCAGACAGAATGAAAAACGCTGCAAATTATTACACCACGGTTTATTATTCTCTTGCACAGCACAAGTGGCACCTATCTTCTTCAGTGCAACGGCGAAAAGTGATAACAATGTAGATAATGTTCGTAGAGCACTTCCGAGGCCCATCCCATTCGATTTAGCACCGAAAAATACCACTAAACTCTACGATACACGACCTGACGACTACGGAACGACGAAAATTCCCGTTTTCTAGGCGTCGCTAGGTAATTGGGATGACGCGACAAACTGACGGGAGGTTAGAATGGAGGCGGTGAGTGGAAATGAGTGCAGGTGGGCCAGAATAGATAACTTTCGCTATTTTGTCCCACTAGTTCCTTCAACTACTAGAATTCACTTCATTAAACTTACTGTGTTTTTCACCGGTCATCTAGGCACGGTCCAATACCGCCGAAAGTCTCAACTCAGCTCAGCATCAATAAATTCCTAGGAAACTATACTAAACATGATGTAAATGGAATGAAACTGCCGAAATTTCGTTTTCGGCTAATTTTATGTACCATTTTTTGTGATGAAAAATGAACCAGAACCGATTTGATTAATAGCTAGTGTCCCAAAAATCGTGTCTATACATAAAGCCAAGGGCAGTGGTGTGATGCGTCGCACCAGATGGTTTCCTTTGATATTTTTTAAATTTAACATTCCTCGTTGACAAGTTGAAACAAAGACGCTTCATAAGTTCGTACTAGATGGAGTAGTCTGTAGATAATCAAATCGCTCGTAATAGGCAACTTATCTCCATTATGTGCTCTAGCGTTTGAATTCAATTGAAGCTCTCAGATTGTTGAGTGCTAGATAGCAAAACACGAGTGGAAGAAACATGTTCAGAAATGCGCACGGCGTGCATCAAAGTTCATTTGAGGTGGTATTAGTAGGTGTTTCCAGGGTTTAAACTTCGGTTGGTTACGTTTTGATTGCTCTGAGGCGCTCAGTTCCAAGGCGTCCGATCCCGGCCTCGAGTGTAGTCATTAATCATTCAATTATTCCTAAGCCCTTCCTCACTCCTCCTTTCCCTTCTGCCGTACCACTGGAGACTAAAGTCCTAATACTCGAATATTCTATTAACCTGTGCGATGACTTGTTGCTTAATTCCAACGCAGCATCCCTACCTCCGACGCTCCCTTGAAACAGCACTTGTTGAACTGAGTGAGAATGAATATACCGAAATGCGGAGTAAACAGATCAAAATACGTTGGCTGGTTTTCCGAGCTTTTGCAACTTCCTGCTTTCTTTACCACGGCGCTCTAAGCGTTCTTTTTCATATTTTTCCAATCCACATCGGCCGCTGACCCCCAGGCAGTACAATGTTCCTCTTGATTCTTGCAATTCCGCAAAGGTGCAGTGTATGATGAGGTGGCCACGTGTCTGGGACGTCTCTCCTGATAGTGAAGACGCTTGACGTAGAACTTGTCCAAGTAAAGACTGAGTCAGTTTATTCGATAGCATGAACGAGACGTTTAATTTATCCACCAACACTCGAAAACACATTTTCTCATTACCACAACCTACACACATTCTATTGTCCGGCAGGCTGAATTGGTTTGGTCTTTGACCTCCGAAATGTCTGCCCTAGCCCTAAAAGAACGTCATTGTTCCCCCAACACCTTCGTCCTCAAGCCCTTTCGTTACCTATGGAAAGTCCACCACTTCAGTTATTTCCAATTGACAATGGATTTCCCTCTGTCCTGGATTTCCCAGTGTATCTTTTCCCAACCCTCAATTTTAGATTCCTCATCCTTCAGCTCTCGTGATACAGTCGTCTCCAAGTTTTCTCAACAATTCGTCTCTCAACTCAACGCCATCACTCTCTCTCTCTCTCTCTGTCCCTCTCCCCCCACTATCTCACAACCAGTTTCACATGTATTGAGAGTCCCTTACGCTCGTTTATACACTCATACTCAACCAGCTGTCGCTGTCATGTGTAATACAGCTCTCACTCACACTCACCGCGTTCATTTATTTTTATGGTTAAATCTATGGTTTTGTCTAGCTCACAGCAATTAAGGACATTGGAAAGCGAAAGTGCTCTCTGGGCGTAAAACTCCCCACTTAATGAAATTATGGGTGCTGACCATAATCCATTCCGTGGCGTGAGGTTTGAATCACTAAAAACCACCACTTGCAGATCCCAGGACGTGCGTAGTCGGTGCCATTCTTTTCTTCACGAAGGTCTTCCTTCTGTTAACGCGACAGCTCTCTAGCAAAGCTTTTCTGCTCAACATTGAACAATTGAATGAGGCAGGTTATCTCTGTCAGCATTTGCAAAAACAGACTTTTGTCTGTCAAGAAGTTGGTGTGGTAGTTGCGCATCTTTTAATGATTTCTCTCTACCTAGAGTTGGAGACCATTGATGAATGCTGCTGTCCACCGTCATTCCACGTTATACCACGCATTTTTCAACTTGTACTGGTTCAGTCAAGTACATTCCCCTCCCCAGCTGCCACTTGAAGAAATTCACATTGCAATGAAACTTTTACTTCCGTTATTTGCATTAATACTAACTAATCGAACAAAGAACTTTGGGAACTCGGCACATCGTAACCAGCTGCAAGTTTAAGTGTGACCTAATGTCACAGGAGATGTATGGAGCAATACAGAGTAACTACATCATTTCGAAAAGTTGAAACGAAAACACTGGTCGGTATTGCGACGTATTTCGAAACGTGCAGAAACGTCTCGCGTGGGTATATGGCGGCCTCGGGCGTTGTGCAACGCCTACTACAAAATATGATGATTGCTTCGAGCCATGCTGCATTGAGGTTGTTGCTCTTCAAGGCGTTCCTGATCCGAGAAAGTCGTTTCAGCAAACATTTCTTTACACCTTTCGAATCACCTTGACTGTACTGGCACTGAACTAGACTTAGTCACAGTTTTCGCGGAGAAGTGGATGTTGCCAGCTAAACGGTTCAAACGAGGCTACTTCAGAGGTGAATGAGACTGTAATTCTGATTCAAGCCGAGTCAAAATACTGTAAATATTCAAAAAACACTTACCAGTTCCAAGTCCTTTTAGTGTTAATAAAAGGTTTAAGTTCAATTAAGCACACGGAGAATATAACTCTGTACTCGTAAGAAACGTCAGTTTTCTATATGACACAATACTTTACGCAAGCGATGCGAGAATAAGAATGGGGGACGAGGTGAAGCCGAGACACCATCGGGAACCGAACCACCTGAACATCTGGTAATCACCTACTGGAGTGCGTCACACATTCCACATTTGAGTCAAGTAATACATACGAAATATACCACGCACCACAGTAATGAACAAACATTCAGGGTCAATTATTCGAACGAGCTAATAGTACTCCAATTCAAAAGAGACAGCAGGCTCAAAGTACTAATCACTCGGATCGACTTTTGATTCAACCGGCATCCCCTATGGTTGTCCAAAATCGGACTATACCTCACTTTGAGGACCTTATTCCGACAGATGTGAATGTCTTTTAACTAGAGCAATTGATGTGGTAGGCGTAGGAGAAGCAGACACAAGATGACATGTAGGTGGGACAGAAGGGGACGGAGGTTCATCAGAAGCAACGGGACGGCAGAGATGAAATTTAAACCGAGTCATACGAATGATTGGTACATTCTCACGGCCCAGTTCTATTAGCCAATTGCCTGAGCAACGGAACCTACAAATGTCGCTCAGTACAGCGAAGCGTGCCAAATACACTGTGCCGAAGAAGAGGCCCTAGTGTTTTCTATTAACGTGAGAGTACATGAGCGTGTCAGGCTGACAGAGTAAGAGAATACGTCTTTCTAGCGCTCAATCGAATCCCACGACTGCTAACCAACTTTGCGTCGCTGGCGAGGTCTATTACATTAGAATGTACTATCGAAGGTTCATCAGAAGCAACGGGACGGCAGAGATGAAATTTAAACCGAGTCATACGAATGACAATATCGTCACATCCGCTGTATTCAGGTACTATCCGTCTCACAAGGATGACGATATTTACCAATTTGAAGCCGTGCCGTGCCTCCGATCTTCAGCGGCCAGCATAGCCAACTTCCATCGCGCTCGTGGACGCGTTCGCATAACTTCAAAACAAAAAGGCCACTCGGAGCTTAGTGAGATTCATGGCGGTCTCCAAATTCCTTTGAAGAACACAAGAAGATTTATTGTTCGTTCATCTCAGGGCGCAAGTAAGGTACGGAAATACCGCCTTAAGTTACTAGTGTATTCTTTGTTGACATTCACTTTTAATGGGATAGCGAGCCGGGCCAGTATTGGCCTACCGGCTCATTGGTGCGAAGGAGGGGATAAAGGTCCTCTACGATATGAACAGGTCTGATGGGCTCGCCACAGGACTAAATCTCAGCACCAGGAGGTGCGCTCAGGATATAGCGTGGTGCTCCTAAGGGGAGTGCTGATTGGTGTGAATCGGCCACAGCAGGGGGAAACGCCACCTTGGCGCCCACGCTTAGTCGTAAATGGGGAAGCTACGCTTGGCCGGTCCACTGGAGAGTTGCGCGATTGCACTCTCATGGTGGGCATGGGATACGCGCCCTGGCTCGTGCATCATCGTAGAGGTTACCGCTACCGTTACGTTCCGCATTACTGTTCACGACTATGGGGTGGGGGGTCTCCATGCGAGGGGAAGCTGCATAATGGGACGGACCAGTTAAACCTGTCCCTGATTACTGCCAATCAATCCTTTTACCCTGTATTTAATTTTCCTATGAAGGTTATGGATAAATAAGTACTAGCGTAATGGAAAAGCGCTATTTATGCGGTTAATTGCTCCAAACCAGTAGCTGCTGTTGATGGGTCCCAACACATCAAGTACGTTTTGTTTTGTACATGCTAGGGTGACAGGGTTTGTCAATTGGCTTCTTCCAACTGCATCTGTTGGCTGTTTTCAGCCTTCATCTTCTGATTTAATGTAAAGCATGTACGCGTGGGTGCTTAGTATGCTCTCCACAGTTCAGAGGAAGAGTGGTAGTAATGCCCCCTGTCGTCGCCGCTCTTAGACTATAACTGCAGATTATGAACAATTACGCGAAGTAGGGTGATTAGTTAATCCAATACAAGTCCTTGATTTTTCTTACCAATTACTTCTGGTAATGAACGGCAAGACATGTTGCGTTGCATGTTTGGTGGGGTTCTGATATTCAATGACAGGCTCTGCACACAAAGCTGTGGAGATAACTATTTCAAAGCGAGCTTCTTATTTACAGCTCGGCATGTACGTGTTGCGCTCTCTTTGATCAAAGGTAGGGTTAATTTGGAACCTAGTACTCGGTTCTCTGTTATTCACTAGCCACCCCGACTACACTTGTGCAAAACTTCCTTGCGCCGCGTGTTGAACTTGATCCTGCAGATCAGCAACAACACGGTACGTTGATATTTCCTAATACGAACAGTATCGCCGGGTATTTATCGCTACTCACTGCTTTTCAGAGGAATTTGCTTCACGCCCGTAGTCCCTACAGATGACCTGCACGACAGTTATGTATAGCGAGTCTAGTATGCTCCTCGCTATTCAATCGCAGGTGTTAATGATTTGTCTGAATCCGGATGTACCTGTTGTATGGTACGAACAATGTTGCTTAGGTGTACATGCAACCCTGCTGTTCAGAGTAGGGTAGTCAATTCGCTACTTGTATGCGAGTAATTTAGCACTGCTCCTGCTAATAGTCTGCGCGAGATCTAATTGAGGATTTAACAGGCGCCGATAGAGCTAGGACACGTTTTCCATTATACCGACAGATCGTCGGTTACAAAGGTTGGCAATTCGTGGGCCACTGAACTGCGCTGACATTGCGATTTACGTGCCAAAGAGAACACTGCCCTCCTGCTCTTAATATGCCTTACTATATCACGCTAATTGGCAACATTACCCATCTGAATATATTCTGAGAGACTCAATATACCCCTCCTCTTTAAAAGCGAGTCAGAGGATATTTGAATAGTTTGCCTTGTCTTCGATGTGAACAATATCGACGTGAACGCGATTGCATTATACAACCATGGGATCTTGCATGTTTCGGGCTTTCTCCAACAATTAATAATGAAATAAAGAAAAAAAAACATAAGGCATCAACAATATTAATGCAGACTATTATGTAGTGCTAACCGTTCATTGAGCTCATTAGCATTCTGCGACCAACGTGAGGAGTTCGTTGAATATGAACTAAATCACTCGCGGCGAAATTGTGGAAACCCATTTCATTAAAAAACACAATAAACGATAAACTGTCTATATGAGCACAATTGTTATATCGATTTCGACGGCTACGTCATCATCAGTAACAAACATGAACTCATCAAAAAGTCCACAATTTGAAACAGTATTGTTTTGCTTGTGGGTCGTCACCAACAATTCTCAGTGCTGGCACGCAAAGAAATTGCTGGGTAACCAATTTGTTGCGCTCTCCTCCAATCAGTGATATAATGAACTTGCGCGTGCTGCTCCAAACCGATAGCCACAGTAGGGGGGATACCAGCACTTTCGGGAGACTGAGAGGGCACTACATTTTTTACATGGAAACATGTCTTGTTCTTAAGCCAATCCATTGCATTTGGATTAATTAAAAATGGTCTCCAGAAGGAGTGGAAATAGATGTACGCATATCGTTGCCGAGTGATCTTCAATCTAAGGTCTGTGGATAGAAGAGAGAGGGAGGGAGAGAGAGAGAGAGAGAGAGAGAGAGAGAGAGAGAGAGAGAGAGAGAGAAATATTTTATTTCCCCCTGGGGGAATAGGGGGATGCAGGGGATGCAGGTTTCCTTTATAATTTGCATTTGCTACCAATATATAAAATATTCACAAAAATTCACTGGGATGTTCCTCCCCTTCTCAGAGTGAATTTCTTAGCCTAAACATTACCACAGCAGAAATCCAAGACATAATAATAATAATTGACACAAACTAGCACAACTCAAAATAATTTATTAAAATAAGTTAACAATAAATCTCAGTCAAGAGGAAGTAAGGAGTGCAGCGAGAGCGTGGGACATGCATATGTACTCGACTACATCACTTCGACACCTTAACTATTTATCTTCGAAGTTTTAAACACAACAACATTTTTCGTGAAGTCAAACACATCAACATTTTCATTATAGGAAGGATTGTGCCAGCATCGCCGTTCTGTGCCTAGGAATGACCAGCAGTTTATTTTTACTTCGGGTGCCTCTCGATGTCATGAACTCGAATTGTCGTAAAGGTAGGCAGGCTGGTGCCTCAGGGTGTTTTCAGGACTAAGAGCATCAAGGCGGCCACCTTCAGCCGCTTGCACTCTTCAGCCTCAACCTTAGCGCGAAACGCCAAGCGGCATTTTGCGCCTTCTGGAGTCGATCAAGCTCCTCACACTTGAGGTCGCGAAGCGGAGCTGCCGCGTAGACCGAGTGAGGCAGGACTCGACTCTGAATGAGCTGAAGTCGAACGCGAGCAGGAAAATCGCTAGCAGTTCTGGGCAGCTGGTAAATAGCTCCAAAACTGGCCCTGAGCATCTGCCCTCCAAGATTTTTAGTTGCATGCACATACTCCAGCTTTGTTCCCTCAAAGGCACCGGGCCCCTTTGGCGCAGAAACCAAATTAACTTTATCAAGAATCCTTGGGTAACCGATGATCATCGTCTCAGTCTTCCTCAGGTTCAAATCCATCCCGTTAAATTCCGCGTCAATGCATTCTTGTGCTCACTTCTGCCCGACCTCAACTTCAGGTAGCAGTAGATAAGTTCGTTCCGTAATACTCGTCTGGTACCATATGATATACTGTACTTACAGTTCCGACGGCCATGAAAGTTATAAGATAAGAAATTATTCGATATATGATAGACCTCTTTGCAAATTCTGTCTTTACGATTAGGTAGGGCTATACAGATCGGAATTCCAAGGCATGAAGGGAAGGAAGAATTTTCCGAAATGGCGATAAGTAAACGACGTTCTCCACGTTGGCAGTCGGGGACTTGAATTCGATCGGTAGTACCTGAAACTGAGCAACGAAACAATGTTTTAGAGTTTCGATGCACGTCTCAACATGAACGATGGTCTTATTGGAGTGGTTTAAATTTCCAAAATCCTACCGGTACGATAGTGATGGAGTCTCTTGGGACGAAGGCGGCCGACGCGGACGACGATTCCCACTGAAGACACCCAGGAAAATGTCACAGTCGAGATCAGTGATGTACTCGTATGAAGTGATGATGAAGAGAACAGGATTCTCTAAGACGATGGAGATACGACAGGCATAGTATGCTGACTATAGCAACCAGGGCTAAATATGCCAAATTAATTGGGAGGAAGAACGGAAAAGTAAGAGACGGTATGATAGCGGTAATGGCTCGAAGGTGAACAGAATGAAGGAAAAGAATATGGTGACTTCCCCGCCTGGCGCATGAAGCAGCAGCTCTCACGACACCGGCAATTCAACGACGCGTGGTTGAATAAAAAATATTTCTTTTCTTGCAAAATAATTTGTGATCCTCCTCGAGGACAATTCATAAAGAATTAATAAGACCGAACAATACTTGTTAGTCAAACTAGTTGGGTCCTTGAACGTGGATCGATGACACATAAGCTCTATCTCCATAAGCAACCGATACCGCTAATTCAAAAGTGGCGGGAATTTCAACTTTACCTACGGCACGGTTCCTGAAAGCGTAATGCAGCGAGTGAACCTTTTCCACCGTAGCATCTGTTTGAGAAGTCCAAGACCGATCATCGTCCAATATAATCCCTAGACATTTCATTTGCTTTACGTAGGCAATCTGTACAGTTCTAATTGCCAATTTTGGGATTCCACTGAGGGAGAAATTGGCAAGCAATCTGGCATGCCCCATAATCATGGCACTACACTTGTTTGGATTCAGCACAAGTCCATGTCCACTGAACCACCCCGAAAGATAGAGGAGGGGAGAGAGAGAGAGAGAGAGAGAGAGAGAGAGAGAGAGAGAGAGAGAGAGAGAGAGAGAGAGAGAGAGAGAGAACGAACTCTGGCGATGTTAGGCCACACAAGACCATTGGAACCAATGTGAATTTCGTTTCGAGTCCATTTCGGCGAGACTTCCCTTCAATTAGGCGAATGGCTAATTACGCGATGGTTCCTTCATTCACAACTTTGTTAACATCGCCGTAACCCGACGGCGATAAGCGTTTCATTTCGATATCATTTCGGAAGCAAACTGCTGCAGAACTTCTAGTGGCGTTTCTGTTGTCACGCGTGTTGGCTCAGTTCCTAACAAATGGCGTTTCTTCCTATCTTTCCGTTTGTCTTAATGTGAACCCGGTCGCTACTTTTTGTGGACCAAGAACTCGATTGAAAGTTGAGAGTGAACAAAGTGGAACTAATCAACTTCGACCACTTCCCTCGACGTCAGAGTTGAATGAATCCGGTATCACAGGAAGAGGCTTCCTCCACGTAATTAGACTAATTTTAAACTAACAACAAACTCGACGGGTCGAAGGGTCATTAAAAGTATGGCCCTCTCCGGGTTACAGCGGTTCTCGTGTGCAAGTAAATCGGTAGTTGGTCTAAAATCAATAAGCTCTTATCGAAAGACAGCAGGCATCTGTTGAGACCCTCTTTGGAGTAATTAACCCAACGCAACCCAACTTCTCAAAGGTAAACTCTACAGTACTTTCAAGCTAATTATTCCGCTTTGCCAGCTTCCCAGAGAAACACGAGACGATAATTCAAGTCGGCTTCTCTCCAAAAGACGAACTGGCTTCTTTGCTGACGGGATCAACAGAATTAATTGCAAATAAAACTAACGATGAAACATTTTTAAATTTCGACTTCCTGGGCCATTGCGCTTCCACACTAGCAACAGTAGGGGTGTCGTGTTCGAGGCGTTCCATGCGAGTTCAGCGTTTTCGAGCAAAGTAAGCAGGCAAACCACCTTTACCGCCCAAGAAATCCGTGCCTGTGTGTGTGTGTGGAGGAGCTATAATTTGCACTACGCCAGTACAACTTTGATCTCTAATACGTCTCTTTGCTGTCTTGAGGAAAGGCCCCTGAGCGTTGGGCGGGTCGCGCAATATATGTGGTTGGAAGGAAGTGGCCCTCAACTATGGGCTCTTTAACCCTCATGTGAGTGCTTTGTAGGCTGTGCATTGATTCAAAGGCATATATTACAAGCCGTCAATAGGAAAAGCAAACGTAGAGCCGGCCTTAGCTGCGATGCAAAATGAGTCAGGCTGGGCCTGCAGCTTCGAAAGTTCGCTGGAAACCCTCCTTGAGAAGGCGTTGCTTGACGATCAAGTAGCACGAGATACTGAAGCCCAGAGTGCGGCAAGGGAGCTGATCATGGACCCTTCGGTAACACACGCACGTGGCGATCTCTATCGGGAGATGGGCTAACGACCAAATACCAGCCGGATCTCTGGAGGTCTGAGTTCGGTGGATGCTGCAGGGGCCGGCCTCTTGCACATAACTGCTAGCTACTGAACATTCTCATGGATGCTTTACTCCTGCGACCTGTGTTTATGGTTGGAAGGGGGAGATGTTCCAGTAGTTGTTGAGAGAAGCTGTTGGCAGCGGCGTACAGAGAGGAATTATGAAAGAAAAGAGATGATCTCCCAACCAATGAGTCTTGAGCATTTAAACCGTCGCCAGATGGTTCGACATGGTACCAGTAGGGTTCTCTGCTTCCCTGCACTCACAGGGTGCTGTGTATGTCGGTCTGCAGTTAAGGGGAAACGGCGTTGATTGAAAAATGCAGAAAAATTAACTCGACTAGTGGCTCTCCACGCACTCACATGAAGTCACCTCAGGAGGGTGGCTTCAGAACACCCGCACAGGCGTCTCATGAGAACCAGGAGAGAACATGGGGCTTAAATATCGACTTGCAGGGGTCCTTGGTGGGTCAACTCAGAAGAGAGTCGTGGTTTCGTCAGTTGACTAGCTAAAACATTTGTTGATGGGAAAGATGAGTCTGTTGGCTGAACAATTAACTGGGAGGGTGCAGGATGTAACTGCCTTATTTCCGCTGCTCCAAATCAATAATTGCTGTTGCATTTTAGGTGACAGAATGGGCAATGTATCACCTACCTGTACCTTAACCCTTCAATTCGAACTCATGCGATAACCCGCACTACATCGATGTGATGCGTGTTTAGCATGCCCACGGTGTTTAGGGACAATCGTCTAATTCTTACTCCAAGCCACTCCCCTCACATAATAACGACCCCGATAGGCTCGTTGCATGCATAATATTCCCGACTGTTCAATATTCTATGAAAATTAATAAATTAATTAAAAGACGCTACGTTCTCGGTTTAGACGTTGAAGTTCATAAAAAACTTTTATTAATTCAAAGAGAACAGTTGAATTATGTGCGGAGTAACAAGTGGAAAAATACTAGACATAGACTGTGGCAAGAGGGGTGTTGTTGAAGGCATCCAGCGAAAGGTGAGATATTTGAGGGAGGGTGTTTCTGCTTATGTATTAATTTAGTATTAATACACTAAACCCCTTTTAGTATTAATTTTCCCTCTCATTACGTCTACATAACTTAAATAGATGAAAATTCACGTTTGTACGTGTATACAATAAGCAGTTGACGAGTTGCTGAGAATCGTACAATTGATTTAAACACTGGCGGGCTCCTGTAGGTGTCGTGTTGACGATGATCCGTCTGGATGAACCAGGACGGATGAGCGTTTCAGTGCAGGATTTCCAACAGGACTTTAGAACAAGTTAATAGCACAGTGATGTAAAAACGATAGCATCGCCACTGTAGCCAAGTGGATCTTCAATTCACTGGTGCCTTAATTGCCTTTTACTGCTGCAAAAAAAAGACAATTCGAAACTGTTCTGTGACGGTTATCGTCGATGTAAAATGAGTGAAAATGTGGATGGTTCGCGTACATCGAACACATCTCTCCCACGGTGGCAGCACAATGGACGGCAGCTATTCTGGGACATGCCCTTAATACGACGTGTATACATGTCGCAGATTCCAATCCAATTTCCAATCTAAAGGAAGCGGTGAAGACGAAATGATGCCACTGCCCAGAAGGTGGGACTCACGAACGCTCTAGGCCTGTCAGGAATGACGTGAGACATGGAAAAGAGGATGATGGACAATAACTCTTATCAAACTTCAATCTTCTGACTGGCCACCACTGGTTCACTGGTTCCAGGCCTTATGAGAATTGCGAAGAGAGAAATCCCAACGCAAAGTATATACTGACGTATAAGTAAGTATAAATACTGACGAGTCCACGGATTTGTTGTGGCGATTCGTTGTAACTAATGATCGTTCCTGTCTTGTTTGTACCCTTTACTGCAATATTTCTCAACATTCCTCTTCTTGATTGCGCATTTATACTTTATTTTTCATTGAAGTAGTTGCTAGACAACATAGAACTTCTGGTTGCAGATGGGACAAGTAGACGAGAGCTCCTCCTGACTGTGTATTTATGTAGTAAAAATACAGGAAAACTTCAATTAGTAAAAATGATGCAATTACCACCAAAGATACATCTAATGAGGCACTGAACAGGTGGGGGGGAGGGCTATGCTGCAAAGCAATCAAAGAGATTCTTGAAGGAAGTCGCGGCGAGATGGACGACAAGGGGGGAGGTCTGAATGAGAAGAGGAATGATTTATAAGTGGCTTGCAACTCGCGATATGCGGCTCTGAGGACAGTAGAGCGTGTAATTTGACGACGAATAAGGGGCAGAAAAAAATATCAGGGAAAAATCCCCTCTGATGAGAACTTGGCCTAGGGGCTCTGAAGCGAACCTGAGCAAGAAGCACGCGCTTGTCATCCGGCCCGAAAGGAAATGTCCCCGACCTGACCAGCGGCGGATCGTTCGTTTCTGTCCATTTCGCTGACAATTGGGATCAAAGGAAATAACGTCACAACCATCTAATGTGGGAACTCGCCAGAATAGAAACAGCGCTAATAACGACTTTTCAATGTAATATTTATTAGACCAAAATCTTTGAAACCGATTTTACGAAAAGCGATAAACCCCGTTAAAACATCGTCTCGTCATGCATGCAACACCTGGAAACGACGTTTTTACATTCCTTGGCTCTACGAAGTGAAAAGAAAAGTTCCGTAATCGGCTGACTTTTTTTTATTCCTTTTCAGATGTTTATGTTTTAAGACGTACCAAGTCCAAAAAACACTATTTGCGATTCGACAAAAACGGCTGAACCAAATCAGCTATCTATCTATCTAAACTATCTAGCACGCAGGTTACCATCGGATGCCAAAAGAAGGGTATGAACTAAATCCCCCACAAAACTGATTATAGTCATCCTTCTCAAAAAAATCACGTAGACAGTGTCTCAAATCACTTGTAAACTCGTTGCCCAATAATGTTCGTGGCCCAAGCAGGAGCAGCACAATAAATCCCAGTACCATAAGCGCTTGACGCTGTCATGTAGAACGTTGTTATAACCAATAAAGAAAAACAGATTTGATTAGTTTCTAGAGTCGAGAGAATGGTTGAATGCAAGCGAGGCGTAGGAAAGTTGTGTAATGCGTCACACTAGATAGTATCCTTATAAACTTTGCACAAATATTACTAGAATTACTACAACTTATTCACAAACGATGGGTGTTTGATAACGCTCATGAAATATGTAGGAGGTACTCGCCAGAATTTCAACCATGGCCGTGTCTCTTATTACCATTGTTCGGCAGGCGGAATTAGCTGGGTTTTTGACCTCCAAAATGTACGCACTAGCAATGGAAAGTCGTTGTTTCCAGAAATACCTTGGTCCTCAAGCCCTTTTATTACTTATGGAAAGTCCACCTCTTCAGTTATTTCCAATTGACTACGGATTTCCCCTGTCCCGGACTTTCCTTTCTATCTTTTCCCACCCCTCAATTTTAAATTCCTCTTCTCAATAGACAGCTCCTTCCAAGTCAGTCATTCTTTAGCCCTCGTGGTACAGTTGTCTCCCAGTTCTCCGAACGATTCGTCTCTCAGCTCGCGCTATTCCCAACTCAACTCTGTCTCTCTTTGTCCCTCTCCCTCCACTCAGTATCTCGCAACCTGTTTCACATGTATTGAGAGCCTCTTTTTCGCGTTTATATACTTGTGGGAACCTCTTGTAACGATTGCGCATCAAGCGGATCTTTCCAG
This sequence comes from Pachypeltis micranthus, assembly GCA_020466155.1. Classification (NCBI taxonomy): domain Eukaryota; kingdom Metazoa; phylum Arthropoda; class Insecta; order Hemiptera; family Miridae; genus Pachypeltis; species Pachypeltis micranthus. Next base: position 47,755,642 of record CM035769.1, read on the forward strand.
TCTCTGGATAAACATCCTTCTGTGTTGTCCCCAGACACCGCGGTCCTTATTTTTTTATGAGGCGTTTCCTGGTTGGTTTTGTGTCGCGCGCGTTTAAGAAATATTGTTGAATACAGTTCTTGTCCCTCGTTCTCTCTAGTTATTATTCGTCTACAACACCTGACTCTAATAATTACTAAATACTCATACTCAACCGGATATCGCTATTCTGTCAAGTGTAGTACAGTCCTCACTCACACCCACCACGTCCATTTATTTTGGAGCTTCAAGTTCCCACATTGTGCGCTCAACAACCATTTATCATAGGGTATGAGTAGGAGTAGCACAAGACATTTCGGAAGTGTAAGAGTTATCGCTTTTTTTTTCACTATTGTTGGAAGGTGCGAAAACAAGGTTATGAGCGATTTCCATCAATCGGAACCAAAATGGAAAAAAGTGAAGTTTTTCGATTTTCAGGGTTAACAATTTTGATTAAATTTCCAAATTATCTTCCTCTAACCATTAGCTAACATTCCTTATCCACAAGTATATTTGTGAAAATTTGTTGTTCAAATGTTGTTTTCATTAAGAGTCGTCAATTTGGACTATGGGATTGTCGGCTGTAGCGATATTTGTCCAACTTCCAATAATAGCAGTCCTCGTGTGTGGCAATTCCACCTCAAAATGTTTGTCCACCTGTACATTTGTATTGCCCTCAAATATCTCTGTCAAGATTCGGTGACGCAGAAATTGTTGCTTTCCACTTTTTCGCATTAATTATCACCAAACTCATGGGACGCCTTTAACTAGTCAAAACTCTTCTATTGTTCGCGACAAATGTTACTCTGTCAATCCATTGAAAAGAGGCAACAATCAAAATGGGTCAAAAATCGTGTTATTTACTATTTCAAAATGTCCAGAGTAGCTGCATGTCTTCCAGTAACCTGTAATCTTGTTCTAGTGTGGATTCTTGAGAGCCAGTTAGGATGAATGAAAAACATTCTCTAGGCCGACGTTTCGTATATCACAGCAGGCGATTGAGTTACGATAAATTATCAGGAACATATAAAGACGCGTTGAACTGAATTAATGTTGAAAAACATACCTCGAGAAATTGCTAATCGTTTCTTAAAATAATGACATTCGGAGAAAACAAGCAGACCTTGATAGTAAATAACAGATTGGAAAAGTGTGGCAGGTTTCAACGAGCCTCCTCCAGTTAATTCTTGAATTAGAAGAAGACCACAAACTCCCATTCCTTGATACACTACTTATTCGAAATCACACATCGCAGTAGATTGGTGGAAGAAAAAAGAAAAATCTGATAGGTTTCTTAACTACAATTCACATCACTCAATCAGGCAAATGATAAATGCAGCGGTAAACCTCAAAACAAGAGCCCTAAAACTAAGTGATAAAACCTAACTAATAAAACTTGAAAGTGGTTGCGAAGAAAAACAATTACCCTAATTTCCTAATAAATTCTACAATTTTAAATTCTTCGTCACACCCGCAACGCGAAAGTGTCACATCTGTGTTGGGACAAACCCACATCACCGGATATTCACAATAATACGAGCTCTAGATCGTCTTTAATCAACCCCATCACACCCATTACTCAAACTCCCAAACACACATGCAGACATTTTTCCAGAGTCAATACCTAGTTCATCACAGGTAAATTCACTCAATAACTACCACAACACGGATTGATATTTATCAAAGGGCTGTCAGAAAAAAATATCTGAATCTTTCAAAAACCGCGTGAGTCGTAAAATAGCACATAAAAATAGAAACATCCTCAACAACATGGTGTATTCAAATACAAAATTCAGAATTCTCAACCAAAACTGTAGCCGCATCGTATATTCCATACCATGTGGCAATTGTCCTAAACTGTATGTAGGAGAAACAAAGCTATAGACGACGTACATTATTAGGGGCCACATATCTTACGTCAACACATTTCACACCCACTGCATGCTGGCCGGACACTCAATCAATGACGGACAAACATTTGGTTTTGACAGAACCAAGATTCTTGACCGGCTTTTTGATGATATATATAAGCAAATCCCCAACAGCGTGCAATAAAAGGACTGACACTGCCAATCGTAGCCCAATTTATTCGAACCTAATAAACAATCACTCCTAACTTCATCTACACATAAGTTGTTTCTCCCATCTCCTGAGTAATTCACAGTTTTTTCTGATCTCTTCACGATGTTCCTTGTAATGTGCCTCTATAGGTTCCTTATAATTAACTGTAACTTAATTGCCTGATTGACTCTCAAGAATCCTCACCAGACTTAACTTCTACAGTCAAGAACGACCGCGCATCACATCCTGTTCTTCACAACTATTTCTGTAACTATTCGTTGAATATAACTCATGTTAGCTCGGACAATGAGATTTGTCGAATATTATTTTATCGTTCATCAAATTTACGGGATACTCCTAACTAACTTGCACCTATATTTTGTCCAACATAAATCTTTTCGTTCGGAAATGCGTTGAACGAATATACAAGGCCTGTAGCCTATGTAGTTATTGATAGATAGATATATAGAGAAACATACAACGTTTGTGGTGTACGTTGAACTCATCGTTTGGATTTGAGGGGTCTTCAAGCGTTCATTTTAAAAGCCTTTATTTAGACAGAAACACGAATTCATGGCGCACTCCAACTTATTTGGTCATAACTCGCGTTCAAACGAGGCTCATCCAAAGCGGCTCTCCGTCTCTAGATCATTTTGACGACCCTAATAGCTCCAAATGCTTCCTTCCCCTGCACAGAAATGCCCGAAGGGTTAAGAGATAAATGATCATTGAGAGCGTCTTTTGGAAAACTTTTGCCACAGTCCGGAGGAAACACCATTAAAGAGGCTCGATTCATATTGAAACGAGGGTTCGCCGACGGTGGAAGGACTAGAGGGAATTAGTGGGCAAAGGTTTCCTTTTCCCCTCCCGAAGGAAAATTCATCAAATTTTAATTACGTTGGACGTCCTGATCTTTAGGTTTAGCGTCTATTCTATTCTCTCATTACCTCGGCGGGTTTTCCCTCTCTTTTAGAACCAGCCAGTTGAGCGTCACCCGCAAAGCGCTCGTCAGTGGAGCACAATCCTAACGAAGTTCAACCAGGCAACAATGAAGAGGCTTTTAAGCCCAAGCCCGTGAGGCTTATGACTCAACAGTATCTCCCTGCGAACGTCAACATAATCTGAACCTCAACGTGCGACCCATCCACTCAGCCCGTCATTATTTTAAATAACAAGCCATTCTCATCGACGTCAATTTAATGTTCGGAGGTTCGCGTTAAAACGAGGACAGTTGTGCAAGGGCCATTCAGCTATTTTCGTCGCTCTACCAACTCGTGCAATCTAACTCCCGCTTAGTTTATCTGAATCAGGTAGAATGTACCGGCATTGGTGTGGTGCTCCTATTTACATCACGACTTTCATTGAGTAACCAGCCTATTGGTACTGAGAGCTTGATTTTTGAGAAAGCTCCACTGGCATACGAGCAAGAGTTATGAAGAATAGCTATACTTGGATGGATTTTCGAAGATACATTTTGCTTATAGAAATTGCACACTTCGTTCTCACTACGCTTCACACTTACCAAACCCTCCTGACTCCAGTCTCATACCTTGAGCTTTGCTCTAGTGAGAACGTGAACGGTACGTCGGTACGTAACAAATATTGTTCATTATTACCCTGCACGCGACCTCTATTTCAGCCTCACAGTTAAATTCTCGCAATATCTGGCTTCGGAAGGAGCTGTAAGTCTTAACGGGTTTCTGCTAAGTTCTTGAATACACAACGTGGCGAGGAGGACGGGAACGGGATATTTCTAGGGTACTAGGTGCAGCTCAATGTTATTACCGAGCGGTTCTAAGTTCCTTTGATTAACTTGAAACAATAAAGATGAGGCTGCCAACTCCACCTCTCTCAGCTATTCACTGGCCCAAATGACTCAAAACTTCATTAGATTCCAGGCACGGCGACGGTCTGCGTCATATGGTGTTTGAAACTGTACAAAAGTTTCCAATGGGCCCTTTTGCTTGAACTCAATTTATTTTACTTCCAACGCTCAACTCTCGAGAGCCTTCATACTAAATTGTACCTTTGTCCTAAATATAGTGCTGAACCAGCCTTACCCTGTACCTAGCCAATTGACCGCCAGCCAGGGCATCTAATGAGAAGGTTTTTACTGTCCTTGGCTCTACGAACTAGAAAGGAAAGTTGTGTAATCGGTTAAACAAATTTTGAGTTATCTTCAGATCTTTACGTTCTAAGGCCAACTAACTAAGTCCAAAAAACACTATTTGGGAAAACGGTTCGTGAGTGTCTGTGAACGCGATTGAGCGAAAACGGCTGAGCCAAATCAGCTCAAACTATCTAGCCCATCACCATGGGACGCCAAAATAAGGGAATGGCAGTTATAGTTACGATACTTATCAAAACACTGCATACGTTTTTCCCAAAAACGGCTGTAACGATTTTGATCAAATTTGCTATGTATGCAGCTTCCGAACAACGGCATAAAATTCTCATCAGAGGTGAAAATTACGGGAATAGCGTAATAAAGTACCTAACATTTCGGCAAAAATCGATTTTAGCGCAGTTTACAAAATCCGCAATTACTAAAAATAATCTTCAGAAAAATGCAATGGTAGTCCAATGAAGTACTTATACGATGATAGTTTAATGACGTTCATGACATATACAGGGGTTTCCCCAGAAATTCCAGAACCTTAAGCAATACCCCTTTGTTTCGACCAGGACAGACTTGAATGATTCTCGGAGACGGGTTTAGTTAAGCACGAACTTGTAATTTGAAGAGTTGGTATATCACAAGATTTGGAGACTTTGATGTACAAAGATGAGGTGACTTGAACCGGATACGATTTGAGTATATAAGAGCGAACCAGGGGGGCTCTGAAGGCGTGAGCGTGAAACTGGTTGTACGGGCAAGGAAGGAGAAATACGAATTAGATGTCGATGAGAGGTGAAACAAGAGTCTGTTGGGAGAATTGGGAGGCGACTGTATCGAGAGAGGTGTTAGATGACTGTGTTGGGAGAACTGGAGACGACTGACTTTCACGAGAATTCGTAGGAGAAGGAGTTTGGGAGGAGCTGTATGTTGTCGAGAGAAATGTGAAAAGAGAGGGGGAAATATTTTGGAATGTCCAGACCAAGGGGAAATCCGTCGTCACCTGGAAATAACGGAAGAAGTGGAATTTCCATAGTGTAACGTACTTGGGGAATTCCTTTACAGAATTACACGCGGACAGACACGAGTGGAAGTCGTGTCAGAGCCTGAACAAGTTAAATATACTCGAATATACTCATTTGATGTAAAATAAACAAAATAATGCCTCTCAGGAAAGTACTGGGAAACGAAATTATAAACCAACTAGGACCGACTTGAATTTAATCAGGAAAAAATAGAAATGAAATGAAATGAACTCCTTTTAGAATGAAACAAATAACCTATGCTCGGATTGTAGTAAGTCACCAATAAAGGGACAATGGGGAATTTGAAACACCAAGCTCTGATCGCTTACCTTACTTCACACAATATAAAGGGACTTCAAGTACGTATTCACTAGCTTCAAAATGGGAGAGATTCGTGAGCGATGCCAGTAGCTGCTTCTTCTGTAGGAAATGTGGCTTCTCCGCTTTTATAAACAGCGGCGAACTGCACAGGTGGCGACAACAGGGTTGCCACCATCGGCAGCCCGCCGAAACCCATGACAATAGGTAACAAAAAGGGGCTGAGGACGTCTTTGGGGAAACAATGACTTTGCCCTTATGGGCTAGGGTGTCCTGTTAGGGCGGGTGCGGGAATTTCGAGGTCAAAAAACCCATACTAATTCGGCGTTCTGCAACGAACACCCTTTATGCCAACGTGAAGTGGTGTTTTACCAAGTTTTAATGAATTGAGTGAATAATGCTGATCAGTAGCAAGTCCAAGAAAACTTGTGAATTTATGTGGAGCTAAGGGAAGATGTGTGATGCTGTGCATCTGATATTTTCGATAGAAAAGGCCTCTAAATGTAAATAGATGGCTTTCCTTACAGTACGTTTTAACTTTTTCCTCAGAACTTCCACATCGCGTCCACGTGTCGGAACGGTTGGAGAGTTACGGGTCTTTTTGAAATTATTATATTAATTAATGAAAACTGGAGTCCCCACTGCGGCTTCAGTTGGGCACCCCTGGCGTGCATGCCTAGTTCGTTACGTTTGAGAGAATCATACGACTCTTGATCCATTAAGATTCGCAGACATTTCCACACTACTACAGATCGCCACGCGGATATTTGCGTTTATCTGATCATAAAACGTTGCTGCCCTCCTTCCATGTTGGTGTCCCAACCAACCCCATAGTCCCATAGTACCCCCTCGTAAACCGAGTACAACAATTACAACGCCATCGATGGGGCTCAGCGATACATTCGAGAAGATTCGGAAAGATTTGAGTCATTGCTGTGGCAATTGAGGCAAACGATTAAATCCCCTTCGTTGCCGAGGGAGATTCGGAACTCGACAAAGTTTGGCCCAACAGAACGAAAGAAACCCAATAAGAAACTTTCAGCGAGTTCATCGAGCTCCTCGAAACAGAAAGTTGAGTGCTGTTTCTTCATCTTCGCAAGCTGCTGCGTAGTTGTTCAAAAGTACGTATCGCCCTGAAACATTTCGAAAAGTTGCCGGAGCAACTTAATAAGAATCGAAGTTACCGACAAAATATAATATAAAGCCGTCTTTCGTTTTGAGAAACCGGTTAACCTCATGTACAAGACGTCGGTCATCCACTAAATGTTATACCAGGGCTTCTCTCCTACACATTTAAGGTGGCTTGAGACCGAAAAGTTGCTTTATTTTTGGAGAAATCGAAAGTGAATCTGTTCGTTGGCGTGTGGCGCTGAGGATTGTGCTGACGCTTTGACGCCAAAATAGACTAATTAAAACTGCCTGATCAAATTGCCTCACTCGCAATTGTCTGGTCTCAACACTCCTGTGAAGTGGTGCTTTGTGAGTTCCACACTGCGGAGCTGGTGTTTTCTGATGCGGCGTCCACAATACGTTCCCACCTTTCTCGCACAAAACGCAAGGCAACCTTGAGGTCCATCCTCGCAACATTCTCCGGCTGATGAACCCCAAGCACTCTGAGGCGTGATGTAGCCAGCCCCTCACACGTACACAGTACATGCTCCACTGTCTCCAGCTCCACCTTGCAGAATCTGCAGTTCTGTACCTCTGACTTGCCAATCTTGGCCAGGTGGTGACCTTAGTGGACAGTGACCTGTAAACAGGCCACATAGCATTCGTATACCACCTCTCTCCAGGCTGAGGGTCTCTCCCGTTCGCTGCCTGGAGAGTCTGACAAACAACCATTATTGCCTTTGGCCAGGTACATCCTGCCAATAGGAAGCCCCTACTCTTCTCCTCCCACTTACCAACCTCCTCGATCAAGTGGCTCTTGGTGGTCCCTACGAAGGGCTCAGGTCCCACCGTTGGAAGCTTTTCTCGCCAGTTTATCGGCCTCCTCATTCCCTTCTATTCCTGCATGACCTGGCACCGAACGGAGTCTTAATGTGTTTTCCTTTGCCAAGGTCTTCAGGTGGAATGCCTAGAACTATTCACCCGCTTCCTCACACTGGCTCCCTTCGTATCGTCTTGTTCATGAATAACCTCACATACTGTGTATTGGCCGGTGTAGGTATTGGTTTTGTTCAAGCCTGCTCAGACACGACACAGACAGTCCACACACGTAAAATCAATCGACCAGCGCTCAAGCGGATCAAGACAGAATCAACGCAGTTACTCTCAAACGCGACATCTATTTTTTCTGAGTGTTAAATGTCGAGCTCCGGGTGGACATGTTCAACATACTGTAAGGTTATCTCAGAAGTGAGGGTAAGGGCCTAGTGCTGAATTTGAACGAATTTAGTTTATGTCGTGGAGGATTATGTAGGTATAGGGGAAAACAACTGTTCTTCTGTGCTAACTCCATCCACTCCAGTGGTTGTGAATGTGAATTCATGAAAATAAATCCCTCACCGCCAGGACTCGGCTTTGGCTCGTGCCTTGAGGTCACCAAAAACGTCAGTAAGAGCAATTAATGAATCTGTAGCGCGCTGTCTTTGAGCGCGATGGCTGATGTTGTGCCCGATGTCAAGTTAATGGAAATTGGCTACGCTCGCCACTGCAGAACGGAGCCACTCCGATCGAAGTAGGTCCGAAAGGATTCTCGCTTTGGAATTGGCGCTAGCAGCTCCAATTGAAGCAGCTCTCGTAGGAAGTTCTTGCGCGGACGCCTAAATACTCTCTGAAGTTCGCAGAAATGTGACTTTTCACTTTTCCACTGCGCATGCTCGCTAAAACTCACTCGAAATTTCGTAAAAAGAGACGAGTAAACATTGTGCTCCAACTTCCTGGATCTTGTTCCTACATTTAGAGAGCCAATCCTGAAGGAGCATCGAAAACGGAAGCGAGGAGTTTCCATAATGGAAGTGATGAAGTTTGCGTGACCGGTGCTCCGCGAAAGCTGAATTTCTCGGCCGTTGTTTTTTGTAGGTGTGGAACTGCTGACCACATCCCTCAATGACTCGACACTTGCTGACACAAAGGTTCTTCCTAATGAGGTCACATGTGTATCTTAGTTACGTTAGAGTTGTAAACAATAAAGCAAGATTTTTCAATCACGGTACCATGAGTATAACTTTGCGCTGCAGGTAAATTATAACGCGAATAATTACTCACTCCGGGAGGAACATAGCTACGTATCTGTAACACAACGAAGACAACACGGAACAGCTCGACAAACCGTTTACTGGCCAACCACCAACAGCGATATTAAGCCTATAATCGGCCGTCCCTTCCAAACGATGTGATGATTTATGAACCGATTCCTGACCTGCCATTCGCGATATTTCCATCGATTGGAAAAAATTCGTGGTTTATGTTCACCAACTGTCAGGATGGCCTATATTTCTGCCAGTTCAGAACAAGACACCCAAATTGTTATGATATAATCCTACTGAGAGTGTTTTCGGATACAGGACATTCACATTCAAGCAGTTCGTGAGGAAGTAGAATATAAAGCTATCGTTCTGGTACATCCATGAATGTTGCCAAGGGGTTTCATAGTTACGTTTGAATTGTCAACAATAAAGTTCGGTTTCTTATTCACGGTACTATGTACTACTAGCATTTCCAGCTTAGATATCGTAATAAATTCTACTCATATAATTTACATGAGCCTTTACAAGGCAATGAGGAAATTAGAATAGATCATCAGATCATATTAATTTCAGAAATACAGAGTTGACGTTGTGAAGTTAAAGTTGTAGCAAATTTAATCACATTTCAGATGAAATGCAAATTACATTTAATCCAGATCGGGCGTTGCAGGATGCTGCTTGAGGGTCTTTCCTCCTCCTCAAGAGCCCAGATAGGTGTCCACACCTCTACCACCCACTGACCTAAAAAACATGTCAGGCAAATGTAATAATTGAGGCACGCAGTGTATAACCTTGAACTGCGCAAGTACTTGGGCCTTGGACCGTTAAATCTGCTGACCGCTCAGTTGCTGGCACAGTATCACATTGAATGACATAATGTTGACAGAAATATGCGCTACAAAGCGCTGGCGCAGTTCAAGGTCAAGGTTGTGCCAGAAACCTGGAATTTTCTCTACAGTATTTAAACTTCCATCGCGCGAACTAGAAAATAGAATTTGTCGAATGAGTTTTTTATTGGAAACTGGCTATAAGTACGTCTTCTTCCAGCAAGTCAATTAAAAAACTTTCGCTGATCTCCGAACATGTGTTGAGTTGCTTGAGGAGTTAACGGGACTATTGAACGACCTCTGACCAATTATGGCCTCCAAGGGGCATCAGATTGACGTTACAGGTTATAGTGTTTGCCATCGAGGAGCTTCAGAGCCTCCGCACTTCATGCACTTGACCCCGTGTCTTTATACCTTGATTCATCTTCTCTAGTAACGAACGTTATAACGGGGCAGAAGACATGAAAGTAATGGGCGGTGTGCTTTTTGGTGGAAACAACCTTCAGTGCTACAATCCTCCCTGTGAAAACCCGCCTTTCTCCCGCAATTTTGATTAATAAACCGGCGATGGAGTCGCGGAGAAATAGCGGCAGAGCTTTCTTTTGCGATCACGCCATTCTATTGTCCTTAGCCCATTCTCCGTTCTTACTTTGTTCCACTGGACTGAAATCGTTCCTTCCGTTGTGCTCAAGAGGTCGCATTGTCTGATCACAAAAACTATCGCTATTGTTTCAAATAAAAAGAAAGAAATATCGGTTGAGACCCGAAGAGCCTCCAAGTCTTCAGGAATCTATACAGCGATCGATAGCGTCATTCCAGAAACTGAAAGAACGAAGGGTGGTAGGGGGTTAGGTAACCCAAAACCTCAGACTGTCGGTTTTATGGGCAATAGTTACAGCACCTCTCGAAAGACAAAATGTCCGCGTGTCGATCGATGTGAAGGGGAAATGTATTAGGAACCCTTTAGCCACACAACTAAAATATTTATTTTAAAAGCTGAAATAATCCACTGGAAGAATGAAAAAAATTAAAGAATCTGATACATAAAATAATAAACGGTTCTGAACTAACTTCAGTTAGCGAGGACGCGCGGCACTGAATGCACACTAGGCAAGAACAAAAAAGAAAACATAACTGTACAGCAACGACAGTCTGGGCACTAAGAGACCTTGACCGCAAAAATAATGTCAGGTGTGGCTTGAGTTATGTGAGGATCGTTATCAGCGATATAAAATTTGGATAGCAAAGTCACAAACGTATCCTTGACCGGATAACATTAAAAGGGGTCGAAGGAAAATAAGCAGTGAAAAGCATTCAAAATCATAACGAAATATAAACTATAAGAAACTTATTCGGTTTGTGATGAAAGGGATGTGAATTAACGCAAAAGTGAAGTCAAGAGTCGAAAGTAAATGAAATCAATACTTGTGGGGTACGCCTGAGTTTTGCAGTGCGTAGTTCATCTGCATTTCGGCTGTGCAGCCAAGTGGTACCATTCTATGTGTGTGCGTGTGTCTGTGATCTCGATTGAGCAAAAACAGCTGAATCAAGTCTGATCAAACTTGATATCTAGCACGCAGGTCACCATGGGACGATACAAAAATAAGAGTCAGCAATTTCTGTTGAAAAAAACTATAGTTATCATAGTGATCAAAACACTGTTTTTTTTTCTCAAAAAGGCGTTGATTAAATTTCTTGTATAGAGCTCAAAATGACACAATAATACCAAAAAATTCTCATCCGTGGGAAAATGATGAGAGCAGCACCAAACGCAGTTTTTTTTCTCATAAACTCCGTTCATATCCGTCGTTTCACCGTTTCTGACCACTTCTCCATAGAACCTCCATCGTTTCACCATTTCTAACACGATCCTTCTCAACAAAAACCACGCGGGAAGCCTCTTGAATCAGCTGTGAAATGATAACTCAATAATGGTCGGGGCTGAATCACAATAAATTCTGGAACTATAAACGCTACCGCTTTGTACAACCATGAAGTTATGAGCGACCAAGTTCAAATGAACTGAGAGCCGCGATGCGTCGCTCGTAATGTTTATTAATTGCGTCGCTCCTACTCATATAACCATGTTTATTGAATGACCAGAGCGAACACATTTTAACGAGGATCATAAGAACAAATTTAGCTTATGCCAACGGCTTCAACTCCATTTCCTAACAACTTCGAAACAGTTTCTCAAACAATTTTCACAATACATCCCAATAAATTCCTCATTTTCTATGGATTTATCGAGGGGAATCCCTCATTTTCTCAACGCTCCCATCAAATCCCTACAGTCCCCTAATTACTTCCGTGTCTAAGAAGTTGGGTTTTCTCCAGATCTTTACGTTTTGAGCCTACCGGATCCGAAAAACCTAATTTCCGCGCGTTGTCCGTGTGTGTGTCTGTATTCGATTTGCAGAACGGCTGGACCGATTGAGCTGGTTCTTTTTTACTTTCCTTGCTCTACGAAGTAGAAAGGAAAGTTATGTAATCGGCTGAAAAAAAAAGTTTGAGTTTTCTTCAGATCTTTACGTTTCAGACCCTCCTGAGTCCGAAAAACACTATTTGGGAAAATGGTCTGTGTGTCTGTGAACGGTTTTTAGAGAAAACCACCGTACCAAATCAGCTCAAACTTCATATCTCACCCGCAGGTCACCATGGGACGCCAAAATAAGGGTTTGAACAAAATCCATCGAAATTTAACTATAGTTATCATAGTGATCAAAACGCCAAATTTTGTTTCTCAAAAATGGCTCTAAAGATTTCGATCAAATTCACAAACGACTCTCAACTAACTAGTACCTACATTTTGTTCTCCATAAATGTTCCTGTAGAAATGCATTGAACGAAGATGTGCCAGCATATATAGCTGTTGTTCGAACTTACGGGGGTGGCGGAAAGTTTGATGTTGCACCAGATATTTTTTACTAAATCTCTCTCCAACTTGTCAACCATACCCCATCAACTTTTTTCAACGATATTCACTCAACATCCAAATTGTAACTAACGTGGATTTGTTCTGAACGAGGGGATGGGAGATCACGCTCAGAATTTTGTTGAAAGCTTTGCGCCGTGTCAATCACTACTTAAGATGAAGTAGGGAGTAGGAACTGTTTCTGTTAATTTCTCAACGACTTTTCAATCAATTTCCTGCATTTGTCATTCGACTTCGTGAAATTTCACTGTGACCCCCTCCCTATGGTAGGTAACTTTTGCTGTATGTTTATCTCGTGGATATTCAACTGACGTTAGAATATTGAATTCATTTTACACCATTGTAAAATAAATTTCGAAGTGAATTATTCGAGGCAGTTACATTAGTCGCTGTTTTCATTGAAATTCAGCGTAAATGACATTTCTTGGTAATAAAGTTTAGAATTCAATTCCTTAGTGCCAGTCGACTTGAAGGAGGAAATAACGCTACTATTCGCCTATCTATCCGCGCGCACTCCCGCGAAAAAAAAACTCCGCTGATGTATTGCCCGAGATGTATTCGAGCTGTATAACTCAACTGAAACGGAAATGAAATACTGGAAGCTCTTCTGCAAAACATTCCGCCGGTCTCACTCTATTTCTCTCATCTCCGGCGAGAGGCTCTTCGAGTTGAATACCAAACGCATTGCGTCGGATGACTGATGGACAGGAGAGGAGAAGGAAGAACCTGAATCTCGCTAATGTTGTTTGCTTGCACTTGTTTCTCTTTCCTACAGAGCTGGGAATAAATGAATGGCGTGATGGGGGGGGGGGGATCTCTTGATTCCGCGGTAAGAAGCAAACGACTGACAATGAGCTAGCTCCCCGACTTCGTGGGCAATTACGCGTGTTGCCGACAACGCCGAAATATAAAGCGACATTATCGTTCCTCGAGATTGTGGAAACAGGAAGACTCAATGCCATCTCGACAAAAATCCTACGCTCGGCTTGTAAAAAGGGCGTTTCCCTCAAATCATTTCGTTTCAAAAGCTTAATAAACATCGACATCGCTTCGGGTCTGTTCGTCTTAGTCACAATAATGAGAAACTGGCGGCGAAAGTCACCTCAAATATCACCTTGCTCTGCTCATCCACACGAGAACGAAATTGAACCCCATTGAAGCCCATTTTTGCTTATGGTTGAGAACGGCTTTTACGATTTTCATCGAATTATGTGCGTTAATACCCCCGAAACAAATACGGTGTAACATAGACGTCCCATCCACGTAAACTCGCGAGAGCAGTGCAATGAAGTATGAGAAATGGGCTCGAAAATGATTTTTTTCGTAGCATTTTCCTACCAGTTCGGCTCAATTGACACGAATATTTTAGAACCCGCATCTTTCCGCAACCCCAAGAAAAAATGCGATGATCTGCTTTATACAGAGAACTACGATAGTTCGGCATCCGATAAATGAACAACTGAAGGCCAACCGCCCATTTCCCTAAAGAAAAAAAATTTCTTGGATAGATGTAAAATTATTCAAGAACTGGTTCTATCACACATTTGTACCAAGCGTAAAGAGCGATTTTGTAAAATTGAAAACGCCCGAGGACAGTAAAGGTGTTCTCTTACTTGATAACTGCACAGCTCATCCGACATAAGAGGAACTCGTTTAGGGAAATCGTTGAATTCCTGCCACTAAACGTCTGCTCACTACTAGGTCACACTGTGTGCCGTCAACGCATGAGTTCGTTACCCTCGTGGGGAGGAACCCACGAGCCAAGGATTAGCGAATTCACTAAAACAAAATTAAAGGTTGTTGAATAAATTAATAACGCAAGTGAAGCTAATTTAATCGAACAAAAAAAAGAATATAACTCTGTTCGGAAAGTACAGGAAATGGCCTAATAATACAAATATAAAAGAAAGTAAACAACTGATAATGGAAACGTGTCCCATCCAGTGAGTTATAATCAAATGTTTTCACGCCACATTAGCTACCGTTTTCTGCCTGCTAATTTAATAAAATTCAATTCAGTTCAGTTCCGTCATTCCTGAAAATGTGTCTAGTTCTCACCGGACTTATTCCATATTTAAACAACAGAAAATGAAAACAAACAACGGGTTAGGAAATAAATGTCTTCTGGCCCAGTGGGTTCTACTTATTTGGCATGCCAATAATAGAAACACCTCACTGGAGTCCTAGTTTTTCGGTACCAAACGAAATTCGATAAATTCGGGATGCAGGAAACTGGAGGGTTTGTTGCCGGATGACGGACAAGAGCAGAATAGCCGCAAGAAAAAAATTGTATGATACCGCTCGGTTTTGCGGCAAATCGATGGTGATTTCGAAGGGCTACCACGGACGACTGATAGCTCCAAGACGCTCACAGACGCTAACGGTCAACCGCGCATCCTGGTTCTTTAATTTCATGTTACAACAGTTAACAACAGATACAACTTTTTATAAAAGCGCACTCATCGAGAAGTTGCTTGAAACCAAAATTGCACTCTCGTGATCCCGAGTGAAGACGTTACAAAGATCTTAGCTCAAATTATAGCCAGGTGTAATAGACGAAGCGCGAGAACCAAAAACTCGCCCTGTACATGTTTACATTATGAAAACCAGTGAGCATGCCAAATCAAATCATGTCTCGGCCAAGCAACATCTGAAGATTTGCGAGAGTGGATGAAATGATGAGCAAAACCTTCTCGAATATAAATGAGATTGCAGATGAAGACTTGGGGGAGCTTGAAACTGAGAAATAAATGAACATGGTGAGCGTGAGTGAGGACTGTATTACACTTGACAGAATAGCGATATCCGGTTGAGTATGAGTACGCGAACGAGGGATTATCAATACACGTGAACTGGTGGCTTGGGAAACTATGTGACAGAGAGAGAGAGAGAGTTCAGCTAGCTGTAAGTAGAGCAAGACTTCAGAGACGAAATGAGTTGGGAGAACTGGGAAACGACTGTTGTTCGCGAGTGCTGAAGGATGACTGACTTTTGGAAGAAGCTGTGTTTTGTGGTGAGCGATCTAAAGTTGAGGGGTGGGACAAGATAGATGGGAAAGTCCAGGAAATGGGAAATCCGTTGTCAATCGAAAATAACTGAGGAGCAGAACTTCCACAGCTAGAAACAAAAGGGTTGAGATAGAATGGTGTTTGGGGAAACAGAGACTTTCCGTACTGTTACGTGCGAGTGCGGATATTCCGGATGTCTAAGGCCCAGCTTAAATTGGGCCTGTCGAACAAAGACGATGACGACCATGATGACATTGACGAAGCGCCAGGTTTTATTTAAAATTTTAATACAGGATGCCAGGCTCCGTGGTCGAAAATCCCTTTTTCCACTCCAAAATTATCAACGCCCCATAACCCAGCACACTCAAATCTGAGGGTGCCGAAGTATCGGAGCTCCGTTGTATCATTGTTCAACGCATTTATACAGAAACATTTATCGCGAACATGGGTGACGCGGTGTAAACATATCTCGCGCTACGAATCACACAACTTTCTTCGCTTCAAGTGCATCCTACGGTTTTGTTGAACGTTTTAACGGCATTCTACTCGTACATGACTGGTGAAGGTTATGAAGGTTCCGGAATTTATCGTGCTGCTCTTCCTTTTCCCACGACTACATTGAGCAATTAGGTTACTTGAAAGACTGTCTACATGATTTTTATTAGGTGTTCACAGCTTTTGGAGTAATCGGGTTGAAATATTTAGAGATTGAAGTAAATGAAACGGCACCGGTTGAGATACTGGAATTCGTACAGTAGCTCCTACATATCGTTATAAAACTCTCATAGTAGTACTTTATTTGACTGCCACCTACGTTTTCCTGAAGACTCCAGCAACTTTATGGAAAATAAGTTCATTGGAAAAAACGAAAAAATATTTTCGTCGAAATGTTTGGTCATTTATTGTGTTGCTCTAGTCATTTTGCCACGAATGGGAATTTCACGGTATTTTCCTGTAATTTTAAGCTGTCCATACAAAAAATTTAATCAAAATCGTAGCCGTTTTAGAGAAAAAAATATTTATTGTTTTGATCACTTTGATAACTACAGTTAGTTTTCATCTAATATTGTTAGGTAAGCGTGGGGCTAGATATCAAGTTTGTTGGGTTTCAAGAACTGCTTTGGTTAAGCCGTTTTCTCTCAATCGCGACTATTGACACGCCAGTACCAGTGCATGTGAAGGTCCCGGGTTGGAGGAGAGTGCAGTGGATGGTCTGGCTGCCGGCTAATGCAGAAAGGGACAGCAGGGCTACTTCGTGGCCTTGGGGGGGGGGGGGGAGTTTGTTTTTGGCAAGAGCTGGAAGTGGATATAAGTGGTTGTGAACGGGTTGCTGGGGCTCCTCTCTCACGACTGCCACCAAAGTTTCCCTCCATGGGCTGACCCTTCCCACACACACGAAGGAGATGGAGGTGTGTTATGCCAACCCGCAACTTCCCGCGTGTCCTCCTTAACACGCATATACACTATTACAGTACAGTCCTTCCGAGGGTGAGAGCTGGAAAAGGACAACTCGCAACTTTCTTTACCCAACTATAATCACGGTCCAACGGAAGAGTAATAATTCGTTGGTTTGCATTTACTTCAAACAGCACAAAATTGGGGAAAACGCTCTGGAGAAAAACTCTGAGAAAACTCCTCGTTGGTAGAAAATGAAGCGAGTATAAGACAGTTTTCAAATGAGATTTCTCTTCTGGTGAATCCCAAGTGGAGGCGGATTGTCACGATAATTGAGTTGTAGAATTACGAATTTAGATGTAACTTTTTTGTTAGCCCCACGAGGGAAAAACTGCTCGACCCAATTTAGTTCGCTAAGATTGCGGAGCTTTGTTCCCCTGAGAAGGATTAAAAGACATTAATCATTCCCACTTAGGTGCAGGTTGCGATGAAAAACGCCAGTTAAATATTACCTGTCTGCCCTCCTTGAGATTAAGGGATCTACGGACCCGAGGCGGCAACTCAATCTTGCCAGAAGAGTGTATTTACTGAGGTGGGAAGGGTGATTGATAATCAATTTCCGTTATAACCTGCCAAACACAAGTCGGCCCGGACTCTCCATGGGCTTAGCAGGTAGTAAATATACAGTTGTTCCGTCGGGGAATGGATCGGTGCGAGGTCCTTGGTCGAGTACGAGGCCAAGCAATTCGCAGAACTGTGAGCGGAGAAGAGCGAAGGATACTGTACGTTGTGAGCTGGAAGAGAAGAGAACTAGCATCAATGATATCGGAGGATACGGAAAGATAACAGAGGTCTCCATGGACAGCAGCTGGTATAGCTAGTGGTACGACGGCGAAACGGTAGCCAAGCTAGTGAGAATCGCAATTGCAGGGCTTACCTGAACGAGAAGATCTGAGCCCAAATAAAAACCCTGGAGAACACCGCGACAAAGGGCTCTGAATCACAACCCACAACCTAATTTCCAGGCCCTTGATCACGCGTCCATTTTAAAAGTAATTAAGAATGCACCGGCTAGACGAGCGCATCAGTCAGAAAACAGCAAATACCTGGCATCGAGCACACCAAGGTCTCGCTATGCGCATCTGTTATAAGACGTTGAACCACTGTAAACCGTTAATGGCGTGAAATTTGAATTGGCCAATTGTCTCGATTTCGACGTCTCCTTCGCCAAATATATTTTCAGATTGTGGGAAACCGCCACTAGGATAGTAAGAGGATACATTTCCTGCAAGTATCTATCTCGAACACTGGCCTACAGCGCTCACATTTTCGCAGATTGTTCACTATGTACCTAAATATTGTGCATTTTTAAGTTAAATCTAACAGGACCAGTGATCGCTTCCTTCTTCCCGACCAGCAACCGCTCTTAAGCTTCTTCCCAGCTTCAAAATTGGGCGTTGCGAGCAAAACATTTCGTTCGTTAAACAATTCAGGCTGTCAAAGTAACATTCTGGTGATATAAATTGTACGCGTCAAACTGCACCCATAAATCATCTGCCACAGTCACAACTCCAGGAAATAGATTTCACAGAGAAGTTTAGTGTTTGCTTAGTGAGCGTGGCCGTAGTGGATAGATGAGGACGAGCCGAGGAGATGAAGGCTTCGCTGAAACGGAAAGGACGAGGAGAAAAACTTGGTGATAAACTGCTGAGCCATCCTGCCTGGAACGGACGTGATAAAGCCATTTCATTTTTCATCCCTTGACGCGAAATCTGTAACCGGAATTCGACTTGTCGAGTTGGCGTCTCCAGTGTCTGCGTGGAAAAAAAATTATTTGACGGCCTACTTGGAGGAAAATATGATAACGATTTTCCAGTCTTCTCTCACTCATTACTTTTCTACTTTCCCGCCTGAGCGTGAACTTGTGCAGAGGATATTGTAATTTATCACAATCGCCGTTCTCGGAGTCTGAGAATAGAGTCAACATGTTGAGTCTAACAATACGATATTGCGAATGAATGGCTTGGCCAAACGCCAAGTACAGCGACAGGTTCTTGTTGCTGCTTCAGCCGGAAGCCAAATATCGTTCATCACTTTCACGTAAAACCCCGTCCGTATTGAATTTCCAGTTGTTCTTTCGAATCTCCTCGTTTCAGCCGCGAGAGCTGAACAAACATATTTCGGGGTGACGGTCTCTGTGGGTGACAACCCTGGTGGTTACCTAAGCCGCAACAGAAGCCTCCACGGGACTACTAGTTGCTCCCAATGCTGACCTATAGGAGCAACGGATTTGGAAATCTTCGGACCTGTTGTCCGTTGGCTCAGCCTCTTGACTAACAGCCCTAGAAAGTACACTCAATCTGTCTAGCGATTAGGCGGGGGCATGCATTGTTGAAGGACATCGCCGCCTTTTATTCCGACCACCCTGCAGTGATTCCGCGTATCGAAGTCCTGGGAAGGCTGGATGTTGACACTTGGCGAGCGAAAGAGCACAGATATGACAGGGCAGATCTTCGTATGAAGGTGTCAAGATCAAATAGAGGAGTCAGATGACAGCCGAATTGTTGGCTGGGAGTCCCAGCAACATCACCAGCCACAACCAGCTCGGTTATCTGCACTCACGCCAGGATATTCTACTCCTCATGCATCCAGCAACTTGGGCATGGTGGTTGTTATGGGCAGAAAACGGTTAAAAAATTAACAAAAACGCAATTTTGGCTGTTTTATCGCAAATACGCCGTGTTCGGGATAGTTTTCTAGGTATTTTTAGACGCTGGATCGAATGGAACCAATAGTGAAATTACAGTACATATACTGAGCCAAAGTCTACTCAACTCACGGGACAATGACTACAGCGAAAGTAATCGTTTCATCGTTTGTACTCCTTCCCTCCGTCTCATCAAGGACCACCCGCCCCGCTCGAGTCGCCACGCGGGTGCCCACAGACACGTACGGGTCCCTGGAATATTTAGCTTTCCTTGTTCTATGTAGTCAGGTCATGTATCGTGTGGTTTACTGATATTTTTCGATGCTGAATCCAATGGAATGGGTCTGGGAGCTGTGAGCCATGAACCATTCTATTCGGGGCAGGGTTTTCCCCGAACAACCGATTATATAACTTTCCTTTCTACTTCGTAGAACCAAAGCAACTAAACTTTTTGCTGGTGATATAACGAGTTGAGTTCTCACTAGCTCATATAAACCTAGGATTGGTTACCGTACATGCGGCTAGGAAAAATGTGTGATGCAGCCCACTGAAGATTTTGTAGTATATTAATAGAGCATGGCTATTAGAGAGACATAAATCTTGAAACGTCACCGCTGAGTACGTGTTGATCACAATATTGAAGCAGAACTAACACTAGACAAGGAAGAGGGAACACTAGACTTGAAGTGATTGTGTTAGTTCCGCCAGTAAGTAAATTGTTTTGATACCGGGTACGTTGCCTAGTATTTACTTAATTGCCGTACTCAATGTTAGCTCGAAAGTAGGTAAATTTGGTTTGAGATATAATATCAATTCTATTCCAATGCGTATTTAGAGAATTTTTACTAGTATTTTTTGCAGGAGGGGGTGGGGGGAGGGTAGTAGTAGCCCGACGGGAATTGAATTTGAATCGTACAATCAATTCTGCAGAGTATAAATTCCGTCTTTTCTTCGACGTTTCCTCCAGGATTAACCCGAGCATTTCCATTCAGTTAGAGGACCATGACCCCCCCCCTCCCCCTACCCCGAGCGCGTGAAACCCTTAAAGACCTGCAGGTCGAGAAGGCGTTGGCAATTTACCTAATCAAAGAATTGAATTGGAGAATAGCGGTCGTCGTGAGTGCACCCCGTGGGCCCTGACAACAACCGATTTATCGAGTGGATTAAGGGTTGTTTTGTGGGACTCCAATTCATCACTCTGAGTTGGGCATGAGGCGGAGGAGAGACAATTCATCATTACGTCGGAGTTAGTCGTCCGGCTGAATACTAAGGCGCGTTATATCGACGCTTCTATTTATCTAAAGAGCTCTACTTCGCATTACAATACGCCACAGCTCTTCCCAAATATCCGACTGTTCTACTCTAATTGAACAGGGCAAGTAGATCCAATTAGTTTTACGTGGTCCAACGGCCGCAGAGGTGAACGAATAGCCCAACTACTTTTTACTTTCCTCGACTCCATTCGATTCAATTTGGCCCAACAATTATTAAAACGCACGAAACAAATGGGCGGTGTCAAAAACGGAGCATCAAACTCAAATAAATAGGTGCTCACGTCTGTAATGCAGTACTGTATACTTTCATTCTCAGTATATTACTTTGGATTTTCTTTATTGCTGTTACGAGGGGGGTTTGGTGACAATTGGGGATCCGCTCACTAAGACAAAAATTAACAGCAATCGCACGGAGCTCCGATCCATAATTCCCGACTTTCGTCGAGAATTATGAACCATTGTCTTAACCACTAGACTACGATCGCTCGGTGCTCGGTCTACATCTCCCCCCTCACCGTTAGCCGCTTATTAAGTCAGTGTTATCGAATGGTCACTTAGCGCTAGGGTTCTGTATAACTCTAATCTTACTGGTTCGACCATCATGTGATGGGTTCTGGAACTGTCGTCTCTCGTGTTGATAGGCATGGAAATACAATTAGCTTGGTTGGAACAATCAACTCCTCCAGACTCTTACTGCTTCTGTCTTGGTTGGTAAATTATTCCAACCACACAGATAAAGTACCACACCGAGGAGAATCATGGTACAGCCTGAAATCAAAGGTTCATAAGTGATCTAGCAAGGAAAGGAGGACACACACACAAGATCGCCCGGTGCCTTTAAACGGTACATTGCTTTTCGAAAGTTGCTGGGCCTGAATGCCTAAGCAAACCCAAGCGTGAATTGCCCGCTTCAAGCTCAAGCTGTTAAAAAAAAATTTTTGACGTTTTTTCTATACCAAATTCGTTTTGCTAGTAAAAGGTTTTTAATCCAACTGAAGTCTAGAACGTGTCCTTCTGGAAGCTCTTCTTGTGACTAGTCTCAATCAATACATTTCTATTTTCCCGATTGTTGCCAAACAGCCTGAAAATGTATAATTAATTTTCTTGGCTCTACGAGGTAGAAAGCTAAGTTATGTAATTCGCCGCAAAACGCCGAATCAGTATTCGTTTTTTGATCTAGAAATTTCTGCACCTGCCCTAACTGAAAAGTCAGTGTTTCCGCTTGTTACGTGTGGAAATTCCACCTCCGCGGTTATTTCCAACGGCAAACGGATTTCCCCCTGGTTTTCTCATCTTATTTTCCTTCTTCTCAACTTCAGATTCCTCTCCACAACAGACAACTCCTCCCAAACTCATTTTCCTACGAAGTCTTGCGAAAGTCGATCGTTTTCTCAACACAGTCACCTAACACCTTTCGCGATACAGTCGTCTCCAATTCTCCCAACAGACACTGGTTTTTCACCTATCATCGGCATCTAACTCGTATTTCTCCTTTCTTGCCAGTACAACTGGTTTCACGCCTTCAGAGCCCCCATCGTGTGTGTATATGCTCAACTCACCCCCCCCTCCCCTTGTTCAAGTCACATCTACTTGTACGTCTAAGTCTCCAAATCTTGTGATATACCAACTCTTCAAATTACAAGTTCGTCCTGAACCAAACCTGTCTTTGAGTCTATCTTGGTCGAAACAGGTCTGTATTCGTGTATGTGAACTCAATTGAGAAAAACCGTCTGAACCCAATCAGCTCAAGCTTGAGGTCAAGCCGGTAAGTTACCATGGGACGACAAAATAAAGGTATGAGCAAAATCTGCCTAAAACTGGCGATAGTAGTCATAGTGATGAAAAATGGCAATAACGAAACTACTTTAACGGGACGAACCATACCCTTCGATTCAGCGGAGGCTCGTCCGGGGCATTTATGCTGACTAGGCACCTCAAATGCCCCAGAGCTCAAATTCGCTCGAGACTTTGCTGCCATCAGTTGTAACCGAGCCAGTTCCCTCGTCGCCGTGTCGCCCACGCTTACGTTTGTTCCCACTCAGTTCCCTGTCTGTGGTGGTAAAACTTCCTGGAATGTAATTCGAGAATAAAACTCTGTGTTCGAATTGCATTTGGCTTGATATCGTACTAACATCCTGACTCTCTTAGTGCGATGCTGCTTACTATATTACCCCCCCCCCCCCCGCCGTAACAATACCTAAAAATTCGCGTACGTAGGGAAATGACGAGAGCAGCACGATAAATTACCTAAAGTTTCGATGAAAATCGATTTTAGTGTAGTTGTCCTTATAAACTCCACTCAAATGTTAAATTCAGAAAAATTCAGGTGGTTGTTCAATCAAGTAGCTATACAATGAATATATGGGAGGTCCTCCAGGAATCTCGGAATTAACTAACTCCCAAATAATCGCGTAGACAATCTCTTGAATGACACGTGAATTGTGTACATTAATAGCCGTGACACAAGTAGCAACACCACAATAAATTCTAGAATTGGCAGTAGGTTATGAAATTAGGGGAGAAACACTTTTGAAAAATGTTAGTCAAAAAATGACATACGCTCGAATTTCCACAAGTCGCCATCACGATTATGAACATGCATTATGTATTTCATATGCGCCTTCCAATGACAATAGGTCGTTATTGGTAGCCATTAAACGCCCCTTGCCAGGCGCTCTTGCATATTACTTACCTCATCACGCCATCCATAAAGCAGGTGACCCAGCCACTAAGATCACAGTAGTGTTCCCAGGCTTCTTTCTCTAGTCACTCCCCCAATGACTCTCTCATACCTGAACTTCGGCTCCAGCTCGACATCCGCTCTGTAATTACCGATTTTCGCAAGGATAGGTACGTCTTTATGGCTAACATTCGGCAAATGTTACGGCATGTTCAACATCTGAAGTGTACCCAACTGTGGCCTGTGGCACAGCTTCAGCTCCCTCGTTTGCGTACCATGTTCTGCAAGCCCTGGCTGATTCCTCAACCTTTCTGCAGAAGCCCAGATCTTACGTGAAAGGACTTACGTGGATGACACGAATGGTGGAGGCTCTTCTATCCCCTCAGCTATTTATGCCTGAGATGCAGCAATGGAGCTTCTTCCACAATGCGGTGATTCGGGTTGGTCTGACAGAGGAAAGGAAGCTACTTCGTTTGTTGCTCGGCTGGGAGAGTCCAAGTTTGCTCGGAGAGGTTGATGGATTCATGGATCTTCGTATCCAGTCAGCGACATTAATATAGTTGACACATTCGTCAGAGATCCCAAGCCATTTTACGCAACCGTTCAAAATTAATGCACTCGGTTGATTGAGACGGCAACGACGTAGGCGCCGGACTTTCAGCTAAGTCTTGGCTGGGGGTGGCTACCATCTTCAGTTAAACCTCGGACCTGATCGCGCGAAGTTAACGAGTATATCCGGCCCAGAGTACCAAATGCTTAATGCAAAATGAGTAGAGGTGAACTGGAGGGAACGCAAGAATTAGTCAGGAGACTGTAAAGCCTGTAATGTTCAGAATTACACGTATTGATAGATGAACACGTAAAACACTTGAGATCATGGTGAGGAAAGTTCAGAATGAAGTCACTGGGGAAGGGAGACGTGTCATGTTTCACTGTGTTGACACACGAGGGTAAATTCGGAGGAGACTCGGGTTGGTAGTACTGACGTAGCAGACGGCGAACGAGAGGACATGTATACCTTTAGTTCGTGGGAAACCCGTAACAGGGAAGTCATTTAATCACGCAGGATAAAACCTGGACCATTGACCGTGGTTTTCGGGGTGAACGTATATTATAAACAGAATGGAAACAGATTTGATTAGTAGCTAGGCAAAGGAAAGTTCTGTGGTGCGTCGCACCTGATATTTTTTTATCAAATATTTTTTATGCGCAGATCTAAATGACATGACGGTACTGCAAAATGTTGGTTTTTGAGAAAATTAGGAAAATGATCGACAGTGTCGACAAAAAGCGATTTTAGGGTTGTTTTTTAATTGTACGTTTCGCTCATGCGGCACTAGCATCCTCAAAACTCGGGGTGGTAATCCAACAAGCTACTTATACATTAGAATATTGATAATAGCGACGACATAATCAGGAGTGACTTCAGATATTCGGGAATTCGAGGGTACGACTAACATATTTCGAAAGTGTTAATACTATCCTTACCAGAAAAAGATCGCTGATAGTCCCGTAAATTACCTTTCGTATGAACCGAGTGAAATACATATTGACGAGTAGCTCCAATGTATTATGCACTTCATCGCATAATTTCATATTCGAGCGACTTCTTTCCTTCAGTTCCGTTAAAATACAGCTTCCGAGTTATTCGACTTCTTCGGGAAAGACGTGCATTCATATGAAAAGGGTTCCTTTTACTTATTCGTGAGGCGTTCGTTTGTCTCAAATCTGTAGAAAACCTGACGCACATGCGAAGCTTTTGAAAGAGAAAAAGAGGCCCCGGGGGAAATTTTGAGATAAAAGATGAGAGAGGGAGAGTTTCGATTGAGAGAGAGCCAACTTTTTTTCTTTAGAGCCTCTCTCTCAAGAGAGAAGGACATTTTATGAAGCGGCGACAGGCATGCAGCACAATCGCTTTGACCCAGAGCTTGCAGTTGTTGTTACGAGTTTTGATATGACGACACAAAACATTGAATCAACTGGAAAGAGAACGAGTTTTTATGAAGTGCGAGTACTAGAGCGTGCATCTAAACGGTAATGTTATCGAGATATACGTGAGATTACAACGAGTCTACGCTTTGGGGAAGCTATTCAAGGCGATCGTCCGTTCCATTCTAGAATTAGTCTCGATTGTGTGGTTTTCCGTTCCGTGAGAACGCATGTACATAATTTATTGAATTTAAACTGGGGATAGATTGGCCTCAGTTGGACTTGAGGAACACTGCCGTTCACAGCAGGCTTTTAAGAGAGCCATTGAGAAGGTTGCCCAAACAAGCAACATTTTGGGTGCAAGTCCAAACGCACCTAAAATGATGGCAGCCGAAGCCATCCAGGCGAACAAGTAACCCAAACCACGGCAGGGTCATGTAAGGTGGCTGCTTCTGCAGGGCGCTAGGGTAAAGGAGTAACGCGATACCTACCCTTGGGGTCTCACTCAGGGGCACTACAGATATTGCGGGGGGTCGCGGGGTGCGGGAAATAAGAGTTTTCTGACTCGTCTTGCTCTGGTGAAGCAGAGGTAGGTTGGAGCTACAAGGCCAGTATTGCCTCCGCCAACCACTTTCCAAGAACGTGAATGCCATCTCTCAGTCATTGCCGCCGTGTCTTCTTCCTTAAGTTGCTCAATTATAGATTCATGAAGTTCAAACTCCATTCGTCAATATGACAGGAGTGTTTCATTGCGTTGGTCTATAAATATTCGATCAACAACCATGACCCATGACCAAAGCATCTTGTTAGCAGTCCCGTAAGTGAGCCATACGCTCGGTATTCAACAAAGCCAAGGGTCAAGGAAAGTTGGTGCTTCGAACCAGATATTTTCATTAGTTAACATTTTCGACTTAAGTCACAACTGACTCAAGTAACGCAATCGGAATCATTAGTAAGTCGTCTATTTCCACTTAGTGCACTCTAGTTTCACGCCAGAAACACATTCGAAGGCCCTTTAAGATTATCAAGTTGCTAGAAGACGCACTGGAACTCAAAGGCGGCAACACTAATATCGCAACGACAGCGTCAACTCAAAACGTAATGTCTAATATATTAGATGAGGGCTGAAGGTTGGCCATGAGACAGTCTAGCACCGTGTCGCGGTCAAGCCTCGAATTATCCACAGCAACCTTCACGTTCTTGTGAGCTGGGTAATTCAAGGAATCAGGTGAGTAAGGGGGCGTTCTGCACGCAATCCCATGCGGCACGTGAGTTTTGGTAGAGCTTAAGGGAGTTGGAAAGCAAGAGTAAATGCTGTGGTGGTGGTGGTGTGGGGGGTCTTAGCCCTCCTAATTTGAAAATACGTTCTTAAATACGCCTTCCATAGACTGAATCATAGTGTAGCTTTAGATTAATAGTGGAAAACACAGGAAACTTTATTGTCTTTCGTAACACGGTATTAAACTGAAACCATACAACATGTTTCTTGAGGAGTGGACATCTTCTTCCTCTATCGTTCTAACATAATTTTCTTTTTCATCTTCTTCCTCAGCGCGACTTCTTGCGTACTGGATTGGGGCGTTCAGAGTGAAGGCAGCTAGGTTTACGACGTCCCAACAGCTTTCCTCCTGTTACAAGCCGTTTCTCTCGGAGGGCATTTGATGAAACTCCTCCAGACCTTTCCTCTTCTTCCTACACCGTCTTCGCAGTCCCACTCGGATTTTGAAGGTCTGCGTGGGAGACCTGGATCCACTGATATCCTCTGGTTGTGCGTAAAAAAACCAGAGCCAGTAGCACTCTCTTAGTTAAAAGCACTGAGTTGCGTTTGTAACTCAGACCCTACGAACACTCTCAAAGTCTGATTTCTGTGGTCAAGGCGTTGAAGGTGTAGGAAGTGTGAAGGACCATTTCATGCTGTATCTGGTGTGTAGCAACACAACTTCCAATGAATTCCACTATCTGCTGTTTACACGGGCGCTGTTTCGTCGTTCAACGCTTTTCTAAGGGGAAGTTTATCCAGGGCAAAATGTAGCTACTAGTTAGTTGAAAGTACCACGGAAGTTCAGTACAAAAACTACGTTTGAGAAAATTGGAAAAGCGCTACAAATCTCTTTTTCTGCTCTTTCTTGGCTTTTATCTCCGTTAAACGGATGCATGCCGAAATAGTTGTTAACAAAAACAAGATACTCAGTTAAGTGGAGCCAATTCAGTTGTGTTTTGTGGATGATTTCTGGTGACAGGGAGAATTTCGGAGTTGGTTAGGGGTTGAAGGCGGCGAAGGAGAGAAGAATTCGGGCAAATGCAAATGGATGCAGTGGTGCTTCGGAAGAATGAGAACGGGCATTTCAGAGTTCCTTTAGTCGCGCTGCCGGAGGAATATTACACGTAAATCCCAGGGATTTCACTGGAAGCCTGAGGCAGTACAGGACACAGGGATTTGGATAACATTAGGAACCTTCGCGAGAGCTCGAAGGGGCTTCTAATTCAGATGATGCGCTAATGAAGAGAAGCGAAATTCCGTATTTATGTTGGACTCGTAACGCAGAAGCCTCCAGTTCGATACTTTTCACGACTTGCAATTACTTGAGTTGAAAGCAACTTCACGTTTTAGCTCAGTGAAGGTCTCTGTGTGTACTTCTTAGGCCTGTGTACAACCTATCGTATTAACACAAATATATTAACTGTAAGTGAATATTTTGTCACATGGGATTGATAAGTATCGCCCTCAAACTAATGCGAGGGGGGGGGGGCATCGTGTTAAACAACAGTTGGGTTTATTTGGGATCAACTGAATACAAAATACATAATTTCGGCGCGTGGTCTTGTTTTCCTTTTTTGTGAAATAAAGTGAGCATTTCAATAGACGGAAAGGAGCGTTGGGGGACCTAACTAAACCATAAGTGAAGGTTTTACGCATTTTTCTCGCAAAGGGCTTCAACGGTTTTTATCAAACGTTCAAATTATATTTTACAGATCAGTACCCAACTTGGCGTCTGCATAAATGTCTTGGTAAAACATTACGCAAAAATAGGTGTTTCAACCAGGATAGACTAGAATGAATCATGGAGAACGGTTTTAGTTGATCACGAACTTGTAATTGAAGAGTTGGTATATCACAAGATTTGAAGACTTAGATGTAGAAAGAAGAGGTGACTTGAACAGGATATGATTTGAGTATGTAAGTGCAAACAAGGAGGGCTCTGAAGGCGTGAAACTGGTTGTACGGGCTAGGTATGAGAAATTCGAAGGCGAATGAGTTTGGGAGGAGCGGTCTGTTGTGGAGAGGAATGTGAAAAGAGAGGAGGAAATGATATTTCGGAATGTCTAGACAAAGAGGAAATCCGTTGTCAATTGGAAATAACGGAAGAGGTGGAATTTCCATAGGTAACAATAAGCGGTTGAGGTCGAAGGTCTTTGGGGAAACAATGACTTTGCCGTTAAGGGCCAGGTGTCTCATTAGGGCAGGTGTGGGAGTTCAGAGGTCCAAAAACCCATACTGATTCGGCATTTTGCGTCGAACAATAGAGTTTCTTCTTTTCACTTGTCGGTAAAACGGCCCCACCGATCACAGAATGTCTTCACCTAGTGAATAGCTTGTCTAAAAAAAATGTTCCCAGGACTAGCTCCTATAAACATTCATTCAACAACCCAAACATGTAAAAAAATGTTGACTTATTTGGCAGAAGAACAGCTAAAGCCACGTACACCAGCTCTATTCATACAAGGTGTTCTAGATCTGTACCAAATCGTTATGCAAAGCTTGAATAATCGTCTCAAGTTCCTTCCCAAGCTAAGAGAGGGTCTGAAGGAACAATTCAGGAACGAATAGCTCTGCTGATCAATCGAGGGAAACGCCAACCTTCGCATGTTCCGCCAGGAAACGTCGTAATAGTGAAATATGAAGACAAGAAGCGAGTTGATTGGCCCATGGGACTTGTTCTCAAAATTCTGCCAGGCGCTGATGGGCACGCCCGAGTTGCAAAACTGGCTGTGGCCAACGAGTGTCAAGAACGAAGAACGATGAGTGGCTGAAGAGGTGGAGGAATCCATTGAAGCAGCAGTTCAAACGAAGAGTGGAAGAAAGATTCGGAACCCTGAGCGATTTCGACCGTGAATTTTGGGGAGGATTGATGAGAAATCTGTTTTCTTCAGATCTTAACGGGGATTACTGAATACGTAAGACCTAATTTAGTCGCGTGGTCCGTATGTGTGTGTCTGTCATTCATTAAGGTTACGAATGACGTCCATCCATTGGAAAGGGGGGGGGGGGACCAAAATGTAATGAAAACTGCGGTTATTCGCATTTTTCTGAAAAACGGACCCAACAGTTTTGATTAAACTTTCAAATTATCTTTTACTAGCTAGTACCTAACTTTTGTTATGTATAAATATCTCCATGAGAATTCAATGGGCGGATATACAGACCTATGAAGCACAAAATGGGGTTTTTACGCTTTTCGGCAAAACGGCTTTAACGATTTTCACCAAACTCATAGGATGTTTTCAAATAGTTAACAACTATATATTGATCTCAATAAATGTTCCTTTGACAGTTCATTGGACAGAGATAAAAATGGAAATGTTTCGAAAATAATGTTTTTTGCCGCTTCACTGGATTCGGTCTTACTATGTCTTCTAGCAACCAGCAGCAAATTATACTTACATTTTATTTTCCGTAATTATTTCTGTATCTATCTGTTAAACGGGGATAAAAGCCAAGAAAGAGCGGAAAATGAGATTTATAGAAAAATTATCGTCTTTTATTTTCTTTATTTTATTATTTTTATTGTATTCTATGAAGGCGTGGGGATTCCAATTCTCCAATGTCACTCCGCCGTCTTGTGCCTTCAACTTAATCTACGAAATCCGTTGTTTCACACTAAAATTTCATTTAGGGCACTCTCAACTAACTAGTAGCTACACAGTTACGCAGAACTGCATTGAACGAAGACGTACTGGGATATCAGAATGTTGTGTGTAGCCCCAGATATTTCTGAAAACGAATCAAAGAGGACGATCTATAGCTTCAACTGTTCCGCCTGCTCGGCAATCTGCTTCGTCAAAACCCACAGTTTTCTTGGAACGAGTCCCAGAGGTGTACGACTGCGTCTAGATGGGAAATGGTGAGGACACAGTAATTGTACTGAGCCAAAGTCTACTAACTCATTGAAATACAGCAAAAGTAAGAGTTTCATCGTTTGCACTCCCGTCTATCCGTCAACTCGACTCGTCACGTCGTGTCAATTGCCTAGCGTTGCCTAGAAAATGTCAATTCAAGGTCACGTATCGTATACTTACATTTTTCGATGGTGAATGTCATGGGATGGGTCTCGTAGGTTTGGGGCAACATTGAGCTGTGCAAGAGAATCATAAATCGTTGTGTATTCATTTTTAATGGTTGACATGAGTGTTGTTGGGTGCACCAGAAGGGGAGCTTAAGAACGGAGTTGTTAAATGAAGGGGAACTCGGTGAGCGTGAGTCAGGACCGTATTGAGCGTTAACAGAATAGCGATATGAGTTTGAGTATATAACCGCAGACACAAGGGGGCTTCGAATATGCGTGAACTGGTTGCGTGGAAAACTAAATCCCAGGGAATGATTAGAGTGGCTTGAGAGTTGATAGAGGAAGTCTGTAGTGAGCACTGGGAAACGAATATATCTGGGAAGAGCTGTGTGTGTTGGAGAAGGTAAATGAAGTGGAGGGAAGGACATTTTGGAAAGTTCAAAAGGGGAAATCCGTTGCCGCCCCTTTGTCTGAAGGAGAAGCCAACTGAACGAGCAGTTCTCGGACGCTCCTGGGCAAGGCCCGAGCTCAAGATCCCAACTATTTCAGCCTGTGCCGAACAAGTACACGTGATAGGAAACTTGATGTTGTCCGAGGTTTAACGTTCAGGAGATGGGAAGGACCGAGCTTGTTCTGTACTCATTCAACTTCGGTGATACTATCGCGTACTTGTATTGATACTATAGGGAGTGTGTTAGGAACTATCAGGTGCAATGCGATGCGTATCCTGCGATTATGTAGCGCTCGAGCATTTTGGTCGCATTAGTAATTCAACCTTTTTCAACTCAGTTTGTATGAACCTAATATTACATAGCTTTACTAAGCCCTAATCTTAACGTGCCAATGGCCCAGACACTTAGTTGCCTAAACTCATTTTACGATGAGTGACAAGTGCGTTGTTACTTTATGAGCCTGCACGCTTGTGTGGACGAAGTTTGAGTGTTACGTGCACTAGTTTGAGTTCCTGAATATTGTTCAAATAATTAGAAAGCGGGATTTATAATCGCACAGCCGATCACTGTGAGAACTTTTTGCGTTTTAGCGCAGACTTCTCGTACATTTTAAAGAATATATTTCATCCCTTTTAGGCGACTCTGGTGGTTTTATGTTGGGATTGCTGTTGTTGTGCTTTCTATTTTGAGACAGAGGTTAGGAGTTTTATTGAAGAACAATGGCACTTAGTGATTGGAAATAGCGCTGTATTTCACTTTATGCGACAGTATAACAAACTGTGTATCAAAATCTACCGTTATGCATCGCAGTCTATTCGTAGTTGCTTCTACACGTAGACAGACTTTCAATTGTTTCGTTACGAGTTCTTGGATCTAAAATGCACATTATTAACCACAGAGTTCGAGGGAAAATTGTAATGATGATCCGAAAGGCGGAAAGTTGCTCCTAAATGAAGTTCAAGTGAAAAATAATGAGAGGGAAAATTGGTAAGCAACAAGCTGAGCTTTGTCGCCTCGCTAGTCAGTTTGAAGTGCTGAGGTTGCAGCATCGATTTCCAGCTCACCCGGCAGGGGAGGACGACCAACTCTCGCTCTTCTCAACAAGTTCCCTAGTCCCCGAGCGTCAATCTTCCTACCCATCTGCCCTCACCCTCATTCTCTCTCCATCTCACTCTCCCTCTCACTAACCCCCTCGCTCTCTCTCTCGCTTCTAAACCATCGTCCCTTTTTCTCGCTGTTCAATCCAAGACCCTTTTCACCACCCCAGCAGTTATCAGTGCAGTCTTACAATGCTGATCCGAGGAGCTCGTAGGAGGGAATTACCCTCGAGAAGGATGAGGTTTTGCCTTCTTACAAGACGTCAAATCCTTCTTCAAAAGCTTTCTCCAATGCTTTGCTGCAATTTCTTGTTAGCTATTTTCCTAATCGAACTTGACAGCGAAATATCTAGTTCTGAGGTTTCTGATGCGACGCATCACATAACTTTCCTCAGCCGCTAGTAATATATTTATCTCTGTAGCGACTGGTCCGATCTGTTTTTCATTCTGTTCATATGAGCATGGAAGATCACAACTTCAGGCTCAATATGGATACAGGTACTGTATAGTGTCCGATTTAAAACCCTCAGGACTTATCATTCTCAACCATTCTCATTACAATTTATGAGATTGTCAACAGACCTTTTTGGAGGAAGAGTGATAAAAGTTAGTTAAAGAGATGACAGTAGGTTGTTAGGGTGTTCGTAGGCTGTTTAACATTGTTCCGATGAGTGTTGTCCAAATATTTTATACCTCCATCGCGTAGGTAGCTCATTGAACTCCTAACAGGACCTTTGTGAAAAGCTAGGGCTTCATGGGTGGGATTTATTAGAGACAAAACTCGAGTTTCCCTCATGCCTCGAGAAGAGACTGTTCATGCACGGCTCAATGCACTCACATGCGCGACAGGTGGTTATAGAGGAGGAACCAAATGTTTCTCCTAGTTGATGTCTAAAGGCTTCTGCTTCTTCGAAATTTTACCACTGACTGCTGCTTCTCTACTCCTCGAACGAACAGAAGCTTTTGGATCACGTGAGGTTATTAGTGAACTGATGTAACACCATCCTGCTCTCAGCTCGTGTAGCTTCATCAGCTGTAACTCGACACTTTAACGTTTTCCTGTCATTTACATCCTTGAGAACGTCGAGGAGCAGCAACTTGTTGCAGAGCGAGAGTTCAAACATCTCGGATGTGAAGCGACTGAAGTGGAGCAGCATCTAACAGGTGGCATCTCTTCCCGCCCGTTTCATTATCTTCCGTCACCTTCACTGAACGCCTTCTTTAACATAACGAGCTCCATCCAAAGTACCGCTGCTAATATTTTAGCTGGTCCTGGATAAAAATTACATGCAGTAGAACGTAACGAAACCCATTCATGCTCTGATGGTTTAGTGTTCCTAGCTGTTGATACTCAAATCGCCAACCTCCACGAATGACGTATCAACCTGGCGAAATGAAGAATTAAGGAATCCGAATCGCTAAAATTAACAGAAGACCTCCACCAGAAGCTCCATATGCGATATCGTCTACAGTTCTTGAGGTACCTGAAACGTCTGACATTGCAAGTGGAAGTCAAATGAGCCACTCTCGTACAGGCGCGAGCAAAAACGATTCCTAACTGAAGGGAACGGTATGTTTCGGTAATTATCAATTCACTATGTTTACAAGTTGCCTTCCGTTTTTCTCCCTTTCCCAATTGAAATCAGTTCAGCTGTTCATAGTGTTTTTAATCCTACTGTCAACGATTCGTTTCTCGAAGTTACGCAGCAGATTTTTCAAAAATGTTCTCTTCGTTTTGTTTGGTCGGACCTTCGTCGTCTACGAACGTTATCCAGTCGTAGTCGAGTCGGTATATCGAACTAATCAGTTTTATGTGGGCACCGCATCAAGTATCGTTCTCTCGAGGGATAATTATGCTATTTTTGAGTTCCAAATGGATGGAACTAGTGCGTTAACCGAATCTCGTTGATTGAAGTTTAATGTCGTCGATAACTTGAACGCCTTCCCGACTCTGAGCCGTCTTCAGGCGCGTTAGATGAAAATTGACCTTCGCAATCGTCGGGAATAGCTGAATGTTGAGAAAAACATAGTTAAGGGGATGGGCGTCGTGGGAATAAGGAAATGAGGCAACGGGAAAAGTGAAGGTACTTTTTTAAATCATTATCGTCGATTTGCGTGTTGTAAAGTGGTTTCGAAACGAATGATTTGAAAATCGGCCGGCGTGCACGACTGTCCTGGATGACTTCATATCCTCCATTCAGAGATGACCGATCTGGGACTCACACACAATGTACAGTAACTGCCGGCCCAATCAATAAATTTACAAACAGCTCAAAGTATTCGATAGACTGGCAAGCAGACGATGGAAACTACTAACCACTAGATATGGCAAACATTTTATCAGTTACAAAAAAATCGATATTCGAGTTGCGGATTTTTATCTCAGTGGGTTCTTAATAACAATTTTTTAAAAGGTCGGTTGATCCAAATTGGTAATTTTTCCGGCGGAAAAGTTCTATAAAATATCCAGGAGAAGCGTTCTTGTACAAAATATGTGAAAATGAATTACGGAGGCCGTGAAAAATCTGTTCAGGTGAATATTGAGTGGATGAAGGAGGCGATGTTGGAGAAGAATGAAAGGGGAGGTTTCAGGGTTTCAGTTGTTTAGATTTGCGTTGCCTGTACTTTCACTAAGAAACTCATATACTATCGAGTCACGATTTTCCTTAAAATATCCTTCCGGGCACAGCGAGCGATGTTTTTCAAGGCTGGGAACGCCACCCCAACCAGGAATCGTCGGAGCTGCAAACTCATCTCCTAACTTACGAGTATATTTCTTTCATCTATTAATGACGAATATTGGAACCATAAATTCTGAAGAGTCTGCCGTTTTTGAAAAACAACTCGTTGTACTTTGTTCTCGGAGCGAGACACCTAAACTCTTATCACTTCCAATATTTAAAATAAAAAGATTTTCTGCAAACACGTTTGTGTAAATTTGATTCGAATGATGAATAATTAATTAATTTGGTCATCGAACCGAATTGAAAAGTTGATATTTTTTACTATTTCTCATCGTTCTTAACTACTGGCTAATTTATTATACCTATTCCGTTATCGTTCGCGATCGCATGATCACTCCGCACACTACATGTTACATCATTTATCGTAGTTATTACGGTATAACACCAAAGGCTTTACGTGCAATGGGCTGAAAGGAAACAGAAGTATCCATTGCGCCGTATCCCACAACTTTCCTCAGCTCCACGTGTAATTATGAAATCTGTTATCACGGTAGTAACTAAACATGTTTATACGAACTTCATACAACGTGGCTCAATGTAGAACTTAAGGTTCCAAAATGTATGGAGTCGATAATGGTGTAATCACTGCACAGGTGGTTCCTGACTTATCGTTGTGTCATTTGGAACTGTTCATACAAAAATTTCATCAATGAGCTGTTAACGCCGGAGGTAGTTGTTTGTATCTAATAATAATGTAGACGTAAGAAGTGCTGTGGACTTCTGAACGATAACCAAAACGCGTTTGGATTGAACGTGCCTACCCCTTCTTCTTCAAGTCGTTCCAATGCTCAACTGCCCTCGCCTTCTTACCAACGTTCTTCGCCTTTTCGTTCACCCGCACGCGTGCTTCTCGTCTTTTGTCCAACTTCTTGAAGTAGCTGGGTCATCAGTATCCCACTATGGTTGGGTCATCAGCATCCCAATCCCATTCTCTATTGCAATTTGAGAATCAACGATCTGCATCACTACATCTGCAGCACCCCATACGTTGCTACACCTTCATCTGACCTGCTAGCCCGCCTGGATCGCTTTCCTCCGCATTCCCAACGTCTCAGCAACAACAGTCAGACGAAACTTTCTTTCTATTACAATTATACCTGATTATTATAAATGACGACGAAACTCACGCTGGACTGCCGTGACGGACTCGTTATTACGAACGAAACTGTCGTAAGCAAAAACGCGGTGCTCTACTTTCCACAGGTCCATGACTTCAATTGGTAAAAAAATGCTAAGACCTCTCGATTACAATGGTCCCTTCCCCACGTTAGTCGACCCATTAGGGGGGTCAAAAACGTCCGACCTTTATGCCGCCCCTGACCTTAGATTAGTTCCACTTAAATTTATACTTAATATAGTAAGAGCTCCTAATTTCATTTCCCTGTATACACTTGTTACTAATCTTTTATTATAAACTTTTTCCTTTTTTCGTTTACCACTTGGGTAATTGGTTGCCAAATTAAATGAACACCCTTCTTCTGTGGTTCAAACAAGAGCTGCTTTTGACAAAAAGTAGTATACTTGATGTTTTGATCACTATGCCAACTATAGTTAGTTTTGGGGGTTGATTGATTAATTTATCGACCAGGGGAAATTAAGGCCATACATCCTTCTCGACCATTTCCTCTGGAGCTAAAACACAACACAATTCCTCGTAGTGTTAACATTCGAACAATATATAAAGGCCACCGCACAACATAATAGTCATGGTTGGTTTCATGTTTCAGTTCGGTTCATTCATTCATTATTACAGTCACGCCAAAATAAATTACGTACACCCCAACACTGAAAAAACAAATACTCACAGAAACTCCAGCTCTCTGGAAACAGAAACACAAGCAAAACAGCGAGAAGGGTGAGTATCCAACCCTTCTCCAACGATACACAACCTAACCTAAAAACATAAATCGTACACAAAAAAACGCTTCCACACTCGACGACAAAAATGACGAAAGTTAGTTCGCCGAGAGGATCTGGAGTTAGCCTAATATTCCTGCTTCAACAGTAATAGTAACAATACATATAATAATAATAATCCTCTTAGGTCATCAGTGGTATCTGCTCAACAATATCTTGCGAAAATTATTTTTGAATGTTCTGACAGGTCAAATAGCTCGATGTTGTCATTAAACACTTTAAGGCCTTGCACATAAAAGGACCGTGCTAGTAATTCTGTCCTATAACACGAGATTCTCAACACTTCCGTTCCTCGCTCTCGTGTGTCTCTGTGGAGTAGGAACTCGAACTTCTCGTACAAGTAGGCGGGTTTTTTGAATTTGAGGGTATTGAAAACTAAGGTTGCCACTTGCAGCATTCGCCTCTCCCTAATCTTCAACCACCCGAGCTGACGATTGCATGGAGTAAGGCCCCAGTAAGGATCCAGTCGAGGGGCAAAGCGAAGTGCGGCATTTTCAGCTTTCCGTAGCCTGTCTTGGTCTTCGCTTTTGAGATCGGTAAAGGCTGCAGCTGTGTAGGCTCAGCACAAGTCGCAGACGCTCCTGGCGAGGGAAATAAGCTTGCCAAGTGCCGCAACTGGCCGATACTAAGGAAAATAGCATTACATGTCGCGGTAACCGTGGCACATATTGTCCTGTACCAGAACGTCCAGGCTCCTCGTGAAGTCGACGTACTGCACCTGGGTGGAGCCACACTCCAACGCGTCAGCTCACAATACTTTATGTATCCGGGTTGTTTCTGTGCCGACGGTATTCCATGAACACGCTACCCATTACATTGCGAGGTATAATATACACAAAGAAGACAATTAATCGTGGTTTATTCGTCTATTGGTAACACGAGTTGGTGAGGTAGTTAAGTGGTTATTCTATTTCATAAGATTGTAGTTGACATTTCGAGAAGCTTCAGTAGTAGTAAGGGTAGAGGGAGCGGTAGTAGCCACTGTAGCCAGCGTAGGGGTAGGCACCATAGCCACCATAGCTCAAGAAGACGTCTTTCTTTTGCCGTTCTGACCCTTCTCCACGAATCTGAGCAAAGACTGACGCGACAGCAAGAGCTGCGAGGACTGCGAAGAGCTGGAAGGTTTAAATATAAATTATTATGTTTTCGTTTTCATTCAGTTAATATATTGTACATGTGCGACCAGTGATATGGCGCGAACTGGCTCCATTTTCCTCTAGTCCGCATATCCGTGGATGAATGGGGCTGTTGCATGCTAGTAGAACTAATAGAAATGGTCCATTCACCGCTATTCCCCCTCGAGAAGACTCTGTTTCTTCATCACCTCGTTATGCCATAGTGAAGCCCCTCAGTTTGAGTAATCAGTACCATCCATGACAAGCAAAGGACTCCAGTACAGCCACCGGTGGCAAGCACAAACATCTCCCACGCCATCCACCTTCCTTCATTACGGTGTTTTAAATTATTGTTCTTTTGCACACTTAATTGGATTGAAATGAGGTCGTTGGGGTCATGTCTGTGCCAACCCGTTCTTCTTGTTTAGAATAGGCAGTCGACGCTGCCCTAAACATCATCGTCCTCCATCGGTTGCTGGGCATATTCATTGGGTGAAAGATCTCTGACACTACTCACCCCGTCGTAGGCGAGCAGATATTGCTGTTAGGCCAGCACGATTGCAGCACGCTTAGTGTGAACACCACCCTTTATGATGTGAAACTTTCCCAGCGCAACCATCAGTTTCTGCATTGTCTCATTCGGCAGAACAGGGACATGGCTCGGAATTTCAAAGTTTGTAACACTCTGAAAGTCTTGAAATTTTAAATGAACGTAAAGTATTGAAGTGGACTTACGAAAAATTTGAAGGATGCCATTGCTTCTTTGTGGAGAGGGTTCTGCACAATGATGTTTAGCTTCCAGGTTTTCGCGGCTTTTATACGGAATGGTAGGCTCCCCTCTAGGTACTTATTGACTCTTCTGTCGACTCCGGAAATAGCTTGAAGCCTCTGATTTCCTAATGTTCAACGATTATCAGGTTATCATTGAACAACGAGCTTTGCCGCGCTATCGTTCGCCTATTGCCTCGATAATTCCTATTTCTTCGGGTATTTGCCCTCCATTTTCTTTTCATACTTTTGTGTCAGAGTGCTGCCACCAACTTCTCAAAACTTGCTCCTAAAATAGTCGCTGTTTATTGACTTCGCTCGTTTATTGTTCGGGAATTCGCTCGCTCGTTTGGAGTTGGACAAAGGGGGAGCTTTCCTAAAAACTTTGGGTAGCTTGTAGTCCCCGGGCGAAGGATAGTGATGTCAATTATAGGACGTACAGCAAAACTCCTCCGATCCACTGGCTGATCTGTAGCAGGTGAGACATAGGCTCTTCAACGAATGCATTGATGACCCTAATGAATCTTCGTTCTTCTGTGTTGCTGTAGGCAACCAACCCACAATCCTCCAACAGGATGAACTCGTGTGTCGCACCTGTGTAGAACCTACACATTCCACTGCTCAAAATGTCCATCCTTCACTCATCCTAATAGCCTGTACCAGGTTTTTGAAACGTAAAAATAAATACATTGAGTAAATACTCTCCCTATTACGATTCACTGATTCTTTTCACTGCTAGTTAGTTGTCACTTTAAAATAGCAGATCTTACGTAGAACGCATTTTTTATACCATTATGTGCATGGCAACTAGCTCTGGTCTAATGAGCAGGGGTTTCGATCTCCCTGCAGTAAAGCCTTCTGATATCTCCTGCTACCCCAAGTGGCACATTCAAAATCTTCATTATGCAGTTCAGAACCACGCAAGCGGACGTTACTTGTGCCCATCTATCGATTAAGCTGATGTATTACCCAAGTATTTCGAATATATTGTGCGAGGAGTAATCCTAGCCTGGCACCTGTACTGTCAGCAGTTCTTGAGCTGCAGTTACACCAAAGAAAGTAATGGGAATCAGATGATGAGGGTGAATTTCCCCTCAAGCGCACAAATTGTTGTCTCAGAGTGTGTGAAAGAAATGATTGAGCAATTCCGCAACATGGGGCACGATGAAGACAGCAAGATCGATAAAAAGGGCCACGTCGATCGATTCATGGGGTAACAGCTGCGGGAACGTACTATGAATCGACATCGAGAACTATAGGACGAAAGTATTTGGAGCTCCATTTGGGAGAGCGAGGTCCGTTACCTCGTTGAACCCAGAGAAATCGTTACATAATGGTCATAAAGAACTATTGTACCAAACGGCCAGATTCCATTGCAAACCCTGATGCTGAAGCAACTACTGTAGCTCGAGATCTGGTTGACCATGCGATCATTCGATTTCGGGTGCCCTAAGAGAGTCATTCTGATCAACGACGGCCTTCCTGGAATTGGCAAAGTTGTTAAGGGTGCGCAAAAAAAGAGCGAAGTCCTTGCATCCACTACGCGATGGCCAGTAAAGAGGCTAAATCGCACTCTATGGTTAATGCTGCCTTAAGTGCTCGCAAGATAAGGATTTTCTCCAGGGAGAATGGTTTTTGGCGAGAAGCTCCAATTACCTTTCCAACCTGGGAAACCAGCCACAACAGGAAAGGAGTTGAGTTGAGAACGAAGCTTGACAAGATCCACGAAACAATAAGTCAGAGGCTTCACGAAGGTGACAGAGTGAGGTTTCATAATCTCAAGATGCGAAAGGGGCTACTTCCAAAGCTACAGTGAGTGGCCTGCACAGTTGTGAGTGCCCTCAATGGTGTTGTCAGCATTAGGACAACATCTAGGATCCATTTTTAGAAGAGACGGGGTAGCGTTATGGTGACGGCTGGCGCAGCGACCGAGACCGGAGACACCGACTGTGTCTCGATCTCTTCGGCATCAACTGTGAGTCGAGACTGAGAATTCAACCAAAACTGCCATTCATTCCGTATCGTAGTCTGTCGATGAAGTCAGTTGTGTGTTGTGTTGACTGTTTCACTAATCTTGAAAGTGTAATGGAAAGGCAAACGAGAAAGAAGACGACGAATTACTCTTATACTATTATTACAAATCAAAGAAAAGGTTGCCTATTGTTTGATGACAATATGCTCAGGTTTGACGTTGTGAGGGGCGTTCACTTGGTCCGTTGATGTCTTCGAGCTCATACTTAGAGATGACACTAAATACATTGGCAATCTTCGTCACCAAACGCACCCATTTTTCCGGTAAATGCTGGCGCTTTTACCGCCGCCTTTAGAGAATTGTGTTCCTGTTGCTAAGAGTTTGTTGTGCTGGAAATGAGAGTGGTTTAATTTGGTTAAAAATAAATCAGTACTCGCTCTGGTTTTGAGCTGAAACGTCGTTTGAATTGTAAAACAATGCATACTCGTATGTATCAACAAAGTTGTGGGTATCACGACACGTATGTATGAGAAAAAAATGTTTCACTCATTCGGTCTTTGTTTTTATGCGCAATTTAAATGCCTTTCACATGAAAATTTGCTCATGACCATATTCTTATTTTATTTGGGAAACGGAGAATGATGGAATGGTAAATGCGATGACGTTTGGAAGTTTGGCTGGTGCCCTCTGGCTGACTGTGGTTAACATTTCGTCTTCTTTCTCCGCGTTACTATCACTCAAATCAGAAGACCCCGATTTTCGAACTCTGGAGGAGAGGACGTTTGAAGTTCACGTACAAAATGAAAGATTAACTTCACGGCGAATACGTGCAGGAGGGGATCCCCTGGGTTCAGTTCTCGGTCCATATTTGTACTTATTCCACTGTCACAACCAGTCATCCGATTTTTCAGGGATATATACAGATGACATAGTTTATCCTGTTTCTGGGCCGAGTGCTATTCCTGTGGCGAGACTTCTGCAATCCAAAATAGAAATACACGAGCAGTGGTGTGCAAAGTGGGAAATAAAAATTAACCCCCTGAAAGCACATGCCACGACATTCACCAATAAGCGGCGTTATACAGAACCACCGCTAACGTTCCTAGGTGACGCTATGACAAATGTCCGATCAGTTCGGAGTGATCCTAGAAAGACATCGTACATTCGCGGACCATATTTCTGTATCGTTGCATCAATTACGCTCCTGTGTGTTCTGCTTACGGTCTCTTATGCAAAACCTGACTACCTCCCTGCACAATAAAGTACTTATGTACACTTCACTTATCCGACCAATATGGACACTAGGCTGAAGTTAGCTACGTATTCATAATCGAAAGTTTGACCTTTTGCCTAGCCGTCCTCCCCCGATTCTAAATATGTTTCGTGTCAACCGCTGGGATGGATGTGCAAACGGTTAAACTTTCGGTTATGCATATAA
The DNA here is from genome assembly GCA_020466155.1 of Pachypeltis micranthus. Classification (NCBI taxonomy): domain Eukaryota; kingdom Metazoa; phylum Arthropoda; class Insecta; order Hemiptera; family Miridae; genus Pachypeltis; species Pachypeltis micranthus. Next base: position 47,797,914 of record CM035769.1, read on the forward strand.
TGCCCAGTATATGGACTTACTCCATCGCTGTCTGGGGCACGTGTTCGCCGTCGCTATTCTGCCGGATTGAGCAACATCAAGAAGCAATCCTGCATGAGAATATCACCCACACACCTTCATTTGTTCGCAAAATGACCGTGTAAAATGACTTCTCACTAGAAACCCCTACGGCCCTTTTAGATCGCATCATGTCAACATTCCCTAAGCACAACCACCACCACTCCAATCATCTGGACCAAGAAGGCTTTGCCAGACCGTTGTATCAACGCCTAGTACAGGAATGTAGAGATATCACCTTGTACTGAGCTAAGTGCTTAACCAGCATTTATAGAAAAACAGGGTGTTCCATCACGCCATATATTTATAAATGATCTTAGTAAAGTTATTTACAAAAAACAACGGTAGCCTAAGTCCAGTGATATTTAGTGCGTTTTCAACGAATTTCCACGACAATTCGTGCGCACACTTCAGCTGTTTGCCATTCTCGCGCATCTCAGTTCTGGTTTACTGTGACCGGACGGTCTCGTGTCGGCCCTTATACGAGCGACGGGAAGGGTTTCGTACCACAGTCTCAGCGTAAATGTGGTAGAACCGTCATTCAATAGACGTCATCTCTGCGACTGGGAAAATGTGACGTCAACCAAGTGGCGCCTATTCTGGATATCAACCACTTAATGGCATCTGGGGAGTAATTCGTTTTTCTCCTTTGCGGTATAAAAGCCGGGCGAACTCGGATGAGACGCATCATTGCGCAGGGAACTTTACAACGAACATTAACAATGGCTTCGCTCAAATTCTTCGTAAGTTCAATTGTTCACAATCTGTTCATAGAAAGTTAAAATTCGAATTGTAAAACGTCAAAAGTCGATGGATTGAGGTATTTAAGTGTACATGTTTCACTGTTTGGAACTCACAAAATAAAGAGAACTTGAAAAACCAGCGGAATTAATACAAAATATTCATCTAAACTTCGGTTTTTAGGAATAAGTTGTGCGGGGCCATTCAGACATTATATGGACGATTTCAAAGCATTACTTATAGAGAAATGGTTTTGTGTGGTTAGATTCGAAGACAATAAAATAACAAGAAGAAGTGTGGGGAAGTTGCTTGACTAGAAAATGAGTGATTGAGATAAATGAGCAGAAAGCACATAAATTGCATTTAACAAACAACTTGAAGCCGTGGGCATAACATGAAAAAAGAGATAATTCAATTGAAACTGTTTGGCCCAGAGACCTTCTGGTTATTTACTAGCAACTCGTCAATGACCGAGTTCCAAACGACAAGGTGCAAGACTTCATGTTCCGCGTTTCCCTTTGAACATCGCCCTTTATGTTCCCATTGCTGTCCGTGATGGCGCGCAGACGAAAACGCATCCTGAATCTGGACTAATTGCGCCAACTTAACCAGGAATCTAGGAAAGATGGGGAAGACAGTGCCTCACTAGGAGGAAGGGCGAATAGAGATGCGGGGGAGTTGAGAAATAAAGGGCAAATAAGGGAAACGAACAAATTGAACAAATTAAAAAAAGTATATTACGCAAAATAAAAAGTATTTCGCGATTTAGCCTGTTCATTCTGACTAACCGTAGCTCGTGGCTCGTTGAAAGCTCACACGTTCTAAATGAAAACATCAAGTACACATCTGCTCGCGTGTACATTAAAGTTTACGACTCGTTCCAGGTGTTATCAAATGGATTTGGATGCAAACCTTTTTTTAAAGTTCTCCATTGTAAATGATTTGACGGGTTCAAAATTCCTTCATTTACCGCATAAATTGAAGATCGATAGAAAAATAACTTTGTGGAGGGTGTTCTTCCATAATACTACTATATTGGCAACATGTATGAAACACAAGTTTTTCACATTTGAACCATTCCAGCTCTTCGCAGTCCTCGCAGTTCTTGTCGTCGCGTCAGTCTTTGCTCAGATTCGTGGAGAAGGGTCAGAACGGCAAAAGAAAGACGTCTTCTTGGGCTATGGTGGCTACGGTGTCTACCCCTACGCCTACAACAGCTACTATCGATCCCTCTACCCGTACTACTACTGATGCCACTGACCAACAAATTGTCAACTGCTTCCACTTTCCTAATTTCCCGCCAATAAAAGATCTTTCCGCCTACTTAACGTTTCTCTTGTCCTCTGAGTGTCCAGAGAGCCTCTTGATATTAGCTCAACGTTCTACAACTATTGCAGCGAGAGAGCGACCAAATGTGTCAACTCAATTCCCTCTTAACGCGCTTTGAGAACTAATTGTTACTTCGAAAAAGCTGGTCCCACTCTGATCCCCTGCACTGAGATCCAATCACGTTGACGCAAACACAGATTAGGGTGTTGAATGGATGGTGCGAGCCGTTGCATTTGAAAATCATCCCTACGGAGGTAATTGCTTGGTGGCGCGCGTTTGAATTCAAAATGTCGATAGCAGCAGTTCTCTGCTCATTTCAACGATTTTGTTTGTTTTCCATCAAGAGCGCAACGTAATCACGGCATGAATCCTCGTTAATAGAAATTGAGTATTTTTTAATTTGTCGCTTCGGATTTAGACAGGTTTAAATGTTTACCAACCGTGTGAGGTTCCTGGGGCTGGGGAATCCCCCAAAACGTTGAGAAGGGGAGTCTGATGATTGATGGTTGTTGGAGGATTGGATAGTGATGAAACAGGGTAGAGAAGTACTCCACGATGTTCTTCTCTTGAAATTGAACCAAAATGGTTTTGATGACAATACTATGAATAATACAATCGGTGGAGATTTTCCTGGTGAAGAATGGCGTTCCACAGCGTACAGTGCTTGGCCTGTCCTTTTCTGTATCGAGTTCAGCTACATATAAATGACTAGATATTCCAAGGAGTGTAGTTGCGTTTGTTAGCATCACAATCTCGTAGAAACTTATTGTTACCCCTTTCTCAGCAAAGTTTTCTCACCACGTAGTACAAGAGTAGCACGGCTCTGTGTCTGGCTTATCCATAACTACCAACTTGATGTCTTTCGAGGAATATGGGCTCACAGGAGACGAAAAACTTTTTGAGAGCCTTTGACACGCTCCCTCACTCCAACACTATCAGTTTCCTCGAGTCGCTTGGTGAGGTCAGGGTCTTTAAGCACCCTTTATCGCTCTGTCTGGTGTCCCACAGGGCTCCCACCTAGGCCCTCTTATTTTCACCTTTGGCGTCAACAACGTTCGTCCTGCCTTGAGCCAGGTCAATTTCCTGATCTCCATGGACAATGTCAAGGACGTCGTGACTGTGCCCTCCTGTAAAGCCTCCACTTCCTCTCAGACTGGAAGGTCCAAGTGGGCCTTTTTCTCAACCTAGCAAAATATGCTCATGTGCTCCACACCTATTCTACGTACAAATCACCTGTCTGTCTATAGTAGAGGACCATGAAATACTTTGGGACACCCAGCTATCTTTCCCCACCATATTGCTCATGTTTCCTCTCGTGCACTGCTCAGTGCGTTCCCTTCAAAATGCCAAGGAGTTCACGTGTCTTCCTGCCCTGACCAAACACTCCTTCTTCCTATTCCATCATCTGGAGCCCATTCTGTGATTGTCGCATAGAGCGAGTGTCATCGAGTCTTCCTTCGCTGCATGGCCTTCAAGGTGGGAATCGCTCATTCCGATATTGACTACGGGTTGCTCTCCCACATACAATATCTCCCAAGGCCTGCTGACTGCCATTTCATAATTGACACGGCCTTCTTCTACAGCCTCCTCGCAGGCTGGCTGGACGCTCCCTGCATTCTCGCTCAAGTACACGTCTAACGTCATGCAGACTTTTTTCCGTTCCTTTTCCCCTTATACTACAGCACCTACTGCTTATTGAGCCATTTACCCTGCACAGGTAACTTGATGCTTTCATCCACTCCCCACCTTGACCTACTGTCTACCTAAAGCCTCTTCGTAAAATCCGAACTACATTCTGTCCAAACTAAGCCAAATAATTCGGAAATAAAACCGAGAAAAACGCTAGGGCGTGGTGGACATTTCCGCTCCTGGTATAGCACAGGCTTGCACAGTGCTCAGTCCTCAAGCTGCCCTCAATGAGCGAGCACAAACATGAGTAGGTCTGAAGTCCAACACACTATTCAGACAAATGAAAAGTCTCTCGTTCCCTACACTGAGCCCTAATGCAAATGTTGAGACGAAATTCTTTGTCACTTCCCTTCCGTTACTTAATACACGGTCGAAGGAATCTTACATAATCAATGTGCATTGCTATCGTACTACATTGGTATAATTAAACAGGTAGACGGTTGTCACTTCATTTAATCAGTTAAAACTGGAAGAAAATAGGTTAATTTTGCTCTGTAACTAATCTACTACGTTCAAATTTCTAAAACGTATTTATCAAAATAAACGTATAAGATTTGTATTCAAATGAACGGTTCATGCTTGATTGCACCTGTAAAAGACGTTTTACAGGCAAGTTTACAATATGCTGGTAATTGATAATAGAAGCTAGTCTATAAAACTATCCAGTAAAGAAGACATGCAAAACACGTGATTTTCGCGTAGGAATTGAATAACAACACTTGCAGGAATAATCACGTGAGAATCCGAACATCAACTAACTAACCGAACGAAAAGTGAAACTGAAAACGGTAACCCGCTGGGCGCTTGTAAAACATGCGTTGTCATTTGAAGTTTTATACACTTCAATTACAATAAATGGAATGTAACAGAAAAATGGGGGACTGTGTGTGTGTGTGTGTCGGAGGGCGGTAAATTCCCCTTTGAGCTGCTTTAGGTGCCGTTGTTAATTTGTTAATTTAGTTGCCGTTCAGTTTGAGTTATTTTGTATTTTATATGAGTTCATGATTGCCAATCTGTTAACTTTTGGGGACTGTCCGGACCCCGAGGCATTAAGAACGCCCTGAGAAACGGTTTCCGGGGTGTCCACTTATGCGTGGGTGGGCTCGTGGAATACCTGCAGATATCTCAGTGGTCGAGGGTTCGCTGGAGGTAGTCCCTGTACTAATTCCCCCTATTTTCCCTTGCCCAATGGGGCGGAGGCAGGTCATGGCCGAGAGACTGGCACTGCCTCCGCACACCCCTATATCGGTTCGTTAATGTACCCACATGCGGTTGTAGCTGCCATAAACAAGTACAACACACTAGTAAGCTACTACAATAAAATTAACACAGCCAAACGTGCTAGGAAAATAAGACACCTTCTGGCCAGAGTGGTGATTGTTAGGGGGGGATACCTGTGGCTCAATTTCCTTTTCCAACACGAAAGTTGAATGGTACGTGTATTAGCCACCATTTACATAAAATACGAATTTATGTGCTATTGTTGTTTAGATACTACACTTTGACCGATTTGAAAAAGTTGCAGCGCACTTTCCTGTTAAGGTGCGTGCAGCACTGACGCAATTAACAACGGGCATGAGAAATCGCTGCTAAGTACGAGTAGAGTGTTGTGACGGCCATCAATGGTCATTGCTGGTTGTCACCGTAAATGGCGTTCAATATTTGCAGAGCGGGACGAGCGTTTCCAATCAACCGTCAAACGCATACCAGCCATGAACGCACAGTCCAGGGTTCTCTAATGTTGATCTTCTCTCAAGCGTAGGCCTCGTTGGAAATGCTAACGACGTGCTCTAACACGCTTTGCGACGGCAATGATTTTGACGATTGATTTTCCGTTCCTGAATTACGGAACGGCACGGCACTTAAATGACGCGACGCGTCTTATCACGCTGCCTCCTGAGTCTGCCCTGTCGAGCGCATCCTGTTTCCTCTCGCAACAATCAACGAGCGGGAAGGCCGGTTATTCACGAGGATGTCAATTCCTTCGAAAGGCCAAGTCGCTAGGCCGTCGGCTCAATCTCGTCGATTCAACTTCAGGGAACTGTATTTGTCGTTTGATTCGTGGGGTGCTCATTTGCTTCTACACCGGCCGTGGGTTTTATAATCTATGATTTTGAGGGGAAATAATGAGAAGACGTCAAGTATGACAAGTGTCAACCCCTATGCGGTTAACGGCCCGAACTGCAGGCAGACATAAACAGAACTGCACAAATCCGCTTAACGTTTCTGCGTCGAAAGTTCAACGTGTTGTATATTTAAATGTACTGTCAACTTCGTTAGCAAGCTGTTTGAGACACACCCACTAAAATGTGCGAACGTGAAATTATTGTTTTGAAACCGGGTTGAGGAAGTGTTTTCCTCTACTAACCCTTTCAACTCGTTCAACAATCTGACCAGCAAACTAGGTTTTCGAAATTCTACCAAGTTCATAAACCGACTCGCTTTAAATTAAGGTTTCCCACAAACGTAGTGAGTCTTCTAAGCCTTCGCGCGGTAAATCGGTCTAGGAGGTGAAGGTAAGCGGTTGTACGTAATTATTCAATGCATTTTATTCCAACGACAATCAGGATCAAGAGACATGACGTTTAATAGTAGTGCGGGTAGGGGCTTCTGTAATAGCCACCATATCCGGAGTAATGGTACGGATATCCGCCGTAGCCCAGAAGAACGTCTTTCTTCTCACGAGCAATTTCTTCAGCGCCTGGGAAAGCGAACACTGAGCTGATGGCGAGAACAGCGACCACTGCGAAGAGCTGAAATATTTAAATACCGTTATTAACAATATCACGATACAGATGGACGGTTTGGATTCAGTTCCAACTTGCGCACACATTTGTAGGCCCAGTGGATGTCCCCTGAGTATTGTTTGTCTACTTCGTCCGCTGGGACAGACACACGGAAAAGTAAAAGACAAAGAAGAACACGTAAAGATCACGAAATAAAGACATTTCGGCTGAAGGGTCGTCGTCAGACTGAACAACAGGCTGCCCGCTATTTTGAGAAAGGCGAAATGTTGATGACCTCCAAAAAAAAAAAAAAAAATCGGGCTACCGGCGTAGGTTTTTGTTATGCAGAAAATCTGAAACAATTCAGGAGTCATTTTTTTGACATTTCAAACCAAATTTCAAAATTCCACCTTCCTCAAAATAGTGGGCACCCTACTGAACAAGTCTTCATGCTGAGGTCATAGGAAAGGAGATCGATGTGGTTGCAGACGATGGAAGTGGAGAAAAGGGAATGAGGTGAAGGTATTCCGCTTGACACCTTAGGCTGCTTAATGAGGGGTAACTACGAGCCGCCATTAAGTAGAAAGAAGCAAAAACGGTAAAAATGAAATGCGACTCGTCACATAACATTCCTAAGCCCCACTTTCGTGACTTGAGCTACTTATCCAATTTATTTCGGACTCAGTTCGTTTGGTACAACGTAACTTCACTACACGCGTGGTTTGTTAGACCTTAAAATTCCGAAATTTATCGAGTTACTCCTAAGTATGTACGGGTGATATGATTTTTTAGCGCGGAATTATAGGAGAAGATCCGCGGGAAAAGTTAGCTACGAATGTTCGAATTCCAGGATTTCTGAGGCCGCTCTCGATCATCTCATGACTATTATTCAACTTCCATCGTATGTGCATTTTATTGGACTACCTGGATCTCTGATTTTTTTCGAACGCTAGAGTCATATGGGCGAAATTTGTGATAAAATAAAGTTCAGTATATTCGCTTTCTATCCAAAATTTCTTTCATAATGCACTGGGCTACTCTTCTCATTCTCACCCGTGGATGACAGTTTTACGATTCACGACGCGCCGTTCAATACAAAACATTCAATCATCATCGTCGAACCGTTTTTGAGAACGAAATGGGCGTTTTGATCGCATTAATTACTTTTTGAGTCGATTTTGCTCGTACTGCAGGCACAATATCATACTTGAGTAGATTTGGTTCTGTATTTTGTACTTACATATTTTGCTCTTCGGGGACGTTTCTGTAAAAACATTGTGAACCTAAATATTGCAGCTTAAAACGCAGAAGATCAATTTTTTGATAAAACGGATTTAACCTTCGTTGGGCGTCTATAACCGGTCAATACTTTTATATAGTTCTTCATAAATGTTTTCTCGATAATCCGTTGATTGGAGCAAAAAACGAAAGATGCGCGTTTTCGAATTTTGTGAGATAAGTTCTGAACTGACTGACGAATCTGACAATTTATATCTCAACGTCACCGAACGAAGATTCAAATTAAAACGTAAATAAAAAATAAGGTAATTTGAATGTCAAACTTTTTCTTCAAAATGACCAGCGATTTGCACGCTGGGTGGTTTTAACGAACCAGTTAATGTTACGGCGTGTTGTTCCTGTCATTGATCCAGAGCAAAGCCGCGTGACCATTCAACCGAGTCAAGGGATCAGATCAGTGTTCATGTTTTATCTTAACATCGCTCATCTGCCTTTGTAACAATTGGCATTCAGTGGTGAGCGAACCGCGATGTCCCTCGGCCTTAAATTCATCGCGAATAATTGTATTTTGTACACGTTCCGTCTGGGGAGGTTTTTAGCGCTGAGCGCATCAAAGGGAGCGGTGAACTTGTGGAATATGTTTGTTTTCCGTGCTAGAATATCGTTCATTTGCGGTAACTTGATAAATTGTCACGACATAAAATCGAGTCTTCAAAGGTAACGCAGCAACACGTGCCGTAATCCGCCCTACGGAACAAAAGGTATAATTTTGTACTCACGAAAACTTTGAATGAAACCATTGTGCCAGTTGTTGGTAACTTGAGCATAATAGACTTCGCCTCCTCACCAACTTATATACCGTTTTCTGGTAACGATCTCCTTCTCTCGGGCCACCGCTGCCATCTCCCTGTTTAACGTGGATTTAATGACAATGCACGACGTCTTGACGAGTCTTCCTGATAATTCTCAACGTACGGAAGGGGACGAATTACCCAGATCGGAATCGTATATAAGAAGCGTCTCGTCGAAGCGGGAGTACAGTTCCACTAAGGGATATCCACACAGTATCAATGGCTTCACTCCAAGTCCTCGTAAGTTTGACTTCTCAATTTTCACATAAAAACTTGTCAACAGTTTCGTTTCACGATTAAATGTGTTCGTTTAAATAGTTTGAACGCTTATACTTCAAATTTGTACTAAAACAGGGACTTCCGTGTGATACAAACATCTTCGCTTTTGTAAAGTTTGTAATTAACCGAAGAACCGTATTTGTCCGTATTTTGAGGCCCCCTTAATAGAAGAAAACCGTCAGTTCTGTGCGTGGTTTGTGTTTGTGAGACCAGGATCGTAACGCCGTGGCTGCTCGCTGTCATGCTTGTGGTAACCAGTTGGAGTCGATGAATCATGTGGTGCAGGTGTGTCCGCGTGCTCATGTGGGCTGCCTGCAAGCGGGTTGCTGATGCATAGTCACCCGATGGCTAGGAAGTGGAGGGGGAGAGACACTACCGGGTTGTCTCTGGAGAAGAACTGAGACCTGGCGTTGTCTGCAGTGATCCTGGATGTCTAACAGATGGGATCTGGCGCTCTTGCAGCTTTGTATCTTGCTAGCCAAGAAGCGCAAATATGGCAGGGTTTTCGAATGGCATTGTTGGAAGCACATAGAGTAGAGGTTGCAACGTTGACTGTGCCACGGCTGGATGGAAGAGCTGAGGAGACGCAGCGGCTGGGTGTGTCAGCATGCGTTCTCCGAGGGATCACCACTTGTCTGAACTGGTGGTCGTTCTATAGTGAAATATCCTTATACCCTTCTTTCCTTCCCCCTTCCTATCAATCTATCCTACCCCGGCCTACCCTTTTCCTTAATTACTATTATTTTCTATTTTTGGGTGCCTCTGTCCATTTACAGCGAGCTTTGGTGTAAAAAGAGTGTATGTGTCCGTGTATAGTTCGGTTTTCGGGAACACTGCTGGACAGGTTGAGCTGTTTCTTCCGAATTAATTCTGTGGCTATCCTGTTAAACGACGATGTATGTCAGGATAGTTCAGAAAGTGATATTCGCTCAACAATAAATGCTGGTTAGAACAGTTCCAATGACTTTGATCAACTGTACAGAGTACTATTCCAGTTTGATGTGCTGGGATAGCGTCTGAGGTTGTAGGCATGGCGACGGAAGCCAAGGGCCTCCTTACAGTATTGACGCTTTGAGGAGGCATCACATCGGTGATTTCGGTTAATTAATATGACGATTAGGTAATTAACGTGTTTATATCATTGTCTAGCTCTTCGCCGTGCTCGCGGTCCTCGCTATCGGCTCAGCATTCGCCTTCCCCGCTGAAGAGGTCGCTCGCGACAAAAAAGATGTGTTGTTGGGCTACGGTGCTTACCCCTACTACAACCAGTACTACAGAGAACTCTACCCATTTTATTTCTACTGAACGCTCTCGACATCCTAGGCCTACACCGTTATTCATGCGCTTCAACGATCTTCAACCGCTGTCTGAATAAAGAGCATTGATAACAAATATTTATTGATGTTTTTAGTTGACCAGCTCGGATTGATGCAAATGTTCGTTTGCACCCTTGAAACGTGATGAATCGACATTGACCACCAAATGTCCGGACTTGGTACTCAGTAAGATAAATGGCGGTTGGAACGGAGAAGCACCAACCACATCCAAACCTTAGGAATAGACCAGCTACCTCACTAGGCTGTTTAGGTTTCTCAAAATCTTTACCTTTCAAAATCTTACAGTACAAAATAGCAGCAGTTCAGCAAATGGTATATCGGAGATTATGATCACAAGTTATAGAAAACAGTCGAACCTCGTCATTGACACGAGACGCCAACACATGAACAACAATCAATCCAAAACTAACTTTTTCTCAACGACTCCGACGGTTTTTATTAAATTATGTGCGTGACTAATATCAGACAGCAGCCCCGAATTGGTCTTGCAGAACCCACTCCAACTCTGTTTCAACGGGAACTGTAGCATTTTAGGATAAACGTTTCCTTTTGTGCAATGTATTGCCGTATTTTCTTTTAACTCCTTTCGCATTTGGCAAGCAGCGTCTAGGTTATTCACTATTTACGTGATTTTTGTGGCTCATGTAGTTGTAGTTGTAGAACCATATTGGACTACCACCCTGGTTCTGTCGAGGACGCTAGTTTTGTGTGAGCGGAATTTATAACAACTAACAGCGTTGCAATCGGGTTTTGTCGAAATGTTTGATAATGCATTGTGCTGCGCTCGACATGTTCTCACACAAGGGCGTGTTGTGTTACTGCCCAGTTATTTTGGAATTGCACATACAATAATTCAATCAAACTCATTCAACCCATTCTTGAGAAAAAGGTGGTATTTTGAGCGCTATGGTTAGTTTTTCACCGATTCTGCTTTTACTGATATTTTATTGTACCAGTGTGACCTGAAAGCCAAATGTCAAACATGAGTAATTTGGCACATCCATTCTATCACAACCGCGTTCACTAACGCACACAGACCATTTTTCACACGTAGAAGCCTTTTAAAACGTTCAAACCTTCCTACAAAACTGACAGATAAAAAAGTACCGTTGGCGGTGTTTAGTCTCAAGTGGTTTGTGTACGTGATGATACATTCATTATTATTGTTGCGGGATTATTGCAGTTAGGCATGGAATCGGAGCAAGTAAACAGGGAAACTGTTTTTCGAAAAGTTGCATAATAACAGAGGGCACGATTGGAACATGCGGTGACAAAGGAACGGAACGAGGTTTAGGCGTCAAGAATCACAAGAGTGAAGACGCAATAGACTGAGAAAGGAGGGAACGAGCAGTTACGCAACTAGGATCCACAGTCAGTTGGGGATTGATTCTGATTCTTATTCCGACTTGATTAGACTTACATCCAGTGGATTACTATTCGACGACGGCGCTCGAGAGTGGCTAATTGTACATACTGGGAAAGGAACTTGTGAAATACATCTGTTACGAATGAGGTGGCCTGATTATTGCTATACACCCGAATTCATTTTATTATAGATGTCTATGTAGAAGCGAACTCTATCAATTATAACCAAATCGGGATAAAATGGTTTCTGTCGTTCTAACGATAAAGACTTCACTAGTCGATTAAATGTGTGAGCTACCTGGTCATTTTTTGGGCGATGTACTTGGGTATTTCGCGTTTCTCTCGTGAGCTGTTATCGTCTCTTGGTTCGTAAGCTGCAGCAGGCTTTCTGTTTTTATTCTGTGATGTTCACCGCGTTTGGGGAGTTTTTCGGACTGCGTTCCCTGGGGCCCAGCTCAGCCGTATTTACTTGCTCACACCTCAGCTGGAACTAGACACGCGCGCCTTCGACTCCTCACCGACGTCATAAAACTTCGCCGAGCGCATACCGGTGGATAACCTTTCAGAGATCCTGCTTTCACTAATCAAATGCCCAGGTTTTGTAGTATGCTGAACGGTGGGGGGGGGGGGTAGTAGGAAGGTAGTTGTTGAGTAGGGGAAATCATCAGTGGAACGGCCCACTCGAGGAAGTCTCCTCACCTTACCTTACACTTGGGATAACCAAGTCAAGCCTATATGAACGCGTTTCAAGTTAAAAAGTCAGGCGACTGCATAATTTGTCTTTGTACTTCGTAGGGCTAAAAGGTAAGTAAACGGTGCCCTGGTGCCCTCAACGTGTGGCAGCGATGATCTCCCTTCAGCCCCCCTCAGTCTCACTCGCCGTCTAAAAAATGGCAAATAGTATGGTCGTCACCATAAGAATAAATTATGTTTATTTTTCACTGAAAGAAGGGAAGATACTCTTGAGCAACGTGCACGCCTCATTCTTTGACACGTTGAATGGAAACGAAACGAATCAGTTTTGGGCTGTTCTCCCAAAATAACGTAATGGTTGGAAAGTTGGGGAAATTTCCGAAGGTTTGAGCGCAGATCAATTCAATTCGTTCCCCATCTCTTTCAAAGTGCTTCGGAATTGGAGAAGGAAATTAATTTAGAACGAAGTGATCGAGTTAACTCGTGCCCCCCGCGGCTTTTACCAGGCTTCCTGCTTCCTTCACCTTTACTCCTGCCCTTCCTCTTCACGATAATGTTGTTGGTACTCAGGTTTCGAAGGCCGCCAGCTCCGTGAATTAAGCTCGTTCTCAGATTATATCGTATTTAGCGTTATTCGTAAATAAATAACATTCTCCTTTGGAAAGGCTCTGGTCTCAGGTGAGATGATTCGGGTTGATGAAGGCAACAATAGTACACTGCAATCCTAAGCAAGAACGTCCTCTGTCCTTTTAGAGGTACGTTTATGGGAGTGCTAAGTAACTTTGCATGACGTCTATGAACCTCGTTTGGTGGAAGTTTTCAAATTGTAATGCTCTTGCCAGCTAGAAGTGGTGGACATCATCTCACCATAGCTGCACTCTACTGAGCTCTTTGCATCTGCAAAACTGAAGCACAAGGCGATCAAAGTCCCCTGTTAGACCGACAAACTTAATCCCCTGAGCAGAGTACTTAATATAGCCGGAAGGACACACCAGCAGACTCTGGACCTCGCTGTCAGAGCCTCACTGCCTCCCAGAAAAATAAGGCTTTCCACAAGAAAAACCAAAAAACAAGGCTGGCGAAATTTTGGGGATGGGAAAAGGCTGAGGAAACAGGGGGTAAGTATTATAACTCCCGTTTAGGAAAAGCGAATGTAGTGCAGGTTTTATCCGCAACGCAATGTTACTTGTACTCGTTATTTAGTATCGAAGGTTCTTTGGAAACCCTCCGTGCTAAGTCGTTACCCAACGACCTTATAGTTCTAGATACAGAAGCTCAGAGGGTATCAGGGGGATCATGGACCCCTGAACCAACGAGACATCTCATTGTGGACAACAAGAGGCGACACCAGGGCCCTTGCGACCTTTTTGTTTGTACCGAGGTCATACGGGACAAAGTCTCTTTGTCACTGCGGCCACACATGGGCCTATTATGACACTAGCCCTTTCTTAATAAAAGGCGTCGTACATACCCACTCCCCTAAGGAAGCCAAGTATGTCCTTCGTCGCAGACTCCACTATGATTTGGGGTTCCCCTTAAAAAAAAGTATTCAAAGCAGTTGATTGCCAAGGCAGGGCATTCTCATAGGATGTGCTCTGCTGCCTCGAACGCCTCACCTCAAAGTCTGCATTCCATTGCCTCTGAGATGCTCATCATGTAAAGGTGATACTCTCAGATCCTGTATGGGGAGTGTCAGCATCGTCATCACTCTTAGACAGGAAGGCGTTACAAGACTTTTCGTCTGTCTCAGTTGTGACTGGCAATGCCAATGGGCGCTGCTTTCCTGAGTCTCCCATCAAGCCACCATACGATTCAGGTGAATTTTTGTCATACCTACGTAGGGTTCAGGCCTGATGGGTAGGGATTCCATACCCCATTTTGCAAGGCCTTGCGACCTTAAAGCCCCACGAATCTCTTCAGCCAGATAAAGCAAGTCCCCAGTTAGACAGTCTAACAGTTCCCCACTCAGTGGAAATCTGCGTGTGTCTTTGCTCGTCAAAAGAGGCAACTGCAATCAGACCGACCATCATGAAGGCCCTTCTCTCCACGGTAAGCAAACCGTTGTAGACCTTGACGTTGCAGTCCCTAGAAAGCATTGTGGGTGTATCAAAGGAAAATCCACTAACTTCGTAATAGCAGCTTTCATTGAAATCGGAGCAGCGTTTGACAACCAATGGTGGCCAGCTTTCCTCAATGAGGTTGGGGAATTCACCATAACCCATATTTGCTTATCAAAGTTACCTGAGGCATGGAACTGCTACGGCCCCCATCACGGACCAGCTCTTTGTAACACCTTGTTAGAAAATCTTCTCAGGATCTTCATGCAAGCCCATGGGGACGATCTGGCTGTGCTCTTCTCCCAAATCGAAGCAAAATCCATTAAATGCTCTGAATCTGCGCAATGGCGCTATCCTCTTACAGGTTAAATTAAAAAGCCAACCGTCCACACGTTTTGTCAGGCTCCTTCTTGAGAAGCACGTGGCCTGAGGTGAGAGGTGGCGTTTCAGCCAACCCCCCTAGTTCCTCCAAGGTACGACCCTCGTATGGTTGCATCATTACGTCAAATAGCGCCGCCACTTGGGATGTGTGTTACTGTGACAAAGTATACAAGGATTGAGTGCATGGTGGACAGATCTCTGTATTGACGAAAACTTGCGGCGTTCGATGAATGAATAGCGGGGGGGGGGGGAATATGACACGTACGCATTTCTCCTAACATCCGTGAACACCTTAAGAGAAAGTTAGCCAGACCACTGGACGAGTCATTCGTACCTGGACATGGCGTTTATTCTCCAGCCTATTTCAGTCAATGGACTATGCACTAGAAGAATCCTTGTTTCTATCCTTAGCTCTACTCGATCAATCGATTCTTGGTTTTGGGAGCCCTCACCATCTCGACGCTTAGATAGTTACACCCTCGGTATGTTGGTCTCTATTTACAGAACCCTGGGGGGTACTGGGAGACTCGTTGGTAGACCTGTGCGGACACTGAGAGGGGTTTTTGACAAAATGTTTGGTTTATGCTTTTCTCCTCGATTCCCAACGCCATTCAATATATCGTGCAGTTGTTGTGCTCCAATGGTGTTGAAGACAGAAAACCAATTATTATTTGAATACGACAAGGTAATACTCGGCGTTGGAACAAAACGAGTGGAGTAAACATCGCGATAGCTCTTCATTTTCAGTTGTGAATGAGGTCACAAAGGCTCCCCAGTTATTGCGAACTATTCTAAGTTTAATTAAACGGCAAAACCCACAACATTCACCTGTCCTCTCGACGAACATTTCGGAACACGACTAATTAAATCCAGTTTGAAGGCGAGTTGATGCGAAGTGATGTCTGAGTTTGTTATTTATTAAACCTGTCTGAATCGCAGCTTTGAATCTGACTGGCAGACGTGGATGGAACATTTGTGTGAGTGGGAGGATTTCTCGTACCATCGCTCGTGGAAATTCGTGATCGGACGGTACATTGTACCAAATTCTTATCAAACCCACGCACATTCACCATTCCAGGTCCAGGAAGCATATCTGTTGTTGAACAGATCACGGGAGACAGGGAGAGAGAGATGTCGATGATTTCGTTTATTTAACCACCTGGAGGAATTAGGGCCGCAGGGCAGAGCTCTCTCTTACATTCCTCTAGGATGAACACTCCATTACTTGCGTTACATCAATTCATCTTATTTGGTTATTTCCCAGCGTAACTAAAGGTTGTTGAGTGTCTCGAGATTTGCATAATCTTTGCAAACTGCTTTATAAATAGTCGGGGTTTTGAACTTGAGCATTTTCAGGAAATGATTAAACCGATAAACTATTGTTCAAGACTACTTTCCAAGCTACCATGGCTTATATCTCCGTTCAACACATAGACATAGAAATACTCCCGGAATATAAAATGTGGGTATAGGTTGCAGAAAGACGCTCCGTGAGTTTGATCGAATAGAATGAAGCAATTACTATGGAAGTTATGAAAATGTTCAAAAAAACATTATTTTCGACACATTAATTTTTATCTCTGTTCAATGGACTGTCAGAGGAAACATCCTGTGGGTTTGGTGAAAGTCATTAAAGCCGTTTGGCCAAAGAGCGAAAAAAACTTATTTTTGCTCTCACAATACTTATATCAAGATATTTATGGAGAAGAAAAGTTAGGTTTTAACTAGCAAACGATAATTTGAAAGTGTAATCAAAATCGTTAGAGCGAGCCATTTTTGCGAATCCTAGTTCACAAACCGGATTTGTAAACCCTCCCCCCCTCCTTTTCCCCATCTGCCTGAAATAGCCCATAACCTGATTTTCGTGTTTGCACAAAATAACAAACAAAACAGAAAACAACCAGCTCAATCGATTCAGCCGTTCTCCTGCAAACCTAACTACTGACCACGTGCCGAAATGAGGTATTTTGGATTCAGTAAGCCTCAGAACACTTGTTCCAGACACCCTATTTGTTGTAGAGTGCCTGCTGTTTTTTCGTTTTTTTTTTAATCATTAGGAGTTCATTTTTCGATCAGAACACTAGGCGTGTAGGTAATTTAACGTCAAATCCGAGAATGTAGTCAAAAGTTAGGAAAAGTCTTTTTAAAGTGGAAGAACGTGGGGTTTTATGGCAAAAGCTGTGGTTTTCTAAGGAGAACAATGCTGCAAAATTATTAACAACGGTTTAACGTTCTCTTGCGCCGCATGATTTCTCAGCTTGACGCAACTTCACGCCGCCGAGACCCGTCTTATTCGACTCAGCATCGTAAAATATTTGGCAAATGATACCAAACACGACGTAATTAGAATAATTTTGTCATCGTGACAACCACGGGTTTCCTTCGATCGGATTGCCGCACAGGTGGATCCGGAATGGCATTTTTGTGCGAAACAACGAATTTTGTAGACCAAACACGGCCTGAACGCTGAATGGACATCGCAGATTTGGAATCCCCACGCCCTGAAACCTAAACGGCCAAATTAAGGGGGGGGGGGCGTGTGGAAAAATGTTCTTTCTGCTGTATTACGTGCGAAACAATGTAGTAATACGCCGGCGTTTGTTGGGTGGGCATTACACGAGTTCTCATTTTGGATTCGACATTTCGTACTTCCTTCATAATTGCCAACGCGTATAAGGCAGTCCACGGTTTATGTGACTCAACTTTTTCGATTCCATCTCAACATCGGGTTGACGTCAAATTAAATCAAGTTCGCCCTGTTGGCTTCCCTTCTATTCAACCTGACCGCAGCTTTCGCAGATTTGCCTTCTGAATAAGGCTAATAATTCGAATTCAAGGGGGAGTTGAGCCTCTACGTGGGAGAACGGCTCCGCTGAGGGATTTGCTCGTCCGAAATTTGGTTCTGCGGTTCGCCCCCGAGTGAGCCCACAGTCAGAAACTCTCATTATGTTACGGACTGGTGTGAGAGTTTGTCTTCACCTTTCGAGAAACAAACTGACGTGACAACTCGGCGACTAGTACACGTTTGTTGCCCAGCGTTGAGTGTGGTCGTTGGGGAAGTTAAAACTTCGGTTTTTTACGACGATAAGAAAAAGCTCTTCTGCAATCGCGTGTTGTATATGAATATATCTATATGCACGGAGTAAGTCTAGTGACGTAGCATCAAGGAGAGCACTATCCTGGGCCATGGGCGCCTAAGGGCCCTCTGGTCTCCGTAATAGGTAAAAAGACCAGTCCTGCGGCTACGTGTAGCACTCCCACATGATTAGAAGGCCACAGATTGCGTGTAGTAGATAATCGTGCGGTTATAGGTAGGGTTGGATACCCTGATCTTTAGGGAAAGATGGGAATAAGACACTGACAAACTGCAAAGAGTAGGTCTGCGCCGAGCCGTTAAGAACTGCGTTGTATACGGAAGTGGTGGATGTATTGGGGATGATGTCCTACAAGCTGCCACACTTTAGCGCACCCCTTGGTTAAAAGAGAGTGATTCGTTGCCTGGCCCTGAGTGTGGCTGTTGGTAGAATATCATGGTTTTGTTCTTCACGACTACATCTTAACCACCTAAAATTTCATTACAGTCGTGTGTAATGACGGTGCAGTAACGTGCACACCTGCAGCTTTTCCAGGTTAGGAAAATTGGGTCCACGGCGCGAAACGAGGCGATTGGCCTATTCCTCTTCCAGACTCCTGCGGCACCACTTCGCTCCTCTTTCTGTATCTGTGGGCTATAACAGTATATTAGTTATGGGGGGTCCCCCATTGGGGCACATTTGTTTCACCCGCTCGACACTGACACTCAACCTCCCTCCCTGCTCTGTGGCGCACTCTCTTCACTGATGCTGAGTGTAACCCCCCCCCCCCTAGCCTCTGGATCATAAGGACGCAATCTTTCCACAAGGGGGAGTGATGTTACAGGCCCAATGGAAATCTACAGAGCCATTGGAACTAAACGAGATGGTGGGCTCCACTCACTGGAACGTCTACCACGAAGTCGAAGGCAATCCAAAGTAGCGGACTTTTGTGTATAATACATCACTCAAGGCAGGAATCCGTATTATTAATGTTGACCCAGATCCATACCATTAGAGTATCGTGGATGAGGTTTGTGATGTTTGGAGCGAGTGGTGGGGAACTAATGTTGGCATTGTCAAGTTTGGCAGTGGGAGAAAAAATAACTGAAGCGGTTGTTGCTTTTGAAAAAACTAAATTATTCTTCTGGCTAAGAGAATTGTTCCTCTGAGAAGAGGTATTAAAAAGGAATATTATTTACATGAGAGATTCCCATTCCAGGTGGCTTGAAAAATCACTCAGTGAGGAATCAAGGCTTCCAAAATTTTTATAGGGACAGTAACCTTATCATTTAAGGACATTGTGCCTAGGGAGTGTGCAGGTTTCATTTCGAAATCTATTGTATATCCAACTATCATAATTTCCATTGTATACACAATTACTTTCGTTATTCTTGTGTTACGGTTATGTAGCAATATCGCACTAAGTAAGGAGGGGAGTAAGTACGACACAGAGAACACAGAGTTTTATTCGCAATTACACTCGGGTATGTTTTACCACCACGAACAGGGAACTGTGTGGGAGCTAAGGCGGACGAGAGAACCGCTCGGTTACGAGACTGAATCGAACGAGCGAATCATGGAATTGAGTGAGTGAGTGAGTGAGAGAGAGAGAGAGAGAGAGAGAGAGAGAGAGAGAGAGAGAGAGAGAGAGTGTACTAGAATTTTGATTAAAGTTCCAAAAGGGGCCCATGTTTGTGGTGGAAATACTGGTTCAAGAACTACAAACATGCAGTTCACAATATCTCTGGCGCACACATCTTCTGTGGATCGTACGTCTTCGTTACACACAGCTGCGACATTCTCGGTTCAGGGAATCAGTTTACCTCTTGGTGAAAGACGATTCTATCAGTAGGGGGAGTCGGAGTTTCCTTCCTCCTCAGAGGACACGTGCTCTCAGGTATTCCAGAATAGCTCTCAGGATAGTTCTGAGCGAAGATGCTGTGAGTATCATGCACTGATTAGTTGCACTCTTGGAAACAACCGCGGAGCTCCGACTCGTGGAGTAGGAACGTGTGATGCCTGTCTTGACAGTATTCACACATGTACGTTGAGTAGCAGCTCTTGACAAAGTGTGAAGTTGCTAGACAATTCGTACACAGAGTGTGCACTTCCACGTAGGTTCTTCGAGCATCCTGGCTGGAGTTGAGGAAGCGTGGGCACTTCTCTACCTCAAGATGTTTGCCGCAGATACGGCAGGAATGTGGATCTGGCGGTGGAGATCTGTCATCACCAGTCCCCGTGATTTCCCTTGACTCGTTGTTTGAGAGGTCGTTCGGGGACAGACACGTGGGTAGATGTCGATTGAGGAAGATGTGCGCTGCTGCGACGTTAGATAAGTATTGACCTCCTCTGTGTAGACTTGGGTGAGATCTTGATAGACGAGGAGCTTCTGCTGTCCTGCTTTTCTCGAAGCATTTGTGTCGTCGATTGAACACAAAGTTGTGTTCAACTGCTTATTAAGAACGGACACCATTCGAATATAATGACGGGCGAGAGTAGGTCGCAGCAGAAGAACAGAACATTTGAAGGCGGGGGATCAAAAATTCCCATCGCACTAGAAGAGTTGCAGATTCTAGGGTCAGCGGATCATGGACTAAGTACTAGTGAGGAAACGGCCATCGTGCGCCTGATCTGCAGCCAGATGAGGTAGCAGAAATGGACCTCTTGGCTGTCGGGAAACACCAGCTCCGTGGGAACTGAGAAGATATGGGGCTGCTCATGTACGCCACACAACAGGCCCATCTGAGGCCACAGTGGGGGAGTACATTGGCATACCTAAGTACTTCTGGCTTACACACGCAGCCTCATGTCCTCTCTGTTCCACCCCCAGTTCCCAGACTTGAACACAACATCAAATCTTTGAGAGTGGGCAACAGAAAAGCGGTTGGGTTTGTTAAAGAAAAGTTTGATTCTGTTTTCACGCGTTGGAGTGGTTGGGGACGAATTCGTTCCTGCCAGTTCATTTCGGCGATGGTCTCGGACGATCGCCTCATTCTCGTTCTGCGTGTGGCATTAATGGCATCGAGCGTCGTGTCAGTTGTCTGCGACTTTCTGGTAATTTCTGTGTTTTGTCGGTGAAGGTTATAGAGTATTCCCTCCTATTCAATCTGTCCCATAAAAAGGGCTGGTGGTGTTCTGAGTTGATTGATCATGTCTGTCCTTCTTCGGTTTTCAATTGTTTAATACTACGAGCCCGAGCTTAGGTTATTTCGATTTTTCAAGGAGTCAATTTCATTACCTTTTTGTTCGATGTGAAAGTGGGCTAAAGTTGAGTTTTTTAATCACACTTACCTAGTATATTTGTGCGCATACTGTCCATTGTAACGCTGCATGTTCATTATAACTCATGTTTATTATAACTTATTTAAAATGCCAAAAACTTGTTATTTTCGCTGCAACGATTGGCCTGACCGAGTTTCTTGTTGTTGCAGAAGTGATGGTAGCATGAAGGGCCGCCACCTTAAACGCCGATTCAGTCTTCAGCCTTCGTCATTCTTGAGGGAGATCCCTGAAACTAACCACAACAGAAGTATAAGGTAAGTGAACGCCATTTTTAAAAATAAATGGATGCTGGAGATACCCCTACTGTGGCCACAAACAGGCCTATGGTATGGGTCCATTTTTGCAACCTCATCTGGCTGCAGATCGCGCACACGATAGCCATCCCCGCACTCGTACTCAGTATGTATGTGCGGCGTCCCCTACACGTCTGCACAAAGCAGAGGACAAGTTTTGAACTCAACACTACTTCTAGCTATAGGAAGGGCTTCCCAACACGGTGCTCTGCCGTCTGCAGCTCCGCCTCACAGAACCTGCATACCAGTACCTAACACTTGCCAATATTTGCAAGGTACCCCAGCGGCCACATATGATCCTCATATCCTTTCTCCCCCGACCGAGCACCTCATTGGCCATCCCTCTGGAGGGTCGGATAAAGTGTTTTGACTGTTTAAGGCCAATAGGCAGTCCTGCACTTATCCTCCCATTTGCCAACCTCTTTACACAGGTGGCTCATGGTGATCCTAACAAAGGGCTCAAGACCGACATGGATGAGTGCCGATCCTTTCTTTGCCAGGGCCCTGCCTAGTGAGACGACCAGCCGTGACATAAGGCAATACGAGGCTAAGGCCTTGAGAGTGGCTTGACTATCACCATAATATAATATCTTCTGCCGCTTCAGTCCCCTCTGCAGCAATCGCTGAACGCAGACTGTCTTCACAGCCACCTCTGCCTAGAACACTGTGGCCAGGGACCCCAACAGGGTCGCTGTGTTAACTCTCAAGTGATCACCAAGTACGCAAATGGCGAATTGCTTCAATGTAGCGAAACTTTTTTATTCTCTTTATTTTCTCGGGTTTACCTTTTTCCTACCTATTCTCCGCATTATCGTGTAACAGCTCCATCAGTAACCTCTCCATCACATCTATACCCCCTTAGGCAGTGGTAGCCGCTTCCAGCTCAGAGTCGATTACCCGCAAAGAGCGAAAATCTTGATCTCAGTTCCTTCTTGTACAAACTGATACATCCCTACAGAGCCTCCTCGATCTCGCCTAAGCACTCTTTCTTACACGATTCCTCTGTTCGTTCTTTTGCTCGAGAGATGCTCCATTACAACAGTTGGGTTTTCTTGCTCAATTCCTCGGTCCCTGAGGAGTTTGAACTGCGACGTCAGCTCACCTTCGTATTGTTATGAAATTGTGACAGAAATGGTTATCCTATAGTACGACTATCCTTAACAACGGATTTCGCTCTTCTTCTGGACTTTCCCAAATTTCCGTTTCCCTCCCCTCCGCAACAGACAGCTCCTCCCAAACACATTCGCCTACGAATTCTCACGAAAGTCGGTCGTCTTTCGTTTCTCCGAACACACACTCATTTAACAGTTCTCGCGATACGGCCGTCTCGCAGTTTTCCCAACGATTCACAAACTGATATCGCTATGTGTAAGTGTAATCGTTAATAACTCACGCTCACCACGTTCATTTATTTCTCCGTTTCAAGCCATTCGTGTGATAGGATTGCTTATGATTCACAATAGAATGATGATAGTGGTTGTGCCAACTTAATTATATTAAGGCGCGATAAAGATGGAACAAACTCTGAGGAACCCTGACTGGAACACACTCACCCACCTCTAATAAACGAAATACCCGCCACTTATCATCACAAACTCCGACCGCATCGTTTTCTTTTTCTGTTCACTAAATTTAAAGTCGATTTAAATTTTTCGTTCGTCCAACTATCGAACCACGCTGACAGCTGGCCAAATAAGTCCTGGCACGTTACTTGGGGGACGCGCTACGTGCTTCTCTCCATCTCACCGCTGCATCGACCACAGAGCGTCAAAGTCGTAAAATCGAGGTAAAATTTCCTCCCCATCTAATCCTTTTCATCTGCCCTTCCATCTCCGACAGCACATGCCACGATAAATAAGCTCCGTTGGTGTACAAACAGCCCTCAAGGTGAGTCCATGCGTGCCTACCTGTATTTTCGGTACACGCATATAATCGCAAGTCCTTCGGATTTCTCGAATTGCAAACGCAAAATCAGATCGTAGCTTCGCTCGTGGGAGCTCAAGGGAAACCTCTTCACTCAGGCCTGTACTCGCATGCATGGTTTTGGACTGTGTAACACGGTCCTTTAATGAGATGCTGTGCGATACTCACAGGAGTGCAGAGTCAGATGTGATTCTGAGAACCAGGAACAGCCTCATATTAGTGTCTATGAAGGGGCACTAGAAGGCCCATTTCCCTCTGTGCAGGCAGACAACCTGTTGGCCACCACCTTGCGCTTCTTCCAATTTGGTGAATCGGGGTGTCCCTCCTCTCCGGCTATATTTTATTCTTTCAGTCTTTAAGCAGTAAGATTCCTTCAGTCAAGGTAATATTCGGCACCGTTCCCACTAAGCTCATCTGAATTTGTGATCGTTGCAGGGAAACTCATGATCGGAGTGTGAGGAACCCAGTGAAGGTTGCGCTGTGAGCTCGATTCAAATGACCACTCGCCAGCTATTTGCATGCAGTTACCTCATTTACAATTTTCCTTTCGGCCCAGTGCAAATCCCACCCTGAAAATGAAATCGTCCCTCTTCTTGAAACTCACAAAGAAATGAAATGAAATCCGCCGCAATCACTTGGCAGAAGAAGTTGGGCCTTTTGGGGGTTGGGTGGGTTTTAGAGTCAAGAAAAGGGTTGTGAGGTAGAGAACTCGTTGAATTATTGATGGACGGTTAGGTCAAGTGGTCGACAGGGCTCAGTGCTCCAAAGGCTCCATCGCCATCCTCTGCCCTTTCCAATTCACTTTCCTTTGCCACCTTCTTCAATTCCTCGCGCTTCAACTTGACACGAACTCTATTTATTTTGTTACTTAACATTAAATTGCTGTTTACTTTGTTTTCCCCTGAAGCGACTGTCTACGTCGTCGCTTGTCACGGAGTGTCAACTGTGCCGTTCCAGGAGGGCGCGAATTTTTCAGCCCTGACGTCGCCAACGCCGCTTTGAAACGTAATAACTCGAAATTAGTGCGTCTCTTCAAATCAAATAACGGGAGTAGCCCGTTTAACCAAGTTCCGGACAACAGTGATAACAGTAAAACCTTCCTCCCTGATGTTAGAGTTGCTGCGACCCTAGCAAGGAGACCCCGACGTACGAGGGTAAGCCTGTAAATTGTGGATCGTTCCAAGACGTGCATCTGATCTCCCACAGCTGAGGATTCCTTTCAAACGTGATTCTGGCTCACCCACTGAGCTGTGGCTACTCTAATTACCACAATGACGCTCAGGAGCACCAAAAAGCCCGGGTCGTTTTTCATCCCAGGGGTTCTGAAGCTTCGAAGGTTGGTCCCAACTAACTGCTCGCCTTCAAAACGTAGCAGGATTTCAGTCTGTTGGAAGGATAGATGTGGCAACTTGTCCTTAGAATGACACAGTGTTGTTTCCCGAGAAGATGGCCAAACATTAGAAGTGTCTGTTGTCAAGTGGTGGGGGGCAGCATTTATAGAAGTCTGCTTTAGATATAGTTCCCCCAGTTACACTTCATTACGCACCTGCGTATAAATAAGCACACTTTTTCAACCTACTTGTAGAGCGGGGGGAGGGGGTTGGGTTGGTAAAAGCGTGGATGCCAATTCGGCTCAACCTGAAGATTCAGAGGAAATTTCAGTTTCTGTTACAGAATAACGTTGAATCTACCACAACATCTTTGTTTAGGTTCCCATGCCGTATTCTTCCTTTTCAGGCGTCTGTTAGACCATAATGAACAGCTCGTACTAGAGATCTATGGCATCCGTCAATTTACTTTAGCCTTTAAGTTTAGTTTTACAAACAGCTGATGTTACCCGGCTGTTAGGTTTTTGGAGAACTGCAACAGCGGTTGTCAGTAGTTATCGACAAATTGCTGGAGGCAAGCACTGACGCTGGCGTCGGTGAAGAGGGCTCCTTGTTACGCGGAGGGCTGGGTTGTTCTTACACGCTTGGAAAGTGAGCTCTAGCCCGGGTGTCCAAGGGAAGGGTTGGCTTCCACGGAGGCCGGATCTAGCTGAGTTGAGGCTCGCCTGATGATCGTAGTAAACCAGCCTTCCTCGATCAGTGCGCTATCTTCCCAACCACTGCGTTCCGCCTTACAGCGACGCCTTCATGTTCGTTTCAGTCTCCCGGACCTCCGGTAGCTGCGGGGGACTGATGTGGCGCTTTAGGTCCTAAGTTAAATTACGTTTATTACCTTTTGGTCATTTAGCGAACTAGTCTGATGTAGTCCTCCCTCTTAAAAGTGCTACTAGAAAGCCCCCGCAAGATTACAGTCGTCCACCATCGCCCAGAGTACAGGAATTTCCGAGAAGTAGACACGTGGGTTGCGTCAGCCCAGTTACCTTGTTGCAATATGAAGCAGGGGAAACCCCAGCAGATCATTTCTGAAGGTTTCCTAACCCGCCTTATCTCTAAACCACTCCCCTCACACCTTCTCATGGAATGTTTTAAGAATTTCCACTTGCTCTTGCGCATGTGATTTACGTGTGTTTTCACCTTGTTACATTGTTTGAGTGGCTGCTAGAGGAAATTTTCGGCCCCTGAAGCCCGCTGAAGCTCTGTTGTCCTTCAAATCGTGTCATCCCTTTACACGAACCTTCACAGACCCCCTCCCGCCACTACGCTACAGCACCCCACAACCCCTCATCCTTCGTGTCCTTCAAAGCAGAAACGATCCCCAACGAGTCAAGTAGAAACAAAAGATAGTCGTGAGATAACTTGCCAAAGGCCTCTGAGATGTCGGTAAAGAGATAAGGTCCATTGGTCGCTCAGAAACCCTTCCATCACGAACTTTTGGAACCGACGTTTCTCGAATGAGAACAAATATCTTCTTTCCTTCGGCGAGTAAACGGCCACCTCGCCAGCTATATACAAACCCTTCCACAAATCAAAGCTTGACAGTAAAGCATTTAACTTCTGGTTGGTGTTCGGAAACAGTTCTTCGCGTGTACTACGGCAAACTCGACTGATGAGAGCTGCTGGTGAGACTTCGAACTCAAGTTATCTCCTTAAGATCGCCAGAAGTTGTGGAGGTAATCGCAAGCTCCTATTGTGAGGGCGCAGGTCTGAAGCCACTCGAGCACGAGCACGTCGTCAGAGCTGGTGCGAATAAGGAGCCGACGAGCTTCGAGTGTGATGAAAGCTTCCTTAAGCCGGATCTCAGCTTTTGTCGAGCGAAATACGGGCTTTGGATGATGAGAATGTAAATGCATTGGGGGGAGGCAAGAGGCCCTGGAGAGAAGATCTGGCTTCATTAGTTCCATTGTTCCCTCTCCAGTCCTCCGTTTAATTGGCACAACCGATAATTGATAATAAATTTAGTTGGAGTAGACCGATCGCTAATAATGCGTCTGGTTGGTCGAGCAGCCACAATGGAAAATTCATGGTTTGAGTCTACTCATGCAATTCTAATCGAGAACTTTCATCAAGATTATCTCTTTCGAGAAATTTTCCATTCCCTCCGAGGAACTGCTTCTCCTGGTTTCACAAGTTCAGGGAACTAGACGAGTCAAGAGATGTAAGGGATCTTCTTTTGGGTTACTACTCATATTTTCGAGGGGGACTGACAACTCGTCCGCTTGCCAGAAAAATGACGACAACTCGCTCTCGACCACGTTCAAAACTGACTTGGCCAAGTCTTCCGCAGAATGCAAATGAAACTTGGAAACTCGGTTACGTTCTTTTACCGTGAAATCATGAGTTTCTTGAGCTACTCATTGGTTACAATGGTTTCAAAGGAATGAACGGAGACGACGTCGATAAATATATATGGCCGATTGTGAACTCTGCCCGGGAGATAAGTTATGTTCGATCGACTGATACGTACGATCGTGTTACGTTTGCTTTCAGTTGTGCAGCGTTATGGAGCCGATAATTATTGCCGGTGGTTCTCAGCGAGGAAGAAATATGGTGTTCTACAAAAATTATAAATATACTTTCACCGTAATTTGTCGGATGGAGAAAGGTTGAGCTCCGGAAGAGTTGTCATTATCTATTTCTCACTTGGCCGTTCCACTTTTGGTCCTTAGCGGACGAGTTGTCACGCGCCCATTTTCGGTATTCGGGGCGTGGGGGTTCTAATGTGTGATGTCCATCCGCCGTCCAGATAGTATTTTGTCTTTAACGTGACCTCAAAAATCCATTCTGTCTAACGAAAATTCCATTTGGGATCTAGTTGAGCCCACCAATGACCCCCATGACAAAATAAAAAAGAAAAATTAACGCAATTTTGGCAGTTGTCTCGCAATTATGTGGTTTTTGGTACCGTTTTCTCGGCAAGTGGAACTGGACGGGTCTCAGAGGTGTAGGACTGCGTTTAATTGAAAAACAGTGAAATCGCAGTATATGTAGTGAAATTCTAAGATTTGAAGGAACTTGCCAGACAACGTAGGGGAAGTTATCGTTGTCCCCAGGCTGGCACTGATTCCCCGCACTGCCGCCACCCGTCATTCCAACTCGGCAGCGTCGCCTGGAAGTTGTAAATTTTCGTTGTTCCGTTGTAGTCAGGTCGTGTTTCGAATCGTACACTAGTATTTTTCGATGGGGAATCGATACGTCAAGCTGTGCAAGAGAATAATAAACAGTGGGCTTATAAACTCCCGCTGCGTGTTATCGCGATGAGTACAAGGTTGCCCATATTCGAACACTGTAATAGTGATGTCAAATCGACTAATGACATACCGCGTTTGAAGCGTCATTCCAAGCATATTTTTACCATGGAACAGTACACGCCACATGAACGCTCTAAAATTGATGAAATTTACATTCAACAAAACAAGCAAACAGTGAAAACTCAACGTGCTTTTTAAAAAATAAATGAAGTGAAGAGTGCGCCTTCCAAGATTTAACGCCTCCAGACTTCTTTGTGTGGGGTTATTTGACATCAAAGGCTTACGTTAACAAACCAAAGACCCTAGACATGCTGAAAACGAACATCTGTCAAGAAATAGCCGCCATTCCGGTCGAAATGTTGAAGAAGACCATGGAAAATGCTGCAAAACGGGGGCAATACGCCGTAGAGGCCAAGGACGACCATTTACTAGATATCGTATTGAAGAAATGACGTAAAAAAATTTACTTGAACCGAATTAAATGATTTTCATGACGAAACGACAAAATATGGTGTTTTCTTCGATTTATTTAAAAATTAAATGGGCGCTTCGAATATGGGCAACCCTGTAGTTTCCGACTTTGACACCATGGTGTTTCTCAACCGACTGACGCTACGTTTGACGCGCAACTCAACTCAACCTCCAGTCTTTATGTCTGAAATACGTAACTGATTAGTTGCTAAAGTGGTTTAACCAGCTGTATACGCGTCACACCAAATATTTGTTGGAGATTTACCTTCGGTGCACATTATTCTTAAGAAATACCGCGGTTTTTCCAATTCGTAGTAAGCAGGCAATGAGCACATGTATAACTCATGTCGAAAAGACGATTCAGTAGGTGATGTATAAGTTTAAGTAGTGCTAACTTCGAAAGATCTAAAAATACAAATCGCACTATTAAAATCACCTAAAAGACGAACTCAGGAATATGTGCCAAATCTTGATGAACAGAACAAGCCCGAAATTGACTAATGTGCCTATGAAAAATCGTTTATTTTGAGTGAGGGTGTTGCACTAGTAATGGAGGAGAGTTAACGTGAACGACGAAGTATCAAATGCGACCAAGTAATTGAGTGGGTTTGAAAGTCAAAGGCATCTTCTTATTAATTGTTCTTTATCTAGCAATTATGTACAGTTTCTGGCTTATATGATGTAGTGATGGTAGGGGTAGTAGGCGGGCAGCACGGTTCTGTAGTAGGGAAGCCCTGCAGTGTACGTGTAGTGAGTCGTTGGGAAGCTGGTCAAGAAAACGTCTTTCTTCGCTCGGGTTTTCTCTTCTGCGGCAAACGCGCACGCGACGAGGAGGCAAGCGACCAACTGAAAATCATTAAGGAACAATTAAGCATTCATTTGAATCCAACGACTTCAAGTCATCAGGCTTTTAAAGAAGACAATAGACACAAATAGCTTCGTAGTAGCGAGATAGCGTCGAATAATGCGAAGATAGTTTTCGCTGGTTACTACTTTTACTGAACAATGGAAACTGGAAACGAGCTGATTATCGTGTTTCATGAGAGTCGTAAAGCGAAATGAGTTTGTGATGCTTTCATTTGGGCCACCCCCCTCATAAACTGAGGTAAATCGTAAATTGTAACTGTAGTCGAAGGGGTTGGGAGAACGTCAAAGCGTTAAAGCTCTTTGTATTATTCAGCTTTCTGTGGCGCCTTCTGCCTGATCGAACGGTGCCAGTCCTCTCTGTTAACTGCTGAAACCATTGAGTTCACTTCATCTGGTGGCTTAAGATTATGTTCAGTCTCCCTCGTACAGTAGAGTTGAAGACCATTTAGTCAGTAGATCACTATGGACACCAAAATCCGGGTATGATGAATAGTTGTATACTAACTATAGTCATCATAGTGCTCAATGCACCAACTCATTTTTTTTCCTTCTCGATTATCTGTATGGACCGCACCAAATATCACGTTACGCTTGGTCCCATCTGTGACAAAATGACGAGAGGAGCACAATAAATTATCAAACTTCAGGATTTTTACATTAACTATCGATCAAATTATACTAGTGTTAAAAAAAGTAGCGTTAGTCCAATAAATTGTCTATACGATGGGAGCATAATCATGCTGATAATATAATCGAAAGCAACCTCAGAACTTCCAGATTTGTGTGTATCTTTAGTTCAATATGCGTGAGAAAGAGGTTATCTTGATTTCTTAAGTCGCAGAAATAAAGTTATGAGCGATTTGTTATCTATTGTATGGCGAGGGGGGGGGGTACATTACCACAATGTACCAAAAACAAGGGTTTTGCGGACTTTCCTCGGATTGAGGTAAACTTCCAAAATATTTTCTACTAATCAATACCATCTATGAATATTCTGTGGACGAAGCCAAAATAAAGGAACTTTGCACTTTTGATTAACATTTTTGTATCGACAGCTTCATATGTTACTGTCCGCAGAAAAATGACGCGATGACCTTAGTAAATATCGAGATTTCGACCAAAAGAGATTTCATTGCAGTTTTGTTTCATCGTAAATCTTCATACGGCACTTATGTCCGTGAACAAAAAAGTCGGGATAGTCTGTTGGGCAAACGAGAGTGGGAGCTTAAAACTGAGAAATGAATGGAATTGGTGAGCTTGAGTGAGGACTGTACTACACTTGACAGAATAGCGATATCAGTTTGAGTATATATACATACTAAGTGGAGGGAGAGGGACGGAGAGAGAGATAGTACGAGCTGAGAGACGACTATTGTTTTGGAGTGCTGAAGTATGACTGACTTGGACGGAGCTATCTGTTGAGAAGAGGAATTTAAAATTGAGGGGTGGGAAAAGATAGATGGAAAAGTCCAGGACAGGGGGAAATCCTTTGTCAATCGGAAATAACCGAAAGAGGTGGACTTTCCATAGGTAACAAAAGGGCTTGAGCACGAAGGTGTTCGTGGAAACAATGACTTTTCATTAGGGCTAGTACGAACATTTTGGAGGTCAAAGACCCAGCCAATTCTGCCTGCCAAACAAATCCAGTAAGCCTTCTAAATTATGGGAGTATATTAGAGTAACCTCAGAAATGTCAAAGTTCTAATTTCGTTTTTTTGGTTAACCTTTCTTCGATAATTCCATAACTCTGAAGTCTAACCTTCTGGTGGTACCGTTGGGTACGTGCATTTATAAATATTGTGGCAGCATTACTTGAATCGCTCATGGTCTACCTCACGTAGAACACCTTTAAATTGTGTGGGACGACACACCTGTTAATTCTGTATTGTTATTGTTAGTTTGTTGAATTGAGTCAAATATAAGATTCATTAGGCCAATGATTGCAAAAGGGAGTTTTTACAATGCATTGAACTCTACCCTTACTGAACTCTAAATATGGAAATAATTCTAAATAATTTTGTTAGTTTCGTTAACACTGTGATGTCATTAGACAACGATAAAGACAAGAATTGCCATTTACTACGCGGTATGTAAGCGTACGTTATCGTCCGACGTGTGGAGGAACAGAAAGTAGCAATACGCATATATTTATATTTATTGAAACATAACTGCTCCAGTCTGCCCCTCAAATAAAATTTGAAGCGCCGTGATGCCATTTCGAAAACTGTTCATAATATAAAAAAACAGCATCTCGTATGTTTTTGAGGACAAAGTATATGATGATGTTTCAGTCACTGTGATAACTATAGTTAGGTTAGTATCGATTGTACTCATATCCACTTTTTGGCGTCTACGTATCAAATTTGTGCTGATTTGGCCTTGCTATTGCCCCAGAACACAAACTCTTTTCTTATGGAATTGACTGGGCCTTCGCATTTAACTGAAAATGAATGATTCCTTGGACCCCGAAAACTTGGGGAATAAGGAAACTAAACAACATAGCCAATTTATTTTCTATTGATAACAAATGATAACTCCAGGGTGATAATAATTTAATCTTTTGTGCGCAAAGAATAATTTAAACGAAATAAACGGAGAAAGGATACAATTTAAATTGAATTCACTCGCAACGTTTCGAGTGAAGACGGAGAGAGCCAGCTGGCTGCGTCCTACATCCTACTTCGAAGGACCAAATGAAGTGGAAAAGACAAATCATTGCAATCCCTCACCGCCCCTGCGCATCGGTCTCCTTAATCACAGATTGCAAGAAGCTGCTTCGTTACAATTGGTTTTTTTCTGACATACTGCCTTGACAACGTAAAGAAAACTCCAATTTTGTCAGCCAATTACATAATGTCTGGCTGGTTTTTGGTTTATTGTTCATTCTGAATAGTGCACCTATGTTTTCGGGCAAGTAACTGTTTTTACAACCTTCCTGAAAGTTTGACACTACGTTTCAAGGCGTGGGGATTCCGAATCTACAATTTCCGTCCTCGGTCCAAGCTGTATTTCGCATTTAGCGTGGTCTACAAAATCCGATTGTCACACAAAAATCCGTTCGAACAATCCCCGTGGTTGTTATGGGCAAAGAATGGTCTAAAACATTAACAGAAACGAAATTGTGGCAACATTATCGCGTTACGTCGTGTTAGTATGGCTTCCCTGGTATTTTTCGGCGCTGAGTCGAATATGACGGTTTATATGAGGCAATGGGTACCGGCGGCAGCTGGGACACTAAGCGGACATGGGCTCAACGAGGCCACGGCGAAATGCCACTGGTCCTGCAGCTCTAGCGGAGTCCTATGGCCCACAGCTGCCTCCCTGCTATCTTCTTCTTCTTCTTCTTCTGGGTACAGTGAGGCAAATTCTACTACTTGGTGCAACTTGCAGTACAACATAGCGAAAGTTATCGTTCCTTCCAGGCCTGAGCTCATTTTTCCACTTTGCCGCCTGTCTCGCTCCAGTCATTTGGTTGGAAGAGCATAATAAACCATTGTGTAATAATGTGCAGTATTTTTTACTCTGTAGGACTCAAACCAAAAAAATTACCGAATAAATGTCAGATCCGCAGTGTCAACCCATTTAAGTACGAAAATAATAAGCTGAGTGGCATGCGTATGGCATAACCGAGGTGGGGTGTTGTGAGATGAGTCTTATTGAAACAAGGTTTCCAAGTAGAGATATTCCGACCAAGGCACGCTGGAATTCACGCCCAAAGACAGACAAATTAAGATATCAATAAAAAGAAATACTCACGAAGAATTTGAAGGAAGCCATTGCTGTGGGGAGTTAACTCTTCGACTTTGAATTCGGAATAACATCATTCGGAAGAAACGTCGATTTTATAAGGAAATCTATTTGGTGGAAGGGGTTTCAAAGTAACGGGGTTCCCTAATCCATTTGTTTCTTCCGTTTCGAAATTAACTCGGAAGAATCTATTTTTATGTTAAAACACGTCCGAAGATCTGCAAAGCGGATTTCACTTAATAATTCGAAGAGGAAGAGGATTCGCCTGGGGGAAGGTTAATGAGCTTTTGACGCGTCCCGTCATTTCTCTGAATAGCTAAGAGCTAACAGGGGATAACGCATCAAAATATGTGAGCTCGGTCTACGAATTTTGAGTTTCCGAAGCCCTACGACGAAGGAAAGGAAGTCGTGTTGACTGACGCATATTTAGTTTCTGGATTTTCTTCAGATCATTACGCTTTCAACACACAACTTTCCTTAGCTCTACAACAATTCACTTTGTACATGGCTAATTCTATTTATTCAATTCATTTATCACTCAGTTAATTTGAACTTGGCCAAACAACGCTTTACGTTTGCAGAGTTATTGGGTAAACACTTTTAGAACTGGCAGTAAGCGAAACGGCAGTAGTTGAAATTGAGGAATTTCTGGAGTAACCCCCATGTATCTCATGAGCGTTTTTAAACACTTACCCTTTAGGTATTGGATTGGACTACAATACAAA
Source organism: Pachypeltis micranthus (assembly GCA_020466155.1). Classification (NCBI taxonomy): domain Eukaryota; kingdom Metazoa; phylum Arthropoda; class Insecta; order Hemiptera; family Miridae; genus Pachypeltis; species Pachypeltis micranthus. Next base: position 47,831,676 of record CM035769.1, read on the forward strand.
TTTTTTTAAACATTCTACAAAACTTCCAGCGGAGTTTATAAGGAAAAAAACTGCGCTAAAAACGCTTTTCGTCGAAAATTTTGATAATTTATTGTGCAGCTCTCGTCATTTTCTCACAAATGGGAACTTTATGCTATGTTTGTCTTATTGAGAGCTATCTATATAAAAAATTTAATCAAAATCGTTCGAGCCGTTTTTGAGAAAAAAAATTTGGTATTTTGATCACTATGATAATTATAGTTAACTCTCGGTAGATTTTGTTCAAACCCTTATTTTGGCGTCCCATGGTAACTTGCGGGCGAGATATGATGTTTGAGCTGATTTCGTACGGTGGTTTTCTCTTAAAATTGTTCACAGACACACACACACACACACACACACACACACAGACCATTTTCCCAAATAGTGTTTTTCGGACTCAGGAGGGTCTGAAACGTAAAGATCTGAAGAAAACTCAAAATTTTTTTTTCAGCCGATTACATAACTTTCCTTTCTTTGTAGAGCCAAAAGTGGGACGCCAAAATGATGAGCAAAATCGGTTCAAAAACTGATTATAGTTACCATAGTGATCAATACGCCAAATATTCTTTTTGTTAAACGGTACTAATAAGCTCGATTCACTAGTTTCCTTTCCGCGACCCAAAGGGTAAAGCGAAAAACCTAATTTGCGGGCGCGGTCCGTGTGTGATTCGTCTAAAAATCGACAGCCCCTAACAAATTCTTGATTTGCAACAGATAGAAACAGAGCAGATCACGAACTTCCGAGAAATTGTCCTAATTTTAACTTAATACGAAGAGCAGAACGATGCAGTTCTTGTAATACCTAAGGCTTTAACAAAAAGGTTTAACACAAATTTGACAACTGGATTTGGTATTCTAAACGTGATTTTGAAAAAATTCTTAAAACTTTAGGAGGCTAAATGGCTAATGCGAAGGTACATTTATGCTTATGTTTTACTTTGTTTAGCACTGGGAAGAAGGAAGAAAAGTTATGTAATCGGCCGCCAATTTTTACTTACCGCTACCCGAAAGGAAGGAAAGTATAGTAATCGGTCAAAAAAAAAAAAAATTTGGGTTTTCTTCAGATCTTTACGTTTTGAGGTCTACTGAGTCTAAAAAACCTAATTTCGGCGCATGGTGCGTGTGTGTGTGTGTGTGTCTGTATTTCGATTTGCGGGAGAACGGCTGAGCCGATTGACCTGGTTCTTTTGGTTTATTATTCATTCTGAATAATAACCCTATGTTTTCGGTCACGAAAAATTTTTTACAACCCCCCCTCAAAATTTGATACTTTACGTTTCAAGACATGGAGATTCCAAATTTGCAATGTCCGTCCGCCGTCCCCCGTCCCCCGTCCGCCGTCCCCCGTCCCGTTCCGCCGACCGGGCCGTTTTGTGCCTTTAACGTGGTCTAAAAAATTCGTTCTTTCGCCCAAAAATCCGACTTGGTATCTAGTTGTGCCCGCCATCTCGGCAATCCGATCGGACGAAGCCCGTGGTTGTAATGGGCAAAAAACGGTTAAAAAAATTAACGAAACGCAGTACAACGCGGGACTACAAGCGTTTCGTCGTTTGAATTCCCTCCGCCCCGCCCTCCTCTCTAAAAAACCAACCGCTCCCGAGGCGGCTCCCGCCTCCCTCCCACCGACCCCTTTGGCCTCCCAACGACGACGCGCTTCGCTTCGAGCGCCCCCCGTTCCAATTTCCCCGACGTTTTGGTTTTAATACGATTCAATTTTTTTAGATTCTTTCGTTTCATTCTCATTTTGGTTTTTTTCATCAATTTTGGTTAAATTTTTTATATTTTTTTTAGCGTGCATGTTTTCATATTAAAATTCAGTTTTTTCTAGATACTTTTTTTTGTTTATTTTAATATTACGATTCAGTTCTTTTCGACCTTTTTTGGGTTTCATTATGATATTTTTCGATGCTGAATCGAACAGGATGGATCTCGGAGCATTAATGCTAGGTCAAGCTGATTATCCGAATAATAAACCGTTGTGTAATAATTTGCAGGGTTTTTTCTTTTGTTCGTTATTTTTTGTAGACACCAAAATTAGGTTATGGACGATTTCGGCCGATTGGAAGGGGGGGGGGAGACGAAAATGTACCAAATACCAGTGTTTTTCGCATTTTTCTCGAAAACGGCTCTAACGATTTTGATTAAACTTTCACATTATCTTCTACTAATCAATACCTAACTTTTCTTTTCCATACATATCTCCATGAAAATACGGTGAACGGAGATATGGGACCCTGAAGCAAAAATAGGGTTTTTACGCTTTTTGGCAAAACGGCTCCAGCGATTTTCACCAAACTCACAGGGTGTTTTTGAATAGTTAATACCTACATATTCTTCTCAATAAATGTTCCTGTGACGGTCCATTGAACAGAGATAAAAATCAAAATGTGTCGAAAATAACGTTTTTTCGGACATTTCCGTAAATTCCAGGGTAACTTTTTCACCAGATGTGATAAATCCTGATGAAGTGTCTTTGAGTCACCCATACCAACATTTCGTTCTGTATAGTTATTTCTGTATATATATGTTGAACGGAGATATAAGCCAAGTTAACTCAGAAAAGGAGACTTGTCGAATATTAATTTATCGGTATTCCAATTTTCTCAAAAACGGCTCTAACGATTTCGATCAAACTTTCGGAGTACTCTCAGCTAATTAGTCCGTACATTTTGTTCTTCATAAATGTTCCTGTAAAAGTGCGTTGAACGAAGATATAGCGCCCGCCTATGTAGGTGGTGTTCGAACTTAAAGGGGTGGCGGAAAGTTGTGTGTTGCTACGCACCAGATATTTTTTCTTCAGTTGTTTTAGATCTTTACGATCAAGGCCAAATCCATCAAATAGCATTTGAGAAACTGGTGTGTATATGTGTCTGTGATCGTGATTACGGAAAGTGAGTGGCTGAACTGAATCAGCTCAAATATAATATCCAGTGCGTGCGCGAATCAACATGGAGTGCCAAAATCTGTGCGAAACTATTGTGACAACAATCGTGCAATGGTTACACATTTACAATAACATAAATAGGAGCATCTCAGTCAATTTCAGAACCTGGTTTCACGTGGGACGTTGAGGTTCAATCAAATGTGTAAAAGCAGAATTACAAACAGGTTTGATTAGATCGTGGATTGAAAATAAATCTTTAAAAGCACTTAGGTAGGGTGGAGAAAAATCGTGTGGTGGTTCACAACAGATATTTCAATGCTGAATCGAATAAAAACATCAAAACATTAGTAGATAAAACGTAAAAATAACGTTAAGGGCGATTACAATCGATAGGAAAAGAGGGTAGGGGGCGAAAATGTATCAAAAGTAATGTTTTTCGCATTTTTCTCAAAAACGGCTTTACCGATTTTTATTAGCCTTTCAATTTATCTTTTACTAGTCAATAACTACTTTTTCTTCCGTATAAAAATCTCCATGAAAATACGATGAACGGAGATAAAGTCCTATGAAGCAAAAGTAGGTTTTTTGCGCTTTTTGGCAAAACGGCTCGAACGGTTTTCACCAAACTCTTGTTCTTCGTAATTATTAATTGTTCTTTTTATTATTTATTATTTTAGAATTTGGGAATGATTCATTATTTATTATGCTGCTTTCGTAATTGTCCCAGGGATGAAAATTTCACAGTATTGTTTTGCCATTAGGAACTGTCCATAAAAAAAATTTTAATCAAAATTGTTATGGCCGTTTTTAAGAAAGAAAATATTTAGTGTTTTGATTACTATGATATAGTTAGTTTTGGGACAATTTTTCTCATAACCTTATTTTGGGGTCCAATGGTAACTTGCGGACTAGAGATCAAGTTTGAGATGATTTGGTCGAGCTGTTTTTGTTCAATCGCGTTTATAGACTCTCATACACACACACAGTCTCAACCATTCTCTCAAATTGTGTTTTTACAACTCAGTAGGTTCTGAAACGTATTAATCTGAAGATAACTCAATTTTGTATTTTTTTCCCCCATCCGACTACATAACTTTCCTTCCTACTTCGGAGAGACATGGAAAGTAAAAAGCACCAGCTCGATCGGTCTAGGAGTCAGGAAAACGTACAATAACCTTATGGTTATGTATAAATACACTTTACAGACGAGTCCGTAAATACGAGGAACGATTTACAAAACTGGGAAGTTATAAGTATTTATGGAGATCAAAATGTACAAATCTCTTTTCTGAGTTAACTTGGCTTATTCCTCCGTTAAACATACATCTACAGAAATAATTACAGAGAACGAAATGTGGTTATGGGTTGTTTTTTTGTCCCCCCCCCCCCCCCCCGAGGGCATGCGGGACAAGTCCCTTTGTCACTGCGGCCACGTGTGGGCCTATTGTGACTCTAGCCCTTCCTTAGTAAAAGGCGTCGTACATACCCGTCCCCTTTATGAAGCCGAGTATGTCCTTCAACGCAGCTTCCGCTCTGATATGGGGCTCAATAATCCCCTGGGCAAAGTATCCAAAGCGTTTCACTGCTAAGGCAGGGCACTCACATAGGATGTGCTCCTCCTTCTCGTCCTCCTCACCACAGAGTCTGCATTCCACCGCCTCTGAGATGCCCATCTTGTTGAGGTGATACCTGAGTGGGCAGTGTCCGGTGAGGAAGCTAATCAAGACCCTCAAGTCCCTCCTAGAGAGTGTCAGCATCGCCTTTGCCCTTTGATCAGAAGGCGTAACAAGCCTTTTTGATTGTCTAAGTCGTGGCTGGCGATGCCAATGGGCGCTATTTTCCTGTGTCTCCCATTGAGCCACCAAACGGTTCAGGTGACTTTTCGTCATGCCTACGTGAGGTTCAGGCCCAATGGGTAGGGCTTCTGTGCCCTTCTTTGCAAGGTGGTCAGCCTTTTCATTGCCCTCATGCCCCTTGTGAGCCGGCACTCAGATGAGGAAAAGCCTATTGTGGGCGCCGAGCTGCTTGAGAGCATGAAGGCATTCCCATGCCAGCCTGGACCTAAAACTATAGGCCGCGATGGCCTTTAATGTGGCCTGGCTGTCCAAGAATAGACAGTAGATTTGCTTGCCCTTGAGTCCCTTAGACAGGATCTCTTCCGTGCAGATCTTTATAGCTAGGATTTCAGCTTGGAAAATCGTGGCGTACTCCCCCAGCGGCTTAGCCAGACTGTAGTTGGGCCCAACAATGCCCAGTCCAGCTCTGCCTCCCATGACTGAACCATCGGTGTACCACCGCAGGGCGCCCACCTCGGTCCGGAACGTTTCCTGCTCCCATCATTCCCGCGAGTGGATACTTATCCTGAATGGCAGCTGAAAGTTCTTTCGCTCTGACATAACGTTGGTAGCAAGGACCACAGCCTCTTCCAGTTTGAACTGTCTAGTTGTTCTTTGGAGGTTTACCTTAACCCTGGTGGAGATGTTCCCTGTCTGCAAAAGCCTTACTGCTCCCGGGTAAGCAGTCCTCTGAATATGTATATGGAGAGGTGAGATGTCTAAAAGGACTTCCATTGCAGCAGTGGGGCACATATTCATTGCCCCTGCAATAGCTAGGAATGCCTGTCGCTGCAGTTTTTGGAGTTTCCCTTGAGCTGCTAGCCGGCATGTTACCTTCCACCACACCATGGAGGCGTAGGTGACGCGGGGTCTTATTATCCCCTTATAGAGCCACCCCATCATTTTTAGAGTTATGCCCCATGATTTGCTGCACAGCCTCCTGCATGCCCACAGGGCTGCAGTTGCCTTGTGCAGCGCATATCTCACATGTGAATTCCAAGTGAGCCGCTTATCCAGTATCACCCCGAGGTATTTCACCTCTGTACTTATATGGAGCCTTGCTCCTTGCATGGTGGGTGATACTATATTTAGGTTTCTTCGCTTGGTGAATGAAACCATGGTGGTCTTGGTTGGGTTTATGTGCAATCCCTCCTTATCACACCATCCTTGGATGATATCTATAGCTCCTTGCATCCTTTCTGACACAGTGGTAGCAAATTTGCCTCTCACCAGAACTGCGAGATCATCCGCATATGCGACCACTTCGTAACCTTCAAGCTGCAGTTTTTCCAGCAGCTCGTCGGCCACGATTAGCCACAGGAGGGGAGAAAGTACCCCCCCCCCCCCTTGAGGGCAGCTTCTTGTGGGAACCACTGTGACGCTGTCTTCCCCTAAACTGGCTGTGATTTCCCTACACCTTAGCGTGGACATAGTCCATTTCACGACCTGGGGTTCTATACCCCTTTGCGCTGCTCTTGCCTCTATGGAGCTGAAGGAGGTGTTATCGAATGCACCCCCCACGTCCATGAAGCAGCACAACGCCACCTCTCTCGTCTGAAGAGCCTCATCGATCAGTGCTCCATGAGCGCAGTCTCAGCTGACCTGCCCCTCAGGTTGCCGTGCTGTGCCTTCGAGAGGGGTACGGTCTCAAGTGTGTCCTTGAAGACCAGTTATGGGTTGTTAGAAGGCACACTGTAAGATTGATGAATGGTGAAGCATGACAGTACCGCAACATATTTATCAATGGTAAAGTTACGAGAGCAGCACAATACATTATCGAAAATTCCGCACAAATGAGGTTTCAGCGCGGTTTTTGCGTTTTAAATCCCACTCGCCAAAATCAATGTGGTAGTTCAAAGACCTACCTACATGATGGGGGTTGTTGGGCGCACGATTGGAGGAGGGGAGGGCTTAAATAAAATAAAAGGGTGAGCGTGAGTAAGGAAATAAGAGGGATTACACGTGAAATGAATATTGATGTGAGTTTGAGTATATAAGGGCGACACAAGGGGACTCTGAGTATGCCTGAACTCGAACACAGTCCTTTTGTCTGGTGGAGAAGTCGACTGAACGAGCAGTTCTAGAACTTCCCTGCGGCATAACATGAAAAAAGCCGAACGCACCTGGCAAAGGTACAGGTAGGTTGGCTCATGATCCCAACTACTTTGGCCTGTGCCGAACAGGGGTTTAATAGCGTTCATAAGCTCCCTAGAGCTCCCTGGAACGCCAACCACCACCATTTCACTAACTACAGTTTTTACGATACTTTGTAGAGCTAAGAAATGTAAAAATTTCCATTTTTTCCAGATGATTACATAATTTTTAGTGTCCTGTTTAAAATGGTACTCAGTACGAGTCGAATAGGACAGGTCTCAGAGGTGAAGGACTGCGTCTAGATGGAAAACAATGTAATCACAGTAACTATAGAGTCGCAAATTCTACTATTTGAAGGAACTTACGTAGCGAAAATAACTGTTTCTCCCCGGTTTGTTCTCTTTTCTCTCATTACCTTCCATCCCACTCTAACCACCCTTCAGTTTGCCTCGTCGCGTTGGGCCGATTGCCAGTTGGTCATGTTTCGTATCGTTTACTGGTATTTTTCGATGCTGAATCGAATCAGATGGGTCTTGGAAATGCTCTACAAACATTGTCGTTTTTTGGATTATTGTTTACTTATCGTCTTCCGGTAAAATAGGCTAGATCATAATCGTGCAGTGCAAGAGAATAATAAACCATTGTGCAAACTTCTGTGTTCTCATCATTGCTTTTCGGTTTTGTGTGTGTGGGTTCGTACATGTTTTTCGTCAGTCGTACAGTGATCAAAATATTTCTTCAGCTATCTGTAAACGACGATTCGGATGCGACTTTTGTCGTCCTTATCGCACTCAAATTTTTTCCACCCCTTCCTTGTTCAAATCTAAACACTACCACCACTTTTAGTTTATTATTCATTCTGCCCCACGGTTTTTTACACCCTCCCCTCCCACCCCTCCTCGACCACCAAGTTGGGCACGTTCTGTAGAAATGCTCAGGGATTCCAAGTCTGCAATGTCTGTCCGTGGCTTGCTGATAACACTAGACGAGTTTGTAAGGTAGCAGCTAGACACGTGTGGATTGGGGGTGAATGGTGCTGTGAAGGTTGTGGATGCGGATTTCGTCATTGGCTAGAGGCACCCTCGAGATGTGGTGGAACCTTGGGATTGAGTTATTCAGTGCAACGAACCGTGATTATCTTCCGAAAGTTGCCAGAAACTGCGCCTCCTTCGGACGTACGCGTTCCCGACAGCTTTCGGGGGGGATGACGGTCAGAAGGCTAATGAGTCTCCATAGACCTGTGCGTGCTTGCCTAGACCTCTCACATAACGCCCTATGTGCGTAAATCCACGCTTCGCCTCGATCTGGGGGTTCCAACTCTCTCTACAACTATTCCGTTCTGGCACCATAAGCGCAAGCTTGCTTTGCAACAAATCAGTAGATAAATAAACCCCAGAGAACCACCGTACCAAATCAGCTCAAACTTCATATCTCGCCCGCAGGTTACTTCGGAACGCCAAAATAAGGGTACGAACAAAATCCACCGAAATTTAACTATAGTTATCATAGTGATCATAACACCAAATATTTTTTCTAAAAAACGGCTCTAACAATTTTGATTAAATTTATTATATTGGTAGCTCTCAATATGGCAACTATACCATTGAATTCCCATTTATGCGAAAATGGCAAGAGCAGCACAATAAATTACCAAAACTTTCGACGAAAGCGATTTTAGAGCGGTTTTTAGAGAAAACGACCGAAATAAATCACCTGAAACTTGATATCTAGCCCGCAAGTTACCATGGGACGCAAAAATTAGGGTATGAGCAAAATCCACCGAAAGTTAACTATAATTATCATTGTGATCAAAACACCAAATTTTTTTTCTCAAAAACAGCTCTAACGATTTTGATTAATTTTCTTATATTGATAGCTCTGAATAAGGCAATTATACCATACAATTCCCATCAGTGAGAAAATGACGAGAGCAGCACAATAAATTATCAAAATTATCGACGAAAAGCGTTTTTAGCGCGGTTTTTTCCTTATAAACTCCGCTGGAATGTTAGTAGAATGTTTAAAAAAATTGGTATTGTAGTCCAATCCAATACCTAAAGGTAAGTGTTTAAAAACGCTCATGAGATACATGGCACTCAGTCCAGAAATTCTTGAATTTCAACTACCGCCGTTTCGCTTTTAAATGTTTTTACCCAATAACTCAGCAAAAGTAATTACTATCCTTCTTCACAAAATCCTTGTTTACAGCCCCATTAGTTCTCTGTGTACCAATTGCTCAATAATGGTCCTGCAATGAGTACGAGCAGCACAATAAAATGTGGAACTTTAAGCGCTTCTGCTTGCTGCTGCCGTAAAGCGTTGTTTGACCAAGTTCAAATTAACTGAGTGATAAATGAATTGATTAAATAGAATTAACCATGTACAAAGTGAATTGTTGTAGAGCTAAGGAAAGTTGTGTGTTGCAACGCACCAGATATTTTGCTGCTGCGTCGAGCAGGACGTGTCTCAGAGGTGTAGGACTTGGCGTAGATGGAAAACAGTAAAATTGCGGTAAAGATAGTGAGGATGTTCTACTATTTGAAGGAGATCAATGAAATCGGAGGAAATTTATCGTTCCTTCATGGTCTGAGCTCACTTCCCGCTCTACCTCCTGTCTCACCCCTCAGTTCGGCCCGTCACGTCATGCCAACTGCCTAAAGTTGCCTAGAAAACGCCAATTTTCATTGTTTGGTTATAGTCAGGTCATCATTTAAGAGTATTTGTCGATGCTTAATTTAATCTAACGAGAATAGGATAATAAACCATTGTGTATTGTGTGTCACCCACAACGCCTAAATTTTTGTCATTCCATTGTAGTCAGGCCATGTTTCGACTTGTTTATCAGGATTTGTCTATGCTGGATCGAATGGAACGAGTCTCAGGGGTGGACGACTGCATCTGGACCGAAAACACTGAAATTGCAATAAGTACAATGAGACAAAGTCTACTAATTGAAAAACTTCGCTGGACGATCAGCGAAAATGGTCGTTTCATCATTTGTACTTCCTCCCGTCTCATCAATACCACCTGCCAGCTAGACTCGTCACATTGCGCCAATTGCCTAAAATATTTAGTTTTCGTCGTTCCACTGTAGTCGGGTCATGCTTCATATCGTTTACTGGTACTTTTCGATGCTGAATCTTATGGGACGGGTCTCCGAGGTGTGAGACTCCGTCAATCATCCTGTGGATGAAAATAATAAACCATCGTGTAATGACTTGTCGTGTTTTTCCAACACAGTTGTGTACTTTCCCGTGTAATTGAGTCACTGGATTTAATCAATCTTATGACATTTTTTTTTAGCAACCTATACCCATATTTTGTTCTCCGTGATAATGTCTGTACCTATCTGTTGAACGGAGATATAAGCCGCAATAGCTCGAAAAACGAGGTTTCTCGAATAATAATTTATTAGGTTTCCAACTATATAAAAAACGGCTATAACGATTAAAATCAAACTTACCAAGTACCCTCAACTAAGTAGTACCTACATTTTGTTCTTCATAAATGTTCCCGTAAAACCGCGTTAAACGAAGATATAGCGCTGGTATATGTAGCAGGTCGTAGTATTTACGGGGTCGCATAAAGTTGTGTGTTACTACGCACCAGTTATTTTATGAACGTGTTTTTTTTAAATCAGGAATAAAATGTTATAATGCATATTATATGCGTACTAATGGGTTTAACTTCCCATCCACTAAAGGCATACAGGAGTACCGAGGAGATTAGTTAAATATTCTTTTTATGAGCCATGGAGATAGAATATACTTCAAATATATAATTAGTCATTTTAGCCCAGAAGTTCAGTCTGCTGTATGAAAACAAGCAGATACTATTTACTAGTTTACTGAGTTGCTGTAGATGCGATTCACGTCATTTTCAGCTGTCAGCTATTTAATTTTTTTGTTTTTTTGAACACTGGATAATTCTATTTCAGCGACTCTGCTGTGAAAGTGCAACGTTTTTGAGGTAGCAGATAACATTTTATAGTAAAGCTGATGAACGTGGAACTCATTCACGTCGTTTGCAAGTATGAACTAATAAGTCAATTTTTGAGTCTTCAAATTCATCAAATTTTGATGTCGTCTGCTCGAAAGAGTCCTCAAAATGAGGAAAGCAGACTAGGTAATTTTTGAAGTACTCAACTTCACCTACTCGTAACATAAATTTCAAGTTTCAACTCCGTGGGTCATTTTTTGACCAAAATTTCGTCAAAATTTGACGTCGTCTGCAAGTCGAAGTCCACGAAAATATTGTGGCAGAGTCGGCTTTTTCGACTCAATTACATGATGCGAATCCACCATACAAATTTCCGATGTCAACTAATAAGTCACAATTTGGTTCAAAATACAAGAGTGTGTGTTGATGCGGCCCTTAGATCCATTTTTGGCCACTTTGAAAAATGATCAACCGCGATAATGTATCAGTTCCTGTGTTTATGGCTGTGGGATCGACCCAAAATATCATTTCATGTCATTTCTCGATCTTTCAACGGGCGCTCCTGCTGAAATTGTAGAAGGGTGGCTCGGTATTTTGGATCAAGCCCTTTGAACCTCTTACAATCATGAAAAGTCTTACTATACCCTGAAATCTGCAGTCATCTCCCGCCAGAAGCTTTCGTACTGTCACGAGAGTCTTACAGAGCCCAAATAGACCTGGGCGTGGCGAAACGTGGTTATTTTTTAAAATTCCCTTCACCAATGCCTGAGATACGATATCTGGTAATGTTGTATCCAACAACCTGTGGAACAGCCCGCCATTCCAAAGGAACAGGGTCTTCAGGAAGAGGATGGTCACTAATCCTCTCATTATCAGGAATTTCCACAATGGCTCACCCATCAGAAGCAACGTGTTACCGAACAACAATTATCAGTGCTCTCGAGTGATAAAAGGTTCATAAAATAAAGTGCGCACTCGATCGCTTATTTAACATCAAGTTTCTTTATTAAACAATCACACTAAAGTTGTCCGCTCATATGATGTAGTGGTGATAAGGGTAGTAAGCAGGCAGCACGGTTCTGTAGTAGGGGAGCCCTGCAGTGTACGTGTAGTGAGTTGTTGGGAAGCCAGTCAACAAAACGTCTTTCTTCGCTCTGGTTTTCTCTTCTGCGGCAAACGCGCATGCGACGAGGAGGCAAGCGACCAACTGGAAAAATTATTAACAAATTGCATCTGTAAGTCGAACGGTACGAACGTTTTTTTGAACTAAGTCACACTTCGACATTCTATTGGCACCTCAAATGCAGGAAAACCTTTGCACGAACTATGAGACAAGATAAATATGTTAAATCTGGTGTAAAACACGAAGATTCGAACTTATGGCCAGTCAGGTGCGCCGCATCTCACAACTTTCCTTAGCTCTACTTGAATTTACTTGCTTCCGTACCTTCTACTAACTCTTTTTTTTCTCGTAAACTTGGTATCACTTCACGGCAGCAGAAAGCAGTAGCGATTAGGGTTCCGGAATTTATTGTGCTACTCGTACTCACGCCTTGATCATTATTGTACAATTGGTACGCAAAGAATTAATTAATTGTAAACGCTTTTTTTTTTAAATAAAAAGGGTTAGAGATTTATAGGGTGCAAGGACAAGGAAATAGTAGTAAGTGAAACGAAGGTGTTTGAAATTATGGAATTTCTGCAGTAGCCCCTGTATATAGGTACTTGAGGTACCACTCGGATTTTTCTGAATATCCTAGTAACATTTGAGCGCAGTTTATACGGAAAAAGCTATGCTAAACACGACTTTTGTCATTGACTCATTCCATTGACAATGTTCTGGTAGTGTTGTAGGCCGTTTATAAAATAAATTAAATCAAAATCGTTAGAGCCGTTTTCCAGAAAAAAAAATTTGCTGTTTTGATCACCATAATGGTTAGTTTTTGGCCTTATTGGCCTGCGGACTAGGTAACAAATTTGAGCTAATTTGGTTCTGGCGTTGCGTTTTCTCTCAATCGCGGTCACAGACACACACACACACCACTTTCCCAAATAGTGAAGGCTCCAAAATGTAAAGAACTGAAGTGAACTCAAATATTATTTTTCAACCGATCACGTGTCTGTCCGTAAGGCCGAAATGCATTAGGGCGCTTTTCAAACCAATTACGACATTAATAAATTAAAGCGGTTACTTTCCAACACAATCAATAACGTTTTGAAAGCAATGAGAACTAAACTAATTCGAACATCCCGATTAGTACTTGGAAATAATCAGGATACGTGATATTCACCTATCGGCTGTTCGATTGTTTGTGGTACGAAATTATTATCAAGTTGATTGATTAGGCAAATGTTTAAATCACCACGGAAGTGCTGTACGCCAATTTATATTTAATGTTTGATTATGAACCAAGAAGTACGACCGGGAGGAATTGATGAACATATCACTAAGTGTTGGCGCTTCGCTCTTTTTCAGTCTAAAAGGCTCTTAAAAAGTATTTTTATTTCGAACGATTTACTCACGAAAAATTTGAAGGAGGCCATTGCAGTTGTTATTTCCAGAGTTTGAAGTCGGAATAATTCTGTTCGGAAAAGTTAACGATTTTATAAGAAGAAAAGTTGAGGTGGAAGGGGACGCGATTAACGGACTTCCTCCTCTTTCCACATTTTCCGTTACGAAATCACTTCACGCGAATCTATTTTCGTAGTTAAAACACTCGCGAGAATCGCAAAACTGATTTCGCCCAATAATTTCAGGAAGAGGCGCGGTTAATGAGCTTGTGATGGTGGTCACGGAAATAGCCTTTGCTCTTCTCAAGAGCCGTTGAACGGTGCGGCGACCCATCGAGAGCGTCGTACAGACGTAAACGCTGTTGTGGTTGGATCGGGTCCTTGAAGTAATTCAAAATTATAACAGCGTCCACAGGATCGCCCATGTTCTCCAACCTTCTCGATCTGTTTCATGAGGAGGGCTGCTAGATTTGAACATTTGAACGAATGCGCCCACAGCTGGCGTGAAAGATGTTGGAATGTAGTATTTAAAGAGAGTATAAAAATACGGCAGAGCGTGAAACTGGAGGGGAAGTTTGATTTATGCTAATTCCTTCTAAATCTTGTCAAAGGATTCCTTGCACCGCTGCGTTGGGATTTTCTCTGTGACTAACTGACACTGCTTTTTACATGCCGTCAAATTCCCCAGTCTTTCTCTTGCTCTCACCAAATTTCACAACTATTCACGTCCGCCCGCGCTCAAAGAGCGAGTTCAATGAAATCCACCACAATCGGGAATCGATAAAGTCAGAGGGAAGACTCCCACGACTCCCTATATGCCCGCAGAATTCAGATTTCCTTGCACATGTCTCCAAACGAGCATGGTGTTGGCCACAAAGAGCTGCCTGCGGCACGGAAGCGTTGCTATCCGCCTAAATACAGTGGTTGATTCGGGGAAATATGTATTGCCTTGCACACTTGGAAGCAAAATGAATGAGGAAAGCGGCGCCAAGTCACGTGACGTGCTCCACGATTGTACGCTTACTTGTACTATGACGTCCCTGTAATGCTCGCGTCGCCTATCAATATATGCTTCTTAGAGGGTAGGTTGTGTTCTGGAGTGTCTTCAGCGGATTATTCGACCAGTGAGGGTTCCAAATTAATTGGAAGTATAGTTGCAAAGCAGCTCATGCCATCAAAGTTCTCCTTCTCTCTCTCTCTCTCTCTCTCTCTCTCTCTCTCTCTCTCTCTCTCTCTCTCTCTCTCTCTCTCTCTCTCTCCCTCCCTCTCTCTCTCTCTCTCTCTCTCTCTCTCTCTCTCTCTCAGCCAGCGCAACATGGCTGAATGGTTCATTAAACACAGCACAACGGCTCAAAAACACCCTCACATAGTCAACAAAGAGAAGATGCTGAACCCTACCCCCTTACCTCAGAAATGTCATCAATAAACACCAAAAAGAGCCAGGGACCGAGGAGGGATCCTTGTGGAACACCAATCACACGATTTATCCTGCAAATCTATCTCAAATTCCGTTTCAATAAATCGACCTGACTGCAAAATATTCCCCATTTGGCACTCAGCGTCTGACAAAATCAGCCGAATACGTAACTTTCCTTTTTAATTCGTAGAGCCAAGGAAAATATTTAAAAATCCGTAGATCGGGACTTGAGAAGCGAGAACTTGCAAGATTTGCCGAAAAAGACCCAATGGAGCGGAGTTTTATTTTTGTTAATACTTTTTCTGGAGATTGTCATCATCCATTTGCTTGGTGGCGACACATAAAGTACCGCTAATGAAGGAAGTTATAAATTAACTTGTATCCGATGCCGATACGAGTAATACCGAACGTGTAGTAAACTGTGTCGTCAACGGAAACCAGAACCAAGGAAGAGGTTTTCTCATCCTTTTTAGCAGAAGCGACTTTAACAATTTAGTTCAAACTGTAGCGTATTGTCAACTACGAGTATTTTACGTTAATATTTCACTGACTGACTTTGATCGGAAATAACTACCCAAACGTCCAAAAAACGGATTTCCGAATTTTCTAGAGTATCTTCAACCGAATTACTTATCACAATCTATGCAGATCTTCAGTAATTGCCTCTGAATCCTGCTCCATCATGAAAGGGACTGTGGAACTATTAAAAAATTAAACCATTGTGTTCTGGATTACAGATGAAAATGCAGGGGATAAAGCATCGAACTAGTAACATGCCGAATATTTAGATGACCGTAGATGCAAAACTAAAGGGCCTATAATTACTCACCTTGGAATATAACTTTGAGGAGTGTAATAATAATAACTGTTTGATTGATGGTTGAGCCTAGTTGCTTTCAATGAATAAAAATAATGAACACCAAGAGGTATGACTGATGCCAGGGGGGCATGGAGGCCTGCTGATCCCGGGCACGCCGGAAGGACAAGTGAGCAAGCAAGCAAATGGTTAGGTCACTGAAGTGCTGATGGGTTGATATGGACCACGAATGAGGCCTAGGTGCTCGAGAACAGCAGGTTGCTTTCAAGTGCCAACTCATCCGGTGAAGGTAAGCGAACGGATGGGCGGAAAATAATTTATGGATCGTGAGACACAGAGAAGACAATGGGTGCAGCATCTTCTGTTTGTTGACTATGTGATGGTGTTTTTAAGTACTGATCATTATAGCAGTTGCCGAGCGAAATGCGAAAACCCCTCGATTTCGGTACATTTTGCTCCTTCTCCTCTCCATGAAAGGATTCGTACCTCGTCTACTCTTTTGGAGGCGTTATATAAAATGTTGTTGGTTAACCTGGTCATCGCTAGGGTTTGAGCCGTGATAAATACAACAAGCGTCCCAAGTATTGCCTGCACCTGGTCAAATAGTTAACCCTGCCCTATTCAGAAACCTTAGCCGATAGATTATTGTGAATTAGTGAAGGCAGGTGTTCCAGATTGCTGCCTTGAATCACTCCAAAACCCCAGCTACGAAATCAACCAGTTGGCGAATCTTGAAAGCCAGCTACCTGCAGGATAGGTTCTATCGAGTGATTGGTGTTCCACGAGGATCCTTCCTTGAGCCCTTGCTGTTTTTGGTGTTTATTGATGACATTTCTGAGGTATTTTGTCGTGGGGTTCAGTGTCTTCTCTTTGTTACTATATGATGGCTGTTCGTGGACGACAGGGGTTGCCTGGGTGGGTTGAAGGCGAATAGGCAGAGACTGAACGTCAGCAAGCGCTTCCTTGACCACTGTGTTCTCCAGAAGTGCCTCTATATTACGATTACACGCTTGGCAGCAAGAGTATGCAGGGTCAACTTGTAGTACGCAATCTTGGCATGTTCTTCTATGAACAGTTGTCTTCAGGGCACACGCTGACCACATTTTTGGTGAGGCTTTGTGGAAACTTAGTATCATCGGACAGAATTCGTGTAGTTTCACTAGCAGGTCTACATTGACTGCCCTCGTATTTGTTCCAGTCTTGAGTTTTCCTCGACTGTGTGGTCTTCTTGCTTTGGAAGATATCGTTCGAATCCAACAGAATTCGTTGCCTTCTGAATGGGTATTGCCTGAGAGAGCTTCGGTGCTCGATGGACCTTGGTGTTGAGTTGAGCGGCTTCCATACTTTGAGAAGCACAAGCGACTCCTGGACGCCACTTTCCTTGTTGGTGGCCAAAAGGACGCTGCGTCCTTGTCGTCTTAGGTAGACTTTGTCGTTCCCCAGTGCCGGCACCAGTCCTTCCATATTACTGTAGGCCTTGCAAATAACCTGCTGCATTCTTCCCCACCTCAGTTCCGTTGCTGAGGAAGCGTTCCTTGTGGCGATATGGTTCATGTTTGCATGTGTAATGGTTGTTGGTGTTGGTGGTGTGAACTCCAACGACCTGTCTGTTTAACTTCGGTTTCTCGTTATATTTGTTGGGCTTTGGCCCCTAATGTTTCGAATAAATATGTTAGAGTCGAACGCTTTGGACATGTCCTCTGAAGCATATTAGGATCCCATTTTGTCTTATTCCTCTCAATGTCGTATAGTTTCATAATCATAAGTAAAGTAACTATAACTTTATTGTAATTCTGTTCCTGTCCTCCAAGTCGTAGTGAATCCTTAGCTGTTCTGACATTTTGATGTTCTGTCTTTACTCCGGAAGATTAACTCGAAAAGCGCCCTAAAATTTCACATCGCTACTTGCATACGATTCAACAGGCAAAGAGAACGTTGTTTCACGGATAACCACAATTGTTCCAACCAATGCTTATCGTACATGAACAGGAGGAATATGATAATGCGGCGGACTTCCAGATTTCAGTACATCCGCTCCCCCCCCCACTATATGCAGGCCAATAGGCAGAGTTGGTCTCAGTGAAAACGTTTGTTGACGACTACTGCATCTATTGTCGCAGTTCGTTATGTCTTCTATTCGATTTGTTTTTGGGTGTAACTGGTAGTTATTCATCATTTCCGTTGTGTTAGATGCCTGATGGTTGTTTCTAAAAGTCTTTGATCTTTATATCGTATCTGCTGTGCGCTCTCGGGAATCACTGAGAGACCCATCACGTTATAGATTAGTGATGTGTGAGCACAGTAAGGTGTTGGGACAATATCAGGTACTTGTATAGCGATCGGAAGTTACTAAACACATTTTGCCTTCGCTGGTTTCGGTCTGCTGCGTTCGCGTTATGCCCTTGAAAAACCAATAAGGAAGTTTTCACTCCATTGGCAGACAACTCGTTGGCGACGAGCTTCTGCTTTGGGGCTAAAACTTTCTGCCATGAACATTATCTTCTGGTTCATTGGAACTTCATAACAACTGACATTCGAAACTTCTCACGGGGCATCGTTCTCCAACTCGAGTGAAACTGCTCAGAAAGCGGTTGAATTTCCTTAACTGAGTACTTAGCTACTTTGCTATAACGGCTTCTCAGCCTCCGCAAGAACAATAACAACTTCTCTGGAAAAAGGTGGAATAAGAAGACAAAGGAGAATTTGCATAATGCGTGGTTTATTATTCTGGAAATGTTGAATGTTGTCTTAAAATGTGGCAACTCCTTGGGGGCATTTAACGGTCGCCTTTTTTTATTCAACGCACTCCAGAAGATGCCACAAGAGAACTTGACGCTGAAGTAAAATTGCTAACCATTTGTGCTTTTTAAGGTCTTCTGGAGGTTGTCGCACTGCATCATCGCTGCGTCTCGGTTTCGGAACCAAAATGTACCTAAAATAGGATTTCTTGAAACCGGTTTCAATGATGTTTGATTTTACCACTTATCCGTATTTTATCTTACCCGTCAATAACCAACTAACTCTTGTTCTCCGAAAATGAATGTGTTCCTATGAAGCAAATTCTACAGCTTCAAGGATTTACATCCAAATTACAGGACAGGACGTCTTCATCATGTCAAAAAATACATTTTGGCACAACTACTTCTGTGACCATCCTTTGAACGAAGATTTCAGCCAAGATAGATCGGGAAATGAGATTTATTGAACGTAGAATTAACTCTTTTATTATTTTCTCGTAAAACAGTCAAAATGAGTTTGATTAAAGCCTCAGTGCTTTCAGTTAACTAATAATTGGGGTGTGTTCCTGTTACGGGGGAGATTAATATTGAAAGCAGTATCGCACTAGGTGAGTCGGGAAGTAGTACGATAGAAGCCAAATGCAATTCGAACAAAGAGTTTAACGTGAATTACATTCGGAGATGTTTTACCACCTCAAACTGGGAACTGGGTGGGAGCCAACGCGAGTGCGGGCGACACAGCGACGAGGGAACCGGCTCGGTTACTACTGACGGCAGCGAAGTCTCGAGCGAATCGGGGCATTTGAGGTGCTCAGTTAGCATAAATGCCCCGGACGAGCCTCCGCTGAATCGAAGGGTTTGGTTCGTCCCGTTACATTTCCATAACTATTTCTGAACGCGTACAGGCTAGTTTGAAAAATCGAAAGCGTCGGTGAAGGAGTGGGGTGGGCCCCATGCTTCATGGTCTAAGTTTGACTATTGGAGTAAGGGAACGTATTGCAGATGCTTTATTACTTTCTGATACGTAAAGGGTAAACTTAAACTAACATAAGAAATTTGGGCTTTCGTAGGAGTGAAGAAGGGCGAGAGGTTGTGACATCATTTCGTTCCCACCCAGCGTGACGCTATTTTCGCTATTTGGTGCAAGCACGCTCTATACTAAAGAAAAACGTTTATGGGAGTGTTCCGCGTCTGAAGTTGAATTTGTGAGAGAACAGCTGGAGCAGTTGGTTGGGAGACCTAAATGTACCAAAAACGTTGGTTCTTCGAATCATTTGTCGAAAACCGCTCTTACGATTTAGATCAAACGCACGGGGTACTCTCAACTAACTAGTACTTACATGTCATCCTTCGTTAATCATTCTGTAGAAATGCGTTGAGCGAATCACCAAAAAACGCTATTGGGAAAGCTGACTGTGTGTGTCTGTGGATGTGACTAAGAGAAAGCGGCAAAACGAAATCAGCTCAAACAAGATATCTAGCCCGCCGATCACCAAGGGACACCAAAATAAGGGTATGAGCAAAATCCACCGAAAACTAACTATAGTTATCATAGTGATCAAAACACCAAATATTTTTTTCTCAAAAATGGCTCTGACAATTTTGATTGAATTTTTTATATCGATAGCTCGTAACGTGACATAACTACCGTAAAATTTCCATTCCTGGGAAAATGACGTGAGTACACAATAAATTACGAAGCATTTCTACGAAAACCGATTTTAGCGCAGTTTTTTCTCTATAAACTCCGTTCAAATGTTACTAGGATCTTCAGGAAAATTCAGGTGGCACTCCAACCGAGTACCCATACGATGAGTCTTTAATTACGCTCATAAAATATACCGGGGCTGCTTTGGTAATTACGGAACCATCGTCGTTTCACTTACTACCATTTCCCAACATTTTTACCCCATAACTCTGGAAAAGTAATTATTATCCATCTCAAAAAAATCGTGTTTACACCTTCATTCATTTTCTGCACGCTAATTGCACAATAATGATCAGGGAAAGAGTGCGAGTAGCGCAATAAATTCCGGAACTGTACTCGCTATCCCTTTCTGTCCCCGTGAAGTTTCAAATGAACTGAATGAAAAATAAATCGGGTTAGTAATAATAAGCCATGAACGCAAATGAATTGGCGTAGAGCTAAAAAAAGTCGTGTGATGCGGCGCCCCTGATCACTGCTGTCCGTCTTCATTGACGTTCGCTTGTTTTACTTCTCGCCTGCAATTGTCTATTCCCTCTCAAATAAATTCGTCGTAACTTGATTAATTCCACGACAGTAAATTCTACCTTACTAATTCAGTGCTGAGGCTGTGTTCGTTCCCTGTTTAAAGCTCCCTGAGCGCTCACTGGAAGTCTGGGACTCTGATTGTCTACCTGGCACCGCATCAAAACAAGCTTTAGAACATCATCAGCCAATTAGAAAATATTTATCATTTCGCGATCTTCATGCCGTTCACTTACCACGTGTTGCAAGGGTTTACATTGCACATGATCACACTCGTCCTACAAAACTAACTAGAAAGCGCTCGACTACCTCGCGATGTGCGTAACTTCGCCACAATTATCTTCGTTCGACGTTCAAGGGAACATTCCACGACAATTAGAAACCAACAACAATGAAATGGATCACAAACATTGTCAAAACAGCTAAAAGGAATTTCTCGTCATCGGTTAATTAATTAGGTAGTCCGTAATAACTGGAGAATGAGGGGTCGGCAGTCGCTATATAAAAGATTTTTACTAGCTTCGAGCAAACGGTCGGCTGTCTGACCTGAAACGGAATCCCCGCTGGCGGACGGTCGAGTTGTTGGCAAATGCGAGTCATCCTACAGATCAGCCAAAACGTTATTTCTCAATTTTAACGTGCACTTTTATATTCATTAGCCCATGGATGGAGGACAGGGAAGTTTAACTTTAAACCTTTGCCGCTCTCTGAAACAGAGACCTGGCAACTTCACGGCCTGGTGAGTGGGTTGTATCTGTGGCAGCCTGTGCAGAAGTGTGTTGCCGCTGTGAGAAATTTATAGACTTGAATGGGTTCACTAGTTGCCAAAAGGTGCTGTGCCTGCGCCTACATGGGGTTTGGAGGTTGAACTGGCTCCCATCCTTCATATGGGAGATCCTCTCCCCTGTGTACCCCCAAACAGGCATTCGAGCCCTCTCCTTCCCCATTACTCCTATGAATACGCTCACTACTCACCACACCTCCTCGGCTGTTAGCGACTGGACCTTACGGATTACGGATGTCGCTAACCTACGACCAGGTTTTAGGGAAGCTCGACGTTACGTGGCAGATTATCGTTGATAGAATGGTGCGTTCTGCTGGGCCAGTTTGGGCTGTCAAACCATGTATTGTGTGCGTTGGATTTTTACAAGACCAGGTGGCGTCGCGTGACGCGGCAGCATCATAGCGAAGCATAGCATCTGTGAAAGAGGTTAGCTAGTGATCCCGGGGGTCCAGCTAGTTTCTGGAAGCTGATATCAAATATAATGAAACGTATCTTTGCGCAGCAGTGTCAAAGAGATAAAAGATAAAATTTGCCAAATGTATTCTCGTACTTTCAATAGCAAATTCATTACTATAGCTGATAACATTGGTTCTTAGTCTTTATCATTACATTTACATTTTTATTTATCCAAAAGCTTCCAGCGCGGAAATAGAGTACGTCAGTTATAACAGTCATGGTATGCTGTAGCGACACGACCGTAGCTCAGAAGCCCTCTAACGGAAACTGATAAAACCCGGCGAGTGAGAATGAGAAAGACGTTAGAGCGGCCGCAAATGGAGATCGATGGAGGGAACAAAATGAAACCGAAAATTCCGCTTTACGATAGAAGGAAGTTTAGCAACCTGCGAGGAAAACTGAGGGGGTTTCTATCGCGCATAAAAGGGCAATTTTGCCTCGGCGAACGATTGAACTTCAAGGGAAATCCCTCCGACCCCATTCAAATAGCCAATTCCATTCAAAGCCGCTTTTATCGAATAGAAATTGCCACGTTAATCGTTTCCTTAATCACCGAAATTCTAATCCCCCGGAGCCGTTGAGCGAACATGAACTCACTTGGAACGTGAAAAGCCTACGAGGCGTTTCATGTGACTCACATCTGAGCTCCTCTCTCGAATTGTGGGGTGTGGCAGTGAATAGGCTTTCCACGCGCCGAAAAGCTAAACATTATGTGATTATCTGCCATCTAATCAACAACCATTAGCGCACTAAACAGAAATATCTGGTGCGTAGCAACACACAGCTTTCCGCAACCCCTGTAAATTCGACGACCTGCCGTTATAGTTCAGGAGCCGAGGGCTAAAAACGTTGACCGTTGAGTTGAAAGTTGGTTACTATTTTTTCTGGTAGTTCCCTCAATGTTTGGTAAAACCCTGCAAGTCTGCTCTCTTTGAAGTAAGAACTAAGAAAATGGCGGCTCATCAAAAAAGTCAAAATTTGACTTATTAGTTGATAGTTACAATATTTACCACAGTTGAGGAATTGGCTTGTACTTTCCGAACTCACAACTCTGCTACCTCCTATGGTTGGCCATTAAGTTGCAGATTCAATCAAAATTCGTCGAATTTTTAACCAAATTGTGACTTATTAGTTGACATCTGAAATTGTGTGGTGGAACTTTCAACTCAACGGTCAACGTTTTTAGCCCTCGGCTCCTGGACTATATTTACTGGCTTCATTTAATGCATTTCTACGAAGACGTTCAGAAGGAACGAAATGTAAGTACTAGTTAGTTAAGAATACTCGGTGAGTTTGATTGAAATCGGTAAAGCCGTCGTTTTTCCGTTTTTTGAGAAAATCGGAAAACCGATAAATTAATATTCGACGAATCTCGGTTTTCGAGTTATCGTGGCTTATAGCTTTGTTCAGCAGGTAGATATTGAAATAGTTACAGATAACGAAATGCGGGTTAAGCCTGTAAAAGACACTCCGTAAGATTGATCAAATCCAATGACGCAGCTACTCAGGAAATTACAAATATGTTCAAAAACATTATTTTCGACACATTTTCATTTTTATCTCTGTTAAAAAGATTGTCAGAGGAACCTTTATTGAGAACTATATACAGGAATTAACTATTTAACAACATTCTGCGAATTTTGTGAAAATCATTGAAGCCGTTTTACCAAAAATCGTGAAACCCCTCTTTTTGCTACTTTTTAGGTTGATATCTCCGTTCACCGTATTTTCATGGAGATATCTATGCAGAATAAAACTTGGGTATTGACCAGCAAAGTATAATTTGAAAGTTTATTCAATATCGTTAGAGCCGCTTTCGAGAAAAATGCGAAAAACGCTAGTTTTTGACACATTTCTACCCCCCATCTCCCTTTTCCATGAATGGAAATCATCCGTAACCTTATTTTCGCGTCTACTAAGAATAACAAACAAAATAAAAAAAGAAGCACCCCAATCGGTTGAGCAGTTCTCCCTCAAATTGAACTCCAGACACATTCACGCGCGGAAATTAGGTTTTCGGACTCAGTAGGCTAAAAGCGTAAAGATCTGAAGAAAACTTCACTTTTTTGTTGACACGAATTACAATTTTGGGTCGCGTAGAGTAAAAAACTTAGCTAAAGTCGATTTTCGTCGTAATTTATTGTGCTGCTCTCGTCATTTCTCCAAGAATGGGAATTTCTTGGTATTGTCGTGTCATTTGGAGCTGCGATTTCGAAAAATTTAATTAATCTCGTTAGAGCCGTCTCGAGAAAAATGTGTTTTTTACGCGCTGCACTTATCTTCCTAGTCTCACAGCTCCGAGACCCATACCATTCGATTCAACTTCGATAACTACATGTAAACAGTACGAAATACTACGAAACGACGAAAATAACAAATTCCAGGTGCCTTAAGGCAATTGGCTCGACGTTGCGAGTCGAGCTGGAGGCTGGTATTAATTTGACCAGGGGGGGGGGGACTTTGGCTCACTATAATTACCGTGATTTCACTATTTTCCGTCTAGGCGCAGTCGTTCAGCCCTGATAATTGTTTCATCCTAACCCAGCATCTAAAAATACCTTTAAAAAAACGATACCGAACACGGCGTATTTGCGATAAAACTGATTTTCTTAAACCATTTCTTGCTCGTAACAACCGTAGGCTCCGTCCGATCGGATTTCCGAGGAGGCGGGAACAAATAGATACCAAATGGGGTTCTTGTGAGAAATAACGGATTTTCTACACGTCTAAGGCATAAAACGGCCCTGACGTCGGACGGGCATTGCAGATTTGGAATCCCGATGTTTTGAAACGGTAAGTATCAAATTTTCAGGGGGGGGGGGGGGTTGCACTGACCGAATATGAACGTTGCTCAACGTTTTGCATAAAATTTATTGCCACTTAAGCTCCAATAATTATCGAGTAATCAGTAGTAATCAGTAATTCATGAGAAGATACTTCTTGACGTTTCTGAAAATGGCGATTTTTACTGTTTTGGAATCATCGGGTAAAATCTGTGATAAACGGTAGTAAGTGAAATGGCGGTGGTTGGAATTCCGAAATATGTGAGGGTTGCTCCTAGTTACCTTATGAGCGATGTTAAACCCTCGTCGTATTGGTTATTTATTACACAAATTGATTTATTCGAAGTGGACTGTAGTAAATTGACAATTGTCGATGGTTCAGGTAGTATTCGGGGGAGTTTGAGGAAAAGAAAGAGCAGCTATTTTCGTTGTGACGTCGGATCGATGACAAGAAGACCCCGTTTTCCTTTCAGTATGAGGAGACAGGTTGAAATCGTCAATTGGGGACAGCTCGACACCAGATTTCGAACGTTGAATGAAAGATTGTGGGTTTTTGCTGCCTAAAATCAGAGTTCCTTTAGCAGACTCGGTGAACGAGAGACCACTCAGGGTGTACACGATTGAATGAACGTGGGGGGGGGGGAGACAGGAGTGGAGGATGGAAACAGACACTGACCAAAACATAAACAATCAAACCTTCAACAACACTTTCCAACTTGGTGTACTAACTGATGGTGTTAGCATCGGTGAATGGGGTTGGCCTTGGGAAGAGGTCACCAAAGACGCTTTCAGAAGCAGTAAACAGTTAAACAAAGCCATCATTTTCTGTCGCACGAAACTAGACTACGAATAGATATTTTGAGCCGCAGATACAACCCTAAAGAAACTCCATTTCCTCGCGTCTGTGAACACGCAGGTGAAAAGCCTCAAGAGAGAAAAAATAATCTGGAATCGTTCAAACATGGAGTACGGTTTGTGATACGTACAGATGTCGCCGCTCGAGGGATAGACATAGGCGGTCTTCCATTCATGTTGCATATCACGTTGCCTGACAACAAATCGAATTACGTCCATCAGTCGAGTTGGGAGAGCGGATTGCAGGGGCTCGCCATTTCGTTTGTCTCTACAGCCCCCGAGAAATTCTGGTTTCACGGACGACAGAATTATAGCAACACTAACCTGGCCGGCTGTTGTGTTTGGTTCAATGAGTCTCAGTATTTGATTGACATCGAAGAGCATCTGAAAGTTACGATCGATCAAATCCGAGTTGAGATGAATATACTTCGCAATGAATTCGATGGAAAGAGCCGAAACTGGTTCGAATCACGAAGACCACGATGCCCAGATGTTGCCTGCTGTCGAAGAACTGTCGCTGCTTGAAAGCGAAGCGCAAAATACCTCCGCCGCGACCGTACGTGAGAGAAGGATGGCAACGAACACTGACCACAATCCAAACCTCGAACATGTTTTTCTGAGAAGGCTTGTAGCATTTATAAGGGTACATCGGGTTTCTTAGATGTTTGTAAGTGTTCATACAAAAAGTTAGAGCCGATTTTGATTCAAAACATATATGGCGTTTTGATCACTATGATAACTATAATCAGCTTTGGACTGATTTCGCTTGTACGTTCATTTTGGCATCCCACAGTGATTGGCAGGCTGAAGATGAAATTGGGGTAGATTTGATTCTGCAGTTTGAGAGTAGCCACTTCATCAGGACCATAGTTTTGGTCACTAGGCTGCCATGTTCGCTTTTCCCCTCTCCAAGTAGGTAGTGAGTAGGCCTGGCTCGATGCGGGGTCAATATACGTGTTTTGAGTGCATGTCGTTTATGTTAGGTGACTAAGAGATGTTCAGCTTCGACGAGCGCAGAAAAGCCCTCTTGGAGTAATGCAAGGATTAGGCGATGATGAGAGAACTCCTTGCTAAAAGAAGATGGAGCAGAGTACCTAGCCCGATGAGCTGTACCTCACCTCTCCCCCTGCACTATTGTGAAAATCAAAAACCCTGCAAATTATTACACGATGGTTTATTATTCTCATGAACAGCTTGACCTAGTATTACTGCTCTGAGACCCATCCCATTCAATTCAGCATCGAATACTAGTAAACCATACGAAACATACCTGCCTAAAAAAGGAACTACGGAAACTAAATATTCCCCCGGCGCCAGGCGCCTGTAAACGTCTGTAGGCATTTATGATCCGATGGAGGGGTGTACGGGGGCAGTGGCCTTGGCGCCCCGTCGAAGAGTCGGGGAAATTGGGACGGGGGCTCCCAGCAAATCCGTTGTGAGTCGAGCAGGCGGGTGATTGAGTTTGATGTGACGGGAGGAAGGGAGGGAGTACTAACGACGAAACGTTGACTTCCGCTGTAGTTCCTGCGTTATACTGCATTTCGTTAATTTTTTTAACCATTTTTTGCCCATAACAACCATGGGCTTCGTCCGATCGGATTGCTGAGATGGCGGGAACAACTAGATACCAAATGGGATTTTTGTGCGAAAGAACGAATTTTTTAGACTACGTTAACAAAACGGCCCGGACGGCGGATGGTGGACGGACATTGCAAATTTGGAATCTCCAAGTCTTGAATCGCAAAGTCTCAAATTTTGAGGGGGGTTGTAAAAAATTTTTCGTGACCGAAAACATAGGGTTATTATTCAGAATGAATAATAAACCAAAAACGAAGAATCCAGAAAACTACGTGTCAGCCAACCGAGACAGCAGGGGAGCCTGCTGTTCTAAGGCGAAAGCTCCCTAGTACTCTAAAAAAAGAAGAGAGGGGTGACTATATAAAACTGTATGAGGAAAGAACGGGTGCACAGAAGGAAGGTCACTGAGATGCTCGGTTGTTGTGGGTCACGAATGAGGACTAGGAGCAACAGCCACCCCACAAGTCAGGGTGGTCTTTGGTTTTAACACGCTTTCCTCCTCCCCCCTCCGCACCGACTCATAGCCTTATGCTTCCAGTCGTCAATTTATGGGCACTACCGCTTGAAAATCGTTTGGTCTCATCGATGTCAAGTGTGTGCGAGTCTGAGCCACAGCTCTTGAACGTCCACGTTTTGTTGGAATACGTGCTGCCCCTGACGATAGAGGAAGGCAAGGCGGCTTTGTTTGCACGCAATGACTGTATTATCGCGAACTCGAGCACCTTTCGGGGCGTCAGGAGGTTGTTTATGTTTGTTGCCATAATCTCCAACTTAATGCTGTCGCACCACTGAATACCCGGTGTCAGTTCAATTTCGTTGTTGATGCACCTCAACGGTCGCTAGCACGCTTTTTGAATAGACAAGTTTCGCTTGGAAAACAGATTTGACCGCTCGCACGAACTCGAATCATAACGATGCACTTCGCCCTCGTACCCACTATGCAGAACAGGATGTGGAACATACGATAGAAACAGTGATGGATTCGTCGTGGAAGTGAGAAGCTCAGAGAAATGATTTGCAACTTCTAACATGAGGAGGAAGGGAAGAAAATAGCTTTCCCCTCAAGAATGCGATAGAGAACAAAATTTAAGTCTGAGGGAAGACAAGAGGAAGCCATTCGATTCATTTGGGATTGGAGTTGATCGATTTGTGTTTATCGTCAGAGGCAAAACACGAACGAGAGCTCTACGCCAGCGCTATTTGCCAGGGAATTGCAGCACGAAACCAAACCAACCGCATGTCATGGGAGCGCGGGTTTATAGTGAACCCACTGGAAGCTCATCAATTATGTCCACGATGATCCTAAAAGGAGTACCAAAACGAAGAGGCTCCAGATCAAGCTTGAGAGTTTGAGTTTGAGTACGCGTAAGTAGCACAAACAAGTTCGACTGGGTTGCGTTTCTCTTCCATTCATACGGGTTTCCTGTTGTAATGAAAGGCACACTAGCTCCCCATTAGTACTCCTGATCCTTGGAGGTTACAGGCCCAATGCCCAAATCAATTTTCCCTCAGACCATTTGGTTCCTGTGATAGTTGTACATCAGGAAGGAGAAAACGCGGGTTGAGAAGTGATGCACAAATGACGTGCTGTCTAACATGGACTGTTTAGAAACAACCCTTAGCGAGGGGAAAAATGTAGATGAGAGAGGACTTCTGCTACAATAGAACAGCTGCACGATATCAGCCGCATATTTTGTACTTTTTCATGCTCTACGAAGTAGAAAGGATGTCAAGCTGAGAAGAAATGAGTTTTCTTCAAATGATTACATATCAAGGGCTGCTGAGTCCAAAAAACACCATTTGAGAAAATCGTCTGTGTGTCGGATGTGAACGCAATTGAGAGAAAACGGTTCTTAATTGTGTATATAGATAGCAAATCGCTATGGGACGCCAAAATGAGGGTTTGAATAATATCAGTCTGATAATAACCTAACCTAGTCTAATAATAATAATATCATAGTGATCAAAACACCATTAATTTCAAAAACCACTATTACCGTTTTTGTGGCATTATTCGTACAGGCAGTGTTTGGCGCATGCCGCATTAGCTGGGTCTTTGACTTCTGGAATGCCCGCTTGCAGGCTTAACTTACTCACTGGCCATATGAAAAACATTGTTTCCTCAAACTCCTTTCTATCTCAACCCTTTTGTTTGTAGCTGTGGAAGTCCCGCTTCTCAGTTATTTCTAAGTGACAACGGATTTCCCCTTTTCCTGGACTTTCCCAACTATCTTTTCTCACACCACAAATTCTAGATTCCTCTCCACAACACACAGCTCCTCCTAACAGTCAGTAGTCATCCTTCAGCTCTCGCAAACAACAGGGTTTTCCCAGTTCTCCCAACTCATTCGCCTCTCAAGTCTCGTGCTACTCACAATTCAACTCTCTCTCTCTCTCTCCCTCTCTCTCTCTCTTCATTTAGCTTCCCAAGCCACCAGTTCACCCGTATTGAGAGTCCCTTAATCGCGTTTATATACTCATACTCAACCGGATATCGTTATTCCATCGAGTGTAATACAGTCTTCACTCACTCTCACCACATCCATTTATTTCTCAGTATCAAGCTCCCCCATTCGTGCACCCAACAGGCAGTTACAATCAAAACGATAGTACCGTATAACTCTGATTATTTCTTATTTGGGATGAGCACTTCGGACTAATGTCCAATTGTGCCGGTCGAAATGCCTCACAGGTTCATTCCTACGTTCCTAAGGAGTGCGAGGTATTTCCTGCAACAGTTTTCGATGATGTCCATCCTTGAAGAAGCTGTACCAATGACCATAAATCGCTTCCTTTCTTCTCTGGCACAGGGAAAGGACGCGATAGGAAGTTCCTTCATCCATACCACACCACTCGCACCGAGGAGTGTCGACTATGCACATAACATACATGTGTTGTTCATTTTGCAATGTCCAGTGATGATCCCCACTATGATCAGCCTAAGATAAGGTGTGTGGAGTGCCCCACTTCGTACGAGTCCTTGCCAGGGCCTAACTTCTCTCCAACCCTCATGCGCCACATTAGCCGTAAACTGAAACAGAACTAAGGCCAGGTAGGGTTCTATCCCCTTCTATAGTAGAACTGGGTAGATCCTATCTCGTCCAGGCTGCTGGAATGGTTCAAATGAATTCCCTAGCTCCTAGTCTGGCGTTTCTGTTCGCCTCACGGGCACCCCCGCATTCACCAGTGACACTGGTGTCCAACAGGGCAATCAGCAACAATCCAATCCATCTCCATCCGGCCCTCTCATGGAGCCTACTGGCCGACGCATATTCCGTTGCAAGAGCACTTTCTCCAGTTCGGGCATATATCCCGCTACCCCCGTAACAGACTGATTTAATGAGGAAAAGCATCTGCTCGATGCGTCGCATCATGCATTTTTTGGAAGGGGCCAAAAGATTAAGAAAGTGGGGGAACATCTCTTTCGAATAAACTGTAACAACTACGTTTTTCACGGCAATTCCTAAAATACGAGTTCAGCAGTGAGTGGTCCCGTAAGTGCTCTTCGGAGGTCCTTGGACCGCCTCAGGTCGTCGCACGTGCCCAGAAAATGGATAATTTTCGGGAGAGTGAAAAATGAATTCAATGGAATTTGAAGTGATGAATTCTTGACGAGCTCGTCCGTAAAAACGAGTCGAATTGCTGCGTCGTCGCGTTATCTCTCAATTCAACGCAGCGTTGGAAAAACAAAGGTCGGCCGAAAACTCGTTAAATCCGCCTGTATTTCCCGTCCTCGCACCCCCGAATTGTAAAGTGAAGTATCACTCTTTTGAAAGCGCGTGAAATTCGATGAAACTGTTACGCGCACGCACATTTCCGTTTGTTTCATTCAAATTGAAAGAATAATTCTTCGTTTGTCGCGCAGTTTCCCTCCGTTACTTTTGTTTTTGAGTTTTTATCAGCGCAATGCGATTTGAAGTTTCGAAAGTACAACGACGGTGGAGTTCCAGTTTAAAGCTTTTTCAAAAAGCACGTCTTTACTTGTGATCCCGACCTGTTAATTTTAACAATTTCACTCCGTGGGTAAATGAGGAAAGTAACTTAATAAATTATTCATTTCGTCGAAAATCCATTTTTGGCTAACTACTATCCAAGACCTAAAAGTTAAGTTTGATCTCGGCCCAGGTGTGAGGGTGGGCGCATTAGCCTTCGCGGATGACGTCGCCCTCATCGCGAGCTTGCAGATCGCTCTTGACAAGTTTGTAGGGCAGCTCGGCATGTGTGGATTGGGATTGAATCCTGACAAGTGTAGTTTCTTGGTGCCGCCCTATCGAGTTTGCAGCGTGAAGGTCGTGGATGCGGGTTTCGTTATTATTGACGAATCCTGGGTCCTGGCTAGAGGCGTTCTCGAGGTGTGGCGGATCCTGGAAGCTCCCTGAACCTTAGTGATTATCTTCAGAAAGTTGCTATGGTTCTACTGGCGCCTCCTTCATGCACGCTTGCACCCAAAGCTGAGCTATGAGTTGGTTTTTAGGAGGTTCGTGCTTGGCTAGGCCTTCCACATAGCGACCCATCATACTGCTGCAGTGTGCACCACTATTGGCAGAATGACAGCCCAGTAGTAGAGGTATCGGGCATGCGAGGAGGCCCCTCACAATGACCTGACTTGTATTGTGAGGTTTGGTAGGGCGACCTCCTGGGAAAAAACCACGCCCAGATACTTTGCCGAGGTTCTCGGAGCCACACCAATACCCATAGTAACCGCTACTGCTGGCAGGCCCCAATAATTGTGAATTAGCTACGAAAGCCAAGAAAACGAGTGAATTAATGTAGAGCTAAGGAAAGTTGTGTGAAGCGTTGCACCTGATATTCGGCTGATTTTTAATTGAATCCTCGCCCAATAAGATACCAAAACGACGGAAATAGTAACTGTTCCATAATATTAATAACATCTTACGAAATTCTGGATGCCAACTGCTGTCGTCTTTTTGACACTTTAAAAGTTTTCTGTCTACTTTCACACAAGTACAAGTTCGTACAAACTGCACTAGTATCAGATTAGGATGAAAAATCGCTGTACATCTTAAACCTCATGACTGAGTATAACTGAACGTAGCAATAATTTAAAAGAAGACACGTTGAATTGAAGCGCCGCACTCATCAAAAGGAACAATCGAAGCCCTTCAAACGAGAAAAAGGTGCGGATCTTTATTCCTCATCTCATGGCGGTTCTCTGAACTCGTCTTTCATTTATTGCGTCCCGTTATAACTATGTTATCGTCTGAAGATGAATAGCGTTGACTCTAGGGGGCCCTGAGAATGAGAGGAGGTGCTCTTTGTTGAGCCCGAAGAAGAGAAAGACGCGAAATGAGCAACTCGCTACTTGTTAGGGATTTAGGACCGTTCCAAATGGAACAATGAAAAGGTCAGACTGTGAGCCGAAATTATGGAAGACCTCCGCGAACTTCCGAATTCTTCAAATCTTCAATGGCATCTTTTGTCCCCGAACTAACGCAAATAATTCAAACGAGTCGGTAAATAACGGTACTGATGCTCCCAACGAACTCAATTCCCACGTCATATACCAAAATCCTACCAACGTGTATACAATTGCCATGCTGCAGAAAAACGAGGAGGAAACCTCTCCGCTCTAACTACAGATTTTCGACAAACTGGTTATCCCTTGAATTTGACAACTTTAATGGTTTACGCTGAGAATCAAATTAATTTAAACTACAGCTTAGTATATTTCAAAGTTTTAAAATCCTCAGAATTCGAGAAATCCAGATGACTCGCGTTCAGGAAGGCCTCCAACCTCAACTGAAGACTCACAAGTGGCCAAAGTGCTCTTGTGCGTTCCAATAGTCGTTTGACTTGAGAGATGGCGGAGGAGTGCAACATCTCATTTGGGTCGTGTCAGGAGGTTGACCAAACAGTTGGAAATGAGAAGAGTTGCAGCCAAGTTCACAGCGGATCGGAATGGAGGTTTGTCAGGAGTTTTTGGAAATGGCCATCTCCGATGGAAACTTCATGAAACCATCATCACATATGACGAGACCTGCGTTCACGGTTCAATCATCTCAGTGGAAGTCTAAAACCTCTCCACGACCCAAAAAGCTCGCCAGGTGAGATCGAGTGTCGAAATCATGATCGCACCCCCCTCCTCGTTCGCTAATTTTTCGTCAAAAACTCCACGAAAACCCTTCCCCAGCGGGAGAGTAGGGGGTACTCTCCTGACCTGGCTCCCTGTGACTTCTGGCTGTTCCCCAAACTCAAATACCCTATTTCGACGATTTCAGACGATAGAGGAGATCAAGCAAAAAACGCAGGAGCATACAGCCATACAGCATCCCAGGAGATGAGTTTTCCCGGTGTATGAACCCATGGAAACACCGCTGGGAGAAGTTTTTGAGTAGCCAAGGGAAGTACTTTGAAGGGGATAATTTTGAATAATTTCAAAGATAATTTAATAAAGCGTTTCGGAGAAAGTCCTTGAGTTTTTGATCAGACCTCGTATATCAATTGGCTGTCCATTTTCCGCTCTGGTTATTACTGTCTCCTGCCTGCGGACCTGAATTAATGTACTTTTTTCACGAGGCATTTTTTCACGATATTTCGCGTTATGCAATGAGCTGCAGCCAAAATATATAGATTTTACACGATTTATTGGCTTGATATACATCAATATTAGTGGTAACATCAAGTAAAATTGAACCACAATAATGACCAGTACAAAAACGTTTCCTGACATTAGCTTACTTACTCCTGACACCATTAATTTTTTAACCGTTCTCGAAAAAAATCTTAAATCGAAATCACACTCAAACGCACATTGATGAATAATAAAACGCACACTATCCGTCAAATTTACAACACTGCCAACCTACAGAAAGAATTTAGGGGAATTCCCTAGGCATAACTTTCGAATTTCTCTCAACTGAATTGTCATAATTAAAGTGGGGTTGCAACCTGTCATATTGATTTTGAAAATGGGGGAAGTTTCCAAAAGTTCAGTTTGATCGAAACTTCTGGTAAGGATTCGAGGGCCCCGGGGCCCCGTCTAGCCTCTAGGTAGCCCTAGGTTTTCTGCACTGCCCTCCGCCGGACTCCACACTCCCCATAACTTTCACTCAACGACCTTCCGGCGCAACGTCACGTTAGAGTTCCGAGTGTTTTGTTGGTGACTTTTACCGCTATTTATTTGGCTCGTCCCCTTCTGGTGGTCAATAAATAAATACAATCCATTAATAGAATTCACGATTTTCGTAATGAAGCAGTTGAAAACAAATCGATGTCAGCAACTTGTAAAGCTTATTATAATCTTATTCATAAAATCAGAAGTTTCTACATTACCAGTTTTCCGCCCAACGGAGTTAATCCCTTCGTCAACCGTGTTTAGTTTTCATTATAGGTGAACCTTTTCCACCTCTGCCTTTTAATTCACTTCGCTCATTCAAACACCTCGCCCTTTATCCCCAACTATAAAGGGGGAAAACAGTAGTATGTTACCTAAAGTTAGTGATGAACTTTTGTAACTACCTCACCCACTTAATTTATGATTAATACGTAATGAGGTAATTAAAGCAGCACTATATCCTGTTGTACATTTATTTCTCCGCAGGTCTCGCTGGTTTTAAAGTATATGAAAAGTTTGGCATTATTTATGACTGCCGTATGTATACGAATAGTTTTGGTGATAATGGCTGTTGAATAATAAATGGATTTGTTTATTGGGGTTCAGTAATTAGTGACAACATAGTGGTTCGGTCGATTTGTACTGTTTGACACTAACTCCTTCTAAGTCACAGGACTTTAAAAGTTGTACGAGGTGTTTGGTGTACACGAAATCATCAGAGACGGGAATGGGGATAAAGATTCAGTGGATGCGATTCGAGGTTTTGATTCTCACTCATAATCATGCCCTTGAGCTGGTGAAAATATTTGGTGCGGAGCATCACACAACTTTACTGAGCTCCACGTACATTCAGCGATGTTCGTGGCGTTAGTTATTAGTCCGATACATTTTTCAGTGAGTTTTGAACTTGATAGAATATAACTTCACGTTTTACGTAACGCTTAAACCTGAATTTATTTAGTTGCTCCCACTCATTCCACTGGGACTATCGCGTAATCGATGCATAGGTGGTTTGTGAGACTGCCAACGTGATTTTGCTTAGAATGCTCGTGCTTAGGGTTTTGGGATGTTAAATGAAAATTGTGAGACATTTGAAGCAGCAATTTCTGGAGTTGCAGCTTATTATCTTATGAGCGTTATTACACTATTATCGTACACATTGTTTATTGATATATCGCCCTCTAAGAATAATGTATCACATGAAGGGATTCATGAGATAAAAGGTGCGTTAAAAAGCCGTTTTTGAGAGAGAAAAAGCGGTAGCCCTAACAAGTTTTGAAATTTATCGTGCTGCTCGTATTCATTCCAGGACCATTATTCAGCAATTCGTACACAGAGAATTAATGAGGCTGTAAACGAGATTTTTTTAAAGAGGATAGTAATCACTTTTGCAGAGTTATTCGGTAAAAACGTTTAGAACTGGTAGTGCGCGAAACAGCAGTAGTTGAAATTCAGGAATTTCTAGAGCGCACAACTTTCCTTAGCTCTACAACAACTCACTTTGTACATGGTTAATTCTATTTAATTATCACTCAGTTAATTTGAACTTGGTCAAACAACGCTTTACGGCAGCAGCAAGCAGAAGCGCTTAAAGTTCCACATTTTATTGTGCTGCTCGTACTCATTTCAGGACCATTATTGAGCAATTGGTACACAGAGAACTAATGGGGCTGTAAACAAGGATTTTTTGAAGAAGGATAGTAATTACTTTTGCAGAGTTATTCGGTAAAAACGTTTAGAACTGGTAGTGCGCGAAACAGCAGTAGTTGAAATTCAGGAATTTCTAGAGCGACCCCCATGTATCTTATGAGAGTTTTTAAACGCTCGCCCTATAGACATTGAATTGGACTACTACATAAAATTTTTTTGAAAGCGGAGTTTTTAAGGTAAAAACCGCGCTAAAATCGATTTCGTAGAAAATTTTGGTAATTTATTGGGCTGCTCTCATCATTTTTCCGTGAATAGGAATTTCATGGTATAGTTGCCTTATTGGGAGCTATCAATATCAAAAATTTAATCAAAATCGTTTGAGCTGTATTTGAGGAAAAAAAGTGTTGCTTTGATCACTATCATAATTATAGTTAACTTTCGGTGGATTTTGCTCATGCTCTTATTTTGGCGTCCCGCGATAACCTGCAAGCTGGATATCAAGTTTAAGCTGGTTTGGTTCGGTCGTTTTCTCTGAGAATAGATCACAGACTTTTTCTTTTTTTCAAAGCACACACACACGGACCATTTTCCGAAATAGTGTTTTTCGAACATAGTAGGGTCTGAAACGTAAAGATCTGAAGAGAACTCAAAATTTTTTCTTCAGCCGATTACATAACTTTCCTTTCTACTTTGTAGAACCTAGTAAAGTGGAGATTGGTGTTTTGATGATTGTTTATGGCCGATTCTGATTATACTATTATTTTGCCGTTTCATGGTGATCTGCTTGGCCAAATATGGAGTTTTGCCAATTTGTCTTAGTCGAGCAAACTCAGGTCAAAACCTTGAAAACCGGGCATGTCTAATAAATTAACAAAATGGAAATTAACAGATGGTTTGTTCGATTTATTCTGCAGGAATTAAAATTGAGACGAAGTAGCTTTCGTTGTGAGCTGTAGAAAGTGTTCTGACAACCAAACCATGCAATCTCTTTCCAGTCGGGGTTTCGGGGGCGGCCAGGGTAGGCCGTTTGTTAGACGAAGTTGGAACATGTGTTCGAGCCCCTCCACTTCACATCACTTCATTCTCTAGTCACGGTGAAGGGTTTTCAAGGGTTCTGCAGTCTTATAGCTCATGGCTCTCTGACCCATGGAGCTCACATTTACTTAGGGCAGGCACGTGGAACTCCTAAAGGTTAAATGCTTGCGTCTTCAATCCCTAGACTTGCCAATAGCCCCCAGACGCGGGGTTTGTGAGAGATGACTAGGATTTTCTCAGGAAGAGAAACGTTTATTCCCAGTGGATTTGGATTTGAAGAGAGGGCGAGTTGTTATTTAATTCTCGGTGACAGAATTCAATTGAAAAGGTCGCGTTGGGGAGCGGCGCGCTCAATTACATTTTAAAGCGAATTAACGATCGGTGAGAGGCGAATAAACGAGGTCTTCGTAAAGACGTTAATTTCGTTTGAGAGCTTCCTGTAATTAGCCGGCAGGCTCTGGAGTTTATTTTCACGAGGAGGGTGACGAGAAATAAACGAGGGCTTGCGGAGCTTCGAAGGCCGGTTCGGTTCGCCAAACTGAGCGGTTGGATCAAGTTCAAGGCGACTGCAGACTGAAGCAAAGGAGGCAGGTGACTAACCTTTTGTTATCCAACGCGGATCCAGGCGGCCCCGCCCAAACCAGTTCCGCCCTTAGCCCTGACTCAAAGACGAGTCAACTCGAGTCAAGTCCAAGGCTGAGGCTCGGGCCTGAGGAGCCCGATCCGGGCCAGTCCTCCGAGGCTTAGGCCAATTTTCCCCAATTGTCCAAAGGCCCCTGGTCTCGTTCGCTTTGTCGTGGGCGGCTGGACGATGAGGTGCAGTGGATGGCGGATTCTAAGGCGCGGCCAGCAATTATTAATTAGCTCAACAGAGCGCACCTGTGGGAGACGCTGCAGTTTTAATCCCTCCGCATGAACCTAATCGTTTGTCCAATTTTAATGCAACCCTACGGCTTCTCAGCGTTCTCTGGTGTTTCAGTCCAATTAATTTCCAGGGACAGATCTCTTGGGTACAGCTCTAATTTATCGTACAGCCTTATAATGTGAGGATACTCCCCGTCTCCCATGGACATTTTAGTCCATGTCCTCTGATGTAACCCATCTGCCAATTTCATTCTGCAAAATTTATGGAAATTCTAATGGAATCGGTTATCAATTTATTGTGCTGCTCGTACTCATGGCACGAAAATTTTGGCGTTTCATAATGATCTGCTAGCTGAATGTTCAATTTGAGGTGGTCGAGACTATCAGTTTTCTCTCAACACTGTTCAGAACATTTTTTTCTGTGAACATTTTCTCAAAAGGTGGTTTTTGCACTCAGAGACTTGCAGAAAGCTGAACTGTGGAACATTAATTCCTACTTTGCAAGGCTATGGAAAGTAAACATTCACTGCCTGGGTGTTTGCTCGATTCCACTTATTCTCCTTTCCTTCCCCTCCTGATTCAACCGTTATGCGGGCAGAATGTGGCGTAGGTTGGCGTTGTTCCTTGGTTCCACTAGTTCTTGTAAACCCTCGTACCATTTGAGTTAGTTGAAGTTCTGCAGTACAGTTGACATAAGGTTTAGATCACTCGAGGAGTAATTGTGGAAAGACATTATCAAAAGTGATTAAACCTGGGAAAAATGATCATTTTCACGCAGGATTCGTTAAATGCAGGTTTTGGCGATGAAGCTGACATCAGTAGCGTAACAAACAGACGTTTTTCTAAGCCTAACAGGCAGAGGCTCTCAATTGTACCAGATCGCTTGGTTAGTTGACGTGTTAGCCTCACATAACGTGACTTTTCGGACAAGTTACACGGGGGGAAATCAGTATCCGAGAGATATTGGTGCATTTCCCAGTAGGAACATTCCACCTTGACGATTGAACGTCCGTGATGAGTCGCCTGGGTGCAGGCCTGCCTAAGTGCAAATCTTTCTGCAGAGTCTTTCGTCGCTCTTCTTCTTTTATGCTTTTCAGGTGCATTTTCCAGATGTACTACAAGAACCACTGTTTGAGTACGCTCTGGGCCTGCTACAATCCCGCACATCTGACCAACTTGAAAACAAGTATTTTATAGGTGTGAGAAATTGTGCACTGTGATTTGAATAACGGGATACAAAAGGGCGACAGGAGAATTAAAGCGTTTATTAATAATGGTGGAGTTGATTAATATTGGTCCTTGGCTCAATTGAGGGAACACGTAAATGAAAGAAATAACTTGATACTTCTACTCCCAATGTTTAAGACTGAGTGCCGAGAACTCCGCCTCGGAATGACGTGGTTTTCTAGTGTATTTCCTGATAAATGTTCGGGAGTCGCTGTTGAACAAGTTCGGAAGGGCGGTGAAACTCCGAACGAGAGAAAAGGTGAGCGGTATGTAACACGCCGTGAAAAGATGCAGAAAAACGGGTATTTCGAGTTCTGTAAAAGCACACACGAGTTCGTGATGATGATTATAGAATAGTATAAATCCTCGTTCCCTCTAGTGGTGGGCATCAGCCGCTGCTGGTGAAGTGGATGATCTAATTAACCGGCTGAGCCTCATACACAATTAATAAGAACTAACGAACAATTGGCTGGAGTTTGTGTTAGGCTATTGCCATTATTGTCGATAACTCATAACGGTAGATATGACATTTCATAGCAGTATCGGGAGCAGTAGATGTGGAACGGGAAGGAGTGACGTGTTAACGAGGATGGCCTGGTTCGGCGGTACGAAGCAAGCCCATACTCGTTGGCGGTTTGAGTTTCCCAAACAACCATTAAGCGCGTTGTATTTACATTTGGAAGGATTCTCTTACTACTTCCCTGGTCCCATTATAGGTTTGACTACACAGGTCTGAGGTGGCACTGGATAATACTTCGCTGAAGATGGCGCTGATATTCTGACGAGCGCTCTCTTTTCGTTACTTCGTCTTGAACAATCAAAAAACCCTTTTTCGGTTCACTTCGAAGGTAATTAAAACACTCGGGTCGCTCATCCAATTAAGTGAAAACTTGGGCTCCTTCAAGTACCCTGCAAAGTCCTCTCCAATTAAAAACTCAGGGAGAAACGAGGGAGGAATGTTGAACCCCCAGATGTGAAGCCGGTCTCACTTTTCTGTTATTTGACTCCTCCCGCCGCCTGTTTGATAATGCAATGGCCGATTCGAAACAAAACTACGCCAGTCTCTCTTGAACGTTTTTAAGTGCGTTAAATAATGTTATTGACTACATAGGTTCGTTCTAATGTGTAAACAGAAAAGGGTCTCGTAAAGGGAGGATCAGATTTCTGCACGTTTTTCAGTAGTATTGTCAGATGGCGCAATTCTACTTCAGACGCTCACCCTTCTTCTGACGTATCACGCCTCACGCCCTTCTCGATTATTCACACCTCAAAAGCCTTTAAGGCCTTCCTAACAGAGTATTCTCCTGAAGTCCAGTGTCCCATTTAAACAGTACTTCACCACCCCTCTCACTCAACGTGACGCAAACCTTATTCGTGGTATTGTCACTCCCATCCGTACATCTGTCCGGCCTCTATCTATCTAATTCCATTAAATTCAGAAACTATACCCATCTACTTAACATGCTGCATGTGATACTGTGATTATGCTCACATTATGTTAACTCCAATTTTATACTCCATCTTGCCCAGGCTTTCTCCTTCACATATCACTCAACTAATCTCGCGCAGAATACCCTTCATCTCCCGGGTTTCAGTCTCTTTTGCCATACTTCTTGGTCTTAAAAACCTCCTTCCGAGTTCTACAAAACTAAATTGAACATAGGGTTAGCGCAGGAGGACAAAATGTGTGGTTTCTCAGTAGTAGGGATTGTATGAGATTGCTGCTCTTCTGCTGAATCCTCTCACTTTTCCTGGTAGAAAGTTTGTCAATTCCCTGACTGCCAACTAGTTGTGGCTTGCAGCTGCTTACTTTATATACCACAGGTTAAAATAGCTCACACATTCCCAGCATTTCCTCCTCGCAAACTCATTTTGCACTTAACAAAATTGATCTGAACTTTCTGATGTGAATTGTAACACTGGTGATGGGAGAGGGGTGGGGGTTTGTGACGGAAAAATAAATAAAGGAAAAGGGAAAATAATAAAATCAGTTCTTAGTGGGGACGAACCCATGAATTTAGGGGAAGAAAAAGCAAAAAAATAAATAAAATTAGGACACATTCAAAAGGGAACTATATATTTTTTAAAACCCTGCAAATTATTACACAACGGTTTATTATTCGGATAAATAGCTTGACCTAGCATTAATGCTCCGAGACCCATCCCGTTCGATTCAGCATCGAAAAATATCAAAATGAAACCCAAAAAAAGGTCGAAAAAAACTGAATCGTAATATTAAAATAAACAAAAAAAAATGAAAGTATCTAGAAAAATAAACGAGCAATGAAAAGTTCAATTGAAGGTAACAGATATTTTGCTAACGGAAATAGTTGAGACGGAGCGAAACAGTCATTCGTGGAGGTGAAGACGAGAACAAGGCAATCGGACGATAAAGAGACAAATCGTAGTGCCAAAGGTTATATACGAAACACGAGCGCTTCCTAGAGGAAGCAAAAAAAAAACGTTGCGAGTCGAGTCGAAAGGGGAGGCGAGGGCGAGCGGGCGGTGTTGCCAGTCCAGACGAAACGTTGACTTCCGCTGTAGTTCCCGCGTTGTACTGCGTTTCGTTAATATTTTTAACCGTTTTTTGCCCATAACAATCATGGGCTTCGTCCGATCAGATTGCCGAGATGGCAGCCACAACTAGATACCAAATTGGATTTTTGTGCGAAAGAACGTATGTTTTGGACCACGTTAAAGGCACAAAACGGCCCGGACGGGGGACGGTGGACGGACATTGCAAATTTGGAATCTCCATGTCTTGATACGTAAAGTATCAAATTTTGAGAAGGGTTGGAAAAAGTTTTTCGTGACCGAAAACATAGGGTTATTATTCAGAATGAATAATAAACCAAAAGGAGCTTCCTATAGAACCCAAAAAAATTAACTGTAAAAAAAAAAAACTGTTAGGGAGAAATGAACTGGAATTAAAAATTAATTGTCCTCTCCTACCTACGGCAAGCCAAAAGAAAAATGACAATAAAGAGCCACAGACTTCGAAGTGACGGTCGAGTCTTCTTCCTCTTCGTTCGAACCGATCCAGAAAACCGTTTCCACACGGAAAAGGAGCAGGGAACAGAAGATAAGATCGATCGTTTCAACGGGAATATGTGCCAGGACAAAGAAAAGAGAGGAAAGGATGGCATAACCTTCCTCCAGAAACCTAGAACGGTTCATGGGTTTTTGAAGCCCAAACCCCGAAACTGCTTCCGTCGTCAGATTTCATGTCACAGGGTTTACTATTGTCCATTGTAGAAAAGAAGAGATGGAGGTTAGTCTCGTTCTTGTGAGGGCTTGCTAGTTTGAACTCGTCTGGTACTCCGTTTGCTCTTTGCACATCCTTTGCACCCACTCGGCGGCTCGTACTAACCACTTTAGCAGCCCAGGATGGTCCTGGTTTCTAGAGTCGCTCAAAGGGCTGTTTTTCTTCTCGTATTGACCGTTTCTGAATCTTGAGATGCATTACGAGGATTATGTCCATGTTAGGTGCTGCTCTGTCCTTAGTTCTAGCACTCAGCTCTTATAGCGCTTGTAAAGCTACATGACAAGCGCTGCTAAGGGAGCAGACCTATGCACCGTCGCATTCACTCCCCTCAGATCCCACATCTGTTTTCTCTCGCTATGGTTTCCGCATGAGGTTCCCAATCACTGAATCAGCAGCGAGATGAAGCAGTCGTTGGAGCTAACATAAGCAGTTTGAAATAGTGGGGTAACAGACAGTATTGTTTATGAAGCTCCAGACCGATAGCTAGTTGCTGCTCATCGTTCTTTGCGTCATGCGAATTGATGTTTTAGCGGGCTGCTACAGTTCTCCTTTAGGAAAGAGCTGCTGGTTTTCCGCTGATACAACTTTCGTTTTGCCAGCGCAATGTCAATAAAGCAAAAATATGAGACGATGTTGAATTCTCGAGTGGTTAAGTAGCGGCCGAATGTTGAGGCGTCTAGTCAGCACCTTGAGAGCCTTCTTATGTAGCTTCCCATCGATTTCTACTCTTCAAGAAAGGGTTTCAACCGGCCGGCTATATCAAGTCTTCCACGAGGGAGGGCACTCAGTGTCACAATAGAGCCACCCTGTTCGCGGCGACAATGGGTCATTTTATCTGGGCTCTTGGCTAAAATAAGGTGTTCTTTCGTTTGC
Source organism: Pachypeltis micranthus (assembly GCA_020466155.1). Lineage (NCBI taxonomy): Eukaryota > Metazoa > Arthropoda > Insecta > Hemiptera > Miridae > Pachypeltis > Pachypeltis micranthus. Next base: position 47,874,607 of record CM035769.1, read on the forward strand.
TGTGTATCTACTCGTTTCCCAGCACTTCAACGACGGAGGAGTGAAGTGGGTATCATTTCCAGCGCAACGCTTTCTATCAGTGCGGACAATCTGCGAGATACGAGTGTGAGGTCCAAGACGAGGCCCTCAATCAAACGGAGTTTCTTACTTTATTTCCGAGGTTCGTCTTCTGGCGAAGATCGATCCAGAGCCCCCCCCCTCCCCGCCACGTCCACCAATCTTTTTCTTGAACTTCTGTACACTCTTTCTCTTTCTGTACAGTCAAAAGTCAATTTTGAGTGAATTCTTCAGATTCGAAGGTTTCAAATGTTCCTGAGTACGCCATCACTCGCTATAGTTTCCGGGAGGAAGAACGTCGAGCCGTCAAGGCGAGGGAAGGTCAAGAATGTTCGTCACGATTGAATACGTCGGTTGTGGAGGTTCGTTGAGTTTTTGTAGCAAATCAATTTCCAAACTATTCCCTTCTGGCCACGCTTCAACGAAATCCACCACAACCGGGAATCGATTGAACAGCAGGAAGACTCCCACGATTTACTAACTCCGCAGGATACAGATTTCCTTGCAAAAGTATCTAAACGGTGAATTTGGACGAACCTGTTGGCCACTAAGAGCTTCCTGCCGCACGGAAGCGTTGCTATCCGTCGTAATACAGTGTTTGATTCGGGGAAATACATAATGCCTTGCACACTCGGAAGCAAAATGAGTGATTACGAGGAAAGCGGCGCCAAGTCACAATCTGGGGGTGGTCCACGATCGTACGCTTACTTACACTATGACGCCCCTGTATTGCACGCGTCACTATCAATGTATGCTTCTTAGCTGGTTGGTTGTGGTCTGGGGTGTCTTCAGCGGATTATTCGACCAAAACTTAGTGCCACTCGTCTGAGGGTTCCGAATTAATTGGAAGTGCGGTTGCGAAGCAGCCCAAGTGTTTCCATCGGTGGTGCGATCCTGCCAGTAAAGTTCTCTCTCTCTCTCGCTCAGCACAACCTTGAACTGTAAGAATAGCAAATCATGTCGTATAATTACAATCAGCTACACGACAACTTCTTCCGGCCAAACAGAATGCAACTCGCCGGTTTTCGGGCCAAGAGATTTTTATTGTTTCAGCTCTCATTGACGTTGGCGATTAAGTGTATTCCTTGATCGAGTTAATTGCCGTCATCGACGTTGGTCTTGGCAGGACAAGGCCTGGACCAAGAAGCCGGTTATCAGCCGTCCGATAGCATCAGGTTCTCCGTAGCGGGATTCGCCAAACCTCGTCGGTTCGTTGCACTTCAACACCCAGATTTCGTTGGCCCTTCGAATGCGGGACGGGAGTAATTTATGCGGTTTTTGTAGCAAATTAATCGTTCGAGGGAAGCCGCTGGAGCTATCCAAACCAGGGCATTGCCGCTGAACGGGAGCCACATTTGCGAGGAGGAGGTGATGAAACTCGTTGCTCCCAATATGTGCAGGAAGTTAGTTAATAGATCAAAATTTTTGTTTTCTAATTTTTCCCAAAGCTGCGATAACGGTTTCTATGAAAGTCACTAGCCACTCTCAGCTAACGTTATGTTCTTCATATATGTTTTCGTAGAAATGCGTTGAATGAAAATACTGTCGAGTTTACAGGAATTGCTGAAAGTTGTGTGTTGCTACGCACCCCATAATCCCTTCCCCTTGTCGTATCAAATTTCCTCTTTATCGAAACCACTCCCTTACATTTGTTCGCGAGGAGTGCCAGTTTGTCTCTCTGAGCCTCTGAATAATGGTAAGTTGCAGTTCGTGTCAGCACAGCTTCCGCTGTTCATGTTACCATCGCATACGCCACCTTCTGCTGCGTTCTTTGATGTGTTCCATACGTCTGTTTCCTTATCGAAACGACTGTTCTTGAACCCTCTTGAGAGAGTTATATCGGTTGGATGTCATGGAAGTTGCGGTTTTGCTATCTTGCTCCCGGGCACTCACTCAGCATCCACCTGGTATGACAGGTTCTCATTTTGCTAGTCTCGCGAAGGTGAGATTTGCACGTGTGTCAGAGGGGAGATGGTTTCCCATCTGATCTAACTATTTGGTGGGTGGCAAGTTTCAAAAGGAGAGATCGACTCTTCCCAAACTTGGTGAAATGGTTATAAGCTTGAATACTAGCAGTCACAGTGGAAGGTTGCTGCTCTTCCAACAACTGTCGCTCACTGCTGTAGGCAGTAGTTCCTACAAAGGTGCTGCATGTGGTTTCTTGATTGCCCTGCATTGGAGGCGAAAGGTGTGCAGGACAGAGAATCTTTGAGTGGAGCCATGCATTGAAGTTGTCCTGTAACGAGATGTCCTGTGGTTTGGCTCACTTCACGGATGTTGGAAAAAACGCGTTTTAGTCTTCTGAAGGATTCCCATCTCGCCAGCCATTTATGTATTGCTCATTCATACAGCTTTCCAGTGAGTGGAAAGGTTGACTAGGCGGAGTTTGGTCCAGCGGTCAAAACTGGAAGGTTTGGCTATTCTCCCAACAACCGTCCTTCACTGCTGTAGAAACTACAGTGCAGCAACACGTGGTTTATTGTTTCCTCTGCACTGGAAGGACAAGATGTGCAGGATGAGTAGTCTTTGATAGGAAAGAAGCGGGGCCTCGCAGAAAAGTCACCATTTCCCGTAAGGACCTGGCTCGTTCAGTGATCTGGCTGTTGTGAAAAAACTCATACTCATCCCTTCAACAAGGTACCTTTGTTGGTTTTTGCTGAAATACCACTTCTCGCCTCGCTTTTTAGGAAGGAGCCTGTGGCCATCCAAACGTGTTGACGGTTGACTATTTAATTTTCCCGTGAAGAGAAAAAGTTCGGTTTTTCCTCAGCGACCTCTCAACGCTTCTGCAACCCTAACTCTTACGGGATAATCACCCTCCGTTACCGAACACCACAAATACGTCCGAACTTTGTGGACTCGGACCATCATTTTTATGAAATCTCAGCCCAAATCCAAGTTGTTTAGTTGTGTGGTTCACACAAGCTTAGTATTTCTTCCGGGTAGGCCTCAAATAGCCCAAAGTCACAGCGGCGTACCTCACAATAGCCCGTTAAGTAGTGGATGATTCCTTCAGCCCTCTACGTGTTCCTAAAACGAAAGTGAAAGCGCCCATCTTTCATTTTAATAATCGCTACTTTCCTTCATTAGGAAAATAATTATAGGCGCGCACTTATGTGTTCACAGAAGTTAGTTTGGGAGAGCGCTAACAACCGAGTAAGTTCCTTTTCGGCCAAGTTCAAGAAGGTCCCCGGCATTCCTTGAAAATGATCCAATAGGAATAACGAAATTAAGAAAATGATGAATGAGCAGCAAACAGATGTAACCAAGGCATAAAATCGAATGTTATCTTTTACCAGCCACGGAAGACGTACTCGTACAACGGGTCACTTACCGTCTGGGGCTGAATCATGCTCTCTGTCGTGAAGTCCTTCGCTATTATGTGTGCTCTGATCTGCTATTTTACTGATTGGAGTTCCCACGTAATGAGAACCTTCTTATCAGATGAGCTCACGACGTCAGTGATACGTCAGTATCTGACATTGTTAGGTGTCTCCGTGTACAAAATCGATGTTCTTCCATGGTTTTAGAATTCCAAGAGCACAATTCTTCGAGTGACGTCGAGTTTAGTTGAAACAGCAAAATCGATGGCAGTGAACGCGGTTATAGTGACAGATATCGTACAGCCCCTTGAGGTCACGTTTTAACTCGATTCCAGCGCCCAAAGGTTGTCAGTTTCTACGACGTTTTTGACGCTTCAATAATTCTATCTTCGATGAATCTGATACGCCGCGCACAGCCCCTCCAGCTGTTCCATCTCTTAGTTAGCGACCTCTTTTTATTACGAACACTCGGTAACTTAGTTACCAGATCACTCAGAACCAACGCCCGACCGTCACCGAAACCTTCTCTTTTGGCAAGTCAACCCCAAACGTCGCCTACGTTGAATTATTACCACGCGCCCAATAATCACGCAGGAACTTAATACCTACGAGGCCTCAGATTTTCGTAGTAACGAAGTGTTGACCGAAACCATAAAATTCTTCGGATCTTAAACCCTAACTGCAGGCGCGGACTGGATTTAAAGCCGAAATGTTTTTCAAATGAACTAGAACAAATTAATTCTAGCGCCTATTCCATTAAGCCAACATATTACATACAAATATTATTTTTTATGCAAAACATTTGACTGGGATCATAATTAATGGCCGACTGCGTTATCAGTTTGTTACTTAACGTGAATTGACTAATTATTCGTCCTAACGTCGGGTTAAGTTTAACCTTCTGACCGTTACATCGATTTATTTAGCTCTCGTTTCGTATTTTTGTTCGACTATCGAAACATTCTGCTCGGTTTTTTACTTTCTTTGGCTCTACGAATTGGAAAAGAAAGGAAAATCTTCAGATCTTCACGTTTTAAGGCTTACTGCGTCTCAAAAAAGGTGTTTGGGAAAATTGTCTGTGTGTGTGTGTATGTAGGGCGAGCAAAGACGTTTCATCCAAACGCCACTACGCGGCCCGGCGCTAACACGTCCCTCCTTTTGATTCTCATTTCAATGTTTTCAAGTCATACAATTTGAGTCAGCATTTGATGGTAACTGAAATTCACTAATAAAACCTCTTTTCTGTACTTCTCCGGCTTCTAAAAGAAAAACTGTAATGAAGTTCTCCAGTAATATAAGAAGAACATTGTTCCAGGGAAGAGGCTGCTGATGAAGCCTGTAACTCATTAAATGATTACTTTTGCTGTGTTGGTAAAAAGCTCGAAGATGCTTGCAAATCTGCTTTTCCTAGCGATAGTAGTTCAGTTGGTACTTCAAGACAAGGTCGCTAAAATTATCCCCCACGCACGAAGCGACCCAAGTAACTATCGGCCCATTTCGATGCTTAGCATTTTTTCCAACATATTAGAGAAATGGGCTAATTTGTGGTCCTCGAGCTTCAGCAGAGAATCAATTCGGTTTTGGTCCTGGACGGACTGTAAATGACGCCTTGTTTCGAGTGGTTCAGGATATCCATAGAGTTAGCGATGAGGGGAAAAATGCGATCCTTGCTTTTCTGGACTTGGCAAATGCCTTTGACTCTGTGGATAGACTCCGTATTTTGGGGCGTCTACGCGACGTGGGTGTGGTGGATGTTGCTTTTGACTGGGTCAACATCTTTCCTTCGGGAAATTGTAAGTAGAAGTGAACCAAAAGGAAATGATTTCGGGGTGATTCAAGGTTCAACTTTGGGGCCACTGCTGTTTTTAATTTACATGAATCGAACTTTCAAATTCAGGGTTCCCGCGAAAATATATTTATGTGCAGACGATTCGGTCGTTCTGGTCGAAAGAGCTTTTTAGACACCGTGGTAAATATGGTGAATGAAAGTTTACTACTCTAAATATAAAAAAGAGTAAATTTATGGCAATCGCAAGCACCGTGCATCCAGCATTGCACGTGTCTGCGGATTCCGTGGTTCGGAAACTTAGTTAATTCACCCGCATTTTCTATAATATTAGGCAACTGCTGGGCGGAAAGACCTTCGAAACCATATATTATTCCCTTGTACAGTCCGTGGTGCAATATGGCATTATTTTTTGGGGAGGGGCAGTGATTTCTCAATTAAATAAAATTTGTATGGTCCAGAAAGCCATCTTGAAAGCCACGCAGATATCCTTCAGCTGATCTCTTCAGAGAGAACCTTGCTCAAGCAGCTGTTCGCGAGGAACCTCCTGCTTTTTAACATTCCTTGGCTCTACAAATGGTCTGTATGTCTGTGAACGATTTTTTAGAGAAAACGACCGTACCAAGTCAGCTTATACTTGATATCTAGCCCACAGGTTACCATGGGACGCCAAAATAAGGGCCCAGCAAAATCCACCGGGAGTGATCAAAAGACCACTTTATTTTTTTTCTTAAAAAACGGCTCTAACGATATTGATTAAATTTTTTATATTGATAGCTCTTAATAAGACAATAATACCATAAAATTTCCATTTGTGGGAAAATGACGAGAGCGGCTCAATAATTACCAAAACTCTCGACGAAAATCGATCTTTTTCTTATAAACTCCGCTACTATAACTATAACTATAACTACTATAACTCCGTCACTAAAATGTTAAAACAAATCGGTGTAGTAGTCCAATGCAATACCAGTAGGTTGAGCGTTTAACAACGATCATAAGATATATGGGAGTCACTCCAGAAATTCCTGAATTTCAACTACCGCCGTTTCGCTAAATACTAGTTCTAAAAGTTTTTACCAATAAATCTGCAAAAGTAATTACTATCCTTCTTCAAAAAAATCGTGTTTACAGCCTCATTAATTCTCTGTGTACCAATTGCTAAATAATGGTCCGGGAATTAGTACGTGCAACACAATAAATTCCGGAACTGTAAGCGCTACCGCTTTCTGCTGCCGTTGAGTGTTGTTAGACCAAGTTCAAATGAACTGAGTGATAAGTAGAAAAAGCCATGTCACAAAGTGAATTGACGTAGAGCTAAGGAAGTTGTGTGTTGCAACGCACCCGATATTTTCGTAAGCACGCTACTGCAAGGTCAGCTCAACATTTACACTGCAGGTATGTGACTCTGTCTTTCCCAAACCACAACTGTTTCTGGCCACTAGAAACCCTCTTACACATTCTCCACGAGCTCCTGGATAACGAGTCGGGGTCTTCGGGTCGCTACAAAAGAAGCTTATACAAAAACCTAATTTTCTCATAGGTTATACTGGAAGGGTATCATTATTTTGAAACGAACTTGAAAAGTATATACTTCTAGTAAGTTTTACACGTTTTTTCTCTACAGAAATTCGGCTATTCTTTTTATTTCTTTTAATTGCTGCAGTATCGCGCGTGTAATAAATCGTTCCCAACACCACAGACCTAGCCTACAGTTGGGATCTATTATTATTGAATAGTAGATATATTATTATAATAATCATTTTCTTTTCTCTTAATGTCTATCATTACGAATTATTAATAAATCTCTCTCTCTCTCTCTCTTTCTAATTTATTAAATTACTAAATGGCGGACATTTGCAATTCGCACTTTCGTCGAACTAACCCATTTCTTTGTAAAACGTTCTGTCTATAGAATGAAACCATAAATTCAGCTCTAGCGAACGACGCATTTAACATGTTTCGTGTTATCACGTCAAAGAGAAACTAGCCAAATAACATAGAAAGGAGCAAAACGTCGCGATTTGGTTTGAAAATATCGCTCGGCAGAAAAAGATGAAGAGGAATGGAGTAGTTTTCAAGATAATTGAAGTAAACTCTGACGTCATTTTGAAATTCCATTAGTTAAGTGGACGTATCTTTTACGGTACACGGTTTTACGTTGGGGCATTCCGAAGAACATCAGCGTCGCCGAGGAAGTATCTGCACTTGAAATCAGACATTCAAATGTGAAAATAGCGAGGTCGTTCATGAACCTGACGTTATGAAAACTAAGAGGTAACAGCTTTTATGGCTATTGCCGCTAGCTATGGAAAATACTGAACGTTCCCTACGCATTCGAGCGTAGCTTAGGACTGCAAGATAGCACTAGTCCTACGTCCTAATTCATGCCCTCTCCTCACTGCACTTGTTCTATTTGCTCCACTCATGCGTGCTTCCCCCCTTTTTGCACCACCCTGGCGTGCTTTCCTCTTTTTGCACCTCCCCAGCGTGCATATCCCCCTACTGTGTATGTGCTTACCCGTGCGACTCAGCTTTTTAAAAATACTCCGAGTCAACCCCACCTTAAGCTGTCTTACCATCCTTTCATTCTCCTTGCATCACTCACCTTACTACCTAGGCTCAAGTTTGGCGTTGTCCCGCTCAACTCACCTTGCGCTTTGGCTCTCCCCATAGTCCAGCTATGTCACATCATCTGGCTCAGTCCTCGTGTGTACTAGCCTCCCTGCACATCTGGGTAACCCCACTTCAAGGACTATCCTGCTGCTGCAGTGCAGGGGGGGGGGATGCTCAACGCAAGCCAAATCAGTCTTGGTTTTTTGACCTCGGAATGCTCGCACCTGCCCTAACGGCAAAGTCATTGTTTCCCCGAACTCCCCTTGTTACCTGCGGAAATTCGACCCTTCAGTTCGACTTGTCACGTGTTACCAATTGCCTGTAATGTGTAATTCTCGTCGTTTCATCGCAGTCAGGTCGTGTTTCGTATCAATTACTGGTGTTTTTCGATGCTGAATCGAATGGGGTGGGTCTCAGAGGTGTGAGACTTCGTTAAGCTGTGCAAGATCATTATAAGCCGTTGTGTAATAATTTGCTGCCAATTACTTCATTTGGAATTGCCCGTGTAGATCAAACTTGTTATACATTCCTCAAGGGACATGGCGACTTCAATGCGCGGCTCCACTTCTTTTCTCTCAAAGACTCCACTGGACGTCTTGCGTCTCCAGTGTGGAGGAAACAAAAAACCACGTGCTGCTCCACTGATGTTTCTACAACCGTGAGCGAAGTTGGCGAAGAAGGTAATGGCTAAGAAACGTGGTCACAGTTGAACTGTCCTTTTGAAACTTGCCCCCCAAGTAAGTAGTTAGATCAGGTGGGAAACCAGATTAAGAACTCCTCCCAGATGGTACGGAATTCCTCAGGTGGTCACCTCCACGCAGTCACACACAGGCAACAGCTCTCTAACTACCAAATACCTGTCGTACCTCCTCACGTGTGAGTTCGGTGAAAGCTACAGGGGCCGGTGATTTCTACTGAAACGTACGATTCAAATCTATAATTGATTTCACTTACTGACCCCTGTGAATGAACTGTGGTTTGTACTAATTAGGAGGCCTCAAGCCGTTTCGATTTCCTTAGCCTAACGTAGGAAGAAGGAAAGTGGTGTAATCCACTGAAAAGCATTTGTGTCGTGTGTGCCTGTGAACGCGATTGAGAGAAATCAGCTGAAATTTAACATGTCTGCAAATTACCAAAATAAGTGAAAGATCAAAATCTGCACAAAAATAATGAGACCGCTACGTTTTTTTCTCAAAATTCGGCGAATGTACGCGGAGCTGAGGAAAGTAGTGTGATGAGTAACTAGATGTTTTTGTCCGAATACAATAGTTATTGGTTACAAAATCAGTGCCTGGGATGAGGAAGGGCTACAAACTTTGTGGCATTTGCGTTGAGAAGTATATACGTGTTTCGTAGCAGATAAAGTGAAACATATTGTTTTTGATTGCTGTTGTGCTCTTATTTTCTGCCTCGTACGTCAGACCCCCACGTGCTAGGCACTTGTTTCGTCAAAATCGTAATCTCTTGCTTTTGGTGTCTCACGGAATTAAAGAATTCGGGTAAATACAAATAAATAAATCCGCACAGTTGCGTCTTGGTTTGTGCAACCCTCATCACTGTCGTTATCGTTTGGGAACGCGATGGTTGTTTCCGTTTCAATTAGACGTCGGATCTGATTAGTTGGCTTTTGTTCAATGAGCCGAAAATACGGGGCTGGAATATCCAACGACAGCACGTACCATTTGGAGTTCGTTGGAGCGTCTCGGTTTGTCACTTAATTGCTTAATTGAGGACATGAAAGTGATGCAACGTGAAACAAACCCGAGGGAGAGGGCTCTTGAGGAATATTAACATCCGTTCGCAATGCCGTTTAGCTCGTCGCCTTTGAACGTTTCGAGGCCGTTCAATTTCCAGCCAAACTGAGTAATTTGAGGACGGATTTTAACTCGAGTTCAGACTTTTAAAGAAGGTTTTGAAGGAGTGAAGAAGGACATGAAGATGTCACAAGAAGGAGGCGTTACCTGAGGGTGTTACTAATGCGGTTCTTCGCCCAAAAATGAGGCGCTTCACTTTGAGCACGTCAATCATCGCAAGGCACATTCCTTCGGCACTAGAATCTTGCTCCAAGCGCAAGGCAACTTACCACGAGACGAAGTAGACTACGATTTCTTGAGCACTCTCCTTCATCTTTCTCAGCCTGCGGATGTTGCTCTGCCATCTCCCCCGTACTGCTACCTTGCTTATTTCCCGGTACTACCTCAGACTGCGGATTCAGTTTGCTGATGGCTCTTCCTCTGCTTTCGCGAAATTTATTTTTAGCTTCCAGCTTCAGTATTCTTCCACTTACCTTGTTTTTACTTCCTTCAGCGCTCAGCAGCACTAAGAAAGAAGAAAATCATCATCATCTTCTCGTTTTATAATCTTCCGAGTATAGAAAACCTTGGGAAAGTGGGTTGTCTATGTGCGTGCACATGTCATCACGACTTAGAGAGTGTCTCAACCAGAAAGGACAAACTTCGTATGAAGGGTGCACATGCGACGCCAAATTAAGATTTTAAGCAAAAATGTGTCTTGCTTGGAAAGAATTTTAATTAAATTTATTGTGTGAACCGTTTTAAACAACTGAAGAATAGCACGAAATTCTAGTACGAGAGACAATGACGACTACAGCACACTTATTGTAATTGATCAACTATTTCGAAGAAAATCGATTCTACAACAGTTTTCATAAAATGCTCCTTTCAAATACGATCGTGTAAATAATCCAATGAGTTACCTACGCAATGAAAGTTTAATAGATAATGTGAACAGACTCGGTTCGTCTACTGTACCTATAGGGCCACCTTCCCATTGTGGGACTTCTCTGTCACTAGTCAAGAGGAGTGTGGGAGAATATGCCGGGAGACTGCACCAGACAGTCTGGAATGCTGCGGGAGTGGGGCACACGAAACGGTTTATCTCAGTTCAGTAGCCTTCAGACGATGGATCGGAAGGACCTAAGACACGGGTGTGTTATGGGCATAGTCGACACCCCTTGGTGTATGGTGTGTGGCACAGATGAGGAGACTCCCTACCACGTACTGACCCAGTGCCAAAGACTTGAGACATCAAAGAAGACTCTTGCAGGAAATACTTGGCATTCCTTAGGAGAGGCCTGTGGGATATTTGGACTTGTACAGTTCAATATTGACGCACGGGCGACAAAGAACACAATTTCAAAGTTTCATTTCCATTTCGGTGAACATGGCGGAAACAAGACTCGGGCTCGTTTTCAAATCTATGCAATGGCAAGCCCGCGAGACGTTGATGTCGCGCGAACGATAATATTAATAAAATGATTTAGCAGCATCTGCCACTTCAGTCTCATTGACTAACTTCCATTACAGTGTTCAGCGAACCACTGTACACAAACCATTGAAAAAAAATCGTGTTGACAGTCTCATGAATCAACTCCACTCTCGTCGCTCAATTGAGATCATGGCATCATCTTGAGATCATGGTGCCACCCAATAAATTATGGAACCTCGAGCACTGCCAGTTTTGGTTTATTATTCATTCCTAACTTCAAATATCCAAATTCATCGAGAAAAAAAACAACAGTCTCGTATTCACATATAAGCAATGTTTGTCAGGGAACATAAAAAGGGTTGACGTTGGAACTAGTAGCGCATTTCGACTAACATTTTGATAATTTATCGTATTGCTCTCGTTTTCGGTCAGGTACATTTTTTTAAAACCCCCACCTCCCACCGCAACCTTAAAAATTTGATATTCGACGCTTCAAGCCATCGGGATTGAACATCTGCAATGTCCGTGTTTTATCCCTTTAACGTGGTCTACAAAATTCGTGTTTTTTTCGCACAAAAATGCCATTTGGTATCTAGTGGTGCCTACCTGCTCAACAATATGATCGAACTAAGCCCATGGTCCGCTGCACAACGTTTAAATTGGTGCGATAGCAGGATGTGGCTTAGCTCCTTAGCAAACGCGAATAGAGTTAATGAGTGTAAGATTCATGGGTGTAAGAATATCATTGGAAATGAGAGGGCGGACCATCTGGCCAGACGCGGTTTGTCCACGAACCTATTGGGCCACCTCCCCATTATGTGATTTCTCAGTCACTAGTCAACAGGACTGTGGGAGAATCTGCCAGAAGAATGCATCACACAGTCTGGAATGCTGCGTGCGTAATGCACTCCAAACCACGACTCCGAATCCTATGGGTGGTTGAAGTGAGACGAAAGAGTGCGGAGCGGAAAAGGTGTCACAAGTACATTCCCCATCGAGCGTGGAGCGTGGAGAGAGAGAGAGAGAGAGAGAGAGAGAGAGAGAGAGAGAGAGAGAGAGTGAGAGAGAGTGACTTCTGGAACAATTTCGGAACCGTGTTCGGTATCGTTTTCTAGGTATTTTTAGATTCTAGGTCAAATGAAACTACATATTTAGTAAGTAAATGGTCTTTGTAATTGGTCTTAAATGCTTTAACTGATAAAGCGGGGTTGAAAAATTCGGGGTTCCCATTATATAATCGGATGCTGTTTGCTGTAAATGATTTATTAAAGAGAGAGAGAGAGAGAGAGAGAGAGAGAGAGAAAGAGAGAGAGAGAGAGAGAGAGAGAGAGAGAGAGAGAGAGAGAGAGAGAGAGAGAGAGAGAGAGAGAGAGAGAGAGAGAGAGAGAGAGAGAGAGAGAGAGAGAGAGAGAGAGAGAGAGAGAGAGAGAGAGAGAGAGAGAGAGACTTCTGGAACAATTTCGGAACCGTGTTCGGTATCGTTTTCTAGGTATTTTTAGATTCTAGGTCAAATGAAACGGTTGTTAAAGGTGTGCGACGACGTTTAAACCAAAAATAGTGATGAGCCCAAGTCTACTCATTGAAAGAACTCGCGGGACAATATAGCGAGAGTAATCATCTCATCCTTAACACACTCTCTCTCTCTCTCTCTCTCTCACTCTCGTCTCATTCCAACCATAAGCTCGACTTGTCACGTGCCAATTGCCTACAGGCACCTGGAATATTTCATGTTTCGTAGCGTTTACTGGTATTTTTCGATGCTGAAGCAAATGGGATGGGTTTCAGAGCTGTGAGACTAAGTAAAGCTATTCAAGAGAGTAATTAACCATGGTGTAATAATTTTCAGGGTTTTTATGTTGAGAGTTGATTAGTTTCTAATCACATCGTTGAACTCATGTGGAGCTGAGAAATTTTGGTGATGCGTAGCACTTGATTTTTTTACCGATGAAAACACTTTTCTTGCGCTTTGGATTGCAGAAAGTAAAAAGTATCGATATTCGGATATATCAATGGTGCCGTCACTATTTGAGATAACGAACCACCAAAAAAACACCACAACTCGTCACATTCTCAATAATTGACATTTAATTATTTGATCATTCTCATCTCATTGATTCCAAAAGCCGCTGCCTCGTCGTCAAATTACGCGAGGACCTCGAAGAAATATCCTTCGACGAGTGCTATAGAAATAATTAAGGGACTCCCAGTAGCAGCCCCTTCGCGGCGGTCAGCTGACGAGAAAACGTTTCTACTCGTCGTTTTATTTTTAGGGGCCCGGAGCTCTCATTATTTGCGGGCACACCCTTCTCTGGCCTTGAGCCACAGCAAAAAGATGGTCCCAACAGCTCACCTGTTACCGATGAGAGAACCAGAATTTCTCTTCTGCCTGCACTCGGCTCGCCCATCGTCATTAGGACCTTCGAGGCTCTCAGTTGTTGAATTCAATCACACTCGGTCGATCCATCAACATCAGCCCAACGCTCGATCACGTTGAACTTATTTCTGGAGAAGAAGGACGTTTACTTCTAATTGAATCTTCGTGTTTACTTCGTTGAATGAAATTAATTTAATAATAAGACAGTACGTGTAAGGGATTTGTTTAATATGCCTTTTAGTAACGACTGAGAGAGTAGGGAGTAAGTAAGGAACCTTCAGGTCTCAGCCATCCGAAACCTGGCGCTGCCTCGAGGTCCAGCCCAGACATGCCATGAGGTATGACCGAAGCCAGGAGGGCAGGGAGGTCTGCTGTTCTCTGGCGGCACGCCAAGACGCGTCACTGCTATGGCAAAAGCATCCTTGCAGTCAAAGAGGAAGAATAGGGAGTGACCGGAAATCTGAATCAGGAAGGATGAAAAAGTACGTGCAACGCTACCGAGGGGCCACTAGTCAGGAACAGAAGGTAACAACTGAGACAATAATTCCTATCAAGCGTGAGAGATGCGGTGGCCAGCCTGACCAGTGTCAAAGATCTTCTCAGGAGGCTCATAGAAGCTGACTGCAGCCGTATGCCTATGTGGTTGATCTGACCGTGCTGCACAATTGAACCAGCAAGTTGAGGCAAATACCCACCATGTGTCCAAACTGTCACCCAGTGGTGAGAGCACGTCAAGCTGCAGGTGAAAAAGTTAGGCTCCTTCTTGATAAGCAAGTCAGGTACTTGAGAGTAAATATGGGTGAGAGGTAGTGCAGTCCCACAGGGAATACCATCGCAATGTTTGCCTCACTGGGAGCAATCAGTAAGGCCAGTTGAGAAGTTAGTTACCGAGACACGATCCTCATGTACAAGGCCATCTACCTACACGTGATTGGCTACTGCCGCGTTGGGTTCAAGAGAGTACTGGCTCAATCTCAGAGAGCTGTACTCCTATGAACAACCAAGGCCTATTAGGCAGTATCCACTGAAGCGCTCCAAGGGATCAATGGTCAGTTATCAGTTGACTTGGCCGTTCAGTGCATGGAGAACAAGTGGAGAGTGAAATAGGAGCTTCCCCCACTCTGGGATGTACTTGGACCTCTGCAGTGAATGAAAACTTGCCGTGCTAGATGAGTAGATAGATGGCAAGCAAGATGGGAATCCTCGTCAAAGTGACGTGACATGTATGAGGTTTTCCCAAACATCCTTGAGCGCTTTAGAAAATGAGTTGAACCGAACCATTGGACGAGCCTATTCGTTACAGGACATTATTAGCTCCACTTCTTTTCTCTCAAAGATTCTCTGTCCTGCACATCGTGGGCCTCGATTACGGAAGAAACAAGCAACTATGTGCTGGCTGTCCACTATAGCATTAACAACACTGAGCGACGATTGTTCGAAGAGCAGACTAACCTAGCAGCATTCACAGTGGTCTTAGTTGATCTGTCCTTTTGAAACTTCGCACCCAAGTAAATAGTTAGACCAGGTGAGCAAGCAGCTTAACAACTCCTGTCAGATGGTGTGGGATTCCCCAGGGGCCGTACCTCCGAGCAGTCTCCACCAGGCCACAAGCAAAATTACCAAACCTGCCGTAACTCTACAGGTCTGGTTTCAGTGGATGCTGAGCGAGTGGCTGGGCTCTTGTATGATAACGTCAGTTATATAGACTTGTTTGTTTTGCTCGTACGCCTAGTTAGAGGGTATCCATCCGCCTTGCCAAGTCCTCCAATATTCATCAGCACAACTTTTTATTGGGACATTATCTGCCCTTTCTCAATCATAAAACCTGTGTGCCAAGCCTTTCTCCCATTAGGGATTTGATTGAAGCTGCGCTATCATGCACAGCACTCTGCACTCTCTTCTAGGCCTACAATCTTCATGCTAAGCACCTAAGGCTCACCTGATCCAATGACAAGCTACACGCGTAGTCCCCACGCAGTTTTCAACAAGGCGGAAGAGAATTTAAAACCCTGCAAATTATTACACATTGGTTTATTATTCTCATGAACAGCTTGACCTAGTATTACTGCTCCGAGACCCATCCCATTCAATTCAGCTTCGAATACTAGTAAACCATACAAAACATGACCTGGCTACAATGGAACTACGGAAACTCAATGGAACTACAATGGAACGGTCTGTAGGCATTTATGATCTGATGGCGGGGTGTGCGGAGGAAGTGGCCCTAACCTTCCTCCGCCCCGTCGGGCAAAAAGAGTCGGGAAAATTAGGACGGGGACTTCCAGCAAACCAGTAGCGAGTCGAAAGGGCTTGCGAGTCGAGCGGGCGGGTGATTGAGTTTGATATGACGGGAGGGAGGGAGTACTAACGACGAAACGTTGACTTCCGCTGTAGTTCCCGCGTTATACTGCGTTTCGTCAATTTTTTTTAACGATTTTTTTCCCATAACAACCATGGGCTTCATCCGATCGGATTGCCGAGATGGCGGGCACAACTAGATACCAAATGGGATTTTTGTGTGAAAGAACGAATTTTTTAGACCACGTTAAAGGCACAAAACGGCCCGGACGGGAGACAGGGGACAGGGGACGGCGAACGGACATTGCAAATTTGGAATCTCCATGTCTTGAAACGTAAAGTATCAAATTTTGAGGGGGGTTGTAAAAAATGTTTCGTGACCAATAAGATAGGGTTATTATTCAGAATGAATAATAAACCAAAAAACATTTGCCCGTCTAAAATTGTGTTTTCGGTTGAGTTGACTACATCTCAGCTCATTTGTGCAACTTGCCGAGGGTTGAACGCATCTGAAATATTTACAATTTTGTTTCTGTACTATCGAGTTTCAATGAAATGAATTAAAAATTGTTGAAATTCCCACACGCTACAACTTGTTTTGTACGCTTTTGAGATGATTTGGGAGTCAGATAATGAACTTTTCGACCCGTGTTCCATATTATTGTTCGTGTTACTGGCATAACTAATCAAGTTTCTACAAAGTAAAAAGAGAGAAAAAAATTAACGAAGAGACCAGTCGGTGGAATAGGACCCCAATTTACTCCGCCGAATGACGCAGTTCTGCAGTCGTTGCGTATTCATGAAATGATGACTACTGTGGAATTCCTCTCTTCAGAAATTGAAAAAGTGCAACGATTGGTAGCAGCAGGAAGTTTCATCTCGCTCTACTGACCTTGGAACAGAAATGACCAAACAAGCAAAGCGATAATTTTCAATTGAATCGAGAGCAATCGAAGGGAATTACATCATTAACGCAAAAGCTAAATGAGCAGCAACGCTTCCACGCCCAACCCACTCGCCTACTTACGCAATTGCTGTGCTAATGGCTGAGACGTCTCGGAGCGCTTTTGAATTGTTGTAGCTTTGTGATCACTGTGGCCTAGAGCATGAGCAACGCCTGCTGCCAGCTCTCAAAGGTCTCGCGTTGTTATGATTACCGATGCCAAACCTAAGGAATTTTATAAAGCTATTCCACTCTTAGTTCCCATGGAGCTGGTGGTCCCTGACGATACGTTCCCACCATTCTCACACGAAACGCAAGACAGCCTTGAGGTCCATCTCTGCAGCCATAGCTATAGTGTTCCTGAAGAACAGCAGCTTGAAGCAGTTCGAGGCTGAACGGTTGAGCGGGCACTCGAAAAGCCCAAGTGCCCGCGGCATTGATATTTGACAACCTAACCAGCTCATTACTGCCGACGATGGTTCAATTACAACAATAAGAAAGTATCAGCGAGCAAGAACTTAAAAAGCAATTTCAAAATGTTGCGGGACGCCAAGAAAATGACCAATTACTGGCAAATTAAACGATTAAAAAAAAAACGTCGTTGCAGTAGACGGGCTTTGGAAAAACGGAACAAAAAAACCTTCTCTCCGGCGACATTTACGGTTTAATTTCAGAGTTTGAGACGCTTTCTCCAATTTTCTCTCGCATTATTTTTTAAAATTGTCTATAAAAACGACGAACTTTAGGAAAATAAATTACTCGATGGTAGTCGCCGTCGAGATTGAGTTTGCTCCGCATTTCAAAGGAGTGGTGGTAGATGGGAGGAGGGGGGGGGTTAAAGAGGGAACGAAAGAAGAGAAGTCGACGGAAATTGCTGCGACGGCCACCGGTTATTGGGAATTTTCCTCAGATCCGAGCAAACACGACTTACAAACTTTTGGGGGAAATCGAAATTTACGAAAAACCGTGGATTGGACTGGTCGGATGCTCCAATTTATATTTCTCTTGGCTCAGACGATATTTCAGGTAACTCGAAACGTCCGCAGTGAGGGAAATGCCCGGAAATTCGTCTTTTTGGGAATGTAATAGTTCGAGACCTACGCGATGGTTGATGTAGTCTATACTCCGCAAGAAACGAAGTGAAGGAGGATATATTTGCCCACAAAACCGGTTTAACTGAGCATTTTGGAATTTATTCGCGATATAGAACATCGGAGAGGACGCAGAAATGCTCGTGTCATTTGAAATATTTTATAATTCGCTATGCAGCTCGTTATTCCCCCTCGCACAGTTAGCAATACGTTCGAGTTGCTTGGAATCATCTGTACAATATTCCCATCATTAGTGTTAATATCAGTATTAATTATTATTCATTCCGTTCATTTAAACTTAGGTAAAACACCGCTCCAATGCGGCAGAAATCGGTGAAACATAAAGTTCCGGAATTTATTGCGCTGCTCCCACTCATGCCCTGACCAGTACTAAGCTACTGATTGACAGAGGGTTGATGATGCTGTAAACACGATTTTTTTAGAAGGATGATAATAAGTTTATTGAGTAAAAACGTTTAAAAATGGGTAGTAAGTGAAATGGTGGAGTAGCCCCTGTGTATCTTATGAGCGTTTTTAAACGCTCGTCATTTAGGTATTTGATTGGACTACCACAATAATTTGTTAAAACGTTTCTAGTAACATTTCAGCGGAGTTTACATGGAAAAAAACTGCGCTAAAATTTTCATCGAAAAGTTAGGTAATTTATTATGCTGCTCTCGTGATTTTCTCGAGGATGGAAGTTTTAAGGTATAGTTGCCTTATTGAAAGCTGTTCATATGAAAAAATATCTGGTGCGTAGCAACACACAACTTTCCGCCACCCCCGTAATTTCAAAGACCAGCTACATACGCGGGTGCTATATCTTCATTCAACGCATTTCTACAGAAACATTTATAGAGAACAAAATGTAGGGACTAGTTAGCTGAGAGTACTCCGAAAGTTTGATCGAAATCGTTAGAGCCGTTTCTGAGAAAATTGGAATTCCGATAAATTGATATTCGACAAATCTCCTTTTCTGAGTTAACTTGGCTTATATCTCCGTTCAACGTGTGTATACAAAAATAATTATGAAGAACGAAATGTTGGTATGGGTAAATATAAGACACTCCATTAGTATTCATCACATCTGGTGAAGAAGTTACCCTGGAATTTAAGGAAATGTTCGAAAAAACGTTATTTTCGACACATTTTGATTTTTATCTCTGTTCAATGGACCGTCACAGGAACATTTATTGAGAACAATATGTAGGTATTAACTATTTGAAAACATCCTGTGAGTTTGGTGGAAATCGCTGAAGCCGTTTTGCCAAAAAGTGTAAAAAACCTATTTTTGCTTCAGGAGCCCATATCTCCGTTCACCGTATTTTCATGGAGATATGTATAGAGAAGAAAAGTTAGGTATTGATTAGGAGAAGATAATTTGAAAGTTTAATCAAAATCGTTATAGCCGTTTTCGAGAAAAATGCGAAAAACCCTAGTTTTTGGTACATTTTCGTCCCCCCACACCCCTTCCCATCGGCCGAAATCGTCCATAACCTTATTTTGGTGTCTACAAAAAATAACGAACAAAACAAAAAAGAACCAGCTCAATCGGATCAGCCGTTCTCCCGCAAATCGAACTACAGACACACACACACGGACCACGCGCCGAAATTAGGCTTTTCAGACTCAGTAGGCCTCAAAACGTAAAGATCTGAAGAAAACCCAAATTTTTTTACTTTCCTTGCTCTACGAAGTAGAAAGGAAAGTTATGTTTTTTTTTGACCCGATTACTATACTTTCCTTCCCTTCGGGTAGCGGAAAGTAATTAATCAAAATCGTTAGAGCCGCATTTGAGAAAGAAAATATTTGATGTTTTAATTACTATGATAACTATAGTTAGTTTTGAGCGTTGATTTGGTTTAGCAGTTTTCTCTCAATCGCGTCCTCAGATACGCGGAAACCTTTCCCCAAATATGTAATGTTGTTAATGACTCCGTAGGCCATAAAACGCCCAGACCTGAAGAGCTCAAATTTTGTTTTTCAGCCGATTATATAAATGTCCTTCCTACTACGTTAAACTAAGGAAATTGAAACCAAGGAAAGTAAAAATAGCCTGCGGGTATGTGAACGGGAGTAACAACCAAATCAGCTCAAACTTGATATCTAGCCCGCAGGTGCATGGGTACGAGGAAAACCCCCCAAAAACTTACTATAGTTATCATAGTGATCAAAACACCTAAGTTCTGTTCAAAACTGCTGTAACGATTTTGAATAAACTTTTTGTATAGCTCCAAATAGCGCCGGCAGTACCATAAAATTCTCATTCGCGGGAAAATGACGAGAGAAGCACAATAAAACCTTTTATTGCAGTTTATTCCTTCTACATCCTGCTCGCATAGTAATGGCGTTCTCCGAAAAACTAGGGTAGTGAATTATCTGTACGATGAAGTTTCAATAACGCTCATAAGATAATTAGAAGGACCACCGTTTCGTTTACTATGGTCTGTTGGGCCTTCGAATGGAGGAGCTTGAATTGAGAAATGAATGAACGTGGTGAGGACTGTATTACACTTAGCGATATCAGTTGAGTGTGAGTATTTAAACGCGGCTCTAAATACACGTAAACTTGTTGCTAAGTGGAGAGAGAGCAAGAGAGAGGGAGAGAGAGAGAGAGTGAGAGAGAGAGAGATTGAATTCGTTTATTTAATTAACCAGGGGCAGTTAGGGCCACAGGGCCCTCTCTTCTACTGTCCCTGGAAGCATCGACATTTTTATACACTTCTGGAAGATTTGTACATAAAATTATTGAAAATCCTTGTTAATAAAACAAACAAATGTAACATAAACATACAAAACGATGAAAAATCCAAAATCAAAAACTCCTCGATACACGCATGTTGCACATGTTTTTCTTTTTTTATCTTTCGGTTTTCATACCTTATACTTATTTGCAAGGCACTGGCACTATATTTCTCCATCAAATTTGAGAATGTATTTTTAAATGTTCTCACACTTTGATCTAGTTTGAAAGAATCAGGATTGTTGTAAATGCGGCTGTGGCTGTGAATGATATATTGAAAGTGGATGTTTGGTGGAGGGGGATCTGTATGAGGCGCTTTCAAGTGTGATGATGGTGACTAGAGAGAGGTTGTGAGAGAAAGATGAGAGACGAGTGAGTCTTGGATGACCTGTGTGTTTTGGAGATGAAATAAATTGAGTGGTGGGAAGGGGAAGAGGATATTTTGGAAACTCCTGAAAGGGGAAATCCGTGGCCAGTTGGAAATAACTGGAGAGCTTGACTTTTCCACAGCTACCAAACAAAAGGGATTGAGGTCAGAAAGGTGCAAGACAATGACAGTGAGACAAGCGTGGACATTCAGAGGTCCAAAACCCAATGATGTTAGCCTGTGCCGAACAGACCGCTCTCAGTTTCTACCCGATAATTGCTAAACAGTAAACACGATTCTTTCCAGAAAGTTGAAATGCGTTCTACCACATTCATATAAACTGAATGAAGAGTAATTTTTATTGGTTGCTAGAGGGATAAAACTCTCTTCAAAACGAAGCATTGAGGAATGTTGTGCGATGCGTCGCACCAGATGTTTTTAATAATTTAATTATTACGTCCCCTCAATGTGTTATGCGATTGGTTTTGCATATTGATGTGGTCGTTGTTACTGATAGTGTGCATAAAGTTACGTAAATAACCAGGTAATCTCTTAGGTAACGTCTTAGGAGAAAGGTGGTTGAGCCAGACCTCAGGACGAACCAGTTCCTTGCGTGACGTGGTGACTTCAATGCGCAGCTCCATTTCTTTCCCCTCCATCCTGCACGTCTTACCCCTCCAGTCTGGAAGGGGGAGGAAATAAGAAACCATGTGCTGCTCTGTTGCAGTTACTACAATAGTAAGCAATTGTTGTTGGAAGAACAGACCTACCTGCATTGACTGCCACAAAGTACGCCCATAACCGTTTCACCGAGTTCGCAGGGAAGGTCATGGCAATGAAACGTGGTCACAGTTGGTCCTTTTGTAACTTGCTACCCAAGTCAATTGTTAGATCAGGTGGACAACCAGGTTATGAACTCCTCCAGGATGGTACGGGATTCCTCAGGTGGTCAGACCTTCGAGCTGTCGCCACCCGGGGACATGCAAAATGACCAAATCTGCCGTACCTCTACAGGTCTGGGTTCAGGGAATGCTGAACAAGTATCTGGGTTTTGCGTGATAGCAAAACCGCAACCTTCACGACGGTAGACTCGTATAGCTGGTTTGAGGGTTCAGGGACAGTGGTGTGTCCGCAGCAGTCTTTTGTTGAAATTTTGTGCTAGTCCTTCTTTTTGTGCATTTCATCTGCCATTTTTTGCGCTGAGACGTACGCTTTTATAATGTAACTTTTCTATTTTTACAGGTAACCGAAGGCAGTTGAACCCTTGAAAGCACGGCATGCACTTGGTAAATACAATGCATAATTCTAAAATTAATGAAATGTAAAAACGTTATAGTTATTTGGAGGTTGAGTATTAGGTAAAGCAGAAAACTTCTTTCCCGAGAGCCTTCTTGTCAGGTGATTATATCCTCGAATGCAGGTTTTGTAAAATCGCTCTCTGCTCCCCACAGCAGGTGGTTCCCCAGCGCTTTTTGCTGACCGACCAGCAACGCTCCGAACGAAATTGAAACGTCAGTCGTGCCAAGGGTTTCCATTTAGCCGTGCGCTCCCACTCAATTCGTCCGTTCGTCTCCGTGCCAGTTCCTTCGGAGTAATTGCCTTTGTCTGCCTTTCGATTCTGAGTGATGAGTGATTACAAGCGAATTTTGGGACCAACGAGAGTTCTGTTTCCCCACTCAGAACACGAACCTCTAAAATCGTCATGTTCGTTCTGTAAACGCGTTATGGTTATCGTGTGTAACTGATGACTCAATATTACACGTTATGTGTAACTCTGTTAATGGAAGTAGACCTTTTTGAGTCTAAAATTGCGTTTCATGTGTCTTAAGAGGAATGTTTGATATAAATGCGAAAACCTCGTATTTTCTGTGTGTTGTGATGACGCATCAAGCTCTTTTATTCTTACGTCACGCGCATCCACTCGTAGGTAGGTTTCTACATTGTTTCAATAAAAACATCAGTTTATAAAAGTGCAACCCAGCGATTAATTAATAATCCCATATCTCCCCCTTTAAACTAGTCAAAATACTGTGCTACCTTCAAGGTAGCGGTCTCACAACCATTTTCGATCATCAGGCGTCATGTTGGCAACACCATATTCGCATACTCTGTCACATACCGACGACCACGTCACTCCTAACTGGCTAGACTTCGTTTGTAAGGCGCGAAATGCTGCATTTTTTGTGTCCCTACTACTATTTTCGACTGACGCTACGATCACTTCATCCGTGAAGCTTCGATTCGCCCACGATATTCAATGAAGCGGCGCTGAGAACTTCCGAACCGCAGAACGTCAACCCTGGCACGTCGATGGCCGTTCGGCCTGTTACACGCAACAAGGCGACGAAATAACCTTGGCCTTGATCAGAAACTCTGGACGCGTGAGTACTCCCGACTAACTTGCTCTGGTCTATGATCTGGTTCATTGGTCCATGCAGGATGTTCGTCGTAACAACGTGTCTCACTTTCTTCAACTCGTAGGGGACCACCAGATGTACCGAATAAGAGGGTTTTGGTTCATAATTCATTCTAAATAATAGACCTATGTTTTCGGCCATGACATTTTTTTTACAAGCCCCCCCCCCATCTCCAGATGTAAAACTACGATTCCAATTCTCCAATGTCCATCTGTCCGCCGTCTAGGCCATATTTGGCCTTTAAATCCATTTTTAGCACAAAAATCCTGTTTGGTATCTAGTTGTGCCTACTTGCTCGGTAATCCCATCGGGGAAGCCCCTGCTTGTTATGGGCCAAAAATAGATTCGTCATGTAGTGAAAACTCAGTAATTATAGCTTGCCAAAGTCTACCAATTGAAAGAACTAGCGAGCCAATACAGGGAAAGAAATCGTTTCATCATCTATGCCCTCGCTGCATAGCCTCTGCAGTCCCGTTTCACTGCAACCACTCGTCAGCTTGACGTTTCCGTTGATGTCAGGTCATGTTTGGTATCGTTTACTGGTAATTTTCAATGCTGAATCGAATGGGATGGGTCTTGGAGCTGTGAGATTACGTCAAGATGGGAAACTGTTGAGTAATAATCTGCAGCGTTATTTTCTCACCTAACTAACTGTTCTCCTCCATATGTGAAAGTTGGGCTCACGGAAATATAGGCCTATGATGTAATGATGGTGTTTTGTGGCGAAACGGCTTTATCGATTTTTACCGATGACGCAGGATGTCTTCAGTTAGTCAAATCCTGGGTGTTGTTCTTCTTAACCATTTCTCTGAGGGCCTATTGGGATAAGAACCGTCATGTGTACCTTCAACTATAACATTCCCCATACAGTTCATCTTTTTCTGGTAAAATATGTCTTCATCCTTCAGTTAAACGGTGATAAGGACCAAAACGCCTGAGAACGCGGGATTTCCCGAACGTTCGGAGTTAGGTTTTTCGGTTTTCTCCAAAACGGGTTTAACGCAGAGGGGGTAGAAGGAAGTTTTATGACGCTTCGTAGCAGACGTTATTATGTAAGCTTCCTCTGGAGGCGTCTCCCCCATCTACGGGAGCTCATGGGCTGTTTTTCGCCCAGCAGACCACAGAGCTACAAACTAGCGAAGAAGTTTGATATTTGGGCGTAATGGTGCCAAATGCCATTTAGTTTCCACATGTGTTAAGGAGCAACGGTGTCATAGATTCCCGTCAGATGGCCAACACGGGTGCTAATGAGCGTGGTTCACTCTATCCTCTTATATGGAGCGGTAGACTGAGCATTGTCTACCACACGAAGCGGATGACATAGGAGGTGCGCCCTCCGCATTGCTTGTTCTGCATGGTTTCTCAGGTGGCAGCGTTGGTGGAGGCTAATGTTATCCCAATCCACCTTCTGGCATCTTAGAAGAAAGACCTGAACTCATCAAGAGGGCGACCGGAGTACGGCTACCTAAAGAAGAGAAGGATAGTGAACCTTCCCAAAAATTTCGACAACCTGAGCTTCGAGAAGTGGCCCATACTTGCTCCATATAGTATACACCTCTCCCACCACTCTAGAAATACCTGCACGCGTCAATTGTTTAGCTGGTTAATCAAAGGGGTTTATCTCGACTGCGAATCCCTGCTCAGAAGTGTTTACCTGTGACACACAAATTCTTTCGCCACTCTCGAATTCCCTCACATCTATAGGGTAGATTCGATGTAACCTATGCATTTTCAGTATCAGGGACAATTTACTGTATTTATGTACTTTTTTACATTTTACCTTACACTTGTATACATTGCATACAGCGGCAACTCTTGCTCGTCACCACTGGTTTGCCTACGACAAGTAATATTTATTCAAATTGGCATGATAAGCAGTATCTATGGTAAAACCTTTCCAGAAGAATAAACAGTTCTCTCTCTCTCTCTCTCTCTCTCTCTCTCTCTCTCTCTCTCTCTCTCTCTCTCTCTCTCCCTCTCTCTCTCTCTCTCTCTCTCTCTCTCTCTCTCCTTTTTATTTTTCATTTTCCCTTATATTGCAAGAAATGTGACTGCATTTGACTGTTGATTTGTTTTTTTTTTTTTTTTAGCTACACTTCTGTTCTTTTTTTTTGTATACGTTTTTGTTTTAAAAGATAACTTACAGTGGTTAATAGTTGTTTTGTTTTACTACTAAGTTTCTACTGATAATTACAGGATAGATGTAAGAGAGGACCTCATGGTCCTAATCTCATTCTGTTTTTGTAAATAAACGCCATGATTCATTCATTCATTCTCCCTCCTTGGGAGGTGGCCGGATGAGTGGGACACAGGAGGTGGACGAGGAAGCTGATTCCGAGCACTTGGTCCCCATGGCTTGTGTGGCGCCACAGTGATAGGGTTTCTGCCTCAACCAGTTCCCAACAGAACGTAGAGCATTTAGTTCTTACCTGCAGCGATATTTGGTAAGTCTGCGATCCTAAACTGCCAGCACTACAGGGCAATGGTGGATGATGCTTCCCACGCCAAACGTGACAGGCTGGACAGTCAGTCAAATCATGCCTGAGGCGTTCGAAGGAAAACAGGAAGTGCATCGCTCAATTTGCCAGGGCAGTGCTCAGCCTGAAGAGGATGGAGGTTGCTGACTCAGGTCAGTATCTTGCAAGGATGTAGACGAGCTCCTCCTGAACTTCCGAACTGCTTGGTAGTATGGGAGGATGTATGAAGATGGCGGGAGGGTGCAAGATTCTCGTGAGAGTAAAGGGGTCAAGAGAGAGGTGCTGCTTTTGGATCTCAATACGCAGGAGTAAATTCATGGGGCGCTAGAAGCAGACCCTTCCTCTAACGTCCAAATAAAAGTATATGTTGAACATGCGACTTGCTCCGAATTCCCGCTCTAAAAACGACACTGACTGAAGCGACTCGTCTGCTATTCATCTTAATTTTATTTATCCAACCGAAATTCTAAACTCCTCCGCGAAAGTGGGACTCCATCAACAGGTGCCACTTGTCCCACCCTCAGAATCGATTCTGGGAGCTTATTATTATTCGCGGTGTGTAACGTGAGTTGCTCTCAAGATCCTGAGGGACGATTGCGTTACATTAGTATTGTTGGTTCAGAGGGGCGGAGGAGCTCTCACGTGTCGTCCTGCGGCGGGTTGAACAAACTCCTTCTTGAGCCCTCAGCAGAAATTTTCAATTAGAGTTTTCACGCTTAGTCGAGCTCTAGACGGTGAAATGGCGCGTGAGACTCTCATTAATCATGTGACGTTGAAGAGATGTGTTTGCCGGGGACATTCAACAATTTCTCTTCAAGTGCTCGCATTTCCTCTGCCACGTCGTAAATATGTGTTCGCGGGCTCTATTTATGTTTCGGATGTAGACGGTTGATGGTATCTGGCGACACAAAGCTCAGAGCGCAGAGAAGAGATGGGGTCGAGGATGTGATGCCGCCTTTACAGTCACCAACGCTTCAGTAGATGAGGGGCTTTTGGATGATTCGTCGTCTTCCAAAGTTTAATCTCTGATGTTGCTCCAAGGACGACGCGCAAGAGGGAGACAGACTTAGTGTAATTGATTGATTGTGT
This sequence comes from Pachypeltis micranthus, assembly GCA_020466155.1. Taxonomy (NCBI): domain Eukaryota; kingdom Metazoa; phylum Arthropoda; class Insecta; order Hemiptera; family Miridae; genus Pachypeltis; species Pachypeltis micranthus. The sequence continues at coordinate 47,901,416 of CM035769.1, forward strand.
TATTTGTCCATCGAACGGAGGTAACGCCCATGAGATCTCATCTGCCACATGCCCTAAATTAATTAATCCAAGTCCTCCAAGTCTTGACTCTAAAACTTGGACATTGCGATATAAAGTTGATCTCTAAAGTTCGTCACATTAGTTTTGGCTTATTATTCATTCTGAATAATATACCTATGTTTTCGGTCGTTTTGTGTTCATCGCCTCCTTAAACTCTGACACATTACTTTTCAAGGCATGTCCATCGGTTTGTCGTGGCGTTATTGATATTATCCCTTTAACATTGCCTAAAAAAATCCGTTCTTCAGCACAAAAATTCAATTTAGAATCGACTTGTGCCTGCCCCCTTGGCAATACGGTAGGGCGAAACCCACTTAGGCAAAAACCAATTGACAAAATTAGCCAATAACGAAATTTTGGCTGTTTAGTTGCAATTACGTCGTGTTTAGTATCATTTGCTAGGTATTTTGCGATGCTGAGTCGACTAGGACTGGTTTCAGAGGTAGACGACTACGTCTAGAGAGAGATCAGTGAAATATTGTAAATATAGTGAGGAGGGAGTTAAATTCTGCTTGAAGGACCCTGGGGGGACGATGTGGTCAAATTTATCGATTCCTGCACTGAATGAATGAATGAAAACATATTTATTTTGGCAAAAACGGTGGTACAAAAGATACGCTCAACACATGGCGCGACAATGGGGTAAGACTGTCTGTCAGAGGAGCATCTCAACGACCTTCTCGTTGTCATCAAAACATTACTCATTTCTACACACAGTTTCCAAAATGCTTGTTAATCAAACAGATAAAAGGAGTACAACTTATAGAGGTAATATTTGTCATGCACAGCTAAACTGACTCACCAGTTCTTCCCGTTGAGATCGAAGTAGCCGCTGGATGTACCTCCGTCTCTAGGGCAATGAAGTATTCTGGGGTGTTCTCGAGGAATATTTCAGGGCCAGTTACACGAAGGCATACTGCTGGAAGCCCCAAGCATGAACACAAAAGAACAACACTGAGCGGGTAGATGCGATAAATACCTGGTATTTCGACGTGACATTGTCTAGAGGCCGTTACAGATCCCGATCCAGTCGTCAGGGTGACTTCAAGGTACTCACCACCTCAACAGGGTCCCTTCAATGCTTCAGAGACCTTCAGTCCACCACCCTTTCTGAACACCATAACCTTGAACTTATCCAGATTGACCTGTAACGACCAACGATAACAATAACGCCGAAGGCCCTAAAAAACTAGTACTACAGATCAGTCTATAATGGTTTTCAAGTTGTTTGGAGAATCGAAATCAAGTCGTGGGGGTTGAAAGTCAGTATAGCCAGGTGAAGGAGGTAAATTATAGCATACTTATTGTATTCGAACACGTTGGAGAGCGTGTTAACTGTAAATATTAAAGAGACAAAAAAATACACGAAATATATGCTCATAGTTAGCCAAATAAGTATGCCTCCTTTCCTTGGCCTAAAGATTCACTTACGTAGGCCTCCTGTTTCTGAAAATCATTGGTCATGCAATGAACTTGAAAGGGCATTTTCATATATATATCTTGATAGTAACCTAACATGGAAAAGTCACATTGATTATTTATACTCCAAATTAAGGAAATTTGTCGCCATATTTTACCTTCACAAAAATAGATTTCTTAAACTTTATATAGTTCCTAGGTGGCATTGGGGAAATCCCCACTGTGGCCGCAACTAGGCCTATTGAGTGGGCGAAAATGTCTTCCCAGTTATACCCCCAGCTCCCATGGAGCTCGCGTTCTCTGGTGCGGCGTCCCCAGCATTCTCACACAAAACGCAAGACAACCTTGGAGTTCATCCCTGAAACCTCCGGGCACAGCTGATGAACCCCCTCGCACTCTGAGGCGCGCTGCTGCCAGCCCCTAACGCATACACCGCACATGCTCCGCTGAATCCACCTCCACCTTTCAGAATCTGCAATTCTGTACCTCTGTCTTGCCAATCTTGGCCAGGTACATTTTGTTGATAGTGGCCTGTAAATACTATCTCTCTCCAGGCTGAGGATCTCTCGCGTTCGCTCCCTGAAGAGCCTAATAAACAGCCTTGACTGCCTTTGGCCAGGAACATCCCACCAATAGGGAGCCCTGCACTTCTCCTCCCACGTACCAGCCTGCAAATGGCTCTAGGTGGTCCCTACGAAGGGCTCAGGCCGCACTGGGAGATGTGCAGATCCTTTCCTCACCAGTTTGTCAGCCTCCTGGTTCCCTTCTAACAAAAATGGATTAAACAAATTTGTATTTCACTAGTACAGTCTATATTGAAGTATGGTATCTTGATTTGGGGTGGAGCTTACACTAGCCTGTTAGAAAAGCTTAATATTCTGCAGACGTAATTAATAAACGTAATGTTGGCAAAACCACAACGCTCCCCTTGGTTAATAATGAGCTCTACTTTTTAAAAGACTCAACCCATTCCCTGAAAAACGCATTTAAAAAACAAATCTATCCATGAATCATCCAAAATGGTACAGAATGTTGTGAAATTATTATAACGAGTAGCTATGGGTAGGTGTTCCTGTAAAGTAATGCTGAACATTGTATCCTCATTGTATCTTCTCAAAGTCTCTCTCTCTCTCCCTCTTTCTCTCCCTCTGTGGTAGGATAGAAGTGTTCAAAGAAAAGTTTAAAAAAATAATAATTGAGAGCTATTAGATTGTATCGTTGTTGTGCACTAGTTGGACCTTATACTAATATTATTTATTTAGTCATCACGCACTCCTACATTGTAAATAGTTTGTTGTCAATCGTTGAATGTTTTTTTGTTTGTTAAGTGTTTGTCAACTATTAGGATTAGGATATCCACTGCGGAGAAGGGGAGGAATATCCAAGTACTCACCCTTCTCTAAAGCCATGGCAGTGAGTGTTTGTATGTGTCAGTAAGTGTATATGTATGGACGAGTGCGTTAGTGTATGAATGTATGTATGAATGGGATGTATTTATAAATAGCATAATGAGTTACAACGAATGTAGGAGGAAATGTAACAGTGTGATGTAGCCAGGGAGAATGGAAGAGAGGGCCACATGGCCCTAATTCGATAAATAAAATCATTCATTCATTATCTCTCTCTCTCTCTCTCTCTCTCTCTCTCTCTCTCTCTCGCATGAGCATGACGCAGTCGCACACCTCCGAGACCCATCCCATTCGATTCAGTACCGAAAAGTACTAGCTAACGATACTAAACGAGACCTGACTACAGCGGAACACTTCCTAGGCGACCCTAGGCAATTGACTAGACATGAAGAGTCGAATCCTATGGGTGGTTGAAGTGATACGAAAGAGTATGGAGCGGAAAAGGTGTCACAAGTACATTCCCCATCGAGCGTGGAGCGTGTCAGGGGTGTTTGTTGAGCCCCTTGCTGTTTGCCCTACTTTCATACGACCTGGAATGTGCAAGCCCTCAGGTGACTCAGCAAGCATGATGGTTGTTCCACTATCAGGGACCCCCCAGGGGATTACACATTCCAGGTTGTTTGAAAATAGGGCAAACAGCAAGGGGCTCAACAAACACCCCTGACACGCTCCACGCTCAATGCGGAATGCACTTGTGACACCATTTCGGCTCCGTACTCTTTCGTCTCACTTCAACCACCCATAGGATTCGGCTCGTTATGTCTAGCCAATTTCCTAGGGTCGCCTAGGAAGTGTTCCGTTGTAGTCAGGTCACGTTTAGTATCGTTAGCTAGTACTTTTCGGTACTGAATCGAATGGGATGGGTCTCGGAGGTGTGTGACTGCGCCATGGTGTGCACGATTATAATGCACACTTGTATAACCATTTCAGCGTTTTGTACTTTCTTTAGCCCATCGAAGTCGGAAGGAAAGTTACGAAATCGTCTGAAATAGAAACGTTTCGTTTTGAGTATTCTTCAGGTTTTCTCCTCAAATTTGATATTTATACCACGACATGATGTCTATCGCGTGGGAGGGAAGAAGGGAGAGGTATTACTTGAAGAAAGAACGTGCAACGCCAGTGGGTGCTAGTTCTAGTAGGGAAAAGGGCGAACAAGTGTCTGGGTCGGTGTTTGTGTGGGTAAACCAGTGTAATCGGATGGTCGTGCTACAGATTAGTGTTACGGTTACAGGCGGTTTCTTAGTGACGCGACTAGGGAAAAAGGACTGAGCGCACAACGCACATTTCAGCACTAGGGCTGTAGGAAGAATCGAAGTGGGACGGGTGAAGGTTCAGGTACTGCACGAGTTGGTCTTGTCACCCTAAAGCCTCTTTACTTCTTGCTTTCGTTGGCCGCATGAACCAAAACGTGAAGCAACTTGTCGCCCGTGAGATCCACGTTAGAACTGACTTACTCTATTAACGAATCTTCTGGATCAAGTCATTCCAACCGTCGCTTCAGTAGGACGTCCTAATCAAGAAGTGAGAGAAGTCGAGATCCGATTTTTTTGTATTTCAAAAGGAAGAGAATCATGGAATTCCCAGGAATTAGATTTCTTCTGTGGAGCAAAAGCTATTTTTCACGCAGTGCCATCGAACTCATCAAAACATCGAACACACTTTTTCTTCTTTTTGTCATAAACCGTTCTGACCTTTTCGGAAGGAAAATATTTTCTCCTCTAACCTGAGATCTCCTCCACTTGTCGGTTGCAGACTTAGTTCCAAGAAGTCTGTCTCCCCGCCTTCAATTTATTATTTTCCAGTGAGTCATTTCTCTTCAGTAGGATTTACAGTGAGATCCGTTCAAACTAGTAGTTCTTCTGTCTACTTCGGTCGTTACCGGTTCATATTATAATTCTGAGGTTTTTACTGACAAACGTTTTAATTCTGTACGTCCTAGATTCTGAGGGACGCTGAGGGGCCAACCTGGCAAAAAATAGTGGGACCTGACGAATAGAATACACAATATTTGCAATATTTTAATAACCAGTCCCAGAGAAAACAGAAAGTGTAACAAGAAACAGAAAATGTTACAAGAAGAACTAACAAAAGTGATCAATATCCTGGTAAATACTGCAGATGGGCAGTTCGTGGCAACCATAGTCGTGCGACATCTAGGTTGTACAGAAGGAGGCAGAGGACATGGCTAGCTAATGCAACACAAGAGATTCAGCCTGAATTCGGGTGCATAATTAAGGTGCCTCATATCCTGAAGATGAATATGGGTGATTCTGGGAGCTGATGAGCGCTGGAAGTGTTCGAATGATATAAGTTGCTACTTACTTCAAGAATACATGAGTGAAATATTCTGGAAAAGTCGTGCGAGAGCTCCCAGTTGTGGGGAAAGCGGGAGAATTTGAAGAATGCTGGAATTTTCAATACGTAGGACTCAGGTTCTTGATGTGCGTGAGAAGAGATTTGATACGTGTGTACTTTGAGTACTGCATCTTTAAAAGGTGGGGATACGATCCGCAACTTACTGGGTACCATTCCCCCCCATACTGATATCAAGCTTATGTCCAGCATTCCACTTGTCACGTGTACTCTACATATTTCCTTCTTTCGTGTTGGTACTACTCTCCTGTTAGTTTCTCTCTTTTATCTATCATTGTAATACATAGCATTATTGTATCACATCACATGTATTTATTACATATACATGTATATATTAGTTAGGGGGTACCTTGAGGCACTTCCATTTCTGCTATCGCTCTCTTTTCTGATACTGTCACTAAACCCCCCTCCTGCTGCTCATCTCAGGCCAACCGCTCCATTGCTTACACTCCACACACTCCGACTTACAGATGATAGTGCCAGGCCCATCACTCTGGGGCCTACACTCTGCATACATGCTGAGCTACTGCTGCCTAACTCAGGCCCTACGCTCCGTGACCCACACCAAACTTCAGCTGCTGTAACATAATGTCTCACGTTTCCACATCCTACGTGTACAACTACCTGCACACTCTATCGCTCTGTGTCACATATCCATTCTCACTGGCCTGCCTCACAAATAAGACAAACAGGACCTCGCTCGTGAAGACGCCCAGGTCCCCTGAAACCTTGTGATCATGAGGGCATGGTATTTCTACATGGGAGAGTGATGTTACAGGCACGATTGGATCACGCGGGGAGGACAAGGAGTGGAACGTGGATTCAGCTCATTGGAGTCGTTATGGCAAACAACCCTTAAGAGTAAAGACGCAGTCAGTGAAGAAATAAGGAAGTGAGTGGGGAAACCTCATGGCCAGGATCAAGGAGGTTACGCAATTGCGTCACGAGATTCATTCTATTCCATTAGATTTTATTCTCTTGTTCAAGGCTGTTTTGTTTCCCGGGGGTATGGGGGCAGGTTAATGAAAAATTTAAATCATCTTCATTTTTCCGCTTCGCAAACGCACAACAGGAAATTTAACAAATATAATTCAACTAAAATATTTGTAACTGAATCTAATTGAATACGTGTGTGCTCGAGGAGTAAGAGGGAAACTGTTGGCGTTCTAGAGGCAGCAAAGGTCGAAGACCAAAGGGCATCTCATGGCTGGCAGTGCAGGTTGGTCATCAGTCGTTCGTTCATGTCGTTATTATAATCTGCGGCCACTCAAATCTGCGCATACAATGTGAAACAATATGTTGTTGCATACAATGTTGTTGTCGGATTCTCAGTTTTTCAAAACTGTTAGGATTGATGTGCGAACGTCTCAAAATGTCAGGGCCCTGATTATAATTGTCAATACGTATATAAAAATAAAACCCTTGAAAAAAGCGGCTTAGGGTGTAAATAAGAAGAGGAAGTGTGACGAATCATGCTTAAAATACGGATTTACTTGCACAGGTTCAGACGAGCCTTCTCCACAATGCGCAGTTTGTGCTGAAATATTATCCAAACTCCGGCGTTACATTTTCAAGTTTATGTAGCAAAGTAATGACATAAAATGTCAAAACGAAGTTACCACGTTTTGAAAAAGAACGAGGCAAAGGGCGCGAAAGAAACCTTTACACAAACGGTGGGCACAGCTTTCGTACAAGTACGCAACCACTAGGAACATTTTATGCCTTTTATTTTTTTTAATGCAATGATAACTACGTTTGATTGTGCTCGTTGAAGGTTTCGATATAATGGCCGCGTCAATTGCAATTGACATCATCACTTAGTCACTGAGGTTATAAAAACGTGTGATGTTACCAAGCGTTAGATTTTGTAACAGACGTTACCATGCACTTAACCCAACACAAATTTCGTGACGCTTCTCCATTACATAACCCGCGTAACATCTCCCGCGTTACATTTTCGAGTTTATGTAGCAAAGTACAGACATAAATTGTCAAAAAAATAATCGTACCCCCGGGTGGGACTCGAACCTACAATCCCTGGTTTAGGAGACCTTATCCATTAGGCCACAGGGGCTGTTGCTTGCAACTCGGGTTACAAATTTCGTGACGCTTCTCCGTAACATCTCCGGCGTTACATTTTCGAGTTTATGTAAGTTTATGTAGCAAAGTAAAGACATAAAATGTCAAAACTTCAAGAAACCTTCTCCTTTGAAACGTCATTCCGTAAGTAAATACGAAAATTTAGTAAAGAAACACTTGGAGAAACATTAAACGCCTTTTGGAAGATCTCAAAAGTAGGAAAACTACTACAAAACGTTCGTCTGGCGCAGTAAAAAAATTAAAAGGTTGCAAGCTTCGTATAAAGTGAGCCGTCTAATTGCAAATTCTGGGAAAACCAATTCATCAGTGAAAATCTTATCCTCCCTGATGCATTACAAATCGTTACTTGCATGTTTGGAGAAAAGTGTGAAAGAGGTGTTTCGAGCTTAACATATTGAAATATCTGGTGCGTTGCAACGCACAACTTTCCTTAGCTCTACGTCAATTCACTTTTTACATGGCTTTTTCTACCTACTCAATTCATTTGAACTCGGTCAAACAACACTTAACGGCAGCAAAAAGCGGTAGCGATTACAGTTCCGGAATTTATTGTGCTGCACGTACTCATTCCCGGGCCATTATTGAGCAATTGGTACACAGATAATTAATGAGGCTGTAAACGTGATTTTTTGAAGAAGGATACTAATTACTTTTGCAGAGTTATTGGGTTAAAACTTAGAACTAGTAGTAAGCGAAACGGCGGTAGTTGAAATTCCGGAATTTCTGGAGTGACCCCCGCATATCATATGAGCGTTGGTAAATGCTTACCCTATTGGTATTGGATTAGACTACTACAGCAATAATGTTTAACATTCTAGTAACATTTCACCGGAGTTTATAAGGAAAACCCCGCGCTAAAACCGATTTTCGTCGAAATTTTGATAGTTTATTGTGCTGCTCTCGTCATTTTCCCACAAATGGGAATTTCATGGTATAATTTTTTTATTACGAGCTATCAATGTAACAAATTTTATCAAAATCGTTCGAGCCATTTTTGAGAAAAAAAATTGGTGTTTTGATCACTATGATAACTATAGTTAACTTTCGGCGGATTTTGCTCATACGCTTATTTTGGCGGCTCATGGTAATCTGCGCGCTAGATATCAAGTTTGTGCTGATTTGGTACGGTCGTTTTCTCTAAAAATTGTTCACAGACACACACACACGACGGCTTTCCCAAATAGTGTTTTTCGGACTCAGGAGGGTCTGAAACGTAAAGATCTGAAAAACACTCAAAATTTTTCTTCTTCAGCCGAGTACATTACTTTCCTTTCTACTTTTTAGAGCCAAGGAAAGTAAAATGTAAGCACAGAAACAAGCTTAATGCTGAGGACGATTTAAGGTTGTGTTTAACAAAGCTTGAGCCGAACATTGACGAAGAATGTAAAAAGAATCAAGCTCATCCCCCTGAATTTCTCGCCTATTTTCGAAAATATTGCGTTTCTGTCGTTAAAATTCTCAGTACGAAAAAGGTTTTTAATTTAACCCTTCCTCCCCACCACCGATGACAAGACGGAACGCAAAGTTTTATTTTTTCTTCAAGAGGTAGAGCATTTTACATAGAATGAGAATCACTAGTCTAAATGATGGGAGGTGGCGGAGGTGGCTGGGTGGGGTGCTCTAGCCCTGATCAAGCGTTAACCCCAAAAATTGGGTGGTTAGGTCCATATCCTGATATTTGCTCACCAATACCGTGCTCCGTGGAGTATTCTCTTGTATTATTGGGAATAATTTACAAATGTTTCGTAATAACACTAATAATAATAATAAACGAAGATGCTGTGTACAACTGCGCAGTTATTTCAGTTGCTTTTCCACTACGATGATAATCTAATATGTTAGGTTATCGTCATCTCAGCCGGCGCCTCAGGTGGATGCGTTCCGACGACTTCAAGATGTAGGAATTTGAATTCTGTAGCGAACAAAACTATTAAGATTGTAATTACTTGCAATTACAAGTTGTTGTTCGCATTAAATGTGTGTTGAGCAGTTTCACAAAAAACTCAAGACGTCATATCGCCGTCAGAAAACCCAAACGCAATTAGCTCAGCTGGGTGGATTTAAAAGCAGATCGGGAGGAAATGTTAAATAATTACACTTACACACAAGTTAGTGTATTGAACAACTTTTATTAAATACGATAATTCTCCCTTCCTTGTTACAGTTCCCAGCTTGTAAAAGTTGTAACCTCACAATTTCGGTGTTTTTAATTTTTTGTTCATTTTCTTGTACCACTTCCGATTTTCCCTTTTCACACAAAGCGTTCTCCCCGACTAATATGGTTTTTTGGCCACCGGATTTCGACCGATTTGGCTTCTGACAATTATTAGAAACAACAATTTGGTCAAATCTGGATTGTTGAGGTTTGAACATCTATGGGATGTGGAACAGACGTCCATTTCCCCTACTTCACTATAACCTCATTAGTCACTGCCTTCTCGATATGGCTTAATCGTAGCCTAATCGCGGCTATCCTAACCGCATCCCACAGTGATCTCGGCTAGCGCGGTGGGAACGAAACAGGCTAGCCTTGATTTACTTACCTAACCGCGATCAGTTGTATCACGATCAGCGCTATTTTGATGAAAACGGCCCCAAGAGATAAGTATCTGTAAAATACACCCCATATCAATAACCGGGCGGTGACAGTTCAGCACCTTGTGCGTTTTCCCACGGGCTGTTGCGTATAAACGATCCCGTAGTAATTCGTTGAGCAGAAATATAGATTTAAAAGTGTTGTCACTTTCCGAGAAAAGTCGCGTGACTTGTTCAAGTATTTATCGATTCGGTGGGTTTTCCGAAATCCTCAGCTCCGACCGACCGATCTCCGACGAATCGCCTCCTCTCCACCGGCCAAGTCCTTCGACCAGCTTTTTTGGCTTCTTCTTTTGCAGGGCGTGTCCGCTCCAACGGACGCCAGCTCCTTTTGTCGCTATATAAACGCGGCAGAGCTCCTCGGAAAGCATCAGTTCTATCGCCAACGATACAACAAACCCTCCTCCAACATGTCCGCCGTCAAATTTTTCGTGAGTATCCGCTCTAACAATTTTCGCTAAAAGCGAATTTGAAGTCAATTGTGTCATTTGAGAAAATGTTGGGTGTAAACCACGTTAACGGACGAGAACTTTGGGGTAGAGTTTGAGGGGGATGTAGCGTCGTACAACTGAGTTCGTGTTATTCAAAACTGATTTAGCGGACTGTGAAACTAGTTACGAAGTTACGAATAGCATGTAGTTCGGTTCCCCTCTGTACTAAGCTACTTACCACTTTACCGAACTGTTGAATTCGCTGCCTCCATTCGCAATTATCTTTACATTCAACGGATTATGACAGATTTTACTTCTCTAAATCGTTCGTTACATCCGATGATTGCTAACTAATACCCCCTGCCACGCCCAGATGTTTACCCTTTTGTTTTGACATTCCTGAACCGTTTGGTATTGAAGCTTGTCAAAATCTACTTTAACAATTATAAATGCGAATTTCGACAAAATTGGTGTCTCACCACCCCTCGAACTGTCAGATGTATCTGGTGGAGTGGTGCACAGTATCACGAGTGCAGTTTCTGCGAAAAATTTTAAAATGTTCATTTGTTCTCTAAATGCAAAGAGTTTTTGAAAGTCGCTGTACTTGTGAACGAATAAGAAAATCTGTGCGTGATACAGTTTGGTGCGTTCAGTGAGGAACGTAAAATACAGGTTTTGTATTAGCATCGTAAGGCTGCTCAGCCAGCACGACCCTAGCACCAAATAACACCAGCAAATATAGCAGAGCTGGAGCTACTGATACTGCAGTGTCTTTATAAAAACAAAAGAATCCAGCCCCCGATGATCTCTCAAGTATTCTGCAGGTATCTGCAATTGCCCAAGGCCCGCGATCTGATTCTGATCATATTCCAAATTTATTGTATACTATTTTTGCATTGATATTTGTCCATCCTTGGACGAAATTTGCACACATTTTGGGTTAGGTTTGGGTTTAACCTAAAGGTATGAATCAAAGGAGGTTTTAAAATACATGTTGTGATAAGATTAAACTTAATCGCTAATGTTATTGGACTACCATATTACTGAACACTGTTTCTTCAACCTGCAGTTCTTCGTGGCTCTTGCCATCGCCTGCGTTTTCGCCGCTGAAGAGCGAGTGAAGAAGGACGTTCTCGTCGGAGCTGCTCCTTACGCCTACCCTGCTGCCTACTCCGCCTACCCAGCTGCCTACTCGGCCTATGCCGCTCCCGCTGCCTACTCTGCCGGATACGTCGCTCCTGCTGCCTATTCCGCCGGATACGTCGCTCCTGCTGCCTACTCTGCCGGATACGTCGCTCCCGCTGCCTACTCGGCTTACTCTGCCTACCCCTATGCCGCTGGTTTGAAATCTGCCTACTACTACTGAACTCGTCACAGTACTTTGTGAAATCCCCCACAACCCCAACCTCCCTTCAACGCTATAATCCTGCAGAATTAAACAGAAAATCGACCAATCAAATTCTATTTTCTTCCTATTCAAACCAAAACCAATTTTAATATCCATATGCACATTGTTTTTGTGGGCTTTGAAGAGAGCGCCAAAATGCCTAAACATAAAGACGATACAATGCACAATTAGAATTCATCAACCCATTTGGAGATTGGGCCATACTTAACCAGAGTTGCAGCGACCACACAACTTTCGTAATTATGCTGTGATGTTAGTTCCGAAATCATATATTGTGCTACCACTCAGTAGTGCTATGGTTCCTACGGGCCTGCAGCTTCCATCCCCGCCTCTTTTTTGGACCTACAGAACTTAACAGGAAATCAACCAATAAAATACAATTTCGTATCTGTTCGGCCAAACTGAGTGCGATTTCCTTTAATTAACACTCATCCACGTTGTTCCTTGTTTGGAGTTCTTTTACGTCGCATAATAATTGAAGCCATACAAACGAAGAGACTTGTGCATTCTCATCTGGCAAGGTGTTCAAGGTGCCCTATCTGGTTCATTTTATTCTATAAGCGCAGTAACTTCGACGGCAATAGTATTTATGGTGCTACACTCTACAAAATTCATCATTTTGCTTCCAGATCATGGCTTATCATGGTGTGTAGAGTATTACATAATAATTCATCAAAGAAAATCGCGGAACTCTCAAACGGCCTTAACAGTACTTTTATGCTGTCAAGTAGTTCAAGTGTCCACAATGGTGGTTGAGAAGTGAAGACCCCACGCTGCGCTGAACTCAGCATAGACCATCGACGAGTGGGCATTAGATTAATGGCAAGCGAGTTGAGAATCCTCGACAATGGGACGTTCTTCCCCAACATCCGCGAATGACTTAGGAGAAAGTGGGTTGAGTCAGACATGGGGGGTTCCTTAAGGGACATGGCGACTTCAATGCGTGGCTCCACTTCTTTTCTCGCAAAGACTCTCCGTTCTGCTCGCCTTGTGCCTCCAGTGTGGAGGAAACAAGAATCCATGTGCGGTAGTTTTAACAACAGTAAGCGACGGTTGTTGGAAGAGCAGACAAACCTACCAGCGTTGCCTACTAAAAAGCAAGATTCGACCAGTTTGCGAAAAATGAAAATGAAAATAGTTTCGAGATGCTTTTGAGAACAATTGAATATCTGATGTGTTTGGTTTATGTATTGTATGTATCATGAGCGCGTAGAGCAGGGAAAGAAACGTACGTTGTCGAGGTTGTACGTATATATTGGTAAATTTGATCAAAACCCACGTACGTGAAAATATTTTATGCAACAGAACTCCATAACGCCACGAGCACTCAGGCGCTGTAGTAACTAATTCAATATGTTATTCTCTCGGTTCATATGGGCATGTTACAACTTGATGGAAACTACCCTAGTCACGTCACCACAAGGCCACGTCAGGCGGTTGAGCTGGCGGATCGCTAGCTGTTTTGGTGCAAATCCCTAGGGAATTCTAGTGACCCGCTGCAGGCGTGAGGGTGTTTGAGCCTAACGTTCGAGGATAGTATTCAGCTGAGGGATCGGCTGGAATCGCGTTAAGGAGGATTGGTTGACGCAAACCAGAGCAAAAACGTTTGCATTCCGCCACCGATTCGACCACCAGCTGGATCATGGGGTGACATGTGTTGATCTCACAGCAAAAACACGGGGGGCTTCGATGTTCGTTCTCAGATGAGTCTCCAGGATTCGAGGAGGGTTATTGAACCACAATTGTAGACCGCGTATGCCAAATGAAGAGGATGAGTTGTGCCGGACCTGTTCATTGTGTAACTTGGGTGCTCTGGAAGACGCGTGGAACTTCCTGGTCATTTCTCCTGTCGTTGGGGAATACAAAAAAGTCAATTTCGGAATTGGCACAACTGTCCCGGGACGCTGTTAACGCCATCTTAAATGGGGGCCAGGGCATATCGTGCAGATCTTGTTAACCAATTTAATTGTCTCATTCACGCCGCGCATTTGTACATTTCTTTTTTATTTAGTTTCAGTAAGTATTTTAACTACTACCTTATTACCACCTTATAACTTAGTTACTTCATTTAATTAATTCAGTTTGCAGACCTCTGACCAGAAAGAGCAGACAGTATGACGGGCTTAGCCCATTGTCATACCATGTGTACTCATTCGTTGTTTCTCTGTTTATATATATTTAAATACATGTTTTTCTTCTTCGTCGTCAGTCATTGTTGGGCACACGAATAGGGGAGCTTGAAACTGAGAAATCAATGGATGTGGTGGGGGCAAGTGAGAACTGTATTATATTTGACAGAATAGCGTTATCAATTTAGGTGTGAGTACATAAATGCGAACATCGAGCTCTAAATACACGTGAACTAGGTGCGTAGACTTAGTAAGGGAGCGAGAGAGAGTTGAGTTAGGAGAAACGCGAGCTGAGAGACGAATCATTGGGAGAACTGGGAGTCGAATGTCGTTCATGAGGACTCGTAGGTGAATAAGTTTGGGAGGAGCTGTCTTTTGTGGAGAGGAATGTGATTTGAGGGGAAAAGGATATATGAGAAAGTCCAGGGAAAGGGGAAATTCGATGTCAATTGGAAATAACTGAGAAGCGGAACTTCCCACAAGTACAAACAAAGGGGTGAGTGCTCGAGGAAACCATGAATTAGGGTGAACTCAGCTAATTGAGCAGTTTTGTGCTTACAGTTCAGAAATTTTAGGGAAAACAGTACGAAAAAGTATGTCAAGGAGACAGCACTGTTTTGGATTCGTCTTTTCGTGTGTTGTTTCTAAACTACGAGTATTTCATGATTGTTAAACTCTTATGATGTACGTCGCTTATTGACGGATGAACCGAATCGTTTCAATCTTGATACGCTAGACATAGGTCATCACCAGACGCTAAAATAAGGGTATGAGCAAAATCCGCCCAAAACTAGCTTAGTTATCATAGTGACCACACCCCCAAATAATTTTTTTTCAAAAGTGGATAGCACGATTCTGATTAAATTTGTAATATGGACAGTAAGACCCCAGTAAGACAACAATACTATAAAATTCCCATCCGTAGGAAAATGATGAGGGCAACACAATAAATTACCAAACATTTCGACGAAAGTCGCTTTTAGCGCAGTTTTTTTCTTATAAACTGTGCTCAAATGTTAGTCGAAAGTTCAGAATAATTGAGGGTGGTAGTTCAACCATGTACCTATACGATGAGTTTTTATTAGTGCTCATAAGATATTCAGGGACAATTCCAGAATTTCTACCACCGCCGGTTCCCTTACAACCATTTCCAAACTTTTATATCCGATAACTCTGGAAAGGTGGTTATTGTCCAGTTCAAAAAAATCGTGACAGTGTGCGCCAATTGCTCAATAATGGTTAGAGGATGAGCAGAAGCAACAGAATAAATTCCGAAACTGTAAGCGCTTCCTGCTGCCGTGTTTTACCAAGTTTAAGTGAACTGTGTGAATAATAAATTGAATTAGTAGGAAAAGGCACGAACACAAATGAGATGACGAAGGCCTAAGGAAAGTTGTGTGATGCGGCGCACCTGATATTTCTGAAGGTTCCCTCGATGTTTAATGAAATATCAGTACTCTGCTCCCTAAGGAGTATGAACTAAGAAAATGGCACTAAACAAAAATGTTGAAACTTTGACATGAATTAAGGTGGGGGAGTTGGCAGGTACTTTCCAAATCTTTATCAGAGCAGATACGTGAATGACGCACTACAGTATATTTGAAATTTATAAAAAGAAACCAACAAGTATCCCAATCAGATTAACACCTTGAGCGAAAAATCACTGAGCGAAAAAACGCCTTGTAATCATCCTTCGACATTTTTGTTGAGCCGCCATTTTCTCAGTTCATACTACACTGAAAGCAGAAATGTTCACCTAATGGTTCGATGTTTTAGACTCTCAGCTCTTTGATCATAAAAATCGGATCGGAAAACTAGTCGACAAGGCCAATGGCTGTGACAAGTATCTCTGATCGCGTTTGGTACACGCCGCTGTTTTCTTAAAAACGCTATCATTTTTTTATTCACACAGGCGCGTATGTTCTTTGAAGCATATGGGTCAGGTATTTCGTAAATTGCTCTCCATTCACTTTGGGACCCGACGTGATGCATCTAGAACCAGAGTTGGGCACGTAGTGTCTGCCAACAACCAGTCAGATGTTCATGGCACTCGATTTGGACCGGTTGTCCGGCTCCCTGCACGGTTCAAGAACCATGCACCTCCTAAGCATTTTTCAAGATGTTTTCAGTTTCTTATTATATCTGTTAAGGATAAAATAAGTAGTGCGACGCCTCACACAACTTTTCTCGGCCCCACGTAAATTCGGCGGTTCGTCAGCAACTAATCCAATATTTCACTGCTTATTTGAACTTAGTAAAACCCCTTTATATGGTACGTAGATAGCGGTAGAGCTTAATGTTTCGGAATTTATTAAGATACTCAAGCCACGACTATAATTGACCAAACAATGCGCGGGGATTCATGGGACTGTGAGCGTAACATTTTTTAGAAGTGTGTGTTTTCAGTTTGGGGAACTTGAGAAATGGTAGTAAGTGAAGCGGTGGTGGTTGGAATATCTGAAATTGCGGGGTTTCTCCTACTTATCTTATTGTTACGATAACGTACCAAGTGTGAGAGAGAGTATGCACGATAACGACCGCATGTAATTGGAATACGGAGTTTTATCGTCAACTACAGTTCGGAGATTTAACACCATAAATAGGAGCGAACGCGACACCTCGACGAGACAACAGGTTCAGATTGCCGACACCAAGGTTTCCAGTAAATCACCTAGTCAGCACAAATGCTCTGGACGAGCCTTAGCTAAATCGACGAGTTTGGCTCGTCCCGGTACATCTCTCCGCCCTTCACGAAACGCCTGTTCTCGGGCGCTCATAACCCTGCAGTGAGCTGTCAACCCAACAAAACGAAACCTAATTTTGAGTGGTGAGAGAGCAATTCACAATACTGTTTCTGGCGTACACATCTTCTGTGGAGCTGCGATATCCAAAGTTCAGAGATTCTGAGAGTGTCTCGGTGAAAGACGATTTTCTCAGCGAAAAGAAGCTTCCCTTCTCCTCAAAGGAACAGCCAGAATCGGCAGTTGTGTGCGCAGATGCGGTGACTGCCGTACACTGATCGCTTGCATTCTTAGAAACTACTGGGGCCCTCAGGTTCTTTTCGTGGAGAAGCGTGTGATGCCTCCGACCACAATATTTCCTTCCTACTCCGTAGGGTTAAGGAAAGTCTAACTAGTAATACCGTTTGAAACCTTATTAACTCATTTCTCCGCGATTTCCAGCATTTAGTTACGCAATAAAATCCCTTTTATCAATTTCGAAGTTTTTTAATTTTATTTTAATGTACTTAACACGATTAAACTGTTTTGAGCTGTTCCGTATTCGTTCTAAAAATGGCAGTTGTCAGAACGTTGCTGAAATCAGAGGGGAAGCATCAGACTCCAGCAACTATAGACCAATCAGCCTGTTGTCATTGAAAGGGAAACTGCTGGAAAAAATGGTATACCGCAGATTGCAGGGCCAATTGGAGAGAGTGCTCCGCGGGTGGCAATTTGGGTGTGTCAGAGGAAGGTCACACAAGAGAGCTCAAAACACAGGGAAAGAATAAGTGCTAGTCGTATTTTTCGATATTTCCGGGGCCTTCAACGCTGTATGGTGGCCACTGTCAAAAGCTGGGGTTAACATCAAATATTTCATGTTTTGGGCTTACTTTCTGACGGCTCACACCCTTAATATGGCGTCCTTTGGGTTAGGTTTTAAGTTTGAGCTGATTTGGTTCAACAGTTTTTTCTCAATCGCGTTCAAAGACACACAGCCGTTTTCCCAAATAGCGTTTTTCGGACTCAGCAGGGTCTGAAACGATAACATCTGAAGGAAACTCATAATTTTATTTTCAGCCAGTTACATAACTTTCCTTTCTGCTTTGTAGAGCCAAGATGCAAATTATTACACAACAGTTTATTATTCAGCTTGACGTACTCTCACAGCTGCAAGACCTTTCCCATTCAATTCAGCATCAAAAAGTACCAATTAACGATACTAAACATGACCTGACTAAACTGAAAAGACGAAAATTCCAGGGGCATGTAGACAATTGGCACGACGTGACGAGTCAAGCCGACGGGTGGTTGGAATGAGACGGGAGAGCAAATGATGAAACGATTACTTTCCTTGTATTGTCTCGCAAGTTCTTTCATTTAGTAAACTTTGGCTAACAATAATTACAGAGATTTCACTGGTTGCACACCTCTGAAACTCATTTCATTCAACCAGCATCTAAAAATACTTAGAAAACGATACCAAACGCGACGTAATTCCGCTAAAACTGCCAAAATTGCTGTTTAATATTGGGGAATAAATAAAACAAGACTTCCGGAACTCGAGAATATAAAGTGGACTGTATTTATTTACAAGGGGATTAACGTTGTGGAACTGACATACTGGGATGTCCACGGTACATATAGTTCCAGATACCACGAATGTTCGTAATCTCGTGAACGGGTCGCGGATTCCGATACGCGATTGACTCAAACCACAACGGTAAGTTACGAACTAAACGGTTGAGACGTTTCAAACAAACGATGGAAGTAGAAAGTAAAAAGACGGAGTAAAAAGACGGAATATGGCCGTGCACAGCGCGAGCAGGTGCCTAGTAATAAAGTTGCGGTCAACAGTAAAAAAAAAGAAAAACAACAACAAACTCCAAGAACCGCAAATTTTAAACAAATTTCGAACAATTGCGTTGTTGTTAATTTCTTAACCATTTTTGCCGATAACAACTGTGGGTTTCCTCCAATCGGATAGCCAAGCAGATGTGCACAACTAGATGCCAAATGTTTTTGTGCTAAAAAACGGGTTTAAAGGCCAAAAATGGTCTGGTTGGCGGACGACGGCATTACAGATTTGGAATCCTGAGCTTCGAAACGTAAAGTGTTAATTAACCAGAATTACACCAATCCTGAGCTCTGAACCAGTTTCCTCAGAATGTGGTTCACCATCCTTATCCTCGGGATTACGCTCATTGACGGTGCCATCGATAGGAGTCAAGTGGTAAACAATACGAAAATAAATATCTGGTGCGTAGCAACATACAACTTTCCGCCACCCCCGTAATTTCGAACACCACCTACATTTGCGGGCGCTATATCTTCGTTCAACGCATTTTTACAGGAACATTTATGGAGAACAAAATGTAGGGACTAGTTAGCTGAGAGTACTCCGTAAGTTTGATCGAAATCGTTAGAGCCGTTTTTGAGAAAATTGGAATACCGATGAATTAATATTCGACAAATCTTCTTTTCTGAGTTAACATAGCTTATATCTCCGTTCAACATATATATACAGAAATAAGTATGGAGAACAAAATGTGGGTATGGGTGACTGAAAGAAACCCCATTAGGATTTATCACATCTGGTGAAAAAGTTACCCTGGAATTTACGGAAATGTTCGAAAAAAACGTTATTTTCGACACATTTTGATTTTTATCTCTGTTCAATGGACCGTCACAGGAACATTTATTGAGAGGAATATGTAGGTATCAACTATTTGAAAACATCCTGTGAGTTTGCTGAAAATCGCTGAAGCCGTGTTACCAAAAAGCGTAAAAAACCTATTTTTGCTTCATGGGCCTATATCTCCGTTCACCGTATTTTCATGGAGATATGTATGGAGAAGAAAAGTTAGGTATTGATTAGTAAAAGATAATTTGAAAGTTTAATCAAAATCGTTAGAGCCATTTTCGAGAAAAGTGCGAAAAACCCTAGTTTTTGGTACATTTTCGCCCCCCCACCCCTCCTTTCCATCGGCCGAAATCGTCCATAACCTCATTTTGGTGTCTACAAAAAATAGCGAACAAAACAAAAAAAGAACCAGCTCAATCGGATCAGCCGTTCTCCCGCAAATCGAACTACAGACACACACATACACAAGGACCACGCGCCGAAATTAGGTTTTTTAGACTCAGTAGGCCTCAAAACGTAAAGATCTGAAGAAAACCCAAATTTTTTTTTTGGGCCGATTACTATACTTTCCTTCGCTTCGGGTAGCGGAAAGTAAAAATGAGTCCACAATGACGTTCCATGCGGATTCCAAGAATTGTTCGGCTTCAATGTCTCGTTTTATACAACACGTTCCGTTCATACTTTTAGAATCCTCCTTGAGCCCACAAATTATCAATACCACGAGCCTACTTTGCGTTGTCAAAGGGAGTATTATTTATTTATTAATAAAAATCCAGACAAGGAAGTTGAAATGTTCTTGCTGTCGTATAGTAGATGCTCGACTGGTCTGTTATAACTAATTAGACTCAACTTTCCACTTTTTCCAATTATGTATATTATGCCTCTTTATTCTATCGTTATCGTTAATAAATAAATAAATAAACCAATATGTGCCAATAGTTGGTGATTTCGAAGGGGCTGCTATGGACGACTGAGTTACGACGTCCCGGTCATGTAATTTCACGTTACGGAAATGTGTGTACACATGCTCACGAAAATCTTTGTGCAAGGTCCTCAAGGATCTTACTGCCATTTAGTAAGTAAACAGAAAGGGTAGGGTTTAATGTGCAGTACTTAACCGGAGGGAAATATTAACTGAGGCTGCACAGCGCCGACGAAAAACAACAAAAAAACAAACGAAAATTAATATAAATAGAAGGGAGGCTCCAATAATTCCTATTACAAATCCACCCAGCAACGCACAAATCGTATGTACCACAAAGACGACCTACCTGAGGGCCAACCGGCACACTGCTACTTCGCAACATAAACAAATTGGCGCGGGTGACTTGTGAGAGGGCGACAGGCATTCTAGTCATGAAAAGAGAGATGGGGCTGGAAGTGTGAGGAAGAACAGTGGAAAGGCCTTATCACCAATGTGAACAAACGAGTGAGCATTGCTCTGAAAGCTAAAACCAGAACTGAACTGGTGGTATTGACTGGCTAATACCTACGTGTTATTACGAGTGATTTATCTCGCTGCGCAGAAATACACTCGCTAAAAAGTTCATCATTCGTTCACCGGGGGAAATCGACGGACGGTGTAAGAAAAGTCGTGTGATTTGTTCGAAGAATTTATCGATTCGGCGGATTTTCCAAAATCCTCAACATCGACGGACCGTTCTCCGACGAATCGCCTCCTTCTCCACCGGCCAAGTCCTTCGACCAGCTTTTTTGGCTTCTTCTTTTGCAGGGCGTGTCCGCTCCAACGAACGCCAGCTCCTTTTGTCGCTATATAAACGCGGCAGAGCTCCTCGGAAAGCATCAGTTCTATCGCCAACGATACAACAAACCCTCCTCCAACATGTCCGCCGTCAAATTTTTCGTGAGTATCCGCTCTAACAATTTTCGCTAAAAGTGAATCGCAATTCAGCGCAACTACGTATATTTAAAGCCATACTGATTTTGTTTCCATTTTTGAAAAACAATATGAATGAATTTCAACTCTAGAACTCAACCAATTTTCCATTCTTAAATGAATTAATCCGATCGGCCACAAATCAACGCCGTTCTAAAAGGGCTTGTAAGTTTTGCAATTGCGGTAACCGTTCTCTAGAAAATGTAAAATAAAATTTAATAAATCCGGTTTTTGCAGAATTTTCCTATAAAATTAAGAATGTCAGATCAAAAATGAGTATAATTTTTTTAAAACGTTCATATTGAAATATATTTTGTTCCATCTCGATACAAAGTCTGTCTTCAGTTTTTTCGCCTGCTCGGGGGGTGTAGGGTTGGAACTTTTGGACATCAGTTAGTTTTCGTTACCGATATAGGAATTTGTAGTGAAATAAAATAAAATTTAACGTAAATGTGTTAATATATGAATAGTCATTCTCAAAAACACTTTTCACAGTCAATAGCTGAAATACACCAGTTTGATGTTGAAGGTTCGATCAAATACAACTGACCATCTTTAAATTCGCTGATGCGATTTCTTCTTTCCTTTTTGAAATTCGTCAAATTCTACTAGTTATGTATGAAAATTACAAAAACGATCTTTATTCAACCTGCAGTTCTTCGTGGCTCTTGCCATCGCCTGCGTTTTCGCCGCTGAAGAGCGTGTGAAGAAGGACGTCCTTGTCGGAGCTGCTCCTTACGCCTACCCTGCTGCCTACTCCGCCTACCCAGCTGCCTACTCGGCCTATGCCGCTCCCGCTGCCTACTCTGCCGGATACGTCGCTCCTGCTGCCTATTCCGCCGGATACGTCGCTCCTGCTGCCTACTCTGCCGGATACGTCGCTCCCGCTGCCTACTCGGCTTACTCCGCCTACCCCTATGCCGCTGGTTTGAAATCTGCCTACTACTACTGAACTCTTCCCAGTACTTTGTGAAATTCCCCACAACCCCAACCACCCTTCAACGCTTTAATCCTGCAGAATTAAACAGAAAATCGACCAGTCAAATTCTATTTTCTTTTTATTCAAACCAAAACCAATTTTTTTCCATATGCACTTTGGTTTTTCGGGCTTTGAAGTGAGCGCCAAAATGCTTAAACTTAATGACGATACAATGCACAATTAACATCCATCACTCCATTTGGAGATTGTGCCCTACTAAACCAGAGTTGCAGCGACGACACAACTTTCATAATTAGGCTGTGGTGTTAAGTCCAAAATCATGTATTGTGCTGCCACTCAGTACTGCTGTGGTACATCGTAGCACTCTAAAAATATGTGCAGGGTCATGGGCCCCAATGTTAGAGCCTCAGCCCGAGATAGTCGCCCTCAGTAGGAGGAAAATTACCTCGATAGTGCCCTCTTTGCGCGTTTGCGAGGAAGTAGTTACACAGCCACCTGCCTACTATCTCAGTCTCATGATTAATTGCAAGCTGGGACACAGGGAGCAAATCCAACACGCCATGGTGGTCTGGCTCAGCAGGCTGATGGCATACGTTGGCGGCCCGAAACTTAGCAGGAGGAAGTTGCTCATGTCTGCTGCTAATTCCATCCTCCTATACTCGCAGAGATGTGGGCAGATGGCCTGCACGTAAAGAAGCACAGGAAAAAGATGTCAGCAGTGCAGAGCCGAGGGGCTCTTATGGCGGGCTCCGCATACAGGACTGTTTCTGAGCGGTGCATCAGCGTCAGAGAATATATTTAAGAGGAGACGAAGCTACCGGATGCAGTTCAGTAAACAGAGAGGCACGACTGAGGACCCCGTGAGCGTGACAGGAGGATTAGTGCCTGTAGGGGTGCATAATATGTGCACCTCCTTCAGTTCAGACTGCTGGAGCGGTATTTCTGTATTTGTCGAGCAGGCGCTCCGAAAAAAGACGCGTACGTGGAGAGACATCGGTGGGAGGAGAGAGGGCACAATGGGAGCACCGCAAGTAGTTGAAATATGTTCCTCGATATCCCAACGAAAACTAACGCTCCCGAACCCTCCAAGTGGGGGACCAAGGAAAAAGCCGTAGAGATCGCGCAGAAAAGCTGGCAGGGTGGTAGAGTCTCTGGTTTCGGCCAGGCCTGATGCAATGTGAGGAACATTTCCATGCCGGTGCTGTGCTGGGAGGGCTCACTATGATGCCGAGTTGTGCCTGGTCCAAGCTAAGTATCTAGCCGGCTCATACACCCGAAAAAAAATCTAAAAAAAGGTTTCTATGGCCATTCACATGGTGTCTTAATGAATGTCGAACTGTTTGTGAAGAACGAAGTGGTACAGTTCAATAGACGTACTAAACTCAACATCGTTAAAGATAATTTCCAGAAAGTACGAAGAATCTTCATTATGGTACGTTTTGACGAGGAAAACAGAAACTTGACGTGAAAATGAAGAAAGGGTAGGTCAAATGTTCAGTACTCTCTCCTGAAAGATGACGTCAGAAAGATCAATTGACAGGGGACGTGCTGACGTCGGCGTTGTGACTGAAAAGACCAGAATACTGACAGATGAGAATTTTTATCTCCACCTCATCGCAATACTTGATAAGAATAAGAAGGTCTGGAATGTGGCGGCACTCGGTGGGTGACAATAAATAAATGGGAACCTTGTCAAAAGGCTCTGATAGACCCCGTGACGAGTTTGGGGGAAGTTGTTGGCATGACCACTCCACCAGCCAGTTCCTCACCAGGCGATTTTCACACTCCCCAGTCTGGGCATCCCCGTAGGAAGTATGAAGGAATCGTGTTTTTTTCATTTTGTTATTTTTGCTATGCGAAGCGCTGGTTTCTCTGTCCGTGTTGACTCAACGAGGAACGTCCTCCGTTTCATGTCGACTCAACAAAAAAAGAAGAGCGCAGACGAATTTTGCTAATCTCGGCCTTTCCTTTCCACATATCGCTACAGACAGGTGGGCCTGCCAGATTCAATCTCAAATTTATTGCATTTTCGTTCTACGGTCTGAGAACATTTCGGGGGCCCGTCAAAATGCTGCGCTCTGCGAATCGTTCCTGTCAAACGTATATCGCCCCTCTTCGCCCTGAACATCAGTAAAAAGAATAAGATCGCCCTTTTGGTAACGTCGTGGAAATACAAGGCATAACGGGTGTGGAGTCCTTGATAACGAAGGCAACAACCCGGTTTTGGTTGACAACACTCGTTTGTTGGCACTCTCCAGATGAGGAGACAGTGTATCTGCCAAGGCTGGAATATAATCAAGATGTGCAATTTTATAGACAAAATACAATTACCTCCTAACCTTCTCAGTTATTGGCGTACAGTAGCGATAATTGTGACGACTCCTTGGAAGGTGTACTCGGTCCTTAACTGCCCGTGGAGGAGATGCCTCGTGGATAGCAATGCCGACAATAGTTTCCTTCCTATCGGCTGTGTTCGCTCTACTGGTTGTCCTCAAAGGCATATGAGTTCTCATAGTGAATGAGAAGACTCAATGACGTCGCGGGCCGTAGCGCTATTTCAACAACAGCGACGATCGCATTTCCCCGTAACTTTTGATTACTTGATATGACGTCATCTAAATGCAAATTTGCCGAGAGGAAAAAACCGCTAGGGATACGAAAATTCGTTGTTTTTTATAGAACAAAAGGTGCTTATATATAAATTGGAACGTCGAAGTGGAGCTCGATTATGTTAACTAAACAGAGTAGCAATTAATGGCGAATTTGAAATTGCCTTCTCGCAATCAACTTGCAACGATTGTATTTCGTATATGTTTTCATTCATTCCATCAGTATTGATAGATTGCTCTACGTTACTTGCCACACAAAGCACCACGTTTCGACGATTCGAGCGGTGCATCTCCTCAGCTCTTTCCTTCTCCATGACATGGTTAATGCTGCAACACCGATTTATATTGCCTGCAGTATAAAAGCTTCCGTAACTGCTATGCAGACCCAGTCACAGTAGCACTTTTTAGCGATTCCAGATACTAGGGGCTCCATGCCCAACGACCTGTTGTAACACATTGCGAAAGTGAAACCTCAGACCATCAGTCCATGATCAAAGAAAATCCAGTAGTGCGTCAATGGGGAAAATGGGCCAGGCCGATCTCAGGCTATCGACTGATTGGCTAATTTGAGCCACGTGGAGAGGGCGGGCTGCCTTGTGCGGGCAGTTGCTGTGCAGTGTGCCGGAGCTCCATTACTGGGAGGTACGGGCCCGCAAGCAATAGAGTAGGAGGCACCTAGTACTTCAGCCCAGGCCTCATATTGAATCTCCTAAAATAGTGGAGGCGGCAATTAAACGCTTCATGGCCCAAAAGAAGGTGGGTCGCAGGAAATGTGGGGCACCAAGGCACAGGGTTACGATGGCATACCAAGGGGAGAAGGGTTACCACCCAGTCAAGGGCCCACCTGAGTTTGCAGCTGCAGATGTGCATGGCTTCCTTGAACTGCGTTAAGATGCTCTTGTTGATGTGTGTTCCCACCACTGTCAGATCCAGCTGCAGGTCCAATTGCGTAACTCTCTGGAGCGAGCGTGTGTGCTGCCTATCACACAGTACCAGTCGTGTCGCTCTCTCGCCCCATCGCAGCTCTTGGTTAATGCCAGTGAGGTCAGAACCCTAAGTATCAGTCTCTTCTATGGTTGACTTCTAAACCTACTGCATTCACGTCGAAGAATAATGGGAATTGGCACGTCATGGTTTTGCCACGTCACGTCACAGCTCACCCAAGACTAGACAGAGCTCCTGAGGATACAGCAACCGCCTATGGCATAAAACGCCCAACCGCGGACACCGTTTTTCCAAATACCCCACGTCATCCGTGGGTTCGTAAAATCCACTGAACGCGAAAACCGATGGACTGGGTGGCACAGTGGATAAACCGTAACGGCTGTTTGGGAAATAAAGAGACGAGAGAAAATGAAATATGGCTCGAAATATAGTGCGATAACTTGAAAATGCAAGATGACATGAGGTATGACACCTCCTACAACACACCTGGATCCGTCGTGTTTTGGTAAAGTGTGACAGTCGAGCCTTTTTTCGGTATGGTAAATACGAAGAAACCAACATAGTTGGAAGTTCCGCGAAATTCTTCAACTTACTGCACCGCGTCGTAGGGCCAAGGAAAATAAAAAGGCGCGTGTGGACTTAAAGGCCGGAAGTTGTACGGTGGAATGTGGTGGGGGGGGTGATTAATGTGACTCAAGGCGCACATCAGGCTGTGCGATCAACGCGTGTTACACCGCGATTTCGCATACAATTAGCTGAGTCATTCCCATTGAAGTCGGTGGTTTAGAACTCCGAAAAGTCCTTTACGTGCGAACGGGTCGTGCACGCCCTTCGATCGTTGGAAATTGTGCGAGGGAAGGAATTACGGAGAAACCTTTCGGAACGGCTGAACTAGTTCGTTTGTGTCATTTGATAGAAATACGTGATATCAGTACACAGTATTCCTTTTGCTGTGCTATTCAACGCACGTTCTACATGAAAATCACAAGTCTGTTCGCTGGAGGACTGCAGGAAATATAATTGCGACCAAACACCACGTAAAATATGGACGACCGCCAGCTTAGGCCTCCCAACTGGTCTTCACTATACTTATCTCTACGTAGTAGGAAGGAAAGTTAAGTAATCGGCTAGACAACAACTGCAAGTTTAAATAAAGTGCTTATTAGTCCGAAAAACACTATTTGGAAGGTCTATGAACTGATTGAGTGATGGTAAGGGTGCGAGCAAAATCGGTTGAAATTTAACTATAGTAATCATAGTGATTAAATCATCTATTCTTCTCTACCAAAGAAAACGGCTGTAACGATTTTCATTTATTGTATGGACAATTCTAAATAAGGTGACACAACCATAAAATGCTCATGTTAAAGATAATGACGAAAGCAGCACAATAAATTATAGTGCAGCTTTTACTTTCCTTGGTTACGGTTCTTTAGCCCAATGTAGATAAAAATAGTGACTTTTCTTCAGATCTCTAAATTTCAACGGCCATTGAGTCACAGTGTGTGTGTGTCCCGTGATCTGGCGTAGGGCGTCCTCGAGATGTGGCGGTATCGTGGGATTGAGTTTTTCTGTGCAACCTCCTCAGCCAGAGGAGGTGTGAACCCTTGTGATTATCTTCGAAAAGTTGTAAATGCTCCGCTGAAGCAACAGCAGAAGCTGCGCCTCCTTCGGACGTTCATGCTATGATAGAATGGTGCGCTCCGCTGTTCATGCTTGGCTAAGCCACCCACATAGCGTCCCAAGTGCGTACATTCACGCTCCGGTTCGATCTGGGGGACTTGGTGTTCCTTCTCTCTCTACCACAATTCCGTTCTTGCGCCATAAGCGCCTGCTTGCTTTGCGGACATCTGGCTGGAATGTCGCACGCGCTGTGGCTGGTCTTGGGTTCGTCCAGATGTGAAATGGCGACTCCATTTGCCCCCAAGCCCAGTAAGCCTTCATAGTTTGCGGCTGCTCTGCATGGTTCGGTAGAGGGATGGGAACTCAGGCAGTGTCCTGACTCCCCTATTCTTCTGCGTGAGTGGAGTGGGCTTCAGACGGCATTCATGGGAAGGATTACAGGCACTTCCACACCGTTTGCGTGGCGTCACAGCCTACAATGATGAAGTGTACAAGAGGCTAGGATCGTAAAGTTGCTAGCTGGTCGTTCCTCCTCGCTGTCGTGCCTGTGGTAACGTTTTAGAGCCGCTGAATCATGTGGTGCACGCGTGTATGCCTACTCATGGAGCGGTGTCAAACATTATGACGCGGATTGCAAGCAGATTGCTTGTGCATTGCCATCTGAGGACTAGGAAATGGGGAGGGAGCACTACCCGGTACTGAGGCCTGACATCGTCGACGTCAGTGCCCACCAGTCTGTAGTGGTCCTGGATATCCAGGATCTTGCGCTAACTTTGCAAGCCAAGAGGCACAAATGTGATGGAATGGATCTTCCGCGGAGTCCCTCCATCTTCCATGATGTCAGAAGCTCGTGGAGTGGTAGGAAGGTAACATCAGGGTTGCAACATTGACCATTTTCTGGTGTAGTGTATGGTGCAAGAAAAGTGCTGAGGAGATGCGTCGGCTAGGTGTATCAGCAGGCGTTCTCCGAGGTATCACCACCCGCGTGTTGTTCGGGTTGTATCTCAACTGGTGGTCGTTCTACCATGGAACATCCTATTTCCCTTCCGCATCACAATCATTCTATCTCTAGAGCCAGGGTAGGGGGTAGTCTGGTCGCCCTCCCCATCTCCTTAATTTTACTTATTTAGTTTATCCTTTTGGGATGCCACCATTACATTTATGGTTAGCATGAATGTGGTCTTCTCAGGCGCCACATTACCATTGACTGTGAGCCATACACCCATATGGACGACCTGACTAGGGTGATCCATGCACAGTCAATGCATTCTTTGAACTGTCACCTGATGGTGCGAGCTCGTCAAGCTGGAGAAGGCTGATGAAAAAAACCAGTTAATCCTCTTAAGGGGTAAACTAAATGGCAGCCAGAGGCTCTTTTTAGAAACGCAAGTGCTTAGGAGTTGATGTAGGTGAAAGGTGGCGTTTCAGCCGCCTCCAGTTCCTTAAAGACACTTCCCTCGTAAGGTTTGCTCCATCTACCTAGGCTCCATCTATTGCCTCACTGTCTGGGCTAGCAAATCAAAGGAGAGTACTAGACCAATTCCGCATAGCTACGCTCCTGTGGATCACCAACGCCTATAAGGCAGCATACGCTGAAGCACTCCTATTGGACCTTGCGTGCCTGTTGACTTGGCTGATGGGTGCACAGAAGACAAGTGAAGATTGAAACGTGAACTTCCCCTACTCTGGGGTGAACTCCGTGCGGATCTCTCCACTAACAGAAAACTTGCTGCCATCGATGAATGGCGAACGCGACGGGAATTCTCGTCAAAGGGACGTTACTGGTATCAGTTATTTGCCAACATCCGTGAAAGTCTTAGGAGGAATTGAGTTGAGCCACCCCGCTGGACGAGCCAGTGCCTGCTGGAACAGGACGACTTCAATGCGCGGCTCTACTTTTTTCTCTCAAAGACTGTCCATCCTGCACACGTTGCGCTTCCAGTGCAGAGGGAACTAGAAGCCTCGTGCTGCTCTGCCGTAGTTTCTACAACAGTGAAGGATAGTTGTGGGAGTAGGAGCTTTGACTACTGCTTGTCGTTATGACAAAGAAATGCGTCCACAGTTATCTGTTCCTTTGAAACTAGCTACCCAAGTAAATGATTGGGTGAAAAGGGAAACCAGGTTAAAACCTCCTCCCATGGAGTCCATTAGGGTCATACCACCACAAGGTGAAACGCAGGTACCTACGCTCCATCAGAGACTGGCTAAATAGCAACCTCTATGACATGCTACTGATATAACTCTCTCATGTGGGTTCAGTAACAGTCATATTGCAACTGACTTGTGCGTGTCTGTGAACGTGATTAGGAAAAAAAGGCTGAACTAACTCTGCTCTAACTTGCTCTCTAGACCACAGGCCACCGTAGGACGCCAAATTAAGGGAGTGAGCAAAAACGGCCCAAACTAACTATAGATGATAACTATAGGTGATCAAAATACCAATTTTTTTCTCTCAAACGGCTCTAACGATTTTCATTAAATGTTTTATGTAGACAGCTCCTAATGAAGTGACAATACCATTCGCACCTGTGGGAAAATGACGAGAGCGGCACAATAAATAAATTACTAAACATTTCGCCTAAAAGTGAGTTTAACGTAATTTTTACATTCCGCTACCCGAAGGGAAGGAAAGTATAGTAATCGGCCCAAAAAAAAAAATTTGGGTTTTCTTCAGATCTTTACGTTTCAGACCCTACTGAGTCTAAAAAACCTAATTTCGTCGCGTGGTCCGTGTGTATGTGTGTGTGTGTGTGTGTGTGTCTGTAGTTCGATTTGCGGGAGAACGGCTGAGCCGATTGACCTGGTTCTTTTTTTGTTTTGTTCGTTATTTTTCGTAGACACCAAAATAAGGTTATGGACGATTTCGGCCGATGGAAAGGGGGGGTGGGGGACGAAAATGTACCAAAAACTAGGGTTTTTCGCATTTTTCTCGAAAACGGCTCTAACGATTTTGATTAAACTTTCAAATTATCTTCTACTAATCAATACCTAACTTTTCTTATCCATACATATCTCCATGAAAATACGGTGAACGGAGATATGGGCTCCTGAAGCAAAAATAGGTTTTTTACGCTTTTTGGCAAAACGGCTTCAGCGATTTCCACCAAACTCACAGGATGTTTTCAAATAGTTGATACCTACATATTCTTCTCAATAAATGTTCCTGTGACGGTCCATTGAACAGAGATAAAAATCAAAATGTGTCAAAAATAACGTTTTTTCGAACATTTCCGTAAATTCCAGGGTAACGTCTTTACCAGGTGTGATAAATCCTAATGGAGTGTCTTTTAGTCACCCATACCAACATTTCGTTCTCTATAATTATTTCTGTATATATATGTTGAACGGAGATATAAGCCAAGTTAACTCATAAAAGGAGATTTGTCGAATATTAATTTATCGGTATTCCAATTATTTCAAAAACGGCACTAACGATTTCGATCAAATTTTCGGAGTACTCTCAGCTAACTAGTCCCTACATTTAGTTCTCCATAAATGTTCCTGTAAAAATGCGTTGAACGAAGATATAGCCGACTTCGTGTTCGAAATTAGGGGGGTGGCGGAAAGTTGTGTGTTGCTACGCACCAGATATTTTCTTCTAAACTCCACTCAAATGTTACTAGAAGGTGTTGTTCTTCAGAAAAATTCGAGTGGTACTCCAATCAAGTGCCTATGCATTGAGTCTTTAATGATGCTAATAAAATATACAGGGGCTCCTCAAGAATTTCCGGAATTTCAACCACCGCCGTTTCACTTACTACCGTTTCTAAAGGTTTAAACCGATAACTCTGAAAAAGGATTACTATCTTTTTCGAAAAAATTAGGTTTACACCCTCATTAATTCTCCGTGCACCAATTTCTCAATTATGGCGAGGGCATGAGTACGAGCAGCACAATAAATTCCGGATCTGTAAGCGCTACCTCTTCCTACTGAAAGTTGTGTGATGCGGCGCAGCAGATATTTTCCAATGGTGGCTTCAGACTCGGTAGTCCGTATAACGTGAAGATCTGAAGAGAGCTCAGCACATAACTTTCCTGCTTACTCGGTAGGGCTAAGGAAAGTACAAAATACAGGAGTACTTTGATTTTGGTAGTTCACCTCCTCAAAGAGAAAACGCTTCAAGAACACCGCAGATTTCCGTTGATCAGATTCCCAAACGATTGTTCACTTTTTGATGCTTCGCACACATCTTATGAGAGGTGAATCAGAGGATTGGTTTTGTAGCAATGCGAATGCTCAGTACCAAAATGGTGCGTGAGAAGTTGATTTGTTGTAAATCCACTGGTAAAAATTACGGCGATTCTAAGACGCGTACCCCAGTTTCCTCGGAATGTTCATGTGCGTCCGTCACTGCCAAACTACAATCACTCAGCGTGTCTTCAACAGGCAGGTGGTATACGAGTACCCACGAGAAGCTACTCCAGCAACACCAAACTCTAAATTGACAGTAAATCAGCGCTTGACAGTATGATCAGGTGGCAGCCCAGCGAAAAACACATTCCCTTCGAGGGGGTTCGTTGACACGACAGCTTTCGAAATTCGTTCAAAACTTATTACGTCAAAGAGGTGTCTTCGTGGGCTAATGACACTGAAACAGTTGAGTCAGCAAACTCAGTCGACCGTGAAGGGACAAATGGTGACCGTGAATACAGTTACACAATGCAGCTCGGAAGCGTTGGTTGGCGAATTTCAAAAAGGTGGCGTCTTCTGATTCCTTCGGTCCAACAAGAACCCCCCCACCGTCAACGGCAACGTCCTCGTCCCTCCGATCCTGACCGGCTTTTGGCTCATTCTTTTTGCGGGGCGTGTCTGCCCAACGAACGACGCTTCTTTTTCGCTATATAAACTCAGAGCAGCCCCTCACAAAGCATCAGTTCTATCGCCAACGATACAACTAACTCTCCTCAACATGTCCGCCGTCAAATTTTTCGTAAGTACCCGCTTTACTGACTATACTCGAAACGTTTTCATTTCTACCGCCTTTAAAATTTCATTATTTACTCCGTATTTTTTGGTGGAGTTTTTAAGAAAAAAAAATTATGAAACAATTTTATTTTGTTAACTTCACCATAGTTGAATAGAACTCAGAGCTTGATTTTGCTTCCAAACTTTCATGACGATGGTCCCCAAAATGCATTATGCTAAGTAATCCTCTATGGATTTCTCAACAAGATAACATAAGCTCAAGGAAAAATTTAACCATTCACGTTTTTCATTTCGGGTACTTGGCATATTCTGGGTGTAACAACGCTAATTTGCGTTTGCAGTTCTTCGTGGCTCTTGCCATCGCCTGCGTTTTCGCCGCTGAAGAGCGTGTGAAGAAGGACGTCCTCGTTGGAGCTGCTCCTTACGCCTACCCTGCTGCCTACTCCGCCTACCCAGCTGCCTACTCGGCCTATGCCGCTCCCGCTGCCTACTCTGCCGGATACGTCGCTCCTGCTGCCTATTCCGCCGGATACGTCGCTCCTGCCGCCTATTCCGCCGGATACGTCGCTCCCGCTGCCTACTCCGCTTACTCTGCCTATCCCTATGCCGCTGGTTTGAAGTCTGCCTACTACTACTGAACGTTCCCCAAACCTGTCTGAAACACCTTACAACAGCAATGCTCCTTCGTTTACCAAATCCTTTCAAAATTGATCTGAAAACCAAACAATAAAACTCGTATCAGTCACCCCCATACAAATTCTTGTATAGTTCTTTACCTAAAGTTACTTTTTGATTAGTACAAAGTTGTAGCCATGCTGTAACCACCGCCATTTAATGTAAGCATCGTGAGTACAGAGTATCACACCATGCCTCTTGAGCAACTCTCAAGTGTCTGTTAATGGCCTCACAGGTTAAGGAGCCAGAGGAACCCATCAACATTTTACCCTTCTGAGGGTGAATTTCCAAATTCCAATTTTCCAAAAATGGTGTGTACTATTACGATGTGTACTAAGACGGTTGCTGCTTGGCGAGTGTCTTCTATGATATTGCTATCCTAACTATGTGGCTGCTCAGTCCCAGGCAACAAGGTGGCAGATTCTTTCCTGCTCAGTGCACGCTGTGCTGAGAGCAGCAGTTCGGTTTAGTCTCCAATAATCACTGCAGTTGGTTCCAACCACTCCCCACTTTGTCTGATGTGGTTCACATCTTGGGTTCAGGTAAAAGCTGGTCTGCACTTGTTCCATAACTTTATTCCATCCAAACGCTCAAAACTAAATTTATCTAAATTCACCTAGGCGAATTTAGCTCCGTATATCACTACACCAAATGAATGCTCCTGATGCCCTTGAATGAGTGGCAATATTTCTTCCTTGAGTCGTTGGGATGAAGTTTTGAAGGAGGAACACCTTTTAGACTCCACAATCGTAAAAACCACTGGTGGTTTCAGTATCGCCGTTGGATTTGCCTAGTGTAGAGCGAAATTCGATAGTTGGTAGGTCAGGGTAGTCAGATGCAGGTAAGTAACGAGAAAAACATAGAGGCTTGACAACAAACAAAATTCGCCGCAGGGAGAGAGTGAGTGGCCAAACCTTTTAAACCCACGCAAATAGGACAATACTACTGACCCACCCCTGATTTACATAAATCGTTATATTGGAGTGCATCTAGCGCCTTGCTCTGTTCCGGAGTGACCTGGGAAGCTCCTCTTTTGCTCCAACTGTGTAGTCTTGGGCATTATTCCAGGGTTAAATGTGTACTGCCTGACTCGCATCGTAGGACCCCGGTGATCGTAGTCTAGTGGTCAAAGACGAAGATTCATATCATGAGGAAATTTGGTCCATGGGTCAGAACTCGGGATTGCGGTAATTTTTGCCTGAGTCAGCTGCTCTCCAAACATTTACAAACCCCTCGTAATAAATGCTAACCAGTCATACACGGTTTCAAAAATAAGAACTAATCTAGAACTCAAGACAGTTATGAGCTATTCAGCTTATCAACTGCTCTGTGCAAGCACGAAAGGTTAATGTGACTGACCATGAAGTTCTCGTCTGAGGGAAAATGGCTAGAGTGTGGTCTGGAGGTATTTTTAATACTGGGTTGAGTGGAACAAGTCTCTGAGGTGTACGATTGCATCTAGACCAAAAAGAGTGAAATCGCATTAACTATAGTGAGCCCATGTCTACTAATTGAAAGGATTCGCGAGACAGTTCTCATTCCATCATTTGCACTTCCTCCAATCTCACTCTAACCACTCGTCATGTCGTGCCAATTGCCTACAAGCGTCTGGAATATGCATTTTTGTCATTACGTTGTAGTCAGGTCGTGTTTCATATCATTTACTGGTACTTTTCGTTGCTGAATCGAATGGGATGGGTATCAGAGATGTGAGGCTCAAGAGAAGCCGTCAAGCTGTGCAAGAGAATGATAAACCGGTGTGTAATAATTTGGAGAGTTTTTCCTTATACGTTCCATTCATAAGATACCAGCTCTATCAGAAATATTGGGGTACGGTGAGAGTTTAAGAACGACCACAAAATAAGTATGAGCTATCCCAAAATTTCCAAGAATCACCATTTCTCTTACACTGACTATTTTTACCCGATTTCCCCGACGCAGTGTATCCTCCTGTAAGTATCCTCCTTTCCCTGATCATTCAATAGGGTTGTGGCGTGGGTAAGAGTAACTCAATAAATTGACTTTCAGCTCTACCATTCGGTATAACATGAATCCTTTTACCAAGTTCAAACCAACTGAGTGAAAAATAGACTTGGCTGAAGTTGGCTACATATTCATAATCGAAGGTTTGAACGTCATGTCTTTGTCTGTTATAGGTGTAGGTAACAGAACACGATTTGGATGGATTAACTTTTACCCACCTTGCAAACCTACAAATATTTGGGTGTCATATTGGATCGCCGTCTGACTTTCAACGCTCACATAACTCTATTACTCAACCGCCTACGTAACGGAACTAACCAGCTACTACGTAATAATAGATATACATTACTCCAAAATAGACTCCTTATGTATAAAACTCTTATCCGCCCTAACTGGACACATGCCCTAGAAATCTGGGGCACTTGTTCCCGCTCACAGTTCCGTCGCATGGGACGCAACGAGACCCTTTACAATGATCTGTATATTGACCCGCCCTACCTATTCCTGCGTAGACACCTCACCAGCTTTCATCACAACCCTCTAGTCAACGAAGGGTTCCAACCCCTACCACGTCGTAGACTCACTCGCCCGAGGCATACCACCGACCTGCTGATCCCATGATCAAAAAGTCAACCGCGTTTTGTGTTGAACTCACATTTATGTCGTATACCAGTGAAAGTTCTTAGTGTCTTAGTTAAGCTCAGTTATCTACAGATACAATGCCGAGTATGTGTCCAGCCACCATGTTTGGCTGTACATGTAAAGCGTTAATTTAAAGCGAATAATATATCCCATAGAGGAATATTAAAAATATGATAGTCTCTTAATAAATGAAAAAAAGGTTTAAACGTTTGCCCAGCTGTCCTGGAGCGGTTGGCACGGAACATATTTAGAATCAGAAAAGGAGTATGTAGATGACACTTTTTTTAAAAACTGGACCAGCCATAACTTCAGGGCAAATGGTCAAAGCTTTTATTAGGTGGTCATTTGTGAACTAGGCCAAATTTCAAAAAACAGAAAATGGGCCATTTAGACATTCCTCTGCTGATACTTAATATCTTTCGTGTTAAATGCTGCGACCATCCAGGACGGTTGGGCAAACGGTCAAATTTTCGAATATGTAGCTTATAGTTTGGATATGTAGTTGAAGCCATGGAGATCGCTGAATGTACATGGGACTGAGGAAATTTGTGTGGTGCTCCGCATGAGACATTTCGACTAGGCTCTGTACCAGTGTCGGGCTAATCCAATTAAATGAGGCACTCTCCTGTTGTGTATCGAAGACTTCCCTCGGGGCGGTGGCGTCACTGACGTCTTGGTATTGGCGCCTTAGCAAGAGACTTGCCGAAAAGTCAATCCCTTCATGTTTTCTCTCTTTACTTACAAAGATTCAATCGGTGTTGCTCTTAAACTTCCCGAACTGCAGTGGCCTCGCGTGACGAAAGAAGACGGCGGGTTGGCTCAGTCACGTTCCTAATGTTATAAAGATTTACATAGATATGAGGTAACAATGTTAACACTCCACTCCACTTCTAGGTTCAACTAAAAATAGGTTTCGTTCGGAGTGAAGGCGTTTCGCTCTTTTGAAGTTCAACAGGCAGCATCGCGTGAGAGGACTCCAAGGTTTGACGAAAATTGTGTTTTGAGTGGACCACGGGAATACGAGGATCGTCTTGTTCTCCGTTTTTTCTTAGCTATTGTTACGAAATTTGGATTTATTGTCCTTTTCAAATGAACGCTGCGCTTGACAAGGATGAGTCTGAGTGGTGGAGAGAGCCTTCGGTCGAAGTGAGTCGAGTAATGTCAGGAAATACGAGTACGAGTCTTTTTCGGCTCGTCACTGTAAAAGTGACTGCTGCACTACGGGACGCTTGGAAGAAGGTGTGGGTAGGAGGAACGACACAGGTTGCCTGTAACTTTTCTGAAGCCTGTGGGAATTTTGCATACTCGGCACGTGTGATGAGATGGTTGTGTTACGGGAGGTTTGAAAATGTTTAGGAGAGCCCCAGTGCCTGAATTTCCTCGGAATATGAATCTTCATCTTCGACCACTAAACTACGACCGCTACAGTGAGAGTCAGGCGGTACAGTTGTGCTACGAGTGTACTGCTCACAGCACACGACCAACAGGAAAGCATTGCTTCAGTGGGACACAACTTGAAGGCGAAAGAACCTTGTGCGAGTAAAGGAATTTGCGAATAAAAGAGGAAGCAGTCTCGAATCTTTTTATTGTCTGAGAAGAAGACAGTTATTCTTCTAAAATCTACCATATTTTAGTAGATGTAGTATTGTCCGTTGTAGTATGGGTAGGCAGAGTAATGCTGGATGGAGTAGGGGGTGATGACAGGCGAAGAGAGGTAGTGGGTTGCGGCGAGGGGAACGTAAGCTCGTGATGTGTAGTAAGAGTAAGGCTGAACTACAGGAGTCGTCAGGAGGACGTCTTTCTTCTCCCTCTTGACCTCTTCACCTGCACACACGAAGGCGACGGCAACAGCCAAGAAAACCTGGAACAGACGTCAAATTTATAATTAGCCGAAGATGAATTGCGCGGTGGAGAGCTTAATATGAAGCGAAGTACGCGCTTTGCGTGGCCTGGACTCTCCTGCCCTCCCAAAACCAGGAGTTATACACATTGTCGTGCGTCTCCTTGACAAAATGAGGCACCAACCGCCAGTGCTTGCAGACTGTTCATGACGTCCAGGCCTGAATGATCCCTGAAACTAACCGACTCTGATGGTTTAGCCACTTGAGCAGGTTGTAATAGGCCAGTGAGCATGAAAGAAGTTGCGATGCGTGGCTTGTTGTTTGGGAATTCAAGGTGGACTGCCCCTGGCCATTACGCCCAAAGGAAACAGTTGGACAACTAGTTGATTTCACTTCTGGCGAGTTGGATGTGCAGCCGCAGGACCGTACCCACATAGATTGTACAGTGCTGCACTAGTTGAGAATAATGTTCACTTATAGCCACCGCTACTGAATTGAGTCTTCCATCCCAACAGAAGTGACAACCGAGAAGGAATAATTTTTTATCGAGGAGAAAAGAACAGCGCAGTTTGTTCCTTATAAATCTCGCTTATGTGATGACGATTTGACTAAATTCGTAAGATAATTGGGAGCAACCGCAGAAATTCCGGAATTCAAACCGCCACTCACAAGCGTTTTGTGCAGTTCGTAGCTGATAACAGTAAAAACGCACTTCCTCAGAAAATTCATGTCAACATTGTCGTCAATCACCTATGCACTGATGACTCAACATAAGTCGTGACATAAGCAGCAGAAATGCAATAAATTCCAAAACGTTTAGCGCCACCAGTTCTAATGTAACTCGGTAGAAACACATTTATAAGTTGCTAGAGTGAAAAAGCAGCTGAGGCCGAGGAATGTTGCGTCGCACCAGGTATTTCCACCGGCGTTTAAAACGGATGTCTCTGACGTCCACCACACAATCAAGTATTGGCTACCGCTTAGATTCAGAGCAGCAGGTTGACAGGCACTCCACTCGAAACAGTCATTGCTTAGTTGTAAATACCATTTTTGGACTGATGCACTCAAACAATGTCAAAATTTAAGGGAGTGTTTTGTAAGTGAGGCCTAAGAAATGCCAAAACATTTCTGTAACGAATGAAAGTCTTGCTTCTGCCTAACAAGTTGACCAAAAAAGCAAAAAAAAAACTTTTTGTCACATTGACGACACTTACCAAGAATTTGATGGCAGACATGTTGGTTGGTGTTGTTGTGGGGGTGGGTGAACTGTGAACCGTGAACTGTCGAGATCGAGAAGACGATGTTTTGTTGGTGTCAGCCCAAAACCTTATATACCGAGTTCTTTAGGGCGACCACCCCCGCAGGAACACTCGTTTGACTCCCACTCGAAGTCGTTAACATCCCATTATGTTCCGTACCGGGATTTTGGGGGGAAAAAAAAGAACTTATGTCCGGCTGATATTGGCGACATTCGCCGGTCGGGGGAACGAGGACGAAAATAAGCGGCGGTAACGAGGTAAACTATTAGAAGAGGATCTTACAAACATCCGTTGGATCGAGCAGAAAACTAACGTGAAATTTTGAGAATCCTCATGCGTTGGATGAGACCATCGGTGTGTACAGCGTTCCAAAAAACGCCACTCTATGCGTAAAACCTGCAAATAAACGTCTCTCGACGTTTGGCATGTTATTCGCGTCTCTGACTCTAAGAATCCCTGCTCATGCATCCCCTTCGACGAACCTCACACAACAAATTGTTGTATCCACTCGTCTTATGACTGTTCCAATAATCATTTGAAAACATTTAAAGTGACGTAATCAGCCAAAGATTTTTAGGTGGCATTTCCATTTAGTCGGTGTTCGGAACCCAATCAATCCATTGTTGGGATACCGTAATTTCTGGTGTTCCTCCTGATTACCTATTAGTTCATTGTACTATACTAACTTGATTTTTCTGAGAATCATCCGAGAGGGTTTTATTTGGAAAAAACTGCTCTAAAGTCGATTTTCGTCGAAATGTTTGGTAATTTATTGTGCTCACATCAAGAAGGACAATTTTATGGTATTGTTCTGTGATTAAAGGCTGTCTATAAACAAAATTACATTAGAATCGGTGTAGTGGTTCTTGAGAAAAACATTTAGTGCTTTGGTCACTATAATAACTATAGTTATTTTTTGGCAGATTTTTTTCATATCTTCTTTTTGGCGTCCCATGGAAATATGTACGCTGCATACCACATTTGAATCGATTTGATCAATATCCATTCTTAAGGCTGACGCACACGCAGACTATATTCTCTGAGGGACAAGATGTGATACATATCCACACAAGTTTCTTTCTTAATCTGATCTTAAAATAGTAAAAATAGTTACAAATCTTGGTCACCAGCATGTAAGTTCAAGGAACGTGTGGTTGCTGGTGGAACTGCATGTTACAATGTATGAAAAACGATACAAAAAGAAAACCCCCAGAAATATTGACTCAGATAAACACAACAGAATAAACAAAATCAAATGAGAATGCTAACTAAGTACCTCGTGAACGATAATACGTTTTAAAATTAAAAACACAATATACCGCCTATAATTTAACCACCATAAACTCTGTACATAAGAACCTTGTCACCCATGCTCCAGACAAGCGGTGAGAGTGAAAAGCGCAATACAGCGAAAGTAATCGTTTTTTTTTGTTTGTTTTTTTTTTACCCGAGGGCGTGTGGGACAAGTCCCTTTGTCACTGCGGCCGCATATGGGCCTATTGTGACGCTGTCCCTTTCTTAGTAGAGGGCGTCGTACATACCGCCCCCCTTAGGAAGCCGAGTATGTCCGTCACTGCAGATTCCGCTATGATGTGGGGTTCAGTGGTCCCCTGACCGAAGTATTCAAAACGTTTTGCTGCCAAGGCAGGGCATTCACATAGGATATGCTCTGCTGTCTCGTCCTCCTCACTGCAGAGTCTGCATTCCACCCCCTCTGAGATGCCCATCTTGTTGAGGTGATATCTGAGTGGGCAGTGCCCGGTGAGGAAGCTTATCAGTACTCTCAGATCTTGTCTAGAGAGTATTAGCATCGCCTTCGCCCTTTGACAGGAAGGCGTGACAAGCCTTTTCGCCTGTCTTAGTCGTGGCTGGCGATGCCAATGGGCGCTTTTTTCCTGTATCTCCCATCGAGCAACCAGACGGTTCAGGTGACTTTTCGTCAGACCCACGTGTGGTTCAGGCCCGATGGGTAGGGATTCTGTAACCCTTTTCGCGAGGCAGTCAGCCTTTTCATTGTCCTCATGTCCCCTGTGAGCCGGAACCCAAATGAGGGAGAGCCTGTTACGGGCGCCGAGCTGCTTGAGCGCATGGAGGCATTCCCATGCCAGCTTAGACCTAAAACTATAGGCTGCGATGGCCTTTAAGGCTCTCTCTGGTGGCCTGGATGTCGGAGAAAATGTAGATCCGCTTGCCCTTGAGCCCTTTGTTCAGGATCTCTTCTGCGATCTCTTGGGTTTTGCCCATTGTTCGTGGCTGCTTATTCAGTCAGCATGCTGACCTTATTCACAGCTGACCGCAGACATGCCCCTGGGGACAATGCTGTGGCCGTTCCACTATCCACAACCCATGGTCGCGCCTGGTAGCATGGGCATGCTCCTGGGAAGATAACCCAGAACCAGGTCAGTAATCGTTTGCTCCCGTCTCACTCCAACCGCCCATCAGCTCGACTCATCACGCCGTGCCAATTGTCTACAGGCGCCTGGAATATGTAACTATCGTCGCTCCGTCGCAGTCAGGTCGTGTTTCGTATCGTTTACTGGCATTTCAAAATTACATATTCTAAAAATGTTGAATTAGTATCCGCCTCCACAGGAACAGTAGGACAGCGAGCTGAGAGCTCATCTGACAGTCACAGCTGGCTGCCCTCAGGGCTTCACGATTCTGTGGGCAGCACTGCTGGACCCCCTCCTTCACATGCTGTAGGCCCCAGTGGCATTCGTCGACGACATCATGGTCGTTGTGGAGGCGGATCACTTGGCAGTGGCCAAGCTCCACCTGAGGCACGTCACTCGACTTGCGACCCCTTGGTCCAGCCGCAAGACAGCCGAGAAGACACAGCTTGTAATGTTGTGCACGGGCTGGAACTGAACCACGGCCAAATACCTGGGTACCGTCCTTGACCTGTCCGCCCTGTGGACGGTTCCCACGTCCTCTTCGCCTGCTCCCTGTACCTGGACGTGCGACCCATGAGTTGGCCAGGCGCAGGTTCGCCTTATTCGCCCAAGCCTCCAGACGCGGTAGGATGGAGTTATGGATGCTTAAGGTAAGTGAATTTTAAAGTTGAGTAAAATATGAAAGAGAGGATTAATAAATAACGAGTTGGAACTCGCGTTATCGCACGAGGGCCTTGGAAGCACTGATGGTCACAGGCGCCTTAAAATGTTGCTCCCTAAGCTTAGTAAATGACAAAGTGTGGGAAGGGCCGAACAGACCGAGACCCGGAGATGGTTCTATTTAAACTGGCGACTTCGACGCCTTCGTTCTCGTTAATTAACTAACTTTTTCCACGAATGCCGAAGTAACCGTTCAAAGAAAGAGCTCCCTTTAAATACTTTGCCCCTCGGGAAAAATGAGCGACAGGAGCCCAGATGAGGGGGCCACCAGGACCAGGAAAACGAGAATGAACGACAAAAACTGTCAAAGGTGCGAGGAGCCCCTCGACGACCTGCAATAGAAACCTCGAAACGAGGTTTTGGTTAACCCACGCTTCCTTTTTTTGGCAAAACTCGTTCTTTTTCCGCGTCTTGCGGTCGACCTCCGCGTCACATTTTCCGCGGCAAGATGTTCACAGTTCCTTTCATCGGAGATGTCTTTGGGAAGTCCCTCGTAACGCTGTAATTAACCAACGTTTTAATACTGAACTGAGAAAAGACTGGAATGCGTCGAAAATTTTTTAAAAACATATTAGTAATTTTCAGATTAAATGCGTAACTGAAATGTTTCTACCTGACTCAATGCTTTCTAGCGAGTTATAGTCACTTGAATGAACAAAAATAAAGACAAAACGACCAAACCGCGTAGATTGATACAGAGATTGACGTCGAATTTTACGGAGGATGAGGAACGTTGTGAATGATGACATAAAAAGCGAAGAACACTTTTATGTTTAAATGTGAAATACGTCGAGTGAGAACTAGACACATTTTCAGGGGTGACAGAACGGAACTGAATAGGATTTATTAAATCAGCAGGGAGAAAACGGTTGACGTGTTAACATGTGACTATGACTCGCTGGATGGCAGCACTCTCGCCTCTCAAATTATTTTAAATTCTATTGATATTTAAAAAAAACATAGTAGCGGCCGGGTTGATGTCGATTTGTTACGTAGCCACGTTATTTACACAGTCTTGAAGGTGAGATGCGGCGTAATCTATTTGATCTTCGACGTGTTTCACATGCAGCTGTTCCAGCTCTGAAAGTGTTACCTCAGTATCTGCAGGATGGTGAGGAGGGTGCAGATATCTGCTGACACGTCGGTTTTCCTTAGTTTATTCATGTTGTTTCGAGCAAGTCTCAAAATACATTGACCTCGGCCAACTTTCCAGTTTGTCCAGCACCTCACCGGTCTCCTTTCGAATCCGACAAGCGAAACCTTCTAACCCTTGTACCTGAGCGCATAGAGTTCCCCAATTAGTTTTCCCAGGCGCCTCGAAATTCCCCATCTCACGGATTACCGTTCCTACCTACAAGTCAGGCTTCAAATTCTAATCCCGCAAATCATAATAGAGTCCCCAACTAACGAGCCTTCATAAGTCC
The DNA here is from genome assembly GCA_020466155.1 of Pachypeltis micranthus. Taxonomy (NCBI): domain Eukaryota; kingdom Metazoa; phylum Arthropoda; class Insecta; order Hemiptera; family Miridae; genus Pachypeltis; species Pachypeltis micranthus. The sequence continues at coordinate 47,944,579 of CM035769.1, forward strand.
AGATTTCTCAGATTCTTCCTGTCACCTCACCACTGGTTCATGAGAAAACTACCAATTAAAACGCGACTCTTGAGGCCTCTTTTGAAAACCTTCCTCAGTCAACTGACCAATCTGACGAATTTATACCCCTTCCAAAGCGGTGGTTCCCTCCCCACTCTCAGAACTACTGTATTTTATGTTATTTGTCACTGACTTCACTTCTCCTCTGTACATGCAAGTGTTCGAACATTGTTGTGATTTCTTAACTCTTCAATAACAAGTTTTGTGCTACAGTAAACCGTGATTAATTCAAGTCTACCCTGGTCAAAACACGTGGGACGTTCCAATCTGTAGGCTCTTTTCAATTCGATTTCGTAATTTCCGTTTGATCCGGCCAAATTTCCAAGAACTTTTACTATTGAAGTACCATCTTGCGATAATTCTGTCCCCTATTCGAAATTGTCGAGTTTTAGATTAATTAAATCTTACTCGTTTCTGTGGTTTTGTTTAATGTGGCTTAAAAGCATCAAGTTGATATCGGATATTCCGATTCAGGTACTTTCGGCCGGCGTTTTTCCATTTTTCAGGGGTCCGTGTCTGAAAAATAGTACTCGCACTTGGTGGCGATTGAGTCATTTTCTAACACGTTTTGAGGAACCTCGGGGATTAGTTCTTACTTCGGCTCACATTGGACGTGAGCGTGCGTTTTCGTATTATCCACTCCCCCTTCCCTCCACGACCATGCACTCAGTGGCCCAGGCGACTGGTAGGAACACCGCAGCGTCTCAATGGCCACAATACTGTAGGTCTTCACAATCCGGAGGAGCACTGCTTCTTAAAGCTGTTCTTGTATTTGCAAGAGACATTTTTAGAATGGATGCCGCTCAGCTCAATGCAAATAATTCATGGGAGTTTCCACGTCGCTCATGCAAGCACAAGCTCTAGCGAACAATGAGCCCAGGCCAGAGCTAGATAATCATTACTATACACGCTACTATACTAACGGTACACACGTCGGTCTTTTTGAAAATTTTGAAAGTCGGAGGGAGACTTTTTGTGTTACATTGAGCGTTTTTAGAATTATTGTACGATGAAAAACCTTGTCGACCAAGCCAAAACCTCAATTGTTGTGCGTTTCTGCGGGCAGCATACATTACAACCCCCCACGCCATATCTTGGCGCTGATGAATATAACTCACTTGTTTCTCATTTCAAAACGATGTTGACGGCTAAAAGTAGTGTGGTCGTGTCCCTACACTATTTTTTTAACAAATCACAGAAGGAAAACTGGACAATATCAGAATTCGTTGCAGCATTAAAACAAGACCTTAGCTCCGTGTGCATCAAGTCATAAGCTATATCTCGCAGTGGTGCAGTAGCCTGCTATTCTCAACTATTTGCCTTGTACCCTTTGACACAACACACATTTCATGTTGCTGTCGTAATGCTTATGAATAATACGAACTTTGAATTCTGAGCTGAACGACGCAACCAGACCACCCTGTCTCACACATTGTGACGTGCTCCTGCACTGCCAGAAGATGCGTTTCCTTCGTGAGGAACGTGAGATAATGATACTTGGATATGCTTCAAACTATCGTGCATTTCCTCACCAACCAGGGCACATGTGCTTTATGCTACAGCGCATCCAAGTTTCGCTCAGTTGCCTCTGAGTGGATACCCGGAGAAGGAAAAACGTATCAATCATACAACAAGCAATGTGTGGACGAGCGGAACGGAATTTTATTGATTAAGTAGCCAAATATCACAGGTTTTGAGGGGTGAAAATAATTTCACGTGGTTCTGAGAACGGAAGTGTTGTGGAGAAGTCTCGACTTAGTAGTAAAGTCCAGTCCTGAGAGCAGCGGGAGCGATGTAACCAGGAGCGGCATAAGGGTAAGCGGAGTAGGCAGCGGCAGCGGGAGCGACGTACCCAGCTGAGTAGGCGTAAGGAGATACGTAACCGGCAGAGTAGGCAGCAGGGTAGGCGGCATAAGGTGTGCCCAAAAGGACGTCTTTCTTGACACGCTCTTCAGCGGCGAAGACGCAGGCGATGGCCACAGCCAAGAAAACCTGTGAACATCGGAACATTCGTACATTAGCCTGTTAGGTGTCGTAGTAAATAATAATATAAGCCTGCTTCAATACTATAGGGGAGAAGAGGAACTTAATTTTATACGAAGTAGAAAGGAAAGTTATGTGCTTGTAATGGTCATCTTCAAATCTTCCCGTTTTAGACCCTGCAGCCCCCAAAACACTATTTGAGAAAATGGTCTGTGTGTGTGTGAACGCATTAGAGAGAAAACGGCTGAACCAAATCAGCATAAACGCGATACCCAACACGCAGTGTGTGAACGCATTTGGCTGAACCAAATCATCTCACACTTTATATATAGTCTGCAGATCACCATGCGACGTCAAAATAGGAGTACGAGCCACTTTTTTTCTTTTTTTTTCAAAAACGGCTTTAAAGATTTTGATTACATTTTATTATACGAACAACTCCTGATGACCATACTGTAAAAGTTTCATTCGTGGGAAATGGACGAGAGCAGCACGATAAGTTACCAAACATTTCAACGAAAATCGATATTAGCGCAGCTTTTTCCTTATTATATACTCCTGTCAAGAGCTACTAGAGTCTTCAGAAAAACTGTAAGTGGTAATTCAATCATGTAGCCACAGAATAGTCTTTAATGACGCCCATAAGAAGTATAGGGGCCACTTCAGGAGTTTCTGAATTTTAACTACCGCCGTTTCACTTGCCAACCATTTCTAAATAAGTTTTTACCCGGTAACTCTAGAAAAGTGATTATTGTCCCTTTCAAAATAATCGTGTTTACAGCTTCATCAATTCTCCGTGTATCAATTGCTCAATCGGGCCCGATAATTTTCGGAACTGCGAGCGCTACAGCAGTTGTGTGATGCGGCGTACCGGATATTTAAAAAATGTATTATGGGCTGGCGGTAAAAGTCGCCTTTGATTTTTGTCTTTCAAAACTGACTCAAGTTATTTTAAAGGACATTGATCAGGTACCGATTGATATCTATGTTTTGTACTCCGTTAGTATTTCTCTAAATGCGAGATGGAACGGTACACGATTGTCGACTTAAGGACCCAATGCCAATCTAATGTGCCCGTAAGGAGATGTACGAGCATGTTTTCATTCTAACAAAGTTGATCAGATTAACGAAGTGTTTTGCAACCATATACACCTTTATATGGTTCTTTGTAACTATTTATTTCAGAATCCTGTCTCATCAGAAAATTTGCTGTAACTTTTTTAAGTTTTGCGCTTTATAATTTTGCTCAAAAATGGTGTAAGATTTTGTTTAAGCCCAATTTGTCACAAAAATAATAAACCGTAATCGTCCAGGGTCTCCACAGGGGGAGAATTCGTCCAAGTTTAAAATCTGAGCAGATAATCGAGGAAACGGATGTGACAAATTTAATGACTGGCGGAAACGTTGGCGCCAAACGGTTCGCCCGTTTCGTTCTCAAGAGCCTATAACTGCGCGCCTAATGATCAGATGAATGCCTAGATCAGTTGGTCGGGCTGGTAAGTCTTCGATACTATACCTAATGACCAATTTTAAACAGAATTACTGTGTTCGTTTTTTAAAAATTAAATTGACGAAGCGTCTTTTACCACTCGCGTCGTTTCTTAGTAGCTTTATCAAAGGAGGATAACGCGACGAAGATCTAGGTTAACCCTCGTAACACTTTTTATTAGCTAGTACTTGTTTTTTGCTTTCCAGGACCCAAAGAGTAACGCAACTATAGTAATCGTGCCTAAAAGAACAACTTTCTTCAGATCTTAACGTTTTGAAGCCAACTGAATGCAATAAACCTAATTTAGTCCGTGTGGGTGTATGAAGTTCAGTTTGCGGGAGGACGGCTGAACCGATTGAGCCGTTTCTTTTTTTGGTTTGTTCGTGGTTTATTGCAGACGCGAAAATAAGGTTACGGGAGGTTTCCAGGGGGATGTACCAAAAACTATGATTTTTCGCCTTTTTCTCAAAAATGGCTCTAACGATTTAGTTTTAACTGCCACATTATCTTCTCCTGGTTAGTACAAAAGTTTTTTCTACGTGAAAATACGGTGAACGGTGGTATAGGCAAAACGCTTTAGATTTTTTCACAAAATACACAGAATGTTTTCAAATAGTTAATATCTACGTATTTTTTTCAATAAATGTTCCTCTGACTGTCCATTGAACAGAGATAAATAGCAAAATGTACCAAAAATAATGTTTTTTTTTAAAACAATATCGTAATTTCCAGAGTAACTACTTTATTGGATTGGATCTGGTCCTCTAGCAGCCTGTGCTCACATTTCGTTATCCGTAATTATTGATGTATCTCACCTGTCGCCATGAGAGCTCGAAAAATGAGATTTGTCGAATATTAATTTACCATTTTCCCAATTTTCTCAAAAACGGCTTTGACGATTTCAATCAAACTTGCGCGGTACTCTCAACTAACTAGTACCTGCATTTTGTTACCTATAAATGTTTTTGTGGAAATACGTTGAACGGAAATACAGCCTCCGTACTTATAGCAGGTCGTCGAATTTACTGAGGTTGCGGAAGTTGTGTGCTGCTACGCACCAAATATTTAATCACGGAGTCAGAAGTTTTGTGGCGGTGTATACTGACTCGTATAGCGATGGATGTTGGGCTTCGAAGCGGTGAAAATTAGCGCAATTTTGCCTCTCGGTCCAAATTATACTAAAAGCATTCTTTTAAAATTGACAACGATTTGGTGGATCACTCACAAAGGGTTTTTAATGAGAATTTTTTATTGCGCCAAATAAATATTCCTGCGGTAGTCTGCCGATCTAAATAACGTCCGAATTGCTCAAAAAATCTTCTTTTTTTTAAGTTAAAAGACTGTATGATTATTTTTCTACGAATCCGTTTGATGGACCTGTGAAGCCGAACTAATCACAAATGAAAATACCTGTAACGTTATTAAAATGTATGTTTTTTCTCAAAACTGGCGTAATAGCGCGTAGCAAACGGGCAGACCGGAAAAATAACGAACTTACCGAATAGGTATTTTTCGTAAGAAGACCGAACCGACACGTATTTCTGTCTATAACACTCTGTAAATATATAAACCAAAAAGGCCTAATTTTATTTCAATTTTCGCGAAAACGGGTTCGACGATTTTGATTAGGCTCTGTGGGCAATTTTGATTATCTAATAACTGCATTGTGTTCACTATAAACTTTTCTAATGAACACAGATACTTGCTCTAGTGTTAGATCGATCGGCCCAGTAAGGGATTGTGTTAGTGAAAATTTGAATTAGACGTAAAACGTCAGAGCAAACTTTAAGAGGGAGCGAAGAGCTCAAAAACCATCCAAACCACTCACCAAAAATTTGACAGCGGACATTGTGATTGGAGTTGCTAGTTGTACCTTTGGGATATAACTGACGAATTGCAAGACGCGCTGCACCGCTTTTATAGTGAACTTGGCGAACCTCCGAGGCCTCGGGTGCTTCCAGGAATAAAAAGATGAAACGTCCCTCACTCTCTCACCCCCCCCCTTTCCACTACCCCTGCACCCTCGTTGCAGTCACTTCGATTGAGTTTTCGAATCGGAGAGGAGTACGGTGTGAGATTGATCGAAGAGGGCTTATTTATGCAAACAGGGGAATGATTAGGATCACGATGTTCTGGTCCCCCACGAGACCAGTCTGTAGAAATTAACTTAAGATAATTTATACACAATTAGTTGGGTAGGCTAAGACGGAGGAATGGCGTCTTCCGAAGCAGAACTTGCGATAGAACGGTGTATAAAATCAGTGAAAGGCTCGAACTTCGTGTCATTCTGATTCACAATTTCACAAATAACGCGAGGTGGGGTTCAATGTTTCATGACAACTGAAGAGAGTACTTAATGCCATGGTATCCTCATCCATTGAAACCCAAGTAGCTATCTCTACTATTTAATATTCCTTTTATCTTCTATCGCAGAACATTTGTCAGTTAAGAAATAAGTATTAACGTGTTAATAGTTGAATATCTAGGGGAATGACAAATGAACTGGAAGTGAAGGAGAATGAAGCCTTTGCCGCCGTCTGCGATCTCTTACACGGCAGCAAAGTATTTTAACATCTGCAGCTACTCATCAAGATGACCATTCTTCTCGTATGGTCATACTTGATAGTTACCTAACATGTAAATAATCACGTTATTTATATTCCAATTTAAGGACATTTGAACCATATTTTACAATGAACGATACCTCATTCACAAAAACAGATTAAAACAAATTTATGTGTGGCTAGTACAGTCTATATTGCAGTATGGTATCTTAATTTGGCGTGGAGCTCACCTTTAGCCTATTAGGAAAGGGTAATATTCTGCAGAAGAGATTAATAAACATCACGCTGGCAAAACCACAACGCTCCCTTTCAAGGTTGGTTTAGAATGAGACAAAGGTGTTTAGTACAAGGCGATTGTTCATAAAAAAATGTATCCCTTCACACTTCACTTTCACAACCACCATAAAACGGTGACTTGCTCAAGGGCGCATTCACACCCAACACGGTTTCTACTGCATAAAAATGTGATAAATCCCAGACCTCACATATCCCTCACAACTTAAAGTCCACAATACATTATCTATCTGTTGTATAATAAACTAGACCCAATTATGAAAGACCTAACCCATTCCCTGAGAAACTCGTTTAAAAACAAATTAATACATGGCTCATTCAAAATGATGCAGAATATTGTGAAGCCATTATAACGAATAGCTGTAACCATTAGTTAGGTGTTGCTGTAAAGTAATTATGAGTTGGTATAAAAAGGAAAAGGAGAAGGAAGGAGTGATCTAAATTTAGGTGTTTGTTTTAAACTAAGCAGTCCTATGTATATTTTTGGATTAAATGATGGTTAATTAGTAAAAAAATCGCACGGGCTCTGCTGAACAATATTTAATTTTCTCCATTGTATCTTTCTTCCTTGAATAAAAGTCTCTCTCTCTCTCTCTCTCTCTCTCTCTCTCTCTCTCTCTCTCTCTCTCTCTCTCTCTCTCTCGCTCTCTCTCTCTCTCTCTCTCTCTCTCACTCTCTCACTCTATTCATTTGTACATGTTTTTTGGCAGGCCAAATTAGCTGGGTCTTTGACCTTCAGAATATGCGCACTTGCACTTAGCAGTACTCACCGACGGAAAGTCATTGTTTCTCCAAACACCTTTCTATCTTAACCCTTTTGTTTGTACCTGTGGAAGTCCCACTCTTCAGTTATTTCCAATTGTCAAAGGACTTACCGCTGTCCTGGACTTTCCGAACTATCTTCTCCCACCCCTCCAGTTAGATTCTTCTTTTCAATAGACAGCTCTTTCCAAGTCAGTCATATTTCAGCTCTTGCGATACAGTCGTCTCCCAGTTCTCTCAACGATTCGTCTCAGCTCGCACTACTCAATCCTCAATTTTCTCTCACTCTCTTTTTCTCTCTCCCCCCTCCCTCCATTCCTCACCCTCCACTTAGCGTCTCACAACTCAACCAGATATCGCTATTCTGTCAAGTGTAATACAGGTCAGGTGTAATACCGTCCTCTCTCACGCTCACCACGTTAATTTATTTCACAGCTTCAAGCTACCCCACTCGTGCGCCCAACAATAGTAAAACTAAAAGTTCTACGTTGAAACTGATGGAGCTTACAATTTGGGAATTTATTGAATTGCTCCTACGTAATGAGCAACCGATGGGCTGGTAATTTATGAGACTGTCAACCGCGCTTTTTTGTAGAATTTTGTGTACTGTTTTGTAAATATCGTGTGAAAACAGTCAGAAATGTTAATAAGTGAATCGGCATAGTTATTGGAATCCTGGAATTTCTATAGTTACCCCTATTTGCATCATCTACGTTGTTAAACCCTCTTCGTTTGGTTAGATTATTGGAGTACAATCTCGGTTTTAATTAGAATGGTAATATAATGCGAGTGGGAATTATAAGCAAAATATCAACAAAAACAAGAAAGTGTTTCAGGCTCCTTATACCCTCTCGGTCAATATTTGGAGGCGAAAAACTGACTGACACACATTTATTTCAACAAACTCTTTCCAATGCCTTCTTGTGTGAACTTGAACGTAAGAGTGTTAGTTTTTCTGCAACTACGAAATAATTACGAGAATATGTTCTCTCATTACTTATTTGCAACGGTCTCTCCAACGTTTGCAGTTCATAATAAATAAACAAAATGAGGTGCGCCGCATCACACAACTTTCCTTAGCTCTACGTAAATTTACTGGATCTTTTGCTACTATTCAATTTATTATTAATTCAGTTCATTCAAACTTCGACAAACACCACTTGGCGGTGGCAGAATGTGGTAGCGCTTACAGCTCCGGTATATATTGTGCTGCTCCCACCCACGCCCTGACCGTTGTTAAGGAATTCGTACAATGAGAATTAATGAGGCTGTACACACTGGTTTTTTTAAAATAAGGATAACAATAACTTTTTCAGAGTTTCGGGTAAAACCCATTACAATTGGTAGTAAGCAAACTGGTATGGGTTGAAAGTCCAGAATTCCTGGAGTAGCCCCTGTACATCTTATGAGCGTCCATAAAGACTCATCGTATGATTGAACTAACACCTAGTTTTCCTAATGATACTAGTATCACTTGAGCGGAGTTTATAAGGAACAAACTGCGTCAAAATCGATTTTCGTCGAAATGTTTGGTGATTTATTGTGCTGCTATCGTCAATTTCCCACACATGGGAGTTTTGTGGTCTTGCCTTCTCATTAAGGACTGTCCATATAAGAAATTTAATCAAATTCATAGTAACGGGTTTTCAGAGAAAAGAATGTTGTGTTTGGATCGCTATAATAACAATAGTTAGTTTCAGGTGAATTTTGCTCCCAACCTCGTTTTGCGTCGCATAGAAATTCGCCGGTTAAGTCGTCACTTGAGTAAATTTCGTGCACCCGATTTCTCTCAACCGCGTTTGTTTTCTCAAATTGTGTTTTTCAGGCGAAGAAACCTTTGAAATGTAAAGATCTGAAGAAAACTCAAATTTGTTTTTTCAACTGATCTTAAATATTGGATTGCTTGGTGTCGGCAGTTCATATCAAACATGAGAGAATCGTTTCCATAGTGAGAACAGTACCGTGGCCAGCGCCACTTATTTCATCAGAATAAAAATACACTTTCTGCGTCATAAGTTTTAGAAAAAGTTGGAACAACCTCAAGCTGTGTTAGTTCAGCGGCTGGTTCCTCGCTGCTGCCTTGAAACTTGTGCGGTGTTTGTGTGTTTCAACCATCGATTGACGGGTGCGTTCCCAGAACTTTCTACCTTAAATTCGGAAAAAGGAACATCGCGTAAACGACACAAAGCGGATTTTTTTTTTCTCTCGCATTGTTCGATTTGAGGTATTGCAAGGACTAAAATAAATAAACAATTGATGGGGGAAAATGATAAATGCGGCATAGACGGATAGAGGTTTTACTGTAGTAGGTTATTAAAGAAAAGGGTTAAACCTCCGATAAGATAAAACACGGTTGGATCGTTGGGTGAAACCGACTCTTCAGCTTGTGAAAGCGTTACGTGCTCGTGGAATATCCATGTCAATAATAAAACGAGGTAATAAGAAAATAGTTTATTTCCACTAAGTTGTGTCGCAAGAGAACGCTATATGTTAGACTACATCTCGTGAATTTGATCAAAAGTGTGATTTTGCCAAAAACAAATTTCCAATCTTCGGAATAATTTCATTTTCTAACCCGCTGCCGCTTATATCTTGCCAGTAGCAGCCGCGCGGTGGTAGGTGGGGTTGACTACAGTAGGACGACCGGCGTAGCCAGCAGAGGAAACGTGAGGATCGACATTGCCAGCAGGATGGTCGGCGTGAGGTGCTTCCAAATGAACATCTTCCTTGATATACTCTTCAGTGGCGAAGACGCAGGCGACGGCCATAACCAAGACAACCTGTGAATTACAGGGTATTAGTCCGGCCAAACAATATGCCGTGAGAAACGAATATAAATAATATAAATGGTGTAAATTGTGAAAAAGTAAAGAGCTTAATAATAAAATGAGGGGGAAGGGGGATTAGGTAAGCCTTCTTTTTCCATCAGTGTAAAAAGTGTAGACAGCTATTGAGGAGCTAGGGCCGGAGGTTGTTGTGTTGCGAAAGAAAGGTGAACGAGCAAAATCGCAGGTTTTGAAAAATAACTTTAGACGGTTTTAGGGCTGTTTTTAATTATAAATCCCGCTCATATGATACTGACAATCTTGGTAATACTGCACGATGACCTATACGTCCGTACGATGATTAGGAGCAACCCCATAAATTCCAACAACCGAAACATGTGACTACCATTTGTCACAGTTTTTACCCGATAATTCCCAAATAGTAAACTCACATATTGAGAGACCCACAGACTACGCACAGATGAATAATGGTCGTGGCATGAGTAGGAGCAACTCAATAAATTCAGGAGCCTTAGACGCTACTATTTCTAATGTAGAACGTTGAGCTACCAAGCCAATGTAAACTGAATGAATCAGCGGCTGAAGTTACAAAATGTGCTTGTTGGGTGATTGAACGAGATGTAGGACTGTCTTGATACACTTGCTTAACACAATCAGCTTTGATTATGCTGTCACGTGGTTAGAACAATGGTTATCTGAATACAAGACTGAAGAATGGGAGCTAAGAGGCCTCTGAATACGTGAACTGGATGAGTGGGGAACTAGAATGGAGAGAGAGAGGGAGAGAGAGAGAGTAGGTTTGTGAGTAGCACAAGAGGTGGTAGAGCGTCTGTTTGGGAAAAGCTGTGTGTTGTGGATCGGAGCTGACGTGGTGACTTCAATATGCGGCTCCACTTCTTTTCTCTAAAAGACCCTTCACCACACACGTCTACCGCCTCCAGTGTGGGGGGAAACAAGAAACCACGCGCTACTCCACTGTAGTTTCTACAACAGTGAGCGACGGTTGTTGGGAGGGCAAACGAATTTAGCAGCTTTTACTGCTAGAATGCAAGCCTATAACCGTTTTGCTAAGTTTCCAAAGAAGGTGATGGCTAAGAAACTTGGTCATTGTTCGAAATTTGTTTGAAATTTGCGGTTCGTGGAGTTTGTTGTAGTTTTCCTTTCTTTTACTGTTGACCGCGACTTCTATTTACCGCCTGCAGAATTCGCCCATTTTTCCGCGCATCTAGGATGTTCGAGATCTCGACATCACGAGGCGACGCAAGAACTTATTACGAGCGCGGCCATATTCCGCCATTTTACTCACTACCGTTTTTTCGTTTGTTTGAAACGTCTCATCCGTTTAGTTCGTAACTTGCCGTCGTGGTTTGAGTCAATCGCGTATCGGAGTTCACGTTCGGTCGGCGGAATCCGCGACCGGTTCACGAAATTACGAACATTTGTGGTATCTGGAACTATATGTACCGTGGACATCCCAGTACGTCAGTGCCACAACGTTAATCCCATTGTAAATAAATACAGTCCACTTCATATTCTCGAGTTCCGGAAGTTTCGTTTTATTTATTCCCCAATATTAAACAGCCATAGTCATCTGACCTTTTGAAATTTGCCACCCAACTAAATGGATCAGGTAGAAACCAAATTCAGAACTCCTCCCAGACAGTGCAGGCTTCCTCAGATCGTCCTGAGGCTTCCTCAGGTCGTCACCACTGCGTGGTCACACACAGGCAACAGCTCTCTACCAGGAGACTGGCTAACGTCCAAATACCTGCCCTACCCCCGTAGGTCTGAGTTCGGTGGATGCTGGAGGGGCCAGCCTCTCGAACATTTGCTAAACTGCAACTTCCATAACTGATATAAACCTCGCAGAGGGTTAAGGAACAGTTATCAAATAAGGAAACAGATATGTTGTGGATAGAAAGTAAACAAAGGGATGGGAAGAGGATATTTTGGAAAGTCCGGAAAGGGGAAATCCATTCTCGCTTGGAAATAACTGAGGGATGGCTGGACTTTCATGCACCTACACTTAAAGGGCTTGACGACAGAAATAGGTGGAATCGATGTTCGGGTGTGGCCCGAAACAAGGAGGAACCTCCAAACTCAAGATTAGAAACAGTACTGAATGACTATGTGGCTGAGAAAAGTGGTCTACGCTTCGCACGATTTAGTTTCGGCGAAAACGGTATCGTCGATAGAAGCGTAACATTCCTCAAAAATAAAGCTCGTGACATACGTAGGAGCAACACAATAAATTTCGGAACGTCAAGTTCTGTCAGCTTCACACGAACTGAGTGATAAAGTGCGCGTGAACTGGGAGGTTTAGTTGCTAGAGGCAAAAAATGGAAATTTGTGTGCTGCATCGTACCAGTACTTACTCCGACAAATAGTTCAACCAAAGTAGGAGCCAGAACGTACTTGCTTCCCGTAATTTATCGAAAAATTGAGCCCTCAGAGCAATTTTCACCGTCAGGCGATTACATTTTGCTCTGCGTAACTTTTATAGTGAAATCAGACGAGTGGAAGACAATGTGCTCCGCGATTTGTTCATTGGAGGAGCGCATCGAACTATCTATATTACGAAGGAGCAAGGGAAATGGTGTTATTCGTCACGAAAATTACAATTTTACATTGAAATTAGTTGGTGAGCGGAAATTTAAGGAACAAATGATCCGTGAAACCATCAAAATGACTCACCAAGAATTTGATGGAGGACATGGCGATTGGAGTTGCTAGTTGCACCTTTCGCAGATATCTGATAAATTGCTAGACGCGGTGCATCGCTTTTATAGTGAACTTTGCTAATCGCCGAAGCCTCAAGTGCTTCCAAGAATCAAATGTCCCCTCATCTCCGTTGCAGCCTCACGTTGATCTGTCCGAATCACGTGGAGAAGATTACTGCTTTATTCGTAGATTCTCGCAAATGTTGCTCGCCAATGATCTCACCATTAACGTGACTGGGGGTCTGGACTGAATGCACATCTACGTACGACGCTTTATTGAGAAAAATAAATACGCGTATCAAGTGCAGGTAGTGCTGGTTTCGAGAAGTAAACGGGTCTTTCAGATGGTTCGTGTATAAACGAATCGTGAAAATAGCTGTAAAATATGCTGCGCTTCTGCAGTATTATTTTGTCTGTAGATACTTTCGAATCAAGTGTACAAATTCAGAAACTAAAAAGACTGTAGTTTGAGTTCTGCAAGAAGTGTACCTGTTGTGGATAGGAAGTAATGGCTACAGGTGCTTGCAGGTACACCTCCACTGGATTCTGCCCTGGACCTGGCTGTCCTACGACCGAGCATCTGGCACAAAGCTCTCGCTGACTACCGAGGCAACTACGAGGCACTGGTCCTGGAACTCAGGCTGGAGGCCTCCATCGGCACCGTATTGAGCTTGCGCTTGATGCCATCCTGGGTGCTTGGCTGGCACGGTGGGATCAAGGCCCGATAGCCAGACATCTCCATGCCATCATCCCCTCCATCCGGGACTGCCTGAGAATGAAGGGCTGGCATCCGTCCTTTCCCGCGGTCCAATTGCTGTCCAGGCACAGGGGCCTTTTTAATCAGCACCTTTTTTCTTTTTTAAGCATCGCACATTCGACCTCTGCCCGTGTGGAAGGAGGACCAGTGAGGACACAGCACACGTTCTGACAAATGTCCTCTCTATGATCATGTGCAGGCCAGGGCATGCACCCCCCTCCCCCAGAGAGCTCAGCTGCGCTTCTCTTTTGCAGTTAAGGTAAGCAAAGGTTCACCACGTTTGCTCAAGCCTGGGCAGCTCGGTGGCAGCGACTGGAGTCGTGGTCACTCCCCTATCGCACCTCTCAGATTCCCTCGCCTCTCCATCCACAAACTAAGGCCACCTCGTTACATACCCCGCTCCTCCCCTCGAGCCAGGATTTGAGGATGTGCCTGCAGAACTGGAGGCCATTGGGAAATATTTCCTCCTCCCCCCCCCTCCCACCACTAGTGAGCCGGTAGGCCATATCTGGCCTTGCTCATTACCCCATCAGTTTAGGAGTTTACTTGGTCCACAATTGTGCGCCTTGTACGCCAGCGATCACCCTCTACGACGTTGGAGGATGACGTCGGCATGGTGGCTGTTGGTCAAACTGTTGTTAAACAATACCAGACATGTCCGACTGCATATTGAACTGGACGTGAATGTCGACATCAAGAATCGAGCAATTGCCATCGTTGGCTGCATGAAACAGCACCCATTATCCGAAGAGACTAATGGAAGTTTGTTTCATAGTAAATCATTAAAATATTTGTCAGTAAGAAATTGCTTACAAGTTGTATAGCAGTTGCTGCAATAAAAATGTTCCCAAAAATATCAAGTGCGACGCAGTACACAACTTTCCTTAGCTCTATATAAATTCGCTGGTTCGCGGTAGTAGAACGCAGTATCGCTTACATTTCCATAATTTATTGTGCTGCTGGTACTCATACCCTGACCATTAATGAACAATTAATACTCAAAGAATTGATGCTGTAGACAAGTTTTTTACTTTCCTTGGCTCTACAAAGTAGAAAGGAAAGTTATGTAATCGACTGAAATAAAAGTTTGAGTTTTTTTCCGATCTCTACGTTTCAGACCTTACTGAGTCGGAAAAACACTATTTGGGAAAGTCGTTGTATGTGTGTGTGTGTGTCTGGGAACTGTTTTTTAGATAAAACGACCGTACCAAATCAACCTGCAGGTTACCATGAAACTCCTATATAAGGGTATGGGCGAAATCCACCAAAAGTTAACTATAGTTATCATAGTAATCAAAACACCAAATTTTTTTCTCAAAAATGGCTGAAACGATTTTGATTAAATTTTGAACATTGATAGCTCGTAATAATGCAATTATACCATAAAATTCCTATTTGTGGGAAAATGATGAGAGTAACACAATAAATTACCAAATGTTTCGACGAAAATACATTTTTTCTTATAAACTCCGCTGAATTGTGATTGGAATGTTTGAAAAAATTAGTGTAGTAGTCCAATACAATACCTATAGGATGAGCGTTTTTAAAAACGCTCATAAGATATAACGGGGTCACTCCAGAAATTCCAACTGAACCATTTCTACAACCGCCGTTTCGCTGACTACCAGTTTTAAAAGTTTTTACCCAATAACTCTGCAAAAGTGATTACTATCCTCTTCAAAAAAATCGTGTTTACAGCCTCATTAATTCTCTGTGTGCCAATTGTTCAATAATGGTTCGGGAATGAGTACGAGCAGCACAATAAATTCCAGAACTGTAAGCGCTACATGTGATAAATGAATTGAGCAAGTAGAAAAAGCTATGTACATAAGTGAATTGAAAAGGAAAAATTGCTAAGGAAAGTTGTGTGTTTCAACGCACCAGATATTTTTGAGAAGTTATCAGGTGAAATGGAAGTAACTGAAGCGGCGGTGGTTGAAATCCCAGAATTTCTGGAGTAGCCCCTATATACTTTATGAGCGTTATCAAAACTGTCATCGTATAGCGACTTGATTGCGATGCCGCCAGATTTTTTTTTTTTTTAACATTGCGCTAACACATAAACGGAGTTTATAAGAGAAAAAATGCGCTAAAATCGATTTTCGCCGAAAAGTTTGGTAATTTATTGTGATGCTCTCGTCGTTTTCCCACGTATGTACATTTTATGATATTGTCGTCTTGTTTGTAGGTGTCCATACAAAAATTTAATCAAAATCATTACAGCCGTTTTGGTGATAACTATAGGTAGTTTTGGGTGGATTTTGCTCATACCTTTATTTTGGCATCCCGTGGTAACTTGCTGGCTAGATATCAAGTTTTAGATGATTTGGTTCAGCCGCTTTTGCTCAATCGGGTTCGCGGACACACATACATGCGCGCACGCTGGCGGTTTTCCCAAATAGTGTTTTTCGGACTTGTAAAGACCTGAGGAGAACTCAAATTTTTCTTTAGCCGAATCCATAACTTTTCTTCCTACTTCATAGAGCCGTTCGTAAATGACAAAAGGTACCCACTCGGGCTATAAAGATGCGAAGGGACGCCGCCGCACCTCTTCCACCACTATATTTTCTCTACGGGTTCCATCAAGTAGGTCCGATATTGTAAAAAACTACTCGAAGGTTTTTTCAATTGTTGCGTTCGTTTTATGAAATCGTGACCTCAAACGTATAATTCGCGTTATGAGTAAGATGATGTTCAGTTATCAATTATTGAGATCTCAGATCGAGTGGCTCCAAGCACTTTCTGGAGGCGTCTCGCTCGAACGGGCCGCTGCCTGACAAAATTGCTCCACGTAAACCACGAGTGTCACGGTGAAGGCTGCACCTTCAATTCAAGGCTTGCAATTTATTCTTCCTCCTTCGGAATGCCAGTAAGTTCGATTGATTAGTTTCCTTTGAGAGAAGAGTCGAGCTGATTTTGTGATGACCCGAAACTGAACCTTGTTAACCCAGTGACACGGGATCCTTCGAAGATCTAGAACATGATCACTCTGCGTAAACTGCGGAGTATATTGAATCGAACAGAATAAGTTTGCCTACCCTCTGGATTCGTGAGAAGTCAATCTAACAGTCAATCTAACAGTCCTGCTGCTTTGGATTTTCTTTTGTAGCGTTCTGCCCTACCCAGAACGAGGGATTCCCACGTTACATAGAGGTGTTCTCACTTCCTCACTCCAGCTCCCGCAGTTCCTTAAACACTGTACATAAAATAAAGTATTGAGAAATACCACAGGTCGGTGCAATATTTCACTCTATATCATTTATAACAAAGTACAAACTTAGCCCCCAGGAGACAGAGCAAGTAGCCCTAGCAAAACCTCTCCACCAACAAAGCGTTCATTGCAGAACATTTTCCAAAAAGTTTGGGCCAGTTGGGAGTTTGAGGCAGAGACTATCGAGGCGAGAAGATGAATGTTCTTCGGGGACAAGGAAAACTCCGAGCTGTGGAAGACTTGGAAATAGGGACCTGCGGTGAGCGAGCGATTCAGTATTGGGAATCTAAATTATGGAGAAAAAGGGTCAATACGGCAATTCTCCAGAGCAAACCAGAGGGCAGACATCGGAGGTAAAGAGCCTCTCGTTGAAACTAGTTGAAATTATCTCATTTAATGGACACAGATAAGCAAACAGGGTCACAAACGAGAGGGTCAAACTGATCTGTCATAAGAGACAAGAACAATATGCATCTTTCCCTTAAGATAAGCAGAAGCGTTGGGCCGGTGACTGGTCTGTTTTATTCCCATAATGACCGTTCACGAAGTGGGTTACGCCTGTCGCTGACGAACCGAATCCCTCCATTTAGCGAAGACTCGTCCCGGCCATTTGTGCTGACTAGGTACTTCAAATGCCCCGATTCGCTTGCAGTTTGCTGTCGTCAGTCGTAACCGAGTTCCCTGTTTGTGGTGGTAAAACTTCCCCGAGTGTAATTGTGAATAAAACTCCCCATTCCAATTACACTCGGTTGATATCGTACGCACTCCCCTACTCACATCGTGCGATATCGCCACGAGGATTATGGTTTTGCTAGCAGCATGTGGAAGCCGTTCAGCATTGACTGTATATATGTATATAGTTTTCTGACTGTCCCAAAGCTGGGCTGAGCATTGTGCCTGTCCTAAAGTCTCACAGGTCCATGCCTAGCCTCCTAAGGAATGGCAAGTATTTCCTGCAAGAGTCTTCTTTGATGCGTCTGGCACTGGGCCAGGCTGTGATAGGGAGTCTCCTCATCTGTGCCACACCACCTACACCGAGGGGTGTCTACAGTACCCATAACATACGTGTGTTTGTTCGTTTTGCGGTGTCCCGTGATGATCCCCAATGCCTTAGGTTCTTCCTTTCCATCCTCCGAAAGCTACATCCTATCACATGTGTTTGTTCTGAGATGAAGCGTTTGGAGTGCCTCACTCCCACAGCATTCTAGACTGTCTGATGCATTCTTCTCCCACCTTCCACAGTGGGAGAGTTGCTCGGTAGGTACAGTAGACAAACCACTTCTGGCCAGATGGTAGTTAGTAGCATCAAATATAGGTTACGAGGAATCCCCCCCCCCCTCGACCTTTGATCTCCAAGTTCAGTCTCTCCACTGATGCCAGTGATAACTGCTAGGACGTACTTCTTCTCTGCCTGCAACGAAATATTGTGGATGTCAACAATGACGTCCTGCGTATGACGTCGACTTCCCTTTGGTATATTCATACTTGGATTCCTATTTCTAGTTCTGCAGAGTGGTTGGGGAACTCCTTCGGAAGAAGTGATTTCTGTGAGCCTGGGATTCCACAAGATCAGACTGTGTCGGATTGCATCGCAGCTAAAACCGCCGCCCTTGTCATCCCCCAACTCTAAATATATTCGCATATCTGCCTCCCCCCTTCCTTCCACAATGTAGTCAGTGGCATTGGAAATACTGGAAATTGTATCACACAAGAATTTATCAGTGACTGACCGAAAACCAGCGAACAAACATATCGTCAACATCCATTCACACTTTGTGTTTGGCAGGTCGAATCCGCTGGGTCTTTGACCTCCGGAATATGGGCACTCGCACCTAATGGTAACTCAACCCTTTTGTTTGTACCTGTGGAAGGCCCAGCTCCTCAGTCATTTCCAATTGACTACGGACTTTCCCATTTGTCTTTTCCCACCCCTTAATTTTATATTCTTCTTCTCAACAGGCAGCTCCTTCAGCCCGTGCTACTCCCAACTTACCTCCCTCCTCTTAGTGTCTCACAACCAGTCTCACGTGTATTGAGAGTCCCTTGTGCGCGGTTACTCATACTCAACCGGATATCGCTATTCTGTCAAGTGTAATACAGTCCTCACTCGCGGACACCACGTTAATTTATTTCTCAGATTCAAGCTTCCCTATTCGTGCCCCTAACACTTCCACAGTACCAGTGGGTAAGTAAATGCGGATTCCTCCGAGTCTAATAATTTCTGGCACTCAATTTTTTTTCGAAATTCACTGACAACTATCGTTGAACCAATCGCTCAATTCCCACCGACGTCCGGTGAGGCTGAGTGAAATGAAAAGCGGGCTATTGTTCTTTTAAATCTGTCTCACGTGGAGAGGCATCAATTTAGCGGCTTTCAGCCATTTCCAAGCTCCGGTCCCACGAAATAGCGCTTCACGCGTGTGACAAATTGTTCTCTTCGTCGGATACCCGCACTGTGGTTTACCGGAGCCGTTTCCATTTCCCCTGAAACTGAAGCCCGTTGAAACAATTAATTCCCGAAGCTTCGTCTTTTTGAGGCCGCTCTATTCAATTTGAGCCACGCCCGACTGAAACTATAGCTCTCTTCTGGATTCATTGCAGTATCACGCCTTAAAGACAACTCCTTCGACGAGCTGAAAAATTCCATATCATTCAAGTTGTGAATTGGGAGAATACTCTCCATATTAATCAAGATCCATTGTTTTTCAAGTAGTATCAATCAGTATAGGTTACAATCAATGAGGCTAACTACCGGCAACTCCCCAAAATTCAGAACCTTAAAACGGTACCACTCAACTCTCATCAGTGGAAAAATGACGAGAACACGGCTCCAACGATTTTGATTAATTATATTATGTAGACAACTCCACATGACGCAATAATACAGTAAAATTCTCATCTGTGGGAAATGTACAGGATGTACAGGAGCTACTCCAGAAATTCCAGAATTTCAACCCCCTCCATGGTTTCATCTGCTACCATTTCTCACAGTTTGCACCCGGATTACTTCGAAACGATGAACGCGGTTCTTCTTTTATAAATCACGTAGACAGTCTCTTAAATCACCTGTAAACTGATTGCACAATAATGATCGTAGTACTACTAGGAGGAGCACAATAAATTCCAGAAGGACAAAGCCTCCTGGTGTCATGTAGAACGTAGTTATGAACAGCCTGAAGAACGATTTGATTATTTGCTACAGTCAAGAGAATCGCTGAATGCATGTGATGGCAAGGAAAGTTGTGTTACCTTAAGTAGTCAACTTCTCCGGTCTTGATGAAATTTTCCCGCACGTTTAATAGAATCTATTTTAGCGCAGTTTCTCCGTTGTTACTAACATTTTCAGAAAATAAAGGGTAGTCCAAAAACTACCTATAAGATGAATGTGGAGGTTGACATTTTGTTGCGCTTACATTGCAAACGTCAACTGAACCCCGCGAGATAATAAAAATAATGTACTGCAGTATCGTACACCTTAAACAGGTCAGGATGTTGTATGTCTTATCTCTGAAGGATAACCCACTATAACCATTTATTATCCTTCCTTTTCCGTGTGACTTTGATTTTGTGAGGGAGCCCAGCGACCTCCGAGGAGAACACACACACATACATCCAGAGGGAACCTACTAGGTCTTGAGCAGGTTGCTGGAGAGCACTTGAGGGGTTAGGTGAGCGGCCGTTGGATTAGTCATTAGCAGTTGAAAACAGAAGCAAGACCATTAGCAGTACAGCAGTGGCTGGAATGCAGGAGTTTGGTACAACAGGAAGGGTCGCGATGAACGAGAGTGACACACCTGGTTTAAACGCATTTTGGAGAGGAGTATGAATTCCGCCGTGGCTCGCAGACGAGGGCGTTACCCTCGAACGTTAACGACATGAACAAGGCACTCCCAAAGCTCTTCAAACGGCTCTCACCGCCGCATCACTTCACAATTAGTGCGATATTAAATAAACCCTGCGAACTAAAAAGCGGCCGCAAATAATCGCGGATCAGATGCGGAGTAGACGAGCGCAGGGAGATGTGAATGGTGAGAGGGGAGGGGAGGGCTCATAAGCTTTTATTAAAATTTCCTCCTGAGCGAGAAAATGTTAGCTCCGCCGAGCAGCACTTTATAACGTCCAGCGTAATTTTCATAATTTAGAGAGCAGCTCGAACTCATCTCGGGGCTACTTCTGATGCCTCCAGTCGTCTTCTGGGCGTGGCTCCTCACGTGATGCCCTTAAGCCTCCTGGATCCGCAAAACGTTGTTCGAGTTTTTTTTTTCTGTTTCTTTCTGGTTCGTTGTTCTGCTCCTCAGTTATTCTCTCCTCCATTTTATTTTTTATTTTTTCGGTGCGCCCGCAATCTGCGGCCAAAAATAAAAGAAGGATCCACCTACTAATTCACTGCCTGCCATTCAGGCTCTGGCTGTATCCGTTTCCCTTCGGCCCGTTCCTCTATTTTTTCCTGATTCTATTCCGACTCATTACTATTTGGGCGGTGCCGAGGGGCCACCGTGTTATTATTCACTATAAAGAGTCGCATTATAATTTCCTCTTATTAAAAGTACGAACATCCAATTCTCGAGTAAATGAGTATTGATTCTATTTCGATGACCACGAGCAACCTGTTTCCGATCGCTGGTTTCAACGTAAATATCTGATGAGGCGCATCACGCGACTTTCCTCGATTCCACGTAGAGTCGGCGATTGTCGCGGCTTTAGCTGTTAGCCCAATACATTTTCCACTCAGTTCATTGAAACTTGAGCGGTTGAGGTTCAGGAATTTTTTGAGGTGCTCCTACTCGTCACGGCGATTACTGAACAATCGAGCGCACTGTTGATTCATAAGTCTGTCGACACAATTTTTTAGTAATATCGTGTTTACCGTTCGGAAATTATCGGGTAAATGAGAGAAAGGGATTCTGCGTATTTAAAAAAAAAGTATATTTCTGTGGGAATTACGTGCAATAGTTTTGGCAAAGAGATCAATTTGGCACAATGCCCCTACTCATAATTTTCAGTTCTTTGGCCCACTATTATAACCAATAATTAAATGAAGATGCCGTACGATGAAGAGGTGAACAAATCAGTATTTGATAATCCGTGCCACGAGTAACAACCATTTAATTGGACGTTAGGTACCGAATAAATCTCTGACATCTTAGCAGATTACTTTTTTGATCCGCAGTGTAAGAACGATCGTTGAATAGGGAGCTGACAACAATGCCGTTATTCTTGGCGCGACCAATTAAGCCTCTTCTCTGAATATATTTTTTTTTTTGTTGTTGCACGGTTACAAATTACCGTAAAATGAGAAGAAAAATAGGGGATGAAAATTAATGAGGCTTGTAAGTAGAAGCGCTTTTGCTGAAGGGTAGGGACTAGGGAGGGTTTTCGCGGCTCTGGCTGAGCCAAGCGCGAAATTAATTAGAAGCTAGACAACCGCGAGAACATAATTTTAAAGAACAAGGCTCTCAGAGGCGCCGTTTGCAGTCTTTTGTTTGCTGCGGGTTGTGCTGGAGGGCTTTGAAGGGCTAATTCGCCTGAAACTAATCCCCCACCTTCCGAACAATTTCGCGTTCAAGTAATTCGTTGAGAGAGTCTCCCCTGAGGTCGTGAAGAAGCGTGTAGACGGGCACATAAAACGGGAGACGAACCTGTAGAAACGCTACAGAAATCATTGCGGAGGAATACAGCGGGGAACGTTGTGGAAGAGTATTGTCTGGAACACTTCGAGGTGCTACGTGAAGGAACACTGTGAAGCACCTGGAGGAACCTCCATGGAATACTTTGGGGAACATTGTGGGCAACGATTTGTGAAGTAACGTGTAAACGGACAAACGAAACGTGATCTGAACGGAAGCCGAACATGAAGAAATGCTGCAGGAGTTATTGTGTAGGAGCAGAGCGAACCTGTGTGGAAGACTGCACTGTATATCGTGGAAGCGTGAGGAACGCTTCGTGAAGAAGCGAGTAGGTGGACAAGCAACAAGAGCCCAATCTGAAGGGGCCTTATTGTGAAGAACTTTGTTGGGTAAAAATGTAAACTGTAAAAAAAAGTTTGTGCTGCAAAAAGTACTGATGAGGAGAGTCCGTGTTTTATGTTTCCTCGCAATTGTTAAAGCCGCTTTCGAGGAAAGTTCGGAAAGCCCCCCCATTTGTGGTATATTTGGGTCCCATCCCTCCCTTGCCCTCTTGGCCGATATCTTGCGTCTAGCAGGTCCAACTGTTCGCCACACGCAGATTGTTATTTGTATCGTTCACTTAATCGTGAAGAGGAAGGCACTAAATAAATACAAATTGTACAACTGCGGAGCAAGCCTGGATTACCCCTGCGCCAACTCTAGAGATGATGGACTTTGAAGGAGTGAAGAAAGAAGAGAAGAAGCTCTGCGGTAAAATTCACTTCAGTTGCGGTACTAAACACGCAACAGCCGAGTGGTGATGCCGCGGAGAACGTTTACTGACGCACCCTGCGGACGCATTTCTTCGGCACTTTCCTCGCATAACGTGTTGTGCCAGGGCACAGTCAAGCTCCAACCCTTCATTGGCCTCTGGCAACAACTTATAAACACGCACTGCGGCGCGATGAAGTGTCTGGAGTCCTAAGAAAGTAAGAAACTGATGAAACTTGACGCTTTTCTGCCAAGTGCAATACCTTGTTTAGGCTTTTGACAAGGAAAGTAAAAATAGCAAAAATAGTAAGTACGCCTAACGCTTTCAGAGTGGAAATCTCCTTTTCAAGGCGAACCACATTTTCTAAGCAGCGTTCGACCTTTTCTAAGAAATACCTGTGAAACTCCTCTCAATTTAGTGCAGCAATGCGACTTGCTCTTAATACTCGCATTTCCCCGGCGATAAGAGAATGAGGAGGTGCCGGAGGGGTACGGTAAGGGGGGGGGGATTAAAGAGAGAAGAGAATCGGCTAAGTCGTCGGTTTAATGAGAAACGGAAAAGCCACCGGCGATTTGAGATCCATAAAACCCCTAGGGATGAGGCGTTACCCAGTTTCTAATCTTTCTTGCTACAATGAGCTCGAATTGCGGCTTTTAAAGCGTTGGTGTTGAGATAGACTGAGTGTGGGAGGGGAGTGCCGAAAAGACAGTAGAACGAGGATTTAAGTATCAACTGGAAGTAAAAAGGGGAAGCTGAGTGTGTTCTGTGAGCTCCTAGTAGTGCGCACGAAGTCTGCAAACCTGTTTAGGTTGTAAAGGCGTCTAACTCCTCAGCAGTTGACCTGAGGCGCTATTATTAAGGTGTAGATATTGATGTTGTCGTTATCGCATTGTCCCACGCTCAATCATTGCCTGGAAGTTCCTAGCTGGCAGAGTTCCTAGCAGAGTACGGGTCTCAGGCTAACTTCACGAACCTCTATAATCCGTGCACAACTCGACAGCATGACATCCATGCTCAAAGAACTTTTAAAATGGTTGGGCTTGGCTCTCCAGCGTGTTCATGTCAACCCTTATGCAGAGCAGAGAGACAGATAATAGGGCGGCCCAAATGATGTTTGAGCTTCCAGTACTCACACGCCATAGGTACGGTCTCTTCGGGATAAAAACTGTAACGAGGGAACAGATTGGTCTGAATAGTAACAATCCTCAGCGAGAGGCTAAACGCACGAGAGCTTAATAAGACGCTTGGAGCATCCAGAAGGCTGCATGCGAGGGTACCTGTTTACCTCTAACAATTAACGTCAGTCCTTTGCAGACCATCCCCCAGTTATTGCCGTGTTTTCAGAGGTCCACACACACAGGTGTGACCTGGTGGGTGGTGGTCTGGTTCTGTACGGTCCTCCAGTTGTGATAGATGATAGATGGATCGTTGCCCTGCTTTGTTTGCCGCTTTGTTATTTAGAGTTTCACGCTGGTACTGGTGTGGGTTCGCGCTGGCTGATTCCATGCAGTCCATTCGTCGTTGCAACATCGTCCATGGTTCCATTTCTGTGTCCTTATGGAGAGAGACCCATTTGCTCTCTAAATCACCTCGATAGCTACATGACAACACCACTGCACTCGAATTGCTTGCGATTCACCCAACAAAATGGAGATGGAACTTGAATTTTTACTTTCCTTGGCTCTACGAAGTAGAAAGGAAAGTTATGTAATCGGCAGAAAAAAAATTTTGAGTTTTCTTCAGATCTTTACGTTTCAGACCCTCCTGAGTCCGAAAAACACTATTTGGGAAAATGGTTTGTGTGTCTGTATGTCTGTGTGTATGTGTGTCTGTATGTCTGTGTGTATGTGAGTCTGTGAACGATTTTTAGAAAAAACCACCGTACCAAATCAGCTCAAACTTGATATCTCGCCTACAGGCCTTTATGGGACGCCAAAATAAGGGTATAAACAAAATCCACCGAAATTTAACTATAGTTATCATAGTGATCAAAACACCAAATATTTTTTTTCTCAAAAACGGCTCTAACGATTCTGATTAAATTTTTTACATTGATAGCTCTCAATATGGCAGCTATACCATGAAATTCCCATTTATGGGAAAATGACGAGAGCAGCACAATAAATTACCAAACTTTTCGACGTAATCGGTTTTAGAGTGGTTTTTAGAGAAAACGACGGAACCAAATCATCTCAAACTTGATATCTCGCCCGCAGGATACCATGGGACGACAAAATAAGAGTACGAGCGAAATCCACCGAAAGTTAACTATAGTTATTATAGTGATCAAAACAGCAATTTTTTTCTCAAAAACGGCTCTAACGATTTTGATTAAATTTTTTATATTGATAGCTGTCGATAAGGCATTTATACCATAAATTTTCCATTTGTAGGAAAATGACGAGAGCAGCACAAGAAATTATCAAAATTTTCGACGAAAAGCGTTTTTAGCGCGGTTTTTTCCTTATAAACTCCGCTGGAATTTTCATAGAATGTTTAAAAAAATGTTTATTGTAGTCCAATACAATATCTATAGGGTGAGTGTTGAAAAACGCTCATGAGATACATGGGGCTCACTCCGGAAATTCCTGAATTTCAACTACCGCCGTTTCGCTTACTACCAGTTCTAGCGGTTTTACTCGATAACTCTGCAAAAATGATTACTATCCTCTTCAAAACAATCGTGTTCTCAGGCTCATTAATCCTCTGTGCACCAATTGCTCAATAATGGTTCTGGAATGAGTACGAGCAGCACAATAAAATCTGGAACTGTAAGCGCTAACGCTTCCTGCTGCAGTAAAGCGTTATTTGACCAAGTTCAAATGAATTGAGTAAGTAGAATTAGCCATGTACAAAGTGAATTGACGTAGAGCTAAGGAAAATTGTGTGTTGCTACGCACCAGATATTTTTAAACTTGCGAGCGTTAAAGCCCAGCGGCATCATCTCAATACCTTCCCGTTGCAGCCTACGAGGAATTCGTGGGGTTAAGTGGAAGTTGCAGTTACCAATTACAGCCAAAAGACGTCGAAGAGAACTCGAGATCAGTAATTACGACTCTCAACGAGGGCTTCTCGAGATTATCCGGCGCTTCTTCAGATTAGTTCGGAGTGTCTCGATAAGTTCTGAGATGGAAACGAGGGGAACAATTCGGATGCCTGAGGTGGTGTGTCGATGCGACGGCGATTATGATACAAGTACGTGGACTTAATTGGTACTTGAAGCTTCGTACTGATGTCTTCATTACATTCAAAGAGCGGTTGATCATATCCGAGCTAACCACCATCGCTAATATTACGTCTAAGTGGCACTGCTGTGAGTCCAGTGGTCCTACCTCTGCGGCTGAGTGTTTTCAACTATGATTCTGGGTGACTGTCTAGGGTCAGAGAGAAGAGTCACCATTACGACGAAATGTCTTCTAAGGGTGACATACCTTTAGTAGCCGCCCCCTCCATCCACCAAGACCAGACCAAGACTAGGCAGACACTCGTTGCTCCGTGCCCGATCAGACAAAGCTGGTGCTCTATGCCCTAATGTCCTCTTTGCAAAACTAAGAATGGCGTATGAGGTTCACGAGAGTTTGGTGGTGGAACTCCCCTTCTCTCTTTTTTTGTGGCAGGAGCCAATAAACCAGGGAAATCTGGTATTTGCTACCACTCTGCGACACGTCGAAGGATGGCCAGTGGTGAATAGGTTAACAGCTTAGATTTTACCTCGCATACACCTCTTAAACTCTTCCCACCCAAAGTTCTGCTGCAGATCCAAAGAGCGAACTGCATCTTCACCATTTTGCATGAACAGAACCAAAACAATCATTCGATCTCAGCAGCTGGGGAGTTGGACACGGATATTCCACGTTTCCTCAGTACCGAAGCGTTGTTATTGACGACTCTGGCAGTCTAGGAAGCTCTTCGTGCTGTTTTCCATGTGTTCTGCTTGGCATCGTTTGCTATGGCTTCTTCTTCTTTCGACAGCAAGCCGATGTACAGTTATTGCACTCAGGAACACACTACATGCATGAGGATATTTCCTTATATCTTAAAAGCAGAGGTGTACTTCCTACCCAAATGTTTGCTAAATCATTTCCTAGGCACGGGCCATCAGCTGGTTAACTATACTGGCTGTGATCACTTGACCACAACTCAGCATTGACAATATCTCAGCATACAACTAGAGCTAATTTGATGACTACGCTACTTGACAGCTGGCTTCTGGCCTTCTCTCTTGTCCTATAAAACTCTATTTCGCGGTGTGAAGTTCGTTTCCCAGCAAAGTATGAGCGGAAATTTCTAAAATGTAAAAACATATTCTGTTGACTGCTTCGCGTAG
The DNA here is from genome assembly GCA_020466155.1 of Pachypeltis micranthus. NCBI lineage: Eukaryota > Metazoa > Arthropoda > Insecta > Hemiptera > Miridae > Pachypeltis > Pachypeltis micranthus. The sequence goes on from CM035769.1 coordinate 47,971,910, forward strand.
AATTGCGGCTGCCTCGCGTTTCTTACGAATTTCTCCCTCAGAGCTGCGCATTACAAACCAAATTTCATCTCTTCCTTCGTCTAATAACTGAAAAAGGTGAGCTGCCGAGGGAAAATATTTGATTGTCTATTAATTGTGTCATTGTTAGACAACCGTCGGTCATCCGCCGTGTGGTCCATATTTGGCTTTTAACGTGGTCTAAAAAACACTTTCCTTCTCCACAAAAATCTCATTTGGTATCTAGTTGGGGAATCCGATTGATGGTAATTATGGGCACGACATGATTTTTTACAAAATTAACAAAAACGCAATTTTGGCAGTTTTATCGCAATCACGTCGTGTTTGGTATCGTTTTCTAGTTATTTGTCAATGCTGGGCCGAGTGGAACGAGTCTCAGAGGTGTATGACCACATCTAGACTGAAAATAGTGAAATCGCAGGAACTATAGTGAGCCACGGGCTACTAATTGGAAGAACGCGGGACAATACAGCGAGAATGATCATTTCATCATTTGCATTCCCGTTTCGCTCTAACCACCAATCAGATCGACTTGTCACAGCGTGCCAATTGCTTACAGGCACCTGGAATATGTCATTCTCGTCGCTCCGTTGTAGTCAGGTCTTGTTTCATATCGTTTACTGGTGTTTTTCGATGTTGATCAGAATGTGATGGGTCTCAGAGGTGTGAGGGTACGTCAAGCTGTGCATGAGAATAGTAAACGAGGAATAGGGTTTACATTATCGAACCTCCTCCAGTCGCAGCTGATGAACCCCAAGCACTCTGAGACGTGCTGCAGCCAGCCAGCGGCTCTTTGAGCGGCTGGTATTACCTTCCTTCCTGCAGTACAACGTACAACTCATCCCTAACCGACGATTCGGGTTTAGATCATCACATTCCTCTCCACTGCAGCTCCAACGGCTCACGGCGTTCCTAAAGAACTCCTTCCAAAAAAAGGAATTCTGTCGCGTCGCCTATTTTGATGTGGAACAAGCTTTCGACAGGACTTGGCACAAAGGCTTGTTATTCAAAATGAGAAGTCATCTTCCTAACAACTTATTTGATCTTCTTGCGAGCTATCTGACGGAAAGATCGTTCGTGGTAGGTGTTCAGAACGAGCAATCATCATCTCGAGCAATCCAGGCGGGCGTCCCACAGGGAAGTGTGTGGGGGCCGTATTTATATTCCATGTTTTGTTCAGACATACCACTCCCTGAGTCTCCTGACTTTTCTGCATTATATGCCGACGATCTGCTTTACGCAGTGAGCAATGCACACTATGAAGAGGCAAGCAGACGACTGCAAATTCACCTAGAAACCTTGGGTCAATGGTGTGCAAAGTGGAGAACAAAGGTGAACGCCTCTAAATCTGTGGCAGTGGCCTACACTTACCGAAGAAAATTCACGGATTCACAATCAAAATATCTCGTCCATGATGTCCCAGATGCTCCATCACATAAATTAAATACTTGGGTGTGATATTAGACAGGGTCCTAACTTTTACGAGCACATTACCGAGCTCTTAAAAAGGCTGAGGTCTCAGACAAAAGCTCTCACCCCACTGCTTCATAGCACAAGTGTGTCATTGTTGAACAAAATTTTAATGTACAAGACGCCGATCTGGATGTACGCTCTCCTCATATGGGGAACGTGCTCCACATCGCAATTTAGAAGTCTCCCAACAACAGAATGCGGCTCTCCAACGGCGCATAATCAGAGCTCCGCCCTTTGTCAGGAACGAAACCATTTATCGAGATTTCGACATCGATACACCCGTCACTATTCTCACTAAACTCACCACCAATTTCATCGAGAGGAATCCAGCACACCCGAACTTTCTCGTTAATGAGAGTGTTTACCGCGAGACGTTCGCCGCCTCTGACGACCACATGTTCATGACCTCGTACCTACCTAAGTTAATTGTAGCACCCATGAGTGCAAGCGAGAGGACAAGAGACAATGATTGTTAAAGCACTACGACCTACCAGTGAGGAATATTGTAAAGTAAATTATAATTGTCTCAAACAAAATAAACTAAATTTAAAAAGAAAGAAAAAAAAGCCACCTTCTCACACGTACAGTTTGCTCTGCCATCTCCAGCTGCACCTCGCAGAATCTGCAATTCTGTACCTCTGACTTGCCAATCTTGGCCAGGTGGTACCTTAGTGGACAGTGACCTGTTAACAGGATGCATACCATCGTATAGCATCTCTCGCCAGGCTGAGGATCACTCTCGTCCACTGCTTGGAGAGTCTGACAAACAACCTCGACTGCCTTTGACCAGGTACAACCAGCTCTGCACATCTCCGCCCACTTACGAACCACCTCTATCAAGGGGCTCTTAGTGGTCCCTACGAAGGGCTCATGTCCCACCAGGGAAAGCGCAGATGCCTTTCCCACCAGTCTCATAGCTGTACTTCCGATTGTATTTCGTGTGAGAGAGCGCGTTCAGACGCATTTTAAGATTCAATTTGACATTATTGATATATATCCGTTATGAAAGCTCAAGGTTTTTGAAAATTGTCAAACTTTGTCAGTGGAGATGAATCAGAGAACCAAAAAATGAAACCTTCATTCCCTTTCCCTTCACGGTTGATCATCTTACTAAAAGTTTCGTTTTACGAAGTTTTTCTCAATCGAAGAGAATGACAAGTTGCGAATTGACTTTTGACGCTTCCCCTCTGAGAGCACTTGAGTGAAATGCAACCCGCGCCCGAAGTTGGCTTCCTGGTGAAACAAAACCCGACCCCTACCATCGCTCGACTTTCCACGGCCAACGAATTCGTTCAATTATTATTCCGTTGTTTTACCAAACAATAACAAGGCATTTCCCCCAACTTTCCTCCGAACTCATTAACAGCCTACCAACGGATTTATCGTCGATCTGTTGTTCGGACTGTTCCGAGGTCAGTTTGTCAACACCTGACTCTGCAGGGCGCTGTTGAATTCTACAAAACTAAACGATTCTTTGATAAAATGAACTTCATTTTTCATAAGGTTTTAAATAGTATAATATTGTGGACATACTTTATAAAACATCGTATTAATATTGAACATTCTCGTCTGTGGTGATTGTATTTTAACCATTAAAGTTGAAATACATTTTAAAATGGGACTGAATTCTATGAAAAAAAATCAGGTGCGCCGCATTACACAACTTTCCTTAGCTCTACATAAATACACTGAGTTTCATGACTTTCGCTACTAATTCAATTTATTACGGAACTTATTGCGCTGCTCGTACTCATGTTCTGACCATTATTGAGCAATTGTTACGCACAGCATTGATGAGGCTGTGGACATAGAAGGATAATAATCACTTTTCCTCAGTTATCCGGTAAAAACGTACGGAAATGGTAATTATTGAGAAATGGGAAATCGTTGTAAGTGAAATAGCGGCGATTGAAATTTAAAGAAACGCAAAGATTTGAAGAGAATTCAACATGTTAACTGATTACATAACTTTCCTTTCTACTTCGTGGAGCCAAGGAAAGTAATAATATCTGGAACTTTTTGCAACCCCGTAAATTCGACGACCTGCTACATATTCAGGCGCCGTGTCTTCGTTCACGCATTTCTGCGAAAACATTTGTAGAGAATAAAATGTAGGTTTTAGTTAGCTGTGAGTACTGTGTAGGTTTGATCGAAATCGAGCCGTTTATGAGAAAACTAGGAAAAACGTTAAACTAATGCTCGACAAATCTCTTATTCCGAGCTATCATGGCTTATATCTCCGCCCAACAGACAGATACTGAAATAATTACGGGGAACTAAATGTGGGTATAGGTTGCTAGAAAACGCCCTGTAAGATTGATCAAATCCCATGAAGCAGTTACTCTGGAAATTACGAAAATATTCAAAAACATTATTTACGACGCATATTTCTTTCTTTCTTTGTTCAATTGGACTGCCAGAGGGGCATTTAACGAGAACAATATATGTAAAGATGTGCACTCATCTTTAAACCTCATCCAATAATATCAACCTGCTGGACTGTGATGAGTTGGATGAAGGGATAATCGAAAGGTGGGATCAAGATGCGAGGTTCACCGACGGGTGTAATAGTGTTCAGTTGGGCGATTTGAAGCTAGTGTCCGTTTTGGATTTCCCTAGAAGGACCCTCAGAAATGCTTTATTTCACAAAAGAAATCGAAAATAGATGTTCCGAATCCGGGATCAACGATAAATACACATACAAAACAAGAAAAAACGCGAATAAACTTCGGCGAAAGTCTCTAGCCGACCTCGACGACACCGTGGCTATCGCCCAACTGAACACCGAACCCGTCGGTGAACCTCGCATCTTGATCCCACCTTTCGATTATCCCTTCATCCAACTCATCACAGTCCAGCAGGTTGATATTATTGGATGAGGTTTAAAGATGAGTGCACATCTTTACATATATATGTATTAACTATCGGAGAATAAAGGATTGGGACGGGGAAGGAAAGATGGGTGTTCTACGATAGAACGACCACCAGTTTAGACTTGAGCAACACGCACATGGTGATACTCGGAGAACGCCCACTGACACACCCAGCCGATGTATATCCTCAGCACATTTCAACGGTCAATGCTGAAACCCTGATGTTAAAAGCCATATCCACGAGTTTCCGACACCACCATACGGAGATCCATCGTGTCATACTTGCGTCTATGCCCAGACATCCAGGGCCAGTGCAGACTGGTCGAGACCAAATGTCAGGCCTCAGTTGTTCTCCAGATGCAGCCCTCAGGTGACATTGCGCGAGCAACCTGCTTGTACGGAGTTTGATTTTCCCCGGTACCTCGGCTGATTAAGTTCAGAAATTTTTTCTCAATCGCCTTCACAGACACAGATCGGTTTCCTTATCAAAATGATTCTCAACACTCATAAAAGAGTCGTATTTGTCGATAGTCGTGGAGGTTGCGGTTTCGCTATCACGCAAGAGCCCAAGAACTCACTCAGGATCCATCCTGTGGATGTACGGCAGGTTGTCATTGAGCCAGCCTACCGATAGGGAGCTGTTGAACATGTTTCACCGCGCGGAGGTATAACCCTGGTGAATTCGTATCATCTGATGTTAAAGTTTCATCGAGTTCGAATGAAGTGAGTGAAAAATAAATTGGATTAGTACATAAAGCGGTGAAAAACGTTGGTTAATCGTTGTGATGCATCGCAAAACGGCCGTTAATTCCTGATTTTCCTGGGCAGATTCTATGATGTCTCACCAGCCAGGACTTGTTTCAGATTGAGCGAGCTAGCCAGTAACTATTCCACCCTCAAGATGTACGTGATTACAAGGGCACGAAGGCAATTCGAAGTGGCAAGAAAATCTGACTCGACACGACCGTTCCATAGTGTCGTACCTGGGAATAACGTGATTGTAACTTAATTAGTAGGCGCTCATGTCGCCCTAGTTTACTTTGGGGCCAACGAAAAGAATTCTTCCCAAGAGCAGGAGTGTACCAAGGCGACACAAACTGCCATTGGATTCATTGTGGTTTGTATCTCGCACAAATAACGGAAAGAAAGAACGGAATGGTCGACGCAGCAGTAAAACGAGAGTGAGGCAATGGTTGAGAAACTCCGTTGAAGAACCTGTTAAAACCGCCCTTGAGTTGTATTTTCTATCTGAGTCATTCGCCAATACCCTGGAAGGTCTGAACTCACACAGATTGTACAGAACATTGTAATTGTGATCCACTCAGAAATAGCCCCGGAATTATTCAATCTCTCCTTACGATCCTTACACATAGTCCGTTAAACAGCAAGTCAAATGATTTAGCCGCGAAGAGCATAACTACATCTTCCCATTTATTATCATCTCGGGGGCTGCTCAGACCAGTTGGTTCGATACTGCGACTGACACAGCTCCGGTGACTTCTCTGACGCTCGTGGAGCCTGCGAAAGATTCCCCAGCAGTCAGCTTTAGACTTTTCACGCTCGGGAGGAACGCTTTTGGAGAGAAATGAAGGGAACCGTTCCCTGAATTACAGTCGCAGTTTGAGTCGATTTATCGCGCAGCTTCCTGCTCACGATAAATCGTAGGAGAGTCCCAAATACTGGGCGTTATATATTCAGACCCAGGAAACCGCTGTATTCTCCTTCACTGGCGCGAATAAAGCGGTGGAGTGGAGATTTTCGATTGAGTTAACCGCACGTTCGAAGCTCGTTAGCCTTTTCACGCTCTCCTTCCTGATTTCATGTGTTCAATATTTCTTCTTTTCCCACCCTAATTTCTATTTCAAAGCCACTGGCTGAGAGCCCACATTTAATGGGGTTTGATTTCCCCTGGCGTTGATGTCAGCAGCCGAATGTCGAGGGTTTGATGGCAAACGAATCGCCACGAAGACGATGAGGTTCAGCCCTCAACGAAAGTCCCCTTGTGGAAGCTTCATTTCATTTTATATATTTTTTTCTCCTTCTACACGAAGATAGTTCAGTACATGCATGAATACCACCGACGGTGACAGCGTACTTGGGAGGTTTTTGTGCTTTGTGAGCTCCCAAAATGGTAAAAACAATTACCATATGCCATACATTTTGAAAATTAACACGAATCATTAAAGTTAACGTACCTGTTTGGTGAGTCCGTCTCCTCTAGCTGGTGAGATAGTGTATTGTGTAAATATGGTCACTCAAGACACTACACTAACGAAAACAACCAACGGATTTACAGAGCACCCTATACAAAGAAGACTTGGAACTGACAATCAACAGACTATTTAAGACATACCTTACATTCTTCTCCCTTCACCTCCAGCGGGTTTCCTGAGAGGTGCATGACCTCCTTCCTCCCCCCCCCTCCCCGACGCTACACCATCCCGTTACGATTTCTCTTCCTATATAAAGACCACGACCAACTAACTGACTTTAGTACCGACTTAAAAGCCGGACAATGATGTCTTTACATCGAAAACGCGAGTATCTCACCAGCCAGAGGAGACGGACTCACCAAACCAGTACGTTAACTTTAGTAATTTACCTATTGGTGGAAATAACCCAATTACTTTAACACCTAACACGAATCAGTCCGCAGTCTTCAGAAATTTACAGCCAAGTAGAGAAGCGAATGGGTTCGCAATAGAACGAGTTTTCGCAGGACCTGGCTATATCTCATTACCTGGTCGAAAATGAACAAAACGCCTTACAAAAATCCGACCTACTAAGTTCCATGAAGTTCAGTCCGTATTGGTGCACTGTGAGCAATTGAAAATTGATACTTCTCATGCTCAAGAAAATAAAACGTAATCCTCATCATATCATTTAAAAATGCTACAAAATATCTGAAAGAGGCGGACAAACTAGCGAGAGACTGCATTTCTCCGTCATCCCTTCAGCACGATATTCCTGGCCAAAAGGCAGTCAAGGTTATTATTACGCCTGCCGTACACTATACGATTGCCTGGAGGCCGTCGCCTCAACAGGCGATCGTTATGACCAATATCGCCGAGTTCCATACACTATCAGTCAACCGCCTCAGGCGGCCGTACTGAACTGCAGATGATAGCCTGAAGATAGCACACACTACAGTCCGGTACCTGCAGGCGGACTGCCGGTCAATGAAACAGGACTGCAGGAGATCCCCAGTTTATCACCATGCTCCGTCGGAAACGTTGCGCAATGTTTGTTTTGTCAGTTCTTGGGGAACCCCAAGAAAAAAGGGTCTGGGTAAAAAGTTGGCTGTGAGATAGAGAGGCTAGCTCTCACATTTCGTTGCTCCGTGAACTGAGGCAGTCTAACCACGAGGATCTAACGAATTATCTGGGTATGAGGAAGAAACAATTTTTTTCACTGTGTCAATGGTGGCTGCCGGCACAGTTTTTTGATAGAACTTCAACAACTCACCGTACGCCTCATCCCGCGATCTTTTATTAGCGTAGGCATCGTTTTTGACTTTCCATAAACAGGGGTGGGCCCGATATAATTCAATAAATGGGGAAATGAAAGGAGGTTTCCCGTCCATCTTTCCTGGTCACCTCCCGTCCATCTTTCCTGAATGATCTCACGAAAATTATCTCACGCAAAACTGATGGAAACTGTGACAACAGATCGTTTGCCTGCAGGCTAACTGACAGTGTATGGGGCGCTTTATACTCTCCAGGGAATGATCAAGAGAGGTCTTCAGTCTGGAGAGAGAAAGTATGCTGATCGTATTTCGCCTGTTCCCAGAACACTGTCCACTAAGGCCTGGCCAAGATTCGCCTGTCAGAGGTGCAGGGTTGCAGGTTATGTGAGGCGAGGCTGGAGTCAGCGGAGCATGTACTGTGTACTCGTGAGACACTGGCTGCAGTGTGCCTCAGAGTTCTTAGGGTGCCTCAGCTGCATAGGAACTGGGGATGGAACGGAGGTAGCTTGAAAATTACGGGGGAGTTGGACGCTAAGAATGGCCATTCCTCGCCCATCGAATAACGGGATATCCTTACCGTTACAGTGCGCGCGTACCTCCTCCCTACCTAGTTCTGGACTTCCTGGCGAAATGCTGCACCTGGCCATGTCATACTGAGTTAGCAACTACTTCACTAAGTCTGAGGTATTCCGGTGGGCTACCTCCTGATTGCATTTGAAACTCCAGAATCAGACCACCCGCTTTTCATATTCCCACTCCTCGGATCAGGGCTGTGCCTTCCATATCTTTACTGCGAGGGAAACGTTCACCCTACGAAATGATGACAGACGATGATGAAATTACTACGTGAACATATTGATTCGTGGTTTTCTACTCCTTCGTGTAGAAGGTCCGCACGTGAGGTGAATTGCCAAGAACTTGAAAGCCCTTGTTGAAAAGCCTATCTCAAAATTCTGTTTCTTGGCAACAAGAAAATAGACATCGCCGATGGTTTTCTAACACCGCGTGTTCTCTGATGTCGGGATCCAACACGAATTATACGAGAAATCCTTACTGTTGCCATACTAAGTCATTATTTACTGATGAACCTATGTACTGTCATTTTAACACTATCTTTTTATTGCAGGTAAGGAATATCCTCTTGACTCGCACATCACTCGTTCTTGTGAGTACTCACGATCATATTTATTTTCATCGAGTTAAATTTTGCGACGGTCGCTGATTGGAATCCACAGACTAATGATGCATAGAATGCTGCTGAGGAGCCAAACTCAGCAGTCGTAATCACGTTTAAGTTGATACCATTCAATTGGACTGGGAGGAACCTTTAATTGTAACCTCTCCCTTGGAGATATTTTATGATTAAGCCAAGAGCGATTTGAATAAAATTGTTGGTAAGCGGGAGGAGAAGTGCAGGATGTGCCTGGCTGAAGACAGTCGACGTTATTTAATAGACCCTCCAGGGAGTCCTCAGTCAGAGGAGAGAAAGTATGCGGATGGTCCATGGCCTGTTCATAAAACACTGTGTACTAAAGTATCACCTAGTCAAGATTGTTAAGTCAGAGCTGCAGATTCTGCAAGGCGGGGTTGGAGTCGGCTGAGCATGTACTGTGTATTTATGAGGGGCTGGCTGCAGTGCGTGTCTGATTGTTTGGGGTGCTTGAGCTGCTGCAAGATGAGGTTGCAGAGGTATACCTCAGGGCTGTCTTGCGTTTCTTGCGAGAATGATGGGGCCATCACGTCAAGGAACAACAGTTCTGTGGAACTGGTGGTAGAACTGAAAGGACGGGAGGTAGCTCATGGACGGCACGCAATGGGCCCATCTGAAGCCACAGCGGGGGTTCTCAGGGTCGCCACCAGTATATATGAGCGGGAGGGGGGGACCAAAACAAGTCTTCAGCAATTGAGATAGTTTACGATGAAGATATGTGAATGAAAACCACGTAACGTCTCCTTGGTTGGAAAAAACCACCTTTCAACGGAACGTTATGCTGCTCAAAGTCTCTAACACCTCCACAAAACAAGGCCCACAACAGTTTTTGATATGTCCACATTTACTGAACTGAAACTGTGCCAAGAAGCAGGATCGGAAGAGCATTACGCTGTACTACCCCCGAAAACGTTCGTGCCAGTTGTGTCTGTTTATTGTGAAATTCCATTCGCTTGACACAAATGCTTTGTCGCTGGGCAGGGCGCTTCGTACTGCGGCCACACATTGGCCTATTGTGACGTCATCCTTAATAGAACTCGTCGTACATACCAGCCCCCCCAGGAAGCCGAGTACGTCCTTCGGTGCAGACTCTGCCATGGTTAACCCCTGGGAGAAGTGTTCAAAGCGCCTGGTCCCCAAGGTAGGACAGTCACACAGGATGTGCTCTGCCGTTTCGTCCTCCTCACCATACAATCTGCACTCAACTGCCTCTGAGGTGCCCATCTTGTTGAAGTGATACCTAAGTGGGCAGTGCCTGGTGAGTGTCAGCATTGCCTTAGCCCTTGAACAAGAAGGCAATTCCAATGGACGCTATTTTCTTGTGTCTTCCGTCGAACCACCTGACGAATCAGATGACTTTTAATCACTCCTACGTGGGGTAGAGGCCTGATGGGTGATTCTGTATCCCTTTTCGCAAGGCAATCTACCTTTTCATTGCCCTCATGCCCTCTATGAGCCGGTACACAAATAAGGGACAGCCTATTATGGGCACTGATTAATTGGAGCGCTTGAAGGCATTCCCATGTCAACCTGGATCTGAAGGTGTATGCTCCGATGGCCATTAGAGCAGCCTGGCTGTCCGAGGATATGTAGATCCGCTTGCCCTTCAGTATTTTGGTCAGAATTCTTCTGGGCAGGTCTTTATGACTAGGATTTCCGCTTGATATCATGGCGTCCCCAATAACAGGATTATCAGTGTACCACTGCAGGGCGCCACTCTCAGTCTGGACCCTCTCTCCCAAAGTTACCGTGAGTGAACGCTGATGCTGAATGGCAACTGAAAGTTCTTTCGCTCTGGCATGACGTCAGTACCAAGGACCTTCATCTAGTTTGAACTACCTAATCGTTCCTTGGAGGCTTGCCTTTGTCCTGTTGGAAGCATTACTTGTCTGCAAAAGCCTTACCGCTCACAGGTATGCGGTCTGGTTGGTTCAAACGTTCGTCAAACGGGATTGGTAATACTCATGGAGAAGTTCTCCCATACAACAATTCCACGTATTGTTAAGATTTACGGAAAGACACAACTGGATTGGTTGGAGAATTACAGAAGAACGTTTTTTTAATTTTCGTACCGGAAGAATAGCAATTCACAAACATAGTTGCTACGTGGCACCAAATAGTTAAAACATCATCCACCCTCGATGATCCCAACACTTTCCTCCTTCGTCTGACAGGGTTACTGCACTCCATTCTGATAGGTAGCCAATTCAACGGCATGAAGGATTCTCCTTTGGAGTCACCTTACGGAAGATTACGTCCGAAATCTTTTTCAACACCAAACAAGGTCCACGGTGACTGCAGTTTCGGTGAGATCCCGTCGAGGCCAATGATACCCCACCCTGTCACCAATTTGATAGCAAAGTATCTCTCTGTATGGACATCGTATCGGCCTTTGGTTCCTTCAAACGATTTGAGTATGCTGCTTCACTCGCTTCATCCAGTTGCTATACCATCCGGAGAAGTGCCCGTTTGCAAGTAGTGCATGGGAAAAGTAGCGGAATGCGTGTATGCTAAAAGAACCCAGGGCAGATGCTCATCCCAATCAACTTGTCATGACAACCACAATCTTTACCTACTGTTGAATGGGATTAAGACAGTTGAAAGGGACGGCCTCATGTTGAGAAACATTTTGCACAAGTGAACGGAAAATTAATTTGCGTTGAGGGCGAACCGCGCGGGCACTTGACACTGGCCACTACTGGCCCTGCGCCTCAAGGATGCGGATTTTTTTCTTTTCTTTTTTTTTACTTATTTCGTGGAGCCTGGATCATTGGGAAGGTCCGGGATAATTCAGGAGTAAAAGAAAAGAGAATTCGTATCTGCGGGCGTGTCCTCAGGAGAATTGGAAAAAGGATATCAAAATGTCAAGGTTCCTCCGTGCCCACCAGTTTGAATTGTTTCGCTCGTTGAGGGGGTTCTTCAAATAAAGAGCCGCTTCTTTTCCTTTTTGACGAGAATTATGTTTATTTTTCGAATTTCGATTTGAGGCATTCAGGGCCACACGAAGCTAGTTCCCGTCCATTCGACCTGGTTGCCATCTCGCGGCCATAAGGAAGTTCATTTCTTGCAGTTTACCGAACAATCAGACGCATCACACGAATTTTCTCGGCCACGCATACGTTAAGCGATTATGCTTTAGTTACCAACCTATTGGGCAGAATGGTGTGCTCTGCTGTGCGTGCTAAGCTAGGCCTCCCACATAACGTCCCATGTGCGTGCATTCACGCTCTGGTTCGATCTGGGGGACTCGGTATGCCATCTTTCTCTACCACCATCTGGTTGGTATGTCGGACGCGCTGTGGCTAGTCTTGAATTCGTTCAGGATACGCTGCGGTGGTGTGACATGCCAACTCCATCTGCCCCTAAGCCCAGTAAGCCTTCAGAGTTTGCTGATCTGTGCTCTGCATGGTTCAGTTGGCAGACGGGAACTCGGGCAATGTGCTGACTCCTCCTATTCTTCCACATGAGTTGAGTGGGATTCAGAAGGCATCCAGGGAAGGGATTACCGGCACTTTCACGCCGTTTGTGCTGCGTCACTGTCTACAGCTATGAGGTGTACGTTGTGGATGCTCACGGTCGTGCTTGTGGCAACCAGTCAGATTCACTGAATCATGTGGTGTGTCCACGCAGATGTGTCCACGTCCTCATGGGGGCTCATGAGGCAACCTGCAAGCAGGTTGCTGGTGCATTGAATCTGGGGGCTAGGAAGTGGAGAAGGAGTGGCACTACCAGGTGCTCCCGACCATTCTGCAGTGGTCCTGGATTATCAGGTAGTATTTGGTAGCCAGGCTTTTGCGCTAACTTGGTAAGTCAATAGGCGCAAATATAACCGTTTGAATCTTCGTATGGCAGTGTCGAAAGCTCATGGACTGGAGGCAGGTAACACAGTGTTGCAGCATTGACTCTGTCCTGGGGTGGTGTGTGGTGCAGGAATAGTGCTGAGGAGATGCAGAGACTGGGTGTGTCAGCAGGCGTTCTCCAATGTATCACCACCTGCGTGTTGCTCAGGTCGCATCTAAATTGGTAGTCGTTCTATCGTGGAACAGCCCTCCCTGTCCCTATCCTTCTATCCCAAGAGTTGGTATAGGGTTGCCTGGACGCAATTCCTATTTCCTTAATTTTGTTTATTTAGTCTCTCCTTATTGGGTGCCACCTACGATGAGCTTCGAAAAAAAATGTGCTTGTCCGACCCAGAGGTCGTAGCTATCACCAACCTTCTCTTGGTCGTCGATGGTAACACCCTAGAGGTGGTTCCACTCTGCTTGCCATCGGATCCCCACCCTCTTCATTGCCAATCCCCAGCCATGAGTGACCAACAAACAATGCCTCATAGCCCCAGGCGGCTACCCATTGGCACCCGAGGTTTGCAGGGAGGTGTCAACGAACACGGCAGCCCGTAATCCTCGTCGTATCATTACCGTTTTTAGGTTTTGAACATACATAAAATATCTGTTGAAGCAAACATGTTTTTTTACGCGTTGGTCTGTGGAGACGCGTGTAATTGATACGAGCAACGTTCTGAACCCCTTGCTCACAATCGAAGTTGTTTTCACCGAGCTTCGTGGATACATCGCGAAGGGTTAATGAGCGATCACTGTAGCATCGGCTGCTGCCTGACATCTCTCCCTATTTCTTTTTCCTTTCATCAACGTCCTAGTCGTTAATGAACCCCCAGCGAAGGATCAGCTTGAAAGCCGTTGGCGGGAATATCGAATAAGTCCTCTCGTTCCTGTTATCATTTCACGAGTCAAGCGAAATTGAAACCGATTCCAATACCCAACCTACCGACGACTGGGACAAATGAGGTGTTTCATCGCGTCCTCGCTCTGCCAGTTGATGACCTCTTTGAATCGCTCAGCCGGATACATTTCGAAGCGTCTCTCGACTTTTATTCCACGAGCACGAGAATTCAATTTTACGGCGAGCTCTGAAGAACGTCGTCACTTGGCAGTCCGATTCAGTTCAGAGCTATTGATACGAAGTTTAGGTGATGTGCAGGAAGGGGGACAAGCCAGGAATTCGTGAAAAAAGCCGTGAAAACCAGCGAATTTACTTAGAGCTAAGGAAAGTTGTATCATGTGTTGCACCTCATGTTGTATTTCTGCTTCTAATGAGAGTTTAAAGGAGATAAGTTGTTTTTGTTGTGCTGACATGGTGTGACACTGTCCAGAAAACGTTGGCCTTTTGATTATGCCAAAGCTCCCGGCAACACACAAGTAAGGATTTTCTTAACTGCAGTGATGCGTTTCTCTGAATAACAATTGCCGATCGAATTTAGCAGTCTCCAAATACGCACGCATCTTTTAACACTGGCTCTGTGTAAATAATAAATGAACGACTATCTACAAGGTTCTGGGAGGAATGGGGCGAATATTGCCCTGCGTTCTACTCCAATGGTTTCTCGAGCAGAAATTTAGCTATCACTGCTGGGACTGTCATAATGGGTGAAAAACGATACAGCAATAAAACTATCAACATAATTACTGACTGAAGTCTTGCAAGGCGCTGAAGAACTACGTCATAACTGGTGAAGGAGTGCAGGATGTGGTCCCTAATGGGCCACTTCCCACTGTGGGACATCTCCGTCACTAGTCAAGAGGAAGAGAGGTCCAGGAGAATGCACCAGGCTGTCTGGAACGCTGCGGGAGTGAGGCTCAGGACCCACACAGGATATTAAGACGTAGCCTTCTTATGATGGTGGAGAAGGGCTTAAGGCAGGTTGTGGGGATCATCGCGGGACACCCCTCAGGGCAGGTGGCGTGGTTGGCGGTTTCTGGGGAGAGCATTGTAAAATAATATCGACGGAGATTAGACAATTAATCCCGGTTGCCGTGGGATAAAATTGTTAAATATCAAATTAAAAAGACAGTTTTACTATGCCTTTGTCCGGTCGCTGCTCGTTTACGTATTGCCGGTGTATCAGCAGACTACGCATCAGTTACGCAAGACTAATTAAGATTTTAATGAAAAAGGAAACACCTCTACTCTGCGGATCTGTTATTCCATGAATTAAGAATAGTGGACGTTGCCACGTTGAGAGCTGACGTTGGCACGCGCGGTTCGCATAGTTACGCTGAAAGCTCTGAAATGGGAAAACCACGGCGGCACAGACACTATATTTTCACAAAGGGGTGATTCTGTACAATCTGTTTCTACACGGTCTGCGTAAAAAAGAGAAACTACTCATGAGCATATTTCAAATTAAGGATCTTTTTGGTTAACTGTAACTTTAATATCCTGTTTTTTGCTTTATTTTGTTTATTTGTGAACCTTTTGAGGTTGTTGAAATTATTTTACACCAAAAGTTCTTCTCCTTCAAAAACTGTTTATAATACTCTAAATTAGTTTTGGAGTGCTACGAGTATATGATTTGGCATAACGTCGCCTGGCCTGAATATTTCTTCCCCAATCAAAGATTTTCTCTTTTCACGCGGTTCGGTTCATTATTCATTCTGAATAATACACCTATGTTGTTGATTAGGATCATTTTTTACAACCCCCCCTTCAAAATTTGATACTTTACGAGTCAAGACATCGGGATACAAATCTGCAATGTCCGTCCGCCATCCGGGCCATTTTGTGCCATTAACGTAGTCTAAAAAATTCGTTCTTTCGCACTAAAATCCCATTTGGTATCTAGTTGCGCTTGGCAATCCGATCGGACGAAGCCCATGGTTGTTATGAGCAGGAAACGGTTGAAAAATTTACAAAAACAGTTTTATCGCAAATACGCCGTGTTTTGGTATCGTTTTCAAGGTATTTTTTGATCATGGGTCGAATGAAATGAGTATCTGACGTGTACAACTGCGTATAGTGACATTACAGGGATTATAGTGAGCCAAAGTCTACTAATTGAAAGAACACACAGGAACTACATGGTAAGTAACCGTTTCATCAAAAACGTGTACTCCCTCCTTCCCGTGTCATCAAAAACCCCTCGCCCGCTCGACTCGGGGGGGGGGGGGTCTCGAAGTTGTGAGACTCTATCAAGCTGTTCAAGAGAATAATAAACCATCGTGTAATAATTTGTAGGGTTTTAATATTGAATTTGTAGAACCTTCGGTGGGTGAAGCTCCAGTTCCCAGCTAAATATTTCTCTTAAAGGGAACTGCTGCATGTCTGGTCTGTGAAAATATACGAGAACTTCGGTTTTTCTTAAAAATACAAAAAATACTATTAAAAAAACATTAACAAGAAAGGTCCCCACCAAATATGCCTCAAATCTTCAACAAGCCGCAGTGCAGGCCGGACTTTTTCGTTCGTATACATTACAGGAAAATATTTTCCCTCATGTTCTTGTTCAAACAGTCCTCCAAGTGCAAAGGAAGATGCATCAGCAGAGAGCCTAGTTGGTGCATTACCATCGAATGGTGGCAAAGCAGGAGAATTACAAACGATATTGATAGACTTGAATAAGAGACGGGTTTTAGTTGAGCACGAACTAGTAATTTGAAAAGTTGGTATATCACAAGATTAAAGACTTAAGATGTACAAAGAAGAGGTGACTTCAACAGGATATTATTTGAGTATATAAGCGCAAACAATCAGAGCTCTGAAGGCGTGAAATGGTGTATGGGGAAGGAAGGAGAAATCCAAATTAGATGTCGATGATAGGTTTGTTGGGAGAATTGGAGACGACCGACTTACTCGAAACTTCGTAGGGGAATGAGTTTGGGAGTAGCTGTCTGTTGTGGAGAGTGAACAGAAGGTTCGAAAAGCCGGTTCAGAGGAAATCCATTGCCGTTGGAAATGACCGCGGCGGTGGAATTTCTGTAGGTAACAATAAGCGGTTAAGGGCGAAGGTCTTTAGGGAAACAACGACTTTGCTAGGGCCGGAGAGTCCTGTGAGGGTAGGTGCGGGAATTCCGAGGTCAAAAAACGCATGCTGGTTCAGCGTTTTGCGTCGAACAGATATTTATCATTTTCATAAATGCGTCCACGTGTACCCGTATCTATATGAACTCAACATTTTCTTTCAATAATTCTCTCAAATTAAGCGATCTCATATGTCGACGGCACCACTGAAGCTGTAAAGCGTTTATGAATAATGAAAGCGTTTACGAGTCCGATAACGATGGTTGATGTACCAGACATTTTACTGTGTGTTAATATCAACAAGCGAAGAGAGGAAGGCGATAAGGGAACAACGTTCTTCGCTGTTAAATGCACGAGAGTCTGTGTGGTACGGTTTTGATGAGTGAACTTGAAAAGCCTAGTTTGGTTTAATCTCTCCCCACCTCCGTCCTTCACAACCGACGACTATGTGGCGTGTACACATCCTCTGCCTCGTGTCGCACACCGATGTTTGACCCGCTGCGGAATAGAGCCGTGTAAAACACGGAGTAAATGGAAGAGTTGTCGTCAAACAGCCATTCCAACTCTTCCTCTCCCTTCCCCACTAATCCCTCTTTTACGGCCGATTCGATGGAAATTCCAAGTTTCTCCGTTCGAGTTTTCATTTGAGCAATTTTACCGGAGTTTAGAGGAAAAGGGGAACCTCCTCGATTCCCATTTCAACGGAGCTTTGAGAATTGAGCGAGAGACGGATCGCCTTTTCACTCGGAAAACGGCTCGTAACTGCAGCTCCCACAAAAGATGTGGACGATGGGAAAAGTTGCCAACTCCGGCGATACAGCGAAAAAAAAAGAGGAATAAAAACGATAGGCCGTTCGTGCGCGCAAAAAGAGGAAGGCGTTTGTGTTATAAAATGCACCCGTTAACTCGGTAATGAGCTGATTTGAATATCGGGGCTCTAGAATCTCGTATATCTGATGGCCGTCGAACGGCTTTGGATCGAACACGATGTGAGTCAAAGTTGCGTTCGGCTCGTTGAATTTTCATTAAAATGTTCTCTTCCCCCACCCCCGGCTCCCTCAAATTAAATCCGACGAATTAATTGGAAAACGCTACGGATTTTACCAGACGCGATAGATTCTCTCGACAAAAAGAGACAAAGTTGAACAATTTCGATTGGCGATGTTCAAACTTTACTGTGGAGTTATCGAAACCAGGAATTTCGCTGAATCAACGCTAAGCACTCGAGGAAATATCAGTTGCGCCGTTTCACACAGCTTTCCCTAGTTCTACTTAAATTCACTGGGTTTCGTGGCTTCTGCTACTAATTCTATTCATATTCCACTCAGTTCATTTAATCTTGGTAAAACACAATTTGACGATGGCGAAAAGAGGTAGCATTTAGTTTCGGAATTTATCGTGCTGCTCGTACTAATTCCCTGACCATTATTGAGCACTTGGTACACAGAGAATTAATGAGGCTGCAGTCTCGATTGTTTTTCCAGAGTTATCGGATAAACAAGTTGAGGATCACGCGGACAGTCTTTAATGACGTAAAAGGGACCTTTGATACGGTTTGTTGGCCCAAAATCCTTCCAAGAGCGCCATCCGATCCAACTTATTCCAGCTACTTGCGAGCTTACTTGAGGAGGGAGCACGCAATCAGCGCATCAACTCCAATCTCCAGGCTTTGATCCCATCGTCTTCGTAGATGATATAGTCGTGACTATTGAAGCCGCGAAACTTTTGGTTCTAGATGCAGCACGCCTGGTTAACGACTGGTGCGCCAACAACTGTTTTTCCCTAGCAATTTTCAAAATTCAACTAATCGTCGTGAAGTCCACATTCGTGATCCCCTTCCGAACTATTGAAATCTCGACGGAAGTCAGAATAACAATTCCTAGGGGTCGTCTTCTGCCCAGAAGAATTTCCCTAACAGACCCATTGAATATCTCCTAGGAAAATGCCCACATGGGGAGCATCTGAAGATGAACGCATTCGCTACTACACCGCAGTTTCCCTTCCCATTGTACTGTATGCAGCCGCAGTTTGGTTGGTGCATCTGTCTCCATGAGATCGCCAGCGACCCAAGACACTCCAGCGAGAAGCACTAATGGGGATCCTGCCTGCATACATGTCTTACCTAGCATTACAGGCATTCGCAGGGGCCCCACAACTGGACCTCCGTCTCGATGTGGCTGCTCTGAAGTACTGCATCAAGAACCCTCGCACATTACACGGGCAGCTTACAGACTCTGATCCCAGAACTTCTGCAACAGGGCACAGAAGAAGAAAAGCGGGCCATCACTCGAGAGTGGCTCATAAACCACTGGCGAGCCTGCTAACAGTGCCAGACACATGTACAGAATACTCCCATCCCTGCAGGTGCGCATGGACAAAAAGTGGTGGCGCCTCCGTCATTTCCAGTCACGCAACTGTCGGCAGCATTTCTTTAAGCGACTGACCTGCCGCTGCGGCGAGAATGTGGTTGAGGACGTTATTTTTTAATCTTCCCTCAACAGGGTGGCTCGAGAACGAAACCGCACCCAGGGAAGGGCAACCACTGACCAACTACAGGCCACCAAAGGGCACATCCGCCGCTTCACAGCCTTTGCCCACGCGTGGGCAAGCTGGCGATGATTGCTCGAGGCTTGGAAGCCACCTAACCTCACGCCCACCTAAGGTGGAGTGGTGTAAATACAAACCACCCCCCAGCGAGCTCAAAATGTGGGGAAATAACCGTTTTTCAGAAAATTCACGCACAACAGAAGAGCTAATTAACTAGTTAATTCGATAAAATGAGCCTCCAGGTAGTTAGTTCGGCCTGGCTCATAAAGCCCATTAGGTATCGCTTAGTTTCGGAATTTATTGTGCTGCTCGTACTATTGCCCTGACCATTATTGAGCAACTGGTACACAGAGAATTAACCATGCTGCAGTCATGACTTGTTTGAAAAGGATTATAATCACCTTTCCAGCGTGGTAAGATAAAAACTTTTAAAAACGGTAGTAAGTGTGAGTAACGAGCATTACCAAACAAACTTCGTACAGGTGCTTGATTGTTGGAATACCACTCCAATTCTGAACATTCTAGTGAGTTGTGAGAGAAGTTTATAATGATATAGCTGCGCTAAAATCAATATCAATAAATTCTAAATTCCTTTTTGTTATAGATAACTCGAAACCTTCTTTCGTGCTTCTCCTTTGTTTCTGGTTTTGTTTAATTAATGAATCGTCAAGTAACATTATTACACTCTTAATATCGCCAATAAGTCATCATCACGAAAACCTCCGTTCTCCCAAAAGGTTGTGGGGGATAAAATCAGATTCGAACGCTGGGCATCCCAAAGCCTAGAAATTAGGAAAACTAATTGTATCCTCCGTATATTTTAACAAATGGAACTCAGTCACAGCCGCAGTTATCTCTAAAAAACAACTAGGAGCAGCGATATCAAACAACTAGGAGCAGCGATATCAAACTGTTTACTCCGTTATCAATTGCCGTCCTCTTCATTTTCATTACTGTCGTTGTGGTTGTTGTTGCTACCTTCCAATTCTTATTCCCGTTTATGCGATCGTTCCCCAACCTCGTTTTTTCCGTGCTCTCTGTAGTATTTTCTTATTCCCAATCCCGGTTCCTTTTCTTTCGGTTCCTTCCGTGGCACCATTGTCACCGCGACATTCAAGTGACTGGTTCGAACGTTCTTTATCTCAATATTTATTTTTACCCAGCGATTTGCTTTGTGTTGTGCCTGGACCAGACTCTATATCGAGATAACTTATATTTTTGACGTTTTACGATTACGCAGTTCATTATAAACGTTCATTCACGTTTTAACCCATCCCCAAGAAGCGGTTATTCGTTTCCAAAGGGTGCATATCCTGAATGTACACAGGTGTTCATGCTGTCTCTCACAAATCCACCAAATTGGGTGCTCATCCGGACATCTAGAAATCTGGTGAATCTATACGCTACACTAATGCAAACCTGTTTTCGCAGATTCGTGCGCCCATTTGTAATAATTTCTACATATTCTTTCCACTTTGGGTTGGCGCTTTATGAAGAATACACTCCGCGCGCTCAACTAATTCTCTCGTCTAGTTCTTATAAGTAACTCTGCAAAATATGGAAGCAACGTTCCTGTTTCTCAACATAAGGGACTTGGTGAACCCGTCCAGATCTTCAGTCGTTCACATTTAGGGTTTATAACTCGTTCAACAAACCAACTTTTATCGTGAAAGGGTTTGTGAGCGTATAGATGAGATTGGAGAGCTAATCAACTGCACGGATCAAGAAGAGCCGCCCCAAGAAACGAGCTCTAAGTTAATTTTACAGTTAAGTTAGTTTAAGATTTGTTAACTTCAAAATCAGGATCGAGTGAAGAGGCGTTAGACGTGAGACTATACGAAAGACGGGTACCACCACCGAGAGGGTAAGCTCTGAAAGGACATATGTCAACAAACCCGGAGGTAACTAAACAATATAGTTAAGAAACTCCAACTTAACACTCAAGTAACAAGCCGGGAGATACAAAGCTAACAGACGACTCGTCCCCCGGAGCTCAACTTCTATTTTCGGTTAGAAGTTTCTCGTAGGTAAGTTTCTTTGAAGGGAAAAACGGGTAACTGTCAACGCCACTTTGGATTAGTCGGTTGACCAACGAGTCCGCTTCTGACAGTTGGAACTTCCCTTTCACCGCAGTCGATGTTAATCCTGACCAGAAAAGACCGAGATTCAAACTTTAGATTTTCAAGTTTGTTTATTCAAGTTGTGCTTTCATTCTGTTGGGTGATCGAAAGCAATTGTGTTGGAGTGTAGGTCCCCGTCGAGGTTAATCAATGCCATAGTCAATGATAGATTTGCAGTGGGAGAGCTCACAGCTGCTACTGTGACAGCAAGAGAAAGCCGACGTGGATATTTGAATACATGCAGCTGTAACGGGTACATTGGCCTGCTCCCTAAGCTGCATTAGTCATGAAGCTCCACCGCTGACGCTGTTGCAGCGGAACCAAAGAAATTCGACTTCAGAGATTTTCTGTGTGGGGTTTATAGTAAACTACACCTACATTGTAATTGTGGATGAAAGAACATAACGCATTAAAGAGGGAATATATCCCCCCGCATTGACTTACGGTCCATTGACAGCCCCCACTAGCCCGTATAAAGTTAATTCAACAGTTAAAAAGAAGGCTGAGCGGACAATCTCCAGCGGCCTCCTTTCTTTAAAGACTGTCAGCAGGTCGGACAGTTCCCCACGAAGTCTGCACGTGTCGTCGCTCTTCTAAAGAAATCAGTCAGACCCGCGCTCATAGAAATCACTCGGCCTTTTTCCCATATTGGTCAAAACGTTAGAATGAATGAATGAATGATGATATATATTTCCGAAATATTTACATATATAAGGAAAACAAAACAGCGAAAAAAAAACACAAAGAGAAAATCAATATTAATTCCTGTCCTGTCATGGAAACTACCCCCCCCCCCTCATGGATCATTGATCCGTGCCAAGGGGGGGAGTTGCAGTAGTGGATTACTTCTTATTCTATATCAATTTATAACATTTCGTTCCTCAAATATTGACCTAAGATTTTACATAAACAACAAGTTACTATATACCTACCTACTATGCTTAAAAGAAAAACAGAAAAATAATATATGCAAAAAAAAAAAAGAAGAAGTAATAATTTATCAAATAGAATAAAACTGCACATCATGGCATCACATTCCGAGGGAGTGGCAGCAATGAGGTACGAGAAGACTGACTTTTTGTAAACCATTCTGCTGACGGAATGAGGGTGGGCCAGAGAGCTCGATACGGTCCGCAAGATGTATGGCAGGTTGTGATACAGGAGGCGAGACGTAGATATTAAGCGGCTAGGTGGGATGGGTATCACTGCTTGGGTTGTTAATCTCACTGCACGGGTACTCTGTTCAGATGAGTTCGGCTTGTTGGTATCCAATATTTCAGGATGCTTCTGGAAGTAAAGCAGAGCGTGCTTTATATAGAGCTGCTTCATAGTAAAAACTTTGGCCTCGTCAAACAGCTCAGCACTAGGGAACCTCCGGGGTTTTTTTAGAAGTACCTTCAAAATAGCTCTTTGCAATACATTTACTGGTTCCAGCACGCTACTGTAAGCATTACCCCACCAGAGAACGCCAAAACCAAGTACTGACTGTACTAAGACTTTGTACAATAAAATGAGAGTGCTCTTCGAGAAGTAGTAACAGATGGTATGGAATATGTGAACAAATTTCCTGATTTTCTTCGCCAAAGCGATCACCTGGGCCTTCCAATCAAGACTCTCATCCAACACTAACCCTAGGTACTGTGCGCTTCTAACTCTCTCTATTTCCGAGCACCCACATGCCATGTACTCTGAATTACAGAAGTGCAATTTCAGGTTGTAAGGATGAGGGTCCTTGTCTCTGGCACGGGAAAACAATAGGTATTTTGACTTATTCACGTTTATGGTGAGAAATTGGGAGTTGAGCCATAAGCATGTTATTCATTCCCTCATTTGCTCGAGTAAAAGCCCCTTGCCATGACTCCTGTTCAAACAGGAAGGCTGCATCATCGGCGAATAGGTACACCTTTCCGCTAATGGGTATTTTCACAATATCATTGATAGATATCCTAAATAAGTCTGGACCCAGCGTACTCCCTTGAATTATTCCAAAATTTACTGGGAGTATGCCACTTTCCCCCCTTGCAACACTCACCAACTGCCTCCTACCAGACAGGTAGCTCTTGAACCAAGATATCTCTTTCCCCATTACTCCATTACGTTCCAAGGCGCTGATCAATCTATTCCTGTCTATGGAATCGAAGCATTTGGCAAGGTCTATCAAGACCAAGATTCCATTCCTCTTCCTATCCATTAATTCATAAAGGTCTTTTGTAAGAGTATAATGAGCCTCCTCGACTCCAACGCCAGGTGTAAAGCCAAATTGCCTAGCTGTAATCAGGTTATGTTTGTTCAGATATGAATTCAATTGTTTTTTAACCCATTTCTCTAAGAACTTAGAGAGGATGCTTAGTAATGAAATAGGTCTAAAGTTGGTAAGCTCGACAGTTGATCCCCCCTTGTGTAAGGGGATTACTTGCGCTATCTTCCATACGTCAGGAAAAGTTGAACATTCTAGACTGCAGTTTATTATGTGGATGATTGGGCGTTTTATGAAATCAAAATAAGTTTCAATAATCTTATAACTTACACCATCAGCTCCTGGAGCCGATTTTCCATTCATTGCTTAGATGAGGCTTCTCAATTCATCTTCTGTAATGATTCGTGATGATCTTCTGTAGAGATTAGTGTTGCAGTCCCTCGAAGGAGTCCTGTGCCCCAACCCCGCAGGCAGACAATGTGGGTGTACCAAAGGAAGGTCCACGCTGGATGTCATTGTCGAAATCCACAACGTCGTAGCAGTTCTCATTGACATCAGCGGTGCGTTTGACAACCTTTGGTGGTCAGCGTTCCACTATGAGCTCAAAGGTAGAGGAATTCCCCGTAACCTGTACTTTTCGATCAGAAGTAACCTGACAGATAGAACTGCTACGATCGAATTCAGGCACGTCTCTGTCCAGTGAACAATTGAGAGGGGGTGCCTATAGGGCTCGGTCTTGTCAAGAGACTTATGAAGACTGACTGCGAGCCCAGGATGGATTTCAAAATTAAGATGAAATTTCGATACGTGGGTGAGCGGTTCATATTGAGGAGCTTCTGGCTGAGTACGAATTATTGGAATATGCCAACGGTACGAATAATAAGCCAGAACTGTCATTTATTGAATGGAGGAAGAACGACAAATAAACGAAATCTAAAATTATTTGCCTATTAGCGCTCCAGAACTAAAAGCTGTAAAAGGGTGTCAAACATCTAACGATGGAATGAACTACATAAAAATTATCGTTCTAAAGGCCCATCGAAAGCTACAACTCTTTTAAGACGCCTGGTTTTGAGTAACATGAAAACAGGAGGAGACGTGCGGGGCCAATGTCGTGATTTGACAGAGATGAATACTGTTATTCCTGGTAAGCTGCTCGCGACGATGCTGCTGTACAGCTTCCCTGATGGATGGACGAGAAGAGAAAACATCAAGTGCTACAACTGTTCTGGGTTTGGACATTACGCCCTTCTCCGAAAAGAGATAACTCTGAGAGGATAGAAGATGGCGAAACATTATTAGTATCAGAAGATTCGTTTCATCATGCTGCCCTAGTTTGTGCCAATGAGAATTCCACTTCTTGGTGCTTCGATAGCATATCTACATAACATATTTCCGGGTCAAGGTAAGTTGGGAAAACTTACCGAATTCGAATTAAAGGCTTAATCCGTATTTGGACCATTCGCCACCTCGAATTCGGTTCTCGAGTCTGTACCATATCTACCACTTCTCTTGCTAGTGATAAGGTTGGGGGCATGGAGGAGAAATGATAGCGAAGCCTTCATCTAGGGGAAGAACGCAGTTGCTTAGACCTCAGAGAGATAAGTGTTGTCGCTGAGAGACGCCTAAATGAGTGTAGACTCCAGCAACTGTTGTGATCGGTACAACGCACCGGTTGCGGCGAGTAAATGAAGGAATTATTCGATATCGGGGCCTTTCGTTCTTCATTTGAAACGTGTCGATTGCTTCCGCTCCCAATAGAAAAGAACAAAGCGGCACTCGTACTCTTTTGTTCGACTGATATTGGAATTCAAAAGTGTTCGGAGCGAGAAGGCAAACAACAACGTTCCGATTGTCTGGAGGTCTTCATTGCCTGTCATTCGAGACACGCGATGAATCGACCGATTTGCCAGGGCCCCGAAGCTGCCGTTGGACCTCAATCAAACGCTGGGTCAAGAGCAGAAGCGTTTCGTCGTTAACTTTCGTTTCAAGGTGGCGAGAGCTCCACAACTTGTTGCTACTGGGGATTCCTCACTTCGACCGCGTCACGGAAGCAATAAACCATCAAGTGGCCCGTACCTCCTTCTTTTCCGCCGAAACCTCTCAGCTCCGTTCCCTCATTCTTCAGCTTTAGTTGATTTACGTGACATGTGTGTACAATCCTAGTGAAACCAACTCGATAAATAATGAACTCAAATATTGACCCTACGAGAACGCCAGCCCGCGAGAATTTCCGAATGATGGTGGAATTGAAATACGGGATGAAAATTCAAGCTTTAATGGTTTATGAAGAAACGAGACTCAAGTGCAAATATCTTCTCATCCAAAATTTGAAAGATGAGTGTGTTGTTGGAAGGCTCACTATGAGGGGAGGACCCCTTGCACGCTCTACAACGCACTAGCACTAGCTATAGCGGGCACATAGCAACTCCACCTGCCACACAACCAACTGAGCGCGTCTTCGTGGATCGCTTGAAAGACGGGAATTGAAATAGTGCACCAACCTCCCTCTGTGGAAGGAATGAAAGGCACATTCAGCCCATTTGGATAGCGTCATCGCCCCTCACGAGAAGGCACCAATGAAACATGAGCGGTTCATGCTGAAAGCTCCTAGTGATCCTTTTGGATAAAAAACCATATTTCGAGGAATATGAGGATACCTGTTGAGAGAGCTCAGGTTGCTGTAATATTGGCCAAGGGCTTCCTATCAATTTAACTTTGTCGTAACAAAATGGGGTCAGAAATTGCCTGTAACACGACCGATCACGCGAAGCATTACACAACTTCCCTCACCCCACGTTCATTTCGTGGCTTTTCCTGCTCGTCCTATCTATTTTCCCCCCAGTTCATTTGAACTCGGTATTACGTAACTTCATATTTTATGTATAAGGTAGTAAATATTAATTTATTGAGGTGCTCCAATCATTACATCATCATTAAGTGCACAAGTCAATCATGAGACTGACCGTTTGACTTTTTTTAGAACGATAGTGGTTACTAATTAGGAATCATCCTGGATGCGGTGGTGGTTTGGATTTTAAGAATTTCTAGGTTGCTCCATGTTATTTTACGAGCGCTTTTGAGCTCCCATCGTGTAGGCTATTCATTGGGCTACGACCCTAATTGGTCTGAAAATGGTAAATGCGAATGAACTGTGCTACTATCGGTTTTGCGTGTAATTGTTGGGCGCACGATAGGGGGAGTTTAAGAACGGAATAAAAGGGAACTAGGTGAGCGTAAGTCAGGACTGTTTGCACTGTTAGATTATATAAGGGCGACACAAGGGGACTCGGAATACGCATGAACTGGTTGCGTGGAAAACTAGCTCGGAGAGAGACTGGCCCGAGAGTCGATAGAGGAATGTAGTGAGCACTGGGAGAGTGTATCTGGGAAGAGCCATGTGTGTCTTGGAGAAGGAGGTTAATCGAGGGAGGGTACGACATTTTGGAAAGTCCAAAAGGGACAATCCGTTGTCGTTGGAAGTTAAACTGAACTTAATCCTTTTGTCTGGACGAGAAGCCGACTGAATTGGCAGTTCTCAGACTTCCCCTAGGTATAACATGAAAAAAGCTCAAGCTCATGATCCCAACTACTTCAGCCTATGCCTAACAGTAATTTTTGATACTTCTTTGTGCCTTTGCCATTTTCTCATGTACGGGAAAGTTATGGTACTGTTGTGTACAGGATCCTCATTCTTTCGATGAAGTGTTACGTACTGCGTGTGTTGAGGAAATTCCCGGCTGTGTGGCATGAAGATTGTGCCCTTTTGTAATTCGATGTGTCTTTGTGTAGTGACCAGTGGCACTATTTGTTCCTTTTTCATCCTCCACAGGTACTGTACCCCTATTGAATGTTTTTTATTTATTCAACTCCATTCACAATTTTTTAGCATAATCGGCACAATATATCATCGCGTATGATGAATGACTGCATAAGTAGTAGTGAAATATGGTGTTATAAAGCTTCAATATAATATGGTATTATGGTGAAATTCAGCCCGTGGTAGAGAATGAATATCGACAAGAATGTAATGGACAGACCTATTCGTAAATCTCAAACATTTTTTATAATTTAAATACAATAGTATTCTCAACATAATATATCAACATGGTGGTAACTAGGAGTTGAATGAATTTTTACTTTCCTTGGCTCTACAAAGTAGAAAGAAAAGTTATGTAATCGGCAGGAAAAAAAAATTTTATTTTTCTTCAGATCTTGACGTTTCAGACCCTCCTGAGTCCGAAAACACTATTTGGGAAAATGGATTGTGGGTATGTGTGTCTGTGAACGATTTTTAGATAAAACCACCGTACCAAATCAGCTCAAACTTCATATCTCACCCGCAGGTTGCCATGGGACGCCAAAATAAGGGTATGAGCAAGATCCACCGAAAGTTAACTATAGCTATCAAAACACCAATTTTTTTTCTCAAAAACGGCTCTAATTTTTTATATTGATAACTCTCAATAAGGCAGCAATTCCATAAAATTCCCATTCGTGGAAAAATGACTAGAGCAGCACAATAAATTATCAACATTTTCGGCGTAATCGATTTTGGAGTGGCTTTTAGAGGAAACAACCGAACCATATCACCTCAAACTGATATCTAGCCCGCCGGTTACCATGGGGCGCCAAAATAAGGGTATGAGCAAGATCCACCGGAAGTTAACTATAGTTATCATAGTGATCAAAACACCAATTTTTTTCTCAAAAACAGCTCTAACGATTTTAATTAAATTTTTTATATTGATAGCTCCCAATAAGGCAACTATTCCATAAAATTCCCATTCGTGGGAAGATTACGAGAGCAGCACAATAATTTATCAAAATTTTCTACGAAAATCGGTTTCAGCGCGGTTTTTTCCTTCTAACTCCGCAGAAATGTTAGTAGAATGTTGAAAAAAATTGGTGCTGTATTCCAATCCAATACTTATACGGCGAGTGTTTAAAAACGCTCATGAGGTACATGGGACTCAGTCCAGAAATTCCTGAATTTTCACTACCGCCGTTTCGCTTACTACCAGCTCTAAATGTTTTTACCCAATTACTCTGCAAAAGTGATTACTATCCTCCTTCAAAAAATCGTCTGTAGAGCCTCATTAATTCTCTGTCTCCCAATCGCTCAATTATGGTCCGGGAATGATTTCAAGCAGCACAATAAATTCCGGAACTGTAAGCGCTACCGCTTTCTGCTGCCGTTGACCAAGTTCAAATGTACTGAGTGATTAATGAATTGATTAAGTAGAAAAAAGCCATGTACAAAGTGAATTGACGTAGAGCTGTGTGTTGTGTGTTGCAACGCACCAGATATTTATTTTCAATAATCTTATCGAGCGATAGTGCCTATGGCGTTCTAATGGGCCAAATGGCACGATAGAGCGCCAATGGAATTCCAATCCGCCACGCCAGACCTTTGTCACTGCAACTCCTCGTGAATGGTGAATTTCGGTGGCCTACTGGAGTGTTTGAACGACCGTGAAGGTGGAAAGCTCTGGGGTTTTACGGCTCTATGCGTGACAGACTCTCAAACTAAAAGGAGCTCGACGTTTTGGGAAGGTTACTGTTCGGCACAGGGCGAATTAATTGGAATATGGAGCTCGGGTCTCTCCCGAATCAACACTTAAGCTCTTCAGGATCGCGAAGCAGAAGCAGGTTTCAGGAATAATGACTCCCAATCTAGGCGATGAACTTCAGCTCTTCATAATTCATCCCGGTGGCCAAAAAACGTCAAGTTGCGGAAAGCCTCTCATGGGGGAGTAATGCACATGAGTGTATCTCTTTTTTAATCATTGGCATTACCTAACCGCGTAAATGATGGTAGGTATCTTGATCCATACGCAAATAATTTCTCCAGTCCAATATGATTTCACCTATTCAGGGTTTTTACTTTTTAAGTGATGTTGAAACTGCTTGTTGCGTGCTGGGTTTAAACTGCTGTTGAAAACAGGAGAAGTTCTTCATCGACACTTGAAAGGATAACCACCTACCTATCGTATTGCAGCGACAACTGGAGGGATGGAATGCCGTCCTCGTGAATGGCCACACAAATCTAGACGGTTTGCATAATTTTGCTGACTTGGTCGTGTTTGTGTTTATAGTTTGTTCGTGCGAAGTGTAGTTGAGGCCTGCTCAAATCGTGCGAGTACATCTTGGTCCACGTCCGTGTGTGTCTGTGCTCGCCCGTCGTAAGCAGTGATTTCCAGTTTTGGAGGGGTTTTGTTTTTTGTGAAGCACTGTGAATGAAGAGGTGATGATTGCGTTCATGTGTGAAGGGTTGGATGTGTTTGTGGTGTAACACATTAATGTCTAACAGCCCTCTCTCACCCTCCTGGCGTAGGAAGACAAGCCCCTCCCCTATAGGCGTGATATTCCTGTGTTGTGCACGTTTTTTCTTTGAAGTGCATTTAATCCCGTTTATTAAGTGAGTATGTGAAAACTGGGGTGGCAAATAAGGTTTTTATTGGGGCTTGTTGTTGTGAGTGTCTCCTTCAATGACGTCTCCTGATTGTAGGTCTACCTGCATGGTCTTCTGTGTTAATATTTGTGTCTGGACATTATCTAGTTAAAATGTCATGTTGACGCCTTGTGAGAATGGTTTCGGTAATTTTCCTAATTTTTGAAGCGGCTGTGGCGTCATACGCGTGAAGAAGGTAAGGTAGAGAATTTGTGGGGTGACGTGCGTCATCATGTAACCGTGTTCTCTTTATTAAGTGAGGTGGAGACACTGTTCAGTGTCAGGCAATACCAAACAGGGCCTACAGACAGGAGAAAGTCTGTTCAAATAGAAATGAGTAAATAGAATGCGAATTACGTAAGTTCGAAATTTCCGAAACGACGTTGTTCGAGTTGCTACTCAGTGAGTACGTGTTTTGCGTTAACTGTGAATGTCGTCCGTAACGACGTTCGTCAGAAGTGGTCTCTCCCGAATAAGACAGTCATTAAGGCAGTCCGAAAGAGGAGGCTATTTTTATCCGTCGCGGTTGTTTGTTTTTCTGAAGCCGGTACTGAACATTAATTCAGTAGAGTAACGAACGGGGAGAGTCGATGGTGAACTTGTCCTCGTCGGAGGCCCGACTCAGATCCGTCATGACGCGGTGAATTTCAAGGACTCGAACGTGGAAGGGCGCGGCTGTGTTCGTGGGCTCGTCGGTGGTAAATGATAAAGTGCGTTAAACCGATGGAGGAGGGAAGATTGATGAGCAGGGCTTGAGGGTATGCTCTGAGAAGACGCGGAGTTGGAACGTTCGTTGGCCTCGGGATTGAGAGGGATTTGGAGACAGACCCGAACCTCTTCCTGAGGATTAAACTGACGCCTACTTTTCTCTTGTACACCCTCACACGCCTTCTGATTCAATCCTTCCATTTGTCGTAATCCGTCTCTTGTTTTCCGTCGATAGACAAATATCGAGTC
Source organism: Pachypeltis micranthus (assembly GCA_020466155.1). Lineage (NCBI taxonomy): Eukaryota > Metazoa > Arthropoda > Insecta > Hemiptera > Miridae > Pachypeltis > Pachypeltis micranthus. The sequence goes on from CM035769.1 coordinate 48,003,040, forward strand.
CTCGGGACGGAACATCTTTCTGGAAACCATCTCCGCAAACTCCATTTCAGAAGAGGAATGCCGGAAGGTAGCAGAGTCGAATGCTCGTCCTCTCCATTGAACAACAATCCTTCTCTACAAGTCTATTTACGTGCTGTACAAATTAAACGATAAAAACGTCATTAGTATCAACAATAGGATTCAAAATAGATGCATGCTGGACGAATCATGTTATGTTCAGATCTCCGCTGATCACAACGGACGATCTTAAATCCTGCTATTGACAATTGTATGCTGCTCTCACCAAACACCCCAATCAAAACGCAAGAGCTATGCAGAATATACAGCCCCAGCCGAAGGCTCAATCGCAAAACCTTCTATTACAATGCTACAGTACTAACAAATTACCGATTGCTCATTAAATTATTCTGTTGTGGTGGCGCAAGCCGCGTTATCGACCTGTTTGTATGCAAAATTAGGTGCTGCTAATAGGCATATTCCGTGTTAACTAGAGCATGAAATGTACTGCAGTACTACCATCTAAAGGTATAAATTTAACATTAAAAATAACGTCAGATGCGGCGCATCACACAACTTTCCTCAGTTCGCTAGTTTTCTTAGCTTTTGCTAATGATTCGATTCATTTTTCTGTAAGTTCATTTGAACTTCTAAAACAGAAAGTAGTTACGCTTCGGAATTTATTGTGGTACTCCTACTTCTGCCACGACCATTATTTATCTAATTAGTACCCAGAGAATTAATCAGCCCGTAAATACGATTTTTTGATACGCATAATTATCGGACAAAACCGTGAGAAATGCTAGTAGGTGGAACGGCGGTCGTTGAAATTCCTGCATTTCTGGAGTATCTCCTATACATCTTATCAGCATTATTACACGCTCATCCTGTGAATACTTTCTGAAGATTTTAGTTACATTTGAGCGGAGTTAATCAGGGAAAAACGGCCGAAACGTTTGGTATTTTATTCTGCTCTCGTCATTTCCCCACGAATGAAACTTTTGTTGCGTTTTATGGTCGTTTGTTTCTGTGTATGTAAAAAACGTAATAAAAATCGTTTCAGCCATTAATGAGCATGAAAAATTTATTGTTTAGATCATTATGACAACTACAGTCAGCTATGGGTGGCTTTTTCTCATACCCTTTTCTTGGGGGTCTGTTTTATAATCGTGTCAACAGATACACACACACACACACACTGACCCAAATAAGTTATTTGTCAGACTCAGTAGGTTCTGAAACGTAAAGATCTGAAAAGAACTCAATGTTTTTTCAGCCGATTACATAACTTTTCTTTGCACTTCGTAGAGCTACGGAAATTAAAACAGCCGCGAATGGTTACACGATGGTTTATTATTCTCTTTCACAACTTGACGTAGTCTCACACGTCCCAAAACCCATCCCATTCTATTCAGCATCGGAAAATACCTGTAAACGATACGAAACATGACCAGACTACAAAGGATTACATTGTCCAGGCGCCTGTAGGAAATTGGCACGACATGGCGAGTGGAGCTGACGGGTGGTTGGAGTGAGATGAGAAGGAGTGCAAATGATGAAACGATTACTTTCGCTTTATTATCCCGCGAGTTCTTTCAATTAGAAGACTTTGGCTCACTGTAAGTACTAATGTTTTCACTGTTATCGGTTTACCCACAGTCGTATGACTCTGAGAACAGTCCCATTCGACCCAAAACCGAAAAATACCTAGAAAACAGCACCAAGCACAACTTAACTGCGATAAAACTGCCAAAACGGCGTTTTTGTTGATTTTTTAACCATTATTTATTTATTTATAACAACAATAGGCTCCGTCTGATTGAATCGCCGAGGAGGCGGGCACAATTAGATACCAATGGGGATTATTCAGAACGCGTTAAAAGCATCAAACGGCCTAGACGGCGGGCGGACATTGCGGATTTGAAATCCTGATGCCGTGGAACGTAAAGTGTTAAATTTTGAGAAGGGGTCATAAAAAAATTTTCCTGACCAAAAACATAGGTATATTATGCATAAAGAATAACCCAACCAAAGCGCGTGTAAGGAGAAAATCTCTGATTGGAGAAGAAACATTCAGGCCAGGCGACGTTAAGGCAAATGGCGCGAAATTGTAGCTTGAAGTCTCCCATTCAAAACGTGAGCCAGTGAGATGTCCTGCGTCCCAATAGCCCATCGTGGTTCACAGTTGGGTCAGAAATATTGAACATCCGGACGTCTGTGGAGCTATCGCTGGATTTAGTACATCAGCTACTCTGTGGCCATATGCTAAGCTGCACCTAATGAGATGGCACAACCACAGGGAAATCTGTAGTGGAGTGTTTGTGTCGTCACAACGTAACGAGAGTTGCTTTAAGACGTCTGCACGACACAGTAACGAGAATGTAGACTCTCTGGTTCAGTGATACCATTCATTGGAACAGATCTGGCGTAAGCGCTTCACGATCCATTTTTTGGGGGACCGTCAATCATAACACTTGAAGATGAAGTGTGTCAGATATAAGTAATTACCAGGTGACTGCATCTCACTTGGGGGTATCAAGGACCAGCAGGGATCTTGGGGAGATGACAGGCTGTCGGGCGCGTTAGAGAGGTTTAGAAATAAATGAACCTGGTGAGTGTGAGTGAAGACTGTATTACACTTACAGAATATCGATATGAGGGTTTCAAATACGTAAACTGGTTACGCAGGGAACGAGAGAGTAGAACGAGTTAGTTGGCAGAGAGCTTTTAACGAGTGTCTATCGCAAGAACTGAGAGACGAGTGTGTTGTAGAAGAGCTGAGAAGAGAGAAGAGGATATTGTGGAGTACAAAAAGGGGGAATCCGTTAGCGCTTCAGAAATTAAACTGAACGTAAGCCCTCGAGAAGCCGATTGAACGGGCAGCTCAAACTTTCTGATGGCTAACTTGAAAAAGGCTCCAGGTCAGAAATAATTGGGCTGAATGTTCCTGGGAAAGGCCCAAGTTCAAGTTTCTAACTAATTCGGCTTGTGCCGAACACAGGCTTTCGTATGTTGCATTGTGGTCGCCCAAATCCTTCGGGGGGGCTCTATGGTGAGACTGAGGATGATAGTTTTCAATATCTTCTTCTTTCAGGTTCAACCGTTGGGCTCCTAGCTGTCGCCCAGTGGCTAATCCTGCAACACACACACACACACAAACTTCGCGCCCAATTTAGGTTTTTTGCGCCCCCTTAGGTTTTAGGTAGGTTGGCTTCAAAACTTTAAAACCTGAAAACCCTAGTGCGGCTAGTTTTACACCATCGCAATATTTTTCTCGCCTTTTGGGTAGCGGAATGTCAAAATAAAACACAAATGTGCGCAGTGTAGAAATGAAGAATATTTGCATGTCAATTAGACGAAATTATGAGGCGTTTTGTCGCAAGGGAGACTTGTGTAAATCCCCCTGATAGTGAAATAATCCGTTTTATACATCAAACCTCCTTTCAGAAATTCAATAAATATTTGTTGTTTAATATTTACGCTCATTTTACTTATTCAAACTTGAGCCCTGGAAATCAAATCATAGGCTTCACGGCTTTCACTCCATTTAAGCAGAACCAAGGGCCTCTCAAAGGTCGGGGAAACTTCTCGAGGTAAAAGGAACAATATACCAGGCGATTTTGCGTGAGTGAAAGAGGGATCCGGCTTACGGGCCTGTAAACCCCTTCCAAAGCTCCGCCCAATATGCTTCATATTTTTGTTCTTTTCCCGAGGGAAAAAATTTACTGAGCCAGTGGCCCAGACAGAAATTCCCCGGTGATCTTTCCATATTTTTTATCGTTAGGAAGTATTTTGATCCGCCGACGAAATTCCAATTTAGCAGAACGATTTGCTGTGCAACTGCGTGGGCGAGTGAGATGCTGGGACGAATTGACTCAACACGAACTATCCTGGCAATGGTAAATATCTGGTCCGTAGCAACACACAACTTTCCGCAATCGACGACCTGCCGTCTCACTTGAAACACTCCTTTTACATATCAGGTGCGCCGCATCCCATAACTTTCTTAAGCTCGACATAAATTCGCTGGTTTTCATCGCTTTTCCTGCTGATTCAATGTATTTTTCTCTCAGCTCATTTCATTTGATCTTAAAACACTTGGAATGTGGTAGAGCCTATGGTTCCGGAAGTTATTGTGCCGCTTGTACTAATTCCCTGACGATTATTGAGCAATTGGTACGAAGAGAATTGATGCGGGGGGGTAGACACGATTTTTTTGAGAATGATAATAGGGAAGGAATGTCTGGAGTAGCACTTATATATCTAATGGCTGTTATTGAAGACTAATCGTATTGGTATTGTACTACCGCGTCAATTTTTCTAAGATTGAGATCATTAAGAGTGATTTTTGAAGGGAGTTTATAGGGGAAAACGCTGGAAGTTATTATACAATGGTCGATTAATCTCTTGAACAGCTTGACAGGGTCTCACAGCTTCGGGACCCATCCCATTCGGTTCAGCATCGAAAAATACCAGTAAACCACACGAAACATGACCTGACTACAACGGAACGACGAAAACTAAATATTCCAGGCGTGCGTAAGCGTCTGTAGGCAATTGGCATGACGTGGCGAGTCGAGCGGGCAGGTCGTTTTGATGAGCCGAGAAGGAGGGAGTACTAACAATGAAACGATTACTTTCACTGTAGTTCCCGCGAGTTGTTTCAATTAGTAGACTTTGGCTCACTATAATTACTTCAATTTCACTATACGTCTACACGTCTGATGCTCATTACATTCAACCGAGGATCTAAGAATACATTGAAAACGATACCAAACATAGGGTATTTGCGATTAAACAACCAAAATTGCAATTTTTTAACCATTTTCTGCCCATAACGACCGAGTAGGCGAGCACAACTAGATACCAAATGGGAATTTTGGGCGGAAGAACGAATTTTTTAGACCACGTTAAGGCACAAAACAGTCTGGACCAGTGACGGACAAAATTTTGCTCGAACTTCGGCACTTGCCCCTAATGGGGAGCCCTTGTGCCGACCCTTCCCCAAACATCAAATCCAACTGACTTGAAGCTGTTTGTCTGTAGGCGCAGGAAAGTCCGGCCTGCCCGTTCAGTTATTTCCTAAGCTGACAACAGTATTTCCCTTGCGGAACTTTCCAACTTACCCCCTCCACTCCCACTCAGTTCAGCTCTTCTCAGACCTAATTCGAAAACCTCACCTCTCTCTCCACTTGCATTCCCCGCAACCAGTTCATTTATTCAGAGACCCCCTTATGTTGCGAAAATACTTTCTCACACTCATATCGCTATTGCCCTCAGCGCTCACCACGTTCATTCTCATTTATTTCTTTTACTCCAACTCAAGCTCTCTCACCTGTGTGCCCAACAGATACATACTAATTACTAATGAGCCACATAACTTTCCTTAGCCTCACGCCCATTGTCAGCCGATTACATTTTTTTCCTTTTTACTTCGTAGAGTCAAAGAACCCTACGCCCCATAAACGCCTGCTCATGAATTCCTTGAGCCGTGAATGGACATGACATGAGTAGGAGCACCTCCATCCTCATCAGTTTGCACCCCTGCGCTGTGCCCATTGCCTAGCAGGGCCTAGAAAACGTAAATTTTCGTCGTTCTGGTATAGCCGTCATGTTTCGCATCGTTTACTTGTATTTTTCGATGCTGAATCGAATGGCATGGGTCTCAGAAGTGCTTCTACTGAAGTTGGTCAACCTGAGGGAGTGCTTTCCTTACCCACATTTCGTTATCCTTAACTATTTCTGTACCTATCCGTGGAACAACGTAACTGGGAAAACGAGATTTATCGAACAGTAATTATCGTTTTTTCAATTTCCTCGACAACGGCTGTAACAGTTTCGACCAAGGATACTCTCAACGAACTAAATCTTTCCGCAGAAATCCATTTACGAAGATACAACAGGTAGATCATAAGGCAGTTGCGGAATGATGTGTGTTGCTACGCACCAGGTATTGTACAGACACAGTTACGGACAAAGTGTAGGTACTAGTTTGTTGAACGACGAATCTCATTTTCCGAGCAATCGTGGCTTATATTTCTGTTCAACAAATAGGTGCAGAAATAGTTGTGGAGAACAAAATGCGGATGTAGATTGCTAGAAAGAGAGCACTCCGTCAGGTTGACCAGTTTCAGTTGTGGTTACGCTGAAAATTTCGGAAATGTTAAAAAGCAAACGGTTTTTGACTTATCTTGGTTGTCATCACTGTTTAACGGTCTGTCTGCTGAAACTTAATGGAGAACTCAAGAACTGGGTTAGTTGAGTATGTTGCATGACAATTTGAAACCAAACAGGATTCAGAGGTCCATTTCACCCACGCAGCCTTTTTCAAACAACTCGAGAGCGACTACTGAGACTGTTTAGAAGCTGTGTTTGCCCGTTTTTTTTTTCTCCAGAATAATCCGAATGGCACCATTCGCGGCTCAACAACTGGGTTTGTGAAGCGCGTTCATCTCGAAATCTCTTTATTGAGGCCGAGGGAACGGCTCGAATTCGGCAGAGAAATGTCTGTTCTCTCGATGGTTGGGCTTCAAGAGGTAACTCGGTTGTCAGTCTGAAGAGCCTCAAACCCGCTTAATAAACGTCAAATGTAGCGGAGGAACTTCCGCCCTGATCCCATAAAACCTGCCAGTTATCGATGTTCGACTGTGCGAAAGACCTGGAATGAATTTTCGTCGTATAGGGACGAAGCCGATTGAATTATCATACGATTTGAAAGGCCTCCCCTAAACACCACCACCAGCACCCTTCTCTCCGCGACCTTTTTAGCACAGGTCCCGTCAGAGGAATATATTCGGATATTGGCGACTCCTATCGCGTCCTTTCGAATTTATTCCCAACCTTTTCCGCGTGAATCACATCTTCTGAAGGAGATAAAACCGTTCGACTTCCTCAAATCCCGCAACTCGGTAGACGATTTTGACAATCTGAGCTGGCAAACAGTGCAAACACGGGGCCTAACGTGCATCTTCCTTCACGACCCAACGAAATCCTCAATAAATAAATGAGAAATGAGCCATTTCTTTTTCAAAATAGTCAAACAAGCTTCCCGGGAACAGTTATGATTGCAAAAGTAAGCGCGAATGAACGTGTTCCTTGTTCTGTACTGATCGAAAGCGCACAATATCGCAGCGTAAGCGGTATATTTTAAACTAGTGCAAGGGCTGTTATGTGTTTAGGGGATTTCTCTTAGAAATCGCCCGTACACAACGCGCGAGTGGAAGTTCGTGTCGGAACCCAATATGAATAAATCAGACGAATACCAAAAGCACGCCTTATATTATAAATAAACAAAATAACACTTCTTGGGGAGAAAACGGGATAATGAAATAACACCCACTTTGAATGTATTAGAAAAGACTGAAATGAAATGAAATGAATCGAGCCCTATTTTCTATATTAACACACAGCTGTGAGCTGGAACTTGGAGCACATGAAGTTGGGCAGCTCAATGGCTGCCCTAGCTACCCGGTACATGCCATGTCTACACCCGAGATACCATTTATTAAAGTAAATGCCGGTTATTTACTTTTGTGCTTCGAACACACTTTCTTTCATCTCTGTTCTCTTTCATTCACTGTCTTTCTCGATGGTGGAGGGTGGGGGCGGAGGAAGGACACGAGATCCTAAGAGCTGGGTTACTCGAGGGGGGTTTGCATTGGGCATCCGCTGACTCTGGCAAAACTTAACAGCAATCGGAGCTCCGATCCATAATTCCCGACTTTCGTCGAGAATTATGAACCATTGTCTTGACTACTAGACCACGATCGCCTGGTGCCTTTAAAGGGAGTCAGGCGGTACAGTTGCACCCCAGCCTGACGCTTCGTAGCTGTTGGGGGAGGGAAAAAACAAGTTCCACGGCCACACAATAGGCCCATTTGCGACTGCAGTGGGGGGTTGTTTCGGTTGCCAGCAGTATGACATAATAAATTTTGTTCCACGCTAACATTTCAACCTGTTTGTTATGGGCAATAGGCCTTTTAGAGGGCACTAAAAGTAAAATAAAAGAAGCCTCCAAACCTGCTTTGCTCCTTACTATATTTACATAACATTTAATAAATGAAAAATAAATTCGCTTTCTGGTAAAATAATATTCCAAATAAAAATGAAAGAAAATAAATCAAATCTGAAGGAGGAATTGTTGAAGTCCACGGCTGTATATGAGTCCCTATCGTTGGCGATAAGATGCGTAGATCTTGTAGTCTTCGAACAGCTTTATTCTTCGGAATTTTCTTCACTTGAGAGCTCCAGCAAGGAATGTATAGTTGATATTGTATACGTTGGTACTGGAACAACCTGCCTAGAGAAAATTTCAAACAGGTAGAAAAAGAAATGTTCAGACCGTGTCGCGTGGGCAGAGGAATATGGAGGAATGGCGGCTGTGGTGGACCTCTGGTCGCGGCTGACAAGTTCTTTACCACACCACCTCCACCATAACTTCGCCATATTTTACTTTACATTCACCATATCTTTTACAAAAAAAAGGAACTTGAGTGGAGATGCCCTGTGATGAACTATGATGAGTGCCTAAACACAGCCTGAGATTACACATCATTTCTTCTTTAAGGGAGCAATGTTAAAATATTCGAAAGTATTCGAATCCACGGAATCGCAATGGAGGTGATTCAACCGCGAGCTTCGCCTTGAAAGGTTGGCAGTGAATTGGCAGAAAATGATACCAACCACCAACACTAATAACTGGGGTACTGTATCGGTTCAAAAGGGGCAGCTTAGAGAAAACCCGAATGGTGCCTTCAAAGGAAATGAAAATTTACGTTTGACAATAGCTCTTAAGCTCATGTGCAGCGTTGCTTACAAGTTCATCTTTGCGCGGCATGTTCTTAATAGAATTGGATCGAAGTGACGAAGTGTCTTTCAGCACATTGCGCTCTACAGTATCCGTGTGCATATTTTGTTTCCCGTGCGTGTTTCTAAGGGATGGCATTGAACGAAGATACAACTCTCATAAACGTAACACAGACCGTTGAATTTAAGGGGGTTGCGACAAGTTGTGCTTTGCTACGCACCGCATCATATGAAGGCATTGTCTTGCAGGCTCAATATTGAAGCGTTTCATTATGGAAGCAGAAGAATTGCGAAGAAGCATTGCGTCCATAGGCTGAGAAATCTATGAAAGCGAAAGGAACAAAGGATAAATATACCAGGAGGTCGCTCACCTGTACTCAATCTTAAAACAGTAAAAAAGCAGGGAAAGCTCGATTGAGATTCAACGCCGGGAGTCGTTAGGATCACAATGTTAATGACCACAGGCCACAGGTTAATACGCCATACGCGACTATATTAATTTGTGGCTTCCTAGGCAATTGATCACTTTATTTTCTGGGCCCGATAAGTGCGTGTGGGGGTCAGCATCGAAAATCGCAAAACTCGTTCAAGATTGGTTCGTTAGTGATAGCCTGATGAAGGAAAGGCCTTGGAAATAATAGGATTATAGGGCTTATCCCCCCCCCCCTACACAACCACCTTTAATCCTCACATTTGCCCGGTTCGTTTCTGAATAAGAGGCGTTTGGTAGATGCCGTAGCGAAGTGAAATCGCGGTGAAAAGCGGTTTTAATCGTTCGTTTTTCAATATCGCTTTTCCGCCGCATTTCTTTTATTTCCGCCGCTTCATTGCAGGTTTATTGATATTCATTCCTGGGCGGGAAGAGCACAGTCTGCACGATTTTAAATGCGTTATTTGAACGTGGCCAATGACAAAGAGCTCCCGACGAGATGTCAATATTTTTCTAACTGTCCGATAAGAAAACTTGGCTGGTAGCCGTTGCGACTGTACTGAGTCTAATGGACCATATAGGAAAATACCGAGCTATGGACATCGAATAAGGTCATTGTTGTGAGGTGCCGTATCGAGATTTTGGCTCTCAGTGAGCGAGCACCAATTAGACCGAAGCTTCTACACTACACATAAAAGTACGATTTCTGGAGTTATAGCTGTGGCGGCAATAAAAGTTGAGCTTTCTTAAGATTTTAGCGTTTTAAATCTAATATTGTCAGAGTTTGCGACTACTCTGCATGGTTTGGTTGATGGACAGGGACTTAGGCAGTGTCAGACTTCTGAGGGCATTCACAGGAAGAATTACCGGCACTTTCACGCCGGTCGTGTGGCAGGTGTACAAGAGGCCGGGATGCTGTATATGAATGCTTACCGTCATGCCTGTGGTAACCTGTTTAAGTCACTGAATCAAGTGGTGCAGGTGTGTCCGCTTACTCATGGGGTCCGAGTCAAGCGTCATGACGCGGTCTGTAAGCAGGTTGCTGGTGCATTGTGATTGCTGGGAAGTGGAAAGAGAGCGGCACTACCGGGTTGTCTCTGGAGAACGACTGAGGCCTGACATCGTCGCTGTTGGTCCAGCCCAGTCTGCAGTGATCCTGGATGTCCAGGTGGTATCTGGCAGCCGGTTTTTTGCGATAACTTGGCAAGCCGAGAAGCTCAGCTGGTAACATCAGGGTGTATGGTGCAAAAGAAGTGCTGAGGAGATGCGTTGGCTCTGTGTATCAGCTGGCGTTCTCCGTGGTATCACCGCCCATGTGTCGGGTCTTACATGAACTGGTGGTCGTTCTACCCTTCTGTCCTTCCCCGTCCCTATCATCCTATCCATAGAGCTAGGTTACTCTTCCTTACTTTTTGGGTGCCACGGTGGCTTTGAAAAACAAATTTGAGTGAAAACGGCTGAACTAATTGCTGCACATCGTGGCTCTCGACGATGTAGAAAGGAGAGTTCCCTTCAGATCTTGACGTTTCGTAAAACACTATTTGGAAAATTGGTAGGTGTGCGTCTCTGAAAGACAATGGGAGAAAACGGCTGAACCAAATCAGCTCAAATTTGATATCTAGCGTTGGTTACCATGGGACGCCAGCTGACGAGAGCAGCCCTATAAATTATCAAAAATCGGTTTTGACAGTTTTAGACATTTTATGTCTTTACTTTGCTACATAAACTCGAAAATGTAACGCGGGATATGTAACGGAGATTTAACCTGTGGCCTAGCGGACAAGGCATCGGTCTCTTAAACCGGAGATTGTGGGTTCGAGTCCCACCAGGAAAAAAAAACATAAAATGTCCCTCGTGGTTGCGTACTTGTACGAAAGCTGTACCCACCGTTTGTGTTAGTATAAGTTTTAAAGAAAAATTGGCCATTGCCTTATAAACTTCGTTCAAAGGCCTTCAGAAAAATTCAGGTGGTACACTTACCTATACGGCCAGGTACACAGTAATAATCGTGTGTACACCGTTCGTACTCCGCAAAAATATCATCCGTGCGTGGAAATGCGGCGGAATTGGTGTCCGCAATACGAGAAGCGTTCAGCCTCTGTTGGCGGCGCCCTTCGAACTGTTACGAATTGGAGCTGTTTAAATGAACAGAAGACGAATTCCCTCTGATGTGCCGAGGACGGGCCGTGTTGTAATAATTTCAACTTCTTCGTGTGAAATTTCGTTCTGCACGTTTTGGAGTATGCTGAATACGAATTATTAGTCAGAAAATGGTTATCAGGCTCCGTTTATGTCTTTTTACACTCCGTAGTCCTTTGTAGTATAGTAGTTTTATAGTTTATTATGAAAAACACAAAACAAATTTTCCCCCAAAATCAGCTATTATAAAGTTTTGACGAAAGCCGCACAATAAAATAATCAATTTTCGACAAAAGTCCATTTATCTGCAGTTTGTTCTGTATAAATGTCGTACATATGACACGCTCTCGAAGAAGTCAGGGTGATAGACCAATCACCATCATTAATAATGCACCTACAGCAACTATAGAAATTCCGTAACTCATCGTCGTTTTTCGTCCAACTTTTTCGCAGTTTAACGTCAGTAATTCAGAACCCTATCGATTAGCGTTACCAAAAAATCTACTTTTCTAGTCCCACCAATTAACTATGCTTCAGTATTTCAGTGAACGCCGTGGGATAAGCAGCAGCAGCAGCCTAATAAAGTCCGGACCGATAAGCGCTGTCAGAATGACGAGTTCTATAATATACATTTGGAACAGCCGTGTGTTGAATGAAGAGCACATTGAATTAGTAACTTGAGCGGTAAAAATCGTGGATTGTGCTTTGTGCTAAACGGCTGTAACGTGGATCAAATTTTTCTTAGGGCAGCTCTTAATTATATTCTCATTTCTGGGAAAATGACGAAGGCAGCGCAACAAATGAGGCACATGGCATAAAGAACACACTAAAGTCCTCTCGTCAATTGATGTGAGATTACTGTTCACAAAAGGTGCTCAAAATCGTGAATGCGTTCACTGTCAAAGAATACGTTTAGATTTGGGATAATTATTTTCTAACTCAGTTCCTGATTCCTAGGTGGAAGCCTAACAAGGTTAGTTTGAAGCGGAAGCGGCGGGGATGATGGGAGCAAGTGGTATCAGGTTATGTTGGGGAGAGAGAGCGAAATATTAGCGCAGATTCAAGTTGAGTGGAAGACTGAGTAGAAAGCAGCTTAGTATATTGATGAGGAGCTAATGCTAATTTAATGCTCGTGAGACGTCGAAGGTCATAGACAACGAAACTCGAAAAGATGAGAGTTATTTAATAAATTAAAGCAGCGTTAGTCTGAGAGGTCAGTTATAAATGGAGATCAGTCTTCGTTTCATTTGTAAAGGTAGGATTTGTAGTAGGGGTATCCGCTGACGTAAGATGGATAGTGAACGCCGGAGAGCGATGGAACAGCAGCGTAAGTTGACACAGCTGGAATAGCTGCGGCATACGGCGAGACCGCTGGTACGTGCACGGCTGGAGCAGCTACGTACGCTTTGTCGTACTTGCCGGGATAATAGTGTCCGTCGTCGTACAAATACGTGGATGGGACGGCGTAGGCTGGTTGAACTGCTGGGTAGCCATAAGATAGCGTACCGAGCAGAACGTCCTTCTTCACGCGGTCGTCCTTTTTGGGAGTTTCGTCTTTGCTAGTCGCCAAAGCGCAAGCTGCGAGAGCGGCAAAAACCTTTAAACAAAAAATACAAAATGTTTATATCAACTTAATAGAAACTACCGCTACTTAGCGTTCAAGAGTTTATTGAGTTGCCCCAACTCAATGTCACGACCTTCATTGCGCGACAAGGGAGTAGGACTGCCTACTCCCTACTACTATTATATAATTGTAGAGCTCGTGTTTACTGTTATCGAACTACCGTGTAAAAACTGTGGGATATTCCGTGGTATCTCCTAAACTGATGTCGTATATGTAGTTCGTAATAGATATCGTCTCGTAGTGTAGAACTATCATCCTGTTTTGGTTAATCATTCATTCTGAATAATACGTTTTTGGTTTTTACACCCCCCCCCCTTAAATTAGAAGCTTCACGTTTCAAGGCATATGTATTCCAAATCTGCAATGGTCGTCCGCCATCGGGGAAATATTTTACCATTAACGTAGTCTAAAAATCCGCTCTTCCGTACGAAAATCCCCTTTGGTATCTAGTTTCGCTGGCCTGTTCGGCAATCCGATGGCTGCTATGTTTTGCTATTTTGCTATGCTACGAAATTTTGGCAGTTGTTCTGGTGTTGTTTTCTAGGTATTTTTCGATTCTGGGACGGATATGTCGGGTATCATAGGTGTTGGACGGTGTATGTACCGAAAACAGTTAAATATTCTACTATTTGAAGCGAAAGTTATATTTTCTCCATGAGCCCCAGATAATGGCACTGGGTTCCCTCAGTTTGACGTCCTCTACATGCCCCCACCACCCTGCACAAAGTGGAGCACAATTCGCAAGTTCTGAGACCAGACCACTTCTTCTGGCTGTACAAAGGGCTTCCCGAACACACGACGCACAATACGTGCTTTGCCATCTCCAGCCCCGCCTCACAGAACCTGCATACCTATACCTCACACTTGTCAATATTTGCAAGGTAACAGGCCACGTGTGATCCTCACATCCTTGCTCCCCAGACAGAGTACCTCCTTGGCTCTCCCTCTGGAGAGTTGGATGAAGAGTTTAGTGCTCACTTCCTCTGACTGCCTTCCACTTCACCCCAATCACTCGTCAATTTGACTTATGCGTCGTGAAAATTGCACGCACGAATCGCCTGCGCTGCAGGGCAATAGTAGATGATGTTTCCTATGCCATCTTCCCGTGCCAGAGGTTCACTCAGAGGCAAACTCCCCGACGGCCCACTGCTCAATTTGTCGGGTCAGAGCTCATCTAAAAGAGGATAGAGCTTGCTGACCCAGGAACAGTAACTCGGAGGGATCAAGAATGAAGAGACGGGAATGACCGCCTCTGAACCTACCAAACTGCTGGGAAGTATGAGAGAATGAATGAGAATGGCCGCACGCTGCAAGGTTCTCTTGAGGGTGAAGACAACAAGAAAGAAAAACTGCCGTAGCTGAGAGGCGCGGGAATAGATTCATGGGGCAACTAGAAGCAAACCCCCTCTCCTTCGTCCCAAGGAAATCTCGTTCGAACTCTTATTTCGGTGTCCACTACTGATCTGTAGGCTAGGGTTCAAATTTCAGTTGATCTGGCTCTGAGTTTTGGTTTATTATTCATTCTGAATAATAACCCTATGTTTTCGGTCACGACAAATTTTTAAAACCCCCCCCACAAAATTTGATACTTTACGTTTCAAGACATGGAGATTTCAAATTTGCAATGTCCGGGCCGTTTTGTTCCTTTAACATGGTCTAAAAAATACGTTCTTTCGCACAAAAATTCCATTTGGTATCTAGTTGTGCCCGCCATCTCGGCAATCCGATTGGACGAAGTAATTTTTTGTTGCCAAAAAATGGTTAACAAAATTAACGAAACGCAGTATAACGCGGGAACTACAGCGGAAGTCACCGTTTCGTCGTTAGTACTCCCTCCCTCTCTCCCTCCCGGCATATCAAACTCAATCACCCGCTGGCTTGACTCGCAACACCCTTTCGACTCGCATCGGGTTTGCTGGAAGCCCCCGTCACAATTTCCCCGACTCTTTTTGCCCGACGGGGCGCCAAGGCCACTTCCTCTGCACACCCCTCCATCGGATCATAAATGCCTGCAGACGTTTACGGGCGCCTGGTGCTGGGGGAATATTTAGTTTCCGTCGTTCCATTGTAGTCAGGTCATGTTTCGTATGGTTTACTAGTAGTCGATGCTGAATGGAATGGGATGGCTCTCGGAGCAGTAATACTAGATCAAGAGAATAATAAACCATTGTGTAATAATTTGCAGGGTTTTTCTCTTGATCGCTCAGACACACACAGCCCCGAATGGAGTTTTCGGACTTGATGGCGCATGAAACGTTAAGATCTGCAAACATCTTGAAATTGGTTTTCTTTACACTACTTTCCTTCATGCTAAGTATGGCTAAGGAAATTATGATTTCGTATGTCATTCAACGTCAGCAAATTATTGATATCACCTGAAGACTGGAGTCCCCACCAATCCGAACAGTTTAATTCTCAACTCCTCGTCTTTTTGTAATTCTACTCCTCAAATTTAGCGACCTTTTAGAAAACTGCATCCCACCACTTGGTTGGCCCCTGTCGGTCCCAAAAACTGTGCGGTTCAGTAAAACGGCTTATTCAAACTTACCAGTCGGTAAGAAATACTGACTGAATGACAAAAATCGAAACGCGTTAGGGAAAGATTTGAAATGAACGTGTAATTGAATTTTGTACATTTGGACGTTATGTTTGGTGAGGATTGAGAGTACAAATTAGTAAATTGACAAGGGTTGAAGGTGCTCTACCTGAGAGAGGATCTCATAGTTGGCTTGACCTTCCTCGACAAATTGATTAAGACCTTGTTCTCTGCCGCCCTCAACCCGACAAATCTGTGTTTGCCCTCAGTGCAAACGACAAACAGTATTGCGTTTCATGTGCCCCCTGCCGCCCACAATTATCTCTTCCTTCGGCCGTCTTTGATGCTCACGGCGTGAAACCAACGGTTTTATTGACTCGAGGGGGATTTAATTATTTAGGCGACTCCCTTTCAAGCTCTGAAGCCCGCCGTTTGGAGTCGACTTGACGTTTGCTCTTGCCCTTTTATAAATAGCCGTTTTGTACGGACGTATTTACGGCGTAACTCCAACTTTGTCAACGAATGTTGCGCGATAAAACCGGCGCTGAGAGAAATTTCAGAATGCTATAAATTCGAAAGGGTTTGAAGTAAATACAGAAGAGTTGGCCTTGTCAATGTTGAGACAGCCCAAGACCCTAAATTCTTCATTCACCTCGAAGGAAACAATGGAGAATAAACCTGAATAAATGTTAAACCTGATTATCTTCTGAATTCACCACCTTTCAGATAATTTAAGAGACTGAGGGATCATCTGGGAGACAGAGCGCCCTTCTGATGAAGCGCAGCTTAACTATTGATTCGAAACTTGACAGATTGTGAATTAACCCGTATCGTTGAGTATTGTGTTTTATGTTTGAGAGCAGCGAGTAAGTGAGCCTTTGGGTTCCAGAAAGTATAGTGATCGTGTCAATAAAAAAGTTGAGTTTACTAAAGATACGAATTTCGAGGCCTACTACATCCATAAAATCTTATTTCCGTGCCCGTGTGTGCGTGCTTTTTTCCTATTATTCATTCTGAATAGTACACCTATGTTTTCGGTCAGGCACATTTTTTACAACCCCCTCAATATTTGATACTTCACGTTCAAGACGTCGGAATTCCAACTATGTCCGTCGGCGACGTCTAGACTGAAAGCAGTGAAATAGTGAGCCCAAGTCTACTAATTGAAAGAACTCGCGGGAACTGTCTTGCCTACAGGCGCCTACGCGTGCCTGGATTATTGAGTTTTCCCCGTTCCGTTGTAGTCAGGTCATGTTCCATACCGTTTACTGGTATTTTCGATGCTGAATAGAATGGGATGGGTTTCGGACGTGTGAGACTACCTCAAGCTATACAAGATAATAATAAACCGTCGTGTAATAATTTCCAGCGTTTTTTGTGTTGTTCGTCTTTTTGGCAACCATTGTTTTCACCAAACTCACATAATGGTTTTGAATGGTTAATACCTACTTATAGTTCTCAATAAATGTTCCTTTGACAGTCTATTGAACAATACGTAACGTCTTCTAGCAACCTTTGCCCACATTTTGTTCTCCGCAATTATTTCTGCATCCATCTTACAAACGGAGATATGAGCCATGGTAGGACGGAAAACGAGATTTGTCGAATATTAATTTACCGTTTTTCAATTTTCTCGAAAACCGCTCTAGCGATTTCGATCAAACTCACAGAGTACTCTCACCTAACTGGTGCCTATATTTTGTTCCCCATTAATGTTCCTATAGAAATGCGATGATATAGGGCCTGTATTCGTAGCAGGTCGTCGAATTTTTGGGGGGTATCGAGAAGTTGTGTGTTGCTACGCACCAGATATTTTTTCACTGATCAAGACAAACTCGGAAATGCGGCGATTTTTATCACTCGTGTTTCTATAGATAAGTACCAATAAGAACCAGTAATAAAACTTAGTAATAGGCTGAAAAAATTGAGTTTTCTTCACATCTTTACGTTTTAAGAGCTTTTGAATGCGGAAAACACCATTTGAGAAAGTTGATCTGCGCGTTTATGAATGCGATTGGGGAAGGACGACTTGTCCGATTCGGTGTGAGCTTTGTATTAAGTCTACAGGTCTTTATGGAAAGCTAAAATCAGGGTATGTATGCACAATCTGTTAACAATTAATTATAGTTATCATTGTGATGACAACACCAATTTTTTGTCAAAACCCTTTTTTATTTTAAGTAATGCATTTATTCAAGAAGATTACGAAAAAAAGAATACAAAAAGAAACACAAATACTACATAATGCGTTCCCCCTCGATAAGTAAAAACTTATGCTGAGGGGGGGAGCCGTTATAACTTTCTAGCTATAGATAGGTACCAATCGCAAACCTAGTGCAATATACTGAATTATATGATAGATAGTTCATAAAAATCAGAAAAAAAAGTTAAAAAGGAGAACCATCTGAGAATTTCCACACGGACGTACTCGTTGATGCGCCACTTAAACCCTGCTAAATCATTTAGCATCTTTAATTCCTTTGGAAGGCTATTAAACAGCTTTATTCCATTGTACGCGAAAAAATTCTGACTTCTAGTGGTGAATCTAAAAGGCAACTTCAGTGTAAGGTTACCAGATGACCTCGTCCGCCCATAATTCTTTTCAAAATCAGATACATTTTTGAATATACTCGTATATACGGATACAATTTTTTTGTAAATGTGAAAGATGTCCAATACCTCGAATGTGTTAAAAACTGCTGAGGAGGGGAATCTCATTTTTTTACGCAGTAAAATTTTGATAATTTTTTCTGGGTTATATGCAAAGGCTCTAGGTAAGTTCGGTAGGCCGATCCCTACACAAG
Source organism: Pachypeltis micranthus (assembly GCA_020466155.1). Classification (NCBI taxonomy): domain Eukaryota; kingdom Metazoa; phylum Arthropoda; class Insecta; order Hemiptera; family Miridae; genus Pachypeltis; species Pachypeltis micranthus. The sequence goes on from CM035769.1 coordinate 48,021,375, forward strand.
AATACAATAGGATATCACAGATTGCACTAGAGCATGATAAAACATTTCAAGTGCGCCCATAGACATAAAATTTCGGATTTCAAGGCACAGGGGTATGACTTTACAAAGTCTGTTGCATATATTGTCAATATGGTACTTCCAGGACAAACATTGGCCCACTACCACCCCCAAATACGTAGCTTGTAGATTCTGCTTGATACCAGGGCAACTGCAATCACTTGCACTACAGGTTGATACAATGTGGCATTTGATATTTCCTAGAACAGGGACAGAGGTACGCAAGGAAAAAGCAACAAAATTGGATTTGCTAAAATTTAGCTTCAAGCCGACTCCATCCAGCCAATCCCTGACCACAAGCAAGCAAGCAGACGCCGCTTGCAAGGATGCATCCCAAATATTTCGCGAGACCACGACAGCTGTACCATCAGCATAGGTAATTATGTCCCCATCAAGTTGAACGCCAAACACATTATTAGCGATTTTGATTGAATTTTTTATATCTGGTAATTTGGGGAAATGGTGTGGGTGTGCACTCGATTGAGAGAAAACGGCTAAACCTGATCAAATAAAACTTGATATCTAGTCCGCAGGTAAACGCAAGACGCCGAAATAAGGAAAATGAGCGAAAGCGGTCGAAAACGTAACTATTTTTATCATCTCATTTAAATATTTCTTTCTCAAAAAAGGCTCTAACGGTTTTAATTCAATTTTTTGTACAGTTAGCTCCGAATCACGTAACAATATTGTAATATTGTCATTTGTGGGAAAATGGCGAGGGCGGAACATTAAATTATGAAAAATGTCGACAGAAATCGATTTTAGTGCAATTATCTCATGATAAATCTCGCTGATACTATACTGGCGTTACCAAGAAAACCATAATGATAGTCCCATGCGCTGCGTATACGACGCAGGGTTTAACAACATTCGTAACATAATCAGCAGAAGCCGCGAAATTCGCAACCATTTCTCATATTGTTTAACTAGGGTTTTTCGCATTTTTCTCGAAAACGGCTCTAACGATTTTGATTAAACTTTCAAATTATCTTCTACAAATCAATACCTAACTTTTCTTCTCTATACATATCTCCATGAAAATACGGTGAACGAAAATATGGGCCCCTGAAGCAAAAATAGGTTTTTTACGCTTTTTGGCAAAACGGCTCCAGCGATTTTCACCAAACTCACAGGATGTTTTCAAATAGTTAATACCTACATATTCCTCTCAATAAATGTTCCTGTGACGGTCCATTGAACCGAGATAAAAATCAAAATGTATCAAAAATAACGTTTTTTCTAACATTTCCGTAAATTCCAGGGTAACTTTTTCACCAGATGTGATAAATTCTAATGGAGTGTCTTTTAGTCACCCATACCCACATTTCGTTCTCCATAATTATTTCTGTATATATATGTTGAACGGAGATATAAGCCAAGTTAACTCAGAAAAGGAGATTTGTCGAATATTAATTTATCGGTATTCCAATTGTCTCAAAAATGGCTCAAACGATTTCGATCACACTTTCGCAGTACTCTCAGCTAACTAGTCCCCACATTTTGTTCTCCATAAATGTTCCTGTAAAATGCGTTGAACGAAGATATAGCGCCCGCCTATTCAGGTGGTGTTTGAACTTAAAGGGGTGGCGGAAAGTTGTGTGTTGCTACTCACCAGATATTTTTACACTAAAGTTCCATAAAATAAATGAAAGCGGTAGTCCAATAATCTGGGCTATGCGATGAATATTGAACAATGCACGATGTGAGCACCCTCATAATTTTCAAAATCAAACGTTCGCCCGTTTTTGGCCAATCTTTTTCGCAGTTTTTTGCCCGTAACTTTGGAAACAAATCATTCGTACCGTTAATTATCTATAAGTTAGGTTCCAAATGAAGGACGTGGCATTAGTGGCAGTAGCTCAATAAATTCCGGAACTTTAATTGCCACCGCTTTATACGTAGAACGTTACGTTATTTAGGTATTAAAGAAATTGGGTTATGTCCGCCAGTAGGCAAAGTACTGACGTAGAGTACTGACTTAACGGCCAGACGATGATGTCTTTACATCGAAAGCGCTTGCCCACAGTAACTCACAAGCCAGAGGAGACGGACTCACCTAACAGGTACGTTAACTTTAGTTACGTTATTTGTAAAGTGAGTCAAAATTAAATTGAAAGCTGTGAAAATCGCTGAATGCGTCGCACGAGATATTTCACTCAGTTTATACGAACCTGCCGAAACTGGTACATCATGGAGTATTGGGGGGATGCTGCTGTTGCCACGACTTTCAATGAGTAACCAATGAGTAAGTTTATCCGTGTAAACGTCACAATGCTTAAGTTACGACAGTAACTTGGACTATGGAATTTATCGGGTTGCTCCTACATGGCTCATGACCAAAATTAATTCTCCATCGTATTGGTAACTTATTGGAGTACCGCAGTACATTTCTGAAACTTCCAGAGTAGCCACAAAGGCGAATTTGAGTCACCTGACGAGTATTCTTGTGTCACGTCGCCACTTGCAGAAAATTGTTGTTACTCCGAACCTGTTTTAAAATTTGTTTTTTTGACATTTTATGTCTTTACTTTGCTACATAAACTCGAAAAGTGTAACGGCCAAAAGCATCACGAAATTTAACCTTGAGGCCGAGTGGACAAGGCAACATTTTAACCCGAGTTGCAACCACTGCCCCTGTGGCGTAATGCATAAGGCATCGGTCTCCTAGATCGGAGGTTGTGGGTCCGAGTCCCACCAGGGTTACGATTTTTTTGTTGTTGACATTTTATGTCTTCACTTTGCTACATAAACTCGAAAATGTAACGCGGGATATGTAACGGAGAAGCGTCACTAAATTTGTGTTGGGTTAAGTGCATGGTAACGTTTGTTACAAAAATGAAAAATATTTTTTGTGTTGTAATTTTATAATTCTTTATTTAGAATTAAAAAAATTATATTAAAAGAAAAAGACATAAAATGTCCCTCGTAGTTGCGTACTTGTTTGTGTTTTGTACTCATCATTAAAACACGCTATGGTTAACTCAGGGATTAACCGAGTTTGGGTTAATGGAAAATTATCGTGTGGTGCAAGCTAGTCTCATTTATGTTGGATCAGGGCTTTGAATTTTCTTCGAATTTTCCCTAAAACAAATTCTAAAATGGTACTTATCCCTCAGCCATACGCAAGTTTCTGTTTAATCTCAATTAGGTCGTGTTAGGTATTATTTTCTAAGTATTCATAAATGCTAGGTCGAATCGGATGGGTCTCGGAGGTGTCAAGGTGGGCAAGAGAATAATAAACCGTTGTAATTTCAGTTCGCTCACGTCGTGAGTTGAAAAATGTTGATACTTTAAGATTACTTGATGCTGGTCATTAAATGTGTGTCAAATGTTCGCATTAACAACAATAAAACCGCTTTGAGAACAATCTGGCTGCGTAATTACGTGAAGCTCAATTCCCCTGGGGGTTCTCTTCCCAATTTCGTTCGGATAAGAGGGAGTTTGCGATGAAAATTTGAGTGAGGGTTATTGTTCGGCGGTGGCTCCGGTTGTGGTTGCCAGTTGTGGTTCCCGGGGCAAAGGTCAACTTCCTTCCATTATCCCGAAAGTTGGGTTTGTGGGGACGTGGGAGCAAACGACCACTTAGCAGACAAATAGACGGTGCCCCTACACCAAAATAAGCAGAATTAATTCAGAGATCGAAGGGCCACCGCCCAAATTTACGAAACCCACGCGACGGTTTGATTTAAAACACGAGGCGATCAATTACCGAGAGATTCAGAGGTCAAAAGTTGTTATTGTTACTCGAAGGGTTGCTTCAGGCGGTGCGCAATAAAACGACGAACTTACCAAAGTTTTGGCGATCATGTTGATACGTTGAAGTCGACTGAACTGTCTTATGACGACTTGATAGGGCAGGTAGTCCCTTTTATACGGTCCATTCCCCCGTTTTTTGACGTATCTTGAGACAGGGGAAGTGGCGAAGGTGATGGGGAAGTGGAGCGATGTGCCCTGCGTCTCACTTGTGATTGGCCGGAAGAGGTCGGTGACATGAGGAATCGCCTTTGGATAGAAATAGGAGCAGAAGAAGATGAACTAGAGCTCGCCACCGCAGAAAGCGTCGCTGCAGCACCGTCTTCCGGCTTCTCTTCTCGCCAGTCGGATGACAGTTTTGCTCCCAGAAAAGGGCAGTAAAAATAAGACGAAAGATTAATTTCGAACCATCCAACACGATCCTTGTCATGTTGACAGTCTTCATTAGTCGCCTGTGCAGCGATTGCTCATCATGAATCGCGGTATAAGTTGAAACACCTCATTGAATTCTGTAACTTGTAGTTTTTCACCTAGTTCAAATTGGACACAAGTTGGACTAGTAGCTCAAGGCTGTATTTACATTGAGCTGAGGGAAGACGTGTGATATCTCGCCACAGATTGCTGATTGCCAATTTAGTTGAATACAAAACGAGGCGTCATCGCCTTCTGGCACAATTAACATCACACAACTTTCCCTGGCCCCACGTGCTTTCAGCGATTCTCTTGACTCCCACCAACTGATTAAATCTGTATTCATTCTGCTCATAACAACAATTGCTTGATTTAGCAATTTATTGTGCTACTCCTGTTTGCGCACAAACCGTTATAGCGCAAACACTTCACAGGAGCTTCAAGAGACTACGTGCATTTTTTTAGAAGGATCGCGTTCACCGTTGTGGAATAATTATAATGTTATTAATATTAATATTATAATAATTATAATGTGAGTTAAAACTGTGAGAAATGATAGTAGGAGAAACTGTGGGGCCGGATTTCTGGTGTAGCTGCGATATGTCTCATGAGCATTATCAAATGCTCATTTTATAGGTACATAATGGGACTACCACGTCAATTTGTTGGAAGTTTCCAGATGAGTTCGAGCGGTGAGAATACGCAAATGAGAATGTTGCGATATTGTTGTATCATTTGGAACTTTCTATACAATCAATCTGGTCAAAATTGTTATTTTTGAGAAAAAACATTAAGTGTTTTGGTCACTATGATAACTATAGTTAGTTTTGGTTGGATTTCGTTCATACTCTTATTCTACTGTTTCATAGTAATATGCGGATTTGAGCTGACTTGGTTTAGCCATTTTTGCTCAATCGCGTTCAAAGGCACACGTACCATTTTCCCGAATAGTGTTTTTCGGACTCAGTAAGCCTTATTTTCAGCCGATTACGTTACTTTCCATTTTGTTACGAAGAGCCAAGGAAAGCAAGTAGAAAACAGCAGTGAAATTGTAAAGAAAACCACTTGGCGCTACTTGCCCCACCGTTTCGTACAAAATTGATAGTGCTTAAGGTTCCAGAATTTATTGGGTTGCTCCTACTCATTTCATTACCTCCACTGAGTGATCGTTGCATAGGTAGTTTATGTGAGTTTCAACACGATTTTTTCTATAACGTTTATGTTCATATTTCTGTGAATATGGTGCTCAATGAAATTTTTGAATTCCGGAATTTTGTGGGATGTTCTCAGTGGTTTTAAAATCGTTAATAAACTACCGTTTCGTAGGTAACCTATTATATTTTTTTGCGAAATTATAAGAAAATTGTGCAGCTATTTCAATGGATGTATACCCGTAATATCATTTGGATCTGCCAGCTCACAAAACTTTTATCGAAGTCGTAAGAGTCGTTTTGAAGAGAAAAAAAATATTTTCTCGTGAATTACCTATTTCAGTTATTGCTGGTACCGTAACCTCTTCCGCCTTTCACTATTCCGCTACTACTTTGTTGTTTTACCAAGTTCCAATGAACTGGGTCAAAAATAAATTGAATTAGTAGCTCAAGCTAGAATGTACGTTGAGCTGAGGGAAATTGTGCGATGCGTCGCCCAAAACCCTGCCCCTATGACTCTCGTCTTATCACAATACGCCACTAACGTGTTGTAACGTGTGGACTTACTTTTGTGGTCGCATTTTCTCTCTATTTCGCGACCTTCCGCTTAGTGTGCCCATCAACAGTCAATGTACCTACTGCCACGTTCTTCCAGAGGACCTGAATTGCCTATCTTCTTCCAACAGCCGACAATTGGAACAACGAATCACTGAAGTGACGTTTACCCTTTTGATGATTCGTGAGCAGCTGACTGTTTTAGTATTTGTTACGCAATGTACCCAACTGTACTGACTGACTCCTCTTAAAGGCACTGGGCGATCGTGGTCTAGTGGTTAAGACCATGGTTCATAATCCTGACGAATGTCGGTTTATTAGATCGGAGCTCCTTACGATCGCTGTAATTTTTGCTTCAGTAAGCGGATCCCCTAACATCTCCAAACAATTGGTGCCCAACGTGGATCCCGAGAAGCACCGATTCAATAAACCGACATTCGTCAGGATTATGAACCATTGTCTTAACCACTAGACCACGATCGCGAGGGTGCCTTTTAATAGGAACTTCAAGGGGGAGACGATAAAGATCGTTTTATTTTCTTTCATAGGTGTCCACGGTATTTCAGATGTGTCGGGAAAGAAAGTTAGATATTTACCGGTTGAAAATCACTAGAACCATTTTTTAGACAAATCCGAAAACCTCTCTTTTTAAGTGAAGTTTGGTCCCCCCACCCATGGAACACAAAAATAACAAAATTGGTTCAGCCGTTCTTCCTCGAATCTTACCACAGGCATGGTGTTTTGGGGCGGTAGTACCATAAATAAACGAAGATGAAAGAAATGTGGAGGACTACACTGCACCAGCTCTTAGCAAAAAGTAGAAATCGTGTGAAGTAAAGCTGAAACTCATCTCAGCTGCAGAACTGTTCAAGTTCAACGAAGCGTGAGTGGTATCGTTCAATTCGAATGCAGTTAATACCATCCTGTATGGATAGTGGACTCAACGCTTTTGATCATCTCCAGGAAATCCCGCCTTTCTGAATTGTCGAAAATCATTGTGTTCGGCACAAGCCGGATTAGATGGGTTTTTAACCTCAGAACGTCCACACTTCACGGAAGTCATTGTTTCTCCAAACACCTCTATCTCAACCTTTTTTTATTGTACCTGTGGAAAGCCCAGCTCCTCAGATATTTCCATATTTCCGAGTGACAACAGATTTCCCCTGTCCTAGACTCTCCCATCTATCTTTTCCCACCCCTCAATTTTAGATTCCTCTTCTCAACAGACCCCTCCTTCCAGTTCAGTCGTCCTTCAGCTCTCACGATACAGTCGTCTCCCATCTCTCTCTCTCTCTCTCTCTCTGTCTCTCTCTCTCTCTCTCTCTCTCTCTCTCTCTCTCTCTCTGTCTCTCTCTCTCTCACCCAATACATCATATACACAATATACAGCAGAATTGAGAACTTTCCAAACCAATTTGAAAACCCGAAATAAAATGGACACGAACCAAAAACCGTGATGTGGGGTTGTCTAATCGTCTCATGGCAGTGTAGTACGTTACGTAGACCGAGGGGAGTACGAAAACTAATGGAGAGCAGGCTAACTCATGTGCGGATTGCATTATGGAGCTCTTTACTACAAGAACCACTCCACTGGACTCTCATCGTTGCAAAGTTTCGATTAAGTCGTGGTTGTCAAGCCGTGTGTGTGTTCACTTTAGTGAAATTGTACTCGGTATATTAGGAAATTGACTTTTTGGGAAAGTTCCCTCCCCCGCACCGCATCGCCAAATGATTCGCTCAGGTCGACATCCCTACTAACCCTCACATCTATATTTCTTGTTGATTCGAGGTCGAGGGTTAGGGGAAGGTGCCCAATGTAATTCGGGCATTTCCTCCTCTACGTGAAAATGTGCACAACTCGATAGGGCGACTCGTTCGGGGAGGAAGAGTTCGTAAATACATTAAGAGCCATTTCCTGAAGTGGACGGAGCCAATTCACTTTCCGGCCGTCGCATCGCTCACTCGGTTGAGAAAACAAATTCGAACCGCGTAATGGGTTGAGCGGCAGGAATTTTTAAAGCCCTCGGACCCCCTGTTTTCAGATACGGTTTTGTTTCAGGACCAGGATCAAGACAAGGATCAGGATTAGGAGGACGAGGGCTAGGGCCAGAACCAGAAATAACAGCCGAATGGAACGCGTCCTGTCACGTATCAAAGAGCCCTCAGTCCCGTGATTCGTGTTATTTGGTCGGAAGAAGAGCCGATTTTCGAAATTATGAAACGGAGGGTCCCGAAGCGAGTCACATTCCACGTCGTTAGCTCTCGAAGGGGGAAGCAACTATTGCTCAAACGCCAAAAATTGATTCGTTTCCCCCTTATAATTGTGGGGGCACCGGACGTTGAACGAGGCGGCCGAGGAAAGGACTGACAGCTCCGCGGGGTCAATCCCAACTGACAGCCTCCAGCTCACACTTTGAATTGTCGTGAGTGTCCAGTCGAATGACATTCCAATTTTATCAGTTGCCCCCCTCTCAAACGAATATGCAGCCATTAATGGTATAAATTGATAGTTCGATTAGACGAAGAACAAAAAAGTTTATTTACAAAACTGGTTCTTCATTCTCACAAAATTTCAAGTAAACGTAACCAGAGTAGGGGGAAAAGGCCGACTCTGGCGCAGGGGCTAGTGAGCATAACCTGACAGTGAGGTTTACCTGGACCTTCTTGATAACGTCTCCCCACCCCACGAAACATTAAAATTCATTTTCCAGGCCTCGACGAATGAGCGCTAAATCGCATAACAGATGGTCCAATGTAACGTTCAGAAGCTTGTTTTTGTAGGCGATGGCTATTGATTTATATTTATCATGTATGCCCTTCCAGTCTTCGTTTTTTAATAACGCTGGACAATCCTCCTTCGCGACTCTGTTTGCGCCGGATAGAAGGAACGCGACTTATCTTTTAATCCATGCCTAGCAGAAACATAATTTGAGAACTTTCCTCTTAGTTAAACGAACCGCATTATTTACTTCTTTAGCACAAGTTGCGTTTCACGCCCGAATTGTGTTTTACAGTCATTCAGCTCAGTTTTATCTACCATAATACTGTCACAGAAGAGTTCTACCGTTGGGTAGGATAAGCCATCCCCATCCATTAAGCCATCGTCATTAATTAAATTATCACTGCTGAGATTCTCCAGGAGCAACCACAAACTGAATCTTTTATCTGTGAACTTCATTTTGTTTCCAAACAGTTGAGTATTCATGTTTACCGTTCTCGACTACTGCAAAATAAAAACTTGGGAGCTAATTACGACGTCGCAGAAATCGAGGTCCTCACGGTAGAATTATCAGCACACGACTAATTGCTTTGCTGGTAGCGTAGTATCCTAATATCATTAGACCGAAGACCCCCATTGAGCTGGAGTGACCTGGGAAAGGTAGCCGAAGTATAGTGATGTGAGGATTTCACCAATATGAAATTTTCGTGCAAAGAGAAAGAAAAAAACTCCCCGAGACAAAAGCGCGGGGATGACCTAAAAGGTTTTACTCCTAAAACGGGAGGTTTCATAAAGGTTATCATCACTGTCAGATTATCCCCACTAGCCCCTGCGCCAAAGTACTGACTAGAGCTTAACACCTGTCAATCCAAGGTTGCCGATAATAACGATAGAGAACTACAATATGTATCTTCTACCTAAAAGTATGTTAAGAAGTTTTATTTCATTGCACTAAACATGGTTGGTGCGCAAACTCCAATTAGACGGGTTACCAAGGGAGTATGTCACCAGAGTCATGGCTTAATGGAGTCTTATGGAACCTGGGACTGTCCTTCCTACTAAGCGTGGGATTGAAAAACTAGAGTAATTGGCCGTTCGTCGTAGATTATTCACCTCCAGAGCCGCCTAACCGAGGGAGTAGGCCACCAATCATTCATCAGTCGATAGAATTAACGTACTGCACAAGATCCAAGAGGCTCTTGGCGATCGTCGTATGACCAGGACTGCCATTCCTCATACTTCTCTTGAGATTAGGGATCTTGATAGGGCTGGCCTGCAACGGGATCTTCAGCGAAAGGGAGTGGGGTGAAAATGAGATCTTCTTGACAAAGACTAATGCGAGGGAGCAATGAAGAGCCATTTTTATGATGGAAGCCAAGGCTGCTGCTTTCCTCCTGGTTAAGGGCACAGTAAAAATCGGATGGGTCAGCTGTGGGGTCTGTCCGAGGGTTGATGTGCTGAGATGCTTTCAATGCCTACACAACAAGCATCGGGCAGCTAACTGCTACGGAGCTGACCACGCCCTTCTCTGCGACTGCTGCGGGAAACCAGGTCACAAGAAGAGACAGTGCCCAGGACCGGGGGGGGGGCACAGGGGATGAGGTGGCCCATCTGCCTGGTGAGGGAAAGTGCAGGGTGTTTAGAGAGGCCCAGAAGGAGGCTAGTCGCCATGACTGATGATGGTTCGCATTGTCCTGAGCAATCTTCACCGGAGCACAACAGTGCAGGATCTACTGCAGCAGTTTTAGTGGGAAAAAGAGGTTGATTTGCTGCTTTTGAGCGAGGAGCACCATAACCAGTCATCCCACTGGTTCAAGGACGAACTTGACACTGTGGATTCCCATGCCATCTTCTTGTTCAAGTGGGGCTTCATCTACTGATTCAATCTATCTACTCAGTTTGTCTGAACGTGGTACCACATAACTTCGTAAGTATCCTCTGAAAGGGATTTGAAAGGGAAAAACTGAGCAAAATTGTCTTTCTTTGAAGTGTTGATCATGTATTGTGCTGGTCTATTCATTTTCCAACTGACGAGAATTTTGTGATACTGTCGTGTTATTTGGAGCTGTCCATACAACAGATGCGATCAAACTCGTTTCAACCATTTTTGGCTCAAAAAACATTTGATGTTTCGAGAAAATTGTAGCTAGTTTCGGAAGGAGTTCGCTCAAATTGTCGTTACATTGTCGTAGTCGCTTCACAGACGTTCACAGACCGTTCTCCCAACTGGTATTTTTCGGGCTCCGTAAAATACCACGTAATAATGCTAAGAAAATTCAAAATGTGTTTTTCATCAGATTGCACATACATCGTAGAGCTATGGAAAGTCTAATGGGTAAATATCCGAATTCTATTTTCCCTAGGGCGTTGGCTCAGGTTGCTCGACGCAGCTAATGTGGGGCTGTAGCGTGCTCCTGCATGACCCCGTCGGTGTTCCTTTCATGCAAGATGTAGCCTATGCTACAGTGCTTAGTAAAAAACTCTGCATATTATTACACAACGGTTTATTATTCTCATGAACCGCTTGACTTAGTATTACTGCTCCGACACCCATCCCATTCGATTCAGCATCGAAAAATACTAGTAAACCACACGAAACATGACCTGACTACAATGGAACTACGGAAACTAAATATTCCCCCGGCGCCAGGCGCCTGTAGGCAAATGGCACGACGTTGCGAGTCGAGCGGGCAGGTGGTTTTGATGAGACGGGAGAGAGGGAGTACAAACGACGAAACGTTGACTTCCGCTGTAGTTCCCGCGAGTTCTTTCAATTAGTTGACTTTGGTTCACTATAAAAACTGTAATTTCACTATACGCAGTTGTAAACGTCTGATACTCATTCCATTCGACCCAGGATATAAAAATATTTTGAAAACGATACGAAACACGGCGTATTTGCGAATTATATTGCGTTTTATTAATTTTTTTAACCATTTTTTTTCATAACAACCATGGGCTTCGTCCGATCGGATTGCCGAGATGGTGGGCACAACTAAATACCAAATGGGATTTTTTAGACCGCGTTTAAGGCACAAAACGACCTGGACGGGGGAGGGCGGATGGCGGACGGATATTGCAGATTTGGAATCCTCATGTCTTGAAACGTAAAGTTTTTCCTGACCGAAAACATGGGGTTATTATTCAGAATGAATAATAAACCAAAGCCAGGCAATCCAGCAGCGTAATGCTCACTACTCTTTTGTATCGACGATGTATCCTGAAGGACACGGGTCCACAATACTTCTCCTCCCATCAGTTATAACATTCGGCTTGTTCGTTGCGACAGGAGGAGCTTTGAACCAGTTACAGCGGAAGTAGACGTTGTTGGAAGAGTGGTACTTGTCCTCGAGTTGAGACACTCGTGGCGTTACCTCTGGTTTCGAAATACAATGTTGATCGGACCTTCTATGTGTGATTTAGGCTTTGGAATGTTTCCCCATGCCCAGGCGCATCAATAAAGTTAAATTGGAGTCGAGTAGACAAGTCGGAGTGACAAGTGACGCAGCGATTCTATTCGGCTTCTTACGTTCCAGTGACTCAGCCGCCCTAAGGACTCGTTAAGCTGTCGTTAACCGCAGAAGAAAGGAATTAAGATGGATTCTGGGAGAGTAAAGTCGCAAAAGGGGCCTCTTTTTCTTTCAAGGTCTCTGAGAGAAAGAAGAAGAGTAAGAAGAAAGGAAGAGAGTTGAGTTGTAAAGTGGAGTGGCTTTTGCTCGAGACGGCAGAGCGTCGATTGTCGTGGGCTCAGAGTCGAGGGAACCAACTGGTAGCACTTGAAGAACCTTGAAGCGGAAAATCTGGTTTTTTGTCGCCCTTTGGTTTGCAATTAGTTTTGGTCGCTCCGGCAGCTCCGCCAGCTCCGCCAGCTCAGAGCTCGCGATAAAATAGATGCCCTCGAAACAGGGAAAAATTGAATTTCAGAAGATGACAGCAGCGTCAGCTCTGGCACGGAAATCGCGGTGAATGCCGGGGGGGAAAAAGCTGGATTCTAGGGAACGAGGCTCAGCAGGAATTCGCCTGTCATGATTTCAACCAGAGGGACCTCAACAAAACCGCCGTATAGTGTAGTGAACTAACGGCGAAACAATTCCATATCAAACATCCACAAGCAAGAGGAAGACAACCAAAAGCTAAAGAAATCGGCTTTAGACTATTCGAACGCCGAGTCTCTGGCGAACATTTTGAGCATTTCAGTCTGTCTGCCTCCATCAGGTCTGTTTTCTTTTCATATTGACCGTTCCTGAACCCTCATTCCTGTCGTGCATCGCCACATCTTTGTGACTCTTCAACCGTTAAAGATTTAGCGGTAAAAGACTCCCGTCAAAGCAGTGTGTGAGCACGAACCGAGTGTATCCCTGCTCCTATATGACGGACTCCATCACGAGATCACTTCGTCAACGATTCAACGTTAACACACATCAGCGATGAGGACTATAGTCACGTCCAACGAGTGTGAAACACCTTCAACCAGTTGGCGGTGAAGGAATATCACGCGATCTCTACCCGAAAATGGATGTATTGCTGTTCGCCGACGTGTTAGACAATTGTCGAACAACTAGTATTACCTATTACGAAATTGATCCGCGCAATATTCGGCTCGTCGTTTGCCGTGGAATTCAATCATGAAGATGGCGGGCATAAGGCACGAATTATTGCCTAAATCGAGGTTATTCGACGAAGGCCGTAGTATAAGTAGCAGCAGCTCAACAAATTCCGGGACATTACGCGCTATCACTTTCTGAAAGTCGAGTTACGTTTTAATAAGTTCGTATGAACCAAATGAACAATGTATTGGATTATTCGAATCGATTGCATTCCAATTTCGCAAAGTAAAGCGCTTACAATGAGATAGCGTTACCCGTGTTTTGTTCTTCTCAACCGTTCTACCCATCACCCGCTGAACTTTAACAGTAAAAATATATATCATTCAAACATGAAATACTCCGATTCAAATTTCCAGTAATTACGTTTCGTTTTCTACGTGTCACGCGTACTTCGGTTGAGCTATTGTAAGCCTTATCCTGATAAGAAGGGGCTACTTCTAATATACCGCTCTAAATGAGAAATGTTAATGAACATTTTAAAAAAATACGGGTGTTGTTAGGGATGGAGAAATATAATCGAACAGAAAAGGGAAATAAACAATCTGATCTCCTGACACTACATAAATTAATGATTAAATGTTGCTTGTAGATCAGTTGATTCGATTCACCCACGAACAACTCACGAGCTGCTCGGTTTTTCCCCATTATGCGGATAATTCTGATGCTGAATACGACGGAGAGAAACGGAAGTAGGAGTGTTGATAACTAAATTTGGTAGATGGTATAGTTGATGGTGGTAGAAAAGAAAACGGTAGGTATAGCGAGAGGTATAAATCGGAGGGGGCGAGTCTAGGAGATCGACGACACTAAAAATCCGCATCCCTCGACAAATTGTTCGGTGATAATAATAATAATAATAACAATAATAAAAGAAAACAGTGCAAATTACTGCTTCACCTAGTATTACTGCTCCGAGACCCATCCTATTCGAGTCAGCATCCAAAAATACTAGTGAACCATACGAAACATGACCGGGCTACAATGGAACTACGGAAACTAAATATACCCCCAGTGCCAGGCGCCAGTAAACGTCTGTAGATCCGCATTTATGATCCTATGTAGTGGTGTGCGGAGGAAGTGGCGCCAACCTTTCTCCGCCCTGTCGGGCTAAAAGAGTCGGGAAATTGTGACGGGGGGACTTCCAGCGAATCCTTGGCAATTGACACGACGTTGCGAGTCGAGTGGGCGTTGGGAGGCGAGTGGGTGGCTGGTTTCGATGAGACAGGAGGGAGTACTAACGACGAAACGTTGACTTTCGCTGTAGTTCCCGCGAGTTCTTTCAATTAGTAGACTCTAATAATTACTGTAATTTCCTTATACGCAGTTGTACACGTCTAATACTCATTTCATTCGACCCAGGATGTAAAAATACCTTGAAATCGATACGAAACACGGCTTATTTGTGATTATACTGCTTTTTGTTAATTTGTTTAACCATTTTTTGTCCAGTACAACCATGGGCTTCGTCCAATTGGATTGCCGAGATGGTGTGCACAACTAGATACCAAATGGGATTTATGTGCGAAAGAACGGATTTTTTTAGACCACGTTAAAGGCACAAAACGGCCCAGACGGCGGACGGGGGACAGCGGACGGACATTGCAGATGTGGAATCCCCATGTCTTGAAACGTAAATTATCAAATTTTTGTAAAAAATTGTTCGTACCGAAAAGCGGATAAAACAAAACATTTTCCTTGATCTAAGAAAATAAAATAAAATAAAATAATAAAGTTAACGTACCTGTTAGGTGAGTCCGTCTCCTCTGGCTTGTAACTCACAAGCCAGAGGAGACGGACTCACCTAACAGGTACGTTAACTTTAGTATTTGCCTACTGGCGGACATAACCCAATTTCTTTAATACCTAAATAAAATAATTTTTTGCCCCCTAATTCGCCACTTCATGTGTGATCCCGTCCAAAATGAGAACAGCCATATTATGAACTCCTGACGGTTACATAGTTACGCCTTCTCCCACGTCACACATGTATCTGTCTCAGTTCAGTTTGTGCTGCTATGACCTATCGGTTCTCGTTTAATTAAATCATATTCGATTATTCAAATGACGCGTCCTTCGATCTTTCAAATATTATTCTCGACCACGCAGTCACAATAAGCTACATCATACTGCGTAACGATTTGTGTGGGGCGTGAGGAAAGTTGATGGTTTGCCTCACATATTTTAATTTAGTTGAGTGGATTTTCGAGAAAACTACCCAGCACACGGGAGTAAGTAAAGGGGTATTTGCAACTCGCGCATAGTGAGAGCTCCCCCTGCCATCATTATTAAACTGGATCGGAGGCTGTCACGCTGGCAGTTCTGCAGTCGAAGGGTCCTCGCCGGTGGACATTCGATTAAAGCGAACGCATTAAAAAAAAGTATAAAATTGTAACGAAAATAAAAATAGGTTCAGGGAGCGGCGACGAAAGCGGTTGGGCGCGGCTTTTGATTTTTGTTCTTGTTGCTACAAAACCTGGTGGTCTCCTGAGAGCGGAGCCTTCGCTGCTCGGAACCTTTGTTCACTCCAGAGCATTATTTTATCACGAGTATATTATCTGTCGTCCTCACGCTGTGTTCACATCGCCATTATCATCACTAAAACCCTGTCAACGGCTGCCGAACTGAACGGATCGTTCTACTCATAAATGATAACCCTAGATCCCCAACTGGAAGCTTGAGCCTGCTTGACTGAGGCAGGTTGAACGTTCAAAGGCTTCATTAGGGATTATGCTCGCACTGCGTTCACAGCACGGGTGATTGATTGATTGGTTGAGGGTATGGAGAAGCTGTACCGGTAAACGAGAGAATCAATCTGTATTAATTTGATGAGGTAAAAGCCGTGCATAAAGCGTGGGTACGGAGAAACTGCCACTGCCTGTCTTAAGATCTTAACGTTTCAGACCCTACTGAGTGATAACAACACTATTTGGTAAAATGGTCTGCGCGTGTGTGTGAACGCGATGAGGAGAAAACGGCTGAACTAAACTAAATCAGCCCAAACTTAATAGCTAACCATGCGGCGCCAAAATAACGGTATAAACAAACTCCGCTTAAACTAACTATAGTTATCATAGTAATCAAAGAGTCAATTTGTTGTTTTTTTTCATAAACGGCTTCAATAATTTTCATTGAATTTTTTATATAGACAACTCCCGACGAGATGACTATGTCGTAAAATGCCCATTCGTGGGGAAATCGCGAGAGCAGCACAATAAATTACCAAACATTTCCACGAAAATCAATTTTGTTGCAGTTTTTTCTCTATAAACTCCGTTCAAATGTTACTAGGATCTTCCGAAAAATTCAAGCGGTACCCCAGTCACGTACCTATACGTGAAATTTCGTTCTGCACGTTTTGGAGTATGCTGAATATGAATTATTAGTCAGAAAATGGTTATCAGGCTCCGTTTATGTCTTCTTACATTCCTTAGCCCTTTATAGTGTAGTAGTTTTATTATTTAAATCACAAAACAATTATTTCCCCCAAAATCGGCTATTATAAAGTTTTGACGAAAGCATCACAATAAAATAACCAATTTTGGACAAAAGTCGATTTAACTGCAGTTTGTTCTGTATAAATGTTGTACATATGACACTTACGCTCTCGAAGAAGTGAGGATGATAGTCCAGTCACCATCATTAATAATGCACCGACAGCAATTACAGAAATTCCGTAACTCAACTTAACGTTTTTCCGTTCAAATTTCGCAGTTTGAAGTCAAAAATTTCAGAACCCAAACGATTAACGTTACCAAAAAATTTACTTTTCTAGTCCCACCAATTACCCCCCCCCCCCTTAGGGAACATCATGGGGTAAGCCGCAACAGCCTAATGAAGTCCGGACCGATGAGCGCTGTCAGCCTCTCCTTATAGAATGACGAGTTCTATAACATAAATTTGAAACAGTCATGTGTTGAATGAAGAGCATAGTGAATTAGTAACTTGAGCGGTACAAATCGTGTATTGGAGCTAAGGATAGTTGTGTGATGCGTCGCACGTAGGAATGTCGTTTTCAGTGGCAATCAATCGCTGCTGCATCGATACTCCCAATGACTTGACGAATGAGTGCCGTCTGATGAAATACGTTGAGGCCAGGTTTGTCTCTGGATACTGCTGGACGAGTTGCAGCGTTATGAACGAACTTCCATGCTCCTGTCAGAGGACGTGAGTTTCATATGACATCCAGTTGGTTTATTTTACATATTTTGGTTATATATAGTTTGGTAGAGGCATTTACTTCGCATGCTATGGAAAGTACTTGCCAGAGCGTGAGCTTTTTGCTGTACGTAAACCCTGACATTAAATCGAGTGGAACTCTTTAGAAGGTGAACTCACCACCACTTCTTCTTGTTTACACGACGCGTTCGAAGTATCTGACGTCTCCCCCCGTTCACTATTTTCCACACACCTGCGCCGAGTTGAGTGAAAAATGACTGGTCGACGTTTACGTTACTTGTTACACACAATTGTTTACTCACCCGAGCCTAATAATTCTATTAGGGCAGCGGTCCTCTTGTCACCCCTTGACAGATGTCAAGGAGGCCGCCAATCGCCCTCTTCATTGTACAACATCGCGTCAATTGATCGACACTTGAGCCCCGACGAGCTGAAGAGTTTGCCATGTTAAACGGAATTTAAGTGAAAACGATGGTGAAATGGTCTTTCGTTCGTGAGAGTTTAAATTATTTAAAAATTCGTTTGCCATGTTGGATCCGCTGCACGAAGTGGCTTGATTACCTCACCTTTGCTATTAATGACGGTTTTATATAAACCACGCGCACGTGCTTGGAGACATCATGGAACGGCAAATCACTCTAAATCACATTAAATGGCAGTTAAATTTTACGTACAACCACTTTTCTTCGGCAGTCGGAAATCTTGTCAGCAGAACACCAGTCCGTGTTCCATTCGCTGCTGGCAATTAATGTGACTCTAAACATAATTTTTCTGAGAAGGTTTGCGTTCGTAGTCGTGAAATTGTAGCAGAAACTGAGCAAAAAAATTAGTCAACAAAACGACGTTAGTTCGAGTTTTGATGGTAGCTCCAGACTATCTAATGGCCATTATTTCATCGTAGAGGTAGCTTATTGGACTACCACCTTGATTTTTACTTCCTGCTGCCAAATGGGTAAGGAGAGTATTGGGATCGCGTAAAAAGAAAGTTGTGTTTTCTACGAATGTTTACGTTCTGAGGCTTATTGAATTCGAAACACCCAACGCGTGGTGTATGTTGTCCACCTAAAGTCGTACAGACCAGGTGGCCCTAGCCTTCTCCAACTTTCTCGTGGTGGCACCCTAGAGGAAAACAGAACTCCCCTTACATACAGAATGGCCCTTCATGCAGGTTTCCCTGTAAAGTGCTCTGATGAACGATGACGGGCACCTGGTTATTTTAAGGAATGTTTAAAAACCCTCTCGGAGCTCGGCACGGTCGCACTCATGATGTTGCCCATGTATGAGTTCAATAGACGGATCGAAAACTCTGGAGGGCACGGGCTCTGGGAGTAGTGGGACGTACATAGTGCGCCGGGTCCCTCTCCAATGGTTTTTCAAGCAGAGATTTACGCTACCATGAAAAAGGCTAGAGCAATAAACCTATCAACATAATGACTGATAACTGCAAGGGGCTGAAGAATTACTGCACAACTTCAAAACTGGATGTGGCTCAACTCCTTAGCACACTCTGATAGAGCTTTTTGGATTCCTGGTCGTAAAGGGATCACTGGCTATGAGAGGGTGGACCACATGGCCAGACGTGGTTAGTCTACTGTACCTATAGGGTACCACCACGTCTACAGTACCCCTCCCCCCCACACCGTGGGACTTCTCCGTCTTTAGTCAAGAGGACTTTCAGAGAATATGCGAGGAGAATGCACCAGACAGTCTGGAATGCTGCGGGAGTGAGGCACTCCAAACGTTCTATCTCAGGGCAAACACACGAGGTAGGATGTAGCCTTCTGATAATAAGCCTAAGGTCGATCGTGGAGGTCATCGCGCGCTAAGCGGGTGCTCCCGAAGTTGAGATGAACACCACGGTCGTAAGACCTATTGTGCGAGTCCAAATGTCTCAAAGGCCCATGCCTAGCAACAAGAGTCTTCTTTGAGGTCCACTCAGAGAGAAGTAGTACCAAAGAATCGCTCCTCTAGAAGTGGGCCAGGACGTAGTAAGGAGTCTCTCCGAGGGGCATTGACTATGCCCATAACATACATGCCAGAATCCCTCTGATGCCCCTCAATCTGGTCACCTGAGAGTAACCAAGCCCCACTGGCGAGTAGGCAGGCAGTACTACTGGCCTGGATTGTACCATGATGTAGTTTGGTATGTCCAGGGATGTGACATGTGCCAACGAGTCAAACCTTCTAATACTGCCCCCAAGGGTTGGATGTACCAACGTTACAATGCCACCCCTTGGAATTTTGTGTCTGCAGATATCATGGGTCCCCTCCCACTTAGCAGGTTGGGGAATAAGTATCTACTGGTTTTTCAAGACCTTTATACCAAATTGGTTGAACTAATACCCATTCGCAGTGCAAATTACTCTACCATACTGGTTAGATTCCGTGAAAACATTTTAAACCACTTTGGGACTCCGGCTGTCCTAATTACGGATAATGCTACTAACTTTGTTTGCTCAGCTGTACGTTCCTTGGCACACACACGTAAAATGTAAAATTGAGCACCGTACCACACCACTGTACCACTGCCAAGCCAGTCCAACGGAACGGGTGAGTCGTAACGTACGCCAACTAATACGTGCATACATTCACCAATCACGGCACACTGAATGGGATATATACACGGGAGAGTTCCAATTTGCTCTAAATAGCGTAGTACATAGCACAACAAAGTACTCTCTTGCATTTCTTAACTTTGACCGCGAACTAAACCCAATTAGTTCTTTCCATCCTCGTATCACTCCAGACCAGTCGAACTCTGTTGTCTTCAACACGGATGAATGGGGGACTCGAATGAGAAAGCTGCAAGAGATTCGCCATTTAGTAGAGAAGCATATCCTCAAAGCCAGCACAGATCAAAGTCGTCGTTATAATTTGCGTTGCACACCAACGAAATTCCAGGTTGAGAATTTAGTGCTACGTACATCCTACAATCTCTCGTCAGCTCCGGATCGGTCAGCAGCCAAGCTTTGTCACAAGTATGAAGGCCCATACACAGTGGTGACAGTTAGCTCCAGAGGCACTTACAAGCTCCAGGACTCTTGTGGTAAGGATTGGCACCCATCTAAGCTTTAACCATACCAACCGCCTCAACCGCATGAGGGGGATGTGTAACGAGTTTCTTTTCAAGTGCGGTTGGGCGCCTGGAACAGACCCAGGAAAGTATTGCGATCGCGCAAAAAGAAAGTTGTGTTTTCTACGAATCCCCAAGTTCTTCCTTAGGTCCTTCCTCTCCATCTTCAGAAAATGCTGTCTGATCTCGTGTGTTTGCCCTGATATAGAACGTTTGGAGTGCCTCCCTCCCGCTGCATTCCAGACTGTCTGATGCATTCTCCTGGCATATTCTCCGAAAGTCCTCTTGACTTAGGACCGAGAAGTCCTACGATAGGGAAGTGCCTGTATAGGTACAGTGGACGAACCGCGTCTAGCCAAATGTCTGCCCAATCACTTGCCACGATCTGTTTATGCCTAGGAAACCAATAAACGTTGACTCTATTTGCGTTTGCTAAGAAGTTGAGCCGCATACTGCACTCCTTCACCAGTGCAGTCATTTGAAGTTGTGCAGTAATTTATAATGCGTCATTGTGTTGCCGTGCCTGTGAGTTTTCGATCCGTCTGTGAAGATGTAGATACCGTTCCATATGCTTTATTCTGGTTGAACTTTGCATTTCTTATTGAACTCATGCATGAGCACCACTATATCAGTCACCATGCCGAGCTGCCTTGGCATATGGCTGCTACAGTTCTCTCCGTTGGTACAGATGGTTGGTCCCACGACAGCCTCGTACAACCAGCAGCCGGTTCTGCGCATTATGCCACGTTCACAGGGCTGTTACCGCCTTTTTGGTCTTATATCTGATGCGCTCTTTCCAGGTTAGTTTCCGATCCAGAATCACACCCAAATACATGACCTGCTCACTGAGCTGAATAGCTTAGCCCATAACTTCCAACGGAGAATACACACCCGTGTCGTCTCTTGAAGAGAGGTAAAAGGGGTCTAGTGTTTGAAAAACCGATTTCCTGCTGGGAACGTACCTTTTACCACAATATACACAATTGCGGTCATTATGCTCTCCGTTACGTCCTCGGACGCGGCGGTGCTGCCAACCTCGAGTTGAGAAAAAGGTCGAGCACTCGACGTGCAGGACGGTGAGTTTGAAGTGGGAGAGAGCGGAGTTTTATGAATAAGTCGACTGAAATAAAAGGCGAGAGAGTGAAACCGCTTTTAATCTTTTCCAGGGCTCTTTACGATTTATGCGACTCGTTCACTCAAGTTGTAACTGGTAATTGGGGTTTTACTGCTACTTATATTTCACTCACTCCCAGTTGAAACAGCCTCCGCGTATATTTACGGGGTTTCAGGAGCCCGCTCTCTCTCTCACTCGGTCGTCCGATTTATCAAGTCCCTTGGGCCAATCGCTGGGACAACGCAGAAACTCCCGGAGTTAAATCCTTCCATGAGCCGGCGATTGATTCGTTTAAAAGGCCGGAGACGAAGAATTCGCGTTGTATTCAGCCAATCCTCACTCTCTCAAAGGTGGTTTTTTAGTCAATTGAAGGGTTGAAAGAAGCGTAAAAGGGGATTTTAAGGGTTGACTTTTGTCTCGCATTGGCCACTCCCTTCATTTTCGTTCCAACGTCTGTCATTCAAAAGGAGAAATAATGTAATGCGCCTTGAAGAATGCAGTGCATTGAGGCGAACGAGAAGATCGTTATACGCCTTTGAGACAGAATTATTATAACGTGAGAGTCGAGTGATCAGCGACACTGTGACATTTCTGTATGCGTATATCGAGCATACACGGTACATTCTCTAATTTGCAGTGTGCGACTCGCTTCGAGGGAATTAAAAACAATATATAACGCGAGATAGGGAATACACATGAAAAGTGAACATTATCGCCCTTTCTCGCGCTCATTTTGCTTTCTCAATGATGAGCCTTGGTCATCCAATTTGGCACGTACGTAGTTCTTCCTGATGCCCGAGGCTAACCCTAATTCAAGTTGAAGTTGTAGAGCCGAGTTTAAACTTGTTTTGGAAAGTCCATCAAAACTTTGTATTTGGTGAGTCAATGGTAAAACTGTTCAGGGAAACAAGGGAGAAATGAAGGGATTTGTTGTTGGAAACTTATCGAATATGGACTTGTCGGACAGGAGTCGGTGGCTTATCGTCCACAACCCCCGTCGAAGGTCAGTTGAATGGGGCTGCACGCACCTCGTCTTCTCTCTTTTGCCATCGTCAGATCAGCAGCATCCCTAGGAGCGCTCGGGTTTCTTTGGGTCATCAGCATCGCAATTATTTCTGCCAGTATTGGTGCACCACTCCAACTAGAATTCTAAGAGAGGTTTTCCCAAGTTCAGCGAAAGAAAGAATTTATCATCAACTCCAACAGCAGCATCACGGTCAGACTTTTTTAAACTGTTCTCGTCATAGCCGAACTATTAATTTTCTCGTGGAAGAAATGTTTGTTTTTTTAACTTCGTCCGTTTAGTGCATTTATTTTCCAGTCAGCTATAAATTTCCCTTAACCCACATTTCTTCTTTTTTTCAAATTTATTTAAAATTTCGTTCAACTACTTGATTCTTTTCTCGCTTCTTTACCTGTTCAAGAACAAAAACAAACAAAAAACTCCTACGAAACCTCGTACAACTTTCCTCAGCCCCACGTGTGTCAACATTCTACGTAGAAAGCCGGAACGGTTATCGTTCCGGATTTTATTGAATTGCTCCTATTCACACAACAGTCATTGTTGATAATGTAAATACGTTTTATAGGAGATTTATGAGACTGTAAACACCATTTTCTCGAGAAGGAATGCTTTTTTATAATTTTCGCGAATTGTTGAGGTTGGTTAACGCCCTTTCTGAGAATACTTGCGAGATTGGTTTTCATCCCTCCGACGTGCGCATGTTTCCGCAGGCTCCTGTGGGCGTTTCTCGTTGATACTGGTGCCTCATATCGTGTTCTATCTACCAGTTTATTGCAAGACTGACGACACGTACTGGAGGTTTATTTACAAAATGAGAACAATGTTGAAAAACTCTGGGGTTCTGTGAAATGGCGTAATAAACAGCACGCCACCACATGAACTCTTATTTCGATTGAATCACTGCAAACTCGTGAGTGTCGGGTAATGAGTATCTCAAAATGTAGTGAAAGGTATTTGTTGTAAACATCGCAGAGGTATTTGGTATAATGTTGAATCACTTTCGAAACTCGGGATTCTTCGCTGCTGTCTAGCTGGCTTAGGAGTTTTGAAACCCAGACGATTGATGACTGGTGACCGTTGTAAATCGTTGATCTCTAGCGAAATTGAAGTATCGAGCACTCGTGCAAGTGTCGAGTAATTTATTTGTAGAAACACACGACGGGAGGAAGTCGTTTTTGCCGATATATTACGCGTGATGACAGAATTATACGCTCTGCATAGCTTTTTCCGTTTGATTGCGTAGCACTATACTCTATGAACTAATAGATAGAACCGTCTGGTCTCATTTCACTTCCCCCGGTTACTTAACTGACGAGATGAGACACAAGTATCATCACGAAAAGAGCAAGGATATTGATTGGGGTCCGAATCGCGGCCTTGCTTAAGGCTAAGGGATGAATACCGCGAGATTTATAAAGAAAAACATTACCGCTACCCTAAGAGTAGGGAAAGTATCGCGATCGTTCCCTACTGAAGTTGGGTTTTCTTCAGATCTTTACGTTTTAAGGTCTACAGAACCGTAAAAAAATCCCATTTCGGCGCGTGGTCCGTGCATCTGCGTAGCTGTACTTCAATTTATCGGAAAATTGCTCTACCATCTTGTAAAATTATTATTTTTTCACGGCCGGAAAATGATGTTATGAGTAATTTCCATCGATTAGGATGGGGCGAGGGGTCGAAAATGTACCAAAAACTGAAGTTTTACGTATTCTTCTCGAACACGGCTGAAACGATTTTGTTTAAACTTTCAAATTGTCTTCTACTAGTCAGTAATCAACTTTTCTTCTCCATAAATACCTCCATGACAATTCGGTGAACGGAAATATAGGCCTATGAAGCATAAATCGATTTATTGCGCTTTTTGGTTTAACGGCTTCAACGATTTTCGCTAAATTTATATGGTGTCTTTGAACGGTTGATACGTATACATTGTTCTGTATAAATGTTCCTCTGATCAATCCATTGCACAGAGACAAACACCAAAATATATCAAAAACAATGTTTTTTGAATATTTTCGTAATATGTAGAGTAATTCCTCTACTGGAGTTGATCAGTTTTACAAAGCGTCTTCCAGCAATCTATATCCACATTTTGGTCTCCGTAATTATTTCTGTATCTATTTATTGATCGGAGATAAAAGCCATTACAGCTCACAAAACGAGGTTTGGCGAATATTAATTTATCGGTTTTCCAATTTTCTCAAGAACAGCTCTAACCTTACTACTAACTTGTACCTTCATTTTGTTCTCTATTGTAATAGGAATTATCGGGCGTCTCTCAATAATCAAGCCTTCCAATAAATAGGACGTATTTTCAGGTCCTCTCTACCAAGTGTGTACAAGCCCAAGTAATAAATAGAAGAGCGAAGTAGTGAGGAAGGCGTCCGGAAGAGAAATAATCGATATTCTCGTCATGCGGCACGATTGCGGATCCACGCAGTTCCCCCTGTCTCTGTCCTTTTGCCAACTTCGTCGTCTTCTAGCTCCAAGTCAAAACGGTGCTGCCTCAAAGACCGGCTCTGCTCGGAAGGAATTCCAGGTCACTGCTTAATCCAATCGTGCCCGTAACATCACTCCACTTTGCATCATGTCCTCATCATCACGAGGCATTAGGGGTGGCAAGGCGTCTTTCCAAAGGAGGTACTCGTCATTTCTTCCATGAGCGGGTGGCTCAGGCAGGTGGGAAGGCACGCTGCTGGTGGTTGTGGGGCACGGGGCGATCGGGTTGTGAGTGTTGAGGAGCATGAGAGCTTCAGCGGTTCGGCGTAGGGCCTAGTCACGTGGCAGTAACCCGGCATCTGTGGAGGGTGTGGACCCATTGCGATAGGCCTTAGACGGTTGTGCGAAGGTTGGCGTCCGTGGAGAATTGTAGGCCACGGCAGGAGGTGCGGGAGAAGGCAGTCATCCATATTGGACGGTGAAGCGGCGACGGGAACTGACGCGCCCCAAGGTACCCCCTTACTAATTTGTACAAAAGTGATGTTTTTACAGTAGTGGGTAGGTGACTAGGTGATTACTAGAGTAGATACAGATAGAAATTGACAGAAGAGTTGTACCGACAAGAAGACGCGGAAATAAGAAGAGTACAGGGAAAACTAAACACAGGACTTAGAACAAGAGTAAAGTAGAAAGTACAGATAGACGTCCCTACTGAAAGCGAACCCCAAAACAAGTTCGATGGCATGCTAACAATAAACTCTACCAGGGCTGTTCCACAAGTAATAATGTTGCCTTCGTGCTCTAATTCCCTTGTGGTACTATCCTTAGCTCCAAACCCCAAGCTGAGTGGCGTTCCTTGAGCCAAATGTCTACGGTTATCTCCCTGGAAATACACTTATTATTAACCATCAACCCAAAACTGTACAGCGCATATATCACATTTAAACCCCCTTATGTTTAACACGCAGCAAGCGATCCCAAACCCATAACTACTGCCTTCCCTCCCCCCAATGAAACATCCGCCCTCGAAAGTTCGGTTTCCCTGTAGGAGAAGGTACAAAAGATCGAGGTCACTGTTTAATCCAATCGTGCCCGTAACACATATTTCCATAGAAATGCGTTGAACGAATATTCAGCTCCGTACGCGCTGGTCGTCGAATTCACAGGGGTTTCGGGAATTTGTGTGTCGCTGTGCAACAGATCCAGCGAAACTCTCATATCAACTCAAGGCCAGATTTTCACGTGTCTGGGGGGCTCCATGGAAAATCCGCTCTGTGCTATCGAGGAATTTTGTTGTTGAGCAGTGTCTATTTGTTTCGTTCCAATATATTGAACTGCAAACTAAGAAATGTAAAACTGTTCTCGATCGGGCTCTACGTGGACACGATCTGATAAAGACACCGAACATTGAAAGTATACTACGCCCGCAAGACAGGCGTGAGTTGAAGGTTCGTTGGCCGTCAGTTAGCGGCAGCCGTGACAGGGTACGACTACAATTATCGCAGCAACTAGCTGACGACGACTTCAAAAACTACGAACCCACCAGATCAGTTCGAAAACTGGAAAAACTTAGCACTGGCACTCAGAGTTACGAAACGGGTTACCCGCGTGAGGTTTGTGTCAAGACGAGAGGAAAGAGGTGGGGAAAGTATCCACAACACTGTCATCAGAGTTGATTGAGAAAGAATTTTCAATATCTGTTTGATTGACGCCTGATATTTACGGCTGGCGTTCAAGTTAAGGAAGGTTAGTAGCTCACCACTCCTCCCCCCATTCTCTACTACCACCAACCTCGCATTACCAGCTCAACCTTGCCTCGGACAACTTGCCCCGTTTCTTCTTAATCGCTCGAAAAATGGAAATGTCCTGGCGACGGAAAACCCACTACGAACGTGACAGATTAATTTTCGACAAAAAATACCGATGTTATCCCCTTCGACGCCGCCGCACATATTCGCTGCTCCTCTCGCGAACTCTCAAAGGGGAGAATGTGGGCGGACATGAAAAATGGTGTCGATCCGCTGGAAGAAAAGAGGGGGAAAAAAACGCGGGGTTCGCTCTCTAATCTACCGAGGCCCTGGCAAAACCCTCGCTTACAGACCGCGTCTCTCATACCTTGGGAAATTCCCGGTTACCCGACCAAAAACAACTGGCTAGAAACAAACGTTCGTCGGTTTACACGAAAGGCACTTAGCAGATGACGAACTGCTCGGGGAATTCTGTTTGGCGAACATCAAAGCTCGAGAAAAGATAAGAGCGTGTTTTCATACGAAATGCCGGCGAGCGGGAATTGTTTTTGGTGTCGTTGAGCTCTGCTAGATGTCTTTTTTTTTTAATCACGAGCAGATACGACCGTTGTCGAGTTAATTCGGATGTAGTAGCGTCATAATAATAGAAACTTCAATTAGTGCCAGACGATAGAGACGTACTTACACGAGCGGGAGCTCCTGAAACCAGTGTGAAGAACATTGTTCGAATACGAATCACACGAGTTTGGCGCGCACGGTCTCCAACAATTAACAGCTCCACAGACAGCGTCACTCTTGAGAGCTATCCTGAAAGTGCAACATGCCACGTGTAAGAAGAACTCGAGGAAGGAAAATTCACGTTTTATAAAGCTAACTAACTGGAGTAAGTTCACGCAGCTGTTTTGCTCAATTTTAATAGAAAAGAAAACGTGAGGCGCGTGTAATGGGAGACAACAGTATGTTAAATGAAACTAAGGGAACGGTTTGGATCCCCAGTATAGCGAAATCGAAGAATAAATTAAATTAAGCTTTTAAAAATTAAAACAAAATACATCTCAGTTCAATAATGAGTAATCCTGATAGTAGAGATGCACGGGAAGTAGAAATTTCTCCATGTTTTCATAGTGAAAGTGACTTGCGGATGGACAGTGTCACAAAGCTGTACAGAAACTGATTCAGAAAAAAATTAAGAAACCACCTTAATCTGAAGCTCGCGGTCATACGTGTTGTTCGAATTTATTTAGTTGAAATCCTGAGCTTGGGCCTTCCACCAGTTCATCAAAGTGCAGCTGATCTGAGGTTTTTGTAATCCACAGGAAAATTCGAACTACCCGGTCAGTCGGGTCTCCTGCCGACAAAGGGCATAAGGTAAATTTCTGAAGGCAACATTGGATGTTCCCTTTTCGAATTTTCCAAATATTCCTTTCCCACTACTCGCTTCTTTACCACTTCCCCTTGCTGGGTGGAGGCCGAATTAGTTGGGTCTTGAGCTCGAACATTGAGTCCTCTGATATGTCCAACACCTAAAGCCCTTTGTTCGTAGGTGCAGGGGAAGTCCAGCCTGCCTCTCAATTATTCTGAAGCGGTTGGTTTTTCCCATTTTGTGGACTTTCCAATATATGCTCTTCCCCCTTCCCACCCCTCAATTTATTACCTCTTCCAGGACTCATTCATCGCCCAGTTCTCGCGAAAGACGTTCGTTTCATGGCTCTTCGACAACATCAGAGCCCCATCATTTGCGCTTAAATCAAACTCATACCCTATTCTAGGCACTTCTTCTTTGTTTGTACCTGAAAGGGATCTCCCAACTTTCCAAATAACAAGTTCCGTGCTACAGTAAAACCTGTCTCCGTGATTCTTTCAAGTCTACCCTGGTCAAAACACCCTTACCCAACCTAAAAACACGCAGTCGTCTCTCAGCTCTCACGCTACTCGCTCACTCTCTGCTCTTGTCCCTAGAAACCAGTTCACCTATTCAAAGATCCCCTTGTGTTTTTCGCTATTCGCTATTATATCTACGAAGCGACGAGATTACACTAGTTCATTCTTCAAACTCCACCTGAAGCTGCACTTGACAGGTGTATTGTTCGGAATGAATAATGCACCGATATATTGGATTAGTAGCTACAAAACGAAGGTTGTCTCCGCCCCGTTCACCTTTTGCTACTACAGAACCAGTCTGATGATTTGCTGCGCCATCGCCAGTTAGTCCTCCCTTAAACCTTTAATATTTTCATAAGCCCAGGATTCCTGGCAGCAATCCATAGTCATCGACCGTGTGAGTTTCTCAAAAAAACGATGGTGAAAACGGAATTCAGCCTGTCGACATGCACATGCTTCAGCACATTTATTTATGGTGAATTTACTTTCCCAACAGTCCGTTAGGCAGTCAGTCATCACACGTTCATCCTCACGGCGACGTTACCACTGTCACCAGCCTCCGGGGAAACACCTGGAATCCGACTTTTTCCTTAAGACTGGATGTCCTAGGATTTTATCCGACGACAACAGGTGACGAGCTATTGTCGCCAGACTGATTAGAACGTTCTTTTCAGTTTCCGTTTACCCTTCAAGTCGAATTATTACAGTACCCAGTTTAGTTTTTTTATCTTTTCAGTGCCATTTTATAACTTGATAATCACGGAGCTCCATAGGTAAGGCCTCACGTGTGACGAGGTAGTATCAATAAGTTTTTTAATGAATTATATTTAATTTACTCAGAACCTCGGGTAACTGGTTATTGAAAGTCCCTCGTTCGAGCAGGGTCGTTGGAACCTATTCGAATAATTTACTTATTTAACCTTCATTCGGGCCTGCAAATGACTTGGTAAATCGGCCCTTAGATAATGAAACACCAAAGAGATAAAAGGGGTTAACTTATTTATTTTTTATTTCGGAGACAATTTCAAATGGGAGTTCGTGCTTATTCTTACTCCTAGACGTAACACAGATGACGTGCATGATCCTTCATGAACCTCATCGCCGACCGTTAGCCGCCAGAGAAAATAACAGTCGCCGTGCCAATGGAAACGCAATTTTTGGAAATTCCTTGACGACGTTTAGAAAAGGCGGTGGAAGCAATTTGGAGGAAGCTGATGGAAATTGGTTCAACCATTACGCGGTTATTAGTTAACGATGACTGGGAACGTTCGTGGAAACGATTTCACGGTAATTAGACAGTAGCAGTTAGGAAGCGCATAATATAACCAACTACGAACGAATGGGCCCGAGTTCTCTGATGGGAGCGGGGCAACGAAGCCTCGATCCTATCCTCGGCCGTTACTATCATTTGCCGACCGAGTTGAGTCCCGCTAATTGAAATTCTCTTGTTTCCCCCGGGGAACGCGTTGATTGACTATTCAATTTACCCAGTGACCGTAGAAATAAGCTAAATGT
Organism: Pachypeltis micranthus; assembly: GCA_020466155.1. Classification (NCBI taxonomy): domain Eukaryota; kingdom Metazoa; phylum Arthropoda; class Insecta; order Hemiptera; family Miridae; genus Pachypeltis; species Pachypeltis micranthus. Next base: position 48,051,598 of record CM035769.1, read on the forward strand.
AAATTGATTGATGTCACGAAGTTATGTTGCGATGCACTTCGGTTGAGTTCAGTTTGGTTTTCGGTGCCTGACTTTTCCGCCCCCCCTGGGGGCATTCCACAGTTGTGGCTAAACCCCTGAAGGCAGACTGCATCGACGCCCTGTGAAATGTTTATTGAGCCCCTGGAAGCCATTCCCGGCCAGAAACGGATTGAGAGTGGAGGCAAAAACTAAATATTTACGCATTTCCAACGTGAGCGCGAATTCAAATTCAAATTTATTTCAAAAAACGTAACAACGGCAACAAAACATTCGTCTGTTTATTAAAACGAAAGTATGAAAATAAACTAAAGCAAGGTACTTTAGCTCTAAGTGAAAATGGCTGGCAAAGCGGTCAGAAAAATCATGAAAATCAGAAGGAACTCGAGCTCTTCCCTAGGGAGGTGTTCTCGATCTTAAAACTGCGCTCAGGCGTGAACTTGAATAACTATGACTTCATGCATTATTTACAACGTTATCAGTACAAGGTTACGATCATAATGCACCTAAAGACTATTAATCTACGTCTCCACCTCGTCGACCTGTCTACTCTTCTCACTCTTTCTCTCTCTCCCTCTCTCTCAGTACCAGCCCCGGAGGAGTGCAATAACTCTGCGTCGTATGCTCCACAAGAAGCAGACAAGCAGTAAACCTGAATACAAATAGAAAAAAGAAATTCCTCACAAGTTATCCAAACTTCTTTTTTTAAACTATACTGTGCTGTGAACGCAAATAACTAAAGGGGATGAACCCACGATAAAATGAAATTTCCTGAATATATAAAACCTTGAAATAAATAAATAAACGAATCTGAGGGCTACAGCACAAATAAATAACTAAAAGTTAACTAATTCTTCTCCTAACTGAGCTCATTACAAACAAAAATAACTTTCCTTTCTACTTCGTAGAGCCAAAGAAAGTAAAAAGGAAGGAAACTTCTCTGAATGGACGAGATGGGCGAGATTAAGAGAACCCTTCTGGAGGTTGGGCTTGACCTGGCACAGTTTCTGCTTCTGATCTCGATGCAGTTTGGGTCCGGTACGAGAACTGAAAACATTTCTTTTCAGACTGGAAAATGTTGATTTATTGGTTTGTTAAGACTACTAGTATGGAGGGCCAGCATACCGGTACGTTAATCGCTTTAAAAAAACGAGAAAAAGAAGAAATTCTCGACTCTGTAGTGGTGCGGGAATCAGGACGAAAGTCGTTCATGCGAACTAGACGCAGACTGCCGGACGAAACAAGAAGAGACGACTCGAGGCGGAGCTGAGCAGGCGATCCCGATGTGAGGTGACGATAAGCGCTAAACGGTAGAACAAAGGTCCAGTTTTGACCATCCGCAACCGCGACTGTATCATTCTTCATTTATCGTCACTAATTTTTACTCTCCTTGGCTCTATAAAATAGAAAGGAAAGTTATGTAATCGGCTGAAAAAAAAATGTTGAGTTCTCTTCACATCTTTACGTTTCAGACCCTCCTGAGTCCGAAAAACACTATTTGGGAAAATGTTCTGTGTGTCTGTGAACGATTTTTAGAGAAAACCACGGTACCAAAGCAGCTCAAACTTGATATCTCGCCCGCAGATTACCGTGGGACGCCAAAATAAGGGTAGGAACAAAATTCACCGAAATTTAACTATAGTTAACATGGTGATCAAAACACCAAATATTTTTTTTCTCAAAAACGACTAACGATTTTGATTAAATTTTTTATATAGATGGCTCTTAATAAGATAATTATACCATAAAATTCCCATTTGTGGTAAAATGACGAGAGCAGCACAATAAATTATCAAAATTATCGACAAAAACGTTTTTGCCGCGGTTTTTTCCTTTTAAACCCCGCTGGAAAAAAAGTCGTGTTGTAGTCCAACCCAATACCTACCTATATGGTGAGTGTTTTAAAACGCTCATGAGATACATGGGGCTCACTCCAGAAATTCCTGAATTTCAACTACCGCCGTTTCGCTCAATACCAGTTCTAACTGTTACTACCCAATAATAAGTACATTTTCATTAATTTTCAAGTTACATTAATTTTCTGTATAACAATTGCTCAATAAAGGTCCTGCAATTAGTACGAGCAGCACAATAAATTCTATAACTGTAGGCGCTACAGCTTCCTGCTGCTGTGACGTGTTGTTTGTCCAAGTTCAAAGGAACTGAGTGATAAATGAATCGATTAAATAGAATTAGCCATTTACAAAGTGAATTGACGAAGAGCTAAGGAAAGTTGTGTGTTGCAACGCACCAGATATATATTTTTTTTTTTTACGACACATAACTCTTAAGAAAACTGTATTGACGTAAGACAACTACAACAGTAATCTTCCTTATTGCGGGAAAGAATGAATTAAACAGACTGAATAATTGCGTCAAGCTGGTTTGACACTGGGATACTGGAGAATCAGTCTGTTTCTGGAGGGATTAACTGCGAAATGTGCCGAGGACGTTTCAGTCGGGAAGTAAGAAATGGGGCGAATCCTCCGGCAGCAAGTGAGCTTAGGTCGAGTGAATGCGTCGAAACAAATTTCTCCATGCACTGAAGCCTGGTCGTCGCAGGTGAGTCCAGGCACAAGCCCTTACATATAGTTGAATTCCGTGTGAATGGAGAGGCATGAACGATGTTACGTTGAAGTAGGCTATTTTGTTGGCTTTCTAGTCGCTTAAATTGTGATTTGTAACACGTGACCCATACTGGTATAGCATAGATTCAAACAGGGCGGTTCAGAGATTTGTATACGAGAACCTTATTTGCCAGAAAGATTGTTGAGGAGTGGTTTTAACTGGTTTGATCGATTCCTGGTTCTAACAATCATGTAACTGTTTTGGGAAGAAAGAACTGAGCCATTAAAATAGATATCGGGATCGTGGAAGTTCCTGAGAAAGTTGTACGTTACGGCTATAGATTTAGTTGTATTGATCTTCAAGCGCCATTTGGTACACCATTGACTCAACTTGTCGATGTGTATTCGTAGGACTTGTGCAGCCTCTGCGGAGTCTTTACGGCTTACAGAGTCGACCAGATCATCGGCGTATAAATCAGAGAAGTCAGGGAGAGACTCGGGGAGGGGAATATCGTGGCAGAAGATGGTATACAGATGCGGTCCTAGAATGCTACCTTGTGGGACAGACGCTTCTATTGCTCGAAGTGTAGAAAATGCGTTCTGTATAATGACGGAGCAGGTTCTATTGTGAAGGTTTGATAAGGTTTTATTTTAGTAAGAAGACATGCGTACCGATTGAAAGCTTATTCAGTTTCGAAAACCGTAGTTTTACATACCTCTTTTGAGTGGAAAGCGTTCTTAATATAACCAGTGAGTTGCTGTAGTTGTAGAGGGCAGGATAACGCCTCTTTAAAACCGAACTGTTGATTTGGAATTAGATGTTCTGTGCACCTGAGTGAGTGACTAAAAAGTAGCCGTTCAAAAATTGTAGCTAGGATTGAAGCTGATGTTGGAGGTCCTCGTGAACACACCCAATGACCTCGGTAGTATCCAAATCCAAACTAACCGTTTACGTGAATAATGCGCTCCGTCATCCGGTTCCTTGTCGCAGAGGGTAAAACGCCGACGGAAATATTTTCACGGATCTAATAGGTTTTTAGCGAAGGTGTCATCAACAGAACGAACATTCTCAAGTGGTGTCGTAAGTTCAGCGAAGGAAGAACGAATGTTCACGACGATCAGAGGAGAGCGAGGCCTTCCATTTTGACTGATGTGTTGGTGAAACAAATCGAGGACGCTGTTCGTGTTCGTGAAGACCGAATAACGACAACTGTCATTTTCTCTGGAGGCAAATGATCGGCGATGATGTTCATGTAGGATCATACACGTCATCTGTCTCACCTCTAGCAGTAAGAAATACGAATTTCCACTTGAAATTTTCTACGAAATTTGAACTTTATAGGTGCCAAAAAACAAATATAAATGTCATTTGCCGGCCCGCATAAAGGTTGAATAAGTAAATTATTCAAATAGCTCCCAATGTCCCTGTTCGAACCAGGGAATTTCAAATAACCAGCTAACCGAAATTCTTCGAACAGGGTATCAAAAAGCTTGTGCCGAGGCCCAAAACTTCCATAGAACGGGAAAGCGATTATGTTGAAAAATAAGTGAGATGTTAACCTACAAAACGCTTTAATTTTTGTTTTAATAGAAAGATCTAGTTCTCTTACTTTCTGGACGTACCTCGCTGCGTGCTGCTCGATTGTAATTCCCACAACAGTGAAGGTTGTCGGAAGAGCAGCGTACTACTAAGCAAGATCATTACCGTTTCTCCCGGTTTGCGAAGAAGATTGTGACAAAATTAAAGAAGTGGCTATAGTCGATCTCTCCTTTGGAAAACAGACTAAGAACTCCTCCTAGATGGTGCGGATTCCCCAGGGTCATACCTCCGTGTGGTGATTAACGGGCAATAGGGCTCCACCGGGAGACTGGCTAAATGGCAACCGCGAATATGTCACTTTAAAAATAGGACACACACGAAGAAACAATAACACTTCTATAAAAGCGAAATAATATCTTTCAACAATATTAAGAGACGTCAGGTGTTACCACAGAACAACAAAACTTATCATTTTGTAAAGTGACACAAATACCAAGATATATTAACGTGAAAATTAATAATAAATTTTGTTAGTTTGTTTCTGTGCTTTGCCAATCAGTCAATGACTGTTGATACGCTCCACTTCCCAGCACCAGAATCGTCTTAAACCGGACTCACAAAATGTCTCCGCGTACGATTCCCTTCAACTGGGGCTAGGGTTCCGCCTGGTCATGGGCAAATCAACAAATGCCGGCGGATGATTCGGCTGAGCAACTTGCCGGGCTGCGATTTTTATGAAGACCAAGAGAAAGACATGACTCACAAACTGATGTATTGTCCACTTTTTGAAGACGGAAGGGCTCCCCTGAACCCAGTTGAAGGTCTCGACCTACCCGAATTTCCGGCCTAAAAAGCGTACCACCTTAATGAAATGTGCGGGCATAATTGTGAAAAAATGTACATAATAGATGTATAAAATAATTTCAAACAGCTTCAAACAAACATAACTGACTGGTTATATGTTACGCTGCGTTATAGTGACGCAACCAATTACAATAAATATTTAAAAGAAATTCCAATATCACATATAATGATGAAAATATTTGGTGCGTAGCAACACACAACTTTCCGCCACCCCCGTAATTTCGAACACCACCTACATAGGCGGGCACTATATCTTCGTTCAACGCATTTTTACAGGAACATTTATGGAGAACAAAATGTACGTACTAGTTAGCTGAAACTACTCCGTTAGTTTGGTCGAAATCGTTTTAGCCGTTTTTGAGGAAAATTGGAATACCGATAAATTAATACTCGACAAATCTCCTTTTCTGTGTTAACTTGGCTTATATCTCCGTCCAACATATATATACAGAAATAATTATAGAGAACGAAATGTTGGTATGGGTGACTAAAAGACACTCCATTAGAATTTATCACAACTAGTGAAGAAGTTACCCTGCAATTTTCGGAAATGTTCGAAAAAACGTTATTTTCGAAAATCTTTTTATTTTTATCTTTGTTCAATGGACTGTCAGAGGAACATTTATTGAGAACAATATGTAGGTATTAATTTTTCGGATATATCTTGAAAGTATGGTGATAATCGTTGGAGCCGTTTTGGCAAAAAGCGTAAAAAACCTATTTTTGCTTCATGGGCCTATATCTCCGTTCACCGTGTTTTCATGGAGATATGTATGAAGAAGAAAAGTTAGATATTGATGAGTAGGAAATAATTTGAAAGTTTAATCAAAATCGTTAGAGTTGTTTCTGAGAAAAATGCGAAAAACCCTAGTTTTTGGTACATTTTCGTCCCCCACCCACCTTCCTATCGGCCGAAATCGTCCATAACCTTATTTTGGTGTCTACAAAAAATAATGAACAAAACAAAAAAAGAACCAGCTCAATCGGATCAGCCGTTCTCCCGCAAATCGAACTACAGACACACACACACGGACCACGCGCCGAAATTAGGTTTTTTAGACTCAGTAGGCCTCAAAACGTAAAGATCTGAAGAAAACCCACTTTTTTTTTTTACCCGATTACTATACTTTCCTTCCCTTCAGGTAGCGGAAAGTAATAAACGTATCAAGAAAATCTAGTCCCCTCCCCTCATCCAACCCCGTCAACTCTCATCTCACTCTCGCGCATCTGGCCTATGACCGTGGATCTGGAAGCTCCGAGGTTCGGCCGAGCGATGTGGCGATGGTATTGTGTTACCGTCTGCTTTGTAGCTGTCAGATTCGATCCTAATAACCTTGCTTAGCTGTCCGTACAGCATCATCTGTTAGAACCAGTAGTTGATTATTACGATGGCGAAGAAGTGAACCTCGCACGTGCTAGTGGATGACCTCCGTTTCGCTCCAAATGGGACTGTATGAGCCCCTGGACCTGAATATTTTCCTCCTGTTCAAAACAGAATAGCAATCTACAAAATACCGTTGCGCAACAATATGCTGGGGGTGGTTGGTTTGGCATTCGGTCGTAAAACCCATGTCTTCCCAACAAACGAGCGAGCAGAAGATGCGAAAAGCGATCGGTATGAAATTAAGTTTTATTCCTATTTCGCGTTTTCGTTTACTTCGGTCGCCTCATAAAAATTGGATGGAACGCCTTGGGGTTGTTTTTCAACGTTACCCCATTTTCGATACATTTTCATATTGTTTACACGCTTTTTACGCAACCGGGCTCTCGAGAATATTGTTGTATTATACAAGCTCTCGGGGGCGAAGTATTCTGTTTTAGCTCTGGTGAAAAGGGAGGAAAGTAAGTTTATACAACACCTTACGCCTCGGCGCCTCAGAAGATTAATGAGACGACGGCGACACCTTATTAGAGTGAAATTACTACCTGGCGATCAATAGCTGGGTCTCGCCTGCCGAGACGAATTAGTGGGAATATTTCGAGGGGTTTAAAAGGGCGGTTTAATGGCCGTTTAGTCGAGCCCATTTCGACCGTTGGATTTGCTGTTCATTCCTCGTGGACTCGGCTGCAGGAAGAACCGCCGAAACAGAGAGAAAGCCAGTTTTACTGAGTGTCTGTGTGTGTGAGGTCCAGATGCTCTGCCCGCATGGATCAACAATTCTGTTCATTTTGAACCCTACGAAGAGACACTAAAAGGCGTCCAACGTACTACCAACTGTACGAACTTAATACGCGCATCACGAGATGTTGCCCTCAGAAAGGCAACCGTTTTGACTGCGCGCTATCCTGTTCTACGGTGGCATGTGGTTCGCACACAGAAGGGCAACCGCGATTCCCGGGATAAAGGCACATGAAAAAGCTGATTGAGTTTCCACCCAGCTTCTCTGATGAAGTAGAATCTGAAGCTCGCTAACTGAACTTCAGTAAGGAGGAGATGTACAAATCAGAACTAGACTTTAAGTGTCACTGGTGAGAAGAGATAAGTAGCTCTCTCACTTTCACCCCCTCCAGTTAAGGGATGGCGCAGGGGTTTGTGAGCCCTTCGCTCCACCCTTGGCCTCAGGGGTGAAGGAAAGTTCTCTCACCCTTCGTCGAGCTTCCTACTTCTGCGCTTTAAGTGAACGTTTTATTGAGAAGTTATTAAGAAAGTTGAGTGGGGGCAGCACTATAGGAATAAAAATAGTACTAAATGAGATGTATAGAGGTAAATCATGAATATATGTACAGAAATAGAAGTATATAAGTGTTTGAATGTATGTTATGTTTTTGCGCGTTTACAATCGCGATTTCTCCTTCTTCGTAATCTGAAAACATGGTGAGGCACTCTTGATGGTGAGGACTCGGAACACGCGTATTCCGAACGAAACTAGTTCTAATTATTACGTTTGGGGTACAACTCAAAATAAGCCTACTCCCCCTTCGAGGACACTACATAGCAGTAGGTTTCAAAACTGAATAACTGCAGATATGGAAACTAAACACGAGAGCATCGACGATTACGCATGTAACAGACGAACAGAACGTAGACGACTACTACCTGAAGGTAAGGAGCCCTTCGCATGGCACTCCCCTTTTACTTTGATTAGTTTACAAGAAGGCGGTGAGGGGTTTACTGAGCAGCTAATGGCGACACGTAAGCGTTGTTTGAGTACGTGAAATAAAATGAACAATAAGATGAGCTTCTGTAGATAGTGGAGTTGGTGTTGACCTGAATCATCATTCCCCACACGTGCACACAATAATAATAACAAAGCAATAAAAAACACTAGAAAATAGTACAGTAGACTAGGTTAACAAACTGGTGACGGAAAACCAGATGCACAGCGCAGGTACCCCGGAGTAGCCGGTAGAGGCTCAGGTGTACTCTGCCGAGGCTTACTGAGATCCTCCCAAACCTCAAGAAAAGCAGGAAGGCCACGAATATATGTAGTAAATGTATAATGTATATGTAATAAATATGACTTCCAGGTATGAAGCTGGAAGATGTCTAAATATGACTTCCAAGTATGGTGCTGGAAGATGTCTAAATATGACTTCCAGGTATGGCGCTGAAAGATGTCTAAATATGACTTACAAGTATGACGCTGGAAGATGTCTAAATATGACTTCCAAGTATGGTGCTGGAAGATGTATAAATATGACTTCCAGGTATGGCGCTGGAAGATGTCTAAATATGACTTCCAGGTATGACGCTGAAAGATGTCTAAATATGACTTACAAGTATGACGCTGGAAGATGTATAAATATGACTTCCAGGTATGGCGCTGAAAGATATCTAAATATGACTTCCAGGTATGGCGCTGAAAGATGTCTAAATATGACTTACAAGTATGACGCTGGAAGATGTCTAAATATGACTTACAAGTATGACGCTGGAAGATGTCTAAATATGACTTCCAAGTATGGTGCTGGAAGATGTATAAATATGACTTCCAGGTATGGCGCTGGAAGATGTCTAAATATGACTTCCAGGTATGGCGCTGAAAGATATCTAAATATGACTTCCAGGTATGACGCTGAAAGATGTCTAAATATGACTTACAAGTATGACGCTGGAAGATGTATAAATATGACTTCCAGGTATGGCGCTGAAAGATATCTAAATATGACTTCCAGGTATGGCGCTGAAAGATGTCTAAATATGACTTCCAGGTATGACGCTGGAAGATGTCTAAATATGACTTCCAGGTATGGCGCTGAAAGATGTCTAAATATGACTTCCAGGTATGACGCTGGAAGATGTCTAAATATGACTTCCAGGTATGGCGCTGAAAGATGTCTAAATATGACTTCCAGGTATGACGCTGGAAGATGTCTAAATATGACTTCCAGGTATGGCGCTGAAAGATGTCTAAATATGACTTCCAAGTATGGTGCTGGAAGATGTCTAAATATGACTTCCAGGTATGGCGCTGGAAGATGTCTAAATATGACTTCCAGGTATGGCGCTGAAAGATGTCTAAATATGACTTCCAGGTATGACGCTGAAAGATGTCTAAATATGACTTACAAGTATGACGCTGGAAGATGTCTAAATATGACTTCCAAGTATGGTGCTGGAAGATGTCTAAATATGACTTCCAGGTATGGCGCTGGAAGATGTCTAAATATGACTTCCAGGTATGGCGCTGAAAGATGTCTAAATATGACTTCCAGGTATGACGCTGGAAGATGTCTAAATATGACTTCCAGGTATGGCGCTGAAAGATGTCTAAATATGACTTCCAAGTATGGTGCTGGAAGATGTATAAATATGACTTCCAGGTATGGCGCTGGAAGATGTATAAATATGACTTACAAGTATGACGCTGGAAGATGTCTAAATATGACTTACAAGTATGACGCTGGAAGATGTATAAATATGACTTCCAGGTATGGCGCTGAAAGATGTCTAAATATGACTTACAAGTATGACGCTGGAAGATGTATAAATATGACTTACAAGTATGACGCTGGAAGATGTCTAAATATGACTTCCAAGTATGGTGCTGGAAGATGTATAAATATGACTTCCAGGTATGGCGCTGGAAGATGTCTAAATATGACTTCCAGGTATGACGCTGAAAGATGTCTAAATATGACTTCCAGGTATGACGCTGGAAGATGTCTAAATATGACTTCCAGGTATGGCGCTGAAAGATGTTGTTTTACAGTGACTTTCGGGCTACTGCGACAAGAATGCTGAATGCGCGGTAATTACAATTTTCACTGCAAAAAGTGAGGGAATGGCAATGAATAAAATACAATGTGAGGATCTCGGTCGGTACACAAGATTTTAAATCAAATAAAATTAATGTGACCAATCGCTCAAAAAAAAATATTATGACCTCTCACTCGAGCGGGTCTAAACAGCACAAAACAGGCAGTTTGACGGCTTTGACATAAAAAAGAACGAATGAATAGTATCTTGTTTTATTATACTGTGAACTGTTTTAAAAATTTAATTAATTAATAAGGAGACTTCAAACTCGTTATTAAAAAAAAGAAATCCATGTGAAATGGGGCTTGACAAAAAAAGGCAAATTAACAAAATAACCTGGTTATTGTTTCAGTGCAGACTGTCCTCCACTTCTTCCGAGGCTGGAAATTGATATAACTCCTCAAAATTTAAAAAAACAGCTTGACCTAGTATTACTGCTTCGAGACCCATCCCATTCAATTCAACATCGAGTACTAGTAAACCACACGAAACATGACCTGGCTACAATGGAACTACGGAAACTAAATATTCCCCCGGCGCCAGGCCTCCGTCGGGCAATAGGAGTTTAGTAGGCAATAGGGAAATTGGGACAGGAACAGTCGAGCGGGCGGCGTTGCGAGGAGAGTGGGTGGCGTTGCAATGGGAGCGGGGTGGTGGGGGTGGTTTTAATGAGACGGGAGGGATTGAGTACTAACGACGATATGTTGACTTCTGCTGTAGTTCCCGCATTATACTGCGTTTCGTTATTTTTTTAAACCATTTTTTGCTCATAACAACCATGGGTTTCGTCCGATCGGATTGCCGAGATGGCGGGCACAACTAGATACCAAATGGGATTTTTGTGCGAAAGAACGAATTTTTTAGACCACGTTAAAGGCACAAAACGGCCCCAACGGTGGACGGGGGACGGCAGACGGACATTGCAAATTTGGAATCTCCATGTCTTGAAACGTAAAGTATCAAATTTTGAGGGGGGGGGGGTGTAACAAATTTTTGGTGACCGAAAACATAGGGTTATTATTCAGAATGAATAATAAACCAAAACTTAGTTGCAGTTTCTTCAGCTGTGGCAACCCTCCAACGTCGCTCCTCCTTCTACTCAAGCTCGGCAGTTCCCACTATCTAAGTCGCCGTCTCTTGCCGCGTCGCGGGAAATGTGCCTCCACAATGTATAAGCCGCTTCAACGAGGCACTTGGTGAGACTATGGCTGGAATGGAATCAAATGAAATGGCGCATGGAGCTGGCGATGGCTGGTGTGCTGACGTCACTCACGTTAAAACGAAATAAAATAAAACACTTCTTAATTTAATGAAATAGGTGGAATTAGTGGTTTAGCTGCCTGAACGTAAAGAGTGCCAAAAATTGCATAACAAAATCAGCTCAAACTTGATATCTAGCCGGCAGGTCAACATGGTACGCCAAAATAACGCTCTACTTATCATAGTGATCAAAACGCCAAATATTTTTTGTCTCAAATACAGCTCCTTTTCTGTGAAGACAGCTCCCAATGATACGACAATACCCTAAAATTCGTATCCCCTTATCGGCCCCCTCGTGCACAAGTGCCTGTTCTGTTCCTGTGGTACTGCGCGATTCAGAACCGCCGATTTTCATTCAAATTGACTCGAGCGAATCGCGAATCTTTCACCGCCCTTTTTCCTCGGATTTCTGATATAATTGTAAAGTATATCCCTCGTAACTTTTGTTCGCAGAAATGAAGTGCACGGAGAAGAGGAAGAGGTTCCGCAAACTGCCGCCGCACCCGGAGGCTCGAAACACAAAATCGTCGTTCTCGGCGGAGCAAAAGTTGGAAAGTCGTCGATAATCAGTCAATTTCTGTACACCACGTTTTCAACCAAATACAAACGGACGATCGAGGAAATGCACAGGGAAGAATTCAACGTTAACGGAGTCCGTCTCGAATTGGAGATACTTGACACCGCCGGGGCTCTCGAGTTTCCCGCAATGCGCGCCCTCTCGATATCATCAGGTATTTCCCATTATTTGTTTTCGCTCACTCAACACAGAAATTAATGTGTTGCATAATGTTGTGGACGTATTACACAATACGGTTCTCAACTCATTGCCGTACTCATCGTATTTCGTTTCTGTTCGATGGATATCCAGGAAAATGTGTAGGGAGTGAGTATTAACTAGCCACCAGTCTTCAGTTGTTGTTTCTCGCTAGTTAGTCAAGCATCATGAAATGCCGTTCTTTGACAACTACTTTTTGACCCACTCCCGCCATGGCCCCTGCATATCTACCGGAACCATTGGCTTCTTCGAGAATCTTCGGCTGTAAAGACGAAAGTTAGTGCGAACATTGGGTTTACCTGGAGGTCGTTACACCCTGGAGTCGCCAAAGCTCACTTCCCGATCACAGCCAGTCAACCCCACCCTTCCAACCCCCTCAATTCAGGTCTGTTCCCTTATCAAAATGTTCAAACAGCAGAGGGTTATATCAGTCGACTGTCATGAGGTTACGGTTTCAGTATCATGCAAGAGGCGGGCCACTCGCGCAGCATCCATCTAACCTGTGGAGGTATGGCAGGTTTGGTCATTTTGCCAGTCTCCCAGTGGAGTGTTAGAGGTATGATCCTGGGGAATCCCGTACCATCTGGAAGGAGTTCTTAATCTAGCTTCCCACCTCATCTAACTATTTACTTGGGTGGTGAGTTTCAAAAGAGACTGTGACCCCGCTTCATTTCCATGACTTTCTTCGAAAACTGGGCGAAATGGTTATAGGCAGTCAATGCGGGAAGGTTTGCATGCTCTTGCAACAACCGTCGCTCACTGTTGTAGAAACTACAGTGGAGGATCTCGTGGTTCAAGCAAGTCAACTAGTGACCAGTCATCACCAGGAGTGCTTCTGTCGAAACTGCCTTGGTGGGATTGGGAATATTCTCTTTTGATTGAATGTGAGTTTGCTATTCCAGAAAACAGGGCAGTAGCCAGTCACGCCTAGATAGATGGCCTTGTACTTGAGGATGGTGTCATGGTAACATACTACCCATGTGGTCTCACTAATTGCTCGCAGTGAGGCAAAACTAGAGGTGTTGGCTGCAACCCCACCTCTCACTCATATTGACCTAGGTACTTGACTTGATTCTCAAGAAGGAGCCCGTGGCCGCCAAAGCCTCTTGGGTGACAGTTTAGAGAAAATAATGGGTTTTTGCCTGGATGTGACATTGTTTGATATTTAAACAATTTCATCCTGCGTGGACCCTCCTTTAGTGCACCCATATTGTCTGCCACGCAACATCAATATCCCTAATATGGAAAGCAGGCTAAGTTGCGGACCTGGCTGATTGCACTCGCCTCCTTTTTGAAGAGCAACGACATGTGCTGACATCCGACTGACAGTCATTAAATAAATTAAGAAGGCTGCTGGAGGTTGTCCGCTCAAGCTTCCATAGCATATTGCTTTGTTACCTGGCCCAAGAGATTGATAGGGTTTGAAGGTTGCAAGGGCCCTGCCGAGGTCGCCCGTTCTCCACAATGGGATATCTCGCTCTTTCGGAGGGTCCATGGTCAGCTCCCTTGCCGCCCTCTGGGCTTCAGTATCTCGAGCCCCTTGGTCGTTAGGAGGGTTTCTAGCGAGCCTTCAAAGCTACAGGCCCAGCCTGAATGACTTTGTAGCGTAGCTAATACCTGCTCTATGTTTGCTTTTCCTATGGAGGACCTGTAACGGTTGCCCCAGGGGTTCTCAGAGCTCTCCGCTCCCAAAACCCTGCTCGTAACCCCCCTAAATACATGTTTCTGAGGTCACGCACATTCAATCGTTCAGTGGGGTATCCTATAACCCCTCAAACTTACTTCTCTGTCTTTATCTTGTAACATCGTACTTCTCAGTCTGCCAGTCGTCACTCAGTCACCCAGTGGGGGCTCTACCACCTCATACAGCTCTGTTTCTCTATTTAGCACAGTTCGCCCTATCTGAATACAAAGCCTCCGATTTCGTGGCGGGTCAAAGCACAGATCGATCAACACAGAAATCGATCTATGAAACTTGTGAGGTAATAATGCTCGTTCGGTCTCTTCCCCCCCCCCCGTCAATACCAAAAGTATACATTTATAATATCCTACTTGAATACGCGACTGATATAAAGAACCTGGGAATAAACGTATCCAGCACCAAGCTACGCATCTTGGGCGTAGATATGCCGTTTGCTGTAAGATCGAGGGTTGCCGAAAGTTTGGTGCTGCATAACTTTGATTACGCCATACTGGCGTCCTGTGACATAAATACCGAGCAATGCGATAGAATACAGAAAGCCCAGAATTTGGCTGTACGATTCGTTCTGATCAGCTCGTAACGCCATACTTTCTGAAGTTGGGCTCGTTGAAGGTGAAGGAAAGAGCCAAGCACCCCTCTGCGATCATGTTATTTAGGATTGTGAAGTACGGAAACCCTAAATACCTCCGTCGTGGGACGCGAGGCGCACTTATGCAGGTTCCAACACACAGGAGCAATTCACGTATATAACGAAACACCGAGAGCTCTTTGATTTTAATTTAAATGTAAACAGTTTTAGGAACAGGATGAAAAGAAGGTTAATAAGAAATCTCGAGGAAATCGAACAATGAGAAATTATTTATGTAATTGTAAAGTGTAAGTGCAAAAGTGAAGTCAATGTGGAAATATAACGGTAGCAGTCGAAGGTTTTGAAGAGACTGTAAAACGAGATTTAAACAGTTCGCATTCGTCAGCTCGTTCGCTGAACCATGAACATTCTTGTGTGTCTTATTAAAACTAGTAATATTTTCCAGGAGATGCGTTCATCCTTGTCTTCTCGGTTGTTGATCCATCGTCTTTTGACGAAGCGAGGGTCATCCGGGATCAAATCCTGGAGATCAAAGGCAGCTCAGCGGTTCCGATTGTTGTAGTTGCCAATAAAATCGACCTGATTGACGAGGCTGAAGAAACGGTAAGGAGCCCTCTGGTTTATACGGCAGTTAATTCAGTTTCGACCGTTTTTTTGTATTTAAATCTTGTTGTCATAACTTCGATAACGTCCTTGCTACTCACGTTGCTCGTACTATCAGGGAAGTTTACATCCTTGACAACTTGTCATTATTATATTAATAAATTAAGGAGTTTACGTTCAAAATTTTCCACGTTACATTTTTTTTCGGATATCAAGCATGAGCTCCGTAATGGGCGCTTGAAAAACGTTTTTATCGCGAGGTGAACCAATAAAGGAACATATCATTTGAGCATGTAGACGGCAAGGATTGGTTTTATTTCAGAAGGGCACGCAACCAAATTGTTTTTCCACGCGCGGTCACAACTTGAAAAACTTAAACGCGACTCTTGGATTTTAGAAGACGTTAAGGGAATCGGCGATTATTCTGCGAAAGGGTTGTTACGTTATGTGTAAAAACATCAATTGAATTGAATCACAACGAGAACTAAACCTTTATTGCATCAAGTTTTTTTTTGTCTGTTCAAAGACCTTCGATATTGTTTCTCCCTCCCTTATTTTATTATTACAAGCAGAAATTACCGGTAGCCTTTGATGCCTCACAATCCGTAAATTTGTGGTACGTTGTTGAACCACACCTGAAACAAAGCGCCCATTTGCTGTCAGCTCTGAATAAAAATCTGTCAAAACCTTCTGTTGGGCGTAAGAGAGGGGGAGCTTGAGGATCGAAATAAAAATGAAACTCGGTGAGTGTGAGGAGGACTGTAATATACGTGCGGAATTTAGTTGAGTTAAAGGGAGCTGAGATGTTGTACAAATGGGCGACACAAGGGCAGTACTCGGAACGTGTGAACTGGCGTGGGAAACCGTATGGGAGAGTGAGAAGTTACTGGGATGATAGATGGAAGCGGAATGATTTGGAAGTGCTCAGTCGTTGAGAGGAATCTGAATTCTGATTATGTTTAAATCTGACAATTGGGATTTCCGTTGGCGCGAAAACCTTTGGAGAAACAATGACCTTGCCACAGGTGCGACCCATTGGGCAGGTATTGAAATCGATGGAGTCAATGACTGGGGAAGTCCGAGGTCAAAGACTCTAACCAATTTGACGCTTTGCGTCGAACACCTTCGATTACTTTTTCGTAAGATTTGCTGTTTGCTAACATCTCTAGATGTCTTCCCCTGCATCGCCCATGAAATGGATTATATTACTATGCACCGAATCTGGTTCATTTTCAAGATCTGTATCGAATTCTCGTGACAATGTAAAATCGAACTTATCGGGCACTGGCCCTCGGTAAATAAACTTCCTACTAATCGTTCCGCCTAGTTATAATCGGTTCTTCTCCTTCATCACTCATCTGATACGAAACTTGCATAACAGGTGGAAGTGCATATAATCTAACACCATGTTATGTTATGTATATTTGGAATCACAATGAGAACTGAAAAAAACTCAAGAAAAGTAAATCAAGATTTATATCTGGCTCAATTTGTATCTAATTTTATCCCAGTTCGACGACGCGTTCTGGACGTGAAGTCTGGACAATTTAGGAATTGATTTTGCCGCTCG
This sequence comes from Pachypeltis micranthus, assembly GCA_020466155.1. Taxonomy (NCBI): domain Eukaryota; kingdom Metazoa; phylum Arthropoda; class Insecta; order Hemiptera; family Miridae; genus Pachypeltis; species Pachypeltis micranthus. Next base: position 48,068,286 of record CM035769.1, read on the forward strand.
TACTCATTCTCTGACCATTATTGAGCAATCGGTACACTGTAAATTGATGAGGGTGTAGACACAATTGTTTTGAGAAGGAAAATAATCACTTTTCCAGTTATCAGATAAAAGTATGGAAATGGTAGTAAGTTATTCCGAAATTTCTGGAATAGTTCCTATATATCTTATGAGCATTTTAAAACGCACATCATGTATGTACTTAATTAGAGCACCACACAGTTTTGTTCTGAAGATTCTACTACTTTTTGAGCGGAATTTATAAGAAAATATCTGGTGCGTAGCAACACACTACTTTCCGCCACCCCCCTAAGTTCGAACGCCACCTACACAGGCAGGCGCTATATCTTCGTTCAACGCATTTTTACAGGAACATTTATGGAGAACAAAATGTAGGGACTAGTTAGCCGAGAGTACTCCGTTAGTTTGGTCGAAATCGTTTTAGCCGTTTTTGAGGAAAATTGGAATACCGATAAATTAATATTCGACAAATCTCCTTTTCTGAGTTAACTTGGCTTATATCTCCGTTCAACATATACATACGGAAATAACTATCGAGAACAAAATGCTGGTAGGAGTGACTAAAAGATACTCCATTAGGATTTATCACATCTGGTGAAAAAGTTACCCTGGAATTTACGGAAATGTTAGAAAAAACGTTATTTTCGACACATTTTGATTTTTATCTCTGTTCAATGGACCGTCACAGGAAGATTTATTGAGAAGAATATGTAGGTAATAACTATTTGAAAACACCCTGTGAGTTTGGTGAAAATCGCTGAAGCCGTTTTGCCAAAAAGCGTAAAAAACCTATTTTTGCTTCATAGGCCTATATCTCCGTTCACCGTATTTTCATGGAGATATGTATGGAGAAGAAAAGTTAGGTATTGATTAGGAGAAGATAATTTGAAAGTTTAATCAAAATCGTTAGAGCTGTTTTCGAGAAAAATGCGAAAAACCCTAGTTTTTGGTACATTTTCGTCCCCCCACCCCCCTTCCCATCGGCCGAAATCGTCCATAACCTTATTTTGGTGTCTACAAAAAATAACGAACAAAACAAAAAAAACCAGCTCAATCGGATCAGCCGTTCTCCCGCAAATCGAACTACAGACACACACACACACACATACACACACACACACGGACCACGCGCCGAAATTAGGTTTTTTAGACTCAGTAGGGTCTGAAACGTAAAGATCTGAAGAAAACCCAAATTTTTTTTTGGGCCGATTACTATACTTTCCTTCCCTTCGGGTAGCGGAAAGTAAAAAACTGCTCTAAAATCGAAATGTTTGGTCATTTATTATGCTGCTCTCCTCATTTTCCCACGAATGGGAATTTTATGGTATTGTCGATTGTAAGAGCTGACTGTACAACTAATTTAATCAAGATCTTGAGAGAGAAAAATATTCAGTGTTTTGATCACTATCATAACTATAGTCAATTTTGAGTGGATTTTGCTTTTACCCTTATTTTGGCGTCCCACGGTGACCTGGTAGGCAGACATCGAGTTTGAGCTGGTTTGGTTCAGCCGTTTGCACACAGAATTTTCTCAAGTATCGTTTTTAGGACTCGTTAGGATCTGAAAGGTGGCATGGAGAGAACTCAAAATGCTCATTCCACTGATGAATGCCAATAAGCAAATAATGATGAATGAGTTTTTTGTTCAACGCTGTTTTTCCTTTTAAAAAAGGTTGAGTTCGCCCTATTCTCCAAAATACGTGCTTGAAGACACGTGTGGCGAGTTTTCTGAATTTGGCAGAAGTCCTACTGAATTCAGCATGACAAAAAATACGTAATGCCTTCTTCATTCGATTTAAGAATTGCAAAAAATATCTCACAAGAACAGTGAAAGTGTGCTACGTAACTGGGGAATTATAAAACCCTTCCTTTGTCTCGCTGTAGCGTCTCCCTGCAAATGGAAATGAAGTCGCACCCCTCATAACATTACGAACTGCGCTGTCAAAAGAGGAGGACTCACGACAATTTAGTTCATTATAATCTTAACTAACAGAAGACGCTGAAACAACATGGATAATGAAGGGTTTCAACCGAGCAGCGATAACTCGCTCTTCGTCGTATTAGGCCAGCCCGTTGGAACTGCAGGATTTTTACTTTCCGTAGCTCTACGAAATAGAAAAGAAAGTTATATAGTTGACCCTTCATAACGAAACCTGAAAGGGGCTCGTACGAAGATGGGAAGCCATTTAGACCTGTACGCCTGTACTTTGCTCAACACCGTAGATCCTAGATAGGTAGGGGAGAGACAGATGTTTGAGATTGAGTAAGATTGAGCTGATAGTAAGCATGGTAAGGAGATGATGTGACTCTGCATTGCGTGCACTAAGTCAGGAAACTTGAAGAGTCGATAGGAAATAATGATCGGGATATTGAGGGCGCCATGCGCAGCATTGAAATCACATTGACCAGATTGACCAGCGTTGCTGTGTTGGACAGCGGAAAGATTCAGTCTTCGCTAGGAAGCTGCTCGCACAGAGCGAGAGCTGAGAGGAGGTGCCCTATGGAACCCGGCGATGAACTCTCTTCTTGGGAAATTGAATGGGCGCCACGTTGGGCGCCAATGTTATAACATGGATCGTTCGGGCGTCACTCAATAATTAGGCCTTCCTTCCAATACCTCCAAGAATCGTATATTCAGTTCCGTTCCAGTTAATAGCCCACAGGCACAGATAGTAAAGAGGACCGAAGTGGTGCCGCCGGAGCTCGGAAGAGGAATAGAATGAGTGCCTTGTTGCGCGCCGCGGACCCGATTTTTCTAACCTTCCGATCGCGGCAATGCGGTCCCCCCTCTCCCTGTTCATCAGCAGCTATCTTCCTCTTCAGATTTAATCGGAGCTGCTTCAAGTGGCTCTGCCCGATGAAAGAAGCTCCGGTGTTCCGAGTCACAGCTCAATCTGATCGTGCCCGTAACACTTCACTCATTTGGGGCAAGTTGACATCGTCGCTGTTTGGCCCGACCTGTCTGCAGTGATCCTGGATGTCCAAGTAGTATCTGGCAGCCGGGATCTTGCGCTAACTTGGCAAGCCAAGAAGCGGAAATATGACTGGATGGATCATCATGCTGTGTTGGAAGTTCGTGGAGGGGAGGCTGACAACATCAGGGTTGCAGCATTGACCGTGTCCTGGCACAGTGTGTTGTGCAATAAAAGAGCTGAGGAGATGTGTCAGCAGGTGTTCTCCGATGTACCACCACCCGCGTGTTGCGTGTTCTATGGTGGAACATCCTCTTATCATTCTTTCCTTACCCGTCCCAATCCTTCTATCCCTAGAGCCGGCGAAGAGCAGTGTGGGCGCCCAGGTCTCTTGTACATCTTCTCCGAGGGTGGACATGAAAGACGGCTGTTGCAGGAAATACCTGGGATTCCTTAGGAAGCTAGGCATGGACCTGTGAGACATTAGAACTAGCACAATAAGACTTGATACGACTTTAGGAGATGATACATATGATTGACTCTAAAAAAAGTCAAACGGCTAATGAGCCTGATAAACACCATTTGGCAAAATAGCCTATATTTGTAGATGTGGTTGAGAGAATACGGCTGAACCAAATTGGCTTTCATTCTATACTTAGCACGCTGGTCACCATGGAACCTAAAAATAAACTCAAAGCTAACTGTAGTTATCGTAGTGATTTTTCTATGGGCAGCTCTAAATAACTCGACAGTATTCGTGGTAAAATGAAGTGAGCAGCACTGTTTAATGCAAAGTAGGAAGAGGTGAACTTGAGGGAACGCAAGAATTAGTGAGGAAGCTGTAGAAGACTGTAATGTTCGAAGTTACACAGATTGTTAGACAACGACGTAAAAAACACTCGAGATCATGTTGAAGAAAGTTCAGAATGAAGTCACTGGGGAATGGAGACGCGGCACGTTTCACTGTGCTGATACACGAGGGTAAATTCAGAAGAGATTCGGGTTAGTCGAACTGACGTAGTGCACGGCGAACGAGGGGGCTTTTCAGACGGGAGTGATTCAGGGGCGATAAAGAGAGTCCTTATATACCTGGAGTCAGAGGGAAACAGTAACGGGGAAGTCCTTTAACCATGGCAGGATAAAACCCTGAAAAACATTGACCGAGATTTTAGGGGTAACCCCAAACAAGTACAATAAATTATTACTAGCGCAGTTTTTCCCTCATAAATGACTCAATAATAATTAGTAAGCGAAATACGTTGGGATTTTACTACCACATCCCCACAAAAATTCTACAATCTACTTATACGACGAGGGTATAATAACCTGCATACGCTAAATAGAAGCATCCTCAGAAATTCCAGAATTCAAGCCCATTCTGTTTCACTTACTACCATTTCTCACAGTTATTATGTATTATTATTACCAATAATTGTTATAGACGATCCACAAAAAATCAAGTGGACAGTATATTGAATCACCTGCTCAACTGCTCAATTGCTCGATAATATTCGTAGCATAGGTAGGAGCAGCTCAATTGCTCGATAATATTCGTAGCATAGGTAGGAGCAGCTCAATAAATGCCAGAACTTTAAGGACTACCGCTTTCTACGTAAAACTTGATGTTGGTTCAGTTGAACTGAGTGAAAAGTCCAATGTGACTAGTAACTAAATCCATGAAAATGGGCGTAAGGCTAAGGGAAGTAGTCATTAGTAATTAGTAAGTATCTGTTGGATGCACGAGTGGGGGAGCTTGAGTTGGAGGAAAAGAAATAAATGAGAATGACTGTGGTGAGCGCTGAATGGAATAGCGATATGAACGTGAGAACATATTTTCGCGACACAAGGGGGTCTCTAAATAAGCGAACTGGTTGCAGGGAACGAGAGTGGAGAGACGAGTGATGTTTTTGTATCGGGTCTAGGAAGAGCTGAGAGTTGGTGAAGAGGTAAACTGAGTGGTGGGAAGTGGGAAATTTGGAAAGTCCAGAAAGGGAAAAACTGTTGTCAGCTTAGGAAAGAACTGATCGAGCAGGCCAGACTTTCCCCGCAACTACAGACAAACGGCTTCGGGTCAGTTGGATTTGATGTTTGGGGAAGGCCCGACACAAATATTCCCCATTCGGGGCATGTGGCGAAGTTCAAGCTCAAGATTTAAATTGATTTGGCCTGCGTCGAGAAGTATCCTTCCCAGACACAGAGCACAATGTCATCACGTCAAGTGATGAGTTGGATTTCAAGAATTGTTGGTTATCAATTCGTACTTTACTTGGCTGTACAAAGTGGTGAGTAAAGTTACGTAATCGACTGAAAAACAAAATTTTGATTTGTCTTGAGATCTTAACATTTCAGACTCTACTTATTCCGAATAACACTATTTGGGAAAATCGTCTGTGTGTATACCAGGACGAACCAAACTCTTCCATTCAGCACAACTCGTCTGGGGCATTTCCACTGACTAGGCACCTCAAATACCTCGATTCGCTCGCAACTTCGCTGCCATCAGTCACAACTGAGCGGTTGTCTCGCGTCCCCCACACTCGGGTTCACTCCCACCCACTTCCCTATTTGTCGTGGTTAAACTTGTCCGACAGTAATTTGCGAATGAAACTCTCTGTTCCAATTACTACTCTGACTGTATCGTACTCAGCCCCCTACGATACCGCTATGTACCTGTAACAAGCGTGTGTCTGTGAACGATTTTAAGAGAAAACGATCGAACCAAATCAGTTTGGTCTCTAGCCCGTAGGTCGCCATGGGACCCCAAAATAAGGTTATGAGTAAAATCCGCCCAAAATTAACTATAGTTATCATAGTGATCAAAACACCAAATATTTGTTTTCTCGAAAACGGTAGTAACGATTTTGATTCATTTTGGTATGTAGACAGCTCCTGTTGAGGTGACAATACCATAAAGTTCCCATTTGTGGAGAAATGACGAGAGCAGCACAATAGATTACCAAACATTTCGACGAAAATCGAGTTTAGCGTTCATCAGAAAAATTCAGGGCGTACTCCAACCTAGTAACTAGTGAGTCTTGAATAAAGACCATAAAATACATGTGATGCGTGGCACTTGATATTTAGGTAGCCACTGCAGCGTTGTTCTACACATAATTTCTTTACCCCCTGAAATGGTGTTTCAACTAAGGGAAGCAACAGTGAATTGAGCCAGGGGAGAGATGAGACGAGTAGCTGTTCATTTCTAGGAGCTATTCCTTTCCCAGAAATGTCCAACTTTGCTCTGTTTTCGTCTTTTTTGTTTATGACATCGTTCTTGGCTTACTTTCCCTCGGTGAGCGTGAGGACGACTGCATTATACGGGCGGAAATGATTGAGTTGCGTTAGAATTGAGCTGAGATCGTGAACAAAAGGGCGACACAAGGATAGTACTCGGAACGCGTGAACTGGCACGGGAAACTATTTCGGAAGGAGAGTAGTGACTTTCTTGAGAGTTCGTAGATGAGTGGCTGTGTGTCCACTGGGAGAAGAGTGTCTCTGGGAAGAGCGGTGTGAGTTGGATAAAGAGGTAAATTAACTTAAACTTAATCCCTTTGTCGGAGGGGAAGCCGACGACTGAAGTGGCAGTTCTCGGACTTCCCCCGGCATCACATGAGAAGGACCGTTGAGTTGGGCGGACGCACCAGGTAAAGGAATCAGCCTTACAACATGCGCTGAACACCCAGTGGAAACCCAGTGGCGTTCAACAACTTCGCGATGGATTCGCCTGGTAGGAGGTAACTAAAGGAGTAGGGCGTCAGGAACAAATACGCGCGAATCGGTCGTTTCTTTAACGCCCAGTGAAATGGATAAGTTGCGTCGTGGCACTTAACGTCAAATGTGTTTTTCTCCTTCGCCTTCTTCTTCTTATCCGTATTTTTCCGCTCGGCGTGTTTGCTGTCGGAAATGGAACTGCCTTCGATTCCAATCCAAACCTTGAGTTCAATTTATTCGTCTTCCCAACACCTGACGCTCCTCTCGCTGCGCGTCTCTGTCCCATTAAAACCCCTTCAAATCCCTCGTCTTTGGTTTTACGCTCAAAACGAGGCGGCAGTAAAATTTTCTATCGCTGGCTCGTTTGACGCGAAGGTGGCGCGCGGAGGCTCAAGTCCCTAGAAATCCATTTCAATGCCGGTTTATTGCTTCAGCTCCCGTCGTATTTTTCCGAAGCGCCAAACGTTGTAAGAGCACTAAACGTAAATGTGAACGTGGAAAGTCCGCTCCGATGGCTTTGGGAGCGAAAACTCGATAGAAAAGGGAGAAAGAGGCGTCTGAGGGAAGAAGCCGGGACGGAATAAGTGGGAAGGCGAAGGGATGCTTTTCTTGAAAGGAGGAAGTGAGCAGGTAATTTGGCTCCATTTGCTTTTTGTAGGACTAATGACAGGACCGAGAGCCCGAGCTGAGGGGCTCTTCTTGTTGAATTGCTTTTACAAGCGTCTGCTCATCTGCAGAGTGGCGGCCAGCTAAGTTTTCCCGTCTCCAATGTGAATAACAACGGCCGATGATGACAGTGACGTCTGCTGCCTTTTCATCATCGCGTTGTTTTCCAATTTCCTTAAGAGCGGAGCTGATGTTTAAGTTGATGTGTAACCTCAACCGTTCGGTCTATGGCTAAAACATCGCCAAACTTACTTCAGCGATTCGGCTCTGTGGAAGTTGGTAGACTGCACTTCAACCTGCGCGATACGGCAAGAAAACTAAATTCCGCTCGTTTAATTTGGTGACTAACGATACTAATGATGAATATAAATGGCTGCGTTGAGCAGAGAATTAGACTTGGAGAAGTTTACCACTTCAAACTGGGAACTGGGTGGGAGTGAACACGACCGCGGGAGACAGGGCGACGCCTCAATTAGACAACCACTCGATTTCGACTGATGACACCGAAGGATCCTACGAATCAGGGCATTTTCGGTGCCTAGTTCGCACAAATGCGACGAACGAGCCTTACCTAAATTAAAGAGCTCGGTTCGTCCCAGTACATTGTCTCTCCTCAGGTACTTATGAACATTGCAGTTTGTTAAGAGCGTTCTGAGTTTGGAGAGGACTGCTGTCAACCCAACAAAACGGAACCTAATCTTGAAGAGAGAGACGAGAGAGAGAGAGAGAGAGAGAGAGAGAGAGAGAGAGAGAGAGAGAGAGAGAGAGAGAGAGAGAGAGAGAGAGAGAGAGAGAGAGAGAGAGAGAGAGAGAGAGAGAGAGAGAGAGCAGGAGCAGTCCAAGATTAATGAACCAATAAACACGTTCACTGGGATGCACAGTAGAGGAAGAGTTCTGTTCTGAACAACGCCACTAGGAAACTGAGATCAAACTGCTCTGATATGAGCACAGACGAGAGTTAATCGCATAAATGTTACTGTCTCAGTGATCAAATAGTCAGACAACCAGCGGTACGAGGTTTAGGGGAGTCGTAGGACGACATAGAGCAATGGAAATGGAATGAGTACAGGACTGATTCGGCCAGGTATTTATCCAAAACTATATATGTTTATTGGGGAGGCCAAGGAGGAAGTAAATACACGTCAACTAGTTGCGTGGGAAATTAAATGAAGGGAGAATGAATGAATGACGGCTTTATTAATACATCCCGCGAGATTTGGTCGTACTCGACCATTCCAGAAATTTTAAAATTTAACATGTTAAATACAAATGCGTCAACAGTTTTCGTTTCTTCTTCTTATTAGCTAGTTTTCTACTACAACAACATCTTCGTTTCATTATTTGATTGTTTTTTATTTATTTATTTATTTTTATTTTTATTTTTTTACACTATTTTCTTCTCGAACAAAATTCAGATATACTATAATTCACATAATTTAAATAGCCTGTCGTGTCATGATTTTTGAGAGTTTTGAGGAATTTAGTAAAGGGATAGCAAAGATTCTCTCACGCGTTTCATGAAAGTTGTGACTTTTCAGTTGTTTTATTTCTGATGAGAGTCCATTGTAATATGATATGCTTTGTGAGATGAATGATGATGTTGGGTGCAAGAATGGGGGAGCTGAGGATCACAATAAAACTGAAACTCGGTGAGCGTGAGGAGGACTGTATTACATGAGGAGATGGACTACAAATGGGCGACACAAGGGAAGTACTCGGAACGCGTGAACTGACGTGGGCAACCGTGAGAGAGAGTGAGAAGTTACTGGGGTGGAAGTTGGAAGCAGAATGATTTGGAGATGCTCTGTCGTCGATAGGAAAATGAAATTGTGAGAAAGAAATAAAGAAAGGGGAAAACCTAGAAAAGGGGGCTGGGGGGCCCGCGGCTGAGGGATTCCCGCAGGGGCAGGTATTGAAATGGTTGGAGACAATTAGGCGGTCGGAGACAATGACGCGGGGAAGTCCGAGTTCAACGACTCTGACAACTTCGACGCTTTGCGTCGAACAGATGATCTATAGGCAGTGGTACGGCATTGTGGTAAACGGTAATTTAAGAACTTATGAATTGGTGAAAATTTCTAATATTGTCGCGTAAGAAATGGTGGCTGTTTAGTTGTAGTAATTTTGAACATGATTGCTAACATAGAGTATTGTATTAATTCATTAATTTTGAGAATTTGTTGTTTTTTAAATTTATCACGAATTTTATCATCATATTTCAGATGTAAAATATATCTGATGGAACTATTTAAGGCTCTCTTCATTTTGACACGACCGGTTGTGTTGAGATCACACATAACCGATACACTGTACATAAAATAAGGCATAATCAAGGTTCTAAACAATAATTTTTTTACATTGATGGATTTACACATCAGCAGATTTCTGAATGCATAAAGCAGTGAGTGCACTTCCTTACTATAATGTCTGTCTGTGAAGTCCACGATAGATGATTTTGTAGCACGATTCCTAAACATTTAGTTTGTGTAACATATTCTATTTTGTTGTTGTTTATCGACAAATTTGGTAAATCGCTCAGAGGAAGTTTTGCGCGTAGCCTGGCATGTCCTATTATCATGCTGCAGCATTTTTTAAGGTTCAGAACCAACCCGACAGATTTTTCAAATCTTGGTTGACCATCTCTACCGCGTCAATGAGATCTTCTGGTTTGCAGGTTAAGTAAATGCTGAGAACATCTGCGTATATAATTCTGCTGCATGTTGAGATTCCATCTGAAAGTTTGTTGATGTAGAGGCAGAAAATCAGAGCCGAAAAAGTCGTTCCTTGTGGAGTTCCTCTTGCTAACTTTGCCCAGGAAGACAACTGTCCAGAGCTTGTTTTTACGCACTGTTTGCGTCCAGTCAAGTAAGATCGGAACCGTAAGAGAGCGGAATCCTGACAGCCAGTTTGTCTGAGAATGGCTAGTGCGAGTTCATGATCCAGGCTGTTGAAAGCGTGGACGAGATCTAGGCTGACAAAAACTGTCAGTTTGCTATCATCCATGGTTCACTGCTCTCTCTGAAGTATGGACTAACAAAAATGGTGGCTCATCAAAAAAGTCAAACTTCGACTTATTAGTTGATAGTTACGATATTTACCACAGTTGAGGCTTGTACTCTCTGAATTCACAACTCTGCTATCTCCCATGCTCGACCATTAAGTTGCAGAGGCAATCAAATTCGGATCAAATTTTGATCTATTGAGTTGATGCCTGAAATTGAGTTGAATTCGAATTTTCTTTACTGACGCTGGTCCATAAGTAGCAGTTTTTTGTCATTTTTCAACAGTCCAATTGTATGACATAAGTTTCAGCCATCAACTCAATAGGTCAAAACCTGGTAGAGAGCTGTTGCCCGTGTGTGGCCGCGCGGAGGTGACCACTTGAGGAATCCCGTACCGTCTGGGAGGAGCTCTTAATCTGGTTTCCTACTTGTTCTAACTATTTACTTGGGTGACATGTTTCATTAGAGACACACATACAGACAGTTTTTCCAATTGGTGTTTTAAGGACTCTGAAGAGAAGAGATCTTCTCCATTTTTTTGTCGGCCGATTACATAACTTTTTTTTTCTACTTCGTAGAACAAAGGTGAGTAAAAAACGAACTAGTGCACTTTTTGGGAAGTGGCTTGAAGGCACCCAGGTGTGTCTGTTTCTACGAAAAGCCCCGAAAAAAAAAAACAAAAAAACAATCTGATCCGCATCTGGAAACCCGATAGTTTTTGTACAGTCGACAACTGTCTATCGACTTCTTCTCTATTCATGAACCATTCCCTCCGCGGGGCATTTAACGTATTTTCTTCTTTTGTTCTGTTGAGCAAAATTTCGCGCTCGGTACAATTTCCATTTCACAGTTCAGAGCTTTAGGAGGAAAAAAAGAGTCGCTCTATGACGTCTCGTGGAGAAAATTGCGTCGTAAATTTCTTTGACGGGCCTTCAACGGTATTTAGTGCCGGGTTATGAGGAGAGACGATAGTTTCGTATCATCGCCGCTGTCTGGCGCGAGTTGGAAGGAAATAACATTTGCGGGTTGTGGAGGGTGAATGTCAGGGGTAGTCACCTTGAATAAAAATCCCGTTGTAATCTTTTTTTTTCCCCTCCCGCTGCGAAATCATAACGTCGCAGAGTGGCGTGTTGCACGGACGCGCCTCATATATTTTTATTATTATTTTCTTTTTTATCAGCCACGATGTTCGCATTTCTTGTAGGGGGGGGGGGGTCTTTAAGGGAAAAGCGTTTCCATGTCGTCAAGGACGAACAAAAAGCAACAGCGGTCGCGGAGCAACGAGTTACTTTTCGTACTCTCCTATCAGTTCTGAACCACGTTATTGCGCCTACTTGATCATCTTACGTCAAGAAAGCACTTTTCGAAAATTCAAAATCGCACTTTCGCCGAACTTCATTTTTTATTAGTAAAGCCCACGTTTTATGTTCAACGGGCAGAATGAAAATGTATAGAATTTGATTGAAACTTTGGCGTTCTTGCACAACATTGCCATTTAAGCCTCATTCCAAATTTAGGACTATATGTGTTGAAGAGAGGGGAATTCGGACGGTGAACCAACCTTCTGACAAGATAGAAAATGGACTTTACTGGAAGCGAAAAATCAGTAAGAGAATGAAAATGACGTGGAACACTTTAAAATGTAGCTCCGGAAGGAACTAATTGATTATACTATTCATTGTGCTAAATGAAATAGATCAAAATCCGCACATTCCTTAGCTCTACGTCAATCCACTTGTGTTCATGGTTTATTCTACTCACTCAGTTCATTTGAAACAGCACATCACGGCGGCAGAAAGCGGCATCGTGAACCTCGTTCTCATGACCTGATCATTATTGAGCGATTGTGTGATGACTGACTCCTATTAGAGGCAAGCGGTTGATCGTGGTCTAGTGGATAAGACAGTCGATTTATAATTCTCGACGTAAGTTGAGGATTGTGGATCGAATCTCCGGCGCGATTGCCGTAATTTTTGCGAGTCAGCAGCTCTTCTAAAGCATCTCTTCCTTCCTCAGAACAATCAGCGCCCAACTAGTGGTCGAATTTCTTCTTTCCAAGAAAAAGAAGAGGCCCAGAGAGAAAAATTAAAAATTTAAGAGAGAAAATAATGAGACGAGTTCTCGGGTCCGGGATTCGCTGACGCTGTGAAAGTTCCAGCACGAAGGGAAAATGGGCGACGCGCCTACTACAATGCGAAAGAAAGAAGACTTTCCTTGTAGCCCTCTCGTTTCTCGAATCAAAGATCGGATTTTCCGGGGATTCGCTCAACTCTCGTAAATTCTTTCCTTAAAAGAGTCCACTCCAGGAGCAGCGGTTAAAAGACGAGGGGGGGTGATGTGCTGACTGACTCCTATTAGAGGCAAGTGGTTGATCGTGGTCTAGTGGATAAGACAGTCGATTCATAATTCTCGACGTAAGTTGAGGATTGTGGATCGAATCTCCGGCGCGATTGCCGTAATTTTTGCCTGAGTCAGCAGCTCTTCAAAAGCATCTCCAAACATCCTCCTCAGAACAATTGGTACTCAGAGGTTTGATGAGGTATCAACCTGAGCTTTTTTGGTAACCATGATAATAACTTTTCCAAAGTTATCGCGTAAACATTTTTAGAAATGGTGCCAAATGAACGGCGGTGGTTGAAATTCCAGAATTTCTAGAGTGGTCCCCGTATATCTTATAAGCGCTATTAAAGACTCATTGTATAGGTACTTAATTGGACTACCATCTGAATTTTTCTGAAGAACCCAGTAACATTAGAGTGGATTTCAGAAGGAAAAAATTATGCTAAATTCGATTTTCGTGGGAATGTAGCCTCAGGCAAATTCTAGAGTGTGATTGGTGAGCGGATGCAGCACGCTAACTTCGTGGTGTTATGTCAATGCGGACAAAACCAGCTTGGTCCCATTCACAAAGCTGCGTTCAGAAAACGCAATGTTACTGTAACGAGACGAACCAAAACCTTCGATTCAGCGGAGGCTCGTCCGGGGCATTTATGCTGACTTGGCATGTCAAATGCCCGATTTGCTGGAGACTTTGCTGCCATCAGTTGTAACCGAGCCGATTCCCTCGTTGATGTGTCGCCTGTGCTCGCGTTTGCTCCCACTCAGTTCTCTGTCTGTGGTGGTAAACTTCTCCGAATGTAATTGAGAATAAAACTCTGTTCCAATTGCATTTGGCTTCTATTGTACTATTTCCCAACTCACCTACTGCGATACAACTTTCAATATTAATCTCCCCCGTAAGATCACTATACTCTGGCTCAAAGGGTAAGTGGTAACGATTTGACAGAAGGTGAAATATTTTAGTCTTAGTAGCTAGAAAGCTCACATGGGCCTCTCACGTGAGGAGAAAAATACTCGGAGGGAGACATGGAAGCTGCAACCGAAGATGACCCTGCAGATGTATAGGGGAATCATCGAGGACAGGACAGAAAAAAAGACTGTGCAGCTCTGGTGGATTGCATGCAGACAACCCATTGTGGAGAGAGCTGCCTACTTTCAGGCCACACGTATGCTGGAACTAAGTCAGGCAGGGAAGGCAGGCGCCACACCTTCGAGTACTGATTCATGAAAGATTCAGATGGGAAGGGGGTGGTCCCACGTGTGTGTGTGGCTGGGGCCACGTACACAGACGGATCAGTGAGAAGTGGGCTGGCAGGTGCAGGAGTTTATGTGCTAGGGATCCGAGCCACATAAGTTTTCCACGGATCGCACTTCGCAGTGATTGTGTGCATGGCTGAAACGGGAAAGGATGTACATTATGTCAAACAGTCAGGCTGCACTAAGGTAAGGTAAGGTAAGGCCCTAGCTTCCTATATTATCTAATTCGGGCTAAAGTCAGCTGAGCATGTACTGTGTACTTGTGAGGGGCTGGCTGTGGTGCGCCAGGGGTTCCTCAGCTGTGGCCAGTGGTGATTGCAAGGGTGGACCTCGAGGCTGTCTGCGTTTTGTGCGAGAACGTTGGGAACGTCGCATCAGGTAACACCAGCTCCATAGGATTTATAAGAAAATATCAGGTGCCCCGCACTGCGCGACTTTCTTTGGAAACTGGCAAAGGTGGTTACCGTACTACGAACGGAACACACAATGTCCTGCCATGCCAGTATCCCTTGGTCACAAATGAAGGTGTTTGGCGATAATACACTTTACAACTGACGGGGAAGAGCTGATATCGTTAGTGAACAAGAGTGGAGAGTGTGATTGCCTCGCATTCATGTACAACGCTATCAATACAATTTTGAAGAAATCGAAAAACTGGATTAACAAAAAGTTGACAGTAACAGCTCAGAAACGTATTTTACGCGACCGATTTGGCCTTGCCCGCGCGGTCTATACGACGTTGGCTGAACTAAGGTAGTTTTTACGTTCGTCGCCAGAGTCGCAATGGAAGTTTCCGCGCTTGAATTTGAACAATCTGAACTTGGAAATTTCCGATTCAGACTTTCGACCAATCGGAAGTTAAAAGAACTAAAATAGTTGTAGCTCCTTACTGTGTATGATCCAAACTGACACTTCAAGTCCGCTGGCTATCCTATTCAGCGACCAGTTCAGAAAGTCTCTTTACTCGAGTCAATTTGCCCTCTATTGGACACTGGAGATACTAAAGTAGTTTGAACGCTCGATTCTAGAATGCAGGAGTGTAGAAAAGCCTTCCTGCCTGATGTAGTCATCGAAAATCACGTAACTTTCCTCAGACCCACTTACATTCTGAGGTTTATGTCGCTCTAGCCCCTCCCCTCCGTTCATGCACAGTTGGTAGAATTTAACGTTCGTAGGTCCCACTGCGCCACACCTTCACGACACCTTCGGTTTCCCCCATGGGTGAAGCAGCCGCATCACACAACTTTCTTTAGCTCTACTCGGCTTTTACTAATAATTCGATATATTATTTCCTCAGTTCATTCGAACTTGGTAAAACATCACTTCACGGCGGAAGAAAGAATTACAGTTCCAGAATTTATTAGGCTGCTCCTACGCATGCCCTCAGCAATTGGTACACGGAGGCTGTTAACACTCTTTTTTTGAAGATCCTAGTAACATTTTAATGAAGTTCATAAGGAAAAAACTGCGCTAAATCTGTCGAAATATGTAGTAATGTATTGTGCTGCTCTCGTCATTTTTCCACTGACATGAATTTTATGGTATTGTCAACTCATCCAAGGCTGTCTATATAAAAAGTTTAATCAAAATCCTTTTAGCCACTTTTGAGAAAAAAATATTTGCTGTTTTGATCAATATGATAACTATAGTTAGTTTTGAGTGCAGCTTGCTCATACCCTTATTTTGGCGTTTGTAATGGGTCGCGGCGGGCTACAGGAGGTGGCAACACTGACTGCCACCTGTGCAGCTTGCCGCTGTTTATATTAGCGATGGAGCTTTGTTTATCCATCAGAATGGCTGCTGGCTTCGTTGACGAATCATTCCCTGTTTTAAGCCAGTGTTTTAATTCCCCTTTAGATTGTGTGAAGTAAGGTAAGCGATCAGAGCTTGGTGTTTCATTTTCCCCATTGTCCCTTTATTGTTATTAATACAATCCGAGCATAGGTTATTTATTTCATTTTAAAAGAAGTTCGTTTCATTTCATTCATTTCGAGTTTTTGCTGATTAAATTCAAGTGGGTCTTAATCGCTTTATAATTGCATTTCCCATTAATTTATTGAAAGCCATTATTTTATTTATTTCATCAAGTGAGCATAATTGAGCGTATTTGATTTGTTCTTTTCTTTTGAGCCCAGACACGACTTTCACGTGTGTTCTGCACACGGCGAATTGTGAGACAATTTCCCAAGCACGTTACACGTTTCATCGTGATCTGTGGGCTAGATATCAAGTTTAAGCTGATTTGGCTCATCCGTTTTCTCTAAAAATCGTTCACACACAGACCATTTTCCAAATAGAATTTTTACTTTCTGTTACCCAA
Organism: Pachypeltis micranthus; assembly: GCA_020466155.1. Lineage (NCBI taxonomy): Eukaryota > Metazoa > Arthropoda > Insecta > Hemiptera > Miridae > Pachypeltis > Pachypeltis micranthus. The sequence goes on from CM035769.1 coordinate 48,084,512, forward strand.
AGGTAAAGGCAAGTATTGCAGTCGTGTCAACGAAAAAGAGTTGGGTTTTCTTCAGCTCTTTGCGTTTTGAGCCTACTGAGTCCAAAAAACCTAATTGCCGCGCATGGTATGTGTCTGTGTGTCTATAGTTCGATTTGCGGGAGAACGGCTGATCCGATTGAGTTGGTTCTTGTTTTGTTTTGTTCGTTATTTTTTGTGGACACAAAAATAAGGTTATGGGCGATTTCGGCCGGGGGGGGGGGGGTGAGGGACGAAACTGTACCAAAAACTAGCGTTTTTCTCGAAAACGGCTCTAACGATTTTGATTAAACTTTCCAATTATCTTCTAATAGTTGGTACAACACTTTCCTTCTGTATACATATCTCCATGAAAATATGGCGAACGGAGATATAAGCTTATGAAGCAAAGATAGGTTTTTTAAGCTTTTTGGCAAAACGGCTTCAACGATTATCACCAAACTTCCAAGATGTATCCGATTAGTTAATACCTATATATTGTTCTCAATAACTGTTCCTCTGACTTGGTAAGTTGTGCTTGGTGTATTACCCGTGGCGTTGGAGAGGGTGCCTAGCCTCACGGCCTTTACCCCTCTCCAGCCAGCACCTATCATCTCTCTAGGGGGTGGGGGGGTGGGGGGTCCAGCGAAACCACAGTCCCCACGAGGCCAATCCCATGGCTCCACGCTGCCGGCCACGGGCTGAAGCCCCCGTGGTACCCATTCTATTTGGCTGCACCTTGAGCAGCCTAAGGACCTGAATGGGTGGTAGGCCCCGGTGCCAGAATTTCCAAAAGGCGTTCTGCCGGCACCTACGCTTTATCTCCATGGGGGTACGGGGATTGGACTTGCCCCCGCACCAGCCAAGGAGAAGGGTGTCAGGCCGTCTTTTACTGTTCCTCTGACAGTCCATTGAACACAGATAAAAATCGAAATGTGTCGAAAATAATGTTTTTTCGAACACTTATTTAATTCCTGGGGTTACTCCTTCGCCAGATTTGATCAGTCTTGCAGAGTGTCTTCTAGCCACCCATACCCACATTTCGTTCTGTGTAAACATTTCTGTATATATCTGTTGAACGGAGATATAAGTCAAGTTAACTCAGAAAAGGAGGTTTGTCGAATATTAATTTATCGGTATTCCACTTTTCTCAAAAACAGCTCAGATGATTTCGATCAATCTTACGAATGAATCTCAACTAACTAGTTCCTACATTTTGTTCTCCATAAATGTTTATGTAAAAATGCGTTGAACGATGAAATAGCGCCCGTGTTCGAACTTACGGGGTGGCGGAATGGGTGTTGCTACGCACCAAATATTATTGGACTCAGCAGGGTGTGAAGCGTAAAGATCTGAAGAAAAGGTTTTCAGCCGATTACGGAACTTTCCTTTCTACTGCGTAGAGCAGAGGAAAGTAAACACACTAAAATCCGTTTCCGTCGACATTCTCGTTAATTTATTGTGCTGCTCTCGTCATTTCCTCGTGGCTGGAAATCGCGTGTGGCCGTTAGAGCATTTTGAACTGTCTGTCTGTTGGACTCTTCGTTCTTGTAAAGCACTTGAATTGTAGCAAACCGAGTTCACATTTTGTGTGCCATATCGCCTCCCGCGACGCATTAATTTTATTGCTCCCCCCACCCCCACCCCTACCAACTACAACCCGCCACTCTCGGATTAAATCTTGGCAGCCTGCGGCCTCCACGTTGCCTCATAAAACCCCAAAGTCTAATCAATGGCCAGGACCAGGTGGATCGAGGTGTTTGTTGCTTCCCTGGTCGGTTCGAGAGTTATCGTCGCCACACTTCTCTCGGGACTCAGACCGCCGCTCCTATCGGGTCGGCCGTAAAACTGAGTGACTCGGGCAGTTTACAACGTTCAGCACGTCTTCACTTTATAGCGCAGTATCGCATTAAAGACGAAAAGCGGAACTTTCATCCTCATTTTTTTTTTCTTTGGGGCTATTCGAGGGGTTGGTCAATAAACGGCCAAGTCTCTGATTCGTATAATTGTTCAGTGCGATTAACGACTGTGGTTGAGTGTTTCTGGATGCTGAGGCTCACCAGTGTTCCTACGAATTTCCAGTTTCTGATGCTCTAGTTTTCTATTGCATTGCAGCGAAACTACCAGCACGCGGTGATCAGAAGCAGCACCAAATGACACTAATAAACTGTTAATTGATGGAAACATTACGAGAGCAGCACAGTATATTCCGCGCCAATGTTACTTGAATCTTGAGATAAATTGAGGTGATACTCCAGAAATTCCTGAATAACAATCGCTGCCGTTTCACATACAACGATTTCTCACCGTATTTACCCGATAATTCATTAACGGTGATTGTTTTTCTCAAATCTCATTAGTTCTCTGCGTACCAATTGCTCAATAATGGTCGCGCCATGAGTACGAGCACCGCGATAAATAAAAGTGAATTTAGAAGCTGTTTGTTGACACAGAGGCCGGGATGTTTATTATTCTCTTGCACGGCGTTGTTCGCGTTAGTTCTGATAAAACCTCCAAAATTTCGTTTTTGTTAATTTATTGAATCATTTGTTTTGCTCATAACAACCATGGGCTTCGTCCGATCGGATTGCCGAGCAGGCAGGCAAGATAAGTTACCAAACGAGGTTTTTGTGCGAAAGAAAGAATTTTCTAGAGGATTTTGTGTTGTCGTGTCGGTCCGTACAAAAATGTATTCGAAATCGTTAGATTCGTTTTGACAAAAAAGTATTAGTCATACGTCATGGAGGTTGCACTTCCGCTATTAAGCAAGAGCCTGGCCGCTCGCTCAGTATCCACCAAATCCAGATGTGTGGTGGTACGGCAGGTACGGCATTTTGCTATCCTCCCGGTGGAGGGATGTTGCCCGTGTGTTACTGCACGGAGGTCTGCCCACCTGAAGAATCTGGGAGAATTTCTTAATTCGTTTCCCACCTGATTTAACGATTTGATTGGGTAGCACGTTTAGAAGCGACTGATCAACTGTGACCACGATTCTTTCGCAAAGTAGGCAAAACTGTTATAAACTGCTGGTTAGTAGCTGTCACTGCTGGTAGGTTTGTAGGAACTACAGTAGAACTACAGTTTCTAGTTTCCTCCACACTGGAGGCACAAGACGTGCAGGACACGCATACCATTTTCCCAAATAGTGTTTTTCGGATTCAGTAGGGTCTGTAACGTCTGAAGAGAACTCAAAATGTTTCTTTCAGTCGATCACATCCTTTCCACTTTGTAGAGCCACGGAAAGCAAAAATCCTGCTGCTCTGGACTTTGGTAAAGAGATCGGTGACCACCCCACCCCTACCCCCCTTTCCATTCTCATCTAACCTATATACAAAATAAAGTTTAGTTGTGCTATGGTGATAGATCTTGACTTATTACCCTTTTCCCGACATTAATCGGATTGTAATCGACGCCTGCAGCAAATGGCCGGTGGTGTTTGTGGTCCCTAAAGCAGATTCCCCCAACACGACCAGCAAGTTACGTGAAATGTGTGTTCGTTTTGGTTTAAATCGATGTGTGGTTACAGATAACGCCACTAGCTTCACAGGTTCCGAGTTCTTGGAGTTTTCTTTTCGGAACGGTATCACTCATCTGACTTCTCCTCCTTTTCACCCATCCAGTAACGGGCAGGCGGAAAATTTTGTCAAAACGTTTAAAAAGACTCTGTCCAAGATGCTGGCGACAGGCGCTAGCAAGGACGTGTTCACGAAATTGCAACTGTTTTCACTAGTGTATCGAAATTCCCCACATACAACGACAATCCGTATACAATCATCATCATAATGTTTGGCCGAAAAATTAATATATGCGTCAATTCGTGGAACCGCGAGTCGACCCAGAGATCGCCATCTAAGGGCTGTGTTCACCAAAAGGCCGCTGATCGTGATCCAACTGATCAGGGCTAGATAAGTAAATTCAAGGCTAGCCATTTTCGTGCCCACCACGCTAACCGAGATCACTGTGGGATGCGGTTAGCATAGACGTGATTACGCTGCGATTAAGCCATATCGAGAAGGCAGTGGACTAATGAGGTTACAGTAAAGTAAGGAAATTGGGCATCTTGACATCCTGTCCCGTAAACAAGTGTCGTGTGAACGTAAACGGCCGCGTAACCGTGTATCCCGTAGATGCCCAATGCTCAATAATCCGGATTTGACCAAATTATTGTCATACACCAAAGTGGTATTAACCTCTGCCGAAGCTGAAACTGGTGAGGAGCTTAAAGTGAAAATACGCGTACTACAACAACAAGCGCTGCAGGAATAAGCCAAATTAGTCCGGGAGAATGCTTTGTGCGTGTAGGAAAAATCGGAAGCGCTACAAGAAAATGAGAACTGAGCAAGAAATAATAAAAACCCAAATTATGAGGTTACAACTTTTGCAAGCAAGGAACTTTAACAAAGAAGGGAGAATTGTCGTGTTTAATATACTAATTTTGGTGTAAAAGCGTGGTATTATTTAATATTTCCTACTTATTTGCTACTAAATCCACCCAGGTAAGCCATTTGCGTTTGGGTTTTCCAACACGGCAATATGACGACTGGTTTTTTCAGAAACTGCTCAGCACGTATTTTACGCAAACAACAACTTGTTTTCGACGATCGTAATACTTATGTTCGCAACAGAATTTAAATTCATACTTCTAGAAGTCTCCGCTCATGGCCATTTGAGGCGCCGGGTGAGATGACGATAACCCAACATATTAGATTATCATCGTAGTGGAATAGCAACTGAAATAACTGCGCACTAGTAAACAGTTCTTTGTTTATTATCATTATTCCAAAATATACGAAAAAGTATTCACAATAATAGAAGCGAATATTCGACAGTGCGAGGTAATGGCGGACAAATATCAGAACATGATAAAGAAAGATAAGAGCTAACCGGGCCAAAACGCACAATTTTTTGGGGTTAGCGCTTGATCAGGGCTAGAGCTTAACCCAGTCTGGTGAATACCGTTTTTGTGGCGGGAGCGGGTTAGGTGCTGTTAATCGACTCTAAACGAAATCAACGCGGTTGGTGAATACGGCCCTTTCTCGTTAGGAGACATCGTATACGTACGAGACTACTCTCGCCTTAACAAAAGAGGACGGCTTAAGTGCAGACTCACTGAAATATCTGGTGCGTTGCAACACACAACTTTCCTTAGCTCTACAACAATTCACTTTGTACATGGCTAATTCTATTTAAGCAATTCATTTATCACTCAGTTAATTTGAACTTAGTCAAATAACGCTTTACGGCAGCAGGAAGCGGTAGCGTTTACAGTTCCAGATTTTATTGTGCTGCTCGTACTCATTTCAGGACCATTATTGAGCAATTGGTACACAGATAATTAATGAGGCTGTAAACACAAATTTTTTGAAGAAGGATAGTAATTACTTTTGCAGAGTTATTGGGTAAACACCTTTAGAACTGGTAGTAAGCGAAATGACAGTAGTTGAAATTCAGGAATTTCTGGAGTAACCCCCATGTATCTCATGAGCGTTTTTAAACACTCACCCTTTAGGTATTGGATTGGACTACAATACCAATTTTTTTCAACATTCAACAAAAATTCCAGCGGAGTTTATTAGGAAAAAAACTGCGCTAAAAACGCTTTTCGTCGAAAATTTTGGTAATTTATTGTGCTGCTCTAGTCATTTTCCCACGAATGGGAATTTTATGGTGTGATTGCCTTATTGAGAGCTATCAATATAAAAAATTTAATCAAAATCGTTAGAGCTGTTTTTGAGAAAAAAAAATTGGGTGTTTTGATCACTATGATAACTATAGTTAACTTTCGGTGGATTTTGCCCATACCCTTAATTTGGCGTCCCATGGTAACCTGTAGGCTAGACATCAAGTTTCAGCTGATTTGGTACGGTTGTTTTATCTATAAACCGCGCTAAATTCGATTTCGTCGAAGGTTTTGATAATTTATTGTGCTGCTCTCGTCATTTTCCTACCAATGGTAATTTTATGGTATAGTTGGCATATTGGGAGCTATGAATGTAAAAAATTTAATCAAAATCGTTTGAGTCGTTTTTGAGGAAAAAAATATTTTGTGTTTTGATCACTATGATAACTATAGTTAAATTTCAGTGGATTTTGTTTATACCCTTACTTTGACGTCCCATGGTAACCTGCGGGCGAGATATCAAGTTTGAGCTGATTTGGTACGGTGGTTTTCTCTAAAAATCGATCACAGACACACATACACACCAGACCATTTTCCCAAATAATGTTTTTCGGACTCAGGAGGGTCTGAAACGTAAAGATCCGAAGAAAACTCAAATTTTTTTTTTTCAGCCGATTACATAACTTTCCTATCTACTCAAAACGTAAAAACTGGGAGGCTCCTGATTGTCGTGTTTTAAACGTCATCAGAACCAAATCATGAGAGCGGGGGAGTTTCTCGCTCTAGCTGACGTCCTTTGAGCAGGACCCCTCCCCGTTGTGTTCGTAATGCATCCGCTACAATCTATTATCTGCCTTTATTTGTATTGAAGCAACATGTTTTAAGGGGGAGTGAACTTTTTGTTTTAATTTTTACGCCTATCGGACATGTAATTCAATTACCATAGCACACTCATTCTGTTTTTTTGTTTCTTTTTTGTGTGTTCATATTCGTATTTTGGACAAGCCGTTTTCTCAGGGCAAACGGTCAAAGCTTTTATAAGGTAGCCATTTGCGAACTAGTTCAAATTTCAAAAAACTGAAAAAGAGCCATCTAGATATTCTTCTCCTGATTCTAAATATGTTTCGTGTCCATCCAGGACTTTCTATTATGAATATGTAGCTTACTTCAGCCCAGTCTCCTTAATTAAAACTACCCGCCGCCCGCTCGACTCACAACTTCGTGCCAATTGACTACAAATATTTAGTTTTCGTCGTTTAGTAGTCAGGTCGTATTTTATACGGTTTACTGGTACTTATCGATGCTGAATTGAATGAAATGAATGGAAAAAGGGGCAATGAGATCAATTACCATAGCACAACTAAACTTTATTTTGTATATAGGTTAGTTGAGAATGGAAATGGAGGGGGGTTTGCCGATCTCTTTACCAAAGTCCAGAACATCTCCCCCTTAATCCTTCATTTTGTGGACAAGCCGTTTTCTCAGGGCAAACGGTCAAACTCATTGGTGGCCAATTTAATTCTGGTGGATTCTAAATATGTTTCGTGTCTGCTGCTGTGACTATCCAGGACGGCTGGGCAAACGGTCAAACTTTCAATTATGAATATGTAGCTAACTTCAGCCCAGTGGCGGGAGGGAGTACAAACGATGAAAAGATTAGTTTCACTTTATTGTCCCGCGAGTTCTTTCAGTTAGTTGACTTCGGCTCACTATAATTATTGTTATTTCACTATTTTCAGTCTAGACGCCGTCGTACACCTCTGAGAATTGTTTCATTCGACCCAGCATCTAAAAATGCCTAGAAAACGATACCAAACACGAAATTTCGTTTTTGTTAATTTTTTAACCATTTTTTGCCCATTACAAATATCGGGCTTCGTCTGATCGAATTGCCGAGCAGGCGGGCATTTTTGTGCTAAAGAAAGAATTTTTCTAGCCCACGTTAACAGCATAAAATACGTGAGGCGGACTGCAGATTTGGAATCCTGATGCCCTGAAACGTAAGGTGTCAAATTTATGAATGGGGGAGGGGGGGCAGCTCTTGATTGACAACAATTGAACGCGTTGTGCCAAAAAAGAGCGGGTCAGTAGCCGAGAAATTGTGAACTAATGGTACGGGGGTAAAATACCGCAATAAAATTCATTTTCTTTTTTCGTGTTAGCAGTAGCAGACGCCAAGAAAACTAGTGAAAGTTGCATGATGCGTCGCACCTGATACTGTCACGTAGTTGCTTGTTTCGTATCGCACATCTGACGCCATTTGTCTCAAGGTACCTGTACATTGGACGTGACCACGAGCTACAACTTGCTTTCCTGGGAATTAATTTAACGAGTTTCTAACGCTTAACCATTTGGTATCACTTGTACATACACAAATACTGCGCGTAAAACACAAAAGTGTAAGAAATACTGACCACCTAGCAGACAGCCAACTATACACATTTTAATGGCCGCCTGGCCTTCGGTGGTCGAGATAATCGTGAAGACCTGTTAGTTGTTAACGTCCCATTTCTTATTGATTAACGAGATTCTTGAACAAATTAATTTTTCAGGTGTCAACAAAAACGACGGAATCTGTCGTCACAGTCGATTGGGAAAACGGTTTCGTGGAAACGTCAGCCAAAGACAACATCAACGTGACCAAAGTCTTCAAAGAACTTCTGGTTCAGGCCAAAGTCAAATACAACCTGAGTCCCGCCTTGAGGCGGCGGCGTCGTCAATCATTGCCGCCAGCGCAGCCAGGGCTTGCCCAGACGATTCATCCTGCAATTCCATCGCCTGCACAACTCGCCCATCTGAACAGCATTCGTGAGAAACACGCAGGCGGTAAACGTAATTCCTGCGTCATTTCGTAAGCAGCGTGATGTAGCCTGCAGCGCCAGACAAACTGGCTTTTGACAAATTTGAGTTCAGTCGTAATTCTTGGCAACTGGCATATAATTTACTGATTCTCAATGTTAATATCCCTCTGGGGTGTAGGGATGGCCTCCAGTTAGCAACATCAATGTTATATTACCTTTTCTTTTAGCATTAACTGGTGGCATTGTGCTGACATAAAACCCGAGTAATCCTGACCTAGTGGTAGTTAACCAAGCATTGAAAGTGAGTTCATGCTCCTGGAACCTATCACAGCATTGGTAACTTACATCATATAAGACACAACGGAATAGCGTAGCATCCACTGGCTTTAAGAAGTGAAGAGTTGAGGAATACGAGTGACACCAATACCTTATTTGCAACGACCACAACTTGGTAATGAATGGTACGCTGAGCCTCGTCAGACTATGCGCGATTAAAAGCTGGCTTTCCGCGACCCAAAGGTTTTCAGAACTAGTTCTTTTTTTGTTTTGTTCGTTATAGTTTGTAGACGCCAAAATAAGGTTATGGGCTATTTCCAACGATGCGGGGATGAAAATATACCAACAACTAGCGTTTTTCGCATTTTTCTCGAAAACTGCTCCAACAATTTTGATTAAACTTTCAAATTATCTTCTACTAGCCAATACCTAACTTTTCTTCCGTATACATATCTCCGTGTAAGTACGGTGAACGGAGATGTAGGCCTAAAAAGCAAAAATAGGGTTTTTACGATTTTCGGGGAAACGGCTTCAACAATTTTGACCCAACTCACAGGATGTTTTGGTATAATTAATACCTATATATTGTACTGAATAAGTGTTCGTCTGACAGTCCATTGAACAGAGATAAAAATCAAAATGTGTAAAAAAATAATGTTTTTTTTTCGACATTTTTGTAATTTCTCGAGTAACTCCGTCGAAGCATTTCATCAACCTTAGAGTGTCTTCTAGCTATCTATACCCACATTTTATTCCCCACAACTATTTCTGTATTTGTCAAACGTAGATATAAGCCCAGGTAACTCAAAAAAGGAGATTGGTCAAATATTAATTTATCAGTTTTCTCAAAAACGGCTCAAACAATTTAGATCAAACTTGTGGTGTACTCTCATCTAACTAGTCCCTACATTTTGTGTTCCATAAATGTTACCGTGAAACTGCGTTGAAGGAAGTCGTATATGTAACAGGTCGTCGAACCTTTTTTGAAAAGGATAATAATAACTTTTCCGGTGTTAGGTAGTGAAAATTTTAAGAAATGCGTGATAAGTGAAAGGGTGGTTGTTGAAATTCCGGGATTTCAGGAGTAGCTTCTATATACTCGTATTATAGGCATTATGAAACTATCGCCGTACTTCATTAGACTTATTTCAGATGAGTTTTTTAAGGAAACTGGCAGAGGTGATTACCGTAATTCTAACAGAGTGCACAATGTCCTGCTGTACCAGTATCCCTTGGTCACAAATGAAGGTGTTTGACGATAATACACAACACAACTGACGTGGAAGAGCTGAGATTGTTAGCGAACGAGAGATAAGAGCGTGTTCACCCATTCACGTGCAACGTTACCAATACAATTTTTAATAAACTGAAAAACAAGTTGCCCCGTCTAATCACAAAAAGTTGACAGTAACAGATCAGAAACGGACTTCGAGTGCGCATGTTTTACCGGGAAACGTTCGATTGTGCATCGGCCGCGAGATCTATACGACTTTGAATAACCAAAAGTTGTTTCCACGCTAGAGTCGCAACGGAAAGTTGAGTCGCGCTCGGATTTGAACAATATGAACTTGGAAATATCCGATTCGGACATTCCCCCGCGATCTATTGGATGTGGAATGAACTGAATTAGTTGTGAGCTCTTTGCTGTTAGGTATTAAAGCAATAGGGTTATGTCCGCCAGTAGGCAAATTATTAAAGTTCATATTGTCTTAATAATTTGTTTATTGTTTTTTTGGAGTAACCCACTATAAAACCCACTGCCACCGACACGACCATACACTTTACATCAAACCACCCACAACAACATAAACTAAGTGCATTTAGACACATGATACGGAGACTAAAAACTACCCCACTACCCGCACAAAATTACAAAAAAGAACTTGATACTATCAATACTATCGCAGAAAATAACGGTTACTCAAAAAAAAACAATAAACAAATTATTAAGACAATATGAATCCAAAACACACGACTCAAAATCACAGAAGACACAGACTTTAACAAGACGCTGCACATTCACGTACACAGGACCAGAAATATACGGAATAACTAATATCCTCCGAAAGGAAGGTATACAAATCGCATTACGTACGGACAACACACTTAGAACCAAACTAACTGCAAAGACTGAAAAGACAGACCCACTCGACCAAAGTGGGGTATATAAAATAACTTGTACAGGACAGACAGGACGAAAAATACGGACCAGATACTCAGAACACATTAAATCTCTTAGTAGGAACAAAGATGATTCAAACTTTCCTAACCATCTCAAAACAACTGGACATGAACCCACCAAAATACAGGACTCTACCACCTTACTACACAAACAATACAAAGGTCGAAAACTGAACATATTAGAAAACATGGAAATTTATAAACAAAAAAACTTCAATGGACAGATCATAAATGAACAAATCAACACAAAATGCGACACCATATTCACACCATTCAAAACACTACACAAACGAAAACAACCAACTGACGGATTTACAGACCACCCTACACAAAAAAGACGGAAATTCCACAATTGACAGATCATTCAAGACGTTCCATTCACCTTTAGGGGCTTTCCCCCTGAGGTACATGACCTCCTCTCCCCGACCCTTCCCGGACGCTCCATCATCCCGTTTACCTTCCTTTCGTATATAAAGACCACGACCAACTGACTGACTCCAGTACTGACTTAACGGCCAGACGATGATGTCTTTACATCGAAAGCGCTTGCCCACAGCAACTCACCAGCCAGAGGAGACGGACTCACCTAACAGGTACGTTAACTTTAGTTCTGATTGACATCAGGGGAGCGTGTGACAACCCTTGGTGGCCTGCGCTCCTTAACGGGCTTGAAGGTAGGGGAATCCCCTGCAACTGACATGACTGACATAACTACTACGATCGAATGCAGGTTTAACTCTTTGCTGTTTATGATCTCCTCCCCCGAACCGGGCCAGTTGAATATTCCTATTCAGCGACTCGTTGTCTCTTTGCTCGAATCAATTCACGCTCTATTGTACATTGACGGCTTAGCTTTTCTGGTTCGGACTGCAGTTTTAGTTTGGTAAGATATCATAAGCAACGAGGAGCCAGCAACTACTTCAGTTCTTTCAACATCCGATACGTCGCGAGGACTTGTCCGAATCGGAAATTTTTCAAGTTCATATTGTTCAAATCCATGCACGACTCAACTTTCCATTGCGACCCTTGCAGCGAATGTGGAAACTACTTTAGTTCACTCAACGTCATGTAGATGGTGTGACCAAATCGGACGTTTCCTGGTAAAATTTGCGCACATAAAATCCATTTCTGAGCTGTAACCGTCAACTTTTTGTGAATTGGGTAACTTGTTTTTCAATTTCTTGAAAATTGTATTGATAACATTGTACATGAATGGGAGGCAATCACACACTCTCTTCCCTCATTCACTAACAAACCCAGCTCTTCCACGTCAGGTATGTTGAACATTATCGTAAAACACCTTCTACCCCCGACTTTATTTATGACCAAGGGATACTGTTATAGCAGTACATTGTGTGATATATTACAAGTATGGTAATCGGTAAATGGACACCTGGCTATATTCACTTGAAGACTTTCATGGAGCACAGTATGGTCATGGACATGATGGTGCCCATGTCTGAGTTCGATAGGAAATACAATGTGTGACTAGTGGGAAGCTTATGGAACAGCAAAAGTCGTCTGTTTCAACCTTCTAATGGCATCAACATCTATACAGGTGGATCAAGCACTCTGGAGAGTACAGGCCGGTGGGTGTGGATAAGTGGCTCTAGGAGGAGTGGGATGCACATTGCCCTAGGCCCCACTCCAAGGGTCTTTTAAGCAGAGATCTATGCTATTATCGCCGGGCCAATCGTAATGCATGAGAAAGGCTATGTCAACAGTACTATCAACATATTGACTGATATGATGATCTTGTAAGGCGTTGATGAACTACTGCACAACGTCAAACCTGTTGTGAGAGTGCAGGATGTGGCTTAACTACTTAGCAAACGTGAATAGAGTTAATGGGTATTGGATTCTTGGGCATAAGGGGATCATTGGAAACATGTAAGATATGACTGAACCTTCTGAGGATGGAGAGGAAGGACCTATGGCGGCACTGCAAACTGAATGTATGGGCATAGGCGACACCCCTCGATGTAGGTGGTATGGCACGGATGAGGAGACTCCCTACCATGTCGTAGCCCAGTGCCAGAGACTTGATTGAGATGGAGCGATTTCTGGTGTTTGGTACTACTTCTTCCAGGGTGGATATCAAAGATGACTCTTGCAGGAAACACCTGGCATTACTTAGGAGGCTAGGCATCAACCTGTGAGGCATTTGGACTGACACACACGTTTGGCCCCGGTGCATATCCAACCTATATATACGGTAATCAGTTATCACATCTACCAGTTTTTCGTATTACATCTCACTTCTCTTTCATTGCTGTTAAAATTAGATGACTAAACCTGCTAGGTCTGGCACAACCTGCTGAAATTTTCAAATTTTGGGGCTTACAACAAAGAAACCATGGAAAGTCAATTACTGCGTCTCCAATAAATCATGAGTTTGTTGTTTTGAGTTAGATAGATGAGGTCAATGGGTGGGAACCAACTAGGATAATGTTAGCTCTATCCTTGCTGTGGATCAATATTCTTCACACCTCAACACACGTTCTGTGAGTAAATGCCCAAAGAAAAGGTACTCCAAACTGTATTGCAGCTTATAACCCATCCCTTTTGCAAGGTTCACCTTCCCACAGGTTGACCAGTGAATATGAATATATTAAAATTGCGTGTTTTACTAATAATGCTAGTTGCCAAGACGAGCCAGAGACATAGTTATCCAATAGAGTCTCCTCAGTGTGTGCAGTATCTTGTGGGTGGAGATTGAGCAAGAACATGAAAGTGGTAACTCTGGGGGATGAATTGCTTCTCTAATAAATGTCCCCAAATTTGCAAGCATGGCACAAGATTTTTTAACTACTGCCATCAAAATCAGCTGCTTACGTTTCATTAGAACATCTGGGTAAACTGAAGCCACTTTGCACACTTCAACCACGTATTTATATTTTGTTAACACATTTTTGTTATTTCCCGAAGGCAAGGTAAGAGTGCACAGACGAACAAGTGATGCAGAATTAATTAATAAAATGGCCAATCAATCGGTCAAACCACCCACGTCCAGTTACCTACCTACCAACCAATCAATGTTCGCTGCCAAAGTGATATCAACCTAAATGTCAACAAGGGAGCTAAACAAGAGCATATTAAGGCGTATAATTCGTGTTGTTTTAGGTGCACCAGAGAATTTACGTCGTGGCGTTAATCACTTTATGTAATGCCCTCTTGTTTTTTACCCCATCTAGTGGATGTTGACGAAGGTAGAAAATGACAAATGCCGCTCGCGAGGGGCTTCGTCTCTTGGAACTTTATCAGACCTTCATCTTGGATGTAGTTGAATTGACGCAAAGTCTCGATCCATCACCTCAAGCTCCTAGGTATTCATCAGAAGAGTCACCACGCATTTTAGAAAAGGAAATGAAATCTAACAAAGGGCTGACATATGCGACAGGAATAGTGTATTCTTGAGAGCCCCAGACTGGTGCGTTTGCTTCAAATAACTCTTGCACAGTGGTGGACCACTCAGTGTAGCGGAGGAGCCATCCAAACCTGTTTTGTCTTTGTTAAAGCAGACAGGCTTAAGTTCACATCTCCTTACTGAACCCATCCCCAGCTTGACAGCCTTTACCAAGTGATAGTTGAGATGATATTCGAGTGGTGTACGCATAGTGGATGCCTATGAGACCCACAATACGCTTTGGCGGCCACAGGCTCCTTCTTGAAAAGCACGTCAAGTATTTAGGAGTGAATATAGGTGAGAGGTGGGGTTTCAACCAACACCTCCAGTCCCTTAAAGGCACTACCATTGCAAGGTTTGCCTCACTGCGTGCCATTACTAAGGCCACTTGGGGCGTGTGTTACCACGACACTATCCTCATGTATAAGGCCATATATCTAGGTGTGATTGGCTACTGCCCCGTTGTCTGGGGTAGCAAACTAACAGTCAATCAAAAGAGAGTATTGGCCCAATCCCAGAGAGCCGCGCTCCTGTGGATCACCAAGGCCTACAAGACTGTATCAACAGAAGCACTCCAGGTGATCACTGGTCAGTTACCAGTTGATTTGGCTGTTGAGTGCATGGTTGCCAAGTGGAGAGTGAAACGGGAGCTTCCCCCGCTTTGGGCTGAACTCCGTGCGGATCTCACCACAGAACAGAAACTTGCCGCCATCGATGAATGGGCTCTAGAGAAATGGCAAGCGAGATGGGAATCCTCGTCAAAGGGACGTGATACGTATGAGTTCTTCCCTAACATCCGTGAACGTCTTTCTAGAAAATGGGTTGAGCCAGACCACTGGACGAGCCAGTTCCTCACGGGACATGGTGACTTCAATGCGCGGCTCCACTTCTTTTCTCTGAAAGACTCTCCATTATGCACGTCTTGTGCCTCCAGTGCGGAGGAAACAAGAAACCACGTGCTGCTCCACTGTAGTTCCTACAACAGTGAGCGACGGTTGTTGGGAGGGCAAACGAACTTAGCAGCATTGACTGCTACAAAGGAAGCCTATAACCATTTTGCAAAGTTCGCAAAGAAGGTAATGGCTAAGAAACGTGGTTATAGTTGATCTGTCCTTTTGAAACTTGCCACCCAAGTAAACAGTAAGATCAGGTAGGGAACCAGATTAAGAACTACTCCCAGATGGTACGGGATTCCTCAGGTGGTCACCTCCGCGCGGTAACACACGGACAACAGCTCTCTACGGTGAGACTGGCTAACGACCAAATACCTGCCGTACCTCCACAGGTCTGAGTTCGGTGGATGCTGCAGGGGCCGGCCTCTTGCATATTAGTGAAACCGCAACTTCTATGACTGATATAACCCTCGTCGAGGGTTTAGGTACAGTCATCAAATAAAGAAACAGACCTGGATGCCTATGAGGAATCAAACAGGCTCCATGATCCTTTCTGTCAGGGTGGTGAAAGTAAAGATTTTAATTCAGAAGAACACCCTCAAGGAGAGATAAGTACAGTTTCTCAATAATGAAAACAAATAGCACCATTTTGGATGACCTTCCTGGCACCTGTAAATATTGACGGTGCAGATACTATGCTCCCTCTTCCTGTATGTGGACATACCTGCAAGACGTCATTGATCTTCAGCCTCTTCCTTCCTTTTTTGAGTACAAAGCATCTGCTCTGCGAATGCAGACCTCACGTTTATAACGCATTTCATTTGTTGGGCTTCGACCTCCTTTTAGTGCAAGTTCTTTGCATCTTGTACATTGCCCAACCAGTGGGGTGCGCTCAGAAAATGTACAAAGAAGAGGTGACTTGAACAGGATAAGACTTTGTGCAAGTAAGTGCAAACAAGGGGGCTCTGAAGGTGTGAAACTGGTTGTACGGGGTTAGCAAGTAGGAATAGATGTCGAAGAGAGGTGAAACTAGTATCTGTTGATAGAACCCGGGGACAAATGTCTGTTGGGAGAACTGGGAGATGACTGTCTTTCACGAGTGCTGGTAGATAAATGTTTTTGGGATGAGCTGCCTGTTGTGGAGAGGAATGTAAATTGAGAGGAAGGGAAAAGGGTATTTGGGAAAACCCAGAAGAAGGGGAGATCCATTGTCAATCAGGAATAACTGAAGAAGTGGACTTTCCATAGGTAAACAAATAGGGCTTGAGGACGACAGAAGGTGTTCAGGGAAACAATGTCTTTGCCATTAGAGCCAGTGAGTACCGTTAGGGCAATTGCGGACATTTTGGTGGTCAAAGACCCAGCTAATTTGGCATCCCCCGAACAGAGTACTTTCTCATAACAAAAAAGAAGTTGAAGTAATTGGGTTAGTTCTGCCAGTAAATTACTAAAGTTAATGTACCTCACCAGCCAGACGAGAAAGGCTCACCAAACAGGTACGTTAACTACTGTAAGCCATTTAGTTTTTTGGAGGCCTCGAAGTGCACATTAACCAACACTGTCAGTAAATGGTGAGCAGGTCTTGCAGCGTACCCCCATTTTTCTACTTTCTTGGAGAAACCACCCTCATGAGCTATGCGTGGTAACTGATCAGCTGATTGTTCTAAAAATACCCGTTTATCTTTGCTCTCATACAGAGTGCTTCGCTACCACGTGGTTATGCATCCTTCTCATCATGTCCACAATACCCCACACACACATTAAAAGTGACAAATTCACAATATCAAAAGCATAGGGTCTGTCAGATAATAATGCCCCGTCGATCTTTCCTAGAGACCTGTGGAATATTATGCCACTTGCTTGGGTTTCCCAGAGATGTTCCTCCCAAGGCTTGAAGATAATTCCTCCGCTCCTGTGGCGCAGCGAATGATAATTAACTGGTTCTGGACACTCAGAAGAACTCGTTTTAATCAGTTCAGCTCCCCCACAAAATGCTGCCTCACTTTCATCTTATTCTTTGGTCACATTCACATAGTGACTCAGTTACAAATAACTCTGGCTGTTCTTTTTTTGTCTTTTTCAAAAACGACTAACTCTCTTGAGATGCTGCTCGAGCGCTTGAATACTTAACGGGTAATTTATATAATAACATAATAATTAATACTTAATTATATTCTATCAAATACAATAGTGAGACATAACGTTTGTTTGAGGGAAAAGAGTCAGTGGACATATTTTTAAAACACGTTAATTATTAAGTAAAATACTGTCGTTTCTGTGCTCCTTCTTGTTCTATGCGCCGTCAACATTCCTATTGTTTGCCAAAGTTTCTCAAGCTCTTCGTGTAAATGTTGTGAATGTTTCTCTTTAGAACAATTGCCAATCTCTTTAGAAGTTCAAGGTATTATACTTGTGTCGTTTGCTAGTTCCTCTCGTTCTAGTTCTTATCAGACAACGCGTTCTTCACTAACGGTTTTGGGACGCTGGGTCGCTAAATACGATGCGAAATATGTATGTACCGGCTGCCTCTCATTGTAGGCACCCCATATTACGAGGAAACTGGGAATACAGGATCAGAGCTAGGGATTGCTGTAGTTTTTGCCTCAGTTAGTGATTCCCTAACGTTTCCAAGCTCGTCGATATAAATGGTGTCAGAACTCTTTGATCCGAAGTGTAAAGTTCTGGTGGGTTGTGATGTGGTGATGTGCCTACTACAGTGTGAAGGTGTCCTTATCGTCCCCACTTTGAGTCAGCTATGCGTTCTTCGAATCTTTTATCGGATTTTCCGGATCTTTCGCTCAAATTCGTCATTGAAGTCGTCTGCTTCAAGCAGCTCACAGTGAGGGGAGAAGATGGACTTCTTGACTTCCATCGTAGGCACCCCAGTGATCGTAGTCTAGGGGTCAATGATGAACACTCATATTCCGAGGAAACTGGAGGTATAGGACCAGAGCTCGGGATTGGTATAATTTGTTGACTCATCAACATTAGCAAGAGTGGCAACAAGTTACTACATTGTATGATGTACTTAGATGCCCCAAGTATACGTCATGTCACGCGTTGTTCCATGCAATAGCACAGGGATGTTCTTCCAGAGTTTTAACGTCCACAGGGTGCTGAATACCCTTGCAGAAATGGGGAAAAAAGGAAGGGGGACGAAAAGAAATCCGATGGAGGTCACAACGCCATTGAGGAAGACAGCAGGTTGCGATACTCATACAATTCAAGAAAAGGCGAGGTTCTTCTTGATAGTTCGGTTATAGGCTCTACGCTTTGCTCCACCAGTCAGTCCTTTTGGAGTGTCCTTCTGAAAACTTTAAGGAAGTCGAGGGAAATGATTAAATAGGACAGCGAGGAAGTTTTGATTTGCCCCCAATTAGACGTTTACCAACTAAACCACGAATATGCAAGGATGGCAGACAACAGGTCTGTTTCCTTATTTGATAACTGTTCCTAAACCCTTGTTACAGGAACGATTCGGGCTTCACACAATAATACTTCCTTCCTTCTTGAAGTATCGTATGTTCGGTTCTGTTCCACAGAAGTAGCCAAAGCCTACAGGTATGGAGATAGGACAGAGGAGCGAATTGAAGTCGTAGACGTCCGGAAGAGGAATAGGCCGATCGCATCGTTTCGCGTTGCGGACCCGATTTTCCTAACCTCCCGATCGCGGCAACATGCCCCCCCCCTCTCCCTGTTCTTCAGCAGTTTTCTTCCTCTTCAGATTTTATCAGAGCTGCTTATGAACAGCTCTGCCCGATAGAAGCGGCTCCACTGGTGTTTCAGATCACGGCTTAATCCAATCGTGCCCGTAACACTCTTGACGAGCGTTATATCAGTCATGAAAGTTGCTGAGCCACCAGCCCCTGCAGCATCCACCGAAATCAGATCTGCAGAGGTATGGTAGGCATTTGGTGGTTAGCCCCGGTAGATAGCTGTTGCCTACTACTGCCTGAATGGTAGACAACGCCCTCCCCCCCCCCGCCCCCCAATGGAACTTACTTTGTGGAACTTACTCGTACTTTGTTGGCTATGAACAACATCGTACGCACTGATCCAATACCTACAGAGCACCAGCTGGTACAAAATAGTCATCATCACGATAAGCAGCCTTTAAAACCGTTCATAGTCTTACGAAACTAGTATAACGCTCTGAACTTACCACTCACTTCCGATAAAAGTCGCCAGTTAACCGTTTCTCGTTATAATGAGCTCACACTTTACAAAACGTACAGTGACGAAGGTCAATTAAATTTTAAACGATGTTTAAGAAAAGTCGCAACACGAACGAAACAAATTCGTGTTATTACTCTTATTGAAATTGAGATTGTCGAAGGAGAAAGCGGATTGTGCGCAAAGGAAAGAAATTATTATGAATTGAGATAGTTTTGACTCTTTTGCGAGCGAAGCACAAACGTTTTGTGCGTTTTAAGCTTAAAAACAACCCCTCTTCCTCTTTCTAACCTGAATTCTACGTTAATATCTAACGCCTTCGAAGCAAACACCATTTGACCTAACAATTTATTTTGGGTACGCTTTAGGCGCCTCGTACGTATAAGCCTAATATTTAAATTATATCGATGTTGTCCGAAAATAATAAATTAATGCGAATGGTTTGACCTAGGAGGAAACAAACATTTTGCGAGAATCTCGACGAATAAACGACGTAACAACGGGTAGTTACGAGTAGTTTAGCGACCTGTAGCAATATTTTTTAGGCCAATTAATCGAAACTGATGACAAAATCCCCGACCGAGGGCCTCAACGAATTGACGAGGATCCGAAAACGTTAATTTTTATTATAAACTCGCACAAAATGTGGCTTTGGTGGTTTCTCGAGGTCTCGACTTCTACGGAAGTGTGAGGAGGTTTCTTGGGCGGGGGCGCATAACTTTATGGCGTTGTGTATGATTCTGTTAACACTCTCAGGCAGTAGGACGCGTTTAGGCCAGTTTTGAGGCCAGTAGTAGGTAAAATTGACTTCAATGAGGTCTCAGCTGCCTAAGAAGTTTGTTCGTTTAACCCATTCAACGCGGGACCTTCCTAGCGCTCTACACTCCCCTACTGAAGTCATTTTTGAAAATAAATGCATATTGCAGTTAAGATTCTAATTCTAAATTATACTATAACAGTCCCTTGCTCCAAATTTTTTGTATTTAGTACATTTTTTCACATGAGGTAATATTACCTCATCAGTAGGGGAGGAGAAACTGGGTATGCAAACCTGCAAAACACTGGGTTTTTCTTCCTTACGGATGGGGTAATATTATTTTATCCCTGGTTTTCACAATGATTACATGGTTATTCTATGAAAATAACTTACATCATTATGGAAGGCACGCAGTTAGGTACTGTTTACAGAAACAAAATTTCTCGTTCAAAATGTATCGTGAAATATACTAATGTTACAGAAAATAAGTAGATTTACATGATATATGAAGGAATAATGAAATTTGAAAAAATATGTAATTATTATAAGTGACACATACAATATATCATTTTGAAGATAACACAATTATAATTATTAGGTATATCCCGTAACAAGAACAGTAATTTTTGGAATTCAATGACACTAATATAATAATGGAGAAGACAGAAAAATACAGAATATACCAAAGCATTATAATATAAAAAATCTAAAAATCACAATAGGAAGGTAACTATAGGTGATTCATTACAAGATGAAACCAAGTTTCTCGTGAGACTCCAAAAAACAGTCTTTCAGACATAGACCAGGATTGCCCTCACACCTTCTACAGTATGTTTGGAAATTTTTTTAACGTAGCACACTCTACACGTCAACTGCCGGTATTTTTTTTTTTTTTGTTCCTGATCCTGCCTCCACTTCCAGAATCCTGGGAAAGTGGTTCACGTTGATTTGTCGTGGGGCATTGGCTACTGATCTGGACGCCACTTGAACCAGAAATTGGTTCATATACAACTCCACTGTCTGCTGAAGAGCCTATATAATAAATTTGGTTCATTAATTTATTTATAAATTTGGTTGGATTAATTCAGTAACGTCTAAAATTGAAACAGAAAAGAGAAAACAAATCACCTACTTGAATTATGGGAAGAGTACAAGTCCAGTTTTCTTTTTGCACTTCGTTTTCCCTTCGTTTTCGCCTTCAAGTCCTCCATTTCAGGTCTGACTAAGAGGCAGATTCAGCAATCTGTAGAGATGTAGAAGTATAAGCCAGCCAATATACAAAAATAAACTGTGAAAAGGCAACTTTAGCAGTGGCTACGATGAAAAACGAGCAAAAATGTATGATTTTGTGCTCAATTGATTCACTTCTGATACTAAATAATCACTACTAAAACATTTGTGAGACATAATGATAATTGAATCGTAGTAAAAAACATTTAAAGATTGCGCAGAACAACTTACCAAGAAAAAAAAACAGGATTTTCGAGTGTGAACTTCTCTGGTGTATTGCGGCTCAGGTATAAGAGGTACGGAAAAACGGCGCACTGAGAGGTTACAGTACTGGTGCACTGAGAAAATCATAATGAAGGCTATCCCATCCCACTGCAGCCCCTAAAGTAGAAGATCCCCTCCTTCGAATACGAAAACGTACAGAGCGATGCGAGAGGGCCTTGGGGTAATATTACCTCAAACGTAAGAGGAGTGAAGTGTCATGAGGTAATATTACCTCATCCGCGTTGAATGGGTTAAGAGTAGCACCCTCCAGGACGCAGTTCACTGCATTTTGTTGTTATTGCTCCCCTGAAATACATAAATATACGATGTTCGATGTATGTTCTTCATTGACTACCCCGAAAAACGCATATTGTTGTGGGAAAATATACCTTCGTGTTGTATCTTCACAGATAAAACAATCTTATTTTTCTCTCGATTTGTCATTGAACTTTTTTTTTTTCAAATGAGCTTGAACTTAGATGATAATAAATGAATAATAAATTTTCCTTCTGCCGCATGAACACTGTGTTGGGTGTCGGGGCATCAGGGAATACAGGGAAACGAACTGAGCTGGCAGTGAACGATGGGCTGGCAAAGAAGGGATCAGTGCAGATCCTTGTTGGCCCTGAGCCCTTTGTTGGGACTAACAGAAGCCACTTACGGAGAGAGGTTGGCAAATGGGAAGATAAGTGTAAGGTCGCCCATTGGGAGGGATGGCCGGCCTTAGACAGTCAAAACTCTTCATCCGACTCTCCAGAGGGTGGGCCAAGGAGGTGCTTGCACTGAGAAGGAAGGAAGGATATGAGGACCACATGTGGCCTGTTTACAGGTCACAGTCTGCTGAGGTACCACCTTGCTAATATTGGCAAGCGTGAGGTACAGATATGCAAGTTCTGTGAGGTGGGGCTAGAGACAGCAGAGCACGTGCGACGACGGACTCGCGGCATCGCATCGTTTGTTTGGGAGGCCCTTTCTTCAGCCGAGTACAGAACTTGCGGATGTCCTCTGCAATGTGACGTTGCTCAGTTGAGGCTCATGGACGCCCTTACAACAGGCCCGTTTGTGGCAAGGATATCGCCAGCATACACCTTTTCAAAAAAGAAAAAAACAGGGCCGTTGTCCGACGAATATTTGTGTAATATTAATTTCTATTAATTTAAGCCACAGCTCGCCTTGATAGTCAGTTTATCAATTCTCCAGTAAAAACGTCGAATTGACAGCCCTCGGCCAACGATATTTGGCGAGTGGAAATAGCGTGATGCCGTGAACTGGCCGTTCGAAGAATTAACTTGTTCGACCTTTATTCGGGCCTGCAAATGATATTGATACACCAGCCCTAAGAGAAGCTGTTATGTAGCATGTCAAGCGTTCTTATATGCGCTGGACGCATCTTTCACCCCCCCAATGAACATCTGCGCCCTTGACACCCTCAATTCAAAGAAATCAAATCAAAATCAAAGAAAAACGCTTGGTATATTGCATTTTCACGTCAAATCGGGAGGCTGGCCGAAATACACGATTTAATTCTGGGAAAGAAGTTACAAGAAATTAACGCGTGAAACGTAACATTCAACGAACATGAATTAACAGAAAAGAATGAACGAACCTAACTTCTTACCGCTTGTATTGCTCACCCATTTTCTGACCTGTTCGAATGAGCTACGATAGTCGTGCTACAATAAAACCATGCGCATTACTTTCATAACGCACCTTGTTGGTCTTGGAAGCGAAATTATGTTTTTTTCACGCTTGTCAAAACGACTTCAACGATTTCCACCAAACTCAGGGGATGTTTTGCCTCTGACACCACATTAAACGGATTTTTCACGATTCCCAGTGTAACTGCTTCACTGTATTTGATCAATCTATCTGTAACTATCTGTTCAACGGGAATATAAACCGTGACAGCTCAGTTACGAGATTTGTCGAACATTAATTTCCAAACGGCCCCGACAATCTATGGGGGTTGCGGAAAGTTGTGTGTTGCTACGCATCAATTTTTTCTCCCTTTAACGCGTTCCGGAAAACTCCCAAAGTTCAAATTGAGGTACTCATGTTGATTTTCAACTAACTTTACACGTTAAGTCGTGACAGGCCGATAAAACTGACCAGCGTTCGAGAGTGTTAATAGTTTTATGCGCCGACAGTCTGTGCATGTGCAAAGGAAGCTGCGACCAACGCTTGCCCAATGAATTTCGAATGATTTTAGTTTAGCTAAACCCAGTGAGCAGTCAGAAACGTAAACCCAAAGCCACTTTCCGATTAACTAATCGTTAACTCAGTCTCGACATTTTGTGGCATTTCGGCCGACCAATAAACATTGCAGTCTGTTGCGAACTCAGACCCAGTCTCGTCATATAGTTTGATATAAATCAGCCTCTTCTTTTCAAATACTCTACCAAACGTTAGTTAGTGTTGTCGTAATCCTCATAACGTGGGACAATCTTTGACACCATTCGGAAAATGCTGGACATTTATCTCAAAAACGTGTCAATTTTGTTTTTGTCACTTGGAAATGAATTGTATTTATTCTGAGAATAAAAGGTCGTGGAGTATTCGAAAGAAATTTATGAGCTACCCGAATCACTTTCAACACGAACCTGAGCAGAGAAGAATGAGACGTCCAGCTCCAGCAGGCGAAGGTAGGATAAGGCTCAGGTAATGGCATGGTTCTGCATTGTACGATTCAGGGTTCTCGAACTGAAAAACAATAAACTGGCCAGAATGAGAAGTGGGTTTGCTATGGGAACGGAACAATGAGGATTTAATAAAAGATGTGACATACCTGTACGGAAAATGGTAGACGATGAATGAGCAGAATGACGAGTTACAGTTAACCCACGTCTCTCGGCAGACAGCAGCACACGCAGAGAGGAAACGCTTAAACCGCTTCTGCCCTAATTATTCATGCTAAAGCATCCAGAAGCTTCGAGTTTGTAGGCATTACTGTGAGTGAAGCCTACGATCACATTCCATTCCATCGTCAAGGCAGGTTCCAAACTATAATAGCCCTGAGATCACTCAGAGTCATATCTATAATACCGCAAGTCCCTCTCCAAAAATTGTCTATAGATAGTTGGTAAATTGTGTGAAAATGTTTTGAAGTCTATTTATTACATATAGTTAAGGCACTGAGTGGTGTACGAGGGGGGTATGTGGTCTGCATATCACCAGTCATCTAGCTCAATTGATCCCGCTGGTGGTTGCGGTTCGAACTGGTTCCCTGAAGCTCAGGATTAGTGGACTGTAACGTGGAGGTTGGTGAGAGGGATTGTCAATGGGGGGGGATGAATTTAATGACGAGGACAGATAGCACGGCAGAAGATTGTTGATAAACATAAAACAGCTGTTGACAACAACAAGAAATGAGAGAGTATGAGCAAGAAGCACAGCAAATTGACTAGTTGCTGACGCCACATCGAGCACTCCCCTTATAGTCGCGCACACTGCCGAGCCTAATGGGGTGCTTTTGTCCCCCAGCTTTAATATTGATGGAAGCAGACGTTCCAGCGAGTGGAGCCCACAATCTTCCTCTGTTCCATTGTCACTGCGGGTTCCAGCTGAGCCTGTAACATCACTCAAGATGTACAGCACTCCAGAGGCCTTGTGATCACGAGGACATGATCTTTCTATAAGCGGGAGTGATGCAGGCACTACTTACTGGAATGTCTACCACAAAAGATCTCCAAGAACCTTTCATATAATACATTACGATTATTCAAGGAAGGAAGCCTGTTGACCCAACATGGGATGCCTATGGGAATTGTTTCGTTCCTGGGTCGACCCACAATACTAACCTCTGTATTTCGATAGAGAGCTCCATGCAGTTCAACAGCCTGTACAACATTGGAAAAACCAACCAATCACCCCCTGGCAGCATTTCCCGCAATGCTGCTTCATCTACCTACTTCAGCTGTTGTGGTGATGTTCCAGTGAGGGGAGCCTGCGATCTCGTTCCTTTACAGCTGTGCCCGTAACACAGCACCCCTGAGACCTCATCATCATGAGGACATGATCTTTCAACAAGGAGGAGTGATGTGGGCACAATTAGGGCGATAGTTAAAGTTACAATCCTGCATTTGGGGATGTCTGGGTACTCACTGGGTGGCCCCCACCTCCCTCAGACCCCGCAGTTGAAAAACGAAATTCGGGATGGGAGAACTACCCTACAGTACCCCACAACCACCATAATGTGGTCACTTTCCAGCATATTCAGTCCTTGCCCTGGGTAGGAGTTGGATTGCTCTTTTCTACCTAACTTGCCCTGGAAGGCAGCCACCCGTTGTGGCCCTAACTGCGGGCTGTGCATCCCCGTGGTACCATATTTGGGTTTAACAACCCTTAATGCCAGAATGGTCGCAGGCCCGCCCCAAACCTCTTCGATAAAACTTACAGCTTCTCCTCCCAGGACAAGGCAGTTTGGACGTACCACCCCTCCCTGAGGTTCGGGAGGAACCTGAAGTGACAAGGGAATGAAACGAGATTGCAGGCTCCACACAACGAAACTTATACCTCCAAACCCGACATTGGAAGATGAAGCAGAGGAAGAGACGCCACACGATCGAGCAGTTTTTTGAACTGAATGGACACATCCTGTGGAAATACACCTAACACTCAAGGAACAAGTCTATCATTGTGAGTCGACCCTGGAACCTATCAGTTCTATTATAACTTCTTACGAGGAATTGCCCCATAAGCCCCATTTCCCCTCTTTGCTCTCAGAACTCCACAGAATTCAGGAAGTGATGTAGCAGAACTGAAAGTAAAGATAAATAACAATAGTTCAACAATTACTGTATTTCAAAAATATTGAGAACTTTTTTTTTCTTTTAAATTAAACATTTCGTTTCGTTGAAAACAACAAAAACGTTCACTTTTAATATCAGAAAAGAACAACTTTTCCATCAACAACTTCATTTTTTTGCCTAAAGAACAAAAAAGGTAACCAATTTTGTTCCTCCTCTGGTCCGGTTGGGTCGCGTAATTTATCATAATGCAATGTAATACTAACGAGCTCAAATAATAATAAATTACTTTCATACGTACAAAATACAATGAGTGAAACAATTATCTTAAAGACGGAACTATTTACAACGCAACAACAAAACACTTCAAACGCGTGTTCAAAAGGAATGTAAAACTTTTTTTTGCTTTTTTTTTTCTTTTCTCCGCTCAAAACTCATTTAAAAGAACTATTTCCCTACAATGTTCGGCAGAGACAAATGTACAGAATGAGAACGGGCTGGGCCAACTTATTGTGCAGTACCTGTGAGCCGTGAAAGAAGCCAAGGATGGCACTGGATTGTTAGAGGGTGCCTAAGGCTCATGAAGAATGACGCTAAGGGCGGGTTGAAGGGGTTGAACCCTCGACTGTGTATGACAGTGGCATATTTCAAGGTACTTCAGAGGCTTCTTGGGTATTTACCCCTTTCACCGATCCTGCAGCTTTTTCTCGCGTTCTGAATGCGCAAAATGTCTGTTGTTTTCGTGAGGAAAGTAGAGCAGTGTCTCTAGCATTTCTGCTCCATCGTTATTTTTTCCTGTGTCACTTGGGACAGCATCCAAACAAGCCGATATTTCCAGAAAATTCTGGTGACGGCGACCTCAATGCGTTCAAACGAAATTAGTGAGAGAGCAAAGAGCCAACAAGTTGAGGCACTCCTTCAGCACCCCACATCTGTTTAGAAGCTATTCAGCAGCAGATAGCTGAACTTCTCGTTTGCAACGAAGCTCTTTAGCAACATCTTCAGCCAAACCCAGATGAAATTCTGGGAGGATGAACGTGCACAGGTAGAGACAGTTCAATCTCAACAGCATCACCCAAAGAGGTTACAAGGTGGAGGATATTGCAAGCATCCCCATACACTAAGTCACTCGAGCCAAAGCTCACTAAATGGGACAGTGGCACCTACAATAGAAACTAAATAATAATTTAGGAAGTGGGGAGGGCGCCTAGACTTGGGATAACAATCGGAAGGGGCAAGAAAGTAATGATATGAGGATGTTCTACAATGGAACGACCACCAGCTCAAATACAATCCGAGCAACTCGTGGATGGTGATACCACGGGGAATGCCTGCTGACACATCTCAGCACTGTTCTTGGTTTGCGAAGTTAGCGCAAGTCGCCACAGCCTGGACTTCCGAGATCGTTGTAGACTGGTCTTGCTACACAGGCAACCACCCAGCCCTCAGATGATAATTCACTACCAACCTGCTTGCAGACTGCGCAGCACGCACAGACACACATACCTACAAGCCCTCCTCCTCCATCAAGAACGCTGAATGACCTGAGTGGTAGGCAGGCCCAAACTTTGGCAGCTCACATTCCCCCTCTGGTCGTACAGAACTCATTAAATGACTCAAGGCTATAAAATCATCTGCCACGCCTACAAAAAGGACAACAGTCCTTCGTATTGATGAGAAGTCAAGCTCTGATAATCATCAGTGCCAGTAAACCTCCCGTCAGCCATTCTCATGTTGTGTCCTCGTTTTGGTGACTCATATCGAGAAGTGATCCCTATTAAGCCTTCTCTCTCCCTGAAAACTAACATAACTAGTCACTCTCAATTTCACCTTAACACCACAGTTATGTTTGCAGCAGAATGGTACTTATTTAGGAGGATTGCGTTGAAGCAATCACAGTGTGACTAGAAGCAATTGTCAGACGAGTGACTTGAATGTCATTGTCTAGTTCCCCATCAAACGTTATAGTGATGACAGCCATCCCCGCAGCAATGAAGACCATAGGTATGTACAGCAGAAAGTAAATGTCGGTTAATTAATTGAAAGAGCTCGAGTCTCCTGTGCGACTGACTTAACGGCTTAACTGTGTCATAGACTGCATCTTCGCCCCACTTTCAACCAGAAACCCCTCTGTGGCCAACGAGTTTCTTTATAGTTTAGCAGAAGTGCTCGAGGCCTCAGAGCAAGAACACTGGAAGCCAAGTGCGTGACACTGAGCCAAAAAAAGTGGCACTGAAGTAGAATTTCCATTTCCCCCTGCTTGAATGATATGCTCACTTCCTGTAGATCCCAAGGAACATTCCAGTGAAAGGATTATTCCAATTAATTTAAAAAGACAGACGGGTATCCCAGCATGGTAACCTTTTTATTCCTAACCTCATGTATAACTGTCAAAGAGACATGTGTGAGATCACATTGCAAGATGACCCCCCCAAATCCCCATATTCCTGGTTATTGCTCCAAGTTGTCATCCTAAACAGTAAAGACCAAGAGGCATAGTTGTTGTCTTGCCACCCCCTACTCCTCAGCAATAGCGTTGATGTGGTGTTCACTGTGCAAGATATACAACGATCCAAGCGTGTAATGCATTTATTTCAGCTGGCTTCCATACTTTTTTAATAGAAATTATAGAAGCAATAAAACGAAACAATAACGTTTACACGACGTAAGATAGAATCCACCAGAACAAACTGCAATGACGTTTGGCAGTCGTTCTTTAATTGTGCAGAGGCCCCGTGCCAGTCTACAGGATACGAAACTCCTGGTCCCACCCTAGGCCCGTCAGTCGAGATTCATGAAAAGGAGACTCTCATTCTTTAATCATCAGCTGCAACATGGGATTCCCACTCCGAGGCATTTTATGGTTTACAATTCCTCTAAATGTAGAGCTTTGGAGAACAAACTGGTGGAGTGTATTAAACCAACGGATTCTTATGTCTCCCATTCTCCAAAACAATTCCTCTAACCATTTGAGAAATGGAGATGTAACCTGATTGGGGAAATAGGCCAGGCTCCTGAGTGGCCTGTGGGCTCATTGGCAACGAGTCCAGCCTGTTCCTGGGTGCTGTTTGGCATGACTGGCGATTGTGCCCTGGTAACCAGTGGAGAATGACTCACATTAATCTCTGATCATTGGGTGGAAAGGAGCGGGTTTCCTGATGGATGTGGCTCCCACATCTCTAACCTCTGAGGATTTGGTGACCAGAAGGAACACTGTGGTCCTCCTTTGTGGTAGACGTGTATGTCTGCGCACTTCCCCAGATAGGGGACAGGTATAAAGGACGTGTAGAGCATCTTACAGGGTGCCTAGCGACATGGGCAGTCCCTAAATGTACGATGCTCGAAGTATTGGAGCATTTGCGTGACCAGGAATGTCGGGTGCTACCCTCCTATCTACAGGCGACCCTGCAGTTATGGCAACATGCTGTGGAGGTGTCGATCTGTCACCCTCTACATCCCACCTCTCCTACCACAGGCTGGTTACTCACTCTGGTTGCTACTCGCTGGACAGCCCTGGCAACAATTCTGAATGGCACGCCTGTACGAGTCCAGTGTCCCT
Source organism: Pachypeltis micranthus (assembly GCA_020466155.1). Lineage (NCBI taxonomy): Eukaryota > Metazoa > Arthropoda > Insecta > Hemiptera > Miridae > Pachypeltis > Pachypeltis micranthus. Next base: position 48,114,414 of record CM035769.1, read on the forward strand.
TTCTTTATGCACTTGTACTACTGCAAATTCTAGGGTGAGGTCCATGAGTGTCACGAAGGCAAGGACCTGCAGGTCGCCAGGTGCCAGGTTAGATGTCGTCCAATAAGTTTGGACACTGCAGAGCTGGGAGGATAACCAACAGTATGTTGCACTATAGAGTTGTCTGTCCCTTTCTGACAGGACTACCAACCAGCCTGCAGCTACTTATTGCACACTGCTATTTGTAACACTGGCTTCTGGCATGTGCTGATGCAGCCCACACCAGTCCAACCAAAGATAATACATGCTCCCACAACTACCGCCAGATCCTCTAGATAGGCCACTAGTCAGAATCCATTGGTCTTCAGGAGTCGAAGGAGCCAGTTGAAAAGGACAGCTCACAGCATTGTGGAGAGAACCGCTTACTGGGAGCATCCCGCTGTGAGCTCCAGCTCTGGTGAGGAGCCTGAACAGGTTGACAGGGAGTCCCATGCCGTGCAAGGAGCTTGTCACCGCTAGCCACCTTGCAGTGTTGAACGCTTCCTTGACATCGTAGAAGGCAGCTACTACAGTGTAGCTTCTCTGAGGCACCTGATAGCATCCTCCATATTGCGCTGTGGGATGCCCCCAAACTAGTGTTGATGCAATGTAGGAAGGACCACTTGTCATAGTGTGACCAGAATAAGCTTCTCAAGCCACTTCCCCTCTGTGCTGAGAAGACTCATTGGACAATAAGAGTTGGGGTTTGTTGGGGGCCTGCGGGAGTCCTCCAGGAATAATACTGCTTCCTAGAAGGCTTTTGGGAGATTTTTATTGGTATCCCTACCAAACGTTTCTACTGAAACTGGTTGAACAGAGATTCAGGCGAACTGTGAGAATAAAACCGTCAAGCGTCCCAGGATGAGTGGAAAGTTGTGCGATACCCCGCATCCGATTTGAAGTAAAAACCACCGTTTTCATTAAAATATTACGGACTCATTCGTTTTTGAACTGAACTCACACGGCCACCCTATTCTGTACATTTGTTTAGCGCAAAAAGTGAATATGAATACACGGTACGTAAATGTCATGTAAGAACTAACACGTTGTGCAGTATAACAGTTGAATACAGTAGACGCGTTAAGGTGATTCGTGCGTCGACGCTCAACGTAATCAGTAGCCGTCGAGCGCACTTTCAAAATCAAAGTAGGTTCAACAAAAACCCCAAAATTACGCTAAGTTTTCAACACAACAAAATGGGAAGAATATTTATTATCACTTTGCTGTCGATCGAATTAATGAAAGGCACCGGTACAAAAAATAAGTGCGCACTTATCGGAAGTCGCCGAGTCGTGCGTCCTCGTCAACAAATACTTCCAATTACTATAAAAATAATTTTTTTGTTGTCAAAAAATATACATTTTCTTGAGAGGAGCGTGGGGTTGGGGAGACGATGAGGTAACAATGTAGGGAGGGGAGGGGGGGAGCTGCTGATGTGCGAGTTCTTTCGTCAGTTGACGTTTGTGCGGGTCAACGCAGAGATTTTGGTTCAAGTTTCTGATTTGGAAGGAAGTTGAGGCGCTGAGTGTGTTGAATGACACTCCCACCTTAGTGTGCCTTGGTCGAGGGGTTTCTCGGGTGTCTGACGAGTCACTGCTTCTTGTCAGGCTTCTGTTGATCTTTTGCACTGAAGGCGATGTCCATCAGTTCTCTGGGGAGTTACATACGATAAAAAAGCTTCCAGGCTGTTCACATTTGAGGCCTCTCCTTCATCGACAATCACCTCTTGATTGTATCCCCCTATCGCTCGACCATCTTATTCCAACCTCATCGGGGGTATTCCCTTACCATCTTTGAGCCAAAGGCATTTCCCACAACTCAAGAGGCGTCATAATTTGTGACTACGTGGGGGCTTGTCCAATTATCACGCTTGTCAGTACGGTGCTTTCTTTCAACTCCCAGCACAAGGCTTTATCCACATTCTCACAGACGCTGATATATGAGAGCTGCTTCACCAATTGAGAACTCTAGATGCAATCCTCTGTCTTCAGAGAGATGTCAGTTGAAAACGTTCACTACGACACTATTGATACAATCCTGTCTGGCCTCACTGTCTGAGCTCGGGTAGAGTCTTGCACAAACTTGGGCAATAGTCTCTGTGCAAAGGAAGGGAAGTTCATATTCTCAATTGGTAAATATCAACGAGCTGAATGAGAAAGACAAGTGTCAAATTCTGGAAGAAACCGCATGGCTGCTTGAGGATTGGACCTGCCTTAATTGGGGAAAAGTGAAGAGTGGCCCCTTCAGTATCATTCGAGTAACTCCGACCAGACTGTGCTGGCTAACAACACTTCCTATGCCTCGGCACTCACTTCTTCATTGATGTTTCGTGTCTCTTTAGGAGAACTGAGCGTTGAATGGTGTTGCTCACTTGGTCATTGATGACTAGTTTGGGTGTGAGCCCACTTCATAACAGTGATGGCTTGTGTGTGCTTGTGCATCTGAAAGATCCTGTGCAAATTCTCGTTGTCAGGTCCTGCATTTGCTCTTGCTGATCAACCTGCGACCAACCAAGATTCATATTCCTGACGCACATTCTCCCATTCCTTTTAGCACTGAATGTAGTTCAATTGGGCAAAAACGATACCAAAAATGTGAACAGCTAAGAAGTATCTAAATCTTAATTGAAGTGCAGTGAAGTGAACATCAAAACCATCAACACATTTTAACAGGAGCTGACTTTTTAAGCAACTTGACGCGGCCAATTGGCTTGTTTAGAGGTGTATTCACTGGCTGGATAGCACGAAGCAAAGCCAGTTCAACCAGCAGTTCAGTTACCTCATTACATCAAGTACATTCCACACTCCAATCGCATCCAGCAGCAAACACTCCTCTAAAAGATTGATTAACTTGAACGTGTCACTGCGAAGCTGCACACGTCACGACGCAATTAGGTGGTAACTAAAAGGGCTGACTGCTGAATGACCTCAGTGTTTTAAAAACATCGTCTCTCGAGCCCTCAGCTCATAACTCTTTGACACATCAGCAGTTTGACTGGTAGTTTCAGAAACATAAGCAAACAAGACGGGTTTCTAGGGATAATCGAAACTAGGCCAATTGGCCCGTGTGGACTAATAAAATATACAAAAAGGAATGCCGTGCTTCGCCACGGGAAAATTCAATTACAACCAAATAAAAAGTGGCCGTTGAAACACGCCGCGTTCGACGATGTTAAAATATCTAATTTAAATCACCAGAGAATTATCGTTCTCGTTTTTACAGAGGTCAATGGGAACTTTCGATGACGTCAGTCTTTGCTCTCTGGATTGTATCCTTCGAGGGGTCGTCCCAAGGCTGCCTCTTCCCCGACGCGAATATCAGGTAAAAGAAGGTGCAGACGATGTAGATGCCAGCGGCAGCCAGGAAAACCTCACGCCACGCTTCTTGAGTGGGCTGAAAAGCAAATATTTGAATTAATAACTTTTAACACAAATTGAAGGAAATTGTGATGTCTGCACGTGCTACAAATCAGGATTTATCTCTATCTTGTACTAAGGTGGTAAGGTGTGCTGGAAGGTGTGTAATCAAAGTCAAGGTACCGAGCAACTCAAAAGTTTGTCAACTCCCAACATACTGTGAACTGTAGATACGCTGGGGGCTGTATTGAGGAAACTCACAGGCGGCAATCTCACACTTTGCGTTGCTTGAACAGATTGGCTGAAGTGGCGAGTCTACTGCTCGATTTATAGCTCTGGGTTTGGTTGCTAGCGAGTCTGTGGCCTCAAGTCACATTCATGAATATTACGACATCCTATCGGAATCTGGATATTGTCAGGTCTTTCGAAGACCTTTATGAAGGCAGAGCTCAAGACCTTCGCCTCTGTGCACGTGATTGGCTGCTACATAGCCAGTGTACAAACTCAAAACTAAATCCCACAACATATCGCAGTCACCAAAAGGAGTTAGCACATCGAATCCCGAGTGGCTTGCAACAAACCACATGAACCCTCTACAAGGCACATACAGCCAACAACACGCTTAAATACTCCATTGATGCAGTTTGAGGGACACTGTCACACCAAAGCGTAGTGCAAAGGGTAGCCCAGTTTGCGCATGACTTCCTTCACAGTGAACAGCTGTTTTGGAACCAACCCACAGGGTTCACACGGTAAAACGACCAAACTAAACTAACATGCTACCTAATGGGGTAACTATCTTGTCCGATCGTCAATGTCCTGTGATGAACTGTGAGTGCTACGTGAGGGATGGAGGAGGTTACCAAGGCTCCAGTTAATGCAATGACTCTACAGACAGCCACCTTTGTGGTTAGTAGGGAGTCGACTGCTTACTTTGCTGGGAGTCACATCTGTGCTAGCACATATTGTTTCCTCCCAGTTCCACACTGGTGTTCTCTGATGCAGCGTCCTCACCATTCTCACACAAAAAGCAAGACCACCTCGAGGTTCATCCCTGGAATCTCCTCTGACCGCACTTGATGAGCCCCAAGCACTCTGAGGCGCACTGCAGCCAGCCCCTCACACGTACACGTACGCCCCTCACGCCAGCCCCTCTCACGTACGTCTCTGCTGACTCCAGCTACACCTCACAGAATCTGCACATCTTGGTAGAGTACGCGATCCAAAAGTATATGTGCTTGCTGAGGTCCATCACTCCTGCCAACAAGCAAGCATCATTGGTTTGTTCACGTAGCATTGCCTGGACCTATATGCTGGTAGGATGGCTAGCACATTGCTGACGCATATTGGACAATGGGCAGGAAGACTGCCTGATAATATTAGAATCGGGAGTGTGACAATGCTCCCCATGTGGGTCCTGAGAGTGACCAGACATGTGCCATGAGCGCTGAGCTGAGCATTTTGCATGTTCTCATGGGCAAAAGGCAATGCCCAGATACTTTGCTGCTGGGGGGCTCTGATTCCAGGTGCCAGTTCTATCGTGTGGGAGGGCATGGGGATTGAGGAGCCCAACACTACGAGTTGTCTGATGTGATCACACCATTCATTGATTAGTCGGGTTGCCCTCTTGATGTGGATTCTTGCCACTCCGCAACAGTCTACCTCAATGGGGTTGTAGCCATTGGACAAAGAAGGAGGTGCAGTAGGGGGTCAATGAGAATTACTCATAGGACTGTTGCTCACAACCTACCACCCAAGCAAAAATCATTATGGCAGCATAACCTGCTCATTCAAACACTGTGCCTCCACTCGCCATTCCCGAAACTACTTTGTATAGTGATTGGAATGGAATATCAGGCAGTCTGTACAAACAGGGGTGATGAAAAGCGTGGATGCACCTTTCGATGCATGACTCAGAGAAATGAAAAAAAGATAAGACAGAGAGTTCATAGGTCACTGTGGAATCTGAATTCAGCGTTGTCTCGTTTGAAAAGCGGCCATGGTATTTGCAAGAGCGAATTCCGTGGTGACATAAGATCTGCAACATCTCATTCTAGAACGCCCATGCCACGATAAGGATCGGATAAATATGTTCAGGAATCTGGCAAACGTGATCCAAAGCCCATTCAACTTGGACGTTTATTGCGAACAGAAAGTGAAGAAAAGTTCTTCTTTATCCGTTGCAATATATAATGCAATATTGTTAGCACCCTGTATATAATGTTTAACCAATGTGAACGACGGCTTCAACGCATATGCTGATGCCAAATTAAATAAAAGAGAAGAAAAAGGTTGTGTCTATTTTTACTTTCACGTTTTGAGGTCTACTGAATTCAAAAACCTCGAGGTCTGTGTGTGTGTGAGAGTCTGCAATTACGTTTCAGGTCATGCAGTGTGTTTCACTATTTTTTGAAGGCCCAAAAATAAGGTTATGAGCAGTTTGCATCATATGGGAGGGGGAAAGGGAGCACAATGTACCAAAAACAAGTGCTATCTTCTACTGACCAGTACCTAACGTTTCTTCTCCACAAATAGCTAAGCAACACAGTATATCAATTCAGTAAATGCATACTTAGCATACAAGCAAAGAGCGTGGTGAAGAGCTCACTACCCTCTTGCCTTGGAGGGGGTGGACATTGACCCTCAAAAACGGCAGAAAGAGGGACTTTGAATCCTATTACCTAGAAATGAGAAGTTCTCTACCTCTGTGCACAAGTGATAACCTGAAAGTGTCATTACCGAGTTACAACCCAACGAAGTTAAGTCAAAAACCAAATGAAGAGTATTGTGGCACTTCAGTGTTCGATCTACATGAAACAAAAGTCACGGTAGCGTACCATAGCCGGTTGCCTTTTCGAGGGGTTTGAAGTGTGATATCTCATGTTGGGCGTAGTAAGTTATGCTCCTGAGGCAGCTCTTAGCGTACAATGCGCATCGTGATAGATGCAAGTACCTAAGATATTACACTCTTTCTTTGCGTAAGGGTTGTACACGTAATTGACACAGAACTCGTGCACCATTCAACGAGTGATGTACGTATTTCACACCATCTTCACATTTAGCCAATACCGCAGGGCAATTTGCATGCCTGACGTACGAAGAGGCAGAAGCCCAACCATTCAAAAGAAACCACAACAAAATGCATTGCGTTGAAGGAAGATGCAGCGCTCGTATCGCAGCAGGTCGTCGAATTTATGGGGGCAGCAGAAAATTGTGTGTTGCCACTCACTAAATATAACTAGTTTCACTGAGAGGTATGGAAGGGATCGAGTTCACGCTGTATGTTGTATATGTACGTACTCCTCCTCCCGACGTCGCTGAATAAAAGAACTAATAAAAAACTCACCCTTCCATGAATGAGATACCCCGCAACGAGAGGAGCAAACAGGCCAGCCATATTAGCAGTGAAATTCGTGAAGGACATCAAAATGCCTGCGAACCTCGGGGAAATGTCCAAATGATTGATTTTAAAGCCGGAGTATATGCCACCATTGAGACCAACGCCGAACGTCAAAATGCCGACTGTCGCGTAGGGGTGGCAGCCAGTGTAGGAGGCAGCGATGAGCGCCAACGCTGGACCCACGTGCCCTGCAAGAGGGGAAAATCAGAAACCGGGTGTGTTGTTGAATGACGTTTCAAAAAGGAAACAGAATGTTACACAGACAACCACTCATAAATGAACATTTAAAAAGGTAAACAAGAATTTCATTTCACATGAAACCACTTACAGCTAATGAAATTGACATTAGATTATTCCATACCCAACAGGTTGTAGACTATGGGAAAAACGGCATTTCAGCAAAGAGGAAACAGAAGAAGAATCAAAGGCTGACCAAACCACTAACAAATACGTTCCACGCATGCAAAGGGGCGCCGTAGGAAGGACACAGATCCTGGTCAACCTCTGTTTCTTCTTCTTCCTCTCAGCTGACACAGCGTCGTTTCTACACTCTTCAGTCAAATCATTCTCAACGGCACTCACGTTGTCACATAGATATTGACTGAAAATAATTCAAACTAATAATTAAGGAAGAGATCCGCTGGTTGGCCACACATTTAAAAAAATCACATGAAATGTGTAGCGACACCCAATGCACAGTGGGCGCTATACCATTTGGTTTACAATTCGGCAATCTCAATACTAATCCATCCCTAACCGGATTGGTCAACTTCTTAGAATAGAGAGGCGATTTCCCGTAGCTCTGGTACAGATGCTTGTTATCTAAAACTTCTCTCGAATTTGCCTTAGTTAGGCACTAATCACTTCATCCTTCCTCCCCGTTCGATTCGCTCAACTGCTACCTTGAGTACCCCAATGTCACTAAGTTGAAGCACTAGCAATGAAGTCGACGTGTCCATTGAATGCCCTCCCATTTCAAATCAAACAGCAAATACATCAGCTCCAACTTCCCCCAGACACTCTAACGTGCTCCTGTGGGAAAACTCCTCACAAAGACATTCTGACAATCACAGCACCGATACGACACATCACAGCAATAAAACAGGTCTCGACTCCTCCCTCCCTCTTGGGACAAAGGAAAGGGACCAAACTGTGCAACATGTTCCCTTCCTGTCAGCGTTGAGGCCACACTCTTCCAAGGCGCCAGTCAGGGATGATCGTCAGAGTGCAATGGCAGTCAAGAAACTCTCCCACAGTTAGCACATCCAGTGTGGGACGGGTAGGGCTGCCTGAACAATGACAACAGTCAGAGAGGAACACGATCCATCTTGAGATGGGTGCTCATCCCTATCCTCCTGCTGAAAACTGAAGTGTGAACTGGCATCCTCTGTGTCACCTATTATAAGAAACGAATGGCTGTTGCGTAATGAATACGTGCGCTCTGCATCGCCTGTCTTTCACAGGGTAGCAATGGTGGTGTTAGCAGACCATCTTATCAACCTCCTGACTACAGAAAGGAATTGTACAGTTTAATTAAAAGAATACCCGGGGTCCTGCATGTAAAAGAAAACTAAGAAGGCAGCATCCCTCAGAGCAGGGGCAAGAAGAATTTAATGCTGCTCAGAAGGGCAACGAACCCCTAACCCCAAACTTTCGTCCATCCCATCGGCTATGAGGATGCCACTTTTACCTGCTGAAGCTACTTGCTTCCGCGAGTTCACATAACAGGGCAAATTTGGAGATCGCAGGGAGGCATAATAAACTATCGTCCCCCACCAATCGATCCTCAATGGGTCCTGCGCCAATTGGTTAACTGTGAACTGAGAACGCATTACGAGAAAGTGGATTGGACCACCATACATGAGTAGCTAATGCCCAACTCATCGCCAGACTACACTTTACTCCTATGCTCACCAAGTCCGTCCTTCAGTTCCTATGGCCATAGCTTTGGCCTGGATCCTGCGAGCAAATGTAAAAATGGGTGTGAAAATCGACCCTCTTCGAGTGGCCCAGATGACTGTGTTTGCTACACTTCAAGAATTGCTCATTACAGTAATGTGCTCATTCCGTTCCCTTTCTTGTTCTAGTATACTGTAATTCAGGGACAAATTGGACAAGCGGTTTGAATTAGTAGTCAGTGGAAACAATATCATCAAACCCACGATGGAACCTATTTAAATTGGCTATGAATTCGAGAACAATCCCAAATTTAGCTGAAAGAAGATGTAGAGCTCCTTCATGTGTATCAGTACTTGTAAAGAAGCTCTGGAGCTTGGCTCACATGCGTTCAATGTAGTAGACTGCCAAACTCTCCAAGTGTGGATTTAGGTTATGAACCATTTCCTCAAGTCTTACAACAGCTGTTCAAAGTGGGATTGTACCTAGACCTCCAATGAGCGCGTGAATCACGATTATTGTGGAGTGAGGTTATTGTAAACTATCTCAAAGCCTCTCAACAGCAACTTTGCGGCTGAACCGGTAGAGGCTTGTTTAAGGAAAGAGATTGGTGGATGCCACAACATTTCACAACAGCGTTTAAGAAACCACGCGACCGATTTTGTGTATAAAACTGATTCAATTGCTTGACTTCGCAGCAAGCAACGAAGGGTTCAGTATTGACCATATTTTTTAGGCACGTTACCTGGCATTGCGAGTCAAGAGGGCAAAACCTAACTACCAAAAAGGTAGGATACTGCAGAGCGCGACTTTTTGTTTCCTCCAGTCAGTAACTACACATTGTGCTGATTGTAGTTTCTCGAATGGAGAAGTGGAGCTACACATTGCAGTTACCAAACCTCCCCATGAAGTGACGACACATTTCTATAGTTATCTACAGAAACGAACCGAACTCTTCGATTTAGCAAACGCTCTAAATTTGTGCTGACTAGGCACCTCAAACCTCCCAATTTACTCGAAAGCTAAGTGTAAGCAGTTTGAATGTCTCGTCGAGGTGTCATCCTGTCGCCCGCGCTCGCGTTTGCTCCCACCCAGTTCCCTGTTTGTGGTGCTAAATCTCTGAACTGTAATAACGAATACAACTCTGTGTTCCAATTACATTCGTTCGTTATGGTACATACCCCCCCCCCTCCGCCATCACACACGCAGCACGATATACTAACATTTTCGTTGGGAAAAATCTCATACGTCCCTTTCGTTCTTGCCATTATCCAATTTTCACTCGTCGAAACATGCCAATGGGGTTTGTTTGTGTAGGGGATCGTGTAGAGGAGTGGGGTGGGGATGTGGTGGAAGAGATTACATGTAGAGCCTCAGTGGACAGAGTTCAGAAGGCGCCTTGATCCAGAAGAGCGAAATTCGTGAGGACTTGTTGGGAGTAGGTACCCTACACAACGTGGTCCTCTCACTCACACGTGAAATACGATTGTTTCGTTATGTAGGGCTTTGGAGGGGCAAGGCACACCTGCCAGTGGTGGGTTCATGATGAGCAGCCAAGTAACACTCATGAGTTGTATCTTCTGTTCAAATTTACAGTCGCCGTCAACCAATTAGGCTCAATCAGGTACTCATTGCTGAAGAACTCCGCTCTCCTCCCTCGAACGACAATAAACTGACAATACCAATCAAAAATGACAGCGCACTTTTCGAGTCTCCAGTTGATACAAAATTAAAACCAATTCACACGGAACGGTATCGAAAAAATACGATAAATTAAATGAGTTGTGGGGAACACCATTGTCTCCAGGCGTAACTTAATAAATCGCATGCATCGACTCAAAAACAAAACTATGACCGCAAATGCGATGAAAATCGGCAAGAAAGCGCCTTTTCAACGAAAGCAAACGCACTCTAAACTAATCTTAATGCTACGGTATAAAAATAGGGTATTAAATTTCTCACCCAGGACATACAAGGAAGCGGACAAGATGTGCGACTGAAATATATTGAAGAGGTGAGTTAAGAAGACATTTCAGGACAGCTCTGTACTTGACTTTGGAGGTTTGGAACGCATTACCTCTCTCTGATCATGTTGTTACGTGTCAAATTGGTGAGATGAATGACTAAACTTTGGTGAGCTCGTTTGGGATAATTTCCAAGCGTTGGTCAGAATTAGATGAAGTGCACGGTGGCTGTAACACGTTTACATGGCCATCACTGTCGCGTTCATTGTCACACTAAATGTTCTCTCGTGTAATTGGACAGTATTTTGCGCTGAGAGACCTCGCTTTCCTCCACGCTCCTCCACTTTATTAATTAACTGGTAATCGGCGGTTTAGCTGTCACTTGCACACGTGAAGTCATGGCGCTGTTATAGAAATTGGATTTGGAATAACGCAACTATTTAGCTCAACCAACATAGCGTATTGTCAAAGCTACAGTTCAAGAGAAAAGTCATACCTCGCGTCTCTTCCAGCAAGAAACTACACAATGAATGAATTAAAGCGTCGTTGAGAGGGAAACAGTGAAGTCTTGCGCCCCATGAGGAATCGGCCTGCCCTTCAATAAGCTCATCCTTCAATTCAGTGCTGCCATGGACTCCATGAGAGGGCGTTCTTCAACTCAACCCACAATAAGGGTAGTTTCTTCTTCATTCCCCACATTCTCAATAAACAAGTCAACTGATAACGCGCCAAAGGAGATCATTATCCCGTCCGGTAAGGGCACGACTTCCCTCCCTTCTTCACAAGACGCTCAGTTCCTGTCGAGGAAACGCACACTCCAGCTCCCGCTTACTGTTCTTAAAACGCTCTCCTTTTTGAGAAACCCGAAAGTGCACTGTTTTCGGTTATTTACATTTTTCATACTCCTTGAGTAGTGTGTTCAGTGAAAAGAAAACCACCGCCAACACTCTGAACCATTTTAGGCTGTAAAATAAAGTTGGAATCCTTATTTTCTCCTTCGTATTTCCTATCCCAACCCTCTTTTCACAGCCACCAAGTAAGCTATATGAATACCTCCAGGACCACGACGTTTTCGAGATGAGCCAATTTTTATTTTCACGCAAAATTACAATCCATTTATTTCATCAGACAGACAAATCAATCCAATGAAGGCGGTACAACCTGGGCACGATTTAGAATGCATTTTTTCGCCTATAAGCTATGTAGTGTCCAAGCACCATTTGGTTTCTGTTTCCTTCTAACAGGACGCCGTCTGAGCCAAAGAGGTTTGTTTATAAATATGCAAGAGGCTCCTCCAGGGCTGGCTGGCTCCCTCTGCTACTTGGGCTGTCAGTTCTTGTAGTCTTGCTATGAATGGTCTGTAGAGCAGAGCTATCACAATTCAAAATAGCGTGATCCTCGTTCCTCCATATTTCTCACCACAATTCAGGACAATGTGGTTGGTTCGACATCCACACGCTATTCAAGGAAAATACGGAATAGTTTTTGGCAGTTTCAGCTCTCATCCGATGACAGAGTACTTGGGAAAGCTTCCATCATTGAGCAACTTGGGACCCAACTGATGGAACACTCTTAATGGAACGTAAGATTCCTTGAAGGTTCAGAAATGGTTAATATGAGAAGGCAGACTTCATCCACTTGGGACCACATGGATTAGGATTGGAGCCCCAATAAAACTAATTTAGGAATGTAACTTGTGCAAACAGATGCCAACATGGAGATATAAAGGGATGGAAAGTTACGGGTGCATTGTTTCGCTTCCCCAGCAGCGTTAATCATCAAGCTACACCAGTACTGTTAGAGATTATTCTGAAAATCAGCACCAACCAGACTGCGGACGATGCAGAGACAGAACAGAAACCGTATCAGCACTATCTATTGCAATGGAGGCTTTGTCTGAGAGTTCCTCCTGACAACAATTCAGACAGCCGCCCTTCTTCTTCCACACAGCAGTGGCGTCGCTCCTGAACCTTATTCCACTCTGATCTAACTGAACTCGGAGAGTTGCTTTTGTGCCCTCATGCTTCTTAGAATCGTGTTTTGTCTCAGCGGTACAAGTCTTTTGTCACGCGATTGCATGGAACACCAACTCACGCCACTAATAAGAGCTGGATTTACCCCCAAACTACGGAAGAGATTTCGTACCAGGCTGCAAAAGAGGAAAATGGGGATTGCGCCACAACACACTCTCGTGCCCACTTCAACCAAGTCCCAAACTGCAGCGAGTCTAAGAGAGTTGACAAATATTTATCAGAAAAAATTAGTGCCTACTAAAATCACTATTTTTAAAATTAATAATTTATTTCTCGTTTGTGGTTCAAGAACTACCAGTTTTGGGCTCGGCAGGTAAACAAGGATGTTATCAGCAACGAGGAAAAGAAGAACGGTTGAGCTAATAAATGAGTAGTCAAGTGTGCCTAGGAAATGCCCCAGACAACACGTCATTAGGGCTCGTCCTCATCTTGTGACACCCTCGTTATCTGTGATTACAATTCCTCGTGTAACAAGGACGTCAGAATTTTTGAAAATTATCCCAAACGACAAGAAAATAGAATTAACATTACATAATTTGAAGTGGAGCTCACTGGAGGTCAATCAGAAGTACAGAGCTGTCGAGTACCGATTGCGACGAAAAGCGAAATTTCAATTTATAAATGTCAATATGATTGAAACGCTCAAACGCTTCTATTACTCACCTCTTATCGGATTTGACGAGTGATTGGAATGGTTTTCTCTTCGACGTGAACCGTTTCATCGAAACCAGCTCACGGAGCACCCAAAATGATCTTTCGTCATTTATGTGTATCTCTTTCAAACATTGACGAGTCTCAATAGCAACTGTCTTCGACTCTTCCGTCCGTCAAATATTGGTCCTGTTTCAACATCTTGGCATTTTCTTGATTAATACGGTTTTCAACACACACATTTTGAGGGCGGAAGGAGAGTGACAAATTGGGGGGAAGGTAGAGGAACACGTTCCAACTGTTTCAAACGAACGTCGTTTCGTTTCGTTCCTCAAGAAATGAAAGGACCATTCCAACACTCTGAGCGCCGTTCAAATGGAGAGAAACCAAAGGGTCGTGATTTTTCCTCTTTGACAAAACAGCCTGAAAAGACATTATCAGGTGGAAGTGTTCACTCATAAAGGCACGAACCTATGCATTGAGCAATTTTCCTGGTCGTAGTGGGCGAGATTCGCTTAGAAGTGATAACAGCATCAGCCAGACAGCTGGACGAGACTGAAAAGGCCCACATTGCCAAGTATGGAAGAGCTGAGAGCAGTCCATTCTGCAATCAAGTGACAGATTAGTCGATTGTGTACAAACAAAAGCAAAAATATACTACAAAACGAAACATAAGGAACATTTAAAGCTCACACAGGTTTCTAAGGTGGCACAGTCAGCCAGGTTGTGACTAAGCCAGGCTTGATGCTCTGGGTATGGATTGAGGGAAGCAACTAGACACAACAATCTCGGGTCTAAAATATAAAAATCTGTTTCTCTTTCAGTCTGGCCTTACATCAGGATAATACACTCATGTCAGTGTGGGGCTAGAAGTGATTGTAGACCACGCTGTGTGAGGGTTAATGTCCTAACACAGGATGGGACCCGAGTGAAACATGCCCCTGGGCGTTGACACAATTTTCACTGTAACAAGAAAGGAGGCTGATAAATACCGAGCCTTGCTCTCTGAATGTAAGAAGAAGCTTGGATGGGCATGAAGAGACTTGCAGCAGCCTTTCCATGAGGGGATACTATAAACAGGGAGCCAGTGTGACCCTTGTCAACACCCCATGTGAGAAAGGAAGTGCCATGCAATCCAGCAAACATGGCCAAGAAAGCCATGAAGTCCAGACTGACCAGACCATGGAGTAAAAAGATTTGAATCGAAATCTTTTGTGAAGGAATGTTTCTCAGCTTTTTCAAGTCATGGACAGGAAGTAAAAAGTGTTATAAAGGGGATTTCCATCATGACGTGAGTCCACCAGCTCTCATGGGGGGAAGTAGAGAGGGGAAGGGGTGCTGCTTCAGAGGCTGTATAAAATGGTGGATACTGAGTGACAGATCAGAGTTGCCTGTGTTAGGCCCAGAATCCTGGTCAGATTCTTAATCACAACACTAGAATACGATAGAAATATCGGTGGAAGCGTCTGGCAGTACACCAAACAGCCCAGCAGACCCTTCCAAGACTCGACTTTGCCAGTTTGTCAGGCAGCTGTAAAGGGCTATAGACTCCTACGAAATACGGAGAGGCCACCCTCAGTGTGGACAGACACCCACCTCATACAGAAGGTCTTGGCGAGAGTTATTATTGTTTAATTGTCCGGGCCACACTTGGAGATGGATAAGTCGTATTTTCTCACAAATTATTTATTACAAATCACTTCCCTTTGAAGAGAATTCCCATCTTGCTTAATATTTAAGTAACGCCCATTCATCTAGCGCAGCAAATTTTTGTTCTGTTGAGATGTCTTCACAGAATTCAGCCCAGAGCAGGGGAAGCTCCCCTTTCACTCACTACTTGTTCGCCATGCACTCAATGGCCACGTCAACAAGCCTGGTGATCACTTGTGGTGCTTCAGTGGATATTTCGTGGCCCAGGGAGCCTAGCTCTCTAGGATTGGGCCAGTGCTTTCCTTCGATTGTCTGTGTTTGCTACACCAGACAGCGGGGCAATAGTAAATCACGGCTGTTGTCCACAATGGGATGCCTGGCTTGTCCATGATCAGCTCCCTTGCCAGCCTTAGGGGCTTGGTATCTAGAACCATACTGCCGCTGGGGAATGCCTTCGCCTTCTATGCTACATGACCAGCCTGAATAAAATTGCATCGCAGCTAAAACCTGCTCTACATTCCTTCTTCCTATAGGCGAGTTGCAATGCCCTCAAAGGTGTCCTCAAAGCTCCCCCCCCCTCCCACTCACCACCTTAATTTTGAATTGACATTGCTCAGCACAGCCCATCACTAGCTCTTGCTCAGCATCTTCAGACAAAGTCAGGCAAAGGCCAGGAACTCCCAGAATCAAATCAAACTTCACGCTCCTCTTTGACTTACACAACTAAACAACCAAAATAATTAAAATATAATTCCTAAATTGAGATGTGAAGAAATTTACCTCTTTAATGTTAAACCGCAGCACTTGCTTCATGAACGTTGGCAGTTCCGTCATGAGCGTTTCGTATCCATAGTTTTGCCCGCAGTGAGCTACCATGATGGCCCAAAATGGCAGCGACTTGACAATAGCCGTCCATGGAACTGGCGGAGACTGCAATCAAATAGAACAGGTAAGGGAAACAAATCGAATTGTTCAGACTCATTCTGCTTCAACTTGAAAGGAAGTATTGCGCAACACACTGCATATTGCTGGCTGTAGCCAACACTTGCAAGACTTATTCTTTCGTTAGTGAATTATATGAGACTGCCATGAGAGCTTTGATGGAGGGGATAGCAGTGAGAACTTTCATAACAATAACTTTCAGAGGCGAACTGAAACACTGCGCTGCACAGCCTCTTCATTCACAAAGTTATTCTCTCCCCAAACCATTTCTTCTTGATCTGACCATGAAACACCAGCATCCATTAACAAGCTCACACTATGGTCACCAGTGGGAGCGTTGCTATTTATTTGTCCCTGTACCACAGTAATAAACGCATCTGCTCGAAGAAAAAACGAACGTTGATCGTCTGAAAGGGAACATTCGTCAACATCTAGCGGTCTTCCTCCATTAAAATATTACTATAACGTCAAAGACGTTGAGTAAAACCGAATGAAAGTGCGTGGGCTGACGTACGCCACCTGGCGATGCTCCTCCAACCGTAAAAAAATACACCTGTCAAACATTTGCAGTCTTGAAGTTAATTTTGGAAATGTCGCCTACACTTTGCAGAAACGACGCGCCTTGGCGATGGATGAAGCATTTCAAAATTTTGTGAATCTGCCAGGCTTCACCAAATGACAAACTGGCACTACCTCGATATGTTCGAATGAGCGATGTTTTCCGACCTTTTTAGATTCTAATCGTGAAATTACAAATCAGCATGAAATCGTTCGCCTCACGCAACACGTATTGAAACTTTCATAGCACAAAGCCGACGTGAATAATTCATTATATACCACAACTAAAGGAAATAGCAAGGAGATTCAACCAAATCAATCATTTGCTGTTGCAGACTTCATTTTTCATTATTTTACAAACAGCTGCTTCACATACAATGGCGGTAACAGGCAGAAGGCGAGGGCGTCACTTGATATTTCTTAAAAGGTCCAAATTTGACCCCGAGAAGCTCAAAAAAGCAGGAATTGGTTTCAGTACTCCCACAGAACCTCGGCTAACTACGGGGTTTTACACAACTAAATGGTATCACCTGCAGAAGGATTGTAAATACCAGCTTTACCCTTACCCATAGTCTGAAAATCACACGCATCAGCGACAATAATTATTTTCCCCAACCCCTTCGAGTTTTCAGAAATTTGTTGGTGGGGTAAATAAATGGAGAGGCACTCAAACTTCTTAGAGGATTGTGAGGCATTAGGAGGGGAAGGAGAAAAAAAAACCAGTGCGGCGGATTGCACAACTTTCCTTAGCCCCACGTGCACTCAATTGTCATGGTTGTGGCTACAAACAAATCTTTTTTTCACTCAGTTCGTTTCCGCTTCGGCGCTAAAAGTTTTGAAATTTATTGAGTTGCTCCTACTTATACAACCATCATTATTGAGCAATCAGAGCACAGGTGATTTATGTGACTCCAGATGAGCCACTGAGTAGTGGGTGGAAGCTTGGGAGACCTCCGCCGAGGCTTACTGGGGTCCTCCACACCTCAGGGAAGGCAGAAAGTCCAACCTGTCTTGTTCTGGGATAACGAAAAGCATTAAGTGCGATTGAAAGATGGGGCGGGCAAGCGACCATTCTGGCCTTATGGGTTGTTTGACCCAAACATGGTACAACAGGAATGCACAGCCCGTGGCCTTGCGCTGGTGTATTATGGGTTAGGGCAACAATAGGTGGCTGCCTCCGCAGGGCAAAGCTTGAAAAAGTTGGAAAATGCGCTCGTCCTGCAGATATCACGGTGGTCATTGGGTCGCTGGAAGGTAATTCGCCCATCCCAATTTTATTTCTAACCTGCGGGGTCTGATTGAGGTGGGGGCCACTCGCTACTCCTCCAGACATCCCCAAATGCAGGATCGTAACCGTCATTGGGAAAGGATGGAGGCTAATCAGGGGATTTTAGGGTTTCTGGTTAGTAGTGGATGTGAATGTGATGGGATGGACACTGCTGAGCATGTTCTGTTGGACTGCCCAGAGTTTGAACCAATGCAAGAGTTTGACCAATGCAAGAGAAGAGAGGGTAGGGAATGGGACTAGTTTGTGGTTAGGGAGGAGGGGGTTTTGGCTCGTGGAGACGTTTTGGGGAAAATGTGTTGAGATTTAGGGAGGGTTATTAGGTTTGGGAGAGTTTTGCGCAGAGCATGGGGGGAGGGGGGGCATAGATTAGCTTAGGTGGAGTAGTGGCAGTCTTATATTCGACCACCCCCGAGCTGTCAGGTGCGCACGTATTTAAGGGCTGATTGTATTTATCGTATCGATGAGGTAGATTATGAGTAATGACCAGGAGCGGAAAAATATCGAGTAGTCCGTCCGAAGGTCGAGTCAGGGCGTGAATGAATGGATGGGTGAATGTATTTATGGTGTGAATGGAGAGTGTGTTACAAAGGAATCACAGTTCAGGTCGGGATCATGGACCACTGCCTAACGCCTTTCTCTGTGAGCAGGACAGGGGCAAGTTTAATCCCCAGAAACCCCATACAGAAGCACGGGAGCCGGCAGAACGTCTTTAGTCAATTCCCAGTCAGGTCCTTAGCCAAATGGGAGGGCACCATGGGAGGCTTCTGGCTGTGGCCACTAACACAGCGCCATTAAGCAAAGTGTCACTGGCCGTGAAGCCAAGGTGTTGGATTCTTGGTGGTTGCGCTTTCGCTGGGAATTCCCATGTGTTTTATTAAGTGTGCCAGGGGAGCAGTTGACTCCACAGGGCTGGGCACTCTGCCCAACTGCCTCAGGTAAATCCTGTAAAAATTGTAGTGAGAACCGGGGGTGGTTTGAATCCCAGAATATTTCGGGAAGCTCCTAGTCATTTTGTGAACGCCACTAAACTCTAAAGGCGTAGGTAGTTTATTGGACTACCGCTCTCATTTTTCTAACTAGGCACATGCGCTGAATTTATAATGAAAAAATAGCGCTAAAATCGATTTTCTGGTACTGTCAAGTTATTTAGAGCTGTCCATACATATTTTAATCAAAATTGTTAGTGGCGTTTTTGAGAAAGAAAAGGTGGTGTTTTGATCAATATGATAACTATAGTCAGGTTTGGACCGATTTCGCTCTTGCCCTCATTTTGAGATGCCGAATTGACATGCAGACTAAGTATCAGCTGATTTTATTCTGCCATTCTCTCGCAATTTGCTTCATCAAATGGTGTTTTTCGGGCTCATGAGTCCTTGAAACGTAAAGGTCTGTAAGAGACCATCCGTTCAGATACGAACTGCGCTACACATCGCAGATAAATCCGCCGGGCACCCTCAGAAGGCACATCCACTTTTCCTGAACCCCACCTTGCCAGAGCGTGGATTTTGTCTGCCTCTCAATTCCACGAGCTTCTGGACCAACTCGCGAGCAGAAGAGTTTTCCCAAATGACAATAAGTAAGCTGGACTCGCCCAATGTACCCAACCCTTAACAACTTCTTCAATAATTGAAAGAGACAACTCACCGATACACCTCCCGAGCCCCACACTGTGGAGATTATGTATTTCTTTTCATCTTCCTTTATCGTCGGATGAGAATCAGGATCTTCGTAAACGATGAGGAAGAAGAAGATGCACCAAACTGTGCTAATCAAACCGAAAAAGTAGAAGATGGAAGGCCAACCTCCGAATATGTCGGTGTCCGAAAGTAATCCACTGAGCGGCATTGAAATTACTGTCCCGAACTGCGCACCTGCAAAACAAGCACATCGTTTTAATTTAAGCTAAATAGCAATTAATTTAACGAGCGAGAAGGGGAATAATAATAACACTTTGATTTGATGAGGTCGTAGTTGCCATTACATAGAAATACTATCTAATAAGACTGCCTGAGTGAAGCGCGCACACGCACATAATATTCCACACGACAAGACAAATCAAAGGTGAGTAAGTGAACCAAGCAAGGGCAAATAAGACACCAATCTGTTGTGCAACATTAGGAGCCATTGACGATAAAGGCAAGTCAAGCATTTAATAGGACGCAGCACGTTATGTTACGGCATTTATTGTGGTGCTTCTATTTGTGCCACGACCAATATTGCACAACCACTGCACAGAGCATTAATGAAACTGTAAATACGATTCTGTCACTGTACCAGATATATCGGGTGAGAAATGGTAGTAAGTGAAACATTTGAACGGACTTTATAAATTAGGCTAAAATCGATTTTCGTCAAAATGTTTCGTAATTTACCGCGCTGCTCTCACCATTTTCCCAACAATGAGAATTCTGCGGTATTATTGCGTCATTTGGAGCTGTTCATAGTTAGTTTTGGGTGGATTTTGCTCACATCCTTATTTAGCGTCCCATGGTAACGTAACCTGCTGGCCGTTCACAGACAGGTTTTTTGGCCCTGGCTGGCAGCTATTGAGTTCAGTTATGGGACTTGCAATGAACGGCCCTCCGTCGTGGGGGGGGGGGGCTGGTGGCAGTAGCTACGTGGGCTGCCAGGCTATTGCCTCCAGTACCTCCTACCGTTGCTGCTAGCATAGTTTCCCGCAATGGGGCTCGGTGTACCGATGCCTGATAGTAGTTAGCTCTGGTGGCAAGCCTGGTTAAATAAACCAGGGAATTAGACGATGGATAACATGTTCGCAATCCGAAAAGGGTGGCGTTTGTATTACCTGCACGTATTTCTTGGGACTTGGTCATGATTTTTATTCGTTGGGTTTGAGGTGGTGAAGAAAAGCGGAATATAGTGTACCCTTGTTAGTTTAAATTTTAAGTGTCCTTGGTGCTCCCTCTCAGGCGTTTACAAACCCCACACATAAAAAAATTTCCCAGATAGTGTTTTTTATAGTCAGTAGGCCTTGACACGTAAAGATATGAAGAGAATTCAATTTTTCTGTCCATCCGACGAGGTAACTTCCTTTCCACGACGCAGAGCCACGTAAAGTAAAAAGGTCATGACAAACCGAATTCCTGAAAATCCCGAGTCGCTCAACATTCACCAATTCAACGTTTTGACGAGAACAGGTTCAACGCTCAATTTGGATAAGTTGGAGGACGCAAACTTGTGCGCATTCAATTACTTTAGTGACAAGTTTGAAGAGGGTAAATACGTGACGGACACAACGGCAGAGGTCTTCAAGGGCGTTTGATCCTCATGAATCGTTATTGGAAAAACTGCCCAAATACAATTTGTTTAGAAGAGCGCAATGGAGCTAAATGGAATACAGTTCACAGTTTCTGGTGTGGGCAGCCTTTCAGTTGTCGAAGGCCCCGCTCTCATTCAATTTTAATTGTCGCGATCGATATTTCCCACAACTCTTTAAAACGTCACGATTTCTAAGCGGCTCACTCCACGTTTTTCCCTCCCAACCGAAACCTGAATGAACTGCAACAGTAACTTACGTCATACGCGTGTAAGTAACTTCCCTCTCAATCAAGATATTGGACGGTTTTGGTCAGGTTCAAATAAAAGTTGAAAAGCCAACTGTGAGCGGCTTCAGTCAACAGCTCCACCAACCTGACAGCTTTATTACTATTGGAAAGTAATGCGATCGTGTCAAAAAAAGTGGTTCTTTCAGATTTTTACATTTTGCCTAATTTCGGCGGGTGGTCTGTGTGTGCGCATTTGAGCTCAATGCCTGGACTGATTGAGCTAGTTCTGGTTTTAATTGTGTTCGTGATTGTTTTGAAGGCGCGAACATTTCCATCGACGGGAATTGCACGAAGGTCGCTATTTATTGGAGGTTAGACGATATCCTACTAGGTGGAGTCAACCTGTCACTTCTTCCTTTCAACTTAACTCTTGTGCAGAACAGTTCTAACAATACAGTGTTACGGGCACAATTGGAAACTGCAGTGACAATGGAATGTAATGAGATCAAGCGATTTACTGATCGAGACATAGCTGCAGCTGCTGGACGAGTTCTCACATCCACATTTTACATGACAAGGGATCTCCCACGTGAAGATTCGCAGCCCCCCTCCCCCCCGATGCCTCGTGATCGTGAACAAGATCTTTCAACAAGGGGGAGTGACGTAACGGTGACAACAAAACGGAACGATATTAAGCGCTCCGCTCATCAGGACGTCTACGCAGTAGTTGAAGTCAGAAGATGAAGCAGAGGAGGGGGGAATGGTCTCTGGCTGTGGCCAAAGCAGACACGATTCACTGAATCTTGTAGAGGCTATTGAAAAACGCGGACCTTTGTGTATGATACGAGGTCAGTCTGGAAAGTTCGTATAAAAGTGTGTGGAAAGGCTGGAAGGCAATTAGGGAAGGCCAGTTGGGCTAGTTCCACTTCCATTCCATCCAAATAATACTCAGTGTGCGCCCAGCTGCCGTACAAAAGGAAGAGGTTCGTCCCGGTACCTGTGAAGTGACCCCCCTCTCTACCACTCGTCACCATGGAGCTCTCAGTCATCCACGAACAGCGCGTCATCATGAAATTTCGCGCGAAACTCATTAATAATGATCTCAACCAACTTTATCGACATGACGCTTTCAAGGAACCAACAGTCCACGAGTGGTTAAAATGATTTCAAAGGGGCTAAGAAAGTCTCGAAGATAACCCTCAGTCAGAACGTCCTTCCACTTCCACCACTGCTGACTATGTGGAAAGAATTCGATGTTTTGCCCTGCAGTTCCATCGTTTAACAGTCAGACAGTTGGGTTTTTTTCTGAATTCCCAGAGAAGAGCTTGAAATGAAAAAGTTGTGTGCCAAAATAGTTCCCAAGCTTTCGTCACCAGAACAAAAAGCTCGAAGAGTGGCTTGCTGTGAAGATTGGTTGGAAACTGAAGAGGGTGGTGGATTTTTGAAACGTCTCATCACTGAAGATGAGTCTTGGTTCTACGAATTTGACGTTGAACTGAAACCCCAAAGCATACAGTCAAAGACAGCTGGGGAACCAAGGAAAAAACGCATCGAGAAAGTCCCAATCAAATGTCAAGACAATGCTGATCGTTTTATCCCTCCCTTTAACTGGGAAACGTCCAAGTGCTCAGACGACTCAAAGCTCGGGTGGCTCGAGTTCGACCAGATTTGGCGCGAGAAAGGCGCTGGATCCCGTTCACACCTCCCTCGTGCGTGAGTTTTTGGCTGCCGATTCGAACACACAGACTGAACACACCCCTTATTCAGAGGATTCACAAAATTGATGCCCCGGGAGCGGCATTCGAGGGACGTTGAAGCCATTACAGCAGAAACGACAAGGCAGCTGATAATCCTTCAACCTGAGGACATTCAAAGAGCCTTTAAACAGTAGAAATGGCGATGGCAAAAGTGCATTGTGTCAGATGGAGTGGGAGAATATTTTGAAGGGAGCAAAATCGAATTACCCGGATTAATAGTAAAATAAAATTTTTATCGCATTTTTACACGAACTTTCCGGACAGACCTCGTACCTTTCGATTTTTTCAGCAAGAATTCTCTTTTATTTCACCATTTTCGAACTTTCGAGTTTCTTTTTACAGTTTTTACATTCAAATTTAAACCACTTCTGATCATCCGGTTAACGAATTTAGTTCTCAATCACCTGCTCTAAATACGTATGAACGGAAGAAGATAATAAATCGTACACTTTTTATTGAAATGAGGTTGAATTCAAAAATCGAACGACGCCACGGCCACAGGAGACTGTAGGTGGACGTGTCAGTGAGCATCATGAAATACCCAGCGGCTGTTTCATTAGAACATGAGTTCTAAGTCGCCTCTTTGACGTCCAATTCAATTTTGATTGGTTGAGAGGAATGAAGGCCACATCAACGTCCTGGGAGCCACCCTAAACGTTTATATTCATATTTTATTGAATTATTTCCTTTTTTCGTGTTTATTTTTTCGGTATTTTCCAACGCACGAATTTGTTGTATAATTTTGTGCTTCACATTTTTGAAAAGGAAGCAATTCTTTTATACGTCAAACCCACTCCACTCCTATCTCCTCGATTATGTTCTCGACAACCAATTTCCATTGACTTCAAGAACATCCAGTTCCATGTTGAAAATATCCCAAATGGGAACGGTCTTGGTAACGCATTTCTGTGTACGTGTGTACTCCCAAAGTTCGCTGTTCCCTTTCATTTTATCGATTATCGGCGCACAAGCAAAAACTTAACCAATTAGAACAAAACGGTGTACGTTATCAGCAGAGGCCGAGCTTGAACGGCCTTGGCGTTTCCAGTTCTAGGTCTAAATATTGGGACTTTGTCAAGTCCAGTAGACTTCGTTCGACTTTCGTTGCTCTTGAAAAAATTACTGATCTAATTACTGAGCCACTCGTCCGTTTTTAAATTATCATTTCTCATGAGGGCAGTGGAATGTTTGTAACGCTAATTAAGTTAATTAGAGTAGTGATTCGTAGCATTCAATCGGTTTCCGAGAGTCCCCGGAAAGGTTTTGTCGCTGGAGACTCGTCTACAGCCAGTGAATCGAGACAGAGCTCGAAGTAGCCGAACCATCGGTAAATCTGCTCCGAAACAATTTATGTGTTGCGGTTGGAAAGAGGGAAGAAATAGCGTTCCAAGACTCCTGTGCTGACTTTATGACTTATTTTTAGACGAAGAGGAGGAGAAGGTTTCGGGGTGTCAGTTCGACGAATTCCGGGTGTAACCGACTGGACGGTCCTACAGCGATCCTGTGCGACAGTCGTCCGCTCAAAAGTGCGAGACTCGTTTGTTAATTAGTTCAGTTCGTTGTTAACTTGAGGTAACAGATACCCAAGCCCTAATCAACCTGGTTCGCTAAATTCAGCGAGGCGTGCTCAACTACAAGGGCGTTACAGTTGGTTTTTATGAGTCAGGCCACCGACGGTCATCGTTAATCAGTCATAGAGCACCAACACTTCAGTCAACACAGGAGATAGTGTGGCAAGAACCTGTCTTCAGGTCGCAAGTTGATAAATTGCTCAAAAGGTGATAATTGCTGTACTCGACGCTAAATTGACATTATTTCACAAATCGAAACAAACTAAGGTGAGAAGGAGGCCAATCAATTAGACCAGATCTATGAAACATACATACGACCTTGTATGGTGTTAGCTGTCACATTTTTCATGGGTCTGTCATACCCACGATTATTGAAATCGCAATACAAGTCGTATTTCGCCGAGTTCACAGATGGCATATAACAATATCATCATCACTCAAGTTGCATGGTCACACACCACCATTGAGAGATTAACTGCTGACCTTTCGATCCGAGTTATGCCAGTCAGTGGACTCTGAACCCATCCACACGACGTAGACAAGGGAAAGCAACTCCTTTGCCATACGGCTTTTGAAACCTACTTTCTAGCGCATAGTGCACCAGTGCAACACGAATCCTTCCTGATTTCGCCATAATCCCCCCCCCCTTTACCGTCGCCAAGTCTGGCAGCTCATGCAGCCAGTGGTTTGTTGATTTCTAGGTTCTCCCTGAGTCTTCAGATGACCTAGTATGCCCCACAAGGCTGGCATTGCCTGGATAAAGAGTCCTCCCCTTCAGCCAGTGTCTTAGAGGATTCGTGCAGCCGAGTTTTTTGCATACCTCCTTGCAGCCCACAAGTTGACAGGGAAAACTCAACAGGCGACCACAAATCTAGAGGGTACCACTGTACGATAAGTCACTTTAATAATAATCATGGGGAGAGACCGACTGGCTATGGCTTCACGCACACAACAACACGCTGGTCTCCACAATCGTCTATCGTGGTAATGAACTGGTAGCCCTAACTCGCGCTTTCAGAATCTGGCAATGTACTGCCCAGTGGCTGGCTCACCCCAGTATTTCTTCAAGTTGGGGAAGAGTCCATCCTGACAACGTCCCCTCCACAAATCGGGAGAGAGTTCTGCTATGCCAATTACCAAAGTGTTAGCCCGATCTCAATAACTTCCAAGGTGATTGATGTTGTGACGAAGGAAGGGAGGGGCTAGTATTTTCACGATTGCACCATCTTTTCAAACGCCATCTTGACGGAGCAACACCTGTCACTAATACGCTGTTTCATTTTGTTTATCGTACCGCATTGACACGATCTTTGCAAAGGCCTTCGACAAGGTACCTTGTAGCCATTTGTTGACCTTCCAAGAGTCGCTGGGTGTGTTTCAATCCTCCTCACAGTGGATCAGATGTTCAAAGACAAAAGGGTCTCCTCAAGGACACAGTGAGGGTGTCATTGGTGGCGAGGAGGCTCAAATATATGTGTGTCTTTGAGATATTGAGAGACAATGAATTTACGCTGACGGTCCGAAGTTCTTCGTTACAGTCTCATCCATGACTGATCACCTCCATCGGTAGTCCTCAGTGAGATAATAGTGGCCAGTGCGTGAACTGTAGAATTTGTTCAACCCAGACAAGCGTCAGGATGCCCTGCACGCCATGGAATATGTCCAGTTAGCACGCAAATCGGTTATTCAGGATGTGGGAGTGGTGGTAAATGAGCAGCTCGTCTTTCTGCCTACACTTAGCAGGTGTGCTACGGATTTCATCCCATGTAGATCGAATCAGAACCTCTCTGTTGTTGACAAACCCCGATCACATACGTGACACAAGAGCTATGAATTTCGGAGGGTCCATTACTAAACTCAGCTCCATTCTCACTGGTCAGGCCAATAGAACATATTCTTTCGTTGCATCTTAAAAGTCGCTTTTTCCTTTTGGGAATTCGTCTTCTCCTGTTTCCTCTAATTACACATTGTCTACGTGCTCATCCACGAATAGGGCACACTCCTTCAGACACCACCAAACCAACTCAAAAATCCTTTCATCCGAATTACTCCTGTCCCAACGCTCCAGCAGTGAACTCTTCATGCACTCGATGGCAATTTAAACTTTTAGGTTAGGAGGCAAAACTCCTTACAAAAACAAAATCCCTCTTTTCTTCGTAATGCTGGACACTCGTATTTGAAAATTAAGGGTTGTCCCAAGCTACAATGCTTACTGAATACAACTTCGATTTCTCACAAATTTAAAAACTTGGATGAAGGCAGACGTACCACCGAGATGATGGACCACGATGGAAGGTTCCATTAGAAAACGGATTGTTTCTTACCTGCGTAAACGATTGCGCCCATTCGACTCCTTTCGTTCGGTGGAATCCATTTGGCCAACATTGCGTGAGTGCAGGGGACTATGGGGCCCTGAAACGAGATTGGACAGAGATGATATGCGTGTGGTGATAGCATTGAGAATGACATCAAACGAATCTCCTTAAAATATGCCTATTTCTGCTCTGATTTGATTTTTTGGACAGTTTTTAACGTACAGCCATAATACGCGCTGAATATATTTACGTGATTCTTAACAATTTGTGCTCGTGAGAGATTAATAGGGTTCGGTATTTGCCTTACTCACTACTCTCTCCCTTACGTACAGCCGACAAGTTCTTAAAGTATGCTCCAGAGGTAACCACAGTCATAAATTATTCGATGTAAGTAAACTAGACCAACTGCACCGTTGCCACGTATCCTACACATTATCAGCTACTGACTGAGTTCAAAAATACCATTTGAGAAAATGGTCTGTGTGTGTGTGCACGGGCGCGCGGGTGAACGCCATTGAGAACCAAATCTGATCAAATTTGACTTGCCTGCAAATTACCATGGGACCCCAAAATAATGGAGACATTGTCTCCCCGAACACCTTCGTCCTCAAGCCATTTTGTTACCTATGGAAAGTCCACCTCATCAGTATTTCCGATTGACAACGGATTTCCCCCCTTCTTCGGGACTTTCCCAAATTTCCTTTTCCTTCCCCACAATTTACTTTCCTCTCCATAACAGACAGTTGCTCCCAAACGCATTCACCTACGAGTTCTCACGAAAGAATGTCGTCTCCCGTTTCTCCCAATACACAGTCATCAAACCGTTCACGAGATATAGTCGTCTCCCAGTTCTCAAAACTATTCGTCTCTCAGCTCGGGCTACTCATACTCAACCAGATATTGCTGTTCTGTCAAGTGAAATACAGTCACTACACGCCGTACATTTATTTACTTTTACATCTTCAGTTTCAAGTTCCCCCATTCATGCGCCCAACAAAGGGTATGAGCAAAGTAAATCAAAAACTAACTATAATTATCACAGTGAGCAAACCGCCCAATCGTCCAAAACGTTTTTGATTCAATTTTTTATACAGACAGTTTCAAATAACGCGAGGAATTCTAATTTGTGGGGAAAAGGATAGGAACTACGGAAAGTTGTGGGATGTGCGATTTGCCGTAGAAACCGCAAATCGTTCTTTAGGAACCTCAAACTCTCAAGGTTGGCTGCGAGTGTGTCTAGCGTAATAATCTCAAATTGGCCTTCCTGGGTTTGAAAGCTTATGGAAATTATCGAATGCTTGTTTGCGGAGAACAGACTCTGAATCAGCGTGCTTCAACTCCCATTAGAGTGCTGCTTTCTTCTCATTTTTATAACTACTCCTATTTTCACTGGATGTTTTACGTGGTTCGATCAGAGCACACAACTTGGAGGGCGCTCTGCCGCTGGACAGATGATATTGGTTTCTCTATCTAGGCAAAACTAAGATGCTCGCACTGAAGTGCCTAATCACACCAGGCGCATAAATGAGATAGGTTTCCGTCGAAGTTCTAACGTACTGAGTTAAAAAATAGATCGGATTGGTAGCTACAGCTGTGAATATCGCTGAAAGTTGTGTGAAGCGTTCTACCTCAATCATTCAACTGTCGCCCTCAATCGCTGCTACCCTGGCTACTCTGAGCTTCCCTAAAGGCAACCCTTTCGCCCGATTCTCGTCGATCTTTTAACCTCTACCCAACTTTCTCGTGCTCTCATTACGTACTGCTTTCAACTCTACTCGAATTTGCGCTCCTCTGCATTTCCAAGTTACCCTTAATCCATCATTAAACTTCTCCCTCTCTCGTGAACACCGCAGGACAGAACAATAATTGGCAAACCTCAGATAATATGAATGGATCAACGTGTTACGAATAGTGAAAAGCCATAACTTATTTTAACGAAATGCATACGAGTACTGGGCACGATACAGGCTGCACTACGACAACAAAGCCCGCTTCAGGCAACTCGACAATTACCGACCATTTATAGCCATCACGAAGCCGTTTATCGAGAGTGAAGTCGAGGCTAGATAATAACTCCGGGGAATGGTTTTTTTAGAGTTAAAGGAAAACAACGGGGAGATCGCCGGGTTCGGAACTGCTCTTGTTCTCGAGCTTAGGCTCGTTAGCCGAACTCTTGACCTTAATGTTGGGTTTAGGGTAATAGCTAAGGACGTTCGGGCTATTTATAGGCGGCTCTCGCGTAATAAGCTGAACTTCCGAACTGCCAAGAGCCTTCAACGTGTTGGCCGCAGTTGATTAGTCGTTGGCGTCATTCGAGTAAATTTCGTGTCATTCAAAGGCTTCGAACCCGCACTCATTCGACGCTCCCCGTTCAATCCTACTTTATTACCTAATATTTGACTTAATTCGTCATCTTTTTGCTATCCTTAGCCAAACGAAGTGAAATGGAAAGTTACAAATTCGGACTGGAAAAAAACTGAGTTTTCTTCAGATCTCCAAAGTCCGAAAACACCGTTTCAGTGAATAGTCTGTGTGTAGAACCAACCGTAACATTCAGCCCGCAGGTTAGCATGATACGAAAATACACGGGAATGAGCGAAACCAGTCCAGAAATAACTATAGTCATCGTTAAAACACCGAATGCCCCCCCCCCCCAAGGGTATTTGACTAAATATTTTGTGCGGACAGAGCCAAACAGGTCCACGGTAACATGAGTAAATGAGAAAATGACCAGACAACAAATTCACCAAAGTTACGGCAAAAAGCTAATTTTTTGCAGTTTTTTCTTAACAATCCCACGCAAATGACCAACGTCTTTAAATCAGGGTGTTAGTCTAATGAAAAACCTATTTGGTAAAAGTCTAATAATCCGCACCAACCACAAGAATTCCGGAATTCAAGCTAACGACGTTTTTTGACTAAATTTGAAGATAAGATTGTGGAGCGCAATAATAAATATTTGGTCAGACGCGGAGGGGTGGGGTGAGAGAGGTAAATCACTCAGATAATAGTGCTCTGGTCAACTGTGCAAACGAAGCCCGTCTAGCTCCCAACGGCCACGCCTTGAGTTCATAGAGAATTCAGTTAATGGTCAGCCTAGATCAACGAATGCAAGCCCGACCTATGACGCTCACCCTTCAACTAGCCCAATCCAGGAATGAATCTCACCCTAAGCAGTTGCTTACCCTACGCCCTGCTTCACGCGGCCTCAAGAGAGAAGAAAGAGCTTCAAGGTGATAATGTCACGTTCAGATGTACAAATGTCGCCTGAAAATAGAAATAACAACTAATTCTACATTATAGAGGAGTCAAAGTGGAGGTCCCTCACCTCGCCAAGGCCCTGAATAAGACGAACGAGGCCGAGCGACACTTTCCCGTAGTCGGCTGCCAATGGGACCAAAAGCCCGAACAAAGAGTTGATGAGCATTCCGCCTCCGAGAAACCATTTGGCTCCGTATTTTTTCGCCAAGATTCCGCAAGGGATTTGCGTGATGCAGTAGCCGTAAAAAAAAGCGCTGAGGATCAAACTCTGCTCCGTCGTCGTCCAAATAAAAGTGCCTTCCTTCCCTTTCTGCGAACAAATAAACGGTTTGCATTGTATAGAACACATACATAGTTAGAGAAAGATGTATACTTGAGCTGCACACAGCCACAAACACTTTTACTTAAATTGAATACGCATCATTTTTGTGTTCGTCAACCATGGCATTTCTGTTCGGCTAAGAATCTTCAAGTTATCTCATATCAATTGTGATGCATCACACAACCTCCTCAGCCCCATGTACACTCAGTAATTTTGATCGTTCTACCGTGCGAAACTAGTAACGATCCAGAATTTATTAGGTCGCTCCTACTTACGTGTACGTGGTATACAGAACAATATAGTGATTTTTTCTGTGTTCCGTATACATTGTTCTCAAGCTGAGAGAAATTCTGCGAAGTTGTGACAAAACTACTATAGTTAGAATTCCGGAATTTCTCAGGCCGCGCCAGATTATTTTACGACGATCATTCAAATTTCTTCTTATAGGTCTACCGGACTACAACTCTGATCGAGATTTAAAAGGAAAAAACTGTCCCTAACATCGCTTTTTGTCGAAAGTTTTGAAAAATGTATTGTGCTGCCCTCGTAATTTTCTCACGGATCAAAATTTTGTAGAACTATAATATAATTTGGAACTGTTTACTAAAAAATCAATCAAATCATTAAAAATGTTATCAAAATAGTTACAGCAATTTTTAAGAAAACTGCAGTTAATTTGTGCCCCGCTAGGCTCCCACTCGTATTTTGGCGTCCCATGACGATCTGCAGGATGAATACCAAGCTTGAGGTGGTTTGTTTCAGAGATTATTTTCTAAAAGCCACCAAAGACAACACACACAGACCATTTTCTCTAGTAGCGTGCCTCTGAAACGTGCTAAACTGAACAAAATTTCTTTTCAGTGAATTACGTCACTTTCCTTCCTCCGTCGGAGGGGTTGAAGTCAGAATAATCAAATTTGTGTTTTTCCTAGCGTAGTTCTAATCCCTTAGAAAATAAGCGGATAAACAAGTAAGTCTTCAGTACCGAACGAAATCCCAAAATTGTTTAAACCAACGTCGGTGTTACAATTAGTCTACTAAACACACGGTTGTAAGTTGTGTAGGTATGAACGCCTTAGAGGCTCATCTTGGCATCTAATAGAACAAACTTTTTGGATGTCCATGGCGAGGTCCCTGGAATAAGGCTGGTTCCCTAAAAATCTTGAGGTTATTCCAAGAGTCTAACTACCTGGGATCATCATCATCATCATTTTAATTCATTTACTTTGCCCTATGGATCCCTACGTCGACACTTCCCCTGTAACTAATCGCAGTTGTGATCTACGCTCCAAGCAATCATCACAGACGTTTCATAGCGAAGCTGAATCTGTACCGGGAACCGCTTATCGGCTGCCCTACCAAACCCTCATCAGCCACAAGGTCTTCTTTTTCGTTCTTCAGGGGCGTACGAAAAGAATGGTTATAATTTTTTTTTTTTTAACACTTCGAAATTCTCCCGCGATCCCAAACGCCCTCGAGACACACAACAAATCCATGGCTCAGAAAATCGCCCAGCTCACACGTAAAAATTGTGTATGCAGTATTTCCCTTATCTCTGCCGAAAATCCACCCGAAGGCTGAAAAACGAAAATGTTGGGAGACGATTGAGGGGTTTAAACGGCGCTACGTCTGTTAGTTGTTATGGTTTTGATAAGAGTCATTAAGATAATATTTCGAATCTTCTTAATCGCCTTCCAAAGAGAACGAATCCCTCGGAAAACTGAGTTGATGCCAGTTGTGCAATAAACTCGCAAACGGAGTTTTAAAGGAGTCGTCTTTCAGAAGAAGAGTTGGCTGAAAGTTTGAGAGGTATTGAAGTTTGTTGGCTTGATCACGTTGGAGGAAAAACTGGCTGTGATTGAGTCCACTTAGTCCGCTGGGTCGTTCATAACGCACCTCCCTTTACTCCATGAGGTGGGGAGTGGAACGGTACCTCAAGTTCCCGAGGAGAACGAAGAAAGAGAAAGAAAGTGACGCAATTGTTAACCTGGTCAAAGCAGGGATTGTCTAAGAACGTGCAAAGTGAGGCGATAAGACGCAAAAAGACTTTTACAGCTCCTTACAGGACACTCAAACTTGTGAAAACACTGGATACGTTGAAACTATCACGAAAGTCGCAACCAACTAGGTCTCTGACGCTAACTCCATCAACAGAAAGCAAGCATTGTGTCCTAGTGCAAATCTAGGAGGCCCCTGTATCACTGGTGTGGATGTCAACTGGGCACATGAGCAGAACTCACCATTGTCTGACATGAAAGGACTGAGCATCTCAAAGAACCTCCCAACAGCTGATAGCACTGTCATTTACCCTGAGTACCACTCCCAGAGGTAGAATTCCGAAGCATAACCCCCCTCCCCCTCACACGCCTCTCAAGATACAACCCAGAAAGCTGAACAGAGTACAGCTCACAGACGAGAATCCTGGCCAACAGAGGAAATTGTCAAGCGCCCCTGATTCAGAGAAAGCCAGAGATTGAAGTGTGATTATTGTGTGTGTGATAACACGGTGCAACCTAGTGCAGAGCGCTCACGAAGAGGGAGAAAAGTAGCTCAATACAGAACGAGAAATATGAAGCCGACTGTGAGCAGCAGACAGCCAACTTTGTTCTTTGCGAAAATGTTTCTCTAGACACTTCGCTGAATTGTAATTGTATACACACTTCGTGTCGTTTCATTCTTGCTAATTATTATGGACGTTATTAGTTCACTATTTATTGTTGCGTCATGTCCTAATTACTAAATATGGGCATGGAGAACGGGAGCAGTGTTCTAGTCCACATTCTTCTCAAATGTGTACAAGTAAGAGCAGGTACAATAGATGGCGACAGTATAAAGGAGATGATTGCCGGCGTCACCCCCATCGACTTCATGACTGCAGAACGTAAATATCTAAGACCTATGCAGGGACGAAGGGCTGGGCTCTGTGGTGGGGAAGGGGGAGTTCGAAAGTTCCAAATGTGGCAGTGTCAACGAGATGCGGAAACACAAGGGAGGAGGACTGCCACTCTTACTCCACGGGTCCGCCTCTGGGTGGTGTGATACAATGTTACCTCACCCAGTACTAGACAGAACACGGGAATATCTAGAGCTACGTTCACAACAGAGAACAGAGAGGAACCCTACTGTAGATATTGCAAGCTGGCCACAGCGGGCAGTATGAAGCATATTTCTTTCGTCTGTTCCAAGTGGGCTCAGCATTGCAGAGGGATGCAGGATTCTGTGGGGGAGCTCTGGCTGTCCACGGTTGAAGCCCAGATGCTGGAAAGCGAAGGAAGTGGATGGGCAGTAGCAACTGGCTTCTCGAGAGAAAGAACCGAAGAAAGCCCAGGTAGAGGGTTAGGCGCTGCAACTTCACCCTCAAAGGTATGCCTCAAATGGGATGCCAGGGTGAAAGAAAAAAATGATGTTAACACGTTATGGGACTTCTGCACCAACACCTTCCCGATGATTAAATAAATAAACCAAAGGCAGTCTGCTTCCTGAATGCATTAAAGCGTGATAGGATTGGCCTGTGTACACAGGACTTTCCCGAAAGTAAGACTTAACACTAGTTCATCCAACTTAGAATAGTTCATCAGTGGAACAGTGTCGACTGAAGAATGAAGTGAGTAAACAATACTCATATGTGAGGCTCATGAACTACCCAGGAGAGACGAGCAGAAAACCAAACAAAAGCGAGAGAAAGTGCAGCATTTTTGAAGCATACAATTCGAACTAGAGCCAATTGACGTCTGCCGATATAGATAGCACTTTACTTGCCTCAGGATGTGTTTAATTTTACAATCCCCCCAATGACTCCATCATTTCTGACTTCTGACACCATCACCCAACAATTCTTGCGGCATATTCTCTCGTCATTTGTGCCAAAGTCATGAGCTTTGGGGCACGAACGCAGTACATGGTTCAACCGTACAACCACATGACACAAAAATGTTCAGCGAGCTTTGATCCCGACCTTTGGTGAGGCTCCAATTTCTTCTGGCGAGTACGTCTGGAGAAGACGAAGCCTTCAGGTTCACACACAGCCATGAAGGGTACATTGAAAGGCTTGGCAAGCCACGACTTGAACTCACCAATGACAACTAGCATCCGCGACTACAATGGACCCAATGTGCCCAGAGCTACCTCAAAGTTCAGCTAAATCTACAAGAAGCGTTTTCGGCTGTCCTTCTCCACTCCAAACATTCATCAATAAGGTTCAAGCGCTTTCCCCTGATCACATGCCTCCTCAACGGTAAATTAAACCTACACAAATTGAAAACCATCCCACTCATCCCGGCCACTCAACACCAAGTGCTGCTGCTGTTTTTTCGAAGAGGAAACGAAGCTTTTGAGTAAAACGAGTAGCTTGACGAAGAGCAGAGGGATCGAATGGCTGTTAATGGAAAACCAATTGAGCGGGATGGTTTTAGCGGCTCTTCAAACAACTGGCAGCTTTTACGCTCTCTGCCCTCATCGAGATTAAAACGATGACATCTCCGTTTAGTTCCTTTGAAATATGTTTCAATGAACCCAGACATCCGATTGAACTACCACAACTCCGAAAGAGGATCGTCAGGTAGCTGTCGAGATCCAAAGAAAGAAATGAGGCAGCTAATTCCAACCAAACTTCACAACCCATAAAACATCAGAGAGAACGTAAACTACTTCCATGAAAGGTGAGATTGACGTGGGTTCATATGTAAACATATCTTCGGTACAAAAAATTTCGAATATAGATGTAGAAGGTTCAACTTGGTTTAAATTGCTGTAGGCCCTGGATCCCGTGACAACCAATGCTTTAACTAGGGTAGACTAGAATGAATCTCGAAGACGTGTTTTAGTTTAGCATGAACTGGTAATTTGAAGAGTTCGAATGTCACAAGATTTGAAGACGTAGATGTATGAAGAAGAGGTGACTAGAACAGGAAGGTGATCTGAAGGCGTGCAACTGGTTGTACAGGGAAGGAAGGAGAAATTCGAATTAGATGTCGATGAAAGGTGGAACAAGTGCCCGTTGGGGGAATCGGAAGACGAGAGCTGTTATGACTGCAAACGGGAGAACTGGAGACGACCAACTTTCGTGAGAATTCATAGGTGAATGAGTTCGGGAGGAGCTGTCTGTTGCAGAGAGGAATTTAAAATTGAGGGGTGGGAAAAGATAGATGGGAAATTCCAGGGCAGGGGAAATCCGTTGTCACTTGGAAATAACTGAGAAGGTGGTAACAAAAGGGCTTGAGGACGAAACTATGGCTTCCCGTAGGGCCAATAGGAGTGTTAAGCGGATGTTTTGAGTTCAAAAACCTCTGATTCGGCTGTGCCGAACAACCAAGGAGTTCTTCTGATACCCCGGACCTGGCTAGTGTGAACAATAGCACTACATCATGGGTCTAAACTGATCTTCAGGTTGTATATATAAGCAACTCTCTAACTGCTACGGTCTCTATTGTTACGAGATAAACTATAACTACCGTGTCCATAGTAAATTCGGCTCTTCCACATCAGGTCCATCTCCTAGTTTCTTGTTTATATGTGGTACAGTAGTTGGCATTAGGGCTGGGCATAATAAGTCAGCAGTAATCTGCACTCATAAGCTGTTTAGATGAAACTGAACAAGTGATGAAGATTTAGTGAAGAAAGTTCTCAAAAAGTAGCACATTCAGGAAGACACCTGTTGACTAAACAACACTAAGCAGTGACAAATATGGGGGTGGGGGTAAGGGAGACAACGAGTTGAGGTGAAGCCAAAGATGAAGCTGGGCTGGGAGAAGGAATGAACTAGGCAAGAGTTGAAACTGAAGCGTCGCCAGGAGCTTTAGCGATAAAAAAAAAGAGAACGCCCAAATTTTAATGGTGAGATGACGGTTAAGCACCTGCACCCATGATCAGTCATTTGCCATGAAATAAAAGCAGATCCAAAGTCAACCTGATCTCTGTAACAGAAGTGTCTTTAAATCGTTATCTTCACAAAGAAGAATGAGAGCGCAAAATTAGACGCCAGGCAGCATCTCTTTTATTCTGAAGACTGGTGCGAGGCCTATCACCCAGGGCTCTAGGCCAAATCATGGTTCACTTAGTTCACAATGCCAAAGAACTGCGTTCTTCGCAAGGCGCAGTAGCAGTTCCACAACCGGAAACACGGCAACTAAATCCACACGAGGAACTGATTACAAAATCAGAACACCGCGCACTTCCCGATGTATTATCATTAGTTCATCCTCTCACCCGTGTTATCATCTGACATCCCGCAGCAACGTCAAGTTCGCCTTCTATTAAACGTTCGCTCGGGGATTAGTCACTGATGACGTCACGCCATCCCGTGTTTACTTTCGAACACACTAAAAACGGTTAACCGAGCAATTATCCTGGACCTCAGTCGTCGAGCCTCTTGACAGCCCTCACGCTCATTGACCGCACCATCTCAGTCGGCAATTCCCCTGCACAACCTTGACCTCCGGCCGAGAGAGTATCGCATGGAGCTCCACTTGAAACGTTTCCGCTGCGGAGGGTGGGGTCGACTCCTCTCTTGCTCTCGTCTCAAGAGCTATCGTTGAAATTGGAGGTAGTGCAGGGTGAAGCACCAGATGTCAAACCTGCCAACGCAGGACAATGTTTACACAATTGCTGCTTGCTTTGTTGATAACACAATCGCTTCATCTACATCACAACTAAATTAGAAAAATTGGTCAAGCGAAACACAAAAAATCCTCTCACCAGTCCCAGCGGAAAACCAGCAGTTCTGAGCAGGTTCTGAACATATTGGGGAGAATTTACAGTCTATTCTACGCAATGTAGGGCGTGTTGTTCAAAGGGTAGTTAATTCACGCAGATATCTTAACTCCAACTCTCGAATTGAGGAGGTAAGAGGGCGCTGTCCAGACACTGTCCACTAGACAATAAGCACTGTACCATGGGAGGGAACGTAGAGCAGTCGCAGTGTCAACTACTGATTGCAGTACGCCAGAAAGGTCTTTCTGCGGACATCACATCCACCTAACTGCAGGAGAGATATCTGGGAAGAGGACTTCTATCAGATAATGGTCTGTTTACCAAGTAAGGTCATTGGCAATTCTCAAAATATGTCCAAAAGCTTCCAGACTAGTTGAAGAGGGCGATGCACCAACAAAGAAAACAGAATGCGGCTCAGTATTTCTGTGTCGCCCGAGACGTATCTAAAAGCGTTCCACCCCTGGAGTCATTCTGTTCAACCCAAGGTGTTGGCAGGCAAGTGTCACAAGTCGTTTGAGGC
Source organism: Pachypeltis micranthus (assembly GCA_020466155.1). Lineage (NCBI taxonomy): Eukaryota > Metazoa > Arthropoda > Insecta > Hemiptera > Miridae > Pachypeltis > Pachypeltis micranthus. Next base: position 48,152,127 of record CM035769.1, read on the forward strand.
TGAAACATCCTGTCAACCATGATAAAGCTATTGTAGATTCCATCCCTTGCGATCAATCCCACGATTTTGCACAACTGTATCGTACCTTATTAGCGGCACTTTTATTGGCGCTGGAGAACACAGACTTTGATATGGAAAGGGCAATTTCTTAGTGAAATGAAGGTGAGCCGCAGACTCAGGTACGGAACTTTTGGCTTTAAAGAGCTCCCTGCAAGTAAGTTCTCTAATCTTCTCATCTTCACGTACGCGTGACGTTTTGATCGCGCTCGTTAAAAGCCCATCAGCCCCACACGGTTCCTCCACAAATGTGAAATTATGAGCACGTAATTTGAAGCAGACATTTACCTCCCCATATCAAACCAAGATATCCCGAATAACTCCTCGCTCCTCGCCGCCTCTTCCTTATCTTCTTCGCAAATTTTATCTTCCTTTCGAGTTTCCGAGGTAGATTGCTGTGAATTGAGTAGACGTCGAAAAACCACCAGACGCGACCTCAGCATCTACCAAGTTATTTGATGCCGATTTGTGCGGCTTATGACGAGTCTGCACCTGAATGTCTCGTTGTAGAAGTAATTCACCCTGGAAAAAATAAGAATCGTTTCTCTGCTACAGCCATTGAGCCTCGTTGGACCACACGGGGCAGCACAGGAAGCCGAATCTATCGACTGTACGACAGAAAGGTTATCGGCAGGTCACTTTCGAGACTGCCCGTTCGGGCTGCTGTTGTTCCCTATACCGCACTAGTGTGCTCTGGATTGCTGCGGAATGATCGAGTAATGCTGAATAATGACTTCTACTGGGCTAAGAAAGACTTCTCCACGCTCAGGTCGACTCTCAACTTGCTTGGTTGACTCTTATCTGTAACAGTAATCCTTCTGTCTCGCCGTTCTCCCAATCTTCACGTTTGACGCCACAAGTGGTGTGTGTCCCATCCCTCACTCGTTTTTGTTTCATGCTCGTTAAATCATAAATGAACGCCGAAACATTTTTGTGAACGAACCCCCGTGATCTTCCAAAATCTGTTGAGGAATTCAAAATAAATAAATTATTCACTTACGTTTTCCGTTCGATTGTTGTACTCTTCAAAGGAGCCCGTTCCGCATTCGTCGGTGACAACTTCGGGAGCTTTGGGTAGCGCGGTTTGATTGACCATCGCGACAATAGCGACAGACATGTTCGTTCTCATCGTGTAGGCGTTGGCCATTCCAAGGAACAGCATGGCCGTCACCAGGTGCCTCATACCAAACCATCCTATAACACAAAACATCAAAAACTTGGGTCAAACATTCGGATCTACAACGTAACTGCTGACACTTCAGTAAGTTGAGTACGACCATCAGCCGTCAAGGGGGTGAATAAAACCTTGCTGAGTTTTCAGTATTTGGATGGATCGAATAAAAGAAGTGCGCTGCTGTGGCTCCACCTCTGATCCCTCGCACTTGTACAATACCCTTCATTTTACGAAAGAAAGGACTTTTTATCGAGTCCCCTGGAAATGAGGCTGACGCACCTAAGCACAAGCAAAAGAGTATTGAGAGCGATCAGTTCCGCTTCCCCTGGAATCTCCAACGATCCCCTGTTCTTTCACTTAGGCGTTATAGGGTGACACTGCTACAATGTATTGTTGGGTGGGAACAGAAACTACCAAGTCCCATTGCTTCCTCAACACCAAGAGTAAGCGCTCACAGCTAATACCGATGCTGTGCCCACGGACAACACCGAGCGACGCATTGGATCACAGGGGGATTGACGGGACTGTCGAGCTACACCTTGAGCCCATCCATAATCACACATCTTCCACAGTGAACGGAAAAACATACAACAATAAAGTTAAGATTCTCACAACGCCTCAACCTACCTGAAGATCAACATGGAATGCCCAAATGAAGGTTTGAGCCAAATAAACCTGAAACTAACTATAGTTAACATAGCGATCAAAAGAACAGTCTGAACTGTAGATACGCCAAATATCTCCCCAAAAATGTGTTCAGTCGGGTACGTTTCCTTATCAAAATGACTGTTCTTGAACCCTCGGAGAGGTTGCGGTTTCGCATCATGCTAGAGGCTGGCCATTCGCGCAGCATCCATCGAACGAGGAGGTACGGCAGGTTTGGTCATTTTGCCAGTTTCCCTGTGGAGAGCTGTTGCTTTTGTGTTACACCTGAGCAACTCCGTACGTGTGCTTAATCTGGTTTCCCACCTAATCTGACCATTTACTCGGATGAAATATGTTCAGTCGGTCCAGCAGCTCCATACGAAGGACTGATTGATGTTTACCCAGCCTATACTGATGAAGTTGACTATCCAGTAGCGTATGGGATTCAAAGGGAAACTCCAGCTTTACTTGAATGGGAAACGGCAACTACTGAGCTGACCAGCGGGCTCAGCACTCCAGGAATTTACGGTCTCTGGGAATCATCCGGGGAAAACTTGCGCAGTCTGCAAATACGTTGGGGGTTGCATTAAGGCTCAGGTCATTCTCCTTAAACGAATCAAACTTCTGCCGGCAGTGTGCTATTGGCAACTCGGGCAATTGAAAATGAATATCTTATTGCCCAGGTATTACGATTATTGAATTCTACCTTAATAATACTGTTTTGTTTAGTTTTTTGTGATGGTTTTCAGATCGGTTGTGAGGCAAAATTTTAACAACTCATAGCAACAATTTTGTTATAATTATCAAAACACCGAATATTTTTCTATTTCACGATTTTGATAAATTTTCTTTAATGATAAACATAAAATTATTATCCGCAAGAAAATTATGAGAGCAGCACAATAAATGATCAAGAACGTCGACAGACAAAAAAGCGATTTCAGCGCAGTTTTTTCCTTATAAATCCTGCTAAAATGAATGAGCTTTTTAAGAAATGGAGTTTATAGACGAATAAGTAAACTGACAAGGCAGAGTTTGTTAAATAATTAGCGACATCCCCCAAAATCCTGAAGCATCAACTTTTTTCATGACATAACTCCTGAACTATACCATAAACATGAACGTCATTGAAACAAGAACACGAGAAAACTTTCTTTTTGTTTGCTAACCACGGTTGGGCACGATGAAACTTGCATCCCTTCAGGAACGACTCAGGCCAAACAGGTTTCACTGGATAGGCGTTATCAGGCACAATAACACTGTTCGCGCGTAAACAGTACACCCTGGCTCCTTTCAGAACACTTTGTGCATAGTGCAAATCGCATTCATCCCCGCATGGAGACCTGATGGGCTCGTGGGCAGAAGGTGTTGCCGCATCGCACCATCTCAGCTAGTTCCTTAATTGAGTTAGGGCGATATGCTGAAAATGACACGCTCTGAAGGAAAAAGATTACTCGAATCTGTAAACAACCCTATCATTACGCACACAAATACTGACAAATTTGTCAGAACTTTGGACTCTGAACGCGTGGAAAAGAAGAAATCAACGTGAAGCTGAAGAACATGCTATTGGGAAGGCATTCGCAGCATCCTATTTACAACTAAGTGCGATGAGCAATGTGGGCCTACTGCCTAATACAATAACGTTACACAACAAAATACTCGGCAGCATAGTCAACGCCCCGTGGTACATCCGACCGAATGATCTTCACAGTGACCTGAGTAACGAAATGGTGGTTGAAGGAGAGCAATGGATCCCAAAAATCGACTCCAGAAACACACATATTGACAAACATTGAACCTCCCGAAGGAAAGCAGTACCATACGAGGGCTGAAGAAGACCCAGCCCCTGGACCTACTTACAAAACTATGAATGTGGAGTGACACAAGTGGGATTAGGTAGTATAACCCATAGGTTGCTAGGTAAATCATACAGTTGTAATAAAATCCGATTAAAAAAAATAGTTCTTATCAGAGGCGGTCCCCGATAATGAGCTCTGGGGCAGGTGTGGCCGCTTCATAGGTACCTATTTTGATTCCTAATCAAAATGACTGTTATTAAAGTAATTGGGAAATCCGCCAATTGGCAAATTACTGAAGTTAACGTACCTGTTTGGTGAGATACTGTGGTGTATTTCTCTGGCTGGTGAGATACTGTGGGCGACCACTTCCAATGTAAAGACATCTTCGTCTACCAACTAACTGACTTCAGTACTGACTCGCTGGCCAGACGATGACGTCTTCACATCGAAAGCGCTCGCTCATAGTATCTCAACAGCCAGAGGAGACAGACTCACCTAACAGGTACTAACTTTAGTATAATGACTGTTCCTTAACACTCATTAGAGAATTATACCTGTAGGAACCCTGGGCAATCCGATCCCTCGGACTTGGCTGCTCTTTCAACACCTGCCACTCACTGCTGCAGAACCTACAGTGGATCAGAACGTGGTTTCTTGCTTCTTCACTGCAGGCGAAAGACGTGAGGAGTCTTTGAGTGAAGAGAAGAAGTTCTGTAAGGTTGTCCAATGACGTTTACAGATGTTGGGAAAACGCTGATACCTTTGACGAGAATTTCAATCTAGCTAGTCATTTATCAATTGCCCATTCATCCAGCATGGCAAGTTTTCATTCAGCGAAGAAGCCTATACCTATACCGAGTTCGGCCCAGAGTGGAGGAAGCTCCTTTTTCACTATCCGCTTGTCCACTGAGCCCTCAAAGGCCAAGTCAACGAGTGACTGGTCAGAGATCACTTCAGTGGATGCTGTCAGGTAGGCCTTGGTGATACACAGGAGTGCTTCTTTGATTGACTGCGTGTTGGCAGTAGACTATCACGCCTAAGTAAATGACGTTGTACTTGACGATTTTGTCATGGTAAGACACACCGCAAGCAGCCTTGCTAATTGCTCGTAATGAGGCAAACCTTGCGAGTGCCTTTATGGGACTGGAGGTGTTGGCTGTAATGCCTCCTCACACCTATATGGGTTCCTACCGAATCGCTTCTTAACAAGGAGCCTGTGGCCGTCAAAACGTATTTTCTCTTTAACAGCATGAACTGGATTTTTTCCTCGGGCACCTGTAGTTTAATGTGCTCGAAGCATTGGGTGACGGTTTCGAAGCACTTCATGGGTTTTGGTGGATCAACTGTGCATCGACCAGCAGTTAAGTCCACATAGGCGTATGGCTCGCAGTCAGTTGAAGGAGTCCCAAAGAGGTGGTCTGAGGACTGAGCCCTATGGGCATCCCTTCTCTATCGTTCTTCCGACTGAAAATATTCTCTATAGTGCTATTGTGTCGCTGGGGAACACCTTCAAAAGAAGGGCTTCTGGCAAACCTTCAAGTCATATTGCATCGCGGGTAAAACCTGCTCTGCATTCGCTTTTTCTATGGACAACTCAGGCATTCTCAGAGCCCTCTGCTTCCACGAAATGTCATTTGGCTTGTTGAAGGCAGTGCAGAGTGTAGATCAGGATCACGAATCTGCTGGTATGTCCTCCTGGCTCAATTAACTCCCTACTTGAGGGGATCAAGTATGTCATTCCACTGGGGGATTTTGATCGCCCTGTGCTTTCCATTGCCCAAATAGAAAATGCCCTGCAGAGTGCAATGCTGTAGCGATGGCACCCCCTCAGCTAGTCCTGTACACATCTAAGAAACCGATGCAAACACAGGGGACGCTTGAGGCCTAACCAAGATAGCCCGGCTGAAACGACCATTTTGTAAACATCTCAAATCTCCTCAAAAACCAGCGCGAAGGTCGGCATGAGGAGCATGCCAGTCTGTAGAGAAGCCGTAGTTCCTGCTAAAGCATCGATGGAGCCTGAAAACTCTTCTTAGATTGTAACCAAGGTCCACACGTCTTCGAAAACAGGGCTGCCCCAAGAAACTCTACCCCAGGTTTAACTCGACAAATACTTAACCGTAACTCCGCACGTTGCCTCACCCAATTCAGCCGCGATGAACAAAATTCTCGACGCTAAGTTAATCTCCAGAAGTGGTGGAACGGTAGGACAGTGAACGTTCCAATTGATCATCACAAAAGTCACTTTAGCCAATTCATTCCCTCAATAACTCTACATTTTACGATTATCCCCGAAGTCGTGTATGTTTAAGACGTTTTTTAATGCTTCCATCCGGGCGATTCGTATCTCAAGTAAACGTTTACAAATAGCGTCGCGCAGTTACATAGTCGTAACTTGGGAGATAAGGCGTGCGCGTCCAGGGGGAACCCCGTGAATCATCGCTAGACACCGTTTCAGATAAACAAGACGCCAGAACAATTAAATATTTTTTCCTTTTAAATCGATTGACGAATCGACTGCAATTATCTCCGCGGAGTGGCCAATTCATCAAAGAAACACAGAGACAGACACACACCCGAATCCCATCTCGCGAGCAAATACTATATTAAGAAACAACAAGTTCGTAACTGAAGGATATCATTATTACAGTCCAGTCATCACTCACAGAAGTTGTTTAAGCGTCTTCGACGATCCAAATCACATCAGCTCAAGCACATGTTTATTATATTAGGAACGAGCAGAGCAGACCTTTCCTTATGGACGACTTACGAGCTCAGATGAATAAACTATTTACTCGTTTGTCGTGTTGAACCCTCGTAGGCAATTTTTGAGTCAATTATCTGGTAAGCGACGCGAGTGCGTTATAAAATGTATGAAACGTATTTGTACGTTTCGAATTCGTTTTTAGACCTTTTCATGAAGACTTTCTCGCATTAACACGACCTATTAACTTCATTTGTCTGTTGACTGCAGCGACAATCACCTCGTTTCCTATTCAATTTCAAACAATCCTCAATTATGAAACATCCCCGCCGGCGCACAAACACATTACTCGCTCGAGTGTTTACTAGAGATCGTAAAGCAGGCGTCATTATTGCAGCAGCGGTAGTGGGACTGAGTGAGCATTAAGCGGTATAATAGTTAATAGACCAAACCTAAGCTTCGCTTAGGTCACAAAGAGCGACCGTTAACCAATTAAAGTGTAGGTGGAATTAGGCTACGCACTAATTGTAGTCTGACGCTGAGTTACAGGAGTATATCGTCGTTAGTGCTTCCAGCCCCCTTTCAACCTCCACCGGAGTACATCAGCGCAAGATCTTTTCAAGCAGTTTCGGTAGAAGGAGGCCGATCTCTTGAGAGAACAGCATCGAGGAAAAGCGGGGCATTGCTGGCATGTGGTTGCCACGGTTCGCCAGACTAGACAAAGGGTAGGCCGTGCCTGTGCCATGGGTGGCCTTTCGCTTGTAGTATTTATTTATCCGATTGGAGCCTTTGAAGGGAAACCGAGGGAGCTAAAGGACGCTATAAGAGCAATGGTGGTGACTCCAGACATATCAAGGGCGTCTGAAGGCAACGTTCTGCAGTGGAGGTGCTGTATTATCACAGCCAGTCACCAATTAATATAGAAACGGGTCTAGGATCCCCCCTATCGACTAAAAAGACGAAGTAAGCCGAAGGGATGGACTGTCAGGAGGCCCAATGAAAAACGAAGACATGGAGGAAAGATCAAACAGATGGCCGGGATGTAAGGGAATGGCGACACTCAGCAAGACTCTTGTGAGGGTGAAGAGGACAAGAAAGAATAACTGCCATATCAGAGGCGTGAGGGCCAACCTAATGCAATGTTCAACTGGTAGTTTTTTTCTCTCCTCTCATTCCACTGCTTTTTAATATATCGTATTCGTGTTGTTGGTGGTATACTCTACTGGGATCTACCCTGTGCCACTTAGGTGTTACAGAGAACCATCAGCACCGTAACATGTGCGGCTTAATAGTTTCACATGCAACGAAGTCTGGATATTAACTATATCATTTCTGCTTTGCAAGAAATCTTTTGCTCTCTACTAACTTCACTACTTGCTCTTAGCAGGTCATGTTGAGCACAAGGTTCGTAAAAGCCATTTAATTCCACGTGGCGCTTCATTGCTAGCTCACCCCAGACAAATACGTCGAATGACTCGGAACTAAAATCAATTTTTGCGAATGGACGGATTTATTTTTAATTCCTTTCACACCCAACTCGTGCCACATTGACGAGGCAAACAGCGCGCCACCGCAATATTTGCGGAACAGGAACCGTCAACAATGGAGAAGCGTCATTGACTGGTGAGATCCGAGGTATATAAATGTTATGAAGAATTTCGAGACGTAGCGATTTTGTAAACTATTCTCAACAAATGTAGATAATTGGATAACGTAGGCACCTTCGTGTTCTGCGGGTATGAAATGAGTCATTAATTAAATCGCTTTCATTAATTACTTAAAAATGGATCATAGTAGACTCCGAATCGTATAATGACGACGCTAGTTCATGTGAGATTAGTAATACGAACTCAAAATTATTTCTTCAGTAATACTGCCCATACTGCCAACCGAGAAATCCCCATTGCAGCCGCAAATGGGCCTATTGTATGGCGTCCATGTGCAACCTCATGTCCCTTTGGTTCCGCCCTCAGTTCCAATGGAGCTCGTGTTCCCGCATAAAACGGGCTTGAGGTCCATTCCTGCAACCTCATCCGGCCCCAGCTGAGGCAATCCAATCCCTCTGAGGCGCACAGTAGCCAGCACCTCGCACGTACACAGTACATGCTCCACTGACTCCAGCCCTCCTCGCAGAATCTGCAACTGAGTACCTTCGACTGACCAATCTTGGCCAGGTGGCACCTTAGTGGACTGTGTCGTGTGAGCTGGTCACGTGCCATCCGTATACTTTCCCAATCCAGACTGTGGACTTCTCTTGATCACTCCCTGAAGAGTGAAATACATAACCTTGACTGCCTTTGACTCAGCACAACTCGCCAATACGCAGCCCTGCACTTCTCCTCCTACTTGCCAACCTCCAGTGGCTCATGGTGGTCCCTAAGAAGGGCTCAGGCTCCACCGGGAGAAGTGCAAATCTGTCTCTCGCCAGTTTGTCTTCTATCTGTGTACGACCTAGCACCCAACGCAGTATTAATGCGTTCCCCGACTGACCAGTTAGGCGTTCCCACCTCGGGAAAATAGTATAAGGAGCCGTAAAGTCTAAATCTTTTTCTTTCTGAGTCCCCTGTACAGGAGATGCCCCACGCACACACTGACGCTGCTAATAGCTCTGTCTGGAATACTGTTGCCAGCACACTTTAGATCACTGCTCCTGAAAGACCACCTTTCACTGATCTGCCTGTATAGTACACTGTGGCCCACAGCCTCATGAAAGGGATCACCCCTTCCCATCCTGAAGGGGAGTTCAAAGTCCAATTCATTCAGAGCAGTCTCTGCGGATTTCCCACTCTGACATGCATCCTAAGAACAGAGAATGGGCGTATAAGCAAGATGTTGAGACCTACTATATTTTCCATAGTTTTTAACGGGAAGGGCGTGAGACTAATGGCACGTTAAGCCTTCGCCTGGGTCTACAAGCCACAAGGCCTTCTCCGCATAATGAGTATGTGTCTTAGGACGTAGCTTGCCCTGAACACCTTCACCAACAGTGGCGCCAGAGTCCCTGCCCCTGCTCGGGGCATTGCAGTACGTCGAAGTATGAAGAGAGTGTGTGAGAGGGCCGGAGAGAGAGAGTATTTACTTCTTTAACCACCAGGCATACTTTAGGGCCTACTATCCCTCTCTTCAACCTTCCCTGGAAGTATAGTTCACCAAGCAATTATTCATCTTACAATCTCATTTCTTTTTGATGTTAATTCGGTAAGTTTCACTTCGTTGTTCTGGTTTAAAATGGTCTCATTGTAAATCTTCGTTCGTTGAACTAAAAACGATCATGCGCACATCACCCTTCTATTGCCCGGGTTTTGCAGCGCGTCATCTCTATTTCGTGTGCTTCTGTTGTGAACAATGACCGTGAAATTCAAGGCTTGAAACAGATAATCTGCTCTTTTAAATTGAAGTATTTTGAAAACCATGGAGGCTATCCGCACGGTATTTGTTGTTTGACGACTCTTCATGTCAGAGAGTTCGAATTGCACTCTTGAGGAGCAGAAATGAAAGCTTGCCGAATGGGCGCCGCGCATGGGTTCCTCACGTCCGTTAAAGCGCTCGGGAGACGACACAGATGTCTAGAATCGCCCCAGAAGAGATTGGTTAAGGAATTTTAAAAACGGAGTGATCGAACCGCGATCTCCGAGGAGCTGTCAAAGGAGCAGGTCAGAAAACTAGTCCTTAACTTCCCTTCAACGTCAAATTCGCCAAGTAACGGAAGCCTCTTTTGAAAATGACGGCCGAGGGAACGCTTCCTTCCTGATGATCAGATAATGACCGGAAAAACACGTTTTTTCAATCAGCCTTTGTTTTCTGAAAGTAACATCCGGAAGCTCGACAAAGAGCCGCGTCGTTCCTGTCTACAATTAAAACATCAGGCGCTAAAGGTTGCTTCCACACTCTTCACCAGCCCATGTCACGGTCATGAACGACGACCGAGGCCAGTTGAGGCAATTGATTTGAGTCTGAGCACCCGATTGCGCGCTTCGTTCGAACTGATGGGTCGGTCATACGTAGCACTACTTTGGAATGCGTGCACGATTGGTTTGCATGATGGGATACGAGTCGGAGGCTGATCGTAGTGTCTCACGCCGACTAGGAGCGGCGCAGTGCGCTCATCGCAGCAGTTCGAGGACGAGGGACTTGAGGAAGGTTCCTGGCTGCACACAAAGTTGCCTGTGAATCGTTAGTGTCTTCACAGTTCATCTGAACTGGAAGAGTTCAAGGAACACATCTGATGAAGGAACGAGAGATGTCAAAAGGCGTGTAATGAGCACGTGAGTAATTAAGGCAAAAGCGACTGAGCAACAGGCGTGGGCGAATTCGTAAATGTAAAGTTGAACAAAATGGACTGTAATCGTATCATAACGGGGTTTCAGTACTTTATGACTCGTGGAACATTAATGGGTCCTAATTTAGGGCTCGATAAGTAAGAGCGATGCATGTGTTGGGCAGAGAAAGTCAAGAGTACCGTCCAGTGACGCACAGTTGAGGCTTCGAGCTCACGGTAGGGAAATATGTTGAGGCAGATTGGAAACAAATGGCAACTTTTTCCAGGAAAACCTACTTTTTTCGTCGCCTCAAATGAACGGTTTAAAAGGGACGAAGGAATGCTATTTGTTAGGGTGGAAGAGATTGATATAAAGCAATGTGGCTGTTAGATGTAGCTAACGTCAGTTGGATTACTCCCGAAGAAAAATGCCCTCCTCCACCTTCTGGAAAAGCCAAGTGGATGACAGCCCCTCCCATGCGAAGCATTTCGTGTCCATCGACGCCCGCAAGATGTTGCACGACTCGCCAGTGCAGTCGAAGATGATTTATAAACGTTTAGATGGGGTAAATGTGGAACCACTCTCCACAACGACGTTCATTGGTAATTTAAAGACTACTTCACAGAAATAGAACCCACTCAGCAGTCCTGATGATTTTGTGTGAAGCACTAAAAATGCAGTAGGGAATTCGTGAGGATTAAATCTGAATAGCCCACCTTTTGGGTGTCGTGAAGAGGAGATAGACACTGGAACCCCCACACGTTAGACTTATAGTTGATTGAGACCGTGGCACAGGAAAGCCTAACCAGGGGATCAGGGAAGATAAGATGGGTGACACTGGAACCCGTACCCTCTGTCAATAAGATCAGCCACTAGAAACTGGAGAAGCAAACATTGAACCAAGAGATAATGGAAGCCCTTTCCTCCGCCACTTGGGAAGATTTGAAATGGAACGAGGAAGGATTGGAGATTATTGTGCAGGAGACGCTGGAACACCTATTCTCCTACCTCACAGTGAAGGGGGTAGAATGGTAAGCCCTGTACAACTTAACTCCTGGAATAAGTACTTACGAGGAGACAAACAATCTCCTGGAACGGTATGTGGCGCTGGAATGACTCTCCTCTGGTAGTCTAGAATGCTTCAAAAAGGCCAGGATTGATCAAAAGTTGCCACTGCATACTCAGGCCCTAGGAACCACCACTCCCAGAAGAGACTAAACTGGAGAATTTCGCCATGGGCGTGTCTCATGATTGGACGTCATTCCAAAATATTGTGTGACATTTTTTGGGCCACTTTCCATGGAGGTAGGCACTTGACATGTAGCCTCTTTTGGACTTATACTTGACGCAGAATCACTCGAGTGGCTTCTGTAGCTAATTTTTATGCTATGCTGCTGTATGAAGCTGTAAGTTGGCGCCCTTGCTTTGCAAGCGGGGTGGGAGGAATGGAGCTCGTTAGCGAGATGAGGCCTTGGCTGCAGCACCGACACGGTGAGGTGAGTTAATACCTCACCCAAATGCTAACCGGCCATGGCATGTTCCAGGCATACCTGTGCCGCATAGCTAAGGTAGCTACTGTGACGCAGAGCAGGATGACACGTAGCACACCTTCTTCTAGCGCTGCAGCCAGAGGGAATGGAGGCTGCACCTCACGGACTGTGTCAGGGAGATAAGCCCTGACTGTGCTCCACAGTTCAGACAAATGTGGCAGGATCTCTGTGATCGTCATGAGGAAGGAGGTGCACATAGGAGCACCCCGAATAGGGGAAATATAATCCAGCTGAAGCTAATGTGCTGTTTGGTGTCCGGGTCGTGGTCCTTATATAGGGAGAGAAAGGTTAACGAGATAGTGTAGCGTGATGGAAGGGCAAGGAGGAGGATGGAGGTCATGCACCTCCGGGTAAATCTGTTGGAAGCGAGAACTACGACCAACTAACTGACTTTAGTACTGACTTAATGGGCAGATGATGATGTCTTTACGTCGAATGCGCACACCCACAGTATCTCACCAACCAGAGGAGATGGACTCAACAAACAGGTACGTTAACTTTAGCAATTTACCTGCTGGCAGAACTAAGCCACTTACTTTAATACCTGAAATATATTACTCATTGACGCTCCTGAACCTCCCTAGCCAGGGACGTAAGAAAAGGACGTAGAGATCTAGCAGAAATGCCAGTACAATCACCTCTCTTGACATAATGTGAGAAACAGTCCCAGGCCAGAGCTGTCCTGGGAGGGGTCATTTTGACGCCAGCTTCTGTCTGGTTTAGACTGGGTATCTTGCCAGCTCATACAGTTGGCCCGTAGCCTCCTAAGGTCGAGAAGGAAGAACCCTCTAAACACCCCACACGATGGTGCTGCAGGTATTTGTGCAACTGAGGCAGCAATTGAACGGAAAATAACCCTACTTGTATCTTTCTGCATCACACCACATAAATCTAATAAAATATCGCAGAAAACGATGGCAATTGACCATTTGCTGGATTTTTATTGCATATTAATCTCAAGAGAAATGACAATGTGAAGTTTATGAAGGAAACATTCGATAGCCTGTACAAGATTGAAAGAACCGACTAACTGCCTCCACATGGCCAGCCAGAGGTCATTCCCGAGTTCCACCCCTCTGCTTCATCATTCAACTTCGACTTCCTGTGAGTGGAGCCCGCCATCTCGGTCCATTCTATTGTCACCACAGGTTCCATTTGTGCCAGTAACAGCTCTGTTTTCACACGCCACACACGAGAATTTACAAACGAGGAATACCTACTCCCTTGGTATTACCGATGAGTCAATCCCTACATGTAGTGCACTGGAGGGCACTGGCTCTGGGAGGAGTAGGACGTACATTGGCCAAGGCCCGCTTCAACATGCATGAAAAAGAGTATTGCAATAAAACTATCAACATAATGACTTATAGAACTGCTGAAGAGCTACTGCACGCACAACGTCAAAACAGGAGTGCAGGATGCGGCTCAACTCTTTAGCAAAGAACGTTAATGTCTACTTGATCCGGTTTGTCTACTGTGCCTGTAGGGCCACTTCCCCATTGTGGAGCATCTCCGCCACTAGTCAAGAGAACAGCGAGAGAATGATGCATCATGAGTGTCTGTACCGCTGCAGGAGGTGGGGCACTCTAAACGCATTATCTCGGTGGTGCACACGAGGAAACTCCCGATCATGTTCCGACCCAGTGAGTTGAGATTGCGATTTTCGGCGCAACTCCTCCAAGGGTGGACATCAAAGAAGACTCTTGCAGGAAATACCATTTCTTACAAGCAAGGCATGGACCTGTGACGCTCAGTCTGTCCAAATAACCTCTAAATGCTGACTAAATTTCCGAAAATTAACACGAGTGTGACTTTTGTCGAACAAACGCGTATTTAGGGTATTCATCAACTGACGCCAGTTACTAGAAATGAACATTGTGGTCGTGGGGGGTTAAGGAACATTGTTCCAGTGGTAGAACAGTTTAGAAACACGAATATTTGAAGCACAAGGCAAATAAGTTGTGGTCAACAACGCATATTCCTCATATGGAAATGGAAACATTATACCACCTAAGCAGACAGTCCAGGAGTCTCCTCGTAAACTCTCACATTGCCGTTTTCTCTAGTATTTTTATTAAAATGATCTAAATGTTGCTCGACCATTCATATTCGTGTTTTTCACTGCTAGTTTCTATCACGGAGGACAATTGTGAGGTTGAGACTTCGTTCCTTTACTCCAGGAGACTGCCGTGGACGCTCGTGCTCTCAGTTTTGGAAAAAAACTTTTCAAGACTTATGTGGGCGTTCCACCATTCCCTCGTGCGGCATTCTACAACACTATCAATTCAGGAGAGGTTTGTGTGGGTTTTGTGCAGTAACTTTCTGGTCAAAATTAGTACGATGTCAACCGGCCAGTCCCTGCAGTACTTTACTTTTCAAGTCGTGTCCATTTCAGTATCTGCTACCCGAAGGTAAAGAGAACTTACAGTATTTTAGAGAAGTCCGGCATTTTAAACAAAATAAGGCTCATTTTACTGACGTCGGGCGACACCTTAATTTGTCACAGAAATGCACAAATGGCGTAGGTTGCTTTAAGAGATAAATTGATCGACCAGGTGTTTGATGGGAACGAGCGGATAGCGGTCGTGTTTTAGATTATTCGTAGGAACGTGGAATCGAGGAGGCGTCTAGTTGTCGACCAAAGCACATCGGCCGTCGTCACGAAAGGAAAACGTGACGTTGACGACGACGACGACGGGCGTCGAAAACCGTACGGCGAGGGGGAAATGGTCGAATCGACGGACGTAAATAACCGGCAGAAGGTGAGGAAGAAAACGTGGGGGAGGTTACCTTTGGGTTTCTTGGGCTCCTCGACGTCGACGGTGAGACCGGGTTGGTTCCACACGAGCACGTGTTTAGGGCCGCCGCTTTTGACGGGCATCTCGTAGCTCCAACTCACTTCACAACCGGCGCAGTTTCACTGTCGAGATCCCCTCGCGAGTCTGTGACGTCTGGTGGGGGGAACCGCCGGTCGCCGCGCGATTCGACCTCCTCCCCGTACGTCGTCGTCTTTTTTTCCCCCCCATTTTTTTTTTTTCGACTTGCGTCGTCGGATTATATTTTTTACTTTTTGGCGCAGAGCGGCGCTTCTTGACGTCGAGGCCTTTGCGGGGAGATAACGCCGGCGACCGGCGGCTCAGCTGACGACGATTTCCGGCGCGACCCACGAGGGCGGGAAGAGGGCCAGTTCGGCGGGGGTCAATCGAAGCGGAGCAACGCACAACTTTACTCGCCCTGCGCCTTCGACTCTGAGAGCGTCGAGGTCTGAGCTACTTATTTCGGGTGCACTGGCAACCACTTCGTGACAATCGTCAACTTTGATCGCTTAAATGATTTATTAATTAACGGCATTGAGCTCGGACGACAGTTGCAGCACACTTAGTGCTATTTCAAGGCAGCCGCGTGTCGACTGAGGGGAGACCCCTAAAATGACCCCCAAGGCTGTCAAAGCCCACGTCTTTCAAATGCGCATAGCCGAACACTTAATGAAATCGTGGCCGATAGTGCTGCCAGGGGGAAGAGAGCGTGGGCTTCCTCTAGTTGAACTCCCCATCGTTGGAACAGATTCTGGCAATCCTCATTCGTGAAGGGGGGGGGGGGCTTGTAGTGGATTACTGACCTGTGAGATGAACCTTCCCTCTTCCACGTCTTTGAACTGCTTTCACAATTTGCCCTCATTGGGAGAGTCCTAAGAAGCGTGGCAATAGAGGCAAGTGCACAGCTTTCAGCCATTGATGTCCTGACCAAACCTGAGGCCTCTTGTCTACTTTCGCTACTAGATTCGTTGCACTAAAGAAATTGGTTCTAAGAAATACTGAAGAATCAAAGTCCTGATCTTGGACATTATGAGCTGTGTGCGGGGAGGTTTGGCTAGGGGGACCCCTAAAATGACCCCACTGCCTCCTGAGACCTTGTGCAGTACGAGCAAGCAATGCAGAGGAAGCACCCCCGCTGCAATATGCATCATATGGTCGGCAATGCTCAGTGTATCAGCCCACACCTCCGCCCCATATCAGAAGATAGACAGTGCAGCCCTCTGGTGTTGGCCATCAAGCGAGAAAGAGCCATTGTTACTGTGGTAGCTTTATCTGCTGCTTGCCGGATGTGGAAACCAAATGACACCAGTACCCTCCAAACATTGACCTGCCACCCTTGTTGGCAGCTCCGTGGTCTCCACACGAATGGAAAGGTGAGTCTCCATTCGTCGCTCTGTCTTTTCCAAGGTCGAGAATTGCTGCCACTAGGATGAGAGCTTGGCCTTCCTCAAACTAAATACCCTAGACACGATCCTCACAAGGTTCTCCCTGTATTGGACTACTGTCCTGTGAGAAGGACCTTCCCTCTTCCATTGCCTTGGACTGGCACCCTGCACAATTTCCTTTCATTGATGTTTTCATAGATGCCACCAACAACAACTTAAGATGTTCCCCATGACAGTGCCAAGTGCGTGATTGACACCAACCAGTGTAGTGTAGGATATCTTACAAGGCCCACCCTATTCAGACACCACATCAATATGTTCAGCAAACCAGCTCGATACCCGCTTGATGCGAGAGACAGGGATGGGATTGCTCCTATTGCAGCCACCTAACACACCTGTGCTCCCCTGCAAAACCGTTTTGTCGAGATGATCATTCGAGGCAAGAAACATTGCTGGACCACAATCATGGAAGCGTGTGAGGTCGATGTGCTTTCCCTTCAATGGTGTTTTTTTATACCCCTTGATCGAAGTGTGGTAGCAGACCTCAAGTTCTTCCACTGCTTCAGCCTCTATCTTAGCTTTCCAGCGTCACGCACAGGATCCTGAATGAAACATCATCACAATGTGAGCTTGTGAAGGACAGCCAGGGCCGATTACTTCCCTGCGAGTTACCATACCTGTGATCCTGGGTTTTGGGCTCTCACTGTCCTTACAAATTGCGTCAAGTGAGCAAACTTTCGCATAGAAGGAAACACCGTCATATTGTAAGGCACTCATTGGGGTCTGTGTACAGTCGCAGTGAAACTGACCTGCACGAGGGTTTGGGCGCCTGCAAAGTTCAGTCGATCAGAACTATTTAAGCGGCTAGTCAGGAGGCAGAAGGCCACTTATTCGTCCCTGACCCCGGCGTCTGAACCGACAGTGCACGGGCCAATTGAGCTGCTCAATTAAATCGTTTCGACTTCTTTCAGAGCTGCTTCCTTTCAATTATTTCGAAATTAGGAAGACAAAAAACTATTTTACCAGAATCTAATTGTGAACGTTTCCGACTTCATTCCTGCTAGCTCTGGCGTCACTTCAGCGCCACCATTCAAACGCTATGCCAGGCATGTCACAGCTACCTTCTGCTTACCCTTTAATAGAGACTTCGGCGGAGGGTGCGCATGTACGACGCTAACTGGCCGTCGTAACATTAAAGCCTTGAGTTGTGGATAGTCAGCCGTCTGACTTTAGAATATTTAGATGGTAAACCCACTGCTGAGGGTGGGAGGAGGTGGAGGATTCCTAACCTTTTTAGAAACTGCGGGCATTCCATGGACTATCAAGATGCGGAATAAGGTTTACATAACCTGATACAACCAGTCAATGCCCTTGTTGACCACTGAGAAAGCTACTAGTTTTGGGTCCTGCAATCATTCTTTCCTCGAGTGATAGTCTTCCCAACACGGTACCATGGGAGTGCACTGGGGTGTTAGGTGTCCCAGGCATCAATTGGGTATCGAGCTGCTACGCTGAATCACGCTGAACATATTAAAATTCTACAGGCGCCCAGTTTGACCAGAGAGGTAAGTGTGCCAGTGAAAGATGGTTCATGTTATTTGCCTCATACGAACGACACGATGGCTGAGGAAAACTGAAACTATAGCAGAACCAATCTCTTGTTGTACATCGACCTTACATCCTCCCTCCGAATCTCAAGCTTGTAGGCCAGATAGTGATAGAAGCATAATGGCAGTCCAAGGCCATGGAAGAGGGAAAGGTCCTACTCACAGGGCAGTAGTCCAATACAGGGAGAACCTTGTGAGGATCGTGTCTAGGGTATTTAGCTTGAGGAAGGCCAAGCTCTCATCCTAGTGGCAGCAATTCTCGACCTTGGAAAAGACAGAGCGACGAATGGAGACTCACCTTTCCATTCGTGTGGAGACCACGGAGCTGCAAACAAGGGCGGCAGGTCGATGTTTGGGGGGTACTGGTGTCATTTGGTTTCCACATCCAGCAAGCAGCAGATAAAGCTACCACAGTAACAATGGCTCTTTCTGAGGGCCGCCCTGTCTAAGATCAGGACCTTGATTCTCCTGTCTAAAAAACCCAGCTAATCCTCTTGAAAGGAAAAGTGGATAGTCCACCCTCAATACGCTTTGGCAGCCACAGGCTCCTTCTTGAAAAGCACGTCAAGTATTTAGGAGTGAATATCGGTGAGGGGTGGGGCTTCAACCAACACCTCCAGTCCCTTAAAGGCACTACCATTGCACGGTTTGCTAATAAGGGCACTTGGGGTGTGTTTTATCGTGACACTATCCTCGTGTATAAGGCCATATATCTAGGCGTGATAGGCTACTGCCCCGTTGTCTGGGGTAGCAAACTAACAGTCAATCCCAGAGGGCTGCGCTCCTGTGGATCACCAAGGCCTACAAGACTGTATCAACAGGAGCACTCTAGGTGATCACTGGGCTTCCCCCGCTTTGGGCTGAACTGTGGATCTCACCACAGAACAGAAACTTGCCGCCATCGACGAATGGGCGTTAGAGAAATGGGAATCCTCGTCACGTATGAGTTCTTCCCCAACATCAGTGAACGTCTTTCAAGAAAAAGGTTGAGCCAGACCACTGGACGAGCCCGTTCCTCGTGGGACATGGCAACTTCAATGCGCAGCTCTACTTCTTTTCTCTCAAAAACTCTCCATCATACACGTCTAGCGCATCCAGTGCGGAGGATACAAGACACCACGTGCTGCTCCTCTGTAGTTTCTACAACAATGAGCGAAGGTGGACAAGAGGCTTCAGGTTTGGTCAGGACCTGAATAGCTGAAAGCTGTGCACTTACCTCTATTGCCACGCTGTTTGGAGGCTTCAGGTTTGGTCAGGACCTGAATAGCTGAAAGCTGTGCAGTTACCTCTATTGCTACTTTCCCAACCTTGGCACCGGCATAGTGCCAAGAAGTGTCAGGCTCCGATATTTGAAAGAATGATTGCCGCTGGGTGGACAGTGGAGCTTCATAACTAATGCTGATATGGTGGGGGAAAGACCACGCTTTTGTATATTAATATTTAGCAATCGCTTCTCTCGAGCTACACTCCCAGGGGAGGATCACTCGGACCAACTTTGGCAATCTGGTAGTTCACGTTTGTATTGAACCCTCAGACTGGCTCGTCCAAGATACCAATTTCAATTAAAACAGACCGCCCTTTATTCAAACTAAATCTTCCAAGCTTTCATTGCTGTTGAGAGCCCACAGACACATAATTGTGGCAATGTACTCGCCACCTGAGTCCACGTGGATGTTCTGTCACTCATTGAGAAGCTCACTTCACATCACACCCTCACCTAACCTCCGTATCAGTTACAAATAGAGTTGCTAGAGCATGGAGGCGAGGATTAGTCTGAATGAGAGGGGAGGAGGCGTTCTTGTTTTGTCACAAGATCCTACTTAACTTCACGGTCTTGTACGCAACAACAGAAGAAAAATAATTGGCGCATTACGCTGACACGACTAGCAGCCTCATTCTACTCGGGTTGTCAGAGGTATTATTTTAAACCTTCGCGCCTCCTAAAGTATCCTCGACTTTAGCGAACACGTGCTTTTGCTTTTCAATATTTATCCGTCCCAAGCCTTTTCAGTGCATTGGCTCACGGCACATCTTCGAGACGATCCCGGTGCAAGTAGAGAAACTGCACAATGAATGCCGACGAAGAGGGCAACCATCGATCCTGGACCGGCTGTAGGGATCGTACGCCAGTGCGCCATGGACATTCCTAGAAGCTCAACTGACCGGTGTTAAGGCACAATCTGTGCAAGGCCTCTGACAAGTTAGCCCAAATGGGGGTTCTTCAAAAACACGCACACAGAGCTGGAGCGCACAGGCCCAGAAGCTGCTGAGTTACTGATCAAAACATCACGATTTTGAATAAATTTATTGTATGGGCCGCTTCAACTAACTGCAGTACCATCAAATTCAGATCCTTGGGAAACGGAGGACAGCTGTACGATAAATTATCAAAACCTTGACCTAAAAATCGATTTTAGTGCAGTTTTTTCCTCATTAATGATACTCGAATGATACTAGTCTCAGAAAAATTAGGATGGTAGTCCAAAGACTATATGAAGATCCGTCCCATGATGTCAGGGCTTCTTGGCGTGCCAAATGAGAGCAAGATCCTGGACGCGACGATGTCAAGCCTCAGTCCTTATCCAGAGATAATCCCGTAGTGGCATTCTCTCACCAAGCCTTTCAGATGACAAAGCACCAGCAACCAGACTGTGTCATGATGCTTGAACCTGCGGTGAGCACGTGTTTCCTTATGAAATGACTGTTCCTGAACCATCCAAGAGGGTTATATCAGTCACTGTGATGGAGGTTACTGGAGTATGCAAGTTTGGTCATGTAGTCAGTCACTCGGTGGACAGCCCGTGTGCTACCGCATGGAGCCCCCTGGGGAATCCCATACCGATCTGGAAGGAGTTCTTAATCTGGTTTCCCACCTGATCTAACTATTTACTTGGATGGCAAGTTTCAAAGGGGACTGCGATAGCGTTTCTTGGCCACGACCTTCTTTGCAAACTGGGCGAAACGGTTAAAGGCTTCCTTAGTAGCAGTCAATGCTGGTAGGTGCTCTTCCAACAACCATCGCTCACTGTTGTAGGAACTCCAGTGGAGCAGCACGTGGTTTCTTGTTTCCTCCGCACTGGAGGCGCAAGACGTGCGTGATGGAGAGTTGCCATGTCCCACGAGGAACTGGCTCGTCCAGTGGCCAGGCTCAACCCATTTTCTTCTAAGACGTTCATGGATGTAGCAGAAAAACAAGCATGTGTAACGGTCCTTTGACAAGGATTCCCAACCCGCTTGCCAATTCCGTAATGCCCATTCATCGATGGTAGCAAGTTTCTATCCGCACTGAGTTACACCCAGAGAGGAAGCTCTCGTTTCACTCTCCACTTGTCAATCGTGGACTCAACAGCCAAGTCAACCAGTAACTGACCAACGATGCCCTGGAGTGCTTCTGTCGATACTCCTCATAGGACTTGGTGATCTATAGGAGATACGTGGGCGCACCTGTGCCACATGATTCAGTGACTGAACCTGGTTACCACAAGCACGACAGTGATCATCCACAACGTGACATCCCAGGCGCTGTAGGCAATGACATCACAGTAATGGCATGAAGGTGCAGTTATCTCTTACATAGGTAGCCTCTGAAACCCACTCCACCCACGCTGAACTGTAGAAGGAGTAGGGGCACTTCCTGACTTCCCATCCGTCAACCAAACCATGCAGAACATCCACCAACTCAGAAGCTGTAACGGCTGATGGAATCGACTGTTCAAACCGAACGAATCCAAGACCAGCCTCAATCTACTAGACAGTCCAGCCAGATGTCTGCATGCAAAGCAAGGAGCTGTAGGAGAATAGGAACCCCTGAGTCCTCCATATCACACTGAAGCGTGAATGTCCAAGGGAGGCTTTAGGAGACGCCTGAAGGAGGTCTGGTGTGGCTTCAACGGAACCTTGTAAAAATTGCTTTCATTCCTAATTCGTTTTTATTTCTCGTTTCCACGTAGCTTTTAATTCTTCATTGTCGTTTTAATATTTGTATCGTGTATTGTAGATGTATTGAAATATTTATTAATTATGCCAGACATTGCTGAATCAATCATATTATTAACCTTTCCTGTACGATAGTAATAGATTTCAAAACAAACTGTAAACTTGGGCACAATCTGTCAGGGCGGGTCCATAGCAATACCTGAGCGACTGATCATCATTGGGTCAGAAGTTCTCCGAGCTACAAACAATCTCAAGAACACGCCGGAAGGTCGTTCCTCCATTAGGACACATTAAAACAAATATCAAAGAGGTCAATCACGATTACGTCCGCTAATAGCCCGCGGCTCGAATTTTCCCTATCAGATACTCCAGAAAAACCGTTAGTCATCATCGGCTAGCTACCGTGAAGAGGCTTCTCAGGGAACATAGCATGGAATGGAACACTGTCGAGTGATGAAATAAAGTGCTGGTACATTGTTTCGAGGTTTGTTGTAAAGTGCCTATCTGCTGTGCTCTGGGCTCATTATAAGGCGCCCCTGTTCAGTCCTGCTCCTGCCTAATCATCCTCTTTTTGTCTGAATACTGTCAAACTCACAATATATTTCGTTTGTGTCTTGTTGAACATCAGCGAGTTCATGATGGACAGCGAAAAGAGTTTCACAACAAAGTTTGGGTGGAAGGAAACTTCTTACAAGAAATAGTGAACCAAAGAAGAGCGCGGTAAGGCCTCAAAAGCTCCCACAATTCCCATTATCATTTCAGCTCCATATACGAACGAAATTCGTTCATTTAGAATCGTTGGGAAATATACTGGCGCAAATATACTTGCCCTAGAGTTTGGGTGCTCCCATAATTCTACGAGGTGACAACAGCCGAGAATTCCCAACTGGTGTGATGGAAGAACTGCTACAGCTATGACGAGAGTGTTGGATTATCCATGAGCAACCTTATAAATCCCACTCAAAAAAATTTAGGTGGTAATCCAATAAAATACCTAATGGGGTAACAAGCCAGGCCATTACTGGCCTCCCGGGTCGTTGTTGCGAGGGGGAAGGGGGGTCTTTAAGAAGAGCCCTCACCTAGTCCTGGAAGATGCACTCCTAAGGATTCGTGGAAGGGGGAGTTGGTGTCCTCACGGAAGGGAGAAAGGAGGGGGTGTGGGCTGGGATGGATCCACCACGGTGAGGGGAGTCCACAACTCCAGCCCAGCCCCCCCAGCTTGGGCAAAAATGTCAAACCGGGGCCTGGCGGAGGCACTTTCTAGAGGGGGGCTGCACGTGCGGATCCGCACATCGTTGTAGAGTGGGCAGAGGAAGAGGACATGTGATGCATCCTCGCTGATCTGCCATCCTTCCATTGCCAGGCAGTCCCGTACCGAGGGGATGATGCTGTGCAGGTGGCGTGCGGTGGTTCCTTCATCCCACTGCTCCTGCCATGCACCGAGCATTGCCTCACTCACAAAGTCGAGCTGGCGCTCAGTTGATTCCTCCAGCTGAAGGAGTGGTACTAGCCACTCCAGGGCGCCCCGGTAGCTGCTCAGCGCGCACCGCTGGATACAGGATCTCAGGACTGCATGGTCCAAAACTAGGTCCAGTGGGGGGGGGGGGGCTGCACGCACCTGAAGAGCCAGATGGGAGGTTGTCCTGTAAGCTGGCAAGATGGCCAGGAGTATGTCCCTTTGCATGGTGCGGGCATTGCGTCTATCATGCTCCGTGGGGGCGACCCACCAGGCTACTGCGGCATATTGCACGATTGGCAAGAATACCGCCTCGCAGTAGAGGCTGCGAGTGTGTGGGGATGCCCCCCATGTAGGGCCACAAAGGGACCTGACTTGGATTGTGAGCATCGGGCATTTGGCATGAAGAAAAGTTAGGTGCTTGGTGGGGCTGCCACCAGGGGAGTAGATGATGCTGAGGTACTTGGCCAAGGGGGTCATGTGCATTCCTGGGGCCAGTTCCAACCAGTGGGAGGGCAGGGAGAGCTCTGAGCGCAGTACTACGAGTTGTGTTTTCTCAGAGGCCAACTGCAGATGCTTGCGGGTGTACCAGGTGGTAACAATCCGAGCGACGCGACGAAGTTGCAGCTTGGCCACTGCCAAATGATCCGCCTCAACCATGACCATGAGGTCGTCCACAAGAGCCACCAGTGTGAAGTTACTGGTCTGCAGTAGGTGAAGCAGGGGGTCCATTAGTGCTGTCCATAGTATGGTGGGCAGCACTGTACCCTGGGGGCAGCCAGCAGTGACCGTTAGACAGGCTCGTTGCGGTCCTGTCCCAGTGTTGACGGCCGGGCACCTAAAGAAACTAGCGAGAAGTTGGTAGAGAGTGGGCGGCATGTTGAGGCTGCGTAGGGAGCCCAGGACGGCCGGCCACCGCACGGTGTCGAAGGCGCCCTTGACGTCGAATTACGAGCTCGACTGGGTCACCAATACTGGGTAAAATACCTATACGATGGAAGGTTAACAGCGCTTATAAGATAGTTAAAAGCCACCCGAGAAATTCCAGAATTTATTAAACCACCGCCGTTTTACTCAGTATCACTTTTACAGTTTTTACCCAATAATTCCAAAACAATAAACGCGGTTTCATTCGCTGTGCACTGATGAACTGAATGAAAAATAGATTGGATTGTAGCTAACGCCACGAAAATCTCTGAATGTAAGTGATGCTGACGAATGTTGTGTGATGCACATGGAATCGTTTCGGCAAAAAAGCTGAGATCTTTCAACTGCTTTATAAAAAGGCTCAAAGTACCAAGCTGATTGTCATTTCAACGTTCTTATTACCAAAAGGCGCGTTTTGTTTAAAAAACTTTTCTGGTGCGTAGCAACACGCAACTTTCCGCAAAGACGGAACTTTTCGACAAATACGGGCGCTACATCTTCGTTCAAAGCATTTCTACAGGAAAATTTATGAAAAATAAAAAGTAGGTATTAATTGGAAAACCAAAAATTAATATTCGACCAATCTCGTTTTCCAAGATATCATGGCTTATATCTCCGTGTAAAAGGTACATACAGAAATAGTCACGAAAGACAAAATGGGGGTACGTGTTACTAGAAGATTGATACTTGGGAAATTACAAAAATGATCAAAAACGCTATAAATTATTACACAAGGGTTTATTATTTCCTTGAACACCTTGACGGAGTCTGGCAGCTCCGAGACCCATCCCATTCGATTAAGCATAAAAATATCTGGTGCGTTGCAACACACAACTTTCCTTAGCTCTACAACAATTCACTTTGTACATGGCTAATTTGAACTTGGTCAAACAACACTTTACGGAAGCAGGAAGCGGTAGCGCTTACAGTTCCAGATTTTATTGTGCTGCTCGTACTCATTGCAGGACCAATATTGAGCAATTGGTACACAGATAATTAATGAGGCTGTAAACATAAATTTTTTGAAGAAGGATAGTAATTACTTTTGCAGAGTTATTGGGTAAAAATATTTAGAACTGGTAGTAAGCGAAACGGCAGTAGTTGAAATTCAGGAATTTCTGGAGTGACCCCCTTGTATCTCATGAGCATTTTTAAACACTCACCATTCAGGTATTGGATTGGACTACAATACCAATTTTTTTTTACATTCTACAAGAATTCCAACGGAGTTTATAAGGAAAAACTGCGCTAAAAACGCTTTTGGTCGAAAATTTTGATAATTTATTGTGCTGCTCTCGTCATTTTTCCACGAATGGGAATTTTATAGTATAATTGCCTTATTGAGAGCTATCAATATAAAAAGTTTAATAAAAGTCGTTAGAGCCGTTTTTGAGAAAAAAAATATTTGGTGTTTTGATCACTATGACAACTATAGTTGACTTTCGGTGGATTTTGTTCATACCCTTATTTTTGCGTCCGTGGTAAACTGCGGGCGAGATATGAAGTTTGAGTGAGTTTGGCACGGTGGTTTTCTCTAAAAATCGTTCACAGACACGTGTTTTTCGGACTCAGGAGGGTCTGGAACGTAAAGATCTGCAGAGAACTCAAAATTTTTTTTTTCAGCCGATTACATAACTTTCCTTTCTACTTTGTAGAGCCAAGGAAAGTAAAAATACTAGTAAACCACACGTAACATGACCTGACTATAACGGAACGCCGAAAACTAAATATTCCAGGCGCCCGTAAGCGTCTGTAGGCAATTGGCACGACGTTGCGAGTCGAGCGGGCGGGTGGTTTTGGTTTTTTTGGCTCACTATAATTACCGTAATTTCACTATACGCAGTTGTACACGTCTGACACACATTCCATTCTACCCAGGATCTAAAAATACCTTGAAAACGACATCAAACACCTGGCAGCGTATCTGCGATAAAAATGCCAAAATTGCGTTTTTGTTATTGGTTTTCACGGTTTTTTGCCCATAACAACCATCGGCTTCGTTCGATCGGATGGCCGTGCAGGCAGGCACAACTAGATACCGAATGGAATTTTTGTGTGGGAGAAGGAATTTTTTAGACCACGTTAAAGACACAAAACGGTCCGGACGGCCGATTTAGAATCTCAATCCCAATGTCTTGAAACGTAAAGTATCACATTTTGAGGGAGGAGATCGGGAGGGGGAGAGTAAAAAAGTTTTGCTGACCAAAAACATAAGGTTATTATTCAGAATGAATAATAATCCAAAACGGTTATTTTTGACACATTATGATTTTTATCTCCGTCCAGTGGAATGTCAGAGGAACATTTATTGAGAACAATATATGGGTATTAACTATTTAAGAACAACCAGCGACTTTGGTGGAAATCATTGAAGTCGTTTTCGAGAAAAATACATACATTTTCGCCCCTCCCCATTTCCCATCGACGGAAAACGCCCATAACCGCGTTTTCGCGTTTATAAAACATCACAAACAACCAGCTCAATCGCTCAAGCCGTTCCCCCTCAAATGGAACTACGGACACACACACACAGACCACTTGCGGAAATT
Source organism: Pachypeltis micranthus (assembly GCA_020466155.1). Taxonomy (NCBI): domain Eukaryota; kingdom Metazoa; phylum Arthropoda; class Insecta; order Hemiptera; family Miridae; genus Pachypeltis; species Pachypeltis micranthus. The sequence goes on from CM035769.1 coordinate 48,178,994, forward strand.
AGGTTCAAAATCTCAAAACCTAAAAGGTACTTATCGATTGGGTCGCGGAGTGTAAAAACTTGGCTGGTTTCACAAATGGGCTACGACGTATACATGTCCACGAGGGAAAATAAAATAAGCCAAAAATAGCGACAACTATAGTAATTGACTATATTCTGATTTTTGGTGAAAGAGTGATAAAACAGCTCTGTTGAGTCAGCATTTTACGTCCTGAGCTCACACGTTTGCGTCACGCGAAAAGGCGCTTTATTATGAAAATCTATTTCCGCGAAAATGACTAACCCACTGTCCATTTAACGCGCCGACGCCGGAACACGGCGAACACCTGACGTGCCAGTCTTCTGACAACCGAACGGCCTTCTCAGATCAACGAAGAAGAAGCGGAAAGGCCGAGCGAGTCCCTGAATAGTGGACAATTAGAAGAAACTGGAGTCCACTCAACTGCTCATTAACATGAATTACAATATCGTCGTCCTGGACGAGTCGTAATATGGCAAACATTTGTAACGGCCGCCGTCTGTGAAATCATGAGAGAAATCAACAATAACAACACATCGTGCAAAAGCAGAAACCGACTCTGCAGTCGCAATGGAAGCACGTGGCATTCGAACGTATGTACCATCGAAGACCTTCAGAGCCAATTTTCCGTTGGTAAAAAGCTGGTTATGCGAACGTATTTTTTTTTACAAGACTGTAAAGAGAATGAAGAAGAGAAGAGACACAACGCGAGGAGAAGAGATCTTGGGATTGTACCGAACCAGTTGCAGTGACGTGACATGGCAACCGAATCTGCCCATTTTTGGCAAACTTATCAATACGTCAACTATATTTGCTTTTTGGATGAATCATCCGTCACACCTCCGTTCGACCGGCAATTGTCTATCCCACTCCATACTACCACTATTGTCTATCTACCCGTCTCTGCTGAATACGTAACTCGTATTGCTGCTAGTAGCTCTTACCCTCGTTACCTCTGAGAGACGAGGTACGGTTTACGAACGCCTTTATTCAATACTCTAACTAACTGATCATGTTTGTATTATCTTCACCGCTCCTTGTGTTTGTGTTAACTTTGACATTCTCGTACCATGCGGTCCATTACCGTCGATATGGCAGACTCCGCCGAACTAATCAGGCAGGTCACCCACGCAGGTGGGGTATGGGGCATTTTTCCTATGGTTCTTCAGTCTTTCCTTTCCCCGTTGCATCCATAAAAATAATAACAATAACAACAAGAAATATATCCAAAAACAAATTAAACCATTGCAAAATGGCTCTAGTTTAATGCTCTTTAATGCGTTGAAAACAAATTACGCAACATGCTCTATTACAGAGGCAGGCCTTCCAATCTAATCTGCTTTACGTGTGCCCCAGCCCGAATGCTCCTTCCCATTGTAAACATGTTAAAATTAATAATTGCCACGTATAATTATCTTGGCTTTAACATTGACTGTCATTCGACGAGCAACATTTATTTCCAATATATCTGGGAGTGAGTTATGATTGGGTTGAGTTACTACAGCCACCTAACACCGACTGATAGCAATTAAAACGAAGACACATAAAGAGGCATGGGGTGACTGACAATTCTATCAGAGCAGCGAATGCGAACACCCCAAGCTAAGAGAAGAGCGGGCATAGTAGCTGGGCTGCCAACTGGGGAGTGCTTAACACCGAAAATATCGTAGCACTGAAGTCAATTGTCGAGGCTCCACAACATTGCCTTCCTATTCGTCTTTTGGAGGGTGAAATCTGCGTGGACTTGGGACGTACGGATCGGGAAAACCACGTCTGAAATTGCCTTCAAAATTTGGCATGGTCCTACCCAGGGTGACTGAAGTTTTGGGGACACTCCGACGCGGCACTTGGGCCAGTAGTACCACACTAAGTCGCCTACATGATACCTTGGGACGTCAGTGGACGTGTCATTGGGGCATTTGGTTTCTATTGCTGCCTTTAAAAGCCTTTCCCGAACCACTGTCAGACGGTGGATAGGTAATGTGAGGTGGCGGCCGAAATTGAGTTCAGCCGGCGAAAAGCCGGTAGTATAATGCTCAGTACTACGATAGGTCAAGAGCAAGCAAGTCAGCCTTAAGTCCCAATCACTCTGATGCTCAGTAACAGAACGGTGGATAGGTAATGTGAGGTGGCGGCCGAAATTGAGTTCAGCCGGCGAAAAGCCGGTAGTATAATGCTCAGTACTACGATAGGTCAAGAGCAAACAAGCCAGCCTTAAGTCCCAATCACTCTGATGCTCAGTAACAGAAGATTGGGGAGGAGCAGATCGTCGCCAACATACTTAACAGCTGGCGCAGTACTGCTTCACATCTTGGTGGATCCCAGGCCAGTAAAAGTTAATCCAAATTTCGCTGAGTGTTCTTCGCTCCAAAGTGTCCTAAGTTATGCGCAGTTTCTAACATTTCGTGGCACTATCAACTGGCATCTTGTTAGGATCTTCCCACTTTTAGACAGCCAAACATAGCCCAAAGAGATATAATCGTGGAACTGAGTGCCGTCACTTCACTCCAAGGAGGTATGGATTGTCCTGAAGAAACCCAATCATGAGGTCAGCGTCTTCCTTCTGCTCAAGCCCCCAGTCGTGTTCAATAATCATCTCCAAACGTACTCGTTGGGCATGTTCTTGAGCTTGTTTCAGTTTCTTTTCTTGTCGAATACAGTAAGAACAACCGCTCTGTGCACATGGGCGTCTGGAGAGAGCATCTGCATTATGATGAGAGGTCCCTGGTCGGAAGTATCTGTAACCATCGAGCAACTTAGCCATCTGGGTCCATGAACTGGCACAACTGCAGCGCTGCGTGGTCAGTGCGTATGACGAATCCTTCCCCGTTGTCAAGAGTGACGGATGGCTTTAACCACAGCTAGTAGTTCCTTTCTAGTGGCGCAATAGTTCCGCTCTCGACGACTCAAACACGCACTGTAATAGGCCAACACAGTTCCCTCGCCTTCCATACAAGTGGAAGTGGAGTCTGGTTGGCCCTCGTTGGAAAACTCCCTTCAGTTGGACCGAAGGGGTGCAGTCTAACTGATCCTACAGCCCCTTGTTCTTGTGTCAATGCTTACACGGCTGCAGCTGGCTCCTCTCTAACACTGCAGGGAATCGTAAACCAGAAGCCTGTTTTGTTGCCGACACCGCTGCCCCCAACGGTTAGAAAATAAGGCATTCCTGGTATGTTCGCAACCAAAACGAGAACTGAGCTATTTAATTTGACAAACAATAATTGAGCCCGTAACTACGGGAAATTATGTACACAACAAGTGTATATGAGTGGGGAGGGCTTAACACCGAAAATATCGTAGCACTGAAGTCCATCGTAGAGGCTCTACGACACTATGTTTAATTATATAAATTCGTGCTTTTTACTTTCCGCTACCCGAAGGGTAGGAAAGTATAGTAATCGGGTCAAAAAAAATTTGTCAAATTTGTCAAAATCAACACACTACTTTCCGCCACCCCCGTAAGTTCGAACGCCACCTACATATGCGGGCGCTATATCTTCTTTCAACGCATTTTTACAGGAACATTTATCGAGAACAAAATGTACGCAGTAGTTAGCTGAGAGTACTGCGAAAGTGTGATCGAAATCGTTTGAGCCATTTTTGAGACAATTGGAATACCGATAAATTAATATTCGACAAATCTCCTTTTCTGTGTTAACTTGGCTTATATCTCCGTTCAACATATATATACAGAAATAATTATGGAGAACAAAATGTGGGTATGGGTGACTAAAAGACACTCCATTAGGATTCATCACATCTGGTGAAGAAGTTACCCTGGAATTTACGGAAATGTTCGAAAACCCGTTATTTTCGACACATTTTGATTTTTATCTCTGTTCAATGGACTGTCAGAGGAACATTCATTCAGAACAATATGTAGGTATTAACAATTTGAAAACACCCTGTGAGTTTGGTGAAAATCGTTGAAGTCGTTTTGCCAAAAAGAGTAAAAAACCTATTTTTGCTTCATAGGCCTATATCTCTGTTCACCGTATTTTTATGGAGATATGTAGAGAGAAGAAAAGTTAGGTATTGATCAGTAGAAGATAATTTGAAAGTTTAATCAAAATTGTTAAAGCCGTTTTTGAGAAAAATGCGAAAACCCTTAGTTTTTGGTACATTTTCGTCCCTCCACCCCCCTTTCCTCCGGCCGAAGTCGTCCATAACCTTATTTTGGTGTCTACAAAAAATAACGAACAAAACAAAAAAAGAACCAGCTCAATCGGACTAGCCGTTCTCCCTCAAATCGAACTACAGACACACACACACGGACCACGCGCCGAAATTCGGTTTTTTAGACTCAGTAGATCTCAAAACGTAAAGATCTGAATAAAAACCAAATTTTTTATTTTATAAATAACTTCCCATTTCTGCCATCTGTGATGGGAGGGTCTAGAGCACATTGTGGACCTACAGTCTCATCAACATAGTTATCTGGCACGTAAACTTTTACATCACTACCCATGCGATTGAAAAAGAAAAAGATTTGTTTGCATTTTAAAGGCGGTCTATTGGTATATTTGATAAAGCAATGTAGAGACGTTGATTGCAACGTAATTCTCGTTTACATTTACGTTTTTTTCAAAGTTCGCAATAAAATTATTGTTTTCTTATTAATGAACTCCGGACGTTCCCACAATTTTCTCAAATTGTGAATGCCTGTTAGTTTATGTTGTTGTAAATAGAGGTATTTCTATTTTAAAAATCAAAAACAAAATAACATTCGCCCCCCTCGGACCACCCGAACCAATTCTCTGGATCCGCCATTGAGGGACAATGAACCACCGTTTTGCAAAATAACGCCTTCGCCACAACCAATCAACACAAATCGAATGCTTTCGTCAGGTCATCAGATGACGGAATGTCTAACTTACCGCACTAAAGTGTAATTCATTGTAGCTTTGAAGTATTCGAATATTTGACTTGCTCTACATTTTCTCATTCCCCCAAATGACCAAATGCCGTGGCAGCGGCGTGGATGTCATAAATTCGCGCTCGAAGGTTGAATGATCGCTCCAGGGAAGAGATTACGAAGCTTCACTTCAGGAATACGCCACGTGACGAAACCCGTGCAAAAAAAGTAGCGGCGCCAAGGAAAAATATGAAGGCGAAGAAGTTCGGCCTTGAGCTCGGAGCTCGTGAAATTCTAGAGCGAAACGACACCAGACGTGGAACGGTGGAACTTCGAGAGGTTCGACAGACGACTGCTGGGAGCGCTGGACGTCATACCACCGTCTGACAGTAAAGCGTTATTGTCGAACGAATTATAAGTCAACTGTTTCTATCAGCAAAAAAATAAGGGGTCAGTAGGAGTGAAACTAAACTTGGCCTATCTTCCCAACACGGGGGGGGGGGGGTCCAACCATACATGTTTAATTTAATTTGACGGTGAAGAACGTATGAATATATTTCACGACTTATTTACTGATTTAATTTCCGATTTCTCTCCAATGTCATTCAATGTCAAAACCACGTTGACGGATTCTTTTTCCAACAATTGCTACTTGATTTTCGACGGCTTTTACATAATGTAACGAGAATTTTCGCTGAATTCGTTAACAATTTTTACTCAACTCCTCAAAAAAGGTTACGTATTTTCTAACTATTTGTCAACTAAATTGAATCAACGTGCCAATGAATTATACACAATTTTATCGTAATTTAATGAATTGTCATTAACGTTTTATTAAGTTTCTTGAACAACTTTTACTTGTTTCTCTCATTATCTTTTCCGTACTTTTTTCACAATTTGTACTTACTTTTCGAACGACTTTTTGTCCTGTGACGACCAAAAGCACTATTTGAGATTTAATCATAAAAATCTTTACTCAAATCATCAAGATTTTTTAATAAACGTTAATTTTTTCCCTTTGTGAGATGCAAATCTTCGAAACTATTGTTGGCATAATTCAGTGGGTTTATGGGGGCCGTGTCCCAAATGGTGCAGCTCGCGGAGTTCAAGGGCCAATAGCATTAAGACTCGCAAAGCTTCTTACAATTTTCATGCTATTTCCGACGGTTTTTACGCGATGTTTTACAGAATTTATTAACAATTCACGACTTTACTACTGGTTTTATTGATACCACAACCATTTTGTCTCAAAGTTTTCAGTAAAAGGTTGCGTACTTCGTCCGCTCACTAGACCGAACCTCGACAAACCGCCAAAAGCAATAGAATCGTTTACGAGGCGGTTTCCTCCATAATTTGTTATTTTTTTTAACGGTCTAGATAATTTCTTCGTGAAATTCCAATTCGTGATACAGTCGCATTCGGCAATTAACAGCAGAGGAGGGAAGGAACGCCGCTCGCAACTGCAACACCCGGATGGCAGGGCCGCGTTGCGAGCTATAGTATAGCCACTCCCTTGTTCAGCTTGGTACCGATCGTAACAGCAGAACGGGCTGCGCTCGTAAGCCTGATAACACTCAATTCCTGTTGGGCTTCTCACGTACAAACGCTCCTGATGAGCAGGAAACGTACCCTCTGTGCCCCAACGGCGTACTAACCTTTTGCAGACAACCTGCCTCAACCTGGCGAGTAAATGTGCGATGATCATAAATCATCTCAGGTTTAGATTTCAATGAGCCCATGTATCAAACAAAATTAGGCTTGATATTTGTGATGAAATCTTTTTACTTTCCTTGGCTCTACGAAGTAGAAAGGAAAGTTATGTAATCGGCTGAAAAAAAAATTTTGAGTTCTCTTCAGATCTTTACGTTTCAGACCCCCCTGAGTCCAAAAAACACTATTTGGGAAAATGGTCTGTGTGTCTGTGAACGATTTTTAGAGAGAACCATCGTACCAAATCCATTCAAACTTGATATCTCGCTTGCTGGTTGCCATGGGACGCCAAAATAAGGGTTTGAACAAAATCCACCGAAAGTTAACTATAGTTATCATAGTGATCAAAACACCAAATATTTTTTTTCTCAACAACGGCTCAAACGATTTTGATTAAATTTTTTATATTGATAGCTCCTAACATGGCAACTATACCATAAAATTCTCATTTGAGGGAAAATGACGAGAGCAGCACAATAAATTACCAAAACATTCGACGAAATCCTTTGTAACGCGTTTTCCAGAGGAAACAACCGCACCAAATCAGCTGAAACTTGATGTCTAGCCCGCAGGTTATCATGGGACGCAAAAATAAGGGTATTGGCTAAATCCACCGAAAGTTAACTATAGTCATCATAGTGATCATAACACCAAATTTTTTTTCTCACAAACGGCTCTAAAGATTTTGATTACATTTTTTATATAGATAGATCTTGATAAGACAATTATACCGTAAAATTCCCATTTGTGGGAAAATGACGAGAGCAGCACAATAAACTATCAACATTTTCGACCAAAAGCGTTTTTACCGCGGTTTTTTTGTTTTAAACTCCGCTGGAATGTTAGTAGAATGTTTAACAAAATTGGTATAGTAATCCAATTAAATACCTACAGGGTGATTGTTTAAAAACGCTCATGAGATACATGGGGCTCACTCCAGAAATTCCTGAATTTCAACTACTGCCGTTTCGCTTACTACCAGTTCTAAACGTTTTTACCCAATAACTCTGCAAAAGTAATTACTATCATTCTTCAGAAAATTTGTGTTTACAGCCTCATTAATTATCTGTGAACCAATTGCTCAATAATGGTTCTGCAATGAGTACGAGGAGCACAATCAAATCTGGAACTGTAAGCGCTACCGCTTCCTACTGCCGTAAAGCGTTGTTTGACCAAGTTGTGAGTGTATAACTGAGTGATAAATTAATTGATTAAATGGAATTAGCCATGTCCAAAGTGAATTGTTGTAGAGCTAAGGAAAGTTTGTGTTGCAACGCACCAGATATTTTTAATACAACCTCAGATTTATTGAAGAAATGTAGATGCTCCCGCCACTGGGTAGAGCCGTGATTACTCGTACCATCCTTCGAGCTTTCTCGTATACTCCTCGAAGGCAATGAGCGTGCATTTTGACTCCGTACGCAAGTTCCGAACTACCTACAGATATTCATTCGCGTACTCGTAACTCATTACGCATAAGGCTTCGTGCGTTACCATCCCCTGGTGACTGTGCCTTGTTCGTTGTTAATTCTATGTAAGACCAGAAAGCTTAGCGCCAAGGAGATGCTTTAGCAGTTGGTTTCGCGACACTATCTTGCTATAAACGCGTGAGAACCACAGGGCAAATTGGCTTACTCGTCCAATCCCCATTGATGACCTCTCAACTACTAGGTCCAGCCCAAGGTCTTCTATCTTAACCCTGAACGCCTCTCTGGTGACTACTTGCTCAAATATGTGGCGCAGGTGTCTCGTCGAACTCATACGGGCTGTATCCAGTGCTAGCTGTTGTATTATCATGTGTAGCTGCTGTTGTTATGTTATGTAGGGAGAGAGGATTGTACCTGGTGGAGGGCAGAGGCCTGTCATTGTCGCCATTGGGCCGCCCACATCAGTCTGCTGTAATCCTCGATGTCCTAGCAGTCCATGGAGGCCTAAACAGTGCGCTCGACAAGCTTAAGTATGAAAGTTCCTTGAGTGAAAGAATCAGAACCTCAAACCCGGTTCTGGGGAGTGGTGAAGAGGAAAATGCACAGGATACGCATCATCTTGATTCTTTAGCAGGTCTCCATGACCTCAGATCTCAACATTTGGTAATTCTATCGCAAAACTGCCACTCAACATTTTTCCCCTCTACGTTCCTATCCCTCTGTTATGCACTCTACACACCCTCCTCATTTCCTCCCAATATAGTTTCATTCGTTATTTCAGTCAAACTCTTATAAAAGGGTATCGTCAACTGGATAACTATATAAATATACTTCATAAATACTGCGATTATCCGTTGAACGAAAATACATTGGACGAGGACATCGCACTAACTGATATATTGTTCTCTAGAAGTGTCGTAAAATGCACGAGAAGGGGAGGAATGTTGTGAGATACTTCACAATTAAACAAATCGTTGAATTGTCGCTTCAGTCGATCGTCTAAAAACATTCATTCAATGAATCGATGACCCACTTGATATTAACAAGGCAGCAGTTTCGTAAACCGGCAGTTCTAAAGGTTAGAAAGAAGCTGACGCTATTAAGCGGTTTTCCTCAGGCGCCTCAGCTACAACGCAATTCCTCAAACCTGAGGATCTGGAATAGAGCATTTTTTGTTAAAAGAAATCGAAGTTCGGCAGTAGATAACCGATAACTGATAGCGCAGAGTTATTGAGTGTGTTAAGTGAAACAGTCAAATATGGGGGAAATAATTGATCACGGACCATTTACAAAGAAATAGCACTTAAAGTGGACAAAATCAGTCCATTTGCCCTGTTCTGGAGATGACACATGTAGCAGACACGATTCCTGGTCCCTCGGGGGAATACGCAGACCAGTGTGTTATCATAGGAAATTTGAACATGTGAAGTCGTATTGTTAGCTCGTAAATCTAAGTGACGACTCACGATCGAAGATAAGTTAAGCCTTGGGAAAGGTTATGCAATAAATTTAAAACGTGTTAGCAGAAAAAATCGAGTCAGAGAATGAAAAAGAGCCAACGTTTCTTTTGACGAAATATTTCCGCCACTTGTCTGACGCTTAAACAACTAAAAATCTCAACTAATGTGTTGGGCGGTATATGTACGGTACATATTGTATTTATTATGGCGTTAATTTTTAAAAAACGCAGCAAATTATTACACAGCTGTTTATTATTCTCTAGCGCAACTTGATGTAGTCTCGCCCTTCCGAGACCCATCCCATTCGATTCGGTATCGAAAACTACCAGTAGACCATACGAAACCTGGCTACAACGGAACGGTGAAGACTAAATATTCCAGGCGCCCGTAGACATTGGCTCGCTATAATTACTGTCATTTCACCATTTCCGGTCTCTGAGAATTGTTCCATTCGACCCAGCATCTAAAATTTCTAGAAATTATTACCGATCACGGCGTATTTGCGATAAAACTGCCGAAATTTCGTTTTTGTTAATTTAAAAAAATTATTATCTGCCCATAACAACCGTGGGCTACGTCTGGCTGGATTGCCGAGCAGGCGGGCTCCACTAGGTACCAAATGGAACTTTCGTGAGAAAGAACGAAAGAGGGGGTTGTAAAAATATGACCGACAATACTAATAATAATATTGTTATAATTAATTGATTAAAATTAATAATTAATTAATATTTTTATTGACACATCATGCAGAAAGAATAATGAACCAAAAGTAAAAAGAAGTCTTGGAAAAGGATGTTTATAAAAGCAGTTTACAATAGACTGTCGATTAATTAAGATTTACTGACAATAACGCGAAAAACTACTCAAATCGTCCTGTTCTTTGGAGTTCATTACAAAAGATTTTCGACGTAGTTAGTTGTACTAAGAGTCTTTAGAGAAATAGGGTTGAGCTGTCTATCAAATGGTCTGTTTTGACACTTCACGTACCAATACTAGACTGGTACGTATATAATGATGCATTCCACATACAGGTCGCATGTTTTGTGCAGGGTTTCGTTACCTCATTCGTACAAAAGTTTTATTTCTTATTAAACGGCATATATTCAGTTTGCCAAGACACAAAATTGGTTAAAATGGATTACACATTAATGAAATGGTATTGAAGTAACAACAATTTTAGTTAAAGCTTTTTGTCCAACTGCCTTTAGGCGACGTGCACGTAACCGGCTCTAACGATTTTGATTACATTTTTTTTTGTGTGGACAGTTCTAAATGATTTAACAGCACCATAAACTATTCATGCTTTGTACTACAAATTATTTTCGATAACATTTTATTTTTTGAGCAGTTTTTCCTCATAAAGAGCAGAGTTCTCTCAAAAACAGCGGAATTCAAACTACTGTTGATCATTGAGCAAGGACTAACCTTAGTACATACGCAGTAAGAAGGAAAGCGATGTAATCGCCTGCAATGTTTTAGTTTTCAGCTTGTCGATCGCCAGGGGACGCCAAAATAAGGGTATGCTCAAAACCAACTGAGTCATAATGATCAAAACAATTTTTTATTTTTTCTCAAATACTGCTCAAAACGATTTCGATTAATTTCTTTCGGATGAACAGTTCCAAATAACACTGTTGGGCGCACAAGAGGGGGAGCTTGAGGATCGAAATAAAAATGAAACTCGGCATGAGGAGGACTGTATTATAGGCGCGGAATTGAGTTGAGTTAGAACTAAGCTGAGATCGAATACAAAAGGGCGGTACAAGGGTAGTACTCAGAACGCGTCAACTGGCGCAGGGAAGTGTCTCGGATGGAGAGAGAGAGAAGTTACCAGGACAAGAGTTGATAGCGGAATATGTGTCCACTGGGAGAAGAGCGGTGTGAGTTGGAGGAGGTAAATCGAGGGAAAGTACAAAAGGAGAAATCCCTTGACGTTGGAAGTTAACCCAAACTTAATCCCTGTGTTGGAGGAGAAGACGACTGAAGGGGCAGTTCTCGGACTTCCCCGCAGCATCACATGAAGAGGGCTGAAACCGTTGGGTTAGGCGGACGCACCAGGTAAAGGAATCAGCCTTTCAGCATCCGCTGAGCAAACACGGCAGTACCATACCAATCTCACGGAAAAATGACAAAATAATAAATCAGCACAAATTTTGAAGGATTTTAGCACAGCGTTACTTTATAAATCCCACTCAGATGGTAACGGAATACTCGGTACTGCACTAACAACACAAACAAACAAACTATACCGCGAACGTTTAAAAGCGCTCATAGCAGAATTATTATCAACCCCAGAAATTCTGAAATTCTAACAACACTTTCAACCATTTTCCACAGTTTTTATCCGACGATAAGAACCATGAACACGAACCTTCTCCAAAAAAATATACTTTACAGATTTACAAATAGCCTATATGCTGATGACTGGATAAAGGCCGTGTCATGAGCAGAAGCAATGTGATAAATTCCGGAACGTTAAGCACGTAGTTTTTTGCCAAAAAAAAAAGGTTGTTGATTTTTGAACAATTTATTTGATTAATTGCTAGGGCGGTAAAAATGACTAAATGTGCGAGGGTATGGCGAAGTTCTGTGAAGATATTTTCAACGGTAGTTTAGTAAGACAAGCTACCGATGGTTTCTAGGTCACCGCTTGCCGTCGTTAAAACGGATAACGACACATTACAGCTCGACTTTTGTCAACGAAGAGACGAAGGATCGAACTTACGTTCAAAGAAAACGATATCCTACCTCCGAAATAAAAGTGATCTAAGAAACGCCTCACAGGAACTGAGCGAGATTATAAAAAAAGCGCCCTCCGAAATTAAGTTACTCGTCGATAAATATGAAATAGAGACCTAGAGAGAGGATTTGGGCTTCGCGTAAAATATTGATCGAGCCTAACGATGCATTTAAGCAGGTGTGCGTTGAATTCTAATCGCATTTGCATGAAATAATCTCGCTATTTCGCATGGGAGCTCATGAAGATATAAATGGCATACGTTTTCAACTCCCCTTTCCCCGAATCAGCGATATTCGCCAACGATAAGCTCACTCTCAATAATTACCTTTTCTGGCTCGCTTTCAAAAAACAACTCGAATTTAAACACTTCGGTTGTAAAAATATCCCTCAAAAAGTATGATGGCATTGTAGATAGGAAGCAGCTCCAACGGATGAACACACGGATGGGCCCTTGTGAACGTAATTCTGCCATTTATCTAAATGAACTATTTATCATCAATATCGGCCATTTTAGAAGCTCGATTAAGACGCCATTTGATAAATTTCAACTTCTTCCTTGATCAACCCTGTACCTCTGACTTACCTATCATGCCCAGGATCTCTTAATGGACCTTGTCCCGTGAACCTTAATGGACAGTGTCCCGTGAACAGGTCACACACCATCCTCATACTTTCTCTCTCCACACTGAGGACCCCTCTTGATCGTTCCCAGGGGAGTCTAATAAATAACATCGACTGCCTTTGGCCAGGCACATCACAACAATACGCAGCCCTCCAAGGAATGCAGTGTACACGCATCGATGGTTTAAACCACACTATTTAAGCTACCGCTTTCGTACTTTCACGTTATACACAGTCACAAACTTCAGTTTCAGATAAAGTCTATCCTATGAACTCACTCGACTTCGCGTCCATATATAACAAACCGTTCAGAGAAACTGACAAAGATGACCCAACCTGAACATCGCACATCGAAATGGCATGCGTATGTATTTCTACTGCAATTCCTATTGCGCAAGTTTTATAATCGTGTGCCATTCGTGCTCTATGCTTGTGTAGGCGATTGAGAGAAACCGACTGAATTAAATTTTACATTTACCACCACGGGAGGCCCAAGAAGGGTATGAGCAAAATTAGTCTAAAACTAGCTACAGCTATCATAGTAATCAAAACATTAAACTCTGGTGTGGATTCTAGAGAGCCAGTCAGGATGAATAAAAAGCTTTCTCTAGGTCGACGATTCGCTTAATTTATTAAGCATCATCTGGGCTATAGGATATCACAGCAGGCAATTGAGTTACAATAAATTATAAGGTACAATTTCCCGAGGTTTGGTTTTTCAACAATAATTCTGTTCCTTATAATTTGTTGTAACTCAATTGCCTGCTGTGATATCCTATGGTCCTGATGGTGTTTAAACGTCGGCCTAGAGAAAGCTTTCCACTCCTCCTGACTGGCTCTCAAGAGTCCACACCAGAGTTAACTTCTACAGTCAAGCACGACCCCACACCGCGAAACATTAAACTTTATTTTTCTCAAAAAACGACTCTAAAGATTAGAGTTGGGGTTGACTTTTTGTATGGAATGTTCCAAATAACAGGACATTACCATGAAATTCTCATTCTCAATGACGATAGCAGCGCAATAAATTATCAAAAATGTCAAAGACAATCGATTTTGGCGCAGTTGTTTCCTCATAAATGCCGTTCATTCTGAGAAAAATTAGGGTGCTAGTACAATGAGCTTGTACGGCGAGGTTTTAACAAGGAGCAACCCCAGAAATCCCGGTTTTTACACGATAATTTCATAACAGTTAAGATGATCCTATTCATAAAAATCACCTGTGCAATTACGCTCATTAATGGTCGGGCCAGTAATAGAAGCTGCTCAAAAAATTCTACGTAAAGCGTTAAGTTATGTTGTACCAAGTTCAAATTGCTGAATGTACATGGGGCTGAGGAAAGGTGTGTGATGCGCCGCAACAGATATTAGTGCACAACGCCGACTTAAAGGTGAAGATGAAAGTTTGGGTACTTGGTTGATCAGGTCAAGTATCAAGGTTTACTTGGCCACCCACGTTAGAAATCTCTCTCCGTGCAGTAAAGCTGGCCAATGAAGACCGTTTCAATGGGCCACTCAATGGATCGACGTGAATGGCGAAACCTACCGTGGATTTGGGTGGAGCGACGGGGCTTATGGAATTCCAAACCGGTCAAAATCGGTCGCCCCACGCTAAATCAAAAGATGGGGCGGGTAAACGACCATTCTGGCCATTTTTACCCCGACATGATACCACGGGAATGCATGCGCCAGTTCATTAAGGGTTAGAGCCACAACAGATGGCTGTATCCGCAGGCAAGGTAGGTAGAAAGGAGCAATCCAACTCCTGCCCTGGGCTTTTATTCCTGAAAATCCTGGAATATACGACCTGGGAGGAGCTCTGGCCTTTCCCGAATAAGCACTCAAGCTCTTCAGGATCGCGACGCAGGTTTCAGGAATAATCTCTGGAGTGATATTGCTGTGAAACAACGACTGATATAACTTCCATTATGAACCGTCTGGTTCCAACCAGGGCGTTCAGGCACACACTGTGAAAGGAAACAGACTCGTCCTTCGGAGCTTCACGGAAAATTCCACGTCACAAAAAAATGTCTTTCGTAGTCACGTTAAGTGGGACAAGGACGGTTGCGGTCCACCTCACCTGATCCCCAAATCCAAGTTAAAGTATCTCCTCGACGTTTATTGATCTTTATCAACTGTGTACTCAAACGCGAGGGGATTTATCTTCACTACAGTCGCCTTCTCTTCCTTTTTCCCGTATTGACTCGGGGGAACAGAAACGCCGTAGGAAATTCCCCGCGGTTGATGAACGAGGGCCCTTCCGCCCTACTCCCTGAGAAACGACAGTGTTTACTTTGCATGCGCTGACCTCCGCCGCCTCCTTAGGCCCTTTCAGGCCTTTGTCCGACCATAAATACTCGATGGGCCTGACCGGTTCGAACCAGACATACCGGACGCCGCTCGCTGCACGCACAATTCCTTTCCCACCGAACTCCGACCGAAACAGGAGCGCGACGCCGCCAATTTAATGGGTCTGGCTGGACACCAACTGCTTGGCCAACACGTGGTGTGGAATAATCACGAATCATACGCTGCTTCATGCAAACTTGAAGTCAAATAAAAGGAAAAATTAACAAACGAGAAAAATCCACTCGGGATCATTCAAAATGCCCAAATACGAAAGAAAATAAACAACATTCTACGTCCCTTCATAAACTCGAGTATTCAATATAAATATTCAGGGTTTAAGTTTTCGTTTGACCCACTTATGCGTAAATGCTTGGGGAGAACATTGAAAGTACAGCTGTCGTTTGCTTTTTCTCCTCTCTGAGACGACATTAAGAACAAAATAGAAACAACTAGTGACGCTAAACCTCAGATATCAGAAGGGTTTGGTCGCATCATTACAAGGGCCAGCTGTAAGTCCTGAAGACCTGAAGAATAACGAAGAAAAGGTTGACGGTTAGGCGATCAACTTATTCAACTTATTATTAAATGGTGGATTCATAAAATAAAACTGTCCCTGTTAGTGCGCCTCTTTTATAAGCTCCTCTTATTTATTTCATGATTATTCTCAGTATTGTTACTTTCTTTAGCCCTAAGAAGTAGAAGAAGTAGAAAGGAAAACAAGTTGGGGGTTTTCAGTTGTTTTGAAGAGTCCCAAAAACTCCATTTGAGACAGTGAGATGTGTGTGTACGAGTGACTTAACCAAATCGGCGCTGATTTGAAATTTAGAGTGCCGATTATCATGGAACGCCAAAATCGGCTCAAAACACCAAATTATTTTTCTCAAAAACGGCAGTAATGATTTCGATTAAACGTTTTGTATGGGCAGTCGCAAATAACGCGACAGCACTATGAAATGATCAAACAGCACAATAAATTGTCGAAAATGTCGAAGAAAACAAATCATTCTCAGGAGAAATGTGGATGGCAGCTCGATAAACTAGACGATGAGAGTTTAATACATAACCGTTTCACTTGCAACCATTTCTCACTGTTTTTAGCCAATAATTTCAAAACGGTTCAAAAAAATCAAGCTGACAGCCATAAATATCACCTGAGTACTGATTGAGCGTTAAACATTGAAGGGTTCGTAAACATTCTTGTGAACATGCTGGCTTTTAAAGGCGTTTCGTTATTGACAGAATTCCAAGGTTATGTACTAGTTTCTATTTCTGTAACACGCCCGATAGCATTCAAAGCATTGGCAATCATTCAACTTGGAAATTCACTTGGCAAAAATATGTATCCTAATTCCGTAGCTGAAGATTTCCCAGCAAAATTGGAATACGGAAATAAGTTTGGATTTTGGGTCCAATCGCTTATGGTTGGCCTGAAACGTCTCAGAATGTACTGTTCCGCGGCTAATTGGATTGGCCTGAAATCTTCACAGAGACTCGCTTTTAGAAGATATAGCGGAGGCTGCTGAAACCATTGTTTGCGTACGTGTGCTGGGGCAGAGGCTTCAGGGTAGAGGCCTTCTATCCCTTCAGTATGGAATGTCTTCCCAGCTCAACTTTGAGGCGGATACAGGTCCGTTTCCTTCTTTGATGACTGTTGCTAAACCCTCGGCCGGCTCCTGCAGCATCCACCGAACTCAGACTTGCGGAGGTACAGCAGGTATTTGCCAGTTAGCCAGTCTTCCGATAGAGAGCTGTTGCTCGTGTGTTACCGTGCGGAGTTGACCACATGAGGAATCCCGTACCATCTGGGAGGAGTTCTTAATCTGGTTTTTCACCTGATCTAACTAAAGAACAGATCAACTGTGAACACGTTTCTTAGCCATCACTTTCTTCACGAACTCATACGTGTCACGTCCCTTTGACGAGGGTTCCTATCTCGCTTGCCTTTTCTCGAACGCCCATTCGTCAATGGCGGCAAGTTTCCGTTCTGAGGTAAGAACCACACGGAGTCCAGCCCAAAGCGGGGGAAGCTCCCAATTCACTTCCCACTTCCAACCATTCACTCAACGGCCAAGTCAACCAGTAACTGACCAATGATCACCTGGAGTGCCTCTGTTGATACAGTCTTGTAGGCCTTGGTGATCCACAGTCGTGAAGCTCTCTGGGCTTGGGCCAATACTCTCTTTTTAGTTTCCTACTCCAGACAATGGGGCAGTAGCCAACCACGCCTAGATAAATGACCTTGTACATGAGTATAGTGTCATGGTTACACACACCCCAAATGACTTTAGTAATTGCACGCAGTAAGACGGATACACTGCTTCAACTGGCCAAACGGCCATGAATCACCGAAGCAGCATCTTGGAACAGTGGTGGAGCCTCATGACAGTTGCACCACTTCATGTTCCTTCATCGGTATCAGCATCAGCATGTTTCCATATGTGTCAGTCGAATTAGATCCCAACTCTTGTATATACCGACGAACCCTCAGACCAACAAAACAGTTGAGTTCCACGTTCGTGTATTTTACATAATTTTTAAATGCTACAATGAGATGGCCAGCTATTCATATAATTTGTCACTCTGTTTGAGATTTTCTAATCCACGACAACACGCGGGCTGGTTAATATTCGAGTTCGAAAGAGCTGCACGAAAATCTTTTACGAAGCGAACTTTGCATGAGAAATTAAACGTCATGGTTTTGGTCGGTACCCTTCCGGCAGCCATAAACGTCTTTTCACTCAAATATCTACCGCAATTTAAGATTGATCACATCAGCGATGGGGTGTGTGTGGAGTGGCTGACATTGTTCAATACTTGAATCAAGCTTTCACCTCTTAACGGTTTTAATGCGACCTGAATCATTTCTAAATATTTTCTTAGCCGGTAGAAGCGGCCCGTTAGAGGGTTGCAAAGTGAACAATAGATTCATTAGAGAGTTCTCCCGAGATGCTATTCACAAGTCAGATTTGATCGCTGACAGCACCAGTCTGATTACTTGATGACCTATTCACTTTATTACCCAATATTCAGAGGTTATTGTGATTCGCTTCCACTCGAACGCTGTCTTTATTAAAAAAGGAGT
The DNA here is from genome assembly GCA_020466155.1 of Pachypeltis micranthus. Lineage (NCBI taxonomy): Eukaryota > Metazoa > Arthropoda > Insecta > Hemiptera > Miridae > Pachypeltis > Pachypeltis micranthus. The sequence goes on from CM035769.1 coordinate 48,197,256, forward strand.
TAATGCTGACTGCCCCGAATTCCCTACAATCTATTATCATTAGAACACGTTTGGCGTTGGCATCGAGCAAGCAGACCAATACTCTTTGAGCAAGTGAAACAATCTGAATTATCGATTGCACGTGTTAATTACCCTCAAGGGAATTTAAATTAAAGGCTAGAAAGACTTCTGCAGTAACTTTCTGCCACCCACGGTACATACCGCGGAGAAATGTTAGATCCGCCTAAGTATTGCGTTGATTAATTTCAATGGCACGTAATTAACAGAGTCCATGGACAGTACTGTGGTCATTCTGTTTTCTCCCGTTTCACGGAGCACGACTATTTCGCACGAGCATAATTATTGACCTCCAATTGGGAACCAGGGATTAACTCTACGCCAAAATACCACCGAAACCAAATCAACATCGTTATTTTTACCAACGCACTTATCGACTTTAAGCAATAGCCACACCAGAACGCTGCATCAATTCATTTTCCACTCATCTCGCTCCCCTTTTGAGTATCATCTAAACAAAATTGAACGAAGTTATTTTAGCCACACGTTCGTTTCGCCCCTTGGGGAATTGAGCAAACCGAAATTCAACCAATTATCCTCCCTGGCAGCCGAGGTCGTTGAGTCATTGCTTCATCTAGGGTCAGGGTCTGGTTCACTAGGTTTATTAAGTTTCGTCTAATTGCACGAATCCGCACAACTCTCAATCGAGCGAGCTTCATTCTAACAACAAATTTAATTCAAAAAACTAGTTGTACATAACGTAGTGTTGCGTGGCCACAACTTTAGTGTCACAACAGAGTTTGACACCAATTTCGGCACCGTTTAAATTAAAGTCACCCTCCAGAGCCGGGAACAGGTTTGGTCTTCAAGACAGGTCACGAACACATAGAGCTTGCGCGGCTTGCGATGTATTGAAATGAGTCAACAAGTTAGTAGGCCACATCCCTCGATCGGAGGTATGATTACAGGTTCCTGAAGGTTGGACAGGGACGGCACGTTTACTGGGTGAAGATCAGTTCCGTTGAGTAGGCGGAGGTCGTCTCCCCTGGACCCTCCTCAGCGGACAAGGCTTCAAGTTTGTCGGCCGTCGGGTCAACATCAAGGCCGATTCTGTTGACATGACTAAGCAAGATTTCAAGTCTCTTCATCTCGTGTTTGATAGAAGCCGCGCAAACCAATTAACGAAAAACTAATTATTTATATAATTGAAGATATAAGTTCTTTATCGAAGCGAGATTACACTACAACTCAACACACACTAATGCTCGAAATATAAATAATATACAATGATAATCTATACGCCAAAACACCTAATCAGGTATATTCGTACACGTTACGTGGAATATCGAGGAAATTTTATATAAATTTTGTCGCAAACTCGTGTTTTCTCCCCTTCCCACACAATTTGCCCTCAACCCTTTTTTTAAACCAACTTTATAGAGAGTACCCTTATATACATATTTAGGAACCACACTTAAATTAAAGGAGGAGGGCTGTGAACCTCGGGAGTGAGCAAAACAAGTGGGACACAGACTGGAAAGCGGTAGACCAGTCACTGACGACAGGATTTCTACTTTACCCAGTTCTTCAAGAGCTTCTCCAAATCGTTAAGACTGCAAGTTCAAACTGCCTGCACTGCAGGGCAACGGTGGACTATGCATGCCATACTATCTTCATGAATCGTGGGCTGGCATTCGTCTGCATCATATCAAATAGTGCAGTGCTGAGCTAGAAGAACATGGAGCTGGCTGATCCGAGGACAGCATCTCACAGGGATGAAGAATAGAGACATGGAGGAAAGATCGCTCCTGAACTTCCTCAACCGCTGAGGAGTATGGGAGGATGGGTGGGAATGGCGGCACGCTACGAGATTCTCTCGTACGGGTGAAGAGGACAAGAAAGAAGAGCTGCTAACGAACTAAATGGTTCTGGGTTGGTTCTGAAGACGCAAGAGTAAACTCAGGGGACCACTAAGACCACACCCTGTTTCTTACGTCCCATTTAAATAAATAAAAACCATTTAAGGGCCACAAATAGGACAATAATGCTCTCCGCACGAACTGCGCTGCCGAGTCCGAAAAACGCCATTTGAGAAAATTGCCCGTCAGAGAAAATTGCAAATCACCTAAAATTTGATATCCAACCTGCAGGTCAACATGGGACGCCAAAATGGGGGTACGAGAAAAGTCCGTACCAGCTTCAGTGATCTTGTTTCTCAAAGCCCGTGTATCGATTTCGATTAAATTTTTTGTATGGACAATCACTAATTACATAGATCTGCCTATGTGCTCTAAAATTTTCAAGTGCGGGAAACTGACTAGAGTAGCACTACAAAACATGAACAAATCGACAGTAATGGAACTTTAGTATTCCCCTAAACTCCTCACAAACAACGATAAATTCCACGGGAACCTTCCAGTAATTCAATGTGGTAAATATAAGATGACGATAGTTAGGAGCAATCCGATCAATTCTGGAATACGAACCGTCATTCAGCGACTAACTTCCTTCGAAGTATTTGTCCTATAACTCAAGATTAATGAACACGAACGTTCCACTAACTACACTTTGACGGCACAATGATGGTCCGTGACTCACGAAAAAGCAATGCAATAAATTCCGGAACATTGATTACTTCCAGTTTCTCGTTACGGAACGTTGAAGCTCACATAAACTGAGCTAAAAATAATGGATTTGTTGCTAGGCGCTAATTGCACAGGTATTTTTGCGTATTGCGTCGTTATTTTATTTTTACTTCTTCGGGTTCTTCTAGGTTTATTTGGGGTGTATAGTGCACAATCACCAACGCTTTCTTCTTTTCACAGGGATGAGATGATGTAAATGAACCCAATTAGTAGTAAAACGCCAAATTCAGCCACAGTTATTGTTAGCCACGGAGGATAATCGCAAAGCACTGACTGTATGCAGTCACTGTGCACTAATGAAATAATTCGCAGGTACTAGGCATTTAGTAACCAATCTTGTCCGCTGTATCGCCCTCACAACACAAATTATCGTGTTTTTGTTACTCCATTCCTTTCCCTCTCGTTTCCCATGGAACGGGTCCAGACGAAAGTTGTGGGACTAGTTCTATTATGAGTCTTTCCTAGAAAGATCTGGTATCTTCTACGTCGAAAAGTTGACCTTCGCTGACTCTCTCTGGGGCCACGTCGCCAGCCCCTCATTTACCCATCGAGTCCAAAATGTTTGAACGCTCATTACCGAGTAGGTGTTCAAGAATTGCGTGTTGATAAGTTGTGAAGTACACAACAGAAAACTTTAACACTATGTGTCATAGTGCAGTCCCCAATGAATTCTGTACAGCTGCTGTTTTGAAGATCGAAGAATTGCTTTATAACTAAGCAGAAGCAAGTCATTGTTTTCGGCCTTCCCCGAACGCAGAGTCCATCTTTCTGACCTCACGCCCTTTTTTGGTAGCTGTGGGAAAGTCCAGCTCTTCAGTTATTTCCAAGAGACAACAGATTTCTCCTTTTTCGGGACTTTCCAAAATATCCTTTATCGACTCCTCAATTTACTTTCCTGTCCAGAACACACAGCTCTTACCAAACTCCGTCATCTATCAGCTCTCGCAATCAACACTCATCTATCAGTTCTCGCTATTGACACTCCAGTGACTGACACTCATCTATCATGTTACTCCCAGCTCTACTGACTCTTTCCACCAGTTCACATATGCAGAGAACCAAGTGACTGTGTAATCAAAGCTCTATAGTGTTGAGCAAGTATATCAAGACAATCCTATATTCAAAGAACTATCGTCTAACCAAATTACCATGCAATCAACTCGTTCAATTAGTCTGTCTATTTCTCTCTCTTTTTCGTGCACCCAACAACTTCTTTCAAGGCAGAAACGAATAATACAATTTAAATATATTACAAACAACTTATAAATACAGTGTAATATAAAACAATGAAATGTGTTATATAGTATAGCTATCATATTATAGTTTTCTCAGGACTGCCATACTTCCAGCATCCACTCACAAGCTCATTTTTGATATAAGGTACTTGGTATCATTATAGCTTATATTTCCTATGTCTTGTTCAGTCAAGATTTTTTCATTCTCATAACAGTCTCAGCCCCTTTAAATTTGTGGAAGAAAAAAAATCATCAGGGGTGAAAAATTAACCTAAAAAGAGGCATTTGTTAATTTTTCTTCATCTCTCCCTTTTAGTAACAGCTGTGAGATATCAATCTCTAAATCAGTGATATACTCATATAATGCGCTCGCATACAGTAGGATAAAATGAAAACTGCACGTTCCGATTAAACTGACGTTTCAATTACGACTTCAACAACAAATTATGGTAAGACGTAGATTTTTTCACTTTCAGGGAAATCGGTGATTTTTGGACAACGATAAAAACACCGGAATGAGGAGACAGACTCCCCCCCCCGCCCCCTGAGTTATTGCTCAAGTACGTAAGCTTCTATGTACTTCACACTCCAACTCTCCATCCAAAAATACGAACGGACAGACAGTAACACAGGCTTTCATGGGTGTCTTGAGTACGTGGTCGTGCGATCACGTTTTCTGTGATATCGCTGAACCTGTCAACAGCCATAGACCTCAGAAACAGTTACGGACCTCTGCTTCTGATTTTAGAACTAGCAACAACGATGAAAAAATCTATCCTACACAACAAATATAAACGGAGCAGCAGACGAAACTAAACTTTTGAGAAATCGGTCCACAAGAAATTGTCAACGTGATTTTTTTTTTATTATAAGGATTGTGTTTATTGTTTTGTAGCAATTATCGAATAAAAAGTGAGAAATGGTGGTTGAAAGTCCAGGATTTTCCGGATCAGTAATGCGGACGGAAGACCAGATGCACGGCAGATGAGTCCCTGAGTAGTCGGTGAAAGCTCGGGGGAACTCTGCCGAGGCTTACTGGGGTCCTTGCAAACCTAAGAAATAGCAGCAAGTCCAAGCTGGCTGGATCTGGGATGAGGAAAAGCGAATGATGGGGTGGGCCAGCGACCATTCAGGCCTTAAGGGTTGTCTGACCCAACTATGGTACCACAGGACTGCACAGTCCGCAGCCTTGCGCCAGTGCCGTATGGGTATGTGGCTGCCTCCACACGGCAAGGTAGATAGAACAGAGCAATCCAATTCGTACTCATGGCAAGGCCTGAAAAAGCAGAAAAATGCGGTTGCCTTGCGGACCTTATTTTGGAGTGGTCTGCGTCTACAGTTCTGGGATTGCAGGGGTTCCACTGTGAAAAAAGGAAGGTTTCCAAACGAAGTTATTTTAATTCTGGGATTAGAGCTGGTTGCTCCTGATTATCACTATTAAACTCTCATCGTACAGGCTGCTTATTGAATTGCCACTGATGACACGGTCAAACAGTGTGTTTATAGCTGGGCAAGAGCAACAATAAAAATCCCCTATAACTGTTGATAGTGATGTAACATAACGATTAGCAATATAATTAATGAATATTCATAAGAAAACGTTGTATTTTCAGGGTTGTGCATCACTTGAGGCGGCCTTGGAACTAGTCAGCCGACTAATGGACCCTTCTAAATTCCAATGTGAAGGAACTGAAGCAATTCCGATATGATTCGTTAATATCAGCGGCCACACGAGTTAAAATGCTTTTTTTCGCGGTCTCATTCAAATTAATTATACCTTGGAAACGTCTGCCAATTGCCAAACCTCGCCCGCTCTGACTGAGGAACACCGTAATGCAGTATGGGTATCTTGGAAGTGAGTTACATGTAGAAGGAGGAAAGTTCAAATCGATCTTGGATTATTCTTAGGACCCAAATTAGCTCTCGATATTCTCTCTATTATCTTTTGCGTGTTTTACTTTTGCCAGGCTTAGCTAATTAGGTCATCAACCATGAGAGAATCAGCCCCCTTTCGACAACTAGTAGAAGTTTCGCGTTCCTCTAATTTCTATTTACAGAAACAAACCAATTCATATGGACTCAGCAAAACAAAAATGCCCATTAATTCTTCTCCCGTGTTGTACGTCGGTTCCTTCAGATGGAATAAAATCAAATGGTATAATGGTATAACAATCATTTCTGGCACATTTGGCACTAAAAGCTGATGATTTCCTCCCTAAGAAAACTGCAAAATCCTGAAAACCAGGTAGGTTTGTCAGATGGTACACCATGAAGCTTAAAAAGTAAGTTTTTATAATCAAAACGCCAATTTTTTTCTCACTAACGACTGTAACGATTTGGATTAAAACTTTTATGTAGACAGTTCCCAATGACGTAAACGAAGTATACATTTTACATCCGTGGAGAAATGACGAGCGCTATAAATTATCAAAAATTTCGACGAAAATCTCTATTTAGCTTTTTCTCATAAATCATGCTTATATTTTATGCTTGCTCCTAAAAATTGTATTGTTAGTACAATAAGTTACCCACACAATCGTGGTTTAGTAGCGGTTAGTAAATAATAGTTTTACGGATCAAACTATCGTCGTCAACCTTAACCTTAAACGCAACCAGTTTTTACTAGAATGTTATTATAAACTAACTGAAAAATAGATTTTTTAATTGCTAACGTGATGAAAAGTCGCAGTGCACGAAAGGCTGAGGAAAGTTGTGTGATGGACTGCACAGAACTACATTTCTTACAATAAATAAATTGTCAGTTTTAAACTTGCACATATACATTCTTAGGCACAAAATGGTCTAGTCTGAAAAACGAAGGGTTTGGGTAAAAGTAAGTGCTGAAAGCTTTTCATAGCCATCGCGTTTCGCCGGGTTAATGAATAAAGATCACGCGAGGAGTGAATTGTTTCAGCGAAGATTAATGTAAAAAGAAAGTAGTCTTGTAAGAGGGGGAAAAAATAAAAATAAAAAACACAATAAAGCGTGTTTCAGAAGGTTTTGAATCCGCGCCAAGTCATCCATTTGACGACCCCCTAGAAAAGCTGGGCGAAGGTTGTGACACAGTTCGATAGATGAAGCGCAAGGTTGAGGCCTAACGAAATCTCCGTATTAGGTTACTATTATACGGACTCACTTTTCCCTCGTTACGCGTTATTTCGGGGAGATGAGCGACGGTTAATCGGTGGATTGTTAAATGAACTAACGAGTTGCTCGACGGATCCTGAAAACGAGCCCTTGACCACACATTTAAACGGGTCGCACGCATGAATGACGGTTCGTGACTAAACCAAAAACTGCATTACGTCTTGAAACCAACTTGAAGTTTCCAGTATGAGCTTGGGCGTTTTCTCAGAAATTCCCAGTCAAAAAGTTTAGGAGGTTCGCACGCTATTTTTTTTTCAATAGAAATACGACAAATGCAGCGGAAATACACACGATCCTGATGTTGACTTCACAGACAATGCACAGTTCAATGTGGAAATGGTTCGTTTTCTTATGAGAGTTAAAACAACTTTGAAGGGGATCCATCAAATTCGACAACTGGGGCCCCTTACTTTTCAGTGGGCTTCTGAAAGATTTCAACAGAATGCGTACAATTCAATGGTTTAAAATTAAACTCAAACAGTTTACTACGCTGCAATACGAATAAGGATTAATTATGAAACCTAATTAAGGAGAGTTAATGAATTTTTCACAGGCTGAGTACACCAACTGAACCATGCAGAGCAGCCGTAAAAAACGAACCCTTACTGGACCAGATGCCGCCATGTCACACCACCGTAGCTGATCCTGAACGAATTTAAGACAAGCGACTGCACGAGCGACATCCAAGCCAGATTATTGCAAAGCAAGCAGGCGCTTACGGGCAAGAACGGAATAGTGGTGGAGCACTGAGTCTGCCAGGTCGAACCAGAGCACAGTTGACAGAGTGCACCATTCTACCTAGAATTATTAGCCTTCGGACTGTCAACCTCCCGAAAACCAGCCCAACAACAGCTATAGGAAAAAAGAGGCTGTGGCTTTATTGGAGCTTTGGCAACTTTCCGTAGATAAACACCACGGTCCACGCAGCTTCCAAAGTCCCACCTCTAACTGGGATCGGGGATTCCCCAATGAGGGAACCCACATTCAGGACTTTCACGGCGCCAAGGAGACCAAGACACACTTCTCAGTATTTACACCCTATCCACTAATGTCTAGTTGCACGTACAGACCATTTTTCCAAATAACGTTTTACGGACTCAATAGTTCTTAAAATGTTAAGATTTGAAGAGTACTCGAAATTGTTGTTTCAGCCAATTACATAACTTTCCTTTTTACTTCGTAGAGGTAAGGAAAGTAACAACCAAAAACTTTAAAACCAAAGATTCCATACAGAATGTCATAAAAAAGAGTTTGGTGCAAAACGTATTGAAATAAAAACATTTTTAATTTTTCATCCAGATTGCAACGTAAATCCGCAAAAAATGCGTTTGGGAGAGTCGGTAACACCCTACGTTAGTCAATACTTAAAAACCACTTTGGTTCTCATGAGAAATCCGGCAGCTTCTTCGGCGAATGTTGAATTTTTTCGTAGGAAACAGGTCGAGTCGAGCTCAGAATAACAAGACCGGAGATCACAAGATTGGTCGCCTGTCTGTTCCCTTCCTTATCAACGTTCCGACATACTTTTCAACTGTCGTTTATCTATCAACGTCGGCTCTTTTTTACACATCCCCTGAGTTAGGTCCCTCGGGCTGACCATTTAATTCACAAGTGGATCAATGTAATTCACCCTTAACCCGATTCACGTAGGCCGTTGCCGGCAACTCCCAGCAACGTCTCAAGAAGAACGCGGTGCTACTTTTTACAACGGATCGCTCTTCGTCGGCTCGCCCTTCTGGGCAGGATTAGGATCGTTTGAATTAGGGCCATGAGGGTCCTTAGAAGTTTTATTAATCTACCTTACAGTGGTTCACACGTACACCAAGAAGTTCCAGGCATGCCCCGCCTCTGTAATGAGCGACTTTACACGGAGAATTCAGTCTGAAGTTTGCCAATTTCTATGTTTTGGTCAATCGTAAAAATTGTTGATAAGTTCTCACAGAAGTCTGAACAAAAATACGAGAATTGGAATAATACCGCACAAAACCCAAACATTGGTCCGCCAGTAGCCTACCAATCCACCATCTGATGAGGTTCAATAATTTCCGAGTCAATTGTTTGGTTTATTTTGAACTCCTAATTGCCAACTAACGTTGTTCGACGATCCACTGCTCTGATAAATAGGACCGTTGCAACGCGTTTAGATTTTACCTGCTAAATATTTTGAGTTGTTTGGGATTTCGATCGGATATACGTTGTCTTTGAAAATGGCAATTGATTGTGGCAACCCAATACGAAATACGAAATCATTCACTGTTCAAAAATAACTTACGAGTTATATACAATGAAGCCCAGATTGGCGTTGCCAGCCTTCCTACATTAAAATAACAACCTGCTTGCACACTGGTGCATCCTCAATGCTGTAATTTCGGCTTCTTGAACTGTGGTAGACAGTGATGCCAAACAAACCCAATGGGATGATGAGCCGTGTTGGCCTGCTGGCTCATTGACCCGTGGGGGGGGGGGATGCTAAACACACCGTCTGAAAGTGCCGCTAATGTGTCAAATGAATCAGCGCAGCATCCCTAAACTCAGAAGGCCTGGCTGAGCTCCGCACAAACTCAAGACCAGCGCTTGCAACGCCCTGAATGGTTCCCTGCAGTACAAAACAGGCATAATCAGCGCTAGAAGGGAATAGTGACCGACAAATATAGAACATGCCGTCACACCGAATCTACGAAAGAGAAATGTTACATCATAGGTCAAGCTGGGTGAGCGCAACAAAGCAGATCAACCATCATCGCATTATTTTTATAATCAACAGAAAACACACGACCAGGAGATGCGATACGTATGGATCCAATGCCAAAACCAAGGACCTATGAATGACGAAACCTGCGCAGGCGAACACGGATCACGCGCTTATTTCAGAAAATACCACGCGAATTTCATCCAAATTGAAGCCGTTTAAAAAAGTTCCGTTGAAATCCCGTTTTCTATTCTTACGTCTACATTTCCATCGTGTTTTACCAAAACGTTAATGGAAAACAAAATATAGATATTTATTAGTACATCCCAAATTTAATTAATTCGTCGGCAAATTCGAATAAAATTTGAAAACCCGATAGTTTCCAGTTCATTCCGTTCATACTAGTCAAAGAGCAAACTGAAATGGTCATCAATAATTCCCCAATAGCTGATACGTATCACAAATCGTGATATCCGGCCAACGAATTCGTCACTCGGAGAGCGACTTCTTCTCAGTAATGCACCACGCACATAGAGGTAATCGTGACGAGATGAAATAAATCCGGCCACGATCCCGCCCTCAACGGGAATTCCGAAGTGGATAACGTCAAAGGTGGAAACTCACGTTCTGACAGGAACAGGATTTTCCTTCTTTTCATTATTCTTATGATGTGACGTAAGAAATACGGGATAGCGAAACGGCGGCAATTACAAGAAACTAAGATGACGGTTGTGTTTTTTTAATCTCGCCATTTAGTCATTTTTACGCCATAAGATCGTTAAGGAACTAATTCCGATGAAATGGGATGCAGGGAGCACCTGAATCTCGGCGCGGCTGCCTCGGCTTAAATTATCCAGGGTAATTCCCGACTATTTTGAAACGATTTACAACTTAGAAGTAAGTGTGCGGGAGGAGGGGGGGCACAAAACTTCTCAAAAAGCTTTCACGATATTTCGCAACCCACCAGAAGGGAAGAAGAGGTTATTTATGTACTTATGACTACAATAGGTGTATAACAACAGAGGCGAAATTACAGGCGTGGGCAGAATGACCATTTTGGAATAACTAAAAATACCACGTTCAGTAGGAGTTCATTCTCGAAATCTCTCTTCAGAACAAGAACAGTAAGCTTAACAGTTTACCTTCATTTTCTAATAGTTTTTACCTGATGTTCCTTTTTTTGTGTAACACTTATTAACGATATTCCGTATGTTTCTTAATAACAAAAAAATGTACTCACTTTCCTAATGCCTTCTGTATGTTTCACCGAGTTTTAGTCAACTTCCTAACATTTCATAAACATTTTCCCATCGTTCAACTTTCATACTACATTTCCCTACACCTATCAATCATTTCCTGACTCTAGTCAGTGACTCTACAGGTCTGTTCCCTTATCAAAATAACTCTTCCTTAACACTGAGAGAGTGAGATCAGTCGAAAGTCACTGAGGTTTTGTTTTCGTTGTCGTGTAAGAGCCCAGGCATTCGCTCAGCATCCCCTGAACCCAGAAGTAGTTTGCCATTTAGCCAGTTTCCCGGAGGAGGGCTACTGCCCGTGTGTCACCGAGGGAGGTATGACCCTGGGGAATACGCACCATGTGGGCGGAGTTCCTAATCTGATTTCCCACCTGATCTAACAATTTACTTGGGTGGCAAGTTTCAAAGGGAGAGATCAACTGTGGCTACATTTTTTATCATAACCCTCTTCGCAAACTTGCCTCCTCTGTACTGGGGATGCAAAACATCCAGGATGGAGAGTATTTGAGGAAAATTAAGTGTAGCTGTGCATTGAAGTCGCCATGTCCAACAAGGAACTGGCTCGTCCAGGGGTCTGACTCAACCCTCTTCCTCCTAAGACATTCATGAATGTTGGGTAAGAACTCGTACGTGTCATGTCCCTTTGACGAAGATTCTCAAGCCACTTGCCATTATCTAATGCCCATTCCCAGTTTTCGTCCAGTTGGTAGGTCTATACAGAAGCTCTACACTCTCCACTGTCTCAGTGGCAAGTCAACTGGTAACCAGTGATCACCTGGAGCGTTTCAATGGATGCTGTCTTGTAGGCCTAGGTGACCCACAGGAACGCAGCTACCCCAGACAATTGGGCAGTAGGTCATGGTAGGGTTGGCCTAAGTGGCCATTTCCCATAAGGTCACGTGGCACTAACCTTGTGAGTTGAACTAAAGTTATTGGCTAGTTCGCAGCATTTCGTGAGGGATCGAAGCACTTCATGAGTTTCTGCCTCGATTTGGTGGATCGACTGAGCATGACTCAGCACAGTCAAGTCGTCCACATAGGCTTATGGCTCGCGGCCAGTATCCATGAGGCTCCTGAGAAGACCATCGAAGAAATCGTTCCAAAGTGCTGGTCCGAGGATCGAGCTATGTGGACACCCCTTCTCATCGTTCTCTGAACTAAGGCATGCCTGCATTCGATCGTAGCAGTTTTGTTAGGTAACTTCTGACGAGCAAGTATAGGGTAATTAGGTAATGCCTGGCATTTAAGCTGATTGAGGAGCGCTGTCCACCATAAGCTATCAAACGCTCCACCGATGTCAATTAGAACTAACACGACGTATTTAGTCGAGTGCTCCCATAGATACATTGCAGATTTCAACAATAAAAATGGCAATATACAAACAAACTTACAATGTACTTGACAAACACAGTCTTCGAATGGACAAATGTGGACAAAAACCTGAAAACAGCGTCTTAATCTCAAATTTTTAGTTGGATTGAACAGAACCAAGAAAACAGTTCGCCTATGACCAGAACATTTACGACAGATTATGATAGGGTTTCGTTCCCCATACATTTTTTTATCGGAAATGTCAAAATGTACCTAAAAAGTAGGTCGAGTTTATCGTATTTTTGGCACAGATTTTGTTCAAACTAATAAGCGCGTGTTCTTCATTGCGATTCCTATAATCCGTCGAACTGAGATACGGAGTAAAAATAGTTTCGCAAGTGAGATTCAGTGACTTCCGAGTCAATTTTTTATTTGTGATTTCATCAAAAACGGCGTTAACGATTTTGAAAAAGCTCACGATATTCGAAGAGCCTTCCGCAGAAAAGGGCAGTCTGTACGAAGCATTATCAAATTTACGCAGGGAAAATGTGTAATGCGTCACATAGGCAGAGCAGTAGCAGAATTTGAGAAAAAAATAGAAAAATTGGCACAAATCTACCGTTTTAATGGCCTTGAACCAACGGGAGTCGCGAAATGCGAAAGTAACTTCAAGTGAAAATTACTCCTCATCAGTCAGTTAGTATTGAAATCTTGAAAAAGCCTCACGAAATTCATGAGAGAGAGAGAAAGTGACTTGGCATTGTGACATAGTTTTCTCGCCACCCACGGAGAATTCGGCAGGGAAGTGGCACTGAAAGGGATGGGCCGGGGTGGAGGGGGGAGCTCCAGCAGAAAAATGTTGGCTCTGGGCAGTGATGCAAGCAACTAAATTTGCTCCAACTTGGCACACGAACAGTCGATGTTTCATAATTCGGCCGTTGACCCACGTAAGCAAATCATTTTCGTTTTAACCCGAGGTTTAATCTCATTTTTACGTTCCGGGACGTTTCCTAGTAGTTTTTTTTTTACAAGCGAAATTTCGGCCAAGTGGAATGATTCGTCGCAAATGATAACTCAACGCGATTTTTCTCTCAGCATGAACGCAACTAGGAATAGTAGCAAATAAGCGACTGCGAAGATTAAAATAGAGGCCTACGGGAATAAGCCAGACTTGGCCGGTGACGTTAGTTATCTTGAGAGCGGACGGAAGGTACGAGAATTATGAACTGTGCCGCCTGTGCCGCCTGTCACCTTCCGATTTTTTCTTGCTTTCGTTTCCTTGACCCACAAGGAAATGGGCTAAAGGCTCTGGCAGACGCAGGGGTCTGTTCAACGAACGCCTTTTAAGAATCGTTACGTTCGCGCCCTTGACGAAACGATAAACAATCTTTTATTGGTGAGTTCCGAGAAATTCTTCAGCTTCATCGAAGAGCGATTATTGGGAAAATTCATCTTGAAAGACATTAAACTGGCAACGACTGCAGTGGTGGGAGTGCTACAATCAAACATCACACAACTTTTTTGAGATTTTTTCATTCCGCCGATTCATGTATTGGGTGGTCGCATATTCCCCTATTATGCAACTTCGACGCTACAGTTCTCAGTAGTACGTACAATTCTGAAAAGCCCTACCCACAGCAACGTGCTCATTAAGTTCATTAAGTGTTTAAGCCAACGCGAGCAAAGATTAAACCTTCTTTATTGTTTTCAAACACATATGTAGTAATTTAAATTAAATGTTAGAAAATTTAGTCGAATTTCGAGAAAACTTAATAAAAGTCGTTGAGAAGTTAAGTACGTATTGTTGGCCAATGAGTAAAGATCTGCAGAAAACTCATTTGAACACGCACAATCAACTACCAATAGTAAGGGAACTTCACACTGTGGAGTAAAAGAATAGGAAAGTTCGAGCTACTCGTTGGTACAGAAGCAAGCATGTGAAAATAGCATAGCGGTAGAAGATATTTGATGCTATATAATGAAGTCCGGCAAACCCACGACGAAGGTGCACTTCTATGGGAACTTTTTTTAAAAATCGATATAACAGTTGACAAAATGCGCTACTTCTAAGTCCTCTTTAAGCTAGATTGTGCTAAGTAACATGCTTTCTATATGCTCAATGAAAAATACTTCAATCTATAATTCAGAGAAAAAATAATAAATACAAATAAGCTTCTTCAACAACTAGATGCCCTAGGTGCACACTGATGTACATGTCTGAAGGTGTTTCTTGAATAGAGAAAGCTCTTCCGTTTCTCTGAGGTCTTTGGAAAGTCCATTAAACACAATAGCACCCCAGTAATCAATAAGGCTTAGCCCTGAACTATCTCTACCGCGGTGAAGGGGACTAATACCACTAACGCCTGGGCATGTGTGATCCCAGCGATAAATGAAATCCATATAGAACCATCCAGCGCACAACCAACAACGCTCGTATTAGTAGCGTCGAAGTCAGACCTGCTGCCCAATGGCATCCACTAATCCCATTCAAATACACCTATTGCACTGCACGTAGCTGTAACTTGGTTGTTGAGGGATGAACTTTTGTGAACCAGAACACTTTTTTTCCCCCAATACTGGCAACAAAGAAAGCTCCACTGCTGCCTCAGATGGGCTTATTGCGTGGCGTCCATGAGCAACCTCATGTCCTCTCGGTTCCTCCCTCAGATCCCATGGAGCTGGTGTTCCCTTATACGACGCTCCCAATACGTCATTCTCGCACGATAACTATAATGTAACAAGCGTAATTCTCAATTGCAGGCCATATTTTGGTGGTGCAGCAAGAAATTGACCACTGAGACATGGAACCAGATTCGTTGAGAAAGCTTTGGCCAAAATGAATAATACCTTCTTTCGCCTTCCTGCCTCTAGTAGCGAGAAAAGATGAGCCGAGGAATTGTTGGATTCCACAACTAGATTGAAAGCAGCTCTAAAAAAAGGTCAATACTCAGGGACGAGAACCAGGTTCACGTTGCATATTGTTCTTGTAACTCCGCAATAAACCACGATAGTTTGAATTACGTTCAACAAGAAAACATACGCACTTCTAATTTGGTTTTATGTCCATCACGAGTTCATCTGACGCAGCGCGATTTTGGGAAAGCAAACACGGAATACTTTCACGAATTCGGTCAAGTACAACTATAATTAAACGACGTAGGTCAGGGATATTTAAGATGTTGCCAAATTGGATTAGCCGAACCGGAGAATCTGAGCCCCCTCAACGATTAAGAAATTGGCGAGGCACTTAAAAAACGACGGACGCGTTTTGATTAAAATTTAGGTGCCCTCATTCTCTTTGGCGTATAACTAAAACGTTTTATGGACCCTGACAGGTAAATAGTGTTCCTGCTAGCGCCAAATGTAGACTTGGAGACAACTGTTTGAAAACTTCAACAATGCGGATTGTAGAGCCTCTTAAAGTTATACCGACAATCGTGATAAAATTCATTTTGGCAACCGGTATAGAAAGTAACGATATGTGCCAGAACAGCATTTAAACGTCAACTCAATCTCATCGTAACACATGTAAATCTCATAGAGGGAACTTGTTCATAAACATCTTATAGAGTTGAATTTGTTGGGTGGAGAACCGCCATGAATTGGAAGACGCTATGAATCCCAGGCAGGATTTGCTTTACAGAATCTCATCGCTTACAACAAACATAAGAATAAGTCGCTAATCGAAACGTGAGAACGGCATACATACGCCTCGAGATGTCGAGAATTGCGTCCACGACTTGTGACTTTTCAGCGACAGAATTCAATATTCTGAGCTTAACTACAAATGAGCTCCAACCCGAAATCCAGTCCTCGATATCTGGATAAGGTAGTTTCCAACAACTTCGAGAAAATCTGGATGACGCTCTAGCAAATACACGAGAGGGCCAGTGAGGTCAGTGCGTGATTAACAAGTCTCATAATCGATGGTTCTATGCTATGAAATAAATTATGTGGTTAGGAGGGTTTCCGAAGGCAACAAACGAGAAATTGTTGCTGATAGTGAGGGGCCTTTCATAGTGGTCAACATGATGCTTCTGGAGATTTCCTCGAACTCCTTTTGATTAGTACTCATGCCCACCTGTTCACAAACTGTAAACGTCGACTGAAATTGGACGAATACCGACGACTCCCAAATTAATTTGAATAGAAACATCATCTGAGGAACCTAGAGCCTCTTTCCACGAAAAAAAAACAGAAGCGGAGAAAGTGGGTGAAGGTGGCCAACTCGGTTTTAATCACCTGGCTTCTTTCTCCCAGCAATACGACGCTGCTTTTAACGGTAATTAAACCCAAAATGAGTCAGGGTTGATTACATCCTCTCTTTAGTTCGATCAATATTCTAAGCTAAGGTAGCAACGAAGGAGGGGTAATTAAAAGTTCAGCGGACGAAGGGAGGTAATTGTCAACAACACTTTATGTCGACGTGGAAATCATTCGTTGAGACCTCAGAGCACGCACTATGGTACTTTCTGATTTTAAAGGTTCAAAAAGCGAAGGTTGGCGCGAATGAGTATGCACCTGGTGCAATGGAGGTATATTGCGTTTTCGTTAGGGTCGTGTCTAATCACTGGCATACGTGGAAGGCATCTGACACCAGAATTAATTGCCCTACACTGATCCTATGGAGTTGCACGTGCTGAAAATGGGTCTAATAATTTAATTCCCTGTTCACAACGTTTCTATAGAAATATTTATAGAAAACTGAAGATCGATACCTCGAGATCAATTAAAACCATTACAGCAGTAATGGTTCAGGAACGCTGCGAAAAAGAGAACCATGTAGCCACATTGCAGTCTCTACTTATGCCTCCCTTCTCATCGATGGAAACTAAACATTACGTTATTAAGGTCTCCGAAAAACAAAACACAATAAAGAAAGAAAAGGCTCGACCAATTCAGTCCAACCTCTCTGCTGTTTATGTTTTCGGCGAATCACTATACTTGCACTACATTATACAAGGAAAGGGTGGATTTCTTAATGGCCCTAAGAGATCCCTTCAACAAGTACAGATGAACCTCTATACTCTTTCCCTAGACATTCCTTTTCTTTTGTGGTGTTTGATAATAGCGCATGTACATTCGTACGACTACTGTGAACATTCGCTTACCTGAACAATTTTTTCAACTGAGAAACCTGAGAGAAGTCCGTATTCAATTATTCAGATGAAGATAGGTCAGCAGTTTTCAGTCTTACCTGTCAATAGTAAGGAGTGTATTAGCAATCAGTTAGAATAATAACGAGAATAAAACACCCTATGTACAACGTTAAAACAAATTTGTGAGAAAAGCTCCTGACGTTTAATCCAACGAATATTTTAAGTCGTCATAGGTTATCATGGTACTTCGTAACTCGTGTTTGGCTAAGTAGCTCTGCAGGCCGGTTTCGCCCAAGATTCCCCCAATCATAGTTTCATCAAATCGAACAGTTAAACGAAGAATAGCGCAAGGGTTTCACCAACGAAATCAAAGATTATCACATGACGTACCATTTAACCAGCGTTTGAACGTTTGTTCAACGGATGGATGTGTTGGCCCTCCCAATAAATATAATTTTGAAGGCAGCATACTAGTTACTCAAAAACTGAATGCGTAGGTAGTTATTCGTATCTCGAAAACGTTGTTTCTGTGCGTTTTGCTTTGAACAACAGTTTTGCAGGTTTTCTCTGACACCAACGAAACGGTGTCCTCCTCGGACTCATTTTTGTGGATGTCGAAATAGAAATGAATAACCGATAATACAATAAAGAATAGAGTAATGTGAATAATATCGTACGCTCGCAAACAACAATCTCAGATGTAAAACGACGGATCGACTTAAATCGCTGGGTGCCAACATCGGACCTTCAATTCACTCATTGATTTACTCCATCAAATCGTCGATTCATTTTAAACGGCCTCGCGAAACGCAACATCACCATTTGATAATTGAAATCTCTGGTTTAGTAAGTGTTGACGATATGTTTTGTAAAAAATTTACCTTAACCTTCCATTTCGGTTGACGAGCGTTTGAGTTACGAACCTGAAGCTGATCTGAACTGAAAACGTTGGTCTCAGCACATTCCCCTTTAAACTTTTAATAACTCCTGGATGTTAAGTGAGCTTAGAAGACCGAATGAGGAACTGCAACGGTACCCGCAGTTTGGAACTGCTACTGTCACTGCAGTCTCCATTACGCAGCTCCTCGTGACGTAAGTTAAAACTTCCGGCTCTCTTTCACAGATCTGACAACACTCGCTTTTTATTAGAACAGTTCCATACGCGTATCACCATCCAAAGAGCAAATGCAAAATAAATCGCAATTCGCCGCGTTATTTCTACTCATTGCTCCCTGAGAAACTCCTACTGAATTAAAAATACATTTTAGCTATAGCAGTTGAAGGCGAAGGTATCAATCACCTGAACAAAATTAGACTTTAAATCGCACGAAGAAATTAATGGAGTTCCGGATCGGACGTAGTTTTGCACGCTGATCCCGAAATAGCGTAAAACCCACACATTCGAAAATATCGTTCTTCAATGGAGACTTAAAACCCCGTTAACGCCGCACAATTCACAAGGCATTTTTTTCATTCAAAATCCTGGCTTTCAACATTTGCATTGTACTATACAGAACACTACATTTGTACGCTTGCTGAAATGCTTCTTTTAGAGGGAGTGCTTCAGGGTTGCGTGTCTGTTGATAGATTTTTCTCACATGTTATTAACGCTCTGCTTCAGGGAATCAAATACATCAGCCCATCATGGGTCGTTAATCGCAGTGTGCTTTTGCCCTTATGTTCCTCCTCGCCCTTTATAGATCAGCTCAGTTAGCGAAAATCAGGTAGTGCTTGTTAAGCAGCATTTTCACCCAAGGCCGCATGATGATTTATTGGTGGCTTCTACTCAAGCCATGTAAGTTCAACTTAGTAGCCTGGCTAGAGCCGTATAATAGACGTATGGTTCAGGTCTTACAGTTATGTGTGCAACGAATTGCCTGTATAACGACATAGTAACCAGCTCAAAGCTGAGCACTGCTACCAGATCCTGCCGTGTCTAGTGAGAGGGAGATCCTAGGCTGAAAGGGCTGGAGGTCATGGTCACTATTATCTTCACGAAGGCCTCCAGAGCTGATTTTTTGAGACCTCTACTACCATCCACCGAGCGTTGGCTCGATGTGGTGTACAAAGCCTGATTTCTTTATGAGGCAAGCCTCATTTTCGGTGCTAAGCAGTCGAGGAGAAGGGGGCTGGGAATAACAATTACACAGTATCTACATTTCGTAAGTACTCCATAAGAGTTTTCGTAGAAAAGAGTTGATCGGAATTACAGTGTCCGTGTATATACGTCGTAACGTATCATCAAATTTACAAGTGCTGTGAAAAGTTGAATGATTCGTACCTGATATTTTTCCATTGAAGCCTGATAATATGTTTTTCTTGGTTAAGTTGTTAAGCGTTAAGAAAAGTGTCCTCATGGTTGAAAGTATCCTCAAGATGTGTTTACGAGTATTTCCTTGGTACATATTATTAGTATATTCAGGAATGTACCAGTTTTAATAGTTTGTAAAGAGCCTTCGAGAACATTCGAGATTAAATCACCGTTAAGGATTTGATAGATATTTCTACTCATTGACTAACTTCCTCCACTTCACGGTGCGCCGATTGTTGATTCGTACTTTGTTATCAGTACGCTAAACTTATTGGATACGGAAGTTCGCGTTTTGTGCGGTATTTTCGCAATTTAAGATTAGTTTTCGATATTTTTCTCGGCGAAGAGATGAAGAAAAATTTCGGAAAAAGTACGGAACCACGATGCTCCTGAGAATGTATGACAGGTATTTTCGTTGGATCACATTACAACTGAATTTAAGAACGTTAAATGATACTCTTTAGTAACTATTCACCCATTTCTTGAGAAAAAAAAGGCGATGGGTATAGCTCGAAGACACGATTTACGTTATTGTTTGAGTGGGACTATCATTTGATCTAAACTGTTAAAGAACTTCCTGAAAAGGTTGTGGAAACCCCTTTCTTGCTTCTTAGGCCTGTATTTCTACTCACTGCATGTGTTAGTTCAATAAACTACCTATACGGTGAGGGTTTAATAACGCTCATAAGATAATTAAGAGCGACCCAAGAAATTCAGTAATTCAATCCATGCAGTTTCCCTCACTAACATTTCTCACAGTATTTACTCCATAATTGCAAAACAGTAAACACAACCGTTCTAAAAAACCATGTTGGGAGTTTCATAAATTACCTATGCGCTGATTACTAAATCATCATCTTACCGAGTACAACAGGAGTACAGTGTTCCTAAATATTGACACACAGAGACAAAGTCACGAACGTTATTCATTCCCCAAATCCACAAGTGGAATTGGTGTTGCCAAATAAATGCAAGGTAAATTTTCGAAATTTGATCACAACAATTATTCTTTCCAACAAACTGTGGTTTGGTAACATCACTGTTCTATAAACTGCTTTCGGAAATGACCAACACCGGACCTTGCTGAACGCGCTGGCAATCGGTTTCTGACCCAATGGAGCCTTTCAGAATCAAGGTTTTCGATAAAATCAACGCTCGGGGTATTTTACTAGAAAACGTTTCATACGTTAAAGGGAGCATTCGCGCGCGCTACCGAACAATAGAATCGCTGAATCACCGCTGTAACATCGGTACAACAGTTAACGCTCGCCTGAATAGGAAATATAATTGGTCAATCACCAAATGAATTCATGCGCGATCGTTTTTAATCGAGTCAGTAGACAACTCGTAAGAAACTTTTTTTGAAATATTACTTTCAAAGGAGACAAAATTGCTTGATGACCGCCATCCAGTTGAGGGAAAACTGTTTGTGTGAAGGTCGTTGATTGTAGCTCTCCATTTAAAAATAATCCAAAACGAATTATAAGCATTGTTGCGAAAGAATGGTGTGCAATCATCTGCGGTGATCTGTTCCATTTAGACGTTCGCGATTAGATTCTTCAAACACGCTCTTTCATCTTTATTTACTGGGTTTCAACTTGAGCGCGGAACGCCACTAACAGTTATGATATAAGTTGATGGTCGTTTATCCGTATCTGCTCCACACACCTTGAGTCAAGTTCATCGGAAACGTTTGGTTCAGCGTTGCGAGAAATTCGATTTCGCGTCAAGGCGAGCTGCCTTTACTTGAACTAGAGAGGACGAAAGAATTTAGGGGTTCCCTCGACGTTGTATCGAGAACCGCTATTTGCTGAGTAGCGAGAGACGAGGTTATCCTTTGAAGGTATTGCGGTCGTAATCGGGTCGTTAATCGAAGCCGACGTGGCAAGTATAATGTGATTACAAATATATTTAGGGATTCCACACGTTTGGTCATACGAAGGAATATAACTAAGATTAACGCGCACACTGCTGGGGTGTATTTAGAAAATGATTCTAGTACTTCTCTTCACTTTATTCCCTCTCAACTTATCACGATTCAATTGGGCTTCATAATTCTTCAAGACGACCCTACAAATGAAATGTAAATGTTCAAAAGCAAAGAACATATTTGATAGTAGTGACCCTCGCGTGATCAGTAACTACACTTACTCAAGAGGTTTTTTAGATCAAGTGGGGAAAGAATGAAAATGATCACGGTGCCACCCAAAAAGCGTTATTTGTATCATTTAGATTATTCAATTCCTATTGCCGTAAAGCTATCCGAAGCCGACATTGAGCACGAAGATCACCCAAGCTTAGATTGGCCAACGATAATCCTTTAACTGCACCAGCATCTTACGAGTGTTTTGAATCATTATTCGTACCAAGTCATTGACATCTGACAAGAAGGTTTTGACGACGACGATGCTCTCCCAGATGCAGTCAAGCTTGCAAGCCAGGTTGAAATGCATAGTAGCCCCAAAACATGCGCGAAGATACAGAGAAGCCAAGTACTACCCAAACTGTAAGCTCACTGGGTATACTAGGGCACACGTACTTTAAATATACGCCCTTAGAGGATTACACTATGCAGGTCCAAGAATACGGAGCCTTGGCATGCAAGAACGAGGAAAACTTCTTCTGGAACCTGTACTGGAAAAGTGAAGATTTCGTATCACTGGGTATAACGTGTAACCACTGCCTTGAAGTCTTCCGGTGCTCAATTTACGATCGATGGGTAGAGTGATCAGAACTATCAGTGACAGAGAAAACAGACCAAAATCAGAGTGAGAGCATAAAGACGGTTGGCGGATCGGGCAGAGATGATAAGTGGTCGGTTACGGATATGGTTTGTGGGTGAAATGGCGCTTGAAAAGGAGTGAAAAGTAGAGAGGAACGGATGGTCAGGTCAAGGCGGAGGAACGAGAGAACAGAAATAATACGCTTCCCATCGAATGGAACACGTTACTGGTGAAAAGCAACAATGTATTATCCAGCGCTCTGTGGTATTCTGAGTTTAGAGACTTCAGAAACCTTCAAGTCTGATTGTTACAGTTCTCTCCTAATGATACTTGAGAATCTCTTAGAAAGGGACCAGACTGAAAAGGCAGGTTCGAGACCGGAGGGAACTAGACATTAAAGAGCGGAGTTATCCCTATGTGAGTGAAGTTCCTAGTGAGCCATACCAATTTATAGAGCAACGGAATCATAACGTTCGCAGGATGAACCCTCGACAGAGTTGAAACCGTATAGGATTGCTACAAGAATACCATCCTGTTCTCTCAGCAGCAATTCTAACTGCACGACCAGGTCACTACACTAAGAAAGCCAGTGTTGGCTTCCTATATTCCTTCTTAAGGTGGTCAAAATCACACCAAGCAGACCATTTCTTAAGTTATAGGCTTCATCGACATAAAGGGTTTCCTGTCTTGTAAGCGTGACCGATTTCCACCCCATTTAACCTACCAAGTTCCAATCTAATGCTTTGTGCGGTCCACATATTCCGCGACAACAATTCCCATACGTGGGGAGTCGAAAAAACTTGGTGCTCCTTACAGAAATCATAGTGGAAATCCATTGAATGCCAGTTGAATGATCCCACGCCAAAGCCCCGCCCTACTCATTTCTCCGAGACTTCGTCGCATTTTTCTGTTGCTCTTGGCACGCAGTACGAACATTTTCTCAGTCAAAAGGTGCATTAATTCAGCAGTAAGGTTCCATCGAACTCTACACGGGAATAAACCGAAATATCCTTCATCGCAGGGTTTAAAAATGTACGGTCGATGCGCCGTTACTCCCATTCGACTTGGAATGAAGAAAATCCGAAATAGACCCTCCACATGACGTTTCTGGCCACGAACCAATTTTCTTCATTTTTCAAAAAACAATTGAAATGAACTGTTGCCCGTTTAGGCAGCCCACCAAAGTCCTTGAGAATTAACAACAACAAAAATAGAAATGTGGTAAGAAGTAGTCTACTTCCACAAGGAAACCGGGTTCAGTCGTTACACCATGGTTTACAATTATAAAATCTTGAAAATAGATTACTTTTTCAAATTTCTGTTATTAATGGATTTCACCGCAGATATCTTTTTGAAAATTAACTACTACGTCCCTTCGACCTACGAAGCAAGAAGGGAAGTTGCGTAATCGACTGAAAACAAACTAAGTTTATTTGCTCCTTCGTTTCAAATACCTCTGAGGTCATAAAACACCATATGAGAAAAAATGGCCTGTGTGTCAGTGATGTAAATAGAGCGGCTGAACCAAATGACATACAATTCTGATTCGTGAAAGTATGACGAGAGAAGCACAATAAATGATCAAACATTTCGACAGCGAGCGGTTTTAGTGCAGCTTTTCCTTATAAACTGTAGCGTAAAAATATCTGGTGCGATGGAGTACAAAACCAGCGATTTGTATCACCCTAGCAACATGTTTGGCAAGCAGTTTATTAGAACTTGGTAGAACGTGGGTCAACGTTCTGGCAGTGCTTACGGTTCCGCAGTTTATTTGGTTACTCCTATTAATGACATGATCGTTATTGAGTGATGAGTACATCGGTAATTAATGGGAGTGTCAACAGGATTTTTCTAAGGAGGTTCGCGTTTACAGGTTTGGAATTATCTTGTGAACACTGTGAGGAATGTTAGTAAGAGAAACAGTGGTTTGAATTCCGGCATTGCTGGGGTTGTTCCTAATTATATTATGAGCGTTATTCAACTCTTATAGTGTAGGTAGTTTAATGGACTATCACCCAGGTTTTTCTAACAACGCTATTTTTCCGACTCTGAAGCCCGTGAAATGTAAAGATTGGAATTTAACTTGAAAACAATTTTCGGCCTATTATATAACTTCCCTTTTTATTTCGTACAACTAAGGAAATTAAAGCCGTGTTAGTAGTTTGAAAACACAATAACTAACTTATTGGCGTATTAATAAGTTTTTTCAATGAAGGTAACGTAAGAAGTACATCCCAATAAATTCGGACACCCATAAGTCGAGTTCTGATCGGCTCATATAAACTGATTAAAAATATATTGGATTAGTCATGAACGCACGTGAGGCTGAAGAAAGTTTTGTGATGCGTAGCGTCATACATTTATGTTTCCAATTCGATCCACGTAGAGCGCGTTCTGAAATGTCATGAAACCGATTTAGGTATAAATTTTTTGTGGTTGAAAATTTGCATTTTAACACTCCGAACACAACTGCAGTAGCTTCGTTCTGTATGGAAATTCGTATAAACGAACTATTTTGCGCTCCAATTCAAAATTGAGCTGGGAGCGAAACCCGCGTTTTGTCGCTTATTCGAAATCCTCAAGCGAGGTTCTAAAAGTTGAGATTATTTAGGAGCCTCATTGATGACTAGACGAAAAAACAAAAGACACTTTAGTTAATAGATTAACCCACGCAGAACAATTGATGAGCCGGGGGCTCTCATCTCGTTTTTATCCCCTTTTTCGGCGTGGTCACGAGGAAGAGGTTTTCTGAGAGCCAGAAAAAAATGTTAAGTGGCAGTTGGAGGGTAAACCATTTAAATGGGCCGCTTGGGACCGTCTCGTACGAGCGGGTACTTTTCCAGGTCAATTTCTTCTTGGCGTGAAACCTGAAGGGAAGAGGCTTTGAGGGCGATTCATTGACGTCATAGAGAAAAAGCTGGAATAGGACAACTAACCTCTCGCTCCCTGTTGCTCACTAAGAAATTATAACTCTACCTTAAAGTCTTTGTGGGCCAGTCATTTCATTTCATTTATGGCTTTATCGCTGGTGGTGAGGAGGGGGTCACCAACAGGTTGTCGAAGGCTTCGTTATAGTTCTCTTGGGTGAATTGAGAAAGCGAATGAGAGAGAAAAGTCAGACAGGAGGATCAAATTAACGCGTTCGTCTCCTTGAACTGTCAAGAGCCAACATTAGTCTCCAAATTCCTCAGCACTTCTGCAGAACGAGTTAAGCTGTGAAGGGTCCTCTCTAAATTCTTGTGAGGATGGATGGGCTAGACGTAATATATTCTGTCCATTGCAGTTCTGCCATTGAAACGAGATACATAACCGTGATTCTATGATTAGCACCGAGCACAACTCATCCTGACTCGGATTCGGTGACATTTTCGCTCTGCTTTTGATTGATAAAATGTTCTGCATATATATTTTTTACGCTTTTTGGAAAAACGGCTCCAACGATATTCACTGAACTCACTGTATGTTTTCAAATAGTTAATGCATATATATTGTCCTCAATAAATATTCCTCTGACAGTCCGTTGAACAGAAATGAAACCAAAATGTGTCTAAATGAGTGTTTTTTCTACACTTTCGTAATTTTCATTGTAACGGCTTCATTGAATTTGAACTTTACAGAGTGTCTTCTAGCAATCTGTACCCACATTTCGTTCTGTATCTATTTGTCGAACGTAAATATAAGCCGTGATTGTTCGGCGAAGATACAGCGCTCGTACTTACAGCACGGCCGTGGTTGCGGAAAGTTGCGTGTTGCTACTCACTAGATATTTTCCTTATAAACCCCGCTCGCATGTTACTAGTGTTCTCACAATTACTACCCGATAGTTCCATAACAGCGCACACGATTCTTCTTTAAAAAAACGCATGTTTGATCGAAATCGTTATTGCCGTTTTTGAGAAACTTCGAAAAACTTAGAAAAACGATAAATACGTATTCGACAAATTTCATTTTCGGATCTCATATCCACGGTCAACAGATAGACCGGATCCTCCGGGGTCCTTGGGGTTCCTTCGTTAATCTGAACGGAAGGAATAAATCACCACTCGTAGTTTTACTAAATTTAGGTAAAATAAATATCGCTGGGTTAACGGGGAGAGAAAGGACTGCTTTAATAATAATCACGTCAGCGTTACCGACAGACAAGGAGGTAATACATGGTTATACTCGCCATATATAGAATGCATGGAAAACGGAGACACAACAAATCCAAAATAATTGCGGAGAAGATAATGTAAGTATAGGTGGCTAGAAGTCACTCCGTAAGATTCAATGAAGCAGTTACACTGGAAATTATGAACATGTTCAAAAAAAACTATTTTCGACACATTTTGGGTTTCATCTCCGTTCAGTTTACTGTCCGAAGAACACTTATCGTCAACAATATATAAGTGCGAATCATTTAAACACTCGCAGGAGTGAATTTGATGAAAATCGTTGAAGCCGTTTTGCCAAAAAGTGAGAAAAAACCAATACCGAATTTTCGCGGAGTTATTAATGTAGTAGAAAAGTTGGGTATTGACTAGTAGAAGCTAATTTGAAAGTTTAATCGAAATTGTTTGTGCAGTTTTCGAGAAAACTGCGAAAAACCTCAGTTTTTGATACATGTTGCCCCCCCCCCCCCCCATTAAACCATTGATGGGAATCGGCCTTATTTTCACGCTCAATAAATAGTGGTAAAAGTACACACACACAAAAACACTTAAAACTAAAACGTGACCTTGTACTGAAGGGACGTAGAGTGGCAAGTAGAGTTACAGGAAGGTCAGTCCAGAAGGAAGCTTGAAAACTCAACTTTTTTGTTGACAAGAATGCAATACTTTCCTAACCCTTCGGGTACCTCTGGAACGCTAACTAGTACAATACGTGGGTTATGTTTTACCAACTTCAAACGAACTGAGTGAAAAATGGAGCAGATCAGTAGCTAAAGTCACAAAAGTCGGCGAGCGTACGGGGGATGTGGAAAGTCGTGCGATACGTCACACCTAGTATTTTCCCAGTGTTTCCCCTAAAACGGCAGAATAATTACTTCCAAAATATACTTTGACAGTCCTATAAGTTACCTGCTCGCTGGTTACTCATTAAAGAGCATGACGTAAATGAGGGGCTCTCAATAAATTGTGGACCTTTAAACACTACAAGTTTCTATGCATAAAACGTTGTGCTGAGCACTAAACCTGGTTGAAAAACGTATTGGATTAGTTGATTGAGAGATGGAAATCGGTAAATGTACGTGGGGCTGAGGAAAGTGCGCCAGATATTTGTTTCAGCTGATCCCATCACTTGCTTTACCGTTACCGTTGGAGAGAGTAAAAATTATACATCGAAAGCAACTTGATCGACATTCCGATTCACAGCTACATACAATAACCGAAGCATGATCGAGAGGCGTAGAACTTGAGGTGTTGGACAGAATAAGTATTGTGTCTATAACCACAACGTTTGAGTCGGTCAGGATCGGCGATTCGAAGGAAAGGCATCCTTCCACGAAACCGCTCTCTACCGCAAATATTGTTCCCCTCATTGTAAACCGCACAATAACCGGCATAAATGAATTCCCAAAGGCGTGACGCGTGCTATTGTAAATCCGTCGACTAAGCGAATGAACTTGTAGTAGTTTCTTAAGAAACTGATCTCCTCGTTGACAAAAGCTATTAAACTGAAACAACCTGACGAAACAATTTCTGTTTTTACAGCAACTCCCTCGGCGACGAGAACGAGCAAAATCGTCTTTTATCGGCACTCGCAACACATTTCTTCAAAGATGACTCACAACACTCGGGCATCTTACCTGTCTGAGTTTAAAAAGAAATATTCGGACTCGAGTCGTTCTCGGGCTGGAATATCTCAGGTAAGAATAAGAATTAGTAGGGAACAGAATCGCGAAACCATGGGCCACTGAACAGGCGGACCAGAAAAAAAAATTAAATTTCGAGGTTAAAATTGTTTGGAGCGAGGCCGACGAGAGAGGTCTATTATTGGGAATGATGAACCGACTGACTATCGACTGGCAAGCCCATTTCCCGTCTTTAGTGCATCTCTTCGCATCATTTCGCTTGAGAGTCAACCTCTGTGGAGATCGACGTTTCGTTCGAGTACCCAGCGAAAGCTGCGTTGTGAACAATTTCGAAAACCTCCACCAACTAAGTGAGAAACATAGCGTCTTCGTGTACGAAGGGCGATTTTGTGTATAAATATCAGAAGCGTGAGTATAAATTGGACCGTTTCTCGCTCGACGGCCTGAGCCAATAAACTGCCCCCACGATTACTGTAACATGTTTGAAACAATCTCAGCTATTCGAGTATGATCTGCAACTACTTCGAATCTCCATTAGATTACAGACCTTAGACGATTATTGAACACGCGTCGTATAAGCGGCTTATTGGACTACCACCCAGTTCTTTTGGAGGACACTAATTTTCAAGGAAAACCCTGCACTGCAATGGATTCAGGTCTAAATTTGTGGTAATTTATTGCGTTGCTCTCGTCATTTTACCCACAGATGAACATGTTATAGTATAAGAGCCGTTTTTGGGCGAAAAAAATGTTTTGGTGTTTTCATCACTACGACAACTATAGTTAGTTTTAGGCTGATTTTGCACATAATCGCATTTTTGCATTCTATGTGAACCTGCAGGCTGGATGTCAAATTTAGCCAGTATAGTTCAGTCGTTCTCTCTCAATGGCGTTCTCGGATCGTGAAATATCTTTCTCAAATGGCGTTTTCGGACTCAGGACCCTTCGAAGCGTAACGAACTGAAGAAAATTCCCCACAAAAAAGTTGTAGCCGACCTTCCTCCCTGCCTCATTGTTTGAAAAGTAACAAACTCAACTACCAGCCAATCAGTGAAGAGGGAGCTAGAGAATAAAATAGGTACAAGGACAAACTAAGCCACCATGCAGTGCAGAGACCGATCGAACAAACAATAGCACTTCTGATAGTACCTCAACCTGGCAAGACTTATCGAAAGTGTCTCGTTATAAGCATACAATGGTTACCTACCAAACACGCATGGGCGGTACGCTACACAACGTAAGAATCAAATCAATTTGACCAACCTACACTTATTACTCGCCTTTTGCAGACATACTTGAGATATAATTATTATTATTACCCTCCGTTTAATGGTTTCTAAGCAACCAGTTTAGTATTAGATTCAAATTCACGAAACAATTTTCATTTAGCTAAAGTTGGTTTAGTAATGGAAATTTTTAAAAAAACATCGAGGTTTTTTCGATTGGATGCAGCGATGTGATACCAATATATAAAAAAAATACATCGATGTTTTCTATACATCGATTGTTTTTCTATAAGTTAAATATGTATGTGGTTTAGAAATAAAATCAAGCATCTATTAAAATAACTTTATTACCTCTACATTTATTTTTAATATATATCCCAATAATTTTTATCTATACTTTGTAAAAACCAAATTTTATCCAATCTTTTAACATTTAATGTATTCCTTTGTTGAGTATTACCTGCGCCGCTCGCGAAAACACTCTGATGGCACTAATGTTCCCACCATTGTTGGATATTTAAAGGCAATTTTATGCAATGTTGAAAACTGTATTTTGTTATCCTTCCAAATTTATTATTATGATATTAATATTACAAATAAGGTATTATTCAGTTTAACACTTTGATTTATAAATATTATTGCTAACACGACACAGCATATTTTAAAATGAATTCTGACCAAGCTGAGGAGGTATCTAATTAATAAAAAGCCAGAGACTGCAACATCTTCCGCGTTACACTTTCGAGTTTATGTAGCAAAGTAAAGACATAAAATGTCAATAGTTATTAACCGTAGAGAGATAGGGGGGTAGGTTCGATTGTTTGCCTTTTTGATGCTTCGAAAAAAATAATCGATGCATACTCGATGTTTAAAATTTAACAATACAACGGTTTGATTCAATGCATCGTTACTATACATCGAGTATTTCAAAACATCGATGTATACCGTTGGTTGAATAAAGCCTCAACTTGAAAGGTTTTCATTTCAATACTGAATGCCCATTTGCCTTCTCCGTCGAATCCATAGGTTCCATAATTCGTTCCTAATATAGTTGGTCCGTGCCACTGTGTAATGCAACGTGAAATAAGTATATCAGAGTGAACAGGTGAATAATGGGAACATTCCCCTCTCTCCTCCGCCTTCATCCTGAAAGTTTCAACCCACCACTGATGCACATATACTTCCTGGGATTTGAATCGTTCCCCCACTAGGAGGGAATGACACCCCCGCACTATCGTCCAAATACACATACGCACCAAATGTTTCGTTGTGAATTTTGGAAGTTGAGCAGTTATCCTTGCATCCCCTCCCCCCAGCCGTCACCACCAACCAAAGGTTTCCACTTGTTTCAGTTGGTGTTTGAAGTGTGTGTTCATACGTCGATAGAGAGGATAATGTAAGGATGGGAAACATTCACTTGTGGGGGTACCAAACCCTCAGATTATACTTATGAGAGTCATACATAGAACAACTAAGGATGTTTCTGAGGATCATAAAGCTTTTCAACCGATAATAAGAAGTACTTTGCAAGGCAAAGTTACTCAGCCTTTAGAACTATCCCCTTAGTCAACAAGAGCAAATATTGCGACGTAAAAAGCTAATAGTTTCGGGTTTCCCAGTGCCGAGATCAAACACAACTGGGATGGTACTGAGAACTCTTCATTGAATTGACGTCAAGAAGGTGATCTTTTCTCAGAAAAGATGAAAGCGAAATCCTACTCGAATCTAATCAAAGGCAACAGCGATAGTCAGCGAAGAGCAACTCAACGATGAAATGACCTCAACGTTGGGGTTTCTTTTCTTCCAGGAAGTTACCCAATAAAACTTTTCTTATTCGATCTTGACAAAGCGTACTTGCGCAACGATGTAAAACCCCAGAAGTGACGTCGCAAATAAATCGCAGTTTTTGTAGTCAGGTTTTCACCACTTCACTGGCAACCACAATAAGTCTCGCCAAAGCTTGACACGGGTTCCTTAGTGGTCAGGATTCTGCTCGCGCTACCCGAACCTAGCTCATGGGTCATTACGAACGAATGTTATACAGAATAGTTCAATGCCGATTCAAAAATATCTGGTGCGTTGCAACACACAACTTTCCTTAGCTCTACGTCAATTCACTTTGTACATGGTTAATTCTATTTAATCAATTCATTTATCACTCAGTTAATTTGAACTGGGTCAAACAACGCTTTACGGCAGCAGGAAGCGGTAGCGCTTACAGTTCCAGATTTTATTGTGCTGTTCGTACTCATTGCAACACCATTATTGAGCAATTGGTACACAGATAATTAATGAGGCTGTAAACACAAATTTTTTTGAAGAAGGGTAGTAATTACGTTTGCAGAGTTATTGGGTAAAAAGTTTAGAACCGGTAGAAAGCGAAACGGCGGTAGTTGAAATTCAGGAATTTCTGGAGTGAGCCCCATGTATCTCATCAGCGTTTTTAAATACTTACCCTTTAGGTATTGGATTGGACTACAGTACCAATTTTCTTTAACATTCTACTAACATTCCAGCGGAGTTTAAAAGGAAAAAACCACGGCAAAAACGCTTTTCGTCGAAAATTTTGATAACTTTGATGATTTATTGTGCTGCTCTCGTCATTTTCCCACAAATGGGAATTTTATGGTATAATTATCTTATTAAGAGCTATCTATATAAAAAATTTAATCAAAATTGTTAGAGCGGTTTTTGAGAAAAAAAATTTGGTGTTTTGATCACTATGATAACTATAGTTAACTTTCGGTGGATTTTGCCCATACCCTTATTTTTGCGTCCCATGGTAACCTGTAGGCTAGACATCAAGTTTCAACTGATTTGGTACGGTTGTTTTCTCTAGAAACCGCGCTAAAATCAATTTCGTCGAAAATTTTGATAATTTATTTTACTGCTCTCGTCATTTTCCCACAAATGGGAATTTTATGGTATAATTATCATGTTAAGAGCTACCAATATAAAAAATGTAATCAAAATCGTTAGAGCGGTTTTTGAGAAAAAAAATATTTGTTGTTTTGATCACTATGATAACTATAGTTAACTTTCGGTAGATTTTGTTCATACCCTTATTTTGGCGTCCCATGGTAACTTGCGAGCGAGATATCAAGTTTGAGCTGATTTGGTACGGTGGTTTTCTCTAAAAATCGTTCACAGACACACACACAGACCATTCTCCCAAATAGTGTTTTTCGGACTCAGGAGGGTCTGAAACGTAAAGATCTGAAGAAAACTCAAAATTTTTTTTTCAGCCGATTACATAACTTTCCTTTCTACTTCGTAGAGCCAAGGAAAGTAAAAAAGGTACTCGAGTAGTTATCTACTGAACTCGAATACTTAATAACAATAAACCTTTCAAAGTCCCTATTGCCAAATCCCCGGCGAATGCTAACTGCTATCGCTCTGAAATTAATACGTGAGGACCTCGAAGTTCCGCCAGGAATCACACAAATGCACCTTTCATAGTTTGAAGATGGCCCAAAACCCACACTCAGCTATTTCAACATCCAAAAAAATGGGGAGTTTTCATTACTTCTTTAAGTTTTGAGACTTCCTCAATGGATATTATGGCTCCTGATCCGTGTGCCTGTAGTCAGATCTACAAAACAGCTGAGCCGATTGAGCACGTTCTTGTTTGGGTTTACCCGTTTTTTTTAAGGGCGCGGGAAAATAAGGTTAGGAGTATCTAATGCAGAGAAGTATAGAAGGGGGAGGGAGGGATGTGCGCCAACAATTGGGATTTTCTCAAATGATTCAGATTAAACTTGCAGCACATCTGCCAATCAATGCCTAACTTTTGTTCTCCATAGTTTTTACTAATTTGGGAAACGTTCACTTAAGATACAAGACAAAGATTGAGTTCAGAGTAGAGCAACCAGGAGGCAGAGTTCACAAGATACATGCAGGTAGAAATCTCAGGACAGTTCAACACGTAAGCAAGAACTAGAGCTGAGGGGGCATGTTTAACAGTAGGAGCTCAAGGGCTGGCTGGTCATAAGGAGGTGGCAAAAGAAGCGATGTGAAGGAAGGGAGCCACAGGCAAAAACCGCAAGTGGGAAAATACGCGGTCGGCTCCGGAAATATTAATCCCAAAAGTTCGGCAGGGCTTGAAATGTTGGCGAATGGAGTTGATTGACAAGCAGCTCTGGGATTGGCGGATGTAAGATCAAAGGTGGAGAAACCCTGCGAAAACGCGTTATTTCTTAACGTTTTTGAGTTTTCCACAGAACCCGACGGAGCGCTTTTCCAATAGCCTTCATTATGTTCTACGTAATAGTTTGTGTAGCCAACTCTTAAATGGAGATAAAAACCAGAATACATTGAAAACTCAAAAATGGCTAAAACGATCTTAATCGGATTCACGGAATACTTTCAGCTAACTAGTGCCTACTCGTAAAATAATGTACCGGGGAAAGAGGAGAGTCAATCATCAATGTTTCAATAGAATTTGGCAACACAGTCGAAGCGTAGAGAAGCAGGACATAACTCTTTGTGGGTCATCTGACGTTTTGGAGCACTTTATGAACGATCCTGGGCCTCATTATGGGAAGCAGCCGGTCAGGGCCCCCGGGTACACGTTGAGTGGCAGCCGCCTACTCTGAATATTGAAATATTTGACTGAAGCTGCCGAGCAGGTGTCAGTCACTGGTTAAACGGCTGAAGCTCGTCGAGAGGCTGTCGTCTCTTCCTTCGAGATACAGACGAGACTGTTCGAACAGTCGGCTGAATATTTAGCCGCAATTAACGGACGTCTCATACCTCCTGGTATTGGGGCCAGGGAACGCCCACGGCGACCTGTCGGTGCGACGCTAATTGCAGGGCTCTCGTTTGTGTCACCATCGCTTAATACAAAAAGCCAACCTTCCGCTTGTCGAGTTTTGGTTTGTTCCATTCGAGTGATGAAATCCCCGGCGAAAGTTAACAATTGTTCGCTCGTAGAATAAGTTCTCATTGAGCTCCCGAACGACAGAACTGTTAGCGCTTTGTTATCATTCAAATGTCAGCGTCTTAATTACGACATGCCGCTGAGACTGGAAAGACGTGCCTTCAGGCACCTCCCGCTTTCACAGATTTCGAACAGTCATTGAGCATTTTCAAGCCTAATTAAACGTTCATCAAAGATTCTGAACTTGGGCGATCAACCTGTTGTACTAAATCCCGACCAATCAATTTCTCAATAGTTAAGCGATCAAACGTTTATGTACGCTGTAAACCGAGCTAACGCAAACTTTACGCTAAAATTAGGGCGAGGAAACACTTTTATACACCTTTCTTCCAGAGCAGAACCGAATAGGTGCAAACTTTACACAACGTGCGTGAGTGTGAGGCGTCACAATATGCTTTGAGCGGACAGTTATCATTACGATCAAAATACCCCTAACCATCGCCTGTACTGATGAATTTCAAGAATTTATTTTTATTACGGACCGCCTTACGTTGGGGGGGGGGGGACGAGAACTGAGCAATAAATTTTGTTTTTTATCTAGTTACTTCCCGCTACCCGAAGGGAAGGAAAGTATAGTAATCGGCTCAAAAAAAAAAGTTTGGGTTTACTTCAGATCTTTACGTTTTGAGGCCTACTGAGCCTAAAAAACCTAATTTCGGCGCGTGGTCCGTGTGTATGTCTGTAGTTCGATTTGCGGGAGAACGGCTGATCCGATTGAGCTGGTTCTTTTTTGTTTTGTTCGTTATTTTTTGTAGACACCAAAATAAGGTTATGGACGATTTCGGCTAATGGGAAGGGGGGTGGGGGACGAAAATGTACCAAAAACTAAGGTTTTTCGCATTTTTATCGAAAACGGCTCTAACGATTTTGATTAAACTTTCAAACTATCTTCTACTAATTGATACCTAACTTTTCTTCTCTCTACATATCTCCATGAAAATACGGTGAACGGAGATATAGGCCTATGAAGCAAAAATAGGTTTTTTAAGCTTTTTGGCAAAACGGCTTCAACGATTATCACCAAACTTCCAAGATGTATCTGATTAGTTAATACCTACATATTGTTCTCAATAAATGTTCCTCTGACAGTCCATTGAATAGAGATAAAAATCAAAATGTGTCGAAAATAACGCTTTTTCGAACATTTCCGTAAATTCCAGGGTAACTTCTTCACCAGATGTGATAAATCCTAATGGAGTGTCTTTTAGTCACCCATACCAACATTTCGTTCTGCATAATTATTTCTGTATATATATGTTGAACGGAGATATAAGCCAAGTTAACACAGAAAAGGAGATTTGTCGAATATTAATTTATCGGTATTCCAATTGTCTCAAAAACGGCTCAAACGATTTCGATCACACTTTCGCAGTACTCTCAGCTAACTAGTACGTACATTTTGTTCTCCATAAATGTTTCTGTAGAAATGCGTTGAAAGAGGATATAGCGCCCGCATATGTAGGTGGTGTTCGAAATTACGGGGGTGGCGGAAAGTTGTGTGTTGCTACGCACCAGATATTTTTTAACTAATTGACGTAATAATCCTACGAACGCTATGGGAAAAGGATCTGGTCGACGCATCATACAAATCTCCTCAGCCCCGACTACAATCAGCGAATTTTACGTACTATTCACTCAATTTATTCGAATCTGTTCGAACGTGGCACAGTTATCTATAGCGAGACACCGGTAGAGCTCAACGTTCCAGAATCCGCCGCTTCTGCTTATGTCACGACTTTTATTGCTTATACTTCAGCTATTCATGGAACTGTCCAGGTGGTTTTCGTGGGATGATTTGCGTTCATCGTTCTGGAGTTATAAAATAAATACTGTGACAACTTTACTAACATTGATTCTGGTAAAAGTTTTCAGTAATTTATTGTGATGCTCTCGTTATTTTCCCACGATTAACAATTTTACAGTAAGGTTATATCATTGATTATTATACGTAGAAAAAAACGTAATCAAATCGTTAGTACGGTTTTTTGGAGGGAAAATAGGTGGGGGTTTTGATCACGGTGATAACTATCCTGCGTTGACCTGAAAGCTAAATAGCATCCAACGTATTCCACTCGTTCTCTAAAATTTCCTTCGCGTACGCTCACACGCACAGGATATTTTCTCAGGGTTTTCCAACACACGAGCCTTGAACATGCTAAGATCAGAGTACAATACAAGTACAAATGTTCAATGTTGGTGATGAAATTCCGTAGACAAATGTGTACTTTTGACACTTACTACGCGAAAAGAGCGAGCTCCACTTAGGCAAGAACAAAAAAAGAAAGAAAGAGGCTAAATAAAATAGCTGGTGCGAAGTATCACACAAATTTCCTCAGCCCGGCGTCAGTTCCGTGATTTTTGCTTTAGCTAATAAAATCTATTTTTCACTCACATCATTTGAACTAGGTAAACGTAACTTGACGTTTTACGTAGAAAGTGGAAGCGCTTAAAGTACTGGAATTGCTTCAGGTCTAGTACTTGTCCCACCACCATTATGGAGCCGTCAGCGCACAGGGAATTCGTGAGTGTCAACATGAATTTTTACTTTCCTTGGTTCTACAAAGTAGAAAGGAAAGTTATGTAATCGGCTGAAAAAAAAATTTTGAGTTCTCTTCAGATCTTTACATTTCAGACCCCCTTGAGTCCGAAAAACTCTATTTGGGAAAATGGTCTGTGCGACTGTGAATGATTTTTAGAGAGAACCACCGTACCAAATCCACTCAAACTTGATATCTAGCACGCAGGTTACCATGGGACGCCAAAATAAGGGTATAAGCAAAATCCACCGAAAGTTAACTATAGTTGTCATAGCGATCAAAACACCAAATTTTTTTTCTCAAAAACGGCTCTAACGATTTTGATTAAATTGTTTTTATTGATAGCTTTCAATAAGGCAATTATACCATAAAATTCCCATTCGTGGAAAAATGACGAGAGCAGTATAATAAAAAAGGAAATTTTCCAAGAAAAGCGTTTTTAGCGCGGTTTTTTCCTTATTAACTCCGCTGGAATGTTAGTAGAATGCTACAAAAAAATTGGTATTGTTGTCCAATCCAATACCTATAAGTTGAGCGTTTGAAAACGCTCATAACATATAAGGGAATCAGTTCAGAAATTCCGGAATTTCAACTACCACCGTTTCGCTTACTACCAATTCTAAAAGTTTTTACCCAATAACTCTGCAAAAGTAATTACTATCCTTCTTCAAAAAATTTGTGTTAACAGCCTCATTAATTATCTGTTTACCGATTGCTCAATAATGGTCCTGGAATGAGTACGAACAGCACAATAAATTCTGGAACTGTAAGGGCTGCCGCTTTCTGCTGAAGTGTTGTTTGACCAAGTTCAAATGAACTGAGTGGTAAATGAATTGATTAAGTAGACAAAGCGAAATAGAAAGTGAATTGACGTAGAGCTAAGGAAAGTTGTGTGTTGCAACGCACCCGATATTTTTAGACGGATTGTTTCTGTTTTGGAATTATCAGGGTGAAACTGGGCGAAATGGCGGTGGTTCGAATTCCGGAATTTCTTGGTTTGCTCACGACGCGTCACTAAACTCACATCTATAGGCAGTTTATTGTACTGTTGTGGTTATTGAGATCTGTCCACACAAAACGTTTAATCAAAATAGAGTCGTTTTCTAAGAAAAATAACTTGGTGTTTGAAAACATTAATAACTATAGTTAGTTTTGGATCGATATTGCTTCAACCCTTATTCAATCAATCCCATGGTGACCTGTAGGCTAAATATAAAATTTGAGCTGATTTGGTTAAACTGCGACTCTGTAGCAATTGAAACGTAAAGCTCCCGTAAAAACTCAAAACAAATTTGCAGACGATCGCATAACTTTCCTTCCTACTTCGTAGAACTTAGGAAAACGCACAAGTTTCCTCTCTCCTGCGGAGCGGGAGAAAAGTACTAATAAATTTGTGCGGAAAGAAATATTGTCAGTTAATGAGACTGGCCATAAAACTAGACTCTGCTATGATCTGATTTGATTTCTGGTTGGGAAATAGGAGATTGTACGTTGCGCACACAACAATTAAATTTTCCATCAACGACTAACAGTCCTACAAAGGACATTCCGGCAACACGAAGAGTTGTAGCACCTTGACTCTAGCCAAAACCATAGAATGATGTTTTTATGAGTTTATTGTAATGTTCGTAGGGTTGTATTATGAAATTCGTGAAATACTCAAAGCATGGGCAGTTCAGTTGGCGGTGTTGAGGGTATTTGTGAGTAGGGTGTGATGTGAAAAGGAAGGAACGGCAAGGAATTTGGATGGAGCAATCACAGAATGCACGACCCTTTACTGCACTGAGCTTTTTATAGATTTAAATTTACTACGGGAGCGACAGATCGACAGAAGTCCAGGCCCAACACGCCTGGTCAGCCTGCCTTTCATAGAAACTGAGTAGTTAGATAAACGGAGGTGGGATGTCGCGCTCAAACTAAGCCAAACCGTGTCTCTCGTGAAACACATCGTAGCGAAGCAGTTAAATCTCCTGCTGTGCCTTATCGCAAGCTCACCTGAGACTCGTAAATGATTTGCGTCGTCGAGGTCGTACTAAAAGACAAAGTTGGCAAGGAACAAAAGAAGACAGCGAAACAGCCAAAAGTCGGCAGAAAACAATAACAATGAAAGCAACCACAACTCAGTTATTATTCTGGGACACGTGGTACGACGCACCAAAAAAATTTCCTCAGTCCCAACTACATTGTAGCTACGAATCCAATCCATTTTTACTTTCCTTGGCTCTACAAAGTAGAAAGGAAAGTTATCTAATCGGCTGAAAAAAATAATTGAGTTCTCTTCAGATCTTTACGTTTCAGACCCCCCTGAGTCCGAAAAACACTATTTGGGAAAATGGTCTGTGTGTGTGTGTGTGAACGATTTTTAGAGAAAACGACCGTATCAAATCCACTCAAACTTGATATCTAGCCCGCAGGTTACCACGAGACGCCAAAATAAGGGAACGAACAAAATCCACCGAAAGTTAACTATAGTTATCATAGTGATCAAAACACAAAATATTTTTTTTTCTCAAAAACAGCTCTAACGATTTTGATTAAATTTTTTATATTGGTAGCTCCCAATATGGCAACTATACCCTAAAATTCTTATTTGTGGGAAAATGACGAGAGCAGCACAATAAATTATCAAAATTTTCTACGAAAATCGGTTTTAGCGCGGGTTTTTTGCTTTCCTTGGCTCTACAAAGTAGAAAGGAAAGTTATTCCTTTTAAACTCCGCTGAAATGTTACTAGAAAGTATTAAAAAAATATCTGGTGCGTAGCAACACACAACATTCCTTAGCTCTACGTCAAGTCAATCGTGTACATGGCTTTTTCCACTTACTCAATTCATTTGAACTTGGTCAAACAACACTTTACGGCAGCAGGAAGCGGTAGCGCTTACAGTTCCGGAATTTATTGTGCTGCTCGTACTCTTACTCATTCCCGATGTAGAAGGAAAGTTGTGAGTAGCAACGCACCAGATATTTTAATCAATTCACACGATCTTCTACGCAACAAACTGGTAGCTCTCAAAGTTCCGAAACTCATTGGGCTGCTGCTACTTATTCCGTTGAAAACCCAAAGTGTAGGTAATTGATGGAACTGTAAAAACGATTTATTTAGACTGGATCGAATTATAGAGGAGACATCGCCATAATAGTAAAACATACCTGGTGCAACTTACAACACAACTTTCCTTAGGTCCACGAGCATCCGATTTCCATGGCTTTGGCTACTAAACCAAATAATTTTCCAATCCGCTTGGTAAAACATCACTTCACGTTTATTAGTTAGAAAGTGGTAGCGCTCAAAATTCCAAACTTTATTGAGGAGCACTTACTCATACCACCACCATATCTAAGAAGGATCGTGATTTCTGTTTTGCAATTATGTGGGAAACGGCCGTGGTTGAGGTTTCCAAAGTTGTTCCTAATTATCTTGTGGGCG
The DNA here is from genome assembly GCA_020466155.1 of Pachypeltis micranthus. Lineage (NCBI taxonomy): Eukaryota > Metazoa > Arthropoda > Insecta > Hemiptera > Miridae > Pachypeltis > Pachypeltis micranthus. Next base: position 48,237,594 of record CM035769.1, read on the forward strand.
CTACTACTATACTCTCAACGTATAGTTAGTTTATTGGACAACCACCCTAATTTTTCTGAGAATGATTAATATCGTAAGGCGCAAAAACCGATTTTAGTCGAAACTTTCCCCAATTTATAGCTCCTCTGGACATTTTCCCACAAACGAAAAGCTTTTGGTGGAAAAAAATTGGTGTTTTGATCATTATAGTAGTTATAGTTAGTTTTGTGCCGAGACCCCTGCTGGCTAAATATGAAGTTTGAATCGATTTGGTTCAGAACGCTTCACTCGATCACGTTACCCAAATGGTGTTAATTGGACTTCGAAGTTTTTGAAACATCAAGATCAGAAGAAACCCCAAATTCATACTTTCCTTGGCTCTAAGAACCTGCTGGACAAAAAAATTGAGTTCTCGTCAGATCTTTACGTTACAGACCCAACTGAGTCCGAAAAACGCTTTTTTTTGGGAAAATGGTCCGAGTGTCTGTGAACGGCATTGGGGGAAAACCGCTTAACCGCATCAGCTCAAACTTGATATCTAGCCCGCATGTCACCATGGGACTTCAAAATATGAGTATGTGCCAAATCCGCGAAAAACTAACTATAGTTATCATAGTGATCCAAACACCAAATATTTGTTTTCTCAAAAACAGCTCAAACCATTTTTATCAAATTTCATATAGACAGCTCTTGATGAGATGGCAATACCATAAAATTCTCAATCGTGAGAAAATGATGCGAGAAGCTCAATAAATTACGAAACACTTAGACGAAAATCGATTTTAGCGCAGTTTTTTCGCTATAAACTCCGCTAAAATGCAACTAGAATCTTAGAAACTCAGGTGGAGGTACCTATACGATGAGTTTTTAACAACTCTGACACGATACATACGGACTACTCGAGAAATTCAGGAATTTCAACCATTGCCGTGTCACTTACCACCCATTTCTAAAAGTTTTTACCCGATAACTCTGGAAAAGCGATTGTTCTTTTTAAAAATCGTGTCTACAGCCTCATTACGTATACGAAATTCTCAATCATGGCCAGGGCATGAACACGGGCAGCATAAACATTTGCAAATGCCACTTTCTGACACCGTGAAGTAGTGTCACGACGAGTGGTTTGTGCAGTTGTTTTTGTAGCACATGATGTATGAAATTCTGCAAATTTACGACTGAAGCGTTTAAAGAGCTGGAAAATTGAAACCTATCGCAACCTAACCAACCTATCGCAAGTAAAACTTAGGCGTTAATTCTGTAATGCGAGCAAAAGCGAGGAACTTAATATTACTAGATAGGGTTCAAAAAGTTGTTCGTGGCTGTGTTTGTTAGATACTTCCTCGTGCATTTCACCATAAATTCCAGAATTGGGCGACAAGGGGGACCTTTCTTCCCTTCACGAGGTTTACACGTTAATTAAAATAGGCAACCGAGTGTTGTCAATTGTAGTATCAATGCCATTTGATTTCTGAGCTCAGATGTCACGAGTTTCGAAATGCTCAAGTGTGTTGACTGTGTGAAGGTTTTAATGTGAATTAGTGCGTGTTGCGGCAGAAATGTATTGTATGTCTCGAAAGGTTCAGTGTGACGCTGTAAGGGCAGTGAAACAAGTGGCAGTACGCCCTTAGAAGATGGTAAATGGTCGACGAGCAAAACGTATTGCGGTTCATGATGACGTGTTACCTTTGACTTTGGACCGCGGGTCGTCGCCGTCAATCTTGAGTTCGGTATCGGGTTGAGCGACCATCGCGCGGCGGGAAATGAACGTCGACAGAAAGAAAAAATTAATACCCCGAACGAGGCGGCACTGCGCGCAGAACTGAGCGACTGAGGGGCTTCGACTCGACTTGACGATCTCGAGAGACGCGCAGGGGTTCGTTTGAAACGTTCCCTCGTCGTTTGTTCCGTTCGGTTCCTCGAGATCCCCTCTCCCCACCCGTTGACCGCTCGACGGACAGGAGCCCCACCACCCGCTCCGCCGACGGACCCCTGAGAGCCCGAAGGGTGAAGCCGGCTTTTCGTCGCCAACCGTCGACTCTGCGGCGGCCGAAGGGGGCGAGGGAAACCTCGACGGGAAAGTTGAAAGACGCCGCCCTTCGTCCTCCTCACCCGCCGCGCCGGTTTCGAACGGCTCGGGAGTCCGGCGATCGCTCGTTTTTACCGCGTCATTTGAGAGAAAATCGGAGCATCTAGGCGATTCGCCATATCGGAATGAAACTCGGCAGGTGTATGTGCATGGATCTGTAGAATCCAAAACCCTGCATATTATTACACATCGGTTTATTATTCTCGTGAACAGCTTGACCTAGTATTAGTATTACTGCTCCGAGACTCATCCGATTCGATTCAGGATCGAAAAATACTTGAAAACCATACGAAACATGAACTGACTACAATGGAACTACGAAAACTAAATATTAGTACCAACGACGAAACGTTGACTTCCGCTGTAGTTCCCGCGAGTTCATTCAATTAGTAGACTTTGGCTCACTATAATTACTGTAATACACACGTCTGATACTCATTCCATTCGACCCAGGATGTAAAAATACCTTGAAAACGATACGAAACACGGCGTATGTGCGAGTATACAGCGTTTTGTTAATTTTTTTAACCATTTTTTGTCCATAACAACCATGGGCTTCGTCCGATCGGATTGCCGAGATGACGGGCACAACTAGATATGGGATTTTTGTGCGAAAGAACGGATTTTTTTAGACCACGTTAACGGCATAAAACTGCAAACGGACATTGCAGATTTGGAATCCCCATGTCTCGAAACGTTATGTATGAAATTTTGAGGGGGGGTTGTAAAAAATTTTTCCTGACCGAAAACATAATGGTTTTTTTTTCTTCCTGGAACGGCAGATGCAGGCGATACCATCACTGCAGCCACAAACAGGCCTATTGTAAGGGCGTCCATGATCCTCAGATCATGGCCCTCATGCACCACCTCCAGGCCCCACGTCACTGGTCTCACTTGGTGTGACGTCACCTATGCGCCCCCCCCCCCCCCGCACAAAGCGGAGGATATCCGCAAGTTCTGTATTTTTCCACTTCTTCGGGCTGAAGAAAGGGCCTCCCAAACACACAACGGCGTGATGCCGCGAGTTGATCGCATACATATAGCACGTGATCTGCCGTCTCTAACCCTACCTCGCAGAACCTGCATACCTGTACCTTGCACTTGCCAATATTTGCAAGGTGGTACCTCAGCGGATGGTGACCTGTGAACAGACCACATATGATCCTCATATCCTTCCTCCCCAGTGCAAGCACCTCCTTGGACCTCTCTCTGGAGAACCGGATGAAGAGTTTTGACTGTCTAAGGCTGGGCAGCCCCTGCCATTGAGTAGCCCTGCACGTGTCCTCCCATTTGCCAACCTCTCTACATAGGTGGCTCCTAGTAGTCCCAACAAAGTGCTCAGGGCCAATAGGGATCTGCGCTGATCCCTTCTTAGCCAACCTATCAGCCTGTTCGTTTCCCTCTATACCCTGGCCCCCAACATAGTGTTATACTATTGTCCTTGGCCAGGGCCTTCAGTCCAGTCAGACACTCCCACACCTGCTGTGATGTGAGACAGTATGAGGCTAAGGACTTGAGAGTGGCCTGACTGTCCACCATGATGTAGATCCTCTGCCGCTTCAGTCCCTTCTGCTACATACAGACCATCACTGCAGCCATCTCTGCCTGGAATACCGTGGCCAGTACCTCAATGGGATCGCCGCTCTGATCCTCGGCCCAAAGATGCCTGCCCCTGCAAGGATACTCATGAATGAGTATCTGAAAGGGTAGCACGAAGTTTAACCTCGCGGGCATTGAGTCTACCACATGCAGTCCGGGCCCCCCCACCTTCACCTTGTCCAGGATCAAGTGGCAGGAACTCCTCCTCCCCCGCATGATCAGACCAAACTCCAACATACGCTCAGCCTGGAGGAACGCCATCCTTTTAACATGTATGTGGAGTGGAGCTAAAGCTAGCAAGACCTCCAGTGCAGCTGTAGGGCATGTATTCATGCAGCCTGTAATGGCCAAAACATAGGGTTGTTATTCAAAATGAATAATAAACCAAAATGAGATCAAAAACGACGCATATTATTGGGTCACACACCTCCTGAGAAATCCGTTGGAAGTGAAGGGAATGTAAGGGAAGGTTTATACATCCTAAATAGTCTGTTGATAGTCGATTCTCAGTCTTTTTACTTTCCTTGGCTCTACAAAGTAGAAAGGAAAGTTATCTACTCGGCTGAAAAAAATAATTGAGTTTTCTTCAGATCTTTACGTTTTAGACTATACTGAGTCCGAAAAACACTATTTGGGAAAATGGTCAGTGTGTGTGTGTGTGTGTGTGTGAACGATTTTTAGAGATAAACACCGTACCAAATCAGCTTAAACCTAATATCTCGCCGCAGGTTACCATGGGATGCCAAAATAAGGGTATGAACAAAATCCACCGAGAGTTAATCATAGTTATCATAGTGATCGAAACACCAAATTTTTTTTTTCTCAAAACCGGCTTAACGATTTTGATTAATTATTTTATATTGATGCTCGTAATGAGACAATTATACTATAAAATTCCCATTAGTGGGAAAATTACGAGAGCAGCACAATAAATTGTCAAAGTTTTTGACGGTTTTAGCGCGTTTTTACTTTCCGCTACCCGAAGGGAAGGAAAGTATAGTAATCGGCCCAAAAAAAAATTTTGGTTTTCTTCAGATCTTTACGTTTCAGACCCTACTGAGTCTAAAAAACCTAATTTCGGCGCGTGGTCCGTGTGTATGTGTGTCTTGACTGATATAACCCTCGTCGAGGGTTTAGGTACAGTCATCAAATAAAGAAACAGACGTGTGTGTGTGTGTGTGTCTGTAGTTCGATTTGCGGGAGAACGGCTGATCCGATTGAGCTGGTTCTTTTTTTTTTGTTCGTTATTTTTTGTAGACACCAAAATAAGGTTATGGACGATTTCAACAGATCGGAAGGGGGGGGGGGGACGAAAATGTACCAAAAACTAGGGTTTTTCGCATTTTTCTCGAAAACGGCTCTAACGATTTTGATTAAACTTTCAAATTATCTTTTCCTAATCAATCCCTAACTTTTCTTCTCTCTACATATCTCCATGAAAATACGGTGAACGGAGATATGGGCCCCTGAAGCAAAAATAGGTTTTTTACGCTTTTTGGCAAAACGGCTTCAGCGATTTTCACCAAACTCACAGTTTGTTTTCAAATAGTTAATACCTACATATTCTTTTCAATAAATGTTCCTGTGACGGTCCATTGAACAGGGATAAAAATCAAAATGTGTCGAAAATAACGTTTTTTCTAACATTTCCGTAAATTCCAGGGTAACGTTTTCACCAGATGTGATGAATCCTAATGGAGTGTCTTTAAGTCACCCATACCAACATTTCGTTCTCCATAATTATTTCTGTATATATATGTTGAACGGAGATATAAGCCAAGTTAACTCAGAAAAGGAGATTTGTCGAATATTAATTTATCGGTATTCCAATTTTCTCAAAAACGGCTCTAACGATTTCGATCAAACTTACGGAGTAGTTTCAGCTAACTAGTCCCTACATTTTGTTCTCCATAAATGTTCCTGTAAAAATGCGTTGAACGAAGATATAGCGCCCGCCTATGTAGGTGGTGTTCGAACTTAAAGGGGTGGCGGAAAGTTGTGTGTTGCTACGCACCAGATATTTTTCCTTTTAAACTCCACTAAAATGTTACTAGAATGTTAAAACAAAATTGGTGTAGTAGTGCGATCCAATACCTATACGGTGAGCGTTTGAAAACGCTCATAAGATATAAGGGGGTCACTCCAGAAAGTCCGGAATTTCAACTATCACCCTTTCGCATACTACCAGTTTTAAATGTTTTTACCCGATAACTCTGCAAAAGTGATTACTATCCTCTTCAAAAAAAAAAGCTGTTTACAGGCCATATTAATTCTCTGTGTACCAATTGCTCAATAACGGTCCGGGAATGAGTACGAGCAGCAGAATAAATTCCGGAACTGTAAGCGCTACCGCTTTCTACTGTCGTGAAGTGTTGTTTAACCAAGTTCAATTGAATTGATTAAGTAGTAAAACAATGAATTGACGTAGAGCTAAGGAATGTTGTGTGTCGCAACGCACCAGATATTTAGGGTAGTCTGTGAACCCATCAGTTGGTTGTTTTCGTGTGTAGTGTTTTGAGTGGTGTGAATATGGTGTCGCATTTTGCGTTGATTTGTTCATTTATGATCAGTCCATTGAAGTTGTTTATAGATTTCCGTGCTTTCTAATACGTCCAGTTTTCGTTCTTTGTATTGTTTATGTAGTAAGATGGTGCAGTCCTGTATTTTGGTAGGTTCGTGTCCAGTTGTCTTGAGGTGGTTGGCAAAGTTTGAGTCGTCTGTGTTCCTACTAAGAGATTTAATGTGTTCCGGATGTCTGCTCCGTATTTTTCGTCCTGTCTGTCCTGTACAAGTTATTTTATATACCCCACTTTGGTCGAGTGGGTCTGTCTTTTCAGTCTTTGCTGTTTGATTCTAAGTGCGCTGTCCGTACGTAATGCAATTGGTATGGTATTGGTTCCTTTCGGAGGATATTAGTTAATCCGTGTATATTCGGTCCTGTGTACGTAAATGTGCAGCGTCTTGTCAAAGACATATTGTTTTAATAATTTGTTTATTGTTTTCTTTGTGTAACCTTTTGTGCAATAGTTTTTTTATAATTTTGTTCGAATAGTGGGATAGTTTTTAGTCTCCGTATCATGCGTCTGAATGCACTTAGTTTACGCTGTGGGTGATTTGATGTAGTGTATGGTCGTGTCGGTAGCAGTACGTTTTCTAAACACGTCGTACTGTAGTTCGTTGTCCATCCGCGTGATTTTTAGGTCCAAGTAATTAAGTTTTATTCTGTTCGTTGTCCATGTCATATTGGTTGTTATGGTGGACACTGTTTATGTCCTTTAACATTTCGTCAGTGTTATCACGACTTAATATGCGTATAATATCATCCACATACCTGTCGTAATGTCCTGATGTCGTGTTTTGTCATTAAAGTCTGGATGTGAGTTTCAATATGGTTTCCCATACCTAATCCATCTTTTGGCTTGTATATGCGATTGTTAAATTGGAAGTAGTTTTGTCCACGAGTCAGTTTGGTAAGGTTGGTAACATTTCTAGTAGTTGTCGTAGTCTCGTTTGTAGTATGTCAAGGTTTCTTTTATTGGTATGGAGGGGTATACATTTTTTATATCAAATGATAAGGGTCTAGTGTTTGGAACTAACCCAATTGCTTTAATACGTAAATATAAAACATGTGAAGCCATGCTCGCATCATGCCCCCCCCTCCCCTGTGTTTGACCTCCTTTGGAGAGGGTAAGTGAATATAAATATCTAGGGGCGACTATTGACGACAGACTCCTGGGGAAGGCATGCGGATTCCATTGTTCGGAACCTTAGTAAATTCGCCCCCATTTACAATATTAGGCAAGTGCTGAGCGGAAAGACCTTAAAAGCCATATATTACTCCCTCGTGCAGTCTGTGCTGCAATTTGGCATTATTGTGTGAAGAGGGGCACTGAGTTCTCACTTCAATAAATTCCGTAACGACCAGAAGGCCATCTTGAAAATTATGGCCCGTCCGCCACGCAGTAATCCCTCCGTTGATCTCTTCAGAGAGAACCTCACCTTCTCTCTCACGCGGCTCTTCGCGAACAACCTCCTGCTTTTTTCATAAGCATGCTACTCTGCTTGAGACTACCTCAAGGTCCATTACCCTACAAGATTTGCACTGCAGGGTCACATAGTCAATCCCAAACCTCGACTGGTTCTGACCACTAGAAGCCCTCTGTATAAATTGCACAATCTCCACAAGCACCTGGATAACGAGTTGAGGTCTCTGGGTCGCTACGAAAGGAGCAAATACGAAAAGCTAATTTTTTCCCTGTTTATACTGTAAGGGTATGATTTTTTTGAAACGGACTTGAAAAGTTTTCACACGTTTTTTTCCTCTTTTTTCTAAACGGCTATTAGTAAGATTGTCTTTTCTACTTGGTAATTGGTAATCGGTGAACTGTACTCTTTTTTTCTTCTAGTAATTGTTTAAGTAAACTCGTTCCAACACTACAAGCCTAGCCTACAGTTGGAATCTATTATTCAATAACGTATAAGAAGTTTTCTTTTTCTGTCAATGTCTATTATTATGAATCTCTCTCTCGCTCTCTTAGGTTTCAATCAATATTTCCGATAATTTCCTGGATATACCGCTCAATGCTGCTGCAGTAACGTGACACCACTGAGACCCATCTCATTCGATTCAGTCTCGTAAAATACTTCTAAACGTCACGAAACGTGACCTAAATACAACTAAAATTGGCAGTGTCTAGGCGACGCGAGGCAATTGGGTGGGTATGACGAGTGGAACTGACGGGTGGTTGGAAAGAGGCGGGAGTCAGTGCGGGAGATAAGCGCAGGCCGGGGAAAAACGATTTGCTTTCGCTATATTTCCTCCAACTAGTAGAATTTGCTGTGTGTCTGTACACCTATGATGTTCCCAAGTCCCCTCATGATACCATCGCTGTCTACGTCGATGACCAGGCAATCCTGGTCCGTCATTCATCACTCGCGCATGGCTTCCTACAGGATTCTGAATACTTCACGTATAGAAAGGCCGTACACATCCCAGCAATAACCATCAACAATGAAATAGAAAACCAGGTCTCCAACATTAAGATACCTCGGGGTTGTACTCGATAGCAGACTAACCTGGGACATGCATATCACGGCAACTGTAACCACAATACGAAACCGCATTCGTCAACTCGAGTTTCTTCTCAACGGCTAACACCTCTCTCTAAAAACTAAACGACAAATTTACTTGTATACAATCACACCCATATGGCAATTCGCGTGCGAAATATGGAGCTCTGCTTCTGACTCACAGATCCCCAGAATTCAAACCCTTCAAAACAGAACACTCCGACTCATCAAAACAAACAACGACCAAATGAGATCGTCAAGTCCAGCCATACAACCCCTCCACCCACCAGGTCAACATGGTGTTTAAAACAGAAAAGGCATTCTGATCAAATGATAATCCCTGATGGACCTGACTGATTCAATTCACCAACTACTCTCCTCCATGAACACGCTCACTGCCAGTACTTACTCCTAACTTCTGACTCTACTGTGTCAGAATCACCACTCTACATCCTGAAAACTACTCTATTATATTATTAATTTATAATCTATTTATTATTTGTTATGGTTCTAAAGTTGTGGCTACCAATGGGTCTACATCTAACTGTGTCGAAATGTTAGTATATAACTGTATTAGCGTACTTAATAGTGTCTAATACAAATAAAGTATATTTATGAGTTTAAAAAAAATCCAGGCGCCTGTAGGTAAAGACGAGGTTGTGGTTGTTTGTTTTGATGAGTCGGAGTGTTCTGTTTTGAAGGGTTTGAATTCTGAGGATCTGTGAGTCAGTTGGAGTGAGACGGGAAATGATGAAACGATTGCTTTCGCTGTATAGTCCCATGAATTCTTTCAATTATTAGACATCGACTCACTATAATATCTGCGATTTCGCACTTTTCAGTCTAGGCGCAGTCGTACACCTCTGAGACTCGTTCCAGCATCAAGAAAACGATACCAAACACAACGCAATTACGATCAAAGTGCCAAAATTGCGTGTTCTTATAACCATTTTCCGCCCATAAAAACCACGGGCTTTGTCAAGAAACCGGATACCAAATAGGATATTTGTGCGAAAGAACGGATTGTTTAAAACACGTAGAGGGCAAGATTAAAGGCGACAGACAGCGCAGATTTGGAATCCCGATGCCTCGAAACATGAGTAAAAACATTTTCCTGGCCGAAAGCATAGGTGTATTATTCAATCGGTTCAGCCATTCTCATGGTGATAGGCTAAACATGGGATTCGAGACCATTTTTATATTATTTTTGTGACGCTCCAACCCCCAGCACATGTATCTTAAGGGGAGTCCAAGGATTTCAAGTAAAATTGGACAATCTCTGTGACAAATTAATAAAAATAAATATTAATTATCCCTAAAATTTGACATTCCCCGGCAGATATTTTCTGTACTTTTAAACTGAATTTCACTTCGCGACTGTCTGTCTCAGGAATGTTTCTTCCCCTACCTCTTGGCTAACCGGTATTACCAATGTAACTGGCCTGAAGTGGTCCCAAACCAATTCAAGAAAAAGAAATGAAAAGGAGTGGCAAGTTCAAAATTAAAAGCGGGTCGTGTGGCAGCACAAAACTCAAAATGAAGAGATGATTTATTTTTGTACAATAATTACAAGGCCATTGAACGATGACAGACAAAATCGTGCGTTGAGTACATTGTGTCGTAGTTATTCCATTAATAAAGTTACCTAACAACAACGTAGTTGCTAGGGCTATGGTTGACAGTTGGTTAAATATATTTGTAATTGGTTCTGACCTTAGATTATTCCTGATAACATCGCATGATGTCTGGTAGAGTTGAAAATGATCTGACCGAAGAAGAAAGCATGAAAAAAACGAATTCATCGCGGAGGTATAATCTCCTGAATTGAGGAATGGTACCGGGAAAGCAAGTTGGTTGTGTTGCTTGGGGAACAATTACTCGATATGTCTGATTTGTATTATTTTAGGCTCGTAATATTCACTCCTCGTGGTTTCATAAAAGATGTACAATTACCAGAAACAAGATAACATGGACAGTGCTAAGCTACTTTGGCTCAATAAATGATATGAAAGTACCGGAATCGTTACACACATGACTCCCAAACTCTACAAAAGGCGATATTTCGGGATGAACTGTTAACGCAGTGAATGGAAAAAACCACGTTCATGTAGTACAAAGAGGTATTTGCCACGTAGAGGTTTCGCGGTTCAAATTACACAAAATAGTACCAAATTCGCGCGTTTCCAAGGTGTGCTGAACTAAGACTGATAAGTAATGTTTTTGGAGTATAAATATTAGCAAGAATCGCGCAACACAGTAGTGGTAAACCAAAACTGTCTTACATTTGGGCTATTATTGCAAAAGCGTGCAGTACTTTCCAAATTGGATTCGGTAGCAGACAAACGTCGATCAAAGTTAACTGAGAAATATACAGCACCTGTCTCAATAACGAATCAAATTCTACATAATTCTGGCAAAACCCGGCTGGAAGCGTTTTTCTAGGCTAGGCTAAGCTTCGTTACAAAGGAGAGGAATTAAATGAGTGTAAATAAAACTATAAACGTAAAGGGGCGGTAAGGCAAGCCTCTAAAGCTGAATGAATGATTGACTTGTCGTTCTGTAAGCTTTTAATTTGCCCCCCCCCACTCAACATGTTTTCATACTGGGATTAAATTTACCCTAAACGAGTCTGAAACTGCAAATGAATACATATCTACGAACAATTAGGATTTCCTACCCTAGCAAATCAAGACCTGGGGTTTGAAAAGCTGCACTAATAAATTGCTTACCGATTTGCAACATCAAACAAAAATGCGTCGAAGTGAGATGGAAGGAAAGGATAGTTTATCAACGAACTGAGCGGGTTAGAATTTGTTCTGTAAAATCAGCTCTGGAGGAACTATCACACATTCGACGGTAGCTGGCGAGCTCCAAAAGCTAATTTCGTTTCGTTCTCCCTTTCTACATGCGCGTCCATCAAATACCAACATTGGCTACTCGTTTCAAAACTTTTTCATTTTCGTTTTACTCGTACACGTCCACTTAACATTGCAGTAGAGTGGACTTAGGAGAGAGCACGTGCTTTTCAGCGTAGCAGCAAATCATTCCACACACGTACTTTTCAGACGCACGTTCGATGAAAGTAAAAATCTAATTTTGTTAGTTTAAGGGTCGAATATTACACGCCTAACGGGAATTTGTATCGTTGTTTCTCGTATTATACACCTTCACTGCATGTTTTATTTCCCCCTGTATAAAGAGCCTACTGTTGGCACAACAACCTGGGAGACCTATTTGGTACGAATCAAGTTGAGTGGTCCAATCTAGAACCGAAACCTACCATCAACTTACCTTCAATAAATAGTGAGCAGAAAAACGAAAAAAACTAAACATGAAATGTAGCGTAGGTATATTAAAGATAAGAAACAAAAGGAACCATGATAACGTAGGAAGAGAATTTGACATCGTTCTCTCCCCTTGGGCGTAAGATGAATGGAATTGTGCAGTCAGCCCTACCATTCTCAACACCTTATCTGGTGTGATCTGGTCGAGGTACGACGAAAATGACAAGTACCGGGATGATCAAACGATTTGAAAAGCAAAGGGGGACGCGCGTGTTGTAGTAACTCCATGGATGAACGTGGCTGCTAGTGCCAGTTTCCCCACTGGCTGACGTTTGGGTGTTCCTTACAACACAACATGCACAACTGATAGTAAATCGAGAACCTAATCTTTTTTTTTTTGTTTTTAATCGACGTTTAACAAAACAAACCCCTTCAGCCAAAACACAAGAACATGAAAATACGTCCTTTTCCTCACTGTTTTGAATCCATGATAACAATGTCCATTTTTGATTTCTTGAGGCGGAAATGAGAAGAGTTTGACACAACACTGGCACATCTTTTAGACTTTTTTGACAATTTGGACGACGTCTTCGTCGTTCAAGACGTGGTCTTTGCCAACTTTCTGAGGTTGATGTTTGACGGAAGATCCCCAAACGAGGGCGCTGAAACAAACAGAATTAGATTACTTCAACAGCTACTGACCACTGAATACAACAATTGACAATGTGCAGTTCTTATTATTTACTTCATACTATCATTTCACGTAACTAATTACCTACACTTCCCAAAGGGAAAGAAAAGTATTGTAATCGTGTAAAAAAAAGGTTTTCTTCAGAAATTTACGTTATGAGGCCTAGTGAGTCTATAAAACCTAATTTCCACACGCGGTCTGTAGTTCGATTTGCGGGAGAACGGCGGAACCGATTGAGCTGGTTCTTTTTTTGTTTCGTTCGTTATTTTTTGCACACGCCAAAATAAAGTTATGGGCGATTTCAGTGGAAGGGGAAAGGGGATGGGGGACGAAAATGTACCAAAAACTAGGGTTTTTCGCATTTTTCTCGAAAACAGTTCTAACGATTTTCATTAAGGTTTCAACTTATCCTACTAGTAAGTACAAAGTTTTCTTTTCTATACATATCTCCATGAAAATACGGTGAACGAAGATATAGACCTATTAAGCAACAATAGGTTTTTTACGATTTTTTGGCAAAACAGCTTCAACGATTTTCACCCTACTCACGGGATGTTTTTGAATAGTTAGTAGTTATATATTGTTCTCAATAAATGTTCCTCTTACAGTCCACTGAGCAGAGACAAAAATGAAAATGTGTAAAAAATAACGTTTTTTCGAACATTTCCGTATATTCTGGGGTAACTCCTTCACCAGATGTGATCAATCTTGTGGAGTGTCCTACAGCCACCCATACCTACATTCCATTCTCCGTAATTATTTCTGCATATGTTGAACGGAGATAGAAGGATTTAACGAACATTAATTTATCGGTATTCCAATTATCTCAAAAATGGCACTAACTATTTCGATCAAACTTACGCAGAATTTTCAACTAACTAGTCCCTACATTTTGTTCTCCATAAATGTTTTTGCAGAAATGCGTTGAACGACGATATAGCGTGTGGCGGAAAGTTGGGCCAGTTGTTGGGGTACGCACCAATCGCTTTTCAGTGTGTGCTGACTGACTAGCATAAAAGGCACCGAGCAATCGTGGTCTAGTGGTTAAGACATTGGTTAATTCTCGACGTAAGTCGGATTGCCATAATTTTTCCCTGAGTCAGCAGCTCATCAAAAGCATCTCCAAACTACCTCAGTACAATTGGCGCCCAACTATTGGCCGAACTTCTTCATTCCAAGAAAAAAGAAGAGGCACAGAGAGAAAAAAAATATTAAAAAATTAAGAGAGAAAATAATGAGACGAATTCTCAGGTTTGAGATTTGCTGACGCTGTGAAAGTTCCAGCGCAAAGGGAAATAAAAATGGGCGATGCGCCTACTACAATGTGAAAGAAAAGACTTTTCTTGTAGCCCCCTCATTTCTCGAATCAAAGATCGGATTTTCCGGAGATTCGCTCAACTCTCTTAAATTCGTTCCTTAACAGGGTCCGCTCTAGGAGCAGCGGCTAAAGATGAGGGGGGAGATGTGATGAATGACTCCAATAAAAGGCACCAGGCGATCGTGGTCAAGTGGTTAAGACATTGGTTACTCGATGTAAGTCGGGGATTGTGGATCGGAGCTCTGGCACGATTTTTGCTTGAGTCAGCAGCTTTTCAAAAGCATCTCCAAACTACCTCAGTACAAGTATTTTCTTTCTGCTTCTTCCTTCTTTTCTCATGTATGATTTACTATTTATTATGAGTACACCTTTCTTCGGCCAGGAAAATTTGTTTACCCCCCCCCCAAATTTGCTTTTGGCGCGGCCCAAAAAATTGGTTCTTGCACACAAAAATTTTGTCAGGATCTAATCGTGCCCGCCTGCTCGACAATCTGATCTGATGAAACCTATGGTTGTTATGTGGCCAAAACTGGTTAAAAAAATTAGCCAAAAAAACGAAATTTTGGCCGTTTTTTCGCAATTACGTTGAAATTGGTATGGTTTCCTGTGATGCCTTCAGCTTGGCCCGGAGAAACATAACTTCTGATCCTGCACTCGGGGGTCTCCTTACCCCTCCACTGTGATGAGTTGGTCGAGGGGTTAGCGTGGCCCCGAGCACTACAGCCAAATATCTGGGCGTCATCTATCACTCCAAAGGTCGCCTCACTGAGCACCTTTCACAGCTCCGAGCGAAATGCTTGGACTTCACGGGGGCCTCCTCGCATGTCTGCTGCCTCTACTACTCTTCCAGGCCATAGCGTTGTACGTTGTGCAGTCTGGTGGATTGTCCCCTCACAGCGCGATTGACAGCGGACATGCGTAATCTAGGCCATTTTGCCGGCATGCCTTACTTTACCAGAACCGATATAAAAGCTAAAATATAATACAAAATGAGATCCTCTGAACACTTAAAGTTCGTTTTTGACATTATTTCAAAAATCGCTCTGACGGCTGATGACAAGAAACAAAATTGAATATTCTGCACCATTGTAACCTTTCCAAACGTTGTTTGACAGCTGCTCTTGCGCAAGAGCTCTGACTTGTACAAGGCTTGATTTGTGTCTAACGTTGTGTGTTGTAGCCAATCGTCGGTTCCAGAGGGCAACTGGTCTAATAGTTCACGAAATAAACACGCGAATTCGCTTTTTAAGAACCTTGAATTTTTCATATTTGGCTTTCAATTTAGGAAAAATGCGCATAACTTCATAAATGTCAAGTAACGTGAATTTCGTACTATTTGAATTCCTTGGCAATAGTCCGGTGAAGTTTGTTGCAAAAATCCTCCACAGATCTTCGATCGGTGTGCAGCACGACTGGGGAATTATAATCGGGGAGCTGTCCTTTGGGTTTAGTATATCTGAAACATTAACCCAACGTGTAAACGGACATTTATACAAAATAATAATACTATAATACTACCGGAATCATTTACTTACATCCTCGTTAATCTCAAATAAATCCACATCTTCTCGAGAAGGTCGTCGAAATTCCACTTGTGATGCGCAGATATCGGGACGCAATGGGGGATCTTGTAAATTATGTCCAGCTCTTCAATGCTAATTTGGTCTGAAAATGTGTACATTCTGTTGTGAATAACAACAACGTAACTTAAGCAAACTGTTTGAAAAATCAAATCAACAAGTGAACCATCCAGTTTTGATGGTTTTTGTTGAAAAGAGCAAATCGTGTGCAAAAGCCTTATACCGCGTGTGGGTGCAAAGCAAAACTACGACCACAGGCATTTTGCGCTGTAATTTGCTACCTGTGCCAGTTTTTTAGTGACCTTGTATGGACAAAAAGTACAGGAAGGGACCCTCAAACGGGGTCCAGACACAACAGTCAGTGTTCAATGACAGAAGATCAATTGTCATCCCGTTTCTGTTTGCTTACTTACTTCAAATCTGAGCAAAGAAAAACCAAGCTCAAGCTAAAGCGATCACCCATCCATATCTTGCTTGACAGGTTCTCGATAGCAAGTAAACAGTTAATAATTTGCCCTGCTTTGACAACCACACCATCACCATCGTGTGTCCCATTGTTCCCTAGTTCTATGCACCATCTCTGGCCCCCAACCAACACTAGGGAAGCAGCATCTTGGTGTCACTGGTGAGCTTCACGAATAAAGTTGATGATACGACAGGATAAGAAAAGTTGAAGAGTCGCTGCTGACTCACACAAATTCTCTGAGCAATCCAGAGCTCTGAGCTCAAGCCAAAGTTACCTGGGAATATGAATTTTCGTTGTTGAACATTAAACTATGATCACTGAAGATACGGTACAATCTTTAATTTTTTTTTTTTTTAACATGAAACGGTGGATGCAGGTGATACCTTTACTGCAGCCACAAACCTCAGATCATGGCCCACCTGCTCCACCCCCAGGCCCCACGGCACTGGTCTCACTTGGTGTGACGTCACACAAGCCCCCCCCCCCCACAAAGCAGAGGATATCCACAAGTTCTGGATTCGCCAAAGGGCCTCCCAAACACAGAATGGCGCGATGCCGCGAGTCCATCGCATAGGCACAGCACATGCTCTGCCGTCTCTAGCCCTACCTCTCAGAACCTGCATGCGATACCATCTGCTCCTGGAGTTTACGAAATCAATGAACAGATCTTTAAAAGGTGAAGCTAAACCCTGGAAAATTCGAAGAAAGCGTGGTTATATCAAAGCTTTAACCCTTTCTTGGCACATCCGCCCGACGCCTCTCACAGGAACACTCAACGCCTGAAATTTAAACTTGGCGCTTTAGTTTAAGGCATTTCAGGATTGGACCAGATCAGATAACAGCGCAATATGTTGAATATTTGGCTAACTTGTGAGGACAATTAGAACCTCACAAACCTGATAGATCGATTATGCATAGAAATCGGTGGTTTGACTACTTAGAAACCTTCAGACTCTCACAGATCCTCGGGAAGATGTTTGTCGAAGTGGAGCAAGTCAAAGAACGCGGAGTATCCTCGCAGAGCGCTTTCACTGATGTTGGATGAGGGGAAAACACGCGCATCCACACTCTTGTGAAGTCTGGCAGAGCACGTTTGGAAGCGTTGGATACTGAACGTTGCTTCTCGCTTCCAGCGCATTGGCCCCTCATGATCCTTTGACTCTTAGCAGAAACCAATCCGGACTGAGAAACCCTTCCACATTTTTGCTCCTTGGTGCGCAGTGACCAAGGGAGGGCCGAGGTACCTACTCTCATTTTCGCTCCTCAGGCAACTCTGTGAAAGTCGGGGGGGTTAATATGACATCACCCTCATTGCAAGAGTAAATGCTGGTAGTACGTATGTCACTACTTCACTGAAAGTTCATACTGCATCAGTGAACTCATCCTTCTCAGATCCAAGAATTCACCTCAATATTTTCTCTCTCCAATATTTTTGTTGGCCCTCTTATTTTCTTGGCGTGAAGGAGCCCGGTTGAGTTTGAAACTTTCTGACACCACTTGTTACGAGGGGATTTAAAAGATTGGAAAACCGTTGACATAGGCAAACATTGCAGCAATCCTGACCTCTGATCTTAAGCCCGAGTTTCCTTGGAACATGAATCTAACTACCATGCTATTAGACTAAAATCCACTAAGTCTGAGCTGATCCACAACGAATAACACATCATACGTACTACCAACTTTTGCATGGCGCTAAAAGGACAAAAAGTGTACTTACCAATTTTATTTAATAAATAGATGCAGGGGACGTAAATTCTGTTTCCCTCAATGACATCTATCAAATCATCGCTGGTGGCATCGTACCTCAGAGTTATGTCTGCGTTGTGCATTCTGTATTCTGCTAAAATACTTTTTACTGTGTCCAAATCCAATTCACTTTGCTGACACTGAAATCAAACAATCCCTTAGAATCATTCTACGTCAAAGCTGAAGTACAAATAACGTACAAGTTTCTTCAGATCTTAACGTTTCAAAGGCCAACAAATCGTCTGTATAATCAGTGCTGCGTGTAGTGAGAAAACGGCAGTTTTCTTCTCATAAATCCCGCTCACATGCTCTAGCTTTCTCAGAACCATCCAAGTTCTCAGGTAGTCCAATGAGCTACGTTCACAGTGAAAGTTGAATAGAGTTCATAAGACAATTAGGAGCAGCTCTTGAAATTCCGGAATTCACATCACTGAAGTTTTATCTTGTATTTCACGTCTAGTCCATCTCCACAAAGGATGTGATGTGCACGATGCAACAGACGCCTACATCCTTTTATCGGCATCTACTTGCAAGGATAACATCGCTATCTCTTTTGAATTGGATTCCCACTCTTGGTTTTCAGCGAGCTCCTTTCGATATTACAATGAAAATCTCTGATTAGATCAATAACGGTAAAAATGTGACAGGGAAGAGTGATCTACACGTGGAAGTATTGTTGCATTCATCAAGACAAGGGAACGAGTTCAAAGACATTGGTGGAAATAGTCATGTTTACTGGCAAACATTATAGGACGCCACATGGGTCGTGAATAGAATAGATTCGTATATGCAGTTCAGTATATACCCTGTGCAGTTCAGCTGTCAATATCGATGCCTGGAAAGCCTGTCCCTACGCCGTGGCAATTGACAGGACTCATAAAACGCACAACACTACCAGGGAAATGTTGAGGACGGCGTGTGTGAGTCCCTATGAAGGTAGCTGATTCCAACTAAGTTAGGAAGGTGATGGGCACTGAAAAGACTGACTCACCATCGTCTGAAGGTTGATGCCTCCTTTATCTTTTTTCCGAAACACGATATTAGGAGGTTCCTTGTTGAGGCGTAATCCGAAGCCTTCCAATTCGTGCTCAATCAATTTCTTGTGTTGCAAAGGTTTGAGCACGTCGAGAACAATGAAAATCAAGGAGCAGGTTCTGGCGACAGCGATTACTTGTCTTCCTCGACCTTTGCCATCTTTGGCCCCTTCAATGATACCTGGCAAATCTAACAACTGAAACAAGTCAGAAACATGCGTGAATATAAACAGACGAATGAATTTGTCAGAAATACGATCAGATCACGATAGTTGTATGTTGATATAATAAGGTATTCATTTAATTTAGTGGCCCCATCAGTTTCAGAAGCACGTAAAAATTTTCGTTCTAAAACTTTTTAGTGATGGAGATGAATGATGAGCGCTGAACAGACTCAGCCCTGAGGCACCATTTCAGGATGTTGAAACGGTGTCTCGATGGTAGTACGAATATTCCCATGTGGTAAGGGTTAGCACACCAACACACTGACGTCACAGACACTTCAATATTAAAATCTGCTTTACTGTGATAGGTGGTTAGGTGAAATGATGTCTGCTAACCTGGTACACTACACCACAGTGGCTACCAGGACACACTCATAATTGTAATGGGCTGAGTGCTAGTTCAGATAGATGTAAGGCTGGATACCAAACATCTTTCATCACTCACCAGATGACCGGGAGACTGGCTAGATGACAACCTGCAGTACTCCACAGGTCTGGGTTCGGTAGATGCTGAGCGACTGACCAGGCTCTTCCATGATAGCGCAACAGCAACCTCCATGACACGCGACTGATAGGATGGACCCCATCACCACCTCCAGGGTGCGTTCAACGCATTTATGCAATGAGCGTTGCATGAGCAGCCATGAGAAGAGAAGGGATGGGTAGGAGGTAGCAGCGGCAGATTGAATCGTTAAGCACGCAGGCTCAGCCCACTGAAATGAACAAAACCTCTGTGGTTTGGTTCAAGTAACACGTGCCTCCTTGAAAAATATTCAAGAGTCCAGTAAATTGTTATGTTCCGTACGTTACACAACGTATTACAGCCAAATCAGAATGAATGTAGTGTCATAAATACGTTCCATATCTTTCAGCAATATTTTGAAATCACGGCTATTGAAAAACGCTCCATTTTCTGATCTACCAGTATCTTGAACACGATGGTCTGCGTTTTTGTGGAACTTACTGCTATAACTTCCAACAGGTTGAATTTCTGCCGAGTACAAACAAAGCAAGCAATGACTTCCAGTTTAAAATCTATAAATACCTGAGCACCAAACTGCCTTTTGCTAAATTTCTACATTTGTTGATTCCTAAACAACTCGAGCGCAATCAGGTCATAATTGTAAATGAAGATGGCGAAATCTCAATTCTAGTCCCAAAAAGTATAATGCCATAATGTTTATAAAACTGTTTAACTACAGGAGCTCTGATTTTTAGAGAACCCCATTTTTCTACCATCTTTTCACATTCTTTAAATTAACTGGTATAATGCTATTTTATGAGGTCGTGCGATGAGATGGGCGACATAAAGGTACCTATAAATTAAATCGTCAGCTGGTTGTATAAACATTGAAGTTTTTCTACAGTTTCAAGTTTTCCACCTCAGGAGGTAACTGAGTATCTGGCAGAGTATTGTTTGCCTGGGAAATACATCATTTTTAAAGCTAAGACACCAATATCTTTCCTTGAATGTCTTCCCACATGCCTATGTAATGTACATCAATTTAAGAGTAACTTAACTTTTTTCTATATCAGTCAAAGATCTTGAAATATAACAGATTCGCAAGAATTGAGAGCGGGAACGTGTATGGATAAAGGAAGAGGTTGTGTGCAGACTCGACCAGCCAACGTGCTAACAGATCAAACCAACGAGAGTAGTAGAAGTGTGAAAAAACTGCGAGTGAAACGCAGTGCCTGGACTGTAGCTTTTAACACGGCGAGAGCGCATCCACTATGAATCACATTAACTGTTGAAATTGTGCAATATGGAATCAAATGGTCCGAATATGGAATCATCCCTTGCTCCATAACAGTCAGTTTTCGAGTTGCAGCAAAGGTTTTCACCCACGTTAGTAGTTGAACAGCCCAGGGTTTTTTTGTGCTAGAGCACCCCCTCTGCCAAGTGCTTTCTCCATAGCCCCCTTCACCTTTTACATTTTTTCGATTTTTCGACAAGCGATTGATTTATCAATATTGAACCCACGATGCGTAATGTTCTTGGTTGGTGAAAGAATGTCGGTTTGATCGCTGACAAGTATTTATGTCCTGATTGCAACGAATGGATGAAATTGTGTGGGAGAAGTGGTTCGCAAGACGTGTATGAATTGAGGTATTGTAAGAGTGGCCACAACTTCCAACACTTGGTGCATACAGGTGCCGTGGTTGAGCCTTAGACGCCCGAGTACACGCGACATTCTACTCGTCACCCGTTTTGTGGGTTGTGGGTCTGCCAGCAGATATGATTGCTTTGGAAATGGAACTGTACTGTTATCGTGAATCCTATCGGCCAGACACGGTACTTTTATCGAAACCATTTCTATTCGATGCCTTGAAACGCTGGGAATATTTAAGAAAGAGAAGAAATTCCATAATTGGCCAAGTTGTTGGTTCCCTGTTTAATTGAAACAAAAAATTGAGTTTTCGTTGTGATTTCATAGGAATTCGTTTTATGTGCACATAAACACAAAAGTCCTGGAACAAATGGTAGTCTTAACTGTTAAATAACACGAGGAAAGTTGAGCAATACTTCTCAAAACAATCATCACCAAATTGAGTTATCGAAATTACCTGAATTTTTGCTCCCTTATATTTGATGCAACCTGGCACCGTTGTTAGCGTCGTAAACTCGTACGCCGCCACCTCAGAATAAACACCAGCCAAAGTCGTCAGAAGGGTCGACTTACCAACAGATGGAAACCCTAACAAAATGCGAAAAAGAAAATCTTTATAACTCTGCGATAAGACAAAAATGTAATTAATTAAGAACGCAACACTCACCGACAAAACCAATTCGAGCATCTCCTGTCTTGGCAACGTCAAACCCTTCTCCTGGACCACCGCCGCCTCCTTTGGGTGTGATCAATTCCCTTCTCAATTTGGCTAACTTGGCTTTGAGGAGACCCAAGTGGCCCGCAGTGGCTTTATTTTTTTGGGTGCGAGCCATCTAGTGTGATAAAAACATGTCAGAATGGTACATTATATCGCAAAATGCTAAATACAAGCAAGTAATTCTTGAAGCAACTTATTTAAACTAAAACCAACAGAATGTAATGGGCGCACAAACTATGCACGTGATGACAGAGATAATTTAAAAGGATCATTTGGGTTAATAAGGTAGTTGAGAAGAGAAAAAGAAGAGAACAGAGGGCGAACTTTTGAACAAAGTGACAAAACCTGGGATGTCAAAGCCCACCAGGTTAGATGGGCAAAGCATAGTTGGTGAAAGTTTAGGTGCGCAGAGCGCCTTATTGGAGCTTCCCCATCGAGAACCACTGGACTTAACGAAGATGTCATCAACTGTACGCTCTAAACCGGCGTTCACTGGAATTATTTGAAATGAACAACTTTTCCTTCAACTACCAATGCCTTCCTGGGCTAATTCCCAAAACAATGGCCACGAGTACACTCGCCCGGTTCTTCGGTTCACGATTCAGAACATTGAAGAGCGTCACTGATACTGGTGCTAGTTACAACTTTCATCACTGGCAACTTTCTAGCGCTAGTATTCTTCAAAATATGACTTAAATCGTTAGACTAACCGTTGAACTATGGAATCATTCCGCGAATCCCACCCTTCGGCAAATTTCCGTTGTAACCGAAATATCGTCCTTCAGTTGTCGAGTTGCCACCACCGCATGCGTCTTTCTCCCTTTTGTTGGTTACGTATCCAATTTTTTTCGCGCCCGTCCGGATACTCCCTTTTAGTGTTTTCCCCACTGCCCTCATCGCGTTTATTTTTTGTGATATTATTCGACCAGCCATGGATGGGCCAATTAATACCGAATTGATCCATCGATTGAGAGTGGAAGGCTTACGGAGTGTTGTGGATAGGTGTATGCGTGTCGGTTTTATCTCAGAGAAGTATGAATGTCCTGAATGTGGTGCGTGGATGAAGTTGTCTGCAAAGGCTGGTTCCTTGGATGGTTTTGAATGGAGGTTTAGACGGGATGGCCACAACTCTTAACGGTCAATTCGTAAGGGGTCGTTGGTCAGCCTGAGTAAGTTGAATATGACTGGCATCATGCTCCTCACCCTTAATTGGGTAATGAGATTACCGGCAGAGATGAGTGCGATGGATCGGGATGTTTCTAGGAACACCGTGACCGACTGGAAGAAGCATACGTGTGACATGAGAGCTGAGTGATGTTTTTTGTTATTTTTGTGGTTGTCAATGTCTGTTCTGTTGCAATACGCCAGTGATATTTATTATTTTTGTGGTCTTCAATGTCTGTTGCATTAGGCGCGCACTTTTTGCTTTTTTGTTCACTTCGACTCAGTTTCGCGAGCTCTCCATTGTTTACATCCCATTTCTTTCGCGCGTGTTGTTTACATTAACTTTTACGACAAAACTTTGCTCAACTCTTACTGCTACTGTTAGGCTCACCAGTAACAGTGACGCTAGTAAACCGTTCCGAATCGCGAACCAAAGTTCCACGCGAATGTACCTGTGGCCATTGTATTGGGAATTTACCCCTTCTTGCTTCCTTCGGAATAAGAGGAAACGTTAGTTCTTCCCCAAACGTAAATGTCGACTTGACAATACGAAAACAGAGAACAAATGAGCGCCGAAACCACTTGTTTCCAAACTTTCTCTCTCATTCTTCCTCCTCCCATACAGTTATTTTTGGAAGTTCTCATTGGATATAGAGTAGCGTGAACTAATCATGAAACAAACGTGAGGCTCTTTTAAACCAATTTTAAATTGTCATTGGACTGAAATGCAGAGTCGGGCGACATCGATGAGTGTTGAGAACTGCGGCCTCTGACGCCACACCAGGTCTTGGCATTGCTGCAGGGCAGCGAAACCTGGGAGATAACGAAGCAATGATCTGCCTACGAATAGGGATATTCAAGATTTGAGGGCAGCCTAGAGGGTTGGAACCAACCAGTTGATCATAAAATGAGGAAGAGGACAACCTGCCCGTTAATGGAGCGAGGTGGTGTGAACCCCCAGCGCGAATCGAAGTGCTGTATCGCCTAACATGGCAAGAAGCTGAAAGAATTTCTGCTCGAAGGAACTAGTGGATCGCCTGCGGTAGCATTATGCCTCTACAAGAATGCAAGAGAATAGGTCTGCTGGGAACACTATTTGGGAGCCTCCATATCAGCACCGTGAGAAACTATCTCCTTCGAAATTGGAATACAATTTGGAACTACAAGGTGAGCCCCAAACTAGTCCATCATGATGTGTTCCGCAACGTAGTATCCAAACAATATAAGTACGAATGATTAAATCTTGACAACTGTACGCTAATACTACTCAATTTATCATCTGCCGACATCCATATCATTTGAAAATATCAACAAATAAGAAGTGTTATAAGCTGTGAACAAAACTTCGGCAGCTGTGTGTTAACTTACCTCTGCCTCGATGGCAGCAATTTTGTCGATGATTGTAGCCATTTTAAGATTCAATTACTACAGCAGTGACGACTTCAAAACCGAACTTCCATCGAACCAAAATATAAAATTATTAACTTCTTAGTTGAGTGCTACGTAAAATGGTAGCGGATTCTACTACGAACGTGCTGAACTTGAACACATAGTTCTAGTTAACCGAAGGAGAGGTTACTTCTTCCTCTTCTTGTTCAGATAAGGTTAGGTTGCTGCAACACGATTCCCAGTCCTGCTCTCCAAATACAGCTACGTTGCTCCTTGCGCTGTCTTTGAGTGCATTAGAGACCTGAACTGATTGATTATATATTCTATAAAACAATGAACATTATTTCATTCAGCTTCGTAACTTCCAAATTATGTGATGTGATTAGAAGTACACCATTGGCTCAGTCAGAAGCAACACTTGTGCGAAGGAACCGTCTAGTGTGTGATGAACAGTGAGTCATATGAGTCAAGCTTTGTTTCTTAACTGAAAAACGATGAGAAATCTTTAGTTTGGATTGTGGGAGTCCCAGGAGCTGAGATCATAAAAGATGACGTGTTTGATTATGGTAATGAGTACATTCTAAAGTATATATGTGGACAAAATTGGCTTGCACCTCCTTAGCGACCAAAAGACCAGACATTTGTTTTCAAAACCGCTCTAACGATTTTAATTAAAATGTTCTGTGTGGGTTGACTGAAATAACACAGCGATGATACGAAATTTTCATTTGTAGGAAAATGACCAGAGTAACTCAATAGATTAGCAAAGGTTTTAAAGAAAATCTATTTTAGTGGTGTTTTCTAGTAAGTCTCGCTTATATGCTACTAGTGTTCTCGGAAAAATCAAGGAAGTACACCAGTCAACTATCTAGGACAGTTTAGTGGAAGTAAATTAGTAGCAGAGCTGAAAATCCAAAAAATTTAAACCACGGCATTATTATCACCATTCCCATCAGTTTTTACCCAGAAATCCAATTCTGTAAACACAAACGTTTTGAAAGAAAATGTGATGTAACACCTGTTAATTGACTGTCCAATAGTGATCGTGTCGTTAGTAGAAGCACTTCCATAAATTTCGGAACTTTCAGTACAAAAAAACTGGAGTACACAATGAGCTCAAAGTTATTTTGAGTTATTTTCATTAAGTAGGAAGTGTGAGTTGTATAGACTAACTCAGACATGGACGTTGAAATCAAATCTGAGCACTCACTATTTGCATGGAGATAATGGTACCATACAATTCCCATCCTTAGGAAAATGACGAGGGCAGCTTTATAAATCATCAACAACTTCCAAGAAAATAGCATTATTCAATCATTCGATGATGCTCATATGATAATTAGGAGCAAATCCAGAAAACTTGGTTTTGCTTACTGCCATTTCTCGCTGTTTTCATCCGATCATTTCAAAACTGCCAACAGGGTCCTTCCCAAAAAAATCATATTGACTGTCTCACAAATCATTGCTTCATTGATTGCTAGATAATGGTCGTACCAGAAGTAGGAGGTCGTACCTCAATAAATTCTGGAACTTTGAGCGCTATCACAAAGTTCGAATGAACTGAGTGGAAAGTAAATAGTATGAGTAACCAAAGCAACGAAATTGCTGAGTGTATGTGCTTGTTGTCGCACCAGATATTTTTTTAAATTTCGTGCTCAATTTGTGCAATTAGTCATCTAATGAACTGTTTACTGTAGGAGTTTAATAATTATTATAAAACGATGAGGATCACTTGTCCTCTTCACTCAATTCCCCAACAATTTTTATACAATTCCAACATTTTTTACGTCGCCCACATGAGATTTAAATAATGCTGCCCATTTTTGGAGCAGTCTCTTTGAGTACAGTCGTTCGTTCATTCATTCTTTTTACTTTCCTTGGCTCTACGAAGTAGAAAGGAAAGTTATGTAATCGGCTAAAAAAATTTTTTTTGAGTTCTCTTCAGATCTTTACGTTTCAGACCCCCCTGAGTCCGAAAAACACCATTTGCGAAAATGGTCTGTGTGTCTGTGAACGATTTTTAGAGAAAACCACCGTGCCAAATCAGCTCAAACTTGATATTTCACCCGCAGGCCTCCATGGGACGCCAAAATAAGGGTTTGGACCAAATCCACCGAAAGTTAACTATAGTTATCATAGTGATGAAAACACCAAATATTTTTTTTCTCAAAAACGGATCGAACGATTTTAATTAAATTGTTTATATTGGTAGCTCCCACTATGGAATTTATACCATAAAATTCCCATTCTTGGGAAAATGACGAGAGCAGCACAATAAATTACCAAAACTTTCAACGAAATCGATTTTAGCGCGGTTTTTAGAGAAAACAACCATACCAAATCAGCTGAAACTTGATGTCTAGCCTACAGGTTACCATGGGACGCAAAAATAAGGGTATGGGTAAAATCCACCGAAAGCTAACTATAGTTATCATAGTGATCAAAACACCAAATATTTTTTTCTCAAAAACGGCTATAACGATTTTGATTAAATTTTTTATATTGGTAGCGCTTAATAAGATAATTATACCATAAAATTCCCATTTCTGGGAAAATGACGAGAGCAGCACAATAAATTATCAAAATTTTCGACGAAAAGCGTTTTTAGCGCAGTTTTTTTCCTTATAGACTCCACTAAAATGTTACTAGAATGTCCAATCCAATACCTATAGGGTGAGTGCTTAAAAACGCTCATGAAATACATGGGGCTCGCTACAGAAATTCCCGAATTTCAACTACCACCATTTCTCTTACTACCAGTTCTAAAAGTTTTTACCCAATAACTCTGCAAAAGTAATTACTATCCTTCTTCAAAAAATTAATGCTTACAGCCTCATTAATTATCTGTGTAACAATTGCTCAGTAATGGTTCTGGAATGAGTACGAGCAGTACAATGAATTCCGGAACTGTAAGCGCTTCCGCTTTCTGCTGCCGTGAAGTGTTGTTTGACCAAGTTCAAATGAATTGATTAAGTAGACAAAGCTATATAGAAAGTGAATTGACGTAGAGCTAAGGAAAGTTGTGTGTTGCATCTAACTTCTAAAAATTAAGTGTTTTCAACCAGATTTTGGTTTTTTTTTCTCAATTGTGACTAATAGGTAAATGCACTTATAAAGCAATAGTTGAGGATTGGGTTCATCACATGAGACAGATAAGAAATGCGTAGTGAAATATTACCATATTCATCTCAACTAAATTGCCACAAGAATAACTTGAATAAGGTTAGAGCACAGCTCTTGATATTTTCGAGTTAGCCGAAAGCTAACACATAAAGCTACAATATCAGCGAAATCAGAGCATTGTGCGCCTGTGCTAGGGTTCTGGATTCATTCGATCAAAAAGTAGGGTAAAAAGCTTCCACCATTCTACCGAAGACTTAGCTATGCAAATGAAATAAAACTGATTAATTTGAAAATGAGATGAAACAAAACAAATAAAAGAGTCGTGCCACACGACGTTTTTGCATGTTGGAGAAATTTCAAAATATAAATAAATAAATAAAACGCCTAACCTCGCATCATTTTGGGATCATTGCTGATGTAACATTAGCTTCTTCGAGAAGAAAACAATATGTAACGAAATAATGATGGGAAAAAGTTATTAACGTCAAGCAGGAGAACTATACCAGTTGCTTCGGAAACAATACGAGACAGCATGTATTCTGCACTATGAACGATGAATAAATAGGCAAAAAACTTATGAAATATTTCCACGAACACGATTTATAATTTAAATACTCCGCACACGAGGAAGACTTCGACAGGCACTGAACAAATTGAAACTCGAACACTTACTTGAGAGTTTTTCTCAGAACTCAGGTTTCGCAAATACAAATACTCTGTTCTGGCACCCCGAGGTCACTCGACTTTCTGGCGCTCTAGGCTCCCTCCAGCTATATTACAGTTCATGTTTCGAGCAATGCATTTTTATCCGGACATTTGGGGTAAAATCAAACGCAGCGAGTGCTGGTGGGTCAAAAATTATTAGTAATCTCAACTCCATTTCCCGACACTTTTGACTCAAGATGCCCGACATACGTAGAAACGCGTAGGACAAGGATGTAGCATGCAGCGTGTAATGGGTCAGTCCTGATATTTACTCAAACTTTGATTTATTTACAAATATATATAATACAGACTTGGAGACTCACTACACATACCTTCCGAAATGGAAATAATCGATCCTTTTAACCCATCGTCGACAATTACCTAAATTATTTTTCAACATGTACTCGAACGTGTAGGGATTAACATTTTCCTCAATTTGTTTTTGTAACAATCGCTTCCTTTCTTCCAACATTTCGTGAGTCACAGCCATAGCTTTGAACGGGAGACATTTGACAACTACATTAAGGAAACCTTTGACCTGAAAAGAAACAATGTTCCATTAGCAAAGGTGAGGTAGTGATTGTGATTGCAGGTGATAGAGCAAATGAACGAAGCGCATACCTCGTCAAAATCACAGTTTCCGCCCATTTCAAAAATAACCCGACCCGCTTTAATAGGTGTGACGTAGTGGTCGATGGCTCCTTTCCCTCCTCCCATTCTGTGACCTTGACCCTAGAAAAATCATAGTTTAAATACAGCTTCGAGTCCATGCCAATGTGGAAAGCGTAAGTGAAATTATTGACGATACACTGACGTTGGTTTTTATTGATTGGTCTGGTTTTCCAGAACCACAATGAAACATAAGAGTAACAATTCTTAGTCGATTGTAGAAAAGCGGGTGAAGCCGATACCTATTTGATGCATTCTAGGATTAGCCTGCATTGTGGAGTAGCCTGGATTAGCCTTATTTCTCACATCATGACCATACCAATGCAACAGATTACTGGAGAACACACTTCTGTGGTGGATGAATCAAATACTAAACCTAGGCTACATCAACTAAAAAACGCTCACCTTGTAAAGGTTGGTACCATCAGAGACTTTTACTATATCTCTCCTTCCTAGTTACGCAGTCTTGAATTTGCCCTCATCAACGTTTTCTGGTACAACATCGCGTCTCCTGTCCAGATCATACCCACACAATTTCTAGAGTTCTACAATGGTATACACAGGTGGATCAGCTAGTAGAACGGAACATCACTCAGGGGCCAGTTTGTTGTTGGGAGTTTAGGCGATTAATTTGATCTGCATTGATGTGCTCCCGCAAAACTCTCCATACGATTGAGTCCGTAAAAGCAGTTCCTCTGTGTCACTTTAGCATCAGTTGCAAACCTTAGCACAAACAGCTAGATGAACAGACTTTTCAGAAGTCATTGGGGGAAACCGACTCATCGAGCAGTTATTCAGCAATTGTGGTGTTACACAAAATCTCGTCGCATTCTGTGGAAATGAATGAGTGCAATGGCATTCCCAGTTCAGTTTCCTCGTTTACATAATTAGCCCCTCAAAATGTCAAGGGCGTCAACTGGCCTACAACCCTTGGTGCTCACCACCCCTCCAGTACTCTGTACAACTTCATTACAGAATTAATTTTATTAACGCCACCCCAAACTATTTTCTTCCTGAACCAGCCCATTTCTGTAGTTATTTCCCGCCTTCACTTCATTCAAAGTGTATTGGCGATCGTACTAGTGGGTAACTGTTTTGTTGTTTTATTTTTGAATCGCTACCTTCTTTGTGACAGACTGCCATGGAGCGTCCACTCTCCAAACGAAGAACATTTTATTCAATTTCATTTTCCTTCCGATAGTCAGTCTGATCATCTCGAGATGTCCATGTCTCAATCTTCCACCTCCAAGTGCCTGTGAAATGAAGGCGAATTATAAATAGTTCAAATATACAAACAATACAGAAAATGGGTCCGAAATTAATACTTTGTACCCCATCACTGTAGCTGGGTAAAAAATGACCCCAATTTCTTTTTTCGGGAGGAATTTCTGAAATTTTATGGATATTGAGAGCTAACTCATAACCATTTAGCACTCTGCGATGGCAGCCTTTCTTTCTGGTCCTCCTCCTCCCCCCCCCCTTGTAAGAATCCTGCAGAGCTCAGCCATCCACCACACCAGCAGGTTGGGAGGCTTAGAAGCGGCCTCCATATCTTCATTCATCATCCCTTTGATATACCTGTAACATACGAGCTGGTAGTCGTCACTTTTGTCATGACGTCAGTGATCAGCTGTGGCGAGCGAAGAAATTCCCCACCGTCCTTGGTCAAAACTTGGAATGGATATTCTAGAATTTAAAACTAAATCATATCTAGTAATTATTGACTATTTCTCTAGATGGATTGAATTTGATAAAGTAAAACAAAAAGATACCGAAAGCGTAATAAAGATTTGTGAGTCGATGTTCGCGAGATTTGGTTATCCAGATGAAATAATTACGGATAACAACCCGTTTGGCAGTAAGCAGTTCAAAGAATAACTATCAAAAAGAGGTATCGATATAACTACTAGTAGCCCCAATTATGCTCAAGGTCACGCGCTAGCGGAGACAGGTGTGAAAATAGTAAAAAACATGCTGAGAAAATGTGAGAAAACTGGTCAGAACCCTAACATTCACTTGTTACACTACCGCAATACTGAAATTCCGAGTATTGGATTTTCCCCTAGTCAGATGTTGCTTGGTCGTTGGTTGAAGGACGGACTTCATCATAATGCGTCCGATCTATCAATGAATTTGATCCCTATTGAAGAGGTTAGGACAAATGGCGCCAAAGCAAAATTACGACAAAAACAATACTACGATAGAGGTTCAAAAAACTTACCGATCGTAGATAAATCTGACCCGGTACTTTACCGGCATAAAAACTCTTGGGTTCGGGGTAAGATTATAAATCGAGCACACACCCCTAGGTCATGGTATGTAGAAGGAGAAAATAACAAAATGTACAGAAAGAATAGGAGAGATTTAATTAATATAAAAGCTGACAATAAACAAAATCACGATAATGAAATTGATGTACATCACAAAACACGGCACGAATCACCCAATAAATACCACTTGCGAGATCGAGAAACAATCAAATCGACGGAGAGACTCGGAATGGTACAATATAAGGAATCCGATTTATTTTAATACTCGCACATTACTCCGTTTGTAAATTGCATATTACTTGCAATGAAATATAAGAAGAGGAATTGTTAATTAGTACGGTTTCGTAGAATAACCTGTTGATTTCCTGGTTATCTCGGATGAGAGGCCTGCTGGATCTGAATCAACGCCGACTAGATCGCGGTTAGAAATTATTTTATTTTATTACCGTGACAACACATTGAAGTAATGAATGTGTACTTTTATATAAAACAAGAAGAAACTAATTAATTTTTTATAATGTACTTTGTAAGGAAGATTAATTTTAATTTTCCGAAAGAGGAAAGATGTAACATACGAGCTGGTAGTCGTCACTTTTGTCATGACGTCAGTGATCACCTGTCGCGAGCGTTCCCAGCGTCGGCGATCCCACTTCTCTCCCTTCCACTCACTCCGACTTCCCTTCCCACCTACCTTGCCACCTAGAAAGCACCTAATCTAAAATACAACAGTTCGATATACACGATCAAACCGAGTGTTAATCAATTCCCTCTGCTGATATAAAGATATATCACAATACCAGCCTTAGATCACCAACCTCCATTTTCTTCTGGTTTAGCACTATCCTGGCAGACTTTCAGTTTTTATCGGAATTCAACACAGTGAAAACGAATGCCTCTGGGTGGTTCCTATGACATTTAAAAATTTAATACCAACATGCCGGTTGCTCTCACCTCAACACATCATTGAGGTTTGGAACCAGTGGGCAGAATTCTCGACAATCATACTCTTCCTACTGACTCAGATGACATTAACCAAGACTAACTCCAAGGGTTAATAGTTTCATAACACTCTCGAAGCAAAGAACTATGTCAAGATTCGCATTAATTCTCATAATTTGTCGCCTCATTGACATGCAGTCGCCATTGAGTGCAACACTTTGGATAGTATTTCTCACTACGAATATCTGGTGCGACGCATCACTCAACTTTCATCACCCCATGTACTTTCAACAACTTTAGTGTTTACCTACTCATCCAATATATTTTGCAATCAGTTCATTAGAACTTGCTAAAACGCCTCCACACTTCATATAGGAAGTGGTAGCATTTGAAGGTTTAGGAATTTATTGAGATGCTCCTACACTACTGTTATTGAGCAATTAATGAAGAGACGATTAAGAATACGGTCGACATGAATTTTTCGAGAAGGATCATGTTCAGTTTTGTAATTTTAGGATGAAAACAGCGAGAAATGGTAGTAAGTAAAACCGAAAGTTCTGGAGTTGCTCCTAATTATCTTATGAGCGTTATAGAATACTCATCATATAGGTCGTTTATTGGAATGCCACCATTACTTTTCTGAGAACGGTACCGCCACCCCCACACAAATAGTGAATGCCCAGATAAGATTTCAACATCGATGTGAAATGAAAATAACTCACGATAACTCCGTATTGCTTGTGAATCAGCTCATTGTGTATTTCTTCTGGCCCTCTCATCAACTGCAGTTTTTTGTGCATCCTCGGCATTTTTATGCTTCCAGGATTGGGAGGAACTTTCTCCATAAATCTAGGTTTACCCTTAGTAGGGAATTCCACATCTGAAACAAAAATCGATAGATTTCGCGAACGAGTATTTGTAATAAGGCAAAGATACACTTTTTTTTAAATTGATTGATACGTTTCACATGTTACGATGAAAGGATATACACTAACGTATAGAGCAGCATATAGCTCGTGCACCAAACAGCAGTCATTCCTCCACAAGCGGAGTGTGCTAAATGTGATAAGCAAATGTGGACCTGACAGAATTAGGGCAATAATAAGATTTGAAGGTACACATGAAAAATTCCGATTGCGCAAAAATCCTGAGTTTATCGTAAATTATGATAATCTACTGGGCAGTAAGAGAGAACAAGTGGGAATCTGACGACTTAATATTCAATAAGTTACGAAGTATTTCCTGAATGTTGGCTTCAAGCAATAGTTCAGCTCCTTGAAGGGCCATTGAGCGCCGCATGTAACAGCGCTGCAAATTACTGTGAATCAAAGGTCAAGCTGTGACACTGGCGGCCTGCCAACGCCTCTACTCTGATCTCACTTACAAAGTACTGCTACAGTATGAGCCAGCAAAAGCTGACGAGATCTCCTGGTTTTGGCAGCAGCATGTGTACTCCATCAGCAATTATCGTGCATAGGGATGTGCTGCTGGTGAAAGTAGACATACGTACGCAGCCAATCTCCCAACAAGACTATCAGGCCTGATTCGCCAGTCTGTTGGGGTCATACTACCGAATGGAGCAAAGGCTGCGTGGACTCAGAACGGTGGTATTAGAATCGCAAATGAACGGCATCGCAGACAAAATACACACACTCACACCTTTTGTATAATCTGCTCCCCGGGTGTCGAACTTTTCGGTTATTGATGAGTTTTCACCCTGACCTTTACTTCAACCTGAACTTGCTTACCGTCGTAAGTTTTTGGTATCGTGTAGTATTTGATACCGCGAGTTTGCAAGGTACACACGCCATGACCTAAGAAGAAAATGAAGCATATAAGTCGAACATCCAACAAAAGATAAGGGAAAAACTTGGATTCACGGAACTAGATGATTTTAGTCGTAACCTTCAAATGCCTTCAGAACACTTCGGATGGCACCTATGAGCATTCTTGCTTAGATAATTCTACATAAACGTCGAAGTAAACTGCCAAGGAATTCCGATTCGGCAAAGAGAAGGAGCAAACTTTATATTGAGGAACTCAGACTGCACGGGTGCCTGAACACTTGAGGCTTTTATCCCTCTCCCTCTGAGGTTATGAGAAATGAATCACGAAGTGTTCGTTCTTGTGAACGCACCTGGTTCTTGGTTGGTAACGCACAACAGATGCGCGTAACATTTATAAACAGGGTAGCCGGATCAGTTCGTAGTGAAAAAGGTATGCAACTTTATTTTGGGAAATGCTGTCATGTGAACATAATAACTCTTCGTACATGTCTGAAAACAACTATTACAGTTGAAGCAGAAAATTGAAATAATCGCAGAGTGAAAACACTGACGCCGTTGCCAAGGTTTTTTGTCAGTAAACATCTACTTGTCAGCAAGAATCTCAGTAAATGTTTTTCATTCTCCTCTCCTCCGTCCCTCTTTAATTATTACTTTCTTCGATCTAATTGCGTATGATTTCATTTTATTGTGGTTCTGGGATTGTCTAAAAGTTATCAAGCGTTCATTTGGTGTGGCTCAGGAAACACTAGTTAGTAAAAAGTGGGAAGTTGCTTGAAAATTCGAGTGAAAAAGTAAGCAATTTGTAGATGTTTGGAAATTGAGTCGAAACTGTCGGTGGTTCGAAAGCAGTGGAGATTGATTAGTGTTCTTTAAGTTTAATTCTTTATTGTTTTAAACAATCACGTTTTAGTTAAGCGTGAATTTGAAAAGTATGTTAACGTGGAATGTGAATGGGACGTATCCACTGATAAATACTCAATTTTTCTCAATATAAGAGTGACGTGTATAAATCTTTATGGAAATCTGTGGGGCATTTTCGCTTGTGTCAACGTTAAGGTCTGTGACGTGATTTTGTGGCCAATTCGTATAGCAAGTCCTTTTAGTAGGAGGTAATTCTTTCTTGTAGTATGTTACATAATTTTTGAACGTATTCTTCGAGTCCGGGTCGTAGTGTAGCGTCAAATTTCATAGAAAAAGGTGCTCTGCTGTTTTTGTTGATCAATTGAGTAAAAAAACGATGAGAAATTCAGTCAAAATCGTTGGGGTAGTGATGAGAAGGGCATTGGAAGGTGCAAATAAAATGCAGAGAACTTAACTACGAGTTTTTGAACAACCTAGTAGTGAGAAAAAGATGTAAAATCAATTATCAAGTGAGAAATCGTTTGAAAATTAAACTATCTTTGGAAAAGTGATGACAGTTTTTGAGAATTGTGTTGTAATGTTTGAGAACTTGTATAAAAGTTGAAAGCTGTGTTTAAATGTAAACGAAATTTAGTTAAATAGCTGAAAAATCATGTGGAAAAGGTGCTTGGCAGTCAGTATCTGTTTTAGTCAAGTAAAATCTGAAGGAAAACAGAATAAAAGTTGAAGGATTGGAAATAGAACATTTCAAGGAAATGTCTTTTGTTCGCAAAATTAGTTTTAATTTAATTTAATTTTAATCAAAGGGGGGGTGGCTATCTTTGCTAAACATGAGGTTATCATACTATGGTCTTCGCCTGTTCAACTCATTAATCGTTTTCGCCGATTTTCCGAATCTTGTTTTTTATAAATTAATAGTTGTAATGCAATGAATTGCATTTTGCGTTGTATATCAGTCTCAATTGGGATCTACCTTTGGGAGTAATTTGTAAAATAATTTATGTCTACATTTTGTTTTTTAATAAACATTTCTGTAGATCATTGTTGAACGAAAATGCAGAGCCTGTGAGGTTTGTCTTAGGATTTAGGGGTCTACTATTACGACTACACCGTTGGCTTCAATTTGCGAAAGAAGGAATAATAGGCGACCGGGTGGAGGGGAACTGTAGCACAAGTTATGTGTTATCTCATCTTGATGTTACTTACCTACTTTGATTTGATTTACAGTGTGGTGAATGATGTGGAAGGAGAAGGTCACCACTGTGTCGGACAGGATATTTCCTGGTCTTTCCAGTTACAATTTTAACGACTATGATTCCTACGTACACTGCGGTAGGTAAATATGACTTGTATTTGAGTGGTAGATCGTATATTTCATCGAAAATTGTACACATTTCTATCAAAAATATGTTTTATGAGACAGTACAAAACATTTGTCGGTTTTAATGGCCATCGTTGATTCATTCTGTTGAGTTCGCCTATTTGTGCTATATTTGTTACAGGGAAAGAAGTTCTATCCAACTTACCCCTTCAAGTATCTCTGTACTTCAACATTGTTTATTTCCCTCTGTGGGTTCTCGTGACCTGTGTTTTTTACCCAATAAAGGTAAGTACCTCTCTTCTGCATTTTGACCCTGACTAGGTTGTACACAATCCATTGGCCTGATTGGCATATCTCTTAACTGTTCTTTTTAGGTTTTCTGGCGTCTTGTAAGTTTCCAATTTTGTTTAAATTACGATTTTCGTGGTAATCTTTGCTAAACGTGAGGTTATCATACTACGGCCTTCGCCTGTTGAACTTCGTATCAAGCCTGTGACAATGCCATTTGAGTATAATGAAGTGAATATGGTTTCTCGTTCTGCATCTCAGAACCATCTTTGACGCAGGATACCCTGTAGCCCAGTCCTTCAGGCTTGTGCTCAGAACTCCATTGTTGCATTGTGATACGATTCTCGCGAGGATCAATGAACTTAATGTGCAACATAATGCCGAGTTACCTGGACGTAGCTTTCTTCATAAGTGAGAGGGGATTGCTGCCTCTGCCTAAGTCTTGATCTAGAAAAGAGGGAAAGTAAGAACTGAGCTTACTTTGTGTGATAGATAGTGCATACCATTCAGCTTTCAGTTGATCATAGTGTTGAGTGCTAGGTTTTTAATTATCCTCTGTCTCTGTCCTCCCCTGCCACGCTTCTCTCACTCCACCATTACAGTACTATCAAACTGATGGTGGTGCTTCGTAACTAGTGCACAGGACGGTACACTTGTACCAGTAGAAACTCTTCACATTGGGCACCTATGTATAACCTCCCCACTCATTACAGATGAGTACTCTTTCCTCCGACACCCAAAGAGGATCCATAACATTGTCATCTCAGTGAACATTACACACGTCTAAAAAACATTTGTATGACCACGATTAATGGTTTAACTTCGTGATTCTTTTTTTCAGTACCATCTACTTTCGACTCTGTACCAGTACGTCTTACAATTGATTCTGTTCATTGTGATAAGTGTGGAATTGGTCAGACTCTACATGGGATACATCGGGAATTTGAAAGAACAGGTAAAATATGCACTGATGGACTACTTTGATTGCAGTGGGGTTTCGCGTCACCAATGGTGACAATATAACCAAGTCATTTGCTCTTGATTGTTCATACCGATTAGTCATTGCAGTGGACGACTCTATTTCAGATTCCTGAACTCGCTGGATTTTGGCTCCTTAGCGTTTTACTACAGACTCCGCTCCAATTTTTCCTTTTGGTTTGTTCTGGACTGCATCCCACTATACTGGAGTTCATTATGCAAGTGATAATGTGCATCTTTCTCGTCATTGAGTTGGTTTTCGGTTTTATTGCTTTGAGAAGATCTGCGAAACATTCTGTACAAACTTTCCACCTCACGAGTTTTCGAATCAATTATAGCCCAAAATGAATTTTATTGTCAACAATTGTGTGCACGAAACTGTGATTGACTGAGTTGAGGTACATTCATTGCTGAATTGCGGGTGGTGATTCATTTTAAACTAGAGTATGAACAGAGTATTTTTCATGTGTGACATATTGGCTGATCAGGTGTTTGCGGTTACCCTCACTGTAACTAGCCTCCACAGTATCTATGTTGAGAGGATAATCACAATCAGGTCTGTTGCTAATGGAGCACTGGTGAGATGATTAGCAGGAGTTGAATTTTATTTGCTACCTATTCCAGACATTTTGCTAATCAGATAGGGTATGAAACATCATTGACCCAATGTGGGAAGTGCTGGAAGTTGAAGAGCAGTGGAAAATCCTTGCCATTTACTCTTAGAAGCATCAGCCAGGGCACAATAAGGATTTCTGGGACGGAGGGAGGAAATTAGTGCGTATTTTTTGTGGCAAAACAGCAGATTGTTTTACAGGATACACAGTTTGGCTGTGCCATTTCCCAGGGGCGCCAACTTATATAAAATATAGTGATGGGGGGGGGGGATAGTGAGAGTCATGCCCCTGAAGAAAATATAGATGAAAAATAGTGCGTTTTAAAGATTTTAAAAACATTTTACAGTCATATACGAATACAATAATGTACGAAACAAATTAAAAATGCAGAGTATTTTCGTAAAAAGTTAATTTATTTTACAATAATAATTGAGCTTATAGACTATTACAGATCAGTAAATATGCAGCTCTGAAAAGACTGAAATTATATTTTAATAAATCCTGAACTATCATTAAAAGATTAAAACTTAAAATATTGTTGTCGTACTGTACCAATTGCTTACAACTGCTATCGGGAGCAGCTATGATCAGTGGCTTTCACAGTGCTTAATATAAATAATAACTTAGTGGGAACCCCCCCCCCCCCCAGGTCACATGTCATTCACGTTGCACACTTGATCTCATTTTCAACTACAGTATTTATCTATGTTAATTAAATAAACCAAGCATTAGTTCTTTCCGTCTGCGAACACACACACGGTGCATTGAAACTATTACATAAATTTGGTTGGTACAAATGTTACATTAACTTGGGAGGTATAAATGTTACAATAATAACAATTCATTTATTAAAGCATAAGTAATGTAAATGTAAACTATAAACGTTCATTCAGAGTAACATGTAGTTAAATTAGTATTGAGTCGAGTTTTTTAACCGCTTTTGAACTGGAAGGAGTGATACAAGGTGAAAGTTTCCACGTTGTTAGCTCCACGTTGATTCAGCCCAGAATCTTCATCGAATATCCTCCGCTACATCGGTCGTCCTCGGAACATTCCGACTCTTTCCGGAAGTTTGTTTCCACACTCGATACGAAGCTATCGATTATCGAAAGAATCGTAAGAAACTGACCAACTAAGCGACACAATTCGACGATTTTCAAGTGATTATTTCATATTACGTTTAAGAATCATTACGGTTCAAATCGTTAAGCTTAAACCATTTTCGAACGAAGACTTCCAAGTCAGTAAGGACATATCTCTTCACTGCGACACTTCTTGCACGAGCTCGAACTGGTGATCATTCTACCTTCGTACTTCTTATTTACCTAACGGCTACTTTATTTTCAAGAGTCTTTGAAGTATCCAGAAAATGCTAGAAATTGAGGTGAAATGTCAGAATCGCCCAAGCGCTGAAATATCATGAAAACTAATGTAATTTTGAGGAAACTTTAACGCCGCTCGCTATTTCAGTTTGCTGAATTATTCTACGCCTTCCTGTCAACAGCCTTCACGTTTCGGACACTTCTCAATAATTGCACGATATACGAATAATACTTGAACTACCTTTCATTATCGATTTTGGCCCCGCTGGAGTTGAAAAGTGAACACATTTTCGGAAAATTTGGTTAAAAAGTTGAAAAATAAGTAAACGTTTTTGGAAAACTGAGTTAACATTGTTGAACTGTAGAGGCGAAATTTTAAAGTACATACATATTCTTAGTGAATTAGTTGGGGACCGCGTGGAAACATTTCTGGAATTAAGGGCGAATAATTGGAAAATCTATTGAAAACTGTAGAGAAACGGAGCAAACGTCGCCAGAAAGGCAAATAAATGAAGACATGAGACGTTGTGTAAAAGTACTCGTAATTTAGAAATTGCGCAGTGGTGGGGGACACCTCCAATCTTGAATATCCTGGTTGGATCCGTAAAGATAAAAACAACCCAGAAACAAAAAAATTAATTAAATAAAAAATAAATCTTCGTCTCTCGCTCTCTCTCTCACCCCCCCCCCCCATTCCCCCAACAACACTCCAATTATCTGAATAACACCGGTGGAACGGTTGAATGAGAAATCTAGTGAACAGAATTGTCCTACGGGCCGACTGAATGTACTTTGCCGTTGACTTATGTTAAGCTGGCCACTGACGATCGTTCCAAGTGGAGTGGGGGGAGTCAGGCGATATTGGAATGATGGAAAGAAGATGAGTCGAAAGTGGGGTTCATTCACGATCGCTCCACTCCACTCCAATCCACCAGTGCCGTTCTGTCTTTTGAGGAGGAAGTGGTGTATCAAAATTGCCTATTACCTGTATTATCATTTGATTTATTAATGATACTTTGAAAAGCGTCTTGCCGCAAGATGGGTGAAGAAGAATTTCTTCTTTTGGCCACAGTTGTATGCTTGTACGCCAAACAAAGAAGACTCAAGCGGAAGTGGGTGAAACAATGGTTTCTCAGCGGAGGACAGCACACACACGTAAATTTACTTCAAGAGCTGCGGTTAGAACCATCTGACTGGAGAAATTACTTGCGAAAGAATGAAGAGGCCTACTTTCAATTACTCCATTTGGTTAAAAAAAGAAGACACCGTCATGAGACAGTGCATTACTCCCCATGAGAGGCTCGTTGCTACATTACGATTTCTGGCAACTGGGATGAATTTTGAAGAGCTGAAATCTGGGTCGCTCGTTATCCACAAGCAGCTACGTTCCTTGTATAAATCAATTACGGAAATTACGAAATCCTTGTTGGAAACACTCATTTCGTGG
This sequence comes from Pachypeltis micranthus, assembly GCA_020466155.1. Taxonomy (NCBI): domain Eukaryota; kingdom Metazoa; phylum Arthropoda; class Insecta; order Hemiptera; family Miridae; genus Pachypeltis; species Pachypeltis micranthus. The sequence goes on from CM035769.1 coordinate 48,278,377, forward strand.
CGAAAAAACGTATGTTGGGGAAAGAACTGACAGATTAAACACAGGGCAAAAGGCGATAAGTGAGTTGTTCGATTTTGAATCACAGGAAAGTGCCCGGTTTCCCCACTCACGTTCGTTCCATCGCGCCATCTGTCCGTATTGCCGGGTCGCGTTTCCCCATTCACGAGCAGTTGGAGTGATGATGTTTTGGCGCGGCGCTTTTGGACTGATGGGAATTCCATTACGTCCCGTCACTCCACTCCATACCCGACGAGTTTCGCCATTCACCGCGCTACCTCGCTATTTGGCTTGTTGGAACGATCGTCAGTGAATTTTCGGCGCGTGGCCCGTGCGTCTGTGTCGAACTGAAGAGTGCATCCGAATCCTGGACAGACAGAGTGGCTCTACTCAATACCTACCTTCTATGATGTCACTAAACAGTACTGAACATCTATTAATGTTCTACAAAGCATGAGGATTCTCGTTTCCCACTTCCCTTTAGACAATCTGAATGCCATTGCGAAGAAAGAAGACCCTAGTAGAAGGATGGTCCCGCCGGATGGAGTGAGATAAATTTCACTCTGCAATGAGATAACGATACAAATGCCTCATAGCCCACAGCTGCCGCAGCATCAAAAAGCAAGCAATGTTCGTACAATGTGAAGGAAAGAGGAAATGAGTTGAGGATAGTGCTTCCCCACAAAAAGAAAATAACTATTTAGGTATTAGAATTGTGAACTAGTGCATCCATTACAACTTTGCAGCTACCTACGTGAATAGGCCTAATTACTTCCATAGCACGTAGTTTAGCATTTGGAGGCGCCTGAATATCCCTAATTTTAGTAACTAAATCGAACGATTGAAGGTGATTTAGCCACTTGTTGGGATGCGTGTGCTTTACGCGGTCATTTCTGATAGAATTGGCGAAACTGCATCATTTTTGGTGCAACAAAAATAATTTTAAATGAGTTAAATTCATTACGTTCGGAGAAGAGTGGGCGTTATATATTAAAGGTTTCTTGCCGGCCGGGATATTTTGGTTTAATTGAGTGGGTCGTTCTGAGAAAGGATTCCGTTATACGAAAAGATTAAAGGGACAACAAGAGTGGTTCCACCCTTGCTTCGAAAGGGCGGTATTTATTGATTTTATTATGTTATTTATTGATTTCATTTCTCCAATAGCTTGGTCTTCGTTAAATCGGTAAAACATGTCGTTTCTCTTTAATGAGGTTATTCCTGTCCATTCCCCCTCACCTGACACACTGACCGCCCGTTTTGAGTATATATAGTAAACTCCTTATGTGCTACGTTCGATAACGACGATGAACCGTTGAAAACGATCAACTGAATTCGTTTGATTAAATAAAATAGGTGTTTACAATTTCTTTGCGAGTTATTTAGTTCGTAACTAACCACATACCGGTAACACAATGAAGATCGTGAGATAAGTAGCGGCAACCTAACGTTAAATCGCGGTCAACTTTTGTCCTTCGCAGAACTGTTTGCGGCACGAAATCTGTGAAATAACAGCATTTAGTTCCACATTGAGTTTTCATCAACCACTAAATGAGCCGCTGAGAGTCCAATAGATTAGATTAGTCGGGAGAGCGATAAAAATCGCCCACTGAACTTGGAGCTGAGGAAAGTTACATGATGCGTCCCACCTGATGCCATTTCGTGAGAACGTATTACACAATTTTCGTAAGCTCCGCGTAGATTCAGCGATTTTAATGGATGTATCTTCACTCAGTTCATTCAAACTTGATAAAATGACTTCACGTTTTACGCAGAACAAATTAGCGTTTAAAGCGCCGGAATTTATTGAGGTGCTCCTACTTATCCCACGGCCACTATTGAACAATCATGTGATTCATGATATTGTCAACACGATTTTTTTAAAAATAGAATCATGTTTACCGTTGTCGAGTTATCGAAAATATCTGGTGCGTTACAACACACAACTTTCCTTAGCTCTACGTCAATTCACTTTGTACATGGCTAATTCTATTTAATCCATTCATTTATCACTCAGTTCCTTTGAACTTTGTCAAACAACGCTTCACAGCAGCAGAAAACGGTGGCGCCTACAGTTCTCGAATTTATTGTGCTGCTCGTACTCATTGCAGGACCATTATTGAGCAATTGGTATACAGAAAATTAATGAGGCTGTAAACACGGATTTTTTGAAGGAGGATAGTTATCACTTTTGCAGAGTTATTGGGTAAAAACGTTTAAAACTGGTAGTAAGCGAAACGGCAGTAGTTGAAAATCAGGAATTTCTGGAGTGACCCCCATGTATCTCATGAGCGTTTTTAAACACTCACCCTATAGGTATTGGATTGGACTACAATACCTTTTTTTTTTAACATTCTACAAAAATTCCAGTGGAGTTTATGAGGAAAAAACTGCGCTAAAAACGCTTTTTGTCGAAAATTTTGATAATTTATTGAGCTGCTCTCGTCATTTTCCCCCGAATGGGAATTTTATGGTATCATTGCCGTATTGAGAGCTATCAATATAAAAAAATTAATCAAAATCGTTTGAGCCGTTTTTGAGAAAAAAAAATTTGTTGTTTTGATCACTGTGATAACTATAGTTAACTTTCGGTGGATTTCGTTCATACCCTTATTTTGGCTTTCCATGGTAACCTGCGGTCGAGATATGAAGTTTGAGTGGATTTGGTACGGTGGTTTTCTCTAAAAATCGTTCACATACACACAGGCCATTTTCCCAAATAGCGTTTTTCGGACTCAGGAGGTTCTGAAACGTAAAGATCTGAAGAAAACTCAAAATGTTTTTTTCAGCCGATTTCATAACTTTCCTTTCTACTTGGTAGAGCCAAGGAAAGTAAAAAACTGTGAGAAATGGTTGTAAGTGAAATGTCGGTGGTTTGAATTCCAGAACTTGTGAGGAAGTTCTTCGAAATTTTTGACAATTTTACGGTACTGACGTGTTATTCGGAGTTGTCTGCACAAAAAATGTGATAAAAATTGTTTGCGCTGGAATTTACTGATACCCGTATTTAGGCGGCCCATAGTGAAACTGGAGGGTAGATAGAAATTCGAGTCGATTCGCTTGTCGTTTTCTCTCCGCAATTTGCCTCATTTTTTATGGGCTCAGAAGCCCTTAAAACCTTGAATTACTTTACTTTTTACTTCTTAGAGCCAAGGAAAGTCGAAAGGCAGAGTTTCTTCAGATCCGTACGTTTCGAATCCGCAATACTTAATTTCGGCGAGTGGACAGTTTATTCTCCACAATTAATTCTGGGACAGAGATAACAACCCTAAATACGTTGGAAAATGAGATTTGTAGAAAATTAAAGATCGTTTTTCCAATTTTCCAAAACCACGGGTTTTGATCAAAGTTACGGAATACTGTCAGGTAACTAGTACCTACGTATGAAGTAGAATTGTGATTAACCGTATCATAATGCACGTATGCAGAACATATCATTACGGTAGAGGAAAGTTGCGTGATGCGTATTTTTGTTATAATTTTATTGTGTCGACGTCCTGTCAATGATTAACAATGGGCGAAGGCGAACAAGCGAACGAGTTGGAGGGGCGAGCGGGGCGTTTCGCGTCGATAGTATCGATTGTTAAACTCGATTCTCAGCTCTCAGCGCTGCCCGGGTTCACTTTCCGCTCCGCTCGCTCGCCAGTAAGGAACGTTGCTTTGTCCGACGAGCATTGGACCTCGGGAGCGTTAGCGAATCGCGTTTGACTCAAGTTTTTTTTTTTTATTGGTCCACGCCCGTTTGATCTGTTCTCAGTAGAAACGACACCGAAGCCGTTTATTTCATCCGGAATTGGTTCTTTTGTGTTCCGGGAGAAGCGAAAAAATGAGTCGGGTTCGCGTTTCACGTCCAGCGGAGCTCGAGAGCCCGGATGTAGCCGCCCGATGAAGAAAATCGTCCCGACGCAATGGTGAGTCTCACTCGACGAGCCGAAGCCGAGCTTCCATTTTCAACATGGCGAGACCCCTCGGCTCCGCTTTTACTGTAACCCGCCGTGATCTCGTTTCGATTTCGAGTGATTCTCATCTCGTTGACACGTTATTCGAGATTTAACGTGTAATCCACCATAAAACTCAGTATTTTCACGACTCCCCTCTTCCTGGTCCTCTGGTTTAGGTCGTTCGCGTTATCTCAATTGTGTTGGGTTCCGACCAACGAATTTTGGCGCATAAATTCAACATGTTTTGAACAAATGGCACCAGTAGTGTGCTCGTTCCCCTGTACACCGCTTTGATCGTGTACCATATTTTTTGTCATAATCCACACGAAACGACGGTAGGATTTGATAAATTATTGTGGTGGCGGGTATCGATGTTGTGTGCATTTTTTGTCGGGTGAGGATAACATCTCACCGTTACTCAATCCTAGTCCTATTTTCCTGGGACGCTGTCGAATAATGTGGTCAGTCTGTCTGTGTAGGTAAGTGTATGGCGTACGTTGAGCAGTAACACAATGTCGACACCATCTCCACGCAATTCTATGTCGTGGGTCATTTTTATCTAGGCAGAATGTTTTCAAAATGATGGGAAACATCCCCATCTGTTATTACCGTGTCGAAACCGATTATAAATATGAACGAGGGGTATTGACGTGTCGAAACCCTTATAAAATCTCAGGTGCGATGCAGCCCACAACTTTCCTCAGCTCTACGTAAATTTCATGGCTTTTGCTACTATAATTCGGTGCATTTTTCACTCAGTTCATTTCAACTGTGTGAAGCACCACTTCGCGGGGCCTGAACAGTTCCGGAATTTATTTTGCTGCTCGTGCTCATGCCCTAGCGTGCCCTGAGAAGGATAATAGTCCAATAGTTTTCCAAAGTTATTGGGTAAAAGCTTTAGAAATGGTTGAAATTCCGGAATTTCTGCAGTAGTCCCCGTATATCTTACCAAGGTTATTAAAGACTCGTCGTATTGGTACTTGATTGGACTACCACTTGAATTTTTCTGAAAATTATAACAACGATTGAGCGAAGTTTATAAGGAAAAAACTGAGCTAAAATCTATTTTCGTCGAAATATATGGTAATTTATTATGCTACCCTCGTCATTTTCCCACGGAAGAGAAGCTTATGGTGCTATCGTGTTATTTTGAGCTGTCCGTACAAAAAATGTAACGAAAATCGTGAGAGCCACTTTAGATTTTAAAAATTTGGTGTTTTGATCCCTATGACAATTATAGTTAGTTTTGTGTGGATTTGGCACATACCCTTATTTCGGTGTCGCATGGTGACCTGCAGGCTAGATGTCGAGTTTGAGCTGATCTGGTTTAGCCATTTTCTCTCAATCGCGTTCACACACAAACCAGTTTCCCAAATAGTGTTTTTCGAGCTCAGCGGAGTCTGAAACGTACAGATCTGAAATGAACTCAATTTTTCGGCCGATTTCATAACTTTCCTATCCGGTTCGTAAAGCCAAGGAAACTTATTATGTATCAGCCGTGCACGGTGTAAGTTGGTTTGGCGAAATCTCACAAATCGACCTGTGTCTTACTCTCAGTCGGACAGTAATGAGTATGTTGGGCATGAGCAACTTGGAATAAGTGTTGATAACAAATTTTTTTGTACGTTGACTTGGAAATGGACGTAAAACACTTATCACGTTGAAATTACTTGGAAAATCCGCGTTTTTTTCGTGCACAACATCGCGTCAAAACGTTCTTGTTTTCTTTCTTTACTTGTTAAATTACTGGTGAGCTGTAAGGTAACTAGTTTTTCCTTTGTTGACTTTTTTATACGAATAGGTGCTATAAATGTTGACCGACTAGTCGAACCACTGTGGGAACAAGACCACTTGTGGCGCTTCTGCTGTTTGTCTTGAGTAGAACTGGTTGTATTTTCTAAAAGCTGGATGGCATGGCGCATTAGATATTTCTGTTCTTACATTGCGCCTACTCTGAATTTCGTGCTGAACTGAGGACATAACAATTCGCAACGATCAGTTCCGTTCATCTATTTTGTTGCCCGTAGGTTGTTTTTGTTGACAACTTAACTGACGTCACTTGACTTTCTCGTCGTCATTCACGTTTGAGTCGTAATTTCCTCGGCTCTACGAAGGAAAATTCATGTACAAAATTCTAGTTAATTTATAGCACCTATTCGTATAGAAAGGTCAACAAAGGAAAAACTAGTTACCTTATAGCTCAGCAGTAATTTAAGAAGGAATTATGTGGTTTTGTGTGTGTTGAGAGAGAACCTCTGAACCAACTCAGCTCAAATTTGATGTCCAGCCTCCAGATAAACATGGGATGGGACGCGATGGCGAAGGACATTCGTTGGCCAAACCTGTGGTTATCGTAGTGATAGATCACACACAAAAAACCCCTCTGAAAATCTGACCTAACAGTTTTGATTAAATTTGTTGAGTGGTCTGTTCCGAATAATACAACGGAAATATAAAATTTGCTTTCGAGGGAAGATTGCCAGAGTTACTCGATTAATTATCGAACATTTTGACTAACAGCTTTTAGTACTGTTGTTTTGATATTGTTCGTTTTAATCCAGCTAACACTCACAAGAATCGTTAGTAGTTCAACAAGCTGCCTGACATGACGTTTAATAATGGGGGTTAAATTACTACCCTCGAAATTCCAAATTATCACTGAATGAAAACTTTTTCATAGTTTTCTATATAATTACTGAATAGTGAACTCTTTTCGAAAAAATATCGCGTTGACTGTCTCATAAATTATCTAGGCGCTAGTTACTCGATTGTCCTAACTCCCAACTAAAGTAGAGACAACCCCAATACATTTCCCGCCTATTTTGTTTTTTTTACTGTACCTGAGCTCAAGATTCCATACTCGTTGAGAAGGTAAACATTGTGAGGTGATTTGCTAACTATCACTTGAAGGGGGGGGGGGGGCTGCCTTGAGTATTTCGCTCTGATTTTACGTTATGGCGTGAGTTCCGTGGTTCAAAAAAGTTGGTCAGACATCGATTTTGAGAAACTAATATGATAAAAGTTAGTACTTTATTTTGAAAACAACTTATAAAATAATTAAATCCAGTGCTGAAAGGAATATCATTTTTTACTTTCCGCTACCCGAAGGGAAGGAAAGTATAGTAATCGGCCCCAAAAAAAAATTTGTGTTTTCTTCAGATCTTTACGTTTCAGACCCTAGTGAGTCTAAAAAACCTAATTTCGGCGCGTGGTCCGTGTGTGTGTGTGTGTGTGTGTGTGTGTCTGTAGTTCGATTTGCAGGAGAACGGCTGATCCGATTGAGCTGGTTCTTTTTTTGTTTTGTTTGTTATTTTTTGTAGACACCAAAATAAGGTTATGAACGATTTCGGCCGGTGGGAAGGGGGGGGGGACGAAAATGTACCAAAGACTAGGGTTTTTCGCATTTTTCTCGAAAACGGCTCTAACGATTTTGATTCAACTTTCAAATTATCTTCTCCTAATCAATACCTAACTTTTCTTTTCCATACATATCTCCATGAAAATACGGTGAACAGAGATATGGGGCCCTGGAGCAAAAATAGGTTTTTACTCTTTTTGGCAAAACGGCTTCAGCGATTTTCACCAAACTCACAGGATGTTTTCAAATAGTTAATACATACATATTCTTACCAATGAATGTTCCTGTGACGGTCCTTTGAACAGAGATAAAAATCAAAATGTGTCAAAAATAACGTTTTTTCTAACATTTCCGTAAATTCCAGGGTAACTTTTTCACCAGATGTGATAAATCCTAATGTAGTGTCTTTTAGTCTCCCAAACCAAAATTTCGTTTTCTATAATTATTTCAGTATATATATGTTGAACGGAGATATAAGCCATGTTAACTCAGAAAAGGAGATTTGTGGAATATTAATTTATCGGTATTCCAATTTTCTCAAAAACGGCTCCAACGATTTCGATCAAACTTACGGAGTACTTTCAGCTAACTAGTCCCTGCATTTTGTTCTCCATAAATGTTCCTGTAAAAATGCGTTGAACGAAGATATAGCGCCCGCATATAGCTGGTGTTCGAAATTAAGGGGATGGCGGAAAGTTGTGGGTTGCTACGCACCAGATATTTTTATACTTTGCCTATATTTCATTTTCTGTACCGGTGTTCCAATTTTCTCAAAAACGGCTCTAACGATTTCGATCAAACTTACGGAGGACTCTCAACTAACTAGTACCTACATTTTGTTCTGTATAAATGTTCCTGTTGAAATGCGTTGAACGAAGATATTGCGCCCGCATGTGTAGCTGGTTTCATTTATCGTCGTATCTGCTTCCCCGATGTAGTTCCAAGTGGTACTTATTCAGCAACCTTTCTCATTGCATTTACCGCTATAGTTTTTCTTGATGAATCCGTTTTCAGACTCAATTTCCGTGTTCAGGTGACGGTGGGGGAGAAATTAGAATTTTTAATGACGTTGCAATCCATGGCCTTACACGATGGAAGCAATTCTTCGACAATGTTTTAATAATTTGTTGCATCGAAAATACTCGTCTCCTTAATAAGTTTCACTAATTTATGCATCGAGGCTCACTTTTTCTGATGAGCGGGCGTCCCACGTAATGTTTGAGTGCTCAGCACGCATATGCCCCAGATACAATTCAAACCCCAATGATGGAACTCCCAATGAGAAATTGGTTAAAAACTCAATCAATTCTCAACAGTGGATTAGTTCTGTGTCTAAACGCTAGGCCCCCAGGGGAGCTTTCTGCACTAAGGGGATTCTTAACCCCGTTTCCTAGGGACATGGTTACGTAAATAGATAAAATTCCGAGTACCAGTGTTTTCCATCTGGTTCCAGAAGGTAGAGCGCATTGATTTTTGGAAGGTCTATAACTCGGACGAGGTCGTTCAATATGTTCGAAGAGTTTTGGGTGTTCACTTTCACTGGAATTATCTGAAGACTGTTTCTTTGCTTGTTCTTGGTTTCAATTAGACATTCTCAAAAACGCCCTCTTCCTAATCCTTCAAAAGGTAAGCCTAGGGTTTTGTTGAGATGCACAAATATTAATCACTTGCACTATTTTTCTATTCTCGTCAAATGTTTGGATTAGCTAAAGGCAATGAGTTATGCGTTCCTTTTAGCTACTCGTTAAATGTACCCATGAGACCAACACATTGTAGTTGCCCGCGGATCTAGGATTTTAGATTATTCTTGAACGTGACTGCGCCGCTAATATTACAGGCGCATAATGGATCGTTTAAACGCGGAGATGACGTAGTAGGGCACACTTGTATTGAGGCTGAAGTGCCAAAATTTGATAAGTAGCCGTTTTGTCCGAGCCAGACAGTACCTTGTAGGTCACCGGAACGTCTAGTCACTGTCAATGACTCATTGAACCGGGCACTTGCGTAATACTTCCGACTGAAGGCCAAACTTCTTGAAGTCGTAACGCTTAAGCAATTATTTCCTGCTGTACTACATTGTACAAACACTCATTTGACGTAAACTAGTGCCTGATAAAAATTTTCTATCTTTGAATTCATGTTCAGAATATTCAAAGCACAAGGAACAGTTTTATCGAAGTGAAGTGCACGTAGAGCAGGGTCGGGGGTAAAAATAATTCCAAAATCGTGTTATGAGAAACTGTGACTGGATAATGTGGTCTTTAAGAGCATTTGGTTTCTGTACATTTCCGATATCTCAGAACCGCTAGTTTCGACAATGAACCTTGAGTTGTAAAAAGTTCTTTGGTGGAGATTATTGTGGTCCTGCGTTGGCTTCAACGGAGATAAATAAATATGATAAATATTCCCATCGTCAGAGCAGGACGTGGTTTGGAATGCAATACCCTACTCTGCGCAAGATGATTCACCTTAAAACCAATTATTGTGGTCGGTTTCCCCTCAACAAACCTGAATTGCCTCTACTTCATACGGTCGCCAATAAGATCTACTTGGCGAAGAATGTGAATGTTGCAGAATTCTGTGACGTACTTGAACGGCAGTGATACAATATGAACGTAGATAAGGCAGTTGAATGTCAGCAAATTTCTAGTCTTCGCAGGACTGGGGATTGTAGAATATTGTCGGTAATTTGCTTCAACTTCAATTGGTTGGTGTGCATGTGTTACGTTCTTGTCGCGATCGAGTTGGCGATTTCGAGTGTGAGTTGTACAATTCTGTGGTTAGTGCCATACTACGTCCGGTTGCGATTTACTGAGAGTTGGTACTGGGTAGTAATGATTTAATAAGAACATTATGGTGGGGCAGTTGCATTGGTCAAACGAGTAAAACGCCAACACTTGGCGATCATTATACTTATATCGCTCTCAAGAAACACAACTCTGCCAACATGTGACGATTAAATCCTCGTAAATTAATTTGGTCGAGTTTCCGTTTCAATGTGTACACTAACTTTTTTTCTGAGACTAGCTTGTGTTATGACGTGTAAATTCGAATTCGGTATAGACGTAATACGATATGAACAGTGGGGAAAGGCACTTGAAAGCTGAGGGAGGCTTGTCTTATACTGGTGGCTCAGCAGATAAATATTCCCATCGTCAGAGCAGGACGTGGTTTGAAATGCAATACCTCCCTACTCTGGGCAAGATGATTCACCTTGAAAGTGCATCCTAGTTAACTATTGTTTTGAGTTTGCTTCCTACGTGCACTTTTAATGTGGAGACTACTTCATCATTATTCACGTTAGGTCGGCTGAACAAGTCTGGTTGTGTGCCCTTTCTCTCCCAGACGTCATGTACAGCACGTACATCGTATTTAACTGTTGTTATCGACCATTGTTATTCGAGTCGTTGTACATGCACTTCATTCTGCTCACCACCAAGTTTGAGAGTGTGCACGGAGTGTGACAAAACGTGGGTAACGATCCGGGTCGCGACCATGGAGGCTTCGGTTATCCTCAGGTAATTGACGAAATGCGTAGAGAACAGATTCCTTAATTAAGTAGAGACTTCATACGAATTTCGTGTGAAAACTGGGGGTAATGCGAAAGTTTTCGAATTGGCTAAGATGATTTCATTTGATCTAAATGAAAGGCGCTGGGTTTTAAAGAAGTAGTATTGTTGTAATACTAACGATATAATGAAGTAGTTGAACGTATAAGGTAGTTTATTTGGAGATCTAAATTCCAACAGCTCCACGTCCTCTCATCGGTAACTGGACTGGGTTTCTGATCAGGATGTGAGCATACACTCACATACTATTAGTGTTACTAGTGTACGATACCGATTACACTGTGTGAGATACGTGAATGCTGCAGGTGTTGATATGTTTAAGAAGAGGGACATTACACACGCACATCTAGCAGAGGGTATACTTTGGTCTAGTTAAATAAATTAACAGTGCGGTCTGAGCATCGCAGCAGAATTTGTGGTGTAGTGGGGTACTTTAGTGTCATAGCTGCCTTTACGTTGTGACGATATAAGGTATGAATAATGAATGAACTGTGCTGTATGACCCGTGGGGGGGGGGGCAGAGGGAGTGTGAGTCACAATCACTGTTTCAGTAGATTTATACCTTCACCGTCAGGGCAAGATATAGTTTGGAGTACAATACCTCCATATGATATATCTTACAAGTACATCCTAGTTAATTATGGTTTTGTTTTTTATGTCATTGAGAATTAGTTAATGCCTGAATGTGTCAGGATACGGCGTGTTATGAATTCGAATACAATTCTACGACACGAAGTTTATATTTAGACCAGATGAAGTAAATGCCAACGTTGGCATTGTCGCTTCCTTGCATTTTAGCAAATTATAATTCATTGGATTTAACACTCAATATGTTGGGGTGTGTTCACTTCATCCCGCTCACCTTCGAATTTGGAAGCGTGTCTGAATTATTAGATGAGAGTTCTGAATGAGTAGCGTGATTATAATAATAGCGTTATAACGAAGTAGTTCAATGTGTAGGGTTGGTAAAGGGAGTGAGCTAACAAGTGGGCTTTGAAGGATTTATTTCTTCCTCATTAGTGCTGGGTACAGCACTGAACAGTTCGCCGAATATTACTTATTATCGTGGTCAGATTTTAGTTCCATTATGCCATCAGCTGTCGTTCTTCATTCTGTCTCGTTTAGACGCTAGCAGTAATAATCTGATGCTCGTATGTTTGTGATGAACATCTACGTCAACTTCCATTCGCCAAAAGTGTGGATTTGTAATGGATTTTCCCACACTGTGCTATTATAACAATTTCAGTGTGTTGACTCGAATTGAGTGCAATCAAGTTACTAAATTATTGGGTGACTAAGGCGGAGGCAGACAACAGGTCAATGAACATTTTGTTATTTCACCTCTGAGCGTCGTGGCAGCCACTTACTTTAAAATTCTTCACGAGCTAGAACTGTTTACTTAGTCAAATGTCTTCTCGGTCAGTCTGATCAATTCAAACACATGCGCATGAAATGTGAAGTTACGCGCTAGTTTGTGTGTTTTGCATTTGCATTTTTCGAAGCGTGGAAGATCTTTAACTATGAACTCCATGTAACTTCGATAAGCTCAAAACTGTAACGGTTGCCGGAAGTTTTTGTCTTTACCTACCCTTCAGGCAACCGAACTGACCGAAGGCCTAATTTCCTTCCTCGTAAAACTCGACGTCTTCTTTCAAGAAATTTAGAACAAGATCCAAATTTCCTCTAGCGTAATGGCCTTTTCTGACATTTGGGGATTGGAGACGGCCACAAGACAAATTTCCTCTGTGTAGAAGTTCTCATGAGACTCACTTGTGGTTTACAGTAGTTACGGTGCTAGGCTGCAACGCGGTAGTGGTCCTGGTTCGAGCCTGGGACTGGCAATGATAGCCGTGCAAATCGAAGCACACAACGTCACACACGAGACTTGAGTTTCAGTGATCAATGTTAGGGTGCTGGACAACGTCACTATGACGGGCGCTCAGTCCTTTCCCATCATAAACCAGAGGGTTTTCAATGGAAAAACGCTTGGCTGGCATTAGGGCATGGCGGAGATCAAAATTCCCAACGATAAGTTTTTGCTGACCCGAAGGCAACTTTTCCTTTGGCATAAGCTCTAGTTTGCTCTTCAGAAATGGAGTGCGCGAAAATCATTCTAATTGAATCTGAATCACTAATCGAACAAGTATTAGTACCAGTTTTTTTCGATTCAGGACCGCATTGAACACTTTGAGTCAACACTTCTAAAGAAACCAATGTAGTCAGAACAGTAACATGCTAATTATTTCTTTTTATTCTTAATAAATGTTTTCAATTTATTTTGCAGACTTTGATATGAGCGACCCCCAGCTTGGCTCCAACCAGCCGACCTACCAGAAACCCAGCGGTGTTCCTCAGTCGCTCCCCTTGGTTCCCCATCCTACCTTGCCACAGGTACCGCTTTACTTGCCAACTGTAATATTTTACTTGCCTTCATACACCACTTATACAAACTGCGTCTATTATTTACATTGCGAAGCTCCCTTTGTATCAGATTGTATAACGGGAGTGTAAATAAACTGATGACAATAGTATTGAAAGAATGTGACCAGAAATGAAATAAGTTATGGTTGGGGGGGGGGGGTGCATCGAATTAAAATTTAAATTACATTAAAGCAATTGGGTTAGATCCGCCAGTAGGCAAATCACTAAAGTTAACGTACCTGTTGGGTGAGTCCGTCTCCTCTGGCTGGTGAGATACTGTGGACAAGCGCTTTCGATGTAAAGACATAATCGTCTAGCCGTTAAGTCAGTACTAGAGTCAGTCAGTTGGTCGTACTGATTTAATGGCCAGACGATGATGTCTTTACATCGAAAGCGCTCACCCACAGTATCTCACCAGCCAGAGGAGACTGACTCACCTAACAGGTACGTTAACTTCAGGTTTTGCCTGAATTGCTCATGTTTTTGGTCACGCTAGGTTTGCACCTTCTGTATTTATGAAGCAGTTCTATCAAATCAAGCAGTAGGAGTTACGGGTAGAATTCAACTAGATTTCAACCTGAGTATCTCAACCCTGATTTTATCTGCCATCCCTTACATCTTGGCACAGCTGTTCGAACATCTGTCCTCCCAAGTGGGTGGTAGGCTGAGGATTAGAGCGTGATGTACCAGGGGTTGACGCTAGCCGCCAGCTCTAGTTGCCTCTGTTAATAGAATGACCACATTTTTCAGTTTCATTGTAGTCTTTCCCAGACTTGTTTAGATGTAACAAGAGCTATCTTCCTACGTGCTACAGCCATATTTTGAGTCTCCTTGTGGTGGAGCTCTAAGGAGCAATGCTTTTGGCAGAGCCCAACCTTTTGGTTAGATACCAGATCACAATACTTCCCTTTCCCTTCAGGTAGTGGAAAGTAAAAAAGTGACGCATGTACTAGCTGATGAAACCCGCCGTTTTCGGCCACATTCGGCTGGATGTACGTGATTCTTGACGTTTTCAGTATTAAATTGGATCATCCAAGGAAACAGATGGCAGTGTGATTCTTCAATGCATAAGTATTGCAACTATTGACTAATAGCAACTTATGACTAATATTTGTCAATGGCTGAAACTCTGAGGTTTGCAGTGATCTCAAAGAAATGTAGTACTTTCGTATTTAGTCAATTTATTTGTACGATTCATTACTGACTGGAGTCATTTTTTTTGCCCAGGGCTCTGCGTCAATGACAAGGTTGGGTGGAGTGAGCCAAGGGGTGCGCATTCCCGGCCGACCTCTGCCTAACAATGGAGTAGCTGACAATTCAATGATGGCTGCCCTTCTTAACCAAACTAACAACCATCCCAGCTTGGTTAACTCCTTGAGTACAGCCAACATGCGGAAAAGGAGGCTTCCCAATGACGACTATGTGATACTTCGAAGGAAAGTCTCCGAGAATCATTACATTCGTTTGAAGAGGCTTCAGGTTCGTCACGCCGAGCACGTCGCCCTGCTCTGCTACCTCCAATCCAACGGTCACCAAGGGGACTACTGCAGTTGGCGAACTAGGCTTCCTGCAGCTCCTCTCGTCAATTTTTTGAAATCACACAAACTCAATCCTAATGATGAGAAAGAAGATCTGTACGATGTTTTGGACAACCACAAGGCTATTCTTAATACATCTAACTCACCCGGGAGGCCATTGCCAGGTAACTTAGGTAATTTATGCTTTGCAATCTCATTACTTTTTATTCATCGCTACGCCTTTTTGTGGTTGTGCCATGAAATGTTAGTCACCATCTTGGAAATTCATACTACTGAATACTTATTTTTAATTTTTAACAACCATGGTTGCTGCTAGTGTCTATTCATAAGTGACCAGTGAAGCAGAAGTGCTACATTTCTCTGGGGATTCCATGAATCTCAACTGATTGGGTTTCTAAAAAGGACAGCGTAATTGGTACTGGTAGATGAATTAGCCTGATGTGAGTCCTTTGGGGTTGCTCACTTCATGTCATATGATAGTTGGAGGTGACAGTCCCTTAGGATGGTAACTCCAGGGTCCCATGACCTGAATTCAAAGATACGATTCCTTTCAAGACGAGCCAATTGTGGAAATTGGATTGCAATGGGATTCTATCAGGCGTGCTGCGTTTTTTGGAGATGTAGGAGGGAGGGTTTGATATTAGTGGCCCCATTTATTCACTCCTGCGTGTTGAGAACCAACCTGGAACTGTTTAGCACATTGCATCAGGTTGGCCTCACACCTCTCTGCGATGGCAACTCTCTTTTCTTGTCCTCCCCTCCCTCATGAGAATCTTGCAGCATGTCGCCATTTCCATACATTCTCCCATTCTATCCAGCAGCTTGGGTGGTTGGGTTTCCTGCATATCTTTATTCTTTATCCCTGCGAGATACTGGCCCTGGATCAGCCAGAACCATCCTCTTCCAGCTGAGCAATGCCCTGGGAGATTAAGCAATGCGCCTCCAATTTTCATTGGAATTCAAAGTGGAGCAGACAAATGTCTCTGGCCTTAGCTAGCCGACTGCGTCGTCCATTGTGTGCTGCCAGTCTGGCCACCTTTGGTACGAGAAAATGACATGGGAAGCATCATTCACCATTGTCTTGCTGCCTTATAATGCAGGTACGTCCTTAATGCCCTATGTCCGCCCGAGCCATGGGCCAAGCGTTAGAATCAGCCGTCTGGTCCACACTCCTCTTACCACCTACAAAGGTTCACCATCCTTCTTATTCTGTTCTGGTAGTTGTATTCTGGTTTCCCTTTTGATGGGCCAGAAGATGGATTGGGATAACACTTGCTACCACCAATACTGGCTCTTGAGGAACCGTGCAGTATGGGCAAGTGCACCTTCTCTGTGCTAAGCAATGCTCAGTGTACCAGTGCACTCCTCTGCTCCATGGACTTCTATCAGCATGTCTCTTCCATAGCAGACTTCATTGGAAACTTGAGCATCAGGTACACGATTTTTCCAGTGAGGCAGTGGCGTCTGCTGCCATGTTTATTATCACATTTAGTAGGGGCTCACAAAATGGGTCTATGAAAAGGTGTTGGGGTGTTAGTTTGCTTCCGTGTTGTTAGTTACTGAGGGAAATGGGATGTTGTTGAATCACCACCAATGTTATACCTACTGTACACTCTATGTAAAGTGTTGTGGAGGCAATTCACATTAGAAAACTTCACTTTAAACGATTTAGACTTTGTCGTTCATTCTCGATCCACCAATCGAGAAACTTAAGCATTCACCTTTGGAATGTGTTCGATTTGCTATCCACGTCAATCACTTAATGGTTAATTCTTTCGTTTCAGTCACAAATGCAGTTCAAAATGATCGACCTCATCAAGGAAGTCTACAGAGCACTCCCATCCCTTCGAGGCTTCCTCCTATTCCCTTCGGAAGACAAACCCTACCGGGACAAAAAACAATGGTACCTTCTCAGGGATCAGGCGAGACAGGTTCTACCAATCAAGAGCAAATCGTCGAGAAGGCTAAACAGGTAATGTATTGTTCCTAAGCGCCAGAAACAACTTTAATCTTATTTGTAACCATTAAGGCGCATCTCCTGTTGAGTTAGAGCTCAATGGTTTACGAAACCTACGAGGTGCTTGAAGAGAAGAACTTGAAGGTAGGCGAATAGCCTGCAACCTTTATTCACTCTATGCTGTTACGATGGAATGCAAACTCGTTTCTGACCATGTGAGGATTCACTGCAATCCATTCGCTTATCCGTCCGTCTGCCATATTCAGGTCAAAATCCACAATGTCCTTCAAATATTCACCCAGTGCAGTGAGCTTGTCAAATTGCTAGTTCCTGAAAGGCACTTACACGACTTAACCCGTTGAAAGAACTATGAAAGAGAGTCATCAATTCGTTTTTGTGGCTGCAGGTGTCCATGTACCTGAGAGGATACTTAATGCTTAACACCTCGAGTCTCTTAGTGACGTGACAAGTTCCAGCAAGATGTGCTTCCGTGGATCACCTATGCCTACGACCTGGTGACCACTGAAGCACTACAAGTGATGACTGGCCAGCTTCTTGTTTGCTTGGCCATTGAATGGGTGGTGGAACATTGGGATTTAACTAGGAACTTACCTCGTTATTAGGCAGAATTAATGGCGATTGGCAGGAATTTGGCGTCGAACAGGTAGAGTGTGACATGCAATGGGTGAATTTGACATGGAACTGGTTGCATATGACTGGAACGAATTGAATTGTGCTTGGAGCAGGCGGTGTCTGACTTGAAAACCTGTAAATTCTGATTTGAAAGGCACCATCTAAATAACTGTGAACTCGTGGGAGGTTGGCATTGTGGAGTACGTGACTTGTGACTTTTAACGCATACAATGGTCCTGGAGTTCATGATCTGGGAGTCGTTGCAGTTCTCTTAGTCTCGAAAGTATTAGTTCCAATAAAGCCTGAATCGAAAACCTGTCCTCCAGGTACTGCCACGTGATTGAAATCGTGGTTCACTCTTCTAGTGCAAATCACTGTGGTTTTAGTGAGAAAGAACAATACGGCTCTCACTCTAGCAGTGAGTTCACAGAAGCCCTGAAGCATTTCTACTAGTTCCAATTGATTTTCGCTCTTGGCAACAAGTAAATATTGTCACGCTTAACTAATTTTTTCCCCCTTTTTCCTTACAGGAAGCGTATGTTATGCAGAGGGTTGGGGAACTTCAAAAAGACGGCTTGTGGGCGGAAAAACGGCTACCAAAGGTGCACGAATTACCACGGGCTAAAGCTCACTGGGACTATCTTTTAGAGGAAATGACTTGGCTTGCCGCCGATTTTGCTCAAGAGCGAAAATGGAAAAAAGCTGCTGCCAAAAAGGTACGTAGCTTTTATTTGCTGACGGAGTTCATTAATTCGATGCGTTTCGCTATTGTCATCGTTGTGCAAAACCTGCACCTTTCTCTCTTTGCTGTCAGTGATAATTTCTTGAAGATCTGCTGAGTTACTATTCTAAGACCTGGGGCGTGGAGGCCTTCTAGCTGTCCTGTGTAAATCACGTGTTCAAATTACATTAAAATGAAAACAAGTAAATGGGAACAAGGATGAGTGGCAAATTTTGAAGAAAAAGACATTTTCCCGCTTGACATCCACACAAGACAAGATTATCTACCCCCCAATATGGGGAATTTTATTCATCCAAGCATCAGAAGTTGATTACAAACTAAGCAAAGTCAATCTAAATTGGTCGGCATTGATCCTGCGTAATCATTAAGGAGCAAACAATACGATTACAGTGATGGCGTAGGAAGAGCAAAAGTTCATGTGGTAAGCTTTGCAATGGGTGGTTGCAGTAGACGATTTACTGTTGGGGAACAGGTCTACCTTCTCAACGAATCGCGTGCATGGAGGGGGTGCTTATGACGAGAAATTTAGTTAAAGCATATTCAGGTGGATAATCCCAGTCACCCGTGGGGCTGAGGTTGCTGAACGGGAGATGGGTTGAAGGGTGTCTGTGTAAGTTTGCTTTGATAAGGATCGCCTGCCATCCTTTGTCTAGGGACACCTGGATTAGCCAGATAGGGGCGGGGAAGGGTGGCAGTGCTAGACTGTGCATGAAGACATTAATTAATTGTGGACTGCGTTATCAAGAAGCAAAGGACTGAAGTATTCCTGCTTTGGTAAAATACTTTGATTTCATCCCGCAAGCGTTCAAGGTAGTCGCTATCAAAAATAACGTCACTATGGTAGAAAGCGATAGCGCCTATAGTTCCGAAATTTATTGTGGTGCTCCTACTTGTGTCACGCCATTATTGAGCCATTAGTACGAAGAGAATTATTAACGACACTGTAAACACTATCTTTTTAGGAAGGACGTAAGAACGCTGTTCCAGAATTGTAGGGTCAAAACTGTGAGAAATATTAGTGAGGGCTTTGGAATTCCGGAATTTCTGGGGTGGCTCCTATACATCTTATACCTCTGGGTTAGATATCAATTTAGGGTTGATTTGGTTCAGCCGTTGAATCGAGTACACAGGCCATTTTCCCGAATAGTGTTCTTTTGGGCTCAGCAGGTCTTGAAACTTGAAAGATCTGAAGAGACCTCACAATTTTTTATTTCAGCCAATTACATAATCCTTCCTACTTCATAGAGCCATGGAAAGTAAAAACAGCATGTTTGTAATATTTTAGATAATTAGTGGGTTAATAGCAATCCCAGAGAGCTTAATCCTGAATTGTCTCTAACTCAGCCGAACGGGGCTAAAGTTAACTAGAAGCAACCTCAACTCAAAAATGTCTGCGCTTCTAACTCATCATATCGCTAGCAACTCGTATTAAATCTGAAGCCCCTTTTTTGGGACGACACAGTTATAAGTCAACAGCTTCCATAAGCAACAGTGGCGTATTATGTGGAGACTTGAAGCCATCGTCAAGAAAACTTCAGTAGCCCGGTTTTTGTCTAACTATTCGTTTGTTACAATGTTGAGTGGTTACATTATTGGGTAAACTGATTGATATCAATACACATGTAATAAAGAGGTGGCACCCCCTTTGACCCCATGGTAATTACGCTGGACGTGGACAAATTGCATGGTTTCAAGTGAAACGGCTTTACTAGATGTAGCGAGTGACAGTTATACTGTGACGTTATGTTGTTCTCTGAAACATCATTTGCATGTGAAGAGCGTCAGACGGAAATGTCGCTGTTTACTAGGGGCTTTTGAAGTGCTGCAGCTAAACAGGAAGTGAGGCTCGTAATTAAGCTGTTCGGGTTTAATATAGGTACCCCATCGCCACACACCAGTCATTTCGTTAGTTCAAAATTGAGCGAGAAGGGAAAGCTTTGTGCTGGACAAACAAAGCGACGGCCTCTGCAGAGTGATGATTGCGTTGATGTCGCCGTTACATCTATTGCAGACACCGCTAAATTACATTGTGTTTACTGGAGGGAAATGAGTCGGAAGGAGGGTGTGCTTAATCCAGATTGATGACATTCCATCCGTTCTTCGACAATAGGTTGGTTAATAAATATTCGGGTGAGTTTGATAACTCTACGTTTGAGGAAAGTGATCCTGAGTGAACGCAATTGACCGTAAATGGCTCAAATTTCAAATATAACCTCACAGTCACTGTGGGATGTTCAAATAAGGGAATCTGCAAAATCTGCCCAGAACTAAGTTATCATTACACGGCATAACATATTTTTCTCTTAAAAATGGCTTCAACTATTTCTATTAAACTTCTTGTATGGACAGTTCCAAATAACGCGACAGTGCCAAAAAATTCGCATTCATGAGAAAATGACGAGAGCAATAAACAATCGAAAGTTAGAAAATCGGGGTTTGCTCAGTTTATCCCTTATAAATTTCGCTCAAATGGTATTAGAGTTCTCAGAAAAATTAGTGTGGTAGCTTGACGAACTACCTATACAATGAGCGTTTTGTAACTCTCATAAGAAAGTTGAGGGCAACCCCAGAAATTCTGAAATCCCGACTACCGTCATTTCACTTATTACCATTTCCCACAATTTTTATCCGATAATTCCAAAACAGTAGCCACGGTCCTTCTACCAAAAAAAGTCGTGTTGTGAGCCTCGTTACTCACCTGTGCACTGATAGGTCGGTAACGATCGTAGGAGTAGGAGCAACTCAATAAATCGTGAAACTGAGCGCAACAATTTTCTACGTTGACCTTCGAATCGTCGTTTACATATTTCAAATGAACTTAGTGAATATATATTGGATTAAGTAGCAAGAGCCCTGAATGTTTCAGGAGCTCAGAAAAGTTTAATGATGAGTCGTGCCAGATATTTTACTTTATTTATTCTCCTCTCTCCGTTTCGCTGGGTGTGTTCTTTTGCGCTCAGGTTAAGTGTAAGCGTAGCTGAGTCAGGATGATCAGGAAGCTCGCCATCCTCGAATTGCCGACTCATGACAAAAGACTCACAATTGAAACAAAACTAGATTTAATAAAAACACTTAGATAGCTTTAAACGATGCTCCCTGTCTGGACGCTTCCCTTCCCCCACTGTCTGATGGGTGGGATGCTATATAATCACACTGATACTCTTGACACTGTGGTATAGGTTGAGAGGCGAATTATTTCGTGTATTTCGTCCCAACCTAGTGAAACGGAGATTATTGTCAGGAAGCTCACCTTCTATTACAAATCCATTAGAAATTGCTGGTACTGAGATTGAGTGGAATGGCGGAATATTCGTTTGTCTATTTAAGAGTAAATACCGACAACACACAACAACAAACTTAACAACACCCTGGTAGTATTTCCAATAAATCAACAAGTAAATTGTGAGTCACTGCACCCGAATACTGGCTAACTCAAGTCTAGGAAGACACTGCTTCAGGTAACAACTTCGTAATAATCCTGACAACTAGATCGCAACTTTTACTTTGTTATTTCTGCCACCGCCCGAGCAGGTGAGTGGAGGGTGGAGGATCCTTTTGACAAAGGTACCAATTGCTTCTCTGAAAAGCCTATGCTCGAGTGGAGTGCCTGTGAAGACTCAAATGAACAGTGGCAGTGTAGTGGCCAAACATAATTATTTACACATTAGATTACATGGGTTTATATATGCGTTGTAGATGCATTTATAGGGTTATATGTATTTATAAGATTGCGCAAGATTATGCGAGAGACGTCCCAAAAGTAAGTTCTGATCATTTAAAAAAAAATAATAATAATAATAAAAAGTAATTTTTTTCTGTGGGAAAATGCCGTAGGGAAAAAATTCCAACGGGGATACTTCGTGTTACATCTGGTGGCAACACTGAATTTTTCTTATGTTGCTATCACTTGTTGCGGCTTATCAGCACCAGTGTAAACATGGAACGATGAACAGCAAAGTGGGCACCCTTCCACTTCTCGTGGAGAGGACACAGTTTCTGCAGTTCGCAAGCTCCAGACCTTGCACCGAGTGACTTTCTCCTTTTCCCCCTCCTCAAAGTCCACCTGGGTGGAAGAAAGTTCCGTACGAACGCCGAACACGAAGCCACAGTCTCGGAATTCTTCAAACAAAATGACGCAGAATGGTACGACAAGGGGTTACGTAAACTGGCACCACGGTACCAAAAATGCATCGATCGGAATGGCGGCTACATCGAAAAATAAAGTAGATCCGTACCTTTAAGAATAATTTTTTTTTTCAAATTGGTCGAGTTTTCGATTTTTCCCAGCACTTCGGAACTTACTTTTGGGACGTCCCTCGTATATAATTATAGCAGTGATCTCGCAGCTATGCCCCAAAATTAGTTTTGAAGGTCGTATAATTCATGCTTATACATGCAATATTTCGTACTGCGATAGTGAAAAGAAAAGGGAAAAAGCTGGCAATGAAGCCAATAATGGTCGACGTTTTAGAATTTATTGAGTGGCTATTAATTATTTTATGATTTGGCGTGTACGACCAAACTGATTGTTTTGGGTTTGATTTTGTTCTCGACTTTCTGTTCATAAAGGAAACGTTGTGAATCAAATTGTCAATAATGTAGGAGTTTCAGTATTATTTCAGTGGGTTGGGTGATTTTATGACGTTTCCTATATCAAAATTTGGTTTAGGTTGCCCAATAATTTTTTCGTTACAAAGAAACTTAACAATTGGATCTATCCATACCAAAATGTTAATCGAAGTCGTTACGTGGTATTTTGAAAGAAAACGAGGTGCGTTGATAATTTCAACAACCATGTTTTAAATCAGTATCGGTGTGTCACGATGCCCAGGCTTCCTCGCGACGACTACTCCAATTACTGCAATTACGTTTTTTGAACGAAACATAAAAAAAAAATTACGCGGTAACAAAATTTTCATTTCTGAGAACTAGACGAGTTGCACAATGATTTATAAATTAAAAAGTTGGGAGAAAACCTATTTACTGCGGCTCTCCCCATCCATTCAGCTCAGTTGAAACGCGCATTGTCTCAAAAACTCGTGTTGGTAGTTCAATGTGCTACCTTCACAATGGAAGTTATATTGAAAAATAACTAAATAATTTGGAGCAGTCGACGAAATTTGTGATGGTCGCTATCGCCCTTTTCATAACAGCCAATAAAGTAATGAATTATTCATATGGTGGTTGTTCAACAAGGTCTGTAAGATAACACAGGACAGTCCAATAAATTCTATAATGTTTTGGTGGAAACGCATTTAAATAAATACCTGTATTAGGCTCAACATATTCACTTTAAGTTAATGAAAAGCAAGGAATAGTTAGCAGAATAATCCAAATCGCCACATGAAGCTGGGAAACTTGTGTGATGCGTCACACTTGTTTTTTGTTTTGTTTGTTGCTGAACTGCAGTAGTTATCGTTCCTTTCACAGATTCGGGATATCGAAATAATAAAATGTATTACTTCGTAATGATTTGAGTTGTTTTTGATGAGTGGTTTATGGTTGCAGTGTGCCAGGATGGTGCAGAAGTATTTCCAAGAAAAAGAAGTCATGAAACAGAAAGCCATCAAAGCCCAAGAGATGCAATTGAGAAGAATTGCGTCGTTTCTCGCCCGGGAAGTCAAACAGTTCTGGGGAAATGTTGAGAAGGTCAGACGCGTTATAATTAATTACTTGTTTCTATTTGATGCGGTCGTCCGTTTTTATTAACATTCTTATCGGCAGTTTTGTGAGTTTAATCTGATGGTCCTGATTTTCTTTTGTAGTTAGTTGAATTCAAACAGCAAACACGGCTCGAAGAGAAGAGGAAAAAAGCTCTTGATCAGCATCTGAGTTTCATTGTCGATCAAACGGAAAAATATTCGAGTTTGGTTGCGGAAAGCATGAACACCTCGGCTCCATCGCCTCACGCTCAACATTCTGGGCACTCTGATGGTAAGGCTGACGAATGTGTATTTACACTTGGAGTTATAAAACTATACTGTCAATGAAAGGTGCTCTGAATATGATGGGATCCGTTTGCCAACCAATCCCCTCTTGCGTACATATTTAATCTCACTGAAGCGTTGTTTAATAAGGGGGTGCCCTCGAATGATTGAAAAATTGGTAGAGAACCAAATTAGGCTGAAATTTATAATCTGATAAATGCAACAACTGTCAACTGTCTTCTGAGTTGATAACCAACTAGTTAGTTACTATGAATTAAATCAGAACCCAGATTGGTCATCTGTTTTGTGAAGGTGTGAGCAGCCACTCCAAGAAATTGAAGAGGAGGGAGAGTGTAACCGGGGAAGAATCTCAAGTTCGTAGCACAGTTCGGGAACCAATCCTAACAATCGTTTAAATTCAATAATTCAATAATTTGAAGAACCAAATAAAATAAACGCAAGCAACTAATGATGAATGGTTTACCGAACATTCCCCCTTAATTTCTGACTTGGAGTTGAAGTCAGTTGAAATCATTTAGTATGTTCAGGAGTTTCCCTTTTGTTTACGCTACGCTGGGTAAGTTCAATAGTTAGTGATTTTTGGTGCATTCTTCGCTTTATACGTACTTGAGCCGCAACTAGCCATCCACAAGATCCCTGCTACTAACCAGCTCAGTATCAGTACCTCTCACGAGTACACTTCCTAACTGGAGAACCAATCCTCGCACCTTCAGAGTTTTCGCTTGAAAACACCAAGGAGAACTTGCCTACAACTCTGGACCATATGGAGGAAGAACTGCTTGTCTACATTGCAAGGAAGGAGCTAGTGAACTAAGCCTGATCATTGGAAGTCCTGGCCAGTTGCCACAGTAACTGAATTTCATTCTAGGCATGATGGTGCGGCTAGAGTTGTAACAGCAGGACTGCTACGTCCATGTATAGCAGATCCATATTTCAAGTGGTAACACTATCGCCGTTGATAGAAGCTCCCTATGACCCATAAGTTACCTTTTTTATCCAAGTTTTAAATTTAATGTCAAATTTGGTTGGCGGTATGTTCAGGAGTTGAATATATTTTTCCCTTTTGTTTGAGCGACGCTGGTTTAGTCCAATTGTCAGTGACATTTGCAATTTAATATTATTAAGATCATTCCGTATGCTTTCAGTTTAAATAGACTATTTTTATTTTAACTGCTCATCATTTTATTCTGAAAGAGCGGTTTTTATAAGTGTAAATATTTATTTTAAATACCTTCCTTACGCATCAAACCTAAATTCTTTTGTATTCCCCATCACATGATATTTAATTAATATTTAGATAAGGTTATTCAGCCCACATCAAGCGTTATATATTTAATTATTACGAGTTCTGATTGCATAGTGGCGAGAAGCAGTAAAGCATCAACACTATTGAACCATTTGCCGATTTATTTGTGGACAGCGAAGGTTTTGTTTTGGAAATACAAGGGGAACTTACATGTTATGGTTATGAAGGAAGCCATGTGTGCTGGATCCACGTGGCAACAGTGTTCATACTCTTGTAGCAGCCTTTTTGGACGTCTTGCGTAGTTCTAGTGTCAGTTCAATTTACGGTTACAGTTCTCTAAAACGAATATTTGATAATCTGAGTTATATCCGTTGCAGATGAGTTTGAGCCTGATGGACCTTCGGAAGACGACGAAGAGACGATAGCTAAAGAAGAAGCAATGTCAGCTAGCGCTAAAGAAAACGTCGACGAAGAAATCAATCAACTCAAGCGAGAAAGTGAGTTGCCCTTAGAAGACTTGCTATCTGATTATCTCCAACAACGAGAACATATGGTTTCTCCTCGCCACTCTGAAGAAGAGCTCGGGGACGACGGAGATTTTCAAGCGTCTGGCAAAGAGTCCAGTGATGATGAAGAGACCATTCAGGAGCAAGAACAAGCTGAAGGGAAAGTGGACTACGACAAAGAAATAAAGGAATTGGAGGTATGCATGTTTTTATCGGTTTCTTGTAGGAAATAGAACTATTGCAGTTGTGTCCAAAATGGGCGCAATACGTATTTTCAAAAATATTGTACATCAAAATCGTCGTTTCGTAACCTCCTTAAATAAATCCTAAACCAACATTAAGGGAAAACTTATCAGCAGCGGGTGGGTGTCAAATTCATTGATAGACAACATCCTTCCCACCACTTTCTCTTCCATCAGTTTTGACATAAGTAATAAGTAATAGTGTGATGACTGCAATGCAAGGATAGGCTGGGCTTTTCGTCGGCCGCACTCTAACAATTCATGTGTTGTGGAGGGCTCCCTATATTTATACCTTACAAGACTTCTTAGGATGACCAAAAGTGGATCGAGGTCAAAGCAACAAGCCGTTCTAAATGCTTTCTTTTGTTCTGCAGGACGAAGGTAACATGAACATCGAAGATCTCAAAGCGAAGTACGGCATCGCGAGTAGCAGCCCTCCAAAAACAAGTAAGATTTTGCTTCCTAAGCTCCATAAGCTTATAGTCGATTCCTGTTGGACTGAGTTCGTCATCCCACTGTACTGTTGATGAGAACTTTCGATGTATACACATGGTACTGACCTCCAGGCCTTATGAGGCCAGGGTTTACAGTGAAAGGGCTTGTCGTGAGTGGCCTAGGTTTACTGCATGGTCCAATACATTTTATTAAACGCATTCAACTGAAGTTTCAAATTCTGTTGGTTCTTCGTCATTCGCCTCAACAAGTCTTCTTGAACTCCGCAGGTACACAACCACAAATTGCTACTATTGATCTGGACTCTGATGACGATACTGAGGAAGATGAATCGGACGACAATGATGACATGGAAGATGACGTAGAAGTAAGATATTTTTGATGGATATTACTGAGGAATTGTTTGTGATAACAAGATTCTGCAATGGAGCTCTTGATACTGCAGTGTTATGTTAGAGCTTCTATTCTTCTTATTAGGGTTCTTGCCTCATTACTTACAAATTTTTCTTCATCGAAAGCGTAGGTGTATTATGAATGAATTGCAAACCAATAGGAACAGTTTGTGCTAGAAGTAACACATTTCATCCTGCATCCAGATTAAATATTGGTCTACGTTTGTGATCCTTTTCTAGTCACATAAATACCATAATTGCCTTCCGATTTTGTTTTCATTTTCGGGGGTTATGCTCATCAACCAATACTTATTTTAAATGAATTCGGAAACTTTCATCTGGTTCACACGTGAACTCGTAAATTGCGTCTTGTAGGACGTTTTGAAACTATACGGATCTTGGTTTAATGAGTTTGATTAACCAGAATGACGAATATCACAGGAAGAAGAGCAAGAATCTTCCGAGGAAGAATTGGAGAGTGAAGAAGAAAACGAGAAAGAACAAGACTCCGCCCTGAAATCACTGATGAATGACGGTGTTACGACAGAGGTGAGAATTAAACTACGCATATTGCAAACGTAACTTATTCTGAAAGCATTCACTAACTTGCTATTCTTTCCCCAGGGGTCTAAGGAAGACAAAGACAAAGAGATCAATGACGTAGCAGCCATAGCTCAAAGTCTTCAACCTAAAGGCAACACATTGTCTTCAACAAGTGTAAGTTGCTCAGCTTTTGAAAGAGTTTGTTTGTTTTCTGCGGTTCGTAATTATTGACTAAAATTTTTGTCGCAGGTCGTCACCAAAGTTCCGTTCTTATTAAAACATTCCTTGAGAGAGTACCAGCATATTGGTTTGGACTGGTTGGTCACGATGTATGACCGCAAACTCAACGGGATTTTGGCCGATGAAATGGGCTTGGGAAAAACGATACAAACCATTGCTCTCTTGGCTCATTTAGCATGTGAGAAAGGTAGAGACGATTCATAACTGTTATATTATTTATTTATTTGTCATAAGTAGAGCATACACCTAAGCACAAAGGGCAATGTAAAGCATTTACTGACTTGTCCCTGAGCAGATTAGTAAACAGTCGCGAGATTTATCTCAGATTCAAATATCACAGTTAGAACAATTAGATGAATGGTGAACAAAAGTCCTAAACCGTTGATAAGGGTGAAAGAATCGGGTTGGCTATCTAAAAATATTTTGCCCATTGTGACGATGTCCCTTACATATAAAATACGTCGTAGTACATGTTAGCCCCTTTTAAGAAGCTGAGTATGTCTTTGCTGCGGGCTCCACTACAGTTTGGGGTTCAATGAAGACAGTACTAAGGACTTGTAGTTCCTGTCTGAGTGTAAGCATTGTCTTCGCCCTTGAACAGTCAGACATAATGAGGCTCGCACTGTCAATTCATGCCAATGGGCATGTTTTTCCTTTGACTCCCACCGGGTCACCTGCCAATTTAGGTGGATTTTCGTCCCTCCTATTTGAGGATCGGGTCCAAATCACGGGGGATTGGGTAGTGATTGTGTGCCCATATTTGCAAGGCCTGTTCATTGCCCTCGTGGCCCCTGTGAGTCAGTATCAGTAAGGGAAAACCAATTATTGGCACAGAGTCGTTTGAGCGCCTGAATAGTTGTTAATCTGGATCTGAAGGTGTAAGAAGAGATAGCCTTTAAGGCAGCCTGGCTGTTCGAGAATATATATACCCCCCCCCCCCCACGTTATTTTTGCTAGGATCTCTTATGTGCAGATCTTCATGGCTAGAATTTCTGCTCAATGTTTCGAGGGGTGCTCTCCCATCAGCTTGGCTAGGCTGACGTTGGGTTCTACGATGCCCAGACCAGCCTTGCTCCCATTACAGAACTGTTAGTAAGCCACAGCAGCACGCCCATCGCAGTTGGGAATGGTCCTTCCTCCTACTGTTCCCGTGAGTCGACGCAGATGCTGAATGGTTGCTGAAAATTCTTCTGTTATGGCAAAAGGTCAGTATGAAGGACTGCTGCCCCTTCTATTTTTCGCCCACCTCGAGTAAACTGGATTGCACTGTCCACTCTGTACAAGGAGGAGATTTTATTGAGTTAAACCACCCCTTAAATCTTTTTCAATGACCACCGATTTTTTTGCTATTGCGTCTACACTAACAAATTTATTGCCTGCCCATATAAAATGTTGAAGTTGTTGCTTAGGCAAAGCGCTTATAGAGAGACCTCCCATATAGTACATATTCCCCAGGGTCAAACATACAGGCGATAAGACATGGGCAACAGTTCTCTAGCGGGAGACTGGCTAAGGCTAAATGACAACTTGCCATGCCTCTTGGTTTGGGTTCAGTCATGCTGAGTGAGTGCTTGAGCTCTGGCATGATAGCGAAAGTGCAACCTCCCTTAGTTGCGACTGATATAAGTCCTGTTATACGTTTTAAGAAACAGTGATTTTAATAAGGAAACAGACCTGCCCATTAGGGAGACCAGTAGAATAGGGAACACACGGAACTTTTTTTTTTTTTGCTGATACGACTGTTGCCACACTGGTAGTTGCACTCGATGTCTTTAAATTCGTTCTGACAGACGTACTTGAACATAAGGAGGTGCAAGTGGACTTTGTATCATTGCTCTTGAAGCTGGCAACTTTCAGGACAAACTGAAAGTTGTAGTTTCTAGTTTTTCTTAGCTTATGTGTGAGTTACAATATTTTCTGCAGGTAACTGGGGCCCTCATCTCATTGTGGTTCCTACGTCCGTCATGCTTAATTGGGAGATGGAAATTAAGAAATGGTGTCCAGCGTTCAAGATTCTCACTTACTACGGTACCCAGAAAGAAAGAAAACTGAAACGGTCAGGTATGATCTCACACACGCCTTGGCATGTAAAAAAATACCAGAAGATGCACAGAATTCAGATATTATTGCAATAACCCATTTGATTGTTTTCAGGTTGGACAAAACCAAACGCATTTCACATTTGCATCACGTCTTACAAGCTCGTCATTCAAGATCATCAGAGTTTCCGGCGGAAAAAATGGAAATACCTCATATTAGACGAAGCTCAAAATATTAAAAATTTCAAATCCCAGAGATGGCAGCTGTTACTCAACTTTCAGACCCAAAGGTTCGTCCGTGTTGAGTCTTGCGATGAGTATATTTACTGAACACGAGAGAATATTTGTGTATAGGATGGGTGGAAATATGAGGGAGGGTGAAACAGACACACAGCAGACGGACTGGTTCACATACGATGGGTGGATGTAATTATTCCTAAAAACGACCTAGTAATTAGGTTAGTTCTGGCCAGTAAGTTTAGTGGAAGCTTCACATTCGCTAAACTGAGAAACCTGGAAAGATGAAATATCTCGGGCAATTCAAATGTTGAACCACAGCTCTGTAGGCATGCAAGAGAATGCGCAGTAAATCATGGGGCGTCACTGGAAAAATAACGGATCTGCTATACGAGGGGATAATAAGACTACATGTTCCATATGCCTCCACTGTATGGTGGAAGGTGACAAGCCGCGGTGGTACAAGGAAAGCTCCAGAAACTGTGGATCAGGTTTGCCTCGCAACCGCACAGGCCCTGAACGCTTGAATATCTCACCTCCCCACAAATACCTTTGAGGAGTAAGGCTTTTACAGACTGGTACGATTTCTACTAGGGTAAAGGCAAGCCTCCAAGGAACTGTAAAACAGTTCTAAGTAGTAGAAGGTCTTTGCTACTGATGTTACTCCAGAGTGATAGCATTTTCAGCTGCCTTTCGGCAATAGCATCCACTCATGGGAACAAGGGTCGAGACAGGGGGAATAGCTAATTTAAGAAGCTTCGTTTGCATTAAGAGCCTGATCAGTTTGTAGTGGTGCGCTTCTCAGTTCGTTTTGGTGAACGTTGTTTATTACCACTCCCACGTAAACATTATTTGATACGTTTGAAGTTTAGGTCTGTTTAGCTTATCTAACGAAGCGGATTATTCATGTTTTGCGCGTTGGCTTCACAGGAGGTTACTACTGACGGGTACGCCTCTACAAAACGACCTGATGGAACTTTGGTCTCTCATGCACTTCCTAATGCCCGATGTGTTCGAGTCGCACAAAGAGTTTAAAGAATGGTTTTCCAACCCTGTCACCGGAATGATAGAAGGAAGTTCTGAGTACAACGAAAGTATTATCAAGAGGTTACACAAGGTGAGGCTAGCTCAATTTGTATGCGTTAAGGAATGATTTCATCGAACAGGTGATTGCTGTTTTACTTAATTTAAAACTTGAAACATCGATTAGCACAGATGGGTGTGTGGATGTAATCAGTTATCGATCAAAAAATGATAATTAGGAATGGAGTTACTGTTGCGCGTGTTTAGTTAGCCTGTGCTTTTGTGCCATTTGCTAAAATATTGCGCAACTGGCCAGCCAGAGAAGAAAAAGAATACAGAAAAGGATTTATAAATTTCACCTGTTCAACGTGGTAACTAAAATAACACTTTCTATTTGTTGAGCACACAAGTCTTGTTCTCAATGTTTCAACTGATAACTGATGATAGGTAGCAAACAATAGGGCGGTAGAAACTTTGAAATAATGATGATGACACTATTATCCTTCGTGGTAGATGTTGAGGGAAAAAAAAGAGGGGGGGGGGGATAGTTGTGGTGTGAGAAGGTTTTCGTTGTGTGTGTCGTCGTGAGGTTGTGAAATATGGTTGATGACATTCTTTTCTCTAACACAGTAGCCTGCTGGGCTCTTGATGAAACATGAAAGACTTTGCCACGTAAGAATCATCCGCAATGTGGTGCTCTTGAGCTGTACATACACATCTTCTTCTACACAAATTGGCTATTCAACTCTCTGTGTATAATAGTCCAGAAGTCTCATCAATTAACTCGAAGTCATCTTTCGATCAGGTGGTCAGCTTCAGGCTATATGACAGTTGTGATTTAATGTGCAGAGTGCTTCAGTGGATGGAATTCTAACACCTGAGCAATGCAGCCAAAAAACAGTTTACTAAGTTTGAGGAACCTCTGTTTCTGTTGTTTGGGGAAAACGCGTATTTTGACGTTGGGGGGGGGGGGTCAAAGTAATATGTATTGGCGAGGAAAACATACTTCTTGGAGTTAAGTCTAAATATTGATTAAAATATTATGTTTCAGATGACACCCCAAAAATATCAATTAATTGAGAAAGTAGTAAAATCTTCAATTCTCGTTTGACAGTAGTTGTGAACGAGGGGGGCTAGTTAATGCGTACATAGGAGTGTTATTGTCTTTCTCAAAAAGATATAATCAAATTCACAAATTCAGTACGCACCATCGATCAGTTATCAAAATTTTATTAAATGTTTGATAGCTTTTGCAGTGGTGCAACAAAAAGATCCAGAAAGAGTTGTGAGAAGGTAGCATTATCTTCGTATGACGATCATTATTTTTCAGGATGACAGCTCTTGCGTAACTTACAAAGCAACCTCCATAAAAGCCTTTTCACTTTACACAGCCCCTCGAGTCAAGGTAACGTTTTGGGAGCGATTGGCTCAACTGTGTGGCCCTAAATGTTCGAGCTCTCTCTGCTAGACTATCTTTTTCTGTTACCACTATCGTCTCACTGATGGAGGCACTAAAATCTTCTTGTTAGATGGCAATTATAAACAAGCGAGAAAAATTACTTGAGATGAGCAAGACATACTATGCTCTGGAAATGGGGGTTTTATTATTCTAGCTAGTTATGGCAACGTCCGAGGATGCCAGAGAACGAGACTCTTTGCCAAGTGGTCAATAACCTACAGGGCCCAAATAGGAGGCTCTCATGTGATCTGCTCAGTTACCACTATGTTAGAGAGGCTAGAGGAAAAAGTAGCCATTATGGATGAAACTGCTAATAGGGTACTGAGTAAACGCAGGTAGCAGTAAAGGATCTGCACCTGCAAGTCCAACGCCCACATCTGCCACTGTCGTTCCATTACAATTCACCCAACTCTACCTACCACAGATCTTCCCAGTTTAGGTATCAACAGGGACTATTTATCATTTGTTTTAGACACTTTCTAACCAAAGATGTTAATGTACTACAGGTACGCACCATCGATCAGTTTTCAAAAGTACGTTATTTTTTGATAACTTTTGCAGTGGTGCAACAAAAAGATCCTGAAAGAGTTATGAGAAGGTAGCATTATCTTCGTACGACGATTAATATATTTCAGGATGACAGCTATTGTTACGTAACTTGGGAGGTGGGTTTTACGAATTCGACTGACTACCAAAAACGTTTTACTTTATGAAGCCCCAGAAGCCTAAATAACGCGTTTTGGAACAATCTGAGCACCCGAAGATGGGAATGTTTCGTCTGTCTCTCCCGGACAATTCCTTTCTTGTATCAAAACGCCTGCCTGTTTTGCAGGACATGTTGTGGTCGTGCTCTATGGCAGCTCTAATCCCAAAACTTTCTGTGTATTTCTCTAACAAGTTAAAACCATTTCGTAGCTCATGAGAAGATCGGATTTAGTACCAAGTACTCTTAAGAGGGTCTAATGGCTTTTTAGACCACCGTTTCAAACAAGTTAAGGGAAAGTCAAGATTGTGGTTACAAAGGAAGTTACAAACAAATCGGATTAAGACGTATCTCTCGCACACAAAACCCGTTCGTCAATCCATTGTCTTACCAAATACTGAAGTATAAAGCTCTGTGTTGAAGTATGTAAAAATAAGTTGATCTGTGTTAATAAATTAGATATTTCTTTCGTCCTCTGGCACGTAACAAGACTAAGTTATCAAAATTCGCCTCACAATTTTAACTAAAAATTACATTTTTACTGATCATGTTCAACTGTCGAAATCTATATCAATATAAAGTGGAGATAAGCCTTCTAACTAATAGTTCGAGCAGAGATTTATGCTATCATTGCTAGGGACATCATAGAAGCATGAAGAAGGATATAGTTCTAAAACGATCAACATAATGACTGATAGTCAAGCGTCTTAGGGAGTGCAGGAGGCGGTTCAAATCTTTTGCAAACTCTGATAAAGTTAAGGTTTACTGGATTTTCCTGGGCGTAAAGGGATCGCTGTTAATGAGAGGGCGGACTCGGTTGTGAGAATGTGCTAGGAGAATTCATCAGGCTGTCTGGTACGTTGAGGGAGTAAGGCACTCCAAGCGCTGTATTTAGATAAGTCGTAGTCTTCTGATGGCGAAGAGGAAGGATCTAAGGCAAATAGTGGAAATAATCACGGGACACTGCAAAATGAGCAAACCTATGTATGCTATGGGCATAGACGACGTTCCCTAACATTTCCGGGCCAGAGACTTGAAAGGGAGCGGTATTAGGTCTTTGGCGCAATTTCTCCAAGGGTGGACATCAAAGAAGATACTTACTGAAATACCAGGCATTCCTTAAGAAGCTAAGCATGGACCCATGAGCAATAGGACTTCAGGCTGCAAGCTTATCTCAAATCAGAGTTATTTAAAAAAACAACTAATAATTCCATTTTCCTCTGTGCTTGAATTTTTCAGGCAGTGGTTTTAGTTCGTACCTTGAGCAGCAATATATCGTATCATGTATCGTATAATTTGTGAATTCCGGTGGTTAACATAAAATAATGAGTCGAGAAGCCATTCTGTAATTTCGTAATCACTCACTATTCTGTATATAATTATTATTACAGGTTTTACGACCTTTCCTTCTCAGAAGGTTAAAATCCGAAGTTGAAACGCAAATGCCCAAAAAATACGAGCACGTAGTTATGTGCCGGCTGTCGAACCGTCAACGCTATCTTTACGACGATTTCATGTCTAGAGCCAAGTTAGTATTTAGTCGAGTTTGAGACTTGATGCGATTCTTTAACCGTAATTTACCGCTAATTTTTGTCTTTCTGCGTGACAGAACGAAGGAAACTCTGGCAACTGGGAATTTGTTGAGCGTAATCAATGTACTTATGCAATTGAGAAAAGTGTGCAATCATCCAAATTTGTTTGAAGTCCGTCCAACGGTTTCGCCTTTCCAAATGGAAAGAATTATTTACGCTGTTCCCTCTATCGTTTGGAACGCTTTAAATTACGATCCATTCAGAGTAAGTGGTCTACTTATTGAAATAGCTAACTGTAAGAAGTATTGTGGGTAAACATGTTCATCAAATGTTTTAGTTCATAATTTAAAAGGCTGTATTATACATCAGTTTTTTAATACTTGAACGAATTGGCACTCATCCATCAGACAACCGGGTTAATTTGAGAAACTGAGGACGGGGGCAATTCTTCTCTTTTCGCACTGTGAAGAAAAAGTGCTGCTGCACCGAACGTGTTAAGAATCAACTCTTTCTAGAAGTGTATGCCCCCGAGTAAAAGGTTCATAGGCGGTTGCCAAACCAACCTACAGCACTCAGAACCCTTAGGCTTCACCCATAAACTCTAGGGTTGAAAGCTATCCTCTTTGATGAAAAGTAAAGACGATTTTAGTTGCTCAAAAATGTGGTTACGTTCAGTTGAAATCTGAACATAAAATAAGTAACCCGCATCGTACGATGTCAAAAGTGTGGAGTGTCTTATGGACAGTACCGATGCTTGAAAAATTACATCGAACTACATATTTTCGGCCCATAATCCTATTTTGTGGCAAAAATACGTTGACCTAGGTACCGACGATTTTGAAAACTGGGAAGTTTCTATAGCCATCAGCTTAAGAAGTAGACACCATATTTCTCATGTGTCACACCACGTTTCTTTTATCTGTATCATTGTAATTAAATGACTCGTTATGAACGGAATCTCCCTTAGCACCCGCTCATGCTGAGAAAAAATATTTGGGTAGATCACCGAGAATTGCTTGATTTTTTTCAGGGCTCTTCCAAAAACTTACCGGAAAGTCATTGTTTTTCATACCAATTTATTGTTTGATGTACAAAATGGTTTGATCGTTTCAGCACGTCGACTTGGGATTTCTAAATCTTCTTCTCGTTGAGTTTGAACTGTGGCTGTTGGCATTCGTCGCTCACAGAGCTAAACGGTACAAGGTCCCACCTGAGATCATAACAAACATTGATTCAGCGCCTCCCGACTCTCCTTCGTGCCCCAAAAGTAAAGTCAGAATCAACCTGACGAAACGCACTGCGCCTCCTCCTGTTCAAAATCAGGTTAGTGTGAGTTGATGAATTTCGTATTTAACCTCTGTCAAAACTTTACGATTTGTGGGTCCCGCGAGTCCATTTCTCTTCATCGGAGTTTGAAGCGTCCACAAATGTGTGTTATGTTTTCAGACACTCCGTAATTTTAAATATTTCTGTAATTACTTGCATCAGACTCATACGCCACGTTTTCGTTTTATTTACAGATTGTAAATAACAATTTACGACAAACTATTTTGCAAGTTGGAGGAACCAATCACAAGGTACTGACTCCGATTGGTACGACCAAAGTTGGAACATCTCCTCTTATGAAGTCCCTAGTCGGCACCAATTCCAATCAAGGTGAGACTGGCGCATTTCAATTTTACGAAATATTTAGGTTTTGCCACTTTGTGGTGTGTTGTGTTGAAAACAAGGTTTACCACTAGTGTGTTGTGAAACCAGTTAATCGCATTCGTTCTTTGAGCTCTGAAGTAAGAGCTCCAAGATTGGAGGAATCATCTAATATAATACCTGCGTACGAGTGAAATTTATATTGGGTCAGTTTTCGTTTATTTCACTCATTAACTTCCCCTCGTTCAATGCATGCACGCTTGAGGAGGTTGATTAGAAAAATGTGAGAGGGAAGTCTGTGGAAGTGAAAGGAGAGAGCTGGAAGATTAAAGTAGCACGCACGAGGGATATACGTATTAAAGAACTGTGTTTGAAGTAATTTGGTGCCAGAAGGACCCTTCTCTCTCTTGACCCACGTTCTGTGGCAGGCAGAATCTGCCGTTGGCGCATTGTTGCGGTAGTGGGGCTTTTTTGGGCGTAGTACGGAGAGTGCTGTCAGTGGCCATATGAATTTAAGTCTGTGTGTTGGAGTTCCAACAAAGAACCGCTTAGCACATCAAATCAGCATAGCCCTCACACTTCTCTGCAACAGCAGCTTTGCATTATTGTTCGTTCCACCCTCAGCTTGCTGCAATGATCACACATCCTCTCGTGCTGCCCAGCAGTTGGGGTTCAGGAGCAGCATTTATTCCGTGGGTACTAGCGAGGTTGGAAGTTTGTAATGCGTCGGGAGAATGTTGAGACTACAGGACTACTTTCAATGGAATTATTATAACTTATGGCCGAGTTGGAGGATATTTTGAGGTGAAACCCTGTTCTGCTGCTGAATGAATAGTTCAAGTGTATAAAACAATTCTTGATAATGAGAATCCCACAGGTAGAGTCCATTCCTGTTTACAATGTAACACAACCAGTGACGTGCCGCTTGCAGTTTTATTGTTGTTATGAATTACGTATTGATGATGTATTTCCGTGGCTCCTCTCTCCTGGATTGTCGTCGTATTTTCTAGAAATTGTTTATGTGTTCACTTTCAGGAGTGACGCTGAAGTTTTCCAGTGCAAATGCTGGGGGGCTCTCCCAGTGCTTGCAATTGCTTCAACAGCCTGGAGGGGTGAAAGGTGGGATTCTCT
The DNA here is from genome assembly GCA_020466155.1 of Pachypeltis micranthus. NCBI lineage: Eukaryota > Metazoa > Arthropoda > Insecta > Hemiptera > Miridae > Pachypeltis > Pachypeltis micranthus. Next base: position 48,315,871 of record CM035769.1, read on the forward strand.
AATAAATTGGGATTGGTTTTTTTTTATTTACTCACACTTTGCATGTAGTGCTGCATGCTTTACATTGTAACCCTATGCGCAATAGTCACTTAGATGTACGTGAAACCTATCTCGCCAGAGCTACGGCTCTTTAATAGAGATCACTTGTGGGCTTTCAGAGGTTAATCAGTAATGGTGTTGGTGGTGTTATGGTATGAGGGTGCTTGTTTCGAACTTCATGACACTAATGATTTCACCCACAAGTCTTGTTTCTAGAATGTAACCCTTTGAACTTTATAACATAACCTTTATTATAGTGCCTTGCTTTATGTCATCATTTATGGTAAGAATACACAAAAGGCAGACCCGCGTAGAATTCGGTGTACTTCCAAACCCTGGTAGAATATTTCAACGATAACTAAGAAGTTTTGCTTCTTGATTGGCCTCTAAAGGGCATTTGGGTTGGGGCGCTCCTCAAAAGGCCTCTAAATAATGGAACTGCCGTCGTTCAACGTGGGCGCCATTGAAAAGGTTGCAGATTGGGCGTTTCCTGATCTGTGGAGTCTTCTTTGAAAGTCATTCAAAGTTTGTCAGAGAGGTCGACCATATGGACCACATAAATTAGCTAATTCGTGCACCATCATTCATCCCTTTGGACAGGGCATTGTGATAGTGTCAAGGCTTCTTCGGGGTTATTTAAAAAATATTTCCTGTCATATTCTCTTGTGACTCAATCCATGATAACACCCCACTTAAGTATGCACTTGTTGAGTGGTCTTCTCTCAAGCTCCGAAAGTTTGATGAAATCTTGATGCCTCGAAGTCACTCAGGATCACAAGAAAAAAGAACAGTTCTGTGCCATGAGACTGTAAGTCATCCTATGATCGCCTGAGACGTTCATGAGTCTCCTCCAGGTGATAACTACTCTGAGTAGAGGAAGATAATTTTATGGAGTCAACCTTTGCCGAGTATTCAATCTGGAACGTATGTTTTCCAATACTCCACATTGTTTCATTGTAGTTGCGTCACTGACTGAGTGGCCCTGGTTCCCTCTGGACGTTGCACCACCTGTTATGACTTTCAACACATAATTGTGGGTCACAACCAGTTGTTTTGCAGAGTTGTCTCTTAAGAAACGACTAATATACTTCGACTTGAGAAAAGTTTGAGCTGAGTCTCACCACTGAACAAGCTGGATTGTTCTTCTCTGTTTTCCTGTGTTGAGTACAGTTTCTGGTTGGAAGACACGATGCAGAGATGGTCCCCTATTATGAGGAGGGGCTATTCCTGAGTTGTTATGTCCGTCCTCTAGAGATACTGTCACCAATGTTATTCCTCATCCAGATGAGTCAGAAACAAACCGAACATCCAGGTTCGAGGCGATGTGTTCCCCAAGTATGGAATAAGTCGAACTGCGAATACAGACCCTTTCGTCACACTTATTTCTTCACTATTCATGTTTTTTTTTGCCCCAACTGTCCCAGCAACTGAAGCATAATTTTGGCCACTTCACGACTTTGGTTGGTCCCGAAAACGTGGTGTCTTGACTTGCTATGTAGGAAATAATTAGAGTCTACTTGTTAGTTGTTATTTGGTATCTCTTTGACTGCACTCGGTATGTGAATGGAATTACTTTTTAGTATTATCAATTTGATATGTGAATCTCATTCGGTAAATATCATTTTCTGTTTTAGCCATATCGTTGGCCAGCTCAGGTCAAATGATGAAAACGGGAGATGGGACTCGTATCGTTCCTCAGTTGGCTCAGCTCGTTAACACGCCAAGTGGAAGGCAGTTGGTTCTGTCGCCTCAAGTCATTTCATCTCAAGGTGGAGGAACAGGTAATTTCTGATTTTGTTCTTTCTTTTCGGTGGATTTGTGCGCAAGGTTAAATTTTCCGCTAAATGCGATGAAGTGTTATTCCGCATGTTCTGAATTCCCTAGTCGTTTGGGCTCGTTTAGTAAAATCTTCATATTTTTTATTCGAAGTTGCCCCGAAACCGCTTAAACCAAAATTTGTTTGTTGATGGTTAGTGGTGACAGCAATGAGCTCAGTGAGGAGGTGGAGTGGCCCTGCACCCCAGAATACATGACGACACTTGTCACCTTTGAGCTGTCTTCTGAAATGGATGCATCCGAGTTTTTAGCATCATTGTCAGTTGAGGAAGAGGAAGGAAACATTCTAAGAAAGAATTAATACTAGCTTCTGTGGAGAAATCTGTCTATTGTTGAAAAAGATATTGTACTGGTTCGTTATTACTGTTATCAACTTCCAAATGGGTCACACCTCGTTCTAAACCAGTTTATTCTGTTGGTACGGAGTCCAGCTCTGGTGTACTTGCTGGTATTATATTTATAATGTGGCGCGATTTTTTTCTGTGATCTGGATCCCGAATGGCCCCCCTCCTCTCACACACTGGCGCTTGAAACGAGTGGTCACAATGGGTCGCACTTCACCTTCGATGACTGCCCATGTGGTGAGGGATTCGCCATGTTACCATGTTTGCCCAAGCCTTGGGTAAACAGGCGCAACAGATTAGAGGCATTGGAGCCCCAGCCCTGGCCTGGCCAATAAATACCTACCATGGACAGTCCCAGGCATGTTGTGACCACAGGTCCCCAGCCTCCTTCCTCCCCCCACCACCCACCCATCAGAGACCAATAAGCCGGTGGTCCATTTTGCCAATTTGGTCACAATGAGTGGGTAGGAGAGATGTTGGGAACACAGGGGAGAAATGAACGAACAGCTGCATTTGGCTCATGGACTGAGAATCATAATGGGTTCTGGGGCAGGTAATATTGAGCTTGTCTATTGTGAGAGCCGACGAGAGGTGTTAGACCAAAGATTCAACAATCAAGTACATAGTGCTGGGCAAAATGGAAGTAGCAAAAACTACCAAGAAAGTAGAACATTTCAGGTTCTTAAGTGGTTGATTATGGAGAGTGAAGGTAGTGAAGGCGTGCCAAGCTGAGGGCACTCATCGGGTAAAACCCAGGTACGTGTAGGATTGCCCATTGTTGCCTGATTTTGTCTCTTCACACCCTCTCTAGCCCCTCTTCCACCACTCGCCCACCTGGGGGTTTCACTAGAACTTTTCCTGGGGTCCTACTAGAACGGCAAACCCCCTACATTTTGGCTTCGTGGTGATCATTCACATCATGGTCTCCCTTCAAGTCCTTTGCTCTCCTAAGCTCTTTTTTCTCACAGCTTCACTTGCGCTCAAGTCGTAGTTTATGACTCTACTCGTAGATGTTCTCCTCCTTCAGTTGAACACTATTGCCAGTGTTAGGCGTTGGCCTACACTAGTGCAACCATCTATAGACCCATTGTGTCGAGTGAACTAGTTCTACTCTGTCATACTTATCAAGTGACCGTTTAAATCCAGTGTATCAATGCAGCGCTCTATCTCGTACGTCTCATTCATCAATTGCTCTATCACTTGCCCCAACACCATCGATTGTATATATGATGATCGATTGACATCATTGAGTTTCTTTTTTAGTTGAATGTTTATGAGACCATGAACTTCCAGTGATACCTATAATTAGGGATTGGTCGAATGAGAGGTCCGCTTGCAGAGTTTTCATTAAAGTGTTCTTTACAGTTGTGACTGCCAGTGGGCAACGCTTGGTTCTGCAAAAGACTGGAAATGTCACGAAGCTGATCAATCCTATAGTTACTCAACTAAGTCCAGTGAAGCCGACTATGAAGGTTCCTCCTCTTAACATATCAACGGCTTCTACGGTTGTACAGGTAATCTTCGATTTATTGAAATATTTCGTGTATTGGATTGAGGTTGTAGCGTAAAACCAAATATTTGTGCAAGAAATCAATGAATAATTATTCGGTGCTAAATATTTGAGATACATTGCATAGTATAGTTATTTGTTCTGTGTTACTGATTTTCGGTGTCACTTTTCAGCATAACAGCGTCTCTTCGTCGTTATCTGCTACTGCTACACCTTCAACCCCAACAAACTCTACCTCGACAATAGCCACCCCTGTGGCCACTCCCTCTTCTACACCCTCCTCCTCTCCTTTGAAGAACCCTCGGGCCACACCTTCCAAAATCAAAGGGGAATCTCCACAATCGAGTTTGAAAGATGTGAGTAAACAAGTAAACATGGCTGCTCTATAAACACTGAGGAGGCAGTTTCATGATTGATTATTTGTACTGCTACTGAACCTGTTTACATTTACATGCTTTGCGTCTTCATTTTTCAGATGTCGTTGCTGCAACTTAGGAAGAAAAGGCGTCAAGAGAAATTGGCCTTGTTATCACGAGTGAATGAGAGGAGAATTCAAGCGATGCCGATCTACGGGATCGATTTAGTTAGTTCTGTCAGTTGCAAGAACGATAACTCCGAACGAGACTGGAAATGTTCAGGCTACGTCAATTGTAAAAAGTCCGTCAGGCCCGATCCTCGAAACCATTGGGAACAGACGAAAGCTCTTCAAGAGGCCATCTATGCTGTAGAAGACCGTGTCGTTCAGCTCTCCGAAGTTTTTTCCAGGTTAGGAATTTTATTCTCTCAATTTCTTTACTCTCCATATAAACTTGATACGTTCTGAATATACAGGTGTTTATATGTCACAAATTGTCGTACGTGGCCAGTTTAATCGAACTCTACGCAACCATTTCAGAAGAAATTGGGTGAAACATTTTTTATGTTTGAAGAGTCTCATATCCGTTTGAATGAGTTCTCATTCTGATGCATTGCCTCGTGCCCCTGTTTAGTGGGTTGTTAAAGAAATAGTTATGGTAATAATGTTGGCACAGTTTGATCAAAGCTGGGTGTGCATTTACTGAGGAAAATGTTAAAACATTAAGATTACCAACGCGTTTTTAGACCAATCATGTGCCTATAAAATGTGCGATTGAGCACTCTTATGAAATGTATAGGGCCTACTTGGAACATTCCGGCAGTTCAACCACTACTGTTTCACTTCTAAAAGTTTTTACCCTGTAACTCTGGAAAAGTGATTATTATCCTTCTCAAAAAATCGTTTTTACAGCCTCATTAATTCTCGGACTATTAATTTCTCAATAATGGTAGTGGCATCAGTAGGTGCATCACAATAAATTCCGGAACTGTAAGCGTTATCACTTTCCACCACTGTGAAGTTATGTTTTTCCAAGTTCAAATAAACTCAGTAATCAAATAAATTGGATTAGTAGCAAAGGCCATAAAACACGAGGAATTTACGTAGGTTAAGGAAAATTGTGTGCCCCCCCCCCCCCTCATTGATGAGAGCAGCACAACCTTACTTTCGCGTCTCAGAAAATTATGAGAAAAGCGAATAAATCACGAGTTCAATCAGTTCAGCCGTTCCACGAAGTCTAAGAACTGTTCCTCCTTTTCCTTTCCACTAGTTTCCAGCAAGCGTGTTGTGAGGGTGGACGACGGTACTCTCTTGGTAGTGAAAAGGAGTCGTTTGAGCTGGATTGAAGGCTTACCTAAAGGCGACGTTTATAGAAAACGTTATTTTATCAAAACATTTAGGAATTTATTCTCATCCCTCTGCTCAATTGTACGTCTACTTTCCTTCCAGACCAGGTGACGAATTGTGTCCAGTGGAGACAAAGGAAGGAATTGAGAGGCCTGAGAGTAGAAATGTTCCTGTACGACACACTAAAGACTTGAAATAAATGGTCTCTAAGCCTAAGTGCTTACGAAAGCTTGAGTTTGAATTGTATCAGTACTCCAAGCGGTTAAACTGTAACTTCTCAGGGCCAAAATAATTTTGAAGTTTTGGATAAATTTTGAAACGTCTTAGTTTGAAGGAGCTCGTCCCTAAGGTGTTTTTGAGAAACGAACAGTACTAATTTTGTTGATTACTCGCAGATTTGGATGAAGTTCTGTTTCTTTATTGCCTTCGTCGAAATTAAAGAAAATGTTAAGTGTCGTTTTTGAATTAGAATTTTCGATGCTAAATTTTATGGTTATGGTGTTTCTTTATTAGCTGTTTATATTTTCAGGTTCGTTTTGTGCGTCCCTGCGGTAGCTGCTCCAATGCCTACTGTTCACGTTGCCCATCCTTCGCCATGGAGAGAAACGTGCGACAAGCATAGAACATTTATGTTGGACGAACATCTCAAACCCAAGTTTAACCTGTTGCACCCCATCTCTTCGGCAATGTCCACGCTATTCCCCGATCCTCGATTAATACAATACGACTGCGGGAAACTTCAGTCGCTCGACAGGTTACTGAGACAATTGAAGACTGATCACCACCGAGTTCTAATTTTTACGCAAATGACGAGAATGTTGGATGTCTTGGAAGCGTTTTTAAATTTTCACGGGCATATTTACCTTCGACTCGACGGCACCACCAAAGTTGACCAACGACAGGTTATTGGATTTTGTTATGTTGAATCTTTTCGAGTTGTATCGACGCTACTCGCCCAAAAATATTATTGGCTAATAACTCTTTCGTGCTTTCAGGTTCTTATGGAGAGATTTAACGCGGATAAACGTATATTTTGCTTCATTCTCTCAACGAGATCAGGAGGCGTTGGCATCAACTTGACAGGTGCGGATACTGTGATATTTTACGACAGCGACTGGAACCCCACAATGGACGCTCAAGCACAAGACAGGTGTCACAGGATTGGCCAAACACGAGATGTACATATATACAGGTACAACATTATATTCTGTAATGAACTGTTATAGTCGTACCTACGTATGATATCAATGAAGTACGGTACTTTTGGAATTACTTCGGCCTTGACGTAATGCTTAACAAATGATTATCACAGATTTTGTCGTGAAATTTCAAAATCAGATTACGAACTGGCATCTATGAACGCGTCATGAAAGAAATTCCTCTTTGTTTACATAATGCGCAACGTTCTAATGTGGTTAAACGATAAGCTCACTTTTTTTAACAGGCTTATAAGTGAAAAGACTGTCGAAGAAAATATTCTGAAGAAAGCTAACCAAAAGCGAATGTTGGGCGATTTGGCCATTGAAGGAGGAAACTTCACCACCGCTTATTTCAAAAGTGTAAGTTCTTTGTGTTTCAATACCGTTGACCATCGAATAAATTCGTGCCCCCGCTGGTGTGTCACGCTCGTTCGTTCTCTTTTATAGCAAACGACGATTCAAGACATTTTCAATGTGGATGTGTCAGAAAATGATGCGTCTCGACGGATGGCTGAAGTGCTGCAGAAGGACACCGAACCGAAGGCTATTGAAGAAGCAGTAAGTTTCAAAAACAAAAACAATGCCAAAGATCTAGTAAATAATTGTTACTTGAAACCCGCGAACATTTAACGTGTGCTATGGTTTTCGTGTAGTCGAAGATTTATCTTCCGTTAACCTACAAAAACGACTTTAGTATTCCGTTTTTAAAAACTTATATTCTGCTGGGAGGCATAACATTGGTTCAGCATGAAGGGAAATAAGTGGGGGTCGACCTGAAAATAGGTTAATGGCTGTCCTGGCCAAGAGGTTTAATATAATGAACTTGGAAATTAGTTGAATGACCAATTCTGGCCCACATTAACTGATTTAGGAGTCCTCAAAAGTTAAATTAGAGTCCATTTTCTTGGTCAATTTGTTGCTCAGGAATATAAGAAGGGGATTGAAATATTGACTTTTCTTGGAATCATTGACCGTTGTCTGAAAGTATATGATTCGTCCAGACTTCTCTAATTAGGATGAGAGAATAGGCAGTAAAACGGGAATCTCTCTTCCTCTGTATATACGGGATGTGTGTTTGTTCCATAACTAACCTACGCTTCCCAATTTCCCCACCAAACACGTAAAGCGCGTCATGCCGTGGGATATTTCATATCACATTCAATGCGACAAGGTTATCTTGCATCGCAGTTACGCGTTAGCTCTTACGCCTGTTGTGAGATGAAAAGTGAGTTCCAAGTACACAATGTTTCTATAGCTAGGTGATTTGGAGTTGATTTAACAATCTCCAATGATTTTTTTGTATTACCTCCGTTGTGCAGAATAATGAACAAGTGACAAATGTCTCATAAACCCACACGTTAAATTGTGTATTGTTTCAGGCTTTGGTCTCAACGAGCGAGGAAAAAACGTCCCTCGGCGTTCTGGAGAACGCTCTAGCTCAAGCCGAAGACGATTCGGACGTTGCTGCAGCAAAAGTGGCAAAGGCCGAGGCAGCTGCTGAATTGGCTGAGTTCGACGAAAATATTCCGATAGATTCTCAAGAGCCTGAATTAAGCAAAGCCGAGCAAGAGCTGAACGCATTGATGCAGCAGGTATTGAGTTATGTTTCATTCATGTTACAGGGTCATGAAAATCGTTCGAGTTCTTTAATTTGTGAACCCTAGGCGAATCGTTCTTCAAACACACCTGAGTCAACTGTGTACCGTGAATCAACGTACATCCTAAATGTTCCGTTAGGACAGGATTTGTTCACCATGCAAGTAATCTTAACCCATCCAAAAGTCATGGGACGAAAGCGTTTTTTCCTCTGTAGGCGAGGGAAAGTCCAGGCACCTAGAACGAATTAAGTTAACAGGTAATGTTGGGTAAAAGAAATTGTTGGTCAGAAAGCTAAAGGAGATTTTAGTCGGATGCTGAACTTGGGGGGGATTTCTGAGACCTACTGTCGAATTTCACACAAAATGAAACGAAATCGCGAAGAAAATTGAATGTACGCTCAATTTCAATTCACGTGTTGTGACGGATATTTATTATTGTGCTAGGGGATGAACCCACGACAGATCGGAAATAATAAATAAAAGATAGCGATTTTTGAACTTAATGAAAACGAAAGGAAATGAACCAATTATAGAAACGTAAATAAAACCAACGACTTAATTGAAATAAATTAAGACTCCGATAAGGGTCGCAAATATACAGAAAACGAACAAAATGTATAAAAGAAAACAAACTTCCCAAAAGAATCAAATTCTACGGCCACTGGAACAAAATAAAAAGAGGGCGACTTGTCTTCGTCAGTTGACGGCTGGAGAGAGGGTTCAACGAGACGGCCAAGTTTCGGGAAACTGGAGAGACAGAGTCTGTGTGTGCGAGTGCGATCAGGACCTACAGCTACAACAGAGTACGCGGAGGAAATTATGGACATCGAAAACGAAAGGAAAATTATAACAGCACAGTTGGTTAACTTTGAAAAAGAATCGTTATACTGCTTTGAAAATGAATGAATTGGAATAAAATCAGTCAAAATGGATTGATTAATGTTCAAAAATATCAACTTTTCCGTAAATTCGACGACCTGCCGTATAAACTGGCGTTGTGTCTTCGTTCAACGCCTTTGAATGGAAACATTTATGGGGGGAAATGTTGGTACCAGTTAGTTGAAAGTACTCCGAAAGTTTTATTGAAATCGTTAGAGCAGTTTTCGAGAAGATTGGAAAAACTGTAAATTAATATTCGACTAATCTCTTTTTCCGGAGCTTATATCTCCGTTCAACAAATAGATACAGAAATAATTACGGTGAACGAAATGTAGGTACATTTATTGAGAACAATATGTAGGTATTAACTATTCGAAAACATCCTGTGAGTTTCGTGAAAGTCGAGAAAAACGGGAAAACCCCTCGTTTTTGGTACACCCCCTCCCTCTTTTCGACCGAAATCCTCCATAACCTTATTTTCGCGTGTTTGAAAATCCCGAACAACCAATCGGCCCAGCCATTCTTCTGCAAATCGTACTACTGACATACACACACACGCAGAATTTGGGTTTTTCGGACGCTGTAGGCCACGTCGTTGAGAAGATCTGAAAAAACCTAACTTTTTTTGTCACGATTACTGAGTAAACTGTCTGGTGCGTTGCAACACACTACTTTTCTTAGCTCTACGTCAATTCACTTTCTACACGGCTTTTTCTATTTAATCAATTCATTCATCACTCATTTCATTTGCACTTGGTCAATAAACCTTCACAGCAGCAGGAAGCGGTAGCGCTTACCGTTCCAGAAATTTATTGGGCTGCTCGGACTCATTCCCAGACCATTATTGAGCAATTGGTACACAGAGAATTAATGGTGCTGTAAACAAGGATAGTAATTACTTCTTGGGTTAAAACTTTTAGAACTGGTGGTAAGTAAAACGGCAGTAGTTGAAATTCAGGAATTTCTGGAGCCCCTTGTATCTTATGAGCGTTTTTAAACACTCACCCTATAGGTATTGGATTGGGCACATTCTAGTTACATTCCAGGTGAGTTTATACGGGATAAACTGCGCTAAAAATACTTTGATAATTTATTGTGCTGCTCTCGTCATTTTTCCACGAATGGGAATTTTATGGTATAGTTGCCATATTGGGAGCTATCAATATAAAAAATTTAATCGAAATCGTTAGAGCCGCTCTTGAGAAAAAAGAAATTTGGTGTTTTGATCACTATGTTATAACTATAGTTGACTTTCGGTGGATTTTGCTCATACCCTTATTTTGGCGTCCCATGGTAATCTGCGGGCTAGATATCAAGTTTGAGCGGATTTGGTACGGTCGTTTTCTCTAAAAATCGTTCAGACCATTTTCCCGAACATTATTTTCTGACTCAGGGGGACCTGAAACGTATAGATCTGAAGAGAACTCAACACTTTTTTACTTTCCTTGGCTCTACGAAGTAGAAAGGAAAGATATGTAATCGGCTGAAAAATAATTTTGAGTTTTCTTCAGATCTTTACGTTTCAGACCCTCCTGAGTCCGAAAAACACTATTTGGGAAAATGGTCTGTGTGTATGTGTGTCTGTGAACGATTTTTAGAGAGAGCCATCGTACCAAATCCACTCAAGCTTGATATCTCGCCCGCAGGTTACCATGGGCCGCCAAAATAAGGGTATGAACAAAATCCACCGAAATTTAACTATAGTTATCATAGTGATCAAAACACCAAATATTTGTTTTCTCAAAAACGGCTCTAACGATTTTGATTAAATTTTTTATATTGGTAGCACTTAATGAGATAATTATACCATAAAATTCCCATTTCTGGGAAAATGACGAGAGCAGCACAATAAATTATCAAAATTTTCGACGAAATTGATTTTAGCGCGGTTTTTCCTTATAAACTCCGCTGGAATGTTAGTAGAAAGTTAAAGAAAACTGGTATTGTAGTCCAATCCAATACCTAAAGGGTGATTGTTTTAAAACGCTCTTGAGGTACATGGTACACTCCAGAAATTCCTGAATTTCAACTACTGCCGTTTCGCTTACTACCAGTTCTAAACGTTTTTACCCAATAACTCTGCAAAGGTAATTACCATCCTTCTTCAAAAAATTTATGTTTACAGCCTCATTAATTATCTGTGTACCAATTGCTCAGTAATGGTTCTGGAATGAGTACGAGCAGCACAATAAATTCCGGAACTGTAAGCGCTACTGCTTCCTGCTGCCGTAAAGCGTTGTTTGACCAAGTTCAAATTAACTGAGTGATAAATGAATTGATTAAACAGAATTAGCCATGTAAAAAGTGAATTGACGTAGAGCTAAGGAAAGTTGTGTGTTGCAACGCACCAGATATTTTTCAGCCGATTACATAACTTTCCTTTCTACTTTGTAGAGCCAAGGAAAGTAAAAAAGGGAATCCTCTAGCATTACATTTGTATTAGTGGGACAATGAACACGTCGGGATAATTATGGAATTTGAATATTGATTAATATACTTTAGCTGAATGAGAATCATGCCGCTTGAATTGAAAAGGCATATTAGATTTGCAAAACTAAACACTCGACCACCTTCAGTACGTCCGCTGCAATACCTTTGAGTACTTCTTACACAATCCGCTCGGAACATTCACAATTGCTCTCCTCTGAAAGATTTCTCAACCTCCAAGCCCACAGCAACGGTAATTCGCCTTGTTCCGGTACGACGCGTCACACAACTTTCCTCAGCCCCTTGCAATCCTTACTAGTGCAATCTTTTTTTCCACTCAGTGGACCACCACCTAAATGGGAGAGGTGGCCACTGATGAGCACATATGACGAACAAACACGTTATTTTTATTCCTACGTTCTGTTTCAGTTGTCTGGAGTTGAAAAATACGCCATGAATTTCGTAGAGCGAAGCGAGTCCGTCTGGTCGGCTGAAAGAATGGCCGCCGCTGAAGCTGAAATCGAAATGCAGAAAAAAGAGTGGGAAAAGGGGCGGCTGGCGACTGTCAGAGAGGAAGACAAGAAGAAACGCGTCGACGAGGCTGAAAGCGAAGATATCATCACATATTCCGCCAGTGATGCTCGAAACCAGGTCAATAACAAGAAACATTCAAGTTCTAACTTAAACTCTACGATTAATGAAACTACAGAAACTCCCCGAACGAGATCCCACGGTCGCGTTTCCATAGACCTCTGGACACTGGACGACTCTCCCATTCTTCCCGTCAAAACCGTCAATTCCTCTAAAAAAATCAAACCTCAAAAAATTCACAGTAAAAAGCGACGTTCCGTTTCTCCAGTTTCCGTCAGCACCCCGTCCCCCTATTCCAACCCGAATTTAGTTATTAGGACACGGAGAGCATCTGCAGTCTCGTCAGATGGAACCTGCACTCCGAAAAAAGTTGCCAAATTATTTAAATCGAAAAGACGCTCCGACCCCGCGCAAAATTCGTCGTGATAATTTTCTCATTCCGTTATTTCCACTTCTCCTAAACGTCATTTTGTCCTCCCCCCTCTTCCCTTTTTATTTCCCAAAATATGGCCACCATCACTTGAGTGTGCTGCCATATGATCTCAATCGATTTTGCTTCGAATGACGACTTTTTTCAAACACTATTTTAAGTTATTTGTAGAAACGAAAAAAAAAAAATGTTCCTTATTTTGCTAGTTTGTTAACTACCTATTAAATTAGTTAGCTTTGAATAATTCGCTTATGAACAACATTATTTCCTAAAAACAAAATAGTCGATAAGAGTCGTCTTAACCTGAACTATTTGTCTGTATGTTTATGATGTGAGCGAAAGTGTTATGCCCCTCAGATACTTCCTTTTAGTCATCTCGGACAAAAGTGGACCTCTCCATAAGATCGTGCAAAGGGTTTGTTTGGAAAGCTATCTCGTCGCAGCTTGACAAAACTCGCTCACGGTTTTACCAACTAACCACATTGTTGTCCTCACGGCGGTTATTGGAAGTTGCAATTTCCAAGTAAAAGTCCGTTCAAATTCGTAGTCGTTTAGACGTCAAGACGGCGTCGTCAGAGTGGCACGTTTTAGTTCTGCATATTTCTGATCAAAACGAGTCTTCTAATGTACTTCGACAATATTAATGTAACGTGAACCAATTGCTCGGTGGGCTTTATTTAACTAGCTTTCCTCTTTGTCCCCATCCATTAATCGAAATGTTGCTCCAGCCCGAACACTGCTCACTGTACTGAAACGCAATACTTTTTAAGTTGAAGTTTTGATTCCATTGTGAAGACCAATGAGTTTTACTTTCTTTAGCTCTGCCTGAGTCGGAGGGAATGTAATGTAATCCACCGGAAGATTCCACTCGGACGTCAATTCGTCGCGTTTTGAAGGCCTCTAAACTAGAAAACACGCGTGTGGCCAAGGTTTCTCGAATTTTCCCCTTATGAGAGCACCCGAGGTTTCAACTTGAACAGCTTTCGCCGAACCTGTTATAGAGTTGAAATCCTATTTCCCACCCAATTTTGTACGTTACTGCAGAACAGTCCTGGAAAGGTAGGGTGAAATGAGTTATCTTAGCCACGGTGGAGTTGAAGTTATTTTTACGCATGCCTGAGCAACCGGTCCTCTCTGTGGCTAGAAAACTGAGGGATCCCTATACTTATGAATGTTTTTTCAGCTTTCTTGTGCGTTCCATCAAAACAGTACATTTTCTTTTTGAAAATCTTTCCCTTTTCCCGAATTTTAAACTACTCGAGGTGAAATACATCATCAATCAATCGACAATGCACGCGTTGATCTAGAGCCATTATTTAAATGAATAAATGTTTTCTATTGATATTATTGGGAACGATCGGAGCCGTCACCTTAAGTAAAGGATCATCCGAATAAAAAGTTGAGATTTTCTCCTTGAGCCCATGAAACCACCCAGCCAGAGAAAACCTGCAGTCAATCCGTAGAATGTGAAGCACTCTATGCCACTGCTGACACAAATGTGTGCATGTCGTCTTAAAAAGCCAAAGAATGGTGCCAGGAAAGCGAAAATAGGACTCAAGAGCGAAGGTGGAAGAAGCGTGGTATGTAGTGTTTTCGTATACATTTTCCGCTTCAGATTGAAGTCGTAGAAGAGTTTTAGGTTTAGGGGGGGGTGTTATTGTGGAAGGCATTGTTATAGTTGTGTTGTCAATGGTTGGCGTCTCAGGACTCCCCCAATACTCGCTGGTGTGACTATTGGGGCTTCACCGAGGCTGAGTTCGAACAGAAATACAAGCTTCCAGTGATTCTTCCGATATAAAATGAAGGTACTGTTGACAAACCCAGTTGGTAGAGACAGTTAGCAGAGGCTAAACACATTTTCAGAGGTCTCTCTTTTGAGGCGTTTGATTGTATGCGGACCAATCCTTCCTACTGCTAAAAACTCATTGGGCTCTACCCCCTAGTTTACAAGTCATGCAGAATACTCTCTGAGCTCTCTAACCTTTTTGGTGCAATAGTTAACTTTTTTTATATGAACATTCGCTAACAGTAAAATCGTTCACTTATGTGGTTTGTATGAGTTTATGGCAGTCAGGAACCTCTGAGTGCTTCCATCGTATCTCCCTTCAAGGAATGCATTTCATTTTAAATGAAACGTGTTGATAGTTGCATGTAACTCTACTTTGTTTAGAGAGATTATCATCTTGCTGCGTAGGGGAAGCTCGTTAGATTGTCACGCACTTGGGCCTCTGAAGCCCAATTCGTAAGTCGTCATTACGTGATATTGGCATTTTCACCAGTAAGTGGGCTGGTGTCGCAGGGAACTTCCAGAGAGCGTGCCAGAATGTCCCATTGAATTGTTCCCCCCTCATCGTCACTATTTGATGGAAGCGCTGTGGATTCAGCATTGTATAGGTCGAAGGAAAGGTGTGATCGTCACTGAAAGGGGCTTTAGAGTTGTGACATCAGTGAATCGCTTCTGGTCGATATTGTGGTGAGTACTCCATAGAAAGAACTAGGTTGGCTAGACGCACTAGCAGCTTTAGCAGTTAACTGAGCAATTAGGCTATTATAAACCCGTAGAAAGATGGTTAGTAATTTCTAGTTTACGCCGACCTACCAAGTACTCGACAATCGAATCCTGCGAGATAATAATGGTTAAGAGGCGTTTCTTGTTTTTTTGGTGATATTTTGAGTGTTTTTATTCAAAAGAAGAAACTACGTTAACGAGGGACACTACACGCGAATCACTGGAACTATTTGGCGTTTGGGTCGGGCACAAAAGTGCAAACAGGTTCTGCAGTGACTAAAATAGGTCGACGTCATTATTACACAAACACGCCCTCAAGGCTCTACTGTTCATGAGAACCTCCAATTTCTTTTACTTCCTCCTTTATCGCTCTCATTGACATTTTCATTGGCTCTTCTCATTGGTTGACCCATCGTAGCCCTCATAAAACGCTACTGTTGATACGACAATACAATTATACGATCTTAATTTATTGCCTCCATACTTCCGAAGTCCCCGCGACACATTTTTGTCTTAATATGTAAGGGCGTATCATGTTTGATTAAGAGGTGGGAAGAATGCAGTAACGTTGTAGATCTGGCGCCCACTAATTGTAGTTCGTTCCGTAGAATTAAACAAAGATGAAAGAAAAAAAGTCTTTTGGGTGTATTCGCCGCTCTTGTGCGTTTGTAAATAATTGTCGAATCTACTTGTAAGGAAAATGTACATAACATTGTAATTATGTCTTGCGCCCCGAAGTTATATATATTTTATATGTAGAAGCTTTCCGATCATGGAAAAAGAGTTTTTGTATTTTATGCTTGCTGTGTCCTCGTACGACTTTTTTATACGTTTTATTTAAATTTGTAAAAAATAGCAAAACGGGAAACGTGTACCTTCAACCATGTTAAGCCATGTTACAGTTCGTCGAACTGTGTAATATTTGGACGATCGAGGATTTCTTGGATAAAGGAGCTCAGGCCCTCGAAAAATCTTTTCATTTGTTGTTTTCTCAATGCAAATTGTTCACTCTAAGCTGTAATTGTTGTACATAACGTGTAAATTCATTTTTTGGAGTAACTATTTGCAGGTTTGTAAGTTGAGAAGTGTTTCCTCCCTCGTCTCGTTACGACGATATCCAAAGGGATCCTCGAAAGTCAACAATTGATGTTCCCATTCAAAATCGAGGTTTTCTCAATTAAATTCTTCGTCTGTATGCTGATAATCCTTGAAAAATAAAAAAAGTTATTCTTGAACTTTGTCGCATTTTCTTGGTTAACTTATCGGGCAGCTTTGGGCTCTGTTTTGGTGTCCAGTATCTCTACCTGCTCTTTGTGCGCTTTTTTCCGACTTTAGTGAGGCACCTCTTAACGATTGAGTGTTGACGATTAAATGGGAGATGAGCGAATCGGAAAAATGTGGAGGTCATGCTTAAGTTTTTTTAATTGACGCTGTTGCATGTGCCCGAAAGACAAAAAGAAAACTCGTTAACGTCTTCCTCTTCAGAATAGTGTTGAAGTGAAGAATATCTTCATTGCTAGCTTCTTTGAGCGTTCATCTTCTATTTTTTTTTTTTACTCCCCCCCTCTCCCTTTTATTTCCTACTTTGCTTTTTATTGTCGAGGTGTGGCACCAAAACATTGCCTTGTGACTTATGAGTTACCAAGAATACGCACATAGAGCATGAGGATTACATCAAAACATGGCTCAATACTGGTCTGTGGGTTATACCTTTCTACCTCTTATTTTCAGTTCGATGGAAGTATGACGAGCGATGTGCACTTTATAAGACTTTGACTCTAAAAAAAATGGTTTTTGTTAAATCTTCTAACTTATAGGGTGTTCGGATTTGTTGATGACGAGCTCGTTTTTAGGGTAACATATCTAGTGTAACGTATTGTTGGCTCCAAGTTATCTGCAGAAACAGATCGCACACTTTTTACTTTCTTCAGCTCCTCGAAGTAGAACGAAAAGTTATGAAAATGGCTGAAAAACAATTTCAGGAGCGCCGCATCACAAGTGCCTTAGCTCTACATAAATTCACTAGTTTTCATGGTTTTTGCTACTTATTCAACTTCTTTTTTTCATTCAGTTCATTTGAACTTGTAAAACGTCACTTCATGGTGGCAGAAAGTAGTAGCGCTTCCAGTACCAGAATTTATTGTGCTGCTGTTACTCATGCCCTGAACATCATTGAGCAATTTGTACCAACATTATTGAGGCTGTAATAGAAAATGCTGCTTAAAATCGTCGTGGAGCCGTTTTCGAGAAAGTTGGTCTTTTGATCAATATAACTATACTTAGTTTCTGTCAGATTTGGCTCATACCCTTATTTTGGAGTCTCATGGCGACCTGCGGGCTAGATATCATGTTTGAACTGATTTGTTCACAAAGGAGTTTCCCAAAGTGTTTTTCGTACATTCAGTTAGTTGATTATGTTCCGGCAAAACCATGAAATTATTGATTGTGGTTAAATGACGAGAATAGCACAATAAATTGCCGAAAACTTCGACGAAAATATATTTTAGCCCACTTAAAAAGTCCACTCCGCTCAAATGTGACTAGAATCTTCAGACAAATTGAGGCAGTTGAATAAAGTGCCTATGCGATGAGCCTTTGCGAACACCGCTCATCAGACATACAGGAGCTACTCCGGAAATTCGAGAGTACCAACCACCCCTCTTTCACTCGCTATAATTTTTTAAAGTTCGTACCCGATTATTCCAAAACAGTGAACACGATCCTTGGAAAAAATCAAGCACATAGTATTTCAAATCGATTGTGCACTGATAGCTCAATAATGTTCATGGCCCTAGCAGAAGCAGCACAATAAATTCCAGAACTTTAAACCTCACCAGTTTCCATGTAGATCGTTGTTACAAACAGCATGAAAACAGATTGGATTAGTTGCTTGAGTCAAGAGAGTCGCTGAATGCACGTGAACCGAAGGAAAGTTGTGAGATGCGTCGCATCGGGTGCGTAAGTAGGCTTATTAAGGATTTATGGTTCGGTGGTTCGAAGTACTCAGTCAGGAAGTTGAATTGAACTTTTTCCAGCCATTATGAAATGTAATGTGCTTGGAAATTTGAACTATATTTGGCTCATTAGTGACACGTTGAGGATCGTGGGTCAAATCGGAGCAAGGAGTGCGCAAACAAACTTATTATTAAATCTATAATGAATTCTTAATGAATCATGATGAATTCTTTCCGGAAATCTTTCCTTACACAAAAGAGTAAGGAAAGTATTGCAGTGGTATAACAAAAAATGGAGTTGTCTTCGAATCTTCACGTTTTGAGGCCTCCTGAATGCTAGATCTCGTCCACTAGTCAATACCTCAATACCTATATATTGTTCTCCATCAATTCCTCTGACTGTCCGTTGAATGGAAGTAACAACCAAAATGAGTCGAGAATCGTGTTTTTTTTACGTTTTCAGGATTTTCCTGTGTCATGGCATAACTGAAATTAGTGATTCTTACGTCTTCTAGCAACCTTTACGCATATTTTGCTTCGAACCATCATTTCTATGACTATTCAACGTCGACAATCGTTTGGAAAATCAGATTTGTCGCGAATTAAATTGGCGTTTTCTCCCCCCCAAAAAAAACAGCTTTAACTATTTCGTATAAACTTCCGGAGTGCTCTTAGTTGAATAAATGTTACCACAGAAATACGTTGAATAGGCAGATCGTCTAATTTACTGGGGTTGCTACCAGATATTTTGATTATTTTTTTTTTTTTTTTTGGAAGAGACAAATTGCGCAGTTAGCAGTTGAGTAAGAAAATCCTGCTGCCAGCTTTTTTATCAACCTTTAAGGGAGGCAGACAATTTGAAGTAGTGATTGCATGTAATGTATGAAGAATGAATCATTATGCTCTGTAGCGCACAGGAGAAAGCCTCTAAAATTCCATCCTGCACGTCTCCAGTGCGGAGGAAACAAGTATTTCGAGTTGGTCTTTCAACAGTGAACGACGATTGTGGGAAGAGCAGCTCAGCCTTCCAGCTTTCACTGCTACTAAGCTATCTTCTAATTGTCCCGCCCAGTTTGCGAAGAAGGTTATGACAAAAACCCTGCAAATTATTACACAACGGTTTATTATTCGGATAATCAGCTTGACCTAGCATTAATGCTCCGAGACCCATCCTGTTCGATTCAGCATCGAAAAATATCATAATTAAACCCAAAAAAAGGTCGAAAAGAACTGAATCGTAATATTAAAATGAACAAAAAAAAACACGAAAGTATCTAGAAAAAACTGAATTTTAAAATGAAAACATGCACGCTAAATACTAATATCAAAATTTAACCAAAAATCTATGAAAAAAAAACAAAATGAGAATGAAACGAAAGAATCTAAAAAAATTGAATCGTATTAAAACCAAAACGTCGGGGAAATTGGAACGGGGGCGCTCGAAGCGAAAGGCGAGTTGAGTGGAGAGCGGGAGGCAGGCTGCTCGCTCGCCTCGAGTTTTTTAATGAGACGGGCGGGGCGGGAGGAATTCAAACGACAAAACGCTTGTAGCTCCCGCGTTGTACTGCGTTTCCTAATTTTTTTAACCGTTTTTTGCCCATTACAACCACGGGGTTCGTCCGATCGGATTGCCGAGATGGCGGGCACAACTAGATACCAAATTGGATTTTTGGGCGAAAGAACGAATTTTTTAGACCACGTTAAAGGCACAAAACGGCCCGGACGGCGGACGGACATTGCAAATTTGGAATCTCCATGTCTTGAAACGTAAAGTATCAAATTTTGAGGGGGGGTTGTAAAAAATTTTTCGTGACCGAAAACATAGGGTTATCATTCAGAATGAATAATAAACCAAAACGGGTCACGTTTGATTTGTCACTTTAAAACCAGATTAAGAACTCCTCCCAGATGGCAGGGATTCCCCAGGTCATACTCCAAGGGGTAACACACAGCTTTCCACCGAGTCACTGACAAAATGGCCAAACCTGCCATACCTCCACAAGTCTGGGTTCGGTGGATACTGAGTGGCTAGTCTCTTTCGTGATAGCGAGACAGTAACCTCCGTGACGATCGACTGATATAACACTCTTTGAGGGTTCAGGAACAGGCATTTTCATAAGTGAACAGACCTGAAATTCCTGAAACTAGCCTGTGCAAGATACAATTTTCCTATTACTTTCCTTGGCTCTACTAAGTAGAAAGAAAAGTTATGGGCAGTCTGCTCAAAAGAAATATTTAGATCTTTATGTTACAGTGACAAAAACACTGTTTGGAAAAATGGTTCGTGTGTGTCTGAACGATTTTATTAGGAAACAGTTGAACCATCTAGCCTGCATCATCATGGGACGCCAAAATAAGGAGTTGCAAGACGTGCAGAATGGAGAGTGATCACGTGGAGTGCAGCTCCCTGGGGCCAATACTTTCTTTTGATTGACTGTGAGTTAGCTACCCCAGACAAGCCAAGCTAAGGCAGTAGCTCACACAATCACAGTTAG
Organism: Pachypeltis micranthus; assembly: GCA_020466155.1. Taxonomy (NCBI): domain Eukaryota; kingdom Metazoa; phylum Arthropoda; class Insecta; order Hemiptera; family Miridae; genus Pachypeltis; species Pachypeltis micranthus. The sequence continues at coordinate 48,336,384 of CM035769.1, forward strand.
GTAGATGGTCTCGTACAATAGGATTATGCCACAATAACACACTCAAGTGGACTTACTAATTGCTCGTAGTGAGGCAAACCTTGCGCTGGTAGTGCCTTGGAGGTGTTGGCTGAAACCCCACCTCTCACCTACGTTGACTCCTAGGTACTTGACTTGCGTATTGATGGTTGGCTAGTTTTTCCTTTCAAGAGGATTATGTGGATTTGCGCCATTGGGTGACAGTTTGGAGCACAGTCAAGTCATCCTGATGTCAATGAAAGTATGTACTTAGCCGGTGCTTCCATAGGAACATTGCAGATTTCGACAATGACTACCTGCGTGGACTTTCTTTTCGTACACCCATTTTGCCTGCTTGTGAGGTTGCGATCAAAGACTCCCTCGAGGGACTGCAACATCAAGGTTTCTAATGTTTTGCCTAATATAGATAGAAGACTGAGCGTTCTCCATGATTGCAGGATCGACTGATTGCAGCGTCAACTCGTGTAGTCATCCACCAAGTGGGGAACTGTCCAACCTGCAGACAGTCATTATATAAATTAAGGAAGCCACTGGATATTGTCCACTCAGCCTTCCTTAGCATATCGCTTTCTATCTTGTCTGGCCCAGGAGATTTTTCAGGCTTTGAGCTCGCAAGGTCGCCTGTTGTTCTCAATGGGAAGAAGAAGGGGAACAAAACATAGGTTTTGAAAGGCCCCACTCAAAACCATCGTGTTTATAGAAGTCAGGCGTTTTGCTTGGAAATTTAGTATAGTTCGACAAAACATGCTTTTGATACTTTTAGTTTTGTTTCTATTCAACAGTGTCTTATAAACAATGTGTATGTGTTGACAATACTACTGTGCAAGCTTGATTCCAATCGTCTGAGTCGTTTCTGGAAAAATTGAAAATATGATCACTGGTTAGTTTGACGTACCTCGTGAGTTTAATCAAAAACATATTTAATTCCAAATAAGTGGAAGTAGACGACGTTGTACAGTCTATGGAGGTGCGGATTCTATGGTTCATAGTCCACGATCGTCGAAAGTTTCGGAGACACGCTGAAATAACATATGTACAAGAGTCTTACGAGAGTATGACATTCAGTAGGACTCATCTCTGGCATCAAGCGTATCCCTACAATTCAACTCTTCCCTACAATTTCTGGATGTTGACCGTCCTCATGCTTTCAAAACCTGTTCAGGATGGACGAATATTTTCAATTCAACGGCACATAGTGCGTGGTACAGAGGTGGTACCTCACTAATACAACCCTAAATTAGTAGCTGTGCCTGAAACAAGTTGTGAATGCCAAGTTGTTTTGGTGCTGCTATAACCGCGATGTTTCCCAACTTCCTATCACAAACCATTGGAACAAGAAAGGAGCGTAACGCCCCGTTGTTATTAAAATGCGAAGCTATTCACTCCAATCACCCGGCTTTTCCACAGAAGGGACATGTTTTAACAAGGTAGACCAAAAGTAAATAAGGACTTGGCCTGGGGCTTGTTCAATTGGATCAATTGTAACGGGACGAACCATACCCGGTTCGGGGCATTTATGCTGACTGGGCACCTCATATGCTCCAATTCGCTCGTGACTTCGCTGCCGTCAGTTGTAACAGAGGCGGTTCCCTCGTCGCTGTGTCGTCCACGCTAGCGTTCGCTCCCACTCAGTTCCCAGTCTGTGGTGGTAAAACATGTTCTAAAGTAATTCGCGAATAAAACTCCTCGTTCAAATTGCATTCGGCTTCTCTCATACTACTTCCTGACTCGCCTAGTGCAATACCGCTGCTATATTAATCCCCGCCCGTAACACAGTTAACACCTATTTCGATTGTTTTAAGCACGGGGAGTGGGCACTTCTTGCTCGTAACCCACTGGGAGACTAATTGTATTTGTGCAGTACTTTGTTGCTTTCAGTACACCTGGGACAGCTACATGTAGCTCCTGAAGTATAATTCAATGTGCAGCTGAATATATTGATGCATACTACTGTGGGCCTGGAAAGATTGAACTGATACGAGTTCGTGTTATCACCAGATATTACTCTCAGTGCAGGGCTATTTGTATGTTATTCCAGAACTGGATTTAGTCTTGTGAGGTTGGAAAGATAAGATATCGGAATATGGTATGATGATCTAATTAGTTAAGTCACTCTTAGTTCATTCCACGGAATCCCAATAGTATATTGCTATCATTAGACAATTTTTGCCAACTTTTTTCATTTGTGACAATTCATGAATTGCCAACCTGAAAGGTAGGTGAGCCTCTAAACTACGTTCAGTTCATGATTGACCGTCAACCATAACCTTTTTTTTTTTTTTCATTTCAGGTCTGGGTTTCAAACGATGGAAAGGACATAATGCCGGTATGTAACATCCTCTCATAAGTAATTGGTTATTTTTGGTTCTTTACTTCCTAGTCTTGGAAGATATAAACGTGACTCGTTGATTTCAGGTTTGGGGGCCTCCCACACCACCGCAAGGTGAAGGTGATGTGTACATCGACCAAAACTTGAGCCTCCTGTACGAGCCTAAAATCATCCCCAATGAACTCCTACCACCCGTGTACATCAAAAAGGAGAAGAAAAGAACCAGGATCGAAGCTGGACTACCTGAAGGTCAGTTTTGGTTTATTATTCATTCTGAATAATAACCCTACGTTTTCTGTCAAGAACATTTTTTTAAAACTTCCCCCCCTCCCCCCATTCTTCTCTTCCCCAAAGTTTGATACTTTACATTTCAAGACATCAGGATTCCAAATCTGCAATGTCCATCCGCCGTCTGGGCTGATTTGTGCCTCAAACGTAGTCTAAAAAATTCGTTCGTTCGCAAAAAATCCCATTGGGTATCTAGTTGTGCCTGCCTGCTCAGCAATCAGATTGGACAAAGCCCATGGTTGTTATTGGAAGAAAACGGTGTAAAAAATCAACAAAAACTCAATTTTGGCAGTTTTATCGGAAGTACGCTAGCGGGATCATTTTCTTGGTATTTTTAGATGCTGGATCGAATGAAACAGTAAGTCAATAGTGAATTCACATTAAATATAGTGATTCAAAGTCTAGTGATTGATATAACTCCCTCCCGTCTTATCAAAACTTGTCTGCTTGACTCGCCTCGTTGTACCAATTGCTTACAGGCGCTGGAATATTTAGTTGTCGTCGTTCCATTGTAGTCAGGCCATTGTGTAATAATTTGCAGGGTTTTTTTAATTGTAAGGGAACTCCTCGTTGACTGTGGTCTATATGAGGATGTGAGGACGAGCCCTGCAGTTCTCCAAAAGAACACGCTGCTTCGCCTGCTTTGCAAAGGAGTTGCAGCCTCCTGAGAGGGGCCAAGCGTCCGCATAAGCACCATACACCCTCCCTCCCCCTCCCAGGCAATAGAATGCAAGTCCAACAGACGCTCTGCGCGAACTCCTCACTGCCCAATGAGCACAGCAGCCTATGCCATTTGGTAGAGGGTGTATTGGACAGTTGGGGGGGGGGGGATAATAATACACATCACTCTAACATGTAATTACCAGTGAGTGAAAGGGGCAAGGAATGAGTTGTGGCATTAGGGACAACATATATATAGAGGTATTATTCCATAATGCTTGCTGAGCTGAATGTAAGGAAGCTCAATGTCTATGTATACAAGCTTAGTAAATGAGAGCATGAGTTCTTAAAGAGGAGAAGAGGAGGATGATGTATTTTAGAGGGCAGAGAATGGAGACGAAGGGAGTGGTCTTGAACTTCGGGACTTCCCAACGTCAAGAGGGGAGTGCTTTGGAATGGAGTTGGTCAAGAATTAGCGAGGTCAAAGGAGAAGGGGGGTTTGAGAGAGACACAACGAGTGTGCAAGGCAAACCATGATTGCGTGAATAAGAGTACAAACGTATACCAGCAGATACCATGAGGAGCATGATGTTCTGATCCCCCCCCCTATGCACATTAATATTCTTCTCAAATCCCCAGACAATGGTGTGACCCACCATACTTGTTCTTTTTCTTGATCATGCTTGTTGCCAGTGCCACTCGCATAACTCTGAACCTCAGCTTGGTTTGATTAGGTGCAGAACAGTTTATTTGTCAGAAGTCCCTGAGAACTTCCTGGCATGCAAGTTTAGCAGATGCTTAATATTTCAATAATGTGGTAGTCAGTCCACCACTCACCACTCACTGCTCTGTACGATGCATTGCTACATCCACTGAAATACAGTTCTCTCAGGAGGCCTGAAACCCAATCAAAGTTTCCTTATTGATAGTTGAATTATTCAAATTTATTTAACGTTGCAGGGCGAGTCCCCACGAAAATTCGGCCGAGAGACGACACACTCATGCAGATGGCTCCAAGATCTTTGTTCGATCGCCCGTCTCCTGCTCTTATTAAGATGCGACAGGAAATGCGCTACCACCGTCACCGTGGGACTCCTCGCCCCATCTCCACTCTAATGAAACCGACTGTTCCTGTAAAACATCCTCCAGAGCCCGATTACATTCCCGACTGGACGATCCAAGAAGACTACACTATTCTCCAGGTTAGTTGTCTTTTATAATATTATCGTATTGGAACCGATTGAATTTACCTATTTTTAACTCAAACTGAACTTTGGAGTGTGTTAATGAATGTTAACTTGAGTTTTATCCTATAACTAAGTGTGCCCCTTCAGCGGGCGAGGAAATGTCTTCTTTCGAGCTTTTTGTACCCCAAACAGCAGACAGTTCTTCAGACTCCCCTGTGGGATTCATTGGGATGGTATTATATCCCAACTAAGCCTAATCACTCACAGCACGAAGACAGCTAAGGAGGTGATCTGCATCTCATTAGAAGCTCTGATGGCTTTTGGCACGATCTTTCTTATTTGTAAAGATAATGAGATACGTGTTTTAAGTTCCCTAGAATGACTCCACCACGTCACATGAACTCAAACAACACACATGTGAACGAAACAGTATTCTTGAGTGTTTTGCTCACCACATCAGCTCCTTCTTGAAATTGTCACCTTTTATTAGCTCTAACGTGTTGGACTTACGCGTGATCAGAGGGTTTAGAGCGTTCTATGTGTGATCCCGAATAGAGTGTCATGGGGAGGGAGAGGGAGTTGCTCAGTCTGTCTGATATTCTTCCAAGCCATAAATTCAAATGCAAAGAGAGCTCTCTGATAGCGTACAAACAGATGATTGCCTGGTGGGGGAGCTAGTTTCCAAGAAGTGGTACCAATGAGCACTCAAGATACTTTTGCGTTTCACTTTGCCGGCAGTGGAGCAAATAATGCCTTACTGAATCATCGTTTTTGAAACAGCCTACCAGGCCCTAGAGATGAAGACAGTATTACAGCGAGTTGATCCTGCTGAAGTGTTAACCTATGTTCTATAGAGCTCAAGAGAAAGACAAAGTTCTGTTCCAGCAGCTTGACTTAGTATCACAACTTTCGTAAAAACTTTTACGTAAATTCTTAGGTGTGTGGCTGGACAGCCGATTGTTGTTCCCGAAATGGGCGGGAAGGCCTTAAATTCTACCAACGTTGTGGGCTCCTTAGCTGGCACAGCTTCTGGAGGACATCCATCTACCCTACTGGCCATGAGCCGAGCTCTTGTTCGACCACTCCTGGACTATGGCTCAATGCTTTTGCATTCAGCGTTATCAAGAACATTGCAGAAGTATGATGTAGTCCTCAACGCCACAATGCGACTGTCGCTTGGTGCATGTAGGACGTCGCCAATCAATGTTCTGCTAGGTGTAAAGTGGGAGCCTCCTCTATGTGTCCAGCAGAACAAGTTGTACAGAAGGGAATCCGTGAAAGCAATTTCAGCCCAATCCCTACCTTGGAACAGACACTTGATGCCACAATTTAAAGTCGATACTGCAATATCCAACCCTATTTCAAACAGACGCAACCCCCACTCCTGAACAGCTCGATGGACATTATATAGATAGACGCATTGTGACCCTCACAGACTCGAAGGTAGCATGTCAGCTGCAGACACAATTCCATTATGGTAACGCAGCAGACTGCGGTTGTTATCTGGCACCTATTCCACTCCCAAATGCACTACACGTGGTGGAACAGATTACACGGTGGGATTGGCAAGGCTGGTATGAAACGTGTGTAAAAACCCAAATTTTCCAAGTCTGCGATCTCTTCGAAACATTATGGTCCAACTGGCTAGGGTTCGATGCGGTCATGGGCAAATAAACAAATGCCGGCACATGACAACTCTCTGGACTTCGATTTTTGTGAAGACCAAGAGGAAAACACGAACCACAAATTGATGTTCTGCCCACTTTTTGAAGATGAAATATCTCTTCCAGGGCAACCTCAACACCAGAATAGACTCTAGGCAAATATGGGACAGGAAGTCATCAGTGGTAGATGACTCGGAAATCATCTGCTACACCGATGGCTCCGAAAATTGGGAAAAATGAATGGGAGCATATATTCCTGCACTAGAATGGGAGGATCATTACCATTAGGTACAAACTCGTCAGTATATCACAGCATACTCATCGTGATAAACTCATGTATTGAGGAAATTAGGAATACTAGTATAGCCATCTATACTGACAACTAATTTGTCGTAAAAACATTGGGTAACCCAATAGTTAGAACTTCCCTCATAGAAGAAGCAGATACGAAGTTGGGAAACTCCATCAACCAGGGCATAAAGGGTATTTGGGGAATGAGAGTGGATGAACTGGCCAAGACAGGAGCCATGGGACCCATCTGTGGACCAGAACCGTTCTCGCCTATCACAATGCAACAACTGAAAAATATAATAAACGAGAAAACGTGGAACAACGTTAGGGTTGAAATAAACAATCATGAGCAGTACCAATATGCTCAAACTACAGGCATAACTAGCTATAACATGCAATGAATCAATCGGGTAATGAGTTTAAGCAAAAGTACGACTACGAAGAATTACTGGTATGCTATCTGGGCACTACGCGGTGGGAAAGATTCTTAACAGGATCAATCCCAATATCAACGCAGGGAAACAGAAATGGTAGATTACTTTCTTAGAGAATGCCCGTTATGATTTGGCACCAGAATTAATAAATTAGGGGAGAGAATGCTGAACAACACTAACTCCCTCGGCCTTGGCTGGAGCCCTGATATCTTCTTCTTCTTCAGTTGAAGATTTCGACCTACCCGAATTTCTGCGAAACTACTAGTTCCGACCTTAAAAAACTTACCGCCTTTATGAAAAGTACTGGCATTATTGTGTTAATGCTAATAATTGTGAATATTTTAATTTTTTAATTTCATGAGAGGAATTTCAAATTTCACATTACTTTAACTCAAATCACTGACTGGCCTGGGGTGTATGTTGCACTGTATTTAGATGACGCAACCAAAAAATAAAATACAAGCGTCAGCAGCAATAATATTGAAAGTGGGTTCGTTTAAAAACAGTAGCCACATACGAATACTCCGTCATCACATTAAGAAAAAAGTGAATTGGCAATGGAGAACGACGACCTTGTTGCAAGCTGTTGTAACACTAGGAAACAATGGAAGGAAATCCGTGATAGTTGAAAAAGGGGCTTTGAAGGTGCCAGATGGAAGAAAAGTAACTCTCCAACTGTCGAAATATAAATTCTGCGTGCCAGTCGAGTTGTCAACGATAAAATCACAGTTCTTTGCGTGCAATAAAACTCTAGTTCTAATAAATTGTTTTCAGGCCATTCAGAATATTCAGGAGCTTACGCTCAACTTGATCGTCTTGTCGCCGGGCCACACGCCAAATTGGGACCTAGTTGCAGATATGGTCAACCACACTTCTCGAACCTACAGGTCTCCGAAGCAGTGTAAAAACAGGTAGGTCCACCTTCACTTGCCGCGTTATTTCGTATTTATTTATTTAGATGAGACGAGGTAAACTCAATTTACGAGATAAACTTATGTGGAGCTTATCAATGTCCATTGAACAATAATTCGAGTTTATTATAAAACAGAAATTGGAACAGAAGTAGTTTTATTTCCTCAAAGGGCTTTTTGGGTTTATTATTCAGAATGAATAATTCTGATTCTATGTTTTCGGTCACGAAAAATTTTTTACAACCCCCCCTCAAAATTTGATACTTTACGTTTCAAAACATGGGGATTCCAAATCTGCAATGTCCATCCAAATCCGTCTGGGCCATTTTGTGCCTTTAACGTGGTCTAAAAAACTCGTTCTTTCCCAAAAAAATCCCATTTGGTATCAAGTTGTGCCTGCCATTTCGGCAATCCGATCGGACAAAGCCCATGGTTGTTATGGACAAAAATGGTTTAAAAAATTAACGAAACCCAGTATAATCGCGAATAAGCCGTGTTTTGTATCGTTTTCAAGGCCCTTTGGACTCGCAACGTCCTGCCAATTGCCGAGCGAGGGTTTGCTGGGAAGCCCCCGTCCCAATTTCCCCGACTTTATTTCTTTTTGCCCAACGGGGCGGAGGAAGGTTAAGGTCACTTCCTCCGCACAGCCCTCCATCGGATCATAAATGCCTACAGACGTTTACGGGCGCCGGGGGAATAGTTAGTTGCCGGAGTTCCATTGTAGTCGGGTCATGTTTTGTATGGTTTAATAGTATTTTTCGATGCTGAATCGAATGGAATGGGTCTCGGAGCAGTAATACTAGGTCAAGCCGTTCATGAGAATAATAAACCATTGTGTAATAATTTGCAGGGTTTTTTTCTTCAAATACTCGCCATTGAATAAAATCCAACTCAAACCTACGACTCCTAAAATTGCTGAACTTGTGTTCCTGATACAACTTGAAATATCGCAAATAGTGGCAATCCATTCTATTATGAAATAGAATGGATTCTACAATATAATAGAAACAGTATTATGTTGCTAATTACGTTGGAGCGTACTTACAACCGCAAGTGATTAAATATCTCCCCTCTCCCCTTAAACATTCAAAGGACTGCAGTAGTAATGTTTTTCTACCAGGGCAAAGGCAAGACTCCCTCATCCCGTCATGTCGAGCGTCATGACACCTCTCGTCTCACGCCAGTGGGACACGCCCTCCGCTGTCTAGGAAAACGGTTGCATTCTTTTTCCATTGAACGAGTGATCAACTTCACCTCACTGGTGGACTCTGCTTGACGCGGCGGATAAGGTGTCGCTAGGAAAAAGCGTCTTTAGCTTTCACCTTCAGATCCAGCCTGACATGGGAATGTCTTCAGGCGCTTCAACAACTCAGTGCCCATAATAGGCTTTCTCTTATATTGATGCAGTCTTATATATGCCACGAAGGCAATGAAAGGGCACATAATAATCCCTCCCTACCCATTGTGCCCGAGCCTCACATAGGAGGGACGAAAAGTCATCTCAATCGACAGGTGATTCGGTGTGAGACACAGGAAAAACACCCCGTTGGCATGGCCTGTCACAGCAGGTGAAAAGGCCCATTGTGCCTTCATGTTCAAGGGCGAAGCAAATGCATACACTCACCAGACATGAACTAAGACTAGCTTCTTCATCAGGCACTACCCATTTGGATCTCCCCTTAACAAGATGGGCAAATCAGATGCAGATTTTGTAGCAAGTAGGATGAAACTGCAGAGCACATCCTATGCCATTGCACTGTCCTTGCAGCCAGTGGCCTCAAACATTTTTACCAGGAGTTTATTGAACCCCAGCCATAACGAATCTGTGGCGAAAAACATACTAAGCTTCTTAAAAGGAGGGATATTGTCACAATAGCCAAAAAAGTATTGTTTTAGGGGCTGGGAGAGCAACGAGTAAGAAGCCAAGTAAGCCCTTTAGCCTAGAGGGTTCTTTCATGTATCTTTGTCTCCACAGGATAGGGAACTTGATCCTCAATCTGGGCTCATGTTGTGTTTCGAGCCACTATGGCTTACCCTCATCTTTGCGGCATAATTGGAGGATGTTGGCTCTTGTACATTCAGTACATCACACCTAACCCTGAGTTTTTCCTCGCTTTCTATGAGAGCAGAATGCTACTACGTATCCAACTCCTCTATTCTCGTTTGTGTTGCACAGTCTGGTCAAATCCATCCGAAGATCCTGAGGTCTTCGTCATTTTTGCCATTGTCAGCAACTCTCTTACAGTTCTGTTGTGTTTTAAAGTTAAAAGAAGTGATACAGTCTTTAGTCGAATGGTAAGCACAGTAAATGTCATTGCGCGAGTAGCTAATGCATTTTTAGGATACTCGCTGTCTCTCAAAATGTGTCGAAGTTGTTCAAGTAGCAGCTAAAAGACGACCATCTTACTCTTATTAAAAGCACTTAATGGCCAAAGTATAAAACACTATCAAAAATAATCATATTCTGAGGATTGCAATGGATTCTGGGTCAATTTTGGAGTCACTACTATATTTCCCAATGCTAGTGGTTCAACAAACCAACGCACTTGCAAAATTCGAAAAGTCGAAAGGAGTTATACCTAGACAATTTTATTGTTTCAAGTGAAGATATACTGGGCAAACTATGATCGTCAGCCTGGGTGAGAGTATTCATTGTTGTTACGCAAATATTTTGTCACCTTTGGGTTATTTTGAAACATAATGGTTATCTCCAAAGCGATTTTGTGATTATGAAGCGAAACTATCCAAATTCTCCACCTCAATAGAAAAGCTGGTATTGTAAGAATATTGACAGAAGACAGATACTATAAAGTTAACGACATGTGTTCACCAATGTTGACTTCAAATCCTTCGTTCAGTCCTTCGCGTTTTCGTCAAAGTTCATTTCCGTCAGTCGAGCAAGTGCTACATGAGTCACCACCCAAGCCCGATCCGTCATGACACGGGTTTGTAGTGCCATCATTACGTCACCCCATTACTGAATCTCATCTTTCTTCATTTTTCTCGTCATTTTCTACAACTCGTATCGTTCTCGTCTTACCTTGTCCACCTTGCTCTTCCTCGCGTTATTCTACCTCCAGGAGGCCACGCTCGTGAAGACTGGTAAAGTACCTTTGGCACATTGCCTGGTACCAGCGGATCAAGGTATTGTGCTGAATATATACTCTCTCACGTCCGCAAGTCACCACCTCGCTCGTCTTTTCGTCCGCAACATCACGACACACCATTAACATCCATCTTTACCTTCTGATTGCGTTGCTGAGTTTACTTCTAGAAGAATTGATTTTATTTATTTTAGTATTGCCTTAAGTGATTCTTTCGGTGGGCCCACACGATATCATTTGCTTTGCTAGTACAAATACAGTCCACACATCACATGTTGGGAAGTTTCCTTGGGCTCGTCCAATTCTAGACCAACAACATGTGCAATTAGAACTACCTACTTAACGGCCTCCTAATAAAAACCTGAACTGTTCGGGTGGGGAAGAAGATGAAGAAATGATGCTGGGACAGTTGAATGATTGGGCGTTCAACAGCATCAGTTGTAGCATTCAGTAATGTATAGAACTGCTTGCGAGTACGATTGTCAATTGGAGTTAAATGCGAACAAAATGCACTTCCTCGTGGAGAAAAAAAACCGTCTAGGATAAAAGAAAAGGGCAGTAGTAATATCGTACAACATTAGAAACGGAACTGGGGAAAAGAGGCAATGCGGAAGATGGTAAGACAGGAGAAGAAAAAGTTAGATCAGTCGGGGAAGAGCAGGGAGTCTTGAAGTTCTCGGCGATTCGTGAGGAAGATGAGCCATGTTAAAGAAAAGTGAACTAGGGTTCAGTTGCCCAAAACACAGTCCACGTCAACAAGTGCCTAAACAGCATGTCACATCTATTTATAGTGCTACGTTCTAGTGCTTCAAGTGTAAATCCATGCTTGTCATTGATGTTTTCAGGTATGAGTCCGTCATCATTCTCAGGGAAGAGGGTAAACTGCTGTTTGACAACCCAAAGAAGAAAAAGAAGAACAATCCTCCTTACAAATTACCGTTGCAGGTTTGTTTCATTTCATGATGTTCCTCTCTTTCTCAATCTTGTCAGGGAGTGAATAGAGAACCTGATATTTGTAGTGTTTCGACTAACTGATTTGTGGAACGCAGTACCAAGAGTAAAGGTGGCGATTCGTGCTGCGACAGAGACAAGAGACTGCTAGGGTCACTTGTCATTGGAGCGACAGGGACGCTGGATCGTAGACATGAAGACTGTCTCTGCCCTGGGCCAATGGTGCGTCGGGTGGCGTTCAAAAAGCACCTGAGTTTATCAGAACAATGGTCGCGTTTGGTGACGAGGATTGTGAAAATCTCGTAGAACTCATAAGGCAGTATCTGCCGATTTACATCGTACGACTTGATTCGTACAGAAACGAACAGTTAAGGGCCTTTTGATGTCATTGCCTTTTTTTAGCTAACTTAACACATAAACCGTGTTTTATTGAGCCGAACATACGTCCTGACTATATTATCGTCAAACAATAGCGAAAGTAATCCTTCTAGGCCTCTGCTCGAATTTCATTCGATAATAGGCTATATTTTCTTTATAAAGAGACCGAGACACTTGTCGTGGCAGTCTCCTGTCTGTCTCCAGTCTCAGTCACAGTTCAAACCTCCACCTTAACGGTTGAGGACGTAGAGTGATTCAAGATGCTTGCGTGCTTTAGTAATTATTAGTATCTACGACGTTGGCGTTACCTGAGCCCTACTCCCTCAATTTTGTCACTCTTTTTGGCCACCTGTGCATCAGACAAGAGATTACCGCATGTTGCGTATCCCCTAGACCAGAGGAATATGTCCAACGGAGAATTACATACGAGACGAAGATGTTCTGGTATGTCCAAGCGACAAAGATGTTCGGAACACGCTTATGTCTGTACAGTTACGACGGGTAGGCAGTCGTTTCCAAAATGAGCCGTATTTTCCTTGTCAATTTAGCTCTCGGTTTCACCTCACTTCATTTTATCGTTCACAAATATTTTATTTGCAGATGAAGACCAGTCGACCTTTGAAAACTTCCCAGCTCTACGGGCAGGACAATAACGTTACAATGACCCAAATTTTGAACGCGAGGTTTGAGGCCATTCGAGCTATTTCCAACCGACGAGCTCCCACCACTAAGCCGCTCCTCGTCAACCCTGTTATGAAGAGCACTAAACACAGTGACAACCTCAGCGAGTGTTCAATCGATTATGACAATCCTTTGACGCCAGTTGAGGTTGCCACTAAAAGAGCTGATCGAATTGCCAGGGAAAAAGCAACGATGTCTGTTCGAGTAAGACATTTTTATACGTTATTTATTCATTTTATTTATTTCAAGAACATCTGTACACGCTGTTACTGTATTAAGTTGGTTATCTAACTGATTACATTAAAAACGACTTGAATGGAAGTAGCGAAGTAAACGAAGGGAAATTGGAGTGTGCTCGTTTGGAGAAAATGGAACATAAAAAGGTCTCCAGGTGAAACAAATAACTCAACTGGGATTTGAAGCAGCTGTCAGCTATGATTCGTGCTAGATGCTAGACAATGTGGGATTGTTCCACCCACCATCAGATGTTGTCGTGATTGGCAATGTGATTTGGATCGCAGCGCTTGAGCTCGATTATCCCAAATAATTTCCTGGTATGTAATGTATCCATTTCCCGAGTCAATTTCCTTAGATAGTATGTAGCTGAAGCGGGTCGCTCAACTGCAAAACGTCTACATGGTGAGGGGGGGGGGATGTTTCTGACACTGGCGAAAATTACAGCGATCACAAGCTCCGATCCAATGCCCAACTTTCAAGTCTAATTGGCATTATTAGACTTTTTGTGACTCGACCAGCTGTCAGGTTGATCAAGACTGATCAGGAGCCCTTTTGTGCTGCGCGACCAAGCCCTGGTAAAAGTAAATATTTCAAACAAACTGTAGAATGAAGATATAAGACATAGCACGTTGGATGTTATTTCCGGGCATTAACAATTATTTGTTCCAATTTCATCTAAACTCACAGAACACGTTTCATAAATTGGTTCCTACATTTGGGCACCAATGACATTTCCGTAGAAGCATTATTTACGTCACCTGTATACGTATTGGAGTGAAGAAAGCTCTGTGATGCGTCTCAACACGGTTTTGTTTGTTTGCACGATGAAGTAATGTGTGGTATTGTGTTTAGGGGATTGCTGTCACTCCTGAACAACACATTGCTGCTATTCGCCTTCAACAGCAGCAGCTTCGATCTGCAGTAGTAAAAACTACTACAGTTACTACCACTACAGTCACCTCTACTGTCACGTTAGCTACCTCATCCACGAGACCTGTCGCCGTCCAGGTGAGAAACATTTTGTCGAATAGTAAATTATCATAAGGATTTGATATTTAAGAAAACTTGAGTGTAGGGAGAGCATGAAATTCTCTTTGTTGTAATAATCATTAGTTTGGTTTTGTCAGAATGTGTAAGCGTTGTGTTTCTGTATCTTTTTGTTTTATGTTTTAGGTTGGGATGTGTTTTTTTTTTAGAAAAGGGCGTGGGGGAGAGGGAGTACTCATCCCCCTCAAATTACGTCGAGTGACATAGGTTAAATGTATATCTGTCAGCGAGTGTGAATATGTTGGTACGAATGGGAGTTTTTACATTTCAAGAAAAGCAATTTGTTACACAAGTGAAAAGTAAGAGGATTGCACGACAAACCATCGTGGACTGGAGGTCCTGCTGGGTCTTGCACCTCTCGGAATAGAAGGGCACCAATTGCTATTGGACATGGGAGGTGTGGGAGGCTGCTCCGCATGTCAGGACTCAGTACAGATCGAGTACAACTTCGAAATACCCTTCAGGCTACTACTTATTTGTCGGGGCCTCCCTTTTCAAGAGGTTGCGCTGCTTGATTGTGTGTGTTGTCCTGAAAAGGGCCGACGAAATTATTGTTGTTGTGTGTGTGTGTTGGTTGTGTCTGTCGGTTGAGCGTGCGTGAGGTGAAGAACGGATTTCTCGGGCGTCGTTAGGTCGAAGGGCTCGGTTGAGCGGTAGCTCCTCTCAGTGAGGGATCCGGTTGGATCGTCGCTCCTTCAGTCGGAGACGCGAGATGAGGGTTGAGTCAGGAGGTTCGGTCGAGCAGCGGGCGAGGGACGAGTTCCCCAGGCGTCGAAGCGTCGTTTGAAGGGCTCGGTTGAGCGTAGCTCCTCTCGGTGAGGGATTCGGTTGAATCGTCGCTCCTTCTTCTTCTAACGCGAGAGGGCCTCATTGTCCCCGCTGGAGCCGCTGAAGGTGGTCGGTTGTCGTCAGAGGATGTGAACGTTGTAAGGGTGGAAGATGGAATGAATTGAATTGAATGACGGTTTTTCGTGCAGGCAGGCCCTTATATACCTGCTCCTGGAGGGAGTCGCCTTCTCTGGTTGGCCGCCTGCTGTTCCCTCCAGGGGTGGTTTTCGGCTAGCGCCCTCTGTCGGAATGAGGCGGCTTTTGTTGTGGAGAGTGGCGGCTGGCTGCCACATTATTCATGAAAGATCCAGATGGTCTCACGCTTGTAGCTCATTGCACGGTACTTGCCTTGTATGTTGAAAAGGATTGGAAAGAGATCTTCAGTCCCTTGCACATGTGTGCGGGTGTAAAAAATAATTCCCCTCGAGCATCTGTCTAGGACATCCATATCTGTGATTCTCGCCTACGAGGGAAGATGTACACATTCTAGATTTGCTGCAGATGAGATATAGCGCTCTGCTGTGCGTTAAGTTGCTAGTAGACTTTGATTTCTACTTCGTCGGGGAGTGCTCAACTTAGAGTCAGTCATTATGTAGTGTTCTATTTCCTTTTATTTTTTAGTTTACGCCCTGTAGGCAAAAGAAAGACTCTCAGGGGGTGGGGACCTAGCGTCTTTCTCTCTTTTAGGCTCGCACCAAAAAAACTTCCTTGAGTTAGGTGAAATAAATTTAATTTAAATAATTAACGGGTATCCAATGAGATGCCCAGAATTCGAAAATTAAGCCAGCCTGTGGTCTTCTTTCCTTGCCTGGAGAAGGGTAAGGCGGCGGATTCGCTAGCGGCTTCCAGCGACGACTTCTCGACTCTCCAGCGTCTAGCTTGCGACTTCCCTCCTGTGCGTTTCCGACGTTCGAGGTGGCGTTCCCCACTCCCTCGCCTTTGCAGCACATTCACGAACCAAGTTCGAACTTCACAGCAGGTGGCAGAGTCCACAGGAAAAAATTCCCTTCAACGCTCCTCAATACATCTGGCTTATGTAGCAATATCCAAAACTGTATTGCGCTTCACAGTCGCAGAGGCTCTCTTGAGATCTCGTGTTGTTCAAAGTTTGTTAGAGAGTTGGCGGTCTATAATGTCACCTTCATTGCTGAGCCACTGGGAACGTAATTTGCTAGTTACCGGCTGTAGAATCATTCCGGACGATTAATAGTTTGAAACAGCTCTTCTGTGTAATTTCGTGAGTCAATGTTCGACGTATTGTTTTAATTGATTTCTCGAATCTTCATTTTCCCACAGGAAATAATGGCAAGTCCGGTCGTGCGAGCAGTCGCCAGCTCTCCGATCACCCAAACTGTTGTCACTCCTCCCAGAGGAACTGTGGCCAATGTTGTATCTGTGCAATCCACTTCAAGTCCTCTTCCTAAAGGTATTTATTCTCAAAACTGTTTCGTTGAGGATCTTTGCACGAGTTCTTTGTGGGTAAGGACAAATTCTACTAGTAAAACGAAAGGTATACTGAAAGGAAGAACAATTTAAACAGGAAAACTAGTAATACAATGAATAAATACATTTTAACTAGAAAAACAATAAAACTGGAATATGTAACTTGACTGGGCAACTTCTCAATGTGATGGTATGAATTAACTGAAAAATCCTTTAGGATGGCAAGGCAGCAAAATGTCCCAGCGGGATTCCTTGAACTGCAAAATGAATCGAAATGATGTAAAAGTAAATATTTTATTTTTGCTCGTTTATCCACAGAAAAGACTAATCCATGCACTTATTTATCGGTCCAATAAAAGGAGATTCTTCGTGAGGGGTTCAGGTAGAAAAATAAAGATAAGAAGAAAAAATCAGGCGAGGACCAGGGTTAGTGGCAAACACCATGATGTCCTGAAGGGGAGCAAAGTGTGACCAACATTCATTTCTGAAATCATATCAGCAGAATTGGCCTCACTAGAGTGTTCTCAATAATGCCACTCCCTGCCAATGAATCTCCGGCGTGTATCTGCTTCTCACTTGTAGCCAATGCAGTATTTTTGGCGTTTTCTATCAAATCTAAAAATGTACCATCAAATGCACATCTTTATTGGGATGTTTGGGCCAAGATGGATGAAGCTTGGGGGTTTGAAACTTCAAGAATGTTTGAATTGAATGTTTGAGAGAGTTCTGGCTCGCATGCCCATTGTGTTCTTAGCAACTGATTCTCCTGTGCCTGCTCTTCACGCTCAAAACACCCCCATTTGATTATTCATGTTATCGTACTTTTGCTTTTCATGGCTTGACAAACTTCTTGAAGTTCAAAGATTATGTATTTAATGGTCATGCATGCCCAAGGGAAGCTACGTGAGATGCCCAATCAAGCACACATTATGTTGAGGTTTAGAAGCCTCCTCATGTCAAAGGTCGAGCCATTGGTCGGAGATTTTGTCGAATGGAATTTTGAATTCTCGTCATCTAACGTACCTTTCTCGTTTTCTCTAGCTGGTACGAAAACGATCAGCCCGGCACAACTTCAAATCTATCGCCAACAACATTTGTTCAGGCAGCAACAACAACTACGAGTTTTACAGTCGCGACCGCCTACCCAGAAAGTGTCTGTGGCTGTTGCATCCAGCACTCCAACAGCCCGAGTTCAACAGGTACTTCCCACGTTTTGTTTTTTAATGCGCGTTACCCAATAAAACGACAAGTTGACTATATTTTGACGTTTAATCATTGCAGGTCAAAGCGTCGGGGTTGACTAGAGCTGTGTCAGAATCAGAAATGCTGGCTCTTTTGAAGAGGCAGCAAGTGACCAAAGTGTCAACTAACACGACCATTGCATCTGCTCAACTGCTAGCCCAGGCACAGGCAACTTTGCAAGTGAGTGGCAATTTAAATGGTTGTATATTCTAAGTCATCAGGTACTACTTCTGGATTTCAGTAGAGTATGATTCAATGTGGTGTAACGTCCCCTTCTGGACTTGAATTCATGACATCCAAATGCGGGATTGATTGTGAAGCAGGAGCCTTGGTATATTATATGGATGGATAGACTGTGACAGGCCCTTGCAGAAGAGGGCATTTTGGGAGCGTGGGAGCCTGTCAGAAGAACTGTAATATTGAGGTATTTGAAGTTCTGGAGTGTGTGGGCACAGGTTGAGTGTTAATCATTGCAGGTCAAAGGTATCGTAGTGGACAGGCAGGCAGTTCACTACGCACTAACCTCGTGCTGCATTTTGTAGTTGGTTTGAAGGCTCCTAAATGAACTGGAGACCCGGAGATTTAATACAGCGGACTAAACTCAGGTTAATTGGTAGGCCCACTTTGCGCTGGTTGGAAAATGGGAAGATACCAGTCTCGTTACAGCAGATAAAATGCCCAG
Organism: Pachypeltis micranthus; assembly: GCA_020466155.1. NCBI lineage: Eukaryota > Metazoa > Arthropoda > Insecta > Hemiptera > Miridae > Pachypeltis > Pachypeltis micranthus. The sequence continues at coordinate 48,354,759 of CM035769.1, forward strand.
TGCATGCCACCTTGACATTATTCCTTCAGGCTGTCGGAGGTGGAACCTGAGTTGGCTGGATAACAATCCTCTTATTGGATAATAGTTTGAGGCATTTAGTTGTACATGCCCTGTTTAGCAATTCAAGTACTCAGGCACCTTCCAACTCGACTCCTCATTTGAGCACCAGAGTAATTCTTTGGAACAGACCTGCAACCATTCAAGGACCCTCTGCATGTTCACTCGGTGGTGTGAAAAACTTGTCTATATATCCTTGATCACCAAATCGTTTTAAAAAATACGTAATGGAAACCTCGAAGGGTTAATTTAAAGTAAAATTATTGGGAGAATATAACTAAAGAAGTGGTTGTCGTTCCTGTTGAACTTTTCATTTCTTATTTGTACAGACGAGTTTAGTCTACTTCATTAATTACTAACGCCTGATTGTGAAAAATGACGAAAACCCATTGTGATTGTGTGAAAATGACGAAAACCCATGCTAGGAACTGTCACCCAATGTTGTGAACACGTCAAGCTGCAGGTGGCTGAGGAAAAACTCCAGCTAATCCTCATAAAGGGAAAATTACATAGCCAACCGTCAATATGTTTTGGCGGCCACTCGCTTCTCTCTTTAACCAACATCTGCAGTTCCTCAAAGGCACGCAAGGTTTCGCCTCCATTTGGGGCCATGTGTATTACCGTGACACATTCCTCCTGTACAAGGCCAGCGCCTTAGACGTGATTGGCTCTTGCCTCGGTGTCTGGGGTAGCAAACTCACAGTCAATCAAAGGAGAGACCAATCCTGTGGATCTAGTCAGTTACCCGTTGTCTTGGCCATTGAGTGCATGGTGGACGAGTGGAGGAGAGTGGAAAGAGAGCTTCCCTGCTGGGTTGTGCTTGTTTAGACCAGTCAACTGAACGAAATCTTACCACACTAGTGGAATGGACATGCTTCTCCAATGCAGGGGAAACAGGAAACTACGTGTTACACAGGTGAGCGAGCGATGGTTGTTGGAACCTCAGCCAAACATTGCCAGTTTGACTGCTACTAAGCAAGCTTATAACCATTTTGCCAAAATGCTTATGTTGTGTGTGATATGACAAAACACACACACCCACAGTTGATCAGTCCCTTGGAAACTTGTCTCCCAAGTGAATAGATCAGATGGGAAACCGGATTAAGAACTCTGAATGGTACGGGATTCCTCAGGGTCATACCTTTGCGAGGTAACACACAAGCAACAGTTCTTCATGACAATCTTCTCAGGTCTGGGTTCGGTGGATGCAGAGCGAGTGACTGGGCGATAACATGTGACGGATATAACTCTCTCAAGAGGGTTCAGGAACAGTAATGTTGATAAGGACAACAGACCTTTGATAAACACTTGTGGATGATGAACTATAAATTATTCTATAGACTTGGAGTGTTGAACAATTATATGAGATTTGAGGACGGGCATACATACTAACAACAACTGGCGAGATGATAATAATTAAATGGTGTTGCTATGTCCAGGTGGTCACAATAAGTTACCAATAGCTTGACCACCAGCTACAGAGGTTTCTTGTTTGAGAGTAAATATTATACTCAGCCGGGGGTTGCGATGAATTCTCCACTGTCTTCTTTGCTGGCGGACATTTATATGGATTATATTGAAAAACAAATTTTTGGAAAATGTAAATCAAACAGCCTCTTGTATTGGTATAGATATGTGAATGATATCATAATCTTATGGACAGGGACCGAAAGACAATTAAATTCCTTTCATGAAAAAATTAATAAACTAGATCCGTTCATTCAATTCACCCTTGAATTGGGCAGAGATAAGTTGAATTTTCTAGATTTGTCTATTTCACTGATTAACAAAAACATAATTTCTCAATTTATAGAAAAGATACGTATAGTGACATCACTATTCATAATACCTCAATTCATCCTCTGGTTCATAAACATGCGGCATTCCATAGTATGATCAATAGGGCACTGTCAAAATTTATTAAAAGAAAAATCAGTTTACGTATCTGTTAGGTGAGTCCGTCTCCTCTGGCTGGTGTGTTGCTGGTGGCAAGCGCTTTCGATGTAAAGACATCATCGTCTGGCCGTTTAGTCAGTACTGGAGTCAGTCAGTTGGTCGTGGTCTTTATATATGAAAGGAAGGTAAAACGGGATGATGGAGGGTCGGGGAAGGGTCGGGGAGAGGAGGTCATGTACCTCAGGGGAAACCCCCTAAGGTGAATGGAACGTCTTGAATGATCTGTCAATTGTGGAATTTCCGTCTTTTTTGTGTAGGGTGGTCTGTAAATCCGTCAGTTGGTTGTTTTCGTTTGTGTAATGTTTTGAGTGGTGTGAATATGGTGTCGCATTTTGTGTTGATTTGTTCATTTATGATCTGTCCATTGAAGTTTTTTTGTTTGTAAATTTCCATATTTTCTAATATGTTCAGTTTTCGTCCTTTGTATTGTGTGTGTAGTAAGGTGGTACAGTCCTGTATTTTGGTAGGTTCATGTCCAGTTGTTTTGAGATGGTTAGCAAAGTTTGAATCGTCTTTGTTCCTATTAAGAGCCTTCTGGCGGACATAACCCTATTGCTTTAATAGAAAAATCAGTCATTAAAAGCATAGCAGCGAGTAATGTATAAGGAGGAGAGCTCATCGACTTTATTTGGAATAGGGTTCTTAGGAAAAATATCTGGTGCGTAGCAACACACGACTTTCCGCCACCCCTTTATGTTCGAACACCACCTACAAAGGCGGGCCCTATATCTTCGTTCAACGCATTTTTACAGGAACATTTATGGAGAACAAAATGTAGGGACTAGTTAGCTGAGAGTACTCCGAAAGTTTGATCGAAATCGTTAGATCCGTTTTTGAGAAAATCGGAATACCGATAAATTAATATTCGACAAATCTCCTTTTCTGAGTTAACTTGGCTTATATCTCCGTTCAACATATATATACAGAAATAATTATGGAGAACGAAATGTTGGTATGGGTGACTGAAAGACACTCCATTAGGATTTATCACATCTGGTGAAAAAGTTACCCTGGAATTTACGGAAATGATCGAAAAACGTTATTTTTGACACATTTTAATTTTTATCTCTGTTCAATGGACCGTCACAGGAACATTTATTGAGAACAATATGTAGGTATGAACTATTTGAAAACATCCTGTGAGTTTGGTGGAAATCGCTGAAGCCGTTTTGCCAAAAAGCGTAAAAAACCTATTTTTGCGTCAGGCCAATATCTCCGTTCACCGTATTTTCATGGAGATATGTATGGAGAAGAAAAGTTAGATATTGATCAGTAGAAGATAATTTGAAAGTTTAATCAAAATCGTTAGAGCCGTTTTCGTCAAAAACGCTAAAAACCCTAGTTTTTGGTACATTTTCGTCCCCCTTCCCATCGGCCGAAATCGTCCATAACCTTATTTTGGTGTCTACAAAAATAACGAACAAAACAAAAAGAACCAGCTCAATCGGATCAGCCGTTCTCCGCAAATCGAACTACAGACACACACACACACATACATACACACACACATACACACACACACACATACACACGGACCACGCGCCGAAATTAGGTTTTTAGACTCAGTAGGGTCTGAAACGTAAAGATCTGAAGAAAACCCAAATTTTTTTTTGGGCCGATTACTATACTTTCCTTCCTTCGGGTAGCGGAAAGTAACAAAAGTTGCGGTAAAAGTGGAATTAGGTACATTCATACGTGAATCTCTCAACTTCCAAGCTAAACAAATTAAACTGGTAACAATCTACAGTACAGAACCAGATACAGCATTTGCATAATTAACCGTACTAAAAATGATTAAGGCGTTTTTCCTTATAAATTATGGTGACGCGTTTCGAGGTTATCAACACTTCAAAAGCAGGTGGAATCGGTACAAGTTATGGGGTGTTGTGCTTTACCCACCGCAACACCGGTTGAGCAAACAGTATATCGTTCGAAGCATCAAGATGTACAAAATCGTAAAACACCATTTGGACTAGCGATTTAAGCGTGTGCCGTTAGGCAAGAAAAGTGCTGAACGTCTGCATGGTTGGGTTTGTTGGCAGTTGTACTTCAATGTACCATTACCGGTGTGTTGATCTGGCAACGCATCACACTACCTTCCTCAGACCCACGGGCATTCAGCGATTTTGTTCACATTTAGGACTTACTGAGCTGCTGCTACTCAAGAACTGTCCATTGAGGGATCAGTGTCCGATCTAACTGTTCAGGATCATACTATCAGTTTCGGAATTGTCGGGGGAAACAGGGAGAAGTATGAACAACAGGGGGGGGGGGTTGAAATGTGGAATTCCTGAGGCTAATAATCAATAATAAATAGGCTCCTATTTATTTTATTAGCGTTATGGAATTACAGAATAATAGTAGAATGGTGTGAGCGAGATTTGTAAAAAAATATCTGGTGCGTTGCAACACATAACTTAACTTAGCTGTACGTCAATTCACTTTCTACATGGCGTTTTCTATTCAATAAATTCATTCATCACTCAGTTCATTTGGACTTGGTCAATAACACTTCACCTCAGCAGAAAGCGGTAGCGCTTACAGTTCCAAAATTTATTGTGCTGCTCGTACTCATTCCCGGACCATTATTGAGAAATTGGTACACAGAGAATTAATGAGGCTGTAAACAAAATTTATTTAAAGAGGATAATAATCACTTTTGCAGAGTTATTGAGTGAAAATTTTTAGAACTGGTTGAAGGCGAAATGGTGGTAGTTGAAATTCTGGAATTTCTTAAGGGACCCCCATATATCACATGAGCGTTTTTAAACTCTTACCCTATAGGTATTGGATAGGACTACTACACCATTTTTTAAACGTTCTAGTACCATTTCAGCGGAGCTTTTAAGAAACAAAATCGCGCTAAAATTGTTTTTTCATCGAAACCTTTGATAATTTATTGTGCTACTTCTCGTCATTTTCTCACGAATGGGAATTTTATGGTATGTTTGCCCTATTGAGAGCTATCAATATAAAATTTGGCGCTTTTTTAGAGAAAAAGATTTGGTGGTTTGATCACTATGATAACTATAGTTAATTTTCGGTGGATTTTGCTCATTCCCTTATTTTGGCGTCCCATGGTAACCTGCGGGCTAGATGTGAAGTTTGTGCTGATTTGGTTCGGTCGTTTTCTCCAAAAACCGCGCTAAAATCGATTTCGTCGAAAAGTTTCGTAATTGATTGTGGTTCTCCGTGCAATTTTCCCACAAATGGGAATTTTATGGTACGATTGTCTCATTACGAGCTATCAAAATGGTTTTAGCCATTTTCGAGAAAAAATATTTTGTGTTTTGATCACTATGACAACTATAGTGAACCTTCGATGGATTTTGCTCATACCCTTATTTTGGCGTCCCATGGTAACCAGCGGGCTAGATATCAAGTTTGAGCTGATTTAGAACGGTCGTTTCTCTAAAAAGTCGTTCACAGACGCACAGACCATTTTCCGAAATACTGTTTTTTGAACTCAGTAGGGTCTGAAACGTAAAGATCTGAAGAAAACTAAAAAAACAAATTTTTTCAGCCGATTACGTAACTTTTTCTTTTTACTTTGTAGAGCTAAGGAAAGTAAAAATTGTGATGGAATTGATTTCTTCTCGCCTTTTCTTGAAAATATTCTCTAATAAATTTTCCCACAAATGAGAATTTCATGGTATTGCTGTGTTTTTTAGAACCGTTCATTAGTAATTTTGCTTTGTGTTATCGTTAGTGTGTCAGATACAAAGTTGATTTCGCTATGGTTGTCTTTTCCTCTTTCTCGCATTATCTGTTAGGTGGCTGAGCCTTTTCTTGACTTCTCAATATATTCCTGTCAATCTGGATGGTTTCCTCTTTTAAGTCGTCAAGAGTTTTGGTGAGTGAAGACCTCACCCTTGAGACGACATCATTGGTAAAAACCACAGAGACTCAAATGCTAACTCCATAAACCGGCTGTCGCATTTCCCAGTTACAGGAAACGCGTAGGAATGAACGTTTTTAATCGTCTTGAAATTACTTTATTTTATTTTTTTTTTTTTTATATAACAGAAGAAAACTTTATTGTATATAATACATTTTGGTTCGGAATAATTTAACACGAATTATGAACAGCAACTTGGAACTTGGGTGAGGGTGCTACTCACTAGTAGTCCTCAATGTCTTCTAGGAAGTCGGTAGGCCGTTTCCTCTTCAGCCGGCGATTGGGTCGACTTTGGGGAAGGTTCTGGGACAGTTGAATGAGGAGAGGGTTGGTGTGGGATGTTAACCTATCGTGTAGCCTGATGAACTTCTGCTCTTCTGCTTGCTACTCTCGTCATTTTCGATGGAGCGCAGATGTTTTTTTGAGAAGTCACATTCGAACACTTAGCGCTTTGGGTCGTTATATAGAGAATAATTGAACCGGAGTATAATCGGATTTCTTGAACGAATTCATTATAATCTCGTTCTGACTCAAGTTCAAGAGCGCATTGAAGAAATAGGGTCAACAGTTCACGGCTACATTGTTAAGGTATTCCAACAACTGAAAGCAAACGAGTAGAATTTAATCTGATGAAGTTGGTGGAGAGTGCAAAATAAAAATCTCCCCTTTTTTCTTCATTCTTCTCCTTTAAATTCTCGTCAGGCGCCATTATTCGTATTTATAAAGAAACGAGCTAATCAAATAAGATTCATTTTACGTTTCAGTAAATGTCAGGTGACTCCCACTTGAAGAGAAAAAGTAATAAAGAGAATGAAATGAGTTCTGGAAAGATGTCTGGGAGGATCACATATAACTCTGTTCAGAAAATTCGCATTTTGGAGAAGTCGAGTAAAACTAGACTTATTAAAAAATAATATGAATGATAATAACCTACCTCGCCCTTGAACTTCATTAACTCTCAGATTTTGTAATGTTGTTAAGGTGACTAACTTGGAGATCATATTTAATAATAAATATCTTTCCTTAGAGGCTACCCTGGTTGACAAATGGTCACAAACGTCCCAGTCTCTCTGTTACAGTAATGGGCTTGCCAGCCACGTTGGAAGTACTCGACCAATTTAACACTAGTGAACTATGCATTTCTAGTTATGACAAACCATTATATTCCTGGTGTAGTCGACTCTCTTTGGGGAATCCTCCAAGGATCCTCCACGTTTAAAGATGAGAGGTACAAAGTCCAAAGTGGAATGGTTCATCTTTATCACTGCTCAAGTAAGGACGGAAGTAGCACTCCAATTAATCATCCGGAAGCTAAAAAGATGTACAAAGAAAAACAGATGAATTGATAGAACTGTTTGAGTTCCCTTCCCCCTGTAACCGCTTAGAACCTGCAGGTTAAATTCGAAAACTTCTCTGAGTCAAAGGTCCAACACCAACTACACGATAACTGCTGTAAGAGAAAGGACTCCCAAGGTGCAAGGCCTCCTGGAGGAAGTTGGGGGTAGGTGGAGGGATGAGTAGTGAGCAGGAGGCTGTGTTGAGGGGACCGGGAGGGGGATTCTGTGACACGATTTCATTCCCTCCCAGAGTGACGCTTTCTGGAAGTTAGGTAAAGGCCTCAACATGTTGCTGAAAATGAATCTATGAACCAACGTTGAGAAACGGTTCCGTAAATTCACAAAAAGAGGATATTTGTTCATCTTCACGGGGCAAGAAAATGACGGCGAGGACTATGATACACACTGGTGCGCCAACATATCAACGTGAAATGATTGGGTTTCGCGAGAGATGCTGTTTTTAATCAATCTTCCCTGTCAACCGCCTATGTATAAGCTCAGTCGACTTTCCCATTTGTAAATTGACTGTACGATTATTTGATCACAAAGAGACAGAGAGCTCCTATAAATGCAAGAGATGGTAAAATTCAATTGTCCAGGAATGTTGCTGGGATGTATGCTAACAGAGATGAACACACACAATGACCTCTTCGATAAATGCGTATGAGTCAGCAGTATAATGAGGTCTTAGTGAAAATCGACTTATCAGAAAGTGCAGTAACGCGTTTGTTAACCACCTTTTAGACGCGCCCGAATCCTAAGCTCCATTGTTATTCAAGCAACTTAGTTACAACGGCTTAAATACTCCTCTAATAAGCGTCTTAGCTTTGATACGTTCTCGGAGGAAGGTTTGATATACGCCGGCTAACTCCTGTTTAACCCCTTTCAAGACGTTGAATTAATCAACGCGACATCACCCCTCGCTGCTACACGCGTGGCTCAATCGAAGCGAGCGCTGGGACCGTGACAAAACGTTCTGCTCAAGTTGAATATAATTTTTCTATCGACGTTTCTGTCCCGCTTCTTTGTAACAAATGCAACGCACATGAGTCAGAAATGACAGTAGTTTTGATTGGGAATGAAATGCATCGAGACAGCGAAAAAACCAATCAACCGACGAGTTTTCACGTTGTTTTGGACAATTATCGGAAAGAAGGAGGGTACCGATGGAGTAAAGCAATACCGAGGTTTTCAAATTGCGCTTTTAATTGCGATAACGAGACCGACATCGACTCATTGTTTCGTTGTCCCGAACCATCGACGGTCCATTACGGCCCTTTTTATTCTTTGTGTAGACGAACGGCAATCCACCAGTTTGGCGACTCACACTAACACTAACAACTCCTACTAAATATCTGGTGCGTAGCAACACACAACTTTCCGCCACCCGTTTAGGTTCGAACACCACCTACATAGGCGGGCGCTATATCTTCGTTCAACGCATTTTCACAGGAACATTTATGGAGAACAAAATGTAGGGACTAGTTAGCTGAGAGTACTCCGAAAGTTTGATCGAAATCGTTAGAGCCGTTTTTGAGAAAATTGGAATACCGATAAATTAATATTCGAGAAATCTCCTTTCTGAGTTAACTTGGCTTATATCTCTGTTCAACATATATATACAGAAATAATTATAGAGAACGAAATGTTGGTATGGGTGACTAGAAGATACTTCATTAGGATATATCACATCTGGTGAAAAAGTTACCCTGGAATTTACGGAAATGTTAGAAAAAACGTTATTTTTTACACATTTTGATTTTTATCTCTGTTCAATGGACCGTCACAGGAACATTTATTCAGAACAATATGTAGGTATTAACTATTCGAAAATATCCTGAGAGTTTGATGATAATCGTTGAAGTCATTTTGCCAAAAGCTTAAAAACCTATTTTTGCTTCATAGGCCTATATCTCCGTTCACCGTATGTTCATGGAGATATGTATAGAGAAGAAAAATTAGGTATTGATTAGAGGAAGATAATTTGAAAGTTTAATCAAAATCGTTAGAGCCGTTTTCGAGAAAAATGCGAAAAAAAAGGTTTTGGTACATTTTCGTCACCCACCTCCCTCCCCATCGACCGAAATCGCCCATAACCTTATTTTGAAGTCTACAAAAAATAACAAACAGAACAAAAAAAAACCAGCTCAATCGGATCAGCCGTTCTCCCGCAAATCGAACTACAGAAACACACACATACACACACACATACACACACACACACACACATACACACGGACCACGCGACGAAATTAGGTTTTTTAGACTCAGTAGGGTCTGAAACGTAAAGATCTGAAGAAAACCCAAATTTTTTTTTTGGGCCGATTACTATACTTTCCTTCCCTTCGGGTAGCGGAAAGTAAAAAGTAGGGAAGGGGTCTCAAATTTAGTGAGGGAAAATGTGGTAGAAGAGAAAAAATGGATAGGAATACCTTACTATGGGAAAATTTCGGATAAACTTGGCAAAATTCTATCATCTAGAGGTTTCAAAGTAGGTTTTAGAAATAAAAATAGTCTGGTATTAAAGAAATTGGGTTATATCTTAATGCTTTATTGGGTTCTGTTATGGAAAAAATTGAAGTCCACGATAAAAGTGGGGTCTATAAACTAAAATGTTCATGTGGACTTGAGTATTGTGGTCAAACTGGTAGGAAATTTAGGGAACGAATAAAAGAGCATGAAAAGGATTTTATGGATAACAAAGGTGATTCTGCGTTTGCAAGTCATCTGAGTGAATCTAATCATGACTTTAGTTTTGATCTAACAAATAAGTAGTATATAGAATTTCTTCACTTTTGCCCAAAAGGAGGTATGTTAGATGTTCTGGAAAAGTTCGAAATTGTTAAAAGTGATAGGTGTGGGAAGTCTCTAAATGAGGTAATCCCTCAAAACGTTTCACCACTAATAGGTTCATTTTTACAATAGCTTGTGTTTTCCCTCCACCATTGTCTTGAGTTGATTGACGTTGGGTTTTTCCGATGTTACTGCTCTGGTTTCCCCTGCCCCGCCTCATTAGACTTCTCTGAGCCAATAGGATTCAATACCTCCGTTCACCTAACTATATAAGATGTTCTTTCTATGAGGTACCTTCAGTTCATGTTTGTTACTGATGATGACCTAACCGTCGAAATCGATTTAATAATTGGGCTCATTATTTCTGTGGAAATATAGACAATTTATTGTTTACTCTGTTTTTAAGCTACAGAGCTAATTATTCAGAGGTGTGGGACACTCCCTGTTGTTAAAGTAAAGCTCTTAAATCGCCAAATGCGAATACTTCTCTCTACATACCTAAACTCCACCAGTCATATTACCAGGACACCCTGCGTCACGTACCAACTGTTGACTAGGACATGTTGGGGATAGAGGGAACATGTGAAATGGCCTTGCAGTAAGCCCTAATGGCCCGCTGTGTTATTACGAGCTCGTTAAAGATGTTTTGTACTCCTAATGCAAGTTCGTGTTATTCAGGCACAACAACAACAGCAGGCTCAACAAGGTGGGAGCTCAGGAGTTGGACAAGTGACGACGCTGGTAAAAACTGTCTCTGCCACATCTCTTCCTGTTGCTGGTTTGCTTCCTCAGGTCTGCTCATTAATTTAAAACCTTTGTTTTTTTTTGTTTTGCTACTGCAACCTCTCGAGTGTCTTAATCTACTTTATGAACATCCAGCTTGTAAATAATACATATAACCGAGTCTTTTTGGAGGTATTGGGAAGTATTGAACAGCGTTAATTAATCTCCATATCGCTTTGTCGATGTTACGCATTTATGAGACTCACTTAGTATTAAATGGATGAGGAAGTAGACAGCTGCGATGCAAAGCAATAGATCGCGATAACTAATAGGCTTGCCCGGATGGACGACGGTGTTAATACTCTCACCTATTCACTGAAGTGGTAAGCTATTCTCCATTAATTTTACGGATAAACTCTGAATCAATTGACGGAATAAAGACAGTTTTACAGCTTACGGTAAATGGCAAATAATCCTTCAGTATGAACGTCGACGTATGTAGTGGACGCAAGGTCATCAATTTGCCCGCTGTGTAATTATCGCATTATTGACATCGTTTGTTTTTCCAATTCTGAGTTCTTAGTTGCTGGAGAAGAGTTTCAACAGTTCTCCCCAGTTTGAGCACTCATTGATTTTGAGATTTTTCCTAAACGATTTGAAAAAAATATGTGGCTCTACTTGAGGAAGAAAATGGAAGAGCTTCGAACCCACTGCGTATGGGTACATGAGTTTTCTCATGCAAGAAATGCTGCGGCCTGAGGGCCTGGTTCCCAATCAACCTTATAGGGCTGAAGCCTGCACCATCCTTCCAGTAGTGCGACTATGGGAGTCAGTTTGGCTACATGGCACTTTACTTAAGCGTATCCCATCAGCTGAGTTTGAGGCCTTCTGGTTGATTGGATGATCTGGAGATGACAACTGACTAACCAACGATCGAAGTTCCAGCATCTAATTACTCACTATGTTCTTACGCACTTCCACCTCTTCCAGAGGTATCTTGCTGTGTTGTATTAGGTGGGGGCGGGGGTCCGTTAAAAAGAGCCTGGTTGCAGCGTCAGTCTCAGCTATCATTTCTGGGAGCTCACGTAGTGTGAGGTGGAAGATGGCTAACAACATCCTTATGGTGCATTCTGTTAGAAATGCTGCTGTACTGCTGGACTTCACTCTTAGGTCAGGTCTACTTGATGGCTACAGTGTTGTAGGCTCGCAAGAAGGCCTTATTCATGATAGCAATGGATACAAGTTCAGAGCCCCGAGTCACTTCACCATCATCTTCATTTTCTTCAATTTGAGACTTTGCCATCGTTTTGGAAAGAGAAACCATACATTTTGACCTTTTTCGCCAATTTTTTTATGACTGGAGGATCCTGTTGTCAGTTCAACTTCGAACAAAATGGGAGTAGAGCGAACTCTCACAGCCAGCTGATTTGCCCTCTCTTTCCCTGCAGTTCTGTAGTAGTCAGCAACCCTGTTGTGGGTAGTTAACATCACTGAGGACGTTTAGCATTCTGAAACAAGTTTGGGTCTTTGGAAGAAAAAACCGCTGCTGATTCCAATTCGTACTCCATTTAGCCCCTTTACTGTTATTTGCAGGGTACACAACTTGAATACCAGGTTTTTTTTTGGGTCGTAGGAGAGAGGGTCTGCTCTTAGTGGCCCCATGAATTTACCAACCATTGCGTCATGTCAGCCCCCACAGCTCTTGGTGACGGCTTTCTTGTCCTCTTCTTCCCGTCGAGATTCTTGCAGCGTGTCGCCATTCTCATACATCCTCCCAATATTGCCCAGCAGTTTGGGAGGTTCAGGAGCCTGGGAGATACTGACCACAAACTCCATTCTCCTCTGGTCGAGCACAAGTCGGACAATTTGAGCTACGCACCTCCAGGGTTGTCCAGAATTTAGCAAGGTGCAAACTGTGTTCTTTTCAGTGAGTCGTCATTGCCTGCCTCGTCCGCCTTAGCTCTGCAGTGCCTTGCAGCCTTGCCAATTCCGTACAGATACGCCCTAAACGTTTCATGTTTTGTGAGAAACTGAAAATGGTAGAAAAAATACCATTCTGCCCTGAGTTAGTGGTTACAGTGTCCAGGGGCCTCGGTGTTCGTTTTGCCTATCAAATTCATGCATTAGTACTTTTTGGCGCTCCACCAATCAGAAGCAATGGCTGTTGTGAGCCTTTTTCTCTCCTCGCTATTACCTGTTAATGTTCTCGTTTTATACTTTTAGGCCGGTTCATACAAAAATCCAATTTTCTTATGACGAAATGCGTGAAGCGTTTTGTTGATGAAATGTGATAGATTTTGCGTTTGTTGTTTTGATCAGGTAAAGGCAGCCCTTGGGACTGGTATCAAACAGGGGACTGTCACCTCGCAGCAGATCAGGCAGCTGTCTATACAACAACAATTGATCGGGCAGCAGAGGAAGTTCCCTCAACAAAAGGTCACTCAAATTGGGCAGGTCTGTATTTGCTACCTAATAATTTATTAATATTGATGTATGCATTACATGTGACGTGAAATGTATGGAGTAAGTGCGTCTCACGTTAGCACCTCAACAATTAAAAACGGCCAAACGCCACTGCAAAGTGTGTACCGTACGGTTTTATCTAGCTGTTTCGAAACAGCGCCGTGTAGTGTCGTGAAACTGGTTTTTATGGCAAATAGTCGTCCTCCCAATGAATATTTGTATCAGCTCCTCCCAAACACAATCCAGCTTTCCTGGATCAGAATGCCCAGGTCTCAATGATTCATCATAAAACTCTCTCTACATCGATCTTTTCAACTGTTGACTGTACATTACCACATGATACAGGAAGGACGCTAATGTGATATTCTTTTCAAAAACCAGGAACTGCTACCTCACAGAGCCTAGTTCATTCAGACCGATTGGCTTGCTGAGCATGGAGGAGAAATGGCTGTAGCAGTTAGCGCTGGCGTCCCTGAGCCATCCCATCTGACAGTCTACCCAAACCTCCACCTTCAACGATTTGGTGGAGTCCCATATTTGTAACTCTATTTGAGCTCTTAGAAGTTCTCTCTTGCGAGGAAGAGAGGGGAAGGGGAGACTGTACAGGCCCCAGTTCGCCATATGCCAGTACCATGTGGAAACTGTGTGAACTAGACTCAATAAGAAAGGGTAGCTTTCTCCAAAATGTTCAACAACAATCCGTCAAGAAATCTGCCCTCCCTTGGGCCTACGTTATATAAAAACGAGAGGGCGATTCCAATAGTCACCACAATGCTCCGTGAGGAGATGGAAACAGTTGAACACTTCCTATGGGAAACACTGGGGGGTTGAATAGTGGACCGTAATGACGTACAAAATAAGGAACGAAGGGCAAATATGTGATGAAAATTCTAGGAGCTAAAGGCAGATTCCTGGTCGATGCTCTGCTGTCTTCTTCTGAAGGATGGCGGTGGGGGGGGGGGGCGACTTCTTCGCTTCATCTCAATGTGCACAACCTGTAACTAGGTCGCTCTTTTGTTCATTACAGGTCACGACGAAAGGAGGAGGAACAGCCCAACTGATACTCCAGTCACAAAAACCGACGACAATGACGATGCAACAAATTCAACAAGTAATGAAACAAGTGCCCCAACACGTGGTAAAGTTATGTTCTCATTTTACCTCCGAGTTTCCTCGATTTCTTGTAGTATTCCGTCGTACGATCAGATCTATGATGATCGCGTTTTCTTGTTTGTTTTGAAATAAGCAGGTGGCGCAAGTGTCGTCGGGTCAAGTGATACCTCACTCAGTTTTCACCAAGGCGCAAAGCTCGTCGCAACCTCGTGTGATCCCGGTAGCCACTTCGTCCCAACAGCCGATCAAGCAGGCGATTCAAGTAAGGCCTCAAACATTTAAACTTCGCATTTTCATGTCAGTCAGATTTACTGCCTGAGGGCTCAAGAATGTTCCAAATGAGAAGAAAACTGATCCTAGGTGTGTGTGAACGAGGTCGAGAACCAGGTCAGCCCAAAACTAACTGCACAAAACAAAAAATAATTTTTTTCGTTAAAAACGGCCCCAATAATTTTGATGAAACTTTTTGTAAAGGCAGTTCCAAACAACACAACAGCACCATAAAGTTCTCGTGTGAAAATGACGAGAGGAGCACAATAAATTATCGAAGGTTTCGAGGAAAGTCCTTCTCTTATGCAGGGCCATGTACAAAGCTAGTGTCTGGTGGCTGGATATCAAGGAATAAGCTGTGGCTTGGGGTGGCAATGAGCTTCGGTTCCCTGTAGCATCATCGTAACTGCGTTTGAGTCAGTCAGTACGCTACCATTTGAAGACTCTGCGAGGCCTAGGAGAACGTGAACCAAATATTCCATCTAATCGTGAGAGCTCGACTGCTCAGGGCAAGGATTCTTCGATTAGGCAGAAGGTGGCACACAAAGCACAACAAACCAGCGAGCTCCTGAGCCTTACGACCTCGCCCCTAGTACTAGACAAAAACTATTGTTGCTGACATCCTCGTAGTCCAAGTGTTGTGAAACAAATGAGTTTATTGAAGGGAAAGCGTTCAAAGGGAAGCACCAGTCACGGCCACTTTGGGGCTCTTTAAATAGCAAAGATACGTGCATTTCAGCCTTTAAAATGAAATGCAAAATGCAATGCTTAGCTCTGGAGTAAATTATATTAAATCTTAGAAGCAATATATTGAAAATAACAAAACTCCCGGCTAAATTAAAACAGCAAATTTCAGTGAAAACGTCTGTTTGGACCAGGATAGATTTGAATGATTCTTGGAGACAGGTTTTAGTTAAGCAAGAACTTGTAATTGATTAGTTGGTAAAACAAGATTTGAAGACTTGGATGTACAAAGAAGAGGTGACTTACACTGGATGTGAGTTAAGTATATAAGCGCGAACAATGAGGGCTCTGAAGGCGTGTAACTGGTTGTATTGGGAAGGAAGAAGTCTGAAATAGAAGTCGATGAGAGGTGAAACTAGTGTCCGTTGGGAGAATTGGAGACGACCGTATCGCGAAAAATGGTGGAAGACAAGTGTTGGGGAACAGGAGAGGACCAACTTTGGCGATACTTTGTAGCAGAATGATTTTGGGACAAGGTATCAGTTGTAGAGAGGAATCTGAAAAAGGAGGAGAGGGGAAGGGTGAGAAAACCACTGTTGGAAATATCCGTGCAGGTGGGATTTCCGTAGGTGCATAGACCTTTGGAGAAACAATGACCTTGCCACAGGTGTACCTTGTCCTGCAGGTTGGGCAGGAGCGGAAATTCTGATGTCAAAAACCTGGACAGATTCGGCGCTTTGGGTCGAACAACGTCCAACTTTCGAGAAAATAACAAATAAAACTCGAACCTGAAGGCTTCAGAAGGTGGATATCCATGTGGATGGGATCGGTGGGGAGGAAGTGACATGTATTTAGTCCTCAATCTTCCTGGTGACGGCTGGTATTGCTTTACTGAGGTCTGTAATGGCAGTACAAAATTAGATAACCGGGTGCCAGGTATTGTGGGCTTCAAAATTCGGGACATGCACATCCGCAGGTGATGGACGTTAACAGAGGGAGAAGAATGACGCGAATGGTGCTTTTGCTGAGCCTGGCAATGCCTCCCATGTACTGCCTGTGATGGAAATTATAAAAATAAAATGTAGATGATAATAAGGTGTGCTAACAGCGCCAACCCTGTTCACAGCAATATTTAAAAAATGATTTCTCACTGTCAGCATCAATTTGTGCTCACTTGTGGTTGGCCTTTTCATTTCGACTTTGTCAAGTGTGTATTTGAAGATTCCTCTCGACATCCTCCTTACTGGTTGACTTTGAGTCTGAGCCACACACCAACCAGTAGGTACCAGACTGGCAGTGGGTACCAAACCTCGAAAAGGAGAGGAAGAACTGAACCACGTTTATATATAATCTTCTGACTGTATTCCCAGTAATGGGATGTGCACCGCGGCCATATGACCTATTGTGCCAGTCCTAGTGTCTTACAGGTCTATGCCTAGCTTCCTGTGGAAAACCAGGTAGTTCCTGAAGGAGTCCTCGTTGGTATCCATCCTGGGAGAAGTGGTGCCAAAGACCAAAAATCGCTCCCTCTCAAGTCTCCGGCACTGGGCCAGGACATGGTAGGGAGTTTCTTCATCCGTGCCACACCACCTACATAGAGGGGTTTCGGCTATTCCCATAACATACATGTGTTTGTTCATTCTGCAGTGTCCTGTTATGATCCCAACAACCTGCCTTAAGTCCTTCCTCTCCATCCTAAGAAGGGTGTCTCTCGTCTCACTTGTTTGCTCTGAGACAAATCGTTTGGAGTGTCTTACTCCTGCAGCGTTCCAGATTGTCTGATGCTGTCTTCTGGCATGTTCTCTCACAGTCCTTTTGACCAGTGACAGAGAAATCCCGCAATAGGGCGGTGGCCCAATAGGTACAGTGGACGAACCACGTCTGGCCAGATGGTCCGCCCTCTCATTTCCAATGATCCCCTTGTGTCCTGGGATCCAATACACATTAACTCTATTCGCATTTGCTAGGGAGTTAAGCCACATCCTGCACTCTTGCACCAGTTTTGACGTTGTGCAGTAGTTCAATAGCGCTTTACACGACGCTTGACTATCGGTCAGTATATTGATATTTCTATTGCTATAGCCTTTCTCATGCATTTGGATTGCCCCGGCAATAATAGCATAAATCTCTGCTTGAAAAACTGATGGAGTGGAGCCTAGGGCAATATAAGTCCCACTCTGTCCAGAGCCACTTATCCACACCCCGGATCCTGTTCCCTCTGGGGTCTTTGATCCATCTGTGTAGATGTTGACGCCATTGGGAGGCCGAAACTGGCGGCTATCACTGTTCCATGGACCTCCCAATAGCTGAACATTATATTTCCTCTCGAGCTCATACATGGGCACAATTGCGTCTGTGATCATGCTGAGCTCCTCAAAGGTCTCCAAGTCCCTAAATATAGCCAGGTGTCCATTAGTTGCCTGAGGCACCTTAGCTATTCCGAGCTTAGTGAGTCTGTAAGCCACCTTCATCGCCTCTGCTTTGACATAAATGTCCAGAGGAAGAAGATCGAACAGTTTCTCCATGGTGACAGTGGGTGTAGTCTTCATCACCCCCGCTATGAGTAGGCAACCCAGCCTTTGTACTTTAGCTAGACTGCTGCCATTCACTCCAATGGCAGCTCTATGCCACCACACGATTGACCCATATGAGATTATTGGTCTCACTATGGCTTCGTAAAACCAGCAGGCCATTCTGGGCTTTACACCCCATGTCCTCCCGCACATTCTCTGACACGTCCACAGGGCCGTTGTCGCCTTCTTGGTCGCGTATCTGATGTGCTCGTTCCAGACCAATTTCCGATCCAGAATCACACCCAGATATTTGACTTGCTCGCTGAGCTGAATTTCTTTGCCCATCACTAACTGCGGCCTCAGTCCTGACAGTTGCCTAAGCCTCGTGAATGGCACGATGACCGTCTTGGCTGGGTTGATAGATAGCCCCATCTCCCCGCACCATAGGCACACCATCCGCAAGGCCGCCCCCATCAGGTCCGACAGCACGCTTTGCACCCTGCCCCGAATGAGCACAACCACATCATCAGCGTAGCCTTGGGCATAAAACCCCGCCGCATTAAGTCTCCCCAGTAAGGAGTCAATCACTAGGTTCCAGAGGAGCAGAGAAAGGACCCCTCCCTGAGGGCATCCCCTCACAGTCCTCGCCCTGATTGTACAGTTTCCTAGCGTAGTCTGGATCTCTCTGCTTTCCAATACTGCGATGATCCACTTTATTGCATTGCTGTGTACATTAAATTTCCTCAATGCCCTTTCAATGCTACATATGGAGGTATTGTCAAAGGCCCCTTCTATGTCCAGAAAGGCCCCTAAGGCAATCTCCCTATTACCCATTGACTCTTCTAGTCTCCTAACTAGTGCATGCAGCGCAGAGTCACATGATCTCCCTGCGAGATAGGCATGTTGGCCATCTGCCAGGGGGTTCCGTCTCAAACATCCGTCTCTCAAGTACTTGTCAAGGATTTTCTCCACAGTCTTGAGCAGGAAAGATGTGAGGCATATTGGTCGGAAGGACTTGGCTTCCTCGTATGAGTCCCTGCCAGGTTTCGGTATAAAGGTTACTCGAACCTTCCTCCAGCCCTGAGGTATGTAACCATGCGCTACACTGCCCCTAAATAGCCTTAAGAGGCTGGGTAGGATGCGCTCTATCCCTTTCTGTAAGAGAATAGGGTAAATACCATCCGGTCCAGGCGACTTGAATGGTTTGAACGAGTTTACTGCCCAGCGTACGGCGTCTCGGGTTATAATTGCCCTGGCGAGTTCCCAGTCCGGCGTTCCTGTCCGCCTCATAGCAATCCCCGCGTCTGCCAATAACCCAGGGTCAGTTCTACAACCAGGAAAGTGTGTGTTCAGCAGAGCGGTTAATGTATGGTGACAGTCCAAGGT
Organism: Pachypeltis micranthus; assembly: GCA_020466155.1. Taxonomy (NCBI): domain Eukaryota; kingdom Metazoa; phylum Arthropoda; class Insecta; order Hemiptera; family Miridae; genus Pachypeltis; species Pachypeltis micranthus. Next base: position 48,373,952 of record CM035769.1, read on the forward strand.
GTCACCATCCGGCCCCCTAATAGAGCCTACCGCCTGATGCATATTCCCTTTCGAGAGCACCTTGCTGAGCCTTGCTCCCGTTCGGGTATCGTGAATTTCTTGGCAAAACCTTCTCCACGCCTCTCGTTTTGCCTTTCGCAATTCGTTGTTATACTCAGTTAGGGATCGCTTGTATGGTTCCCACTCTCCTGTTCTTTTGGCTCTGTTAAAGAGTCTTCTGGTTCTGGTTCTTAGTGCTCCCAGTTGATTGCTCCACCAGGGTACACATCTATTGCTGTCCGCCTTTGTGGTTTGCCTGCAATTGTTTTCAAATGAAGACCTAATTGCCTGTGTCAGTGCTGTATTCAGTAACTCGATCTCCAGCGGACGTGTGGCATTGTCAGGGCAACTTCTCAGGGTATTCCTGAGGCTGTCCCCATACTTCTGCCAGTTCGTGTTTCTCGGGTTCCTGAACCTAATGGCTTCTGTCCTTGCCATTTCTAGATTGAATCTAATGTACCTATGATCAGATCCCGAGAATTCTGAGGAGACATGCCAGTTGGAAACATTAATCCCCCCAGAGAGTTTTAGAGCTAGGGTTAGGTCGATTACCTCCTCCCTGTTAGCAATAACGAACGTGGGTTTATTACCCTGATTCAGTATATCCACATTGTTAGTAACGAGATATTCAAAGAGACACTCACCTCTGCGGTTAATGTCCTTACTTCCCCAAATGGTGTGATGCGCATTGGAGTCCACTGCCACAATCCCTTGGATATCATTGACCTGGACTGTATCAACTATCTTCCCCAATCCTATGGTTGGGACGTCGTCTTCATAGGGGAGATAGACCGAGGCTACCACTACATCCCTATTTCCATGAGTTAACCTGACCGCTGCAGAGTCCCCGGAAAACAGCGACCACAGCGGAAGGAACTTAACACTAGCCTTAATGAGTATGCAAGACCTGGGGCGCCTGCTGTTATGGTACAATACCTTATAACCCGGCACCCCAAGACCCGCCACCCTGCTCTTAACTATCCAAGGTTCTTGAATTAATGCAATGTCAATATTTTGACTCACCATATATTGCTGCAGCGCCCATGATGCGCCCCTGCAGTGGTGCAGATTGACCTGAAGCAGCCTAAGCATGCCTCAGGTCCTCTTCCTTCAGGGTGTCCCCGCCTGCATCTGCCGTTCTCTTCGTTTGGGGCAAGCAGGGGGACCGCCGCGACCCCCCAGGCACACCAGGGGCCCCAGAACCTGCGGCCGCTAACTGGTGGGCCAATGCAGCCATCCTACCAGCCGCAGCACCTCCAGGCACCGAGACCCCCGACCCACCCGGGGCAGAGACGCCCCCCACCGCCCCCGCAGCATCATCCGGCGGCTCCTCGACATCCATCCCGGCGTCCGGGTTGGCCTCCTTGCTGAGGGTTCTGACTCCCACGCTGCTAAAGCCATGGTAGAGGCAGAACCCCGCCCTCTCCACCAGCAAGTATTGTGACTCGGGGATGGAGGCCACTAAGTATAGCCCCCTTTCCCCTTGTTTGCTGCCCAGAACCTTCCAGCGCTCAACTTTGAGGCCGGTGTTCTGAGCACCAATCATCGCCAGACAGTCTTGGATGTCGTTCACCGGGTTAGGGATGAACGCACCAATCCGCTTGAACCCCTCCAGATGGCTGGGGTCACAGGTCCTCAGCCGACCACCCTCCCACGGGGGGCATCGCGCGATGCTTTGTGTGAGCCAATCTTTCGATAGCTCATCCATGCAGCTCACGACTAGCCCACCATTCCGTAGGGAGTGCCCATCGAAGTGGACCGCCAGCTCCTCCGGGTTGAGGCCACGAAGTTCCACCATAAGATGGAGCATGATCTTGTTAGCGGTGTCCTGTGTCAGGAGACTGGTGGGGTAGTCTTCGTAGACCACCGCCACCTTAATAGTACTCACCGCTCGACTGTAAAGGGGTCCTACCCTCCTTTTTTTCTCCTCGTTGCGAGGGGAGGGAGTCCCCTTCTGGTCCCGGGGACGCTTTGAACTCGCTTTCCCGGCAACAGGTGCAGGAGTTCCACCCCCTTCTCTCCTAACAGGTGCAGGAGCTCTACCCCCTTCTCTCCTAATAGGAGCAGGGGTGGAACTCTTCCACTTCCTCCTTTTGAGGAACTTCCGTCTCTGCTGGTGTGTCATGGCATCCCAGGCCTCGTCCGGAAGTCTCTCAACTGATGAGCCTGGCAGGGGTTTAGGTTTGGGTGTAGATTCCACCTCAACCCCCCCGCTAGAGCCCTCTTCCTTTTCCAGTGCAGCCATTGAGTCAATGACTGACTGGATATCATCGGATTTCTCCGCTGTTGAGGCGTCCTCAATATTTATTAATTTTTTATTATTAAAATTGGTCTCCATTTTTGGTCCCACGAGTACGGGGGAGCTAAAAAGTCACCACAGGCAGAGCCCCCTATGCCTGTGGAAGGCTACAATACAATGGGGTGTCGCCTGGTGCCCCAAGTGGGTCGTTAGCGATACACATGTTTAAACTGCCTTGGCACGAGCTCCCTACACCTTGGCTTGGGTGTTCCAATCCCTGTTAGCCTACTCAGTCGTAAGTGAGCGTTTCCCGGGGGACACTGCGTGGAAGTCAGGATTGGTTCGTCCCCCGAAACCAAACCTCGAAAAGGAGAGGAAGAACTGAACCACGTTTAACACTCATTGATGGTTCATCGAGGTGAGGGTGCTAGAATCCACAGTGAACAGCAATGGTGCACCGATATGTTACTACCCTTAGGATGAAGTCGTCACAGGAGAGTTCAGGATTGACTCAGTCAAGTACTTGAGTGTTCAAGATTGTTCGGTGTAGTGACATTTAGATTAAGCAGTAAGCCGAGGTGCTGTAGTCATGCGAACCAGTGTAAAATAAGTTTGTGCGCGAAGCCAAGATTTTTATATTATGTTTTACTTTCAGGTCGTTTCAGCGAGTTCAGCCGGAGCGACGAGAGCCATCCCGAGCGTTACAATTGACGCCTCAGGGCGAACGGCTACGAGCATCGCTGGCACCATCAAGTCTGGAAACTCCTCTCAGCAAGCCATACTCACGCAGGTGATTCGACGTAGATTATTGTTTCGTTATCAGTTTAGTCCAACAAAGTGCCCTCCCAAGCTGTGATTTGCTCATGTCTTCAAATTGGAATTTATTGGATTTCAGGTGTCTGCTGTGCTGCAAGGTCAACCCATTAGGCAGCCAGTTAGAATACAAGCCACGTCGTCGCCTATTGTCGCTGTTGCTGTGTCGCAAGCTCCCACGTTACTTACACTTCCTCCGCAAGACAACGTGAGTAATTAAAATATCATAAAAGGTTGGGCGTCCGAGTGCCAAGTGAAATGGAGTGGTTCGTCGCTGTTCAGTCAAAGTAGGCTAACGAAAATAAAGGTTTTTTGGGTTCGTTATCAACTAACTAATCAAGCGTGTACTGTGTACTTGTGGGGGGCTGGCTGCAGTGCGCCTTAGAGTGCTTGGGGTTTCTCATCTGTGGCCTGAAGAGGTTGCAGGGCTGGACTTCAAGCATGATGGGGACGTTGTAACAGCGAACGCGAGCTCCTGTGGAGGAGGGAATGTATGCCCACACTATAGCCCCATTTGAGACGGAAAGGAAAAGGGTTTTCGCATTAAACGTTCAAATCATTTTCAACTAATTATTCAAGTTCTTTCGCACAAATATCCCATTTGGTGTCTAGTTGTGTCCACGGCAACCTGATCGGGCAAAACCCTTGCGAAAAATTGTTTAAAATATCAGGTGCGCCGCATCACACAACTTTCCTCTGCTCTACGCCAATTCACTTGTTTTCACGGCTTATTCTACTAACCCAATTTATATTTCACTCTGATCATTTCATGGCAGAAAGCAATAGTACTTACAAATCCATAATTTAATGCGCTACTCGTACTCATTCCACTGTTATCGAGCAATTGATGCGCAAAGAACTATGAGCGCGTACCTTTGAGAGTTATCAGGTAAAAACGAGAGCAAGGGAAATGGCGGTGGTGGAAATCCCAGAGTTGCCCCTGTATATTCTACGTACATGGTTGGAGTACCACCTTCATTTTTCTGATTATGATAACATTTGAACAGATTTTATAGGGGGAAAAAGTCAGCTAAACTCCAATTTCATTGAAACGTTTAATGTACTGCTCTAGTCATTTTCCCACGGATGGGAATTTTACGGTATTGTCATCTCATTAGGAGCTATCTGTATAAAAAATGTAATCAAAATCGTTAGTGCCGTTTTCGAGAAAAAAAGTTGGTGTTTTGATCACTATGATAACTATAGTTAGTTTTGAGTGGTCTAGATTTCAAATATGAGCTGATTTGGTTCTGCTTCGTGTAGCCAAGGAAAGTAAAAATAACAAAACCGAAATTTTGGCAGTTTGGTCGCAAGCACGTCGAGTTCAGTATAATTGTTTAGATACTTTTCGATGCTGGGTCGAATGATATGCGTCTTTGAGGTGTACGCCTGCATCTAGATCGAAAACAGTGTTCGAAAGAACCTGCGAGACAATACAGCTTCACTTTACAACTTATCGTTTCTTCCTGACCTGTTCACACTGCCGTCTGCCCCGTTCACATCGTGCCAGTTTGCCTACAGGCGCCTAAAATATCCGTTGTAGTCGGGTCATGTTTCGTGTGGTTTACTGGTATTTTTCCATGCTGAGTGGATCTTGGAAGTGTGAGACTAATAATTAATAATTGGGTAATAATACAGCAGCTTCTTAAGTAGTTTGTATTGGATAGAAACTGAGTTAACTGTTGGAAAGACAATAACGACCTACAACTAACTTTTAAACTGTAAACTTTATGTCCAACGACGCTCCTTCGTCTGTCGTGAGTGCTGGGCACAGAAGGCGCGTTGCGACCAAAGGGAAAAGGTGTGGGAGTGGCGATTTAGGAAAGCCTGAAATAAGATGAAAATTATAATTTAGAATAAAAAAGGGAAAATAAAGTACATTCCTGCCACAAATAAAACGTAGGCTGGACGGCTTACCAACGGTGAAACGAGACGGATGAAGAGTCGGGGCGTTTCGTTGTCTGCACAGGAAGGTGGCTGGCGCAGAATTGGCGCTCACCCCTCGATGTTCGAGACATCTTAAGCGATTCACGCCAAGGAGGTTGTAGAAGGGCTGGGCGAGCGATGAGTCTCTTCACACTTCTCAGTACAACCCGACGCTACTAGTTTTCAACACACAAATTTCTTCTTTTTCGATGTTCCCTCGTCCCACTCTAGCCACCACATCATCGCAGCTTCTATTGCTTGTAGTCGACACATTACCCCATTCCAACAATTGTTCGTCTCGAACGCCATTTCCATGTTAATGATAAGGCCAAAGTCAGTACAGTTGTGACAGAAAATCTTGAATAGAACCCCACGTAAGGATGAAGCCTACAACACCAAGAGATTTCTATGGTTTCTGTAAAGAAATCTGTTTAGGGAATAGAATAAAACAGAAGGAAAATAACTAAAAATAATAGAAATATATATATATGTATTACAATAAAATAACGGACCTCTCCTTCCAATCAAAATTCCATCCAAAATATATTTAAATAGTAATAGGAATTAAATTAAAACGCCTTTCTACCCTACTTACGGCGTGCCAAAAAAAGGAAATGGAAGAAAATAAACACAACTTGTGGCCAGGCATCTTCTTTCTCCATTCGAACCCGAAGCTCCCCAGAAGAACCTAAAAACCCTGCAAATTATTACGCAACGGTTTATTATTCTCATGAACAGCTTGACCTAGTATTATTGCTCTGAGACCCATCCCATTCGATTCAGCATCGAAAAATACTAGTAAACCATATGAAACATGAACTGACTACAATGGATCTACAGAAACTAATATTCCCCCGGCGCCTGTAAACGTCTGTAGGAATTTATGATCCGATGTAGTGGTGTGTGGAGGAAGTGCTGGCCTCATCGGCCCTAACCTTCCTCCCCTGTCGGGCAAAAAGAGTCGGAGAAATTGGGACGGAGACTTCCAGCTAACTTGGAGCGGGCGTTGCGAGGCGAGTGAGCGGGTGGTTTTGAAGAGACGGGAGGGAGGATTACAAACGACCCCCTGAATTCCCCTGTAGTTCCCACGCGTTCTTTCAATTAGTAGACTAATAATTACAGTAATTTCCCTATACGCAGTTGTACACGTCTGATACTTATTCCATACGACCCAGGATGTAAAAATACCTTGAAAACGATACGAAACACGGGTATTTGCGATTACACTGCGTTTTGTGAATTTTTTAAACCGTTTTTTGTCCATAACAACCATGGGCTTCGTCCGATCGTATTGCCAAGATGGTGGGCACAACTAGATACCAAATGGGAAATTTGTGCGAAAGAACAGATTTTTTAGACCATGTTAAAGGCACAAAACGGCCCGGACGGCGGAGGGACATTGCAGGTTTGGAATCTCCATGTCTTGAAACGTAAAGTATCAAATTTTGAGTGGGGGGTTGTAAAAAATTTTTCGTGACCGAAAACAGGATTATTATTCAGAATGAATAATAAACCAAAACAGGAATCGGAACTGAAAACGGGAGTTGGAATGATAACCCTCTTTTTCAGGAAACAGGAACACGCAGCACAAAACAAAACACTCCTGGGGGGAGAAGCAACCACCTCCTCAACCTCTCTTAAACCTCCCATCCGGTTATCACCTTGGAAGGCACTGTCCCAAGCCTCCACCCTGGGTGTGTTTCAGGCGCCCAGCCGCGCTTGAAAAATAACTCGTTACACAGCATATCATCGATCTTCGTTATGACTGTACTGTATGTATTAAATTCCTATTTTCCTTGCTGGGTTGAAAAGCCAGATGGCTTCTCCAGTTCGAACGTTTTCTCGATATTTTGACATCATACTTTGTCCTTCAAAAATTCTAAACTTGGCAGGTCTTTGACGTCCTTCTGAGGTGGGCTGGCGGGAAGTCGTGCAAAAGGTTCCTCTGGGTCTGCATTCGGGCAACTGCCCCGATCCTTTGTCGACAAATCTTTCCAAAGACTCGATCATAAATTGATTCTTCTTTGGGGACGCTTTGTAGAACATCGACAGCGCTGCCACGAATGAGCGATTATGAACCAAGCTGTTTCTCCTCGTTCTCCTCCTATTAGCTGCAGCGTACTGTCGCGTGTAGCTCGAACCACCTGATTCGTCAACCCTTCCTCCTGAAGGAACCCTCGTTCAATTTGTGCAATTCTTTTAATTTTGTTATGGAAATCAGTTTGAATTCGCCCACATCCAGTCGTTCATTCTGACTGTTAGAACTAGATATTTAGTGTTGCAGTACGATACTCAATGACATTGAAATATCTTCTTCCTCTTTGCAGAACCAGCAGCAGTGAGTGCTACCTTCGAGGAGTCGACTGATTATTCTCGTCGCTCTTATGATCCCTTCGACGCTCGTTGAATGCGAAATTGCGTCATTCAATTATGCGTATTTTAAAACACTTAATCCGACACTTAATCACATTCTTTCCCTCCCCCTACTCCCTTCCTCCCCCCTATCTTCTACTTCATATTATTTATTTCCTTTTATAACTGTGACCCTTTTTTTCTCTTTCGAGTTATCTAAGCACATGTACATGTTGATCTACATGTGTTGTGTACATTCATGTTTTAGCTTTTAGTTTTTTTAGGTACCTTAATTTTCTAAAGCTTTTCGCAAAATTGTTTGAATATTTGAAAAGGTGTAAAATTAGTTATAGTTTTTGTGCGTACTAGTTTTCTTTGTCTCGCCCCCCACCCCTATTATTACCAATCCCCTCTCCCCCTATTGTTCAGTAAGCCGATTCGAATCGGTTTTTCAATCAGTTTAGAACGACGTTCTGCGCGAAAATTGTCGGCGTTCGAGGTTCCGGAATTTATTGTTTTGCTCCTACTCGTGTCATGACTATTATTGAGGAATAATCAGGTAAAAATTGAGGGGAGTTTAAAGTAAAATATCTGGTGCGCAACAACTTTCCACGAGGTCCGTAAAGCGATTCGTGCGAGCTGCTACATATCTTCGTTCAACACATTTAGACAGTAACATTTATAGAGAACAAAATGTAGTTTACAGTTAGATGAGAGTATTCCGCAAGTTTGATCGAAACCGGTAGAGCCGTTTTTCACAAAATTGGAATACCGATAAACCTAATATTCGTCAAATCATGGATTATACCTTCGTTCATACAGAGATAATCACGGAAAGCAAAATGTGGGTATAGGCTGCTAGAAGACACCCCGTAACATAGATCTAATCCAGTCACATACAAAATCATTCGAAAAAAACATCTACATTCTGCGAGTTTGGTGAAAATCGTTGTAGCCGTTTTGCCAAAAAGCGTTAAAAACCTATTTTTGCTTTTTAGGCCTAAATCGCCGTTCACCGTTGTTTCGTGGAGATATGTATAGAGAAGAAAGGGTTTGTACTAACTAGTAGTAGATAATTTGAAAGTTTAATCAAAATTGTTATGGCCCTTTTCGAGAAAAGTGCGAAAAATCCTGGTTTCAGCCCAATTTTGTTCCCATTACCCGTCCCATCGATGGAAATTGCTTAGGCTATTGAAGACTCATCGAATAGACGCTCCATTTGAGATGAGTTTTTTAAGAAAACTGGCAGGTACGATAATACGCAACACACGAGCACTACGAGGTCTCAACAACCGCGTTGGCGATCTACTTGTCAGCTGCTCAATCCCCGAGTCGACGCTACGCATTCCACTCGCGGGTTCGAATCCATCCCCGAACAATATTTTTTTTACGGTTTATTTAATCACGTACATTAACGTTGTAAGTTTCTCTTATAGTTCCGAAATTGATTGTGCCGCTCGTACTCACGCCCTGGCCACTATTGAGCGATTCGTACTCAGCGAATTAACGAGCCTGTAGACACGAGTTGGTATAATAATCACATTCCCAGTGTTATCGAGTAAAATGTTTGGAAATATGTGGTGAGGGAAACAGCAGTGGTTGAAATTTCTGGAGTGGCTTCTGTATATACTAATATTATACGCGTTGTCAAACAATCACCGTATAAGCACTTCATTGGACTACCAACTGAGATTTTATAAGAGTAATGACATTTGAGATGAACTTATGAGGAAACTGGCAGGCAGAGGTGATTACCACACTTCTAATGTATCGCACAATGTCCTGCCAGGCCAGAATCCCTTGTTAATAAATAAGGTCGTCAGTAGGAGGTATTTGATTCGATAATTCACAACACAACTGACGTGGAAGAGCTGAGATCGTTAGCAAATGATGGAAGAGTGCCGTGTAATTGCTTCCCATTCACGTACAACGTTATCGATACAATTTTTTACGAGATCGTTAAACAAGTTGTCCCGTCGAATCACAAAAAGTTGACAGTAACAGCTCAGAAACGGATTTTACGCGTTCAACTGTAGTAAAGTTTTACCGGGAAACGTCTTGGCTTCGTCCGGGACACGACGTTGAATGAACTAAGGTAGTTTTCACGTTCGCCGCTATTGAGAGAAAACGGCTGATCCAATTCAGTTCATTATGGAACGCCAAAATAAGGGTTAGTGCGAATGTCGCCCAAAAAACAACTATACTTATCACAGTGATCAAAACGCCAAATTTCATTTTTCTCGAAAACGTCTTGAACGATTTTGATTAAATTTTTTATATGAACTGCTTCCAATAAAGCAACTATACCATAAAATGACGAGAGCGGCGCAATAAATTCCGGAACTTTCTGCCGCCGTGAAGTGATGTTTCGCCAAGTTCGAGTGAACTGAGACGTGCCAATGTTAAATTCTACCAAATGTGCCTAAACTGAGTCGAAAGCTAGTTAAATTAGTGGCTAGAGCTACATATACCGCCCACACAGTTAGAAGTTCCCTCATAGAAGAAACAAACTCCATCAACCAGGGTATTTGGGGAATGAGAGAGCGGATGAGCTGGCCTAGGCAGGAGCCATGGGACACATCTATGGACCAGAACCGTTCTCGCCTATCACAATGCAACAACTGAAAAAGATAGTAAATGAGAAAATGTGGAACAATGTCAGGGATGAAATAAGCAATCATGAGGGGTACCAATATGCCCAAACTACAGGCAACACTAGCTATAACATGCAACGAAACTAATAGGGTACTGAGTTTGAGCAAAGAACGACTACGAAGAATTATTGGTATGCGATCTGGGCACTGCGCGGTGGGAAAGATTCTTAACAGGAAACAGAAACAGTAGATTACTTTCTTAGAGAATGCCCGTTATGTTTTGGCACCAGAGTTAATAAATTAGGGGAGGGAAGGCTAAACAAACACCAGCTTTAGAGAGATCGAGTGGAAAAAGATCCTCGAATTTGTGGAGGGGACCGGTCGATTCCAGTATCCCTTTTAATAGAGCCAAGCCGACTCCCGCAAACTCTGGGGAGATGAACTATGGGCCTGGATGGCCACGACTTCGGTCACTGTTGCCCTGATATCTTTTTCTACGTGTACCGGCGAATGTAAGCGTTTTCAGGAAATTTACGCCATTTTCGAAGATTTCGCTACTCTCCTGCGTTCTAGCGGCGAGCGGCCGAACAGCTTTAGTTCCTGCAACGTCCGATAGAGCCCAAATTGACTCGAGCGAAACGGAAATACCGACAACTTGCCACTTAAGAAGAACAGTTCAGTTCGAGGGAAGATATTTAAACGGGAGATCATAAACAGCAAAGAGCTCGCGACTAGTTTAGTTCATTCAACTGATAGATTGCGAGGGAATGTTCGAATCGGAAATTTTCCAAGTTCAGATTATTCAAATCCGAGCGCGACTCTACTTTCCGCAGCGATCCTAGCGGCAAACATGGAAACTACTTTAGTTCATCCAACGTCGTGTAGATCTCGCGGCCAAGGCCAAATCGGACGTTTTCGGCTAAAACTTTAGTTAAATATCTGGTGCGTCGCAACACACAACTTTCCTTAGCTTTGCGTCAATCCACTTCACTACACGGCTTTTTCTACTTACTCAATTCATTTATTACTCAGTTCATTTGAACTTGGTCAAACAACACTTCACAGCAGCAGGAATAGGTAACGCTTACAGTTCTGGAATTTATTGTGCTGCTCGCACTCATTCCAACACCATTATTGAACGATTGGTACACACAGAATTAATGGGGCTGTAAACACGATTTTTTTGAAGAGGATAGTAATCGTTAGGATAGTAGTAGTTGAAATTCCGGAATACCACTCGTTCCCAAATAGTGTTTTTCAGACTTTCAGTATGGTCTGAAACGTAGATCTGAAGAAAGCTCAAAATTTTTTTTCAGGCGATTACATAACTTTCCTTTTTACTTGTAGAGCCAAGGAAAGTAAAAATCGAGCGCGCATAATCAGTTTTTGACCTGTTATTGTCAACTTTTCGACGGGGCAACTTGTTTTACGATCTCGTGAAAAACTTCGTACGTGAATTGGAGGCAATCACACGGCTCTCTTCCCTCGTTTGCTAACGATTTGAGCTCTGCGACGTCGGTTGTATTGTGTATTATCTTCACACCTTCTACCGATGATGAGCAAGGGATTCTGGCATGGCAGGATATTGTGCGATACGTTAGAAGTGCGGTGATTACAACTGCCTGCCAGTTTCCTCAAAAACATCTCAAATGTCATTAGACTCTTGTTAAATCTCTAGTGGTAGTCTAATGAAGTGCCTATACGGTGATAGTTTGATAACGCGTTTAATGCAAAGATACTACCCCAGAAATTCCGTACCACTCTAAAAAGTTTTTACCTGACAACTCTGAAAAGTTATTACTATCCTTTTCAAATAAGTTCGACGACCTGCTACGAATACGGGCGCTATATCTTCCTTCAATGCGTTTTCACGGTGACATTTATGGAGAACAAAATGTAGGTACTAATTAGATGAGAGTACGCCGTAAGTTAGATCAAAATTGTTAGTGCCGTTTTTGAGAAAATTGTATACCCGATAAGTATTCCTCCGTAAGTTCGTCTTACAAAACTGCTCTAGAATCGACAGTCAACAGACTATTTAAGACATACTTTCAACGGATTTCCCACGAGGCTTATGGCCACACTCCTTTCTTTTCGAACCCCCCCCCCCCCTTACGATGCAACACCATCCTGTTTACCATTCTCTCCTTATATGAAGACTACGACCAACTATAGTACTGAGTTAGTGGCCAGACTATGCGAAGACGGACTCACTAGCGGAATTAACCCAATCATTTCAAGGCCTAGTAGAGTAGAAGATAATTTGAAAGTTTAATCAAAATTGTTAGGGCCCTTTTCGAGAAAAGTGCGATAAACCCTAGTTACACATAGTAATCGACCCAAAAACAAAAAATTTGGGTTTTCTTCAGATCTTTACGTTTCAGACCTACTGAGTCTAAAAAACCTAATTTCGGCGCGTGGTCCGTGTGTGTGTGTGTCTGTAGTTCGATTTGCAGGAGAACGGATGATCCGATTGAGCTGGTTCTTTTTTTGTTTTGTTCGTTATTTTTTATAGACACCAAAATAAGGTTATGGTCGATGGGAAGGGGGGTGGGGGGACGAAAATGTACCAAAAACTAGGGTTTTTCGCATTTGTCTCAAAAGCGGCTCTAACGAGTTTGATTAAACTTTCACATTATCTTCTACTAATCAATACCTAACTTTTCTTCTCTCTACATATCTCCATGAAAATACGGTGAACGGAGATATAGGCCCACGAAGCAAAAATAGGTTTTTTACGCTTTTTGGCAAAACGGCTTCAGCGATTTTCACCAAACTCACTGGATGTTTTCAAATAGTTAATACCTACATATTGTTCTCAATAAATGTTCCTGTGACGGTCCATTGAACAGAGATAAAAATCAAAATGTGTCAAAAATAACCTAAATTCTAAATGTTGGGTAATTTATTATGCTGCCCTCGTCATTTTCCACACTGATGACTGAAATGGTATGGAGTTGTATGATTTGGAGCTGCCTACGGAAGAAATGTAATCAAAATCGTAGAGCCGTTTTGGAGAGAAAAAATCTCAAATCCTTTGATCACTATGATAACTATAGTTTGTGTTGGGTGGCCTCCCATGGTAAACTGCGGGGTAGATACCAAGTTAGAGCTTGTGACTTGCGGGCTGGTAAGTTTGAGTCGATTTTGAGTTCTCTTCAGATCCCCCTGAGTCCAAAAAACACTATTTGGGAAAACGGTCTGTGTGTCTGTGAACGATTTTTAGAGAAAACCACCGTGCCAAATCCATTCAAACTTGATATCTAGCCCGCAGGTTGCCATGGGACGCAAAATTAAGGGTATGAGCAAAATCCACCGAAAGCTAACTATAGTTATCATAGTGATCAAAACACCAAATATTTTTTTTCTCAAAAACGGCTCATACGATTGTGATTAAATTTGTTATATTGATAGCTCACAATAAGGCAATCATACCATAAAATGCCCATTCATGGGAAAATGACGAGAGCAGCACAATAAATTATCAAAATTTTCGACGAAAATCGTGTTTAGCGCGGTTTTTCCTTATAAACTCCGCTGGAATGCTATTAGAATGTTTAAAAAAAAAGGTGTTGTAGTCCAATCCAATACCTATAGGGAGAGTGTTTAAAAACGCTCGTAAGATACATGGGGCTCACTCCTGAAATTCTGGAATTTCAGCTACCGCCGTTTCGCTTACTACCAGTTCCATAAGTTTGTACCCAATAACTCTGCAAAAGTAATTACTATCCTTCTTCAAAAATTATTGTTTACAGCCTCGTTAATTCACTGTGTACCAATTGCTCAATAATGGTCCTGGAATGAGTACGAGCAGCACAATAAATTCCAGAACTGTACGCGTTACCGCTTCCTGCTGCTGGGAAGTGTTGTTTGACCAAGTTCTAATGAATTGAGTAAGTAGAAAAAGAAATGACGTTGAGCTAAGGAAAGTTGTGTGTTGCAACGCACCAGATATTTTCTCACACAGTCCAAATACAAAATCCCCAAATACAGTTTTTCGGGGAGTTGAAAGCGTCAAGATCTGAAGAGTACTTAAATGTTTTTGTTCAATCATAATTGGAATCCTCTGACCAGAGAGATGACTGGATTGTGTCGTGGTGTGAGGTGGATTTTGTAGTGTTGGGTTGACGAGGAAGTAGAAATGAAGCGAATGATTGCTGAGGTAATGTTGGATGATGATGACCAATAAAACATCAATTTCCAGTCGAGGGGAAATCAATAAGACAGTAAAAGAAGACAACTCTGTCGTGAATGACTCACTTCTTTCACGATTCTCAAAGTGTAGAATGAGCGAAGAAGCGGCTCACCCTCCAATTACAGTCAGCCGTGAAAAGGTAAGTGGTGATTCAATTCCATTGATGTTTTTTTCTCGTTTCTTATTTATTGTCTCTGCTGTAGACACGAGAAAGCACACACAATCACAGATAGTTCGCAAATACGCCGTATTCACAGGTTCATGATATGTTCAGAGCGGAGCTAGACGTACAAACTTAATTTCGAAACGTCATACAGAAAATATATTAAATATTAATAATAATTACAACGCAAAAAGTAAAAATAAATAATCTTAACAGTCAAAGTTTATAAAGTACACAACAATCTGCAGTAATACGAATACGGAATGCAATATGTTCGAAGTACGGCTCATTTATATGACTACGCAGGAGAAAGGGTGCAGTCGTGGCGTGTAACCAGCTCAAGACTGTACCTACATCTTCCATTCAAATGAGTAAATGTGACCGCTCTCACGCAACCTCTGCAAGTTGTAGCTCGATAATGGCAGTGTTTAGTTTTATAATCACAAGAGTATTGGCCTAATGTACGAACTTTGAAGGGTTACGGGTGGACACAAAGAGATCTGAGTTTGGAATAACGAAGTGAACGCAGAAACATTTTACTGTAATGAACAGTCGCTGTGAGGACGAGAGAGCGGATTTGGGGATATTGCGAGGGCAAACGACCACATATGTTAGAGGCCTGAAAGTAGCCAGAACATTGGGTTAACTAGAAGTCGGGTAGGAGGGCTGGGGCTCTCAATGATGAAAACAAACGTGCCTGGGGGTGGGGGACAAGCTCTCATAGAGTGGACAACTATTTGAGCAGAGCTAGAGCTAGAGGAACGTTATAGTGAACTAAGATGCCTGAGCATAGTGTACGAGGGAGCACAAACACCTCTGTATGGAAGAGACCCAAGATACTTCAGCTTAGGGAGTAAAGGGAATTTGGTTTGAACCAGGTTGGAAAGCAGGAAAACGTATCAACTTTCTCCAGGGATCTTCATAGCACCCTCACAATACTGGTGGCCTATGGGTGTCTATAAGCAGCCCAATATCCTAGGTTCCAGTTCCTATGGAGCTGGTGATCCCTGATGCTACGCCCCGACCATTCTCGCAGGAAACACACGATAGCCTAGAGGTCCATCCCAGCAGAGGCAGCCCAAGCATAGTAAGGTGCTCAGCAGCAAGCACCTCACGAGTACACCACAGTACTTGCTCCACAGAATCTGCTACTCCGTACCTGATTCGACTTACCAATCTTGGTCAGGTGGTACCTAAGTAGACAGCGTCCCGTAAACAGATCACACACCGTTTGTATCCTTAATCTCTAAGGAGTGAGGACCTCTCTTAAGGTTCTGATAAATAACCTTGACCACATTTGGCCAGGCACTTCCTTCCCACTTATCAACCTCCTTATTCAAGTGTCTCTTGGTCCTTGCCTACTCAAAGTACCACCACAAGACGTGCAAATCCATCTCTCACCTGTCAGCCTCCTCATTCCCTTCTATTCCTCTATGACCTGGCACCTAACACAACGCCAAAGTATTCTCGTTTGCCAGGGCTTCAAGTGCCCTTACAGCTCCCTGCGCACATATTGGTATTTTCATCACTATAACTTTTGTACAGATATTTCTGGGTGAGCCAATTTGGCGGTCGTTTTCTCTCAATTGGGTTCAAACCCATTTTACCAAATTTTGTTTTTCATACTAAATAAAAATGGAAAGATCCAAAGAAAACTCAGTATGTTTTCTTCATACTACGTAGGGCAAAGGTAAGTACAGGGTTTACAACGTGGAAGATAATTCAGGGCCTTGACGCTGAATGTTATGAATGAAGACACGTCAGTTTGTTTATACATAAAAGGAAACGCCTCTTCAATCAAGAAGTATCTGCATTCAACTCCTATGATAGAAGAGAAAGACGCTCATACGAATTTATTGATAAGTTGACTGTCTTGAAAGAAATAAGGAAGCACTCAGTCAGGAGAATTAATTACTAGAGAGCATATGTCCTCAGGATGGGCTACTTCAGTGCTGGCTAAGTCTCTCGAGCTCCAATTATTTTAAAGAAAGAAGGATACGAGTAGGCAGGTGCCTGTTTATGGACAACTACACACGAATAAAGATAACAACGCCTGTGTTTAAACTGTGTCGCCCCACAAAAGATACACTTGAGTTAAAACTGTAGCTGAGGTACAAAATAACCATCGCAAAGGCCACTTTGGAAGGAGACAAAAATACCGGGCGTGGGGCAGGAGAACGCCTAACTTTGGAATCTTGAACAGGAAGAATCGTGTTGTAGTAAAAATATAAATATCTGTGTTTCAAACTAAGTCAGTTTGGGCTCTCGAAGAAGAACATTCTGGAAGAAAACGTAGTTGGAGGCACATTATAGCAGTAGACTGTACTGGAATATGCGATAAGAGACGAGGACACTGGCGTTCAAACTATTCGGCTATTCGCCACAACACATTTCAGTATATACAAAGACACAACCATCGTCAGCCTATTTTGGAAGAGGGCCACAACATCTAGTCGTGTCAAACAAAAACAAAACACGAAAACTCAACTATCGAATGTTGGTCAACAGTGTACACTGCTACAGAAGAACTAAGGCCAGGTTCGTTCCATATTGGTACGGTTTCACTCAGCCCGGCACAGCAATTGAGGTCCAGGGTTCACAAAGGAAACAGAGACCCCACACAGGCGCCAGTTCAGTAGAATTGTGGCTAAACAAAACCGTCAAAACTTGTCAAAGCTCGATTAATTCATTGACCTCGGAAATATGATTGGCAGATTCACCCACCGAATTCGATGAAATTTTAGTCATAAATTAACTTACGAATTTGAAACTTGACATTTACATTACGAATAGGCGATGTAGAGCACTTTTAGATATTACCGCGCCTGCTACCCTCGTATTGAGGACAGTGGGTCTCAAATTATTCAAATTTGCCTCAAATATTGTCTCATCACTAGATAACCTGCAAATGGTGAACGAGTTCCACGTAATTTGCCCCACTTCGAAATTTGAGTCGATGATGTACTGTTTTGCACGATTTTTTACGATAATATCAGGTGCGATGCATCACAAAACTTTCCTTGGCCTCACGTCCAGTAATCAAATACGTTTTACTTTCCGCTACCCCAAAGAGAAAGGAAATCATAGTAATCGTTATAGTAATCTTCAGATCTTTACGTTTTGAGGCCTACTGAGTCTAAAAAACCTAATTTCGGCTCACACGATTTAAGGCATATGAAGGCAGACAAGATAGTAAAATAACAAATGACGAGTAAATAGTTTAAACGTGATCAGGATACAATACAACAATTGCAACAAAACAATTATAGGGGTCGAAATTGAAGGAACTTTCTCTTCAATCCGCATGTAGCAGAGGTGTATGGACATTTCAGGATTATATTTTGGGGCGTTTCTTCACATTAGCGGCAGATAGTAGAGTCAGTTAGGTCAAAGTCGTTGAGGAAGACGTCTGTTTTATAGTTTCCTGTTCGTAGCCTGACCAACTTTTTTTACAACTCACGGTGATTTTTATTTTATTTTTACAAGGCCCTTCGCCGTTTTGGAATAATCTGTAGGGGAAATGATGGGGGGGATTTATTGTGCTGCTCTCGTCAAATGAGAAAAACGAGCAGTGCATATCAACACCCAACTTTCCACCACCCCCGTAAGTTCGAACACCACTTACATATGTGGGCGCTATATCTTCGTTCAACGCATTTATACAGAACAAAATGTAGGGACTAGTTAGCTGAGAGTACTCCGTAAGTTTGATCGAAATCGTTAGAGGTGTTTTTGACAAAATTGGAATACCGATAAATTAATATTCGACAAATCTCCTTTTCTGAGTTAACTTGGCTTATATCTCCGTTCAACATACCTATACAGAAATAATTACGGAGAACGAAATGTGGGTATAGGTAGCTCAAAGACACTTCATAAGATTGATCACATCTGGTGAAGCAATTACCCTCGAATTTACGGAAATGTTCGATAAAACGTTACTTTCGACACATTTTCATTTTTATCTCTGCTTTTATCTCTGCTAGAGAAGCATTTATTGAGAACAATATATAAGTGCTAACTATTCGCAAACATCCTGTGAGTTTGGTGAAAATCGTTGAAGATGCCAAAAAGCGTAAAAACCCTGGAAATGATTACACAATGGTTTATTATTCTCATGAACAGCTTGACCTAGTATTACTGCACCCATCCCATTCGATTCAGCATCGAATACTAGTAAACCATACGAAACATGACCTGGCTACAATGGAACTACGGAAACTAAATATTCCCCCGGCGCCAGGCGCCCGTAAACGTCTGCAGGCGTTTATGATCCGATGGAGGGGTGTGTGGAGGAAGTGGCCTTGGCGCCCCGTCGGGCAAAAAGAGTCAAAAGGGCGTTGTGAGTCGAGCGGGCGGGTGATTGAGTTTGATATGATGGGAGGGAGGGAGTATTAACGACGAAACGTTGGCTTCCGCTGTAGTTCCTGCGTTATACTGCGTTTCGTTGATTTTTTTAACCATTTTTTGCATAGCAACCATGGGCTTTGTCTGATCGGATTTCCGAGATAGCGGGCACAACTAGATACCGAATGGGATTTTTGTGCGAAAGAACGAATTTTTCAGACCACGTTAAAGGCAACATAGGGAAAACATAGGGTTATTATTCAGAATGAATAATAAACCAAAACCTATTTTAGCTTAATAGACCTAGATCTATATATCTCCGTTCACCGTATTTTCATGGAGATATGTATACAATAGAAAAGTTTTGTACTGACTAGTAGAACATAAGTTGAAATGTCTTTACATCGAAAGCGCTTGCCCACAGTAACTCACAAGCCAGAGGAGACGGACTCACCTAACAGGTACGTTAACTTTAGTTATAAGTTGAAAGTTTCATCAAAATCGTTCGAGCCGATTACAATACTTTTCTATCCTTAATAAAGTTTACGTATCTGTTATGTCCTTCTGGCGGACATATTGCTTTAATACTTTTCTTTCCCTTTGGGTAGCGGAAAGTAAAAATACTTAGTGTTTTGATCACTATGTTAACCGTAGTTAGTTTTGAGTGGATTTTGTTCATACCCTTATTTTCGCCTCCCATGGTGAACTGCGGGGTAGATATAATGTTTGAGCTGATTTGGCTCAGCGGTTTTACTCTAAAAATAATAATAATGTTTTTAGGACTCAGCACGAAACGTAAAGATCTGAAGAAAACTCAACTTTTTTTTCCAGCCGATTACAGAACTTTACTTCCTACTCTGTACAACCAAGGAAAGTTAAATAAGTCATATTTCCCACATTGGACTATCTCAAATCTCCTTTGATTCTAACTCAGTGCTTGCTCCAGACCGAACCCAAAAGCGAACTTACACAAGTTTACATTTTTTGTCCTTTTTAGCTTACAATATTTCTAGTCCATATAATTAACTATTATCCCATTTGCACATCTTTTCTCAAATCTATGTTAATCTATGCCAAAAAATTTCGTTCTTCGGGTGTAAATTTTAATTTAGTTCTAAAATGGAATTGTTCTTTTCAAAACAAGTTTTAGTTCGTTTTTAACGCTACCTTCCTTTTTTAGGTAGGTAAGCTGACAAAACTGGGGAAAAAATAAAGAAATTTCGGTATTGCAGGTTTTGCCTAATGCCCTTGGGCTGTGAGGTCACCGATTGGCGTTCAATTTTGAATTTCAATTTCAACGAGATTAATCGTTTTAGCAACACTCCAGACCACATTTTGAGACATCAAAGCGATGAAATGGGAATATTTCAGTTGCAGTTCTGGGGTAGAACAGGTAAAATTAGGCTCGTGGGTTGAATGTGTTAATAGGAGAGGGTTGAGGGGGGAAGTAGAGCTGTGAGTTCGCAAAGTACGTGCCAACTACTCCACCGTGATGCATGTCGTAACTGTTAACTAATAAGAAAAATGTTGACTCAACAGAGAACTGATTTTTCGCCAAACATCGAAGGAACTTTCGGAAAAAATAGTTAGCCACTTATGGTCAACATTTGGGTCCTTCATCTCCTGGACTGAAGTACTTGCTTTCTTTCTGCGGCGAAGGTTACCCTGACGAGATGGTGGGGTTCGAAACGGTCCATCGACCTGATTGGAACTGGATGAATGTGAAGACGTCTGGGAGGTTTTCCCAGGTGACTTTAAGCTGTGCCGAATGAAACCGTACAATAGTAAAACGAACCCTGTGGAAGAAGACACCTGGGATTGGCGTAGCTATACAAGTAGAACAGGTGCATTAAATAGAACTCGAAAGAGTGACAGAAGAAATGCAAAGTTGGATATTGTGCTGGAAGAGCTTATTAAGGAGAAAACGAACGGCTCGAGCTATTTTCACAGAATAGACGTCAGTGTTTGAGACCACTATAAAAGAAGACAGTGATTTGGATACAGTTGGTGTGACTCCGATTCAGTACCGCAGTAGAAATAGTATCTAGTCCCAATAGATTGGCGATACGTAGTAATTTGAGATCAGTCAACACGTGGAAGAGCAACTGCGTTGAACACCAGGCGCTTCCGAAATCAAACCAAGTATTAAAAATAGTTCGTATCAATTCGTTATAAAATACTAAATATAGACATTGAACAGCCTGAACGAAACAATTAAGTAGAATTTACATTTAACGATAAATATTTATAAATTCAACGGGCACAACTCAAACGGTTGACCGAATTAACTTCGAGCGGGCGGTAGACACAAAAATAGTCTTCGAAAAACCTCAACTATTCACACGGCGAGTTTCTTTCAACCAACTCGGCGCTTTGGCACAAATGGGATAGTTTGCACTGAATTTCATAAAACGACGGAACGCTCGGCTTGGAAATTAAGAAACGGGATTGGAGGGGTGGGGGTGGGGTCAACAATTCTGTCGTAGTTTGGGCGCATGAAGGCGTGACGTCGTGTAGAGTTAGGCGGGTTCAGTACGATCTCGCGCTACCAAAAGTGCCCATTTTCGATTGAGATGTCAGGGAGTCACAAAGGGCGTTCTCCACTCCTCTGACAGTATCCTCGTGCCCTTCACACCTTGCAGCACGAGCACACCAGGCGCTCAGGAGCAGAACCAGCCTTCTTCCTTCGCATTAGTTTCTTTTTCATTCTCTTTACACACCTAGAGAGGTCCCCAAGTTGAAGGATTCTAAGGCTTTCCGACGGTTCTCAGTTCTATTTAACAAACAGCTCTGAGCCGTTCCCCAAATCGACAGGGAGCTGCTCTGTAGAAATAGCATTGAATTTGTTTAAAAGGAAAGTTGAACGATGCCTGACGCCCGTTAGAATTTCAGACTCAAGGGGATGAAACTAAACGACCCGATTCGATTGTAATGCGCTGCGTAGAGCGTGCGCAACTACCGTAAATAAAAAATGAACAAGGAAAATAATTTGACAACTTCATCGCGCGAGCTCCCAGTTGGTTGAAGAAAATCGGGGAGGAGCCGGATCATTCAACGTCATACGTTGAATTCAGGAACGACATTCTTAAGACTAAGACAGTTTTAGCGTAGAGATGTAAAACTCCTGTTCCTCGAAATCTATGTCGTTTATTGGCGTGAAAGTGCGACTGAAGACAGTCATGTCGACCGAACGGGGTCTCGAGGGAAGAATGGCATCGCCGTGCGCCAGCAAGGAGGTCGACGAGGTTCTGGAAGGAGGCGACAGAGGAGTTTTCTCTTGAGCTTCTAAAGCAGGTTCTACGGTTATCGTTTCAGTCTTCCTTATGTTGTCTACGAGGAGGTTTGAGAGCTGTAATACAAAATGAGCAACTTTATTCTCGCACTGATGCAAAAATAGCGAATGTAAAGGCGGTTTGCGCCACGACCGAGACAGGAGACTGCGACAAGTATCTTGGTCTCTTCAGCATCAACTGTGAGTCAAGACTGAGAATGCAACCGAAATTGTGATTCATTCCGTATCGTGGTCTGTCGACTTTGTCACTAATTTTTAAACTGATGGAAAGGCAAATAGAGTTACTGTTGAAGGAAGAAGGAGACGACGATTTACTCTTGTATTATTATTACAAATCAAAGAAAAGATAGCGCAATATATTCGACTACAGGCCAAGAAGGACCATTTTCGCTATTAGTGAAGAATATTTATTTATTGTTTGTTCAGGACGTATTTTCGGCTCAATAAAACAGTTTGATTATGTGTTACGAAGTGAAGAATAACATTAAGAAAAATTTGGCGTTAACTCTAAGTAAGTTTGTTCAGGTAAGAGGCAAATTTGCCTGCACGGTGTCAGAAAGGATGCAAAGAGCTGTAGATATCATCCAAAGATGGTGTGACAAGGAGGGACTCTATATAAATCCAGCCAAGACCACCATGGTGTCATTCAGCAAACGAAGAAACCAAGGCATAGTATCACCCACCATGCAAGGCTCCACATAAACACAGAGGTGAAATACCTCGGGGGTGACGCTGGATAAGCAGCTCACATGAAATCAGCGTGTGAGATATGCAGTGCACAAGGGCATGCAGGAGGTTGTGCAGCAAATCATGGGGCATAACTCCGAAAATTATGGAGTGGCTCTATAAGGGGATAATAAGACCCCGTGTCACTTATGCCTCCACGGTGTGGTTAGCAGTTCAGGGGACTCTCCAACAACAGCAGCGACAGGCGTGCCTAGTTATTACAGGGGCAATGAATACTTGCCCTACTGCTGCAATGGAAGTCCTTTTGACCATCTCACCTCTCCATATACATACTCAGAGGACTGCTTACCTGGGAGCGTCAAGGCTTTTGCAGACAGGGAATGTCTCCACCAGGGTTAAGGCAAGCCTTCAAGTAACTAGACAGTTTAATTTTTGTCCTGCCCTTGCTACTGACGTTATGCCAGAGTGGAAGAACTTTCAGTAGTCATTCGGGGTCAGCATCTACTCACGGGAACGATGGGAGCAGGAGACATTCCGGACCAAGGTGGGCGCCCTGCGGTGGTACACCGATGGTTGAGTCATGAGAGGCAGAGCTGGACTGGGCATTATGAGGCCCAACTACAGTCTTGCTAATCCGCTGGGAGAGTACGCCATGATATTTCAAGCTGAAATCCTAGCTATAAAGACCTGTGCGGAAGAGATCCTGAACAAAGGGCTCAAGGGCAAGCGGATCTACATTTTCTCAGACAGCCAGGCCGCCTTAAAGGCCATCGCAGCCTATAGTTTTAGGTCTAAGCTGGCATGGGAATGCCTCCATGCGCTCAAGCAGCTCAGCGCCCATAACAGGCTCTCCCTTATCTGGGTGCTGGCTCACAGGGGGCATGAGGGCAATGAAAAGGCTGATCTCCTTGCGAAAAGGGGCACAGAATCCCTAACATCAGGCCTGAGCCCTACGTATGACGAAGAGTCACCTGAACCATCTGGTGCTTCGATGGGAGATACAGGAAAATAGCGCCCATTGGCATTGCCAGCCACGACTAAGACAAGCGAAAAGGTTGCTGACACTCTCTAGAAGAGATCTGAGAGTCTTGCTTAGCTTCCTCACTGGACACTGCCCACTCAGGTATCCCCTCAACAAGATTGGCCTCTCAGAGGCGGTGGAATGCAGACTTTGCAGTGAGGAGAACGAGACGGCAGAGCACATCCTATATGAATGCCCTGCCTTAGCAGTTAAACGCTTCGAATATTTGCTCAGGGGACTATTGAGCCCCACATCCTAGCGGAATCTGTGGTGGGGGGTCTTCCTAAGGGGGGCGGGGACGCCTTCTACTAAGAAAGGGCCAGTGTCACAATAGGCCCATGTGTGGCTGCAGTGACCAAGAGGCCTTGTCCCGTATGCCCTCGGGGGAAAAAAACAAAAGTAAGTTTGTTTTAACTTTTGTACAATTATTCTGGTCGAATTCGTCGTCGAAAATAATTTTGATTGGTCGAAACGATTCATTAATAAATTCGTTTCGTGTTATTGGAGAATCGTACGACGAACTCGTACAGGGGCGTACACTTGGTCCATTGGAGATCATATTCAGAGATGACGCTAAATATTTTCGTAATCTTCGTCACCAAATGCAGTCATTTTTCAGGTAAATGCAGGCGCTTTTCGACACAAGACACCACTTGTCTGAGGCGGAGACAGTCTTCCTGTCTCCGGTCTCGTGTATCTGTCGCTCTTGCGAGCTGACAACAATATAAAGTCCCATAGAAAGTGATGCAAGCAGTCCTATCTCTGTCTCCTGTCTCGGTCGCGGCGCAAACCATATATTAGTGGAAGCAAGGCAACAACAGAATCAAATAACAAATTCTACTAGCACAATGAATGTGAAAAACTACCTCTTGGATTCCAGTAAGAGCCAATTGCCCTTGAACGTCTTCGTGATCAACACTCTTCGCCAATACGTTGTAGTACTGAACCAACTTCATGCTGCACAAGGACATGATGCTCTGCGACTGTTTCAACTCTTTAAGAAGCCTCTCAGGGTCCTGGGGATAAACATTTTAGAATCGTTTTCGTTCATTGAGAAAATAAAAACGAATGAAGACCAAACTTACGTTCAAGAGATATCCGTCAATGACGCCACGGTTGCTCCTGTAGGTGGAATTTAGATGGGACGAATGAGGGTTTCTGAAACGACCAAGCAAATGTCATGGTTCTCGTCATCAGTCATCAATCCTCATTTCAGGTGAGTACCAAAACTAATTCAATCGGTCAAAGTCAATCCTGTTGTGTCAGTCCATCTTCCCTGGTTGTTGGTTTACTGTGGGTGAATGCTTTCGAGGTTGGTTGATGCGTAGTGACAGGGCAACCACATCTCAGAATTTCCCTCACTTTGATTAGGGTATTGGACTTGGACCGACATAAAGAAAATTTAGCTTCTCCCAAGTAGTTGGTTATTTCCTAACCCCGTCATTTTCAATCTTGTCAAGGTCCAATGGCAGAAGAAATTGTGAATGGAGGAGTGTGGAAGATGGATGAAACGACTCTACAGGGAGGTATAGCCATGGCTGGAGCTTTGACATGGTGAGGTGAGCTATGACTTCACCCAGATGCTAATGACCCTGTTCTGCAAGGACATAGGGAAGGTAGAAGAAGCGAGATGCATCTACTGCTGCGCAGAATGGGACGGTACGAAGCACACATTCTTCCAGTGCTGCTGTTGGAGGGAACGAAGGCAGCATTCTACAGACTGCGTCAGGAGATAAGTTCTGGCACAATGGGTGGTCATTATGCTCCACAGTCCAGACTACTGGAGCGGGATTTCCGTGAAGAATCAGCGGGATTTCGTCGGGCAGGTGTCCGAGGAAGGGGAGGGCCGCCTGTGGGAGGAATATTATCCTCGCTGCCCCAACCAAGATGATAATTCTCCCGCTCCTCCCAAGCGGGAAACGTAGGGAAAAGATGTAGAGATGGAGCAGAAATGCCGGTAGGATCTCCTGCCCGGCCTGATGCAGTGTGAGAAATAGTTGGCTGGTGCTGAGGAGGATATGGTTTAGGATATGACCTTGCTGCCTCGTACACCCCCCCCCCCACCCAAAGCCCAACATTCCACACACGTCCACTCTCCTCTTTTACTCACAATAAACAACCAAGCTTCTCGCTTCCAAGTTCTGTCTGTTTCTATTGGTCAAACGGTAAGCCCACGAGCCCTTTTACCAATTCACATTTAATTTAAAAGACAATAGCACTCTCATGAAGTATTCAACTTCTCTTGTGCGCATGTCAATTCTGCTGATGTACAGCTTCTCTCCTGTACCAGGTCTATTTTCTTACAGTCAAATGCTCTCTCTCTCTTTCAATGCAGTGGGGTCCTTCGAGTAATACGTGCCGATATTAATTATTGTTATGGTTACAATAAGTTTGTACTAACGATGATATATCAACGAATAAAACCATAATCTTACATCAGGAGAGATGGCGGCTTTACGTTATTCCTGTTCACAGCCACAGCCCGAGTTGAAGCTCCGCCGTTTCTCTTCGGGACTGAGTTGGTAGTAGGAGATGGAATGACGAGCTTCGGAGGAATTTTATGCGCCTGAAACGAAAAAAAGTTTGATTTGTGACGAAGATGTAGTTAAATGAGTGAAGCATTACGACAAGAGCAACCAAACTCACTCACAGCAGGATTTTTGAGGTGTAAAGCATAATCGATGATGAGCGATATATCTGAGACCCCGGGATACCTCATCAATGTCGTCAGACAATTGGCGTAGTCGGACTCCAACACTACAACAACACACACAGAAGACAGACTGAAGACGTTTCAGAAGACGACCAGTGATTGAATATTGTCATTTTATGTAATTGAATAATATTTTATTTCATTATTCTCTGAAAATAAATGTGATCCCAAAGAGTCGATAATTTGATTTGGTCAAAGGTAAGATTTTGATTCTTCAACACCTAATTCCCAGCAACCAGTGAACTTCACGAAGTTGAAACTCAGAGGAAGCTACAACTTGACAACTTCCTCTTGAAGCATTGACGGTAGTACCGAAACTTTCACCTATACTCACGTCTTTTTCTTACAGCAGTGAGCATAGCCACGACAACGTAGTTGACGAGGTCGAAGCTTCGATTTTCAGCGAATATGGCATCCCACAAAACTAAAAGATCCTGGAGAGGAAATTCTCTACCAAACAGCAGCCTCAACCAACGTCTGAAAGGTCAAAAAAGAGTGTTAGGTCGAAGAAACTGATTTATGTTTATACCATGCGAGATTTATTATGAAAAAATTCCACTGTAATTATTTTGGTCTCAAAATATTTGGAGAATTATTGGGCTGCCCTAGTAATTTTCCCAACGATGAAAATTGCATAGTACAATTATCTCATTTGCCGTGTCAGAGGTTGTAGGGGATGTCACCAAGGGGTGAGAGTGTGATTGCCTCGCAACCACGCTGCCAACTACAAAAAATTGACAATAACAGCGCGAAGGTCTCAACTAAGAAACTGATTTCATAAACTAGGGTTTCGAAAACAAAGATCTGTAGGAAGCTTTCGGTTTTGACAAGCCCGCGCGATCTATCGGATGATGAATGAACTAAAGTAGTCTTCACTTTCGACGTTTTCGAGCTCCTTGCTCCCTATCAACTCCTGTTCCACTCTCTTCCCGACCAAAGGCTGGCGGATGGGAAATCGAGTCGCCAATTGAGCTCTTTCGGGCTCATGATCTCCTGTTCCACTCTTTCCCCAGTTAGCGCTCTCGACTAAAAAAATATCATGTGCATCACACAACTTTCCTTAGCATGAAAGCATGAATTCACTAGTTTCCATGCATAATTCAATTATTCATTTACTACGCATTTAAACTAGGTAACTTAGGGACTTGCTCTGACTATTATTTGCTACAGATGCGGCTGTAGACACGATTTTTATGAGAAGGATAAATACCGGATGGACACTTTTCCAGAGTTATCCGGGTAAAAATTCTTAGAAATAGTAGTAACTGAAACTATTGAAATTCCGGAATTGCGAGTAGCCCGTGTACATTTTATGACCATTGTTAAAGACTCATTGTATAGATACTTCGTTGGACTACTATCTGAATTTTTCTGAAGATCGGTGTAATCTTTGAGAGATATTTATAAGGAAAATACTGCGCTATAATCGATTTTCGTTGAAATGCTTGGTAATTTATTGTGCTGCTCTCGAAAATTCAGAAAATTGAGAATTTCATGGTATTGTCGTGTCATTTGGCGCTGTCTATACAAGAAACTTAATCACTATCTTTAGAGTTTTAAAGAAAAAACTTAACTGTTTTGATGACTATGATAACTATAGTTAGTGTAGAGTGTGTTAGTGCTCGTACTCTTATTTTTTCGTCCCAGAGTGGCGCTAGATATCAATTTCGAGCTGGTTTAGTTCAGCGGTTTTCTCTCAATCGCGTTCATACACACACACACACACGAACACAGATCATTTAAACAAATCTCGTACTTCGAGAACTGGATTTACTTTAGGCCGATTATATAACTAGAGTAGTAGAGCGAAGAAAATGAATAATTAAATCTGGATATTTGCGAGTTTGACGTGTTGACGCGATCTATCGGATGCCGAATGGACTAAAGCAGTTTTCTCATTTGCCGCCGAAATGCGAGGCGAAACGATTTGGCGCTTTCGAGCTCCTTGCTGCTTATGGTCTTCTGTTTTACTTTCTGCCCAAACAAAGGGAAGTGGTTGAAAACCGATTTGGAGCTACTGAGCTCCTTCTGGCTCATGATCTCCTGTTCCTCTCTTTCCCCAACCAAAAGGGAAAAGTCTGGAACTCGTTCGAAATTGTGCGAAGCATCAATCGCAACCTTTCTTCAGCATTTACGTATGGCAACTAGTAAAATCTGTTTTTCATTCAACTCATACGAACTAGGTAGAAAGTAGCTCAAAGTTTTTTATATAAACTAGTGGCGTTCAAGATAACAGAATTTATGGACCCTACTACTTATTGGGTAATGGGGCACATGAGACAGCCAAATAGATTACAGATTACAACTTACAGGTAATTGTGCTAATACACTTGTATACAAAACAAAGATACAGTCTTCCGACAGTCATGGTACAAAAACGACTTGAGTTCGTCATTTCACAATCACTTAGATGGCTTTTGTGTCATTTTCGCGTCAATCTTCTCAGTAGGTCGATAACATCGTGCAAATGGACTGCTTCAGTGTTCACACCTTTCAACCTTTCAGTCGCTCCAAATGGACGATTACAATTGTCATTATGCATTATGCCCTCATCGATAGTTTCCACCTCAAAATCATGGCGAAACCTATCATCCCGAATGTACAGAGGAGATGTGCTGCTGAGCACACTGTTTTGAAAGTGCTGTACGATCTTCCGATTGTTCTGAGTTGCGCACAATAAGTCCATACTGGCTTTAGGTCTAGCTTGTGTACTGCCCAAGGAACGAAACTATTGAGAGGAAACGGTATCTAAATGTTGACATTAAGGCGTTCATATTTTCCAGCAGGTTGTGTCTCCTCCTTTCCTTGCCAGATAACAATTTGATGTCAGGATGTGGGATTTACCTTGGGAACTCTCCTCTCAAGAACAGGAGCAGTCAGAGACTAGAAGCAGTTAGTTATTTGCTCCAATCAAGTCAAATGCCAATCAAAAGGATGCGACAGTTCCAGAATCCATCACACGAGCTTCCAATCAGTAAGACACGTGTTATACGGAACTCTACCCATATCAATAACCAGGCAGTTGGCTAGTTACACGATAGGACAGGATTTACATGGCACTAGAATACTCCTCATGACTGGGGGCAACTCAATCACTCCACCCCCTCATCGGTGGGAGAGCACAGGATTTGTGGATTAATGTTTGGATGCATGTCAGCTAATCCATCCTTTGCAACATCAACAGTAAGATAAACGATGAGCCACAGTCAGTAAAATCTTGAAGTACACCTTGTATACACTGTATCTCCGAGGGTTCAGGAAGAGTCAGTGTTCAATTTCGGAGAAAACCCCTGTTTATTTTGACGATAGACAAAGGGGTCGCAGGACGGTCACCTGACACTGGTGGGGACGCTGGAAGGGATCGCCTCTCCCTCTCCGATTGTTCCTTGTCTTCCAATTTTTTGGCTCATTCTGTTCCAACTTTCTTCGGAAACAAGAGCCGTCTTATACCCCTTCCTTTTCACCCCTTTTTCTATGTGAAAAGTGCAAAAGATTCGGTCGTCTCGTCAAAAAACCCATCCATGCCTGCTTACTTTTCTTAAAAGCGTTGGCGCCAATCGAAGAGCGGGGTGAGTCCTGTTCCATTTCCTCATTCCATTTATATTTTTCCGAGTGTATTCTTTTTCCAGGTGCTCGCTGGTTGAGGGTGATTCGTCCAGCGATCAGAACCACACGGATGGTATCAAGTTTAGAAGTTCTAGTATGATTACCCACCCTCGTGATAATTGTTATTTAGGGGTACCTTTGAGCTTCATGGTGATAGTCCGCCAAGCTACTTGAGTAAAATATTTGGTGCGTTGCAACACACAACTTTCCTCAGCTCTACGTCAATTCACTTTCTATTTGGCTTTGTGGCACTTAATCAATTCATTTACCACTCAGTTCATTTGAACAACAACAGTCAAACAACACTTCACAGCAGCAGGAAGCGGTAGCGCTTACAGTTCCAGAATCTATTGTGCTGCTCGTACTCATTTCAGAACCATTATTGAGCGATTGGTAAGAAGATAATTAATGAGGCTGTGAACACAAATTGTTTGAAGAAGGACAGTTATTACTTTTGCAGAGTTATTGGGTAAAAACGTTTAGAACTGGTAGTAAGCGAAACGGCAGTAATTGAAACTCAGGAATTTCAGGAGTGAGCCCCATGTATCTCACGAGCGTTTTTAACACTCACCCTTTAGGTACTGGATTGGACTACAATACCAATTTTTTTAACATTCTACAAAATTCCAGCGGAGTTTATAAGGAAAAAAGTAAAAAACTGCGCTAAAAACGCTTTTCGTCGAAAATTTTGATAATTTATTGTGCTGCTCTCGTCATTTACCCACAAATGGGAATTTTAGAGTATAATTGCCTTATTGAGAGCTATCGGTATAAAAAATGTAATCAAAATCGTAAGAGCCATTTTTGAAAAACACAATTTGGTGTTTTGATCACTATGATAGCTATAGTTAACTTTCGCTGGATTTGGCCCATACCCTTATTTTTGCGTCCCATGGTAACCTGTAGGCTAGACATCATGTTTGAACTGATTTGGTACGGTGGTTTTCTCTAAAAATCGCGCTAAAATCGAATTCATCGAAAGTTTTGGTAATTTATTGTGCTGCTCTCGTCATGTTCCCACAAATGAGAATTTTATGGTATAGTTGCCATATTGGGAGCTACCAATATAAAAAATTTAATCAAAATCGTTAGAGCCGTTTTTGAGAAAAAAAATATTTGGTGTTTTGATCACTATAATAACTATAGTTAACTTTCGGTGGATTTTGTTCAAACCCTTATTTTGGCGTCCCATGATGAGTTGCGGGCGAGATATGAAGTTTGAGCTGATTTGGTACGGTGGTTTTCTCTAAAAATCGTTCACAGACACACATACACACACACAGACCCACAGACCATTTTCCCAAATAGTGTTTTTCGGACTCAGGAGGGTCTGAAACGTAAAGATCTGAAGAAAACTCAAAATATTTTTTCAGCCGATTACATAACTTTCCTTTCTACTTCGTAGAGCCAAGGAAAGTAAAAAACCCTGCAAATTATTACACAACGGTTTATTATTCGGATAATCAGCTTGACCTAGCATTAATGCTCCGAGACCCATCCTGTTCGATTCAGCATCGAAAAATATCATAATTAAACCCAAAAAAAGGTCGAAAAGAACTGAATCGTAATATTAAAATAAACAAAAAAAAACACGAAAGTATCTAGAAAAAACTGAATTTTAAAATGAAAAAATGAAAACATGCACGCTAAATGCTAATATCAAAATTTAACCAAAAATCTATGAAAAAAAAAACAAAATGAGAATGAAACGAAAGAATCTAAAAAAAATTGAATCGTATTAAAACCAAAACGTCGGGGACATTGGAGCGGGCGCGCTCGAAGCGAAAGGTGAGTTGAGTGGAGAGCGGGAGGCGGAGTCGTTGGGAGGGAAGCGAGCGGGAGGCGCACTGCTCGCTCGCCCTCGAGTTTTTTAATGAGACGGGCGGGGCGGGAGGAATTCAAACGACGAAACGCTTGTAGCTCCCGCGTTGTACTGCGTTTCGTTAATTTTTTTAACCGTTTTTTGCCCATTACAACCACGGGCTTTGTCCGATCGGATTGCCGAGATGGCGGGCACAACTAGATACCAAATCGGATTTTTGGGCGAAAGAACGAATTTTTTAGACCACGTTAAAGGCACAAAACGGCCCGGACGGCGGACGGGTGACGGCGGACGGGTGACGGCGGACGGATATTGCAAATTTGGAATCTCCATGTCTTGAAACGTAAAGTATCAAATTTTGAGGGGGGGTTGTAAAAAGTTTTTCGTGACCGAAAACATAGGGTTATTATTCAGAATGAATAATAAACCAAAAAGAGGGATTTTCCCTAAACAACTTTTAGCAGTCATATTGATAAGGAAACAAACCTGTATCTTAGCATTTCATTTCTGTGTCTTCTTAATTCTATTTTATTCTAAATTCTGACTTTCTTAAACGGTGAAAATGTAATTTTTGCGACTTTCCTCTTAATTTAGGTTTATTGTAGTCGCAAAATTTTGCCCAATTTAATCCTGAATTCCCTGAGGATGGTTGCGACTGCAGCGGTAGTTCCAGAGCAAAACGCGAAACAGCCTCTAGGTAATCTTTGTTGTGTCAGTACTTGACCTTCTTGGGGGCCCATCGATCGCCAAAGGCACTCTTTTCATTCTACTCTCGACTAATCTACCAGGCAAACCAAACCAGGTCTATCAAGTGCCATGCTATCCGGAGTAAGGGCTGTTCCAGAGCAACTGCATTCTCTCCTCTTTGCTCCAAATTCGAGGTGGGGAGTGGCTCAAACACGGAGAGAACTGAATCGAGAGTGCTCGCTCAGGAGATGACCACCGAGCGTTCTTCCTCCTAATTGGAAGTTATGGTGTATATTATTTCTGTTCAATGAACTGTCAGATGAACATATACCCTTAACAATGTATACGTAGAGATCTGAAGAAACCCGAACGTTTTTGACACGGCAACATATTAACTGCACATGTTGATTTCATAATTAATTAACCCCCATCTGAGATGATTGTATTATTCAAGCCCTACTGAAGAAACCCGGTTAAATAAAAGCAAAAACAATTCATGTTCCATCATATTTAACTGACTTTCTTCAATAGTTCGAAAAACCTCATTTCCGCGTATGGCTGTCGTTCGTTTGAGAACGGCTGAACCTATTGAACTGGTTCTTTTTTGTTTTGTTTGTTATTTCGTACAGACGCGAAAATGAGGTTATGCGCGACTTCGGTCGATGGGAAAGGGAAGGGGGGGGAGGAAAATGTACCGAAAACTAGGGTTTTTCGCATTTTTCTTGTAAACGGCTCCAACGATTTTGATTAAACTTCCAAAGTATACTGGTTAGGACAAAACTTTTCTCCACTATGAAAATACGGTGAACAGAGATACAAGCCTAAGGAGCAAAAATAGTTTTTTACGCTTTTTGGCAAAATGGTTCCAACGATTTTCATCAAACTCTGTTAAAAGAGAGTTCATTGAACAGAAATGAAAATGAAAATATGTCGAAAATAATGGTTTTTGAACTGTTGTGTACTTTCCCGAGTAATTGAGTCACTGGATTTAATCAATCTTATGAAATTTTTTTTAGCAACCTATACCCATATTTATTTCTCCGGGATAGTGTCCGTAGCTATCTGTTGAACGGAGATATAGGCAGCAATAGCTCGAAAAACGAGGTTTCTCGAATAATAATTTATTGGGTTTCCAATTATATCAAAAACGGCTATGACGATTAAAATCAAACTTACCAAGTACCCTCAACTAAGTAGTACCTACATTTTGTTCTTCATAAATGTTCCTGTCAAACCGCGTTAAACGAAGATAAAGCGCCCGTATATGTAGCAGGTCGTCGTATTTACGGGGCCGCGTAAAGTTGTGTGTTACCACGCACCAGTTATTTTATGAACGTGTTTTGTTAAAATCAGGAATAAAATGTTATAATGCATATTATATGCGTACTAATGGGTTTTACTTCCCATCCACTAAAGGCATACAGGAATACCGAGGCGATTAGTTAATATTCTTTTTATGAGCCATGGAGACAGAATATACTTCAAATATATAATTAGTAATTTTAGCCCAGAAGTAGTCTGCTGTACGAACACAACATTTTGAAGGTAGCAGATACTATTTACTGTTTACTGAGTTGCTGTAGATGCGATTCACGTCATTTTCAGCTGTCAACTATTCAATTTTTTTTTTTTTAATACTGGACAATTCTATTTCAGCGACTCTGCTTTGAAAATGCCACGTTTTTGAGGTGGCAGATAACATTTTATAGTAAAGCTGATGGATGTGGAACTCATTCACGTCATTTGCAACTATCTACTAATAAGTCAATTTTTGAGCCTTAAAATTCATCAAATTTTGACGTCGTCTGCTCGAAAGAGTCCTCAAAATGAGGATAGCAGACTAGGTAATTCTTAAAGTACTCCACTTCACCTACTCGTAAAATAAATTTCAAGTTTCAACTCTGTTGGTCATTTTTTGACCAAATTTTCGTCAAATTTTGACCTCGTCTGCACGAAAGAGTCCTCAAAATGAGGATAGCAGACTAGGTAATTCTTAAAGTACTCCACTTCACCTACTCGTAAAATAAATTTCAAGTTTCAACTCCGTTGGTCATTTTTTGACCAAATTTTCGTCAAATTTTGACCTCGTCTGCAAGTCGAAGTTCACGAAACTATTGTGGCAGACTCGGGTTTTTGGACTCAGTTACTTGATGCCAATCCACCATACAAATTTCCAATGTCAACTAATAAGTCAAAATTTGGTTCAAAATTCGACGAATTTTGATTGGCTCTGCAACTTAATGGCCAAGCATAGGAGGTAGCAGAGGTGTGAATTGGGAAAGTACAAGCCAATTCCTCAACTGTGGTAAATATTGTAACTATCAACTAATAAGTCAAATTTTGACAAATTTTGACTTTTTTGATGAGCCGCCATTTTGTTAGTCCATACTTCTGAGAGAGCAGACTTGCGGGGTGTTACCAAACAGTGAGGGAACTATCAGAAAAAATAGTAACCAACTTTCAACTCAACGGTCAACGTTTTTAGCCCTCGGCTCCTGGACTATTGAGGAAGAAGGTAACCTCTTGACAATGTGATACACAAAGTGTACCTTCCAAAGTTCTCATTTCTCGTCTCCCAACAGTTCTATATTTACTTACACCTATCTCCTTTTAATCTCCTCCTAGTTTCATATCTCTCTGTTTCAATTGGAAGATTATTTTATTTTATTTCTTTGTTTCGTATCCTTACGCTCATAACATGACTTCATGTCTCATCTGCTGCCTCCAACCTTAGACTACAAGCCAGACCAAGCTCACTGGTGCTGACCAATGAACAACAAACATTGACTTGCCAAGTCCAAGTAAGCAGGTGAACTAGGAGGAGCAGGGGGGAGGATAATTTCTCTCTTCGTCTCTCGAACAAAAGTCTTCACTTCATCTATAGCTCAAGATCTTCGAAGCTGCATCACTCTTCATTTCGGTTTCGTCTGTGCCACGATCAGAACGTTTTATTTTATCTTCATAATTTTTCATTTTCACGCAAGAGCAATTTTTATTTTCTTTTCATTTTGCCTAGTTTAATAAACCTGTTGATATAACAGGAAGGAAAAGGTTTTGCTGTTGAGATCCCCCTATGCGTTAACACTCTCTTATTTTCCCTCCGACCTCTGTTTCAGCCACGTCGGAGTATTAAAGTTGTAGAGGGTTAACTTATTTTGATCACCTGCTCATTACCCAACGCTTGTTTCCTAATTTTAGAGTTAGTTTCGTTTTTTTCTTTTGAGGTAGGCCTTCCAAACGCTATTTCATATCCAACTCATTGGCGTAAGGAATATGTTTGCCACTGAGGCAAGTAATTGTGATCAATTTCCAGACTGCGCCTACTTTGGCAATTTCAATCTCCTTTCGGCCGTCGGTTGTCGAGTTTGGAATACAGGTAGATTAAGCTTACTCACAAATGTTTCAGTATCATCTCTCCTACAGCCAGCGCTGCAGTGTCGTCTGCAAATATAGCAGTATTTGCTGATGTAGAGCAGACACAGGTGTGAGCTCATTATGCAGTGCAATGACAGCAAACGACTGAACGACTGAATTGTGATTTACAACACATTCCTCGCGTGTGGAGAGTGAACACCCAAGACGACTTTGCGTCTTATAAATTAGAATTACGTTAGCAACTGATCCGCTTCAGAAAACGCTAAAAATAACGAAGGCTTTTACAGACTTACTCACATTCCAAATAACGGCAGAGGAATATCCAATTTTACCAAGTGATCGTGTAGCTCGGGATCACTAGGCGCAAGAAGGTGCTCTTTGATCCAGTTCAATTGAGCCAGCACTTGATTTTCGCTAGCGTTGATCTGCTGAGAAATTGTTTTTTTTTTTTTTTAAAGATTTATCAAAGACGGACAAAAATAAGAGATTTCAGTAAACGGTGATTAGCGACTTACCGAACTTATTGAAGGGCCTGGGAAGTATCCTGTCGACGTTGGGGTGACATTAGAAATGAGGTAAGACCCTTCGATAGCATTCATGATACGACGGAACAAGGTGTACGAATCTTCTTCGAAATAATCGGGATTCACCACGTACAATATGTCTGGCCTGAAACGTCATCCATACAAATGATTATTTCCTGAATGACTTGAAACATATCCCCAAACCAAGCACAACACGTTTCCAATATAATAATAATAATAGTAAACACGTGCGATATAGTCGGGGAGTTTCGATACGCACATCACCAAAAGGATGAATATCTTAGTTACGACCCGAACTCACACGAGGGAGATAAAACTTACAAAAAGCAAACTAAAACTGACCAGATTTTCTCAAATGATATTTCCCGGCCTTGAAAGCTCTTGAAACCTCAAGATTTGAAAAAAAAAAACATACTTTCTCGCCCGATTACACAACTTTTCATAGCCCTATGCAGTAACACGATGAAAATACAACAGTTTCAACAGTTTGTTGTTAGCCCTTTCAAAGCTACTGTGGTTACAAACACCCAAAACCGGCTCATCGCCATCAATAGCGCAATAATTACAGCGTGGCTCCTCCAGTGACCTAGAGACAATCAGTGCGACCACCCAACTGGGGACTAATAAACGTGTACGTACGGTTTTTCATATTGCAAAGCGTATTATTTATAACATTATACGCACCTCAGTTCAATTTGTTCTTTCGTGTGAAGAAGAGCGTGATGATCGCTTTTCACGACGAAGATAACCGGAGCCAAAACCTCGTGCATCCCCTGAAAGTCAAACGGAACTGAAATTGTTAGACAAACATCAGCACAATTTTTCGTTGTACAGGTCCTTCTCGCCTTGTAATTTCTGTACCTTAAGCCTCTAACAGGAATCGTATTGTTTATTTGCTGGAGTTATATCGTTTAAATGTTCCGTACATAAATTAGCCATTGTTGCCCCTGTAGCTGTGGAGATAGAAGAACGTTCCCCCAACATAAACAATTACTTGCCCTCGAATCCCGCAACTGCAGACACGCATGACTGCATTTTACCCAAATTAGGCACTTTTCAGTCATTTATAACAAGGCTGAGTATTTAAATCCGCGAATAATTTCTGAGCCCCATGTATCCAATGAGCGTTTTTAAACAGTCACCCTATAGGTATTGGATTGGACTACTACACCAATTTTTTTAAAAACATTCTAGTAACATTTCAACGGAGTTTATAACGAAAAAACCGCGCTAAAACCGGTTATTTATTGTGCTGCTCTCGTCATTTTCCCACAAATGACTATTTTATAGTATAGTTGCCTTTTTTTTGACCCAAGGGCGTGTGGGACAAGTCCCTTTGTCACATATGGGCCTATTATGACGCTGGCCCTTTCTTAGTAGAAGGCTTCGTACATACCTGCCCCCCTTAGGAAGCCTGAGTATGTCCTTCACCGCAGAGTCCGCTACGGTTTGGGTTCAGTGGTCCCCTGACCGAAGTATTCAAAGCGTTTTGCTGCCAAGGCAGGGCATTCACATAGAATATGCTCTGCTGTCTCGTCCTCCTCACTGCAGAGTCTGCATTCCGCCGCCTCTGAGACGCCCATCTTGTTGAGGTGATATCTGAGTGGGCAGTGCCCGGTGAGGAAGCTTATCAGTACTCTCAGATCTTGTCTAGAGAGTGTCAGCATCGCCTTCGCCCTTTGACAGGAAGGCGTGACAAGCCTTTTCGCCTGTCTTAGTCGTGGCTGGCGATGCCAATGGGCGCCATTTTCCTGTATCTCCCATCGAGCAACCAGACGGTTCAGGTGACTTTTGGTCATACCTACGTAGGGTTCAGGCCTGATGGTTAGGGATTCTGTGCCCCTTTTCGCAAGGAGATCAGCGTTTTCATTTCCCTCATGCCCCCTGTGAGCCGGCACCCAAATGAGGGAGAGCCTGTTACGGGCGCCGAGCTGCTTGAGCGCATGGAGGCATTCCCATGCCAGCTTAGACCTAAAACTATAGGCTGCGATGGCCTTTAAGGCAGGCCACAAAAAAAAAGAAGATCCGCTTGCCCTTGAGCCCTTTGTTCAGGATCTCTTCTGCGATCTCTTGGGTTTTGCCCATTGTTCGCGGCTGCTTATTCAGTCAGCATGCTGACCTTATTCACAGCTGGCCGCAGACATGCCCCTGGGGACAATGCCGTGGCCGTTCCACTATCCACAACCTGTGGTCGCGCCTGGTAGCATGGGCATGCTCCTGAGAAGATAACCCAGAACCAGGCAGTTGCCTTATTAGGAGCTATCAATATAAAAAATTTCAAAAATCAATCATAGAGCCGTTTTTGAGAAAAAAAAAGGTTTGGTGTTTAGATTACAATGATAACTATAGTTAACTTTTGGTGGATTTTGCTCATACCCTTATTTTGGCGTCCCATGGCAACAGACAGACGAAAACTAAATATTCCAGTTGCCCCTAGGCGCCCGTAAGCACCAGTAAGAAACTGGCCCGACGGTTTAATGAGGCGGGGGGGGGGGGGTTACAAACGACGAAACATTTACTTCCGCTGTAGTTCCCGCGAGTTCTTTCAAGTAGTAGATTTTGGCTCATTATAATTACTGTAATTTCACTATACGCAGAAATACACGCCTGATACTCATTCCATTCGACCCAGGATCTAAAAAATACCTTGAAAACGATACGAAACATGGCCTATTTGCGATTATACTGCGTTTTGTTAATTTTTTTAACCATTTTTTTGTCCATAACAACCATGGGCTTCGTCTGATCGGATTGCCGAGATGGCGGGCACAACTAGATACCAAATGGGATTTTTGTGCGAAAGGACGGATTTTTTAGACTTTATTAAAGGCACAAAATGGCACGGACGGGGGATGGACAAAGCAGATTTGGAATCCCCATGTCTTCTAACGTAAGTGTCAAAGTTTAAGGTGGGGGGGGGGGGGTTGTAAATCATTTTTCCTGACCGAAAACATAGGGTTATTATTTAGAATGAAAACTGCGCTAAAATCGTTTTTCGTCGAAAGGTTAAGTGATTTATTGTGATGCCCTCGTCATTTTCCCACAAATGGCAATTTTATAGTATAGTGGCCTTATTAAGAGCTATCAATATAATAAATTTAATCAAAATAGCCAGAGCCGTTTTTGAGAAAAAAATGTTTGATGTTTGATCACTATGATAACTATATTTCGTTTTGGGCGGATTTCGCTCACAGTTTTATTTTGGCGACCCATGGTAACCTGCAGGCTAGATATGAAGTTTGAGCTGATATGGTTCGGCCGTTTTCTCACACACACAGATCATTTTCCCAAATAGTGTTTTAGGGTTTGAAACGTGAAGATATTAGGTAACAAAATGCAAACAGTTATCGTTCCTTGTCCCCTTTATCACTCAACTATGAACATAAACGTTCCCATAATATCAAGGCGACAGGCTCATGAATTACCTGTGGAATGGTCACTCAACCCAATAAATTGCAAAACCTTATGGAACAGTGGACAGTCCTTTTAAAACGTAGAACCAAACACGTTGACATTAACTGAATGGAAAACTAGTTCGTAAGGCAGTGAAAATCTCTGAGTGATACGTTGCACCCGTTTTTATTTTTAGTTCAATTTTCTATGGACGAATTCAATGTGTAAAGTTTCTTTACCTGTCTGTAGCACATGAGAGGGTTTTCTCGGGCGTAACAGAATAATATGTTGATCATCGATTGCTGTATATCTTCGCATCTGAAAAAATCGATGCCAGGGAACGTGCGAATCACGTCTTGTCTGATCAACGATTTCAACTCTTTATCGCAGAAATACTGATGCCAGGAACTCTACAATTCAAAACATATTCCATGAAGTCGCTTCGGGCAATGACGAAGAAGTATTTCACGCAAAATAATAAGATTTACCTTTTCATTCGTCGAAAGGGGGTTGTCTCCGGAAGGTTCGGAAAAGGAAGACGGTGTAACATCGATGCTCGCTTTTAATTTTTTGTAATGCTCCCTAGCTCTTTTAGTCTCCTCGGGCCACTGTTCGGGATAACCTGGAGTGAGAGCGCCAAGTAGTAGTCTCCATATGACACTTCTGAACCTCGACGCTCTCAAATCCCCCTGAATGATTTTCTCTTTGAGGCCCGTCATTTCTAAATCCACTTTGCTCAGAGTCAGCCACTCCTCCCTGAAACGGGACAGGATTCAAGACAGTGTACATGAGAGAGAAAGAGAATTGAACTTGTAAATCGACCAGGGAGAATTAGGGCCCTCTCTTCCCTTCTCCCTAGCTGCAGCATGCAGTTACATTTCCTCCAACATTCGTAGTAACTAAGCTCATTGTATTATTTAATTGTACTTATATACTCATAATGTAGCTCTGCTAGCATCCTCTGCCAGTAAATCATATTCACGCCAAATAAATTACATTCATACCCTATACATAACAAATACACACTGGAGGGCGCACAAGAGAGGGAGTTGCAGAACGAAATGAAAAGAAAGTCGGTGAGCGTTAGGAGGACTGTATTATACGGGAAATATGTGCAATGTATAGAGCTGAGTTCGTGTACAAAAGGGCGACACAAGTGGACTACTCGGAATACGCGTGAACTGGCGCGGGAAACTGTATCGGAAAGAAAGTGCGAGCTGTTACTGGGACGAGTGTTGATAGTGGAATGTCAGTGTGACCACTGGGAGATGAGTGTCTCTGGGAAGAGCCGTGTGTGTTGAAGAAAGAGATAAATCAGGGGAAAGTACAAAAGGGGAAGTCCGTTGTCGTTGGAGGAGAAGCCGACGACTGAACGAGCAGTTCTCAGACTTCCCTGTGGTATCACGTGAAAAGGGCCGAAACTGTTGGGTTGGGTAACGGTTTACGGTGCACCAGGTAAAGGAATCCGCGTTTCAGCATGTACTGAACACACACCTTTCACGTCAGCTGGTTGGGGAGGGTGAAAACCCCCAGCCAGCCCCAAGCCCTACCCTCCCGAAGAGTTCCCTGAGACTCGGTGTTCAGAGGGGCTTTCTGAGGGAAGTCCTGTGAGGGCCCCAGAAACGAATATAACGGCAATAAACTCAATAAAAACTTCGAAATAATAAAATTCAATTTATCGTCAAAATAGCAACTTAAAACGACCCATCACAAACGAAATGTCTCCCAGTTTATATGAACCTGTTACATCTTAACCAAGAATTCAACATAGAAACCGGTGATGTTTAATGTTACGTTAATTTATTGAGTTGCTCCTACTTATGTCACCACCATAATTGCGAAATCAGTGAATTTCTATAACATCTCAAAATTTAAAATCACTAACACAAACGGTGGGTACAGCTTTCGTACAAGTACGCAACCACGAGGGACACTTTATGTCTTTTTCTTTTAGTATAATTTTGTTTATTTTAAATAAAGAAATATAAAATTACAACACAAAAAATATTTTTCATTTTTGTAACATACGTTACCATGCACTTAACCCAACACAAATTTAGTGACGCTTCTCCATTACATATCCCGCGTTACATTTTCGAGTTTATGTAGCGAAGTAAAGACATAAAATGTCAACAAAAAAATTGTAACCCTGGTGAGACTTGAACCCACAACCTCCGGTTTAGGAGACCGATGCCTTATGTGTTATGCCACAGGGACTGCGGTTGAAACTGGGGTTAAAACGTTGGGTTGTCCAATCGGCCTCAAAGGTTAATTTTCGTGACGCTTTTGGCCGTTACATTTTCGAGTTTATGTAGCAAAGTAAAGACATAAAATGTCAAAAATCAAAACGACCAGCCACTTTAAAATATATATTTCTTTGAAAGCGCTTAGCGTCAACTTGAGGTTAAATAAGTCCACATCTTTGTTATACAATTTCGTCCCCTGAGCCAAAAACGACACAGCGTAGACCGCAGTTCTGTGAGATGGAAGCAGCATCAAAGTGCTGGCATTCCTAGTGTCCCTATTATGTTATGAAATGAACCGTGGAACCTTAGCACTAAGGAATCAAATGGTCTGAATAAACCTAAATCAAAACGGCTGTTAGTAACATGAAATACGTGTTTTAATCTTCAGTTCTCGAGCTGTTGGTGACCAAGATGTTCGCTCACGGCTTCATTCCCTAAGGTGTTCTCTCTCAGTTTCATTCAACTGTGTTCTTTAAGGCTTTTTTTTTTGAGTTCGCGCATTTCGGCTGGTTTGATTTATCAATTGAGAATGCAAGGCTATGTGAAGTTCCACAGTGGTTGGTTCGATCTTGACAAGTATTTATGTCCTGGTGTTACCACTCGTTGCATTTCAAGGACCCTGAGTCGAGCCTAGACCATCAGCAGAGCGGGTGAGCTGCCATAATGTATATGATGCCATTACAGGGGTGTGGAGGTGTTTGATGGTTACCTCTTCGAATATACTCGATGAATTCGCCAAATATTAATGAAGCCATAAAATCGGCCAACCCCCCCCCCCTCAATCTTCAGACGCCTAGAAGGTGAGTGCTAGTAGTATTTCGTTGCACTTAGCGCGCATTTCACTTTCAGTTATGTTCGATTTCACGCAACGCCGTTGTTTGTTTACAATTGGTCAACCAGCCTAAACTGTGAGCTGTTATCGAGTCGATAGACCAAGTATTGGGGGCTTGTAGCGGAGAGAGATACATTTAATCTGGGATTCTCCAAACGTTGCTAGAGTTGAAACCGAGTGGAGTCAGGGTGGCCATGTTGCGAGTTAATGGTTTCATGGTGACTGTTGAGGTGGACAGAGCTCAACCCTTAATACAGCATGGCGCACATTCGAGTCATCGTTCTCTCTCTTCTTAATACGGCACTCAAAACTGACGGGTGGCTGGATTGTCTCACAACTTTCAAAACACCTTCCTCGCATGGGTCGCTTTCAGAAAGCAAAATTCGCTTTTGAGTTGCCCCCCCCCCCCGAAGTTTTCGAGTTATTGTTACCTGAACGTCAATCTGCTGCCAAACCCCCTTCAAGCGAACTGAACGAGTATTCTTGGTTGTGTGCGGTGTTT
Source organism: Pachypeltis micranthus (assembly GCA_020466155.1). NCBI lineage: Eukaryota > Metazoa > Arthropoda > Insecta > Hemiptera > Miridae > Pachypeltis > Pachypeltis micranthus. Next base: position 48,417,341 of record CM035769.1, read on the forward strand.
TTACTTTCCGCTACCCGAAGGGAAGGAAAGTATAGTAATCGGCCCAAAAAAAAAATTTGGGTTTTCTTCAGATCTTTACGTTTCAGACCCTACTGAGTATAAAAAACCTAATTTCGGCGCGTGGTCCGTGTGTATGGGTCTGTAGTTCGATTTGCGGGAGAACGGCTGATCCGATTGAGCTGGTTCTTTTTTTTTTGTTCGTTATTTTTTGTAGACACCAAAATAAGGTTATGGACGATTTCAACAGATCGGAAGGGGGGAGGGGACGAAAATGTACCAAAAACTAGGGTTTTTCGCATTTTTCTCGAAAACGGCTCTAACGATTTTGATTAAACTTTCAAATTATCTTTTCCTAATCAATCCCTAACTTTTCTTCTCCATACATATCTCCATGAAAATACGGTGAACGGAGATATGGGCCCCTGAAGCAAAAATAGGTTTTTTACGCTTTTTGGCAAAACGGCTTCAGCGATTTTCACCAAACTCACAGGATGTTTTCAAATAGTTAATACCTACATATTCTTCTCAATAAATGTTTCTGTGACGGTCCATTGAACAGAGATAAAAATCAAAATGTGTCGAAAATAACGTTTTTTCTAACATTTCCGTAAATTCCAGGGCAACTTTTTCACCAGATGTGATAAATCCTAATGGAGTGTCTTTCAGTCACCCATACCAGCATTTCGTTCTTTATAATTATTTCTGTGTATATATATGTTGAACGGAGATATAAGCCAAGTTAACTCAGAAAAGGAGATTTGTCGAATATTAATTTATCGGTATTCCAATTTTCTCAAAAACGGCTCTAACGATTTCGATCAAACCTACGGAGTACTCTCAGCTAACTAGTCCCTACATTTTGTTCTCCATAAATGTTCCTGTAAAAATGCGTTGAACGAAGATATAGCTCCCGCCTATGTAGGTGGTGTTCGAACTTAAAGGGGTGGCGGAAAGTTGTGTGTTGCTACGCACCAGATATTTTCTTTCTTAATTTGGTCTCTTGGGACCATCTAGAAGGATAAGTTTGATTTCGTATTAATACTTCTTTAGGATTATGTTTCGTAAGTGCACTCGTCGTCATTCGCGCAATGTTGCTTGCATCATTTGGTACTTGACGAAGAGATTTGTTCTCTCCTAGATGACTTGTGTTCGAACAATGAGGGAAGTATTATATAGGTGGATGATATGGATATGGGAGCCGACGTGGTGGATATGTCTGGATTACAGATTATGATTGCTCCTATTGTAAGCAACCTGCACTATGCCTACAGTGTTTCAGGGAATACCACTTCCGGTTCTAAATCAGTTGTACAAAATACGTTGTATTTGATTCTTGCTCGTATATTATTCTTACTTTGAAATAATTTCTTCCTTCAACGTTGTAATTTCTTTCAGTTGTCTTTGTAATTACTTACTTTGTAGTTCTTACTCTATTATGAAATATTTATCTTTATCAAATGTTGTAAAATAAATTACTTGACCGTCCTGCGTTTTACTTACAAAGATTTGCCAAAAGAAACCGCAAGACGCGGATTCGCGTCGTTATCTATGAATCGGAACACCACGTTTTACGCATTCTCGCACCTTTCCCTCACAGAAAACAGGAAAAAGTCGATTCCGTTTTCCTGGTACTTTCTGGGTACAATGCTCCGTATTGAATGCGTTAACAAAGAGCTGATGCATCCTTTAGACTAGTGATAAATCAGATCACTACAAGACACGTTCAAAATGGTTCGTTGTAGTAATTTCTGCAGGTGGCTCGGATAAGCGCCTCTCCATGTCAAAACCCGACTGAAATGTATACCAATTGACTACGATCCTTGGATAGTAAGTATGGAGAATGTACAGAAACATATGGAGCTTGCAGTAAATGTGAGAAATGGCTCCCTTTCGAGATAATGGTACGCAAAATGTAACAAAATAGAAGAGACTTACTCGTATTTCAAACATGGGGAAGATTTAACTCCTTCCATTTGATAGTGCAATAAAAGCGCGTCTTCGGCGATGTCTGGAAGCATTTAGCTTGACCTACAACGCAAAGCACATAACAGCTGTTGAATCAGGTCAAAATGCGAAATTCTACGCTTCTACTTTCTTTGAAGCAACACGTACACGAAGTATAGTCAGTGGATAAGAAAAAATAGAGTTCGGTGCCCCCACAACACATTATAATCAATTTAATAATAAACGCATACTTAATGTACAGAGTATGCTCCCTCACTCCTGAAGGGAAGGGTCGAGTGAAGGGCATAGAAATCCCCGCAACCCCATTGGGCTGGAGGGGGTTGGCAAGTCTCCATAAAAAACGTTGCAGCGAAGAAAATACCTTCACTGTAACTTTTCACTAAAAACAAGAAGGAGCTCTCCTCAGTTAAATTTGGATTCATTATTTTTACCGCTAAAAATTCCGTAACCAAGTTACGAACTAAGATAAGTTGAAACCAAATCAGGCGTTTTCGCGAATACTGTGCCCCAAGGGTTGAGGTCGCCCTTCTGCGTTCCATCTTCATGAAAGCACGCCTTAAATGTTTGCGTGAAGTGTAATTATGGTGACAGGTGAGACACTGACAGATAGCTTGCAGCGTACGAGGTATTATGTACACGCAACACATGAGGAGGTGGAAACTAAACCATCCGTGTGAAGTCAGAACGTTTTTAAGTACATCATCAAGTTTTAAAGTTTCCTGAGTCACAATACTAAATTGCAGCATAAGGGCTTGTTTGTGTGTGTGCCCAAGAGTTCAACATTGCGGGCTATCTGTGAGACTCAACTTCCTCAAAGGAATAATGCTCGTAGGATCTACCGTCAGGTAATGGAAGAAGAAGAGCTTTGGCTAAAATGCAGTGTCTAAACTGCATTCAGTGTCAATCGTAGAGAGCTGCTACTCACAACTGCCAAAAGAGCGATACTGGCATTATAAATTCGAAATGAATCACCTGTTGAACCATTGAATCAAATGGACCATTCATTGCTTCGTCAATTGGAACACTCAGTTCTCAAGTTGCTACCAACATGTTTGTTCGCCCGATCCAGTTTTGTCATAAATTATTTTATCAACTGCATGTCCCGACCTCCATCTTCAGTGCTTTCCACAATGCCCTTTGGTTGGGGGGGGGGGGGGGTGTGAATATTTAGGCAGGTTCTATTCATCAGTTGAGCTTACTACACAGTGTAGTAGGTACTGTACGAATGTCAGCTTTATGGCTAAAATTGTGAGGGAGATGGTTTGCAAAACGGGTTTGGACGGCGGTGTAGTCAAGTTGAAGCTGCACTTACCTTACTTTTCCTGTAATGTGTCAAATTACGCCTACTTCATTTCACACATTTCTGTTTACATCGACTTTTGGTTATTTGCTGGATTTCGTTTGTTTATTTTTCTTCCTGATTCTTTCACGAGAAGTTATTGTTTTTAAAATGGCCTAACTGTTACCGCTACTGTTATCATGAACACTTCTGCCATGAGCTGTTACCATGAACTGTTCTGACGTCACAGTCCAGACACTGCATTTGTACTAGTTTTTTATTGCGCCAAACAATTCGCTATCCACCATCTACAATGATGTAAAAAAAGAAAGAAAAATAACTCAACTAAAATACGAACTTCTTTTAAAAAACTGATTATTAAGAATGGAAGGTTCTGTCCAGAGTCAGTGTAATGCACCTGCTAGTGTAGATTTAATTCCAATTTACAAGTAAGGTACCCGTATTACCTACCTAGATCATAAATTGAAAAAAAGAAACCTTTATCGTGAACGCACTCTACCAAAAACCATAACGTTTCCCAGTGAGACCAACGTATTGGAATAAAATTAGTGTGCTAAAGAACGCCTCATCAGGCGCAAACCCAAAAATTACAACGTTCACAGCAGTAAACTTAACATAGATTTGGCAAAATCGGGGTTGTTAGAATTGCTTGTTGAGCACTTTTGAGATCCATCAAAGCGATTGAATATCAGGCAAAAAGAGGAGTTAGCACAACTGGTTTGACACAGAAATCTAATCGTCAAACAGGGAAGTCCCGTGAGAGGTACGAAGCACATTGACCCGGGTTGAGGGATAGATCCCTCGGGCAGCAATTGAACGAGATGATTGCAGCCCTTCTTTGTGTTCTGTACTTTCCGCACTCCAGATGATCTCATCCGCCTCCCGATCTCTCATCCATCAGTTCCCGATTAGCATATCGAACTAATTATTCTGTTGCCGCGGCTACATTGCCCATCCCTACCGTACACCAATCTGGGTAGGAAGTTGGTACATCTATACTGTAATCGCCACATTTCGTTAGGTATCGCACGCTGAAATGAAGCCAAGTCCATCGATAACGCTCTAACGCAATGAACGTGTTGCAATTGAGGGCCGTTTTCACACAACCTTCAACATCTCAAACGAAACTTGCGATAAATAGTTACTCACTTCAAAACATTATTGGAGTTGGAAGCACTTCAACTTTTACCACAATGAGAATGACGAAGCAGGAGGTTAGACCCACATCAATTTAATCAGAACAGAACAGCTTAAGAAGTTTTGTCTAACACGGCTGGTACTAATATGACAAGCGACATTCGCGAAACCCAGGACTTAACTTGAACTGATATTTGCGCACCAAGATAAAGGATGTGTTGTCTTTTGAGTTGTTGTTGTTGTTGTAGCAGAAAAATATCAGTCTTTTTTTCTTCTTCTTTTTCGTTTTCAGACTAGAAAATTTGTGGCCTTCGAATGTCAGGCTCGAGAAATAGGTATCCGTTCACTTTACTAAACCAGTTACCGCTCATAGGCTAAACCTCGTTCCTATCGGAAATATCGTGTCTCCTCCCATTTTTTTTTTTTAAAGAACGGTTATTGTTTGATATTAACAAATACTTCGTTTCTCAAAATCATCTTTAACGATTGGCCTTTTTGTCTGAGCAGTTCCAAACGACATGGACGTTTTAAACCTTTTTTTTCGCAGGAAAATGACAAGGGCAGCACAATAAACAGCTTTTCTTCAAAGACCGTGCTGATGGTTTAATGTCCAATGAAAGTTCAACAATATTGTGAGATAAATAGGAGCTGCCTGATAAATTTGGAAAATCAAACTACTATTGTTTCACTGATTAACTTTTTTCAGTGTTTCCCACTGAACAATAAACATTCCTCACGTTTTCAGTAGCCTAAATAACTCATTCACTGATCACTTGGTTTAAGTAGTGACATAAGAAAAGACAACAATTGTGTTGTGATTCTAGAAAGTCAGTTAAGTTCTAACAAGCTCGCATGAACTAAGAGAAAAAAGATTTAGGATTTAGAATTACAACAATAAAAATAGCTGAATGTAGGGGGGCTCAGGAAAGTTGTGTGATGCATTGCACCAGATATTTAGTGCAAGCATAGTGGATTCGTAAGTCGACCAGAAGCCCAAAGTTACGAAGAAGATAATATTGATAACAAAATCGGCGGGCTCAAAGAGAGCCGTCTTATCAATATTGTGTGTTACGAATCAATTACAATTTTTGTCGTTTTCTGGGATTCAATAAAAAATTGTGCAGTAGGACCTTCGATACAGATTTTCATCTTGCTATTTGGTTTAGTTTGGTTGTTCTTCTGGAGGACATCAATCGTCACAAAGTGAGTACATGTTCAAGTCTGACGTTTGAGATCATATTCATTAAAGTTGTTGGTTATTGAGGATTCCTCCCCTTATAGGTACTGCCTCGAATATAGTGCCAGATTCGGTAGGTGACAAGGGTACGTTTGAAGTGCCGCCTCTTATCAAAGAATCCGACATAACAGCTACAACAGGGTTGTGGAAGCGGTTGAAAGGATAACGACGTATAACGAAAACTACAATCAGCTCGGTAAATGTCATTTTCCGACTTATAACAAAGTAGCTGCTCAGAACGAAATGTGGGTGTAGGGTTTTGGAAGACATTCCGTTAGTTTGATCGAATTCAGTTGAGCGTTTACGCGTGTGAATTGGAGAACGTTTGAAAACCGTGATTCCTGGGACGTTTTGGTTGTTGTCTCTGTTCAACGGGCGTAAGTGTTGGCTAGTTGAAAACACTTAAAGCTTGATGAAAATCGTTTTTGAGAGAACCCCGTCACATTTGGTACATTTTTGTCCTTCACCCCCCTTCATGCTGATGGGAATTCGAACCTTAAAAAAAGGGGGTTAAAAAACCAGCTGAATCAGTCGAGTCGTCGTTGTTTAAATTTGACTACACACACAAACCACGCGCCGAAAGTGGGCTTTTTCGATTTAGTTGTACTCTAAACTTCAATATCTGAAGACAACCTAACATTTTTTTCTTATGCTTTGGGTAGCGGGAAATAAATTGAAATCATTCAGTTGTGAGGAAGAACTCTTTTAGGTTGGATAATAGCTGCTGCTGTTGGTGAAGTAGTTCCAATTGTGAATATTACCCTTTAGAAGCGAACGTTCCATGCCTAACCATTGCCTTTTAACGGCATGGGTGGACCTATAAATCCCAAATTGTTTCTGTTTAAAGTTAACTCGGAAAATTCCTCTTTTTGCTCCAGCAGCTCGGTATACTGCATTGCTATTCGGCGTCTACTTAACCCCCAAATTACAACTATTGATGTGGGAATATAACAAAATAATCCAACTGCCCCTGTGTTTGAAAGAATACGACCTGCGTCATTCTGACCATTGGATGGTTCAAACTCAACCAAGGAGCACCTGGAGAAGGAATACATCAGGAGAAATATGAATGGGACGAGGAAATGAAATTAGTCACACAAGTTTTCCTTGCTGCTCGAGCAACCACAGAAGCGTCGATGACAAGAAAGTAGAATATTTTACACTTTTAAAAACATTCAAAAAGATGGTGAGAAAATGGATAGAGGAAATGGAGGTGGAGTGGCGATCCATCCCAGTGCTAGCTGACTGTTCAAGGGTCTGTCTGCCTATCATTACAATTTTTTGAAATTGAACACTTCACTTATCGACAACGTACTTCTTTGTGAAGGAGAAGTGGATATCCGCTAGTACATCATCATTGCTAGGTTGAACCCATTAATTTCAATTTGTTTCGCTTATCATCCATGAGAAACGTGGGCTGAGTTTAGTTAACACCACCCATCAGTGAATGATACAAGTTCGACCATAATCAAGTAGAGGCAAGCAACACACTTTTGTTGATGAAACATTTTCGAGTGCAGAATGACAACGAACTGCAAGTTGTTCGATTATGAAAGAGCAATGCGTTGTTTAATATTGGAGCGAAAATTTCTGAGGCCCTCAAACTCTGCGCTCTCCTCATTACTGGACCCGCTGCTCCTTTGACCAACAACAGAAAGGAGCGGCAAACAAACGTGGCCCTGAAAACTTTGCTCATCTAATCCCATCAAGACACACCAACACTGGCATCACCACACCAACACTGGCATCACCCCACCAACTTTCCTCCGCCTACTGAGCTGCTTATGCGATCAGTGCGTTTCTACATCTACTGCAGTACAACCGCGTTCGATCCAACCTTTTAAGACGCGATCCATCAAACCCGTTTTCTACGTGTCGCTTTACTTTTACTTCATATCTGTTACTTCCGAACACCGGTAAGATCGTTCCAATTTTCTTCCACACATCACGTCGCCACATTCACCGTATTTTCACCCACCTCATCACCTCATCAAGGGCTCCAACGAAAATCAAATTCATTTATTCATTTCTTTGCTCGAGCCTTCTTTGTATTTTCATTTTCTTAGCAGAATTTCTTATTTTAATATAAACCCCTTTAATTTCGAATCATTTTACTCATTGTTCTTTTCACCAAGCTTTCCCTTCTTTCACCATTTGTTTCAATAATAATTTCTCGGCATTTTACCGTGATCCTCCAAGCCAGCCCTATGTGTTGAGGTCACGAAATTCCCATCGTAGCACCTTAACATGCGTTTTCTCGAAAAAGTGTTCAAGTCGCTAGTGTGTACTGATAGTCTCATCTATTTTAATTCGTGCTTTCGTACGTTTTTAGGCTCATCGTTCAAATCCTATTCATGAGAAAACTGCACCTGTGAATCGCGATGGATCCCAACGAGGACGACATTTTAGATCACATCGTCAACGAGCTGGAAGCTGAATTCAACGGAGGAGCTGATATAGACGTCGTTGCCAGCGAAGAGGTACCGGCCGATGAATCCATCGACCCGAACGTTGAAGATGAAAACTCTGAAAGTGCACGACCAAAACTGACAGTTGTCAGGACGAGAACTTGCGACTTGCCACTTTCCAAAATTAAGGGAATCATGAAATTGGATCCTGACGTGACAATGGTGTCTTCTGAAGCGGTGTTTGTTGTGGCAAAGGCTACGGTACGGCTAGACTTATGACATTTTATTTTGAGAATTAACGGCAATCTTATCCTAACGTTTAATTCTGCGGTTAAGTAAATTTACGAGTGCTTTGCGTTGCTGAATGGTAAGTATTATTGTACTGCCTGACTCCTATTGACAGTACTTTCAATGATTGCAGTCTGTGTTCTGAGAAAACTCGTATACAGGTCCCCTGAGGGCGTTACAAATTAGAAGGTTGTTACTGCGTATGTCCCGTATCTTCACATTGGTGGGTCTGATTAGGCATAGGTTTTGCCTAAAGCAGCTTCAAAGATGAAATGGGTTTATTAACCTGTCTTTGAAAAGCTTAAAAGGCGTCTAGTCCCAACAACCGCCTTCAGCTTCTTTCTGTCTGTGAAAGGACGTGAAAGACATTGAAATTCGATGCTGTAAATAGTGCTCTATATTCCGCAAACAGCCTCTGAGGAGGAACCACAGCTCCTTGTACAGGTCTTCAGTATCTCCTGCACAGAGTAAACGCGTCGCTGCAGTTTGCAGTGCCTTGCTACTAACCAAACGACCTAATTTACCTTTTTACTGATGGGGCACTCCTCTAAGCTCCCATTTTCTCTCCCTCTCTCTCTTCCCCCCCACCCCAGTTCTCTTATTGTGTTGGTAAACATTCTCGTGGAGAAACATTGAGTGAAACCACTCCACTCCACTCCACTTACATCCAGGTTTGTTATTGTGCATCAATTGTCTTGTCATCGCCATGTCTTTGATGTTTCTACTCATCACCATGACACTGGATAAGTAAGACTTGGTATTGGCGTGTATTTGCAATATATTTAATTGTAGGTCTCGAGGATGTTGATGCGAGACCACATCAGACGTATATCAAATATCCATTATACGCATTCCTGTCAGTTGTATCGGGTTCAGACTCCTGACAGGTGCGTTCCCCCTCCCTCCACTGCCACTAATGAGCGATTCGAACCGTCTTCATTAAAGGTTGATGGGGCGATGATTGTGTCCCAAATATCTGACAGATTCGTTTTAATGCAATCGCATCTTTTGTTTAGGGCTGCATAGCACAGGCATGAGGGCACTCCTCTCTCTCCTGCTTCATTCATTCCTTCACCAGTGATCAAGAGAACAGGGTTACCTGCCCACCTCTCTTCTCATGCCTTCAACAGCCGAAGCTATTGCAATGCTGATGAACCCATGAGATGCTACGATAGCCGCCACTGAGAATAGTATACACTCCCCTAGGAATCCCTCTCACTGATAACCTGTGAACATGTTCTTCCCGTGGCTTGGAACATTATCCTGCTCTCAATCAGATTGATCTGAGGCATTGTGCCTGAAGAGTAGGAAAAATGGAGTTTGGCCCAACCGATGTTTGTCTTTGTGTGCTCGAGCTTGTATTTTCCCGAAATAAACTTTAAGTTAATGAAGGAAAGGGACGTATCGTTAGCTTACACTTCAATCACTGAAGTTTCTGATAGTTTATTACAATCTAAACCTGAGGTACACACCCTAATCCATGGCTTGACTTCCCTGGTCAACGCGAATGTCTAGAATTCCTAAATCCTCGCCTCTCTCCCCTCGACCCGAAATATCAAGGCCGTGATGGGGGGGGGGGGGGCTATCAATCTGCTCTTGCACTTGTAGAAAGGTGAATCCGAGACTTTTGTGCACCTCAACTCCCCAGTTCTGAGTAACTTAGGTATCTTTAGTTGAACTGAGTCATCTGCTGTTGCCTGCATTCGTGTTCAGTCCCCCCCAGTTATCTTTTTGTGGTGGTAAAACTGTAATTTCGAGTAAAACCTTCTATTCAAATTACATTCGATTGTTAGTATATACCAATACACCCTGTACAGAGCACACTGCTGTACAGGGACCACTGCCTCCCATTTGCACGGGTTAATGCCCTCTGTGCAGGATCGGCTGCGAAGGAAGTGGTGGTGCCCCAGATTTGCTGCCTTACTGCTGCTGTAGGGACATGGTGCATTCAGCGTGCCCCTCCACTTCTGCAAAAGGTGCACGTTCAATGAGTGCCCATGTGGCAGAGGTAGCCTATACGCAGATGTGAGGGCCTGTGCCGAAATGCCTCAATGCAACTTGGCACCTGGCTTCCTCTCCAGACTTTTCTCAAGCCTGGGCGAACTGGAGGAGCCTCCGGGATTCGACCAAGGGCTCGCCTAGCCCCCCCCCCCCACAAGAGAGCAGGATGGACGTCCACGACGCCCTGCAGCTGTAATGACCACCATTTACCTCTCTCTTGTTGCTAGACATAACTTTACAGCACCTCAGTTTGTGGTAGATTCTTAACTAATGCTATTTTGTGAGTGGAATATTGGTCACATACATATTCTAACATCAGCATTCATTTGCATGCCCTCAGTTGTATCAAATCCAAACCAAGAGCACTTTAGGACAATAATAAACGTTGATCGAAACCGTAACATAAATTATGTGAAGTAGAAGCCTTTTGTGTAGGCAAATTAACTGTTTATTTTCTAATAAAATATGAGACTCGCTGATCATCATTCGATATGTTTCAGGAGCTCTTCATCCAGTCCCTCGCTAAGGAAACGTTCAGACACACAGCATCTCAAAAGAAGAAGACAGTCCAGCGATCACACGTTGATTCCGCAGTAACGGGCTCTGAAAGCTTATTCTTTTTGGAGGACGCTCTGGATTGACAAACCCATTACAATGTCGAGGTGGAGCTGTGACAATGTTCACATTTATGTCTTCAAAGAAATTCAGTTAGTGCCAAAAGACTTGAGTTATGTGAATTGGATGAATCAGGAGAACTTTTGCCATTCCAACAAACGATGTTAATACACTAAATACTGGTCTTAAATGTATATAAACCGAATATTGAAAATATAGTTTTCCTGAAGTATTGTGCGATTCTACTCATTTCAGAACTTGGAGGTACACGTATAAAGGCCCCTCCAGACTCTCGTGGAGTAGCTTGAGGAGCGAGAATGTGGAAGGGGTTCCTCGGTCGTCCTCTCCTTAATTCGCTCTGTCAACGGTTTTTGTACCCCGAGTCAAAGGATCACGAGAAGCCAATGCACGGGAAACGAAGAGCAACGCCCAGTTTCTCCAGCAGACTTTACGGGAGAGGGGATGAGTGTGTTTTCGCCTCTCAACTTCCACGGATGCGCTCTTTGAGCCTCGCCCTAGTTTCTACGAACAGCTGCCTGAGAATAGCCCGCGAGAGTCTGGAGGGGGTGTAACAAGACTCTTATCAGGTGTGGTGTAGTTTAGGAAGGTAAGTTATGTAATTGTAATGTTCATACGAATCCTGTCTGTGGACCATTAGGTAAGGTGCTATGGAAGTCAGGGCTGAGGAGAGCAAGAAGAGTTTTGGACAAATTAACTAGGCGCCAGCTGTCACGCCATGAAGCTTACAAAACGAAATTCAATCGGAAGGGAAAAACTGTGATCTATGGATGAAGGAGAAAGTATTCTTCATGCAGGGGGGGGGGGGTGTTACGTAGCTAAGCAGCATTTCTTTACTCTCTTGGTGACTGTTTTGAGGAAGTGGTAGGTTTTCTTCCCCTTGACTGTTCAAGGGGCCTACTGAAAGGCAGGTCTGCCACTTGACTGTTCTGAGCAGCTAGAAATGCACTAGAGGATCTATCTATCTCCACCTGGACTGCTCAGTTCAACTACAATCTCTTACTGTTTCAAACTTCCCGCCTCTGAGGCGCCAAATTTCCTCCGCGCCATTTTTTGTTCGTTCATTCAGCTTCCTTCACTCTCCGCAACGTGGCCATTTTCTTACGAGGCCTTCCTGTGATTTTTTATTAATACCCTTTTTACGGATTTCCATCCCCACGAACTTTATGATTCCTTATTTTTTCAAAGGGCATTTTATTTATTTCTAATTTAGGGCTTCCCGTTCCTTTCCCTCCATATTTTTTCCCCTGGCTCCGACTGTGAAACAGCGTCTGCTGCTGCTGGGGCCCCAGGTATTTGCGTTTCATACACCGGAAAAAAGGCAAGCCGCACACACATTTGTTTCCCATACCTCTTCCCCCCCCCCCCGCATTTCTTTCTCCGTTCAATTCGGTTAAAATTCCTGCCTGAAGAAACGTACAGTCAACAACAGCCTACCTCCTCAGCTAATCCTATTTTTTCATGGCACTTGCATTCGTTCAATATCACTGTGGTGGTGGCAGGATTTGCTCTCTGTACTGCAAAGACCTAGAAGATTGTGCCTGTGGAGCTCCCAGACTGAATGTGGTTGAAATAGTAAGCAAAAAATTTCCTGCGTTTGGCCCCCTTAACTGGGCCACTTTTGTTAAGGGCCCGATCGATTCGGAGCGACAATAGCAACCCAAACAATTCTCCTTAAAGCTCATCAAACCCCATCACAATAGCAACTTCCACTTTAACAAGTTCAAACCACGCATCGCCCCACTACCTTCATCACCCCATTTCGCTCGAACTCATCTCACCTATTCCATTCTTTCCGCGATCGTGTGCACCTTCCGACGTACCTCCGTTTCCGATAAGCGAACTCCGATCTTCAAGGGCCCCAACGAGATATCTTATTTTTATTCATGAGCTCTAATTAATTTTGTTCCGTTCGATTTCATTTTCATTCAATTCATTGTAATAGAAGCTATACTTTATTTCCGAATAATTTATATTTCCTTATTTTCCTTTTCCTAGCCTTTGACTTTCATTTATTTTCTATTTCATTTTCTTATTTATTTATTTGCTAATTCAGGCAGAAGCCTTGGTCCTCCAGCTCTACACATTTCAGGCGTTGAACCTAGAGGTTTAACCATCAGCTTCCCTCACGCCTAACCAGAATGTCTTCTACAGATTCAGACCTCTTATGTGTGTTTAATGTGGGAAGTAAGCTCCTTCAGCGACTGCAACTATCTGGAGCCTGGTAAGCCCCCCCATCTTACACACGATGGTACTGAGGAGGCTGGAAAGCTCGGGCCCTTGAGTGCTTTTCCCGCTGGCTGGGTGGCAAAAACCTATTTTCATTCATATTCAGATCTTTTGGTTCCTGATGGCTCTTTTACCACACCTTCAGCACAACCAGCAAGAGAAGGCTTCCCTCGCACATTTGAAGCAACCTGTTGTAGGACATAAAACTGATTCATGCGCCATTCCACACGTCATAAGGATGTTCTGTGGGTTCTCTTCGAGTTGAACAGACAACGGTCCCATAGCCCCCCACTACCCTCAAAGGTTCGCAGTCAAACTTGTTACACAGTTGTGTCTCCAGAACAATAGTGCACTGTCACACTCCCCTCTAATACAAATTAAATGGAAACATCCTAACCTTGCACTTTGAACATTCCCTCAAGACCAGCCACTGAATGTCTTTTGGTTTTCTATAAAATTAGTGCAGAGTTCCCTGTCAGTCTGATGCAAAACGCAAACAGTTCTTCCCTCATTAACGTCACACGTGTGCGTGAGACCAAACTGGGCTTTTCAGATTGAATTTATACTTCAATACCTATACAGATGACCAGCAGAGAGGTCTGAAGACTAAGCACGTGGCTTTAGAAACTAATTACCTGTCATTACTGATTTACACAGAGCACGTAATATCGAAAGGTATGTGACACACTTACCACTTATATTCACTTCTATTGACAAGTCCTGTCAACACAAATCCCTCGTGAGCAACAAGCAGTGTTACCTCTTCAGTGTTTGCATCAACTGTGCTCACCTTCAGTTACATGTTTCACATCAACGTTGAAAGTGCAGGACAGGCGAGCCGTCGTTTGAATGAAACTTATAGTTTTTCTTTGATTTAGCCTTTGTAGTGACTTTTCTTCTGTAACGCGCTTCTTCAACCTGCCACCGTAACATAATCAACTTTATGAAATTAACGAGTAAAATAACGTTCCTTAGTGAGGCCTCTAAAATAATTTCAGACCACTCAACTTGGACTTTTCACCTTGGAAGGGTTCCCCTGTCAAGCAAAGAATTAGAATAAAATGACTGGCAGAGAGGGAATGTAAGGGAGCCTGTGAATAATACACGATGTGTCTACCAGTCTCACAGGTGCAGGGAAGCACTATGGGGTAAGGGAAGATGAGAAGTTCCTTTCAAACTGAGGCAAGCAGTTGCTGCGATGTTGAAGAAGTTACAGGGAGTCAGCCGACGCTGAGGGAACAGTGGTATAAATCTCCCTTGGAATGGACACATTAGAGAGCCCGCTCCAGTCTCCCCAGCAGTAAACCTGGTCACTTAACAGATGGCTGCTCCTAACACGAGGGGCTAGCTGATTTCAATTACCATCAGGTTATGCATTCCTATACTAAACGCTTCACTACATTTCTGAATTTTGTGTTACGCGCACATTATTTTTTATCTAAATCCCGCTCATGTTTTACGTTTAAAGTATTTCAATGAGCGAAGAATCTGTACTAAACTTTTGTTTTCATGCTGCATGCCTGAGACAGTATGCATTGAAGGGAGTCAGTCATTGTTCAAGAACTATTAGCTCTGTTCCTGAGCCAAACCTAAAGCAGACCACTGCATCAGAAGCCCATGAGGACTACAAGCTCCCTGGATAGATGCAGCCCCTAGTCAGTAGCTGACTATTATTTCTGCTATGCAGCTCACACTCCAGAGTCGAGATAGCCACTCTCGCTACCTCATCTCAATTCTCAAACATTTTCCATTGCTCGTGTTACTGTAGTTCAAAAACGTCACTTCTCAGGCTAGATAAATACACCTCGTCCATCTTTGCGTTATTGGAAGTCGCCATTCTCAAGATGCTCGACGAAAACAACCCTACTACTTTCCCGAGCTGCCCCTAAAGTTGATCACCACACCAGAAGTATATGAGGAAAGCAGTTGACTATTGCAGCTAAATAATGCTGCCGTGAATCCAATGAGATACCATTGAAATAAAGAGGAGAGAAAATCAGATGAAAACGAGTTTTAAAAAAAACCAGATGGGCAGAAGGTTAATTACTTATATTGTCCTGGGCCCAAAACTATGGGAACTTGAACTTGAGCGAACGAAACCAACTTGAGTTTCACTCCTGCTAAACTCAACCAGCAGCCTGGCGGTGTTCATTCGTGATTCCTTGACACGATGGATAATGTAGCACTGTTGGGAAAGAAACTATGCTCACTGTTACACCGCTGTGGTTTATTATGATTCTACGATGTGGAAAGAGGAGCAGGCTCTAACTACTACGCTTTGCATGGAAGCTGCAACTCAACTGGTGACAACAACCCGATAAACTGATGTGGAGCAGCTTGGGAAACAATGCGTGCAACAGTTTCAGAAATGACGATGGGCTAATTGTTAAACAGCCCTCCAGGGCAGACCAATATAGGGCCAGTGGCTAATGACAATGCCTTCTGAGTCTTCGTCTACCCTTTGTGATTGGTGATTGTGTCAAATTGTAACTGAACCTACGAAGGCGAGTGGACTCCAGCGTCGTCGTAACCCCAATGGCCACTGCCTCATCTCACCCGCGTGAACGTCAGAGCTGAGTGTTGAGTTGGTCTCCCAATTCACGAATCGAACAGTGATTCGTTGCTAATTGCAGCTAACATGGCAACTTTCAGCTTTTCCAATCTGTTATTTAGCACCTGGAAGCCCTTGTCATTGATGACTGTGTCCCTCAGACCGTAAGAACACCATTTGTTGGTTCCCTGCACATGCGATGGCATTAGGGCCAGACTGCTGCCTCCAATTGATACAAATGCGAAAAATATGCGAAGAAGTAATCATTGAACGCGAGACCTCGACTCTGAAGAAACATTTTCATTAATTCTCCTTCACAACGCGTTCCTTTTCATCACAATGTGGGGGGGGGGGTGACACTGTCAACTCAATCCTAAAGACGCAAGAGAGGAAATACGATCCCTAGTAGCCTGAAGATCTTGTTCATACATTTTCCTACTATCATCTACTTCCTGGGTGGAAAGAGGTGAGGAAGTATCATTGGATTATGGGCATTTTAAGACACTAAAACAGCCGTTACGGCAGAAATAAAACACAGGACTTTCTGGCATTTCAAAACAATAATAACTGAGGACGTTTATTCGTTCTTCTAAATGCTCAACGTTTGTAGCGGTTTTTATAATGAACGCTTGACGGAGTCTGCTGGTACTTTTTAACGTCATAAATTAGGTGCAACTGAGAAAACCCCCCAAAATCACACAACTGCTGCCTCAAATGGGATTATTGTGTGGGCATACAAGACCTGACTCATGTTCTCTCAGTTCTACCCATTCCCCATGCGACTTCTACACCATTCTCGCACAAAACGCCTTGAGGTTCATCCCAGCAACCTCATCCAGCCCCCAAGCACTCTGAGGGCCACTGCAGCCAACCCCTCACAAGTACACAGCCCGGGATCTGTAGAGTCAAACAAATAACCTTGACTGCTTTTGTCCAGGCACATTCTGCCACTAGGCAGCCCCGCATTCCCTCCCACTTACCAAGCTCCTTATTCAAGTGGCTCTAGGTGGTCTCTATGAAGGGCTCAGGTCCCACGGGTGAAGTGCATATCTGTCTCTCACCTGTGCTCCTTTGTCAAGGTATTTTAACAGCTAGGCATTCTCCAACCAGCCCCAACGAGATAGTATAAGAAGCCAGAGCTTAAGTGCAGCCTGACTGTCAGATATAATATAAATCTTTTTCCATTACAGCCCCCTGGTGTTGCACGCACAATGTCACTGTGAAGAGCTCTGCCTGGGTCCTTGGTTCATAAACTCCTACACCTGGCACTGATGAATCAGTAACAAAACCAACATTGAAGCATTCGCGTCCCGTTCAATTTCGATAACAGTTACACGACAAATCTAACAATGAAAAGGAAACTAAGGAACAGGGTGATAGGCAGCTAAAATGACCTCTTACAACCAAAACTCGTGCAAAAATTTTATTATAACGAAAATTCAACAAAAAAAGCGTTTACTCTGCCAACTGAATCACAAACTACGGCAAATAAAAAACAATCCGCGGGATCTCAGAACATTCAGAGCGTGCGAGTGTAAACAACAACAAAATTTTGAATCAAGCAATTGAAAGTTTTTCAGCTTACAACTTTAAAGCGAGAGAAGCTTCTTTTTTTTTTTTAAATAAATAAACTGGCACGATAAACTGGGCTGAACTGAAATCAGAGCAGCGTGACACAACCGGCCAATTGGCAGAATATCTTTACATATTACGGAAAAGTTGAGTCCACGTTGACGTTTCGAGATGCGAACTTCGCGACTCAAAATCAAAATGGCACTGAAATTTTGGCCGCGAAATATAAACAACCTACTAAGTCGCTTGTGAGCGGAAGAGGCAGTAGAGTATCAAAAGTTGTACAAAAACATCGAAAGGCTTTTAATAGCAAGGCGCCTTTATTTGGTCGTTTACGAATGAAAATGAAAGCTCCCACTTTTGTCGAGTCTTAAGTAAATAACGTGAGGTTAACGTACAGAAAGTAAGGTTATAAGAGACTCCTCACGTCCTCGAAGTTCTCGGAATATTTTTGAAGTAGAAGTAACACCCGTACAGCTCTTTACAGAGCTCATTGGAAATGGGACGGAGGCGCCCAAGAAGAAAAAATTCGCCGAAATGAAAAAGGAGAGAGCTGACTACTCCATTTAGGGAGGGAGGAACTGCAAGGGGAGAGGAAAAGCAGGTTAACGTGTAATCTTGAGCACAGTGTTCATCGGCTTTCAAAACCTTCATCATCTGAAGATTCGTTCTGCCAAATTACTGTGTCTAAAATCCCGAGACAAAGATGGCAGTACTTCTCTTTCTCGACATCACAGCCCTTAAGTTGATGGGGTAGGTGCTGAAAAACTACATAATGATGCTTGTGCTAAACTCCACCTCTGAAAAGAGCTCCATCAGCCATTTAAGCAGTAATAAGGGACTGTTTCAGACAAGGGAAGACCAACATGGAGGTAGTTGCCAAGAAAAACGAGCCAAAGTTGATGATTCCTTAATGATTTCTCGGGACTTCCAATGTTAAGTTCACGAGAGTGACGGGAAATCTGAAAACAATCTGACAGTTTTGTTCAAAGGTTGTGCAAGATAAGGAATCATTTTGAACGGTCTTCGAGCGATCTATGTAAAACTGTGATGACAGCAGCAGTCCTAGTCTGGAGGAATTGTCAACCTCACTACTTTAGGGCAGAGGTAGAGGGCATTAACTAGAAGGAGAGCAATAAATCCGGTAATTTTCCTCCGCCGCTAGCCACATTATCTAAAAGGACAGCAGAGAAGATTTTCATAATGAGAGGCCTTTTTGATAAAACATCGGACACAACTTGTGTAGGAATGTACTAGTACGTAGTTCAACGTGCTGTCTAAAAAAAACCTTCCCTCAAAATGCGAAAGAAAACGTTGAACCGGCCTAATGGGAACTACCAGGTCAGAGAGGAACGAGCAGGTCAGAATACTCCCAATTCTCCCGTACCCAATTGAGAATACTCACTCCCTCCACAGACACACACTCTAAGATATCGTTGAACTACATCAGCAGGCAGCACTTCCATAAATCTAACAGAAGGTCTATTCAAGCTGAGGGAATGTGAAGTATAGCTTTGAGCGTGCGCTAAAGACGCCCTGCGTACAAAGAAAAGGGTAAGATGTTATTGGAATGCACCAACCATAGGCATATCACCTAGACGCAGAAGATCCATTAAGAGCGAGATACAGAGAGGCTTTAGGTTGACAGGTGAGCCGCGAACCTCTTACCCTTCATTCGAAACATTCTTGAAAACCCTGGCCTCTACCTTGAGTTGGCGCCATGGGAAAGGAGTCAGAGATATACATCTAGACTGATGTAGAAAAAGAAGAGCATTGCAATGGAGCAATACAACCATAACTCCCTGGATAAGTTACAGCAGGCTGAATGTCAATTGTTCCAGATAGAAAATATAAGCGGACACTCAGACCTCTCTTCCTTTTTAATCAGTAGAATAAATCCATTTTCAGAGCTCACACACCTCGTCGTTCTAAACCTCTCATTACATCAAATAGCCAGCAAAATAAAGCTTCGGCTTTCGCTGTATATTCATAACAGCCTGCTCAACACCATGCGACTATGAAGGCTCTCGCTCGCTCAAGAAGACTCAAACTCTTTCATCTTGCTACGAGATGTATTTTACAAATCATCTTCAGACACGAGCCCATTAGGACCTGGTAACCTTCCTCATAAACCAACACCACTTCGCAGAGCTGGATGCTTGACACTTCCAAGCAGAGATGTCGACTGCACACCGAATTGTCCTCGTGATGCACACAGAGAGAAAATTATTAACGTAAAGCGAAGCGAGGGAGCAGACGAACTCCTAAATGCATTAGGTCACTGTAACGACATCTAAAAGGGTGGTTTGGATTGATTTGTAGGTTTGCAGTCAACACGCAAAATCAACCAATTTCAGAGATAAAAACTAACTACGTTCTACGCAGCCCTTGTAACCTTACTTTCTGAACGCCCCTTGTAAATTGTGCGACCGACTGAGGCAATGAGAGAATGACACCAAAACAAAATTACGATAAACAAATAACAATAGTTGATTACTAAGTCTTAGGTACTCAGGTACAGTTGATATTAAGTTTTTTTTTAAGTAGGCTGACTTAACAATAAATATTGTCACGGATAGTTGGGAGGATACCTCCGTGCCAGCAGAATTGAACTGCTAGGCATCAAAGACGTGATACTAGTGGGACTAGTTGACTCAATTAGCACGTTGGACGGGCCGAATCGTCTATCCTTGGGCAGCTCATCTTGTCGACTTGGTCTGACGCAGCTGGCCACGGCAGGATCACCAACCCAATCCATGACAATCACGCTTAAACAGCTAACAGTTGACTCGATGGGAAGGTTACATTTCACAATTTACAGCTACACAATCTACAGCGCAACAGGAGGCACTTATCTGATTGAATTTGGCGCTAAATAAATTGTGGGAACGCTGAACCAAATTTGGAAGAAATCACGAAATTCAGCCTTTTTGTTTTTGTTTTCTTTTTCAACGGAGTTAAAGTAGTTAAGCGAAATCTAAATTTAAGTAATTAGTTTGAGTTATTAACGGGGGTCGTTTTTAGAAGACAACGTGGGAGAACTTACAAGCGGGCTGTCGAAGGAAGCGACGGAAGCTCTGCTGCTCCCAGTGCTAGTTGATTCTTGCGATAGTTCAGTCACAAGGTCGATGATTTGCTGAAATTAAAATCGTTACGAGTGCCAGCAATTAGTTCATAGAGCCTCAAGCGTGGACATTGTGGGTTTATTGTACGTTATGGAGCTCTATCTAATCAATGAGTCTAACGATTGTGTTACAATGACGACCCTGCATGCCAGTCAGTACAGATGTTTACTATTTGGAAACGAGGCCATCACGGGGGTCTCATTCCTCAAGATTAGGCCGACTCACCTCAACATGCTTCAATGTCTTCGTTTAGCGATAAGGACATTACTGGAGCTTCCACAAATCAAACAGTACCATTGTCTGAGCGATCCAAACCAGACCTCCGATTCACATCCAATTCTCATATTTTTCGCGTGTGCACGTGATCGGAGTCAGGTCATCAGTATCCTGACTTCACCCAAATTTACGGCCAACAACCCCATCCCTTGATTCATCGCTGACCATACAGCCAACTCCTACCACCGATACCGCCATTCACCACCTCGCATCATCTGCAAGATCACCATCATCACCATTCAATTTCCAGTCAGACCAACCCAACTTCCTACAACCATCACGATCCATGTGCCATCAATTCTATTTTCCATCGAAGCAAATTTTCTTTTACATATATTGTTTTCGTTTGAGTTGAGATAATTGATTTTTTCCTGTATAACTTAAATCCCATTTCAATTTTAAACAACAGACTAGTCAGGTTTCGCATTCAGTTTATTTGATTACTACATTACCTTTGCCTGTTTTGGTCGGCTCAAATATTCTAAGTCTGTCTCTGATTATTTGAGGATTACTTGAGTGTATCTCCTTAAAAACTACGAATATTGCAACGTAAGTAGCCGACCAGGACGCTAGCTCATGGAGCAGCAATAACGTAACAGTTTGTAACACAATCTCATATAAGAAGCTGCCTGTCAAACGCCACGTTGTGGCTGTCATTTGCAGGCCCAACTCATCAGCTGGCCATGTTCCGAGAATCTCGTTTCGTGCCAACCCCCAGATAACCTTCAACCCACTATGTTTTGTTGCCCTTCTGAAAAGTTCTCCCAAGACCGGCGTACTTCTCTCTTTGACAGTCTCATAGTCTTTGTCAGTGCCGCCACTCGCTGAAACATCATCTGAGAAGATAATTAATTTTGTTTATCTCACCCAACTGTACTTTCATAATTACGTTTTCTTTAAATCCCGAGTTTTAGAATTCCTTTTAACTTTCCTATCTTAATTTTTTTTTGTCTATTCGCTAAATATGTTAATTTTTTTAAAACTTATTGGTACAGCAAGATATTTAGATATTCAAGAGGTGGCAGGCACGATTTTTTTTTTCTTTGAAGAAGGAAACTACCAGGCTGTTGGGGAATGGGATGGCCACAGTCCCCTCTCAAAACTCAAATCGAATCTACTACACAGCGTAATGCTAGATGTGACTGGTGTAGTGACGTAAACAACAAAAACTCATAGGTCTAGCACAAAGGACTATAACAAATTGATTTAATTGGAAAATATTAAGAACACCTTGTCTTGAGCCAGAACAATAAAGTGGGAAGGAGACCTCTCGAAATAAAATCGTGCAAATAAAATAAACTTCTGACTAGTTCTCAGTTGTTATATAGTTCGAATGGCGGTGAGGCGAGAAAATGTACGGAGAATCGGAGAAAGGCAACCGTCCCATTGAAGTCACGTCGGATCGAGTTGGATTGTAGTCGTGTGGCAAAAGGTCGGAAGTCAGAGAGTTGGAGGCGACGATAAGCTCCGTGGCGTCATTGGCGCCATCACAGGCTACGATCTTGCCAGAAAGTTCTGGTTTGGTTGTAACAGGGATTGAAGAGCCCTGGAGACGAGTTTATACGCGTTCTTCTCTCGCCAACAGAGAAAAAACGTTTTTGCCACCAACCCTAATTTTTTGGTTTTGTTATCAATGATTAGGGACAATTATTTAATAGCGAAACTGTCAGTGAACTGTAACACACCTTCATATTAGGTGTTTGGAATGCTGTACATTTCGTCAATTTTGGTTGAGTTTGTCGCCTTTGGACTGAATTGCGGTGACAGCTGCTTTTGGACATTGATTCCCACTGACTGAATCGTTCACGTTTAAACTTGCGGGCATCTTTGAGAAAGCAATAAAACTGATCATTTATAATGCTAACTGAAGTCTTCAACTCGTCCGCATTGCTAGAGATTTTATAAATTTTGCGATTGATTTCTTGGAGGCTATTAAACTCAGCTGGCACGTCTGCTATCATCCAGAGTTCAGTCCACCATCATGTGTTTAATGATCTCTATTCTGACAATAGAAAAAAGTAGTGGGAAGCTTGATTTCAGAGCTCATCTTACAAAGCAATCGGAATTTAAGAAACCAAGCACTTGGGCATAATCTCGTGACTAAGGAAATGGCGTGGTACATGGTCCAACATGGAGTTTCAAATGTAGTTCAATCTTTGTGCACGTAAACAAAATTCGCCAAAAAACTGCTAGGAACATCTACGGGAAGATGCAACTAGAAACTAAAAAGGTTCAGAATTACATAATCAGCCCAGGAACTAACTGAGGTCTGTGAGAACCAGATCTCTTAAATGCTGCTTAGGACCACCAGTTGAGTGAAGTGATGCTCATGGAGTCCTCTAGGCGTGCTACACACACAATGCGCCCACTTGAGTCTTCTGCATACACCAATCGAATAAATAATAGAACAACGTGCTCAGTGCGTTATGGGAACTTTCGCATGACGTGGTCTCAGCGTCCTAATGCTTCCCCTCTGATCTGCCTCTAATGTGTGTGACTGAACACACAAAACGTTATTTGACTTCAAAATTCCAACAATAAACAAAACTTCGAAAGGCTTTACACTTACCTTTCGAATATCAAGGGATTCAATCAGTAGAACTTTAGCGTGGTGCGAAGAAGAGAAAACCGCTTTCATACCTTTCTTTTTCCCGACGGGGAGCATAACGCCAGTGGGAACCAGAGTAGGTAAACCTTCTAGCTCACTCCACGTGTGTGACCAGTCCATCTACACAAAGAAAGGAAGTAAAATTAGAACAATACGAGAAGCGTTCAAATTAGTAACAAGAAGGACATTAGTTAGTCGTTTTGATCACAGGTGGGGGATTGTGCAGGACACACTGCCCAAACCCTAAGTTCAAATGTTTCTGTTAAAGCCGTCATCTTAGCGTTGGTGAATACCCACGCCTACAGTTGGGAAGGGCATGGTTGTGTGCTTAGGTGATCAAATTAACTCGTATTTTGATTAGCATTGATGTTCATTTCTTTTTCAATGAATTGATATTGTTGGGTGCAAGAGAAAGAGAGAGACTTAAATTGATTGATGAATGAAACGAACCAGATTGAGGACTGTGTTGATACACTTGATTAGCACGATAGAGTTCTGATTGAGCAGACAGTACAACTAATTCGTGCGACATAGGGGTCTCTAGATATGTTAACTGTCGTTATTACGAGAGCGAAGAGCACACGAATACTACATCCCGTCCCGTAAACAATTGTCGTTCAACATACCGCAGATGCCCAACCCTCAACAATCCAGATTTGACTAAATTATTGTTTCTAATAATTGTCAGAAGCCAATGTGGTCGGTCGTAAACCTCTGCCAAAGCTCAAACTAGTGAGGAGCATAAAGTGATAATATGCGCACTCCAATTGCAAGAGCTGCAGGAAAAAACGAAATTAGAGAATGCTTTGTGTGAACAGGACAAATCGGAAGCGGTATGTGGCGGCTTGCCACCCATTACCTACAAAAGGCGCCTCACAGGAAAGTCATCCCGACAGAGGGCGCTAGCCGCAAGCGATAGACGACTCCCTCCAAGAGTACGTATATAAGGGCCTGCCTGCACGGACAAACGACATTCATTCTTCCTTTCATTCTTTCACCGATCTCTTCCTCCGACAACAACTGAC
The DNA here is from genome assembly GCA_020466155.1 of Pachypeltis micranthus. Taxonomy (NCBI): domain Eukaryota; kingdom Metazoa; phylum Arthropoda; class Insecta; order Hemiptera; family Miridae; genus Pachypeltis; species Pachypeltis micranthus. The sequence continues at coordinate 48,441,696 of CM035769.1, forward strand.
CACCATGAGCGCCAGCGGGGATGACGAGTCCGCCCTCTCGCGTCTGAAGAAGGAGTGACGACTCAACCGAGTCCCTCGCTGTGAGGAGCTACTGCTCAACCGAGCCCTTCAAACAACGCCTCGACGCCTGAGGAACTCGTCCCTCGCCCGCTGCTCAACCGAGCCTTCTGACTCAACCGAGTCCCTCATCTTGCGTCTGAAGAAGAAGGAGCGACGACTCAACCGAGTCCCTCGCTGTGAGGAGCTACCGCTCAACCGAGCCCTTCGACCTACGCAACGACGCCCGAGAAACCCGTTCTTTGCCTCACACTCTCAACCGACAGACAGGACCTACAAACACAACAACAATATTTCGTCGGCCCTTTTTAAGGCCACACACGCCCTTGAAAAGGGGACCCCGACACGGTACAAGAAAATGAGAGCTGAACAAAAAATAATACAAACTTTTGCAAGTCACTTTTAACAAGTAAGGGAAAATTATCGTGTTTAATAAAAGTAGTTTAAGGTGTGTAAGTTTGTTACTATTTAACATTTCCTACCTATCTGCTTTTAAATCCACCCAGGTAAGCCAGGGGCGTTTGGGTTGCCTAACACGGCGATATGACGTCTAGAGTTTTTTCTAGAACTGCTCAACACACATTTCACGTGAACAACAACTTGTTTTCGACGATCGTAATATTTTTGTTCGTAACAGAATTTAAATTAAAATACCTTGAAGTCGTTGGAACTCTCATACCAATCTGAGGCGCCGGGTGAGATGACGATAACCTAACATGTTAGATTATCATCGTATTGGAAAAGCAACACCAATAACTGAGCACTTGTAAACAGCATCTTTTTTTACTATTATTACTCAAAACATATGTAGATTATTCATAATAATAGAAGACAATAGTCAACAGAGCATGGTAATGGCGAACAAATGTCAGAATATGATAAAGAAAGATAAGAGCTAACCAGACCTAACTGCCAAATTTGTTGGTGGTTTTGGTGTTTTTGCGGTGGGAGGCTGTTAGGTACTGTTAATCTAGTCTAAACTGGATCAACACAAATGTTGAAAATGGCCCTGAGGGCACTGATTGGACTGTCTTGATTTAGAGTCGTGTACCTGGTGGAGGGGGGGGGGAATTAGGATTGCCTAAGGAGAAGTGGTAAGGGAGGTGTGGAGGGGGAACTACGAAGGGGAAAACTCAGTTGTTGACATGGGAAATAATCCTCAAATCTTTTTGTTAGCAAGAGAGGCTAATTGGACTCCCGCCAGGTAAGATAAAAACCTGACCCCGGGGGTTTTCCTGTTAGGGCTAAGAGCAGTGATCTAATTCAGTTAGAGCTGAACTGAACAGACATTTTATCCCAACTTCAGACGGTAAGACAAGAGTAACTTGCTTAACAAATACATTGACTTGAGCCCTGCACTCTCTACACTATATTCGTTGGTTCAGGTCCTAAATCTAACTACTAGAACATGGTTGGACCTAGAGGGATACACGAAGCGAGAGCCTGGTGGCTAAATGTAATCCCAGAGTTGCTGATGTCTTTTTAAAAATATTTACAAAATTTCCACAATAAATGCCAAACCGACTTTGATCAACCTGATTGTCTTTCAGCAATCTATACCCACATTTTGTTCATAACAAATATTTCTGTAACTATCCATTGAACAGAGATATACACAGAGGTACATCGGAAAGCGAGATTTGCCAAACATTAAATGGTCTTTGAAATTCTCAAAAAAAAGCACTAACCGTTGTGTTCAAACTCACAATGTGCTTTCGGGTAACTAGTACCTACATTTTGTTTTACATAAATGTTTCTGTAGGAATTGGTGGAACGGAAATATGGTGCTCATATACAGCGCGTGGAGTGAATTTACGGGGGTTGTGGAAAGTTGTGCGTTGCTGCACATCAGATATTTTTCCTTGTTTGGTATTCTATTCATCTGAAATAATGAGGACATGAATACTGCTGTCCCCATCACTAAATGCTGATCCCTGCTTCTCTCGCTTTTAAATTACCTTCAATTTCTCAGCTTTCTTCACCCTATTATTTTTGGTTTACCCTCTGTGAAGGATATAACCTTCGTTCCCTGCCGACTCTCCTTCAGGGCGTGCCACCTGGCCATTTCCACAGGCTGGTGCGGCTAGTAGAGAAGGATAGCTCGGCGTCACGAGCTGAAAACAGCAAGTACCATCTTTCATTCTAATTTTCACGAGCCCTGCGTAATGTTCTAATGGAGTCTCCCATTATCAGTGCCCCCCCCCCCTCTACCGACCTTGAATAGAGTTGGTTATTCCGAGCTATTAGGTAACTTTGATTAAATATTGAAAAGGAGTTCGATTCGTTCATTTCATTTCTATCTCTTCGATTAAATTCAAAGTGGGTCTCATCACGTTCTTAATTTTATTTCCTTATTTTCTCCCCAAGAAGCGTTATTTTGTTTATGTGCGATTTTAGGCGGGTTTCGAGGTTTTTGTCTGATTTATTATAATGGGTCCAGACACGAACTTCCACTTCGAGGATAGAAAACCCTTAACATGTCACAAATAAACAAAATAACACGATGAATGTCTTGACGGTAGAAAAATTAGTTCCTCACAGCCAGATTCCACAACTTCGTTGAACTTTGAGACTCTAATGCAACAAATAGTTGAGTCGTCACTTACTTGTACACCTCCGAAAATTTCGTTTGTACAGACGTATCCAATTCGCCTGTCAGTGATGAGCAAGAAGTCTTGCCCTTGTTGCCCAATGCTGGTGTGGAAGACGTAGACATCTGTCGTTGAATATTTCCCTTTGTCGACATCCTGGAATCCAAGTAAAAAATATATTGTGGTAGTCTCTTGGAGATGTGACAAGCTGCAACATGAGCGCTACCACTTTCAGACTTGTTACGCGGCATTACAGCACATATAAAACTCACACAGTGTAATTTACTGGTATTTACAATTAATTACTTTAGAAACGTTCTATTGATCTAAGAAGGTTGTGGAGTATAGGTGGTGCTGCAGAGCTAGAGGAGGAAGTCGTAGTTGGTTTTTAAGCTTTCCGCAGCATCAAACACATTTCTGAACTAATCTCATACAGCTGTTACAGGTACGATTGGATCATGCAGTGATAATGAACTGAATGTAGGTCTGCTCATTGCAGCCATTCCCGCCATTGATGTGCCAAGAGTGAAGACGCCAGAGAAAGGAGGAAGGGGGGGGGGACCTCGTGACTGCAATCGAGGAGGTTATGTATCGGGTTATTTTCATTCTTATTTCTGATTCTACCGATGATCGACGAGGCATACTGTACGCGCAACAAAGGAAGCTGTTTGTCGTCCAGTGAGACGCGCTGAGTTTGGGACCAAGTCTGCGTAGTGCGGCGATTGCATCTGCACTGGTCAGCGTTGCTGCCGACCCATTTCAGCATTGAGCCCCCCTTCGCCCGCTTTATTCATTCATCGCGAAATCTCCGGAGACGACTGTACGGCTCACACCATTTTCCCCTTTTCTAACAGGCGTTTTTCGAACTTTCTTCGACCATTAGTTTTGGTGGCCACCATTGACAGTGAATCAGTTTTTTCGCCGTACACCAGCTTTCAACAGGAAACATTTCCTACAGGTACATTGCCGTCGTAGTGCTACGCGTGTATTGTGCAAACGTTTGGGCCAAGCCCCAGTTAGTGGATCCATGATCCAATTAAATTGTGTTAATACTTTTATTTGTTCAAGTTCCGTTTTTAGTTGTATATATTTTCTCGAGGAGTAGTTTTCCGTTTTTGTTTCATTACATTCAGATTCAATTTTGTATTAATTTCTTCTGCCTTTTTTATTTTTCGCAAGGAGATCAACAATTAGGTATTATATTGTACGAGCCCTAAGATGACTCCACACGTACTCTATAATATTTGAAGACGGATTGTGGAATATAGCCCAATACTAAAGGAAGTGGCCTTGTTACGCGCGGAACGTATTCATAGCACAGTTTTTGTCCTGTGCAGGTTCCTCCACCAGACAATCTTCTAGTCGCTTCTACACCACACACGATTCAATAATGGACTTATTTACACGGTACGACCCCACGAGTTTCCTGTAGTAATTTACAACTTTAACAAACCGTGTTTGGCCCAGGCTGCTAAATTAGCTGGGTTTTTCGACCTCCAAACCTCCCCTGGCCTTTACAGAAAGTCATTGTTTCCCCGAGCACTGAGCTTTTTTTGTTTGTACCTGAGGGAAGCCCCGCTCTTCAGTTATTTCCAAGTAACAACGAACTTTCTAAGATATCCTTTCCCCTCCCCTTAATCTACACTCCTCTCCACAACATACAGCTCCTTCCAAACCCAGTCATTTATCTGCTCTTGTGCAAGTTAGTTGTCAGTTGTCTCTCAGTTCTTCCAATAGACATTCATTCCCCAGTTCTCGCGATGACACTCATTTCACCTCTCATCGATATCGAATACAGATTCCTCCTTCCTTTCCCGTCCAACCAGTTTCATGTCTTAATAGCCCCCTTGTTCGCGTTTGTAGAGTCAAACTCATATCCTGTTCTTGTCACTTCTTCTTTGTACATGTGTACTGCCCAAGGAATGGCGCTATCGAGACGAAGAGCTGAGCATCAGCATTCTCCCCCTAGAGAGAAGGCTTCGCTATCATTTCTCCTCCTTGCCGTTAACCATATCACCGGCACGAGGAGTGATAGTTAGATAAGGTACCAGCTTGAGAACCGAATTCGAGGTGGTGAGTAGCCCGAATACGGAGTTAGCCAAATCGAGAGTGCTTGCTCAGCAGAGGACGATCGCCGAGCCTTCCACCAAAATCCCGAGCTCTCTCTCCATTTCTGTCCCGCGAGGAAGCAGGTTGCCCTTCACTAGCCCAAATACAATTTATCTAGTCTCCACAGTTATTCTTTTTCCTAGTCTCCCAGCACCTTCTCTTCCTTCTCAATCACCACCTATCTTTTCGCACCTTTTGGTATTTCCTTTTTATTTTCGTTAATCCACCGACCCCTCAGTTTCGGCCAGGTCGGAGCATTACATTGGTGGCAACGGTGAGGGGGGAGATGTACCGCCTGACTCTCTTTAAAGGCAACCGGTTGATCGTGGTCTAGTGGTTAAGACAGTTGATTCATAATTCTCGACGTAGGTCGAGGATTGTGGATCAAGCTCCGGCGCGATTGCCGTAATTTTTGCCTGAGTCAGCGGATCCCCAAAACGTCTCCAAACCCCCCTCGTAACACATGTAAGTGTTCAAATATTGCGGTTATGTAAACGAACCTTCAAAAGTTTGTGCCCTTCAGCGACGCGCTTTGAAAAAGGTCGAACATTGCCATCACTTTGAATGAATCTCGGAGGACGCATTCTGGTTGTTTCGTCGGAAATATCAGTGGCCCTGGAACAGCGAACGAATTCTTGTAGGTGACTCAGTTAACACAAATTTCAATGAGTTGTATGGACATATACACAAATTGTAACATAGTCTTGTAGGAGAGAGAGCACGAACCGCTTGTTTGTCGCAACAGTTGAAATATGATGCTTGACATCCCTCCCATGTCTGAGTGTATAATGCGTGAGAAGCGATAAAGTAGTAACTTACCTCTTAACAGCGTTGAACGAACCGCTAGCAAAGTCCACGAAACCAGCAGTAGGTCTAGTCACTAGACCAACCAAACCCTTCCCAGCTCCCTTGAAGAATCCTTGCACTCCTTCGGATCTTGCTCCAGATATTGGTTTGGTCACGACTCCAGTGACGCCGTGGTACATCCCCTAAAAAGTGCCACTCACTCGTACACTCCTCGTCACAACAAGAGTACATAGAAGTATATACGTCAAAAGTGAAATTATTTACCATAACGAGGCCTTTGCCACTTTGGGCGAGACCTTCTTGAAGGTTGGCAGGTTGATGGCTGTACATTTCCAGACGATCTTTTTGGTACTCTTTGTCAAACGTCAATGCAGCCAATCCCTTCCCTAAACGAGAAGGAAAGAACTTACCAAACGAGTTTGAGAGGTAGGGTATATACATGTTCGTACAAACTGTCATGCGACGTATTTTTTTAATTGAACACAGGGCTTCAAATACAACGCCTCTGTTGCAAAAATGACTACGATTCGTAAACAGCGATTGTTTGGCCCATTAATAAGCAAATGTACTCAGAATCAGGACATAACTACTCAACACCTGGAATTACCAGGTGCTCCAGCATATAAAAGTACTGCAAAACCATGTGCCTCACTTGGAGTCCACTATTAAAGCAAATAATTCTCAGCTCCTGCAACCACTTGCGTCCTGCTACATTTCCGCTTGTTGGTTTGCAGAATCCTGGTCTTTTCAGGCTAGTGCTTTGGATATAATAGTGATATCGCACTAAGTGAGGCGGGGAGCGAGTACAATATCGTCTGAATAGTAATTGGAACACAAGAGTTTTATTCGCGAAATACTTTCGGATAAGTTTACCCACCACAAACAGAGAACTAACTTCGAAGCAATAAAGATCTCTCCCTACATCTCAGCCAATTGATAAGCCACAAAGGGACCTGCATCATGACGATTCTCCCACGAGCCATTGGATGTGTCTGCGCCACAAAAGGCTACAGGGCTTTGCAGCAGATGAATTCGCCACTAATTCTCGATAGTACGGCGCTAAAGGAGACTAAGCCACAATCCACTGAAGCTCAAAACAGTTTTCAAGTTTACAGAAAGGGTAAATCGCTCATTCTCACTTCTGCCACTAGATCAAACCCTGCTTCCTTCAGCATCCCACTTAAAGTAGCGTCCATCACAAGATGAACTCGAATGGAAACAGAAGGTACATGTACCAAATGCCTCCAATAATTTTCGTATTCCACAGCAGCTCTACTCCCACGTAATAAAAGAGTGGATCAGGAGCTCTCAGACCATATTAGATGCTTTTTCAATGTCCAAAAACTCTGTCTAAAGAAGCTTCACTACAGAATCACCTGATAGCCAGAGGTACTTTCTGGTCTTCCCTAACGACACCAGCCACATGGAGAAAAGATTCAAACACTTCCAGGTAGTGCTGGAAAAATGCAGACATTCTCACCCCAACTTGACCTTTCATTGACAAATGGTGGCTCCATCAAGCAGGAACCGCCCAACTTCCCATAAATTGCAACACTAGTGCAAAAACTAAATCCACATTTAAATGTTGCTCACAACCACGGTCGTTGGTTTCATTCAGCAGCGTTTTATGTAAGAGATTACGGATTAGTAGTGAATATTGACTTAGCTTATCAATGCAGGAAATCTCAAACCACTAAATACTAAAAATCCTAATTATGAGAATGGACCATTGAGGTCACAGACAAGCAACAGCACACTCTCTTGATATCGAGAACGAATAAAAAGCGGCATTTCTGGGTGCACTAGAAGTTGGTGACAAGGAGAATCTCACTGTACTGTGCAACCTGGCGATACGCAGCCAGGCTGAAGAGTACATAGTAGTACATATGAGACAGCAGTGACATTGGTGAATGTACAGACACTTTGATGACTGCAGAACAGAGAAGAGGGCCCTCAGGAGTATTATATGGGTTTGAAATGCAGTGGCGACCATCACCGTCGATCTAACCAGAGCGTCAACTTATCCTGAGAAGAGAAGAAACGGAAAATCTTGGAACTGTTCGAAGAGGTAGAAGCAAGGGGTGTTGGAGGAGCAGGGAGTCATCGTGCCAGTTGAACTGCGAAGAGAGGCAAACAATTTAGAGGGTACCGCAAGCAAACAAATTACTTGTTACTCTTGATGTAAAATGGGCCTGACTGGGTGAGGTGAGCCTGAGACAGGGACACATGGATAGATAACAATACTGATGAGAAGCAGTCGACGCAATCAGGGCTGTCAGAAGCTAACAGGGGAGGAGGTAAGTAGAAGTAGCACATAACCATAGCAATGCAATAAGAAGTGACTGACAGGGTTCCAAAGATGCAAACGGAAATCCTGCATGCGGTTGAATTGAAGATGACTCATTGATTGCTGAGTAAAATCTTGTAAATCCTATCAACGTGCACAAAAGCTGTTATGAATAATCCAAAAACTCTGAGAATGCACGATACAACATTTGACAACCAGAATAATAAAAATTCATACCCATAGCTCCTGTTATTTTAGAGACAGCACCAGCAGCGCCACCTACAGTGTGGCCAAACAAGGATCTCATGCCATAAGCCAAACCAGTTGCAAACTCTCCTGGTCCTTGGATAGCACCCTGCAACACAAATAATTATTTATCCAAATCTCAATATGTGTTACAAGGTACGTTCAGAAAGTAAGAGTACTAGATTTTGTTAAAATTACAAGTTGTTTCAGCCGAAAAAGGACTTTCTTTACTTCAGAGGAAGCCTCCGTAAGGTGCTGCCCACCTCGGGGCTTTAAGTCAACGCGGCGTGATACAAACGTGATCGTCCATTTCAGTTGCCTCTTCGACTTCACGCTTTCTTTGAGATCCGCCCCGCCCCCTATATTTCCGTGAAAACCCGTTCACCCCCCCTTTTTTAAAAAATATTTTTTTACAACGTTTCTGTATAGTGTTTAAGCAGTCAGAAGTGAAACCGTTAAGTTATTTAAATCAAGTTGGTAGTTCCGTTCATTTCTCGCTATTTTTTATTAATTTTTAAAGTCGACATATTTGGACTTAAATTGGCAAAATTTGGCCTGTGTCTATTCCCAGCCAGCAGCCAGTCGCTTCCCAGCCAGGAATACTTCACCTATCCTCTTCGCCGGTGAGTCCCGTTTTAAATTATTTGTAAATTTTGCCAATTGTATGTCTCTCTTGTGTGTTATTTGGTTCTATCTTTTATTTGTCAATTTCGACTGCTCCTGACACACAACCTGGGTCACAGGTTGTACTTCCTTTCGAATTTTTCTAAAGCCTGCGGCGAAAATATGGTTTTGTAGGTTATCATCTCACTTATTTTAGTACATAATGGCATTTTGATACCCTCTTCAAAGAATTCTCCCGCCAACTTTTTCTACCAGTTCAGGACCTCTTTCTTCACTTCCTCGTGGGCTGAAAAGCGTTTTCACAGGTCTTCAGGGAGGTGCAAAGATGGAAGGAGCAAAGTCAGGGGAGTACGGAAATCCTCACCTTCCAATTCAAATGGGTCAAGGAACTGGCAAGCGCAGGCGGCTCGATTCATTTTGTGCTATTGTGTCAACTGTTTTAGCACCCACCTTGCAGCAAACTCGTCCACTGTCAATCGACGGTCTTCATGAACTGCGTACTCGATTTGTTCCACCAACTAATCAGTCAAAATGGAAGGCCTTCCCACTCCTCTGATCGTCGTGAACATTCGTTCTCCCTTCACTGAACTCACGACACCATTTGAAGACGTTCTGTTCATGACACCTTCGCCATAAACTCCTTTGATCCGTGTACAAATTTCAGTCAGCGTTGTGCCCTCTGGGACAAGGAACTGAATGAAGGAGCCTACCTCACACATGGCCGGATTTTTTATCGACATGTTTCACGCAAACAGTCGCCACAAAGGCAGTTTGGATCCTCTCGAGGTCATTCAGTGCTCGTTGTGTTCAGGAGGACGTCCGACATTACTCAGTGTGACGAACAAGAAAAAAAAACGTCCCTCACACAAACGGGTCTCAGTACTATTCCTTTCTGGACGTATATCGTACTTTATCATTTGCGCACATTTCGATAAGTTGGAAGGTTGTCTTTCTAATCACACCATGTTTAGGCAGCTACAGAATAGACATACGTCAAAATTAATTTGATTCGTTAATTTTATATTTTTCGTGTCTATGACGTCTATATTGCGCCCCCGTCAGCTCCAAGCACCATTGCTGCTGTCAAAGTGTCTCCCCAAAAACCGCCGCTCTCTCAATTTTTACTTTCCTTGGCTCTCCAAAGTAGAAAGTAACAGTGCCGTCAGTACAGGGTCGTGTAAAGTCCCATCATTAAAGCAGCCCAAAACAATTATAATCCGAGCACTTCGTGCATTCAGCGATATTGACTTTTGTTCAGCTATTGAAAGTTTGTTCTATTTTTATGTTTTAATGTTGGCGTGAAACATTTGGTTACGTGACTACACCTTTCAACCTCTTTGCCACAGAACAAGCCTACGCCAGCAAGGAAGAGATGACTGTGACGAGGCCTAGTTTGACAGTGCACAAAACCCAAGATATTGATGATAATACGCCACAGCACACCAAACGGAGGGCAATGCACGTCCACCGTTTAAGAGGCTGCTAAAATGTCCTAATAGCCACTCAAAACAAGCTCACCATACGGAAAACAGGACGCAGGACATCCCATCGCTAAGATCTTATCGCCAACAAAGATCCGCCTCCAGCCACCACTGTTTTCGCCAATGATTCACCTGCTTTGTTTCATTTCGCCAGTCACCAGCATCCCAACTGCAATAATTTCTTCATCTACCAACCGACCGCTTACGATGTAAGGAATTACTACTACCATTGGAAAGGGAATTACAACGACAGGAATATATTTTACAGCAAATTCTGTTTTTTGTCTTCGATTTGGTATATTTGGCAGCACCGCTCTTTGCTGTTAAGCTCTACAGCTTAGCTTCCGCTCTTCACACTCTCCCTTCTCTGCTCTCCAACAGTAAATTTACGCACATGCGCATGCTTCACTCCAGAGTCGTCACAGTCAGAACGTTTATTTTAATTATTTTATCTCCAGTAGAGTGGAATTTTGGTTTAATTTATCATTTCATTTTATTTAGTTACGTTTGTGAAAGGGCTCCTTATTTTCTTTGCCAAATATCTTATCAATTTCTTTACGAATAAATTTTTGCTCCAAATTTGCCTCTGCCTGAAAATTATGCTAACTTTAACAATCTATTTATAAAAACCTCATTTTAAGCGATTAACGAGAAAAGATCACCTGAAAAGGTTCGTAAAATAGATCCTTGGCTCCGTGACCCAAACCAACAACGAGACCAAATGGGTTCCCAATCACGTCGAGACCGAGGACCAACACGTACAACTGCTTGATGAGCTGGCTGACGTAGTGTGTCTGAACTTCAGCTAATAATTGCCGCCTGGTTAGGAAACAGTTTTCTTTCTCGAGGTACGCTAACCTGGAAACATGGAATCGATGGAGTAATATACGAATTGCAAATCGAAGAACGAATTTTCGATTCCAACGTTACAATTATGAACTAAAAAGAAGTCCATGTGGTACCAAAAAGGGGCAGTTACGAAGTAAATCCAACAGCTTTACCGCTGTCCCTCCTCGACCGAGCTTTCTCGTCAGCCTGTAAACTGGATGTCAATAGGTGCGTTGCAAGTGGCAATGATAGCATCCACACATTGACATTACGCTGTGGTGAAGGCCAACACTGACGTACCTTCACAGCCCTTCCTGTACAAAACACGCATTTGACAGGGTTTGCAGCTCTGATTCTGTCTGCCACCTTCAATGAGACACACAGTTATGATCGTATAGACGACGTGTCTCCCAACCTTGTTAGGGAAGCGCCATATAGTGAAGTTGAAAATGTCTCACTGGCCACAATTCTAAAAGGTAAACAAATCAACAAAACCTTTCAGACTCATTTTATGCGCCGCTAAGTGTTGCACGATATCGCTCGAATCTCTGTGATACATGTGTACCAGGACGAACCAAACCCTTCCATTCAGCAGAGGCTCGTCCGGAGCATTTGTGCTGATTGGGCACCTCAAGTGCCCTAATTCGCCCGAGACTTCGCTGTTGAAACTGAGCCAGTTCCCACGTCGCTGAGTTGCCCGCTCTCGCGTTCGCTCCCACCCAGTTCCCTGTCTGTGGTGGTTAAACTTACCCGATTGTAATTGAGAATAAAACTCTGTCCCAATTGCATTCGGTTGATATCGTACTGACTCTCCTTCTCACATAGTGCGATATCACTTTTATTTACCCGTAAGTGTTCCCAAAAGTGCAACTAACCAGTGCACGGTAGACACAGCATCTTCACTCTGCACTACTCCTTCTGGAACACCTGAGGGCAGGTGTCCTCTGAGGAGGAGGGAAACTCTGACTCCCCTTATCAGAGAATCGTCTTTCGCCAAGAGATAGACTGATTCTCTTAACCATGGATGTCGCAGCTGTGTAGGACGAAGACGTACGATCCACAGAAGGCGTGTATGTCAGAGACATTGTGAGGTGACTGTTTATTTGTAGTTCTAAATTCAATGCTCCCACCACAAACATGAGCACCCTTTCGGAACTCTAATCAAAATTCTCTCTCGCTATGCTCAAGATTAGGTCCCCCTTTGTTGGGTGGACAGCAACGCCCTGAACTGCAAAGTTCATGAGTGCCTGAGGACAGGCCCTTCATCAAGGGCGAAGTGATGTACTGGGATGAACCAAACCCTTCCATTCAGCGGAGGCTCGTCTGGGGCATTTGTGCTGACTGGGCACCTCAAATGCCCCGATTCGCTTAAGAGTTCACTGCTGTCAGTTGAAACCAAGCAGGTTCCCTCGTCGCCGGCACGGCACGCCCACGCTCGTTTTTGTTCCCACCCAGTTCCCTGTTTGTGGTGTTTAAACTTACCTGATTGTAATTGATTATAAAACTCTGTTCCAATTGAATTCGGTTGATATCGTACTCACTCTCCTTCTCACATAGGGCGATATCAATTTTATTTACCCGTAACGTGATTCAATGGAACCGGGTTCTTAAAGAAAAGAACTCGGGCTGAATCCGACACATCTGTTGATCCGTCCAGAGCAATCGAAAAACGTTCAAGTTTTTTACACTCATCTTCAAACTGAGGAGTGATTTTGGCATTTTGGTTGGAAAACAAATGCCCCAAAGTTTGGTTCGTCTCGGTACATTATTAGTTACGACTAAAGCACATTCAACTAAATTGAGAAGCTTAGTGCTTTAGTCGTACGTTCACACAGTTCATACAAAGAAGCACTATGGCTCAGACGTAACAAACATCAATGTTTCTTTCAGGGTAGGTCTCAAAGGATCAAATATATGACTGACGGTCCATTTCTCATGCACCTGCTAACAAGGAAGAGTGGAACAAGCCTCCTTGGCCGAAATGAGCAATATCATCGAGGCAGAAGAAACAAACGTTATTCGTGGAGGACGCAAGTGAAACAGCACGCTTGATCAAGGAATAGCGAGCTAATTCCTGCCATATCTCTCATCCTTTCCACATATCACTCACTGTTTGCAACTCGCGTCACTCATTCTAAACTGCACGACAGCCAGTGTGGCCGAGGCTCCCTTTCACTTAGCAGGAAGGTAATCCCCAGGTAATCAAACTGTGTATACATCACCACAACGTTTATCTACCCACTACTGTTTCTTGCGTGTAATGGAGGGAGTGACAAGATCTCTTGTGATACATCAGATGGGTGGAATAGGTCCGCCACTCAGTTAATTAATATAAATAAACTTACTTGAAAACAACGCCCTGGACGTCGGTGAGTGTAACGCCAAAGCTCTGAAGGAGAGTTCCCACGAATGCGGTGTTAGACGTTTCTAATGCTTGTCCGCTCAACGTGAAACTAAGATGGAACTGCAAACACCACAAACTGAAATCGGTTTCCATCTCAAGAGAAGAACTTTTTTGAACTATAACATTCTTAAATATCCCCAATTCCCTGAGCTGTGTATAGTAGCTGTTCTTGCGCCAACCTAGTATACTGTGAAACTTTCGGAAGACGATAGAAATTGGGCAGCTGCTTCTTAGGCCCAACTTAACCTTTCTATGGAATAACGACAGTTTAGATGAAGGGCCCTCACATATCAATAAATCAAGAGCCAGCAGTTGTCCGATGCATCTTTCAGCACACCACCCATAGATTAAACCTGATATCGCTTAAACAACCTCTGAAACATTAGATAATCTACTGGCTACGTTATGTTTATTGATCTAGAGCCACAAAGTGGACAGACCCCCCCCCCACCCATGTCCAACCTTCACAAATATCTGGTGCTGATGTCCACAGGAATACCAACTGTATAAACAGCAAGTTTCTGCAGTATTACCATAACTGTACATTTCATTAGTCAGCTCAGTATGAACCAGGATATTAAGTCTGAAACTGCTACGGGGCCATCCCTCTTCCAAGCTCTAGAATAAAATAGGAGAGCCTACACGACCATGATAGCTATTTGTGAGAGATTGGGACCTACCAGAAGCTGGCCATGCTGAGACTTTTAACTCAAAAATTGTATGGCCCCAACAATTTGAAAGGGGAAGGGGAATTGCTCAGTGAAATGCTTGTTCATGTGGCGTTCACCCTTTTACCCCCCTCCATTACACAGCTGTACACAGAACTATGAACGTAAACGTTGACTTTCAGGAATCATCTACCACCTGAGGATCTGTACAGTTAGGCGTGTTTCCTAATCCCCAGTCACCTCATCAGCTCTGGCAGTCATTAGTCACAGTTGATAGTAAATGCCAAGGGTGACCCCATGCGTCGTCGTCGACAACCAAAGACATAATTTTTTAAATTAAAAAACACAATTTTCGTACCCCAATGTTAATGCAATAGATATTTTAGACCCTTCTTGCAAAGGAAAAAGAACAACATTCTTCGACTGACAAGAATCTGTTGAAATAATGGTTTAAAGGTTACATGATTTACTCTCCTAGAAACTTACCTTCAGAGGAGATAAATGAAGATAGTCGTAGAAATGCTTCTGATCTTGTATAGCGACACTTGTCACGTGATACCTCAAAGGCTCATCTTTGAACTTCAGATCATTTCTAAAGCCAGTAATCTGAGAACACAAATTGTACGATAGTGTCAGTATGAGAACGACTTGACTAGTGTGAAGCGCACGTTTTTAGCTCAAAGAGAGGCCACCAGGCTATGCAGCGACACTATGGAACGATGACGTTTTAAACAACTCTGACAACCGTTGCACGAAGTGTGAGCACTACACACTCGATAACATGTCAACCGTCACTTGTTTACTGGCGTGTTACCAGCAAATTTCGTGACTTGCACCAACGATAAAGTAATCAGCCTGGACTTTATTAGAAACATAGGGGACATACTTCCTCATTGTGTCGGTACAGACATCAGAAGATCTACAGCTCCATGCATGTGCAAAAGCAAGGTGCCAGAGCTGCAATTCACTCACTCTCCTCCTAACAAACCCGATACCTACAAAGCGAAGGGGATCGCAGCATACCAACGTTGCGAAGCATTTTAGTTCAGAATTCGAAGATTATTTTATTTGTGCCTTTCTCATCTCACTGCCACTCAGATCATCGTCAGCGTCAAATTTAACTTTTAGCTCACGGCTAAATACTGCAAAACTATTCAGGGACGATTCACCCTCCAAGATTAACTTCACAGGTGCTGGAAAAGGACAATTGACCTGCGATAAAATCGTGACTAGTAAGAACTACCACCCAAGGAAGAAAGTGAATTAGGATGGACAGGGAGTGGGCCAACTTGTTCCTCCTCTCAACTCGCATCGTCTACCGTTTTAACTCAGGACATCGGCTTCCTCGTGAATCCAGCATCAAGAGCGATGGGGAGTCCAATCTCCAAACCAACTCACTCGTTTTTCAAGGACTTTGAAACGGTCATAACGTTTGCGACGAACTATGCCTCTGGCAGTGGAAACTATCAATTTTCGTCTTGAAATAAAAATTTATTATTGAAACTAAAAGCTCTTTTGTGAACGGGATATTAACATGAAAGAAAAGGTAAATCAAAGTGCGTATAGTGTAGTAATTTAAATGAATAAGAAATTAAACTGTTGGAAACGTAAGTTCGTCCTGCCGAATCGCCCGAGCCCGCTGGCCGGACCATATCTCTTTCTTCCTCTCCACAGAGGCCACCTAACTTCTCTCAGACCCTTCCTCTACCCTTCTTCTACTTTCGAGCCCTCGATCGAGACGGAGCCCTTAATTTTTGTGTTAATTGCGATATATTTAAACCTTTTCCAACCCCTTTTGTAATTTGGAAGTGAAGCTTCCGCTAAGTTTTGGTTTAGGCGCGACGAAGTGTTTCCCGTCGCTAAGTCTAGTGTTTCTCGGCCGGGGAAAAGCGTCCGCCATGTGCAAGGAGGTGAGTTCCTTAATTTCCTTCTTTTTACTTTCCTTGGCTCTACGAAGTAGAAAGGAAAGTTATGTAATCGGCTGAAAACAATTTTTTGAGTTTTCTTCAGATCTTTACGTTTCAGACCCTCCTGAGTCCGAAAAACACTATTTGGGAAAATGGTCTGTGTGTATGTGTGTGTGTCTGTATACGATTTTTAGAGAAAACCACCGTACCAAATCAGCTCAAACTTGATATCTCGCTCGCAGGTTACCATGGGACGCCAAAATAAGGGTATGAACAAAATCCACCGAAAGTTAACTATAGTTATCATAGTGATCAAAACACCAAATTTTTTTTCTCAAAAACCGCTCTAACGATTTTGATTAAATTTTTTATATAGATAGCTCTTAATAAGATAATTATACCATAAAATTCCCATTTGTGGGAAAATGACGAGAGCAGCACAATAAATGATCAACATTTTCGACGAAAAGCGTTTTTGCCGTGGTTTTTTCCTTTTAAACTCCGCTGGAATGTTAGTAGAATGTTAAAGAAAATTGGTACTGTAGTCCAATCCAATGCCTAAAGGGTAAGTATTTAAAAACGCTCATGAGATACATGGGGCTCACTCCAGAAATTCCTGAATTTCAACTACCGCCGTTTCGCTTTCTACCCTTCTCAAAAACATTTGTGCTTACAGCCTCATTAATTATCTGTGTACCAATTGCTCGATAATGGTGTTGGAATGAGTACGAACAGCACAATAAAATCTGGAACTGTAAGCGCTACCGCTTCCTGCTGCAGTAAAGCGTTGTTTGACCAAGTCCAAATTAACTGAGTGATAAATGAATTGATTAAATAGAATTAACCATGTACAAAGTGAATTGACGTAGAGCTAAGGAAAGTTGTGTGTTGCAACGCACCAGATATTTTTCTCCGTTCCTGTATTTATTCCTTTCCAGGTCGGCGAGGTCTCGGTATCGGCGGAGGCACAGCTTTCAACCAAGGACTGGGGGTTAGTCATTATTTCGGATCCGGAGTATTAGGTAATACAGTCCACTTTTAATTCAAGAGAACTTAGGGTTGGCTACCACGGTATGTTTTTAACATAAACTATTGTCTTCTCGATTGTCAATTTGTAAAAAAAACTAAAAATGAATTGGCCTTAGCAAAATGTACAGAATTGGTGCACATGGGAGAGTAGTCGACGTTGAGGCGCATGGAAATGGGGTAGGCAGTAACGGCAGGAGTGGCTTCAGACCAGGGACTTGCTGTCCACGTTTGTCAGCAGCGTTTCTCCCTTTCCTCGCCTGATCGGAGCAAACATGAAGCAAACATGGATGAATATCGCGGGCTCTGCCCGTGGCACGTTTTAATTCATTGCCTCCTGCATTGCCTTTTAGTTTATTTTCAAGCAAGAGCCATTTTTATTTCATTTTTGTGAGGTCTAATAAAACTTGTTAATGGAGCGCGAAGGGGAAAGCATTTCAATTGAGGTCACTCCCAGTGGCTTTAGCGCCCTTAAACTTGCCAATGAAGATCCATAGTGCCACTGTGATAGGAGGCTGAGGCTTCGATGATCAGTAAAGTATAAAAGTACTCAAGGGGGCCACCTCAGAGTTCTGGGGGTTAACTGTGGGTCTGACCTCAATACATACACGTCAATTGTCAGTAACGAAGCGATTCTTACTTTTCTGTCGTTAACTTTTGTTTTGCTTTCTATAATTTTATGTCTTCATACATATTAGCATTATTTTGCTTTAATTTCTCCCCCCTTCGTCGTTTCGAGTACATCATTTTATTTTTCTCTCGCTTACCCGACCGAACCATCCCTCTGAGATCTGACTCTTCACTGCAAGGAACCACTGAACCAACAGCAGATCAATCAGCTGAAGAAGGGAAAGCTTTTGGTTTATTATTCATTCTGTTTGCGGTCAACAACATTTTTTACAACTCCCCCCAATTTGATCATTTACGTTTCAAGACATTGGTATTCTAAATCTGCAATGTCCGTCCGCCGACCAGGCCGTTTTGTGCCTTTAACATGGTTCGTTCTTTCGCACAAAAATCCCATTTGGTATCTAGTTGTGCCCCCTACTCGGCAATTCGATTGGACGAAGCCCATGGTTGTAAAGGGCAAAACACCATCAACAAAAACGCAATCTTGGCAGTTTTATAGCAAAAACGCCATGTTTGGTATAGTTTCCAAAGTATTTTTAGATCCTGGGTCGAATGGAATGAGTATCAGACGTGTACAACTGCGTATAGTGAAATTACAGTAATTATAGTGAGCCAAAGTCTAATTTGAAGGAAGTTGTGGGACAATAACTACAGCGAAACTAATCGTTTCATCGTTTGTACTCCCGCCCTCCCACTCGACTCGCAACGTCGTGCCAATTGCCTACAGGCGCCTGAAATATTTAGTTTTCGTCGTTCAGTTGTAGTCAGGTCATGTTTCGTGCGGTTTACTGGTATTTTTGAAGCTGAATCGAACCTTTTATATCATCTTATACTTGTTGGGAATAAAAAAGTAAATAATTTTGTTTAAAGTCTTCCATCGAATTTGACGTATGTGTGGCAAGCTAACATTGTTTTGAACTTTTTCTTGCCAACGGTTACGGTTAGAATTGTGAAACCTACGAGCAAGGAAGTGAGCCCATCAAACTGTGCCACACATAGGTCAGGCCACGATGGAAGACTCTAGAAAAAATGGGTACTTATCCCTTAGCCATTCGCAAGGCCACGTACCCCCCCCCTCCCTCCCTATCAATTACACGTATGCATGCTTTTCGCGTTAAAACTTGCGTCTCATGTCGTGAATAAAGTATTCGGGGAAGTGGAATGAGACTAGACGGTTCTATCTAATAGTTTATAATGTATAATGTTATGTAATCAAATGGCATATAATAAACTTCAAATCATTAAGCCAAGCAGGAGGGTAATATATCGTCAAAAATGACTTCCTCCTGTCGTGTATGAACCAATTCTTAATGTCCATTGCAGCATGAAGGGTGGAGAACGAATACTGAGGTACTAACTAAGGAACTTAGCGTGTTACTAAGCTTCCCCTCATTGGGCAGGCTATTGTTCTCATTTTGTACAAAAACTTCTTGTACATGTTGTCTCGTCAGTCTTAGAATAAACTACTAAATAGAACACGAGATGAGACACAAATATCAACGAGTATCAACGTGAAAAGCCTACAGGAGTGTCTAAAGGATATTGGGGGGGGGGGGTCTGGCGTGTGGCCTTGCATACAGCTAAAGTATCAAAAAATGATTAACTTTTTTAATCATTTCCCAAGAAACATAAGAAACTTGTTAGGAGCGAGGGAGTTGACTTGGAAAAAGCTGGCTAAATACCACAGGGGCTTCAAGGAGCAAGGCCCTGGGGGCTCGTGGCTTCCAAGGGAGGGAGAACCAGCAACCTTTGCAATTTTTAATAATTTGATCAGCACGTTATATATACACACGCTAAGTAAAGAGGCAGATTTGCTGGTTACAAAAAAATACAAACTGTACTTTCAAGACAGAGTTGCGAGTGAAGAGTTGGTGAGAAATGAAGGCTTGTGGGGAACTCAGCACAGCCCTTAAAAAGATTAGTTATCTCAGCCTACCAGAACAGCTTTCTACCTAACACCCTTCTCCTTCAAACCTTGGTTTTATGTTCTCTTTTTCGAGAAATATACTTCGTTATTTCTAATGAAGTTTTCGTAATATCCAATGTTTCGAAAATTAAATGGGCACTTAGACAACAGTCAGTGTTAACACACACGTTTCACATTGTCGTCGGAAGTGGAGGTTCATGGTCGTCCAGTGAGGGGCTCGTCGTGGACGTCTCCTGCGAAAGTGTTGCGTTACTGGAAAATTTTCCTATCTGAAATACATTCGGCGGCAAAAGCCTTTTTCGACATTGGAATGGTTTCCACAGCACTCTTCAATGTCACACAAAACTTGATCGCCATCCTTCGCTCAGTGGAATGCTGTTATGACTCTCAGGGAACGAGTAGAGCGACCTCTATAACGACCAGTAGCCAATTTACGATTGTTGCCAGGTAACGCGCAAAATGGCGCATACAGTCTCGGGGAAGAACATCCACTGACATTACTTTATTATAAGGACCTTATGCACTCTTATCTTATTTCATTTTGTATGTACTAATGGCATGTAAGAACTAGAACTGGTTCACAAATATCTACTTCTTTTCCCATTTCTGTTTCATTATGAGATAAGTGTACTCATGTGTGTGCATGGGTCTGGGTGCACGCTGCCAGCTCTTACAGAACTCCCGTAGCTGATTCAACTGACACTGATACTGAACTCCCAACAAACAGCAGCACACTGGCACCAGACGAATTCTAATTAAACCAACGCCTTAAAGGATCCACAGAGAGTCATCAAACATACTTTTAGCTGAATAGAATGAAGTCAATCAGGAAATGCTTACCTCAGCTTTTTCGTTGTACGTTTCATCTTTTTCCACGAGGCTGAGCAAAGCGCTGATAAATCCAGTGTCCACTTTGATTTGAAACTCCTGAACAAGCACCTTGAAATATTTGAATTGCTGTACAACGCTGTACTCTGTCAGCCGCTTCACGATACTCACTTCGATGAACGGTTTTTCGGCTGCAATTAGAAAGAAAAACTAGGAATTAAAAAAAAAAGCGTATTATTCTAGCAAAAGTAGGATACCAACAACATTTGAACGATAAGTGATTTCTAATGAACCATTGCAAGTGGGTCATCAGTAAACGTGAAATCAATTTCTCAGAATAATCTGAGGTCATCACTCTGAGGAGTGGACCTAATGGAGTTAGTCTTTTGAAGGTTTCCAGTGGCTAAAGATGATAAATGAGAGGGGGAACTTATCTGTACTAAACTACGCCGAAAGAATGGACCAACTCTGACAGTTCACTTGAGAAAAGTTCCGAGAAAAGGGATTGACTGGACGCTGAAATGAACGTTAAACGTTCCTATTTGGAAAAATTACAACAATGAAATAATTACACCAATAAGGTGAAAATGAGATTTGTACCTGTGTCCGCGCTGATGGTTTTTGGTGGTGGAACTGGAGCTAGCACAACTGGGAAAACGCAATCAAACATTTGGTTATCAATTTGAACTCGATTGATCTTCAAATGGAACTGCAGAGAGTGTCGAGATGAGACGATGTTCAACCAAAGGCCTGTTTTGAAAGCTCGGTGCAATTCTCGTACAACCGGTTTGGTCATTAGCATCGACGCGAAGTCAACCTGAAGCAAGAAACGTCGTCAATGTAGATTCAATGGCTGCATAAAATCATTATTTGAAAGATTTAGAATGTTAGTTCGCACAAAATGGATCTGCCTGGGATGCGGATAAGTAACTAGTTAGTAACAGTTACCACCAAATTCCACAGAGCTCACAATGAACCTTAGCTTTCCACGTACGACATACTTGAGATCTCTCATTGGCATTCGCCTACAAAACGCGTCACTTCTCCGCTTTTCTTCCACTCATGCAAACTGGGACTTCAAAGTCTTCCCTCAATCTTCGCCTTAGTAAGAATGGAGCTGTACACTGAGCTCATACCTCTTCAGCAGCCAATTTCAATTATAACCAGTTATTTGTAAACGTTATTGTTCCAACCTCAGTACAATTTTCCTGAGGTCTTCAGCGACTGGTCTGGAGGCAATTCTTGTACAACATGAAAGAAGAAGCATGAAATCTGCCTACCTGTGCCTCCCTATGCGTCTTACGCTGGGTCAGGGGGATTTTAAATTGTGTAGCGTCAAAAGAGATGAAAATTGAGGGAAATTATTTTTTGCACGCAGGATTTGTTAAATGTAGACTAGTCAACAAATCCACAAATGAGGATATTTCTGGGAGTTGTTCATTCAAGCAAAACCCTAGTCTAACTATTTTGACAATTCAGAAGCTACCCAGTTAGAAATTATATCCTTTATTGCACAAACGAAGAAATTCATCCTGTCGATATCAGTCAGGCTGAACCTATAACATGCTCCATCTCAATCGAATGAGTTGACAAAGATGATTTCTCCCCTATCTTTTTAATATTTTCCCTCAATTCTCGCTCTAAATCCCCTCTCCGTTTGACCTATTTATTCTGCCCAAAAATTACATCTGAATCAACATACTCCACTCTCCGATCTCAATCACGAGCAGACTGTTCGTCATTAGCAACACAGTCAAAAGCCGACGAGTTGCGATTCCGTGTAACAGAAAATTCGAATTTAACTGGGCCCTCTGAACTGAATCACCAATTTAGTACCTAAAAGTGTACGTCTCACGTTCGAGAAAAAAAGAATTGTCCTCATCGCTGATTGTTGTCGTTCGATGATAACGTAGGGAAAGGGCCAAAAGAAACACGCTCGGTTGTTGCAGAACAACTGATTATTTAGCATCGAAAGTTCGATAAGAAAGGCAATGAATGGTGGGGGGGGGGGGGGGGTCTATTAGCGATCTCTTTATCTAACTGCTGATCTTCACTGAACCTGCTGATTTAAAGTTATATACCGTTTTGTAGCCCCCCCCCCTTAACCCTTCTTTCCAAATTCTACCAATTTTATCCAAAACATCCCCGTAATGTGATATACCTAAATATTTTTGGATCTCATTTACCTCAGTAGCAATATCCAGACATGCTGAACCAATGCTTTTTCGTATTCATCATTCTCCAAATCGATTCTACCAGTTTGTTCACAGTAACCATTTCTTACAGTGCCTTGTTTGTTGGTTATTTTTTCAATTTTTAAACTTTCCTTACTAATTGGACTGGAGGGTTTGAAGAACTTCAATTGACATCACTATACGAGAAGGTACGTTTAGGTAGGATACCAATGAAACACCTCTCGAGAGAATGTTCCGACACGACGGGAGATCGGCTAACTGTATTTCGCTTCTGGAATCGCTTTCACCTTCGAAGAAAGCTCTAAAATGGTCGAACAAGCAAGTACGTTACTCTGGATGAGGAAATCGAACTCCTTGACGTTATCTCACAGTATGCGAGGGTTAGCCTTAAAGATGGACGAGAGACGACAGGCTGTATTTGTATACGTCGCAACTGGAGAACCCCCACTGCTGCTTCAAATACGCCTATTGTGTGGGAGTACATGAGCCACCCATGTCCTCCCAGTTCCATCCCCCAATGCGACGTCCCCACCATTCTCTCACAAAATGCAAGACGACCCTGAGGTCCAACCCAGCAGGGAAATTGCACCACCTTTGTAAAGTGTTCATAATGAGCTGCATTCGCTCTCCAATCACACTTGCGAATTCACCTCTCATAATTATCACCAAGTGTATAGAATTTCCCCCACCCCCACCCCCCACCCTCAATCCTTGACTCGTCCCTGCGATCTCAGGCTCTCTCGGCCGACCTCTCAATGATCTCGCTCTTGTTGCTACACACTTTCAGCTCCAACCTCGATAAAGCACATTCCCGAGCCCTCTAGTCTTTCGTCAAACCCTCAAAGGTCGTTCGCCGAACTTTGTCATTTAAACTGGGTCATCGTTATCCCACGTTTGCCTCAATTTGTCTATACCTCTATTTTAATCAATCAATTGTGGGGTTCGTCATTAACAGGTCGATCGCAGTTTATGAACCGAACTGTTTATTGATCACATCGTTGGAACCTACCTACGAGTAGATGCGCGTGACGTCAGGATAAAAGAACCTGACGCGTCATCACAACATCCTTCCTCTTTTAGTTGAAAGGTACATAGGTAATTCCAAGTAATCGAACAACAAAGGCATATCTTAATAGGCGGCGCCTCGTTTCACTAGTCAAATTATCATGAGCTCGAACTAGGTTATAATCAATTACACGTCTCATAATAACAAAATAATAATTACTTTGAATTGGTAATAAATCCTGCAAATTCAACGTCTTCAACTACGTCTTGATAAATTATAAGCACTGTAGTTTTACTCGCATCTGCATCAAGTGCTACTTCTCTATCTGCTTTCAGTGTGTTAAATATTTCGATGTCTTTTGCCCAACTGGTTCAGCCTCATCACATCGTTGGAACCTACCTACGAGTGGATGCGCTTGACGTTAGGATAAAAGAACCTGACGCGTCATCACAACAACTTCATTTACTCAGTCTACTACCCTCTCTCTCACTCTCTCTATTAGATCCCTACATCGGCCAATAAATATCTGCAGCCCTATTTATTCTTCTACTTCTCAGAAAGCCTGGTTCTCCTTTCATCATGGGGAGGCACTACCAACTTTTCGTCTGCCAACTTCCCTTTTCGTCTTTCTATTTCACTGCCACCTGGTCACAACGTTCTTTTTATTTTGTCTGAGAAGGGAGAATGGGTCTCATTGCTTTTTGTTTTACAACCCATTTTCAGGCTCAGTACACCAAGTCATCTGTGTACGCTATTGCTTCACAGCGCTCTCCCTCTAACTATTCAAGCAGTGTATCTGCAACAAGCAACCAGAGCAAAGTGGAGATTATACCCCCCTTAGGACACCTCCTCAGTAGTCTGACCGAGAGAGTCTCTCCTCCTAGCTCCGAGTAGACCACTCTGCTTCCCAGCATTTCCTTGGTCCGTGCGACCAGGTGGGTGTTTATTCCCTTCCTCCTGGCTGCATCTGCGATTGAAGCATATGACGTATGGTCAAAGACCCCACCAATATCTAGAAAACAGCACAAAGCGCTTTCCCCTGCCTCCAACGTGTCCTTCAGCTGAGTCACCATTTCATTCAGAACAGTATCATTAGATTCTCCCTCTGATAGGCATGTAGGGAACAGGGGATGGGTGTATGGGCGAGATAATTCTTCCTTATGTCGAGACCAATAGTTTTTAGCAGGAAGGGTGGGAAAATCATACGACGATACTCGATAAATACTCACTGACATCGGATCTCAAGTCTCATGAAATTCTACAAGTGAGCATCGTGAACTTTCGTCGCTCCCTCATCATTTCCGTATGCTTTCTCTCTCTATGTTTCTGTTACCTGTTCTATGCAGTTCAATTCAAGTGCGATTGTGAAGCCTAATAACATGCCTAACATAACTACGTTTGTTCATTTTTAAATATCAAGGTGAATCTTTACTTCCGTTTGGACTAAGAATTCCGCCCTACGTCACTTGAGAAATGGAGGTTGACAGGAATTATGAGTGGTTTAGTACAAAGTAACCCAAAATTCAGTTCATATAGTTCACTGAGATAGTAGAAGAATTTAGGAGAATTATTATTATTTGTGACACGTAGACAGAAATTATCATAAAAGTTGATCTGCGAAGATATTGGCCTGGTTTGAGGCCAAAGTCATATTGGGTCCAGGGAAGATTGGTTAGTTGATCTTTTCCCGCTCTCTTTCTCATCTATTCGAACGATCCCAGTGCAACATCAAAATGTCAACACTTACAGTAATTCTATTGTCCACCCGAACGACTTGTGACTGGTTCTGCGATGCTTTGAGCTCTTGGTAGGCGAATTCAATTGCATTACTCTCCCGATCTGACAAAGTTTTGAAGCGTTTCTTCCCCTTCTTTCTGGACTGCCAAGCGATGCCAGTGCTGAAATCAAGCCCGCAATTAGACTTTAATAACACTAACACATTGTTTAAGAAACGAACTGCGAAGAGAAACCAAAAATGCTGTCAACAAAATAAGAAGTTTAAACCTGGTGATTCCGAGATGAAGAACTTCCACTTTATTGATGTTATCGACGAGGGATAAACTTATCCCGTTGATCTGCACTTCTATTTCGCTTTCTGGGATATCCTGAGCCACAATATTTTGAGCTTCTTTAGCTACTGACTGATAGGGTGTGAACAACAACACCCGTTGGAGCCCGTAGAGAAAGGAGACCCAGTAAATGTCCTCTGCACTGAAATCCAACTTCCCGATGTTGTCCTGAAAAAATTAGAAGAGAAAATCAATCGCTAATTATCCATTTTACTAATGAGCCGATAACGGTCCTAACCAGCAGATAAGGCTAGACAAGTCCTATGAGAGATGTACTGGGGGTAAGGTTAAGGTGTAGGGTAGTAATGACTTAGAACCCCTGGAGTTTTATACTAAGAAACTTAAAATATAAAAGGGCTTCATTACAAAAGGAAATTGAAAAAAGAAGAGTTTGTTAGTACGTACTAACGATATTGTACAAGTCCAAGGAAATCTCCAGAACTCGCAGAGATAGGTGCCGCCTTGCAATCACAGGGGCCATGAACACTTCCCCACTGCTGCAAGAGAAGTCCTACTGATTAAGTCACCTCTCTACATATACTTTCAAAGAACCGCATACCTCGGACTTTTAAGGCTTTTGCAGAACAGTAACGTTTCTACTAGGGCAAAAGTAAACCTCAAGGGAACTGTGAAACAGTTTAAACTAGAAGAGGCAGTCTGCATCCACTCACAGGAACAGCGGGAGAGAGGGCCATTTTCCAACTGAGGTAGGCACGCTGTTATGATACACCGACGGTTCTATGATGGAGGGAGGTGGGGGTGGACCCAACTCCAGCCTTGCCAAGCCACTGGAAGATATGCCACGATTATCAAGAGAACACGAGAGACCTTGGCAGGACTCAACGGTAGGCGGATACACATATTCTCGGACAACCAGGTATATATATATATATATATTCATACAGGCCATCTCAGCTTACACCTTCAGATCCAGGCTGACATGGAAATGTCTCCAGGCCCTCAAATGACTCAGCGCCCATAATAGACTTTCTATTATTTGAATAATGGCTCATAGAGGCCAAGAGGGCAATGAAAATGCTAGAATCCAAGGCACAGAATCCCATACGAATTGGGGGAAAAAACACCAGTTGGCATGGCAGGCAAGGATTAAGACAGACGAAAAAGGCTCATTGTGTCTTCCTGTACAAGGGCAAAGGCAATGCTTACAATCCCCAGACAGGAACTAAAAGCCCTCACTAGCTTCCTCACATGGCACTGCCTCAACAAGATGGGCAAATCAAAGGCAGTTGAATGCAGATTGTGCAGAGCGAAATGACACAGCACATCCTCAGCTCTTGCAGGCTTCAACAGTTACTCCGTTCATTCACTTTGTACTCTACACTTTAGCCATTGTTCAGACAACTCCAGACATTGTAACTCTTCTTAGTTTCCATAATACACTTTCTTTTTACACTGGTTCCCTTAAACTCTGCTCAGCAAAAAGATCTGCATTGGTGAACAGAACAGATATTTTCAGGAAGTGCTCCAAAAGTGGGTATGAACTGTAGATGAAGAAGTGTATAGACTTGAAAGGAGATTATGTAGGCAACTAGAGATATATGGCACGTGCACATAACCTGTACACATTACACCTAACTTTCAAGACTCTCTCGTTCGTGCCAACAATTTGACTTACTTGTTTGAATTTGATTTCTGCCAGTTTATGTATGCCAACTAAGAGGTCATGATCGACTGTTCCAGTGTCCCAAGTGAAGAGCATCTGTGAGAAGGCTGCTAACGACGAGCTGCAAGCAAATCAAATAAATGTACTCCACATATTTGCCAAGCCCCAGCATCAGCAACAAGCTTTATGAAGGAACCAATAATAAGCCACGGAAAATATTTAGAGGGTTGATCAGTGTTGATCATTTCATCACGTCAGTGTTAATGAACTGAGCCTTCTATGACAACAGGAATGATCGTCCGCAGGCTCTCACCCTCAGCATTCTTATTTCTAGAAGTCACATAGCTCTACTGACTCCAGACAATCACCAGAAGGGTTAGCAGTGGTGGCACTGTGCTGGATTTGGCATTGAGAGTTGGTGATTTGTCTGCAGAGGGAGTTGCAGAAGGTGACGCTTTGCTGACCTGAGAAGGCACTGGACGCTGCACTGCTTCCAATGTATTATCCACTGGAGAGGGTTTGCTCATGAGAGGAGACAGTGGTTGTGGTACAATTTTTGAAGTACTGTCAGCTTGAGGGGTTGCAGCAGGAGATGGTTTTGATCATAGGAGGGGGCTCTGGTTGTGGTGGGACCTTGAAATGTGGTATCAGCTGGAGAGGTCTCAGGAGGATAAATTGTAGGACTAACAGGTCAGTCACACAATTGACAACTCCACTGATCTCCAAGTAAGTCGACTCTCCTTTGTTGATCCAATTCTTATCTCTATTGCTGTTATTCTGATACACCGTTTTCCTTATGTTCTGTTCTGTTAATCCAGTAGTTTCACCGGGCAATAAATTTGGTTACACAGGGTGTGCTGCCCCAGAAAGGAGACGAGCAGAATCGCACCAAGTAAAATTCCCAATCAAGTGGCTTTACCAGAGTGATACCACAGAGCAATAATAATTGATCATCTGTCAAGACCAACCCGTTATCACACAGCCCTTCTCTTTTTCCTCTAAATCCTGGTGCCCTGCCCACAATAGAATTATTTTGCTAGCTGATCACTAGGTCGCTCAATGGAACCGAGAGGTATAAAAGAAACCAGACCTAGGTTTTACGTTAAGTAAGAAAATTCACACTGGAGGCGAGCTACTTACGGAGATTCTTTTTCTGCGTCTTATCTTGGAAATGAATAGGATGAGACGTGTGATTGATGATGAGAGCTGGAGCTAAGCCTGTTTCGTACAAGTAAAACCCAATGTAAGTGCCACCTTCTGTGATTTGTACGTCCACATTTATAGCTCCGTACTGTAACAATAACGATACTATCAGCTTTTAGTTCCCATGAACGTAATTGTTAATTATAATAGTAATAAATTAATGTTTTTAAATGTAAAACAAATACAATATTTATTGGTATTGGCGCCAGAAAAAAACTACACAATAGTCATAATGGCTCCTTTTTTGGGGTACTTGACCCTTTTGGCGACATCCTCCGAAACTTCTTCTTTGTCATCCTTTGATGGAGTTTTGTGGTATGAACAATTCTTCTTTTGCCATGTGCATCGCGACCGATATCTTTATTCATTCTTACTCGAAACACCACTTATCAGACCATTGCATCATACGCTTCAATGCAGGGAGTACTCCCGCTTGGGTGAGCTAAAACCAATATTGTTCTCTTATTCTGTGAATCGACTTCTTTACCACGTCATTAACTTCTCGTTTACTCTGTCTGCAACTTTATCTTCTTGTATCAGTCAGATTTTAGGACTGGCTACCTAGCTCTACAAAATAATCATTATAAACCTCTCTTAGTTACTCCAATTTGATGTTAATAAACTCCAATCTACCTAAATGTTCATAGTAAAAAGTTAAGATTCTCAAGCACACACTCCACTATTCCCACTCTGAGGTGAATATGGTCTTCTATCTAAACCCAGGCCAATCGGCACTATGATATTTCTGCTTTGATTATGGGTACATTGTGGCGAAGATTTATATTCTCATCTAGACTAGTCGACTATAGTCAATAGTAATGTCTTCTTTTTTTTAATTCAATGTCTTCAACGGTCATCTCCAGCCTCATCAGCTCTTCTGCTGTGCAAGCAGCAACTTCGGCAATCTTTACGCACTACTGAGAACTCATTGACCCGAATTTGGGCTACGAGTTTCTTAAATTAGGCACTCACGAACCCCAAAGTGCTTATCCACCACTCCCTGAATGCATTCATTGTTTTAGCGTCAGTTACTGAAGACTTAAAAATGGACCAAAGCCACCGTTTTCTGGCAAAGGTCACTCCTTGCCTTGAGTGTCCTTAGTCATAAGTTTCGTTTCCTTTGTTGTTTCTTTTTTGTTTTCTTTTGTCTATTACGTAAGGGAAATTTAATCTAGTGCCTTCACGCTTCAAGCTGTTCACTTCTTGCTCGAAAGTTAGCCTGGCCACCCGAACATTTATTTGTGTTATTCCTGGTAATCCAGAAAGTGTATTTGGGGATCCCCAAGTGAGCAGTTCCGCGCAACTGACGCTTACGCGATCGCGAGTTTGCCAGAACAGGACACTCGAAGCTGCTGGTATATCCAGTTTCATCGCCACCATTCCGTCTCATCAGAACTGAAGTCAACCTGAAGACGACGCCTCAGGTCAGACGTAAAAGGGCAGTGTAGCTGATGGACCCCTTTTCTTTTGCTCCTACAGGAATTCTTGTTTTATTTTACTCTGAGAGATAACAATTGCTTTTTTTGTTAATAAATATTATGTACATCGTGTGGTTCAAGGGCTTTGTTCAAAGGAAACTTCTCCTCCCCATCACATTGAACGTTTCATTCATTATCGATAACAATTCCTACACCTTGCTTTGATCGTTCGTAGGTTCCCTTCTAGGCGTGTTGCCTGCAGTTCTGTGAACGCCCCCTGAGGTAATAACTTCCATTTCGTTTCAGGCACTCTTGAGACAAGATCACAGGGAGTCAGCTGAGGGAACAAACAAGGCATAAGCCTTGGAGCCCTCAGGGGAATAACTTAGTTCCCTTCCCAAGCCATCCCCAAAGTTGTCCAACACACGAGAAGTACAAAAGGAATGACAACTAGCCCCTGCGACCCACAGAGCCTCTGGAAGGCACTTGACTACCCCTCTTCAACAATTTTGCCATGGGACTACTCGGCACCCTGCATTAGGTCGGCAGGACACGCAATTAGAACCTTCAAGAATTTCTCTGAAGGAGTAAAACTTGAATTACTTACCTTGTTATTAAGCTTGAAAAGGGAATTGTACACCGTAGTGTATGGAAAAACCACAGTGGACTCCACTGTTCCTGCAACTCGTGCTCTCAACCCCTCTGAATGTTTATTTAGAGGCCAGAAGGGAACACATTCATCTTTGGGGACCTGTAACAGCCAAAAATGCGCTGAAAACCAAAAGCTTATTGGGGGGGTTGAAGGTGAATATTGCGATGATAATGAAAAGGGCGCACTTTGGTCCACGGATCACCAGCTGTGGGATGAGCAGAGACTTCTTGAAATTCCAAATCAATAGGCCAATTGTTCATAACGACGTAAAAAGGAGTGAAAATCACAATTTTCGTCAGCGTGCTGTAACTCAGTTGAATTGAGATCCCAATCTGTAAAAACAAATATATTTGCGTCACAGATACTTAATAACTTTACCTTAAAGTTGGTTCCTGATCATTCGATAAATTCATAACAACTAACCTCATGCTTGACGCTCTTGTTGAAACAAGACACTGATCCTGAACTTCCGACGACGTCCAGGGAAAATTTGTCAGACCACTGTCCATTTTCCACTCTAATCTGGGATTTTTTTTTGGCGAAAAACGATTTGGCTTTGAAGGAGAACATGATGGGACCGACGTAATTAGCCGGGTGGTAGAGAATGTGCTCAGTGTTCTGGGCTTGCTGTAAACCCACAAAACGGTCAAATCAAGTTATAATAAGTTCGAAGCGCTCTTTTCTTGCTCAAAAAGACGATTATTATACGAGTTAATTTATTTTTATAAATAAACATGATAAAACGTAAGAGAAATGTTATTATACAGAATATGTTAAAAGTATACTGGTATCGAAAATCAAGCCACCACCAGTACCACTAACAAATTTGTAACTTCGACAGATTCTGCGGGCTCCTCTTCTAATAATGACTTTTCATAATTTTCCTGCGACCCTGCACAAAAGGTCCATTACATTCTACGTTGTATGTTACACTATCTACTGTTATCAGAGAGAACTGTAGCAGCTAAGCCAAAGTACAAAGGCTGGGTTGCTCACTAAATAGGCGAGGGAGGGAGGGGGGTGATGAAAACCACACCTACCAGTACCATGGCGGAAACGTTTGATCTTCTCCTTGATATAAGTGTCAAGACTGAGGCTATGAAGGTGGCTTACAAGGCTTGGAAGAGCTAACGTGCCACAGGCTAGTAATGGGTCCTGGAAACCTTGACAGCATGATCACTGACACGATCGTGCCCAGGTACAAGCAACCAGGAGGAACAGCGACAGTCGTCGATTTCAGTCTCCTAATGGTATCAATATTTCACAGCTGGATCTAAAACCTCTGGAGGGTATCAGGATCTGGGGCGTGGATAAGTGGCTCTGGGAAGAATGGGATGTCCATTACCCCGGGCCCAGAGATTTATGCTATCATCGCTGGGGCTGCCATAATACATGAAAAAGATATACCAATAAAACTATCAACATAATCACTGATAGTCAAGCGTCTTGAAAGGAAGAACTACTGCACAACGTCAAAACTGATGAGGGAGTGTAGGATGCTTACTGGATTCCTGTGCATAATGGGATTACTGGAAATGAAAGGGCAGACCATCTGACCAGACTCGGTTCATCTATTGTGCCTATAAGACACCTCCCCAAGGTCAAGAGGAAAGTGAGATAATAATGCATCAGACTAACTGGAAAGCTGCAGGAAAGCAGTCCATAAGCTTTACGTTAGGAAAACACGCAAGAGAAGACGTAGCCTTCTCATGATAGAGAGGAAGCAATTAAGGCAGATAGTGAGAATTATCACATGTATACCATGAGCATAGTTGACACCCTACGTTGATGTGGTGCAGATAAGAAAACTCCTCATTACTTAGGAAGCTAGGCATGGACCAGTGAGACATTAGGACTTTGGGCAGTAGTGCTCATAGTGTCCTCACAGGACAGTCAGAGATATACAAAATATACATTATCTACTCATTAACATTATTATAGCATGTAGCATCGAAGTATTCTAAAGAAATTCTAATACCAACACTGTTGAAATACAAAGCTCGCAGCAAACGCCCTCAACATTTTCACAAACCCTATGATGGCAATCCAAGCACGAATTTGAATTTCATTCACGAATTAAAGAATTTAAAACAGTCTCAATCATGCATCATGCAGTGATCCAAATGCGATTAATTTCATCAGAAGCTGAGACCACCGGAAGTGTTTCAACTTTCTAGTAGAAGGAGCGAGTTACTTGCTAATACAGCCCCCCACCCACCACAGCCACCGTACGAATGATCAATCTAATGGGACAAACGGTGTAGGCCGCTATGCCGCCCGTTCGTTCACTGGGCAGGAGTTTGCTAAGGATGTCTGTTGGACTTGCATCCTGATACTTTGTGTGAGGGGGAGGGGGGTGCATGAATGTTACTTATGCGGAAGCTTGGCCCCTCTCCAGGGGCTCCCACGCCTCCAGGTTTTTCCTCCGGTTCGCCCAGGCCTGCTCAAAGCGGGCCAACCAGTGTGATGAGGAGAATTCCCTTTGGGGGATTGCAGTGCTGGTCCTCACATACTCATATAGGCCACAGTCAAAGAGGACGTCTACCATCCCCGCCCCACAGGGGCACTCATTAAACTTCTGAACAATTTAAGGCAGACGTTGTCCAGAAAGCAGCTGCCTTACTGCGAATGTGGGGTGCCACCACTTTAATTCCAGGTGGTCCCTAACTACTGGCATGATTCTCCACCATCGCACCTTGTCTGCCACTGGTCGAGTTGCCAGTTCTCATCCATTGCTATTTGACGTTCACAAAGCATCCCTGGGATCAGGTTCGCTAGCGGGCCCTGGTTGTGACGCCAGCTCATTTTTTGTGATCCAGTGGCACATAACGTCGCATTCCACGAATGCTCAACCGGTCTTTCAAAGCAGTTAGGCAGCCTTTTCTTCTTTTAGGGATATCTTCATCTAAGTTTGACTTGATTTGCGAGCTGAATCGCCAAAACCACTGGTTAATCATAGGCAAAGTGAACAATTAGCAAGTTCTCTACCCCTCCTCACGATACTAATATGTACTTATGAATGAAGGGGGGGGAGGGGTACAATACAAGCTCAGAAATAACTATAACGCACTTTCAATTTTGAGTATATAATTATTCCTAACTAATAAATATTATTTAACCAACTTCTAATGACGTCGAGTGTATGAAAATGTATATGAACAAACTTGGGGGCTCTATACTCGTACACACACAAGTCAGCAGTATTTCTCGATATTTTTACGAAACCTGATCTTCGTGTGAAATTATTTTAAAGTGAATCGAAGAAAAAATTCAAGAATCATGCTCATTACATTTTGTTACAACGATCTACTCATACCCGTCACATGCAACATAAACCAAGTTTGAGCCGTAAACTATTGAAATTGAACATTCAGAGAAAACATTATTACAGCCTTCAAACTCTCCTTGGTGAGTCACACAAATGAAGGAGTTAT
Source organism: Pachypeltis micranthus (assembly GCA_020466155.1). Classification (NCBI taxonomy): domain Eukaryota; kingdom Metazoa; phylum Arthropoda; class Insecta; order Hemiptera; family Miridae; genus Pachypeltis; species Pachypeltis micranthus. Next base: position 48,475,717 of record CM035769.1, read on the forward strand.
TAGAAAAAAAGGGAGCCTCAGTCATGCACCATGCAACGATAATTCCAAATTATGTACCTCAGGCGAATCACCGATCTCTTTATCAGCTTTGCTTGATCTCTGCACAACAAGTCACGATTTCAATTTTCAAAGGTTTACCGTCTGGATATCAAACATGTCTAGTTTTACATCAAGCTTCGAATGTAATTGGTTGAAATCACAGTGTCATTAATGACATATAAATGCAGCCAGCTCAGATCCTCACTCAAACGAATATTGTAGAATTAATGACATCAAGTCAACTCTTTAAAAATAATATTCTGTTTTAACACAAGTGACCGAGACTTGAGAAGCAGCAACGTCGTCTCATGCTTATTAGACTATGTTAGGGATAATGGAAGTAATTATTACGTCAGTGATAAAAATAAATAGAATATGTAAGTACTTAGAACGGCACATATGATGAGGACGACAGATTAGAATTGGAGAAAAGGGACGACAGAGTTGTACGGGTGCCAACTGCATACATCTTCATGTAATGTGAGTTCTTTGCTTATTCAGTTCGTAAGTTGGAGATCAAGAGCACTAACTGCTATCAAGCGACAAGACGACGAAACAGTTCGTGCAATGAGCAGCCACATTACGAATAAAAGCCATTATTCTGCCAAAAATTGCCACATGTCCCAGTTTTTCACCTTTTAAAATACATTGCCTAGAAGCGGCATCACCAACACAATTGTTCTTGCTGTTTAAATTATCGGCTGAAGCTCACTATTCATTACCACCCACTCTCCAACCAATTTCAAAGCACAAGGTTATTTACTTGAGAATGAAGTGAGGGAGCTAATGCAAGCTAATAAGCTGTCCATTGTCCTGCAGAAGACAGAGCTAGTCTAGATAAAGCTGCCTTAACAACAGACCTTTCCCGATTGATGGGAAACACATGCGACAGGTGTGCATTCACGAGTGTTGCCCACTCTATTCATTTATGGGGCAGAGGTCTGAGCTGGCGCGCTGAGCATTGTCAACCGTACAAAAAGAATGAGGCACGCCCTATGCATTGCTTGCTCTTGCTACTCTGTCCCTCAAGAGGCTGTCTCGATGACAGTAAACAGCATCCCAATACATCCCCAGGCAACTGAGGATGCTGTACCTAGAAAGAGAGCGACCTGAGTACAGCTCCCAGAAGAAAAGAACGACTGTAACGACTCAAGGGGAGTGAAACACGAGTCCAGACCCAGGGAGCATATAGGTTGTACCTACACTGCCGCAAGCTCAAACTGCCTGCAATGCAGGCCAACGGGAGATGATAATTACTATGATATATTGTCACGCCAAAGCTGACAGGCTTGAATTGCATCGTGGAGGATGTAATTGGACCACAGTGTAGTGCCAAAAATAGGATGGAGTTTACTGATCTCGAACCAGCATCCCTCAGTGATGAAGATTCAATTCTGAAGTTGCATTTATTCGACCTTCTCACGTTTCTTGCGTCATCAAGAACGACACAGTACGTTATTTTATGAGGACCATTGAAGTGTCAGAAGATTTGAAGGCGTTGTATTTTTCAACATCACAGTAATGCAAAATAGTGTTTGGATTAACATTTTCTGTTTTAAATAAATTTAAATTATCGTTCTGATTTCAATTTTTTATTATTATTAAATCAACCTTAGTAATCGGTTTACTTACATAACATAATAAACATGTTACGGTTACATAGCGATATCACACTACGTAAGGAGGGGAGTAAGTACGATATCAACCGAATGAAAAGGGAACTGAGAGTTTTATTCACAATTAAACTCGGGGAATGTTACCCCCCCCCCCCCTAACAGGGAGCTGGAAAGGGGCGAAGTTTCAAGCGAATCGGGGCATTTGAGGTAACTAGTCAGCACAAATGCCCCGGACGACCCTTCGCTGAATGGAAGAGTTCGGTTCAAACATACTATTTCTGAAATTCATGGTTCATTTATTCCAGCGTTCCCCAATTCGTCTAGGGATCACCTACACACATTTGTCACTTAGCAGATAGTTTGGCAAGTAGCTCAAGCCCTTGCACTCTCCACTTTGTTCTATCATTCAAAAATATTTTGAACGTTTTGAGAACAAGTAGTGCTGTCCTTCAAAAAGTCAGAGTGTGTTTGTGGTTTCCAGCCCCTTCCCTCATACGCAATATATTTTGAAAGACTCCAACACGCAACACCAAATCCGTCCTTGAGAGGCAAGCCCTGGACTCGATACCTATACATTTTTTGTTAATTCAATGGTACAGAACGTATTCGCTCACCTTATAGCTGAGGAGCAAACCAGTTTTATTGAGCATCCAAAAGGGGCAGTACAGCTCCATAATGACGGTTTCGTTCTTCCTCAATGTGTGCACTCCCAGCTCCAGGGTGAATCTTTGAGGCGTCTCGAAGGTTTCAAACGTCCATACTGCTAGTTCTGGCCCTTCGTCGTCGATCACGTGTTTGCAGACCCACTCGCGGTTCAAATAATCGGGTATCTGAAATTGAGTAAAAAGTTGATGCTGTAAATAGGCAGAAAACTGACTGAGAGAGGAGGTAAATGTTAAACGTCACTACCAACAACTCAAAATTGGTGGTTTGGCACCAACTCAGTAAAAAGGGCCACGTAGCCAAACCTTGGGTGGAGCAGGCAGTGGTGAATGAAGTAGTGGATCCCTAACCTAATGGCCAAACACACGCTGAGAGGCCTCTTCACCACTGGCTGTATGCAGTTGGTTAATTCGCTGCAAGATGAGGCCCACCCACCAGGTCAGGAGCTTTACTTTCCTTCACTTTATGCTAAAAAGTTTTCAACGAGTCGCCTCTCCAGGGAGGTAAGGATGGGACAATAGCTCCTGCATCACGCACAATCCCAAGTGTAGCAACTAAGACAGAGGCTCTAGTAAGAAGAATGTTGACTCGTCCTTCCTTGTTCTTAAGGGATTCATCAATCCCAATGTGCAAGAAGTGAAATTAGAGCTCATTCATTCTATGCCTCGTTTAGCAGTGTTGGAGATGTTTTTACTCGCGGACATTATTATTCTCGAGTCCTTGAAACATATGTTTTTCGTATTCGATCAGATGTGGTCTCGTTTTTCCGTTCGTTTCTTTTCGTCGTCGTAAAAGTTTTAGTTCCTTGTCTTCTATTGTATGAATCGGGGTTCATTAAAATATTGTGTTCGTCTCAGATTTTGTTCGCTACGAAACTAGAAAAATCTCTACAGGTTATGGGCCCAGTTTCGTGTGCCGTTGCGTGTTTAGGCGTCAATAGTGACCGCGTCGGTTAGTTATTGTTTCGTGATTTTTTCTTTTTTTTTGCGTACGCGTTCGCGTTGAGTTCGTCCAGCTCTAAAATGGAATACGTGAAAGGGATTAAACCACTGAAAGGAGCAGAAGATTGGCCGTACTGGAAAGATCGAGTTTTAGACGTTCTGGAGTTGTTCAACGCTGTCGGTATCGTTGAAGGAACAACAACCAAGCCCACTCTTTCTAATCCACCGACTAAAGCCGAGAACGAAGCACTCGTCGCTTTCAACAAATCCGCAGCTCAGGCAAAAATTGTAATTTCGCAGTGCGTTTGTGATGAGCTTCACCAACGGATTTCGGGTCGATTGTCAGCGAAGGAGGCATGGGATATATTAGTCGAGCAGTTCGATAATAAAGCAGAAGACCAGCTATTTCGTCAATGTCTCAATTTTTTTAACATGCAGTGGGACGAAACCGAAGATGCCCCAACTGTTCTGTCTCGCGTTAAAAATCAGCATCGCGAATTCGCTGCTGGTCTGCAAACTCGTAACATTCAAACGATTGAAGCCTTTCTCGAGTTGCTCTTTGTTTCGAAAATATTGCACGTACTCCCGAAACGCTTTGAGTCGTTCAAGTCGAGCTACCTTCTTATGAAAGCAAATGATGGCAAGACAATTGAAGACCTCTCATCGTCGCTAATTTTACATGAACGAAATGTAGCTCCAGCGCCGAAATTAGATGTTCTCTACGCATCGAACAATGGAGGACACAATAAAAGTGCAGGTCGAAAAAAACAAAAAAGTGGATCGAACAACACCAATTGTAAATATTGTGATTCGAAAGGACACTGGCTTCGCGAATGTCCCAAATGGAAAGCGGACGGTAAACCTCCATATCCAACACGTGCTTGCGGATCAAGTGCAACCAAAGGAGTCACTCCGTCAAACTCCATCAAAAATGAATATGCAGCAGTGTCAGATACACGAGTTGCCCTCGTTTCGATTAGTAGCGACGTCAATGTAGCTACTACGAATGACCAATGGTGGGTTGATAATGGTGCAACTCGCCATGTTACATCAAACCCCAATTGGTTCACAGAGTACAAACCCTTCCCAGAAAGTTCGAATGCCACAGTCAAAGCGGCAGGGAAAGAGGTTATTAAAGCTCTCGGAAGTGGAACGATTGAGGTCACCAACTACTGCAATGGCAGTCAGATTTTGTTCGCTACGAAACTAGAAAAATCTCTACAAGCAGAAAGATTACATTTCTACTGTGAAGAAATCGATAAATTGTAGGGAGAAAATGCGGAGAAGAGAGTGAGTACTAGAAGTCGGCCACTTAGCTTCTTTGGTGTGTGCGCTGAAGCAGTTTCTTTATCTATGATAACACATTCCGCATTATTTCGTACGTCTTTACGCGTTCTGTTTCAGAGATAACTCCCTCAGTTCATGGCAAACATTTAAGCAGGCGACAGCTCTTCTGGAGGAGAAAGTGGCTCAACATGCGTCAAATAACTGCGTGTCAGGGAAAGCGACTTTGCTTGAGTTTCGCAATTATAGCTGTTAATAAAACGACTAGGAATAACCCGCAAAATCGTAGAGTTCAAACTACTGCTGTCTGCACGAGTTACTTTTTTACTTTCCTTAGAACTACAGACTAGAAATGAAGATTACACAATCGGCTGACAATAACATTTTCAGCTTTCATCTGTGAGTTTCAAGGCTCCAGAATCCGAGAAACGCTATTTGTGAAAATGATCTATGTGTGCGTCTATGAACGAAATTGCGAGAGAACGGATGGAACGAAACAGCTCGCATTTCATATTTAGTCTGCTAGTCAACATAGGTTTGAGAAAAGCCTGTTCAAATTTTAACTATTTAAAATCACCAAAAATATTTTCTTTCAAAAACGGCTCTAACGGTTTAGATTGTGTGGATGCGGTTTGTTTGTGTTGTGTCGTTGTGTGTTCGTATTAACAACGTAATAGCCCCATACAATTTTGGTTCGTGGTAAAATGACGACAGCGACACAACGAATTATCAACTAATATTTCTTATAGCCGTAAGATAGTTAGTAGCAACCCGATATATTCCGGAATTCAAAACAACGTGGCTGGACCAAATCAGATCCACATGGGACGCCAAAATAAAGGTTTGAGCAAAAAATCGGCATAAAATTAACTATAGTCCACAGTAGTGATCAAAACACCAAATTTTCGTTTCACCGACGGCTCCAAACGATTTTGATTAGGTGTATTGAAGACAACAGATGCAAATGGCACAACATTTCTACAAAGTTTGGTCCGTGGGGAAATGACAAGAGTAGCACAATAAATTATGAACAATTTTGACAAAAGAAGATTTTAGAGCAGTTATTCTTCATAAATCTCACTCCCACTCATACGAAGTGAGTACAAGTATATGTGCTATGAAAGTTCATAAATAGTTGTAAGATAATTAGAAGCAACCTGATAAATTTCGGAATTAAAACTGTCGATTCAATGACTAACTTTTTTGACAGTCTTTACCGTATAACTCCACAATAATAAATATGAACCTTATCACAAAAAACACGTTGACAGTCCCAAAGTAACTCAATATAGGTCACAACATACGTAGTAGCAACCCAATAAATTCTGGAACGCCGAACACAACCAGTCACATAAACTGAGTGAAATATATATTGAATTAGTTGATAGAAAATCGCGGAACGTGGGGCAGAGGAAAATTGTGTGACGCGTCGCACCATGTTCTCCCTCATCACGCGTGTTGATTTTGAAGACATGATCTTTGTGGAAGAGGAAGAGACGTTATGGGGGCGATTGGAACCTGTGAGGTTTTGGGAAACGATTCCAAAGAGTGGGCTCCATCATCAGTCAAAATTATGTTAGATTTATTACTTGGCAAGGGAAGCAAAATAATCCCTGAGGTGACATTCAGGGACTACCTTAGGAATAGGATCGTTTAATGAATGAATTGTGACTCCTCTTGCAACTACACCAACGTCTAGGTACTCGCGAATCACTCTTGAGTCAAATGTGGTGTGATATACCATTCAATGAAAGCATATAATAATGAAATTAGTAAGAAGCGTCGAAAAAGTTACACACCCTGACAACAATAGTAGACGAGCCGGGTTCAGCAGTGAGGACTTGAATACTGTCCCCCTTCCCGACAGTTGGTTCATTGACCATCCCCTGAATGCTGCATATGACATCTACGGGGAGTAAGTTCTTGAAAATTACAGTAGGCCTGATGTAAATGTTATAACAAGCACTAGCCATCGTGTGTCTCATGGAGGTCTCGTAATACACCTGTTCCAGTTCTCCAGAAGCCTAAAACACACGTTTACGACTGAATTATGTATCCAGTACAACTTGAACATGATCAATTACGAGAAAATAAAAATGTCTTACACGAATGAAAAACGGTTCTTTGTCTTCAATGCGTTTGGGATCACATTTCATCAACATTGATTTCTGAAGGGACTTCTGAAGATCTTTCCAAACGAACGGCTGAAGAGAGACTGAGTAGCTGTAAATAAGGTAAAGAATATTGAGTTAAGTCTGAGTCATTGTAACAACGCAGTTGTAATGTGAAAAGGAATTGAAGGAAAATTAGAGGAAAACTGCAGGATCGAAGAACGATTCTCACTTATTGGACAACCAACTCGAACCATAGGACCAAGCTCATCACCTTTCGAGCTGAATTTGTAGAGCTCAATCAGTTGTCTTCATTACTTTTCATAGATATCCACCGCCACATTCTGAGAGGGGGTTACGCGCTATGCGAGTACATTCATCGATAAGAATATACAAAGATAAAAACAAGAAAAAATGGGTAGTTCACAAAAGGAAAGAGCAAAGGAGGGGAAAAGAAAGACGAATAACAAGAAATAAAATTCAAACTTGAAAGACAGTGAGCTGTATGAACCAGTTATACCAGCCATCGCTTCTCACTTTCTTGATGAAAACAAATTTTTAAATTTAAATAAATACGAAGGCTCAAATGAGCAGGCATGACAAGAGTACTACAGTAGGTATAGAAGCACAGAACCTTTTATTATTTCTTTCCCCAAAGCTCACTGTCAAAAGGAGAAACTAAATAAATAATAAGTAAGGAAATGGGGAGGGCGCCCATACAACTAGGCAGAAGAATTGGGATGAGGAAGGAAAGAAGCATCTCCTCAAGCACTTTTCTTGCACCACCCGCCATGCCAGGACACGGTCAATGCTACAACCCTGATGTTACCTGCCTCCACTCCACAAGCTTCCGACACTGCCATACGAAGATCCGTCCTGTTGTATTTGCGCTTCTTGGCTGCCCACTACACAGGCCATTTACCCAAATAATGTTTTCCGAACTCGGTAGGGTCTGAAACGCAAAGATCTGAAGAGAACTCAAAACGTTTTTTTCTGCCAATAACAACATAACTTTCCTTTCTTTGCTTCGTAGAGTCAAGGAAAGTAATACTGGGACTAACCCTTTTTCAGAGATGGCGAAGAAAACATTGCTAAATGAACCTGGTGTTTAATAGTAGGCGTTGAGTCAGAAAATATACCCCACACTGTCATTATTATATTCACCCTCTTTTCTTTAAACTTATGTATTACCTTATTTACTGTTAGTTATTCAACTTTCTATTTCTGAATCTATTCCTTGTTGAATTGGAGTCGGAGGACGGATCCATAAAGGCCAAGGATAACCAACGCTGGGGTGCCCCCTGCTGCCTTCCCACTATTAGCTTCTCTTGAAACATCTTCCACCCCTTCTGGCACTAATAATTTTTTATCACTACTACATACCCTTTTTATTCACCGGTTTTTCTATTGCCTGTTCACCCTTGCCTGTCATTCCTACTGCACTCCAACTCTTTCCTCTACTCATTTCAAATCCATGCACTCCTTTTTATTTCCTTTGCTTTTCATTGTCGAGGTGTGGCGCCAAAACATTGACTACCAATACTGGGTTTTCTTTTTTCTTGAGATCGCAAGACAACCTTATAAAAAAATACATAATAACAATTTCAATACAACTTTTTTTTTCTCTTCAAGCAAACAACTCTGAATCATTCAGCAGTGATTTGCAGGGGGTTTTCTAACTTGGACTGAATTATGAAATGAGATAATTCAAAATCAATTACTTTTCAACGCTGAAAAAGAGTTCACACGTTGGAGTGTACACTGCAATAAATGGCACGTTTAGTGTTTCTTTCGGTTGAACGATGCCAACAAGTTCGAGCTCATTCCCCTTCTTTGTCATGTAGTAGACACTAACAGGAACGCTGAACTTATTCTTCACCTGCAGCAAAAAAATTGATATTAATATTTATCACAGCACTATATAGTAATGATCACGGCATTGGTCAGTCATGTCATTGGTGAGTGTATTAATTCTTTCAATGGGAAGAGAGCGTTCAGCTCCTTGAAGGCATTACCCTCACGAGGTTAACCCTTTTTACGAGAAATTAGTAAGACCACTCAGGGTGTGTTATTGTGACACAATCCTCATGTACAAGGCGTAATTGGCTACTACCCCGTAGTCTGGGGTAGCACACTCACAGACAATCAAAGAAGAGTACTGGCCCAATCTCAGATGGCTACACTCCTGTGGATCACCAAGGCCTTCCAGACAGCATCCACTAAAGCACTTTAAGTGGTCAGTTACCAGGTGAGTGCATGGTGGACAAATGGAGAGTGAAAAGGGAGCTTTTCCCGCTAGGGGGCTGAACTCTGTATTGAGCTCTCTTTTCCTGAGCTAGATGGGCAGTGAATAAATTGCAAGCAAAATGGGAATCCTCATCGTTTTCCCTGACATCCGTGAACGTATTAAGAGAAAGTGGGTTGAGCCAGACCACAGAATGAGCCAGTTCGTTAATGGAACATGGCGATTTCAATATGCAGCTTGCCTTGGTTTCTCTCCAAGACTCTCCATTCTGCACATCTTGCATCTACAGATTGAGCAAACAAGAAACCACGAGCTGCTCCACAGTAATTCCTACGACAATGAGCAATGGTCATTGGAAGAGCTGCCAGACCTACCAGCTTTGACTGCTACAAATGCAGGCTTAAAACTGTTTTGCCTAGTTTGCAAAGAACGTTATGACAAAGAAACATGACCATAAGTTATCTGTCCCTTGGAAACTAGCAACTAAAGTAAATACGAGTTAGTTAGGTCAGGTGGGTGTATTGGATTCCTGGGCATAAGGTGATCATTGGAAATGAGAGGGTGGACCATCTGGGCAGACGCAGTATTGGGCCACTGCTCCATTGTGGGATATTTCTATCACTAGTCAAGAGGACTGTGGGAGAACATGCCAGAACACTGTATCAGACAGTCTGGAATGCTGCAGGAGTAAGGCATTCCAAACGCTTTGTCTCAGAGCAATCAAATGGGATAAGACTGAGGATGAAGAGGAAGGACTTAAGGCAGATTGTTGGGATAATCACCAGGCACTACAGAATGAACAAACACATTATGTTATGGGTATAGTCGACATCCCTCAATTGTAGGTGGTGTGGCACAGGTGAAGAAACTCCCAACAATGTCCTCGCTAAGTGCCGGAGACTTGAGGGAGAGTGACTTTTGGTCATTGGTACCACTTCTCCTAGGGTGGGAACCAACGAAAATTCTTGCAGGAACTACCTGGCTTCCCTCAGGAGGCTGGGCAATGACCTGTAAGACCTTAGGGCCGGCACAATAATTCATCTGGCCACGGTGCAAATCCCACTTGTGGGACAATCAGTATCAGTATAAGTCAGGCGGGAAACCAGATTAAGAACCCCTCCCAGATGGTATGATATTCCCCTGGGGGCGTACCATCGTGTGCTAACGTCAAGATGTGGATCTGGTGGATGCTGAGTAAGTAGCCGGGCACTTGCATGACAAGTGACTGACACAACTCTCTCAAAAGGGTTCAGAAACAATCATTTTGATAAGGAAACATGCCTGTAAAGGTCTTTAAGGCCAGCATAATTCCTATATAATCGTCCAAGTGAAAGATTATGTACTGCGGGGTTGTATAAAAAAACATTACGGTTGACTTTTTTTAGTAATATCTGTTACTTTTTTTTTGGCAGTAAAATAACTTCACTGCTTTCGCTTCACATCCAATACCCAATTATTACTAACGACAAAACGTAGCCTACATCAGTTATTGAAGTAAAATGATAAGCCAGGAGTCAGTAGAAAAAATGCACTGATGGACACCGCAAAATATTTAGAATTAACTTGTTACACGTGTGACTTCTATAGTTTCCACACACTGAGTTGAATAGAGTGATTTGATCAATGCCATGGCCAAGGACCTCCTTCAACAGAATTCTTTTCTTCCTCATTTAGTGTTCAATTCCAAACGTATATATACCTGTATAATGCTTCGAAGGCAAACGTTGGTACAACCATTTCCAATTGTCACCTCAGAGACAATCCCGATATAGTCATTGCTGATTCCTCGAGTGGTCGTTCCAAAATAGCGCTTATCAGCTCGTGAATACGGCAATTGGAGAGAACATTTCAACTGAGGAATCTGCGAACATCCGATCATTATGTGAGAGACTGAATCCACATAATTAGTCAAATAATTTACAAAAATAATCTACTTCGTGGAATTTGTAAAATCTTCCTAACTAGAAAACGCAGAAAGTGTGGAAATGTGTACCACTGTAAAGTTGCTTTCTGGAGAGAGACCTCACACAATTAACTATCAGAACTGGCAACCAAAGAAACCCCTACAGCAGAGAGGCCTCAGATGGGAATATTGTGCAGTTTCCTGAAGCGACTTTCACATACAATACGTCGTCCATTCTTGCACATAACGTAAGACAGCCTTGAGATCCATCTCTGCAATGTAATCCGGCCAAGACTGAGGCACTCCCACCACTCTGCGGCGAGTTGCAGCCAGCCTCTCAGAAGTGCACAGTACATGCTCCGCTGGTTCTAGCCCCTTCTCGTAGATTCTGCAAATCTATACCTCTGATCAATGTTGGCCAGGTGGACAGCGTCCTGTGAACAGGCGCAGTATACCACCCGTATACATTATCTCTCCAGACAGAGGATCTTTCTTGATTGATCCCTGGAGAGTCTAATAAATAACCTTGACTGCCTTTGGCCAGGCATACCCCACCAGTAGGCTGCCCTGCACTGGTTCTCCAACATGCCAACCTCCACATTCAAATGGCTCTTGGTGGTCTTACATAATATAGATCTTTTTCCATTTCAACCATCACTGCAAAAGGTTCTATCTGGAAAAGGGTTGCCAGGGCACCTAAGTTATATTGTTGCCTGGGTCCCTGTCCCATAAACTCCTGCACCCGCTAGGCCACGTATCACTGATCAGTCAGTATAATGTACCATGCCTCAAGTGTGATAATTATTCCTTTGCAACTAGATTTTTCATGAATAAATATCCTGAAGGGAAGTCCGAAGTTGTACTTCATCCCCACTGAGTTCCTGACAAGCGGACCAGGCCCCCCTGATCTCTATCCAATATCAGATGGTGCAGAGCCGTTCTACCCTGCTTGATAAGTCCCAGTTCTGGCATACCATGCTGCCTGCTGGTAGGCAACTCTCTTCACATGTGCAAGGTGAAAGACCCAGCAAGACCTCCAGTGCAGCTATGGAGGTTGTATGTGTATACCCTGTCACTACCATGCAGGCACTACACTGATGCCTGCTTAGCTGCAACAGCACAATCTGTACATCCATCGGAACATCTTCGGCCTCAGCCCCCATGTTAACTATCGAAATACAGGTTGCCTAATTAAACGTACTAACTGAAAGTAAGGTTGCAGTACTGCATAGGAGAATGAAGTGACCATGATGGACTATTTCAGGGCTACTCTGTCTTCCCCTTTTTCGCTTCCCCTCCCTGCCACTACCAATCTTATCATCGTCAAGAGAACTGAAGGTGAGACAAGACAACAACCTCAAAACCAAGGCTTACGCTGAATCAAGAAAACATGTTCAACAAAAGGTATTGTACTTTCATCCACTGATGAAGTAGGGTCCCTTTCGTACTTATTCGACAGACGAGGGTTCCTAGTTTTCTGTCGCAATTTGTAGGTCCTCCAACACAATTTTCTCAATTACCCGTTAATTCCAACTCTTTTCCCTATTTCTTCATTCTCTTTCCAGCTCTTAATTCAGACACACTGGAGCACTAACTGCTACTTACCTAGCAGACAAAACAAGCGTTAATTCAACTTTCTATAAGACAGAAGCACTGTCAGAGGGCACTTCTCAATTTCTGACGTAGAGACCCATCAGTTACTATTCGTCTAAACGCATAAGTTATTGACTCTACAACTAGATACTTGGAGGATAGCGACGATGTGACTGTACCAGATTCCTTCATCTCCTCAGTGGCTAAATAACAAAGTGAACTTCTAGTTTTGTGGCCTATGGACCTCTTTTACAATCAGCAGACCTTGCTTCCCATAGCATATGACACGTATAAACAGCATGTTAGTGGACATTGTACAAAAGTAGAGGATTTCCGCACAACACGCGATAATTTATTTTAAAACAAATTTCGTAGCTTTCAATTGATTATCCTGATTTTGTAGCAGCACCTCGCATTCCATCTATTCTTATTCCTCACTAGCCAACATGATTACACACAGCAAGTTTAGGGTGTTTTGCGAGTTACACAGCGCCACAGTAACTTCTGCGAACATCTTGTAACTAGCAAAACTCTCTCCGTGTTATTGAATATCCACTGGGTCGGACGGCCACCATACGACAAACTGCGATACTACCACACAAAATAAGGAAAATGAATAATCATACCGAAACGTCCAATGTCGAAGGGGTTTCGTCTTTTTTAGCTTTATCAGATTTTTTCACTTCTTGCAGCTCTAAAACGCCCCCATAATTCAGTTGGACGCTTCCAAAGTCTTCGTAATCTTCAATCCCCCAAGGCTGCAAACAAACAAATCAGACATACAACATCACAAAGTCACCTTTGCAAGTGATCCGAGACTAAAGTCATCAACACAAAATAATTGTGTTAACGAACAGTTGCATGTCTTAATGAGGAACACTCAATTCCCCGGCTCCTAAAGACAACGTGAACATGGACTTCACATTGCCACAAAACTGCCTACTATTTTTGGATAATTTATTCTGCCGTTCACGTCATTTTCCCATGGATGAAAATTGTACTGAACTTTCGTGTCAGTTGGAACTGCTGTACACACCAAAAATTTTATTCATACAGTTAGAGCCGTTTTTGAGAAACCCCCTTCCCACAACCCCAACAATTCGATGATGTGCTACATACACGGTCGTTCAACGCATTTCAACGGAAACATTTATGCGAAGCAAATTGTAGGCAATAGTTAGTTGAGGGGATCCCATAAATTTGATCGAAATCATTAGAGCGGTTTTTCACAAAATTGGAAAACCGATAAACTAACATTCGAAAAATCTCGTTTACCGTTTTTTTGTGAAGAGTGAAATATTGCTGGGAGATACTACGATAGTTCGATCAAATTCAGTTTTGTGGTTATTAATGGAAATGTCGAAAACGTTTATAAAGCACGATTTTCGATTCCAACTCCACGGTTATTTGAAACGGCGGATTTCCCTCAAGTGGTTTTCCCATCTTTTCCCTCTCCTCCTTTTTCAGATTCCTCTCCTCCTTTTTCAGATTCTTCTCTACAACAGTCCCCCAAAATCCCTACTCACAAAATCATTCACCTACGAATTCTCGCGGAAGTCAATCGTCTCCAGTGCTCTCAACACACGGTCATCTTACGGACACTTGTTTCACCTCTCATCGACATCTAATTCGGATATTTCCTTTCTTCCCAGTACAACCAGTTTCACGCCTTCAGAGCCCTACTTATCCTGTGTAAGTCACCTCTTCTTTGAACATCCAAGTCTTCAAATCTTGCGATTTGAATTGATCAATTACGCGATTTCGTACTACACCAAAACCCGTCTTCGAGATTCATTCACATCTATCTTGGTCCAAACAACACACGCAGACTAGGCGCTAAAATTAGGTTTTTTGATTAGTGTTAGGGTAGTGAAAAGTAAAAATAAGGTGTTTCAATCACTATGGTTAGTATTGAACCGATTTTGTTCGACCCTTATTTTGGAAGTCGCTACACAGGTTGGATATCAAATTTGATTTAACCTTTTTCTCTCAAAATTGACCATAGACACTTTGACCAATTCTCGAATGGTGTTTTTCGATCTGAGAAGTCATGGAAACGTAAAGATCTAAAGAAACCTCACTTTTTCTTTAGTCGGCTACACAAATTTCCTTCCTACTTCGTAGAGCTAAGGAAAATAAAAAGGCATTAGTCCGCAGAACTCTGCTAAAGACACTGGAAAGCGAAAAATGGGGGCGGTAACACCAAGGAAGAGAAGGACAGTAGTAACTGTGGGATAGTGTGAGTTTCAACCAGCTGAATCCCAAATTGATCACCTCATTTGCTCGTTTTCTTCAGAGTGGGACAAATATCTTAAGACTGTCAAACTCAGAACATGGCCAGTCTTGTCTTTCAAATTGCCAAACCTCCTAAGAAACCTAACAAAGGTGGCTTCTGGCAGTGCCACAGTAAATTGAGTTGATACAAAAACGTGATGTTTCGATACCTTGAAGGAAGATGAGCTCAAATCAACGACCACATCGTAACCCGTGTCGTTCTTAACGACAAACGTTGGCTTTTCCCCTTCAGATTCAGTTGGATGGTAGTAGGCTTCTTGAAAACTGGTACTCAAATCCATTAGAACGTCTAAACACGTTTTCGTCACGGTCAGAGGCATAACATCCTACAACAGTTCACTTTAGTTCAATACTCTACAAATCAGTTAAAAATAAAAAAGGTGTTCATAACATACTGAAAGGTGAGTACTAAGCGATGGGCGCATTACTAATTACAAGTAATAAGAGTCGAACCTTCGAAATTAAATTGATCTTCTTGACGTAATGAGCTTCTGGAGCTTCGCCTGAAGGTGACTCAATCGTGTCGTCGAGGGACACATCCTTCGTCGTCTCCAACTGAAGAAAAAAATTAAATAAACAAATCAAACTTAAATCAATACTTTGAAATTGAACGTTCGTTATGTTGATTGGAGAATCAATAATGTGCAGACACATGATCATTTTTACAACTTGAAGAGATCGTATGACGTGAGTTTAGGTAAGAGACGAAGAAGACAGTTGTTCATTTTGTTTCAGCATCTTTATTTAGTTCAGGATCTATAGGTATTTTATTGTTCAGATGCTCTAATCTGGACCTAGTTCAAACTTTTGATGAGCAAACCAACGTGAAGACCAGACTTCTTTGCAACCCACTTCACCACCCTTTAAGGCTCGTAGGCATCTCTCCACATCAAGGACAGTCAACATCCGTATTTGCATTCATCACGATCTCTCAAAATTGCGATTTCTTCTTTCCTTATCGTTTTGGTGAACTCTCTCTAGATGTGCACAGGTTGTCAGACAAGTCCAACCTCAGCTAATTCTCTACTAGAGCCGAACAAAATGTTAATTTTACCTCCCTTTTAGCAGCTTTTAGTGTCGTATAGGGCATCACAGACATCACAACCATTATCATTTCTGACAAAGTTATTGTATTAACGGTGAGGGGGGAGATTTACTGCCTGACTCCCTTTAAAGACACCAGGTGATCGTGGTCTAGTGGTTAAGACAATTCTCGACGAGAGTCGGGCAATTGTCGATCGGAGCTCCGCGCGATTGCTGTTAATTTTTGCCTGAGTCAGCGGATCCTCAATCGTCCCCAAACCCCCCGCGCAATATTGGTGGCAGCGGAGTACGAACAAGTCTACGCTCCTTCATTCCAAGAAAAAGAAGAGGGTCAGAAAGAAAAAATAAAAAAATTAAGAGACAGAAATCTCGGGTCTGAGATTCGCTGATCCTGTGAAAGTTCCAGGGGAGACGCGCCTACTACAATGTGAATGAAAAGTCAGCGCCTCTCGTTCCCCGAATCTTTGATCAGATTTTCCGGCAATCACGGTCTAGGGGTTAAGATAATGGTTCATAATCCCAACAAAAGTTGGGCAACATCGATTGCTGTTAATTTTTGCCTGAGTCAGCGGATCCCCAACCATCTCTAAGCCCCCCTCGTAACAAATGCATGACGACGACTGTGCTGTCGTTGCTGAGTCACCTGAGGGCTGGCAATGCAATACGAGGGCCCTTGAGCAGCGTTATTGTAACCTTTGGTCACTGCAATCCAAGGTTTGGGTGTTTAAAAAGGGTGGTAGGCTGAAGGTTTCTGAAGCATGGGCGAGGAGATCCTGTAGAGGTGGCAGCGTGACTCAATAGGCTCACTTCCATATTACACTGTGGGTCTGACACACCCCCTAAGTGCCCAAAGCCAGCTCAATCATTTCACACCTGCCCACCTTTTAAGCAAGCATCGTTTTCCAGTACATGGGATCTCAGTAAACTGTGTGCGCCTTGGAGATAGATTTCGTGTTAAGAATGGACAGAATTAGAAACGATGTGAAAAACAAATGGATCACCAAGAAAAACTATTATGTGACGTTCAAGAGTGTGCACAGGGGAAGAAGGTCAAAGGTAGTTGTCGGGTGCCCACCCCATCGAACACGATAAAAGTTTGATCCCCACATTTTGAGTCCCATCTTTTCACGTGAAACAATCTCTTCAATCGAACTAAATTCGTCTAGAAACCAGTTTTCAAACGTGACACAAGATTAACACACCTGAAATTGTAATTCCCAAGGTGACCATATCTCCTTCCCCTCGTTGTCTTTCGTCTCCACAGGCTCCAGGACGGGCTCCCAAAGAGCCAATTGGCTGTTGAAATACGATATTTGAAGGGACAGTTGACAGTCGACGTTCGGCTGAAACACCACGAAATATTTATTAGTCATCGACTTGGCTTTTTAAGAACAATTACCTCAAGCAAAACTGTCCCACTACTTTCCTCTCTGTCTATACTGTAAATTTCAAGGACCCCTTGAAGCTTCGTCTGAGTCGAACGAAATGATTCACGTGTGAAGAATACCATAACTGGCTTTGAGGTTGTAATAAATAGAAATCAATCAAAGAGACTTTGAGCTTTCGGACTCGTAATATTTCTATGCCCTCTTCTCGATAGATACTCCATTTTGTGGGACTTGCAATATTCCCACTCGACGTTGTCTGGACATTAGTCCTCATTCAGGAGGGCTTTCTCTGTTACTCATCCGAGAGGTAAAAAAACAGAATAAACTTCTGAAAACACCTTTTCTTTCTGCTTGAGAGATGTTACAACATAATACGAAATGGCTCGCCTCATTCTCGAGGATGAACCCTCCGAGCCAGAGATGGGTCAACAGATAGCAGCAGAACACGCTGCCTAGTGAAATCACATTGACTTGAGCCTTCCGACTCAAGAAAATCAAAGCTTTAGCATTACTTAGAGGCATTCAGGCATAATCCCATGGATGGTGCACCACTGGCCAAACGACCAAGCATGTGTACCAAGTATCCGAACCTGCAGTTCCTCTCGTATTGAGCAGGAGTACTACAGCAACGGCAGGTAGTAGTAGTAGGGTCTCATGGCAGTCTAAACCCAGTTCACATTCCCTATTGGCGGGTGAACAATCCAATGTTTGGCGAATTCTACTCCCAAGAACAGGCAGAGCGGACATTGAAGCTACCATTCTTTCAATTTTACAAAAAGCTGTCAGAACACATTTAACAAGCATAACGTCACAAATGCATACTGTTACAAAACTCAGAAGTTTTAGGTATTTTGCAACTCAAAGGAGTACCGATGTGATGGGCGAATATCCAAAATTTTACTTCACAAAGTTCTTTAGTATGAAAATCAACATTTTCATTGATATCAATGAATGAAATTTTCACACTAAGTGTAAGAGGGGGAGTATGTACGATAACAACTGAATGTGACTAGGCTGCGGAGTTTTATTCAAAAGTACAGCTCATGGAAGATTTACCACAACACACAGGGACGAGCTGGTGACAGGACGACACGTCCACCAGACAACAGCCCCATTTAGACTGCCGATATCCAAGTTCGAGTATTGGGACGTTTGAGGTGCACCAAACGAGCCATCGTTAAATTGAAGAGTTCGGTTTGTGCTGGTACAACATTTTTTGACGCGAGATCTTTAAGATAAAGTGCATTTGCACAGCTTTTCATCGTTAAGATTGCTATCTTGTCCATGAGAAGTGTTGCTTCAACGTATACTCCTAGATCATTCATGATGTTGACTAGGTCTTTGGCAGCTTTAACCGCTGCATAGTATTCGGCCTCTGGTGCAGCGATGGAGACGCATGTTTTCTTGTTGGAGTGCCAGTTCGTGTTTCCAGTATACTGCAAGATGCAACCTATAACACTTCTGCTGTCCATGCAGTAACCTGTCCAGTCAGAATCAGTGTATATTTGAAGGTTCTTGCACTCTTTTCTGAAGACTAGGGTTCTGTCTCGTGTCACATGCAGGAAGCGAAGAATGCGTTTTCCAGCTTGCCATGTAGCAAGCTTCCGAAGATTGGGTTTGCAAGGGTTCGGCTGACAGCAAACATAATATCAGGTCTTGATGAGCAGGTTAAGAGCCAGAAACATCGAATTGGTAGCCATCAGTCAATGAGTATCCAACGCGAATGACTGACACCTAGTGCTGCTAGCTGGTTGCCAAAGTTATCAGCAGGTCATTGGGGGATTATTTGAAAATTTTAATTTGAAAAATGTTTTTTAAATTTATTTTTTGACTTATACGACCTCTATTCAGGCCTGCAAATGACATTGATAAACCGGCCCTAAGTGCATTAAATAGCCAATCAGTAAGACATTATCAGCGAATCTTTCGTTCTGGTGATTTCCATCCCTAGGAATTTACAAACTAATTCCGTGTCCTTTGCTGAAAATGCATCTAGTGTGATTTTGACGATAGTGTCGAGTTATTTCTTAGTTCCTATTGCCAGAATATCGTCGACGAGCACAACTGGCCCTATCTTTCGTTTAAAGGCAAAAATCGTACATTAACCCGACAAATCCTTTTTGTTCCATTACTCGGTTCAGCTCATAATTCCAGTTGTTGAGGCTTTCAGCTAAACCATACAGACTTTGGTTGAGCTGGAAGAAATCAGTTCTGTGGCTGGAGACGCCCTCTGGCGTACTTATATACGTATCCCCTTGACATCTTCCACTTAGAAAGACTGTTGGGATGTCCAAGCACTTTATTTCAAAATTTTACAAACTAAGAATGAGCGTATTCAAATTTCAACATCGTGACCCCAGTAAATTCGACAACACGCCATATATACAGGCGTTTTGTCTACTATCAACGCATTTCTACGGACATGTTGATCGAGGCCGTATTTTATAGGGTGTTCCACTAAAATGCGACTTAGAAGCATTTCACACGCACCAAACCCTTTATGAAAACAGCTAATAGTAAGTCAGTTACTTACCTGTGTGCTCCACTGCCGAAGAGTCCCTTGGATTCTGGACTCAAGTTTCAAGAGAGGAATCGTATTTTTCCCGAGGCCAGAGTCAAGGGAAACGATAATCGACGGAATAGTGAGAGAGCAAATGTCATGTTTTTGGTCGACCAAGCCTTCTAATTCCTCGTTAGGGCGAGTTTCCAGAGCTAAAAATGCTTCTTCGACGACTTCTGTAATGGAAAGTTCAGCGTCACATCACAAGATTTTATTTAACCGGATATAAGCTGACCTCCCTAACGTAACCAGTTTGTATTCACTGCACTCTCCAACAGCTGTCATACATCTGACTCTGCTGGACTTCAAACGACCCAGCTAATTGCTCAGAATCGTCTTCGCTTTCAGCCGCTTTAACCCGGTTTCTGAGGTGCCTCCTCGGCAATACGTGATTTTCTTTGTATAAAATGGTTTTGAGTATTTTTTTGGAAGCCCCCTTTTGGAGTACTATGTAATTTACTAGTAGTGCAACAGGAGTTGGGTTGAGAGGATCCATCCAGAATGCTTTGGTGGCAGCACACTGGAGCACGAGGAGGCCTCTCAGTAACTGTCAGCCCAAAGATCTGCTAAAAGCAAAGATCGCGGGGACAACCCACTTATTATTAGCATTGCCCTTCTTTTAGGACATGGTTTCACAATAAGCTTGTGAATCAATGTTTGTGCCGTGGGTCATGAAATCAATTAGAATAACCATGGCACCCTGTCTTCATTAACAGAGGCCTTAACTACACTGTTCATAATTTTTGGCGATGAGAGAATGTCATTGCACCACTTGTCTCTCTCTCTCTCTTGGTGTCTGAAATTGTGTAGGAATGCGAAGTTTCAACTGCTGTCACTATACTGTCCAAAACTTCCTCCTTCTGTTGCTCATAACATTACAAAAACAATCACGCTGACTCATCTGAAAACATTTTTGGGGCCCAACAAGCAGGCATTTTCCTGTAATCAAGTCGCTTTGAGGTCAGTTTGTGCGGAACAAATGGAGAAACCTATTTCTCAAGATTGGACACTTCGTCGAGACTCAAATAACTTTTGGACATAATCGATAGTTACCATAGACAGCCAGCTACTCGGATCTGTTTCCTTATCAATATGACTGTTCCTGAACCCTTGTGAGAGAGTTGTATCAGTCGAATGTCATGGAGGTTGTGGTTTTGCTATCATGCGAGAGCTTGGGCACTTGCTAAGCATCCAGACAGCCAGCCTCTCCTCTTTTCATCACGCACACTCACACTCGTCTTTCCTTCTCCATCCGTTGGTGGTAATAAAGGTCTTGGCAAGTCGATGACGGATCTCAGTAGGAATAACTTCTTCTTGGTCGAGAAAACAGATAACACTAATTACTTTACAAATTCAGTGGTAGAGGTGGCAAGAGCGTGGGATGACTTGCTCATCATGAAAACCTCTCACAGACAGAGATTTCATTATACTGAAACGGTATTTGTTTAGACTTGATAGTTACATCTTCCCCTAAGTCACAGTAGAGGTAACACTTGAGAAAAAATCTTTTGCACAGTGGGGGCAGGGTTGGGAGGCATGGTGGCTGAGCGCGCTGGGGTGTGAGGATGTCACTGCCAGGCAGGGATAGAAGTGGACTCTAGTTCAGTCCTCAATAGCTGGGGGCACTGTGTGGGCTCACCAACGTGTCCAAGTAGGGGAGACGAGAAATGGGCCCAACTTGTGACCACGGCAACTGGCACTGTTCCCACAGTCTCAGCTGTCTCCCTGCAGGATGATGATGATGGGCACAAGGTTAGATTTCTGTGGATGCCTGTTGTAAGTCTGGCAGTAGACTGTACAAATACATCAAACTGAACACTGAAGTGGTAATCAGGATGAAAAAGGTCGCCATCCTCACAGTTGAAGGGCTCACTACCAATATTTCAAAAACCAGTGCGACTAGAGTTCCTTCAATCAGTGAATTTCAGTCACTGTGTCACTTGATGCCCCACTGATCTTATTCTCTCCATTGTTGTATGAGAAATCAATCCATCGACAAACATAACCACAAAATACTTCACCAAACTGTGATAACAAACTTACTAGCTTGAAGGAAATGGTACTCCGATTCTTTTACAGGCCTGACGTCCCACATTTGACTGCGATCTGTGTCATGCATTGACATACTTTCATCCGCATCCACTTTGGTAGCCATTGCAGACATTATGTTGCTGACTAAGCCAATGGTCCCTGAGGAAAACGTAAATAATTAGATAGTACTGAATTTTAGAGGAATGTTTAAACGTCGTGGAGCGTTCGACTGAAAACATAGTTATTATATTACAATACGTTCAATAACGTCATAACATACATTAAAAGAACAATGCCCGACCCACAATTTTCCTAGCAGCCATAGAACAGTGTCTCATAGTACTTCTCACAGAGCTCGCGATTCCTGCCTGACAAAATATTTTCTTCACCCTTGCACAAAGTGAACCTCGTCTTACGGGAGACGGGGTAGCTAGAGGACAGAGCTTGTTCTGCACGCAGGTGCAGGTGCGTTAGCACCACCTGGGGCACTGATCCAAGAACATATTGATGTTGGAGACCTCAGAAGTTTGTAATCCATTGTTCAGCGCGTGACAGAGGGACTTACTGGAGATATTGGAGCACACCTTCCACGCCCAGAGGATCACGATACACTATTCAGACATTGAGGGACTAGAGAAGAAACATCCGAGGTCAAGGGCGACTCACTGAACCACCTTGGCATCCTACAACTGGTAGTTCTGAATCAGGACAGCCTTGTGGGCTAGGTTGACGATAGCGTGTCAGATTTCCAACCCAAACTCAACCAATGTGTGAAAATAGAACTAGACAGCGTCTGACTCACTCAGCTAAGTCATCAACTTGATTTTAATGTCCCTTTTTGCTCAACAAATGGAATTTTTCTGCAGTAGTTTGTGAACCTAAAGTCTTCCACACATCTTGACCTCGTTTTCTTTCCCTCAACTGCAGTGAAGTGCTCTTTTGTCACTTTATCCTGAACTCCGTACGAATACTCCTTCATCTCCCCACCAATACAGATTTCCAACAAATAAAATATCGCTAATTAATAAATAGCCTTAGAGCTGCAAAATTTAATGAAAGCTAAGCTGATTTATACTCAACAAGGGAAGTAAACTTACCTGGAGATACAGATAACACAATAGGAGTAGTACAAATATCCAAGTTAAGTCCAGGTCGTTCAGGAGTACTTCCAGCAAGAATGACAGAGAATGGCCGAAGAACCTAAGATAAAAAATAATCGATATAGTTGGCAAGCCCATCAACCAATGTGTGAAGGGGTTCCAGCTCGGGAATCCTGTGAAGCAACCCCTGTAGTTCAAGGAAAATAGACTCACGGGAACTTTGGTCTTTTGCCTGCTCCCCGGGTTAAAGCAACAACTGAAAAGCTGCAGGTCGATGATTGATCCAGACACAAACTGCTTTTCATCTTGAAAACGACCCCTGACTTCAACTTCGGCCTGAAATCAGAGAACTTGCAATATACAACACAACGGACTATTCAATATTCAAATTACGTTTCAATTCAGAGTTAGAGTAGCAAGAAAACGACGATGCGTCGACGAACACAAGGAGTAGATGCACCATATACGAGGACTGCTGCCTTGTGACCTTCAACACATCGATTCAACTGCTCGAAAGTAACTGGGTAAGATTCCGGCTTCTGTGAGTCCAACGCTGGTTGCTGTGAGCTCTTTGAGGCCTAAGATCTAGGCTATAGTTTGGATCAGGTTGGATTTGCATTCGGCCACATTTATTCGTGTTTTTGCTATGGGAGGTCACTCGTATTGATTTGAGGAACCAGAAGAATCATGAAGTCAGACAGCCTATTACATTACTTTACTTACGTGGAATATGAGAGCGTTAGTGTTGACATCGTCCATATGCTCAACCAAAATTATATCCGGCTGTTCACATTTGAAGTTGAAATTCAACACAGTAGATAGGGCTTCTCCAGTCGTCACAATCTGAACAAGTAAAGACAAATGAAAACGTCGATAACAAGCAGTTGAAGTAAGTTATAATTCTATTTTCAACTGCATGGGCAATACATCAGAACACGCGGTCTTCGTCCTTAGAGACACCCACAGTTGCCAGCTTTGAGAAGACTTCACAAGTGACGTTAGTATAACTAATATGTAAACTCCAACTGAACTGGAGCGCAAAGTAGTGGAGATAATTTCAGACTAGAAGGAAAAGAAGCAGTTACTCCAGTTATAAATTGAAGAACAACTTCTGCAAGCTAATTCGTTGCACTATGGCTTCACAAAAACAAGAGGACTGGCCGTTGGGCGATGGTATTCCCTTCACAACATGTGACTGCAATCATTGAGCCCTTTAGCAAAAGTAGAGTAGGAGCACAGTGAAAGCAAGCACAAAAACCAATGAGAAAGGACTACACCCACCAGATATTTGTACAAAAGGATTCACGAGGAATAGAAGATGAAGATTTACATTAAGAGTGAGCCAACTTATCCATCCCAACTGACATAAGACCCCTGTACAAAACGTTGGTGCTGCCTATTCTCGACTACAGTACCATCCTGTCCTAATTGCACTGCGTCAGTCATAGGGACTGCCCTGTGAAGGTTCACCAATGTTCTGGCTTTCAAGATGTTAACTTCCAAATTGGGAATTGACTATCCAACACTCTACTCATAGCGGTGACCCACTCGTTGTTGTTCAGAGGATGTACAGTGAAGGCACAATTTTGGACGCGGACACAATGGGGAAGCCACGTCCCCACTGAGCGCCAGCCCCTCCAAGGGAGGGAGAAGCCAGGCCCTGCGTAGCCTCTGCAGGTTGTCGGCGTCGTCGCTTCGAACCGTTATTGGAAAAAAAGAAAGGAAATTTAACTTCAGGAAATATTGAGCATAATTCACATTATCATCTCGCTCCATTTTTTTGAGCGAGAGCAAGGTGAGCCGCTAAAATTTTTATTTTATATGTTTTTTGATATAAATTTTGATTTTTTTTCCATTAAGCCCATTTGTGTGTTAAGACGCCCTCATTCACGGATCAGGCTCCCCTTTTGTTTAAAATATCCCTGGTTGGTTGTCTGCCCCCTTCCCTGAGAAGAAGGAGTTCTCAATTTGTTCAAATTGGGAAGAAAACGATCAGCCCCGAACATTACATTATATACCACCTTCCTACATCATGCATTGCCCACTTCTCTCTCTCTCTCCTCATAAGAAGCCCTTTTTGATTCACTGAGGCGTGACTCCTTTTCAGGGCACACTGCAGCCAACCACATAGGACTAAAAGCACTTCTATCTGAGATCCAAAGTTCTGAGGCCAGTTGACATCTCTCAACTATTTGGACTGCCCTTTCCCATGGAAAACTCCACAGTTTGCCCTCTGGTGACACTGCCAACCCTCTTACCAAACCGTTCAAACAATATTGGTACATGGCAAAACGTGCTCTTTATAATATGAACAAATTAAGAAAACTCACGCTGATTCTGCTAGGCCTATTATCCAAAGATTGAAGGGCACTATGCGAAGAGACTGTAGGCTTTCTCATAGGCACGGTAACTGGTTTAGGTGGCAACGTGAAGACATTTGCAATCTGCGTAAGGTACTCCACGTTAAGGATTAACAAGAAGCTGCTAATGCGAACGTTTGCTGAAACCAAGCGAATGGACAGAAGCAAGCGTTAGCAAATGAAGCACGCCACAATGCAAATCCTGGTGATAAGCATTGATCGAAAATTTGTTTTGCGAACTTGCATACTCTGGCACAACGTGACAGTTGGTGAAAGTCAAACTTAATACTAAATCGTTTCCCAGTATTGGAAACACCAGACACTGAACTCAATTACCTTATATACTTCATTAAGCCATTGTGTACTTAGTTAATCGAACGATCGCCACACTTTCCTTCACCTAGACCAACGTTTAGATGTATGTGGTAGAATAAATGTTATGCACTCCGCTCTGTTTGCCGCAACGTCAAATATTCGGATCTTAAAACATATAATGAGCATCTTAACTCAACCTGAACCTCCTTCTTCAGACGACCTGTTGTTTCACATATTATCTGCAGTCTTGAGATTTTAGCGAACTCCAGGTTATATTTAATTCAAAGCGCCCTTAAATTGTGGCGAGTCTCTCTCTCTCCTCCCCCTTCACCACCCAATGACAGCCATAGACACCTTTTGTCTTGTGGTGAGAAAGTTGAATTCACACGTGGTTTCACAGTTGACCTTCATTGAGTGGTGAGCAGACAGCAGATGACTCAACTTGTATATTTGAATCAACTAAATTCCCTTTCTCCACAGTGTTGGAACTTGCTCATTTTAGAAGTTGCGGCTCCAGGTTTATTGCAGTCGTCCGCAATTTATTGTCTCGTTGATAATTTGTTATTGTTTACTTTCTTTGTTATTATTGTTAACCACTGCTTATTATCTGCTGCCTTCTAAATCTATTTCCAATTTGCCCACTTGAAATATTTAGTTCATTTCACGTTCCACAAATTATTGTTACATTTTATTCATACTATACCCTCAGTGGGAGAAAATTCAACTATCCTAACGTTACCCACAACCAGATGGATTCAGCAGGCTTGACAAACTAACGTCACGACTTGACCACCGGCAATTTTGAGCTGCTCTCGCTCATTCAAGCGTTTTCTGCTTCCACTAAGCTCAGCCATCTTGTTTGCCCTTTTTCATCTAGACGCCGCCTCGGCCATTATGGTTGACCATATTTGTTTTTCTCTAAACTGGTCCTTCATTAGGTAAGGAAAAAAACAAACAAACAAAGATCTGATCTGGCAGTTTTTGCAACTAAGAACCAGATAATTCAGAATGAAAGGATAAACTCCCCATTTTGTTGCCTGCCATTTGTAGAGATCTCTGTATACATAACAGAAAACCTCTAGAAGAAGTCTGATTTTGCCATACTGAGGCGTAGTCAACGGATTTCCCTCGTGTGATTTACGAACAAAACTATCACCACAACATAAACTTACTTTACAGCGTGAGTGGAATCACGCTCAGAGATTGTTTCATCTCGCCCATCTCTGTGAAGTTCACTTTAATTTATGGGGAAATTTTCTTTATTGATTTTATCAGGTAACCTCACTTTTACACGTTTAGTTACTTTTTTTGTTTATTTGTACGACCCCCCGAAATCAGTAATTAGCTTCGACATCAACGTGAATGCGAGCGAATCTTTTGACAAGTTCCAGAAAAGATGTCAGCATTGTTTTAACACGATTTAGAATCAAGTTCTAACAGAGGCAATTGGTAACCCGTCACTCTAGTGGCAGGTCACAGTCATGAGCTCTAGGCTTTCATTACTTCAATATTGAATTAACTTAATAATATAATAGCAATGAAAATATTAACGATTCATTTACTAACCAAAGGTTTTATTGTCGCTTTTCTGGTAGACGACATCCAAAACATTTCTCATGGGCACCTCAGATACAAAGCTGTTGGACTGATCAAGCGAATCTTTTGCATCCTTACGTGTCATGTAGCAGCTTATATTGTTACCTCTGGACTCCCTCATGTCGTCGAGAGATAAGTCAACCAGAAGTATCGAGGTTTGAATTGACCCGTCACTGAGCAAAGAGCCTTTCAGTGAAAGAACGAGCAATGTCAGTCTCGCAAGTATCTCAGACGGTTCCTAGAAAATTAACAATGAACTTGTCACAATAAAAAATAATTTAGTGTCATGATGATGGGTCTCAAATATTTGAAAATGATGAGTTACGTCTGTTGGAACGCCACAATCACGATTTAAGTAGCGTGAATGTGCTTGTAGTCACAATTAAGGTGGCATGTCTGTTTCCATATCCAAATTACTGTTCCTTGACACTCATAAAAGAGCAGTCGAAAGTCATGGAGGTTGTGGTCGTGTAAGAGCCCAGGAACTCACTCAGCATCCACTGAACCCAGATCTGTCATATTGTCAGCCTCCCAGGGGAGAGCAGTTGCCCACGTGGAGTTATGTACCTGGGGAATCCGTACCATCTGGGAGGAGTTCTTAATCTGGTTTCCCACCCAATCTAATTTGTTGCTCGGGTAGCAAGTTTCGAAGAGACTGATCAACTGTGGCTAAGTTTTTTTTTGCCATAACCTTCTCTGCAAACTGTGCGAAACAGCTTGCTTTGCTTGCAGTCAAAGCTGGTAGGTTTGGCTGCTCTTCCAGCAGCTGTCGCTCACTGTTGTAGAAGCACATACTTTCTTGTTTCCTCTGCACTGGAGGCGCAAGACATGCAAGGCCCGTTTGAGGATTCCAATCTAATGCCCATTTATATAGTGAGGCATGTTTTCGTTCAGTGCAGAGGTCTTTTCAGAGTTTAGACCAAAGCAGGGGAAACTCCCTTCTCACTTTCTCTAGCCACACTCAATTGCCAAATCTGTGGGTAACTGGCGAGGGATCACTTAAGAGTGCTTCAGTGCGTTGCAGGCTTAGGTGAACCACAGGAGAACAGCTCTCTAGCATTGGGCCAGTACTCTCCTTTGATTGTGAATTATCGTGACAAGCTCAGCAAGTGCCACAACTTGTTACAGAAATGTTTGCAACGACCCGATCGACTCCTCTTTCAAAAATACCAGTCATAAAGGCATGTGATGAAAACCAGCCTCCAAAGTATAAATGCACAAATAATAATAGCAATAGATAAATAAATTACCTGTTCAGTAGGTAGCCCAACTTCTACAACAACACTTTCCAAACTGAAACTAAATTGTACAGAAGTTCTCACAGCTACAGGTTGATTTTGTTTCACTGTAGACTCTGAAATTAGCCAAGTTGTGTTAGTAATAAGCCTCATCTCTTAACGTGAGAAATATACACCTGTACACTGAAGCGTAAAATCAATTACCTTCTTCTTCTATTATGGCGGCCGAAATAGACCTTTTAACGTTAGTTTTTATAGAGACTTCAGATTCAGTTTTTACTGTGGCTCGACTTTGAGCAATTGAATGCTGCTTGATGCTCCGGCTATCTCTTTGAGTGTTTTCTGGAGCTCCAATGTTTTCCTCGAGCATTCTCATTAGCAAAATATAGTTCTTCCGACTGAGGTGGATCTGAAAGGGCTTGGCTCTTAGTGAACTACCAAATAAACGCAATAATCATCGAAATGCTTACTAAATAAGAACTGCCCATAATTTGGATTAATGTCATAGGGTCAGGACGACTGTTTTTCTCTATTCAGACTGAGAGAGACCACATAAAAGTCGAGGTCAGGGCAGGGTCATTGCTACAAAATGAGGAATGAGCTCATGTGGGTAGGATGCAATTTGAGGGATCACAGCAAGGGGGTTTCAGGCGGGCAAATCAATTCCTATACAGAATCGGTCAATGAGGCTTGTGGGGGTTCTAATTGTCATCATTAGTTTACCAACTATTCAACATATTGCGCCGTTTTTTGCTTTACTCGTCCCATCCCGAAATGCCCAAAACCAAGCCAAGCCAAGTTCCCATGATAGGCATCGGGCAGGTTTGCTGGCTGGCATTGAAAGAAGGAGAGAGCAAAGTAGTTACTCTTGTATATAAAAGGGAAGTCCTGCAGATTTTTGAAGTTGCGTACAAATATGAGACTGGAGAGAACGTAATCCGGGCAAACAGGTATGAACACATTTTTGAAGCTTATGACTAAATGCGATTCTTGGAAAAGCAATTAAGAGCATGCAAATTGAACTCACTTTGATAGCTGGGATTTCGCAAAGGACTTCCAGGTCAGGAATATCAGTGTACCACCCTGACGAGAGATTTCTTTGAACTGTAAGTTTGAAAGTTACCCTTTCGATGATCTCAATCACTTGGTCTTCAATGACGCTCAGGTCCTCATTAATTGTTGCCCTAGTTTCAGAAGAGAAACTCAGTAAATACGATAAGTTGCATCAGACATCATTCTACTTATACAAGGGACCTCCTGGTTTTCCCACTTGTAGATATGGGCTTACAGTACTAGTATAATTTGAACAGTTAGATACAGTTTCATCGCTGCTTGGGAAAATGTGGACTACATACCTCAGGAGTGAAACTGTTACGTGTCACTGCACCCTGACTCTTCACAGCATGCTCATTGATCGGGACAGTCCTACATTAAGGGACAATTTGGTCACAATTTTAGAGTAGTTAGTGATACCAATTTTAATGAAGGGCCTCAAGTCCTGACAGGCAGTTCAAATCACCAAAGGCCATTTGATTTGTGTGATGATATCGTGGTCAACAGACTGTGCACATACTTTATTTAGAGAAAAGGCACTTTGGGGCTTCTCAAACTCAACAATCGATCAAATAAATGTGGACTCATCAGCCTTGGGCCTCAAGTGAATTTGTAAGGCGGTGGCTTTATCGCGGATCTTCTTGGGCTTCTGTACATGTGGATGCCGAATGTGAGTAGAAATGAGTTGCTACTGTTATGAGTGCCTTGTATCGTTCGTTGCCCTGGCTAAGACTGATATACTCACCAGGTGGGGGAGAGGGTAGCGCTCCTCTTGAAGCAACCTTCCATGTCTGAATCAACATCAGGAAACACAATAGTAATGACCAACAGTCTGTCTGTGGTGCTCAAAGTTCGCTTCTAAAAAGAAACAACTGAGCAGTTTCCTGGGCTGTCTGCTGTACTGCATTTTTATTGTGAATCCCCTTTTTACTTTCCGCTACCCGAAGGGAAGGAAAGTATAGTAATCGGCCCAAAAAAAAATTTGGGTTTTCTTCGGATCTTTACGTTTCAGACCCTACTGAGTCTAAAAAACCTAATTTCGGCGCGTGGTCCGTGTGTATGTGTGTGTCTGTAGTTCGATTTGCGGGAGAATGGCTCATCCGATTGAGCTGGTTCTTTTTTTGTTTTGTTTGTTATTTTTTGTAGACACCAAAATAAGGTTATGGACGATTTCGGCCGATGGGAAGGGGGGTGGGGGATGAAAATGTACCTAAAACTAGGGTTTTTCGCATTTTTCTCGAAAACGGCTCTAACGATTTTGATTAAACTTTCAAATTATCTTCTACTAATCAATACCTAACTTTTCTTCTCAATACATATCTCCATGAAAATACGGTGAACGGATATATAGGCCTATGAAGCAAAAATAGGTTTTTTACGCTTTTTGGCAAAACGACTTCAACGATTTTCACCAAACTCACAGGATGTTTTTGAATAGTTAATACCTACATATTGTTTTCAATAAATGTTCTTCTGAAAGTCCAATGAGCATAGATAAAAATTAAAATGTGTCGAAAATAACGTTTTTTCGAACATTTCCGTAAATTCTGGAGTAACTGCTTCACCAAATTCGATCAATCGTTCAGAGTGTCTTTTAGTCACCCATACCCACATTTCGTTCTCCATAATCATTTCTGTATATATATGTTGAACGGAGATATAAGCCAAGTTAACTCAGAAAAGGAGATTTGTCGCATATTAATTTATCGGTATTCCAATTTTCTCAAAAACGGCTCTAACGATTTCGATCAAACTTTCGGAGTACTCTCAGCTAACTAGTCCCTACATTTTGTTCAATATAAATGTTCCTGTAAAAATGCGTAGAACGAAGATATAGCGCCAGCCTATGTAGCTGGTGTTCGAAATTACGAGGGTGGCGGAAAGTTGTGTGTTGCTACGCACCAGATATTTTGTTATTGAGTACGTTTGCAATGCCCAAGATTAGACCCACCTACGTGAAAAGTCTTCTAAGTGTACTGAGGTAGTTTGGAGATGCTTTTTGAAGAGCTGCTGACTAAGGCAAAAATTACGGCAATCGTGCCGGAGATTCGATCCACAACCCTCAACTTACGTCGAGAATTATGAATCGACTGTCTTACCACTAGACCACGATCAACCGGTTGCCTTCAATGGGAGTCAGTCAGCACATCTCCTCCCTCGTCTTTTAACCGCTGCTCCTGGAGCGGACTCTTTTAAGGAAAGAATTTACGAGAGTTGAGCGAATCCCCGGAAAATCCGATCTTTGATTCGAGAAACGAGAGGGCTACAAGGAAAGTCTTCTTTCTTTCGCATTGTAGTAGGCGCGTCGCCCATTTTACCTTCGCGCTGGAACTTTCACAGCGTCAGCGAATCCCGGACCCGAGAACGCGTTTCATTATTTTCTCTCTTAATTTTTTTTAATTTTTCTCTCTGGGCCTCTTCTTTTTCTTGGAAAGAAGAAATTCGACCACTAGTTGGGCGCCAATGTACTGAGGTAGTTTGGAGATGCTTTTGAAGAGCTGCTGACTAAGGCAAAAATTACGGCAATCGCGCCGGAGATTCGATCCACAACCCTCAACTTACGTCGAGAATTATGAATCGACTGTCTTACCACTAGACCACGATCAACCGCTTGCCTTTAATAGGAGTCAGTCAGCACATAAGCGTCCATCTGAGGCGGACTGGAGAGCAACGCACCTTCATTGGATTTCTCAAACTTACTTCTAAAGTGTTATCAGAGGTATAGTCGACATACGGAGTATTTGATTAATAAAACAAAATTAAACGTTTACCTAACAGTCCAGGAGTACCTAAGGTCGCCTAGAAAATGTTATTTCATCAAATTTGGATTTTGTCAAGAAGTTGAAGTCCACGAAACTATTTTGGCAGAGTCGGGTTGATGCAAATCCACCATACAAATTTCCGATGTCAACTAATAAGTCAAAATTTGGTTCTAAATTCGACGAATTTTGATTGACTCTGCAACTTAATGGCCAAGCATAGGAAGTAGCAGAGCTGTGAAGTCGGAAAGTACAAACCAATTCCTCAACTGTGGTAAATATTGTAACTATCAACTAATAAGTCAAATTTTGACAAATGTTGACTTTTTTGTTGAGCCGCCATTTTCTTAGTCCATACTACGGGGTTTTACCAAATATTGAGGGAACTATAAGAAAGAGTAATACTTGACCTTTCTACATGGAACCACGAAAGTGGACATTTTCTAGACGACCTTGGGCACAGACAGGTGGTTGGAGAGAAACAATTACTTTCCCCACGAGTTCCATCTAGTAGTCGAATTTGCCTCACTATATTTACTGTTTATCACTGTTTTCCATCTAGACGCACTCTCACACCCCTGAGACTCAGCATCGAACCAAGAAGGAAGGAAGCAATACCGAACACGACGTAATTGCAATAAAACGGCCAAAATTTTTTAAACCATTCTTTTCCCATAACAATCCTGGGTTTCGCCCAATCGGATTGCTGAGCATTCGGGCACAACTCGATTCCAAATGGAGTTTTTGTCCGAAAGAACGGATTTTGCAAACAACGTTGAAGGTAAAATATGGCCTGGAATTCAGAGGGACTTTGCAAATTCGGTATCCTCATGCTTTGCCATGTCCAATTTTGTTGGGTGGTTGTAAAAAACTTTTCCTGGCTGAAAACAGGTTCAGAATGAATAATAAACCAAAATTACAGCAATCCTGAGCTCTGAACTAGTTTCCTCATAAAATGGACCACCATCCTCACTCATCCACGGGACTACGGTCACTGAGGGTGCCTTCGATAGAAGTCAAGTGGTAAACAACACGAAAATAAAAATAAGTCCATAATAAGGTTCCATGCGGTACGAGAAGATTTATTTTTAAGAATTGATCGACTTTCTTACTTGGTGCATTTCATTTGATCAAGGTTCAACTTGATACGATCTAAGGCAGCTACTTGATCATCTTCACATCTAATTTCAACAATGACGTTTGATATGTTCAAACATCCCAAATCGATAATAAAGACGTCCTTCACGTTCTCGTTAATTGGTACATAAATGACTGGAGCCTGCAATACAGAAGAAGACGTTGAATGTGTTTTGGTTCGCTTAGCAGAAGCAGCGAAGCTTCTTCTGCCATTCTTTGGGAAGAAAATCTGGACATAGGGAAGTTAAAAAACCACGAGTTATGAGTGCATCTCTATCAACTGCCCCCAAGCCGCTTTAGTGGGGATCTGCTGATTTGGGCGAGAAGTACCATGGATGACAGTGGGGCATATCTACTGCAGAAATGCTCCCCCCTGTGCATGACCACTCACTTCGCTCCACATCTTATTTACCACCAAGTCCCTCCACCAGAAAGTCTCTCTTCAATGTTGGTTCCAACTACTCCCCATGACATAGCACTGATTGAGGTACAATACGATGTCTATGGCATCGTCAAAGTGACTCCTATCACTATTCAATACCTTTCAAGGCTTTCAGTTACCTGACCCAGTTCAAAAGATTTGTTTTCAAATGGTTGAAATCGCAAGCTAAACATTTCTTGCACCTGGCCCCGTCAACGAGGCCCATTTTATTAAGGGCTCGATCGGTGGTTTCCAAGCGACAATGCCAATGTGAGCAGACAACGTTCTTCAAGCTCATCAAACCCCATCACAACAGCACCACCCACCTCAACAAGTTCAAACCATACTTCACTCCATTACCTTCATCACTCCTTCCGCCCGATCTCATCTCACCTTTTTTTGCTCATTTGCGATTGCGTGTCTGCCACTTCCGACGCCCATCTGTTTTTGGTGAGCGAACTTTCATTTCTTTGCCTTCGAGTATGTTACCTTGCAGCAAGTTCATCTTTGTGTAGTCGTAATTTACCAAAAGAGAGGAAGTGAACAGAGTAATTCACTCAAAGTGCAGGGATCTTCTTTGATAGAATGACACCATTTGAGCTACAATACATTTTTCCTGCCCCCCCCCCACCATACTCCAAAACCCAGCTGTACTCTTGATTTTATTAGCCTCCACTCAACGAACATCACCACCATGCACCGAAATGTGTCCACACTCGGAAACTTCAAAATATAAAGGTTTGATAACAACTTTCTTTCGGTAAACTACAATTTTTACTCTAAGAGTACATGAAAAAAACATGAAGTTTGAGAACTCACCTTGAGATCTAACGAAAGTTCTGCTTTGGCAGCATTTGTGTAGGCCTCTTGAACGTTTTGCTTAGCTACTTCGGCTGCAGCTTGAGACGCCTCGACGAGCCTTTGCTGAGCGTCTTGGAAATTGTCTAAGAAATCCTGGTAACAGAGTAATGTCACGATGCTCCTATTACGACATTTATAATACAATGGAAAATGATTCATTTATGTGACAATTGCACTACAGAAAACAGGAAAACATTAAGTTGTAAATTCATGAGAGGAAAATCAAAATAATTGATACGGGGATCAATATGAGCCCCACAAGTTTCTTGATATACCAGAAAGCAATACTCACAAGGACAGAAGCGACAAAGCTATTGAGAAACACCACTCGGGTTCTCGCTATTTCTGCAGTTATTTTCATATCAACAGACGACGAACTGGACTTGTCGTCATTGAACAGAACGATGTTTGTTTTCAAGGCTTTACTTTCATCCACGACGCTAATGATCTGAAATAAAACAATACGAACTGTCGTTAAATTCGGAACAGTACGAATTGACATAATTTGCCCACGTTTATAAAAAAATTCACCTTTGAGTACATGTTTCGACTTTCCAAGTTGATGACTTCGATCCCATTGAGGTGAAATTCCAACATTGTGTACGCTTTCCTCAGAATTACGTTCGATTCTCCTCCTTTGATGTCGAGTTTCATAATCGCTTTTCTGCGGTTCTCAAGAGTAATGCCGATCCCTCCGATATTAATGATGAGTTTCAAGTCAATCACATCTGCACGGGTCGTTTTGCCTGTTGAAGGTTGAAGCCACGACATTCATTACCTTCGTAATTATCTCCGCAAAATCAGGTCGTAGAAATGTACACAAACTCTGATGGGTTCTTTCTCGAATACATCACGTGATTGAGTAGAAATATAAATGTGTCTTCAGTGACGCCTTGCACGCAATCAATCTGTTTCGACTGTTCGAAATTTGCGGTTCGTGGAGTTTGTTGTTGTTTTTGTTTCTTTTATTGTTGACTGTAACTTTTATTTACCGCCGGCGAAATTCGCTCATTTTCCGCGGATCTACGATGTTCGGGATCTCGACATCACGAGGTGACTCCAGCGCTTATTAAGAACGCATTATTAAAAGTCACCTGCTCGCGCTGTGCGCGGCCATATTCCGTTCCGTATTTTACTCTTTTACCGTTTTTCGTTTGTTTGAAACACCACCGTTTAGTTCGTAAATTGCCGTCGTGGTTTGATTCAAACGCGTGTCGGAGTTCGCGTTCGGTCGGCGGAGTCTGCGACCGGTTCACGAGATTGCGAACGTTCGTGGTACCTGGAACTTTGTGTACCGTGGAAATCCCGGTGCGTCAGTGCCACAACCCTTTGTAAATACAGTCCACTTTATATTATCGAGTTGCGGAAGTTTCGTTTATTTATTCCGCAATATTAAACATTTGGTCCTCCGATCCGGATTTTGGCAACGCGCCTGTGTGATTCCTACGCGTCGTGCAATCACGAGTGTTCACAACTCTTTACTCTTTATGTGCAAACGTCAGTGACCTAGTTTTTGTTTCCTATCGTTTATCAACTTTTTTATTATTCGTCGATCGTATCATCCTCTTTGTTCACTATCTTAACTTTAAATTTACGTAGAAATGCCTAAAAGAGAAACCAGGGGTAACGACCAGCCCCGTGCTAGTATGAGTGGTGTGGCTGATCGGGGTTTCATACGAATAAAACGCATGTTGAAGACCCACGGTGACGAACTCCAACGAATTCATCAGCAAGGTGCTCACGGCACTGGGGTCGGAAGCCGACCGTGCTCTTTTCCGTGCAATGTTTACGAAGGTGGAGGAGACTTTCAGGAAATTTCAAACCAAGTGGGAGGAAGCTATACAATATTGTGAGGATAGTGAAGAAATGCTCGAATTTCCCTCAGCGGAGGAGCAGGATTATTACGTGAGTATAGAAAGGACATATTTCGATATTAAAGGCTTTCATATTACCCTTTCAGAGCAAATGAACATTATCGCCAATAATGCTCCCCGAGGAACTTTGAACCTCAACCAATCTGTGGGTGGTTCCTCACGAGCTGTTTTGCCCAAAATACTCATTAAGGAGTTCGATGGCGACATGACCAACTGGCCAACGTTTAAACAACTCTTCACAGCTTTAATCAGAGATGAACCCTCTCTGTCTGACGCTGAGAGATTCCATTATCTCGTCAGCTACCTACGAGGCCCTGCCTATGACACCATCCGCCACATTGCAGTTGTTGGTGAAAATTTCCATCAAGCCTGGAGGGCCTTACTCCGGACTTATGATGACCCCGCAAGTTGGCTTGCCTGTATTTTAGACCGCTTTCTCAGCTACAAACCACAGCCAGGTGAACCCACAGCTGCTTCATTGCAAAAATATCTGTCACACGTTATGGAGAGTGTGTCTTCCTTCAGGAATTTGGACATACCTGATTTATCGGACTACCTGCTATGTGAGCTGGCTCTTCGCAACTTAGATCCTTACACACGGCGTGATTTTGAAATGTCTATGGCTGGCACTCCATTTCCAAGCTTTTTGGACCTCCAGGATTTCGTGCAAATACGCCACCGAGTTCTTCAGATTTCTCCTGGGATTCCCAGTGTCAAATCGGACTCCCGGGATTCCTTTAAACCTCCAAACCACATAACCAGTTTGCAAATCTTCCCCGAAGCCGGCATTGATGGCCAGGAGGTCTGACTCGAACCAATCTTCTGACACACCCAGGACATGCTACATTTGCAGAGATGATCATGAGATCTTGAAATGCCCTCGTTTCCTTCACTCTTCTCCCGCTGAGCGACTCGATTTATTGAGACGCTTCAATGGCTGTCGAAACTGTCTCAATCCAGCTCACAAGACCAAGGATTGTACATCCACTACAACGTGCCAGGAGTGTAATAAGCATCATCATACCCTGTTACATCTTCCCACAACTTCTGACAACACCGAACCAACCCCTCCGGTGGATTCAGGCTTTGCAGGGACGAATACCCATACCAAGTCTGGGGTACTGCTTAGCACAGTTATTTCCTGCATACTGGACGTAAATGGGAGACCCCTGGAATTCCGGGGAATCCTGGATGCTGGTTCTCACTTTTCATTCCTGACTGAGGCATGTGCAAGGCGTCTGAGGAAGTCCTCTCGGCCATTTCAAGGAGCCATAGCAGGAGTGAATCAATCACCACTTCAACAGGTAAAGGGGCAGGATTTCAGTATCCTTCCTCAACCCTATCACCTCTCAGTCTTTGACCACAGAAGCTATCATTGTGCCTTCCATAACTCCACCATTACCTCAACTGCCGCTGGTTTCCAGCATGTGGGAGGATTATCGCACGTATGACTTGAGTGATCCCAACTTCACCCAGCCAGGTCCGATCTCGTTCCTCATAGGGGCCGATTTGTATCCTGATGTGGTGATAGGAGCTCCCATCACGATTTGTGAAGATGGACCCCGCCTCATACCAACAATTTTTGGATATAGCATCATGGGTCGTTTTACTGATTCCCAGGCTAATGTTCCAAGCTCTTCCGTTTCTCTCATGACTGTTACCAACAGCTCAAGATTGGTCGAGAGGTTTTGGGAATTGGAGGAACCCGACTTTCCTAAACCAGCTCCACCTGAAGAAAACCAATGTGAGCAGCATTTTCTCACCACCCACTACCGGGGGGAGGATGGAAGGTATGTGGTATCCTTACCATTCAAGACCTCCCCACCAGCCCTGATTCCAAAAACTCATAGGGTGATTAACTGCTTCCCAGCCCTGGAGTCCAGACTGGCGAAGAATGAGGAGCTTCGACTGGCATATGCAGCTCACATGACACTGGGGCACATGAGCCTGGCCAGGGATTCTCCCCGCTATCTCATTCCACATCATGCGGTTTTCAAGATTGAGGATGGGCGGCGTAAGATGCGAGTCGTCTATGATGCTAGTTTTCCAACAGCAACTTGTAGCATTGATGACCAACCGTTAACTGGACCCAAGCTGCAATCAGATATCGCCACCATACTCTTGAATTTTCGTCGCTATACTTATATGTTTCGATTGTGACATTTTGAAAATGTTCCGGCAAATATGGTTGAACCCCAGTGAAAGTTGCCATCAACAGATAGTGTGGAGAGATACGCCTGATGAACCCATACGATTTTTTGAGTTGAATACTATGTCTTTCTCTCCTTACTTGGCCCAGAGAGTGTTGTCTCAACATACCACCAATTTTAGGGATCAGTACCCAGAAGCTGCAGCCATCATCTTAACGAATTCTTACGTTGATGATCTAGTAGGTGGGAGTGATAGCCCAGAACATCTCAGACATCTAGGGGCCCAACTAGTGAACTTACTGGTTGAGGCAAGATTTGAGGTGGGGAAAGTGGAGCTCAACCTCTCCTCATTCCTGCAACTAGAAAAATTGTATCCATGCCTATTTATTTGTATGTCCTCCCGTGCATTCCATCCGGAAGTGGCGACGTCTATGTCTACAGAGGGATTACTTGATGTCTTCGACGGGTACATTGCAAGACGAGGGCTTCCCGCTGAGATACTCTCTGATGGTGGAACTAACTTTCGAGGCGCAGATAGGTATCTCCAGGAGATACCTGAGTTTTTCCGCCAGAGAGAAACTCACTCCCGACTGGTAGACAACACTACTCACCTCAACTTAAAGTGGAATTTCAACCCTCCTTCATCATTACATTTCGGCGGAGGATGGGAGGTAGCTATCCAGATGGTAAAGGATCTCCTTCATACGACATTTGGCAACCAACATCTATTGGAACTTATGGCCGGCCTTTACGAAGATCGAGGGTATCCCCAATTCCGGCCGATTCAAGCCATATCCAGCAGCCAAAACGACACGGACCAATTAGCCCCTGAACATTTTCTCATCGGCCCAGCCCATCAACATGCTAACTGAGCCTAACATTGGGGACAACCCAGTGGGGCGCCTGACCTGCCGGCAGTTGATCCGAGAACGGGTACAGTCTTTTGGCATCGGTGGTCTAAGGAATACCTTAACACCCTGCAACAGCATAACAAAGTGGGACGTGAAGGCTCCCAACCTGAAGACTGGTGACTTGGTGCTGCTGACAGACGACCAGACGCCCTCGGCCCAGTGGGCCTTGGGAAGAATCCAGGAAGTCCATCCAGGCCCCGACACTGTTGTGCAAGTGGTAGCGGGAAAAGACGGCTACATGTCATCACAAGAGACCAGCTGTGAAGATGGTGCCACTGACCTTGGAGTACCTACACGCCGAGCCAACTATCCAGAGCCGCAAATGGGAGTGTGTTCGAAATTTGTTTGAAATTTGCGGTTCGTGGAGTTTGTTGTTGTTTTTGTTTCTTTTATTGTTGACTGTAACTTTTATTTACCGCCGGCGAAATTCGCTCATTTTCCGCGGATCTACGATGTTCGGGATCTCGACATCGCGAGGTGACTCAGCGCTTATTAAGAACGCATTATTAAAAGTCACCTGCTCGCGCTGTGCCAGCGGCCATATTCCGTTCCGTATTTTACTCTTTTACCGTTTTTCGTTTGTTTGAAACACCACCGTTTAGTTCGTAAATTGCCGTCGTGGTTTTGATTCAAGCGGCGTGTCGGAAGTTCGCGTTAGGTCGGCGGAGTCCGCGACCCGATTCACGAGATTGCGAACGTTAAGTGGTACCTGGAACTTTGTGTGCCGTGGAAATCCCGGTGCGTCAGTGCCACAACCCTTTGTAAATACAGTCCACTTTATATTATCGAGTTGCGGAAGTTTCGTTTATTTATTCCCCAATATTAAATGTGTCTTCAGTGACGCCTTGCACGCAATCAATCTGTTTCGACCATCCATGACTTCTCGGCCAGTGGTCAAAGTTTTGTGCCAGGTGGCTAATTTTCAATGGGGCTAAATTTTGAAGAATTGAAAAAAGTCCGGCCTAAAAACTGTCACCCTGATATCAAATTGTTTTCATTTCATGTCTGTGACCATCCAGGACTTCTAGTCGATTATGAATATGTAGCTAACTTCAGCCCAGTTGGAGCACTGTGCAGGAGTCCAGCCTATAATTCTCCCTCAATTCCTGAATAAATAGAAAATGAGGCTGATGGACCTGTATAGATAGATTTTGGATTGGCTGACGAGCCCTTGCCATTCAACTCATTCCAAACTCATACACTCCTGTTTGTTACTAGGGGTTTGGAAATGTTCGGGATCCGCCGGCAAAAAATTACATTGATCCCGAGCTCTGATCCTCTATCTCGAGTTTCTTATCTGAAGTCCCCAGAATCTTCTTCTTTGATCAGGTCTGTTTCCTTATTAGATGACTGTTCCTAAACCCTCACGAGGGTTATATCAGTCATACTCGACTATGATCACTGAGCTACCTACAATGGTTAGTCAGGCAGTACAATTCGGTGCACAGCTCGACTTGTAAGCCCTTCCTAAGAAAGGACAGCACTTCAAACCCAGTTGGAACAATAAAAGAAAAAGAGGTGGAAATTACGTAGCTCAAAATAGTTGCCAAATTCTAGTGACCTTGAAGAGAATACTATTAACAAAAATATGTTCGCAAAAGGAATGGAATAGAATTTAAACGAGAGGGAGCGTAATAATAAATTAGAGGTGATTCATGAACGCACTGGGAACAGAAGCTCTTCCACTTCTAGAACCAATAGATGTAACATTGCGAGGAAGAGTTCTTTGAGAAGGCATTCTTTCTCCGATCGTTGAAGCAGTTGGCCTACTAATCGTCACTGAATACTGCGGTTCCTTAGGAAAGAAAAAAAAATTACAAGTAGAAAAACATAGTAAGAAATAATGACTTAACAACCAGAAGAGAGAATGTCGTACAAGTACCTCATCAGGTTTCTCAAATATTTTCGTGAACGTGTTGACCCTTTGAAGAAGATCTAAAATCGCTTCGGCGTGCGCACAAACTTCTAGATGAGTGAAGTCAACGACGAGAGTTTGAAGAGTTGATGCGTATTTTGAACGAAAATCTGGTGATTTTCTATCGACCTACAACAACAACGACAAAACACATTTATAATGAAATAAATCAATTTATTTACATTTACACTATCTGCAACGCCCACTGTTTTCATTTTTTACACACAGGAGAGGTTGAAAATGAACAAAATTCACCTAACAGCTAACACTAACAATTAGGGTAGTAATCTGTGGCATTTATATTACAGCTCCATTCCAAATATGAGCTTGTTTGGTTGGACATAGCCTTCCTAACGCAGCATTCCCTACTAGCCCTATTTTGAATTTAATCTTGATAGGTTAGATAGGTAAAGCAAGGAAATGAGCGTCTCAGCATTCTTCCGGCTGATCGGAACAAACCGTTATTTTGTCTTCAGTAATAAAAAAGCGTTTTAAGGTGAACACTTACTAAAATCAGTTCTAACGAGAACAGGTATTCTTTAGATCCAGTTCGAGGGGTATCAACTACTGGTATGATCTTCTTGTCAAAATGGTGCTTCAATGAAACTCCTCCAAGTTCTGCCAAAATATGCGTATCGAATGTGTCTTTGTTGAGAGTAACGCCGAGAGAGTGCAATCTAAAGAACAGCATCTCAAGCTCCTGATCGTCCACAATTCTAGCGGTGATTTCTGAAATAAATGAATGGTCGTTAGTGTGTTTGAGGAGATTAGTCAAGACTGTCAGTGCTGAGTGCTCGGATGATTTACGGAATATCTGGGGATTGGCTGACTATTCAAGGTCAGTCGTGCGTTCAACTCCACTTGTAAATAGTGAAGGAGTCAGTGTTTCTTACAATCTGGCCTAGCCTCCACTTATCACACACAGTCCAGCTCACACGACTGAAGAAGGCATCCAAGGAATTCCAGGTACACTTGTGAGGATCCCAAATTCAAATTATTGACCAGCTGAATCAGTCTTCGGCTCGGCTTCGACACACAAGATGTGGTGGGGACCAGTCGTCAATATTGTCGTACCTGCGGGAGGGTTTGTCAAGTACTTCATGCCTGGACCCGACTTTTACGCTACCTACGTGACTTCAGTCGGGTGTAGACAATTGCCATGACAATGACAAGGTAATTTCGGCCCCACTACTGCCTCCTTGATTAGTTCCACCTTCACTTCTACCTTCACCATTAGCTCCACCTGTACGTTTACACGCACCACTTTCATCATCTGTACCTCTGGCTCTGTTTCCAACTAAACCTGTAACGTCACCTCAAACTTTTAGCTCCTGCTTTACCTCAACCACCAAATAATTTCTGCCTCCACAATCAGCACCACCACAACTATAACTCCAACTACACTTCAGTCTTCAGTATCTTTCTTCTAGCTCCACCTATAACTCAATCCCCAACCTCACTTTGATACACCAGGTATGTTTCCAACAACCTCAACTCACATCTACCTCTTGGTTTATTATTCACTCTGAATCATGTTTTCAGTTGGGACTAACGTTTTCCAACCCCCCTCAAAATGCTACTTTACGTTTCAAAACATCGGGATTCCAAATCTGCAATGTCCGTCTGCTGTCTGGGCTGTTTTGTGCCTTTAACGTTGTCTAAAAAACCCGTTCTTTCACACAAACCGCATTTGGTATCTAGTTGTGCCTACCAACTCGGCCATCCAATCGGACGAAACCCATGGTTGTTAAGCCTAAACATGGTTAATAAAATTAACAAAATCGAAATTTCGATAGTTTTAACGCAAACATGCTGTTTCCGGTATCGTTTTCTAAGTATTGTTAAATGTTTGGTCGAACGAAACAAGTTTGAGAGGTGAATGACTGCGTCGTTGGAAAATAGTAAAATCGCAGAAATCATAGCGAGCCAAAGTCTACTAATTGAAAGAACTCACGGGACAATAACTACAAAGAAAGTGATAATTTCATCATTTGCACTCCCTACTTCACGTCTCTTTAAAGCCACCTGTCAGCTCGACTCATAACGTCGTGCCAACTGCCTAGAGGCGCCTGGAATATTTAGTTTTCGTCGTTCCGACGTAGTCAGGTCATGTTTTAGATTTACTAGTATTTTCGATGCTGAATCGAATGGGATGGGTCTCAGAGGTGCGAGACTAGGTCAAGCTGTTCAAGAGAATAATAAACCATTGTGTAATAATTTGCAGGGTTTTTGAATTGTTGCCTCATTACCATTTTAGCTTTAGTGTTCAAATACTTGCAAAGCTGACAGCTTACCAACAATTTTGAATTCCAGCTCCACTTCTTTGAACTGGTGAATCTCATCAGGAGACGATTTCGAGGTAACCACTCTGTTTTGCTCTTGGTTCAAGGCCATTGTCATGGAAAACGTCGAATCAAAGATTGGCTGTGGAAGAAGATACTAGAGCTAATAAGAACGTTCTAGAGATTAACAAAAATTACTGCAACAGTAACAAAGACCTACTGCTTCTTCAACTGCCAACTGGTTCGTTGGTTTTGGTTCACTAAATGGAATGGATACAATGAGTTTCGCAAAATTTGTTAATCTTCTCTCTGGAAAATAACAGAAACTATGAGCAAATTATATGGCTGTTATAATTGTAGATATCAGAACATATACTTAATACTAAGAATGGTGTTATTTGATTGCGTCACTAAGAGATAAGAATGAGGACAATCATGCTGTTCTTGCCCATGTAGGAACCAACACTCTCTCGAGTACTGATGCCCTGATTGACACCAAACTTAGTTTTTGACCACGATTCAAGTTGATGTCAGAGGTGCTCGTTCTGATAACTCCTCGTCAAGAAGGATGAGATCAAAATGCATCGACTAATCCTGCCACCTAGGAACGTGATATTCTACTTTGTGGTTTA
Source organism: Pachypeltis micranthus (assembly GCA_020466155.1). Lineage (NCBI taxonomy): Eukaryota > Metazoa > Arthropoda > Insecta > Hemiptera > Miridae > Pachypeltis > Pachypeltis micranthus. The sequence continues at coordinate 48,520,034 of CM035769.1, forward strand.
CTTCTCTCAGATGAACACACAGGACGACTGCAGCCTAGACAGCTGGGCTCTGTGGTCATTGCGTGGGTACAGGGGACTAGAAAATAGAAGTAAACTGATGAAGAGGAGTTACAAGCAGCTATTATTGCCAATGATGCTCAAGGAGCACACAGGCCCTAACTAATTGCAACAACAGAGAACTCTCCAAGATACTCAAAACTCTGAGATATAATCCTCAAAACAATGTGTGCACCAGCCTTCAAGCCCTGGTCAGTTTCAAAGAGGCCACAAGTGGAAAGGCTACATAAGTGAATAAAGCTGAAACTTATTAGTGCGTTCCAACACAAATTTAGACATTTTCGCAGCTAAAATAATTTATCAAGCCTCTTAAACGTCCTTTTTCGAGGAACAAAGTCTATTAGGAAGGAGGGAGACATGTTACATCAGCACTATTCCGATGGGGCTTAACGGCGCAATGATTTACTGTAAAGAACCTATGCCTAAGAAGCTGAATTTACTGTGAAGAACCTGTCGTCGCAGTTCTGATTGACATGAGATGTGTGTTTGACAACCTATAGTCGTCAGCACTCCTCAGTGAGCTTAAAGGTCAAGGAATTCCTCATACTCTACACTTGCTCGCCAGAAGTTAGCTCAATGGGTGAAATGTGCCAGGCAATTTGTCACCTACCGGACTGGCACATTGAGTGTTCAAGGGTATCGAGAGTGTTGAGACACTCTAAGGGGTCGTCACGACTCCACTATTTAGAGAGGGAGGGGCTATTTGGCGCCCTCGCTAGATCGGCATGGGCAAGCTGCCATGCTTCCGGTTCGCCTGCCCTCGTGCTAACATGGCAAATCTATTCATTGCCACCCTGCTGTGGAGGAGCAGGGGAACCGCCTCTGGGGCAGGAAGCCAGGCCCGCACCTGAATATCCAGGTATAGGGGGCAGGCAAACAGCAAGTTGCAAGGATCCTCCCCAGCCCCGGTCACGCTCAGGCAGTTGTCGAATGGTCGACGTCTGAAGAAGTTAGAGGCACCATGACCGGAGAGGAGCTGAGTGGCGGCAAAGGGTGCCACCATTCCATCCGTGTGTGGAATCGTCTGATGGTCACAGGTGACGAGCTGTAGGCCCACATCCCGCCTCGCCTACCACATATCCAGTACTCCCTCGAGTCCTATCACAAGATGGCGATGTGTGGAGTCCTCCTGTGAAGCAGCAGAGCTAGAATCTGACCCAGTGAGGGGTCAGAAGTTACCCAACAAATAAAAATGATATGATCGAATGCAGAAGTCTCAGCCCGAAGAATGATACAGAATAGATACCAAAAGGGCTTGGTTCTCAGAGCAGCGCTCTGGAACGCCTTCTTCAAAAATCTTCTCAGGAGCCTCATGGCGACTGATTTCAAGCTATATGCCGATATGGACGACTTGACTGCTGACGTGTGTACAGACGATCCACAAAAACCCTTCAACTGTTCCAGACTGCAACCCAACGGTGCGAGCACGTCATACTGATGGCTAAGGAAAGAATGAAGCTCCTTTGAAAGGAAAATTTCAGCCAACACCTCCAGCCCCTCGCAAGGTTTGACGAGAAATTAGGCCACTCAAGTGTCTGCTACCGTGCCACAATGCTCATGTACACAGCCATTTACCTAGGCATGCTACTGCCTTGTTGTCTAGGGTAGAAAGAGTATTGGCTCAATCCCAAAGAGCTGCATTTCTGTGGATCACCAAGGCCTACAAGACAGCATTCCCTGAAGCGCTCCAAGTGATCACTGGTCAGTTACCATTAGATTTGGCCATTAAAAGCATGGTGGGCCAAACTCTGTATACACCTCTCCACCGTAAGATGAATGGCCTTTCGAAAAATGGCAATCGAGATGGAGACTGACTAAACGACAATTTCTGGGTTTGGTGGGCTTACGCGACTGCAGTGCTGCTAGTAGAATAGACATTCTATCAACGAAATACAAAACTTATTGAGTAAATGGTCGAACTGAACGGTAGGAGAATCCTCTACAAACTTACCAGACAACACAACGTTTATGTGGTTTAAGCTCCCAGTGATTTTGAACTGAGGGATACGAGGGTCGTCTTGAATTATACATTTTTTAAGACTAACTGAAAGAGACGAGGGTTTCAAGAAGTACATCATATCTGGCAATTGGTCCCTTTACTTTCCCACTCTTCGCCTTCCAAAGCGTAAACAACCTGCACAACAACATAGCATACAATACAAATCCACGATAGATTTTTAAAGAGATGTTTCAGATACCATTAATACTCCTACGATAGTCCATTAAAAACAGTTAACGATAAAAATGTGCCAAAACTTGTTTTTTTAACACTTGCGAAATTTTCACAGTCAATGAATAACTGAATTTAAGCATCCTGACCCACGGGACAATTTCCATCCTTCCTGTCAACTTTCGATGTCTTTCCAGTTAACAAATCAACAACAAAAACAGTGGTTACACTGTTTGAAACCTTATATCATGAGGCACATTTGCTCCTTTACACGACGAAATAAAGTTCTAATTTTTTCAAGAAATGCAAATTTCACGCTTAACTATGTAGTGCCTTTCTAAAAAGCAAAAATAACTACTCACGCGAAATTTGAAGAGTTTTTGATTAGTATTTTCAGAGTTTTTGTAGCCCCAATAGTTTGGGTGTTACGACCGGTTTATTAAAAACGGGTTAATTTGTGGAAAAAACTCAAATTGAGCTTTATCTTCATAAAGAAGGATAATTGGATATGGGTCGACAGGACATTTATTGTGTTTGTAGAAGTTGTCACACGTTAAGTGGTTAAAATCAGTTTCGGTTTGTTGGTAGGTAAAATGCTCCGCTCAACTATTTTAACGAGTAGCGGAAAAAATGGATAAACTCACTTGAAGGTCTGTGAGTTGGATGCAGTAAGTATCGTAGCACTGACTAAGCAATCGTAAGAAATCTGGGTGGCCAGAGCTGGGAGCTTTTATCTCTTCGGACACTTCATTTCTCATTTTATCCGTGTCCCTGCCTTGAGGATTGGACGTTACTTTGATGTTTCCCAAGCTGACGACAAGTAACGATCCCTTATCTCTGAAAGTAGCGAATAATGTTTCGCGTAAACAGTCAGTTTATTGGACATTACATCTTAGTTCTGAAATCCCTCACCAGTCTTTGAGGGAATTTTTGTTTGGAACAGCGCTTGAAACCGCCAAACATTCATTTTGAAAACTCGAAAGCGTTGATTTCCAATGTCTGGGCTGTGAGTAGGTAAGACTAGAACATTGGTTCAGAATTCGGAACTGTTACTTGATAGTGGTAACGGTGAGCTGAACAGTAATCGTAACTGTAGTTTTGTCGTAAAAGTGAACGAAAAAAATGTGTGCGAAAGTAGCAGGAAGAATTTAAACAATGATGATGCGCTTCACTGTAACGGACGGGAAATGTGAACAAACAGCGTGCATTAAATGCGAAACATATAGCCGACCACAAAAATAATTAAAAATATCACTCACCTCTCAAGTTATGGGTTTGAATAATTGCGATGGCGGGGGGGGGGGGGGGGGGAAGCATACTCGAGATTAAACCAACACCCATACATCAATACGCTCCGCGAGCCTTTTACATTTAAATGATGAATCAAAGCTGTATTAATTTGTCTATCTATGGCTGACCGAACAATTCATTTTTTTACTCTAAGAGGGGACTGAAGTCAGAGAAGGCAGAAAGGCGAAAAGAAGTGAGAAAACCCGCATTTTTGAATGGCAGGCAAACTGTAATCCATCACTATGGGCTACTTGTGAGCTAAATGTCGATATGTAGGTGACAACAGATGAAAAGCGGTATTTACAGTGTTACTGCATAGTTGAATGGTTAGTCGAGTGACTCAATTCGAATTTTAAAGAACTCTAGTGCTAGGCAGTTGACAGCGATAGCAGTTGTAACTAGCACCTACCTAGTAACAGTTCCAAATCCCGAACCAACGTTCCAGCCTTATCTACTCACAGCCACAGACATTGGGAATCAGCCAATCAAAAGTACAAACAGCTTCTAACAAGATATGAAACTGCACGTATCACACGAATAACTGGTGAAAGATATCGTTGCTTACTGCAACTAAAAACTGCCGGACTAAAAGCAACAGTGTTTTTCAACTGTTATGGCACTGGTTCTCAGGTTTAAATTAGGTAAGGGCCCGACAAAGAATACAATGTGATTTCACCCAACCCCTGTGAAACAGGGCGATGATTGTCAGGAAGCTCACCTTCGAATTCCAAATTCAACAAGTAAATTGTCAGTCACAGCACCAAAGCACTGGACTAGGAAGACTATGTTTTCAGGTAAAAACTTCGTAATCCTCCTGATTCAACTGGATCGCAATTTCTACTTTGCTGTTGCCACCCAAGCAGGAAGGTGGGGGATGGAAGACCCTTTTGAAACAGGTACCAATTGTTTCCCTGAAAGCCCTCTATTTGGGTGGAGGGCCATTGAAGACCCAAATGAGTAATTAAATTGTTATAGTGCGGCAGCCACACGTAGAAAAACACAATTACGACTGAATTAGTCTAAACGTTAAGTTTCAGCCAACACATACAAATACGTCAGTGCCTACTATTATCAGTTTTCATCCGCGTATCTTCTTTACTGGTGAGACCCTGGTGTTTCCACTGATTCAGAAAAACGTTCAAATTCTTGCTTTTCGAAGACTCAACTTCTATTATCTGCATGCCCAGCTTTTGTTGTGGACTAATACATGCACAGTTATAGCTACTTTGATTAACAATGAATCGAATCCTCAACATTCTCGAAACTTGTTGATCCCAGGAGTATTCCGCCCTCGCAGTGTGCCCTTTCATTTCATCCTTTATAGTACGAGTCCTCCACCCTTCTCTTCACTCTCGACAATGGCCAAAATTGAAACGCTTTAGCTTTCAAGTAAATAGTGTTCATTCTAGGCTCTTACAAGTTGTCTCAAGTTAGCCGTTCCACAGACGTTTCAATGAACAGATTTATTGAAGGGTAGAGCGAATCCTGAAACCCCTTAAAGATTCCAAGAACGTGCAGTCTAATTAGAAGCATTAAATCCCAAATGGTGAGGCGAGGTGACAAGAAGAGACGATTTTGTTTAATGACTGACTACTTCGCCTCGTCACCTCATTTATTAAACTTTAAGCTTTCAATTGACGTACTGCTATTCACGTCGGTCAATCAGACAGACCGCAGGCATGGCTTTTCAGCCAGCTCTTCGCATATAAGGCTAAAGGTTAGAGATCTTAATGTTGGAGAAGCCGACAAGTACTCTGAACTGTCACCCAATGGTGCAAGGACGTCGAGCTACAGGTGGCTAAGAAAACGACAAAGTTAATTCTCTTGAAGGAAAAATTAAACGGCCAACCAGCAATACGTTTTTGCCGCCACAGGCTACTTCTTGAAAAGCAAGTCAAGTACTGAGCAGTCAATGTAGGTGAGAGGTGGCGTTACAGCCAACACTTCCAGTCTACCTTTGCTAAGTATGCATTATTGCAGGCAATCAACAAGGCCACTTGTTATGTGTGTTGCTGGGACCCAATCGGCGATGGCTGTTGGAAGAGCAGCCAAACCTACCAGCTTTAACTGCTACTAAGCAAGCTTATAACAGTTTTACCCCGTTTTCGATAAGGTTATGACAAAGAAAGGTGGCCACGGTTGATCTCTCCCTTTGAAACTGGTCACCCATATAAATAGTTAGATTTGGTGGGAAGCCAGATTACAAACTCCTCCCAGATCGTACAGATACCCAAGAGTCATACACCCCTTCAAGGTAACAGCACTCCACCAGGAAACTGGCTAAATGACAACCAGCTGCACCTCCACACGTCTGGGTTTGGTGAATGTTGAGCAAGTGACTGGTCGTTTGCATGATGGTAAAACCTCGCCTCCACGATATGTGACTGATATAACTCTCTCAAGAGAATTCAGTAACAGTAATTTTGGTAGGGAAACAGGCATGTGCTCTTGAAGTGGAGTGAGGAAAGTTGTATGATGCGTCTCACCATTTATTTTTACTTTCGTTTCGACTGCTTACTATTTTCAATCAGGCAGGTGGCAACTTTAAAATTTATGAAATTCTAATCAATTGTCCTCTTCATAACCTGAGCCTACAGGTACACATCAGTTCAAAGTAAGAAAAATCAATACCTCACGTAAAACCCATTTTCAGGTAAAATCAACGTGGAGGCTTTCAGATCGAAATCAAGTTCTACCGTTTTCCGCTCTTGAACCATATGCTGAAGTCCGGCGGATGACATAGTTTTGATTTCAGTCAACTTCATCTGGACGGCAGCTTGAATTCTGTGAGGGAAATGGAAGAACATGTAGATATTGAAGGATCAAAACGAAGGCGACGAATGACAATGAAAGTGTTAGATGTTAACTCACTGATTAGCAGCAATTGGTTTGGACGTGTCAAAAACCGATTGCAAATCGTTAATAGTTTTAGCGTCAAAGACGACCAAAGAGGCTGCGCCCTAACGGATATTCTCATGTCCCCGAGGCTGTCCAACGGATTCTTATCGAATGACACCTGAAAATCAATATTGAACACATTATTTGGAATAGTAATTGCGTAAAATTCGCTTCATTCAGAAAAGAAAGAGAAAAAGTACCTCCAGTAAGTTGGGGATTTCTTTAATGGAACCTTTCTCTTGGTCTTCTCTATGGGAATCGTAAATTGAGACCATTTCAGGGACGACCCCATTTTGTTCAGTTCCTACTGCCGTGAAAAGATGGATGAATGTCCCAACACTGAAACACGAATAGCGAATAACTACTTGACTGCAGTTCGGGTGGTCAATATCAATGGGAATACGGTGTTTCAGGAAATACAAATTAATGATACGGAAGCTCATTTCACGCCAGCCAGAGCAAAGCAGAGAAAATCCCAACGCAAATATCAGTGGACAGGTGTCAACGCAACTTGTTCAGTCTGTGGGAGTCCCAAAAAACTAAGACTCGTAAGAATGAGATCGTCATGCTTTGAAGAGTTTTAAGGTACTAGCGTGGGTGACCTGAACCACTTTGTTCAACTTCAACATAGAAAATAACCCTCGACGTCTGCACTAACACTGCTGGCAGCGAGTATAACAGATTTTTGGGAATAGAATAAAAGATCGTTTCAGGGTCATCCTCTGGGACGCAGAAGACTATTACCACAGGGATTTCCTTGGTATAAGGCGCACATTAATTTTCACCCTGTAGAAATATACCCTGTATTCAAATTTCTACTTTATAATAAAATGGATTTCCACTATTTCTCGCGAAATATTTCAAGTCTTTCCGCTAGAACAAATTTTGGGATAGACTGCTTCGAATGAGGGTGGCTTTCTTGTGAGCTACGCTGACAACATTGTGTCTTCGCTACGTTAGCTCCGCCAAAACTGATCCAAGTGATGAAAAGAGGTAGCACATAGATAGAAACGCATGAACTGAGCCTAAAAGTTGATAGGACATTCATAGTGGTGCTCCAGAGTTAATGAACACTGTCCGCTGCTGCTAGTGGGTCAGACAATAGATTGTTACGATACCAGCTGCAAGTACTCGGCCTCCTACTTGACAGTGAACTAAGGTTATGGGCAACAACTGTGCTGACTGACTTCCATTGAAGGCAACCGGTTGATCGTGGTCTAGTGGTCAAGACAGGCGATTCATAATTCTCGACGTAGTTGAGGATTGTGGATCGAATCTCCCGCGCGATTGACGTAATTTTTGCCTGAGTCAGCAGCTCTTCAAAAGCATCTCCAAATTTACTTCCCTTCGTAACAATTGGCGCCCAACTAGTGGTCGAATTTCTTCTTTCCAAGAAAAAGAAGAGGCCCAGAGAGAAAAATTAAAAAAATTAAGAGAGAAAATAATGAGACGAGTTCTCGGGTCCGGGATTCGCTGACGCTGTGAAAGTTCCAGCGCGAAGGTAAAATGGGCGACGCGCCTACTACAATGCGAAAGAAAGAAGACTTTCCTTGTAGCCCTCTCGTTTCTCGAATCAAAGATCGGATTTTCCGGGGATTCGCTCAACTCTCGTAAATTCTTTCTTTAAAAGAGTCCGCTCCTGGAGCAGCGGTTAACAGACGAGGGGGGAGATGTGCTGACTGACTCCCATTGAAGGCAACCGGTTGATCGTGGTCTAGTGGTCAAGACAGGCGATTCATAATTCTCGACGTAGTTGAGGATTGTGGATCGAATCTCCGGCGCGATTGACGTAATTTTTGCCTGAGTCAGCAGCTCTTCAAAAGCATCTCCAAATTTACTTCACTTCGTAACACAACCGACAAGGCAGTTGTCATAGTCAGTAGCTCTAGCTACTCGCTGGCTAACGCTCGAGGACTTAACCATAATAAGAGGCCCAGTAGGATTCAACACTGCACAGAACTGTGAACGAACGTGTAGAGAAGTATACAAAGTATCCCGTCCTTGGGATTGACTGTGCGGACCATACTGAGTTTAGGCCAGGAGTGCAGGTGCACCCATACACCCACTACTCACTGCTGAAAGAACATTTAGACGAAGAGGCGAGGGCACCTTCTCAGATCCAGGACTCAGTAAGAAGAACACCGCACAGAGAAGTCACAGGAAACGATGTAAAGATAGATTTAAGTTATCTCTGAAGCAGCTGAGACAATATGTGAAATGGTTGGTGGTTTGCCAAGTTTGAGGAGGCGAATACCCTGCAAGCTTCAAGCCCCGTTAAAAAAGGAAAATAGTACAAGGCTGTCGGGAATGTAAGCCACAAACTCAGTTGACATTAAGGTAGCAGATTTGGTGATTTGGCAGTGACTTCAATACCCTTCACTCTCTCTGGGAAGATGTTTGGTACGCGACAATGTAAGTTAACTAACCCCTCAGTTTATAGTAGTGCCAAACAAAGTTATATTCCTATCACCTGGGCCATGATAGCTTCCTGAGTCAGCTCGCTCACACAGATTGTAATAATTTCAGCCCCCTATCGACATAATGGTAAATAATGGCATTGCGTGGCTAGAGCAGTTATTGTACTGGTGCACAACCGCTCTCTACCACAGTGTTTCTTCATCCTACATGCTCTTCAATATCCCAACTGCCTACTAAATGAACCACATGAGAAGTCAATTAAATGCTATCATTTTGGCATATTCACTCAGCACGAGGAGTTTATATTTCGCTTAACTTGAGCCAAAGCTCGGTAAGAGCACCGCATTTACGACAAATATCTCTGTCCTCTTTTAAAGGAGGTTCCTCGGAACGAGCAGTTAAAAATGATTTTTTCCAAGCTGCTTTTCCCAACCTTCTCGTACAATAGTAGCTACGCTTCAGTTTTTAATCTTAAAATGCAAGCCAACAAAGTACCTCCATGATACCACATAAATTCACCCATTCAATGGTGCTTAGTTCTGTTGTTGTCTTTCGGAGCAAAGCTCATTCCTTGTTCACATTGGCGATAACACCCTCCCACTTCCTCGGGCTTCCAATTCCAACTCCATTCTGTTTAGTTGTACGTCTGTCGCCGATAACCAATAACCTGCGTCATTCTGTCTAAAGAAATTAATCTTGTATGTGAAAAGTAAAGTTTCACTGCCGCAAACCCGTCGACGGGAAAGTACCACGCTCCAGCTCACAGGTACGTCGCCTTTGTAATACATGCGATTTGCAGTTTGCGGATTCGTTTGGCAACAGGATTATTGGAGCCTTTATTTATTTTTTTAATATTGATTTACTGGGTTTCATTTTGTTGTAGTTGTTTTCAACCAGCACTGTGCAGCCTCCCTCAATTTTTTCTCCGGTAAAGTGCTGTACAATAAACAAATGGGTTTCCCCATAAAGTCCACTCTCCTTTTTTTGTAACTTCTATTGCCTTTAGCCTTGACACCACACCCTTCTACCCGTGCTCTAACTAAATAGCAGAACATTCGTCCACCTACCAGCTCGCATTGTACTATCTGAAAACTTTAAGAATCTTGTGAACTCTCATTCGACCATATGGCGAATACCTCTCGTTATGCGGTACTCTGAGCTCTCTTTCACGTGAATCGCCTTTGATCTACCTAACTAGTGTTTTTTGTTGTTTTTTTTTCATACAATCTCTCACTCGCCTCATTCATGACTTAATTCGATCTCCTTCTGAACAATTTGAAACCTACATATTAGTAGTTTATTAGTGAATTGGAGCTGAAGTTGCGATTACGAACGTGATATGAAGCTTCGATTGCCTGCATAACTCAAAGTATTCATAATCTCCCGATGAAGCGACTTGACCGTCTTAAGGGAACAGACAACATCCCCCAATTAATTAAAGCGATTTCGAATAAAGTAGTTTAAACAGGTTAGGTTTGATGTTTAGCGTAAACATGTAGGTTGCAAGATGTAGAACCAAACCTCATTGAAGTGGGCCGAATGTCGATGTTCATCCTCACGCCACTCAACTGTAACAGCAACACTCTTCTTAAAACCTTAGATACTGAATCATCCATGACGTTCACCGCTAAACTTTCCAGGGTGAAAACAAAACAGAATTCAACAAACGCTTCTGGATACTCGAGAGGGACGTCTCCTTCCTTGTACCCAATGGCTTTGTACAATTTGGACTTCTCATCTGCAGTCATGGCACTCTCAATTTTGGTAACGACTGAAACAAACATTTTACTCTTAATAAATTGAAGTTCATTCAGAGTACATAGTTTGATATGTAGAGAGTACGAAACATGTCACACAGGAGATGATTGTGGGATGGTTACCACGATGCGATGCGTGCACATCAAAATATTTCATGAAATGTACGTTAAAATATTTAATGAAACGTCAACTTACACCATAAAATCAGCTGCAAGCCATCGGAATTATTTTTTCTAATGATAAACAACTTTCTTAAAAACTCTTAATTGGTTTTCAGTCCCACAATGCCCCAAAATGTAACGACCTGACCAACAGGACTACGTTCCTTACTAATACATGATCAGTAGACTGAGGAAATAGAACGACATTGGGCAGGACACTGGAACTGACTCGGCTCCCACGTATAAAACACCCTTCATCCGAACCTTGGAGGCAGAGCCAATCAGTACCGACAGTAGAACTACGTGTCTTGGATGCACATACTGACTGGATCTACAAGTACCTTCAGTGGGTTGGAAGATTTTGCTTTCAGGCACCAGCAGAAAGGGGAGTAACGAAACGAGTCACACTTAACAGCGTTCAGGTTAAGATTTGATTCATCCAACAACCACTTCCCAAAAGTGTTTCATCATTGACGATCATCCACCTTGTTCAAGCCATTACAAGGACGCTCACATTCTGAGTCGCGGAAAGTATTTTCCAATAAACAAAAGGCCAAATTAACTTCTGAATTGTCATCAGATGAGTTATTAATTGCTGGAACACTGGCCATCACTTGCCAACAATCTTCAATCACGTTCGAGTCATGTGAGGGAAACTCACTTCATCTGAAGTTGCTATATGCCTTAACCTCAACCAGATGATATGTTTTACTATTTTTGTGTCTACTAATTAATTTGGTTCATATTGCAAGTACTCTCTGTTCATGCAAAATAGTTTAGTCAAATTAAAAAGCAATTTCAACAGTTTTCAATGTGCACACGAAAACGTTAAATAAATAACTGAAACAGAACCTACCAACACAATATTACCTCCAATTCAACAAATAATCTCTGCATATAATCAGGGAGCACTAGGTGATTGTGATCGAGCCAAGGACAACGAACACATTAATCAAGCCCAATACCAGTGGCAATTGATGGCAAGCCAACTCACTATATCCTCTTTCCTTCGCAGATGGTTGCATAAAGCTGTAGAGCAGCTGCTAGTTAATTATCCCCCTTTTTTCATAAACGGAGTAATGCATTCTGATTCCTATGCACCATTGTCAGACACCGTATTTTTAATTTGTAACTAGCGTTCATCTTCCGTATGATCATGGATAGCATTCACTATAGATAATAAACTACATTTTTACGACCGAATTCACCCCTCCCCCCTCACTTGTCCTGTTAGAAGTTTCTAGCGTTGTACTCGAATTTATATTTTAGTACCATAATTCTGTAATGACACACTTTTGCAACTTGACTTATCGAACAAAATAGAAAGTTGACGATATTTCATCCCCAGATGAAGCAAATTTATAACGAAATACGAATTATAGATGCCATACTTACGTTTACTGTCATCGGTTGGAGACCCTTTATCAGGCGAACTCTGAGACCACCACCCTCCAAACCAACCGGTAGATTTAGAAGCAGATCGTTCTGCGCTCAATTGTTTTCTTTCCAACTGCAAAAGTAATAATTTGTTGAATTGAAACACGTAGCATAGTGATCAAAACACTAAATATGCTTTTCCTCAAAAACGGCTCTAACAATTTTCAAATTCCACCACAACACCACAAAATTCTCAATCGGACGAGAGGAGCACAATAAATTGCCCATCATTTCAACGAAAATCGAGTTTAGCGCGGTTTTTTCCCAATAAACTCCACTCAAATGTTATTAGAATCTTCAGAAAAAGTGACGTGGTAGTCCAATCAAGTACCTATACGATGATAGTTTGATAATGCTCATAAGGGAATTGTAAAGTTAGAGGTATCAAAAATATTCTTTAAGATGAACTTTCAAGAAAGTTCGTAACAAATAACTAGATATAATTCAAACTACTGTCATTTCGATGACTAACTTTTTTACATGTTTACCCTATAACTCTGGAAAAATAAGTACAATCTTCCCAAAAATCACGTTGACAGCCCATGATTTACCCATACGACGGATAATCAATCAAGGTCATAATAGGAGTAGTGCAACAAATGCCGTAACGATAATCCCTGCTGGTAAAAATCGCGGTACGCCGCAACTGCTCTATTCGATCTCCAACGCCAACTGAACGGGCATTATATCTAAAACATTCCATGTTTTTTAAGTAGGAACGTTATTTAGGAGAGGAGGGATGATAACGAGATCCCTTAAACTGAGCAAAAGTGCAGTGAAAACGTCTCGAGGGCCGTTTGTTGGGTCAGAATTGCTCATTAATTGTTGAGTGTAAGCCACTCAGGAGGGTAAATACACGTCGTAACTCAAGATTTTACAGGAACGATGGCACTTCCAAACATTCCGCCGTTGTGTCCAGAATGTTTCACAATAAAACCAAGAACCTCCCTAATTTTACGCCATAGTCGAGTGAAAATCGCGAGGAAGGTTTTGACTAATGAACAATTTTTCATTTGTTAATTTTCTCGCACGAATCGACGTGAATCGTTAGGCTCTGAGCCAACTTTCGTTCTCAAGTTTTTCCCACTGCAGTTTAGTTGACACCTCGTCTAAGCCTTGAACCCTCAAGGCCACCACAATATGACTATCGGGTAATTATTCTTTTCACAGAAGCGTTTAAATAATCTAAAACTGCGAGTCACCGCCGACCAACAAGCTGTCATTTACTTAAACGAAAGAAAAGTACCTCAAGCTCGACTCGTTGGCGACTTAAAATTATGTTAAACGCGTCCAACTCTTCTTCTAACAATTCGCACTCTTTTATTTGTTGCTGCGTTGGCTTCTGGTTGGACATTTTCGTCAAATATGCATCGTAATAAGCTCTGCAGCGCTTTCGATGAGAGTGAATGTAATTCCAATCCCAGTTCCTCAGTTTTCTCCTCACTTCTTCTTCGATTATGCATTTGTAGGCGAACTTCCACCTGACAAGGGAAAAAGGTAAAAGCAATAGTAAAGTAAAATAAGCTTAAACATTTTCGAATACTAGCAGTTTGATGAAAAGTGAGGGGGAAGGGGTGAAGTGAGAATTAGTAGGAAATAACGTGTAAACGTCACAGTTCGATTAACAAGAACGTCACTGCACAAGCACCAAGTGTTCACTATTTGCAAGATACAGTTCTTCCACAAATGAGTGACGACGTAACTTACACAACAATGTCAACCGAGAGTACCGAATGAGAAAATGCCAGCGTTTCCAGGGCCCCGCTAATGCAAGAGTACTGAATAGAGCTGAGCATATATAACAATTAAAAATATCTTATGCGACACTAGAATCTTCATCCAACGCATTTATAAGTTTATGGAGAACAAAATGTAGGTACCTAAAAGTACCCCGCAAGTTTTATTGAAATCTTAATTGAACAAATTTGAAAACTTATCATTCGATATTCAGCCAATCTTATTTTTCGATGTATCTTGGCTAATACGTCAGTTTAACGGATGGTTGCAGGGAACAAAATGTGAAGAAGACAAAATTAGAAGACCCTCGTTGGGGGTTAATCTAATTTAGACCAGCATTCGTTGCCAAAAACTCGAAAACGTTCAAAACCACGTTACGTTTTTGTATATTTTGGTTGTCATTCTCGTTCAACGAAATGTCTAGAGGTAGACTTATGGGGAACGATGTACAGGTTTGCACTATTGAAAGCGCCTTGTGAGTTTGTGGCTACTACTTGACATTTAACGCCATGGCCAACACCTGGGTTACCAGCTGACCGACAGATTGTCTTTTTATCTTACGTGTCCTTCCATGATATTCAATTTGATCTAATTATCTGTTCTTACCCCTACAATTTAATAATAAATAATCGTTCCTTTACTTGTGTCTCAGGAGTTAATAATTTAAACCGGTTCACAGTGTAGTAACCATAGTGGTGACCCCGTGAAAATCTTAGTTTTGGTGTATTTACCTACCTACGGACCGCGCGCTTTACCTTCTCTCGGTGATCATTCCGCGAAGTTTGCCGTGTCGTTTTTACGTTTCGCATAACTTACGCGTTTTTCCACCGACGGCGATTCTACTCTCGTATTCCCTTACTTCTACAACGACCTACAATGACAGATTCGGCACCAAAATCAGGTTCGCCGACCGCTTCGAGTTCAAACAACACACAAGCTGAGATGCATGTTGCTAGAGTATCAATCAAGATTCCACCTCTCTGGCGGCGTAATGTGAAGATTTGGAGAATGCAAGTCGACGCTCAATTCGAGAATTCCCCAGTATGTACAGAAATTACTAAATATAACTATGTATTAGCTTCCCTGGATAGTGATGTGGCTGAACTGATCTCCGATTTTCTGTTGAAACCTCTCTGCAACACCTTATAAAGATATAATGGACCGTTTACAGGCTGAATTTGAAATTTCAGGAAGGTCCCAGAACTCGATTTAGGTGACAGGAAACCCTCGCAGTTACTTCGTGAGATGCGATCATTGGCAGGCAGTCAAGTTCAGGACGACTTTCTTAAAACTATGTTCCTGCAGCGCTTACCCGTCAAGCTAATTGTTCGGTCTATCCTGGCTCCATCGTCAGATCCCTCGACAATTTGGCAGTAATGGCAGATAAAGTCCTAGAATTAGCCCCAACACAATATGCCGTTCAAGCTTTAGGGACTTCTGATACTTCCAACACCCGATTTGATCGATTAGAAGCACAAATTGCTCAATTGACCGCTTCAGTCGCAGCTTTAAACCATCAGTCTGACCGTTCCCGTTCTACAGGCAGGAATTTTCATCAACCTCGCAATCGCTCGGCTACACCAAAGCCAGGCGATGGCGAACCCAAAATTTGCCGTTTTCACCAACGATATGGTATTAAGGCACGGAAATGCTTACTTCCCTGCGCATTCAAACCCCTGACTACAAATGGTAACTCTCAAACGGAAAACTAATAGCCCCTCCTTGGATGCGACGGCTGGGAGCATGGGCACAAAACCTTCTAGTCGCTTATTCGTACTCAACCGCCTAACTCAGACAAAATATCTTGTTGATTCTGGTGCAGATGTTTCTGTTGTCCCTCCCAGTGCTGCTGATCGACGCTACCCTTCACAACGACCTCTGTTTGCCGCTAATGGTTCGCACATTCCAACCTATGGTGAACGTCTTCACGTTCTCGACCTAGGTTTACGTCGTCAGTTCAGATGGCCTTTTATTATAGCGGATGTGAAGTACCCAATTATTGGTGCTGATCTTTTGGGAGAATTTGGGTTGCTCATTGATTTAAAAAATAAGCGCCTAATTGATTCCAATACCAGCTTATGGCAACCGGCGTCTGAAGCAAAAGTGACGAAACACTCTTCAGTGCATGTTATCGACCCCCATCATGAATATGCCTCTCTTCTCCAAAAGTTTCCTAATCTCTTACAGGAACGCCCTACTTTTTGTGATCCTGGCTGTGATTACGCCCAAGTAATAGAAACCAAAGGTCCTCCTGTTTCAGCGAAACCACGCCGACTTCCGCCAGATAAACTTGCTCAAGCAAAACAAGAATTCCAGCTCATGATGGACTTAGGGATCTGTAGACCTTCTAAGAGTTCTTGGTCTAGTCCTCCATATGGTCCGAAAAAAGATGGAACGTGGAGGCCATGTGGAGACTATAGGGCCCTGAATGCAGTGACTGTCCCTGACGTGTACCCTATTCCCCACCTGCAAGACTTCAATTCTCAACTCGCAGAAAAAACAATATTTTCAAAGGTTGACCTTGTTCGAGCCTACCACAATGTGAGAGTTGCTGAAGAAGACATACCCAAAACTGCCGTTGTCACTCCTTTTGGACTCTTCGAGTTTGTATGTCTTCCGTTTGGTAAAAAAACGCAGCTCAATCTTTTCAGCGCTATATCCATTCAATCCTTCAAGACCTACCCTTCCTATATGTTTACCTAGACGATATTCTTATTGCCTCCTCATCATCAGAAGAACATGCAGTACATTTAAATACCCTTTTTGAACGTTTGAATGCACACAAAATTTGTATTAATGTGGCAAAGTGCATTTTTGGAGTGTCGGAAATTTCATTTCTTGGTTTCCTCATCAGCCCACAAGGTATCCAACCACTTCCAGAACGTGTGGAAGCCATTGTCAACTATACACTACCTGACACAGTCGAGGACTTGCGTCGCTTTTTGGGTTTAGTGAACTTTTATAGACGCTCCTTGCCCAACGCTGCCACTCTTCAGCAACCATTATTTGACCTATGCAAGAGTCCAAAAAAACATGACCACCGCAAAGTAGAGTGGAGTGAGAGTTCTAAATTAGCTTTTGAAAAGTTGAAACACGCTCTAGCTAATACTACATTGCTCGCACACCCATCATGCAATCGCCCCATGGTCTTGATGGTAGACGCCTCCGACTTCGCAGTCGGTGCTTCTTTACAACAACTTCGAGGTGATATTTTAGAACCATTAGGTTTTTTCTCAAGGAAATTGTCCTCGGCTCGAGGCTCATACAGCACCTATGACAGAGAGCTTTTAGCAGCATACCTAGGTGTCAAATTCTTTCGATTTATGCTTGAAGGTCGACAATTTTCTATTCTTACCGACCATAAACCACTCATTTATGCGTTTGCACAACGACCAGAAAAAGCCTCTCCACGTCAACTTCGTCATTTGGATTACATTGGGCAGTTTACTACAGATATTCGGTATGTTCCTGGTTCGGCTAACACCCCTGCAGATACATGTTCTCGCATTGCAGCTATCGACCTTTCTTCACCACTTTTGCTAAAGGAAATAGCTGCGGCACAGGCCACGTGCAGCGAACTTCAGCATCTAAAATCGTCTACTACCTCTAAGCTCAACCTCCAGGACATGACTCTCGAAAACGATGTTATACTTGTGTGTGACTCCTCTACTGGCAAACTGCGCCCATTTATCCCTGATCAGTTTCGTCGTAAAATTTTTGAGGCTCTCCACAATCTTTCACATCCCGGAATTGCCGCCTCTGTCAATCTGATTCAGAATAGGTACTGTTGGCCTTCCCTTAAAAGAGATGTCGCACTGTGGGCCAAGACATGCATTTCGTGCCAGCGAGCCAAAACTTGGCGCCACACATCCAGCGCTATTGGTACGTATCAATCAACTGAAGCTAGATTTGATCACATCAATGTTGATATCGTGGGGCCATTGCCAACTTCTCAAGGTTCGCGATACCTCCTGACCATCATTGATCGTTTTCAAGATGGCCAGAAGCAGTTCCATTAAATGATATAACGGCCGAGACTGTTGCTTCTGCTCTAGTCACTACATGGTTTTCCCGGTTTGGAATTCCACGTCGTATTACCACTGATCGGGGCAAACAATTCGACTGCAAACTTTTCAGTAGTCTCTCTGCATTGCTAGGTGCTGATCATATTCGCACTACATCCTACCACCCCGCCTCAAATGGTTTGATTGAGCGTTGGCACCGCAACTTGAAGTGCGCATTGAAAGCTCAACTGACGGAAGATTGGGTCCCAGCCTTACCAACTATTCTCCTGGGGTTACGCTCATACCTCATTCCAAAACTTAACGTAACACCTGCAGAAATTATATATGGGGAGCCCATTCGCCTCCCACTCGATATTTTTACTTCCTCACCATGCTCTTCAGACCTTCCAAACTTAATATCAAAATTACGCGATCATGTCCGAAACCTCCGCCCAGTGCCTTTCCAGAACCACACTAACACAACAGTATATGTACATCCAGAGCTTCCAGATTGTTCCCATGTATTTGTCCGGCAAGATGCAGTTAGAAGACCTCTTCAACCCACCTACGATGGTCCCTATCGCGTGATTTCTCGAACTGATAAAGTTTACCGGTTGCAGACTACTCGAGGCGAACAGACTATTTCAGTGGATAGACTCAAGCCAGCATTTATGCTCAACCAGACTACAGACCACGTTAATCATCCAACCCATTCGCCTTCGCCCTGGCCTCAACCCACAGACAGAATGCCACCAAACCCGACCAATGCTGCAGACAACCAGCGTCTGACCAGCACACACAGTGGCCGGCATGTTCAGTTTCCTGCACGATATCGTTAACACTTGGGGGGGAGTGATGTGGCTACTACTTGACATTTAACGCCTGGCTACTACTTGACATTTAACGCCATGGCCAACACCTGGGTTACCAGCTGACCGACAGATTGTCTTTTTATCTTACGTGTCCTTCCATGATATTCAATTTGATCTAATTATCTGTTCTTACCCCTACAATTTAATAATAAATAATCGTTCCTTTACTTGTGTCTCAGGAGTTAATAATTTAAACCGGTTCACAGTGTAGTAACCATAAGTTTAATGTAAATTGTTGGATCAATTTTTTCAAAAGTTGTAAAAAAACCTATTGCTGCTTCATAATTCTGTATCTCCATTGACTGAATTTTCAAAGAGATACAATCTATGACAAAAGTTAAGTACTGATAATTTGAAACTTTAATTACGTTCGTTTTATCATCCCCCCCCCCCCACTCACCTAAGCGTCAATGAAAACTGATGATAGCGTTATTCACCTGTCTTATAAAATAACGTATAAAAATAACGAACGAAACAAAAACAACCGAGCTCGCCTGATTCAACCACAGACAGAATAAATTATTTGTGAAAATAATGTGTATGAGAACGCAACTGTGCAAAACCGGCTAAACCAAATCAGCTCAAACTTGATATCTGCCTACCAGACTACTATGAGACGCTAACTGAGTAAAATCCACCTAAAACCATCTCTAGTTATCATAGTGATCAAAAATTTTCTGTGTGGTCAGTTCTAAATAACACAATAATACCATCAGTGGGAAAATGGTGAGAGCAGCACTATAAATTACGAAACATTTCGACGAAAAGCGATTTTAGCGCAGTTTTCCTTTCTAAATTCCGCTCAAGTGTTACTAGAATTAAAGAAATTGGGTTGTGTCCGCCAGTAGGCAAATTACTAAAGTTAACGTACCTGTTAGGTGAGTCCGTCTCCTCTGGCTTGTGAGTTACTGTGGGCAAGCGCTTTCGATGTAAAGACATCATCGTCTGGCCGTTAAGTCAGTACTGGAGTCAGTCAGTTAGTCGTGGTCTTTATATACAAAGAGAAAGGTGAAAGGTGCGATGGAGCGTCGGGGAAGGGGCGGGGAGAGGAGGTCATGTACCTCAGGGGGAAACCCCCTAGAGATAAATGGGACGTGTTGGATGGTCTGTCAATTGTGGAATTTACGTCTTTTTTGTGTAGGGTGGTCTGTAAATCCGTCAGTTGGTTGTTTTCGTTTGTGTAGTGTTTTGAGTGGTGTGAATATGGTGTCGCATTTTGTGTTGATTTGTTCATTTATGATCTGTCCATTGAAGTTTTTTGTTTATAAATTTCCATGTTTTCTAATATGTTCAGTTTTCGTCCTTTGTATTGTTTGTGTAGTAAGATGGTGCAGTCCTGTATTTTGGTGGGTTCATGTCCAGTTGTTTTGAGGTGGTTAGCAAAGTTTGAATCGTCTTTGTTCCTACTAAGAGATTTAATGTGTTCTGAGTATCTGGTCCGTATTTTCGTCCTGTCTGTCCTATGTATGCGTTTTTACAAGTACAAGTTATTTTATACACCCCACTTTGGTCGAGTGGGTCTGTCTTTTCAGTCTTTGCAGTTAGTTTGGTTCTAAGTGTGTTGTCCGTACGTAATGCAATTTGTATACCTTCCTTTCGGAGGATATTAGTTATTCCGTATATTTGTGGTCCCGTGTACGTGAATGTGCAGCGTCTTGTTAAAGTATGTGTATTTTCTGTTTTTGAGTCGTTTGTTTTGGAGTCATATTGTCTTAATAATTTGTTTATTGTTTTTTTAGAGTAACCGTTATTTTCTGCGATAGTATTTATAATATCAAGTTCTTTTTTGTAATTTTGTTCGGATAGTGGGATAGTTTTTAGTCTACGTATCATGTGTCTGAATGCACTTAGTTTATGTTGTTGTGGGTGGTTTGATGTAAAATGTATGGTCGTGTCGGTAGCGGTAGGTTTTCTAAAAATGTCGTATTGTAGTTCGTTGTCCAACCGTGTGATTTTTAGGTCCAAGTAATTAAGAGTTTTATTTTGTTCTTTGTATGGAGGGATATAAGTTTTTTATATCAAATGATACCAATCTAGTGTACAATATCTACCGATTGAAAACCAAGAACGCATACGCCACAAAATTGTAGACAAAATCGAACAAACTATCAACAACTCAACCTTTGTCTGCTTTTGTCAAAATTAAATTATTGTTGTTTGATTTGATATAAAAAACTTATATCCCTCCATACCAATAAAAGAAACCATTGACATACTACAAACCAAACTAAGGCAAATAGACACGACAACCACTAGAAACGTCACCAACCTCACCAAACTGACACTCGGACAATGACATGGACAAAGAACAAAATAAAACTCTTAATTACTTGGACCTAAAAATCACACGGTTGGACAACGAACTACAATACGACATTTTTAGAAAACCTACCGCTACCGACACGACCATACATTTTACATCAAACCACCCACAACAACATAAACTAAGTGCATTCAGACACATGATACGTAGACTAAAAACTATCCCACTATCCGAACAAAATTACAAAAAAGAACTTGATATTATAAATACTATCGCAGAAAATAACGGTTACTCAAAAAGAAACAATAAACAAATTATTAAGACAATATGAATCCAAAACACACGACTCAAAATCACAGAAGACACAGACTTTAACAAGACGCTGCACATTCACGTACACAGGACCAGAAATATACGGAATAACTAATATCCTCCGAAAGGAAGGTATACAAATCGCATTACGTACGGACAACACACTTAGAACCAAACTAACTGCAAAGACTGAAAAGACAGACCCACTCGACCAAAGTGGGGTATATAAAATAACTTGTACAGGACAGACAGGACGAAAAATACGGACCAGATACTCAGAACACATTAAATCTCTTAGTAGGAACAAAGACGATTCAAACTTTGCTAACCACCTCAAAACAACTGGACATGAACCCACCAAAATACAGGACTGCACCATCTTACTACACAAACAATACAAAGGACGAAAACTGAACATATTAGAAAACATGGAAATTTATAAACTAAAAAACTTCAATGGACAGATCATAAATGAACAAATCAACACAAAATGCGACACCATATTCACACCACTCAAAACACTACACAAACGAAAACAACCAACTGACGGATTTACAGACCACCCTACACAAAAAAGACGTAAATTCCACAATTGACAGACCATCCAACACGTCCCATTTATCTCTAGAGGGTTTCCTCCTGAGGTACATGACCTCCTCTCCCCGCCCCTTCCCCGACGCTCCATCTCACCTTTCACCTTTCTCTTTGTATATAAAGACCACGACTAACTGACTGACTCCAGTACTGACTTAACGGCCAGACGATGATGTCTTTACATCGAAAGCGCTTGCCCACAGTAACTCACAAGCCAGAGGAGACGGACTCACCTAACAGGTACGTTAACTTTAGTAATTTGCCTACTGGCGGACACAACCCAATTTCTTTAATTCTAGTAACACTTGAGCGGAATTTAGAAAGGAAAAACTGCGCTAAAATCGCTTTTCGTCGAAATGTTTCGTAATTTATAGTGCTGCTCTCACCATTTTCCCACTGATGGTATTATTGTGTTATTTAGAACTGACCACACAGAAAATTTTTGATCACTATGATAACTAGAGATGGTTTTAGGTGGATTTTACTCAGTTAGCGTCTCATAGTAGTCTGGTAGGCAGATATCAAGTTTGAGCTGATTTGGTTTAGCCGGTTTTGCACAGTTGCGTTCTCATACACATTATTTTCACAAATAATTTATTCTGTCAGTGGTTGAATCAGGCGAGCTCGGTACTGACTTAACGGCCAGACGATGATGTCTTTACATCGAAAAGCGCTTGTTACTAGAATCTTCAGATAAATTGACGTGGTAGGTCAATAAAATCCTATAGAACGATAGTTTGATAACGCTCATAACATAAATAGGTGATACGCAAGAAATTCCAGAATTTCAACCCATGTCGTTTCACTTACTACCATTACTCTCAGTTTTTGTCTGATAATTCTAAAACAGTGATTATTGTCGTTCTAGAAAAAAATCATGTTCACAGTCTCATTGATTCTCTGTGTAGTGATTGCTCAATAATGGTCGTGGCATAAGTTGGAGCAGCACAATAAATTCTGAAACTGTACGCACCACTTTCTACCAGTGGGAAGGTACGTTTCACCAACTTCAAATGAACTGAGTGAAAAATTAATTACATTACTAGCAAAAGCCTCGTAAAGCTAAGGAAAGTTGTGTGATGCTTAACACCCGATGTTTTTCCATACGGTCACAATAGTTTTGTTGCCCTCTGGATAATGGAAAGTGATAGTATCAATTCTGTACAAGTGCTAACCCAATGATTCATAATCAATACAGTTTTTTTTCGCAACTGGGGTTTTTGGGCCTGAGTTTTCAACTACCATTCCCACAGTAATGTACATAAACAAGCATTTTCAGACTGACTCAGTTACGACTAGAGGGTTCTGTTTTATTAGGATCTTTGGATTTGGTTAAATATGGCCGTACACAGTGAACGTATTACGCAGCACTGGCTCAAAAGCGTACACAAATCACAGACGCTCCGTGCAATATAAATTCGACTCAGTTCCAGTGGTTATTAACATTGAAAAATGTTAGGATAATTTCACATCACTAAACTTAGGTTCAAACAGTAAAGGTATTTTGAGTGAGAAAGAAGAGTAGCATACCATTCTCTGTAATAACCGCGATACGAAGGAACATTAGGACGGTATTTCCTGTACAATCCAGCTCTCCTCATCATCTCCAAACCTTCAATAAAGCTCATTACGTCTTGAAATTGGGACTTGTTAATGCCTGCGAAATACAAAATGTTCGACTTTGTACACAACAGCGTTTAAATCAACTTGGAAGAAGAGCAACAGCAGACTCACTCAGAGAGAGCTCTTTGAAGTCTGACACAAGAAGCCATTTCGGGACAGTGAAGTTCGATTTATCTTGCTCTGGCTTTGAATTGTACCGTAAAAGCGTAGTAGAGTTTATTGGCCCCAACACTGCAAAATAAATAGTGTTAAAAAATGTAGGAGTTAATCGGACAGTAATTGGAACTTAGAATTAACAAGGATTAAGAAACATACTGTGATCGTAGTGATGGGGCTTTCCGTGGTTGTCTAAACGAGATTTGAACAATGTAAGGCATTTAGAAACAGCGTCACTATAAAGCTGGTTTGTACACGAGTTCCAGTACACAGCAAAGCTGCTGATAACCAATTGCTGTAAGTTAAAACCAAAAAATTATTGCGAAATTGTCCAAAAAACAGATTATCTTCAAATGACGATAAGACTATTATTACCAAAGGTCTTTGCACCTATGGAAATCCCAAATCAGCGGATATTTCCAACGGTAGTTTTCCCACCCTTTCCCTCTCCACCCTTTTCAGATTCCTCTCCACAACTGATGCCTTCTCCCAAAATCATTCTGCTACGAAGTATCGCCGAAGTCGATCCACTCCTGTTCCCCGACACTTGCCTTCTAACATCTTGCACAATACGATCATCTCCAATTCTCCCAACGGACACTTTTCACCCCTCATCGACTTCTAACTCGGACTTCTCCTCCCTTCCCAGTACAACCAGTTTCACGCCTTCAGAGCCCTAGTTGTTGAAAATAATACACTCAAACCTACATCCTGTGTTAGTAACCTCTTCTTTGTACATCCAAGTCTTCAAATCTCGTGATATACCAACTCATCAATTACAAGTTCTTGCTCAACTAAAACCCGTCTCCGTGAATCATTCATATCTATCCTGGTCCAAACAATTATGATGACTTAAGGTCGCTATTGATGCTGCTGACACTAAGCCATCTTGGTCAGCCTAATTTCAATATGGCCTCGACAGTGGAACGTTTGGTTTTGAAATCGTTGGAAGGATCTTAGAGGAAGGGAGTAGAAGAGCAGCAAAGGCACGTTTACATGTCACGAGGGGTTTGGAAATGTTTGAAAAGCGGCTGACTCAGGCAAAAATTACAGCAATCACGAGCTGCAATCCAATGCCCAAATTTCGTCAGATTATGAATCTTCGTCTATAACCACAAGACTACAGGCTTACATGGCGGTACATACATAAGACATAATTTTTGACACACTAACTCAGCCACAGATGAGAGATGATAAGTATGTACCAGCAGAGCATCACCCTGTTGGGGTGTGCTGGTTAATGCGCCAATGATGGCAGTTCTTCTGTCAACTAGGGTCACCAATAATTTTTTGTATGTTTCCTCGAAGTTGCGTAGGAGGGCGCATAGTCTAACGTTTGGTGAGCAATAGAGTGGACATTGCATGCAGCGGCCACTTAATTCGACTAGCATAGCTCTCTCCGGGGGTCCTGGATCAGTCAAGGAAGCAGACCTGCGGCAAACTTAATAACCTTCCTTCCTCGACTTCAATGTTGTAACAGGGACTCAAGCACCCTGTTAGAGAGGTTTAAGGACGCACTTTACCGTGTACCGGGATTTGGGAGCTCTGCTGATCGACAGAGCAAAGGAAGCAGACTCATCAGGGACCCAGGAATCTCGCTGTATCTGGCGGGTGGGTTTTCCAGGTGAGAAAGGTTGAGAACCATTTCCGTTCGGTGTGGCGCATCACACAACTATTTTATCACTAGAAATTAATCAAATTTGTTTTTCATTCCCTTTATACGAACGTGGTAGAACGACACTCAATGTTCAATGTTCTATGTAGACCCTAATGGCGTATATGATTCGGAAATTGAGTTGCTTCAGCTTATGGCCTTTATTAAGTAATTAGTGCATACGTAATTCATTCAACTGTGTTTACTGTTTCGCGATTGTCGTGTAAAAACATTAACAAATACAAGTAAGTGAAATGGCAGAGGTTTCGATTGGGTTGTTTCTAATTATCTTGTAAATGTTGTTGAACTCCCATCGTATAGGTACGTACTGGATCGTATGAGCAGGATTTATGTGAAAAACTGGGTTAAGATCGTCGTTGTTCTGGAAATTTTTATAATTTGTGCTGCCTCATCATTTTCCGACATACGTTTTATGGTACTCGCCCGTTATTTGGAACTGTCTATACAAACAATTTAATCAAAATTGTTAACGCCGTTTAAAAAAATTGTTTTGACTACTACAACTACAGTTAGTTTTGAACCGAATCTGTTCATACCCTTATTTTTGTGTCCCATAGTGATCGGCAGGCTAAACATCAATTTGGTTCAGTGGTTTTCTCTCATTCTGAAAATGAATTTCTGACTCTGAAGCTCTTGAAACATAATCCGAAGAAACCTCAAAATTTTTCAAAAAAGAGAGGTCTGGGACCTCTTGAAGGGCATCTCACGCAGAGCCTCATAGCGCAAGTTGTGCTCAGGAAACTGCCCTTGCAATCTAGATAACAGATACTGAACTGAAATCTTTCACTCAATGGCGCCAACTTTGGCCAAACCACATCAGGGCACTGCACTGAGCACATTTTAATTTAATTAGAATGCCCCCCCCCCTCACCGATCACAGCATGACCATACAGCACTTGGCGCCCCTCTCACATATTTGGCTTCTTTAAAGCTGGCCGCTCTTACATTCCATTAAGCTGTTTAGTGGTCCACAAGAGCATTAAAAACTCTCGACAGACAGCAGTTGCGGTTGCGACATTATAATTCCCTCAGATTTATCTTTAATTGCCACATATTTACAGCACAATAGTGACATAAGAAACCCCGTAATTTACTAAATCGTTGTCTCGTTATAATCGAAGAAAGAAGGGAGCTGCAAGACTTGAGAAAAGAGGGCAGAGTGAAGCGTTTTCCTCCTATGATTACCATTTGATGAATGACTGACAAACCCAACTGTTTAAAAGATCCATGCGCCCAACTCCTTCGATTTTACACGGATCATTGGGGATTTAGCGTCGGAACGTGATCATTTTCTCTGATATAGTCAGTAGAAACACTCTGCATTTTTATAGAAATCCAGACAAATACCACTGGAACAGTAATACACTAAACCCCGCCTACTAATGTAACGTTCAGTGCACGTCTTTTCCTGCAACACTTGGCAGAATGTACGAACTTCAATATTGGTAATTTCTTGTATTATCTTCAGTAGGAAAAATTCTTCACGGTTTCCTCTGAATCACACGTAGAGAAACACAGATAACCCTCATTACTATATTTATAAACTGTAAAGAATATATCTGGTTCAAGACACCCACTTTCCTGAGGATCACTAGGATTTGATTACACGCTTTCTACACAGCCACGAGTTGGAACAAACACCATGTTCGCTTATCCAGAAACAGGCAAACTTCGTTGGATGTTAACGCATATACCGCAAACAGTAATTTTCGTCAATCTAGCAATAAATCAAATTAGTTTTTCAGTCTGTCTAAATGGACTCTGTCACCTCAACGTTCTGTGGCGCGTAACTGATAGTGTTTAATGTCCCCAAATGTATCGTGTTCTTCCTACCTACATCACGGACTCGGAAGACAGGTTATTAATGAAACAGCGAACCTGATCATAATAGGAAAAATAGTTCAAGAGCTTTCAGAAAAAACTGCGATAAAAGTTGATCAAAGAAACGACAATTGTGAATTACTCATTTCGTGGGATGTCTATTACTATTATACAACCCTAAATACATCACCATTGCTTTTAGGACTATCAAGACGCTTTCTTTGAGAACGTCAGCTTTAAATCAGCGGGAATTATGTGGGCAAATCGATACGTTAATCTATCAATGGTGTTTTTGATCACTATGATAACTATAGTTCGTTTCGCATAGATTTATTTCAAACTCTCATTTGGGCGAACACTTACATCTAACATCAGCTGCTTTTGTTCAGCCATTCACTCTTAATTCCGTTCACAGACACAAACATTGACTTTTTTTTTCAAATGTAGACTCAAGATTTTGGGAAACGTAAAGATCAGAAGAAAAGTAAAAAAACATGTGATGTTACATCACACAACTTTCGTCAGCCACATTCAGCGATTATTATCACACTAGCCACTAATCTGTTTTTCGTACAGTTTGTATGCAACGATATACGTAGAAACTGGTGGCCCTTGAGGTTGACGATTTATTGAGTTGCTTCTACTTATGGTACAACCACTGCTGAGTAACCCAGAGCACAGGGGAGTCATGAAACTGCCACCACGAATTTCGAGAAGGTTTGAGTTTACTATTTTGAAATTATGGAGTAAAAACTATGGGAAATTCTAGTGAGTGAAAGGGCAGTGGTCTGAATGCTAAAATTTCTGTGATTCCTCCTTTGGTTGGTAACTAGTATCATGTAAGCGCTGAGTTGTAAGGGAAAGCTGATCTGAAACGATTTCCTTCGGTGATAATTTATTGTGCTGCTCTATCATTTCCCACCAATGGAAAATATTATGGTACTGTCAGGCCATTTGAAACCTTGATGAGGAGGAACAGGTTATCAACGTCATGGCCTCTGTCTCAATTGTTACCGAATAGTTGATTCGATTCAGCTCATTCTTGTTGGTTTATTTGTTATTTATTCCCAGCGAAAAAATGACGTTAAGCGCAATATTATTCAGTAAGGTAGAGGAGGGGCTTCACATTTTTCTCGAAAAGCTCTGTAACGGATATTGATTAAACTGACGACATGTTTCTGTGCTCAACATCTAGTGAAAACGCAGTGAACTGAAGTACAGGACTAAAGCAAGGAAGAGGTTTTCTTGACCTTTTGAAGAAGCAACTATGACAATTTAGATCAAATTGTAGAGCTACAACTAGTCAGTACATACACACAGTATTTTACAGGAATATTTCTCTGACTGTTCATTGAACAGAGTCAACAACAGAATGCTCCAAAAACGCGTTTTTCTAATGGTTTCAAACTTTCCATAGTAAATTCAAAAACTAACTTTGACCAACGGGATGAATTTTTCCAAGCACTCTCACATTTTCTCAGTAACCGCTAACCAAACAGTTACAAACAAAAATGCAGCAGAACATGAGATTCTCCAAGCATGAAAAGCTCACTCTTTCTCAAAAATGGTTCAATTATTACGGTCAAACTCACACATGTACAGCTAACTAGTGACTACATAACCAAATGTAGCCAAGAACCAACTCCATAAGTCCGAGTGATGCTGTTTCTGACATTTGTTAATATACACTTCCGTTTCCGATAAAACTAGTATACTCGTCTTGCGAAATGCAAATGAAAAAGCGGCGCAACGTGAAGTTAGTCAATGAGTAGTAATAGCTCGCGAATGCTTAATTGTGATTTAGTCTCGAACGTTCTGGGAAGGGCCCTTTCAAATGACTCCATAAATCAAAGAATGTTCGTATCTCGGTCTACACCCACTCGCAAAGTTTCGTAAATAAAATCTAAAAAGGTACAACAGAGTAGTATTTAAAGTTCTCAAATGCTGTTGTAATATGAACTAACGAAATACCAGTGAGTACATCTTGGAAGCAACATGCTTTCCGTATTTGATAAAACTAGAGAACTGAATATCAACGGATGAATGAATAAACGACCAACCGTGAAGTGGAGGAAGTCAGTCACTGAGTAGAAACAGCGATCAAACCTACACAGTGATCAGATCTCGAAAGTTCTGAACCTCTCAAACGACTACGTAATTCGAAGAATGCTCTAACCATAATATTCGCCTACTGCCGCCTATTTTGTCAACAATGGTGTAAAGAGGTACAAAAAGGTATCATTTAAAGTTCTCAAATATAGTTGTACTACGAACCAACGAAATATCTGTGAACATATTCTCAGAAGCACAATACTTATGCCAAAAAACTCGAAACCCACCGACAGCATGCATAATAGCTGCAGAATCATAAATAGCTCCGATACCGCACAAAACGAGGACTTCTGAGTCCGATAAAACGGTTAAGATAGATTATTAACACTTAAACGAAGAAGTGGCATATCTGGAAGTGAAGGAAGTCAAGCTTAAGCAGAAACTAGTGGCACTTACGGTTCAGGAATATATTGAATCCCTTCTACTTATGCCATGACTATTATTGAGTAAATCAGGGCGTAGGTCATTTATGAGACAACAACCTTAATTTTTCTGAAAATGCTAGTCCCTGTCCAGGAGACGTAGTCTCACACCTCTGAGATCCGTAATATTCGACTCAGTATCGAAAAATACTTACTAAACGATACCAAACACAGACGCAGTTGCAATAAACTGCCAAAATTTAGTTTTGGATAATTTTGAAAACATGTTTTCCCCATAACAACCATGGGTTTCGTCCGATCAGATTGTCAAGCAGGCGGGCACAACTAGATCCCATACGGAAAGAACGGTTTTTTTTACCACGTTAAAGGCAAAGTGTGGCCTGGACGGCGGATATACGTTGTAGATTTTGAATCCCCGTCCCTATTTTTTGTGCTCCTCCCTTCATTTTCCAACGAATGAGAATTTTATAGTACTGTCGCTTCATTTGGAACAGATCATACAAATAATTTAATAAAAATCGTGAGAGCCTTTTATTAGAAAAAAGATTAGTGTTTCGATCACTATGAGAACTATAGGCTCCAGAACAACGGACACAAACGTTCCCACAACAATCACAATGACAATCCCGTATTGTCTTTACGCTAGTCACGCAATAAAAGTGGTGGCATAAGTATCAGCAGCCCAATAAACTACGAAACATTGAGCACCACCAATTTCTCAGTGTAAAACGTTGCATTTCTGTGGCAATCCGTTGAACGGAGTTGTAAGCCAAAATACACAGACAAATGAGATTTGCATATGTTCGCTAATTATCTTTAAAACGGCTCTAATGATTTCGATCAATCTTACGGCGTGATTTCAAGTAACTGCCCACGTTTTGCATTCCATAACGTTTTCGTAGAAATGCGGAATTTGGTAAATGGCGTGAAATTTGAGCTCTACGGGGTTAGCACCTTTAATTTTTGGTTTTCACCATAAAAGTCTAGGGTGTGCTACAAGACGCCACGAAACGTACTTTGACGTCAAAAATGTTGGTAAAAAAATGGTAGTATTCAAACTATATTGACAGGACTGCAATTTGCATGAATCATAAATGACAGCGTCGTATTAACTCACACGCAGGTATACTGACCTTGAAAATGAGATTCGCCGGGTCTACAGGCACTTCGTCTCCCCAGCGAGGTATTGAGGTGACCTGGAGTAAATCCAAAGTGAGACCCGCGGCGTACGTTTTTCCAGGATTGCTGTACTTATCCTCGAACCGGACGTGAATGTCTTTCAAAGTGATTTGGACGTTCTTAATTATATTGGCAGTTAACTTCTCAGCAAATGTGCTGGGCTCTGAAGGCTTCGGATTTTCTGCAACAAATATGGGTGACTGTCGCGTTGAAAATTGAAATATTATTTGAGTTGCAAGTTGTTGTAAAACATTCGAGCGACGTCACACCTTTTCCTTTTCGAGTCGTTTCGCCTTTTCGACTTTTTTCACTTCGGCCATTTTCTCATCTTGGCGATACTTCACTTCTTTGGTGGGATCGTATTTTATGTCGGAGTTGGGCACGACGAGAATGTACAGCCGTTCGACTTCTACTTTCACCGGCGAATTGTATAAATCCTTCCATGGGATTTGCAACGTTAATTTACCTGAAACAACAACGAAAGCAGCGCGGAGGTAACGTGGTCTGCACATTAGAACGTTTTCGGATGAAGAAAAATTAGAACTTACCCAAGTGTCCAAAAACTGTTTTCACGGGGAGGTCGAGGTCGTCGAAAGCACCAGGACGAATTGCCAGGTTTTCTACCACAACGTTTCCTGTAGTAAATCAGAAAGGTGTGTGAGATCGAACAGCATGTTCACTTTTGTGGACTCAATAATCGAATCATCAAAATCAAATTTGATGTTCCAAACTTAATCAGTTTGGCTATATATCTTTGGAGACAAGCCTGAGTGAAGAAGAAGCTGCTCCTACCTCCCATTGTATCAGTTTTGAACCACACTTCACCAACTGCTTCTTAAAATCATTCATCAATGGCAGTCTGCACCACCTCCTACTTAATTGATCTTCCCTTCAATTGCCTTCAGAAATAAGGAAATATTCGTTCTGCTTCTTTAAAAACATTGCAGAACTGTTAGGGCCGATTCTGGGCCTTTAAACTAACATCTGTCTGTTGGTTCTGGACGAGTTATTTGACTGAACCAACGCCAAACAGGAGAGTGGGGGTTTCTGAATCATTCTGAACTGTACTTAACGTTTATCCAGGCAGACTTATTGATAACTTAAGTGACTTTACGCCTATGAACCTATTTCCGCCTGTGAAGGGACAGAGATCCAATACAAGACAACCAGGAGCCTCCACCCGCACAAAGTACAGTCTCTTGACGTCAAATGCAAGCCCCTAACTTGTACTCAGTACAAATGCTTCTTTCCCCCATCAGCTATCAGCATCATCACTGGGTGTGCAGATACTTCACATTAAAACCACAGTGTCTACACAGTTTTACACGCCAGTCTTCTCTTCATTGTAGACCTCTAATGCCCACACAGCGCATTGTAAAGCTGGTTGTAACTGGTGTTCATAGCTGGGAGAGGGTTGCTGTGAGTGCTGAAACCTATTGGTGAATTGTTTTACCTAATTACTTACTGGCTGACATGTGGCGTTGGGTAAGGTTGAAGAAAGCTTATCATTGGCTACTGTCTAGTGCTAGAGTTCTTGAAAAATATGAATTAAAGCATTATTGAACTATGCAATTCAACTGTGACGAACACGACGACTGGAACCTGCGGTGACAACAGAACAAAATAATATCCAGTTCTAGCGGAACTTCTATCAGAATATCTAATCGAACGTTGTGATAGCAAGCTTATTGAACACTCTAAAGATGAAAATGGAAGGTGAAGTTGAGGGAGGGGAAGCAATATTGGCAGTTGGCCACGCCTTGCGGCCGATTCAATCCAGAAATGGATCTTGTACAGACTCAACAGACCTCGAAATACATCACCGATTATTCAAGGAAGGCTAATCATTGACTATAGACACAGGAACCATTCATTCCACAACAACTGCTCCCTCCACTGTAACCTCTTTCTAAGTTCGAGGAGGTGGCAGTTCTACAAACTTTGAAACAGCTATGTCCAGAACGTCACTGATTCCAGTAAAAAAGGCACTAATCAGCAAGGAGTTCCCACAATGGTGTAATTCCACAAGTTAGAGGCCACCTCTAGAACTTGCTAAAGATTAGATTGTCAAATTAAAGAGTAAATTTTGTTGTTAACTACGAAAGTGTAATGGCAAATATAAATTATATCTGAGCCCTGTACTCAAATTCCACTTTTGTTGTTGTTTGGTATTCAATTTCTGTAGTAATTACGTACTGTCTGAAAAAGGAATCAATTTAGCACCAGGAACTTCTACCCTTTTGGGAAATAAATAACCCATACTTTTTGTAAGAAACTCACATTCTCTGTATACATTCATTTTGTGTTGCAGTTGTTCAATTTTGTGTGTCGTCATTGTTGAAATTCACTTTTACAGCCAAACTTCGTCTCAATGTAACTGCTGCTGTTAACCTAACAGTTATCGTTATGTTATCTAGACCTCTGACGTCACAGCTTCGACTCTACATTGTTACCTACCTACCAAACCACAGAGACCTAGCCCCTTTACACCGGACCTTAGCAACGGTGTGCAGCCATGGCAAGGGTTTGTCATAAATGACACAAAGCCATTTCCTCGGCCTAATCATTGTCAGGCCCTGGATGTCGAACGATGTGGAACCCAGAGGGTGATTTGCGGCACTCCCCCCTAAAGTCAAACCTGGACCTTGAGAGTGATAAGCGGCACAGTCCCTGAGGTTGATGACGCTAATGAGTTGCAGCTTGTTGGTAACCAACCATCTGGGCTAGGTGCTCCCAACAATTACACCCCTCCAACTCCTAATAGTTCAATTGATGATCCTCGGGGTGCCTATTACCATTGGCTCACGTACAGAAACACTAAGAATTGCCTACGTTCCCTCACATCAACTACTTTACACATTCTCACAGACCTCAAAACGCTCAAAATCTCACTCGTCGTCGACATCATTCTAATAATCTTTTCAATCCAGGAATGTAAAGAAATGCTGAGACTTTGGTGTTCATTCAGGAGTTAGGAATAAGAATGACATCAACAGATCGTTGACGTGAAACAAGAATTGACTGGTCTCTGGGAGTCTGCGAGACTGAGATCACTGAAGTTAATTGAGGTCAACTGGAGGTAATCTGCCGAGACTCGACCAACGACGAGCTTCACAACTTCGAAAAGTCGACGAACGACCCAAATTTGAATGTTATGCAATTCGACGTAATTCCTGAGTGGCGTTCCTTAAGAGGGCTCACTTTGACCGCCAACTACGCGTCTAGATGAAATATTGTAAGGCAAGAACGACACGATAGGGGGATTTATGAAAGAACAGCGTGAAAAATGAAAATATAACACATTTAATAGGAGACTTACCTCCCCATATTCCAACTTTCAACTGATCGGCGTTGAGGTTTTCTACGTAACTTCCGATGTATTTGTTGACCACTTCGATGAGAACAGACTCGAAAACCATCGCGAGGCCGGAAAGCGAACTAACTGGCGGACTCTACGTTTTGGAAGATGACGATATGACGAAAGTGAAGGTGGGGCAGAGGAGCTCGAACCATTTGAAGCTCAAGTCAACTCCCTCAGCTCGTCTGACGTCCTGCGATCACTGCAATACTCCGATTATTTACGTTCGAACGGGAAGAACTGAAACATAATTGATAGGAGAAACAACTGAGACGGAGGAAGGGGGACGAATGTTTTCGTAGCGAAGGCGAATGTTATTCGATGGTTATCACCTCATATCTTCCCGATTGCAGCGAACTCTGACGACGAATTGTCTTAACCTTTATCTTTACTGATACTCAATAGAATACGTTGTTATGATCTACTTAGTGCTAATTAATTCCTTCTTAATGTACGAGTACAGCAGAGCGAAGGGACTCACATTGAGCCCGTTTCTGCTGAAATTGGTTATGAAAGCCGTGACATCAATGGTTAATAGTAGTGACAGTTGCCCTTCACTGCCGTTTATCGCATGAGTCCATTCAAAATTCAAATGTAAATACTTTGCCGTTGAAATGTTCATCAGGTACTTACTTGTTCAGTAACCGCCTCCTCAGTTGACCGTTCCGGCTCCGGCTCCGTGTTCCCCATTTCACTGGTTCCGTTCTTTTCGTCGCCACTGATATCGCTGTTTTTCTCGATATCACGAATACTGGTGGTGAAACCGCTGCAATGAATGCTAATGGTGTTGCTGTTGAAAAGGGCAAACAATCAAAATGCGGAAATCGATTATTATTACTTTCTGTTACACAAAAGATAAGGAACATATTGCTATTGCAATCGTGAAAAAAAAAAAAAAAAAAAAAAAAAATGAAAAAAAGTTGGGTTTTCTTCCAATTTTCACGTTTCAAGTGCTATGGAATCCGAAAAACCTCATTTAGGCGCGTCTGTGTGGCTGCAGTTCAATTTGTGGGATAACGGTTGAATCAAGTGAGTTGGTTCTTTTTCGATAGTGTTTTGTTTGCTATAACGCGAAAATGAGGTTATGGATGATTTCCATTGAAGCGAAAGGGGTGTGGGGGACTAAATGTACCCAAAACTAGGTTTTCTGCATTTTTCTCAAAAACGTCTTTAACGATTTTCATTAAGCTCGTAGGATGTAATTAAATAGCCAATACCTATATATTGTTCTCAATGAATGTTCCTCTGACAGTCCATTGAACAGAAATAAAACCCAATCTGTGTCGAAAATATTGGTGTTTTAAAAACATTTTCATAATACCCAGAGTAACTGTTTTACTGGATTAGATCAATCTTACAGATCATCCAACCATATTTTGTTGTCTGCAACTATTTCTGTACCTATCCGTTGAACTGTAATATAAGCCATGACAGCTCGGAAAACATGATTTGTCGAACATTAATTTGTCGTTTTTCCAATTTTCTAATTGGACGGCTCTAATAAATTTCGATGAGACGTATAAGGTACTCTTAATTAACCAGGTTGAACGAGGATACAGCGCCCGTGTACACAGCAGATCGTTGAGTTGGGTGTTGCTACGCACCAGACAGTTTTCTTGTAAATCCCATTTAAATGAAATTAGCGTTTTCAGAAAAATCGTGATGGTAGCCCAATAAACTGCTGATGTAGTGTCTGTTTAATAATGCCCATAAGAATATAAATAATGAGGAACGACCTTCAAAAGTCCGGAATGCAAATCGCAGCCGTCTCAATTTCTACAATTTCTTAAAGTTTTTACTCGATAATTAAAAAACAGTAAACTTAAACCTCAGAAAAATCGTTGCATACTGGTTGAACTTTGTACCAAGTTCTTATAAATTGAATGAAAAACTGATCAATTAGTAGCTAAAGTCATAAAGATCGCTGAATACGTGTGGGACTGAGGAAAGTTGTGAGATGGGCCGCACCATATATTGTCTCTTTATTTTATATTATTCTAACTTGTCAATATTGCCATTTTGGATGAGTGGTTTACATTCGAATTAACTTAACTATCCAATGAACTGAACGTACTAAAGGGAATTTCGGCACTCGGAGAAAGCGAAATAATAAGGACAGTTTAGGCATGTGTTCTTGCAAAATGTTTAAAAAGCAGTATTTCAGGAATGGGAATTCCAGGTGTTGCGCCAAATAAAAAGGAGTTGAAGAGCACGAGGTATGAACGACGTGAAGGTGACATGACAAATGAATGAGATGAGCTGTTACGGATAAGC
Organism: Pachypeltis micranthus; assembly: GCA_020466155.1. Lineage (NCBI taxonomy): Eukaryota > Metazoa > Arthropoda > Insecta > Hemiptera > Miridae > Pachypeltis > Pachypeltis micranthus. Next base: position 48,556,586 of record CM035769.1, read on the forward strand.
TCCAAGTGACCGAGAGGAAGAAGAACGGGAACGAAATGAACGACGACTCGTGAACTAGAGACTGGAGCCGTTTCCTTCACTGTTACAACGTACGGTCCTCAAACGTAACGGCCTCATCTTTCTGCTCTAACCTCAATTTCATTAAACAAAAAAACAGCTCCAATCGTCGTTTAAAATGACTGTATTTTGTACCAATCGAAGTTTTAGAAAGTTGATTAGCCCAAACAGTTTTCACCATCGTAAACTAACGAAATCGTAATCAACGATTCAACACCCGTGTGACAAATACCAATACCCGATTCAAAAGCGGAGATGATGTCGTTAAAAGTTGACTTGTTGGTATTGAGTACGCATTTGCCAGCCGAATAAAGATAATTGTGCTAACGGGATACTTCTGATAACGTTATTCCTGAACGATATTGAGTTGACTCTCAATGTCCTGGTAGCGATATTACAGCTAGACAGCTGCGTTGTAGCTCCAATTGCACCTCAAATTGAATCACTCGACCAACGATTAAACTACTGAACTGTTCGTACCTCGTCAATTTTCCGTAGTAATCCCTTCTTCTCACAGTTAACTAGTTTGTCGTGGCGCCCTGTACGTCTCAATTAGGCAAACGCTTGACTATTCGTGCCTCCCTTCACGCCTTCTCTTTCCTTGCCGCCGCCTGCTACTCATTCTTGCTTCGGATCGCAGAGAGAGATCAAGCGTCCCATCGACTCGTGTTTTAATACTTACTTGTTTCCAATAATATCCCTTTTTAGGCTCACAAATCGAGTGATTGCCTCCTATCCTCATCATTCGCCTCTTCCGTCCTTCCTTTATGCCGGCCGGTACCTTTCTGCTCCCTTTTTTTATTCCCTTAAAATTCGACACCTCCGCAGCACAAAGGTAATATCTTTAAATTACGTTGATTAGCATTTACAGTCCACATTGGTATCTCCGGACCGAATTGTTGGTGAGTAAAACACCTTTAATTGTTGGATAATCAGGATCGTGATTATTCCAAATCCGAATTTCGTTGCCTAAACTGAATCGTCTGGAACTAGTTCAAGCGTTTCGTTCTCTTTTGAAAGGCAACCGATTTGTATCGCTATTTTTGTTTACTGGTGTTAATTGGAATATCGCGATTTTAGGCGATTTTTTAGTGGCATTGGCGGCTTGGATTGGGATCGGTAAGGCGAGGAATTACGCATTGCGTCTGGTTACGGCCACGAGTTTGAACAGGAAAGGCGTGAGTCTGAGCGTAAAACCCTATTCGTATTTGAACGTGTCTGTATTGACGAGCTCGTTGAACGTTTCAGATAACGATCGTAATAATGATCTCTTTGTCGCTCTGATATTATCTTGTTCTTCTTCGAATCGGAAGACCCGTTTTGTACCTAGGGCGTCGTTCGTACCCGTTTTGTGCGGCATTAAATATCGTTGCATTTAATAAATTGTTTTGCAGTAGCTTCTGAAAGCACATATAAATTGTTTAATTTGGCATTCACTATGACTGGAAAAGTACGTTCCAAGATTCTCGTAGCAAAAATCACGCAACTCCGTGATCGTATGGCGGAGATTCACTCCTTATCTAAAACTGTCTCTCCCGACGATAAATCACTTTTTCTAATGAGAGCGTCAGATGTTGACAACTTAATTCGCTTGTATGAAGAAGCGGTAATCGAATTGCAAGAGGTCAAGTTGGATTTAGATCCTAACTACACTCCAACATTAGCGGATTTAAATACCTTTCAACAGCTTGCTGATGAGGTCAAGGTTGTTGTCAATTCGTTGCAACCCCAACAGATAAATATAAATTCACGTGTTTCCTTGAATACTACTCAGTCTGATCAAATAATCAGTAAAGTAAAATTGGAGCCGTTAAAAATAATAGATTTTGACGGTTCGCCTGAGAGTTGGACTCCCTTTTACCAACAATTTTTAGAATTAATTGATGGGAACCATGGTTTTTCTGACCTTCAGAAGGTCACCTATTTGACATCACATCTTAAGGGTAGCGCAAAAAGCATAGTAGCTGGAATCCCTCCTACTGAAGCTAATTACCGGTTGATTTTCGAAACTTTAAAAAATCGATTTGAAGATAATAGAGCGATGGGTCACTATTATTTGGACAAACTATTCAACCACAAATCGATAGCACAAGAGTCAGAAAAGGGTCTTAATTTATTTTTAGAGGAATTTGTCGGAGCAACTGCAGCACTCCGTAAATTGGAGATTGAGGATTTATTTGATTTCGTTTTAGTACATTTGTCTATAAAAAAGCTTGACTTGGAAACAGTGAAACAGTTCGACATGATGTATCGTGAGGAAGCGATCCCTAGGTTTGACCAGTTGGTGAAATTTGTTCGAGCCCAAACCAAAATCCTGGCACGTTCGCGAAAAAATGTCAGTGGCTCAGTCAAATCCGGGTGTACTGCGAAAGCATCGCAAGCGTTCATTGTTCAACAGCCCAACGTTGCTTCCAATTCAAAATTGTCAAAATTCGAATTTACTTGTCCAAGTTGTAAAACCCTTACTTCTCACTCTCTTGAGAAGTGCCCGACTTTCCTAAAAATGGAGCCTAAGCGTAGATTTGCGCTCATAAAAGGATCCAAAAGATGTTATCGATGTCTGGGGAGACACTTCTCCAAATCATGCAGTTCCAGGACAACCTGTGCCCAGTGTCAAGGATCCCATAACGAACTACTTCATTTTTTGATGCTCCTGTTGTTAATCCACCAGTGAGGTCTGGTTCCCCTCACAGTTAACTATGGATTCCCCATTAACTACTGCCACGTCCAGCCTAGTATCTTGTCATACAGCCGTCTTATTGGCGACTGCGCAGGTCATAGCATTCGACAGTGGTGGACAACCAGTAGTGCTCAGAGCCCTACTTGACAGCGGTTCACAATCCCATTTTCTTCGAAGGGATTGCTGTTTAAAATTAGGCCTTATTCCCCGAGCTGCACATTCTGTCATCCGAGGTTTAGGAAAAAAGTCCTGCCCCATCAGAGAGAGAGTAACAGTTTCCCTGCGCTCCCGTTTATCGCCGAAGGTTGAGTTTTCGGTTGATGCATTGGTTATGGACGAGTTAACTGACAACTTGCCATCGGTGCGGGTCGATTTAACTGCCCTCTCCCATATCGTCTGTTTAGATTTGGCGGACCCACACTTTGACATTCCAGGTCCTATTGATCTCTTGATTGGTGCAGAATTATGGCCATCGATATGTGGTACCCAAAAGGTAGTAGGGCCACCTGATACTCCATCAGCACTACAATCGTCCTTGGGTTGGTTGGTGATGGGGTCTGCGCCTGTCTCATCTTGCTACTCGTCGCATTTGTGCTACGGAGCTTTCGAAGATCCTTTAGATAAATTGTTGGAGAAATTTTGGCTCCTTGAGGAGGTTCCTTCAAGCCTTGCTTGCACTCCGAATGATGACAAGTGCGAGCAAATCTTTGTAGAGACCATGCAGAGGGACGACAAAGGCCGGTACATTGTGGCATTGCCTTTTCGTATGTCCCCTAAGTTGTTGGGGAAGTCATTCCGCATGGCCGTACAGCGTTTTGAAGCTCTGGAACGCCGTTTTGCAAAAAACGTCGAGCTACATCGCCAATATTGTGAGGTCATAAGCAGTTATATAGCCGAGGGGTACTTGTCACTAGTGCCGGACGATGTCTTGGACCCTGAAGCAGATGCATATTACATACCACACCATGGGGTATTGAAGACTGATAGCGCGAGCACTCCGCTGAGAGTTGTTTTGAACGCGAGTGCTCAAACTACCTCAGGTTTGTCTTTAAATGACGTCTTGCACGTGGGCCCCAAACTGCAGTCAAACTTGGTGGGTGTTTTGTTGAATTTTCGCTTGTTCAGGTTTGCCTTGTCTGCAGATATAAGACAAATGTATTTGCGGATTCTCGTTCGCCCAGAAGACCGTAAATTTCAGCGTATTGTGTGGAGACAGACTCCACACGAGAATATTCGTGTGTATGAGATGAATGTAGTGGCTTTTGGCGTTGCTCCTTCCCCATATTTGGCGCTCCGATGCATTCAACATTTGATTACTAGCGAAGGCCATAATTTTCCATTAGCTGCGGTTAGCGCTTATCGTGACATGTACATTGACGACTACCTCTCATCTGTCCCGTCTGAAGACGGAGCTCATTCGTTACAAAACCAAATGGCGTCCCTCTTTTCATCTGGCTCCTTCACTTTGGCCAAATGGGCCTCAAATTCGAAGGAAGTGTTATCCTCAATCTCTGAGGATTTGAGATCTCCTGCCCACTTGCAATTTGAACCCCATGCTGCCTTGAAAGTGTTGGGTTTGCAGTGGGACCCTCAATTAGACCTATTTTCTGTGCGGGTGAATATTCCGAGGGCCGAATGCACCAAACGAAACATGATGTCTGCGATTGCGCGGATTTTTGATCCCTTAGGGTTCTTGGCTCCCTTGACTATTTTGGCAAAAGGATTCGTTAAGACTTTGTGGAGTCTTAAGTTGGGTTGGGATGAGTCCCCCCCGGATGCCATATGTCATCAATGGATGGAGTTCGTTGAAGAGCTGGAATTGCTGAAAACTTGGTGCATTCCCCGTCATTCATTTGTCGCACCTGAAGCCCAGAGCTTCCTTGTAGGGTTTTCTGATGCTTCTCAAAGGGCATATGGGGCTGTGGTATTTGTTGTTACCCACACGCTACACCAAGGAGTTCAGGTTAGTTTGTTGTTAGCCAAATCCAAGGTGGCTCCAGAGAAGACTGTTAGCATACCCCGATTGGAGCTTTGTGCTTCTGTGATATTGTCTTCTTTGTTGTGCTTTATTTTGGATACCTGTTCGAATCGATTCAAGTTCAAGGAACTCTTTGCATTGACTGATTCGACTGTAGCACTGCATTGGCTCTCAGCACCACCAGCTAGGTGGGCAACTTTTGTGGCAAATAGAGTGTCCAAAATACAGCAAAATATTCCTGTGAGTTGTTGGCATCATGTTCGAGGGGAATCAAATCCAGCTGATTGCTTAAGCCGAGGGTTATCAACTAAGCCTTTGTTGGAGCATCAGCTCTGGTGGAAGGGTCCCAAATGGTTGAACGAGCCTATAGCTTGCTGGCCCATTACTCGTGTGCACAAGTTAGGTACCCCTGCTTCGCCGATACCGGAAGAAAAATGTATATCACTGAACGCAGCCGACAAAGAACCGTGGGGTTTATTTCCCTTGTTGACTCGGGTTTCTTCATATCGCAAGCTACTTAGAATCACTGCTTATGTTATGCGGGCATTCAGGTCTGAAAGACCTCGTTGCCACATTCTACAGGTTTCTGAATTGTTTTCGGCTGAGATGATGTGGTTGAGACAGGTGCAACTGCATTACTTTCCGGATTTTTTTGAGTATTTGCACGGCAACCATAATAAAACTCGTGGCCGTCGGGATATAAATCCACTCTTGCGGCGGTTAGATTTGTTTTTGGATAAAGATATTATCCGAGTGGGGGGTCGTCTCAAGTTTTCGAGAATTCCGTATGACCAAAGGCATCCAATTTTGCTCCCTAAGTCAGGACGGTTCGTTGAGCTTCTTGTTGACCAATACCATGTTGACAATCTTCATACTGGTCCCCATGTACTGCTTTCATTGCTGAGCTTAAAATATTGGTTGCTGTCAGCCAGAACTCTGGTTCGGCAGAGAATACACAAGTGCACTGTTTGTTATCGTGCTCGACCCCGTCCCTTGAATCCCAAAATGGCGCCTCTACCTGCCCTACGGTTTCAACAAATGAAAGCATTTTGGCATTCAGGAGTGGATTATGCAGGACCATTCACAGTGTCCATCGTTCGCCGCAGGGGAGGCTCAACCTTGAAGGCATATGTGTGTTTGTTTATTTGCCTTTCCACCAAGGCAGTCCATTTGGAGTTGGCATCAAACCTTTCGACAGACTGCTTTCTCGCCGCTTTCCATCGCTTTCTGTCTCGACGCGGTCCATGTCAAGTTATGTGTTCCGATCAGGGAACCAATTTTATTGGCGCTAAGAATAAGTTGGATGACATGTGCCAGTTGACAACCTCCAAGCAATTCAATGATTCAGTGGAGGGGGAGCTGGCTTGGCGAGGTATTCATTGGAAGCTAAATCCTCCTTCGGCTCCCCACTTTGGGGGAATATGGGAACGCTCCGTTCAAAGTGTTAAAACACACCTTTTTCGGGTGACTCACGGACATATCCTAACCTACGAGGAATTTAACACCCTCCTCATTCAAGTAGAGGCCGTGATGAATAGCCGTCCTCTATCTGTTCTGACCTCAGATCCTAACGGCCCCACTGCACTTACGCCTGCTCACTTTTTGACCTTGGGGCCAACCTTGGAACAACTTCCCAATGAGGATTTAGGGTCCATCCCACCAACTCGTCTTGACCACTATCAACGAGTGACATACATGGTCCAGAGTATTTGGAATAGGTGGCAGCAAGAATATTTGCACACTCTTCAGCAAAGAGAAAAGTGGACACACGATGCACCCCCTCTCTTGAAAGGAAGCGTAGTCGTTGTTATGCAGGAGAATTCTCCTCCCCTGCATTGGCCTCTTGCTGTGGTTCAAGAGGTATGCACAAGCCCAGATGGTGTCCAAAGGGTTGCTAAGGTACGGACTGCAAAGGGAGAACTAGTTCGCCCACTCGTCAAATTGTGCCCACTCCCTGAACCATAACCTCACATTGCTCATATGTATAGTTCTTTTTTGTCGTTTGTTTCGTTACCTTATTGTTTCCTTGTTCTAACATCATATTTTGTTTTGTTTTGTTTTATTTAAAATATATATAGCATATTGCGCATTGTTCGTATTTGTTGATTTAAAAAAAAAAATCCTTTGCTTGGGTCATATTTAAAAAAAAAAAAACCCCCTTTGTTTGGGTCATTAGGTGTTTGACCTCTCGTCTTTATTGATCAGGTGGTTCATGTCCCTGCATATCTGTCATCAGCACGGCAGGTTCTGAAATCCTCTTTCAGCGTGGGGAGTATGTCGTGGCGCCCTGTACGTCTCAATTAGGCAAACGCTTGACTATTCGTGCCTCCCTTCACGCCTTCTCTTTCCTTGCCGCCGCCTGCTACTCATTCTTGCTTCGGATCGCAGAGAGAGATCAAGCGTCCCATCGACTCGTGTTTTAATACTTACTTGTTTCCAATAATATCCCTTTTTAGGCTCACAAATCGAGTGATTGCCTCCTATCCTCATCATTCGCCTCTTCCGTCCTTCCTTTATGCCGGCCGGTACCTTTCTGCTCCCTTTTTTTATTCCCTTAAAATTCGACACCTCCGCAGCACAAAGGTAATATCTTTAAATTACGTTGATTAGCATTTACAGTCCACATAGTTGCTTAGATCAACTGCCTTTTTGCCCCAGCTTAATGTATACATTTTCGACGCGGATTCCGACATTTTCTTCAAATACGATTCAATCGATTTAGTTCATCGATTGAAACAGAAAGGCTTTGTGGATTTGGTGTGCGAACGTTGGTTTCAACTCAGACAAGTCCTGGTGCATGGATGAAATTGTGCGCAAAAGCTGGCTCGCAAGATTGGTTCGGATGGAGATGTCGAATGGACGAAGTTCCATTCATAAAGGGCTTAGTAGAGGTTAGCGATATTTTTTATAATGATTTTTGTCCCCCATCACGTTTATGTTCATTTCTATTGCATTGCGCGCATAGTTCGTATTCTTCGTCCTTGACTGTTATGCTCACTGTTAGCACTATATTTATCACGTTACGGTTCCGAAACATCGAAACCTTATTTAGGGGTAATATCGCTGCCCGGACATGGGGACTCCCGAATATTAGTGTATTTTTACGAACTTGAGCGAAAAGTGGTAGTTATAACAAACGAAAAGGACCTCCGCCATTTGAGACTAGTGGCGTGCAAATGCGTTTGTGGCCTGATTTACAATTCACTTTTTGAATACCGATAACAATTTTCAATTGATCATAATACTTTGATACTGCAGGTTGTCAGAGAACCGACGGCGCATCCGCGGAACCGAAAGTGGAAATGTGGAAGCAAATCGGTAATTAATTCAACGGTTGGAGCGTTGTGTTTGTTTGAGAAGTTGGGAAACCTCGAAAACCTTGTGGGAGAATCTGCGGCAGAAGACGAAGAATGAAGTTACAGCTCTAACAGAAAACTTCAAAGGCTCAGGTAACTTCACAGGTAAACTTCAGTCGCATTTTAACCAACGTAGTAGCTAAACTTTGGTTTACGACAGGCCATAAGGTTCCTACTGGTTCTGCAATAATAATGTAACATGAAGGTTTGGTCAAGTTAAGCAATCAATCAACTCACTGCATGCAAAAAATGGTACGCAATTAAACTGTTACATTTATCTCATTCTTATGGCAACGATTAAATTCGTACATGCGCCCTTTTACTTTCCGCTAGTGTAAGAAAATATTGCGATCGTGTACAAAAAATTCAACATTCTTCAGATGTTATCTGTTCTGCATCCAAACAAATTAATTTCGGTGCGTGCCTGTAGCTCAATTAGCAGGAGAACAGCTGGGCCCAGCAGCCCTTTTTACTTTCCTTGGCTCTACGAAGTAGAAAGGAAAGTTATGTAATCGGCTGAAAAAAAAATTTTGAGTTTTCTTCAGATCTTTACGTTTCAGACCCTCCTGAGTCCGAAATACACTATTTGGGAAAATGGTCTGTGTGTGTGTGTGTGTGTGTCTGTAAACGATTTTTAGAGAAAACAACCGAACCAAATCAGCTCAAACTTCATATCTCGCCCGCAAGTCATCGTGGGATGCCAAAATAAGGGTATGAACAAAATCCACCGAAATTTAACTATAGTTATCATAGTGATCAAAACACTAAATATATTTTTTCTCAAAAACGGCTCAAACGATTTTGATTAAATTTTTTATATTGACAGCTCCCAATATGGCAACTATACCATCAAATTCCCATCAATGGGAAAATGACGAGAGCAGCACAATAAATTGCCAACACTTTCGACGTAATCGATTTTAGCGCGGTTTTTAGAGAAAACCAACGTACCAAATCAGCTGAAACTTGATGTCTAGCCCGCAGGTTACCATGGGGCGCCAAAATAAGGGTATGAGCAAAATCCACCGAAAGTTAAATATAGTTATCATAGTGATCAAAACGCCAAATTTTTTCTCAAAAACGGCTCTAACGATTTTGATTACATTTTTTATATTGATAGCTCCCAGCACAACAAAAAGCTCCTCACACCATAAAATTCCCATTGGTGGGAAAATGACGAGAGCAGCACAATAAATACTCAAAATTTTCGACGAAAAGCGTTTTTAGCGCAGTTTTTTCCTTATAAACTCCGCTGGAATGTTAGTAGAAAGTTAAAGAAAATTGGTATTGTAGTCCAATCCAATACCTAAAGTGTGAGTGTTTAAAAACGCTCATGAGGTACATGGGGCTCACTTCAGAAATTCCTGAATTTCAACTACCGCCGTTTCGCTTACTACCAGTTCCAACAGTTATTACCCAATAACTCTGCAAAAGTGATTATTATCCTTCTTCAAAAAATTCGTGTTTACAGCCTCATCAATTTTCTGTGTACCAATTGCTCAATAATGGTCCTATAATGAGTATGAGCAGCACAATAAATTCCGGAACTGTAAGCACTACCGCTTCCTGCTGCTGTGACGTGTTGTTTGACCAAGTTCAAAGGAACTGAGTGATAAATGAATTGAGTAAGTAGAATTAGCCATGTACAAAGTGAATTGTTGTAGAGCTAAGGAAAGTTGTGTGTTGCAACGCACCAGATATTTGTGTTTTGTTCGTGAACTGTTGAAGACGCGAAACTAACGTTATGAGCGATTTCCATCAATGGCGAAGGGGGGGGGGGCAATATGTACCAAAAACAAACTGCTTCAACGATTTTGATTCAACTTTCGAATTATCTCATACGAATCAGCACCCAACTTTTCTTTCCCATAAACATTTCTGTGGAAGTGTCGCGACCGGAGACATAAGCCTATCAAGCGAAAATAAGTTTTTTCCCCTCTTTGGCGTAACGGCTTAAAGGTTTTCACCTGACGCTCGGGATGTCTTACACTAGTCAACAGCTATATATTGTACTTCGTAAACATTCCGTTGACAGTTCATTGAACACTGATAACAACCAAAATCGTGTTTTCTTGTACGTTTTCGAAATTTCCAGAGTAACCGTATTACTGAATTTGATCTACCTGACGGAGTGAGCTATTTGTTTTCCACTTTTATTTCTGTACCTATCCGCTCAACGGAAATATAACCTATGATAGCTCAGAAACTGAAGTTATCAGGAAGAGATCGTTTTTATCAATTTTTCCAAACACCGCTCTAACGATTTCGAGAGGACTCACGGGCTACTTAACTAACTCACGGGGTTTGTCATAAATGTTTCTATAGAAACGGAGGAAGCTCGTAGAATTTACGAGCGTTGAGGAAAGTTATTTATTCCTATGCACCAGATGTTTTTCATCGTTCACTCGATTTTTCTCCAAGACGTTTTTTACTAGTCTTTCACTTAACCTTAAATCTTTTTTACTCAACCCTAAAACCTTTTACTTGAATGAACTTTCCACCAGCCTTAGTGTGACTTACCAGCTGGCTGTTGATGTGGTCTAGGGATGTTCAGTGAAATTACTCCAGCGGTGTAACTGTGTTCTCAATGGCGATCGACAAGTGTACTAAAAAAATTTGCTACGGTTGAAGCAAATCAGCTCGAGTTTCATATTTAGTCTGCAGATCAACCCGGGACGCCAAAATGAGGGTATGAGCCAAAATCGGAGCGAAACCAACTACAGTTATCACAGTGATAAAAATTCTAAACCTTTTTTTTCTCTCGCAAACGGCTCTGACAATTTCGGTCCATTTTGATGATTTTTCGTGTCGGAAGTTTCAAATGACGGTATTCATCCGCGAGAAAATGACGAATTAACTGTTGGAGCGTCACTCTGCTGACTTCAGCTGCTCCTCCAATGAGCCGCCACCTGACTTAGTGGCGTTCATGTGTTAAGCGTCTTCGGTTGTTCTGTTCGTTCTCCTCCGCTCTGTAATACGTCGTTTATGTTTTGTTCTCTTAATATAATTTCGTTCCCGATCCGTTTTTATCCATTTCTCCTACTGCGTTTAAGCTTCTGCTTAAAATTAACGACAGTAAAGCATGTACAGGTTTCGTAAAACACGATTTCAGTGCAGTTTTTTCACGCTCATGTACAGCTAACGTGCTTTCAAAAGTAAGCTGGTAGTTCAACGTGGTACCTAAACGGTGAAAGTTGAACACCGGTCGTAAGATGATTAGGAGCAACCCGATAAATTTCGAATTTCGAACACCGTTCTTTTAATGGTTTACTTATTTTTCGCAGTTGACCGTGGACCGTGGCAACGATTGGAGCAAATTAAATGTATAGCAAAAACGTTCAGCACTACCCTTGTTTTGCTATGGAACGTTAAGTTCTAACAGGCTCACTTAAACTGAGTGACAAATTGGGTTAACTGCCCAGAGCTGTAAAAATAGCTGATTGCACGAGTAGCCGAGGAAAGTAGTGTGACGCATCACACGGGCGTTGAATACTTATTATGGAGGATAATAGAGTAACGGAGTTTCACTTTAAGTCTTTATGATTGGCTAGAGCGCGACGAAATGGCCGTGATTGTAATTTTTAGTAGGCAGAATACACTGTTGGTATAGTATATACTGGTTTCATGAATTTAAGGTGTGAGGAAAGGGGGGAGGAGCAAAAATCGCCTAACCGTTTCGGAGAATTTACTCAATGACATAAATAGGATCAAAATTGCGGAATCACCCCCCACAGTGTGATGAAAACCTTAGTTTTTTCGCGTGATTACTGTACTTTCCATTTACTATACGTTGGTTGCGTGAAAGCGGCCCTGCGTTATTAGAAATTACAGAGTGGCATGTGATGTCCAAAAGTCTGGACAGGACACGTCGATTCCAATGGAATCCACGTAAATACGAGCTGCCTGTAAATGCCTTCACGTTCAAAGGTCAAAGGGACGACTGCCGCCCGGTTGAGTCAGTTGGGCAAGAAGCAACAGACGGTGGCCGTGCGGCTCGAGGAGATTCTTAGCGGGAGGACGTGGCAGGACGAGGAGGACGACCCTGCAGTATCCAGTTCCTCAACTAGCGGGTAGATGGTGTTGCCCTCAGTGTTTTCCCCCTTCGACTCCTCTCGCAATCCGTTGCTCAGGGAACAGCAGAGGGGAACTCCTGGCTGGTTGCGTCGCCTTCTCTCTCTTCCCGTTTCCCCCGCTCAACTGTCGACGGTTCATCCAGTGTTTGTCGGAACTTGGCCGAGGAAGGATTTACGCGGTCGGAGGTTAGAGTTCTGTCAACGGAAATGCCGTATTTGTCGACGTGAGGACTCATGCGGTCCGGATGTGTCTCCACGACCGGGTCTAGTTGCGACTCTCATTGTGACGGGTTCAGTGACGATGTGAGATAGTACAAGTGGTTCCTGAGTCGGAACGGACGTCGTCGTCGATATAATGGCCATCGGTCCTGTTCCTCTCCTTTTCTTGCTCGTCTATTTGTCAACGACGTCTCGAACGACTCCTCTTCAACCCGTCAAACCAGGTGACTATGACATCTTAACTCCTTTCCCTTTAACTCGTCTGGCCTGTCAACAGTTGGCACACACAGGACCTCTTTCTCTGGCAGGACTCTCTCCCCCAGGCTCTGGATTAACTTGTCACGAGGTACGAAGCCTTCCAAGAAGCCATGTAATTCCAACATCAAGGTTCAACTTAACCTGAAATAGACGCCAACATTCTGTCAGTAACTCTGAACTATATGTTCCAAAAGTCACGTCGCAGTGATCATTCCTGCCAAAACCCTTTGTTGAGCACGTCAACAGTTGAGTCGGACTTGTTAGACATCGAAGTCTCTGAGGACTCTCTAGAGAGATAAGAAACCGTGCCATTGTACTCCCCTAGGCCTTGCACTAACTTAAAAAAGGTTAGAAAGTCCTCGAAGAAGCCGTGCAATTCCAACATCAACGTTCTGCTTCATTTCCGTCATCTTAAACCAAAGCAATCCTTTTGATTATGACAGTAAACAGTCTGTGCAAAGTATTAGTATTTTCTAATGAATAACTCTCGTGTCACTACAAATTATTATTGCACTCTGCAATTCGTAGTTACGTCAGAGTGATCATTCTAGGCAACAACCTTCGTTTGGCGAGTCAACAACGGTCGGCAGAATAAGAAGTCGTGGACCTCGTTTTCTAACAAGTCTCAAGGAAGTCAAGAAAATTAGCCATTGTAGTCCACAAGGACCTGGATTAACTTAAAGCAAGGTAGAATCGCAGGAGTCATGCGATTCCAGCTTCAAGGTTCTACTTCACATCCTTAATCTTAAGCCAAATTAATCTTTCTGAAAATACCAGCAGTCTGTGTCAACACATTATTAGTTCAAAATGAACCGTTCCTGCATTATGGAATTTGTAGTCAACAGTTGACAGAATAAGGTGTGCTGGATCCAGTTCTCAATTCACCGCAATTCACCCAGTACTCAAGGGAGATGAGGAACTGTGTCTTTGTAGTCCACCAGACGTACGTAAACGTAAAGCTAAGAAGATAGTCTGGGTGAATTGCGGTGTTAGTAGATGGGGTGCTGGTTAGGACCGGCGTCTGAAATCCTGTATCCAAGTATCTGATGTCACTACCAGAACATTGCTTTTAAACTTGAAGCCCTCAAAGAAGCCTGTAGCACCACAGACCTTTTTCATTCATCACTTGTTCGTGCAGGACGCGTAAATAAAGCGTAAATCTCATAAACATGAAACTAATGGAAATGAACGTCATTACTTCGAGATGAACCCCAGTTGCATTCAGGAATGTAAACTCGTGGCACTTAGTTCATGGCGAAACATCTCTTGAATGAGTTGCCAGTAGGTAGGAAATTCGACGTCGTAGTTGTCAGAGTCATGCCCCCACTGAAAACCAGGCAAAGAAGCTAATTTCTTGCATCTCGGTTCTCTTCTCATTCCGTATTGATAAGACGAGACAAAGTTCACACAAAAGTGACTGCTGTGCAATTGTAGCATCATCGTTCTCTTTCACCTCCGAATTTTAAACTATAGCAAATAACGCAGGGCTCGTCAAAAGGTACACGCAAGACCCTGCTCTCGAGATTCTTAAGAACGTCATTTACCACCAAGGGCTGCACTATCTGGAAACCTAAAGAGCATTATAGGCCAGGCTCCTAAGTATCGAGTTGTGAAGCCCGCTATCCTTGTAGATCCTGCGCTGTCGTTTCGTTTCATTGCCTTCAGTAGGGACGCCAATCTGTACTTTCTACTCTCTTTTGTTATATTTATCTTTAAGTCTAGTCTTCCCCGTACTCAACTATACTTCTCTTAGCTTGTCAGTACTTGTCCCCGTCATCTCCACTCATGTTATCTCCAATACACTCTTGTGATCTGTAAATTATATTGTCACACTTCACCAAATTTCTGTGAGGGATCTCCCACGTGAAGATACACAGCCTCCTTCTCAACTGTGCTGCTGTTGAGTTTGATGCGCCCGATGAGTCAATTATACTCTCACCATTCGCCACAGAGAAAAAAATATTTGGTCTTCCACTGACTATGATAACCTGAGTAAGTTTTGAACTGATTTGCTTTTTCTCAAAAAAAGCTCTAACGATTCTAAATAAAGTTTTAGTTTGGACAGTTCGGCAATGTAAAACGTTTAAACGTGGGAAAATTACGTGAACGGTACAATAAATTAACATTTCGACCGATTAATTACTGAAATCTATTACAGTAAATTTGTTTCTGTATAAATCCCGCCATGCGACACCGCCGTTCTCACAGAACTCTCGTTAACTGTTCATCAAGTCACCTAAATATTAAGTGATGCTTATCAAATGAAAAGGGATGCCCCACTATAAACGAGAATCTTTCCAAGGAAAATATTGGTCGGGTTATTCAATGAAGGTTGTGAGAGAAGTAGGGGAAACCCAACCGATCCCGGAATGTTAATCATGTTCAGTTCACCAGATTCATTTAAAAAATGTGAAGAACTAGTTGCTAAAGTGATAGACATCGGCGAATAGATTAATAACAATTAACAAATAAAAGTAAATTATTTAATTTTAAATAAAACCGTGTTTTTTTGTAATGCTTAAAACTGACAAACACGCTAGGGTTAATTTTGCAGACATATTGGAAGTGATATTATGAAACAAGCATTTTTCTTTGCACGCTCAGTATATTTGAGGCCATAGCCGTACGTGAATGCACAGCCTGGCCCCTATGTTTTGTAAACCAACAGACTCGATTGAAATAAAAATAACTGTCTTAAATTCAGCTCGTCAAACTCACGATAGAGCTGAACAGTAATTCAGAGGAGAACATCTTCTGAGTATAATCCTAAGAATAACGTTCTGTGTCATCTGTTAAGAACCCAACGAAGCCCCATACTATAATACGGAACTTAACTAATGACAAATTGTTCTCAACTGTAATGCACACAAAAATTCTGTAGACATCGCTTCGTCGCTTCTTTGAGTAATTTCATGCCACTGTTTCAACATGGTGCTTCAATTTAAGTTTAAAATTGAATTGGTCAAATATAAAACCAATCTACATTCTCAGTGGTAGCAAGTCACTACAGCAACAGGATTCCCTTTTACGAAAATATAGGTAACGGTGAAATGACAATCCTGAGGACCAAGAGTGACCATGATTAGAAAATGAAAACTTGATTAGCGAAGTTTCATCAACATTAAGGCACAAACAATTAACGTCCGTCCGGTGCTTAACCAGGAATAAGTTTTAATTTATTGTTAGTAACAGTTCGGTATGTTCCTTTCCACTAAATACAACGGCACAGCCAAGTATCTCGCCATCCAGTTTTAGATTTAGCGCGAGTCATGTTTAAAAGGAACAATATCGGACCTAATACAGTTCCCTGTTGCACTGCACATGTTTAATTCTCGTAACCTTGAGGCGATATAACAAATAGGATCCAATTAACTTTAAGAGTAGCCCACATTATTTCACAATTGTACAATTTTTGGAGTAGAATTGCGTGATTCACCGAATCAAATGTAAAGCGTCAAATCAAGAAAACATCATACGCACTGAAGCCCTGCTCTAATTTATGAGTGATGATGTCATTTACCCTGTACAAGGCATCGTCAGCACTCATGCTCTCTCGAAAACCAAATTGATTTGCAGAAATCACCTCAAACAGGCCCTTTTTTCGAGCACTTCTCAAGTATTTTATAAATCGGCAGGGTGAGAGCTATGGGCCTATAATTAGTTTCCATCTTGTCACCAGAGCTTTCGAAGGAACCACAACAGTCTTTTTGAACTGGCACTATGCAGTTGAGTGGCATTCCCAAACCCAATAGCAGCCTTTTTCCGTCGTACAAAACATCTGAATAACGTTCAAAAGCTCTTTAAATTAACTAAACTTGGGTTCAATATTACCTTCCTCAGGAAAACGGATCGACTCAAAACTGTGTACAATTTGAATTTCTTGAAATACAGTGAAATGAACAGTTTTTTCTTGTTCTGAAAAGCAGCCATTCAGCGCAAACGTTCTTCGTCTAATAAATTTCAAGCGGTATAACCAATTTTTCCTGTCGCGTCGTTCGAAATCTCCAAAAGTTTTCTTACCTGGAAGGAAATGAAAGGTTAATTTTGCTGCAAGCATACCAAACATTTTGGTAAGCAATGCCAAACAGATTGTTCAATGTCAACGACAAGCGTCTAGCTGTGTGGCTTTTACTGGTAGTTGCATGTCAGATCGAGATTTGGTCACTATTTAAATTATGTGGGAAGTCCCTGTCGTGTTTTCATGGAAACTGGTAAGGCGACTTTTAATTCGATTGGACTGTACAGTTGTTGAAAGGCGATTTCGTTTTAGGCAGGCAATTTCCTCCTTGTCATCACACTCTGCCGACGACTCGTAGCATGGAGTTCAGGTCTGGAGACTTGCAGAGGGCTGATGTGACGCAACGAAGTCAGCTGTTGAGACCTGCCGTCCGTATTATTCGGCTCCTCAGAGGAACGATATCCAGGCGAATTCGATGTCTCGCAGTCAGTCGACTGGAGCCCTGACAGTCCCCTCCGTACCATCCCTTCTCCTACGGGAAGTTGTGAGGATGAAGGAATCCGAGAGCGGAAGGCGAAGGCAAGTTCAACAGCCTTTTCCTCCTCTTCATGAGTTAGTCATCTGCTTTGCTCCCCACTTCCCTCCTCCTACGTTTCAGTTCCGTTCCAGCTCACATTTCCCGCTCCGTTCCGTCCCAATCGAACCCTTTCATTTCTTCGACGTTCAAATTGAACCGTTCCGTTCGGTTATCGTTCTAGCATGGACCTTCGGTTTTGAGGTCGGACGACTTTCTACAAGACCCGAATGTTGTAACTTCGTCTCTTCACTTCTCAGACGAGTTGTAAGTGATTCAACGTTCATCTGCAGCAAATCAGCTTAGAAAATGGAGCTATACCAATCCCAAGTTGATTCGATTTCTCGCTATGCGTACAGGCACAACACCCGTGTACAGAAATGTTCGTCAAAAACAAAATTGAGCGTTAGAAAAATAATTTTCTGATGCTTTGTCTCTCATCTTAGTATGGTTGGAAACGTAGCTGTGAAGAATATAA
Organism: Pachypeltis micranthus; assembly: GCA_020466155.1. NCBI lineage: Eukaryota > Metazoa > Arthropoda > Insecta > Hemiptera > Miridae > Pachypeltis > Pachypeltis micranthus. The sequence goes on from CM035769.1 coordinate 48,574,217, forward strand.
ATTTGTGTTTCTGCCTCGTAACCCCCTCCCCCCACTTACATGAAAAAATGGCCATTACCGTGTATAAACTCGGAACATTGTGAGAACGTTTGATATTAAGTGCTTTACAGATCAATATTAACGTCACTGTGATGTTCTCAACGAAAGAAACGATGTAGAATAGCCAGATGATGAGGTTAAGGTCACTTGACGCTCTAATCCCTTTAATTCACGTTAATGACTTCATAGACATCCGTGATTTGTATGTGACCACAAAAACTGGTCCCTGACATCTTTGAACGGAATTTGTAGTCCTCAATTGAAAAGAAATGCTTAAGTATAAGAACGTAGTGTCAACTGCCACTTGGGCTATTCATAGTGGGCGACCTAAGGAAAGTTGGTCTCCTGTCGTATCCTAAGACTTTACCTTTAGCTTTTGTCTAGTCAAAGATCGAAATTTTGAGATCGTTTGAAACTTGTAAGTCAAGATTAGTAGACATTTACCCTAAGCATTTCCTCAGAGGTCAGGCTGACGTTCTGTAGCGTTGTGCTGTCAAGGAAGCCGCTCGTATATTCGAATCGGGTGACGAATCGTTCGTATGCTGTTTGATGACCTCTCCTTACTTTCTGCTTTGCTTTTAATACTGCAATCATTCAAAAAAACGTCTACTGCGATGCATCTCACAGCTTTTCTCAGCCCCAACATTCCAGCTACCAATCCAATTAATTATTATCCAATCTGTAAACTTAACTGATACTTATGCTGCCAGCGTAATTAAAAATCCAACGGATCAGTAATTAATTGAGCTGTTGTCATGATTTTTAGGGGGAGATTCGTGTTTACGACTCTGGAATTATAGCAAACATTCTGCAAAAAGAAGTTAGTCAAATAATGACGTTTGAATTCTGTAATTGTTGAGGTTCCGATTATCATACTACCATCAATGCTCTGCTGTTATATACTTGTATGTAGTTCATCGGACTACCACTCTGATTTTTTAGGTACGTGTTATATGAGCGCGACAAACATCAGGCGCAATGGAGGCTCTCCTGGGGAAAAATAGAATCCTCAACACAAAATGCTCCACGTATCAAGAATCCATAAGGATAATAACAAAAACAATAAATCCAGAAAAGAAAAAATAATTATAATAGTAATAATAAACGTTCATCCCCCACAATCCCCTGGTTCTGCCCTTAACACCCAGTCTGCTCTTGATGAGCTGAAGCGGAATCGGGGGAAGGATTCTGAGTTTGGTGACCTTCATGATGAGCATGTGCCTGATTCCCAATAGCGCTTGACATAAGGTGGCCGTTGCGCGAAACAGAGAATCCTATACGATGACAGTATTTTTCTTTCCATTTTGTAAGGCGAGGAATGTAAAGTACTGTACCATTGGGCGAACCAGTTCCTTATGGGACATGCCGGCTTCAATACCTGGCTGCATTTCTTCTTTCTTGAAGATTCTTCAGTCTTGTATTTTCTTCTCTACTGCAATTATCTGCGGGGCAACAATTGTTGGATGCGCAGTTAAATCTGTGAGCCCTGCCTGTTTAAGGCAAAGCTTCAATTGCTCGACCTGTGTGTAGGGTACCGGATTCCATAGGTATTAACAGTATTAAAGCCCCACATGGTCTCACAAAGCAGCTTCTTCCGACGTGGCAACATAGCTGTGTGAATAACTTGTAAATTGATGAAAACTTGCCGTATCTGTTGCTGGTCTGCTGGCTGAATGTGGCATGATTAACTCATGAGCACAACTGATACAACCCCTTGAATCGTGTGTTTTCAGCCTTAGAGTTAAGTTAAAGTCGCCGTGAGATGAACCAGACCTGTGCACCATCTCGAATAGGATACTCTGCTGCAGCACAAAAGTTTCCACTTTGCAAGCCCTTCGATCGACTTTGAAGAGCTTCCAAGGCGCATTTTTCCTTCACTTGGCCGACCTCCCAACCTCTTACTTCCAATTGGCAACTTTCGAAACAGCTGCACGTAGCGACTTGGTAATTTTTGTTGGGGAAAGTAAGTGGGGGAGAGATGGGAGTGTGCTGAGTCAAGAAACCGGTTCTTAATATCCTGTGTCCATTGTTGCTTTTCAATTCTTCTCTCCGCTATTTTCGCTATTGGTCTCCGCTCGGTCAGACGAGGACACTTCCTTATTGTTGCCTCCAGAAACAAAGGCAACCCATACAATGCATTTCCAATAGACCCGACATCCCTATTTTTCCTTCCGCACGAAATATCGTATTTTCTGAGGAGACGGGTTTCAATAAGGTCCCTGGCCGTTCGGATCCCGCGGTTTCAAGGACCTCAGTCTCGAATTGGATGCGGTCAGGTTGATATCTAACCTCTAATTTGCGCCTTCATTGCGTCTGGAGGTTGTTTCTCATTATTCTCTTCCCGGGGTCCCTCAAATAGCTCTTTTGTTCTACATCGAATAAAAGCGAGACAAAGGTTTGGTACATCATCATCATGCGCTATCCTTAGTCTCTCGAGGATATAAAGGACACCTTGTGGAGTTGTGTGGTGATTGCACGACACTAGAACTATTCGCGGAGGAGATTTTCAGGGTTCCACGCAGTTCGTGCAATAGTTACGAGACAATATGGGCAGCTCCCACTAGCCCAGGAGTAAATGATCTATGTAGCCTTCAGACTGTTCCACAAGTGGGATATGCACTGCGGTCGGATGACCTATTGTGTTCCCAGTCCTAATGTCTTACAGGTCAATCACTAAGGAAAGCCAGGTAGTTCCTGCAGAGTTTTCATTGGTATCCACCCTGGAAAAAGTGGTACCAAAGACCAGAATTCGCTCTCTCTCAAATCTCCGGCACTGGGCCAGGACATGGTAGGGAGTCTCCTCATCCGTGCCATACCACCTACATCGAGGGGTTTCGACTATACCCATAACATACGTGTGTTTTTTCATTCTGCTTCCCGGTGATGAACCCAACAATGTGCCTCAAGTCCTTCCTCTCCATTCTCAAAAGGTTGTCTTATCTCACCTGATTGCTCTGAGACAAAGCGTTTGGAGTGCCTTACTCCTGCAGCATTGCAGGTCTGATGCAGTGTTCTGGCATGTTCTCCCACAGCCTTCTTGACTAGTGACAGAGAAATCCTACAATGGGGCAGTGGCCCAATAGGTACCATAGACGAACCACGTCTGGCTAGATGGTCCGCTCTCTCATTTCCAATGATCTCCTTATGCCCAGGAATCCATTACCCATTAACTCTATTCGCACTTGCTAAGGAGTTAAGCCACATCCTGCACTCTTGCACCAATTTTAACGTTGTGCAGTAACTCATCAGCGCCTTGCACGACGCTTGACTATCAGTCAATATGTTGATAGTTCTGTTGCTACAGCCTTTCTCATGCATTAAGATTGCTCCGACGATAATAGCATAGATCTCTGCTTGAAAAACCGTTGGAGTGGGACCTAGGGCAATGTGCGTCTCACTCCTTCCAGAGCCACTTATCCACATCTGTATAGATGTTAATGCCATTGCGAGGCCGAAACTGACGCCTCTCGCTGTTCCATGGACCTCCCACTGGCTGCACATTATATTTCCTTTCGAACTCATACATGGGGATCGTGTCTGTGATCATGCTGAGCTCCTTATAGGTCTCCAAGCTCCTGAATATAGCCTGGTGTCCATTAGTCGCCTGTGGCACCTGAGCTATACCGAGCCTGGTGAGTTTGTATGCTACCTTCATCGCCTCTGCCTTGACATAAATGTCCAGGGGAAGAAGGTCGAACAATCTCTCCATGGTGATGATAGGTGTGAACTTCACCACCCCCGCTATTAGTAAGCACCCCAGCCAGGCTGCTGCTATTCTCTCCAATGGAAGCTCTATGCAACCACACAATCGACCCATATGAGATGATTGGTCTCACAATGGCTTCGTAAAACCAGCAGGCTATTCTGGGCTTTAAGCCCCATGTCCTCCCGCACATTCTTTGACACGTCCACGGGGCTGTTGTCGCCTTTTTGATTGTGTATCTGATGTTCTCTTTCAAGACTAGTTTCCGATCCAGTATCACATCCAGATACTTGACCTGCTCACTGAGCTGAATTACCTTGCCCATCACTATCTGCAGCCTCAGACCTGACAGTTGTATTTGCTTTGTGAACGGCGCTATGACCGTTTTGGCTGGGTTGATGGGCAGCCCCATCTCCCTGCACCACAGGCACACCATCCGTAAGGCCGCCCCCATCAGGTCTGACAGCACACTTTGCACTCTGCGCCGAATGAGCGCAGCCACATAATCAGCGTATCCTTGGACATAAAACCTGGCCGCATTGAGTCTCCCAAGTAGGGAGTCAATCACTAGGTTCCAGAGGAGCGGAGATAGGACCCCTCCCTGAGGGCATTCCCTCTCAGTCCTCGCCCTGATCGAGCAGTTTCCCAGAGAGATTTGGATCTCTCTGCTTTCCAGTACAGCGATGATCCACCTTATAGCATTTCTATTGTCATTAAATTTGACCAATGCCATTTTGATGCTGCGTATGGAGGTTTGTCAAAGGCTCCTTATATATCTAGAATGGCCCCTAAGGCATCTCCTTGTTCCCCATTGACTCTTCTAGTTTCCTAACAAGTGCATGCAGTTACCGCCACGGGTGTCAGTCTCAAGCAACCTCAAGGATCACCTGTCAAGGATCTTCTCCACAGTCTTGAGCAGGTAAGATGTGAGGCATATCGGTCGGAAAGTCTTGGTTTTCCTCGTATGAGTCCCTTCCGGGATTTGAGGTGATATGGTAAATGATTTAACTCTCTTACAGATTTATCCATAATAACGTGAGTTTCAGCCATTTTTGAGAAAATGTGAAGATTCGTAGAATTACAATGTTCGATGTACTTTAGTCTATATCCGAAATATTTGTGGAGGCAAAAATGTGGGTATGTGTCGTTAGAAAACACTCTGCCAGGTTGTTCAAATTCACTTTGGCATTTGGCATTGACATTTTTTGGCACATTGTCTTATTTTCGTTGAATGGTTAGTCAGAAGAACATTTGTGTAAATCAGAAAGCAGGTATTGACTTTTTAAAGATACTCTGTAAGTGATTTAAATCGCTCGAGTTGAACAAAAGAGAGCGAAACCCCCTCGTTAGAAGTACATTTTAGTTCATCTTCCCTTCCCGTGATTGGAAAACGCTCAGATCCTATCCCGCTCTTGGTATATCTGTGGTGACACAAATACTAAAGTGGACAATGTGAAGAGCAATAGTAAAGCAAAACGGGAGATGGCGGCTGGAGTTTTAGTGCTCCAAGACTAGCCGCTGTAACTGAAAGAAACAAGTATTTTTCCGTTCTCGCGCAGAAAAATCCGACGAACTTTTCTCCTCCGTAATTTATTATCCTGCCAGAAGCAAACGCATTAGGAGCACTTGCACGGGGGAACGATTAGAGGGAAAGTGTTACAGCTCACCGAGGGGTTGGCGCAAACAAAGGACCAACGTCCACAGGTTCCTCCCAAGAGCCAGATAACAACTTGGGGTCTTTCTTGTACTATCCTCGGAAAAGGGTTGCCGTCTTGGCCCTCTCGAACCTTATAAATCTAAACAACAAAAAAGGCGTTACGAGATATTAATAACCGGACGAACGTTTGGCTCTGAAGTGGCCAGAGGGAGAAATGGCAGTATTGTTAAGGATGTTGACAGGTAATGCAGTGGAATGTTAGGAACTTGAAATGGCAATTGAACAACGCACTAACGCGTGCTGTGACTGTGTGAAGGATTTATGTAACAAACGATAATAGTGTACAATATTCCTACTTCTCTCCTCTTCGTTCGCCTTCCTCAAGCCCTGAATCCAATTTGGGCGCCATCCTTCGGTTTTGTGTGTACTCGTCTCAAAGTTCCAATTTAGTATATTTTGCATTTGAAGAAATTTATTCGTGGACTCTGACAATGGTGTGTATTAAGAGGGATTTCAGGTAAGTTAAGTCGTCACATAATCATCCCGTTAATTCCCGACTCGTAGGCTCCGCGCTAGGTTTATTGGTGTTTTCAGTTGGTCGTAATTCTTTGTTACATATCCTTATGAGTTTTGTCGAGTTATCATTGTTTTAAGAATTTATTATCGCACTGCCGACTTTGGGTGGTTACAGTTCTGCCATTTGTGATTACCCAGAACGGAGTGCCTCGTTCCAAGACGTTTCAAGGGAAAGTTATGTCAGTTGTACCTTGGAAGCGGTTAAAGGGAAAGGAATGTTCGAAATTTCGCCACTTCACCTTTTATTTCCACTTTTAACGAAGAAATTTGGGAGGAAGATGAGGTAGACAAGTAATAAAAATATCCGGTGCTACGCATCACACAACTTTCCTCACCACCACGTGCGTTCAACGATTTTCCGTTCTTTATAGCTTTAGTGCTCATTGTTCTGCCCTTATTGAGTAATTATCGCGCAGTATGATATTTTATAACCGGTATTAAACTACCATGCGTAGTTAACTTCTCGGAGTATCAACACAATTTTTCTTAGTAGGATTCACGTGAAAACAACTGCATCAACGTCTATTTCCGTCGAGATTTTTTATAATTTATTGTGCGTCATTGACCCTCGTTCGAAAACTTGTATTATCGTAGTGTTTGAATCTGTGCGCGCAATACATTTTATCAAAATCGTTTGAGCCGTTGTTCAACGCAAAAACAAAAACCTTCGGCGTTATTCTGACCGCTAAAATTACTATAGTTAGTTTCGTGAAAGATATAGCTAGCGAAGCGTTGAGCTCCATTTCTCATTGTGATTCCTCACGCGCTGATACGTATTAATGGAGCCTATCCCTCGACAGCCAGAGATTTCCAGTTCAATGTTTTCCTCCCTCGCTTGAATTCTTTTGGAAAAAGGCGAGCAAATCCCTGTTTATTAACCCCTTGCCCCGATATTGTCTTCAATGACGATCTGAGCAAATTAGGTTGCTTTGATTAAATATTGAAAGGAGTTCGATTCATTTATTTAATTTATTCGATTAAAGTCAAAGTGGGTGTTATTAATTCTTAGTTTCGTTTTCTTATTTCCTCCTCGAGAAGATTTATTTATTTACTTATTTTATATCTGAGGTGGTTTAATGTGTTGTTGTCTGATTAAGTATTTTGGGCCATGACACGAACTAAAGGGCTGAGGTGGCTAAAAGAATTCAGGGTAGGTTTTCTGGCTGAAGGTAGGTGGAGGCTCCAAGTAAGATGAAGAGCATAGCTCCAGTGAAGTGAGGTTGATGCTTAATACTTTTACTTTTACTTTTGCCCTTTCGCCGATTCTCATCAGTTTATTTGAGTTTTGACGATAAGATGTCAATAATCAAATTATAATTAAAAACCGTTGTCAACTCAGTGGAACTCACGAAGAAATAATGAAGATATATCTATGTAAAACTGACAAATTCAGTCAGGATCAGGCAATATTTGTGTATTTTTATTTTACACCCATGGCTGAGACCTCCCCCTACATAATAAGGGTGGAACTCGAGTCATCGCGACGGAGTTCTTCAGTATTGTTTGTTGTTTCTGCTGCACGTTCTGTTACGTCATTTAGAGTTCTTGAAAGAGGTATTGACGAAATCCTTGACACCTGATTCTCGTTCACTAACGTCTTCACATCTAAAGGTCTTCATGACCTCTCCTCGCTCTTTCGCTGCTCTTAGCGAGAGCTCCTGGTTCTGCGTTGTTACAGATGGATTTCCCACATCCTCTCCTTCCGAACTGTTTCCGCTCTTTTTAAGATGTCCTGGTTTTCAGTTAGCGTAAATGAGAACTAGTAGTAAACGTCAGGATCTTCCTGCGCCATTTTTCTCTGCTGACGGTCGCCCCTGAGCTTTTCGTGTTCAGATATTCAAGAAAAGAATGAATAGCCCTTCCCATTACCTCAACGTCTAGCCTATTCACATCATCAACATTTCTTTCCCTCATAGTTTTGACAACAGTGAGGTACAACGAGCACAGGGCTCCCTAGACTCACCACGCCTTCCCAGCCGTTGGATTTACCGTTCGGCCTCTCAGCAAGTTTTACGTGGGTATTGTACTGAAGGCTCAGGAAAATAAAAGTTTTCCGGAACCATGAAATTAAGACTGTTGGCTTCGAACATTTTCTAAGAAAACCTCGTTTCAAAAGAAAGTGAGCCTCGTTCTCTTCTGGTTCGGTCACGTAGTTCATGAACCCGCCTCGGAGAAGTTGACAGGTCAGGTTTTTAGATAACAAGGAGCAAGAGTTGTCGGGTCTATGAAGAAAAACAAGAGAGACGGCGCACGTAGCAGTAGTAAAACTACATCAAAACTAATCGTCCATTTTCGTAGTGTGTTTGTTGGGCGACCTATCTCGAGAGAAAATACCGAAAAAGTCTGTTCGTCGTTCTAATTCTGCACATTCGTTCGGACCGCGGCCGATTGAAAAATCCTGTGTATGTTGCTTGTTAGCTCTAACGAACAGGAATGCGGAGGGAGCGGTGGTTTGAGGTGGATGGTCCGGCGGCTGATCAGAATCACGTCCACAGGTCCTTTTAGTCGCTGGTGCATCGCAGAAGTGAATCAGACACGACGAATACCTTCACCACGGACATTGCGGGCGAATTATTTGTTGAAAAAGATAATGAGTTGATTAAATTTCATATGAAGGCAATTCTTCTTCCCCTAAACTACGCATTGTGAGGTATCACTAGCGCCCTTCCCTTCATTCGTAAGTGGGAGCGTCTCGTGAACCAAGTCAGTCGATTGGGACACACCTTAACAATTCTCAAAAAACGTCAAATCAATTTCGCTACCAAGAACCTTGGTCCCAACAAGACGACAGTTCGTCGTGGGGAAAATTATGTGGTCGGCAGTCTCACGAAGGCCCTCAATGTCTGCCAAGTAATTCTGCTTCCGCAGAGCACCGACCACACACGGTGGACAAACTTAATCATCATCATCATCCTTATTAAAACGTTTCACTTCACTTTTTAACATTCCTTTAGGATTAACTCCCCAAATGTTGAAACAACGATCCGAAACGCTCTGCAAAAATGGAAGGTAACAATTTACAACTTCAGTGGGGGGAGAGCAGCTTGTGGACGTGCTCGTGTAAACGTCTCTTCCAAAAGTGGTCTGGGCCTGGTTGTCAAGGCTACTTTGCCTTTACTGATGATCGCTGACTCCTGATCCTTATCAGAAACATCTCCCAAGTTTCAAACGAGCTTGCACCGCATCCAATTAAGGAAGGATTTCGCGCTTCAGCGTCTTCAGGTCGATCAGAAATGGTCTCAAGAGTCGAAGATGGATTCAAACGTAATTTGCGGCGAACTAACGCGAGATCACGAATAATAACCGAGTTTGTTGACACATGCGGGGATTACGTGGGCCATGGTCTAGATGATCCCGTTTAGAATTTCGCATCGTCCCTGCTTCAGCGCATGGTCGAACGTTTAATCCTACAGACATCCATTTACTGTGCCTTAGTGGTCCGCTGCAGTTTCAATCTGTAGGATCTACTATTAATTATTTCCTAAGACTTTAATCTAATTCGAATCAAAGCTCCGTACGCTCTAACTCGAAATCCTCGCTTCAACCCTGACTTCTTCAGATGTCCAGTTTTGTTTTAATGAGTTACGCTCTGAAATAACGCGAAATCAAGAGTAATAACCAATGAGGTTGCAGATATGCGGTGATTAAGCGGGTTATGGACGAATAATCCCTGTAACTTTTTTGTAAGTTTTATTTATCATGTATTGAGTCGTCTGTGTGTTGTGATCGTGGTTTCGTGATGATCCATGATTTGGTTATATTGGGAGAGCTGCCCTGTATTCGGCCATTTGCCTTATCGAAGTCGGGGGAAAAAGGTTTTGGTCAGCAGTCCCACGTCTGCCAAAATAGCAACCAACGGGCTCAACTTTTCTTATCATTCAGCGATTTTTATCGGTCCAGCGCCTAATACAATCTGTTTTTCGTTCAGTTGATATGAACTAGGTAGGATATGCCGTTTTATATTGTCGACATCGACAAATCTTCCGGAATTTATTGCGTTGGTCCGTGTTGGAACTGCTCTGATTTGATCATCCTGTGGGAATAGAGCGTGCTCAACCAAGCGCTGCTTGAAAGAATAAAAAACTGCGCCCTAGGACTTGAGAGTGGACTTGCAGACTAAGCCATTCAGCAAGCAGTGACAACAGACTTGTGGCAGCTCTATGCGCCTCGTAATAAGTTCTCTTCTCCGAGTCATATTATAAAGGCCGTTTATTCTAATAAGCGGCCTTTATTACGTAAGCACCCGAAGTGTAACATTAGGAGGATCCTTTGGCCCATTGTTGTATCTTCATCTTGCCAAGATATCAGTCTCAACCTCCAATTTCTTCCTTCCTTTCGTCAAAGCTGACTCATCCTCTTTTCCCGCATTACTATGGAAATCGGGTTTCCTACCCAGTTTCCTCGACGAAGCCTGCGTCACGCTTTTCCCTCTTCCCCCTAAAAAGCTGTTAGTTCCCTCGCAGCGCCAGCAATGGGCCTGAGCAAACATCGCCCCGTTCGTGTATCGTTTACTCTCAGAGCCCCTTTTCCCACTTTTACGGGTTGATCCGGACATTTTCCGCTCGGTGAATAAAATATCCCTCAAAGTAACTTCGTTCGCTCGGGAAAGTGTTGTTTAGAATCGATGAGAAGATCATTTTCTTTCCGTCGCCCCAATCAGAGCTGTAATTCTATTATCCGAATTCTGAGTACTATTTGAATTGGAATAGCAACGATAACAGTCGAATGGACGCCGTGTCGTAGAGCGTCAGGCACAGCTCACATGACACTTGCGAACTTATCAAAATCTATTCGCTCTTTTTGTGCGTAGTATCAATCCTTACAGCTCCGCTATGAGATATTCAGCTATTGGGAACGAACACTAAAGATTCCCTCTTTGCTCAAATAATTCTCTTAAAACATGGTTCCCTGAAAAAAGATTCATCAAAAATGTGTCCCAAGTGATGCACATGTACAGTTATCAAAACTCCAAATGCAAGTGGCATAACGGTGAATTAAAATTCTCATTCTCGGAAAAATGACAAGGGCATCACAATAAATAGTCAACGACTTCGGAGCTTTTAAAGCAGTTTTGTCCGTATAAATCCCGCACATATGATATTAGCATTCTCCGCAAAAATCGCGTTGGTAGTTGAGTAAGTTACCTACGCAATGGTAGCTCAACAGCGATTATGAAATTTGGGAATTTACTACCACCTTTTCGCGTTCCAAATAGTTTTGTTCTCAGGAACTCTTGATATTGCAATGGTAAGAAGGAAACTCAAAAAATTGCTTCTCTAGCACTCTAGAACGAAGTTGAGTAAAAGCGTCTGTACATCGATAGCGATCCTCGTCCGGTAGTCGACGATTGGCGACAAAGACGTTCCCTGCGTCCGTACCGTCGGCGTAGGTTCAATAAGGTCGAGTTTCCAGTTGGTTGGATTTGCCAAGGACTTCCCTGCACCTCGCACAGCTGGCCTCCTTGACGTCCCTCAGATTCCACTCTCGTGAGAATTATTTCATTCTACTCTTAGGAACTGCAGCCAATTCTATAGCGGATGTGGTGAGGAAATACCGCTCGCCAACTGTTTGACTTGTTCGATTGTAGGAGAGTTCTGTCGGGCGGTTGAGAAACTTGAATGAGGAAATAAGAATTATACACGACGATACTTACTCTCTTTATTAGTGCGGGGTAATGATGAAGAGAGTGTTGATTGCCCATGACCAAATCACTAGTATTAGAATCGTATATTCATCATGAACTATTCGGGAAATCTAAACTGTACAGTATCACGTAGAGTAAGCGTATTTCTATTAAGATTTTATTTAGACGCCGAATGACTGCTTTTTTCGAAAAGAAAAAAAATGTGCGGAAGTACCGATTTCCATCGAAATGCCTGATAATTTATTGGGCTGTACATAATTTGTATACAATGAACACTTTATGTTACGGTAACGTAATTTGCAATTGCTCGCGCTCACAATTTAATCGAAATCGTTAGAACCATTTTTAGAAAAAAATATTCGGTCTTTTTATGGTAATTTTTCGAGCTGTTAGCTGATTTTTTCAACCCCTTCTTTTGGCATCCGGAGTTGACCTGCGGGGCAGATGTCAATATGATTTTTTGAGAAGGATCGTGTTTTCTGGGGAAACTGTGAGAAATGGAAGTAATACGGAAACGGTGGAATTTTGAAGGTTTGCTCTTGAATATCTTATGGGCGGTATTACACTCTTGTCATACAAGTAGTTCATTGGACTACCCCCCCCCCCCCCCCACTTTTTCTAAGATGTGTTATTAAGGCGTATTCATACAAGAAAATTCTCAAAATTGTTAGACTCGTTGTTGAGGAAAATAGCTGGTGGCCGAATTACTTCATTGCCCTTGGCCATAATGAGAAAGCCCCGGGCTCAGGGTTTATTTGTTGAGAATTCAATTGGCACTTCCTGCTAACAAAAGGCTTTGAGAATTATTTCCAATGTCTACAACGGATTTTCCCTTTTTGAACTTTCCAAAATATTCACTTACAACTTTCATCTTTTCCCTGATTCAACCCAAAAACGGACATTCGTCACTCAGCTCTAGCGATATTCAGTGCGTAGTCGTCCACACTCGTCCTCATGCCAGTTCACGTTTCTGGAGACCCCCTCTCCTGTCGTGTGAACTAGTTCTACTAGCTGCTCAATCACAACTCTATCAAGTGACCGTTCAATCAGAACCCTGTCGCGCTGTTCAAGTGACCTTTCCATCAGAACCAGAACTATATTATGGTAATTAACTGACCCTGTTTATCAATACTATCCTCTATCTCGTTCGTTTCATTCGCCAATCAAGTCAAGTTTCTATTGCTCTCCCTTTCTCTTGCACCCTATTGTTGTACCCTTATTTTAGCGGGTCATATCCAATTTTGCTTCAGACGTTTTCTCTCAATTGTGTTCATGGACAGACGCACACAGACTGTTTCCTTAAATGTATCTTATTGCCCACAGCCCTCGAAACCTAAAGATCTAACGAAAGAAAAACATCTATGCCACGGTGTGAATGTTAAGCACCATGGACCATGGGGCTCTGTCTGTTGGGCGCACGAATGGGTGAGCTTGAAATGAGAATTAAATGAACGTGGTGAGCATGCGTGAGGACTGTGTTACACTTCACAGAATAGCGATATCAGGTTGAGTGTGAGTATTTAAACGCGAACAAGGGAACTCTAAATACATGAGATCTGGTTGCATGGGAAACTAAATGGAGCAAGAGAATTGAGTTGAGTTGTGAGTAACATGATACTTGAGAGTTGAATGAGTTGGGAGATTTGGGAGACAACTGTCGTACCCGATAGCTGACAGATGACTGAGTGTTGGAAAGAGCTGTGTATTGTGGAGAGGAATGTAAAATTTAAGGGCGGGAAAAAGATGTTTTGGGAAAGTCCAGAAAAAGGGGAAATTCATTGTAAAGTGGAAATCCTGAAGAGCTGGGCTTTCCACAGGTTGATATGGAACGGTGTTTGGAGAAACAATGGCTTTCCGTAGGGCTAGTTAATACAGCTAATTCAGCTTGCGCTGAACACTGTATGCAATTTTCAATATTTACGAAATATAATTAGCTAAGCAATTTTCTGTTCGCTGTAAAATTGTAAAATATTTTGATTATTTATTTATTTACTGTTTCGAAATAACCCATTCACTTTAATATTTCGATTATCCTTTAAATTGAATATCTTTCGATCCTGCGTGTTAATTCTTACTATTCCAACTCTCGTTCGTTGGTCGATATTTCCAAAGTTAGGGAATTGCGCTTGCGAGTTCTTCGGCAAAATAAAATGTTCATATACTTTTATAAATTAGTACGTTGATTTAAACGCGTAGTTAAAGTTCTACTGCGTGAACTAAGTTACTGTTTTTATATTTGCACGCCTTTCGTGAAACTGTAATGAAAACCAGTTAGAAGTTTGAGTTAAAAGTTTCTCTCTACCTTAAATACTTTTTCTGCTTATTTGCGAACGAACTTTTTCGTCTTCAGCCATTCGGAATAAAGAAACTTATGATTCTTTAGAAATTGCGTTTAGAGCTAACTCGACTTCCGAGGGATTTTACGCTTCCGACTTTCAAAGTTCTTCGAAATGTCTCTGACAACGACAATATAAGTATTAAATGTGAACTGAGACCTCCGGGCCTTGGAATTTGTTCCGGAACTTTCCGGAAGCGGCCGTCTTTCGAAGCTGTTGAGAAAATTGATCAGCGTGGAGTTCAAAACTATTCTATTGTGTCGACTTTAAGGGGACACGGTGACCCAGTATTCGTGTTTTACTTGTACCTCCGTTGTTCAAGTATTTAGAATGTAGTCATTTATAATACAGCGGATGTATTGAAGAGCTTATGAGAGCAGCAGAGTTAACAGGACAGCAAATAGTACCTTTACCTCGACACCTTGGGATCCCAAAGTAAGAGATTCGTCGGCAATATCGAGTTGATGCACAAAAACGTTTTTGTTATGGTTTCAGTGACTCTTTTGTACAGCCGCCGTTAATGACGTAATAACAATCGTAAGGGAAAACTCGACCCTTACGCGCCCATTTCAACTAACTCCTTCATTCAATACCTTTTTCCAGTTGAACACGAAATAATTACAGTGACTCTCGCGAACTTCGTTATTTATTTGCATATGAGGCACCAATGAACAATTCCTCGTTCCAACCGCATTTTCTTCAACTTTAATTTCACTTTTGTACTTCACAACTAGTACATTTCCATTGCTACTATATATCATAAGATCGAATGAACAAAAGTACGAACACAGTCAAAGACATTTTCGAAATGAGAGCCAAATGCTGGTTGGAACGTTATACTTGACGCGTTGATAAACTCTTTATTGAAGCCCAACGGCGCATTAGTTAACTCATGTCGGCTAACTAACTGATGTCAGAAACAAAGGATGTTCGGCAGGTCGAATTAGCTGAGTCTTTGACCTCCAAAATGTCCGTACTAGCTGTAACGAAAAGTCATTGTTTCCCCGATTATCTTCCACCTCTTCAGTTATTTCCGATTGACAACGGATTTCCTCTTTCTTCGGGACTTTCCCAAATTTCCTTTTCCCACCCCTCAATTTACTTTCCTCTCCACAGCAGACAGCTCCTTCCCAATTCATTCACCTGCGAGTTCTCGTGGAAGTTAGTCGTCTCCTGTTTCTCACAATGCACAGTTATCCAATAACTCTCCCAATCGCTCTCCGTCCCTGTCTCTATCCCTCTCTCTCTCCCTGTCTGTCCCTCTCTCACTCCCTCCCTCACTCTCTCTCCCTCAGTTTAATTTCGAGCGCAACCAGTTCACGTGTATGTAGAGTCCCCTTGTTCACGTTTATATACTCATACTCAACTGGACATCGCTATTCTCTGCCAAGTGTAATACAGTCCTCACTCACGCTCACCACTTCCATTAGTTTCTCAGTTTCAAGATCTGCCATTTGTGCGCCCAACAAAGGGTGATGCAACTCCAAATTCACAGCCAGTCACACACTGAACTGTTCCTAAACGCGAAATACCACGATTTTCCCGCCATTTAGCAGCCTTAGCCTCTCTCCAATTGTTATACGGCACATTAACGCACTTTTTTTCCTACACAAAGCCGGTATAATTCCGAAAACATGAACACTTACTTTACTGGCCACAACGTAGTGGATTCTGTCCATTTGAATGGATGTGTTGAATAGTTCTTGCCCGTAGAGATCATTATGATAATTCACGAGTAGTCTTGTATCGTATTCACGCTTTAAATGCAGGTTTGATGATTTATTCTGTTACTTGCAAATCTACTCTCGATGTCTACAGCTATTCTAATAGCTACCACGTACCATGTCCGTCAGTCCGTAAAAAAAGCTGTTGTTGACCTGACGTCATCAGGCGTTTACTTAAGCATTATAGTTAAAATTAAAATTAAAATTAAACATACCAACAGTCATAGAAAATGTCTGTTGGCACGAGATGGGAGATGTCAAACTATTCAGGGTATTTATTGAGGATGCTGTGTCATTCCTGAATTGAATTTTTTCAAAAGCGTAATGATAAACCTCCGAGGTTTTCCGTGTATGGTTTGTAAGAGTTATTTTCTGAGTTACAGGGTTCATTTTGGTGGGGAGCTCTCGCTATTAAAACA
This sequence comes from Pachypeltis micranthus, assembly GCA_020466155.1. Lineage (NCBI taxonomy): Eukaryota > Metazoa > Arthropoda > Insecta > Hemiptera > Miridae > Pachypeltis > Pachypeltis micranthus. The sequence goes on from CM035769.1 coordinate 48,590,315, forward strand.
AAATTAATGAGGCCGTGAACAAGCGCTTCTTTACAAGCCTTACACCCCTTTATTAGGCGTTTTGTCTGACTTAGCTCGGTTAATGTGAGATTCGGTGAGATAATGCGTCTCTGCATCTACGTTTGGCAAGGAGTAGAATTGGCAGTAGAATGACAACCACAGCATAGTTAGGGGCGCATCGCTAGAGGCCAGGGAGGGTAATCGAGTACGTTAGGTAATTACGTAATTAGTTATTTTAATTTTCCTCATTGTATTTTGTAACCTAAATTCAATCCACTCTGTTGAATAGCGATAAGCAGCACATTCATGTAATTTCTGCTTTCGTTTGTTTAATTAAATTAGTTTTACTTGCAATGTAGTGACTGAATCCCCTGGGTCTGTGTGGTGTGGCTGTTTTTCCCTTGGGCCTGACGCAGTTGATTGTAGAAGCTGGAACGGAAGTTAGCTTATCATTTGCCTCGCTAGACGCTGTTACAGTTGAATAAATTATGTCATAAATTTATTATGTTCAGATATATGGTTAATAATAAACTCTTGATCGATTTAGGCGACCGTACATATTGTCATGATCATTTGCTAAATGTGTACTCGTGAGTAACTGTGTAATTTGAATCAACCAAAAGTGATCTTCCTATAGAATAGAAAGGGAAGTTTCGAAGAACATCATTTGAGAAAATGGTCTAACTGAATCTCCCCTAATTTCTTATTTAGCCTGCAGGTTACCATGGGACCCCAAAACAGGGTTACAGGGAAAATATAGTTATCGTCATCAAAACCTGAATTTTTTTTCTAAAAAATGGCTCTAACTATTTTGATTACTTTTTATGTTAAGGCAACTCCAATTAACATTACATTACTATCAAATTCTCATTTGTGGGAAGTTGACGAGAGCAGCGCAGTAAATTATCAAATATTTCGATAAAAAGCGAATTCTCGCTCATATGATACTACCGTTTCCCAAAAAATCAGTGTGGTAGTCAAATAAGCTACCTGTCGGGGGTTAATAATGGTCATTAGGTACAGGAGTGACCGCAGAACTTCCGCAATTCACACATTATGTTGTTTTGCTGTCTAACTTTTGTCACAGTGTTTCCCCTTTAATTCAACAACTGTTTACTCGAACTGTCCCATTAATTACCTGCACGGTAGTTTTTCAATGAAGATCTTGGCATATGTACCAGCAGCACAATACATTCCGGAACTTTAAGCGCTATCACTTTCTACGTAGAACGTCACGTAATGTTTTACTTAATTTGTATCAATTGAATGAAAAGTAGATTGAATTGGTGGGCCAAAGCCGTGAAAATCGCTCAATAGGCGTGGGCTTAAGGAAAGTTCTGTGATGGGTCACAGCAGATATCCAGGCAATATGATAAATTTAACTCTTATAACGAAGCGCTTTTAACGTGGCTACCTTGCAGAAACACATCGACGGATGAAATTATAATTAATTCTACTCATAACGTTGATATACAATAACTGTCGGTCTAGAGAAGCTGTTTATTTTATCATGACTGACTCAAGCAAGACAATTCTCATTAGAGTTAATTTGAACAGTTCATTTCATTGCGATTGATAGGAACAGCAAACCTAAAATTCAGGGTACTTAGAAAGCTCACCAACTGATAAGTGAACGTGTAAAAAGCTTTACGTTTGATTTGGTAGAATGTTTATTTTTTCATTTATGGATTCTTTAGAATAGTTATTATTTCATTTCCAACAAACATGTAAAACAAAAAAGAAGTGCTTAATATAGTTAAATAAACTATCATTAATGTTTATTGTATTCAGATGTAAGCCGAATTCTATTCTCATGTTCTATGTAGAACATACCTTCATCCAACTATGATAATAAACTGTTCTCTTTCTTTTCCCTTGTTGGGCACTGTTGGACGCACGAATGGGGGAGCTTGAAACTGAGAAATAAATGAACGTCGTGAGTGTGGGTGAGGACTATATTGCACTTGACAGAATAGTAGAATAGAAGTGGTGGGAGAGGGAGAGAGAGTGTTGAGTTGGGAGAACTGGGGGACTATATCGCGAGAGCTGAAGGATGACTGACTCGGAGCTGTCTGTTTGAGAAGAGGAATGTAAAGTTGAGGGGTGGGAAAAGATAGTGGAGAAGTCCAGGACAGGAGGATATTCGACGTCAATTGGAAATAACTGATGAGTGGGACTTCCACAGGTAAAAACAAAAAGGTTGAGATAGAAAGCTGTTTGGGAAAACAATGACTTTCCGTAAAGCCAATCAGTACCATAGTGTAGGTGCAAGCGCGGATATTCCGAAGGTCAAAAACCCAGGTAATTCCTCACTATAATGAACAGGCACTATAATGAGTTATAGTTAATATAACTCCCTCGTTATACGTTATAAGGGATCTTAAGGGATCTGTATGGTTGCTTTCCTTATCATTTAGTGTTTGTGAATACTGGCTGAGGCCGAGTAACATTTCAGCCTTTCTGGACGTGGCATCGACTCATAAAATTGGGTGTAATGTCACCAGTTAGGCTACTATCAGGTCGTTTTCATACTATTGTCAAGTAGCCAATGACATGTTATTTTTGTTTGTTTCAGGTGAGATTCATCGTAGCGTTACGGTATGTTTACTTTCAAGTTTGATGTAATTCGCAATTAACGGCTCGTCGGACGCCCCTTAATCGTAATGAATTCGTAAGTCTTTTTGCGTATTAATTTTCGTGTAGTACTCATAAGATGAATAATAAACTTAAAACCTATTTACACTGAGCTTTGCATTCATTTGCAAGCATGGTGCGGGTGCGATGTAGACGCTCACCACTCTGTCGGCTGTCAGTTTTTCCTCAAACGTCTTGTTGAAACGTGCTTCAGACTTCTTTTCAAATGTTGGCTTTGCAAACGTACCCTCTGTTGGGCGCACGAATGGCGGAGCTTTAAACTGAGTAACAAATGGAAGTGGTGAGCGTGAGTGATGACTGTACTACACTTGACAGAATAGCGTTATCAGTTTGAGTACGAGTGTGTAAATGTGAACAAGGGGGCTCTCTATACACGTGAACTGGTTCTAGAACACTAAGTGGTCGGAGAGGGAGAGGGAGAGAGAGGTGTGAGTAGCTGGACACTTGAACAGACGAATAAGTTGGGAGAGCTGGAAAACACCCGACTTTCGAGAGAACTTGTAGGTTTGGGAGGAACTGTCTGTTGGAGAGAGGAATGTAAAAAACAGGGTTATTATTCAGAATGAATAATAAACCACAATGAGGGGTGGGAAAAGGATATTGGAATGTCCAGGAAAGAGGGAAATCCGTTGTCAATCGGAAATAACTGAAGAGGTGAACTTTACATTGGTAAAGTGGTGGCTTGAGGACGAAGGTATTCAGGGCATCAATGACTTTCCGTTAGGGCTAGTGTGGACATTTTTGAGCCCAAAGACCCAGCTAATTCGGTCTCCCAAACACGCAAAGTAAATTACGCGAAAGAACAACATATCTGACTAAACTTCATTATTAGCGCGACGACAGTTATGCGATCGCTATTGAAATATCTCAACATTTTTTGAAAATCGCCGTTCATTTTATAACCCTCCAGAGTTCTGTGATTCATGCCAGAAAAAGCCTCAAAAATCTCTCGAATAATAACTAAACGGTTCACTTCAGCTGACAACAATCGTTTCCTTCGACGTCAGAGGTCAGGTCACTGGAAAGGCTCAAATAAACGACACTTTCCCTTCTCTCTGGCAGTGGATACGCATCTTATCGCTCAGACGCATCTGATCATCCAATCTGTACTGTAAATGTATTAAAGCGTTTTCACGCGCTTCTCTATTTTTAACATATCTAAACGATGAGTTCAGGGACAATATTGCTGGTTATATAGGTCTAACAATTGTAACTTAACCTCAAGCTTTCAGACCACTCAACAGTTGTTTTGTCCAATATATTAGCACGTTAGCGCGACGGAAAAATTACCAGGTAATGAAGAGACGAATACCAACTGACCGACCTGAGCGTTCGAGATGTTTCAATTCGTAATCAACTCGAACATGACTCATCATTTGAACTACTCTGTCAAACTGTACTTTCTGTGGCGTCGTGTACACAGTCTCTGCCCTGTATCTCAGGTTTGAGTTGATACGGGGTTTCTTTCTTCCTTGTTCCCCCAGAGAGACCAGCTAGTCCCCTGTGCGATTGGCATTGAGAGCGTTGGCGGTTGATGCCCCTTATGGGAATACATTCGTGTAGAGTCGTGCACGTTCAGAGGTTAGTTGTGGACAGAATGCCTCGCATTTCTCGTTATGAAATCCAACGCAGCTCGAATGAGAAGGAGCAGCGTCCCACCAGAGATTTCCATACTTTTCACTCGTCCGGGCTCTCAATATCTCATCATCTCCCACCTCTTTCGACACTGTTCGTTGGATGGTGTCTGTTTCCCTTTGGGGCCGACGGGTTGCTTTAGATCTCCGACGACAATTACGCAATATGTTCCCCAAACATGTACTTCAAAGTCGATATTTTCCAGAGCTCCCGCGTAACGTAAAATTAAGGGATTATTTACGGCGTGGCAGCTCCAACGGGCGACCTCGTTCCGCTTCATCGTTTCCTTTCATAACACGGCATCACAGGCGTTAGGTCTTGATGTCTACATTCACACCGAGTCGTTCATTCTCATAACGTCGATCGCATTAACACGCTGTGGCAATAAGAATGGCCATCTCATTAGTTGTTGTGTCTCGGCTTGAGTATTTCCAGTCGCCATCTCATCGCCTTTTTCTTTCTGTTGTTGAAACGGAAATTCTAACGACAGGATGGTCAATTTTGAGAACTTTACGGCATCATCATGCAGGGCACCTAAGAAGCCTCTACTTTCGTGCTTAGTAAATTATGTATACAAATGTTACACACCTAATTAAATTTATTTACAACGGTTCGAGTTAATCCTCTACCCAAGGGTTAAGGAAAGTATGGTGATCATGTCAAAAAAACAAGCGTGTTCTTCAGATCTTCACATTTTGAGACATACTGAGTCCAAAAAACCTGATTTCGGCGGGTGCTCCGTGTAGTTCGATTTGTGGGAGAACGGCTGGACCGATTGAGCTGTTTCTCGTTTGTTTTGTTTGTGGTTTTTTGTAGACACGAAAATAAAGTTATGGGCGATTTCTATCGATGGGGAATGAAAAGTATGTGAATTATCTCCTACTAGTCAGTACAAAACTTTTCTTCTGTTTTTACCTCCATGTTTGAACCACAGAGGAAGGGTTTTCATTTAATTTGGCAACCAATTACCCAAGTGGTAAACGAAATGATGAAAAGGTTTATAATAAAAGATTTGTAACAAGTATATACAGGGAAATGAAATTAGGAGCTTCTACTATACTAATAATAAATTTAAGTGAAACTAATCTGAGGTATGGTTTGAGTAGAAGAAATGTTCGTAAGGTATTATTGTGATAAAAAGAAAGTTTCGTCTGACCGTTGGGAAGGTGGAGCAAAGCGATCCAGGCGAGCTAGCCGGTCAGATGAAGGTGTAGCAGCGTATGGGGTGCTGCAGATGGAGTGATGCAGATTGCTGATTCCAAAATTGCAATAAAGGATAATAGTGGGATACTGATGACTCAGCTATTACCAGAAGTTGGCCAAATGTGAGAAGCACGCGTGCGGGTGAATGAAAAGGCGAACAACGTTGGAGTGAAGGCGAGGGCAGTTGAGCGTTGGAACGACTTGATGAAGAAGAAGGGGTAGGCACGTTCAATCCAGACGCGTTTTGTTAATCGTTCAGAAGTCCACAGCACGTCTTACGTCTACGTTATTATTATTAGAAACTAACAACTACCTCCGGTGTTAACACTCCATGAAAATACGGCGCACGGCGATACAGGAATAAAAAGTAAAAGTTGGCTAGGATTTTTTATCATTAGCAGTTCATATTATAACCTTAACGTGCCTGTAGGCGTACAGGAAATTTAAATACGAATGTAGTCAAAAGTCTTTTTAAAGTGGACGGACATGGAGTTTTATGGCCAAAAGCTGTGGTTTTATAAAATAAATTATTAAAAAATGCAAATCATTACTGGTTTATTATTCTCTTGTCCAGCTTAACGCAACCTCACGCTTTCGAGACCCCGTTGTTAGCTGCAAGAATGGGGGTGCTGAGGATTCCAATGAGAACTGAAACTCGGTGAGCGTGAGGAGGACTGTATTATACTGTGTACGGAAATGTGTTGAGTAGAATTGAAATTGAGGTACAAATGGGCGACACAAGGGAAGTACTCAGAACGCGGAACTGGCGTGGGCAACCGATAGAGAGAGAGTGAGAAGTTACTGTGGTGGAAGTTGGAAGCAGAATGATTTGGAGGTGCTCTGTCGTCGATAGGATAATGAAATTGGGAGAAAGAAGTAAGGAAAGGGGAAAACCTAGAAAAGGGGGCTGGGGGGCCCGTGGCTGAGGATTCCCGCAGGGGCAGGTATTAAAATGGTTGGAGACAATTAGGGGTCGATGACAGTGACGCGGGGAAGTCCGAGTTCATTGACTCTGACAAATTCGGCGCTTTGCGTCGAACATACTCCCCCACGCTGCGGCAGCAGGATAACCCTTGAAGTGGGGTTACAGTTGTATGTGGTAATGATCGTGAGTGAGGACTCATGAGGGCTAATGAGGGCTGAGCGCGCTGGAGGATGTGGCTAGGTTGGGCTGCCTGATGAGCACAGAGAGATGAGGTGATGAGTGTGAGACAATGATGTGGTAGTGAATTGAGCAGGACAACAGAGTGCTGGTGGTGCAAAAATGTGGATGAATGAGTGATCTCATGAGGAAGCACAGGAGGTGGTGCAAGGAGAACGAAAGGAGAGTAGGACAGCACAGGCATAAAGAGGTTTAAGGTGTGGGCCACTAAGGTGGGAGATGGCGGAAGGCATAAAGAGGTTTAAGGTGTGGGCCACTAAGGTGGGAGATGGCGGAAGGCATAAAGAGGTTTAAGGTGTGGGCCACTAAGGTGGGAGATGGCGGAAGGCATACTAGGGAGAGGTGAGTAGGGAAGGCATGCTGGGGTGTTGCAAGAGGGAGGAAGGCACGCTGGGGTGGTGCAAGAGGGAGGAAGGCACGCTGGGGTGGTGCAAGAGGGAGGAAGGCACGCTGGGGTGGTGCAAGAGGGAGGAAGGCACGCTGGGGTGGTGCAAGAGGGAGAAAGGCACATTGAGGTGGTGCAAGAGGGACGAAGGCACGCTGGGGCGGTGCAAGAGGGAGGAAGACACGCTTGGGTAGTGCAAATAGGGAGGAAGACATGTTTGGGTGGTGCAAGAGAGAGAAAGGCACACTGGGGTGATGCAAATAGGGAGGAAGGCACACTGGGGTGGTACAAGAGGGAGGAAGGCACTCTGGGGTGGTGCAAGAGGGTGGAAGGCACGCTGGGGTGGTGCAAGAGGGAGGAAGGCACGCTGGGGTGGTGCAAGAGGGAGGAAGGCACGCTGGGGTGGTGCAAGAGGGACGAAGGCACGCTGGGGTGGTGCAAGAGGGACGAAGGCACGCTGGGGTGGTGCAAGAGGGAGGAAGGCACGCTGGGGTGGTGCAAGAGGGAGGAAGGCACGCTGGGGTGGTGCAAGAGGGAGAAAGGCACATTGAGGTGGTGCAAGAGGGACGAAGGCACGCTGGGGCGGTGCAAGAGGGAGGAAGACACGCTTGGGTAGTGCAAATAGGGAGGAAGACATGTTTGGGTGGTGCAAGAGAGAGAAAGGCACACTGGGGTGATGCAAATAGGGAGGAAGGCACACTGGGGTGGTACAAGAGGGAGGAAGGCACTCTGGGGTGGTGCAAGAGGGTGGAAGGCACGCTGGGGTGGTGCAAGAGGGAGGAAGGCACGCTGGGGTGGTGCAAGAGGGAGGAAGGCACGCTGGGGTGGTGCAAGAGGGACGAAGGCACGCTGGGGTGGTGCAAGAGGGACGAAGGCACGCTGGGGTGGTGCAAGAGAGAGAAAGGCACACTGGGGTGGTGCAAGTGGGAGGAAGGCATGCTGGAGTGATGCAAGTGGGAGGAAGGCACACTGGGGTGATGCAAATAGGGAGGAAGGCACACTGGGGTGGTGCAAGAGGGACGAAGGCACGCTGGGGTGGTGCAAGAGGGACGAAGGCACGCTGGGGTGGTGCAAGAGAGAGAAAGGCACACTGGGGTGGTGCAAGTGGGAGGAAGGCATGCTGGAGTGATGCAAGTGGGAGGAAGGCACACTGGGGTGATGCAAATAGGGAGGAAGGCACACTGGGGTGGTGCAAGAGGGAGAAAGGCACACTGTGGTGGTGCAAGAAGGAGAAAGGCACGCTGGGGTGGTGCAACAGGGAGGAAGACACGCTGGGGTGGTGCAAGAGGGAGGAAGGCACGCTGGGGTGGTGCAAGAGGGACGAAGGCACGCTGGGGTGGTGCAAGAGAGAGAAAGGCACACTGGGGTGGTGCAAGTGGGAGGAAGGCATGCTGGAGTGATGCAAGTGGGAGGAAGGCACACTGGGGTGATGCAAATAGGGAGGAAGGCACACTGGGGTGGTGCAAAGAGGGAGAAAGGCACACTGTGGTGGTGCAAGAAGGAGAAAGGCACGCTGGGGTGGTGCAACAGGGAGGAAGACACGCTTGGGTAGTGCAAATAGGGAGGAAGACATGTTTGGGTGGTGCAGGTGGCGCTAGTGCATGTTTGGGTGCTGCAGGTGGGGCTAGTGCATGTTTGGGTGCTGCAGGTGGGGCTAGTGCATGTATGAGAATGCACACAGCATTGGGTAAATAGGGGAATGCACATTGAAAGGGGCGGTAAGGGCCGTTACAGTGAGGTGGTGAAAGTTGAAGGAGCTTACTGAGGTCGTGCAAAAGGGGCTGGCATACAGGGGCAGTGAGAAGGAAAAATGGTGTGGGAGTGGTGCAAAAAAGGCATGTGCAGTGAGTAAAGTGTATGATGTAGGGCATGGGATTAAGAGGCGAGACCTAGTGCTGTCCTGGGTTAGTGCTCAATGATAAGATGGACGATTACAATTCTGAGGTCGAGAAGGTAAGAAATGCTGCTAGGATAGAGCAGTGAGTAAGGTGGGAGGGTGAGTCAAGCTGACAGGGTGCAAGAGAAACAGGATGTGAGGGCATAAGGCATTTTGAGGTTTGCACTGGTAAGTAAGGGTGCGAGCTGAGTGAAATTGTACTGGAGAGAAATGGTTAGGAGGAAGAAACGGAAAATGGTTTAGGAAAACTACAGTTAGGGTTTGGAGAAGTGGGATGTAAAGACACAAATGGCGTTGGGGCATGGGGAACTAGTGATCAGGACGACGCTTAGTTATGGGAACAGAAAAACAAGAAGGAGGATGAGACGAAAGGAAGTGTAAGTAAACTATGTGAATGTAGTAAGGTGGTCAAAGGGGCCTTGGAGATGGCACTTGAATTTTGGGATGATCAGGTGTGGAAGGTATGAAGAGTAGAGGGAAGCTGTGCTGGTGTAGCATTGAGGAACTGAATGTTAGGGTAAGATGGTGTGGGCTGTGGTAGGGTACAACAGTTGGGGTTTAGATAAGTAGGATGTGAAAACCTAAAGGGCGTTGGGGCATGGGGTACTATGAATGAGGGCTGAGTTGAGTCGTAGAGGCGGAAATCCAGGTAGAAGGATGAGACAAAAATAGGTGTAGATAATCTATGTGAATTTAGTGAGATGGTCAAAGGGGGCTTGGTGACAGCACCTAAACTTTGGAATGTGGGCACGAGGTTCTGAGAGCAAATGTTTGTGTTGAGAGACTCGAAACACCAATACAATGCTTTTGTTCTGTGTGGGGTGTGGATGCACATGTAGGGAAATGGCTGTGGGTTGTGTGATTTGAATGAGGATATGAGAGGAGCTGAGGCGTGATAGATACAAAGGGCGTTGGGGGATAGGGTGCTAATGATGAGGGCTAAATGGAGTTGCAGAAGCAGAAAAACAGAAGAGGAAGAGACATAGGAGGGTATAGGCGAATGATTGAGTTCAGAACGTTGGGCTTGGTGACAACACTTGGAATGTGGGTTATAGGGACAGAGCTGAGAGGAAGGGTTTGTTGTGAGGGCCTTGTAGAAACGATTTGAGCTTGGGCTGTGTGGAACTTTTAATGTGGGTTAGTGACTTGGGAGAAAATGGTTGCGGGTTGCATAGATAAAAGCGGGAACCAGGAGGAGCTGAGGGCTGCCTCTGAAGAGGAGGAGCTGAAGACTCGCTCCTATAATTTACTATGAGAAGCCAGTTCACGCTATTCCGAGACTTACCTTGTGTTACATTGGTCGGCGGCGATCTGGAGTTGGAAGAAGCAGACGTAGACGGCTGACCAGCGGCGATGCGACCATTGCGAGTGTTGTGGGGCTTCAATTGGATAAAGGTGGTTGGAAGTTCGCAAGGATGGGGCCGATGCGAGCAGCTAATTGGCGCTTGAGTGACGGGACGATTTAGTGATGAGCCCAGCGAAGAGATCGTCAGGGGGGCGGCGAGCGACAGTGGCGGTGGTGAGTTGTCACAACGGATGGTGTCGGCGAGAGGCTGGTTGTAAGTTTCGATGTTGACGCGGGTGGAAGAGACAGGAGTTGCAGCGGGCGTCGGAAGACGAGAAGGCGCAGACACGATTATCGTTTCGCTTCTTTTCACCGCTTGAAACGAGTAGTGGGCGTCGTGGCGTTAACGTTCGGTCCTGGATGCTCGAAAGTTAACGAAATCCGGCCCGGAGGACCAAATGTTAGCTGCAAGAATGGGGGTGCTGAGGATTCCAATGAGAACTGAAACTCGGTGAGCGTGAGGAGGACTGTATTATACTGTGTACGGAAATGTGTTGAGTAGAATTGAAATTGAGGTACAAATGGGCGACACAAGGGAAGTACTCAGAACGCGGAACTGGCGTGGGCAACCGATAGAGAGAGAGTGAGAAGTTACTGTGGTGGAAGTTGGAAGCAGAATGATTTGGAGGTGCTCTGTCGTCGATAGGATAATGAAATTGGGAGAAAGAAGTAAGGAAAGGGGAAAACCTAGAAAAGGGGGCTGGGGGGCCCGTGGCTGAGGGATTCCCGCAGGGGCAGGTATTAAAATGGTTGGAGACAATTAGGGGTCGATGACAGTGACGCGGGGAAGTCCGAGTTCATTGACTCTGACAAATTCGGCGCTTTGCGTCGAACACCCGTCTTATTCGACTTAGCATCGTCAAATACACAGAAAATGATACCAAACACGATGTAATAGTGATAAAACCGCCAACATTTCCTTTTCAGGTAATTTTTTAAAATAATTGTTTTCTGATGAAAACCATGGGTTTCGTCCGATCGGATGCCAAATGGCATTTTTTAGACCAAATATGGCCTGGACGCTGCAGATTTGGAATTCCTATACCCTGAAACGTTAAGGGTGAATTTATAGGGGGGGTTAACACTTTTTGGTGGCCGAAAATGTAGGTGTAATTTATGATATAACATAGTTAAGCTTTATAAATTCATATCACGGCGACTGATAGAGGTGAAAGGGTGATCTTCTCCATCTTCAGTCCAGTTTTATCCAATTTTTACTTTCCGCTACCCGACGGGAAGGAAAGTATAGTAATCGGGTCAAAAAAAAAATTAGGGTTTTCTTCAGATCTTTACGTTTTGAGGCCTACTGAGTCTAAAAAACCTGATTTCGGCGCATGGTCCGTGTGTGTGTGTGTCTGTAGTTCTATTTGCGGGAGAACGGCTGATCCGATTGCGCTGGTTCTTTTTTTGTTTTGTTTGTTATTTTTGTAGACACCAAAATAAGGTTATCGACGATTTCGGCCGTTGGGAAGGGGGGTGGGGGTGGGGACAAAAATGTACCAAAAACTAAGGTTTTTCGCATTTTTCTCAAAAACGGCTCTAACGATTTTGATTAAACTTTCAAATTATCTTTCTCTAGTCAATACCTAACTTTCCTTCTCCATACATATCTCCATGAAAATACGGTGAACGGAGATATAGGCCTATGAAGCAAAAATAGGTTTTTACGCTTTTTGGTAAAATGGCTTCAACGATTATCACCAAACGTTCAAGATGTTTTCAAATAGTTAATACCTACATATTGTTCTCAATAAATGTTCCTCTGACAGTCCATTGAACAGAGATAAAAATCAAAATGTATAAAAAATAACATTTTTTCGAACATTTCCGTAAATTCCAGGCTAACTTCTTCACCAGATGTGATAAATTCTAATGGAGTGTCTTTTAGTCACCCATACCAACATTTCGTTCTTTATAATTATTTCTGCATTTATATGTTGAACGGAGATATAAGCCAAGTTAACTCAGAAAAGGACATTTTTCGAATATTAATTTATCGGTATTCCAATTTTCTCAAAAACGGCTCTAACGATTTCGATCAAACTTACGGAGTACTCTCAGCTAACTATTTTGTAAATTTAGTTCTCCATAAATGTTTCTGTAAAAATACGTTGAATGAAGATATAGCACCCGCATATGTAGCTGGTGTTCGAACTTATGGGGGTGGTGGAAAGTTGTGTGTTGCTACGCACCAGATATTTGTTATCAGGACGGCGCAATCGTATTTCGTTCGTGTGAGCGTCTGCAGTTAGCTCCGCGCTGCTCCACCTACGGGGCTCTGCCTCGTCCACTGCCTCTCAGTCCGCTCTCAACGGAAGTCGAGTCGCCGGGAGGTTTCACCAAACGCGCACATTTGTCGTTTAAAACTATCATCTATCATCGCTGATCTGAGATTTACTATGCAATACAACGGGTTTCACCAACTTCGTTTACGATTAAAGTATTATAACAAACCGCGAATTCTTCAAAACGGAGTCGTAGCGGTTCAAAGCTGACTTGGTGCGTCGCGGTTACCGCTCGCCAAACAAAGACCGTTTTGCAGGCGCCCCGCTGCCTGTAACTCAATAGTATGAGTTTTATATGCTTCTCATCTTCTCATTCTGTCTTGAATTGTTGCGAATTTCGGTTAATTGAAACGCACGAAAGGCGAACGAGAATACGGCAGCTCAAATAAACGAGAAGGTTATGATTTTATTTGAATAGTTCGTAATAAAATGATTTTGGTGCAATGATAAGTCATCTGAGCATTCCAGCACACGCTGAATTTGTTAGAGGACCAATTAAACGGTTTCTGTTGAAAGACGAATTTCGTCCAGCTTGAACTCCTCTGTTCTTCGTTGGATCTGCTTTCGTCCTCGACAATAACGGCTGCTAATACCAACCGAAATGCTCTAATGAGGAAATGAGGAGTACAACAAACTGATAAAATATACACATATCTTTATTGTTGAGGCAATACGCTTTTACCGTGATTATTTCCCACTTCACAGTGAAACAAATGAGCAATGAGCAGTCATAGAAGTAGACTGCATCACTATACATTCTATAGCCCCAGGTGCATTTAGCGATTATTCACTCTAGAAACTAATCAAATTTGTTTTTCATTTAAATTATAACAACGTAGGAGCGCGCTTAAAGTTTTTATTGACTCGCTCTCACTTGTAGTACAATGATACACGTATGTATGTCTTCGGTCAGGAAATTGTTTTTGCCCCCCCCCCCCCTCGCTGTATTTGATACTACATTCCAAGTCTGCCACCGTCCCTGCCATATCCTGCCTTTAACGTGGCCTAAAAAATCCGTTCTTTCACACAAAAACTCCATCGGCAATCTGATCGGACGAAACCCACGGTTGTTGTGGGCAAAAAATTGATATAAAATATCTGGTGCGTTGCAACACACAACTTTCCTTAGCTCTACAACAATTCACTTTGTACATGGCTAATTCTATTCAATCAATTCATTTATCACTCAGTTAATTTGAACTTGGTCAAACAACGCTTTACGGCAGCAGGGAGCGGTAGCGCTTACAGCTCCAGATTTTATTGTGCTGCTCGTATTCATTGCAGGACCATTATTGAGAAACTGGTACACAGATAATTAATGAGGCTGTTAACACAAATTTTTTGAAGAAGGATAGTAATTACTTTTGCTGAGTTATTGGGTAAAACCGTTTGGAACTGGTAGTAAGCGAAACGGCGGTAGTTGAAATTCCGGAATTTCTGGAGTGACCCCCACATATCTTATGAGCGTTTTTAAACGCTCACTCTATAACCATCTGATTTGACTAAACTACTAATTTTTTTTTAACTTTCTACTAAAATTCCAACGGAGTTTATAAGGAAAAAACTGCGCCAAAAACGCTTTTCGTTGAAAATTTTGATAATTTATTGTGCTGCTCTCGTCATTTTCTCAAGAATGGGAATTTTATGGTATAATTGCCTTATCAAGAGCTATCAATATAAAAAATTTAATCAAAATAGTTAGAGCCGTTTTTGAGAAAAAAAATTGGTGTTTTGATAACTATGATAACTATAGTTAACTTTCGGTGGATTTTGCCCATACCCCTATTTTTGCGTTTCATGGTAACCTGTAGGCTAGACATCAAGTTTCAGCTGATTTGGAACGGTTGTTTGCTCTAAACACCGCGCTAAAATCGATTTCGTCGAACGTTTTGGTAATTTATTGTGCTACTCTCGTCATTTTCCTACAAATGGGAATTTTATGGTATAATTGCCTTATTGAGAGCTATCAATATAAACAATTTAATCAAAATCGTTAGAGCCGTTTTTGAGAGAAAAAATATTTAGTGTTTTGATCACTATGATAACTATAGTTAAATTTCTATGGATTTTGTTCATACCCTTATTTTGGCGTTCCATGGTAACCTGCAGGCGAGATATGAAGTTTGAGCTGATTTGGTACGGTGGGTTTCTCTAAAAATCGTTCACATACACACATACAAACACACAGACCCACAGACCATTTTCCCAAATAGTGTTTTTCGGACTCAGGGGGGTCTGAAACGTAAAGGTCTGAAGAAAACTCAAATTTTTTTTTCAGCCGACTACATAGCTTTCCTTTCTACTTCGTAGAGCAAGGAAAGTAAAAATTAGCCAGCAACTAAGTTCTGACATTTTTATAGCAATTACTTCGTGTTTGGTATCGTTTCCTTGGTATTTTTTAGTGCTGAGTCGAATAGGACGGGTCTCAGGGATGTACAGATGGGCAACAGTGAAATCACAGTAAATAGTGAGCTGAATTCTACTACTTCAAGAAACTCATGGGAAAATTTGGCGAAAGTAACCATTTCGTAGTTGTTCATACAGATCGTCGTAGATACTACGTTTTGGTCACTATGATAACTATAGTTAGTTTTGAGCCCCGTTTGAGCGTTCCGTAGTAATTATTTTCAGCCATTTTCTCTCAATTGCGTTCACTGGCATACAGAACATTATAGCAAATAGTGTTTTTTTGGACTCAGAAGCACTTGAAATGTAGGAATCTGAAGAGGCCTCAAAAAGTAACTCAGGGGGGTCTGAAACGTAAAGATCTGAAGAGAACTCAAATTTTTTTTTTCAGCCGATTACATTACTTTCCTTTCTACTTCGTAGAGCAAGGAAAGTAAAAATATCTCTTGCAAATCAAGTCAGCTGGGTCTCTTAGACAAACTAGTTCCAGAAAAATAGGCTAGTACGCTCGTGAATCCCAACATTCGCGGATTTAAACAAACACATGGGGATAAAAGTGGTTGGTAAATCGTTGATTTAGGACGATGCCCAGTCCCAAAATTGGTTGGTCAATTCAATCGTAGATTGGTTCATTCTGATTGTTTAGTCATTTCAAACGACCTTGGAGAAACCTGATTTAATTACTGAAAATTCCTATTTATCAAAGTATGACAATTTTGGTGAAACCAGCGCGCGGTCGTGTTTCCCGTTCCGCGACAAAAATTCCGTTTCTCGTAAAACCTTTGTGAATCCGCGCTTCACGTAAATTAAGTGCTGTTATTCGGTAAATATTCGTTCCGTGTTCCACCAGTCCGCGGACATACCTGTACTCAGTGCGTGGCAAGATATTCCGGTGTTTCCCTCAAACCTACGCACTCCCGCCGTGAATGTTTTGTCAGTTTGAAGACTTCAGAGGTGAGTCCTAACACAACATGCTATTCTGCTACGTGAGCCTTACTTTTTATTGCTTCCCGTTAATTTTGAAAAAAGCTCAATTCCAACCCGATTTGATAGGAACGACTACCCGAAATGTTTAATGTAACAATTTATCACGCCCCCGGCACAGTATGCTTGCGGCAGGGGTTGTGGACAACCAAACCAGGCGGGGGGGGGGCAACTGCTCTATATATGTTCCTCTGACAGTACATTGAACAAAGATAAAAACCAAAATGTGTCGAAAATAGTGTTTTTTCGACATTTTCGTGATCACCAGAGTAAACTGGTTCACTGGATTTTATCAATGTTAAGGAGTGTCCTAGAGTAACCCATACCCATCTTTTGCTCCCGCAACTATTTCTGTATCTATCTGTTGAACTGAGATATAAGCCTTGATGGCCCGGAAAACGAGGTGTGTCGAACATTAATTTATCGTTTTTCGAATTTTATAAAAAACCGCTCTAACGGGTACTCCCAACTCACAAGTATCTAAATATTGTAATCTATTACTGTTTCCGTTGAAATGCGTTGAACGAATATACATGGCCCATATATGTAGCAGGTCGTCGAATTTATGGGGGTGGTGGAATGTTGTGTGTAGTAGCGTAGTGCGTAAGGCTTTGAACAAGTTTGGGAGAAGAAATTCGTAAGGAAGTGGGAATTTTCTCGCAATTATTTTTCTCTCGAAATAAATTTGCAAGTCTTAGAATAAAAAAAAAAAGGTGGCGGCCGGGCTTTGTTCAGTGACCCTTGCTCCGGGGCTTCCAACTGCTTTCCAAAATTATGCGAGCGGCTCTACAATATCCTGATCCTCCTCGAACGTTTTCGTCGTCCCCTTTTTCCAGAAATTTCTCCCTTTATTTTCAAGCCCATAAAGTCTGAGATTGAAGACCGTCGCTTCTCCTTATCCTTTATCCCTTATCTTCAACGGTAGCGCCTCCGTAATTTAGCTGGCTTTTCCGTATTTCGAGCTCCTTCCACAATGCCGTAAATACTCATTTTTTCTGATAAGGCGTTTTAGTCCCAGTGAGTAACTAACTTACCTCTTCCGCCTCCTCGGCGACAAGAGCAGGATAGCAGATTTCACGTATAGATGTTGGGAGGAGGAGGAGACGCGTCTCTTTCCGAAGAACCCTATTAAGTTTCTTTGTTTGGGGAATCAGAGAATTATAACTCGGCCTCTCATATTGTTTATTGCAGGTGTCGTGATGACCGCATACTAATTATTTTAATTCGACGCTGGTCAAGGCCCGATTTGCACGAAGAGAAAAACACGTGCATTCAAGTCAGTTGCCCCGCGGTTCTTTAATAACAAAAGCTGAAATGCACACGAAGATCATAAGTAAAAGCCATGTCGCAGAGTCTGCACGGATAGCGCAAAACCTTGGGTGGAGATAGGCATCACTTTCAGGGAAAACCAGCACTCCTAGCTAGCGCGTTAGCACTCTGAGGAATACCGCACGGAGGCGCATTAATTATTTAGTGGCCTATCAACGGCAATTTTCGTCAAACTAACAGATTGTGTTTAAAGGTAAAAACCAAAATATACCGAGAAATGTGGTAAACTGCTATAACAATTCAGTGTCCCCCGAATCCAGACCTGCGGAGATACGGCAGGTTGTCATTTAACCAATCTTCTGGTGTAGCACGGAGGTGCCACCGTGGGGACTCCCATACCATTATTTGCTCGTCATCTTCTCAAACCGGGCAAAACGGTTATAATATTGCCTAATAGCAGTCAAAGCTGGTAATTTGCCTGCTCTTCCAACAATCATCGCTCGCTGCTGTAATAACTGGTTTCTTGTTTCCTCCGCACTGGATGCGCAAGACGTGCAGGATGGGGAATCTTTAAGGGAAAAGAAGTGGAGCCATGCATTGAAGTTCCATGTCCCGTAAGGAACTGGCTCGTCCATTGGTCTGGCTCAACCAAATTTTTTCTGAGACGTAAACTCATACGTGGCACGTCCCTTTGAAGAGGATTCCCACCTCGCTTGCTATTTATCCAATGCTCACTCATTTAGAGCAGCAAGTTTTCGTTCAGTATATAGGCATAGATGTTTACTACACTAAACATGTTTGTTATACTTATCACATTCCCATGTAGGAGCTTGCTCCATCGTTCAATGGGTTTTCCAGTTACCCCCCTCCACTTATCACACTTATGGCGCTCCTTACCCCTCTCTTGGAACCTCGTAGCTGCCACATTGCTCCAAGCCACAATCAATCATAACCAACTCGGTTATAGGAGAGTTAAACTCGTGGCTTCTCTCTTCAATCAGCGTTTTCCGTTCATTACAGTCCTCTCTCGCTCGTCTCAGTCATCACTAATTCTTCCATTTCCTCTCTCGTTCTCTCACGCACTCAACGGGTCTATAGAGAAGAATGCGTATGTACTGACTAATTAATGGCACGCAAGCAAGTTTGATCGTACATGTTAATGTGCTAACAGTTAAAACACCCTCTCCTTGCTTGTTAGCTCCATGTCTCTGTCCATGAAGTACATAGCAGAGCGCATTAAAAAATCATATCTAAAATAAACGTCGCTAGAACGAACTCTAGGAAGTACGTAGCTGTGTCTTACCGTTCAGGAATTTGTTGTATCTCACAACTTTCCTTCAATAGACAGATCCTGCTTTTGGGGATGTCTGGGGGAGTCCCGACCAGGTGGCCCCCACCTATCTCAGACCCCACAGCTTAAAAATAAATTGGGAAGGGCGAACTACCTTCCAGCGACACCACGATCATCAGCTTTTTCAGGCTTTGCCCTGGGTAGAGATTGGATTGCTCCGTTCCGCCTACCTATTGTGGCCCAAACTGATGCAAGGCATTCCCGCTGTACCATTTTTGAGTCAAACAACCCTTAAGGCCAGAATGGTCGCTGATCGATCTTTCGATGGCACTTACGGCTTTCCCTCATCCCAGAACAAGACAGTTTGGGCTTTCTGCCCATCCTCCAGGTTCAGAAGAACACCAGTAAGCCTCGGTAGAGGTCTCCCAAAGTCAACAGGATTTTTAGTTCAAGTTTGGTGTGTACTGTACTAGAATTATAGGGAAAATATCACGAAACAAGTTAGCAAAGACGGTTACAGTAGTCGCACGACAGATCTTTTAGGGGTCGAGAATGTTCATGGCTATTGAGGTGCACTTTTAAGGAAACAACTTCAAAAACTGGTGTTTGTTGAAATATTTGATTGTGTTATTTTTGACATTTACTCAAGGTGTAGGGTACGGATAGAGAGTTTGTAGAAAACATTCAATCAAAATTGTTTTAGCGTTTAAAATGTTGTTTGTTATTTAGTCGAGTTTATTGTGGCGCCACACATTGATGCAAGCGAAATGTCCTGTTTGGGACAATTTTCTTAAGCATTGTGTTCACGCTCTTAGGACACGTATCAAGAAAGCGTGTTCGCTTTTCTTCCTTTTTCATAGGGCTAGATAAAGTGATATTGAGTGATGTTTACCAGATTTATCTATTGAAAGCTAGTGTTGAGACTTTGTCGAACTCTCAGGGGAATCGCTTGGCTTAAAAGAGTAGCCGATGGGTTGATGATAGTAATTATGTGGATGAACTGAATAGTAAGCCGAAATCACGCTGACCTCGCACAAAGTTGTTGTTCTCAGAACCGTGCATCATTCTGTTCACTCCGAGTCACGTCCCCTCCGAAGGAAAACTACAGGAAAAAGCTCGATTTTGCAATTCCCTGCCCATCCAAGTTCCAACTAGCTCTTATTTTACAGTTAGAGGTTCTTCCTTTCCTCGTTTTTGTTTGTCGAAGAGTCCGCCTTGTGATGAGTGGAGAAGTTGATTATGAAGGAGCCTCTTGAACTCATTAAACAATACACGAGAGTGGAAGGTAACGAACGTTGCCTAATAGTTTCAACTTCTTCTGCCTAGCGATCATTGCCAAGTTTCTTGCCTCACGGTTGCTTTGGTTTAAACAATGGAACCAGGAGAGTCGACTCAACGGGATGAAAAACGCTCTACAGCAACAACCAGGATGGTTAACTGAGAAGGGAAGAAGAAAAAGGAACTAGTGTCATTTTACCGCAGACCACAGAAGGCTGACTGTTAGCTTTCGCGAGAATGAGGTTGTGAACGGGGGCAGAGTAATTTTTGTACGGCGGATTTCATTCGTGGGAATAGAGCATTTTCTTCGTCATGTCAAAGCGGTTGGTAGTGGAATCTGCTTTCAGTGAGTAAACCCTCCCCTGACCCAATTACATCCTCTCACCCGCATGGTCCACCCCCCTGATCCTAAAATACGGACCCTGCAGAAAAAAACGACCGTTTTGTATAACGTGACTTTTTATTATTTTCTGCAACTCAAAGGAAAAGACGCGTGTTTTCGCTCTTTTGCGAATACGGCTACAACTTTGAATTAACTATCAAAGTATTTTCTGCTAATAGAACAACCCAAGCTAACTTTTCTTCTCAATAAACACGTCTTTGCACGTACGGTTAGCAGAGATATAGGCCTAAGATGCAACGAGGCTATTATCCTATACCTATGTATTCTTCAGCGAAAATGGTTCTCGGACAGTCTGTCGAAAGGACACAAATATTGAACAAGTAACAGCAACAGTTGCAGCTACAGTTATTGCTACTGCCACAGTTCCGCTATACAATCGTCCTGACGGAGTCCTTGGCCGTGCCAAGAAGCTGCTGTGGTTGTGGAAGGGAGAGTGCGCCTAGCCATCGGTATTCTGTCGAGAGAATGACGCTAAGCTTCTGGGGAAACTGACGTAGACCCCCCCCCCCACCATGGTCACATCTGCGAGAACCGGCTTTAATTCTTAAATCAAATGGTGTTGGTTTACTGAGGGATGTTGCTCACAGGGGGGAGGGGGCTGAATAAATCGCTAAATAATGCTACTTCAAGAGCTGAATCCGTTAGATCGCTAATTCAACAAAAGTGGATGTATGTTTCTGAAAGTTTGGTTTTAAAGTGACGACACTCCAGTAAAACCGCTAAAGAAGTGAAGTGAAAATTTCTTGGAACTTGTTTCAAAACCGCTTCGGAAATTCCAAAAACTCAAGCGAAGAGCGATCTGGTTGGACATCTGAGTAATTTCATTCAGGGGGAGAACTTGGGCAGCTTCTGGAGGAGGGAAGAACTTTCCCACCAATCACCGTGTTTCCCCCGACTTGTTCCAAGTTGCTCCAACAATTTCTATTAATTCTACTATCTTGTAACTTCCCAATAATATCTCTCCCCTTCGGCCCTCTTGAGCAATTTTACCAAGTGGTTTCGACGAACACCCTTTGCCAGAGGCACGAGGCTGCTACGTGGCCTGTTCAAACTACTCAGGTCGAGTCGTTTACAGGTTTCATCTGAGCATCAAACGCAGTTACAGTCACGGTTGTGTCAATGCGGTGAGTTAGTGGGGCTACAAAACTAACCAAACTAATTAGAAAGTGTTTACATGAAGGGAAACGCGCATAACTCAACTTTCTTGTCCCTCTACAGATTTCCTGGCAGTTAGGGAAGTATATACTCCTTCAGTTTGACCAATGTGAGTTGGCCGTAAATGTGAATGCCGTGCATTTCGTTTTACTTTTGAATTTTATTTTCGCCCAACGCGTTGTCTGTGAAGTGCTCATGGTTGCCATTTTTGCAAGAAATAAAATACCCCTTCTTTTTGGTCTTCAAGCGTATGGAACCGTTCACAGTGTTGCCTCATAAATACTTTTGGAGAAGAATGTTAAAGACATGTCAGTTAGGTATTAAAGAAATTGGGTTATATCCGCCAGTAGGCAAATTACTAAAGTTAACGTACCTGTTAGGTGAGTCCGTCTCCTCTGGCTTGTGAGTTACTGTGGGCAAGCGCTTTCGATGTAAAGACATCATCGTCTGGCCGTTAAGTCAGTACTAACGGCCAGACGATGATGTCTTTACATCAGCGCTTGCCCACAGTAACTCACAAGCCAGAGGAGACGGACTCACCTAACAGGTACGTTAACTTTACATGTCAGTTAAATCAAAATTGTTAATCGTTCCTAGAGGGAAGTGAAGGAAACACGGCTTATAGTTCTTTTCAGTTAATTGACGTAAGCTCTGAAGAATAACGAATAAAATTTAAAAAATTATAAGTTTAATCGGTTCAGGCTCTGGACTAGTTGACTCCACTTATTTCTAAACAGAGCTCCCAGTGAAAGGAACCGTAACCCCCAAATAAAGTTAATAAATAAGATAACCGAATGTGAAGGGAATGGAGTCTGGAGTTCTCTTGATTGAACCATCCTAAGCAACCGTGAACTCAAACGGCTTACTGTGTTCTGGGGCAGATGGTGCGCCATGTTCTCAGCTTGCCCTGTGCGAACCCTACATCATCCCATCATCCCTTTTGATACTTGTACAGCACCAACCACTCGCCCAAATCCAGGGCTTACTTCAAAACGTAAAGATCCGAGGCTCATCTTTTTTCGGCAGATTGTAATAATTCCATCGCCTGCTGAATGCTTGGGTTAAGCCAACTAAACTCACGATGGCAATCCTATGAAGTATCTGCGTGGTGAGATTTAAGTGAAGTGAGAGTTAATATCAGGAAATAATACCAAATAAACAATATACTTTACTTGGTATCTCGGCTAACTCGTCTGACGTTATTTTTCCGATAACTGTAATTCCGTAAACTCTAACATTTCCAATAAATAAAAACAAGCTGATAGTCAAACGAACTGCTTATACGCTGCGTATTCAATAAAGCCCAATGCTAACTAGTGGCAACCCTGTGAATTCCGAGGTCCAAGGTGTTCGTTAGTAAGTACAACAGTGAGGTGTTAACGTCTTTTTAGAGTTCAGTTACCTCTACGGGTTCTTTGCTCAAAGAATTTGAAACGGTTTGTATTGTAGTACTTTTACATCCTTTTTCAAGCCAAGTTTCAGATTTTTAATGCGATAGTGTGAGTAGTTTTAGATTCTGATGCTCAGCTGTGGCGACACATGGAGTATTCTTAGAAGAAACATCGTTATTTGCATCTCTACTTCGTTCACTTCGAGACAGTACGCTATCTCTGTTTACTTGGCTTGCATCCGCGCTATATTTCCAGGGAGGCAGGCACTCCAGAATCGCTCTTACCAAAGGTGGAGGTTTTGGCCGGGAAAGGATACTTTAGACTGAACATATATCTTTGGTGAGGAAATACTGCCTCCAAAACCCCATTGAGCGCAATCGATGCTGACAGTTAGCGTGCGGAATCGGTCAAAATTTCTTGCGGGGTTCAGAAGTCAAGCAAATGAGACAAACTTGTGAAATCAATCCACCATTTAAGCGTGCGAGTTTAGGCCGATATGAGGTACGATGGCTATTCAAGTTGTGAGTGTTCTTTGTTCGTGATCTCTTCCATCTCCCAGTCCTTAGTGAATATAGGTATAGGCCCTATTTCTCGAGACGAGGAAATGTTTATACTGTACGGAGGAAGGAACTGGTCCAATATTGTAAATTTCAGTAAACCCTCATGGAAATATGGAATTTTCATCGTGGAGCATATTTAATAGTTCACCCTAATATTTGATTTTTTTCGGTAATTGTTTATTTGATTTTGTAAAAAATGTGAATAGGGACGTTATCCCCAATTTTTCCCCTTTTACCACCAGCAGACTGTCATGAACCATGCTGTTCATGCTTAAATGGAGTCAATAGAATTTTGTTATTAAAGTAATCGGGGTTAGTTCCGCCAGTAGGTAAATTACTTAAGTTAACGTACCTGTTTGGTGAGTCCGGGAGATACTGTGGGCGAGCGCTTTCGATGTAAAGACATCATCGTCTGGCCGTGAAATCTATAAATAAAAAACTTCAATGGACAGATCATAAATGAACAAAATGATACCATATTTACACCATAACACACAAACGAAAACAACCTAACTGACGGATTTACAGACCACCCTGTACAAAAAAGACTTAGAATTGACAATCAACAGACTATATTTAGGACGTACAAAAACTGCCCTTACGTTTCGTTTCCTTCACCTCTAGCAGGTTTCCCCAGAGGTGCATGACCTTCTTCCTTCCTCCCTCCCGTTTACCTTTCTCTTTCTATATAAAGACCACGACCAACTAACTGACTTTAGTACTAACTTAACCGCCAGACGATGATGTCTTTACATCGAAAGAGCTCGCCCACAGTATCTCTCCAGCCAGAGGAGACGGACTCACCAAACAGGTACGTTAACTTTAGAATGGTTGTTGTCGTTGTTCACCACTGTACGTCCGTGTAATATAAGTGCGTTATTCTTCTTTGTGTCTGTAAATTTCGTAATGTTACAAAGTTTACTACTGATCAATTTTAACTTTCCGCTTACTATAGTGATCGTGTCAAAAAAAGTTGAGTTTTCTTCAGATCTTAACGTTTTGAAGTTTAATTTCGGCGCATGTTCCTTGTGTATGCGTCGATTTGTAGGAGAATGACTGAACCTATTAAGCTACTTCTTTTTAGTTATGTTCGTGATTTTTTTTAGACGCGAAAATAAAGTTATGGACGATTTCGGTGGATTGGAAAGGGGGGTGGGGACGAAAATGTACCAAAAACTAGGGGTTTTTTAATTTAAAAACGGCTACGACGATTTTAATTAAACTTTCAAATTATCGTCTTCTAATCTCGATTAATATCTCCATGAAAATACGGCGAACGGAGATATTGGCCTAAAAAGCAAAAGTAGGGTTTTTACGCTTTTAGGCAAAACGGCTTCAACGATTTTCACCAAACTCACAGTATCTTTTTAAGTATCTACCTATAATACCTATATATTGTTCTGAATAAATGTTCCTCTGAAAAAACCTTGAACAGAGATAAAAATGAAAATATGTCAAAAATAATGTTTTACGAACATTTTTGTAATTTTCCGAGTAACCGCGTCATTGCATTTGATCAATCTTACGGAGTGCCTTCTAGCACACACACACACTCACATTTTGTTCTCCATAATTATGTCTGTATTTATCTAATGAACGAAGATATAAGCCATGGTAACTCGACAACCCTGCAAATTATTACACAACGGTTTATTATTATCTTGAACAGTTTGACCTAGTCTCTCACCTTCAGCATCGAAAAATAGCAGTAAATCATGTAAAATATGAACCTGACTACAACGGAACGACGAAAACTAAATATTCCGGGCGCCCGCTGGCGGTTGGTTTTAATGAGACCCAGCATCTAAAAAACCCTGCAAATCATTACACAATGGTTAATTATTCTCATGAACAGCTTGACCTAGTATAGTAATAATATACTGCTTCCCCATCGCATTCGATTCAGCATCGAATACTAGTAAACTATACGAAACATGACCTGACTACAATGGAACTACGGAAATTAAAAAAATATTCCCCTGGCGCCAGGCGTCCGTAAACGTCTGATCCGATCGAGGGGTGGGACGAGGGCTTCCAGTGAACCCTCCCACGGCAATTGGCAGGAAGTTACGAGTCCAAAGGGCACTGCGAGTCGAGCAGGTCTTGAAAACGATACGAAACACGGCTTATTTGCGATTATACTGCGTTTCGTTAATTTTTTAAACCATTTTTTGCCCATAACAAGCATGGGCTTCGTCCGATCGGATTGCTGAGATGGCGGGCACAACTAGATACCAAATGGGATTTTTGTGCGAAAGAACGAATTTTTCAGAGATTTTTTTTTTCAGAATCCCCATGTCTTGAAACGTAAAGTATCAAATTTTGAGGGGGGGGTTGTAAAAAGTTTTTTGGTGACCAAAAAACATATAGTTATTATTCAGAATGAATAATAAACCAATACCTAGAAAACGATACCGAACACAGAGTATTGCGATAAAACTGCCGAAATTTCGTTTTTGTTAATTTTTTTTAACCATTTTCTGCCCATAACAAGCATGGGCTTTGTCCGATCAGATTTCCAAGCAGAGGCTCAACTAGATACCAAATGGGATTTTTGTGCGAAAGAACGGGTTTGTTTAGACGTTGTTGAAGGCACAAAACGGGGAGGGCAGTGGACTATGTCCAATGTCTTGAAACGTAAAGTATCAAATTTTGAGTGGTGTGGGGGGGGGGAATTGTAAATAATTGTTCCTGACCGAAAACAGTTGTATTATTGCGAATGAATAATAAACCAAAATGAGATTGGATTTATCGGGTTTCCAATTTTATCAAAAACGAATTCAATCAAAATCATGGAGTCTTAACTAACTAGACAAAACAATTGCCTAAATTTTGTTCTACCTAAATGTTCATGTACAAATGCGTTGAAGATATAGTGTCCGAATATGTAGCAGATCGTCGAATTAACTGTGATTGCAGAAAGTTGTGTGTTGCTATTCCCCAGATATTGTTATCTCGTTAATAAGCTGTGTGTTGATATCGACTTTATATTCACATCATTTCATCCCCTCCATGTGAGCGGAAACATTCTGTGAAACCTGAAAAGTAATTGCGTGACATTGCCCTGAACTCGGCGTTCAGAGTTGAGTACAAGATCAAGGCATCTTCACTTGATTTATATATGCTAGTGAATTTTTGACATTTAGCGATTAGAAGACGATTTGTCGTTGATTAGGGGGTTTAGAAAAGTTAATGGTGGTGTCGCATCTGAAACGAACCGCTGAAACGCTGGGAAAGAATAAGTTGAGAGTTTCCTGAATGTTGTGAAGTAGAGACGCTACGATCTCGACCTTTGAAGAAAGTCCGTGGGCTGCTCTCGCTGGTGGGACACTCCCACATTGTTCATCTCGAACGTGGCAACCTCCTTATGGCAATGAATGCAAAATAGGCCCTGGCGTTGATTTATACGCTTCTCTTGTTTCCCTTGTCTGTAGCCATTTACTTCTAAATCCGCGACTTCGGGTTTCTCAGTGTAAAATATACTTCCCAGCGAAGCTTCGTCTTAGTCAGATTTGCTTGCGGTGACGGTGTGTCGATGTTGCGCAACTTTAGTTAGGGGGTCATTGGTTTTCCTTTGCCTTCCTTGGGTTAAATATCTAATGCGTTCCTCAAATGCACGTGCCTGCCTTCATCGTTTTTTATAAGTCTCGTAGTCCTTGAAACTTAAGGATCTGACAAACTCAACGTTTTTCTTTCAGCCGATTACATAACTTTCTTTCCTGCTTCTTCTTGTGTATTTCGGGATAAGGGTTAAGGTCGCTGTAAATGAAGTCAATCAGGTTGATCGAAGTTCGCATTTCCGATGGAAATTTCGAAAATGAACAAAATATTCAGAATGACTAATATGACCAAAACTCATTTCTTGGCTCGTTTTTTTGTGTCTTTTTGCCTCACTGTATTTCAGAGGAACGTTTACGGATATAGGAATTCACTTTTGATGTGATCTAAATTGTTAAAGCCACTTTTCCGAAAAGATGACAAAAACTGTGGGCATTGAGGGCAAAAGTGGGATACTGATTAGTAGAAGATAATTTGAAATGTAAGGAACCCCTAATTTTTGGAAGATTCTACTGCTTCTCTCCCCTCCCACCGTCATGATTGTTAAAAACGCTGCTAGCTTGATTTTTGAGCCTCAAAGAAATAATGGACGAAGCAAAAAGGTTTATTTGATTCAGCCGCTTTTGCGAAACTTTGCTGAACATGCACACTCACCACGTGCCGATTAAGCTTGTTGGATTCAGGAGACTTCAAAACGTTGGTATTTGAATGTGAATGTCATTTTATGCCGTTATCTGAAGTTTAGTATCGAACTTTACATATCGTGTAATTACTTGTTATTGCATTATAATGCGAGCAACTACGTGTTTTAAAAGTTACGTCGTTGTGGGTTATGTGTCGGGGCTCTTTCTCTCAACGTTCTTTGAGTTTCGGTTCAGTATTTCAACAAAACACGGAAAATGCCCGACTGCTTTCAAACTCTTCACTTCTTTTTCTCTCGTCGCGGCAACATCCCAACTTTCGCCTTCGAGCTGAAAAGTACCTGTGTTTAATAGGATTGTTACTTCTTCTCTCTTTGTATCTGTACAAAACTGGCTGAACTGAAAGTCGAAAGAGGGAATTACTTTTCTTCGAGTTGGCGTCTCATATTTTTCTTTCGCGACAGCGTGGTTCTGTTCGTTTGGAAGGTGGACCTCCGAGCCCTGCTCCTCACTTCTACCCACCCATTACTTCTACTTCTACCCCTATCCGTACCCCTGCACCTACATCTACCGCCGCGAAGAAGAAAGTGAAGTTTGGGAGTTGAAGGAAATAAAAAAAAGAAGAAGTTTTCAAAAAACGAGCGTTAGGAGGACTGTTGGGTGACTAGGCGAGCTTTGCCTCGGTTTGTTTGAGTTGGCAACTCGGCGAAACTCTTTTCAAGTGCCGAGTGTAGGCAAACAGGAGTCTTCCAAGTCCTACCGGTCCGGAGGGAGTGATGCAGGAGCGACGGTGAGAGAGAGAGAGGGTGAGGGGGAAGTTATATGAGGTCATGGCGAAATCCTCAAGGCAAACCTCCGTCCTACTCCAAACTAAACCCGATTCACTAGCTAGAAATTGCTCATTTGACGGGAACTTGGAAGTCCAACTCGTCACCTTCGGTTTCGGCACTTACTATTCATACCTGCTTCGTCTCGTTGATATTTACATATTTCTCAAATTGACGGCTATTTCATGAATTCCTCCGAGACCGGAAACCGTTCTCCTCAAATTCATGTTCTGATCTTAGACCACTTAATTGATTCATTTCGCATTCAACAAGTATGAAGTTGTCAACACTACATGCGTTCGCGCACTAAGTTCGTACGCTCGGTTTCCAGTAGCCTAAAGCAAATGCTTATTGATGTTCCACTCTGGCTCCTCGGTTCACTCTACTTCACTCTGGGGATAGCGACCGTACCCTCCATTTTTACTTTCCGATGCCCCAAAGGGAAAGGAAAGTATAGATAGTAATCATGTAAAAAAAAAATTTGGGTTTTCTTCAGATCTTTACGTTTTGAGACCTGCTGAGTCTAAAAAATCTAATTTCGGCGCGTGGTCCGTCTGTGTGTGTGTGCGTGCGGTTTTCACCAAACTCTCAGGATGTTTTTGAATAGTTAATAATTACATATTGTTCTCAATAAATCTTCCTCTGATAGTCCAGTGAACAGAGATAAAATTCAAAATGTGTCGAAAATAAAGCTTTTTCGAACATTTCCGTAAATTCCAGGGTAACTGCTTCACCAGATGTGATAGATCTTACAGAGTGTCTTTAAGTCACTCATACCCACATTTCGTTCTCTATAATTATTTCTGTATATGTATGTCGAACGGAGATATTAGCCAAGTTAACTCAGAAAAGGGGATTTCTCGAATATTAATTTATCGATATTCCAATTTTCTCAAAAACGGCTCTAACAATTTCGATCAAACTTACGGAGTACTCTCAGCGAACTAGTCCCTACATTTTGTTCTGCATAAATGTTTCTGTAGAAATGCGTTGAATGGAGATATAGCGCCCGCATATGTACCTGGTGTTCGAACTTGAAGGGATTGCGGAAAGTTGTGTGTTGCTACGCACCGCTCGTTGGTATCAGAAGTCTGTTATCACCGATTCTTTTGAAAATTGGGTTTTATAGCGATTCTAAAAAGGTAATACAGGAGGTAATCCTTGATCGATTTTTTTTTCTTGAACAAATTTATGAAGACCTTGAGAATCGGTCGCTGACAAGAAAAAAAAATTAACTACTACATTTCAGTTTATTTATTTATCATTAATCCCCCTCAGGGCTGAAAAGGCACGCATGAAATATGGAAGCAATCTCAATCACGTTAATATACGAAATAAATATTGATCTGCGTCTTTTAAGTCCAAAGCTTCAGCGTACATGTGTAACAATGAGTACTGTAAGTAAAAATATTGCAGTTTTCAAGGTACGTTGCTGGCGTAGCTTCCTATTATTACAACCACAACCTAAACAGTTCACACGAAAGTAGTAGCCAACTTTGAACTGAAACAGATGACAAAAACCAATTTAATAACAGAAATAATAATGATAATAATGATTACCATAATAACATTGTTTTTAAAATTGAAAAGTATCTGTAGTAAAGTTGAAAAACGGATAAAGAAAGTGAAAACAAGCGTTATTATTTAGTTTATTTAAAAAAATTATTGGTTTTTATTCTCTAAATGTTATATGTAATTTTTAATTTTATATCTTAAAAATTACTGTTTGGTGAAAGTTGAATGATATCACCACTTTTTTATTGGGTTAGAAATGCTGGGGATTTCATTAAATTTTGGAAACCGAGTTCATCCCTTTATAATAAACTGGAACACTTTTATCAAATTACCCAGAGTTCCACGCAACATGCTGCAACTCTGCTATGCATTCACGTTTTACGTAGTAACTAGTAGCGCTTGAAGTTCTGAAGCTACCCATGCCCCACGACTCTTACTGAGTTAACGACGTATAGGTAATTGATTTGACTGCCAGCGTGATGTGTTCTGGAAGATATATGTTTAGGGTTTAGGAATTATAGGGAAAACACTGTGAAAAGAGTTTAAAAAATCGACGTTAGTTTCAATTCTAGAATTTTTGAGGTTGCTCTTGATTATCTTATGTCAATTATTACAACTTCCGTTGTGTCAGTACTCCTGATCAATACGATTGGGTTATCTTTCTTTTTGATTATTGCTCTAGCCATTCCCACAAATGAGAATTGAATAGTACTGTCGTGTTAGCAGTCGATAGAAAACGTTTGTTTGCCGTTTGATAACTATTATAACTGTAGCTGTAAGTTTTTGGAAAGATTTTGCTCATACTCTAGTTAGGGCCGAATTAGTTCATTGCCCTTGGCTCAAACAGGAAACCCCACAGAGGCGAGTTTTTTACTCACCCGATGAGCGTTTTTTAGCCTCTCCTGATAAAAATATCTGGTGCGTAGCAACACACAACTTTCCGCCACCACCGTAATTTCGAACACCACCTACATAGGCGGGCCCTATATCTTCGTTCAACGCATTTTTACAGGAACATTTATGAAGAACAAAATGTACGTACTAGTTAGCTGAGAGTACGTAATCGTTAGAGCCGTTTTTGAGAATATGGGAATACCGATAAATTAATATTCGACAAATCTCCTTTTCTGAGTTAACTTGGCTTATATCTCCGTTCAACATATATATACAGAAATAATTATAGGAAACGAAATGTGGGTATGGGTAACTAAAAGACACTCCATTAGGATTTATCACATCTGGTGAAGCAGTTACCCTGGAATTTACGGAAATGTTGGAAAAAACGTTATTTTTGAGACATTTTGATTTTTATCTCTGTTCAATGGACGATCACAGGAACATTTATTGAAAAGGATATGTAGGTAATAACTATTTGAAAACATCCTGTGAGTTTGGTGAAAATCGCTGAAGCCGTTTTACCAAAAAGCGTAAAAAACCTATTTTTGCTTCAGGGGCCCATATCTCCGTTCACCGTATTTTCATGGAGATATCTATGGAGAAGAAAAGTTAGGTATTGATTAGGAGAAGATAATTTGAAAGTTTAATCAAAATCGTTAGAGCCGTTTTCGAGAAAAATGCGAAAAACCCTAGTTTTTGGTACATTTTCGTCCCCCCACCCCCCTTCTCATCGGCCGAAATCGTCCATAACCTTATTTTGGTGTCTACAAAAAATAACGAACAAAACAAAGAAAAAAACAGCTCAATCGGATGAGCCGTTCTCCCGCAAATCGAACTAAAGACACCCACACACACACACACACGGACCACGGGCCGAAATTAGGTTTTTTAGACTCAGTAGGCCGCAAAACGTAAAGATCTGAAGAAAACCCAATGTTTTTTGACACGATTACTATACTTTCCTTCCCTTCGGGTAGCGGAAAGTAAAAAGGCTTTAAGGATCATTTCCGAAATCGACAACGGGTTTTCCCCCGTTGGAGTTTCCAAAATGTTAACTACCCCCCCCCCCCCTTCCTTAAAACATCTCCTTGGACATTCCTACCTGCAGCCCCCCCAGACCTGATTAAACCAAGACAGCCCACAATTAGTGCCCTTAGTATTCTTTAGTTCACAAAAAGTCGCATATCTAGAGAGCCATTGTGTACAACTCCCATGATGCTAATCAAGTGACGGAATAATCGGAACTCTATCCCGCGAGTCAAGTGGTAGTTAGTGAGTCCTCTTTCTCGTTCGTCTAATTGATCAATCTCTCTCTCTCTCTCTCTCTCTCTCTCTCTCTCTCTCTCTCTCTCTCTCTCTCTCTCTCTCTCTCTCTCTCTATCTCTCTCTCTTTCGCTTTCTCGTGCACCCAAACACCTTTATTTGGTGTTTCTTGGCGAACTGCAGGCTAAATATGAAATTTGAGCTGATAGGTTCAGTCGTTTTCTCTCAATCGTGTCCACGCACCCATAATATTTTCCTAAACGGTGTTTCATGTACTCAGAAGCCCTTATAACCTAAAGGTCTGAAGGAAAATGAACATTCAGGCGATTACTCAACTTCCTTTCTTGCTACATAGGCCAAGGAAAGTAAAACATTATGCTAACTCGCGTTGTTTTCAAACGCTTCAAGATGATGCCTCCATGCAGAGTATTACTCTTTTATGCAATGCCCTAGCTCAGTTGTATTTACTCGGGTTAGACGGGCAATTTTCGCAGTTCAATGATATAATTACTTTTTCGGATTGCCTTACGTAATTTCCCGATCGTGAACCAAATGCGTGGCTGTAACGTGAATATGGCAGTGAAGAGCCTGCAATGGACGTTGAATTTATATAATATTCCAGTAGGGTATCTGTTGAGTTATAAAACGGCGTTTGGACGATTGTCAGTTTTCACCGAATTTGTTTTACGATGTTATATCGAATTCGCCGGTTAGGTCATCATCGGTATCAAGAGCTAACCGTCGAAATCGATACGACAGTGTAACTCAATTTTAGTGGAAATAGACAATCGCCCTAACTCAATTATTGAAATAGGTTTCCACAACTTCGTCGCGAGTGATTTAGTTCCCATCTATTGAATAGTTACAATCCACAGGTTTGTCGATGGGTGTTCGGTCTAATTCGAGGCAAACGTTAGTCGACAGTGCGTCCACAATTTTTCCTTCGTTTTGCATAAGACTTGAGGTTGAAACACCGAATGAATAATGGGCCCCTTCCCGCCGCAGTCGAGCGTTACACCGTTACAGGCCAACGTTTCCATTGAGTGTCAGACTCGGCTTTCTTTGACTAAAAATTCAACTGCCGAGTTTAGGTCGCGACAGATGATCACGTTGAGATTCTAAGTGGGGTTTTGCTCGTATGACAAGGAGATATGAATGCAGATCGCGTTTTAATGCCGCACCTAACAGAGTAGTGCATTTTCCAAAATGTTTCATTTTTACTCTTTGCTTACGAAATTGAAAAGTCGTTTGATTCCCCCGTATTTCACGACAATTGGTGTTCACTAAAACAGACTGTTAAAGACAACTTTCAAAAGATCTGTTCTGCCAAGAGTTTGCAATTGTCAGAAGTGCTACAGGTTATAAACACATCACACATTATAAACGTTACCGAATTTCAGAACAGTGCAGAATCAGTACAGCCGGTTGTGGGAATTATTAAGGTATCGTTATTCTTTAGGCTCTAAAACAATAGAAGAATTCGGAACAACTTTCATCAGACCTATGTACATTTAGCAATTTACATCAGTCCAGCAGCTAGTACAACGTTATTGTACAACAATCTGTGATTCTATCCAGTATTTATTGGGTACACAGTAATTGATAGTAGCCTACTCGTCGAATTTATTCCTTTCCTTAACAACTCTTAGCTAGGTCTCTCTCGTGAGTGTACTACAGGTCACAGTTACCCCCGTGTTGGGTGCACGAGTGGGGTACCTTTAATTGAGCAATGAATGAACGTGGTGAGCGTGAGTGATGACTGTATTACACTTAACAGAATAGCGATATCAGTTTGAGTGTGAGGATTCAAAAACGAACAAGGGAGCTCTAAATATGTGAACTGGTTGTGTGGGAACTAAAGTGGGGAGGGGAGAGAGAGAGAGAGAGAGAGAGAGAGAGAGTAGAGTTGTGAGTAGCACGAGAGCTGATAGACAAGTGTATCACGAGAACTAGCTCACGAGTGAGTGTATGGGAAGCTGTGTGGTGTGTTATGGAGAGGAAGTAAATGGATGGGTGGGAGGATATTTTGGGATGTCCAGAAAAGGGGAAAACTGGTCAAAAGAAATTACTGAAGAAGAGGCAGACTGGAAATAGTTGGACTCGATATTCGGGGCGACTGGGGCTTTCTCAGAACATTTGTCGCATCACTGACCACTGCAGTGTAGTGTAGAAGGGACGCAATCTTGTGAATTCCCATTGTCATGCTGCGGGAAACTATATATAACGCCAAGTTGATACAGTGGGAAGTCAGGTAGACCTGCAACTCCTACAAGGAATCGTAATATGGCGGGAAGGACAGATATATAGTGTTCGTGATTGGTCAGGGTATGTAAAATTTACGTTGCACTGGAGATGTTGTTGGAACAGCCCGAGCAAATTAATTGCACGAGTGCTTTTAGCCTGTTCCCCTTTGGTATCACCACCATGTGTTGCCCGAGTCGTACTTTCATTAATTTACCGGTCTTTCTATCAGAAAATATCTTCCCCGTCCCGTCCCTTCCCATGAAAGGCTTGCAACTGGTACCAGTGACTTAACATTTGCAGGTTATCAAGGGTTGTTACGCTGCGATGCGCGTTCAATACTACAGAGAATAACTGAAATCGAAATGACTCCGTAACTACTAACAACATCAAATTTTAAGTGAGACGCAATGGCTTACCTTCTACATATTTCATACTTTCGAGGGTGTTTTGATCAAACCCCATCGGAATAACTAAAGGCCATTTGGAAGCAGGTAACGCAGCTCTTTGGTGTCTACTGTGTTTCCAGCGCAGCCGGTTTAAATGTTTAACGCTGCGTATTATTTATGAGGTGGTAATATCGCGCTAAGCCCTGACCAGCGCCAACACGACACCCGGACGATGCGTGCGTCGGCGAATGATTCATTTGTCGCGTGAATGCGTAACGTTAGGCCGCGCAGTCTAACGTTACAAGGAGCAAGTTAAAATCGATTCGTCCGATGATGTCGAACGCCTCTCTTGTTCGAGCATTTGTGCATTTGAAATTAAGGAAATGCCTGTATCCTATTATCTGGTTAGCGAGTATAGAATAGAAAAGAAACTTATTAGAATAGACATCAATAAATAATGCCTATCCAGTAACAGAACGTTGGATTACATTTACGTAGAGGAGGAGCAATTCTATTTAAAATTTGAACTAATGGTTCGAAAGGTCAGAAATCGGTCTCAAAGCTCTTCCAACTTATTAAGGATTAGCCGACTTTTCGCCCATACGCTGGTTTGGACATCTTCGGATGAAGAGGAGATAAGTTACCCTCAGGGAGCTTTCAGATTATAATTGGTCGGACCCACAGCTCCATCCTCCTTCTCCGTTCTTAGAAAACAAATATCTGCTGCAACGTACCGCACTACGTTGCTAATTCCGCGATTTGTCCTCATACTATGGTAAATACTGTGATAAACTACAATTGTTTGCATTGTCGATGTATCGGCTGACTTGTAATTACCTCATTGTTGACCGGTTTATTGTGCCGTTCTCGTCATTTTCCCCTTGTTCTGACTACATACATGGATGGTTTACTTCCCGACTCCTCAAGCGGTGCGTGTGCAAAAATACCTTCTAGGATCGGCTAAATGTGAAGAACTGCGTACCAATTCTGTGCTCGATTACATGAACAACCCTTACGACTAGATAAGGTGTAATTCTTAGGTACTAGCATCTTTTACGATCCGCCTCGGAGGAATAACTTAGTACACGGCATCACGAGATACCACACATCAGAGCCGGCCCTCGGAAAGACAACCGCTGTTCCGAATTTTGTTGCGTGTAGGCGGAACACAGACATGCACCCCCAATTTCCGGGACAAGGTGTACACGAAGCGCTTGATTTGTTCTCTACTTTAGTTTCCCCAGTGGATTGGAGTATGTAACTGGATAATGGAGTAAAAATAACGAATCAGAATTTAACTGTGTACAGAAATAGAGAGCTCCGTATTGTGTTTATGAAAAGGTAAAGTGAAGGCATTTTCTCCTTCGCTGCCCTTGGTTTCATGAGCGAGGGAGAGTTCTCACATCATTCCTTGAGCGTTCTACCTGTGTACACTAAGTATTAGTTTATTAGTAAATTGATTATGTGTTGTGGGGCACCGCACGCACGAATGAAAATTGTATTTAACATTTATGTTATTAGGAACTGTCCACCCACAAATTTAATCAAAATACAAGTTAGAACCTTGTTTCGCAAAAATGTTGTTGATGTTTGTTGCTCCCACAAAAATGCGGCTATTTTTAGGGCTTTAGCTTCTAATTCAATCTATCTTGTTCTTAGTTCATTTGGACTTGCTAACAGATAACTTCACGTTTTACGCAGAAAGTTGTAGAAATAGTCAATAAAGGTCCAGACCGCTATTGAGCAATATGTGAACAGGGAGTTTATGAGACTACATATTTCTTTTAAAAGCCTCTTGTTTTCTATTTTGGAATTGTCCAGTAAAAACTGTGAAACGATAATATGTCAAACGGTTGCGGTTGGAGTTCTGGAATGTCTGGGGTATAATTATCTCATGAGCCGTATTAAATTCCCATCATACTGGTTGTTAAGCGCACGAATGGGGGAGCTTGAAACTGAGAAATTAATGATCGTGGTGAGCGTGAGTGGCAGAATAGCGATGTCCGGTCGAGTATGAGTATATAAACGTGAACAAAGGGACTCTAAATACACGTGAACTGGTGGCTTGGGAAACTTAAGTAGGGAGAGAGAGAGAAAAAAAAGGTGAGTTGTGAGTAGCGCAAGACTTGAAAAACGAATGAATTGGGAGAACTGGGAAGACGACTGTCATTCATGAGTGCTGATGGATGTCTGACTTGGAAGGAGCTATCTGTTGAGAAGTGACAAATTAAGGAGGGCTAGGGCTGGAAGAGGATAGTTTTTGGAAAGCCCAGAAACAGGGGGAAACCCATTGTCAATCGGAAATGATTGATTTTCTATAGGTAAACAAAAGGAGTCGCTGCTCGGGGAAATTATGTCCCTCCGTAAGGCCTAGTGAATCCCGTTAGGCGAAGCGCGAACATTTGGGAGGTCAAAGACCCAGCTAATTCAGCCTGCCGAACACAGGTTGTTGTTTGTTCTAGTAATGAAAAAGTACTTCAATCATATGAGAAGGATTCTTGAGAAAAACCTGATATTTATTAGTTAGTTTGGAGCCGATTTGGCATACCCTTATTTTGGCGTCCTTTTGCAATCTACAGGCTAATTCTCAAATTTGAGCGAATTTGTTTCAGCTGTATTCAATTCAACCGTGTGTGCAGACACACACAAACTCAGTAGTCCTTGAAAAACTATCTGAAGAAAACTCAAAATACTTTCTTTAGCCAACGTAACTTGTCTTCTTTACTGGCTTTGCTCAAGCAGCATGGTTCGCCTCAACTCTTAAGAATAGCAACCCTAGTGTGTAGCAATTCCTCCTTCAAATAGTGTTTTCTCAAATGGTGTTTTGCGGGTTTGAAAAGTAAAGGTTAGGACAAGTTTCAACAATGGTCACAAACCATAAACATTCTTTGAGAAAGTAGGTCTGAAACGGTTTTCTGTTTGGAAGTTCAAGAGGATGAAGGTCCACGAGAAGGTTGGCGCTTACTGTTGACCTTAATATTCTAGCGGTGAACTCCTACCACGAAATTTCTCAGCTACGTCACTCGCAAGTAAATTTGACAAAATTACTTTAGGTGAATTAGGTTTTTTCCATCAGTCAGGTTCCTAAACGTCGTGTCATGACCCTCTCGCGCCCTTCCCCAATTTTCCCTCACTCCATCCGCTTGTCTCGCGTTAGTAAAACTTTCCCGCCGCCGCCCCTCATCAATTTTATCTTCGTTTTAAAAGACGGGAAATGAGGAAAGTGGGGTTCACGTCGTCGTGGATGGTGGAGAGGGAAAACGGAAACGAGTCATGAATTTACTATAAGGCGGATGAAGTGAGGGAGGGAACGCTTTTGATAGGAGAAAAAGTGGAAGAGCTTGAACATGAAGTCTCCGGGTCCTCTAACATCATTTGGCCCCCTAACTTTCGCCATCGAGTTCATTTAAATCCGGGGCGTTATTTTCAGCTGCGGATCACGTCCTTAATTATTGAATCCGAAGGGTTCGAGTTTTCTAATTGGCCGATGTTGGGCAAATGGCAATTGAGTTTGAATTCGCAGAGGCTAATGGAACCCGGCCCGAGGTGACTGCTCTCGAAAGACATTCATGAACTCCTGATTACCTGGCGGTACACACTTACTCCTTTCAATTTTGAGCTACATTAAAGCTACGCTCACATACACAAGCAATCAGTACGCAGTGGCTGCACTGGTGACGAACCTTGGTGGGGGGGGGGGGGAGTTCGTTCCAGAACCATCACTTTTCGACCTTTACTTAGAAATGTGAAAAAATGAGTTCAGTTCCACCATGATGGTTTAAGTGAGAATATTGTCTCTGAAAGTAATGAGAGAGAGAAGTGAATGCTCGCTGGGGTCTTTTTAAAGGTTCACGACCTAGTTAAGGTGAGTTGAATTCCATGTGTGGCTGTTTTGGTACTTGTGTCTTCATCTTTAACTGCAAGGATGGTTTTGCAGTCGCTCGGCGCACGCAGTGATACGCTTGCTAGTGCACCCGGTGTTCTGTCGTAAGTGGTTACGAAAATCAACGAATACTTCCAATTGGATTATTGTATTTAAAAGAAATAAACATCGAAAATTGGGTAAAATAAATCGTCTCTTGCTAAGGTGTGAAATTAAAATTAACTTAGACTAATAGGCCCGACCAGTTCTGCGGTGGCGCGCGTTGCGGATGATGGAAGTCGGAGAGCTGCGGAGATCGAAATCGAAAACGAATTCGCGAAATGATAGTGGGAATGTACCCTAACTAACTCGTGTGGAAGTCGTAGAAAGGAGGTGCCGAAAGCTGTTCCTTTCTGGTCGACAATGCGTCGCGAACTAACTGGTGACGAAGCGATCGGACTCAGGCGTGACGCGATCCTACGTCTCATCAGGGCCGATATTTGCAGGTGAGGGGGTCGACACGTCCTTGGACTCTTCATTGTTGCGCGCGCGATAACGGCCAAATGATTCTTCTGTGAGGTGAACATTCCGGTGTACTGAACACCCGGGATCAGCAGACCTCTCTCCTTGATTCTCCGCTTCTTCCATGTTCAAAGTGGACCGTGCAGTGGACGAGAAGCAAGCTATTATAGTGACTTTATCACAATGTAGGGCAGTTATTATTAGTACGTCCGTACTAATACGTACGTAATAGTACGTCCGTAGTAGACCGTGCAGTGGACGAGAAGCAAGCTATTATAGTGACTTTATCACAATGTAGGGCAGTTATTATTAGTACGAGTGCAGTTCTTAAAATAGACTGGATATTAAACTCCCTCTTCTTCTTGTATCTTTGAATGGACAGCTGTGTACCAAAGCGTTTGATAGACCGAAGCAAACCTTCTAGTATGACCTGTGCATTCACAAAGACGTGGCCTAGATTGCATGGAAGCTCTGTATGGTCGTCACGAGGGATTCTCTTGACCCAGCTTTGGGTAATGAAACAGTGTTCCCAACAAGTAGCTCCTTAGCGGCTCAAGAAGTCCAATTAAGAAGTGAGATCGTGAGGTTTGAGGAGAGTTAGGGTTGGCACCTGAGAACATACTGCTTCCTGGCGTGATAAGGTGCTGTAGTGTCACTATTCTCATTACTTTTAGAAAACGTAGGGTGTGATGGGACACACACAAAGCAATGTGTACAAGTCATGTGTTGCCCTGTACCAAATATCCTGCTCTCAATCAACTTAGGGATTGCCGAGCTCACTTTTTACTGTTACATTGTGCTACTTTGTTATCAGGATATGTTAATGGGGTGAATTGTCCTGCGCATCTTTTGTGGAAAACATCAAAGCCGATTTGTGCAGGAGGCCGGTTTCTATGGATTGTTCTCAGGATTGGCGTTATGGATTGGTAGAGTTGAGGTTTCCTGAATCTGGCTGCTGCTATGTCTCGAGGAGCGTGATGTGAAGGAGATAATTGCCTTGCACGACAGGTACTGTCTCTGTCCGGGGGTTGAGACTATTCATTTCTGTGTTGTCCAGCGTATTTCGACTCATCGAGGTAGTGGGCATGTATTGGACCGTTCAGATTGTACTCCAGCCGGTGATTGGTACTGCCAAGGATCTTGCGCTTCTGCTGACAAACTGCCCCGCCAGCCTGGAAGTAGAAGACTCAGTTGCATATGTTCGCTCTGTACACTCTCCAAGTGGGTTTTCTCTGTTCGAACCTACTGACCGTTTCGCGTTTTAGAGCACCTGTAAACCACAACTTTTCAGGCTCCCACGAACTCAAGCCCTTTCGACGGTTCGAGGCTGAAACCGCTTTGAAAGTTATCGCTCTGGAAGTTGTACGGGGAAGGTCCTATTTTGATAGTGAGGGCGGACCCTTTTCCCCCGTATCGGTGCCCTAAAGTTGAATGAACAGGTTGAATTCAGGAGTTGAGCAAAGTGAAAGATAACAGGGAACGCTTCAGCTGTTCGATTAAAACCCCTCTTCATTCGTTGGCAGAGCCTACCGCACAATTTTCAAGTATGAAAAGAGTCCTTCAAGAGTACAATTATGGGCTATGGTGAACTCTTTTTAAAAAAGAAATTCAACCTTCGTTCACTGGCGCGTCATCCCATTGGAGGGACAGGTCCGTCGTTCAACGGTTGAATCCGAGGCTGAAGGAACTTCATGCCAACGGATTTTTGAATTCCCTTCTCGTGTGTCTCAAGAGCTCTTTCTTATTGGTTAAACTGTCCATTTCCCAACTCGTCAGTTGTCTCGCTATGGTCTCATGTTGGATCATTTTATTTTCATCAACGATTGTTTTTTCGGGCTATTTAAAAAAATGTCCTTTTAAATGTCTCTAATCCAACCCTTGTGGAGTGTACTTGTTGTTCAGTATCAGGAAATGTACAGTTTTTCAAGATCCCCTCGAGTCTTATGACGATTTCGTAGCTAATAAACCCGTTCAATATAAATGAATGTAAGATTGGTCAAAGTTGCCTACTTATTGCTGTGAGATGGATAATCAGAATACTCCAGTCTACTAACACAACTTATTAGTACGGTTTTAAGGTCATCAGTTGAACTTGAAAGCTTCATTTGAGCTTGGAACTTACGTCAGTCAAAAAATAGGAATAAACGAGGATCCAAGAATCCAGAAGAATACCTGAAGCAGTTCGAACGTCGTCGTTATTGTCTTTTCGCGTTAAGAAGGCATTCTCCTTTTTTATATCCCTGAGGGAGTTCAGGGTTCGTTAGGTATGTTTTGATAGGGCTGAGTTCTTGTTGTTAAAAGGCTCTCAGTGCGCGTGAATGGTTAAATACCCCTGACATATACCGAGTATCCTTCAGGCCGGTTCATGGTAGATTCAGTAAGTTGGAAGAGGATTAATAGGAGTTTACGACTTTTCCCTCCAAAAGCCTGAGTTTCCATTAACCGACCGAAATGGAGTTCACCTTAGAGCGATTGCGTTGCTTTTATTGCGTGTCGAGACTGATTATGAAGCAGCGAACTCCTTCTCGCTCAACTGTTCCTGAAGGGTTTTGGGCTCTTTCGGATCGTTTGGCTCGCGCAATTACTTTGTCAAACTCGAACGCTCAACTCATAAAGGATGCCGTCGCAAAAGCGTTTCGTG
The DNA here is from genome assembly GCA_020466155.1 of Pachypeltis micranthus. NCBI lineage: Eukaryota > Metazoa > Arthropoda > Insecta > Hemiptera > Miridae > Pachypeltis > Pachypeltis micranthus. The sequence continues at coordinate 48,631,975 of CM035769.1, forward strand.
CGCATTAAAAAAAGTCACGGAATTAAAGGTCCTGCAGGATCCAGGCATTGAGCAAATGGGAGGAGCACGACTTGTAACAGTGGCGTTGAGGAGCTTTGACTAAACCAGACTCCATCCCGCCGCTGCGCAACAGACAGCGCTTGTAATTTTCTCGTTCCCATTAATTTTCTTTTCACGATTGAGACTCGTCGCACTGCCAAGTTACGTGGAATCACTACCCACGAGGATGCCAGTTTTTACTTTCTGCTACCTAAAGGGTAAGGAAAAGGATCATTTAATGTTCGAAGTATGATTTTTACTTTCCGCTACCCGAAGGGAAGGAAAGTATAGTAATCGGCCCAAAAAAAAAATTTGAGTTTTCTTCAGATCTTTACGTTTCAGACCCTACTGAGTCTAAAAAACCTAATTTCGGCGCGTGGTCCGTGTGTGTGTATGTGTGTGTGTGTGTGTATGTGTGTGTGTGTGTCTGTAGTTCGATTTGCGGGAGAACGGCTGATCCGATTGAGCTGGTTCTTTTTTTGTTTTGTTCGTTATTTTTTGTAGACACCAAAATAAGGTTATGGACGATTTCGACCGGTGGGAAGGGGGTGGGGACGAAAATGTACCAAAACTAGGGTTTTTCGCATTTTCTCGAAAACGGCTCTAACGATTTTGATCAAACTTTCAAATTATCTTCTCCTAATCAATACCTAACTTTTCTTCTCCATACATATCTCCATGAAAATACGGTGAACGGAGATATGGGCCCCTGAAGCAAAAATAGGTTTTTTACGCTTTTTGGCAAAACGGCTTCAGCGATTTTCACCAAACTCACAGGATGTTTTTAAATAGTTAATACCTACATATTCCTCTCAATAAAGGTTCCTGTGACGGTCCATTGAACAGAGATAAAAATCAAAATGTGTCGAAAATAACGTTTTTTCGAACATTTCCGTAAATTCCAGGGTAACTTTTTCACCAGATGTGATAAATTCCAATGGAGAGTCTTTTAGTCACCCATACCAACATTTCGTTCTCTATAGTTATTTCTGTATATATATGTTGAACGGATATATTAGCCATGTTAACTCAGAAAAGGAGATTTGTCGAATATTAATTTATCGGTATTCCAATTTTCTCAAAAACGGCTCTAACGATTTCGTTCAAACTTACGGAGTACTCTCAGCTAACTTGTCCCTACATTATGTTCTCCATAAATGTTCCTGTAAAAATGCGTTGAACAAAGATATACCGCCCGCATATGTAGGTGGTGTTCGAACTTAAAGGGGTGGCGGAAAGTTGTGTGTTGCTACGCACCAGATATTTCTAACTATCGTGGCTTTCATATTTATTCTTTGGTTTACAAATTAAGAAAATTATTTTACGTTTTAAACGAAACTAGTCATTTTTTGTCAACTGCACAGTTGAGATATATTTACTTTAGCCTAGTGTCTTCTTTATTTAAATATATTATTATTATATAATAATATATTATTCTCGTATGGGGCAGTCCCAGCAAATCACTGCTTCGATCTGAGCAGGTCGCACAAAATATTATCCAAAAAAATTTCCCTTAGAAGGCGTCCCAGATATCCAGCATCCTGCTTTGTCGTGCATTTAATGCTCTTAGCATTAGGCAACTGGAGGAGTGGCCGAATCTGCCAAGTTTGCCCTCAATAATGTTCGGGGAAGATTATTTGCCAATCCTGCTGTACCACTGAAGGCAAAGTCGGAGGTGTTCAACGCTACGATACGGGCTATTCTGTGCTATGCTTCACCATGCTGGGGATTTCAGGAGTATGCAAAGGTGGAGGGAGTCTGATGTATATTCGAAAGCTGTTCCAGTTGCCGAGGTTTTCCCTGAATTACATTTTACATCTGGAGACAGGGGTGGACACCATATCATCTTTTACTCTTGAAGCCCATCTAAAGTACTTGAGGAAGGTATCTTGTCTCCCGGACGCACGTCTCCCTAAAACAATTGCTATGGAAGTGATGAGAAGCAGAGTGTCATTCCTGGTCCTTTGAATATATCCGGCTTCATGCAGCTGACATCCTTGAGAGGTTTAGGGAGCGCAAAAAGCGGTGGTTCTGGCAGAGGACTATGGACTCGGAGAAGTTCACGCTATATAGGAAGCTTGACAGACGCTTCAAGGCCGCGAGCTTGGTCAGTGAGCCAGTGATGGATGTTTTCCCGGCGAGGTGGATTTTGGTGTATTATTCATTCGGAATAATAACCCTATGTTTTCGGTCACGAAACATTTTTTACAACCCCCCCTCAAAATTTGATACTTCACGTTTCAAGATATGGGGATTCCAAATCTGCAATGTCCGTCCCGGCCGTTTTGTGCCTTTAACGTGATCTAAAAAATTCGTTCTTTCGCACAAAAATCCCATTTGGTATCTAGTTGTGCCCGCCATCTCGGCAATCCGATCGGACGAAGCCCATGGTTGTTATGGACAAAAAATGGTTAAAAAAATTAACAAAACGCAGAAAGCAGCCGTATTTCGTATCGTTTTCATGGTATTTTTACATCCTGGGTCAAATGGAATGTATATCAGACGTGTACAACTGGGTATAGGGAAATTGCAGTAATTATTAGAGTCAACTAAACGAAAGAACTCTCAGGAACTACAGCGGAAGTCAACGTTTCGTCGTTAGTACTCCCTCCCTCCCTCCTGTCACATCAAAACCACCCGCCCACTCGCCTCGCAATGTCGTGCCTATTGCCGAGGGTTTGCTGGAAGTCCCTGTCCCAATTTCCCGGACTCTTTATGCCCAATGGGGCGGAGGAAGGTTAGGGCCACTTTCTCCGCACACCCCTACATCGGATCATAGATGCCTACAGACGTTTACGGGCGCTTGGCGCCGGGGGAATATTTAGTTTCCGTAGTTCCATTGTAGTCAGGTCATGTTTCGTATGGTTTACTAGTATTTTTCGATGCTGAATCAAATGGAATGGGTCTCGAAGCAGTAATACTAGTTCAAGCTGTTCACGAGAATAATAAACCGTTGTGTAATAATTTGCAGGGTTTTTAGGTTGAAGGGAGAACTGCTACTTCTCAATGCAAAGCCTTATAACGCTAACCATAACGAGGAGTGTGCTCTGTGCAATAGGCATGAGAGGGAAGACTTGCACCACTGTCTCTGTACTTGCCCAGTACTTGGAGAGTTTAGGATTGAAGTTTTTAATAAACCTGTCCTCTCACGGAATGAGGCTGTGGCTTTGTTGGATGGCCTCAGCTGGTGGCTGTTTGGAGGCTATCCTACCTGGAGATATCGCTCTGCGTTGGTACATGAATTTAATTATTAATTTCCTTTTATTTTATTGTATTTTGTTTTCACTGTAGGTCAAGACACTTTTTTTCTTCTTCTTCTTCATTAGGCAATTGTTTTTGCTTCAATCATGTTTGCACGTTTACAAAATTGGAATTCAGACGGAGCATAGGAGCATTAGTACGCGTACACGCACAGCAGCGACATCAAATATCCAATCGCCTAAATTTAGAACTGAACCCGGCAAAAAGAACGCTTATTCTAAAGCGCTATGGTTGTTTGTGCTTGCAGATTTAACACGATATGTTTGGTAGTATGGAATGTTTTAAAGGAAAAATATTATGTTAAGATTAAACAATTTATTCTATAGAAGGCTTCCCGTTTGGATGTGATTCGTTTATTTTCAATTGTCCACTGTATTATTTTACTTTTAGGTATAACATTCTCGTAGATTTATAAGGTTGTGGTTGTAGAGATCAGCTCCATCAGCCGCCTCAAGTTCACATGAACTTGATGGGTTGGACGGAAGGAAATTTATTTTTCGTTATGTAAACATCTTTGATGTTCTTTTCTTTCGTTCGATAAACTATTATTATTATTATATCTTAGTTCAGCGGATATATATGGAAATAATTGTTGAGAACAAAACGGTGGTACAAGACATTCCGTCAGGTTGATCAAATTGAGTTATGCGATTACTCTGGAAATTTCGGAAGCGTGAAAAATGCACCCTTTTCGACAAGTGGTTATCTCTGTTCAAGTGAAGGATGTATAGGTACGGGCAAGTGTGAAACACCCTGTGAGTGTTGAAAACCGCCCGTTTTTTTTTTAATAATTCCTTCTGAATAATAAACCTACGTTTTTATCCTGGAAAATTAGTTTACAATCCCTCCGCCTCAAAATTCGACTTCGTACGTTTCGAGGTATGGAGATTCTAAATCTTCAATGTATGTCCGCTGTCGTCCGCTGTCCAAGCCATATTTTGCCTTCGTGTTGGTAGTGTTATGAATCACATGCGGACTGTATATTCATTAATGATGCTATTATAAGTAGAAGCAACTCAATAAACCCGGAACATTAAACGATACCAATTGTTTTGTAGAACTTTGAGCTATGTTCAATCAAGTTCGTATGAAAAACAGTTAGAGTTAGTTGATTAATAATCACTGAACGCACGTGGGGCTGAGTAGAGTTGTATGGTGCGTCGCACGAGATATTGTTTCTGATGAATATTACCACAGATATATGTCGATGGAAGATACAGCGTCCTTTTATGTATGAGAAGTGATAAGTTTGACGGAAAGTTGTGGGCACCGGAGGTTTTTTGGGTACGTTTTGATTCCGGAGCCAGTCCTAGTCGGTTAAGTAGTTTTCCTGTAACTTTGACGAGGCTCACGGATCGCGCTCAGTATGGTATTTTCCTTATCAAGGCGAGTTGCTGCAGAAGGTAATAGAGACGGTGGAGGCAACTTCGATACAGAACTTGGTGTTACGTATTATATTCTAGTGATTTCGTAGGTACTAATACGGGCTTCGTGAGTTACTACGATGTGCTTCTAAGGCATCCATTTGGCAAATAGTTTATACCTTGAAATGATTTATGTTGGTAGGGATTAATTTTTATTGGCTATTTCCAGTACAGTCCGCGGAGATGTTAAGGCGAAATCAACAGCTAAGTGATGGTAGAGGGAGGCGTGAAGAGCAGGAGACAGCAGGCGGAATCGTGAAAGTTAAAAGTTGGGCAACACACGGGCGAACACGGGATTCTCCTGGTTGACTGGGGCGATGGTGGGGGACTACACCGTTCTCCATCGAACCTGTAAAACTGCGCTCTTTCCCGGCGGTAATCAAACTTTGAAAAGCTTGAGAGAGCCAAAGGTCTGATCTGACGTCTGGCGGTGATTGAAAAGGTTTGGTTTACGAGAATCATGGCTTGCACAACATTTCATGAGGCGATGACACAAGAGTTCATCACGAGGCTTAAACTTTCCTTGCAAGGAATATCGTGGTAGCTCAGCCCCGCCGATCTCAGCTCGCTAGGGTGACCTGATAAAGCCACTTAAATTCTGTGAGCGATCGTCGAAAAACACATCACCCACTAAGAAGAAACCCGTTATCACTTACTGTTCACACGAACTAGTAGGGCAATTTCAAGGGAGAATGTGTATTTGCAAGCAGTTGTTGAAAAGCTCATTCAGTGCAAATATTCCATATTTAGGTCGTTGTTTTCTTCGGAAGTGTGTCAGTGAAGTGCCTTAATAGTGTAATAGTATAATAATAGTATAATAGTATAATTGCATCTTTCGTTCACGCTTGTGTTGCTCATTTTTACCTTCAAGGGTTGATCGGAGGGTGTGGCTAAGAACTCCTTCCTACCTCGCACAAGCAACAGAGTAATGGGTGCGCTTAGGGTATTGTAGAGCCCCTGAACTCCCTCTACTTTCAACAGGCCATCGTCTACCCTACCTTACCACCTTAAATTAAAGTCGTTAATAAATAAATATCTTGTACCAAGTATAACAACTGCAAATTCAATGATGTGCGATTCATGCATTTCCATGGAAACATTTTAGAAAATGGTTAATCTCACGAAAAATGCTGTACAATGCTCTGAGTTCGATGCTCTACAATTTGTGTATTATACGCAAAATGTATACAAATTATAGGGAGCAAGATATTAGCGAAAACATTTTTTGTGACCTTTGGCTTTTGCGCTACTTTTAGATTGCCAACGTAAAGATTTATACAAGTTTACAACGTATTATCAGTTAAGTTGGCCGTTATTTGCCGTATAACTATACTTCAGTTACTACTATCTTTTACTCTTTCACGTCGCTAGCTGCAATGTCAGAATGAACTCCCACTTGCTCAGTTAAACGCGTCGTTATCACGGATTTCAGTCTGATTCGTTTCATGTGGCCTTTTGTGCCCTCGCGTGCCGCTTCTCTCAACGAATACAATGGAATCTGCTTTACCGCCAGTGAGGGGCTGTTCTGGAAAAACTGGGATGATTTTCTCAACTGCAAATTGCGACGGGCGCGAAGAATTGTTGAGAACAAAAGCGGGTAAATTATGAAGAGCGGTCTGGTTTTAGAAATAGTATGGTCTTATCTGTGGACAGTTAATTTGAGTTATTTCGATGTGTTTGGGGAACACTTTCCTCCCCCTCAAGTCTGAATAAAGTTACTGCAGCTCCCTCTTTCCATCCCTCTTCTTTCTATTTCCAATCTAACTCGCCTTTCCCGAGGGCTTTCCTTCCCAACTTCTCAACTCTTTACTTCTCCAGTTGGGAGGAAATTTATCGCGTTGATTCCCATTTTCTGTGTTATTCTGCTTAATGGAATTTTGCGTAATTGAATTAGAAATCTGTTGGACGATTGAAGTCCTGCGCTGCTTCGTAGAACCTCCGTTTTCAATGAAATTCCATTCCTCAGCTCAGCTGGCATTAGACGAGCTGTTGCAGAGGAAATCCAAAGAGTAGTAATTCATTCTAACGGAATTTTAAACTTGAGGACGTTTCATTGCTCAAGAACAAATGAATCGTTCACAGGAAGAATTTCGAGAGTCTAAAATAACTGATTTTCCAGAAATTGAACAACAAACTTTCGATACGATTTGATTCTAGCTTCTAAACTAACGCGTAAACTTATTCTATCTCTGTATTTCTATTCCCTTAGCCTTACCTAATATGAAAGGACAGTATGTAGTCGGCTGTCTTCTTTATTTTTAGTTTCTCCAAATCTTTACTTTTCATGTACTATTAAATCCATAAAGAAATAACACGGCAATACTTTACATTACTCATTCGTGGGAAAATGAGGAGAGCGGGACAATATATTAACAAACATGTTTTCTCCTCGTACATCCCGCTCATATGATAATCGCAGTGTCAGAAAAATTAGGGGGGATTCTAATCAACTACGTACACGATAAGACTTTAATAATGATCAGAGAAAAAAAAAAAAAAATTAGGTGCAACGCCAGAAATTCCGGAAGTCAAACCACCTCCGCTTCACTTATTACTATTTATCATAGTTTTAACCCGATAATCCCAAAACAGAAACCCCCTCATAGAATTTGTCTTCTTACTTTTCAAGGGACGGGACTCCAAATCCTCAATGTCTGCCCGCCGTCCATGCCATATTTTGTCTTTCAAAAAGAGGCTACCTTTCATTTTTAAAAACTCATTACGAGCAACTCAATAAATTCCGAAACTTTGAAATCTAATTAAATCTTACGCGTTTACTCCGAAAATGTTGAAAACCCCGATTTTTTGGCCCACTTCGGTTTTTATCTGAGTTCAATGGTCCGTCATTTATACGAGTAGGTATTGGCTCCTAGAGGACATTCTGTGAGTTTGGTGACAATCCTTAAAGCCGTTGTGCCAAAACGAAAACCAACTATACTTGTGTTCATAGGCCTAAATATCCATCTTATTTTCACAGAGGTATTCATGAAGAAGATAAGTTACGTACTGAGTTCAAAAGATAATTTGAAAGTTTAGTTGGGAATCGTTAGAACCGTCATCTGTGTCGAGCTGTTTTCGCTCAAAAATCACGATCAAGACAAAAAAAGGGTTATGCCGTTCACCCGCGATTGAACTACAGACACACACACACAGACCAAGCGCCGGTTTTGGTTTATTATTCATTCTGAATAATAACCCTATGTTTTCGGTCACGAAAATTTTTTTACAACCCCCCCTCAAAATTTGATACTTTACGTTTCAAGACTTGGAGATTCCAAATTTGCAATGTCCGTCCGCCGTCCCCCGTCCCCCGTCCGCCGACGGGCCGTTTTGTGCCTTTAACGTGGTCTAAAAAATTCGTTCTTTCGCCCAAAAATCCGATTTGGTATCTAGTTGTGCCCGCCATCTCGGCAATCCGATCGGACGAAGCCCGTGGTTGTAATGGGCAAGAAACGGTTAAAAAAATTAACGAAACGCTACAAGCGTTTCGTCGTTTGAATTCCTCCCGCCCCGCCCGTCTCTTTAATAACCCTGCAAATTATTACACAACGGTTTATTATTCGGATAATCAGCTTGACCAAGCATTAATGCTCCGAGACCCATCCCGTTCGATTCAGCATCGAAAAATATCATAATGAAACCTAAAAAAAGGTCGAAAAGAACTGAATCGTAATATTAAAATAAAAAAAAAAGAAAGTATCTAGAAAAATCTGAATTTTAATATGAAAACATGCACGCTAAATACTAATATCAAAATTTAACCTAAAATCTATGAAAAAACCAAAATGAGAATGAAACGAAAGAATCTAAAAAAATTGAATCGTATTAAAACCAAAACGTCGGGGAAATAGGAACGGGGGCGCTCGAAGCGAAAGGCGAGTTGAGCGGCGAGTGGGGGAGGCGGCGTCGTTGGGAGGGAAGCGACCCGCCTCGAGAGAAGCGAGCCGCCTCGAGAGCTGTTGGTTTTTTAAAGAGACGGGCGGGGCGGGAGGAATTCAAACGACGAAACGCTTGTAGCTCCCGCGTTGTACTGCGTTTCGTTAATTTTTTTAACCGTTTTTTGCCCATTACAACCACGGGCTTCGTCCGATCAGATTGCCGAGATGGCGGGCACAACTAGATACCAAATCGGATTTTTGGGCGAAAGAACGAATTTTTTAGACCACGTTAAAGGCACAAAACGGCCCGGACGGCGGACGGGGGATGGGGGACGGGGGATGGCGGACGGACATTGCAAATTTGGAATCTCCATGCCTTGAAACGCAAAGTATCAAATTTTGAGGGGGGGTTGTAAAAAATTTTTCGTGACCGAAAACATAGGGTTATTATTCAGAATGAATAATAAACCAAAACCAACCGCTCTCGAGGCGGCTCGCTTCTCTCGAGGCGGGTCGCTTCCCTCCCAACGACGCCGCCTCTCCACGGGTTCGCTTCGAGCGCCCCCGTTCCAATTTCCCCGACGTTTTGGTTTTAATACGATTCAATTTTTTTAGATTCTTTCGTTTCATTCTCATTTTGTTTTTTTTCATTGATTTTTGGTTAAATTTTGATATTATTATTTAGCGTGCATGTTTTCATATTAAAATTCAGTTTTTTCTAGATACTTTGGTTTTTTTCTTGTTTATTTTAATATTACGATTCAGTTCTTTTCGACCTTTTTTTGGGTTTTTCATTATGATATTTTTCGATGCTGAATCGAACAGGATGGGTCTCGGAGCATTAATGCTAGGTCAAGCTGATTATCCGAATAATAAACCGTTGTGTAATAATTTGCAGGGTTTTTCGATTCAGTAGGCTTCAGAGTGTAATGATGTGAAGCAAACTTTTTACGCGATTTCAACACTTTCCTCACTCTTTACGTAAACGTTGCACATAATTTCAGCTCATGGTGTGTGTTTACATATATATACTCGTATGTAAGCACCCGACACTTGAGTATGAAAACGTGTAAGACTGTGTAGTTCAAAACTTGCTTGGCGAATGAGATTTTTTTCTCACTAACTCGGTATAAGCTGACAGAAACAGCCATAAAGTATATTTATTTAATTTTTAAGTGTATATCGTGACAATAGCGGAAAAACAAATTACTCTTGTTACTAAACCACACATCTTGAGCGCTTTTTGAAGGGAACGCAAGGGGTTGAAGGGGCATCTGCGGGCAACGTCCATCATATGCACTCTCACTGCTGAGAGTAGTTTGTGCGAGAGGGAATGTGAAAAGAATAAACAAATAAATGAAACGCTCTAGACCAAGCAGAATGTGCGCCGAATGGAGGACGTGGACTAAGAGATCCTCCACAACCTTCTGGTTACTCGTGATAGTTAGCCCTACCTTTCTCTTCGTTATCTACCATACTGTATCACTTTCATGCTCATGAGGCTGATCGGAACTGAAATAGGTAATAAATTAAAAGGTGGTCGGTTAAACGAAACGTGAGTTTTATTAGTTGTTAGAGAATGAGAACCGCATTTGTTTGTTTCCTTCGTCTTCAGATGGTTAAGGGGTTCACCTGAGCTGAAGGTTATCCTGTGGGATAGCAGGTCACTGGAAGGCTGCCACATGAAAGGTGGTGTGATAAATGATGTTCGTACGAAGGCACATCCATCTTGGAAGAGTCCACCTTCTCCGCTTTCCCTGTTTTATTAGCGTCGAGCTCCCGGAGCAGTTGTGCTGTGCTGATCCGTGAAATATGTGCCCTTCTGCCTGGACGCCCTTCTCTACTTCAATTATTTTCCTGTATTTTCCTTCCAACTTTTCTTCCCTTCACTCGATGGCGTCGTTCTGCCAACCAGAAACCACCGATCCTTGGGAACCGGCCAATTCAGTCAGATTTTTAGGACTACTATGAAAACTTACTTTGACGGTTCATTTTCCTCTGAAGATTGAGAATAAATAATAAAACTTTATCACCCTAATTTCGCCCTGAGGGCTGCGTCTATCGGCTATCAAATAGCGGGAAAATACGGTTATTGGTGGGGAGGAGGATCTCAATTCAGTTTTACTAATCAATACCTCACTTATGTACTCAGTAAATCTTTAAATTCGATGAATAGGGATATAGGCCTATGAACCATATATTTGGTGCGACACGTCAGCCCCACGCACATTCAGCGATTTCTATCGCTTTAAGCGACTAATTCAACCTACTTTTCACTCAGATTATTGAATGCTACTGTTCTACAATTATAGGTCTCATAAATCACCTGTTAACTGATTTCTCACTAATGGTCGTGGCGTGAGTAGGAGCCACTCAAAAAATTCCCCTGCTTGCTGTGCGACCACATGCCGAGCTGAGCTGAGTAAAAAGAAAATGGAATTGGTAGGTAAATCTATGAAAATCGTTAAATGTACATAGGGCAGTACAGGGCGCTCAGAAGTTATGAAACTGTTGTGGGAATCTAGTGGTGCTGTGTAGGGTAGGATGGGAGGGGGAGGGGGACCCATTTCCTGACTCGTGGTTCAGGGTGTCTGTCAGTTGGTGCGGTTGCCGTGTGAGTCTTATAAATGTGAAGCTCTGACAAACCAAAGCCAAACCAACTGCTCATCGATGTCCCATCGTGAAACTACTGGGAGACCAGAGAGATCGCTCCTTTCATCCTCACTCACGCACAGCTACTACAGTCACAATTATCCCGCATTCTTCCGGACAACTAACAAAACCCTTCGGCCGTTGCAATGTTTTCAACCTCAACGTTTCGTGCAACGGAGTTAAAGGCTACTCCTGTTTCCTCTTTCCGGCTTCTCCCACACCGATCGATAATTCGCCCTCTCCCGCGTTTTAAATTAATCTACACCCCATAAAGTAACCGCCCAGCCACTGGAAACTGCCGTTCCCCTGCGCCTCTGCCTTTCAAAACCTTCGCACTCCCCGCGATTCTACAGGTGAACGAGGTGAAACTTCTGCTGAAGGCTCATCAACAATTGACCTCTTCATTTCCCAATTATGTATCGAAACCAGATTGGTAACACTGTGTGGATAGAGTGACTGTGCCCTCGGGCGATGCTGAGACTGGCTGGCAGTTACGGTTAACGAACGGGAGTTGCGGCAGTGAACTTTAGGCTCAAGTTGATGGTCTACCGAAGCAAGAAGCAAGTTTAGATCAGGAAAGGAGTTTCCAAGAAAACCTCGAGCTTTTTCAGGTCCACTAGGGATAGAGGCAAGTTCTATAGTCAAGGAAGGGGCAGCAGCAGTGTGTTCATTATCATGCTGGGGAACGGCTCATTATTCCCATCGCCATCGCTTAGCAAAGTTACAAAACCGTCCTCACTGCTGCTGTTTGGTTCTGCTCAGAATTATTCAGATTGTTCGCTGTCTTAAGACCAAACATAGTTCCTATATCGATCTGCTCTGACGAACCCTGTCGTTCTACTTCTTTCTTCTGGTATTCCAAGCCTGGTTGAACACGAGGATTACTATTTCCAGAGTCGACGTACTTTCCCAGGTGCGAGTTTATCAATCAGTCGATGGGTTTTTCTTCCCTCCTTCCCATAATCTCTCTACCCTTTTCTACCCAGAACACTATCACATATCACTCGTTCACGCTCTAACACCAGTTCAACTATTCAGGGGTTTAAACCTGTGTCTCGTGAACTCTAATACCCTCTTTTTCGTGTTATTCTCAACACTTTCCCGTCTAGCATTCGATGGATCCCCTCTTGAGTTGACTGAGGTCCTTGACAAAACTCACAACGATACAAGATACAATACAGTACTCTCTCTATCTTGCTGCTTTCATTACCACTAAGTATTTTGCTCTCAATTAATTCCCATCTTGCACCCTAAACTACGGAAGCCCGGAAAACCCGTGTGTGCCTGATCGAATGGTTCAGGACGTCGTGAACATAATGAATAATACGAATAAAACAAATCAAATACTTCTCAATACTCTTTTTCTTCTAATACTACGCAGGGTGAAAATGAATGCCACACAACTCTGTCTCAATCACTTCACATCTCCCCACTTGAGTCTTCAGCTAGTATTGATTTAAAAACTTTTTGTGAGGCCTATTTGGAACCACGCGCTACTCGACATCCTACCCCCACGGGATCCCAAAAACTCATTGCACGCAACAAACAGGTTTTAATGACCCTCTCCCTCAAGAACCTACTCTGTCATGCCACCTCACTCTTCTACGACAACAACTCCACCCATTCCAACCATCTTGAAGGCAGAAGGTTTTGCCTAGCGTGCCGTCATAACGTCTAAGATTGGCGACCATTGGGCATCTCAATGATACATTCACGCAGTAAGTGCATCTATTGATAATTTGCCGGGGGTTTTCACCATTCAGTCGAAAGACGGTTCTTAGTGCATTGTACGAGTACGGGTAACTTTCACCTATACAAAAATAGCTATCCCATTTAGAACAGCAGAGCATACGTAAAGGGACGTGAAATGAACATCGTTCGCGAATAACCGAGTTCGGGAATGCTTTGCTTTGCTGGAGAACGTTCCAGCTCGTTCGTTAACTGATCGATTGACCAACGAATGATCGGAGTTCAGCGTGTGGAGCGCGTCCGGCCCAAACGACTGCTCGAGCGGCCATACACCTTTCAAAACGGAGTGGGACAATGAAATTGCCTCGAATTGATCGGCTTGTGTGAAGGGAAGGCGGAGCTGTGGCAACCCAACAACAAATACCACCATAACAAATTGAAGAAGCATGATGCGTATGAGGAGATTGCCACTCTACTCAGAGTACTGATCAAATTATAATTTCTTCGTTTAAAAAATGTAGACTTCCGTGTTCTACGTTTTCTTTTCAATTTTAGATAGAAGCACATAGCGATAGCTTTGAAAAGTGCCATGGTTAATCCCTTATGTCCAAACTTCTTGAATGCTTCAGAACAACTCCCTCCATACATATTCGCAAATGTTGTAGCGAACAAAGCTAGCTTGCTTTAATATTTTATGGTAGGAATGAAAACCAGACGTAGAGACAGTTGCCGTGGAGAGATGACAGAAATGCGTCAAGTCGCTTCGGAGGCCAAAAACCTGTCAGCTCAGTTCAACTTGTTACTACAGCGAATTCAGAATGTTCGAAAGATTCCCGGGAGGTGAAATACTCCTCATTTCCTTCGATTTCCCGAAAAAAGGGAAATGCGGGAAGCGGCGAGGAGATGGAAGAGAGACGGAGAGGAAATGGGAGAGGAACGGAGCTGAGCGCTATCAATCAGGAACTGCCACGTCTTCACATTTCGGCCTTCTGTGCTTGTGCGGGGAAGAGGGAAAATATCAACACTCGGGGAGTCGTAAAAAGGGGCCTTCGTGTTAGGGCAGTGGTGGGAATGGTAGTGGAGGAGAAAAAGCCTCTGCGTCTTTCACTTAGGCGAAAGGAGTGAGAAAAGGACGAGGTTGGATTAGCGGGACGGAGCTGAAAAATCGAAAGAGCTCCGGAATTCGAAACTTGACGAGTCGTCGGGAGTATCGTCTGAGATTATTACTTTGGGAAGAGGAGATTAAGTTCCCTCCGGAGGAGGAACGAAATGGAGCCAACAGGAGCAACAGGAGCCAAAGGAGCCCCGTGCGGCGTTTGTCACCAAAACTCAACTACATGAACTTTTCCCTTTCAAAAGACATCGGTCAACTGGTATCAGAACTCCTCGTGTTTATTAACCCGTGCGTTGCTCAGGGAGGACGCTACTTCAGAAACGTTTTATATGTTCATGTTAGCTGTCTCAAACAATCACCTGCGACATTCTGTCGTGGGTCACTGTTTTGCGCTTCTCACACAACTTGTCCTCTTCTACCAGTTCTCCCAGCTCTGCGTGGGGAACGCTGAGAACTTTTGCCAGCATCTAACGTGTCAGAAGAAAGTGGCGGTGACGCGTGTAAACGAACTCCAGTTAACATCCCTTTAACGCTTGTATTGTCCTCTTTGTCTTATTAATAACAAGCGTAGGATGAGCTACACTTTAAGCGGGCCTCCAACGAGAAAAAATCATGACGCTCATGGTATCGAAATTAGTAGTAAAATTCATAAACTCTATCAAAATTATAGGCTAACTGGTTAACATCTTTGATATGCTTGAATTTTTGAAAAGATACAGTTAATATGGTTGCTTTCATTCAGCGGTATCAATGTGGACTACCAGTAACGTAACAAACATGTGTTAGTTGCCTCCATCTAATGGGGTATCATCCTACTTCCCTCGTTTGTTGCAACTCCATCCGTAAGTGTCATATATATAAACGTCATAAGTGTGGGAGGGAACTAAATAGTACAGGTCAAGAACCAAGTTGAGGAATGAGATGAGTGAGAGAAACGACTGAATTGTTACACTTGAAAACGATTGAGGTAGAGTGCAGGGGAGTAGAGTATAAGAGAGACACATGGGGTGGGAGGGAGGGGGGTGTAGGTACAAGAGCTGAGAGCGAGTGAGTGTACTGGGCAGGGTCTGAGAGGCAGGCGTCGTAGGAGCTGGCAAGTAAGAGCTGAGAAGTGGATGAGGAAAGGGGGTGAGAAACATACCACTGGGATAACCTTTAGAGGGGAATAGGTTGTTGGCTCGGGGCCCCTGTATCGGCAGTGCTCGGCCTAAAGTGTCAAAAGAGTTTATTGACAAGGGCTTTTGGATTAAGAGGTTGGGGGCTACAGATGAAAGGTGGTGCTAAACTGCTTCGGCTTAAGCTGAGCTGAACACATATGGTAGTACAACTTGTGGATGCACAGTGGATGAGCGCGTGAGTAGTGTTAGAAGGGGGCCATCCAACTCCTACCCAGGGACAATGCTGGAAAATGCGCTTGCTCTGCGGACATCTTGGTAGTTGTGGAGTCGGTGGAAGGTAGTCATCCCATCCCTTCCTTCGTTTTTGAACTGCGGGGTCTGAGGAGGTGAAGCCACTCGGTCGGAACTCCCACATACATCCCCAAATGCAGAATTGTAACTGTCAACTTCTAAATTTCCGGTGCATACTTTCTCCATTTCCTCACGTCAGTTTATTGGTTCAAACTGTGGAACGCCTATTGTTTGAGCTTTAGTTACCAAAGCCCATCAATTAACTTATAAGAAATTGAAATTAGTCGCTCATACTCGTTGGCCGAAAACAGAAACGAACTTATAAATCTGAAACGGAAAAGTCACCTTGTTGAGGATCGAAAATGTAATTCGAAAAAATACATAAGTTGAAGCACAAACCCTGATTTCATATGGGACGTTCCAAGAGAAGTATCACTGTGAAGAGCCGGGCTGCCCAAACCAGTCCACCAGTGCCATCTTGATCGAATATTCACATTTGTCCTTTTACCTCGTATTATAATATTCGCGTAATAATACGACCATTTGGAACGCATTGATACGAATCTTTTAATTATGTGATAATGATGGTTTTGTATGTGTGTCAGAACGTGACACGTTAATATTACAATTTAATGACGAACGACGCGCTAAGAATACATCCTTAATTTGATACCCGTGAATTCGACAGTACGCTATGTAAAAACCCTGTAAATTATTACACAATGGTTTATTATTCTCATGAACAGCTTGACCTAGTACTAGTGCTCCCCCATCCCATTCGATTCAGCCCCGAATACTAGTAAACCATATGAAACATGTCCTGGCTACAATGGAACTACGCAAACAAACGTCTGATGATTTTGCCCCGTCGGGCCGGGGAATTGGAACGGGGGCGCTTCGAGCGAACCCGTTGCGAGGCGAAAAGGGAGTTGAGTGGGCGGGTAGCGTTGCGAGGCGAGGACGAGGCGGGAGGTTTTTTATTGAGACGGGAGGGAGGGAGGGACTTCAAACGACGAAACGTTGACTTCCGCTGTAGTTCCCGCGTTGTACTGCGTTTCGTTAATTTTTTAACCATTTTTGGCCCATTACAACCACGGGCTTCGTCCGATTGGATTGCCGAGATGGTGGGCACAACTAAAAACCAAATCGGATTTTTGTGAGAAAGAACGCATTTTTTAGACCACGTTAAAGGGACAAAACGGCCCGGATGGCGGACAGGGGACGGCAGACGAGGGACAGCGGACGACGGACGGACATTGCAAATTTGGAATCTCCAAGTCTTGAAACGTAAAGTATCAAAATTTGATGGGGGGGGGGGGGGGGTTGTAAAAAATGTTTCGTAACCGAAAACATAGGGTTATTTTTCAGAATGAATAATAAACCAAAAGGTGCTTTTTCGTTCTACGCATTTTCGCTAAACCGCGTGTAGAGAACCAAATAGATATTAGTTTACTGAAAGTACCAAGTACATTTGCTCAGAACCGTTGTACTGTTTTTGGAGAAAATGTGAAAAATGACATTTTAGTGTTTGGCGAATCGCATTTAGTTATGTATTTTTCTCTCATATCTCCGTCCAGCGGATAGTTACAGAAATAATGGGAGCAAAATGTGGGCGTAGAGCCCTCCGCCAGATGGCTCAAATTCACGGTGGCATTCTGGAAAATTGAAAAACAGTGTAGATAAAGTATTGACTAGTTGGAGGTATCCTGTGACTTGGGTCAAACCCTAATTTTGCTTGATAGGCGACGCATTATAAAGAACGAAATTGATCGTTTCAGCGGTTGACGAATATCGTTCTCGAAGAACGACGATGTTCACTTACATTTCAGCTTCTACTAACATAAATCGCAATACGACCTCCAAAAAACAATTTATAACTATAGAAGTTTCTTCTAGACCAGGAATGGCAAAGTAGGGTATGCCCCACTCAAATACGAATACCTTTCCATAAATGCAAGAGAGTCAGCGTCTTATCAATCTTTATTGTTTTCTAGCTATCCATCGTACATCTTCTCAATCTTAGTTCCATTAGGTTAGTGTATCGTTTCATTACTCCTGCAAAGTAGGATTGAGTTTTATATAATCGGCTGACTTATTTTCTTTGGTTTACTTTCGATCTTACGATTCAAAACCCCACCACCATTTGAGAGTTTTCTGTATTTCAGTGCTCGTGATTAATATAAAACGACAGAACTAAATATAGTTATTACAGGGATGAAAATACCAAAAACAACTTTTCCTCAAGAGCAGCTCGTACGATATTGAATGAATTTTGTGTGTGGCGAGTGTTTCCGCTGTATAGTTTAGCAAATGAAACTCACTCATAGCCGCATCTCTAAATATCTGGTGCGTTGCAACACACAACTTTCCTTAGCTCTACGTCAATTCACTTTGTACATGGCCAATTCGATTTAATCAATTCATTTATCACTCAGTTAATTTGAACTTGGTCAAACAACGCTTTACGGCAGCAGGAAGCGGTAGCGCTTACAGTTCCAGATTTTATTGTGCTGCTCGTACTCATTGCAGTACCAATATTGAGCAATCGGTACACAGATAAATATCTGGTGCGTAGCAACACACAACTTTCCGCCACCCCTTTAAGTTCGAACACCACCTACATAGGCGGGCGCTATATCTTCGTTCAACGCATTTTTACAGGAACATTTATAGAAAACAAAATGTAGGGACTAGTTAGCTGAGAGTACTCCAAAAGTTTGATCGAAATCGTTAGAGCCGTTTTTGAGAAAATTGGAATACCGATAAATTAATATTCGACTAGTCTCCTTTTCTGAGTTAACTTGGCTTATATCTCCGTTCAACATATATATACAGAAATAACTATACAGAACGAAATGTTGGTATGGGTGACTCAAAGACACTTCATCAGGATTTATCACATCTGGTGAAAAAGTTACCCTGGAATTTACGGAAATGTCCGAAAAACGTTATTTTCGACACATTTTGATTTTTATCTCTGTTCAATGGACCGTCACAGGAACATTTATTGAGAAGAATATGTAGGTATTAACTATTCAAAAACACCCTGTGAGTTTGGTGAAAATCGCTGGAGCCGTTTTGCCAAAAGCGTAAAACCCTATTTTTGCTTCAGGGGCCCATATCTCCGTTCACCGTATTTTCATGGAGATATGTATGGAAAAGAAAAGTTAGGTATTGATTAGGAGAAGATAATTTGAAAGTTTAATCAAAATCGTTAGAGCCGTTTTCGAGAAAAATGCGAAAAACCCTAGTTTTTGGTACTTTTTCGTCCCCCACCCCCCCTTCCCATCGGCCGAAATCGTCCATAACCTTATTTTGGTGTCTACGAAAAATGAAGAACAGAACAAAAAAAGAACCAGCTCAATCGGATGAGCCGTTCTCCCGCAAATCGAACTACAGACACAGATCTGTTTCTTTATTTCATGACTGTACCTAAACCCTCGACGAGGGTTATATCAGTCATAGAAGTTGCGGTTTCGCTAATATGCAAGAGGCCGGCCCCTGCAGCATCCACCGAACTCAGACCTGTGGAGGTACGGCAGGTATGTGGTCGTTAGCCAGTCTCACCGTAGAGAGCTGTTGCCCGTGTGTTACCGCGGAGGTGACCACCTGAGGAATCCCGCACCATCTGGGAGTAGTTCTTAATCTGGTTCCCTACCTGATCTTACTGTTTACTTGGGTGGCAAGTTTCAAAGGACTGATCAACTATAACCACGTTTCTTAGCCATTACCTTCTTTGCGAACTTTGCAAAATGGTTATAGGCTTCCTTTGTAGCAGTCAAAGCTGCTAAGTTCGTTTGCCCTCTCAACAACCGTCGCTCACTGTTGTAGAAACTACAGTGGAGCAGCACATGGTTTCTTGTTTCCTCCGCACTGGAGGCACAAGACGTGCATAATGGAGAGTCTTTCAGAGAAAAGAAGTGGAGCCGCGCATTGAAGTCACCATGTCCCGTGAGGAACTGGCTCGTCCAGTGGTCTGGCTCAACCCATTTTCTAGAAAGACGTTCACGGATGTTGGGGAAGAACTCATACGTATCACGTCCCTTTGACGAGGATTCCCATCTCGCTTGCCATTTCTCTAGAGCCCATTCATCGATGGCGGCAAGTTTCTGTTCTGTGGTGAGATCCGCACGGAGTTCAGCCCAAAGCGGGGAAGCTCCTGTTTCACTCTCCACTTGTCAATCATGCACTCAACAGCCAAATCAACTGGTAACTGACCAGTGATCACCTGGAGTGCTTCCGTTGATACAGTCTTGTAGGCCTTGGTGATCCACAGGAGCGCGGCTCTCTGGGATTGGGCCAATACTCTCTTTTGATTGACTGTTAGTTTGCTACCCCAGACAACAGGGCAGTAGCCAATCACACCTAAATAGATGGCCTTATACATGAGGATGGTGTCGTGGTAACACACACCCCAAGTGGCCTTAGTAATGGCACGCAGTGAGGCAAACCTTGCAATGGTAGTGCCTTTAAGGGACTGGAGGTGTTGGTTGAAACCCCACCTCTCACCTATATTCACTCCTAAATACTTGACGTGCTTTTCAAGAAGGAGCCTGTGGCCGCCAAAGCGTATTGTGGGTGGATTATTCACTTTCCCTTCAAGAGGATTAGCTGGGTTTTTCCTCAGCCACCTGCATCTTGACGTGCTCGCACCATTGGTTGACAGTGCGGAGCACGTGGTGGGTTTTTCTTCAATTTGGCGGACTGACTCTGCAAAGATCAGCACAGTCAAGTCATCCACATAGGCGTACGGCTCGCAGTCAGTCTCCATGAGTTTCCTGAGAAGACCTTCGAAGAAGGCATTCCAGAGTGCTGGTCCTAGGACCGAGCCCTGTGGGCACCCCTTCTCAATCTTTCTCCGGACGGAGACATGCCTACTTTCGATCGTAGCAGTTCTGTCTGTCAGGTAACTTCTGACGAGCGAGTACAGGTTGCGGGGCCCCTACCTTTGAGTTCATTAAGGAGCGCTGGCCACCAAAGGTTGTCAAACGCTCCTCTGATGTCAATCAGAACTGCTACGACGTACTTAGCCGGTGCCAGCAGGGAAACACGCCGAATCTCGACAATGACATCCTGCGTGGACCTTCCTTTGGTACACCCGTATTGCCTGCCTGTGAGGTTGCGGCCAAAGACTCCTTCGAGGGACTGCAACATCAAGATTTCTAGTGTTTTGCCTAATATGGAAAGAAGGCTGAGTGGTCTCCATGATCGCGGGTCCGACTGATTGCGGTCGCCTCCCTTTTGAAGAGTGACAACGCGCGCAGACTTCCACTGAGTGGGGAACTGTCCGACCTGCAGACAGTCATTAAATAAATTAAGGAGACCGCTGGAGATTGTCCGCTCAGCCTTCCTTAGCATATTGCTTTCTATTTTATCTGGCCCAGGAGATTTGTTGGGCTTTAAGGTCGCAAGAGCCCTGCCGAGGTCGCCTGTTGTCCACAATGGGATGTCGGGCTCGTTCGGAGGGTCCATGATCAGCTCCCTTGCTGCCCTCTGGGCTTCAGTGTCTCGAGCTAGTTGGTCATCTGGGAACGCCTTCTCAAGAAGGGTTTCCAGTGAACGTTCGATACTGCAGGCCCAGCCTGACTCATTTTGCATCGCAGCTAAGACCTGCTCTACATTTGCTTTTCCTATGGAGGACTTGTAGTGTCTGCCCCAGGGGTTCTCAGAGCTCTCCGCTTCCACCAAATTTCGCCAGCCTTGCCGTTTGGCTCGTTTGATGGCGCGGTGGAAGGCCTTCTTCTCTTGGATGAAGGCAGTTCGGAGTGTTGCTCTGGCATCAGGGTCACGAGTGTTTTGGTACATCCTTCTGGCTCTATTTGCACTTTGCTTGAGGGGATTAAGTTCCTCAGTCCACCATGGGACTTTGATCGCCCTGTGCTTCTGTTGGCCAAGTACAGAGAGCCCAGCAGAGTGCAGTGCTGTGGTAAATGTGTCCACTTTGCTGTCCACCTCTTCAGGTGTGGATGCTTGCACTATTAGGTCGGTGTCTGCGGCACGCAGTTCACCTTCCAGTACCCTAAAGAATTGCGGCCAGTCAGCATTTTTTGTGCGGAATCGCTTTTCACGCGTGTCTTTGCAGAGGATGTTATCATCCGTAATGGCAAAGTCAATAACCATGTGATCGCTCTGCGTTGCACCTGGTACGACTCGCCAACCCTTCAATTTGAGTAGCAGGGTGTGGGACACGGCTGTGACGTCTATACACGACCTTCCTCCCGGGCCATCATAGGTCGCCTCAGTCATGGGGTCGTTGGCAACAACCAAGTTGTACCTGGTGAGCAGCTCTATATACGCCTCGCCCGCCCCATCCAGGGTTGGGGATCCCCACAATGGTGATCTGGCGTTTGCATCAGCACAGACTACGCAGGGTCGTCCTGATAGGCCTGCTAGAGCCCGCTCGAGTGGTTCAAGGCTGTTGGCAACTGGTGCGCCAAATTGCCTGTAAAATGATATTACAACCAGCTCAAAGCCACCGGCTCGGATGAGCACAGCGGCCAAGTGCTGGCTGTTCAGGTGAGTGAGTGCGAGCATGTCAATGGACGGGTCGATGCAGATCTGAAGAAAACCCAAATTTTTTTTTTGGGCCGATTACTATACTTTCCTTCCCTTCGGGTAGCGGAAAGTAATAATGAGGCTGTAAACACGCGTTTTTACTTTCCGCTACCCGAAGGGAAGGAAAGTATAGCAATCGGCCCAAAAAAAAATTTGGGTTTTCTTCAGATCTTTACGTTTCAGACCCTACTGAGTCTAAAAAACCTAATTTCGGCGAGTGGTCCGTGTGTATGTGTGTGTGTGTGAGTGTGTGTGTGTCTGTAGTTCGATTTGCGGGAGAACGGCTGATCCGATTGAGCTGGTTCTTTTTTTGTTTTGTTCGTTATTTTTTGTAGACACCAAAATAAGGTTATGGACGATTTCGGCCGATGGGAAGGGGGGTGGGGGGACGAAAATGTACCAAAAACTAGGGTTTTTCGCATTTTTCTCGGAAACGGCTCTAACGATTTTGATTAAACTTTCAAATTCTCTTCTCCCAATCAATACCTAACTTTTCTTCTCTATACATATCTCCATGAAAATACGGTGAACGGAGATATGAGCCCCTGAAGCAAAAATAGGTTTTTTACACTTTTGGGCAAAACGGCTTCAACGATTATCACCAAACTTAAGAGATGTTTTCGAATATTGAATACCTACATATTGTTCTCAATAAATGTTCCTCCGACAGTCCATTGAACAGAGATAAAAATCAAAATGTGTCGAAAATAACGTTTTTTCGAACATTTCCGGGAATTTCAGGGTAACTTATTCACCAGATGTCATAAATCCTAATGTAGTGTATTTTAGTCACCCATACCCACATTTCGTTCTCCATAATTATTTCTGTATATATATATATATGTTGAACGGAGATATAAGCCAAATTAACTCAGAAAAGGAGTTCTGTCGAATATTAATTTATCGGTATTCCAATTTTCTCAAAAACGGCTCTAACGATTTCGATCAAACATTCGGAGTACTCTCAGCTAACTAGTCCCTACATTTTGTTCTCTATAAATGTTTCTGTAAAAATGCGTTGAACGAAGATATAGCACCCGCCTGTATGGCGTAGGTGGTGTTCGAAATTACGGGGGTGGCGGAAAGTTGTGTGTTGCTACGCACCAGATATTTTGAAGTGGATAGTAATCGCTTTTGTAGAGTTATTGGGGAATAACCGTTAGAACTGGTAGTAATTCAGGAATTTCTGGAGTGAGCCCCATGTATCTCATGAGCGTTTTTAAACATCCACCCTTTAGGTATTGGATTGGACTACAATACCAATTTTTTTTAGCATTCTACTAACATTCCAGCGGACTTTATAAGGAAAAAACTGCGCTAAAAACGCTTTTGGTCGAAAATTTTGATAATTTATTGTGCTGCTCTCGTAATTTTCCCACAAATGGGAATTTTATGACATCATTTCCCTATTGAGAGCTATCAATATAAAAAATTTAATCAAAATCGTTAGAGCCGTTTTTGAGAAAAAAAATATTTGGTGTTTTGATCACTATGATAACTATAGTTAACTTTCGGTGGATTTTATTCATATCCTTATTTTGGCGTCCCATGGTAATCTGTAGGCGAGATATCAAGTTTGAGCTGATTTGGTACGGTGTTTTTCTCTAAAAATCGTTCACAGACACAGAGACACATATACACACAGACCATTTTCCCAAATAGGGTTTTTCGGACTCAGGAGGTTCTGAAACGTAAAGATCTGAAGAAAACTCAAAATTTTTTTTCCAGCCGATTACATAACTTCCCTTTCTACTTCGTGGAGCAAGGAAAGTAAAAACAACTAGGAGCAGCGATATCAAACTGTTTACCCCGCTATCAATTGCCTTCCTTTTCGTTTTCATTATTATCGTTGTGGTTGTTGTAGCTACCTGCCTATTATTATTCCCGTTTTTTGCGATCGTTCCCCGACCTCGTGTTTTCCGTGCGCTCCGCGGTACTTTTAATTCCCAATCCCGTGACATCTAAAAGACTGGTTCAAACATTCGTTCCCTCACCATTTATTTATCTATTTGTTTTGTTGTTGTTGGATATTTTAGAAATCTCATTAATCTATACGCTACGACGAGTTACATTTGTGTGAAAATTACTAGATAGAGCAGCACTATAAATTATCTAAATTTTTTGAGAAACCAATTTTAGTCCTGTTTTTTCTCAATTAAATCCTGCTTATGTGAAATTACGCAATGGTAGTTTATTAACAGTTATAAAAGAATTAGGGACATTTCACAAAATTCTTGTTCCGCTAATCATTCCAGATCTAAAAGTATGAACATTCTGCAAAAATAATAAATTACCCATGCAGTGGCCACTAAATGAGAATAGTGACACTTATCCGGAATCTTAAGAACCGACAGTGTATAGGTGTTTCTATATAAATTGTTGTGCCATTATCAAGTTCATCTAGACTGAATGAAAAAACAGATTTTATTAGTCGCTGGAGCGATGAAAATCCCTAAGGGCGTGGGGCTGAGGGGATTTATGTGATGTTTTTAAGTGCTCCTAGTAATTCCCATAGTAATTAGAAGTTTTTGACGAGGAAAAGCGTTTGCTATGTCTCATCCAATTTGCCCTAAAGAGACCTCGTAGACGCGTGGCTGTATCACGACGTCGAACGTATGTCGTTGTACTCCCTTCGCCACAACTAGCGCTACTAAAACACACGTTCAGACTTGACGTCCGGTGTTCTGGAAAACTCGTTCTGTCAAATGAGTGGAATTAATCCAACTACTTCTTCTAATTGGGAAAACATGGAGCGTTTAGTCTGAGGCGAGGCGCTGTTGCTGTAGCTGCAAGTTAAACACTTGGATCGTTGAAATAAACCCCTAGCAATTTCCGTTCGAACGAAACCGAATGCAAGTAAATACCACGAGAGTGATCCGATGGAACTACTGTCGATAGTTTTTTTCTCTCTCTCCCTCATCAATTACAGAGGCAACGGAAAAGCGTCCAGGCGGGGTTTCCCGGAGCGCGAGTCGATTAGGAATATAACTACCGGTTGCGCTTTCTACTCTGAGACCTTCCTGATGAAGAGGTTGCGACTGAACTCGTCGTGGCTGGGACGTCTTTGAAGCAGCAATTTAAATCGACTTGTCTCGTTATGTGGTTTTCCTCTGCGTCCTAGACAAGCCGATTTATATTCAATGATTCACACGTTGCTCTGCTCGCCTCCAGAACCACTCTAGTGATACTTGACAGTGGATCAATTGCTCGATAGTTTGATTTCTGCTGAGTCGCCACTAGAGGATCATTCGTGCGTGTGTGTGTGTGTGTGTGTGTGGGATATTGCGCTGGGTAAGCTGCCTCAAGAAGTAGGGTTTGATCTCGTCCCAGGTCTGCAGGTGGGCGCATTAGCCTTTGCGGATGATGTCGTCCTCCTCGCAGTGGGGCACTTGGCAAGTTTCTGAGGCAGCTAGGCATGTGTGGATTGGGGATGAATCTTGAAGTGCGGCTCGGTTTCATTGTTGCCGTCCTACACGGTTATAGCATGAAGGTCATGGATGAGGGGTTTGTCATTGGTGAACCCCGTGTCCTGGCTTTAGGCGTCCTTGAGATGTGGCGGTATCATGGGATCGAGTTTCTCAGTGCAACCTCCTCAGCCAGAAGCAGTGTGGACCATGGTGATTATCTTCGGAAAGTTCCCAAGGCTCCACTGAAGCCATAGCAGAAGCCGCGCCTCCTTCGGACGTTCTTGCTCCCAAAGCTGGCCTATGGGTTGGTTTTTGGGAGGTTGACCGTCCAAGGCTGATGAGCCTCAATAGAATGGTGTGCTCTGGTTCGATCTGGGGGACTTGGTGTCCCTTCTCTCTCTACCACTATTTAGTTCTTGCGCCATAAGCGCCTGCTTGCTTCGCAGGCATCTGGCTGGGATGTCGCACACGATATGACTGGCCTTGAATTCGTCCAGGGTCCAGGTGTGACATGGCGACTCCATCTGCCCCCAAGAGCAGTAAGCCTTCAGAGTTGTCGGCTGCTCTGCATGGTTCGGTTGACAGACGGGAACTCAGGCAGTGTTCTGACTCCCCCCATTCTTCTGGGCTTCAGAGAGCATTCATGGGTAGGATTACCGGTTTGTGTGGCATCACTGCCTACAGCGATGAGGTGTTCAACAGGCCAGGATCATAATGTAATGAATGCTCGCTGTCGTGCCTGTGGTAACCTGTTCCAGTCGCTGAATCATGTGGTGCAGGTGTGTTTGCGTACTCATTGGAGCCGTGTTAAGCGTCATGACGCAGTCTGCAGGCTGGTTGCTGGTGCATTGTCCTCCGAGGGCAGGAAAGAGGAGAGAGAGCGGAAGCCCAAATACGACATGACCAATTCCATCTGAATTTTATTCAAATAGATCTCCGCTTTATTTGCTCAATTTCTCATCAATTTGCCAACAGTTTCAATCAACACAGCTGATCCGTGCAGGAGGTGACGTGAACGATTCTCACACACTACGTGTTTTTTTGCTCTTGAATTCGATTCCATAACCCGTAAAAAATGCAACATTTTCCCAGTGGGGAATCGTGAGTAAACTTCATTTCAAGCTGAAGCTCTCGTAGATGTCGGAATCTCCTCTCCTCCAAG
The DNA here is from genome assembly GCA_020466155.1 of Pachypeltis micranthus. NCBI lineage: Eukaryota > Metazoa > Arthropoda > Insecta > Hemiptera > Miridae > Pachypeltis > Pachypeltis micranthus. The sequence continues at coordinate 48,658,565 of CM035769.1, forward strand.
AGACGGATAAATAATTCCAGACGCAGGAAGAAAAAGTCAATGGAAATAAGAGAGGGGAGGAAGTCGGATAACTAGAAAAATTTAATATTGCGACAGGAATCTTCCACCTTCCAGATCCAGAGATGAGGGAAATATGTACTCGAGAATATTGGATTTGAAGGCCGCCGGGGCACTTATAATTTTTCCCCTTCTCGAAGTTCGTTTAGAGTAAAACAGCTTTTCCACTTCACATTGAGACGTTCCGCAGAAATTTGGTCAAGTTTTAGCGGTGAGAAGAGCGTCTGAGTGAGCTTCAAAAAAGAGAAATCCTTCGTAACTCACTAAAGATAAGAGACAACCTAACTTTTGTAAAAGGCTTCAAGGAAAGCTGAGTTGATTGAACTTAAACAACAAACTACCCCACTTTCGATAATGGAATGAAAAGGCATGAAACGGCTCTCCTGCTGCTGAGGCGACTATTGATGGTGAAACAGTATTTTCCTATTTATTCCCTATTACCTCGAAAACAAGACACACGCTGCCCATTTTATCTATGCTGTACTCCTCATCCTCATTGACACAAAAAACAACACTTTTTTGCTTCATACCTTCTGTATGTGATTTAAATTAATTATTTCTAAAAAAAGAGAAAACAGCGCATAAAATATTAAGTTGTTCAATGGCTAACAGCCTATACTAACATTCCTCCACAATCGTCTTGTTTCTATATACAGATACAGATGTGTTGGCCTCGAGTGTGAAGTGGTAAGCTCGCCCCGGGAGGGGGGGGGTGAGGTAAGTTGTGCGAGGCCTTGCACTTCACGATCATAAATCAATCTCCCAGATTCCAATGACTCCGAGTCGTGACTCCTGCTCGTCGTGTAACACCTTTTTCACGAAAAACACGGAGAAGTTGAATAACAACGTCTTTTGCTGTTGGCAGCCGGAGAACCAACGAGAACCTTTGTGGAACATCGAGGGCAACTTTCCTCCAAGTATTGTACCCGGCAGAGGGACGATAGTTCCCGGGGGAAAAGTTTATCCCAGATAAGGAATTTATGTTCGAGCAAGTTAGTCGCGCTGATTTATGTGCCGGAACGGAAGGGAATCGAGAGTTGGATGAAATGGGCGAAGGGGCGAGGAAGAGGGGGCCATAACACCTATTTTCTGTTTCGAGTAACGTCTTTCTCAGTGTAGATTCTCCTCAGACACTAAATCAAATGCAGCCGGGAGGAGTTAAGTTGGAAATTTATCAGATGCGAAAGTAATTTCTCATTCAGTTCCGAGCGGAAGTAAATTAAAGAAGAAGTTCCAGTCCACAGTCCCCCAGATTTTCAGATGGACGAGCAAAACTTTGTCTGCAATTCTCAGTCTCTGACGCGATCAGTCGAAAACCGATTGGTGACGTTATAATAATCATAATCATCAATTGATGACTTATGAACATGCAGTAAATATAATATTTTTATTTTCCTTAGCTCAAAAAAAACACTGTAACTAGTTTCCATCAGGCTTGACGCTTTGAAGCCCCCTGAATCAGAACACCTGAAATTTGGCACGCGCTGTGTATGTGTGTGCGTTCTGCAGCCAACCTTCAATACGAAGAGAAGCAAGTACTTGGTGTGAGGTGGCGTTTTAGCCCTCAAAGACTCTACCCTCGCGAAGTTTGCCTCATTACGAGTAATTGGGATGTGTGTTACCGTGTCAGAAGACCATTTACCTTGTTGTGATTGACCACTGCCACATTGTCTGGGGTAGCAAACTTCAAGCAAGCAATCAAAGGAGACTACTAGCCCAATCCCAGAGAGCTGAGCTCCTGTAGATCACCAAGGCCTGCCTATACGGCAGCATATACTGATGCACTTCAAATGATTACCAGTTGATGTGGTGGTTGAGTGGATGGTGGGCAAGCTGAGAGTGAAAAGGGAGCTTCCCCCTCTCTGGGCCAAACTGAACGTATGAACCCATACCGTAAAGGAAAATAGGTAAAATGGTGTATGGCCAATTAGCTACCAGGCCATCGGCTGGGGCGAGCAGGGTGCGAAATACACTAGAAACTATGATCACGGAAGGCTCAGTATAGCATCGCCGACAAATGTATCTCTAATAATAATATTGCTGAATCCCTTTGAGTAATGACGCTGGCTCCCGGGTACCACAGTGAATAGTAATTGGGAAACAACTATCATTCAGTTATTCTTTCCCTTAACACCTGCCCTTCCTTTGGTTGTAGCCACCAACCGTATCTGTTCGTATTCCCAGTCATCCCTCTGGACTGGGGGAGCCCTTGCTGTTCCAAAAATTAAACGACGAATACTCCAAGAATTGAAGAAAATTTGATCTATTTGATTAAATCGGTTTCTATGTGGTTTAGAAGGTCAAAACAGGTCTCAAAATAATTTTTTGTGGAAAATCTGCTTTTAATGTGTTGTTATGATGTACTTGTCGTAGACATTTACACAATTTCTGAGATGTTGGCTACTGAACAGGGAATGCAATGGTACGAAGAGCCTTCAACACGCATGTAGCACTCATGAATCATGATCTGATGATAAGGAACAAATCTTTTTCTTTACAGAGGATTTGGAGATTGTTAATGGTCGCCATGTTCTTGCGCCGTAGAGAGTGGACGAGGAGAGACGTCCTCTCAATTAAAATCGTCATAATTAATTTTTTGTCAGGGTTTAATTAATTATTCTCAGGGAAAGAAGTCGCCTGAAGGGTTTTGAAAGGGAACGACTAAAAGTGTCCCAACCCCTCGTTAAACGCAGGAATTGGAACGAGTGCCCTTCGCGGACTGAGTTTTTTTTTCGCGGGTAGAACGGAGGGATGTAAACAGAAGATTTTAAGGGCGCTAACAGGACGGACGAGGGTTGTTACAAGTTATGAACCGGAAACTGCTTGTCATTTGCATAAACAGGAGCGAAAACATGAAGTGGGAGAGCGAGAGAGATGCAACCAAATGAAGTTCGCGGTGAAATGAAAGCTCAAGGGAAGTGAAGTGGTCGAAATTACCGGTCGGGGGCTGCCTAGCTGCCGTAGCCTGCCTAGCACCCAGTTTCGTGATACGACGAAATATCGGGGTTCGGGGGTCTCCCCGATAACACCCTCACGTTTTCTTTCCCTTTTTTTTTCTCTTCTCTCTGCCAGCAATCTTTGTTCCCACCCTTGTAACCCAATTACCAGGCATTTCGTAGCGTCGTAAATTGAGGATTTATGATCGTGAGGAAATTGTCGTTTTCATGAGCGAGCCACTGAAAGTAGACTAGAAGTGTAGAGCTAAAAACGTACGAGCTGAAGGACATTATTGGCAGATACGGGTGTTGACGATTAAATAATATTAACGCGACTTTTCTGAGAAAATGGAACTACTGCGATCGGGACAAAGAAGTACTTGTTTGTGTACCCAACGAGTCGAATTGCTATCAATGGGCGCACACTATCAAAGTCCCGCAACAATAGACCTTCGAAAGAATAATTTTATTTACCTGCAGTGAACCGTGATTTCAGTTATTCCTTCTCACCGAAAAACTACCTGTTCCCAATCAAGCGATATTTTCAATACTGACATATTCGGCTTCAAAAATCACGGTCTGATTAGAACACTATCCTCACTGAGTCTAGGAAAATAATAGAAGCTAATGGGTAACAAGAAACTAGTTAAGAAGGGACTCCTTTTCAACTCAATCGCTTCCTTATCACGATGCATGTCCTTAGAAAAGAGACCAACTCGTCTCATTCATCAAATAACTGGAAAGTGGGATTTGAAGGCGGCACCTGTCGGTAAACTTTAATCGAACTTTTATCAGCCCGAGAGGAGAAATGTAACAGATGACGACGCAGATGACAAGAGAGTTGAGAACACGAGAACAAGGGTGAGGATTACCAACTGCTAGAAATCCTGAAGCACCTGTGGGACTTTATTAAAATTAATGCTAACAGCTTTTCTCTACTCGTCTCCTACTGAAACAAATATTTACAAGTTAAATTAGAGTCGTACCTAAGTCCCCTAGTTCTTTCTAGATTCCACTCGCCAACAACTCGGCCGCCTTCCCAGCCGTCCAACTTCCTGAATTCCTCATTGAAGCTCTCCAATTATTAATGAGGCATTATTCTATTACAGGAAGGTTTTGCCCGGAATTTAATTAACGCGGCGGAGAGTGGAAGGGGGAGAAACGTAGATGGAATTGTTACTCTGCTTCGAGCTTTTACCGCCCTTGCAACCTCTGGCAAGCAGCAACCTTCCTGCTCCATCCCTTAAAAATTCACCCTCCATCCCAGGAAATGCTTTCTCTTATAACATTTCGGGCTATTCGAGCGATGAGATTAGAAACATTATGTAGATTTTCTGTTTCTGATTACGCTATCTGCCGGACCCAGCTCTTACTTTTCCACACGCGAAAATGTATAGATCGAAAAATAGCCCATTCTCGACTTTTCGGTATGCATCTTCATTGTGGCCGAATAATTCGTTTTATCTAAAATTCTAAACCTCAACTCCCTACTTTGGCTGCGTTGGAAGGGAAGCTTCGTTAAGGAGTGGCTGCAAAAACCTTTTGAGTTTTCTTCAGATTAACGTTAATGGTCTTCCGAGTCCAAAAAATACCATTTGGAAAAATAAATCCAACCACCTCACATTTCATATGAACCCGCCGCAACAAAATGGAGAATACAGATTTGAGTAAAACCGGTCAAAACCAAGTGATAACTAGTGTGACAAAATGAGCAGCACAATAAATTATCAAACATTTCCAAGAAAACTGATTTTAACGTACATCTCGCACACATTTTAAGAAGAATTAGCGAGTAGTCCAATATATTACAAACAAGAGAGTTCTATAACGCTCATAAGATACTGAGGAGTTACCTTCTGGAATTCAAACCGCTTACTACTAAATTGCCGTTGTTTTTACCTGATAATGGGGAAAAAAGGTTAGCACGATCCTTCTCAATAAAATCGTGTTGAGTCGCAGAGATCAACATGCTGATGTTGATTGCTCAATAATGGTTGTGGCATAAGTAGGAGCAACTCAATGAATTCCCGAACCTCAAACGCTCCAAGGTCTCGATTTGTAGAACCTTGGGGTACACGATCTTTCAAAAATTAAACGCGATTAACGATCCGATGACTAATTAAGAGCGCCCTTGGACGCTGATACGACAGTTCAGAGGTTTAACACTATTGTTTTTTCGCAATGTGTCACAAATTAACACTCAGTTCGTTAATCGTTCAATTTCCTCCCCAGCGATACCTATTCGTCCTTTTAAATGTTCTCTCAGTAAAGGAAATTGGTTTTCCTAGAACTCCAACTGTAATTTATACGAAGTGTGAGGACAAGTGATTTAATCGGCTGCGAAATTGGAAAGTGCTGCAGCAACAGAAGTTTTGCAGTACGTAGTTATGAATCACGTGTACAGGCAAATGTATTCAATAGAGTGGAAAATTAAGTTCCGTTCATTCACAAATACTTTCCGGAGTAAGCGAAAAAGACGACGAGGAGCCAAGTGAACGGAAGAAAAGTTAATATCATCCCAGAGACATAATCAACTGAGGGGCGGAGAAGGAATCAGTTTTTCCATTAGTGGCTGAAGGGCTGTGGTGGGGAGGGGGGGGGAGGCGTCAACAGGGAGGAAGTGAGAAAAGTGGCGAGGAAAATGAAGCGTAAAGAGTCAATCCAATTAGCGCGATTGCTGAGGAACGATAAGCCGGAAGGCTTTGATGAAGACTCCGTTCATTAAATAAAGAGATAGTTTCCATTCCCAGGACGAAGGACCTGTTGAGAAACTGTGCGCGAATGACTGAATTGATTTCAAACTCTATTGAATCACAGGGTCGTTCGGCTGCGCTAATGTGATTGAAGCGAGATGGCGGCAACACGTGAAATAAATAGGTTTTTGAGCGGCGGGAAGGAACAAAGGGAAAACAACCGATGAAGAAAATGTAAGATGTTTCTGGGGCTGACAGAAATGGCAACTACAGCGTGAACTAGCATACTTCACTCTCAAGCGTTCCACTTATTTTACCGACGGTTGTTCTTAGGGGCTCACTGAAATCAATAAACTATTTAGCTGCGCTTATTTATAAATAATCTTCAGGGCCATTGTAAACTAACTTTAGAACGCGTGGTCCACACGGCAATGAACAGATAAAGACTTGAGAAGTGATTTCGAATAGCAATTTTAAAATTCGTAAATTGAAATACGCTCACGTACCTCAAAATAACTAAATGATTGAAGCACATTATTCTGTCCATAATTTGACAAGAAATTATTCTGTCCATAATTTGATAATGACCTCCCTGTACAGAATGTGGAGGATAACAAACCGCTAAAAATCAAAGTTTAGATATTTTATACCGAATGAAAAGAAAACGAAATGATTCATTCGCATGAATTTGAATAATTTAAAATGAGAAAACAGGTACAAACATTAAACAATCAATCAACTAAGATCGCCACTCACCCTTTTAGTAGGGCAATTTAAAATGCAGAAATAAACTCGATAAATCCCACTAAGACTTGGAAATGACGGCGGATTTGAAAAATATAGAACATCGTCTCGATGAATTTGGAGTTCACTAACGCGTCACCTCGACTGAAGTAGTAGAGCATTTAATAAAGCTGGAACCACCTCAAACGAGGGTTGACATTTTTGGAGGTTACAAGGTTTCCCACTAGGTAGAGCCGTCATGAGATTGTTGGCAAGTGCCACAGCAGAATGAAATCAACAGTCTAAAATTAATTTCACACATGTGAAGCTAGAATTACCATACAGATATCGACCAGGCTAAATGATGGCAGGAAACAACTCCCCTACTGTATCTTTCACGTAGTAGGCAATTGCGAATTTACCTATTTATCTGAAATATGAAATTAGAAGAATCTCACACTCTCAGATGTCTTTTGGTTTTTGACTCGACAGAAAGTTAGAAAAATAGTTGCGCTGTAAAAGAGTTTGGCATTCACCGTGGTAAATGTAACAACGCACAAAAACACGGTTTTACTGTTCATTTGGGCTATTATCCCTGAAATTAATATTATTTTTCCTAAATTATTACACAATGGTTTATTATTATTAAACAGCTTGACAGAGTCTGACAGCTCCGAGACCCACTACATTCGATTCATCGTCGAAAAATACCAGTAAACCACACGAAACATGACCTAACTACAACTAAACGACAAAACTAAATATTCCAGGCGCCTGTAGGCAATTGGCACGACGTGGCGAGTCGAGCGGGCGGGTGATTTGATGAGACGGGAGGGAGTACTAACGACGAAACGAGTAGTTTTGCAGAAGTTATTATCCCTCGAATTCTTTCAATTAGTCGAATTAGGCGCACTATAATTACTATAATTTCGCTATACGTATCGGTTAATTTTATCGCTTTGTAAAACGATTCCGCGATGGTGTGGAATTGTCCGAACGAAAACATTTAATCATAACCGATAGATACTGGCGTCTCATGTTGGTTTGCAGGCTAAATATAAAATTTGGGCCAATTAGGTTGAGCTGTTTTCTCTTAATCGTATCCACAGGCCGTTTCCACAAATGTTGTTTTTGGAGACTGGATGTACTTTTAAAACGTAAAGATCTTGAGTAAATTCGTACTAAAGTTGTTTAGCAGATTACTATTTACCTTTTCTTCCCATGTCATAGGGATTAGGAATGCGAGATATCTGGTGTGTCGCGTCACATACTGCTGCTAAAGAACTGCTATAGAAAACCTATGTACTCGCAATTGGAATTGTTCGGCAGGCCAAATTAGCGGGGTCTGTGACCTTCGGAATATCCGCACTCGCCCTTAACAGTACCCTTTTGTTCGTACCTGTGGAAGCCCAGCTCAGTTATTTCCAATTGACAACGATTTCCCCTGTCGTGGACTTTTCCATCCCTCAATTTTCGATTACTCTTCTCATCAGACATCACCAGACCTTCCAAGTAGGTCATTCCTCTCGTGATACAGTCGTCTCCCAGTTCTTCCACAGATTCGTCTCTCAGCTCGCGCTACTCCCAACACAACCCCATTCCCTCTCTCTCCCTCCAATTAGTGTCTCACAACCAGTTCACATGTATTGAGAGTCCCTTGTGCGCGTTTATATACTCATACTCAACCGTATATCGCTATTCTGTCAAGCGTAATACAGTCCTCACCACGTTCATTTATTTCTCAGTTGCAATCTCCCTACAGCAATAATACCTAACGTGTGATACCTAAACGATACCTGGAGACAAATTTAACGAGTTAATGGTGTAGGGTTATATAAGTCCGTTCGGATGTGGAACGAAAGGTTTCTGAAAAACTGACGTTACGCGTGAAATTATTACTTACTGCGAAAGGGTACGTGCCTTGATGTCTTCGGCAGGACTGGCTGATGGGGTATCTGACCGCTTATTACTAATAGTCAACGCTGGGGTTGGGTTTGACTCTGTACCAGTTATGTCCGTTACGTACCAAACAGTCTGTATTGCAAATCGTTGACGAGTTTTGGTCAAATGATTACATTGTGAGGGCTTTTGAACTGGAAAAAGCTAATTCCTGAGCGTGATTTATGTTTGTTTTCTTTGCAAGAACCCCAACTCTAAATTTGTCTTCAGATCTTTACGTTTTGAGGCCTACTGAGTCTATCGGCGCAAAGTCCGTGTGTGTGTGTGTGTGTGTCTGTAGTTCGATTTGCGGGTGAACGTATGATTTGATCTGAGCTGGTTCTTTTTTTGTTTTGTTTGAGATTTCTTGTAAATGCAAAAGTAAGGTTATGGGTGATTTCGGTCGATGGGAAGAGTGGGTGGGGGACGAAAATGTACCAAAAACTAGGGGTTTTCGTATTTCTCTCAAAAACGGCTTTTCTTCTCCATACATATCTCCATGAAAATACGGTGAACGGAGATATAGGCCTATGAAGCAATAATAGTTTTTGACATTTTATGTCTTTACATTGCTACACAAACTCCAAAATGTAACGCCGGAGATGTTACGGAGAAACGTCACGAAATTTTTTAACCCGAGTTGCAAGCTACATCCCCTGTGGCCTAATGGAGAAGTCATCGGTCTCCTAAACCGGGGATTGTGGGTTCGAGTCCCACCAGGGTTACGACTATTTTTTTGACATTTTATGTCTTTACTTTGCTACGTAAACTCGAAAATGTAACGCGGGAGATGTTACGCGGGATATGTAACGGAGAAGCATCACGAAATTTGTGTTGGGTTAAGTGCATGGTAACGTCTGTTAGAAAAACTAACGCTTGGTAACATCACACTTGTAATAACCTCAGTGACGAAGTGATGATGTCAATTGCAATTGACGCGGCCATTATATTGAAATCATCAACGAGCACAATCAAACGTTATCATTGCATAAAAACAAAAAAATAAATAAATAAAAGACATAAAATGTTCCTAGTGGGTGCGTACTTGTACGAAAGCTGTCCCCACCGTTTTTGTTTCTCAAAAGTTTTGATTTCAATAGTTCATGCCTATACATTTTTCCGAAGAAATGTTCTTCTGACAGTCCATTGAACAGAGATAACAATGAAAATGTGTCGAAAATAATGTTTTATTTGAAAATTTCATAAGTTCCATAATATCTGCTTACTGTATTCGATCAAACTCACGGAGTGTGTTTTAGCAACCTATTCTCACATTTTGTTTTCCGTGATTTTTTCTGTATCTATCTGTAGAACGAAGATATAAGCCACGGTAGCTCGGAAAACAAGATTTCTCGAATGTTAATTCATCGGTATTCCAATTTTCTCAAAAACGGCTCTAGAGATTTCGATCAAACTTACGGAGTACTCTCAGCTAACTAGTACCTACCCTTTGTTCTCCATAAATGTTTCTGTAGACATGCGTTGAATGAAGATATAGCACCCGCATATTTAGCTGGTGTTCGAACTAACGGGGGTTGCTACGCACCGCTTGTTTACTTTCCGCGACCCAAAAAGGAAAGGAAAGTATAGTGAGACCGATTGAGCCGATTCTTTTTTTTGTATTCCTCCGAGAACGAAATTGCGCCGCAAGTTGCGCGATTCTCCGCGTCAATCGTCGCCCGAGAGCGGTTGATTGGAGGGAGGGTTGGTGGGTGGTTTGAAAGGCGGAAGGGTGGTGGAGCGGGTGGGAGGGAGGTCGCTGAGGCAAACGCTTGTCGCTTCTTGTCGCCCTTCTCTCCTGAGTCCTCTTCACTTTGACCCCCCCGCCCCATCGAACTCTTCTCATTTCGCGTCGAGCTCCCGTCGGAGACGCTTCTCCAGACCTCCAAAAACTTTCGCTCGGCTAAAACTTTCAATAAAATTAACAGTTTTTGTCAAAATTTAAAGAATTGATATGCAGTTAAACTCTTACAACAACTAATTGGGGGTGAGTACAACCTCGTACTTCTCTTAAATCTACGAAATAACGAGGAAAGCTATGTATAGGCTAGAATATTCGATTTTTATTACATTTCGAAAACGACGTAACCTTTTTCGAAACATTTCGAATATCTGTTTTTACATACGCATTCTATTCTCATTTAAACGTCATTAATCTTAATTTATCTTAATGTTTATTTATTTAATTAATCATCTTGCTCTTTAAATGTAAATTACTTGATACTCTTCACTTCGGATGTGGTCTCCTTAAACATTATCTTTATCACCATTGAATCCTCAAAGAACATTCATGGTTACGATCTGACATTTATGGTATTTCCTAGTTAGTCAAGTTACTTTCCTTAGCTGTACATAGTAGAAAGAACGGCTCCAAAAAGTGTTCTTTTCGAATCTTTACGATTCAAGGGCTTTTGACTTCAATAAACTCTTTTCAGAAAAATGGTCCGTTTGGCCCTCGAATGAGAGAAAATAGCACACCCAAATCGGCAAACAACAACACACATAACAACAACAACAAACGCTGTTGTAACATTTTGCCTTCAGCCTGCAGGTCGCAATGGGACGCAAAAATGAGGGTACAAGAAAAATCGTCCCGAAACTTATTAGAGTTGTCATAATGATCAATAAATAACATTTTGCTACCCTAACGGCTTGGAAAGTATAGTTATAGTGTCGAAAAAAAGTTTGCTTTTTGTTTTATTATTCATTCGATCAGCAACATTTTTTTACACCCACCCCCCTCCTCAAAATTTGATACTTAACGTTTCGAGACATGGGGATTCCAAATTTGCGATATCCGTTCGCCGTCCCGTTTTGTGCCTTTAACGGGGTCTAAAAAATCCGTTCTTTCGCACAAAAATCCCATTTGGTATCTAGTTGTGCCCGCCATTTCGGCAATCCGATCGGACGAAGCCCTTGGTTGTTATGGGCAAAAAATGGTTAAACAAATTAACAAAGCGCAGTATAATCGCAAATACGCCGTGCTTCGTATCGTTTTGAAGGTATTTTTACGTCCTGGGTCGAATGGAATGAGTACCAGACGTGTACAACTGCGTATTGTGCAATTAAGGTAATTATAGTGAGCCAAAGTCAATCAATTGAAAGAACTCGTGGGACAAAGACTACTGGGAAAGTAATCGTTTCATAGTTTGTACCCCTCCGTCTCGTCTCATCAAAACCACCCGCCCGCTCAACTCGCAATGTCGTGCCAATTGCACCTGGCGCTGAGGGAATATATAGTTTTCGTAGTTCCATTGTAGTCAGGTCATGTTTAGTATGGTTTACTAGTATTTTTCGATGCTGAATCGAATGAAGTGGGTCTCGGAGCAGTAATACTAGGTCAAGCTGTTCATGAGAATAATAAACCGTTGTGTAATAATTTGTAGGGTTTTTTCAATGGAACTGACTAAGTTCTTTCAGTTCAGCTTTGATGTTTAACACATTCGTTTGTGTAATGTTCCAATATCAATTGCTTCAGAGTGAAGTATACTAGTAGTTTGCGTCCAATGAGACTGTGCGGCTGGTTAAGAGACTATTTGTGTCAATCATGTCTTTATAACGTGCTAACGTTCACTGGGAAGGTTTAGTGAAAGATGAGGAGAAATATCTTCAATGAACGTACGACAGGAGACACGATGACGACATGTGACAGGAATGACGTAATTAATAACGGTGACGTCAATTTGTCGGTCGGAGACATAACGTACATTGAAGAGGGCAAGGGGAGCGTCGGAGAGGAGCTGGATCCCTGGAAGAGGCCGATGAAGAGGAAGAGGGTGACACTCCATTAGCGGCAGGTTTTGTGGAAATGAAAGGGAGTGAGAGGATCGGCGGGAAGCCAAGTGTCTCCTCGCCCTCTTTTCCCACTTGATGCCGCGTCAAGGGAACGTTAACAGGAAGAGTCTTCAAGGGACTGGGGCCCCACGACTGGGGACGGGATTTTTCCTCTCCATTCCGACGCCTAAAACCCCTTAATTGGCAGGAGACGCCTCTTGTTCTTCCCCAAAATTAAACCGCGTTTTGTTTCGTTACACAGCTCGATCTCGGGTCAAACATTGTCTTTAACGGTTTCGCCTTTAAACGCTTTACTGTGTGTATTTTGTCGCTTCAATTAAGCGGATGAGGTTTGGCGTTCAGACATTTTCAATTTCCCTCGCTATAAATTATTGTGGTCGTCATATCGGGTTTCTTGTGACGCGCAACATTTTTCGGTGAAGAACAACATGTATCTACTCGTTAGACGAAAGTAACCGGTAACTCCGATCATAATGCCATTAGTGAGTAAATCGATGTTAAGAGAATTCTATTGCACGATGTTAGGGGGAGACGAACTTGAAGAACTAGTTGATGAACGATATGGGCGAGGGAGGGCTCTATTGAGGGGAAATACACAAGTTGGTTGAACGTTCACTTGAGATACATGATATAGATAGAGTTCCTAGTCGAGTAAGTCGGAGACAGAGTTCACACGACACTTACGGTTATACATCTCTGGATAGTTGAACTGGTGTGAGCAGGGACTAGAGCTGTGAGAGAATGTTTTACTGTGTAAGTTCCACGGCTGACTGGGCGTAAGAAGGTGGCAAAAGTAAGGAGCGAGACGTGATATAATGGAAGATTATATAGGAAACCCCACATGTCCGTTGGGGAAACTGTAAGTGGAAAAATACGTCGTCGGCTGTGGAAATACGAATTCTCAAGGCTCAGAGAACGAAGGTGGTGGCTCTGGGGCTCCAGAATTAGTCGCTGTTCGATCAAAACGGGCAAAGCCCTGGGAGAGACAAGCAGCTCGACGTCAGGGTGAGCTTATACACCAACCTGCCCGAGCAGAGCCCAAAATCCGACGTATTTTGACCTAGATCTACCTTACATCTCAGGCTGTACAAAAACAGTGGTGTGGCACCAAAGACACGCCATTCGGTTGATCAAAGGCAGTTCAACTTTCACTGTGAAACATTTTGGAACGTTAAAATACGCGTTTAGCGTGGAAATGCTTTAGCCTTCACCTCACTGCTAGAAACCGTCACATTGGGTAGGAACAATTACATGTCACACAATCAGTATGCCAGAAACTCGTGTCTATCGCGGTTTTTCAGCTTCTTAGGCCTATATCTCTCTCACACTATTTTCCCAGTGGACAGCAAAAAAGTTAGGAACTTGTGGTATGTTTAATCAAAATCAGCAGATCTCTAGCAAATGCCGTAACCCCCTACGTTTTGATACCAAATTCCGTCCCTTACCGGTGATGGAACCGGTCACGACGTTATTTTCTCGCGTCGATAAACCAGAGAAAAATAGAACGAGCTCAATCAGTTCAGTCGTTCCTCCGCAAAGTCACCTGGGGCCTGTGATTGCGTTCGAAGGGAACTCCTGCTTTCCAGAGGGAGTTGTTCATTAAACTACAATATTCGGCGGCAATAGCAAAGCTGTATTCACAATTTTCAAAAACTGTTTGCATAGAAAAAGCAGATTTAAACCGAGAGTTGTTTTCCTGCTATGAGTTGGAAACGAATACGAAAATTGTCGTTTCAGTTCAGAGCTCTTCGTTTCGTCTTTGAAAAGCTCGAGTTACTGCTAACGAGATTTTCGTTTCCTTCCTCATTTTTACCACAACCTGCGCCCTCGCGTTGCTTGCTACACGACCGAACAACCAGAAATCTCCTTCCGTCTCTCCTTTTTTTTTCGAAGTGATTACTGCCCGTTAACGAGCTCTGGAAAGACTTTACCTTCAACTCAATCCCTCGTGCTAAACTTCCCCCATATTGTCGACTGGAAGTGGCGTTTGGTTGTAGCTTTGACTGTCATAAGGCGTTAGACAGTGTGGCTGCGAGGGGTGCCCCTTCTTAACGAGCGGATAGCCTGGAATAGATATTGGAATAGAGAGATGGTTCAAGTTTACGAACTGGAGCGATTAAGTGGGCACGACATTGATGTCTTGCGGGTTCACGGCTGTCCCTAGAGTTCGAAGCGGACCCACCGGCACAGCGTCAACTTTAAATATCGGTGAAGAAAATGTCCACTTTTGACTAGTACGAAGCATTTCATAACTTCCCTCAGCCCCTGTAAATTCGAAGGTGCGCTATACAACCACATTCGAAGGTGCGTTAAATATTTAAACAACCTAAAACACTTCTCTAGATGGTAAGGATGGAACCACTTACCCTGCGAATTTGATCCAAAGCACCATTCCCATTTCAGAGAATTGAAAAACAAACTTTTGATGAACGGAAAATCTCTTATCGAGTCACCAATCTCACCTTTCTATCACAATCCGTTTCCGAGGTATTTTTTCGACTTTTTACATTTTTGCATTCAGAGTCCCTACACCCCTCGTGCATATTCATAACAAAAAACAAACTCCCAAGTACCGCAGTTCAAACATTGAAAATGAGGGAGCGAATGTTCATACTTGTACGTTAATGCATTTCCAAAATATCTAGAATCCGTAACAATAACAACCTGCTACATTAACGGGCTCTATATCTTCGTTCAACGTAATTCTACGAGACTATTTACGGACAACAAAATGAAGGTACTAGTTAGTTGAGAGTATTCTGTCAAGTTTGACCGAAATCGTCGGAGCCGATTTGGAGAAAACTGGAAAACTGATAAATTAATATTGCTTAAATTTCGTTTTCTGAGGTATCACGACTTATGTCTTCGTTCAACGGATAGATACAGAAATGATTACGGATAACGAAATGTGGTTATAGGTTACTAGAAGACACTTCATAAGATTGATCAAATCCAGGAGTTACTATGGAAATAATGAAAGTGTTAAAAAAAATTTTTTTCGTCATATTTCGGTTTTTATTTGTGTACACTGCCTCTTGGCTATTCCGGCACCGGGGCCTGCTACACAGTGGCTTCTGCCCGCGGCCAGTGGCGTGGAGTACTTAGGGCGTGACGCCGCGGGGTGTGAAGCCATGGGTTTGGGTTCGTTGAAATCCCTTGGAGAATTGGTTAGGTGCTGGCAGGAGAGGGGTCAAGGACACCAAGCTAGGAAGCACTCCAAGGCCACGGGCGAATGCACAGCACTCCTACGAATGTCAGAAGAACATTTATTCAAAGCAATATGTATTAACCATTAGCCTTGAAGCTGTGTAGTCAAAATGTAAAATTCCCGATCTTTATGGTGAAGAAAAGTTGAGTGCTGATGAGTAGAGAATAATTGGGAAGTTTAATCAAAATCATTAGAGCCATTTTCGAAAGAAATGCGAAAACCCTACGTTGTAAGAGACTCTTGTTGTAAAAGAGATTATTGGTAAAGAAGAATCTTCCTTAAAGCGTTGCCTCTCGAATTACATTCTGAAGAATAATAACGCTATGTTTTTCGGGCAGGAACATTTTTAACCCCCCTCCCCCCCATGGCAATGGCAATCCGATCGGGGACGAAGCTCGTGGTTGTTATGGGCAAAAAATGGTGTAAAAAGTTAACACAGTTTTATCGCAGTTAAGTCGTGTTTGGATTTGTTTTATTGGTATTTTTCGGTGCTGGGCCCAATGGAACCGTTCTCAGAGAAACTTACTCGGAGATAATAGCGAAATCATAGCAATTACAGTGAGCCAAAGTCTTTTAATTGAATGAACTCAAGGGAAAATCGTTTCATCGTTTGCACTCCTTCTTCACTCCAACCACCCGTCAGCTCCTCTTGTCACTTCGTGCCAATTGCCTTGACCAAGTGATTTGCGCCTGGATTATGTGATTTTCGTCGTCCCTTCATACCGTTTGAACTGAATTGGGGCCTTTAGGAATTCGTCACATGAATGTGCTCTTGACGCAAAGGAAATTTAATGCGGAATCCGAAAATGTGGTCAAAAGTTTAAAAACGGGTTATTAAGGTTTTTATGACAAAATTCGTGGGTTTCTAGAAAAACTTTAAAAAATCATAACTCGGCGATATATTGAGGTGACAAAGTGTGGTTGGCGGGTTTTTCAGTCTTCTTCGTGAGTAAAAACGCTGAAACTACCACTGATCTCTGATTCTTTGTCTTAAACTCCTGAGGGACCGAAGGACTCAAGTAGATTTTATGACAACCCCAACATAGATCTAGATAAATCGAACGACCGCTTTTGCAAACCCAACAGAGCGTCTCCTCCTCGTTAATACCTCACTGTGAAAATGTACAATAAAATAACATTCTTACATTTCAGTTTCGGCCTATCACCTGTTGTGAAGTGAAAAGATAGAGAGAGAGCGAGACGTTTCTTGCATTTTAATAAAAGCAATCACTGATAAAATAGCTGAAATTCTGGTTCACATTTTCAATTGTTCATTAGAAAACCCACATCAATGGAAGAGCGCATTCTATTTGTCTGTTAATGAAAAGACTCTTGCGCTGTAACTGTGATTTTATACCAATCAGGCCGAATTAGCTGGTTGTTTTTAGCCTCTGAACGTCCGCACTTGACCCTTGAAGTCATGGTTTCTCTGAGCAACGACCCCCTTTGTTTGTACCTGCGGGAAGTCCCTGGTCCTCAGTTTTTTCTAAGTGACAACGGATTTCCCCCTTTCCCGGACTTTCCAAAAACTATCCTTTTCCAACCCCTCTTTTCAATTTTCTTCCCTCAACAAACAGCTCCTCTCTCTCTCTCTCTCTCTCTCTCTCTCTCTCTCTCTCTCTCTCTCTCTCTCTCTCTCTCTCTCTCTCTCTCTCTCTCTCTCTCTCTCTCTCTCTCTCTCTCTCTCTCTCTCTCTCTCTCTCTCTCTCTCTCTCTCTCTCTCTCTCTCTCTCTCTCTCTCTCTCTCTATCTCTCTCTCTCTCTCTCTCTCTAGACCTAGATTGTCAATCAGGGCTTTCAAAATATGGCGTACTGGTTCGCTGGTTCTGGCCATTTTGCTAAAAAGTGAAAAAAAACTATTTTTGCTCCATAAGTCTGTATCTCCGTTCACAGAATTTTCCGGTATATTCGTAGACGTATAATTGAAATGGTTTGAGCAGTTCTCGATTTTGGTCCGCTTTGTGCTCTCTTCCTCTTCCTATCGATCAAAATCGCACAAAACCTCATTTTCCCACCTTCGGAAAATCACGAAAAACGTCAATCCAGCCGTTCTACCCCCAGTTTGAACGAGAGACCACTCGCAGCTATTAGGATTTTGGATTCTGGAATTTGTCGAGGGTTTGAAGGGTCGTTCAAGTCTTCGGAATTGCCTTGAAGCGGAATCAGTTTAATGATAACTTTACTATTCGATCTCTGTTGTATGCAAATTTAATCGATTTTCATTTCAACAGTTCCCCCAAACGTCGCCATTCGTTCTCCCAGAAGTTCGGCTAAACCGGCTTTTGAGAATTAGAAGTACGCAAATGGGGAGCGAAGAAGGGAAAAGGGAGGGGGAAAGGAGGTTTTCAGGTACGGAAGAGGTTTTAACAATAATGAATTCTCCGGAGTTCTCACATTTCCTAAATCCTCGACTTTATCATAGAGGATTTGTAACGGGGGCGGTACGGCTGAGCTGGATTAAAATAAATTGGCTATAAAAGTTCTCCCTTCCCGGCCTTCCGGAGCCGGAAACCGGCAAAATGAATGGCCGTCGTAATGGAATGAGTTAAGAGCAAATGGATGAAGTTCTTAAAAGAATTGCACATTTCCATTTAGCGAGTGAGCGCATGAACGGGCGAATCAACAAAGCCGTATGGCGAGTACCTTTATTATTCTCTGGTTATTTCGGAATTTCTTCACATTGTGTTAATCTGGCGATCTTATCGTGCACTTCAGAAATCGAAGATCTGCATTAATTAATATATTCCAGTTAATATGAGCCAGTGTTTTGAGGATCGATGAGGAGCCTAGTTTTTATGAACTTCACCCATTTCTCTGATGCGGTTTCAGTACAATTGAGAAGTTGAGTGACGGTCGATGGCGCACTCGTAAATTTGGAATTGAGCGAAATGAACTTCGCTTCCCGGGTGTTAAACGAGTTAACATTAATGGGATATGGATGGCAGTGTGCTGTCCGTCTCTAACCCTCACCGGCTGACATGATCGAAAGGTCGATCGGCATTGGTTCAGTCGATGTGTCAGTTAAGCGTGTTCGTGGAGCGATGGTGCCCTCGTCATGTTCGTTTCCTTAGTTTCCTCTGTGAAGTAGAAAGCAAAGTTATGTAATCGGCCGAAATTTTTTGTTGTTGGGTCTCTTCACGTTTCAAGGCCACCTGAGGCGATTGAGCGAAAACCGATGAATTAAATCAGCTCAAACTCGGTAGCCCACAATTTATGATGGAACGCCAAAATAAGGGTATTAGCCAAATCTGCTCTAAACAGCTTTCGTTATCATAGTGATCAAAAACGGCTGATTAAATTTTGTTGTAAGAGCAGCTCCAAATGGCTCGATAACGCCCGAAAATTTTCATTTTTGGGAAAATGACGAGAGCCAAAGACCAAAAATTTCTACGAAAATCGATTTTAACGCAATTGTTTCTTCACAAACTCCGTTTCAAATGTTACTTCCGGAAAAATTGACGTGGTATTTTAATCAGGCACCTATCAATTCGCTCACAAGATACGTAGGAGCTACTCCAGAAATTCAGAGTATCAACACTCACCGTTTCACCTTCTGTCACTTCTCACAGTTTTTACACGATTATCCCAAAACGTTGAACGTGATCTGTTCGGCACTGGGCGAAGTAGTTGGGGTCTATGAGATGGGCCTTTTCCGGGTGTTTTTGACCTTTTTCATGTTATGCCGCGGGGAAATCCGAGAATTGCCCGTTCAGTCGGCTATTACTCGGATTAACAAACACAGGGAATAAGTCTGGTTTAACTTTCAACGACAATGGATTCCCACTTGTGGACTTTCCAAAATGTCCTTCCCTCCCTCGATTTACGTCCTCCAACAGATCGAACAGCTCTTCTCAGATATCAGCAGTCATTCCTCTATCAACTCTCGTGCCAGTCACAGCTTTCACTCCCTCTCTCCGCTTCAGTTTCCCACGCCACTTCACGCGTATTCTGAGGCCCTTTGTGACGCCCTTACATACTCAAACTCAAATGAATATTCTTTTCACGTGTAATACAGTCCTCTCACGCTCACTGAGTTACCTTTTATTTTATTTAAGCTCCCCCTCTCGTTGGCCCTATACGATCCTTTCTGAATAAAAATTAAGAATACCGTTGAATCACCAGTGAACCGAGATATCTTGGTCGTGGTATAAGTAGGAGCAGCACAATAAATTCCAGAACCATACCGAGTGCATGGTTCCCACAGACTCCCACAGTTAAGTAAAAAAACAGATTTGATTACTTGCCAGAGCCAAGAAAATCGATGAATGCACGCGAGCTCAAGTAAAGTTGTGTGATGCGTCGCACAATACATTTACTTTCTGCTATTTGAAGAGTGGTCTGTTTAGTGTGTCTGTCGTTAGATTTGCGGAAGAACGGCTTAACGAATTAGGCTGGATCATTTTTCTTAGGTTTGGAACTCACGACGGTGAGATAGTGAGCAATCTGTTTTGAGTTGGGGGGGGGGGTGTCAAAACTTTCATTATGGAACATTTTTTTGTTGGCCGGGGAGCCTAAAGTCCACTGCGAAGTTCGCTTGACTTTTATTAGTCAAAAGGGCAGTCGTAATGACCTCAACCTAACGAATGAAGTGGATATGAGCGATATAGCAGTGACTTGCTCAGTCATATGTTGGAGGCGAGACCGCTGAATGACCTCTCCGAGTTTTACATTCAATTTTCCATCCTGTTTCCTCTTGCAGGCTTTTTTTAAAACAATAATTCGTCCTGTTCACGGGACAAGGTGATAGGTTCCGGCAATTAGTCACAGTTTGCGCTGAGAACCTCTGAACGACCGCACTTAACGATAGTCACTGGCACTACGGAAAGTCATTGTTTCCCTTAACTTCTTTCCATCTCAACCCTTTTGTTTGTACCAGTGGAAAGCCCTGCTCTTCAGTTATTTGCGCGCGACACGTATTTCTCCCTTTTCTAGACTTTCCAAATACTATCCTTTTCCTACCCCTAAATTTTACATTCCAAATTTACAAATCAAATTGGCGTTACAAGGGCCTCACCACGAACCTTTGCTCTCAGCCCCTCGTGCCCACATGTCCTAAATTCGTATAGTTTGCCAACACCTCGTTAGTCTCTAATGCCTCATGTCTCGCTCATCCTATTTTTCTTGGACCCTACCCTCTTGTCTTACTCTCTTGCTTTCTTCAATGTTCTGTTCTCGCAGCAATCCTCGCACTCAACCTCTACCGTCCTATCGTAATCAAAACCTGCGTGTCATTTATAATTTCTTTAAGCTCTCACTTCCTAATGCTTTGTCCTAATTCACACCCTCTCCTCACTGCACTTGCGCTATTTGCACCATCCCAGCGTGTTTACCTCTCTCTGTCGTCCCCTTGTTCGCGTTTATATACTCCTCCTCAAACTGGTACAGCTATTTTGTCAAGTATAATACAGTCCCCATTCACGCTCATCACGTTCATTTATTTCTAAATTCAAGCTCTCCCATTCGTGCGCCCAACAGTGTGTGTTGATTCAGCCACAGTAAATAAATTCTGGAGGAAAGTTAAATACAAAGTTCCAAGTTCCGAATTTCGATTGCGTAAAATAAATCGCGAAGTAAGCCTCACCAAACTTAGCTTAAAAAGTATATACTTGACAACTTTCCTCAGCACCTAGTGGATTCAGTTATCACTCTCACTCAGTTCACATGAACGTAAATAGACGTAGCTCGACGTTCTACATAGAAACTAATAGTGATGCCGGAATTTCTTGGGTTGCCCTTACTCACATCACGATCTTTATTGAATGAAAAACCATTGCTATAGTTAATTTATGTGGCTACACAAAATTATTTTTTTGGAAGCGTTCACGTTTATGGTTCTAGTTACAGAGAAAACGTGGGAAAAAGTCAGTTTAAGTAGCAACCATAGTTTCAAGTCAAGAATTTTGTGGGCTGTCCCTTGCAGTTGGTTGTAATAATTATTAATTCGCTCGTGTTTAAGTAACGTATTGAACTACTGACAAGGTTTTCGAAAATGCAAGTACAATATACGCGGCAATTATAGCGAAAAAACTGCACAAAATGGTTTTTTTCAAAATGATTTTAAATTATGTAATTAAATTATTCTTTGATAATTTATTGTATAGATAAGTTGTGCGCCGAAGACCTCCCCCGTTGGTCGCCACTTTCCGCTTCCACTAAACTCTATTGAGAATCAGGCACACGACTTGGGCTCCGCACAAAGGGCTGCGCCCAGAAACTTTCCCGAGGTCGTCCTTCAACTCATCAAATGTTTTTGTGGTGATACAAGGAAAATGGTGTGACCGTGGTTTAGATGGCAAGGCCTGGGAGATTTCTTGAAAAATAAGACACTCTCATAAAATCATGTTCCGTATGAAAAACAACATTATTTTCCATGCCTCAGGGTTTTCAATTTTTGACATCGAAGTTGTGGTATTTTCCGTTATAAGGCATCGCTGGTTTATAAACTTCTCCTTGAGACTCTCAACAACTATTATTGCGGTTATTAAGAACTCACTCTTATCGACGGTCATTAATCGTGATGACGGGTACATATCTAAAAGAATTAAACTGTGGGACTCGTTAGGTGAGTCGTCTGCTGTGGAGCGGGTTTTCACGCAGCTATTTCTCGAAATTGTGCGCCTCACCTGTTTTTGACGCGGTTGCAATAGCTTTGTTTTTCGTGAAAATTCGCTAAAAAGATTCTGACTGAGAGCCGTCGTACAGATCGAAGGAGGCAACTCGTAATTAAGGACCGGGGCGCAACACTACCCTTTCCACCCCCGCTCGTGATTTATTTAATTTAAATAAACGGGGGAGCAAACTGATATTTTTAATTAAATTTAAATCTCAGAATTCCGTTAGCATATTTTAAGGAAAGAAAGCGGTGAATAATAAACGGAGAGTCTCAAATCGCGGCCGAAGAAGTTGGTGGATAAGCTCACAAAATCTCTCGTCCTCTCACCATTCACTTTGCAATCCACGTCGCTTTCCTTCCTCTTCCCCTTCCTTCTTTTCTTCCTCCTCCCCAAATCTCTGAAGATTGTCAACAAAATTAAAATTGCCTTCTACAGTTATTCTTGTGTCTGCGGGATGTTTCCGAGGACCAACCTCTTCAAAACTTGGGTTTTATTGAGTTTTCTTCGAGTTTTTATTAACGTCGGTCGTGATCTTTTCGTGGGGCTGACTTTTTGCGAGCGATGGTCATTCGATTCGTTTTTAGTTTGTACTCGTTTCGTTATCGTACGGGAGAGGATAAGCGATATCGACAACTACCGAGAGTAATTATAATACTGAGCCGTATTCGCGATTTCAGTCTGGAGAAGATTCACCATCTCGAACTAAGTGGGAGCGGCGTGACTCCTTTCAGACTGATGACACCTTTTCGATCAAATCAGTATGGGATTTTTTGACCTCGGAATTCCCGCACTCCCCGGCCCTTAACGGCAAAGTTATTGTTTCCCCAAAGACCTTCGTCCTCAACCCCTTTATTGTTACCTATGGAAATTCCACCCCTTCCGTTATTTCCAATTGACGTCGGATTTCTCGCTTCGTCTGAACATTCCGAAGTATAATTTCTTCCCCCCTTTTTCGCATTCCTCTCCACAACAGACAGCTTCTCTCATACTCATTCTCCAATGAAGTCTCGCGAAAGTCGGTCGTCTCCAGTTATCCCCTCTCTTAAATCTCAAATTCTCCCAACAGACACTTGTTTTACCTCTCATCGACATCTAATTCGGATGTCTCCTTCTTTCCCAGTACAACCAGTTTCACGCCTTCAAAGCCCTCCTTGTTCGCGCTTATATACTCAAATCATATCCTATTCTTGTACATCCAAGTCTCCAGCTCTTGTGACATACCAACTCTTCAAATTACAAGTTCGCGCTCAAATACAACCCGTCTCCGAGATTCACTCAACTACTCAAGTCTAGTCGAAACAGCACTGAAGTTACGAGTAAATTGAAAACTCCAAAAAGATGTTTGTGGGGGAAGTCAACATAAGATCGGTTAAATAAAGAAAGTGCAACTCTCAAGAGCGATTCTTGACTCATCTTTTATTAAGAATCAATCTTGTCTCATCAGTCGGGACTGTATGTGGGAAACTTCGTTCCACTCACCTACAACATCCAGGGTTCAGAGAATCTGTCCATTTCTTGGTGAAAGACCATTTACTCGCCCCTCGATGTAGAGGCGTCCCCTTCTCGCAGGACGCCTGCCCTCAGGTGATCCAGAATTGTGAGTCACATTTGAACCGTGCACAGATTAGTTGCACTCTTAGAGACTACAGAGGCGTTTTGGTTGGTTTCTCGTAGACAGTATTGACAGTGTGTGATGAGTGGCAGCTTTCGAAAATGTGTGAAGGGAAATTCGTACACAGATTGTGCATTGCCACGTAAATTCTTCGACTGGGCTGAAGTCAGCTACGTATTTATAATCGAAAGTTCTACCGTTTGTCCAGCCGTCCTGGAGGGTACAGTAATTCTTCGAGCGTCCAGGCTGGCAAGACCTTTGTCGCATTTGCTCCACTGCTGACTTGTTTTTGAGAGCTCGTTCTGCGTCAGTTTACGCGTGGGAAGCTACGCAATTACAATCAGGAAAGGGATTACCGTCACAAATAGGGAACTGAGTGCGCTGACTATAAACGGCACCTCGAGACTGTTGGCTCCTCCGTTCAGACTGATGACACCGAAGTGACGAGTAAATCAGGGAGTTTGAGGTGCGGTATCAGCGCCAACGCTCACTAAATGGTTCGACATGGGACAAACTGCTTGAATTTTTTATTGAAGGCGCTTAGTGACGGTATTTTGGTTGAGTTATGTCCTGCGGAAACAACTACGAAAAGATCGCACCAGATCGTGAATTTCTTTGGTCAACTGTCAGGTGCTCCTTACTGTAAGAGATAGTTTGCTCTTCTGACTGTATATTTTCAGCTCAGCCCAAATCAATTAAACCCTTCATGGTCCAGAGAAATTGATGTTTAGGGGGGGGGGGAGAAAAATAGTGGGTCCAGGAAGAGAACTGAAGTGAATTAATAGATGACCAGGTTCAGTAGAACGTCTCTAACCTGATATCGTATATTCCGTCGTGCCGGACGTTAATTTCCGTAAATGGAAGAAGGGTCGTCCACGACTGCGATGGATGACGGTCGCTAGACGGTCCTGGGAATTGCGGTAGTCCTACCTACGAAACTGGATGGTGCGGCCGAGTCAACAGCGGCTTCAGAAATGATGTTCCGTTCTCCGCCCTTCTAACCGTTCTTTTTTCAAACGACCAATGATAACGCAGTCTTGATCGACACCACTCTCCTCTTTACCGAATCACATAAGTGGTTGAGAACCATACAACTAAACGCCAGTGATTGAGTTGTAGGTACTCAGAGCACCGCAGTGAACTATGGTTTATAATAGGACCTATTGTACGTAACTGCTGGAAGGTGGCTATTGACTCAACGCTCCTCAGGTCTCTCGAGCCATCCATAATGCGGCATTAAGCCGTGGGACCCCGATATCGAACTTTTTTCCTCCGAAAACGGCTGAAATTCTTATTTGTGGGAACTCACAATAAATTATCGAACATGTTCAAGAAAATTGATTTTAGAAAATATTGTTTCTTCTTTATGCTGGTGTGATACCAAGTAGTCTGCGAAAATAATTAGGATCAGTCCCAAAAATGTTCGAGTTCAAATCACACAGTGACAGTCACGAATGACCGTTTGAATTATAACAATACTTCCTTAACGTACGATTTTCGAATTGACGTTTACCTTGATGTCCAAATCTTGCCGTTCAAGTGCTGAATGAGAGTGAAGAAAGTTATACGACGTATCGCTCTCAGTTCAGGTGGAACGAAAGATGTTAAAATGATTTTCCTTCCACCGAACTTGGTGTTAGTAGGAGATGTTTCCAATTGAGCGAGAATATTTTTGATTCCCCACGAGCGATTTTAATTTCAAAGCCCAGGGGCTCTTCGCATCAAAATTCGAAAAAAAGCCCTTTTTTTGTACGGTGCTGCGGATTGGTTGGGGCGGGGGGAGGCTCTAAAAACAAAAGACGAGTGAAGAGGAAATCAGACCTTTTATCAATCACAAATGGAATGAAATGAATGAATAATAAAAGGAATTGAATTCTCTTCGTCGTTTGTGCCTTCAGCCTTCACAAAGAAAATGAAAACAATCATCCGACACTTCGACTGAGAATACAAAGAAGATGAAACATTTTCCTCCGCCTGCTCAGTCACTCAATTCCTCTTTTTAAAGGCTGAGGAACGCATAGTCTTTGACAGAATCGAGTGAAATCTAATATCGAATTCGACGTATGGAACGATTCAAAATGGATTGAAGTCTTCCGCGCGTCAAGAGCATTCGGCTGTTCGGGATGTCCAATTTGTATGAAAATAAGCGCGCACGATGCACTTTGCACAGTTACGTACCTCCAGCAGGATCGGGGATTCGCTGATGCAGTGTGAAGTTTCAACGACGAGGTGACGGGGTTATGCGTCTACTACATGTTGTGAAAAGAAAAGTAATCACGCTTCATTTCTCGCGGCTCTCCTCTTTGACTCGGTATTAAAGCTCGGATCTCGTTCTTCGAATCTTTGACCAGATTTTCTAGGGATTCGTTCAAACTCTCCAAAGCCCAATCAGTAATGGTGGCTAATGGTCGTGGGTGGAGGGAATGTACCACCCAACTCCCATTGTAGCCACCTCAGTGATCGTAGCCTAGTGGTCCAAGACGAAGATTTATATTCCGAGGAAACTCAGAGTACTAGATCATAGCAGGGGATTCCCATAATTTTTGCCTGAGTCTGCAGCTCTCCAACATTTCCAACATCGTAACAGTAGCATGTTATTAGCTATTCCTTGTAGGGCACAGCATATGAAGCAGGCTAACGTTTTTTTAGAGGGAGTTAATGAAGATGACAATGTGGCATTCTGCAGGGAACTGCAGAGAAGCTGAATGCGGTCTATTGTTACCTCCTGCTCTGGAACATATCTAAGAGTGGAGCGGAGAAACATTGAAGTCGCTAACTAGAAAGTGGCACTCCTGAATTGTTCTACGATCCATGGAAAGAAACACGCCTGCTGGAGATTTGTGAAGAACACAGCCTGCGGTATATTGAAGATTCCTAATCCCTTCAATTTGCCCAAGTAGCTTGTTGATTGTAACCCACTTGGCTTCTTTCATTTCAATCAAATCCACTGACCCGCATCCCCACGTCATTTGTTCCACTCGCCAATGAGATCAGACCCTCTTATCCCGTTACACTCCAATTCTGCTTCAAAAATACTAAGCCGGGGTTTTTAATCCTTCTTTTAACTTCTCTTGTCTCTGTGATGACTCGTTAGTGGCGGCGTGTTTCACAGAGTCTCCACTGGATCACGCTATTTTCCGACGTAAAAGTCTTTGATTAGAGGATTTGCTGTCCCACGTTAATCAGAATTGTTTCCTCGGACTCTGCTTCTGATCTTTTGAAGAGTTACAGAAGGGAGATATTGACACAAAAGTTATTCAATAAAGTGTATAATGAAGGGCAATCCAATAACTTTCGCAATATTCCAATCATTCCTTGTGCTGTACTCTTTTTCCAGCCATCGTGCAATATTTCCGGAGGATACCACGTTCCGGCTGACCCAAAACCTGAAAATCTTAGTAAAAATGTCTAGTGCAACGCATCACGCAACTTACCGCTCCAGCTCATTCAGTTGATTTCAACCTTTATAATTCGAGAAACCGGAGTTAGACGTTTTTATTGAGTTCGCTTGCTTACGTTGCGGCTTTCATTTAGTAACTGTTGTCTAGGCAAATCATAGGACTGCCAACGTGTTTTTTTTTCTCAATAGCGTTTTTCGGGCTCAGGTGCCTCCGAAATGTGAAGATCTTCTGGTTGATTGCGTATGAGCTACGGAACGTAAAAACACTGAAGTTGCAGTCCGGAAATCCAAATTGTCGATAAAGGCGGAGACCTGCACGATCCCCGACAAACTGTCTTCTGTTTTTTTGGGGGGATGGCTCATCAATCTGTTGCTGTTTCTACTTTTGATGTTTGATTCCGTGCATTGCGTACGTAGGACTGATGAATTGCTGTTAGACGATCGTGTAGAGGAAGGGCGAATAACTCTGGCCCCTAGTGATTGTCAACTACATTGGTAAGGAGAGACGCGGATATAGAACGCTTCGAGCTACCGCAGTGGAGTCGTGATCAATTAAAATGCAAAATCAGGTTTTTACTAGGCCCTGTATCAGAGTCAGTGCGAGGGAAAGGATCGTTCAACGACGGCAGAGACCATGTTCTCCCTGCTAAAACAAAGGACAAGACACACATGTCTCCAGGGCGTTTGCAGTATAAATACCTCGAAACACGGAAGAGAAGCTCGTCCTCCATGTTCTCCGTGACATAAACAAGACCCCCCTACAACTTTCGGAGACCGGCTAAGCCCCTGAGGGCGGATGAAGCAACTTCCTCCTGAGGACAGACGGCCCCAGCAGGCGATGGCAAGAGGATCCAAAAGTTCGATCATAAATGTTAGCGAGAACAATGAATTCCACCTCTTGCCCTTCGCTGCCTGACCCCCATTGCCCTCTTCGTCCCTTCAGTCTGTATGCTAATCTCCCGACCTCGCTTAACAATTTCCTCGCGGGACTACGGAAACTTCGGCCCTTTTTCTGACGGCACCTTTCCATTCTCTCGAGCTCTTAATAAGTCATGAGAAGGTTTTCTCGTGTAAAATTCACAGACCCGAGGACAAGTCATCAGCTCTCGTAATAATTCAATTCCGGGACCACGGAGAAAGCTGATCTCTGAGAAGAATCTCAATCAAACATGAAGACATCAACAAGCCGATGAGGCATTCACTGCATGTTACAGATTAAACGGCTGACTAATTTTTGGGATGGTTGTTGTTTGCCAGTGAAGTGATATACGTTCGTTCTCATCCTCCAGAACGAATAGCAATCCAGTCAGGTATCAGTCAGGGGCGAGTTGCTTAAAAATCTTCGGAAGAGGTATCCAAGACTTCACTGTTGGAAGTAGTCCAGAATCACCACAGACACCTCCAAGAGTTCTCCCTTTCCCATAGTGCGTTATGAACGTGTCTGTGTTGATGTCAGACAATGATTGGAGATTGGAAAAGTTGCTCGGTATTTCGGGGGGGACTGGCCACTTGACAGCAAAAGCTGTTTCGGTTGATTATTCATTCATGTTTTCGGTCAGGCAAAATTTTGACGGTTTTATCGCAATTAGGCGTATAAGTCTCTCCAGCCATTTACCTTCGACTGGTAGGAGGCCTATGGGCTGGAAACAGCTTTCTACCAGGAGACTGGCTTAATGACAAGCTGCTGTACCTCCACAGGTATGATGCATTTTCAGCGAGCGCCCAAGCTCTTGCGTTCTAGTGAAACCGCAACCTTTACGACTTTCGATTGATATAACCATTTATAAATGTCAAGGAAAAGTCATGTTGATAAAGAAACAGTTGATCTAATGAAGCGCCCTGCCACATCATTCAGAATGGGAGGGATCAACCTTAAGCTACTTATTCAAGCTCAGTTATTATTTTGATGGTTTTATCGCCTTATGTTGAGTCGAATGGAACTAGTCTCAGAGGTAGTCTACAGTGAAATGTCAGTAATTAAAGTGAGCCAGAGTCTATTAATTGAAAGGACTAGCGGGACAATACAGCGAAAGTAATCGTTTCTTCGTTTGTACTCAGGTCATGTTCCGCATGGTTTACTGGTATTTTTCGATGCTGAATCGAATGGGATGGATCTCGGAGGTGTGAGACTACGTCAAGCTGTTTAAAAGAGGAATAAACCGTTATGTAATAATGTGCAGCGTTTTTTGTAGGAGACTGAAAAATGAGGTTATTTAACACAGCGAATACCGAACTCTTTTACTGTGCAACTATATTTCTAACTTTCTTTCTCTGACAGATAAATAGGTAAATTAGATTTTCGTACTTTCAAAAATCATAAGAATACTCGTGTTCGACGCAAAGCGCCAAATTCGGTTCGATTCTTTCACCTCGGACTTCCCCAGTCATTGTCTCCGTCTATTTCAATACCTGCCCCTCGTACCTGCCAGAATCCCTCCACTGCGGTTGGTTGTTTCTAGCAGCCGTGGGTTTCCCCCCTTTTCTTTATTTCCTTCTTCTCAATTTCACATTTCTCTCCACGACTGAGCACTGCCAAACCATCCCACTATCAACTCTCATCGCTGTAACACAGCTCGGAGGTGTGAGACTATGTCAAGCTATGAAAGCTCCAAGATGGTACGGGATTCCTCAGGTGGTCATCTCCACGCAGTAACACACTGGCAATAGCTCTCTACTGGGAGACTCACTCACGACCAAACATCTGTCATACCTTCGCAGGTATGAGTTCGGTGGATGCTACAGGGGCCGCCCTTTTGCATATTAGTGAAACCTCAACTTTCATTACTGATATAACCCTCGTCATTGGGGCTTGCTGTAGTGTAAAATGAGATGGTTTTAAACTCAATAGTCTGATACTGCTGAAAAGTCAGGTTTCGTGTTCACTTTTTTCTTGGTGAGATCGATATTGTTTTGGTGTGTACTGACATTTTCTGTGAGAAGGCATGCCAGTCCACGTATCAGCTACCTCCTCTGACGGAGCAATTGTGCAGTGTGCGGACTTTAAGTTAATCGAGTCGAATGATGGCCTCTGGGAGAGAAATTTTAATCTGATGATTATGAGCCATTGAAAGGGAAAAATGTGAAATTAATCTGGAAGAAAAGGAGAAGAAGGCGTTCGTGGGTGCGATGAGATATTGCGGAGAATTCATAACATTCGTCTTGCGGGACAACCATTCAAGGCGAGAACAATGAACAGAATTCCGCTTGTTTTCAGCTCCCCCAACGAATCGAACCTATTCCCCCTATAAATAATCATAACTCCTTTGTTGTGATCCGTTGTTCTGAACCTCGAGGGATGCGCTTTAATTAAACTACTGGACTCGCTTCTCTGGAACCATCGCCTGAGCTCGAACCAGAGCTTCACCCCCCCCCCCCCCCAACCCTCTGCTCTCCTTTTCAATTGGCGAACCCCCTGAAAAGTTTCTTTCCCCGTCCGTATTTTCTTTAAAAGGGAAACCTACCGCCTCTCTCTGGATTTCCCGGAGCTTAAGACGGCGTTTGAAGCCGCCGAAAATGTTGAGGAAGTAGTTAAAGCACCGGCGAAATTCGAATTGAATCGACTTATTCATTTCGGAGCTCCTGTAGGCGTAACCCCCTCGGTTCATAAGTATTTCAATCTCTGGAGAGGCTTGGAGTTGGAATGTTCCGCATTGTTATGTCGTTATAACTTGGAAACAACCTCACAGCGAACCGGATTCCCTCCTTTTTTACTCTTTCGGTTCCCTGAATCGGGCCGATAAAAATTAAATGCGAGGAGTTCAGCAATAAACAGCTCGTCTCAAGTGTCGACATTTACGCTTTTTTGAGCGTTCATTTCAAATTGAGATCGAGCAATATTTGATTTAGGGCAGGTGTTGGGTTTTATGGGCCCTGCAGCTGTTTGGTGTTGTTGAAACTGCGATCCGTTTTCAACTTCCCCGGTGGGTTCTTATACGAGACGTAGGAATTGCTTTCTCGCTGCTTCGTACTCTTTTCAATGCTCGTTGTCAAGGCTTTCAATGACTGGGGGAAGCTTACGGGTGAGAAAATCTAACATTTCTTTGAACAACCTCGTGTATCTATGAGGCTATGAGCAGTGCCACAGGAAATGTCCAAGGTCCTTCCACAAGATCGACTGCCCTTTGCTTGACGTTCTTCCCCGACGTGATTTTTTGCAAAATCATTCCCCTATCGGTGGCCTCTACGCTACGTTACTCGTTCATGATTGGCTAATCGTGAAAACTTTCGAAACTTCCTCCTTCACCGAAAACAGCGCTCGTACGCCACGAAGAGCGTACTTTTGATTGGTGTCAATTTATTTGTATTTTATAATAATACAGGTCATTGCGGAACGTCACAATAAGGGTATCAGCAAAATTGGTTCATAACTGATTGATCGGTGATTCTTGGGAGCATGAGTGAGGGAGCTTGAGTTGGAGCAAAATAAATAAATGAGGATGAACGTGAGAGAGTATGTATTTACACTTCGCATGATAGAATAGCGATGTGAGTGTGAGAGAGTATTTTCGAGACACAAGGGGATCTCTAAATAAGTGAACTGGTGGCAGTAGTGAGTGATAGTACGAGTAATGTTTTTGGGTTGGGCCTAGGAAGAGCTGTGTTGCAGAGGAGGTAAATCGAGAGGTGAGAAGTGAATTTTGGAAAGTTCTAAAACAGAAAACCTGTCGTCAGCTTAGGAAAGAACTGAATGGGTAGGTCAGATACAGCTGGAGTCACTTTCGAGTCTAAGATGTCAACTAGTTCTGCATTGATCCCCCGCGCTGCGGCAGCAGCATAACCCGTTCAATAAGGGATAGCATTCAAAAGAACTGGGCAGTAGGGCTGAGCCAGATTGCTAGCGTGCGGAAGGGTTAGACGGTAAAAGCAAAGAATATGGACCGCTCCCTCTGAAAAGGCAATATATCGATATATCACGACCGAGGTCAGGTTATCGATATGCCCGACATCGTAGGCTTGACTCGCCATGTTTGAAATTAGAAATAACGACAGCTGTACGATTATGCCAATTAATTATTGTTCATTATGTAATACCCCGTTATATAATTATTTTAAATGTACAAAGAATATGAAAAGGAGTTAATTCAATGAAATTAAGAATGGGTATATGAAATAAATATGAGATAACTAACGGATTGATATCGAGACATGCAGTCGTAGCGTTATCAAGCGGTAGGTCCATATTCTTTGTTTCACCCGGTTAGACCATGCAATGGGCAGCAAAACGACAATTTTGTACCTCAAAAATTGTTTCCCACATAACTAAACATAAAAAGCTTGAAAACCAACGAAGGCAACTGCGATGCGTTCTGAAAGCGTTTTATTAATTAATCATCCTGATAGTAATATAAATAACGTTCATTGGCTGTGAAGCTTGATATAATACCTGAAAGCCAATCGAAACAAACAAGCGTTCTTTCAGCGAAGTAGTCTCTTCTACAGCAAATTGTTGAAATTGACGAAACCAGCGAAAAAATGAATTCTCGGATAGGAACTCGAAAGTGATGACGCTCATCCTTGGTAGCGAAGCGACCACATGTGGAAAAATGACGAGAGCAGCACAATAAGTTATCGAGATTGTCGTTTTTAGCGCAGTTTTTTCCTGTTAAATCCCGCTCATACTAGGGCGGTAGTCCAATAATCTACCTCCAAGATGATAGTTAGCTCATAGGATAACTAGAAGCAACAACTGACATTCAAGAATTTATTAAACCCCCGCTGATACACTTACTACCATTTCTCACTATTTATTCCCGATAATTTCAAAACAGTAAGTACGTTCCTTGTGTGATGCGACGTGCCAGATATTTTTTCGTGTTTTCTCAAAAGTGGTTGTGATGACTTCGTTTGATCTCTCGGGGCACTTGTAACTGTAGTGTTATTTACATTTTGTTCCCCGTGTGGTTTATTGAAAAAACGCGTGGAAAATTGTTCATTGATTCGTGATATTGTGTATCAAAGTATAAATCACTTCAAGTTTTTCAACGTGTCTGTTGGCAAATTTTGTGTTCGCCAAATTCGCCAATTTCTTAGTTTGAGTTTCCTAGACCGTTGTACCCCAAAGTTATAATTGAAACTAGTTTCGTTCGGAATACGCGCATTCTAAGTGCCTCCCCATGTCTTCAGATTACGAAGAAGGAGAAATCCCGAATGTTAACGCGTAATTGATTTAGTCGTGTGTTTACGCGCCATTTTGATTGTTCTTCTTATTCGTTCCGTGAGTACGAATTAGCACTTTCTTGTGCTACATTGCGAAGGTTTGCATGACGGGTCTCCCTGTTGGTGATCCTGGTGTTCGTAGAGATATGTGTTTCTTGGGCTGACATAATG
This sequence comes from Pachypeltis micranthus, assembly GCA_020466155.1. Classification (NCBI taxonomy): domain Eukaryota; kingdom Metazoa; phylum Arthropoda; class Insecta; order Hemiptera; family Miridae; genus Pachypeltis; species Pachypeltis micranthus. The sequence goes on from CM035769.1 coordinate 48,691,868, forward strand.
TGGGCATCGAGCATAGATATGGTAGAGAACTTCCCGCTCGTCGCAGTTACAGATCGAGAAATGTTTTATAGCGATTGATGTTTTTGCAGGGATTTGAAAAAGGATCGATCAAGCGTATATGTGGATTCAGGTAGTCATCCAATCCCAAGGGATTTGTATGTTTGTGAACGTCGTGTTGCCAGTTAAATGGTCTCTCTCCAACGGAGGGAGAAAAAATATTTTGTTGGCCCGAAAAATACTTGAGAACTCGCCCTCAACTCTTTATGTCGCCTTTTAGGAGCCGAGTGTTCGATCAAATATTCAGCGAGATCAACGAGACACGACACGACACGACACGATGCGGAAATGTACTAAACTTTGAAGGATTCAGTCAGACGTTTTTCCCGATCTTTGACGCACTCGGATCGCTTTGATCCCGTTTCCTTTTCCTCACTTCAAAGAAACTCGAAGAATAACTTTTTTTTCTTCGGTGAGTTGAGAGGCGAGAATGTAATTTTCTTGTCGTATTTCTGAGTGCGAGGGCTGTCAAAGGCAGAGCAACTCACTCGATGGCCTTCTTCGCCGCTCAAAGTTGGGCCTACCCACCCAATTGGTCTTCTGGAATTGCGAATGTCAACTCAATAAGCGCCATATTTAATGAACTCGGAGGCCCCATCGCTATGTATTGCAAATCATAAGCCTATTCGTTGGATTACCAGGAGGCACGCCGACTTGAGAAGAACTTTATTAAGAAGCTGTCCCACGCACTAGATTTGATCGAATTTCACGAGAACGAACGTATCCGCATACAGTTTTTATTTTCCCAGCTGAGCCCTGTTAAATTAGTCTTTATATCGCCGTGTAGTATCAGTCTATATACTATAATCCATTCAGACGATTTGCAGAGGTTTCAAGGGAGGGGAGCACCAAAACATGATGCACCCCCCTGAAATCGCCTCTGCCCTGTCACTTAGGAGGGGCCATGGTTCTAGGAGCAATGAAGGCCCTTCAGCATTCTAAGAAGCCTCATCTTCTCTTTTTTGGGCTCTGGATGCCCACCGTGGGACTGTCACCTGTCGGACTGTTACCGAATGTGATGCGATGGAGGTTGACCTAGAGAATCTGGTACCTTACCTTTGATCTCTGAGCAGGTTTTTACTTTCCTTAGCCCTTCGAAGTAGAAAGAAAAGTTGTGTAATCGGTTGAAATAAAGGAGTTTTCTTCAGAGTTTTACTCGTCACTGTGAATGCAATTGGGACGCCAACATAAGGATATGAGCTTGGGGGCACAAATGGGGGAGCTTGAAACTGAAAAATAAATGAATACGATGAGCGTGAGTAAAGACTGTATTACATTTGACTGAATAGCGATATCAGGTTGAGTATGAGTATATTATCGCGAACAAGGTGTCTCTAAATACACGTGGACTGGTGGTTTGGGAAAGTAAGTGGAGATAGAGAGAGATTTGTGAGTTGCGCGAGGCTTGAGAGACGAATGACTTGCGAGAACTGGGAAGACGACTGACTTGGAAGGAACTGTCTGTTGAGAAGAGAAAAATAAAGGAGGGGTGGAGCCGGAGGATAGTTCTTTTAAGCCTATGAAGGGGAAATCAGTTGTCAATTGGAAATAAACGAAGATGTGGAGCTTCCATAGGTAAACAAAGAGGGTCGGTGCTCAGGGAAACGATGGCCTTTCCGTTTGGCCTAGTGAACCCCTTGCCAACATTTGGGAGGTCAAATACCCAGCTAATTCGGCCTGCCCAACAGTCATTATGGTGATAGAAACGCCAATTTTTACTTTCTGCTACCCAAAGGGTAAGGAATCTGTTACAATCGTGTCAGAAAAAAAAAAGGTGGGTTCGCCTACTGAATCCATAAAAACCCTAATTTCCGTGCGTAGTCCGTGTGGCTTGCGTTCGTTTTGCAGGAGAATGCCTGAAGCGATTGAGTTGATCTATTTTGGTTTATTATTCATTCTGAATAATAACCCTATGTTTTCGGTCACGAAAAATTTTTTACAACCTCCAATCAAAATTTGATACTTTACGTTTCAAGACACGGAGATTCCAAATTTGCAATGTCCGTCTGCCTTCCCCCGTCCACCGTCCGGGCCGTTTTGTGCCTTTAACGTGGTCTAAAAAATTCGTTCTTTCGCACAAAAATCCCATTTGGTATCTAGTTGTGTCCGCCATCTCGGCAATCCGATCGGACGAAGCCCATGGTTGTTATGGGCAAAAAATGGTTAAAAAAATTAACGAAACGCAGTATTGTAACATACGAGCTGGTAGTCGTCACTTTTGTCATGACGTCAGTGATCAGCTGTGGCGAGCGTTCCCGCGTCCGAGCGATCCCACTTCTCTCCCTTCCACTCACTCCGACTTCCCTTCCCACCTACCTTGCCACCTAGAAAGCACCTAATCTAAAATATAACAGTTCGATATACGCGATCAAACCGAGTATTAATCAATTCCCTCTGCTGATATAAAGCCATATCACAAGTATAACGCGGGAACTACAGCGGAAGTCAACGTTTCGTCGTTAGTACTCCCTCCCTCCCGTCTCATTAAAACCACCTGCCCGCTCGCCTCGCAACGGGTTCGCTGGAAGCTTCCGTCGTTTATCGTCCGGAATATTTAGTTTCCGTAGTTCCATTGTAGCCAGGTCATGTTTCGTATGGTTTACTAGTATTCGATGCTGAGTTGAATGGGATGAGTCTCAGAGCAGTAATACTAGGTCAAGCTGTTCCTGAGAATAATGAACCATTGTGTAATAATTTGCAGGGTTTTTTGTTTTGGTCGTGATTTTTTGAAGACGCGCAAATAAGGTTACGCGCGACTTCCATCAATTGGAAAGAGGGGTGGGGGAAAAATATGTACCAAAACCTACGTTTTTTTTCGAATTTTTCTCGAAAACAGCTTAACGAGTTTTTTTGAACGTTCTACGAAAATACGTAGATACTTTCGCTTTTCGGCAAAACGGCTCTAACAATACTCTCAACTAACTAGAACCTACATAGTGCTGTCCACGAACATTCCCATAGAAAGGCATTGAACGAAGATATAGCGCGCGCGTACGGCGCCTTAACGATTTCGATTAAATTTCTGATATGAACTGTTCCCAACTAACAACAGTATAATAAAATTCTCATTCCGGCGCAAATTACGAAAGCAGTACAGTAAATTATCCAAAATATCGAAGAGTTTGACGTGTATTTTCCGTTACAAATCCCGCATCATAAGAAAATGGTGTTTTCAGGAAAATTGAGAGCGGCATTCCAATACACTTCCTGCTTCTGTATACAACGTAGTTCATGTAAACTGACTGATTCAGATCCGTAGAGTGATATGAAACGCTGAATGCACGTGTGACTGAGGAAAGTTGTGAGGTGCGTCGCACCAGATATTCCGAGACCAGAAGAAAATTTGTTCCACGGCTTAATAAATATGCAGGCCACTCTATCAATGCCGTGACGTAAGTAGGAGAGCCCAATAAATTGCGGTAGGTTGCTTTTAGGAACGCTTAGTTGGTGTGATGCTTTGAAATTTAATTGTTTTAGAGGTATGATAATGGTTGAAAGTTGAGGGCTGAGGAAGCCGCGCATCAGATGCTGGAGAAGGCGTTTGTTCAGTTTAAGAGTGGGGCACCTCAACATTGACCCTGTTCCTTAGATCTTTAACTAAGCGGAAGAATGTGCGCTGACCACCTCTATCCACATCTCGTCCCACTCTTCTCGTGGATTGAACTGACGAGGGTTTATTATTGCTGACCCTTCGATGACCCTGAAAAACGGAATTACGTCGACTTGTCTCGTTACGTTAGGTTTCTATTATTCTGCCCTCGTCGCGTGCAATTGGCGAGCAACATGCTCTCGTATGTGGCGACATTTACAACTTCTCCCGGGCAAGTTGACCAGCAGCGTTCTTCCTGCCTGCGGAATTAGTTTTGATGAGTTCATCTGCGATTTCTCAGGCCTCGACCTCCACGAGAAGCTCTTGACCCAATCGGCGGCTCGTCATTGCATCAATTTCCTGGAACAACGATCGCGCTTGCAACGGAAATTCCGCTAATTGACGATTAATGGGCTTATTCGAATGTCATGGCCCTGCATTCGGGCTGTTCTTGAATATTGATCTTCAATGTCGTACGTTGCGATGACGCGGTAGGAAGGGAACCAGCGTGAAATGAGCAATTCGTTCGTTTGGGAATGCACTTAACGAAACTCGTAATATAATCACATTTGATGGATTGAAATGAGCTCTGCTCATTAGATTTCGACGGCAGAGCGTCTACCTTTTTCATCGAGCTCGACGGCCCCCATCAGAGACGTCGCTATAAATACATTACTTCAGATAAAGGTCGATTATAATCTAAGGGTAAATCGAATTAGACGTGAAACAAAAACAGATACGGTATATTTTTGTTATTTGCACATAAAAACACAAACCCACATCTGTAAGGCTGTCGTGAACCACTTGAAGAAGTTTAATGCAGTAGTGCCACACTTAGCAATCTCAGGCACCCCGCAGTGCTTTCGTAAGGCTTCTTTTTCAACTTCCCCTGTGGGCATTGGGCTACCTGATTCACCTGGAGACTGGATTATTGGTGAGTGCAAGCGAAAGGTGACTGAATGAACGGATTCGAGTGAATTGAGGAGGAACAATGCGTCAAGGCAGGGGATTGGTTGGCTCCATCTAGTGGGATACCGCCCAACCTCCAAAAAAGTTAGTCACCCAGCAGTTTTCAGGGGCTGTAAAACCCAGCAGTCACAGCAGCTCGACCTCGAGGAACCCCACTCGAGTAAATCAACAGCCTTGGCAAAGTACAGTAGACAAAACGGTTTGTAGTTGATGCAAAGCTAAACGACTGGGCCAATAACTTTGCGAATTTTCCTAAACATCACGTAGACTTTCAGTTCACGTTTAGGTAATGAAACGCATTATATATACTGAACTCGCATTGTTATTCAGCCTCACACGAATTACATTTGCCGGGTCTGCTTCCTCTCATGGCGATTGCGACTTATCGCTTACACTGGAAACATTTGAGTGGGAAGCATTGTGAATTGGACTGGTTGATTTCAATCTGATCGTGGCACGCTCACGTCGACACACGGAAGTTTGGTAAACTGATTCAGGGAAGCGTAAACATCTAATGAAAGCTCCACTTTTTTGGTCGATTACACCGAACTGTTTCCTTACTCTTTGGCTCGAGAAAAGTAAAAATTGGGCTTCCCAGCACGTAATAAAAATGGAGAACTTTATCACTTTGTGGAGGGGAGTGGAAACGACGCCACAGATCATCTGTTATGAGGTGGCTCAAGGGATTCTTGAGGAAGGGCGCTAGCAATAGTATCCCGATGACGAGAAGAACTTGAAAAGGGGAGAACAGTAATTTACCGGTCTAAAAATGGGAAGACCCGGAATATCTTCAGGTAGGAATCCTATTTGGTCCAATAATTGAATTCCGAAAGCCTGGCAAACTGAGGAGGGGGAATACATAGCCCCCAAGTACATAAGTACCGTTGAACAGTTCTGAATTATGAAGAAACGAGACGGGAGGAAGGTGAACCCTATTTCGGTTCCGTTGAATAATGGATTATTAACCCTCGGCGCCGCGCAGAAAATATTTTGCGCCCCCTAAACCGCAGGGAGGCAGATAAGGAGAGCAATAGGGGTTTAATAGGTTGGGTAATGCTGGAGCAGGCGTAGCAGGTGTTCAATCCCTACCCCTTACCACTGCTTCAGAGCTTAGGGAGATCGCATTCACCGACTGTGTGCAGATCTCGTTTAATTTTAATTACGGCTCCGGCGCACTATATCAGCCGTATCGCTAAGATGCAGGGGCGATAGCTTAATTTCCGAGTCGCATTCAGACTTGAGAGATTCGCTTCTCACGCAGAGTTGCCAACCTGTCCAAAATGCGAAGTGAAGAGACCTCGCTGAGAGGGTGAACCTCGTGCCAACCGTATTATGAACTGTATCGTAGGAATGTAAGGAGGTGAAGTGTAATCCTGCGGCAACTATTGAACAATATTAATATCCGTGTTTGTTGACGATATTCCAAGTTTTAGTTAAGTAATGTGATAACGCTAGTCCAGTGCAGGATGCCACAAGAGGAGCACTAAGTTCTTCCGAAAGCCTCCTGCTTTGAGTACAGTAGAACATAAATCTCATGTCTCTGGTGCGACACTTCGCACACCAGCTAAGTAAACGCGGCGTTAGTTGAATTATGGAATCGTGTAGAGTTTGGAAAACTTAACTGGTCGCACGAACACTAAATAATATCTGACAACCAATCTGGTTTCTAGAGCAGCAAATGCAATCGTCCTGCCAGCCGAAGTACTAACGGACTGTAAGGGATTAACCTGTCGCGATTTTATTGATTTTTACGATGCGTTTCGAATCGCTTGCCACTTCCTTTCGCTGGTGAAGGGTGTTTGTTGTCCGTACTGTGCTTATGCAAATTGTCAGGTTAAGTTATGCAGCTTTGCCGCAAGGCCGCTTAGATACCGCCTTTCACGTTGAAAAAATACGAATTTCGCAGCCTTCATCGAATGTTTGACCAACGTGTCTGCCCACTACCCCTTTGAATGCATCCTTAAAACAGCAAACATCTTTTAATGTTCCATCGCTGAGTTAACTAGTTCCTCTAGACAGGATATTGCTGTACGTATCACAAAACGTAAACCAGGCCAGTGTACAGTCAGCGGTTTTCATCGCTTTAGCAGCTGCTGCAATATGTTTTACATTCAGTTTATAAGAACTTGGTACCTGTTGCAGCGGTTGGAAACAACGCTATTTCATTTGTTTGGAGTTCGACTCAAATTAACTCTCAGGCTCTAAACTGAACCTGAACAGTCTAGCCAGTAGCGGATATCGTTAGTTTAGTTTGCTTTAGTAGCCATTATTTAGTTTAAAAGTCACATTTTAGTTGTGCAGCTCACTACGATTCAGGCGCCGTGTTCAGATTAACTAATATTGTGTGACGAACGTCCGCACTTAATGGTACACGCTGGACCTATAGTAAGTCATTTTTTCCCGAACACCTCTCTGTCTCAACCCTTTTGTGGAAAGCCCAGCTCCTCAGTTATTATCAATTGAGAACGGATATCCCCCTGTCCTGGACTTTCTCATCTATCTTTTCCCTTCCCTCAATTTTAGATTTTTCTTCTCGACAGACAGCTCCTTCCAAGTCAGTCATCCTTCTGCACTCACGAACAACAGTCGTCTCCCAGTTCTCCCAACTCAACTCTCTCTTTCTCCCTCTGTCCCTCTCCCAACCACTTACACATGTATTGAGAGTCCCTTGCGCGCGTTTACATACTCATACTCAACTTGACATTGCTATTCTGTCAAGTGTAATACGGTCCTCACCACGTCAGTTTATTTGTCAGTTTCAAGCTCCCCCATTCGTGCGCCCAACAAAAATAACGTCGACAACTACCGTTTGCATCAGCTGTTTATAGTATTCCAACCACGGCTTGCTGTCTTCTACAGCCCAGGATCAGTAGTATTGTTAGTGTTCACGTAATTCAACTGCCAGGAGTGAGCGAATCTTGTTTTATAACACCAGCGTACAAAGTTTTGGGTGTACAGTAACACTTGAACGTTACATATAGAACCTGCAGAGCGTAACGTTCCGATGGTTATTGGGTGTCTCCAATTTATGTCAGACCTTGTCAAGTAAATGATGACACCGTCATAATATTATTCCATTCTCTCAAATTGCTCGTTTCTTTTTGGATTCACAATTCTTGTCAAATGCGAAGAGAACTAAAAAAACTAACTATTTCCTCGGTACTGCACAAGACTGTAGAGAAGTTGTAGGACAGGCCATGGAAAGGGCGTTATGTAGAGTTGGCCAAATTCGTTGCCCCGTGTGACATGGTGGGTTGATGGACATCAACAAAAGAGCGACGGGCTTGATTTTTAATCCAGTCGTGCGAGAGGTAGAGAAATATAGTTGAAGACATGCTATTGGATAGAGATGATGTACTTTGTGCAACCAAATCACTGAGAGCGGACTGTTGAAAAGGGATTAACGAACATTATTTGAAGAGTTACTTCATAGGGCATCCCTGGAGGTAGCAAAGATTGGTTACTGAGGGATTAACGCTCTTGCCGTTCCCGCGACTCAAAAGCGTGAGGAAAATACTGTATCGGCCGAAAAAAAAGTTTTCCATCTGTCCTTTACGTTTTGCGCCATCCCGAGTCCTTCCCGTTCTCACAATTAACATGAAATCGGATATATTCTGCATAGAAACTGTTTGCTCTTAACGTACCAAAAATTTCTTACCTTGCCCCTACTTAAGTGATTAGGATACTAATCCGCCACTAGGTAAATAAGTTAACGTACCGGTTTGGCGAGTCTGTCTTCTCCAGCCGGTAGAATGCTATGGGCGAGCGCTTTCGATGTAAAGGCACCATTAGCAGGCCAGACGATGATGTCTTTACATATAAAGCGCTCGCCCAGAGCACTCTACCAGCCAGAGAAGACGGACCCACCAAACAGGTACGTTAACTTTAATAATTTACGGTATTGTGAACTTTTTTTTTCGAAACTGTTCCCGTTTACCAGGTCTCATTTATTCAATCGTTCAGGGGTTTTTTTGAACCTCCCTGATCTTGTCGCTCTCTTCTGATTCCTCAGCCCACCCCTGTTCGATAGGACAGTCCCTTATAGTTTGAGCTTGAAATCCTTGAAATGTCACTGTGTTTATTTTGCATAGCTTACTCTATCTGCAGACAAAACTAATTGTGTGGGTGTTTATTGACTCCCATTCTCTTAACTCTTAACTCTCCAACGATTATCTAACCAACCATTATTTTTCGCTACAACACAATCCTCTCTCACTCGTCTCATCCACAACTAATTCGTTTCTAGGTTTCTATCTGAAAAACTGTACTAAAATCGATTTTGGTCTAAATTTTGGATAATTTATACTGTTCCGTTAATTATTAAATAATTATTCCATTTTTCCTCGGATGAAAATTGTGTGATACTGTCCTATGACAGCTGATATGACGTCAGACAACCCTCCACCCCCACCCCCCACCCGGCAACATCATCATGTGACGTCATATCATCTGGGGGTTAGGGATGTAGGCAGAAAAAAGTGCGCTAATCTTCCAACAGCTGTATGACATCGTTTTGCCGCATGGAGTGTAGACTCCTGTAATCACCAACCTTAATTTGAAGCCGTTCACTTTAAGGGCACTTCAGCATCAAGGCATCGGCGTACTTGTCTATGAACTTGATAAAAGATGGATTCCACGATAGCGAGTCAAATTCCTCGAAACATCCATATGAAGGTGAAGGTCCACTGATTATCGCTCGGTTGATTCGGCTGGCTTCTAACTAACTGAAGATCCTAGTGTGACAGCTTAGCACGAGGCGATATCTTGGGTGAATCAAAGGAGCGATCTGATCTTCAAAGGCGCTCTGGCATTAGAAATGACATTCAACTCAATTTATCCACCTCTCAAATAAGCAGCTTTGCAGGATTATCGATCATTCCTTGGAATCTCCAGCATCTTCCCATCCAGACAATACGCTTTTGAATTGTCCCCCTCGATAGGTAGAATTAGGATTGACAGGTTCCTCGCCGGAGAAGGGCTTTACCATTGAGCGGTAAGATCGAATCTTCCAACCGCCTCTTCCTTCCAGACCCTCTTAATTCACCTGACTCTCCATCCAGCTTTCTTACCAATTCCCTTCAACTTTGTGACAGTATTGTGATTGCTAGCGACATCCTCGCGTTTTATTCTTTCCCCCCTCTTCCTTTCCGCTCTAAAGAAACATTGTTGGAGGGAGGAACGAAAAGCTCCCTCTTTTTCTCTCTGAAGGAAACCACTTTAGACAACCTCTTCTCCCTCCGCTAATCTCCACGTCATTCATCTTTTGTTTCCGGAAACCCTTTCCTAATTTTCTGCCCTCGACTTTTATACCTTTCCCGGCCCAAATTTGCCTGCCGCTAGTCCAGTTAGGGCCTTACTATCTTTCAAACGAGGCAGAACGTATGGCGGAGGATGAGACATTTGTTATATAAGGTCCGTCAAATGCTTGATCCCCCCCATATCTCTGATTCTATCATACTATATTCGACTCTTATTATTATTAAATGCTAGCAGGGGGGTATTACTTTCAGCAGCCCGAGGAAATACGAACGAATGTTATATAGTTGATGGAACTTTTTTCTGTTGCTTTCTTGAGCTACATTTTAACGTTACCACTCGACGTGTGCGAAAAAGGTCACTAGCACGGCTGAACGAAATCAGCTTGAGTGATATATTTTACATGGGACGCTGAAATAAGAGCGTGAGCGAGTTCAGTTCAAAACTATAGTTATCACAGTGATCAAAACTCCAAATGTTTTTTCTTAAAAACCGTTCCAACGCTTTTGATTACATTTGTTTTGTTGGATAATTCTATGAACTGACGGTCGATGAGGAATTTGCACCAGTAGGAAGATGACGAGAGCAGCGCAATAAATGATCGAAAAGTTCCATTGTAATTCTGGATTTCTGAGTAAATCCCAATGATATTGACATTATGAGAAATACGGTGTTGATTGAGCTTCCGTGGCGAAAAACGGAAATCCGTTTTATCGTAAATTGATAATTGGAAAGGGGTGGTAAATTACCACATGGATTGTACGAATCAATTTCAAAATAATTTTCATTTCATTTTGTACGTTTTATTGTTGATGTCCTTTATACGATTCATTTCATATTTTTCCCCTTCAATTAGTAAATATTTGTATGTTCCATAAATGCTCCTTTGACAATCTGTTCAACAGAGATAACAACCAAAGTGTGCCAAAAATCGGGCTTTTTGGTACGTTTTCGAGATAGATGTGGCGATGAATAAGGGAGAGAGCGCTGTAATAATAAGGTTCACTTGAAATGCACTTTATAGGTTAAATTCCAGGTAGAGCAACTTGAGCTAATAGTCTCTGGATAACTGTGAGCACGGACAAGAGTTGGAGAGAGTGTTTAACGTAACTGTAACTGTCTTCTAGAGCTTATTATTAGTTCATAAGGGGTGAGAAGTGAGTTAAGGGAGGGGGACATAAGAAAAACGCGTGAGAGTACGATTCTCGGCTCAGGAAATACCAATCCTTGTGTTCAGCATGGGGAAGTTGATTGACCAGGGTAGTTTGGAGTTTCCGGTTGCTCGAGAAGAAAACCTTCATGTCAGAAGGCTCGACCTCGGAAAGCCCAATCATTTTTTTTTTTTTTTTGCGGGCTGTCCTTTATTTGTTATGAGGACCTAATGTCTCACAGGCCCATGTCTAGGTTTCTAAGGATTTCTTGCAAGAGCCTTCTTTGATGTACGCTCATGGAGAAATTGTACCGAAGACCAAAAATCGCTTCCTCACAAGTCTCTGGCCATGGGTTTTGTAGTTTACTCAGGAATACCACGCCACATGCACGGAGGAGTGTCGACTATGCCCATAACATACATGCATTTGTTCATTTTGTGACAATTCCCAGTCAAATCCGCCTTAAGTTCTTCTTCTCCATCTCGTGTGTTGGTTCTGAGATAAAGCGTTTGAAGTGCCTCACTCCCGCAGTGTTCCAGACAGTCTGATGCATTCTCCTTGGATGTGTCTCACTGATCTCACATCTTTACGAGTGACGGACGTTTCCCACAATAGGAAGGTGGTTCTTTAGGTGAGCCGCCAGTCATCTCTTTTTGCCTATGAATCCATTAAACATTAACTTTGTTAAAGTTTGATAAAGAGTTGTACGCCATTCTCCTCTCCATCGCCAGTTTTGTCGTTGTGCAGTCGTTTACAGGGGCCTTGGAAGGCGTTTGACCATCAGCCATTATCTTGATTGTTTTATTGCTGCAGCCTTTTTATGACAGCCCCAGCGATGTTATCATCAATCCCTGCTTGAAAACCCGTTGGAGCGGGACCCAATGCAATGTATGTGTCACTCCTCTCAGAGCCAGTACCCTCCAGTGTTTTAGATCAATCTGTGTAAATATTGATACCATGTGGTGACCGAAATCGACGACTATTGCTGTTTTGTTGGCTTCTTTCTGGTTGGTAGTTGAATTTCCGGTCGAACTCGTAAGTGGGCACTATTATGTCAGTTGTTCAGCAGTGTGGGGTTTCGTGGTACCTATTACTAGCCTGTGGCACCTTAGCTACTCCAAACCTAACCTCGGACTTGGCAAATATATCAAGGGGAAGAAGGTGAACGTTTTTCTCCATGAACTCACTGGTTTTCATCAACCCCCGCTATTAGCACCTCTCCCTTTGCACTTTGGCTAGGCTGCTACAGTTCTCTCTGATGACAGCTCTGTGACACTATACAACTGATCCGCATAAGATGATTGATCTCACAACGGCCTTATAAAACCATCAGGCCATTCTGGGCTTTATGCCCCATATCCTTCCGTACATTCTTTGACACGCCTTGTTAGAGTGTGTCTACATATATCTGCTCACTGAGCTGAACTACTATGCCCATTATTTTGTCTGGTCTCGGTCTCAACAGTTGTCCCTGTCTTGTGAGTGATGGTTCTTCTTCCTCGTCAGATGATTGTACCCTTGAAGAAGGTTATACCAGTTTACTGTCGTGGAAATCGCGGCTTCGCTATCATGCTAGAGTCCAGTCCCTCGCGCAGCATACACCGAACCCAGACCTGCAGTGGCACGACAGATATAGGGTCTTTTGCCATTCCCCTGTGGAGAGCTGTTGCCCATAATATTCCGCGCAGAGGTCTGGCTACCTGGGGAATCGTACCATCTGGGTGGCAAGTTTCAAAGGGGCCAATCAACTGTGACCACAACAACAACCACTTCTCACTGTTGTAGGAACTACAGTGAGTGACACTGTGAGCGTTTTAGCTGGGTTGATGGCTGATCGGATTTGAGTGCAGTGCCATTTCGGCAAAAGCTGAGAAGAACGCACAGTAAACGCACTACAGAATATGGCCTTCTAGCAAACTCTATGCCGATATGTCTGCACCGCTAATCTGTAATGACTGAACGTTTTCGCAAATATGTCTTACGTACGTTCATGGAGAATAGCGTTCGCGTCGAGGGAAAGTTTTAGTCGCTCAGTTTTCAACGTTAAGGTAAACTCGCAAAAGTCCAGATGAGTATTGGAACGTCTTATCGCTTGTTTTCCTCTTGTTCGATGGGAAATTGCACTATGTGAGTTCATTTAGCGCAATCGAATACGATGAAGTGGCAATTAATGGCCTTGTAATTAATTGAGAATGACGAGTCCGCTCAAATGATGTTTGCCCCAAACGTTTCATTTTAACGAGAGGTAAATTAATTTCGTCCGAACTAGTTTTGAAGAGCCCTCCATTTAGCGTGGAGTGTAAGAGGCTAGCGGGATAGGAAGGGTGATGGCTTTCAGCGTCGGACACTCGACCCTGAACGCTCACGCGGAAATAGAAGCTGCGACTATTGTTCGGAAGATAACAGGAAGTAAGGAAAAAACTGGAAGGGGCAGGAAGTCGAAAAGAAAACCCGGAGAGAAGGTTTATACGGTAGAGGGATTGACGTCAAAAGCGGAGTCGTTTTCATTCGGGAGGGCCGAAGCCCGAAGCTGCTGAGCTGAAAGGCGAAGGGAAAGATGTTGTCCCACAAACATTTATGAGGATTTCAGAAAGATGAATCCAACATCCGGCCTCAGCCACAACAGCGGGGTTTGTCCAGAATGTTGGTAGCGAAATGAGATTCCTCTGAAGACTCGGGATACGAAGACCTATAGAAAGGGATTGAAATACGACTGAACCAACATTTAGCCGATGCATGGAACGTATAAGAAGACTTCTTCCGACGACTAGGGCACCAATCACAGCCTTTGTCAGTCCTCCACTATCTTATTTTTCGTCATCCGACGTATGATAAACATTGTGCATTAATCGATCCAAACATTCTGCGCGTCAGGGCCGGTTTCCAAATCTGCAATGTCCGTCCGCCGCCCGGGCTGTATGTTGCCCTTAACGTGAACTAAAATATTCGACCTTTCCTGGTTAGCATCTGTTCAGCACGCACGAAGCCCGGTTGATTTAAGCCCAAAAAATTATTTACAAAATCAAAAAAAAATCCCAATTTTGGCAGTTTATTGCAAATAAGCCGTTTTCGGTATCGTTTTCTAGGCATTTTTGGATGCTGGGTCGAATGGTTTGAGTCTCAGAGGTGTATGACTGCGTGCTGACCGAAAATAGTGAAATCAAAGTAATTATAGTGAGGCAAAGAACCCGCGCGGCAGTACAGTGAATGTAATCGATTCATCGTTTGCACTCCCTCTCCTCTCAGTCCAACCACCTGTCAGCTTGACTCGTCATGTCGTGCCGATTGCCTACAGACGCCTGTAATTTTCGTCGTCCCGTTGTAGTCAGGTCATGTTTCGTATCACACGGGTGCATCAGATAATTTGCAGCGTTTTACTTCCTCAACCGTTTTTGTTCATGACGCTCGAATTTTGATATGTTCTCCATTATGCACTTATTAACTACTATCTCTGAGTCGACCAAAATGAGCCAGAGGAGAATAGTTGAAGTATTTCTATTGGTGTTGGAATACGACTCAGAACCCGTAAGGACGACCCGTTGGACGAAATCGATTTCAAGGCGAGGTCTTTCGAAAGAAAATTATCGGTCCTCAAACCCGTAGGCGCATGTATTGAAATGATAGGTCATTGCGAACGCCTCCACGACATGATTAAAATGTTTAGAAGGTACGTTATTGAATCGACTTTTTGACGCTGTTTGTTAAAAGTCATTACGAAAAAAGATAGAAAATAAGATACTCCTCCACACTCTTCTCAGGGGTGTACCAGTTTCGGCGATAAAGCTATCATCAGAATCACCAACAAACTCAACGTATTTCACTGTTGAAACGTCGATGTTCTAAAGTAGCCTCCCTCATTGGTCACTACAGATGCGAATGGATGTAAAGCGAGCTGGTTGGGAACTATCAGAGGAAAGAGAAAGTAAATGAATTAAACGAATCAAAGTTATCAGAGAAACTGAAGGCCATCGTATTAGAAATAAATCCACAAGTTGGGACCTATTGTTGCCCAATTATTCGCAGAAGTTGATTGGTTTCCCTTTCCAATCTCTTTAGTGCTCCCTAATTATCACAACAAATGCCCTGCTGCACTATTACATTTTAATTTATGTATACCACACCTATCCTCTTCATCGCCTTATCCTTCAGTCATCCAATTATTGATTTTAAACAGTATTCCATTCGGTAGAGCACCCTAAACCCTTTTCTTGCTAAAATTATACCTATTTTATTCGAAACGTCCCCGTAATATGATATACCTATATATTTTTGGACCCCATTTATCTCATTAGCCTTATTGAGATTAGAAATACGCTAGTCAGGCTTCCTCCTTTTCTCCTGATTAACTCCACTATCCCCTCACTGTAACCATTGCTTACCGCTCTTTTGTTGATAATTCTTTTATCCATTTTTAAATTTCCCTCGCTCATCAAGGGCGAGTAGTGAGAGTGAGAGAGTGAGTTGAGTAAAGAAGAGAGTGAGAGAGAGAGAGAGAGAGAGAGAGAGAGAGAGAGAGAGAGAGCAGATTAATTGATTGAAATATTTCATTTATTTACTTGGAAGAATTAGGGCCTTAAAGCCCTCTCTCCCATTCTCCCGGGAGACAAAGAACAGTTTCACCCAAAGAACAGTCTTTTTTACACAAAAGAGAGATTAGAACCGAAAGTTCTCCAGCTTGCATTCTCCTTATCATTTTTGGCTACAAAATTCTTCTTTAATAAAACGACAAATAAATTAATAAATCGAAAGTTCTTACGTTGCTAATAATGTGGATGTTGATATTGTACATATAGGTATTTTCCTTTTTAAAAAATTATTTCTCATTTCATTTAATAAAAATTTCTTATATTTATTCCTAAAAAATGTCGGTCGTTTCTCGCAAAAGAAAAGTAACTATAGTAGTAGTAGTTATAAATGTTCGTAACTATAATCAGAGAGATAGGGAGAGAGATTGAAGCGTTCATTTATCCACTAGGTGATACAAGGGCCGTAAGGCAGGCTCCCTCTACCATTCCCCCTGGAATCAACGTGCATTATGTTATGTACAACGATCTCTCTGAGTCTTATGATACCTTTTTTTATTCAAGTAACAACTTTTTTATCCCAAAATGAAGCAACTCTCATCCACGCCCTAATAAATTATACTCGTATCAACACGCCCGCTGACACATTAACTCTTAACCGCTGCTATTCGACAGTACAAGTATATTCCTCCTCCCCTCAGCAGCGGATGAACTAACCTAACTAAATTAATCAAGAGCAACTCATTTTACATTAACGCATTTCACACTGGGACTCGATACATTAGCCGTTACATATACTTGAATTGACATTTCGACGAACAACAAAATCAATCACCAATTAAAACAGCAAACACAATTAAAAAAAAAAGCAACGCAGAGACACACTTACATTGTTCCGTTTTCTGAGACAGATAAAACAGGTTAACGTTTTCATTGTGCACCTTAATCCTCTGCCAAATTAATGATCTTTTAGCCACTTTCCCGCAAAGTCACAAACATCGAACGTAATGGTTTTCGATTCAGTAGGCCTCTAAAATAGATAAGGTCCGAAGAAAACTCGCCGTTTTAGCTCAATCGCGAGAGATCCTTACGCTTGGAGAGCTGAATATGAAAATGTTCAGGATCCCAATGGCGGGGGGGGGGGGGTTCAGTGACCTTTGCGTCTTTAGTTGCCTGGAAACCCAGCTGTTATCAAAAGTAGTGCAATTTGTATTGCTCATCAGCCGCCTTCCGAGTTCATTAGGTTTTCCTTAGGTCAATACTCATGCTCAGTTATTTCCGCACGCTTACCAAATAATATTCCCCCCACCTATCATCCCCTTGTTACTTGTCTTCGCTTGCAGAGGTTACAGTGCTTCTCATATTAGTTCTGCTCCTAAATGAATATGCTCATTTCGTTCATCTGCACTTTTACTGATTGTTTTCGCCATCGGCGTTGTATGCTCCAAGGTTTCAACTTGAGAATAATATCGGTAGATGCCTGATATCGACTGATTGACGCTTTCATCATCCTTACCAGAATCTTAACGCGGCCATTGATTTGTAAACATATCTTACGTACCCGTTCTATCGTTGAAACCGTTTTCTTTTCGACTGAGATCGGATATTGTGGAAGTGCACACCCCAGGCCGGGTGAAGAGCGGACATAGCTGCAGTTCTGACAACTGATAGCAATGCGTCAGACTACTCATAAAAAGGTGAGTGTAAGGGCATCTCTTGAAACTGGTGAGATGAATGCAGAATGGATTTCAGCGACAAACTTCTAGATTGATTTTTCCTAAACGCTTAGCGTTGAAACACGTCCACTACTGGATACGCGTGTCCAGGGTATGATTAATGTCACCTTTTCGACACCAAAGTACATTACTCTGTTCCTCCTAGAATATTCTCTTTTCAGCGCCATGGGGGTACGGATACGTGTATCCGGCGTTCGATGCATTTTGCGCGACGTCGATCCGAAGCCTTTTGAATATTGTTGTTTCTTCTGAAAGGGACCCCTATTCAATTGGGAGCTTCAAATAGTCTCATTGAGAAGGAAGGCGGCGAAGGAAGAGGGATATGCGCCGGATACCTCCTGTCGATATCAGCTTGAATTCCACCCACGTTATCCATACCGCCACACGAGGTCTCTCTTCCCCCCACCACTCACTCTGATGGCAATAGTTGACCGCCCCCTCTCAGTGACTTTGTGAGCGATAACCTTCCCAAAGGTTCTCTCGAAGCCTCTGTCCCACCGTTTTATCTAACCTACTTCGAGGCCGCCATCCCTACCCAATATTGTAATACGCTGTTATCTGTCGCGGGACTAGAGAGATGTTTCTCTCCACCGGTTCCACCCAGAATGCTAAAATCCTTTTTGCTGTTTGACGTATCGAGGGACGAGAATATTTTGTTGTTCGTTTCTTTTTTTTCGTGACTTCGTCCCGCTTAAGTTATCACGTACAAGGAATATGGGGCTCGGTCAACCTGAGTAAAACCCCAGCTGAAACGAAATATTGTTTGCCGAACTGGACTTCCAAGGTTTTTCGATAACACACTTTTTTCTACAAAATCTCAACATGCACCTCATTCCCTTCCTCAAGCTGGCCATATACATCCTGTTTTGCATAAATGCTAATCCTCACTTACAGCACTCATCACCAGTGGCACCTTGGGGCTGCAGTGGAGGGTCTATGCGATGAAAATATGCCGTACCATAAGCGATTAAGGGAAATGCCATACATGAACTGGGCGGTTTTGTTCATTTGGTTTTGAACATAGCTAATCTACTTGTAGTGATAAAACTGAACACTAATAGCAACAATAAAACACGATTCTCACCCTCATATGTATAGTACAAAGGTGAAGATTTTAGAGCGACTGTTGGTGTTCTGGTTTTGTCTGTTGATCGATGAGCTATTCTGTACACATGGCGGTCCCACAACTTTTCAAGTATAAAGTGGAGTAGAACAGAGAATGGCTTAAGAAGGAGCCGTGCACTAACGCCGTACGATAACCTCATGGTATAAACTGCCTTGTCCTGGGAGGAGGAGAAGCCGTAAGTGCCATCGAAAGAAGGGGCCGCTCTGACCTTGAGGGTTGTTTGATCCAAACATGGTACCATGGGAATGCGCAGCTCACGGCCTTGCGCCAATGCATTATGGGCGAGAGCCACAATAGGGGGCTGCCTCCGCAGCGCAAGGTAGGTTACAACGGAGCAATCTAACTCCTACCCAGGGCAAGGCCTGAAAATGCTGGAATTTCGTTTCACAACTGTGGGGTCTGAGGGAGGTGGGGGCCACCCAGTCGGTACTCCCCCAGACATCCCCAAATGCAGAATTGTAACTGTCCACTGCAGGAAGACCATGGAAGAAGGAGAAGAGGCTAGGCTTTAATTCCTTGCTCCTTTACTTGCCAACCGTGCAGTAAGGTGTTCCCATAAAGATTGTATAGGGAAGCACGTTGAGGGTATGTGAGAAGGATCTGGAGAGTGTCCAGAAGACTAAAGTTAACGTACCTGTTAGTGAGTCCGTCTCCTCTGGCTTGTGAGTTACTGTGGGCAAGCGCTTTCGATGTAAAGACATCATCGTCTGGCCGTTAAGTCAGTACTGGAGTCAGTCAGTTGGTCGTGGTCTTTATATACAAAGAGAAAGGTGAAAGGGGTGATGGAGCGTCGGGGAAGGGGCGGGGAGAGGTCTTGTTGGTCAGTCTTGTTAGTAGTACCTTAGCCGGACTGGCTGTGTTAGGTATTAAAGAAATTGGGTTATGTCCGCCAGTAGGCAAATTACTAAAGTTAACGTACCTGTTAGTGAGTCCGTCTCCTCTGGCTTGTGAGTTACTGTGGGCAAGCGCTTTCGATGTAAAGACATCATCGTCTGGCCGTTAAGTCAGTACTGGAGTCAGTCAGTTGGTCGTGGTCTTTATATACAAAGAGAAAGGTGAAAGGGGTGATGGAGCGTCGGGGTCGGTCAGTCTTGTTAGTAGTACCTTAGCCGGACTGGCTGTGTTAGGTATTAAAGAACACCACCAACAAGACCTCTCCCCGCCCCTTCCCCGACGCTCCATCACCCCTTTCACCTTTCTCTTTGTATATAAAGACCACGACCAACTGACTGACTCCAGTACTGACTTAACGGCCAGACGATGATGTCTTTACATCGAAAGCGCTTGCCCACAGTAACTCACAAGCCAGAGGAGACGGACTCACTAACAGGTACGTTAACTTTAGTAATTTGCCTACTGGCGGACATAACACAATTTCTTTAATACCTAACACAGCCAGTCCGGCTAAGGTACTACTAACAAGACTGACCAACAAGACCTCTCCCCGCCCCTTCCCCGACGCTCCATCACCCCTTTCACCTTTCTCTTTGTATATAAAGACCACGACCAACTGACTGACTCCAGTACTGACTTAACGGCCAGACGATGATGTCTTTACATCGAAAGCGCTTGCCCACAGTAACTCACAAGCCAGAGGAGACGGACTCACTAACAGGTACGTTAACTTTAGTAATTTGCCTACTGGCGGACATAACCCAATTTCTTTAATACCTAACACAGCCAGTCCGGCTAAGGTACTACTAACAAGACTGACCAACAAGACCTCTCCCCGCCCCTTCCCCGACGCTCCATCACCCCTTTCACCTTTCTCTTTGTATATAAAGACCACGACCAACTGACTGACTCCAGTACTGACTTAACGGCCAGACGATGATGTCTTTACATCGAAAGCGCTTGCCCACAGTAACTCACAAGCCAGAGGAGACGGACTCACTAACAGGTACGTTAACTTTAGTAATTTGCCTACTGGCGGACATAACCCAATTTCTTTAATACCTGTCCAGAAGATGTTGAGGCTGGCCGGTCACTGAAGTGGGAATTTTCTCGTTAAGCGGAGGTGAACAGTGTCACAAAGAAAGATTGTTCATCTTCTCTCCTATTTTATACCATCCGGTTTTAGTTTATTCGGCATTTTCAGCGTTGAAGGAAAGTGAGTTGTCAGGCGGTGTGCTGGAGAGCGGAATCTCTTATTAAAAGCAATTAGCGTAGCAATTCCCTCATCGGCAAAGAAGCAGTGGCTGGAACGGTCATTCTATGCAGTGATGGTGATACATTATAAAATATAAAGTAAGAATGCCAAGCAACGGTTAGCGCGATCATAAATTGCAATACCAGTGCAGTAGTTTTGATTACCATTCTCATAACAGGTACGTTTTAACCGTCCAACGCTTCAAACTCTCATCTTCCTCCGGTACAGCGAACTTCTCCCCAAGTCCCGACAAATACCTCAAGTCCTGATATTCTGACGAGGGGCGGAGGATTTAGGAAGTGAAGCTTGGTAATCCCGAAGAAAAGGGGGATATCACGTTGAGTTGAGCTTCTGGCTTACAGTGGCTCTCAACTGACAAGCGTAGCAATGAGACAGAAACGTGGTAGTTTTTTTTTTAAAGCATTCGATTCAGTACAAACGGTGTAACGCGTGTGAAAGGAAATTGAACTGTAGCATTGAATGAATCATTTCCATCAATTCACGAAACTGCCGATAAAAATATGGAGGAAATAAATCCGAACAGCAACGCTTAATCCATTTCTAGAAAACTTCTTATAAACGGTTACTGAGCCCAATAAAGTGAACATGTTTTTTGATGAATGATCGGAAATTGGTTTTTTGCCATCTTGCCGAAGGGGTTACGTATAACAAATGGGAGTATAGCTATTATTGAAAAAATTCAATTTCATCGAATGATGTCGTTTTGATGAGGCTCCCCTAGAGCTGGGTACAGTGGAGGGCTTATTGAGTCTGCTTACACTTGCAGCCGGCTGTTCCGTAGGCATAATGTTGTAGATGCAATGTGATATCTTAATTGCTAGGAAGAATACATAACGCACGATTTTGAGCCAACTTCAAGATGTTGAGGAGAATAGGGCATGACGCGTGCTGAGTCAAGACGTTCTTTCTGCTGTTCTGACTCCTTTTGTTAGGAATCTCCCTTAACTCACGCCTCGCTGATAGTCTCTTTCTCTTGATTGCCCTCTGTTCTTTCTCACACAATATCTGTACCTTCATTTCTCCATTCAACCGTTTGAAACTAAGCTCCTTTTTCGAGAGAGAGGACAACATTCCATCGCCGCTTTTGTTACTTTTTTCCTTCTTTACCTCTTCTGCCCTATTCAAATGGAGCTCCGCTGTTGAGTTAGCACGAAAGAGCTGTGAATAGAATATTCTATCACCACACATCAATTCTTTCTCCCCTACCTCTTTTGACCTGTGCAAAAAGGGCTCCTGTTTTGATTTGTTCGTGGGAGGACAAGAATAAAACATTTAGCCTATTTAATCTTGAAACCCTGACCATCCCGTTACTGTGTTACTGCTGTAGATGATGTGGGACTCAAACGTCTACAGTTTCTCATCCGCATGCGTTCATCAGGGGTTCGATGAGATTCAAAGTGTGCAGGACTACATGAAATGTAAGATGTAGTTAAGAAAGCAGAATGAAATTGACTCAGAATAAATATTGAGTTTACGATTGGAAGGGCGGGCAGTTACTGTAAAACTACATCCAGAAAAGACTTTGTTCTGAGATTCCCACTGTTGGTAGTACAAGTCATTTCATATGTGTTACAGATTAGAGGATCCTATAGTACGATGAACGTTGAACACGGGGGGCTTCAGGAGGTGGTGTTCTGTGTTTATTTCGCGACTGGTAACAAAATAAGAACGGTGTTGCCTTCATTCAGATGACGAATGTCGACAGCGCTGAGCGTGTGTTATCTGAGCGTTGGCGGCGGATAGACGAATAACATGCACGCGGTTATAAGGGTACGGTGTTACGTACATTGATGAAGAGATACCCTTACAAGACGTGTTGGTTCAATCGATGAGCTTACACGATCTGCTTAATGGAGTGCGTCACGGGCGAGGTGGATGTGTAGCAACAGAGATGTTTGCGGTCAGAGAATCTGTAGACAAGAGGATTTGGTTAGGTTAGTGGTTCGATACTAGATGGAGATGGGAACTGAGGCACGTGACTCCAGGCTCACCCGAAGAACGCCTGAGGTGGTCCAGTGCGTTCCAAGAGGAATGGAGATGCTCCCAATTCACCCATTGTCGGTATTTATACGCAGAGTAATAAAATATTGATAACGTCACACGGTAAATCGTTCCAACCCTCCGAGCCCCCGAATCATTTAAATAAGGAAACAGACCTGGCTGCGTAGCCAGAGGTTTTTGGGTGTCTGAGATGGTAGCCAGGTTTGATTCTGGAGCCACACTTCATTTCTCGAGGGAGGCGAGCGTGCTTTTACGATTAAGACTGGTTTACTCACGACAGAACCCAGTAATCAGTGAGATGAGAGTTCATTCCTCAATTCACCATCCCCACAACAGCTCTGGTTATCAGGAGTAGAAATTACCCTTTGAATACCCTGAGGACGACCTCAATTGCTTGAGCTGCCATTGTTCATTTTTCATTAATTCTGAGACTGCACTTGCCCATATTCAGTTTTATCCGTTTTGCGAAAGTTTGGAAGTTTTCATGATATTAATTTGTATTTCATACTCTATAAACAACTACCACTGTTCGTTCTTCGCCCGTTCAATTCTTTCTTGTAGAACACTGCGTGTGGGAACATTTTGTGACGAAACATTCATCCGCCTCTGAATCATGAACTATTGTTTTGTTTCAGGTTTTGTGTTGACTGAATTCATCAGGCACTACGAGCCGGCGGTGTTCGATGGCGACCAAGTTTTGGCAGCTCACCGTCGGGTTCGCCGTTCAACGTCTGGACACCCGCTCCGGATCCACTTCTCAACACATCACAGGTGCGCATTCTCAACACGCCACTTTCTGTAACGTGTTCTCTGCGTGTTCACCACACTAATCACATTTATACTGAACTAGCAATCCCCATCTTCTCAACGCTATCTTGGGTGTGTCCTTAATCGCGACGTTTTTTAGTGATCTCGACAGAGATGGGATTCAGGAATCATAGAGACCTTTTACAGTGTTTTGGTGTCTCTCCATGAATGAGAGAATTCGAAAGTTTAGGATTATGCGGTGTTGATAAATGACAGGTGAAGGTAGTTTTTACAACTAAGAGACATGCTTAGACGTTTCCGAGTCAAATACTTACTTCTAGACTGCAAGGTGTAACAGTTCGCGGCGGGCTACGGGAGATGGCAACACTGACCGCCACCTGCGCAGCCCGCTGCTGTTTATATTAGCGTCGGAGCCGCATTTCATATCAGAACGGCTGCCGCTTCGTCAACGAATTATTATTCCCTGTTGTAAGCCAGTGTTTAAATTCTCCTTTAGATTGTGTGAAGTAAGGTAAGCGATCAGAGCTTTGTGTTTCATTTTCCCCATTGTCCCTTTATTGTCATTTAATACAATCCGAGCATAGGTTATTTATTTCATTTTAAAAGGAGTTCGTTTCATTTCATTCATTTCGAGTTTTGCCGATTAAATTCAAGTGGGTCTTAATTGAGAGCCATTATTTTATTTATTTGATCAAGTGAGTATTATTGAGCGTATTTGATTTGTTCTTTTCTTTTGGGCCCAGACACGACTTTCACAAGTGTTCTGTACGCGGGAATTGTGAGACAATTCCTTAAGTACGTTACAAATGATGACACGCAAAATCGTGAAGCGTCCCACATTTTCTTTTCTTTAGGAAACAGAAATCCAGATGTGATGCATATGAGCCCTTGAGAAGTGGGGGGAAGCTTAGGGGACCTCTGCTCGGGTCCTTTTGAACCTCAAGGAGGGAGAAAGTCACTACTGCCTTGTCCTGGGAGGAGGAGAAGCCATGAGGGCCATCTAAAGATGGGGCGGGCTAGCGACCATTCTGACCTTAAGGGTTGTTTGTCCCAAACATCGTACTACGGGAATGCACAGCCCGCGCCAGTGCATTATGGGTTAGGGCCACGACAGGTAGCTGCCTCCGCAGGGCAAGGTATGTAGAACGGAGCAATCCAACTCCTACCCATGGCAAGGACTGAATATGCTGGAAAATGCGCTTGCTCTATGAACATTGTGGTTCTCCCATCCCCAATTTCGTTTCTCAACTGCGGAGTCGAGGGAGATGGGGCCACCGAGTCAATACTCCCCCAGACATACTCAAATGCAGAATAGTAACTGTCTACTGATGAGTTGCCCACTACTACTAACAGGTGTGACTGTGTTCAAGGGGTGAGAGTACGTATTGATGGAATGAGAATAGGTTAGTTAGTGATGGGCGATGACCAGTGGTGGCCAATCGAGTGGTCACCACCCCTGGCTCATTACAGGGGAGTGAATGGGAGAGTGCATGTATTTATTGGATGAATGAGGAAGTGAATGCATCATGTGTGCATGCATGGGGTTGGTAGGCGGGAAGAGATTGCAGTTGGAGCAGTCTCTTGGTAGTCTAACACCTTTCCCCTTTTGGGCCAGTCTAGCCCCATACCTCCTGTGCCTTTTGGCAAACCCTGTATCCGGTCAGCTGCTCGTGCTGCTGTCAAGTGACATGGCGCCGCGGGAGGCTTCTCCTCCCTCTGCCACAGGCACAACACCCTCGGAAAAATTCCCATCGGCTGTGAAGCCAAACTGTTGAATTCGTGTGGGGTCGTGATTTCGCTGGAGATTGTCATTGATGATGGCGAAGGAGGGTTTAGGCCGCTAGACTGGGAATCCTCTTCAAATAACACTGCCCTCGTCCCAACGTCGCATAGCGTGTCTAGAGATGGAACTAGCTCAGCTGCAGATAAGGGCACAAATGGAGTGAATGGTGTTGACATCCTAGCCCTTTGTGAGATTCACAGTGGAGACAGGGTTTTCCATTAATTTTAGTTTTAATTGCTTCAATTCACAGACATAAATATAAAAAATCTCGAACGAACGCGAATTCTCTTCTTTGAATAAAAACTCCGTTCTATGGAGTGAAGTTATTGTTGCCGATGTTATACGAAGTGCATGGTCAAACAATTGAGTTGCCCACCATAGTAAACAATATTAAATTAAAATTAATAAGAAAATGGGAGCCAGAATCAAAAGTTAAAATAAGTAACTGTCGACCTGGTTCTGGGTTATCTTCCCAGGAGCATGCCCATGCTACCAGGCGCGACCACGGGTTGTGGATAGTGGAACGGCCACGGCATTGTCCCCAGGGGCATGTCTGCGGCCATCTGTGAATAGGGACAGCATGCTGACTGAATAAGCAGCCGCGAACAATGGGCCAAACCCAAGAGATCGCAGAAGAGATCCTGAACAAAGGACTCAAGGGCAAGCGGATCTACATTTTCTCAGACAGCCAGGCCGCCTTAAAGGCCATCGCAGCCTATAGTTTTAGGTCTAAGCTGGCATGAGAATGCCTCCATGCGCTCAAGCAGCTCGGCGCCCGTAACAGGCTCTCCCTCATTTGGGTGCCGGCTCACAGGGGGCATGAGGACGATGAAGAGGCTGACCGCCTTGCGAAAAGGGGTGCAGAATCCCTACCCATCGGGCCTGAACCACACGTGGGTCTGACGAAAAGTCACCTGAACCGTCTGGTTGCTCGATGGGAGATACAGGAAAATGGCGCCCATTGGCATCGCCAGCCACAACTAAGACCAGCGAAAAGGCTGGTCACGCCTTCCTGTCAAAGGGCGAAGGCGATGCTGACACTCTCTAGACAAGATCTGAGAGTACTGAGAAGCTTCCTCACCGGGCACTGCCCACCCAGATATCATCTCAACAAGATGGGCATCTCAGAGGCGGTGGAATGCAGACTCTGTGGTGAGGAGGACGAGACGGCGGAGCATCCTATGTGAGTGCCCTGCCTTAGCAGTCAAACGCTTTGAATATTTTGCCCTGGGGATTATTGAGCCCCATATCATAGCGGAATCTGCGGCGAAGGACATACTCGGCTTCCTAGGGGGGGCGGGTATGTACGACGCCTTCTACTAAGAAAGGGCCGTCACAATAGGCCCATATGCGGCCGCAGTGACAAAGGGACTTGTCCCACACGCCCTCGGGTCAAAAAAAAAAGTAACTGTCGAGAAAGAACGTACCAAATAGGTATAGAAATTAGTAATAACTTCCCTACCGTGGCAAACCAAACTTCCAGACTTACTGAGCTCTCGTTAGGGGGTTTTTGTATTAACCAAGCACCTCAAACTCCCCGAGCTGCTGTTATCTAGGTAACGTCTGTGGGTGGTTCGCGCGTGCGTTCGCTCCCATCCAGTTCCCTGTTCTTGGAGTCAGATAATGTTATTCCAAAGTGAATGCTGCTCTCTCTTGTTTCCTCCCAGGTAGTACATGGGTTGGCTGCCTTAATTCTTCAATTAAAACTAAGGCCCAGGGCTCCAGAGTCCTTAAATCTGATGCTTTGGCGGGTTTAATGTCTTCTTTCAGATACTTGACAACAGAAATGCTACGACAATTCACGCGAAAAGGTTATCGATACAAAATAAATATTCATGCGGCTCTTTCTCGTGTTTTCTCCAAAATAGCGAAGAGTGAACGTGAACACGACAGTGTGCAAGGTCATCGATCACGAGTGTGGTTCAATGATTTTAGGGAGAGATATTTCGGGAGAGGTCGCGTGAACCTTTTAACCACATTTGAAGGCTTACTGCTTTGTCATCTAAATAAAATATACGCTTAAGTAATTTATTGATGGTCGACCTGATATCGCGTTTAAGGTGCTTAGAGGGAACCGAATTATGTACAATACGTTTCTTAAGTCACTCGCGCTCCTCAAAAATATACAAAAAAGCACACATCTGGGCAGGAATTGCTACGACAGCCCTCGACGGGGGAAGAAAATACTTGAATCGATTGTATGGATTTTGTCCTTGGCTCTTCGGAGTAGGAAGGAAAGTTACGTGAATAGCTGAAAAAAAGAGTCGAGTTGTCTCCAGGTCGGTACATTTCAAGGGCTTTTGATTCCGAAAAACACCGTTTGAGGGGAATGTTTTGTGCGTATGTGAGTCTGTTGGCGCGATTAAGAGACTCGTACACTCTCCACTGTGACACACTCCCATTTTATAGCGACCTGAACACCTAGTCATCAGGGAGACAGAAGCAAGGTAGTTTAGTGTCGGAACTAATTCTGAAAACCAGAATCAACAGGACCAACAAATGGTTTAACCTTACTTCCTCTTTCAAACTGCGTAGTGGTTAGGAGCTGCAACTTGTTTGCCCCAATTTACTCCCAAATTATGCGCCTGATGAAGATGAAGTATGCAAGAACAAGTTTCCCTCCTGACCAGTTTTCATGGGTCATCGTAGAATCGCAGTACTCTAGACACAACCAATTATCGTGGCTGTTGAGTGCAATAGATTGAACATACGAAATTAAATACGGACAAAGTGATGGGCGAGTGAGAGTTGACGGTATCAGACGAAACAAACATTGATTGTTTAGGTAAAGGCTAGAAATTGTGAGTATTGTTTGGAAACACACTGTCAAGAACAGGACAGATTCATGTGAGTTCGGAATAAGAGGTAACCACAGGGAAACTGAGGGTCCACAATACACTTTGATAAGTGAATGAGAGAGAGTGTGACTGTGTGAGTTCCATGGAGGTTTCATTGCGGTTATCTATGAACAGGAAAACCCACTGACTGCTAAAATTAGGGGAAAGTAGGTTGTCGGTTCTGGAAATAACAATCCTTGTGTTCGGTATGCCTCAGAAGAACAAGTTCAAACTGCCTCATGTTAGAAAGCACGATCTTGAGAAGTCCAATGGAGTGGAGGAGTTACCCCTGTTCGACGCAAGTCAAATCAGTCTGGGTTTTTGACCTCGGAGTTCCCGCACCTGCCCTAACAGTACTCCCAGGCCCTTAACGGCAAAGTCATTGTTTCCCCAAAGACTTTCATACCTGCGGAATCCCACCTCCGCGGTTATTTACAATGGCGACGGATTTCCCGCTTCGTCTGGGCATTCCAAAATATCATTTCCTCCCCTCCTCTTCACATTCCTCTCCACAACAGACAGCTCCTCCCAAATTCATTCACCCACGAACTCTCGTGAAAGTCACTCGTCTCCTTCCACTATTCTCTGCCCATACAGTTTGCTCTCTCCTTCCGATACAGTTTCCCGCCAGGTTCATGCACATTCCGAGTCGTCCCCTTGTGTCGTCCTTTTGTACACAAACTATATTCAATTCATTGCACGTTTAATACATTCCTCCTCATGCTCGCCAAGTTTATTTTATTTCGATCTTCAACTCTCGCCCTCTTGTGCGCCCAACAACCTTCATCCACGATAATGTCCGTTTTCGACTCTCTCGAAGTTCTAATGCGACAGACTGACTCAAGTTATTTTACTGGAAACAAGCTCGTAATCCCCAATAAACAAATATTGATCATCTATTAGTGAATATAATGAACCGGGTTTTAGTAATACTTAGTAATACGTAGTAATGCGCTCCAACGGTTTTGTCCGCAGTGAAACAACTTTCCTCGGAAATTGTCAACTTGGTATTTTTTTGTCCAGCTTGAATATAAGTGCCCTGCTGTTTGAACGTTCGGCGTATTAGAAAGCAACACCGAAATTGATTTTGATTGTACGGGGAGGGGGGGGGAGATAGAGAAAACGGGTGAGATGAGTAGCGCGTTGGATTCCTCGGTGTAAATATAAATGAAAACCCCTCCTCGAGATCTAGAGTCAAGCGGTGTCTAGCATAGTTGTCAAAGTTTCGTAAATTAGTTGAAACTCACTTTAATGACCAATTTGTACAAAAAGTGGCAAATTAAACTTTGAGGATCTCGTGATACTTTCGGACTTATTACCCGCGAAAAGGGTCTTCTCAGGATTTAACGTCGATCGAATTTAACTCATTGTTCCTCTCAACTTTCCGTAGAAGTTTAACGATCCCGACGAATAACTAAGTGCCGGCTATCAAAAATGGAGACCCGTTTTAAATGTTTAATGGCAGTTGTGTAGATCGTTGTTTTGCATGTCCTCGGAAGTTTTAGGGAAGAAGAAGCAGAAGATGCTCAATCTCCCGCCTTCCTCTTGTCCCCGGGGCCTTCAGGTGAACGTCAAGTTGTAATTACTCTGCTCCGCTCATTTCCTATAATTCTGCCCTTCAAATGGTTCTCGTAAATTGGTTAATGACAGCTGTAATAGTAGTTTACTTCTCATCCATTCCATGTTAACGAGTTATCGATTTCCATCCGCTTCCATCGTAAAGCCTGATGGAAACTCTCGTCGTCCCCTCTGTTCATTGAATCTGGTTTAGTTGATATTGCTTCTAACCCCCTTCCACCCCCCCCCTGGCCCCTTCACACTCAATACCCCGTCATAGCCTTATCTTCCGCTTCATTCTCTTCTGCCTCTTCGGCTCCCATCCAGACATCAATTAGCCCTTCCGGGCAGCTGCATGAACTTTCAAATGGCCGATTTATGAATTCTCTATTGGATCGATAGAAAGTTGCCAAGTCGGGGAAACCTGCTTGTGGTTGTTGCTGTTGCTTTAGATATCAGTATTGCGAATACTCGGGTATCAGTATTCCACGTTCTCTTCTCCCTGCAGCTGCACGTAATCACGGCTATCTAATTCAGGTAGTCAAATACTTTTCAAAACGTCCAATTTCAACCTTGTTTGGGATGAGCACTGTGGCCTTAAGTCCTATTGTGCCACAGATCCATGTCTAGGTTCCCAAGGGATGCCAGGTAATTCCTGCAAGAGTCTTCTTTGATGTGCACCCTTGGAGAAGTTGAACCAAGACTGAAAATTGCTCCCTTTCAAGTCTCTGACTGGGCTAGGACGTTTTAGGGCTGTACATACTACCTGCACTGAGGGTTGTCGAATATGCTCATAACATGCAAGCGTTTGTTCATTTTGTGAGGATTCCCATTGCCTGAGTCCTACCTCTCCATCATTAGAAGGCTACGTGGGCTGGTTTGAAGTGCCCCACGCCTGCAACGTTCTATACAGTTTGATGCATTCTCCTGGCAAATTCTTTCATTGTCCTGTCGACTGAAGAGATCAACGTTTGCTGTAGACTTGAGCCGCACCTTGCACTCCCTCGCTAGTTGTCACTTTGTGCAGTAGTTCTTCAGGCTTGACCATTAGATATTATGTTGATAGTTTTACTGATATACCCTTTTTCATGCGAAGTCAGAGCGATTGTAGCATAAATTGGAGCAGGACTCAAGGCAACGTCCAACTCCTGCCGAAGCCACTTATCCACGCTCCAGCGCTTTCAGGTCTATATGTGTAGATGTTGATATCATTAGGAGGCCGACATAGACAACTCTCTCTGTTCCATTGGCTTCCTTCTGGTTGCATCTTGTATTTCCTGTCTATTGCTCTTAGTCTCCCTCCTCCACAACAGCTTTCCTCTTACCTCATACAGTACCAGTGATAGCACATATAACTCTTCAATTTGCCTATAAAAAAGTTTGGACCTACTCTGAATTTATCTGCAGTTTCATTGGTTTCAACATGAAATTTTAACACTACGCCCAACTCAACTCTACCGAAAACCTCTTAATAATCAATAAATACCAGATATGCATTTGCTACAGTCATCAAAGCAAAAATGACGGTTTTGAACGTTAGCAGATACGGCGAATGCTTTGTTTCTTTTTTAATCGCCACCAATCCCTCATCTCAGTTTTCGAGAACTCTCACCGTTCCTTGGTCGATGTAAAGAGATTTCGGAAAGGCTTATTCTCGTTCTTGTTTGACCACGTTACGTAACGAAAGGTTTTTATTTAATTACGTGCACATTTATCTTTCGAAAATGTATTAAATGCCAATTTTCCTCGTCCGTCAATGCCCTTTCTAAGGTGAAGGCTATTAACGTGATGAAGCCACGTTTCTAAAGGTCGTGTTAGTGTCGGTTCTATTTCCCGCTATTTCTGAAAAGAGCAAGAGGATTGATTGATGGAGCGATTCCTCTCGAAGCTAGATGGGTGACAGTGAACCATAATCTTTCTTCCTTGGGTACCTTGATCCGTGCAACGCAGCAGTCTCAATCCTTGTTGATACAAATTGTTTACCCCCTGGAATTAAGTGAGCGACAGAGTTGTCGCGACCCCCCCCCCCCCATTTTGCTATTTATTGACTGACAACAGACCCAATTGAAAGGTCTTTGATTTGTCTGTTCATTGTGTATTTGTATCAGTGGCGGATTTGCAGTCTAAGACCGCCCTAGGCCCCAGCACCGATCATATATTGAGTATATATTGTGAAATCGATTCACGAACTTAGTTAACTATAATATCTGCCATATAAAATGGTTAAAATTACAGGTTTATTCTTCCAAGATAAAATTTAATAAGTGTTTTACAACGCGTAACGAAATTCGTCGGCACTTGAGTGCACCAAAATCATTAATTAAATCTTCATAATCCAATTTCCTTAAGAAATCAGCTTCTACGTTAAGTAAAGCAAGATCGATTATCCTTTGCTCCGCCGTTGTTGTACGTATATAATTTTTTTACTCGTCACACACTAGAAAACGATCGCTCCCCAACACTGGTCTATTTTCTTATTTGATGACTGTTCCTAAACCCTCGACAAGGGTTATCAGTCATGGAAGTTGCAGTTTTGCTGATGTGCAAGAGACCGGTCCCTGCAGCATCCACCGACCTCAGACCTGCGAAGGTACGGCCGGTATTTGGTCGTTAGACAGTCTCTCGGTAGAGAGATGTTACCCCTCGGAGGTGACCACCTGAGGAATCCCGTACCGTCTGGGAGGAGTTCTTAATCTGGTTTCCCACCTAATATAACTATTTACTTGGGTGACAAGTTTCAATGAACTGACCAACTGTGATCACTTTTTTTAGCCTTCATCTTCTTCGCAAACTTTGCAAAATGGTTGTAGGCTTGCTTTGTAGCAGTCAATGCTGCTAAGTTCGTCTGCACTCCCAACAATCGTCGCTCACTGTTCTTGAAACTACATTGGAGCAGCACGTGGTTGCTTGTTTCCTCCGCACTGGAGGCGCAAGACGTGCATGACGGAGAGTCTTTGAGAGAAAAGAAGTGGAGATACGCATTGAAGACGCCATGTCCCGTGTGGAACTGGCTCGTCCAGTGGTCTGGCTCAATCTATTTTCATGAAAGACGTTCACGGATGTTGGGGAAGAACTCATAAGTGTCACGACCCTTTGACCCTTAGACCTTCAGTTCGTTACGGAAGTACAAAAGTGGTTTAGGAAGATTATTGTTATACGATGCGGTGCTGTGAGGCCCAGCTTAATGTGCGCGAGGTTTTAGAATATTTTCGTACTTTGAGTTATTTCTTGTTCATTTTTGTATTGAATTTTTAGTCACGATTGGGCACGAGCCCTGGGCCTTTGGGCTAGTCCGCCAATGATTTCATCTGTTATCCCGTGATTAACTGAGGCTGCTAGAGGGATGGCACAATAACTCCTATTAAAACGAAATAGATACCAGCAATCGAAATGTTCGATAATCGATCCTGCAAAGCCCAAATGGCACGCAACACATGTACGGTGGGGGGCTGGATCGCGTTCATTTCCCACCGCT
Source organism: Pachypeltis micranthus (assembly GCA_020466155.1). Classification (NCBI taxonomy): domain Eukaryota; kingdom Metazoa; phylum Arthropoda; class Insecta; order Hemiptera; family Miridae; genus Pachypeltis; species Pachypeltis micranthus. The sequence continues at coordinate 48,724,866 of CM035769.1, forward strand.
GGAAACCTGGCGCTTCTAAGCATGAAGCAACCATGACTCGTGAGATGGCGACAGACGTACTGAAGAAACAGGAAGATGGGAGATCGTAAGCGCAAGAACGGAAATGTGGAGCTGCGTTATCGCATACATGAAACTAACGAATTGAGCTTTGCTCTGAACGGGCTGACGACCGAACTAAAAGTCCTGTAATTTGTTTTCCAAATAATCGATTCAAAGTGTTTTCTTTTTTTAACTTTCCTTAGCTCTAAGGGTAGAATGAAGAGTTCAAAATTGGCAAAAAATGGTTTTCTTCAGATATTTACGTTTTCAGTCTGTGCGTGCGTGTGCGCGTATAACTAATTTGACTCTCACTTGAATTTTCGCCTGCAGGACACCATGGGACCCCAGAATTAACCATAAACTAACTACCATAGTTACCATAGTGATCAAAGTACCAAACTAAAGACTCTTCGTATAAATACGTGGTTGGAGTACCACCTGAATATTTCTGAAAATCCAAGCAATATTTGAGCGGAATATGTAGGGGAAAATCTGCGCTAAAACCGTAAAAATTTTCGTCGAAACATTTTGTAATTTATTGCGCTGCTACCGTTATTTCCTCACGGATGGAAATTTTATGGTATTGTTGTCTCGTTAGGAGCTGTGCATTTATAAAGAGTATTCAAACTAGTTAGAGCTGTTTTTGAGGAAAAAATATTTGGTATTTGGATCACTATGATAACTGTAGTTAGTTTTCAATGGATTTGGCGCATTCCCTTGTATTGATGCTCCTTGGTGACTTCCGGGCTAAATATCAAGTTTGAGCGGATTTGGTTCAGCCGTTTCTTTCTATCGCGTTCACGCACAAACAGACCATTTTCCCATATGTTGTTTTTCGGACTTAGTAGGATCTGAAACGTAAAGATGTGAGGCGAACTCAAAATTTGTTTTTCAGGCGACTACATAACTTCTTAGTGTCAAGGAAAGTCAAAAATGCGGAGTGTTAGTCCAATAAGCTGTGTACACGTCGGATGTTTTTGTTTGTAATCTTTTCCCTAAGACTTTCTAGTCAGATTTTTTTTCCCATAGTTTTCGCCTATAATTCTATAATTGTATGCACGAACAGCTCAAAAAAAATCGTATTGACCTTAATGGGTAACGAGCCAGGCCAGTTTTGACCTACTGGCTCGTTATTGTGAGGGGGGGGGGGGTAGGAGTTATTTAAACTCTCCCTGGTCTAGTGGACGCAGCGGTATAGATTCCGGCATTGGAAGGTGCACACGGAATGGAGTGTGGTGCCTTGTGGATGAGAGTGGGGCAGGGAGAGCTAATTGGATGGGGTGGGGTGGGCCATGGGAGGCGGAGACCACGATCCGAGCGGGCGCTGCCTGGGCAAAAGTGACGATCTTCGCCTGGCCGACCCGGCTGGATTTTCGGCAGTAGGAATTCACGCCCTGTTTTGCACGTCCTCGTAGAGGGGGCGCTCGAAATCCTCACATATCTCTTCCCCACATGGGCAGAGGTTGAAGGTGCAGTGCTTGAAGAAGAAAAGGCGCCATGCCCTGACAAAAGTTGGATTGCGGGGAAGAACGGGTGCCACCCCTTCATTCCCAGGTGATCTTGTACGGAGGGGAGGATGGCATGGAGATACCACACCGTGGAGCCTCCATCCCACCGAGCCTGCCGTTGCGTCAAGGGTTTTCTCAAGCGCCAGCAGAGTCTTCTCTCTGCAGAACTGGGACCAGCCTCTCCATGGCACCCTGGTAAACGTTGAGCGCTTCACGTCGGATGCTAGACCGCAGGACGACCAGGTCAAGAAGGAGGTCCAGGGGTCCACTTGCAGTGCAATGTGAGACGTCATCCAGTACGCTGGCAATATAGGACGTCCCTGTGCATGGTGCAGGCCCGCTGCCAATCCCGTTCCTTAGGGGCGACTACCAAGCAGCCACGGCTTATAGCGTGATTGGCAGGAAACCGGCCTGGTAGTGCGGTAAGTCCCCCCATGTCGGGCTGCACAGGAATCTAACCTGGATTGCGAAACTGGAGCACTTGGCACAGAGGAGGGTCAGGTGCTCGGGGGGACTGCCTATTTGGGAGAACGCTATTTGGCTTTGATACGTGGGGTTATGCGTACTCCAGGGGCCAGCCCGATCCTGTAGGGAAGCGTGAAGACATCTGTGCGCGTTGGGTTTTTTTTAAATGAAGGTCGTGGCATGAATAGCGGATCCTGTGCATTGCGGAACCAGTTTTTTCCGTACACATCAAATGAGATATCTCAGTTTGTACTCGAGTTCAAATGAAATAAGTAAAAATAGATTGGACCACGAAAATCCCTGAATGGACGCGGGGCTGAGGAAAGTTTTGTGATGCTTGATATTTTATTTTACTAACGAGAAGTCGTATTTTTGAGTCCAATTTCTTTGGCTGGTCCTTCAATGTTTCACTACTATTCTCTTTGAGGTATTATTAATTGAGACTCGCTGTTTAACAAGTATAAGATTAGTGAGTAAAATTGCCGTTTTTGTTGCCCTCGCAGTTAATGGTTCTCAACGAAGCAGAATGAGATGAATTAACCCTTGATTTGGTGAGTCATCGCTCACAAAATAATCGGATTCCTCTCGTCCCTTTAGAAGGTGATATGACGGGAATAAAACGTCGTGCCCCGGAGGTTGGAATCCCCATCTCTCAAAATCACATTAGACATCCACAGCCGCGTTGATGGGCCCGTTTTGAATTTTTCAATCAATGGACCGTCATAAGACTAGCGGGACCGTGACGACGATGATGTTGATGGGTTGAGTGGTGTGTCGGTCTGGGGGGGGGTAGAGGGGGGGTTAGGGCTGGTGAAGATGAGGAGTGAAGTTCAACGACGAGGGTGTTGCCATGGTGACGTGCAGGGGTTGGCTATCTCGTTAGATGCCTGTTTGTAGTTGTACGTAGCCACTTCTCGTCTATCAATTGAAAAGCGGCATATTATTTGAACAGCCGGTTTTGTGCTAGTTCGCCAATATTTGCCAATTCCGCTGAAATGCGTGTGTGGCGATGGGAGAAGGGTGGGAAGTAATAACATTTCCCTCTTTGGAAAAAAAGGATAAGTAAACGATCGCGCTATCGCAGGTCGTTTAGTTTATAGGTTTTGTCCTGTGAGCTCAAGCTTTTCCAACGATTCAGGAAACGTGAGGGTTCCATTCTCACGACAACTGGAGGGAGTTGCTATTGATCAATTTTGATTGTACGGCGACAGGCTTTTGAGAGATTACGCTTCACTTGTTAGTCGTCTGATTTCCACGACCGCCCAAGGCCTTTAACACTCAGTCGACATTACACGACAATTCACGATGTCAACTGTCAACCTGAGGCGAATTTTTGAAATTCCATCCTTCGGCAGAACAGCCCTCTGAAAAGCTAATTTTCATGGGTCATCGCGGAAAATACTCGTACTTTGGAATTAACGCTAAATTTTCTGTCCTTTTCAGGGGCCAACTAAAAAACGTTTCCGGTTCACCGCACAGGAACGTCACCAGAACAAATTATTGGTGACAGTGCTGGTAGCGTGGCAATCCTAAAAGTATTCCCAATATTTCGATTTACTTTCCCATTTTACCAGTGGCTATGTATAAAGTTATCTAGGATTTCTCAATGCGTATCACGGCAACAGTTAGAGGTGGAGGGTAGAAGAGTGCTGTTGGCAGTACTCGACTCCATTTTCAGTCCAGTTTTCATCAAATATTTGTTACACCAAGTGCAACACCCTGTATAACCCTTCTTTCGTGAAAATAGATAAACGTGGTCTTTCGTTTGTTTGAGCGTCTGCAGTTAGCTCCGAGCTGCTCTTCCTAGCGGTGGGAGGGGGGCTCCGATTCGTCCACTGCCTCTCAGTCCGCTCTCAACTGAAGTCGAGTCGCCGGGAGGTTTCACCAAACGCGCACATCTGTCGTTTAAAACAATCATCAATGGTCGCTGATCTGAGATTTACTATGTATTCAGCGGGTTTCTCCAACTTCGTTTACGATTAAAGTATTATAACAAACCGCGAATTCTTCAAAACGGAGTCGTAGCGGTTCAAAGCTGACTCGGTGCGTCGCGGTTACCGCTCGCCAAACAAATACCATTTTGCAGATGGGACGCTGCCTGTAACTTAATAATATGAGTTTTATATGCTTCCCGTCTTCTCATTTTGTCTTGAATTGTTGCGAATTTCGGTTAATTGAAACGCACGAAAGGCGAGCGAGAATACGGGGTTCATTTCGGCAGCTCAAAGAAACGAGAAGGTTATGATTTTATTTGGATAGTTCGTAATAAAATTATTCTGGTGCAATGTTATGTCATCTGGGTATTCGAGCACATACTGAATTTTTTAGAGGGCCAATTAAACGGTTCCGATCCGATCGGACTATACACTTGGTTGTTAAAGGCAAAAAATTGTTTAAAACAGCTCTACTTCAGTTCACTAGTGTTCATGGCTAAATTCATATTACTCAGTTCATTTGAACGTGGTCAAACATCACCTCACAGCGGCAGAGAATTAACGAGGCTGTAAGGACGATTTTTGGTTTATTATTCATTCTGAATAATAACCCTATGTTTTCGGTCAGGACTCCCCAAAATTTGATACTTTACGTTTCAGGACATCGGGATTCTAAATCTGTTATGTCAGCCCGTCGTCCGCCTCTGGGCGGTTCTGTGCTTTTAACGTGGTTCGTTGTCTCGCACAAAAATCCCATTTGGTATCTAGTTGGGCCCGCGATCTCGGCAATCCGATTGGACGATGCCCATGGTTGTTATGGACAAAAATGGTTAAAAAAATTAACAAAACGCAGTATAATTGCAAGTACGCCGTGTTTCTTATTGTTTTCAAGGTATTTTTATATCCTGGGTCGAATGGAATGAGTATCAGACGTGCACAACTGCGAATACGGAAATTACAGTAATTATAGTGACCCAAAGTCTACTAATTGAAAGAACTTGCAGGAAGCGGAAGTCAACGTTTCATCGATAGTACTCCCTCCCTCACGTTGCATCAAACCACTGCCCGCTCACGGGCGACTGTTATATTTACTTCTCGTCGTTCCATTGTAGTCAGGTCATGTTTCGTATTGTTTACTGGTATTTTTCGATGCTGAATCGAATGGAATGGGTCTCGGAGCAGTAATAGTAGGTCAAGCTGTTCATGAGAATAATAAACCGTTGCCTAATAATTTGCAGGGTTTGAACGTACGAATCTGAAGAGGACTTAAAACAGTAAAAGAGTCTCTTAGAAATCAAGTCAACTAGGTCTATAAGACAAACTAGTTCTCGATAAATAGGCAAGCCCTCTTGTGAACCCTAACATTCGCGGATTTAAACAAACATAACTGCATAAAAGATTTAGCACGATAATACGTTTGGTTGGTCAATTTAAAGTTAAATCATTTCAAACAACCTTAAACCCGATTTAATTACCGAAAATTTCGATTTATCAATTAAATGTTGTTTGAAAAGTTTGGTGACACCAACGGGCGGTCGTGTTTCCTGTTCCGTGACAAAAATTCCGTTTCTCGTCAAACCGATGTGAATTTTCGTTCCGTATTCCATCGGTGCGCGGCAAGATATTCCGGCATTTTCGTCAAACCTGCCGGGAATGTTTCGTCAGTTTGAAGACTTCAGAGGTGAGTCCTAACACAACATGCTATTCAGCTATGTGAGCATTACTTATTTTTGCTTGCCGTTCATCTTGAAAATAGCTTAATTCGAACCCGATTTGATAGGAACCACTGCCCGAAATGTCTAATCTAACAATTTATCACGCCCTCGGTACATGCTTGCTTCAGAGGTTGTGCCACGACAATCGATTTTAGCGCATACCTTTTCTTATAAACGACGGACGTTTATTAACGCTCAAATCATATATAGAAGCTACTCCAGATATTTCAGAAGTACGACTACCGCCGTTTCACATTCTCCCATTTCTACAAATCCGTACCCTATTATTCCAAAACTGTGATCACGATCCTTCTCAAATAATTGAGTTGACAGTTTGTGCTATGGTTGAAGTATGAGAAGCACAGTAAATTCCGGAACCCTAAATGCCATCAGTTTTCATGTTGAACGTTGGGTAAATTAAACAGAATGAAAAACAGATTAGTTGCTACAGGCATTAAGCGATTTTTTAATGCACCTGGGGCCAAGGAAAATTGTGTGATGCATCGCACAAATCCTATTTCACACGCGCTTTTTTTCGGTTTGCACTCAATCCCCTTATGGTCCGTAGTTCATTAGGAGTGGATCATAAAAATTGCCAAAGTGAATTTGTTTCGAGCTGCTATGAAACTTTAATACGTTTAATAATATAGCAGGGCTATGAACACTTGCAGTTTAAATATTTTTACTCTATTTATCAACGATAAAGTCCATTTCCGGACAGTTTTAACTTCATTCGACTGAGTGTTAGAATCGATTTGATGAATCGTGCTCACTTCAACGTTTCTACGACTTCTACGCAATTGATCTACAGCATTTTGTTGATTTCCCAGCATTCCACTCAATTTGCTCCTGAAATCCCATTCTGAGATTTAGTGAATTCCTCAACCACTTTTGGCGGCAGTGACCACTCGGTTTCCGTGTACCATTAAATAGTAGAACTGAATACGGAGCGTAACGTCTCATTGGCTTCTGGGTGCGATCATCACCATTTGTGGAAGGTGCGAGGAAAAATGGCTCATTCCATTGGACCCAATTTGACGAAATTTCCATGGGCCGCCAAAACACGGGTATAATTAAAATTGAGTCAAATATAACGATTAGTCATCATAGTGAGCAAAACAAACAAAAATTTGTTTTCTTAGAAACGGCTTTTGATGGTTTTAATTATTTTGTTGTATTCACACATTCAAATAACGCGACGATACCATAAAATTCTCATCTGTAGGAATATATCGAAGGCAGCACTATAAATTATCCACAAACATCTATTTTAGTAGTTTGATTGCTTATATACGCTTATAAAGGGTTTAATAACGTTCATAAGGTAATTTAGGAGCAACCACAGGAATCCCGCTGGTTCACTTACTCGCATTTGTCAGTTTTTACTCGATAGTTCCACAACGGTAAATAAGATGCTAAAATCAAGTCGACAGTCGCATAAATATCGCTAATTACTCAATCATGGTCGTGACGTGATCAGGAGAAACTCAATAAGTTCCAGATCCTTCAGCGTGGCATGTTAAGCAGCGTTCTACCGTAAGATGTACTGCGTGAAAAACAAATTTTATTTATTGTTAGAGCGATAAACATAGCTATTTCTACAGTATTCATTTCCCGTTAAGTCTTACTTCATAATTTTAACTAAACTTTCAATAAAATTGTAAACAACTTCTCAACCAGCTTCTATTTAATTTGCTCTACATTTGACTCAATTAGCCCTGAATAGATTTAGTACCATGTAATAGCCTTCGTTGAAGCGTGATATGCAGTGCCAGTTGGACGTGTAAGCGCGGAACTCGTGTACTTAGCTCTGATTGGTAATTTTAGGTGTATTTCTGCCCGAGGTCAGTCCCTCCACTCAGCATAAAATCAGTAATGCAATTACCTTCCATATTCAGGGCTCGACCGCCGTGAACTTCAGATTAAACCGCGTAACCCACAGAGATGAAACGGGGTGATCAAAATTCAAGGTGGATGTTTTCCAGGCCGTCGCATTATATTTCCAGGGTTCCGAGAGGAAGGGAGACAGTTAATGGATAAGAGAGAAAGAATTTTTACGGTGAGGGGCGGGACGGGGTAATGGCCTGACGAAGTGGGGGAAGACTAGACAATTTTTTCCCCCTTATTTCACGCAAAAAGTAATAATCTGAGAAACTGGATAGTCTGGAGGAGAGTTTAAAGTGGAGGGTTCTGAACCCTCGTCATTGAGGGTCGCCCTAACGCCTGTAGTGACTTCCCCTTACGTCTCCAGGGGCGTCTCCCAATATGCTGTGATTTACGGACAACCCTCGTCTTCGTCGGTCTTAACGCAGCTTCTCTTTCGGCTCGGAACCTAACAGCCAGATGACGCCATAGTCCAAGATCCCTTTTGTCGACGGGTCTCACGAATGGTAATTTATGTTACGGCCAAAGATGTGTTTCTACGGCCCATAACAAGGCCACTACTCAACGACATATTCGCGATTGCCGAACACATTCAATAGGAAGGATTTTAGAGGAGTAGCCAGGTGCGTTGAATTGTGGCACAAATGTTGCAGCATTCAGTGATCGATGGTGCAATTTGTGTTGAGGTATGAGGTCTAGAGTATTGACTTGGCCTTACAAATATCGAGGAGTCTGTGCTACTGTTCGTTTTCGAATAATCCGTCGCTGCCCTACACGTTTTGAAACCAAAGTTATTTGCTCTCATCCATCACTTTCACATCGTAGCTGGCCTGAGAACGCCGTCGAAAGCTCAAGCTACTCGGTGTTCATAATAGACTTCATCTCATTTGGATACTGTTCATACTGTAACGGGACGAAGCAGCGGAGGCTCGTCAGGGGCTGACTGGGCACCTCAAATGCCCTGATTTGTTCGAGACTTCGCTGCCATGAGTTGTAACCGAGCTGGTTCCCTCGTCGCCGTGTTGCCTGCGCTCGCGTTCGCTCCCACTCAGTTGCCTGTCTGTGGTGGTAAAACTTCTCCGAATTTAATTGAGAATGAAACTCTGTTCCAATTGCATTCGGCTTGATATCGTACTAACTTCCCGATTCTCTTAGTGCGATGTCGCTTACTATATTAATCATCCCGTAACAATACTGCTCTTGGGAGCAGTGACAGGGCGTAAAGGTACGTATGGCACCCTCCCATCTTGCCTGAACCTCACAAAATGGAAACGACTGAGGGCTTGAATCAACAGGTGACGCGACGGGGCACAGCCAGGTGAGGGAAACAGACCTTTGTTACGGATCTGATGTAGGTTGGCCGATATCTGCCCAAAGAACCACTGTTACGGGCCCAATAAGTATTCGTTGAAATTGGACGGTAGGAGACCTGGGGTATCCAAAGGTGTGGATGTGACACAGAGACCCGTTTTAGCGGATACTGGCGAAGGAATATAAAGCTGTGCGATTGCGATGGGGACCTGTTTTGCTTGCTAACCAGCATTAGTCAAGAAGTTCCACACACGCATAAGTACTGTTATGATGGAGTTCTGACCATGGGGGCAGGGCAGCGGCTGTAGTGTATTCATCTCAGAGGTTACATACAGGGGAGGTGTTTTGACCTGGGTAGACTTCTATGAATCTCGAAGACTTGGTTTTAGTTTAGCATGAACTTGTAATTTGAAGAGTTGGAATATCACAAGATTTGAAGACTAACCTGTACAAATAAGAGGTTAGGACTAGAACAGGATGTGATTTGAGTATATAAGCTAGAACAGGGGGGGGGGAGATCTGAAGGCGTGAAACTGGTTGTACAGGGAAGGCAGAAGAAATTCGAATTAGATGTCGATGAGAGGTGGAACAAGTGTATGTTCGAAGAATTGGGGGACGAGTAAATCGCAAGAGCAGTTAGATAACTGTGTTAGGAGCACTAGAAACAACTGACTTTAGCGAGAATTCGTAAGAGAATGAATTTGGGAGGAGCTGTCTGTTGTGGAGAGGAATCTGAAATTGAGGAGTGGGAAAACAAAGATGTGAAAGCCAGGTCAGAGGGTTGTCACTTGGAAAGAACTGAGGAAGTGGAGTTTCTGCAGGTAACAAAGGGAGTTGAGAACGAAGGTGTTTTGGGAAACAATGACATTTCCGTCAGGGCCAGGGAGTCCCGCCAGGGCAACCTGAGGCTGAAAACCCAGACTGATTCGGCTTGCGCCAAACAGAAGAGGCAGGAGTTGACATTATCCACCACACTGCACAAATGGAGGATATGATGATAAGAATGCAAGAGGAGCCAGTCTCTCGTATACCTCATTCTGGAAATTGGGGTTATAGTGAATTTCCCTTCAATGCCCCCTGAAGCCCACCTAACCTATGTCAGTGTGCAGGTAGAATTGGAGCAGTATGTTCCCATCAGCAAACCATATATGTAGAGCAGCTCAACGGCTTATTGGGCTTCAGGGCAGGACAAGTTATGTCACGCCTATAATGTGACAACTGCGCCTGAACCATCAGCTACAGCGTACCATTAAGATTGTTCAGGAGAATTAAAAATAACACTGCTGTTGTTGCATGGTTGTCACCGACGTCAATACGAAAAGTATATTTTGTTACAGTTCCCTCGAAAACTCAAAGTAATCGTTACGCAAACAAGGAGCGGGACAAGCAGGCGGGAAGTAACAGTTACATCCGACTGTTACACTGCCTATAACCGGGCTTCCAGCGTGGGGCTTTAATGGCTGCTGCTGTACGGGGGGGGGGGGGATCGCTTCGCCAAATGTTTGTTGACGCGGCATACCCTCTCCCTCATAGTCAGCGCCCCAACCACTGCAATGGGACGCATCTGCCTAGACGCATACCTGTAAATGCTTTATTCATCAGGACACAGGATGCTTCTATCAAAGTTGGCGTTTGGTATTCTTGAACGCTCAGCCATATTCTGTCATTGGCTTTTCATCTATTGCTGTGGGAAAATGACGAAAGAATATAAAACAAGGAGGAAGGAGCCCCGCCTCCCCCTTGTCCTTGCCTGTAGGCAGCTGGAGGCTACGAGGCTGCTTGTTTTTGTGACTCATGGCGGGGGAAGGGCTTAAATGACGGCACGGGGCCATTGGTTGCCCCATAAACACTAACCAGCCACTCAATAGGCAAATGAGAACTTGCCTAATAGGAGTCCGGGAACCCCGCTAAGGTGGTTTTATCGACCACTTCCAGAATTGACTAGCACGCGGCTGCATCCCTTTCGATATTTTATTATTAGGCTGTGGAAAGTGTTGTGGTGCGACGTACCAAACATTTCTGAACGGTTTTCTAGAAATAATAATCAAATAATGAGTTGAAAACGCGGGTTGTCAAGCACCTACTTGAAGACAAAAAGAGTATCGCGCGTTAATTCACGTTCGTATAAAACGATTAACGGTCGAAGGGTAGATCGAGAAATTAATGAGGCACTCAAAAGGTTAACGGTGAACACCCTGCACTGAGCGCAGCGAAAAGACGTCGAAAGGGTCGCTAACTTCCTTTACATCCAGATCACACGTAACGTTCGCCCAACGCCCGCCCTTCAGATTCTTTTCCCCATCGGTTCTAGTTCCACCTCCTGCTCAGTTGATGTTTTGCCGTTCTGCTTTCAGCAATAGAAGATTTAGTAGGTTTCCACGAGTTGGACGAGTCGTCAAAAGAACGGAAATAACAGGCTCCTTCTTGTTTATCTTTCATCTGTCGCTCACTTCACTTGAGCAGCTCAGGGCTCTCCTTCCTTTTCCCAAATCCCTCTCTTATCGCTTCTGTTTTCAACCTTTTGTTTGACAAATCAATTTACTTGTTTCTCGCAGCCCTTCAACTGCTTTCCGTTTAAACCGTCTTAATCACCTCCTATAGACCAGCTCTCAGCTCAGGGCTTTCAACTTTTCCTTATCGCCTTTTCCTCGTCGTTTCCAAACTCTCTTCCCGGTCGTGCTCGTCGATTTCTCATCGGAAACTTGGGTGATTCAATTGACTTGTTATTCAACGTATTGAACAGCTCAAGTTTGAGCAACTCAAGTTGTATTGAGTTAACACGAGTTCCCTGTTTCCCGGTTTCGCGAAATCATCGGTTCCTTCCGGAGAGCGTCCATTAGACGTTTTTGAAGTGGTTCCAGTTGTGAGCACTCATTTGGACGCTGCTCCAGTGGTTGAAGAGAGTACTTCTTTGCTTTGTTGAAGTTTTGAGTAATTAAGAGTCTGGGAGCCAGAGTATGCCGTGCTAGGGGCTGCAACAGAATACAGGGGGGACTTAGGGCCACCTTTAAACCCTGGAACTTCTAGCGACAATCAGCTTGTGGTTTACCAGCCTGAAGAAGTGGACTAGTGGAAATTAGCCTACAGAAGCACTAGAACAAACCTTGAACCACTCTGTTGGAATTGGTTGGTCGAAGAAATTTTTCGATTTCAGCAAAAGCCGTTTGTCTTTTCATTTTACGCGATCCAAAGTATTTTACATCTGGTGCAACGCACGACACAACTTTCTCCAGCCCTCCAGCGGCGCTCTGCCAACTAACGTTCTAACGGGAACTGTGGCATTGACTAACCGACGTGGTGGCGTCGACATCATTTTTACTTCTCTTGGCTCTACGAAGTTCTAAATCTTTAAGTTTCAAACCCTATCTGGGAAAAAGGACTGTGTATGTCTGTCGTATGGCGGTGTCAGAAGCTCATGGAATCGAAGCGGGTAACATCAGGGTTGCTGCATTGACCGTGTACTGGCGTGGTGTGTGGTGCTCGTATCTAAACTGGTGGTCGTTCCATCGTGGAACATCCTCTTATCCTTCTCCCCTAGAGCTGGCGTAAGAGAGTCTGGGCGCGGCTATCTCATTAACAACGAGCTTTGTGTGTTTGGGGGTGGGGTGGACGCGATTAAGAGATAACAGCTGATCAAATCAGCTCAAACTTGATATATAGACCGCAAATCACCATGAGGCGCCAAAATAAGGGTGTGAGCAAAATCCACTCAAAACTGGCTATAGGTATAATGCTCACAACACCAAAAAGCTTTAACGGTTTCGATTAACTTTTTTGTATATGCAACTACAAGAGCCACGACAATACCGTACAATTCCGACCCATGGAAAAATGACGAGTGCTAAACAATAAATTATCAAACATTCGACGAAAATTTATTTTAGCGCAGTTTTTTCCTCATAAACACCGCTGAAATGTTACTGCAATACTCAGAAAAACTCGGATGGTAGTTCACTCAAGTACTAATACTATGCGCGTGTAATAGCACTCATAAGATATACAGGGGCTGCTCCAGAAATTTCTTTATTTCAACCACCACTGTTTCATTTCCTACCATTCCCACTCTGGAAAAGTGATTATCGCCCTTCTAAAAAAATCCTGTTTGTATCCTTATTGATTCTCTGCGCTCCAATTGCTCAATAATCGTCAGGGCGTGAGTGCGAGCAGCACGAAAAATTTGCGAACAGTAAGCGCTACAGCTTTCTGTCATCGTGAGATGTTTTGCCAAGATCGAAAAATTAATTGAATTATTAAAAGGCACGAAAACCAGTGAATTAACGTAAACCTAAGGTCGTGTAATGCGTCTGATATGTTTTTATAGCTTTAGTATCATTTGAACGTGATTTATAGTAAACAAACTGCACTTGAATCGGTTTTATCTAAATATTTGCTGTTCTATTGTGCCGCTGTCGTCACGTTATCTACAGCTGAAAACAGCATATTTCGGTTCTATTATCAGGAACTGTTACAACAAAATATACGATGTAATCAAACTCATCGAAACTGTCTTCACGTTGGACGTTGTTATGAATTTCGCCATTTTAGAATTGTATAGTAATAGTAGTTTCCTTCTGTAATAAACACGACGTGGCAATAGCCAGCCAAGAGCCATAACGGCCCGATTCATGGCCTCAGGAAGATGTCAATGAGAACGGGGAAGGGAAGGCCTGCGGTGAGGGGAGGAGTGGGTACCTCTATACATACAATGCCCAGGCATTCACTCAGTCTTCTCTCACCTTCTCGACCGCACGTGGTGTGGACCTGGCTCATGGTTCTCAATTCCCTCCAAAAACTCTTAGGTTTTAAAGTTAACGTACCTGTTAGGTGAGTCCGTCTCCTCTGGCTTGTGAGTTACGGAGAGGAGACGGACTCACCTAACAGGTACGTTAACTTTAGTATTTGCCTACTGGCGGACACAACCCAATCTCTTAGGTTTTGTTCTCGCCTTTTCCGGCTCGACGAAAATGTAGCCTCCTAAACCTAAAATCAGTTCAAGAATTAGGTAGTACTAGATTTACCTAGGAAACCCTTAAAGACAACGAAGATAAATTCGTAACAGGAGTGAAATTGGTTTTCTCTAATAGTGTTTTGTGTAGTCGGAAAAAGGTAAAAGCCGTCTAGAGGAAACTTTAAAAAAATTGTCCAGCTGATAACATAAAATTCTTTCCTAATTCGCAGGGCTAAGAAAAGTTATAAAATCATGTTCGTGAGGCCGAGCTATGGTATACTTATTAAAAGTTGTGGAATGAAAAGGGGGAACTCTATAACGATTTACTTTGAGTTAACTAGCATTTACACTTGGTTCTTTGCAAGCGTTGTAATTTGGTTTCGTAGAAATGACGTTGAACCGCTATGAAGCTCCTGTTTACATGGCTTATTATCCAAATTACAGCATGTGAGGAATGTTTTGTGATTCTTTCTTCTTCTTCTGTATGTGCCTTATCCGGCTAACCGGACGTTGGCAATCACTGCGGCGAGAGCGTCCCGGTCCTCTGCAGTCCTGAAAAGCTCCTCCGCACGCTGTATACCCTTCCACTTCCTCAAGTTATTCAGCCAGGAGAGCCGTCTTCTTCCAGCACCGCGCCGACCCTCGATCTTCCCTTTCAAAAACAACTGAAGTAGCCGATACTTTTCTCCCCTCAATATGTGTCCCAAGTATGCAATTTTAAGGCATTTCACCGTAGCCAGGAGCTTCCTCGGAACCTGAGCCCGCCGGAGAACTTCCTCGTTTGAAATGCGGGCTGTCCAAGGGATCCTAAACATCCTACGCAATTGCCACATCTCAAAGGCTTCTATTCTGCTCAGGGTGGCAGCCTTTAGGGTCCAAGCCGTTCTCCATCGGAGAGAGAAGTTGAGGTTCTTATCACAGAAAAGATTTCTCATTCTCAAGAATACGGAGCGAGCCTTCTCAATTCTACATTTGACCTCCATGTCCGGATCCATGGATTCGTTGATGAGGCAGCCCAAGTACTTGAATCTCCTTACTCGTTCAACTCTGCGGCCATTGAGTGTCAACACAGCATCATCATGAGAGGAACGACTGAAAACCACCCATTTGGCCTTCATAATATTGATTGTCAGACCCGCCCATTGGCCAGCACTCGAGAGTCCATTCAAGAGAAGCTGAAGATTCTCCAGGCTCTCAGCCAACAGCACGGTATCATCAGCATATTTGATGGAGGTGATTCGCTCCCCGTTCACTCTGACCCCAACACCAAGATCTTCAACCGCTTCCTTAAATATACGATCTGCGTAAAGGTTGAAAAGAAGAGGTGAAAGCAGGCATCCTTGCCTAACCCCTCTCTGGATGCTGAGCTCAGGCGTCACAGTATCGCCCGCTCGTACCTCGGCCACCTGCTTCCAGTACAGGTTGTGGATTATGCGAATAGCCGTCCCATCTACTCCACACTCCTTCAGAACCTCAAAAAGCCTTGAATGCAGAACACGGTCAAACGCCTTCTCATAGTCAATGAAGCAGGCAAAGACATCTCTACGCTGATCATGACACTTCTGCATTAGGACGCTGAAGGCAAACAATGCTTCTCGCGTACCAAAGGCGTGCCGGAAACCGAACTGGGCATCATCAAGGTCAAACTCACACTTGGAGCGGATGCGAGCGTGAAGAACTCGCAAAAACGTTTTCAGCATGTGGCTCATTAGGCTTATCAGCCGGTAATCATTGCAAGTTTTGGGGTGCTGCTTCTTGGGGATCACCACAAAGGTGGACTTTAACCACTCCTCAGGAAGCCTCCCAGTCTCATAAATCCGATTGAACAGCTCCACCACCAGATCCAAGTTGTCCTCCTCTATCAGCTTGATTGCCTCCATGGGAATCTCGTCCGGGCCTACTGCTTTCCTGATTTTACCAATGGGGATGGCATGGAGAACCTCCGATTTAAGGATGGATGGACCCTCAAGGTTCTGTTCATCAACCTCAACATCCTGCCGGGTATCATTGAAAAGCTGGGAGATGTTGGTCTTCCAGGCATTGATCACATCATCTGTGATTCTTTGCACCAGTTAATTTTGCGAAGGCTCGAAGGAGACGTTCTCCGCATCAGCTCAAGTCGTTTGCTGTTCGTCATGACATGTTATATAACCTGCGTCTCTGCCGCCTCTCCTTCCCTTGGACTTGACCATTTGGCCGGATCGTGGTGCGTTAGTGGGCAGGCTTTCCATGACGCGAATTACGAAGGCCATATTTCGTTCCGATATTCACAAGCCCTGCGTAATGTTCTAATCGAATCTCTCCTGTTATCAGCTAAATAATAGTTTCAGTGCATTTTCTCAGCTTGAATATTGTTGGATTAAGGTGAGCAAATCCCTGGCGTATTAATGCCTTATCCCCTTACTGTCATTAATCACGATCCGACTTTGATTTAATATTGAAAAGTTTTAATTAAATTGAAAGTGGGTCTCATTCTTAATTTCGTATCCTTATTGTCTCCCAAAGAAGTGTTATTTTTTATATTTATGATTTAAGGTGAGTTTCTAGGGTTTTGCCGAAATTATTATATTGGGTCCAGACACGAACTCCCACTACGAGGGTGGAAAACCCCAATCGGCTTATTTGTTCATTTATTGGGTCGACCGCAATAGTGTAATTGTTGGCGCACGATGGCTAAATTAGTCGCCAATTTAAGGAGCTGCGTGGGGCAGGGTTTTCGCGCGTGAATCTCAACAATGAAGTATATGTGTCTGAGATCGTAATGGTGTGTGGTAGTGGTTTCGATAACGCAGTAATAACTCAACCTCGTTCTCAGCGGTGCGAGGTAATTGTGGTTGTTCAGACTCCTCCAGTCTCATCTCTCAGCTCGTGCCATCAGATTCAACTTTTTCAGCTACTCGTCTGGTAAGCCTCTGTTTAGGTGTAGCTCCGGCATAAGATTTAACGGAGAAACAACCCTCTTCTTTACTATTCTCGTTAAACTCCGTCTCAGACCTTCGCAATTCCCTTCGGCCAAACAAAAAGCTAATGGAAGGGAAACTCTTGTCCGCGTTCTTATATTGCAGACCAATGAGGCAGAAGCGCGAGTGAGGACTTATTACTTCTGTCGGCAAATAGGTCGCTCTGTCGCTATTTACAGTCCGCTCTATTTCTTCTGAACGCCTTCCCCCTCCCCTCCCCCTCATCACCCACCATAATTCCCAGCTGAGATTGTAAATCTCGATAATTAAACCTTCTTGTCGGGGAAATGTTGTTTCGTTTCGCTCCAACAGCGTTCTTCCGCTAATTTAACGTGAACTATGCCCGCGTGTTGCGTTGAATTAGAAGAAGAACAAGACGTTTTATTAGTGTCAAGGAAAACGACGCAAGTTTTGCACAAGAGCTTACTGCCTCGTCTTAACGATGTAGGCTCGTTTCATGACTTAACTTCCAGACATGTTAAGGTCCTCGGTCTCCTCATAACTTTCCTTCATTAAAACCCCAGACAATCAGCTCCACTTAGCGATGGACGATAAGGCCGTTCGTTTTCAAATTTCGAAAAAGCTTAATTCCATTGTGCGTCGTGATGTTTAACTGTTACTGACAGCGCGCTGGTTCCCAGTCATCTCGCATTGTTTCGTCCATGAGCATTGAGATAGTTTGTGTAGTAAAAGTCTAACACTACAATATGTAAAATTGGCGATCTTTGCGTGAGTTCATTTTGTTTTTTTACGTCTCTTGATTCTTGATAGACTTTCGTAGGCATATGATTAAATTCTATTTTGGTTTATTATTCATCCTGAATAATAACCCAATGTTTTCGGTCAGGAAGTTCTGTTACAAACCTCCCCCCCCCCCTCAAACGGGGGTGTACGACTGCACCTAGATCTAAAACAGTGAAATTACAGTAATTATAGTGAGCCAAATTCCAATAATTACAAGAACTCGCGGGACGATTCGGTGAAAGTAATCGTTCATTCTAACCACTTGTCAGCTTGACTCGTCACGTCGTGCCAATTGCCTACAGGCCCCTGTTTCGTCGTTCCGTTGTTGTCAGGTAATGTTTCGTATGGCTACTGGGATTATTTGATTCTGAATGGAATGGGATGGTTGTACGAGGCGTGAGACTTGGTCAAGCGTTACAAGAGAATAATAAACCAGTGTGTAATAATTTGGCTTTCATGTTGATCATAAAATATGAGTAGATTTGCTTCAGCCGTGAAGTTCCGTCTGGTCGTGACCAGGTGGCAAATATCGTAGCAGGAGGTACTCGCTACTTACAGATGCATGTGCATCGCAGGCTTAAGAGTTTCTGCGTGTGCTGATAAAAGAGGAAAAGTATACAAGTGTATACAAGTTGAGATGAGCCACGGTGTTTTCCATGTATTTTTTTTCTCGATTGATGTGCAGAACTAGTTTAACGAAAAATGGAAAATCTGGCCTGAAAAACAAAGGTTCTGTGTAAAAGAATAATTGGGTGACCGGCAAAAGTGAAAGCATAAAATGTGCGGGAGAGTAAAAGATAATGATTAGTGTTGGAGTATAGTTGACATAACGTGAGGACACGCAAACAGTGGATAAAAGCAGTATAATAGAATAATAGTAGTTGTATGAC
Source organism: Pachypeltis micranthus (assembly GCA_020466155.1). NCBI lineage: Eukaryota > Metazoa > Arthropoda > Insecta > Hemiptera > Miridae > Pachypeltis > Pachypeltis micranthus. The sequence goes on from CM035769.1 coordinate 48,743,264, forward strand.
AAAACGAAGTATGAAAATTGTAGCAAAAAATATAAATAGTAGGATAAGAGTAGAAAAAGACAAACAGTACGATGACTGCTCCGAGACCCATCCCATTCGATTCAGCATCGAAAAATACCAGAAAACCACACGAAACATGACCTGACTACAATGGAACTACGAAAACTAAATATTCCAGGTGCCTACGGGCGCCAAGTGGTAATTGGCACCGCGTGGCGAGTCGAGCTGGTGGGTGATTTTAATGAGATGGGAAGGAGGGAGTACAAATTATGAAACTATTACTTTCCCTGTAGTTATTGTCCCGCAAGTTCTTTCAATTAGTAGACTTTGGCTCACTATAATTACCGTGATTTCACTATTTTCCGTCTAGACGCAGTCGTTCACATCTTAGAATTGTTTCGTTCGACGCAGCATCTAAAAATACTTAGAAAACAATAGGTATGGGATGGTTGTACGAGGTATTTGCGATGAAACTGCCATAACAACCATGGGCTTTGTTCGATCGGATTGCCGAAACAACTATGCTTGGTATCGGATTGCCGGGCACAGCTAGACACCAAATGGGATTCTTACGTGAAAGAACGGGGTTTTTAGAAAACGTTAAATGCTCAAAACGGCGGACATTTTGTCTTGAAACGTTAAGTATCAACTTTTGAGCTGAGGTTGTAAAACATTGTTCCTGACCGAAAACATGAGTGTATTGTTCAGTATGAACCAAATGGTTACAAATTATTACACAACTGTTTATTGTTCTCTTGCACAGCTTGACGTAGTCTCACACCTCCGAGACCCATCCCATTCAACATCGAAAAATACCAGTAAACCATAAAACATGACCTGACTGCAACAGAACACCCGGATTCGAGAAGCCTGTAGGCAATTTGTCGTCTCGAGTCGAGCTGGCGGGTGATTTTAATGAGATGGGAGAGAAGGAGTTCAAAAGATGAAACGGTTACTTTCTCTGTAGTTATTGTCCCGCGAGTTCTTTCAATTAGCGGGCTTTAGCTCACTCTAATTACTGTGCTTTCACTATTGACGCATTGTAGACTTCTAGGAATTGTTCCATTCCACCCAGCATCTAAAATACCTAGGAAACGGTAAAACTGCCGAACATTGCGTTTTTGTTAACTTTTTAAATCATTTTTTGCCCCTAACAACCGGAATGCCGAACAGGCGGGCATAACTAGATACCATTTGGAATTTTTGTGCGAAAGAACGGATTTTTTAGACAATGTTGAAGGCACATAACGGCTGATTTGGAATCCGGAGTAGGAAAACAGGTTTATTATTTAAAAAATCGGGAAGAGTAGAATAAAAGTGCGGCATGATGTGAGAGTCTGCGGTTACAAGTACAGTAAAAATTGGGCAGACAGACGGAAACGGTACACTTGGGCCCTTCTACTGAAACGAATCTGGAATTACGTTACTCTTATTTAATGCTCTCGAGTGCAGTCGATACACAACAATACGTACCGAGTAAATATATTAACGAGATTTGTATTTTAACGAAATATTAGGTCCTGTTGAGAGTGCTAGTCAACAGGACTTAATCATATTCTGACACCGAGTACACAATTTACTTATTTCTTGGCGCTCGAAAATGCTCTTAATTTCCCGCTGTATAGAATACGTAATGGAAACGACTTGTGATCTGCATTGCAAATATCGTTACCATTTACATCGTTGTGCAGCTTTCTTTGAGGGTAATTTTCAAATTTCTCCCTTTAGATTTTTATGCTTCAAAGGCTCTCAGATGAAAGAGAACCTTATTAAAGGAGAAAAATGAAGAAAGCTGTTATTAGGAAGCGTCAGAACGCAAAATGAATATTCTCGCTGAAGGAAGAGCCGAAGAAGAAGATGAAGAAAGTGAAGCCTCCCCACCCCACCCCACCACCACACCACCACTCTGTTGGAAACTTCGGTGTTACCAAGTAACGGAGGAGGCAGTTTTACACCCGATAAAACAATGAAGTTCAATGGAGTTTAAAAACAAAAAATCTGCAAGAACACGATAAGATGAAGAATGCAGGATGGAGTGGAGTAATTGGCGGGAGGGAGGGGGAACGATTTTTTAATAGGATTAATGAGATTTTCCTGAAAATTCCGCGTCAAACAACGAAAGCAGTTGACGACTTGGAAGTGAAGTGGAGGGTGAGGAGGATTCAAAGGGGGAGGGGGGATACGGGTTTATTTGAGAATCAGGGGAACTCAAGTTCAGTTTGAGAGGAGCGACCTAATCCTTTGTTTCATTAGGAAAAGTAGGAAACCGATGAAACATCAATAGCTTCGCGCTACTGAATTCCGACGGCGTCTGGCAACTATTTCTCGTGGCCTGAATCCATTGCTTTGGTCTCGATGATTGCGTTCCAGCTTCAACAACGAGCAACGTTCGGTACAACTTTCGATATCGTACGAACTGTTGAACTGTCCCATGTCGTCTGTGTAGAGTAAGTTGCGCCAGATCAGTTCAAATGCCATTTCACAATTAATCGGTTAATTCGATTTTGTTCCCTACAAAATACTCCCCTGTGACACAAGTCACTTCTGCCATCACCGGTTCCATTGCTTGAAGGCTCCTTTTACGTCATTCGGTTGAAGGCTTCTCAGCTACCTTGTCGTACTGCTTTAATAGCCTCAACGTTCCCCAAATGCCGCCCCCGAAGCACCAATTTGGTTTTTAGGATTAAAAAGAACTCGCATGGTGCCCAATCCGGCGAATAAGGGGGGTGCTCAGTGTGTGTTATCGAATTGACCGCCAAAAACTCACGCACAATGAAAGAGGTGTGAGTTGGGAGGATCCATTGCCCCTCTCGCGCACTTCGACGTACATTTTCCCAATTACTATCTCGCCTGGAGGAACAAATCCTTTATGGACAATGCCCCAACATCGAACACAAAAACGATGAGCATTGTATTGACATTTGACCGGGACTTTCTCGATTTGTTTGTCCTTAGTTCCCCAGCTGTCTTCCACTCTTCGATTTGGGATTTAAGTTCAACATCAAATTCGTAGAACCAAGACTCATCCCCAGTGATGACTCGGTCTAAAAAGCTCTTCAGCTTCCATCCAGTCTTCACAGCCAGCCACTCTGCTTTTTGTTCTGGGGATAAAACTGGGAACAAGTTTTACGCATCGTTGTTTTGCTCAGAGAAAGCTCTTCAGCCACCTGTCTGGCGGTTAAACGACGGTGGTATTGCATTACACGAGATCGAATTCTCTCCACATTGTCAGCAGTGCTGGAAGTGGAACGACGTCAGATCATTCAAAATTCTTCAGCCTTTCATGTCGAGTTTCGCGAGAAATTTGATGATTATGCGCTGTTCTTGAATGATTGAAGGCTCCATGTCGACGAGTGGTAGAGACGGGGGTCACTTCACAGGTACTGGGACGAACTTCTTTCTTTCGTACAGCGGTTGGGCGCACACTGGGCAGTGTTGGGATGGCATAGAAAGGGAACCAGCCTAACACCACTTTTGTACAAACATTCCAAGCAGACTATGAGTATTGTTAGGGCCGTTGATAAGAAAATCGGGATGATCATGTTCGGCTAATCTCATTGCCGAGCTAAGGTTATTTGCAGGGGCATGAATTCCAGACTATGGATTGCTGATAAGCCTTCTTGCGTCGTAAGCGCCTGCTTGCCTTGCACTCTCTGTCTTGATTCGTTCAGCATCAGCAGCAGCAGTGTGACATGGCGTCTCCGTCTGTCCCTAAGCCCAGTAAACCTTCAGACTTTGGGGCTGCTCGGCAAGGTTCACTTCACGCACAAGACGTGTCCCGACTCCCCCTACTCTCACTGCGAGGGTGGAGTGGGCTTCATAGGATACCCAATGATCCTATGAACGACACTGCTTACAGCGATGAGGTGTACTAGAAGCCAATGTTGTGGTTGCTTGCTGAAGTGTCTGTGATAACCAGTTTGAGTTGCTGAATCATGTGATGCAGCTGTGTCAGCATACTCATGCGGTTGGCGTCAAGTTCCATGACGCTGTCTGCAAGCAGGTTGCTGGTGCATTTTCATCTGAGGGCTGGGAGTTGAAGAGACAGACCACCAAGTTGTCTCTGGAGAAGAACTGAGGCCTGACATTGCAACTGCTCCTCTCGACCAGTCTGCAGTGATCCTCAGTGTTCAGGTAGTATATGGACAGGACGGATATTTTTTTGGACTGGTAGCACTTTGCAACAGGATTGCAGCATTATCCGCGTCTTGGTGGGGCTCGTGGTGCAAGAAAAGGGCTGAGGAGATGCATTGGCTGGCGTATTGCTTGAGTCGTATCTGAACAGGTGGTCGTTCTATCTTTGAACATGCTCTTATCCTTCTTTCCTTCCCCGTCCCTATCTTTCTATCCCTGGAGCAGGCGTAGAGGTAGTAATTTATTTAGTTACTCCTTCTTTGGTGCTAACGCCCCATTTACGATGAGCTTTGGAAAAACCAAAACGTGGCTGTAGTTCGATTTGGTTGTTGGGGGGGGGGTGTATGTGTGTGTGGCTAAAGCTCAATTAATTTGAGCGAAATGTGCTTCAGCAACTTCCACCGATGGGTGGAAGCTATGTATTGTTCTGTCACTACATTGAACAGAACTAAAAATCAAAATGTGTGGAAAATTATGTTTTTTTGCAGATTTGCGTAATTTCCGAAGTAACTGCTTCATTCGATTTGATAAATTTTACAAAGTGTCTTCTACCAACCCATACCCCTATTTCGTACTTCGCGATTATTTCTGTATCTATCCGTTGATAGGAGAAATAAAACTAGGTTGACGAACGTTTTTATCGTTTTTCCAATTTTCTCAAACACGGCTGTGACGATTTCGATCAAACTTACATAGTACTCTCAACTAATCATTGCCTACATTTTGTGTTCAGTAAATGTTTCCGCAGAGATACGTTAAACGAACGAGTTGCGGAAAGTTGTGTGTTAGTATGCACCCGTATATTTTTTGGGTCGATCGCAATACTTTCCTTTCTCTTCAGGGGAGCGGAAAGTAATGAATTGTTTATGATAAAATGCGTGGGAGAAGATCTGCAGAGCGAGCAAATGAATCGAGTTGTGTTGAATGTCCGAAGACGAGTGTCGAAATGAATTGAGCAAGTCGGCTAATTGAACAGCACGAGATAACAAACACTTTGCGATTGTCTCTGCGAACTGGAGTTTGCCGAAGGTCTCGTTCATTCTCTGCGAATGAATTATGAAATCTCCCGATTGAGAAGCTGCGGCAAATGACTGAGAATCCGCTCGAGTGGGAGGGGGGGGGTTAAATCAGTTAACTCCCGGAGCTTTGAAGGAATTAGAAGTTGTCACCCGCAATTAGAAGTTGTCACATCTGGCGAGAGCCGCCATAAAGCGACCCCAAGTTTTCGTTTAAGAGATTTGACGAGCAAACTTTCCATACTCACATTTCACCTCAAAGCCGAATCCGAAGGGTAATCCCTAATTACTAAATTTGTCAACACGTCCGTCCGACGCGTGACACTTCCCACACGTAGTTCATCTTTACGATTCACGTGGCCTGGTATTTTACGTTCTCATTCCCAATCTGGTGGGAAGCAAAGAGTGACACTTATGCAGGCACCTAGAACTAAAAGAAGCGTTACTGTTGAGAGAACCGGGCTAAGTGATTCGGGGAGTTAAGTACAGTATCGTCCGAATAGTAACTGGAACAAGGAGCTTTATTCACAGTTACACTCGGAGAAGTCTTACCACCACAAGCAGGGAACTGGGTAAGTGCAATCGTGAGCACAGGGGCGACAAGGCGACGCCTCGATGAGACAATCCCTCGGTTACGACTGACAACACCAAAGTTTTACGTGAATCGGGGCATTTGAGGTGCCCAGTCATCGCAAATTCGAAGAGTTTGGTTCGTCCCGGTGGACATGTTTCAGATCTATACGCTGCGTTTTTAACACTGCTTAATCCACCTATCATTGGATGGAGTCAGTTTACAGTTACAATCATTTTCACCAGCGACAAAGTAACGCTGACGTCTCATGCAGATGCTGTCGTCTTAGAAAGGATAATTCCCTATGTTTTGATCCTGCTCAGTCAATAAAGCGACCATCGCTCATATCATAAATCACCTTCGCCTCTGAAGAGCCGCGGAAAGATGTATAACAAAGCGATTGCCCAAGATCAGTTAAAATGTTTGTGTCTGTGAGTGCCCCGAACCAAATCAACTCAAATTTCATGGGTAGCCTGTCACCATAGAACGCCAAAAGAAGGGTTTAAGTAAAATAGTTATCACTCCAAACATTTTTTTTTTCACCAAAAACAGCTGTAATAATTTAGATGAAACTTGGAGAGTATTATAACGCTCTGCTCCGTAGACAAATGACGAGAGTAGCATAATAAATTATCGAAAAAGTTTCGAAGATAACGTTTTTTCCTTAATAAATTCCGGTTGAATGATGAATGAATCCGTTTCTCAAAAAATTAGGGTTTAATAACGTTCGTAAGATAACTAGGAGCAATCCTAGAAATTCCAAAATGTGGCGCCACTATTGCTACTACCATTTTTCACAATCTTAAACAGATAATTTCAGGAACAGTCCACACGTGCATTCTCAAAAAATCGAGTTTACGCTCGTGAATCGTCTAAGCACTTATTACTCAATATCGGTCGTGGCATAAGTAGGAGCAGCTCAAACTTAATAAGTTCTGGAACCTTGAACGCCACCAAGTTTCGTGTAGAATATTGAGCTATGTTCTGCTATGCATGACAAACATTTTATTAGTTTGTTGAGTGATAAAAATCGCGTAGAAGCAACTTACCTGGAACTCACATGTTCAATATGCGCTGCACAAGGGTATGTTAGAGGATGTGGAGTAAGTCATGGGGCGTCACTCCAAAAATGATGGATTGGTTCAGCAAGGGGATAATAAGACCTTGTACGTGCGCTCCTATCCGTGGCAAATTCCTGCGACGACAAAATGAAATATCTGGTGCGTTGCAACACACAACTTTCCTTAGCTCTACGTCAATTCACTTTGTACATGGCCTTTGATCTTGGTCAAACAACACGTCACAGCAGCAGGAAACGGTAGCGCCTACAGTTTATTGTGCTGCTCGTACCCATTCCAGGACCATTAGTGAGCAATTGGTACACAGATAATTAATGAGGCTTGTACGCGCCTTTGAAATGAAGCGCTCAAATGCTCTGTCCAGGAGGTGGCGTAACCTGGTGTGCCACATCACAGGCCATGCGGCTCTACCCTGCTCTTTCACGTCAGTCTCTCGCCGTTATCGGTTTCCCTCAGTTATATCTTTCGTGCTATCACGCCTTTCTTCGTTATTTTCGTAATATTTATTTATTTATTAGTTATTTAAATTAGTGAGTTGTCGGCTGTCTAAGGGTGTCTAAAATTCCCTCCGTCACTCTGCGCTAAATTCATTTATCCACTCGGCCTGCAACATCGCCCGACTCGTCTCCTCGACTCTCCTGCCGGCCGGTGGTCTGCAACTCCAGCTCCCAGTGTCGTGAGTACTCCTAGTGTTGCATTTCATGTAAAAACCAGCGCGATCCGCAACACACACGAATTTTTTGAAGAAGGATAGTAATTACTTTTGCAGAGCTATTGGGTAACTGTTGGAACTGGTAGTAAGCGAAACGACAGTAGTTGAAATTCATGAATTTCTGGAGTGAGCCCCATGTATCTCATAAGCGTTTTTAAACACTCACCCATTAGGTATTGGATTGGACTACAATCACAATTTTTTTTAACATTCTACTAACATTCCAGCGGAGGTTATTAGAAAAAAATAGCGCTAAAAACTATCTTCGTCCAAAATTTTGATAATTTATTGTGCTGCTCTCGTCATTTTCCCACGAATGGGAATTTTATCGTATAATTATCTTATTAAGAGCTATCAATATAAAAAATGTAATCAAAATCGTTAGAGCCGTTTTTCTGAAAAAAAATTTGGTGTTTTAATCACTATGATAACTATAGTTAACTTTCGATGGATTTTGCCCACATCCTTACTTTTGTGTTCCATGGTAACCTGTAGGCTAGACATCAAGTTTCAGGTGATTTGGTACGGTTGTTTTCTCTAAAAACCGCGCTAAAATCGATTTCGTCGAAAGTTTTGGTAATTTATTGTGCTGCTCTCGTCATTTTCCCACTAATTGCAATTTTATGCTATAATTGCCTTATTAAGAGCTATCAATATAAAAAATTTAATCAAAATCGTTAGAGCCGTTTTTGAGAAAAAAAAATTTGGTGTTTTGATAACTATAGTTAAATTTCGGTGGATTTTGTTCAAACCCTTATTTTGGCGTTCCACGGTAATCTACCGGCGAGATATGAAGTTTGAGTTGATTTGGTACGGTGGTTTTCTCTAAAAATCGTTCACAGACACACACAGACCATTCTCCCAAATAGTGTTTTTCGGACTCAGGAGGGTCTGAAACGTAAAGATCTGAAGAAAACTCAAAATTTTTTATTCAGCCGATTACATAATTTTCCTTTCTACTTCGTAGAGCAAGGAAAGTAAAATATCTGGTGCGTAGCAACACACAACTTTCCGCCACCCCTTTAAGTTCGAACACCAGCTACATAGGCGGGCGCTATATCTTCGTTCAACGCATTTTTACAGGAACATTTATGGAGAACAAAATGTAGGGACTAGTTAGCTGAGAGTACTCCGTAAGTTTGATCGAAATCCTTAGAGCCGTTTTTGAGAAAATCGGAATACCGATAAATTAATATTCGACAAATCTCCTTTTCTGAGTTAACTTGGCTTATATCTCCGTTCAACATATATATACAGAAATAATTATGAGGAACGAAATGTTGGTATGGGTGACTAAAAGACACTCCATTAATATTTATGACATCTGGTGAAAAAGTTACCCTGGAATTTACGGAAATGTTAGAAAAAACGTTATTTTCGACACATTTTGATTTTTATCTCTGTTCAGTGGACCGTCACGGGAACATTTATTGAATAGAATATGTAGGTATTAACTATTTAAAAACATCCTGTGAGTTTGGTGAAAATCGCTGAAGCCGTTTTGCCAAAAAGCGTAAAAAACCTAGTTTTGCTTCATGGGCCTATATCTCCGTTCACCGTATTGTCATGGAGATATGTATTGAGAAGAAAAGTTAGGTATTGATTAGTAGAAGATAATGTGCAAGTTTAATCAAAATCGTTAGAGCCGTTTTTGAGAAAAATGCGAAAAAACCCTAGTTTTTGGTACATTTTCGTCCCCCCCCCCTTCGCATCGGCCGAAATCGTCCATAACCTTATTTTGGTGTCTACAAAAAATAACGAACAAAACAAAAAAAGAACCAGCTCAATCGGATCAGCCGTTCTCCCGCAAATCGAACTACAGACACACACATACACACGGACCACGCGCCGAAATTTTTTTAGACTCAGTTGGCCTCAAAACGTAAAGATCTGAAGAAAACCCAAATTTTTTTGGGCCGATTACTATACTTTCCTTCCCTTCGGGTAGCGGAAAGTAAAAAGGAGATGCGGGAAGAAAGCCGAAGAGCAACTGGACACAGGGGGTTAACGGTGAGGGAGGGGTCCTCCGTGAGGTACGAAAGAGATGAAGGAGCGGGGATCATACATTTCAAGAACTCCCATCTCCTTAATTGGAGTCAAACACCCCGTGTATCATGGAAAGCTCCAGAAACTGCAGAGACGCCAACAGCCTTGCACCAACAGGGGCCGTGAACACCCCACTGTTGCGATAGAAGAAGATAGATTCAATATCTCACCTCTCCACATACCCTTTCCAAGAACTGCACACCTGTAAGCAGTAAGGATTTCGCAGACCAGTAATGTTTCTAGTTGGCCAAAGGCAATCCTCCCAGGTACAGTGAAACATTTCAAAATAGAAGAGGCTGCAGTTCTTATTACTGACGTTGTGCCAGAGTGGAAGAATTTCCTGCTCCGAACCAGCGTCTGCCCTCGCAGGAACAGAAGAGAGGGTCGTTCTGAACTGTGGTGGGCGCGCTGCTATGGTACACTGACGTTTGGGAGGAGAGGGGAGGCTGGTCTAGGCAACGTACGACCCAACTTCAGCCTCCCCAAGCTGCTGGGAGAGTACACCACAATATATCAAGCAGAAATTCTAGCTATAAAGATCTGTGCTCAACAAATCCTGGCAGAAGGACTCAAGGGAGCTCAGCTAGGCAGCCTTAGAGGCCATCTCGGCCAACACTTTCCGATCCAGGCTGACATGGGAACGTCTTCAGGCTTTGCGTCCATACTAGGCTCTCGCTTATTTGGATACTGGCTCCAAGAGACACCACAATTGGCAGGTGGCCCACTGGAAGACGTAGGAAAAACACGCTAATTGACATGGCCTGCCACGACTAAGATAGGTAAAAAGGCTCATTGTGCCTTCCTGTTCAAGGATAAAGGCAATGCTTATACTCACGAAACGGGAACTAAGAGTCCTTACTTTTTTCCTCGCCAGACACTCACGCTTCATCACTTCAACAAGATGGGAAAATCAGAGGCAGTTCACCATTGCAGAGTCTGCGGCAAAATACGTGCTCTGATTCTTAAAAGGGGCTGGTAAGTACGACGCCTTTTATTAGGTAAGGACTTAGTCGTGTGTGCCCTCGAGTCTAAAAAAAAGTACGTGGGGCTGAGTATAGTCGCCAGAAGAATCGTTGACGCAAGGAGCATACGGAGTCCCGTCGTCAACGTGGAACTGTCTGCAGGGTGTCTGGCAGCGACACTAAGAGATGTACTTGTTACATTCGATGAGTTGCTTTGAAGGAATTCTCCTATTGAAGTCGAAACCCCTCGAACGTGATCCAAACCGAAGGAAGACAGTTAAATGTGCTGTCGACAGTTCGCCGTCGAAAAAACCCGATCGGGACGAAACTCAACTCCCCTGTTATCGAATTTAGTCGGATTAAGGGGGAATTATCGTCGTAAATACAACGCGATGGCGAGGAAAAAAACCTTCGCTGGATATTGACAACAAAGACAGTTCCATTTCCTCAGAGTTGCCTCCGATACGTTCCCACTTTTCTGTTATTTTTCACGTCAGAAGTGCCGTTATTCCTACCTCCGGGGTTTCGTTCCGTTCCGTTGAGGGCACAACCGGCTGTCACATTGGTTTCTCAATCGCATCGCCGTTCCGTCACTCGGCACGAAAAGTGAAAATAACAGGCCTGTCTGTCTTATCCAGTGCCGTTGCACTGACAACATCGTTCTCACGACCGAATTCAACGAACGAAAATACAGCGATGCCTCGTCACACGGTTCAATAGTCGAGTTCTGAGTGCAGGATGTAGGCAGCCGAGTTCGTTAACCTTCGACACGAGGCTGCTTTGCGTGAACTATTGTCATAAGCTCTACGTGAACTAACCGTAACATAATATGTTTTCCGGTGAATGTTGCAATGATACTGGTCATCTAAATCGCTTCGGGAATCACGTGCACCTTTACAAGAGCTGCTTCGGTCACCATTCATGAGTTGCTTGATAACAGTTTTCTCCAACAATAAGCAGGACTAAGGAACTCAGCAGCCCTCACCCCCAGACCCTGTGTAGGAGTGGCAAGTTCGTTGTAACTATGCTAGTTCTGTACCCATAGCAATACCTCCGTGTGCATGTTACCTGAAAAAGGCTGCAAATTATTACATCACGGGTTATTATTCTCGGATACAGTCTCACACCAGCACTTGCGTTCGTGAATTCATTTGTTGCTATTTCTTAGCGATGACGTATTTTTATGCCCTAAATGCTGTTATTTTGCTCGAGCGACTACAATCTTGGTGACTTTTGGTGACAAGACCAAATGAATGAATAGTCTTGAGTGAAGCGTTCGAATTACTGCGCCTGCTTCGTCAAAGCTCTCTCTCTCTCTCTCTGTTGAGCGAGCATTCACCTAGACCACGCGTTTCATTTACAGCCCTGGTACTTAATGTCTGTCTGTAGTTAATAAGACAACAGTTAGAAATCTTAATGTTGCAGCGTCTCGCAGTACTTGATCTTACCAGGGTAGACTAGAGGAACCACGAGGAGGGGTTTTAGTGTAGCTCAAACTTGTAATTGAAGAGTTGGGTATCACAAGATTTGATGACTTAAATGTATAAAGAAAACCCTGCAAATTATTACACAATGGTGTAGGGGATGATATAAAAACTATCGAGTGCTGTAAACGATTATACTTCAAAGTTAAAATCAAATACAACTTGCTATGATAAGATTCATACACTGACTGTTTCGAGATTCATTCCAAATAATGTCCGCGAGTCTTTTTCTTCGTCTCTCGGATCCATTGCCTAGGCTTCGAGCGTCCGATGCGTTGCTCGTCTCCCAGGTGAGAGAGTCAAAAGGGCGTTGTGAGTCGAGCGGGTGGGTGATTGAGTTTGATATGATGGGTGGGAGGGAGGGAGGGAGTACTGACGACGAAACGTTGACTTTGGCTGTAGTTCCCGCGTTATACTGCGTTTCGTTAATTTTTTAACCATTTTTTGCCCATAACAACCATGGGCTTTGTCCAATCGGATTGCTGTGATGGCGGGCACAACTAGATACCAAATGGGATTTTTGTGCGAAAGAACGCATTTTTTAGACCACGTTAAAGGCACAAAACGGCCCGGACGGCGGACGGACATTGCAAATTTGGAATCTCCATGTCTTGAAACGTAAAGTATCAAATTTTGAGGGGGGTTGTAAAAAATTTTTCGTGACCGAAAACATAGGGTTATTATTCATTCTGAATAATAAACCAAAAGTGAGTAGAGCAGGATATGATTTGAGTATACGAGCGAGATCAGGGGGGCTCTGAAGGCGTGAAACTGGTTGCACGGGGAAGGAAGGAGAAATCCGCATTAAATGTCGATGAGAGGTCGACCACTGTTCTTCGCGCGAGATAGTAGATAAATGTCTGTTAGGAAAACTGAGAGGCGACGGACTTTTGCGAGAACTCTTTGGTGAATAAGTTTGGTAGTGCTGTCTGTCGTGGAGAGCAATGTAAATTGAGGGGAGGGGAAAAGGGTGTGTGTGTGAAAGTCCAGAAGAAGGAGAAATCCGTTTACAATCGGAAATAACTGAAGAGGTAGATTTTCCATAAGTAATCAAGAAGGGCTTGAAGATAGAAGGTGTTTGGGGAAACAATGGCTTTGACATTAGGGCCAGTGAGTTCCGTTAGGGCAAGTGCGGATATTTGGAGGTCAAAGACCCAGCTAATTCGGCGTGCGCTGAACGGTAGTCGTTAGACACAACCTCACAGCTAGGCAGTATGAGTGTACCAAAGAGAAGTTAAAGCAGGATCCACAATGTTTCCCTGCAAGCAGAGGCCACGTACGTCGCAGTAATTTTCATTGAGGTAGCAGTTCTCTCTCCGCACTCCGAGTGATCATGGCCAGTTACCTGATTCCATGGTTTCCCTCTTTATGGGCCGAATTCTGTTAAGCCCTCTCCATTGAACGAAAGGCAGCAGTGCCAGACGAATGGGCGTAGGATAGATAGGAACCCTAATCAAAGGAACGTGACACGTACGAGTTTTTTCCCAACATCTGTGAACGTCTTCGGAGAGAATGGGTTTAGCCTGTTCCTTGTTCATTACTTATTCACATCCCTTATTCCTTAAATTTCTTATGGAACGCGTGGCTCCACTTCTTTTTTTGAGAAGACTCTCCTATCTTCCACATCTTGCGCCTCCAGTCCTGAGGAAATCAGAAATCACGCGGTGCTCCATTGTGATTATTGCGACAGTAGTATGACCAGGCAAACCTTCCAGCACTGACTGCTACTAAGCAAGATGTTAAGTTTCTCCTTTGACACCTGCCAGGTAAACTCAAATGTATGGTTGGGGATTACGTAGGGCCATACCTCCCGTGGTTGCACAAGGGCAACAGTCTTCTTGCAAAAAATTGGCGAAATGGCATTACCTGTCGTGCCTCCACAGGTATCGTGCATGCTAGTCGAAATCTGCATTAAATTCATTAACATCAGATGTAACCTTCTTAACGGACCGCAAGATTCTAGTCTGAGGGTCCCGAAGAAAGAGAACCCTTCAGTAATTATTGATTTTTCGCAATGTAAGGGCATTCTTACTTCACAGTGGTATCGTGGAAATGTTGTTAATAATGTATCTGGATGTGGGGTTGTAGTGATGTCCTTCAAGTTCGCTGCTGCTCTGCATTGATAAGTGCACACCCCTACTCTTCTGAGTTTGTTGTGTAAGCGTCAGAGGGCATCCCTGGAAAAGATCCTCTGTGGGTGGGTACTAATGCAATAGTTGGGTGGTGGACGGGCTAGTGACCATTCTAGCCTCAAGGGATATTTTTCTCAAAATGGTACTGCGAGTTAGGAAAGCGTGCAGAGTTTACCGGTGCACCGCTGCTAGAGGTCCACGTAAGGAGGAAGCCTCTGCAAGGCGCTGGGGTAAAGGTGCAGAAATTCGCTGACCCCTGAGCAAATCTGGAAGAAGTTCTGCAGATATCGCAGTGGTCGAGGGTTCGCTCGGAGTAGGATTCCATATCGGTCCTTCTTTTATTCTTTGGACCTGATTGGGCCGAGACGGTGGCACTGGCTTCACGCACTCCAATATCACATTGTTAATCTCCTAACGTAAGGGTACTTCTTGTCCTTTGAAGGTTCGAGCTATGTGTATCGTGTTCGCCCTTGTCTCCTCTATCTTTCTAACACCTTCAGTTTAAATCCACTATTCTCGGATATCTCAACTACCTTTCCGCTTCTGTACTAATATGTCAGTATCTGATCTTCACGCGTGGATTTTGGAGGTCTCTCAGTGATTTGTGTATAGATTTGTCAATCCACCGGAGGAAAGCGTACGCTTAGCGTCTGATGTTTTCATTATTTCCGCTAACTTAACTGTTGCGGGGACCCTTTGTTTGTTTCCCTGAGTTGGGATTCGGAGCGCGGTCCTCCATTCCAATAAAATTAAGTGATTCGGCTAATCAGAGTTAGCGCGAGAGCGTTTCTCCGCAGAGGAGCTGACCGCAGATCCTGCCAGGGACGCTCTGTTGTTTTCCAGATCCTCAAATCCCCTCTCTACCACTGACCTCCTCCTAATCCACTTAATTAATTGCTGAATTCCGGTTACCGTCCCATTGATGTCGGCGGTTATTGTGCGGCCCCTCTATCACTCAGCTTCCGTACTAGTCCACTCGGCCATCTCTCATTACCCAGGTACAATAGACGAGGTATATCCCTGATTCCTGCTTCTACTCCCCCCTTTTACCGCTCTTGATGAAGGAGCAGATCCCCGTTGTGCCTTCGATAACGCGGCCTTCAATCGCGACGCTTAAATTGAAAACCCTGAAGTCGATATGAATGTGTGCGGTGAGGGCCAGCAATTGATTGCTGTTGGTATTCACGAGGTGATCAGGCTTTTGTTGAAGGCGGAGAATTTTACTTCATCTTGAGGCTCATGAACGAAGGTGCCAGAGCCTGAACTCTTCCAGCGTGAAATAGCTCCGCTATTCTCGCAACATGACATTGCTTTGTTCAATAAGACATTCCTTCAAGGAAGAATTTGAAAGCTGACTTCAGTCGCTGTTCAGAAGAACTATTTATTATCATATACAATACAAACTTAAAAAAATAGTAATAGTAAAACCAAAAGCGGATTATAACGGAGCACGTCTAGACTCCACCTAATCGCGGGCATCCACATATATGATTGGTCGTTTGCTTTAACGTAGCAGTTTTCCTCAAATTTGAGGAGGATGCACTTGAAACCCCCCTTGTATACGTAGGATGTCAATCAGTCAGGCTGCTCCCAAACCTAGGCAATCCTACACCATTTCATCAGGTCGATTTGTGGACGTCTGACTGGGCTGAGAAAAATAGTGTGACTTTGCGTCCAGTCAGCAGTGAATAGACGACATGGCGTGGGGGGGGGGGGCGTGATTGATTTGCACCGCTCCCGGTCGGACCAGGTTTCGTTGTGGGATCATCAAGATCTACTTGACAGGTGGGAAGAGAAGTGCACGGCTAAGTATTAGCGATTTGCGCCTAGAAACGGGCAGTCAAAGTTGTTTATCGACTCACGAGGGAGGTCCTCGGGCTGGGAGTTCATTAACGTACCACTTGATCAAAGTTGGCAAACGAAGCGTTGCAAAGTCTGCCAGGCAGCGGTGGATGGAGCCAGCAGACAACGTAGACCCCCTTAGAGTGCTTGGTCGGCCCCTAGTCAGCCTGAGGAGGAAGTGAATGCGGACCTAAAAGTGCTAGTGTCCTGCGCATTGTGCGGGAGCGGTGATAACGTCGCACAAAGAATATGTCAGGTTGCTCATGGACGCTCTCGCAATAGGCCCCAAATGATTTTGCAGTGGGTCGAATCAACAGAGATGTCATAGATGATTTACGAATAAAGGCCCAGGAAATGGACAATGAAAAGTTTGAATTATTCCGAAAACAGAATATCAAACGCCTGAGCGTGGAAATAGTCAAATCAAAAAACCTAATGTCCCAGAATTAATTTTATGAATAACCAATTCTATAAACTAGATACAACAGGAATGACAAAATTAGGACACAATTTATATAACTAAAGTAATGGTGAAGGATGTATTTGTATACCTGTACCCATAAGAAAAACACATACATGTTGTAGAAGTACTTAACCCCATGTATTATTAATATTTTTTTAAACTAGTAGGAAAACTCTGCCATAATCACGAATATCGTCTGATCTATTCGAAAATCGTATGGCGCTGCTCGTATCTGAGAAAATGGCGATAAAATTACTTTTTCCTTCCCATATCCCTAAAATACAGGAAGAAACAGGATAGTTTTTTTATATCTCTGACTGTTTCACATTTGGAATAAGCGCTGCAGCCTCAAGTCCTACTGTGTCAGTGCTGCTCATGTCTCACAGGTCATGTCTAGCTTCCTAAGGAATGCCAGGTGATTCCTCCAAGAGTCCTGTTTGATGTCTACCTTTAAAAAAATTGTTCGAAAGACTTCAAATCGCTCCCTTTCCAGTATCTGGCACTGGGGCAGTACGCGATTGAAAGTTTCCTCGTCTGTACCACACCACCTGCACCGCGCGGTGTCTCCTAGAAGTGATGTAACCCGGTTTGATCTGATAATTGTTCCAATCTTAACGTTCTGAGGCTAGTGAATCCTAAAATACAATTAGAGAAAATAGTTTGTTGCCTGTGAATACGATTCCATGACCACGGCTACATCAATTTCAGATCGAATTCGACATTTGGCTTGTAGACCAATTCAGAAAGCCGAAATGAGGTTATGAGCCAAATCGAACCTAAACTAATTATAGTTGTTAAACTAGTTAGTGATCAAAACACCAAATATGTGTTTCTTTAAAACGTGTTTAATTGAGAACTGACCCAGAACCGTTCAGCACAATGCATCAGGTTGGCCCTCGCGCCGCTCTGCGATAGCAGCTCTTCTTTCTTATTTTCTTCAACCTCACGAGAATCTTGCACCGTGCCGACATTCCCATACTGCCCAGCAGTTTGAGATGTTCTGGAGCTGTGTTTCCTCCGTGTCTTCATTCTTGGTTCCAGCAAGATGCTGGACCTGGATCAGCAAGCTGCATCCTCTTCTGGCAGAGCATTGCCCTGAGGAATTGAGTAATGCACTTCCAGTTTTCCTGGGAATTTAACATGAAGCAGACGAATGCCTCTGGCGTAAACTGGCCGACTGTCTCTTCCAACGTGCGCCACCAGCTTGCTCACCTTTGAACCGAGAAGATGGCGCGGTTAGCCTCCTCCACTCTGCCTGGTCCAACCCGCCCCATCCCAGCTGCGCCCCACTAGTCTTGCCATCTCCCAAGGGTCACATCCCTTCTTCTCTTCTGGCGGCAGTACTCTGGTTCGCCTATTGATTAGTACAGATCCCTCCGCTCAGCTGCCAGAAGAAAGATTAGAATTACTCTCGCTACCATCATACTGGCTCCTGAGAAACCATGTGGTATGAGCAAGAAATGCAGAGGGCGCGCCTCCTCTGCGCTACTGCCATCTGCTTCAGTGTATCAGCCCTCCGCTCATGCTGGTGTCAGGTCAATTAACTATCTGCAATATTAGATTTCAGTATCAGTTATAAAGCATAACTCACAAAATTTTTGAATCCAAACTACTGCCTAGACCAGCTTTTTTCGCAGTATTTCCACTATATTTCTACCGTATCCTCAAATTTGCAAACAAACAAAATTCACGGTGGCACTCGTATGTACTACCTCCCCATGTCACGGGGTACGTTGAAGGAAGTGTACTTTTGTTGTGTTACGTCGACTGTACGCCACTGTTTGACTAACTCCTTTTATTCTTGTTTGTTACAGGTAAATTGAAAACTATTATTTTCCAAGAGGCGATTATTATTCCATCTATTGGTAAGTTTTCTCTGTATGTCATTCCAAAAATTTAACATGGCATCTAATCTGATAAATCTCTATAAGGAATCATGGTGATTCAGTTACCAGTTCAGCCTAGCTGAAAACGAATTGATACAAAAGTTCACTGTCTTTAGGCCAAAGTATACCGAAACATTTTAGCAAGAGGCGATTAATCATGTTTACCCGTGTTAATCAAATTATTTCCTTCACTATTCTGAGGCATGTCTTTGCAAGGATTGTTATTTGTAGAGTCGACAATGTAACGTACTTGCCCACATTTGAGCTCCAGCAGTTTTCGTACAACCCTCTTGTCTTATCTCACTCTTCACCCCCTACTTTTGCCACCTCCTTACATCATTTTGCCCTAGAACTCAGTTAAACATTACTTCTCAGATGTCGTCCACGTTCACATCAGTTCAACCATCCATACACCCTCAGTTTCGCGTGAAGTCCGCTTCCTGTGTATTTCAAGTGCGTTTAATTAACTTGTGCACCACTCTACTTATGTTCGTCAACTAATTCGTCGCCTTACTCAAGTCCATCTCCCCTATTGCACCCAACAGTAATTATTATGGTAATTTACATTTAATTTATTGTGAAACAGCAATAGCAGTCACTACGCCAAGTACGCACGTGGGGCCTGAACACATTCTGACTGTCTAGTTGGGACTAAAACTTCGCAAAGGCCTTGACTGTCTGACGTTCCAAACTTAGGGAATGATTCCCTTCTCCTTAGTCCCACATTCAACGATTTTGTTTACAAGCTTAGTAGTTCTACGTTCTCCAGAGAAACCGGTGGCGCTAAAGGCTCCTGAATTTATTGAGTTGCTTCTACTTATGATGTGAGCATTATTGAGTGACTGGTGCATAGGTGATTCATGAGCCCTCAATACGATTTTTCGGAGACGTGTTTTGCAACTATCAGGTAAAAACTGTCAAAATTCGTTGGAAGTAACGCGACAATGATGCGAATTTCGGAATTCCTGGGGTTGGATTACTACCCCTATTTTTCTGAGAATGTCTTCGAAATTATTGATAGTTATTGTGCTGCGCTCGACATTTTACTACGAACGAGAATTTTATGGCACTGTCGCATTATTTGTAAGTGTCCATAAGAAAAACTTGGTCAGAATCGTTGGAGCAGTTTGAGAAAAAGATTTTTTCTTCTCGATCGCCGTGATAACAGTAGTTGGTTTTGAACCGCTCACACACTCGTTTTGGCGTCTCACGGTAATCGTCGGCTAAAACGTAACATTCGGGTCGGTTTGGTTCATCCGTTCTCTCTCAACCGCATTCCCAGACGCACAAACTATTTTCCAGTGTGGCTTTCCTCAATCTCAAAAGTCCTTAAAAAGTAAAGATCTGAAGAAAATTCAAACAAAAAGAAGATTTCGGCCATTACTACTTAGGGCTAAGGCAAGTAAGAGTATAGAACTTACGTCCTGGCTCGGGGAAAATACAAATTCTGCGAAAACCTGAGTGTGAAAACAAAGTTAATGGGGGTTTTCTAAGCAAAAAACAAAATAATGTTTATTATAAAGTAAATTAAGCGTGTTCTGCGCAGGAATTAGATGGAATCTTGCGCTCAGAACTTCAGCACTTGCTCCTTGTTTCAGGCTTTCCCCAAACATTGAGTCCACCCTTCCTGACCTGAAGCCTGTAGCTAGGGGAAAGTCCAGCCTGCCCATTCAGTTATATCCTAAGGTAAAAATGGTTTTCCCTTTTTGTACTTTCCAAAATAGTCCCTCTCCGACTTTCACTGCTCGTCCAAAACCCAATGAAAACACTTATCTATCAGCTCTTGAGCTACTCACAGCTATACTCACTCTCTGGTTCCCCCCACAACCAGTTCACGTATTCAGAGCCCCCTTGTGTCGCGCTTATATACTCACATCCTTCAGTCCTGTACTCAGAGAACTATCGTTCTAACCAAGTGACTGTGTAATCAAAACTATGATGTTAAGCATGTGTATCAATACAGTCCTATATCTTGTTCAATTCGTGCGTCTATTTCTCACTCTTTTTCGTGCACCTAACAAAACGCTTTGTGACTTCAATTTTACTGCTGTTGAATCCACACCCGATTTCCGTTATAAAATTGTCCCTAAAGGCGGTTGAAAATGATGATTATATTTCAACAAAAACAAAACCCTCCGAGAGTACTGTGAGAAATCTCACACATGTATCTGCCGGACAGGCTGATTGTCTCTGGTAAGTGTCCTCGAACCTCCTCAGAACAATTGACTGTCAAAAATAAAGAAACAGCGATGCATAAGATTACACAACGGTGCATGATTGGGATCCATCCTATTCAGTCCAACGTCAAAAAATATTGAGAGTATAAGGTGGATTTATCAACAATCCTGAAAACGACAATGTTTGTAAAGCGTCGTGAGCCCTTACTCTGAGTGCCTGAGTCTCTCCCTGATGAACTGAATGAATGAAATTCTCCCTGGAACCCCACAAAGAAATGAGAAAATTGTATCAAAACGATGACTTGTAGATGTGCCGCCAGTCGGCCAATGGTCCTGCCAATTGTCCACAGGCGCCTGGAATATGTAATTTTCGACGTTCCGTTGTAGTCAGGTCGTGTTTCGTATGGTTTACTGGTATTTTTCGATGCTGAATTGAATGGGATAGTTCATGGAGGTGAGACTACGTCAAGCTGTTCAGGAGAACAATAAACCGTTGCGTCTAATCCACAGGGAGTTTTCAACTTTTCTATAGGGTTACATTGTTCTCCCTACGTGCCTTCCTGACAAACCGTTCAATGGAGGCAACAACCAAAATGTGCCAAAAATCCTTTTTGTTCATGTTCCGGTATTTTCCACAGCCCAACTAAATTTGGTCAATCTGACGGAACATTTTCTATAATACGTGCCTCCATACCTTCATAAAATGTTGCAAATTATTATAGAACAGCTCATCATTCTCTTGCACAGTTTGAGGCCGAGGATCAACTAGTATAATTCGTCTCACCGTGTTTGCGTTCCCTATAGAACATCCAGACGCAGTCCTACAGCTATAATATAAGAAAACGCTGAAAATGATTACACAGCGGTTTATTATTCTCTTGCTCAGCATGATTGTGACCTATCCTGTTCAATCTAAAGTCGACAATATTAAGAATATAACAAACCGGAAAACGACAGCTCTTATGGAAATGACAATGTTTGTTGAACACCTCCCATAATCCATCCCATTCGTTTCAGCATCGAAAAATACTAGTAAACGATACGGAACATGACAACTTTGACAGGACGAGAGACACTAGGCAATCAGCACGACATGACTAGTCGAATTTACGGGCGGTTGAAGTGAAATGGGAGACAGTGCCAGGAATGAGCGGAGGCGGAGAGGAATGAGCGGAGGCGGAGAGGAATGATCAATTTTCCTCTATTGTCCTGTGTGTTCAGTCAAGTAGTAGAATTTATATTATATTTATTGCGACTTCACTTCCATCTAGACGTAGTACCACACCTCCGAGATACGTCCTATTCAGCACTGAAAAATTCCTAGGAAACGATACCAACACAGGCACGGGCACAGGCCGAAGTAGTTGGGCTATTGAGTTTGGGCCCAACTATCACTGACCTTTTTTCATATTAGCCTTGGGAAAGTCCGAACTGCATGTTGAGGCAGCTTTCCCTCCAAACAAAGGGATTCAATTCGGTTTAACTTCCGACGCGGCAACTTATTTCCCCTTTTTGTACTTTCCAAAATATCCTTCCCTCCCCTCGATTTACCTCCTTCCCAGACACTTGTCTCCCAATGCTCATTATGGACATTCCTCTCTCAACTAACAGGCGAGCCACAGCTCTACTCACTCTCTCTCTCCCCTCTAGTTTCCCTCACAACCAGTTCTGACACGTTCAGAGCCCCCTTGTGTCTGAGCTTTTATACTCAGCCGCATATCGCTATTCTGTTCAGGCTCAATACAGTCCTCACTCACTTATTCACCAACTCCGTTCTCATGCGCCCAACAGGGAGGTTGTGAATAAAAATGTCCTGGCCGAAAACATAGAATTCAATGAATAATAAACCAAAAAGAGGTGTTTGCCTTGTACGATCTTCATATTTGTTCACTGCATTTTTCCAGTGATATTTATCAGGAAGAAAAGTTGATTAGTAGGCGGTATGCTGTACGGGTCAATGAGAACCATTCCAGCAGTTTTGGAGAAAAATGCGAAAAATGTTGATTGCCGGCATTATTTGTTCTTCCAGTTGTATTTTAGCATCAGTGACAACTGTGGCATGGCCACGTCACATTTGCGTCTTCTCAGATAACGAATAAAACGGCTCAATCGTTTGGCTGCAGGCCGACCACGAGCTACATTAGGTTTTTCTGACGGGTAGGACATCAAAAGTGGAATTATCTGCTGAACCTTGACCTTTTTGACTGATTATGAAACTTTCTTCGTCCTTAGTTTTGTAGAAAGTGAAAATAGGGAATAGGGTCTCGATTTACACAAACACATGTTGCTCCACCTGCTTGTCCGTCGCTAGTGCAGAGTCAGAGCTAGAGCGGCAAATAATTCAGAGAGCATCGCATATTGCGGAGATCATAACTTTATAGTTGTGGTTGTCCTCTCGCGGCTTTAGCGAAACCCACACGACGAATGTTATACCTTGCGAAATGTCAATACGAAATCTCGAATTTCCCTCGGTTTCTACGAGGACAGAGTTCGATAGGTGAAACGAATTTTGTTGCGGAGAGCCCGCAGGTCATAAAGAGAAAATTGCCTCGGAAAAACCATCCACCCGGAGTGAAATCATTATGGAGAACAGGGAAACAGCCGGGAGCAACGTCGGCTCAGAAAAGAGGTCAGAGAAGCGGAATGAACGGAGCCATAAGGGGAAAGAGAAAAAGGGGGCTGGCGGGATGGTAAATGGCGAGGAATGGCGGTAATGATAAAGTTTTCGCCAGAGCCCTGAAACCTCTAACTTCGAACACAGTTCATGAGTGCGAAACTCGGCGAGCTGTTTCCTCTCGTATCCACACCTCAGCTCTTTTAATGTCGAGGGCTCCGTCAAAAACCCGACCTGTTATTTCACATTTACGTTCCCGATCGGAAACACGTGGTACTCCGCAGTGATAATTCGCGGGTTTCACAGTCCGCTTTTAGAGCTTCCCCTCAGCAGCGAGAGAGCGGGGTCCAACACCCCCCAAGAATGGAGATGATTTGGCCCTGAAAACTTCCGAATGGTGGTTCAACTGCTAATTCTTTTGGTACAATTTCCACAAGTTGAGGGGGTCCAGGGAGAATCTCTTTCATTCAGTTTGTTCGACGCAAAGCGCCGAATCTGTCCAGGTTTTTGACCTCGGAAGTTCCGCTACTCCTCATTGTTTCTCGAAAGGTCTTTGTACTCATGGAAATCCCACCTCCGCGGTTATTTCCAAAGGTGGTTTTCCAACCTTTTCCCTCTCCTCCTCTTTCAGGTTCCTCTCCACAACTGATACCTTCTCCCAAAATCATTCTGCTACGAAGTATTGCCAAAGTTGGTCCTCTCCTGTTCTCCAACACTTGTCTTCTATCATCTTTCGACTTCTAATTCGGACTTCTCCTTCCTTCCTAGTACAACCAGTTTCACGCCTTTAGAGCCCTACTTGTTCGCGCTTATACTCAACTCACATCCAGTGTAAGTCACCTCTTCGTGCGACATACCAACTCATCAATTACAATGTCTTGCTCAACTAAAGCCCGTCTTCGAGAATCATTCAAATCTATCCTGGTCCAAACACAGTTCATGAGTGAGGGACTCAGCGAACAGAGTAAGGCGCTTACAGCAATGCATCCAGTGGTCTCTGAGCTACTCCATCGAGCAGGGTTGACACTGGGGTATTAAAGATAATTAGCAATTGATTACTATGGTGGACAGTCTATTTTTGGATGGAAGAACTGCGATCATCACATCTCTCGCCATTTTCCCACGAATTCAAACAAATGAATCAAAATCGTTAAAGCCATTTGTGAGCTGAAAAATGTTTAGTGTTTTGATTACTACGATAACTATAGTTACTTTTGGACTGATTTGGCTCTGTATTTCCGCATCCGAGGCATAAAGGCGCATGGAGGCTGAGTATGAAATTCGAGCCAATTAGGTTTCTACCTTTTTCTGTCAATTGCATTCACAGACAATTCATTTTTAATAATAGTAATTGAACGCAAAGATGTGAAGAAAGCTCAAAATTGTACTTCACAGGGCTAAGGAAAGTGGAAAGGCCTTCATTTGAGTTGAGTCGAAGAGAATTGACATCGTCTAGGGAAAACCTATGATGGTGTAATGGCAAGAGAATGCTTCTTCTTTGAATAATAGCGAAGTATTGTACGCAAAAGTCCACTCTGTTCGATGGTCATTTCCGCCGCAGCCTCCCTCCTCTACTTCATCTTCTGTCTTCAACTTTGCGATTAGTGACGTTCCCGGTTTGTGCCTGCTGCCTTGCTGTGTTCTGCAGCTTCCATTTGTGCACAAAGGAGTAGGGAAAGTTGTCATGAGCGCGTGGTACCTCGTGTTTTGATTATGAGTGTATCCCACTAATTGAATGATTAGGAAGTAGTTACTACACGGAACACTATGGGATGCTTTCACGTGTACAAAATACGCTGAAAAGCTAAAATAGCCAGCGGATTTAAAATCTGTTGTTTGCACGGTGAATACGCACGCCCCAGTTGACGCCCGGGCTCGTATAGGAAATATCGTCGACATTAAATAGCAATGAAGAGAGCAGCGCTTCTGGTAATTGCGCCCGTTTAATGAGATTCTCGACGCATCGACCAAACTAATTTTCCGTGTTTAACGCATCCGACAAATGAAATTTAAATTAACGTCCTGAACAAACGGTTCAGCTCATCGACTGGGTTACTCAACTTAATTGACGGCACGTGGGCTAATTATTGCGCTCTTATTCTATCGCTCGATCAATTCGTTTTCGATATAACGGTTTCAGTTAGTGTCCAATGAGAAGAATACGTTTTGGGTCAAATCCACGTTGCTATTCACTGTGCGACTTTCTTCTCGTTTTCGTGGAAACATGTATATGTATATTGTTAAGATCCCCTGAAAGTCTGTTGAACAGTAAAAACATCCTACGGGTGGCAAGAGAACAAACTGACTGATCCGCGTGACTGTTTTTCTTTCCTCAAGTCAAATTGGTGCACCAGTTCAGTGGTCTCTGGCTGTCGGATCTTGTCTAGCTTGGTTCTGTACTGGAGCTCTGTAAATCGTCTTCTCTATTGGACTTTTTGCGCTGTACGGAAACGAAGTATGACCCGAGCGGAGCCCTCTTACTGAGGCCCCAATGGGGTTTTCTTCGCACTCTTCCCTCATCCCACTTCCACAGCTCTTACTTGCCACCTCCCTTTGAGCATTTCCGTTCTCAAATTCGTATTTTCCTGGTTACATCAACAACCTCAACATTAGACACGTTGCCCATAAGGGTGTTGATGAGGTTCTGCCTTTCAATCTTCAAAACTTCTGAGTAGGCGTCATCATGAACTAATGAAGTTAAGCAACTATGAATGTTCGACCACTCGTTGTGCTAATGTCATAATGGAAGTATCATATCAACTGGGTGCAGCAATTGGAACTAAAGGTTTATTCGCTATTACACTCAGGGAAGTCTTACCACCACTAACAGGGAGCTGGGTGGGAGCGGAGTCGGGCGACAGGGCGACGCCTGGATGAGACAACCCCTCAGTTACGACCGACGTCGCCAAAGTTTCAAGTGAATCAGGGCATTTGAGGTGCATGGTCAGCACAAACGCCCTGGACGAGCTATTGCTAAATCGAAGAGTTTGGTTCGTCCCAGTACAGTATCCTGTTTTGCATTTTTGTTGACCTGTTCCCATCACCCATCTCTTTGAGTCCTGTGATTATCGCGTGATAGCAGAGCATGGTTCAAATACAAGGACCATTGGGTTACGGGACCCTAGATTATCATTGTAAAGCCTGTCGTGTTGAGTTTGTTCAAGAGGTTGTTCCTGAAGTTTTCAGGTGTCACGATTCCCATCAAAATGCATCATATCCTTAGAGTAATAGCTGGGAAGGAATATGAAGGGAACACAGCGATTTGCTACACCCAAAGCTTTAACGAGTGTTTTCAGTGGCCATTTCGAGCGCCTTCACGTTGACATCTCTCCTAAAGTGAAGTGAAATGAAAACCTGGAGCCGGAGCCGCTTTGCGGTTAGATATCTTATTAAAGCTCCAAGTAGCTCTTCAACTCCTTCCACTTAACCGTCGTTTCAAATAAGTCAACAGCGTCTAATGCACGATGCGCGCCGTGTGGGGGCTCTCACAAGCTTTCTCGCTGAACCACTGGATTCTTCTGAGTGACGGCGTTTGTTTGTTTTCTTCTTGAAACGAGGTAATTAATCCTGAAATCCCGAAGAAGCGGAGGATTTCATTTCCTGACGCGCGGAGCAGATTGTCGTGAGAGTTTCTCGGCAAATGAGATTTTGGGGTGAAATATTAACCGCAACTGTGCACATTTCGTACGGCCCTCGCGTCACTCGTGAGAGACTCGAGTTTACCTTATTAAAACATCTAGTGCGTAGCAACGCACAACTTTCTGCATTTAAGTGGACGATCTGCTGTTATGTGCGGCCGATGTAGCATCGTTCAACGCTTTTCTGCAGAAACGTTTATAGTTGTGGGGTACAAAGTGTTGGTATACGCTACTAGAAGTAACTCTTGAAGAACCCTCAAAATGACTACCAATACACACACACTACACGCTCGGCGAAATTGAGAGTGAGTTGAGTTGAGTGTAGCGGGAGACTTGAGAGAAGAATGAGTTGGGAGAACCGGGAAGACAGCTGTCGTGAGACTGTTGTGAGAAGCTGTGTGTTTTGGAGAGAAATCTAAAATTGAGGGGTGGGAAAAGATAATTGGGTTGGTTCCACAGAAGAAACGGGACTTCCACAGGTACAAAAGGGTTGAGATAGAAAGGTCTGTGGGAAAACAATGACTTTCCATTATTGCTTGTGCGGACTTTTTGGAGGTCAAAGACCCAGCTAATTCGACCTGACGAACAAAGATAAAAACCAAAATCTGTCGAAAACAGACACACAGAAAACTTACAGTGCCTTTCAGCAACCTATACCCACACATTGTTCTCCGTAATTAGTTCTGTATCTATGAAGATATAAGCCATGATAACTGTATTTTGTACCTACATTTTGTTCTCAGTAAATGTTTCCGTAGAAATGCGGAATGTGTTGCTACGTACCAGATATTTGTTTTTGTTCACGATCGCCACCAGTTGTTCGCAATGGAGCTATTTACATATCTGCTGTCCATGCTCCAGTCGCTCTGACACCCTCCCATGTGGCAACTCCACCTTAAGATGTTGCAGTTACAGTTGCTGGTTAGCGGAATGTAAACAAATCGAGTGGAAGAAACACGTTGAATATCAGGAATATCTGCATTGGGGACCGGAGGTGTAGAGGTTGATGCCCGCCTGAAGTACTTCAACCAACATCCTAGTGAGATCTTGGGGTAACATATACTCGTAGTTAGGGAAGCTGATTACCTTCGCTCGGTAGAACTGGTCTTGTTTCCGAGGAACTTGCGCTGCGGTTTTGCCCCACTAGCAACCAACTTCCTTCCGACGAGCGGAACCAAACTTTATTACGACACACAAAAGTTGCTTGTAATAAACCAATTACTGAAAGTCACTCGGGCTCTCGTCGTGTGAAAACCTGATGCGCCCTGTTTCAACCAACTTGGAGAAAAAGGAAAGAAAGTGTTTCTTAGTTAGTAACTTAGTTTGGTAAGTGATCGCCTGGAGTTAACGGCAAATCACGTATTTTCCGACGAGAGGATCATCTCGTGTCTCAACTTCAACGCTTTTCGCTTTTATACGGAAATCACCTACTTCGCATCAGTTGTTACGACCCAACTTCTCGAGCAGTGACTCTTCAGTTTTGAGAGAGAACTGCCGAACCTGCCGAGGAAAATTATCTTATGTGCCCTCTAACTCGGAAATAACGTGTCGCACTTCTCACGGCCGAGTTTGGAACTGGAGAGAGACTTTGTCGCGTAACTGGGATTTTGATGAAGGACTTCAATTACAGCAACAGTAACGCGTCTTTCCTTAACCTAAATATGAAATTTGAGACGATTTGGTTCGGCGGTTCCAAACACTCGCCGACCATCTCCCCGATTGGAGCCCCTGAAACGTTTGAGGAGCCTGATCTAAATCCTCCCAGTCAAAGGACATAGTAAAACGGAAGACGGTCTTGAGGTTCATCCACGCAACCTCCTCTGGCTGCAGGTGATGAACCGCAAGCACTCTGAAGCGCACAACTGCCAACCGCTCTCAAGTACTCAGTACATGCTCTCACTCGCAGAATCTGTAATTCTGTTCCTCTGACCTACTAATCCTGACCAGGTGGTACCTTAGTGGACAGTGACCTGAAACAGGCCACATACCATCCTTATACTATCTCTCCTTATTCGCTCCCTGGAGAGTTTGATAAACAGCCTTGACTGCAGCCTGGCAGACCCCACCAATTGGCAGCCCTGCACTTCTCCTCCCACTTACCAGCCTCATTGGCCAAGCGGCTCTTGATGGTCTCTACGAAGGGCTCAGGTCCCACTGACAGAAGCGCAGATCCTTTAACGCCAGGTTGTCGGCTTCTATTCTTGTATGACGTGATAGCACCATCGCTTTACGTTGACGCGCGGAGATGGTTCTTCTAATCATTCACTTATTCTCTATTCTATCGGCGAGTTGTTGTCAAGGCCTGGAATGTTCAACCAGGAAAGTATTGCAATCGTGTCAACAAAGTTGGTTTTTCTTCTGATTTTTACGCTTTGATGCCTACCAAATCCAAAAAAAAAAAATATCGATGGGTGGTCCGTGTGTGTGGGTGTCGATCTAAAGGGCTTCAGCCGTGTCTTGGTCACAACAGGCGGCCTAAGCCATCACTAACCTTCTCGTAATGGTTAATAGTAACACATTAGGAGGGTACTGAACTCTTCAGCAGTGGACTGACTGTTAAGCAGGAGGCAAGGGGGGCTAAATGGGTCCTCTAGTAAAGAGTTCACAGCTCCTTTCGCTTTAGCGAGTAACAGAAGCGTCCAGCCTATTGGCACCCAATATAGGGACGTCAGCCTTCTTCCCCATCCCTTTCGTCTTCTTCACCGCACCCCTCCATGCTGCTAGTGCTGATACTATGGGCGTTCTGGGTTCACCAAGGCTGAAGTGCCTACTTCTCGCAGAAGTATCCCGTCGGGAGAAATTATGAGATAAACGTCGCTATGACTGCGTGCTGGTATGGGTTTAGCCAGACCACTGGACGAGCGGGTTCTTCATGGGACATGGTGACTTCAATGCGCGGCTTCACTTCTTTTCTCTCAAAGATTCTCTATAATCCACGTCTTGCGCCTCCAGTGTGGAGGCAGAAGAAACCACTTGCTGCTCCGCTGTAGTTTGGGAGGGCAGACGACCTTAACAGCATTGACTGCTACTAAGCAAGCCTATAACCATTTCGCAGAGTTCGCAAAGAAGGTACCAAGTAAATAGGTAGATCAGGTGGGAAACAAGATTAAGAACTCCTCCCAGACAGTACGAGATTCCTCAGGTGGTCACCTCCGCGTGGTAACACACAGGCAACAGCTCTCTACCGGGAGACTGGTTAACGACCAAATATCTGCCATACTTCCACAGGTCTGAGTTTGGTGGATGCTGCAGGGGCCGCCCTCTTGCACATCAGCGAAACCGCAACTTCCATGACTGTTATAACCTTCGTCGATGGCTTGGGAACAGTAATCAAATAAGGAAACAGACCTGGGCATGCGCAAGCTGCCATGTCAATAAACGCCTGGCAGAGCGATTCCACTCCTGCACTGCAGCGCCTGTTAGTCAAACCCAACCAATTAAGAGACTGGCTCTCCATCGCAGACGTGGGTCAGCAGCTCAAAGAAGCCTGGCCCGACCTAGCATACTGAGATCTCTCGTCCCTTGTCAGAGGCTTGCTGAACTGGTGAGTTAGGTGAAATGTCATGAGTCTTCAGAGTTAGGCAATGAGGGCAGTTTCGTGCGTTGGGTAGCCCGTTTGCCATCAGTCATTTCATTTATTTATATTCATTTAGTTATTTTTTGGGTGCCATCCACACATGCCCTGCATTCAAACGGTGGAGCTCTGGCCCTGCGGGCTATTGAATCGCGAAGCTCCAGGTGCTGCTTGTTGGAACAGCAACTGGTTGACTGACGATGTCGAGGGGTAACGTTTTCGAGTGGACACTCGGGCCGGAGCGTCTCGTTTCATTTGTGATGAAAATAGCGGACAGTTAATGAAAACTGGTTTGTTTCGAAGCTGAAGGAAATAACTGTCGTTGGGGATTTAATTCAGAAGGGAGCGGAATCTGTAGGTGCCGGAGAGGAAATTGGGCGGCGGAAAAGGCGGTTTCAAGTCACGGCACAAGCTCTCCCCGCCGGGACTTAATTAAAACGAAGCTCCCCCCCCTCCCCCACCGCCAGGATCTCCACCAACACCAACACCACTTGGAAGCGGTCGCTCAGATTGTCGGCACGCGACTAGGTAATGCGACCTCTGACTACCGCCTTCCATCGCTAATAAATGAGCTTTCGAACTTTACGGCCCACTTTGTTATTTCCTAACCCCCACCCCTTCCCAACTCTATCCTGTTTTTGGTTTTTTTTTTTCTAGTAGCAAATCGCCGGAACGCAATCTTCATCGCCTGGGATTTATTGCCGAGTTTTTCGAATGATTTACGACCTCCGTTTTGGAAGGGCGGAGATGTAGAGGACTCAACTTTCTCCTGCTGGGTGTTGTGAAGGTCTAGGCAATCGACTCGAACGGCTGAGTCCTCAGTCGAAGGGTTAAAATGTATCGGGACGTTTCTACGACCCTTGCAAAGGATGAAACAAGTGATTGTCGGGTGATTTTGCTTTACTATTTGTTATGTTTTTGTTGAAGTTAATACATTTTTTTGGTTGGATTTGGCACGTCCAACTTTCATATTTAGTTTTTGTAAAATGTGACTCCATCTTGTCCACCCCTGAAGGAGGTGTCCCTAGTTTTAGGGAGCAAGTATCCTCGTTATGAGGAACAGCTACACCTCGTGTGGGAGCAAGTACACCTCTGAAGGAGGTAACAGCTACACCACAGGAAAATAGCAAGTATGATAAAATCAACAGCTACTCTAATTTCCCAAAAATATGGGAGCAAGTACGGTCCTTGAAGAGGGCCAACAGCTGCACCATTTGAATTGTAAGCGAGAGCAAGTTCGAACCTCTGAAGGAGGATCAACAGCTCGTCCGTATACTAAAGTGGGAGCAAGGCGGCCTTTGAAGAGAGCCAACAGCTGCACCAATTTAATGTAGGAGCAAGTACGAACCGCTGAAGGGGAATCAACAGCTGCACTACAATTTTACCGGGAGCAAGTACACTCTACAGGGTAGAGTAACAGCTACACTCAATAAGCAAAGAGTCGTTTTCTTTTTTAGGTTTAAAAAATGAAAAGAGGTTTTTTGAGAGTAGCCACTGACAGGAGGTCGGAATGGAACGGCTAGAGATGTCTTCGGTGGCTAGAGGCCATTTCGATATTTATGCAGATCGAGGTACCCCCTTCTTAGTGCGCTGGGGAATCCCCCAGTGTTCTCAGGGGGTTGACCTGAGCCCAGGGGAAAACCCAGGTGGATGACCTTCTGTCAGTGGTTTATTTCCAACGAATTTCCATAGTTTGATATAAAATATTGTGAAAGCATATTATTTGTTGGTTGTGTACTTAAGCTAAGTGATACAATGATTATCTCAAGGCTACGTTCACTACACTATTCATTCTGAATAATACCCCCCCCCCTCCCATTCCCTCAAACTTTGATACTTCACATTTCATGACATCCTAAATTTGTTATGTCAGTCCGTGCCTTTAACGTCGTCTAAAAAATTCGTTCTTTAGCACGAAAACTCCGGCAATCCGATCGGACGAAGCCCATTGTTGTTACTGGCAAAAAACCGTTAAAAAAACACATTTTTGGCAGTTTTATCGCAAATGCCGTGCCAATAATAACTAAAAGGGTAACTTTACTTTTCTAAGGACCCAAAAAAATAAAATTAAAACAAACAAAAAATATCTGGTGCGTAGCAACACACAACTTTCCGTCACCCCTTTAAGTTCGAACACCACCTACATAGGCGGGCGCTATATCTTCGTTCAACGCATTTTTACAGGAACATTTATGGAGAACAAAATGTAGGGACTAGTTAGCTCAGAGTACTCCGAAAGTTTGATCGGAATCGTCAGAGCCGTTTTTGAGAAAATGGGAATATCTATAAATTAATATTCGACAAATCTCCTTTTCTGAGTTAACTTGGCTTATATCTCCGTTCAACATATATATATATATATATACAGAGATAATTATGGAGAACGAACGTGTTGGTATGGGTGACTAAAAGACATTCCATTAGGATTTATCACACCTGGTGAAACATTTAACCTGGAATTTACGGAAATGTTAGAAAAAACGTTATTTTCGATACATTTTGATTTTTATCTCTGTTCAATGGACCGTCACAGGAACATTTATTGAAAAGAATATGTAGGTATCAACTATTTGAAAACATCCTGTGAGTTTGGTGAAAATCGCTGAGGCCGTTTTGCCAAAAAGCGTAAAAAACCTATTTTTGCTTCAGGGGCCCATATCTCCGTTCACCGTATTTTCATGGAGATATGTATAGAGAAGAAAAGTTAGGTATTGATTAGGAGAAGACAATTTGATAGTTTAATTAAAATCGATAGAGCCGTTTTCGAGAAAAATGCGAAAAACCCTAGTTTTTGGTACATTTTCGTCCCCCACCCCCCTTCCCATCGGCCGAAATCGTCCATAACCTTATTTTGGTGTCTACAAAAAATAACGAACAAAACAAAAAAGAACCAACTCAATCGGATCAGCCGTTCTCCCGCAAATCGAACTACAGACACACACACACGAACCACGCGCCGAAATTAGGTTTTTTAGACTCAGTAGGGTCTGAAACGTAAAGATCTGAAGAAAACCCAAATTTTTTTTTTGGGCCGATTACTATACTTTCCTTACCTTCGGGTAGCGGAAAGTAAGAACCGCGGCAAAAACGCTTTTCGTCGAAAACTTTGATAATTTATTGTGCTGCTCTCGTCAATTTCCCACGAATGGGAATTTCATGGTATAATTGTCTTATTGAAAGCTATCTGTATAAAAAATTTAATCAAAATCGTTAGAGCCGTTTTTGACAAAAAAAATTTGGTGTTATGATCACTATATCACTATGATAACTATAGTTAACTTTCGGTGGATTTGGTTCAAACCCTTATTTTTGCCTCCCATGGTAACGTGTATGCCAGCCATCAAGTTTCAGCTGATTTGGTACGGTGGTTTTCTCTAAAAACCGCGCTAAAATAGGTTTCGTCGAAAGTTTTGGTAATTTATTGTGCTGCTCTCGTCATTTTCCCACGAATGAGAATTTTATGGTATAATTGCCATATTAAGAGCTATCAATATAAAAAATGTCATCAAAATCGTTAGAGCCGTTTTTGAGAAAAAAAAATTTGATGTTTTGATCACTATGATAACTATAGTTAAATTTCGATGGATTTTGTTCATTCCCTTATTTTGGCGTCCCATGGTAACCTGCGGGCGAGATATGAAGTTTGAGCTGATTTGGTACGGTAGTTTTCTCTAAAAATCGTTCACAGGTACACACACACACACAGACCCACAGACTATTTTCCCAAATAGTGTTTTTCGGACTCAGGAGGGTCTGAAACGTAAAGATTTGACGAAAACTCAAAATTTTTTTTTTCAGCCGATTACATAACTTTCCTTACTACTTTGTAGAGCCAAGGAAAGTAAAAATCTAGGAAGGAAATTTAAAAGAAATTATGAAACTCGAAATTAGGTAAAATGTATATGAAGTCAGGGTATAATGGCACAAACAATAATTACAATAAATATCAAAATAAACTGAATCCAAATAAACAAATAAATCGGAAAGAAAAAACTTAATGTTCCGACAAGTGGCGGCCATGTCGATATGGTATGGACGATGAGAGCAGTCGATGGAGAAGTATGCGAGATTTGAGGAATCGTTCGATAGGGGAGGCAAAATACGGGACTTCGAAATGTCGGGATCGTGAATCCAAAACGCAGATAACCTCCTGCGAACGTTCCTTCGTCTCAGGTTATATTGGTTGGTGGGAAACGAGACTCTGGGACACGGACTACTGATGACTTCATGCGGCGGCGTTTGAAAAATAGCTCCTCATACGAGACCGCGTAAAACTTCTACGTTACAATACGCCGTGTTTGGTATCGTTTTCAAGGTATTTTGAGATCCTGGGTCGAATGGAATGAGTATCAGACATGTACAACTGCGTATAGTGAAATTACAGTAGTTATAGTCAGCAAAAGTCTACTAATTGAAACAATAACTACAGCGAAACTACTACCTCCCTCCTGCTCGACTCGTAATGTCGTGCCAATTCCCTACAGGCGCTTGCGGGCGCCTGGAATATTTAGTTCTCGTCGAACCGTTGTAGTCTGGCCATGTTTCTTGTGGTTTAGTGGTAATTGTAATTGGGGTGATGGGTCTCGGAGCTGTTAGACGAGAAGGGTAAGGAAAGTATTGTAACCGTTGCAAAACAAATATCTGGTGCGTGGCAACACACAACTTTCCGCCACTCCTCAAAGTCCTCGATCTGCTGTTACGTATGTTCATCTCCATTCATCGTACTTTTATGGAAACATTTACTGAGAACAAAGTGTAGGTACCAGTTAGTTGAGAGCACTCTGTAAGTTTGATCGAAATCATTGGAGTTATTTTGGGGAAAACTGATTAATTATTATTCGAGAAATCGCGTTTTTCAAGCTATCACGGCTTATATCTCCGTTCAACAAATATATACATAATCACGAAATACAAAATGTGGGTATAGGTTTTTTTTTGTTTTTTTTTTTTTTTTAAATTCTCCTCAGTGGCGCCGGGACTGCCCAAACTGCGGCCACAACTGCGCCTATTGTGTGGGCGAGCATGAGCCCTCTGATGTTTGGCCAATTCCACTCCCTGCTCCTGTGGGGGTGTGGTGTTCTCTGATGCGGCGTCCACAACACGTCTCCACCGCGTTCTCGCTCACAACGCAAGACGACCTTGTCGTCGAGCGTATCAACAATCTCGATTCCCGGACGAACCTGGTACGTGTCTATCTCTTCGTCGGAGAAATGTGAGTCTGTGAGCTCCCAGTCGGAGTCCATTGCTTACAGAACGATTTTAAATTGAGTTGACAGAACCCCAATAAATAATAGAACGATAATAATAATATGATAACGAGCGCAGAAATGGAAACAGATCGAGGAAAACGAAACACAATCGAACATGGCTGCCAACAAAAATTTTCAGATAATTGAAATAACAGGTCGGAAATAAATAAACACAGATAATAAATAAATAAATATCTGGTGCGTTGCAGCACACAACTGTCCTTAGCTCTACGTCAATTCACTTTCTATATGGCTTTGTCTACTTAATCAATTCATTTGAACTTGGTCAAACAACACTTCACGGCAGCAGGAAGCAGTAGCGCGAATTTATTGTGCTGCTCGTACTCATTCTAGAACCATTACTGAGCAATTGTTACACAGATAATTAATGAGGCTGTAAGCATTAATTTTTTGAAGAAGGATAGTAATTACTTTTGCAGAGTTATTGGGTAAAAACTTTTAGAACTAGTAGTAAGAGAAACGGCGGTAGTTGAAAGTCGGGAATTTCTGTAGTGACCCCCATGTATCTCATGAGCGTTTTTAAGCACTCACCCTATAGGTATTGGATAGGACAACAATACCAATTTTCTTCAACATTCTACCAACATTCCAGCGGAGTTTATAAGGAAAAACCTGCGCTAAAAACGCTTTTCGTCGAACATTTTTATCATTTATTGTGCTGCTCTCGTCATTTTCCCACGAATGAGAATTTTATGGTATAATTGTCTTATGAATAGCTATCAATATAAAAAATGTAATCAAAATCGTTAGAGCCGTTTTTGAGAAAAAAAATATTTGGTGTTTTGATCACTATATCACTATGATAACTGTAGTTAACTTTCGGTGGATTTGGTTCAAACCCTTATTTTTGCCTCCCATGGTAACGTGTATGCCAGCCATCAAGTTTCAGCTGATTTGGTACGGTGGTTTTCTCTAAAAACCGCGCTAAAATAGGTTTTGTCGAAAGTTTTGGTAATTTATTGTGCTGCTCTCGTCATTTCCCCACAAATGGGAATTTTATGCTATAATTATCTTATTGAGAGCTATCAATATAAAAAATTTAATCAAAATCGTTAGAGCCGTTTTTGAGAAAAAAAATATTTGGTGTTTTGATCACTATGATAACTATAGTCAACTTTCGGTGGGTTTTGTTCAAACCCTTATTTTTGCCTCCCATGGTAACGTGTATGCCAGCCATCAAGTTTCAGCTGATTTGGTACGGTGGGTTTCTCTAAAAATCGTTCAGACACACATACACACACACAGACTGACTGACACACACACACAGACACACAGACCATTGTCCCAAATAGTGTTTTTCGGACTCAGGAGGGTCTGAAACGTAAAGATCTGAAGAGAACTCAAAAGTTTTTTTCAGCCGATTACATAACTTTCCTTTCTACTTTGTAGAGCCAAGGAAAGTAAAAACAGATCGAGGCGAGCGAATCACATTATTTGACTGATATAACAGCTAGCGTCAAAGTGAATTGATGAACGCGTCTTCGGGAGTTAACGAACGATTTGACTTAGTCAGCCTTTAAGCAAGCTAGCAAGTGACATTGATAAACCGGCCCTTAATGAACTACTGGAGAAACTAGATTTAAAGTAAACTTAGAAAACTGATAAACAGCACGTCAAGATGGCAAAGCTCCCCGTCCAGACCCTTCCTGTAAACTGCCATGGCGTTGGAGAGTGTGTTCCCTTCCCCCTTCGTCTGACACGGACCCAATGGGTCTCTAGATATGTGAATTGGTTTTAGGACGAGAGCAGAGAGTGCTGAGTAATACAGGCATTTCCTCATCCACCAGCATGTTGGTTGTTGCATCGATCCGCTGTGAGTCAGGTCGTTCACATGCCTCTGGCTCGCAGTCACACTTTATGAAGCTCCTGAGAAGGAATTTGAAGAAGGCGTTCCGAAGTGCTGGTCTGAGGACTGAGCCATGTGGACGCCCCTTTCCTATCGATTGACATGTCTGCATTCGATCGTAGCAGTTTTTGTTGTCAGGTAACTTCTGGTAGGTTAGGCGTCAATCAGAACTGCTACGCCGTACTTAGCTGATGCCTCCAGGGCAACATTGCGGGTTTCAACGATGACATCTTGTTCGTACTGTTCGCCTGTGAGGTATTGGCCAAGTATGAAAAGAAGGCTGAGCAGTCTCTGTGTCGCAAGTCTGACGGATTGCTGTCACGTCCCTTTAAATGGGCGGGGAGTGGGGAACTGTCTGGCCAGCAGACAGGTATTAAATAAGTTAAGAAGAGCTGGTAATGGTCTGCTCAGCTCTCCACAACACATTGCTTTCAATGCTACCATGATCCGTGAGATTCGATGGGCTTTAAGATCGCTAGGGACTTGCTAAGGTAGCTTGTTGTGTAGTCGAACGTCTGGCTTGCCAGGAGGGTCCATGATCAGCCCTCGAAAGAAGGGTTTCCAGCGAACATACGATGCTACAGGCCCAACCTGAGTCACTTGGCACCGCAGCTAAACCCTGCTCTGGTTAGGACATGGGTCCAATGTGTGCCATGGCGAAATGCCATTGGTCCTGCAGCTCTGGCGGAGTCGTATGGCCTGCAGGACACATTCGCTTTTCCTATGGGTTCTGCGACGTACCTTTTCTTGTCGTGCGTGCTGGTGATCGAAGGTGCGTTGCAACGGAAATAAGTTATTTGAATATCGGGCAAGTGAAACTAAAATATATTCGAACAACTTATAAAAAGAAAATAATCCAACTTGGGGAACGATAACAAATTAATCTTCTTCTGCCTGTTACTGAGAGCGATCGTAGATGTCGTCGAGGTCGGAGGAGACAGGAGCTATCAGTCCGGCTAGCGGCGCGCGAATGACGCTCCGGGCAAAAAGAGGTGGCGGGCTAGCCCGTCGTTGCGGCGTTAGGTGAGCCCAGCCCGTACCGAGCTCGCTTCTGCCCGTTATGGTTGTGCGTCCCGTCACATCACCCCTCCTCCAGGAAAGGGTTGGAGCTTGGAGAGCCGGTATGGAGAGTGTCGCTGAGTATTCCAGTGACCAGGAAGAAGTCCCAGCCGTCCGGGTGCTGATCTAGGTGAGGTGTGTGTTCTGAGCATGGAGAGCAAATGTGCGTATGGTTGGCCTCCCGAAAGTGGGGCCCTATGTCAGAAGTCCTTTGCGGTGGAAGTTACGGTGGAATTACTTCATGGATTGGGGCGTTGAGCAATGTATTTTTTCAGCTGACTTACATGGGCCAGCTTATTGTCATCCAGATTCGTGATGTTACGCAGTTCATAGGTGACCGGGGACAGTTTTCTAACGATTTCGTATGGATCCGAGTACTTGTATGACAATTTTGAAGCTATGTTTTTTATCTTATTTGAGATAACGTATGTCTTCAAAAGAACGTGATCACCGATATCGTATTCAACATGCTTGTGTTTGGAATCATAGTTTCGTTGCATTTTCTTGTGTGCCCTGACCAAGTTATCATAAACTGTGTGCCACAAGTCGACTGTTGGTGTGTCCTGGCGTCCGGAAACAACATTATTTTCGTCCCATCGCAGGTTCAGTGGGGTGAGCAGTTCCCGTCCTAGAAATATTTTGGCCGGTGTGTAACCGGTGCTGGAGACGATAGCAGAATTCAATGCTGCTTGTATGAACGGTAAATCCAAGGACCACTTGGTGTGATCATTGGCGTGGTAAGCTGTGATGGCTGACTTCATATTCCTAATCTGGCGCTCCGCAATATTTGGATTTGGGTAATGCCTGATGAAACGTTGATGTTGGACGCCGTGTAGAGAAAGAAAAGATGCAACTCGCTTGCTTGTGAAGATTGTGTCATTATCAGAGGCTATAGTCGACCAAAGTCCGAAGATATTGAAAATTCGTGTCTTAATGCACTCGATGACTGTGGCTGCGGTAGCTTTTCGCAATGGTGAAAGGAAAACGAACCTAGTGAATCCATCAACTGCTATGAAAATGAAGCGATATCCTCCTGATAATGGTAGGGGGCCTGCAATATCGATGAACAGTTTTTCGTTGGGCCGTTTACACATGTAGGAGCTTAAGTGTCCTTTTGCTCCTCGCTGATCCGGTTTTGCCCTATGGCAGGTGAGGCAGGTTTGGACCGCTTGGCGCACATGCTTGTCAACGCCGGGCCAGTAGAACACTGCTTTAATTTTAGCCGCTGTTCTGGCTGCCCCCTGATGACATCCGTACAAAGATGTGTGGAAGTATTCGAAAACGAATTGTTTCATGTGCGCGGGGAGCGCTAGCCTGTAGCTTCCTGCCTTAGTTTCGTATACTAATTTCCGGTCCAATATTTTGTACTTATCTACAGCTTCTGCACTCTCAAGCTGACGAAGGATTGAGCGCAATTGAGGATCTTTGGCCTGCTCACGCGCGATATCTGTGAAGAGCTGTGGCACCGGGTGAGTTAAGTAGACCGAAGCTGTGTCCGGCTGAACCATACTATCTTCGCTGGGTGGGTACCGTGAAAGGTAATCGGTAAAACCGTTGTTGGACCGCGAAATGTGGTGGGCTGTGTACCTGTAAGGCATCAATTGAAGCTGCCACCTGATCAACCGTCCTTTCTCTTGTTTTACCTTGGTGAGTGTGGTAAGGGCTTTATGATCCGTATAAAGGTCGAATCTTGTGGTTTCTAGATACACTCGAAACTTTGAGAGTCCAAAGATCACAGCCAACATTTCCAATTCATAGGCGCTGTAATTCCTTTCGGCTGGCTTTAACTTCCGACTGGCGAATGCTACAGGGTAGATCCCTCGATGTTGTGCCTGAGCCAAACAAACCCCTAGGCCTACGGTGCTAGCATCCGTGAAAAGGCAAAACCTTTTACTGAAATCGGGTGTTGCGAGTATGGGAGCTGTAGTTATTAATTTGCGCACTCCTTGCCAGGCATTCTCACATTGGCTTGTCCACAGGAGAGTGGATCGTTTAGCCCGAAGGGAGTTGAGGGGCTCCACTACTGTCGCAAGATCTGGGAAGAATTTAGCGAAAAAATTTACAGCCCCTAGAAATTTACTGATGTCTTTTGGAGATGTAGGTTTGGGAATAGCCAGAAGGTTCTCGATTCGTGCAGGGTTCATGATTATTCTGTTGTGTTGAATAATGTGGCCCAGGAATTCTATGGATTGCCGGGCGATGGAAGTTTTCGTCAAATTGACGGTCAGTTTAGCTTGTTGTAGACGCTCCAATACAGTCCTGATATGATCCAAATGATCGTCAAGCGTTTTTGAATAAATGAAAACGTCATCTTGAAAATTGAAGACAAATTTGTACTTTAGGTCTCCCAATACGTCGTCCATTAAACAGCTGAGAGCTTGGCTTCCTACTGCAATGCCAAAAGGCAACTTCGTATAACAGTATGTTCCGAAGGGTGTTTGAAACGCTGTTAGTCGCTGACTTTGATCGTCTAGAGGTATTTGATGGAAAGCTTGATTGAGGTCCAAGGTTGTGAAAAAATGCGCGTTATGCAAAAACATAAAGGCACTTTCGACGGTTGGAAGCGGATATTGAAAGTATTCTATGTTCTGGTTGAGTTTGCGGTAGTCCACAACCAGTCGCCACCTTTTCGCGGGGTCTTTACTTTTTTTGTCGACCAAAAAGCAAGGTGAAGTGACGGGTGAATGTATTTTCCGAATAGTGCCGTTTTCGAGAAGTTCGTGTAAAATGTTTTTCATCGCCTCCATTTTTGGGGGACTCAGTTGGTATACCGTACGGCATGATTCTAACCGTGCGTCCTTTGCCAAGGTGATGCTGTACGTCATTCGATCCGTACACCCGAGCTTGTCTGAGAGGACAGAGGGAAATTCTTGTTGTAATGCCTTAAGGATGGCATTGTGGTCGGCGTCGTTGGGTGTAGACTGCACTTGCTCGGTGGTTGGAACAGTGGTTCCAATGAGTGCAAAGTTTTTATTCGTGAAATCGAAAGAATAGGAAGCGCCACTCGGATTGAGACTCATCGTGGTGGCTTTCATGAAATCAAAACCGAGAACACAGTCAAGCGGCAAGTTTGGGACTACGTAAAAGGAGAAATCCCACCCGCAATTTTGAATAGTAATTGGCAGTTTGACTATTTCTGTCACGCGTGAGCGTGAAGAGTTGGCAACAAGTATGTCTACCATGCATTTTGTGACAGGGGGTTTCTTATGATGCTTCAGTAGAGTATGGAAGGTTGGTTGGCTGATGCAGCTTATGGAAGCCCCCGTATCAGCCAGCGCTGTAACTGGGATTTTGAGCAGGGAAATTGTCAGTTTGTTCGTAACCGCTGACGTGGCCGAGGTAAGAACCCGCAGCACCGTCGAAGGATCGTTTCCCTGGCCAAAATCCCCCGCAATTAGTTTTTTTGGTTCTTTTGTATCCCCCGTGACTCAGCTTTGTTTTCTGGCTTAGGAGAAGACATTTGTTCGGCTGGTTGAGCGACAGGGGGAGTCTGGAATGCGAATGGGTACATTGTGTAGTATGGCCATGGTGGCGGAGGGTAGCTCGCTTCCGGCTGCGCAAAATGCACAGATTCTGGCTTGAACTTAGTTGTCCAGTTCGGATTACTCTGCCGAAAAGAGTTAGCGTGTTGGGATGGAGCGCCTTTATTAGTGCCTGCTTTGTTCCATATGACTTGCCTTGGGTGTTAT
This sequence comes from Pachypeltis micranthus, assembly GCA_020466155.1. Lineage (NCBI taxonomy): Eukaryota > Metazoa > Arthropoda > Insecta > Hemiptera > Miridae > Pachypeltis > Pachypeltis micranthus. The sequence goes on from CM035769.1 coordinate 48,785,458, forward strand.
AATCCGACCTAGACTGTCCATATGTAGTCCCCTTACCGTTATTGCGCCATTTGTGCGTTCGAGAGCTTTGTCTGTGTTGAACTGGCGAACTAGATCGGGAACTGTGGGAAGGGGATTGTGAGCCGTAGTGCTTTGGTTTGCGAAAGTTTGCCCTGGCAAAATTGGAAAGATCACTGAGGTCCTCTCGTGATTTGACCATCGAGGTGTGTTTTTCCAACTTTTCTACATGGTCGATCAATGAGTCAAGCTCCTTCAGCGTGGTGGGAGTCGACTGAAATTGAAATCTCCCTCTTGTCTGATCGTGCACTCCCGCTAAAATGATTTCAATGATCTCCGCGGGCTCGTGGGACTGTAGGATGATGCTGTATTTAGTAACATCTTCCACGAATTCTCTGAATGTTTCACGAGAATTTTGCGGACGGAAAATGTATTCGAGCTGAAAAGACATACGTGTTTTAATGGATGTAAGGCTGTCCAGTATTGTTTTAGAAACGAGCTGGAAGGTTAATTCGCTGCGATTTCTTGTTTCTCCTAGTAGGCGTTGGAGCAATTTAATGTGTTGCGTCGTGGCAATGCGTTCGAGGATCGGTACAAAATATTGTTCGGCTATCATGTTGACGTCGTAAAGAGCGCTTAAGAAACGCAGAATGCTGCTATTGTCGTGTTCTTTGAGTCGAGGAATGTACCGAAGTTTATCTTCGAGGAAATGAGGAATTCCTGCGAAAGGATGGGGCGTTATCGGCATTGAAAGCGACGGGTCAAGGAGCAAGCTCGATGCCGGTGTCGCTGCAGATTTGAGAGCTCCCGTATCTCTAATATTTAGATACACGCGCTCGCCAGTACCTGAAGGAACCGACGAGAGTTCAACATGGGCGAGTCTCTGAGACAGCTGGTCATAGGCCTTGGTTAACTCCTCCATTTGCTGCTTGAAAAAACTCGAATTATCAAGAGCCTCCTGTCTTAGTTGTGTCATCTGAGCCGCGAATTGTTGCTCAGATTCGGCAAACCTTTTCTCTAAAACTTTGACGTTCTCCGCCAATTGTTTTTGAGCTGTGGATAGTGAAGCCACCTCCTGGGCATTTTTGATTTCTGCTCTACAACCCTGACATTTCCACTGCGCTTTCCTCTGTCCTTCCTTAGTCCAGTTCTCTAGTGTGTAGCCGACACAAACGGCGTGAAAAAGTTTGTTACACACTGAACAAAGAGATGCTTCTTTCTGCTCCGAGATTTGTTTTTTACAGGCAGTACAAGTGTCCATTTTGTATGTATACAAAGAAAAATGCAAGAAGAAAACAAAAAGGTGTACGGTTTGTTCTGCTACCAGGTGCGACGTACCTTTTCTTGTCGTGCGTGCTGGTGATCGAAGGTGCGTTGCAACGGAAATAAGTTATTTGAATATCGGGCAAGTGAAACTAAAATATATTCGAACAACTTATAAATAGAAAATAATCCAACTTGGGGAACGATAACAAATTAATCTTCTTCTGCCTGTTACTGAGAGCGATCGTAGATGTCGTCGAGGTCGGAGGAGACAGGAGCTATCAGTCCGGCTAGCGGCGCGCGAATGACGCTCCGGGCTGAGGTGGCGGGCTAGCCCGTCGTTGCGGCGTTAGGTGAGCCCAGCCCGTACCGAGCTCGCTTCTGCCCGTTATGGTTGTGCGTCCCGTCACAGTTCTCACCTTGACTTTCGGCTCTTTTGATGGCGGGGTAGATACCATTGTGCACACCTGATGAGTCTCAACTCTTCGTTCTGACGCATTTGAAGCTTTTCGTTGCCACCCAATGACAGAAATAGCAGGCGTTCGATGGTGTAAGTTGGCTTACGTTGGCATAGTCATTAAGGAGGTCTGGCATGCGTCCCTCTGGGCTCTTGTATCTGGAGCAATATTGTCCCCTCGAACGGAGGGTCCAGCGAACATTCGACGTTCCAGGCCCAGCCCCATAGCACCTAAAACCTGCTCTACATTCGCTTCTCCTATGGTGGACGGGCCATGCCTGGCCCAAAGGCTCTCAGAGCTCTCCAGCCTCTGATGGAAGGTTTAGATCTCGTCTCACTATAATCTAGTCAATTACACTGTAGTACAGTCTTCCGTTACCTACGGTCTTTCCTATTTCGAGGCCTACAGCGTCCCCACGAAATAGAATTAGCGTCTCGAATGCCGCGGAATTCATTTCGTCTCCCTACGTAATAAAACGAGGAAGGAAAGCCGTGTGATGCCCAACGCATGTTATTTGTATTCGCTTTCTTTCGTCCGGTCGTGTTTAAAACCGAATGGCGGCAATTAAGCCCCCCACCCCCACCCCATTTATGGCCCCATGTATGTCTGGGTTGAATAAACGTCCGAATGAACGGGGGCACTCGCGGAGCGAATGGGTCCTCACGTGAGGCCGTTTGGCTGGAAATATTAATTGAAAGAACTCTGTAGGTGCGTTATGGGGTGAAATGGTGGCGGCGGCGGGGGGGGGGGATTAAATGGGGCGGAAAAGTGGAAAACTGGGAAAGCCGAGGGAAGACATTTGTGTGATGGTCAGAGGCAGGGGGGGGGGGATCCTCCGGCAGTTGGGTTTTGTGAAGCTGAATGTAATAATTAATAGTACAAATGTTGAAACCCGCGAGAAGGTTGTTGTATGCGCTCCCTCTTCAACAACAATCTCTCACTCTCACTGACCATCGGTCGTATAATCTCTCCTCCCCCTCTCACTGCTTCCCTCGCATTCACCCCTTCACCCGCCTCTTTTTCACTAGTTGCTGCAACAAACGCCGCCGCTGACGGTGAAATTGGTGAGAATAGCGGGAAGGTTATTGGGACTCCCCACCCCCCACCCACAATTACCTCGGCTCGCCGTTCATCATTAACGAGCCAAGTCGAGGTGAGCGGTGAATGGAAGAGGCGGCCGGAATATCGCGGTGGCTTTCTCCCGCTATTTGGTGTTCTGCTGCTGCTGCTGCTGCCGCTGCTACTGCCGCACCCGTGTGCTCTATTACATTAAATTGGAAGACTAATGGCGAATGTTAGATTGTGGTGGGTGGGGGGGGGGTGGCGGTGGAGGGTGACCTCCCTTAATGGTTGACTCGGCTCAAAAATCCCCCGGGCTCCGGCCGAGTCGGAGGGAAAACGCTTCCTTTGGAGAACAGATAACGTGTTTCGGCCTCGCCCTCTGGAACGAGCCTTCGCCTCATTTGTCTTCCATTTACCGATGATTCGCCGAGTTTCTTCCTCGCGCTCCTTCCTAACTGATTTCCCTTCAACCGCTCAACCTTTGGGCATCGGGAAGAGATAAACGGCAGATGTAGCTGGTGCTACACAACTTTGAGAAGGAAAGGGCTCCGAACGCCCTAAGGGCCGTTTCACCAGTACTCGGTCTAGGTAATGTGGCCAATACTCCCAATCTGAGGAGTAATGGAAGCAAAGCTGTTGATAGATGCCATGAGAGAAGGGGGGAATGAATGAATGAATGGTTTATTTATCAACCAGGGAGAATTGGGGCCATTAGGCCCTCTCTTCCACTCTCCCTGCAAAACAAACAGCTTTTTGCTTATATAAATAGTTTTCTTATAAAGTAGTGTGCTCGCAGACTCGCTTACAATATGCAAAATAACTGCTAATTCATTAACACATTCATACCAAATCAATTACATTCGTGCAAAATAAATTACTTTCACTTCAAATAAATAACTAATACTCGCAGTCACACACTATTCATACCAGCTGGTTGAGGTGGGTGAAAAACCCCAGCCAGCCTCGAGCCTACCCTCCCACAGACCTCCTCTGAACTCGACATGCAGAGCGTTTGGACAGTGGAGGTCCTGAGACGGCCCCTAAAAATGAACAGAAAGGCAAAACAACTCATAGTAAATCAATAAATATCTGGTGCGTAGCAACACACAACTTTCCGCCACCCCTTTAAGTTCGAACACCACCTACATAGGCGGGCGCTATATCTTCGTTCAACGCACTTTTACAGGAACATTTATGGAGAACAAAATGTACGTACTAGTTAGCTGAGAGTACTCCGAAAGTTTGATCGAAATCGTTAGAGCCGTTTTTGATAAAATTGGAATACCGATAAATTAATATTCGACAAATCTCCTTTTCTGAGTTAACTTGGCTTATATCTCCGTTCAACATATATATACAGAAATAAGTATACAGAACGAAATGTTGGTATGGGTGACTAAAAGACACTCCATTAGGATTTATCACATCTGGTGAAACATTTAACCTGGAATTTACGGAAATGTTAGGAAAAACGTTATTTTCAACACATTTTGATTTTTATCTCTGTTCAATGGACCGTCACAGGAACATTTATTGAGAGGAATATGTAGGCATTAACTATTTGAAAACATCCGGTGAGTTTGGTGAAAATCGCTGAAGCCGTTTTGCCCAAAAGCGTAGTAAACCTATTTTTGCTTCAGGGGCCCATACCTCCGTTCACCGTATTTTCATGGAGATATGTATGGAGAAGAAAAGTTAGGTATTGATTAGGAAAAGATAATTTGAAAGTTTAATCAAAATCGTTAGAGCCGTTTTCGAGAAAAATGCGAAAAACCCTAGATTTGGTACATTTTCGTCCCCCCCCCCTTCGCATCGGCCGAAATCGTCCGTAACCTTATTTTGGTGTCTACAAAAAATAACGAACAAAACAAAAAAAGAACCAGCTCAATCGGATCAGCTGTTCTCCCGCAAATCGAACTACAGACACACGTTTCAGACCCTACTGAGTCTAAAAAAACCTCATTTCGGCGCGTGGTCCGTGTGTGTGTCTGTAGTTCGCTTTGCGGGGGAACGGCTAGTCTGATTGAGCTGGTTCTTTTTTTGTTTTGTTTGTTCTTTTTTGTAGACCTCAAAATAAGGTTATGGACGATTTCGGCTGATGGGAAGGGGGGTGGGGGACGAAAATATACCAAAAACTAGGGTTTTTCGCATTTTTCTCGAAAACGGCTCTAACTATTTTGATTAAACTTTCACATTATCTTCTACTAATCAATATCTAACTTTTCTTCTCCATACATATCTCTATGAAAATACGGTGAACAGAGATATAAGCCCATGGAGCAAAAATAGGTTTTTTACGCTTTTTGGCAAAACGGCTTCAGCGATTTTCCCCAAACTCACAGGATGTTTTTGAATAGTTAATACCTACATATTGTTCTCAATAAATGTTCCTCCGAGAGTCTATTGAACAGAGATAAAAATCAAAATGTGTCGAAAATAACGTTTTTTCGTTCATTTCCGTAAATTTCAGGGTAACTTCTTCACCAGATATGATAAATCCTAATGGAGTGTCTTTTAGTCACCCATACCCACATTTTGTTCTCCATAATTATTTCTGTATATATGTGTTGAACGGAGATATAAGCCAAGTCATCTCAGAAAAGGAGATTTGTGGAATATTAATTTATCGGTATTCCATTTTTCTCAAAAATGGCTCTAACGATTTCGATCAAACTTTCTTAGTACTCTCAGCTAACTAGTCCTTACATTTTGTTCTGTATAAATTTTCCTGTAAAAATGCGTAGAACGAAGATATAGCACCCGCATATGTAGCTGGTGTTCAAACTCACAGGGGTGGCGGAAAGTTGTGTGTTGCTACGCACCAGATATTTTAGACTCAGTAGGCCTCAAAACGTAAAGAACTGAAGAAAACCCAATATTTTTTTTGAGCCGATTATTATACTTTCCTTCCCTTCGGGTAGCGGAAAGTAAAAATAAAGCGAACTGCTGCGTTTCTGGAGTCTCCTGATGTGCTCACCATTCAAATCACGCATGGACACTGTCGCATAATCTAAGATCGGGAAGATCAGCGATTGTACCTACACATGTTTGTAACCTGCAGATCCCAGGATAGTATGTTCTGAACTACGACCCCCAAACTCCTCACATCCTCTACGGATTCTGAGGGACCATCCCAAATTAATTACATTCAACCCTACATTTAATTTACCTTTCGTACAGCAGGAATACTAATAATTGGCACAAATTAACACAACATACAATAATTTACTAAAAATGTTAACACTAAATACTGAAGTCAAAAGAAAGTAAGGAGTGCAACGAGAGCGTGGGACGTGCATATTCCTTTAACACAACATTATTCGTGAAGTCAAACTCATCAACATTCTCATTATACAGCTTTGACCCCTGCACGACGAAGGATCGTGCCAGCAGCGCCGTTCTGTGCCTAGGAATGACCAGCAGTTTATTCTTACTCCGGGTGTCTCTCGATGTCATGAGCTCGACATTGTCATAAAGGTAGGCACCTTCAGCCGCTTGCGCCCTCGCATCTTCAACCAACCAAGGTGATAGCAATCGAAAAGGCTTGTTACGCCTTCTGGTCAAAGGGCAAAGGAAATGCTGACACTCTCCAGGAGGGATCTCAGGGTCTTGATTAGCTTCCTCACTGGACACTGCCCACTCAGGTATCACCTCAACAAGATGGGCATCTCAGAGGGGGTGGAATGCAGACTCTGTGGTGAGGAGAACGAGACGGCGGAGCACATCCTAGGCCTTAGCTGTCAAACGCTTTGAATATTTTGCCCGGGGAATTATTGAGCCCCATATCATAGCGGAATCTGCGGTGAAGGACATACTTGGCTTCATAAAGGGGGCGGGTATGTACGACGCCTTCTGCTAAGAAAGGGCCTGTGTCACGATAAGCCCAAGTGTGGCTGCAGTTAAGCGAAATGACCCGTAAAGTCAGGTTCAAATCCATCCCGTAAGAGGAACACCAATCTATAACGCGACCAAGATGGGCACTCATCTGCATACGACCCTTGCGGAGTCCCAACGTCGAGCCTCTCCCAAACTGACAACTCACCGTCGTTCTCTTTGACTGCCAAAAGGCGTCCCGACAAGTAGGAGATGAATTATGATAACGCAGTTCCAACGATCCTAATCGACTGCAGTTTGGCGAGAAGAATATCCCGGCGGACCAGATCGAAAGCAGCTGAAGAATCCACCATCACCAGTATCATAACCTCCTTTCGATCCATCTCTGATCTGACTTTGTCAAGCACACCAACATGCGCAGTTTCCGTGCCAAACCCCGTATTGGGCCGAGAACGCTGATCGAAGGAAGTTCGGGTTAACTTCCAACGACAACGGGTTTCCCTCGATTTTCCTCCTCCAACACACACCGCTCTTCCCAGAGACACTCGTCTCCCAGTGGTCGCACAGACATTCCGCTATCAGCTCTCGTCCCAGTAACAGCTCGCACTTGCCTTCCGATACAGTTTCCCGCACCAGTTCACGCGTATTCCGAGTACTCCCCTTGTGTCGCCCTTTTGTACCCGAACTCAGCACCATTGATTGCTCATATTGCACGTATAATACAGTTTTCTAACGCCCATCGAGTTTCTTTTCATTTCGTTCTGCAATTTCCTCTACACACAAATTATATCTCAAAATAACGTACATCACGACAAACTCTCATATATATATTTGCTTACGTAGCAACATAAAATTGAAAATTGCTCCAGTCGATCAACTTATGTTATATTAATATATTATTCTTCATTATTCCATTTTAAACATATATGTCTGTAACTTCAAAATTATTTAATGTGTTTATACAACTTCATTTCGGTTTATTAAACAAACAGTTAAAAAAATTAACAAAAACTCAATTTCGGTAGTTTTATCTCGCCGTTTATACGCCGTGTTTGGTATCGTTTTCAAGGTATCTTGAGATCCTGGGTCGAATGGAATGAGTATCAGACATGTATAACTGCGTATAGTGAATTTAGAGTAATTATATTGAGCCAAAGTCGACTAATTGAGAGAACTTGCGGGACAATAACCACAACAAAACTAATCGGTTCCTAATTTTTTCCCTGCTCGACTCGCAAGGTGGTGCCGATTGCCTATGTATTTGGTTTTCGTCGTTCCATTGTAGTCAGGTCATGTTTCGTGTGGTTCTCGGGTAATTCTCGATGCTGAATCGAATGGGATGGGTCTCGGAGCTGTCAGACTCCGTCAAGCTGTTCAAGAGAGTGTAATAATTTGCAGCATTTTTATTTATCAATTTATTTATATGCGTGCTTTTCAGTTATGTATGAAGAGTAGTGTTTCCTTATACTTGTTGTTGAACGTGTTAGTTGTTTTGTCTAGCCTGACCATTCATTTCTAGTTCCCTGAAACAGAAATTATCTTTCATATATTGTCGATCGGTGTTTTGGGACTTGTAACAACGTGTTAAAGTGCTTTGTGTATCTAGAGTGAACGTCAGACATCCAGGTATGTTTGTCGTACAGGGGGAGGGCGGGTCTACTGTCATGGGGTTTGCAGTTTTGCTATCATGCAAAAGGCCGGCCACTCGCGCATCATCTACCAAACCCTGACGTGCGGAGGTACGACCGGAATTTGGTGGAGAGCTGTTGCTTGTGTTTATACCGTGCAGGGGTTTTCACCACCTGAGGAACCCCGTCCCATCTGGCACAGGGTTTCTTGTTTCGTCCGCACTAGTGGCTCAAGACGTGCATGATGGGGAGTCTTTGAGAGAAAAGAAGTGGAGTCGCGCTTTGAAGTCACCGTGTCCCGTAAGGAACTGGCTCTTTGACAAGGATTCCCATCTCACTTACCATTCCTCTAACACGTCTCTCTTTCTGAAATCTTCCTTGGGAAAACTACCGTGAGTTATTTTCAAATGCCACTGACCACGTCAAGTTAACGTGTTCGAAGCGCGTCTTCACGTTCCTGCCTTCATCCCGTCGACGTCATACTGACGTAGATATGCCTCTCGATGAAGAAGTCTCATCCCTCAGCCCTTGGGATCGGTTTTCAATAAGTTCCCGTTCAATCGATTTCACTTCAAAGCGGCAAACCTACAAAATTCGTTTTCTTCCTCGTTCGTTCAAATTCACCTCATCAACTTCTCGACTGGAGAGAGGCCGTCCTTTTCATTCTATTTCCATAACGAATCCCAACAAAGGGCTTCAAAAGGAGAAGTCCATTATGCAGCCGGTGGGCGCCCTTCATTTCTCCGAGGCTCGAGGGGGTTGAAATAGAACGTGGAAAGGAACTCAAAGTCAACGAGAAGAGAATGAATAGCCAAAGACGCTACAAAAACCGTCTGGATAAAAGGTTTTTGCTGAAAAGAAAGCAATTAGCGGGAGATTAATGTTGTTTTCCTTAACGTCTCTACGAGCCTCACTCTGTCAATTGCTGAAAGAGTCCAGACTAGAATTATTAGGATTTATTAGTGGTATTTCATCGTCTGGCGTTAAACGGTCCTCGGCAGCTCTCGAGTGGAGCGTTAATTGCTTCGACCTATCGAGAATCAGAGCGAACGTCTCCTTCTTACTCTGAGATTCCCAATCGACCTTCTGTGGAGCTGATCTACACTCAAATGGAGTTGGAATTGTTGAGGAGCTGAAAATTAAAACTGTTAGGCAGTCGAGTAAAAATTTCAAGTGAGTTTGTGGTTACTATTTCCAAATTACGCGCGGTTCTAAACGATTAAGGGCATAGTTGATATTCCTCGGTGCAGGTAATAGTACAGATGAGGAAGCTCCTTATCACATCATAGCCCAGTGCCAGAGACATGAAAGGGAGCGATTTTTGGGATTTTGATCTATTACTTCAGATACTACTGGAACTTTCTCTTGCATCGACAAAACTAAAAATTTACTGAGAATAACGAAGTGATAACTTGATAATTAATGGAAAATATCTGGAGAACCATTTGAATTTGCCATGAGATACATGTAATTGTAATCCTCCTTCGTCAAATTTAATCTCATGCGAAAGGGTCTCAGTAAAATCAAATGTGGCAGTATCTTTTCTCTCAGAACTGCCTCAAATAGATAGATTTTGCACAGATGGTTCAACATAGTACAAACCTGGAATTATAAAATATTAAAATAGCTAAAAAAATGTTATAATTGAAAAAAGTATAATTTAAAATTGAATAAAAAAGGCTAACCAAATTTAATCTACGGAATAAGGCTTATCGCCAAAAGGAACGAATGAATTCTAAGAATAGTCATCTATTGACTGAAATTAAAATTTTGTTTACAAAATCTGGCAATTCACACTTGATATACATGGAAATTACAATTGAACATTTCACCTTGATAGTGATTTGCTGTTTCAAGAAAAAATGCTACAAATTATTACACAACGGTTTATTATTCTCGTGCACAGCTTGACGTAGTCTGACACCCCCGAGGCCCATACTAATCGATTCAGCATCGAAAAATACCAGTAAACCATACGTAACATGATCTGACTACAGTGGAACCAGGAGCCCGTAAGCAATTGGCAATGTGGCGAGGCGTGCTGGTGGGGGGTTTTAACGAGATGGTAGGTAGTACGTATGAAGGAACGATTACTTTCGCTGTACTGTCCCCCGGGTTCTTTCAATTATTAAATTTCGGTTCACTATAATTACTGTGATTTCACTGTTTTCAGTCTAGACGCAGTCGTACGCCTCTTAAACTCATTCCATCGACCCAGCACCTATATATTCCTAGAAAATGATACCATTGTGATAAAACTGACAAAATTGAGCAGGCAGGCACCACTAGATAGCTAATGGATAACGGATCAGCGCGTTTTGGTTTATTATTCATTCTGAATAATAACCCTATGTTTTCAGCCACGAATTTTTTACAACCCCCCCTCAAAATTTGATACTTTACGTTTCAAGACATGGAGATTCCAAATTAGCAATGTCCGTCCGCCGTCCTTTAATGTGGTCTAAAAAATTCGTTCTTTCGCACAAAAATCCCATTTGGTATCTAGTTGTGCCCGCTATCTTGGCAATCCAATCGGACGAAGCCCATGGTTGTTATGGGCAAAAAATGGTTAAAAAAATTACTCAAACTACTCAACTACTCAAAATTACTACTCAAACAATTCATTTATCACTCAGTTCATTTGAACTTGGTCAAACAACATTTCCAGCAGCAGAAAGCGAAATGGAGTATAATGTGGGAACTACAGCTGAAGTCAACTTTTCGTCATTAGTCCTCCCTCCCTCCCTCCCACCTATCATATCAAACTCAATCACTCGCTGGCTCGACTCGCGATGCCCTTTCAACTCGCAACGGGTTCGCTGGAAGCCCCCGTCCCAATTTCCCCGACTCTTTTAACCCGACGGGGCAGTGGAAGGTTAGGGCCACTTCCTCCGCACACCCTTCCATCGGATCATAAATGCCTACAGACATTTATGGGCGACTGGCGCCGGGTGAATATTTATTTTCCGTAGTTCCATTGTAGCCAGGTCATGTTTCGTATGGTTTACTAGTATTCGATGCTGAATCGAATGGAATGGGTCTCGGAGCAGTAATACTAGGTCAAGCTGTCCATGAGAATAATAAATCATTTGCAGTGTTTTGTAGATCATGTTAAAAGCATAAAACGGCTCAATTTTGACTCTGCGATTGTAAAAAAATCTTCTTGACCGGAAAAATTAACCAAAAAGGAATCCTGTAACATAACATTTGTATTAGCGGAACAATGAACACATCAGGATAGTTATAGAATTTGAATATTGATTAACCTACCTCAGCTGAATGAGAAACTTTCCTTTTGAAATGAAAAGTCATATTAGTCTTGCAAAACCAAATACCCTACCACCGACAGTACGTCCGCTGCAATAGCTTTGAATACTTCTTTCACAATCACAAAATTATTGTTCTTTAATGTACCTAAATCGTAAAAAAGTATGTAAACATAGAATATATAAATGTGTATGAATTATTGTCAGATAAGGTCGTCTTACCAACAGTAGTCGTATGATTTTTATTCTCTCTTTTTACTTTCCTTGGCTCTATAAAGTAGAAAGAAAAATTATGTAATCGCCTGAAAAAACAATTTGAGTGCTCTTCGGAAACTTTACATTTCAGAACCTAGGGAGTCCGAAAAACACTATTTGGGGAAATAATGTATGAGTACGTGTCAGCGATTTTTAGAGAAATCGGCTGAACTAAATCCCCTCAAACTTAATATCTAGCTTACAGGTTACCCTGGGACGCCAAAATAAGAATAGGAGCGAAACTAACTATAGTTATCATAGTGATCAAAATACCAAATATTTTTTTCTCAAAACCAGCTATAACGATTTTGATTACATTTTTAAAATAGATAGCTCCTAATAAGACGATAATACTGTAAAATTCTCATTCGATGAAAACGGACGAGAGTAGCACAATAAATTACCAAACATTTCGACAAAAATCGAGTTTAGCGTAATTTTTTCCTTATAAACTCCGCTCAAATGTTAATAGGTTCTTCAGAAAAATTAGGGTGGTACTCCAACCAAGAACCTATGCAATGAGTCTTTAATAACGCTGAATAAACATATAGGGGCTGTTCGATGCAAGCCAAATCAGTCTGGGTTTTTTGACCTCGGAATGCCTACAGCTGTCCTAACGGGAAGTCACTGTCTTCCCTTGCCCCCCTTGTTACCTGTGGGAATTCCACGTCCGCGGCTATTTCCCTGAAATGGGCCTCTCCTCCTTTTTCAGATTCCTCTCCACAAAATACAGCTCCTCCTAAACCCTTTCACCTAGAAACTCTCGCGAAAAACACTCGTCTCCCTGTGCTCACTCATCACCTCCCAATAATGTTTCCTGCGCCAGTTCACTCATACTAAGAGTCGTCTCCTTGTTTCGCCCTATGTACACAAACTCTACTCACTTCATTGCGCATAATACAGTCCTCTTCACGCTCACAGAGTTTTTTTATTTGAAACTTCACCCCTCGTCCTCTCGTGCGCCTAACAGGGGCTCCTGAAATTCCGGAATTTCAACCACCATTCACTTACTTTCATTTCTCAACGTTTTTATCTCATAATTCTGGAAAAGCGATTGTCATTGTTTTCAAAATAAAACATAACTGTGGATATAGGTTGCTGGAAGACACTTCGTAAAGGTGATCAAATCCAGCGACACTGTTACTCGGGAAATTACTAAGTTGTTCAAAAAACATTACTATCGACACATTTTCATTTTTATCTCAGTTCAGTGGAAAGTCAGAGAAACATGTATTATGAACAATATATAGGTATGAAATATTTACAAACAGTATGTGAGTTTGGCGTTAAAAATCATTGAAACCGTTTTGCCAAAAAGCGTAAAACCCTAATTTTTCACTTTTTAGGCCTCTATACCCATTCTCAGTATTTTCGTGGAGATATTTATGCAGAAGAAAAGTTGTGTACTAACTGGTAGAAGATAATCTGAAAGTTTGATCAAAATCGTTATAGCCGTTTTCGAGTAAAATACGAATAACCCTAGTCTTTGGTTAATTTTTCACCCCCTACCTTCCTTTCCCGTCCATGGATATCGCCCATAACCTTATTTTGGCGTCGACAAAACCAAATAAGAACCAGCTCAAGGAGGTTCAGCCGTTCTATCGGGTACTGACACACATTCACGGACCACGTGCACGATATTAGTTTTTTCAGACTGAGTAGGCCTCAAAACGTAAAGATCTGAAGAAACCCCACCTCGTTTTTGACACGATCACTGTACTTTCCTAACCCTTTGGATCGCGGAAAGTAAAAACGGGTTTACACCCTCATTAATTCTCTGTGCACCAATTTTCCAATAATGACCACACCGTGAGTGCGAGGAGCGCAATAAATTCCGAATCATTTAACCGCCGTGTAGTGACGTTTCAAATGTACCGAGTGAAAAATAAATTGATTTAGTAAAATAAGCCCTGAACTCGAGGGAATTGACGTAGATCTAAGGAAAGTTGTGTGATTCGGCGCACCTGATATTTTTTATTATTCTCTTGTATTTCCTGATGTTTATTCCTCAACTATTTCCTCTTTTAGAACCCAGCATGTGATCCCTCATCCAAGCACAAGGTGTTTCTGAGCCTAGCAATTTTCTTGTGTGTGTCATAGCTGTTATCTACCTTGTGTGCTTCATACTATGCCAAAAATTACTTTTTAAAGAAAACAATCTCTAGTCCTGCTGATATTCTGCTCACAACATTCTTAATTGCTCTCCTCTCAAAGAATTCTCAACCTCTAAGCCCTCAGCAACAGGAATTCGCCGTGTACAGCTTCTAAAAGATCTGGTACGACGCATCACACAACTTTCCTTAGCTTTACTTAAACGCCCTGGTTTTCATTGCTTCTGCTAACTAATTGAATTTATTTTTCACTCAATTCGTGTGAACTTGGAACTCAACGGAGGCAGAAAGCGGTTAGCAGAGTATTTGGGTACACCTTTAAGAAATGGTGATAAGTGAAAAGGTGGTTTAAATTCCTGGAATTTCTGAAGTAGTTCTTATATATTTTATGAGCGTTGTCAAACCAGAAAACGTATTTGACTGTCACCAAAAGACGCGTTCTGTCGGCAAGAATCAGAAATCGGTTAAATGTTGGTGGTCGAATGAGATGTCATTTCCGACGGTTGATTCTGGCCATCCATCACGGGAGAGATGGAGCTTTGTCACAGGAAATCAGGAATCTTCAGGTAAAACGTTGAGGTTTCTGGTGAAGAAGTTCGGCTCCTGACTGGCAGTTCACTCTCACTGCGGAAACGTGCGGGTATTCACGTTGATCCTTTTCGGCGGGATGATTACATTCTGATTTGGTCGACCTCTGTAGCACAAGTAAACAAGTTGCTACGCTCTATATTCGTTCTGGAATTGAAAACGGTGCGTTTCTTTGTCTGCTTTGTATGGGATTGTTCCGCTGAAGAACTGAATGCGTTTCGACTGTGGACAGGTTAAATCCCGAGCACCTGATGGAGTTATCGAATAACTCGTTTTCCCCTTGTCAGGTAAACTCTCATGAAACTCCGCTCCGGAATAGAAATTGAGTCGCTATGCTTTGAAATATGACGCCACTTCTTTCCTAAGATTGGTTTCAGAACCAATACCTCGAGAGTGTTTGTTCTTCCTTCAGTTTTCTGTTTGTAGAGCGCAGTTTCGTGCTCCGCGATGCCGTTTTATCTTCAGCAATTTCAATGCTAAGACCTCGATGGGTCCTCAGACCCACTCATCTTCCGTCCCTTTGCCTGCTGTTTCCAACCGATTTCCGCGTCGTCTGTTTGCTTTGATTCCGCTCTTTTCCGCGTCTTTTGACTCGTGTATCAAACTTTTCTCCTCATCTTTTGTTTGTCAACGCATTTACAAAATTGGAAAAAAAGGGATCCGATTGAAGTTTATTTTGGTTACGTTTAGGTGTGTTTTGGGGCTCTAAACAAACTTAAATTTATCGACTAGCCGTTCCTTGGTTATTGCTGTTGTGGTGCGAACTGCTGCTGCTCGTCGTCAGACCCAAAGTTCGAGCTGCTTTGACCAACCGTAGGTCAATTAACTCCTTTTCTTCCAACCGTCCCATCTCTCGCTCAAACAATCACGGGCCTCTTTTAGATTGAATATTACCAGGCAGGGTGCCAATGTACTCCCCTGAGGTCAGATACGTTCAATTGTTCTGTGAGTTTTTCTTCGCTCCTTGACTGGTCATCAGTGTTCCCCAGTCCTCTCGTCCATGCTGCGACTTGTGAAGGATATTGCCTCCATTTCCGTCGGCTCTCCTTCTTGGCGCTCTCTGCCATTAGTCGGCAAGAGCGGGAAGGGCAAGCGATTATATTTGCGAGGCTTTGAGCTGCCCTTTCAACTTCTTCACGCGCCTCTCCCTTATCAGCCAGAGTTTTTAAGTTCAGTGTTTTCCTCCATCGCTTGAATATTGTTGGATAAAGGTGAGCAAAGCGAGGAGTTCGATTCATTTATTTCATTTCTATTTATTCGATTAAATTCATAGTGGGTCTTTTTGCGTTGTTAGTTTCATTTCCTTATTTTCTCCTCAAGAAGAGTTATTTATTTATTTGATATCTGAGGTGAGTTTAGTTAGCTCTCGTTTGATTTATTAGATATGGCCCAGACACGAATTAGTGTAAAAACAAACCTCTAAACACCCCACAAATTGGTAGCAGAGCTTTCCTTTCCCGATCCGCCCCTCGCGTTACACGCTGTATTTCCGCGTATTTTCAGTAATTTCTTAGCACATGACAACGTGTTCCCCGTCGTGTTACGTTTTGTCTATGCGCATCGACCCTCGTTCCCCCTGTTTTTCTCAACGAGCTTCTTCTTGTCGTGATTTCCCCTTGATTCTTGAGTCCCTTGCGCAGCAGTGAGTAGTGTTGTCAGTGTTGTATGTTCCAGTATCAATCTTCTCACCCCCGCATTACCATGAGTCGATCAGAGTCCCCAGTCAGTCCCCGCCGAACCCTTCCTGACCCGTCATTTTGCGATAAATGTGAATCTTGTCCACTATACTTATCTAACTAGACACATCACAAAATAAAGTTCGACTATCATCCTTGAGGTAACCTTCAATGTCCACGCGAACTCTCATTTTCTCCCTCTTGCTTGTTACCCTAAACTCTCCCTCCCTCTCTCTCTCTCTCTCTTTCTCTCCCTCCTGATTATTTAACCAACTAACCAGCCAGCTTTTGGTATAATAATAGTTGGTCATAATAACTCTATGTTTTCAGTCGGGAAAGCAGTTGTTACGCAAATAAGCCGTGTTTAGTAGCATTTTCAAGGTATTTTTAGATGCTGGGTAGAATGGAATGAGTAACAGACTTGTACAACTGCGTATAGATCGAACACACAGTGAAATTATCGTAATCACAGTGAGCCAAAGTCTACTAACTATAAGAACTAGCGGGACAATACGGGGAAAGTGATCGTTACGGCGTCCCGCACCAATCACCCGTCATCTCGACGCGTCACACCGTGCCAATTGCCTACTGGCGCCTGGATTCCCGTCGTTCCGTAGTAATTGGGTCATGCATCGTATGGTTCACTGGTATTTTGCGATGCTGAGTCGAATGGGATGGTTTTCATAGGTGTGAGACTAGGTAAAGCTGTTCAAGAGGTAAACCGTCGTGTAATGATTTGCAACGGTTTTTTTGTGTACAATACAGTACTGTCTCATACACCACGGCCCACATATCCCCCCCCCCACCACTCACTTCTTTCCCCACCCAACAGCAGGCTTTGAATGACGTAGAAAGCTCTATTGAATATACAGCGGCTGCCGATCATTTAACGCCAAGTGACGTGGCCCAGAGCAATTTTTGGTTATTTAGTCAAGATTATCAAACCCCCTTGCTGTCAGTAGATTGGGTTCGGGTGCGTACATTAACAGCTGCGCCCGGCTTACAGGGCAATCCCACAGGAGCTGGAAATACAGGGGAATAAAGGGCGAACTAATAACTGGGACGGGCTGAAACTTTGGTCCAGGGCTTTCGGCTGTGGGGCGCTCCAAACGTCGTGATCTGAGTATAGTGGATATTATCATTTTAAATTAAGTCGCTGTCTCGCAGTCTCTGTGTTCACCTTCACCCAGTTCCCCACTGATGGAGATCGATACTCTCAATATTCTAATCACGAATGAAAATCGTTATTCCAATCGCATTTGGATCATATAGCTCTATGTATTCTTCAGCACGCCAAAATGAAAACGGTACGTGATAAAAACCTTTGAAGTGATAACAATTGGGGAGGAATACCGATGAAGATCACATTTCCGAGGCATCTCACGGTGCTGTCATCCCACTGTTGCTTTGTAGATGAGCGAGGGCTGAGGCTCATTCATGAATGAAATTTGATTGGGCTCAGTTTAGCGATTTTGACGCTCAGGCTCACGCCCTTGATCTCTCGAAGGATCTGGTTATTGAGGAAAATTGACTTGCGTTCGTAGCGGGTCGCTTCATGATCGAGGTGTTCTCTCTTAATCAATAGAGCAGTTAGTAATTTATAGTCTTAATGCCTTTTACGTGTATATATTGATTTATCAGCCGACAATAAGTCATACAATTCGGTGAGCAGAGGAGAGCGGAATCAGAAGAATGGGTTTCAGGTGACATATCAATTTCGGTTAGGACAGAGGATAAGTTTGGGTGGTGGGGAGGACGAGGCAGTGGACGACGACAGAGTCGGGTTTCCTGCGGAAGAAAGGGTTGTGTTTCGCGGCTCTGAGTCTCAGTTGGTCTCCGTTTAATGTCGACCCCATTGGACACAGCCGAGGGCCCTTCAAAATCCCTCGCCACTTGATAATTCGAGCTCTTCAGAGCCTGCGGTGTAATTGGCCAGAGTCCCAATCTCGAGGCTGAGGACGTCCCACGCTATCCCCATCTGGTTCAGGGCCGATTTTCACAATTTACTCCGGTGGCCATTTACCGCTCAAGCACTCGAAAGAAGAAACCAAGTAATAACGTTGATGGGCTCCTGAGAGTGGGTAGTGACAAATCCGGTGGGGCTGACTTGAAGGGGTCTCCTTCATAGGAGTCAATGTCGTTGCTCCGACCTCAAACGACGTGAAGGTTGTTCCATATAAGACTGATATTCGGAAGCATCTTCAGGGTCACGAGGATATTCACGTATCTTACCTGAGAAGGCTAAATGCAGCGAGGATGTACGCCAAAGAATGTAATGATGGTGGAAGTGGAAGGTAGTGGAAGAGTGCAGCCTCTCAAAAGGTGAGTAGTGTGTGGAGGTTGTGCTGTCAATCAACCAAGCACTCATGCCACTTCACCAGACAGAGATCCATCTATGTCAGGATCCTAGTCTTGACCAGGCATGGCGTGCATGTGTAATGTAATGGTTTCTAGGTCAATACACAATAATAAGCCCATCCGGGACTAATCAATCCCATCGGTGGCCATTCGATGAGCTTGATCTTGTTCCATTCCATTGTTACTGCTGGTTCCAATCAAACCCATTGATAGGATGTCACTTGCATATACTTGGAAGAATTTATCCCGTGAACATTCAGCCTTAGTGGTCGACATCTGTAGTGTTACGAAAGTGTGACAATATATCTGCTAAACCTGCAGTTGGGGGGTCCAGAGTTCCCTGGCCGTATTCCCTGCGTGCCCTTAAGAGTGGCACTGTGTAGTGTCGCCATGTTGTGCTCACCTTGCTGTTAGGGGTCCAGAATTCCACTGCCGTATTCTCTGCGTGTCCTGGAGGCGGACTTAAAGAAACACAATGTACCTCCAGGGTATTCAAAAAATCCTATGATGCGAACCCTCGTCCAGATTTAGTGGGTCGGCTCGAGGCTGGTTAGGGTTGTACAGGCCCTGGGGGGTGTGTTGTATGAATGTAACTTACTGTGGGCATGACAAACTAGGTGGATGTAATTTATACAGTATTAGGTGAAGTGATTGGGTTGGAGGTGCAAGGGGAATCCTAAAAATTTGAGGGGATGGAAAACGTTCCCATTGGACAGGGTTCCCAATGTGGACTTGTTGCGAGGCTGAAGCCAGTCTGAATCAGATCCATTCTTACGAAGGTCTTGGCTGCTTCCAGGGACAAGTCTACACCAGGTATATTCAGTTGTATGTCCGGGTGTGGAAGTAACCATGCTGGCTTCAAGGGATATTTTCCAAAAAATCGTTCACTCAGCCCATAACATAACGCTGCACCATGGATAGGCACGCGTAAGGTGGTTGCCACTGCATGGTATTAAGGTAACGGTGTAATCTCATCTCTACTGGACTTCACTCAGGGGTCCTGCGGACAGATGTCTTTGTGTCTGAGGGGTCGCTGGATGTTGGGATTTCTTTTCTTTTTTTTTTTTTACTTGTTGGGGCCAAGTTCCGTACGGACTACGCCAACCACACACCAGGGTTCTGGGGCCATATAGTTGTGATCAGTTACACAAGCAACTCTACGCACCCCCCCCCCCCGTATTTCAGTTGGGCATTTGTTAGCTGTTGTGTATTCAGCAGAGAATTGGAAAGTTCAGCTTCTGAAAGTCGGTTTCTGAGGTCCAGGTTAATAATCTCAGTGCTCTCATCTTACTGTATTTTTCACTATTCGCTCGTACATCATCATCTCACGAAATGAGCGGTAAAAGGAGAGTGAGCGTTTGTCGTATGGAACGGAGTGAGGGATGTGGTGGGAAATCCGGATATGCCTCTTTCCACAATATGCCGTGACCCTAAATAAACAAGACGTGTTTAGGGTGCCTTCTCACTCAGGGTAGACGCCCCCATTCATCTTACGTAATTAATTCCCTCACTTCTCTCTGCCCACGCGCTAATGCGCTCGTGGTGGTGCGTCGCTTCGAGCTAACCAAACCTAACTGTGGCCGTGTGTGCATTTCCCCGGCAAACAATATTTCCAGGCGGACGTCGTTCCTGAGCCCCGAGACAGAACGTTACGTCACCCACCCGAAGGAGGAAGTGGAGTAATTTTCGTCGCCGGAATATGTGGAGTTTCTTCGGGATGGTGGGGAGAGTCTCCTCTGGAAATTCCTTGTAACATGATTTGAAATGCACGGGGGGAGAGGGACGAAATGGCTCGCTCTCAGCTCACGTTATATTAAGTGGGGTGTGGAAACTTTGTTGGATGTTATAAATATCGCGAGGGAATTTATGCAGACAAGTGACGGCATGAGGTGATTTGTGTACTGGCAGAAGAAGAACAACGTTCATTGATAATGTACAAAAAAATAATGTTCAACTATTTAAACGAAACGATATTTTAATCGTCGGTCAGCAGTATGAGCCAGTACAAAAATTGAATATTAAAGGTAATTAAAGGCCACCATTATCAATTCTTCCAACAAAGAACAGTTACGGAAGAAATCTTCTCCTCTTCTCTCCCGCAGGTATTGTAGTCCTCGCATCTGAATGTCCCGAACAGTTTCACGTTGAGATGTAGCGTTTCACCACTTAAGCAAAAAATCCATCGAAAAGTATACAGGTCCAACTCCAAATCCTTCACCAAACTGGCTGACTTAATCGATTTTCTCGCGATTCTTCACTCAATTCTGGCTCAAGTTCCTCAACCTTCTCTTACGACTCTCAGTGGTCGATTCATTAATGCCACGAATACATTGCTGGCAACCTCATGCTCCATTGAGAGTCTAAATGCTCAGCCCAGGACACCCCGGGCTCCATTGCAGGTGAGCCAATCTCGTCACTTCATACGTGCTCCATGGGTAAATGTAGAAATAGAATCCAGTTCTGTTTCAAAATCCGTGTATCCGTTCTGTTTCAGTCCGTGTGTTAACGTAATTGAGAGAAAACCGCAGCACCAAATATGCTCAAATTTGATATCGGCCGATCTTTCATGCCCGAGATCTGTCACCTGACCAGTGCCCGACGTCATCTGTTCGTTCGTGGGATGAAATCTGACAGATTCAGATCTGTCACCGACGTTCGTCTGGCAGACTCGAGTTATCGGTCGAATCCGAAATATTTTCCAGATCGGTCACACATTCCGTAAGTTGATGCCATGGGGTTAGTGACTGTTCGTAGTAAAAAAAAGCGTAAATTAGCGCCTTTTGCGGCGGGTATTTTTTTTATTGCCCATAAAACGGCCAAAAAAAGACAAGCTTGGGAGAAGTCATGGGTTTCGGAAAGGAGGAAGTTTGGGCGCATGAAGTTGTTGAAACACCTTAGGGAGAACAACCCGCAGGATTGTGAACATTTTGCTAGCTCATCTCCCCGGCTCCCGTAATTCAATTCATTTGGTTTTTTGTAAATAAAAAACTACAACTAAATTTGAAAATACTATCTCCCCCCCCCCCAATTCTGGGTAAATATGCCACTGGGGGTAGGTGCCAACCAGTAATAATGTATTTACGAATTTATTAGGTTGTGGGGCGATCGTTTTTTGTAGTTACGAAAATTGTAGTTTCCTACGAATGAGTTTTGAATTACTTATGTGAAAACAGGGGAAAACACACGTGGACAACAGAACATCTTAACGTTAAGTGACTGCCCGATCCAATCGAACCACAGACATCACTTCCGAGAAGTCTGCAGGTTAAGGGGGACGCCCGACTACCATCTGCCAGATTTGAACTCTCGCAGATATCTGGTCGATTTTCACATCTTTCATCATTTTTTAACGCCCACTAACGCACAGATCTTTCCCACAGATATCGTTTAAAAACGCGATATCTGTCGCAGATATCTGCTCGTGTATGGCTGGCTATTCGTAAACATTCCCTCTCCCCATTGAGGTTCTCTCTTGTTCGCTCCCTGGAGAGTTTGATATCAGCCTTGTCTGCTTTTGACCAGCCACATCGCGCTAATAGGCAGCCCTGCTCTTCTCCTCCCACTCACCAGCCTCCTGGATCAAGTGGCCCGGTCGGCCCCCTCATTTCCTTCCATCCCTGTATGACATGGCAGAAACACAGTGTTACTCTTTTTACTTTCCTTGGCTCTATGAAGTAGAAAGGAAAGTTATGTAATCGGCTGAAAAAAAAATTTGAGTTATCTGCAGATCTTTACGTTTCAGAACCTCCTGAGTCCGAAAAACACTATTTGGGAAAATGGTCTGTGGGTCTGTGTGTGTGTGTGTGTATGTGTGTCTGTGAACGATTTTTAGAGAAAGCCACCGTACCAAATCAGCTCAAACTTGATATCTCGCCCGCAGGTTACCATGGGACGCCAAAATAAGGGTTTGAACAAAATCCACCGAAAGTTAACTATAGTTATCATAGTGATGAAAACACTAAATATTTTTTTTCTCAAAAATGGCTCTAACGATTTTGATTAAATTTTTTACGTTGGTAGCTTCTAATAAGATAATCATACCATAAAATTCCCATTTGTGGGAAAATGACGAGAGCAGCACAATAAATTATCAAAATTTTCGAAGAAATCGATTTTAGCGTGGTTTTTAGAAAAAACAACCGTACCAAATCAGCTGAAACTTGATGTCTAGCCTACAGGTTACCATGGGACGCAAAAATAAGGGTATCCTGGAATGAGTACGAGCAGCACAATAAATTTCGGAACTGTAAGCGCTTCCGCTTCCTGCTGCCGCGAAGTATTGTTTGACCAAGTTCAAATGCACTGAGTGGTAAATGAATTATTTAAGTAGTAAAAGCCATATAGAAAGTGAATTGGCGTAGAGCTAAGGAAAGTTGTGTGTTGCAACGCACCAGATATTTTCCTTTGCCAAGGACTTCAGACCAGCAAGCCGTTCCCAAACCAGCTCCAACGTGTCGGTAAAGAAAACCAGAGCTCCAAGTGCAGCCTGACTGTCCGACATAATGTGTATTATTTTCCATTTCAGGCCCTTCATGGGAGGTGCTGCATGCACACAGTCACTGCGAAGAGTTCTGCATGGAAAACTATAGTCAGCGCACCCAGTGGTAATGACGTCCGAGTCCCTGGCCCATAGACTCCTGCACGAAGTTAAACTTGAGCGTTTGCGGTCAGGGTCTTTCGTACCTTGGATTCTCCCAAGAGAAGCACCTGCACTGCTTGAGTATGCTTTCCCGCGTTTGATCTACCTCGACGTGGATTCAGAATTCTTGTTAGCGGAACTTTCTTCAGGCTAAAGGCGCTCGATAGCTGATCACCGCCTTCTGTATCGCCTCTTTAAGTAACGAGTTAAACTCCCCGGAGGTGCTGTCCAGAGTTAATTTTCTTGTCCCTCGTCTCTCAGCCCATTCTGTTTTCCATTGCATCTGCCCTTCTCAACTGCAAACTATCTCATGAACAGCCCACTCGCCAGACTCCCCCGTTCTGTTCTTCGTTCCATGCGCTACCGTCCGAACGCGGTTCACCGTCATCTTTGAGATCCGCCACAGTCTCATCGTGGACCTTTTTTTCATCATTAGTTTTCTTACGTTGGCTTTGACGCTACCACAGTATTGTACTTTTTACCTTTTTACCTTTCCGTTCTGAAATCGGGCTTCCCCGTATATGTATGTAAGTCTACTCAAGGTTTCAAAAGAAATAACACTTGAAAACCCGATAGATGTATCATTTAATGCGAAAAGTCGTTCCTTTATCACTCCGCCCGTTATCAGTTCAAATGAAACGTTAAACAATCGATAAGATTCGAATCGATTTAGTTAATAACAGAGGAAACTCACACGTAATAAACAATTTGGATTGGAAATCTGATTTCTTGATCTCTGCAGTCATGAGTTGAAATTTACATTAGGAAAGGAAATAATCTTCAAATTGCCAAAAAGTCATTTAGCGGCTGTTACTGTGAGAGGGGTGATTTAAAGGATCCCCCCTCCCCTCCCGAAATTTATAATTATCATTCTTTTCCACGTGAGCTCACTTTCACGGAAGAACTAAATGGCCTTTCGGGGTTGTAATGAATGTAATGAAGATTTCTCTTTATAGTTCCTCAGAGACTTTGAGGAGGGGAGCGGCGAATTTTTATAGCCCTCGCCCCCTGAACCATCTTTCGTTACTTTACGCCCTCGAAACTCGGGGAAAAATTAATTAAGACCGCGGAGGCTGAATAGTTGAACACTCTACGCGTTTCGTAAAATTACCCCTTTTTTTTCGAATGAAATTGCTCCTCGAAAGAACATCTGAACTGTCGACGTTTCGTGAATTATTATTAATTATTTTAGGGCTCCTCAGACCGCGATGTTTCTGACGTAGAAAAAGTATGGAGCAATCGTAATTACTGTGTGTGCTGGGTGCAGGAAAAAGGGAGAATAATAGAGGACTGTATTGATACACTGGGTTTAAACTGTCACGTGATAAGAGGTCGAATTGAGCAGCTAGTGGTGACATGTGAACTGTGAATTGTGGACTGTCTTGGTTTAGAGTCGTGCCTGAGGGGGTTCGTGTAGGAGTCCCCAAGGGGTGGTGGTAATGGAAGGATGGGGAGTGAACATTTAGGAAGCTCCAAAAGGAAAACCTGTTGTCGACTTCGGAAATAATTCTCAATGCCCCTTGTAAACAGGAGAGACTAATTGAACTCCCAGGTAAAGAAAAAAAAAACCGCCGCCGTTAAGGGGGCCAAGGGCAACAAACTAATTCGACGAGAATTGATCCAAACAGTATACCAAGATGGCATATATAAGATGGGATATTTGACATTGCGAGTCGCTTGCCCTTCGTTTTGAATTGGTCTGATTTTGGTTTATTATTCATTGTTTAATAACCCTATGTTTTCGGTCACGAACAATTTTTTACAACCCCCCCTCAAAATTGGATACTTTACGTTTCAAGACATGGGGATTCCAAATCTGCAATGTCCGTCCGCCGTCCCCCGTCCACTGTCCCCTGTCCCGCAACCACCGCCCCCTGTCCGCCGTCCGGGCCATTTTGTGCCTTTAACGTGGTCTAAAAAATTCGTTCTTTCGCACAAAAATCCCATTTGGTATCTAGTTGTGCCCACCATCTCGGCAATCCGATCGGACGAAGCCCATGGTTGTTATGGGTAAAAACTGGTTAAAAAAATTAACGAAACGCAGTATAATCGCAAATAAGCCTTGTTTCGTTTCGTTTTCAAGGCCCGCTCGACTCGCAGCGCCCTTTGGGCTCGCAACGTCCTGCCAATTGCCGTGCGGAGGTTCACTGGGGGTTCACTGGAAGCCCTCGTCCCACTCCTCCATCGGATCAGACAATTACGGGCCTGGCGCCAGGGGAATATTTTTAATTTCCGTAGTTCCATTGTAGTCAGGTCATGTTTCGTATAGTTTACTAGTTAGTATTCGATGCTGAATCGAATGGGATGGGGGAGCAGTAATACTAGGTCAAGCTGTTCATGAGAATAATAAACCATTGTGTAATAATTTGCAGGGTTTTAGTTTTTATTTCTCTTCGGTCAAATTGTTACTGTTCCCACTTGATTTGTTACTGTTTTATGTATAGTTTCGTCTGTTTCGATTATAACGAAGGTCCTCACAGTACTGAATTTGCACGTTTTACTTTCTTAGAATTACATTTTATTTTTTTTTAGAACCACGGTTAGTTGGTTATTGAACATGGCCCTGCCTGGTTCGAGCACCTATGTTCAGAAACATTGACTGCTGCCAGGCCCGCGGTGTGGCAATAAGTGTGCTGTTAGTGTTTGAGAAATGTAGAATGTCTTTGAGATCTTAATAGCGTAAAACGCACATCAAATCGTTACAACAATTTCAAGTTAAGGAGAACCCGTACAACTAGTTGATAAAAAAATCTAGGAAACCTTCTAGATGGTTCGCCCATTATATTTTTCGTGCCAAAAGGCCTAATGATGCTCGTTTATGCTCACTGCCGTTCGATACGCTTTCAATATGGCGTGTTCCGGCGCTGGAACTACGGTATAACTTCTCTTCTGGCTTCGGGCTCATGTTTCGGAGCAGAAGGCAATGGAGAGGAAGTTGGCCTGTTTTATTGGATTATTTCCGGGGTCCTCTCATACAAATGGTAGTCAACTGAACGGGGGCGAGAAACCGCTTCCCATTTGAGGGGAACTAAAAGTGATTGGAAACTTCATCTTCCTCTGAATGGTTCGACTTCCGGTGCCTAGAATCCCGTTCTGCCGACTCGTCCCCAGACGGTGGCATCGCCATTTTCCTCTCTTTGTCCGCTCAGCTCGCTGAAACTCGATTGCCAGTTTCGGTTCAGCTCCGAACGAAAACCAATTGAGTGACCTAATAAAAGTTTTTCCCTCTCGTTCGTCATTGATGAAAAACGGGACGAGGCCTTTTGGTTGGAGGGTCGTGGATGTTGATGAAGACTGACCTCTGGCGTCCTCCGCTGGGTCGTCGCTTCTTCGTTTCAAGTTTCCATCGCGGGCTCTGTTGTTTCCTCAACGCATAGACCTTGAGACCTGTCGACGATTCCTTTTAGGCCTCCGCGACACAGTTTCTCAGTTGACGGTACCACGCATAAAATGCTGGCTTATATTCAAATTAGAGCCGCTGGTATTTACGTCCATACGGACACAAAGCCCCATCATGTGGTGTATATTGACACAGAGGCTTATATCTCTGTTCAACATATATATACAGAAATAATTATAATAAAAAACCAATTACCTAAGTGCTAAAAAAAGCGTATAATACATAAAAAATAGAAGAAAAAAACGAAAATTAGGAGCTATAGTTAAGTGAAGTTAATATAAAATAAGGAGCTGTGCGTAGCAACACACAACTTTCCGCAATCCCTTCAAGTTCGAACACCACCTACATATGCGGGCGCCATATCTTCGTTCAACGCATTTCTACAGGAACATTTATTCAGAAGAAAATGTAGGGACTAGTTAGCTGAGAGTACTCCGTAAGTTTGATCGAAATCGTTAGAGCCGTTCTTGAGAAGATTGGATTACCGATAAATTAATATTCGACAAATCTCCTTTTCTGAGTTAATTTGGCTTATATCTCTGTTCAACATATATATACAGAAATAATTATGGAGAACGAAATGTTGGTGTGGAAGACTAAAAGACACTCCATTGGGATTTATCACATCTGGTGAAGCAGTTACCCTGGAATTTACGGAAGTGTTCGAAAAAACGTTATTTTCGACACATTTTGATTTTTATCTCTGTTCAATGGACCGTCAGAGGAACATTTATTGAGAACAATATATAGGTATTACATTTTTGAAAACATCCTGTAAGTTTGGTGAAAATCGTTGGAGCTGTTTTGCCGAAAATCGTAAAAAACCTATTTTTGCTTCATAGGCCTGTATCTCCGTTCACCGTATGTTCATAGAGATATGTATGGAGAAGAAAAGTTAGGTATTGATTAGTAGAAGATAATTTGAAAGTTTAAGCAAAATCGTTAGAGCCGTTTGCGAGAAAAAGGCGAAAACTCCTAGTTTCTGGTACATTTTCGTTTTCGTCCCCCCCCCCCTTCCCATTGGCCGAAATCGCCCATAACCTTATTTTGGTGTGAGAAAATTAGAAACTGATCTTGAAATGGAAAGAGTCGATCTTTGGAGAGGTGAGAGAAGTGAGGATGGCGCAGACAGAAAGCTTCACCACGGTCAAAGATTAGTAACTAGAACTTATTGATAAACAAATGGCGCAAACATGTGGTA
Source organism: Pachypeltis micranthus (assembly GCA_020466155.1). Classification (NCBI taxonomy): domain Eukaryota; kingdom Metazoa; phylum Arthropoda; class Insecta; order Hemiptera; family Miridae; genus Pachypeltis; species Pachypeltis micranthus. The sequence goes on from CM035769.1 coordinate 48,813,194, forward strand.
GTGGACAGCACTGTATAGCAGAGTGCGCAGTTGCGAATAGATTGAGAAAATGATAACGATGAACAATCAATATACGAGTTCTGGGTAAGTTAGTAAGTAGTCATTGGAAGTAGTTCTCGAAGCTGCTTACTTTCTAGGATATTGCAGAGGATCCCTTTGGTCACTCATTTTGAAGTGCCAGTGTTCGTCAACTGCTTACTTTTTCGATCAAAGCTTATGGAGACGAAAGCAGATCAAAACAGTCGTGATTTGTCGTTTGATTGGTATTGTTGGCCGCACGAGGGGTAAATGAACGTGGTGAGCGTGAGTGAGGACTGTATTAATTTGACAGAATAGTGATATGAGGTTGATTGTGTGTATTCAAGCGTGAAGAAGGGGACTATGAATACGTGAACTGGTTGCACGGAGAGAGAGAGAGTGAGTGGAGCTGTGAGGGGTCCGAGAGCTGAGAGATGAGTGTCTGTAATGAGAACTGAGAAACGAGTGTGTGAGTGTTGGAGAGGAAATAAACTGAGTGGTGGAAAGAGGAGGAAATCCGTTGTCGCTTCGGAAATTAAGCCCTTCGTCTGGGGGAGAAGTCGACTGAACAGGCAGTTTGGACTTTCCCATAGCTAACATGAAAAATGCTCCAGGTCAGAAATAGTTGGACTGAATGTACCTAGGTAAGCCCTAACTCAAGATTTCAACTAATTCGGCCTGTGCCAAACAAATGTTATTTTGTCCTTAACCATAGAACAGGTCATCAGTCTTTCCATACTATTTCACACGAGTAGGGAGTCGAACACCCCTACCAAAATTTTTGAAAATTATTAATTTTTTAAAAGCTTGAAAAAAGGGTACAGAGGGAATTAGGTCATGAGAAACCATCAAATAATTACACTCGGTTTATGCGGTAGAACGTTGAGCTACATTCTACCCTGGACTTGAGTGCCAGAATTTATTGAGGCGCTCCTATTTTTGCAACTACCGTTACAGAGCAATCTCCGCACTGGAGATTCATTAGACTGCCAACATGATTTTTTGAGAAGTATGGTGTTCCAAAACAGTACGTTTTGGACGTATCACGTAAAAACTACGAGAAGTGGTAGTAAGTTAAACGGCGGTTCAAACTCCGAAATTTTTGGAATTGCTCTCAATTGCCTTATGAGCGTTATTAAACTCATTATTAGAGCGTTATCATGACCCTGCTTTTTCTAAGAATGCGTATATCACATGAGCTTTATTTTATGACGAAAAGTGTCGTCCAGTTTCTCATATATGAGCATTTTATGGTACTGTTTCGTTATTTGGGGCTCCATACAAAAAATTAAATCACAACCGTTAGAGCCGTGGAGAACAAAAATATTTAATCCCGATGATGACTATGGTTGGTTTTGGGCTGACTTTGCCCCAACTTTATGTTGTCGTCCCAAGGTGGTGTGCAAGCTAAATACCAAATTAGAACTGATTTGTTCCAGCCTTTTTCTCTCAACCATGTTCATAGACGGGCAGAATATTTCCTCAAATGACATTTTTCAGACTCAGTAGCTTCTGATACGTGAAGATCAGTCGATTAGATAACTTTTCTTCTTACTACGTCGAGCTAGGGAAAGAGTCAACCGTGAATCACAACCTAGCAGCAGACTCGATCGAGTAGTTGGACGCATGTATGTTGCTCACGTTGGGTAATTAGTGTTTTCTTAGATAGGCAAGACTTTTTAGGGGTGTCAGACACCTGGGTCCAGTGGTATGTGCTAGGGTGAAGCTAAATAATACAGCAAGAAGCAGCTTGTGTCTCTGCGCGAGCTCCAAATGCGTTACTTTACAGTTGACTTCTTATTTGCTCGGTTAAATTGCTCGTAATTATGTCTACAAAGAATCCTCGCTCTCATTTAGTTGAACCCCTCTTTGTACGCAGTGCTCTTTCCACCGGCGCTCTTGATCTTTGATTCCCTCCTCGTCTATAAACAAATAAGCTCCGAGTGTTTGCAGTGTGTGACTGAATTATTAGCGAGGAAGCCGTCGGAATGAAAGGCTCGTTATGTTCCTTCTGTTTCCTGCCTCTGCTTCTGCTGCCTCTCTTTCTTCTTTCCCAGCCAAAACGGATTTTAATTTGTTCCTGTTGCCGCAGCGAAGGCCGTTCTTCTCGTCTTTGCAGTGGGGGGGTTTTCAGCGCAGCACAAAAGGGCCGTGGCAGAAAGGACGTGGCATTTCAAAGGACGAAAGACGTAACCTTTCAGTTTGCCGGGACTTTAGTGTTGTGGGTATTAAGTCTATGGTAGGGGGGCGAGGAGGGAAGCTTTGACCTACTTGCTCCCAACTGTCTCCTCCTGTAAGTCATCGGCTTAGCTGAAAACCCTCGTAATCTGGAATTCCTTGTCACTCCGATAAGTTACCTGACGGTGGTTTCGGCGCGATCACAGCGTCTCATCTCCGAAAATCGGTTGGTTTCTTACCTCTGAGCTTTTCTGCAGCTAAATAGAATTATTAGTTGTACGAATCCAAATAACAATGTGATAAAATAATAGAATTCGAATAACGAATGAATTGGTTAATTCTAATGGTCTTCCGAAGGATTCTAGAACCCTACAGCAGTAATCGCAGATGTCCTATAAATGAAGAAAAAAATCCGGGGCCACGAGTTCTGCATTCTTTCTTCTCAGATCCTATATAATAGAGCCCGCCTCTCAGTAGCAGAAGTATTTGTGTTTGATGGTTCTAAGTTGCAGGTCGTGAAATTTCATCTTGAAAGATCAGCCCGGTGTGGCAGGCTTTGCAATACCGCGAACACTAAACTAATAGATAGAAGTCGCAACGTGAGCCTGTGGTGTGGCTCACCGATAAGACCTACCATGATTTCAAGGTGACGCCGTTGAAGAAAATGCTGACCCAGTTTATTTTCACCTATTAACCCGTCAATTTTTTTCCACTTCCGTATTTCCCAATTAGTTTGGAGGCTCGAGGCAGTTAAAAACACATCCTAATTGAATCAGAAGTGTTGCCTTTTTACGTCCGGCGACTTCAAGCGACGATAGTGCAAATTATCAGCCTCGCGAACCCTCGGGAAATCATAGAAGCCATCTTTTCCGCTCTTTCCATCCTCTCGAGTGCAGCTCCACAGCTCACTAGCCCTTAGGTCTTTCAATTGAATCCAAGTAGCAACTCCGCAGAAGAGTTCGAATAACCGGATAGCTTCCTCCTTTTTACTTCCCTAGGCCCAAAGAATAAGAAAAATGCTGAAACGGCCGGGAAATCAAATCTGGTGTGACGCTTTACACAACTTTCTTCTTCCCCCGCCCCCTCCCACTCGTATTCATCGTTTGTAAGGAACCTGTATCAAAGTGTTCTGAACGTGTGTAGTTCCTGATTAGTTAGAAGTCACCTCTGGGTTTAATCGAAGTCAGTTCGTGGGAAATTTTGATAAAATGTCTGGTGGTACGCTTATTAAGTAATTGATGGGACTGCCGTCATGACTTTTCGAAGTAGTCATGTGAACAGTTCTGGAATTAAACGGGAAACACCCGGGAGAAAGTTCGTTTGAGTTCTGGAATTTCTGAGCTAGCACGCTGGAATAACATCTCAAGGTGTATACTGGTGAGAAGATGAGAATTCAAGAATGAATAGTTGATTCTATTCAGAAACACGTACAAGAAGTAACACAAGACTCTTGAGATGATGTTGGAAACCACCAGCCAGCGTTACAGGTAACAGCGACTCGGGGCAATCTTATCAATTGCGCAGAATATGGGTGGCACTTAAGGATGCAGTTGGCCAGCCCTAAAACTTCGGTTTAAATAAACGATTAATTAAGAAAAAGTTAGAGGTTGGAGAAGTGTGTCATAGGTCATAGCTCGCTAGGTGGCACTTCCTTGAACGCCTTATTTGAAGGCTCGTACACGCCTACTGGTATAAGGAGGTAGCAAAGCAAGGGGGGAGAAGTTTGGGATACTTGACCTCGAGGAGTTTGATTTACAACACTCTACTTTGTGGCTCCTAGTCAAAGATGACCGGCCAGATTATTCGAACAGGTACTGGTAACGTGCCTTCTCCCTTGAACCGTCTGGAAGTCATTGTATGGATTTCAGTAAGGTTTTGTAAATTAAAACTATTCTGGAACCTTTTTAAGCGATTCGGACAACTCGAATTAGTGGAACCGCATCAAAAAGGTAATTTACAGCTTGGAAGCCGAAAGATAACATTTTGAACACTTAACAGCTGGAGTTGTGAAACTTGTTGGACCAATGTTCACACGCTACAACAGTGTCCCAGGTCAGATGGTCCCCAGATGTAGTAAACGTGAGATCTGGTTCCGATTACTATCCTGCTACTGTACACTGTACACGAAGGGGGCGAAAGCAAAGGGTGTTCGGCAGTATCAAACACAAAGTGCGCAGGGAGTGCAACCAGATATAGGCGTAGAACGGTTGATCAGCCTTTAATATTGCGTGAGTTTTCAGGTTAATCCGAAAAACTCGTTCTCCCTTCTGATTGAGGAAGCTTCAGGAGGAACAGTGGCACGAGCCTGAATGCACACCTCAAGTTCTCCTCATCTGAATGTACGGTCAACCGCAAGGTTACCGGCTGACTCCCTAAACTCATTCCCTTCGGAAATTGCGCCTCCTGACAAAGATGGATGTGCGTTGTCCTCAGTTATTTGTAGCTGGCCATAATGAAAAGTTCCGTGGAAACACTCGGAAAACGCGGTTTCGTCCCTCAGCGTTTATTGGAGCGATTAATCCCGTCAGTCGCACCGACAATATCATTGACAGGTTCCGAGAGGCCTGAGGAAGTACGTAATAACGTAACTGGAGACGCCCGTGTTGCCATTGCGATGTGGAGGGGGGGGGGAGAGATGTATCCCACGTCGTACGTGTGTGTCATTGATCTTTTGTTCTAACGCCACACTTCTTTCCACTACGGCAATTGGTTTCGTATTTCGCGTCTTCCCATTTCTGAGCCTTTCTCCGTCAGTACGTTTACGAAGAAGGTGTTTCACGTTAAGAGCGATGGCCATGTTTTCCAAACAAGTTTTTCCGCTTCTCATATCGTTAGAGTGCTTTCACATTTCCGAAACCAATTTGTAATATCGTGTCCCGAACAACAAAACGGCTCATTTCATCACAGAGTATGACCGAAATGGGCCTAAACTAAATATAGTTACTTCGGTGATCACAACACCAAATATTTTTTTCCCAAGAACTGCTAACGTTTTTAATTACATTTTTCATATGGGAATTACATATCTTTCAATTATGTCTAAGGAAATAAATTTATGCGATACTAGTGTTCGGTAGGCTGAATTAGCTGGGTATTTGACCTCCAAAATATCAGCACTCGCGCTTAACGGTACTCACTGGCCTACGGAAAGTCATTGTTTCCCCAAACAGCTTTCTATCTCAACCCTTTTGTTTGTACCTGTAGAAGTCCTGCACCTCAGTTATTTCATATTGACAACGGATTCCCCTATTTCCTTGACTTTCCCAACTATCTTTTCCACCCTTCTGTTTTAGATTCCTCTCCACACAGCCTTGTTCAAAATTTAGTCATTCATCAGCCCTCACGGACAACATTCATTTCCCAGTTCTCCAACTCATTCATCTCTCAAGTCTCTCTCTCCACTTAGTGTTCCACAACCAGTTCACGTGTATCGAGAGTCCCCTTGTTCGCCTTCATACACTCACACTCGCTATTCTGTCAACTGTAATACAGTCCTCACTCTCACTCGCCACGTCTATTTATTTCTCAGTTTCACGCTCCCCCATTTGTGCGCACAACAACTAGCACTCAAAAAATCTGGGCAGTAGTTCAATAAACTGTCAATGGTTGGGCTATTAAGAGCCTTGTCCTGATGAACAGGGGGCTAATTCTAATATTCCCCTATAAAAGGTGTTAATAAACATTTAACATAAAAAGATAGGGCTTGTGTAATGGAAAAACGAAATATAATCGAACAGAAAAGAAACAAAATAAACACTTCAATTTTCCGATTAAATATATAAATTAATAAAATAAAACAGTGCTTTGGAGACAGTTGTTTGGTTAAATTTACTTCTTCCACCTATGGATAACTCACAGCAGCTTAAAGTTTTTTTAGGCTTGCGGATGAGGTGGTGTTGGAGAAAGTGGGTATAAACGATGTCGAAGACTGAAGTTGATAGTAGGTATGGTTGGCGGTGGTAAAAAAGGATAAAACGGTATGTATAAGAGGTATGAAAAAACATGGTGATGGTAGATACGATGATGATGATAAAAAAAAGGAAGGTTTCTCCTCTAGATTGTTTTCGTTGGTGGCGGGCGAGTCTACGGAATTGATCCTGTCAATCACTACGAACTACATCCTGTCACGAATCGTTCCATAATAATAATAAAAGAAAAACCCTGCAAATTATTACACAATGGTTTATTATTCTCATGAACAGCTTGACCTAGTACTACTGCTCCGAGACCCATTCCATTCGATTCAGCATCGAAAAATACTAGTATACCATACGAAACAAGACCTGACTACAATGGAACTACGGAAACTAAATATTCCCCCTGCGCCAGGCGCCCGTAAACGTCTGTAGGCATTTATGATCCAATGTAGGGGAGGAAGTGGCCCTAACCTTCCTCCGCCCTGTCAGGCAAAAAGAGTCGGGGAAATTGAGACGGGAACTTCCAGTGAACCCTCGGCAATTGACACAACGTTCGTTCGAGGGAGGGAGGGAGGGAGTACTAACGACGAAACGTTGACTTCCGCTGTAGTTCCCACGAGATCTTGCAATTAGTTAACTCTAATAATTACTGTAATTTCCCTATACGCAGTTGTGCACGTCTGATACTCATTCCATTCGACTCAGGATGTAAAAATACCTTGAAAATGATACGAAACACCGCTTATTTGCGATTATACTGCGTTTCGTTATTTTTTTAACTATTTTTTGTCCATAACAACCATGGGCTTCGTCCGATCGGATTGCCGAGATGGCGGGCACAAGTAGATACCAAATGGGATTTTTGTGCTAAAGAACGGATTTTTTAGACCACGTTAAAGGCACAAAACGGTTTGGAATCCCCACGTCTTGAAACGTAAAGTATCAAATTTTGAGGGGGGGTTGAAAAAATGTTTCGTGACCGAAAACATAGGGTTATTATTCCGAATAAATAATAAACCAAAACGGATAAACAAAACATTTGGTTGTATTTGTGAAATTAAAAATAAAATGCTCCCTTCTTCCCTAACTTGCCACCTTATGTGTGGTCCCGTCCGAAATGTGAACAGTCACACCAGTGAATATGATTTAATTACATCCATAAGATAGTTAGGAGCAACCGTAGAAATTCCGTAATTCGTACAACAGATATTCTCATCTTTCAGTCCCTACAGTTATCGTCTCATAAGTTATCTCTCACTTTGAGAAACTGCGCCTAATTAATCGGATATCTGGAACCACAGATCCCGGCAACACAATTTGGATTCCTGAATGCCCAGTCATGCCTGCACTAATTAAATCGAGTCGTCGACACAACTCTGGACGCTTTCAAACATATGGGGACCTTCATCGGGCTGTTCGTTGATACGGAGCTGGCGTTTTGAATTACTGGGCTGTTTCGGCAGGAACTAGAGTGAGTTAGCTGTGGAACAGCTCTCCTGAGATGGGAGAAGTTCCCGCCTCCCGCGTTATCAATACTAAAAAAGAAGTGTGAATCTCTCTCTCTCTCTCTCTCTCTCTCTCTCTCTCTCTCTCTCTCTCTCTCTCTCTCTCTCTCTCTCTCTCTCTCTCTCTCTCTCTCTCGTGTGCACCCGCTTTGTGTCAATTCAATTTGTGTCAAATTCGTCCACCAAACCCCCGAAAATACCGCACATATGTGGTGTTGCTACGCGATCTCCCCTCAACGTTCCCCGGATTCGCCTCACATCATCGTCGTTGTCCCCCGGCCGGGGTAAGTACCGCACAGCAAGCCAGACGAAGTCATTGGGTGAGTCAAGCTCCCCATTTTATCTCCTACCAACTTTGCTTGATTACTTGAACGTGAAACCAGATTCAACCTCCAATTACAGTCCACTGCGTTAGTCTGTCCCTAACATGGGCCACACTTCAGAAATCGTCAGGCTAATCCTAGATTGAATACTGACGTGTCGCAATCGTGTGAGACATTTAAAGGTTGTCCTGAGTCACCGACTGCCACTATCCCTCGATACGAAAAGTCTCTGCCTCTCACTAATACGACCTATATTGGAATACAGCAGCCGAAGTTGTGCATCCAACTCGCAAGTGCGAAGGATACAAACCTTTCGATATCGCACACTGAGAATAATCACAGGGGCCGACTGGTACAGTCTCAGGAGTCGATGTTTTGCACTATGCGTACTCACTTCAAACCCACTTGCCGCTGCCATTCTGGACCAACCTGCACCCTTCCGCCCAAACCATCGACTGGAAAGAAAAAGGCACAATCATCTACTCGTCACATCCCTTAGCAACTGGTTCCTACGTCAGTTCACTTTGTTTTAACGTTGGTAATTTATTAATTAATTTAATATTTAACCACTTAAGTTATCAAATGCTGTTGCTATCAATCGTTAATAGTATTCATACTGTTATTTATTGTCACAGGAGAAAGTCAATGGACTTGATCGGCCCCATGGTGTTCAAGCTTACTATTTATCACTGTCCCCTCACTTTATCCACGCAAGAAAGTTATCCTAAAAAAATATATATTAAATATTAAAGATACGAGCACTCTCCTCTACTGATGAAGCAGTATTTCAGTCCTCTTCCTCTTTCATGTGAGTTCACCACTCTTCCACTACTCAAATGACCTTAATCTGACCTAGACATTCTCCCACTCAATCAAGCCTCTTTTTTTATTTAATTGTATGAGCCCATTAAATATAGTAGTCCTTATTGACATGTGTATCATCAGTTTTATGTATTAATATTCACAACTAGCGGCCACAGTTTTCAAGCATTCCGGCACTTTGCGCCTTTAGTGTGACATTAAGATGTCCTAAGGTCGACAGTCTGCCGAGAATGTGCTGGGAGCGATGTAGTCTTGGGGGTAGTAGGACGAGGGAGACCTGCCACCTGATGGTTGGTGTGTGCGGAGTAGTTGCCCAAGAAGGGTGTCATGGCATGATGAAGTAGTTCCTCTGGGGTGAGAAGCTTGAGATCGGCGTAGCGTTGCGTTACTCACGAATGGGGAGGAGGTTCTGTTTTAGAACAACGTGGTTGCGTGCAGTGCATTGAAATTGCGACTTCAAGCAGGTAGTGCGTATGTCCCGATTAATCTTATTAAAAGTGTGTAGATTAAAACTTTACTGTCGGTAACACTTTCGACGATGAGAGAAGTGGTTGCAGTATCGTGGAAATTTGAATTTCCGACAGAAGTTGAGAGAGAATTAGAGTTTTTTTTGACACCACACTTAGATGTCGGGCGCTCTCCGCTTTTGGGATGACTAATCCCTTGACGTTCACTTCTGGTTCAACAAAGCGCCGTCTGTCGGTGAATATGACAATTGAAGTTTAGGAGGCATTGATTTTCACTCTCCGTTTCGAACTCCGTTGTTTTTCGATGGCGCGCTGTAAGCGTCGGGAAGGCGTAGACTAGGTCGTTGGCATACAACCCAGAGAACTCATCCTCGGCTTCGGGTAAGGATGGGTATGTCGTCAAACCTCTTCCACCCAGGAAAATTTCGCTACTGCTTAAGTGGCTAGCTGTGTCCCACTCGTAGCTGCTCTGGGACATTCAATTCTCCATGCAACCACTCCCAAAGTCTTGTTCTAACGGCCCTTCGTTTTAGAGGCATTCGAAACATCGACGCCCGTGTGTGCGACAAAGTAACGTTTGTGTTTTGAGATCTTTGCCCTTTCATCAATCTTCATGCCCTCGGTCACTTCCTCCATTATTTCAGACCACTACCTATTGAACACGTCACTCTGAATATTGTACAGCGCTTTTGTTTCAAGTAATGCTATCGAGACTTTGAAAAAGTACTATAAACCCCTTTAAATGACGTGAAAACATCTCACGTGTTAAACACTAACCTTCGGCTGTACGGGGCTCAAAGGGCACTCTCTCAAAGGCCAGTAGAGCATTATGAAAGCATCTGTCAGATTATGATGGATAGGCGGAGCTGAATTGAAAGGCTTTTAAAATGAACGTACGCGGCATAATACATTTCTCTGACACAATGTAACATTCTATTGATCGGTGACAAAAAGCTTCAATATTCATGCATTTGCCAGTTCAAAAGTTGACTCCGTTTCAACTCATCGCACTGGGAAACAGTAAATTTGTCCTACAATTATCTTTCGTCCGGCGCTTATGCCATGTAGCAAATGTAGTCTCTTTATATCCCTCTCAGTTACCAAACGAGAGAATCAAACACGGCCGCTGATCCATGCCTTTTTATTTGGTAGGCGGTTCGAGGTTTTCTGTACTTGAACCACTATTTAAAAAGAATGCATTTCTTGCGACACATCACATAACTACCAAAAATGTCAGCGAAAAGCGATTTTAGTGCAGTTTTCCCCCACAAATATTAGCTCCTATTCGGAAAATCATCAAATCGGCTCAAACTTGATATTGGGGGTTGCAGACAACTATTTGACGCCAAAGAAAGGGCCTAAGCACCCGGACGAGACACTACAGTTGTCATTGTGATCACAACACCAATTTTTTCTCTAAAAAAACAGCTTTAACGATTACGTGTCAACGTTTTGTATCGACAGATTCAAATAAGAAGACAAGATCAAGACATTCAACACGATCCTGCTCGGAAAGATCTTGTTGACAGTCCCATCAATCCTATTTACATTGCTCAATAATGTTTGGCCAAAACCTTCAGCTTCAGTGATGAGTTCAGTTCCTGCTGAAGGACAAACAGATTTGATAGGTCATGCGTCGGACTAGTTGTTTTGTAGCAGATTACATAACTCCCCTTTGTATTCTGTTGGGCAAGGAAAGGAACGTGTTATCTGGTGCGACGCATCACACAACTTGCCTAAGCGCCCTATCCATTCAGCTTCAGATTTTCGTTGCTTTATGTACAAATCCAATCTATTTTTAACTCAGTTCATCCAAACTTGCTAAAACAAACATTGCGTGGTACAAAGTAGTGCTTAAAGTGCCGGAGTTTATTGAATTGTTCTTACTCATGTCACGACCATCTACCATGAATCACTGCAGTGGTTCCGAAAACTGTTAACATGATTGTTGGGTGCTAGAGAATGAGAGAGCAACAACGACTTGACGAACGAATTGAATTGATTGACGATCAGGTAGAAGTTTGTATTGATACGCTTTGATTGAACGATCAGTAGGTCACCGGAATAGAGTAGTGATGAAAAGATTAGTTGAATAGCACGATAGGGTTGTGATTGAGCTACCAGCAGACCTAGTTCATGCGACATGGTGGGCCTCTAGATATGTGAACTGGTGTGAGGACGAGAGCAAACAGTTTCTGAATAGAGCGACAGCTGAGTGACGAATGTCCGTTTTTGGGTTGGGTCTGGGACGAGCTGAGAGTTGGTATCTAAGGAGAAGTTGGTACGTGAATATTTGGTAAGTCCGACAAGCTAAAATCCGTTGTCGACTTTGGAAATAATCCTCGAAGCCTTTTGTTAGCAGGAGGGGCTCATTGAACTTCCAACAGATAAGAAAAAACTCGCGCCTGGGTGCTGAACCAATTTGACTACTGAGCCTAACAATGATTTTATGAAGTGTTTATTGGTTTGCAATTATCGAGTAAAACTGCGAGAAACGTTGGGACATGAAACGGCGATGGTTTGCATTCCAGAATTTCTGTAGCATGCTCTTAATTATTTTATGACCACCATAATACGTATTTTATTGGCATATCGCCCTAATTTTTCAGAGAATGATAGTTGTTTGGCACAGGCCGAAGTAGTTGGGTTCTTGAGCTCAAGTATTCCCCAGGTGCATTCTATCCAACTATTTCGGACCAATTTTGGTTTATTTATGTTTGCTGCGGGGAAGTCTGAACTGCCCATTCAGTTGGCTTCTCCTCTAAACAAAGGGATTAAGTTTGTTTTAAATTCTAAAGTGACAATGGATTTCCCCTTTTCGATTTTTCCAAAATATCCTTCCCTCCCCACGATTTATCTCCTTCTCCAACACACACACACACAGCTCTTCTGAGATACAGTCCCAGTCTCCCAGTGCTCACTATAGACATTCCTCTATCAACTATCAGGCCAGTCACAGCTCTACTCACTCTCTCTGTCCACTCTAGTTCCCCATGCAACCAGTTTACATGCATTCAGAGCCCTCTGTGTTCGCGCTTATATACTCAACCTCAGATCGCTATTGTGATAAAGCTCAATACAGTCCTCACTTACGCTCTTCGAGTTCCTTTTTATTTATCAACTTCGTTCCTAAGCACACCCCCTCTCGTGGGCCAACACTAGTCTCATTTCAGCGAAAGTTATAAGAAAAATACGAGTAAAATAAATTTAGCTCGACATTGTCGATAATTTATTGTCCATATCTCGTTGTAATCGATCTCGTTATAGTCACTATGATAACTAATGATAATTTTGGTTCTATGTTGCTTGCACTTTTATTTTAATTTTAGTTGAATCGTGCTCACTCACAGACCATTTTCTCAAATGGTGTTTTTGTGGCTCAGTTGCCCTGGAACTATAATGACCCGAAGAAAAATCAATAATGAAAAACAACAATTTTCTGGCGATTACATAACTTTTCTTCCTTCTAAATAGAGCTAAGGAAAGTGAAAAGGAATAACGTTGATAAAATCAATGATGTTGTGATGAGGTTGATTCGGTGGGGCATCTGAAATAATGAACGAAAATTGATTTTTTGTTTTGATCGTTCGGAAGACAGCAAATTTATCCGAAAGAAGGCGATGTTTTTCCTAAAAGAATTAGGGACTCAGCTTGAAAAATTAATGCCAATAACGTCAAAACGTTGGTCACAAAACCGTTAGTGCTTAACCCCCAGGAATTTATTGGCCTGCCGCAACTTACTTCAAGATATTTATTGAATCACCTAGTAGGAAGTTTATGGGACGACTCAAATAATTCTTATGAGCACGATGGGGGCTTTCCAACAGTCTTGAAGGGGAAAAACGGTTACGAAAATAGGTTTTTGCCTAAAATGTTGACGATTGTGTTATTCTAGTAATGTCCCTTCGACGGGGAATCACGCCCTACACGTTACCTAATACCACGATCTGATCTGTAGTGCGACAAATGTCGATGAACTGAGTTTCAGTAATTGATGGTTTGTGTTACTCACTTTGTGCTTTTCTTTACAGAGACTTCCGCTTGGTGCTTTACCCGGACCGAGAGGTGTTTAGTACAGACTTTACAGTGGAGACATCTTCTAGCGATCCAGTGTCTTTTGATACTTCCAACGCTTACCAAGGAACACTGGAAGGTAAGACGCGTTTAATTAATTGTGTTTGAGGTTCTGATTGCAGTTTGGAGGCAAAACTTGCTTCCGATGAAGCCCTGCCACTGTCATGTAAACGTCCAGGCCCTCGGGTTGGAGTGTCTCTCAGCTCGCCTCTAACTCACTGGGCATGTTGTGGACACAGCGCACAAGCCTAGTCCGCACTCGTATTATCGTTATCTGTCAGTTTCTCGCCCTCCTGCCCAGTTTTGTTTTTTGTTCTCACATGTTCCCCAGTTCGCGTGTTGTTTTGTTCATTTGCGTTGTAATTAAGGTAACCGCGATGTCAGTTGCTGGGATAAAATACGACGTTTCACGATAAATTAGGTTCATGTACTACAGAAACGGAAACAGTTGAGGCGGAGTTAGACCCTTGAAGTGAACGAAAAATATCCGGCGCGAACCTTTATATAACTTTCCTCGGCTTTACGTGCATGCAGCGATTTCTTTAGCTCTAGGAACCAATAAAATCTGTTTTTCGTTTGGTTTATATGAACGTGTTGTAACGCAGCCGAACGAGTTCCTCATAAAAACTGATGCCGCTTAAGACGCAGGCATATTGCTCTCCTGCTAATGCCACAGCTAATCAGTGCATATGTTAGGTGACTCATGGGACTGTCAACACGATTTTTCTGAGAAGGTTCGAGTTTACTGTTTTGGAATCATCGTTATGGGCAATCATTCTTCGCGGTTATGGGCAAGCTCTCTTGTTAAGCGTTTGCCCGCTACAAACGTATATCTGTGTGTGACAAATGCCAGTAATTGGTTTGAAGTCAGTAGTTCCGACCTACCATCTGGACTCCCTCTAGAAGAAATGCTCGTGGTTTTTAGATGGGCCCACGTAAACAGATTATGCCCACTCGCACCAGGGACTTCACCACAGTATTCCTGGAGATTTAACTTTTCGCAGCAATTGGCAAAGACCCTCCAACAGAATTTCTGTCCTCCTGGCCTACAGGACCACGTCGCACCTGGCCCTTCAGATCTAGCGAATCTCACTACTCGACTTCCTTCTGGACATGGAAATGCCATGTGAAGGACATGCTGGTATCCTACGGTGGCGAGCTTCGCCGCCTGCTCCCAGCACTGGCCGTAATGGAGACTGTATGGACCATGGCGATCGGAACTGGCTCGCCAGTGCACAAATGACCGCTGGCAGGGGGAGTATGACGCAGCGAGGGCGGCCTGTCATCTGCACACACTAGTGCCTATCAGCTGGGAACGCCTGCGACTGATGGTGTCATCAAACAAGTCACGGAGCGATTAATGCCAGGCTTTGCTGTTTTAAGCGATGCCAGCCCATCCAGTACAGGAACAGTAGAAGATGCGACCCACATCCTTTTTGATTGCCAGTTATATCAAACCGCACGTGTTCGGGTTCGTGAGACAGATCATGCCTTGGCTTAAAAATGTTGCCCAAGCGTGGTCAAACAGACACTGCCATCTCAAAGCGTTCAGTTCAACTTCTATAGTGACAACCACACAGTAGGTCTTAATTTACCTCCTCATCAACTCACAGCTCTTCCCGAATCACACACATCTATCAACTCTCAGGCTAGTCACAGCTCTACTCACTCTCTCTCCACTTTTGTTTTCTGCGCAACCAGTTCTCATATTCACAGCCCCCTTGTGTTCCGCTTATATACTCAACCCCAAACTATGCACATCGCTAGATGGTTCGTTGAGTTGAGCGTTGTGCCACTGTGTACTTGAGTAATCAAAATAAAAAGGCCGTTACGGAAAATACACCTCTCTTCCCTGACATTGCCGACTAATTCCCTGGCTTTGATTTGTTTCCCATCTTCATAGCACCGACCAAGCTCGAATATTGGTTGTACTGCAGTTAGTGCTTCTAGTGCTGTTACGGCCAAACAATGGACTCACAATGGTTAGTACTAGTTAACTACATTCGGCATCCGCTTGCTCTGTGTCAGTTGTCTGATGGACGCTGAATCATTTCCTGAGGGAGCCGTGAACGTATCTATAAAAAACCCTGGCAGTGGTAAGCTCTCATGACCTCACTTAGTCACACACAGTTGCCGGTTGTTGATCAGGTTTCTGCAAACATTGTACCACGGCCAAAAATATGATAGTTGTCTAAGGATCCACGCCTGACGAAATTATTTCCGCTCATCTTTTCTCCTTGTCACATAGATCGCACCTTTCGCACCTTGAATTTGGTAACTGAGTCGCTGTATACGTCTGGTTCTTATTTGTTCCGCTCTTAAAGCTCAACTAAAAGCAAGCAGTGGGTTTTATACAATAAACGTTATTTCGTTAGAGGCGGAGGTTAATTCGGAGGTGGCGGATTGTTGAGTTGAATTATCATCAACTTCCTTCGTTTACGCTTGCCCTACCACCACATCAGGATCAGGCTGCGGATTTGCGTCATCCCCTCCTTCCTTCCCATTCTCCTAATTCTAACGCCCTGTTTGTGGCTAATATATTCGGCGGCAGATTTACATCTAAATTATTTGCTCAGAGAGTGGGCAACCCGCGCTAAGGACGCATACGATTATCAGCTGAGGATGAGAGGAGGGGGAGAGCGTAATTATTAGTAAATGCGATTAAACGTCCTTATTTTGCCGGAGCCAAGGGGATTAGTAACGTTAACCCTACTCCTTGAAATGAAGTGGGCGCGTTTCTGGCTAATCTGCTGCAACAGAACTCTCAATTCTTCATCGGCTTGTTCCCATCAAAAAGCTTTGATGTAATGAAGTGAAGGACGCTCTTGTACACATTCTTCAACGAGCCTTCTGCCCAGAAATCACACGGGCATCCCGTAACGGCCTTCGAGTATTTCTAAAATGTGAGGGTCGTGGCTAACAGAAATCGCGCAGAATTTTCATTTATTTTACGGGTGTCTCCGATACCCGTTCATATCAAATGGAAATATTCCGCCACTTTCCTCAGCCCTACGTACATGATCATGCGCAGTCAGTGATCACAGCTCTAGCTACCAATCCAAGCTGTTTTTCACTCAGTTCATAGGAACTTGGTACAACAACTTTACGTGTTACGTGGAAAGATGTAGTGCCTAATGTTTCGGAATTAATTGAGTAGCTCCTACTTATACCAAGTTCTTGTGCCAGGCGATTAATGAGCCCGTCAGTATGATTATTTTTTTACAAGGATTGTGTTTACTGTTTTGCATTTATTGGGTAAAAACTGTGATAACTGCAAGAAACAGAAAAGCGGCAGTTGCTCTGGGGTAGTTCCTAATTATTCTACGCGCGTAATTAATCGCTCATAGTATAGTTAATTTATTGTACTACCACCTTAATATTTCTGGGAATGCTACGATCATCTGAGAAGAATCGATAAAAATTTCCGATAATTTATTGGGCTACTCCCGACATTATCCGTCAAACGAAAACTTTGTGTTATTTGGGACAGCCCACACACAAATTAATGCCGTTAAAGTTGCTTTTGAAAGAAAATTCTTTCGATCATTATAACTATAATTAGTTTTATACTGATTTTGCTCGTTTCAGCGCGTCGCGGTGATCTATTGTCTAAATATCACAGACTAACAGTCGCGTTAAAACACACAGTAGCCCTGACAACGTAAAGATCAGAAGAAAACTTGACAAAAAATTACGCTTACACTGCATGGTAGTGACCTATCATCAATCCAATGCCGGAAACTATTAAGAATATAACATGGCTGTATCAATAAACCTCCGTCACCCATCCCATTCGATGCAGCATCGAAAAATACTAGTAAACGATACAAAACCTGATCAGACTGCGACGCTGGGCGATTACCACGATGTGAAGAGTCGAACTGACGGGTGGTTAAAGTGAAACGGGAAGTGTGGAAGCAATACGTTTCTCTATATTGTACTTCGAATTCCATCAAGTAGTAGAATTTGCCTCACTACTGTGATTTCACTGTTTCTCATATCACTCGAGTAGTCGGGCGCAACTAGATACTTAAGAACGGCTGTATTAAACCTCGTCAAACGAAAAACCCTGCAAATTATTACACAACGGTTTATTATTCGGATAATCAGCTTGACCAAGCATTAATGCTCCGAGACCCATCCTGTTCGATTCAGCATCGAAAAATATCATAATGAAACCCAAAAAAGGTCGAAAAGAACTGAATCGTAATATTAAAATAAACAAAAAAAAACGAAAGTATCTAGAAAAAACTGAATTTTAATATGAAAACATGCACGCTAAATACTAATATCAAAATTTAACCAAAAATCTATGAAAAAAACAAAATGAGAATGAAACGAAAGAATCTAAAAAAATTGAATCGTATTAAAACCAAAACGTCGGGGAAATTGGAACGGGGGCGCTCGAAGCGAACCCGGGGGGAGTTGAGTGTTGGGAGGGAAGCGCGCAGGAGGCGAGCTGCTTTTTTAATGAGACGGGCAGGGTGGGAGGGAGTTAAAACGACGAAACGCTGTAGCTCCCGCGTTGTACTGCATTTCGTGAATTTTTTAACCGTTTTTTGCCCATTACAACCACGGGCTTCATCACAAAACGGCCCGGACGGCAGACGGGGGACGGTGGACGAACATCGTAAATTTGGAATCTCCATGTCTTGAAACGTAAAGTATCAAATTTTGAGGGGGGGTTGTAAAAATTTTTTCGTGACCGAAAACATAGGGTTATTATTCAGAATGAATAATAAACCAAAATTGGGCGAACCCGTTGCGAGGCGAGGGAGCGGCGTTGCCAGTTGAGCAGGCGAGCGATTTCGTTGAGAAGAGCGGGAGGGAGGGAGGGAGTTCAAACGATGAAACGTTGACTTCCGCTGTAGTTCCCGCGTTCTACTGCATTTCGTTAATTTTTTTTAACCGTTTTTTGCCCATAACAATCATGGGCTTCGTCCGATCGGATTGCCGAGATGGCGGGCACAACTAGATACCAAATTGGATTTTCGTGCGAAAGAACGAATTTTTTGGACCACGTTAAAGGCCCGGACGGCGGACGTACATTGCAAATTGGGAATCTCCATGTCTTGAAACGTAAAGTATCAAATTTTGAGGGGGGGTTGTAAAAAATTTTTCGTGACCGAAAACATAGGGTTATTATCCAGAATTAATAATAAACCAAAAGGTGGCCCGGACGGCGGGCGGACATTGCCGATTTAGGAACTATGCCTTGTGAATAGTTAACTGTGATATTTCGACGGTTGGAGGGTTGTAGAACATTTGCCTGGCCAAAAATCAATGATAAACAAGGGTCCGCTTCAACTCTATGCTGGGTCAGAGTGGTTTCACTATCCGACACATCAATGACTCATGTGTGCTTAATCCAAACCAAGTTTTATCTACTGGAAAAATTGGGCCATCTTTCTTTATGAGTGTTGTAAGATGACAGTTAACTCAAAGCTATCTGTACGTTCAGGAATTGTTGGTTAGAGCGTCACTAAAGAACGTTGGGGACGAGATTTTAGTTTCCCTTGTTCGCCGGGATATTTTCTCCAACCTTTTAGTATAGTAGATGTTTGGGTACTCCTATTCTAACTCACGCGCCCCAGCACTGAATCTTGAATGGTCTCCCGTTGAATTAGGCTTGTTAAATAAATAAACTCCCTTCCTCCGGTGAGTTAAGTGGGACTTCAGGTGAGAAAGGAAGCAGTGGGTTCCCATCAAATGAGCAATTGGTCGGAGCTTTCAAAGGCGAGCCAGAACGAGAGTGCGTCCTGTTTTGTTTCCTCTGCCCTGTCCACTGAGCTCTTCAAAGGATTTGACGTCTTCCGGGTGGACTTAAGCGGCGCTGAAGGGGAAAGAAAGCTCGTCGGGAAGGAAGGAAGGAAGGAAATCAATTCGAGGAGCGGGAAATCGTTGAAGATCACGTTGTAAACGGCAAACGACGGTTCCTGTTCGAACACACGTCACACGCTTCGCTAAAGATATTTGTCTTGGCCTTCAATTTAATCTCACGCGGAACACGCGTCGCTCCACCAGCTTGTTACTGAGCGCATCGCGTGTCACGAAAAAAAAAGGAACGCTTCGTCAGTTTTTGGACGTGAGGTTGGTGGTGGTGGATGGGGGATCGGGTTTGGTGATGATGGAAGGGGAGGCAGGCAGCGAGAGACTCAATAATTCCACGACCGTTTCCACGACTGACTAGCGTGTTCCGAAGTCGACCGCGGCAAATTAGATCGCAGTAGTAAAAGCTCCCAGTTGATCGCATCAGTGTGTTCGGGAACGACGTGAAATGGAATCACGTTTCCGTACTCTTAGGGAGAGCGAATACTTTCCTGGCCAGAAGTACGAACGCAATCTTCTGAAAATACTGCCGAAATGAATCGCAGATTGTCTGTTCTCCGTGCATCATATGACGTTCATTGACAGGATCTGTACCAGCCATTCGCTCAAATCAGATCTGTGCTCTCCACTTGGATTTCCTTAGCGTTGCGCAGAGGTAGCGTCATGTAGGGCAATCCCCTGTCACGTTGAGATTTCTGTTCATCTGTTGGAGTTGGAAATTGGAGTTGCTTGTTAAGAAGCTCAGTAAGAAAGTAGAAAGGGTATTGCAATATTGAGCCGAAGTTGTTGTGAAGTTGTAAGCAAATGAAGGAAAACTAGTCACGAACTCAACCGCACTGGTTGATAGTTTATTGAAAACTATCTTTTAAACCCGGAGCATCTGAAAGAATACATTGTTAAGCCGTTCAGTTGAACTGTTGAGGATTGAAACTGTAGGAGTGAGGGCCTGCTCACAGTTTCCCCACGAATTTCACTCTGTGATGGCAGCTCTTTTTACTTTCCTTGGCTCTACGAAGTAGAAAGGAAAGTTATGTAATCGGCTGAAAAAAAATTTTGAGTTCTCTTCAGATCTTTACGTTTCAGACCCCCCTGAGTCCGAAAAACACTATTTGGGAAAATGGTCTGTGTGTCTGTGTGTGTGTATGTGTGTCTGTGAACGATTTTTAGAAAAAACCACCGTACCAAATCAGCTCAAACTTTATATCTCGCCCGCAGGTCACCATGGGACGCCAAAATAAGGGTTTGAACAAAATCCACCGAAAGCTAACTATAGTTATCATAGTGATCAAAACACCAAATATTTTTTTTCTCAAAAACGGCTCTAACGATTTTGATTAAATTTTTTATATTGATAGCTCTCAATAAGGCAACTATACCATAAAATTCCCATATGTGGGAAAATGACGAGAGCAGCACAATAAATTACCAAAACTTTCGACGAAATCGATTTTAGCGCAGTTTTTAGAGAAAACAACCGTACCAAATCAGCTGGAACTTGATGTCTAGCCTACAGGTTACCCTGGGACGCAAAAATAAGGGTATGGGCAAAATCCACCGAAAGTTAACTATAGTCATCATAGTGATCAAAACACCAAATTTTTTTTCTCAAAAACGGATCTAACGATTTTAATTACATTTTTTATGTTGATAGCTCTCAATAAGGCAATGATACTATAAAATTCTCGTTCGTGAGAAAATGACGAGAGCAGCACAATAAATTATCTAAATTTTCGACCAAAAGCGTTTTTCGCGTAGTTTTTTCCTTATAAACTCCACTGGAATTCTAGTAGAATGTTTAAAAAAATTGGTATTGTAGTCCAATCCAATACCTCAAGGGTGGGTGTTTAAAAACGCTCATGAGATACATGGGGCTCACTCCAGAAATTCCTGAATTTCAACTACCGCCGTTTCGTTTACTACCAGTTCTGACAGTAATTAACCAATAACTCTGCAAAAGATTACTATACTTCTTCAAAAAATTCGTGTTTACAGCCTCATTAGTTATCTGTGTACCAATTGCTCAATAATGATCCTGCAATGAGTACGAGCAGCACAATAAATTCCGGAACTGTAAGCGCTACCGCTTTCTGCTGCTGTAAAGCGTTGGTTGACCAAGTTCAAATTAACTGAGTGATAAATGAATTGATTAAATAGAATTAGCCATGTACAAAGCGAATTGTTGTAGAGCTAAGGAAAGTTGTGTGTTGCAACGCACCAGATATTTTGTACTGACTTAACGACCAGACAATGATGTCTCTACATCGAAAGCGCTCGCCCACAGTTTCTCACCAGCGAGAGAAGACGGACTCATCTAACAGGTACGTTATCTTTGGCTCTTCTTTCTTGTTCTCTGCACCCACACGGATCTTGCAGCTTCTTCTACATCCTTCCATACTGTCCAGCAGTTTGAGAGTTTCACGAGCAGTCTTTCGTTCATAAATACTGGCCCTGGATCAGCAAGCTCTTCTAGCTGAGCTCTGCCAGGGCGAATGAAGCAATGTTAATCCAGTTTTGACCGGTATTTAACACGGCACACACGAAAGCGTCTGGTATGAGCCGACAGACTGTTCTCCATCAGCTTGCCCACCTTTGGCACAAGAAGATGTCCATCCGTCCATCCGTCATTGCCCCAGTTTCGGCTTGCAGCCTTACTAATTCGGTGCAGGTGCACCATAAATGCTTCATGACCTGTGACTAATTGGAATTAGGCCATGCCCATAGACCGAGTGCAGCAATAAGCTGTTTGGGCTCTGCCCCACTTGCAACCTTCCTAGGGTCAAAGTCGTTCTTGTTTTCTTGTGGTAGGTGTACTGCTCTTTCCACTCGGCCGCAGGAAGGTGGATTGGGATAACGCCTGCCACCACCCACTTTGTCTATTAAGAAACTGTACAGTACGAGGAAGCAACGCTGAGGGTACAGGTCCTCTACACTACCTCCGTTTCTTGTGGTAGGCAATGATAAGTATGCCAACCACTACCTCTGTCCCAGTTGAGAGGATAGACAGTACAACACATCATGAGCACCCGCCTCGTGTTGGCCATTGGATGGGATAATGCCACTGTTACTGTGGCAGCTTTCTTTTCTGCTTGCTGGATTGAAAACCAAACTACAACTTGATATCCACCCCCAAATATCGAACTGCTTCCCTTGTGTGTAGCTCTGTGGTCTCCTCACGAATGGGAAGGAGAGCCTCCATTCTTCGCGTCGTCAACAGGACTAGCTTTGTCTTCTGCTCCCACCTGATACCTCGTGCCAGGTTTATCGAACACTCACTGCCGCCACGTCGTCCGCGTACCCCACCGAGATCACTTTGCCACCATCTCTAGACAAACCAGGCTAAGGTGAAGCACATTCACAAGAACCTCTGACCTCTGGCATTCTATTAGGGCCTGCATTGGTTTTACGATGAAAAAAGTAGCGTTAGACAACTGGAAATATTGCCCGATTTTCTGAGAACACTCTTGGAAAATTCATTGTAATATATTTGACGTAGAAATTGGAAAGTTTTGGAAAAACTGCCAGCATGTTCAGTGAACTTGTGGAGAGTTGAGAGGAAACTGAGGGAGTAGTGAATATAAATTGGTGGGGGGTAGAATTAAAATCAATTGAGTGCTATCGACTCATTAAGAAATGTACTAAAAGTGTTTGGAACATTAGGACCAAATTTCAAGGGACCGCTAGTCTTCTCCCTGACACTACACATTTAGGGACGGACTGTCGCAAAATGTACCCAAATCGTTGACAAATCTAGAATGGACACGTAGTAAATAAAATGTGGTTAGCGTTTTTGTAAAACTTCTAACATTTACCTGGATACAAAGTGATAATTGTTGCCGTGGTTCCAGGCGCTCGTCACTCGACTCATGTAAACTTCTTCACTTATCCCCATATGTCGAGAGATATACTTGTTCTTAACGATGACGTGGCGGCGGCAGCCACTGGTCTGGTTATTTAACCTGTAGTTTGAGCAGTTGTTGTAATGTTTAACGTTCTGTAGACAGGACACTTCTTCACATTGTAATTCATTGTACTGTAGCACGCACTGTCCGCACGCGCTGGGCGGGCGAAAGACCAGATGTGCAAATATATCGAGAACTCCCTTTCCAATGCAAAGGAAGCTGTTTGGACAACTCCACCGGGTGCCTGCTCGAGGCGTGGCCAGCGAATTCTACTCAAGTTTCGCTTTTCACGTCACAGACGAGGTCCTGTCGGCCAGGGAAACTGTTTCCATAAGGAAGTCCCTGTAGTGGCAGGGGACGGAAAACCAGATGCACGACAGATGAGTCCATGAGTGGTGGATGGAAGTTTGGGAGAGCTCTGCCGAGGCTTACTGGAGTCCCTCCAAACCTCAGTGATGGCAGAAAGCACAAACTATCTTGTTCTGCAATGAGGAAAAGCCGTAAGTGCCCAAACATGGTACCAAGGGAATGCACAGCCCGCAACCTTGCTTCGGTGCATCATGGGTTAGGGCCACAGTAGGCAGCTGCCTCTGCAGGGCAAGGTAGGTAGAACGGAGCAATCCAATGCCTACCAAGGGGAAAGGCCTGAAAATACTGGCAAATTCACTCGACCTGAGGACATTGTGGTTTTCGTGAGGTCGCTGGAAGGTAGTTCGCCCATCACAGTTTGTTTTGAGCGTGCGGGGTCTGGGGGAGGTGGGGGTCACCCAGTCGGTACTCCACCAGACATCCCCAAAAGCAGGTTCGGAACTGTCTGGGTAGCCGCAGGTCGCCAAGGGTACAGTGGGAGGTGCTACCCACTGGCTAAAGGGGATCGCTGAAGTTTGGTTCCCATGCAACCTGACTCGTTGTCTCATGTGGTAGCTCTCTGAATCCATGTTAGAATAAAGCTTGAGGCAGGGAGGACGCCTTTAGTCAAATCCTGCACTGGGGCATGCCACCCATTTAGATTGTTAGGCAACTCTAACCACAGCTAACTTAACTGGCACCATGGGAGGCTTCTGCTCGTGGCCACAGACACAGTGCCGTCAGGATTCGTCGGGGCAGGACAGCAGTCTGGGAACCCTCTGCAACCGCCTAAGGTCCACGGACTGCACGTTTCATACATGTATCGCGCACTGTACTTCCAAGAAGGTATGATTAATATGGAGATGGTTGCATTGAGAATTGAAACTAGCTCAAGTTATTTTGTTATTGTGCTTCTCGTTCAGATCCTTTGTATCGTACACACCTCCAGGGAACTATTGTGTTGTGAGCGTTGGTGTAATGATACTAACGCGTTAAGTTGCGTAACTGTTTGGTGGTGTGCTAATGACGCCTCGGTTCCAGTTCTCCTGTTGTCGGTAATGCGTTGGATTTCCAACTTCAAAATACCGCCACACCCGCTGAGGAGGAAGTTCAGGATGATCTGCGATTTGAGTTCGGCTGAAGGGAGTTGTGAGTTCCAATGGAGAAGTCGAGTAACTAACGTTTCGGGGGCCCGTAATTCAACAATCGTGGATCGCAGTAAAGCGGAAATTCGTAGGTTAAACGCGGCATAAGCGCAAGTTAAAGGAGGCCGGTTAACAATCTGCGTTGTTGGGACTTGGAAGGGGAGACAAGATTTCCTCGAGCAACGCCATTTATGAGAATGGGCTCTGAGAAATCCAGAGCAATCAAGAGGCCAAGTTGAATTCAGGGGAGATGCAGAGACCCTGCTTTCCGACGTAATTCCTAATAAATAGGTTGTTCCCTAATATGCGCCGCTGCGAAGGTAGAGACTGTCACGGGGAACAAGTGAGAAGGTGTGCAGTGCGGTGATGTGAATGGTGAGGGGTCGGGTTGGTGTGGAGGGGGGGGGGGCTTCAAAGTAATTAGCTTCACTTGTCGACACATATTAATTACGAAGGCCTATTTAATTCTGGTGGCTTGACGCCAGATCAGTTGCTTTCTTGTCAACGCCGGTGAAGGCGCCCACGTGAGTAACTCTGCCTTCGTCATCGAGGATGATAAGTGGTGTGGTGCAGAGGAGGGAGATATGTTTGATGCTGAAATCGGCGGTAACACTAATGAAAGCTACGAGGATGAATAGACAGTGATTACTAAGATCTGTTTACGTCCTCAGGCATCAACCGCAATCCTGCTCGAGGATCTCAATCAAAATTGTTGTACACGAGTATAAATGACGAGGGTTCTACCAATTTTGATCTTCTTGTCACGGTGCGGGAGTATTCTAGTCCGATTAGATGGTAATTGCTGCCATAGCAGATTTTCCTTTCATAATCTGGGCCAACAATATAAACAGGCGCTCCGAATTAGTTTTCTGTGTAAGCGGGTGCTACGGGTAACCTTATGCTTAAGTTAAAAGTAAGCATTAGGTGAAGATCCACCTTGAACCTCCCGAATACTTTAAACTATATACAGTCCCCAGGGGCCAGACCACTTCAAACTGCCAGAAGTGAACGTAGTAAGATTCAACGACGACGTGCAGATCCGGAAAGTCACAAGCCTCACCAAGTGAGGGTATATGGGGCGTGCGTTATTCAGACACCGTGACACGTAGAAGTACACAGCCGTTTACTTGGGCGTTATTGCTACTGCCCTGGTGTGTGCGGCAACTCACTGCCAATCAAGTGAGAGCACTGCCCAATCCCAGGGAGTGGCACTGCTGTGGATCACCAAGGACATTGAAGCATCCCAAATGATCACTAGCCAGTTACCAGAGTTCCATTGAGTGCGTGGTGGACAAGTGAAGGGCGAAATGGGGAGGTTCCCCTGCTGGGGGCCAAACTTTACGTAGACCTCTGCCCTTAACGAAAACTTGGTTCACTAGATGAATGACAAGCGAGATGGAAATTCTCGTCAAAGGGACGTGACACGTATGCTTTTTCCTCAAACATCCACGAACGTCTTCGGATAAAGTGGGTTGAGTCAGACTGCAGGACGAGCCAATTCCTTGCAGGAAACGGCGACTTTGATGCGTGTTACTGCTTTTCTATCAAAGACTCTCCATCCTACGTATTGCGTCTCTAGTGTGTAGGAAACAGGAAACCACATGCTGCTCCACTGTAGTTCTTAGAACAGTGAGCGACTGTTGTTCGAAGGGCAGCCCAAGCTACCATCATTGGCAGCCACTACGCAAACTAATAACCGTTTCGCCCAGTGTGTAAAAAAGTTGAGATCACAGTTGACCTGTTCCTTTGAAACTTGCCGTCCAAGTAAATAGATAGGTAAGGCGGAAAACCAGATTTAGAACTCCTCCCAAATGGAACAGAATTCTGCAGGGCCTTCGTGAGGTGACGCATAGGCAACAGAACTGAGCTAGTGCCTGGGCTCTCGTATGATAACCAAAAGCGTAACCTCCATGACGTTCGAATGATACAACTCTCTTGCGAGTCATTTTGATACGGAAGGACCCGTTTCACGGAAAAGGCTGGAATAGTAGGTCCATTGGCGTTCTGACCTACACTCATCCCATCAACTTGCATGATGTTCATAACCCGCTGTTGATATAACCATTTTAATGCATAGCAAGAGTCCAGTCTGAGGTTCAGGAACGGTTAAGACGGAATAGTTACTATAGTGACCATAACGCCAAATTATTTTTTCTAAAAAACAATTTTGATTACTTTTTTTTGTGTACACAGCTTCAAGGAGGAAGGTCGTTCCATCGTGGAACATTCCCTCATTCTATCCTTCCCTTCAAAATCCTTCCATCGCTAACACTGGCGTAGGGAAGTCGGTATCGGCGCCCTCTACATTTCGTTAGTTTTTGTTTATTCAACTTGCGGATAGGCAACAGAACTCCGCCGGAGGATTGGCTAAAGAACAACCTGCCGTACATCTACATGCTGAGCTAGTGCATTTTCTGCGTGTGCCCGCCTACTCGAAAGTTAGGCACTTTTATGCATTTACGTCGTGTTTGGTATCATTTTCTAGAAATTTTGTGGTGTTGATTCGAATTGGACGGATCTTAGTGGTGTAGGACTGCGTCTAGCTGTTAAACACTGATATCACAGTAAATGTGGTGGGTCGAATTATATTAGTTGAAGGAACTCCGTTATGGTGCAATTTGCAGCAATTTGAAGCGTTTACCCTTATAAATCCCGCTGATATGACAACACCGTTTGCAGAACAATTCGGGTAGTAGTCCGATAAGCTGCCTATACGGGGAGAGTTTATTAACGCTCTCAAGATCTGAAAAATTAGCAAACCCTAGAAATTCTGGGGTTAAAGCCATTGCTTTTCACTTACTCGCATTTGTCGCAGCTGTTACACGATAATTCCAAAACACAAAAGATCCTTCTAAAAAAACGCTTCGTATTACAACACAACGGTTTATTATTCTCTTGTACTGCTTGACGCAATCTCACACCTCCGAGATCCATCGGAACAGCAAAGAAAAATACTTGTAAACGACAGGAAACATAACCTGACTGCAATATAACTACGAACATTAACATTTTCTAGGGGGACTCAATCTTGGAGTGTGACAAGAGGCAGTGCGAGAAATGGACGCAGGCTGAGGGAAACGATTTATTGTCCCGTAAGC
The DNA here is from genome assembly GCA_020466155.1 of Pachypeltis micranthus. Lineage (NCBI taxonomy): Eukaryota > Metazoa > Arthropoda > Insecta > Hemiptera > Miridae > Pachypeltis > Pachypeltis micranthus. The sequence goes on from CM035769.1 coordinate 48,840,817, forward strand.
CCCTTGAGGCGATAGAATTCGCTTCGCTATACTTACTGTGATTTCACTTGTTTTCATCTAGGTGCAGTCCTACACCTCTGAAACCCAATCTATTCGGCTCAGCATAAAAAAATATTTAGGAAACGACCAAATACGACGTATATGCAATGAAACTGCCTAAATGTCGATTTTATCTAATGCTGTTAACATTTTCACGAATCAGTTGCACGAGTAAGATCATCTCGCTACATTCCGAAACTCTAGGCTCTACCACTTTTTACGTAAATTGTGACGTTACGTTCTACCAAGTTCCAATGAACTGAGTTGGAAAGATTGGATTAGTAGCTTAAGCCTTTAAAATCGATGAATGTACATAGGGTTGAGGGAAATTGTGTGATGCATCGTATCAGATATTTAATAAGAGATTTTAAAGCATTAGGGAATTGTATAGTACGTGCCTGTCGTAGTAAAAACGTATATGAAGATGTGTTTGAGGTTTCTTGGTGCAGCCGTAGAAGCCCTTGACTCCAACTTATGCCAAATTGGTTAAATAAAAGGTCTCCCTCTGTATTTTTTTCATTTCGCTTTCTTAACGATACACACCATCTACTATCGAAGGTCATGCCACACCTCTTCGTCGTCGGTTTAGAGCTAGCTCTCCTCCTTCAAACTCCACCGCGCAGCAGTTATCGGATTGAAATGCCGTTTCAGGAGGCTAAGCGTTTTCAGATACCACAGCTGGGCCTTGTTTCCCTCAAGTGTCGCATTATGTTGGGTGGAAGGAGAAACCCGCCATCATCTTTCAAATAATCGTTATCTCTTCAGGTTAGAGAACTGGCAAACTCTCCATAGGGCCGATATTTCCATTTTCATGTCGGGGGAAACGTATTACTCCGCTGTCCCTTTGAAGTTTTTCCTCTTCATTTATTTTGCTTTTGTTTCCATGCTCTTCCAACGTCAGTTTTCTCTTTGACCCGCTACAAAGGGCCGCTGTCATGTAACTTCATTCCGACGTATTCCTCAACTGGTTCTTCATGCTCTGTCATTTAGTTTCTTCTGCCTGTAAATACGGTTTCGTGTGTTCCGAAAGGCCTTCGTTGATGTTATTGAAGGCACCGAGTCGTTTAACCTGGAGCCCCGGGGGATAACGGAAAGTTGAGCCTTCTCCTTAGGTGTTCGTAGCATATTGAGTGCCCAAATGAGTGCTCCCAGCCCGTCCCCGCGAAGCAAATTCTCAGTTGTTGTTACATCTCTGTCCGGCTTATTGCCAGTATGTCCACTCATGATGGTGTTCCACTTAGTCTCTTGAACTGTGGCAGAAACTGTCGTAGTAGATTGTAGGAGCCTCAGAGTGCGGCATTAAAGGGTGGCCGAGGAGGTGATCTGTTCTCTTGCGCGTTGTCGCCGGTTTATTGTGTTCCCGCTCATTATTTTTATTCGTCCTTAATTTTAGTTCTCGTTCCAAAAATGATAATCGGCTATCTAATCCATCTTCAAGTATTTACGTTCACCTGTCTACTCCGACTTCGCTTTCAGCAGTTTTGCGTCGGGTCTTCTTTCTTTCTTTGTACCGAATCGAATGTATACCTAATCAGACACGTATTTGCAGTGTCATCCAGTACTTTTTACAGCCCATTTGGCTCTTGAGCTTTACAATCATCGCGATCGGCCACGTAGCTGAGCAAGTGCGCTAACGTCTCGCCATGAGATGCTTTCGAATATTTAGTGCGAATTACACAACATTCCGCAGCCCTAAGTACTTTACTTTTGCTTTACCTACTGATTCAATCTATTTTTCACGTTTTACGTAGAATATGGTAGCGCCCAAAGATGTAGAATGTATTGACGTGCTCCTACTCATACCACGGTCATTGATGAGGCTGTCGACATAAGTTTTTTGAGAAGAAACGTGTCTTTTGTTTTGGAATCATCTGGTTTGAATTTCAGAATTTCTCGGATTTGGAGCTGATTATCTTGTGTAGCAAGTTTATTGCAATTTCTCTGAAATCTCCGGTACGATATGAGCGGCAAATGTTCGATGAGTTTCCCCACAAATGAAAATTGCAATTGCCGAGTTATTTGCAACTGTGCATACAAAAAAGCGCAATCAAACTGGTTAATGGAGTTTCTTCCCTACCCCGTAGAGCTTAGGAAAGTAAACACTACGCCAATTTGTTCCCAATTCGCAGAAACGTCTTAATTAAAGCCTGAGTGGTTTTGTAGTTTACATTTTCAGTGCGCTGCAAACCCCCTCGAATTGTTATACTAAGTACTGGCTTCATTTCATTTTCTTTAGTATCGGTACTTTTTTCATAACCTTTTTCCACTACAGTAACCTTAACGTTCACCAATATGAAAAGCAATTCGTGAGCAACAAGCCAATTTAATTGGTACGAAACGGGAAGGTTAAAAAGTCGTTAGAGGAAGAATTCTTTCGTAAACACCTGGTGCGAGGCGTGTAACGTATTTTTCCACCGTCACGCGTACGTTCTAGCTGCTAATTCAATATTCCACTAATTGTTCTGGTTCATATGAACTCGTAAAATTTAGCTTCTACATAAAGACTGATTCCGGAATTTACTGGCTACTTATGCCAGAACTAATTTAAAAGCCAACGTATAAGTAATTGATGGGAGTGTTGAAATGAATTTTTGTGGATGGTTGGTGTTAACAGTTTTAGAATTATAGGGGAAATAATACGAAAAATGGTGTAAAACTATGCGACGTCCGTTTGAATTCCAAAATTACTGTACTGCTTTTGATGATCTAATGACTATTGTGAAATGGTCGTACAGGTAGTTCATCGTTCTGCCACCTTGATTTTTTCGGAAAGCTAGTTTAGTATGGGGGAAGTGTATTGCAGTTTTGGTTTCTAATTGTGCTGCTCTCGTCATTTTACCATCGACGAAAATTGTATCATTTACACAAACGAGCGGTGCGTAGCAACACACCACTTTCCGCTACCCCCGTAAGTTCGAACACCAGCTACATATGCGGGTGCTATATCTTCATTCAACGCATTTCTACAGAAAAATTTATGGAGAACAAAATGTAGGGACTAGTTAGCTGAGAGTACTCCGTAAGTTTGCTCGAAATCGTTGGAGCCGTTTTGGAGAAAATTAGATTACCGAATAAAATAATATTCGACAAATCTCCTTTTCGTGTTAACTTGGCTTGTATCTCCGTTCAACATATATATACAGAAATAATTATAGAGAACAAAATGTGGGTATGGGTGACTAAAAGACACTTTGTGAGATCTTTCACATCTGGTGAAGCAGTTACCCAGGCGGTTATGGAAATGTTCGAAAACACGTTATTTTCGACACATTTTGATTTTTATCTCTGTTTAATGGACTGTCTGAGGAACATTTATTGAAAACAATATATAAGTATTAACTACTCGAAAACATTCTGTAAGTTTGGTGATAATCGTTGGAGCCGTTTGGCCAAAAAGCGTAAAAAACCTATTTTTGCTGCATAGGCCTATACCTCCGTTCACTGTATTTTCATGGAGATATGTATAAAGAAGAAAGGTTCGGTATTGTTTAGAAGAAGATAATTTGAAAGTTTAATCAAAATCGTTCGAGCCGTTTTTGAGAAAAATGCGAAAACTCCTAGTTTTTGGTACATTTTTGACCCCCTCCCCACCCTTCCCATCAGTCGAAATCGCCCATAACCTTATTTTGGTGTCTACACAAAATAACGAACAAATCAAAAAAAGAACCAACACACACACGGACCACGCGCCGAAATTAGGTTTTTTAGACTCAGTAGGCCTCAAAACGTAAAGATCTGAAGAAAACCCAAATTTTTTTTGACCCGATTACTATACTTTCCTTCCCTCCGGGTAGCGGAAAGTAAAAATGTGCTCGAGATCGTAAGAGCCGTTTTTAAGAAAAAAATATTTGGTGTTTTGATCTTTATGATAACTATAGTTAGTGGTCATTGACGTCTCAATGAAGCCATTCTGTTTGTGAAAATCTTTGCTCATGCTACTAACGAGCTAAGGGTCATACTTGACAGTAATCTAACATGGACCCACATTGATTATTTATACTCCAAACTAACGGAGTTTGTTGCCATATCTTACAATGTACGATACCTCCTTCACAAAAATAGAATAAAACAAATTTATATTTTGTAGTATCGTATCTTGATTGGTGGAGCTTACACTAGCCTAATAGGAAAGCTTACTATTCTGCAGAAGAGATTAATAAAAATAATGCTAGGAAAACCACAACGGTACTCTTCAAAGGTATTTAGTGTAAGGCAATTGTTTAAAAGAAAGTGTATTGCTTCATTTTCACAAACTCTGAAATTGTGACTTGCTCGAGGGAGCATTCACACCCAACACGGTTTGTACCGGATAAAAATGCGATAATCCCAGACCCCACTTATCCCTCACGACCGAAAGTCCACAATATATTTATCTGTTATATAATCCACTCCCACACCCATTCCCTGAGAAACGCATTGAAAAACATGGATCATCCGGAATGGTACGGAAAATTGTGAAATCTGTGGGGGTGTTGCTGCTGTAAAGTGATTTTGAGTTGGTATAAAAAGGAAAAGGAGAAGGAAGGAGTGACCTAAATTTAACTGTCCTATTTGTATATTTTCAGATTAAATAATGGGTAATTGGTCTTTCAGCCTGATGCCGAGCGATGTTATTCGTGTGCCACGATTTTCCGTTGTGTCCTCATTGTACCTTCGTTCTATGAATAAAAGTCGTTCTATCACGTTGACCTGAAGGCTAAGTTTGCATCATTTTGTCAAAACCGTGGTTTTTCGTACTCATTAGCCTTTCTTTCCTTCATAATCAGTAGGACTAAGGAAAGTAATTCGGAAGGAATTCCCGTTTCTTCATTGAACGCAAAGTAATCCTTTTCTAGGTTCGTATAAATAAAATTAATTGAAAAATAGTTTGGATTATGTCGTAGAGCGCTAAATTCGGTAATTTCACGAAGGACTTGGTGAATAGTATTACGCGGGATTTTGCTATTTATAGGTGAGTATGATATGTTTACTTTTGTTTAGTCACTTCCTAAGCGTTTCCCTTACTTTTCTCATCTTGCTCAACGCTCAACTTCCTAACTTTACATAATTCTTCGTATTTGCGTTTGTTGGAGGGTCGATCGCATAAACCATTTCAAATTACATTCCAAACTTTATTCAAAATAAATGAGTTGCGTGAAATAATTAAAAGTAAAACGCCTAAAAAGAGCTCTTGCAAGTTAACGTATAAAATAAAATTTCTTAAATGTACATTAACTCGTGATTGAAAACTTAAAAGTCTACGGATAAGAAGCATGATAACCGGTAATGAAGATATGGAGAGAAATGTGTGAAGTTGCGTCGAAATCGATGTTGAGGCTGCGAAGAGTCGTCGTTGCAATCGACAATTTGGCAAATGATTGCAATTGGGCACGATTGAATGTTCTGGAACCTCACTGTAAAGGATATTAAAGACGCGTATGCGTAAAATTCGGCAGTCGACACTACGAAGTAGAAATGCAATGTCGTGGCGAAAGTAAGAATCTGGCTGAGAGGCCGCAGGAACGTTGGAGGAGAAAGGCGTCGCACGAGTGATACTGCAACGGACGCGTAGTCTAGAACGGTGTGGAGTATTGATGTAATCGGTTGCAGGAATTGACATTGAAAGGGCAGTTTAGAACGGCATTCTTCCTTCCCTCCCAGGGCTGGTCAAAGGTCTCAGCCTTGTTGAGGCCGTGAGCGCACATCTCGCGCCTTCCACTTTTCTTTTCAACAACTTTTACTCGAGTTTCCTTCGTTTCTTACTCGAATTTGGCTTATATTGTTTCCCTTGAAGTCCATTCTTCGGGAGGACTTGTCTTCGGGTCCTCGAAAATGTCTACTATTCGCCTAATGACCCCCCCCCCCAATGTTCATTTCATCCGCTTCCTTTTCACGGATTGAAAAGCTCATGGCAACGCGATTTGATTGGCTTCGAGGAAGTCCTCTGAAAGTCTAAGCGGATTTCCTCCTCTTTTTCCTGTGGCGAGTCCCCCGTATCCACGAACATTTTTAATCAATGAAGCTTTTATGTGCTGAACGCGGCCTTCGGCTTTCCCTTGTGGAAAATTCTGCGGTTTTTCTTCGGCCCTCCGTTTTTTTTTTTTTTCACGCTCTTGACTCGGAAGATCCTTAAATCCTTTTCGAGGCGGAATTTCCTTTGAACTCTTTTTACCATCGCCGGCAAACGCTCATCCTTGACCGCCCTCAGCAAACTAAGGTAATCGACGATGACTAGGGTTCCTTCTCCTTTATATCTCTTCCCCCATTTCTCACCAATTGCGGTGGAGTGGCAAAGGGTGGAGAAGAAGAAGAACGTTGTCTTTTTTGGAGAATTCGTTGCTCTGAAGATGTCAGCTTCTCATTTCAATTCCCGAGGTGTTCTTTTGATGTAGCGATAAAAAGGGAACTATTTTCAAAAAGGTGAACGTGACAGGATTATGATGATTATTGTGCATAGAATTAGATGTTACGAGGGAAACGTGCCGTTCGAACATAATTAATTTATCGCCTTATGAATCTCTGTACATGCGGTACAGCTTCCTTGGGCCCTAATGACGACTGTGCACTGTACGCACGATAAAAGGAAAATACGATCCATTGCGCCACTCGTAGCGGTGTGATGGTCGCCTTCCCAAAGCCAACCTCACTATCACGTCTCATCAACGCGGTTCTGTATGGCCAGAGTCCTTTGATAGGAGTATCAAACATATTTCGAGAAAGTCCCTAGAACGTCAATACCGTGTGCTACCGATTGCTCTGTTCATAATGCGATGTGTCAGTGTGGTCCTGCTGGTGAAAATTATCTTCGACACTGACTACACTGCGGCTACGATACTTATGCACAGCTTTCCTTCAGTTGCACAAAAAATATCTGGTAACTTCCCAGACGCAACACACCCCTTTCCTCAGCTCCACGTCCATTCAGCGATTTTCATGGCTTTAGCTATTAACCTTATCTATTTTTGACCAATTCAACTTTCCTTAATAAAACATAACTTCGCGTATTGCTTACAAACGGGTAGCACTTAATGTTCCTGAAATTTATCGGGTACTGCTGCGGTACGGCTAATTGCTGCCGACAACACACTTTCCCCTCCTACTTCGCTGGGCTAGAGAGGGTATAAAGTATGCCGCAATAATAAGGGCCCTTCCCTGTCTCATAGCAAACAGAAAAGGACCACGTCGTCGCCTGAGGCTGCTCTGTCTGGGAGTCTTCCACGTCTGGCTCAAAGAAGCTATTTCTCTTGCTGATGCAATTTCTGAGGATTCCGATGCAATGCGGGCACAGACAGTCAGTCATTCGTCCCAGTGCAAAGACATGATGGGCGGGATTGAAGGGCGAGAGCGAGGCCGGCCTTCTAGTCGAATGTCTTCCTGCGCGCCTTCGCAAAACCCAAGGTGCCCTGGTGGATGTGAGGCATGTTCTATCTTTAATCTGGTGGTTCGTTGTCCAGTGAGACATGCAGATACTCCAGAGGGAAATGAGGACTTCCACGTTGATGGTCCTGTACATCGTTAGATTGTTGCCATCGACTGAGGCACCCACAAATAATGGCTGTGACAATCTACTTCAACGAAGTGGTTGTTAATATTGTTATAGTCCTCGCACACACAGCAAATCGGTTCTCGCCCGTTTGTGTGTAGCCTTTTAGTTGCCGCTCCTATGGAACTCGTCTTCCACATCCTACCAAAGCAGCGACCGACTTTACCGCCTCCAATTTCGGAATCACGTAAGAAAGTGTTGTAAACCTAAAGTTAACGTACCTGTTAGGTGAGTCCGTCTCCTCTGGCTTGTGAGTTACTGTGAGCCCACAGTAACTCACAAGCCAGAGGAGACGGACTCACCTAACAGGTACGTTAACTTTAGTAATTTGCCTACTGGCGGATATAACCCAATTTCTGTTGTAAACCTCCTGTAAATAACCAACCAACTCCGAAGCTTATGCTTCGTCGGCTCTTGGATGAAAATGCGTCAACTTCAGCTTGGAAACGCTTCAATGCTCCGACACCAAACGGATTTCTCAAAGGAAGGCGGCTTTGTGTCAGTTTAAGCTCTAAGTCGTAAGACTTTCTTCGAGAGCAGTCAAACTTTTAGAAGATCGCCGAAGCGAAGAGTGAAATAGAGCAACTAAGTTATTTTATCGAGAAGTCTGAGTAACTGCACACTTCTATATTAATGAGCTTACTTCCTATTCAAAAGATGCCAAGCCCCTTTGAACTCATTCGTTGAGTAGTGCTAGACTGATAGGGATGTGGGAAGTGTGGGAAGTCTAGATATACGTGCGAAGAAAGTACAACATTAAGTTTATTAACTGACTTGCAGAATTTGACAGCGAGTCCGTATCCCGCACAAGAGCAGTCGGGGAATAAAGTTCGTTGCAAGTACCAGCATCGTGGCATTGAAGCTACCTGGCGCCATGAACTGTCTAACGTCCATGAACAATGGAGTCAGTAGCTTGAGAAAGATCATCGTTCGCTGTCGGCCCGAAAGCCTCTTGAAGTGGTGGGTGGGTGGTGTTGTGCGCACAAATGAGGGAGCTTGAGAACTGCGAAATAAATGGACATTGTGAGCGTGAATGGGGACTGTATTGGGCAATAGACGATAGTGGGCAATTAGTTCAGGACAGGGGGAAATCCGTTGTCAATTGGAAATAACTGAGGACTGGGACATCCACAGGTACAAACAGAAGGTTTGATGAATACTGTTAGGTGCGAGAGCTGATATTCCAGAGGTAAAAGACCCAGCTAATTCAGCCTGCCGAACAGGTGGGGAGTTAGTTTTCACCGTAAAAGAATGCAAATGAATGGGCAGCACACATTTATGCACTAGGAAATTTGGGGAACGTCCAAATCAGGGACTCCAGAAACATACTTGTCAGCCTTTACGGGTGGTGGAAGCAGGATGATTTGATCTGCTTGGAAGGTTGCTGTCATTTTTGTGTCGCTATTACTAGGTAAGGCAATGCATTCTGTGATGTGTGGCTTCTGACCATACGCCTGACGTGGATGGCAATAGATCCTATGGGGATGCTACTCTAGATGTTTGGTGATCTAGCCCTGGACACTAAGCAACTTGGCAATGATTCTCAGTAAACCAATAATGGCGAATTCGCGAAGTTTTCTCATCTTTGTTCGAGTGGAACCGAAAATTGTCTCGTTACAAATTAGTATTAGTCACTGCAAGCCCTGCCAGTCAAAACAACCCTTCACTCTTCCTTTCACTTGCTGAACTGACATCTGTGGACCTTCGTGTCTGGCTTTGCCTTTTAGTTTCCGAATTTATTGCATGTATTTCTGCGAAGAACATATTTTTACGGCCATGTGCCTAACTCCTGTGAGCTCAGAATGGATCACAATTTGCCAAAGTTCATTTTCATGACGTAGGGCGAATACACGCGTTGTCCTCCTCCCCTTCCGTTCTTCAACGGGGAGAGCTAATGTCTATGCCTTTAGAGTCACTTAACAACCAGAGCAACGTAGGTCTTACTGTCGGGGTTTACAATTCCTCTGCCTGCAAAACGCATCTTAAACCCGACGTGAGTGACAAACCAACTTCGAAATAAAACCAAATAACTATTTTTTGAGACAAGATGGGTGATTGAAAATGTACAAAATTATAAAGCATCGAATTTGATGAGTGAATGGCAATAAATTACTTTCTGTTCGTAACAGTAATAACCTGCTCAGATAGAACGAAATGAAAAATGGAACGTCGAAATAACAGAACGATGCACAACGTGTAGTCAATCAAAGAAAAGTCTTTAGCAGTTCACCCGACTTGAATAACAAACATAGCGTGAGATAGTAATCAGCTCTTCAATCTGTGTTGGAACGAGAGACAGTGGCACGCGGATGTGTAGCAAAAAATGTCAGATCTTGGCTTCTTGAGGGGCTGGCGTAAGTGTGAACGCGGCGTCTACAACAAAGTCATAGTCTTTTCCTCAAAGGCTTCACCAATCGTCGTGAACCTCCAATTAAAGCTATGATCTGTGTGTTTCCGTGTTGAGCATCGCCTCTCATCGCTGTTTACAGAGGTGTGTTTACTTGTCCATTAGGCACATTAGATGCTTCTGGCCTTGTTTTCTTGTAATTCTTGTGCTTCTTATTGACGTCAGTCACTCGGTTCGTTGTTGTGACAATAGGCAAGGAATTTGGGTTCATGTTTTCAATCGGTAATTTAGTTTTCTTTTCTTTCGTGGCGGCGGATATGAAATACGAGTACATCGGGCACAGGGGTGAGCTTTGAACGCCCAACACGCGACGTAGTTTCTGATACGAGAGATCGCCGTCCCCTCTCTCTCTCTCTCTCTCTCTCTCTCTCTCGGGAAATCGAACGGGTCTCGCATTCCCATCCATCGTTGTACTCAAGTCGTTCATCAAACCCACAGCTACTCGTAGCCTTCTGACCAACTGTACTGTAACGTATGAACTGAAGCGGCCATGGGTTATTGGCCCAGCGTGGGCTATCGAATGTTAATGAGTCCCTTGTTGTATGCCTGCTGGCCCTTTTGCTTCTGAGGGGGGGGGGGTTGTGGGGAGGGGCACCGCTGAGAACGGGATAGCGATACCTCGGCGATGCCTCTCGACCAGGACGGAATGCAAATCGAGTGAAACTGTCCCTCTGAGGCGTCTCCTCCGCTAAATGACCGCCCTGGATGTTATTGGCGGCCGCTTTTACAAGTTGTGCCTCGAAAGCCCCCTCGGTAGACTCGCGAATTTCAGCTCAGAGTTGAGAAGCGGGCTGCTGAATGGGAATTTACCGGGAAACTTGTATCGCTGCTTCAATTCCACTCAAACGACCAACGTATGAGAGAGTGAGAGAGAAAGAGATTTAGTTGGTTGATGTAATGCGCTTAAAGTCTCGAGTCTTTGGTTGTCATCGAAGCGTGTGCTTCGAGCAAATTTACTGTTTTCGCTTCTAATGAAGTTCAAGGGAGAAAATAAAGGCGCTCCTGAGGTGCAGGATAACGAGGGCTCTACCAACAAAGGTCTCGTCTGCGTAACAAGCTATTGTCATTTCATTGGCTCAATTCAACGAAATGTTGATCCAAGTGAAGCAACACTTGGTACATCACAGGACTTCTCTCTGCCCAATGCTACGAATATTCACCGCTTCGTCGTGTCTATCCTAAACTTGACGTTCTGCATTCTATTCCCAATACAATACGAACGTCCCAACCCTTCACAGAACGGAATCACTTCTTATTGCACCAAGGACATAGTCATCTTCATAGTTATCATTAATTTTTGTAGCAAGTCCATTCGCGGCAGTATAAATTATCAAAATTTTGACGAAAATCGATTTTAACACAATTTTTCCCGCTGGTTGAAACTACCACGCGTTCCTTACTAACATTTCTCACAGCTAATTCCAGTACAACTACACTAGTCACGCTGACAGTCTCGTAAATCACCTACGTACGTTACTATTCAATAGTGGTCGTGGTAACTCAATAAATTCTCAAACCTTCTGTTTCCATGTTGAATGTCGAGCTATCATGTTTATAAGCTGAAGGCTGGAACGATAGAAGTCGCTGGTGCTAGTGAAACATTGCTGAGAAAAGTAGTGTGGTGCGTCGCATCAGATCTTTTTTGGTGTGATGTAATTCAGAATTTTTCCTGAACTTCAAACTACTAGTGTCTAGGAAGGAGTTTTTTCCGTTTAAAACTAAAACGCTTTCGTAATTAAAATACCAGGCACAATACATCTAATTGTCCTCGGCCCCACGTGCGTTCAGCCATTTTGGTGTAATTCAATTTGGCGATATGTAAAGAAACTGGTACCGGGCGTATAGGCAATGTATGTGCCTACATCATAATTGTTTATTGCTTTTGGAAGTTTTGTTCTTACTGACCTGAAATTAAAAACGAAACGTGAACGTCTGAAGAAAACTACAAAAATTTCAACCGATAGAAATTTTGAAACGCTGCAAATTATTACCCTCTTAGACAGCATGATTGGGATCTATTCGACCCAATCCAACGTCGAAAAATAAAGAGTATAACATGGGTATCGGCCATCTGGAGAATGCGAACACTTCGGATACCCATCCCGTTCGATTCAGCATCGAAAAATACTAGTAAACGGTACGAAACATGACCCTGATGTTTCTAGACGACGCTAGGCAATTGGCGTGACGCGTCGAGTCGCAGGGACTGGGGATTCGAGTGAGGCGGAAGACAGTGCAGGAAATGGGTGCAAGCAAGGGTGAAACGATACTTTCTGCTTTTTTTTTCCTTCAACCACTAGGATTCACTGCACTATATTCACTGTGGTTTCACTGTTGTCCATATAGACGCAGTCCTGCATCTCCGACCCTCCTTTTAAACTTTGGCCCAGACGGCGGGCGGACGTTGCAGATTTGGAATGGAAATAATTTTCCTGACCGAAAACGTAGAAAAAGCCAGTGATCTTCTGTTACGTAACAATAAGTTGTGTCAATCTTTGTAAAACTGAAGGGTGCCATAATGGAATATGGTTCTTATTGTACACGACTCAGGTACAACAGCAGCTCAGGTTTGATGACGATATAGCAAGATAATGAGAGCGAGTACCGCATGAATCGTGAAGCCTGGCAGCGTACGTGTTGCGTTGAATATGAGGTATAGAATTAGTTTAGCTTTTAAGTCGCTCTGTTCCAGTGAATGGAATGTCAATCAAAACAACAAAAAAAGCCTTCGTTCAAAATTGATGCAGCCTAACCCTCATGGTGCCGGGAGGCATAGGCCACTGACCTGCAGTGACAGGGACTCAATCGAGAGGAAATGTATTTGGTACTCATGTTAATTAACCCCGCACCTCCTCCAGTTCCTACTCCCCCCCCCTTCGCACCATCAGTTGATTTACAACGACGTTAACTCTGAACATGTTTCGGGTTGAGTTCAAGTGACATTCCGTCTCCTTCTGTCTCACGTTGGGATTTCGTGTGTGTCGTCTAACGTGATTGCGGTTGAGGCTCCTGCTCTGACGGGAAGTAGGTTTGTTGGAGCAAATCTGGCTCCGCCACACGTTCCCGTGTAAAGACGAAGTCTGGAGCTGAAGAGCGGTCCCCAAGAGAAAATTAGAGTCACGCTCAAAGCGTAAGTAATTGGTTAGACTGTTGATACAGTGCTCAGCAAAAGAGGATTGTGACAAAGAGCTGTCGTGAAGAGATCCAATTACGTTGCTCGTTGCTCAGTCTCTGACTGTTTACTGCTGTCGAGAGACAAATTTTTACTCCGTCATCGTCGGGGATGAGTTGGTGGGAGAAAGAGAAGAAATTAGCTGGAATTAATTACTTCACCTCTTTGAACGTAGCTAGGAGATAAGACAGCTCTGGCGCGATGCCCTCCACCGCCATCACCAGTCCTCCTCGCTCTTTTTCTAACCACCACATCCTTTCATATCTCCAACCAGTACCCCTAACCCCGTCACCATTACCACCTGCCTTGAAAGGGGCTGCCAGATCCTTACACACTCTAGAAACGGATGTCGCTTGCAATAAAACCCTAATCGATCCGAAATTGAGAAAAACTTTGTAAAAACCTCCATTAATTTTGCTATTTGTTTCACATTTTTTAACGAGATTTGTAGCTTTCGCAACATAAACGGCAAATATTGAGTTCGACCGATGACGAGAAATCGTTTCTGAAAACCTTAAGGTCATGCCCTATGATTTCCATGTCTATAAGTCCGCAGTCGGTTGATCCCGCTGAGATAAAGAAACTCCTGTCTCCTGAGTTTCCCCCACCGTTCCCCCTTAGTTCAATAACTGTCGCCGTTGTGAATAAATACCTGGCTGAACCGCTCCTGCCTGCATTCATTCCGTTTCTGTCGCTCTACTTCGTGTTACTGCCTCTGCTCCCCTAAACCTCGTATCGCCGATTCTCTAACTATTCGATTAGTCAGACAGTAACACTTTCACGCTAACTCTCGTCTGTGATCATATCAGTGCCATTTTATCTCAGTTTCCCAGTGACTTGTGTTCAGAACTCGTCCTTTCAATGAACGTTCAAAAATTCAGTGTTCAGTGTATATATACCCCCTCGCTCACACCCTCTCACTCTCTATCTCTCTCTCTCTCTCTCTCTCTTCGCTGCAAATTTGAGTCCCCGGCGTCAAGAGACACACGGAACCACAATAGAGTGATTCGGATGCCTCAGCATCGAACCGAAATGTTTGCACGTTCTTTCGAGGTTCAGGAGTGCAAGCTATATAATGACAACGTTGAGTGGTTTAATATGAAGAAAAAAGTGGTAGAGTTTAGGGAGAAAGTTAAAAATAAACTGTTAAAAGTAAGCTGTAAATGAGGCTATATTAAATGGAGGTGTTTTCGTACAAGAGAAACTTTGAAGTGAAAAAGATTTTGATTTATTTTTTCCAGTTGTACTGTTTTTGTCTGTTTTAGTTATAGATCTAGTTGAAGCAATAGTTTATTTTATGTTACAGGAGAACTTTTAAAATGGTAAATATGTTTTCAGGGAGAGTGGAAGAGAGGGCCTCATGGCCCTAACTCATCCCTGATTGTTAAATCTCTCTCTCTCTCTCTCTCTCTCTCTCTCTCTCTCTCTCTCTCTCTCTCTCTCTCTCTCTCTCTCTTTCTCTCTCTCTCTCTCTTTTCTTATTTCCCCAATAAAATGTACTGTTAACTGTTATTAGTGAAAGGCAAACTGAAAATAAATCTGTAAATTAAATCATTTTAAAAATCCAACTTGTGTTTTTGAGTCTGGAGGCAGATTCGCGTGCGAATGGCTTAGCCTATCTTTCTTTCGTTTCTTATCAGCTCAGGGTTTGATCAGTTTTCACTAAATTACGCCCAAATTAGGATTACTCTTATTTTTCTCAAAAACACGGTTTTCAACATTGCATCGCGTCGTCAACGTGTCTTCTCTATGTCTAACTTTGATTAATGCTATGACCCAATGAAGCGAACAACATTTTAGGAGTGCATAGTTGTCGTGTTAAAAAAAAAGTTGGGTTTTCTTCAGATCTTTACGTTTTGAGGCCTACTGAATCCTAAAAACCTGACCTTACCATCGATGGAAAAGGGAAGTGGGGACGAAAATTTACCAAAAACTAGGGATTTTGGCATTTTGCTCGAAAACGGCTCTAAAGATAACTTATATTTTACTCAACTACAAAAAAAAAAAAAGTTCAAACGATTTTCACCAAACTCAAAGAACGTTTTTAAATAGTTCATACCTATATATTGTTCTCAATAAATGTTTTTCTCACTGTCCATTGAACTGAGATAAAAATGAAAATGTGTCGATAGTGTTAATTAAACATTTTTATAATTTACAGAATGACTACATCACTGGATTTAATCAATCTTTCCTAGGGTCTATTAGCAACTCATTCCTACATTTTGTCCGACGTAATTAATTCTGTATCTATCTGTTGAACGAAGATATGAGCCATGATAACTCGGAAAACGAAGCTTTTTGAATAATAATTTAACGGTTTTCCGATTTTCTGAAAAACGACTCTAATGATTTCGATCGAACTTACGGAGGAGTTTCTCAACCAAATAGTACCTGCAGTTTGTTCTCGATAAATATTGCTGTAGAAATGGGTTGAACGAAGATATAGTGCCCCTGCAAGTTGTTCCACAATGGTTTGATATTCTCTTGCACAGCATGATTGGAACATATTTAGTCCGACGTCGAAAAATACTAGTGAACGATACGAAATATGACATATTACAGCAAAACGACGAAAATTGACGTTTTTTAGGTGACGCTAAGCAATTGGCTTGACGCGACGAGTCGATGAGGTGGGATGAGTGACACGGGAGGCAGAGCGGGAAATAAGTGCAGGCCGAGGTGAAAGGATAACTTTTGCAATATTGTCCCGTGTGTTCCATGGAATATTGGAATTCGCCTCACTGTGATATCATTGTTTTCCATCCAGTTCTACCCCTTTGAGACCTGTCCTTTTCGATTCAGCATCAAAAAGTACTAATAAACAGTACGAAACCACTACAACGGAACAACGAAAATTGACGTTTTCTTGGCGACGCTAGGCAATGGAGACTCGAACCTGCAACATCTATCCGCCTTCCTGGCCACATTTTGCCTTCAATACGGATTAAACAGCTAGTTCTTTCGCCCAAACATTCCATTCAGTATCTAGTTGTGCGCGCTGCCTTCTGTTGACCAAAACCTATGACTTATGGACAACTAATGGTTTAAAAAATTGAACATTACTAGGTTTTGGCTGCTTTATCGCAATTACATCGTCGAATAGGACTGCGTCTAGATGGAAAATGCAGTAAATATAGTGAGGCAAGTTCTACTACTCCAAGTTTCTCGGAGGACAGTATAGCTAAAGTTATTGTTTCTCCCCACCATGCGTTCATCCATCTTGCTCAGTCAGTTTGGCGTGAAGTCATGAAAATTTCCTAGTGTCGCCTAGAAAACGTCAATTTCCGATCTGGCAATCCGATCTAACGAAGTCCATCGCTCTTGTTGTTTTATCGCAGTTACGTCGTGTTTGGTATCGCTCTCTAGGTATTTTTCAATGCAGGTTCAAATGGAAATCTAAGAGGTGTAGGACTGTGGCTAGACCGATAACAGTTAATTCGCAGTAATTACTCTGAGCCAAAGTCTACTAATTGAAAGAACATACAGGATAATACAGCATTTGCGTTCTCTCTCTCTCGTCTCACTCCAACCACCCATCAGCTCCACTCGATTCGTCGTGCCGATTGCCTATAGGCACCTACGGTGTCCCGGAATATTTTTAATCGTTCTGTTGTAGTCAGGTTGTGTTTCGTATCGTTTACTGGTATTTTTCGATTCTGAATCGACTAGGATGGTTCTCGGAGGTGTGAGACTAGGTCAAGAAAATAATAAACCGTTTTGTAATAATTGGCAGCGGTCTTTTTCACGTTTACGAAATCCCTTAGCAGCCCCGTATTGCATCAACCCGAGGTAGCGTCTTCTAGAGACTGTATCCACATTTTATGCTTCACAACTATTTCTGCATCTGTCGGTCGAACGGAAACATTTGCGATAGCTCAGAAAACGAAATTTGCCGAACAGGCATAACAGATCGTCAAATTTATGAAGGTTGTGGAAAGTTGAGTGTTCCTACGCACCAGACATTTCGATTCACTTCCAATGAGACCACTATTTATATACGACTACGTATGAGGGACCAAAAGATGAGTGTTGAAATCTATTTTTCCTTCAGCATTCACAAACTTACAAACTGGAACCTGAGGTTCCAGAATGCATTGGGTTGTAGGGTACGCTCGCATATATTTGTATACTGCTTGGCACGTAGATGTAAGTTTTGTTCTTCAAATTTTCCAGTTACTCGCTTCATTTTAACTCTCCTATTTCCAATCAACAGGCTGCACTACTCGGAAAATGCATCCGGAAACCTGCATTCGCGTTGTTTGGAGTCACCACAATGTACGAGTGCGTGCGGTGTATTTTCTAACTACAAGGGTTGAAGAAAGTTGTTCGATGCTTCTCACTAGATATTATTTTGTGCCCTCGCTTCAAAAGAAAATGTCTCTCAAAGTTCTTTGATCTACATTAATCGAAAGCTCGAAATTGGTTTTTCGTCGTCTTCGTTTTAAACGCGCGACCTTTCGAAATCACCTATTGTCGCCGATTGAATGTATTCGGTTACTACGGAGCTTGTCCTCCTCTGGTGAGCTGTTGAAGAGCTCGCTATTAGTATGCTTCGAGTAAGTTGCTTTCTTCATTGTGAGGTAATTCGCCGACTTCCTCCTCTCGTTCCTTCGACCGGAATCTGCATTACAAACATAAGGTTTTCCTTTCGAGCAGGCCTCCTTTGGAATTCTTTCTTACGGCCTTCCCATCTCCTTTTTATTCTCCTACGGAAATTTGCCTCCGCCGGTGCTCCAAGTAGACTTTGCTTTGTAATCAGTCAGTCAGACGGGACGAGGGGCTCTCACCTGAATAAAAATGTCGCCTCCGAAAAAAAACGCTTGAAAAAAAAATGGAGCGGAAGTCGAATTACTCGTTTGAGTGTTTTTTGTGTTGCTTTCGGACGAGCAGCGTCTCAATCGGACTAACAAACGCTGATTACGCGTTTCATTGAGGAACGAAATGTGGCATCAGTGATGAGCTTGCAATTGGAGGAGGAATGAGAGAATCCACTGGGCGAAGTCACTACCTTTAAATGCAAGTTCGCTCTGCTTCAGATACAATTTGAGTGTATTTTCTTTTCTCCATGAGCTTATTTAACGTGAGTGCCAAACAGATCGGTTCTTTTTTTCGCTGAGGAACGATCGTTGGAATCGAATAACCAGACAACATTTTCAAGGCCACCATTCAGCAGCATAGTGCTGCCAAGATAAGACTTGACATCCTTTAAGATATCCAGACATCCATGACTTGTGAGTCACAGACATATGAGTCAAAATGAATTATTTTCACCGACTCACCGTTAGCTGCTCGGGCCCTCAGTTGTTTTATTTGTATGGCCTATTTTGACATACGTAGAGGAATCATCGGCTTCTGCTGTAGCTCGCAGTTCAATCAATCCATGAAAAAAGTGGTAGGACGTTCCTCCAGGGCGTTCCTCAGTTTCATCGTCTTCGACGCATTTCCGACGTCTGACTTACGAGATTATTTATTTATTTTTTAGCTCTCCTACAGTCAGAGCAAAGCTTTGCTGTTGAACATTAAATGAGCTCCTTTGCCAGCCTTTAACTTCGAATTTATGTAATCAGCTGAAAAACAAAAAACAATTGACTCCTCTTCAGCTCTGTACATTTCAGGGGCTTCTGACTCCAAAACACGCCATTTGGGGAAAAATAAATAAAGTAAAGAAACAAAGATAAATACGTAAAATTGTGAGTGTGGGGAGGATATTAGAAAAAGGGCTAAATCAACTACAATTTTATGATCATTATACCGGTCAACATGGCACGCCTAAATAAGCTCACGAGCTAACTCGGTTCAAAACTTACTACTCCAAACATGTTGTTTCTTCGGTTGAAATCGACTGAAAAAAATATTGAGTTCTCTTCAGATCTTTACGTTTTACACACTATTGAATCCGAAAAACATTATTAGGGGAAATCGTCTGTGTGGGGCGGTGAACGCGATTGAGAGAAAATGGCAGAACCAAATTAGGTCAAACTCGATATGTAGCCCACAGGTCGCCATGGAAAGCCAAAATAAGGGTATGAGTAAAATACGCCGAAAACTAACACAAGTCCGTATGGAAAGTCATTGTTTCCTCAAACGCTTTTCAATCTCAACCCTCTTGTTTGTACCTGTGGAAAGCCCAGCTATTCAATTATTTCCGCGTGACAATGGATTTCCCTCTTTTCTGGACTTTCCAAAGTATCCTTTTCCGACCCCTAAATTTTACAATTCTCTAAACAACACAGAGCTAATTCCAACATCGCGAACGATAGTCGTATCCCAGTGCTCCCAACTCATTTGTCTCTCAAGTCTCGCGACTCACTCGTCTCTCCCTCCACTTAGTTCCCCACACAACCAGTTCACGTGTATTTAGAGCCCCCTTGTTCGCGTTTATGTACTCAAACTCAAACTGAAATCGCTATTCTGTCAAGTGTAATACACTCCTCACTCGCGCTCACCGCTTCCATTTATTTCTCAATTCAAGCTCCCCCATGCATCCCCCAACACTAGTTATCATAATGATCAAAACACCAAATATTTTGTTTCTCAGTAACCACCAGCCCAAACGATCTTGTATACACAGTTCCTAATGAGACGGCAATCCATAAAACTCCCATCTGTGAGAAGATGTCGAGAGTAGCACAATTAATAACCAAACGTGTCGATAAAAATCGATATTAGCGTAGGAAGTAGCAGAATCTTCAGAAAAATCTATCAGGTACTCCAATTAAGTACCTATACGATGAACGTTTAACGACGCTCGTAAGATATATAGAAGCTATGCCAGAAGCTGCCGCCGTTTCAATTACTACCATTTCAAAAGGTGTTTATTGGATAAGGTATTAAAGAAATTGGGTTATATCCGCCAGTAGGCAAATTACTAAAGTTAACGTACCTGTTAGGTGAGTCCGTCTCCTCTGGCTGGTGTGTTGCTGGTGGCAAGCGCTTTCGATGTAAAGACATCATCGTCTGGCCGTTAAGTCAGTACTGGAGTCAGTCAGTTGGTCGTGGTCTTTATATACAAAGAGAAAGGTGAAAGGGGTGATGGAGCGTCGGGGAAGGGGCGGGGAGAGGAGGTCATGTAGCTCAGGGGGAAACCCCCTAGAGATAAATGGAACGTGTTGGATGGTCTGTCAATTGTGGAATTTAAGTCTTTTTTGTGTAGGGTGGTCTGTAAATCCGTCAGTTGGTTGTTACCGCTACCGACACGACCATACATTTTACATCAAACCACCCACAACAACATAAACTAAGTGCATTCAGACACATGATACGGAGACTAACAACGATCCCACTATCCGAACAAAATTACAAAAAAGAACTTGATATTATAAATACTATCGCAGAAAATAACGGTTACTCTAAAAAAACAATAAACAAATTACTAAGACAATATAACTCCAAAACAAACGACTCAAAAACAGAAAATACACAGACTTTAACAAGACGCTGCACATTCACGTACACAGGACCACAAATATACGGAATAACTAATATCCTCCGAAAGGAAGGTATACAAATTGCATTACGTACGGACAACACACTTAGAACCAAACTAACTGCAAAGACTGAAAATACAGACCCACTCGACCAAAGTGGGGTGTATAAAATAACTTGTACTTGTAAAAACGCATACATAGGACAGACAGGACGAAAAATACGGACCAGATACTCAGAACACATTAAATCTCTTAGTAGGAACAAAGACGATTCAAACTTCGCCAACCACCTCAAAACAACTGGACATGAACCCACCAAAATACAGGACTGTACCACCTTACTACACAAACAATACAAAGGACGAAAACTGAACATATTAGAAAACATGGAAATTTATAAACAAAAAAACTTCAATGGACAGATCATAAATGAACAAATCAACACAAAATGCGACACCATATTCACACCACTCAAAACACTACACAAACGAAAACAACCAACTGACGGATTTACAGACCACCCTACACAAAAAAGACTTAAATTCCACAATTGACAGACCATCCAACACGTTCCATTTATCTCTAGGGGGTTTCCCCCTGAGCTACATGACCTCCTCTCCCCGCCCCTTCCCCGACGCTCCATCACCCCTTTCACCTTTCTCTTTGTATATAAAGACCACGACCAACTGACTGACTCCAGTACTGACTTAACGGCCAGACGATGATGTCTTTACATCGAAAGCGCTTGCCACCAGCAACACACCAGCCAGAGGAGACGGACTCACCTAACAGGTATGTTTATTGGATAACTCTGGATACTGATAATAAACCCGCGCCTGTAGCCTCATCGATTCTCGTCGTATCAATTGCCCAATAATTATCAGAGCATGAGTTTTAAACAGTTCAACATTTCAACTGAGTGACAAATATATTGACTTAGTAGCAAACACCATGAAAATCAGTGAATTTATGCAGCGCTAAGGAAAGTTGTGTGATATTTCGCACCTGATATTTTTCCAATAAATTAGTTGGTGCTAATTTGTAGAAAATAATTAAAATTAAAATCAGCATTTTTTGAGAAAAATACGAAAAAACCTCGTTTTTTTGGTTAATTTTGGTCTCCCTCTCTCTTCGTGGAAATTATTCTTAACTTCATGTTCACGCATTCAAAAATACTATTAGCAATACAAAACCTCCGAGACCCATCTCATTCGATTCAGCATCGAAAAATACCAGTAAACGATACGAAATGCCTAACTATTAAGAAACGACGAAAATTACAAATTCCATGCGCCTGCAGGCAATTGGCACGACGTTGCGAGTCGAGCTGGAGGGAGGGAGTACAAACGATGAAACGATTACTTTTGCTGTAGTTATTGTCTCGCGAGTTCTTTCAATTATTAGACTTTGGCTCACTATAATTACTGTGATTCCACTATTTGCCGTTTAGATGCAGTCGTACACATGTGAGAATTGTTCCATTTGTCCAAGCATCTAAAAATACCGAATACTGGGTACCTGTAATTTGTCATTTTCGTCGTATCGTTACTGGTATTTTTCAATGCTTAATCGAATGGTATGGGTCTCAGGGCGTGAGACAAGGTCAAGTGGTTTGAGAGACTGATCAAATGTTGTGTAATAATTTGCTGGGTTTTAAAGGTATGCGTTCTTTTCGGTTCAGTAGGTTTCAAGTTTCAACTCTTTAGCCTCAACATTCAGTCAAATTTTTGCTTAAAATAAAAAGAAAAGTTAACGTGTTGGGTGAAGAGAATGACTGCTGTTGGATTACCGTTTGGGTTTAACTAATCAAAGGCTTCTCAGTCCGTAAAACACCATTTGAAAACATTTCTATTGGTGTGTCTCTGAAAGACGGACTGAACCAAATCAGCTCAATTTGATATTCACCCTGCGGGCAGGGACAAAATAATGACTATGAGGAAAGTTTGTCCAAAAGTGGCTATAGTTATTATATTGATATAAACACTGAGTGTTCTTGTTTCTGGTGCCACGAATCACACTACTCTCTGCAGTTGTGAGAGTAGTCAGCAATTTTCGTTACGCTCACGGAATAATTCTATTTCGTTTTAAATCAGTAGGAACCAGATGAACCAACGTTCATCATACTTCTATAGTTGTGGTTGTGTAAAGGGCCTCCTTTTTCTTCAGTTCGGCTTTCCCTGTTATGATTGTACTCCTCCTGCGGTTATCGTCTTCTTCATGCTCGCTCTTATTAACCAGCTCACTTACAGAGGTCGAAGTTCCATGCAGATACTGGTAATTCTTACGGTTGTTAAAATGGCTCGGACTACAGTGAGCTGAAGCGTTTCTCTTCCCACTAACTACACAAAAATGTAATGGTTGGTAAGTGAAATTCCTGTCATGAAAATCTCAAAACGTACTGATTATTATTTAAGGTCGGGTGTGTCGAGTGAACTGTTGTTCTCGTTTCCAGTTTAAAAATCGTAAAGTCCCCGAGGAAGAAAAGCAATTTTACCGGCGAACGTGAAAAACTTGTACGCTCCTCGTTTTTCCCCTCAGGTTCGCGTTGCGGACGGAATTTATTGCTTGTAAAGTTTATCACAGTAAAACTGGTCGGGGGAAATATGTAGTGGAGAGCTGTGTGATGAGGGTCTAGAGGAGGAAGAGGGAGATAAAATCCCCGCAATATGACTTCACCTTCCTTATCTTCTTGCGCAATACTTCAGAATGGGAAGAGAATTTTAACGGCGCGCCGTTAGAATCGAGTTATCGCTCGCCTGTTGGTCGATTTCACGTGAGGATAATCGGGGTCTTGCCATCTCTGCAGAATTACAGAGACCCGATCAGTTGTCAGGGTTTCAATGCGGCTCGAACTCGAGGAGTTGACAAATTGCCTCGACAACACGTTGCTCCTGGTCCCGGAATTCACTGGGGAAATGCCCTCGGAATAATCGAGTTCGACCTCTAGAAAGAAACCGTCTGCCTCCAATTGTTCCGAACAATCGGTTACGTTGAATAATTCTGCCGAATTTTCAGGGAGTAATGAGAGAGAGAGAGAGAAAACAAGAATGTGACAATGAATGGCTCTCCTGTTCAGCTATTCAAATTTCCTTTCGGCGAGTTTTGGAGCGGAACTAAGCAAATTTATTGCAAGTATAAACACAACGCAACTTGCTTCAGCCCCACGTACGTTCAGCAACTTTTATCGCTCTGCCCTCAAACCTTATCTGTTTCTGTCCGTGTTTCATCGACCCGAAATTGACGTTGTATGACGTCCTTCCGAAGGTTAGCCATATTTTCAAATTCAATCATACTTATACTTTATAAAAACCCACCAGTACGCGTCTTTGGTGTGAAAGAATCGTTAAACAATGTTTGTGTACCGCCTGACTCCTATTAAAGGCACCGGGCGATCGTGGTCTAGAGGATATGACATTGTTCATAATTCTCGACGTAAAGTCGAGGATTGTGGATCAGCTCCGGCGCGATTGCCGTAATTTTTGACAGTCAGCGGATCCCCAAACTTCTCCAAACCCTCCTCGTAACAGCCGCACAGCCGTTTCTCCTTTTTCTTCAAAATACGCGCCTTGATGTCGAAATTTAAATATCAGTTGCGCCGCATTACACAGCTTTCCTTAGCTCTATTTCAATACACGTGTGTTCGTGGGGTTTTCTACTTACTCAATTTATTTTTCATCCAATTTATTGGAACTTGGTAAAACATCGCTTCACGGCGGCAGAACGCTGTAGCTGTTACTGCTCCGGAATTTATTGTGCTGCTCGTTCTTATACCCGGGCCATTATAGTGCAATTGGTACACAGATAATTAACGAGGCTGTAAAACACGGTTTTGACGACGATAATAATCACTTTTCCAGTGTTATCGCCTAAAAAATTTTAGAAATGGTAGCGAAACGGCAGTAGTTGGAATTCCGGAATTTCTGGAGTGGCTTCTATATACCTTATGACCGTTTTTAAACGCTCATCGTATCGGTCTTTGATTGGAATACCGCATCAATTTTTCGAAGATTCTAGAAACATTTCAGCGGACTTTATTAGGAAAAAACTGCGCTAAAATTTTCGTACCCTTATTTTGGCGTCCGATGGTGATCTGCGAGCTACGTATTAGGTTTGAGCTGATTTGGTTGGTGTTCACAGACATCCGCAGTCTGTTTTTCCGAAGTAGTGTTTTTCGAACTCAGTAGGGTTTGGAACGTAAGGATCTGAAAAGAACTGAAAATTGTATTTTCGACCGGTTACATAACTTTCCTTCTGCTTTGTAGAAATACAACTATTGCCCATGCACCATTCCGATTTCATTATGCTTATTTTTCGCCTCTCGATCACGTAGAACTCTTATTCTCTTTTACTACTTTTCGTATTAATGTTTTCGTAAACCGAAAAGGCCGGGTTACTCAGCATTCCAGTCCGTACTAAAGTACTTATTGGAGTAAGGAGGCAAGCCCATTTTGAAAATATGTAAAGGGCATGGAAGGGAAACGCTCCAGAAAAGCCAAGACAGAAGTGGAAGAACCTGGAGCCAATGAGAAATCAATGAGGAGAATGAGCGAGAGGTGGGATGTATGTAGCATCCAGAAATTAAACGTTTAGCAGTGCGAGGCGGGCTGGAGAGTGGGAAATGGAGCACGTAATTAGTGGTAGAGAACGGCATAGCAAAAGTTTCATGTATCCTCGAGCCCCGTAAACCGATCCAGGTATGAATCGTATTGTAGCAGGGGGGGGGGGGACGCAAGAACTGTTCAGTTGGTACGTGTCAGCAATCACTCATCATTCGACGGGCGGAGGAAGGCGAAAATGAGAGTTAAGTGCGTCATATTGCGAACGCACAAGAAAGCCCTATGAACCCGGTAGTTCAGAGTCCAAAAGACTGAGGCATACTCTAGATGTGGCCGGACAAGAGCGCTGCTGTACACGGCCACGAAGGTTATAGGAGTCCCCCTGAGGAACCCCAGGGCACGCATTGCCCGAAAGGAAGAATATGGTCAGCAAACGACAGTTGGGAGTCGAGAAGAAGACCGTGAAGAAGTCGTGGATAGATTATGAGCGGTCAAGACACGCCCAATGAGAATGCATTAGGAGAGATACGGAGCAGTGGAGGAGGCATTTCGGAGAAAGTCTCATGAGAGCTTCCCACAAGGGCGTTGAGACGAGTCTGGTGAGTGAGGTTAGTCTGACTGTAGGTACACGGTATTGACACACTACTTTTAAACATGTTTAATTCTTGCGGAAGGCGCTATTGTCATCCGTGGGTATTGTAAACCGCAACCGTACAAACTCCTTACAATCCACTCTTTCCTGCTGATAATTCAATTTTCCTTTATTCCCCGTTTTGCCAAGAACCGCAGAACCAGCGCTTCACAGAGACGTTTCTCTATCTGAAAACCTGTTTATTCGGACCGAAATTCCCGGAACTTCGTTGTAGGGGGAGTCACAATGTTCACCCTCGTAATAGAACGTAAATAAAAAATGTTACTTCCTTGTACTTTTTGTAAGATTCAGAGAAACTCTCTGAGTCAGTAAATGATGAAGAGAGGCAGCGACAGTACCAGCTTGGACTCGTCACGCGAAACTATATCTAATTCAGTGGATGAAGACTTCATTGAAAAAAAAAAAAGGTTCGCAGGATTTCAGTTGGTTATTTTGTCGAGCAATATGGGCTCAACGTGGATAAACGATTGTAGGTATGCTAGAATAATCTAATTCCTCTTATCAAATCGAGAAAAACGAATAAAAATGATACAGTGAGAAAATCCCATCTGCCTATTGAGGTCAGGCCCTATGTGCTTCAGCGTAGCATTCATCTGGGTCGCGGGGAACTTCTGGCCCCTCTCAATACATTCAATCAAGCCTTCAACGGTGAACTTCATTTTATACGTGCTGCATACTCAACAAAAAATATCCTCAACACACAACTTTCCTTAGCTCTACAGAAATTCACTCTTTTTCATGGCTTTTGCTACTAATTCTATTTATTATTCACTCAGTTCGTTAACACTTAGTAAAACACCACTTACGGGTGATAGAAAGCACCTTAATTTATTGTGCCCCTCGTACTCCTGGCCTGGCAATTGGTACGCTGAGGATAATAGTCACTTTTCCAGAGTTATCGAGCAATCGACCTTTCGAAATGGTAGTAACAGAAACGGCGTTGTTGAGATTCCAGAATTTCTGAACCTGTGTACCTTATGAGTGTTATTAATGGCTCATCGTCTAAGTACTTTATTGAACTACCCCCTTAATTTTTCTGAAGATTCCAGTTACATTTGAGCGGAGTTTATAAGGAAAACAGAGCAAAAATCGTTTTTCGTCGAAATGTTTGCAAATTAATTGTGCTGCTCTCGCCATTTTCCCACTGGTGGGAATTTTATGGTATTGCTCTGTTATTTAAAACTGCCCACGTAAATAATTAAATCGAAATTGTTAGTGCCGACTTTGAGAAAAAAAAAAGTATTGTTGGGCGCACAAGAGGGGGAGCTTATGAACGGAGTTGATAAATAAAAGGGAACTCGGTGAAGGTGAGTGAGAACTGTATTGAGCTTTAACCGAATAGCGATCTGAGGTTGAGTATACGAGCTCAGACACAAGGGGGCTCTGAATGCGTGTGAACTGGTTGTGCAGGAAACTAGAGCAGAATTGAGAGTAGAGCTGGGACTGGCCCGAGAGTTGATAGAGGAGATGTCTGTAGCGCGCACTGGGAGGCGAGTGTATCGGGGGGCTGTATGCGTTGGAGAAGGAGTTAAATAGTGGTGGGATGGGTGGGTGGGGGGGGGGGGATTTTGGAAAGTCCAAAAAGGGGAATCCCTCGTCACTTCAGAAGTTAAACCGAACTTAATCCTAGGCAGTTCTCGGAATTCCCCGCAGCAAACATGAAAAAGAGTCCGAAACAGTTTCGTTGAACGCACCTGGGAATGGCCCAAAACTCAAGACCCCCCAACTGCTTCGGCCAGTGCCGATCAAGCGTTTTCATCATTATGATAAGTATAATTAGTTTTTGGCGGATTTTGACCATACCCTTATTTTGCCGGCAAGATATCAAGTTTAAGTTGATTTGGTTCCGACGTTTTTGCGTTTCAGACCCTCCAAAAAACACTATTTGGGAAATTGGTCTGTTCTCACAAAGACTCTCCATCCATCATGCACGTCTTGCGCCTCCAGTACGGAGGAAACAAGAAACCACACGTGCTGCTCCACTGTAGTTTCTACAACGAACTTACCAGCATTGAGTGCTACAAAGCAAGCTTTTTGCAAAGTTCGCGAAGAAGGTGATGGCTAAGAAACGTGGTCACAGTTGATCTGTCATTTTGAAACTTGCCACCCAAGTAAATAGTTAGATCAGGTGGGAAACCAGATTAAGAACTACTCGTACTCTCAGACGGTACGGGATTCCTCAGGTGGTCGTCACCTCCGCGTGGTCACACATGGACAACAGCTCTCTACCGGAAGAATTACCATGGTACGCCAAATTCGAGGTATGAGCAAAATTCACGGAGTGTTAACTATAGTTATCATAGTGATCAAAACACTAAATATTTTAACACCAAAAACGTCTTTAACGATTGTCATTAAATTTTTTCTATGGTAGCTCCCAATAAGGCAACTATACCATAAAATCCCCATTCGTGGGAAAGTGACGAGAGCAGCACAATAAATTACCGTTATTTTCGACGAAAATCGATTTTAGCGCGATTTTGTCCTTATAAACTCCGCCCAAATGTTACTACAATGGTCAAAACAGATTGGTGTCGTATTTCAATCCAATATCTATAGGGTGAGCGTTTAAACACGCTCATAAGATATGTGAGGGTCGCTCCATAAATTCCGGAATTTCAACTACCGCCGTTTCGCTTACTACCAGTTCTAAACGTTTTTATCCAAGAACTCTGGAAAAGTGATTATTATCCTACTCAAAACAATCACGTTTACAGTCTCATTAATTTTCCGTGTACTAAATGCTCAATAATGCTATGGGAATGAGTATAAGCAGCACAATAAATTCCGGAACGATGAGCGCAACCGCTTTCTGCCGCCGTGAAGTGATTTTTGACCTAGTTCAAATGAACCGAGTGATAAATGAATTGAGTAAGTTAGAAAAAGCAATGAACACAAGTGAATTGACGTAGAGCTAATTTCTGAATCGCCGTCACAGACACACACAGACCATTTTCCGTAATACTATGTTTCGGACTTAGTAGGGGCTAAAACGTAATGATCTGAAGAGAACTCAAAAAATATTTGTCAGCCGATCACATAACTTTCCTTTCTACTTCGTAGAGCCAAGGAAAGTAATAGAGAGCCTAGTGAGCTAAGTCGATCATTTGTTTTCTACAAACGAATAAGTGAACTGAAGTTTTTACGAACTACATAAATATTATTTAGTGGGAAATATCGTGCTCAGCAAGTTGTAGTCATCATTCAGTTCCCTTTTGAAGATTTCAAGCTCTTATGCTCCCGGGATCAAATGCATAATGCATGTTTAATACCCCCGCCCACCACATTAAACTTGACCTTATCGGTCTCTCGGTCATTTTCTTCTTTTTTTTTTTTTTGTTTCCCTCCGTCTTCATCTTTTATTTTTGCTCTTTCGTTTCTACCCTGTTACGTTCAACTTTTATTTCTTTGTTGCCGTTTCCTCTGTTCCGTGTGTCAACCTTGTACTTTTTGTTTGTATTCTCTTTCGACATTGCGTCGAACTTCTATTTCTTTCTCTTCACATCTGATCTCTCTGGCAGGTATATCACATTATTACTGCTCTTGTGCCCAACGCATAAATATGTAATAACGTCTAACTACCGTGCAATACATGCGAGTAGTCCTGCCCTAATACCAGCACCTCTTGTACTCCCCAATTGAAAACCACAGTGTTTGCTTCATCATTCAACTGAGAGGCCGATAAAGAGTTGGAGAGAAATTCCTAGCGATCGAGGGCGCTTTGATTGGACAGCTCAGGTAATGAAACATGAAGTTTGCGTTGTAGAAAGCGATGATTTATTACCCAGGCTCGACCTAAGTTGACGCAAAGCCCCTTCAATACTCGGCGAAAGCTAATTTGAATTTTCGTATAATAAATAACGTTAAGTCGACAAAGAGTTGAAAAACTGGGGGCCTAATCATTTAAGGATTGAATATTTAAGATGATGGATTTTCACGGTACCCTCGGTGACGTCGTTCAACAGCTTCCTTAAAATATGGAACACGATCACGTGCCTGCCTCTGAAAAAAACTAAAGAACGCGCGATGTTTAGATCATATGACGAGGTTTTCGTCGCAAAAATTAGGAGGGATTCATATTTGTTTGACCTGACAGACAACTGCCATCCCCCCCCCCCTCCAATGGTCATTTGGGAGGAGATCTGCCTAGGTATGGAACCCCTGTTCCATTACTCAATCCTTGTACAAGATGGAGAGGAAAGCGTTTGATGTACTGTGAGATATCGCCCTCTAAAATCGTTTTCATGAACTTGTGTTCCCGCCCAAGGTGTCCTCACTGGGAAGACATTGGCGTTGCATGTGGTCGTTGTAATTGGTGAACTGTACCCAAAGACTGCCAGGAGCAAATGTTGACCATGAACATGGAAATGGAAATTAATTATGAATGAACCTGTATGAAGAAATTTTTGCCACATCCCCCTAATCAGCAAGCGGGTCAACGCTACAACTGTTTAATAGTCTCCTTCCACGTAGAGATCTGCTCATACAGTGTGAATGTTATTTACCCGTAGGTTTCAAAACCGTTCGAAGCGAAAAGTGTAGTATCTATCGCGGAGTCCGGGGAACCGAACGGATTACGAGAGCGAGCGGCCTTTAGAGAGCAATTGAGGTCTGGCAGGACAGGACGCAGAACGAACGCTCTTCCGGTTTATTGCGTCCCGTAAATCCTCTGATGACTATCGTCTGGATGATCGAGTGAATATCAGGGAAACCGACGTTGCTATTCTCGTTCTGTCTGGCCGTCTGGTTCGCATCCTTTTGGCGGTTATATTCACATCGTAACGCGGGCGCAATTTGGGAACATGGTGTACGAGGCTGAAGGTTCAATATGACGAGACCTTGGTAGTTAACTATTGTCTCTAGACCTGTTGAGTGACTAGAGACCTGCAACTTGTCATCTCCTTAGAACGAGAATAATTGAAGCACTAACAGAACTAACTTAGTAGCTATTGGTACCTTTTTAGGACTACAGTAAATATCGTTATCTTATTTTAGTCGTAGTTGATAATGTTGTAATTCATAGTAAAAATATCTGGTGCGTAGCAACACCAACTTTCCGCCACCCCTTTAAGTTCGAACACCACCTACATAGGCGGGCGCTATATCTTCGTTCAACGCATTTTTACAGGAAGATTTATGTAGAACAAAATGTAGGGACTAGTTAGCTGAAAGTACTCCGAAAGTTTGATCGAAATCGTTAGAGCCGTTTTTGAGAAAATGTGAATACCGATAAATTAACCTTCGACAAATCTCCTTTTCTGTGTTAACTTGGCTTATATCTCCGTTCAACATATATATACAGAAATAATTATGCAGAACGAAATGCTGGTATGGGTGACTAAAAGACACTCCATTAGGATTTATCACATCTGGTGAAAAAGTTACCCTGGAATTTACGGAAATGTTAGAAAAAACGTTATTTTCGACACATTTTGATTTTTATCTCTGTTCAATGGGCCGTCACAGGAACATTTATTGAAAAGAATATGTAGGTAATAACTGTTTGAAAACATCCGGTGAGTTTGGTGAAAATCGCTGAAGCCGTTTTGCCAAAAAGCGCAAAAAACCTATTTTTGCTTCAGGGGCCCATATCTCCGTTCACAGTATTTTCATGGAGATATGTATAGAGAAGAAAAGTTAGGTATTGATTAGGAGAAGATAATTTGAAAGTTTAATCAAAATCGTTAGAGCCGTTTTTGAGAAAAATGCGAAAACCCCTAGTTTTTGGTACATTTTCGTCCCCCACCCCCCTTCGCATCGGCCGAAATCGTCCATAACCTTATTTTGGTGTTTACAAAAAATAACGAACAAAACAAAAAAAGAACCAGCTCAATCGGATCAGCCGTTCTCCCGCAAATCGAACTACAGACACACACACACATACACACGGACCACGCGCCGAAATTAGGTTTTTTAGACTCAGTAGGGTCTGAAACGTAAAGATCTGAAGAAAACCATAATTTTTTTTTGGGCCGATTACTATACTTTCCTTCCCTTCGGGTAGCGGAAAGTAAAAACACCGTTTCGGGAAAGGGTCTATCTGCCTGTGAACGCGATTAAGAGCAAACGGCTGAACGGAATCGACTCAAATTTAATGTTTACTCCTTTGTTGTTTGTCGAAATTCGATAAATTCCGGAAATTTGGCGCCACCAGTTTTTAATTCTTAACACAAGTTCTACTAAGTTCATGTAAAATTAATGAAAAACAGATTGTATTAGTTGCTAGAATGATTACAATAGCGGAATCCGAGGATCGAGGACAGTTGTGTGATGCGTGTATGACCGGATATTTGTTATTGTTCTGCTAAGCCTTCATGATTACCACCTTGAGCTGTACATAGCTCGTGGTTACGTTAAATATATAAATAAAAGTGAGCTTGAGCGGTCAAACTCGGACTAAAAAAGTTCTCGTGATTCGCAACGCATTCTTCAACCAAAAAACTGGTATTAGTTTCGCGTATGGCCAAAAGTTTAATTATGAGTATATTTCACAGAAAGCGGTCACTCCTAAATTGTCAGCCTGAAGAGGGTTAAAAAATGTTAAAACGCGTTGATGGTGGTTGGGTACAAGAGAGAGTGTGACATTCATTTGAAAAAATGAAGAAGAATTAGTTATAGACGAGACGAGTGAAAGATACAGTTGTTCTTGATGGGAAAAGCACTGGTTAGCTAATCGTTGACTTGGGATACATGATAGAGATGGAGTTCAGAAAAAATAACGAAGTGCAGGGATCACAGGTGGGTCCCTGGACAGTTGGACTAGTGTGAGCACAGGCAAGAGGGGAGAAAGAGTGTTTAACTTAACGAGTGTGCGAGGGCTGAATGGCCGGAAGGAGGTGGCAAAATTGAGGAGTGGAGAAGAGAGATGTGTGTGTGGGGGACGGGGCACAGGAAGAACTCAATTAACGTTGAGGAAGTAGAAAAATACGTTGTCCGCTCCGAAAATATTAACCCTTGTGTTCAACTGGTCTGGGAATGTTTGAAAACGAAGTTGATTGTCAGGCGACTCTGGGATTGTGGTATTGGTAGCTGTTAGAGCAAAGCTGGGGAAGCCCGAGAGGCCTGAGTAGCTCGACCTCAGGATCTTCATTGCGGGTAGAGGGCGTGACTTGTGTACAAATTAGGCTTGAGTTGAGCTGAACATTAATGTACTGTCTATCGCCAGAATTATTCATGTATTGGACCAGTTTTCCAGCTAATTCCGAAATGACCAATGAAAATGCGTTCGTCATGAGTGATATCATTCATTTGATTAGGAATGGTTACGTCGATTGCTCCATTTTGCATGAAATTTCAGCGAAGACTACTGATTAAAGCTGGTTAGGGTCACTCTATTTTTCCGGTATGGGTGGCTTTGGCGTGATGTAAGTTATCGTTTGTGCATATGACAGTCATTCGAAATAGGTATAGCGCTATACATATCAATAACTCGCTCAACAGGACATCAAAACACTTTGGCACTACCCGCACTGCATGACGTGCAGCTAATCAGATCTGCTTGCTGCGTTACTCCAAACTGCTTCTATCTGAATGCACGCGAGCTCAAGTCACTTACGAACTCTTGCACCGTGCACTCTACTCCTCGACCGATAAAGTGTGTTATTCGAACCCACTTCCTTCGTTCTCATAAATTGGGGTTTTGGCCGCGCGATAAATAAACGAACGAACCTGAGCCGACTGGAAGCGGCTCGAGAGCAAATGGAGAAAATGTGAAAAGCGAATGCAATTTAGGGAGCTGCCCCGAAGTCTCTGATTAAAACCAAAACAAACTTTCCAGTTTATCTAAGAGGAAGTTTATGGAGGGCGAGCGGAATAAGGTGGTAGCGAGATACTTAACTCCCGGTCTACTACGATCAGACTTTATTAGAGAGAAGAAAAGCAGATGGGGTTTCCAGTTAAAGGGTTAAAGGAACCCAATTCCCTCCTTCCCACTCCCCCACAGTGATCCAACTTGAGGGAAAACATTCGACTTGAGTTACCTTTTTCCAAATACCAACCTAGTGAGGAGCCACTAAGTATAGATTACTGCACGTAGTGTGGTGAGAAATATTGTACCGTGAGCATAATAAGCAATCAGACCTAATTACGGTCTCTATCAACAGTTGTGAACTCATGCTCAGAATACATTGTGGTTGATCGCTGCTCGTGGATTTCCCGTCTGGCAGTCGTCAGGATTTTTGCGCGCCCCTCCTCTCATCCCTCCTATTTGCTGGTTGCAACCAATAAAACCTCTACTGTTGCCCCAGATGGGCCTATTGTGTGGCGTACATGAGCTGCCTCAAGTCCTCTCAGTTACCTGATGTGGCATCCCCAACACGTCCCCGCCATTCTCGCACAAAACGCAAAACAACTATGAGGTCCATCCCTGAACCTCATTCGGCCGCAGCTGAGGCACTCCAAGTACTCTGATGCGCACTGCAGTCAACCCCTTACAAGCATACAGTACATGCTTTGCTGATTCCAGCCCCGCCTCCCAGGATCTGCAATTCTGTACCTCTGACTTACCTATCTTGGTACCTTAGTGGACTGTCTTCTGTAAACAAGCTGCATACCGTACGTATATTTTCTTTTTCTAGAATGTGGACTTGGATCCTGGAGAGTTATTAATAATCCTGACTGCCATTGACCAGGCACATCGCGCTAATAGGCACGGCTGTACTCCTCCTCCCACTTGCCAACTTTCCTGATCAAGAAGCTCTTGGCAGTTGCTACGAAGGGCTCAGGTTCTACTGGGAGAAGTGCAAATCACTCCCTCATTCCTTTCTATTGCTCAATGACCCGGAGCTCAACTCGGGTGTTGAAGTGTTGTCCTTGGCTAAACTGTTCAGACCAGTCAGGCATTCCCAAACCAGTCCGAACCTTAAGTGTAGACTGACATCTTTTATGTTTCAGCTTTTTGTTTTGAAATTGGATCGTATATTTTTCTACTTATTCGGCTACTCGTCGATACAACGGAGTAAATAGCATGTGATGTGCTTGGCAATATGCGCACGAAACTCAAAATAATTTAAATACTCGATTCTATACACAGAAGATCTAGATCTATATTCTAGATTCTCGTTATACTAATTCGGAACACCAGGTCAGTGCGATTAATTGAATCGACTTCTTGACAAATCGGAATAGCCGAAGTTCGGATTTGAAATATTAAACTATTGACAAAAAACAGGAACAAACATCAGTCAACTCCAGACAGCAATAATTTCTAGGGTTTACTAACGTGCTCGGACAACTGTACAAGCGAAAGATAAACAGACAAAGCGCTAATCTCCCTTTTTTCACGTCTGGGGCGTTCATTAGGCGTTCCATTTCCGTATCGGGTGAATCTTGAGGCTTCAAATATCGCGGCTCCCGAAACCCGTTGAGCGTTGAAAAAGCCAATGAAAAGCTGCTTAGCTTAGCACAAAAGTTGATAATTCCTGCCCATCGAAATCGTTTGACGGAGCTCTTTCGCTCTCCGGCTTCGGATTTCCTCCTCAATGAGACGAGAGGAAAAACAACGCCGAGGTTTGTTGATGTTATCAGTGAGAGAGAGGAGCCTCGACATGGGGCAAATGGATGGAATTAAAACGGGTCTGATGGAGGGAAAGTTGCCGATGAGTTGAGTTCGGGGTTGATGGAACTTGAAATATTATTAGTAAAGAAGTGTATCGATTGGACGCAAGGGGCTGCACAAAACGACGAGTGGTTTCAATCGAACTACGTTATTCAGATCGTTACATTTCAAGGCTTCTCAATCCGAGAAACACCATCTGAGACAATCGTGTGGGAAAATAGGTGAGTGAAAAAGTAGTTGAGAGTGACTGATTCAAATCGGAGTAAATGTGATATACAGCCTATTATTATATTATAATTCTCCAAAACACCAACATCAAGTGGCAGTAATTTAACATTTTAATTCGGCACAATAAAGTATCAAAAATTTAGACCAAAATCGGATTTAGTACGAAGTTTTCCTCTTGAAGCTCTTGCTTGCGCTGATCCAAATATTGGGACAAAAACTGCGTTTATATCGTTAGCGCCCCGCCGATCCTGTCTCTGAAGATTTCCTGAATTTGAAGATTGAGTTTTCAGAACTTTCCTCACATCCCTCTTCACAACCCATCGCCTTGTCCTCACCCAGTCCACTTACTCAGTCACCTCTCGCCAGTTCAACTATTCTGGACCTTTGAAAGCCGAGTGAAATCTCGTTCTCGCAATTATGATTATCTAACCAACCAGTGTTGCTGTACAGTACAATCTTCTCTCGCTCATATAATTCACCATATCTCTCTCTCTCTCTCTCTCTCTCTCTGTTTTGGAGGAGGGGGTACCCCAGGGTTGGTATTGTCAGCTAGGCTATTCACTGTTTTTACTTTCCTTGGCTCTACGAAGTAGAAAGGAAAGTTATGTATTCGGTTGAAAAAAAAATTTTGAGTTTTCTTCAGATCTTTACGTTTCAGACCCTCCTGAGTCCGAAAAACACTATTTGGTGTGTATGTGTGTCGGTGAACGATTTTTAGAGAAAACCACCGAACCAAATCAGTTCAAACTTCATATCTCGCCCGCGGGTCATGATGGGACGCCAAAATAAGGGTATGAACAAAATCCGCCGAAATTTAACTATAGTTTTCATCTTGATCAAAACACAAAATTTTTTTCTCAAAAACGGCTCTAACGATTTTGATTAAAAGTTTTATATTGATAGCTCCCATTATGGCAATCACACCATAAAATTCCCATTCGTGGGAAAATGTCGAGAGCAGCACAATAAATAATCAAAATTGTCGACGAAAAGCGTTTTTAGCGCAGTTTTTTCCTTATAAACTCCGTTGGAATGTAAGTAGAAAGTTAAAGAAAATTGGTATTGTAGTCCAATCCAATACCTAAAGTGTGAGTGTTTAAAAACGCTCATGAGGTACATGGGGCTCACTTCAGAAATTCCCGAATTTCAACTACCACCGTTTCGCTTAGTACCAGTTCTAACAGTTATTACCCAATAACTCTGCAAAAGTGATTATTATCCTTCTTCAAAAAATTGGTGTTTACAGCCTCATTAATTTTCTGTGTACCAATTGCTCAATAAAGGTCCTGCAATGAGTACGAGCAGCATGATAAAATCTGGAACTGTAAGCGCTACCACTTCCTGCAGCCGCAAAGTGTTGTTTGACCATGTTCAAGTTAACTGAGTGATAAATCAATTGAGTAAGTAGAATTAGCCATGGACAAAGTGAATTGATGTACAGCTAAGGAAAGTTGTGTGTTGCAACGCACCAGATATTTTTCAGACCAGCTGCCTCGTCTCTTTGCGAAGTGCGAGTGTATGGTATGCGCGGATGACCTACAGCTTTATACAAGCGTACCGTTGTCTCGCCTGTCAGAAGGAGTCAAGATAATAAATGAAGAGTTGGCACGCGTGGTGTCATGCCATGATCCTGGGGACACAGTGTGATGCGATGTGGACATGAACAGCAAGCAGTGCGATAGTATGCAGAAAGCACTGAATTCGGCAGTACGTTACGTTTATCGTCCCAAAACGGATCAGCACGTAACGCCATACTTTCTGAGGTTGGGCTGGTTGAAGGTGAGGGAAAGAGTCGCGCTCGCCTCTGCGACCATGTTGTTTAGGATCATGAAGTACGGAAACCCTAGATACCTCCGTGACCAGTTCATGGTGCTGGGTAAAGGTCACATGCATGGTACGCGAGGCGAACTCATGCAGGTTCCAAGGCACAGGACGGCACTGTATAGTAGATCTTATAGGATTCGAGCGATCCATGTATATAACGAATACCGAGAGATATTTGATTTTAATTTAAGTGTAAATAGTTTTAGGAATAGAATGAAAAGAACGTTAATAAAAGCATACGAGGAAACCAAGCAATGAGAGGAATTTATGTAATTGTCAAGTGTAAGTGCGAAAACTGTAATGGACGTGGAAGTGCAACAGGAGATTTATCATAATGTTAGAAGATAATTTTTTATTTTATTCACGTCGTTATGATAACCAGAAACCGGGATTGCTATATTATTAATTCCTGGGAACAGGGAAGAGAGGGCCTTAAAGCTCTATTGTTTCCCAGGTTGTTAAATAAATTCTTCAGTCAATCAGTCTCTCACGCTCTTTCTAGAAGTTTTTACCGGATAACTCTGGAAAAGTGAATATTATCCTTGTAAAAAAAACGTGTCTACAGCCTCATCAATTCTCGGCGTATCAATTGATCAATAATTGTCAGAGAATGAGTAGGAGCAGCTCAATATATTCCGGAACTATAAGCGCTACCGCTTTCCGCCGCCGTGATGTACCGTTTTAAACAATTCAACTGAGTGACAAATAAATTGAATTAGTAGCAATGCCATGAAAACCAGTGAATGTATGCAAAGCTAAGGAAAGTTGTGTGATATTTCGCACCTGATATTTTTCCAATAAATTAGGAGGTAGCAGAAAATAATTTAAATTAAAATCAACATTTTTTTGAAAAATACGAAAAATCGTCGTTTTTTTGTTTATTTTGGTCCCTCTTCCTTTTATTGGAAATTATTCATAACCTCATTTTCACGCCTCCAAAAATCCCATTAGCAATACAAAAAAGAACGAGCTCATTTGGCTTTTTTTTAAGGTTTGCGTTTTTTTTTCGGTTAGGTCTTAAGTTTCAACTCTTTAGAACTCAACATTCAGTCAAATTTCTGCTAACCTTAGCCCGTCTTGGCTGAAGAGAATGATTGTTGTTGGATTTAACTAATTAAAGGCTTCTCAGTCCGTAAAACACCATTTGAAAACATTTCTATTGGTGTGTCTCTGAACAAGACTGAAAAGCCGACTGAACCAAATCAGCTCAATCTGATATTCTCTCTCTCTCTCTCATTCTCTCTTGGTCGAAGAACGAATGACTGGAACGAAGCACGTACAGACGCACGGACCAAAGTGAGTAAACGAGAAAAATAACTGACGAGACCTTGGGCTCAAAATGGGTAAACGAACAAATCAAATTACAGGAATCAAGCAATTTATGAAGCGCCCTGAACGAATGAACATACGAAGGAGCACGTGAATCAGAAATAAATTATTCTAACGTGAAAACCCGTGGACCAAATACAGTTATTTATTCAGCTGAACATTTGAACGATCATTTGTTTCGTTCTCAGAATCTACTTCCGCCGTTCGTTGTGTTAAATATGAGAAGTGAAACTCGTTGCAAATTGAGTTGGAGCCATTCGAGCGTTCTGTTTCAAGGAAACACATTTTCTCAGTTCTCTTCTGGCGTTTTCGAAACGACATTCGGACTTGCTCCCTTCATTTTGCTACTTGGCTTTTCAGAGACCCGCAGAGCTGCTGTTAACTTTCTTCGCCTGAAGTTAGAACGAGGGAGTCACTCGGCGCCAGCGAAGTACAATTCGTTTGTGCGAGAGACGTGGAAGCGAAGGATTAACTAGTTCTGATGTTCCTTGTACTTTGTAGTCGGTTCCCTTTAACCCGCAGAGCGAAGGGAAAGTAACAATTTGGAGAGGATTTCTTTGATGCCCGGTTGTTTGACGTCAAACATTACCACTAGGAGAGTCAGAACTCATCTTAGCTGTTAATTGGAGAACTAAAGATCGCGCAGACTACTGCATGAGAGGCTCGGGGTTGCTTCGTTTGATGATATATGCGCCGCTGAATCTTCCATATCCCACATCATCATACGCACGACTGCCATTCATACATCAAATTGAACTTCTCTCATTCAAAACAAGAGAAACTTCATTAGTCCTTCCCATATTTTAGGTCGTGGGTTTTGCTTTCCGTTGAATGATGTGGGTTTTCAGAAGGTGCTTATTCCTCCTGACCACTTGTCCTTAGAAAGTGTAATAATTAGTGTTGGGCGGACGAATGGGGAAGCTTGAACTGAGAAATAAATGGACGTAGTGAGCGTGTGTGACAAACAAAGAGAGATCGGTGCTCGGGGAAACAATGACTTTCCTTAAGGCCAGTGAGTACCATTAAGATGTTCAGAGCCGGTGCCGGGCCGAACAACTGTGATAATCATTCGCAAAACTTACGTTAAATTCCAGAATTGCTGAAGTTGCTCGTGTTCTCCTTACGAGCATTATTGAACTGCCTACGTATAGGCAGATTTTCTGACTAGTATCATAGAGCGATATTTATTTTGAAAACATCTGGTGTAACTTTGGCGATCTCCTTGGCGGCTTCTACTTCGAGCGCCATCTCTTTGTTCGACGTATTTCTACAGAAATATTTATGGAGAACAAAATTCTGTTCAGTAAACTCGCAGAGGAACATTTATGGAGGGATGGGGGGTGGCAACGTAGTATAGGTATTTACTAGTAGATGAGATTCTGGGGAGTAGTAGAGAGAGTGAGACGAATTCAGTTTTTTTATTCTATTGCGTTATTCATCAATTCTTCTAGTTCCGTGCTGTTGGCCATTGTTATATGTTTTTCGTTATTGTTACTAGAGATGTTACTAGAAAATATTTGTGTGCGGCAGATTGATTCAGGATGCGTTGTGCCAGGGTTACCTATTTTCTCGCAATAAGAACATGGCTTTCGTACTGTTGATCCAGATGAGTATATATTACTGTTGGTTGCAGAGTTGCTATTTGACGTTGGTTGAAAAGATCTATTCAGTTGGTTCAATTTTATCATCAGTTCGTTAACAGTTGTTATTGCGTCTCTATTCAACCCATTCTGGGCATACCAAGGCAGTCCCACCACAATAAAACAGACTCTGGTGTTTTCACTTAATGTAGGATCGATGTCATCGAGTAAACTAAGTTTCTTCAACGCGTATTCTGAGATGGACGTTTTAATGAATTTAAAATTATAAGCGTAACTCACGTTTGACTAGCCTTTGTTTTAGAAATTTTCGGGTATAATTATCTCCAGGTCCCCCAGATCGTGGTTCCAAGGAGTACTCTGTTTGCTGTGTACCAGTCGGTAACAGGTCCCTCGATGAACAACCCGATGACTTCACAATAACGTTCCCCTGGAATTTCTAGACAGGCACATTCAGTCTCTAGCGTCGTTAGCCAAGTTGAAGCATTGAAGTATTTCCAATTGAATTTACCCAGAACAATATCATTTGTGACCGATTCAAGGATTTCCATTCCGGTGGTTGTTATCGCGATGGCTGTTCGATGTGACGTCGTTGCTTCAATTCAGGTTTTGTGAGATCAGGAAGTACTCACCCTCGAAATAGGGATTTCCTTCTGAGTTGAGATAGCATGCAGGTCAACTAAAAGGGTTATAGTAATGTTTCGAAACTGGCCTCTCGAATTGATTGACCTTACTGCACTCTTGATGATTACATTTTTCGCAAGTTCTTGATGATACCCAATTGAACGCGTCTTGGGAGAATACGTAGATTTATCTTTCATTGAGGGTCTGAAAATGTTTGACGTGATACACTGAAGTTTTTTTGTCATCACTGGCCGCGGCAATTATCAGGAATTTCGCGCGTACGTCCGTCATGGTTAGAACCTAGTTTTCGATTTGTAAGACTTGTTAACATCTACAAACCTAAATAATACTAAAGAAACGACGGTCAAAATTTATTGAGAATCGAAAACTAAGTCGATTTTAACGTACAAACGAATTATAAATGAGCAAAAAGGGAGATGAAAGTAAAGTTCTTGGTAACTAAAACAACAACTGTGAGTTTGAAAAACAACATTGAGCGACTAACTAGACTCCAGGTTGTGGTTAACAAGGAAATGAGATGCGAGGTCAGGCGAGAATCTTACATATGTTCAACAAATTTCCCTATAATTAATGTACACCATTTCTACTGAATAGTAGAAAATAATGTGAAACTTCATGCATAATCATCGGAGCGGCTATCTAGAAAGACGAACACAACGAGAAAAGAACCAGCTCAATACAGCGGTTCTCTCGCAAATGAACTACACATACACGAAACACGAGCCAAGATTTAATTGGATTCAGTGGCCTTAAAAAGTAAAGATCTGAAGCTAAACTTTTTTAAATGTTTCTAACTCTTCGAATAGCGGAAGTAGAAGTTTTGGCGAATTTATTGCGATGTTCACGTCATTTTTCCATAAATGAAGGTATTACATTATCGTAGTGTTTTTTGGATCTGTCTCAACAACAAATTCTATTAAATCCTGAAAGCCGTTTTCAAATTTTAAAATATGTTCTTCGTGTTTCGACGACTACTATTCTACTCACGCCCTTATTTCGGCATTCCATGTGGATTTGGCGAATGTTGGCTAATTAAACATTTTGAGGCCATTCTCTTCGCAAACTCTTGATCACACAAGAGAACCGTTTCCTCAAATGATTTTGAAGAAAACTAAGTTTAGCCGACAACATACGTTTGTATTTCTACCGATTAGGACTAAGGAAAGTAATGCATACAACTCCCAGTTCTCCGAACGTTCAAGTGATCATTATTGCGCAGATTATTGGACACGACTTCATATTCACTTTATATGCTATGTTCAGTGATGCGCTGGATGCTGGGCGTTCAGATTCTCTCAAGGAGTGTTAGAGGAATGTTGGATTGTGGTATATTACTTCACTTAATAACCGATCAAAACTATTATGATATGGCATCGAAGGTCTGGGTTTATTTAATATATCAGGGTGTCAAATTAACAACAATCGAATGTAAATTTGTCCCTGCTCTTGGGAGTTCCGAGGTCAGTCCACCGCTACAACATTAAAATCTGACAATTATTCGGGGCCGCAACCCTTCGAAACCTGCTACTGCAATAAATTCCAGGATTAGACCTACACTTCTGTTTTGCTAATCAATTCCCAGAAAATTGAATCGGAGGCGCTCGTGAGACACGCGGGGGATTACAACATAATCACCGGCGTGCGAGGAAATTAATCCGGTTTTTACGGTATAAGCAGGCAGTGAAGGCCGCGTAGAGTGAGGGAGAGCGTTAATCCTGTTGGTTAATTGACACCACGCCTTCGGGTGACATATTATCGCCAGGAGTAACCTAATCGTAGGTTACGCGGCACGTGAGGTTCTATCCCTCGATTAATAATTAAATTGCGTGCGTTCTCCGGAGCCGGAGCCGCAGCCGCAGATGAAGTAAACGATGCACTCAGGGCGGATATTTGCATTTCCCTTCGCGTTCGTTTGAAAATGGAGCGGAGCTCGGAAGACGGAGGACTTGTATCGGAGGAGCGTCCACTAATTAGCTGCCAGCAACCTGCAGTCGAGATGTGTGTCTGTAGGATAGGGAGTGTGGAACCTAATCTCAAAGTAGAACGTCCTTGTTATGCGGGCTAATTTCTGAGACTTTCGGATCTAATCCGCTAGAGCAGCTTATCAGGAAGAGATGTTAGGGCACATTGTGTTGGTGGGGGGGATATCCAGCCGGTTAAACGTTGTTCCTATTTTTTCGGTCGATGGGAGGGGACGGACTTAAATTACGCCAAGAAGGAAGACTTTTCGCTTTTTACATGAAAACAGCTAACGATTAAAATATTTTTTTAATTAAAATTCAAAATGTATTCTACTAATTTACCTACCTTTGATTTTCCATAATAAAATATTAAAATTCGGCCATCGGACGTATTGGGCCCAGTGAAGCAAGAAAAGGAATTTGACTTTTTGTAAAAAACGGCTTCATTGGTTTTGTTGGTGGTCAGTAATTCTGCGTGTCTTCAGTCCCCGCCCTGGCCCTGGGCTTTACTCGTTTTGTATAACGCACCTCTACTGTGTAAGCGCTGCTTGGCTCGACTTAGGGAATACTTTATTTAACTTTTCGCTCTAATATTGGTAGCCTCGTAGTGCCGTTTTCATTCAATTGCAGTCAATCCGTCCTG
The DNA here is from genome assembly GCA_020466155.1 of Pachypeltis micranthus. Lineage (NCBI taxonomy): Eukaryota > Metazoa > Arthropoda > Insecta > Hemiptera > Miridae > Pachypeltis > Pachypeltis micranthus. The sequence continues at coordinate 48,884,379 of CM035769.1, forward strand.
CACTCAGAAGATGACGCTGAATTACCTAGAGAAAGTTACGTAAGGAGCTTTTCCATTCTTGATGTGCGTAGTGTACACTTCCTTAATACGTAAAGGAAGGTGTGTTCGGAAAATAACGGGAATACGGTGTTCTTCGATTTTAATGGCATAGTGCATCATGAGTTCTAGCCACAAGGTCAAACGGTGAATAAGGAGTACTACCTACAAGTTCAACGCCGTCTGAGTGAGGCAATCTGATAAAAACGCCCGAATTTGTGGAAAAACAATGGCTTTTGCACCACGATAATGCACCTGCTCACAGTTCGTTGCTTGTTCGTGAATTCTTGGCCAAAAACAATACTGTAACGATGCCCCAGCCTCCATATTCGTTATTTATGGCTCCGTGTGACTTTTTCCTATTTCCTAAAATGAAGAGAACCTTAAAGAGCCGTCGTTATACAAGCATAGATGATTAAAAAACATAATAAACGATAAATTGTCTATATTTCCACAGAAATAATGAGCACAATTGTTATATCGATTTCGACGGTTAGGTCATCATAAGTAACAAACATGAACCTAACCGTCGAAATCGATATAACAATTGTGCTCATTATTTCTGTGGAAATATGGACAATTTATCGTTTATTATGTTTTTTAACGAAATGGGTTTCCACAATTTCGTCGCGAGTGGTTATTTCATAAGCATAGATGACATTAAAAGCGCATCGCTGGAAGAGCTAAAGGCACAACTCGAGTTTCAGAAGTGTTTCGACGATTGGAAGAAGCGCATAATATCTAATGGGGACTATTCAATATTTTTTTTCAAAAAATGAAAATTCACGTTATTTTATTAACACGCCTCGTACGGGATATGTGGGATTCAACGCCACCGTCCTTAGATTAGATCGATTTCGATATCGATACTTCCGATTCGATGTATTCATTCCTTTTTTCGTGACGGAGCTGGCCGATGAGCTTGAAATGATTCTGTTCCATATTGTGAGCGACTACCGACTCAGTCTTTATTCAATGTCGGTGGCGTTTATTGACCTCCTGAATTCAAACTGAGCCGTAAAAGGGTGAATTACTATCTGAGTCTGTTTAATGTCTTTCCTCGTTTCTCTGTACTCATTTGTGCCTGATGTCAATGGTTCTAGTGGTGGCGTGGTGCTACGCTAGTGGATCTAAAATGGTTAATTGGTATACATTGCAAGTATCTCTGGAGGTATACATAAATGAAGCTTCCCCTTATTCGTATACGTCTGCACTTTAGACTGTTGTACAATTGATAGGAGTGCTCCTGAAAGCGTGTACAGGGTATTCTCCTATGTCGCGTCTCATTTTGTAACTTCTGCATTTAAAGCTCTATATCCCCTTATAATAGTAACTAGGGTGGCATAGGTGTGCTTCCAAACCATCAGCTCTTTGACGAAATGCAGTATCTCCTGAGGTGGTCGCATCGTATAGGGATGTTGTAAGTTGGTGCTCTTGCTTGACCACAGGAGGTGAAGGGCTTCAAGACTTGTGCACGGTGACTTTTCTCCAATTCTGTAGCTACGATCCGCATTCTACATCGGAATCTTACCTGGGCTCTCTAAGAAGATGAGCGTCATGGATCCCAAACAGAATATTACGCTAAATATCGTCCCCATCCCTTAACAAGAGTCAGGTCCGCCCAGCGCTTTCTGCTTTACCGACTGGTTATTTCTATTCCGGTGCCACTTGAAATGGAAAAAGTCTCGACCTCTCAATTTCGATCCCTCGGGACCGCTGATACCCTTCGCCCTAATTCCTCTTTTCGATTGTCTCGCTGATGTAATTCCGGGGGAATCCAGTTTAAATTGGAAAGTAGCGTTTTTCCACTACTTCGAACTGATCCTCTTGTACTAATACGCATCCGTTCGTTCGACCGTCGACTTGATATTCAGAAGCTTCCAATCTGGAACGGTGCTTCAGCAATAATTCAAGCTTTAGAAGATGACGCCCGCAAAGTTTCGAATGGAAATCTGTTTTGGCTATATGAAATGTAATCCCCTGAATATGCTTCACTCTTGTATACATATTTATTGCTCTGGGTTCTGGAAGAGGAAATAGAGAGGTCAGCGTTTATTTCTCAGGGGCCTTGAGAGCTTGATGAGTTTATATCCGAGTTTATGACAACGATGGGGGTATTATTCCAACACTGTGTGCAAACAGTCCCTTAATATTGGGATGAGTATTATTCCAATGAAGTTGAATATTTAGTCGGTACAAGAAGAAAAAGAAGCTGAACTGTTGTTCCGAGAGATGAGGCTCACAAGGTAGCAGCGATGAAAGATTACACGACGCAAACCCAACGGAAGGAGGTTATTGAAGTTTATTGCCAACTCTGTTGTGTTGTGTTGGCAATAATTGCCTGCTGGGGAAGTGTGAGGTGTTCACTCTGCCAAAAGGCTTGCTTCCAGGCATTATTGAAAGGCTTGCGTCCACAGAGTTGCTTCCAAATCAGCAGCTTCTGTGGGGGTCATCCCGGCTCGTTACCTGGATGTGGAGGTTTAGAGGGTTCATCAGCGGAGATGGGAAGAAAGAGAAGGAGGCCCAGACCCAGATCGTGAGAGATGAATATAATAGGGTCCGCCAGGCCAGGTAGTCCCTTGGAGAGTGTAGGGCAATGGCTTAAACTAGTAGGTTTATTGTACACAGCTCTATGAAGTAAGCCATTTCGTGGCTTAAACGTTCGCGAAGCCTGGTCACTTTAATGGTTCTGGGTATCTCTGGAATGGAAGTTGTTCTGTACCGTGGGTTAAGATGCAAGGGTCGATACCACCAGCCTTGTGTAGTAGCGCCTTGCAAGTAATGCCGTGTTGCGTGGAAATTCCCAAAGTGTATTCCTTGTCTGCTGCGCATTCCTATTGTTGTTTTCTTGTCGTATTCACCAGAACTTGCATGCAAGGCCTAGCCTGAGTGTCAACCCTTGCATCAGAAACAGTAAATGTGACTCTGAACGCCTCTGAATCGGCTCATCTGGCGCAGTTAAAGACGTTCTTCACATCGAGCGTCACCAGAAAAATTCAGACTGCGTAAGCGATGATTGCCCAACCACGCTCTTATCCTGATGAAATGGATTTAGTAGCTCCAGTCAGAAGTGCTGTATCATCGAACATTTCGCTTAGCTGTAGTTGGGACTCCTACTGACGGCCTCGAAGAGAAACGTTCTTGGATTGTTGTTTCGATGGAGATTATTGAGTGCGTTCCAACGTCGGTTCTCCTGTTTACCATTCATCTCCTTCCTCCAGAGTATCCTCTTCCTCTTTTGCTATGTCACGGTTTTCCCTAAAACCTACCGACCTGTTTCTATTCCCTCCCTTTGAATGATTGATGGCCTCCGGCGTAAATTTCGGGGTTATCCTCCGCGACCTAAATCTGAAGGAAAACGTTTTTCACCGGAGGGAAACCTCCTACGAACACAATACCAGCATTTGTCGACCCTCTTCCATACCCTCTCCGACATTCACTCAACGGGTAACCGCTCAAAGTGTCTCCAGCTTCTGCATTATTGACGCCACGTCCGTCGGATCCCCGGAATGTACCACGTTTTGCTATCAGAGGACTTTATGGCGGCCCTGAAATCGACCTCAAACGTCGCCGTTTGTCGAAGCACTCTGTTGGGTAATTCATTGCGTTTCAGGTGCTTAACCCGTTTCTGCGACAGAAGTTATTCGCGATGTAACCCCCAGAAAGTGAGTTCAAAATGCGCGAAGTTTATTCGACGAGCAGACGTCTCAACCATGGGAAAATAACGAGAGCAGCACAATATGATTATCCACCATTACAGCGTAAATTTTTCCATACAAATCCCGCTCATACGATGTGGTCCGATAAGTTTAACTTCTTACCATCTTTTACAGTTTCCACTTGATAATTCCAAAGCGACGTTCTCAGACAAATTGCAGTCTAGTGAATTAACTACGCATTATTCAATAATGGTCGTAGATGGTGGGAACTCAATGAATTCTTGAACTTTTTGCGCCTTAAGGTTCTATGTGCAACGTTGAACTACGTTCTCCCCAGTTCATATAAATTGGATGAATTAGTAGCTAGAGTTATAAAAATCACTAAATTGGGTTAAGGACAGTTGGGTAATGCGTTTGTTACGTTTTCCAACGTAAGTTATCTTGATTAAGACTACAACACGCTTGATTTCATTCCTAGAGAGAAAGATAACCTCGTTTATTCGTGGTTGGGTCCCTTCGTTCTGGTTAAATGTGAATTATCTCGAGTGACCAATTACAACACCAAACTATGTGGCACCGCTCTTCCCTGTGCTTAGAGCGCAATAGTGTTTGACAGTGTCACACAACTCAGACACATGCGAAGCTGAAAGTAAATTCAGATCATCCTCCTGAATGAGTGGACCTTGAGGGGGTTCCTCTTTCAATAGCACTGAGAAAGAGCACTTTTATTGGTCCTAATGAATTGCCTTCTAGTTATTAGATGCGATTGAAACCATGAAATGAACTTTTGACAGCACCCAATTAATTTGAATAGGGCGGTGAAAAGACTTGATGCAATTTTATTGAAAGCGTGACTGTCGTCGATGTTTTTCCGCCTTTCATCAGTAATTTACCAGCGCAGTTTGATAAGCCTTTTTCTCTACTCCCACCCTCACTGATGATCGTGCAACACTTTGTTACATCCGGTAGAAACTGATATATTTTGGCGTAACTCGCTTTATGAAACACGTTGGTATGTATATTTAATAAATCGATCGGTATTAAAGGGAGGGGGTGGAACAGAACGCGAACAAGTTGTGTGACGCATGTCGCACCAGATATTCATGAATGGTGATTAATTTTATGTATCGAATGTCCCATTGTTTAAATAATATCCGAGTCAGGTGTCCAATTTTAATGGCGATGGTGACAGACACCGGTAAAACGTCTGCGATGCCCAATTTCTACTTTCAACGGGATCTACACTGCTCGTGCTTGTACGTGTTAGTTATGGCAAATAGGAAAGGGACGTGCGTGCAATGGTTTTTACTCGAGCGTCACTTGTGAACAGTTGGACATAGCAGGCCTTTTTATATTAGAACCTCTCAGGATCATATTTTTCGGATCAGTTGACGATATTTACGACCCCGTTCCGATGATCGACTGGCTCGTTATCGCCACCGTTGCTTTGTCCTCGGGTTGTAAACGGAGCGAGTTGTTTTCCTCGTCCTAATCCTCACTGTTCGTCCTGTTGGGTTTAACAAGACCCTTCGACAACGTGTTGGCAAACTTTTCAAAAGGCGAGAGGGGGGGAAACGGAAGAAAATGGGGATCTGGAAGAAGAATAAGAGCTTTTGGGCGGTGGTGCTTCAATTTGCCTGGATTCTCTTCACCTCCGGTCCAAGGAAAAAGAGGAGAACTGGAAGCGTATTCTGGTCACGAGACCTTTTTGCTTCTTGTCCTGTTCTCGCTAATAAGCGAGCTGTCAGGCGAAACTGCTAACTAATAGTGATTGGTTTCTTTACCGTGGTCCCCCGTTTTCTTCCCATTTTACACCGCTTTTCCTCTCCGAACTTTTCTCATGTTTCTGTCAGGTTCTTCTTTTCTTACTTTCTGTTCATTAAGTGGAAAAATAGTCACAACATCTCACCACAGTCTGAAATTCCGCCAAGCAGGCGGTAAAATACCTAAATTAGTTTCTGTCTCTTGCAAGGACACCTTTTCGTACTAAGTACCTCGCTCTAGACACTAACTGAACATAATACCCTTCTTCGACTTGAATGGCCCAATTGTCACAGTGTAGCGATAGACGAGGGCCTTATTTCGTAATGGGTTGGTCCAGTGAAAAATGAGTTGAGCTGATTTTGAACATAAGCCCTTAAATGAAAAATGAACGATCCAAATTAGACGAGTGGGACAGGTTCAGGCATAGAGAACGGGACGTCAACAGTTGGGGCTCAACTTACTACGCCATACATAGATAGCCCTCTGACCTTACTTTCGGTCGTTTGTTTTCCTTCATCGTACATGTATTGTTCGCATGATTACGTGCTAGTTCTTTGAGATGTCTTACTGCGGCATGTTCGGTTTCAGCATTGATTTAGTAAAGAAGTCAACATTCAATGGTTGCACTTCGACGGAAGGGATTTGGAACAACATGCAAACGTTTGAAAAATGGGGTTCACATTTGAATTTGAAAGGGAAAGTAACTGTTGAACAGTCTCCCACTCTGAGGAAATGGACTCCAATGATAATTTCTCAAGTATTGGCAGCCCAACCTTCCACTTCATTAGAGGGAGCTGTGGCAGCTATGGAAAGTGAATGAACATTGAAAGTGACGTCCTAAGTGAACCTTTACCTGCAATTCTTAAGAAATGCGTCGTAAGCTGGGGTCTTACGTTTATAGGGCGACAGAAGTTCAGTACAATAAACATCTGAGTCACCGTCAGATACATATTGCATCCCTACAACAGCCCGTTGTAAGTTAGGGGAAGATGTTTCATGTGAAGAAGAGATGACGAGTCGCGACGTATTGTTTCATGGAAATGCTTTAAAACTCTAATCCGGAGATGTATGAAGTACCATAAAAAATGACGAATCTCTCCTCCCCCGAATAACCAACCCCTGACAACGTATGTTCGTGATGGCAAAAGTGGGAGGGGAGAGGGGGATTCCTCATCGTATTATCATGTACTCAAACTTCTCATTATCGACGAAATCGAGAGCCTAAGATAACCTATACGTTTTTCACTTTCGTTGGACGTTCTTCGCCCGACTAACAAACTCATCGCCCGATGATATGTGCGACCTGTTTGCTATAACTCACGTTGACCGGATTGGCCAACTAAGGCTCAGTCAGTAACCATAATCGATTTTCATTCGGATGCGCGCAAAAACGTAGTCCCACCTTTATGTGTTAATTCAAGTCTTGTGCACGAAGAGCCATAACTATTTGGCGTCGTGAGCAGGTTTCTCTGAATTACGAGGAGTTGACGGGAGGTGCGAAGTCTCAATAGAGAGTTTTGCTCGTAATTACCGCGCATTCATCCCTTTCCAGGCTCTTAAATTGTTCTCGAGATGCAATCAACTGTAAGGCTTTCCCCCAAAGAGTAAGGAGCTGGAGAAGGAAGGCCGTGGAAGAGTTGGCTTTTTCTCTTCCTGCTTTGCTATTCACAGCCAAACCTCGAGGGGCTCGGAGAAGTGAAATATCATTTCGCCTCGATTGTTGCCGTTGTAGCTCTCGTGAAAGCTGCTATGGGAGGGAGGTTGGTATTCTTTTCATGATATGTACTCTGCTCGTTAGGTCTCATTCAATAGGAGGGTGAAGGGTGGATGAAGAGGAGAGCGTCGTATAGGTATAATAACCACTTTATGTGAGGAGGGGGCAGCTCTGAATGAAAGCAGGTGCACCGACGAGGCGAGACTTACAATCCCAAGTCGGAACTGAGACCTTCAGCTCTTCCCGCGACCCTCTGAAAAATACCTAGCAGCCCTTCTTATGGTTTCTTATTAGATGAACAATTCAAGTCCGCTCCGGGCCCAAAATTAATGTGTTTGCAAGGAACGGAGAAAACCCTGCTTTGGAAAGCGGAAATGTTCATTTTCACAAATCTGTGTTTTATAATAACAATTTCTAAGTGGAAATGAAACAAAAAAGCGTTATAAGATGATATATAGGTTCTCTCAGTTTGAGAAAGAAGATCCGTACTACCGTTCTCTGAATCACACTGCTTGGTTCCCTAGGGTGCAACACCATTAAGTGGTAAGCAAACTCTAAATAGTCGTGGAACTAAATGTACGTAATGCATTCCTTACACTGAACCGATTCTCGGTAGTTCGATTCTCCAGTTCAAGGAACAAGAAAATATTATCGTAATGGCACAACCCGGAACTGCATTGCGAGTTTCTTGCGCGACCCTTCTACTAACATGCGGCACCCACCTTTGTTGGTTATGTTACACGTTCTCGCCACTCAACTCACTCCAGGTGTACTGAATTATCCCTGCATTGCTCCGCCGCTCAAGCGTCTCTGTATTCCCTCAGCTCTGTGGATTGTAGAGGGCGCCGTGAGGGGCAGCAAAGTGCCGCTTTTGTTTGTGTAAGGAAACTGTGGCAGTCCCTTGCACCATCGCGGACCCAATACATCGAGAAGCGGACCAACAATTAGGGCGTTTCTCAGTGCGTAATGTCGGTTCGGGAAACGTTGAATTGTCACGAGGCCTTCGTCAAACGAAGCCTTGAAACTTTGATCTTGTTCTGAAATGAGAGCGCGTTATGTGTCAACCGAGTAGACGAGAGCGCTGATGAGTTTCCTGTTACGCATAACCACCACCATCACCCCCTCCTCATTTCCTCTTCCCCTCACCCCGCTCATGTTATATTTAGATAACACGAATCTTTGGTTGGCTGACTAGAAAGGAATAATTGCGGGGAACGAGTGATTGACGACACGCCCTTCATCACGAGCCACTGAAAGCACTAGAATTAAGGACTGGCTAACGGAATGGTCGTTTCGCTTCTGTCAAGTGTCCTCAACTTCAGTACGAAAACAGTTTGCTTCAGAGTAAGCGATGAAGTTCTGCAAGCTGAGCTAATGTCGAGAAAACACAAAAAGTTACTGCTCGTAACCACATCTTCTGCCATTGAACAACACTGCATATTAATTTCAGGTTGTCGACACGCTAATTCCACATTCTCTAAGCTGACACCACATCAAAAATCGCGGAGGTCGAAGCACTAATGAAATCACTTTCTCAAGCATTAAATCTAAAACATGCTCCCCTTTGGTTCACAGCCTTCCCATTCTTCCCTGGTCGAAACTCGAATTGTCCAACGATCAACTTACTGGTGATATTCTTCATTCCTGTTTCAATGGTCCGACCTCTGACTTGTCAACTCTTTGCCTAATTCACACAAAGTTCAGAGAGAATACCATTGGTGTTGGTGTCACGTCTGAAAATGAACTCCTGTACTCGTTTCTTCTTATCTCGTGCACATTTCGTTTACGATACTCTGATAACAATGCAATCCAGGCTTTCTAACCTAATCAATGAATTTTCCTTCGCTTCTCTGAACTTCTACTCTTTTATGTTACAATTATTACAGTAGTCTCATTAGCCTGCCCCCTAAACACATTAATAGTTCAATCTACCTGCCCGCGTTGGGCCTAACCCCAACCAGAACGTTTTATTGACGTTGTTTTCACATTGAACGTTTCCATTAGCTTCTAATAACATCCTCCTGAACAGAGCACTTTACAGTTGCCCTATCAACTATATCAGTCAACCTACAGTGTGCAGCAACTCACGTTTTCACTGTTGTCCGTATGGTAGGCCTAAACAAAGCACCTTACCATTGGCCTGCATAATGTTAAACAGTGTCTTTCAATTGTTGGAAACTGGAGCGCTTTTTGTGTCTCCATTGTGATGTGGCTGGTGGTTTTGTACTACAGTAGTTCGTGTCAGGGCCTAATATACTTGATCAGACAAGAACCCGCTAAACTCTACTCACGTCAAATGAAATAAATGAATCGAATTCCTTTCAATATTTAATCAAAGTAACCTAACTTGCTCGGATCGTTATGAAAGACAATAACGAGGCAAGGTGGTTAATAAGCAGGGATTCGCTCCCTTTATCCAACAATATTCAAGCGAGGGAGGAAAACACTGAACTTAAAAACTCTGGCTGATAAGGGATAGGCTCGATTGATACGCCCCAGGGCGTGTGAAGAATCAGAATAAGAATAAGGAGCTCAAAGCCTCGCAAATTAATCGCTTGCCCTTCCTGGGCTTTTCTGCGCATGGCAGAGAGCGCCAAGGAAGGGCAAGCCGACGGAAATAGAGGCTATATCCTTCCATTGAAAGGTTTCGAATTGATACTTTCTTAGTATGCACTGACAAGTCGCTGAATCCCGTAGAGTAGATGCCAATTGAAGGAACATTGCTGTACTAGGCGTAAGTAAGTAAGTAAGCAGCACTTTCATTAAACTCCATCACTGATGCCAAAGTAATTTTTAGTGGAGTCGTAGGGCATCTGCCATAATGTGGTCTGTAAGCTAGATCATTCTGGAAACCAGGACCAACCTGAAACGTTGAATAAGGGAGCATCAGGAGGCATATCAGGGTAGATCCCAATCGGCCTGTACCTACCATGCTGTACGATTTAGCGGTATCGGATTTAGAGGTCCAGGGTGGTCCTTGACACGTGCGCACATCCGTACCCACCTCCACCACACACAGTGATCGCTTTCTGACGCCTCTCTGAAGATCTCGGTCACTACGATCAGATTCAGAATACCCTCTTCTGACTATGTGTCTATAACTATAGTTTTCCCATTCATGGGGCCAATAATTTACCTAATGCGAGCGCATGTTTGTAGATGTTGTGTTTACATGGCTCGAGTATAAAGCATCTTCTCATTCGTCATTCCCACAGAGCACTTTAACCGAGTGCTTTCCCGTTGATCAACAGGGCGCTTTCACGGCCACTCTACCCACAGGAGGAGTAAACATTGAACACTGAACGCTTCCCTATCGGCTTCAATGCGCCTCAACGAAAGTAGTTTCCACTACCGTTTCAACGGTGAACCTCAAACACTCGCTATTTTAATTTGCTCTATAATAACGATGTCGGTTGTCAGTTGAAGAAGAAAGACATGGTGTTGCTCCCTGATTGTACAACGGTTTAGTTTCAGAAATTCGTTACGTCATAAATATCCGAAGTATGAACGGACATCAATGCTTGCGGGGTGCTCTTTACAATTCATGCCCCTCGACTAGCAACAGGGGTTTGGGTGAGAACGTTAAGTGATTCACGCGACGGAGTTGAGTAAATTCCAAACAGGGAATCTTTGGCGTTACTCGTCGCGCTCAAACCGGAATGAAGATATTGATATTCCTGGAAGGGCTTGTGTGGATGGAGGCTGAAAGATGTGACTGGTAGGCTCAGAGACAAGTTATGAAGTTGACTGTGACTGGGGAAGCAGGATTCAGTCAGTCGTAGGGCCGCAGGGCTTATGATCCCTTTTCTTGAGCTCTTAACCCGATTCGAATTCTTAACCCGACGAGAAGCATCGCCGGTTGAAATGTCACTTTGCCTTCCCCTCTAACGCGCGTCGCGCCTCCTTTTCATTCACTTATTCACTCGCTCGCCTACTCGCGATTCTGTTTCCTCGCCAGTCCCTCTAATTCGACTCTCCTCTCGACATCTACAACATCCAGAGATGAATAGGGCTCGCAGGAGGGGGCTCAAAAGAACCTGTGAATCGAGAGAAGGTCGTTATTAAAGCATCAAGAGGAAGCACGTGATCGCTATTACGACGAGAGCGCTCTTCAAAGAGTTCAAATTCCCTGAAGAGTCTGAAGCAACTTCAAATTTACATGCGAAATTGACGATTCATTGGGTCGACCAATTATTTTTGAGAGCATCGGTTCTGGCCATCGTTTTACTCCTCATAATTCTTCAATCCTGATGTTAAGGATCCAAGGAGCGTTCCTCAGTGTCAGGCCAGCCCGGAGGACCACTTTTACCTCATGGTGGGGGTCTGATTCAACCAACACGTCATTCGAGTGTGTACTGACGAAGGAATATAAAGTTGTGCTCCCTAAACAGTAGATGAAGCATGAAGACGTACTTCTAGATCATATTAGTGGGAATAGCAGCAAAACAGAAAGCATGTGAGAGGCCCCAGTTCTTCCTCACTGTTGAAGGATGCAAAGAAATTCGACTATTTGAGCAAAAGCAACAAATTGGTTGTGCATTGGAACAAAATGTCTTGATGATTAACATAAATTGCCATTTTAGAGAGTTTCTACTACCACTACCAAGTAAGTATGAGTTCATATTGAAGAAGAGAAGCTGTATGAACTTCAGTTAGTTGATAAGAAAGCTGTGTGGCACGAAAGAGGTTGACGCGATGGGTTTTATAAGGCTCTCAATCATCACCTTCGGCCTCGTCCTGGCGAAAATGTAGTAGGCCAGGGATTTGAGTTGACGTGGGCTTCTTAAACCTTACAACTTTGGGCGGGATAATCCGAGGAAGTTCCTCTCAAAACTTTGAGCGGCGGCAGCAATCGAGTTAGATCATCTCCGCTTGGCTGAACTGCTCGGCGGGTTTAATATAGTAGGCTCCTTAGCTCCTTGACTCTCTCGGCGCACTGTACGAACTCAGATGGCCATTAGTTGGCAATTACCGGCATTTACAGTTGACCTTACTGTTCCTCTCTTAATCGGATTGGCGAGAGAAAGTAAACCTTATTCAGCGTGGTTGAAGAAGTAGAAGCAGTAAATGCTGCTCAGCCTACTGTCTACCGACGACCCCTTAATAACCTTAGTAACTTACCAGACTCAAATGTAACTCTTAATTCGAAAGAACATTATACTAAATGAGAAGACCCGGTTATAATTCACAACATTGCACTGGTATACGTTGACATCAGCGCTTCATCAGACTGAGACTGAACGTTTCGAGTACATCCTATCGACCCTGAGCCCTAAATCATCATCTGAACATAGTTCTACGTTCTTCAGTATCACACCATAGCCACCAAATGCCTTATCAGGAGGAGCATTTGTAGCTCAGAGGGGTGGGGGGTTGGGAGCATAAATAAACTGGTGATTTTGATCTTGAGCGGTTAAAGGAGTTCATCCACCAGTTGCAAAGGTTTCCTTGTGTTCCCAGGAACTGGTTCCCTGCTCGACCTCGTGTGAACTTCGACATTTTTGTTTACCAGCTACTTTGAAAAGATCTCTTCTTTAATTTGATCTCCTATCATTCTACATTTCTGTCGCATTGCGAAGTAGTAAGAGAAGTTTGATATTCGGCTCGGCCTGAAGAAAAAGAAGCCGTTTTGCCAAAAAGCGTAAAAAACCTATTTTTGCTTCATAGGCCTATATCTCCGTTCACCGTATACTGGAGATCACAAAAAATAATGTACAAAACAAAAAATATCTGGTGCGTTGCAACACACAACTTTCCTTAGCTATACGTCAATTCACTTTCTATATGGCTCTGTCTACTTAATCAATTGATTTACCACTCAGTTCATATGAACTTGGTCAGACAACACTTCACAGCAGCAGGAAGCCGTAGCGCCTACAGTTCTGGAATTTATTGTGTTGCTCGTACTCATTCCAGGACCATTATTGAGCAATTGGCACACAGATAATTAATGAGGCTGTAAACACGAATTTTTTGAAGAAGGATAGTAATTACTTTTGCAGAGTTATCAGGTAATAACTTTTAGAACTGGTAGTAAGTGAAACGGCAGTAGTTGAAATTCAGGAATTTCTGGAGTGAGCCCCATGTATCTCATGAGCGTTTTTAAACACTCACCCTTAGGAATTGGATTGGACTACAATACCAACTTTTTTTAACATTCTACTAAAATTCCAGCGGAGTATATAAGGAAAAAACTGCGCTAAACCCGATTTTCGTAGAAAATTTGGATAATTTATTGTGCTGCTCTCGTCATTTTCCCCCGAATGGGAATCTTATGGTATCATTGCCTTATTGAGAGCTAACAGTATGAAAAATTTAATCAAAATCGTTAGAGCCGTTATTGAGAAAAAAAAATATTTGGTGTTTTGATCACTATGATAACTATAGTTAACTTTCGGTGGATTTGGTTCAATCCCTTATTTTGGCGTCCCATGGTGGCCTGCGGGCGAAATATCAAGTTTGAGCTGATTTAATACGGTGGTTTTCTCTAAAAATTGTTCACAGACACACATACACACACACAGGTCTGTTTCCTTATTTGATGACTGTACCTAAACCCTCGACGAGGGTTATATCAGTCATAGAATAATGCTAATATGCAAGAGGCCGGCCCCTGTAGCATCCACCGAACTCAGACCTGTGGAGGTACGGCAGGTATTTTGTCGTTAGCCAGTCTCCCGGTAGAAAGCTGTTGCCCGTGCGTGACCACGCGGAGGTGACCACCAGAGGAATCCCGTACCATCTGGGAGGAGTTCTTAATCTGGTTCCCTACCTGATCTTTTGTTTACATGGGTGGCAAGTTTCAAAAGGACAGATCAACTATGACCACGTTTCTTAGCCATCACCTTCTTCACGAACTTTGCAAAATGGTTATAGGCTTGCTTTGAAGCAGTCAATGCTGCTAAGTTCGTTTGCCCTCCCAACAACCGTCGCTCACTGTTGTAGAAACTATAGTGGAGCAGCACATGGTTTCTTGTTTCCTCCGCACTGGAGGCACAAGACGTGCATAATGGAGAGTTTCAGAGAAAAGAAGTGGAGCCGCTCATTGAAGTCACCATGTCCCCACACACACACACAGACTGACACACACACATACACTCAGACCATTTTCCCAAATAGTGTTTTTCGGACTCAGGAGGGTCTGAAACGTAAAGATCTGAAGAAAACTCAAAATTTTTTTTTCAGCCGATTACAAAACTTTCCTTTCTACTTCGTAGAGCCAAGGAAAGTTAAAAGGACCAGCTCGATCGAACTACAAACGCACACTTTTTGTTCTTTCTAAGGCTCACTGTAAATGGAACGGTGGCACCCAAAAAGGAGAAACTATATAAATAATAAGTGAGGGAATGGAGAGGGCGCTCAGACTACCCTACGCCGGCTCTACGGATAGGAGGATTGGAACGGGGAAGGGAGAAGGATAGGAGCATTTTCCACGATTGAACGATCACTAGTGATGATACCGCAGAGAACGCCTGCCGACATACCCAGGCGACGCATCTCTTCAGCACTTTTCTTGCATCACACACCACGCCAGGACACGGCCAATGCTGTATCCTGATGTTACCTGCCTCTGCTCCATAAGCTTCCGATACGGCCATACGAAGATCCGTCCGGTCGTATTTGTGCTTCTTGGCTTGCCGAGTTAGCGCAAGATCCCGGCTGCGAGCTACTACTTGGACATCCAGGATCACTGCAGACTGGTCGAGAACAACGACGGCAATGTAAGGCCTCAGTGATTCTCCAGAGACAACCTGGTAGTGCTGCTCTTTCTCCACTTCCCAGCCCTCAGATGACAATGCAGCAGCAACCTGCTTGCAGACCGCGTTATGACGCTCGACACGGCCCCATGAGTACGCGGACACACCTGCACCACATGATTCAGCGACTCAAACATGTTACCACGGCAGCGAGCATTCACAACATTACGATCCCAGCCTCATCGCTGTAGGCAATGACGCCACACGGACGGCGTGCAAGTGCCTGTAATTCCTCTCATGAATGCCCTCTGAAGCCCATTCCACCCATACAGAAGAGTAGGGGAGTCAGGACGCACATACGCACAGAACACGCGCCGAAACTAGGTTTTTTAGATTCAGTAGGCTTCAAAACGTAAAGATCTGAAGGAACCCCAATTTTTTTTTGACACGATTACAATACTTTCCTTTCCCTTCGGATAGCCGAATGTAAAAATATTGAGCGGAAAAAATCCATTCCTTAACGTTTTAAAGTCTTCTGATACAAAAACGTCTTCCAGAAAAACACGATGTGTCTAAACATGAGTTCGAGAACAATTTTACATAAATCGCATAGCGATCTGATTTTCCGAGGTCGACCCTTCGAATCTGAGGCCAATTGATTTGGAGCTTCGAGAAACTGCCACCAATCACTTTTTGCTCAACATTCTGAGCAACTCCAAACACAAGGGTTGGTATTTCCACAGCCGACAACGTACTTTCCCAGATGGGAAGTTTTCACCTTCCTTCCCTTATAGTCCAGGAGCCGAGGGATAAAATCGTACTATTGCGTACTACTTATTCTGATAGTTCCCTGATTGGCTTGTGCTTTCCGAAGTGACAACTCCACATCCTCCCATCCTTGGCCATTAACTTGCAGAGTCAATCAAATTCGTCAATTTTTTAATCAAATTTTGACTTATTAGTTGACGTGGAAAATTTGTATTGTGGATCAAGTCACTGAGTCTTAAAACCCAACTCTGCCGCAATAATTGTATGGACCGCAACTTGCAGACAAAAACCAAATTTGATGAAATGTGGTCAAATTTGACTTGCGGAGTTGAAAATTGAAATATATATGACGAATAGGTGAAGTGGAGTACTTTGAAAGTAACCATGTCTGCTTTCCTCATTTTGACGACTCTTTCGAGAAAAAGTCGTTCAAAATTGCTCAAATTCGGCTCAAAAATTGACTCATTAGTTGATACCTGCAAACGGGACGAGTTTGTTCCACAGCCATCGACTAAACTGTAAAATGTACTTCAGAGAGAGAGCAGAGAACCGGGGATTTAACAAACATTGAGGGAACTATTAGAATAAGTAGTAAGCAACCGTCAACTAAGTGGTCAACAATTTTAGCCCTCGGTTGCGTTACTGTTACTGTCATGTACTTATGGCTCGTCAGCCTTAGAGAACTCATGCAGTTAGCCCTCGTTAGTCTAGTAGTTACATCACTCATAACTCTACGACACGTTGTCTCAAGTGAGTGCTTAAGTCTCCTTCATCAACTAATTGATCGCCTCATTCAAATCCATCTCTCCCTCTATTGCTCGTAACTAAAAGTAAGTTGCATAACAAACACGCTTGCCTTTACAAATATGGTGAAATATTACTTGCATTTCTCTGAAATTTCCCTAGCTTTTTTGCAAATGAATAAATCACAAATTATGTCTCGAAGTGGTTTTTTCACAATCGTTTATGGTAGGTATTTATGTTCCCCACCTGCCCTCCTCATCCCATTGGTATCCTGTTAATTAAAGGAGGTCTCACCTATAACGATTTGAAACTTTGTACTTGTTCGACGCAAAGCGCCGAATCAGGTCAGGTTTTTTGACCTCGGAATTTCCGTACCTGTTCCAACACAGTTATTATTTTCGCAAACACCTTCATCCTCAGACCGTTTGTTACCTTTGGAAATTCCACCTTTTGAGTTAATTCGTCTGGACATCGCCATCTTTTTCCCACTCCTCAATTTCAGACTCCTCTTCACTACAGAGCTCCTCCCAAACTCAGTCAAGAAAGTCACTACTCTCCTTCAAATATAGTTTCCCCCGTTCACGAGTTCCGAGTATTATCCTTGGGTCGCCCCTTAGTACACGAAGTCAGCTCAATTCTAACTCTACTCATTTCATTGCTCACATAATACAGTTCTCCTTACGCTCATCGAGTTTCTTTATTTCGAACTTCAAACCTCCCTCTCGTGCGCCAAACAGTACTGAAGCGTCGTAATAGGAATATGACAGTTAACATTTGCACTTTGTAGCACAATGTTGACATAATGACGTTTATCCGGGAAATCCAATGCGTATGTGTTCCCCACATGTACGATAATTCAATGCGTTTTGCAATGTGGGAATGAAGTACTGCAATTAAATAGGGATCAGTCGAATTTCACAATGTTGTGACTCTTTTGGTTTATCATTCATTCTGAATAATAACCTTATGTTTTAGGTCACGAAAAATTTTTTACAACCCCCCCTCAAAATTTGGTACTTCATGTCCGTCCCCCGTCCGGGCCGTTTTGTCCTTTTAACGTGGTCTAAAAAATTCGTTCTTTCGCACAAAAATCCCATTTGGTATCTAGTTGTGCCCGCCATCTCGGCATTTCCAATTCCCCGTTCGAATTTCTCCGACTCTTTTTACCCGATGGGGCGGAGGAAGGTTAAGGCCACTTCCTCCGCACACCCCTACATCGGATCATAAATGCCTACAGACGTTTACGGGCGCATGGC
The DNA here is from genome assembly GCA_020466155.1 of Pachypeltis micranthus. Taxonomy (NCBI): domain Eukaryota; kingdom Metazoa; phylum Arthropoda; class Insecta; order Hemiptera; family Miridae; genus Pachypeltis; species Pachypeltis micranthus. The sequence continues at coordinate 48,902,017 of CM035769.1, forward strand.
GCCGGGGGAATATTTAGTTTCCGTAGTTCCATTGTAGTCAGGTCATGTTTCGTATGGTTTACTAGTATTCGATGCTGAATCTCGTATGGGTCTCGGAGCAGTAATACTAGGTCAAGCTGTTCATGAGAATAATAATCCATTGTGTAATAATTTGCAGGGTTTTTCTCATTCGTCAGCGCCTTCAACGATCATTATTCGCGAACATTGTACCCGGATCACTCGTGTGCGGCAACATTCATGCATTTGTTCGTTTAGGTGGTCAACTTGTGATGTGGAAAATTGCGAGTTAATTCCCGGCACGTTTTCCAAACTAAAGACGCGAAACAAAGCCGTCTCCCCCACCCCTTCTTCATCACGCCCCTAACAAGGTCCAGTTTTATTTTGAGAAACTGTTGTCCCGTGTATAAAACTGGCTCCCTTCGAATAATGAAATATTGATTCCCATCTATAAATTCGTAACTGGTTTGCTTCACCCCTCTCACGCTCTCTCTCTCTCTCTCTCTCTCTCTCTCTCTCTCTCTCTCACTCGCAGCCGTCCCCCACACTACACTCTCTAATCGCTGCCATTCAGGCGGAATTTCGTTAGACCAATATAAAGGGGGGCTCGCCGAAATATGGAAATGGAACAAAGAGCCCCGAAGCTCCAGCTTTTTCCTGACCAGTAAATACAGCGCTGCCTGAAAATCCCTTTTACAGCGTCAGCTTTTATGAGACATTCATTCGGTAAAATGTTTGTCGGTGAGGGGGTCCTGTTGCGAGCGTGGGGGGTCGTGTGTGTCGCAAGTATTTTGCTGATGTCGCGACAGGGGCTACTAGTTTTAATGAGCGCTCTTCCAAGTATCGAGTTTCCCAAAGGGGTTTTCTTTTTATGCGAACGGCGACTAATTGTAATTGAGGCTCAGCGTGCGAGCGATACTGGAATTTTTGCCGTGTTGAGCTCGAGCTCTTCTTGATGTCGGCCGACCTGGAAAACCGTATGGGCCGAGGAAAATTATTGGGGCGACTGGATATTATTGAGAGGCGGAAAAGAATTTTGTGGAAGTGCACGCTGTGGCGTGTCAGTTCAAACTGATTTGCTGGCGTTGGCTGTCACTCGTTAGCTACTATTTGAACTTCATTATCCAGTGATTCATCAGTCACGTCCACTCATTTTACAATTTTAGATGTATCCTAATCGGAAGTCAGATATAACGGGTTTCCTATTTTCTAGCTTTCACTAAATGTTATATTCAAAACGTGGTAATAAGGCGCCTCAAAATTTTTCACCGACAACTCTCATTCTCTCCACCTCTCGATTCGTGCAGGTAGCTCTCCTTTCTACTAGAGTAGAGTTTTTGGTAAATCCCCATTTTTTAAATTTATACTTCCTTTAGCTGGGCGCTGTAGGAAACTAGTTGCTCGCTCTCACAAGATGAGAATACAGTTTTTATATTCGTAAGGCTCTCTTGGTGAACATTGTGCCGGTTCTATGCGCGATGTGGCATGTGATGGATGCCCTCAAGCAAGACTCATTGACCACCTCAGGCTTTGTTGCTCATTGACTTTTCCGCTTTGTTTTTTGACTCGTTCAGTTCCCCTGGAGTATCCTCCCCTCCCCAGCGCTAGGTCGAGACGTTATTATTCATTTTCTCTGCCGTTGGGTTCCCTTTTCCGTTCTTCTTCATTTTTTGATTAGTGCCCACCTGCTCCCTCATTTCTGTCCTTATTTTTTTATTTTAACCATTTGCCTTTTTAAGTTACTAGTTGTCCTCCGTGTACTTCAGAGAGCACAGACAACCGGGGTTTTAGCATAACGGGAACTATTAGAATAAGTAGTAAGCAACTGTCAACTAAGTGGTCAACAATTTTAGCCCTCGGCTGCGTTACTGTTACTGTCACGTACTTATGGCTCGTCAGCCTTAGAGAACTCATGCAGTTAGCCCTCGTTAGTCTAGTAGTTACATCACTCTTAACTCTACGACACGTTGTCTCAAGTGAGTGCTTAAGTCTCCTTCATCAACTAATTGATCGCCTCATTCAAATCCATCTCTCCCTCTATTGCTCGTAACTAAAAGTAAGTTGCATAACAAACAGACACAACGCAACGCCTTTACAAATATGGTGAAATATTCCTTGCATTTCTCTGAAATTTCCCTAGCTTTTTTTACGCAAATGAATAAATCACAAATTATGTCTCCAAGTGGTTTTTTCACAATCGTTTATGGTAGGTATTTATGTTCCCCGCCTGCCCTCCTCATCCCCCATTGGTACCCTGTTAATTAAAGAAGGTCTCACCTATAACGATCTGAAACTTTGTACTTATTCGACGCAAAGCTCCGAATCAGGTCAGGTTTTTTGACCTCGGAATTTCCGTACCTGTTCCAACACAGTTATTATTTTCGTTGGGTTCCCTTTTCCGTTCTTCTTCATTTTTTGATTAGTGCCCACCTGCTCCCTCATTTCTGTCCTTATTTTTTTTTTTTAACCATTTGCCTTTTTAAGTTACTAGTTGTCCTCCGTGTGCCACAGACTAAGCTGCTGTGCGGCAAAAAAGGGGGGGGAATGAGAAGGATATAGCCTATGTTTCCCTCGGCTTTCCCTCCTTGGTGCTTTCTGCCATGCAGATGACAAGGGCGGAAGGGCTTGCGACGTATTAATCAAGCCTCTCCTTCATCAGCCAGAGATTTTAATTACAGCGTTTTCCTCCCTCGCTTAAGTATTGTTGGAGAAAGGTGACCAAATCCCTGTTTATTAACCCCCTTGCGCCGATATTGTCTTTCATAGCGATGCGAGCGAATTAGGTTTCTTTGATTCAATATTGACAGGAGTTCGACACATTTGTTTCATTTCTATTTATTCGATTACATTCAAAGTGCGTCTGATTGCGTTATTAGTTTCATTTCCTTATTTTCTCCTGAAGAAGGTTTATTTATTTATTTACTTATTTTATATCTGAGGTGAGTTTTGTGAGTTCTTGTTTGATCAAGTTTATTGGGCACAGACACGAACTACTGTAGTACAAAACCACTAGGCACATCACAACTTGTCCAGTTCAACCGCAAATGAGTTCCTCATACGTTTTTTCTTTTTGGCGCTCAAAAACCCGTCGTCGGTCGTGTGCCACAGCATTTTCCTGAACTTGGCCGTCGAGAACGGGGGAGAAAAATTATAAATTGTCCTACGACATTGAGAAATTACTGCGGCCGTAAATATTTGGGGACTGCGGCAAAAGAAAAAATCCCTCGTCCGGGGGACAAAGAGCTTCTCCGTCGGTTTCCCTTCTTCGCCGTCAAAACGCGAGAATGATGACGTTGGCTCAATTACTCTCGCGTTAAAAACAAATAAACTGAGTTTTTAGAAGCGACCGGAGCGAGAGAAGCTGAGGAAAAGGGTCGGTACGTGGAAATTAGAAAGATAACCCCGTTGGAACCCCGCGGAAAAGGGCGGTCGTCTGAAGGCTCCTTCATTCGCTTCTTGGCTTGCGACAGAGCCATAAAAGCCTTCGCACAACTATCCACTGGGCGGAACATTGTTAGAGGACTTTGCCAGATCAAAAATTAAAACTACTCAGAGGAAAAATAAGTTAATCGTCTGTTGAAAAAACTTGTGATGCGTTCTAGTAGAAATATTGTACTGTTGGGTGCTCATGTCTTCCTCGGCTCGTAGTGACATGTGTGAGAACGCTTTCCGCGTAAAGACATTGCATGCACTGGTAAAGCAAAGTTTGTGACAGAATTTATATAATATCAACCTCAATATTAAACATCGGTGTTTTGTGATTGACGTTGTCGTTGGATGTTCCATCCTAGTGGTACAATATCGTGTGAGCTTAAGGCGTCAGCTGAATGTCTTCATCCTCTGCACATTTTCCTGTGCATCCCTTCCACAACTTAAAGCGATTTTTCTGCAGTCCTCAGTATGAGGCAGATTCGTGAGATGATTTGGGCCTCAAGCCGTGGTACATTATAAAACAAACATTTTTCTCGCTGTTTCTTTCGGCCAGTGACTGCCGATGGTGGCCTAGTGTTTGGGCTGAAGCATTGGATATCGGTCGTTGACCTCTTATGGCTACTGGGCTGGTCGGTGACCTTATTTTCCTTATTCTTATGATCAACAAAGAATGTATAAAGTAATTATTGGGATTTATTTTCGTGTTGCAGATGACGAGTCAGCAGAAGTGAGGGGCCTCGTTACCGACGATGGTCTCTTCGACGGGACGATAACTACCGCCAGCGAAGTGTATTACGTCGAGCCAGTGCGCCGCTATTTGAGCCCAGGACAACCCGTGCCTGGGTACAGGAGCGTCGTCTACCGTCTGCGAGATGTGGTTTCGCCGAAAACAGAGACGTGCGCGTCAGCCGCACTTGCGGCGAGAAGGATGCGCCGCGACAACGGCCCGTACACAGGCGGGGTCTTTTACTTCGACAGCGAAGCCTACGAAATCCGCCGAGCCAACAGATCGGACATAATCGTCAAGAGAACCAGACCCCCTGACACCAAGGCTCAACCTAAGGTAAGCTCAGCTTCGTATTCACAAATAGAATCAGACAGGTATTCGTGGAAGAAATGTAGATATTCCGGTTAACAGGCAACCAAACAGGCACACAGTTCGTATTAAACGAATTTGTAGAGAGTGGCTATCAGACTATAGAGGGAGATTCAAATGGTGGAATACGCATTTACGATTATTTTGTGTGTGAATCCAACTGACCACCCCGCGTTCCAAATCGTGATCCATGAAGCGAGTACGTCAAGTGGTGGCAGAGGGGAAGGCCCCCAACTCATCCTCTTTAACGCAGACCGTCAATACTATTACGGGGCGATTAATATAGTAAGCGGTATCGCACTTGGTGAGTCGGGAAGTAGTACGATAGAAGCCAAATGCAATTGGAACGAGGAGTTTTATTCGTGAATTAGATTCGGAGAAGTTTTACCACCACATACAGGGGAACTGAGTGGGAGCGAACGCGAGCGCGGGCATCACGGTGACGAGGGAACCGGCGTGGGTACAACTGACGGCATCGAGGCATTTGAGTTGCCCAGTCAGCATAAATGCCCCGGACGAGCCTCCGCTGAATCGAAGGGTTTGGTTCGTCCCGTTACACCACTCCTCCCTTGATGAAGTGCCTATCCTCAGGCACTCATGAACACTGCAGTTCAGGGCGTTGCTGTCCACCCAACAAAGGGGAACCTAATCTTGAGCATAGTGAGTGAGAGAGAATTTTGATTAAAGTTCCAAAAGGGGGCCCATGTTTGTGGTGGGAGTATTGAATTTAAAACTACAAATAAACAGTCACCTCACAATGTCTCTGACGTACACATCTTGGGATGTCTGGATCGAATGTGTGGATATACGTCTTCGTCCCACACAGCTGCTTCTTCCATGGTTCAGCGAATCGGCCATCTCTTGGCGAAAGACGATTCTCTGAGTAAGGGGAGTAAGCAGAGCGAAGATGCTGCGTCTACCATGCAGCGGTAAGTTGCACTTTTGGGAACAAGTGCGGCGTCCTGGCTCAAGGGGTGTAGCAGGGTGTGATGCCTGTGTTGACAGCATTCACACGTGTACGATGAGTTTCAGCTCTTGAGCGCGTGTGAGGCTGCCAGACAATTCGTTCACAGATTGTCCACTTCCACGTGCGTGCACTTTTTTACCCCATGATGTTTGCCGCAGATAGGGCAGGGATGTGGGGCTTTCGAAGGGGGAGGAATCGAAGGGTTTGGTTCTTCCCGTTACAATACCATCAATATCTCTCAAATGAAGGCGTACATTGACAGTCTCTCCTCTCAAACTGTACATAAATGACCTTCCTCCGTGTTTCCAAAACTTCTGCGGGATAAAATTCGTGAATAATGCGACTTTCTTGTCTGTTTTGGTAGGCTCCACGAACAACGTTACATTCGACTCGTACGACGTTCACCTTATTTATGTTTTCCCATCCCATCGCTCGCGTACAATTTATTCTCATTTAGAACTTTGGGAGAAAAGCCTAACAGTGACGCAATACTAAGAGGTTTTAGCAGCCTCAGACTCCTTCTGTGGAAGCAGGTCAAGTACTTAGGAGCTCCTCTACTGTGTGTCTGTGAACGGGATAACGGTTCAACCAAATCGGCTCAAATCTGATATGTAGCCCACTGTTCAACGTAAACGCGGACAATTAAACGTATGTGTTGGGCGCACGAGAGGGGGAGCTTAAACAAAATAAAACGGAGCTCGGTGAGCGTGAGAGAAGGGTTGTATTACACGTGAAATGAATAGTGGAGTTTGAGTATATAAAGGCGACACAAGGGGAATGGGAATTACGTGTGAACTGATTGCGCGAGAAACTGGAGCTGAGGAAGAGCGTGAGACGAACTGTGACCGGCCCTAGAGATGATGAAGGAATATCTTATCTTTTACCTTTTACCTTTTACCTAATTATAAATCGAGGGGAGAGAAGGATATTTAGGAAAATCCGTCGTTGCTTGGAAGTTAAACTGAACCCCCACCCCTCCCTTGACAGGAGGAGAAGCCGACTGAACGGGCAGTTCTCGGACTTCCCCGTGGCCTAACATGATAATGGCAGAACGCACCTGGGAAAGGCCCAAGCTCATGAGCCCAACTACTTTGGCCTGTGCCGAACACGATGTGCGAAATTTGTCCAAAACGAACTATAGTTCTCATTCAAATCACAACACCTAATATTTTTTTCTCAAAACTGCATTACATGACATTCTCATCTGTGGGAAAGAGCAGCACAATAAATTATCAACAGTCTTAGTTTTACTCCCCTTTTTTGCTCGTCCATCCCACCCAAAGATACTAGATATTAGAAAAATTAGGGGATTAGGCCGATAAACTATACAATGACCTTTCAATAACGCTTGTAAGATAATTAGGAACAAACCACCGCCGATTCACGTACTAGTGTTTATCGCAGTTTTCACGCGATAATTTTGAAACGTTAAACACAATCCTTCTGTAAAAAGTCTTGTGGGAGCATCTCAAGAAATTCCGTGACTTCAAGCTCTACCACTTTCTACGATTTTTATTACAAAAGCGACGATTTATTACTCTCTTACACAGCGTGATTGGGACATATCCTATTCATTCGAAGGTCGATAAATATCAAGAATATAACATGGGTGTATCAACAATTCGGGAACCATTGTCTTACACAATGTTTGTAGGGGTCCCTTCCAAGACCCATCCCACTCGATTCAGCTTCGAAAAATACCAGTAAACGATACGAAACATGACCTGACTACAAGGGAACAACGAAAATTGAAATTTTCTAGGCGGTTCCTGGCAGTTGGCGCGGACCTACGAGTCCAACTGACAGATGGTTGGAGTGAGACGGGAGGCAGTGCGGGAAATGAGCGCAGGCTGGCGAGAAATGATTAAAAACATTGTCTGTCCCTCGAGTACCTCGCTATATCTACTGTTGTTTCACTGTTGTCCATCTAGACGCAGTCCTATCCGACTCAGCATCGAAAGATAGTTCATAAAAGATACCAAACGCGATGTAAATGAAATAAAACTGCCAACATTTCGTTTTTGGCTAATTTTTTAAACCATTTATTGCCCATAAAAACCATAGGTTTCGTCAGTTCAGGCGAGTAAAACTAGATACCAAATGGGTATCTACGAAAGAACGGATTTTGTAGACTAATTGTTGATAAAACGTAAAGTTACGTTGTAGCAAGTTCAAAAGAACTGAATTGAAAAATATTTGATTAGTAGCAAAACCAGCACAACATCCTGCATGTACACTCACGTCGCAGTCCAATTTGCCGGTAGTGACGACAATGTCACATATTCGTCAGCCACAATCAGTTTATTGACACTATTTTCGATAATCATCAGCTTTCGTTTTATTGCAGATTCTATTGGGAACGGGACCAGAAGATAACCTTCTCTTTGACGATGATTTTCGGGCTCACGTCCACAAGAGAGCGACCGTCGATCCGAAAAAGACAACCTGCATGTTGTACCTGCAAGCCGATCATTTGTTCTTCCAAAAGTACGGAACTGAAGAAGCGTGCATTGAAGTCATGACCCGCCACGTCCAGAGGGTTAATTCAATTTATAAGACTACAGGTGAGTAGGAGTTAAGTTACTTTGAATGTTTCATGCGAGTGTCGAACTAAAGCCTCACCCTAGATTCCCAGTTGAGAAAACGCCAAAGCTCTTTAGAGGAACTGAAATATTTATAAGAATCTGAGGAAGTTCTTGGGGAAGAGTGATAATCGCGGAGGAGGGCAAGTTCTGTGGGAATCAGTGTTTTGAGGTAGCTGACTAAATATTCGTGTTTCACTTCAGATCTGACTGGTGGAGTGGTGGTTGTCCCTAGGCCATTAAGGCCGATCACCACCCTTCAGCACTTCTGTGTCCTGCATTCTGGTTCTCCTGGACATAGCAGTCCCCCTGTTGTATCTCTAGGCTGGAATTCGGTTCGGTAGGCTGAGACAGAGATTGCTGCTGTGCGTTTATTTGTTTTCTAGGTAGAGGGTCCGATCCGTAACCACAAGAGCTACTCTTATAACTCACCTCATGGCCCCCCTCCTCCACCCGCAGAAACCAAGGCACTCTCGCTTAGCGCGTCATCGCTTGCACGTCCCCACCACCCCCGCACAAAGTGGCGGACGTCCGCAAGTTCTGCCCTCACCACCTCTTCTGGCTTTAGAAAGGGCCTCCCAAACACACAGCGCAGCGATGCCGCGAGTCCATCGTATATGCATGACACATGCTCTGCCGTTTCTAGCCCCGTCTCGCAGAACCTGGATGCCTGTACCTCACATTTGCCAGTGTTAGCAAGGTGGTACATCAAGTTTAAACAGGCCTCATATCCTTCCTCCCCTGTGCGAGCCCCTGCTTGGCCCTCCCTCTGGTGAGTCGGATGAAGAGTTTTGACTGTCTAAGGTCGAGCACCCCCTGCCAATAGCACCTATCCTCCCATCTGCCAACCTCTCTACATAGGTGGCTCCTGGTGGTTCGATCAAAGGGCTTAGGGCCGGCAGGGACTTGCAGCAATCCCTTCTTCGCAAGCCCATTGGCCCATTCGTTTCCCTCTAATCCCCGATGAACCAGCACCCAACTCAGTGTTACACTGTTGTCCTTGGCCTGGGCCTTCAGCCCAGGCAGACACTCCCATACCAGCCACGACGTGAAACAATACGAGGCAAAGGCTTTGAGAGTAGCCTGACTGTCCACTATAATGTAAATCTTCTGCCGCTTCAGCCCCCTCTGCAGCAACTACTGCCCACAGACCTCTGCAGACACCCCTGCCTGGAACACCTATTGGCCAGCGACGCCAATGGGACCGCTGCTCTAATCCTCGGCCCAGGCCACTCTGCACCGACCGACTCTTTGTCGGTTAAATGATGTCTGGAGAAAAGCCCCTATTTCGCTCCGTAGAAGACGTGGATTGCTTTCGACGAAACCCATTATTCTCCTCGACCCTACACTGCCACAAAAATATGCTAACCTTCCATCTGCCGACTGTTGCATATAGCTCAGTAGAAAGTATTGGCAATTAGGTGAAAGCTTCTCACTCCTTACTTTCCACACACTCAAGGTTTTCACTGTGAGGTTTTTGTATAACTCGCATAACAACGCATGGTCACACCACTTACTCATCCATGAAGTCTTGAACCGCATGATCTCGGACCTATTCGGGTTTTCCTGGAACCGTTCTCAGATAATTAAACTGTAGCCCTAGGCAGTCAATATGACTAATGAGGGTAAACGCCAGTTTATACAACGCTGCCAAATCGTTACATTTTAGCGTTGAAAAAGTCGAGATAAATCAGCTCAGCCCTTCTCTCGTAAAGTTGACTAGTTGAACTCAGGCCACTCATCGAAATTTGATTTTTTGATCCTGTGTGCCTCATAACTTCGAGATCTGACTAAACCTTGACCTTTTTACATTCCTTAGCTCTACGTGGTACCAAATCAAGTTGTATAATTGGCCAGGAGAAAAATTCCACATAAACAACGTTCGTGGTTGTGAGCCTGCGTGTTTGACCAAACTCAATCGGCTCAAATTTCATATTTACCCTGTAGATCATTATGGAACGTCAAAATAAGGGAGAATCGATTCAAAAATAACTATAGTTATAGCGATCGAAACCCAATATATTTTATATTTTGATTATATTTCTTGTAGTGACAACTTCAGCTAACACGAGACTACTATAAAATTCTCATCCGTGGGAGAATGACAAGGGCAGCGTAAGATATTATCTACAAGTTCGAACAAATCCGACTTAAGCGCAGTTTTCCGTGTAAATCTCGCGCACATTAGAACAACAATAATAACCCGCTCATTTTCGCATAAATTAGGGTGGTAGCTCAATAAACTACCTATAAGATGAGAGTTTAATACGCTCACAAGAAAAACCCCGCATGAGCGAGCCCTCATTAGGAGGAACGCGCGTTTTTCATTTCTACGACGTTTCTTACGTCGTGGAATGTAAAAATGTTAAAAATGAAAAGAGGGCGAAAGACGTGATTGTGAAATACATTACTGTGAAGTAAAGTGTTGGGAAGAAGAGGACAAAAGCCTCATTTCCAAGACCACTTAAACTGAGGAACTTGGGAGAAGCCTTTTTTCCGGAAAAGGAAAATGACAGCTTTCAATCGAGAGGCGACAGTTGTAGTAGGACGAAGGCGGATGTGCTTAAATGTTGTAAGTTGATGGAAGCTGCGGAGGGTGGTGGCGGGGATGGTTCTAGGTGAAGGGGGTATGGTGTCAAGGGGGTGTGGTGGGGGTGAGGGCAGAGGAGAGTGTAAGGGAGGAAAGTGGCGAGGGCAACTCCTTTTCTTTTTCCATTGAAAAGTTCTCCTCCGTCCGAGCAAACTTGGGAACCTCCAACGGGGGGAAGATTTATTGGGCCGACCAATTACATTGGAGAGTCCCGACTTCGCATTTACCAGATTGATCGACTAAATAAGAAAAAAGGCGGTTTATTGGCGAGAGAGAGGGCGCCATCAATTTAAAAGGGCTTCGAGAGGAGGCTTTGCCGTTCACAGGCTATTCATCGATAGAACAAGGATGTGGGCGAGGTAGAGGCAGAGCAAACGAGAAGGGCTTTCTGTGCGAGGGAATACGAGTGACAGACGGGAAAACAGGTTCTCATCAGGTGAACAGCCACTTAATCAAAGGGCGGCTAAAACAGGCTCAATTTTCTCTTTCGCTGAGCCAATGAGGGAATGGCTGATCACGAATCGCGATTTAGCCGTGCGTGAAGCAACCAACTACGCGCTACTGTACGGTACCAGGGCCTGTACTACGGTTCTGTACCTGACGACGTATCGCATTGACGTGACAAACTCTGAGTATCGTTACGTTGTCTTGCTTCCTTAAGAGTACAGTTTTGTGTAAGTCGTGCAATGGTGGCCGTGTAGCAGTGAACCGGAAGTTACTAAATCCAATAAATTTGTTACACATTCAGAGTGATATTCGTGGTCCCACGCACTCAAGTGAATTTATCGAGTAGCTGATAGTGCCAACTGAATTTGAATTTGGCATCCAGGCCTTTAACGTCGTTTAAAAAATCCGTCCTTCCGCACGAAAATTCCATTTGGGTTTTTAGGATTCAGTAGGCCTCAAAACGTAAAGATCTGAAGAAAACTTTTGTTTTCCGTTACAATTGTAATAATTTCCTTTCCCTTTGGGCAGCGAAAAGTGAAAAGTAGAAGTACATATAGAAACTTACAAATACTGCCCGCCCAAAGCGTAATGCTTGTAGGTTTAGGACGGAGAGCCATCCTCGGTTGGTTCTCTTCTGTTTGTTCTCCGATGGCAGGTGACCTACGTGATTTACAAATGAAAGTTAGCCGTTTGTCCGACTTCTCAACCCTCAACAATGACGCTGGAACAGAAGAAAATTGAATTTGGAAAAGGGGAAATTGTAATAATTCCATCAGAGCGGATTCGTCGCCTCAGTTTCACTTCCAAAACGACTTCCCCTCTCACATGACAATGGCTCGCTAAATATTCTCATCATTCACTTAGCCCTCGTTGGGACGGGGGAGGAAAAAAAACGAGCCGTTGAATGGAAGCTGCGACGCGTTTGATGGAGGAGTTGCGCGGAATACGCCGTGTTTTTCCGAGATTATATTCTGAATAATTCATAGCCCCGACTTTGAAACAGACTGGAATAATTATTGCTCTGCTCTCCCGCTTCAGCTTCAGGTTCCTCGTAACGCGAATTTCCGGAAGGAAAATGTCAACGTGAACGAGAGGGAATTCCTTCGAACGTCGAAAAGCTCGTTTTCCCGCTTTGCGTTCAACTTTCAACACCTCATGAACTAATCGAGCTATCCTGTTCACCTGATTGCGATGAGGGGTTTGTGATAGCAGATAAGACGACTCCACCGTTAAGCAAAGGTTTGCAGCTTAGAGAGGGATGGATGCAGAGGAGGTTTTATCTTCTTCTTTCTGTAGAGGCTGTAGAAATGTGATTGTAAATAAACGCGTTTTTTAACTCATGACTCTCAGAATAACCGACAATGGTAAAGTTCGGACAACAGTAAACTACGGTATTTGTTTTCTGACTAAGTTAAAAACCAGATGTTTTTTTTTTTTTTTTTCATTTAATATTTATTGTTTGAGCCTGTTACATAATATTGTATCATACCTCATTGACATGTGTGTAAGCACTTAAATTGTTAATCTTTTTAGTTCTAAATCAAGTTGAGACGTTGGCTTTTACTCGGTTGGAGGCGTGAGGAAATCTAGGATATGCCGAGGTCTGGTTAGTCTTCTATCGTTGAAGGGTGCAAAGCCACTTGTGACAAGCGGGTTGAAATGGTCGGAATAATTTCTGTGGAGCTTTTGCATACAGAAGCGACGGAGTTCAGATGGCGATTCCAATGCGAAGTCCTTATAAATTGTTGCATTCCTCACAAATGGTGGGGTGTGGATGATGTTGCGCTGCAGCGTGATGTTCTGCTGGGCCTCGAGTCTCCTAAATTGGGAATCCGAGCACGTCCCCCAGATAGCTAGACCGTAAGTCCAAATCGGACGAACTAAGGTTTTATATAGAATGATTTTGTTGGACAGTGATAGGTGTTGGTTGTTGAGGAGTGGCTTTAGTTGGTTCGTTCTAATTTTCGTCCGCTTAATGACGTCTGAGATGTGGTCTTGGAATGTTAAGCGACGGTCTAGGATGACTCCTAAATATTTGTGGGTTGAGGCGAGGGGTAGTTGGTAGTCATTATAAAACAATGGCACTTCTTGGAACCTCCGACGGTATGAGAACGTCACGGTAACAGATTTGGCAGGGTTAATTTTGAGTCTCCATTTAGTGCACCACTGCCCGAGTTTGTGGATAAACGATTGTAGGACATGGGAAGCTTCGTCCTGATCAGGTCGGCTAACGGCGTAAACTAGGTCGTCAGCAAAGAGCCCAGAAAATTCGGGAGTGGCAGGAAGCGGTATGTCATGGCAATACAGAGTGTAAAGATAAGGGCCAAGGACACTTCCCTGAGGAACTGATGCTCTAATCATTCGAACTGACGACGTCTCATTTGCGACATTGACAACAAAAAAACCAGATGTTGAAGGCTGTTGTGAGCTGCGTTGCACCTACAAAATTTTAACTCGTGTTTCTTTATCTATTTATCGTAAATATAAACGGGCAAGCACAATTAGGTTAGGGAAGGTGAAAATGGAATGGGTGACAACAAAAGAAACTCAAGAAAAATTACTCAAGCAAATATGTGCGGTTTTCATGGCAAGTGTATCATTATGTACTTGTTGAATTTATGGGTTTGTTTTCTCAATGCTGACTATTTATAATCAAATACAAATTTCAAACTGGAGGATGCTATGTGCCCCACTCGCTTAACGAGGTTTTACCCACGACGTAACAAAACTTAAATGGCCTTTGATTGTAGTTGAATGAAGGGGCGAGATGAACTAAATCTCAGTTAAACATCTTTGGGGGAATTTCATTTGTTTAATGTGAGCGAATATCTCTCGGCTAATTAATTTTCGTCATCCAGAACTTTAGTTTATTTACATTTCTCTCTCAGTTGTGAGCCGCTGCACCGCTTCAGAACTCTGGCAACCTAATTATGCTCTTCCCTCGTCCTGAGTCTCATCAACTATTTAGTCAACATCTCATCAACCGCACAAGTTCTCTAGGTCATCTCATCAAAGGAAGATGCGCATTTGCCGGAGGAGAATGATTAGTCTTGGAACGGTTGCGGCGTTGCTCTGTCGGACATTCCGTTTTTCCCTCGGCAGGGAACTGATTGCACCGGGAACGCGTCGACGTAAAATGAATTAGAAGATTAATTTAAACTCTGCATTTATCGAGAAAGATAGTTTTAGTTCTTTCTCGTACTGTGACGAACCAAAAGTCGCGATTTAGCCAACGGTTGTCTGAAAGCCCACTATTAACTTCACGATGTTCCGAGTAACGTATAGATACTCATAGTTAGAACGGAATCGCTGTTTTGTTCAAAGTAGGAAAGACCAGACATATTGAGCACGCTACGACTAGTTCGCCCGGTTATCCATTACGCGTTGATAAGAGCTCAGATCCTATCTTAACACTTTCCAAAATCGTCATTCATTGTTTTATTGAACATTTATAAATTCAAAGATGCCCAATTAATTCATTCATTTAACAAACATAAGTAATAGGTATATTACACCGGTTGACATTATCTAATGTCTTTCTCAACCTGTGACAGATGAAAAATGAGACGTAGGAACTGACTCACTCTCGTAGCATTTGGCGGAATTCAACGCAGAAAATGAAATTCCACTTCTTATTCTTCTTCTGCGTAGATGGCCAAACATATATTCTGGTCACGACTTGTTGATAGTGTGAGAGGGGGAAGGGGGTGTAAGTATCGCGCGTATAAACGAAATTATCGAACCGAAGAGTTTAAATTATTAATAAAATGGACAAATTATACGGCGTCCGGTCCGGTTTAGTTACCGCCGGCTCTCGTATCATAAAAACGAAGGGGCTGATGTTTAATGCAACGAGAACTCGACAACTATATCAACTTTAGAAGGAAATCCTGCATTAGACGCTTCTTACGGAATACAAATCGGAGGGCGAGGAAGGAAAAAACCTTTTTTCCACGTCGGATTTCGAACTAGAGGTTATTCACGAAGCCGAAGAATAAAGTTCACGGAAGGGAAAGGCGGTGAGGAAACGGGATTTTCATTTGAAGAGACGCGACGGTTTTTCCGAGCCGCTCAATAGGACGCCATAATTTTTGGGGAGGAAGGAGAAAAGGGAAGTCAAAATCTGAAAGAATATGCTTCCCCCCACCCTCCTCCTCCCTTCGTCCCTCGAACTGAATGAAGAGACGCGTCAACTCAGTAACAAACCGAGAAGAAAAGGAGCGTTGAATCCTTGTGGCGTTTGATCGATTCCCAGGAAGAAGAGTCCTCTTGTCCTTGCGGAAGATGGAATTAGTTCTGCCTGGTAACACTGCAATACTTCTCCCAATGCGACACGGCATCTGGATCATTCGAAGCCCCAGATCACTGCAGTCAATCAGACACGAAGGAGCGAGCTCAAAATTAATTACTTCCACTGCAGCACTCTTACGTTCGAAAGACCTCCTAGAACATTAAACTTCTTCCTCCGCACAAAACCCATTAATTGATTGGAATGTTGATTTATTTATTACGTACATTCAGAGTAATTTCCAAAATGTAGCAAAACCCTTGAGTTTGATTGAAATGGCTGCAGCCTTTTATTAAAATGTACCCATTAATTTGTACCATTAATTTATTAAGTGCATTATTATACGTGCAACGGACAAGCAGATGGAGCAACATGAGTTTGGTGCAGTACGCTGCCCTCATCTCGGTTCTCCAATTTTACTTTCTACAAAACTAAGGACTAAGAAAGTGTCATAATCACTGAAAAAATGTCAGAAGGCGCGAAATTGAGGTGGCTATCCAATGTGGAAATACCACTGGAAGAACAAATATTGCGCTTTTCACTGTTTTCTCCGAAACTGCTCCAATGGTTCTTATTAAGTTTACAGCACACTACCAATACTAGCAGTGAACAAATATGTAGTTCGTAGAACGCAAGAATCTCTTTTTTTACATCAAACCCACGGGGAGTCTTCAACTATTTATAGGTTTGTACTCTTCTCCTTACGTATCTTCCTGACAAACTGTTGAACAGAGACAACAACCAAAATGTGACGAAAGTTTGGTGATATACGTAATTCATTATTGAATCGAGGTGTATCTTTCAATTTTAGAGGACTCAGTTTGGTCGACGGTACACTCTGGGGTTCAATCTTGGGGTGCAAAGTTCAAAAGAAAATATCTGGTGCGTTGCAACACACAACTTTCCTTAGCTCTACAACAATTCACGTTGTACATGGCTAATTCCATTTAATCAATTCATTTATCACTCAGTTAATTTTAACTTGGTCAAACAACGCTTTACGGCAGCAGGAAGCGGTAGCGCTTACAGTTCCAGATTTTATTGTGCTGCTCGTACTCATTTCAGGACCATTATTGAGCAATTGGTACACATATAATTAATGAGGCTGTAAATACGAATTTTTTGAAGAAGGATAGTAATCACTTTTGCAGAGTTATTGGGTAATAACTGTTAGAACTGGTAGTAAGCGAAACGGCAGTAGTTGAAATTCAGGAATTTCTGGAGTGACCCCCATGTATCTCATGAGCGTTTTTAACACTCACCCTTTAGGTATTAGATTGGACTACAATACCAATTTTTTTTAACATTCTTCAAAAATTCCAGCGGAGTTTATAAGGATAAAACTGCGCAAAAAACGCTTTTCGTCGAAAATTTTGATAATTTATTGTGCTGCTCTCGTCATTTTTCCACGAATGGGAATTTTATGGTATAATTGTCTTATTGAGAGCTATATATATTAAAAATTCAATCAAACTCGTTATAGCCGTTTTTGAGAAAAAAAATTTGGTGTTTTGATCACTATGATGACTATAGTTAACTTTCGGTGGATTTTGACCATACCCTTATTTTGTCGTCCCATGGTAACCTGTAGGCTAGACATCATGTTTCTGCTGATTTGGTACGGTTGTTTTCTCTAAAAGCCGCGCTAAAACCGATTTCGTCGAAAGTTTTGGTAATTTATTATGCTGCTCTCGTCATTTTCCCATATATGGGAATTTTATGGTATAGTTGCCATATTGGGAGCTACCAATATAAAAAATTTAATCAAAATCGTTAGAGCCGTTTTTGAGAAAAAAATATTTGGTGTTTTGATCACTATGATAACTATAGTTAAATTTCGGTGGATTTTGTTCATACCCTTATTTTGGCGTCCCATGGTAACCTGCCGGCGAGCTATGAAGTTTGAGCTGATTTGATACGGTGGTTTTCTTTAAAAATCGTTCACAGACACACAGACCATTTTCCCAAATAGTGTTTTTCGGACTCAGGAGGGTCTGAAACGTAAAGATCTGAAGAAAACTCAAAATTTTTTTTCAGCCGATTACATAACTTTCCTTTCTACTTTGTAGAGCCAAGGAAAGTAAAAATACTTCATGGGTTAATTGTTGGGTGGCAATAACTTGTGTCTTGGTGTAGTTCGTAGTAGATCACATCGTATAGTTCTGATGTTTGTCTGAAGGAGTAGCTCCAGTTTGATGATGGATCCAGATGACTCCCTGAATAGTGAGTGGAAGCTTGGGGGGTCCTTCCGAACCTGAGGAAGGGCGGAACGGATAAGCCGGATGTCCCATCGAAAGATGGGGCCAGGCCAGCGGCCATTCTGGCATTAAGGGTTGTTTGACCCAAACATCGTACCACGGGAATGCACAGCCGGCGGCATTGCGCCGGTGCATTATGGGTTAGTGGCACGACAGGTAGATAGAACGGGGCCTCAGGGTACGGCCTGAAAAAGCTGGAAAATGCGCTTGTTCTACGGACATCGTGGGGTCGCTGGAAAGGTAGTTCTTCAATATCAAATTTCGTTTTTCAACTGGGGGGTCTGAGAGTGTCTGACAGCCCACTGTTCTGAAATAATCGTGTACGATTCATGTTCAGTTCTGTCTGGAATCCGTTCAGAATCCTTAACTGAACAAATCTGCACCCCCACCCCACACCCCCAACTTGGCTTTAAGTCTCACTTGCCTTTGGGTTTGAGATTTTGAAGTCTGAAGAAATTCCAAAACAAGGTGGACAAACAAGTGGACGTAAGGGGCGTGGTCAGTTCTGAACCTCACCCTCACTCGACACCTATTTTTGTTTGTTCCCTCAATTGCGCACTCCTAAATCTATTTCGCTCTCCAGAATCCAGGGTCGAGAATGTTGACCGGATTCATCCGTTGTGCAGCGTAAATTGAACTCACATGGGACGTACCTAACATATTTATTTTCCGTTGCCCCTTTTATTTCTGGTAGGTTCTACGACAAGCGACTAATTTGAAAGAACTCCGTGCCATCAATTTATGAACAATTTTCCAATCAGTTTTTGTACGTTTTCCCCCATCTAACGTCGCATTTCATTCCGCAACCATTTTCCAATCTTTTTCATTCGTCTTTTCTTCGCAGATTTCAATCAAGACGGGAAACCGGACAACATCAGCTTCATGATCAAGAGAATCAAAGTTCACACGACCGAGGCTCTCAACGACCCGAGCTACAGGTTTCCGGGAAATTACGGGGTCGAGAAGTTTCTGGAGTTATTTTCAGGTGAGTTTAGACGCCAGTTGAAGTGGTTTTATGAATAGGGCTCTTGAAACTAGAGGTAAGCAGTAGAAGACAGTGTGAATGCAGGCTCGAGCTCGAACTGACTACACTGGTCTGTGTGGTGGCGCAAAATGTTTCTCCAGCCTGATGAAAGCCTTGGCGTCATGTGAAGTGCACGCGGAAATGGGGAAAAAGGGATGAATGATGATCATGTGGATGGAGTTTCGGGGATTGGTTGTTTTGGTCAGTGCAGTCGTTATCGACCAACTTTTATCACAGTGTTTCCCCTGTAATCGCGTTGGCCGGGCCATAAATGATAAAATTCAATGACAGTCGTGGCAGAAGTAGCAACAGCCCAATAAATCCTGGTGCTTTGAGTGGTACCAGTCAAAGAGTGGTATTGTTTTTCTAACCCCCTATGGTTGACTCCTACCCTCCATCCTGATATCACCCCTGAAGCATAACTTAGGGGTTGAGCCTTAGCGCCTAACCCTTATCAGGGCTTTTATCAATTCGTCTTCTCTATTATTTTTTAATGGAGCAAGGTATGTGCGAATCCATCCACGGCCCTCCGTCTCCTTAAGTTTTTTTACATCTTGCGTGCAACTGTGATTGGCAAGACAACCGACACCTCCTGTAGGCAGCAGCTCTGACTGTCTCGCAATATGTTGAGGTAGCTCTGGGATTTCCTGTACATCGTGATTCCTCTCCACCCATTGGAGGACATGTGAATGAGAGTGGCAGCCGACCTCCCTCAAATTTCCGCCTCCCGTGGACACTTCTACGAACGTTCCAACGTACTCATCACTCCTCGAACTAGGGCCCCCCTCGGCTCTTCCTAGGCACAGCTCTCGATGTTCTGCAGCCATGAAGTCGATGAGGATGACGCCTGCATAACGCATAACAGGTGGTATAAACCATGTAATAGAAGTAGGTCACACGCAGCGCCCCTCTCCTCTACGCTGCTGTCATGTGCAGCCGATACTGCTGTGCCTGCAATGCGTTAGTCAATACAGCAGTACCTTTACTTCCACCCTCAGAACCTCCACGTCCACCGCCCACCACGATAAGCACCTGTCAAGGCTTGGGCATGTGTCAAATAGCTTAGCCTGGTGTCAATCATATCACATAGCGTTGCAGTTTTGTTGTGATCCCAGTTTTCAGCGACCACCACGACCTCTATCTTCATCAGCCCCATTATAACTATCTCGTTATAATGCACAAGTTCATGTGAACTGGACTGAAAAGTTGATTCCACTAGCAACTGCAATGTGCGTGGGGCTCAGGAAAGTTGTGAGAGGAGCCGTTAATTAATTCGTAATTATAATAAATCAGTGAGTAAACATAAAACGCAAGTTTTAAGGTTTTCTGTGAAATTTGATTCTTAATTTCTGTTTCGTTAACTATCCCAACTCAAGTAGAAGCTTAGGGGAGAAAACGAAGGTAAGATAGATTCATGTGAAGAGCTTTTCTAAGTCTACCGAATCGTTTGTCCGTCTTTTGCATTTTTGGTAGTAGAGCTCGTTGAAATCTGACATGATAAGCTTTGTGAGTGTTTCGTTGTAGGACGCAAGTAAGTGCGAGTTTTCCAGTTCTGTGTGTTCTTCCTTCAAAAATTGATATGATAAGTAGTTTCCCAAGTATCAAACTTGAAATTGGATTTGACTTATTCAAAATGTAGGCCTGTGGCGCCAATGTCTGCCGGGCTTTCGATCCGAGGCATCTCGCGTTTCTGCTGGAGTCGGGGCCTCCACGTGCTTCTTTCCCATAAATCCGCCACGTTTCTATTCGACCGTCACTTGGAGGTGGAGCCGCTCGAGATCCACTCAACCCATTGAATCGAGAAAAACAGTTGGAAACGGTCTTTTTAGTTAACAAATTGCGCAACTTCCCCCTCGCGCCGCGACAAGGAAAAGACTCAAGTTGGCTCACGTCAGGAGCAGAATGCCGCTATTTACTTCACCCGAGTGTTTCCTCTTGTGGAAACATCCAGTTGCCTGTTGGCATTTTGAAAACGCGAGTAAAAGCGGCGTTGCCAAGTAATTGAATTTATTCTCTGCGAACAGGTTCTTCTTTTGCTCGGAATTTATGCCTTTGATTCCGAGTGAGAGAAAAAAAAGAGTGGAATCCGATGGCGAACTTTGAATTTGCAGCCTTTGGAGCTGGCAGTAGTAATCACGAGCCCTCGAGGGAGCTAAAAGGAAGACAAATTCGTTGCGTTGATTTTGACTAATTTATTTTCCCCTCTTTCGTATTCCTTCGCCACTTTGTCTTCCCTGTGGAAGCCTCTGAAAACATTCTTTGTCGAAAGGTATGACTCGAAAACGTAGTTATGAAAAATAGCTTTAGTGTTTTTGAGTGCAACCGTTGAGGGCAATGAAGGGAGAAGACTCTTGTCGGAGGCTGGTTCAGTGATGTCTTATCCTGTCACTCCTAAATAGATGGCCTTGTACACGAGGAACGTGTTTCGACAGCTGACTCGTCAGTCTCGTTCGGTAGTGAATGTTCCTTAACGCACTAATAGGAACCTTTTTACCGAATCGCCCGTTGTTATGAGGTAAATCGTGCAGGTGCTGCTTGTGGGAACGAAGCCCACAAAAAACGGAAGACAAACATCTTAAAGAAAAAAGGAACGAAAGAAATGAATGAGGCTGGGGAACCTTGTAAAAGGAAAACAGTTCCAGGCATATGTTGGAATGACTACCATCAACTTGAGCTAGGCGCTTCGAGTATTTCTCTGAGGGGTTCATCGACCAAAGCATAGCGGAGTGGGAGGCACCGGATTCGTGTGGTGCACCGGACAAGTTGGGAAAGGAATGTCAACAGACTGATTTAGTTTTGACTATCTGAAACCAATTATACATAGGAAACTGTTATTCGATTCAGCGAAGTATAATCTAACAGTACAGTTTGGGTCTATAGTCAATAACATGACCATTTCCTTGATAAGCGGTGATGTAATTCCACAAGGTCCAGCGATTTAATTCCACTATATTCGTTCAGTTCGATTGCTGATTCGATCCCTACCTCGAATCTGGACATGGAATAACTGAGCGCGGCGTGAGGCAGAGGTTTTGTCATTTCACAGTGAGTGTCCACCTCCTCGACTTCATCTTCCGTCTTCAACTTTTGCGCTAAAGTTTGATGAAGTTGTTATCGTTCCATTAGACGTTCTATGACCTATATCTCGTTCCGTTTCATCGTCGGTTCCAACCGTGCCCGTAACATTAACAAAACCCCACATGCCTCCAGACTTACTTGTACCCTGAGCTAACTTGTAGTCTGATTTTTTTGGGAGTTTGCTTGTGAAGTGGTGGCTAATAAGCTTTCTAGGGATGGGATGTACCTCTCTGCTGTCACTGCTCCAGTTAGGCATCAAGGATATCGGAGCATCCTTGTGGATTAGTACACTCTCCAGTTCTATCTTGAGGACTGGACATTCATTTACTCACTAAGACTGTTCTGGCTTCAAATCGGCACTGGCGTGCATGCTCCACCAGGATCAGTCTGGGAGTGTTCTACTATTTTATTGTCTCTAAGAACGGCGTGTCTAATTGAATTTCGCGCAAGTTAAATAAATAAATGGGGCGGGGGAGACCTTTTTTTAACGTCTCATGTAACAACTATTCTTCCTGCTCCTATTGCTAAGGAAAAAAAGCAACACGAACGTTACAAAGGGATATCAAGTTTGAGTATGAGAGGCCGTGGCTTCGGGGTGGATTCGCTGGCAGGAGAGTTGTTTTCTAAACGTCGGCGTCAATATTTCAACCCCCAGCGAGCAATATTGAATGAACCACGAGTATCCAATAATGCGCTCGGCCTCATGAGCCCTCCATATTGGAAAGCCATTCATATTGCAAGTTGAGAGAGGACTCGTCCGAAGCAGAAAACTCAGCCCTCCGGGACGACGAGGCCCTTTCCTTTTCCCCTTCCCTCCTTTTTTTTCTTCTCCTCATCTTCCAAACCTTTCCTTTTTGCTCGGCTGAGTCCTTTTTACTCGAGAATTATTCATTTTGGTTCTGGTTCCCGTCACTTGAAGGAAATATCGAAGAATCTCTTCATTTCCTCCTTCTTCTAAACTCCTCTGAAATTTGAGTTCTCCGACAATAGCCGTCTTATTTATTTTTAGACGCTTTTTGGGAAGCTCATTCAGACTTTCGGAGTCTTATCGACAGATGTACTCGAAACGGGTTTCTTTCAGGTTTTGAGATGAAGCTGGAGGTATTCAGCGATCCGGTGAAAAATTCAAAATGGGGAGTTTTCACCTAATCCTGACTTAATAAAACACGGTTAAGAAAAGGTGGACTTCTGGTTTAAACTTTTTCTCATTTTAGAAGAGAAGGCGCTTTTCCAACCACCTCCCCTCCTCTTCCTTCCCTCGCAACGCATTTCTCCGTCGTCGCCACAATATGGTGAATCGTGACTGCAATAAACCAGAACGTACGGTAATGCAGCGATTTTTTCCCGGGAAGCTTCATTGCATGTGTCGCTGACTTTGTGTTTAAAACTGTCGGAAGACATTTCTATTTTCATTAGCTCTACGAAGTAAAAAGGAAAGTCAAACTTACTGGTGGATAAATTCTGCTTTCAAAATATTCACTGGATGCATCACTCAACTTTCCTTAGTCCCACTTTCAGTTAAAAGCTGGCTTATGGGTAATTTATGGGGCTGTCAGTAAGATTTTTCTGAGATGGTTCGTGTTCTCGAATTATGTGTGAGTTACCATGGCACAATCCTCAAGTACAAGGCCATTTACATAGGCGAGGTCGGCTACTGCCTCGTCGTCTGAGTTAGCGAACTCAGTCAATCAAAGAAGAGTACTGGAGAGCTGCGCTCATGTAGACAACCGGATGCTTACGAGACAGCATGTTATCCGTTGACTTGTACGTTGAGAGCAACGTGGAGAATGAAAGAGGAGCTTTTCCGCTCAGGGTGGAACTCCATACGGACCTCTCCACTGAACGAGAAGTTGCTGCGCTAGATAAATGATAAGATTTATGACACGTATGAGTTTTTTTTTCCAACATCTGTGTACGTCTTAGGACAAACCAGAGCACTGGACGAGCCAGTTCCTTATGAGACACGGCAACATCAATGCGCAGCTCTACTTCTTTTCTCTCAAAGACTTCCCATGCTGCATTGAGGAAACATTAAACCTCCTGCTGCTGCAATGTAGTTCTTACCATGGTGAGCGGCATCTCCATTTCTCCCAGGTCTAGCTTATGACCATTTATCCCAGTTTCCTAAGGCGGTTATGACAAGGAAACTTTACCACTCTTGATCTCTCGCCTTGAAACTTGCCACCCAAGTGGGAAACCAGATTAAGAACCCCTTCCAGATGGTACAGATACCTCTGCGTGGTGACACGTGGGCAACAACTCTCCAGCTGGGAGACTGGCTAAATGACAATCTGCTGTATCTACACAGCTAGTCTGGATTCGGTGGAGCTCCCCGAGGTCCCCGCATGATTACATCCAACGAGGGTTAACAGTTGGGGGGCCCAGAATTCCACTGCCATACCTGCATGTTCGTATGAGCCGGACATAAAGGGACACAATTTACACTTCTTCCACACACTGGGAACCCCCTTAAGCTGGGATCGCAGAACACACCCCAATCAGGAAAGGGGAAGGAACTCTCCTGCCGTAACATCTGCGTGGCCGTAAAAGCCTAAAGCTCATGACGCTGACATACGCTACATATTCCAGATACTAACAACACTGCAGCGGCTTACTTAGCAGAACACATTGACTTAGAACACTTTAATGAGCGAAAGACAGCCCTGGAAGTAGCTCACTAATACCTACCAGCTATCTGCTATATAGATGCGACCTGATTCTGAGCAGCAGCAGCTGAAAAATCCCTCATGTGTGTCAGTCCAGTGGGTGGCTGAACTGGCAGCTGCGGCCATGGGAGGGGCCTCCCTTTGACCCTCAAGGGACAAGCAAAAGGGGCTAGAATCAATATGCCTGAGGGAGCGCTTCCAGGACACTGCTTCAAGCACCTCCCACGCTTCTTTAATCTCCCCCCCCCCTCCCCTAAACATCCGCTTTGGGCTGAACTCCGTGTGGATCTCACCACAGAACAAAAACTTGCCGCCATCGACGAATGTGCAAGCGAGATGGGAATCCTCGTCCAAGTGACGTGATACATATGAGTTCTTCCACAACATCCTTCAACGTCTTTCAAGAAAATGGGTTGAGCCAGACCAATGGACGAGCCAGTTCCTCACGGTGCATGGTGACTTCAATGCGTGGCTCCACATCTCTTCTCTCAAAGACTCTCCGTCATGCACGTCTTGTGCCTCCAGTGCGGAGGAAACAAGAAACCATGTGCTGCTCCACTGGGGAAACAGCTCTCTACCGCGAGACTGTCTAACGACCAAATACCTGTCGTACCTCCGCAGGACTGAGTTCGGTGGATGCTGCAGGGACCGGCCTCTTGCACATTAGCGAAACCGCAACTTCCATGGCTGATATAACCCTCGTCGAAGGTGTAGGAACAGTCATCAAATAAGGAAGCAGACCTGTGTGCCCAGGCTCTTAGATACTAGCGAAACCGCAACTTTCATGACTTTCGACTGATATCACTCTTGAGTGAGTGATAGAGGAGGTCATTTTGATAAGGAAACAGGCCAGTCAGAATAATGGGCTCAGACGTGCTTGACACGTAAAAAACTGAAGGAAGCTAAAAGAGTTTTTTTTTCTGGAGATTAGATAACTTACTTTCCTACTTCGTAGGGCTATAGGAAGTAAACACCGTGGGTTAGTTCTATATGGTGTGGTGCCCCTTCCATTAGAAGCAAGTCACGCTCTTCGTCCTTTACTTTTGGGCGCAGTCTTACTGCCGCACTTGAAGATCCTCAGTCTGTACCTCTTCCCTGGACACCAGCATCCATTCTGGTACTTACTCGGCTCCAACCTGAGTGTGACGTGGATGGCTGCTATCGTAATATGTATACATATGTTACATACGTAGCTGGGCGTTGAGATTAGTCTCGTCCACTACAGTTGTTATAGTACTGAGAGAAAATGAATTGGCTTCTGGGGGCTTATATTGTCCGTGTAATCTGCGAATGCAGGTCTGGTAATAAGCATACATCGGTATATGTCAGTGTTTTGGCCAGCCAACGCCTCTTCTTCCTCTTCTCTGGCGTCGTTCTCGCCCTCTTTACCATCATCCGATTGGGTGCGGAACGATGTTCTCTGAAAGGAGCCAATTAGATGTTGGAATGGTTCCCCGCGACGACTTAAAACCCCACGCCCTGCCATAACGCTCAAAATAATGATGCCGAAGTGGGGTGAATCCCAAATTTCCACGAAACGGACGGACGTGGGTCGACAATCCTGCTCCTCCATGATAATTACGAAGATGGAAATGAAACGGAGAAAAAGGAAAGCTTGTCAGAGGAGATCTGACCCTTTGATCAGGTACAGTTCATTATGAGATCTCCTGGGCCCTTAACCGAACTTCATCTCGAAATTAATGAGAAACTTCAATTCCACCGAGTGAAACCTTTTGAAACGCGCGCCAAAACTCATAGAATAAAGTGCTTCAGTCCCACGGTGTCGAGCAGACGAACCGAACGAAAGGGGAAGGGGGCTGAGAGGAGCTCAGGGCAGCCTATGATGAGGAGGAGCTGAAGACTGTCTCCGACATCCTACTGGTAGGAACTAGTTCACGCTATTCAAGGCTTACGGGTGGAGACAAAAAAGTGATTCCAGGGGAGAGGGCAGCAACAGCGACAGAGGGTTGCAGCAAGTTTGAAGGCCTTGGCTCTGTCGATGAGTAGTTGATAGGGGATGGTGAGAATAGCAGGGCTGGGAAGACTCAAATGATGTGTGATCATCCATCTACGCCACCCATAATTCTGCAACCTTCTCGATTCGACAATAATCAAAGCGTTTGCGAGTTCTCAAATCAAATTCGAAGAACGTATTGTAAAGGAGCAAATGTTGATTGGCTGTAAGAGGGGGAGAGATATAAAAGTTAATATGGGCGAAGAATACGTTGACGAATGATACAAACGAGAGAAGAGGACACATTATTGTTTTACTGGTTAATTGAACATTCCCTCGAGATACAATAGAGATCGAGTGGACTGGGGGACATGGTTCCACGCAATACGTATAAGTTAAAATCTCTGGATAGGTGATGTACGTACGCATCTTTCCGGGGGAAAATTAAAAAATAAGAAACGCAGGGGTGGACTGTATGATCCGGAGAATAGGAGCCCCCAATGAAAACACGAAATGAATGACGAAAACGTGTGAGGGACTCACCTTGGGTTTGGCAATTCGGAGCTACCTCCCGTTGGGCCGAATCTTCGTGCTTCCCTCCAACGGTGAGAAGGGACAGCAGCCTCGAAAGGGTTGGGCGACCCGAAGAATTGGAGGGTTAGTGGGAAACTGCAGGTTCTGGCTCCGTTGAAGAGCGAAGGAAGGAGGTAAAGGAGAGGGAACAAGCATTTCATGTTCGCGCTGAAGCGCCGGAGCTTAGTCGGCGGAAAACATCCCCGTAATTGAGATCAAACAGGTGAACTAGCGTGAGACGAGAGGTACAATTGGAGGTGTATAACTGGTGAGGACGAGAGCTAAGAAAGATTGTGTAGCTGTATTGATGGTGGACTGCCGTAAGCAGGTGGCCACTCAAGGATGAGTGGTGAGATGAGGGAAAAGAGGGAGGAAACAGCCAACTGGGGAAAATGTAAGCGGGAAAATGCGTAGTTCGCTCAGGCCAGAACATTGAAAGAAACCGAATGATTGACAGGAGCTCTTTGATCCCAAGATTGGCAGCTATAGATCAAGGCTGGGGCCTCTTCTAACAATCAAACAGCCGGGCGAGCCCACCAGTCGAGAGTTACGCTCTCGATTAGATTTGTAATGGAGGAGAACAAAACGGTTGAAGCATTTCGAATGCTCAAATGTTAGTTGAAATTAGAATGGAAATCAACTGGGAGCGGTGGAAGCTGAAGCTAGAGCTTGAGTTGCTTCTGAAATGAGCACTAAGGCGTGGAGTTGGGTTGAAACGGCTAATGATCGCTCCTTGGCCGTGGAACGCGGCTCTAATGTGAGGTCTCTTCTACATAAACATTTACTTTACATAGAAGCTTCATTAGACTAGGGAGGGCAGAGGTAGATTACCACTTAACCCGCCTCTGACGTGGCCACCATCGATCCCCTTGTTGTTTTCAAGTACACACGAGCTGTTTGTTCTCCTCCGCGTTCCCTTTTTGATTCAAGGATCGGTTCCTCTGTACGAAGTCGACAATTTATCTAACGCCAACAACTTTCTCAAAAAAGAGAGGAAGCCACAGCTACAACTTCAATTTGTGAGGATATGAATG
Source organism: Pachypeltis micranthus (assembly GCA_020466155.1). Taxonomy (NCBI): domain Eukaryota; kingdom Metazoa; phylum Arthropoda; class Insecta; order Hemiptera; family Miridae; genus Pachypeltis; species Pachypeltis micranthus. Next base: position 48,930,003 of record CM035769.1, read on the forward strand.
GAGGATAAGGGTAGGGTGCACAATAATTGCTTAATTTAACGGCATGCCTTGCTCGCTTTGCCCAATGTTCTCCCAATTAGCGAATGATAATTCCAAACGAGTGCCAGTCCAACTGGTGTAACACAAAAAGAATGTTCAGCAGCGCCTTCTTTCTCACATACTTTTATCTTTGAATTCAACTCATGAACTTTATTTCGGAACGTTGTCCGTGTGTGTGTGTGTGTGTGTCAGCAGGTTGGTGGTTCATTGTCATCAGGTGGAGGCGGAAAGACGTTATCGGGTTGAGTCTGGAGAAGTGGCCTGACATCGTCGTCGTCTGGCAGCCAGGATCTTGCGTGAACTGGCTCCTGAATATGCCAGGACGGATCTTCGTGTGGCGATGTCGGAAGTTTGTGGGGGGGGGAGTCAGCTGTGTGTGTCTGGGGGCGTTCTCCGAGGTAGCCTCGAGTGGGCGTTCCATCGGGGAACATCCTTATATCTTTCCCCCTTCCTAGAACCGGCGTAAGGTAGACTGGGCGCCCTCCCTATTTCCTTAATTATTATTTATTTAGTTTCCTGTTTCAGATACCCCATTTACGGTGAATTTTGAAGATAAAAAAGTGTGTGTGTGTGAGGTATTAAAGTGATTGAGTTAGTTCCGCCAGTAGGTAAACTATTGAAGTACCTGTTGGGTGGGTTCGTCTTCTCTGTCAGGTGAGATGCTGTGGGTGAGCGCTTTTTTCACATTTTTATCGAAAGCAGCTCCAGCGATTGCGATTACACATTCAAATCAGTACCTAAAGATGGCGGTTCGCGCCGCGACCGAAACGAGAAACACAGACAGGAGACCGCGTGTGTCTCAGTGTCTTTGGCATCAACTGTGAGTCGAGACTGCAACCAAATCTGCGATTCATTCCGTATCGTGATTTGTTGGTGAAGTCGATAACGTGTTGTGTTGACCGTGTCACTAATTTTGAAAATGTTATGGAAAGACAAATAGAGGTACTGTTGGAGGAAGAAGAAAACGACCCTTATCTTACCCTTGTACCATAATTACAAATCAAAGAAAAGATTGCCTATTAGCGATCAAGAACCATTTTCAAGAAGAATATCTACTAAAACGTAGTTTGACTATTTGTTAAATTTACTAAAAAAGACAATGCTAACCAAAGAAAGTAATTTTAACTTTTGTGCAATTATTTTGGTCAAATTAGTCGTCCAAATAATTTCAATTGGTGCAAAGGATGCAAGGACCTGTAGATATCATCCAAAGATGGTGTGATAAGGAGGGATTGCACATAAACCCAACGAAGACCACCATGGTTTCATTCACCAAGCGAAGAAACCTAAATATGGTATCACCCACCATGCGAGGAGCAAGGCTCCATATAAGTACAGAGGTGAAATACCTCGGGGTGATACTGGATAAGCAGCTCACTTGGAATTCACATGTGAGATATGCGCTGCACAAGGCAACTGCAGCCCTGTGGGCATGCAGGAGGCTGTGCAGCAAATCATGGGGCATAACTCCAAAAATGATGGAGTGGTTCTATAAGGGGATAATAAGACCCCGCGTCACCTACGCCTCCACGGCGTGGTGGAAGGCAACATGCCGGCCAGCAGCTCAAGGGAAACTCCAAAAACTGCAGCAACAGGCATGCCTAGCTATCACAGGGGCAATGAATACGTGCCCTACTGCTGCAATGGAAGTCCTTTTAGACATCTCACCTCTCCATATACACATTCAGAGGACTGCTTACCTGGGAGCAGTAAGGCTTTTGCAGACATGGAACATCTCCACCAGGGTTAAGGTAAGCCTCCAAAGAACAACTAGACAGTTCAAACTGGAAGAGGCAGTGGTCCTTGCTACCGACGTTATGTCAGAGCGAAAGAACTTTTGCTGTCATTCAGGGTAAGTATCCACTCGCGGGAACAATGGGAGCAGGAGACGTTCTGGACCGAGGTGGACGCCCTGCGGTGGTACACCGATGGTTCAGTCATGGGAGGCAGAGCTGGACTGGGCATTGTTGGGCCCAACTACAGTCTGGCTAAGCCGCTGGGAGAGTATGCCACGATATTCCAAGCTGAAATCCTAGCTATAAAGATCTGCGCGGAAGAGATCCTGTCTAAGGGACTCAAGGGCAAGCGGATCTACATTTTCTCGGACAGCCAGGCCGCATTAAAGGCCATCGCAGCCTATAGCTTTAGGTCCAGGCTGGCATGGGAATGCCTGCATGTGCTCAAGGGGCATGAGGGCAACGAAAAGGCCGATCACCTTGCGAAGAAGGGCACAGAAGCCCTACCCATTGGGCCTGAACCTCACGTAGGTATGACCAAAAGTCACCTGAACCGTCTGGTGGCTCAATGGGAGACACAGGAAAATAACGCCCATTGGCATCGTCAGCCACGACTTAGACAATCGAAAAGGCTTGTTACGCCTTCTGGTCAAAGGGCAAAGGCGATGCTGACACTCTCCAGGAGGGATCTGAGGGTCTTGATTAGCTTCCTCACCGGACACTGCCCACTCAGGTATCGCCTCAACAAGATGGGCATCTCAGAGGCGGTGGAATGCAGACTCTGTGGTGAGGAGGACGAGACGGCGGAGCACATCCTATGTGAGTGCCCTGCCTTAGCAGTCAAACGCTTTGGATACTTTGCCCAGGGGATTATTGAGCCCCATATCATAGCGGAAGCTGCGGTGAAGGACATAATCGGCTTCATAAAGGGGGCGGGTATGTACGGCGCCTTTTACTAAGGAAGGGCCAGTGTCACAATAGGCCCACACGTGGCCGCAGTGACAAAGGGACTTGTCCCGCACGCCATCGGGAAAAGAAAAAAAAAAATTTCAATTGGTCGAGATGATTCATCTTTCGTCTCGTGTTTGGTGTTCTGACGAAGCTGCCGTTATTGGAGAATTGTACGACGAACTCGCATAGGGGCGTTCATTTGGTCCGTTGATGTCTTCAAGCTCACGCAGAGACACTAAATATTTTTGCAATCTTCGTCACCAAACGCAGCCATTATTCTGGCAAATGCGGGTGCTAAACGCGGGGTGGAGATCGCGAACTGTTCTTCTCCATTAACGTCTCTGCAAAAATTCAGTGAACAAAAATGTAGGCCCATGAAGCAGAATTTTTTTTTTCATTTCTCCAACGGTTGATTACTGCTGTCCACAAATGTTCATCCAGCGATAACAATCAAACTGGGGCAAAAATCGAGTTTTTGAACGTTGTCGAAAATTGAAGAGGAACTGCACAACTGAATTTATCTTCTAGCACCTTATACCCACACTTTGTTACCGACAACTATGTTTAGATCTATCCGAAGTCCACGATAACTCGCAACCTTCAATTATTGTTTTTACTATTTCTTCAAAAACAGTTCCTACGATTTCGACGAAGGTTACGGGGGACTGGCGAGTAATTAGCACCTACATTTTTTCCTCCATAACTGTTTCCATAGTACTGCGACCGTGTGTATAGCAGATCCTCGAATTGACAGGAGTGTTGAGTTGCCAAATATTTCCAAAAATGTTTCTGTTTCTCGACAATTGTACACGTTGTATTTGAAATCCTACCTTTAAGGTATGTTCTTTGTGGAAAGTCCCCGACCGTTAAGGTCACATAATGAGTTCACTGGGGAGGGGGGATGTTAAATCTCTTAACGTGGCGTTTCCTGGCACGTCGAAAATGCAGACAATTCTTAACGAATTTCTAAAGGTAAAACTGAACTGCGTTGGACGATTAGGTAAATGTGTTACGTTCGAGCCGTGTTCTTAAACTTTTCAGAAATTAGGTCGCTGTTGAACGCAAGTTCTGCTAATGCCATTCTAATGATCCAACGTCACTGTAACGGTTCATTTCAATCTAAATTATTACGTGGTTGTGAATGTGATGGATTGATAGATGCGATTGCAATATGCTTTGTTCTAATTGGGAGCTCGTGGGCAGCAAACGTTGTTGTGCAGTTGATTATTCGAGCTGATTGTTCTGCCGCATTAAGTCTCAACTATCTAAACTCGGAATTCATTGCGCTTCTCGTTACAATTATCGCGCGTTGTTCCTGCTTTAATGAATAAACGTGTCGTCTCAATCTGGACATGAAACACGATTTCAGGCGTCAGCTCGTGGAGTTTTGAAGAGGACATCAATAACTCGACGTCCGGGAACTCTGGTGGAGGGGAACCACCAACCAATTAATTACGTTTATCAGGGGGTGCAATTAATTAGCGGACAGGGGACGGATGTTGATGTGAAGAGGACGGCACATGGACAGGCCATTAGCACGAAGGGTGGGACGAGTATGAAACGAGGTCAGCGTCTTGGGCCTTTGCATGTTGCTCGGTGTTCACCGCGTCGTACACACCACCTCTGCCGTCGGTTGTTATCTTAATTTATTTATTAACTTGGAAAGCTAATAAGAAACTGCATCATTCAGGAGAACTGCGCTCGCTTTGTCCACTTATTACGACAACTTCAACACTGGACGCTGGAACTGACGACGTAAATATCGATATTATCGAAACATTGACATTTCCCTCGAAATATGTGATGCTTTTTGACAATGTACAAATGTAGTGGAACGGTTCCTGGGTCAATTCACAATAATAATGCGTCCTTCCTTGAATCTTAAGTGTGACTTCACAGAAAGGTGCACTTAGTTCGATTGCACGTACAAGATTCAATGAATCGATTGGTCACGTGGGCCACAGGCAGCCATTTTTCCACTGTGGCCCGCTCCTCAATCATCTTCCAACTTTGACTTCTGTATACGTTCCAATGAGCAGAGCGCTTAATGTCATTAAGTTCTGTTGTCACCATCGGTTCCAATCCTGCCTTTAACACAAATATCAAAATTTTCTTTTCCTTGTTCCTACGTAGTAGGAAGAAAAGTTATGTAATCCACTGAAGTTTTTTCTAGTTTTCTTCAAATCGTTGACCAAAAGTGTTTCTGGGAAGAAAAAAAAAGGTATTTTCATCACTACAATGAAACTAACTATGTGTTCCACCTCAATCTGGTTTTTACAAACACAAATGTTTCCCAAGTGTTGTTTTTTGGGCTCAGGAGCTCTTGAAACGTAGAATAATGTGAACAAAATAATACATTCAGCCGATTATGATACTTTCTTTCCTACAACTTAAAGCTAAGGATGTACAACTAATTAGAGTGAGGAGGGGAAAGAGTTGGAAATTGATTGAAAATTGCTTGGAAGAAGTCATCAGAAGTCCAGCAAACATTTTTGCAAAAAGGAGTAATATTTCCATGAAGTTACACATGTCTGTCTGCTTTGTTATCCTTGTTCAGACATAAAATTCAATTCTGATGTGTCAAATCGCACACCCCACATGAATGTGATGATTTGGATTACAATTCGCTCCATTCTGATTGACATACTGAGTTCATTCGATGGCAGTAAATAGACGCTGCTATCAGTACTGATGAAACTGCAAGGATCGCCTTAGAAAAGTCCAGATACTGTAATTGAAAAACTCCGTTATCTTGATCATTGTTAATAGCTGCTCAGGTTGCCAACTTACCGAACACTGGAGTTGCCGAGTAAATTGCTAGGCGTTTCATAAAAAGGTGGGGAAATGGCGGCACAAAAGACGAAGACGTTATTATTCTTTGAGGCAAGTTTCCTTTCTTCTCTTCAGTTGAAAGGTTGATAGAATTACAAGTGGAACACTCAACGAAATTGAGGTTTCCACAAGGAAAAGCCTTTAGGCCTCAAGCGTTGGACTTAAGGCTTTGCCTTGAGGCGCATTTTCACTCGAGTCACCTCATCCACTTCCTCTTGGTAATGTATCAATTCTTATTCCATTCGGATTGACTGATCGAACGGGAAACCTCGATAAGTCGAATTCCCTGGTGAACCCGGCGGAAAGCCTGGAAAATCCTCGCCAACCCCTTTTCCCGTTCTCATTATTCACCGATTCGCCTTCTCTTCGATTTCAGTATCTTTCGATTTGAGTGGAAACTGAGTATCCGCCATCCGCCTAACGTTATTTCATCATTCCTTCGGGGGTTTCTCTTCGTTAGTAAACCTCGTTTTGCCTTCTCTTTCTCTTCCTTATTTCATTTTACTCTTTCATTCGTTCTCCTGAGACCGAAACGGTCTGTTAGTTCGTGTGCAGCGTTGTTGGACACTTAGTTCTCTTTATGATGGAATTCTAAAATCTCAACGTATTGTTGTAAGTTTGTTACAGCCCAGCAAACTTAGGGGTTCCTTTTTTCTGCCCTACATTAGTTAACAGGAAGGAAACAAAAATATCTGGTACTGAGACACGACTTTCCTCAGTCCCTCGCACACTCAGCGATTTTTGTCACTCACCAACTAATCAAATCTTTTTTTTATTCAGTTTATAATAACGTTCTACTTAGAAACTTGTGGCGCCTAATGAGATGACGAGATTGTCAACATGTTTTGGAATTATCGGGTACAATAATGCGCTTATGAGCGTAATTAAATCCCCATCGCATAATTAGTTTATTGGACACCCACCCTGATGTTTTTGTCAACGTTCCACATAAGTATCTTTTACAATTTGTTGTGCTCCTCTTGTCATTTCGTCACGAAAGAGGATTTCATCGCGGTATGCTATTTAGAACTGTTGATTCAGTTAATTTAATCAAAATTGCTAAAGCTGTCTTTAAGACAAAAATATTTAGTGTTTTGATGACTACGATAACTATAGTTAGTTTTCTGTCAATTTTTTAATACCAAATTGTGGCGTCCTATAGAAATCTGCGGGCTAAATATCAAATTTGAGTGGATTTGGTTTCTCTTCAAGGATACACAGACTAGATTATATAACTTTCCTTCCTATTTCGTGGGATTAAGGAGAATCAAAATCGCTACGAACTAAACTCATCGCCAACTGTTGTTGAAATCGATATAACATTGTAACTCAAATTTAGTGGAAATAGATTATCGTACTAACTCCGTTTTATTATTAAATCAGGTGCGACGCATCACAGAATTTTCCTTGGCGTCTCGTGCATTCAGCGATATTGACTCTAGCAACTAAACAAAACTGTTTTTCATTTTGTTTATGACAAAGTCCTACCGGGAGTACCTGTTAAGCAGGAGGTACTTATGGTTCTGGAACTTATTGTGTTGTTCCTACTAGTACCATTCCAGCAATCAGTTCACAGCTGATTCAAGAAGCTGTCTACGTGATTTTTTTTCTTTTGAGAAGGGTCGGGTTCACCGTTTCATAATGATCGGGTAAGAACTGCGAGAAAGGGCAATCTGAAACGGTGGGAGTTGAAATCCTGTTCACGTTTGAGCGGGGGATATAAAGAAAAAACTGTTCATTTTCGTCGTAATGTAGGGTAATTTATTGTGCTGCTCTCGTAATTTTGCCGCGAATGAAAGTTTTATTGTATTTTTGTGTTGTTTGGCGCTGTCCCTCCAAAAAATGTAATCAAAGTCGTTAGAACCGTTTTTGAGAAAAAAAATTTAGTCAACCGCCGTTTAGTCCAGTCACTATGACCACTATTTTAGTTTTATAGAGATTTCGCTCATACCCTCATTTTGGCGTCCCAGGGTAACTTGTGGCATAGATATCAAGCCTGAGCGGATTTGGTTCAGACGTTTCACAGACCCAAGCAGGCTGTTTTCCCCAATAGTGCTTTTCGCACTCAGTAGGCCTTAAAACATGAAGTTCTGTAGAGAACATTGTTTCGATTGCCAAGGTTAAGCACAGTTCATTTTGAGCCGAATTTGCCTTTATTTTGGCGTCGTATGTTGATCTGGAGGCTGATATGGTCCAGCCAACCTCTTTAAATCATTGTTTCTAAACTCTAAGTGACAGAATTTTGTATTTATTACTCTGTAGTCTAAATTTTGAGAGAAAATATAGTGCAATGGGCTGGCGGTATCGTATATCGTGGTGGAGTACTTTTGACTAAAATAATGTTAAAAAACTTCTTAATAATTGCTATCCAGTTTCCTCCCTAAAATGTAATGAAGATTGTACATAAGAGGGAGAGTTTCGTTCAAAACGGTTAGCTAACTTTCAAAATAGTGTAAACGCACAACAAGTCTAGTTGGAAAAACAACTAGAGGTAATCACACCCCCTTCCTTCGGGTTCCTCCTACAAATCCACTCCCTCGATCCGTTTACTCCCATTCAACGTATTGAACGTAAATCGCGGTATCAAAGGCTAGTGTCGGCTCTCAGGGTAACTGGTTGGCAGCTCTTCTGCGAGAGATAGAGAGAGAGAGTGAGTGAGTGAGATGGAGGATTTCGCATGAATTCTCCGCTGCTCCTCTCAAGACTGGTCGTCCCCTCAGAGATCAATATCTGTTTGGGTTAGGCAAACAGAGCGTGCAATGTTGGTGAGATGGAGGACTCCCTCGATGACCCCAGTGGCATCCAATAGTGTTGCCTCATGTTTGCCTAGTGCTAAACCTATATCCATTGGCTTTTCTCTCTTCGCAAAGGCGCCGTGATGTAGTCCCTGTGTAGTGACCTACCAACGCTTGCGACTCCTTTTATGATAGCTGACTTCGGAGAGAACTGCCCTGGATGAGGCATTTATTATCCTTAGGATACTCCATTTCAAGCCCTTTTGGTTGATTACGAACAATATTAGTATTCGGCGTTTACATCGCTATGATTACTGTAGTTATTTTTATATTTATTCAGCTGATTCTACCAGTGGTAGTAGGTATGTTTGTCAGCCAGTAAATGTACGTCTTATGGTGACCCCTCAAGGATGTTCTAGATTTTACAAATGGATTGCAAGCACTGGGATCGTTGCCTAGCACCTTCACGTGGCACTGACGTATGTCTCGAACTGGTATGCCCTCAGGGCGATCAATACTCAGCCATTCCCTGCATTCAGGCCTGCAACAACAATCCACCTCGTCTCCTTTCCCCTCGCCCATAATTTTGGGCCCCTCGTTCAAAAAAGGCTCATTGAATTCCGCTTCTCTTTCGAGCTTTTCGGCGCCACTTTTTAACTGCTACTTAAATAAAGGGGCCGATCTGAAAGAAGAGCTCAACTCCCACCGGCGCATAAATCCGAAGATGAAAATGAAGAAGGGAAAACAGTCGACGCGGGATTTCCAGGGGGAAGAAAAAGGGCGCTCGAAGAAAGTTGGATTTGTCCCAAAAAGGGTTTTCTCATCGCAGTTCAGTTGTTGGCTTACGCAGGTTTTAGGGGAACGGTACGTCGTGCACTCGTCTCCCCGCCCCATTAAAATAATCTCAGCTCCTATTATTCGGCTTCGGAGACTTTTTTTCTCTCTCCCTTTCCTTCTTGCGATTCTGCTTCTGCTTCCTCCTAAAAACGGTTCTTTGAAAAAATAAAATGAGCTTGATTATTGCGTATTTTACTCTTCTTTTTTATTATTCGTATTGTAGTGCGTGTTCGCGCTCCAGCACACATCCGGCGGCTCAGCTGTTGTGTCGGGAGACGCAGTTTTTTATGGTGTTTTTCTCACGAAAGAGTAAAAATGAAAATGATAATAAATCACCTTCGTGAACCCAAATTGGAAGCTGAGCTCTGAATTCTCGCTACAATTTGTCTTTTTCTTCGTTCTTAAGGCCAGAGGCAGTTTCAGTTTTTGTTTGATAACATAAATTATGCGCGATGAATTTCCTACGTCCGATTACACCATTTAACGCAGCTTTACGATAGTACTAACGAAGTGCTTTTATTTTGTTTCAGAGGAAGATTACGACGCCTTTTGTTTGGCGTACATGTTCACGTACAGGGACTTCGAAATGGGAACCCTGGGGCTCGCATGGACTGGAGACTTGAAGAATGCGGGAGGCGTGTGCGAGAAGAACGGGGTAAGGTTTTATTTAGAACTAGTGACCCGTTCCTGCTTCGCACGGGGGGGGGGGGATTTAACAAAACATTCTAATTGAACTTATGTAAGTCCAGTAGTTCTTCAGTTATTACATAGAAATATTTTCTCTTTATATAATTAGTGTGGAAGAACGTCATATCTGACCAACGACACGCATTTGCGTCTTCTTCGGAGTGATCGACAGGTCAAATTAGCTTGGTCGTTGACTTCCAAAATGGTCTGCACTAAATCTAACAAAAAAACTTTGTTTCCCCGAACACATTCGTCCTCAAGCAAGGAACCTATGGAAAGTCCACCCCTTCAGTTATTTCCTATTGACAACGGATTTCCCCCTTCTTGTGGACTTTTCCTGCCCTCAATTTTGCTTTCCTGTCTACAACAGACAGCTCCTCCCAAACTCATTCACCTACGAGTTCTCATGAAAGTCGTTCATCTCCCGTTCCTCCCAATACACTGTCATCCTTCTGTTCTCGCAATACAGTCGTCTCCCAGTTCTCCTACGACGTCTCTCATCTCGTACTACTCCCAACTCAACTCTATCCCTCTCCCTCCACTTAGTGCCTCACAACCAGTTCACATGGATTGAGAGTCCCTTGTGCTCGTTTATATACATATACTCAACCGGATATCACTATTCTGGCAAGTGTGCAGTCTTCACTCACGCTCACCACTTTCATTTATTTCGCAGTTTCAAGCTCCCCCAATCGTGCGCCTAACAAGTGGCATCAACTGATGATTTGATCAGCCCTATTTTTTACACCTTAGGCTCTTCTGGCGTTCACTGTACTACGACCTATGCTCAAACGACGACGTCTTCCAGACATGATTATAATCCTGTGAAAAATTGAATACTCAGAAATACACCTTAAAACTATACGTACGGTTATGAATAAATTGCACAAATTATTAGTAAGTGCTGCAATCGAAAATATTTCACTTACTATTCTGCCGACTAAAAACAAAAGGTAATCAATAATTATATTATCAACAACAAAATCCCTATTCTATTCAGGTATTTTTTTACTTAACTACAATTTTCGATAATTATCCGATTAATCCGATGGCTGCTAGTCATAAAGTGCTATAGTGCAATTTCCCTGCATTTTAAATCTGTAATATCTTCAGAAATATTCATTTAAATCACATGCTGTAGGGCCATACTGATCTATATTAAATGGATAATGTATGTAAGCTTTAAATGTAAAGGATAAAAAATGGTTATTGTAGGGTTATCCTTAAGATATAGACATACCATCGCAGACTTTTGACATTTTATGTCTTTACTTTGCTACATAAACTCGAAAATGTAACGCGGGATATGTAATGGAGAAGCGTCACGAAATTTTTGTTGGGTTAGGTGCATGGTAACGTATGTTACAAAATGTAACGCTTGGTAACATCACACGTTTTAGCCTCATACTGTCTCACCTCACAGCAGGTGTGGGAGTGTCTGACTGGACTGAAGGCCCTGGCAGAGGACAACAGTGTAACACTGTGTTGGGTGCCAGGGCATCAGGGTATAGAGGGAAACGAACGGGCTGGTAGGTTGGCTATGAAGGGATCAGAGCAGATCCCTATTGGCCCTGAGCCCTTTGTTGGGACTACCAGGAGCCACCAACGTAGAGAGGTTAGCAAATGGGAGGACAGGTGCAGGGCTGCTCATTGGCAGGGGCTGCCCGGCCTTAGACAGTCAAAACTCTTCATCCGGCTCTCCAGAGAGAGGTCCAAGGAGGTACTTGCACTGGGGAGGAAGGATATGAGGATCATATATGGCCTGTTCACAGATCACTGTCCCCTGAGGTACCACCTTGCAAATATTGGCAAGTGCGAGGTACAGGTATGCAGGTTCTGCGAGGTAGGGCTAGAGATGGCAGAGCATGTGCTGTGCGTATGCGATGGACTCACGGCATCGCGCTGTTCCATGTTTGGGAGGCCCTTTCTTCAGCCCGAAGAGGTGGCAAATGCAGAACTTGCGGATATCCTCCGCTTTGTGCGGGGGTGGTGGGGCGCATAGGTGACGTCACACCAAGTGAGACCAGTGCCGTGGGGCCTGGGGGTGGTGCAGGTGGGCCATGATCCGAGTATCATGGACGCCCTTACAATAGGCCCGTTTGTGGCTGCAGTGAGGGTATTGCCTGCATCCACTGTTTCAGGAAAAAAAAAATCACACGTTTTAATAACCTCAGTGACTAAGTGATGATGTCAATTGCAATTGACGCGGTCATTATATCGAAACCATCAACGAGCGCAATCAAGCGTAGTTATCATTGCATTTAAAAATAAATAAATAAAGACATAAAATGTTCCTAGTGGTTGCGTACATGTACGAAAGCTGTACCCACCGTTTGTGTAAAGGTTTTTTTGAGAAAAAAACTGAGAAATAGTAGTGAATCCGGTCTCTTGCAGCCAATTACATAACTATACCTTTCTACTTTGTAGAGCCAAGGAAAGAAAATTAACTAACAGACTCTCAAAGAACAAAATCGGAAACGTCCCCATCGACCCCTAAAGCTCTGCTTCTGATATATTTTTGGAGTGACCTGTATTCACAGTTATGGAATTACGAGTATATGGGGGAAAACGCAGCAAATTATTACACCATTTTGTTTTCATGATGTACAATACTATAGTACTTTATTTTGATTATCTCGTGGAGTTCAGCCAACGTTTGCAATGTAAGCGCAAAAAAATGTGTTTATTTACGACATCACATTAGAAACCACTAAATTTATCGGTGTTTCTGTACAATATTATGCATGTGTACATCTTGAGTCATTCCATCCATTAAAAACCGTTAACCGTTATCTATTAATCCGTTGCTTAGTTTTAAAGATTTAAGCATACATAGTGACAGACAGCGACCTTGTTTTATACTATGTAGTGACTTTCTAACTAGTTAGTACCTTAACTAACCAAATATCTACTATCGACTTTAGATCAATCTGATAAAAAATGAGCTAGTCTTGCTGTGTGGTAATGAAATATTGTCGTTTCCGAACACATTTTATCATTTTCTCAATTCCAGCGTGACTGGGTTTATTGGTGTAAGCCTTTTCAGGTTTTAAATATGCCCCCCCCTCGCCTTGGGGTACCTGCGGGGTTTCCCAACTACCTGAAAATATGGGCTAATTTCACAAAATGTTGTTACGCCTAGGCGTTTTGAACCAGTTAAGTTGCGTTTTCAAGTTCACACGAGTAATGATGTTTTTGGCACCCCTACACCACGTCATGTCGTTGTGGGTGGGCTTAGTTCCACGTAATCCTTCTGTGGTCGTGCTGGAGAACCCTGTAAAAGTCCCCCTACAAATAATATTCATCAATCTCTTCTGAGTGGCACTAAAAGAATTTACCCACTAGACCACAACTGCTACCTTTAGCCAGTGGTTAGGTCCGCCTTAACAATACGACCCCATTCCGACACAAACCTCTTTCACGAAATAATACTGTCTTGTAGAATCTCATCCCAATTTGCAAAGTTCAGAACTTATTTTCAATGTTCGTTGTGCTCACATTAACTCTGCTCTGGTAACAATGCGGCTCATTTCGCTTCGCTCGACATGCACGCGTTCTCCTTCATCCTTCACTGAAAATCCCCCTTGCGCCGAGCGTTAAGATTTAAAGTATTTTAGAAGGGCCTCGCTCGGGGCTTCTAACCAACTGCAATATACGAGAGATCCTACAATATACCTTCCTCCAATTCTATAATCGTTCATAACAGAACCCGATTCATTCACCTCTCAGTTTCCGTCAGTGTCAATCTCATTAAAACGTGGAGGAAAAACACTGTTTCCGAGGCTTCACTTTTTCCGCCCCAAGCTCTCCGCTAGGTCCGAATTAAATGTGTCGCTTTTCGCCTGGAATGGCAGTTTCACAGCAGTTGCCTCAATTTTATTCAGTGGAGACGTACGAAAAAAAAGCAGAAGAGAAGGCCGCGGAGCGCGCTAATTTATTCATGCGCTGAGCAGCCGAGGGATAGGAGACCTATATTTATGGACATGACTTCATGAGGGGCTTTTTCGTTTTCACGTTTAACGCCGCTTCTGGATCTGCATAGAGAGAGAGAGAGAGAGAGAGAGAGAGAGAGAGAGAGAGAGAGAGAGAGAGAGAGAGAGAGAGAGAGAGAGAGAGAGAGAGAGAGAGAGTGAGAGAGAGAGAGAGAGAGAGAGAGAGAGAGAAACAGAGGGAAAAGAATGTCGGGACAATGCTCGACCGTATTGCCTTGCTATTTGGTCCGCAGGGAACGTTTTTCTTCACCTGCACGTTTCTTTATTTCAAATTCTTCGAATAAGACGTTAAGGAGCAGGAAATAGGTGAGAGTTGTGCGGTAATATTTAATGCGGCTTCAGTTAGACTCGTATAGTCAACACAAGTGAACGACATGTGCTCCTAGTTCTTTAAATGGCCGCCCTGAAATATTCAATATATAGCGCTATAGTTGATAAAAATTGTATAAACGATCAGTGAGCGCGTTGTACGTGTAAAGAGAAACTCGTGACATTTTGAAAAACGGAAGATTAGAGAATGAATATGTCGGGAAAATGTTGACTTCCCTCCTAATTCCGAGGGTTGATCCGATGGATCTGGATAGTTGTAGATTTATTGTCATTATTGTGTACCAACTGTGCAAGACGTTATTAAAACTAGTCGCAGCGATGTGGAGAAGGAGAAATATATTTGATAAATTCCGGACGCAAAATTTAACATACTTAATGACATCATTCTTTTATGGGACAGCTTGGAATAGGAGGTACAAATCGTCTAATTTCAAATATGAAATTTACTTTGGCGTTGGAGGGGGGGGGGACTTGGAATTTTCTTGACCTCAACGTTTCTTTAACATACGGTAAACACAATTTTGCTGTTTATAGGAAACCAACGTACGTGTATTGTGACATATACGTAATTCGTCGAACAAATGCAGCTTTCCAAAGTATTATACATCTCTTTCTATCCCAATGAACGAAGAAAATAGAGAAATGTCCTATTAAACGATAGCAGTAAGCAATGGTTACAGTGAGCAACTTATAGAATCAATTTGGGAAAGGGTAGCTTGAAAAATACGTAGATTGAGCGTATCTAGTCTTGGTAGGACGGTCGAGGTGAACGAAATTAAAAATGGATTGGCATTCCATATCACGTGGCGATTTCGGATGGAATAAGTAGAATTTTGGAAAGACAGGGTATTACGATGAGTTATAAAACGAATCAATTTGTAAAGGCGATAGTAAGAACAGTGAAGGATTTGACGAAAAATGAGGATGGAAATTGTGTATATTAATTAAAATGTAATTGTGGGGTGATGTACATCAAACGCATTTAAAGTTGAAATTGGCGAACCCAAAAAATATAGGTATAATAGAGGAGTGGGGGGAGGGGGGGAGTCGAAACTAAATGTGCTGCAAAATTCGAAATTCTTAAAAGCAGTAGAAAGGGGTTAAGGATTTTTTTCTGTAGGGATGTAGTGCTGGTTTGGTGAAGAATAGGTAAACTCGGCAGAACTTCGTTTATTCTCCTATGCTTGATCACGAATGCCTCACAAATCGGAAAATTTTCCCATGGGTTTTCCTTCCCCTCCCCAACTCATTGTTCTGTTCAACAAGAGAGAGAGAGAGAGAGAGAGAGAGAGAGAGAGAGAGAGAGAGAGAGAGAGAGAGAGAGAGATTACAGGGAGGCAGCTTCAGGCGCACCAACTGCAGCGCATCCAATGAAGCTGTGGCCACAGAGGGCCCATGTCCCAACTCCCATTCACGAGCCTGTTGGGCACATTTCCCCAGCCTATTGCCAGTACCCATTGCCTCACCCCCCTGGGTTTGGAGCAGGGGGGTGCCTGGTCAGGGATTGAACCAGAGTATCAGCCTTTCAGCCTTCCCTGATATGATTGTAGCCTCCTCCTGTGGTTACACTTCTTCTTCTTCATCCTTGCTGTAGTTTATCAGCACAGGGAAGCTTCTGTGCTACCTCAATACTCCAACTCCCCCGTAGTTTCATTCCTCGCCTTTCTCTCCCCCCCCCCTCACCCTCTCTCTCACACTTGAACTTCAAAACCCGTCTACATTTTAGTACACTTTTTTTCCCCCCCTTGAACGCAGGTGATACCCTCACTGCAGCCACAAATGGGCCTATTGTAAGGGTGTCCATGATCCTCAGATCATTGCCCCCCTGCACCACCTCCAGGCACCACGGCACTGGTCTCACTTGGTGTGACGTGACCTATGCGCCCCCACTCCCCCTGCACAAAGCTGAGGATATCCGTAAGTTCTGCATTTGCCACCTTTTTGGGCTGAAGAAAGGGCCTCCCAAACACGCAATGGCGTGATGCCGCGAGTCCATCGCATACGCACAGCACATGCTCTGCTGTCTCGAGCCCTACCTCGCAGAACCTGCATACCTGTACCTCGCACTTGCCAATATTTGCAAGGTGGTACCTCAGCGGACAGTGACCAGTGAACAGGCCACATATGATCCTCATATCCTTCCTCCCCAGTGACTGTCTTCCTGTGTTTTGACTGTCTAAGGCTGGGCAGCCCCTGCGTAGTCCTGCATCTGTCCTCCCATTTGCCAACCTCTGTACGTAGGTGGCTCCTGGTAGTCCCAGCGAAGGGCGAAGGGAAAATAGGGATCTGTGCTGATCTCTTCTTAGCCAACCTATCTGCCCGTTCGTTTCCCTCTATACCCTGATGCCCTGGCACCCAACACAGTGTTGCACTGTTGTCGTTGGCTAGGGCCTTCAGTTCAGTCAGACACTCCCACACCTGCCACGATGAAAGACAGTATGAGGCTAAGGCCTTGAGTGGCCTGACTGTCCACCATAATGTAGATTCTCTGCCGCTTCAGTCCCCTGTGCAGCAGCCGTTGCACACAGACCGTCACCGCAGCCATCTCTGTCTGGAACACCCCCCAGGCCACTCTGCACCGAGCCATCAGAGTAGTATAGCAGGGCCCCAGCTTCGAAAGCGGGAACTCCCCCTTCCCCCACCTGGATCGCTCATGAATGAGTATCCGAAAGGGTAGCACACGGGCATTGAGTCTACCACATGCAGTTCGGGCCCCTCCACCTTCACCTTGTCAAGGAGCAAGTGGCAGGAACTCTTCCACTTCCGCATGATCAGACCCAACTCCAACATACGCACAGCCTGGACACACTTTTAGTACACTTAGTGGAAAAGATAATTTCTTTCCTCTTTTTATTTATAAATGAATTTCTCCGCGAGTGATCTTAATCGAATGTGGCAGTTGTTTGACTTCCGTAATTCCTGAAGTTGCTACTAATTATCTTAAGTCCCCGCCTAAAACGAGTAACAGAGTAAATTAGCATCTCAGAGCTCTGAGCATAGCCTTTGACCCTCTTATTCATCATTCCTTTCCATTCCATGTGTGTGCTGGTTCAGGTGAAGAAGACAAGGATGTGGCTCATCCGAAAAGAGAGGCACTTAAGCAGTGTTCTCACAAAAATAAAAGTCCAAGGTCAGCGGGACGTGTGACGCTGAAACCTCTGCCTAATTCAGTCTTACGATCAGGGATCGACATTTCTTCTCGTATAATGGTCTAAATTTATTCAATAAGCTCCCTAATCACGTTAAGGCGCTTCCAAGTGTCCAACGCACTCATCACACAACTTTCATTGACCCCAGGTGCATTCAGAGATTTTCTTGATTAATGAAATCCGTTTTACATTCAGTTTTTAACTACGTTCTACACGAAAGCTGGTGACATAAGTTTCTGGAATTAATGTTCTGATCCTACTTGCGTTATGACCGTTATTGGGCAATCATTGTACAGGTTATTTAAAAGATTGTCTACGTGATTTTTGCTTTATTATTTTTACAACCCCCCTCAAAATTTGATACTTTACGTTTCAAGACATAGAGATTCCAAATTTGCAATGTCCGTCCGCTGTCCCCCATTCCTCGTCTGCCATCCCCCATCCCCGTTCCCCATCCGCCGTCCGGGCCGTGTTGTGCCATTACCGTGGTCTAAATAATTCGTTCTTTCGCACAAAATCCCATTTGGTATCTAGTTGTGCCCGCCATCTCGGCAATCTGATCAGACGAAGCCCATGGTTGTTATGGGCAAAAAATGGTTTAAAAAATTAACGATACACAGTATCACGTGGGAACTACAGCGGAAGTCAATGTTTCGTCGTTAGTACTCCCTCCCTCCCTCCCTCCCTCCCGCCATATCAAACTCAATCACCCGCCTGCTCGACTCGCAACGGGTGATTGACGGGTTTGCTGGAAGCCCCCGTCCCAATTTCCCCGACTCTTTTTGCCGACGGGGCGGAGGAAGGTTAGGGCCACTTCTTCCGCACACCCCTCCATCGGATCATATATGCCTACAGACGTTTACGAGCGCCTGGCGCTGGGGGAATATTTAGTTTCCGTAGTTCCATTGTAGCCAGGTCATGTTTCGTATGGTTTACTAGTATTTTGAAAAGGATCGTATTCGCCGTTTTGACATAATCGGGTCGAAACTATGAGAAATCTTAGTCGGTGAAACGGCGGGGGTTGAAATTCTGGAAATTTCGGGTTTTCTCGCATACTACACGATTTCTAGCGATTCTAGTAACGTTGGGACGGAGTTGATAAGGAAAAACCTGCGCTGAAATAGTTTTTCGTCGAAACGTTTCGTAATGGATTTGTGCTGCTCTCGTCATTTTGTCCTCGGATGGGAATTTTATAGTATTATTGCGTTATTTAATAAAGCTTTTTATCATTTTTAGCATTTAATCTAAATCGCTAAAGTAGCTTTTGAGAAAAAATTAGTGTTTTGATCACTATGATAACTATAGTTAGTTTTGGCGGATTTTGCATATAGCCTAGTTTTGGCGTCCCATAGTAAATTGTGGTTTAGATATCGAGTTGGAGCTGTGCTTCAGCCGTTTTCGTTCAATCAATGGGGTTTACAGACAGACAAATAGTGTTTTTCGGACACTGTATGCCTTAAAACGCCTCAAAGACCTGAAGAGAACTCAAATGTTTTATTTTTGACGTCGCTGTTAAACTTGACTGCCAAGAGGGAGCTACGAATTGACTGTACAATCTCTAATTTCTTCGCCGCGCTGTACATTTTGTCGTCTGCACTTCCGACGACCTCCAAATTCGTGCTATTCGGAGCGAAATAATTCCAAAAAAGTTGTCTTTCGACGAGTGTTCTCTCCATTAAATGATCATCAAACGCAGGTTCTCTCATTTCGCGGTGAATCGCTAAGAATAATTCTCCCCACTGGAAACTTTCCCTTTGAGCCTTAATTACTCGCTCATCCCGGAGTCTCCTCTTCCTCGTCCGTTGGTAATGTTCTCATAACTAGAATCCCTTCCCCTCCACACCCTCCCCTCTCCGTCAACCACTCACCTCGTTTTCATTACCGGATTCTTAATTCCGACCCTTTTAATATTTTTTCATGTTTTTTTCTCCCAAATGTTACCAGCAGTTAATTTTTCGTTGTCTGCGTCTTGTTGCAGCACTACCGAGGGAGCATGAAGAGCCTCAACACCGGCATAGTCACGCTGCTTAATTATGGGAAGCACGTTCCTCCGGCCGTCTCTCACGTAACTCTCGCCCATGAAATTGGGCATAATTTCGGATCTCCGGTTCGTTTATTTGACTTTCATTCGCTTCGTTTTCAAGTTATTCGCCTGCCGGGCCCCTTTTTGACCTTTTTGGTGCTTCTCGTTACGACTTGCGGTTTATTTAACCTTTTTTTTTTTTTTTTTTTTTTTGCGAGGGTCAAGTTGTGTGATTTTTTCAACACTAATATTTGTTCTTCAATTATTACTTTCTTCGGCTCTACGAAGTTTGAAAGAAAGAAAAACTCGTTTTGCGTTTTCTTCTCTTGCTGTCGTTTTGAGCTCTTCTGATTTAAAAAAATATCCAGCGTGACGCATCTCACAGCTTTCCTTAAGCAATTTTTATCACTCATCAAATGAAATCAGTTTTTCACTTTTCATTTTATCAGGTTTTTTTACTTTCTACAGAGTAACTGACCGAGCTCAAAGTTCCGGAATTTATTGAGTAGCTCCTACTTATGCTCCAGCCATTATTGAGTGATCAATGAAAAGTTTATTTGTAAGACCGTCAACTTGATTTTTTTTTGAGAAGGCTTGCGTTAACTATTTTAGAATTACAAAGTAAAAAATGTGGGAGTAACTGAATCGGCGACGGTTTGAGTTCTGGAATTTCCGGGATTACTTCTAATTATCTTATCAACACTATTAATCGCCGAAAAGGACTAAGGGCTTTATTTGTCCTCTCAGAGCTTTCCCAGTTGAGTACAGCAGGGTTCCGCTTTGACTCGCTCATACAATCCTTCAACTGGAGGTTCAGATGAAAAGGGCACTTGGCTCAACCGAACAGAGACGCACTTAGTCATCCTTTGGTAGCATTCTCACTCAAACTAAATTCTAAATTTAAGACTTAAAGGTATCTCCGACGTGCATTCCCATTGAAGTTTCGTTCCAAATTAGAGTCCGACAAGTGGGAGGTTCAAGCGTTGACACACTTCGTCATCGTTTCACAAGATTCTCACCAAAACCCGATTCCTCATTTGTGCTGTATTCGTTAGTCATCAGAGCAGCCATCCTAATACGTGTGCCCTGTAGGAAATATATGCTGTAAGTTATGTCTGGTCACTAAGTTCGTAGTTTCTAAATGTATTTTGTACAGTTCCCTATTTATTTTGTACTCTTTTTGCGTAATGTATTTCTATCTTAATCCCAAGTTGTTGAGCTAGGTGTACTCCGCTGTGTTGAGTTCGTTTGTCATTTTGGGGTGATATTGTGGGAGACAGTGTATGTTGAAACATATGTTAGTTATTGTATAGTGGTAGAGTCTAGTTAATACAACCTTAGCCAGACTGGCTGTGTCTGGTATTGAAGAGATTGGGTCAGGTTCGCCAGTAGTCCTTATGTATGGTCAAAGTCAATGTGCCTGTTGCTTTCGATGTAAACACCTCATCTTCGGGCCGTGAGTCAGTATTTAACAGAATGAATGGGTAAAAATTAACCTCAGTACAATTTCAGTATATGACAGTGTTATAGGATCGATCTTTCGGGCGTCTTCCACAGCGTTACACAATGCTGGGGTATTATACAGGAAAGGCGGAGGTATTATGTAGGAAAGAAGTTAGCGTGAAAACTCACTCCCCTGGTCACTGCAGAACCCACTTGGGTTCAGAGTCTTTTAGCGCAGAAGTGGACTGTTCAACAAAACCTGCTTACAGGTAAGTTATGTGTACGTCGCGGGGAAAATTTCATCCTATGACTGGAAACCTCTTCTTTCTTGGAAACCCCAATGACAAAACCTAGGAATGTCTGCTGATGCTTGCAGGATAGTAAACATTACTGAGTAAAGAAGAGATAATCACTAGAAGTCCGATGGAAATGAACAGATAATAGGGCGCGACTCAAGCGTCTTACAGTGACAGTTGCTGCCACAGATCATGTCTGAATGTGAATTTCGAATTGATTATATTAAAGAATCTATTCTTAAAGTGCTACTACTTATATAAAGGACGAGTGGTGGCTGCCAGGGAGCTGTTACACCTCATAAATATCCTAAGGAACTGTTACAAGGCCCATATTTAAGAATTCCTTATATAAAAGTTACAATCAATAACAAACCTTTTCTTTCACAGAACTACATCAAATTTTAATCCATCCAATGTGTTTCCAGCACGACCCTGATCTCTGCACGCCGGGCGGTGAGGACGGCAACTTCATAATGTTTGCCAGGGCTACGTCCGGCGATAAGAAGAACAACAATAAATTCTCACCTTGTAGCCTCAACAGTATCAATCCGGTTTTGAATTCAAAAGCTAGAAGCTCCAAAGGCTGTTTCACTGGTACGTGCATGACCTTGGTAACATTCATGGCGTCATTAATTTGGAGCGCTTGCTTTTATCTGAATCCTTCATCTTGTACCTTGTCACTGCGACTCGTCTTCAGAAAACCTTCAGTTCTGTTCCTGTAGGCATTAAACCGTTAAAATATGTTGACTCCATAAATTTAAAGTTTGTTAACTGCAGTGGCCGTTAAAAAGCGTCTTGGACGTTCCTTCAATTAAGACACCCATAACTGTCCAAATAATCGCCTTGAGTGACTGCTAATAAAAATTGTCTTCAGTCTACACATTAGGTGTTAGTGTGGATTTTTGAATTTCAATTCCTAGTTGGACTTGATAGGCATTTCCACCATAACGTTGCCACTTAACTTGCGTTGTTACTTGACTGCCTTTTTAACGTGGCTGTAACCTGGCAAGACGAAATGATACTGCATGAGACTGAAGGTGTTGAACTTTAGAAGGAAGAATCGCTATTTGATTTTGACGTGATCTCAAACTATAACTTGTTAATGAGGTTCAAAGCTCATTTAGTTTACTGTCCAGATAGGCTCAAAGGAGGAGCTCTATTGCTAGACATGTGGTTGTCTGAAACTCGTATACCTTGTCTACAGAGGTGCTAGGGCATTCAACATTATTGTGTTGGACAAGAGGCACTTTGCAGTAGGAGGTCCAAAGAGAGTACAAGCACGACGAGGGACCTCCCAGTCTTTCGTCAGCCAGTAGCTGCCTATCTTAGACTGAAATATACCTCTTTTTGACGCAATGTACAGAGTTACTGACTGCAGTCAAGTTGAGCTGTGCCTTGACCTCATAGGTTTTCCTTCCTGAGTAGATGGCACTTACACTGAGGTTGTTGGAGGGTCCCAAACAGGAGGTTTATAGTGAAGAGAAAACTGTGCAAACTATACTGTTCTCCAATTGTAGTTGGGTGCTGTAGAGAAGTCTCGTCCCTAGGTTGATCAACAGACTAAAGACAGTATTATAATGAGAGATTGTGCATAACGACAGCTATAAAGTGACGGGGGATGACTAACTGCTGAGATGATGACGGATACAGTTTAAGTAAAGTCGTCCTACGTTCTCAAAACCCCTCGTAGGGCCAAAGATTTGAAGGAACCCAGCAACTAAAGGAGAGAGACGGCCAAGTGCCTCTGCACACTACCAGTCAAACCCACCAGTTATCTTTTCATTGGTTTGTGATCACAAAAGTAGACTGTGCCACTGGGAAAGAATGCCACATCGAATTGAGAATTAATAAACAGGATGTACACAGCAAAATACAGGTATGTCATTGCTTTTTGTTTGGCCTCTGCAAAGGACATTCAAACCCTCACAGTCAGATCTTCAGTTCACCTTCTGGGAGTGTACCTAGAACCATAAGATGGTTCACATTAAGGCGAAAAGTGGGTCATTTTGGCTATTCGTCGTTCTGCGTTTGTAGAAAATATAATAGTTTTCCTGCACAGTATTTGAACCATTTGAACAGTGTTGTGTATTACACCGTACAACTAGTATAGACCAAATGAGCGACGGTATTGAGGTCACCTTACAAATTAGGTAAGTAGACGCTGCTCGAGGAACCTGTGTGATTCAATTTACAAGCAAGCAGTCTAATTTCTTAAAGTGTGCAACAGCTGTAAGAGCTCATAGAGCGACCATGTAGAGAGTGGCTGAACGCAGCATGGACGAGAAACTACTTACTAGGAAAGAGGTTGCTCTAGGTTGGGCATTTTTTGTTATTGCTATAGAGGGGCTCATTCTCATGAGGCAACTGTTCTCAGGAGAGAAAAGATGCATCCTGCATTCAAAGGTCTAGTGTGGATTTTCTCAAATAACCTGAGGCTTTCATTTCTGGAAAGCGTAGAAGAAGGGAGTTGATTGCTAAGTCAAGCCAAGTTTGCTCTGAGTTCTCCAAACCCTCTGATTATTAGGTAGATATTCATGCTGAGTTTTGAAGGGTTGGACCAAGCATTTTGGTTGTGTCTCTTGAAGAAAAATTTATATGATGACTTCACACAATGATTACATCCTCCACCTTAATTAGCTCTTGTTACTGAACCTCATTTTTGTTCTATTCCATTTCCAGAGCCTCAGGCAGCGATTTGTGGAAATGGCGTCGTCGAGTCGGGAGAACAGTGCGATTGTGGATGGGAAGAAGACTGCAAGGAAGACTGCTGCTACCCGCAAAGACGGCATCCTCCTCCCGACCAACCGCCCTGCCACTTGACCCCTCACAGCATGTGCAGCCCCTCACAAGGCCCTTGCTGCACACCTGATTGCGGTCTCAAATTCGGAGACAAGTGCCGAGACGATAACGGCTGCCGAGACTCAAGTTACTGCGACGGACGTGGTCCGCATTGCCCTCCTTCGATCAATAAGCCGAATAAAACTGTTTGCAACGAAGAATTCGTTTGCTTTATGGGGGTAATTCTTTACATTTAACCACTTTGAAACGCCGATCAAATTGCCCTCAATCGCTGTAAGTGAATCTCATTCTGGACGAATTCATTTGTTGAGTAACACCCGCTTGTTTTGTTATTTCAGGAATGCACAGGGTCTATTTGTCTTGCCTATGGTTTGGAATCGTGCCAGTGTATTCCCAGTCCTACAGATCCACCCACAAAAGCCTGCGAGCTCTGCTGTAAACTTCCTGGGGAGCACAATGAGTGCAAGTACGTCACATTAGTTATATTAGTAGTAAGCCACAACTTTTTACACTCGCACTGTTCTTCTCAGTGCAATTAAGGTTACTTCAAATGTTGAGTGACAACTCCCATTGACTTCTCATATTGAACTATTCGATATTCAAGTTTGAGCTGAGATTATACTTTCAACTTTCTCATGTAATCATTTAAATTTACTTTCTTTTAATAAAAATGTTAGTAAATATTTGTTTTTTTAATCACGATAGTCTAGTATTGTACATAATCTAGTATTGTACATGTGTAAGGAACAGCTTGGTAACAAGAGATACTCTTTATAAGTAAGATATGATTTGCTTTGGTATTGTGAGGAACCACAATTACAACGTTTACTTGGTGGATTTGATCAGAGTAAGGTCTTAATTCCTCACCCAGCAAGTCTGCAACAAGTTAGTTACTTATCTTCCTGACTAGGAAATCGAGTTTTCCAATAGTTAGTCATGTTTCACAACCATCTACATGTGTTAGGGCTAAGTTGAGCGTTAACTGTAAGTAATTCTATTACAATCATCGTTTTTTCAACAGGTCTTCATTCCTGTGGAACAGCTTGCCATACGACATTCCAGACATGTTCTCGAAACCGGGTACACCCTGCAATGATTACAATGGCTACTGCGACGTGTTCCAGAAATGTAGAGAGGTTAGTTTAGATAGGTTTAGTAGTTATTGTCATTAGATCTGTTCTGAAGTGTTAGTGAAGTGAACATCGAACAGAATGTTTGAATCAGCGGGATTGCAGGTTGTAACTAGGTAGAGCAGGGAATGGTGCAATACACACTGAAGCCTGTTAGCTTATTGTGCTTCTTGTGACACCACACACTTAGTGAAGGAGGCGTAGCATCTTAGCCAGCTTTAAGCAGGGAAGCTCAACCATAGGAACAATGCGAGATTGGTCGAATGCCCTAAAAAGACTGGCAGCTATGGCTCATGTGGGAGCCTCCCCTTCAGAGGCAAGTCAAGTAGTTGGGATTAAATGGCCCTTCAGCCAACACCTCCAATCCCTTAAAGGTACTACCATCAAAGGTTCGCCTCATTACGAGCAATGGTCAAGGCACTTGGGGTGTGTGTTACAATGACATTACCCTCAGGTACAAGACCATTTACCGTGATTGACTACTGCCCCTTTGTCTGGGGCAGCAAACTCACGGTCAATCAATCCCAGAGAACCACGCTCCTGTAGACTGCCAAGGCCTGTATGACAGCACCCAGTGAAGTGAATACTAGTTAGTTGAGTGCATGGTAGAAATATCTGGTGCGTAGCAACACACGACTTTCCGCCACCCCTTTATGTTCGAACACCACCTACAAAGGCGGGCCCTATATCTTCGTTCAACGCATTTTTACAGGAACATTTATCGAGAACAAAATGTAGGGACTAGTTAGCTGAGAGTACTCCGAAAGTTTGATCGAAATCGTTAGAGCCGTTTTTGAGAAAATCGGAATACCGATAAATTAATATTCGACAAATCTCCTTTTCTGAGTTAACTTGGCTTATATCTCCATTCAACATATATATACAGAAATAATTATGGAGAACGAAATGTTGGTATGGGTGACTGAAAGACACTCCATTAGGATTTATCACATCTGGTGAAAAAGTTACCCTGGAATTTACGGAAATGTTCGAAAAAAATGTTATTTTTGATACATTTTGATTTTTATCTCTGTTCAATGGACTGTCAGAGGAACATTTATTGAGAGTAATATGTAGGTATTAACTATTTGAAAACACCCTGTGAGTTTGGTGAAAATCGCTGAAGTCGTTTTGCCAAAAAGCGTAAAAAACCTATTTTTCCTTCATAGGCCTATATCTCCGTTCACCGTATTTTCATGGAAATATGTATAGAAAAGAAAAGTTAGGTATTAATTAGGAGAAGATAATTTGAAAGTTTAATCAAAATCGTTAGAGCCGTTTTCGAGAAAAATGCGAAAAACCCTAGTTTTTGGTACATTTTCGTCCCCCACCCCCCTTCCCATCGGCCGAAATCGTCCATAACCTTATTTTGGTGTCTACAAAAAATAACGAACAAAACAAAAAAGAACCAGCTCAATCGGATGAGCCGTTCTCCCGCAAATCGAACTACAGACACACACACACACATACACACACACGGACCACGCGACGAAATTAGGTTTTTTAGACTCAGTAGGCCTCAAAACGTAAAGATCTGAAGAAAACCCAAATTTTTTTTTTGGGCCGATTACTATACTTTCCTTCCCTTCGGGTAGCGGAAAGTAAAAATGGATAGTAAAACCCTGCAAATTATTACACAATGGTTTATTATTCTCATGAACAGCTTGACCTAGTATTACTGCTCTGAGACCCATGCCATTCGATTCAGCATCAAAAAATACTAGTAAACCATATGAAAAATGACCTGACTACAATGGAACTACGGAAAATAAATATTCCCCCGGCGCCAAGCGCCTGTAAGCGTCTGTAGGCATTTATGATCCGATGAAGGGGTGTGCGATGGAAGTGCCGGCTTCATCGACCCTAACCTTCCTCCCCCCCCCCTCAGGAGATCGGGGAAATTGGGAGAGGGACTTCCAGCGAACCATCGGCAATTGGCAGGACGTTGCGAGACGAGTAGGCGGGCAGTTTTGATGAGACAGGAGGGAGGAAGGGAGGGAGTACTAATAACAAAACGTTGACTTCCGCTGTAGTTCCCGCGAGTTCCTTCAATTAGTTGGCTCTTGGTCAATTAGTTGGATTTTTGTGCGTAAGACCCCGTTATAGGCACAAAACAGCCCGGACGGACAGACATTGCTAATTTGGAATCCCCATGTCTTGAAACGTGAAGTATCAAATTTTGAGGGGGGGTTGTAAAAAATTTTTCGTGACCGAAAACATAGGGTTATTATTCAGAATGAATAATAAACCAAAAGGAGGTTCCCCCACTCTGGGCTCCCTAGACTGCTAGACCCCTCAACTGAAAGAAAACATGTCACACTAGATGATTGGGCATTAGACAAATGGCAACGCTTGGGGATCCTCATCCCCCCCCCCCCTTGAAAGTGGGTTGAGCCAGACCACTGAACAAGATAGTTCCTTATGGGACATGGCGACTTAAATGCATGGCTCCACTTCTTTTTTCTCAAAGACTCAACACCCTGCACGCCTTGCTCCTCCAGTGCGGGGAAAACAAAATACTGCAACCTCCAGTACAGGCGACTGATAACCCTCTCAATAGGGTACAGGAAGATTCAGTTTGATGAGGACACAGGCCTACTCTAAAAAGCTGTCACCTGCCCATAGACGGTGATCAGGCCTGCCACCTTTATGAGAGCACTGCTGCCCATTTGCAGCAGCTAGTAGATGCGGCCACTAGGCACTTGCTGTGAGTCCCTTTCCCCTGTCTTCCTCCTCCAACGACTGCACAACTAGGTAAAAATTGTTAATTATTTCTGAGTTAACCATTAAACATCCCACGAACACTTGCAACTATTCTAATGGAAGAATTCTTGGCCCTAAGGAGCAAGACACTTGTTGGGATACTCCTCAGGGTCTCGACGATGAATTTTAGCATATTCAGACACAAAATATCCAATCCACACAGAACTCTGGCTGAATCATTTCAGTCTTCAACTACTTTCTGCAGTTGGCCATGTTGTCAACCAGTTGAATGAGTTGAGGTTTCGTAACATGGACAGTTAAGTTTGAGTGTAATATAGCATTTCCAACCCGTTTTTACTTGAATTTCCTGCCTTAACTGACACAGTTATGAAGACGTTGAACTCACGGGTACTTATGACGCGCGTTTGAGTTTCGGTGGTTGGTTTATCGCCGTACAAAGGGCCATGAAGCCATTTATTGTGGAAAGAACAGGTTCATTGTTAATGTTTTTATCTTTGACTATTTGAAGTTGTGGTTCTTCTTCTGAATTAGTAATTCGTTCAAACTTTGTTTTTTAGGTCGATCCATCTGGTCCACTGGCTACCCTGCGAAAGCTTCTCCTGTCAGAACAAAGCATTGCCTCTTTTAAACGATGGGTTATGGATCGTTGGTACTATGCTCTCCTCATTGTCAGCAGCATCATCTTAATCTTGGTGAGACTTCCCTTCAAGTTTACATTACTTGTAATGTTGTGAGAGGCTGTAGCTTAATGAGGAATTATTGCGTTGCAGGTATTGAGTACGAGATGGTTAGGAAAGACGACAGATTTGAAGCTAAAAGGTCTGACAATCATCCACAGCTCGACTACTGAGACTGTAAGACTTCCTCCCGAAGGGGACAACGCCAACGTCACAGTTCATCCTGCTGTCAGGAGCAAAGTCCCGCTCAAACGGCGAGTCAGGGAGACCCGAAGGCGAAACAAAGACGCCAAGAAGACAAAACGCAGTGGAGTGGAGGAAAGTTCGCCGAGGAAAACTCCAAAGAAGAATCAAAAGAAGAAAAAATCGTTGACGAAGAACGAAATAATAGACTATAGCGCGGCTCAAGAGAAAGTGGTGACGTCCAAAACTCCTGAAGAAGATCCATTAGGAAAAGTGAGAAACTGGCTTCTCAATTCACACATAGATCGAACGATGGTGCGGAAATCCAAATCTTCCCCCGCTGGTTTCTTGCCTTCTGAAAACCAGAAAAGCCCTTCGAAGACTGTCAAACCTAATAAACGTGTAGATTCGAAGGAGCAAGTGAAGCTCCAAGTGATGTACAAACCTCCGTTCAAATTTAGCGTTAAGCTCCGGAAACCTACGCAAGTGGCGACGAGTGTTGTGAAAGAGATCAACCAGAAAGTTCGAGCGAAACCACGAACTGCTTTGGTGATTCAGGAAAAACGAAGAAATCAGAGGAAAAAACAAGAAGTTAAGAAGGACACTAGCCCAGAAAATAGGGACTCTGTGGATGCAGTGGGGGAAAGCTCCAAGAGCAACGGGGAAGTCAAGAATGTTTCTAGTCACCCGTGTGAAGCCCCGAGGTCGCCACAAGCTGACGCAATCAAAGAACCTGTTTATCAAAATACAGGAGAAAACCGGCTGTCTGCAGTGAGTTTGTCGCCTCAAGAAGCTCCACTTCCCAAAACTATCGACCTCCTGCGTATGACCTCAGTCGACTGCAAAGCCAACATGCAGCTCCCCCTGTCGCCTGAAAGGTGTAAATCCGACCGGAAAACCGGGAGGTCTCAATCGTTGAACAAAAAGAGCGATAGAAAGGGAGTTGACTGCGCTCGAAAAAGTCGCAACAACAGTTCAAGAGAAAGCAACAAAACCCGCCCGTCGAAAATATGTCCAGATTTGATCAGATTTCCCTCCATCGAGCCATCGGCCGTCGATCCGTCGTCTAGAGCGAGTAAAACTAACTCCAAAACGAACAATGAGCCCATCGCCGCCGATTCAGATTCTAATATGCACACTGTGCCGTCCGATATGGAAGTTCTCCTTTCAGAAAGTGAATATTTGTTTTCTGACGTGTGAAAACGGGACGACCAACGCTTTTTCGATTTGAAGATTTATAATGTTGAGGCCGAGTCGGCCGAGGAAACGATTATTTTCGAGATCGACCCGAGGCGTAGCACGTATCTGCATCAGTAAGCGCTAACGAAATATCCCCTCCTCTCGTAATGTCTTCCAGCCCTAATCCTTCCTCTTTCCCAACGCCAACAACAACTGAGTATCCAGGGGCTAAAAGCATTGAGCATAAGTTGTTTGTGTTCCTTTACTCACGAGGTGATTTTGAAAGTCTACTAGAACCAACTGAAAACTGATGCAGTCTTCCCCACTAATGTCTTCCATTAATCCCTCCTCAGTTCTGATCTGACTGAGACGACCTATGTAAAGGGAAGAGATTTCAGCTATTAGCTGCTTATATCCCAATACTTTTGAGATCTAGTAGAACAGTCCTGCCCATTCCCTCCATCCTAGGCCCCCTGTGAAAACATACTGTGCATTTTTTTAACGTGCCCTGAGCATAGCTTATATTTGCGTCAACAACACCACAATACCTTCCCATCAATGTCTTCCTTTCATCCACCTTGCATTTCTTCGTGTCAAGCTTAACTGAGACTGTTATTCAAAGGTAGGAGATGTCAGGCATTCGTTTTGTTTGAAGAACAAATGATTGAAAGAAGTAGTGACGATGATAGTTTAGTAACTAGTTGACAGAAATATGTCTAATAAGGATTAGCACAATACACTTCCATGCAGTACCACAAGCCACCAATTATTTAGCAGCATGAACGAGTAGGTGTAGCAAAGGTCAAACCATGAATTCCAGTCTGACCACGATAATCTAAGCAACAGGCAATCTCTAGAATGACTGTGCGAACTACTTTTTGTCAGCGGGTGCCTCGATGATTATCCCTAGTGACCCAGTGAACACTTGGACTGCATTAGCTTCTCCCATTTTTTCGTAAATTGCATGTTAGCGTGGAAAATAAATTACTAACTACGCGTATGAAATTAACAATGAGAAATTATAATTGATAAATTGTTGAAATTAAGATGCGTCTTATTGGTACAAAATTAACCGAATTTAATTGAAAATCAATTAAATAGTCCTCAGTAGAAAAAAAGAAAGAAAACGAACGACAGTTGGAGAACAAAGAAACACAAACAGAATTTCTGGCCGTGATGTTGGTGGGTGATGATGTGTAGAATGGTCGTCATTGAGTGGATCGTCCTTCTGGCTCTTGGTTAGTATATAAAAACTGATCTCCTTTCTGTTGGGAGCAAATGTTGTAAGCTAGTGAGAATTGTATTGATACGTCAGGTTGTGTGCTGATGGGTTGGCCAATCAGAAAATCTTGTGGGGTCATGGGAAGAAGTTTCCTGACTGCATGTTATTGATTCAGAAACTGGGAGTTTTGTAATCTCTTTAATAATGGCATTCGAGATAACATCACAACCAGCTGCTTATATCCCTCTCTTTTCAGGGTCTACAAGTTGGTTCTGATGTTTAAATTGTTCCACTATCCTAACTAACTTTAGAATAAACTGCAACATACCGCTACTCTGACAGCACAGTACTCCTGCCTGCTCAGCAATTCTTTACGGGGTTAGCAATTGCAAACTAAAACCCACTCGTCTGAGAACTGTCTTCCATTAATCCAGTCTCGATCTTTCCTTTTGGAATCTGCTAATTTGATGGTATGTATTCCTGATAAGATTAAGAACGCACCTTTTTAGGAGTTCATTCCAGCGGCCAACTTCTACCATATTAGGTGTAGATCAAAGCAGGCCCGTATTTGTCAGCAAGGGTAACTAGTGCCATCTCCTCTCAGTAATTCCTTCCATTAATCTAATCTTACAACTTTTTGAAATTAATAGACCAACTGGCTGTCCAAAGACTGACAATATTAGTTTGTCATGTCCTTCACCTCGTTTTCTGGAGCAGTTACATCACCCGCTCATTTAGAAGACATTCCTATTCGAGTCAGCATTTCTCACTCTTCAATTGCATTATCCATCATTGACCTGAAATGTAACATCTACCTGATCTACGTGTAGTTCGTGCTAACCTCACAAAGGCTCATAGAGTTCCAGCCGACCTCGTCATTCATCATATCCCACACCATCAGTAGCAAGTTGTGAGCTTCCTAGCCAGCCCTCCACACACACTGCACAACTCTCAGCGTTGCTCTAAAATTGAATTTCCCTCGTGATTGCAGGCAGCGTTAACTTTAGACTTCCTTCTCTCCTCCCTAACCTCTTCCATCCTGTCTCTCCTCACGAATAAGTTTCTCAACTTGGAACTCACAAATTCGAAATGAGTGGGGAAGTGTCAGTGCAGATCATTGAAAGCTTAAGGTAAGTTTAAATTCAAGCACTTGGGGATGCTGAAACGTGCTCCACACCTCGAAACGATTCAGTGGCAGATTCACAAAAACATATCTCACTGCAATGTGAACTGTTTTTTTTTTTAAATTCATTTTAGAGCAACAATTAGGCCATAATTGTGTTAGTCATCGTTTGAATAATGAATTGCTGTTAGCTGCTTTGTTAACTCAACTCATACGGAGGGAGTCCGTGAGTTCACGCCCCCCTGGGATGAGTTGTTTAATGTGAACTACGATGTCGTTTTTTGTATTATCTTCCGTCACTTTGTATCTGTCGCACTGACGAAACCTTCGTGATTCAATTTTTCAACTGGTTTTTTGTAAAGCGATAACAAATTTCAATTAATGGGTTTCCTTTAAGTCGTTCGAACTGTCGGGGGATCTCCTCAATGGTGCAACTAACTGTGCTCTTTGGAACCTGTTTTAGCGGAACCTTACCTCTCTGGTCTGCCTCAACTTTTAGGCAGGGAACCTTCAAGTATTTTCGAACCTTTCTCTAAAAACTACTTGAGGGAATTACAGATATGGAGAGTCTTAGAGCAACTTTTACGAGCCCTGACCACCCTCGACATGTTTTTAAACGTATTTGTCAACTACAACAAATCACAGGTGTTATAAGCAGGGCTGAGGGTACAATAGATGGGGTTGAGATGATATCCCTTGAAGTAACTCTACGACGGAAAAAAGAGACCTAGTCTACAAGATTCTCAATCATCTTTGGTTCAAGTTCTGTTCAAAACGTATCGCAAATTTTTCGTTTTTTCAACACAATTTATTTATTTGTCAATATCTATTTTGCCCCCTTCGTAGTAATTACTCAGATGTACGACATTTACCCCAACGTTGTTCCTCATCCTCGAATCTCTTTAAAAAATAGTTTTTTGTGACTTTGTTCAACTTCTCCTTTGATGCTGCCTCAGTCGTGGCATACGGTCGTCCTTTCGTGGGCCCAATCAGTTTTGAGAACTGACTGGGAAACCAGGTCTGGGTAATAATGGTGACTTTGGCGTCATTAGTGTTTCTTTTTTAAATCCAAATATACGTGGGCAATGCCTCCAGTGAACCGCCTCATGCCCAATTGAGGAGACGGACTCACCTAACAGGTACGCCAACTTTAGTAATTTGCCTACTGGCGGATCTAACCTGCCCAATTTATTGTTAAAAATTGAATGGCACGAGCCCTAGTGGTGATTGGATGATTGGAAAATATTATTTTCTTGGCTTCATCAGTATTTTCGTCTTTTCGAGAGCGTCTTGCACTCTCTTCGTCGAGTACTTCTTCTCGACACTCTGAGATCATTTTGTTCGTTTTTAATAAACGGTGCTTTGGTCCAAGGTAGTTTCTCCACGCCACAGTCAACATTCGGAAAACGTCTGCGCACGTAACTGCGTGTTTCACTCAAAAGTTTGGTACAGATTCTTTGGCCCTCTTTTTGGAAGGCGCGAAAATCGAAGACAAGCCAAAACACGTTCAACTACATCAGTCAAAACATGCCACCAAAATATTCGAATATGCGTAGCCCGCAGAAATTCAAAATTCGTGATACTTATTGAACAGAACTAGCCAAGTCGCGTTCAGGCCTTTTTCATTATTCTCGTATTATTTTTGCATTCGGGTCTCCTTCAGTCGTCTCTGATATCCTTCGCATTTACCGATTGTTGAAACTAAAAGCTTCGGGCTTGTCCTATTTCTCGCCTTCGTTTTTTGTCAGTCATAGTTCCCTCCCTGGCGGAAATGATGCAGAGAGATTTCGCCGTGCATCAAAGCATTCCTGAGGTGATACAGAGAGCACGGGTGGCCATGGCATGTCTGGTATCACGCCCTGCTAAGGGCAACAATGCCTTAGGGGGGCTTCCACCTTCCACCCAGGGCTCATAAGACTGAAGATTAGTTTGGACCAGACAATGCGAAGGATATATCGAAAAGGGGTGAGTGGGCAAAAGACTGTGAGATGTGAAGTATTAAGAGATCCAATCACATGCTACCTGAGTGCGATTGTTGTTCAGGCAGTGATAATTGGTGGCTCAACTGAACGAGCTGAAGGTGTTCTGAGCTGACACACCGCAGTTTAAAAGTTAGTGGAAGAATTTGCTGTGAACTGTGTGTACAGAACATGTAATGTCTTTTTGGAATGCGCTCTGACACAATATCTGGTGCTGAAACACCATCGAATGCACTCAAGAGGAGAAGAAATGTGAGAAGATCTGACAAGAAGAGTGGCGCTTCTGGAGCTGTGATTGATGAACCAGGAGAAGAAGAGGAGGTTCTGAGACGTCCCAGACTGCTCTCTTCTAGTTGTCCTCGAGATAGCAGTTCGTTGAGTCCCAGAAAGTAAGTTCCAGAAATCAGTGAAACTAACTGCGTGATGGATGAGCGACACAATGGGTGATGAAGGCCTTGAACTACTTCGCCCCAACACTCATAAAGAGGACATTTAATGCCTTCACTGCACATGGAAAGTCACGATGCCAACGATGGAAACGGGTCTGCCGAACAACCTGGTTGACAGTTCTACGATGTGCTGTGCTGAGATGAGGATACTTTAACCTTAGCTCGGGCTTTATCTCGAATGCCTCCTCTCACATCATCGTTCCCTTAAAAATCCTCTTCCCCCCATCACCCTAATTTCAGGTTCCTCTGAGTACAAACTCTTTAATCTCTACATTTAATGTTGTTGCTCAATTTTAATTGCATTTCCGCCAAGTTCCCCCGTATTTACTTCGGCTTCCGTTCGATTAATTTCAATTTCAAAACAAAAGGTAAATAAATCGAAAACTATCTTCGTGAAAGACGTGAAATTATTCTTGTAAGGTGTTTATATTAGAATATATTTTACATAAAAACAAAATTCCGTGTACATAATATATATTAAAAAAACTACTCACTAAACGCCAAACCTTTTTACCAAGTTCTTAACTGTATTACTAAATGTAAGGTGCGTGGAATATGTCGACTTTTGTTTTCTATTATTAATCAGATGTGATATTATTGTGAGAAAATGAATTGACATTCCTATTGATTAAATAAATGTACTTAATTGTTGAGATTCGTGGGACGTTTTGACGAGTTTGCGAGATTTATTGTGTAATTGTCGTGTTTTACTGGAAAATTTTTGAGTTGTCGGTGTTCGTTTTGCAGGTGATTTTTGTTTTTGTAATTTTATACGAGTGCCGTGGAGATTTTATTCCGTGACGTGGCGATTTGTCGCAATTTCTTCTCAGTGAACTTGTATTTTTGTGTTGAGCGGATTTATATTTTCATTTGTGTACCAATTAATATGCTCACTAACTGACAAATTAAAATAATTTTTAACAACGCTGGTCATTATATCGGCCTTCGAAGTGAACAATGTGTTTTGGTTAGTAGAGGACGATTCAGGTGTGACTCATCTTACAACTCTCCTCGCATTCGCGTATCAGGCGATCATTCGCGCTCTTCCAATTTATCCGATTGTTGAGGGCCCTTCCAGGCTGTTTCAGAGTAGACCAAGGGGAGAGAGTGAGGAGTGGGTCCTCGGCTCTCCCATTCGTCTTCGTCTCACTCCGCCAGACCTCGCTCAAGATCGGTTTTTGTACCAAGAGTCGAAGGATCGTAAGAAACAAATGCGCGAGACTTATTCAGCCAGGATACTTCGCAAGGGGGAGTGTTTGTTCATCTTAAGTGAATGTGCTCCATGAGGATATACTGCAGAGTCTGGAAGGGGGTTTGGATTTTTTGCGCGAGTGTAACCAGCGCCACATTTAGGTTTGTTACGTTCCAAGGCCTATATCTGTAAGCAGTCCCTGGGGTATTATAAATGTATATTTTATGATAATGAATATAATTGTAACGGGACGAACCAAACCCTTCGATTCAGCAGAGGCTCGTCCGGGGCATTTATGCTGACTGGGCACCTCAAATGCCTCGATTCGCTTGAGGCTTCGCTGCCGTCAGTTGTAACCAAGCCGGTTCCCTCGTCGCCGTGTCACCCACGCTTGCTCCCACCCAGTTCCTGTTTTGTGGTGGTAAAACTTCCCTGTATGTAATTGAGAATAAAACTCTGTTCCAATTGCATTCCGTTGATATCGTACTAACTCTCCAACTCTTTTAGTGCATTATAGCTTTCAATATTAATCCCCCCCGTAACATAATCATTAATATTCTTGAATTCAATTTTACGAGTTAACTTTTCTTGTTTTTTAAGACGAATAATCTACACTTAATTTATCAAAATATGCGTAACCAAAACGCAAAGTACAAATAAAAACTAGCCGTTGTATACATTGATGCGTTTCGAAAGCCAGATTTTAAATTAATAGGTATCCTTAATTTAAAAACCCTGCAAATGATTACACAATGGTTTATTATTCTCATGAACAACTGCTAGTATTACTGCTCCGAAACCCATCCCATTCAATTCAGCATCGAAAAATATCAAAATGAAACCCAAAAAAGGTCGAAAAGTACTGAATTTTAATATGAAAACATGACCTGGCTACAATGGAACTACGGAAACTAAATATTCCCGCCCCCGTCGAGCAAAAAGAGTCGGGGAAATTGTGACGGGAACACGACGCTGCGAGTTGAGTGGGCAGCGTTGCGAGGCGAGCGGGTGGGTGGTTTTGATGAGACAGGAGGGAGGGAGGGAGTACTAACGACGATACGTTGACTTCCGCTGTAGTTCCCGCGTTATATTGCGTTTCGTTAATTTTTTTAACCATTTTTTGCCTATAACAACCATGGGCTTCGTCTGTTCAGATTGCCGAGATGGCGGGCACAACTAGATACCAAATGGGATTTTTGTGCGAAAGAACGAATTGTTTAGACCACGTTAAAGGCACAAAACGGCCCGGACGGGGGACGGTGGATGGACATTGCAAATTTGGAATCTCCATGTCTTGAAACGTAGAGTATCAAATTTTGAGGGGGGGTTGTAAAAAAGTTTTCGTGACCGAAAACATAGGGTTATTATTCAGAATGAATAATAAACCAAAAAGCAAACAGCCTCACGGCCGTAAATTCGCCACCCACGTTCATTCAACAGTTTTTATTGCTCTAGTAACTAATTCAACCTGTTTTTCACTCAGTTTGTGTAAACATGATAAAGCTTGACTTTACTAGTAGCTCTTAATGTTCCATAATTTATTGGGTTGCCCCTACTTATGTCACGACCTTAGTTGAGTAAACAATGGCCCAGGCTACACAGGACTAACTTTTTCCCTCATTTTGCTACCTAAATCGTAGGGAAATATTGCGATTGCGACTACCTGCTACACAGGCGTTGCATCTTCGTTCGACTCATTTCTACGGAAAAATTTGTGGAGAAAAAAAAAGTAGGTTCTAGTTGGAGAGTATCCCGTGAGTTTGATCAAAATGGTTGTAGTTATTCTTGAGGAAATCGGGAAAACGATAAAATTCATTTTCCAAGGTATCGTGGCTTACGTCTCCGTTCAAAATAAGTAAATACGGGGAACAAAATGTGGCAGGTTGATCAAATTCAGTTATGCAGTTACTCAGGAAACTGCTTTGAGCGTCCAAAAATACGATTTTCGACATATTTTGGTTTTCTCTGTTCATTGGACTTTCAAAGGAATATTTACGGAGCACGATTTCCTAGTCGATATTGACGGTTCGAAGAATCCTGAGAGTTGGGTGAAAATCGTTGAGCCGGTAAAAAAAAAAGTATGCTTCAGTGACCTATACATCTGTTCACCGAATTTTCCCAAAGGTATTTATGGAGAAGAACAGCGAGATACTGATTAATAAAAGATAATTTGAAAGTTTTATCAAATTCGTAAAAGCTGTTGTAGAGAAAAGTGCGAAAACCCCTCGTTTTAGTTTATTATTCATTACTTCACATTTGTTTACACCCCCTCCCCCCTCAAAATGTGTTACTTTACGTTTCAAGACGTCAGGATTCCAAATCTACAACGTCGATCCGCCGTCTGGGCCGTTTTGTACCGGATCCGTTCTTTCGTACAAAAAATCCGTTTGGTATCAAGTTGCCCCGCCATCTCGGCAATCCGATCGGATGAAGCCCACGGTTGTTATGTGCACGAAACCGTCGAAAAATCAACAAAAACGCAATTTTGGCATGTATCAAATACGCCGTGTTTGGTATCGTTTTCAAGGGATTTTTAGATCTCGGGTCGAATTTAATGAGTATCAGATTTGTAGAACTGCGTATAGTGAAATTACAGTAATTATAGTGAGCCTGCAGGCGCCTGGAATTTGTCATGTTCGTCGTTTCGTAGTAGTTAGGTAGTGTTTACTGATATTTTTCGATGCTGAATCGAATGGGATGGGTCTCGGAGGTGTGAGACTAGGTTCAAGAGAATAATAAACCGTTGCGTGATAATTTGCAGGGTTTTAGTACATTTTGGTTCCCTTCCCCCCAACACCCGCTCACTTTACATCGATGGAAGTCGAGCATAACCGGAGAAGGGCAGCGCTGCAAAACAGTTGAGGAAAGTTATGACATTCGTCGCGCTAGGCGTTCCTTTTCAAGTTGGCGTTCCCGTACAGAAACATCTCAACGAGTTGGATGCTATCCTGATTTCACTTTAATATTCTCAATGTTATCTCCTGTTCATGCGACCTTACCGCTGCTTCAACTGTTGCTTCCGCTTCATAATTGCGAACTAGTGCTTCCAGGAATCGTTCCGGCTCATGAAGCAATGGCAACGGGAACCTGTGGCAACCCCGTAAACCAGTACCATTGAGCTTTGTTTTTTTGATGCTCGAGGATATTGTCTACGGCTAATTATGAATAAAATAGTGATTGGAGGCATTTCAGGTAGCGACGAGTTTGCCGTTGGTTTCGCGCTTGTTCATCTCGCTAATAAAAAGTGCCCTTCGCTCTGCACCTATGAGTTCCACGACAAGGCTAAAAACGACTACTGGGTAAGTTGCGTTTAGTCTGCCACGTAAAAAGACGTCTACGGAGCACTGAAGGTTGCTACCCCTTCACAAATGAAGGCTTATAGAAAATTTCCCTGTAAATTATCTACGTGTTGATGACTCAATGAAAGGGGCGCAAACTCACAACACGTCAGTAGTGCGCCTGGCCGTATGAAGGTAGGCAACCCGCAACGATGGATCAGACTCCTGATTATTAGTGATCTCCTGTAACCTTAAACGCGCGGTTTTTGCCAAAAACTTTTCGTTGCACGTTAAAAAGAGGTCGAAGTAACAGAATCTGCTCGAAAGTGGCGCGGGTCCTACCCTCATAATGGCAGGCGCTCTTTCAATATCTGTTCTAAAAACAAATTACTCAAAGCCCCGCCAGCTCTAGCGTAGCAGGTTCCTTGCCTTCACGTTCGAAAACTCACCATAAAAATTGACTTCGACTGAGTGAAATGACTGCTTTTTTTTCCCCCCAAAAAAGATGTGAATTTTGTCGTGAGTGAGTGAGGAGTGGGCAGCGATAAGGTGACGGACGGAGGTTTAACAACACGAATACAACACGATAAGAATATAAACGGAACTATGGTAAACTTTACTCAAGACAGAAGTAAAGACGAACAGAATAATTCACAAAACTGTTGAACGGGTTCTTCCTCCTCCCAACCTGACCATTATGAGGTAGAACGTGACGTTTTACACGGAAATCGGTACGTAAGGTTGCAGAATTACCAGTAGTAGTTCGGCCAGTCGTTGTCAGTTGCCAAAAGCTGCTTCAAAGCGGTTGCTTCAAAAGGTCTCGAGTTATCTTTGTGTTGAAAGCACCCAATATATTTTCCCTCAAGCACGGCTCGAACGGTTTTGATTAAATTTTGCACGTGGATAGTCTAGGTAAAGACAATAGAGTGCCATATAATTGTCACCTGTGGAAAAATGGCAGCCGCACGATAAATTATTAAAACTTTTCATGAAAAGAGGCTTTCTGTTTTTCCTTATAATCTCGCTCGTACAGCGTTAAAAAAATGGGAAGCTGCCTATGCACTGGATGTTCAGTATTGATTAAACCCATAAGACCACAACTTTACCCCCGGACCTTCCCATAAAAATAGTGTTGAAATTCCCATCAATTACACGGAATTATTCAGTAAAAGTTGTGGCATGAGTTACAGCTCAATAAATTCGGATTTGAAGAGTGTCCACTTCTTTTCTCAAATCATGAAGTTACATTTTAGCATGAACTGTGTAAAAAATAGATCGATTCGTAGCTAAAGCTTTGAAAATTGCGAATATGCGCGTGGCCGAGAAA
Source organism: Pachypeltis micranthus (assembly GCA_020466155.1). Classification (NCBI taxonomy): domain Eukaryota; kingdom Metazoa; phylum Arthropoda; class Insecta; order Hemiptera; family Miridae; genus Pachypeltis; species Pachypeltis micranthus. The sequence goes on from CM035769.1 coordinate 48,970,315, forward strand.
AGTTGTGTCGCAGAAGATTTGTTCTTCTCAAAAACGGCTCTGACGATTATGCCTAAATCCTTGTCTGGACAGTTCCACTAACGACGGTAATATAAATGTTCGTTTGTGGGAAAATGGTGAGAACAACAAAGTCAATCCCAACCGATTTCTACGACAAGCGATTTTAATGCAGTTTTGCACGCATAAATCCCGCTAAGATCAGCGCAGATTGCCCCAGACATACGTGTATCTGAAAGTCAAGCTGTTTTATCGATTCATTCTTTGCTTTTTGTTCAAAGAGGTGGGTTAGGTTTTTGAACGAGTCAAACGGTTGGAAGCACAAGGACGACTTCATCGGCTGGTTCGAATACGTCCACGGTGGCCCAAAATCACTCATCGGTGGACTCGAGTTATTCACTGAATACATGTACAACGAATTTGGCGTCAGTTCTCGAATGACCCAATCGAAAATTCGCGACGTCGCCGAAGCTCTTCGTCAAGTAAGTCGACACTTCGATACTTTTTGTGTCAGGAGTCGTGAGAGGTCTACTAGCCAGTTACTGGTGCTAGTTACTTTTAGGCGACAGGGCTGTGAAGAGAAAGCCGAATAAAATATTTGGTACTTTCTTCAGCCTCACGTTCATTCGGCAATGTTCGTGGCGTTAGCTACTAATACAACCATTATTTCGCTTAGTCCATTCGATCTCGGTAAAACATTTTAAGTAGAACGTAACTTGTTTTAACTAGAAAGTGATGGCGCTTAAAGAACCGTGAGTGAGTGGTGATTTATCAGGCTGTCTGCTAGATTTTTCGAAAAAGGTTCGTGTTTGCTATTTTCGAACTGTCGATTAAAAACGGCGAGAAATGTTGGTAAGTGAAACGCAGTGGTTGGAACTCTGGATTTTTGCTAATAATTATCTTGAGTGTTATTATGCGCTCATCCTGTAAGTAGTTTATTGGACTACCCCCCAACGTATTTATTGTGCTACTCACTGTGTTTTCACTAACGATAATTTAATAATATCGTATTATTGGTCAATAATTTTATCATAGCCTTTAGAGCTGGTTTGGAGGAAAATACCCTTATTTTTGGCGTGCCACTTTGGCCTGTAAGCTAAATATCTAGCCGTTGTTTACTGGTCTCACTTATTCACAGAAGCAGACCCCTTTGCCAAATGGCGTTTATCAGAATCAGTAACCATTGAAACATAGAGATCTGAAGCAAGCTAAAAAAAATATCTGGTGCGTCGCATCACACAACTTTTCTTAGCTCTACGTCAATTCACTTTTTACGTGGCTTTTTCCACTTATTCAATTCATTTGAAGTTGGTCAAACAACATTTCACGGCAGCAGAAAGCAGTAGCGCTTACAGTTCGGAATTTATTGTGCTGCTCGTACTCATTCCCGGACCATTATTGAGTAATTGGTACACAGATAATTAATGAGGCTGTAAACACAAATTTTTTGATGAAGGATAGTAATCACTTTTGCAGAGTTATTGGGTAATAAATGTTAGAACTGGTACTAAGCGAAACGGCGGTAGTTGAAATTCAAGAATTTCTGGAGTGTAGAGTTTCATGAGCGTTTTTAAACAATCGCCCTTTAGGTATTGGATTGGACTACAATACCAATTTTCTTTAGCATTCTACCAACATTCTAGCGGAGTTTATAAGGAAAAACCCGCGCTAAAATTTTGATAATTTATTGTGCTGCTCTCGTCATTTTCCCATGAGTGGACATTTTATGGTGTAATTGCCTTATTGAGAGCTATCAATGTAAAAAATTTAATCAAAATCCTTAGAGCCGTTTTTGAGAGAAAAAAATTTGGTGTTTTGATCACTATGATAACTATAGTTAACTTTCGATGGATTTTGCCCACACCCTTACTTTTGCGTCCCATGGTAACCTGTAGGCTAGACATCAAGTTTCAGCTGATGTGGTACGGTTGTTTTCTCTAAAAACCGCGCTAAAATCGAACTCGTCGAAAGTTTTGGTAATTTATCGTGTTGCTCTCGTCATTTTCCCACTAATGAGAATTTTATGGTATAGTTGCCATATTGAGAGCTACCAATATAAAAAATTTAATCAAAACCGTTTGAGCCATTTTTGAGAAAAAAAATATTTGGTGTTTTGATCACTATGATAACTATCATTAACTTTCAGTGGATTTTGCTCATATCCTTATTTTGGCGTCCCATGGTAACCTGCGGGCGAGATATCAAGTTTGAGCTGATCTGGTACGTTGGTTTTCTCTACAAATCGTTCACGGACACACAGACCATTTTCCCAAATAGTGTTTTTCAAACTCAGGGGAGTGTGAGACGTTAAGATCTGAAGAGAACTCAAATTTTTTTTTTCAATTGATTACATAACTTTCCTTTCTACTTGTGTAAAGCCAAGGAAAGTAAAAAGATTATGTACGCGATTACTTTTTTGTTTATTTATTTCGCGGAGCTAAAGAAAGTAAAACAGTATATAGTGGGAAGAACAAGAAAAATAAAGTAAAGACTGTAGAAATGGATTTACCACGCTGCGCTAAAACCACATGACACGAGCCACCAAGAACTGTACTTCAAACAAACTTGATTGAAAACTGGTGTACTCATGTACAATGTTCCTTACTATAATGCTGACACGAGCCCATTGTACTGCCTGCGAGTTGAAACGTTAAAAGTGAGGTAGGTACGAATCAGCACAGCTCGCACTGATAAATTTTAGAAAGCTAAGCCTTTTCTCTACTTTTGTGAAATCAGCTTGCGCACTAATTGAACGTTATGAGGATTCCATTAAAGAGTGTGTCTAATTTCGGCTGTTATTGTATCGTGTGTGCTGAAGAAAAATTGGATGAGCGCAGCACTCACCTTTCAGCTTTCATGGTCAGGTTTGGCTGCTACCTACTGAGGTATGACTTAGGAAGCAACACGATTTGTGCCGATATTGCTCCGCTTAACTAAATAAACAGCCGTTGAGCAGAATAAAACACTTCACGAAGCGCGAAGTTGAGTTAATGGGAGAAGTGTTGGAAGAGCCAGAGGAACGACGTTCCAGGTGTAACGAAAAATATGTTGGCGCTATCTGATTTGAACTGAGTGGGAGGACTGGAAATTACCAGCACAAAGAGAATTCTTATTGGGATTTATGAAGAGAGAACGTATCTGCCTACTTCACAATAGTCCCAGATGCCCATCTATGGAGCCCACGAACTCAGCTTCGCTTGGCAACTTGTGAAGCAGATATGTGTCAGAACAAATCTTGGATGCGAGAAACATGGTGGGATGAATTGGCTAGGAGTCCCAGTAGGTGCAGTACGTAGCAGCATCAGCTTTGTGCCACTGGGTTATTACCTTGGCTGGTGATCATACTCTCCCCCCTCCCCCTCATTCGGTTGTTCTTCCTTCTCTACATCTCTCAATTTCAAAATTTTTTCAGGCAAAAAAAATCAAGTTGTTGAATGAAGCAAAGTTTGTGGCCCAGCGGCGCACACGAAACGTGTCTGTGGTCTACGAAGGGCACCCGGGCGTTGGGCTGTTTTGTCGTGAAATAATGAGCAATCAACACCTCGTAGAAAAAGGCGGACTTCAACTCACACTTTTCAATCTGTTTCCATTCGTGGCGAAATCAACGGCGAGGCTTCATGACGACTTGGCAGCTCTCTCGTGCCATTCGCCAGGCGTACGGACAGTGAGAATCGTTAACAGCTTCAAACGGGCAGTTAGAAACTGTGATCTGCTTATATTTATGGGTGACGACACGAAGTAAGTTGTACCAGAACTAACTGAGCCGCCATCAGAACTAATTTTAATCACGACTTTGTCAGAAGAAGTTTGCTTTCATTCGTACTGACCGGACGTCCAAATAAATATGTCTGACCATTTGAAGGTAGGCTATCCGTCAGGATCGAGCAAGCTCCTGTTAGTTCTACAACCTTAGGTATGTATAAAACGTTTCGTTCTTGCTTTCACTGCGTTCGAAGCAGACCGAAGTAACAGGATATTGAAACTAGACAGGAGCCTCCACTAACGAGGCGGGTGGCCTACCTTCAAAATGTCAGGCGCTGTACCACTACATGTTTTACGATTCGCCAGCTCGAGCGTTGTGGGTTGCCCGCCTTTACAGTTGAAGGCTCAGCGTAGACATTGACTTGAGAAAACCAACAAGATCGTGCTGTATTTTTTACTTTTTTAAAATTTCCAAAATATCCGCGTGACTGACATTAATCGCCTGACGAAGTGCAACCACATTTTGTTGCCTAATTAATTCCAGGAGGTTTAGGAGCGATCGCTATGAATGAAAACAGACTTGTTATCTATTGAAACTACGTGAGCTTAAGTTTTTGTTACGAGCTTAACGCTATTTGCAGCCAGTTCTGCAAACTCTGATTTTTTCTTCTCTTCCTTTTGACAGCTTTCAGCCACCTCGTTCACCATGCCACTGCTTAGGTCACGCTATGCTCCACTGTAATCAATTGAATATGAACTAGATATCCTGACAAACAATGCGAAAAGATCTGGTGCGTTGCAACACACAACTTTCCTTAGCTCTACAACAATTCACTTTGCACATGTCTAATTCAATTTAATCGATTCATTTATCGCTCAGTTAATTTGAACTTGGTCAAGCAACGCTTTACGGCAGCAGGAAGCGGTAGCGCGTACAGTTCCAGATTTTATTGTGCTGCTCGTACTCATTGCAGGACCATTATTGAGCAATCGGTACACAGATAATCAATGAGGCTGTAAACACAAATATTTTGAAGAAGGATAGTAATTACTTTTGCAGAGTTATTGGGTAAAAACGTTTAGAACTGGTATTAAGCGAAACGGCGGTAGTTGAAACTCAGGAATTTCTGGAGTGAGCCCCATGTATCTCATGAGCGTTTTTAAACACTCACACTATAGATATTGGATTTGACTACAATACTAATTTATTTTAACATTCTACAAAAATTCCAGCGGAGTTTATAAGAAAAAAACTGCGCTAAAAACGCTTTTCGTCGAAAATTTTAATAATTTATTGTGCTGCTCTCGTAATTTTCCCACGAATGGGAATTTTATGGTGTAATTTTCTTATTGAGAGCTATCTATATAAAAAACTTAATCAAAATCGTTAAGGCCGTTTTTGAGAAAAAAAATTGGTGTTTTAATCACTATGATAACTATAGTTATCTTTCGGTAGATTTTGTCCATACCCTTATTTTGGCGCCCCATGGTAACCTGTAGGCTAGACATCAACTTTCAGTTGATTCGGTACGGTTGTTTTCTCTAAAAACCGAGCTAAAACCGATTTCGTCTAAACTTTTGATAATTTATTGTGCTGCTCTCGTCATTTTCCCATAGATAGGAATTTCATGGTGTAGTTGCCATATTGGGAGCTACCAATATAAAAAATTTAATCAAAATCGTTAGAGCCGTTTTTGAGAAAAAAAATATTTGGTGTTTTGATCACTATGATAACTATAGTTAAATTTCGGTGGATTTTGTTAATACCCTTATTTTGGCGTCCCATAGTGACTTCCGGGCTAGATATCAAGTTTGAGCTGATTTGGTACGGTGGTTTTCTCTAAAAATCGTTCACAGACACACATACACACACACACACACAGACCATTTTCCCAAATAGTGTTTTTCGGACTCAGGAGGGTCTGAAACGTAAAGATCTGAAGAGAACTCAAAATTTTTTTTTCAGCCGATTACATAACTTTCCTTTCTACTTCGTATAGCAAGGAAAGTAAAAACGCACTTCACAAACTCAACCTCCCGCAAGATGGTAAACTAGGCGTTTAAGTTGGATTACGAATGAAATGATCACTATTCTTTAAGTATATTTGGTTAAGTAAATCTACAACAAATTTTTACGAGACGGCTTCAATCGTGAAGGTAGGCACCCGTCACGATAAAGCAGGCTCTTGTTTAGTATCAATATCTTGTTACACCGGCCTCTTTTTAACTCTTGGTTGTACAAAACGTTTTATTGAGAAACTGGTAGTATTTAAGGATGCAAATTAACAGGAGATCATGTCTAAATAGGACATCCTTCTGGAACGTCTTGCTTCATTCAATCAAGATAAGAGTTGTAGTGCCTTTGCAGAACCGTACTCTTAAAGCGAACGCCTGTGAAGCATTGCGGGTTGCGTATCATCACGAATGAAGGCTCAACGTAGATATTGTATCCTGTAAATTATCTACATGTTGTTGACTCAACAATGTTAGACGCTCGTACAAACCAACAACACAAGCTACCATGGTGGAGTAGACTCCTGTTTTTTTATTGATCTGTGCCAAAAAGTTTCATTCTCCATTGAAAAGAGGCCGAAGGAACTAGACATTAAAACTGGACAGAAGCCTGCTCGAATGTGTCAGAACTGCCTTCAAAATGGCTGCTCAATCATGCGGATTCCCTGCCAGTGACTCTCCGTCGTGTACTCTCTTTGACTGAGTGAAATGACATCTTTTTTTTCCTCGAAAAAATATAAATGTCATCATCTTACCACACCTTGATCAACTTTAAGAAGAATAGTAGCCAGTGGAAAGATGATGGAAGGGGGTTTTAACATGACAAATAGATGGAACATATGGCAAACTTTATTCAAAGCAGAAGTAAAAACGGACTAAGTAATTTCAAAAAATGTCAATCATCAAAGGTTCAATTGTTGACGCAGAAGTTACATTTCTTGAGCATTCTGACGTTTTATACAAAAACTGGTACGTAACATTGCAGTATTACCTGGAGGTTGAAAGTAAATAGAAGCTTGATCATTCGTGACGGGTTGCTGGCCTTCAGAAGGTTAGGAGAACTATTGATCATGAGTTATTATAGTGATCAAAACACCAAAGGGTAGAAGTTTACTATGCTGGGGTTCCATGTCCTCTTGAGCCTCCTTTCCAAGTGCCATTGTGGTTCTTGTCAGACCTGCAGATTCATTGTTCACAATTCGTTCACCCTTCGATAAGTCCGATGTCTCCATTTTTCTCTCTTCACAAAAATGTCCTTTGGCGCTGTTGCCAGGTGATGTTCAGTGTGAACTGTCAACACTATGGTGTTCACCATATACCCACAAAGCCCAATGTCTTTGCACTGCTGTGATCTTCTTCTTATACTTTTCAAATCAGATTCCACCCCATAGAGTAGGGTAGAATAGGCAAGAGATATCAGCGATGTCAGGCAATGAGCCACAGACATTCACCTGCTTGGTTGAACTGTCATCCCTGCCTTGGCAACAGAGATCTAGATCTGCTCCCAGTTGCCCAGCTTGGTGTCAACAATTAGACCAAAGACGTGTGACTGGTTTCCCTACAATTCACTAAGTAGGGAATGACTGTATTGCAAATTGTACTGCAATAGTGGAGCTATAACTGTGACGACAGGGTAGCAGTTGATAACTGCAAACTAGTATTCTAGATCATAAACACACAAGAGGCAAATCACCAGGCTTGGCATTACATACATAACTTTATGTAAGCACATTTAAAGAAAAGTGCTCTGTACACACTCAAACACGGGATCACTGGCTGACAGTGATTTGCTCTGACTCCAGTACTTCTCGTTCCTCTCTCTGAAGAGGGGATGCTCCCAAACATACCACTAAAGACCGAAGGACCATTTGATAACTGACATAGGGCCTGACTAAACAGGCAGTTGTGTGGGTATTAGCAGCTATTTGTGCCTCACTTGTTATAGTTAAACCAGTAAACACTTCCAACCCTAGTTCAGAGCTCATTGATTCACTCTGAAGATCACTACTGGTAGTGAAAGCTCCACCATTCATTTGACGCCTCCGTTTTAAATTGTTTCAAGAAAGAACGATTCTTTGAATTTACTTGACGACCTGAAGCTAATGGCAGCAAAATGGACGAAATTGGGGCTCATTGTGAACAAATACGTTGATAACCCGGAGATGCGCGTGATCCTCACTTGTATGACTTATCCTTGTTTCAACGCCACGTTTTTCATTCACGCTGCTCCTCAAATCCCAAGTGACCTGGTTGTTGCTGTGACTCATCATCTTGGATTCTACCCTCTCGCTTACCTGTCAAGAGTAAGTGTAACAAATTACAGTGTTTACCAGATCAAGTATGGAGTACAGTTAACCAATTAAGGTAGCTCACACAAGGAACCAGGGCACTGGCTCGACCTAAATACCAGTGAATCATTCCAGAGATCATTCCAATGTGTTCTTTCAAACCATCCTGTAAAATCGTACAGTGAATGCTATACCTTACGAGGCAAATCCACTCTCAGCCGTTCCTTCAGCCATAGCTCATTGAACGATTTGTTTTCTGGGTTAGATAAACCTGTTTTTGACATGCTCTTTTGAAGTGAAAGGTTCGCCAAATTATCGTGAAAGCAAGGATTATTATCGTATTGAAAGCTAATTTTACATTTTCGATTCTTGAGGTACAACGAATAGTTTTACGCTACATCTCGCGTATGAGACTTGTTTACCAACTTCGAGCACACGGTTCGTCTCACTTTGGGAAATTAATACACTACAGCAACATCTTCCTTCACGTGTTGAGTCTAGTGAATTACTGGAAACAAAAACCTAGTTTCAGCTCATGACGTGTGTCAGAGAGAGATTCACGCCGTTCATGCGGCGTCACTGCCTACTGCGATGAAGTGTACAAGGAGCCAGGGTCATAACATTTTGAATGCTTCCTGTGGCTGTGTGTGGTGACTGATTTGACTCACCAGCCCTAATGTGGTCCAGGTCCATACTCATGGAGCTGCATCATTCTGATGCAGTATGCAAGCAGGTTGGTTGGTGGTCATTAGAGGGCTGGGAAGCGGATTCTAGATGTCCAGCGAGTATCTGTCAGCAGACGTACCTGTTGGGTGAGTCTATCTTCTCTTATGTCAGTATCGACGTAATGGCCAGACGATGATGTCTTTACATTGAGAGCGCTCACCCACAGCATTCTACCAGCCAAACAGGCACATTAACAACAATAATTCACTTACTGGCGGAACTAGCCTAATCACTGTAATACCTGACAGGACAGATCTTCAGATGACAGTGTTGCAAGCTCGTAGAGTGAAGTGTAATAGCGGGGTGTAGTACAAGAAAAGTGCTGAGGAGTGTGACTGTGTGATCGAGGTATCACCATCTGCATGTTGCTCTGATCGTATCTACATGGGTGGTGGTAGAGGGGGAGGTTATCGTAGAGCTTCTTCTTTCCTCCTCCCAATACTTCTACCCCTAGATAAGATGGTCTGGGGGCCCTCCCTGTCGGGGTCCCCTTTTCAAGGGCGTGTGTGGCCTTAAAAAGGGCCGGCGAAAGTCTTGTTGTTGTGTGTGTAGGTCCTGTCTGCTGGTTGAGAGAGTGTGAGGCGAAGAACGGGTTTCTCGGGCGTCGTTGCGTAGGTTGAAGGGCTCGGTTGAGTCGTTGCTCCTTCTTCTTCAGACGCGAGAGGGCAGACTCGTCGTCCCCGCTGGCACCGCTGATGGTGGTCAGTTCTTGTCGGATGAAGAGATCGGTGATGGGAAGAAAGAAAGAAAGAATGAATGCTGTTTGTCCGTGCATGCTGGCCTTTATATGCGTACTCTTGGAGGGAGTCGTCCTCTCTGGATGGCCACCTGCTATCCCCTCCAGGAGTCGTCTGTCGCTCGCGGCTAGCGCCCTCTGTTGGGATGACTTTCCTGTGAGGCGCCTTTTGTAGGTAATGGTGGCCAACCGCCACACTCCCCATTTCATTAATTTTTATTCATTTAGTTTTAGTGTTTGGGTGTCACCATCTCATTCACAAAAAACTTCGTAAAAGAACATTTTTTTAACCTCCAGTCAGATTTGTGGGAGAATGGCTGATCTGATCAACCTCGTTCTTCTTTCACTTTGTTTGTTGTTTGTAAGGCGTGTAAGATTATGACCAGGAAATCCCTCTCATCTACCAAAAATTAGAGTACTTCTACTAATATGATGTGTGATGTGTAATGTAGTGCAGCCACTAAGTCATGTGCCGGTTAACTTGAATGTATCCTCTAGTGGGTTCATGGGGTGGAATTCTGAGGTTTGCCAAACGCGTAATTGGTATAAATCTCACATGTCCAGTGTGGTGACGAGGCCCCAGATTTTCTACAGGCTATTTGCAGTTAACATAGTTAGTTTGAAGGTGGTGTAGGGGTAACGATCTGAGGTTTCTTAAGCCAATTGTACAGCAGCTGAAATAATGTGGTAGGTGAAGTGCTATTGTGTCTAGAGGTTGTGGAGGAAATGTTTGAGACGAGTCACAACTGCAGGAGTTTCTAGGCTGTGGACAGAGGATCAGCCGTCATAACCACACTCCTAGGATCTTATAAAACGAAAGGTGTGATTTCCACCAGGGGTTTCCCATAATATACTCACTAGTTCTCAAGGATCACGCTTTCAAGTTCCACATCAACAACCCAACTTCAGTTGGGGCCAGATGGTGTTTGGCCCTGCAGATGGCACAAAGCTCCAAAGTCTAATTATTTGTTCTCAACCTCTAGCTACTGATGGGTTCGTCGCTGTCAGGCCCTATTGTACAAGCAATATGATTGATGACGTTGAGAGAGTTCCCTTTCCTCTCACAATAGACCGCTCTACACTGTGGCCACAAAATAGCCTAGATATGTTTTGTAGATGTTCACACAATAGATATTGCAGTTTATCTTACCCATTTGCTCGAAGTACAAACCACCGCTTTCGCCCATCTTCGTTTTCCTTCATTTTAGCTCTTCAAGCCACTTCTCACGTAATAAATTACATGTTCAAGGCCAGTGGAATCCCATTGTCTCACATAATGCACCGCACAGCTCACGTTTGGGGCTCCCCGAATATTTCTCACGTTGTCGACACGGAAAACACCGATTTCATATTCAACAGAACCGTCATTCCCGCCGAAAAAGTGAAAGAAATCGAAGAATTGGCGAATGAAATCAATTGGACTGACGGGACCAATCCATTCGATAATGCGGAGTTTGAAGAAGATTTGACTTGGAGAAAAATGGATTATGTTGTGAAGCAACTTGATAAGATTTGGACGTATGTCAGCAAAGAGAAAGTGAGTTCAAGTTCAGAACTTTGGCACAAACATTTAAAATTCTTTTGAGCTTGATCCAAAGAAAAGTGGACTTTACATTCGCCTAAGGTAATGAATACTAGATGTTGTGTTCCCTGAGCCTCAGACTATTCCAAATAGAGGAAATTAATCGATCACAGCTCATGACTGGACACACAAAGGCTGGCGACACTTCTCCTCTCAGTCCACCAACAATGAGCGAACAAAGTGATCAACCATTTCAATAGTTTGCCAGCAGCTAAGCAACCCAGTACCTCCTACTTGTGCTCTACGAGTCACTTCAATGTAAAGACAGTCTACTTCTGAGCAGGCAACCTTATAGTTAATGTACTCTCAAATAGGCGATATATTCTCTATTCGACGCTCTACTTTCACATAGGTGACATACTATCGTGACCTAATTGGCAATTTACTCTCAAGAGTGGCCTCACTAACAATTTAATCCTAGGGCAATGTACTTCCGAGTTGACGATCTACTGCCAGGTAATCAATCTACTTCCAGCACCAACCTGCCAATCTGCCTCGTTCTTAGGTAATGTACTTTCAAGCTGTCGATCTACCAGGAGCAATTGTTTAGAGCACAAGGAAAAGCCACGAATTAACACGAAGAAGCAGTACTTGTTTTCAGGAAACAGTATTTATAAGAGAAATGACAATCCGGTTTGTCCTGTTTCCCAGTGGGGTCCCTGTGGCTTGAAATCCCCATACTTTGTCTCATTCAGTTCTCATAGAAACGGAGGATTAAATAAGAACACTCCATTGTTATTGGTCTCTACGCAGGAAAGAATAACAGAATGGCAACAACGGGAGCCATACGTCGCTACAATAAGAGCAACTATGGAAATCATCAGTCACTGGTACAGCAAAACCTTACCACAAATGCCGATATCAGTCGGAATAAACACTTCAGGTAAGTAGAAGACAAATATTATTAAGATATTTAAACAGAATTAGAACCACAAGAATTTAGTGCTGAGATCCAGTGAACAATCAGGTGGCACTTACTCTGTGTGTCTTTCATAAATACAGGAGTTCGAATTACCTCCCTCGCTGAACCAAGGAACTTCTCAAGTGATAATCAGAGAGAGTACACGTATGGAATACGTGCGCTGGTTTACTAATTTATTACGTGGTGTAGAGCGTACATCACGATCAGTTTCCCTGTCGGTGCTTTACAGACCTCTAACGCGTCCAACAAGAAACGAAACTGTTTATTGGGACGGCGGATTCGTGGGTATCTACACACTGAATTTACCTGGGTTGCTAATCTCACAATGATTTATTAACTCTCATGATAGCAGAACACCATGGAGGAAGAGACTGGCCCGACCACCCTCCCCGCAAAGATGAAAATTTGCAGCACATCACCTAATTCTAAAGGACAGTGCTGAGTGTCGGTCCGTGCCTTTTCGAAGTGGCCTGGAAAATGGCCAACGAAGTTTCGCACTTTCTCACTCTCTGCCGGTTGCCGAGACGTGAGGCGAGGGACTCGGTTGAGTAATAGCTTCCCAGGCGCCTTTTGTAGGAGAATTAAGCACTGAGCATTAAGAGAAGGGAGATGAAATACCCAGACACAGTAGGCTGTGGGATTGTTGGAGAGAGCTGTAATGATTCCCAGTGGGAGTATCACTCCTGAACACTACAGCAGAATGTTTGAAAACAGAGATGAATAACTTTCAGAAGGGCTAAGAGAAGTAAAAACAGATGCTACGGGAGTAAGAGAGAAGTGTGTGAGGGTCAACAGTGCAACTCACAAAGCTGCTAATACCCATCACATCTGAATATGGAATATGCGAGGGATACGAATCGTCATTGCTATTGGTTTCATTATTAGATCTGATTCCACAAAATGGAGATCATCCTTCAACCATTGACGAAGCAACATCTGACTGGGAGGGTAAACCAATATTAGGAATTTGACTATATCTGTAATGAAGTAGGGGAATACGAGGATTTTGACCTGTTTTTTGTACTCCCCCCCCCCCCCCGAGGGCATGCGGGCAAGTCCACTGCAGCCATGTGTGGGCCTATTGCGACTCTAGCCCTTCCTTAGTAAAAGGCGTCGTACATATCCGCCCCCTTTATGAAGCCGAGTACGTCCTTCACCGCAGCTTCCGCTATATGGGGCTCAATAATCCCCTGGGCAAAGTATCTAAAGCGTTTCACTGCTAAGGCAGGGCACTCACATAGGATGTACCCCGCCGTCTCGTCCTCCTCACCACAGAGTCTGCATTCCACCACCTCTGAGATGCCCATCTTGTTGAGGTGATACCTGAGTGGGGAGTGTCCAGTGAGGAAGCTAATCAAGACCCTCAGATCCCTCCTGGAGAGTGTCAGCATCGCCTTTGCCCTTTGACCAGAAGGCGTAACAAGCCTTTTTGATTGTCTAAGTCGTGGCTGACGATGCCAATGGGCGTTATTTTCCTGTGTCTCCCATTGAGCCACCAGACGGTTCAGGAGACTTTTGGTCATACCTACGTGAGGTTCAGGCCCAATGGGTAGGGCTTCTGTGCCCTTCTTCGCAAGGTGGTCAGCCTTTTCATTGCCCTCATGCCCCTTGTGAGCCGGCACCCAGATGAGGGAAAGCCTATTGTGGGAGCCGAGCTGCTTGAGCACATGAAGGCATTCCCATGCCCGCCTGGACCTAAAGCTATAGGCTGCGATGGCCTTTAATGCGGCCTGGCTGTCTGAGAAAATGTAGATCCGCTTGCCCTTGAGTCCCTTAGACAGGATCTCTTCCGCGCAGATCTTTATAGCTAGGATTTCAGCTTGGAATATCGTGGTGTACGTTTTTTGTACTTACATAACGTATGTCTTACGAGCTTCACCCCTGTTTCTGCTAAAGCGTGATGTGGGCGGCTTGATGTTAAAATAAGTACTCCTTGAATGTTTTACTGCTGAACGGATAGTTATCTGTAATGACCTCGTCTGGGAAGCTAAATCATGAGAACTTCGATTCCCATCTTTTTACAACATGAAGGGCGTATTTACGTTTTAGTCTCCCAAATTCAACCTTGACACGAAGTCAGTTAGAACGATGTGCAATTTCGAGTTAAACTCCAGTATACTCCATCCTAACTTTGACTATGCGTGGAAAACCATCAGTGGTATCACAAACTCGGCTTTCTTGGTAAATCATACATGACGCTACATAATTGTCTATGTCTACTGGCATGCCAGGCCAGAAGAATAACCTTATAGCTTTGGATCTAATTTTTCCACCACCATTGGGCATGGAGTTTCATTTACAACTTTTTTTGTTGACTATTGGAATGACTTCTATCTTGGTAAAATACTCCTTTATCTTTTCATACCATCTTACTTCGCCAGTTGGTTTATTTGGTCAATCTGGTCGAATGTAGGAGAATACAATCTTAAGGGTTGAATAACATTGGGTGGCGTTTTGGGCGTCATAGAACTAATTACGTTATTGTAGCGGGACGAACAGAGCTCTTCGATTTCGCAAAGGCTCGTCTGGGGCATTTGTGCTCACTAGGCACCACAAATGCCCCGATTTGCTTGAAACTGTGGTGCCAACAGTCAAAACTGAGCTGTTCTCTCGTCAATGATTCGTCTTTGTTCGTTCCCACCCAGTTCCCTGTTTATGGTGGTAAAAACTTCCCCGAAAACTCCTTGTTTCAACAACTACTCAACACCTGACAACATATTACGTTTGAATACGTGGGGTATACGAATGAGCATTAGACACACAAGTAGCAATTGATTTAATCGGCTGGTCATAGATAGTTAGGTGGAGGGGATGACAGCAGAGTGGTCAGGTGAAGGCACGAAACTTGTTACATCATCACAGTACGGCATTAAGCGTCTAGTAACCTACTACCAGTACAATATGTGAAAGACAGTGGTGGGACCAATAGAAACGAAGATGAGGAAAAACTCATTGACTTGACACAGTGAATCGGACTCTCTTGGCCCACACAGCCTAAGTGTCAAGCAGTGTAGAGACCTGGCTGCTTGCTCACTCAGCTTTCCTCGTTACAAGGACCAGGCAGTGCCTCCCAGCAATTCCCTGTCAAAGAGGCCACACTCATTGTCCCAAATTGATCTCTTTGCCAAGATTATGCACGTAATTCCCACAGACATGGCATTTCAATACAGGGCTCAGATATAATTTAAATTTACTCTTTCTGTATAAATTAGAAAAGGAAATAAATAATTCTTTTAAAATTTGATACCTTAAAACACTAATAGCGTTTTTTCAAAATGATGGAAGTGGCCACTCGTGTGGGGAATTCACTGTTTCCTAAAAGTCTTGCTGATTTGTGTGTTTTTTGTGATATGTAAATGAGAAAAACGAAGTAACATTCGGAAGTCAGCGACTATGAGGATGCCCCTTGTTGAGTGTCACCTGGTGTGAGATTGGCAGTGGATGAACACTAAATGACAACTGGAATTTATAGGTTTTGATAGTTGCATGTGTTGCGTGGTTGGTAATACTACATTCATGAAACTAAGCAGCTAATTGTAGAAACTAACCAACGTCTTACTTGCACCCCTCACCCACCAGTTAAAAACTATAGCTGTCACGTTGCGCAGCTCTTTTCCTATCAGTACTTTTCCCAACAGGATTGTTTGGTTTCTACAGTTCTATCTACTTTTGACGAACCTTTCACGTTTCCCACCACACAATCAAAGCTGTGCAAGTTTGTCAATCAAACTTCCTTCACCTTTTAGACTGAAAGTAGTAAGAATCCTCAAAGGAAATTTCCTCTGGAGACAATCTGTGTGTTCGGGAGATTGGTTTCGAATCTAAACTAGATTCACCATCAGTCGTTCGACATCAATTGGAGATGGACAAGAAACTTCATTGCCCCCGTAAGATACTGTTTCGTATCTATCTTCTATAATACATGATTTGGCACGACTGATGGTGAATTTAGTAGAATTTCTTAACTAGAAACCTCATTCTGGAGCCACACAGTTCTTTGAGGAAACTTGAAGTTATCACTCAGCTACTAACTACACACCTTGTATTAGAACTCAATATATGGGACTGATGAAAAACTGGTAGAAATTTGTGCAAACAGCACAATTTCCCAACTAATGAAGTGAAAGTTCACCTACTGGCCACTGGCAAGTCAGGTACACCAAGCTTTATAAAGGATATACCAAGTGAGTCCATATCCTGACCAGCTGTGTGAGCTCTCAGCCTCTCTCAATAACATTGTACGCAAAACAGCTACTCGCTGTCTTACAATAATTTGTCTTACGAGCTGTGCAGCTAAAGGAGCATTATCAAGTTTGTAAGAAAACAAAATGTAAATAGAAAGTTCAAGTGCTGTTGGTACAGCTCATCTGAAATCATAAATCATCTAAGAGGGTTGATAACTGTGTCACTGTGAGAGTTGCAAATGACCCTATACAAAGACGCCTTTAGTATTAATATCATAAACATACATTTTAATATTAATACATAAACTTAAATGTTGATAAATTGGTGTATAAATACGAATACTTACTTCAAAGTGCTGACGTAAGTTGTTCCAGCAATGTTTTCTACTTCTAGCCTTTTGTAACTCTCTGTACTGCTTTTTAAGGAGCACACGGATTCCCAAAAGGGCTAGTAGTCTCAGTCCCCGCGCTTGTTCGAGACAACGACCATCGAGGATGGTACGACTTCAAATGGTGCGAAGGTTGTCGAAGATCTTGGGACATGGACCTGAGGCCTCGCTGGGAGCCTTCACTATGCCCTCACAAAACGCTTCACAAGTTGACTTCTGTTGACTTTTGTTGCCATCAAAGGAACCCGGATATTTTTTTACCGAGCGACAACCTTCTCAGTGTCGAAGAAATGGCCTACTCCATCTCTGCAGTGTTTGCTTCACTCGATCCAACCAGACGTCTGCTTAATAAACTTCTCGGTGAGTCTCACGAAATATTTTGAGTTGGTGATAGTGCACTTGAACCGTCCAAGGAAGGGTGCTGCAGCAATCCTAGTCAGCCTAGGGGCCTGGTAACCCAATGCGGGTTATAAAAAGCGTGGCTTGTAGCTGTGAATGCCGTCAATCACGAACAGGGCAGCAATAACGTTGATGAAATACAAACAAAATAATTTTCAAAAGGCGAATATATTCAAATTTTACAGTTGTGCACTGTTGAGTGTACCGGGGAGGTGACAGGATGGCACAGTACGAATAATGACATCACCAAGTGAAAACATAATGTGGCATATGTGCGGGAGAATGGCGAGCTTGTCGCCTGAGGTTTCCAAATGGTTGGTGAAGAATGAGACCAATCGTATATTATTGGTTGGTCACTAGTGGAATCACTATCAACGAAAGTAGTGGTTTTTAACTGCACGATCCAGAAAGGAAAGGGTAGCGCTACAATACAGGGTGTATCTAGACAGTGCTCCTTGTGATACAGCGGCATCTCTGGGTTGGTGTTTCCCCTTGAGCTGATACCACGAATACAACGTCTTAAATATAAACTCCTGAATATAAAGGTAGACGAGCAAGTAGAGGTTATTGGGGAAACAGTACCTTGATTTGAGAAGTAAACCTTTTTGACATCAAAATACGCTGCATGACATCCTCCTTCCCCGTGTTATTTCTTCATGATAAAACTTGGGACTGCTATTGCACCAAGCAGGAGTGGTATTTGGTATGGGTTGTGAAACGCACACAATGAGGAAGTGCAAAGCGTTTGAAGGTTTTATGAAGTATTTGAGAGTAAGCTTATTGATCCGTGCGAGGTGGGGTTGTGTTTGGACTTATTTGCTTTAGGAATCACAAATATACTGTCACATATAGCGGGTAACGCATCTCTTATTTGCCGACTAGTAAAGAGAAGAACTGAATAGGAACTGCTGTATGTCTGGAGAGGTACAGTGAACTTCTAAAGCCCATCTTGCAGTAGTCCATTCTGCGTGGAAACTCAAAAAGGGCCTGTACTGCCAACAGAGCAGTGGCAATACTCTACTCACGACGCAGTAACTGCACTGAGCTTGACAGTTGAAAAGGCCTGAAGTAGCCCAATGCACTGAAATGTATACCCAATAGAATGAGAGGTGGAACAGGATGAGAGCTGTGCAACAAAATCAAAATAAAAGAAAAAAATGCTCGTAGAAAAAAGAATTTCTGAATGACGTGGAGGAGGTAACGGATAGCCAGCCTGGGTAATAAAGAGGGGTTGCCCTAGTCATGCAAGGGCGAGAATATAGTGGTGAAGAGTGTGTTCTAGCGCAGGAAAAAACTGTCCTGTGCTCGCTTTACAACTATGTGCATGTTCCTCCTGTCTGTCATCCTTCCCTCTCTGGTTTATCTGTTCCTTTAGAGATGGAAGGAAGAGATAGGTAGTAACATGTGAAAACAGGAAGGAGATTGAATTGTCGTGAGTGAGGGGTTAGTGGCTACAACACGCCCCATTAGCCAATTTGTTCCTTTACGAGAAGCCCATTTCTTCCTCCATTCTTCTTATTATCTCTTTCTCCAAAAAATGCGCGCAACGTAGGAAAAATTGTGCTTGGTATAGGCCAGCGTGAAGGCCCCTATTGGTAAGCTCAGACCTGACTGCTGTTTCAAAACTTGAGACGCTCCTTTCCACGACCTTCGATGAAGCAGAATGCGACCGTTTTCGCCAGCCAGAAACTACAAAAAGTGCAGTCTACAGGGAGAAGAAGAAGAGCTGCTCACCAAATTTTCAGTGTTTCATAAGGAACTTGTATGTCCCACAACCCTTTGACAGTGGTCCCTGTCTCTCTTAAAATTTACTCAACACTCGCTCATCAAGCGCTTTCAACTCTGCAACCAACCAGTTCAATAAAGAGGCCTGTCCATGAGTTCAGTTTTTTTTAGTCCCCACTCAATGATCTTTTCATTTGCCATGTCAACGGGTTATTGGCCTCAGTGAGTTGTTAGTGCTGGAGTGCCAGCTTCTTTTATTTTAATGAAAGTTTGTTATAACATAAAACTCGTGCCTGACTAGTTTGGATCACCCTAGTTTTAAACTAGCCTGCATAATCACTAAAACTTCAAAGTAACGATTAAACCTGTTTTAACAGCTACAGACAAAACGGCACAGCGTACAGAGCTGACAAAAGATGAGGCGGTTCAGAACATAAATCCTGCTGTCGATGACTTTGCAGCTCGCATTAGAAAGAAAAAATACAAAATTATGAAGAAAAGCCAAAAAGCCACTTTCGGAAGAGTGTTAGCTCTGAAGAAGAAATATGCAACACTTACTGCCACCGCAAACACAGTAGAAACCTCAAGGAAACGAAGTTCCAGAAAAAACCGAATTCTTAGTCTCGTGGCTGCACTCACTGGTAGACAAGACCACGAAGCAAAAACTACAGGTTTGTCTAAAAAACCTAATACAGGTTAAACATTTTGTCGCCCGTTTTAAATTGCTGTAACTGTCAACAATATCCTGTTGAACCAGCTGCAGGTCAAAACGTAGGACTGGCAATAGCAACGAATCACGGTGTGTAGTAAGACTCCTCAGTGGTTTCGATTCCCCAACATAATCGGTAGAACTTCGAAACGTCGTCAACCCAACGCCCGTATTTTTCTAATAGACACGTTCAAATAACACGACAGTGCCATACAATTCTCATTCGTGGGAAAATGACGAGAACGACAGAATAAATTATCTTAAATCTCGATGAAAGCCTATTTTAACGCAGTTTTTTCGGTATAAATTTCACCCTAATGATTCTCAAAAAAAATTGAGGTGGTAGTTCAATAAAGTACCTCCACGATGAGCGTTTCGGTCCAGATTCCAGAAATTGCAGGATTCCGAGCACCGCCAGATAATTCCGAAGCAGTAAACACGATCCTTCTCATAAAAATCACGTTGACAGCTTCATGAGTTTCCTCTGCACTTATACTCGTACCCACGATAACGGTCGTGGGAGTAGGAGCAGCACAATAAATTCGGGTACCTTAAGCGCCTCCAGTGATTATGTGGGACGCTGTTATAAACCGAATGAAAAAGCAGCTTTGATTAGTTGTGAGAGTGAATAAAATCGCCGAATGGACGGAGGGCTAAGGAAAGTTGCGTGATGCGTCGCTCCGGATATTTTTGTACGCTTTGAGGTACACGTAAATTGTACGCAGTTATGTCGCCGTGAGCTCAGTGAGTCTTACAACTTGTCGTACATTCACTTGCATTTTGTCAATTCACTAGGGTTGATTTCTCCGGTTGAGTGCTTTCCAGATACTGTGTCGGAGCAGTATATCGCCCACGTTTTTTCCCCTCATTTCGAAGACAGCCCACTTTAATTGCGCAAAAGATTACTACAATGGAACGACGAGAACTAAATATTCCAGTCGCCTGTAAGAGCCTGTAGACGGCTGAGAGGGAATACAACCGATGAAACGATTAGGTTTGCTGTAGTTGTTGTCCCACGAGATCTTTCAATTAGTATACTTCGGCTCACTATAATTACTGTAATTTCACTATACGCAGTTCTACACATCTGATACTCATTCCATTCGACCCAGGATCTAAAAATACCAAACACGGCGTATTTGCGATTAAACTGAGGTTTGTTCATTTTTTTAACCGCTTTTTGCTCATAACAACCTTGGGCTTCGTCCGATCGGACTGCCGAGATGGCGGGATATCAAATGGGATTTTTGTGCGAAAGAAAGGATTTTTTAGACCACGTTAAAGGCACAAAACGGACCAGACGGCAGACGGACATTGAAGATTTAGAATCCCGATGTCTTGAAACGAACAGTATCAAATTTTGTGGGAGGGGTGGGGAGGGGGGGTTTAAAATGTTTAAAAAATCTCCCAAACATAAAGATAATTTCAACAGAAATGAAGAAAAATATAAAACAAATTTGATGTAAAATGAAAAACTGTTAAGCTTATTCATCATTTTGGAAATAATGGTAGACATTTGCATGGAATTTTGTGGACGCTTCAACCACGGGTCAGCGTCCCCACAACCTGATCTCTGCAATTGAAACAGCTCACTCAAACGTAACACTTTTGTGCATAGTTACCACTTAGGAACGAGTAGATGAGTCGCATCACGCTGACCAATTTTGAAAAGCTATACTATAAATATCATACTCGGGTTAAAAAATAATATAGAAAATTGTTCAGAGACCAAGTGTTGTGTGCAACTAACACAAGAATTATATGGGCTATTTGAAAAATACGGTTGAGCAGTAGAGGAAGTGCTGAGAGACAAGGGAAGTGTTCGGTTTTGACTTATTACTTGAATGACTTTATTTGTGGACTGTATTTTCAGTATGATGCTAAAGGGGGTCAACATCAGAAGCAGTTTATTTCTAAACTTAGCACATAGGAAGTATGATTGACTCACCAAACTGGCGTCTGCACTGCCACGTTCCCTGGGCCCAGGGTGAAGTCGTATTTCCGCAAGGAACAATCGCCGCACGAATACTGTCGTCCACAATGACGTGTGTGGAGACTTGATGCGAGCACCACAAATAACTAAAATCTGTCCTTTTTGTAAATGGGAGCGAAACGATCCTGGAACGCACTTTGGCACCAGGTACATTTGAAAATGAAAGAAACAAAAATTCATCAGAGCGCGCAATCACTCTTCCAGTGCGATTTGAATCAACATAATTGTCGTTGCCAACACGATAGTTACAATTATACATACCCCCGACCTTAGAACAACGTTCCAACCAAACAAAATCAAAATTGAGCCACTTCTAATTATAGACGAGAAAGGTGGATAATACAATTAAGCACCCTTTTTTTAATTATTATTCTTTTAGAGAATTAAAAAAAAAAGAATTTACTTTTATTAAAAAGAAAGGACTACTACGCATTCTTGAACTGGTTCTCCAATATATTGCCCAGGTGTGTTCGCGAAATAATTAAAGGGTGAGTAGGATAAAGGAACATATAGGAAGGAAAATTAATCGATATTCACTCCAAGGGGGATGTCATGGAGACTTCGGCGTAGGAAACGAGGCCCTCGGTAAAGTAAGCAAAATCAAATTTTCTAAATTACGATAACCAACGATAAACTGTAAAAACATACCTAGGGCTACTGACAGTACTTCATTTCTGAGGTATTGGAAGAGGGCAAAGTTTTGTCATGTGATCGAACTGTGCCCCAATTTAACTTTGGCGACTCTGACAATACCATCCAAACCTGGGAAAACCTTCGACACTCTACCTAAGCACCGGCGGCAGGGGGGCAAATTATCGTCCTTTATGACCACAAGTTGATCCACTTGAATGTTGTTAGAAGTTTTTGTCCATTTTCCTCGAATTTGTAGAGTATTCAAATATTCCCTTTTCCATCGCTTCCAATACGATCTTACTATTTTCTGAATTAGTTCCCAGCGTCCGACCAATTGAACATTTTTAGATTCCATATCTGGTAACATTTTAACGGGCTGTTGTAATAAGAAGTGGCCGGGGGTCAGGGCTTCACAATCCGACGGAACACTGCTGATGGGTATCAAGGGTCTTGAATTTAATATGGATTCGACCTGTACTAATGATGACTGTAGTGAGGTGCCGCTTACAGCTCTAAATATTGGCCTCCCGTATTCCACCCATGTGGGGGCTGTTTCCTGGGGGCACCTTCCAAGTGATATTTCGGTCGGCAAGGTAACAAAGAGCTTGATCATTATACTCGTCAGAAGATGCAATCTTTTACCAGAAAGAAATCGATTTCTTTTTCAAAGATTCTGAGGTGTAATTACCTAAGCCAGAGATGTCAAACTCAATTTTACGGAGGGCCATATATTAAATTTAGAATGTGTGGATTCAAATTTAAAAAATATACAGAACGGACAGTTATTTAATCAGTGTATAATAGTATCGTGTTGTTAAAAATCGCTTCTCTAGGCAGGGCTGCCCTTGAAATTACTTATAAACGTAGAGTGCGCATCGTAAAACTTCCGTAGAGGAATCGAGTGATTCTCTTAAAAAAACGTGATTCTTCTTTCTGTGACACATAGCACTCGCTGGCCGCATCTTTGACACGACTGACCTAAATGTTTAGAAGGGTTAAAAGTAACCTTCAATCAAGTTACCCACGTCATAATTCTTCTTGATATTACAGCACCAGCAGTATTGGACAAACTGTTGGACGTTGTAGATGGAAGGTACGCAGATACAATTCCCATAATCCATCACTACGTTAAGAAAATATTCAACGAGAAACACAAAAAGACACAAAAAAACTTGAACGCAGCGATAGACAAATTGAACCAGATGGTAGAGAAGAGCAAGAAAAACAAGCAGATGGACGATGGAAAGCAGCTGAACGAAGCAGAGTCGGAAACACAGATCCTTGACAGAGTCAGAAGGAAGTCCGAAGCGTCATTAAAAAGCGGCGACGATTTGGATAATCAAGTATCGTCCAAAAACTTTACCAGTACGTATCCCTTCCAGTGCTTAGGCGTAAAGATACATACTCGTTGCATGTTCACAGTTCAAGTAGTCGTTAGAGGCAAAGCCTGCCAATACTGGTTGAAAGCTTGCTGATTGCGGGATTTAAAACTGGGGTAGTAAAGCCATGGGACTGATATAGCCAGGTAACATCACTAAATAAGTTTTGTGGAAAGAATGTTGGTCTCAAGCCTGATTCAGATTTGCTCCTTTAGAGGGTGCAACACCCTTGTAGACCTACGAAACGATTGCTTCATGAGGAGGTAACGTGTCCAATGGGGAGGTGTACGGCAACTTACTTGGAATTGTGGCGTGTTAAGGTCTGACCTGGAGCTACTCAAACAAACAGTTGTGGTTCTTGAGGAAAGAAACTGCGTGAAACTAGTTTGTAAAAACGTTACGTGGGGTCCAGAGTCTGAAGAACGATAAGATTCAAACACTCATTTATCAAGGCCAGCTTTGTCGGCATAAGCTCGTAGATGGAGTTTGCGAGAGGCAAACTCCTCGTAGAACTGGTACATACGCAATCCCCATGTTTGTCGTATGGGATTCATCTGAAGTGAACTACCTGACTGACAGTGAGTCACAGTGGGCTAAGAACTGCTCTAAATGAGCTGTGCATGTAGTTCTCAAGCCTATGAAAATCTCTATAAAGGTCAAAAGAAAGTCAGAGAATTCAGAGATACATCCCTTATCAACTCCAAATGCTCTTTGAAAGATTAGGATAGAAAATGCACGCTCTGTTCAACAAATAGCACTTACAAGGGCTGACAAACTTTCATCATACTTTCTACACACAAAAGGTCTTGAGTCAAACACTAAGTAGTGGGAGTGGATCCTTGATAGAGCTGTGTGCACTCAGTTATCTGAAGGCCTGCAGAGCAGATGCTTCTCAATCGAGTTTAAGAGATTCCTTTCAGGAGCTACAGAGTGCTGACATGTTCCAATGTCCATGTAGCACAACCTTAAGTTGGTTTATTTTATGAGGGACGCCCCTAATGACTTCTACTGTTGGTTCCTCAGCTATCAGTCAGCTTTCGACAGTAAACAAAGTATTCAAAATGCAAACATTGGGCTGACGTCTTCAAAAACATGCTTACATCTTCATGTTTGCTGTAGTGTGGGTGCCACACGACTAAAGGCAATTTATCTTAGTGAGCGCTGGGGTTTAGAGGAATTGATTTTCAGAAATTGACAACCATTTCAGAATAGTTCG
This sequence comes from Pachypeltis micranthus, assembly GCA_020466155.1. Lineage (NCBI taxonomy): Eukaryota > Metazoa > Arthropoda > Insecta > Hemiptera > Miridae > Pachypeltis > Pachypeltis micranthus. The sequence continues at coordinate 48,994,908 of CM035769.1, forward strand.
GGGGAAAAGCCCTGACCCCCCTGGAATACACCTGATACAACTGCCACAAGGATCAATGACCTTCACCTCCACGATGAGCACACTGTTCATCTGGGACCATTGACACTAAGTCCTAGTACTGAGGTAGGGAGTATTAGCTTGGGAGTAGTCGTCAAACATGATTCTGAAAACCAGGAGACAAGTCCACTCTAGTAGTATCTGTGGTGACATTAGAAGACTCGAAGACTTGTTCACACTGGTAGGCAATAGTTCAACCAACCTCCACGTCTTTCTTCTCATTTAAACACTTCAGACCAATGGAATGAAGTATGGAATAGTACCAGTACAGTTCAAGACTTTACTGCTCCCAATATCGAGATGTTTATAGAACACTTGTCGATCAAGTACATACCGCACAGAGGGAAATAGACTAATTATGTGAGGCGAGATGTGTGCGGTTCCTGATTCCACAGCTGCCGTTTCACTCTCTCATTATTCACTTTCATTTTCAGATCAGCGTAAAGCGAGCAAAAATACAAGAGTTAATGAAGAAGAAGACGAAGACACTAAAGAGTTGGGATATGAGAGTAGCGATTTGGTGATGGAACAGGAAGGTGAACATGAAGAACTTCAACGACCAGAAAGTAAGTCGAATGAAAAACTAACTGTACATACTGAGGAAACATCGCTCCACTCCTCTAAAAACCTAATTACATTTGCCAAACCACTAATAAGCACAACTAAACCATCAGGTTATACCAAAATTCTGTGGGGACATGGGGCTCCAACAAGTCTGTTTCCTTATCAAAGTGACTGTTGCCTCATGAGAGAGTTAAACCACTCCAATGTCATGGAGGTTGCTGTTTCGCTATCATGCATGAGCCCAACTGCTAGCTCAGCATCCAGATCTGTTGAGATACAGCAGGCTGTCATTAAGCGAGTCTCCCTGTACCATCTAGGATGCGTTCTTAATTTGGTTTCCAACTTATCTAAATGTCTACTTGGGTGGTAAGTTTCAAAGAGAGAGATCAACTGGGGCCACATTACTTTGTCATAACCTTCTTCGCAAACTGGTTAGAAATCACAGAAAACTGGAACCCATGCCTCCACTGCCTTCTTATGGCACCCACTTGCTTCTCTAATTACCCTCAAATACACCTATTGGGTTGATTCACCCATCCATAGCCTCGGCCTACCCTGTTCTCAGTCAGACTGATCTAACTTGTCCAGGCCACCCACATAACAGCAGCCTCGAGCTCATCCACGAATAAGTTAGCTACCTGATTATGGTGCTGCTTGCTCAAGAGCTACAGATCAACACTCCATCAATGCCCTGGAGGATGAGAACCATCATCAGCCACAGTGACTAGCCTCTAACAGGGCCTCCCTAAACAGACTGCACTACCAGGCAGATGAGCCATCTCGTTCCCTGTGATCACAGCATGCACCTTACCTGAGCACTCCCTCTTCTTGTGGCCTTGTTCTCCGCAGTGGTAGCAGAGACGCACTTCTCCCCTAGAGCAGACCCTACAAATGACCTATCCAATTCTTACTGTGTTCTTCCTTCTTAACTTCCTTGGCTTCTATCTTAATAATGGATCTTCTTGCTCACACACATTAGTATTTATTAGAAACACCTCAGTTTCACCCACATTCACTGAAAGTCCCACGATGGAGCTGCCAGGATATCCTGCATGACCATTGCCCAGATAAAACACCCAATCTCAACAGATGCCAAAGTGATGGCAAGTTTGACCACACCATGATCACCAAGGGCCTCTAGGACGTTATTAGCAAACCTTTTCAGGTCTGCAGTCTGGTGGCCCAATTCAATCAGAACATCACCCTTAGTAGTTCTAACATCACTAACCTCTGCACCAGTGAATGTAGTAGCTGGCTTGAGAATAATGGCATCAGTGTTCCTTCTGTCCTTTGATGCGGGCTGTCATTCTCACCCACCTGGCTCTTATCCCTCTGGCTGATTTCCCTTTCACAAAATCCTGCTGCTTATTCCCCTGCAGCTAGGGTGTCAGGCCAGGAAGCAGTGTTCTTCGATCAGCCCCCAGCTCCTCTCTCCTTGCCCTTCTTCTTTTTTTCTATTTAGTCCAATTTCCCTCAACCTCCAATGTGGTCTTCACAGAAAGATTAGCTGCTTTATTAAAGTTTACGTATCTACCCTATTGCTTTAATTAGCTGCTTTGTTTGAGATCGACGAAGCTGATACCAAATGCACCGGTGTTTGGTCATGCCCTTCCATGGGGGGGACGCTGTCGCAAATATGATGCAGTGCCATGTTCTTCATCAGAGCATGCTCTTTTCCAATACTGTGTAGCTTCCAGAGCTCACTTGACCTTCATTTTCATTTAGCAGGCGTTTTACCACCTTCGTGGCTGCTCAAACTGCCTTCAGCGCCTGCGAGATGCCTCTTCATCATCCTGCTGACTAGTAATTACCCGGGAACAGTTACGGTATGCCTAGCCTCCTTCCAGATAGCTGCCAATCCCCTTCCCCTCCAGCATGATCAGTGGAATGACATCCGCTCAAGTGAATCACTCCTCGGCCACGATTCACCTGCCACATTTCCACCTTCTGTGGAGATCGTTGGAGGTCATTAGAGTTTCATTCTAAGGTCATACGGTTGCAGCCAGAACTTAACACGACACCCGCTGACCTTTGCTTGACTAGTGTTTTAGATCCCGGTTAGTTTTGTGAAATGGTTAGCAACTAATGGCTAGCAATTAAGAGAAGCAACCGAATAAAAAAAACGTTAATTCCTACCACATTCACATAACTGGACCGAAATTTTAATTGGATTAGTTTCTAGTGCAACAAATTTCGCTGAATGTTCAAAGATGCTGAAGAAAGTTGTAAGGTGCGTTGCACTAATTATTTTACTTGAAGTTGTACTTTTGTGAAGGCCTCTTCGTAATGACATCAATTTAAAACGCCGGGCTCACTATTGGGCGGGTATAGTGAGGCGTACAAAGATGGGGCTTGTTGCTAATTTCCTCCCCCCTCCTCCTGGGAGCTCTCCTTCCCTTTTTTTTTTTTTTTTGACCCGAGGGCGTGTGGAACAAGTCCCTTTGTCACTGCGGCCGCATATGGGCCTATTGTGACGCTGGCTCTTTCTTAGTAGAAGGCGTCGTACATACCCGCCCCCCTTAGGAAGCCAAGTATGTCCTTCACCGCAGATTCCGCCATGATTTGGGGTTCAGTGGTCCCCTGACCGAAGTATTCAAAGCGTTTTGCTGCCAAGGCGGGGCATTCACATAGGATATGCTCTGCTGTCTTGTCCTCCTCACCGCAGAGTCTGCATTCCACCACCTCTGAGATGCCCATCTTGTTGAGGTGATATCTGAGTGGGCAGTGCCCGGTGAGGAAGCTTATCAGTACTCTCAGATCTTGTCTAGAGAGTGTCAGCATCACCTTCGCCCTTTGACAGGAAGGCATGGCAAGCCTTTCGCCTGTCTTAGTCGTGGCTGGCGATGCCAATGGGCGCCATTTTCCAGTATCTCCCATCGAGCAACCAGACGGTTCAGGTGACTTTTCGTCAGACCCACGTATGGTTCAGGCCCGATGGGTAGGGATTCTGCACCCCTTTTCGCGAGGCGGTCAGCCTTTTCATTGCCCTCACACCCCCTGTGAGCCGGGACCCAAATGAGGGAGAGCCTCTTACGGGCGCCGAGCTGCTTGAGCGCATGGAGGCATTCCCATGCCAGCTTAGACCTAAAACTATAGGCTGCGATGGCCTTTAAGGCGGCCTGGCTGTCTGAGAAAATGTAGATCCGCTTGCCCTTGAGTCCTTTGTTCAGGATCTCTTCTGCGATCTCTTGGGTTTTACCCATTGTTCGCGGCTGCTTATTCAGTTAGTATGCTGACCTTATTCACAGCTGGCCGCAGACATGCCCCTGGGGACAACGCCGTGGCCGTTCCACTATCCACAACCCGTGGTCACGCCTGGCAGCATGGGCATGCTCCTGGGAAGATAACCCAGAACCAGGTCTCCTTCTATATACTTCGTTTATTATTTATATTTGTAGCTGTACGTAACTTACTGGCTGTGAATCCTGCTATTTTGGATCAACGTGGCTTTCTATTCACTGCAGGACATGGTATTTGTAGAGCCGAAGGGATAACGCAATAGAAATATGGGTCGGTAGTTATGAGCTATGTCTGGATTTTTAAGAAGTAGTGCTTTAGAGGGACGAGTATTTTGGTGTTGACAACATTTTGGAGATCATACGAACACTAATCAACACTGGATAACAGTCAATACAATTGTAATATTACAGGCGAATGGGACTTGGACTTGGAAGTTAAGAACGACGTTTTCCTGACGAAGTTATTGGATGCCATTACTGATGACGACATTCCTCGTGAGTGCCCAGTAATCTCGTGACATTAAACAATTCACAAAGTGACTGTTAACTGTCAGTGTTCTGGTTGAATTCTTGTTGCAGTCGTGAAAAGGTACAAAGAGCAGTTGAAGAGTCAGTATATCCCAAAAGACATCAGTAAACCGAGTAAGTGGTTCTATAAACTTCCTAGATGTAGTATAGATTTGAAGTGTTGTATGGTGACTCTTGTTTTTTACTCCAGGCGAGTGGATGAAGGATCCTCAAATTTTCCAAAGGGCAGAGGACTTCTTCAGTGATCAGTCGGTTGAAAATCCGGGAAGGACGTACTTGAAGGAGTACAGTGAGTTTGTTGTCTTAGTGTTCTTCACTTATTACACGAAATTAGGCTCACGAGACTTGCATTTGTGGCAAGTTCTCACTTGAGTGTCGTCACAACTTCCAGTCGGTGAGTAGTCTTGTCAAGATCCACAGCTGGTGTTTTTCACCTGCTGACATCTACTGCAGTCTGCTGAACGGAGCAGATATTTGGATGTTATCTCTCCAGTGGCAACTGAACTGTGGGGAAGCTTCAGGCCAGAGAGCTGAAGTGAAATGATGTTCATAACTAGCCTAGTCGTTGACCTGGGGCCTAGCAGCAAAGAGTAGAACGAGAAAGTGCTGTAGGCCACTACTCAGAACAAGGTGCCTGCAGACTCTGGGGCCCAGTCGCGGGCCGCCAATAGTGATTGAGTTTATATTGAGAATTGTGGAACGCTTGCCTAACTGGACGTGGCTCAGGAAGGGCAGAAGGCATCAGAAGAACTTCAAACTTACCCAATTTCCAAGTTCGTTAAGACCAATGGGGAAGACTCATTCACCAAGTGCTGCACCTATTCAGATGATGCAGAAATCAACATGATATTTCCTTAACAGATCACCAGAATGAGAGGCCACATGACGCCTGAAGTAGCAGTTCTGCACAAAATGAATCGAGGGCTCTTCCTGCAGAGGCAGCTGGAGGGAACTGTTGCATGCAACCAGCTTAGCCTGGCATAAGGAGTGTACTGAGGCAAGTTAGGACATGCTTTTGAAGAGCTGCTGACTCAGGCAAAAATTACGGCAATCGCGCCGGAGCTCCGATCCACAATCCTCCACTAACGTCGAGAATTATGAACGAATGTGGACCACGGGCAGATGAGCCATCTCGTTCCCTGTGATGCCTGCACATAGCACAGCATGCACCTTACCTGAGCACTCCCTCTTCTTGTGGCCTTGTTCTCCGCAGTGGTAGCAGAGACGCACTTCTCCCTTAGAGCAGACCCTACAAATGACCTATCCAATTCTTACTGTGCCCTTCTTAACTTCCTATCTAATCTTAATCTATAATAATCTTAATAATGGATCTTCTTGCTCACACACATTAGTATTTGTTAGGAACACCTCAGTTTCACCCGCATTCACTGAAAGTCCCGCGATGGAGCTGCCAGGATATCCTGCATGACCATTGCCCAGATAAAACACCCAATCTCAACAGATGCCAAAGTGATGGCAAGTTTGACCACACCACGATCACCCAGTGCCTTTAATAGGAGTCAGTCAGTACATCTCCCCCCTCGTCTTTAACCGCTGCTCCTGGAGCGGACTCTTTTAAGGAACGAATTTATGAGAGTTGAGCGAATCCCCGGAAAATCCGATCTTTGATTCGAGAAACGAAGGGGCTACAAGGAAAGTCTTTTCTTTCACATTGTAGTAGGCGCGTCGCCCGTTTTATTTCCCTTCGTGCTGGAACTTTCACAGCGTCAGCAAATCCCAGACCCGAGGATTCGTCTCATTATTTCTCTCTTAATTTTTTTATTTTTCTCTCTGGGCCTCTTCTTTTTCTTGGAATGAAGAAGTTCGACCACTAGTTGGGCGCCAATTGTACTGAGGTAAGTTTGGAGATACTTTTGAAGAGCTGCTGACTCAGGCAAAAATTACGGCAACCGCGCCAGAGCTCCGATCCAGAATCCTCGACTTATGTCGAGAATTATGAATATTGTCTTATCCACTAGACCACGATCATCCGGTTCCTTTGATAGGAGTCAGTCAGTACAGAGTATTATAGTGTCTAGAACACACTCAGTGGTCCTAGTCAACTCCAACCTTATTGTCAGGGTCAATGTTAGAAGTCTAGCAGCACATGGGATTGTACATTGTATAATTGTACATTTCACATCTCCATAGAGAGCTTTACTTTCTAGAATTGTAGTATTAGCACCAAACGCCGTACAACCCTAGCGCTCTATATTACATTTCCACTCCTGTCAGCAAAGCACAACCCACAACTTCCTCCATAAATAACAGTACTTGCGTTAACGGGGAACACGAAGAGTAGGATGCAACCAATTGAGTCCTACATAGAACTATTGAGGTCAGTATTTCTTCAGTTCCCTGGCAAAGCTTGAGATAGTTAATGATGTGACATCCAGTCATAGCAGAGGTTGTATGATTTGACGCCTTCAGCGACTTGGGAGGTCACCAAATCTCTGTGGAGCACTGATTTCTCACATGCCATGGGTGTACACTTGATAAGTCTCAACACAGTTCTGTTGCATTTGAATTTTATTCATTCGAGTAGCGTTAGTAGATCCCCAAGGCCCCGAAGCATAATGCCATGTGGTCATTCAAGTAACAGAAACAGTAGAAGCTTGATGCTGCGAGTTAGATATGAGTAAGAACCCAGTAATGCTGTAACTACGCGATCAAATATGTTTGTCAAGCTTGCCAATATGTGCAGAGCAGGCACACTCCCCTTTCATCGAGGTGAAGTAGACCCGTATTAAAAGTCCCACTGTCCCATTGAACCTGAGAGCTGACTTTACCCTCCAGTCAACTGCCTTCATTCTGTGAGCCTCACACCAACAAACATGATGGTAACGCATTCCTCCTCTCTACTGGCCCTTAGGCAGCAAAACTTGTCAGTTCAGCCTCCAGACACACATCAAAAAGTCTTGTTAGCAGTTCAGACAGCTCATAGGCAACCTATTTCAAAGGACTGTGCCTGTAGATCATCATGAGGGGTAGTGAGTACTCTCTGCATCACCTTTGCACAGCTTATTCAAATGCTGACATAACACTAACCGTATGAACCGCCTCACTTGATGAATTATTGCTTCCAGTGTCGGAAAAGCTCGCTAAAATCGATTGGTTTTGCAATGAGTACATCCCCAAAAATGTGAGTCACATGTACTGCATGCACACAAAGAAAGAGCACAAGAAGTTGGCAGAAGACAACGAAAAGAAGCTTTTCAGCTTCTTGCCAGAAATACCTCCGAAAATAATTAAAATGGAACTAGATAAGTTTGTCCCACCCGATCGAGAATTGGGACAAAGTGATGTTTTGTACGAAACTCGTTGGGCCGAGGCAAGGGAAATTTTCGAGAAGAGAATATACTCCAATTACCTGAATAAGACAGGAGAGGAGGTCTACTATGGGAATTCTTTGGCTAAAGTGGTGGCTTTAGAACAAGAAGAAGAAGAAGGAGAAGAAGAGGAGAAACAAGAACATGACAGAGAAGGAATTAGGTGCAAGTCCGAAGCAGTAGAAATGGAGTGAGTTATGTTAAGTTACTCCTCGTAGAAATAAACGTTATCTACACACTGACAGACATGTTTTCTACGAGAGCATCAGCTGTCAAGGATGTATCTAAACGAATCACGGTGCAGCGCTGTCAATGTGCACACCCTGTTTCAGACAATGTGGCACATCTCGTTACTAACTGCTGCCACTTTATCATAAACAAGCCTACTGCCACGCTTTTCCAGGCCTGTGTGGGATCAAAAACTGACTCCATGTGTATACTAAAAGGATGCATGAAGATAAAGTTTTGATATACAAAAGCAAAACACATTTCCAAAGACCAAGGTGTGGATCAAACTGGATGAGGGACAGGAGACTCTCCCTAATCACGTTCTGTAATGTTTAATGTAGGATCAAAGGGCGATGTAAGGTTCATGTAAGAAACGACTTGAGTAGAAAAATTAGATGTCGAGTATTTGAACTTCTCTTCTGCCCAACCAATGTCAACAATAGATGAGGATAATGCGCCAAGATGGATTTAAATGAATACTCATACCTTAGATTTAAGGGGCGCCCCGTAATTTACTATTCAAGAAATAAAAACTGCAACCTATTCCTAGGTAAGTAGTGTAGCGAGAGAGTGAGATGTCGGTGGAGACCCTGAGAGAAATGGCTAGTTTCCTACAATGCCTAATTTATGAAGACTGGAAGAAAACGCATGATGCTGGTCGAAAAGGGAGCAAGAAAACAGCGCTCTACTACAAGCATTCTGCAAGCTAGTAACTGTGGGGATGATAGGAGAAGGGATTGAAGAAGGGACTCGTGCGCAGATTGGGGAATTGGACGAACATGCATTCTGAGACAAAATTGGGAAGGTAAACATGAAGGTCTACTATATGTTTGTACCTGTTCAGACACTCGTAAATTAATTAATAGAAAAAAACGACGGGAATAAAATTGACTTGCAAAACAAATAAATTCGGCCAAATAAAATAATTATAATTGGAACATTGTGAACTTGAGAAACGTGAAGTGAGAAACTAACAAATCTTAACAATTAAAATCGGAAAATGTTCTGAAGGAAAAAAAAAAACGTAATGGCTGGCCTGCTCGAGGTTCGAACAAGTGCTGCATCCAGAGTTTGTGCTGGGATGGTGAACACTGGTTAGCGGGAGATTTAGTGGATCGTCGTTCCAACAGCAGGTTTCTGTCTGCAGACGGTCTGATCTGAGGTATGTCGAGTCTGAGTCGGTGGACCCAACGAAGGCGAAATTCGTTACGCCGTTGTGACAAAGTAGCCAAATTTTGTGGTGAATATTCGGCTGGTTTTAAGATTCTGAAGCAAGCAACAAGGTCGGAGCGATCGCAATATCGAGACTGAGCCCGTCGACAGCAGCGATGAGAGTTGTGAAGCCTTCGATTCAAGTCGCTTCTTGTAGAGGATACTAAAAAGGGGGCAATCGGGCGCGGCTGCCGAGCACTTAAATAAACGGTCGAAATTGAACAAAAATTAAACTAAACTATCTTGAACACTATAAGTTTGGCAGAACACAACTGGTGGGTTTTGGCTAGTGGTACATAAAAACACTGCGGTCGTTCTTTCTTCATTTTTTTCTCAAGAGGCTTGTGGAACTTTCCCTTACTACCTCAAGACAGACACTCAACTAGTTGTTGGTATCGTACGTTTGGATCCCACTTGTAACATGAAATGAAAGGACCCGGGACGAAATGCGGGGTTCGGCTGACAATAAATCGCTAGCGCCAGGGAGTGTCTCGAAAATATCAGTCTTCTATAGTAGCCCTTCAAAATCAATAACGATTTGCTACAAAACTGGGTGATACCATACCACTTTTTCTTCTCTTCAGTTCCCGTCCATCAGCCGGCAACGAAGGCATTCCCTTCCATCCCAATTTCACCGAATTTTGTTTGGTGTTGACAAGCTATGACTCGGGTGAGATTTTCTAGTTAAATAAGTAGGGTCACGAGACATTTATTTCTCAAGCAGCGGATCATGTTCATTATCAATTGTTTACCTTGTTACATATTTTAATAATTAGAGTAATTCTCTTTACCTTCCTAACAGTTATAAATATTTTTTTATATTTGATTAGCTCAACTTATTTTATTAACTTGTTGCTCTTATTTAAATTTGTTTAAAATATGGGACCCCATGAGGGTAAAGCTGGCCACTGACGATCGTTCCAACAAGCCAAATGGCGAGGTAGCGCGCCAATGGAACGACGTGAATGGCAAAACTCGTCGGGTATGGAGTGGAGTAACGGGACCTGATGGAATTCCAACCAGTCCAAAAGCCATCGCGCCGTGCCAAAACGTCATCACTCCAACTGCTCGTGAATGGGGAAACCGGGCACTTTCCTGTGATTCACAATCGAACAACTCACTTATCGCCTTTTGCCCTGTGGTTAATCTGTCAGTTCTTTCCCCAATATACGTTTTTTCGCCGCAAAATGAGTGTTTCCAACAAGGATTTCGTAATTTCCGTAATTGATTTATACAAGGAACATAGCTGCTCGTGGAAAACGAGTGACCCAAATTACTACAACAAGGTGAAAAGAAACTTCGCTTTACAAAGCCTTGTGGATCTTTTCAAAACTGTAGATCCCACCATAGATATTGCAGTGACGAATTTCAGCTCTTCAAAATTCATCCCAGTTGCCAAAAATCGTAATGTAGCAGTGAGCCTCTCCTGGGGAGTAATGCACTGCCTCATGACTTTGTCTTCTTTTCTAATCATTGGTTTAACCAAATGGAGTAATTGAAAGTAGGCCTCTTCATTCATTCGCAAGTAATTTCTCCAGTCGGATGGTTCTAACCGCAGCTCTTGAAGTAGATTTACGTGTGTGTGCTGTCTTCTGTTGAGAAACCATTGTTTCACCCACTTCCGTTTGGGTCTTCTTTGTTTGGCGTACAAGCATACAACTGTGGCCAAAAGGAGAAATTCTTCTTCGTCCATCTTGCGGCAAGACGCTTTTCAAACTATCATTAATAAATCAAATGATAATACAGGTAATAGGCAACTTTGATACACCATTTCCTCTTCAAAAGACAGAACGGCACTGGTGGATTGGAGTGGAGTGGAGCGATCGTGAATGAACCCTACATTCGACTCTTCTTTCCGTCATTCCAATATCACCTGACTTCGCGCCGCGCCACTCCTCTTGGAACGATCGTCAGTGGGCGCCTTAACAAATTCGCTCCTTGATGGCACACACTGAGTTATTTGTCTTCTTGGTGCTCTGTTGGCTTTCATTCATGATCTCACGCCATTATCAAACCATCTGTTAGTAAAACTAATAATAGACTTTCTGAGTTTCTGACATACTGCAAATACTTGTTTAATGAGAAGAACTGAGGGGGGCCACAACAACATCCAAAGAAGGTGTCAGACAATGATGAGAACTGGACCGAATTGAACAACACATGCCAAGCTAATAGTTAGAAGCGTCCCTAATGAGAGGATATCCTAAACTCACACTCAAAGGTAATATTATGTCATTGAAACGGGTACCGGGACTTAGAGGAAAAGTGGAAAACGAAATAGCGAAAGCTGCCTCAAGACAGATCGGCCGCATAATTTCTTTGGCCAGAACCGACTGTCAAGAAGCACATAAACAAACGCTTATGGGACAGAATCAAGGACAACAACGACAACAGTGGAAGTTTTGAGTTCTCCAAGATCACTGGGACCACGGGCTACAACTTTGCAAAACATGGAATGGGCTCTTAACCTGAACAAACCCCATTTAAGATGGTATGCTAACCAGCCATTATGCAGTTAGGAAAACAATGTATAGGATCAACCCAATTGCGTAGGAGCACAAGGCTTCTATGGAGAAATAGAAACGGTCAAACACGTCATATGTGAATGCCCGCTAAGGTTACGAAACAGATTAGAAAGACTGTTGGGGGGGGGGGGGACCATTGACCATGATGATGTAAAAAACAAGGAATGGAAGGAAATACTCAAATATATGGAGGGTACAGGAAGATTCTAGAATCCATTCTAGGAGCCAAAGCCAAATTTCCAAGTATATCAATGTTTCCAGCAGGAATCGAAAAGAGTCTGAGGATACTACCCTAAACATCTTAAAGTTTGAATGAAAATAAAGTAGGAGATGACCATTCGAATGTATAGCTGCTGGATGAAAGGCCTACCTCGTTTCGTTTCTATTAAGCTCTTCAGGTCCCGTCTGCTGTCCTGAGAGACCAAACTCAAGGTCCTTTGATTCGACCAATTGTTGCGTACAGTTGTGAAGCCTGGGCAACGTCATCTAGACATGAGAATGGTCTCCTAGTTTTCAAACAATTTTGTACCGAATTTTCTCCGCCAAGTGTGTAAATGGTGACTAGAAGGCAAGAAATAACGCTGAACTAGACTAGATAATAAGAAAGGGTGAAGAGTGGGAGGCATTGTGTGGTTTATTCGAGCTCAAAGATGGATTAGCCACGCCCCAAAGGATGCCTGAAGACAGGGCAGGCCAAGAAGTGTGTTGTAAACTATAATAGTAGGAACACGAACGTGTCAAGGTGGAGAGGAACAGCAAAGGGTGTTAGAAGGAGATAGTTCAGGAGACCAATGGGCTGGGAGAAGTCACAAACACATCACGTCACACAATACGTTATAATTATTTATATAACTTTCAACGAATGACTAAAAAAATCATTATTTTCTGACTGAGCTGACTTGTCTAAAATGACTAGAAAATTTACTCACGAAGTGCGATATGTCAACAAAAAAAATGCGAAATTGTCATAATTACATAATCCAGCTCACTTTGTACTGCAACGTTTGAACATTTGAAACGGCTACTGACTGACTGAATTTGACTAGAACCGGTAGCACACGTAGTTTACCTGAAAGCACTCATCACTCTAAGCCAATTAGGAGCCTACATTGAGGCCGATTTAGGCGAATACCTGTAAAAACAAAAAAAAACGACGTGAAATGAACGTGTTGTGTTGCCATCTAAGCATAAAGTATTTTGAGAAGAATCGCACAAGTTGCTCAGTTTTTTTAACCTTAACTCGGGGGTTCACACTAAACCAGTATCAGTCGATGAGGTAAGTGAAATAAGGGACTATACAGACAAAGATGATCGCCACACTATTGGTTTATCATTCATTCTGAATAATAACCCTATGTTTTCGGTCACGAAAAATTTTTTACAACGCCCCCTCAAAATTTGATACTTTACGTTTCAGGACTTGGAGATTCCAAATTTGCAATGTCCGTCCGCCGTCCGGGCCGTTTTGTGCCTTTAACGTGGTCTAAAAAATTCGTTCTTTCGCCCAAAAATCCGATTTGGTATCTAGTTGTGCCCGCCATCTCAGCAATCCGATCGGACGAAGCCCGTGGTTGTAATGGGCAAAAAACGGTTAAAAAAATTAACGAAACGCAGTACAACGCGGGAGCTACAGCGTTTCGTCGTTTGAACTCCCTCCCTCCCGCCCGTCTCATTAATAAAAGCAACCGCGCTCGAGGCGAGCCGCCCCAACGATGCCGCCACTCAACTCCCCTTTCGCCTTTCGCTTCGAGCGCCCCTGTTCCAATTTCCGCGACGTTTTGGTTTTAATACGATTCAATTTTTTTAGATTCATTCGTTTCATTCTGATTTTGGTTTTTTTCATAGATTTTTGGTTAAATTTTGATATTAGTATTTAGCGTGCATGTTTTCATATTAAAATTCAGTTTTTTCTAGAACTTTCGTTCTTTACTTTCGTTAAAAAATTTTGAGTTCTCTTCAGATCTTTACGTTTCAGACCCCCCCTGAGTCCGAAAAACACTATTTGGGAAAATGGTCTGTGTGTCTGTCTGTGAACGATTTTTAGAGAAAACCACCGTACCAAATCAGCTCAAACTTGATATCTAGCCCGGAAGTTACTATGGGACGCCAAAATAAGAGTATGAACAAAATCCACCGAAAGTTAACTATAGTTATCATAGTTATCAAAACAACAAATTTTTTTTTCTCAAAAACGGCTCTAACGATTTTGATTAAATTTTTTATATTGGTAGCTCCAAATATGGCAACTATACCATAAAATTCCCATCTATGGGAAAATGACGAGAGCAGCACAATAAATTACCAAAACTTTAGACGAAATCGGTTTTAGCACGGTTTTTAGAGAAAACAACCGTACCAAATCAGCTGAAACATGATGTCTAGCCTACAGGTTATCATGGGACGCCAAAATAAGGGTATGGACAAAACCTACCGAAAGTTAACTATAGTCATCATAGTGATCAAAACACCAAAATTTTTTTTCTCAAAAACGGCTCTAACGATTGATTAAATTTTTTATATAGATAGTTCTCAATAAGACAATTATACCATAAAATTCTCATTCGTGGGAAAATGACGAGAGCAGCACAATAAATTATCAAAATTTTCGACGAAAAGCATTTTTAGCGCAGTTTTTTTCTTATAAACTCCGCTGGAATTTTTGTAGAATGTTAAAATAAATTAGTATTGTAGTCCAATCCAATACCTAAAGATTGAGTGTTTCAAACGCTCATGAGATACATGGGGCTCACTCCAGAAATTCCTGAATTTCAACTTTTGCCGTTTCGCTTACTACCAGTTCTAAACTTTTTACCCAATAACTCTGCAAAAGTAATTACTATCCTTCTCAAAAAAATTTGTGTTTACAGTCTCATTAATTATATGTGTACCAATTGCTCAATAATGGTCCTGCAAAGAGTACGAACAGCACAATAAAATCTGGAACTGTAAGCGCTACCGCTTCCTGCTGCCGTAAAGCGTTGTTTGACCAAGTTCAAATTAACTGAGTGATAAATGAATTGATTAAATAGAATTAACCATGTACAAAGTGAATTGACGTAGAGCTAAGGAAAGTTGTGTGTTGCACCGCACCAGATATTTTTTTTGTTTATTTTAATATTACGATTCAGTTCTTTTCGACCTTTTTTTGGGTTTCACTATGATATTTTTCGATGCTGAATCGAACAGGATGGGCTAGGCCCGCCCTAGGCCTGGGCTCGGTGCTAGGTCAAGCTGATTATCCGAATAATAAACCGTTGTGTAATAATTTGCAGGGGTTTTTTTTCAACGTCGACTTGGTACTGTTTTGGGCCCAATTGGATCAAGCGGGGGCAAAAAGCGCTCATCGGAGCAGTTCCATTCCAACTCTTAAAGTGGATAAAAGGAATTCGACATTGAATTGGGGGGGGGGGGGCTACCTCGTGACCAACACAAGGCAATCGAGTAGCGAGACTTTTGCTATTCTTTTCTGGACTCCTCCCAACGGGCTTCTCTCTTGCTTTTATCTATTCTCTAGCTCTACTTTTGTGCTTGGAAGAACTTGCGGAATCATACCCTTATACTGAAGTCAGGATTTATTATTGCGTCTTAAGCCCAAATAACTGTTACATTACAGCACACAAATGTCCCGAATAAAGTAGTAACTGCGCGTCCTCTATAGTCGACCAGGTTCTCTAATTACACACAACAAAGCCGTGGCAAGGCAGTGGACCTGAGCTGCTTTCATGGCCTTCCACCGAGCTGTTGCAGATGTGACACGACACGTTCTGCTTAACTTACTATGATCTCAACGAAGGGACCTATGGCGGTTTTGTAGTACGCATAAAACCCTCGACAGGAAGGAAGAATGTGCACATAGTTCGCTTGATTTGGCAGGACGCACACAAGTTTAATTCAACCAATGTAGACGTATACTCTTCCAAAAGGGCAAACTTATCTTTTGCAATGACACCACCACAGGGCCATACTTCACACGAAAACAGCATTGGAACGCCCACCTGACTAGTGTGGAAGCAAGTATGCCCGAGTTCATTTTACACCCATCGCCACCAAATCCCCTCCCCAATCACTTTTAATAATTAAAACGCGAATATTTTGATAAGTTCACACATCTGATCAACTTCCCAACATTTTTGTACACCTTCCTCCAAACTTATCATGGACGATTTTTAATGTATGCTACTTTTTACTACTTACCTTAGCCTTATGGAGTAAGAAGGAAAGTTATGTAATCGGCTTATTAATGTTTTCTAGTTCACCTCGGGTCTTTACATTTTCAAAGCTTCTTTCTGATGCTTTAAATACCCTTCATGAAAATACTTCGCTCCTCAAAAAGGGGTCTGTAGCCGCCAAAACCTATTGTCGGTTCGCTATATAATTTTCCCTTTAAGAGAGTTAGCTGGATTTTGGTTTATTATTCATTCTGAATAATAACCCTATGTTTTCGGTCACGAACAATTTTTTACAACCCCCCCTCAAAATTTGCTACTTTACGTTTCAAGACATGGGGATTCCAAATCTGCAATGTCCGTCCGCCGTTCCCTCGTCCAGGCCGTTTTGTGCCTTTAACGTGGTCTAAAAACGTCGTTCTAGCGCAAAAAAATCCCATTTGGTATCTAGTTGTGCCCGCCATCTCGGCAATCCAATCGGACAAAGCCCATGATTGTTATGGGCAAAAAACGGTTAAAAAAATTAACGAAACGCAGTACAACGCGGGAACTACAGCGGAACTCAATGTTTCGTCTGGTCTGGCAACGCCGCCTGCTTGCCTCCCCTTTCGACTCGACTCGCAAGATTTACGGGCGCCGGTTTTTTTTTTACTTCCTCTAGGAAGCGCTCGTGTTTCGTATATAACCTTTGGCATTACGATTTGTCTCTTTATCGTTCAATTGCCTTGTTCTCATCTTCACTTCCACGAATGGCTGTTTCGCTACGTCTCAACTATTTCCGTTAGCAAAATATCTGTTACCTTCGATCGAACTTTTCATTATTCGCTTATTTTTCTAGATACTTTCGTTGTTTTTTTTTGTTTATTTTAATATTACAATTCAGTTCTTTTCGACCTTTTTTTGGGTTTCATTTTGATATTTTTCAATGCTGAATCGAACGGGATGGGTCTCGGAGCATTAATGCTAGGTCAAGCTATTTATCCAAATAATAAACCGTTGTGTAATAATTTGCAGGGTTTTTCTTCAGCCGCCTGCAGCTTGACGTGATCGCACTATTCGGTGGATCAACACAGATTAGCACAGCCAGGTCGATTACAAAGGCGTACACCTTGCAGTCAGTCTCCACGAGGCTCCTAAGACAACTTTCGAAGAGGGTGTTCCAGGTTGCTGGTCAGAGGACTGAGCCCTGTGGACACCTCTTCTCAATCGTTCTCTGGACTGAGACATGCCTTCATTCGAACATAGCAGTTTTAATTGTTAATTAACTTCTGACTTCCCCAACCATTAAGCTCATTGAGGAGCACTCGCCACCATAGCTTGTATAAATGCTCCACTTTAGTCAAAGAGAACTTTAACAACGTCCTGCGTGAACTTTCTGTTACTACATCCACATTGTCTGCCTGAGGGGCTACAGCCAAATACTCCTTTGATGGACTGCAACATCAAGATCTCGAACGAATGGAATGAAGAATGAGCACTCTTCTTGATCGCAGTTCTGACTGATTGCAATCACCTCCCTTAGATTTGCACTGAGTGGATAACTGCCTGACCTGCAGACAGTCACTAAATAAATAATATTAATTCATTCTCTAGACGCTTCCATTTATCTCCCAGCCCTGTTGCTTCCCTCAGTCAATTTTCAGTAAGTTCAGAGGGAATAACATTTTGGATGCTTCATGTGGCTGTGTGTGGTGGCTGATTGGACTCACCAGCCCTAATGTGGTCCATGTCCATACTCACGGAGCTGCATCATTTAGACGCAGTCTGCAAGCAGGTTGGTTGGCGGTCTTTAGAGGGCTGGGAAGCGGATGGTCATTGGTCCCGGACCAGTCTACAGTGATTCTAGATGTCCACCTAGTATCTGTCAGCAGGAGTCTTGCGCTAACTTGATAAGCTAAGAAACGCAAATATGACAGAATGGCTTAATTACAGTTAACATACCGGTTGAGTGAGTCTATCTTCTCTTACGTCAGTACTGACATAATGGCCAGACGATGATGTCTTTACATTGAGAGCGCTCACCCACAGCATTCTACCAGCCAAACAGGCACATTAATAATTCACTTACTGGCGGAACTAGAACAATCACTTTAATACCTGACAGGACAGATCTTCAGGGTAGAGGTTATCGTAGAGCTTCTTCTTTCCTCCTACCAATACTTCTACCCCCAGATAAGTCTGGGGGCCCTCCCCATTTCATTAATTTTTATTTATTTAGTTTTAGTGTTTGGGTGTCACCATCCCATTCACAAAACTTCGTAAAAGAACATTTTTTTAACCCGCAGTCAGATTTGTAGGAGAATGGCTGATCTGATCGACCTCGTTCTTCTTTCACTTAGTGAAGATTATGACCAGGAAATCCCTCTCATCTACCAAAAATGAGAGTACTTCTACCAATAGTAGTTGGAAGGATGTGTGAGGCGTAATGTTGTGCAGCCACTAAGTCCTGTTCCAGAAACTCAAATGCAGAACTCCTCTAGTGGGTTCATGGGGTGGAATTCTGAGGTTTGCCAAACGCGTAATTGGTATAAAGATTTTCTGCAGGCTAATACTTATCCAAACATTTTCGTGCGCGAACAGGAATTTTTTATACTCTTTTCTATTGTATTCTTTGGCTCTACCCTTTAATTTCCTTCTTATATACAATTCAGTCCACTTCGCTCAGCTCTACTTCTACTCTCTCTTGTCCAACTAAGAAAAAAGCCAAACTGAAATCGACAAATTCCAGCCTCCCACTCCCAAATGTGAGTACTCTGCCTCTCTCTGTGAAAGCAGCCTTAATTTATTAACTGTGGCACAAAATAAAAATATTTTTGAATAACCTTGCAGGTGCACAACGAGGAACCCCCATGGCTGTGTGTGGATATTATCACGCAACATTCCTCAGCCTCGCGAGCATTCTGCAGTTTTCCTCATACTAACAAACAACCCAATCTGTTTTTCACTCGGTACGAATTCAGTAAAACTTCACTTTGAAACATTCCAGAGGTTTTCAAGTTGCCTCACGTCGAGTCATCAACCTCCATGTCATCCTTATTGAGTGATCAACGTAGAAGAAATCCATGGGAGTGTCAAGATTTTTTGTTTTCGGGAAGTTTCGTGATTATTGTTCTGGAATTATAGGCGAAACAGTAGAAATATTTAGTCAAAGAAATTACAGCTGAAATTTCAGAATTCTCTGCTCCTAATGATCTCTTGGCCATTATTAAACACTTTCTGCTAAGGTAGCATTTTACTACCAACGTGATTTTTGTAAGAACGAAACTTTTATATGAGCAGGAAAAATTTGAACTACAATCAATTTGATAATTTACTGCACTGCTCTCGCCATTTTCCCACTGATGAGGTACTTTCTCGTCATTTGTAAGTGCTCATCCAAAATCAAAATCATCAGAGCCGTTTTTGAGAACAAATATTGGTGTTTTTTGATCATTATGGTTAGTTTTGGATCGGTTTTCGCTCGTTCCCTTATTTGGGTGTCTCGCGTTGATCTGCACGTTGAATATAAAATTTGAGTTGGTTCGATCTCAATCTCGACCACAAACCATTTTTCGAGTGCCGTTTTTCAGACTGACTGCCCTAGAAACATAAAAGACCTGCAGAAACCCCCTTTTTTCAGCCGATTAAATTACTTTACTTTGAAGGCTAAAGTAAAATGGGCGAAGGCGATAGAAAGGGGGTGGGGGTTTCCTCCATATCTGAGACATCTGCAACAATAACTGTTGATGGTTTGTAGTAAAATACCTTTCACGAAGATTGTCAATAATTGACGTTTGAGCACGGGAGTTTCTCTGCTTCAATTTCAACAGTATTTGCATCGTAGAAGGTTTCTTTCGTCTTCTGCTCTCTGATTCGTTTCAATTTACGCCGAATTTTGATGACGCCTGCACAAAACCAAAATACGAGTGAATTGCGCAACGGAAATCTAGGGGAGTGAAGGTAAAAAACAGAGACAGAACTTCAACACACATTTGACGGTGTGGTACATCAGAAGGAGGTTTTCCCGGTTTTTCACAGGATTGGTAATTTTGTGCCTCTTTACGTGAGCCTGAGAGTTGGATGACATGTTCCGCTCGATCGAGTGGTTCATGTGGTTTTCAATCACAAAGTCTTCTTCAACCAACTCGCAAGCGCCAAACAGTATTTTTTCCAGAGCTCTGCGATTGCCGCTTAAATGATCCAAAAGAAGTTTGCTGAGTGGCTGTAACAGTGGAAGAACGGATCGCATCAGTAGCAGTCGAAACTCGTAACGAGCTGACGAATGTACACAACAGAGAACGCTCTTACAGAAGTGAACATTTCCATGAAGTAGTACGCCCATATTGAAACGACGACGAGGAGGAGAAGCGAAACGTGGCTTGTCTCTCCACCTTCCATCAACTTGTTCACAGGAAGAATGAGGAAGTACTTGGGAAGAACGTACCAGTATATCGTGCACCTATGTCCAAGATAATACCAACACAGCATTACAAATAGAATCGCTTTCTCCGCACAATCAAACAACATTCTAATTCCCCAAAAATAAAATCGATTAATAATAATCACACATTGGTTACAACCGAACATTGGTTATTTTTAGTTACAGGATCGAAAACGAACGATTCAAATAATTCGTGATTAAAGAAATAGTTTAGCCAGAACTTGTCGAGTTGGGCAGTGTATGCGTAGGTTTCAGAATGCGAATTTCAATTTCTTTCCAATCCAACGGTCTTCACCCTATAAAAGTCGTGCAACGCAATAACACTGTCCCGCAGAACTACACAGTCGAGTCGGAAAACCCGAGTGGACGAAAGAGGTTTTGTGTGTAATATTTCAAGCAGAGCAATGAGAGCAACAAAGAAGAAAACGTACGAGCTTCACAAACGGGTGTCATGAATGAACTGACTGAGATCGAACTAGAAGCTTCTTCAAAGGAATGTGAAGATATTGCGGCATTACGTGCACGTTTGGAACCTGTGGGGTTTTTGGAAAGGATCTGAGAGGGCACTTCAACATCTGCTGTAACCGCCGCATGAGTGAAGACAATGACGCGATGATTACCACCCTGGTGATGCGACTATCTAGATCAACTAATTGACCTAAATGATGAGCTTATTCCAATGTTGTCAATTTGGATGAACAGCTACGAGAACGAATTAAACTGCTTTCATAAGAAGTCAGGGGTGCTAAGCGCCAGCAAATAGCGTGGTAACGATGCAATGTGAGGAAATGCAAAGCCCACAGTGCTACAAGTTCCAGCATTATGGTTACCCAGCACTGGAACAATGGTCTACACTTGGTGCCCTTTGATATATGCCATCCAATTAAATTGTTAGATCAGATGAGAAACCAGATTAATACATTCAATGCGGCATGACGCGAATTCGCTGAAACATCGTCTCGACGCACATTCGAGTCATTATTCTCTCTCTTCTAAATACGACACTGAAAACTGACCGGATGTCCCGGATTGTCACACAACTTTCAAAACACCTTCCTTGGATGGGTAGCTTTCAGAGGCAAAGTTCGTTTTTGAGTTGTCCCCCACAAGTTTTCGAGTTATTGTTACGTGAACGTCTGTCTGCTGCTAAACCTCCCTCGAGCGTTCTAAACGAGTATTCATGGTTGTGTACGGGTTTTTTTTTCGTTAGTTCGGTTTCTTCATCTAGAAGGGTAAGTTTGATTTCGTACTTTATTCTTCATTTGGATTATTTTTCCTACGCGTTATTGTCGTCATTCATGTCGCTCGCATCATTTGGCACTTGCAGGTGTTCACAGATGAAAAGATTCGTTCTCTCCTGGACGATTTGTGTTCGGACAATGAGGACAGTATTATATATGTGGACGATATGGATATGGGAGTCGACGCGCTGGATATTTCTCGATAAATTATTATTTCCCCGATTGTACTGAGCAGCCTGCCCTATGCCTAGAGTGGTTCAGCGAGAACCATTCATACTAACTAATACTTCCGGTTCTAAATCAGTTGTATAAATGTCGTTGTATTTGATTCTTGCTCGTTCATTTTTCCAACCTGAAATAATTTGTACTTTCCATTACCCCAAAGGGAAAGGAAAATATAGTAATCGTTTCAAAAAAATCTGGGTTTTCTTCCGATCTTTACGTTCTGAGGCCTACTGACTCTAAAATATCTGGTGTGTTGCAAAACACAACTTTCCTTAGCTCTACAGCAATTCACATTGTACATGGCTAATTCGATTAAATCAATTCATTTATCAATCAGAAAAAAAATTTGGTGTTTTAATCACTATGATAACTATAGTTAACTTTCGATGGATTTTGCCCACACCCTCATTTTTGCGTCCGATGGTAACCTGTAGGCTAGACATCAAGTTTCAGCTGATTTGGTACGGTGGTTTTCTCTAAAAACCGCGCTAAAACCGATTTCGTCGAAAGTTTTGGTAATTTATTGTGCTGCTTTCGTCATTTTCCCACAAATGGGAATTTTATACTATAATATATTTTTGGCGTCCCATGTTGACCTGCGGGCGAGATATCAAGTTTGAGCTGATTTGGTACGGTGTTTTTCTCTAAAAATCGTTCACAGACACACACACACACACAGACAGACCATTTTCCCAAATAGTGTTTTTCGGACTCAGGAGAAAACTCAAAAAAATTTTTTCATCCGATTACATAACTTTCCTTTCTACTTCGTAGAGCCAAGGAAAGTAAAAACCTAATTTCGGCGTGTGGTCCGTGTGTGTGTGTCTGTAGTTCGATTTGTGGGAGAACGGCTGATCCGATTGAGCTGGTTCTTTTTTTGATTAGTTCGTTATTTTCTGTAAACACCAAAATAAGGTTATGAGAGATTTCGGCTTATGGGAAGGAGGAGGGGGGACGAAAATGTACCAAAAACTAGGGGTTTTTCGCATTTTTCGCGAAAACGGCTCTAACGATTTTGATTAAACTTTCAAATTATCTTCTACTAATCAATACCTAACTTTTCTTCCCCATACACATGAAAATACGGTGAACGGAGATATAGGCCTATGAAGCAAAATAGGTTTTTTACGATTTTTGGCGAAACGGTCTAATGATTATCACCAAACTTTCAAGATGTTTTTGATTAGTTAATACCTACGTATTGCTCTCAATAAATGTTCCTCTGACAGTCCATTGAACAGAGATAAAAATCAAAATGTGCCGAAAATAACGTGTTTTCGAACATTTCCGTAAATTCCAGGGTAACTGCTTCACGAGATGTGATCAATCTTACAGAGTGGCTTTTAGTCACCCATACCAACATTGCGTTCTCCATAATTCTTTCTACGTTGAACGGAGATATAAGCCAAGTTAACTCAGAAAAGGAGATTTGTCGAATATTAATTTATCGGTATTCTAATTTTCTCAAAAACGGCTCTAACGATTTCGATCAAACTTACGGAGTACTCTCAGCGAACTAGTCCCTACATTTTGTTCTATATAAATGTTTCTATAGAAATGCGTTGAACGAAGATATATCCATACCATATGTAGGTGGTGTTCGAACTTACGGGGTTGGCGGAAAGTTGTGTGTTGCTACGCACCGCTCATTTCCTCCAACTTTGTAATTCATACGTTTAATTTTTTTTTTCAATTTTCTATGTAGTTCTTACTCTGTTATGAAGCATTTATATTTATCAAATGTTGTTAAATAAATGACTTTCCAAAAAAAATCTGCATGACCTGCAGATTCGCGTTGTTAACATGCCGAAACAACGACATGACTCGAATGTGAGTAATTTATTAATTAATATATAATCAACTTTGTATGAACCGGAACACCACTTTTTTCACGTTGTACACGCACATTCTCGCACCTTCCCCACACAGAAAATAGAAAAAAGTAAATTCCGTTTTCCTGGAACTTGGGTACAGTGCTCCGTATTGAATGTGCTAAGAAATCCTACCAAATGGTACGAATTCCTTAAGGTCATACCTCAGCATGGAAACCCATGGGCCAACAGCACTCCGCCAGGAGACTGGTTAAATCAGACCTGCCGTACCTCCCCAGGCCTGGGTTTGGTGGATGCTGAGCGAGTGCCTGGGTTGTCGCATAATAGCGAAATAGCAACCTCTATGACTTTTTGACTGATACAACTCTCTTACGAGTGTTTTGATAAGAAAACAGATCAGTTCAGCAAGCTGTTGTGTTGGAGAGCATATACCTATATATATATAAGTTAGGTAACGTAAATTGTGGAGGTGTCCCTTTTAAATTGTGGACTTGCTAAAATCCCCTCCTGGTCGCGCCCCACGTACCGTGAGACGCGACGACGAAAGTTAGTCTTCGTCTACTGTCTGTTGTGCGCTTCTCGCTCTCCTCCGATTCATCCGTAAACTAAGTTTAAATTTCTGTTCAACCATCACATCCATGTACTCAGTCAAAAGGTGGAAATAAAATTGGAACAGTTTTTAAAAACGGATTTTCCGCCTTCCCAAACTTAACTTATATTTATAAATATATTATATATTTTGTTTTTCCTTCAGCCTTGCTCTTATATACAAGATTCTGGAGCTCCCGACTGCTGACTGACAACTTACATCCCTCTGGCATAGCAAAGATCCTCCATTTGACCGATAGAGGATTGTGATCACCCTCCCACTGCAGTTAGTAATACCAATTGACTGAGCCCAAGTTTAGACGAGATCAATCTGTCGTCCACAGTCAGCGCAAGGTGGTACCTTAAATACCTCATTGTTATCGATTGAATGTCGTTGTTCACTGAACACTTGTAAACATGCCAGCACAATAACATCAAGAAATGAATTTTCTTATCTATAAATATTCCTAAGGTATTTGACAATTCACTTGAAAAATATAATGTGGATTAGTGTGCACACATATACAGTACACATAGCAATAGAAGTAACGTAATTACCATATAAATGAATGCAGAAAAAGCACGAAAGAAGAAGCTCTGCACAGAAATCTCGACTGACTGATTGAGCTGATGCAACACAACAGACGACTGACTTCGTAAAAACACTTCTCGAGGCTTACAACAGCGATGATGGCCATTCCAAAGTATACAGATCTGAAATGGATACAAATTCATCAACGTCAAGATTGTGATTCGCTGGGCAAAAGTAGGAGACGAAAATTTCAAAAATGGTTTTGATTAAACTTGCAACATCTCCCCCCCCCTCCCATGTCCATAAAATTCAGGTGCGATACATCCTACAACCTTCCTAAACCATTACTCATCATTTTTTAAATGGATTTACCACTAATTTAATATATTTTTCACTCTTCTCGTGCGAAGTGTACCATAATGATCAAAAATAGGTTCTTTGAACTCATAAGAGATTGCGTGAATATTGATGAAGTCATGACGTCAAGCAATGCGTAGATACTTTGTTTCAAAAATCGAAAAATAACCATAAAATCGGTTCTTGAATTTATGGGATAGCTCCTACATATCTTACAACTTTATTGAATAAACAGCGTGTTGGGCGACGTATTACGATCTTGAGCCTCACTACAATATCTATTTTCGACGCATTTTGGTTTTTATCTCCGTTCAACGAACTGTCAGAGGAACATTTATTGAGGAGAATATATAGGTATTAACTATTTGAATACATCGCGTGAGTTTGGCAAAACATTTGGAGCCGTTTAGCCAAAAAGTGTAAAAAACCTATTTCACTTTTTAGCCCTAGATGTCAGTTCACTGAATTTTCATGGAGATATTTATGGAGAAGAAAGGTTGTGTACAAACAAAAAATAATTTGACAACTTAATCAAAATCGTTAGAGCGGCTTTCGAGAAAAAACTCCTATTTTTTTTGTACAATTTGGTCCCCAACCCCTTTTCCTCTCAATGGAAATGTTCATACGTCCTTGAAAAATAACAAAACAGAACTAAATCGGTTCAGCCGTTCTCCCGCAAATTGAACTGCAGCCACACACGCAAACACCCTCAAAACACGAAGATCTGAAGAAAACTCAACTTTGTTTTTACACGATAGTAATACTTTCTGGAGCCCAAAGCGTCATCACAACTGTGTAGCCACATCCTCTCAGGACGGCTGTATAGGGAATAGCAGAGGGAAATCTGAGACGAAAGTCATAGTTGATGAGTTACAAAGACAAACAAACTCGGAAATACTTTCCACGCTAAACATTTTACATTTTTGGCCATCGCCGAGATTAGATGAATTTTAGCATTTTCAAAACTAAGGTAGATGTACTTTTATGGTGTTAGCGAATAACACCATTTTCTATGAAAATTCTGTACAGTGTGTTGAACCATTCTTGAGATACAGTTAGTGTCACCTTTGCATGTATATTTTTCACAAATTTTAAACGAAAGTTGCTCGAGTATTTTGGGCGTCCTAAGTCTTGATCACTCCTGAACCACGAAAATGTGGAGTGCTTTGTGCCTGGAACTTCTTATATAAGGATACTATCCCCCCCCCCTCCGTACCGCTTGAAATTTAATGGAGATATCACACAATCAGGCCGTGCTACGATGTTATCACTGTCTTTTTCAGTATATGGAACCCTTGCTGAGTTTTTTCGACTGACAGCGCAAACAACTGCCTATTACCAATAACCACGAGTAACAAGTTAACCAGTGACCTGAGCTAGTAAGAATTCGTAGGGCAGATTTTCATGAGAGCTCCAGACTCTCCACATGGTTAATTTCAGAACAACTTCTGAGACTCATTTGGTTGGGGTTCAGGAAAGAATTAATTGAAGGTTAATAGATGGGCGTCAAGATACAAATTATATTTACCTCAATGGAAACGTGCTGATGAAAAATATGGTGAAGGACTCGTTCAGAAAAAATGCCAAACTCTTCGGTCCAAATTCTATACAAGTTTCGCAAACAGAATTGAGATAGTATCCACTGAGGAGGACGTAAGCGAGTTTGGTGTGGAACAAAGGAGGTTCACCAATGAGAAGAGTCTTGGGAAGCTCAGCCAAAGTGTCCAATAAACGTAAAGAGACGTCGCCATCCTTTAAAGGTAAATTTTGAAAAGCAAACGGCAGGTTGATTACTGCGAAAGCTAATTTCCAATAAATCTGTATCATCCGCTGCCTTTGGGGCTCCTTGACGCCAATCCTTCTTAGGAGACTCTGGAAAAAAAAAGTTAATCCTAATAATTAACCAAAGCCTCTGCATGTAGCGCAAATGCAGGATTTCTGGATTCCTTACATCACAATAAAATTTCTTATATACAACTAGATTGTAACGATTTTCTTCTCTACTTCGAGGATTCGTTCCTCCACTTACCGTGGGTACCCTTTTTTTCTCCCCCAGCATTTATAGATGTGGTTAGATGCCCTGGTCCCCCCTAGTGGCATTGCACATAGTTTGGTTTGGTACAGTGCCTCCTGCCTACTACGACACACACGCAGAATAAAAACTACCTGACATCAGTCTTTGTGGGATAAAACAGAAATAAGGCAGCTGACAGATTTAATTCTTATACCTGATGTAGGGATCCAGTTCCAGAGAAGGCAGACCTGAGGCATCCCTGATGTTGGCAACAAAGCCTTCTTTTAGTCATATCACCTCTTCAACTAACTGTTTAAACCGTTATATCAAATTGTGAGAGTAATTGGCAGAAGCTCAACCTTTCAAAAGATAAATTAAAGTACTCTGCTTCAAGAGCAGCAGCTAATGAACGAAGGGAGGGCTCTACTGCCAGAATCCAGCTCAATGCACCTAGCCAGACTATGAATTTCATTCGATCCACTGAATATCTCCTCACACTGTATGACAGAACTCCAGACTGTCTGACCTAATAAGGCTGTTTGAGTAACATTAGCGACCTGGCGCTTGCATAATTATGTTTTGAACTTGTCGAGACTTGTACCTGAAGGCCTTTGCAGGCCTGTCGTTGTCTGTTTCAATTTTGTGGGATTTAGCCCAACCAACCACCAGCATCAGGTTCCACGTCATATCTACGTCCTCGTTGGCGCGGTTCAAGTGATGGCTCCTGAATTTAAATTTTGTTAATTTTGTCCCCCTCCATGAACTTGAAGTTGATTGATACATCCTTTTGTTCTCTTCTCTATATCATTTCCTTTCACAGCACAGCAGTCACTCAGTTTCTTAAATGTTTTGTTTTAGTTAGTTTGCACTTAAGTTTTTCACTCGTCTAACGAAAAGCACAACGCATGTAGCCCAACAGAAAGCTCTCATGGATGCAAATATTCCAAGGAGCCTGCCAACCCTCTAATGAATATTTCTTTCAAAGTATGAGATGGCCAAAACAAGTAGCTCACTTGAGCCTATCCAATGCTCCAGAGGAGAACGATTAGGATGTCATAGGTTTTAGGATGAACTTGCCATATCAATTGTACGTGAATGAGCTTTTCTGCATCGCCCTCTTAGGAACCCTTCCCTCACGAGTCCATGAATTTGCATGCTATGGAGAAGTGTTCAGTCACCATTAGCACTAACGTATCTTTATGGAATAAAACAATACACAATGAACTCTCAGACAGTTACAAAGCACTTTAGCGAGAGCCTAAAGCCACCGATTCATAGTCTACGTCGTAGCATTGATAATATTAAGGCTGATCCGTTTTTCTGCCTCTGCAGGCAGCAATGTGTCTACGTCCACTCTATTTCTATCGTCTGATGCTAAAATCGCAGCCGCTTATCGTTTAGCCTATCATAAATCGAATTTGAACAACGTTCCGCTATTGAACATTGTTTGTTGTGTCGCTCCAACCATTAGGAAGGCAACATGAAGCTTACGGCTAAAGTTATCGCGGTAGAACTGCATAGTAAGTACCCGTGATGTCACATCACCGATGAGCGACTGACAAACGGTTTCTTTGTAACAAACCAATACTTTGTATATTTATTCTGATTAATCACCTCAAAGCATTTTCGGTAAATGGAATGTAAAATGAGCCAAACGACCCACACGAGCAAAGCCCAGGGAACGACGCCGATGTGATCAACAGACACAACAGTCGACTGGATGAGGTTGGACACAAACAATCCAGGGAAACTCGTAGCAGAGCAAGAAGACATTTTACATGTTTTTAAAAACGCGTGACAGTTTCAAATGTGTCTGCCATCCGTACGGGACGAACAGCCAATACTTTCCTAGTTAATCACGAACGAAGTAGGAAGACTTTCATGTTTACTGACAACACTCGCTGTCATTACACTCGAACTGCACGGGTGCCTATAAACCGAAGAATCCAAAACTCTCATACATTATATCCTACTCAATTTTTTATGGTTCAGTGGGAGCAGATCTAAGGTAATTCGTTGTAGAGTCGTAATTAAATCACCGACACTGTATCGCCCCTGTGAGCTAAAACGAAATGATTCCAAATCAAAGACGAATAGAGTTGATGTGATGTCAGGTAATTTACTAGACACATAAGCTGGATGATTGAAAATAGGAGAAGGTATCTGAGGGCAGATACTTTGGTATTGACAATCATATACAATCAATTGTCGTGTATGGAGCCGGAGAACAAGTTATATTAGGCACATCTGGTGCGTAATAATTCACAACTTTCTGTCATTCACGTAAATTTGACGACCTCTGCTATACATAATAAACATATATATTGACACAGTATCTTCGTTCAATGTATTTCTTCAGAAACATTTATAGGTAACAATATATACCCTCCCCCCCCTCGCGTATACTGGCGGGAATGGAGAAACCCCCACAAAGGGCTCTTGTATGGCATTCATGAGCAGCCTCGGGTTCTCTCAGCTTCACTTCCAGTTCCCATGTCCCCACAACACAGCAGCCTTGAGGTCCATCCGTGCAATCTCATCCAGCCACAACTGAGGCAGCCTAAGATCACAGGCTCTCTGCAGCCTGGCCCACACAGGTACACAGTACATGATCTGCTCAGTATAGCTCTGCCTCTCCGACGCTGTATTTCTGACTTACCAATTTAGGTCAAGTGGTGGTACGTTACTGGGCAAGATCCTGTGATCAGGCCACACAACACTGGTACACTTTCTCCCTCCAAACTAAGGACCTCTTTTGATCGCTCACCGAGGAACACTACATAAGCTGTGAGCTTGGAGAGAATTGCCCAAGACGTGGGGAAAACCCGTATTTTTTGCTTCAAAGGCCCATATCTCCGATCACCAAATTTTCACAAAGATATTTACGGAGAAGAAAAGTTAGATACTGATTAGTCGAAGATAATTTGAAACCTTTCATAGCTGAATCAGTGCCCATTCTCCAGCACATTGAACTAAAGATACAAACATAGGGTCTTCTGTCGGCACCATCATACGAGGGTTTTTGTTTATTTTCCAGCACAATCACAATTTCTTTACTCATTGGGTAGCTCAAAGTATAAATATAAATGGAATGAAAAAAGGAAAGCGCTCACCCTCATTATCAAACATTTCACATTGGCGCTAATGCTTTTATTAAAACCACAGTTGACCGTCATTCTGGTTCCAATTTCCAAAAGACGTTGGTGCAGGATTTGAAACTGACTTCGTGATACACATTCAACGGTGAACTATGGAAGTGTATGTTCATACGCATTTATTGTGCCATTCTATCTCTACTGTACCAACAGTTCATACGTTTCGACCAAAACACCCCGAGACTCACATCGTGCAGCGAAAGCACCTCGACAACTGCAAACAAAAGGAATAACAAAACCACCAATGCCGTTTTTTTAATATATTTTTTCATTTTTTCAATAAATTTAAATACATTCTGATTTAGCAATAAAGTAAATGATTAAAAATTAAAGATATCTATTGAATGAAGTGAGACGAATAGAATACAACATATTTCGTGTTTCAAAAATAATGAACGACCTAACAAAAACGAAACAGGTAAAATAAAAAGGAAGAGGAAACAAAATAGAATTACGTCCAGCTCGACTTTTCCTTCAAATAAGAGCCAACCATCACGAAAATGAAATGGTATCTGTACTGTTTTGTCACACACTACGCCAAACTTACACAATGTTTACGAACTAAACAATTAATATTTGTATTCCCGACGCAATTATTGTTATTGTTACAGACGCACAACAAAATTGCGATAATTTACTAATAAACAAACGTTTTGCTCGTCAAACAAAAACTGTACGAATTTTCGCTCTACGTTCTGGAGGTTTTACTTCTTTTTTTTTCAGTAGTAACGAATTTTTGTTTAAGAAAAAACGTTATTACTATAAACAGAGCGAAAGTTAAAAAGCGAGACTTCACAAGTTTTTTTACTTTAATTTTTTCCCCCAATAGAAAAAGGGCAAACTATTATTAGGCGCTAAAATCTGTACAACGGAGAGGGGAGATGAAGGGGGGGGGGGGGGTGTTTTGATGATAAATTTTGTGGAGAGTAAATCGATGGACTTGGCGTAATTTATTGCACGCTAGACGCTCTAAGGACAGCAGCGATTTTTCTAACCAAAAGGGAAATGTAATTACAAGTAGTTCAGACGAGGTCGACAGCAAGAAATATTCATTTGAGGTCGCGCCTGGAGCACACGTACATGGCCCAGCTCTGATCCACCGTTGAGTGAGTGGCGCTGATCAGCTAACTCTGACAAAGGTCGGAACTGTTTCAAGTGATCTTGAGATGAACTATCTCTGAAAGGCCGCTCTATCTAGACACTCATTTTCAAGGGTTCACTAGAATAAGCAGCTAATATCTTCGGCAAGGGAAACACCCTTTGAACTTGATTGGCTGGGGAGAATCAGTATCAGCTACGTGAGTTCTCTATGTATCAAGCCAACGAACGGAGGAGATCCAAAGGAGGTGGCACCGACAGCTAAGCTTGAAATCTAGCTCAACTAGTGAACGGTCAGCTGAGTGGTTTTGGAAAGATCATACCAGAGCGGAAAAGTTCTAGATAACTAACAAAATACAGTCAACGCTGCTCCACAATCGGACTGCTGAGGTGGTGAGGGTCAGAAGACCCAACCAAAGAATGCTCTTCAAGGACCATATGACATACTAAAGATTGTTTAAAGCTAAAAGTGAGGTAGAGTTTAGAAGGCAATGGACCTCAGAAGGTTGTTCTCCACAGAGTTTGATATAAAGAGCAAAGGTGCAACGCAGCCTTAGCTGGGTAAGAGCGTTGTTCAATCTAAAACCATTGAAAGGGTGGTGGAGCCAAAATATGCCTCTTCCTCCATAGAAGCGATAAGTCATGTTTCATCAGTTCATCAGTTGGTTTACATTGGAGTATCGTAGGATCAATCTGAGCCAATGCCTTTAGACGTTATACTCTGGGCCAGGCAGCAGGGGGGAAAGTGTGCAGCAACACAGCTATGGTCGCTTCCCAACGACCCTGCATAATGGCAAATACGGATGATGCAGGGGAGGGCATCAACGACAACTCACAGACGTTCTTCATCCACCACAAATGAAACACGACTAGACAACTTTTGCTTTGATTTGAGACAGCAACTACCAGCACTTGCATGAGAAGACCGGCGTCTTCATTAAGTGTTGCATAACAAGCATCGAGTAGCAGAGATAAAATCTTTGAAATTGTTGTTGTGCACACCGTAAAAGGCGAATACAATAGTCCACCAAGATGCCAATGAATACGAGCTTCACGGTATTCATGATCTCAACTCTGTCATCTAATTGTGGGAAGGGAATTTAGGGGTAACGTTTCTTTCAGTCGCCCGTTGCATTCATACCACCAATAGCACTTATTTCGTCAATTTACTGTGGGAACTCAAGGGAACTGGAGATGGAGTGGATCCAACAACACAGGCCTTGGTCGCACAATGAGCCCCTTCTACGTTTCTAAGATAGATATACTATCACTGGCTTTTTGTTTCAATTCACTTCTGAACCCTGTCAAGCTGCTCAAACCACTGACAGAACTCTTAAAACAGCATTTCCACAACATCGCAACTGTTCAGAGCATTATATTTCCCCCAAACACACCGCCAACTCAAACGAAAAACCTTCGATTTGCTCGCCACACAAACATTGCCACCCACTGAAACCGAAATGAAGCTTTGTGTAATTGTTGTCCCCTTGTTTAGATGAAATCTTTCGTCAAATAGAATAAAATGGTTTTCAATATATTTCCTCCTTTTCAAACAACGTTACTGATTACTGAGCTCACAAAAACATGTTTCAAATAACAGCTATGATAAGATATTGAAAAGATCTCACATACTCAAACCCTATAAAGTGCACTAAAAATACTTTGCCTACCACAACTATTCATCTATTTAAAAGAAAAAGGAAAAAACAAGAAACTTCAGCAAAAGAAAACAACGAAGTGAAACGGTTTCATTATACACATTTTACAATTCAAAATAAAAGTTAAACGAAATATAAGAAAAAGAATCTCGAAAATTTAACAATTTGCAACGTTCAGCCAAAAATCTAAGAAGCCAAGGGAATACATATACTAGTAGTGTTCGATGACGAGTCCAACTGCTGCTATGGCACTTATGTTAAAAATGAGGCTGTTCCGAGACGATTAGAGGGACGAGGAACCAACCGAAATGTCTGAATTTGACGCAGAAGGGTGAAAACGAATTGTGTGACCGGACAAATTGAAAACGGACAGTAGCAGTTGTGGCAGATGCTAGTCTCGTCAAATTCCGAAACCCTCCTGAATTTCGAGCATTGAGACGCAACGGGCAGCATTGGGAGGTGCAACGGTAGAAATAGAACCGAGTTTCAAAAGAGGCTGTAAAGCACAGGCTCTGGGCCTGTTGTAACGTTCACAACTAAATGAGTACCAGTAACTGGACGTCATTAATTTTCTCTAAGTAAAACCCAATTCCTTCAAAAAGTGCAAGAGCTCACACATGAGCACCTCAGCCTCCCTCACGCAGAGCCTGTGTTCAGCCAAACGTGAACGGTAGCGAGTGCTCACAAATCCGTTTATAGGCGTGGTAGGAACTTTCGGAGTTTTCTAAAACAGGGGGGGGGGGGTTAGGGAGGGAATTGACACTTAGGAACTGGGATTGGATTAGGAACGTAGGGAAGCAGTAAAGATGTGAATATTTCAATGTTGTATTAAGCTACTATTGGACAAGTAGCTCACAACTTTGATTTTAAACCTACGACGCAGTTCGAGTCGTCATTTTCAGATGCCTAAGCTGCAGTACCTAGCGATAGGGGAGGCACAGTATATCCCGCGAACTGACAGCGTGCAGCCAGCGTGCCCTGGTGATATTCTGCAGTTGTACGTACTCGCTAGTTGTGGTCTGGAAAAGCCTGGAGACGATGGAAACTCCTAACGAGTCACCTTTCTTCTCCAAATAGACAAGTGCCTCACTGAACTCACAGCTCTAATCTCTAAGCAAATGTCACCAGTACACGAGCAAACGAATGTCTTTCTTGAGGTCAAGAAACCAATGTTGAGCGAAACTCCCAACATAGTCGGTGCCAGCTCCCAACTTGAACAAAATCCGCTCTACTTCTCTCTTTGCCTTAAAACAGCTTTCACCCTACGACAAGCAAGGATCGTCATACTAAACTAGTCCCAAGCTGCTTTCAGCATTTTGTGAAGAGTCGCAACGAACAGTTGAATCACATAAAATGAAAATTCGCTGCATTCTGAACCTTTGATTGCCCAGTCCCCCCCCTCACGTTGAAGAGTTCTTAGCAGCAACTGTTTGCTGTCTTTACCCTGCTGCCGTGCTGACCCACCATGGCCACACACTAATATGAACTGTAATGCCATTCTGAAGGCTTTCCAAAGGTCAAAACAACTCAAGTGTTCGCGGTGGCCACAGAACTGAGAAAGTTGTGCTCGGGGGTTACTTTGTGACACAGACACGCACTTTTCGTGTTATTAATTATTAGAACAATGACCAACTGCGGGAATCTGGATGTAGGTAGGAAATGCTTTGCGCTTCAAC
This sequence comes from Pachypeltis micranthus, assembly GCA_020466155.1. NCBI lineage: Eukaryota > Metazoa > Arthropoda > Insecta > Hemiptera > Miridae > Pachypeltis > Pachypeltis micranthus. Next base: position 49,029,552 of record CM035769.1, read on the forward strand.
AGTAAACTGCGTCTTACAGGCATCGCCAACGTGCTGTGTGAAGCAATTACTGGAACATCAATCAGCAATCTAGATCGGAGAGAATTCAAGAAGTTGTTTCGAGGTTTTTGTGATTTCATTTGAAGGTGACAATTGCCTATCTAACAGCTGCTGAGTGGGATTAATTGATAAGGAAGGTAACAAACGCAATGTCATCATTTCATGATTGGTTTGAATGTTGTGAAAAACGCTGGGTCTTCATTAGAAGCAATAGAATTGGATTGATACTCCTCCACTGCTCAACAATATCAAACAGCTTCTCTACTTGTGGAAAGAGGATATAATCTAACAAAACCAACGATAAATTTCATATTGAAATAGTCGCGTTAATCGTCGATTACTTCATTGTGAGATCTAAATGACCTGTTAAATGGCTTTGCTGATTACACGTTCCAAGACGTAGTGAGAGAGGGGTATTATTGAAGCAGGACCTTATAGCAATGCTGTCACTCGACAGACAGCTTCATTCTACAAAAAATTGGAATTATCATCTCTCCCTTCCAGCTGGAAGGTATTTTTGTAACAATCAGTCTCGACAATAGATACCACTCTGTCGTCGCACTTTTTTTTCATATTATCTGTACAAGTCACACCAACCTGATTGTGTCGATACTTCCGGTAATCGATTTGACGAGACTCGCACTGAACCACAATTGCCAGGGGGAAATTTTTCATTTTTCGTTCAACTCGCAAATTCATCAAATACTATCGAAGACCTCGCGCTGACACCGTATTTCCTCCGCTTGAAACATATTCCCCGACCATAACACAGGAGAGAAAAAAAAAGTCAAATAAAAAAAGAAAAAAGTAAAGGAACACACACGTGTAACAACTTACTTGGTAACAAATACTTCAATAAAGCCCCCCCTTTCATCTTCGAAATTAAAAAAAAAGAAAAGAAAAGAACATCAGCTATCAATGGCGTCAAATCGACAATAATAAACCGTGAGAAATTGAAGGGGAAAAAACAAACAAAAAAAGCACTGTTCTATTAAGAACGCTCACATTTTCAAGACGGAACAAGAGATGCACTAAGCGCGAGAAATCAACCGAACCAACTATTTACACCATTTTTTAACGCGAACGGTATTAAATGTTGTTGATAGAAGCCAAAACGAAAGAAAAAAAGTTAAAAAGTCTCAATGAAGGTTTCAACGCTCAACCGTTGGTTACTCTCAGCCACTGGACCGTTTATGTATCATTTATGATTTTATGTACAACCAGCAATCGTTAAATTAAAATATCTAAACTCAAAAATCATTTACAAGGAATAAAATATAATCATTTTGTGAGCAAAACTAAAAAAAAAAAAACTAACTAATAAAATGAGGAAAGGCGAGAGAAAAATAACTAAAACCCAACGATACCGCACGTTTAAGGTCCTTTTTTCTTGTTTTAATATAATTGTTTGTATTTTGTCTAACTCTTATTATAACGCTAAATGTACGTGTTACCTAATTGAACAAACAAAAAACAAAAAAAAGAACGCTCGAAAAGAAACGAAAAAAGAAAAACGACGGAGCTCGAGGGGGTGGGCGGGGGGGTCTGGTCTGTGAGGGACTATGTGTGACTGCACACTGCGCAACAGAAGAAAATTTCAACAAATAAAAAAGTTAATGTTAATGACACGGACGATACGATCGAGAGCGCTACAATACTCATTTTCGAGAAAGAAAAAAAAAACCGCACACGCATCGAGTAAAAGTTCGCACACCTCACATTCAAAACGCATTTTCAGTTTCTACTTCAGTTTGTAATATAGTCAGTTACGAGTTAGCGATGCACTCTCATTTTGTTTCCTGTATAGTCGTTATAATTACTATTATTACACGCAAATACCTCACCCCTTCAATGAACATAACAAATAATCAACATTAGGCTAATTTATCGATTTTTAAATAATAATTATGTATAGTATTTATGCATTATCAATTTTTCCTTCAATGTTTCTTCTTTTTTTTTTAGTTTGCAAGACACGAGTTGGAAGATACTTCCTTTCATTATAATTTTTTTCTCTTTTCTTGTTACGTCTATGATATAAGATATAACATCTGTCTTCACATCCTATTTTTTTTTCTCTTTTTTTTAATATTTGTTTTCTTTCAATAACATAGAATCCGTCGAGTATTATATCTTGTGAATCTTCTCTCCGACTACGACAGGGTTGTTGCGACGAATTTCCTGCGCTCCAAGCTCGCGGTAGTTGAAAGTGCAGTCGTGCTTGTCGGAGTATCGATGGACTGAGCAGTATAAGCCGCCACATCTGCATTCAAAACCTGAAAATTAAAAAGCGAGTTTTGAGGGAGTCGGGAGAAAAGTCAACACGGAGCGTGTTTTGTCTGTGTAAAGAAGGAAATGAGTGTTGTCTGAACAAGCATAATCGTATGGTCTGTTTATTGTTTTTTAAAAAAGGATAACAACAGAGTGGTGGTTCGCTGTTATCGTGGGACCCACACACACACTTCGTGTTACAGCTCTGATCCAGATTCATTAGTGTAAAATGGAAGGACACCCGCGATTCAACAGATACAGTAACGTGTGCAAGGCCAACAAATGTATGCAACTGAAACAGGTACACCGGGCACACTCCTACCAAACAGCGCTCATTGGGAAGCTCCAAAGAGCTGCAGGAGAGGCCTCTAGTCTCAAGGCTCAGTCGTCATGATTCTGCAACTAGGGCCAACCACTTTAGATGGCGAAGGGACAGAGGAATGCTATGTACGTGCACAGTTAGGCGACCAATGGTTTGGCTGTACGTGCTGACAAACCCTTATCCTTCGTATGAGAGCTTCTTATTCTGTTCCTTCCTATCTCATGGGCTACTAGGGCAGTAAATACCCCTCACCCGATAATACACTACACAAATACCTCTGTAAGCAACTTTTTTATTTCAGTGAAACTTAAGAAATGGAGTTTTCGTGGAGGGAATGGATGACTAAGAACGACACTCGTTCAAGAAACAAACCTGCAGTTACAGCAAGCCTGCTCTTGGAACTGTGCAAAGAAAGTCGCTGCAATTCTCGTTATCTGGAGCTTCTACAGTCCACAGTTGTACAGACTGCTTTCTAATCTACTATGTACGATAAGTTTCAAGGTTTAGTGACCACAATAGTCTCCACTTTGGCTGCTGGGAAGCTTTCGCCACAAGGTTGAGCATTCATTTGGACCCGTGTCTTCGTTGACGGCGTCGAGCTTTTCTAACTCATTTTAAGATTCTTTGTATCGAGCCTTACCTCAGGAGCACCCTTTACCTAAAACAGCCCTTACCATTAGGGGGGGGGGGGCACACAACACTGGGAAAGCCCACAACTCCATTGGTTTTCAGTGAAGCCCAACCTGATGCCATGCAACTATCATAGGTGAATTAGGCGAACATAACTAGCCTATATACTTTTGCCAGCTAGAGCGGATCTCGCTTGTGATAGTTCATAGGCTTTCGGGTCCTTTCTCCACCACTACTCTAAACAGCAAACTGCCTGTTCTCTTCTACACCTCACATCTGATTGACTGTCTGTAATGCAGCGTCTCGTTCACTTCACACCCTCTCCTCCATGTCAAGTTGCCTTCAGTACTTCAGTGCTACTTTCAAACTAAGCACAATTGAAATTAGCAGAAATACAACCGAAATCCATCAGGGACATGAAAAATACATACTACATCTACTGCTCACCTGTGAGTCCAACCTTTTTACGGCAAACAGCACAACGGTTCTTCTTCTTGGTTTTATTATCGTCTTTGCTGTCTGGGTCGGCATCTTTAGTGAGGTCAGGTGAATCTGAAGTGGCTACTGATGCAGTGCCGCCACCCACTGCCCCTTCTGTACTCTCGCACTGTGAACATCAAAATCACATGAGCTACTAGATGGGTAATCAAAGAGTATGCTCCAATACAAAAAATAAATTAAGTAAGACGAAGGAACAGAGCGAGCAGTAAGAGGGGAATTTCATTACAGAGTTGAGTCTCGAAGAAGCAAAAAGCGATCAAAAGAAGGTATAACAATCCTTAATTTGACGCTTCCTTATTGATTGTGTAAATGAGTGAACACTGAGGACTGAGAATACAAAATTATCGTGAAATTGTGATACAACGAAGCCACTGCGAGAAACTACCAAATCTTGTTCGAACACAATCAAGAAATCATGCCAAAAAAAGTCCAATGGTATTAATGAATCGTTTGGGCCTTTGTGACAAGTGAATACTCCTCCCCTCATCATAGCTACACAGGGGGGGGGGGCTGCTAGACACCGTAATGCGTGGTTTTGTGGTTAGACAAGCTCAAGGTTCTGTGGGCTGCTTCAAGCTCATATTAACCAACGACTGCCTCGGCGACTACTGGGATCTGACTGCCTATAACGAAGTAATCCCTCAGGACAACCACGTGCAGAAGAGAAGAGGAGGCAATCAGTTTAAAAAAGTGGCCTCGGCACCCACAATTGGTTCCTCGCATCAATCAAGTTGGAAGTATGGATCAAAAGGTGGAACACGACAAATGACGATGAACTGCTGTAGGGAGGGACAAGCGCTTTGACCAAGCGCGTATGGCCAACTCAGGAGACTGAAACAACTTCAAATTTGGCTGAGTAAACACTATCAGAACTTTTACCCGTTCAGCAAGACGGAGATTGTGGACGTTGACCATTACTAAAAATTGATTTGAGATTTTGAGAGAGACTTTTTTTCCAAAGTTTTTAGACATTTGTCATCTTACTCCAAGGGGCTATGATGATAGAAGCATTAAATGAAATGAAGAAGGGTCAGTAATCATGAGAATAATTATAACGTGTAATTACAATTCGGGCCCTGGTTCAGACAAAAACGCCAAGAAAGTTGCCGAATGAAAAGACTGAGTTACTGTAGAAGTAACAGTTGGTTTTCAAACTGGCTGTCAAAAGCCAACCTTACACTTGCAGTCATAGACACGAATCGTCGATTACAAAGAGTGTAAAACATGCATTTATTTTAGTGCAGCACATTGTGCCACTTAATAATATTACTTGGATGGTTTGAGAAGTTTAGTATGGTGGAATGCATTGTCAGCACACAAACTTTTGATATCAAATGGGCTGTGCGGATGAGTAATTCAAGGGGTAACTGATACAGATCTCTGGTCTCTATTTCCATACGAACAGTGAGTGAGTCTAGGCTATGAGCAAACACAAGTCTCCTCACTCTCCTTGAAGACAAACGGATATTCCAGCACTCCACACTCAAGCCATTCCACGGTCCGTCGTTCTGCTCAATAATTTCAAAAATTAATTAGCTGAGTGGTTCGCTTTGGTACACATTAGCTACACAAAAATCGGAACTGTGAATGGAACTAATCACCAATATCCAACTCTGGGTAAAGTTGAAGCTTCACCATTATGCTTACTTCGCAAAATTTTCAAACGCAACGATTAAAGTAATCTGCTCATTTCCCGCCATAGAACTCGACGAACCTCCGGTAGATTTGTGGTTCAGGCGCCGTTCCTGTACCATGCGCGAAGTTGTTTTGTAACTGACATGAGAATTTAAAAAACCATTCTGCGTTGATCCAAGAAAATGTCTACAATGGGCCAGAACCGCAACAAATAACTAAATAACAACCGTCAGTTATTTCGCAGGGCACGTTACGTCGATTAACACCACATGCCGAAGGATGTTTCAGAATCTCCTACTAAACGAGATTTCTAAAGGTGTACATTACCTTAGTACTTTTGGATTGTCGCGAGGAGCCAGCCATGAAAGGAAACACCATTTTTTCGAAACAAAATATAGATGATTTTCCAACTTTGGATTTGGGTTGCACTTAAAGATACTGTACGAGAAGAGGAAATTCTGGGATGTCAATTCCAGAAGAAGTGTTCGTTACTCTTTATGATGCCACTCGAGGAGACAACTCCTGTCCACGACACCAAATATTCCTGTTCACATCGTAATTCACTGATAATGATTTCGATTCGGTAACTCGGTGGTCAAAAGTTGATCAACAAAACAACAGATGGGTCTACGAATTGGAAACTCAATTCGAGTCTGTGTTTCGTGGGCGGTAAAAAATCAAAACTGAAGTGATGTCAGTTTTTCAATTTGCAATTTTATTCGATCAAATGTTCGTGAGATTAGATTCGGCGAATTCGCGAATTTACCAAACGCTGTAACTGCTACATTGCTGCGGTGCTGGCAAACATTTGAACGATGCCATTCGCGGGGCAACCATTAAGCACGTCCTCGAAGTGCACATTATTCGTTAAATGTTGAGACGTGAAGTATTGTAGTAACATTTGTGACCAACCTCAGGTGTGTGAAGTTTCTAACCATAAACCGTTGCTACTTTTCATACTATCGTATTGGCTGTTACCACTGTTTGATTTTCAAACATGACATTGCAATACGTTATAGGGTGCGACGCATCACACAACTTTCTCGTCCCCTTCCCCGTAAATTCGGCCATTTAATGGCTTAGCTAATACAATTTATTTTTCGCTCAGTTCATTCGACCTTGGTGACAACTTCACTAGGTAAAGTGGGGGGGGGGGGGAAGCACACTATTTGGAGGAAACTGTTGAATAAATATGTTCCAAGTTCCGAAAAAGAGAAATCTAGGAGGATAAAACAAGATTTTGGCCAAAATAGAGCAAATAGTGATCATAACAACAAAATGGCACTAACAATTTCAATTAATTGAATTAGAATTAAAATTATTCGGCTGTGATTGACGTTTTTTGAAGAAAGTAGTGTGAGACGCCGCTCCTGAGATGAATAGGTCCATATTTTTGATATAACACATTGTGAAAAAACATGTCATAAAAAAATACAGCCCTGTCTCCACACGAGAAGCGAATGGAAGTCCCCTGGAAACGAGAGAATCGTTCTCCTTGGCCAGTTGGACGGGGAGGCTTCGAGATGAATGGAATAGAGCTATGGAAAGTAAGTTCCTCACGTCTTTTGACTCCTGTAAAGGTGGTTGGATGACAGGGATGGTAGGGACGGCAGTGTCCATGGCACAGGGCGCTGGACCGCTCTGGAAGGACGCAGCTCCTTGAGGTGGTTGCTGCTTCTTTTTCAGGGCCTCTTTGTAGCACAAGGAACACAGGCCGTCCGTCGAAGGGTTTCCATAAAATCCGCACCCGCTCCTGCAGAGGGCTTGCATTGAATTCGACTCCCTCTCCATTTTTCCCAGTTGTGTGTGTAGTTTAATATTACGATCCTGAAACACAAAACGAGGAGAAAAATTAGCTGACACGAAAGATGAAAGAGATGTCGTGAGAGAAGACATCATTTTCTAACCCCAGAAATAATCTATTGCGACACACGATTCACTCTACTACAATTCCCTTCTTATTTCAACCACCATTGTGTTCATGTGTGCACAATAGTGAGCATTTCGCATATAAGCATCCCTCGACCACCTACCCATTATATGATGCCACCACCTACAACGCGCATAAAAATGGCAAAATTCGAAAAAATCTAGTAACACAGTCAATACCCAAGATTTCAATTTATGAAATGTCGAAGGAGCTCCGTGGTTTGCAGGGATCATAAGTTTAAGCAGAGCACACAGTTTACCGCGAATGTAACTGTTACACTTATTACGGGTACATTAAGATCCTGTGGGTTATAGGGGAAGGATACGGGTTCAATGTCTGCAGCTGTCGTCACATCGATCAACCATTACTCACATATACTCAGTTCGACGTCAGTTAAAAGCATGACTAGAAGTGTATTTATTCAATAGAAATATGGCGAGGAATATTACCTATTGATGGGTTACAGAACAATCTTAGAGCAAAGGCCATAAAGTTCAATTCTTGCTGACCGTTCAACAGAAAGCTGTGCTCCCTCATCCAAGTGCTAATTTTATTGTGGCAACTTGTACTAACTAATTAGAATATTTCATTCTACGTGCATAAGATGTATACACAGCGCCTAGTATACGGAAGTTGAGGAAAATCTCGGTCAGATCGAATTGCAAGTTATTAGACATCAACGGGGAGAGAAAGACTAGCGTGCGGGCAGCCGCTCGGACCTCCGGACACTCCCTCAGAGAAAAAGAAGAAAAATGGCGGACGAGCCCCCACCAACCTAAGAAACCGTCGCAACCTCAACACACGACGTTCGGTTCAGTATCACACTGAAACACGCTCCATCTACCTCCAAAACTGCTCACCAGGGCTCTCTGATCGAGATTAATCAATTGATATGCATAGTTAGTATCGATTTATCGATATTGACTTCAGGTCATCGTATATCGATACCAACTTATTTCCCCTACAACTGTTTCCGCAATTATTTGTTGTAATAATTTCTCTTCTGTATGTAACTCTAACGTAAATTGCTTGGCCTTAGAAATTCCTGCTTGAAGTATCGACGAGTCCAGCGACTTTCCCTTAACGCCCAAGTTTGCGACGATGGTCGACTTGTTACCAAGTCGAACTCCCGCGCCTACAGCCAAATTAGCGTTCGTATAATTCATGTTGAGAGTAATTATAATCAACCGAACAATTTACATCTGCTGTTCACGATGTCATCAACGAATATAATTCGATTCAAACTACTAATTTGGAGATGTATTAAAAATCCCGGTCCGCACTTTTTGACATATCACGATATCTGTCCAACATAATCCGTGGAAAGTTCGAATTAACGCGTTTTTTATACGTTTTGGCTGCGTTGCGCGAGAAATATATTTATATGGGACAAAGTAGTTCCATATAACGGCACAATTCGGGCGTAGTTAACATCCAATGACACGTATTAAGGAAAAATATGAACGCCTTAGAAACCAAAAATAATCAAATAAAATTAAGAATTAGCTTAATTGGCGGGACTATCGTCAATGAGTTAACTATCCACACGGTGAAATTTGATATTGTGACTCAGTGGATCTCAAAAAATCGTCGGTAGAACACAATGTTGTCCATCATGTACGATGCATTTTGTACGAACAGAACATACCAGTTCGATTTGAGGAAAAATGGCGAGTAGAGTTTCAATTTTGAAAAAAAGTCTTTTCGCTAATGCTTCCTCACGAATACCAGCACAAACGTCCTCGCGAAAACCTTGTTAATAGTCCAGAAACCTACGTGCACGCGATAGGTACGACTAGTTAGACAACTGAGTTCCGAAAAACACGATTTGAGAAAGTGGCCCGTGTGATCGATGTAGTGGTTGGTAACACAAATGTTTTCCTCGGTTCTAACGATATTGATTAAATATTTCGTGTCAAACGAAACAAATGACGCCACAATACTATATAATGTTCATACGTGGGAAAATGACGAAGACAGCACGATTTTATCTGAATTTCTTCTTATAAATCTCACGCATGTCGAATTAACGTTTTGACAAAAGTCAAGCGGTAGTACAACGGGCTATCAGCACGATAAAGGCTTCATAACATAAATATCTGGTGCGTAGCAACACACAACTTTCCGCCACCCCTGTAATTTCGAACACCACCTACATTTGCGGGCGCTATATCTTCGTTTAACGCATTTTTACAGGAACATTTACGGAGAACAAAGTGTAGAGACTAGTTAGCTGAGAGTACTCCGAAAGTTTGATCAAAATCGTTAGAGCCGTTTTTGAGAAAATTGGAATACGGATAAATTAATATTCGACAAATCTCCTTTTCTGTGTTAACTTGGCTTATATCTCCGTTCAACATATATATACAGAAATAATTATAGAGAACGAAATGTGGCTGTGGGTGACTTAAAGACACTCCATTAGGATTTATCACATCTGGTGAAAAAGTTACCCTAGAATTTACGAAAATGTTAGAAAAAACGTTATTTTTGACACATTTTGATTTTTATCTCTGTTCAATGGACCGTCACAGGAACATTTATTGAGAAGAATATGTAGGTATTAACTATTTGAAAACATCCTGTGAGTTTGGTGAAAATCACTGAAGCCGTTTTGCCAAAAAGCGTAAAAACCCTATTTTTGCTTCAGGGGCCCATATCTCCGTTCAACGAATTTTCATGGAGATATGTATGGAGAAGAAAAGTTCGATATTGATTAGCAGAAGATAATTTGAAAGTTTAGTCAAAATCGTTAGAGCCGTTTTCGAGAAAAATGTGAAAAACCCTAGTTTCCCCTAGTTCCCTTCGGGTAGCGGAAAGTAAAAACTGCACTAAAATCGGGGTTTTGTTCAAATAGTCGTATCATTGCGTCCCCTCGTGATTTTTCCCAAGTACGTTAACTATATTATATTTAGTCCATACTAAATATTAAATAAACAGAGTTTTAGGGCAAAGAGGATATTAGGTGTTCTGGTAATAATCAATGTGCCGGGTGAAACTGAAATTTAGTCCAAATGTTCACAGGCACACACACAAACGATTTTCTGAAATGACATTTTTTGCATTCACAAGAGACTTTGGAAAACTAAAAGAAAAAATCGCTCACTAACATAATGTTCCTTGCAACAAACGCGCATGTCCGAATAGCGAATTGAAAGTTGTTGTCGAGAGAATCAGCTGAAGAGTGGGAGTGTTGCTGGGTGATATCGAACGTCAAACGAGACGAGCTGAGCAGAGCACAGTAGAACAGAACAGCGCTCGTGTCTCCGTCGTCCTCCGCATTCTTCTAAAACCGTCACGGCCTTGCGAAGATGATGACTTCGTACCGTACCACCTTCGAAGCTTCCTGGACTCTGACTAGTATTCGAGCTTCCCCTTCTCTTCTGCGGGCAGGCCTCGTTGAGCAGTTCACCACTAGTTCGAAGCTGCACATAGCGTCGTCGTACAATTCAACAGGAATCTCGCACACCCACTGATGACCTAAATTCGAATTTGTCGAGTAAAAGCTTACTAGAGAGTTCCAACACCTGGGAGCGCTACCTACAAATAGCAGGTGCGACGCTTAAATAACTTTCCTCATACCAACGCAATTTTTACAGCTTTAGCTACTAATCCAATCTATTTTTCACTCAGTTCATTCGAACTTGGTTAAACATAACTCACGTTCAACGTGCACAGCGATAGAGCTTACAGTTACGGAATTAATTGAGTTGCTCCGACTCAAGCTACGACTATCATTAGGTAGTTAGTGCACAGACCGCCAAAACGATTCTTTTCGACAACGATCGTGTTAAATGTTTAGGAGTTACATGGTAAAAACCATGAAAAGTGGTAATAAGTGAAACAGTGGATGGAATTCCAAAATTTCCGGGGTTGTTCCCAAATGTCTTATAAGCATTCATCGTCATAATAATTTATTCGCCTAACACCTGAATTTTTCTGAGAACCCAAGTACAATTTGAACGGGTTTTTAGAGAAAAACAGGGCGCTAAAACACGTACTACAAAATTTCTGATATCTACCCGACATTTATAGCAACGAAACTTCAGGGGTGGGGAGGTCTTTTTACAGAGGCTGGACCAAACACAGGCCTGTTGCCTCATCAAATGACTGTTCCTCGGAAGAGCAGCCAATTAGTCGACTGTCATGGAAGTAGCGGTTTCGCTATCATGCAACAGGCTGGCCCCTCACTCAGCATCCACTAAATCCAGACCTGTGGAGGTGGCAGGTTTTTTAGCCTTAGCCAGTTTCCCAGTAGGGAGCTATTCTCTATGATCAAGTGCGCGGAGGTACTCACCCAGTCAAAATGGTTATAAGTTTGCTTAGTTTCTTTCAGCAACCGTCGCTCACTGCTGTGGGAACTACAGTGGAGCAGCACGTAGTTTCACGTTTCCTCCGCATTGGAGGCGCCGATCAGCACAGTTATTATCCACATAAGCGCATGGCTCGCACGCAGTCTCCATGAGCCTCCCTAGAAGACCAGGCACAGCATCATACTCCCATACCTGGCACAGCATCAGACTCCCATACCTAGCCCATCATCAGATTTCACGTACGAATTTAGAAGTAAGATTCCAAAGAGTCCTGAGCAAGCGAATCGAGTTCGAATTATGAGAATTCTCACGTGTAGTCTGGTCAGAATTGCTTCTTGTGCAAGCAATCATCTGTGAAGCACTTTTCCTGGAGAGTGCAGTGGGGCACAGAGACGGAGTTTCTGGACCCCCGTTCCTTTCCACCGACAACTTGGACAGTATGCGTAACTCTACCAGCAAAGGACGTACAGAAAACGGGATAGACGGACCCGAATGACTTGTAATGACACTTACTGGTTCCTCTTCGGAAAATAGTGCAAACTCGGAACTGGAGGAGAATGGACTGAACATGGAACATTATGAGAGAACATGGAACATTATGAGAAAGGATAATTGGAGGACTGAGACCAGGAGTGTGGGGCCCGTTTATCCAAAACAAGAAGGGGTATCACGACTTGAGGGAACATGAACTGCATACTCTGTTTAGTTACGCTCACCTACTGAAAACACTTTAGACCCTATCAATTTTCCAATAAACTCTACCAACGACGTAAGAAGTGCAGTCAGTACTTCAGAATCTCAGTCAGGCCCTCACTCTAATAACAGGAACTGCGCATGTCTGAGTCACCACCGAAACCAATTGAGACACCCAGTCACTTAGGCCGTTTCCTGGTGACTCACTCTTTGCACCTCCACGTTCTTATGATCTCTCTTACCAGGCGTTGCGTTGCTATCAACAACCCTCAAGGAGTCAATCCTGGGGAAAGCGGCCAGAGGCTCCCACTGCACCCGTAACCAAAGAGATATGCAAGGGCTCTCACAATCCACTCTTCTTGCCAAGAACTGACTTCAGAAAACGTCTTGTATCTGCTACGTTCAACAAAAATTCTATAGCGATGTTACTTGTTCCCACATGTCTTTCAAATTCCCAGATACATCCTGCCAACAGCCAGTGCAACGGTGGTTCCTTTTCCCTCGAAGAACTTCAAGTCGCAGGGATAACCAATAAAAGCTACACCACAAGCCGCTGGTCAATTTGGTGCAGGCCTGGCCTAATCGGGATGAAGAAAGTCCATCAGCTTTCAAGTTTCGTCAATCAGCAGGCAGCCCATGACTGGGACTAGAAGTAAATAGGGCAACTCCTGTCTCCTTGAACACGTTCACGGTTTATCTCAAGTTCGAACAAGCGACACGACGATCATTCGCCAACGTCGTCGGAGGCAATTAATCGGGAGCGACGTTTCTGCTTATCTGCCCGTCAATTCGTGTCAAGACGCCTTTTATTGTTGATCCCAAGAATTGCGCGGGGCCGACGGCCCAGTTACACAAACGGCGCGGACCCACTGCCCCAATTCTCAGTGAATTCTTTCTGAGGAATTGCGCTACTCCGCATTTCGATTTCAAGGTTTGCGTTTGACCCCGATCTTGAAGTGAGACGCTGGGTTCCGCTCCTCTTATTCAATTCAACGGCTAAAGGGCGCGCTGAGAGTGAAATACCGTTGCGCAACCGTCTTCTGTTAGGCAAACTATCGAGTACCCTCCTTTTCCACTCCCCTCCGATCCAATACATCCAGAGAGAGAGAGAGAGGGGGGGGGGCATTATTACCAGCCGCGCAATTCCTCCGCAGGCAACTGCGACGGAAGTGGTGGGGCCCAGAGATCCGAAAGTCGTCGCTTTTCAAGATGACGTCTTGACTGGACAACGGATCGTTCCACCCCATACCACAAGACATTCGCGTAATGAGCGATCCTTTAAGCCATCAGTCCTTCTGCTTGGGGGCTAATGTAGTCGTGGCAAGTCGAAGAGTGACTGTTCCTCATCCACACACGCTGCCAGGGGTCTAGTCGGTTGGTCTCTTTCTCCAAAAATTGTACACCTTCCAAAAATACCAACCCTCGTAAAAATGGGAGCCGTGCTACAGATGATAACGATGCAAAGTGGCGCAGCTGTGTACGAGGACATGTGAAGCGCAGGCGTATCGAAAATCATGAGAGCTGCATGAAGGCGTCATGATCCTAAGAAGTATATGAGAGTACGAACTAAGCTTAGATGCAGCAACTAGTGGAAAGCAGTACCTGCACTTAGAGGTGAGGCCTGACGTCGTCATTAGACCCCAGCAGCTTGTTTTTTTAAAAAGAATACAAGCATCGTTATGAGTAGGAACTAGTAAAAAAAACTTGTTACCTATACCTAGTTAGTTCTAGACTTAGCACATATCGTTACATTAGCGTCTCATGTTGATTAGCAGGCTTAATAACGTTTTTCGAGTTTATGTAGCGAAGTAAAGACATAAAATGTCAATATCAAATTTGAGCTGATGTAGTTCTCTCAATCGCGTTCACTGACATTGACCAATTTCTCAAACGGACGGTACACGGGGAAACCCCCATCATTGACATTTTCGTCTAAAACTAGAGTGAGACAAGGAATCAGAAGATGCAGTCAGCTTTAGTGAAACCACACGGCATTGGTTTCAAAGGTGGGCAGTGCCGAGAAAACCCCGCATCATTGCGCGCGCTTGTTGTGGGGGGAAAGAACCCTACGACCGGACTTTCGGACAGGGTGCTGCGACTTTCTGAGGTTCACGTTAACCCTTCTATGATTCACATTAGTCTTCAGTCTCTTTCACCTTGTCCTCAAGATTGTTCGTTTAAATTCATTGCGTCGTTTGACATTTCGTTCGAAGGATAATGAACAGCAGTAGTGATTTCAGTAGCGGGATTGAAGGAGAAGTCCAAAAGAACAATGTAGCAACGAAAAACAGGCAGGATTAAAGGTGGTCATGGACATTTTTAGGGCAGTCATGAGTTGGGTGATTTTCGAAGACCGTCTCCTAATTAATACGGAATTTAACGCTCTAGAAGATAGAAACAAGCAAAAAGACGATTTTCCACGTCCATATTTCCCAATCAACAATAAATCTTGACACTTATCGAATGTTTTAAATTTCAAGGAAGGTTTCATCTCAGAACAGTCGCCGCGTAGTTCGGTTAGCGATTTGAAATGTTTACTAGCATCACTGACACTGGCGAGCTCAACAGTAGCGGTGAGAGTTGAGCAAAGTTTTGTCGTAAAAGTGAACGTAAACAACGCGCGCGAAACTGAGTCAATGTGAACCAACAGGGATCGTCTAATGCAACAGACATAAAAACAATAAATATCTCTCGCATAATCCCGCAGAACTAAAAAAAAAAAAAAAAAAATCACACCCCTCAAGTTACGTATCCGAACTTAGGGAGGGAAATGCTGCCACAATGGTCTCGAAGAATTTCGTTATAATGTTGGCCGGCTGATGTCGCGCGCCGAATATATTCATATAAATATGAATCTAAGGAATCAGCCTTTTCACACAATTTCATTCATGCACACTTGTATGAGATGAAACCGACGCTGATACACCTACCCAAAACACTCCGTAAGCCTTTTACTCTCAATCCATGAATCAAATCGGTACTAATTTGCCTATCGATGGCTGGTCAGTCGAATAACATCACACAAGAGGGCGCTGCGGAAAGCACTTAGCACTGGTTACGCATGCTGTGGTGGCAACTCGACGACTGAAGGACGATATTCCGGTTACAACGGCAATACTGACGAAGTGCACTGATTCCATAGTTCAACGGTTGAGTAGAACGATTTAATTAGTATTTTGAAGAATACTTCCACTGGACAGTTGCCAGTGATGGAAGTTGTAATTATTCTTCAATTTTTGTTTGGGAGTTGTAAATGTTTTGGTTTATTATTCATTCTGAATAACAACCCTATGTTTTCGGTCACGAAAATTTTTTTTACAACCCCCCCTCAAAATTTGCTACTTTATGTTATGTTTGCAGCGCCCTTTGGACTCGCAACGTCCTGCCAATTGCCGAGCGAGGGTTCGCTGGAAGCCCTCCTCCCACCCCTCCATCAGATCAGACGTCCAGGGGAATATTTAGTTTCCGTAGTTCCAACGTAGTCAGGTCATGTTTCGTATGGTTTACTAGTATTCGATGCTGAATCGAATAGGATGGGGGAGGACTAATACTAGGTCAAGCTGTTCATGAGAATAATAAACCATTGTGTAATAATTTGCCGGTTTTTTTTTAACTCCCAAGGATGAGTTGGCAGTCAGCTTGAGAACACATAAGGACTTTTCCTGGATTTTTAAAGCCCCCAGACGCTATTTTATTCGCGTGCAAAATGTGATTTTCTCTACATCAGCTTTTTTTTTGCAATTATGGGGAAAACCTGAAGGAAACTGCGACTTTGTTTCCAGCCGATTATATAGCTTATTTCCCTACTTTGTTGCAACTAATGAAAGTAAAAATACTTCTAAGATTTCGCACGCTAAAATCAACTGAAACGATGGATGACAATTCCTTCAGCCCATTGTACGCTTTGCGAGAGATTAAGAGTGTACTCGAAATGGTTGGGAGTGGACCTGACATCCCCCTGTAGCTATGAGAATGCCTCGTCTTCATCACCCTGTACCCCTTCACATTGATGCTCGACATTATCGTAATTTCTCCCTATTTGGTAAACAATTATCTAGGAATATAGGTGAGTTTTCAGACTAAGATGAAGACGACATCAGTAGAACCAGGAATGACTTATGACAGAAGAAGGAGGAGGATACTTATTAACGAATAACTCTGGAAATTATTACACAACGGATTATTATTCTCATGAACAGCTTGACCTAGTATTACTGCTCCGAGACCCATTCCATTCTAGTAAACTATACGAAACATGACCTGACTACAATGGAACTACGGAAACTAAATATTCCCCCGGCACCAGGTGCCCGTAAACGTCCGTAGGCATTTATGATCCGACGTAGGGGTGTGCGGAGGAAGTGGCCTTAACCTTCCTCCACCCCATCGGGCAAAAAGAGTTGGGGAGATTGGGACGGGGACTTCCAGCGAACCCTCAGCAATTGGCACGACGATGCGAGTCGAGCGGCCGGGTGGTTGTAAAAAAATTTTCGTGACCGAAAACATAGGGATATTATTCAGAATGAATAATAAACCAAAAGGAGAGATAGTTTGGGGCGTCATCCTTACCCCGAAAAAAAGGAAATTTAAAAAAAAGGTTGATCGTGTTGTTTCCTTCCCACATAAAGGTAACAAACTACATGAACACGCGTGAGCTATTGCGTTAGGGGTTGGGTGTTCCCCAGGGGGTCAATACCCCTCCAGACACTCGGATTTAAAATTAGTGCTAGTAACGTGTTGATGTTAATTTTACTGGGCGTGTATCAAGGTCGGACGTACTTTGCTGGCTGTTTACGTCGGTTTTCTGGTTTATCGCTTCATCTTTGTACTCTTTCTTTCTACAACTGTGATGAGTAGTTAGGGCAGTCTCTCGCTGAAGACCGGCATTGCCGTTAGTCCCCAGCAGCCTCATTTTATATGTTCAAGAACTCCAGGTGGCCTCTGAAACGTGGGATCTGCTAAGCCGCCACCCCCCCCCCCCCTTGGCCGTTCTGGCCTTCAGCATGTACCTCAAATCTACAAAGGAAAAACCACCGCGGCACAACGCATCGAATGCGTGAAGATAAGTAAATGAAAAATAGCGTAGAGGGCTACAGGAATCACGATTTGAAAGAACGAAAGGAAGAAAAGAGGGGAAAAGTACTCACGATTTGTATGAACTCGAAAAACTGAAATAACAAAGTTGACGAAAAGACCTCTACGATATCTGCAACAAGAAGAAACAACGGAAACGTGAGAAAAGCGGCACTTTCAAGAGAACGACAACGTTCATGTCTCTTGACACGTACAAGGTATGAATGTAGGACTACTGAACGATGAGGGTGATTCCAAAATGTTGAGTGCTGTTTCGCGTGCCCCATCAACCAAGTTATTTGCTATGAACACTGTTTGATTTTCTCTTCTCTCTCTCTTGGTATTATCACGGGTACTTCCAGCTTTCAATTACGCCCCACGTACTGTGCGTACAGTTGCCTGAACGGCTGGAGGAGGCGCGAAATGGGGTTCACGTTGAAGCTTAGAATTGGCGAGTAACAACACAAAGTGAAATACTCCAATAGCTGAAAATTGACGTAGTCCATGGCGTAGTCTTACATCTCCTAGACCCATCCCACTCGAAAAATACCAGAGAACGATACTCAACATGACCTGACTAGAACTGAGCGACGAAAGATACATATTCTAGGCACCAGTTGGTAATTGGCATGATGAGACGAGTTGTGCTGACAGAAAGTGAAGTTGGAATGAAACGGGAGGCAATGCAAATGACATAACGAATACTTTCGTTCAAGTAGTAGACTTTGGCTCGTTATAATAACTGTGATTTCACGGTTTTCCAGTCTGGACGCAGTCGTACATCTCTGAGACTCGTTTCATTCGACCTAACATCGAAAAATACCTAGAAAACGATGCTAAACACGACGGCATTGCAATAAAACAGCCATAACTGTCGTTTTTGCTCATTTTAAAACCACTTTTGGCCTTCAACGACTATGGGTTTCGTCCGATCGGTAAAAAATGCACCTTACCGCATAAACCGAAAAAGGGAAATTGAGGAGGTCAATTGAGTTGTTTTTTTTTTAAATTATTTTCCAGAAAAGGAGGCGAACTAAAAGAACATGAGAGGGCTATCGAGTTGTGGGGTTAGGTTTTTGCATCGATTGGGAAACCCTGGAGGGTTAACGCCCTAACCACTCACCATAAATATCTGGTGCGTTGAAACACACAACTTTCCTTAGCTCTACAACAATTCACTTTGCACATGGCTAATTCTATTTAATCGAATCATTTATCAGTCAGTTAATTTGAACTTGGTCAAACAACGCTTTACGGCAGCAGGAAGCGGTAGCACTTAAACCTTTTTTAAAAAACATTCTACTAACATTACAGCGGAGTTTATAAGGAAAAAACCGCGGCAAAAACGCTTTTCGTCGAAAATTTTGATAATTTATTGTGCTGCTCTCATCATTTTCCCACGAATGGGAATTTTATAGTAAAATTATCTTATTAAGAGCTACCAATATAAAAAATTTAATCAAAATCGTTAGAACCGTTTTTGAGAAAAAAAATTTGGTCTTTTGATCACTATGATAACTATAGTTAACTTTCGGTGGATTTTGCCCATACCCTTATTTTTGCGTCCCAAATTGGTTTGGGTAACCTGTAGGCTAGACATCAAGTTTCAGTTGATTTGGTATGGTTGTTTTCTCTAAAAACCGCGCTAAAATCGATTTCGTCGAAAATTTTGATAATTTATTGTGCTGCTTTCGTCATTTTCCCACAAATGGGAATTTTATGGTATAATTGTCTCATTGAGAGCTATCAACATAAAAAATTTAATCAAAATCGTTAGAGCCATTTTTGAGAAAAAAAATATTTGGTGTTTTGATCACTATGATTTTGGCGTCCCATGGAGGCCTGCGGGCGAGATATCAAGTTTGAGCAGATTTGGTACGGTGGTTTTCTCTAAAAATCGTTCACAGACAGATCTGTTTCTTTATTTCATGACTGTACCTAAACCCTCGACGAGGGTTATATCAGTCATAGAAGTTGCGGTTTCGCTAATATGCAAGAGGCCGGCCCCTGCAGCATCCACCGAACTCAGACCTGTGGAGGTACGGCAGGTATGTGGTCGTTAGCCAGTCTCACCGTAGAGAGCTGTTGCCCGTGTGTTACCGCGCGGAGGTGACCACCTGAGGAATCCCGTACCATCTGGGAGTAGTTCTTAATCTGGTTCCCTACCTGATCTTACTGTTTACTTGGGTGGCAAGTTTCAAAAGGACTGATCAACTATAACCACGTTTCTTAGCCATTACCTTCTTTGCGAACTTTGCAAAATGGTTATAGGCTTCCTTTGTAGCAGTCAAAGCTGCTAAGTTCGTTTGCCCTCTCAACAACCGTCGCTCACTGTTGTAGAAACTACAGTGGAGCAGCACATGGTTTCTTGTTTCCTCCGCACTGGAGGCACAAGACGTGCATAATGGAGAGTCTTTCAGAGAAAAGAAGTGGAGCCGCGCATTGAAGTCACCATGTCCCGTGAGGAACTGGCTCGTCCAGTGGTCTGGCTCAACCCATTTTCTAGAAAGACGTTCACGGATGTTGGGGAAGAACTCATACGTATCACGTCCCTTTGACGAGGATTCCCATCTCGCTTGCCATTTCTCTAGAGCCCATTCATCGATGGCGGCAAGTTTCTGTTCTGTGGTGAGATCCGCACGGAGTTCAGCCCAAAGCGGGGGAAGCTCCCGTTTCACTCTCCACTTGTCAATCATGCACTCAACAGCCAAATCAACTGGTAACTGACCAGTGATCACCTGGAGTGCTTCCGTTGATACAGTCTTGTAGGCCTTGGTGATCCACAGGAGCGACGCTCTCTGGGATTGGGCCAATACTCTCTTTTGATTGACTGTTAGTTTGCTACCCCAGACAACAGGGCAGTAGCCAATCACACCTAAATAGATGGCCTTATACATGAGGATGGTGTCGTGGTAACACACACCCCAAGTGGCCTTAGTAATGGCACGCAGTGAGGCAAACCTTGCAATGGTAGTGCCTTTAAGGGACTGGAGGTGTTGGTTGAAACCCCACCTCTCACCTATATTCACTCCTAAATACTTGACGTGCTTTTCAAGAAGGAGCCTGTGGCCGCCAAAGCGTATTGTGGGTGGATTATTCACTTTCCCCTTCAAGAGGATTAGCTGGGTTTTTCCTCAGCCACCTGCATCTTGGACGTGCTCGCACCATTGGTTGACAGTGCGGAGCACGTGGTGGGTTTTTTCTTCAATTTGGCGGACTGACTCTGCAAAGATCAGCACAGTCAAGTCATCCACATAGGCGTACGGCTCGCAGTCAGTCTCCATGAGTTTCCTGAGAAGACCTTCGAAGAAGGCATTCCAGAGTGCTGGTCCTAGGACCGAGCCCTGTGGGCACCCTTCTCAATCCTTCTCCGGACGGAGACATGCCTACTTTCGATCGTAGCAGTTCTGTCTGTCAGGTAACTTCTGACGAGCGAGTACAGGTTGCGGGGATTCCCCTACCTTTGAGTTCATTAAGGAGCGCTGGCCACCAAAGGTTGTCAAACGCTCCTCTGATGTCAATCAGAACTGCTACGACGTACTTAGCCGGTGCCAGCAGGAAACACGCCGAATCTCGACAATGACATCCTGCGTGGACCTTCCTTTGGTACACCCGTATTGCCTGCCTGTGAGGTTGCGGCCAAAGACTCCTTCGAGGGACTGCAACATCAAGATTTCTAGTGTTTTGCCTAATATGGAAAGAGGGCTGAGTGGTCTCCATGGTCGCGCGTCCGAGTGATTGCGGTCGCCTCCTTTTGAAGAGTGACAACGCGCGCAGACTTCCACTGAGTGGGGAACTGTCCGACCTGCAGACAGTCATTAAATAAATTAAGGAGACCGCTGGAGATTGTCCGCTCAGCCTTCCTTAGCATATTGCTTTCTATTTTATCTGGCCCAGGAGATTTGTTGGGCTTTAAGGTCGCAAGAGCCCTGCCGAGGTCGCCTGTTGTCCACAATGGGATGTCGGGCTCGTTCGGAGGGTCCATGATCAGCTCCCTTGCTGCCCTCTGGGCTTCAGTGTCTCGAGCTAGTTGGTCATCTGGGAACGCCTTCTCAAGGAGGGTTTCCAGTGAACGTTCGATACTGCAGGCCCAGCCTGACTCATTTTGCATCGCAGCTAAGACCTGCTCTACATTTGCTTTTCCTATGGAGGACTTGTAGTGTCTGCCCCAGGGGTTCTCAGAGCTCTCCGCTTCCACAAAATTTCGCCAGCCTTGCCGTTTGGCTCGTTTGATGGCGCGTGGAAGGCCTTCTTCTCTTGGATGAAGGCAGTTCGGAGTGTTGCTCTGGCATCAGGGTCACGAGTGTTTTGGTACATCCTTCTGGCTCTATTTGCACTTTGCTTGAGGGGATTAAGTTCCTCAGTCCACCATGGGACTTTGATCGCCCTGTGCTTCTGTTGGCCAAGTACAGAGAGCCCAGCAGAGTGCAGTGCTGTGGTAAATGTGTCCACTTTGCTGTCCACCTCTTCAGGTGTGGATGCTTGCACTATTAGGTCGGTGTCTGCGGACTGCAGTTCACCTTCCAGTACCCTAAAGAATTGCGGCCAGTCAGCATTTTTTGTGCGGAATCGCTTTTCACGCGTGTCTTTGCAGAGGATGTTATCATCCGTAATGGCAAAGTCAATAACCATGTGATCGCTCTGCGTTGCACCTGGTACGACTCGCCAACCCTTCAATTTGAGTAGCAGGGTGTGGGACACGGCTGTGACGTCTATACACGACCTTCCTCCCGGGCCATCATAGGTCGCCTCAGTCATGGGGTCGTTGGCAACAACCAAGTTGTACCTGGTGAGCAGCTCTATATACGCCTCGCCCGCCCCATCCAGGGTTGGGGATCCCCACAATGGTGATCTGGCGTTTGCATCAGCACAGACTACGCAGGGTCGTCCTGATAGGCCTGCTAGAGCCCGCTCGCGTGGTTCAAGGCTGTTGGCAACTGGTGCGCCAAATTGCCTGTAAAATGATATTACAACCAGCTCAAAGCCACCGGCTCGGATGAGCACAGCGGCCAAGTGCTGGCTGTTCAGGTGAGTGAGTGCGAGCATGTCAATGGACGGTCGATGCAGGTTACTGCTGCCTTGGCTCCCGTTCTTGCTCCAGCCACCACTCGTGCCTGCGATCCGAGACCAAGAGTTTTGGATCCTATGTACGGTTCCTGTATGGCGAGGACACTGCAGCGTTTCTTGAGTGCATTTTGCAGCAACTCAGCCATAACTGGGCAACTCTTATTTGTGTTGTGCTGAAGGATTCGAACTGTTTTGACCTATTCATAATCCACTCGTGACTCCTGGAGGGCAATCGCTCGCTGACGAATGGTACAGCGTGCGTCTCGTGTAGAGTGTGCGACCTGTTGGATTTTGCGTTCGAGCGCAATTGGCACACTTGAGGAGCATCACGCTTGCATTCCTTACTCCAGATGTGGCAAGGCGCGCAGCGCACACAACAGGTCTTGTACAGGCCACTGCCAGGTGGCCATAGCGCTGGCATTTGTAGCACTGGTGGGGCTTGGTACTTTCGTATGGCGCACCGCTGCCAGGCTATTTGGAGGTGCCTTGCCCCCTCTAGTTTTTTGTACAGGCTGGGTGATACCTCAATCACCCAATCCTTCTGTCTGCCACGCTTTTTTGGTGAAGAAGAGGCCTGACATCCTGCGGCTGCAAGCCTAAGCATGAGGTTGTGCTCAACAACTTGTTGGGCCAAGTCCTCTTTGAAGGTCGGTCCGCACGTCGCACAGCAGCAGGCGTGGGAAACGACCCAGAGCTGACGCTTGGAGCTTCAACTCCTTTTTTGTGGAAATGTGGCTCGTGAGCGCCTTGGCCATTTCTGGCGTTTCCGTCACAATGACGGCGCCACCTCCTACTGCGGTGCGGATGTCTAGCATTCGGACACTCAGAGCTTGGAGGTCCGTAGCAGGGACACCCCGCATAAGCGCTTCCATTGCGTCAGGGTTGGAGGGACCAGCCTCTCCTTCCTCACATGTCCGCCTAACCACTACCACGTTTTGTCGTGGGTTTTTAGGAGTTTGGCAAGCGGTGGAGGCTTTTTATTTTGGTTTTTATTTTATTTTGCCCTTGTTTTTGGGGCGGAGGCATAGGCAGGGCGCTGCCCTCGGCCCTGCACTTCCCTGTAGTTGGGGCCTGTTTCTGCTTCCCTCTGCGCTTCCTGGCCCTGGCAGTCTGCCATTCGCCTCAGCTCCATGAGGGGGAGGAAGGCGCAGCGGCTACTACTGCCGCATATGAGGCCTGGGGTACTACCTGGCTCGTTGTTGCTCCTCGAGTTTGGGGGGCTGGTGGCACTGGCTGCTGGGCAATTGCCCTACGCAGCTCTTCCCTCACGACAGCGCCACAGTTTCCGCAGGGGGGGTGGCAGGGGCGATGTCGTTGGGGGCATTAGCTTTTATAGCCAGCTTCGAAATTTCGAAGAGGCAACTGAAGTTCACGAGGTCCGCATAGGTCCTGTCGCGTTGGCCCTCATCCGTGCCAGCTGGCCGTGGATGATTTGGACGTATGCGCAAATTTGCTCCATGTCCGACAGTTTAGGGTCCACGCTGTCGTGTGCTTGTAGTAGCGGGTTGCCCGGGCTACTAGGGGAAGAAAGGGGAGATGAACGCGGTTTGCCCGGTTCTTTCCGCCCTTGTTTGTTTGGACGACGAGTAGGTTGCTCATCGTCCGAAGAGGAGAGGTCGAGCTTGGCGAGCCGAGGAAAGAGGCGCAGGTGGCGTTTTTATTACCTGCTGAAGTTTTAGTTGACTTTGTCATGTTTTTTACTTATTTGGGGGGGTGATTAAAGAAGCGGACTGGTGTGTAGTGTATCCTTGTGAGTTCATTTGTTGTGTGTGTTCGTGGTATGAGCGAGAAGGTGCTCGAGGCAGTGTCCTGGAAGCTCCCCCTCAGGCATATTGATTCTAGCCCCTTTCGCTGGTCCGTTGAGGGTCAAAGGAGAGGCCCCACATGCGCCCGCGGCTGCCAGTCCGGCCACCCACCGGGACTAAGACGCATGAGGGATTTTTCGGCTGCTGCTCAGAGTCAGCCCTCGGCCACTAGTGATGTGGTGGCGGGACACCGCGCTATCAGCCGCCCCAGGAACGCTCAAACCTGGTTTTCCCCTCCTCATTCGAAGGCCGCACCTATATAAGGGGATCGCTCAAGGTGTTAGTGAGCTACTTCCAGGACTGTCTTTCGCTCATTATGAGTGTTTCAAGTGAAGTGTGTTCTGCCACGCAAGCCGTTGCAGTGTATTTAGTATCTGGAATATGTTGTGTATGTCAGTGTCGTGAGCTTTAAGCCCCTTTAAGGCCGGTTTTAACGACCACGCAGAGGATACGGGCAGGAGAATTCTGTACCCCTTCCGTGCGGGGGTGTGTTCTGCGATCCCAGCTAAAGGTAGGGGGTTCCCAGTGTGTCATGTATGTGAATGAAGTGTAAGTTGTGTCCCTTTTAGTCCGGCTTATACGAACACGCAGGGAGTACGGCAGTGGAATTCTGGACCCCCTACTGCAGGGTGAGCACAGTGTGGCGACAGAGTACACTGTGACGCCCAGCCACAGTTAAGCCTCGTTGGATGTAATCCTGCGGGGACCTCATAGAGGTGAGGTTGTCTTTCAAGCTGGGCCCACCCGGCTGTCCCTTTTAGTCGGCTCATACGACACGCAGGGAATACGTCAGCGGAATTCTGGACCCCCGACTGCAGGGTGAAATCGTTCACAGACACACACACAGGTCTGTTTCTTTATTTGGTGACTGTACCTAAACCCTCGACGAGGATTATATCAGTCATAGAAGTTGCGGTTTCGCTAATATGCAAGAGGCCGGCCCCTGCAGCATCCACCGAACTCAGTCCTGTGGAGGTACGGCAGGTATTTGGTCTTAGCCAGTCTCACCGTAGAGAGCTGTTGCCCGTGTGTTACCGCGCGGAGGTTGACCACCTGAGGAATCCCGTACCATCTGGGAGTATTTCATAATCTGGTTTCCTACCTGATCTTACTTTTTACTTGGGTGGCAAGTTTCAAAAGGACAGATCAACTATTACTCTCAAGAAAATGAAGGAGAACCTTCAGGAGCATAACAACATGACATCTATAAGACTGCATTACGTCATTTGAAAGTTACCCTTGAAAAAATCATCAATGGAACTTGATCGGATGAACTGTGTGTCAACATTACAACAAAGAAAACGCTACGCTGTAGGCTTCAACCAGTATATTCCTGAAAACTGGGAAAAACTAATTTTTATAGATGAGTCAGGGTTTAATCTCCATATGAGGTGATCTCAAGCGCGTTCAACAGCTGGAACAAGGGCAGTAGTCACTGTTCCGACGGTGAGAGGACGTAACACTTCCTTAATTGTTGCCCTGAACAATGTAGGAATCGTTCATTTCAAAATCGTTTCCACGGGGACACCAACTGCAGCTGTGTTTTGTGATTTTTTGAGAGAGCTGAACTCGACACTTCAAGATTCCGTGCCAGATACCTTGCTAATCATGGACAACGCACAGACACACAGATCTCTTGCAGTTCGTGAACTCGTTGCCTCTTCAGAAATGAATATAAAATTCTTGCCCCCCTGCTCGCCGTTGTGAACCCCGTGGAAAAAGCTTTTTCCAAAATAAAAAATCAGGCAAGAGGTCTTCTAGGCATCCAAAGAGAACACCAACTTCCAGACGTAATCACAGAAAGTGTTCAATCCATCACGCCACAAGATTGTGCAAACTACGTGATAGATATGTTTCGACTGCTCCCAGCTGCTGCTCTAGAACGACCTCTCCATTAACTGTTGCCTTTTTGTATTGATTTTGTATTGATTTTTTGTTTGACCTTTGTATTAATTTTCTATACAGTTTTGTATTTTCTGTACACCATTTGGGCTTACAATTATACATTTTGTTGAAGTAGAATTTTTTTTTTTTTTTTTTACTACAGATTTGGCTAAGGTCGAATTCATTTTGCGAAAAGTTTAATTCATTTTACGAAAAGTTTAATTGTGCTATAAATGCCTGCACAATTTTAAATAATGCCAGAAACCGTTTCCAGTTAGAAATAAAAGAAACGGTAGCGAAGGAAAGAGATAAACCAGAAAACCGACGCGAACTGCCTCAGCAAAGTGCTTCCGATAAAATAATACACGTCCAGTAAAAGTAACATCAACACGTAACAAGCGCTAATTTATAATTCAAGTGTTCAAGTACTGACTCCTCCGATTCGAATATCCATTACTCTGCCCTCCATAACAATTCTTACCAATTAGGGAGATTATCCTGAACAGTCAACTTTTAAGAAACGACATAATATTGGGCCTCAATGCGAGGGGGTATGGACTGATAAAGACGGGGCATTCTCATCGCCACGAGTGACGTCAGGTCCCCTAGCACATCCAGCGCACTTAATTCTCTCACGAAGCTTAAAGAACACTGGTAAATTACAGTTCTCTTCAGATTTTGCCATTCCAAAGGCTCCTGAGTCAAAAAACTGCATTTGAGAAAAACCGTCCTAGGGCTTTTCATTTAATTTATACTGTCAACCTTGAGAAAATGACAGCAGCGCAGTAAATTACTGTACCGTAAACAAATGCGTTGAGAAATCAAGCGTGTTCCTGTTTACTGCCGAGGGGCGCAAGATCGTAAGCTTTAGAGGCGGCCTGTACATCCCATGGCCAGCATGCTCAGGGCTAATGACGATGTCATGCCTCAGTCCTCCGAATAGCTGCTGCAGCTGGGCAAGAGGGCATCTGAAGCCAAAGATCTGATAGAACTTGATTTGAGTTCATCTTTCTTCTGATCATCACGTTTCAAAGACTTCTGAGTTTGAAAAATACCATTTGGAAACAGTCTGCGGATGTGTAAACGCGTTTGGATTCATAGATTGACTCTTTCTTCAGTCACATGTGCGAGCATAACACGAATTTCTACTATAATGTCAGTTATTTTGAGAGCCCTGTGGGGTCTGATCAACTTTACTTCAATATTTGGGAGATGAGCTCTGCTGTTGGTTCGACCGCAAGACACGTTGGCTCTAACTACGCCTTGCTGTATGTATGTCGTAATCTCGTTGGCAGGTTGGACCGAAAATGGTTCAAACAGACAATGTGCAAACTACGTGCTTCAACTGTAAATGACGGCAATGCCTCCCCACAGTAGTCCCCACACTGTAAGTTGAGGAGTTGAAAATGACTAATATAGTTATTAGAGGCCTGACACTACAGAAGTGGGCACGTGAAATGGTATTGCCGGCGAAGGCGCCAGAGATCGTAATAAAATCGCCCTCATAACGACACCCTCATATGGCGCGAGCGTGTTGTCGGTGATGACGTAGTGGGAAGTTATAACCAACCGCTCGAAGATGGAAGATTCGATTGATGAGGGAGGACCAATGCAGCAATTGAGGGAACGAGAGCAAATAGATAAGTGGGGTAGCAATAAGAGTAGAATGGATGGATGGGGGTGGGGGGATAGTTTTGTAAGGCGGAGGCTGAGCGCGCAACGTGACGCGCGCTGACGTCGGTTCACCTGAACTGCGCGTGACGCAACGCGGGCGCCCGACAGCCCGTGCCGCAACCATCCAATTTTTCCATCCTTTTCCCACTCGCTCGACTCCCGCCTTCGCCAATCCCTTTCTCTTTCCTGGACGATATGATAGGGAACCTCACTCGGGCTTCTAGCACCGTGACCGTGGGCTTTGCAAGAGATTGAAGCGGCGGCGATGGTGATAGTGGTGGTTGTTATAGAGCGGGGGTTCAGACTCCTTCGTCATCCTCCTCTCGTTGGAGAATCCAGGTCACTAGGACACTTTCCGCGGTCTCAAACGTCGTGACGGGACAAGCGGTGATGGGGACGAGGTTGCCTGGAGGTTGCTTGCTGCTGCCCAACGACTGTTCGCTCTCCCATTCATCCAACTCCGCTTTCATTCGGCTGACCACCTGACGTCGCAATACTCAGCCGACGTCACGTCCTCCTATCGACCGCTTTCTCGACCCTGACGCCATTTTGACAACATTAATTCCATAGACAACGAAATACCGCTAGGAGTTCACATAATTTGTGGCTCAGTACCACACCCAACAACACGCACAATCCACTCCCAACAATCGAGTCGGGGTTCGCGCACTACAAGAAACATGAGATTGTAAATTGTCAGTAGTCCAATTCAATCTACATCTCCAACCAGTTAATACAGATAAGTTCCAACAT
This sequence comes from Pachypeltis micranthus, assembly GCA_020466155.1. Lineage (NCBI taxonomy): Eukaryota > Metazoa > Arthropoda > Insecta > Hemiptera > Miridae > Pachypeltis > Pachypeltis micranthus. The sequence goes on from CM035769.1 coordinate 49,058,142, forward strand.
TCCAGTACCAATTTATCCCTGAAGAAACCCTGTAGATACGAAAATTCACGTTCTCCGAATGCCACAGAACTCGAATATTTTGCTGCTGGTGGAAACCCACACATCTCGAGCATCGACGCATGTTAATTCTCACTTCTCCAAAGCATCTAGAATGACATCAGCCCATAAGAAGACTGAACGCACTGACACGAAGTCGTGTATCAAAGACCAGAAGTTCCCTCGGCCACGAGAAATTTGAAGCTTCACCGACAGTACCGAAATCCCCCCGAAACCCCACTACTTAGCTACTAAGTCCTTGAAATGCCTTTATAATACGATTTCAGGGAACCAAAGACTCAACTATTCAGCAAAGATCCACCAACAACAAGGCGGTTGGGCAAATTACGCACTTTTTGGGAGACTTCGTCGCTGCATTCAGGCCGTCCCCTCAACGCCACGAGCAACGAGGTTGTACCTGTTTTTTAATTGCCTACAAAAGTAACTCTATAACAGCAACCCTACTGCCAACAAGCACAAGGAAAGCGTAGCAGCAATGAGAGGGCGTCCACGTTATCACGGGAATGATTCACTAGGCAACTAGAAATGCTTCAAACCTCTCCAGCTATCCCTTTACTCTTACTATGATTATGGGGCACAACCTTTTCTTCCATTGGCAAAAGAAAGAGAAAGTGCATCGAGCAGGCTGAATTACCGTAAGTGTCTGTGTGGTTGCTGTTAATTAAAATCATCTTCGAAAGTGCCCCGTACCTGCGATTTTGCAGTAACTCCTCTTCAGGGAAGCAATCATACATCGCAGACAGTGGTAAGGCTTCGTAGGTAGGCAGACGACCATCGCAGCATTGACAGATAACAATAAATTAGCATTCACTCTTGCCCCTGCTGCGACCAGATTGAACAATGGCTCTTCTGACACCTCAATGCAGTCAGCGAAATTAAAATCAGCCCGCTACGTCCGGAGGCTTCTAATTTTATGATGAGGAGGGGGGGGGCAACGTGTCTGTGATAGGAACGGGGAGGGGGAGCTTCCATTTTCCCTTACAATCGTAAGTCGATTTGAACTCAAACGGTATGACCTCCCAATGTTGCATCGGATGCTAACATTATCATCTTCAGAAGAGAAGTAGAGGATATTGTCGTTTCTTGGAATCGCCCCCAACAAGTAGCTTCATTATCAAAATGACTGTTCCTTAACAGTCGAATGTCACGGAGGTTGCGGTTTTGCTATCGGGCAAACCCAGGGCACTCGCTCAGCATCCACTGAACCTAGTTCTGCGGAGGTACAGGTTGTCATTTAGCCTGTCTCCTGTCAGAGAGCGTATGCCCGTATTGTACGCGGAAGTATGGCCCTGGAGAGTCCATACCATCTGAGAGGAATTCTTAACATGGTATCCCATCTGATTCAACTATTTACATAGGTGGCAAGGTCCCCCTCTGACTAGCACTCAAGTAACACGGCAGAGGGATTCAGGACCTCAACTGCACAGTGAGCACAGCATGGCAAATGTAAGCTGTGTTACCTAGTTCGGCAGTTGCTTTGACTAGCAGCGGCCAATTCGGGAAGGGGGGGGGGAGCTCCCCTGACACGAGTATGTATGGCCGTTCATCACCAACATTGGCTAGTCTGCCGTAGGTATCTCACTTCACCGTGCTTATAGGGACATCCCAGCGAGATACAACAATGACTTGCTCTTTCAGGACACGCCACAACGCGCTAATAAGAAAATTCTCATAATGTACGTGCTTTGAGCCTGGAAATACGCAACAACGAGGTCCCATGAGTTTCAGGCATTGTCACAAAACCACGAACAATCCCAACGTTTCAACGGGGATTGCATTGGTCAGCTGTGGAAGTAGTACAACCCATGCGACCACATCCACCACCTCCAATCTCACCTGCTGTACCCGATCGGTGGGGAGGGTAGATACACCTAGGCCTCATACGCGGCCAATAACAACAGGCCCCCCTGCCCTCCTGGCTTCCGTCATACCTCATGGCATGTCCAGGCTGGACCTCAGCATGTCGGCTACAGGTTTTTGGATATTGTCGGTCTAGGTACCAAACCAAACAAACCTTCTCGGCGACTCAGTCTGGACATCAAGGGCCCCACACTACGCACAAGCAAGAAAAAACTAGAAAGTTGATCTGACGCACGTGACATCCGATTCTACCTCTTCATAAATGACGAGGTGAGCAGAGACTGGAAGGGCAGAGGGTGAAGCGTCGTTTAGGATAACAATTCAAGTAGAGCATGAAATAACTGTAGACTAAACCGTTTGATGGCATCGGAGTTGTTGACATTCAAGTGACAGTCGAGGCCTACAAACGTCGTTAACACCCTTGATAACAAGCCAGCAGACAAGAGAAGAGGCGACGACCACGAAGTCAACGTCAAGAGACCTGAGGAGGACGTGCGAAGGTGCGGAAGTCGGGGCCGTCCGCCTCGCTACACCTGATCCCCTAGATCCGCCCCTCTAGGCCCCTAATTGTTGGTGGCTGCAGGGTGGTAAACAAGACGGCTGTTGCCTTGGCGACTAGCAATCAATACCAACCCGTCGGCAACGGGGCTACAATGTCTGTTGGCCGGGGAAGGCGGACAGAGGCCGAGACACGGGACGTCCCGAATCCACACCACACCGTTTTGAAATTCCTTCCTTTTTTCCCCTAAGCCCTCGAAGAATATTGAACAGGGTAATGGTTTCTGCAGCTGGGAACGCCTTCGATGCCGGTTCTGTTTTGACAGCTATCACTCCGAAGAGCCAATAAATACAGCAATTCACGAAAAGGGACCACTAGTCGGTAGTAATCTCGTTCCTTCAATTCGCCTTTGAGCCCACTGACCACATTCCTACAGACACGTACACAGTACAGCCAGTCAATGTTCATTGGGAGGGGGTGGGGAGGGGGCTACGAATATGTCGAATACTGTGATGACGATTTTGAATCAATTTATTGTACGAACAGTTCCAATTAACACGACAGTACCACGAAATTACGAAAATCTAACCGTCGTGGTTCTCGCAGTTTTTACCCCGCAATTCGTACACAATTAACACGACCCTTCTAGGAAAAAAATCGTTAAAACAGTACTCCCTTAACTTACTGCTTAATAATGGTCGTAGTGTGACTGGGAGCAACTCAATAACTTCCAGAACTTCAAGCGCGATCACATTCTACGTTAAACGTGAAGTTATGAATTACCAAGTTCAAATCAACTGAGAGTAGAGAGACATCATTAACTGATTTACCAATACTCTTATTTTGGCGTTGTGTGCTGATCAGGGGGCCAAATATCAAATTGGGACAGGTTTGGTTAAGCTGTTTCACCTCTATTGCGACCACAGAACCACACATCACTTTCCCAAATAGTTCTTTCGGACTCACAACCCTAAATATCTCAACTAAAAAGGAGCCAATTAGGTAATTTGATTTCATACTTCGTAGAGCTTAGGAAAATAAATACGCGACCGATTACCACACTCTGATGGGGAGTGCGTTTGGTGTCCTCTATCTGGACCCCCTCCCCCCATCCAGCGGTCAATTGATAAGCTGACGTATGGCAAATTGGACGTATCTGTAGGTTTGGAGCACGATATGCTAATCAGCGCTATCATTTGTATTATATTTAACAGTCGCAACATTCAACAGATCGGATCCCATGATAAGGACATCAGTACACTAATTTCTAGTGAAGTGTCACCATCAACTGGTAGCATAATGTCGCAGCAACCACTCGTGGCATCTCAAACGCTTCAGGCCAAGAGCTGGGCGACTTACCAACTACATTTCATCGGACTAACTCGTCAACACGTTGTTTGTCAACATCATTCTTCCGTTAATGACGGGCCCGACCTTCCGGCTCGCTGACCAACTTTCACTTGATGGCAAATGCAGCATTGACGCCGCCTAGCTCAGCCTCAACAACAATTAGCTCGTCCGAGGGGAGAGTAACTCTGAGAGGAGAGGAATGAACGGGTCAACTAAAACTAGAAGTAATATCAACGCTTAAGGTCGACGCAATCGGTACATTGTTCTGCAGCCTCGAGCTAATCGACCTTCGCAGCTCCTTCTTTGGTGCCGCTCCAAACAAAGGTTTCGTTCCAGAGGCGTTAGAACGAGCTTTTAAGTTTCCTGGTGCCTTCACAACGGCCTTCCAGTAAGTATCTCGAGTGCCCGCTGATCCTCAGGTACGCCGCTGAAGGAACATTTTTGAAACGTGTGCAGCTGCTATCGAGATGAGTGACAACCTTTGGGGGCCAGTCCTCATGTAGGAAGGGGAATGAATCCCTCAAACCTTTCACGAGCTCCTAAGAAGTCGAGATGAAGGAATTCTCTTCCATCGTACATGGACACGTCTATATTCAAAGAACCAACTTGAACTAACAGAATAGGACCAGTTTAATATTATACTGAATGAAACAGGCGAAAATTCCTTATATATATAAATTTTTTTAAACAGCCGACGGTTCAGGATTCACATTACGTGAGTAAATGATTACGAGCAACGGAATTGTACTGAGCACGAAAAAAGTTGAAGAATTGGTTTATCAATTCGCCAGTTCCAACTCCGACTACGCAAATCAGTGACTAACGATAGTCGGAGATTTCAACTAAAAGTCTTGGGAGTCTGCACTCACGAGAGGTTCACCCCTTTCGGCGCAATGAATGAGAATAAAGACTGTACGTGATCTATCAATAATAATCACAAATTGAGCTTTTCTAGCTCACGAGTGCCGTAACATTGAGTTAGCCCTGAAACGTGACTTTGATGACTTTGTGGCTTCCAGTGCAGAGTGGGAAACTGGATTGGATACAAGTCAGCGTTAATCGTTAAAATGGGATCTTACTGGTCAGAAGAATGTGTAAGAAGTCTAGACGCTGGACGAGCGAGTTCCTCATAGAAAATGGTGACGTCAACGCACACGCCATTTTCACCAGAAGCATAATCACAATAAATTATAAAATAATTCAATGAAAATCAATTCTAGTGCAGTTCATACCTCCTAAATCTTAGATCTTTGGCATTCAATGAGTGGTAGTTGAAGCTACCACACAGCACAGTATAATACAAAATAATTATAGGCCTCTCGCCAGAATCAAGAACTCAACGAGCTGTGGTTTTTATGACTGCACTGTTTTCCCTATAATTCATCAACAGTGAGCACGAACCTTCGCAAAAAACATTTTTTTGATTGTTCAATGAGTTACCTTTACTCAATAAAGGACGTAAGGCGATCCAATTAATTCAAAGTTAATCGCCAGCAGTTCGTATTAACTGAGTGTAAACAGATTGGACCTGGGAAACAATTCGATTCATGTGCGTGCGGCTGATGACCGGATAATTTTGTTCGATTCAACTTCCAATATATAGTGCCTCGGTCATGTGAACATCATGAACTGCATCTGCTAACGGTAGGTACTTATCGATATGTTTGAGCACACATCGTCCACATTTCATGAACTGCACTTGCTAACAGTACGTACTTATCGATATATTTTGTCGTACACATTTTCCTCTTTTCCACCAGCCGTCAGAGGGAAGGGAGTGAAGTTTACAGAACCGAAGGAGGTTTCCTCTTCCTGCAGTCCCTCGGGAGCCGAGTGTTACGCCACCGCCTTCCGTTCTGTTACCACTTCGCTCTAGATTTCCTTTTCACTTCCTTCACGCGAAAGCACATCGGGGCCTTCGCCAGTGTGCGCCGTATAATAACAAAGACCTAACCTTCCAATTGTTGGCCGAAGTCGGTTCCAAAGGGAAGGCAGGTGATAGGGGGAGGTGGTGGCAGAGAGAGAGACAGGGAATGAGCAAGGGCGAGGATGGCGATGCCTGGGAAAATGAGAGCCTGTTGAATAAGAAGAGCTGAGAATGTGAAGCTCGCAGCTGAACACGGGGCCAGTTTCTGACTCCCTCGCCTCTTCATCAGGCCACCACACCCGTCCTAACCGATTTCACTGGGCCTTTTAATTTTCTCCTGCTCGGACGACCAAATCCTCCGGGTTGATTGGTTTCACACGAGGAGATGGATGGCACAGATCTCCCTAGTCTCCACAACATGATCCGGTAAATAACGGGAATCCCTAAAACATTACCATCAACCCGTACAATACCTAGTGTCGTTAACCACCGAAGCAATAGTTATTACACTTCCTGGCAGAGAAAACAACTTCCTTCGGTGATTATTACTGGCAGCCCTGCCAAATAATCTGTTTCCACTAAGCTCATAAAAGGTACGGCCAGAACGTGACGACCACAGTTATAACATAATTAGTGAATTCAGCGGATGACGATAAAAACTAAATGTGGACGATACAAAGAGACGACTGTAAATAGGTCGTGGGACGTACGAAGTATAAATAAATACCAAACAGAATTTTTGAGAGATTTAGTAGCATATAAACGGGATTAACACGGAGCTCCTTTGGTAATTTCCCCGTGGATGATTTTATGGTGCTATCACTTTATTTGGGACGGTTCGTACCGTTTTCGAGAAACATAATCGGGTGCAACGCATCACACAACTTTCCTTCAAAGTTGATTCACAGAGGTTTAAGAAGCTATTGATACTAATTAAATTTAATCTTCACTCAGTTCACTTGAACGTGGTAAGATTCTTCACGGTAATAGAAAGTGTTAGTGCTATCGTTCCAGAATTCGTTACGGTGCTCCTACTCATACTCAATATTTAGTGGGAAAGTTACCATGAGACGACAAAATCCTCCCAAAACTAATTGAGGGTGAATACGTTGAAGTGGTGAGTGAGCTCAGCAAGACAAGTTTGGTTTGACACTCACGGTTTCCGCAGTTACTTGAAGCTTACCCGGCAGTCTTCTCAATTTCCGCCAATACCACGAAGGCTTTCATGTATTTTTGATGTCTGTGCGAGTAATGAGCTACACCTACTTTTGAGAAAGCAACCCCGCGTTTTCTTACGATAAAGAGAGCGCAATTTTAAGACAAGTAAAAATCGTTTATCGAGCGCGAGCAAAACATCGGCAGATTGAGAGAAGGTTACACAGGGTTATCCTCTCGTGAGCGCAGGCGACTAATCGATTCAAAAAGCGAAAAACCGCAGTGATTTGTTTTTATTCCCAAACACGGCACTAAAGATTTTGATTAAATTATTTAATTCGATTAGTAATTATTTTATGGAAAGTTCTAAATAACATAACAATACCATAAAATCCCCATCCATGGGAAAATTACGAGAACAGTAACAATAAATTGCTGAACATTTCGACGAAAATCGATTTTAGCTCAGAACGGAGGTAGATTGAAATTCGGAAATTTCTGGAGTAGCTCCCATATATCTTAATACGTTAGCGTTAACGGCCATCATATGGGGGGTACTTAATTGGACTACCGCTTCAATTTTTCTGAAGTATCTGCTCGTAGTAAGATTTAGGCGGAGTTTAAAAAGAAATATCTGGTGCGTTGCAACACACAACTTTCCTTAGCTCCACGTCAATTCACTTTGTAAATGGCTAATTCTATTTAATCGATTCATTTATCACTCAGTTCCTTTGAAATTGGCCAAACAACACTTCACAGGAGCAGGAAGCGGTAGCGCCTAATGTTCTGGAATTTATTGTGCTGCTCGTACTCATTCCCGGACCATTATTGAGCATGTGGTACACAGATAACTAATGAGCCTGTAAACACAAATTTTTTGAAGAAGGATAGTAATCACTTTTGCAGTTATTGGGTAATAACTGTTAGAACTGGTAATAAGCAAAACAGCGGTAGTTGAAATTCAGGAATTTCTGGAGTGAGCCCCATGTATCTCATGAGCGGTTTTAAACCCCTCACCCTCTGGGTATTGAATTGGGCTACAATACCAATTTTCTTTAACATTCTACCAACATTCCAGCGGAGTTTATAAGGAAAAAAACGCGGCAAAAACGCTTTTCGTCGAAAATTTTGATAATTTATTGTGCTGCTCTCGTCATTTTCCTACGAATGGGAATTTCATGGTATAGTTGTCTTATTGTGAGCTATCAATATAAACAATTTAATCAAAATCGTTAGAGCCGTTTTGGAGAAAAAATTTGGTGTTTTTATCACCATGGTAACTATAGTTAACATTCGATGGATTTTGTTCATACCCTTATTTTTGCGTCCCATGGTAACCTGTAGGCTGGAGATCAAATTTGAGGTGATTTGGCTCGGTCGTTTTCTCTAAAAACCACTCTAAAATCGATTACGTCGAAAGTTTTGGTAATTTATTGTGCAGCTCGCGTCATTTTCCCATAAATGGGAATTTTATGGTATAGTTGCCTTATTGTGAGCTATCAGTATAAACACTTTAATCAAAATCGTTAGAGCCGTTTTTGAGAAAAAAAAATATTCGGTGTTTTGATCACTATGATAGCTATAGTTAACTTTCGGTGGATTTTGCTCATACCCTTATTTTGGCGTCCCATTGTGACCAGCGGGCGAGCTATGAAGTTTGAGTTGATTTGATACGGTGGTTTTCTCTAAAAATCGTTCACAGACACACACACACACACACACACAGACCATTTTCCCAAATAGTGTTTTTCGGACTCAGGAGGGTCTGAAACGTAAAGATTACATTAGTTAGCTTTTTGCGGATTTTGCTCAGTCTCATTTAGGCGCCCCATGGTAACCTGCGCTGTCTAATTTTCCCCAAATAGCGGTTTTCGAACTCAGTGAACCCATTAAATAGATCACTTACTTTATTATACAACGGAAGTGCAAAATAGAAGAGCTTAGATGAGCTCGTTGAAGGGTGTTGATGCAAATGTTCATCAGTACGTCACATTAATAACTAGGAACTCAAGAGGCAGAATCGCGAGTGAGTCAGTGAAGGTGAAAAACGAAGATAGGTTGTCGATGTCGAGATGTTTGAAGGACGACGATGGTAAGAGTAACTGTTGACAGTTGGTGATAATGAAACGTAAATCGAGTATTTTCTCTCGAACCAGACTTCAGGTGATGGTAAGTCCAGACGCCAAGTCCGGACAGACTAGCGATCACATTCTAGCCTCAAGGGATATTCTTCCCGAAATTGTACTGCGGGGGGTACGTTGGGTGGATGCCTCTGCGGGATGCCAGGGTAATATATAATATAATCTTCTGACTGTACTCCCAGTAATGGGGTGTGCACCGCGGCCATATGACCTATTGTGCCAGTCCTAGTGTCTTACAGGTCTATGCCTAGCTTCCTGTGGAAAGCCAGGTAGTTCCTGAAGGAGTCCTCGTTGGTATCCATCCTGGGAGAAGTGGTGCCAAAGACCAAAAATCGTTCCCTCTCAAGTCTCCGGCACTGGGCCAGAACATGGTAGGGAGTTTCTTCATCCGTGCTACACCACCTGCATAGAGGGGTTTCGGCTATACCCATAACATACATGTGTTTGTTCATTCTGCAGTGTCCTGTTATGATCCCAACAACCTGCCTTAAGTTCTTCCTCTCCATCCTCAGAAGGGTGTCTCTCGTCTCACTTGTTTGCTCTGAGACAAATCGTTTGGAGTGTCTTACTCCTGCAGCGTTCCAGATTGTCTGATGCAGTCTTCTGGCGTGTTCTCTCACAGTCCTTTTGACCAGTGACAGAGAAATCCCGCAATGGGGCGGTGGCCCAATAGGTACTGTGGACGAACCACGCCTGGCCAGATGGTCCGCCCTCTCATTTCCAATGATCCCCTTGTGTCCTGGAATCCAATACACATTAACTCTATTCGCATGCCAGGGTAAAGGCGGAGCAATCCACCGATCCCTGCGATACCCAGTGATGCGGTCCCGCAGATATCGCAGTAGTTCGCTGGAAGTAGTTCCTGTCCCAGTGCCTTTCTCTTTTTTCCCGATGGGGCGGAGGCAGGTTAGGACTGACAGGTCGGTACTGCCTCCGCACACTCCACATATCGGAACGTAAATGTTCTGTAAAGGTTCTGTTGGCGGCAAAAAGAGAATGGTAAAAAGACGAAACACGAATGCTGGACGGGGTAGGAATTGGTAGTAGTTTCAAACAGTTACTTTTGCACCGATCAAGCGCTTACACTGATTTTTGAAACTCACTGTGGTATTTTTCGGATTCACCTGTTTAGTGGGTCCGTCTTCTCTGGCTGGTAGACTGCCGTGAGCGAGCCCTTTCGACGTAAAGACGATGATGTCTGGCCGTTAGGTTAGTACTCCACAGCAGTCTATCACACAGAGAAGACTGTCCCACTAAACAGGTACATTTGGTACTTTAGTAACTTACTTACTGGCGGAACTTACTCAATTACTTTAGTATTTATCGGACTCACAAGTTTTTTTTTTTTCAGTCGACTACATGACTTCCATCCGTACTCCGTAGAGCTATCTTGAGGCAGTAAAAAAGTAAAAAGAATAGAAGGGAGTATTTTTTTATTCATTTCGCATGGGTTATGTAAACGTTCGTTGGTTGAAACCCCCACAATTAAAGAGAAAACATGCTCAGCAGTTATTACCAGCCTGAGGCCAAGGTAAAACTTATTAGAAAAACCCCTGACAGTCAATTCGTAACGCACATCAACCGCGGACCCAAAATGAGTTTCAGGAGATGTCAACCAGTTCAGATAGAGTTTAAAACTTCGGAAATGGTATTTACTGCCGATCGATTACATTGCGATATAAATCGAGCTTGAACAAAATTGTCAGACTCACCTTGGCAAAAGCCAGTGCTTCTTTTCTTCTTAAAACTGAAACAAAATAATAATTCGATATAGAATTTTCACTGAAAGACCAAAATTGCGGTTAGATATTTACAACCCCTCACATATTTCAGCATCACTTACAATTCTAACTCGGCCGTTAGTCGTTAATCATAATTTAATCTTAGACGGCGATTGCGAGGCCGAACTCAACAACCTCTGATTGATGTGGGAAACCCCATTTGAAACCATTTTACACACTCCCGAGGTCTTAAAATCCACCCTTCGACCCAAGTTCATTTCACGTTTTGCCTAAATTGTCTCGTTCTAAAACCATTGTCACAATAACAAACAACCTTCACCAGCGTAGGCAAATAATATTTCTCAATTTCCTAACTATTTGTTCAGTATCAAGAAACCTTTTTTCCACGATCTTCGCTCGATTTCCACTCAATTCCACAACAAAAATCAACTAGTATACAAACAACCCGAATTGTACAGCAATTTCAACTTGAAAAATTTTGAATCAGTTTCTCGAAGAGAGATAAAATAACCATTATACTTGTTTCCCAGCGATTTCTTGAAACCACTTTTCTAACAAAGTGCAACCGCTTTCAAACTATCCTTAGCCCTACGGTATTCTTAACATTACGTAATCGGATGAGACGGTGTAACAAAAGAGTTTTATTCGGATCTTAACGTTTTGAGCGCCACTGAATCGATTGAGCTGGTTCGTTTCTAGTTTTATCCTGATTTTTTGCCGACGTAAAAATAAGATTTAACGATTTTAATAAAACCTTCATAGTCCACTAGTTAGAACCGATGAAGGACAGAGATGAAGGATTTTTACGCTTTTTGGCAGAACAGCTTCAACGATTTAGTTTATTAGTTACTAAATAAATGGTCCTAAAATAGTACATTGAACGAAGATAAAAACCAAAATGTGTAGAAAATATTGTTTTTTACAGTTTCATAATTCGCAGAGTACTGCTTCACTAGATTTGATCAATCTTACGGATCGCCATTGAGCAACCCATACAACCATTTTTAGTTCTCTGCTGCTTTAAAAACTGTATTGTGAAGTATACATTCCACTAAGCCAACGATTTTTACTCAAGTTCCCTACAATTTTCCGTTATTCACTGTACGCTCAATTTCTTTGTTTTTTAACCCGATTGACGGACGAATTCTCAAGTGCCGACCTAATTTCTCAAAAGTATTTATTCAACTACTCGACAATTTGATTTCAAGAGTCTCCCAATCTTCTGAGAATCGTGACTCATTTTCCCGATCAACGTTCACTCAGGAGGCGACTTTCCGACAGATTTCACTCAATCGTTAAGCCGCTGATGCGTTCAAGTTTTCAATTTATTGTGGGGAGCAGACGCAGGTAAAATTGAGAAATGTTAACAATTTTTTTGGTCGTGAGAAAGGATATTTGTGTTACAGATAAATTAAGGGTTAACCATACGCAGAATTTCGTGAACGGCAACTGATTTCGATAATAACTTATATTAACAGGATTCACGTTTTTATATAAAATGTACGCCTACTTTTCCGTACATCGCTTGTTAGGAAGCGACAAGTCAAGGCGCGCAGACATATCATACCTAATTGAAAGCCAATGGAAGCCTAATGCGACCCAATTACAGACCGTTGTTCTCCCAAATATTCGCCTCCTGCCCAGGGGACGAGACAGAATTCTTGGCCGCTGGGCTTAGTTCGAAAATAATACCATTCTGAGCGTGAGAGGGAATGGCGGCCGTATTCTTTATTACACCCGTCGAAAAAGAGGTAAAAACACGAACAAACAGGAAGTTGAGCGACTTGGCAGACCTAATGTAATTTAATTCAACGGTTATACGTACGACCGTCTGTCGAGAACGTAGGCAGGTCGCTTATCATCAGAAAAAACTAACGAACTGGCAACAAACGTGAAGGTGACTCGGCAACTCAACTAATTTAACGAAATATCGCTGTTTTTTTTTTAAATGTTGATGCACGAAGTCGTGGGGGAGCGACAAGAATGTGGCCGTTTCGATGACAATAGCGACGAATTATTTGTAGAAGCTGGCGACTGTAGAGGCCGCGCCTGGTCGTCAACGTCAACAACTGACTCCAAACAGTTGGGAAACAAATTTAGAACGTTTGTCAACCCATTGACGACAATGAAGAGCCGTCACGAAAATATTCCCGATTGCCAAACGATTTGACGAGAAGCAGGTGCGATGATCCGGGTCTTTGAACCTTTCGGTCCATTTTCGAGAGTTAAAGTTGAGAGCCTCCATCACTGGTTATTAAATTGTAATTAGCACCAATTTGCCAGATCACAAGATGTCCGCTAATTATGGCGCCAGACGCGAAATTCACTGCGCAGTCGCGGTCAAAATCTGAGCATATTTGCATAGAAATTCACAGTTATAACGCAGTATAACGCCATCTTGAGGTCCAGAGGGAGAATGCGGAGATTTCCTGGTGAAACCTCTAGGAACATGACACATCAAGACATCCTGAGATCTAGTACACTTCGACTAATTTACTACGATAACATTTCTTTCCTTCTTAATTTGAAGGAGAAGACAGGGCAATGGTACATACGGCAAGGTGCATTGCGTTACATGCGAATGATAGCTTTTGGTTCCCTCAAAACAGCCCTAATCGCGATATATCTGATCGATGCTAGATAAGTAAATCAAGGCTAACCTATTTCGTTCACATCACGCTGACCGAGATAACTGCGGAATGCCGTTAGACAAGCCGAGATTTGACGCCACTTGAAGGCAGCGGACTAACGAGCTTACAGCACAGCAAGGTAATCGAGAGTCTGTTCAACATCCCTTCCCGTAAACGCAAACGGCCCCGTAACAGTACATCCCGTCCATGCACAACCCTCAAAAGATCAGACAAATTATAATTTCTAATAATTGTTAAAAGTAGCCGCAGTAACCTGTGCCGAAGCTGGAAGAGGTGAGGAGCATGAAGTGCAAATGCGCGTACTCCAACTTCAAGAGGTACAAAGAGAAAAGCTTTATATGGATATGAGAGCAAGAAAAAATAAAAACCGAAATTGAGATGTTGCAACTTGTACATACTCATGCTCAAATGAAGAAAGAATGGTTGTTTAATAAATGTTATTTAACTACATGTAAATGTATTATTACTTAATAATTCCCTACCTATCTGCTTTTAAATCCACCCTGTTGAGCCAGGTGGGTGTGGTTTTTCTAACACGGCGATATGGGGTCTCAAGTTTTTTCCAAAACTGCTCAGATGAATTTTACACGAACAAAAATTGGCTTCCGATGAACGTCGTTTAGTTCGTGTAGACAACATCTTTGATTACTATTATTCAATAACAGTAATGGAGAACAGACATGAGGATATGATAAGGAAAAATAAGAACTAACCGCCGAATGCATTGTGGCTAATGCTTTACAAGGCCAGAACTTGACCAAAGCTGGTGAAACCCGTTCGTGCAGTGTTGAAGGGTAGAAGGAAGGAAGGGGGGGCAGAAACCAGCAGTTGAGGGCAGTCAGTGGGGAGAGTGCAGATTGAATGGGTTGAGAACGTAGAGAAGACAGGGAAATTGACAGTAAATGGGTAGTGGACGAAAGCAACAAATTAGCTGTAAGAAATATCTGGTGCGTAGCAACACACAACTTTCCGCCACCCGTTTAAGTTCGAACACCACCTACATAGGCGGGCGCTATATCTTCGTTCAACGCATTTTTACAGGAACATTTATGGAGAACAAAATGTAGGGACTAGTTAGCTGATACTACTCCGAAAGTTTGATCGAAATCGTTAGAGCCGTTTTTGACAAAATTGGAATACCGATAAATAAATATTCGACAAACCTCCTTTTCCGAGTTAACATGGCTTACATCTCCGTTCAACATATATATATACAGAAATAATTATAGAGCACGAAATGTTGGTATGGGTGACTAAAAGACACGCCATCAAGATTTATCACATCTGGTGAAAAAGTTACCCTGGAATTTACGGAAATGTTAGAAAAAACGTTATTTTTGACACATTTTGATTTTTATCTCTGTTCAATGGACCGTCACAGGAACATTTATTCAGAACAATATGTAGGTATTAACTATTTGAAAACATCCTGTGAGTTTGGTGAAAATCGCTGAAGCCGTTTTGCCAAAAAGCGTAAAAAACCTATTTTTGCTTCAGGGGCCCATATCTCCGTTCACCGTATTTTCATGGAGATATGTATAGAGAATAAAAGTTAGGTATTGATATGGAGAAGAAAATTTGAAAGTTTAATCGAAATCGTTAGAGCCGTTTTCGAGAAAAATGCGAAAAACCCTAGTTTTTCGTACATTTTCGTCCCCCCCTTCCCATCGGCCGAAATCGTCCATAATCTTATTTTGGTGTCTACAAAAAATAACGAACAAAACAAAAAAAGAACCAGCTCAATCGGATCAGCCGTTCTCCCGCAAATCGAACTACAGACACACACACATACATACACACATACACACACACATACACACACACACAGATCTGTTTCCTTATTTCATGACTGTACCTAAACCCTCGACGAGGGTTATATCAGTCATAGAAGTTGCGGTTTCGCTAATATGCAAGAGGCCGGCCCCTGCAGCATCCACCGAACTCAGACCTGTGGAGGTACGGCAGGTATGTGGTCGTTAGCCAGTCTCACCGTAGAGAGCTGTTGCCCGTGTGTTACCGCGGAGGTTGACCACCTGAGGAATCCCGTACCATCTGGGAGTAGTTCTTAATCTGGTTCCCTACCTGATCTTACTGTTTACTTGGGTGGCAAGTTTCAAAAGGACTGATCAACTATAACCACGTTTCTTAGCCATTACCTTCTTTGCGAACTTTGCAAAATGGTTATAGGCTTCCTTTGTAGCAGTCAAAGCTGCTAAGTTCGTTTGCCCTCTCAACAACCGTCGCTCACTGTTGTAGAAACTACAGTGGAGCAGCACATGGTTTCTTGTTTCCTCCGCACTGGAGGCACAAGACGTGCATAATGGAGAGTCTTTCAGAGAAAAGAAGTGGAGCCGCGCATTGAAGTCACCATGTCCCGTGAGGAACTGGCTCGTCCAGTGGTCTGGCTCAACCCATTTTCTAGAAAGACGTTCACGGATGTTGGGGAAGAACTCATACGTATCACGTCCCTTTGACGAGGATTCCCATCTCGCTTGCCATTTCTCTAGAGCCCATTCATCGATGGCGGCAAGTTTCTGTTCTGTGGTGAGATCCGCACGGAGTTCAGCCCAAAGCGGGGAAGCTCCTGCTTCACTCTCCACTTGTCAATCATGCACTCAACAGCCAAATCAACTGGTAACTGACCAGTGATCACCTGGAGTGCTTCCGTTGATACAGTCTTGTAGGCCTTGGTGATCCACAGGAGCGGCTCTCTGGGATTGGGCCAATACTCTCTTTGATTGACTGTTAGTTTGCTACCCCAGACAACAGGGCAGTAGCCAATCACACCTAAATAGATGGCCTTATACATGAGGATGGTGTCGTGGTAACACACACCCCAAGTGGCCTTAGTAATGGCACGCAGTGAGGCAAACCTTGCAATGGTAGTGCCTTTAAGGGACTGGAGGTGTTGGTTGAAACCCCACCTCTCACCTATATTCACTCCTAAATACTTGACGTGCTTTTCAAGAAGGAGCCTGTGGCCGCCAAAGCGTATTGTGGGTGGATTATTCACTTTCCCCTTCAAGAGGATTAGCTGGGTTTTCCTCAGCCACCTGCATCTTGACGTGCACGCACCATTGGTTGACGGTGCGGAGCACGTGGTGGGATTTTTCTTGAATTTGGCGGACTGACTCTGCAAAGAACAGCACAGTCAAGTCATCCACATAGGCGTGCGGCTCACAGTCAGTCTCCATGAGTTTCCTGAGAAGACCTTCAAGAAGGCATTCCAGAGTGCTGGTCCTAGGACCGAGCCCTGTGGGCACCCTTCTCAATCTTTCTCCGGACGGAGACATGCCTACTTTCGATCGTAGCAGTTCTGTCTGTCAGGTAACTTCTGACGAGCGAGTACAGGTTGCGGGGATTCCCTACCTTTGAGTTCATTAAGGAGCGCTGGCCACCAAAGGTTGTCAAACGCTCCTCTGATGTCAATCAGAACTGCTACGACGTACTTAGCCGGTGCCAGCAGGAAACACGCCGAATCTCGACAATGACATCCTGCGTGGACCTTCCTTTGGTACACCCGTATTGCCTGCCTGTGAGGTTGCGGCCAAAGACTCCTTCGAGGGACTGCAACATCAAGATTTCTAGTGTTTTGCCTAATATGGAAAGAAGGCTGAGTGGTCTCCATGATCGCGGGTCCGACTGATTGCGGTCGCCTCCCTTTTGAAGAGTGACAACACGCGCAGACTTCCACTGAGTGGGGAACTGTCCGACCTGCAGACAGTCATTAAATAAATTAAGGAGACCGCTGGAGATTGTCCGCTCAGCCTTCCTTAGCATATTGCTTTCTATTTTATCTGGCCCAGGAGATTTGTTGGGCTTTAAGGTCGCAAGAGCCCTGCCGAGGTCGCCTGTTGTCCACAATGGGATGTCGGGCTCGTTCGGAGGGTCCATGATCAGCTCCCTTGCTGCCCTCTGGGCTTCAGTGTCTCGAGCTAGTTGGTCATCTGGGAACGCCTTCTCAAGGAGGGTTTCCAGTGAACGTTCGATACTGCAGGCCCAGCCTGACTCATTTTGCATCGCAGCTAAGACCTGCTCTACATTTGCTTTTCCTATGGAGGACTTGTAGTGTCTGCCCCAGGGGTTCTCAGAGCTCTCCGCTTCCACAAAATTTCGCCAGCCTTGCCGTTTGGCTCGTTTGATGGCGCGGTGGAAGGCCTTCTTCTCTTGGATGAAGGCAGTTCGGAGTGTTGCTCTGGCATCAGGGTCACGAGTGTTTTGGTACATCCTTCTGGCTCTATTTGCACTTTGCTTGAGGGGATTAAGTTCCTCAGTCCACCATGGGACTTTGATCGCCCTGTGCTTCTGTTGGCCAAGTACAGAGAGCCCAGCAGAGTGCAGTGCTGTGGTAAATGTGTCCACTTTGCTGTCCACCTCTTCAGGTGTGGATGCTTGCACTATTAGGTCGGTGTCTGCGGCACGCAGTTCACCTTCCAGTACCCTAAAGAATTGCGGCCAGTCAGCATTTTTGTGCGGAATCGCTTTTCACGCGTGTCTTTGCAGAGGATGTTATCATCCGTAATGGCAAAGTCAATAACCATGTGATCGCTCTGCGTTGCACCTGGTACGACTCGCCAACCCTTCAATTTGAGTAGCACGGTGTGGGACACGGCTGTGACGTCTATACACGACCTTCCTCCCGGGCCATCATAGGTCGCCTCAGTCATGGGGTCGTTGGCAACAACCAAGTTGTACCTGGTGAGCAGCTCTATATACGCCTCGCCCGCCCCATCCAGGGTTGGGGATCCCCACAATGGTGATCTGGCGTTTGCATCAGCACAGACTACGCAGGGTCGTCCTGATAGGCCTGCTAGAGCCCGCTCGAGTGGTTCAAGGCTGTTGGCAACTGGTGCGCCAAATTGCCTGTAAAATGATATTAAAACCAGCTCAAAGCCACCGGCTCGGATGAGCACAGCGGCCAAGTGCTGGCTGTTCAGGTGAGTGAGTGCGAGCATGTCAATGGGCGGGTCGATGCAGGCTACTGCTGCCTTGGCTCCCGTTCTTGCTCCAGCCACCACTCGTGCCTGCGATCCGAGACCAAGAGTTTTGGATCCTATGTGCGGTTCCTGTATGGCGAGGACACTGCAGCGTTTCTTGAGTGCATTTTGCAGCAACTCAGCCATAACTGGGCAACTCTTATTTGTGTTGTGCTGAAGGATTCGAACTGTTTTTGACCTATTCATAATCCACTCGTGACTCCTGGAGGGCAATCGCTCGCTGACGAATGGTACAGCGTGCGTCTCGTGTAGAGTGTGCGACCTGTTGGATTTTATGCGTTCGACGCAGTTGGCACACTTGAGGGGAGCATCACGCTTGCATTCCTTACTCAGATGTGGCAAGGCGCACCAGGCGCACACAACAGGTCTTGTACAGGCCACTGCCAGGTGGCCATAGCGCTGGCATTTGTAGCACTGAGTGGGGGCTTGGTACTTTCGTATGGCGCACCGCTGCCAGGCTATTTGGAGCTGCCTTGCCCTCTAGTTTTTGTACAGGCAGGGTGATACCTCAATCACCCAATCCTTCTGTCTGCCACGTTTTTTGGTGAAGAGAGGCCTGACATCCTGCGGCTGCAAGCCTAACGCAGGGTTGTGCTCAACAACTTGTTGGGCCAAGTCCTCTTTGAAGGTCGGTCCGCACGTCGCACAGCAGCAGGCGTGGGAAACGACCCAGGGGCTGACGCTTGGAGCTTCAACTCCTTTTTGTTGAAATGTGGCTCGTGAGCGCCTTGGCCATTTCTGGCGTTTCCGTCACAATGACGGCGCCACCTCCTACTGCGGTGCGGATGTCTAGCACTCGGACACTCAGAGGTTGGAGGTGCGTGGCGGGGACGCCGCGCATAAGCGCTTCCATTGCATCAGGGTTGGAGGGACCAGCCTCTCCTTCCTCACATGTCCGCCTAACCACTACCACGTTTTGTCGGGTTTTTAGGGGAGTTTGGCAAGCGGTGGAGGCTTTTATTTTGGTTTTTATTTTTATTTTTGCCCTTGTTTTTGGGCGGAGGCATAGGCGGGCGCTGCCCTCGGCCTGCACTTCCTGCTTAGTTGGGGCCTGTTTCTGCTTCCCTCTGCGCTTCCTGGCCCTGGCAGGCTGCCATTCCGCCTCAGCTCCATGAGGGGAGGAAGGCGCAGTAGCGGCTACTGCCGCATATGAGGGCCTGGGGTACTACCCTGGCTCGTTGTTGCTCCTCGAGTTTGGGGGCTGGTGGCACTGGCTGCTGGGCAATTGCCCTCGCAGCTCTTCCTCACGACAGCCGCCACAGTTTCCCGCAGGGGGAGTGGCAGGGGCGATGTCGTTGGGGGCATTAGCTTTTATAGCCAGCTTCGAAATTTCGAAGAGGCAACTAGTTACGAGGTCCCGCATAGGTCCTGTCGCGTTGACCCTCATCCGTGCCAGCTGGCCGTGGATGATTTGGACGTATGCGCAAATTTGCTCCATGTCCGACAGTTTAGGGTCCACGCTGTGTCGTGTGCTTGTAGTAGCCGGGTTGCCCGGGCTACTAGGGGGAGAAGGGGAGATGAACGCGGTTTGCCCGGTTCTTTCCGTCCTTGTTTGTTTGGACGAGGAGTAGGTTGCTCATCGTCCGAAGAGGGAGGGGTCGAGCGTGGCGAGCCCGAGGAAGAGGCGCAGGTGGCGTTTTATTACCTGCTGAAGTTTTAGTTGACTTTGTCATGTTTTTACTTATTTGGGGGTGATTAAAGAAGCGGACTGGTGTAGTGTATCCTTGTGAGTTCATTTGTTGTGTGTGTTCGTGGTATGAGCGAGAGGTGCTCGAGGCAGTGTCCTGGAAGCTCCCCTCAGGCATATTGATTCTAGCCCCTTTCGCTGGTCCGTTGAGGGTCAAAGGGAGGCCCCACATGCGCCGCAGCTGCCAGTCCGGCCACCCACCGGGACTAAGACGCATGAGGGATTTTTCGGCTGCTGCTCAGAGTCAGCCCTCGGCCACTAGTGATGTGGTGAGCGGGACACACGCTATCAGCCGCCCCAGGAACGCTCAAACCTGGTTTTTCCCTCCTCATTCCGAAGGCCGCACCTATATAGGGGATCGCTCAAGGTGTTAGTGAGCTACTTCCAGGACTGTCTTTCGCTCATTATGAGTGTTTCAAGTGAGTGTGTTCTGCCACGCAAGCCGTTGCAGTGTATTTAGTATCTGGAATATGTTGTGTATGTCAGTGTCGTGAGCTTTAAGCCCCTTTAAGGCCGGTTTTAACGACCACGCAGAGGATACGGCAGGAGAATTCTGTACCCCTTCCTGCGGGGGTGTGTTCTGCGATCCCAGCTAAAGGTAGGGGGTTCCCAGTGTGTCATGTATGTGAATGAAGTGTAAGTTGTGTCCCTTTTAGTCCGGCTTATACGAACACGCAGGGAGTACGGCAGTGGAATTCTGGACCCCCTACTGCAGGGTGAGCACAGTGTGGCGACAGAGTACACTGTGACGCCCAGCCACAGTTAAGCCTCGTTGGATGTAATCTTGCGGGGACCTCATAGAGGTGAGGTTGTCTTTCAAGCTGGGCCCACCCGGCTGTCCCTTTTAGTCGGCTCATACGACACGCAGGGAATACGTCAGCGGAATTCTGGACCCCCGACTGCAGGGTGAACACACACACAGGTCTGTTTCTTTATTTGGTGACTGTACCTAAACCCTCGACGAGGATTATATCAGTCATAGAAGTTGCGGTTTCGCTAATATGCAAGAGGCCGGCCCCTGCAGCATCCACCGAACTCAGACCTGTGGAGGTACGGCAGGTATTTGGTCTTAGCCAGTCTCACCGTAGAGAGCTGTTGCCCGTGTGTTACCGCGCGGAGGTTGACCACCTGAGGAATCCCGTACCATCTGGGAGTATTTCATAATCTGGTTTCCTACCTGATCTTACTTTTTACTTGGGTGGCAAGTTTCAAAAGGACAGATCAACTATAACCACGTTTCTTAGCCATCACCTTCTTTGCGAACTTTGCAAAATGGTCATAGGCTTCCTTTGTAGCAGTCAATGCTGCTAAGTTCGTTTGCCCTACCAACAACCGTCGCTCACTGTTGTAGAAACTACAGTGGAGCAGCACATGGTTTCTTGTTTCCTCCGCACTGGAGGCACAAGACGTGCATAATGGAGAGTCTTTCAGGGAAAAGAAGTGGAGCCGCGCATTGAAGTCACCATGTCCCGTGAGGAACTGACTCGTCCAGTGGTCTGGCTCAACCCATTTTCTAGAAAGACGTTCACGGATGTTGGGGAAGAACTCATACGTATCACGTCCTTTTGACGAGGATTCCCATCTCGCTTGCCATTTCTCTAGAGCCCATTCGTCGATGGCGGCAAGTTTCTGTTCTGTGGTGAGATCCGCACGGAGTTCAGCCCAAAGCGGGGGAAGCTCCCGTTTCACTCTCCACTTGTCAATCATGCACTCGACAGCCAAATCAACTGGTAACTGACCAGTGATCACCTGGAGTGCTTCCGTTGATACAGTCTTGTAGGCCTTGGTGATCCACAGGAGCGCAGCTCTCTGGGATTGGGCCAATACTCTCTTTTGATTGACTGTTAGTTTGCTACCCCAGACAGCGGGGCAGTAGCCAATCACACCTAAATAGATGGCCTTATACATGAGGATGGTGTCGTGGTAACACACACCCCAAGTGGCCTTGCTAATGGCACGCAGTGAGGCAAACCTTGCAATGGTAGTGCCTTTAAGGGACTGGAGGTGTTGGTTGAAACCCCACCTCTCACCTATATTCACTCCTAAATACTTGGCGTGCTTTTCAAGAAGGAGCCTGTGGCCGCCAAAGCGTATTGTGGGTGGATTATTCACTTTCCCCTTCAAGAGGATTAGCTGGGTTTTTTCCTCAGCCACCTGCATCTTGACATGCTCGCACCATTGGTTGACAGTGCGGAGCACATGGTGAGTTTTGTCTTGAACTTGGCGGACTGACTCTGCCAAGATCAGCACAGTCAAGTCATCCACATAGGCGTATGGCTCGCAGTCAGTCTCCATGAGTTTCCTGAGTAGACCTTCGAAGAAGGCATTCCAGAGTGCTGGTCCTAGGACTGAGCCCTGTGGGCACCCCTTCTCAATCTTTCTCCGGACGGAGACATGCCTACTTTCGATCGTAGCAGTTCTGTCTGTCAGGTAACTTCTGACGAGTGAGTACAGGTTGCGGGGATTCCCTATCTTTAAGCTCATTAAGAGCGCTGGCCACCAAAGGTTGTCAAACGCTCCTCTGATGTCAATCAGAACTGCTACGACGTACTTAGCCGGTGCCAGCAGAAACACGCCGAATCTCGACAATGACATCCTGCGTGGACCTTCCTTTGGTACACCCGTATTGCCTGCCTGTGAGGTTGCGGCCAAAGACTCCTTCGAGGGACTGCAACATCAAGATTTCTAGTGTTTTGCCTAATATGGAAAGAAGGCTGAGTGGTCTCCATGATCGCGGGTCTGACTGATTGCGGTCGCCTCCCTTTGAAGAGTGACAACACGCGCAGACTTCCACTGAGTGGGAACTGTCCGACCTGCAGACAGTCATTAAATAAATTAAGGAGACCGCTGGAGATTGTCCGCTCAGCCTTCCTTAGCATATTGCTTTCTATTTTGTCTGGCCCGGGGGATTTGTTGGGCTTTAAGGTCGCAAGGGCCCTGCCGAGGTCGCCTGTTGTCCACAATGGGATGTCGGGCTCGTTCGGAGGGTCCATGATCAGCTCCCTTGCTGTCCTCTGGGCTTCAGTGTCTCGAGCTACATGGTCATCTGGGAACGCCTTCTCAAGGAGGGTTTCCAGTGAGCTTTCGATGCTGCAGGCCCAGCCTGTCTCATTTTGCATCGCAGCTAAGACTTGCTCTACGTTTGCTTTTCCTATGGAGGACTTGTAGTGTCTGCCCCAGGGGTTCTCAGAGCTCTCCGCTTCCACAAAATTTCGCCAGCCTTGCCGTTTGGCTCGTTTGATGGCGCGGTGGAAGGCCTTCTTCTCTTGGATGAAGGCAGTTCGGAGTGTTGCTCTGGCATCAGGGTCACGAGTGTTTTGGTACATCCTTCTGGCTCTATTTGCACTTTGCTTGAGGGGATTAAGTTCCTCAGTCCACCATGGGACTTTGATCGCCCTGTGCTTCTGTTGGCCAAGTACAGAGAGCCCAGCAGAGTGCAGTGCTGTGGTAAATGTGTCCACTTTGCTGTCCACCTCTTCAGGTGTGGATGCTTGCGCTATTAGGTCGGGTGTCTGCGGCACGCAGTTCACCTTCCAGTACCCTACAGAATTGTGGCCAGTCAGCATTTTTTGTGCGGAATCGCTTTTCACGCATGTCTTTGCAGAGGATGTTGTCATCCGTGATGGCAAAGTCAATAACCATGTGATCGCTCTGCGTTGCACCTGGTACGACTCGCCAACCTTGCAATTTGAGTAGCAGGGTGTGAGACACGGCTGTGACGTCTATACACGACCTTCCTCCTGGACCATCATAGGTCGCCTCAGTCATGGGGTCGTTGGCAACAACCAAGTTGTACCTGGTGAGCAGCTCTATATACGCCTCGCCCGCCCTGTCCAGGGTTGGGGATCCCCACAATGGTGATCTGGCGTTTGCATCAGCACAGACTACGCAGGGTCGTCCTGATAGGCCTGCTAGAGCCCGCTCGAGTGGTTCAAGGCTGTTGGCAACTGGTGCGCCAAATTGCCTGTAAAATGATATTACAACCAGCTCAAAGCCACCGGCTCGTATCACCACACACGCCAACTGCTGGCTGTTGAGGTGGGTGAGTGCGAGCATGTCAATGGACGGGTCGGTGCAGGCTACTGCTGCCTTGGCTCCTTTCTTGCTCCAGTCACCACTCGTGCCTGCGATCCCAGACCAAGGGTTTTGGATCCTATGTATGGTTCCTGTATGGCGAGGACACTGCAGCGTTTCTTGAGTGCATTTTGCAGCAACTCAGCCATAACTGGGCAACTCTTATTTGTGTTGTGCTGAAGGATTCGAACTGTTTTTGACCTATTCATAATCTACTCGTGACTCCTGGAGGGCAATCGCTCGCTGACGAATGGTACAGCGTGCGTCTCGTGTAAGTGTGAGACCTGTTGGATTTTGCGTTCGACGCAATTGGCACACTTGAGAGGGCATCACGCTTGCATTCCCTACTCCAGATGTGGCAAGGCGCACCAGGCGCACACAACAGGTCTTGTACAGGCCACTGCCAGGTGGCCATAGCGCTGGCATTTGTAGCACTGAGTGGGGGCTTGGTACTTTCGTATGGCGCACCGCTGCCAGGCTATTTGGAGGTGCCTTGCCCCCTCTAGTTTTTTGTATAGGCTGGGTGATACCTCAATCACCCAATCCTTCTGCCTTCCACGCTGTTTGGTGAAGAGGGGCCTGACATCCTGCGGCTGCAAGCCTAACGCATGGTTGTGCTCAACAACTTGTTGGGCCAAGTCCTCTTTGAAGATCAGTCCGCACGTCGCACAATAGCAGGCGTGGGAAACGACCCAGGGGGGCTGACGCTTGGAGCTTCAACTCCTTTTTTGTTGAAATGTGGCTCGTGAGCGCCTTGGCCATTTCTGGCGTTTCCGTCACAATGACGGCGCCACCTCCTACTGCGGTGCGGATGTCTAGCACTCGGACGCTTAGAGCTTGGAGGTCCGTAGCAGGGACACCCGCATCAGTGCTTCCATTGTATCAGGGTTGGAGGGACCAGCCTCTCCTTCCTTACATGTATGCCTAACCACTACCACGTTTTGTCGTGGGTTTTAGGGGAGTTTGGCAAGCGGTGGAGGCTTTTATTTTTGTTTTTATTTTTACTTTTGCCCTTGTTTTTGGGCAGAGGCGTAGGCAGGGCGCTGCCCTCAGCCTGTAGTTGGGGCCTGTTTCCGCTTCCCCCTGCGCTTCCTGGCCCTGGCAGACTGCCATTCCGCCTCAGCTCCATGAGGGAGGAGGAGGCGCAGTAGCGGCTACTGCCGCATATGAGGGGCCTGGGGTACTACCCTGGCTCATTGAAGGTCCTTGAGTTTGGGGGCTGGTGGCACTGGCTGCTGGGCAATTGCCCTACGCAGCTCTTCCTCACGACAGCCGCCACAGTTTCCCGCAGGGGGAGTGGCAGGGGGCGATGTCGTTGGGGGCATTAGCTTTTATAGCCAGCTTCGAAATTTCGAAGAGGCAACTAGTGATGAGGTCCCGCATAGGTCCTGTCGCGTTGACCCTCATCCGTGCCATCTGGCTGTGGATGATTTGGACATATGCGCAAATTTGCTCCATGTCCGACAGATTAGGGTCAACGGCGTGTCGTGTGCTTGTAGTAGCCGGGTTGCCCGGGCTACTAGGGGAGAAGGGGAGATGAACGCGGCTTGCCCGGTTCTTTCCGCCCTTGTTTGTTTGGACGACGAGTAGATTGCTCATCGTCCGAAGAGGGAGGGGTCGAGCTTGGCGAGCCCGAGGAAGAAGGCGCAGGTGGCGTGTTTACTACCTGCAATTGTGTTATTTGACTTAGTCATGTTTTTTACTAATTTTGAGGGGGGGGGGGAGATTAAAGAAGCAGACTGGTGTAGTGTATCCTTGTGAGTTCATTTGTTGTGTGTGTTAGTGGTATGAGCGAGAGGTGCTCGAGAGGCAGTGTCCTGGACACACACACACACACACACACACACACACACACACACACACACACACACACGGACCACGCGCCGAAATTAGGTTTTTTAGACTCAGTAGGGTCTGAAACGTAAAGATCTGAAGAAAACCCAAATTTTTTTTTTGGGCCGATTACTATACTTTCCTTCCCTTCGGGTAGCGGAATGTAAAAATGAGCGAAAAAAAGGTCAAGTATGCTAGGGTTTGGGAGGAGGGCACACAGAAGGCAGGGCACATCAAGCCTGCCTGAGAGCAAACTATGGAGGAAGGCCGTGTCAATTTTGACTCAGCAGTCAACAAGCCTCGAGAGACAGTGTGCGAGAAAGTGACCTCCAGTAATCAATATCAGAATGAGCGATTCTAATCTTGGAGGCCATGTAGCGAGGGAAGACCAGATGGACTCGCTAAATGACCTCGACAAGACAACCATAAAACGGGTTTTTTCTAGAATAGGAAGAACGTCAGGGCTGGAAGATAGGTGAACTCCCAGACATTTCGTGTCAGAAAGCCAAGGGAACTCATTGCACGAGTGGAAATCTGAGCAATACAGTCGATGAAAATTAGCAGGATGTCCAAAAGTATTCCGAGATCATTTTCTATAGAATGATGGGGAGGGGGGGGGGTTGTAGTGTGGAATACAGGAACACGGGTGCGATGAAAGGATGTCAACTCCAGAAAACCAGCCCGCGAGGGAGTCAAGACCATCTTGCAGAGTGCCCAGTCAGTATCATTCTGAAAGTGGTAGATGAGGATATTGACCTGGCTCGAGACAACACGAATGTCTTTGATGAAAAGAAGGGGCCAAGGTGGGAGCCCTGTGGGACACCAGACTGGTGAGAGGGCACCCTACGATCCACCAGGCAGTCGTGGACTCACTCCATCCGAAGTCGCCAAGCGACTCGATAGCAATTTCAAATAACCTCACAGCGAACCTTGATATAGCTGTAGACAAAATGTTCAGCCACCTAAGCGAACCCACACTGAGTGGCCGTTTATTATTAACAATTAGAAGGGGCGTGCATAGCAATTCTCCATGTATGAAATGAATGTTCGTTGTCAAAATTTGAGTAGTTCCCCCGATTCGTAATGTGAGAGGGGGGAGGGGCGTCCAAAAACCCCTTCTGACTCCCGCTGACATTACACGACATGAGGTTTGGGGTTAAAGAACGACCCACAGGTGGAAGCGTTGTTGTTTCAAATGATAAAGGGACAAGTTGAGGCGGCCTTGAGAAGCGACGAGTAGAGTTGAGTTGAGTTTGAGTCGAGTCGCCCAACCCCTTCAAATCCTAACGAAGACCGCGCCTCATTTAAAACCCCCTTCGTTGGATCGTAATCAGATGGGGGTTCATCGACCCCAGAAGAGGGTTGTGCGGGCAACGCGCCGGGCTAGGACGGGCCAGTGACCGCAGCGCCGCGGACGCGGACCCTCATGTTCACTTCAACTTTCCCGTCTCTTCACAGCGCTCCCTCAATTAATAGGGCCGTCCTCGTCAAGGTCATCAATCCCCTCCATCGCCATATGACGCTCCAACTCTCGACCCCTCGTCCCAACGGGAACTTACAAAAACTTGAAAAGTCTGGCAGTTCTGTTTAACAACAAGGAAAACTGTACAAGCCATATGCAAGTATGCTCAAATATGTTCAAATGATATACCCCACTGTAAGCCAAGGCCCACAGTAATTTAGAGTTTGAATTGCTTGCTGCACACGAGGGTTGCTATTTTTGGAAGTTGGAAAATATCCCGCGAGATGCAGCCAATGAACCCACGTTACACAATTGCATGTCGTCAGATCCGCAAAAGATTTTTGTTTTAAATTACCCTTGGTGGCACCAGTTAAGCCCCCACTGCAGCCACGACTGGGCCTATTGTGCGGGCGAGCATGAGCCCCCTCATGTTATCAGGAGCTGGTGTTCTCTGCGCCCACAATACGTCCCAACCATTTCGCACAAAACGCAAGACAACCTTGAGGTACATCCCTGCAACCTCCTCCAGCCGCAGCTGATGAACCCCAGACACTCTGAGGCGAGCTGCAGCCAGCTCCTCACACGGACTCCGCTATCTCCAGCTCCACCTCGCAGAATCTGCAATTCTGTACATCTGACTTGCCAATCTTGGCCAGGTGGTACCTTAGTGGACAGTGACCTGTAAAAAAGGCGACACACCATCCGTATACTATGTCTCTCCAGACTAAGGATCTCTGTCGTTCCAGGCCTGAAGAGTCTGACAAACAACCTTGACTGCCTTTGGTCAGGTACATGCCGCCTATAGGCAGCCCTGTACTTCTCTTGGTGGTCCCTACGAAGGGCTCAGGTCCCACCGGAGGGAAGCACAGAGCCTTTTCTTTTAGTTTATCGGTCTCCTCGTTCCCTTCTATTCTTGCATGACCTGGCACCAAACACAGCGTTAATATATTTTCCTTTGCCAAGGTCTACAAGCCTCCCTTATATGATAAAAATTACCATTCTAATCTTCTCCTCCATCTAAAATAGTCGTCAACATTCCACGTTCTAGTAGGCAAAATCTGCTCCAAAACTCATCACTGCTGGTGTCTCCCTTTTGTGAAGGATATCTCTAGACTGTCCTTCCCTTGGGCGCTCGGCTCTACTGTTTGGCGGGCAATCCGCAGCCTGCTGGAAGGGGAAGACTCGGCTCTCCGAGACGCGAATTCTGAGGGCCATCTTCCATTCTGTTTTTCACGAGCCCATGCATTCAACCCCATCATGAGGAGCCATCAGCGCCTACGCCATATCCCCATCTGGGGCACAACCTCCATCCTTTACAGGCTGAAAGGCACTTTGTGAAAACCCTTCGAGAAGCTCTTCGTTCAACCTAGTACATCACAAACTTCCAGATCCGTAAGAAAACCGGCTTCCCGTCAGTACACAACCCGTCACGAGAATTTCTTGGGGTGAAGCAATATTATTCAAATGAAAACCTATCGGAGCTAAAATACTCCACGTTTCTCTATCATTCCATATCAAAATATATGCAATAACCACAAGATAACACAGCGCCAAGGTGAGAGAACTATGGCTTACTCTGATGGGAAATGAATGCTCGGGGAAAAGTGTGCAGATAATAGAATCTCATAGCGCACGCTATTTTGCAGAAAAGTGTGTTCCCAATGTTTGTCATTATTGAAACCTGATGATCGATCTTAGATCATAAGGCAGAGACTAACAGTTTTGCTCCTCTGTAATGTCTGTGAGCAGTCTTCCGAAAGGAATGTTTGATGATTTGTTTTTCCTTCAAAAGTGCTCAGTCAATAGGTAGATTTTTATAATGCCCCTTCGTTCTAAGAGATTCTTATCCTTCAAGGCTTTCATCTCTTTGAAAAGTGTTCGTGTAGGGGCACCAGTAACAATAACAACGGATGACGGGACGCATTGCAATACTACTAACACAATATGCCGAGAGAGCACAAGTTGAGATGCAGATTCATGAAACCAAATCAAAACAACAAAACATTTGGGACGAAGAATTCAATAAATTTCAACGGAAACGCTTATGGAGAACCACAATGCAGCACCCAGTTTAGTTCGGCAAATATCCATGTCTGCGGGCCTGCAACCTGAACTAATCGGTACCATCGAGACCATGCAGCACTTCTTTCGTGCATCGACCCCGTTCTCCCGTGAATCGCCTCAGGGTGAGCATCTTTATTACCTCCATTGCGCGGCAGAAAAGGTTTTTGCATGAGGGCTATCATGCAGTTGAATGGAATCTCGATGCGATCCTAGCAGGTGAACTGACAAAGATGTTCATTTTGTTACGAATTTATCATCATTGGGCTGCTTTTAACGTCGAGTTATGTTCAATAAATACCCGTCCTTTCATCTGACACAGTTCGTTGAACGGAAACTCAAACCAAAATGTAGCCAAAACCACAT
This sequence comes from Pachypeltis micranthus, assembly GCA_020466155.1. NCBI lineage: Eukaryota > Metazoa > Arthropoda > Insecta > Hemiptera > Miridae > Pachypeltis > Pachypeltis micranthus. The sequence continues at coordinate 49,087,944 of CM035769.1, forward strand.
TATTCTTGCGTTTCTACGTTTATGCTGACAATTACAGACCAGATTTGATCAATGTGACACTGGCTACGCGCGTATTTAGCTCTCGGCAACTGATTCCCCTACCATCCGTTCAACGAAGCGCCAAAAACCGTGCAAATGAGGTTCTTTTGATTCGAAATTCCTTCGAAACGGCGTAACATTTCACTCCTGAACAGCGTTGGCAGAAGCAGCTGCTTAAAAAAAAAATTTGACTTCCGGTTCCACTCGCCTCGACAGCTGAACGCTTGCGGCTTTCCATTCCTACGCAAATTCCACTTTCTGGAAGCACTCAACCTTCGGAGCAACTTCATGGAGTTTTCAGAAGATGAAAAAGAAAAATGTTGTAAAGTTAGGGCCGTGAGCCTTTTGGGAGAATCAAGAGTTTTGCAGGAAGGAGATGCCCGACGCGTTTTGACCTTCATACAGCCACAGGCGCAGGTGTTTCAAGTAACTTTAGAACTCTTTGTCGTTCAACCGGCAGGCTAACATAGCGAGTGAGTTTGGGAGAGGAGTTGAGGTGCTGCGGTGTACGAAATGTGCGAAGCTACTAAACAGCATTCCTTCTTAACACATGAACATCTCATTTTCCCCCCGACTTCATGTATTTGGCTACGATTTTGAATAGGCCAATTATTTTAGATGAATTTACCAAGCTAACCCAAGTTGTAATGGTTTTCGCGGCGGACTGCGCGAAGTGGCAACACTGACCGCCACCCGTGCAGGCCGCCGCTGTTTATATTAGCGTCGGAGCTGCTTTTCTCGATCAGAACGGCTATCGGCTCGTCAGCGAATTAATTCCTGTTATAAGTCAGTGTTTAACTTCCCCTTTTGATTGTGTGAAGTAAAGTAAGCGATCAGAGCTTTGTGTTTCATTTTCCCCATTGTCCCTTTATTGTCATTTAATACAATCCGAGCATAGGTTATTTATTTCATTCTAAAAGGAGTTCGTTTCATTTCATTCATTTCGAGTTTTGCCGATTAAATTCAAGTGGGTCTTAATTGCTTTATAATTTCATTTCCCATTACTTTCTTGCGAGTTATTATTTTATTTATTTGATCGAGTGAGTATTATTGAGCGTATTTGATTTGTTGTTTTCTTTTGGGCCCAGACACGACTTTCACGAGTGTTCTGTACGCGGGAATTGTGAGACAATTCCCCAAGTACGTCACAAAGTTCAGGTTGAAAACCAAGATAGAGAGCCCGGGCACTTGAAACCTGACAAACCATCTGGCCAGGCGGCTGGCTTTAGGCCCGAATTTTACGCGGTTGAATTAGTTTTTGCAGCTTATTTACAACTCAATTCTGACTGACTTCATCATGGGGTTTAGGCCTGTACAATAGCCAATGATTCTTAAACACCCAAAGGCAGATGCTACACCTTGTGATGTGTCTAGTGGTTCCGTACAACGATAGTTCGTGCCTGGGCCCAATATACTTGATCAGACAAGAACTCACTAAACTCACTCACCTCATCAAATAAATGAATAACTTCTCTTGAGGAGAAAATAAGGAAATTAAACTAACAACGCAATAAGATCCAATATGAATTTAATCGAACAAATAGAAATGAAATAAATAACAACAGAGCAACTAACTATGGGTAACTGTAGTCCGTCAGAGAACTTAAATCAATTTTGCCATTGTTGTTTTGTTTCATCGCCGTTGAAGCATTTTTGAATGGCTGACACTGGCACGCCGAATTGTAATCTTCTTCAGGAATGTAATAATTACAGAAGTCGTGCGATGACTCGCCAGATATTTTCAACTCGCAGCTTTTATCAATATCGATGAGATACCTCGGCATTATTCATGAGCTCAGCCTCTCAAGCGCATTTTGTCTGTTTGGATTTCGTGGGGTAAACACAATCTGGCGCGACGCATCAGCTCTACGCACGTCGTTGCTTTAGCTACTTATCGAATCTGTTTTACACTCAGTTCACATGAACTTGAAGTTTTACGTGAGATAGCGTGGCACGAAGTTCCTGGAATGTATTGAGCAGCCACAATCATTATGGAGCAATCAGTGCACAGGGAATTAATGAGATTCAACCTGCCATTTGTTTAAACGGACCGCGTTATCCGTGAACCTGTGAGTAATGAAACGGCGGTCCCTGGAATGTCTGGGGTTTATCTCAAATACCACATGACAGCTAGTTCAATGGAGTACCTACCGCCCTAATTGTCTAAGGCTGATAGACTTAGTAAAACGACTAAAATCGGGTTTCTTCGAAGAGCGCGATAATTTTAATGTTCTCGTGATTTTCCCGCAAATGATAATTTTATAGTACTGCCATGTTGTTTGGCACTGCCCACACAAAATGTAATGAAAATCGTGGCCGTTTTTGGAGAAAAATATGGTATTTTGATCACTATAACTATAGTTAGTTTTGAGCCGCCTTTGCTCATACCCTTATTTACACATTTCCGCACGCTAAATGTGACATTCGAGCAGATTTACTTCTGACGTTTTTTCTCAACGGCGACACAGACCATGTTGGGGAGGGGGAGTTAAAACATAAGAAAAGAGAACTTGGTGAGCGTGAGTGAGGATTGTACGTGAAATGAATGGTGGAGTTGGAGTATATAAGGGCGACACAAGGGGAATCTGAATACGCGTGAACTGGTGAAGTGTGAGAAATGTCACTACTGTGAGTTGACAGAGGAATGTCCTCGTGAGCACTAGAAGACGAGTGTGTCTGGGAACAGCTGTGCGTGTGGAGAAGGAGATATTTCTCGGACTCTGCAGCCCTCGACATGCACAGATTGTAAGAAAATTCAACATTTTGCTTTTCATCCGCTTGCGTAAGTTTCGTGTCTACTTCGTACAGTGAAGGAAAGTAAAAATCGGTTGGAAACATTTTAATCCAAAGGAAGGAACTAGTTTTCATTCACAGTCTAACGTGTGACAGTGCGTGGGAGGAACGATGTTGTCAAACAAAGGGGCTTCGGCTTCCGCGATGTTGCGGGAACACCAATTTGACGCTAATGCCACTTTCTCTTCGAGCTGCGGTGACAAAACTACTACACGCGTTTTGCCTGAGCTTGCGGTTTGGTTCGCTCCAAGTCCTCGCCACTCCGTTTCCAGCCGGTAGGTTGGCTTTTTACCAACTCTACGTACATCAAGAGAGCCCGTAGTTTTCGCTAAAGTATTATTCTGGGATTCCATCCAAGTTCAAGATATTTTCACTCTCCTCAACACTCAGAGTAAGGTAACACAAGGGTTTTGATAGGCCATAAACAATTTCTTCGCGTCTTTCTTCACGTTTTGATGCAGAACCGATTGTTTCTCCTACGAATATCTTAGTGCAGGCTTATGAAGCAAAACAGGTTTTGGTAAAATTAGGCTCTAAGGAAGTTCAATGAATTTCAGTTCATCTTCAACAAGTCAATATCTTCAGAGCAGTGCTTTTTCACGTTAACGACACCTCGGCACTAAATTAACAACCGAATTTGATCAACCTGACGGAGTGCCCTTTGGCAACCAATACTAACATTTTTCTTCCCAAAACTATCTCTGTGACTATCCCTTGAACGAAGCTATTTGCCACGGTAGCTCGTAAAATGAGATTTGTCGAGCATCAAATTATAGTTTGTCCGATTTCATGGAAAATAGATCTAATGATTGCCGTAATGGGATTAGAAAGTGGGAAGAGCAGAGCAGGGTGCGGTAGTTCAAAATTGGCCACCAATAGGTTCGACCGTTTGCCCTGGGAAAACGGCTCGTCCAAAATATGTATACGAAACATATTTATAATCAGGAGAGGAATATCTAGATGGCCCTTTTTCAGTTTTTGGAAATTGGGCCTAGTTCAGAAATGGCTACCCTATAAAAGCTTTGACCGTTTGCCCTGAGAAAACGGCTCGTTTAAAAAATGAATATGATACATATTTAGAATCAGGAGAGGAATATCTAGATTGCTGTTTTTCAGTTTTTTGAAATTTGGTCTAGTTCGAAAATGGATACCTTATATAACGTAACTCCGGTTAAAGCCGTTTTCTCAGGGCAAACGGTCAAAGCTTTTGTAAGGGAGGCATTTTCGAACTAGGCCAAATTTCAAAAAACTGAAAAAGAGCCATCTAGATATTCCTCTCCTGATTCGAAATATGTATCATATTCATTTTTTGAACAAGCCGTTTTCTCAGGGCAAACGGTCAAACCTATTGGTGGCCAATTTTGAACTAGGCCAAATTTCAAAAACTGAAAAAGAGCCATCTAGACATTTCTCTGCTGATTCTAAATACGTTTCGTGTCAGCTGCTGCAACCATCCAGGCTGCCTGGCCAAACGGTCAAACTTTCGATTATGAATATGTAGCTAACTTCAGCCCAGTCAAGAGAGGCCCTCAGTCCGGAGAAACAAAGTATCCGCGTGGCCACTAAGCCCTCATCCGGCTCAAGATTGGTAAGTCAGCGGTTCAGGCAGAGCAAGTACTGGGCATTTGCGAAGGGTGGCTGTGGTGCGCCACTGAGTACTCGGGGCGCCGCTGCGGCAGCCGGATGAGGTTGTTGCAGGGATGGACCTCTAGGTTGTCTGCCGTTTCCTTTGAGAATGAAGGGGACATCGCATCAGGGAACGTCAGTGACATGGGACCTGACAGTGGAGCCGAGAGAGCATGATGAGACTGCTCACCGACATCACACAACAGGCCCATTTGAGGCAGGCAGCAGGGTCACGGTTGCCGATGGTAGGAGGAGGAGATGGGGGGGGCTAAAGCTAGTTTCTCCATTTCGTTTTCAATAAATTTTTCCTTAGGTATTCGCTGAATAGGTCATAGGTAATCTTCGATTTAAGGCGATTCGCGGTTAGTTTCATGTTTCAACGCACCAATCTTTTTTATCGATTACAATACTATCTTCATGCTTCGGGTTGCAGAATGTATAAAAGAGCTCTTCATCTTCAGACCACACATTCGTTCGCGATTAGGTCACTGGCACTATCCAGAGCTTTTTCATCATTGGCCCCACGTGAAAATTAGCTGCCAATTCAATTTGACATTTGTTTTTAAAATATCTGGTGCGTTGCAACACACAACTTTCCTTAGCTCTACGTCAATTCACTTTGTACATGGCTAATTCTATTTAATCAATTCATTTATTACTCAGTTAATTTGAACTTGGTCAAACAACGCTTTACGGCAGCAGAAAGCGGTAGCGCTTACAGTTCTGGAATTTATTGTGCTGCTCGTACGCATTGCAGGACCATTATTGAGCAATTGGTACACAGATAATTAATGAGGCTGTAAACACGATTTTTTTAAAAAAAGATAGTAATCACTTTTGCAGAGTTATTGGAAATAACTGGTAGTAAGGGAAACGGCAGTAGTTGAAATTCAGGAATTTCTGGAGTGAGCCCCATTTATCTCATGAGCGTTTTTAAACACTCACCCTTTAGGTATTGGATTGGACTACAATACCTTTTTTTTTTTAACATTCTACACGAATTCCAGCGGAGTTTATAAGGAAAAAACTGCGCGAAAAACGCTTTTGGTCGAAAATTTTGATTTAGTGTGCTGCTCTCGTCATTTTCCCACGAATGAGAATTTTATAGTATCATTGCCTGATTGAGAGCTATCAATATAAAAAATGTAATTAAAATCGTTAGAGCCGTTTTTCAGGAAAAAAATTTGGTGTTTTGATCACTATGATGACTATAGTTAACTTTCGGTGGATTTGGCCCATACTCTCATTATTGCGTCCCATGGTAATCTGTAGGCTTGACATCAAGTTTCAGCTGATTTGGTACGGTGGTTTTCTCTAAAAACTGAGCTAAAATCGATTTCGTCGAAAGTTTTGGTAATTTATTGTGCTGCTCTCGTCATTTTCCCACGAATGGGAATTCTATGGTATAATTGCCTTATTGAGAGCTATCAATGTAAACAATTTAATCAAAATCGTTAGAGCCGTTTTTGAGAAAAAAAATATTTGGTGTTTTGATCACTATGATAACTATAGTCAACTTTCGGTGGATTTTGTTCGAACCCTTATTCTGGCGTCCCATGGTGACCCGCGGGCGAGATATGAAGTTTGAGCTGATTTGGTACGGTGGTTTTCTCTAAAAGTCGTTCAGACACACACACAGACCATTTTCCCAAATAGTGTTTTTCGGACTCAGGGGGGGTCTGAAACGTAAAGATCTGAAGAGAACTCAATTTTTTTTTTTTCAGCCGATTACATAACTTTCCTTTCTACTTCGTAGAGCAAGGAAAGTAAAAATGTCACGTTTGGGGTAAAATTGATGAACGAATTGACAAAAATGTTGGGATTCAACTTTATTGATAAAATGTTTGACTCCAACTAAAATGGGCTGAAACGGCTCTTCGGCGTAATGTCCCGTGGGTGACTGCCATGAACGCAGTTTGAATAAAGCAAATATTTGATTTTGATCACTATGTTACCTACAGCTCTTTTTTTTTATTTGTCCCAAAACGCCAAGGCGCCGTTTCATGTCAACACGCTAGTGGAATACAAAATTATAGCCGTGTTGACAAACATTCGAACGAAAACGATCATATTTATTGGTGAATTCCTAGCAAACGATGGTTCTGCACACGTGAAAATGCGTTCCTTCGGATGGATACGTCAACTACACAAACTTTCTGATCCTAATGAGCCCATTAAAGGGATTCGTAATCAACTCCGCGCCCGCGGCAAATATAAAAACGAAAACAACTACTCGAGTGTAGCTACCTTCGGATTGAGTTACTAATAAGTGGCGTTACAGTTTAGTTTTTTTTTTAAACCATGTCAATTGTTACTTGACGAGGCCTCGTCCCAAGGTTTTTCCTTTCAACCAGAACCACGTTCCCAGGCGCTTCCTCCAAAAGATGGCTAATTAAAGCTCTCAACAGTATCAACTCAAAATCGGCCTTGAAGCGGTTTCCCTCCTTTCAAATCTCTCGACATCCAGTTTCTCCTTCGGAGATAAGTAGGAGGAACTCGATCGATGTAAGGTCGCGGCTCTTCCGGGCCACCCCCTTCCAATTACCGCTTGACTGATCCGTTAACCGAGTGAAGAATATAGAAAATCGTTTCAGGCACTCGCAGAATCCTGAGCCCACGAGTAAGATGGGAACGGGACAGATGGGAAGTACATAACTCATCGAGGGCTTCGGTTACAAACCGTATGACCTCCATTGAATGGTTCTCGCGTAACTAATATCAACTATTTACACGATTCATGAGATCTTATGGAAAAATAACGGTACTAAAAAAAATTAATGGGACTAGCAGCGCGTCATACAACTTTTCTCAGCCCAACATACTTATAAGATATTTACAATGTAGTAGCTACCAATTCGACGCATTCTATCAGTTTATTTGAACTAGGTAAAATGTTACGTTCTAGAAGCTGGTGACGGGAGCACAAATGTCCGAAATTTATATTTCTCCTGCTCAAACACCACTTGGAGGTGAACGGGAATAAGCCCGTGTCTGTTTGGGATTGATAGGGGAAAATGTGGGGGGATAAGTTAGTTTTGAAACAACGATGGCTTGAATTCAGGAACTCCTGATGACGCTCTCATCTAAGGAGAGTTATTGAACTTTAAAGAAATTGGGTTGTGTCCGCCAGTAGGCAAATACTAAAGTTAACGTACCTGTTAGGTGAGTCCGTCTCCTCTGGCTTGTGAGTTACTGTGGGCAAGCGCTTTCGATGTAAAGACATCATCGTCTGGCCGTTTAGTCAGTACTGGAGTCAGTCAGTTGGTCGTGGTCTTTATATACAAAGAGAAAGGTGAAGGGAGTGATGGAGCGTTGGGGAAGGGGCGGGGAGAGGTCTTGTTGGTCAGTCTTGTTAGTAGTACCTTAGCCGGACTGGCTGTGTTAGGTATTAAAGAAATTGGGTTGTGTCCGCCAGTAGGCAAATACTAAAGTTAACGTACCTGTTAGGTGAGTCCGTCTCCTCTGGCTTGTGAGTTACTGTGGGCAAGCGCTTTCGATGCTAACACAGCCAGTCCGGCTAAGGTACTACTAACAAGACTGACCAACAAGACCTCTCCCCGCCCCTTCCCCAACGCTCCATCACTCCCTTCACCTTTCTCTTTGTATATAAAGACCACGACCAACTGACTGACTCCAGTACTGACTAAACGGCCAGACGATGATGTCTTTACATCGAAAGCGCTTGCCCACAGTAACTCACAAGCCAGAGGAGACGGACTCACCTAACAGGTACGTTAACTTTAGTTATTGAACTTTCATCGAGTAAACAGCTAATAAGACTACGACTCTAAATTTTTTGTGAACGCCTATGCCACATGAACGATAATTACGATGACAAAACAGCATTTGGAGCAGTTCACACAAAAAATGTATTCGACATCATTTGTAATAAAAATGGGGGGGAAAGTGTTATATTTGGCCTCCCCGTCCCATCATGACGATGAAACAATCTCATATCATCAATGGAACGAAAATGCGACACAAACGAGGTTATTTCTCCTTTTTATTAAAAACGGTTTTGACGATACTATCGAGATATGTTATTAATTGATGTCAAACTGAAATCATTCATTAGTATCTCTGTTGGATGCACTAATACGAGAGAGACTGATGAGCAAATGTATCAACTCAACACGACAGAGCTTTGATAACACTGTCACTTGGTTACAACAATAGTTCCCTTAGTACAAAACTGAAGGATGGAAATTTGGATGTGAGTATATAAGTGCACACAAAGGGGCTCTGAGTGCGTGAACTGGTTGCGCGGGAACTACTGCGAGTCAGTAGAGCTGTGAATAGCACGAGAGCTGAATATGAGTGTCGATCGCAAGAGCCGAGACGAGTGCATTCAGGAAGAGTTGTGCGGAAGAAAATAACTGGAAAGATCCCAACTAATTCGGCCTGTGCCGACAAATCTCTGTACAAATTCATGAAGTGCAGGTATGGCCCAAATGGAGTAAAAAAAAGTGGTTTTCCTACTTTTTGGAGAATCGGCTCTAACGACTTACATTAAATGCGAGCAAATGATCAACACACATTGATCTTCAAAAATGTTTCCGATTGTCTGTTAAACGGATATAACACTCAACATCTTCTAGCAACATTCTAGCTCATTTTGTCCTCGAAAATATTTCTGTATCGTTCCATTGCATAATCGCAGTTCATTTCGTTTTTATCAACAATAGATTAGTAGATTTAGATCGAACTTGTTGGACGCCTTCAGCCAACTAGTAATAAATACAGGAATGTCTAGGAAGGAACTACATCGCACAGCATATCACCGAATTCACAGACGCAGCGGAAAACAGTGTGGTGTTACGGATAAAATATTTTTTCGCTAAGTTTAGCCGTAGATATTAGAATTGCCGTGCGCGCCCGCTTATGTCACAACATTTAATGTGTAACCTGTACTCAGATAATTCATGACATTTCATGACATCATGAGTTTTTTTGCCCAAAACATGTTTTGCTGTGGTCGTATGGTAGGCGAAACGTCGTGAAAAAGGTCAGTGAATACCCAGAAAATTGTCGTATTACGACACCCAAACTCGTTATCCACATTGATCATTGTAGCTCGAACTACCAACACGATTTTTGTTGAATGTTTTATATGAGCAATTTCTTGGCAAAATTATTGGTAACATATTTTCGGATGAAAATTTCGCGTTGCAATTGTGATGCTGTTCTAACAAGCACACACAATCTAATTAAACCGATAGTTATTCGACTCAGCTCCAGCTCCGACTATCCCTGAGCCTCCTGTAAATCAACTTCTCTCTTTGACCTTTCTCCAGCCCTGCGGTCAAGAAGGTTTGACCCAAGCTGAGAACGTATTTTCCCTGTTACAGTTTTCCCAGTGGGACTTCGCTCATCTCACTTCTCAGCATTCTACTCTTATAACTCGGCCAGTTACAGCTCTCATCCGACTCACACCAGTCCACCTATTCGTCGTATTAACTGAGACTCTTCGACATTCGACACTGAACACAATCTTCGTGTCTCAAGCGATTAACTGGTTCAACAAACAGTTCAATAATAAAGTTTTCCCGCTCTCGTTCCATACACGGAATTATTCTGGGCCCGTACTGAATTTCACATTAACCCCTCTCTGGCACGCTTCAAGAGTCGTTAGTGAGAAGCTTAATGCACTTGGAATTGAAATCATTACGGTTATCAGTTTTGAACCGATTTCACTCATTCTTCGTTTCTTTTCGCAATATGTTTCCCTTCATTCCAATCTCGATCTAGCAACTGTTGTTTTTTTCTTATTGCCACACGATTCAACGAGAGTTGGAGAAGGGGTGCAAGGAGGGAAAGAGAGAGAGCGTGGGGTAAACAAATCATTTTTACAACTGCCAGAAATATTTACAAGTTCATAACTAACAAAACATAAAATGAGAACGAATTTAATTCTTGTAATCTTATCGAGATATCAACAATTGTTCCAAGTGCTCTTTGAAATTTGGAAACGTCTTTGGTTTTTTGATTTCTGAGACACGTTCTTGATGGGATTCGACACGTTGCACTGAGGACCTGTAAGAGGGTGGTAATCTGTATATGATCTGTTCTCCGTACTGCTTTAAATTTAGAAGTGAGATCGAGAGATGCCTATACCCAAACCCAAGGAGCGTCAAAATGATCTGCGCTAGATAATCCTAATCAGATCCGAGTGGTGTCCCACCTTGAAAATAATCGAAAACCCCGAGAATCGTCGAAGTTCCTCCGAAGAGCCAGATGGGTTTTCTTTCACGCCAAAACCGTGCCACTTCTCAAACGACGTGAAAAACGCTGGTTCCTCCGGTTACGGCCCAGAAAACGGATTTGAGGGCTGAAGCTAGTAGGAACAGGTTTGGCGAGTTTGGAAGCTCAAGGGGGCGAACCGCTACACCACAGCCCGTTTTTCTTCGCCGAAATTAAGCGTTCCGGGTGAATCAAGTGAGCAAAAGAAGACCCCGCGTATTAATGAACCGAGCTTCGACTTGCGTGGAAAACCATGCGAGCGGCCAATTCACACAGATAAAATGCGTTGAAAGGAGGCGGTTGTGATTTACGTCGGGAAGCAGTCGTTTTGCAATCACTTCAGTGGCCACCCACTAAAATATGTTGACTGCGCACGATTTTGATTCGTGCGTGTGTGAACAGTCTCACGAGGGTTCATCAGGGCCAGTCGTACTGATAACAAAATGGAACTGTCAGTGAAACGCGATTGAGAAAAAACGGCTACGCCAAATCAGCAAAATCCGCCGAAATTAGATTTAGTTCGACGATTTTTATTAAATGTCTCGTATAGCTCCAAATGACCTGACAATACCGTGAAAATCGCATCCGCGGGAAAACGACGAGAGCAGCGCAATAAATTACCAAACATTTCCGCGAAAATCGACAAACTCTGCTGTAATATTACATTACTAGAATCTTTAGAAAAATTCAGACGATATTCCATTCAAGTGTCATAAGATACATACGAGGATGTGGGATTTCCCAGTGCCACCCAGGGGGAATTTAAAAAAAGAAGGTACATAGGAGCTTTCTCCCCAAGTTTTTACCCGATAATTCTGAAACAGTGATTGTTACCGAGCTTACAGTCTCTTCAATTCTCTGCGTACCAATTCCTAGAAGAGCACCACAAATTGTTTTTCATTAAACTGCATTTATAGTAATACATTGTTTTTAAACCTCTCCCAAGTGAACATGTGAAGGGGTTGAAGAACGTCAGCACCAAAAATAAACACTCACTGCAAATAAAATACCAAAAAATACTCACTGCAGAATCGCTTCTATATACTTCTATCCATACACAACACCTTTCTTACAATTCATCCATACGATTGCATAATTTATTTAAATATACTTCCGGCAATTTTTCTTTTTTTTTTTAAATTTCAATTTAAACTTCTCCGAGCTCATTGGTGGCACCAGGTCTATAAACAGTTGTTCATTGAATTTAATTACGCCCCAGAAAGCGTAACTTCTAATACCAGCAGTTGTCATCCACAAGGCATCTCAATCTGTATTTTACTAGCTGCCCTTGTAACATTGCCTATTATCTGAAGTGTGCCTGCTAGTAGTTATGTTAGTTTTCAAACGATAATACTTAAGTTTCCCTTAAGGAATTCATTTGATGGATATCTTCGAGGTTGATTATACAAAATGTTTTTTAATAGTCAGCTCGTTTCTTATTTCATTCGAGTATGCATTTCCCCACTGCTTACAGTTCCGGAATTAAATTTTGGTATTGTAGAGTGGCGAAGTTACGTTTTACCACGTTCAAGTGAACGAAGTGAAAAATAATTTGCAAAAGCCGTGAAAACCAGTAAGCTCATGTAGAGCTGAGGAAAGTTGTGTGATGCGGCGCACCTGATATTTGATTTAATATATCCGTTTACATTTAGCGCGCAACTCACTCTCCGTTATTTACTAATACGGCCACAACTGTAAACGAGAACCCTTCAGACTTGAACTGTACTCGTACGTAAACAGGTCCGGACAGCGCTTTTTACTATTCGCTACCCGAAGGGTAAACAAAGTATTGTAATCGTGTCAAAAAAGTAGGTTTCTCGTCACATCTTAACTTTTGAGGCCTACTGAATCAAAAAAAAAAAAAAACTTAATTTCGGTGTGAACTCGATTTGCGAGAGAACGGCTAGACCGATTTACATCGTCCTCTTTTCAATTTTTGCTTGATTATTAGTAGACACGATAGTAAGGTTATGGGCGATTTCGGTCTATGAGAAAGGAGGACGAAAATATACCAAAAACTATAGTTTTTCGCATTACTCTAAAAACGGCTCTGACGATTTTAAATACACTTTCAGGTTTCACATCATTTTAGAAGATAATTTTTCTACTAGTTAGTACCCGACTTTCTTCTCTATAAACATCTCCTTGGAAGCACAGTGAACGCAGATATAGGCCTAACAGTAAAAAAAAGGTTTCTTACCCTTTTTCGCAAAACTGCTCAAACTCACAGCATCTTTTTGAACAGTTAATGCCTATATATTGTTCTCAATAAATTTTCTTCCGACAGTCCATTGAACGGAGATGAAAATCAAAATGAGCCGAAGATAATGTTTTTTTTATTAACATCTTTGTAATTTTCCGAGTAATTGCGTCACTGAGTGTCTTTTAGCAACCTATACCCGTATTTCGATCTTCACGAGTATCTCTGTGTCTATCTATAGCCATGGTAGCTCGGAAAAACAGGTTTTTCGAATATTACTTCATTTTTCCAATGTATTCGAAAACGGCAGTAACGACTTCGATCAAACTAACGTTCAAGGGGGTACAGCTCCCGTATATACGGCAAGGTCGTCGAAGTTATTTTTCTTGAAAATAAAACTTTGGGCTAATTACATACGAAATAACTAAAAACGTGTACGTAATTTGTGAATACAGAGCGCATTCGGTTAACCCGGAGCGAGCTGAGTACCAATAGATTCGAATTAGCGACTTGGCATTTGTATTTACGACACGTAACATCTTTTCAAAGAGGAAGTTGAGGTTTTTGTCTCGCTAAAATTCGAAAAAGAAAATCATCGAAATGGCGCATGGAGAAAGCTCCTCATTAACATGATCGTTTCATCCACCACTGTGCGGAATCTTGATGGGGCAATTAGTGTCATTTCACGCGAATTAAGAGGGAAAGTACTTTTTGAAATATTGTTTCCGATTAGCGATTCCTGGAGATCTGGACTCCATACGGAGAGCGGAAGGAAGGGAGGGGGTACGACGGCTGGTCAACGGTGATAGTGGAGGGGGGGGTCAGGGGATTAAGGCAATTTGCCAGTCACTTCGCGGGACTTGGGAGTCGAGCCGCGAGGGAAAACCCTCCCCGTAACTGCACGTGACTCACAACTCGTCTTGAAAGTGGAACGAATGAGTCAACTAGGGAAACGAAGGAGAAATTACCAAAAAAAAAAACGGCGTAATTTCGATTTGGACGAAGAATTGCAAAATCGAAGGAGCGTAGCGCGTCATTCGGTCGACGAAAGTACAATGAAAAACGACGCCGAGTGTACACGTGACCAAAAGAGAGAGATAACGTAACGATCCTTCTAATCTCGCGCTGTGGGAGTGGGAAAATGCGATAAAATTGCTTTATTAAACCTCAATAGTGGGGGGGAGAACGAAGAGGACATTGGGAGGGGGTTGAGAAAATGAGGACGAACGATAACAAAACAAAGAGTGGGCACTTTGAACCTCAAAGAATTTTCAAGATTGAACAAGATCGACGGAAGAACCGGAAGTGGAGAGAATTTGGACGGGAAATGGAAAGAAAAGTCTAAAATGGCGAGACGTAGGACAGTGACGCAACGTGAGGCTATTGAGCTAATGACGTCACACGGGCAAGGTCACACGGAACAGCTGAGAAGCAGGGAGTTCCCACGAGGACAGGAAGTGGCGAGATAGTTAAAGGGCTTAAGGGAGAGAAAAAGAAGAAAAACAAAAGAACTCAAACCTCAGAATCAGATTTCCGTGGGCGCCTTCACGCACGGAGTGAGAAGCGAAGTGGTGAAATCCCGAGAGGTTAGGTCTCTCCCAACGGCGAGTCTTCTGCGTTGTTGTCCAAAAGGGAAATACGATGACAGACGAAATATGCGACAACTTCCGTCACAGGACACAAATTATAGGCGCACCAAATCAGCGAACACCCCGATTTTCTCGTGTCGAGAGCACAAAAACCGCAGAGAGTGAAATCCACTGGCACTTGAACAAACGGGACTCCGACGAAAGACGGACCTTCCCGAACAGACAAGAACTCCGCGTACGGCGTAACGGATCGAGACTGAGGACAGGGAGCGAGCGACGAGCGGGGAAGGCGCGTGGAGGGGAAACGACTCGAGTTCCCCCACTACCGCAACCACCACCAGCAGTCGCTCGTAACTTCCTCGACCGCCGCCGCCGCCACCACTAGCTCCACAACCACCTCCACCACCGGCCTCCCCACCTGCCGTACGCACAGCTCCGAGGGACGTGACAAACCAAAGAGGAAAAGAGAAACGACGTAAAGGGCCGTCGTCGAGGGGTTTGAAGAGACGGAGCCTCCCCGCCACATCGTCATAGACGCCACTCGCCCCATCGCCAGAATCCCACCAAAACAAAACCACCCAATTCCTGAGGTCCGATCAGGTTCCTCCCACGAAATTCCTACATTTCTGTCCGACCAACGAGAATCGAACGGAAACCTCAAATCGTCAACAATTGAACGAAGGAACCTGACGAAGAAAAGGGAATCGAATTAACGATAGTCGCTAATCACACAGATATGTTGCTGTATCATAATGATTGTTCCGTAACTTATGAGAGTTATATCAGTCGAATCACCCTGACCAGGGCCGTAAAAAAATTAATTTGATGCGTTTTGGTAATTCAATCGTTTTGGGGAGGTACTGAACACGAAAATGACAACGGTTTTTACCTTCCTTGGCTCCACGAACTAAAATTCTGCAAATTATTACACAATCATTCTCTAGCACAGCATGATTTTGACCAATCCTTCGAACGAACGTTCATAAAATATGAAGAATATATAACTTGACTACATAAACAATCTGGGAAACCGCTATGTTAGTTGGGCATCTTCGAGACGCATCCTACTCGATTCAGTATAAAAAAAACAGGGGCGCCACATCACACAACTTTCCTAAGCTATACGTCTATTCACTTGAGTTTACGGCGCTTGCTACTAATTCATTTGTTTTTTACCAAGTTCATTTGAACTTGGTAAAATGTAACTTCACGGCGGCACAAAGCGGTAACTTTACAATTCCGGAATGTATTGTGCTGCTCGTAATCACGCCCTGACCATTATTGAGCAATTGTTACGCGGAGAATTATTGTGACTGGTAACACTTTTTTTATGAAAAGTCCTGTATTTCTTATGAACTTCATTAAATACTCGTCGTACAGGTACTTGGTTGGAGTACCGCCTGAATTTGTTTGAAGATCGTAGTAATATTTGAGCGGAGTTGTGGGGGGAAAACGACGCCAAACTCAATTAGGCGGCGTGCTGCTGTCTTATTGGGATCTGTTTATACAACAAATTCAATTAAAATCGTAAGAGCCGTTTTCGAGAAAGAAAACTTGGTGTTTTGATCACTAGGATTACTATAGCGAGTTTAGGGCGGGCGGATTTCGCGCATACCCTCATTTTGGCGGGCGGATTTCGCGCATACCCTCATTTTGGCGTCCCATGGTGACCTGCGGGCTAAATAGCAAGTTTGAGCTGATTTGGTTCAGCCGTTTTCAGTAAGGTCTTAGAAGTAAAGATCTGAAGAGAACTCAATTTTTTTATTCGGCCGATTACATAAACTGAGCCAAGGAAAGGTAACTAGTAGCGTACGCTCTGGGCCTGCGATTTAGAAAACAACCTGGAATTGAGAATTTGTGAACTGTGACTTGAACAACCGGATACAAGGGCAACAGCAGAGTGTAAATAATTGATTGGTAATTGTGGTTGTGGAAGACTAGATTGACAGAACGCGTGAATAACGAATAACAACGTACTCGTATTTCCAATGTGCGGACTGCTGGGCGTTCCAACCCGAAACCACGAGTGGCGAGAGTCGAAGAGGTCGACGAAAACCGCTCCCGGTGTCTTCCCTGGAGGATGGTAGGGAATCGATGCTAACCAAGTCCGAAAGATGATGTTAGAAGCCGAAAAAAATGCATCGGGCATATAGAGTTCGGTAGAAGCACGAGGCTACATCCTAGTTCCCTCCAGCGGTGGACTAGCAGCAACTGCTGTGAACAGCCCCATTGATCACATCTTGCACAGTATGAAAGACGTGGATGATTTTAATTAGCTGGTTGGCCCTTCCTCACAATTAATCCATTTAAATTTGAGAGAACGGAAAAAACGAACTATATAAATGAGTAACAAATAACAATGTAGTACTGGCATTACTGTTGATAGCTGATAAAGGCGATGAGTAATTATGGAATTGTTTTTAGCGGTCGACAACGCGACTGGAAACGTGTGGGATGGCACACGTGGACCGTGAAAGAGTAAAATGAACGAGGAGGAAAATGTTTAACAAGATAGTCAGGTTCCGCAGTATAAAGTACAGCCCATAGTTGGCGTTTTGACTTTCCAAAACTATACGAAACCGACTCAAGATACCTGACTACAACGAAACAACAAAAATTGACATTTTCTAGGCGAAGCGACGAATTTTCCTGACGGAGGTGTAAGGCGGAAGGTAGCGAGAGGAAATGAGCGCAGGCCCGGGAAAAACATAACTAACCTTTAACCCTTATTTGGTATGGTGATATCCACGCCAAATATATTTGGTTCAGCAATTTTTTCTCTATCTCGTTGACAAACAGATCGTTTCCCTATTGGTGTTTTTTTGGGCGCCGTAGCCCGTGAAACTTCCAAAGAGATCTAAAGAAAATATCTGGTGCGTTGCAGCACACAACTTTCCTTAGCTCTACGTCAATTCACTTTCTATGTGGCTCTGTCTACTTAATCAATTCATTTACCAGTTAATTTGAACTTGGTCAAACAACACTTTACAGCAGCAGGAGGCAGTAGCGCCTACAGATCCTAAATTTATTCTGCTGCTCGTACTCATACCAGGACCATTATGACCAATTTGTACACAGATAATTAATGAGGCTGTAAACACGAATTTTTTGAATAAGGATAGTAATCACTTTGGCAGAGTTATTGGGAAAAAGCTGTTGGAACTGGTAGTAAGCGAAATGGCGGTAGTTGAAATTCAGGAATTTCTGGAGTGAGCCCCACGTATCTCATGAGCGTCTTCAAACACTCACCCACCCTATAGGTATTGGATTAGACTACAATACCAATTTTGTTAAACATTCTACTAACATTCCAGCAGAGTTTATAAGGAAAACCCCGTGCTAAAAACGCTTTTCGTCGACAATTATTATAATTTATTGTGCTGCTCTCGTGATTTTCCTACAAATGAGAATTTTATGATATAGTTGCCTTATTGAGAGCTATCAATATAAAAAATGTAATCAAAATCGTAAGAGCCATTTTTGGGGAAAAAATATTTGGTGTTTTGATCACTATGATAACTATAGTTAAAATTCGGTGGATTTTGTTCATACCATTATTTTGGCGTCCCACGGTGATCTGCGAGCGAGATATCTAGTTTGAGCTGATTTGGTACGGTTGTTTTCTCTAAAAATCGCGCTAAAATAGATTTCGTCGAAAGTTTTGGTCATTTATTGTGCTGCTCTCGTCATTTACCCTCAGATGAGAATTGTATGTTATAGTTGCCATATTGGGAGCTACCAATATAAAAAATTTAATCAAAATCGTTCGAGCCATTTTTGAGAAAAAATTATTCGGGGTTTTGATCACTATGATAACTATGGTTAGCTTTCGGTGGATTTTGCTCATACCCTTATTTTGGCGCCCCATCGTAATCTGCGGGATAGATATAAAGTTTGAGTGGATTTGGTACGGTGGTTCTCTCTAAAAATCGTTTACAGGCACACAGACCATTTCCCCAAATAGTGTTATTCGGACTCAGGAGGATCTGAAACGTAAATATCTAAAGAAAACTAAAATAAAATTTTTTCAGCCGATTACATAACTTTCCTTTCTAGTTTGTAGAGCCAAGCAAAGTAAAACGCCGAACTGATGGCTAAAATGTCCGTCTAAATTCACAGTGTGTTATGAACCAACCCCCCAAATACAACCGTTTCATTTCGGCAGCACCGAATTTGAGAGATGGAAAGTTGTGTCAGATATGTGCGTGTTGAGTTCTAAGAACTGAGTTGACAAGTCTTCAGAGGAGGATCATGATGATTTTTCGACGGCTCACATTATCCTTTATTAGCGACACGCCGTTTTGATTGAATATTTTGGTTCATTTGTTATTCTAATGGTTTAACTTCACCTGAAAACGTAAGTCAAAAGCAGCTGACCAAAAGTGGCAATTACTTCAGAAGTTCTATCGACTGGATAGGCACTAAACAATGGACAGAAGAAGGTCGATCGAAACAAAAGTAGCCCAAACAAATTTTGTTTCGACAACCGTTTCAAAATGCCGTGTCACCTCCTTCGTCACTTCTCTTGACCAAAGCCGAGGGCCGCGGACAAGAAAAATGAAGCAAGTTTCCTGGTAGGAACGGTCCGAATCCGTCGAGGAACGAGAGATTTAATAGGAAACGAGCCGTCACTCAGTCGAATTGAGTCTCGGCTTCGACGGAACACAACACAAGGGCAAAAAGCCAAAGGAGCGAAGGGGGGAAAATAAATAGGAAGCGCTCAAAGCGGAGAGTCAAAACGGCGGAAGGAGAAGAGGAGATCAAGAGTCGGAGCCGAGGAGAGCAAGAATAGGAGCAGAAACGAAGCAAGAGCATGAGCAAGAGAGCGGTAGGTGCAAGACGGAGTAGGAAACTCAGGGTTTAGAAGCAAAGCTAATGGAGAGACGGGAAGAGACACGAGACAAGGACACGAAGGCTGTTGAGGCCGAAGGACACCCGGCAGCGCCACAGCTCGAAGCCCTCGGCCAAGAAAACGTCGAATCAGGAAACAACTAGACGAAGCTCGACCGAATCCGAGGGCCGCCTCATCATCAAAGACGGCAGAAAATCCAACCCCACAATTCAGTCGCAGGTCACACAAAAGGTTAACCGAGATCCACCAGTTGAACAAAGGAGAAGCTATATTAAATAGAAATTAAGAGAGAAGTATTTCATTTCCATAATTTCCACCGCGGTTTTACATTTATAACTCAGTTTCAGTTTTTACAACATCGTCAGTACAAATAAAATGAAGAGGACACGGTGTAATGACGTCCTTGATGTGTTTTACCAGAAAGTGAACGTCGAAACCAAATAAAAATGTACAACAGGGACGTAGAAACCCATTTTGAAAGTAAAATTGACAAATGGGAAAGTTGTTATCAATCGAAGTATCTGGTGCGACGCATCACACAACGCTTCTCAGCCCCACGTACGACCATCAGGTAGAAACTGGTAGGGCTCAAAAGACCGGAATTTATTGCGTTGCTCCCACTCATGCCAGGACCATCAGTGAGCAATCAGTGCACAGGAGAATGGTGAAACTCCGAGCACGATCAATTTTGATGTTTCGGACACAAACACCGATCTCCGTTCAGCGAATTTTCATATTTTTGTAGCGAAAGATTAAAATGCTCTAAATATTATACAACGAATCATTTCTTGCACATGATTTTGATATATATTATTCGATCCAACGTCGAAAAATACTAGTAAACCATGTGAAACCTGACCAGACTACGATGGAACGAGGAAAATTGAAGTTTTCTAGGCGACGCTAGGCAATGGGCTCGTGAGAAGGGACGCAGTGCGGGAAATGAGCGCAGGCCCGGGAGAAACGATGACTTTGGCTATTGCACCGCGAGTTCTTTCAAGTAGTAGAACTCGTCTCGACATGTATTTATTATGATTTCGCGGATGTCCATGTAGACGCAGTCCTGAACCGTCGAGGCATTAAAACTGCCAAAATTAGGTTTATCGCAAATTTTTCTAACCCTTTACGGCCACAACAACCATAACATGGCCGAGGAGGCGCCCACACCAAGATAGCAAACGAAATGGATCCGAATTCAAACACTTCAAGATCCATCACCGGGGGGGGCCTCCTTTACCAAAGCTGTGTAGCTGGTACACTCCTGACCTATGTGGGATTTCACTGGTCCAACCTCCGCTGTTTGGAGCATTCAATCCTCGTAGAAAACACTCAATCATTTCAACCATCACTTTTCTTTATAGTCCTCGACTTCTAGGTTCTCCAATCATCTGCCTACAGTCCAATGTATCCAATGTATCTTCGTACTTTCATTCATCGTCATTTCAACAATAACAAAAATCTATTTTCAACTCGTTTTCAAGAGTTGCACGTGCGACTCAAACTCGAAAAAGCGCCGAGATCTGCGGACGCTCACAAGTGGTGCGCTCGTAAGATATACATTCGACCACCGCCGTTTCGCTTACTACCATTTCTAAACGTGTTTACTCGATAGCTTCAGAATATCCTTTTAAAAACTCTCGGTTACGCCCTCATCAGTTTCTCAGCGCACCAATTGCTCAATAATGGTAGCGGCATACGTACGAACAGCACAATAAAATCCGAATCTGTAGGCGCCACTCTTTCTG
Organism: Pachypeltis micranthus; assembly: GCA_020466155.1. Classification (NCBI taxonomy): domain Eukaryota; kingdom Metazoa; phylum Arthropoda; class Insecta; order Hemiptera; family Miridae; genus Pachypeltis; species Pachypeltis micranthus. Next base: position 49,109,028 of record CM035769.1, read on the forward strand.
CCTCCATGAAGTGACGTTTCAAATGAACTAAGAGAAAAACTAATTGGGTTTATTACGATACCACGAATGCCATGAACTCGAGTGAATTGACATAGAGCTACAGAAAGTTGTGTGGGATGCAGCGCACCTGATTTTTTCCCTCAAAAACGGCTACAACGATTTTGATTAATTTTTTCTCAATGAATGTTCCTCTGACAGTCCATTGAACAGAGATAAACAATCAAAATGTGTTGAAAATAGTGTTTTTCCGAACATTTCCGTAAATTCCGGGGTAACTGCTCCACCAGAGCAACACAATAAATACTCGAACAATTCGACGAAAGTTTGGCGTAGTTTTCCCTTTCAAACTTCGCTCAAACATTACTAGGATCTTCAAACAAATTCAGGTGGTACTCCAACCAAGTACCTAAAAGTTCAATAATAATCGATTTTGGCGCAGTTTTTTTACTCCGCTCAATAGTTACTTGAATCTTCAGGAAAACAGGGCAATTACTCGTAATTACCTGTACGATAAAATTGCGGTATTTCTGGGCGTTTTATTTAATACGAGATGAATCTGGTCGGTGACCATTATCCTTCTCAAAACAATCGTTGTTCGACGCAAACTGCAGAATCAGTAAGTATCAGTTTTTTGACCTCGGAGTTCCCATACCTGCCCTAACGGGACTCTCTGGCCCATAACGGCAATGTCATTGTTTCCCCGAAAGACCTTCGTACCTGTGGGAATTTTACCTCTGCGATTATTTAATTTCCTCCCCTCCTTTTCACATTCCTCTCCACAACAAACAGCTACTCCTAAATTCATTCCCCTACGAACTCTCGCGAAAGTGACTCTCGTCTCCCAGTGCTCACCCAGACCTTCCTATTCTCCACCTACACAGTTTGCTATCTCTTGCCTATACAGTTTCCCGTGCCAGTTCATGCATATTACTAGTCGTCCCGTAATGGCGCCCTTTTGTACGCAAACTTTACTCACTTCATTGCACATAATACAGTCCTCCGCACGCTCACGTAGTTTCTTTATTTCGATCTTCAACATTCGCCCTCTCGTATATACGGTATCATTAATTCTCTGGGTACTAATTGCTCAATAATGGTCGTGGTACAAGTAGTTGCCCAGAACTGTAAGTGCTGCCACCTTCCGCCGAAGCTACGTTTGACCAAGCTCAAATGGACTTAGCGAAAAATAACATGAACGAGTAGCAAAATCCTCGAAAACCAAAGAGCTAAGGACGCGTCGCTCACGATGTTTCGTACACAGAAATCCTAGTAGCGTCAAGATCTAAAGGGAAATCATCATTCCTCTTCAGACTACCATATAACTTTCGTTTTAACTTCGCGGAGGAATGTAAAATGGTTTACCAGGGCAACGATGCAGCTGTATTCCCCTTATTGTACATGACTAGCTTCAAAGATGTCCAAATTGTAAATGTGAAGGAGCTCGAAGCTATCCTTATTCCACTTATACTAGCGCGACGCTAGTTACAATTTAGTTTTGAACAATAGAGTAACATTCTACGACACAATTAGTCTTATTTATCTCATATGACGAACCAAAACATCAACTATCGTTTTTCAAGCATATAATTCGTCGGAACCAATTCTACGTTACAAACTGTTAATTTTTGGACGTTAAGATTGTACAAATGTAGTTGAAAATTAAGATAGAAAATGAAGACAAAAAAAACAGCGTCTATATCCAAGAAGACTGCGAACAACCTGAACATTCTGGGAATGTGAGAATAACGGCGTCCCGGTATGTTTAACGAGTACTGGCGGGTTAAGGAGATCTATGTTATTTTGAGATCTCTAAATTTAAATCAATCGATCTCGCCGCTAATGTTCTCCAACAACCCATGAATTCGCAAATGAGAACAATAGTGCGCTTCATTCTTCCTATCGGAACCAACTAATTCTGTGAGTAAAGATGATGAATAATTGCGTTGTTTAGATTCGGTTCGCTTTCTTCGATATTCATTTCCCAATTTCCGAGTGGAAACGATTCAATTTCAATTCATTTCTTTTAGAAGGGGAGCATTAATTCACTTCCTTCGAATAAATTGATTGAATATTTTGACGAGGTGATTGCCCCACTCGTTATTCCGATACTTCAATTCCCGTTGCGCACTCCACAGGGTCGACAACAAAAAGTTTATACAAATTATTCAAAAAAAGTCGAGGGACAATGCGGAAAACAAAGGCACCGAGACGACATTCAATATTCAAACAAATATCGAAAGTAACTTGTACATAGTGGTATCGGGCGATTGCTGAACGAATAAAACGTGAAATATTTTCCCCAAAGGTGTGTGTCAACGCGATTGAGAGAAAACGGTAGAACCAAATCGGCTAAAACAAGCTCGTCAACATGGGACTTCAAAATAATAGTATGAGGAGAATCTCCCGTAAACTATAACCATCACAGTGATAAGAAACAATAAATTTGTTTACCTCAAAGACGCCTACAACGATTTACATTTTTTGCACGTCGAAATAACACATTACTGTGAAACCCCATTCGTCGGAAAATGATAGCAGCACAATAAATTATCTACAATTTTTATGTGTATCGCTTTTAGCGCAGTTTTGCGCCATAAAATTACGCTAGAATAATAAACTAAAAGTACGACGAGCGTTTAATAGCGCTAATTAGCAGCGACCCTAACCACTGGGGAATTCCACCATCTCTACTACGCCTCAAAGGATTTATCTGATAATTCCGGAACAGTAAGCAGGAGCCTTGTGGAAAAAAGTATGCTCGGAGTTTCACCATTCCCCTGTGCACTGATGGCACAGTGATGGTTCTGACATGAAGAGGGACAACTCAATAAATTTCGGTACTTTGAGCGCTACTAGTTTCTACGTAAAATGTGAAATTGTGTTTACCCCGTTTCAATGAACTGAGTAAAAAACAGACTGGATTAATAGCTAAAATATCTGGTGCGTTGCAACACACAACTTTCCTTAGCTCTACGTCAATTCACTTTGTACATGGCTAATTCGATTAAATCAATTCATTTATCACTCAGTTCGGAAGCGGTGGCGCCTACAGTTCTGGAATTTATTGTGCTGCTCGTACTCATTGCAGGACCATTATTGAGCAACTGATACACAGAAAATTAATGAGGCTGTAAACACGAATTTTTTGAAGAGGATAGTAATCACTTTTATAGAGTTATTGGGTAATAACGGTTAGAACTGGTAGTAAGCGAAACGGCGATAATTGAAATTCAGGAATTTCTGGAGTGACCCCCATGTATCTCATGAGCGTTTTTAAACATTCACCCTTTAGGCATTGAATTGGGCTACAATACCAATTTCTTTTAAGATTCTTCTAACATTCCAGCGGAGTTTATAAGGAAAAAACTGCGCTAAAAACGCTTTTCGTAAAAAATTTTGATAATTTATTGTGCTGGTCTCGTCATTTTCCCACAAATGAGAATTATATGGTATAGTTGCCATATTGGTAGCCACCAATATAAAAAATTTAATCAAAATCGTTAGAGCCATTTTGGAGAAAAAAAAATATTTAGTGTTTTGATCACTATGATAACTATAGTTAACTTTCGATGGATTTTGTTCATACCCTTATTTTAGCGTCCCATGGTAACTTGCGGGCGAGATATCAAGTTTAAGCAGATTTGGTACGGTGGTTCTCTTTAAAAATCGTTCACAGACACACAGACACACATACACACACACACACACACACAGACCATTTTCCCAAATAGTGTTTTTCGGACTCAGGGCGGTGTGAAACGTAAAGATCTGAAGAGAACTCAAAAAAATTTTTTTCAGCCGATACATAACTTTCCTTTCTACTTTGTAGAGCCAAGGAAAATAAAAAGCAATGAACATTGCGAGATGCTGAAGAAAGTTGTGTGATGCGTCGCACTTGCTATTTGTAGGAAGCACTCCCAGGTGTTGGGGCCGACTAGTGAGCTTCTACTGCCTCTAGTTCGGCGCAGTAGATGGGAAAGTTATGTAATCAGCTCCACCGATTTTCATTACGTTTCTTGCATAGACATCTCTAAATTCCATGACAGTAGCACGAAATTCTCAATTCTCCGCGCAATGATTACTCAATGTTGGGCGTTGCATGAGCAACTTAATTAATTCCAGAAGCTCAAATGACAACCGTGGCAACCCCCTTATGTACGTGAGGCTGAGGAAAGTTCTGTTAAGCGCCCCGTGTCCCATCAGTTATTTTGAAGAACAATAACAGTTGAGAATTTTGCCTAAAAAGCGAGTCTTCTCTACTCACGAAATAGCTCTCTTTTATCACTGGACTATCCTCGCAGAAAACCCTGCTTATGATACTTCAAGACCACTGTACAACGATATAATCAGTTTTTAATTCACCGAGCAAAACGTCGTTTGAATGCAGCAGAATGTGATAATTGAGAGGTATATCGGTGTTCCCAACCTTTTACTTGAAAACGTCTCAACTACTAAGTCGCTTGAAATGCTGTTCCTACTCAGGACCAACGTTCAAACTGAGTATCACCGAAATACCCCAGAAACAAACTGAATAATGTAGCTCCCGACGCCTAACTTCCTTTACATCACGTCGAAAACGTTCGGCCAGGGTAAACGTTACAAATGATGTTCTAAACTGGTTTATTGAAGTGTTGCATGACATTGGTCAAATTGATGAGAAAATATTACAACACTACATACTAATATTAACCCACACGAGGAGAACAATAAATATAACCATTATTTAGGCTGTTGTTTCATTGATACGTCAATACAAACTCGACAACAGCTGAGCTGCATTAAACAAAATATATATTGATTCCGGTCCAGCGTTGACCCTATCGATTTTTTGAGGCTGGGAACGCTATTATGAATTGGTATAAAAGGAAACAAAAAGATCGCTTTTCCGCCGGTTTGACGCATAATCTTTTCGCATAATCTTTTCGCGGCGCCTTATTTCAATACAAAGGCAGAAAAGCAAATTTCGCGCTGATTAGTACCAGTCATTTTCTTCAATTCTCGCTTAAACGACCTTCGCGATGGGGTTCGCAAAAGATAAAACCCTGCAAATTATTACACAATGGTTTATTATTCTCATGAACAGCTTGACCTAGTATTAGTGCTCCCCCATCCCATTCGATTCAGCATCGAAAACTAGTAAACTATACGAAACATGTGCTGGCTACAATGGAACTACGGAATCAAAACGTCTGATGATTTTGCCCCATCGGGCGCTTCGAGAGAACCCGTTGCGAGGCGAAAGGGGAGTTGAGCTGCCTGCCCAGCAGCGTTGCGAGGCGAGGTTTTTTATTGAGACGGGAGGGAGGGAGGGACTTCAAACGACGAAACGTTGACTTCCGCTGTTGTTCCCGTGTTGTACTGCGTTTCGTTAATTTTTTTAACCATTTTTTGCCCATTACAACCACGGGCTTCGTCCGATCGGATTGCCGAGATGGCGGGCACAACTAGATACCAAATCGGATTTTTGTGCGAAAGAAAGAATTTTTTAGACCATGTTAAAGGCACAATACGGCCCGGACGGCGGACGGACGTTGCAAATTTGGAATCTCCAAGTCTTGAAACGTAAAGTATCAAATTTTGAGGGGAGGTTGTAAAAAATTTTTCGTGACCGAAAACATAGGGTTATTATTCAGAATGAATAATAAACCAAAAGTGGAAGCAGATAAGACATGAGGCGGTGCTCCAGACTAGATCTGCCGGAGTGAACATCCCTTAGGACTGACTAATGAGAGTCGAAAATGCTTAACTCAGGATATTTCAGTGTTGGACGTTCGTATAAAGTTTTTCGTTAATTGCTCGACAGGTTTTTGTTTCTTCAAAATTTCATACGACTTCGCTCAATTTCTCTACGTACTATAACCACTTCCTCAGTGATTTATACTCCATTTTTCACTATTTAGTTTCCCCGTTATAAACCACAATTTCTCAATTTCATAAGTACTGCGAAATAGAATGTGAAGTCTGAAAAACACCATTTGCAGAAATTGTCTGTGAATCTGCGTCTGTGAACGCTATTGAGCGAAAATGGCTGAACCAAATCGGCTCAAACTCGATATCTACCCCACAGGTCGCCATGGGACGCCAAAATGAGGTTTGAGCAAAATCTGCCTAAAACTAACTACGATTGTCATAGTGATCAAAACACTTGTTTTGAAAGGAAGTTTTATGTTGAAAGCTACAAATGACAGTTCTGCATTAGGGGATGTCTGTGGGAGTACCGACCTGGTGGCCCCTACCTCCCTCAGACCTCGCAGTTTAGAAACGAAAGAAGGGGATGGGATTTCTACTCTCCAGCGTCTCCAGCGTGCGCAGAGGAAGCGCATTTTCCAGCATTATTCCAGCCTTGCTCAGGGTAGGAGTTGGATTGCTCCGTTGTACCTACCTTGCCCTGAACAGGCAGCCACCTGAAGTAGCCCTAACCCATAATGCACTGACGCAGGCCACGAGATGTGCATTCCCGTGGTACCATTTTGGGTCAAACGACCCTTAAGGCCTGAATGGCCACTGGCTCGCACCTTCTTTTGATGGCACTTACGGCTTTTTCTTGTCGCAGGGGGGGGGGGGGGGGCTTGCTGACTTCCCTGGGGTCAAGAAGGACCCCATTAAGCTGCGACGGAGGGCCCCATAGCCTAGCTACAAATGACGTGACAATACCATCAAATTCACATTTGTGGGAGAATTACGAAACCATCGAGTGAAGATATAAGTAGGTATGTTACTTATTAATTGCGCAAAGGGAGCGTTTGTTCATCATGATTCTCGTGATGTGTAGCATGTATCAAAATTCGAGATGATTTTGAGTGAAAATATTCGATGTTTTAATAACTAGAGTTAGTTGGTCGAAATTGCTCCTACCCTTACTTTAGCGTCCCATGTTCATCTGTAAACTGGATATTTATAGATATTTGGTACAGTTGTTCTCTGTGACAACACCATTGCTCTTGTCGGCCTCAGAAGATGTTGAAACGTTAACATCCGAAGAAAACTGAAAATTTCTTTCCTTCTTACTTCATTCATAAATAATTCCCCATTTACCATGAATTAATTACGAAGTACACACTGCTATGTGCATCTGGCTAAGTCGATTCGTGTTTTTCTTATGATTCCACGTCTACGAGAATAACAATAGAGAATGATATCTGAGCAGCTCCATACACTTTCTACGTGCTCGTCATGCAGTGAGAATTACTAGGATTTTGAGGAGTGAAGGCATTGTTATCATTTCGAGAGTACTTCGTTGGGCGTGTTGTATTCCTTGTATATTAGTGATGGATCTGTTGGGGACCACACCGCTCAAAGTAGATTCTCACTTGAGGATTAACACAGTTTCTCTTCCTCATTCCATTGACAGAATTTATTTGGTCTTCTCACATCAGCTCTTGTTTGAACAACTCCGCCTCGTCTTTTCTTGTCTCGATATTTCACATTCGTGCGTTTTGTAACACTGACCCGCGAAATTATGACGAAAACGGGTTGGTTGTCATTTACCGTTACTGGACGATTCTCAGCTAGAATATTCATAATCCCTCCTACGGGGGCACTGCAACGCAGACTTGCGAGTTGTTAATAATCTAAATGGGTGTAGGAAAATGGGGGTAGTTTTTCTATACTGAGTGGGCATCAATCATGTTCTTCATTAAATTGTATATACGGACATCTGTAAATTCCATGACAGTAGCATGAAATTCTCAATTCTCCGTGTAATGATGGCCCAATTTTGGAAGTGACATAAGTAGGATCAAGTCAATTAATACGTTTTACCATGTTCAAATGAACTGGGTGAAAAATAAGTATGATTAATAACTGAAGCGCTAAGTAGTGTTAAATAAAGTTGCGCGCCGTGAATTACATGCTATACATTTCACATTCGTCCGTCTTGTAACAATAGCTGTGAGGGGAGGGGAGGGGGGCGCTCATATGGGGCGTGGGCATTAAAAAGAAAATAGCGCGCGCAGTTATGGGCGTTATCGAATATTATGACACGTCATAATATTTTCCGTCGTGTAATTCATTTTAAGATTCAATCTGGGCAGACCTTAGGATGCGATTACGTTTGCTGGTTCCAGCAGTTTTCGCTCGCACAAAGAGACAGCTGATAACAAGTTCGCTGGTCACGTTGATAACCCCAGAACGATCAAAAGGGGGGAACTCGGTCGAAAGAACGAAACACGTTCGATAACGATAAACATTTCCGTTCGATTCGGCTGCACAGTAATTGGCTCATCCGCGCGTCAGATCGCTAATTTACCTGACGCGACGTTTCAGTAAAAACGACTCCAAACCGCTCAACAAAACAAGTTTCAAACCTTGAATTCATACTGCAGATGCACCAGAGCCCCCCACCCCCCATCACAGAAATAGATGTGTTGTGTTGTACGTTGTTTGAATGGAGTACAGACGTTAAGGCATCTAAACGAAGATGAGAACAAAATTCGTTAAACATTGCTGATCAATTTAGTAAAAAATAAAAACTAGGGCAGTTAGATGGGAAAATTGTACGAAACTGTGAGCGGTAAATTCGTAAGAAAATGAGTTTATCAATGATGATGGTAATCTATGAGAAATCGTAGTGAAAGCTATTTATTGCGATTCCAGTAAAAGTTGTTGAAAATCAAGTATAATCCATTCAAACGTTTATAATGTCTGCCAAGAGGCACGACTGCAAGTAAGTGTGTGTGTCTCAGGAAAAGAAGTGAAAAAGACATCATTGTGGACAGAGAATTCACAATTCTGAAGAAGTAACTCACACATAAAGGCAGTGAAATCATATCCTGTAAGTGTACCCCCACACTGGCCACTATTTGGACTACTGGTTTTGTGACGGGCAGCACGATTGGAACCTGCAGTAACAAGGAATGGAACGGTGGTTCAGCACATTGGAACAGAATCGAGGAGGGTACGCGTCTACTATATCTTCTTAATTTTGGTTCTGGCAAAGATCGACAGACGAGGTTCGAGGCTTGTTCTATAATACTTTGGAGACGGACATTAAGGAATATAGCCCAATTACGAAGAAAGTGACATATTGCTCTAAGCCTGATTTTATTTCATGACATTGGCGCCCAACTACGGAATCTGCGCCAAAGCACAAATTCTTTTTAGCAATTTTAGCTAAATGTATACTCCTTGCGGCACATTTAACCTGTTACCTGAACACGTGTCCTTGCTTCTTGTGATTTGTTCCGAGTTCCGGGCTGCAGCGTATTAATTTATGGTAAAACCAGTGAATTCCGGGCTTTCTCCGAATTTCGAATTAGCTGCGTTAGTCTGAACTATGGACAACTTACAATCATGTGACGGGGAAGTTGTTTGTCAAACTGGTGAGGTATGGTCTCCTCGTCTGTATACTGATGACCCCCCCGCATCACACCACGAAAACCCTTTTCCGAGGAGAGAAGGATACGCAGAAACTTACTTGTTTATGGTCGATGGCAAGTATTATTTTTTATTAAATAACAAAAAAAATTGAGGAATTGTTAGTAGACAATTTAGGCCGGAATATGAATACGCTTATGCACATTTTTGGTAAATTCTGTAATTTTTTAATTTAATTGACTGATTAAAAAAAATTAATTTATTCTTTTTGAGAACGTTTGAATATCAGGTTAGATGCATCACACAACTTTCCTTAGCTCTACGGCAAATTCGTTGGTTTTCATGGCTTTTGATAGTAAATCAATTCATCTTTCACCCAGTGCATTGAAACTTGGTAAAACATCACTTCACGGTAGCAGAAAATGACAGCGCTTTCAGTTCCGGAATTTATTGTGGTGCTGTTACTCATTCTAAAACCATTATTGAGCAATTAGTATACAGAGAGAATTAATGAGACTGTAAAATGTACATTTTTTTGAGAAAGATAATAATCGCTTTTCCAGAACTATCGAGTAAAAACCATCACCGGACCCACGCGCCATTTTATTACTTTCCTTGTTATTTTATGAACCATTCCGACCATCTTCTTCTCACCACGTGCCTCATTAAAACGGCTTATATATTTTATTCCTTGCCATTTCATCACTTTTTGCAGTGAAAAGAGTAATTACCGCGCATTTAGCTGTATCCCGAAAGTCGCTGTAAAACAACGACCACCAGCCTCATACCTGGAAGTCATAGTTCGACAACGTCCACCAGGGCCATACCTGGACCACTATACAGCCGGAGGCCTATTGTACTTCAAGTGGGATCACGAACTTTAAACGTCGTTAAACGAAGGCTACAAGTTCCAATTTATTTTCTACTTTTGTTTCGGACTTTTTTTCCACTATCTATATCTAATGAGCGTTCTTAAACGCTCATCGTATAGACAATTTATTCAACTACTACGTCAATTTTTCTGGAGGTCTTAAGGAACATTTGAGCGGAGATCAAACGGAAAAACTGCGCTTAAATCGATTATCGTTGAAATGTGGCGTAAATTATGTTGTTCTTACGCATACATTTATTTAAATTGTTATCCATTCACAAACTGCCACAGAAGTTTCGAAGGAAAATTGGTGAAAATTGAAAACTACGATAATTGTAGTTGGTTTTGGAAACATTGCATCAACCTCATTTTCTTATGCAGCCCTAACGCCGAACTTTTCTCTGAATCTCTCACGGACTCGTACAGCAGGTCCTTAATGTGATATGACCATTTTGAAAAGACCCTGTTGTAGTGCCTTCCTACTTTGTGGAGCTAGGAGAGTAAAAACGCTTAACTTGCAAGTGAAAAGGAACGTAGTAAAATGTTTCTCAGTATGTTTGCCACTAGTGCGTTCTCTTTCGCGATAAAATATAAATATCAGATTTGGCGCATGCTCACTGAAGAAGTAGGGGTTCAATTGTTTCAACCATTTTCTATTTCAGGTGCGAACTCATGTATTGTGTTACACCTTACATGCGAAAGCTTAGCCCAGGAAAACTTCATTGGCGGAAAAATGAACCTCAGGCTTCGGCAATACGAAATTAAATCTCACCAACCGGTTGGCAGCCGAGACTTGAACCCTGAACGACTAAATCGGTGCGGACTCTAAATAGAAAAGGAGCGCGCGAGTTTTTTGGCGCCAAGGCGGATCGTATTGAACGTTGAGTGGTTGGATGTGAACATACAAGGCGATTTTAGAACATTATTGACTGAACGTTGACGATTATTTTATTATAGCAAAACAGATAGAAATTGACCAGTTTGTGACCAAATTTTATATCGAGGCTACGTCCGTCAAAAGGTTGATTTCTTCGTGGGGCTTAACAGCGATCAAAAATAGTTGTAATAAGGAGTAGTAAGTAACAATAATCATAGCTAATCTAACGTCCTCTATTGATTGGTCAGTGCGTTGCATAGATGCATATTTACTTATCGCTACCGAAACGCCAATTGAGGACAAAATGTGAGAACTAGCTCACTGTAAGTAGCCCATAAGTTTGATGCTGAATCGAATGGAACGTGTGTCGGAGGTGCTTTACAAACATTGTCGTTTACGTACAAGTTGTCCTTCCCCGGATTATTGATGTAGCCGCGTTATGTACTTAATATTTTTCGACTTTGGGTTGAATGGGGCAGGTCATGTCTGTTTCCTAATAAAATGACTGTTTCAAAACCCTTGGCGAGGGTCATATCAGTCATGGAAGTTGCGGTTTCGCTAATATCCGGGCGGCTCCTGCAGCATCCACCGAACTCAGAACTGTGGAGGTACGGCAGGTGTTTTGGTCGTTCGCCAGTCTCCCGGTAGAGAGTTGTTGTATGACTGGTGACAATCATGCTGTTCAATTCAAGTGGCCGTTGTGTTCTCATTTGCAGCATTTTTAAATATTTTTTTAAGCTCTACGGAATACTAACGAATGTTACGTAACTAGCAAAAAAGGTTGGCTTTTCTTTCAGATCCTTATGCATTAAGAGAATAAATGAAACTCCGCAAGAAGGATATCGGCGATATTTGTCCAAAATTAACTGTAATTATTAAATTCTATTTTCTCAAAAACTGCTCTAACGATTTTGATAAACAATTTTCATTCAAGAGAAAATGACGGGAGCTCCTCAATACATCATCACACATTCCGTCGACAAGTGATTTTAATGTCGTTTTTCGTTAAGCCCCCCCCCCCGGGCCACGAATCAGGTATGTTTCTTTATGATGAAACGGTTATAAGCTTGCTTAGTAGCAGTCAAAGTTGGAAGGTTTGGCTGCTCATTCAGCAACCGTCGCTCACTGAAGTAGTAACTGAGTGGAGCGGCCGTGGTTTCTTGTTTCCTCCACACTGGAAGCGCAAGACGTGCAGAGGACGATGAGTCATGGAGAGAAAAGAAGCGGAGTAGCGTATTGAATCCCCAACCCCGTAACGAACTGGTTCGTACAGTGATCTGGCTCAACCAACATCCTGCCTAGAGATTCACGGATGTTGGGAAAAACTCATACATGTCGCGTCGCTTCCCATTTATCTAATACCTACAGGTCTACACGACGACCTGTAGGCCCAGAATGGGGTGAAGCTCCCTTTTCACTCTCCACTGTCCATTCCCTCAAAGGCCAAGTCAATGGGTAACTGGCCAGTGACCACTTGGAGCGCCGTGCTGTCTCGTAGGCCGTAGTGATCCACAGGAGCGCAGCTCTCTGGAACTAAGCCAGTACTTGAGTTTGCTACCCCAGACAACAGTCTAGTAGGCAATCAAGCCTTGTACATGAGGATTGTGTCAAGATTATACAAACCCCAAATGGCCTTACTGTATGAAGGCAGGTCAGAGTGTGGCTCTGGCCCCAGCGCCACACGTCAACTGGTATATGGTGCTGGCTCACTGCATGAGGGGGATTGCCTCACCCTGCTACTGTTGCTCGAGTACAGAAAGCAGAGTGCATTGTCGTGGTGATTATGTTCACTTTGCTGTCCACCTCCTCGGGAGTTGACCAATGAGCTGCGCACAAGTGCGACATCTTCATTCAACGGGTTTCTAAAGAAACGTGTACAGTTAAGTGTAAACATTGATTACCTCAAATGTGATTTAAGCCACATCAAATTTGTTGGAGCAGTTTTTCAGAAGAAAACACGTATAGCGTTTAAAAAATGGCATTATGTATTTCGGCGTAAATCTCAGTAGTTTAACAATGGATTAGAGAAAAAGTTTAGTAAAACGAATCGTTGAGCAGCTAATCGAAACAAGTCGCCTCGGGGTTTCCTTTTATTTCATAGCTACGCACAGATTATGTCACTACTTCATTGATAAATGACGCGTATCCCAATTCCACAGATTAGTGATTCACTGTGTATTAGCGTGCATAACATCAACTGATGCATCAACATCAACCATCTTCAGTGCTCTTTTTAGGATGTACGAAGGATCGAAGAGCATCGATAATGTTGAAGAGGCTACTAGTTAAAAGGAAGCTTCTCAAGACAGTTTTTCTGTACATACGGGTGCTTTATCTTCGATCAACGCATTTCTGCGGTAACATTTATGGAGCACAAAATTTAAGTAATAGTTAGCTGATAGTAGCCCGATCGAAATCGTTAGAGCAGTTTTTGAGAAAATCGGCAACTCTTACACTCACAGCTCATGACATAAATCCGTTGAACTAACAGACACAGAAATAGTTGTGGGGAACAACACGTGGGTATGGGTTGTTAGAAAACAAAAAAATGTCAAAACGATCATAAGAACAGGATTTTTGACACATTTTGGTAGTTATCTCTGTTCAATGGACTGTCGAGGAACATTTATGAAGAAAAATATGTAACTATTGACTACATCCCATGAGTTTGGTGAAGACGGTTAAAGCAATTAGGCAAAAAAGAATCAGCTGTTTTTCCACAAATTGAACAACAAACACACAACGGGCTGACATAGAGGTTTAGATTCAGGAGGCCTCAAAACGTAAAATCACGAAAACTCCATCTGACACACCAAGTCTTACAGCAACCGAGGAGTTTACACCAGGTCTTCATCAATAGGAGATTTTAACGCCATTTGTCCCTTGTAAATTCCGCTCATCTGTTCACATTTTTTACTCCATGATTGCAAAACGGTGGACAGGATACTCCCGAGAAAAATCAAGTCTCATAAATCACTGTGCACTGATTGCTGAACATTGGTCGAGGCTAAAGTAAAAAGCCAGTCAATAAATTCCTGAACTTTGAGCGCCACCATTCAAGCGAAGTTACGTCTTACCAAGATCGAATGAACTGAGTCAAAGAGATTGGATTAGTAGGTACCTTTGAAAACCGAAGGATGTGCCTGAGGCCGAGGAAAGGTGTGTGATGCGTGGCGCCAGATATTGTTTCAGGGAAGGCCTTACTTATCTGTCATCGACCTAGAAGTGGTCGTAGTGATCGATTATCAAGCCGCACAGCATCACACCATACAGGGACTGATACCAGCATCACTGTTCCATCTCCACGCCTTTACTCTACCCATTGGAGGTTCAAGGGCGTCGTTCCCGAGGTTCAATTCTCTTCATGCTCGGAAGGTTGAAATATTCGAAGGAGCGTTGAGCGCAGAACTGTTGCGTGATCTCAAAAGGTATTTGTCCACTCGAACGTTTTTATTTATTGTTGGCGCCGCTAATCTCTTCATACGAATGAAAATGATTTACTGCGCACGTCGCTGTTATTTTGGGTCTATTCCGACTGAAAATGTAGATATCCGAGAATTTCTTGTCGCGTTCTCGTGGATGTACATTCCAAGCGAGTTGGGTGACGTGACGCCCCTTCAACTCACGTTTTTCCAATAATCTGCTGCCTCTCAGTTACGTAACATTCGGGTGTTACGGCGCTAGGGATTTGAGTCAATCAACGGCGCTCTTAGAAACTCACGCAAACTTATTCGGATGCCAAAACCATCAATTTGATGAAAGTTTGTTCTCCACCGAATGAGATCTGTTTGCTGCTTCAACTTTCCCATTTCCAGAAATTACCAACGGAACGTTCGCGTTTTGAGCGATTCTGACATGTTTCGAGATGGTAAAGAGGAAGTAGGTGAACTAGATAATGTGCAACTCATCTCACATTTTCTTCGTTCTGTTCATTCCAACGGTGGACTACAAATGACGTGTTTCTTCTAAAAAAATTAAAGGCCATTTGTTCTCTTTTATCCTCTGTCCGTCCTTGAAGAATTCTACCCTTCTAGACCATCATTTACACCCGACTAACATATTGGTAAAGGATTTCCGTGTTATTGATCCTCAAGGCAATATTTGAGGCGTTAAGACGAATATTAAAAAAATGTTTAACGTTTTTTCGAGCGTACTATTGATGGACTGAAGTTCTCTGGAGATTGTGGAATACCAACGATGATGAGGGTCGTTAATTTCTCGCACCACTAATTGAGGTAGGCTATCCGAGCGTCGATGGCTGAGAGAACGCATTTGGCGCAGGTTTTACTGAGGTTATTGGACGGTAGCTCATTATGTGGTCAGTGAGAGACGGGAAACCAACTGACATCGATTTCACTCAATTAGGCATTTAATTAGTGTCAAGGCTCGAGCTCGGATCATGTTAAAAGGCATTTATCGTATCTCATCCTAATCCTACCCTAACTCCTCAAATGCGACTCGACCCCGAAGGTTTCGATTAACAACACGAATACAGGAAGGTGAATCTAAGGCTCCGATTTTGGCGTTTGCCCAATTTTTCTGGTCGTCGTCTTTGTTTACGAGAACAACGCATTTTCAATTCCCGACCAACTTCAACTTCCCGGCTCCGCGATATTTTCTCTTTTCATTTCCCGTTCCCTTTGCGTCGCCGAATATTTGTTTTCGATGTATATTTTCGTTCCCGAACTACGAAAAACTGGAATATTTATTTCCGCAGAGCGTCGTGAGACCTTCCAACTAACCGTTTTCTTCGACGTTTCGACAGCCTAATGACCTAATGATGATATGGAGTCTCTTCAGCTGACCGTTTAACGGTAACTCCGGTGAAGCATGATACTCCCAGTAAGTCAATACCTATTTTTACATTTCCATCACTTTGTCTATGAAAACATCCTTCAGCTGCTGTACGAGTAACACGTAATTTAGGTAGGATGAAAGAGCTTGGGATTCACACCAGATATTTTTATTGCTGTCGAGCCTTAACAGCACAAGGCCAACGAACAATGTTGTATAAAATAAAACATGAATTAAAAACAACGGCCATGTATACCCGTTACACTTAATGGCTAAGGAAATAATAGCTGGTTCGAATCATCACATCACTTACTATCAATTGATTTTCTAGCGCGCAAACAGCAGGCGAAGCGTACATGAGTGGAATTTACGCGATATCGATAGCAGCGGCTCACACTATTAAATTGAATGGTCAACACGCACGACGCTTGTAAACACTCGCTCCCACCGCTAAATCGCAACCAAAACCTGTCGATTGCGATCATGCCGGTAACACGACGCTTCTAACAATACACTATTTGATTGAATGTGGAACTATTCAGAGTGAATAGAAAGAATTCCACCCATTCGGAACACTCCATTGGCACAATAAACAGAATAAATAGAATGAAGGAAAGAAATTCGTGGACTAGAGCCTGCTCTGTGTTAAATGAAGGTTTCAAACAACAAACGGAATTAGATAAGTGAACTCGAACTGCATATTCAACATAAGTTAGCAGTAGTCAATCGTTACAGGGGTGGTAGAATAAGGTATGATCATACTGATGACTTTTATTGTTGTGTACTTGAAAGGGGCGAGAAATATACTCGTGAAATTAGTTTACCAACAATTCAACGTATGATAAAAACATTATACTTCAAGCACGTCTGTTCTAAGATTGGCTAATTCCAACATAAACAGTTTCTGTTGCTAAACTAATTAATATAATATAAGACTTCGAACACCTGAAGATGAGGGACTTTCGTAAGTCAACAATACGTTCTTAGCCAAATAAAAATTGCATACTCCTGGCCATGTCGATTTTATGTTACGTTTGATTCATAACTGAGCACATCAGGTGGTTGCTATGATTAGATGTGGTTGATCAACGACAACAGCCACGATCAGAATCGCACGGATCTCACTCGTGTCCACCTAGCCTAAGCCAATTTGTTTTTAAGAAGCTCACACGAACCTAGTTGAACTGAACGTTCTGCTCAGAAAATATCAGTGCTCAACTATCTGGAATCTATTGGATTGCTCCTACTCATGTCACGATTGAGTTAATATTGATGGGACCGTCAACGTCAGTTGTTACAGTCCGTGTTTATTGCTCTACAACGAAAAAGAAAACGCAGTGGAAACACTAAAAATTTTTTTAAAATGTTGGTAAAATGAAAGAACAGCCTCTGATAAGGCAATATATCGATATATCACGACCGGGGTCAGGTTATCGATATGCCCGACATCGTAGGCTCTGGCGCCATGTTTGAAATTAGAAATAACGACAGCTGTACGATTATGCCAATTATTTCATGTTCATTATGTAATAACCCGTTATATAATTATTTTAAATGTACAAAGACTATGAAAAGGAGTTAATTCAATGAAATTAAGAATGGGTATATGAAATAAATATGAGATAACTAACGGATTGGCGAAAACGTACATTTAACAAAAGTTATCGATAACCTGACCTTGGTCGTGATATATTGCCTTATCAGAGGAAGCGGTCCCTGTTCTTTGTTTCACCCAAAAGTTTAACAGTTAACACGAACCCTTCAGTAATCCGTAGGGCAGTAGGTGAAAGATTAGTTTGAATTTCGGAACGTCTTGGGTTGTTCCTAACAAATTTTATAACCATTATCGTATAGTTCAAGTGACAACATCAAGACGATTTTGCAATAAACTGAACAAAAATGCTTTTCATCAAAATTGTTGATAATTGATTGTGCGGCTCCTGTCATTTTCCTTATGGGAATTAAATTATAGGACAATAATACCGTTTGGAGATCTCCCCACAAAAATATAATAGAAATCGTTTTAGGTGTCTTGGAGGAACAAATATTTAGCTTTTTGATCACAATGAGGAATTCAGTTAATTTTGGAGCGCTTTGGCGCATATCCTTGTTTTTGAGTCTTATGTTGATTTTCAGGCTAAATATCACGTTGGAATCGATTTCGTGGTGCCGTTTACTCTCGAACGCGTTAACAGACACCCAGACCGTTTACCCAAATGGTGTCTTTGGAACTCAGTACCTCTTGACACGTGAAGAACTGAAGTTGGAAAAATGCCAGCCTCAACATAACTTTCCTTCTTCCGATGTAGAGCTACAGAATATGAAGTCATTGGGTGCGTCGCATCACAAACACAACCAACTAATTCAACACGTTTTCCACTGTTTATATTTACTTGGTAGAACGTGACGATGTATAAACTGATAGTGTTCATGAATTCAGGAACAGCCGGTAGATAATTTACTGGACCAATTCGATTTTTAGTTTCCACTACCCAAGGGGTAAGGAAAGTATTGCGATCCTGTCAAAAAAGTTAGGCTTTCTTCAGATCATTACGTTTTACGGTCAGTTGAATCCAAAAACCCTAATTTCGGCGTGTGGTCTGCGACACACTCAGCCGGTGCCCGAGCACTTAACGCGCGAGCGCCCACGCAGAACAGACTAAGGTATTTTTGCACTAAGAAAAGTGTGAAACCGCATTTCGACGAACATTTAGGTAAACTGACAGGAAGCGGTTATTGAATAATGTGGCATATGGAGAAAAAAAAGTCGAACACCCAAAGATATCGGTTTGATTTTCAATTGGCATCTGCTATCGATGACATAATCCCCACTCAATGCCCGATGTCCAAGGGTCAGAGTTTCCAGCGGAGGGGAGGGCCATTTGAGAGATCGAGGGTCAGTGACCCAGACGCGCTTCACTACACCCAGAACCCTAAAATAATGTTACTACCCTCCGCTAACTGCCTTATCTCAATGTTCCAACAGTTCCTGCTTCAAACCTAAACCCCTGTCATGAAGGGTCGGCTACATTCTGCGGCAACTGCACGAGTTTTCAATTCCTCATCAACAGACAAACACGCGGTGATCAATACAAACTTGTTAGCCCCTAAACGCGCCCTACTGTCAGGATGGAAGATAGCATGACGGGTCTGTCTGAACTTTGACTTGACGAGGAAACAAACGAGACCTCAAAATAAAAGTACAAAGTACAGAATACTCGAGAACAGCAAGTACCTACACATTACAGCTATTTCAACACTTTCTAGTGCGAAAAATACCACTTGGGAAGATCCGTGAACGCGATTGGATGAAAAAGTCTGTACCAAATCGACTCGAATTTCATACGTAACCTGCGGATCACCACAGGGGTCCAAAATAAAGGACCGACGGGGTAGATCGGTCAAAAACTAACAATAGTAATCATAGTGAAGCTCAACACCAAATAATTTCTTCTAAAAGACGGCTCTTAACGATTTTGATTACATTTTCTGAATGAACGCCTCCATATAATATGCCAGTACCATGAAATTCTCAACCGTTGGAAAATGACGAAAAAACACAACAAAGTATCGACAATTTAGAAGAAAACGTAACTTGCCGAAGTACTTTCCTTATAAATCCCGCTCACATGATACTAAAACTCTCAAAAAAATTCGGGTAGTCCAATAAGTTGCCTACACCATGACAGTTTGATAACGTTCATAAGATAGCTAGGAGCATTCGCAGAAATTCCGGAATTCACAAATCCCCAAATAGTAAACACGATCCTTCTCGAAAACGATCATGTTGACAGTCTAATGAATCATCTGTGCGTAGGTTGGTCATAAATGGTCATGTCGTAAGAAGGAGAAACTCAAAAATTCCGGAACGCAGAACGATGAGATATGGTCCAACAAGTTCGCGTACACTGAACGAAAAACAAGATTTGATTAGTTGAGAACACAATTCACGTGGTGTCGAGGAAAGTTTAGCGGAGCTGGACCTTTTGATTTGGTTTCGTTCGTGACTTTTTAAAAGAAGCAAAAAGAACGTTTCGAGACATTTTCATCGTTGGGAAGATGGAGTTCAAAATATCCTGAGACGACTGAACGTCAACTCTTCGATATAATAAGCAAAATGAGCATTTTTTTTTTAATTTTGGGGAAAACAGCTTGAACGATTAAGAAATTAGGATTTAAAAATGGAATTGCCACACATGAGGGTTGCGACGTGTGGTGGTTGAACGATATCCCGCTAAATAGGGCCAATAGTCCAAATTGACGCTGCTGAATGAAATCAGCTGTCTCAGTAGTGAGCGGTGGGTCTTGCCGAGAGTTTAAAGGACGATATATTGGCGCATGCGAGAAATGAACAACACGACTCGATGTTGCATCATGTTCTGCTGACAGACAGTCGCTTCCATTCAACAGCGTCAATTTGGGCTCAATCCAGCGGGAGCAAAAAAAAACAGTCCAATGAATGGAGATAACAACCAAAATATGTTGAGCAGTTGTTGCGCGTATCCCCCCCACCGCCACAAGGTGTATTTTCGCAGGCAGTGCGGTCAATCGAGAAAAAAAAACATTTTTTCAGGTCTCCGAGGAAATTAGGGTGAAAAACAGAATGCCAACCCGGTCTAACGATTGCTCAAAATCCGCCAGAACGTAGTTCGCGTAATACAGCGAAATGATTTGTTGGCAAATTGTAAGAGAAGACTTTTAACACTTACTTGTTAAAATTTCAAAATTATAGAAGTTCGGCAGAAAGTGAAGGATCAAACGAACTCAGCATCCTTCACTATTCCACTGTCACAGGGTCATCCTGTAGCGATTTCTGTAAATACAAGAAAAAACACATTTACAGAGGGATTGATAATGTAACAGGTAGTGACAATCACAATTCTGAATTTGGGGATGTCTGCGCGAGTTCTGACGGGGTGACCCCTACTTCCCTCAGACACGGCAGTTTAGAAACGAAGGAACGGATGGGATCACTACCCTCCAGCGACTCCATGACCACCATGATATCCTCAGAGCAGGCGCATTTTCCAGCATTGTCAGGCCTTGCCCTGGTTAGGAATAGGATTGCTCAGTTCTACCTACCTTGTCCTGCGGAGGCAGCCACCCTAACCCATGTCGTGCAAGGCTGTGGGCTGTGCATTCCTGTGGTACTGGTTTGGGTCAAACGACCTTAAGGCCAGAATGGTCACAGGCCCATCCCATCTTTCGATGGCACTTACGTCTTTCCCTCTCCCCAAAGTGGGAATGTTTGAACTTGCTTTGGAAGGACCCTAGTAAGCAGAAGATTACAAATGCTCTCATCCCAGTGATTCAGTAGGCTTTCCTTAACTCCTGTCTCGATAGTTCAAATCTTTTGATGATCGCCACACACGAACTCGCTATAGCTCGAACTCTGTGGCTTGCTTTTTATCTTGATAAATTAAAACTGTCCTGACGTCGCATCAGCCTCCGTATTTTCTTGGGAATTCGATCTTATTTTATTTTAACTTAAACCCAAATGTTGTACAACATTAAAACATAACAAAAAATTATTTCAATAAATGTTCAAAACGTCAAATTTACATAATTCAACAAGGCACCATGCATCAGGTCGGCCCTCGCGCCTGTCTGCGATGCCAGTTCTTCCTTGTCCTCTTCACCCACCCAAAAATCCTGCAGCGTGCCGCCATTCTTTTACAACATACCCTTGGCCTCAAAAAAATTGTGATGTTTCCTATTCAACGGCAGTTAATGTTTTACTCAACTCCTCATGTAAATTGTTTCTAAAAAAAAAAGGGGGGTCACGGGTTTTCAAACAGCAGTTTGTGGTTCATAGATCACTATGAACTTGTGTCATTCGCCTTCTATCGTTTAGTGATTGAGGACCCTGCAAGCGTTGCAGAAGGAATGGTGCCTAGAGAGGCACGGAGGATGGACAAGGGACATCAGGGAGATAAGGCCATGGCTGCAGCGTCGACAAAGTGAGGTGAGCTACTACCTCACCCAGATGCTAACAGGCTATGGCTTGTTCCAGGCCTGCCTGTGCTGGGTAGGTAAGGAGCGGCCACTGCGACGCAAAGCGTGATGACGTGGAGCACACCTTCTTTCAGTGCTGCCGCTAGAGGAAAGAGAAGCTACACCTCACAGACTGTGTTGGGGAGATAAGCCCTGACACATTGGTAGCCACTATGCTCCGGAATCCATCCGTCTCTGCGTTTGTCAATCAGGTACTACTAATGAAAAGACGCGAAGGAGGAAGGGGGCCCCACATGTGGGAGCACCGCAACTGGGGGAAATATAATCCTCATTGCCCCGGCGAAGACAATGCTCCGGAACCTCCCGAGCGGGTGACGCAGATATTGAGCAGAAATGTCGGTAGGATCTCTGGCCTGGCCTGATGCAATGAGAAACAGTCCCAGGCCAGTGCTGTGCTGGGAGGGATCACTTTGACGTCGATTTGTGCCTGGGTGCCTTGCCAACTCATACACCCTATAAAAAACTTCTATCGTTTAATAACCAGCTCCAGTCCCTGCTATTCACCTGGAGATTCAATACTTTGGAGTTCGTGTGTTTGCTGGGTCAATTTTTGTGACCCTCAGCTCTTCTTCTGAGATAGCATGCAACATTTCAATGTTAAGATCACGACGAAGATCACTTGTTTTGACCTAGCATGGAGCGTAGACAATACTAAATATTTTGTTCTACACTGTTTGTACGGGTTTCACCGCTCTTTATAATGTAAGCCTAAAAGGGACAGCCGTAGGCCCATTCTGGTTTTTATCACCTGCTCATAGAGCAGCGCTTTAGTGTGGATGAGAAGCTGCGAATGTCTTCCTCATAGCCAGTACATTCTCTTGAACCATAGGTTGGTTTAACCCTTCTTCATCTCGTGCTCTTCCATCTAAGTTAAGTTCCAAAACCATGCTTAAGTACTTAGTTGTATTTGCGTATGCTGAGGCTTCCTACAGTGAGTTCCCAACTGCCTAGTCATCTGCAGAAGTTACTGTGACAGCTCCAGGATGATTTCGAGTGGTGCAGAAGACAAAAAGCTTGAAAATCTCGACAGTACTATGATACGTAAAGTACACTTCCCCTACTTCTATTATTCTTAATTAGGAACACTACGTATATTAAACTCAGCAATGCCTTTCTGATAGTACATCTGGTAAATTATCCAGACTGGAGGGGGGGGGAGGTCCCTTCAGATCTTCTGTAAAAACAACTGCAAACACTTCTGGACATTTTTCGTCAACCTTGTTAGCCTATGCACTCGATTGACTGGAGTGTTGCTCCCTGAACCCAAAATGACGGCAAACGATCAGATTTCGCTCTAAAATACAAGGAGTTTTTTTTGGATCGTTCGTTAGCACGAATTTTCACTTTCCTTACCTGTACGAAGTAGGGAGGAAAATTATGTAATCAGTTAAAGAAAAACGAAAAAGATTTTTTTCTTCAAATCTCGTACGACTTTTGAGAGCGTGTCAATGTCTGCCTGTGAACGAAATTTCAGGAGAATGCCTGGACAAGACCAGTTCAAATTTGATACGCAGCCTGCCGGTCAAGAAAGGGCGTCAAAAAATAGGATTATGGGGAAAATCGGTCACAAAATGACTGCAGTGATCTTAAGTGATGGAACAAACAAATTTTTTCTTATAAATTTACCACAGATTTTGATTAAATTTGTAGTACAACTCCAAATAACAAGACACTGCTATAAAAATGTCATTCCCGAGAAAACTAGGAGCTTTTTCAGGTATGTGGAGTGATTTGCCTGCCTTGATCCCAGTACAACTCCATCACAGTCTGCAATAAGGATGTGAGGAGATCCGTAGAGCAGTTGCCAGCAGAAGTGTCAAAAAATAAACATATCCTAGGGATACCAATGGTTTTACCTGCGTAGCAGGTGCTCATAGCCTAAAACCCTTGTGGTACTGGATTTGCAAGACCCCCCCACCCAAGGCACAAATTAAACTTACCACTGCCCTCTGGGTTGCTCAACAATCACTCGAATCTTCACGCTATTCTTTCCTTGATCTTTTGCAGCTGTCGCCTCGAACGTTGAGATCCATTCTATCAAAATCTCTAATCAAAAGTTTTCATAGTATCTCATGTTCACCCCCTTCTCTTCTCAGCACCTTGCACCTGTATGCCATTTGATCCTTCTTGCCAATGCCGTAAATTTATTTTTGCCCAGTTATTGAGTGAATTGGTTATGCTCAAAGCGCCATCACTAATGAACGTGTGACTCATTTTGTGTCAGTGTGAGCATTCTAAGGCCTGAAACGATCAAGACATCAGTCATTGTAAGACCAGGTAATTCACGCCTTATCACCACCAGGGCCCACAGTCCCGCTAACTCATTCACATCGCCAAATTACGAAGGTGAAACGAGCAACTTCCAGACGTTTCATCGTTCATGTTGATAACGAGTCACCGTATCAGTTTCGATCACTTCTTTGTGGGCCAACGAGATTCCGCACGCTCCGCATCACTGTAACTCGGCTGAGTAGATAAGAAATCACAACAAAAGACGGCGATAAGAGATCAAGGCATAGGAAGGGGAAGTTAAAAGGAGGGGGGAACTGGTGAGCTCATTTGTTGAAATTGCGACTAAATTGAAACCAAGGTCTAGGAGAGAGCAAATCAAGATACAAGTGATGTTATGAAGGTAGGGGGGGTGGGGGGATGAATGGAGAAATATACAGGTAATTGCGGAGAATCGCGAATACGCAGAGAACGGGGTTCTGATCAGACCAGAGGAAGGAAAAAAGGAGCCGAGATGGACGAGGAAAGAGCCTTGGTTTGGTGGCTGAGCCGAAGGCAGCTTAAAAATATCTCAGGCCCACAAAGCCAAACAATTATCGACGGTTCGAGCGGACGTCAACTGGCGGAGGACACACGAAACGGATCCCCCTCTCGCCGAAGGACAATTATCGACTATTTCGAAGGGCGAAGGACCGGTTGATCAATTAATAAAACTCGGATCAACACTCCAGCCACAAAGAGAAACGAACGCCGAAGCGCCAGAGTCGAGCTCCGCTATCTCATTTCGAGTGGACACCAGACCAAGAACCCCCCCAGGGTGGCCTTTGTGAAAAGCTCGCGTTAATCCCGAGAGATCGATACCCGTCTCGTCGACGACGTCTTGGCGCTCAATGGGACTCAATACGCAAGAAAACCACACAATTCTCCGCAGAGCGTCGAAACAAACAAAACCCCCAAAACGTTTTATTACGACACTTCTGAGGTCGCATAACTACAAATGGCGACCCGACAAAGCGACTGACGGCGGACGTCGGGTTTCAGGACGACTCGGCTAGCCGTTAACAGCATACCCACGTAACTAAAGTGTGTCGTAAATTTTAAAAACTGTCTCAAAAATGTACTTACGATAGATCAGGAGAACTTCACACGGAAAAATTAGCACGAAAGCACGAATGACAGGAGGACTGCACACACAACTGGACCTTAAGAAAGATGGAGGTGGGAGTCTGTGACCACGTGACCGCCGAACGGCCTCTGATTGGTCGCTCAAACTCCCTCAAGAGCGCAGCACCTCTCATTGATTAGAAAATAGGTTTTCAACCAGTTAACACCACTTTCTTCTGAAAAAAATCCCGATCCCAACACGTCACGAGCGAACGACAGTGACTTTTCAGCGGATACTCATCCTCTAATATGTTAGTTAATACATAACCCTCCTAAATAACTCAGTCATAAGTGAATCCTTCAGTCAACAATAAATAATTAACCCAACCGCTTCATGTTAATATACGACTTGTCTAACATGATGAAACACGCGAAGAACTAGAACACACAAATGTTACCACACAACACACGTTTAAATATATAAATACGACACACTCACAAATGATTAATCAAGGTTCGCCCGCAAAATGTGTTTTATTACATTCAGTAGGCATTATGGAACTGGAGCTGCAGTTGGGCGGCTGTTCCCGGAGCGGAACGATATGGAGCAGAAAGGAATCGGCCTTGGGGCCGGGAACACGTTAGACGTAATATTATTAAATAAATTAACGTTAGACATAATCACTCTCCCTTCGTTTGAGCATGCATATGTTATAACCTGACAATTTCGAGTATTATTATATTAGCTCAGCTCTCTCACTTTCTTGCTGTGGTTTCAATTTTTCCTGTTCAACCGATTCATTCTCCTGGACTAATTACCTTTTTCTTGCAGCTCGTTTTTGCTACACGCTTGTTAGTTTTAACTATGGCAGAAGTTAATGAGACCACTTTGACTTCTAATACTTATTAGAACTTATATTTTGTCCAAATCTGGTTTGGCTGCCAAATTATCTTCCTTTGCTGTAACCTTATTTTTTACTGATCATGGATTGTCCTGCTCGTGTCATATTGCGTGAAAAAGGACGTAGCAACAAACTATCAACATAATGGCTGATAATCGAGCATCTTGCAACACACTGATGAACTACTGCCCAACCTCAAAACTGGTGCAGGATGCAGCTCAACTTTTCAGAGTAAATGTTTACTTGATTCCTGGGCATACAGGGACTCCTGGAAAGGAGAGGTCACACCATTCTTCTACAGTAGCTATAGGGCCATTTCCCCAAGACTAGTCAAGAGGACTTTGGGGGAATGTGCCAAGAAAATGCCTTTTTTTTCACTCCCACCTTGGCTTGGTCTACCCTGGCATCGCCTACATGGCGTTTATTCAGGGTGGAGCCACGTCCTCTCGCTCTCTATGAGGGTGACCTACCATTTTTTGGAAGCTGGATGGCACTAGTCATCCTACTCCTCCATCCTCTTCTGACAGAGCACAGCCCGAACGAATTTGTTCACAGCGTCCAACAACCTGATGACGACTATTGACAGCTCCCAACTGCCACCTGAGACAGACCAAAACGTGTGCTCCGCACTGTCCAATACCTGTTTTTCCCCCCATTCAGTATTGGTAACTCCTTAAGTTCCTGTGTCCAGTCAAGAACTGGGTGAGGTAAATTTTTTCTTCTGCGTTGTTTCCACCCAGGAGTGGACTTGCAGGATGAGAGTAGCTGTTCAGCTCCCTTGGGTTACTATCTCCCATCGACTCTGCTATGCCTGGAGCGTTCCTCTGTTTTTACCCTTGTGGTTGGATCCTAGGCCATTCTCAGGAATAGCCTTCCACACTCTGAAGAGACTGTCTGGGATGGTGCAGGAGTAAGGCACTCCCAATGCTTTATCTCAGTACCAACACACGAGATATGACATATCCTTTAGATGATATAGAGATTAAGGGCACTGCTAAATGAATAAATACATGTAGTTGTATGTTAAGGGCATAGTTGACACCCCTCAGTGCAGTACGAATGCGGAAACTCCCTTGGCTCAGTGCCAGGGACTCGAAAGGGAGCGATTATTGGTGTTCAGTACAACTTCTCCAAGGGTGCACATCAAAGAAACATTCTTGCAGGAACACCTAGCATTCCTTAAGAAGCTGGGCATGAACCTGTGAGACACTAGGACTGGCACAAAATGACTCCAGCCATTCTGATCATCCCAAATAAGGAGCAGTATGAGTTATAAATAATAAAAAGCAATGTACATGCTTTTGAATGTTTAGTTCATTTTTACAGCTATTTTCGCGGGACGTGTTTATGCTTGACTTTTATCTTTACATATTCCACAAAATGGACCAATGAATCTGTATCAAATTGCGTGAAAGAAAAGTGAGGCTACCCATTCTAAATGTTGGCTGTAGCATATGGAGTAGCTACCTTGGTACAAAATGTTCCCAAAAGGCTGAGAAGATGTGAACGACAAATAGCGTGCCAGATACCGAAGGAAGCACATCCTCAACAGACGACAACATACATTAAGGGAAGACATGTTATCAGCCAGTAGTCATTAAGGATGCCGTGCTAGACGTTCACCTAACGCTGTCATTGCTCCATGGAGCGTCTCCTTGGCTTGTGGATGCCTTCCTCCCTCTTCTTTCCAGAATGGTCATCTGAGATTGAGCTTACACAAACTATACCAGCGCTCTTCTCTCCAGAAAACTATGTGATTCACTGTCTACTCCGCCGTTTCCTTTGTATTGCAAATGTGTTTACTGTCATGCTCACGATATGCATTCAAACCCTACCTAAAACCTTAATAACCAGCCCTGGTTAACTTGACACTTTTTTAAATGTCAAAGCTTTTCTGCATCGATACGTTACATTCCCAAACTAAAAATAAAGTAAGTTCAGAGCTTGAGGAGGAGAAGTTGAAGGAAAATATAAACCAACCTGGCGTGAATTCATAACTTGACTTTTCTCATTTGGCAAATTCATAATTAATAAAATCCCATCAAATTACATTCCTTAAAAAAGATAACTGTTTCCAAAGATAAAGTAGCAAAACGAATTGCGAAAAATCGGCATTGGTTCGTCATTTAGTAAGAGCCCCGACTAGGTGTTCCCTAGAGATTCAATCAGAACCCGTGTCCCTCTTGTCAGATTTCTTCGACTTCTTCTTCTTGTGACTCCTGTGGCCCGGGCTTCTGCTTCGACTTTTGTGCTTTCGTGAGGACCTTCGTTCTCTATCTGGTGAACGCGACCTTGATCTGTGTCGATGTCTGGAAAAAACGCGAATTTCTTATTTTAGAAGTGTCTTGTTTTTTTAGCCAATTGAAAGCGATACATGCATTATTAGCAATTAGGATATTGTGCTGACGTCTGCACTCACATACACTTACTGCCGCATCCTTTGTGCTAATCCTCAACGCTAGTATTACCAAGATGCCTCCAATTAAGATATTAAGCTGTGCATCCCTCCTATTTTCAACACTATCCTCATGGAGTGTGTGAATTTAATGAACAAATTTACTTCAAGCTTCAAAAATCCTAACAAATTTATCAATTATTTCTAGTCGTGCGTCATGACTCTAATAGCCCTGATAGAAAGGAGATTGCGAAACGAAAATAGTGTTCATGTATCACAAATTCTTCACTTGAACTGTTGAACCGGATCCTGCCATTGCGTCTGTGGATCAGACGTGGAAACTACATCATTTGTAATGTTTTCGTTATCCACTTGGCACTATGCCTTGCTTCTTCTCTCTCCCGTCCTTTTTTGTTATGAAGGAGCAAGTTGAAGTTTGTTAGACATTAACAACACTACGCCACGTGGGGAATTGAAACAGTTGAAGAGCAACATTGGGAGAAATAGGTGACACCAAACTCTCAACTTGTTCATTGTTACCCTTTCAGTACATTTATTTGTGATAATCCCACGATCACTATAGTACTATAAATGGAAGTCACTCAGTAGAGAAGCAGAGCCAAACACTATGTCGTGATTTTAGGTTGTCTCAGTCAACTGCACAATGATTTAGCGAGACATGTCACTACAAACGTACCTCGGCCTTAACAACCTTTACACAATGCAACTGACACGAAATTATTCCGCTCCACAACAGAAAGTTTTATCACCACTTTAACATTTACTAGTGTCTAAATAAAGTGATAACACTCCAGCCTCCAGCATTTATTAGCGATTGTTTATAAGAGAAGTTTCAACGAGAGGAAAAGAAATGAGAACACGAAAATTCACACAAAACCGGGTTAAAACTGGTCTTCAACATTATGGGAACAGCTCACAGCTGTTAATTATTTAGCCATTAATAAATTTAATAGTTAATATTTAATAACAAGACTGCATCAGGTAACGAGTATCGAAGCACTAGATTCAAAATCTTCAAGGTAATACAAGAGTTGACAGCCCCTTGCATGACGTCAAACAAGGATATTTGGTCGGTAACGTAGAAGAGAAGATGCTCTTGCAAATATATCTCGTACCAAAAACTTGGGACTCAGAGGGAATCCTACAGGAGCCTATTGGGCAGTCCTCGTTCGCTATTACCTACCAGTCCTATATGATTATCCTATTAACACTAGTTTAGAGGCGGTACCACTAAAGTTCAGTACTGTGAGCGTTTCAAAAATATTTATCTCATTGTTATCTTCGTTTGAAACAGTCCATCTCCTACTCTATATACATTACAGTCCATTGTCTCGTCACTATTTTCAAGAAACGTTCTTCACACATAACTCGACGTTTTCACGCACTAAACAGTCACAGTATGCCAGTAAGATGAAAACAGTGGAATCCCCCCCGGTATATACCACAATACGGTATAAAATGTCAGCATGTAATGCCTTTGCGTTTACAATGACTAGAACAGAATGATCCCAATCAGCGAGGCAGGTATGGGTTTGGCTAGAAACCAAGCACGTCGATGTGTGTTTCTACCTCATGAAGCTGATGACTAGGCAGATAATTGTAAGGGCGTACCTACACAGAATTTGGAAAACAAGCGGTAGCGCTTAAAGTTCCAGATTTTATTGTGCTGCTCGTACTCATTGCAGGACCATTATTGAGCAAGTGGTACACAGATAATTAATGAGGCTGTACACGAATTTTTTGAAGAGGTTAGTAATCACTTTTGTAGAGTTATTGGGTAATAACTGTTAGAACTGGTAGTAAGCGAAACGGCGGTAGTTGAAATTCAGGAATTTCTGAAGTGGGCCCCATGCACCTCATGAGCGTTTTTAAACACTCACACTTTAGGTATTGGATTGGACTACAATACCAATTTTCTTTAACTTTCTACTAACATTCCAGCGGAGTTTATACGGAAAAAACTGCGCTAAAAACGCTTTTCGTCGAAAATTTGATTATTTATTGTGCTGCTCTCCTCATTTTCCCACGAATGTGAATTTTATGGTGTGATTGCCATATTGGGAGCTATCAATATAAAAAATTTAATCAAAATCGTTAGAGCAGTTTTGGAGAAAAAACTTTTGTGTCTTAATCACTAAGGTAACTATAGTTAACTTTCGATCAATTTTGTTCATACCCTTATTTTTACGTCACATAGTAACCTGTAAGCTAGAGATCAAATTTGAGCTGATTTGGCTCGGTCGTTTTCTCTAAAAACCGCTCTAAAATCGATAACGTCGAAAGTTTTGGCAATTTATTGTGCTGCTCTCGTCATTTTCCCATTAATGGGAATTTTATGGTATAGTTGCCATGTTGGGAGCTATCAATATAAAAAATTTAATCAAAATCGTTAGAGTCGTTTTTGAGAAAAAAGTATTTGGTGTTTTGATCACTATGATAACTATAGTTAAATTTCGGTGGATTTTGTTCAAACCCTTATTTTGGCGTCCCATGACGACCTGCGGGCGAGATATGAAGTTTGAGCTGATTTGGTTAGGTGGTTTTCTCTAAAAATCGTTCACAGACCATTTTCCCAAATAGTGTTTTTTGGACTCAGAGGGTCTGAAACGTAAAGATCTGAAGAAAACTCAAATTTTTTTTTCAGCCGATTACATAACTTTCCTTTCTACTTTGTAGAGCCAAGGAAAGTAAAAAGGTCTTTCTGCAGGTACTCTGAAGGTGATACTGTGAAGGGTGTGGAACAGTGTAATACAAAACGATTTCTCGTTTGCTGTTGTGTTTTTGAGATTGATATTTTTACAACGAAGTTGAAATTTGAAATGCTTATTGAGGTTCACATTCTACGCAATAATAAGAATCACTTACCTGTCTTTGTGACGCTCGCTGCGTTCCCTGTCTCGTTCGCGATCCTTGTATCCTTTGTCAATAGGTTCCTGTTTAATGGTGATCCCTCCAGGCAGCTCATCTTTGCTCACTGAACCTCCCTGAATGAAAAGATCGCAATTAGACAAAATTCACTTTAATGAGACGGCAAAGAGAAACTAAAACACTTTAAAACGCAAATATAGTAGCCACAAACACGAGAGAGCGATAAGATGAGCCGTACGAGTGCAAGCCTCGTCACATTCCACAAATTAAGGATTAGAGAAAGAAGTCTTGGGGGTAGGTAATATTGTTACTACTAACATGCGAGTGCCTATCTGAGCGTTTGCTGTGAGGGCTCAGCGAGGAGCCGCGGGTTGACCGCCGACCCCTATGACGTGCGCTTCTCACCTACAACATACGCAAAAGCCATCCAACATCTACAACAAGCCAACATGCAAAAGTTAAAAGACAGAAGGCGATGTAATGGAAATTAATGTACAAAAGATATTAAAGCGACAGAGTGACTGATGCAAATCCTGAAGTTCAGGGACTGAACATACAAGACAAATTACATGAGGGGCTCACATAACAATTGAAAGAAAAAAATGCGTAAAGGGAGTAAAGGTCAGATTTTCAAATGATGGATCAAGAGCACGTTCTTCTGATGAATTGATTATTACGGATCAATTGATTAGTTAACACAATCTCTTCATCAAAATTTGAAACCCAGACCTTGATGTTATACATGCTAGGAGTTAGATCATCATAATCAAAACCTTGATAATGGGATCAATAAAAAGCCAATCATAAACTGCCGCCCCCTGCCAGGCAACGACACCAACAATCAAAGAAAAGAAAGTATTCGCAAGTTCATCGTGGATGCATCAGTAATTGGGTTGATGGGGGGGGGGGGAGTGTTAACGTAACGCAATAACAAGCCTTAGTTTTTTTGCCAGCACCTCAACAAGGCTCGGTACCTCTATTTCATCATATTCGTACGCAATCCTACACAAGGATAGGATAAAACAGAGGTAGTGTACCAATTCGTTTATCTTAAAGTGGGAGTACTGCGTCATCATTCACATCATCTTCAAGTTTTGTAGTTTTGATCTTTCTATTGCGATTTAACTTTCCTTAGCCTTTTCAAAGTGTGAAAGAAAGTTATGTAAATCAACAGAAAAGGGTTTTTGACAGATCTCTACGTCCTAATGCTCCCAAGTACGATAAAATGTGTGATAAAATTGGCCTGTGTGTGTGTGTGAACGAAATTGCGAGGGAGTGGCTCAGATTTGGCATGTGGTCTGTTAATCATCATATAACGCCAAAATAAGAGTATGAACAAAATTGGCCCAAAACTAACTATAGTTATCATAGTGATCAAAGTACCAAAATAATTTTCTTTTTCTCCAAAACGGCTACACGAATTAGATTTTAGCAGTTCTTTCCTCCTAAATCCCGCTAATACAAAGCTAGCGTTTCCCTGAAATCACGCTTGTGCACTGATGTTCGTAAAACAATTATGAACAACGCAATTAATTCCAAAATTCCAACTGCTGTAGGATTGATCAGCTTTTTTTTTTCACAATGTTTACCAAATTACTAAACAAATAATAAACACGAACCTTTCAACAACGACAAAAAACAATCATTTGGGCCTGTTAACGCTGAGGTTGGAATTAATTGTTTGTATAATTAAATAATAACGTAGACATAAGAAGTGCTGTGAACTCGTGAATGCTCATCAAAACACGCCTACCAACTCTCCAAAGTGTTCCTAAGCCCAACTGCCTTTGCATTGAAACCGCTCGCGTGACTTTTCATTTTTTTGTTCAATTCGTTGAAATAGCCAATAATATTGGGTCGTTAGCATCCCAATCCCATTACCTACTCCAATTTGAGAATCAATGACCTGTACGTGGCATTATCTTCTGACCAGCTTGCTCGCCTGCCCAATATTTCAGCAATAACGGACAAACCTTTCTTTCTTTTTATTCCGACATTCTTTCTACTTGAACATTACCGTACATTATTTTAATTTATTCTTATTCTCCTAATTTCATTTCCCTAAACATTCCTTTTTAAATTAAACCGTATTTTTTCCTCTTTCATTTACCACGAAGGTAAAAAATGAGTAACTGGTTGCCAAGCGATGAAAACCCATCCTCTGTGGTTTAAACAGGTCCCATAAATGACCTATATGCTGGTTATTCAATAGAGGTTGAGAAGTAAGCAGGAGCAACGGAATACATTTGGAACAGTAAGCACTGTCAGGTTCTATACATTCAAATTGTGCAATGCTCTACCACGTTGATATAAACTTAGTAAAATTGTGAGTGAGAAACAGGTGGGATTGGTTACCAGAGTTGGAAATCGGTGAAAACATTGCTGAGGAAAGTTGTGTGATGAGTTGCACCTGATATTTTTTAATTTATCGTAATTAGGTTTTTACGAAACCATTGTGAGGCGATTCGGACTTTCGACTTCTATTGTACGTTCTATAAAAACCATTTTGATAAATTTTACTTTCATCGACCAGGTGAGCAAGGAAGTATGTAATGGTCAAAAAGTAGAGTTTTCGTTAGAAATTAACATTTTGTGTTGTTGAGTGTCCCGATCTACTAGTCAATTATTTGAGCTCCCTGAACCACGTAGGTGTGAAGGTCTTACCAGCGAAAGTGAGATGGTAGAGGGTGAAGTAATCAGGAATAGCGTTTGGAAACTTTTAGTTCTCATTTTTCTTCAATTTTGTGATTATACTGCAAGTTAACACACATCTCAATAAACACCTGACGAATAGAAATACGCCTAGCAAGCAAAACGTTTTCTTTTTTTGTTTGCTTTTTGTAAAAACTGTCTTAATAATAACTGTAACTCATCGGGTGCCTTCAGCTAGTCAAGGCATGTACATTATTCTCCATACATGTTTCTCTGAGGCCATAGACAGCGCTTTATTTTATTACTGTGATTTGTTACTCTATTTCCTTCGCCATGATCTCCCAGACTCTATCCTCAACCTACCTGGAGTCGTTTGCCAGAGAAACGCGGGAATGGCGAGGTACAACCAAAAAGGAGAGATGCAGACTGAGATGAGGAAAAGGAAGGATGGATGACTGCAGCCTTCACAAAAAGCCTAGACAATGCTCTTCCTGGCTAAGAACTGTGCACAGCTCCCCCTCACCCCGGGAAACTGTAGGTAAGAAACCTCGACAGCTGTCAGTGTCTGCCTCCACACACGTAAGACGCAATGTATTCACTAAGTTGCAACACAGAGGATCCAAGTGACTAAGACTGAGACGAGAGGGGCCCAGCAAGCTGCGATTAGCGTGGAGCTCTAACTACAGTGATGACTCCAATACTTGGAATGCGAGGACTCTGGAAGCACAAACTACCAGAGCTGCTTGTACAAATGAGCAGAAAACGGCCACAATGTCTTCTTTTTCAAACTGCTAAGTGATTATATTGAGACGCCGGTGTTGAAATCAACCTCACCGCCCACAGTCTTCTCAACTACTCCTCACTCTTCCTATCTGCTTCTTTGATGTCTCAAACCATTTCGTCAGACTCCAATATCAAATCAAACTAGCTCTCCACAACTCTTGACATATTTCACTACTTGCTCTCAGCTCTCATTTGTAACGCAGCCTATCTACACTGAACCCATTCTTTATTGGGTATTTGCTACGCCTGTTGTCATACTTTGAAGTACTCATGTTACTCTGCCCTCCTCAAAATTGTCAATACCCAGCGTTTATTTTCCTTAAATTGCAGTTACGTAGTTGGACTCATTCTGTGTTATACAAATAATTAATTCTCTGCGTTGTAAGCCCGTTTAAACTTTGCCACCCTACGAAAATGAAGCTCAAGAAGTAAGTTAGCGAAGGTTATTTGTCATATGGACGCTGCTCAAGTTCCAGGTGACCAGAGACGCGCTAAAAATTGTTTGTCGCCAAATATTATTTAATTGCATGCATAAAATACATCAAAAAGTTTTACCTCTCCGCCCCAACTTTGTACCTCTTGAGTAGGCTCATAGCTCGTGCCATAATAATCCACCTCGCCGTAGTAATCAGCCCCATAACCACCATGGGGCGGGTAACTGAAACACATAATTAGCAACACTTCGTAAAAGAAAATAGATAATTGCGAATTGTTCACAAATAGGGTAAGAAAATGTTCATCCAAACAGAGTAATAATAAACGAAATAATGAATGCCAAGATTTGCCGGTGTCTATTCCAGTTGTAGCAACTAGTTTGAATACAGAATTGAGACCTGCTGAGTACACACATTTATTTCTAATGCTAATTCACCACAGTCAGCCATGGGTTGGCCTTAGGAGGGTGAAAGTGAGGAAGCTATTAGCTACACTTTGTTGTCTGAGCATGTCTAGACTTCTTGTACCTCTTGAGAACATTTCAGTTTGATGCATGGTGCTCTCTGCCACAAACTATTCATGAACTGGAAGCATGTGATATGCGGTACGACCATCTACAGTGGGCTGCTGTTGTGGCTGGTCTCTGTAGAGGTGGTGTGACCAAAGCTTCCTCATGCATGGGATAGCACGAATGGTGGCTATCTCTATTTCCATAATTATTTATTTTGTATCTTAGGTGCCATCGCGTTCCTTCATGAAGAGAGTTTGGAGGAAAAGTATTTCCGTGGGCACGATTGGGAGAAAATCCTAAAAGAGCCATATCTGTACAAAATGCATATTCAAACTTCATGTTGGGTACAAGTTGGTATAACAGTTTTGAGTGAAATTGACAATAAAGGTATCACCATCAGTTACTTTTTCAACCACGGCTAAGACGATTTTGATTACATTTTCCATTAATAGGGAACTTATGGGAGCAGCAAAATAAGTTATTCTATTCAAAAATAAATCCAGTTCACACGCCCATGAACGTTTCCAAAATTATGATGTTGGCAGTTCAATGCCTGTACCTACAGCTTGTTATTCCGTAGGTGGGGGGAAATAAGTAGAATCAACTCAATAAATTCTGGAAAGTTGAGCCACCTCTTTTGTAGCCAATTTAGCTCCGTTTCTTAGCCGAATTCTAGTACAACCCTAACAATTAATTTCGGTTCATTGGGATAGAAGGAGAAACAATTTCAGCACGTGCTCTATCTTATGTAAAGCAGGATAGATGACGAAGAGAGACACAGTAATCCCCGAATATATATGGGGCTGAGGAAAGTTGTAGAACAATTGAGTAACTGTTAATTTTATGAACTAAAGTCACTCAAACAATTCACCTACAGTATCATAACAGTATGCCAAATGTAAACAGACACTATAGATAGTTTGGAGGTATTTTTTATTTGTATTGGAAGTGTTAATGTTTCATGAAATGCTGTTAAACGTAACGCGAATTTAGAAAATCAGCGGACAAATAATTATAAATTCAGCAGTAAAATTTCCCACATTTAAAAGAGGCATCTTCTAGAGCAAGGCTCGTAGTCAGGAGGAAAAAATCCCAAAACCCCGATCGAAGCCAGGCACGTAGCAGTGAGGGTACCAATAACTTTGGACGTTTGGCCAATACCAACAGTCAAAGTAGCTTACTTGGGAATCACCGGAGGAGCGACACCAGGCGGAGGTGCATCGAAACCTGGAGGAGGAACCGTCAAGTCAAAACTCTTCCTGAAGTCCCTCCTATCGCTTGTCATAACCTGAAAAATGAGACAACCTAAAATGAGTGGATTGACTGAACATAAAACTAAATACGCCACAGTCCCCCCCCCCCGCCACAGTTATAGTTGACTGTACACATAAATATGTTGTTCCCCTGTCTGTTTTATCTTCCAGATCCCTCTCGAGAGTCTCATCTATTCGTATTTCTATTGAGAAGTGCCTTGGAGGGACTGGAGGTGTTGGCTGAAACACAACCTCTACCCATAAGTACTTGACTTGTTCCTCAAGAAGAAGCCTATGGCCGCCAAAACACGCTCATTTGTGCAACTATTCTTATCCTGCCACTTTCGTATGTGTAATTGATTACACTCGCCGTTCATTCAATTTAAAAAATCATGTTGGCACGTTTTATACAGTCAGAACCGCTGGAGTGAGCGTCACATTTGAGTGTGAATGCATTTTCGAAAATTCTCCTCTTCCTCCCTTTCTTTACAATGGCCAGTTTCTTTCTGCTTTCTCTTCCCCACTCCTCAAATTCAGGTTCTTTCGCAAATCAGGAACTCGTCACGACTTTTAAAAATATTGTTATACACCCCCGAAGGGAAAGTTCATTAGATTTTCTTCAAACAACCTCTCAACAAGAAAGACCATGGAAGTGGCCGTCCTCAACAGCACAGTGGACAAGTTTTTCGTCCCAAAACTGGATATGGCTCGTGGCGATCTACTAACAATAGTAGACACTATGTAACCAAACGTATCTGTTGATCAAAGATTGTGATGCAAGGTTAATAATATAATTATACCCTGTAATGTATGGTACAACATTTCAAAAACTAAAGCACTGACCTGTATAACATTTTCTTTGGGAGGGGAATCAGTCGTTCGACGGGAGGCAATGCCACCACCAATTACGTCGATGACACTAGTAGGACGGCGAGTTACAGGCATTGGACCTAAAGGCGGTGGTTTTCTGGCTGGGATGACTGCAGAAGGAATCATCGGCGGCGGCACATTAAGAGATATTCCACCACCTCCTAAATACTTGGAGCCTGAAAATTGAGTTATATCAAGAATATAAAAAATAATTCAGGAGAGAAAATTGTAGTTAATTCAACTTCCATTCACGCCATTACAGTAGAATAACTTAGGCTTAGACTGATTTTAGGTTCAGGGTATGAAAGAATGGAAGAGATATGAAGGTGTAATTTTGATTACACAGGTTTTCTCAATGCGATAATACTATTATTTGTGCATATAAAATGAAATGAATTAATGAGAAAAAGACAGTTTTGGGAATAAAGAGAACAGACACAGACACAAAGTGCAGAGTTCCAAAATAGTGATGAATATGGCAGGAACTATGGTTGTGTATGCTGCTCCCCTCTGCCTCTCTTTTTGTTGTGCAGAACTGCGATGAGGAAATTTGAGGAAGGACAGTTTCAAACACATTAGTGGACACACGCACGTTTCTCAAATAGCGTTCAACAAAGATCAGATGTGAAGAAAACTAAAATTCGTTTTTCCAGCTGATTACATAACTCTCCTTACTACTTTGTGAGATTAAGGAAAATAAAAAGGAGTACTGACCATCGCTCATGACGTTGATGAGAGACGAATTTCGAGGAACGCCAAGTCCTCCGAGCCCAACGCCAGATTCATGGATTCGCAGTGTCTTTTGTCTCTCGCAATAGGCTCGCCAGGTGTCTTCATTGAAACCATAGTTGAAGTAATCTGCATAACAGCACATTCATTTGATAAATATTTCATCGATTATTTAATCGAAGGGTAATTCAGGGTTCCAAAATTTACAACTCGCCTGTGATATCCGAACCGGGTTTCCTCCAAGGCTTCTCTTCGAGAGCGTCGATACTAAATTCGTGAGCTGGATAACCATTAATAGTGCCAATGCTTTCAAATTCTTCTATTGAAAACTTGCCAGGTTGCTACAACACCAAGCCAAAATTAAATTACATTGGATAATTTATGAATGAAATAAACGCATTCCACAGAAACCATGAAAGTTCAAAATAACTGGTGCAAAGCATCACAAAACCTAGCTTTGTGGAGTAAATTTTCCCCGCACAGTAATGGTTATTCAAGTCAGTCTGACCCATTGCCATCCGGAGTGTTGTCGAATTAACGCCAATGGCATAAATCAACCAGCGAATGAATTAAAGAAAGCCTCAAATATAAACAAAATCAACATCCGTCCTTTGACTCGGGAAATACATTTCACGAAAGAAACTTAACAATGAATGGATGCAGTTCCTAATATACACAACATCCTTGTAATCAGGCAAGCGGCAGCAACTGCTAAGCGGCCTCCAAATCTGAAGACGTTGAAAGAAGCTGGTGTGCGCAGTCATCCAAAATACAACTTTTACCAAGAAAACAAGACGCTATCTTCAACAATTCCACAACCCATTCATCTTAAAAGCAGACTTAGACACGAACCACTCAACAGAGCAGGAACTCTGAGCTCTTAGATGATTGAGGTAAGTGAACCTAAACCCCTCAACAAACTACCATCCCTAATTCCAATCAGAAGAACTCACTTTTGAGATTACTTTGAGAATCTATTAGTCGTAGACCTGACTCAGCTTAAATTTCAGCGATCGTGAGCTCATAATTCTTGGAACTGATTGAACTAGATTCTTGACAAATTAGTTCACACAAATGACTAAAATATTTCAAAACCATACTAAACAATTAAATTGGCCAATCATTTCTGACTTATTTCCAACTGTTCTAATAGAAAGTAATTTGTAACAATTATGGTTTTGCCGAATAGTGTCGAAATTGCTATTTTCCCTACTATGGGATAGCACAGTTATCAGTGGCTTACCTTACTCAACTTGTCGATCCCTGAGGAGAGGACTGCCCCTCTCACTTTATTGAGGTTGGCATATTGCGGTGGGGCAGTTTTGATATCTCCTATCGTCACTCGAACATCGTCGTCACTGTCATCTTCATCGTCATCTTCTTCGCCTTCTTCTTCTCCTGGCGAGCAGCGGCCAGGAAGAACATAAATATCTTACATCTACACTTCATTTCGAGAAAACAAAAAACCCCGGGAAGATTCGGATAAGAAACGAAAAAGAAAACTGAAACTGATGTGACTGAATTGAAACTGTAATTGTCACAGCTTATGCAAAAAAAAGGAGGGAACGGAGGGTTTTTTGGGCTTCGAAATAAATGAAATATTGACATAAACTTTAAAAAAAAGAGGAATGAAACCAAAATAAGAGAATGAACACAATGCGCAACAGGCGTATTTAGTGAGGGTGGAGAGCATTGATGACGAAGAGCCCAAAATGTATTTTAGGCCAATTGAAGTTTGTGACAATCATATTCATGGTAGCCAAAAAACATTCACCTGAAGGCCTTTGGAGCACAGGTTGGTACAATTTTGAAAAAATTATGACCCTCATGAGTAGCGACGTCACGTTAACACAACGATAATAAATGGGTGTGTTCACTAGGGACGATACAGTAGTCCAGAGGGTGGTAGGGTGGTTAAAGTGCTGACATGGACCCCCTTGAACGAACATGGCATCACATTGTAGACAAGGTGAGGGTAGCCTCTGGAAGAACTTTACGACCATTAAGCCAAACAAGGCTATAGATCTCAACAATATAGAATCAAGAATGATGAGAAAAGCTGACTGGACCATCTTTCACAGAATTATTCAAAAACTGCCCGCAGCCAAAGCTAAGCTAAAGCAGAGCGTCAGTGTTGGTATTCTCGCATATTTGTGTAAGTTCAAGGTAGCCAGCCACAATGAGTTGAAATATGGGAGAACTACCAGCAACATGCACTTGCTCCACTACTATAACTGCAAGTATCATTCTCTTCAACAATTGTTCTCAGTACAGCACTGAGGAATGGCTTTTTCCAGAAAGCAGATCAGAGCTCTTTTGCAAAGGATGAGTCGACGTCTCACAAGATACACTGATTTCTGTATATAAAGCAGCCTGCACGCGGGTTAAACTTGATGAATAGAAGTCAACCTCACCTTCTTTAGGAGAGCCTTCACCTGGTGGAGCAGGTTCCGTTGTCGTAGGAGTCAATGGGATGTCCTCTTCTCCCGGAGGCTTTGGCAAGTCACTTTCCTCCTGAATCACAGAACAAACCACAATACTAAAACTCGTCTTAGGGATACCAATGTTCATACAGCTACTGACAGTAAATTGTAAGATACAACTGGGGGGCACAGAACTAAGATAAAGCCCCAACAAGGCAGAATCCCATTGCCTGGTTGCGCTTTCGTCTACACCTTGTACCTAATTAAACAAGCCAACTTTCAGAAATTGCCAGCATTCTTTTCAGTAGCTTTGGACAGAGCAGAATAGGCGCCTCAACTTGCTGAAATTAGCATGGCAGTAGACGATTATGTGTATATCTGTAATAGCCAACTAACTGTTAATGTTAAAAAGATTAATGAGATGCGAATTTCTCAGCAGAATATTGCGTCATTTTAAACAGCGGTTTTAGTTTTAATGGGAGTTTGTACAACCAGTCCTAAATCAGCTAAGTGCTGAATCACTCAAGTACTTAAGACATGATAGGCGTTCTTACCATACCAAACCATCATTTCCATCGCATGTTAAATATTGTGTGTACGAGTATAGCCAGCCTAACGACTTTGGGACGATTCACTACTGTCCTCGTCCATTTAAGAGTCCAGAACCATCCAGTAACAGTTAAAATAAGTTATTTCTTCTGCCAGCTCAATGCTTGGACACTTCAGAACTTACTGATTTCCAAAGTCAAACGAAATTAAGACGTAGTTAGTGAGATACGTTAACCGTAGATAGTATAGACTGGGGACAGAACTAGTACAGTCAGGGGAGCCATGGACAGATGGTGTGTGTGCCAGGCAGGGTTAGGACTAGAGGACTGGTTCCATCTCGGATCAGGCATCCCCCAATCACTAAACCAGGGGGAGTGAAGCAATGAGTACCAGCAAAACAGCTGCGGGACTGCAGTAGGCTCTGTTCCCTCAGTTTCTCCCGTCACTTTGCAGAATACGGGTTTTCACAGAATCGGTTCACCATTTAAGGCGACTATAAGTCAGAGCACTGAAGTCTAATCAGACGAATTTGTATGTTTGTCAATGCACTTGCTGGCGTACTCTGCAGCTTGAAAGATCGGCAACAACCACGCAATGTACGGTACAACACAAGTTCAACATGAGGACTTCAACAAAATCAGGTAAATTGGGTTAACAATTTAGTCGTGGATATTAACCACAGCGCACTTCACTACATGAAGAAAATGTGGAAATCCCAATTAGAGCGATACATCGAGTTTACGATTAGATTCGTACCTAAAATTAATGGCAATGACTACGCGTAAGCTATGAGAAAATCAGTAACAGCGCCCATTCCCGAGACATCAGTATTATTCGCCCAATCTTTACCTTCTCAGATTCTGAGAACGGAGGTGGTTCCTCTGCAGAAGGCTGCGGCGGTTCCGGAGATTTGTTCGGGGCCTCATCACCAGGTGGAGGGACGTCGCCGTTGGTCACTGCAGGAGGCGGATCAGCTCCTTCGGGGACCCCCGGACCGGCTTCGCCTCCTTCACCGTACAACCACTGGTCCTCGTTGATCGTCTCATCAGAATCCCCCATTATTTAAGAAAAGTAAATACACACTAAAACTGAAAACAACTCCACAATCGTCCGCTGTCAGGGTTTTAATGCCGATTGTTCCTCGAGAACAACATAACCTAATTATAAGAATTTAACGGGAGACCGCAGTTCAACTGGCCCTTCATAAATGAATCCTCCGCATGTTCACAAAAATTGTTCAGTGCGTCGACACTAAACAAACAGCAATTGTATACGTCTATTACGAATTAAGGAACCGAGAGATACATAGCTCAACCGATAATACAGAGAGATTAGTTCACAATATGTGATATCAACAACAATCGCGATACGTTGTGCGAGCCTCTCTCACGGAACTACTTCAACTGCAAGGAGCAGCTCCTTGGCTCGGTGTTGCTCATTGAGTAGATATGGTGTAACGCTTCTCAATGACTTAGAGAAGATGTTCCACTCATGAGAAACATTCAAACATCTTCAATGCTGGATGATTGAATCAAAATATCGTACGTAAGTCATTGCTAAAATACTTGAGTCAACAAGTCACACAACAATTAATTAGTTGGTCTGTTTTCACCCAGCCCGAGAAAATACAATGCAAGTAATGATAATACTAACTAAAGCGAAAGTATTTACAATTCATATAAAAAAGTGCATTAGCCTACAGGTTTCTAAAATTGTAAACAAATGAGGGGAAGAACGTAGTATTGTATACGTACATCGTTTAATTGTGGTACATTATAAATTACTAGTCGTGTTCAGAAATGTATGAATTTTGATAACTTTTGCATCCTATCTGGGTGCGTCAATATGGAGTTATTTCTTCTACTTTAGAATATTCTTATTCTAACGCCCAAATTATGAGAGTAGCACAATAAATTACTAAATACTTCGACAAAGTCGATTTTAGCGCAGGTTTTTTCCTTATAAACTCCGCTAAAATGTTTTTCGAATCTTCAGGAAAATTCAGGTGGTAGTTTAACCAAAAACCTATACAATGAGTCTATAATAATAAATACTCCAGAAATTTCTGAATTTCAACCACTTCCATTTCACTTACCACACATTTATAATAGTGTTCACCTGATTATTTCTACTTCTCAAAACAATCATGTGTACAGCTTCATTAATTGTCTGTGTACGAATTGCACATTATGGTCATGGTATGAGCACGAGCAGTGCAGTAAATTTCAGAATTGTAAGTTCTACCGTTTTCTGCCACTGTGCAGTGGCGTTTTACCTAGTTCCAATGAACAGAGTAAAAAATACATTGAATTAATAGCAAAAACCATGAAAACACTGAATTTATGTAGAGCTAAGGAAAGTTGTGCGATGTGGGGCACCTGATAATTTGATTTGCGAATATAATGAAACTTCAAATAGCTTTTCACTTTGGTCTTTAGTAAATAATTATTGAATATTTCCTCACAAAAAAATTGAAACAACATGCTGGTTACCCTTTTTTCTTGTATATATTATGCTCATTTGTAAGAAAAGTTCCATCGTTTAAGTGATTCATGGTGGAATTTGACCAATTTATAAACCATGACTGATATAGTTCCTTTACAGATCATTCAATTTCAGTCTGGAAGCAGCTCGTGGGCCTGTATGATCCAAGGGCCAGGATGAGGTGAGAGAACCACAAAACTGCTTCATCTCTGACAAAAAAACTGGGACATGGTCAACGTCCCCCAATTCTCTAGGGTGAGTATCTTACACACACTAAGAAAGTCAAGAAGATCATGTGATGAAAGCATTTGAAATCAGGTTGTAACGTTGTGACTGATGAAAGAAAAGCTTAACTTTTGAGTGTCCACCTGTGCTGACTGACTCCTATCAAAGGAACTGGGCGATCGTGGTCTAGTGGTTAATACATTCGTTCATAACTCTCGACGTAAAGTAGAGGATTGTGGATTGGAGCTCTGGCGCGATTGCCGTAATTTTTGCCTGAGTCAGCAGCTCTTCAAAAAAGCATCTCCAAACTTACCTCAGTACACGCCTAGGCGTGTACATCACGCTCCAGGGGCTCTGTGTAAGTAAACTGTACTCTCTTATTTGCCAGATTGGTAAATCCGTTCCATCTTTGAGCAAGGTATAAGGTTTACATATCATTGAGCCAAAGTAGAGATTAATTTCGGTCTTCTGAAGTATTAAAGTTCACTCCTTATCGATTTATTTCCGATGTGTTCTAAGCTAGTTGTTTGATGGCCATTACAACGTTTATCCTGTGGTGTTC
This sequence comes from Pachypeltis micranthus, assembly GCA_020466155.1. Taxonomy (NCBI): domain Eukaryota; kingdom Metazoa; phylum Arthropoda; class Insecta; order Hemiptera; family Miridae; genus Pachypeltis; species Pachypeltis micranthus. The sequence continues at coordinate 49,153,895 of CM035769.1, forward strand.
CTTGTTCGTGTAAGCTGATTGATGAGACAATCTCATCATCGAAGGTACAAGAATTCTTCTTCCACCATTCTGCCAATATATTAAAATGTAATCCACAATGCTGATCACACGCCTGACGTATGCAGTCCACCTTAGTGCCAGATGGTCCAGCACGCCACCTAAAAATTGAGCAGCATAAGTGTTGAACGTATTGGCTAGAAGCGTGCATGGGCATTCTTCGCTGAGCTTCCACACTCTAGAGTTCTCCAGTTCTTACTTTAACCTGGATAAGACTGTGTAGTGCATTGGCAGCTGCAGTAATAGTGACTGACTGACAACGCATAATGAGAACTTAAACCTGTGACACCAGCAAAATGAGGTTCAACAAAAGAATGAATAACAGTAAATTTATAGTTAAGTTTATTTTCATGTGATCAAAAATCCGCATCAATCCGCAGTTTGGTTTCACCCCCAAAAACTCAACATTTTAAATTCAATCAGAAAGCACCGGCGCAGCAACCAAACTGAGTTATACTCAACAAACACAAACTGAGGCGCTTGAAGCATTTGGATTGTTGTCTTTAGTAAAAGGTTTTGACACCATCGGCAGTGTAGGGCTAAAACTAGTTTTGTTGAATGCTCTTAATACACACTGGCTTTGTAATTTAGAGATGAATCATCAGTGGTGCATTACTAATATCCCAGAGAATAGTTGACGACTGCAATAACACAAAATCAACTCATTACGAATGACACAGCTTCTGAGCTTGTAGGGTCACCTATGAACCTTAAGCAGGGAGCCTCCATTGGAAGCTCCTGCAACTTTACACAAAATGTCCTTTAGAACCACTCATTCTGGTAACCCAATGTTCTGGAGGGTCAAAAGACGGATCAAAGAGACGGCGCCTCACGTTTTAACATTTACTGGGCATAATCAGGAATGCAGAAGAAAATAGAGGAACAAAAGGAGATGAAGTATTGACTCAATGGTTACTGGCAAAATGATCATCCATATTGCCAGCTGCTACTAGCATCATTTCGACCAGGCAGGCAATGAGGTTTGTTCACTCTAGTTTATTCTGCATAAAATGAACTAGCATGGACTTCAATATGAAACGTGATGATGACTGCCCTGCTGACCATTGGTTAAAGGGCTCCAATAACAAAGAACAAGTCAGCATTAGGAGATCTAAGGTTCTCCACAAAAGGTATTTCTTGTGAACTGATATGTAAATGAAAACTCACATTTCTACGACAGATATGAGCGTTGAGTCAACGGATCAACAGGGAAACTAAAGCGTAAATGCAGCGTTTTATAACTAAACTTTAGGATATCACATTGATATTACATGAAGCCATAACGCATCTGCAAATATATTAAATAATTCATAACATGTGTCACTGCTAAAGAGCATCCTTCGGCCCAAAATACTTCGTTCAACATTGTGACAGTTCCTGAATCATTGGTAATCAGCGAAGTACAGGTTTTAATAGGCTGAGGAAAAACCAGCCCATATGACTTGTACTATCATTGTCGAGTGACAAATCCACACCAAGGAGTTAACCGAGACACACGTCAGTAGTGACGTCTTCACAATTCACAATTTTGAAATAATTGAAAAATAATAACAGACGACAACCGTCGGCACAAAAGTAAAAAAAGTGAGCTGATGAAATCGATTAAGCGACAACAAATTGATGAATTGTATGAAAAATAATTCATAATAACAGTCGAACGGTTACGGAAAATATTGTTAGTCGAAGAAACTTTTTTTTTCTTTGTTTTCTGAACACGACGGATTATCAAGTAGAGGCACTTGGAACTTGTGCCGGCTTTTGGCTCGCCATTTGAGCCTGGATCTTTGCTTCCATCACCATCATGACACCTGCGGGAAAACCCGTCTTGTTAATTGCGAATATCGTGATCAGATTCAACGATGTGACAGGTTGATAAAATATGAAGAGCTAAAACAATGGTCAGACTTCCAAACCGTCCACTCGTGACGATCGGTATTATCTCGCCTACTGAACTAAGGGGGAGCACAACTGCACGATAGAGTACGAAGATACAAACGACTTCACTACAACGGGGGTTATTCAATTTCCTCGGGATTACACTAAAGAAGTGTATTGTTCCTGCATTTGTAAAGAATTATTTCCTACCTTGCTCGCATTGTTATTTGTGCTCTTTTTTCGCATTTATATAAATGTAACAATTATTAGCTCCTCTGATGGTCACATGTTCACTGGATCAACACCAAAGCAGCTATATCAGAAATTGTAGCTCAAGTTTGTGATGGTCGAATCAATTTCAGTACGCTTTCGCAACTACTTGAGTTGAAATATATTACACGTCGTCGCTGTAATAAATCTCGTGAAACCAGACAATTCACTTCAGCATTAGCCTTCACTGCAGCTTTTAACGTAATCGAATACTCGAATTTGGAAGTATCTGAACAAACTCTAGCATACTGAGGCTTGTAGTGACACACCAACAAGTCAACGCCACTGGTTGATGTCAAGAGAAAAAAAACAACAAAAACAATTATGAATGATTCAACACACAAACCCACTTACTGTCACGAATTTTGTTCCTCTCCATTCCCAAGATTTGAATTTTTTCCATTTGTTCGGTGACGTACACTACTTTTCTTTTGAAGTAATCTTTAGCGCTATCCATACTCTGTAAAAAAAGGAAACGTTAGGGCAAGTGGCAAATACAATTCATTTGGCACATTCCTGGAGCTATAACCTGAAAAATTAGACCCTTGGAAGCGTTGAATGATTCGATTGGGCTCTTTGGATTGAAGTGATATTTATTGACAGATAAGTCAGGCTCCAAGTGGCATACGAAGACAGAGACGTAAGGGTCGAGAATAGCAGAGAAACAAGGCAACATCAACTATGGGAGTTGAGAAGAAACACAAGTAATCAAGCACAACTTGAGAAAACAATCTAGACAGAATGAATTTTTGAATCAGCAGGGAGTTATTTCGATTCAATGATTTAAGGTTGCTTCTTACGCCCCATTGTCATGTAGAATCTTTCAATTATTATCATAGAAGGTAACTAATGTTCTCAACTGTATAGATAAACTTTGTGGACGAGTTTAAAAATTCAGCACTAAATAATTCTACTCTATGTTAAATATTCAAGGCCTGTGAGTAAACAAAAGTCAAATAAGAATTAGTGTTCACTCACAAAAGACTATGTGCAGTGACACTGATTAATGGAACTGACTGAATTTCCGTCTTGAGGAGAATATGGGCGGGGGGTGTCAAGTGTGGTTTTTCCTTTGAGTTCTGTTAGAGAAAGATGTACGGGAGTTAGTGCGAGAAATAGTTTACAACTACTGAGAAACGGAATACGGGTGACGGAAGCTGGTGATTAGGCTATCTTGGGGGTTTTGGGAATTTTCGTTTCATTTGTTACGAAGGTTTGAGTTAACATGAGTCAAGTTACTGACATCAAACCTCCTGTTAAGGGCTTCGTCATTTCTGTTTCAACATAAATCATTTTTTTGAGCTCTAGTTTAAATTTGATTCGAGCCATAAATTATTGTTACCGAACTGAATTATCCCAAACAACAATCCTAATCCGACGTACTGTGTGGAGAAACCAATTAGACAATGCAACCCCCCCCCCTCCTCCAGTTGGTACTGGTGTAAATGTAACATATGGCGTGAGACATTAATACAATTGAAAAAGAAAACTGAAATCAGGAGAGAAGAAATGCTGCCATGGAACATCCCCTTTCTTCACAATTCCAGACCCCAAACCAAAGACTTGCTCATGCCTTAGTGATACTGTGGCCCATCCAAACAGTGTGCTCGAATGTTCACTTTTTCGTCAAATTGAATCTCTGGTAGATGTTGAACGAAAAAATGCCCGAGATATTAGTATGAAAATACCGACTGGTAGACAGATAGTCCAGTTCGACTTACCACTTTCAAGTAGTACCCTGTTCCGACGTCGATGAGAACTTTTTCAGTGTCATCGATTGTACCAGGAACGAACATCTTACCAAAAGAGTTAAGGAAAGCAGATTGGTAACGCGAACTTGACTCGAATAATTTATTTTACCCCATATTCAATATTTTAACGAGGGCATTATTATTTTTTTCTTTAAGTTTTCCTGTACGGAGCTCTTAGTTCAATTACTTATTCCTTATCGCCTATGATACCACTGCGCGCTTATATAAATATAGTCCACTTTTACATTTAAATTTGCCGTTTTCATTTCTCACGTTTTTCACTTTTAGTTTTCTTTCTTTCTTTCTTTTATTAACAGGCGTCAGATAGAGCGTAGCCCATATACAGGTTACACAATTTACGCCACACCCTCCATCAACCCAAAAAATGAAATAGGGTTATGATTGCTATTAGCCTTTCAGGAATGGGCCGGGGTGAACTAAAGAACATGGACCGAGATAACGCTAAGACTGCATGTATCGATAGGTCGCTTGACCAATCGCTAGTATCGATATGTGTAACGGACGCAGTTGGCGGGGAAGCGATTCGGAGACTGCAATGAACTCTGAGAAAGAGTGAGAGCGATAACAGAATGAGAAAGAATAATAACCGTAGTTGAGGAGGTTGTTTGACCCTTCACCCTTCCACCTTATTCCCTGTTCCCTCCGCCTTTCTGTATTCCTCAGTTCGTTAACGGTTGTCGTGCCGGTAGTTCGCGCCTTTCCTTCACATTTTACCTTTACCACCCTTCAAGTTTGTGCGTTTCTATTTTTTCTACGTTTGAATCGTGTGAAAGTCGTCTGTCCTGCTCTATATTTACTCTTCCCAACTTTATATTCATAAATCATGAGTTCTCAAAGACTTACAACTAACTTTTTCCATCGTTTGAGTGTGAAATCTTTGATCCTACCGCTACCGACTGGATGATGTTTTGTCGTGAAGTATGTATGGAAGTGTGTCGTGATGAAGCGTGCATGAAGTTAGGTGGCAATGGAAAAGTTGTTGAGATTGACGAATGTAAATTTGGTAAGAGGAAGTTTAATAGGTAGAACAATCGGTAGACGGACGCTGATTGTTTGGTGGGGTGGAGCGTGGGTCCCGAAAGTGCTTTTTCCGGGTCGTTGAAAACCGAGGGAAGGAAGTCCTCCTCGCAATCATAAAGGAATTCATTCTTCCGGGCACGACAGTGATCTCCGATTGCTGGAAGGCCTATGATTGCCTGAAGGATTAACTTCTCCTTGTTTTTCAAGGACCTGGCAACAGAAGCCCACACAAATTCGATCGAGGGAACATGGGCCGCTATCAAGCGAGGGATTCCCTCTAGATCGCTCACAGATCATTTTGATTCGTACCTCTTCGAATATATTTGGAGAAGGACGAGAAGTGACTGTGATGATCTAATGAGGGCATTTCTGAAGGATGTGGTACAGGTGTATAAAGTGAACAGTGGAGGAGAGGAAGCATCCGGCAGTTCGTCAGGGACTTCTTAGAACCTGTAAGTACACAATGTCGTTATTTCTAATTTCAAACATGGCGCCAGAGCCTACGAGCGATGTTTGGCATATCGATAACCTGACCTCGGTCGTCATATATCGATATTATTGCCTTATCAGAGGGGTCGGTCCATGCTCTTTGCTTTTACCATGGGCCATAAGGGACAAGTAGTATCATGTCACTTTCTGAAAAATTGAAGCAAAATTAAAAGAATCACAATCACCATGTTCCAGTGAGAGGCTTACGCAGGGTTAACGTAAATAAATTATTGGAATACACAATGAAAAATGGGAGGTGTGTACAGAACCCTTGAATCTACATTACGCCCCACTGAAGGGAATTAAACGAACGTCCGCATCGGATGCCTTTAGAGGAGCCCCTCGCGTTCGTTGATTTATGGGTCATACTAGAACACAGAACATCATCATAACATCGTACTAGTCTTCAAATTGGCATATTTGTTGCAAGTGCAGGTAAACTCAAATGACAAAGGATACAGATCCGGTCAAAGGGACCATAATTCGGTGATCTTTGGCGTTGGGTTTAATTTTTTCTAGAGCTTCCTTCGAGTCCGCGTACTTGGTCTGTGCCACTTTGAGTGCCTGCATCGAATCTTGGAACATCCCTATTTCCTGCAGACATTGTCAATCAAAAACTTATTAGCGACAGGCGACGTGTGGCTTCCGCTACGGCAACTAACTTCATCGACTACCGGAATAACTTACGTGATCCAACTGCTTCTTCAATTGAGTGAGATTCGGCAAACTGAGTTTGATCAGTTCCGTTTGTTGCACTTCTGGTTTGTCTTTGGTCGACATTTTAATATTTCTTAATTAGACGATCGATTTGGCGATTGAGTCCCGCGACAAACAAATGAAGAAAATGCCGCAAAACACGCACTAGGGAAACACGAAAAACACTGAGAGAAAGGTTATGAAAGGTAATCGTGTGGGAGGTCAAGTCAGGCCTTGGAATGATCGATTCTGATGTTGTCAGGTGGTTCATACAAACAAGTAGGAGCTTTAAGAAAATCATATCCTTTACTCAGTGACTACTGAGAAGTTCACCGGCTTGGAAAAAAATACTGTCAGATGGTTTGATGCTTGATAATGTCTCAAGGCGGGCGATACCCAAAACCGTGCTGACATCGTAGTTCACGGAAGAATCTTTACTTGCATCTTCGGGTAAAAGCAAAGAATATGGACCGCTCCCTCTGGTAATGCAATTGTGCTGACTGACTCCTATCAAAGGCAATCGGTTCATCGTGGTCTTGCGGTTAGACGGTCGATTCATAATTCTCGGATTGTGGATCGAATCCCCGGCGCGATTGCCGTAATTTTTGCCTTAGTCAGCAGCTCTTCAAAAGCATCTCCAAACCCCTTCGTCACAAATGGCGCCCAACTAGTGGTCGAATTTCTTCTTTCCAAGAAAAAGAAGAGGCCCCGAGAGAAAAATTACAAAATTAAGAGAGAAAAATAATGAGACGAGTTCTCGGTCCGGGATTCGCTGACGCCAGTGAAAGTTCCAGCGCGAAGGTGGACTGGGCGTGACGCGCCTACTACAATGCGAGGGAACGAAGACTTTCCTTGTAGCCTTTCTCGAATCAAAGATTGGATTTTCCGGGATTCGCTCAACTCGTAAAATTCTTTCCCTAAAGAGTTCGCTCCAGGAGTAGCGGTTAATAGACGAGGGAGATGTGCTGACTGACTCCTATCAAAGGCAAGCGGTTCATCGTGGTCTTGCGGTTAGACGGTCGATTCATAATTCTCGGATTGTGGATCGAATCCCCGGCGCGATTGCCGTAATTTTTGCCTTAGTCAGCAGCTCTTCAAAAGCATCTCCAAACCTCTTCGTAACACAATATATCGATATATCACGACCGAGGTCAGGTTATCGATATGCCAGACATCGCTCATAGGCTCTCCCCCACCAACTGCGCCGGTGACGCATATCGATACTTGCAGTCGTAGCGTTCAAGCGAACTATCGATACATGCAGTCGTAGCGTTATCAAGCGGTCGGTCCATGTTCTTTAGTTCACCCTTGAATGTTTTGGACTTGAGGCTGCTATTATTGAAATTAGAGTGGATCGTGAGTGCCCTTGCATTTTCTCTTGGGATCCCACTCAGGGTCTGCGGAAGATTATCAATGAAAGTTAGTTCCCGAACTACAAAAACAAGTGAAGGCACTTTTGCTCCATGTACCTGACATCCTTACTTTTGAAATAGTAAAAAACATAAAATAATTTCTGCGCTACCAGCAGTATCATAAGCAGCAGGAAGAATCGTGTGAGGCTGTGGGCGCTGCAAAGTGAAGAGAGCTTCCGAGGTTGGAGAAGTGCTTGAAGATTTGTGGTTCGGTGGCATCAAGGAGTAAAGTCGGAAGTGCTATAGGAGAGAGTAGAGGTGGAGGTGGCCAAGAAAAGACCAAAACTGGTGTTCCTCATGTCACAGGCAAATGTGTTGGTACCTCGACATACAAGTGAAATTCATGGGCAACCCATGCAGGGTTGCAGGAGCAAACCTTTACTTAATTGTCCCTCCCCTGACACCCAGATTCTTGAGTGGAAATAAAAATTAGTTGGCCTTGTCGAAGAGATGGCAGTTGGCATTTTAAAGGACGCTGACAAAGCCTTTGACAGTATCTTCATATCCATTATGATTGCAGCACTTCAGACGCATTCTGCAGTATGCAGGTGGATCAATACTGATCTGGTGATTTATAGAGGCTGAGCTCTTCTGGGAGGTGATAGGTGACACAATGGTTGTTGGGGTTGCTTGTAATGGAATGGCATAGTCTCCTATACCCGTTTTTCTTAATGACAGTGGCTTCTACTCTCAAGGCTGTCCTAGTGTCAATGTCTGATTTGGTTGCTCAACTTCTATGACACAATGGCACTGGAATGCCCCCAAGTCTAGCTGTGCACGCAGCCTCACAGCTCCAAATGTGCTGCAATGCCCGTAGTTATAGTCAATGCTCAAAAGCCAAGGGACTCATGGATAGCCATTCAGCAATGCCGTTTCAGCTACTTTAATAGGTTTTAGACTGATGTGGGACTGCATACATATTTCATGTTTACACACAGTAAGGCATTTAATGAGTGAGCCACAGGAATGAGAGATGTGGGAAATACACGATTTCTGATGCGCAAAACCCTGGAGGAGGGGGGGCCTTCAGAAGGGGCATCAATAAGTCAAAACTGAAACATTGTGTGGTGTAGGGAAGCAGAGTTACGCACTCTGAAGCTAACACCTGGGAGTGTGCCTAACTACCTGTTGCTACTTTGGATCACCACCACTGAGCACCAGCAGTTCCACCTCTTCCAAAGTGCTGCAGTGACTCACTCTTTACAAAGTGGGTGGGGAAGCGGAGGAAAAAACTCCCTGTGTAATGTTTTCATTGGTTCCTTCTATTTGGCATTGATTCCACAAACATACCTAGATATTATTGATTACCTCAAAATCATTCAAGAAGCCAAGAGGCATTGCATATGAACGTACATATTTTGAAAAAGATCTATTGTGATCTATTCCCACTGCTAGAAGGTTGAGGCATGGAAATGACACTGAGTACCTTGGGACATGCTGTGTATCTTCCCTAATGTTCTGAGTAGATGATTTAGCTCTTCTAATGACAGTCCCCTCAACCGATTTCAGAAGAAGGGTGCTATCCCAAATAAATGTGATGTAACACTACTCAGCCTTAGTGAAAACCGAAGTGTTGTTACACCAGTTGTCGATACATTAGGCAACAAAACTGACATTACGTCGAATTATTAGGCTGGTGGGTCAGGTACCCCAAACAGTAAGGAAGCTATTACACAACAGTAAGGGGTATTGCAAATAGTGGGGTTAATAGTCCTAAGAGTGAAGCTTGATACCAGGCTACAGTACAAACTAATTTTTTAAAATGCGATGTCAGGGATACAGTGAGAGGACTGTAAGGACAGCTGCCGCTTAACGTTTGACTGGAGTCAGCCTTAGTGAACCCTCCCTCACAGTCCACCCTCTTCACGGAGCTTTACAACGCAGATTGTTGGTTATGTGTAGACGTAGATGAAGACTGCTAGCGATGCCTTCAACGGAGGCATTTAAAAAAAATCATTTTAATAGATAATGCATCATAAGAGTCAGAGATTTGTCTGAGCCTGAGTCCATCTGCGGATAACGGAACAACGTGCGCTCCAGTTCCAGGTCAGGACGAGGTACGAGCTATAGTTCTGACTGGCTGTACGAGCTCAAGGGTCTGGGGAGAGAACAATCACCTGCCGATGCGGATAAGTTCCTGCTGTCGCGCTGTCAAATTGTGTCTTCTTTACACGTATTTGACGCCGGATGTTTGATCCCAATACCAAATATTCCGCATCAATCGTGTAAAACGGAATTCGTGTTAATCGTCGCCCGGTTTTCGTGTTCGTGTTGTAAAATTTTTCCCTGACATTCGAGTCGTTTGAGGGTTTCGTAAGTCGCGAAAGCCGTCGAGGAGGGTCGCGCTCACAGTGGGACGGTGTTGTGTAAAAAGAGAAGGCCGTCACCGAAACGAATCGGCTCAACCCGCAACTGGATGGTAACTTTCGTTTCGTAACTCGCGCTCGACTCGACAACTGATCAACTTCAGCGAAAATGTCAGACGATTTGCCTAATTCGTACGACGTGATCGTCGTTGGGACGGGTCTCGTTGAATCGATCGTCGCGGCGGCGGCGGCCCGGATCGGTAAACAGGTCCTTCATATCGACAAGAACAAATATTACGGTCAGCATTGGGCGACGTTCAACTACGACGACGTGCAGCAATGGACGGCAGATTTGGAAACTCCGCCCGTCGTCCCCGAGCGCGATCCTGTCGACAATTTGCAGTTCCTAGCTACTGAAGAGAGCAAAAGGTTGGTGTCTGAGGTGCGGCAAGAGTGGTACGGCGGGACCTGGTTCAAACCTAAGGAGCCTGCGAAAAAGGCGAAGGAAGGAGGCGACGATCCGCAGACGACAGACGACTCGCCGACCGTCGAATTATTGACGGCTGACGACACTAAAGCAAAAATGGCTTCCTTTTCTCGAAAATTCAACATCGATTTGGCTCCGAAATTGTTGTTTTTCAAAGGTCCGATGGTCGACGTTTTGATCAAATCCCAAGTGTCGCGGTACCTCGAGTTCCTCGGGGTCCAGAACATTCTGCTCTGCGTGAACGGAGCCATTGAGTTGGTGCCCTGCTCTAAATCCGACGTTTTCTCTACGAGGACCGTCACGATCGTCGAGAAGCGGCTTCTGATGAAACTGTTAACTACGCTCCAAAGCTACGAACAGGACTCGCCGGAGATGATGGAGCTCGAGGGGCGAACCTTTGAAGACTATTTGAAGGAGCAAAACATCTCAGAGACGGTGCAACATTACATTTTGTATTCCATAGCGATGGCGACCCAAGAGACGACTGCTGCCAAAGGGATAAAACAAGCTCAGGCCTTTTTGAATTCCATCGGTTTTTGCGGGAACACTCCCTTCATTTGGCCGCTCTACGGAACTTCTGAGATCCTTCAGGCGTTTTGTCGTCTCAGCGCCGTCTATGGAGGCATTTATTGTTTGAATCGAAGCGCCGAGTTCCTAGCGACTGGAGACAACGGCACTTGCGAGGGCGTTTTTTCAAATGGCGGGCTTCTGAAAGCGAAACACGTCGTCGTGTCGACGGGACTCGTACCGGCCTCTTACGTCAACCGGGAGACCCCTTCAGAGTCTTATCAGAGGGCTGTTCTCGTCACTAACAAGCCAGTGTTTTCAGGTCAGACTTCATCCTCACTGCACTATTGCATTTACCATCATCTTACCAACCTGTTGCCTGTCATGGTGTTGCTCGAGTGGGGTCTCAGAATGTACTTGGGGATACAGAGTGAAGTTTGCCTGAAGTGGAGCAGTTTGGCTTGTTGGCCTGTCTTGGGTGCTGTGTCGAAGAAATCCCTTATTAGGTGTGAGGATAGGAACAGAGGCCCGAGGCAAGAGCTGAAATGTGTCAGCCGACACTACCTTACACTCCCCTCACAGCCTGCAAAGGGTCCATTTTGTTTTCACTTGTGTGCATCCGAGGTGGAACTACAAGGGAATGAGCCTGCAATTACCTTGAGGTTGAGCCACACATTCCTTAACCAAACCTTTTGTGTGGCTCAATGTTGGGCTCAGGCTCCCTGGTTGACGTTTCTTATTAATTAGTCCGTGAGTAGCAAATCCCTTGTGAATCAATGTTCTCATTGTCCTCTATAGGCTTGTGCCCTGCCAAACTCGAGAAGTTATTGCATTCAGGCAATACTAGACTAGAGCCTATCATAAGGCGTGATCGTCTTGTTTGATGGTTGGCTGCCTTGAACAATTCAGACTGTGGAAGTCTGGCCAGGGCATTTGGAGCCAAATTATGACGTCGAGCTCCTTTGGGGCTAACTGAAACGAGGTCAGAAGACTCGAGACAGGATGTAATGTGTACAAGAATTAGGTACGACCTGTAACAGAATGGAACTAACTAAACTCCAGCTAAAAGAAGGGGAAGTCCTCTCAGTCTGTAGTTACGATTTGAGAGGGGGATAAATTGATTGAGAGACAGGATAACAGAGATGGCAGCCCTAACCTCCCCTTACATCACAGCTCAAATACCCGTTTTCACTATACCCCCTTTGATGTCATGCGTTACCCTTTTTATTGTGTTTTGATACCAAACTCACTAACATTTCAGGTGGAAAGGAAGGAATATCGTTGTTGACTTACCCGTTTCTTGATTCATCTTTTGATCCCGTCACACTCCTAGAGCTCAACAGCAACAGCTCCTCGTGCCCTAAAGGTTTCTTCGTTGTGCACTTAATCAGCCGGTAAGTCTTCTTCTAATTATTTCTTAGTTGTTTGGCTTTTAAATGAACGCCTAAGCTCCTAATGCTGTTATAACTCGCAACTTTCAATTTCTGTTCACACCGTCAATTTACAAAATGTACAATAACTGATCTACTCGTAAAACACGCCTTTGGTTTATTATTCATTCTGAATAATAACCCTATGTTTTCGGTCACGAACAATTTTTTACAACCCCCCCTCAAAATTTGATACTTTACGTTTCAAGACTTGGAGATTCCAAATTTGCAATGTCCGTCCGTCGTCCAGGCCGGTTTGTGCCTTTAACGTGGTCTAAAACATTCCTTCTTTCGCACAAAAATCCGATTTGGTATCTAGTTGTGCCCACCATCTCGGCAATCCAATCGGATGAAGCCCATGGTTGTAATGGGCAAAAAATGGTTAAAAAAATTAACGAAACGCAGTACAACGCGGGAACTACAGCGGAAGTCAACGTTTCGTCGTTTGAACTCCCTCCCTCCCACCCGTCTCAATAAAAAACAACCCGCCTCGTCCTCGCCTCGCCACGCAACGCTTGCCCGCCCGCTCTACTCGTTGGAAGCCCCCTGACTCTTTTTTTTTTGCTTCCTCTAGGATGTGCTCGTGTTTCGTATATAACCTTTAGCATTACGATTTGTCCCTTTATCACTGATTGCCTTGTTCTCATCTTCACCTCCACGAATGACTGTTCTGCTCAGTCTCAACTATTTCCGTTAGCAAAATATCTGTTATCTTCGATTGAACTTTTCATTATTCGTTTATTCTTGGTTTATTTATTTAATAGTTTGTTCGTTTCATTTTTTTTGGTTTTAATACGATTCGATTTTTTTAGATTCTTTCGTTTCATTCTCATTTTGGTTGTTTTCATAAATTTTTGGTTAAATTTTGATATTAGTATTTAGCGTGCATGTTTACATATTAAAATTCAGTTTTTTCTAGATAGTTTCGTTTTTATTGTTTATTTTAATATTACGATTCAGTTCTTTTCGACCTTTTTTTTGGGTTTCATTTTGATATTTTTCGATGCTGAATCAAACGGGATGGGTGGGTCTCGGAGCATTAATGCTAGGTCAAGCTGTTCATCCGAATAATAAACCGTTGTGTAATAATTTGCAGGGTTTTCTTCATCTACTCATCTTCCTGTTCTTTTAGTTGCCCTCCTCTTGTGTTGCACTTTAAATTCTTCTTTCTCTTTAAGTCAAATGACGAACACAATGTTTGCTAGTTCTCTTGTTAGTCTTCCTCTTCTTCTAGTCATCAACCTTGAACACGTGGCATTGGTCTAGTTCTTGTTGAATTTGATATTGACTTAGTGGTTCTTAATACTCCTGTGTGGCAATTCCACCTTTAAATAGCGACCCTCGTGGGTAGCAATTTTACCTTTACATGTTGACCATACACTGCTCACTATTTAGACTTCCTTTCATTTAGCAGCGTCAATTTGGACTATCAGCAACTCACTATCTTGTGACAGGAGGGTCGGTTGGTCTTCATCTAGCGAGATATTGTTCAACTTCCAAAAATAGCAACCCTCGTGAGTAGCAATACCACTTTAAACTATAGGGGGTTGGTTGGCTCAATCTAGTAACATACAGGGACACTGCCACATTGATGAGATTGGGGTCACTAGTCAAAAAGACAGAGAGAGAATATGCCTGTAGGATGCCTCAGACTGCTTGGAACTCTGCAAGAGTGAGGCATTTCAAATGATTTATTTCTAAACTAACACGTGAGATCCTGATCATCACCAGTAAGGTTCTAAGGCAGGTGGTTCAGCAGGCCAAATTAGCTGGGTATTTTTTAAATGTATGCAGGCGTTGTGCTCGCTGCAACCACAGTGCAGGCGTTGAGCTTATTGTAAGGGCGTCCATGATCCTCAGATCATGGCCTCTCTGCACCACTCCCAGGCTCCATAGCACTGGTCTCACTTGGTGTGACGTCACCTATGCGCCCCCACCACCCCCGCACAAAGCGGAGGATATCCGCAAGTTCTTCATTTGCCACCTCTTCCGGCTGAAGAAAGGGCCTCCCAAACACGCGCCATGGCGCGAGTCCATCGCATACGCACAACACATGCTCTGCCATCTCTAGCTCCACCTCGCAGAACCCGCATACCTGTACCTTACACTTGCCTATATTTGCACGGTGGTACCTTAGTGGACAGTGACCTGTGAACAGGCCACATATCATCCTCATATCCTTCCTTCCCCAGTGCAAGGCCAGGCAGCCCCTGCCAATGAGCAGCCCTGCACCTATCCTCCCATTTGCCAACCTATGTACGCAGGTGGCTCCTGATTGTCCCAACAAAGGGCTTAGGGCTGACAGGGATCTGCGCCGATCCCTTCTTTGCCAACCCATCAGCCCGTTCATTTCCCTCTATATCCTGATGCCCTGGCACCCAACACAGTGTTACACTGCTGTTGTCCTCGGCCAGGGCCTTCAGTCCAGTCAGACAGCAGCCGCTGCACACAGACCGTCACTGCAGCTACCTCTGTCTGGAACACCATAGCCAGCAACCCCAATGGGATCGCCGCTTTAATTCTCCGCCCAAAGATGCCTGCCCCTGCAAGGCCACCCTGCACCGAGCCATCAGTGTAATATACCAGGGTCCTAGCATAAAAGCGGGAACTTTCCTTCCCACCTGGATCGCTTGTGAATGAGTGGGGTGAAAGGGTAACACGAAGTTGAACCTTGTGGGCATTGAGTCATGCACACATGCAGTTCGGGCCCCTCCACCATCACCTTGTCAAGGATCAAGTAGCAGGAACTCCTCCTCCCCGCATGATCAAACCCAACTCCAACATACAGCCTGAAGCCTGAGCTAAATCTAACAAGACCTCCAGTGCTGCTGTAGGGCATGTTATCATACAGCCTGTAATGGCCAGACACACCCTACGTTGCAGTTTATTCAACTACTCCTGCACTGTTTTATTTTCCACCCTAGTCCACCAGACCAGGGCTCCATAGGAGACTACAGGCCTAACAACCGCAGTGTACAGCCACTGGATCATCCCAGGATCCATTCAGGCCCTCATGTCTTCCCCACCATTCTCTGAGCTGCCCACATCACCACCGACACCCACTGTAAGGCTTTTAAGCTTGTAAGCTGGGTCTTTGACCTCCAGAATATCCGTACTCACACGTTACGGTACTCATTGGCCCTACAGAAAGTCATTGTTTTCCCCCAACACCTTTATATTGCAACGATTTTGTTTGTACCTGTGGAAGTCCCACTCCTCAGTTATTGACAATGGATTTCCCCCTTTCCTGGACTATCCCACCCCTCAATTTTAGATTCATCTTCTCAACAGAGAGCTCCTTCCTAGTCAGTCATCCTTCAGCTCTCATGATACAGTTGTCTTTCAGTTCTTAGCTCGCGCAACTCCCAACACAACTCACTCTCTCTCTCTCTAAGCCCTTCTCCCTCCACTTAGTGTCCTCTAACCAGTTTCACATGTATTGAGGGTCCCTTGTGCGAGTTTATATACTCATACTCAACCGGATATCTCTACAAGTCTCGAGGGGGAAGGTCAAGTGTATTACAGTCCTCACTCACGCTCAGCACGTTAATTTATTCCTCAGTTCATCATCACGGGACAATGAAAAATCAATAAACATTTATATGTTATGTGTTACCCCCTCCCCCAACCATACCCCTGTTGGAGGTGGTGTGGTACACATGAGGACACCAATCACCATGTCCTGGCCCAGTGTCAGAAAACCTGATAAAGAGCTATTTTCGTTCTTTAGTATAACTTCTCCAAGAAGAAACATCCAAGAAGACTGAAAGCAGGAGGTACCTGGCTTTAAAAAGACAGGCTAAGGTCTGCCTGTAGAAGTGTGTTCAAAGTCAGTGTACAGTCTGTCCTCTCTGGCTGTTGGCGTATTGGGAAGGGGTTTTTAGCGGGAGAGAAGCAGCTGGAAGTGATGGGACGGAGACCTGTGAATGAAGGGAGGGAGGGAGGGGGGGGGTTTGCACATGCACAGGAGTTGGGAAGGACGAACACATAAAATGTGTAAAGGATGGGTCCGAGAACGCTTCCTTGCGGAATCAATTCGCTCTTTTCCAGGTTTGGGAATCATAGTTATGACTAGAACGTCCGTGACGCGGGAAAGTAATCGAAGCGAAGCATAGCATTTGAGTAATGAGTACGATTGGCTTACGTGGTAATGCTGTCAAGAGTGGTTGTGTAATTTCAAATGAACTTCCTGGTCTCCCCCTCAGATCTGTATTATTTTGTTTCTTCGTAAAAATTCCTTCGTTGGTCAAATTCGAAATGCCACTATGCAGTGGGTCCAGGAAGGCCTTACTCGCCTTGTTCCAATCACGACTGGCCTAGTATCTTCCTGGCGTGAACACTATTCAACTTGTGAAGAGGATTTTGTCGAATTCCTATGGCTCAATGAGGATAAAAGAATTGTTCGCTATGTGGGTGGAATGAATGGATAACGATTTCGATATTTTTGAGGTTGTTGGGAGAGTGATTGGCCAACTAATACTGTAGCATGAACATACTCCTAGTATTTTTATTTTGACCACAACAGCCGTCAGCCACCCATCTAAGAACTGTGATTCAGGTGAAGTAAGTTTTCTTCAGTCTATGAAAATTATGTTCAGAGATTAAGAATGGGACTTTTTAAAAAAAACTGTTATTTGCACAAGACAAAAGCCACTACAACTGTACCAAGTCAGGGGCTGAAGATAATCTGTCTAGCTCTGTTCTGCTCGTCCTATTTATAATGTCTTTCCGATGACGTGGTGGGTAAGACAACAGGTTATTCGTGCATTGGCAGCTTTAGGTGTTAACATCTCAGCAAAGCATTAACAGTTATTACGTAAATGTTTTAGGTTCACATAACTTGAATTAACGCTGAAGATATTTCATTGAACATCACTCTTTCAGATGTGGATATGGCTGGCTTTAAAATTCACCAAAAAGAGGATTTGCCTGGTTTTGACGAGGTTTTTAGTTCCCATGGATGGATCTTAGGACGTAGCAAAGAGAAAACAATTGAGGGGTTTCCCACAAGAACCGAATAAATCCAAAATTTGAAAAAACCCGGTGAAGGCGCCATTTTGCTTACGATGATATTGTTGAAGTGGTGGAAAGTTTGTCTTGGCAAAAACCGGAAAGGTACCGCCCATGGAGGGCTTCCAATAGTGGTTGGTTTAGCAAGAAAAAACATGTCAATTCGATTCCCACAAGAACAAATCAAGTCCATTGTGTGGCAACACTGAGGACGAACGGCAAGGCGTTTATCTCGTGCTGTCCAGCTGTTATCATTATCAATATTTTTCCGTGCTGCAATTTATCGACTGTTTTGTTTGGAAGTGCATCTGTACCTAACTATACCGAATAAACCTATACCTATGCAATAAATATACAAACATGCAATATTGAGCTTCAATGGAACATTCATGCAGGTACTTAAACTTCAACAAAATTCCAGCAAGAACAAAACAAGTCATATTTTGGAGCCCAGGCAGCATTTCCGTCTGGGAAGAGCATTTTACAATATTCTTGTTTCTGGCGTTTGCCAGTTTAGGACTTATTCAGTTTCTGTGGGGAACCCCTCAATTGGTTGGCAATTAAACTTTATGATTATTCTAACAAGTAACTAATACTATAATGCCGAGTTGTAGTCACTCGGTTCCCCATTTATAGGACTGACACCACCACGACAGAGGGCAAAACTCGAACTATGCGTCACTTTGGGGGCTTTATTACGACATCTTCTAGGGATCTAGAAGTTTTCCAGCCTGGAATGAATTAAGAACAGGCAGGTATGAAGCTGCTGAGCAAAAAGAGCTCAAATGCACAGAATCCTGTGAAACCACTGGAAGGTGCCGAATGAATGAGAGGTCTGTACGTATTAGTTAGAAATGTTATGAGCCCACACAGAAGACCTAAGAAACAGTTATTCTCCCAAACACGCGTTTCATTTCAGACATTGAAAGGTTGCGTTTTAAATTTGAATTTAATTCTAATTTTGTGTTCTTTTTGCAGGAAAGGCAAACAAAAGACGCCTTACGAAGACTTCGACAAGTTAATTGCGGACGTGTTCCATACAGGCTCGGGAGACTCCGAAGATAAACCAACCATACTCTACAAGCTCTTGTTCACCGTAGACATCGTGACCGCTTCTCAGTGCGGGGGCGACCTGCCTAGCAACGTCCATCCCTGCTCTGGCCCGCGGTGCCTGAGCATAGATTTTCATTCGTCTCTCCAAGAGGCCGAAGATATCTTCAACAAAATGTTCCCCGGAGAGGAATTTCTCCCAACTCCCGAAGCTACCGACGAAGTACCTTCGGAAGAGTAACAGCCAAAGTTTTACCCGATTTATCGCTAATTAGTGCTCCTTTTTTCTTTAGTAACTAGCACGTAATAATGAGGGTCTAGAGCCGCCTTGAGTGATTACATTGACGAAGTTTTATAAAAACTCTGCCGCGCAATTTAAAGAGATTTAGGGGTTTACAGCCAAACTGAAGTCATAAAAAGGTTGTTTAGTTCTACGCGACTTTATTCTGTAAGCTCTGATCGGGTTCACTCGCTTCATCCACGTTCTGATGATTGGGAGTTGGATGGATTAGGTGGAAGCTGGTTGGATTGCCAGTTTTCCTGTCCTGCACGTTGCTCCATCATCTTCAGGCGACAACCTGTGCCCTGTCCTCTTCTACAGCCGACCAGTTCTCCCATTCATCTTCTCATCTTCCACCTGGCACTCTGTAGTGATCATCTAACTCCTCCCCCCGCCCATTGTTAGTTTTAAATGGATCAGTGCGGAATCCTGCTTTGCAAAAACGATTCTCACGGTTGTTCAGAATTCGCAATTTATGCTGCAACCTACCTGCGTCCACAGCAATTCATTTTGCGTTCTCGCGTTTATCCTGACTTATGCAGGCGTAGTTATGGGCAAATTGTGAACGTTGATAAGTAGAGAACACAACAGTTTGAATTGAATCGGTTCTGTGGAAAATGTGGAAAAAACTCTTGGTTTAGGGCATTCTGGCTCTTAGTTCCAGAGCTGAAATTACTGAATTGGGGGGGGGGGTCGTGGTCTAATTACGCCCTAATTAATTTTTTTTATTGGCCTTCAGTCGAGTGCTGTCACAATATCAGATCGAATCCCCCCCATTCCCCTTCCTCTATTATAAAAAACGAACTTTACTTCACGAATAGACAAAAAAAAGAAAAAAATATAAAAAGGAAAGTTAGAAGGGACCCTTAAACTCGAAGTTTAAAGGGAATGTATTTGTATAAATAATTGTTTAAGTTTGGTAGGGTCTGGCCGAACCCATAATTACAATTAAATAGCAGAATAAACTGAACTTCAAAAACTATACAAGACAATTAGAAATATGGAAACCAAAATAAACAAACAAATCGAAAAGGGAGAATGTTTCAATGAATGGTCACGACAATGTCGTAGGAAAGGGAGAATTTTGTGGGATTTTGGGATGACGAAACGTATGTCGAGATCGTCGGTCGAAGAACCTCCTTTAGCCTGAAAAGGGGTTTTGGAAAGCCAGGTTATCCCGGTTGGGGGAAAATGAGACTCTCGGAACACGGGCTGTTGAAGAGATGGAGCTGTAAAAGACGAGTCATGAGGCGGCGTTTGGAGGACAGCTCCTTATCCGAGACCGCGTCGCAACCTCTGCGTAACATCATCCGTGTTCTCCATTTCCAGTGATATTCGGATGGCCATGAGTTGCTTGCCTACACATCGCACAGGTGCAAGTGTAATAACGCCTGAATCGAGTGCTGTCACAAGATCAGATCAAATCTCCTCTGTGCCTGTTGTGGGGGCCTTGTGTTGGTACAGGACATCAAACCAGGACATGCTAAGTCGCAATTAACATCAACCACACCGCCAGTGGAGCTTGTTGTAAATGTCCGTACGAAATTACGCAGTGAAAAGGGAAGCGAGAATGGAAAAAGGTCAAAAATTCCCATAAGAGATGTGGATTGACAACTTAAGACACTTTGGACTACTGGTGCTTGTTGATATTCGTAATGAGGGGAGGTGTGGTCAGTCTGAACTGTTCCAAGTAAACAAACCTCACGCTTGACTCTGAGAGTACCGTCTGAGTGCATATTTCCATCATCACCTAGCAGTCCTATGAGCACCACTGAATCTGACTAACAGACCCATTTCGTAGGGTTTTTAGGGTTTCTCCAGACTCCACTCACACAAAAGGTCACGCATCAAATAGACTATAATTAAAAAATATAAACAAATACTTGCCACCTCTCCAGGGGCCACGCCCCCCAACTGCCTACAACTCAAATTAGAGTACATTAAGCGTGCTTTCCTCCCGTACTCCATCTGAATCTCATACAAGTGATTTTCTGAACCCCTTAGTCTCTTCTGCCCCATAGATTTTCTTGCAACACTGAAGAACACCCTCGTTTTCATTATCCGTCACTTTTTAATGATTTCTTCAAAAGGATTTTCGTGGTGTCATTTGTCGCTTTTGGGATTGATTCTACTAGAATCAATGTATTCTGCCCTTTTCTCTTACTGCGAAGTTTGCCATTTTGGGACCCTTCTTGCATCGACCAAGTTGCTTATTCGTTCGCAATGTTAGAGGACAGGTTACAGGTTAACAACATTAGACTAGTTAGAGGCAGAGATACATTTACCAGATTCCACCTTTTGCTTTTTTGGGGGCTGAATGTTAGGATGCAGTATCAGCATCTTACCAGAAGTTCTGTGAGGGAGAAAACAAGCTTTGTTGGTTTCCCTCACCTCCTCGAAGTGCTGTACAGACAAATGTGGGTCTTTATATTCGCGCATTTATCTCATGGCACTGTTATCTGCAGTCACCAGCGCACAAAGATGTTTTGTATGACTCCTCCACGGCATTGTATGGATACTGTATTAGGGTTCAACAATAAATAGGTGCTAAAGGAAAAGAGGCAACTGGCAGAGGTGATTACCGTACTTCTAACGGATCGCACAATGTCCTGCCATGCCAGAATCCCTAGGTCATTAAGAAAGTTGGAAGTAGGACGTGTTGATGTGTGGAAGAGCTGAGATCGTTAGAGACCGAGGGAAGAGAGCGTATGATTGCTGAAAATTGGCTGGTAAAGAATGGAGCGGCACAAAACCCTGTCGGCCCTGAGCCCTTTGTTGGGACTACCAGGAGCCACTTACGTAGAGAGGTTGGCAAATGCGAGGACGAGAATTGGTGCAGGGATGCCTGGCCTTAGACAGTCAAAACTTTTCATCCGACTCTCCAGAGGGAGGGCCAAGGAGGTACTCACACTGGGGACGAAGGATATGCGGCCTGTTTACAGGTCACAGTCTGCTGAAGTACCTTGCTAATATTGGTAAGTGTGAGGTACAGGTATGCAGGTTCTGTGAGGCAGGGCTAGAGACAGCAGAGCATGTAATGCAATGGACTTGTGCAGTAATGTGTTTGGGAGGCCCTTTCTTCAGCCGGAATAGGTGGCAAGGGCAGAACTTGTGGATGTTCTCCGCTTTGGGCGGAGGTGGTAGGGGCGTATAGGTGATGTCGCACTAAGTGAGCCCAGTGCCGTGTGGCAGAGGGCCATCAGCTGAGGCTCATGTGCACGCCCTTACAATAGGCCCTTTTGTAGCCGTAGAGAAGGGTATCGCCAGCATCCACGAAAAGAAAAAAAATTGCCTCCCATTCAAGAACAAAGTTAACAATACAAATTTTACGACATAGAAAAGCAAATTGGACGATCTATTCACAAAAAGTTGAGAGTAACTGCTCAGAAACTGATTTTACGCGCTCGAATTTTGAAAAGTTCTACCGATAAACGTCCAATTCGGCCTCGCTCGCGCGATCTATACGACGTTTGGCGAACTAAAGTAGTTTGGACGCTCGCCGCTACGGTAAGTTGAGTCGCGCTCGGATTTGAATCTGAACTTGGAAAATTTCCGATTCGGACATTCCCTCGCGATCTATCGGATGTTGAATGAACTAAAAAGTTGAGAGCTCTTTGGTGTTTATGATCTCCTGTTCAAATATCTTCCCCAGAATGACGCTTCAGGCCAGTTGACGTTCCCCATTCAGCGGCAAGTTGTCGGAACTTCTCTTCGCTAGAGCCAATTCGCGCGACTCGACTTTCTCTAGCGGCGAGCGTCCAAACTACTTTAGTTCGCCGAACGTCGTATAGATCGCGCGACGTTTCACGGTGAAACTTCACAAAAAGTCGAGCGCGTGAAATAAGTTAACGTCAACTTTTTGTGAATAGACCTTCCAATTTGTTTTTTGATGTCTTAAAAATTGTATTGATGACTTCGTTCATGAATGGGCGGCAATCACACACTCTCTTTCCTCGTTCGCTTACGATAACAGCTCTTCCACGCCAGTTGTGTTGTGTATTATCGTCAAACAGCCTACTTTACTTACGACCAAGGGAGTCTGGCATGACCGGACATTGTGCTTAGCCCGTTTCCTCGTTTAGCTCGAATTTGAATTTCTCCAGCTGAAAAACGTCGTTTACTGCTAAGCTGTGTTTTGAGCACCAGAGTTTATTACTTATGACGTTATTAGTTCTATTAATTTGATCATCACTGCACCTGAAGAGAGGGGATAAACACCCACCCCTATTGTGCATTGTACCTGCTAATCTATCAAATTTTTACTTTCCTTGGCCCCACTAAGTAGAAAAGAAAATTATGAAATCGGCTGAAAAAAAAATTGTGAATTTTCTTCAGTTCTTTACGTTTCAAACCGTACTGAGTCCGAAAAACACTATTTAGGAAAATGGTCTGCATCTGTGAACAATTTTTAGAGAAAACGACCGAACCAAATCAGCTCAAACTTGATATCTAGCCCGCAGGTTACCATAGGACGCCAAAATAAGGGTATGAACAAAATCCACCGAAAGTTAACTATAGTTATCATAGTGATCAAAACACCAAATATTTTTTTTCTCAAAAACGGCTGTAAGGATTTTGATTAAATTTTGTATATTGATAGCTCCCAATAAAGTGACTATACCATAAAATTCTCATCTGAGGGAAAATGACGAGAGCAGCACAATAAATTACAGCAATTTTCGACGAAAGCGATTTTAGCGCGGTTTTTTCCTTATAAACTCCGCTGAAATGTCACTAGAACGTTGAAAAAAAAGGTGTAGTAGTCCAATGCAATAGCTATAACGTGAGAGTTTGAAAAGGCTCATAAGATATAAGGGGGTCACTCCAGAAATTCCTGAATTTCAATTACCGCCGTTTCGCTTACTACCAGTTTTAACAGTTTTCACCCAATAACTCTGAAAAAGTGATTACTATCCTCTTCATACAAATCGTGTGTACAGCCTCATTATTCTCTACTACTAACGAACGATAATAATCATTGTTTCAGAATTATCGAGTAAAAAGTGAGAGAAATGGAAATAAATGAAACAGCGGGGGTTGAAATTCTGGAATACTTGGATACCTCGAATACGTCTTATGAGCATTATCAGGCTCTCGTATAGATCGGACACGGTGGCATTGGATTAGCACGTTAATATTTCTGAAGTATCCTGGTAACATTCGAGTGGAGTTTATAGAGAAAACATTTTGGTAATTTATTGTGCTGCTTTCGTCATTTTCCCTCAGATGAGAATTTTATGGTATAGTCACCATATTGAGTGCTGTTCATATAAAAAATTTAATCTAAATTGTTATAGCCGATTTTGAGAAAAAAAATATTTGGTGTTTTGATCACTATGATAACTATAGTTAGTTGTGCACGGATTTTGCTCATGCCTTTATTTTAGTGTGCCGTGGTGACCTACGGGCTAGATATTAAGTTTGAGCTGTTTTCTCTAAAAATCGTTCACGTACCATTTTCTCAAATATTGTTTTCGGACTTGGGATGATCTAACGTAAAGATCCGAAGAAAACTTGGAGCCGATTACATAACTTTCCGCTTCACAATCAACCAGCTTTGACACAGAGTAATCCTTTTTGTTTGGTGGACCCTCAATAAGATAATTTATGTGTTGTGAGGTTATCAAGCGAACTTGGAGTAGTGCCCTATCGTTCTCATAACCTCTTGACGGCATTAAGCTCTAAATATTTTCGCCCAGGTCTCGCTTGTCAAACTAGTCCCAGTTACTGTCAGAGGGCTCTAGACCCGTCAATTGTTACTTTCTTTCAAACTTCAAACGTAGGAGTCCCGCGATTTGAAGTTATACTTCCGATCGGTTTCAAAAATAAATCGCACTAAACGAAATAAAAGGTAAACCTCTAATAGTAAAACAAAAAGCTTACACTGCTGACATTGGAGAATATTTCTGTGATATGCGTTTTGCGCCTGCGCTTTGGTTGTTTAGAAGTTTTCTTTTATTATTTCGTCTTTCCGCGCGTCACTCGGAAGGGGAAGGATGGTCATCAGCTGCAGATGGAGCGAAGCTGTTGATGCGCCTGCGGGGAGAATGCTTTTTGCGTGACGACATCTTCACGTTTGTAACTCTTACTTGTCACTATCTTGATATTAGGAAGGCACGCCTACGAGAAATAGGTTTTGGGGCGAAGTAGATGTTTGTCGGGAAACAGTCATCTGTGTTTGTGTTAATAATTGCTGGTGTGCAGTTTGTAATGAGAGCTCACTGTTGAAGTATCAATGTTCACAAATCACATGAGAGTGGGGTAAGCAGTCAGCGTTTGATTGCTCTAGGAAAGTGGACTCACGCTCAAAGTTTTCTAACTGAACTACTTAAACCATCGCCACGTAGTTCAGTAGAGATTTGAACTGTGAGAGCAAATGCACGTTGCAAAGTGGATTCAGGGATAGGGATGCGAAGGGATTTATATTTAGAGTAACTCGAGTTCAACTGATGGACTCTGTTTAGCCCACTCGTCATAGAGGTGTACCTGCTTCCTTCGCTAAATCATTATGTTCGGTTGCCGCTCTCATGTTCAGAGCCATGAGGAAGCTTCACATACATCGACTAACGCTAGTCATCAGAAATACTGAGTTTGGTCCTTTGGCGTATCGTGGACATTGGGATCACAGGTAGATGAAGTAAGGAGTACTTTTGATTTACCAACACAACTGGGCGAGGTCACACTGCTCAAATTACTCATGACACTGTCACATCTCAAATTCAGCGGGATCGCCATTGTGAACATTACACAGTCACCCTCGTTATGTCAGTTATCACTCAGAGACCACGTCTTGGCACAGATGCACCGAGAACAGTTTTCTTCCAACAGCCTCAACTTGATATATGACAAGTGTAATTTGTTACTCGCACGTTAGCAATATTTTTAACGCACTTTTTTACTGCTTCAAATGAGCTTTTTATTATTTAAACAAAAAAGAATTTTATTTTTACGTTGACCTTCGTTAGGTTAAATTTAACGAGTTCCTGAAATTCGCGTCACTAAGTTTACGTTTATTGCGTTTTGTTCTGGTCAATGAATTTTGCACGTTTGCTTCGGGCTAATGTTCAAATTCATGTGCGTATTTCTGATTTGTATGTATTGTGAGTCAGATCTAATAAAATCGCCTAATATCATCGTGTTTAATTGTTTAGCAGCGTCCTTGGCGCTCAAAGCCTCTCAGAAACTACAGACGAACGTAACAACTTCGCCCATTCTCAATTCATACTTTCGTTAGTCTTATGAAGCAGAGAGGAAATTTGATGTTTTTGTTATGTTATCGTATGACTGGTGGCACTGCGGCCTCAGATGGGCCTATTGCGTAGCGTTCACGAAATGCCAGACAACCCTGAGAACCATTCCTGCAACCTCAAGCACTTTGAGGCGCACTGCAGCCAGCCCCTCGCAAGTGCGCAGTACATGCTCCGCTGACCCCAGCTCCGCCTTGTAGAATCTGCCATTTTGTACCTCTGTCTTACCAATATTAAGCCAGGTGGTAGCTTAGTGGACAGTGACCTGTCAACAGGCTGCAGGTTCTCTCTCCAGACTGAAGATCTCTCTCGTTCCCTGGAGAGTTTTCAATAGTCATAATACTCGTATGTGATCAAAGTACCACTGAATCATTTTTATTAGCTTGCTTCACAATGTGAATAGCTACCTTCACTCATCATTCTTCACGATGCACGAGAAACGTAATTACAGTTCGCAGATTTAACACCACAATTAGAGAACTGGGTAGGAGCAATGGCAAACGACAGACAAATCCATTCAGACTGCCAACACGTAAATGGGGAGGTTTGAGGTGCCTAGTTATAACAAACAAATACTTCAGAGGAGCCTTTGTTAAATCGTTCATGACGAGGTAAGTATAGTTAGGTTTTGGCGGCTCCGTGGGAGTTGCGGACATAGAACTAAGGGTTGCGAGGAGTAGATCAAGAAAACCGTGGGATTTGCGGACGAGCCTTGGCCGCAACTCGGCAGCGTGGGGTTTGCGGACACGCTCACGGAGCACTGACGGCGAGTGTTTTGATAATGGAGATCGAGTCAAAGAGCACCGATTATCACCGGCGATTGTGTACGACGGTTTCAAGTATCCCTGTCACCGCAAAAATGAAAAGTTTGTGTCGTGGGTGTGCATGAACGATAAAAAACTTAAATGCCCCGGCAACTTGAAGACAACACCGAACTTGACAATTTTATGCCAGACCAGTCACACGTGCAGCGGGATCGATGCGATTGAGCAGGAGGTAATCGTTAAAGTAGATGTTTGTCGCAAACGCGCGAGAGAAGACCTATCCGTTCCTGTAAATCGTATTTTCCGAGAAGAAATGGGCGAGCAGCCGCCAGCCCTGTGGAATGTTTTTAGACAGCGACATCGCACCAACAACGCTGTCGAGGGTTGGAACCGAAAACTTAATTCGATTGTAGGCAGCAAACAACCAAACGTTTTTGTTTTTTTGTCCAAACTGAAAACTGAGGCATCCGAGGCCGGGTTCAAATATCGGTCTATTAAGTTTGGTGAACCTGGAACCATAATGGCATGCTTTGACTGACCACGCACTAATTCAATGTGTGACACAAATTTTTAAACAAGCCTGTTTCAGAAAACAGCCAGTCCTAAGCCTGGACGAATTGTGAAGGGAAATTTCTGTCCGCAAACTACACGGTTCTCTTTCCGTGCAACCCTTTCCACCCCTCGCAACCCAACCGTGTCCGCAACTCCCACGCCACCGTTTTGGCAGAGTTCATTCATACCCTTATTTTGGCGTCATTCGTCGACCAGCAGGTGAAATATCACATTTGACCTGATTTGGCCCAACCGTTCTATCACCATTTCGTCCACAGGCACACACATATCGTTTTCTCATAGTGTTTTTTGGGATCAGGAGTTTTGGAAAGTCCTAAAGAACAATAAAGATCCTTCTTCCAGATACTTCTTTATACCTTTCTTCTACTAGCAACACAACACTCCGGTCAATGCTATACAGACGGCCGCAGTATCATCGTTCAACTACGGAAACAGGAAGAAACGAGCGGTGCGTAGCAACACACAACTTTCCGCCACCCCCGTAAGTTCGAACACCAGCTACATATGCGGGTGCTATAATGAGCATTCAACGCATTTCTAAAGAAACATTTATAGAGGACAATATGTAGGGGCTAGTTAGCTCAAAGTAGTCCGTAAGTTTGATCGAAATCGTTAGAGCCGCCTTTGAGAAAATTAGAATACCGATAAATTAATATTCGACAAATCTCCTTTTCTGAGTTAACTTGGCTTATATCTCCGTTCAACATATATATACAGAAATAATTATTGAAAACGAAATGTTGGTATGGGTAAATAAAAGACACTCCATTAACATTTATCACATCTGGTGAAGAAATTACCCTGGAATTTACGGAAATGTTCGAAAAAACGCTATTTTCGACACATTTTCATTTTTATCTCTGTTCAATGGACTGTCAGAGAAACATTTATTAAGAACAATATGTAGGTATTAACTATTTGAAAACACCCTGTGAGTTTGGTGAAAATCGCTGAAGTCGTTTTGCCAAAAAGCGTAAAAAACCTATTTTTGCTTCTTTTTCCGTTCACCGTATTTTCATGGAGATATGTACGGAGAAGAAAAGTTAGGTATTGATCAGTAAAAGATAATTTGAAAGTTTAATCAAAATCGTTAGAGCCGTTTTCGAGAAAAATGCGAAAAACCCTAGTTTTTGGTACATTTTCGTCCCCCACTCCCGTTTCCCACCGGCCGAAATCGTCCATAACCTTATTTTGAGGTCTACAAAAAATAACGAACAAAACCAAAAAAAGAACCAGCTCAATCGGATAAGCCGTTCTCCCGCAAATCGAACTACAGACACACACACACGGACCACGCGCCGAAATTAGGTTTTTAGACTCAGTAGGCCTCAAAACGTAAAGATCTGAAGAAAACCCTTTTTTTTTTTACCCGATTACTATACTTTCCTTCCCTTCGGGTAGCGGGAAGTAAAAATCTGCTTCATAGGCCAACATTTTTGTTCGCCGAATCTTTGCAGAGATGTTAATGGAGGAGAACAGTTAACTGTCTCCTGTCGCGTTTAGCACCTGCATTAACCAGAAAAATGGCTGCGTTTGGTGACGAAGATTGCAAATACAAGTTTGTCGTGCGATTCTCCAATAACTGTAGCTTCGACAGAACACCAAACGCGAAACGAATTTATTGATGACTCGTCTCGACCAATCGAAATACCAGTCTCGACTAGAATAATTGTACGAAAGATAAAACAAACTTACTTAGAGTTAGCGCCATTTTTTTGTTGTCCACAATTGTCTTTTTCAGTTAATTTAACCCATGATCAAACTGTTTGATTGAGCCAAAAATACGTACTGAACGTATCGTCATCAAACAGTAGATGGATATTCTTCACTGTGGCGACCCACCATCACATGTACATAGGTCTATAATTGAAATACAAGAGCTAGCCCTCACAAGACGGAGGTAGGGAGGGATGGCTACCCTTCACAGGTGAGAGGGACCCTTATATAAACGGCCCTTCAAGCCCTCTCAGAGGGGCGTCCCGTCCTCCCCGCATCGCACATGCGCATGAGTCCCCCTGCATCCGCAGGCTGGCCTCCCATCCTTCTGGTTTAGAACCTCCGGGTTGGCAACCGCAGGGGAGGGGTTTTAGTCGGTAAAAATCCGACACTACCCATTTGGGTGTCTTTTGAAAATTTCCCCTCCCCGGAAGCGTCCGAAAAAAAAAAAAAAAACCTCTCAGAGGCAGTCTGGCGAGGGTAAACCTCAAGTTAACATCTATTGCCTTTTACTCTTCTCACCCTTGAAAGAAATCGTAGTCGAGGTACGGTTAGACATTTTACACCCTCCTTTTCACTTACCTAATATCAGTACGTGGGCTAGCTGAAAAGCTAGGGGCAGTCTGATATCTTTCCTTATACTCTTATTACGTGGGCTAGGGGCCGTCAAAGAGTTACCTGCCTCAGAAACTAGTACTTGGGCTAACTGAAAAGTTAGGTGCCATCTGGTTTCTTCCAAACAACCTCTTTTCAAAGATTCAGTAACGAACACAAGTTCCTTACATTCACTAATAGTGAAAATGATCCTTCTTGGCCTCTTGTCGACTATACTTCACTAATAAACGATATTTTCTTGGTTTTGTAATTATAAGCGCTCATAATTATAGACTTGTAACGCTAATTTACACAGTGGAAAAATATCTGGTGTGCAGCAACACCCAACTTTCTGCCATACCCAGAAGTGCGAACACCATCTATATATGCAGGCGCTATATTTTCGTTCAATGCGATTTTGAAACATATTTAGAATCGGTAGGTGAATATCTAACAGACGCAATTTGAACATTTTCGAAATTGTGCTCGGTTACCGAGTAGCGTCGATTTAAAGGTTTTTCCCTTGCCCTGCAGTCACGAGTACTGGCTGGTTAATAACCTGCGGGCTAGATATCAAGTTTGAGCTGATTTGGTTCGGTCGTTTTCTCTAAAAATCGTTCACAGACCATTTTCCCAAATTGTGTTTTTCAGACTCAGGGGGGTCTCAACCGTAAAGAGCTGAGGAGAACTCAACTTTTTTTTTTCTGCCGATTACATAACTTCTCATTCTACTTTGTAGAGCCAAGGAAAGTAAATATACTTCCAGGCACCACTGTAAAACGTTACGTTCGCCTTGCCCTACCAATTGATAAATCAAACCATTCGAAATGTGCAAATTCATGGCTCGTTGGAAAATCACAAAAAATATCTGGTGCGTTGCAACACACAACTTTCCTTAGCTCTACGTCAATTCACTTTGTACATGGCTAATTCTATTTAATCAATTCATTTATCACTCAGTTAATTTGAACTTGGTCAAACAACACTTCCCGGCAGCAGTAAGTGGTAGCGCTTACAGTTCCAGATTTTATTGTGCTGCTCATACTCCCTGCAGGACCATTATTGAGCAATTGGTACACAGATCATTAATGAGGCTGTAAAAACAAATTTTTTGAAGAAGGATAGTGATTACTTTTGCAGAGTTATTGGGTAAAAACGTTTAGAACTGGTAGTAAGCGAAACGGCGGTAGTTGAAATTCAGGAATTTCTGGAGTAACCCCCATGTATCTCATGAGCGTTTCTAAACGCTCACCCTTTAGGTATTGGATTGGGCTACAATACGAATGTTTTTTAACATTGTACAAAAATTCCAGCGGAGTTTATAAAGAAAAAACTGCGCTAAAAACCCTTTCGTCGAAAATGTTGATAATTTATTGTGCTGCTCTCGTCATTTTCCCACGAATGGGAATTTTATGGTATAATTGCATAATTGAGACCTATCGATATAAGAAATGAAATCAAAATCTTTAGAGCCGTTTTCGGGGGGAAAAAATTGGTGTTTTGATCACTATGATAACTATAAATTTCGGTGGATTTTGCCCATACCCTTATTTTTGCGTTCCATGGTAACCTGTAGGCTAGACATCAAGTTTCAGCTGATTTGGTGCGGTTGTTTCCTCTAAAAACCGCGTTAAAATGGATTTCGTCGAAAGTTTTGGTAATTTATTGTGCTGCTCTCGTCATTTTCCCACGAATGAGAATTTTGTGGTATAGTTGCCATATTGGGAGCTATCAATATAAAAACTTTAATCAAAATCGTTAGAGCCATTTTTGAGAAAAAAAATATTTGGTGTTTTGATCACTGTGATAACTATAGTTAACTTTCGGTGGATTTTGTTCAAACCCTTATTTTGGCGTTCCATGGTAACCTACGGGCGAGAAATCAAGTTTGAGTGGATTTGGTACGATGGTTCTCTCTAAAAATCGTTCTCAGACACACAGACCATTTTCCCAAATAGTGTTTTTTGGACTTAGAGGGTCTGAAACGTAAAGATCTGAAGAGAACTCAAAATTTTTTTTTCAGCCGATTACGTAACTTTCCTTTCTACTTCGTAGAGCCAAGGAAAGTAAAACGCTCAGATGGCAGTGGGGACAGCACTAAGTGAAGAAGGTGGTAACATCAAACAGCAAAATTAGCGACACTTTGGTGGCAACTAGACAACTGACAGTATTTGACGATTCCATACTAATACCGTTTCATAGTTCAATAGTTAGCGTTATTCATTCGACTTGAAGACGTCAGTAGAATGACCTAGTCGAGGAACAGTCGAAAGTAGCAGTTCTCGACGAGTGAACGCTACAGCTTGGATAACGCAATTCATAGCTCAATGCAGAGGATAAGACAGAACAAGCGACTCACCAGGCTAGTTCAGGCGTTTCGACAGACTGAATCGTACCCGCAATTAAATGATGACGTTGAGGAAAGCTGAATGATACAGAATAGCTCTGTTTCTTTAGCACACAATACGTCCCTTCAGTAATGGGTAGTAACACCTTACTCTGGGGCTGGCACGTCCATCTTCGCAGCCACTAGGACCTCAATGGAACACTTCCATTCTGATTCTTGATTCCAATCGTTCACAAGCAACAGTTTCAATTACGTGTCAGGGTACTGAAATAAAACGCATCGACGGGCATTTAAATAAAAATATAATCCTGTTAAGGTAGACAATATAATTTTCAATGTGAGATTAAAAGGGACAAAAGAGAACGAGCTTCTCGCATTTTTTAAAATCGGGGCTACTCAAAATAAAAATCGAACAATTGGTAGAGAGAGAAAAAGAAAAAATAGTACGAACGAATTTTGTTTTTTAGGAGACGAGCGTGAAAAGAAACGAGACAAGACAAGTAAAGGGCCCACAATATCGCAATATTCATATCACATGATCGTCGATCTGACTGGATTTCTTTTCTAAATAATTTGATAAGATTCACATAGCGAAAGCAGTACATTCAGAGTTGGAGAAATAAATATAAGTCTAAACAACTGGGTTCAGGAGCGTTCCTGATAAACAGAGAGAAGGTGCGACGCACACTCCTTCATTTAACACAGTTCTGTTCATTCTAAGATGGAACCGTTTTGAGCGAGCGTCAACCAAATTTCTTCTTAGAATAAAGAGCGACTCTATTTCACAGTTACACGGTGGCACATTTACTACGCTAATTCCAAGTCAACTCGAATCAATAATCAATTTATAGGCACACAATCTACTAATGTTCTGCTCATTTCCTTAACAAGCGCAGTCAGTTCAAAGTGTTTCAAAGCTCTGAGTAGCCGGATTAACATTATCATTGCTGTGCAACTGCATCTCAAACCCTGTAAGAAGTACGCATAAAATATGGTCAAAAGGACGGTCACCAATCCCATTGTTGTGACACTACCAAACAAATAGAACCATCAGTAGCGGACTATCACAGCACTACACATTGACCACGTACCATTTGTAATGAGCACGACGAGTTGATGCTGTATGACAACAAAGTGCCGCACGAGACTCACACACGACCTAATAATTTGCGCTATGAACAGTGATCTTGTGAGCTCCATTTGGGAGAATGTCTGGCCTGAAAAGATTTCACGACAACCAACATCTTAATGCAGTAGCATACAAGTAACCATGGTTTCACGTTTCTTTCAGCCTGGAACTGCACGACGATTGTCATTTAAAGAGAATTGATCCTATGATGAGGAATAGCCTCGACCTCTTCACAGTTATTTAGAGACGCTCATACACTTCACATCCATCTGTCGAAGGTCGCACCTAGTGCTAGAGGCTCCTTCCTGACACTGTCCGCTAGGAGGTGAGGCATATTATTACTCCTCATAGACTGACGAACCATCAAACTAACAGAGCTCACACCACCAGGGCCTGGATGTTTTTGCTGTAATGGCATTAAGCTGCTGGAGATCCCAAACAAAAAAAAATAAGCCATTGTTCAGGGTTCGATCAAATAGGAAAACAAGCCAGGCTTGCTTAGGCCTGCCAGCTCATTGAGGCGCCACTACACTCGGCACAGGGGCGAGCGTAATGTCTAGGGGTGATGGTACCTGGGCATCTGCTGTAGGAGGAGCCATGACTGAGTTGCCCACACTGGCGCGAACCAAGGAAGGAAGCTCTCGCCCGCACATCTTGCCCAGAGAGCAGCTAAACTGCTGGGGAGGATGGATACCACCAGTCCATCCACAGGCAG
The DNA here is from genome assembly GCA_020466155.1 of Pachypeltis micranthus. NCBI lineage: Eukaryota > Metazoa > Arthropoda > Insecta > Hemiptera > Miridae > Pachypeltis > Pachypeltis micranthus. Next base: position 49,187,641 of record CM035769.1, read on the forward strand.
TCCTGGACAGAAGGGATGGCGTGTAGATGTCGTGTGGTGGGGCCTGCATTCCTTCATGTTTGCATACGTTGAGGATCCTGTCGAACCCAACAGCAAGCACAATGGAGTCCTCAAGTGAGAGTGCGAGAACCAGCAACTCCAGGACTGCCCGCTTGATGCTGGATGTACAAGTACCTGTAGGGCCAGGTGGAATGTGGAGCAGTAGGTAGGAAGATCGGCCAAGAGGAGGTCTCTACATAGTTTGTGACTGCTGCCAATCAAGCAATGAGGGGGTGCAGCACTATTGGCTTCAGGCCTGGTTGGAGCCTGGCACTCGGCATATGCGCCAGATGTGTAGTCGCTGGCTCTATCACAATGGGAAGAGCTCCATGCCAAATACTCTGTTTAAAACGTTTATTGGCCTGAACTTGCCCGACATTGATAGCTAGATTCAAGGATCGTTCTTATTTTGGCATCAAAAGGGATGGACGTGTCACAGAGTGCCGTCAAACAGCCCGAGTGAACAAACCCTAGAACCATCGATATTACACAACCAGTGCAGCTCAGAACACCACTCGGTAGGAACGCTCTTTCATTGTCTTAGAGCGTAGCCACACTCACAAAATGCACTGAGCAGCGGCTGCTCGCAGATACAACTGTTTCATCTACACACACTACACAATTGGGAATGACTAAGAACTTTTAGCAGCTGACCTGATCATTGGCAGTTAGAAAGGCGGGGCTTTTGAGACTTTGAAAGAACCTAACAACATAGCGAGTGCCTGCCAGAGGGATGATTTTTGAAAAGACTTGCCTGGTGAACGCGTTAGTCTCGCACCTGTCGGAACAATGTGGCGCAGGTGCAACTTCTATGGCACATAATGAAGTAATACACAATTAGTTTTCACCCGCAATGATATAAATTACGAATTAACGCTGAACATGATGTGACAAGGGCACACAGCTAGGAAATGCAGTACACAATTTAGTTGAGCACTCGCTTACAAAAATTAAATTATAAATTCAATCGATGAAAACAAGCAGCAGAAAACATTCAAAAGGAAGAATTTGTTTGATCGCAGCACATTTCAGTTGAGTTTTTAGGTGAGGGACGAAGCGAAGAGAGCCAGAACCAAACCGAACAACTCACTCAAAAACTTTATCCATTTCGAATAACATTTAAATATTAGTAACAATTTAACAACAATTTTTTTTCCTTATCTTTTTTCCGTCACAACGCTTAACTTAATACAAAACAATTATTTCGCATTTATTGCTCGCGAGAATTCGACGAAAAAAAATCACTGGGACAAAACACGCTTTCTCTTGTGCCTAATGAGAAGGAGAGAGGGGCTTTCAGGTTGAATTGTGGAGCGGGCACTTTCATCTGGCATAACGAGTTAGTTTTGGTCAGTAAGTGGCGTCATGGCTGTAAAACCTCACACTGCCATGGGACCTCGGGGGGAATATTTTCTACTAACAACTCAACGCGGTTGGAAGCGAGTTTGGTGAAGTCAAGTAAAAACCTCTTTGGATGTGGTACAGAGAGCCAGAGGGTGTGATGTTGCAAACTCAGAGTCTCCCTGTGTCACTTCCAACTTAATTTGTGCAGATGGTAACAAATAAGGGCGTGCCCAGTTAACAACGCAATCACGTGACTAAAATCACGCCTCTGAAGGAATGTTGTACATTTCGCCTGAAACTCGTCGTTTCACGAGGTGTATTTCTCCACACGGGTTCTGGCAAACGTCTTCGCTGGATGTGGCACTTTACAAAGTCTAGCTATTTACCTCCGTACTCTTGGTGTTCATGGAGGCTTCAGTACACGATTTAGGAGTTCCACTCTAGTGCAAAGTTATGAACAACACAGTAATCACTACTTCTGGCGCATTGTGTCTGCTGAATAGCCTCTTTTGTTCCATAGTAGTCCAATGGTGTTTGTACCAGTGTTTGGCCTGTGCTTCAGTTCAGTAACATTTAAGCGCAACCAATTCTGTACAATGAAACCTTCACCTTCGAATCATCAGTTCTCCTCTTGGATGTTTATACCTCTAAATCACGCGTTGGCTCAATTGAGGTGGAACATTTTACAATTTACATTGTTGTTTTGAGTCTTACGAGGATTAAACGGAAAATTCTCCGTGTGGTCAAATATTATGGAATATTTGACAAACCAGAATGAACCTGCCATTTCTCTGGCTGATCGTGCGCTTATGAAGTTCACGAGCCAACTACTGTAGTGTACTTCGGCCAATTTGGTTGTTTCTATGACCAATTGTCCAACATGACATCCTGGTTAGGGCTGGGTTCCTCTCTGTTTCATTTCTTTTGCTTGCCTTTTCTCTAACCATCCCTTACTAGTACATTAGCAAGGTACACGCTTTAACCTTCACCTAACTGCCCAACACTGTCAAGTTTCAAAGGAACGTTCAAAGATTACAGCCCCCCCCCCCCCACAGCGGACAACATCACGACAAAATAAGAGAAAAAGGTGTTTCTATCGAAAATATTACATTAAATCGACCTAAATAAACACTAAAAGTTGGGGCACAGTTTGAGAGTGCGGGAACCATAAAACATCTGTGGTCGGACCATCTGAAGGCAGCAGGCTCTATTTTGCATGTATCTGGGGGTCGAAACAGCTGAGTTTTTTTCAGGACCTGTAGCTTCTACTATTCACTAGCCCAGAGCGTGTTTACTTGAAGTGTCAAGTATTCGTTAATTGTCGATTACCCCTTCTCTTGCTGTTGAACTGTATGACAATAGATTTGAAACTTCCACTCTTCCCCCCCCACTTTCTCAAATTCTTCTATATATATATATTTTTATTCGTGTATGTTCGCTGAAGCTGGTACATGAATAGTTTGCGAAGTTGACGACTTTTTCATCCTTCTTTCGCTCCCTGTATGACCACTTTTTCTTTCTTTTGTGCCCCTTCTCCAGTTTGAACTGCCTCGTGGCGAACACTTGTAGGTTTCTTCTGTATCTTTCACCTTTACAATAATTTGGAACCAGTGACAGGTGACTCCACAGGGAGACTCGATGGTGCACCAAATGTCGCCAGAACCGCTGCCTCTCTCCATTTAAAAGGTTTTCTCCTTTCACCAGAACACTTGCAGACATCTGCCGGACGAAGGGGGTCATACCAAACTCCAACCAGCCTTGAAGATGACCCCCACGCTTCAAGCTCCTGAAGCCTGGACCACACGATGCTGTTTACCGAACTACTGACTGAAAGCCACTCTCCCGACCCCATTTTTGGCGTAAATGGAAGTTCAAACAACATTTAATCTTGTTTTACAACTTGTTCGAATTCCAACGCCCACCGAAAGGCGGGGAGAGGGAAGGAAAAGAACTAATAAGGAGGGGGGGGGGTGAATGTCAGATGGGATTGGGGGGGACAAAAATTATTTATAGGAAATAAAAATAAATTTAAATCTTCACATTCTGCTCCAACTCTGGTTCGAGCTCAGGGCATTACAAAAAACAAGCCTACACAGCGAAAATTGTGAGAAAAAAAAACGCAGTTGAAAAAAAATCACGACGAAAATTTGAGTTGAACTTCGAAGACACTCCCGAACACTCAAAACTTGGAAGATTTTTTGTTTTAACTCCTAATTTTTTGTTCAATAAATAAATAAATTTAATTAAAATAAAAATAATTTATATCTATTATATACAGCTTTTATACGATCATTACATAAAATCACTATATTTATTAATAATAGTATTTGTTTTTTTTTTGTCTCCGCTATTTACTAGGGTTTTCACTTTTGTTTACACATTCATGTGGTGAGCCAAGGGAGTGGCGAATGAAGGTTACCACTGATATGAAAAGCGAGTAACGCTAAACTACAACATCTAAATTTGAGGGTCCTTTGCCTCAAAACGACGACAACAACAAAGGAGTGGGGGTTAGCTTAATAGCGATAAATGAACTCGCCAGTTTGGAGAAAAATACATTGAGTTTGGTGCAACAGCAAGATGAAGGTATTGCCGGTGGCTGAATTAACGAACAATTCTGAAATCACGTTCACTAGTTATGTTTAAAATCACGCTAGTATCCTTTGAAATACCCACAGGCCAATACTTTCAAATACAGTGAATCGGGGCATTTTAAATTCCTTCAACTCCGCTCATCCCGTGAACTTTTACTGCTTTCAGAACTCTCAGAAACGTACGTCTGTGAGGCGTTGCAGCTAATATTCGTATTCATCACGATGTACCTTTGCAGAAATGCAAGTGCAGTTCAGTTGAAGGTGGATTTGCGCGTGAAAGGTGCGTTTGGTGATCTGATAATACTTTCAGGTTGAGGAAAAGTGGTACGAACGAGGCTACTAGTCATGTCATGGCTAGCGTTTGACTTATCGTTAGGCTTTTCGTAGGAAATCAAGAAACAACTCCATAGAATAGGAGGCGCTACAGGTTGGGGGGTCTTGCAATGTTTGGAGTCCTGTCTTTGGCTGTGAGGAAGTACTCCTGCACATACGGACTACAGCACCCTCTCCTTCTTCATTGGAACGACTAGGAGAGTGAATTGTGTGAGTGAGCCCCCGTCTAGAGTAACCCGCCTCTTTTAGCCCAACGTCGATCTGAGGTGAAACATCAAATCAAACCGATGAATTTGGCAGTACCGAAGTAAAATACGTTCTTTAAGTCCACTGGTGACCTCACAGTTACACTGTTCGCCATGGATCATCCCCAAGTACAAGAAATGAACCGAATTTCGTTCGGAAGCAATTAATGCCATTTGATAGCTCTTCCCTGAACTGCCCCTTAACTGTACAACTGTTTACACTCTAGAAACTGTAGAGGAATAGACGATAAGGGCCTTCTAAGCCCATCATTTTTGGTACATTGAAGAAACACACTGAACTCCTTATCTCTTTTGACTGCTTGCAGTTCTAGTGCACTTCGAGAACACATTTTAGGACGCTACAATCTGCGACAGTTTGCAATCAATTTGATTCGATTTGAACTACACTGAAACCTCTGCTCACCGGAAATATTCTCTAAGAGGTATAATTAGAGCGGTGTACTGCAGTCATCGTGCATCACAAGGATTTGTTAATCTTCTACTGATGGGATCACGCGCGTCGTGAAAAATGTGAAAAAAAATAAACGTCGCGACCCTTTCACAAAGACCTGGATGTTGTGAAAGTAAAATTGTTAACTCCTGCTACACTGCGACGAACGCATTACATATCTTATGAAACGTGCGAGAAAATGTGTTAGTTTGGCCTCCTGCATTAACCTTTTTGCTTACCGTTACAATAAAAGCTTGACACCTAAACACTCGTACAACCACCAACTAATTAACAACAACAACAAAATATGAGACAGCAGCTAGCTAAACAACAATAACTCCCTTGGCTTCACAGTTTAAGCTAAACACTGGAAAAAAGTACGTACAAAGTAAAAAATACACAAGTAATTATAAATGTCCATAATTTCTATTTATAGTTAGTTATAATGCAACATCAAGTTTTCACGGAAGTTTTCCTTCCTCATATGTTTTGGGACGCGGGAGAAAAAAAAAAAAAAGAAAAAGAACGTGGGTTTGAAAGCGCAGTCCAATAAATAAATCAATTTCCCTTCGACGAGAACTCTTTTTCGCACCTTCAAATAACTGACACATTTCGAATTTACGTATCAAATATTTTCTAAACTCTATTCAATTTTTGTTTTGTTGGAAAACTAGAGATTGACATTGAAAAGGCGGGAACCGAATACAATTTGCAGGCGAGGAACAAGATTCTTTTAACACGTGGGAATTAACGTTTATCTTACGATGAAAGCAGAGATTTTGAATGATTCAGTACCGTGTTTCACGAAGTACGCAGTTTTTAACTGTTAAGCATTTTTTACGACGGGTCAACAGTTGGCGGTTCAATCTAAAATTCGATTTTTTCGTCGACAAGAGGAAATATTTATAATAATAGCATACTCCAGGGCATCCCGTGACCACTATTTTCGTGAAGCATATATATTTGTTTATTAGAGGTTGTCGGGACCGTCAGATGGGATGACTGGGGGCTTAAGGGCGTTGGCAGGGAAGCGCCACATTCTATGATGAATCAAAGCAGCCAGGAGCTCCACTAAGGTGGCTAGCAGTCAGAGCTCCAAACTCGTGGCTGCAGGGCCAGAGGGTTATGTGTCTGGACATTTCCATCCCAAGCGGGTAACGTAATTTGCTGATATGCAATCGTCGTCTTAATTTTTTCAAAAGAACCATTTCTGAAGCACAAGCGGAGTTTTAATTTTGGGTTTACGCCACGCTATAATTGTAACAGTGCTGTACCGATTCCTAATCAGCATTGTACGTCTCTAATAACTACTAAGTTGTAGGTTACACCAGGTAAACCATAGCAGTCACATACCACTGTCTGCAGGATAGCTATTTTTCCACACTGAGCAAGTGTGTGCGCTCAAAATTGGATGAGGCGAATTAATAAGCCCAAAAACAAAAGGTTGGGCAGAATAGTCGAGGAAAGTTGAAGAGCCTGGTAGGTGCTCAAGTTTGTCACAGGGGAAATCATTTCCACTGCCAATCTATCAAATCTACCAGAACACAGCAACACTTTCACCAATGGAAAGGGACTGAAAAAAGAAAGGCTTACAGTTACTAAAATTCCTCAAAACTGCCGAGGCGTTCAGGAAAAAAAATTTGAAGGTCATTAGACCGCTGGTCGCATTGGTTCACTTAAAACAACTAAAACCTGGGCTTCGCCTGATTCTGGGAAACACGGCAATGTACGATAATTTGGACATTGCCTGCCACGAGGACAGAAATTTAAGAAGAAGTCAGGTCTGTGAATATACACCCTAAATTAAAATGGGAATGTGTTCACTTAGGCTTTCATTTCAAACTGCATTTCTAGCCGTTGATTTTACTTAAAAGTACAGAGCCAGATGCCATTATTTGAATAATTTGGACGACTGGTGGAGACAATGATTATAGTTCTCACCATTAAATCAACAACATGACGTCTTTCAGCGATTTTCTTGCATTTTTAAAAACCGCATACTTCATGAAACACCCTTTGAGCCTTTGAGAAACGAACATGTGTTATGACTTTCACGAAATTGGTAGCTATTCAGTATTTTGGTTCCCATTTATAGTCTCGTGTAGTCTTTGAATAATTCGCCACAAGGGGGTGATTGTCAGAAAAGCTTTTCTTCTTCTCTTTAAGTTTTATTTCACAAGTCAGTCAATCCTTATCCATTCCAAAAATTGAAACCACGAACTGCCCTCCACAGTCCACCCTCAGAGCTTTGAAATCACCCCTACTGTGAAAAGAAATAGAGTTATACCTTCCCCTCACACACATTTATTGGTTTCTTGATGCTGCAGTCAGAAGACCTCACACGGCCCTTTTCAACTCTTCCAACAAAATATACTAACAGAATCGAAAAATTAGGTTTCAATCACGATTTTAATTTTTCTAGTCGCAATGTCCTGAAATGCCGGGTCTGCTGGTATTTTTGTGAAGGACCTTGTTTGCCCTCTTATTGACTCCAAGGCCCTCGTCGCACTCGCTTCAGCATCCGCATAACGCAAAATTACACTTTAGTCTCCCAAGTACATCATTTGGCTCAAGAGGCCAAAAACTCAGACATCTCTTGGCAAGTCAGTCCCTCAAATTCAGGATTGATTCGGCTGATTCCTGCATCACCTCACAAAATTCACGCGACTGTTACATTGGAGCGGCTGTAGCTATGAATAATGATAACAACGAAAACGATGTGCACAGGTTCCACAGAATCCTTCCTTCCCTGGATGCGGACCCCGTTTTTTGAAGAACTGGGCAAATATGTACTAGTGTCTGTAGCGCAGTCGACTGGAATAACCTTAATAGATCGCAATATTCCTGTCTTAGCTCAATGAAACAAAACAAACCTGTCTTCAGTGTCTCCCACCATTTATCTGTTCTGAATTTATTTTGTCTACCAATCTCCGAAGGCAACTCCTGGCAGTCTTAACAACAGGCCTCTTTAATGCTCTGCGTCAAGATGAACCTATAACAAAGCGAATTACCCTCCCTTTTTCTGTTTAGTGCAAGATCCAGAGCTTGCTGGTGCATAAGACGGTTTTGAAATTCGTACCACCGTTTAACAGTAGAAGCTGGGACATTGTGTGATGAGGTCAAGACAAAAAAGGCCGCAGAGAACTTTCTACTGGACAGACCTTTACATTAAGAGGATCGAAAGGTTTCAAAGACTTAAATTTTTGAAGGAACCTAGAGGAGATTTAATTGTGAAGTCAACTAAAGAGGAAGAAGAAGAGCTTTCGAGAGACTGACGAATGGTGTGTGGTGGATGTGTTAGGTTGGCTTTTCATTTAAAATAAAGAAAGAACTAAATTAGTGCCATTTGTAATGAAGGCGCTTTGATGTGTTTGGGTTCAAAGCAACTATTTTTTCGTTGAAAGGCCAATTTAACAAAGTTACAAAGTATTACCAAATTCCACAAAATTACATGTTTTTTCTGTGAAACGTGGGAAACGGGATTTGAGAAGTTACAACACAAAGTACGAGAAGATTAGTACACGATTAGATATTTCTCTTGTAGAAACCCGCTAGGAACAATTTCACAACAGGAACCGTTGAATAAATTTGACATTTGAATAAAACATTATCTTACCCAAGCTCAACAATACACCGGCAGATTAATAACAAATATAAAATCGAAGGCAAGATGTGAAACTATAAAACTATAATACCCTTTGATATAATTTTTTTTCTTCCTCTAATCAAACCCCGTAATTTTGTTCGCCCTTCCGGTATAATTCGAGTTGGCCTGACGTAACTGAACAATCAAAATGAGGGGAAAAAGTTGGAAGATTTCCTCACTTAACTACCTCCACTTCGTAGCAGTCCGAAGAGATAAAAAGCGTTCGACAATAAAACGATCGATTTCACAACTTTGCACAATTTACACAAATAAATTTCAAATTAGTTTTGACCGAACATTTGACCCACCACATTCCCCTCCCACCCTTCTACGTACGGGACAAATAATAAGAATTTCGAGGGAAGATGAAAGGCGAGCAGTTTGAGTTCTTCAACTTGACAGCTCTGAGCCACGTATGCAACGCACATTGTCAGCGCTTGCCGAGGGAGTTTCGGACGACGAGTCTCAACCAGCCAAAGGTGGGATATGAGAACCAACTTACTCACGGGAAGTAGTAAACGAAAATGTTAAGGAAGGGACACGAGATTACATACCTCCACGATAATATAAACACCAGTTTCAGGTGCCACACTACCATCAGAACACAAATCAACATAATTATGTTTTATGTTGTACAACGACGACTTGAGGCCTGCAAACGTAACGACCTGTCGTGGTAATCGGCTCTCCCGTATTTTCCTCTCTTCAAATCCACTCTACCTTGTATGCTTGTAGAACTAGATTACAGTCATATACTGACGGAAGACTTTAGTGTTTGATAGGTCTCTCTTCTTGGCTTTCACAGGTCTCTGAGGTTGCGGATGCCCACAAATAAAACCTTGGTCGCAGAGGCTTTTAATGCGTGTTATTAAATCGTTTTGAGGTTCTGTGTGTGTAGGAGAAAGCAATACAGCGACGAGACATTAGTCGCGTGAGAGCTCAGAAACACGAGATCGGGAGACAGAACGGCCCTTTGGAGGCTTCCAAGGTCACATTGAGACCTTACAACTCTCGAGAGTTCTTGTTTGTACATAAATCAAGAGGCGTGAACAGCACTTATTGAGATGGTGTGGAGCAAAGCGTCATTATTTCTCCTTAGTTGCTCCACTTTGATGAAGAGCAGAATTAGATGGATCAGAGCACTCATCATGGAGATCCAACTTAGGATACATGGTCCTCATTACACTACTGTTGGGAAGGGCAGGGTGAGCTTCTTAGCAAAATTAAAAGAAACGTTTGAGGAAAATTAGAAAAAAATCAATTTTACGCACTTATTGAAAAGAAAAAGTGAATTACCACGGAAAAAATAATGTAACTGTCTCACCGCAGCAAATGAGAATTCCTCAATAAAAAAATATGATAAAAAACTAACAAAAAAACAGCGGTATTGCTGATAAAGTAACTCAAGAGTCAAACTCCGAATGATGCTTGGAACAGCTTGGCTGAGTACAATCATCTTATAAGTCTCTTAAAGAAAATCGCTTTTCCCCTTTTCACGCCTTTGCTCCGCAAGTTGTCCCAGGCAGCCTTATGATTTGATGTTTCAAATAGAAACCTTATTACCTGGTATTATTCACAGATCTCTCACAACCTCTGGCCTCCTTCAAAGTCCATTTTGGAAAAAACTACACTGAGATTAGCAGAAAAGTTATTCCACTTGTGACCAGACGACGGGTGATCTGTCCGTGATGCGCCTGTTTACCAAGGTACAGTTGTAGCGTTGGTATATTCCATCCATTGCCTTTTGAAGGAGCATAGACTGAGTCGATTGCTACGTGAAAACAATCTCTGATAACGTACATTGAAATGATCTGTTCAAGTACCACAGACCCAATCTGTTTTTCATAGGTTTACTGTAATGTGCCTAGTGTGTGGTAGTAGAGCAGTCTGTCGAATAAAACTGAAGCCAGTTTGCCTCGTCCACACCAAGTCAATTATCATGAAACACCCCTCACTGAAACATCATACGAGACGATCAGCAGTGATGCACTGCGAGTAAAAGATCACAGATCTTGAAGACCGGTATCCCAAGGATGAGAACAAGTATTGTCTGAAGTTGCTGATTGTTTCACAGCGCAACGCTCCAAGCGTTTTCCAGTCGTTTACAACCTATAACTCATAGTATACATTTACACTTCTCTCAGCTAGGGTATCCCATGTTGACCAGGAAACTTGCCACATAGAAATGAGGCACAAATCTGTAATCGTATTCCCTATATTTTCTTCACATGAATTCTCCACAAGCACCAAGCCCGTCCAGCACCTTCAATACCCACAGATGATGCTGCTAGCAACTCAACGTGACTCAACTTGCCTGACATCCCTTTTGGTACCACAGATCTAGACATCCCAGAAAGACTATTCATCCAGGAAAGGGGTCACTTTTGCACATTGCCGAAGGGTGGAAGAGGTGGAGCATTTTAAACTTAAGTTCTATTCGTTGTTTCATTCCTCGAATCGAGACAACGGTTCAAAGCATCTCGTTGCGCCCGAACGATTGAAAGTTTTTAAAAAATATAGACAATACATGTGCCACTGGTCACAGCCCAAGAAATCTTTCTCAGGAACAATAGGCGTATTACTAAGAACGATAACCTGAATCGGAAGTAAACGGGGGTTGAGTTAAGTGAAGCCGACTGAAGGGAAGATAACCACAGCCAGTTGAACACTTCAGCTGCCAATCTACAACGAAGAGTAGAAAGAGTTAATTAAACGATAGTTTCTCCAGAAATTGCTAGCTACATCAACGCAACCCCTCAATATCATGCGGTGTAAGCCACACTACCACATTGTGTCTCTGAAGATTTCTCAAATGTCTTACAGATCGTTTTTAGAAACAATAGTCACTTGAAGGTAGAGAAAACGTACATACCTAATTGAACGCATTTTTCGAAGTAAAAGATGTTCTAAGAATGTTTCATGTTTCCTCCTTCAAATGTAAGCCCTGCAATAAAATATATTCGTCACTCGAACGATCAATTGAGTCACGAACTCCGTGTAAATAAATAGGATTAACTTACAGGTTCGCTAGTTGACGCGAGTATACTATCAGGAACGTTACATAAGCTCGTCTTGACATCAAAGTCATCTTCCTGAAAATCATTGGAGACAATTTCAACTTACATCAGAATCACTTGCTCTTTCTATTGGTATTTAGGCAAAAAACGGTTCGCATGGCACATGGACTAAGACAGGTCTGTTTTCTTATTACGATGACTGTTCCTCAACACTCATAAGAGAGTTCATTCGATTGTAATGGAGGTTGTGGTTTCGCTAGCATGTAAAGCACTTGCTCACTATTGTAGGGGCAACTACAACGGGGAGCACGTTGTTTCCTTATCACTGGATGGAGAGTATATGAAAGCAATGATGTGAGGCCTCACCTCGCCCAGTGGTCTGGCTCAACCCACATTCTCCTAAGGCGCTAACGAATGTTGGGTTAAACTCGTACCTGTCAATGCCCAGCCATCTAGCGCGGCAAGTTATCGTTCAGTGAAGAGGTTTACATGAAGTTTGAACCAGTCTAAGGGTAGATATTTTCACGAATGAGAATCTACCGCCACTAACCCATTTTCCAAGAACGTGTTTTACCATGAAAAACACATAACGAGCTAACGACCATACCGTTTTTAGTGTCCGTTACTTTAGGTCAGTTGCTCACTTAAAAGGTGGCAGGAGAAGTGCTGCTTGCTTCCCACGCCCGCATACTGTGAGTGGCAGGGTCTCTTCTCCTAGTCCGGGATCAGAGGGCCGAAAGTGTTGACCAATTAGTTGAAAATTAGTGAAAAGTCAGTTCTCCGCTCTCTGTGGAGTATGAACTAAGCAAACTCAACGAAACTGCCAAAATGTGACTTACTAGTTGATTGTTACTCTGATCTCTGGACTGATCGGAAAACTTGTTTAGATGAGATAATATTGTAAATACTTGTACAGTGGTATAAAAGCTCACTAGTAAGGTTAGCCATACTATTCTGTGAACTCGCAGAATTATCAATTATCATCATCATTAATTATATCAATCAGTTTCGTCACTTTTAAAAAAAAGAAATTCGTATTTTATTCATTTATTATTAAGCTGTTCTTCTTCTAATTACTGATTTCAGCACAAAAGTTGGGTCCTCTGTGTGGACACCACATTTTGAAGGTAACAAATACTATTTCATAATTCATCGAGTGACTGAAGAAGCGATTGACGCCATTTTCAACGGTGAACTATTACTCTTTTATGAGTAGCAGATAACATATTTGTAGGAACTCGTTCACGCCAACGTCAATTTATACCATATACATTTCATATGTCCACTAGTACATCAAAATTTGACTAATTTGAACCTGCTCTGCTGACATTGGGTGACAAGTAACTAAATTGTGTGGCAAAAGTTACTACTATCAACTAAATAGGTCAAAATTTGAACGTACGTTAATGGCTAAGGAACAGCAGAGCTAATGGTCAGAAGTAGCAGTTGTGTTCAGAAAGTATATGCCAACTCCTCCATCCTGATGCATGTAACCATCAACTAATAAGTCAAATGTTGACATTTTTATTGAGCCACCATTTTCTTAATCGATACTCCAAAATTAGCAGAGAACTGATTTTTCACTAAACATCAAAGGGATTTTCAGAAAAAGTATTTAGCAACTTCCTGCAAGGGCTGTAAGAGTTCTAACCTGATGAGTGTTATAGGACAGGCCGAATTAACGGCCCATCAGCTTAATGTATTCGTTAGGAAAAGTCAAGGTTGTCAGACTCCCTTTATTAGCATGTTGCTAGTGGGTTTTCAGCCCAACAACCGTCTAGTTGGCAATAAATTTGCCCTGCCGCCAATATGCAAACCCTGGGCTCGTAGGGCGTCCACGTCTCAAGGAGGCTGCATTTGTTCACTGATGCCCGAGCAAAGACTGTGAAGCGCCGTATGGCCACCTTAGAGTGATGTATCCCCTATGTACAGTCATCAAATAAGGAAACAGAGCTGATGGATCCTGCCTCTGCTCGCTGTGGCAGGATACACACTAATACGCGTACTGTTCCATAATGGGGCAGTTAAACACGGTGTGAGTCGTGTCTTTTACCTGCCCACTGGCAGGCATTGAACTCCGTTTGTCTGAAAAACATCAAACGAGCGTTGAAACCTCCATGGCCCGACAGCAACTGGGTGGCTGGGACCAATGTTCCAACCTATCTTGGACTGAGAAGCATCGCAGTGTGAAGGCGATGGGCAGTGGTTTCTGCATCAAACTCAGCTTGCCACTGATCCGAGATCCACTGACACGCCAGTGCAGGGACCACTGAGTTCAGCTCCCCACTGAACAAGTTCAAGCTATCTCTTCTGATGTGGGACTTGATCGTCTCTAGAACGAGGAGAAGTTAGGAGAGTTCTACACCATCCCTCTGGTGGGGAAATGAAGAATGTACATCGCGCACATGAGAAGGTTCCTAATTGTTTAGCAAATGTGCTGACTGACTCCTATTAAAGGAACCGGGCGATCGTGGTCACGTGGATAAGACATTGTTCATAATTCTCGACGTAAAGTTGAGGATTGTGGATCAGAGCTCCGGCGCGATTGCCGTAATTTTTGCCTGAGTCAGCAGCTCTTCAAAAGCATCTCCAAACTACCTCAGTACGCAAGTAACAAACGACAATGTCAGTAAGTACCCAGTTAGTACTTGGTACTGGCCAGTACCACTCAATTGAAGCAACTTATACTCACACTTGAACTATCCACAAATAAAATATATACGATATACCCATAAATCGTAATTTTGAATTATCAATTAGTTATAACTTTCACACAATTCGTTTTTTTTTTTTCATTTTAATTTTATTGCGAAATACTTAAGTGACCGACGACTTACATCTTTGCACAGTAAACTTTGATGGGTAGGGTCAGTGTAAGTTTTTTCAACAGCGCCTGCAAAGAAATAATAGAAGTCAAATTAACTGTACTGCATTAAGACACAAACACAAGAAATATGTCACATGGCACTAAAATGTCACATTGGGGCTTTCTTTAGAGAAATAACTGGACAACTTCGCGCAGAATAGTGCATTGAGTAGCCAGAAACTAGTGCAACTGCGAATATCGTGGGCTGCATATCATATTTCAAAGCAGAACGATCAACTAGGGTATGGTTTGTATCGTTGGATCGAATTAAAACATTCAATGCTTCTTCAAAAAAATAGTTTTTTTGTGAATCAGTGAGTCTGAATTGGTGGTTAATCCGAAATTAATTAAAGTGTTGAATCATATAGTAGTAATTGCCTGTTGCGGCAGTAAAGGGGGAAGACTTTTCCTTAGAAGAAATGAGGTATTTCGAGAAATGCTAAGAAATTACTTACAGGAGTAAGAATCCATGCAGAAGCCCTCTTCCTGTTGGGAACTGCTGGAGATGCAATGAACCATCGGGCAGGACTGCGACGACGAATGAGACGAAGAGGCGTCAGGCGGTGAGCCGGACCGCCGCATAATCGAAGACGTCGTCACTTCTTGATCAATTGGACTGAGAGTCGTCGTATCTGGCGGGCTTCCCGAAAAGCACGAAGACGTGTTGTACATCGCCCCACTACTTGTTGCTACCACTAAAGCAGGGCTTGAACTAATTTGCAACACTTGGTTTTGCGTTTGCGTTGACACCGAATTTTTTTTGTCGACAACATAACCGTGTTTGTCGAAGCTATTGACTATAAGATTTGGCTTGTTCTCTCTGCTGTTAACAGAGAAACCAACTTTTTCCATGCTCCCGAGCACACAATTATTTCTCGAATTTTCGGTATTCATTACAATTTTATCGTTGTTTGGGCTCAAGATGAAATTTTGTTTATCAGACGCCAAAATGAAATTGGGCTTGTCGTTGAGAATGAAATTCTGATTGAGATTCAGCGAAGACGTTGGTTGACTTTGCTGATTGGAAACAGTTGTCGTATGTTGAACAATGGTAGTATTCTGTTGAAGCACAGTAGTATTTGAAGTATTGGGCTGCTGGACGACCATGTTTTGAGGAATGTAGTCCTGATTTCTGCTCACTTGGGTCGGGCTCACGTTCAACATTGGACTCAATTGCCCGCTGAACGTGTTATTGACGACAAATTGATTAGGCGATCCAAGAAATTGGTTGTTTTGTAACACTTTGCTCGTTGATTGGCTGCTAGGAGCCCGCACGACCATTCCAGGAGTGAGGAGGTTCTGCCCGCTGCTGAAGACGCTCGTATTTTGCATTGGCGTCAAAACGTTGAGTTGCACGGCATCTTGCAAAATAGTTCCATCTGACATGACCATTCCGCTTACTCCAGCTGGCAAGATAAACTGTTGAATGGGAAAATTTTGAACTAGATTCAAAGGTTGTATCATGTTGGTGGCGATTAGTGGTTGCGTGCCAGCAAAGTTGGTTTTACTAGGGAGTATAGTGAGGGCTTGAAGCATTGGAGCAGGATTAAGAGATTGCGGTTGTTGCTGAACCACAACGTTGTTAGATCCTTGAGGGGACAGGAGCATCGTAGTGTTGCTGACTGGAGACAATTTCCGCCTCTTGAGCGAAGCTACTTTTCTTTTAGAGTCAGGGGATAACATGCCACTGTCATCGAGAACCTGATTTTGCATGACATTTCCTACGATTTGAGGGAGTTGAACGGTATTGATTCCATCCACAACTGCAACACTCGGTTGCAAAAGGAGCGGCCCTGGAAGTGTGTTGACCAATACAGCAGGTTGATTGAGCACTTGAGACGACACACTAATTTGACCACCACTGGTTGGGCTGGTTGTAGCGATTTTAGGCGACGTTCCCGATTGCGGGGGAGAAAGCAGTGACGAATTGGCGACTATCAACTGACCGTTTGTTGAGACCAATATGTGCTGTTGATTGCTTCCGCTTGATTTCCCTATTTGAAGTGGGTCCTGCTGTGAGAGCCCTCCAGAAGATCCAGCAGGGGAAAGTGCCATAGATGAGCCTTGAGACGACGTGCGAGACAAGGAAGGCGAGATTTCTCCGGACATAGGCTTTTGCAGCCCTACTTGATTATTAATGGTAACTGTCGCTGTGTTGGCTCGTCCCGCCAGTACAGACGTCACGGTGTTGCTGCTTACTGTATGACCTGATGCCATGGTGGTCACAACAGTCGTCAACACCTCCATGCAATTACTACTCGGAGCACTATGAATATCTACTGGACTCCTGTTACTTGTACTAACTGTAGCACCCTGAATTGGGCCACGCTCATCTAGATTTCGCTCAGACAGAGTTGAACTAGGCTCTTCTACTATTTTTTTCCTTTCTAACGACGAATCTGGAAAACGACTAGCTGTCCGTAACTTTGGTCGTGGAACGTTACATTTCATCATATTGCTTGCTAATTGCACACCTTCGACAGGAGGGATATTTGGATTTTGGCGGGATATGGTGCTATTTAGCAACGCTGTTTGTTGAGCTAAGTAACCGGTAGGATCATCCATGAAACTTGGCTGTTCAGCAGGAATTTTCATTCCTTCTACAGGACTCACAATCTCATCAGGATACCTCTTCCTGACGATTTTCGGCTGCACTTTCTTCTTGTCTGAGTTCCACGACGTGGTCGCTGTAAAACTCGCCGGATTATGTCCAGGGGGAACTCGTTCGAAGGTAGCGACTGAAGTTGACTGCTTATTTTGCTGCCAAGGCGGCGTTCGGTTCACAGTGACACCTGGTGGTGCACTGCTTACTAGCGTGGGGTCGTGCAAAGGTACTTCAGCAGCCACAGGTTTCCTGTTGAACTTCAGCTCGTACGTTTGTTGCGAGGGTCGCTGTTGCGGCTCACAAAGAACCTGGAAAAAGTTTACGATAAATTAATAAAATTTTCTGATTCACTTTTTGCAAACAAAATAAAACTCTATCCAGCTCACTGCTATCTGTCATACTTTCTCGGATAGCAAGCCACAAATGCCCTCAGACTAATTCTACTGTCTGGGGCTCACGAGCCAATCACTAAAGCAGCAAGAACTCAACACTAGCCTAAACACCCCCCCCCAACAACAACTTTAACTTCCCAATGCCTCAAGCGCCCAATGTTGTTTATCCACCTTATTCAACATCGCCATTAACCAAATTCCTCTGAATTGATAATTACGAAGGGGATTAATGTTGAGTCAAATTTCCACAAAGAGATCGACACTTATAGCTTAATGGGTAATGCAGCACCCCATTGATGTGAAGGAACCCATGAGGAGCCCTAACAATCAACATTGTTCATTAAACAGTTACCACTACAATGACGAAAACCATATTTGAATGGGGGGGGGGGTATTACAACTACAAGAGCTCTAAAACCAATAGGGCAGTGGGGCATTGGATCTGTCAAAACAGGAGCTGTGGGAAAAAGACGACAGCTACCCAATACGTGCGACCACAGCAGATAGTGATGATGAGCCACTGAAAATGTCCATGCAGCCAACTATTTTATAACTGGCTCCACAAAGGGGGGAGGGAGCTGGCAAATTTGCGCTAGACTTGCTACTGAAGTGTTACTGGCTCGCCTAAGGTTGCTATCCACTTTATAAGGGCCTAAGAAATTAAACTAAGCCAAACCAGAAAAATTACACCAGGTAGCCTTAACATATTGACATTCGACATGTTAAAGACAAAGACAAACTGTAATTGACGACATACCTGTTGAGTAGGCTGCAGAGGAGGCGATGGATCGGTAGAAGGAGATGGCTGGGTGAAGCGAGATCCATCGCTGTGATGATATTGAGGAGGAGCGACAGGTGGGAGAGGTCTTGGACTCACACTCGAATTAGCATCTGGATACCTATAACTGACTCCACACATCCCATCAATTCCTCCAGCTGGAAGTTCTTCAGGATAACCATTGGAAATCTGTGCTTTGGGCTGGGAGCAGCTCGTTCCTTCTCTCCAAGGCTAAAACAAACAAAAAAAGTAATAAACTAACTTAAACATCTCTTCATTATCGCCAGACGAAGCTTAACGTACCAAGTGGTGCAGGGGAAACGGAAACCACGCTGTAAGACAAGAACAATGGTGAAGAATCTATCGTGAAACGAGGAAGTGGGAAAAGTGTGCACTTCAATTATGAGGAAATGGGGATTAAAAAGGCAGTGAGACTGTGAATACTAATTGTGTAAAGGCCCACTGTGGTGTAGTAAGAGAATATGCAAGCTGCTGTTCCTAACGAGTGGGGGAGGGTTGTTCTGAGATTAGCTTCGGCTCATATCACAACCACGCTGTGCTGCTGGTGTTGTTCCATTTATTTATTTAACGTGCTCTAACGCTCTTCACGGACGCCGAGCTAATGCTTCAGCTCTCAATCGCTTTGTGTAATACAACTACGAGTGCGATCTTCTAGCTTACCCGCGCAGCTTCCCTCAAACACACTCTCCAAAGGGACGCGTGAAGATGCAGTGTCCCCATGAAGCTTCGTAATCATGAGGGCTTGATATTTATACAAGAGGGAGTGATGTTACAGGCACAATTGGTGACAATGGAATGGAACAAGATCAAGCTTCTTCGGAATGTCGAAGGGAAAGGAGCTCTAAACGAGTACTAGAAGAACTAAACACTGAAATTGAATTAGGAAGATAAGGCAAAGGAGAAAGGGTACGGAGCTGTCGCCACACAGTCATTCCATTCGAGATTGGGATCTTGTACAGACTGAACGAACCTTGTGGAAAGACATCACTGTTTATCAAGTGGCCTTATTATTGCTATAGACCCTGGAACCATAATGTTACATATCTACAATCCGTTTACCCCATTTCTTTCTTGACAACAGGGATATTTCACATCATAGGAGCAGCAATTCCTACCCTCATACTCCTCTAGACTGAGAGTGTATGAGAAACACCTCACAGGGCCAGGAAAGGGGTATTTGCTGAATGTTCTTAATGGCGTATTAGTCGTCGTGATCTGGAATGTAGAGGATACACACTGCTCCTGAATGTAAAGACGTTGCTCAAATTAACTGAGAAACTAACAATCTTGACATGTTAGCTACAACTCTTACAGTCACAAGGTTATTGATGTCAGCTATTTAGCTGTTAAGGGTGTTGAGCAACCAAAATAATTGACCTTGGTTGAACCAGCGAGGCTTAAGTTACCAGCTGATTGATCAGAAAGTAGGATTGAGATACACCACTTCATCTATACGTGACATTTTTGTTATTCAGACGCTGAGTAATAGTTTCTTATACAACGAAGTTTTTTGATCGCACAAAATGACAATGTTGCGAAGGTCAAATGAGCCAGCTAAAAGTAGACGCATTCCCAGTAAACTTTAGAAATCTAAATGTCTTACCAGGCCATTGAATGACAATTGTTCCTTGCTAGCTTGCTCTCTTTGAGAGAGCAGCTGAGAAACTGAAGGTTGAGTGGAGCACATTTTCCTCTTCTTCTTTCGCAAGCCATCTAAAATTGAAAATTGCAATCGTTGAGCAGCATGAGTGTTTAATTATAAACAAGCTTTTATAGGAGAAGGATTTGACTATAGTAGATCCCAAGACAAGATCAACAGGTCTGTAACGATTGCTCACATATCAGTCATAATTCTAGCGCAATAACGGGGTTTCTCTAAAAAACTGGAGTAGCAACTGCTCCCAGACTTGTGGATGGTAAGGAAGGGACGTCTTTTAAATCAGTTTGTTTATAACACAAAACACAGTGGATGTATGTAAATTGTTCTGCACTCGCCTATGTCTACTGACCACTTCCTCACTAAGGACATCAAAGTAAATTTCAGTGAGTTGAGGTGATAGTCCAGGAATCCTGTACCTTCAATTAATGCTCACCTCTCCTTTCCCACTTGATCTTATTAATAATAAATTTTTCATGAATTGTCAAAGGACGGTAAACAGTGCCAAAGTTTTGTTAGGCAGTACGTTATTCACGTAGTAATCAAACCAGTCAGATCTGCGACAACCACGAGACGAACCACCCAATATAACTCCAACCCACGATGAAATATAAAGAATAGCCCCTAAATAAGAATTATAGTTGCGAAGACAAAAGGAATTATTAACCGCCACAAACAGGGCGAGCGGAGGAAGCAAATGATTAAATAGGGCACTCGACATTCTGATAGGGAAAGGGATTGTAGCTTGTGCGATTGAGCCAGTAATACCGCTTTAAGTTTATTGCGTTTTCTACAGCTTTTCAACGTATACTATTCAAAGATACCAAGCTTCCTTTAAAGGGCCAGGGAGTTCATTGAGAGTGGGACGTGCAATTTAGAGAGGTCACCAACTCCCTAATTGTGCTTTGATAAGAAGCATGAGAGTAGTTTCAAGCCAGCCTAGAACTCATTACAGGAGCTACTAGGACCTAAATTGTTACCTGGCACTCCAAGAGATCGTGGATGTACCTATGACTATGTATTTTCGGCATTCTTTCAACAGTATAGCCATTAAGAGCATACATTTCAGTGAGAAATACTGAGGTATATGGGCTAAGAAGAGCTCCCTCTAGGGCCAGTTCTGAAGACAAGTGATCACTTGATGAACCATTTTCCTTCCATAGTTAACAATAATAGATCATTAGAGCAGTTCTTTGCCAGCAACTCCACCAGTTAGCACAGTGCTACGGAAATGTTGAGGTTCATCTATCAGAGGATGGGTGACCAGGTCTAACCTGGCACTGGAAATGGAAACAACAACCAAGAATGGATAAGGTTGGAAAAAGTTCCTATTTGTCCTTGGAACAGTTTTCATGCCTCTGACCCTGCTGGCCTCGATTCATTTGGGCTTAAACTTTTGGAGCCGACCCAGTAGATGACGAGCTTTAAACAGTCGATGCTCCCCCAGAGAACACTGAAAGAGGGTGCACTCTGATGGTAGGTTCATAATGCAATTCTACAACACTGTGAGTGGGATGGAAAGACTACTTTCACGCTATTCCATTTCTGTCACAGAGGGCGTTGTTCTTTCCGTGTGAAAATAAAATGACTTGCACACTGTCTATGCTAGGCTGAGGGCTTTCATTTTTTCACCAGACACCTCTTATAAACCCAATTTTATAAAGACGATTGTTACGGAAATGGCATTTTGAAGACACAGTTCAACAAAACTAAATACTTCGCATTTCCAAATGACAATAAAGTGAGTGAGGCTAAATGTTATTTTTTCAATACACAGAATCCCTGACAACTGTGACTTACCATAACGGCTATCTAAACTCTCCAAGGATGTCGACTGACTGAGAAGTTTCCTCTTGTGATTGCAGAGTTTAGTTAAATCCCCAGGAGCAGCCACAGGAGCTGTCCACGGTCTCGTTAGCACCTGAGAAACAAAAAAGCGATTTGAAAACAAATTGTTACTACTAAAAACATTCATGACTTCCAAAGAAATAAAAAAGATTGAAATTCTAATTAGGAACTCCCAGAGTTAATTCCTTAAAGAAGCGCAGACAGAACTACAGTCTCATCTGCCCAGAACTCCAACTTTTATTACCTGTAATAAACTGGATGAAGGATACTACAGGAGGACTGACATAAAAAAAAGCAGAATCCCCTTACCCTCATTCATTTCTATGCCATGGGGAGCACTACTACTTCTCGGAAGGACCTTGGTCAATATCCACACTGGTCTACCAACTTGATGAACTAAAGCAGCTTCCTCCCTCGTCCACACACCCAGCAATAATGATTTGGATCAAGCTCACCGGCTATCTCTAATATATCCCATAGCCCCATTTTGAACCGCATAAATATCATTACAGATGTTTATTATAGAAACTACCAAAATAATGCAACCAAAATTTTCGGGATGTTTTGAGCTATTTTATAATAAACAAATGCGCCGATTGAGATAATAACTTCAAAGCCACTTGATATTAACAGCAATTGTCGCGGTGGGAAAAGACCGGGACTTTATGTGATTTATATGGGGACGGAAAAATCCCATGCCTGCGTAGCACGAAGTAGGCAATATTTACGGTTTTTTTTGGAAGTAACTTGTTGACGGCTAGGATCAATGGAACATCAGATTGATTGTCAATTTCGACGGAATTACATAACCGAATTTCAACACCCTCCGACTCGCGAGTGCTCAGACGGGGCTCAATAAGAACCTCTTTACCTTTCATAACGGCAAAGTTTCCTTCAGAGAGTCGCCACTTGAAGATTTATTACGTGATATCGGAGTGGTAAAACGACGTTCTCTTTTCCCTCAGTTTTTCAAATAAGCGTCAGCTTCTTCGCCTCAATTTACGCGGTCTACAAAGGAAAGTGATGCTCTCTGGATGTCTTCTTAGTGGGAAAGGATTTTTATTAAAACTGAACGCGGGTGGAGGTTAGTTGGTGTAATAACGGATATTTCGAGGTCGGCCGACAGGTGAGTTCTACTCCGCCCCTCGAGACACCTGGCTTTTTTTTTCTTTCTTTTAACGCGTTGTAATTAATTCGAAGCGGCAGGAGAAGAGCTCAGTATTCATGGCTCATTAACAGTAGCTCATTTATATGTACACGGGCAAACATTATTATTCGAAACTGCTGCAAATTATTCATAATAACGAGGAGTATTTTCTGACGGTTTCCTTTTCTTCGAATGCTGTCATTCGTAAATTGGAAACAGCGAGACGGGTCGTGTAAAAGGATTTTAAAAATAAATCCGTGCGAGGCTTAAGAGTCAAGAGGTGTAAGGAAATCAGGGGATGCCTTTTTACTTTCCTTGGCTCTACGAAGTAGAAAGGAAAGTTATGTAATCGGCTGAAAAAAAAATTTTGAGTTCTCTTCAGATCTTTACGTTTCAGACCCTCCTGAGTCCGAAAAACACTATTTGGGAAAATGGTCTGTGTGTGTGTCTGTGAACGTATTTTAGAGAAAACCACCGTACCAAATCAGCTCAAACTTGATATCTAGCCCGCAAGTTACCATAGGACGCCAAAATAAGGGTATGAACAAAATCCACCGGAAGTTAACTATAGTTATCATAGTGATCAAAACACCTAATTTTTTTTTCTCAAAAACGGCTCAAATTATTTTGATTAAATTGTTAATATTGGTAGCTCTTGATAAGATAATTATACCATAAAAATCCCATTTGTGGGAAATTGACGAGAGCAGCACAATAAATTACCAAAACTTTAGACGAAATCGGTTTTAGCGCGGTTTTTAGAGAAAACAACCGTACCAAATCAGCTGAAACATGATGTCTAGCCTACAGGTTACCATGGGACGCCAAAATAAGGGTATGGACAAAATCTACCGAAAGTTAACTATAGTTATCATAGTGATCAAAACACCAAATTTTTCTTCTCAAGAACGGCTCTAACGATTTTGATTAAATTTTTTATATATATAGCTCTCAATAAGACAATTATACCATAAAATTCCCATTCGTGTGATAATGACGAGAGCAGCACAATAAATTATCAAAATTTTCGAAAAAAGCGTTTTTAGCGCAGTTTTTTTCTTATAAACTCCGCTGGAATTTTTGTAGAATGTTAAAATAAATTAGTATTGTAGTCCAATGCAATACCTAAAGGGTGAGTGTTTAAAAACGCTCATGAGATACATGGGGCTCACTCCAGAAATTCCTGAATTTCAACTACCTCCGTTTCGCTTAATACCAGTTCTAACAGTTATTATCCAATAACTCTGCAAATGTGATTACTATCCTCCTTCAAAAAATCCGTGTTTACAGCCTCATTAATTATCTGTGTACCAATTGCTCAATAATGGTGTTGCAATGAGTACGAACAGCACAATAAAATCTGGAACTGTAAGCGCTACCGCTTCCTGCTGCTGTGAAGTGTTGTTTGACCAAGTTCAAATTAACTGAGTGATAAATGAATTGAGTAAATAGAATCAGCCATGTACAAAGTGAATTGTTGTAGAGCTAAGGAAAGTTGTGTGTTGCAACGCACCAGATATTTGTACGTGTGAATGCGTATTCCAGCAATCGAAATGTGCTGCTGAGACTATCCTTATGGCGCCCTGGTGGGGGTGCTGCAAGATTACGGATTCGATATCGCCTTGAATGAATGGGTGCCGTCACTCTTACTGGTACATCATTTTTGGAGCGTCGCAACCTACAAACCGTACTTAAGGCTAAGATCAAATCGCTGTAGAAGCTTTTTATTGTGCTTATGGAAACCTGCTCACAGACTCCTAGCAAGCCAAGGACCGAAAATATGACAGGACGGATCTAAAACGGTTGTTTCTGAAGGTAATAGGAGTGAGGTAGAAAGAAATCAGGTTTACATTAGCGACTATGCAAGGAAAACTCTCAGAGGAGAGGGTTACTGAAGATGTCAACTATCGATCTCTGTTGCATACCACTTTCTCATACACAACCCCTACTCCCTTAAGCTGGTAACGGGTAGTTAAGACACCCTCCCCGTTGATTTTGATTTAATATTTTTTTGGAAATCAGTAAAAAAACGAGATTCTTTAAACATTTTTAAATGCGTTCTTCAAAATAGTTTCAGCGATTTCGAGTAAACTCGCACGATAGATGGCGGCGACTGATCCATATTTTGAATTGCATGACCATTTCTATGTAAAACCGATGAACGAAGATACAACTTGTTATCGAATTGACGCGAAAGCGAGAAAAGCAGTGTGATGCGTCGCATCTGACGTTTTATTGACTTATTGACCTTTCAAATTATTGAATTATCTAGTTCGCTCAGTAACAAAGCGCTAAACACTTTTATTGGTTGTTATCCTGAGTGTCATCTCATTGTGCCTCCGACGAGAAAAAACGGTACGAGAGATACAAATTGGGAACAGAACACCATCTGATCAAACATCGTGCCGCTTCCCCTCTGTTTGCTCGCATTGACAAAGACGGGGTTGTGTGTTGATCGCCGGAGTATTGTAATAAATTGTATATTTTTAATCTAATCTGCATGTTATCTTGACGCAGAACTCTTCTTGACACCGCCGCAACTGTAAGTAGAGGTGTGTAACATCCTGCCCCCCCCCCCTCAAACTCATCCGGACTGAAGTTTAGGCCACCAGATGTTGGTTGTTTTCCTATGAAAGAGCCATTTACTGAAACTGTTTCCGGTGATAGTTGACGAAGTTCAAATAAATAACGAGCCAACGGTTTTTTAGTTTCGTTAGTCCTGAACAGTAGGAAGGAAAGTTATGTGATCTCCTGTAGATCTTCACGTTTCAAGTCCATTGAGGCTAAAAAAGACCATTTGGGTAATTGGTCTGTGTCTGTGAACGCGATCGAGAGAAAACGGTGGAACCAACTCGGCCCAAGTTTTATGTTGTTTGCACACACCATACCAAAATGAGGCTATGAGCAAAATTGACCCAAAACTAACTATAGTTAGAGACGATTTTCATTACTTTTTTTCGTATTAATAGTTCGAAACAACCCGATACCATAAAATTCTTATTTGTGGGAAAAGGTGAGAGTATCTTAATAAGTTCTCAAACATTTCGAAGAAAATCGGTTTTAGTGCACTCGTTTTCTTTATTAATCTCGCACTTGGAAAAAAACGACGAGGTAGTCCAATAAACCAAGTATACGGTGGAAGTTCGATGAAGTTTATGAGATAATTAAAAGTGGCGCCAACAATTCCGGAATTCAAACCCGAGGGTTTTCACTTGATACGGTTTCCCACATCATTAACAGTACACACAATTCTTCTCCCAGAACTCTGTAGGGGAATCTCTATAAATTCTGGAACTTTGAGCGCTATCACTTTTTACTTTACGCTACCCGAAGGGAAGGAAAGTATAGTAATCGGGTAAAAAAAAAAATTGGGTTTTCTTCAGATCTTTACGTTTTGAGGCCTACTGAGTCTAAAAAACCTAATTTCGGCGCGTGGTCCGTGTGTGTGTGTCTGTAGTTCGATTTGCGGGAGAACGGCTGATCCGATTGAGCTGGTTCTTTTTTTGTTTTGTTCGTTATTTTTTGTAGACACCAAAATAAGGTTATGGACGATTTCGGCCGATGGGAAGGGGGGTGGGGGACGAAAATGTACCTTTCTCGAAAACGGCTCTAACGATTTTGATTAAACTTTCAAATTATTTTTTCCTAATTAATACCTAACTTGTCTTCTCCATACACATTTTCATGAAAATACGGTGAACGGGGGCATGTAGAATATTAATTTATCAGTATTCCACTTTTCTCAAAAACAGCTCTAACAATTTCGATCAAACTTACGGAGTACTCTCAGCCAACTAGTCCCTACATTTTGTTCTCCATAAATGTTTCTATAGAAATGCGTTGAACGAAGATATAGCGCCCACATATGTAGGTGGTGTTCGAACTTAAAGGGGTGGCGGAAAGTTGTGTGTTGCTACGCACCAGATATTTTACTTAACGAACTAATTGCAAAATAGGTTGGATTAGTTGCTAAAGCCACGAAAACCGCGGAATGTACGTGGGGCTGAGGAAAGTTGTGTGACGCGTCGTACCAGATATTTAATTAGGATTTTCATACCGTTTACAATGTTCCAGTACACACACGGCTTATTTTATGCATAACTACTTTGAATTACTCATATTATTGCTACAACAAGAGCTAGGTAATTGTCCTTAGAAAATTAACCAGAATTAAAATCGTCTGTCTGACAACTTGTCAACTGTAAAGACGGAGAAGAAATTGTACATTTCCGCAGGAACAAATTATTGAGGAGACTGTGTTTGTGTTGTAAAAAAAAAACGAAAACGATTCCATTAATTTTTCTAAGGAAACATACTATTTGTTCGCTCCAATTAAATAGGGATTGAAGAAGTGAGTGAGTGGTCAGAGACAGACGGTGTTCACTTTGGCAGTATGAACCATTTGAACCACAGTGCCCTATTTCCAAAACTTTCAGTCCGACATCGCTGAACAACTCTGTTAAGTGTCTGTGAGTGCGTGCCCCGAACTCTTTCGTCGATAATGATGGACCCTAGATATACTATTCGTTTCAGCTAATTGCGCAAATTGCCTCCGCACGTTCGTTCACGACCCAAAACCTAAAAACTAAGCTACGGATTAACATGAAATACACGACCTTCTCCCTCCTTCACAGATTTCTGTTTTATCAACACCGGCCCGAAAATTTCTGAACTCTCGACAAAACTTACAGAAAACATTAGGCTTTGTCAATTAACGATCGTCTACAAATTTCCTTGCGCCCTGTGCACGTTCACAGCGATTATGAGGGTCGGTTTCTAGATGGTCGCAGATAAGTTTTAGCTCGATATGTCTCGGCCGTGTTATGGATACGAAGGGAACTTTGAGCCACGCCCACTGGCAAAGGTTTTTTGTTGAAAGCTCTGCCTCTCTAATTAGCTCAACTAGAACGCTAAATGTAAATTAATTTAGATGTAGAAATCTTTATGATTTATCAATTTTTTCTGATTTTGCACCTTCGAGTGGATTAAACCCAAGGCATTCCTTCAAAACATGTTTTTCAAATCCTTAACACCTCTAAATAACGGAAATGTCATACAAATTACCGAGTTTTGCACATTTTCCCATTCACTCTCTACTTTTCAACCCCAAAACTAATGCCCAACCCCGCAGAAAACAACTGTTAACACAACCAGCGTGTGAGGTCAACTTTTCATAAACTTCATCCCATTCCTTACAGATATGGTCCAATCGTTACACAAATTTCCTCAGCTCTATGTACATTCAGCGATTTTTACCGCTCCAGCAACATCCAATATGTTTTTCACTCAGTTTATAATGAGCTGTAAGAACGCCACATTCTACACCGAGAAACTGGTAGTGTCACAACGTTAATTGACACGTTGATAATTTACAGTTGACGTGATATTTGTGGGAAGACTCATGTGTTGTTATGCTCGATTTAGACGGTACACACTGTGGAAAAAGGCAGTGGATGAAGCAACATAATGAAAATGCTATGTAATCGCTGTTCTTTTGGATCACAACCGTTGGAGCCATTTCACCCTTGGTTTGGATATTCAATTTGAGCTGATTGGGTACGGCCGTTCCTCTCTCAACTTCTATTTCCAGACAAACACACACACATCATCTTTTCTAATGCTTTGTTCCGGACTTCGTAAACGTAAAGATCTGTAGAAACCCATCTTTTTTTCCAGCGGACTACATAACATTCCTTTTCACTTCGTAGGCCTAAGAAAGAAAAAAAGGAGATTTGGGAGAAAAAAGTGCGACGCAATACACAACGTTTCTCAGTCCAAATTGTAGAATTTAACTCAACGTTCTATAACGAGAAACCGACAGCGCTCAAAGTCCTGGAATTTATTGGGCTGCTGCTACTTACACCACGGCCTTCATTGAAACCGTATA
The DNA here is from genome assembly GCA_020466155.1 of Pachypeltis micranthus. Lineage (NCBI taxonomy): Eukaryota > Metazoa > Arthropoda > Insecta > Hemiptera > Miridae > Pachypeltis > Pachypeltis micranthus. The sequence goes on from CM035769.1 coordinate 49,216,511, forward strand.
ATTAATAAGTACCGTATAAGTAATTTATGAGACTACCGCCCTTCCCTGCTTTCTGTGAAAGCGCATATGCGACATTTTGATGGGTAAAACTGCGCTAACATCTATTTTTGTCGGATTTTTCGTAATTTATTGTGCTGCTTTCGTAATTTTCCCACCAATGAAAATTAAGTGTTACGGTCATAATATTTGGATTTGTCCACCCAACAAATTTGTTGCAAAAAAATATTTGGTGTCTCGGTCACTATGATAACTTTAGTTAATTTTGCTCCTATCGTTATTTGGTGTCCCACATTAAACAGCAGATCATGCGTCAAATTTGAGCCGAATTAGATCAGGCAATAGATACGCACACGCACACGCACACGAAAGCGATTTTCTCTCAAATGACGTTTTTAGGACTCAGAACTTGAAACGTTTTTAGGACTCAGAACTTGAAACGTTTTTAGGACTCGAACTTGAAACGTTTCTAGGACTCAAAACTTGAAACGTTAAGGAATGAACGAATATTAAAAATAAATAAATTTCAGCGGATTACGTAACTAAGGGCCGGTTTATCAATTCTCCAGTTGAAACGTCGAATTTGTAGCCGTCATTCGGTGAGTGGAAATAGCGGGAGTATGAAACGCGGATGACTGAAACCTAGCGCAATGCGGCCAAGTCAAGTGAATTGATGAACGGATCATCGGGAGTTATTAGAAGAGGTGGCCTTCATTAGGGCCGGCAAATTACATTGATAAACCGGCCCTAAGGAAGTACAAAAAGATAAGAGGTAACACATTGATATAGGTAGCAGTTACAATAAAAGAGACAAGTAGAGGGGTTAAGATTTTATACGGCGAGCCCTAAATGGGACATTTATGGCGCATATCCTAGACTTCCTACTAAAGTTCAACGTTGAGTCAAGCCTCTGGGAAATTCCTCGTTTTCCAATCTCAATCCCGTTGGCATGGAACTCTCCCATATACTTAAAAAATATATAAATTCGACTAGATTTCGGTCAGTTTCCTAGCAGTGAGAAGTCCACTAAGAACGAACTGGCAGACGTAGACAAGTTCAAAAGTGTAACAATGGAAAGATTTTTTAAAAAGTTTTTACAATTTTTTTAAATTTGGGGGATTACAAATTTCAAAGTGTGAAAATAAAGGATCAAAACAGTTTTTTACGAGTTTTAGATGTGAACTACATTAATCCACGTTTTCACGTTGCGTGTAGGTTGGGGGATCGTACGTCGATATTTCGAATAATTTTAAAGCGGAAGGGAAGTCTCTTTAAGGGGCTCAGTTACGTTGAGAGTTGCATGTGCGGTTCACAGTCGGCTGACGGCTCAAGTCGAGGTTAACTTATGACGACGGGACGTGAGTGAGAACCAACGGGCTTAGTCACTTTTATCGGATCTTGTTTTAATTTTTTCTTATCTGCATCTAGAGACCGCAGGTAATTATCCGTAATTATTTTGGGAGCCGCGTGATGTTTGAGGCAGCTGTGGCAGTAACTGAAACCACTCCCCTCGTTCGGACTCTTTCTCTCGCTTCACTTCTAACTTTTTGTTCCCCTCGTACAAAGAAATCGTTGAGTGGTCAATCCGATCATATGCGACACATATGAAAGTTGACTATTGATCAGCAAAGGGCTCCCCGTACAACTTCCTGCCATACTGTGATCGATTCCCAAAATACCGAAATGATTTACAATATTCGAAGGTGTAACTAAACAGGCCCGAATCATCACACAACTTTCCTCGCTCGTAAATTACTCTTAAATTCTACGACACACCGTACAAGTTCTGTACCTCCGCCATCGAGTCTACTAGCTAGTCTAGCTATTTTCTTGACTCTGGGCAACTAATAAAATCCGTTTGTCGTTTATGAAGACCTTCAACGTGAAAACTGGTGGCGCTTAAGGTTTCGGAATTTATTGTGCTGCTCCTGCTGATGGCATGACAATTATTGAGCAATCAGCGTACAGGTGGAGGGACTGCTTGGGAGACCTATGGCGAGGGTTACTGGGGTCCTTCCAAACCTCAAAGTGCCATTGAAAGAAGGGGCCATTAAGGCCTTAAGGGTTGTTTGCACAAGAATGCACAGCCCACGGCCCATAGGTGAGGGCTACAATAGGTGGCTGTCTCCACAGGGCAAGGTAGGTAGAACTGAGCAATCCAACCCCTACCCAGGGCAAGGCCTGAAAAAGCTGCAGACTTCGTGGTGTCGCTGGAAGGTAGCTCGCCCATCCCAATTTATTTTTAACCAGTGGGGTCTGAGGGATCGTGTTCCGTTTTGGAATAAACGGGTACAAACTTTTAGAAACGGTAGTAAGTGAAGAGGTGGTTGAAATTCCACAATTTCTGGAGTAGCTCCTGTACATCTTATGAGCGTTACTAAACCCTCATCGTATGGGTACTTGATTCGACTACCATTTAAATTTTCTGAAAACTAGTAACCTTTGAGGGGAATTAGTAAGTAAAAATATCTGGTGCGTAGCAACAAACAACTTTCCGCCACCGCTTTAAGTTCGAACACCACCTACATAGGCGGGCGCTATATCTTCGTTCAACGCATTTTCACAGGAACATTTATGCAGAACAAAATGTAGGGACTAGTTAGCTGAGAGTACTCCGAAAGTTTGATCGAAATCGTTAGAGCCGTTTTTGAGAAAATAGGAATACCGATAAATTAATATTCGACAAATCTGTTTTTCTGAGTTAACTTGGCTTATATCTCCGTTCAACATATATATACAGAAATAATTATAGAAAACGAAATGTTGGTTTGGGAGACTAAAAGACACTACATTAGGATTTATCACATCTGGTGAAAAAGTTACCCTGGAATTTACGGAAATGTTAGAAAAAACGTTATTTTCGACACATTTTCATTTTTATCTCTGTTCAATGGACCGTCACAGGAACATTTATTGAAAAGAATATGTAGGTATTAACTATTTGAAAACATCCTGTGAGTTTGGTGAAAATCACTGAAGCCGTTTTGCCAAAAAGCGTAAAAAATCTATTTTTGCTTCATGGGCCTATATCTCCGTTCACCGTATTTTCATGGAGATATGTATAGAGAAGAAAAGTTAGGTATTGATCAGTAGAAGATAATTTGAAAGTTTAATCAAAATCGTTAGAGCCGTTTTTGAGAAAAATGCGAAAAACCCTAGTTTTTGGTACATTTTCGTCCCCCCCCCCTTCCCATCGGCCGAAATCGTCCATAACCTTATTTTGGTGTCTACAAAAAATAACGAACAAAACAAAAAAGAACCAGCTCAATCGGATCAGCCGTTCTCCCGCAAATCGAACTACAGACACACACACACACACACACACACACGGACCACGCGCCGAAATTAGGTTTTTTAGACTCAGTAGGGTCTGAAACGTAAAGATCTGAAGAAAACCCAAATTTTTTTTTGGGCCGATTACTATACTTTCCTTCCCTTTGGGTAGCCATCCAAGACGTACGTTACCAAATTGAAACGTAGGTATTTCATTTATGTTCTGCTGTGAATGTAAAACACCGCAGGGATTTCATCGAATACCATTCAAAAACGTGTTTAGATAGACAATATCACCACCTCAATTGTTAATGTGGCAAAAAACACAAAAGCGTGAAACGTTGAGCTTTACATCCGCAACCATAAGTGGACGTAGGCACACACCTAATAACTACCAGCCCCAGTTCGTAGTTAAGAGAGCAAATCGTTCCGCATCAGCTCCCGAACATCTGCATTGGCATAGACAACTTGCTCCTCTACTAATAATGCACTCACATAATACTGCTGAGAGATTGCATTAGGCACAACACTCACTCGATGGTTACGCGATTCAACGGTTCTAGACTAATTTGGAGCATATTTTATCGGTGGAAGATCCTTTCCAATAACTAACACGCTTAAAACGATCTTTGGTAAAGTGTTCGTGTTACTTGCACTGGCCCCGCTGTGTTTACTATAGAACAAGAGACGTCAAAGATGAAACGTAAGTCTTCGTCTTCCTTACCTTAGGATTAAAGTTGAAAATTACATCACAGTTTACAGGGCATTCGAGACCGCATTTGCAAGTTCCTTCGGTGAGAAGATAAGACTTGACATGGTCAGACGAGCTGAGGGCTGTGTTGCTCGGGCTGCAATAAAACGAGAACAAAACCTGAATTTTTCAGTACTAAGGACAACATAATTGATAATAATTACAACGGGCGAATTAGCCAGAACACCGAAATAAAATTACATAAAATTTAAAGAATCCTCGAACTTGAACGTCACATTACGTATTTTGTGAATTTTATTATGGTTAGAATGAAAGGAATGGAAAATACGAAGTTTTTGCTTTCTCAATCAGGAGGGAAATTAAGATAATCGATGATTCTCTTAGGGATTAACTCGTCAATTGGTCAGACTTCATCTGACAACCTTCATCTCTTATAACTACTCCGACGAAAATTCTTAGTGGAACAATCCCACGTTGAATTTCTCATCTCGCCAAGTTCGTATTCAGTCACCCACTCAGGGGTGAGGCCGCTGAGGCCTAGGGACTTCCCATTTTACATTGACCAGCAGAATGACTCATCTTTCTTCCACCCAGTTTGTACGTACAAATAATATGCGATAATATAATCCACTACGTTCTTGAGGCTTGCACGTTCATTGAGGAAATACATTACTGGTTCGTCAACGTTTCGAGGCTTCATTTCCTAATCTGCTGGCCCAAATGAGCCATTGAAAGTCTTCGTCAAATCAAACCAACTGATGCGATTTGACGCGTTGGGTGCGTCAGTTAAGAACATCAGCTAATGATTCTGCTGACAATTCGACAACAGCAAATGGGCTAATGTGAAGCCTGAAAAGGTTGACAAATCAATTGCCCATACCTGGCACCTCAATAACGCAGGAGGATCCTGTCATTTTATGCACAAAGGTTGACAATCGTAATTTATTCGTTGTGTATCTTTATACATAAATAACTCGACTGTCGACACATCAGTAATTTTCACCTTCTTTCTGAGTTTCCCAGTCTTCACCTCTTTCCTAATTTAAATCAATATCTTGATCGAGACTAACCTTTCGGTTTATTATTCATTCATTCCTATGCTACACAATACCCATCCGCCGTCCATGTCATATTTTACCTTTAACGTTTTTTTAAAAATCCGTCAGACGAAACCAACGGTTGTTGTAGGCAACAAATGGTGTGCGGAATTAACAAAATAGAAATTTGGGAATTTTTTGATGCTAGGTCGAACGCAACTAGTCTCAGAGGTGTACAATCCTATCTAGATCGAAACCTAGCGAAAGTAATCGTTTTTCCCTCGCCTGCGCTCATTTCACGCAATTGCCACCCGTCTCATTCCAACCAGTTCGACTCGTCACATTGTGCCAAATGCCTAGTGTCGCCTACAAAATGCCAATCAGGTCATGTTTCGTGTGGTTTATTGGTATTTTGAATTTGGTTTTTGCTGAATCGCATGAGATGGGTTTCGTAGGCGCTCTTTATACATTGTCATTTGCATAAGAGCTGTCGTTTCCCGGATTATTGATGTACCCGTGATATTCTTAATATTTTTCGACGTTGGATTGAATAGGACAGCTCGAAATCGTGTTGTGCAAGAGTATAATAGACCGTCGTGTGCTAATTTCCAGCGTTTTTTCAACTTGCCGCCAAGAGAAGCTTTCCACAACGTTGAATCAGAATATAAAAACAAGTTTTTTCACTTTCCTCAGCGCTATGAAGTAGAAAGAAAAGTTAAGCTCGCATTTTCCCTCCTGTTTCATCAGATTTTCACGTTCAAGGGCTTCTGAGCCCCTTTAGAAAAATACCTGTGAGTTTATCAGTGAACGCGATTGGGCGAGAGAATGGCAGAACCGAATCGGCTTCAATTTGATACGTAGTCTGCCGGTCATTGTGGGACGCCTAATTAAGGGTATGAACGAAATCGCTACAAACATAACTGCAGTTAATCCTACCAAATATTTTTTCTCAAAACCGGCTTTGACTGATTTAATTACTTTTGACTTTCCTTGGCTCTACGAAGTAGAAAGGAAAGTTATGTAAACGGCTGAGAAAAAAATTTTGAGTTTTCTTCAGATCTTTACGTTTCAGACCCTCCTGAGAAAAACACTATTTGGGAAAATGGTCTGTGTGTGTGTATGTGTGTCTGTGAACGATTTTTAGAGAAAACCACCGTACCAAATCAGCTTAAACTTCATATCTCGCCCGCAGGTTACCATGGGACGCCAAAATAAGGGTATGAACAAAATCCATCGAAATTTAACTATAGTTATCATAGTGATCAAAACACCAAATATTTTTTTTCTCAAAAACGGCTCTAATGATTTTGATTAAATTTTTTATTTGGATAGCTCCTAATATGTCAACTATACCATAAAATTCCCATATACGGGAAAATGACGAGAGCAGCACAATAAATTACCAAAACTTTCGACGAAATCGATTTTAGCGCGGTTTTTGGAGAAAACAACCGTACCAAATCAGCTGTAAAATGATGTCTAGCCTACAGGTTACCATGAGACGCCAAAATAAGGGTATGGGCAAAATCCACCGACATTTAACTATAGTTATCATAGTGATCAAAATACCAAATTTTTTTTTGTCAAAAACGGCTCTAACGATTTTGATTAAATTTTTTATATAGATAGCTCTCAATAAGGCAATTATACCATGAAATTTCCATTCGTGGGAAAATGACGAGACCAGCACAATAAATTATCAAAATTTTCGACGAAAAGCGTTTTTAGCGCAGTTTTTGCTTATAAACTCCGCTGGAATTTTTGTAGAATGTTAAAAAAAATTGGTGTTGTAGTCCAATCTAATACCTAAAGGGTGAGTGTTTAAAAACGCTCATGAGATACATGGGGGGTCACTCCAGAAATTCAAGAATTTCAACTACTGCCGTTTCGCTTACTACCAGTTCTAAAAGTGTTTACCCCATAACTCTGCAAAAGTAATTACTATCCTTCTTCAAAAATTCTTTTTTACAGCCCCATTAATTCTCTGTGTACCAATTGCCCAATGATGGTCCTGAAATGTGTACGAGCAGCACAATAAAATCTGGAACTGTAAGCGCTACCGCTTGCTGCTGCCGTAAAGCGTTGTTTGACCAAGATTCAAATTAACTGAGTGATAGATGAATTGATTAAATAGAATTAGCCATGTACAAAGTGAATTGTTGTAGAGCTAAGGAAAGTTGTGTGTTGCAACGCACCAGATATTTTCGTATAGGTAGGTCCGAATGATATAACAGTACTGGAAAAATGACGAGCAGCACAATACATTATGACAAATTTCGATAGAAAACGATGTTAGTGGTTTTTGTCGCTCATACGACAACAATATGGGAGTGGTAGTCCGATAAACTGCTCATACGATGGTCGTTGAATATTGATAGTGAGATAATCGAGAACACCGTAAGAAATTCCGGAATTCAAACATAGACCGGTTTTTGGCTAACTTTTCGCCTATAATTCGAGAACTGCGAACCACTCTTATTCTTATATCAACAGCCCGGTTAATTACCTATAGGTCGTATTGTAAATGAAGATCGTGGCATTATCAACAGCAGCTCAATAAATTCCGGAATTATGAGCGCTACCAATTGTTACGTAAGACACGAAGTTACGTTTTACCTAGGCCATACGAACTGAGACAAAAATAGGTTGAATTAGTCGCTGACTCGCTGGATGCACGAGGAGGCGAAGATAGTTTCGTGGTGTGTCGCACCAGATATTTCATCCTGCAATAATTGTTGCGCTATGGATTGCGGAGTAGCGAAACGAATGAGACACGTTGAGTACTTGGTTGTGGAGTTGCGCAGACGAGTTGTAGTCAAAATGCGAGGATAATACAGTTCAGTTGACTCTTCATTAGTTTCTGGTGTTTTCTGAACCTTCCAGCCACATCCCGTAGAAACCTGTGGCACCTTGTCTCGAAGAAAGATGTGGTGGCTACAGATCTATTTCTGTACCTGACGTCTCACAGTACTTCTATGTATTGGTACGTCGAAGTACTGCAGCGCAGTCACATGTTTATTAGGGGCGAGGTAACGAGTATCACGTGTTTAGCCGGTGTCGCCAATTACCGTCATAACCACCTAAGTAATTTGTCTGACGTAGAAGTTGAGGAAAAGTTTAATCAGAAAAATACTTCAAAAAAAACTGCAGCTACCCCGCCATCATCTAGCGCTGCCACTTTTTTACGCTCTCATTTGTCGAACGTCTCTACTTTTAAACGAAACAGACAATTACCGAGCACTTGCGCAAGTTTTTCTTTCGAGTAATTGAAGCGTTCAGGGACGTTAGGGGAAAGGAGGACGAGCACATCACGTGAGTTGGGAGCAACTATTGCCAAGTTCCAGGCTTGTTAAAAGTTTATGCGATTTTGAAAGGAGAAACCACTCAAGATTGATAATAAAGATGAAAGATAGGGCGGAGAAAGGAGAGTATGATTTTTTAATGTTCCACGTACCACCTGCCAATGTACACCACTTGGTTTCTAAGTCTCTTGAGTTATTTTTTTCCCCCTTTTGACTTCCAAATTCGAAATTCCCAGTTTTGCGATTTAAATGATGATACGGTCGAAACATCGCCTGTTTTAGTTATTTTCGAATTGTAGGTCATTGGGCTCAATACGCTTCACATCAGCTGCAGGCAAAAAAGATTAGGTTGGTAGTAAGAAAGATGAAAACTGTCGAATGTACGTAGGGCGGAGGGAAGTTGGGACATTCGTCGCATTTAGAGAGCATATTTATATATTCCCTCATCGACACCCCCAGCGGCCAGTTTTAACGACAGTTAGCAGCCCTCACTACTGATGGACGTGATCTCATTTCAGCGGACGTTCATAAACTCTCATCGAATCCCCCACACTACACCAAAAATCCATAAAATGTCTGTTCCCTAAAATGCTTTCGTCAAATATTTGCTGAATGTGACAAGACCATTGATTCGATCTGGATGACTGCTAGCCACCCAGCTACAATCCACAATTTCAGGACTCGCGACACGAAATTGTGAGAGTAGGTTCTTCTGGTACCCAGAATTCGCTTTAATTTTTGGCGATCGCGAGGCCACAAAATAATGACTTTTAGGATTTTTGTCCGAATCGAATTTTGACTGAGCGCTGTGGTTCCAACAGGCGCAAGGCGGGGAAAAGACCGAATAGTGATGCGTCTGGATTTACCAACTTACCATTTCGTTAAAATTGAGACATTACGGATACGATTGATACGCAGGAAACAATAATACCTCAAGGCCGGGCCGGTATTTCATATATCAAATTATTACTTCCCGTGGAAGATTCGGTCATTTCAAATTGGTGTATTGTCACCAGCGGACCTATATTACGGGATTGAAATAAGAAATCACCAACCTACGAATTTGGGATAGATTTACGTAAGTTGATCGAAGATTTATGGTAAATGCCAGTACGGCGTTATTTCATAGTGAAGGTTTATTTCTATTGATATTTTCGATGATAGCGGCGCGCTTTTTGCGCAATGGCGTAAATGCGTTTGACAAATCAGGGTCTTGTACGGGCTCCCGAAGACTGAGGAAAGTTGTGCGATGTCTCTCACGAGAAGTTTTTTAGGTCAAGTCTCAGAGTTTCAAGCCCCGCGGCGCCGCTTCTAACCTTTTTACCTTTCACTTTACAACTGTTTAGTTCACCCAAATAACTCGACTGCCGCCGCGTCCCGTCGTTTTGTGTTTGTTTCAACTTTCAAATCTCCACATCACTCAGTCCGACTTTCTCTTCAACGTCAAACGACGATCGGTTTTTCATTTCTTAACGCTCCACAACCTAGAACCCGAACTCGGGGCAGATTACAGAACGAGTAGAAGAACGGGACGTAAGGCTACACAAAGGGGACACAAATCAAAGCAATCACCCAACTTTTCACGTGGCAGTGTACTTCTTGAGAAATTCCCGGATTCCCCAACGTAGAGGGTCGGAGGTTATTTATTTATTTCCGAAGTCATCTGAGTCAGGGGTGAGATGAGGGGAAAAAAAATCTAAAATCTTCCAACTACCGTGACTCAATGCCACAACCTAAGTACTAGGGGAAGGGGCAGGAAGAAATTTCAGCATTTTCATCTCGAAATAGAGGTTTTAAGTGCGATATTTTTAATTTTACGGTCCGATCGGTAGGACCAACTGAAACGTCACTCGCCCACTCCTACAAGAGGTGCGACAAATTCTCCAACGACGTTTGTGAATTCAATTCAGCCTCCTGGTACTAATGTACTATATCTTTGCTATCAAGAAACGGTATTGCTTCAATGCAAAGAAGGCGTGGACTATTTGCTTTGAGTTCTCTATTTAAGAGAGAGAAAAACCAGAAGTTTTTCCTAATCGTAAACAGGGTCGCGGTATTAGTTTCTTTAGCCCTACGTAGGAGGAAAGAATGTTACGCATTGGACAAAAATTTTTCTTTTCTTTTTACATTTCGCTGCTCAAAGGGTAAGAAAACTATTGCGATCACGTCAAAAAAATATCTGGTGCGCAGCAACTTTCCGCCAACCCCGTAATATATGGGCGCTATATCTTCGTTCAACGCATTTCTACTGAGAACAAAATGTAGGTACTAATTTTTTGAGAGCATTTGTTAGCGTTTGAGAGCGTAAGTTTGATCGAAATTAGAGGCCGGTTGTGGGAAAATTGGAACCGATAAATTAATAGTCGACAAATCTAGTTTTCCGAGCTGTCATGGCAAATATCTCTATTCATCGGATAGATCAAAAAATAATTACGGAGAATAAAGTATGGGCATAGGTTGCTACAAGACAATCCATAAGATTGATGAAATCTAGTGACTTAGTCGCTCGGAAAATTACAAAAATGTTCAAAAAACCAATATTTTCGGCATATTTTCATTTTTATCTCTGTTCAATGGACTGTCAGAGGAACATTTATTGAGACTAATATATAAGCATTAACTATTTAAAAAGACGCAGTGAGTTGGGTGAAAATTGTTGAAACCATTTAGCCAAAAAGCGTTAAACACCTAGTTTTGCTTTTTAGGCCTATCAGTTCACCGTATTTTCATGGAGATATTTGTAGAGAAGAAAAGTTAGGTATTGACAAGGTGAAGATGAGTTAAGTTTAATCAAAATTGTTAGAGCCGTTTTCGAGAGAAATGCAAACCCCTTAGTTGTTGGTCCTTAACCCTTCGGGCAGCGGAAAGGAAACATTGGGATTTCCTCTTACGTGTGTGGCTGTAGTCCATTTTGTGGGCAAATGGCTGAATCGATTGAGCTGGTTCCTTTTATTTTCAAGTTTTCTTCGTTATTTTCAGAAGACGTGAAAACAAGATAATGAACGATTTCCATCGATGGGAAGGGGGGTTGAAACCAAGATGTACCAAAAACTAGGATTTTTCAACCGATCTTAAGTTTCAACAAAGGCTACTGAGTCCGAAAAATGAATACCACTGGACAAAATGGTCTGCATGTGTATTTGTATCCCCATGGGACAATAAAATAAGGGTATGACCAAAATCAGTCCAAAACTAACTGTAGTTATCTTGTTGGACAGCACACCAAATTTTTCCTTTTCTCTAAAACAGCTCTAATGATTTTGATAAAAAGTTTTCTTACGGACAGCTCCACACATCGCAACAATACCATGAAATTTTCATTCGTGGGGAGCCGACCAGAGCAGAACAGAAAAGTTGTAAAAAAATGTCAGAGAAACTTTTATGGCAGTTCCATTCTAATGATATCTGATTTCCCAAAAAAATCAGCGTGGTATTCCAATAAACCCCGACACAACGAGGGCTGAATGACGCCCATTAGCGACCCTAGAAATTCCGGAATTTCAACCATCACTATTTCACTATCATTTCTTTCAGTTTTTACTCGATAACTCCAAAACAGTAAACGCGATCCTTCTCAAAATAATTCATGTCGACAGTCTCGTAAATTCCTTGGGCACCGATTTTTCAATAATGTTGTGTGCCAAAGTTGGAGCAACTCAATAATAAAACAGAGAAACGACGATTGTCTATTTCCACTAAATTTCTCCCTTTCTTCGTTTTATTTTTGAAATGGGTTACCAAGATCAACTCAATAAATTACTGAGAAACTTGAAGAGTTACCACATTCCTCGTCAAACCGGATGTTATGTTATACAATGTTGAAATGAAATTAGCGAAAAACCAATTGGATTGATAGTAAAGATACGAGACGCGTCGCACCAATTTTTACTTTCCGCTACCCGAAGGGAAGGAAAGTATAGTAATCGGCCCAAAAAAAAAATTTGGGTTTTCTTCAGATCTTTACGTTTCAGACCCTACTGAGTCTGAAAAACCTAATTTCGGCGCGTGGTCCGTGTGTATGTGTGTGTGTGTGTGTGTGTGTGTATGTGTGTGTGTGTGTGTGTCTGTAGTTCGATTTGCGGGAGAACGGCTGATCCGATTGAGCTAGTTCTTTTTTTGTTTTGTTCGTTATTTTTTGTAGACACCAAAATAAGGTTATGGACGATTTCGGCCGATGGGAAGGGGAGGGGGGGAACAAAAATGCACCAAAAACTAGGGTTTTTCGCATTTTTCTCGAAAACGGCTCTAACGATTTTGATTAAACATTCAAATTTCTTTCAACTTTCTTTTTCTAATCAATGCCTAACTTTTCTTCTCTATACATATCTCCATGAAAATACGGAGATATAGGCCCATGAAGCAAAACGCTTTTTGGCCAAACGGCTCCAGCGATTTTCACCAAACTCACCGGATGTTTTCAAATAGTTAGTACCTACATATTGTTCTGAATAAATGTTCCTCTGACAGTCCATTGAGCAGAGATAAAAATCAAAATGTGTCGAAAATAACGTTTTTTCGAACACTTCCGTAAATTCCAGGGTAACTGCTTCACCAGATGTGATAAATTCCAATGGAGTGTCTTTTAGTCTTCCATACCAACATTTCGTTCTCCATAATTATTTCTGTATATATATGTTGAACGGAGATATAAGCCAAGTTAACTCAGAAAAGGAGATTTGTCGAATATTAATTTATCGGTATTCCAATTTTCTCAAAAACGGCTCTAACGATTTCGATCAAACTTACGGAGTACTCTCAGCTAACTAGTCCCTACATTTTGTTTTCTATAAATGTTTCTGTAGAAATGCGTTGAACGAAGATATAGCGCCCGCCTGTGTAGCTGGTGTTCTAACTTAAAGGGGTGGCGGAAAGTTGTGTGTTGCTACGCACCAGATATTTTTCTTCTTTCGTATACCTCCAAAAGAAGCTTTTCTGTAGCTTGCTGGGCGTTATTATTTGCACAGGATGCATCGTTGGTGTCCCATAAACATCTGCAGAGCCCAGTAGGACCTACGATTTGGACCGTGAAATGTTGAAGCTACCTCCATCAGCTTCAGTTTTTCACAGGTTTCCTAATCGATTTTAGCTCAGTTTTACTAAATTTCCCAACAGTATTTCATTTTTCATTCGACTTTCGGAAAATTCATTATTTCTAATCAAATTTGAGCTGAATTTCAGGACGAGCTTTTCACAATTCACCCAACTATTCTCGATTTATCACATTTTACTTCGTTGCCCCTAATACCAACAATGTTTACTAAATTTTCAATCAAGAAAGAGTTGAGTTGGGAGTAGCGCGATATAAGAGATGAATCGTTGGGAGATGACTGTATCGTGAGAGCTGAAGGATGACTGACTTGGAAGGAGCTGTCTGTTGAGGAGGTGAATCTGAAATTGGGGGGGGGGGAGATCGATGGGAAAGTCCTGGACGGGGGAAGGCTTTTGTAAGTTGGAAATAACTGAAGGAGTGGACTTTCTATAGGTAACAAAAGAAGGTGTTTGGGGAAACAATGACTTTCTGTTAGGGCTAGCACGGACATTTTGGAGGTCAAAGACCCAGCTAATTCAACCTGCTGAACATAGGAGATAGGTATTTTTGGGCAATTTCTCACATGCTTAGATTTTTTAAATTGTGGGAGAGGAATGAAGAAATCGTTTTTAGATTAAAACGTGCTGAATGATCTCGAGGCCTACGTCATATGTACATTGCGAGGATTGTGAATCTCGTTGTATCAACCTCAGCTTTGGAAACGAAAAATAGTAGTGTACAATACGAACTTGACCTAACTACAACGAAAATTTACATGTTGCAGGCGACGTTAGGCAGTTGGCGCGACGTGCCTAGTCAAAGTGACGGGTAGTTGCGTGGGAAATGAGCGCAGCTCATTACCTTCTCTATACTATCCTGTGAGTTCCTTCAAGCAGTAGAATTTGCCTCATATTATTTACTGATTTCACTGTTTCCGTCTAGAAACAGTATTGCATCTCGCAAAACAAAATTCTGGGCCGAAAACATAGGCGTATTATTCAGAATATAATAATAATATAACAAATTATATGAATAATAAACCAAAATATATTTTGTAAAAAAATCTTATAGAATCCGCTAATATCTAAAAAAAAATTGTATAAAAAACACAAAATATTCTTCAGAATGAATTCTCTCGTCGCAACGCTAACGGAATGGGAACGGCCAGTTCTTTGAGAAGAAGGTCTTTCAGAAGTTATATTTTTCTAGCAAATGGCACTACAGTGATCTGAAGGATAGACCGGCGGTACACGGGTCAATATGAGTAATCTTACAGGGTAAGGTCTTACTGACCTTGACCCTCCAGGTGACCACCAAAACTGACAATTACTTTTAATTGGACGTGGGCTAATTATATCGCTGCACTAAATTCACTCAGTGGCGCGGAAACAAACCTCCTCGTCACTTCCAAGAAGAGAGCGTATGGCGAAAATTTGAATTACTCGAAGGTATAATATTAATTTTGACCAATGCACAATATTTTATTGTGATAACCTCAGAAAAAAAGAGAGTAGTAAAAAGTGACGTACCTTATATAAATAATAATACCGTTGGCAAGGATTCTTTTCCACCCAAAAGGTGGTGCAATGGAGTCCGGTGGTGTAGCACTGTTGCGCGTAGGTGGTACAGGCTCATGTAGAACTGTGGTTTCCGCAGATTCTGTTCGAACAGCAGATTCTACAGCCGCATTGCGATTAACGTTTTCATAAGTTCGGTACGCAACAAACGGAGGTGGCCCTCTGAGATGTGAGTTGGGGGTGATATTACGATGGGGATGGTGGTGAGAGGTAGGGCGAGGTGCAACATGTTTTGGATAATCGGGCACGTAAACTAATATGTTCTGATCTGGTGAGGGTGATGGTGCCTTGTCGGCCATATTCCGGTGAGAACGCCCTTGTTATCATCACTGGTGACACTCCCTACTATAACAAATTCCTGCGAACACAGAAAACAAAACGCATACCGTTATTCAAGATGCCACAGAAAATTCCGAAAAAACTATTGAAAAAAAGATATGAGTATGGCCATAATTTACGATGCAAGTCTGATGCAACTCAGAGCTGGCTGCATCATTAAGTACTGGCAAGAGACTTTGCCTAGTCGTCTCAGCCGGATATATAAGAAACATCTACATATACAAACCTAAATGACCCCCCCCCCCCAAACGGGTGATAAACTAATGGATAACCGTCAAATAGTAGTTGATGGATGCGATAAAGTATCAAGATGACCGCAGAATACTAATACTGACACAGAGAGGGAAAGAGTATCAGCACACGCACTTCCTCTCAGAAACACGGGCTTTTCCAACGCTCGCATTAGCTGGTTTACTAAGAACTCTGGCTCACAAAACTGCGATCTGTCGCCATGGGCAACGATCTCTGATCGCCGCGATCTGTCTCAGCAGTCCAATTTTGCTGTACAAAATTACATGAATTATCCCGCGATCTGGCTATCCACTTTCGAGATTGGGGATGAAACAACCGAGCTTTTGATTGAAAAAAGTGTCGAACTCTCACAAATAGGACTATCATAGAGTCGTCCGTAACTTCCTCATTAACTACTGTACTCTTGTACAGTGTGCCACAGAAGTTGAGAAAAACGACTTTTGTAACAGAAGTACTTTAATCTACTATTCGTGGGGTCCTGTAATTTGATAAGCTTTCGTTCGCTTGCTGCCAACACAGTTTGGGAAATGCCATAGAGACGATAAATCAAATTGCAAATAAATAAGCGGCAAAACATTCCATGCTTCACGACAGACTTCTCTCCCACAATTTTATAAACAGTTGAACGCCCCAGGAGAAAATAAAAAGCAATCGTCTGGTACGGTATCCACGAACGTCAACCTACAGGTGGCCGAGGAAAAAACCCAGCTCATCCTCTTACAGGGAAAATCAAATTGCCAACTTTCAATACGATTCCTTCTTTGAGAATCAAGTACTGAGGAGTCAATGTAGGTGAGGGGTGGCGTTTCAGCTAACACCTCAAAGGGACTACCTTCGCAAGGTTTGCTTCACTTCCAGCAAGGAAGGCCGCTTGGGTTGTGTTGGGTAACTGTGACATAATCCTCGTGTACAAGGCTATTTACTTAGGCGTGATTAGCTACTGCCCGTTGTCTGCGGTAGCAAACTCGCAGTCAATCAAAGGAGAGTACTGACCCAATCCCAGAGAGCTGCGCTCCTGCATCTAGACCCACAAGACAGTATCCACTCAAGCACTCCAAGAGATCACTGGTCAGTTACCAGTTGACTTGCCCTTTGGGTGCAGGGTGGTCAAGTGGAGAGTAAAAAGGGAGCTTCTCCTGCTCTGGAAAGAACCTTGTATAGACCAGGGGGCACCCCGTTGCATGTAGGGGTGTGAGGCAGCCTGCACCAGGCAGAGATAAAACCAGTGGTCTGTGGTTCGATCCCTGAGCAGGCTTCCCCCGGGGGGTCTGGCAATGGGTACCAGCGATTCCACAGGATTGGGTTCGGTGAATGCTGAGCAAGTGCGTGTGCCTAAATTGCCATACCACGATTGCCTAGACCGCGCAGATTGAATTATCTGGTAACATAAATTACACTGTCTGGATTACCAGCACTATAAAAATACGCTCGCTAAATTAGACAAATTGTGCTAATAAAGTGGTCTACATTACACTTTAAGGGATAAATTAATAATCAGGAAGGGATTATACCCCCCTCTTTTTCACTCAACTGTATCAGCATAACTGGTATTTGTGGGACAGAAGTAGGGCTCGACGGTCGTGAAACCCACGCACAGAATCTGTTTATTTTTAGTGTTTTATGGAACATATTTTGCTAGAAACTAAGAGAAGACCGCGAATAAAAATCATCAAACGTCTCATCGGTGTAAGTACTACAGTTCGAGTCTTTCTAAGCAGTAAACGACAAGCGCATTGGTGTAGATCAATAAGTTGATGCATTTAAACGTCGGCGTTTGACCCTTTTCAATGAATGAACCGACGACTTCGTCAAGTTCGAGGCGAATCTAAATAAAAATATTAGAGAACCAGTGAAAGTTGAGCCTTCTGAGGCTTCTGTCGCTGCACCAGTTGTTCTGTAGGACTTCCCTTCTTGTGAAGTGCAGGTCCCACAGTTGGCTGACGGTAGGATTTCGAGAGATGGAATGAGACAGACAGAGAACCAAATGTAAATAATGGTAAGAAGCAAATGTTCTGCGTAATCAATAAAATTGTTTTTCGCCATTTCCTGATTGTCTTCCATCAATGACAGCGGGAAAACGTCGACCCATCGACTATTAATTACCATTAATGCGGTAAATTAGCATAACTAAAAATGTTCGAGGCGCGGCGGTAATTTGCATGATCTCAGAATCTGCACTAGCACAAATAATCCTAATCGCAGATAGATAACCTCACCGTGGCAGTTAAAGACTTTAAAAAAAGTGAGACTCGAGATACCTACACAACAGCTCAATCTATTGATTGGAGGTCTCATTCGATCCAGAGTCAAAATCTACATTGAAATACTTCCAATTATCCAATTTTGCTGGTTAACCAGCTTCGACTAAGGAATGAGAAGAACTATTTTTTGCAAACTGTGTACCCTCTTAGCTCACTACTAACAAAAGGCATCGATCGTAATGGCTAATGTGTTCATATACATACTTTTCTCATCTTCCTGTCTGTTCGCCTCATCCTGCTAGCCAAGCTGATACTAACCCACAAATTTTGGCTGCTTGGTGGTTCATTCATGTCCCGTTCCCCCTACGAGTTTTTTGTTCGCTTCAGCTCCTATTATATCGCAGTTTAACTTCAGTCATGTTTTAGTTCATGACCCCGTGTGTTCTCCTTCTTCAATTGACCATTATCGCCTCTCGTCAAGAGCCGACTGTGTTCTGTGAACTAGTTCTACTAGTTGCTCTACTCACAACTCTATCGTGCTAATCAAATGAGTGTTTAACCCAGTGTATCAATACACTCCTCCATCTCATGTGTCCCATTCATCAATTAATTCCGAGTCTATATTCCCCCCTACCTCCTTTCACTCTCTCACCTCTAATTAATTAAATACAAGGGAGGGGGGAACGGGACACACAAATATCATTCTTTCATTTTTGTGTCTGCGCACATAGAGCATGATTGCATGTTTCATTCCCTCTTCAGCAAACAGATTTTTGTTTTCTGATATTCATTACCGACATTATATAAGAAATTGTACGCATCGTTCGTATGTTTGTTATTATATTCCATGTTGATTGCTAAATCTTATTACTTTCCGCTACCCCAAAGGAAAAGGAAAGTATAGTAATCGGCCCAAAAAAAATTTGGGTTTTCTTCAGATCTTTACGTTTTGAGGCCTACTGAGTCTAAAAAACCTAATTTCGGCGCGTGGTCCGTGTGTGTGTGTGTGTAGTTCGATTTGCGGGAGAACGGCTCATCCGATTGAGCTGGTTCTTTTTTTGTTTTGTTCGTTATTTTTTGTAGACGCCAAAATAAGGTTATGGACGATTTCGGCCGAATGGAGGGGGGGGGGGACGAAAATGTACCATAAACTAGGGGTATTCGCATTTTTCTCAAAAACGGCTCTAACGATTTTGATTAAACTTTCAAATTATCTTCTACTGATCAATACCTAACTTTTCTTCTCTATACATATCTCCATGAAAATACGGTGAACGGAGATATAGGCCCATGAAGCAAAAATAGGTTTTTTACGCTTTTTGGCAAAACGGCTTCAGCGATTTTCACCAAACTCACAGGATGTTTTCAAATAGTTAATACCTACATATTATTTTCAATAAATGTTTCTGTGGTATTAAACAGAGATAAAAATCAAAATGTGTCAAAAATAACGTATTTTCTAACATTTCCGTAAATTCCAGGGTAACTTTTTCACCAGATGTGATAAATTCTAATGGAGTGTCTTTCAGTCACCCATACCAACATTTCGTTCTGTATAATTATTTCTGTATATATATGTTGAACGGAGATATAAGCCAAGTTAACTCAGAAAAACAGATTTGTCGAATATTAATTTATCGGTATTCCAATTTTCTCAAAAACGGCTCTAACGATTTCGATCAAACTTTCGGAGTACTCTCAGCTAACTAGTCCGTACATTTTGTTCTCCATAAATGTTCCTGTAAAAATGCGTTGAACGAAGATATAGCGCCCGCCTATGTAGGTGGTGTTTGAACTTACGGGGGTGGCGGAAAGTCGTGTGTTGCTACGCACCAGATATTTTTATTCATAGATTGTAAAAGATGTGTCTATTTACTATGGTTAGGTTAAGTGATTCAATGTGAGGAAGGGGGGAATAGGTACCCTAGTGCTCACCCTTCCCAAATTTTTGTGTCAGTGTTCGAATGGATTTATTTGGTAATGATTTTAACACGTATTTATGTGAGGTGAAGCGATGGGCACAATATTTTGATAATAAACGTAAATTGTGGAAGTTATGTTGAAAAATAATAATAAAGATGAATTAATGTAACGCAACCGAGGAGTGTAACGTATTGTTCATTCAGGAGGAATGTAAGAGATATTCGTATGACTCTAATTTTCCCACGTGGTTAAATAAACCATATCTCTCCACCATACTCATCATCATCATATCTCTCTCTTTTCCCTCGTACTTATACCTGTACACAATCATGTATACACACACCAAAACTGAAACCTAGGATTCGTTGGAGAATTCCGTGACACGGATTTTGGTACAATTTTTCCGCTTAACTGCGCACGAACTTCTGTGAACATTCGCTGAAAACAACACTAAAGGGGTAACGTACTTACAGATATAGGGCAGGTATATGAAATGTCACGATAATGGAAAGAGAGTCGAAAAAATAGAGGTAAAATAATGTCAATGAGTTAAGTTTTGAGCAGACTAAAAACACCTATTTTTATTTAATTCAGGGATTAAATCCCAAGAGAAATGTTCACAGGGCGCATCCTCGACTGACTTCCTTTAAATTTTACAACGCCCACAGAAATTCGCACTATAACTTTCATTTTTCTCGTCGTGTAATCGGCTGAATTTTATTTTTTTAGTTTTCTTCGAGTCTTTACGCTTCAACAGCTTTTCGAGTCCCACAACACCATTTGAGAAAATAGATCAAGAAAAAACGGCTCTCAAGTCGTTGCTCAACGTGCAGATCGACGTGGAAGGCCATAATGAGGGTTTGAGCAAAATAAACCCAAAACTATGGCCATCACAATTATTCAAAATCCAAAATAGTTTCCCCCCAAAAAATCATTTCAACGCCGACACACATTTATGGACGTTTATGTTCCTATTCTGGCATTGCCGTGCATCCATTTCATTCCAGTGTCAGTTGCATCGTGTCACTACAAATCGTTGCGAGAAAATCACAATGAGATGTGTAATAACAGATGAGAACCTTTCCAGTAAACAGTAATATTTCGGCTTCTGATTACCAGTAGTATGAATTTCCACCACCAGACAGAAATGGGATTACGTAAGACGTGAGCTCATAGTTACTCAGACGTTTTATTGAATATGTCCTCAATGCACTGCACGAATAGCCCCGCTGAAAGTGTTTCGTAAGCTTTCCCCATACAGTTTTCGCAAGACGCAAGTACGGTTTCCAGTCACTCATTCAACTCCACAATAGTTCAAACATTTAGTGTCTTAGGATTGATTCTGTTCTTTAAATAAGCGCGCTTGAAATGTTTGACTCAGAAAACGATAGCGTATCTTTCTGAATCTGGACGCTTCAGCGGGGCGTTGAGAAGGAGGTTAAACAGCAACAGTGACATGTTTCAGAATCATCGCTGATTCGAACCAACTGAATCAATATTTAACTGTTTTCTATTGTGTACCATTATCTGGTTGTGTTGCACCTGTTGATTCTCACTCAGCCAATCCCTCGCGCCCTGAGCCTCTCTATTCTACTAGTGTCTGGATTATTAAAATTCCAAAAGCGTTCGACTCAGGCAATCCTGCTCACCCTACAACTCAGTTCCAACTTCCAACGTCGTAATAATATATTCCCATAAAAACAGACTTCTTTGGCGCTCAACTCGTTGAGTTAATGCAAGGGCTACAGCGATTCTTGGAAACGAGCTATTGAGTAGTTTTTGGTATCAGAGCCTCGCAACATAAAGTGATGACTAATGGAATAATTTTTTCGGGGCTGAAATACGTAGAACGATAAAGAAAAGTGTAGGTTGCATAGGTGATTTTGGTGGAGGAGATAGAGAAAATATACAAAGGTTTAGGGATATACTCGTGAATAATATAAGTAATTACAAAACTGTGGGGCGAACATAAAAAGTTATTGAACCAATAAAAATAGCAGAAATAAAACAAGGATGTAAATAAGGATGTAAGGATGTAAATTGTCCTCTCTCCGTAAATAAAAGCCTTCTACCGGCAATCCGAACATTAAAACTGTACGCAGGATGGCAATACGCTTGACCCTAAACTGGGTATGTGAAATCCTGCGCCAACGTCGCAAAGCATTTTATACTGACGAGGCGACCGCTTTTATCCGTCGGTTACTTTAAGTGTAAGGAAATAAACAGAGGGCCACCATTAGGAACAGACACCTCGCTGTCGGTAAACGCGCCAACCATTATGGGGGTAAATACCCCCAACCATTATAGGAAAAGCTTCGACAGGATAATTGTTACAGGATACGACCCTTGCATCTGACTGGCGTGACACCCTCCCAACGCGAAGCCCTCATCAGGGTTCAGGCAGCTAACTGCCCTTGACAACACACCTGATACAACTGTCCATCAAAACAATTATTTATTATTATTTTTCTTTTCAAACCCTTGTTATTCCCCCTCCCTCCCTCAACCCCTATATAAATATATCATTTAATATCTTAAACCGTTTCCTCTATTTTTACTCACTTTCTTCCTCAATTTTACACATCTTATTTTATTGTCTCTATTTCTATTGCTTTAAAGACTTTCGTATCAGTATATATTAGAATAAATTGTTGTTACTGTGTAGTGAGTCATTTGTATTTGATTCCCTCTTTGAGTCCTTTGAAATTTCCTCTTTTTTTTCTTCAATTTTCCTTGCGCACTGTTGGTATATTTTGTTCCTACACGACGAACCGTTTAATTGAAGAGAGTTTAATCAATGTATGTAACTACTTGGGAAACCTAGAAAAGTTACACATAGCAGAGTGGAACATTTTATTAAGTCACGCTCAACCTACTTAGGACGCCTTTTGCTGCTGACTGGTTGATGGAACCAGTGGCAACAATGTCAGAGTATGTCCCAGTTTTCGATCACAATACACAGGCTACCTGCTTGCAGACCACATTATGATAGTTAACACAATCACCTCAGGGGCTGTACCTGCACCAAATGATTCAGAGACTCAAACTGATTACCAATGGCTGAACAAAGGACGTCCACACTATTACCTCTTTACACATAATCGCCGCAGGCAGTTATCCACCACTAACACCATGAAAATGTTAATTGCCTACCTCAGCCATTCCTGTATAAACCCAAGAATAGCCATAGGCACATGCAACATTCTAGTCAGGTGCGCGTAAAGCTAGGAAGCGCTTTCAGTCTAAGAATAGTAGCTGAGGGAGCTGAAGTAGGGACACACAGTGCCCAAGATCGAACTAGAAACCTAAGAGAGAGGCTTCTGATGAAACTTCAGTTCAGCCTATAAGACTTTCCACATACAATCCCCAAGGTACACCAAGTTTTCAGCAGATCAGGCTGCTCGAGAAACTCTACTTCAAGGCAGCGCAACAACTCGAGGACTTCAATAAACTAAACCAATAATCCTCAAACACATTTCTTTGATTTGCAAAGCTTACTGAGAAAAAGCCCCTCAAAAAGTAAACAAATAAAAATAAAGACTATTTGAAACAAACGACTACATTTTCAACGATTAAGAAACGTTTTTTCCTATTCACTAGAACTAAGGAAAGTAAAATGGCGGCTTGTCCACTTTTTATTTCAATCATTTGTTTAATTGGCCCTGATAACTTTCCAGCGAAGACTAATGGCATGGCAATGCGAAGTTCTCTGGGCCAGTCTTGACAATAAATTCGATCCAACTGGTTCTATTCGTTTTGAAAAAATAAATAATTTATATGAAACGCCAAAAAAAGTTTTGCGGATATCAGATCGAAATTTGTCCATGTTATTAGTCAACAAACCATGATTTTTTCTCACAATGGCTTGATTTTGATACAAAACTGTTGTTTGACTATTGAGAGACATTAGTGCGGTGATGGTGACGTATCATTTGAAGATATCAGACGGAAGCAGCACAATAAATGGCGACAAAATTCGACTTATTCACTCCCCTCCACCCTAATTTCCATCTCGATTGGGCTTGACAGTTGAAAACGACCTTAGCAGTATTCATATAGACTACCTACACCATTAGAATACATTAAAAGTTATGTAATAATTAGATAAACCGATTTAGACCAACAGTTGGAGAAAAGTCTGCAACATTTCATTTGTGTGATGCGTCGCACTCGTTTATTTTGCTCGTGGGGACTTTATAAAATACCGTTTTGAATCCCACTCAAAAGTCAGGAGTCGAAAAAGAGTAGCAGCTCACTTCGTTTTGAAATAAAAGTTAAATCCTAGCACAACAGAAACCCAGTTTCCGAGTCGGATGGAGTTTATTAGATGCAAGTAATGAGTTGCTAAATTAAAAGAACAGTAAAATATATTGAAAATAAATCGGGATTGGCCAACTTTTTTGAATTGTGGCGAGGCTATACTAATTTCCGGGTAAATATACACATTTGGAGGAAACGTATTATTCAACGTCTAATAACAATCATGTCATCAGCAGATTTGAATAAAAATGGAGGAGTTTCAATCACAATGACGATAACTAGAATTAACGTTCTTGTAAAACTTTACTATGGGTTCTTATTAAAACGAAGGATTATGAAAATTGATGTGATTCGGGGCATCACGATTTCTTCACTGGTGTTCACTGACACAAACAATTGGTATTAGAAATGTCAATATTTAAAGTAATGACATTAAAGCCTGTAGAGGAAACGTCTGAGTCCTTCGAAAGGGATTAATTATATTATCTTCCTCTGGCGTTAGAAGAATACGCGCTACAGAATTATAATTAGTGTCGTCAAATTACCTGTACAATGGTTACACAACAAACCAGCTTTCTCGACACAAATCAATCAACCTGGCTTCAGTTCCTCAACGGAAAATGTCATGAAGGGAGAAGATATTTTAAAAGCGGTACTTTAAATTAGATTCGCATCAAATTCCAAATCCTGGAATTGCTAGTTGCTTAGTTTCGTGGGTTATCAGAAACCAGATTTGACATTCCTTCGAAATAAGTTGGTTTTGCCTTTTCGCCGAACTAGATTGTTTGAAATATTAGAGGGATTTAAGTTATTCGTTAGGGTCACATTCATCAAAAGGCTCGAGCGGCTACATCGTTGCAACCAGATGTGTCTTGTTTCCGACTAATGGCGAAATTTGACTCAAGTTCCAACCCCTAAAATTGTTCTGTCACACAACCTACGATATCCAAGGCAACTAATATCGGCAGAATTCTAATACCGGACGGCAAATAGTATTAGCAAATCGGCCGTCAAAACTCAACAACGACGTTTTGCAATCATTATTCGATCAAACGCCCTTCAGGAAGTGATGAAATGCTCTTACGACACACTATCAACTAAGAGAAACTACAAAACACAATTTACCTGCATGTCGTAAATAAACCATATAAAATAGTCGAGGCCGCTCCGAGATTCTTTGACATCACATTAACTGGATCGACGAACAAAACGGGAACCACATTAAAAGGAACCTGATTTTTCGGCCGTGCGTAGAGGGAAAAAAACTGGTTTGAGACCGAAAAATCTTAACCTTCAAGGCTAATGATGTCAACACCAGCAGTCACACCTGGCAAGGAAATTTCACTGGAGTTATTTCACTTCTCGGCGCCGAAAACGCGGGGATTTATCGTAGAAAACCACCAATTGCCGCAGATTTTAACCGATGAACGCTTCAAGATGCCGTTATAATTAATGGAAAAACGCCTTAAATCGACCGTTCGCCCGACCCGTGACTTGAAGAATATTCGCGTAAATGTTAGAAAAATATGGTTCCCATTCCCCCGATACCAGAACGCCTTGCGTCATTTGCGGATGTTAAGATCTTATGATGCAGTCACAAACAAAACAAACATTTCCTAAGGTCACTTAAAACTTAGACGATTTAGTAGACTTCCCCGATTTAACGCTTCTACGCTCCAAATAATATTCAATTAATTAAATCCTATGGAAAAAAATTCCAACCAAGTGGTTTTATCGGATTTTTAAATTAAAAAATACGGATTTTTAATCACTCAACTCGATGCGCGACAGTTGGTTAACCTGCGCACGGAACGCGGGAAACGTTCCCGCGGATCGAAAGTTTTCATAAAGACGTTCTTTTAGTCGGAGCAATGGAATTACTTTGCTCCAAACAATCCTAACGTTCTCCGCCCTTCTAATTACGTTGCTCACAATTACAACAAAATATAATTGAATTACTTAAACTTGGTATTAACAGGGGTACGTATCAATAGTTACTATAGCGCTGCACAGGTGTCGCTTTTACAGATTTGCCTTGACCGCTTCTTGGTGTTCTAGGAGCAGAATGTTGAAACAGCAAACTCTGTTCTCAGGTACTTTGTCACAGCCAACTCCACCCGTGGAACGTGCTGCTCTTCACGGCTTCAAGGGTCTTACTTCCTTGGCTCTGCGAAGTAGAAAGGAAAGTTATGCTATTGACTGAAACAAACTATTTTAGTTTTTTCCAAAGCTCTCGGTTTCGAAAACACCATTTGACAAAACTGTCTATTTGTTAAGTTGAGAGAACGGCTAGACCAAATTGGCTTAGACTTTGTATATACCCAGCAGGTCCAAAACCAACTACAGTTATCATGATGACCAACATACCAAGTAGTCGTTTCATTAAAACGGCCAGAACGATTTTGATGAATGTTTTTGTGTGAACCAGTTCATGCCACAATGACGATTTATGAATTTCATTTGTGGGCAATTAACGAGAGCAGTTTGAGTACGCATTCAAACGTTCTCTCAAAAATCAAGTTGGTAACATGATGGCCTAATGGTCAGTAGATAATTAATAGTAAAGAGAAACAACAGAAACTCAAACTACGGTCATTTCTTTGACTCATGTTTTTTCACAGTGTTTATCTTACATTTTCATAATAGTAACGAGCGGTGCGTAGCAACACACAACTTTCCGCCACCCCCGTAAGTTCAAACACCACCTACATAGGCGGGCGCTATATCTTCGTTCAACGCATTTTTACAGGAACATTTATGGAGAACAAAATGTACGGACTAGTTAGCTGAGAGTACTCCGAAAGTTTGATCGAAATCGTTAGAGCCGTTTTTGAGAAAATTGGAATACCGATAAATTAATATTCGACAAATCTCCTTTCCTGAGTTAACTTGGCTTATATCTCCGTTCAACATGCATATACAGAAATAATTATGGAGAACAAAATGGGGGTATGTGTGACTAAAAGACACTCCATTATTAAGATTATTTATCACATCTGGTGAAGAAGTTGCCCTAGAATTTACGGAAATGTTCGAAAAAACGTTATTTTCGACACATTTTGATTTTTATCTCTGTTCAATGGACTGTCAGAGGAACATTTATTGAGAACAATACGTCGGTATTAACTATTCAAAACCATCTTGTTTGGTGATAATCGTTGAAGCTGTTTTGCCAAAAAGCGTAAAAAACCTATTTTTGCTTCATAGGCCTATATCTCCGTTCACTGTATTTTCATGGAGATATGTATGGAGAAGAAAAGTTAGGTATTGATTAGTAAAAGATAATTTGAAAGTTTAATCAAAATCGTTAGAGCCGCTTTCGAGAAAATGCGAAAAACCCTTTGGTTTTGGTACATTTTTGTCCCCCACCCCCCCTTATACCGGCGGGAATCGCCCATAACCTTATTTTGGCCATAACCGGCTCAATCGGATCAGCCGTTCTCCTGCAAATCGAACTACAGACACACACACACACTCGGACCACGCGCCGAAATTAGGTTTCTGAAGAAAACCGAATTTTTTTTTGACACAATTACTATACTTTCCTTCCCTCTGGGTAGTAAAAATGAACCAACCGGATAAATTGATGTTTAAATTCATTACACACAAACCACTTGCACAAATAGTATTTACGAACCCTGAAACGTTTTGAAATGTGAACATTTCAGTTAATTACGCGACTTTCTTTAGTATTGAAGTTATTAACATTTTAATTTGAGGGGCCAGTGGAGTAACGAGCCAGTGTAACGTATATGTAAACTGAGCTTTTACGTTGAATGTTATGCCGGAACACCCACCTACAGAATACTTTACACCATTTCACGGCCAAGTCAACGTTCCTGTTGATAAATACGCCCTCGGCTGACATGGAAGGCGGTATTTTCACATCAGCAGCACTTACCCACAGTGAACCACCTGCCTGGGACAACTGACCCACCCAACAAGTCACTGTCTTTGACCACACTTCAACTGGCAGACTCAACGCAACTTTGCCCTAAGTATGCAAGTTGAATGAGTGTGTTGTTCTTCGATTGTGCGAACATTGATTAAAATTAATGTTGTAGCCGACCATCAACCATTCTAACATCACTCGTACAAGGGTTCTAAGATAGGAGAAAAAAAAAAGCGAAACAATGTTATTCCATTCCAATCCTTTATTTGGCTCGTACGTAAAGTTAATGACAGCCGATTCAATTGTAGAATTTTACAGCTGTTATGAG
Source organism: Pachypeltis micranthus (assembly GCA_020466155.1). NCBI lineage: Eukaryota > Metazoa > Arthropoda > Insecta > Hemiptera > Miridae > Pachypeltis > Pachypeltis micranthus. The sequence continues at coordinate 49,244,633 of CM035769.1, forward strand.
AAACGTTGTTACTAAAGGGATCGAACGACAAAATGAAGACGAGTACAAACACGCAGGATGGGGGATTGGGAGAGAAGACCCAAGTGTAAAACTACTTTCCTGGGGAGGAGTTTTGTTCATCGTTGAGAGAATAACTTGAAATAAGCGGATCTGGATGAGCTCACGAAACTAACCTGGTTGAAGATCAGAAGCAACACGACTCTAAGCAACCTACAAAAGCCATCCACCAACCCGAGTGGGACTTTATCAAAATGAAAAGGGGCGCTGAAGAGGAATGATGCGACTCAAATAACGGCAAACTAAATTCATACTAACATTAAATCGTGCGATAATTTAGAGAATGTTTCAATTTTTTTCCTTTTTTTTATAAATAAATGTTAGCATCACATGGATTGTTTGATTACTAATAGTGATCTCAAATCCAGCAAACTTCCGGCGTTTTTCTTTCACTGAGGGGTGCATTGCACCCTCCGAGGGCCCATGTCATCTTCGGTGTATTCCGGGCGGTAGTCATTGGATCGTTTCCTCGCCTCATCCTCCGGGTCCATTTCTATCAAATCTTTTTCTTCTGCGTCGTCAGGAATCATCATTTCTTGCCTGGAAACAGTGACGGTCGGTTAAGCAACTTTCAAGTAAACGTCTATAAACTAATTATGACGCTTCGAGGAGCATGAATCTCTCAAGAAATCATAGACACAGACTGTTAATAGTGGAGTGCGCAACGTGAAACAACGTTAGCTAAATAGATAAGACGATTTATGCTTCCATTTCTGAAATTCAATCAACACATTGTAGTTCAGACCTAGTTTTATAACCAATTTTGCTCCAAATCTGCTCCCCCTGCTTTGATTAAGCCCCCCACCCCCACACTCTTTCCTCTCTGCTCCATAGGATCCTTCTTCTTCCTGTGCCACGTTTTGTCTCCAGGACGATCCCATATAGTTCCGCCAGTAAGTAACTATACCTATTTGGTGAGTCCATCTTCTCTAGCTGGTAGAATGGTGTGGGCAAGCACTTCCACAACATCATTACATCAGCACTGAAGTAAGACAGTTAGTTGTGGCTTTATATTGGAAGAGAAAGCTGAATGGGATGGTAGAGTGGGGTGGTTGTAGGAAGAGAAGGGTGACTGGTCATTCGCTTCCTGGAAAATCCTTTGGAAGTGAAAGGAAAGGAGCGTAAGGGCAATTTTGTTCAATTTTTTGCATGTTGATTGCGGATTCTGATTCTTAATTGAACAGGGTGGTCTGTAAATCCCTCAGTTAATAGTTTCTGTTTGTGTAATGTTCTCAGAGGTGCAAGTGCAAATATAGTGTCACATTTTGTGTTATTTGTTCGTTTATGATCTGTCCACTGAAGGTTTTGTGTTTATAGATTTCCGTATTTTCTAGTATGTTTAGATTTCGTCCTTTGTGTTGTTTATGTAATAAGATGGCGCAGTTCTATATTTTGGTAGGTGGTGTTTTGGACATCTTGTCCATTTTCCGCCCAGTTTGTCCTATGTGAGCGTTTTTACAATTACAAGTTATTTTGTATACACCACTTTGGTTAGTTTTTCAGTCTTTGTAGACAGTTTTGCTCTTAGCGTGTTGTCTGTACTTAGTGCATTTTGTATACCTTCCTTCAGAAGATGTTGGTATTTCGAGTTATAATAACATGCAGACACAAATTGCACTACGTACGTACGGATTTTCCAGGAAGTTGATGATCAATCACCTTTCTCTTCCAACATCCCCACACAGACATCCCGTTCCTACATAAACACCACAGCTAACTGACGTAACATCCAGACGATGATTTCTTCGCATCAAAAGCACTCGCCCACAACAGTCCACCAGCCAGAGAAGACGAACTCACCGAACAGGTACGTTAACTTTGATTCTATTAGTCTTCATTTCCATAAGGTTGGCGACATCTAGATGCTTTCAGCAACATCAGGATCCCCAACCTCGGGTCCTAGAATTACAATTGAACGCTACCAGTCGCGTTATCGTATTGAATTGACGTTGCTCACCTTGTTGCAAATATTCAATGATTGCCAAAGACGTATTATCTTTGATTATAACATCATGATGACAACCAACACGTTTACTTACCTCGGCGGCAAGCAGCTTTCAAGGGTGGGGATCACTTCAACTGGAAGGGTTTTGGGGAATTTGACCCAAAATTGAATGATGAGACGACCTTTGTCAAAGGGGCTTTTATACTGGGGCATTCCTTCGCCCAAGATGGACCTCATCTCTCTATGTTTTATCACTTCGCCTGGAAACAGATAAGGTACATATGAAGAACGAATTGTACGTGGAAACAGATTAGCAACGGGGGAACACCAAGAAGAGCTTCTGACCAGATGGTTACGTTGAACTCGGGGTACCTCACCAATTACTTTTGATAACAGGATGATGAGGTAGGCAGCCGAATATGTTTTGACTTAAGTCAACTTTAGTCCCATTGCAACAAGTGTGATATGTTGTTGGGTGGAGAAAAATGTGACCACGTGCGTTTATGTGGAGGCCCTCAGCGCTCTACATTGGGAAAGCTAATTGACAAGGCTGGAGAAAATTTATGGGGGAGAGAGCTCTGGGGACCCCTGGGGCAAGCCTCCTATAGGAAAAAGGAATAGAGTACAGGCTTTATAGGTTCACTTTAAACCTTCCTTGCTAAGGCGTTCACCAGCAGCAGTATGGTTGTAGATACCAAGTCCATAGGCTGGCCAAGACTGGAGTCATGGATCCTCCAAACAAGCCAGACATCCCATTGTGGACAACAGGCGTGATTGACTATTACCCTGCTGCCTGGTGTAGTAAACTCAAGGCAATCAAAGAAAAGCGCTGGCCGACTCCTAGAGGGCTGGGCCACCAAGTATCCACTGAAGCACCCCAAGTGATCACCAGACAGCTACTTGTTGACTTGGCCATTGAGTCCATGATGGACAAGTGGAGAGTGAAAAGGGAGCTTCCGCTGCTATGGGCTGAATTCCGCAAAGAATTCTCTCAACAGAACGAAAACTTGCTGGGCTAGATGAATGGGCATAACACAAATATTAAGCAAGATGGTAGTTCTCGTCGAAGGGAAGTGACATGAACGAGTTTTTCCCAAACACCCTTGAACATATAAGAAGAAAGTTGGTTGAGCCAGTTCCTAACAAGACGTGGGGACTTCAATACCAGGCTCTCCATCTGGCACATCTTGCTCATCCACTGAGGAGGAAACAAGAAACTACATGCTGCTCCACTGCAGTTGTTACATCAGTGAGCGATGGTTTGGAAGATACCACTTCTAAGGAAGCTCATAACTGTTGAACCAGTTTGCAAGGAAGGTTATGACCAAGAATCGTAGAACACAGTTGATCTGTCCTTTTGAAACTTGACACCAATCTACAGACATGGGAAACCGAATCAGAGCTCTCCATTGGGAGACGGGCTAAATGACAACCTGCCATACCTTCACAGGAGCCCAAGTTCTCGCATGCAAGCGAAATTGCAACCTTCATGGCTTTCGACTGAGTGTTAAGGAACAGCCATTTCCATTAGGAAGTAAGACGGGCTCTGCATAATGTAGGCAACCAAGTGTCAACCAATGGACTCTTGAATCGAATCCTCAATACCATGCCTAACTTTTGGTTTATAAGTAAAATAAGTGGGAAATTGTTGGGGTGTAAAATTGTACACCCAACTACCAACTAGTGTTGAAGAGGGTTTTTTAATGGTGAACACATTATTCTAGCATCACCTTCATAGTAATACACTGTGACTGGAAAGTAGTTCACAGACATGTGAAATTGTGCATTGCTGACACAACCCATTTTCTCCCCAGACAATCCCAACACATTTGGGAACGCTTCACTGAAGTAAACGTAAACTGGGGATCCTTTTTGATTCTCCACTCGTCCAATATTAACTCGTTGGACAGCCATTACTTCTAGTACCTTGGAGGACAGAGTTCTAGTCAAGCAGACCTTTTCAAGGGTTACATGGGAGAATTTTTATGTGGTGTCTCAAATCAAGCGAGTTCACACTTGAGATGCTCGTGGCACTAGGACATACAGTGATCAGGTTAGCACTTGGCATCCCTCCAACGAAGTGTGCACTCTCCCAATGTTCTGCCAAAGACAGGGGTATTCATGAATGACGGAGATTGCTGACTACGTGACAAATTTGGTTCTTCTAGGTCAAGAGAGAATCATGCAATGGGTCAGTAACCAGAACAAGGTAGCTTCAACGGGAAAAATTCAAGTGCAGAGGATATCAAAAAGTTATCGTGAAGTCCCCTCCAAGAGGTATCTAATGCCAACCCCACAAACACTTTCAAGATGCGTGAAGTTAGAAAATCCCATTGACTAACCACGCATTCGGACAAGATTGAGGTTACAGCACGTCAATCTTCTTCAAATTATGCAACAAAATTGAACAAAACAAAAAGGTATATACCCGGAATAGCTGAAATGAGAAGATCTCTATTGTCCAACGTGTGGATGATTTTCTGGAATCCACAAAGAGATTCGACGAATTGTAATTCGATTTGCGTAACCAAGTCATGTCCTGGAGCGTGTCTGTAAAACGTCCAATATACATCCAGTTAGACGGTTAAATGTTTCATCAAGTAAATAAATTTAAGTAGTTGACATAAGCCGTTTGATGATGACTGCGAACGCCAAAACAGAGATACAAATTTTATCATCTGCGAGTTTCATTGTCTTCCCCCCTTTCCCAATTTAAATCAGTATACGTGCAATTACATTTCCAATTGGTTATGTGTAAATGGATTAACAGTTACAAAAATACAGAACGCTTCACATCGCACTACAGCTGCAGATAATCTGATTAGGAATATCTGGTCTATGGGCTCCTAAGATAGGAAGGCGGAGTCATTTTGCTCGTTGAGTTCCTTCTTTCCTAGTGTTTTGACCCCTAACTTATCCAGAAGGAAGTTTGAATTTGCATCAATGCTCACAAACCAAACTCAGTTCAATTTTCACTCAACCAGTACAAACCAACCATTTACTGCCCACCAATACTGAGTATTCTCATTATATTCGAATAGTTTCTTCCTTATTTTGATATGCTTGTTTATAACTTGACGCTACTCTATCTTCTGCCAAGCGCAACTAGCCTCTCCTGCCTAAATATCCCTCTTCGACTAGACTCGAAGGTTTCACCCTCTCTGACAACCTTATTATTGTAGCTCTCCCTGTTACTAGTGTTTGTGGTTTTGACGCCAATTTTGTTTCCTACGTTCCGGCTTTTGCGTCCTCCACATCACATTGTCCACCGTCGAAAATCCTTTAGCTACTTCCAGACTCTGCTGTATTATTGCCGGCCTCGCAGATGCCACGAATCAGTGCGCCCATCGAATGAGAGTTGCTGTCAACTGCCTATAAATCAACGCTCAACTAGCATTCGTAGACACTACCTTAGGTAGGAACGAGCTGTAACCGTATCAATTAATTGTAAAGTGCTTCATTGTCAAACCTCCCAAAGTGAGGCATTACCTGTAAAATTTAAACTTAGTGGAAGGCAACAGCTGTTCGTTCGTTTAATCGGTCTGTTATCATCACGCCATCACCTAGTCTGTTTGGAACACTCTGGGAGGATATTTGAGCAGCCCCTTCCTTATGCTTCTGTTACGGGCACGATCAGATTGAGCTGTGACTCGGAACACCGGAGCTTCTTTTATCGGGCAGAGCCACTAGAAGCAGCTCCGATTAAATCTGAAGAGGAAGATAGCTGCTGAAGAACATGGAGAGGGGGACCGCACTGTCCCGATCAGGAGGTTAGGAAAATCGGGTCCGCGGCGTGCAACGAGGCACTCAGCCTATTCCTCTTCCAGCGGCACCACTTCGCTCCTCTTTTCTGTCTGTACCTGTGGGCTATTAACTGATACGGAAGTGAATATACGATTCTTGGTGGTATTGGAAGGAAGGTTTAATTATTGAGACGCCCAAACGAACTATCCTATAACATTGGCACCCAACGTGGGGCACCAATGTTACAGGAGGGATTAATATTGAGGCGATATCCCACTAAGAGAGTTGAGAAGTTAGTACGATATCAAGCCGAATGCAATTGGAACAGAGTTTTATTCGCGAATTACATTCGGAGAGGTTTACCACCACAGACAGGGGAACTGAGTGGGAGCGAACGCGAGGCTCAGCAACACAGCAACGAGGGAACCGGCTCGGTTTCAACTGGCTGCTGCGAAGTCTCGAGCGAATCGGGGCATTTGAGGTGCCCAGTCAGCATAAATGCCCCGGACGAGCCTCCACTGAATCGAAGGGTTTGGTTCGTCCCGTAACACTTCAGCAGCAGACAATACTTTGACCCTTTGGTTCACATGCCACTAGTAATGCTTTCCCCCTGGCACGACCTTCGTATTATTATGTGTCAGAAACGTATGAGAAAGTGACCTACTTGAATACAGGGTGATCTTTTTCTTCGAGGATCACAATCATATCACCAGGTTCCAGCCCGGGCTCCTGATTGCCTTCCCCAGAAAAGCAGATCTTTTGCCCATCGTACATCCCCTTGTCAATCTGGACTTCTATGAGTTTCTTTTCGTGGATAATCTGCAATTGCCAAATACAATTGAATTAGAGGCGAAAACAATTTGTGAAAAAGGCGCAAATCGAGACTTTTTCAGCAAAATAGTTGAAATCCGCGATAAAATAGAAATTTGACAAGAAGTAGTATTTTCACGTGGATTTCATATTTTCAAAGTAATTGCAGTCTTTACGTCGTCGTCAACGCATTGAGATGCAAGATGTGACTTACTAGTTTCACATAGAAGGGTGTCAGGTAAAAAGGTGACTTAAAAACCTTCGTGAGCAGTATCATCCCTGTGTTCATCCTTTTCAAGTTACTTAACAAACAACTTTCACATTCGCTAATCCATTCTCCTTTGAAAGTAACTTAATAAGTTCAAACTAGTGCACTAGAAATTCTAATTGAAATGAAACCTAAGCCACCTCCTGACTCCAATGCCTTAGCTTTAGTTATTGAAACTTAGCTAGATTTAAGGTCTATTCATGGCGATCTACAAGCCCTAGCATCTGTACCTTTCCGTCTCAGCACTTACTGTCAACATTTAGGCGGCATGCTCGCACACCCCTCAAGGGAATAAGCATTGTCCCTTCCCAAGTCAGTGTTTTTCGGGTCTACAGACCCACAATTACCACAGTTGAGAGCTGCTAGTAGCTGCCAAGAACATTCCTGATATTCTTATTTTCTGGAGAGATTCGATGGCCTCACACAAATCCTGTTTGTGATATTCATTACACTATAGTCCGATCGTTCAACCAGTGTGGTCATCATCCTGACACCCCTTCTGAATTCGCACAAGTTTCGAAGACAAAACCCTCAGTTTATGCATCGCTCGTAACAACACAGATTTATCGCTTCTACTTCTGCTGACCCGACATTACGTTGACGTAGTTCTGATACCAATCAGCACTTACAATTGCTCAGTTCCTTCGCCCAACTTCAACTTCTTGACGTTCAATCACCAACGAGTATCCAGGCCTGAGCAATTGAAACAATGCTAGTTTAACAGCAATAAAAGATATTGGCAAGATACTCACTTTCTTCCCTTTACAATTAGTGCAACGGTCCTTAGCATTGATTTTTTCCCCTTCCCCGTTGCAATCTGTACAAGCTCGTTGAATCTGATGAATCACCCCGGGTTGGAATTGCTGAATCTCAACCTTGATGCCAGAACCGCTGCAAGTATTACAGGTCTGCACAGCTCCTTTTTTCCCTCCTCGACCTGCAAAATGCCGTCATGTGAAACACAATACCAGTGAACGTTGCTTGTTGGATGCCTTGTCTTTACATTCCCTGCAGGGATATCAGTCGTATTGGTAATGTTACATATCTACTTGGGATTCATCAGTACCAGAACGCAACTGGAAGTAACGACCAATACAAATGACAATGGAAGTCGGAAACGGATATAAAGGGATACATATAGCCACGCTACTTGGTGGATGCATGTTTCACCCTGCCCTATGTAAAGGTCACTAGTCATTGGAATTTGTGCAGTTGCCAGTTCGCACGTGCGACTGAAGACAGCAATTCACCAGACCTGTGTCACGCTCGACAAGCACATACGCTTATTAATAAAAAATGACAGAGTTCCCTGAAGAAGACAGCAAACAACTTATTTAACTGATCGGACAGTGCTGGTCTTCGCCTTTAGGATTAGTAAAGGAATGTCATAAAACCGACTTCAACGCATAATTTTTCCATATATGATTCATAACTTTTTCGCAGAATGGTAATTGCTAAATATAAATATTTGTTAACATTTTGGGGTCATAAGAAAACACGTCACAAATTATCGTAGATGTACCAGTCAATTACAACTCAGAAAAACCAGAGCAGTGACAGGGGGGACCGCCAACTTCACTTAAACCAATCTCATTGGATTGGTCGACTTACTCAGCTCACAGTTCCAAAGGCAGTTGAAACTCATTGAAGATTGCACATCTAGGATGTCACCAGTCTCCAGAGCCCCCAACACGCCGAAGTGATCACTTTTTTCCGATTATTATTTCCGCTTCCAATCACAACAAAATATACTAAAAAGCCTGGTACATACATTATGAAACTTTCTGTACCTTCACATTTATCGCAGATGACGTTCTTTTCAACCTGAAGTTTGCGAACCGAACCATTGTAAAGTTCTTCCAGGGTGACAGACAGGGGATGAACTAGATTTTTCCCTCGCCTTTCCCTTCGGCCTCGGCCATCGCGAAATCCTCGCCCAAAGAACATGTCGAATATGTCCATTGGAGAAGTGAAGTTGGAGTTTGTTCCACCATCCTTAAGCGCTTGCTCTCCACCTTCGTCGTACACTTGTCGCTTTTCAGGGTTTGACAAGACCTCGTAAGCTTGTGATATCAATTTGAACTGAAATGTAATAAACGAGGGCAAATTAAGCAAATTACAACAACAAAGCTTCGGACAAAATTCATGAGAATATTCGCAACACTAACTAACCTTTTCCCCTTCATTTGGATTCTTGTCTGGGTGGTATTTCAAAGCCAATTTCCGATAGGCTTTTTTTAATTCGTCTATTGTGCAGTTAGGCTTCACGCCCAGGATGTCATAATACGTCGTTTCTTTGACCATTTCTCACGAAATCAGAATACTACAAAAAGAAATCAACAATACACGTTTTGAATTCATTTCATGATGAAATCACTGATCTGCTTGTCTTGAAAATTACATACAAAACTAGTTAATTGGAATGAATGACGCTGTTTTCAAAAATTTGGAGCACACAATATAAGCAGTGATGGTCGACGCCAAACGTTAGGAAAGCAAAGGAGCACTCATAACAGACTTGTGGGAAATATGGGGCCTCAACTAAAGATGGTACGTTGACATTGTAGTTGTCGTTTTACTGGGCTATGTTAATCATAACCAACCAAGATAACAACTAGCACTGGTTCCCCAGCCACCCCATGCACAATTACAGTGCTTATATGCAGACAGCTTAGACTCTTGACTTATCTGCGACTACTTAGCCCTAGGATTTAGAAGTAACACAAAAACACTAGGTTGAATTTCCGGCGAGTACAAACTGGACTAGACCTGTTTCGTCAGTGATCTAATGCTGGTAGTATCTTCTTCTTGCCGAGGCAAACCAAGGACATATGAGCATTAGTGATACCTCCAGTGTATCCAGTACCTCGTACGATCTCAGCTCCTCAAGGAGGGTCTACTACCGAAATAACAGGACAGGACATGCCCAACAGCCAGGTTATGAAAGAAGATATCCGACTACCACCTATGTGATCATTAATAGAATTGCCGAGACCCACTGTTAAGATATAAAATGATTAGGGTACAATCGCAGTGTCGGGGCGATAAGTTATGCGTTCAACATCATTAAAGCGATATCGACAAGCATGAAACCATAAATGACCGCTTAAAACCCTCAAGTGCCTTAGTGTGTCAATGCTCTGACATGATCTGGGACGTGAAATTCTATTTCTGCCTCGGAAAACAATTAAATGCGTACACATAACTTAGTAATTAACTACATTGTCAAGAGTTTCAAGGCTATAAGCGCACAGTCATTCCACGCTTTCCTCGAGCTCCAAACTAAGACACATTATTCTACTAGATAACACCAACATAGAGCTGAGTTTAGAGACACCGCAAAACAACAGAAGCTGAACGAGATTTAAGTTCCCTTAGGATATGTGGAGCTACCAAGGTCAAGTTCATTATTAAGTTCTAAAACGACTACAGTGAAAACTACCTCTCTGTGTTAACTGCAGTCAAGTTGATTGCAACTTTGTTGAGGGTTAACGTTCACGCCAACTTGAATATCGACCACAATGTCGCTCAAGCGCAACTACCGAAGCGATACTTAAAAAAACAAAATAAATCACAGACTTCCGTGATTAACTGACTAACTTTTCAGCACTCGACACGGAGCTTTAAACACAAATGTACGGGAAATCTCGATTTAGAGCCCCGCAGATCCGGACGCATGACGAGAACTAATCCACGGGACTGGAAGTGCCTAGAAGCTTCCACATAGCGGTAGGGCGGCCGAGGAAACGAGCCGACGGTGAAACGACCGTCAGTTCTCGGACCATTTAAATAGTTCCTCAGAAATGTCTGCGATTAATCGAACACGCGGCCGAGGAAATGCAAAGCAAATTTTTAATCGGTCGATCTGGCCTTTGTTCGGCTCACCACTCAATCACAATAAGTGTACATGTAACTTTCAACCAAAACCTGAGGAGACTTACCGAAAATATGAGCGTCGCAGAAGCAGCGACACGCGAATTACGTTAAATAATCACAGTTTATTCCAAGGAAAGTAGTATAATTGCTGACGAACGTGTTAGTTGCGGAAAGATGCGAAACGAATGAACGACTCTTCAACCTTGCAGCTGAATATCGCGAAATTCGAGCGCTAGAGATCGGTTGTGAGCAGCTTCGTGTTGAAGAGGGGAACACGGCCGAACTCTACCGAATATGGCCGAACAAGACGATTCCCGCGCCGACTTTCCGAATTTGAAACGACGTCGGAAACAATTTTTATTTGAATTACACACTTTCATATCTAAACTCACATAATTCTTATACTGAGATATTAAAGAAATTGGGTTGTGTCCGCCAGTAGGCAAATACTAAAGTTAACGTACCTGTTAGGTGAGTCCGTCTCCTCTGGCTTGTGAGTTACTGTGGGCAAGCGCTTTCGATGTAAAGACATCATCGTCTGGCCGTTTAGTCAGTACTGGAGTCAGTCAGTTGGTCGTGGTCTTTATATACAAAGAGAAAGGTGAAGGGAGTGATGGAGCGTTGGGGAAGGGGCGGGGAGAGGTCTTGTTGGTCAGTCTTGTTAGTAGTACCTTAGCCGGACTGGCTGTGTTAGGTATTAAAGAAATTGGGTTGTGTCCGCCAGTAGGCAAATACTAAAGTTAACGTACCTGTTAGGTGAGTCCGTCTCCTCTGGCTTGTGAGTTACTGTGGGCAAGCGCTTTCGATGTAAAGACATCATCGTCTGGCCGTTTAGTCAGTACTGGAGTCAGTCAGTTGGTCGTGGTCTTTATATACAAAGAGAAAGGTGAAGGGAGTGATGGAGCGTTGGGGAAGGGGCGGAGAGAGGTCTTGTTGGTCAGTCTTGTTAGTAGTACCTTAGCCGGACTGGCTGTGTTAGGTATTAAAGAAATTGGGTTGTGTCCGCCAGTAGGCAAATACTAAAGTTAACTCACCTGTTAGGTGAGTCCGTCTCCTCTGGCTTGTGAGTTACTGTGGGCAAGCGCTTTCGATGTAAAGACATCATCGTCTGGCCGTTTAGTCAGTACTGGAGTCAGCCAGTTGGTCGTGGTCTTTATATACAAAGAGAAAGGTGAAGGGAGTGATGGAGCGTTGGGGAAGGGGCGGGGAGAGGTCTTGTTGGTCAGTCTTGTTAGTAGTACCTTAGCCGGACTGGCTGTGTTAGGTATTAAAGAAGTCCCTTCACCTTTCTCTTTGTATATAAAGACCACGACCAACTGACTGACTCCAGTACTGACTAAACGGCCAGACGATGATGTCTTTACATCGAAAGCGCTTGCCCACAGTAACTCACAAGCCAGAGGAGACGGACTCACCTAACAGGTACGAGTCCTGCTAAGGTACTACTAACAAGACTGGCTCTCCCCGCCCTTATCACTTCACCTTTCTCTTTGTATATAAAGACCACGACCAACTGACTGACTCCAGTACTGACTAAACGGCCAGACGATGATGTCTTTACATCGAAAGCGCTTGCCCACAGTAACTCACAAGCCAGAGGAGACGGACTCACCTAACAGGTACGTTAACTTTAGTCTTATACTGAGAATTATACAATTTTTTATGTCATTCGACGTTTCGTACTCGTAGTTTTCAACTTCATCGTCACACATATGCACCGCTTCTTGGTGGGTCAACATTAAATTAAATTTGAACAAGCACGAAGGCTCTGTTGTTCCAGTCCACTTCAACCTCATTTAGAATGGTACCTATTGCGACAGAGCAAAAGTAGAGCTCCAAATGCTGATCTATGTTGGTCTGTAGTGCTTTCAGTGGTCAAATAGAAATCTGGCTCACCCTCACACAGCCCAATGTAACCACTCAAAGGTTACATTTAAACACCAAATCCTTACTTCCTCTAGTACCAGTCACTTCGCCACTAGCCGTCGTTTCGAGAGTTGATGGATGTCTGACTCTTGAAAAGCGCCCTCTCTATAGGGGAGAGAAAAGTAAAAAGAGGGGTGGGAAAAGGATATTTTGGAAAGTGAAGGAAAGGGGGAAATCCGTTGCCGCTTAAAGATAACTGAGGAGCAGGGCTTCCCACAGGCCCAAACAAAAGGGGTCAGAGCCCAGGAAAACATTGACTTAGGGCCAAGTGCGGACGTCAAAAAGCGCAGGTAATTCAGCCTGCCCCGAACACCCTATTTTCCATGATGAGTAGGGCTGCTTTGAGTAACAAAATATCTGGTACGTCCATAAATTCTACAACCTGCTACATGGGCGCTTTGGTTCAACGCATTTCCACAAGAACATTTATTGAGAACAAAATGTAGGAACTAGTTAGTTTAGAGTACCCTGTGAATTTGATTGAAATCGTTTCAGAAAATTGGGAAACCGGTAAGTTAATATTCGACGAGTCACATTTTCCGAGCTATCACGAATTATATCTCCGCCCAACGGACAGATACAGAAATAATCACGGAAAACAAGATGTGGGTATGGGTTGCTACAAGATAATCTGTAAGATTGATCTTGTCCAAAGAGGCAGTTTCTCGGGACATTACAAAATTCTTAGAAAAACATTATTTTCGACACATTATCATTTTTATTGATAACAATACATAGGTATTTACTATGTAAAAACATTCTGTGAGTTTGGTGAAAATTATTGAAGCCGTTTTGGCAAAACACGTTAAAAAACCTATTTTTGCTTTACAGGTCTATATCTCCGTTCACCGTATTTTCACGTAGATATGTATAGAGCAGAAAAGTTTTGTACTAACTAGTAAAAGATAACTTCAAAGTTTAATCAAAATCGTTAGAGCGGTTTTCGAGAAAAATGCGACAAACCGTCGTGTTTGGTACATTTTCCTGCCCCCTCCACCGACATGGCCCATAACCTTATTTTGGCGTCTACAAGAAATAGTAAACAAAACAAAGAACCAGCCCAATCGGTTTAGCCGTTCTCCCGCAAATGGAACCAGACACACACGTACTACGCGCCAAATTAGCTTTTTTAGGTTCAGCAGGCCTCAAAACGTAAAGATCTGAAGAAAACCCAACTTTTTTTTTTTTACATGATTACAATACTTTCCTTAGCCTTTGGGTAGCGGAAAGTGAGAAATGGCTTCAAATTTTATAAACTCCTGGCGAAAATAGATCAATACATGCCCATTGCATATAAGAGGGTAGCGCAGTATTGTAATAATAGACTCAAGTTTTCAACGACGTTTTGTTCATTGACGTTTTACAACGAAAACAAAGGAAATAATTTTTGTTAAAATATCAGAACACAGAGGGACAGTAATACAGGGAGAAATCCTATTTCTTCCCTGTACCTTCGTCCATCTCTAGAATTGGATGACATCATCTTCGAACGATATCTGCAATGCACAGTATTAATCGATTCATTGCTCATAGTTTTTTTAATGTACTCGGCCCTATGCCCAATCTTTTCTTGTAGAGAAATATACTCAAATATGTTTCACGCTGAGAAGTTTATTCGATGTATTATCCCAGTTCTAACAGCTAATAGTTGAAAAGTAGTGGAGAAGGGTGAAGGATAGGGGGTGTATTTCAGTCGTAGCACAATACGTGCAAATAATCGTGATTATCAACACAAGTTTGTAGCTCTGAGCGTCCCAATTTTTATTATCGCAGGCGTTCTGCAACAGATTCCTGAAAACTTGCATGTCAAGAGGCCAGGACGACTGGTTCAAGTTTTGGGAGCTCACACAAAACACTTGAACTTAATATTATCATGGTATGCAATAACACGTTACAAAGTAGTTAGAAGTTGCTGATTGTGTTTTCAGTTTAATCGAACTCAGTGAAAAAAAACAAAAAAACTGCAGTAAAATGTTCGAACACTCGGCAACGAAGTAAGGGCAACTTGCAGTAGCACGATCCAGTGTTACTGTACTGCACAATGTCTTTCAAACCTATTGAAAAAGGTTGATTTCTGGTCGAACCACTTGGCATTACTTGGGCGGCAAACACATTTTGAACATTTCTATTTGTTTTGCCATCCATTTGTACTCTTCTTCCTTGATTTTATATTGCTTCTGAAGAGCGTCAGCCTGTCTCTTGCACTCTCGCGCTCTGGTTTCGAGCCTTTGCAAATAGATCAAGTTCCTTTCCACTAGCTCCTCAGGAACCTGTAGAAGAAAGAAGATGGATATTATTATGTTTGATGAAAAACGACTCAAAGAAGTCGAAGGAGAACTCAGCAAAGGAGGGGAGGGGCTTACTGAGTGTATGCTTTTTTAAAGAAATTAATCGCTTTGCTAATAACCAAAACAGTCCCACCTCTGTGCCGTGGTTGTAGCTGATTCAAATGTGTGCCAGCGTGGGACTGATGCCTGATCGCTGTTTTCTTCTCTCCTTGCACGCTTTTAAGCTCTGCACTGCTTCAACACGGCGACCCTAGCCTCCATTTACAGTTATCATTTCTTTTCACTGCCATTTTAAAACTCTCAACTATTCTATTTCCCTCTTCACAGTTTCCTCTCAACTTCTCACCAATAAGTACGATCCATAACCCCTGCAAACTATGGAGCCAAGCCAATTCCTAGGGAATTTTGCCAGATTTCGTTTAAGAACAGTTTTGAAATTGGGCTGCCTGGTTAGTCTAGTAAGAGAGAAAATGTTTTCAGGGGGGGGGGGTTAACCCTTAATTTAATCTGTCCCCAATCTACGAGCTACTGACACTGCCATTTCAAGATTCACAATAATATTTTTTAATTCGCGCGTGTAGTAAGTGCGTACAGATTCAGAAAACCACTTGAAAGTGAGTAGTAAAGATGTCAGGTCGAGTCAAGCAATCTCGAGAGACAACCTGGTATTCCCACTCCCTCCCCACATTCCTAAGAGATGATAAAATATGTGACCCATTAGCAGACATTTGTTATGGCAGGTATTACGAGGGTCTGAAACCTGAGCTATTGTACAACCCATGCATGTAATGGCCAAACCAACTAACGAGGATGACAACTTAAGTATGGCTATGTCACATCGGTGCATGATGCAGTCCAAAGCTACCTTAGGAACATCTCAGCATACCACCAATGGATGTCCTACCACCGCCACGCTCGGTAAGAGTGAAAGGCTAAGTGGTCAAAAGGCATGTATCACCTGCGTGTTGTTTAGATGGTAGTTCATCAACTGGCACCTGCCGGCTACCAATGGCATCAGATGTCTCCTGCACAACAATTGCCTGCTTGTCTTTCCACATCCACTTACAGGCGAACTTCACCTCAACCCATCCAAATGTATATATTTTTCAGTAGTAAACACGCAGTGTGCAGTAATTCGGCAGACGCTCCCCGACCAAAAATTAATAGGCAAAAAGCGTGGGTTGAGAAGTGTCAAAGAGAGAACTTCGTCCCCATTTCCCTGCAGCGTAGGGTACACAGTCCTCAGTCTGTTGAAGTGGGAAGGAAAATTTGGGTGTCACTTGGATCAGGTTGGCAGTTGATAAATCGAGCGTGAGCCCTCAGAATTGATAAGGGTGCCAGTTGGTGAACTCCCCCACTAACAAAGGATGCTATGTGGCAAACCTACCCAACCAGACTCGGCAGAGTGGATTATCTGGCAAAACTTAGCATCCACACAACAGCCTGCAAGAGGATACATACTTGCTCCCCTACCCTCGCCTAAGAGATATATAAGCTTCTTTTTTTTGTACAACAAGTGTCACAGCTTTCAAGTGGCTCACTGTCCAACACTACATGCCAAGGTACAAGGTACCTTCTCCCCTCACCCTGGGACTTTTGCACCAGGACAACTTACAAGAAAGTGCCTCTCGAGTCCACAACGCCTAAGTGAATCAAATTGATGAGCTGAGGACATAAATGCTCTTCACGTTGAACAGGAAGGATTACAGAATTACATCTACGCCGATTTCAGAACCTGCTATGGGTTACTCGAGGGAAAATTGTTGAAGTGTGGTTCCAAGTCAAGTAAAAAAAGAATTACTAGAAAGTAGTTTAGTTCTAATAGGTTCCCCACCTCCTAGCATCTCACTCCCACCCTCCACTGTTCAGGATAAGATCTCTTTCGGCTCCATTCAGTTATAACTTGTTACTAATGATGATCTGAACATCGGAATACTTTTCAACAGAGTAACTCAAATGAGTGAAAACTGACTTTCTAATGACTCCGTTTTGGTACTTCATCAACTACAAACATGAAACAATACCCACAAAACTATAATAATGCGAACCTTTTCTAAAGTGATGGCAGAAGTGGGGGTCGTGGGGCTTGAAGTAGGAACATTCGAAGTGGGGGGAAGGTTCAGCACGCAGGGCCTAGGCGTCACCCCTTTGATGACTATTTTATTTTCTTTTTTCATTTCGATAAGTTGTTGAGCGCTGACTTTGTGAAGCACCTGGCCGTTGGACAGAAGTCGGGGGATTTTAGCCGGCGGCGGTTCGTCGTCCGTCACCCGTTTTGTCTTGCAAACTGTCACAGGATCTTCAGGGTCGGATTTCGTGGAATTTCCGTTTTCTGAGATCAGACTGACCGGATTCCGGTCCAGACTTTTGAAAGCCAGTTTTCCGGCATCTGAAAAACGTTCGAGTTAATTGAATTCGCCAATTGAATCTTCAATGATAATTGTTCCAACTAATAAAATATTTTAATGGAAGGAAAACTCTAAAAGCCTGCCTGATTATAATTTTAAAATCAAACAGTCAGAGAGCATTGCTTGATACTTTTAGCGATGGATTTATAGAATCTTCATCAGCACTTACTAATATGAATAATAATGTTTTAAAGTTCTACTAATCTCAACGTGAAATACTGTGTTGGTAAGGGGTTTTAGCAAAACCCTGTGGTGAAACATGTAAACTTTAAATGGGCAAGCCAAGTTGTAGTGAATCCCAACATCACTTGCTTGTATCCTTTCCACAATTTTGACGATATAAGCTAAATGCCTGAAATAAGGCAACCTTGCTTTGATTGACGTCTTTTGTCAAATAATACAACCAGGCAACCGAGGAACTAGTCATCCACTCTGGGCCCTCATTACCCAATGTTGGGCCCCATCATTTCCGCTTTCCTGCTTCAGCTGCTTCATGTGTGCACAGCACAAGCTCGGTGACTACTTCATCACCCGGTTGGAAAATAAATGCTCCCACTGTCCACACCAAGCTTGAGGCACGGAGTGCTGAGGATTTTCAGGCTTAAAATATGCATCTCATTAGCAGGCAGAGCACGAGGGAAGGTGCTCAATGCCGTAGGTGGTAGGGCGGTAAAAAGAATGACCCAGAGATCTAGGAGTCATGGCTTAGGTGGAGAGAATATTCATATACTCTGGCTCATATACTGTCGAGAGGCACGTCAGTAATTCCAGCTGTAGCTGCTCAGAGCTCTAACAAAAACTGACTGTTTTTTTAAAAAGTGGCAAGTATTCAATGGAGGACAGAATGAAATGTCGTCGTAGCTATACATTTGAAGAGTGCTCACAGATTTTTGTAGTACTTTACAACTAAAATATTTCCGCTATGAGGAAAAGCCACCTCAATCAACGGAATGGGTGGTAAAATCGCCACTACATTCACAATGGCTTCACTCACAATTATCTGTGCCTTCATTGCAATAGTGAATAAGCGCCTCAGTTTCGTTATTTTCTGTAAAAAATTGCAGCCTTTGTTTTGTCACTCGTTCAGATATGATGAAATGGAACGTTAGTTTGTCACAAGTGTGCATGTTGCTGTAGGGAATCTGATGCATGTAAAGTACTCATAAAGTATATTTGTAGTAGTCAAGTCAACAAGAAGGCATCGACTTACCAGTTAACCGAATGGTGTGTCCATTCAGGAGGGCAGAAGAAATGACTGTATCTTTGTCAGGTTCAATCATTGTGACGCCATGGGACTTCAGTAGCTTGATGGCACCTTCTGTTGACACTAAACATCAAAAATCATCTGCTAAAACAGTCAAACAATGTAACGTAGCCACCTAGTGGTTCGACAACTTTTAAAAAGCGGTACAGAAAAATCAGGCTCCTGTGAGTTAGACTCGCAACCCTATCGCTGGCCCCCAGGACTCCACTATTGCACTTCGGTGATGGCACTCGTGACTCACACAACTTGAGGAGCTGGAGAGTGACCCAGAGCAGTCGCATACGTTTATCCATTTATGTGGTCCCTTGTTTGAGCCAAATTGCTTCTTCACTCTCGGTTGCACTGCATGTCTTGTACAGTAAGGCAATCATGTACCCCGATCAGATGCATAGCAAGATTCAAGTTGTTTGAGTACAATGTGCTTATGAAGATTACACTCATCCTCCTCCTTCCCACCAGCGTACACAGATACGACTGCAGTCTTTAAATAATAAACCAAGAAGTTACTGTCAAACATGCTCGCAACAGGTACAGTTTCACTTCTGAGCTTGAGAAATTACATTCATTCCTTGACTATTCTCACAAACTGACAGTCTCCAGACCTCTCTTCATCTCTAGCTTTACCAGTACTAATAATACATATCCATACATATCAAAGTCTAGAGGGGTCTGCATCAATCACATAGACTAACAATCGACTTACTGCAACACATCTGAGCCCAACTGGCTCTGGCATTGCTCTTATACTTGGCTTCTGTGATCTTAACGAAAAGCAGATGTAAGTGAGTGGGGAACATTCACGCATCGTATTAATGCTACTTCAGCTATCTGTTGAACAATTCTGACAACCCCCTCGGTAACTTACCAGTAGCTGCAGTGATCTTTGCGTATCACACCTCATCTTCCTGCTAGAGGTTTCCAAGGAACTCGAACGTTTATAGAGAAATTGGGTTGTGTCCGCCAGTAGGCAAATACTAAAGTTAACGTACCTGTTAGGTGAGTCCGTCTCCTCTGGCTTAACTTAAGCGTAACTCACAAGCCAGAGGAGACGGACTCACCTAACAGGTACGTTAACTTTAGTTTATAGAGAAGATACAACTCTCCCCGAATCTCCCAGAAGCGTCTTCTCAGGTTGCCTTGGCGAGTTATCAATGGAACGGTTTCACTGCTGGGCTCTGTAATAGAAGCCAGGTTCCCCAAATGCTCTTCGTGGCGCCGTAGAACTTAGAATCGACTGACTCTTGTGAAACAGCTCCACAAGAAACCCTTCTCCACATCAGTCTTTCAAGGCCTTGCTAGGGTATTACCAGGCAGGCTCACACCCAGATCCTTGAGTGCACATTGCCATGGCCCTCTTCCCTCGTACAAGATATTAATGCTGTGTCAATGAAGGCTGAGTATAGGCACAATGCTACAGCCCCATCAATTTTTAGGCCTAGTTGCTTCAGTACGTGACACTCCTTCGCGCATTTCCTCCACTTCCAGGACCACCTCCCTACAGCCTTATGCAACCAACACCTTTCATGGTTTCAGATGAGCAACGAGCGCCATTTCTGCTTACCAAAATTGGCCCACTTGGCCCTCTGATCCACGCCCCTGGCTTCATAGTTGAAGAAATCTGAGGTTCTCATCTATTTAGAGTTTGAGAATAGGTTGAGGTCGTTTCGACCCTAAGGACTCTAACCATTCGCTTTAGGGGATGTGACTCGTTCCTCTAAGCAGAAGCCAAGCTATCCTGAGATAAACTTCAGCAGGAACCAGCTACTAGATGGTTCAATTCGTCTTTCGCCCAATTCCCCCTGCATTGACGGGAATACATTATTCTTGTACTTATTCAACAACAGATTTATTGACTTACCAGCGGATGGTTCAAGGATTTCAGCGACTGGCTTCATGGCTCTGGTCTGGCCAACTATTTTCTGTCTTAAATGGGCGACTTTGAACATCCTGGTGTCGAAATCCATGTTTTCTGCGTCCTGTTTCAAAGAGAAGTAAAGATTAAGAGAACTACTATGAATAATATAAGAAACGGAAAAAGCGTTCTCAGGAGAGACTTCAGCAAAGCCCAACCAACAGGTGGTGCAAGCTGGACAAAGGCTTGTGACGGTGTTGCTTGATCCTGGCACTGGGTAGAGATCAGCCCTCTTGCAACGTCACAGCACTACATAACAGTAGAAACTTGGGAAAAGGAGGAAGTAATTTTAAAAAGAAAATCTCCTCAGAGTAAATGTAGAAGTGACCAGTATGTAAATCAGGCAGTTCTGCCGATCACATCAAGCTTTTTGGACCAAAATAAATTTGTGGTATCGACCTTGTACCAGGGTGCCACTAGCCTATGGAGCTGAGAGCTTATACAAGTGTGCTACATGGTTCAAAGGCTTTATTCTCATTTCTAGTCAGGAAAAGACATTCCAGAGTGCCAGCAAACTGCAGCTGAGTCCTACTGCTACGAGGCAGTGGGCCTACTACAGTTTCTCCACTACATTGCTAGACACAAGAGATTTCGTGTGGTCTCGAAGGCTTTTGGGTTCAGTAGAGACGGTCTTACAATAAAAACGATTTGAAAATATGTTAACCAAAGAATTAGGTAACAATGCAATGTTCCATAATCACCTGAATTGCTTTGGCCACGTCTGTATGGCGCCCTCTCATCGCTAACGCATAGGGACTTTTGCCGAATTTGTTTCTAGCTGTTGTGTCTGCACCATAGTCAAGGAGGATTTTAGCTGTCAACAAGTCACCACTTTCTGCAACCCAATGTAAAGGCGTCATGCTCAACTGAAAACAACAACGCACACATGTATTCACAATTTTGATTAACTAGAATTAAAAACAACTTAGAACAAGAATCATTAATAAAAATAAATCTGCCGTAACTGCATTTTTGGAGGGCTGGTTTCACAAATCCAGGGGTGATTCTATTTAGTCCATCAGGATCTAGTGAGGTGGAGGTGTACTAGTATGGGAGGATTTGGGTCGTAATAATCCAATAGCAGGTCCACTACTGATTATATACACTGTAATAAATAAACGTGGGGGAGACACGACCACTTCAGTAAGAACTGTGGGATAGTTGATTAGGCGTGGGAGTCAATTTTATTCTGTACTTACGTAATAAGTGAAAGGGTGTTTGAGGATCACCAAATTTCTCAGCCATTCCTAGCAAAATGGCCAAGCATTTAGGTTTACTGGGTAACAGTCAGAATGGACAGTTCGTTATTGTAGATGCAGGACGTAGCTGAAGTGATTTATTGTTTCCCACGGCCTGGAAGCACGCAACGTTCTGTACTTCCTGGCTAACATTGTAAGCGCCCCAGTGATCGCAGTCAAGTGGTCAAAGACGAGGTGTTTGAGTCAGAAAATATACCCCACAATGTTATTGTTATTCCTTGTCCCTCTTTCTTTTGAACTTATTCATCACCTCATTTATTGTTAGCTATTTACCTACCATTCCAAATCCATTCGTCGTTGAGTTGGAGTTGGATAGATGCAGAGGGCTAAGGATAATCAACTTAGGAGAGCCTCTGCTGCCTTCTCACTAATAGCTTCACCAGAAACTTCTTTCCACTCTTCTGGCACTCATCATTTTTTATCACAACCATTCTTTTTCATTCACCGGTTTTCCTATTGCCTAATCACTCTCTATTTTCATCGTTTTTTTATGGTGAGCGTGAGCTGTGCTGTTGCAAATATTCATTTTTCTATTCATCTGTCGTGCAGCGCTTAAACTATTTTGTGCAGGAATCATCACATTCCTTCTGGCCAGGAGCAACCATCTAAAAACCCTGATTTGAATCATCCCTTTCCTTCCTTCTTTCAAATCCAAACGCGGGGCACATGATCAGAGCTCAGGGTCGCTTTATTTTTTTGCCCGAGTCAGCAGATCCCAACAATTCCAAACCTCCTAGTAACAGTTTTGACTGAAGAATGTTTCGGGGGGAAAGAAATGGAGACACGCATTAAAATGTCCCTTTCACACTAAGTCCCATGAGAAACTGGCATAGCCTACGATCTGGCTCAACCTATTTTCCCCCCCAAGACGTACTCAGATGTTAGGTAAACCAATTGTTAATCTAATATTTCTGCGACGAGGATTTCCATCTCTCTTGTCATTAATCCAGCACTCACATAATTTAATCCATTCAAGGGAAGTTCCTTTTGCACCACCGACTGCAACTATCCTCAGTTAACATTGTTGTAAATGAATGTAATGTCTCTATAGCATCATCTTCTTACATGGTGATTCACAAGAAAGTATACCTGATGAAGATTACGCTCTTAACTCTTTTTATGAGGATGTGATGTCAAATCACATTATAATGTTATCAGTGAGTCAACTCGCCGATTCCTACACGGCATTGAGCTGTGAGTGTGCGGCCAGGCTGGATTCATACAAAGAATTATAGACTACAAGGGGTTGTGATTTTTTGTTGGTTCTTCCCGAACGTAAGAGATTCCCTTAATTTTGGTAAATTATTCATTCTGAAGAATACGCTACATTTTCGGCAAAGAAATTGCTTTTACACCCCTCTCCGCACATTTTGAAAAAGCATGGGAATTACCAAGCTGCAATATTCGTACCGCCGTTCAGGCCCTATTTTGTCTTTAACAAAGTCTCAAACATCCGTCCTTTCACACAAAAATTCCATTTAGGTTGTCCCCACCCACTTGGCAATCCGATCGAACGAAAACCCACGGTTGTTATGGGCAAAAAATGGCTTACAAAATTGGCCAAAAAATAAATGGCAGTTTTATTGCAATTACGTCGTGTTTGGTATAGTTTCCAAAGTATTTTTCGATGCTTAGTCGAATAGGAGGACTGAGTATAGATGGGGAACAGCTAGATCACAGTATGTATGCTGAGGGGAACTCTACTACTTGAAAGAACTTGCGGGACAAGGTAGCAAAAGTTATTGTTTCTCCCTGGCCTGCGCTCATTTTCCGCATAGCCTACTGTCTCACTAAAACCACCCGTCAGTACAACTTGTGGCATCATGCCAATTCCCCAGCGTCGCTTAGAGGAAGCCAATTCTCTTTGTTCTGCTGTAGTCAGGACGTGTTTCGTATCGTTTATTAGTATTTTTCGATGCTGAATCGAATAGGCTAGGTTACAATCATGTTGTCGGAAAGGATAATAAACCATTGTGTAATAATTCAAAGCGTTTTTTATATTCAGTTCGTAACTATTCATTTCAGACTCGAATTCAGATTTGGTAAGGTGCACTATGACGTCCACTTTTAGGGCCATTGTACTTCTCTTTCTGGACTCAACCAATACCAGCTCTTAAATGAACTATTTCTTCAAATGAAGGACTTGTAAACGGTACTAAAGCACCTGTGAGACAATCCTCTCATCATTCCTCATTGTTACAAAAGCAACTTCATGCGGGTTCAATTCGATTACACAACATTTGAATACAAAAGTCCATTTACCACCATTTTTCTCGCAAAACCAATTGTCCTGGTGACGAGGGAATCGAAATGATGATTTTAAAGTTAGTACGTGACTGACATTACCATGTCTCTGCAATTTACATCAGCGCCGTATGTCAGAAGAAGTTTAACCATATACGAGCAGCCCATATGAGCCGCAGCATGGAGGGGCGTGCGGTCCACTTTATTTTTGGCGTCCCTACAGATTCCAGCTTTCAGAAGTAATTCCGTTACTTCGACGTGTTTGTTCAAAACTGAGTAGTGTAAAGGCGACGTTCCGACCTGAGAAGAAAATTAAGGCACTGCAGTGACTACTAGTCGTTAAGAAGGAAATTCAGGAAGTTTTCATTAATCGTTTAACGCCTTCCAAGTTGAGTGGAAGTGCAGAGTTAATAGGTGAAGTAACTTCGAGACTTAGCGTTGACACAACCGAAACCCAAAAACGATGCCACAGACAATCTAGATCATGGACTTATATTTTTATGGGGATATGGACGCACTCTTTGTCATAATACCCAGTTATCCGCTCTATTGAACAGTCGAACCAATTTTCTCTCCCTCCAAAACACTCCTGGAGCTAAGGTAAGGATTTCTGTCTGTGGAGCATATGTGTAACAGAAGAGTGCTTTCGATCTGCTCGTTTCAACAGGTAGGTCAGTGAACATCTTGGCCAACCAATCCGCCTTTTCATACCCAGAATAGTGTGGCACTGGAGGACGCATACTGTAGAGAGCAGCAAAGCACCCTGAAGCTAACTTAGCAAAAACAATCCCGTAATATCTTCACTGCTTGGATATTTGACAAGACTGCAGATATTTTCTCCTTATTTAATGTAAATTAGTGCAATACAGAGAAAATGTCAGTATTGGCTGGATGCGGCTGTAATTGACTTTATCACGGACTGCTAAACCCTCACCCTTCCATCCATCATGAAGCCAACGGTGTAAAAGTGAGTGAGTCTTGCATCTTCCAACATAATCTGGGCCTCAACAACCGACTAATGTAGGTTGTTAGGTCAGGCTTTCCTCATCTTCCTGGTAAATCGACTGATCCACCCAGAGTTATCAGTGCCAGAGAGAACAGGCCCATCACACAGGACCTGATACAAATGGCATATAAATGGATTTTGAGTGAGTGGGCGCTGCAAAAGGATTAAAAGAGGTCGGGCCCTTGTTTTACATTTTGCACCTTTGGTAAAGAAGCTCAATCATTGATGCTGAGATGCTGTAGAGACGTGCTACAGACAGCAACTGATATGATTACACAAACCTACAATAACGCTCTAGGTTCATTTTTCTTTCATTCGCGACATTGATCTTCTAGACAAATCTAGGCGAGTGGGATCATATACCATGCTGAACAAGTGCAAGTAGTACACAAAGAGATTCACTTCTTTTATTACGCTCACCAGCTCACCTGTAGTACCGCCACCTGTCACTTCATATTTCAGACAACAAGGCAATAGACCATGGGACCTAAGCGAATATGTCGTGAGATTGGCGAATGGCAATCATTTGGAAGGAAACACACTACTACACCACAGTTGGAAATACTGCGATTAAGAGCTAAGGAAAAGTGACAACTCACCCAGTCGGCGATAAAAGGGGCTCCGTCAATCATCAACTGTTTCACCTCCAAAGATTGACCTCCTTTACACATGTCAAGGAGCTTTTTTCCTAGCGAAAGCAAACGAAGTTCCTTCAGTCTAGCTTCAGCATTGTTTGAGTCCTGTAATAAAAATTAGGCTGAAATTTGAAGGCAGAGCGTTCTGTTTTATGAAAAATCATGCACAAGGTTGGGTGAGGCATGATCCACTTGACGGAATACTTCACATTGCTGCACTGGTTCCTTTGCGAGGGAATGGGACCATGTACGTCAAGAACAAGAACCCGTTGCAACTAAGGCAGCAGGAATAGAACGTATACAAGCAGACGCCATTAATGAATAATATACAAATGCCCTGTATGAAAACTGGTGTCAATATACTACTGTAAAGCTGGCTGCAGAGTTGTTAGTCAGTCACATACATAGAAACAGGAGTTCACTCTGAGTACTCGGCATCATTCACCCGAATAAAAATAGATAATCGTGAATCCAGAATCATGTACGTCCAAGGAAATCCTTCGTAAGCGCAAGGGTATTAGGTAGATAGTGGTTTGGTCAGATTCTACTACTTCTATTAGCCTAGACCGAAGAAAAATTGTTCCTTAATATGTCACGGCCGACCTCCCACCAATCTGATTCCCTTGCACTTGCCCTTCTTCATGCTAATAAGAAAATTGCTGCCTTTTAAACCTTTCTTTTCTTCTGGTTGACCTTATCACCTGATTCGTGTACTTCTTGTTTATTGGTTTCCTTTAGAAAACATTTTTTAAACCTACACTGTGTTATTGGATCATGTGTAGGTCCAGATTAAGAATTGGGTTGAATAATTTCATTTGCATGCATTTTCGTTTAACAAAACCAAACTGCACATTATTTATATTCCACGAAAGAAAATTAGAAAAGAGCAAAAAGATACATGCGAAACGTTTATTTGATTGGATAAAGTCGAATGGTTAGATGTATATCACAGGTACACCGTCGCCCATCCCACCTCATCGCGAATCTTACCACACCAGATTTTACAAATTAGTCAGTAAGGGAAGTACCACACACCTTGAATTCGAATTTGTTGACCTTTTCAAACGTCTCTGGTTCTGTTGGAGGTTGTGTTGACGCAGCATCTAGAAATGGATTACAAAACCTAATCTCGTCATTGTCCGAAATAATGGCACCCACTGGAACTAACTCGGGTTCTGAATCAAAGTTGGGAAGGTCTGTATCATCAGTAGCGGGAGCAGCATTTGACATGTCGGGAATTTCAAGGTCTGCGTTCAGCTCGAGTGTTGGATCCTCTTCCATACCAGTGTCATTCGTTACAACTGGCATCTAAAACAGTTTTTAACGTCATATTAGCAAACTACCACACACAACAAAGGTTAAAAGCAGATAACTGAACAAGGAAACGAGAAATAGTAGTTAATACACTCAACTACACCTTAAGTAAAAGGAAATTGATGAGTAATAAAAAAAGATTATGGTACTTGATGAAGTGGGGTGACAAAAGCTCGCCAGGAGACAGCTACTTTGGATAGAAATAAGAACTAGGTCTCAGCGTGCATGATGCAATTGATGGTAGTGCACATGTCTCCAGCAAACAAAAATACACCTAGAGCAAGGCACTACAATGGCATTATACAAACAATCACCTCCACAATCTCCTAATTATACGTTGGACTCAAATAATGGATCTGTTTCACTCTACTTTCCCAAGAGACGACTGTACATTCAGTGTACAAAGAAACTCTGAAAACAGCCTGGAAACGAAAAGGTAAGGTGGTTTGGGGATAGTGAGCAACTGGTGAAGAAAGTTGGAAAAAGCCTGAAAGCGGTGGTCAGGAAGTGAGGAAAAACAGTGATTGATAATACGAAATTGAACTAGGAGCTGGGGCTTGTGATTTGGGTCAGAAAAACCCAGTACTACAGGTCTGTTTCCTTATCAACGTTATTGTTCCTGAACCCTTATAAGAGAGCTGTTGCCCCTGTATCACTTAGCAGAGGTATGTGTCTGGGGAATTGGCATCATCTAGGGAGAGTTCTAATCTGCTTTCCTACCTGATATAACTATTTATATAGGTGGCAAGTTTCAAAGGGAGACATCAACTGAGTCCAGATTTCTTTGTCATAACCTTCTTTACAAACTGGGTGAAAAGGTTATAAGCTTGCTTAGTAGCTGTCAAAGGTGGAAGCTCCTCCAACGCCTCACTCACTTTTGTAGGAACTACACTAGAGCAGCACGTTCATTTCAGTTTCCTCCCTCTGGAGGCGCAAGTGCAGGATGGATATCTTTGAAAGAAGGTGAGGTTATGAAGTGGGGTTACAGAAACCAGAAGCGGAGGGGGGGGGCAGTAAGTAGAGTGCAGAAAGAAGCAAACTAGTTGGGGAGGTAGAGAAGGCTGGGGCATAGATAGTATGTCAAGATTAGGAGGAAGAAAGCAACAAATTAGCTGTCTGTGATGGCAACTTCTGGGGGGGGGGGCGTAATTTGTAGGGGGGAAATAACAGACAAAGAGTCAGTTTTGGCGGGAGTTTAGGCAGGGAACGAGGAAGCTAACCAGAGCAAGAAGGCAGTGAGGCTATCCTGTAGGAGGGCATCAGTCTGAATATGGTCCCTAGGCATCGTCAGTTAAGATTAGAAATTTACTGGGTTCAAGGCCGTGCGACTTAGAAAAGATGAGCATGAAGTATAAGGTAAATGAAAACTCGGCTCATTTTACAGCTGTACGCCCAGTTTAGAGTGAATTACCAGTCATGCTAGTTTGTGGGTAACTTTTACATATAGATCCTTCAAGCTCCATTGTTAAGACTTGGCTTTACACTGTCTATCGGAAATATCGCTTGTTGGCGGTAAGTATTTAGGTGGAGAGCCCTCCCAGCCCAGAGAGTCTACTACTACATTACCTCCTGGAATGCAATAGCCTAACATTCGACTATTTTACAGCAGTTTTAAAAATAAGGAAGTAGTCTCTGGTCGTTTGATCGCCAGTGCGGATAGTATTTTCTGAAATCATGTCCATAAAACAGCATTTGCATCTTACTCAGATTTGGAACACTGAGGCATGCCCATCAATCAAAGAAATTCTGTGCGTAAGCTCTGAATGTTATAATGATGATTGCAAAGGCAGTAAATAAATGTCAATATCATGTTTGGCGAAAACATGTAGACCATTTTCCACACATACCAATACGACTTACCGTATCTACAAGACTACTACCGTATCGATCGCATTCATTGTGACTTTCTGATAAGCATGATATGCACAGAGAGGTGGTTTACAAACTAAGAACCGCACAAAATAATGGAAGAACAATTAAGCATTGGAAATTGAGCTATAAACTCACCATCTACAGAAAAAATGCAGAAGAAATCCAGCGGGTGGACCCGCCAAAAATTTGAAAAGGAATCAGCACTCAAATTTCGCAGAAACAAAATAAATAATGCAAGTATAATGTACCCGGGTGTAGAAAGTAGGTTCAACTAAAGCTTACCGCTCGTGAACGGCACTGAAGTGGAAGAACCGTCGAGACCGAGAGCTCACTGGAGCGAAGTTACTTATATCCTTACCTTTTTCCCCGCAGTATCAAATAATAGCTTATTTCAGTTTAAAGTTTTCATAGCGGTATGGTCTTGAATTGCTGGAAGAAAAACTTACTTGTTGAAAATAAAAAAATTGAATTCCACCAGGTCATCTGTTGGTTAGCAAAGATCATAAAACGTTGTTCGTAATGCACATAACTCAGCTTTACATACAGCTGTTCTTCTTTTATAACAAGTGGATGGGCTATGTCGATTTAAACTGACAATCGCACATAACCAACATAGTTACACCAGTGTTACAGAAATACTTTTCAAAAACATCGTACAAACACAAATTGTAGAAAAATCCGGCGTCACTTGAGACAAATTGTATCTTTTCTATTTCTTGTGTATTTTAAGACGTTTCTTCGGCTAATTCATTTACGGTCCAATCGCACTTAGACGCTCAGTAGATGGCTGCCCTTAAATTTGCTGCTCCCACAAAAATCAGACAGGTGGTGCGGTCTGTAACAGCTGTTCCAAGTACCGAGCCGGAGTTAAGTACCTGTTACAGCTTACTGTGACGTTAGCAGTTATCACGCACCGAGTGATTAGTTGTGAGTTCAAATCTGTTGACTGAATGGTATTGTTAATAGAAAATGTTGACATACGGGTTTAATTAATGGTAAAATGACTGTTGCCTTTTCGAAGAAGCTTTTTGCGATCTCGAGTTTGTCTGTAGCAGCTGCCTGTGTTAGTTACTTGTAACGAAATTGCCTGTATTGTGTCATTTTCGAAATGACTATTATCGAAGGTGTTGGCGACGAAGTTGTCAATTTTTTCGCTGTCGTCTTGTTACTGGGCCTGGGTTTGATTGCCTGGTGGTCGACGAGAATATCCGACCTTCCGCCCATTCGGACTGTGTTAATATTCGAAAGGAGAACACAAACTGAAGTCAACCACAGATCGTCAATTTCGGCCAGTCAATCTGAGAGAACCACAAACGAACCGCCAGAAGCCTGCCCGACGCCAGTTCCTAACAATAATGAGTCACCTAGCAATGAAGAGAATAGCAGTGAAAACTTGAAGGAAAGTGGGCCGAGTGTCGCAACTAGACAAGACAGTGAAGAATCAGATAAAACGAAGGGAGATGAGGAGAAATCAAAGGAGAGCAGTCGATCTGAAACACCTGCTTCTGAAGAGGCGGGGGCTGCTGCGGAACCCAGCAGCGAAACTCCATCCGAACAGGACAGCATACGGATTCGACTGAAGTACCTCAACGACGACCAGAAATTAGTCCAAGGTCAACTTCATGAACTTCTCGGCGACTTCAAAAGGTTAGTGACTTGTAGTTATTTATTGTTAAACTAGATGAGTTGTAAACATCATAATTATGTTTTTATTGAACGGGGTCTGTTAATACTTCAACGGATTTTTGATGAAGCTAGGGATTGCCAGGCTTAGTAAAGGATGCCCCTGCGTCCAGTTTATTGAGACTAGGCTGCCGTTTATGACATTATGAGCCCTGGTTAGTCCCAGGACCGTACTTAGTTCCAATAACCTCTTCTCAGGTTGTGCTGAAGTTTCTGAAGCCTATCATTGTTGTGTGTAACTGTTACATCTGAAGGGTAAAGGATGTGTTTGGGAGTGGCAGGACGT
This sequence comes from Pachypeltis micranthus, assembly GCA_020466155.1. NCBI lineage: Eukaryota > Metazoa > Arthropoda > Insecta > Hemiptera > Miridae > Pachypeltis > Pachypeltis micranthus. The sequence goes on from CM035769.1 coordinate 49,275,430, forward strand.
TGATGATTATATGTCCAGCTTATTATTATTATTTGTATTCTTTCTCCCTAAGGAGCGTATTTCTTTGTTCAGGAGGCACTTCAGTTTGGAGTTGTCACGTGAGAAGCGCGTTCGTCTTATCTTCAATGGGCAGGTTCTTCAAAGTGATGAACAGGTAGGAATTATTGAGCGCAATTCAGAACTTGGTGTTGTGAATATGTATATGTTGTTTTTTAAAATATTTTGTTATTTATAAATTAACTGCCGTGTAACTTGTATATGGTAACACAATACTGAAGCGCCCTACAGAGTGCTGTGTAACATTATTGATGGGGCAGGCAGAGAGACAGCTTGATGCACAATAACGATTACTATGGATGCAATTTGAATATGTTTTATATTCGCAATTATCAAGGAGAGTTTTTACCATGACCAACAAGATACTGGGTAAGAGCGAAATACAGTGACGTTGATAATTTCACAAGGGTGGCTAAGTTATGGTTCATACTAATGTTATTTGGAACGTCAAGAGTTTCATCTGGCCGGTCAGTAAAAAGTTACGGTTGGTTCCTAATGTCCAGGGAGAGTAGATAACACTGGAACTTCAGTTTGGAACTGTTACTTGATAGGTGCTAATCACAATGGTTATCACTGGCAACTGCCAGCGCTGGAGTTCTTTAAAATTCGAATTGAATCACCAGAGTATGGGATCAAACTGTGAATATCGCTCTTTGTCAATTTTCGGTTGTCATCCAAATATCGTGCTTCAGCTCAGGAGTAGCCCCCTAAATAATCGACCACATTTTGTATTTCATTGCGCTCGCCCACCATCTCTGACTAGCGTTTTCTCCACTGCCCCCTTCTGCGTTTGAAAAAAATATTTTCCGATCGGCCACAGATAGGCTTAAATTGATGCAGCTTTGATTCCTCAATTAAGTGTAATTGGCTCGCAGAGCGTAGTGGATTGGTGTTGGTTTCACCTCTCAAGTATGTTTGTCCTGAATGCCCCGCGTGCCCTGAAATTCGGACTCGTAACATGAGAAGTGTGGAATTACGGGAATGACGTTTTAAAATATTTTAGTGGTCGGCAATATCTGTTTCATTAGGAGCGCACTGTTTGTTCACATTCCGCGTCCGTTACAGTGGCTGAATTTTGAGTGCGTCGTCATTGTTGATATTCTTCCCGCTGCTTTTGCGCACTTTGTTTTCATTCACTTTCACGACAAAACTTCACTCAACTGTTACCGTAACTGTCAATTAATAGCTCCAAATTCTGAACCGAAGTTATCCACTCATCGACTGGGCATTGGGAATCAGCCAAAGTTACAAACGACCATGCGTTTTCCCTGTTATGATACAGTTTCGATTGCTCGAGACTGAGAAAAATATGATCACGGAGCTGCTCAGAATTCATTGGTGTTAAGGGGAGTGATACGTCGTTTATGAGGAGTGGAGGTCTGACACAACTGTCCCACCACCCCTGTGACACATGCATGAAGGAAAGTGTCGGTAATATTTAGGTATTAAACCACACGGATTATGCAGCTCTGCCTCTACTTTTCAAAGGGAGTACAACCAGATGTCTTCTGACACCCTGAGGCAATGAAGAGTCAGGAGGCAAAGCGTGGTGGTCAGCCTAGCAGACTGAGGAAATGAGAATAGAGATCGCAACGAGCCATACTAGAAATGTGTCCTATGTGGGATTAATGAAGTGCATAAGATTGAATTAGAGCCTTTCTTCGTTGCAGGAATTGGGCATTAGTGGCTAGGCACCCCTCATTTATCAGCTCTTCATCTCGTCGTCTATTTCAGGCACTATTTACATGAGTTACATGTATCAGGGGGGATGAAAAGCAGTGGTGATATGAGACACAGAACTACTCGATGAAACATTGTATGCTTAGGGGTAAATTATGACTGACTTCCTCGGTTAATGTGCAGTAATAACAGCTAACTGGGACTGAAGTTATGATATTTACGTGGAACTGGAGTTGGAGTTGGTTGGAAATGAGTCATGTTAAAATCACCAAAATGGAGCAGGAGCTCAAATAAGGAGATGGAACTGTAGCTATGACGACAAGCAGAACTGGAGCCATGTTGGTGAAGTGAAGCAACAAAAAAGTGTGGGGCCTAATGAGACAAGTAGAATGAGTACAGGACAGCCATATCTATTTCCAAGTGGCGTTGCTAACTGCTGTCATCCCTCCTGAATAATTGCATGAAGCTTTGAAGAATTCAGGCTCTGATTGATTCAGTAATTGTTAAAGTGGGAAAGGAGAGAGAAATACTGTCAAGACATATTTACTGTCTGCTCAAGTGGTTAGCGACAATGAAAGCCCAACACAATTTTACACTTTACAACCTCTTACTCCCATGTATTTCTATTAACGTCAGCATTTCTTTTAGACTTTGCAGGGATGCGGACTTTACGACAACTGTGTGGTCCATTGCTTAGTTCATACTCAATTCAACGTGAATAGAAATTCGTCGCAGACCTCTTCCCACGCGAATCCATCTCCGCCTGAATGGAATCTGAGTGGCCTTCTCTACCTGAGTTTGAGCCTTCTTCTTGGGTTCGCCTGGTTCTTCAGGTTCCACTACTCCCAGTTATTCACGTTGACAACCACAACAGCCCTCACTGGTCTCACAGCCATGTTTGCCATCTCCATCATTGGCATGTACATGCCCAACCAAGAGGCACCCCCAGCGTAGCACTCTCATCTACACACTGTCCATCTACGCTTACTGTTCGCTTCTTCGTTTGTTAGTTCGAAACACTATTCATTCATCATGTTTTTTTTTTCATTGTTAAAAGGTCGTTTTGACTGCTGAACTAGCAATTAATGTTCTTAAGTACTTCATGAAGAAAAGGGTTTGATTAAATGATATTGTTACATTAAAGTTGAATTTTAAAGACGCTTAAATGATGTTGACCCGTGCTTGTTGGTGACTCCTCGAGAACAAAGTTCTAAGTGATGTATACTAGTAGCAGAAGCTCATACAACTGTCATTGGTAGTGCTGAAAGCAGATTAGTCCTATCTGCTGACTATTGAGCCAAAGAAACAGCCATACCAGAGAGTTATTTGTTTCAGTATCTGAATTTTTCAATAATTCAATATTGGTTTTCGATATTTTTAAACCCGGACGTTGCCTGATTTTTCTTGAATCTATTGAAGATGGATGGCAGACTTGACTCCTGCGGGGGGGATTTTGTCGTTTAAATCGTAAACTGAGAAGGCCTACTCAATGATTCAAAATGCCTCATTTTAAAAGCAGTTTATTTCTACGTCACGATGGAAAGGACATCTGTTTGGCACAGGCTGAAGTAGTTCGGATCATGAGCTTGGGCATTTAGCCTTTACAACGTTATGCCACAGGGAAATCTGAGAACTGCCCGTTCAGTCGGCTGCTCCTCTGGACAAAGGGATTAAGTTGAGTTAAACTTCCAAGCAACAACGGGTTTTCGCTTTTTGGACTTTCTAAAGTATCATTTCCCACCCCTCGATTTACCTCTTCCCAGATACACCCGTCTCCCCTCCTAGTGCTCACACAGACATTCCTCTAACAACTCTCAGGCTAATCACACCTTTTCTCACTCTCTCTAGTTTCCCGCTCAACTAGTTCATGCATATTCTGAGTCCCCTTGTGTTACCCAAACTTAAATTATTCATCTCACGTGTGATATCGTCCTTCTCTCGTGCTCACCGAGTTCTCTTTTATTTTGTTCTTAAACTCCCCCTCTCATGGGCCCAACAAAATCTATTGGCTGAAATACTAAAGAGCTTCTCTCGCTGAACATTCTAGTGGGAATAACCTTTACTCTTGACACGTTCTTTATAACCCAAAGACGCAATTTATGTCAGTAAATCACTATAAACTGGTACGGGTTTAATTTTCATTCTATAGCAATGAAAAATTATTGAGGTTCATTAATTCTGATTGAAGTGGGATATCACAGAAACAAGATTTTTTATCTTATACACTAGCAACACATACAAGTGTGTTGGTGTAGTGCCTTCACACAATGTACGTACGCATTTTACGTTTAGCTGCAGTTGATCATTAGGCTCATTGTAACCAAGCAGTTTCTGTTTGGGTCAGCTCTGGCCAGAACTGGAGTAAGACAGCGAACTAGGACAAGGAGAGTTGATTAGCTGTGGACTAACAATGCTATTTCTATGGCTGGGAAGAGACTTATCTGTACATATGTATGAATCGGCATACCTATCATGCTCGGAATCTCGCAAAATTGGTTTTAGATTCGCTGGTATAAACTTCGTATTTCGTATATATTCTGAACCTTCTCGGTTTCTTATCAAATATGATCTTATACCAACTTTCTTAACAACAGTCACATCTGGAATCCAATAACCATTAGGTTTTAACTTGTACTGTACCTTATCGCCTGTGCGTATCGCTGACATTACACGACACTTTCTATCGAAATATTCTTTTGACTTGTTCTTTTTTTTTCTAGCAATTGATATGTGTTTTCTAAAATTAATGATATTAGGTTTCAAAAGAGTTTCACTGATCGGTAATGTGCACCGCAGGCATCGCGACATTAGCAGTTGTGCTGGTGAAGACAGATCACCTTTTGGTGCATTTCTGTAATGTAATAGTGCAAGGTGAGGATCATTCCCTGAATTATAACCTTTTTTAAGAGTATTGCCCACAATTTTAACTCCACTTTCAGCCATACCGTTTGACGTACTCATATAAGGGCTTGGTAGCACACGTGTAATTTCCCATTGCTGAATGAATTCTTTAAATTTCTTCGATTGAAAAGAAGGCCCACTATCAGTGACCAACTGAGACGAGATTACAAATCAGTTAAAGATTGATTTGAACAGAAATATCACACAGGATGCTTTTGTTGAACTAACTTGGCATATATCTATGTATTTAGAAAAATAATCTATAATTACTAGATATTTAACATTATTAAAATCAAGGAAATCAGCACCCACTTTCTGCCAGGGTAAAGCAGGAAGCTCGTGAGATGATAGGTTCATCATTGCGTTGGACGAAATTTCATACCAGTTTGACAAGTTTCAATTAAATTTTTAATTTCAACCAACATTTGGGGCCAAAATAAAACTCCTCGAACTAGCGATTTCGTAGTAATTGAAAACAGATAAATGACGACAGACGTTTTTATAAAACGTTAAATACATGTGATAAATAATAAAAGACGACAAGGAAGGAAAAAGATCAGGTGATTACTAGACAGATACAAGATGACTTGATCTTAAATCATATTATAGTAACTTAATATTAGATATCGTATAATTTAATTGAATACAATTGTATTCAATTAAATTATTATTTATATTCAACACGTTTTCCTGGTACTTTCTGGGTACAATGTTCCGTATTGAATGTGTTAAGGATTATTTCTGTAGTTGACAACCAGGTTTACCGTTTCTTCATTGGGGTTCCTACTCACAGCCTTCATGAATGACTAAACCAAGACGTTCAGCGCTCGTAGTATTCAGGAGCTCTCCACTGTAGTTTTAACATCTGTTCACGACTCGCTGTGTCATGTGAACTAGTTATATTGGCTGCTCAATCAGAACTCAATCATGTCAATCAAGTGCCTCTTCAAGCCCATTGTATCAATATAATTCATCAATCAATTCGCCTTTATTGCGCTATCTCTATCTCGTGCAACAGTTTTCGATCAAAACACCAAATTTTTGTTTTCAAAAAGGGCTCTAACGATTTTGATTAAATTTTTTATAGTGGTAGCTCTTAATAAGATAATTATACCATAAAATTTGTGGGAAAATGTCGAGAGCAGCACAATAAATTATCAAAATTTTCAACGAAAAGCGTTTTTAGCACAGGTTTTTCCTTATAAACTCCGCTGGAATTTTTGTAGAATGTTAAAAAAAATTGGTATTGTAGTCCAATCCAATACCTAAAGAGTGAGTGTTTAAAAACGCTCATGAGGTACATGGGGCTCACTCCAGAAATTCCTGAATTTCAACTACCGCCGTTTCGCTTAATACCAGTTCTAACAGTTATTACCCAATGACTCTGCAAAAATGATTGCTATCCTCTTTTAAAAAAATCGTGTTCACAGCCTCATTAATTCTCTGTGTACCAAATGTTCAATAATGGTTCGGGAATAAGTACGAGCAGCACAATAACTTCTGAAACTGTAAGCGCTACTGCTTCTTGCTGTCGTGATGTGTTGTTTGACCTAGTTCAAATGAACTGAATGATAAATGAATTGAGTAAGTAGAAAGAGCTATGAACACATAGCTAAGGAAAGTGGTGTGTTGCAACGCACCAGATATTGACATTTTATGTCTTTACTTTGCTACATAAACTCGAAAAACGTTACGCGGGGGATATGTAACGGAGAAGCGTCACGAAATATATTGTGTGTGATGTTACCAATGTAGCGCTTGATAACATCACACGTTTTAATAATCTCAGTGATCAAGAGATGATGTCAATTGCAATTGACGCGGCCATTATATCGAAACCACCAACGAGCACAATCAAACGTAGTTATCATTGCATAAAAACAAAAATAAAAGACATAAAATGTTCCTAGTGGTTGCGTACTTGTACGAAAGCTGTACCCACCTTTTGTGTTTCTCAAAAATTTCCTAAGATTTCCATCCCACTTGCGACCCCCCCCCCCCTTATCATCTTACGATTAGTCTCCGTATCATGTGTCAAAATGCACTTAGTTTGTGTTGTTGTGGGTGGTTTGATGTAAAGTGTATGGTCGTGTCGGTGGCAGTTTTAAAATGTGCTGTAGGCCAGAACTTCTACTGACATGAAAAGCCGATTTTCAGTGTACTGTGCAGCCATTTTTTTTTGTGGATGCGTGCTCGCTAACGTACGTACTTTAAGAAGCTTTTAATCAACATTTTGTTGATTTTTTACAGTTTTCCGTAAATTTTAATTTGACTTTCCAACAATTTTTGTATTGCCTCCTCTATGTTTTTGGAGCTCACGTAGGTTTTCAGTAGGTTCTACCCGATTTCCTGTTTAGACTAATTAGGGAGTGACATTTTGGAGTTGAAGAGTTGTCATAGCAACAGTACCGAAACATTACCTTCACAACAGCTGAGTTCTTCGTTCTGCCGATGTGTTGGGAGTGAAGTGTGTTTTTGTAATTCGGTTTCGAAGCGAGACGTCTCATCGTTCGAAATTCACTTGAGGAGCCTCATGAAAGAGAAGAAGCCCACTTGGCCGGTCTGAAAGCTGTTCCTTGGTTCGTCGTCTCGGAACATGTCTTACAGAGATTTGAGAAACTTCACGGAAATGATGAAGGCGTTAGGCTACAACAAACTCGTGTCTATGGAAAGTTTCCGAAACCCGAATTTCGCTCTGACGGCGGACGTTCTGATTTGGTTGGTCAAACGGTTCGACCCGGACACGGACATTCACGCGAATTACTCCACCGAAGAGGACCGAGTGCTGTTGGTAAGAAGCGCCGCAGAGTTCATGGCGTTGAAAGGTAACGTTATGCTCAACACTAAACGGATCTACCAAGCGAACGGCTATGCAGTTAGAGAGCTTTTGAAAGTGGCCGGGTTTCTGTACTCCGCGCTCCGAGCGCACGACAATGACTCGACTTTTAACGACAAAGACACTTCGTCGATAATTAGCAGCAACGCGATCGATATAACAACATATATACAAGACTTGCGAATGTCTAGGGAGCTAGCGAGTCAAGTGACTACCAAAGGAGCCGCAATTTACGACCTCCTCGCCAAAGAAATTGACATGAAAGACGTGAGGAATTCGAGCATCAACACCCTTTTAGAGCTCGGGAAAGTCGAAGGTGCGATCAAAGAGGCCATCAGTTTCAGCAAAGAAAGCATACTCAACACCCAGGCTCTCATAGAAAACGTTTCAGCCACCGAAAGCAGTTTAGACGCTAAAATCGACAAAAAACAATCGGATCTCGAGCGGAATCAAAAGCGTTTGCAAACTCTGAAAAAAGTGCGACCCGCCTTTTCGGAGGAATTCGAAAAACTCGAAATTGAGCTGCAACAACTTTACCACGAGTACATAACGAGAGTGAGGTGTTTGGTTTATCTGGAACAACAACAAGAGGAAGCGACTCAATTAGAGCTCGAGAGGATGCAAAAACGTCAAAAGGAGATGAGAAAATTGATGGACGAGCTGCAAATGGAAGACGCGAGGCGGCTGATGGACAGCGAAACGGGTTTTAACGAAGGGGATTCAGTCGGAGGCATTCGCGTCGCCGCACCGTCAGTCGCCAGCAAAGTAACGCGAAGGCTTCGAACTGCAACAGCCTCTAAAGCCAGATTGACGAGCGGCAGGCAAAAAGTGTACGGGTCGATGATGGGAGCTGGGGACGACGACTCCAACAGCTTCGACTCAGACTCTGACCTATTGCTCGACGAGGACGACGACGGCAATTCCGAGTTTTTGGGAAGTGCGGACGATCTTGACGGTTTGCCGCTCGAATCCAAATCTGAGCCCAGTGACGACGACTTTTAACGACCGCAAGATGAACGCTCAATGTTGAACTGAACCGTATTGTAAAAATACCTAAATATATGTATTATATAACCCTCTTGTTAACTTATATACTCAATTCCTTCGTCAGTGGGGTGTGTGAATTTATTGCCTGAGCACGGAATCAAATTTGTTTAGTCTAGGAGTATTCGACTCAAACTGAATACATATCTTTAAAGTGCATATTTTTAGGTTTGTATACATTGAAGAATGTGCAGATTATGTACAATGTATGTTCTTCGAAATCTGTCCGCACGATTAATTTGGAACTTGGTGTGTGTGTGTATGTGTGTCTGTGAACGATTTTTAGAGAAAACCACCGTACCAAATCAGCTCAAACTTCATATCTCGCCCGCAAGTTAGCATGGGACGCCAAAATAAGGGTATGAACAAAATCCACAGAAAGTTAACTATAGTTATCATAGTGATCAAAACACCAAATATTTTTTTTCTCAAAAACGGCTCTAACGATTTTGATTAAATTTTTTATATTGATAGCTCTCAATAAGGCAACTATACCATAAAATTCCCATTTGTGGGAAAATGACGAGAGCAGCACAATAAATTACCAAAATTTTCGACGAAATCGATTTTAGCGCGGTTTTTAGAGAAAACCACCGTACCAAATCAGCTGAAACTTGATGTCTAGCCTACAGGTTACCATGGGACGCAATAATGAGGGTATGGGTCAAATCCACCGAAAGTTAACTATAGTCATCATTGTGATCAAAACACCAAATTTTTTTTCTGAAAAACGGCTCTAACGATTTTAATTACATTTTTTATATTGATAGCTCTCAATGAGGCAATGATACTATAAAATTCTCATCTGTGGGAAAATGACGAGAGCAGCACAATAAATTATCAAAATTTTCGACCGAAAGCGTTTTTCGCGCCGTTTTTTCCTTATAAACTTCGCTGGGATTAGTGTAGAATGTTAAAAAAAAATGGGTATTGTAGTTCGAATCAATACCCAGAGGGCGAGTGTTTAAAAACGCTCATGAGATACATGGGGCTCACTCCAGAAATTCCTGAATTTCAACTACCGCCGTTTCCCTTACTACCAGTTCTAACAGTTATTTTCCAATAACTCTGCAAAAGTAATGACTATCCTCTTTAAAAAAAATCTTGTTTACAGCCTCATTAATTATATGCGCACCAATTGCTCAATATAGGTCCTGTAATGAATACGAGCAGCACAATAAATTCCGGAACTGTAAGCGCTACCGCTTTCTGCTGCCGTAAAGCGTTGTTTGACCAACTTCAAATTAACTGAGTGATAAATGAATTGATTAAATAGAATTAGCCATGTACAAAGTGAATTTTTGTAGAGCTAGGGAAAGTTGTGTGTTGCAACGCACCAGATATTTTCTTTTAAACTCCACTGAAATGTTTAAAAAATATCTGGTGCGTTGCAACACACAACTTTTATGGTATAATTATCTTATTAAGAGCTATCTATATAAAAAATTTAATCAAAATCGTTAGAGCGGTTTTTGAGAAAAAATAATTTGGTGTTTTGATCACTATGATAACTATAGTTCACTTTCGGTGGATTTTGTTCAAACCCTTATTTTGGCGTCCCATGGTAACCTGCGGGCGAGATATGAAGTTTGAGCTGATTTGGTACGGCGGTTTTCTCTAAAAATCGTATACAGACGCACAGACCATTTTTCCAAATAGTGTTTTTCGGACTCAGGAGGGTCTGAAACGTAAAGATCTGAAGAAAACTCAAAATTTGTTTTTCAGCCGATTACATAACTTTCCTTTCTACTTCGTAGAGCCAAGGAAAGTAATAAATGTGGATAATAAAATATTTGAAGTTACTTAATGGTGCCCTCGTCTAAGAACTTCACTAATATTGTTGGAATGTTGGATTGTTAGAACGTTGGATGATTCTTTATCAAGCGCGAACTTGACTTGTGGACCCCGTAAAAACGCAATAATACACGTGTTGTAACAAGCCGTATTTAAAATACTCTGTAAATTGCAGTTCGTACATATGAAGCTTCGAATTCAATGATTCCTCATTCACAGGATATGCGCGTATAATTTGTGGCGTTCGAAAACTGAAAGGACAAAATAATTTTTGAACTGCGTCGTTTTCAACTTGAAGCAGCACGTCAATCATTTTTGACGTTTTTTAGTTCTACTTAAGCGACGCATCACTCAACTTTCCCCAGCCCCGTGTCCATTCGTCGAGTTTTGTCACTCTACCAACCACTAAAATCCATTTTTGATTCAGTTTGTATGATTTTATATTGATAGCTCTAAATAAGGCGATGATACCATAAAATTACCATTCGTGGGAAAATCACGAGAGCAGCACAATAAATTATCAAAATTTTCGACTAAAAGCGTTTTTCGCGCAGTTTTTTCCTTATAAGCTCCGCTGGAATTCTTGTAGAATGTAAAAAAAAAAAAATTGGTATTGTAGTCCAATCCAATATCTATAGGGTGAGTGTTTAAAAACGCTCATGAGATACATGGGGGTTACTCCAGAAATTCCTGAATTTCAAATACTGCCGTTTCGCTTATTACCAGTTCTAAAAGTGTTTACCGACTTCCAGGGAGAAGTTGCGTATTATACGTGCAATGAATGGAGCTGAGTTCGTGTACTACTAGGAATGCGCGTGAACTAGCGCAGGAAACTGTATCGGAAGGAAGTGCGAGCTGTAACTGGAACGAGAGTTGATAGCGGAATTACAGTGTGACCACTGGGAGACGAGTGTCTTTGGAAAGAGCGGTGTGTGTGGGAGAAGGAGGTAAATCGACGGAAAGTACAAAAAAGGGAAATCCCTTGTAGTTTGAAGTTAACCCGAACTATAATCCCTTTGATGGAGAAGCCAACGACTGAACGGGCAGTTCTTGGACTTCCACGCAGCATCACATGAAAAGGGCCGAAACCATTAGGTTGGGCAGACGCACCTGATAAAGGAATCAGCCTTTCAGCAAGTGCTGCTCTGGGGCAGAAGAATAACCCTTGAAGTGGGGTTACTCAATTGGCAGGTGGTAGTTAAGCTAGCAAAGGCAGAGCTGAGCAGATGCAAGGGCTAGACGGGAGAATGGTTAAAATATCTCGCGCGTTGCAACACACAACTTTCCTTAGCTCTACGTCAATTCACTTTTTACATGGCTTTGTCCACTTAATCAATTCATTTACCACTCAGTTCATTTGAACTTGGTCAAACAACACTTCACGGCAGCAGAAAGCGGTAGCGCTTACAGTTCCGCAATTTATTGTGCTGCTCGTACTCATTCCAGAACCATTACTGAGCAATTGGTGCACAGAGGATTGATGAGGCTGTAAACATGAATTTTTGAAGAAGGATAGTGATCACTTAGACAGAGTTATTGGGTAAAACCCCTTAGACCTGGTAGTAAGCGAAACGGCGGTAGTTGAAACTCAGGAATTTCTGGAGTGAGCCCCATGTATCTCATGAGCGTTTTTAAACACTCACCCTATAGGTATTGGATTGGACTACAATACCAATTTTTTAAAAAACATTCTAGTAACATTCCAGCGGAGTTTAAAAGGAAAAACCCGCGGCAAAAACGCTTTTCGTCGAAACTTTTTATAATTTATTGTGCTGCTCTCGTCATTTTCCCACAAATGGGAATTTTATGGTATAATTATCTTTTTAAGAGCTATCAATATAAAAATTTAATCAAAATCTTTAGAGCCGTTTTTGAGAAAAAAAAATATTTGGTGTTTTGATCACTGTGATAACTTTAGTTAAATTTCGGTGGATTTTGTTCATACCCTTATTTTGGCGTTTCATGGTAACCTGCGGGCGAGATATCATGTTTGAGCAGATTCGGTACGGTGGTTCTCTCTAAAAATCGTTCACAGACACACATACACACACAGACCATTTTCCCAAATAGTGTTTTCGGACTCAGGAGGGTCTAAAACGTAAAGATCTGAAGAAAACTCAAATTTTTTTTTTCAGCCGATCACATAACTTGCCTTTCTACTTTGTTGAGCCAAGGAAAGTAAAAAGGGTAGGTATTGGGTGGCCAATGATCGGGTGTTGAGTGAGTACAACCAAGTACTTGAGCTCAGGTACTAAAGTGAGGGTGAATGAGTGAACACAAGGGGAAATTCGAGGGGTGGTGCAAAAGAATGGAATGACAGGGAGACAAGACAAAAATGGGAAGATAGATAGGGGAAGGCATGTATGGAACACTCGATTGTACAATATCAATGGGACTTACCCTGCTCGGAACGCCTGCGACTACCATGGTTGGGAGCACGAGGATCGAAATAACAATGAAACTCAGTGAGCGTGAGGAGGACTGTATTATACGTGCGAAATTGAGCTGAGATCCTGAACAACAGGGCGACACAAGGCTAGTACTCGGAACGCGTCAACTGGCATGGAAAACCGTAATAAGGGAGAGCGAGAACTAGGCCGAGAGTTGGTAGCGGAATGATTTGGAAGTGCTCAGTCGTGGAGAGAAATGTGAAATTGAGAAGGAAATAAAGAACCCAAGGCTGTTAGAAACAACTGACTGCAGCGGAGGGATTCCCACAGGTGAGGGGCAGGTAATAGACAGAGACAATGACTGGGGAAGTCTGATGTCAAAGACTAGAACTGATTTGGCGCTTTGCGTCGAACAACCACTAAAGTTCGATCTCGACATTTTAACTCAAATCCAGCGAACAAAGCAATAGCAATTGCACAAAGGTCATCCTCGTTCCGACTCCAAAGAAAATCCCATACTGAACCCTCCTCAGCCCAAACTGAAGATGCGAGGTCTAAGCACGTATTTACGAAGTACTTCAACGCGTTTCGTGGATACACCAACTTCTAACAGCTAGCAAAACTGCAGTTGAAGGCTGTCAAATCCAACCTTCTAGCTCTTCGTTAGTACTGACGAGGTATCCACCAGGGGGGGGGAAGAACGTTGTGTTGCGTTCCCTACGAATGCGGCTTAGGAGATAGAAGGGGGACGTCTAGTTTTTCAATCAGAAAAATAAATAAACGACAGGAACAAATACAAAACTTTATTGAACTTTTTTTTTTTTTTTTTGCTTCGCAAACTGTGTTATGAATATCTTTTCATTCGTCTCAAATTACAACAAGCGCAGCGTTCATGTACGTTTACGTTTCAAACAGCTTCGAATAAAAAATCCCTCATTTCTCGCTTCATCGCAGCCCACTTTCATAACACTTCACGTCGACGAACTCGCAAATTTGATAAATAAATAAAATAAATAATAAATCGTGGCTCAAATTATCAACAAAACATCGACATTTTTAAATTGATAGTAAAACGAACACACAAAAAAAAAACGAGGGGGTCGGCAGATTTGTTGTTACAACAAAATCCCCCTGGATGACCTGAACACAAGGTCTCTAACTATTCTCTGATAATACGTCTTTTTCATCAATCAAAATCCAAAACAGTTAGGAAATAATCAACGTTTGGGGGCAACACAACTTTTAGAAACAAAACGGTAAAGTTTTAGAGAACTAGCTCCAACTAACGACGTCTTCTAAACTCTGCGATTTACGCGACAAACTAACCGGAGTTCAGTTTATAACTTCAAAAAACGCTCTTTTGTTTTCCTTATTTTTAAAACTCGAATTTTAATTAATTTTGATAGTCAAAATTAAACAACATCAATGAACCAACAATTAACTTTTTTTTTATATTTATTTTTTTTGGGGGGGAGGGGTTTTTGTTTAAGAACAATAAAAACGTGAACTCTCAAAACCTCCACCTGCGACGGCAAAACTCAAATCGACCAATCGATTTGTCACTTCAACTTCAACGGGATTCGAGCGTGAGATTGTCCCGCGAAACGATCGAATGAAAAAGAAACGAACGAATAAAGCGCGTAACATTTCGAATAAGAAAAAAAAACGCGGAAAATCCCGATTTAAATTAAACATCAATAAATAGGAACTTGAAAAGGTAATTAATCGTAACGCGAGGGACTTAAATAACTTTAAAAGGCGAACTTGATTCGTTTTTTTTTTTTTTTTACGAAATTTGAACCGCTGGAAGACGGCGAGGGAGGTAGAGGGGAGGGGGGAGTATGAAGGGTTTCGGGGTATTGTCGTCAAGGCACGACTAAATCCCACCCCCCACACCTCTCCTCATCGCAACCATCAACGTGCCACTTGTTCGGTTCGAGTAGTTGAGACGCGTTACCAATAAAATATCAACAAAAGCTCAGAGATTTGTCTTGAACAACAATACCTCTTATTAATAGTCTTATCTAAAGAAGAGGAACACTTTATTTCTCCCGCTGCTTTCTTCGGAAATTCAGTACTTTTTTTTGACGGTTCGCTAAATCCAGTAGAATCTTCAGCCCCTAAAAAACAGAACAGAATGCGATTAAGGGATCGGCTCGAAAGTATATTAGTAAGAGGGAGGGTGTTGTGGCGGGGTGGTAAAGGGTTATTAGCGAAAAATGTATACACATCCCGCAATTTGAGCCTGTAGGGTCGAGTAGTTTTGGAAGGTGCGTGTGTGTGTGATGTACCTAAACAACGATGTACACAAATTCCTCGAGCCTTCAATAGTTTTCAAAATGAATGAATTAGCATTAAATAAAAACCCGCAAATTATTTTCTTGAACAGCTTGGCGGAGTCTGACAGCTCCGAGACCATTCGATTCAGCATCGAAAAATACCAGTTGACGATATGAAACATGGCCTGGCGAAAAAAAATTTTTTCCAGGCGCCCGGAGGCAATTGGCACGACGTTTCATGAGACGGGAGGGAGGTATCACTTTCGCTGTAGTTATTGTCCCGCGAGTTCTTTCAATTAGTAGACTTTGGCTCAGTAAAATTACTGTATTTCACTATACGCAGTTCTACACGTCTCATACTCATTCCATTCGACCCTGGATCTAAACATACCTAGAAAACGATACCAAACATTTGCGATGCGATGAAACCGCCAAAATTGGGTTTTTGCTAACTTTTTAAACCGTCACGGGTTACGTGCGATCGGATTGCCGAGATGGCGGGACAACTAGATACCATATGGGATTTATGTACGAGAAAATTGATTTTATAGATAACGTTAAAGGACGGCGATAGCAGATTTAGAATCCCGATGTCTTGAAATACAAAGTGACATAGGCATGTAAGATATGGGGATTCCAAATCTGCCTTGTCCTGCTCGGCAATCCGATAAAATAAAACCCCCGCTTGTCATTGGCAAAAAAAGGGCTGTTTTTGTCTCGTTTACGTCGTGTTTGGTGTCGTTTCCTCGGAGGATAGCGTGATCACAGTAAATACCGTAAGGGGAATTCTAATCACTCGAAGGAATTCGCGGGACAAGGTAGCAAAAGTTATCGTTTCTCCCCAGCCCGCGTTAATTTCCAGCTCTACTTCCCATCAGTCGATTAATTCGATTCATCACGTCTTACCAATTGCCTAGCATCGCGTAGAAAATATCAATTTTCGTTGTAGTCAGATCACGTTTCATATTGTTTACTGGTATTTATCAAAGCTGAATCGAATAGGATGTCTCGGAGGTGTTAAACTGCGTCAAGCTGTGTAAGAGAACCGGTGTGAAATAATTACCAGCGTTTAAAAAAAAATCATTTATTCCGAATAATATAACCCACCCTTCCCCCAATTTGGCACGTAGATCCTAAGTCTGCAATGTCTATCCATCGTTCGGGCCATATTTTACTTTCAATGTGGTCTATAAAACCCGTTCTTTCACACAAACATTCCATTTAGTATCTAGTTGTGGCCGTCTGATCGGTAATCCAATCCGAACGAAACCCATGGGTGCTATGAGCAAAAGATGGAATAAATAATCAGCCGTAAACGAAATTCGGACCGTTTATTGCGTAAATATTGTATGTATTGCGTGTTTGGTATAGTTTCTTAGATATTTTTTCAAGTCTCAGAGCATGCAGGACTATTTTTCGATGGAAAACAGTGAAATAACAGTAAATATGAGGAGAATTCTAATAGTAGAAGGAACTAGTAGGACGATGTAGCAAAAATTATCTTCTCTCCCTGGCCTGCGCTCATACATATCCTCTCACAGCATCCTGCCTCACTCCACTTGTTGCGTCGTGCCGATTGCCTAGTGTCGCCTGGAAAACCTCAATTTCGTTGTTTCGTATCGCTTACTAATATTTTTCGGTGCTGACTCGAATGGAATGGGTTTTCAAAGTACTCTATAAACAAAGCCATTTTAATATGAGAGGTCGTTTTCCGTATTACTGACATAAGCATAGTATATTCTAATATTTTTCAACGTTGGATAGAATAGGATAGGTCCTAGTCATAAACTGGTGTGTCATAATTTGCAGCAGTTGTCCGAAAGTTTAATGAATGGAAGAAATGTTCCACATATTTGTTTGAAATTTTCAACCAGTTTTTCACAAACTCCCATCAATTTGTACAAAATTGATTTTCAATTTTTAAACAATTTCAAAGCATTTCTTAAATCTATTCACCAATACAATTGAAACGATGCTGTTTTGGAAGAAAACTCAATGTTACACGTCAGTTAACTGGGTATTTGAGGTCCTTTTAGCGATGAACTATTTACTTCTTAATTTGTCGCTTGTTTCACTCTTTTAACAAATCCTTCTCAATGGTTTTACGTAATTTTCCGTTGGGGTTCCCAAATTTTAAATCGATTTTTCGACATTTCTTACTCAACTTCCGTCAGTTGTTAATTAACTTCTTAGCCCTTTGACAAATTAGTTCTACGGAGGAATTTCACAGCGTCGGATTGAGTTCTCCTCCAGGTTACATATAGCATTCTGACTGTCCCTCAGGTGGAATATGCACCGCGGCCAAACGTCCTATTTTGCCAGTCCGAATGTCCCACAGGTCGATGCCTAGCTTCCTAAGGAATGCCAGGTATTTCCTACAAGAATCTTCTTTGATGTCCACCCTGGGAGAAGTGGTACCTAAGATCGGAAATCGCTCCCCCTCAAGTCTCACGCACTGGGCCAGGAGGGAGTCTCCTCATCCGTGCCACACCACCTACACCGAGGAGTGTCGAGTATGCCCATAACATACATGTGTTTGTTCATTTTGCAGTGGCCCGTGATGATCCCAACAATCTGCCTTAGGTCGTTCCTCTCCATCCTCAGAAGGTTCTGTCTTACCTCACATGTTTGCTCTGAGATAAAACGTTTGTAGTGCCTTGCTCCTGCACCATTCCAGACTGTCTGATGCAGTCTTCTGGCATATTCTCCCACAGTCCCCTAGACAAGTGACAGAGAAATCCCTCAATGGGGAGGTGGCCAATAGGTACTGTAGACGAACCGTGTCTGGCCAGATGGTCCAACCTCTCATTTCCAATGATCCCCTTATGCCCAGGAGGTTTGACTTTGTGCAGTAGTTCATCAGTTGCAAGACGCTTGACTATCAGTCATTATGTTGATAGTTCTGTTGCTATAGCCTTTCTCATGCATTATGATTGCCCCGGTGACGATAGCATAGATGTCTGCTTGTAAGACCGTTGCAGTGGGGCTCAGGGCGATGTGCGTCCCACTGCTCCCAGAGCCACTTATACACACCTGGAACCTGAGCCCTCCGGAGCATCTGATACATTTGTGTAGATGTTGAAGCTATTAGGAGGCCGAAACTGACGACTTTCGCTGTACCATAGGCCTCCCACTGGTCGCACATTGTATTTCCTATCCATGAAGGTCTCCAAGTTCCTAAAAATAGCCAAGTATCCATTAGCCGCCTGTAGCATGTTAGCTATACCTAGTGAGTCTGTACGCCACCTTCATCGCCTCTGCCTTGACAAAAATATCCAGGGGGAGAAGGTCGAACATTCAGGTAGGTGTGGTTTTCAACACCTTTGCCTTAGAACTTTGGCTAGGCTGCTACCATTCTCTCCAATGGCAGCTCCATGCCACTCCAGGATGCTACCTCCGGGGTTTTGTTATTAGATATGGCGGGTAAGCCATTGGGAGGTGTGGCTACAAAGTGCTAACAAATTTAACAAATCAACACTACTAGGCTGCATTGTTAGGTGAGCAGTACAGAGGTCAAAATATTAGGCCAAGCTGTCATTCTACTTACTTTCAAAGTGAGTGCTGAGCGTACGGATTACTTTTCGAGCCTCTGCTCAATTGTTTGTGCTCAACCATTGTATCAGTTGAATGTTGCCATTTCCAACATCCGCTGCAAAAGTATCGAAAGCACGTGATTTCCCGACAGAAATAGGGCGCCTGGACGACGCTGCAGACTGAACACGGCGAATCTTCCAAATAGGGATTAATCTGCACCTGATAAAAACGAAGGACGGAGTTAAAAATCTCTTGTTGGCAAACGATTTCTAGAACAGGACATCAGGAAATCATGAAGCGTAAAATGGCAAACACTTCACTTACTTTTTTAGAAAATTTGCTCGTCTTGATTTCGATGAACGCTGCCAGAATGGCCTTCATGTACGAGTTGTGCGTACTGAACGTAACTCTTCCCGACCCAATTGGATACTTGTATTTGTCAGTGTCCAAACCTGTGACATTTAAAGGTAGCTGTGGGTTCATTTTTGGATCACCGCTAACATGAAAACACAAGTGTTGCAAACAATGTGGAGTCAAACTATTTAGACAGTTGCTTTCAGGTATCATCGTCAATTTGGACTATCAGTAACTTGCCATCATGTGACAGGATGGGTTGGCTTCATCTAGCGAGATATTGTCCAACCCCCCAAATAGCCCCAGCCTGGTGTTTTGTACAGACAGGAGCTGGTGGGAGGGAGGTTCTGCCTAGAGAAGGCTCAGTGAATGGGTAAGAACCCACTGTCCACGTTAGCGTATCGAAATTGCAGGGCAGACCACTGTGTAGCAGATCAAAGCATTAGCTATACTTTGTACTTCGCTCAGTATGTACCTAACAATATGTCCAACCAGTTTCAGCTGATTGGCAGGGGGAGAATGAGCACTAAGGAGGCCACTGAGGTCAATGATACAACTACATATTGATTCCTAGAGGATGGCAGGGGGGGGGGACGCAATGACATCAGTGCCCTGTGTGGTGCGAGTTACTCTCTATAGAGCATGTCATGCTGAAGAGATGGGCAGGAGTGGGGCGTAGGGCTATTAGCACCACTCTGCAGTGACTTGTTCGTTAGTTGCCAACTCTATCCTAATGTGTGGGGTGAACGTCTGGGCAGATGCACTAGGGCGTGAGAAGTATAAGAAGGTTCTCACTACAATGGAAAGAGGCTTTGAGGACAGGCTGCTAAACAGAGCAACAACCTTTGTTGTTGGGAGAGTCATCCTGGTGAGTTACCTGGCAGCAGAGCCCCAGAGGGCACAGTTGTGAATGAAAGAAGAAGGAAGCACATTGATTTAAGAATGTGCATTGAGAGAAAGGGGATAGATCAGAAGACTCATAGTGGCGATGTCGCTACGGCTAAATTGTAACCAGAGATCTATGGGGTATATCCACTACATGGGCCAGGTAAGGGAAGCAATGCGTACATACTATGGTTAGGAATAATGTTACGCAGGGCACACCCTCTTGGTGAGCTCACACTGGGAGGATATGAGCGTGCAACTCACTAACAGCATTAAGTACTTGGGCCTGACAGGGTGACAGCTCCTATGTTTTGCAGCCTAGTCACCTAGAGCGTTCATCAACTGACTGCTCTGTGAATGAATGAAAACACTTTAAGGTATACGAAGACAGTGGATAGCGTCATGCAAGTAATATCTACGCTGATGATATTTCCTGGACCCATAGCTGAAGATAACTGAGCATCAAGATAGGAGGACCTCAGCACACAAGAGAACATAGAGATCGAGCAGAAATGATTCCAAGTGGGATTCCCACAGGTTTCCTTATCAAAACACTCAGTTCCTTAACACTCGTAAGAGAGTTACATCAGTAAAGGTCATGGTGGTTGCAGCATCACTAGTATGCGAAAGTTTTGGCACTTGCTCAGCATCCACTGAGCCCAGACCTGTGGACATACAGCAGTTTGTCATCAAGCCCGCCTGTTAGAGAACTATGTCCCATTATCATGCAGAGGTATGACCGTGGGGCATCTGTACCATCTAGGAGGAATTCTTAATCTGCTGATCTAACTATTTAGTTTGGTGGTAATTTTCAAAGAGAGAGAGAGAGAGAGAGAGAGAGAGAGAGAGAGAGAGAGAGAGAGAGAGAGAGAGAGAGAGAGAGAGAGAGAGAGAGAGAGAGAGAGAGAGAGAGAGAGATCTACTTGCCACTTTTTGTATTTGTTATAACCTTCTTCATAAACCCCATGGTTTTTGTTTCCTCTGCACTGGAGGCGCAAGATGAGCAGGATGGAGAGTTTTGAAAGAAAAGAAGCCAGACGCTGAAGTCGCCGTTTTCCATGAGGATCTGGCTCATCCAGTGGTCTGACTCAATTCACTTTCTCCTAAGACGTTCACAGTATATCTTGCTTGCCATTTATGTAACGCCTGCTCACATAGTGCGGCGAGGTTTCACTGAGTAGAGAGGTCCTTACAGAGTTTGATCCAAAGCGAGGAAAGCTCCTTGTGAACTCAATTGCCAAGTCAACAAGTAACTGGCTGATGATCCAGCTGCAGGGGGAGGTGTAATTGGTAAACATGGCAATAGTAATGTAGGGGGGTTGAACGATATCCCCCTAATGAACCTAACAAGTTGATAATACACAAATTGACCTGCTGGATGACACATTTACGGGTGGAATTGCCCTACGCGAGGGTTGCTATCATTAGCTATAGCCAAATTAATTAAGTTCTTGTCATTTTATAATGGCAGGCCTGGTTTTAACACAATAAACAGTCCCAGGGTGGTGCTGGGTAGGGGCTGCGATGAGCAGAGTATGTGGTTGATCTTGAAAGATTCACTGCAGGCGCATATATTCCTTTTTAAAAACCCTCATGGGTCGTAGTTAAAGGTTACTCTTGTTACTAATAATCTCCTGCTCTACATTTGGTCGCATTGGATCACTACTGTTCAGCTTATTGACACTAAGAATCTTCCTCCTTAGAGCCACGCAGCAGTGAACTGCGCAACTTCTAAAACCCCAAGCCTCTTGAGTGTAACTGCATAGTAGTGAGGGTACATCAGGGCTAGATATAACAACAACACTGAGCATTTGCATAGTCTAGTACCTGCGTAGACGACTGTTCCAAACAAGTCGCTCATAATTTTCGACAAAGCTTCAGCATGTATCATGCCATGAAGAGCTCCAACAAATACAGTCTTATGAGGGTCCAGTCGCTGAGAAACCTTGGCGAAGTTGCTGTCTGACACAACCCAAGGAATCACCTGGACTGGCGACTGAAAAATAAATAATATGTACTTATTGACTCGAACAACGAGACCTAAGTATTGATTGGTGAAAGATATTCGTATTTAGCACAATAAACAACTACTTACTTCTTTGGTCTTCACTTTCCGGGTTGGCATCTTGTAAAAGTACCCTTTTTTCACGTAGTTGTACGTGCAACACTCCAACACAGCTCTGACCTGTCAACAGTAACAAGATACGCTCAGTGTAAGGGAAGACAAAAATGCAACCTGTCGTGTAGAGTAACTTAAGTGGCTGCTGACAATAATCAGCTCTTACCTTCTTCTCAGATTCTAAAATGAGGTAAGCAAAGCCCTTGCGCTCCTTCCCATCGTCTTTTTTAGGCAACTCTACTTTTATTGAGCCGAATCTGCTAAATGCTTGAACCAAAGCGGACTCAGGAAGATCCCAAGGTAACCCACCCACGAATAACTGAAACATAAAATGTAACGAATTAATTTATTGTTATGCTGTGGGTTCCAATCGCACACACTACTGATGGGGGAAGGGCTCACAATTAGTTGGCTTAGTATCTAGTGGAGGCTGGTCGAGCAGTTATGTATCTGTGTGTGCTTGCTCATGAGAAGATATATCCAGGCAGAGCATAATTATAGCCGGGCCCTCCATTTGAAGTGATGTAGCACGATAGATGATGCTAACTGTTCTGATTTGATCGCTGTATGTTCGCCAGGTAGTAGTGACTTCGTTTGCAAGAGCTGACACTAGCAATAGCCTTTCTAGCCAGAATAATTAAACGAGATATTTTGTACTATTTTCCCCCTTCACGTCCTGAGCGACCTTCTGAATCTCACTCCTTAACCTACGCAAGATGTTTGAGGATGATAGTTCTCCAGGGCTGCTGGCCCACACCTACGAGAGATCTGGAGGGTCTGTCACTAGTCACAAGCTGCCACTACGCAGGCTTAATTTAATAGCTAACACAGCCTATAGGGGAATCGAAGGAAGGAAATTCCATTCATCAAGCTTCAACAAGGTCTTTGTCCTCAAAATATAATGGTTGAGCCTTAATATTACTATCTAGTACCGAATAATGAAATAAATACGTAATAGTAAGTTTCACTGTAACTGCCGCTGTGGCTGCTAACTATAATTAGTATGAATGAGGCTGACCTTGCACGAATAGGTGACAGGATGCTTATGAGTTTTTTCTGATAATTCGCCAACCCAAGTGCACGAAACGTCTCTAATCGAACTGCCTGGAAAATAAAAGGACACAGATGTCACAACTCAGTAATTAACGAAATTCAAACAACAAGCACTGAGGGGACTGAAACTAAGTTTAGGTACTAGTGAGCAAGTAGACTCCATTCAACCCCTCTGAGCGTATTAAGCTTTGACACTGGGAGCAAATATACCAGCAGGGAAAGGTCACACACATACAATCAATATCATCAAGTAAAGACACCAACGTCAATGTGGTCTTAGTACATCTATAGGGTTTAGGGTTTGACTTTACGTTATGATAATGGGAACAGATTTCCTCATTGATCTTGGTGGGCAGTTATCTTTGTCGGTATAAGAGCAACATCCAACTGACCGGAAATGCAGAGTGAGCACATGAGTTTCACACACAAATTTGATGAATTTGAGGCACGCTATAAACCAGCGTTGGTTGACCCATCCTACGCAATGTTCACTTACCTGGGACCTTTCTGCTCCACTCCAAATGCAGTAATATTAGAACAACCACCTTGGGCACTTACACTGAGGGATTCAATGACATCTGGACCCTATCCCCAGCTGAATGCATATCTTTAAAGTGCATGTTTTGAGGCTTGTATACATTGAAGGATGTGTAGATTATGTACTATGTATGTTCTTCGAAACTCGTCTGCATGTTTAATTTATAACAGGAGGAAACGCGGGAAGGAAACGGACTTTGAAAATGGAACGCTAAACGAACTGCTTCGTTTCTGTATGTGCTTCTTTACTTTCCTTATCCCTACAAAGGTTCAGAGCTCGACAAAAGGCCTGTGCGTGTCTGTGAACGCGATTGGGAAATACCAATGTTCAAAACTAACTATAGTTATTGTTAACGATACTGAACTCTGTCTAACGAGACCCCATTTATAAATAATCCGCGAGTAAAGCGAATCGAAGCGAGACTCAACTCTCACAGTTTTCGATCTTATCTGCGACCTTTTCACCGCAGCCTCTCTACTAAGCCAAGACCTAACTACGGCCTTCCCTTTTGGTTTATTATTCATTCTGAATAATAACCCTATGTTTTCGGTCAAAAAATTTTTTACAACCCCCCCTCAAAATTTGATACTTTACGTTTCAAGACATGGAGATTCTAAATTTGCAATGTCCGTCCGCCGTCCCCCGTCCGCCGTCCAGGCCGTTTTGTGCCTTTAACGTGGTCTAAAAAATTCGTTCTTTCGCCCAAAAAGCCGATTTGGTATCTAGTTGTGCCCGCCATCTCGGCAATCCGATCGGACGAAGCCCGTGGTTGTAATGGGCAAAAAATGGTTAAAAAAATTAACGAAACGCAGTACAACGCGGGAGCTACAAGCGTTTCGTCGTTTGAACTCCCTCCGCCCTGCCCGTCTCTTTAAAAAACCAACCGCTCTCGAGGCGGCTCGCTTCCCTCCCAACGACTCTGCCTCCCGCTCCCCACTCAACTCCCCTTTCGCCTTTCGCTTCGAGCGCCCCCTTTCCAATTTCCCCAATGTTTTGGTTTTAATACGATTCAATTTTTTTAGATTCTTTCGTATCATTCTCATTTTGGTTTTTTTCATAGATTTTTGGTTCAATTTTGATATTAGTATTTAGCGTGCATGTTTTCATTTTAAAATTCAGTTTTTTCTAGATACTTTTGTGTTTTTTTTTGTTTATTTTAATATTACGATTCAGTTCTTTTCGACCTTTTTTTGGGTTTAATTATGATATTTTTCGATGCTGAATCGAACAGGATGGGTCTCGGAGCATTAATGCTAGGTCAAGCTGATTATCCGAATAATAAACCGTTGTGTAATAATTTGCAGGGTTTTTCATTACGCTGAGTTCCTTCGTCGCCTTTCTACATTCATTTCAAGTTCTCTGCCTTAATCCCCCGCTTCGAATTATTTTCTCGCTAGCTTTGAGTGTCTCGCAAAGTAGATAAATGTGGCAAATGAATTTATTTTTCATGTCGAGAAAAGAAGTTGGCTGCGAAGCAGAACGCATCAACAAGAACTCGAGGCAACCGCGAACAGGTACATCTTGCCAATCAATTATAGTGCTAGAGCTGAGGTTTTGGCACGGGAGTGTAATGTAGGTACTCATTTTGGTATTCGACATTTCGTTTTGCAGCAAAATGCAGATGGAAAATAAGCGCAAAATACAACTGCAATAAAAGAACACAAACTTACAGAAAACTATTTTTTGAAAAAGCATTCCCTACTTGCAAACGTAAAAATCTGTTTGTTCAGTTTTAATGAAATAGAAAACCGAAACACAGGAGGTGATAAGATAAAGACACGAACTAACAGCCATTCGAATAAACGCCTCCAGCAGCTCACCGCCTTATTCATTCAACAGATGGAAGAATGAGTGAAGTTTGCTTTGCATTACTCAGCTTCGGTGAAAGAAACAAAAAATTGACGCTATTTCACACAAAGCAGCATGTATGTCCACCAGGCCTCGCTCAAGTGTCTCTTCGTCACCTCCTCATCTCTGTGGCAAATTTGGCGGGAGGATTGCAAGTGGAATCGAAGCAGACCTCAGGAGCTGCAGTTTCATGCAGCTACTTCAAACGAGTCGTTTAGCTTAGTAGATTAGTGAGTCCAGAAGACGTAAAGCTTCTCTTGTGGTTTTATAGAGCCTGAAAGACGTTCTAGAGAGCTTCACCCAGGAGACTGTGGACTTTCGAAAAGACTACAGACTGGTGGGTAAGAACCTTGAGAGGGTAGAGCGTCATATCTTCTTCGTGCCCCATGAGACGCTGTGAAATGCCACGCGGTACGAGTAGGGTTTTGCCGAGAGCCCCCAAACGACTTATCGCCCTGCGCTAAGTTAATAGAAACCTTAACAACAAATATCGCTTAAAAGAACAATACTACGGGATACTGGTACGTACCACTCAGACTTCTTTGAAATCTAGGCTGCTTTTCAACTTGTCCGTTGTTATACACGTCGTACGGTTCGCTGTATTTAATTTGATCGTTGTGCACCGCGGCCAGTAACAGTCTTCCCGTTCGCTCGATGATTTTGTTCATCACTTGAGGGTCGCAATCCTGCTGTTGCCTCTGGAGAGAGTAAAAATTTTGGAAGTTCGTCCATTCATGCTCATTCGCTTGGCAAATCAACGAGCTTTGCGATGTCACTGAGTTGCTCTGCAAATCGCACCATTGGAGTTTTAAAAAAGTTAATGAAGAAATGAGGAGAAGAATTAGAATGAAGAGAGGAGAATGAGGATTTAACTAAAGCACTTGATTCAATCAACTGATTGTCTCTTACTGAAAACCACTCACTCTCCAAGTTTTAAACACGTCTTTTCAAGATGATTGGATACTTTCGTTTTTTGGTTCGTATAACGTTTAACAACCGAATTTTCAGAAAACTTTCGAAGCTCCCAAAATGTTCAAAATGTACAAATTGACAACAGACACTTTGTTTGAGATCACCGGTGCTAAAGTGAAGTTTCTGTAAAAATGAAGATCTGAAGACACCTCGTAGGAAGGTGCTTTAAGTATTCTAACATACTACGGAAATATTCCCAACATAAAATGCCTAGTACCGCCACACTTTATGATATGAACGTGGTATTTAACGTGATAAAGCGATATTTAGATGTAAAATTATAAGTGAAACTAATAGTGAATTTCTCTCTAATGAATGATAGATAGGAATGATACCATGGACTAATTCAAATCTGTGATTCAAGTGGTAGATTCTGGTTGAGCTCGCTGAACGTCGGTAAAGAAAGAATAAACGCTACCTTCTAACGGGAAAATTTGAGAAAAGGGGTTTGGACTGCTTGTCAGTCCGAACATTAATGAATATTAAAATATTACAGTATTTTACATTTTTATTATTATTAAATATTATTATAATTTATATTTACAAGGATTTTGATATGAAACATTTTCAAGAGATTTAGGAGTGTTTCTCATGCTCTATAACAACTGAAAGCGGTTCATAATCACGCGAGACCCCACGCCAGGAGGTCCAGCCGTTTTAGACGGGTTGTAGTCGCGTATTTGTAACTGAACGTCGATTTTCCCCTCAGTAATGAAATAAACAATCAACCGGTCTGAAGCAGTGATGTAAATTGCTCCGGAAGGCAATAAACCGCCTAGAAGGATTATCAACTTCAACAATCGGGCTGGAATCGTTTTCAAACATTAAAAAACATGGCCAGTTTGACGAAAGATGCCACTCACCAGGTAATTTGGGTTCTGCAAATCAGCGACGGAATTGCTGGAGGTGCTTTCAGTTGGAGTATTGTTTGCAGAATTGATGTTGACGGGGCTACTACGGTTGCTGCAACAGAAAATGGTAAAACCCATAATTGAAATAATATATATTTAAGAGCTTAATAGTAGAATAATTTTCTCTAACATGAATTAGTTTATTGAACTGGGGTGAAGTGAACTATCTATTCATGCTAGAATGTGTCACTCACTGCTAGACCAGAAGCTCTGGATGATCGTAGACATGAATATGAAATCAGAGGAACAATATCTACGTCGGGCATAATTCTGTTTTTCAAAATTGTCGTCAAGTTGACCTCCTATAACTTTGACCGTTTGCCCACAAATCTAGGACAGTCGCAGACACGCATACGAAAATAAATTGGAATAAGGGGAAGGATTGTTGGAGATGCATTTTTTCTACTCACGGGCATCATTATTCTCGAGTCCTTGAAACATATGTTTTTGTATTCGATCAGATGTGGTCTCATTTTTCCGTTCGTTTTTTTGTCGTCGTAAAATTTAAGTTCCATGTCTTCTATTGTATGAATGGGGGTTCATTAAAAATATTGTGTTCGTCTCAGATTTTTTCGCTACGAAATTAGAAAAATCTCTACAGGTCTCAGTTTCGTGTGCCGTTGCGACTTTAGGCGTCAATAGTGACCGCGTCGGTTAGTTACTGTTTCGTGATTTTTTTGCGTACACGTTCGCGTTGAGTTCGTCCAGCTCTAAAATGGAATATGTAGAAGGGATTAAACCACTGAAAGGCGCAGAAGATTGGCCGTACTGGAAAGATCGAGTTTTGGACGTTCTGGAGTTGTTCAACGCTGTCGGTATCGTTGAGGGAACAACAACCAAGCCCACTCTTTCTAATCCACCGACTAAAGCTGAGAACGAAGCACTCGTCGCTTTCAACAAATCCGCAGCTCAAGCAAAAATTGTAATTTCACAGTGCGTTTGTGATGAGCTTCACCAACGGATTTCGGGCCGATTGTCAGCGGAGGCATGGGATATATTAGTCGAGCAGTTTGATAATAAAGCGGAAGACCAGCTATTTCGTAAGCGTCTCAATTTTTTTATTGTGCAGTGGGACGAAACCGAAGACTGTCCTGTCTCGCATTAAAAATCAGCATCGCAAAGCGATAAAAGGTGAAGGCAGAGAAGATTGAAATTCAGCCATGGAGATGGAAATCAACTCTATGCACAAGAACAACGCATGGGGGTTAACGGATGTCCCTCCGGGAAAGAGGGCGATTAACGATAAATGGGTCTATCGTATCAAGCGAAATCCCGACGGTAGTGTTGACAAGTACCGCGCCAGACTGGTCAAGGGATGTGCTCAACGACCAGGACTAGATCGCGCCGAAACCGTCAGCCCAGTTGCTCGCTTGGAATTGATTCAATCACTTCTGTCCATTGCAGCTGTGAAGATGACGCTTCGGCAGTTTGACATCTCAACTGCATTTCTGTTAGCCGAAAACCCTAAGTTCCAATTCCGCTTCAATCACATTGAGCGGAAGCACTTTTTCGTTCGAGACCGGGTCAAGAAAAACATACAGGCAGTCAAACACATCAGTACTGAAGACCAGCTTGCAGACATCTGTTCGAAGCCTCTGCCTAGACGCAGGCTTCGAGCTCTACGGGAAAATTTGGGACTACTCGAATAAGGGAAAGTGTTGGAGATGCATTTTTTCTACTCACGGGCATTATTATTCTCGAGTCCTTGAAACATATGTTCTTGTATTCAATCAGATGTGGTCTCGTTTTTCCGTTCGTTATTTTGTCGTCGTAAAATTTAAGTTCCATGTCTTCTATTGTATGAATTGGGGGTTTATCAAAAATATTGTGTTCGTCTCAGATTTTTTCGCTCCGAAACTAGAAAAATCTCTACAAGGATATCTAGGTCGAAAGTTTTTCTGTTTTCGAAGTTTTATGGCCGTCCAAGATTAGCTATTTAATAAAAACATTAACGGGGAAAAATATTTGAACAGGGTCACACTTCCAAAAACTGAAAACCTGCAGATCGTATTTGTGATTTCAGTTTCGTTTTATATTCGCGTCTGCGACCATACTCGACTTCTGACTGGCGAAAAGGCTTGTTATGCCCTCCTGTTATGCTGACGCTCTGCAGACAGGATCTGAGAGTTCTGATTAGTTTCCTCACAGGACACTGCCCACATAGGTATCACCTCAACAAGATAAGCATCTCAGAGGCGGTGGAGTGTAAACAGTGCGGCGAGGAGGATGAGACGGCAGAGCACATTATATGTGCCTTGGCCGTTAAACGCCTACTCGACTATACTCGACTCCTGGGCAAACAGCCAAACTTTCGATAATGACTGTGCAACTAACTTCTGCCCAGTGTTTCGTGATGAGTGCTTGAGATGATGGAAGGTGGTGTCTTGGCGCTAAACACCATTACAGTACTCGATCGCACACTCGAGTGCTCAATTGAGCCGCAGGAAAAGCACCATTCTATTAATCACGACGATAATGTTTACCTTTCATTCGTATACTTCCCACTTAGTTTAGAGTGACTCACGATTATTCAGTTTCGCGAGTGATCATGAACTTTTATCCTATTATCTACTACCTTTATATGCGCATAAATGCTCTGGTAAGAACACAGTACATTTTGCACGGCTACACTTTTATTTTTCGCTCCCTCACCCCTCTTTCTACACATTACTACGATAGTAGAATTAATAGGGCGGCCAATCTCGGCGTATAGGGGCCTGACGTTTATATTTGGTGAAAATCCCTCTCAATCATAAACAACCGCTCGTTGACGTAAATTAAATAAAAAGGCCTAAAGCGAGACCGGTAAGGCGACAGGATGTGCAATGAGCAATAACTTTTGAAAATGGCTTTACATATTTACCTTTTAAGAGGAGGCGAATTGACGGGAGGGCAAATAGGGGGCATTGGGTATGGGAGTTCCATGCCACGGGGTAACTTCCGAGGTAAATTTGAAGCGTCATAGTGAACTGGATAGTTACCGAACCTCATCCCTGCTCCCTGAAAAGAACAACATGACAAGTCAGCATTAATCGTAAAACATAGCAATTTTCACTTTCCTTAGCCCTGCGTACTAAGAAAGAAAGTTACGTAATTGTTTGAAAAAAAAGTTTTGAGTTTTCTTCAGATCTCTGCGTTTCAACGGGCTACTGATTCAGAAAAACACCTGTGGGGAAAAAGTCTGTTTCTGGGCGCGATTCCGAAACAACGGCATAACCAAATTGACTCATATTTCATATTTACCCTACAGATTACCGTGGGAAGCCAAAATAAGCGCATGAGAGGGTTGGAATGGGCCCAAGTTAACGTGGTGTTCAAGAAGCCAAATACGTTTTTGTCTTAAAAAAATAATAATAACGCGTCAACTATTTTGATTACATTATATGGACAGCTGCAGATGACACGACAACACCGTGAAATTTTTTTTCGCGGAAGAATAAGCAGAGCAGCATGGCAAATTATAAAACATTTCGTTGGAAATCGACTTTTGCGCAGTTTTTAATTTATAAATCCCGCTCATATGATACCGGCATTCTCAGAAAAATCAAGGCGGTAGTTGAAGCTTAATAATAGTATTCATTTAAAAAACTAAGCAACCCAGAAATTCCAGAATTCAAACCACCGCCGTTCCGCTAATTACCAATTGTCACAGTTTTTACTCGGTAATTCCGAAACACCCTATCCAACTCACAAAATCTTGTTGACAGCCCCATGAATCACTTCTGCACTGATTGCGAAGTAATGTTCGGAGCATGAGTAGCAGTAGACCGATAAACTCCGGAACACTTTCAACGTAATGTTCTAACTAACCAGTGGAAAATAAATTAGATTCGAGGATAAAGCCATGAAAATTGTGGAATGTATGCGAGGATGAGGTACGTGTGATGCGTCGTGCCAAATATGTATTCTTCAGTTCGCCCTTTAAACTGAACACACAGCTCGTCAGACACATAATTCAATACTGAGGCATAAATTAGTGTACCGCCTGACTCCCATTATAGGCGCCCCAGTGATCGTACTTTAATGGTTATAGACGAAGATTCATAATCCGACGAAAGTTGGGCATTGGATCGGGGCTCGTCATTTCTGTAATTTTTGCTTGAGTCAGCGTAACCCCTCGTAGCAAATGGTGTCAGAAGTGGGATTCGAATCATCCCCGATAATTATATTTATTCCCTCTTAATCCCACTGGACGCCCCTGAGATCTAGGAAGAAGATTCATGTTGATTCTAAAGATTATTTAGTTAATATGGTTGGACCTGTTTCGCACCTAATCGGATTGGCCTCAAATCTCCATAGACACACCTACAAGGCAGTCCAAAGTATTCAGTGCTCTTGTGGAGGATCTCCTCCTTCATACTTACTGATTTGGTCGGTGGTGGAGCTTCACGACTAACGCTGCAAGCCATGACAGTCGCACAACTTCATACACCTTCATCGGCATCCGTCTGAACTGGCCAAACATTCATCTTTGTGTCTGTCAAATCAAATCCCCATTCTCGGATATCGCTGGTCCCGTACCGTCAGCCACTGAAGACCCATCATTGGGCCCTTCATTAAGAACACTAGTTCTGTTTTGATAGTCAAGTCATCAGCGAACACGGCAACCAACGGTTTTAGAGACGTGTTATATAATTAAATATTCAATTATATAACTTTCTTCTTGTTATTTGTGCTCAAAACCAGTTTGTATTGGCAACGAGGAAGGAAAACATCAGAGTGGTTGGCGAGTCAAGACCACCACACTGATGTTGAAAATTTATAGAATTGATAGTAATATATTTAATTAATTGAATATTTGTGGAGTAATATATTTAATTATTTACTCATGGAAGGTACTCTACACTGAAATACTAGTGAAACTAAAATAGTTCGCTGCGACACACAGTACAGGATTTTTGTTGGCAGTTATGTACATTGAAATTGCAGGCTTTTTCACAAAAATGATGGAAACCCGAGGTACAGCGTAAAGCAGATTTAAGAGCGATAAAACAGACATGCGCACATGTAAAATAACTTGGATGCGGCACAAAAAGGATTTTTGGCCAGAGATGACAGTTTACCTGGTACGAAGCATTAGAGTCAATCGCTTGAGTCACATTGTAAGAAGGAGCGAGTGGGTTGGAATTACCGAGAAGATTTCCTCTGGGCATGTTGAGACAAAGGAGCTCGGAGAGAGAATCACCTGATAAATAAATCAGAAATGCCAATATGAATCATTTGTCAATCGCTCATTACAATTTACACGGGCGCATCCGAAAACGCGACTTCAAAAACTGTTTTGTTCGTGAAACGTGTAAAAGTTTGTCAACTTGTAGGGCTGAGGAAAATTACGCGAAGCGTCGCACATCTTACTAGGCCAATCACCTCTTTCAGCATCCAGTGGTCTGCAAAGGAACTTTATTGGAACATTACGAGCTTCCACAATGGGCTGCCTGGAGCAATGTCAAGATAGAAAAAGTGTGGCAGAGCACTGGAGTCCAGAGGTTGGGAGACATGTATTCGCTGTGGGGGCGAAGTTAATCTTTATCCCACTTTGCTTCAGAGTGACCACGGTTGCTTTCAAGCACATCATCGCCAATGTGTCTTATGGGAGTACTGGGGGCAGGACAGGTCATTGTAGACAAGACAATAAGCATCGGCGTGTGTGTGCTAAACTTAAGGATTAGTTTTCGCCTTGATAACAGAAGTGGCAGCCACCTCGTCCAGTGTGAGGCTAGAGTGCCGAAGACACGAGAAGGAAGGTACCGAGCGTAATTAAATAATGCAAGAAATGTCTACGATGTTCAGAGACTGGAAGTCGGTTATAGCCTTCTGGGCTTTACTTTACAACCGACGATGGAGCGTCATGACAAAAGTTTTAGCATAATAAGCGCCAGCCAGTGTGAACACCATAGCTTACCATGAGGTGGAGGCGTGTTATCGAACGGAGATGGGTTCTGGGACCATGGTACAAAGTCGACGTTTTGACAACCGGGCATCGGAGGATCAACTCGGCCCATCAACTGTAAAAAGATAAAATTACGCGTTCATAAATATTTTTTTTTCCTCGTAATAGTGTGAAATCATCAATAAAGAGTATTTGAGCGTTTTGTGGCGGCCCAATTTCTCAAGTTCGTCACTCTCGTCAGAAACTGTTACGTCCCCTAGACTCTTTTGGAGTGTCCTTGGGGAGCTGTTTGCCGAAGTGTGGTGAGGCTACAGCGAACTCTGTAAGAGCTTGCTAGTTCAATTGGGAGGGCAACTGAAGGTGTCTCGTCGTATCCATCCTTTGACTAGGGGGGACAAAAACCGTTCTCGGAGCGAAGTCAAGCGGAGCGAGGGGAGAACTGTGCGGAGTGCCGAGGACCTTCTCTACATTCCGGCTCCTAGGGTTACTCCAGGAGTTTGGAAGGGCCTTCAGATATGGACGTTGCGAAGGGTTAGACCACCATTATCCTCACATTCAGTCATTACTATAGTAATGTAGCCCTTATACACGAGCGGAGTCCGAAGGTGCTCTCCCTGCGGTCCCAGTTCAATATCTACACTTCCTGTAATCCAATATTCTTTCTATCGCGACTTGAAGTTGCTTAGTTTCACTGCTAGGTAGAGCTGACAACCCCGCACTAAGTTCGTATTTGTGCAGAGGCCAGCAACCCACGGACGTGTTTGAATGTGCCCTTCTCACTCTGAGCCACAGACATCGCCTAAACAGTAGCCGTTATTTTGTGATATTCGAAGAGTGTAATTTGGTTATCACTTAAGATATCCCCCTGACACATCCCAGCATTGAATGAAATGTTGCTTGCAAACTGTACTTTGCAGCTACGCGACAAAGTAATAATTGTAATCTATCTCCAGAGAAAAAATAAGTCGTGACAGAGGCAGGGGGAGATTGAACATTTGGGTCTCAAAATCCTGTGACTGTATAAAGCTTAGCCAACATATACCCACAGTCAAGGTCTCCTCTTGTACTGCTTCTCAAAAACCTGCCCAAACCCAGGACCATCCGCATTCACGAGCTCTACATATCAATTTAACAGAACAGCATTAAAGGGATTGGGGCAAAGCGCAAATCCTGCTTCTATCGGTAGCTTACTAGGTTCAACGCTACAACGTTAATCACAGGAAGTAGACACAGATGTACACTTTGCCGTACTGCAGTGTCCTAACGCATCTCTCCTCCAGGACCAGCAAAGCAGAAAACTCATTATGTAGCTCGTATGATTATCTAGGTCCTTCAACACCAGCTAAGCCTGGGGAAGGCAATCAGGAGCGGCTTGATGGCCATTTGTCGAACGCTTTGGCAACTTCCAGAGCAGCTGCTTCTTTGTCCCCCTGTTATCAATAGAGGATAGGGCCATCAACCTCTAACTCAGTTTCGCGACTTCACGACCCACAGTAGGTGAACCAGAAACCCTTAGATTACGCGCTTTCATTCATGTCGACCCATCGGATCTTGGTAAATATAGCCACCATGCCGAATCCTGCAGACCCCCCAAATGCCAGAATCTCTATTGCATACTTTTCACCTCCTCCTTGAAACAAGGAATCAGAGGCTACTAGGTCTAGGGCCGTTCTTTAGATGTAAGAAAAGTGGCGGACGAATTAGCGAATTACCTGAAGACTGAGATCGATAATGTAAATGCTCATTCTGTTTTCCAAAGACACTGGTTCGCGAAATTAAGTAAAATTAATAGCGGCAATTAAAATATTCAACAAACGTGGGCAATGCAAATTAAAATGACTCGGTCGTGGCTTTAAAATTGTTCAAATGTTCACTTTAAAAATTGAATCACGAAAGCGGAAATTAATTGGTGAAAAGTTAAAACTCGCGGAAGGATAAAACTCGTTTAAAAATTGTTAGTTAAAACATTTCGTATTGTTCAACCAAACAATAATTCAGCTGTTTCTTTGCGTGCAAAAACCGTTATAACGAGCGTAGGAGCATTTCGTAACCAGAATTTTTAAAATTTTGAAGTCGCTTGTATTTTAGAAAATAAATTAACGCGCTTCATCTCGTGGTCAAGAGCTCGTCGCATGTGGCAACTAGTGACAAGGTGGTGGGGAGAAGTTTTTCGTCGCACGTCATTTCTAGCACGGATTCCACGCTGACTTACTGACAAAGCTAACACGACGTTTTTGTATAAAACTAGACGTGTCTAGTGTGCGTGTGTGCTTTTCAAAGCAAATGTCGAAGAAAACGAAATAGAGGCGATCGAGTTAAGAAACAGAACGCAAAAATTATTCACTGATGATCAAATCTTGAATTTTATGGTATTGGATTTCGTCGAGACAAGAGAGTGGCTCTGAAGCGCTCATGCTTTGGCCCTATAGCCGGGTAATACCTGATTCGGAACTTGGCGGTGTGTATATGACGTACGTGCTACCAATGCAAAGTGTCACCGGAGGTTGTCCATACTAGCATACGTTGGGAGGGTGTGGAGCCTCAGTATCAGTTGTCAATAGATTCCCTTCGTGCCCTATCCTGGTAGTAATGTTTTAGAACGACCTACTCTGAACTTAACCACGTTATTATAGTGGAGGATGTCACAGTAAGGGTTCTCTTGTACGCAAAGATTTGGTGGTCTTGGCCTTGGACGAGGAAGAAATGAAAAGTGGCCTTTTAGGAGTGTATCCTGAGTGTAACGCTCGTGCCGAGATTCTCATTATTCAGATGAAGCAGAACGCAACGAATTGCGTTATAACAAACGTGCTGTGTGAAGTATCGAGTAAAGAAGTTTTCTTCAGATGTTTACATTTTCATTCGATGAACGGAGAAATGGAATGGCCTATGAAACAACAGGGGTTCTTTCACTTTTCGGCATTAAGGAACGCACAGAATGTCTTCAACTAGTCAATACCTATATATTGTTCTCTATAAATGTTCCTCCGACAGTCCATTGAACAGAGATAACAACTTAAATGTGTTGAAAGTCGTGCATTAGTTTATGTCTTCTAGGAACCTAAAGCCTTAGTTGGCCACGTCCCTTGGAGTGGAGTCGTGTGGACAGCGCAGGAAGCTGAACAGCTTGGTGTCGAAGTCAGGGAGTCCACTGTTTCTACAACATCGGCGCCTTTGGACTTGGTAAACTAGGAGTAACTATCAGTTTTAGCGAACAATATCTGATTTTTTTGTAGCAATAGATTATATTTGATGGCGAGGACAGGGGTCTCCGGAATACTGTCTACTGAAAGTAAAGTTATTTAGTCGACTGAACATTTTTTTAGTTTTCTGATCTTAAAGTTTCAACGGCTACTGAGTCCAAAAAAAACCATTTGGGAAAACCATGTGTCTGAATGTGTGCATGTCTGTTTGTGCGTGTCTGTGAACTCAGGCAGTGTCCCGACTCCCCTTACCTTTTGGAGTGGGTGGAATCGGCTTCGGAGGGTTAACGTAACGATTGTGTGTCCAAGTTCTAATGGGGACCAAGAAGCACAAATATGACAGAACGTATCTTCATATGGCGGCGTCGGAAGCTCTTGGAGTGGAGGCAGCTAATATACAGTGTTTGATCAGTAAGCAGTAGGACTGAATGTCTGTACTGCCAACGGAGCGGTGGAAGTGGTCGGACCACTTAGTGATGCTAGTGGGAGCTTTCCAAAGAGATCGATATTTTAAATTTTTCGCTACGCTATTAAATTCTGCTGCATCAAACTCGGAAAAAATAGAAACGCGAATTTAGATTTGAAGCGTAACGAAAGTATTTGGAATAAAATATTTACACTTTAAACCAACTGAATTGAAAATGAAGGATTGTTCATACAGAAAATAATGAGCAAGATCGATTTACATCAAAAGTTAAAGGCATATGGACGTCCGGATAATAATATTATTAAAGCCAAATGTTGAGATAAAATAAATCAATTAAAATTAATAGAATGAAATAAAAATTGTCCTAATTTCCAAAGGAAAGGAAGTGAGTAAATCAGAACGAAGGTACCGGGTCGATGGTGAAAGAAGTTCAAGGTTGAAGGGATTAAAAACTTGGGATAATGAAACATCCTGAAAACTTTCATCACAGAGGAATGGAGCGGGCGAACAGACAAGTCGGTGGAGACGCGGCTAACGAATTGAGCGAGGATGCTGGCGATGCCTTGTCACGGCGAACCTACGTACAAAGCGGAAAACGCTCCAAACATCACCGACCCTTGGGTCATTGGACTTACCCAGCGTGGAGTAAACAGAGAAAATTATATTCAATTCTCCAGCAGAGACCCTTGGAATGCTTCAGTAAGCCTACGGGGATGCCGCCGTGAGCCGCTCAACGCAATTCGAGTGGCATAAGCTGTTTCCGGAGGGTTGCGATAATGTGGCCAAAGTGAACTCCTTGGACGAAGTGTAAACGCCAGATTTTACGAGGACGTGCTTGACCGATTGGAGACGTGTCCTCCGCGTGCAGCCAAAGATTGCCGATTCTTGGAAGCTTCACCACGACAATTCGCCGTGCCACACCGCACTGCTCATGAGGGAGTTTTTGGCCAAGCATGGAGTTGCCGTTGCCCCCCCCCCCCCCCGGGACGGTCCTACACTTCTTCCTGTTTCCTCAAGAGACGTCAAAGAGGCCGTGCCGACATCTCTGAAAGGATACCCGCGGAAAATGGGTTCCAGAAGGAGTACATGCTTCAAGGGTGCTATTTGGAGGAATACTAACGGTTTTTACTGAGAAATTCAATAAACACATTTAAATTAATTCAGTTCTACTACTTATTGACCGTGTTCTACTGAAAAGTGTGGGTCAAGAAAAGTTCCGCGGAAATGCGCCGGCTGGGGGTGTTCTTCGAGGTGTCCTCGTGTTGCTCGGGTCATGTGTGTACTTGTGTACCATCGTGGAAACAATTGTATTCTACTTTCTCTATCACTCTCAATACTTCTATCCCTAGAGCCATTGTAGGGACGTCTGGGCGCAAGTATTATTTATTTAGTTTCCTTTCTAGTGCCAACGTCCCATTTATGACGTGGGGGAGGGGGGGGGGATGTGCCAGTCTATGAACGCGATTGAGAGAATATGGCTAAACCAAATCGGCTCAAATTTCATGTTTACTTGCAGGTCACGCCGAAACGAGGGTAGGAACAAAACTAGCTAACGATTTTGATTAATTTTTTGTAGAGGAGAGATGGTGCTATAGTAACTAAACAGTACCATAAAATACTAATCCGTGGAAAAATAACGAGAGCAGTACAATAAATATCGAAGAAACTCAACTACAGGCCGGTTTTTTTCCTCGTAAACGTCTCTCATAGATCCTTGCATTCTCAGACAAATCGGGGTGGTAGTCGAACAAACTATGCGGAACAAACTCACTGTAATTCTATGTACACAGCTCAAATTGTTGTTGTTCATGGTATGAATTGGACCTACATAATAAACCGGAACTTCATACCTAACCACTTTCTTCTGCGTAAAACGTGATACTGAATTGAAATAGAGCCGATTAGTAGCAGAAGCTATGAAAATGAGTTTAATGTACGTGGGCCTGAGGAAAATTGTGAAGTGCGTCGTACCGGATATTTTTACTCGATTTGCCCTCACTCAGCCACTTCTACTCAAGTTACCAACCACTTTTAT
Organism: Pachypeltis micranthus; assembly: GCA_020466155.1. Taxonomy (NCBI): domain Eukaryota; kingdom Metazoa; phylum Arthropoda; class Insecta; order Hemiptera; family Miridae; genus Pachypeltis; species Pachypeltis micranthus. The sequence continues at coordinate 49,314,177 of CM035769.1, forward strand.
GGGGGTGTCAAAAGATATTTGCCAGATAAGAAAGAAAGTACTTGTTCGGCGCATTTCCCCAATTTCCTCATTATGTTTTGGATGGGGAAAGAGGAGGGATCCAGTACTCGGTTGTGATCAATCTTCAGGGAATACAGACCGCAATCAACCAGAACATCGTCCGAAGAGTGATGGACTTCAAGTTCCTCGGATAGTCAAAATACGAAAACACGCAAGTACTTTTAGCACCCTCCCCCCACCAATAGGAAAAGGCGTTAAAATTCCGGAGCACGACGTTGCAAACACGGTCTTGAGCATTATTCAAAATTTAGCAAACGGGAGAGCGTAAAATTCAAGTAAAGCGCTATACCTGATAGAGATGTGACAGATGATCGCCAGTCCTTGCAGTTGGCATGTTCAGGAGGTCGGAGAGAGATTCGACGGAATCTCCTAAAATATAATAGAACAACATTATTTCTTTAAAAAATTTCTATAAAAACAAAATAAAAAACATTTTCCTTTTCAACTTGTAAACGGTGCCGGAGTAGAGTGCCCCAAAAAACATATGACACCAAACAATTGGTCGCTACTGTGTTGACTCCTTAGTACTAGAGTTTATCGGTGTAACGATTGCGGCGATGAGGGAAGAAGTTTCGTTTTTTACACTGAACGAAATCTGCAAGAATCCGAACCACGCCCACTGTCACCTGGCATCGCGTTTCCACGTGTTCGAGGTGATTAGGGGTGTCCAACATTCCGGCTCGCGAATAGTTCTCCAGTGAATTTTGAGGAATTCCAATTGTTTTTATCACGAAGCTCATCCTCCACGGGTGTTGAGGTGTTCCAACAGAGTAGTGCTGACTGCCGACTGTTGTTTGAGGGTTACGGTGCAGTCACCATGAAATGGCACCGACTGTAGGTCACAGAACAGGGCGCATAACACTTGATGTCACAACCAGTTCTGCGCCCCAGGACGAGCCAATTAGCGTTAGTTACCACTTGTTTTCACACGATTTCAATAAAAAATCGTATACATCGAGAATAAATGTTCAATAGTTTAGTAGAGCTTTTCTCACTTTTCCTCGGTTGAAAATATCACATTGCTGTCAACGATTTATGCTAAAAACGATTCTGTATTAGTATTACCATTATTTCTCGTGAATAGGACGGACTAGTTCATTTTTATTGGCCCCGCAATATGGGAGATGGAGGGCGACCTGGTAGTTTTGCTTCAATTCGCACTTCCAAGACCCCTGCTACTGTAACCCCTTCTGTTCCTGTTCGATGGTGTCGCTACCTTCTTCCTCACGGGCTAACGAAAATATCTAACGAACTCATTTTATCCTTGCCAATCTTCACCATAGCACCGACAACTGCAACCTTTCCCAATCTATGGAGTAGTTATTATGAATAAATATCCAGTGTGACAGTACAACTTTCCTCAACCCTAAGCTTGGCATTCCTCCTTGGCATTAGCTTACAATCAAATCTATGTTTCACTCAGTTCATTTGAACTTGGTAAAATATAACTTCACCTTTTACGTTTAAAGTGGTAGCTCTTAAAGTTCCGAAAATCTTGAAGGAATTCCTACTCATACCACGACAATTAAAGAGCAATTATAATGCAAAGGGCTTTCAACACGATTTTTATGAAGAAAGAATCATCGGTTAAAAACTGTCAGAAATGGTAGTTAGAGAACTGCCGTTGGTTTGAATTCCGGAATTTCAGGCTGCTCCTAATTATCTAATGAGTGTCATTAAACTTTCAACGTACGCACAAATTATTTCGTAAGTATTTCGGAAAATGCTAATCTCGTATGAGCGGGGTTTATAAAGAAAAAAACTCGATTTGGTTTTAGCGCTTTGCAATGCGCTAAAATCGATTTTTTACGACATTTTTGATAATTTATTGCGCTGCTCTTGGCCTTTTCCCACGGAGAACGGTTTTATGGTATTATTTTGTAGCGTTGAAATATTCATACAAAAAAGGTAAACAAATTATAACAGAGAAAAAAAAAGAAAGTGTTTTGATCACCATGACAAATATAGTCAGTTTTGATTCTTATTTTGGCGTCCTTCGGTAACCGGCAGGCTAAATATAAGTTTTGAGCTAATTTGGTTCAGCTGTTCTCTCTCTATCGCGCCCACAGACACACGCCGTTTTCCCAAATGGTGTTTTTCGGACTCAGGAGCCCTTGAAAGTTGAAGATCTAAAGATCTAAAACAAAATGTTCAGCCATTTACATCCCTTCTTACTAAAACTGACAACATATTAACATACTATGTATTGGGTGCCACGTGATACAGGAATAGAAGGGAATGAGGAGGTCGACAAACTGGCGAGAAAAGGATCTGGCGCTTCTTCCAGTGGGACCTGAGCACTTCGCGAGAACCACCAAGAGTCACTTGATCAAGGAGATAGGTAAGTGGAGGAGAACTGCAGGGCTGCCTATTGACGGGCCAAGGCTGTTTATCACTCTCCAGAGAGCGAACAAGAGAGATCCTCAGTCTATATACTATACGGATGGTATAAGGCGTAACAGTCCACGAAAGTAACACCTGGCCAAGGTTGGTAAGTCACACAGAGTTGCAGATTCTGTGTAGCGGAGCATGTACTGTGTATGTGTGAGGGCCTGGCTGCGGCGAGACTCAGAATGTACATCGGTCGACTCTAACGAGCAACATCAACTCCTCCACCAAAAACATCTGGTGAGACACAGCACACTACTTTGTTAATCCCCATTCAGTGATTTTAGTCACTCAAGCAACTAATCAAATCTGTTTTGGTTTATTACATGCAGGGATGGACCTCAAGGTTGCCTTGCGTTTTCTGGGAGAATGGCGAGGACGTATTGGGGACGCCGCATCAGAGAACGCCTTCCTCAGGGGCTGGGGGTGGAACTGGGAGTACAGGAGAGGGCTCACGTACACCCACACAATAGGCCCAATTGTGCGCCGTGGGACCGCAGTAACTTAAAAAAAAAAGATTAGGTATGAAGGGAAAGGTGGCATTTCATTCTACATCTGCAATTCCTAAATTCTTTCAATACGATCCGGAAAACGCGCCTAATGCCTCGTGGGAACATTCAACGTATGGAATTCGAATTTGGTGCGTACGCATTTTGTGGATTGGACGAAGCAGAAAACGGCGCGGTCTGTTGATTATTTCTTAAACTAATGAAGACAATTAGAGCCTGGCAAGTCACTAGTGGTGAGGGGGGGGGGGGAGTTTGTTATAACACCGAAAAATAGGTGTGTAATACCGAATGAATAATGAACCTGCAAAACTAGCTTAAACTACAATGTTCTTCAAAATATTAAAATGTTAGAATCCCATCTACCTTCATGAACAGTTCAATTATATTTCACGCGACAAACTAGTAATGCTACAAATCTCAAAAGACAATACAATACTGTACAATAAATCATTCGCCCTACCAGCAATAAATACATTCAATTCCTACCTAGAATTATTCTATACTAATAAATGAATTTCGCAATAACTATAAATTCATCCTTGAAATGTATCAACAATAAGTTAGTCTAACATAAATCATCAGGTCACTCATAATCTAAGCATACTTGGCCGTGTGAAGTGTTTAGTTTATTCGAGTTACCTACAACAAAATGAAGTTAATTTTACCAACGTTTTAAATCTTGTTAAATCATTTTATGTACTACCTGTTGTTTTATCGTTATTCGGAGGTGGAATTAATCTGCCTCTGGCTGTTCAAATAAACGCACCTCATGTTATATTTCTGTCGCCGGCTTTCTCTTTCTGTATTTTTGTCTCTCGTTTTTATAACATGAACGTGATTTATGAAATGGTTAAATTACGAATAATGCAGGTTGGAGCACGCCCATATTAATATTCCACAAAAACCAACCTGATATGGTAACCAACTGATAAATTACGGTGATACGAAACAAAATTGAACGAACTTAAATTAGATAAACAAAGCGCTCACCTGTTTGAGGCGGTGTGTTGAACGGCGAAGAATTCTGGAACCGATTCCCTTGACAAGAGACCAAATTGTTGTTTTCCTCGCGGTGGAAATGGAGGACCGAGCTGTTGGCTCCCCCTTGCATCTAAACAAATCAAGTGCAAAGCATCATCTGCCAACTTTAGTCTTGCGCCAACTTCATATGGATTAAACTAGAGCAGGCCGAACCAATGGCTAATGTTTCTCTTTTTCCCCGTCTCAATGATTTATAAAAGGCAATTTAAAGAGAAGGACGAATAGCTTGTTTCTAGTTCCAAACTATCGGCTACTGTGCTGGATTTGACCCCACCCCTCCACCACCGCTATCCCACCACTATCCAACCAGATGCCATCCGCATCCACCCACTTTCTGCGAGATAAAGACCCCGCAGTTGAAATTGATTATTTTTTCGTTCTTTTTTAACTTTTTTTTTTTAATCGCGATTGTTAGATTGAAAATCGGAGAGCGCTAAGAGGCAATCACACGCCCAAGCGCGTGTCTAATTTCGTTCATGTTTAGCAAGTGTTGTAATCAAGTACGTTACTTGAATTGCTTTCGGTTTCGTAACGGTTTAAAACGAAGCTCCAGTAGTGCAGCTCCTCTGACGTACGAATTTTCATGGATCATCGAGGTGTCAGCCGCAGAACCCCCACAGGACACAATCAATCCAATATGTAGACAGATAAGTCTCACCATACCATTTAAAACGTATGAAGAATAAATAACAACAAAAACATGAAAATAATTATATTTGAAGAACTTTAAAAAGAAACTGAAAAGATCTAGCTTAGCATTTTTCCCTATGCCCAAGATTGAACATCAATTTGGCCTAGAGAAGCCTCTTAAACAGTAAAGTTCCAGTCGCGTAGTACTATCGGATCGTCGGTCGATATAAAGTTCTGAATAAAGTGGGTCGGTCGTGGACAAATTCGACGACATTCATATAATAATCTGAGTAAAACTAGGAAAAAACGCCACTGGAATGACAAACCACGACCTTTCAATTTCTTTACTGCGCCATTATCCCTGTAACCGTTAATTCTTGAAAAGGGGAATAAATATCGTACGCAAGTCGGGCTCGAGTTCAGGAAAAACACTAAATAGCGTTGGCGGTGGATATAAACTGTCAGAAAACTATAAAAGGGATAAGAATCATACAGTGAGCGGGTAGCTTCATTCACCCCATAAGTCCAGGCGCACGTGTATCTTTGTTCAATGCGTTTGTACGGAAAAGATTATGAAAAACATAATTTAGTAGCAGGTTACTTGTATGTGCCTTTTGAAATTAATCAACAGCCAATTCTGAGGAAATCCACTGACAAAATTTCTGGGAATCTCTCTTTCTAATGTGTTGTCCCTTACGAGGATCTCATAAGGGTGAGAGACACCATGTCAGTTTAGATGAGTGCTTACAGTGAAAAAATTAAAATTGTTGAACAGATCGGTTTTGGGGGCTATTTTAGCTTTTACCTCCGTTCGACATATTGTTGTAAATATTTGTGTACAAAAATATACAATTTCTAAGTAGTTGAAGACCATCCGATTAAAATCGATGAATCGATTGTGGGTTTTTACCAAAAATAAACCTCAAATTTGTTTCGAAGACGTATATCTCCATTCACAATGATATTACAAAACGAAAGAACGGCATTGATTGGCAGAAGACATTCTGTAACTTTAGTGGAAATCGTGGACCCCTTTTTAGAAAAAGGGCGGAAGCTCCCTCAACACACATTTATGCGAGTACGTCCTCCGACATAACACTCGACAACATAACACGGCAGAATGACAGTCCTTCTGTTTCCCCTATCTAAGCGTGATCAAGTGATCTAAGTGATCAGATGTGATTTTGGAAATTCATGAACCTTGTGATTAGTCCTAACAGTCTGTGGAGGGGGGGGGGGTTACATTTCGACCAAATGCTTATTCTGAATTATCTAGTATTCGAGTTCTTCATAATGAAATGGAGCGCCCCTGCTGAGATTTTCAAACTTAGAACATGTTCAATTTTGAATTTTGTACAATGAACTTTGTGAGCTGTACATTAGTGGAATTAGTCGCTCGGGGTTTCGTTTGTTTCTACCAATCCAGTCCTGTATGGATATCATTAGAGTGCCATTCAATATATTTGCACGTAGAAGTCCAGGTCGAAAGATTTTTGGGCTGGCCGCATTAAATTAACTTGCCCACTTCACACCAAGTGACGGGGCTGATTCTGGGCTCATGTGTGAAAATTCCCCAATGAAGGAAATATGACTGGAACTTTTTTTACTTCTGGCTACTTTGACAACGCTCAATGGACTGAAAATTTGGCTTCCTCGATACATAAATTAATTCAACCCAAATCAGTCGTGGTGTGAATAGGTCAACCTGCATAGCTGAACGGTGTCAGACTTGGTACAAACAGCAATATACGGAGAGGGGACTATGTAAGGTGGTTAACCGCTAACCAATTTCCCTAGTTGAACCATGATCTGCTGGCAATAGTGATGCCACGAGCTGGAATTGGACAAAGTAAAGCAATTTAGTCTTAATCAAATCTTTACGAGTAATTAGGCCGTCAAACCTGTTCGAGAAGTGAACTTGAGAGTTGCGTATTTAATGACATTTCTCGGCTAATTGTCAATTGAGTTGGGAAAGAAATCCTCTGACTGCTGTTCGCCCCCTGAAATGACCACCCACAGAAACGGGTGTCATACGGCAGTTATTTAACGTGATACGGCGTCTTCACTTTGGCTTTATACAGTTGAGGATTACCTTCTAAATGAAGGTGAATTTTGATTCGAAAATTTCACAGAGAAGCATCACCAACTTCCCCAACCCTACCTGTTCATTAGTGGCAATGTGCGGAGGGTTTTAATGGCCATCCTGACTGTGAAGCATTGACAATAATTTGAGTTGATTTTTTGTAGTCTAAAGAAAGAGATAGAGAGCAAACCAATACGCACATATGGTAACTTGAAGTGTTACCATAACTAATCTCCAAACCGTAAAAAACGGAGTTTGATTATGTCACCGCCCCAAAAAAAACTAGCAACGTGTTCTCAGGGTAAATGCTACTAAGTAGTGCGAGGAGCTACAAGTATTTAGAGATTGAATAATATAAAATAGGAATTTGGTGATAAGATCTGACAACCCATTACGATCGAGAAAATGAGCTTATCTCGAAAACAATGACGCTCAAAAGCGCAATGAAATTTAAGATTAACTGATTCATCGAACTTCACTGGTGGGCAGTGGAGCACAAAGACTTGAAACCAGGCAATATACAAATATCTAGTGCAACGTACCAAACGAATTTTCGTTCCTTTTTTGTTGTGAATAGTTAAGGAAAATTAAATTCTTGCATGATTGCGATAATGTGGAAAGCAGAAAATTGATGCGGATTTCTTAGAGATAGAGAATGTAAGGTTGCCAACCTGCACAAACATGAGCGAAACTATTGTTTATTTAGCGTTCAGAGTATCCAAAGTGATTCTACCCCATTTTTCCGTTTAAAATAATCACTCGTTCCCATTACCTTTTCGTTTTCTGTAACAATCCGTTCAATTAACAAATTTGTAAATTGAATGATCAAGAGAGAAGAGTAAGTGGCAATGTAAGAGTTAAAACATCCTAAACAGGTGGACCAGAGTATCAAACTTTCGTCTAAATCGAATTTTCCGTCTCACGTCTCGCGTTGTGCAGTTTCGTCTAATTCGCCACACCTGTCCCACGTTTTGTAATTACTTGAGATTTCACTTATTTGCCTAGTGGAACTAGAGTCCGTATTAAAATTAACACGTGCAGTAGAATACAGAGAACAACGCAAAATTAGGGACTGAAGGTGCAGCATGACTCAATTCAATTTCGATATTTTATCGCTCAATATGAAAATAATTGTCAATTATGTGTTCAATGCAGAAAAGAAAGAAAGATCTTTTTCTACAAAAGTGGCACTGGTCTGGAAATTAAAGGCCATTAAATTCCAATTGATATCATGACTCACCTGCAGATCTGTCGACATTCTGAGGAAGATTTCAGTCAAAAAAAGTGGCGTTTCCGTGGCAGACGTCGGCGAAAATATATTCGTCGTCAAATGGTTAGTAAAGTTAACTAAGCGAGAAACCGCTTATTAATAATTCAATCTGATTGCTGGAAAAAATCGCCATCCCGCGGGTCTGTTCAGATTCCAAGCGATCATTTCAACGTTCGAGCAGAGAAGAAGCTCAAATCGGACAACGAGGGCGCAATTTCAGGCGCAGACACGTTCAGGTGTGTTGAAGCTAGAAGTGCCATGTGCAGGGTCGTACGTTTTGATGGTTTTCGCGATAATGTGAGTCAGAACGGACCTGCAATAACAAAATATTTAGAACGACGCGATTTTGGTCAGTTCTACGTAAATTCTTTGATTTTCGACGGCCTGCCAACTAATCCAATCTGTTTTTCACTCCGGATGTATAAATATAATAGAAATTATATTTAAACCCTCTAATTGCGTCACCTTTACTGAGGAGCCATCGACGTGATTCGTTTTTGAGACGGTTCTTGTTTACCGTTCTAGAAATAAAGGGGAAACAATCGGAAAAAATCGTGCCAATTGAATTCCGAACTTTCGTGGGCTGTTGTTAATTATTTTATGACCGTTATTAAACGTCGTTTGGCTCATAAAAGCAATGCACTTGTACAACTGATTTCGTATCGAAAAAAAATTTCCCAAGCAAACAAGTGGCAGGTGGAAAGCCACCAGGAACCGGTGGGAGGGTGACTATTTAACGAGTAAATCTCGCAAAACCTTTTAGGTACAACTTCAGTTCAGGCAATGACGAAAAATCTAGTAATTGTTAAAAAAACTAAATAAAATTGAATAAATGTTGTCCCGAAAATGTAGTAAAAGTCGTTGGGAAATCGATTGAAAATTGTCGAGAAGGGTGGTATCAAACAATCTACATCTTTATCTAAGGGAGCGATTTTTGGAAGAAAATTACGCTATTTATTATTTATTTCATAACTATTTTGAGTACCAACTCCCATGAATTCACTATTTCGTTTCAAGAATTGATAAATTTATGTCAGCCTATTTTAATTCCTAAAACAGTTGGTAAAGAGTAAAAACTGTTGACGTATTAAGTAGACATCACGAGAATTTAGAATTTTCTCGAGTGAATGGTGCATATCAAGTTTTGAGAAACTATATGCTATTTAAAAGAAATGAAAGAGTCGTTTATTTATAAAACAGGCGCCTGGGGCAGTGAAGCCCTTGTTTCAAGCACTCTTAAAACGATACATTCAAAACGCAGTGCGACGCATCTCATTATCTCTTCGAATTCATCAGATGTCGCTTTTCACTCGGCTCACGTGAAGGGTATGAAGTCCCGACAGCAGAATAGTCGAATACTTACGAAACTACGGTTAGTAAAAGTATTGCGGATTAATTTGTGTTGCAAATAGCTATAAGGGCGGTCTCAAAAACGGCAGTTCGGGAAATTCTGGAATTGATTCTATTACGCCCGCTCGTCTCACTACCTTCATGGAATTATCATTCTTCAGTTAACTTATTGGGACTCGACGCTGTTTTATTTTAAAGTTCCAGAGCCGTTTTGGAATAATTGGGAAAATACTGCGAAACGAGTTAACCGACGAGTGTTGGCATTTCGCACTCTTGTGGGTCAACCTTTACGTTTGTACTTGCCTTTCATCGTGCGGGCAGGTCATTGGAATACCAACGCGATTCATATTGTGAAAAAAACCAAAATCTATCATTTTCTTAATTGTTGATAACTTATTGTGTTGCACTCTTAATCCCCCCACTGACGAAACTTTCATTCATTCCACAGTCGCATGGAGCTACTCATACGAAATATTTTATTAAAATCGTTACACATTTTTGAGAAAAATACGGGTGTTTTGATCATCATAACCATAGTTGTGAGTCATCGTCAGTCTCACTTTTTTCCACTTCTGCAGGGTTTCTCAACTCACAACACAGAGACCTACCGATTTTCAAGACCTGAAATGCACCCTGACCTACAGGGAGAGCTATGCTCTAATCTATCATTAAATTCTCATGTTGGCGTTTTTTAAGGTATTTAGTGTATATGTACACATTTCAAGGGCAACGTAGGAATCTGGATGTCGGCTGGACACATCACAGGAAAAACACGGGACATTTAAGACTGTTCTGAGACTAATTCATGAATATCTGCTCACAAAATGGTCACGCGATTGAAACCTTTCACTTTCTTTAGCCCTACTAAGAAGGAAAATTACTCAATCGGCTGAAACGAACAACACTTCTTAAGCTTTTCTACATCTTTAAGTCTGATTCCAAACCGCCGTACAGAAAGTAGTTCATGAGCCGTGAAAAAGGTGATTAAGAGGAAAGGGCTGAACTAAGTCAACACAAGTTTGGTATTTAGCCAGCACATCAATCAGATACGCCGCAGTAAGGTTATAAGCGAAATGGAATGGTGATGTGGTAGTTCACAGGGGCTCATTTTAGTCCAACAGATAGCAAAGCTATAACAATCGACAAATGAATATAAGACTGAGGAAAGTTGAGGCACACCTGGCGTTTTTATTAATGTCTTTAAACTTGGAACAGATGCTCAGTGCGTACCAACTCGCTTTTCGATCTAAATGCATTCCATCTTGAATAATGGATTAGATCAGTCAAACCATACTCACTACATTGAGGTAATTCACAATCATAAGGTCAAGTAGCAAGCAAGAGTTGGTCGAATGATAGTTGACAGCCAAAAGTAATGCACTGTAGGCCGAGTTGAAGGCTTCAAGTTGTGTCAATTAGTCTTGGTTCAGACCTTCCAGGATATAACCACGAGATACTGAACAATTTTGGGCATATTGGACAGTAAAACCCTTGGGATATTGAGTAACATTGTTAGAAAATCGAGTAAAAGTTGTTCACAATTAACATTTTCAGGAAATTGAGATTAGTGAGTACAAATTGTATGAAATGTCGCATCATTGTGACGTGGAACTTCATACAAATTATTTCGAGAACATACACCATATATTCTCAATGCCACGTATTTGTTTGTTTTGAACTGACATTTGTGGGCGCCTCAGTCCTCAGTACTGTAATACCCTACCAGATTGTGGTTCTGAGGACGATGGATTTCAAATGGCTGTAGACGTCAGTACCACAAGTGGAGTAAACGTAGGGGCAAACGAAACCAAGAAATGGAAGGAGGATGCCAGCTGACTCTACAGGATGTTATCAAGGCATATGAAAGGCCACATTCCTCCTTTTGGCCAACACTTCCGTCATCCTCGACCTCTTCTGCTACATTCATTTCCAGCTATCTTCATCTGAACTGAATTATCTTCCTGAAGTCTTTATGTAGTCCCATTTCCTCAGGCTCGCTGAATTCCAAGCAGCTTTGTAACAACATCATTTAATCAATTAAGTTCACACATAAGAAACGTATTCTTTATTTCGAACAATAACGTAAGTCACTAGTCCAGTAAAATCTCAAGATGAGATGCGTTTTGTAGGGTCACCATCTTAGAAAGGGGATGCAGAATAGCGGAAGTCAGTGCCTTCCGCGGCGTCGAGTATAAAAACATGTTAGCGGAAAAACGATGCTATCTCCATTTATCACGAATTGTTTTCGTCCTGAAAACTATCTGTCATGTCCATTTCCACAAAATTACGCTGAGGAGTGTCGTCTCCTTCAGGAACAGCCTCCGACAGTCCAGAGTTATTAGTTCGGTCTACTGCAGAACGTTGAAGTCGAGGCAGAGGAGGAAAATCTGGACCCGAATCAGCTCCTGTAAAGAAATTTATCAATATATTGTCAACATCAAGTAATAAGGTACATAGGAACATCCAACAACATTGCAGAAGGATAAGTACGAAATTCAAGTAATGAGATTGATTTTCTGCGGTTGGATCTGGCCACGCTCGAGAAAACCAGTCGAGGGCTCAGGGAATTACGTGAGAAAGGTTTTTCATCCTTTCGAGGAATGAGCGACATCAACTTCAATGTTGCGCTATCACACGGCAACCAACAAACACACATGAAAACCTGCGTAGAGACGTGTCCCACTATGATTTCTATCAATGCATTGTTGACGAGTAAAATCATTTCTGAGCTCCTCAGCCACCCTGAGCGACTTTGATCTGTTCCAAAGATCAACAAATCGCCTCGAGGAACGTCATTTGGTGCATTGCATAATATCCAAACAGCCATAAACTGATTGAAGGCTATTGACGACACCTTAGTTATGAGGAATGGGAGAACGTTACCATCGTATGGTGGGCTGTCAGAGATGAGAGCTTCCATGGTATTCGAGAGCATTGTCGTGCTGAATGTGTCGTCCCGCCGCTGTCCCAAGGCCTTGTGGAAATATTCTACGGCCTCATTGAAGTTACTAGTCAGCGCGTATACGAAACCAATGCTTGCCAAAGTGGATGGATTAAGCGGACTCAGCACCAGAGCCTGAAACAAACATGAGTCACTCACAAAAACCACTGCGGTTATTAATATGAAACTATTAAACAAAATATTTTAAATTATGAATAGTATTGTACTCAACTGAGAGCTAAACTAGTATCAAGTCCCCATCATGTACCTACGTCCTTATCTAGTTGGTTTTGTGCATTGCCCAAGTCTGCACGTCGTTTCATTGTCTCCCACTGTCATTTGCGTCATTATATTAAGTAAGTTCTCGAGCTGTTCCAGCGATTTAGATTTAACTCAATCACACACAACAATATCAAATATTGTAAAATACCCTGTGGGATCGACTGAATGTGAAAATGGTATGAGATACACACTGAATGGCGCACCAGTTCTATATCGATTACATATATAACCCTTACGCCAAGATTAAGTGTAATGTATTGTATGTGCACTGAGAGATGTTTCAGGGGCGTGAATTAATACGCACACCAGGAGATATCACACTTCAGTGGAAAGGCAACCATTTACAGCGGTCTATCCTGACTATTGTTTCATGTTCACAGAAGGGAAACCGCGATCCCTGAGGCCACAAAAGAAGGAGCTTTGAAGACAAAATAACGAGTCAAATCCAACTATGAATATCACTTGAGTAGTGAGGTAGGGAACTTCTCGTTTCTAGTGACCAGGTTAAAAACGAGTGAAGCAGCTCGTTTCGCCACCACGTTCTCAAGGGATCGTGGGCCAGTCCAACGGTGGGGGCTCTTCTCTCCACCACTTGGTTTGGTTTGGCTTGGGGGAGGTTCTCTCTATAGCGCGTTGTGGGGGCACCACAGTCCCCAAAGTCCAAGGAGCTTTTTTAAATCTGTGTTTTTGGCAGCTCAACATGGTCCAGTTGGTGGGAAGGAATTGTCCCTAGATTCAGCTTTGGTGGTGTGGACGTCATAGGACAGCTGAGAAGATTCACTTTCTAATGGTGAAATGGCGTTTGCAACGAGGTGTACAGTAGGTAGGTGCAATCGCCAAATCACAAGCTAGTTAGTTGTGCCACAGGAACTGTATTAAAAGTCTAGTGCTGAATGATCTGGTGGGTAAGTTATAGACATAGAAAGCAATAACAACTTCTTTTGGAGGTACCAGGTAGCCTCTGAAGGACCTTCATTAAGACAGTGTGAGCTGTTAGTAGAGTAGATGTAGATAAAACCAGAGTAAAAGCTCCTCCACTCAATGAGTGGGCGTTGGGTAAATGGCAAACGAGAATGGAATCATCGATAAAGGGAAGTAGCACATACGAATTTTTCACCAACATCTGAGGACGTTTAAGAATGTTTTGAGCCAGATCATTTGACGAGCCCATTCCTAATGGGGCATGGCAATTTCAATGCGTGGCTCCATTTCTTTTCTCTCACTCTCCATACTGCACATTTTGAGCCTCCAGTCCTGAGGAAACAAGAAATCACGAGCTGCTCCACTGTAGTTAGTACACAGTAGTTTGAGGAGTAGTCAAACATTCAAATTCTGAAATTTTGCCCGAGTTTTTTTTAGAAGGTGTTCAATTCGGAAGAAATGTTTATGGACCATTCCCTTTTTCTTTGATTTTTCTGCCCTCGCGGGTGATACAATCAGAATGGTTGATCAGAACAGGCACGAAAAAGGAGTGACGTCGTTTTATCATTTTAACAGAAGGTTATGACAACAAAATGCGGCCACAGTTGATTCCTACTTAGACACTTGCAAGCAGTTAAATCTAGTGGGGAACCAGATTAACCTTCAAAGTAAATGGAATGGGCATGATGGATGCTAAACTAGTGCCTGTACTCTTGCATGTGAGAGAATTGTCTAATCTAATGGCACAATGAAAAAAATACAATGGCAGGGGCATCACTTCCCGTGCAGTGCTTTGGTATAGTCAACGCTTTCTTCCCTACTAGCCCCAATCCTTTTCTTTCTACAGCTGCCATCGCCTGCCCTATGCGCCCTTCCCACATCCTGCATTTCTGTGACAACATACTATTATCCCATGTACGACATAGAAGTTACTCAATGCTCACTAGAAACAAAACTCACCTTCCGATGGTACTCCAAAGCCTTCTCATATTTTCCAAGTTTTCGACAAGTATGACCCAAATTATTAAAAAGTGGCTCCCATTTGTCGGCAATTATCAGCTCGTTGACTTCTTTCACTTTTGCCAGTGCGTCTTCAAAATACTTCAGGGCTGTGCTATAACTGAACGACACAACTTTGAAATAGTAATGAAGTGGTTTAGACAGGACGCATACATGTAGGATGCACGATAAGATAAGTTGCTAATAAGACTCAGCTGCGTATCCACCCCAAAGATCGTCTTCACTACGCATTCGTTCGGAGCAAACGTATTTTAGTGACCGCATTCAAAATGGTCAAGTTTGATCACTACAATAACTATATTCAGATCTGCCCCCACAATATACTGGTGGCAACTGAGCAACCTCATGTCCTGTTTATTCCACTCCCAGATCCCCAAGTCCCCGCCATTCTCACACAAAACGCAAGACAGTCTTAAGGTCCATCCCTGCAATCTCATCTGGCCACTGCAGAGTCACCCCAAGCACTCTGAGGCACGCCGCAGATAGGCCCTTATAAGGTCCCTTATACATGCTCCGCTGACTCTAACCCTGCCTCATGGAATCTGCAACTCAGTACCTCTGACTTACCAATGTTGGCCAGGTCCATGAACAGACTGAGGGCCTCTCTTGATCGCCCCCCCGGAGAGCCTAATAAATAACCTTAAGTGCATTGGGCCAGGCATATCTTGTTTCAGTCACTAACTAAATTGCCTGGTATTAAAGTAATTAGGTGGGTCCGTCTCCTGTGGCTGGTGAGATACTGTGGGCGAGCGATTTCGATGTAAAGACATCATCGTCTGGCAACAGTAACTCACCAGCCAGAGGGGACGGACTCACCAAACAGGTACGTTAACTTTAGGAACTCAATTGTGTTTGGACTCCACAATACCATTATCTTCACTACACACCCCTTTGGAGCGAATGTATTTGATTGGCCGCATCCAAACAAGTCAAGCTTGATCGCCACAATAACTATAGTCAACTTGATCAAATAACTCACTGCCACCACCTTCTGCACTAGTCAAACGCTTAACAAGGACACAGTTGTCATCAAAATGGTCTCTGGTTATTGACTCTAAGTGAGTCAAGGGGAGTAAGTACGATATCAACCGGGAGCAGCAATTGGAACAAGGAGTTTATTTGCAATTACTATCAAAGTGTCTTAACACAACAAACTGGGAACTGGGTGGGAGCAAACACGAGCGTGAGTGACGCCTCATCAAGACAAGAGCAGCTCTGTTTCAACTGACAACACCAAAGTCAGAGCATTTGAGGTGCCTAATCGAAGTCTACGGCTGCCAAAACGGCTATTTAATTTTCCCTATAAGAGGTTGAGCTGGTTTTTTTTCGCAGCCACCTGCGTCTTGACTTGCTCGCACGATTGGGAAATGGTTAGGAGCACTTGGGGGGTCAGTCTCCATGAGGCTCCTGAGAAGGCGTTCCAGAGTGCTGGTCCAAGGAGCGAACCCTGTGTTCACCCCTTCTCTATCGTTCTCCTGACTGAGACATCTGCATGGGATCGTAGCAATCCTTGTTTATTACATGATTGGAATAGTGGCCACGTTACAGTCTATGAAAACTAGCTGAGACCAGCTCAGGAATTTTGGCAATCAACGTCAGAGGCAATCAGAGTTAAACAAATGTGTCTGAAACCTGCATGACGATCATAAACAACGAATTCGTAGGATTTGATTGAGTAAATGAAAAATGTGGCAAAAGGTCATGGCGCTTTTGCTAACAATGCAGTGTGGATTCAGACTAACTTTAGTTGTGACGGGAAGTCTGTCATAAATTTACCGTTACAGATAAAGTTGGCAGTTACTGTCAGCGTTGACTTACTCGTTATTCTGGTAAGCTACAACACCCTTCTCGTGAATCACAAAAGGGTCCAAAGGAGCGATAGAACTCGCCTGTAGGAAAAATTTCTCTGCCAACTGGATGTTGTTCGTCAACCCACACTCGAGTCCGATGTACAGAAGAGGCAAATGGCACCTGTGGAATTTAAATTTTAATTTTAATGAAGTTTCACTCTTGTACGTCATGAATTACCTATTTGATTGCTAAACACATATTAAGGGGTAAGTAGAATATCAAGTAGTAGGCGTCAACTAAAGCCGCATCACAATTGTTTTGAAGATGAACTCAAAATATGTAAACAATCCGCGCTGCTCTTTTAATGGATAAGTAGGACACCTCAAAGTTCAAGTGAACCAAGAACTAGCAGCTAAAACTAAGAAAATCGCTGAATGTAAGTGGGGCTGAAGAAAGTGTTTTGAACATTGTTGTGAGCCCGCACCCCGTTTATTTATTGGGACGTAGGAAGGAGGAATTACCCTGGAACTGTTTACCCCATTGCATCGGGTTGGCCCTCATTTCTCTCTGCCAGGTCCACCACCCCATCTGTGCTGTTACTCCTCGTCATGCCACCAACCAAGGGTCACAACCCTCCTTTTCTCCTACTTATTTGATTGGACCCCCCACCATTTATTTCACGATCACAATACCTTCCTTTGGTAGCGGGAAGGGAGAAGGTCAACCCGTGCCTAGTACCTGTCCTCAACGTTACTGTTGCGGCACATGACACGAAGGGTAGCAACGAAGACGACGCGAACGCGGTAGAAGGACGGCCGTGCAGAGAGCGACCCTCTCCCTGCCGCCGAACGAGATAACGCCTTCAACCCATTGCACGACGCCGCTTCCGAGCTCCGTGCGACCATAAAACCCGCTTTAATTTTTTAAAACCCTTTTTTTTTTATTATTAACCTTTTCGACGTGAGTGACACCTAAGGTCCCTGCATCTCTCGTGTGCAACTCCCCATTCTCCACGAGAATTATTACTGCTGCTGGATCCCAGTATTCCAGCTCTGTCATGACTTCCTTGGAATTCTACCCGGTCAGATTTTTCCGATTTTTTAATTTGGCCCATACGGCGTATAACCATCAACTGTACCAGTATTTTACAATTTCATTTGTGCCTATGTGCTGACTGACTCCCATGGAAGGCATCCGGTTGATCGTGGTCTAGTGGTTTAGACAGGCGATTCATAATCCTCGACGTAAGTTGAGGATTGTGGATCGAATCTCCGGCGCGATTGCCGTAATTTTTGCCTGAGTCAGCAGCTCTTCAAAGCATCTCCAAACTTCCACCTCAGAACAATGGCGCCCAACTAGTGGTCGAATTTCTTCTTTCCAAGAAAAAGAAGAGGCCCAGAGAGAAAAAATTAAAAAATTAAGAGAGAAAATAATGAGACGAATTCTCGGGTCCGGGATTCGCTGACGCTGTGAAAGTTCCAGCGCGAAGGTAAAATGGGCGACGCGCCTACTACAATGCGAAAGAAAGAAGACTTTCCTTGTAGCCCTCTCGTTTCTCGAATCAAAGATCGGATTTTCCGGGGATTCGCTTAACTCTCGTAAACTCTTTCCTTAAAAGAGTTCGCTCCAGGAGTAGCGGTTAACAGACGAGGGGGGAGATGTGCTGACTGACTCCCATTGAAGGCAACCGGTTGATCGTGGTCTAGTGGTTTAGACAGGCGATTCATAATCCTCGACGTAAGTTGAGGGTTGTGGATCGAATCTCCGGCGCGATTGCCGTAATTTTTGCCTGAGTCAGCAGCTCTTCAAAGCATCTCCAAACTTCCACCTCAGTACACCTAATACAAGAGCAGTTAAAACACATGTTGGACTGAGAAAGTCAGCGGTTACGCTCATTAACCCCTTTTTACTGCGCCAACAGTTACTATCCCACAAAATGTTATTTACTTACACGTATAACGCACATACTCTGGAATATGCTGTGGTGCTATTTATTGATATCATCCCTGTTTACGTCAACAATTGGAGTCGGGAGTTTGAACTGCTTGTCAGCCTCGCCACAGCTCCGCTCGCTTCTTCTTCGCTGCTCCGCCTCACCCCACCCTTATCGCAAGGGATGCTCGCTCGATCGCTTGGCAACTCGCCGTTCCCCACTTCGCCCTTCAGGAGCTGCTGCGCGGCCTTCAAACTTCTCACCCTGTTACAGCTTGTTGTTCATACCTCAAGTCTATAGGATTGCTACAGATCATCTTTTCTTCCTCCATTCAACGATCAGAGTCATCAGTATCTCCTTCTTCATAAAAATTCGACGCAAATTCAAGACCTACCTACTACAGGTACCAGATCAACTCACATAATTTGTATTCAGAACGACTTTATGAGCACTTTATTGCAGCTCCAGAGAAGGACACGAGGACCTCATTCAATTCACCACTCATTCTGCTCAAATCTCATTCATCCAATTCAACTTTTCCTCCACACTATTCACTGGCATTGCCATATGAAATAGTTTCCATCGCTTCAGATCGAGGTAAGGCAGAATAAACTACCACGAACTCATCTTATATGAGCCTCCCTCGTGATTTCTCCGATTTTGACTTGCCATTGAACTTTGTGTGCCCAGAGTTTTCTCAGAATTTTATTTTCCCCATTGGAGCTCTATAAGTTTGTTTGTTTCTTTCCCAAGAAGTCTTCATATTTTACTTCATTAATACCCTACTAATTTTGAGTCTGTGAATTTTGTGCTTTGTTTTTCAACCAGTTCACGCACAAACAATCCCCATCCAAGTTAATCATGTTGTGGTGGCTGGCCACCCTTTACCTACAAAAGGCGCCTCACCGCAAAGTCATCCCGACAGAGGGCGCTAGCCACGAGCCACCGACTACTCCTGGAGGGAGTAGCATGTGGCCAATAAGAGAGGACGACACCCCCAAGAAAACGTATATAAGGGCGTGCCTGCAAGGACAAACAGCATTCTTACGTTCACCACTTCTTCCGACAACAACCAATCCCCTATCACCGGAGCCAGTGGAGATGACGAGTCTGTCCTCTCGCGTCTGAAGAAGAAGGAGCGACGACTCAACTGAGTCCCTCGCCGTGAGGAGCTACTGCTACCTACCTGGACCTACGCAATGACGCCTGAGAAACCTGTTCCTCTCCTCACACTTTCCCAACCAGCAGACAGGACCTAGAAACACAACAACAATTTCGTCGGCCTTTTTTAACGCCACACACCCTTGAAAAGGGGACTCCGACACATGTGAAAACTGCTTACAACGATCCCCTAATAACAGATATTCATTCATTTGACCATGTTAAAGAAATCCCAAGTCAATCACGTATTGTACTCGAACTTAGGAGGACAAAATTAAACGAACCCTTTCATCAACTGAGATGCCTTGAAATAAGCAGCCATCGCCTGGTCGTGTTCATTTTCGATCGCGAATGAGTGGCCATAAGCGAGCCAAGCAGGTCCAAATAGTTTATCTATCGCTGTGGCTTTTCCTAAATACCGTCTAGCGGGATCAGTTTTGCCTAAAACGAGTATACATTCAGAAATAGTTAGAATTGTCAAAATACACATATGTACACGACATTCTTCTTCTACATGCTTAAAACTTAGTTAAAATAGAGAAGTCACCAAACCAGCTACCAATTTCATTTCGGAAAGATCCCCATTTGCAAAGTCCGTGTTCACCTCTTGTCCATTTTCTTCTTAGAATGCACTCTGCACATTGTTGCGTGTCAGAACTCGTTGGACAATTCCTTTGTACATGGCCAGCACATGGGTGTAGAGTGTATTTCTGAGTGTTTGCTTTTAAACTCTCATCTGCCCACCAGTTGCAGCCAAAGACGTCTATAAGCTTGTTCCTAACTCTAACCAGAGATAGAGCAACACTACAGCAATAAGACTTATCCACGAAATAACCAAAATTCTTACCTTTCAGGTAGTAATAGCAGCCAACCGCAAACCAGGAAACTGCGAGATCTGGCCTCAAGTCAACTAAGTCATGAGCGAGATAAAACAGAGCTGCAAACAAAACAATTACAAATGAGACAAATTTCGAACTTGTACAACAATCAGATCAGAAACACTTGTAGATTATGCTAGTGATGGTGTGTTACGAGGGGGGTTTGGAGACGTTTGGGGATCCGCTAACTTAGCCAAAAATTAACAGCAATCACGCGATCCGATCCACGATCGCCCGGTGCCTTTAAAGGGAGTAAGGTATCTCCCCCCTCACCATTAGCCGCTACTATTGGAAAGATATTACGACTAATAATTACCGTTTTGGAGAGCGTGGACTTGTTCGTAGACTGCTGCCACAATTTTTGCCTGCGTCAGCAGATCCCCAAAACTTCTCCAAACCCCCCTCGTAATAGGGGCAGTGCTGGAGAGAAGGCCTAATGAAGCCTATTGATTTATTGCACTTTCTGTGATATCTCATGTCTGGCCAAAGACGCCTAGTAGTCCTTAAGGTCAGTATTCTTTTGATCAGACTTGAGGTCAGCCACGGGAATGGAACTGCTACGTCTAAGGAACACAAAGCTGTGAGCAAAACGCACCTAGTGGTTAAAAATGAGATGGGTAGCGTTCTCCTCAGCCCACAATTGGCTGAATCATGGGTCATCCCGAAGCAGTGATTCTGTGTCCACAGATACGTGTTCCCTCCCACAAGCTTTCGTCAGCACTGGTGTTAATAACACAAATTGTTGAAGCATTAGGGTATATGGCACAAGGGTTTGAAGAAGCTACATCTAGGACTAGCCCCAAAGTTAGTTCTAGTCTGCATTTTAGATCCATTACAGATCTACTCATTTTTGGAGCAGCACTGGCCCTGTGGGCCCTGATGTTAAGCATTAACTAAATCATTCGCGAGGATATTGTGGAAACCCATTTCATTAAAAAACAGAATAAACAATAAATTGTCTATATTTTCACAGAAATAGTCTGAATTTCTGTGGAAATATAGACAATTTATTGTTTATTCTGTTTTTTTAACCTGATGTTAAGCTAGAGCACTGGAGATGACACTAAATAGCATACAGACGATGGGTTGACAAAGCGCACCCAAAATGCTGCCTTTGTTCCATTTCAGCCTCTCTTTCAACATAGATAGAGGAGTGGGGAGGGGACCAGCTCTACTTGAAGCAGCTGAAGCGTAATACAAGCGTTAAATGGTATTTAGCATATGGCAAACCTTTGGCCACCACATGAATTAGCCATGGACCACTATGGCTTACATCTACCACGACATCCTCAGGACCTCTACCCAACATACCCCACAATCATAATTAGCTCTCATGGGAGGAGTCCTTCAGCCCTTTTCGTCAATGTATTGAGCAAGCCCTGCATCTAGGATAACTCACAGATCCATAACTTCACCATTAAAAGGCAACCTAGAGTTAACAATTGGGGCCGTTTTCACCGAAACAGCACTAAATGTGATCCAACTGATCAGGGCTAGCCATTCTCATGCCATTCTGAGATCACTGTGGGATGCAGTTAGCACAGACGTGATTACACTGCGATTAAGCCATATTGAGAAGGCAGTGAACTAATGAGGTTACCGTAAAGTAAGGATATTGGGCACCTGTTTCACATCCCACCCCGTAAACAAGTGTCATGTAGACGTAAATGGCCGTGTAGCAGTGTATCCCGTAGATGCCCAATGCTCAACAATCCAGATTTGACCAAATTATTGTTTCTAATTATTGTCAGACAAGAAAGTGGCCGCATTAACCTCTGCCGAAGCTGAAACTCGTGAGGAGCATAAAGTGAAAATATGCGTACTGCAACTGCAACAGCTGCGGGAAAAAGCCAAATTAGTCCGGAAGAATGCTTTGTGCGTGTAGGAATAATCGAAAGCAGTACAAGAAAATGAGAATTGAGCAAGAAATAATAAAAACCGAAATTATGAGGTTACAACTTTTACAAGCAAGGAACTTTAATGAGGAAGGAAGAATTGTCGTGTTTAATACACTAACTTGTGTGTAAAAGCGTGGTATTATTTAATATGTCCTACTTATCTGCTACTAAATCCACCCAGGTAAGCCATTTGCGTTTGGGTTTTCTAACACGGCGATATGACGTTGTTTTTCAAAAACTGCTTAGCACATATTTTACACAAACAATAACTTGTTTTCGACGATCGTAATACTTTTGTTCGCAACAGAATTTAAATTCATACTTCTAGAAGTCGTCGGACTCCGCTCAGAGCCGTCTGAGGCGCCGGGTGAGATGACGATACCCCAACATAATAGATTATCATCGACTGAAATAACTGCGCTCTAGTAAACAGTATCTTTGTTTATTATCATTATTCCAAAATATACGTAATTTATTCACAATAATAGAAGCGAATACTGGACAGAGCACGGTAATGGCGGACAAATATCAGAATATGATAAAGAAAGATAAGAGCTAACCGGGCCAAACCGCCCAATTTTTTAGGGTTAAGGTTTGATCAGGGCTATAACCCAATCTAGTGAAGACCGTTTTTGTGGCAGGAGCGGGTTAGGTGCTGTTAATCGACTCTAAACGGGATCAACGCAGTAGCAGATTGCACAATAAGGGAGCTCTCACCAGCCAGCAGCAAAGGCAGTATAAAATTTTTTTCATGTTAAGAAATGACATTTCCATATCTGAATTAAAAAATACAACTGCTCACCATTTCCTTTCTTCAATTCCACCATACACGCTATGTGGATCGGTAGGCAGGATGAGTGGTACGGGTCTTTTTCAATTACTCTGGAAAATCGTTTTAATTATTAATCAGCATATTTGAAAAGACCATGCCATGAAACTAGCGACTAACACATACTCAGTGGTTGTTGCGTAACACTCAGCGTAGGAACACGCGTAATAATGACGTTCTGCTTTAGCTACTTCCAGATCGAGATTTCCACTGAGCCGTGGGTGAACCTGAGAAAGAGAAAACATCCTTTATTTCTAATGAATTGCGAGAACAAGGTTGAACCCTGGTTGTCTAGAAATTCTAAGCTGAGTTGAAAATAATCAAAATACTCCAAACCACAGCGATTCGGACAGATGGAAAAACCTTTCATAATCCAATTTAGAGTACTCCGCTTTAGGCGATTTTGTTCTTGAGTGAATGTAATATAGAAATGAAATAACTAAATTTCATGCCAATTTTGAACTCGCTGGCGAAAGTTATCGAGCATAATGCTAACACAATATACATGTTTGTGCAAACACACCAGAGTTGGAAAGTAATGATTACTTTTTAAATTACTTTCCTGTCCTGATGTAAATTCACTTTGGACTGACAGCAACCATAGTCAACAATTGAAACGTGGGCCTGTAATAGTGATCAAAATTCGAATTACTTTTTTTTTACATGTAATTGGAATGGGTTTTTTGATTTCCCACTGCGCTCAATCAAAGTCAGTAAAAGTGACCAGTGTCAGACGTTCTGAACTCGAACACGCTCTTTCATTCCAAGAAAAGAAGAGGGCCAAAGGTGAAAGTTGAAAAATGACAATAAAAAATTAAAGGAAGACCATTAGGAGGCCGAATACTACTACGTGTAAGAAATGTAAGGGCTCTTTCCTTATTGCCCCCCCCCCTTGACTCGGCTAAATGCTTCGATATAGCTGTTGCCTGACTCCCATTGTACGCACGCCAGGGAACGTAGTCTAGTGGTCAAAGATGAAGATTCATATTGCGAGGAATCTCGGGGTAAAGGGTCAGAGCTCGGGATTGCTGTAATTTTTGCTCAAGTCAGAGGCTCCAAATCACTCGTAACAAACAGTGGCTGCCACAAATGTAATGCTCTCATATGGCTGAAACTGAGAGAAACGAAACCCCTCGTAACTCAAGTAAACGAGACTTTTCGAGAGAATGGGTGTTATTGCCCGCTATTTATATTAGTACATCTCATTATCTCAAAGCAAAGGCGAGTGGCGAGAGTTCTGTTAGTTTCTCAGCGACATTGCGGCCATTTTAAGGAGGGTTGCTGGAAGAGTCAAGGGAAAAACTTCCTCATAACGTCTGTCAGCTTTCCAATGATTGAATGCACAAAAACGTGTTTTTCCTGCAAATTCAACAATTTAAATCACGAAAAACCAGTCCAAACACTGCATAAAACCTACCACTCATTCAGGAATGGAAATTTGTAATGGGTAATGGGATTCCCTTTTTATTAACCATGATACACGCATATCCAAAACTGTTGAATGTACAGCTCGTTAAGGCGTGCTGATATCCTATAATCAAATTCAAGTTTACAGGGTGCAAAACAATCTTTGAGTGGCCAACCAGTGCACATCACATCAAATAAGGTAAAAATGAATGAAACCTCAAGGGGCAGAAGAGACGAGCAGTAGCAATGATCTAGCAAGTGCAAAGCTACACACACTACAAATTAACATTACTGTGGAATATACTCACATGAATGACAGAACGAGAGGGGACGCTTTGATATTTTTTCAATAAGCTCTCGTAGACGCTTTTGACCAGCCACTCTTCGTCTTTCGTTTTGCATTGCGCTGTGAAGGGGAGTGATGCTAACAAGTCTCTTTCTGAAAATATTCATTTTTTAAGATATCAATACCAATGGCACACATAAACGATAAAGTAGCAACGATGTAACGGAACAGATAGCATACACAGCAATAGATTGTTATTCAACGACATAAGAGTATTTGTAGAATCAGTTAAACTATGGCGAATCACCTGCCCGGATATAGCAAATATTCTTCAAGACGAAGTACCTTGACCTCTACAATATTCAGGGTAAATACATCATGCGAGACCAACGACCGCAAATGAGCTGCTCTTCAGGCGCCGTATTGCCCGCGCTAGCTCACATTTGCTCCCAACGTGGTTCTCTGTGTGTGGTTGAGGACACGCATTGAGGCAGCTCATTTCAAATTGATGAGCCCAAGTTATGTTCGTGAAATTAAAATAATTAATAAATCGTATAAATCAGTTTCAAAATGAATTCTTCCTCCTACTTCTCATTGTCCCCCTCCTAAGGCTAATTAGGCCTGCTTTCAAGTTTGAATAATCTCTAACTGTGACGATTTCAGAATTCACGAGTGATCTAATGGGAAGGGGTTTTTTACTTTCGAGTCGAGCGATTATGACTTGCTGAGGAAATCTGTTCTTTCGCACAAATATCCCATTTGGTATCTAATTATGCCTGCCTGCTTGGCAATCCAATCGGACGAAGCCCATGGTTTTTATGGGCAAAAAATGATTTAAAAAATTAACAAAAACAAAACTTTGGCAGTTTTATTGCAATTACGTCACGTTTGGTATCGTTTTCTAGGTATTTTTCGATGCTGGGTCGAACGGAATGAGTCTCAGAGGTGCACAACACCATGTCTACACCAAAAACAGTGAAATTACAGTAATTGTGGTGAGCCAAAGTCTACTACTTGAAAGAACTCGCCAGAAAATACAGCGAAAGTAATCATTTCATCATTTTCACTGCCATTTGCCTACATGCGCCAAGAATATGTCATTTTTGTCGTTCCATTGTAGTCAGCTCATAAGTATTTTTCGATACTGAATCGAATGGGGTGAGTATCGGAGGTGTGAGACTACGTCAAGCTGTGCAAATGAATAATAAACCATTGTGTTGTCATTTGCTGCGGTTTTTTTAATAGTTGTTAGTGTCAGTTTGAGCCCTAAAGTTGAAAAATATCCAACCAACGCAAATTGCTCACTAAGATTCAAGTTGCATCCTTACACAAAGGCCAACACTAACCAGTAACACAAGTGTGTCACACACAAGACACTCACCTTCTGAGGAGGTCAGCATTTGATGTTGAACAAGAGCTTGAAAAGCATCGTAACAATACACGTCAGCTCTCAAAGCCTCTTTATAACATTCTGACGCCAAGCTGCAATTGTCCAACGCTTCATAGACACAACCTTTGAGGAACAATATCGCGCTATTCACCTGAAAATATAACAAAAAAACTCTGTATAGTATGAAATGTTTGAAATAACTAAAATTCTGTAACTGAGTCAACTGTACGTCATTCAATAGTTCAAATTAAGCTTGATACAGTTGAGTGAAATGAGTCCATCCATCGACCAAGAGCATGATGAGAGGGGAGGGGGATAACCACATGTAACTGGGGCCACTGTCACAGTGCGAGACGAGGAAATGAAAGACTAATTATGGCATCTACCTAGAAATCTATGCAGAACTGCTTTACATTTAACCGCCTCAAAATTGTTGTCAGTGCTGTCTTCTGAAGGTGACATCCTTCCAGGTGCAAGATACAGTACAATCGTTAACATCTGATAGGTTTGGTTTCATCTGATGTCCCTAATTGAATCGGTCTGAAATCTTTGGTAACTTATATGGGAGTAATTGCATCATAGTAGTAGAAGAAGAAAATGATGATGGAAAAATAGGTCAAAAACCTGCCCACGCAAGTTCATACTTGTTTAAGATCTCATTATGCACTATCATAGTGAAGTCGCTCATTTGCACTTTTCCAGCCTGGTAGATAATGCTGGCTGCTTTTGCACCCTCCCCACCCCCGTTCCTTCTTCACGTTGAGTTTTCACTTGAATCAACTTTTGGGAATCATCACTGACTCTGGCTACCCTGAAGCTGGCAGTTTGACTTAAGACCAGCTAACTTGCTACTGTATTAGTTCGAGCAGACTCCAGGGATAAGTGAACTTACTGCAGAGTTAAGAAGGAGACTCCTTAGGTGAAAAGAAAAGTCAAATCGAACAAAGAAAGGTTCAATGGTAGACAGAGCTATTTTTTTCACAGAATTGTTCACAAAACATTGTCAAGAAGTTCACCATTGGCAAAGGGGAAGAGAGGTTGAGATTGGAAGTTCCCTTAATACTGTAATCTGCATGGTCGAGGAGGTTGAAGATATGTTTGGCTATGTGTGAAGAATAGTTGCAATAGGATTGTGTGTGCACTTGAACTCGAATCTAGCTATCGCAGTCGTCGCCAGTACCATCCCCATCAACCAAATGGTCAGAACTCGGTGTGGTTATATAAATAGACTGCAACCATTATCAAAAATTGTCATGCTGTTTTGATAGTGAATGTTAACGATTTTTAAATTAAGTTGAAGTGCGGTATTCTGATTTATTAATAGTTCCCTGGGGAAGAATAAGAACATTTACACAACCAATAAAATAAAAGATAATAATTACGTTTGATGAAGAAAAACCTTCCAAAGGGGACAGCTCAGGAACAGCATTCACTGTGGCGTTAGTTGAAGACAAGTTGAACTCGTCGCAAGTCAACAGATTCAGAGCGTCTGTGTACTCTTTTGCTTCTAACAAACACTTGGCCGCTAAGTATCGGCAAACGAGATGAGTCTGAAATGATAGAAGAAACCCAATAAAATGTAAGAAATTACAACAAGTTGAAATAGGTCAACAGATTGATTGAACTCAACAATTTGCAGTTACAGTAGCAAAAACTTGCCTGCCTATAGTTATCTATTAATACATTGACACCTCAACACTAAGGTGCCTTAAATTGAAAATGGTGCGTGTGTGAATCGTGCTGCTGTAACTTGGCAAGACACTTTTCTAATACCTTCCACAGTCTGCAAATCACAGGCCTCCCCTCCCCCCTTTTATCAGAAGTCAAATAGAAATTCTCCCAGCCATGGCCACAGATGGGTTTAGCAACAGTCATCAAATAAGGACCTGTCCATGAGCAACCTCAGGTTTCATCCCCAGGTCCCAAGAAGCTAAACGTTCTTTCTCAGTACAATGCCACCCACCACCCTTGATTACTGTGAACATAAAAGTTAATGAAGTAGGTAGGAAAAAGTAGCAGGCGCAACAGGCTTATCTTACCTTCAAATGAGAAACCAGTTCCCCTTTCAGGCAAACGGTATAGAAATCATGTAATCCTTTATGTGACATTTCCTACTTGGAGTTATCTTTACATCTGACTATGATTGCCAAACGACTGCCTGAAGGAGAGGTGAAGTTCCTATCTATCAAAAGGATGCGACTTCCTACAGCACTGAATAAAATCAAATCGAACTAGGCAAACCTTTTCAAGTCCTCTGCTCTGAAGGAGGAAAGCGGCACGATGGTATTGCTTCAGCAGAAACATGCACTGGGCCAACCAGAAAACATCTCGTGGATCTCCTTCGCTCAGTGAAACTGCTTTGTCAGCCCAAAAAAGAGCCGACGTGTACAAATGCTGTAATCACAATGTTCGGGATTATCTTTCGAATACACATTAAGTAAAATACAATATTTCATTTTGAGACAACGGCGTACAAGCACCTATCGTGGCAAAGTAAAACACCCGAACACACAAGTACCCCAAAACGTTATTGGATTTACCAAGTCCAGGTGGGTGCGAACTAGCTTTCGATAGCTATCAACACTGATGGGTTTGTCGGCGTATATTTTCATGTCAGCGTCGGTATCAGGCATGACTTCAAGTTAAGAGCACAAACTTTCGCATACATATGAAACTGTACTCCCTGGAAATACCCAAAATGACGAGAAAGTGCCACTCTGGGGCGTTAGAGTTCCGTTTGCATCCAATTGAAGACGACGATTGATGTCGAATAGTTATAACATAAAATTCCGCCAAGTAAACCGGAGTTCTCTTAACGGTTGAGAGGGACTTGAAGCAAAATGAAACGATTCCCACGCGCGAACAGAAGTAGAACCGATTAATGAAGGTAGTAAACTGTTTTGATTTTTCCTCCTTAACCGGTAGCCCACCTTCAGGCAGCTCAATAAAAATCAACGAAGTTCGGATTTAAATCCTGTGTTACTAATCAGGAGAGCAAGTGTAACCTTTGAAGTGCTGAAGTTGTTGTTGCTCACAAGGAAATACAGTAACCGCTAAAATCTACCAGGTGTACTGCAGCCTGCGATCCACAAAATATTGAACAACATTCATACAGATATTAGAGTGAGAAATTCATTATTGAGCTTTTCCACTGTTGGCTGAGTCCTCAAGAACTACAAATATCAAAATACGATAAAATCGAAGAAATTCCAGAATAAGAAAAACCGAAAAACCACTGCAAATTATTACACAATGGTTTATTATTTTCATGAACAGCTTGACATAGGATTACTGCTCCTCCATCCCATTCGATTCAGCATCGAATACTAGTAAACCATACGAAACATGTCCTGTCTACAATGGAACTACGGAAACTAAATATTCCCCCGGCGCCAGGTAAACGTCTGATCCGATAGAGGGGTGGGACGAGGGCTTCCAGTGAACGGCAATTGGCAGGACGTTGCGAGTCCAAAGGGCGCTGCGAGTCGAGGGGGCCCCTCAAACGAAACGAAACACGGCTTATTTGCGATTATACTGCGTTTCGTTAATTTTTTTAACCATTTTTTGCCCATAACAACCATGGGCTTCGTCCGATCGGATTGCCGAGATGGCGGGCACAACTAGATACCAAATGGGATTTTTGTGCGAAAGAACGAATTTTTTAGACCACGTTAAAGGCACAAAACGGCCCGGACGGGGGACGGCGGACAGACATTGCAGATTTGGAATCCCCATGTCTTGAAACGTAAAGTATCAAATTTTCAGGGGGGGGTTGTAAAAAATTTTTCGTGACCGAAAACATAGGGTTATTATTCAGAATGAATAATAAACCAAAACAGTATTCAACTGAACATTTGATATGTCGTTGTTCTGTACGTCGACATTGAAACGATGAATGTGGGAAACGACAACAACAACGACTACAATTTCCCTCGCGATTTGACGTTTGAAGGTTTCAACCGCAAATGAACAGCAGTGAAATCATCCGTTTGGTCAAGGCTCACTGAACGACTGAGCGAAAGGTAGTGTGTGCATGAGTTGTTAGGTATCAACTGAGAAAACCACACATTTACTCAAATGAGGTGTATAATGTGTTTATTTAAGTTCATTACTTGATCTGCCCAAACGTTCTTCATCCTTCAATAAAAAGCAACTACAATTAATTACCGTCATGAGTTAGCCAACTTGATCTCAGTTGACCACCCAAGTTTATTTACCTTGCTACTTTGGTAGCATGGTTATAGCCCTACATTATCCAAGAAGCAAATGACGTGGCTCTTGCGACCATGCTCTGTTGAATAGGTAGTAATGGTTTAGTTCATCATCGAAGAGGGCTGGTGGAAGGATCTAGAGAAGGTCAACTACAGGAATACAATGTTGTTGTTACCATCTGGTTAAGGATTGGTGGTGACCCCCTCCATGAAGGAAGTTTTATAATGATTTTATTGACTTTGATGCAGATGCTCCCCCTCACTAGCATACAGGATCTGTATGCTGACTTCAGCTGGGTGGATCTTGTAACCATGCTCTTTTACATAGATAGTGGCAGGCGTCTTCTGCATCAAGGGGGGTTGGTAGGAGAATCTAAGCCAAGTTCACTGTCCAAAGTATTACATTGGATGAATCGTGGTGATGATTTTAAAATAATATGATCCATATCCCTCTCTGCATCATGAAGAGATGAAATCAACAACATCCTCAACCACGAATAGAACATATTTCAACAGCCACCCAGCTGACGTATGTATGTGCTATAGACTAGTGATGAGCTGCAAAGTTAAAATAAAACTCCCTCCAGAAGAGTGGAGCTTGTCTTTGTCAAACCCTCACTGGGGAGGAGTGATGTCATTTAAGACTCCTGACGAGGAGCCTGGCCATGATTCTTTCAGGAGTACCCCAACCATTTACCAACAGTCAAACTGCTTAAAACCTAAAGTTGTAAACGAATTTTTGTCTTGACACCATTGATGGCCACAAGGAAACTTTACACAAGAAAGTTGTCTCGATCTACGCTCTCAGATTTTTTGGATAAACAATCTATTTTTGTTCACAGGTGGCCTAAGTTGGAAGAGCGGTGCAAGTGTAATCCAAGATGTCACTAATGCTTGACAAGCTAATTAATTCTAAAGCAGCCGATGCATTGGCAAAATCCAAAATACTAACAGTGCCTGACTTTCTCAAGTGTGATGTTGATAAACTCGCAGAAGTTTCACAACTACCAGCTAAAGTGAGTAAAATCTTAGAGTAATTGGTGCGATGGTTATTCTTACCACAAATACGGCAAACTGTCCACAGCCAGATCTCAGACACAGTTGTGAGCCAAAAGTTTCCTGAACACTTGATAATTTGTCAATGATCAATTCATCCATTATCGCCAAACCAACAGTGTTTTATCTCAATGACATTGAAGGTGTCTAGCTGGCACTGGACACATATCCATCTGGTGATGAACCATTTGGGGGGATGGTGACAGTCCATTCACTAGCTCTCACTGAGTTCTGTTGAGAATGCACTGCTGTATGCAGTAAAGGAATTAGCTGAGCTTCTTTTTGAGGTAATACCTGGGAAGAAGAGAAATCTTGATAAATCATTATCTGACTGGTTGCTGTTGGCGGTCTTTTCAGAATGGCTGAGAGACAAACTATTCTAGTAGTACAGAGGAGGAAGTTAGATGAGTAAAGAAGTACAGCCTGACCTAAAGTGAGATTCCCATTCTGATCAGCTTATACTAATTTCAGGGTATTTACAACCAACTTTTTCTTACAGATTGTGCTCAACTTGAAAGATCAATTCATCAAACACCACTTGCCAAAACCTATTGTCGGAGACGAGTATTACAGTAAACAATTGAAAGACTGTTCCATCCTGCAAACGTGTATTCCTGGGTATGTGTCACTACTGCCTACAGTATCCTGTAACTTCACATGCAATCTTTGAGTATTAGAGGACTCACCTGACTGAATTAAATCAAGTCATTTTGGTTGCTCCTGAATATGGTAGTTCTTCACGAATGCTATCCAGCCTTTTCATCATTATTTGCATTCCACCCTTTGGCCTGTCAATTGTCTTCAGCTTCTTGGATGAGTTTGCATAGCATAACTGTCCCAGAAAGAATATAAGATGGTCTGCCTGACGTGACTCTTCAAGTGTTTCATCGAATGTAATGTGAATGTAGGTAAATATGAGCATGGGGTGCCTAAAGTTTCATTGTTTAGGTGCCCCATCACACTTTCCTAAATCCTAACTCAACTCTCCGTCATGCCAGCAAGCAATAATAGCCTTCTGATACATTCTAAGATCTTCACAATCACTTAGGTTAGTTAAAATTGTTATCGCTGATCATTTTGAAATGCTATTTTGTGTAAACAAGATACCAACTGATGAAAAAGGCCCCTGCATCCGTGGAACTCACTGCCCACTATCAGCTTGCTTGATCCAATTAGCCTGTAATTTTTTGGCCTCTCAAAAATGTCATGTGTAGAGAAGGTTGTCAGCCGCATGTAGAAATGTAAGGTAAAACTTCTTTAAATTGTGTTTATCTCAAACTGGGGAAATAAGGAAGGTTCATTTGGTGGAGAAATCACCCATCAGTTTCAGTACATACTTACTTGCACAAACAACTCATTTCACTTACAGATTTGACGACATATTGGGTGGCGGCCTTCGAATGGGGACCTTGGTTGAAATCTGTGGGAGCTCCGGTGCTGGGAAGACTCTACTCAGCCTCAACGTCGCTGTGAAGTTGGCAGGCAATTACAAAATTTGTGTCCTTTACGTTGACACGAAGGGAGATTTGATACCGTCCCACGTGGCTTCTCTCATCGACGAGTTGGGGTTCAAAGAGGTGAGACGTATTACCACTACTCTGAATGCTAAGGGCCCGTAGAACTGCAACACAGCAGCTGTCAGCCCAGTCAGTTCTTGCTATTAGTAACTTCTGAGAAAGCCGGTTTGGTTCGATGCAAATAACTTTTCTATCGTCCTCGAAAATGAAGTAAGGGTTCTTAATACTCCAGAAGCTGAAGGAAAGCCTGCCCCCCTCCCTCAATCTATTGAACATAGTCTATTGTCATTAAAAGATATCTGGAATGAGATTGTGCCAATATTTAGTGACTGCGAGACTAACTTTCAGGCATTTAAAGGAAATGGAAGAATGGGTTGTGCAAGATGTTACTAGTAACAAAATAAAGTACTTCCACTCCATCCAATGACATTTTAATCCGCCTCACACTCCACATTTTGTAGGACAGGGATGCATCAAGTCCAGGGAGGCGTCAAATCCATGAAACGTCATATGCGAGAAGTTTCTGGAATAGCAGCATTAAATTTTGAACAGCATCATGTTCAATGCCACCCAGTTCTGAAGAGAACGATTACCTTTCACCTGGCCATTTTCTGATTGGTGACCCATGTCTGTGAAATTCAGTTGTCTCGGTGGCAATTTAACAAGAGGATGACTGAGGACTCCACTGTCTACTCTGGAAGAGCACTCTAAGTGGTCCAAGAATTGAATGAACATCCAAAAAGGGGAGCTTAGTGGTTATAGAAACAAAGATCCATTATCAGTGGCCTGGCCAACAGCCTTGGGCCTAAGCGTTCATCTAGGCAAGGACAATATTGTAAGAGTGGCGACTGTCAGAACTATTACACCAACTTTGGTCGCAAGGCTCGTACCTCTGCTTCCACTCTCCACTACGCCATATGGACAATACAATTTTGGTGGTCAGAATGTTGACAGAACATTGAGAAGATGAAGATGCAAAGTGAGCCTCCATCTCTTGTTTTCCTTTTATTCACAAACCTAACTTAACTCTTGCTCTTCCTCATCACCTATTTCAATTCGACTTCTCCTGTCGTCAGTCTCTGTTGAATTTGCAGCGACAATCCACTGGAAGGTTAAGTAAAGCCTTATTTTCATCAACATACGATCACACCTTTCCTTTTTCTAATCAATTTCCTCTGTCTGCCAAGCTGCAAAGTCTCATCAATTCGTTCCTCTCGAAGCTTTGAATTTGTTTTTTTACTGTAAAGAACTCCTAGAGTAATTCATTTTATTTATTTTCGTTTTCTACCGATTTACTCAGAATAATAAGTTTTTGTTATTTTACCATTGTACAGCGCCTGAACTCCCCTTTGTCCATCAAGTAATCTCTAGAAATAGTCTAAACCATAATGTAGCAGAAAACTACTCCGAATCGAGTTTTCAGAGTAGACGATCAAGATGTTGCTCCACTGAAAGTATCTTCCACCTTTTTCTAGACAAATGAAGCTGAACTCTGATGCAGCATGTCAACATCATAACATTAAAGGTGGAATTGCCACATGGAAGCGTTGCTATTTTTGGAGGTTGGACGATATCTCACTAGGTGGAGCCAACCCACCCACAATCACACGATTGCTAGTGGCCAATAGTCCAAATTGTTGCTGAAGGATGAAAACAACTGTCGAAAGCAACATTCAAAGGGAAGGTCTTTAAGCTACTAATAAATGATCCTCTTGACGCTGTCTACATGGGAATGAGTGGACACCTTGATTTTCACAATCCATTTTTCAAGTCATTGCCATTTTTGAGGCTTTCTAATTCCAACGATATTCAGCGGTTCTCACAGATGGCCCAGAACATTATAATTAACGTGTCTCTGTAACATAACAGCAGAATGTTGAACCTCATATTTGGTTAGGCTTCGTCAACCAGGCTGTATGACAGTTACTAGCAGAGCCTTCAGGGATCCAAAGGAAAATACTGGTCTTTGTAAGGTCCTATGGACTTGGAATCCACTTTCTACGACTGTTACAATTCCACATTTGGGAATATCTGTGAGAGTTCCAACAGAGTGGCCTTCACCTCCCTTAGACCCCGTAGTTTAAAAGCGAAGGAAGGGATGGGGTGACTACCACCCGGCGACTCCATGACCTCCGCATCGTCAGGCCTTGCCCTGGGTAGGAGTTGGATTGCTCCATTCTACCCCTTAACTTGATGCCACTTACGGCTTTTCCTCGTCCCAGGAGGAGGCAGTTTGTACTTGCTTGCCTTCCTGCAGTTTGGAAGGATCCCATTAAGCCTTCACTACTCAGGGTATCATCTGGATTTCCATCCCTTCCAATTTCTACGACTGGCGATCAAGATGTTACCTACTTCAACTTTACTCCCCCACCCCCTGTTTATTCATGCTGATCGGTAGAAAATATGGTTCACCAACTACACAAGTGTTAAGCGCATAGGTGAGGGTTGATCAAACAGTCACTCAAAGAACTAATCTAACGGCAGTGTCTAAATAGGATGTGTTGCCATCTGATGGCTAACACTCACCCAGGGATCTGTTGTTGCTTCTTATATTAAATAAAAATCCCAGTTTTGAGTGACTTCAACTAGTCCATTGCCCAGCACAGTGAGTCACAAGTTATTATCTCAGTTATTACACAATTTCAGCCCAGTGCCTCCTAAGAGGTCGTACCCCCATCCAGCATTCCTGAATTTCTTTAACCCAACCCAGTGCCTCCAACCCTTTTATAACAGTAATCTTTTTATTGCTTCAGGACTCAACCCACATTCTGGAAAACATCAAAGTCTCCCGAGTATCAGATTTTCACAGTTTCCTATCCCTTCTTCACCACATGCAAGAAATCTCCAAGAAAATGAAGAGAGTAAAAGTGCTGGTTGTTGATTCAATTGCTTCACTCTACTTCCCATTCGTAGGCGAAAAGGGAGAAGGCAATGAAGGTATTAATCCTCACTTGTTTGTTGTCACAGTTCCCTTCTAATGACATACACTTTAATAATTAAATGGTCTAATTGGACTGGCCGGCCTCAAAAGTAGGCAGGTTTAGAAGACTCCTTACAAAATGAAGAGGGTGAAAGGACATATTTAAGGCTCAACTCATTTGTGCAGACTCCCATCAGCTTTGGGGGAACAATGAGGTCATAGTTTTAGTCAAAAGAGCAGCTTCAGTCCCTCTAATACGAGCTTGCTTTGATGTGTTGTTATTGTGGAGAGTGTGGGCAAAAATTGAGGCGCTTAAAACTTAGACTGAATCCACTCCACTGGTGTGACAGACATTCTTACTTCTTCTAGCAGCTCACTCAAGGTAGTATTGCGAGGTTGGAAAGAAAGCGCCCTTCTGCTGTAGTGTTCACTCCTTTTTGCCACATTACATCCACACACGACACCATTGAAGCGTCAATCAGGAGCACCCACAGATACCAACATTTTCTTCTCGGCCCAGGGTACCTGTCTGAAGAATCCTTACTTTTTAACAGTGCGATTCACACATAAAACCTTATAAACAGAGCCAGTAGACCACAGATAACTGAGAAACTGGTCTGTAGCCACCACCAGGCTCAACTTCATCATATTATGTGTTAAGGCGGCCTTGCCTCAGGCAGTTCATGATGGCCGTTGTGATCCTAACAAGGAACTGACACGTGGATGAGGATGTAGGAGTTAAAATACACACTAGTTCAACAATTATAATTTTAATTCTTTGATTTCAATATGTTCAAGGTCTGAGTCTCCTGAATCACGCGGCGTCGATTCTCAAAAAGTTGTCTTCCACTCTCAACTTGTCTGTCATCCTAGTCAACTTGGCGTTGAATTGGAGCAAAGACAATGTCGAGGTTGACGCAGAAGACGAAGTCATGCGGAGGGACGATTCAGTGAGCGATGAGCAGATTAAAGCGGCCCTCGGCAAATTTTGGGAGCACGTTCCAAACACCCGGCTTTTCATGTCGAACCACAATTCGGACAAATCGTGTCGTGTGTTGAGTGTCGACAAAAGCGATTATTTAGCGAGTGGCAACAGAACTGAAGTGAAAATCAATAACAATGGGACGATCTCTTGACGTCAAAGGAACAAAGTAGAAAGTTTGAAGATTTCATTGTTTCTGCGTAACACTTAAATGTGAGCTTAATTTTCAAAATAATACTTGAGCGTGTACCATGGAGTACGATCCTAAGTAGTTAATCTATTTACGCGTAAGTAACAAAAATAAATGTATCAAGTGAGTCATGCCGTTGCTGCAAACATAAAACACAGGAACAACATTAACTAGTTAGTAAGCCAATCAGCAACAAAAATTGAAAACACAACTCACAAACAATAAATGGCCTAATTTGTACTTGTACGAAGAAGAACACTAATCACAGTCAATTACAGTGAGAACCGAAGTAATGAGCAAGCAGCTTCCTGTTGGTCATTAGTCTAATTGCATTACCCGTAAAACAAAAGAGAGGTACGTTAATTGCAAGACACTTAAAACGTAAAAGTAAAGAAAATTAAGGAGAGAATAAATTTGTCAATGTGAAGTAAAACGTCGAGGGCTAGACGACAGACGGACTGACAGCTGAGCTCATTTCGTCCACTTTGCGTATTTTGGGAGGAGGAGGAGGAGAGTTTTCTTCGGTTCTGTTCTGAACTGAGAAAGGGGATTTACTCTCGAACAAAAGGTTCATCTGCTCCTCCAGAACAGGGTCCTGAAAAGAGACAAAAAAACTCATAAAATCGTGGAAATGTCTGGTGACGCATCACACAAGCTACTGAACTTTAAAACTACTGTATTTTTCTCTCAGTTCATCTGAACTTTAAAAACAAAACTCAATGTTCAACCGGTAGCGCATATAGTTCTGGCATTTATTAAGCTGCTGCTACTTATTATACTACTAACCACACTTCAAAACTTACGTATGGATAATTGACGGAACTGTCAAACTACCTGGGAAACACTGCGAAAACAATATGTCAACCAAACGGCGTTAGAACTCCAGAATTGGTAACTACGTTATTAAACTCTCATAGTTGAGGTAAATTTATTGGTCTACCGCCCTAATTATTCTGAGAATATCACTTTTTCACTCAGGTCAGTGTTTTCCGGTTTGGCCTTAAAACGTAAAGATCAGAAAAGAACTCGAAAGTTTTCAGCATATAACTTTCCTTTCTACCTCGTAGAGCCATGGAAAGTAAAAAGTTAGATTAAGAAATGACGATCAGGTGAGTTCTAGAATTTCGTAGGATGTCCCTAATTATTATACCGCCGTTATTAAAATGACATCATGTTGGTAACTTATTGCACTACAAAAACGATTCCTGTGGATACGCTAGTAAGGGAAAAATTGCGCTTCAATCAATTTTTCCTAAATATATGCTCATTTTTCCAAGGACGAAAATTTCATGTTACCGTTATATTATTTGAAGCTCTCCACACACACAAAAAGTAACCGAAATCGTAACTGAAAGAAATGGAAAGAACGACACTTTGATCACTATGAAAACCATAGTTTAGAACCGATTTGGCTTAAAATCTCAAGTTGGCTCATTCAGTTCTCACATAACCAGACATCAACAGAAGATTAGCAAAAGAGGGAAGGCGCCCTGTGGATAGAGAATTTGGAGGGGAAAGGAAAGATGGATAAAAGGACGTTACCCGGTAAGATGTTCCAAACCACGATACACCCAACCGACGCATCCCTTGAGCATTACCCTTGCACTACTTGCCCAATCCTCACTAAAATGGGATGATTCGATGAGTGAAAACCTGGCGAAATCAAGATATGTTCAAAGAACGAAGAAAAAGGAGCTGTGAGTTATGTAAGGGGGAATCATGTAATGTTTGTCCCTAGTGTAACGTTCAAAGCAGAGGAGAATTTTCCTTTGAACAAAACCCTTAAACCACACGATGTACATCAGATTTATTAACAAAAAAGACAGAAATTATTATCTCCCCGAGTAAAATAAAATATCTGGTGCGTAGCAACACACAACTTTCCGCCACCCCTTTAAGTTCGAACACCACCTACATAGACGGGCGCTATATCATCGTTCAACGCATTTTTACAGGAACATTTATAGAGAACAAAATGTAGGGACTAGTTAGCTGAGAGTACTCCGAAAGTTTGATCGAAATCGTTAGAGCCGTTTTTGAGAAAATCGGAATACCGATAAAATAATATTCGACAAATCTCCTTTTCTGAGTTAACTTGCTTATATCTCCGTTCAACATATATATACAGAAATAATTATAGGAAACGAAATGTGAGTATGGGTAACTAAAAGACACTCCATTAGGATTTATCACATCTGGTGAAAAAGTTACCCTGGAATTTACGGAAATGTTCGAAAAAACGTTATTTTTGACACATTTTGATTTTTATCTCTGTTCAATGAACTGTGAGAGGAACATTTATTGAAAAGAATATGTATGTATTAAGTATTTGAAAACATCCTGTGACACAAGGCCCAAGGGAGAGTGACCTTTGCCGAAAAACACTGTCCATTTTTAGATGTGGAGTAACTGACGCTTAAGACGCTTACTGAGTAGAATTGTCCATTTAGGAAACAACCTTTCCACACGGATACGAAGAATTAAGTGTTGCTGCAGACTAATTTTTAGAACTTTCTTGTTTGCAAAGGTATGGGCTACACATCAGTAGGAATTCACATCACGCATTGACTGTTAATGCTATAATTAAAGTAAATTGGAGATCGTGACTTACATTAAACCACTGGTTGTTCAACATTTTCCCTGAGCTCAGCCTGAGTTCTACGTTATTCGTTAATAGCTGTTTGATGAGCGTCTGAGCGGCTTTGGACAAGGATTTCCACCTAGCAGGTGGCAGGGGGTACACAGCGTTCAAAATTTTGGCAATGAGAGACGCTGGTTGGCCACCATCTTGGCGAAAAGGACGGCACCCCAACAAACTATGAACAGATCAGGTTCAAATTTTGGATGCGGCGGTGAAACGCTGAGCCATTTGCAAATAACACACAGAAGTTAAAGGAGTCATAAAGCGTTAAAAGGTTATGCATATTACCACATATACAAGATGACTCCGAGTCCCCAAGTGTCAACTTTGTTGCTATACTCGCGCTCGCCTCCTGACAACAGAACTTCGGGAGCAGTGTAATGCAATGTTCCACAGGCTGTTTTCAAACGAGTCATTGAGTTGAGGATTTTCGACAAACCGAAATCTGCGACTTTGGCAACGACTAATCCTTCTTCTCTTTCAGAAATTAATATGTTTTCTGGCTGCAAATATAGTATGTGTTACTATTTGGGCAACCTCATCACTATATCACTGTAACTCATGTTAACTATCCCTAACGATGCACACACTCATGGCTTATTGTAAAGAAACAATATAATAATATTAGGTCTTCCCTTTTGCCTCGGAACGGGGGCGCTCGAAGCGAACCCGACGATGGGGCAAAATCATCAGACGTTTTGTTTCCGAAGTTCCATTGTAGCCAGGACATGTTTCGTATGGTTTACTAGTATTCGATGCTGTATCGAATGGGATGGGGGAGCACTAATACTAGGTCAAGCTGTTCATGAGAATAATAAACCATTGTGTCATAATTTGCCGGGTTTTTAATAAGCCACTGCATTCGGGCCATAAAATCCGCCATGCCCCTCTTTTATCCCACCAAACAGGCCATATTTTTAGCAATGTTCCTGAATCAACTAGTTTTGGTGATGTTTCATTAACTCTCAACAAGAATAGCAATTATTCAAAATTGAGCAACACAACACAACTTTATTATTTCGGAATATGCTCTTTAGGCCTGAGCAACAGCATTTCTATACCCTCGTTGCTTATGCTCTGCCTCTGTCCTCCAATTTCTCCTTCATTGGCCTACTCATCGTTGGAAAACCCTTTCCCAGGCAGGAGCCTATTCAATTTTGTGAAAAGATGAATGGATACATGAAGGGAGCAGGTCTGGTAAATACAGCACGGAGAAAGAGGGTTTTACATTTCTTTTTTTACATTTTGGTTTATTATTCATTCTGAATAATAACCCTATGATTTCGGTCACGAACAATTTTTTACAACCCCCCCTCAAAATTTGATACTTTACGTTTCAAGACTTGGAGATTCCAAATTTGCAATGTCCGTCCCCCGTCCAGGCCGTTTTGTGCCTTTAACGTGGTCTAAAAAATTCGTTCTTTCGCACAAAAATCCGATTTGGTATCTAGTTGTGCCCGCCATCTCGGCAATCCGATCGGATGAAGCCCGTGGTTGTAATGGGCAAAAAACGGTTAAAAAAAATTAACGAAACGCAGTACAACGCAGGAACTAGAGCGTTTCGGCGTTTGAACTCCCTCCCTCCCCGCCCGTCTCATTAAAAAAGCAACCGCGCTCGCTCGCCACCCAACGACGCCGCCACTCAACTTCCCTTTTGCCTCGGAACGGGGGCGCTCGAAGCGAACCCGACGATGGGGCAAAATCATCAGACGTTTTGTTTCCGAAGTTCCATTGTAGCCAGGACATGTTTCGTATGGTTTACTAGTATTCGATGCTGTATCGAATGGGATGGGGGAGCACTAATACTAGGTCAAGCTGTTCATGAGAATAATAAACCATTGTGTCATAATTTGCCGGGTTTTTAATAAGCCACTGCATTCGGGCCATAAAATCCGCCATGCCCCTCTTTTATCCCACCAAACAGGCCATATTTTTAGCAATGTTCCTGAATCAACTAGTTTTGGTGATGTTTCATTAACTCTCAACAAGAATAGCAATTATTCAAAATTGAGCAACACAACACAACTTTATTATTTCCACTGCCTTCCGCTACAGACCATTACTTTGGAAGCACCCCGTTTTTTGGGTGT
This sequence comes from Pachypeltis micranthus, assembly GCA_020466155.1. Taxonomy (NCBI): domain Eukaryota; kingdom Metazoa; phylum Arthropoda; class Insecta; order Hemiptera; family Miridae; genus Pachypeltis; species Pachypeltis micranthus. The sequence continues at coordinate 49,355,852 of CM035769.1, forward strand.
TTGGGCCCACTCTTCGTCATTCATATCAACCCAAGCTGCAGATTTGTGATGCTAAGAGAGGATATTGATCATCCACCATTGAAATGAGCATGTTTCCAGGATCAGTATTTGTTACAACGATACATAATTTCGATACCGGGATAGACCATAACACACAGGTATAGGCCACATAAATTTCTTGGAACAAAATGTGGGTTTATGCTGCTAGAAAACACTCCGTCAGGACGATAAACAATTCAGGGCCGCGTTCACCAAAACGCCGCTGATCGTGATCCAACTGATCAGGGCTAGATAAGTTGATCTAGGCTAGTCATTTCCGCGCCCACCACGCTAGCCGAGATCACTGTGGGATGCGGTTAGCATAGACGTGATTACGCAGCGATTAAGCCATATCGAGAAGGCAGTGGACTCATGAGGTTTCAATAAAGTAAAGAAATTTGACGTCTGTTCAACATCTTGTCCCGTAAACAAGAGTTATGTAAACGTAAACGGCCGCGAAACCATGTATCCCGTAGATGCCCAATGCTCAATAATCTGGATTTGACCAAATTATTGTCTTACACCAAAGTGGCCGCATTAACCTCTCCCGAAGCTGAATTTTGTGAGCAGCTTAAAGTGAAAATACGCGTACTACAACTGCAAGAGCTGCAGGAATAAGCCAAATTAGTCCGGGAAAATGCTTTGTGTGTGTAGGAAAAATCGGAAGCGCTACAAGAAAATGAGAACTGAGCAAGGAATAATAAAAACCCAAATTATGAGGTTACAACTTTTACAAGCAAGGAACTTTAACAAAGAAGGGATAATTGTCGTGTTTAATATACTAATGTTGGTGTAAAAGCGTGGTATTAGTTAACATTTCCTACTTATCTACTACTAAATCCACCCAGGTAAGCCGTTTGTGTTTTCTAACACGGCAATATGACGACTGATTTTTTCAGAAACTGCTCAGCACATATTTTACGCAAACAACAACTTGTTTTCGACGATCGTAATACTTTTGTTCGCAACAGAATTTAAATTCATACTTCTAGAAGTCGTCGGACCCTGCTCATAGCCATTTGAGGCGCCGGGTGAGATGACGATAACCCAACATATTAGATTATCATCGTAGTGGAATAGCAACTGAAATAACTGCGCACCAGTAAACAGTATCTTTGTTTATTATCATTATTCCAAAATATACGTAAATTATTCACGATAATAGAAGCGAATATTCGACAGTGCGAGGTAATGGCGGACAAATATCAGAACATGATAAAGAAAGATAAGAGCTAACCGGGCCAAAACGCACAATTTTTTGGGGTTATCGCTTGATCAGGGCTAGAGCTTAACCCAGTCTGGTGGACACCGTTTTTGTGGCGGGAGCGGGTTAGGTGCTGTTAATCGTCTCTAAACGAGATCAACGCAGTTGGTGAACGCGGCCCTTAGTAGTTTAATAAGTGTGGGAATTTCGGCCCATTTTGGTTGGTATCTCTTTTCAATGGACAGTCAGAGGAACATTTATTCAGAACAAAATATAGGTATTGACTAGTTGAAGACACACTGTGCGTTCAATGAAATTGTTAGAGCCGTTTCTCAGAAAAATGCGAAAACTAGATATTTACTACTTCCCCCCCCCCTGAACCCATCGTTGGAGATTGTTCATAACTTTACTTTCAAACTTACAAAAAATCGAGAACAAAACTTAAAAAGAACCAGCCTCAAATTTAACAATAGAAACACATGCACACAAATCCATAAGCCAAAATTAAGTTTTCTAACTCAGAGGTTACAAAATGTTACGATCTGAAGGAAACTCAAATTGTATGCAGGATTGCGAATGATCGCTCTTTGAGTAGCAGAAAATAAAAATGAGTGAAAAGCCGCATTTACCTTGAGGTCACGATGAGAGATCCCTCGTCCATGCAAATAACTAACAGCCCACGTTAACTGATACATTATCAACTTTGAGAGTCCCTCAGAGATAAATTTGTCTCTTTGAAGTTTCTGCAGAAGGTTCCCATTTGGAACGTACTCCATAACAATGAAAACCGCCTTTTCGCTTTCCATAAAGTCAGTCATTTCTACAACGCACGGCTATTAAAGAGAGGAACGACAAGTTTAATGAGAAATAGTAGAAAATAGTAGCTTAACTCCTCTAGTCAGCTGTAATAGAGTAAATAGTTATGGCGTTCTCGACCATAAAGGAATTAATGGGAACGAGAACGCTAATCGCCTGAGAGTAAGGTGACAGCATAAGGAAACATCAGAAGTGTTTAGCGCTCAACTGGGATAAGACACCCTAAATCAGGGAGTACATTCCAGAAAATGAGGATGGGTCTACGGTATCTAAGTGGAGAAAATCACTGGCCACTGCAAGATAAACCGTCATTTGTATACAATGGAAGTAATCTCTGTACAGTTGATCTCGAGAAAGTCCTTTCAGAATTCCAAACAAGTGCTGGAATGTAATGCAGTGATAGATCCAAGGATCCTCAAAGGAGCTGACCCCTCTGCAGACAATCTGTACAATCAAGAGACTAGTTCCGAATCTAAACAAAATTCATCGTCAGTCGACATCACGTTTTGATGATTGACAAAAAATTCCTTGTTTCTCTTTGTTGTCAATCTCCGATCGCACAAAATATCGACAAAGCTAGTTTAAATGTGAACTCAGGCACAACAGAATGTCTGCACAGAAGTTTGCAGCTAAAGCTTATAAAAGGTTCCAGGATGAGCTACTGTGGCTTCTTCAGAAGATAAAAGCTGGGGTTGGCACAGTAGAACTCTGGGGCTCAGTACTTACCTTCCTAAAATGGGTGGTAATTTACTGTATTATCTTGTTCAACACCTGGCTTCATTCTAGCCCCTCACACGGAGAAAACATTCTGACATTAATAACAACTAGTTTTGGACGAATTATGTAATTGAACGAACGCCTTTAAAAAACGATGGGGGGTCTACTTATGATCATTGTAAACAATCTCTCACGGCTGCATGTCATTACAGGCAAACGGTAGGCATTGAAAATGAATACCTATAACATGGAATAGGTTTCTTTTTTGCGGACAAATTCATGACTTAGCCTTCTGATTCACTCTTCAAAATCTCCAACTTCGAGCGACAATGGTAGTTTCAGAATCACATTCTCTTCGTGACTAGGTGAATAACGAGTTAAGAGGTTCAGTTATTTATTAAACGTGTCAAAAAGGTGTGTTTGGAAGTAAAGATCAACTTACATGTTGCAACGATTGGAATATTTGAACTTCATTTGATATCTTCTTGTCGTCAATATCAGATTTGGTGAGTTTTTTCACGGCCAACTTTCTACAGTTTTTCTGAAATAGAGATACGTGGAGTCCAAGTACAGAAAAGAAGCGTTATTTCGGTTGAGATTTATGACAATGCACGACAAACGGAGCGTTCTTAGAGACTCAACTTGTTTTTACTATTATAAGTTGTCTGTTTATACCACACATCTTATTATTTCTTCCTGAAGTTGTATTTCTTAACGAACACTAGTGCATAACACTTGCCTTAGAAGTTAGAGAAGTATTTTATTGTCACTTGGGTTCATTCCCTCAGGATTTATGAACGTCACATGTCGCAGTACAGCAACATTGAAAAAGCATATTTACCTTGTCAAGGATCAGCACCACTTCAGCAAACCCTCCAGTTCCCAAAAGTTTACAAACATGATATTTGTTGTTCAGATCCCGCGGTAAATACTGCATGTCTTTGAAACATTCGATAAACACAAAAACTGTAACAGAAATATTTATGAGTTGGTGCAATTGTTACCAAAATAAATAAAGTCACGTGCAAGAAGGAACACTTTCCCCGGAAGTACACAATAATTGTGGAATACTGGAAAAATACTTGGGTGCAGGAGGATGAGAGCACCAAACCTCAAAATCCTCATAGTGTAGAAAATGATGGGAGAACTCCACAGTACATGTAGGAACGGATCAGTCGTCTGTCTGGCGAGCTAGTGCACCATGCTATGGATGTGGAACACAACGTCAAACTGACCTGGTTCTAGAAGGAAGATCCCACACTATCATGGGGATAGCACTCTTGATGCCATGCTATCAACCTCACAGTGAAAGGTTGTAGGTACAGGCACTGTCACCGATGTGTCAGAGATCAAACCTAGATGCAGGTTGAGGTGGCACTGCCTTGGACTCAATTTATCAGGGTGGCATACTTTGCCAGAAGCAATATAGCTTTTTGTGTTTGCGTGTGGGAAGTCGACAAGGTTCCACTAACACTTCAGTAGGAACTACAATGCATTCGCTTTTGAAAAGCTGGCCATGAGCTTTATATATCATGTCGTCGACTCATACTCATTATAAGGGAAGAGTGGGGCATCCGTCACATGATGATGATGTCTAGTAACATTGAGTTGTTGACACTGAAAATGCTTGATATTACACCAATGAAACCTGCTATCATTGCCACCCTACAGTATAGATATGAGTTACAACTCATAAAGCTTTGAGTCATGTAAGGGCCTACAATCCCTTCAGTGTACACATGAAGGTACGGACACGGAGAAAAAGTGGGATCAAGCTGTTCAAAGGTCAGCATTTCTATTGATCCTGGTGAATCTGTTGGTCCTCCAGTCCAGATAGTATTATCTACTGCTTAGATGTGGAAACACAATGTGACAGATCTTCCAATAGCAGTTTCACAAGCTTGGAACTCTCAAATGTTTTCTGGTCAGCAAACACTCACAAGCGCCAGAGTCAGGAGTAACTGGGATATTTTCTTTCAGTGACACTGCACCTGCTGTCTCCTAAGGAGACTAAGAGTTAGCCGATTGCAACTCATAAAAGTGAAAACCTTGCCACTAATCCGTTAAAAGAATTTAACAACTAAAATTGTGGAGCAAGTGAAGCATTTTACCTATATTAATACAATACAATTGATATATTGAATACAATTAATAATAGAACAACCAAGTAGGCAAAATGTGTAATAGGGCAAGACAATTATTAAAGCGAGTGAAAAGAAGGAACTAAAGAAGGAAAATATGCATTAGCTCTCCTAACAGTTGAAAGTAAATTAAAAGGTAAAAATTTGGTAAGAAGGATCCCAATGTCCCTACGGAAAATAGTGGATCGGCTCATGACCTTATCGGGGGCTCCCTCCATAATACGCCACTTTCTAAACGCCTATTGGCAGTCTCCTGTATGGAACTAACAAGAGGAGGCGAATGTCCCTAACACTAGAGGGTTGCATTAAGAAAATCTAATGAGACACACATGAATCGGTGACATAAATAGTTTAACGACCCACCTTTATTCTGTGGTGTTGCAAAAGATATTTCATCGTCGCTTGAAATAATGGTTCTTTCATTTTTTCCTATAATACGCTGATTGACGAAAGTGCCATTACTACTGAGGTCCTCTAAAAACACGACGTAATCGTTTTCTGTGCTAATTTTGGTGCGTGTGATACGACAATGAACTTTGCTGATCAGCTTATGGAGATCTTGGTCAACATCATCCTTTGAGACGTATATTTCACACATTTGTGCCGTTCGTCCAATTGTGTATGTGTCTCTAATTAATTCTGTAAAATTAAAAAAACGAAACGTCAAACAACAACCATATAACCATCGAAGCAAATATTGAGGGCAACGTTTTAGAGCAAAGTCCATGACATTTTGTGAGGTGTGCACCACACAGGGTGTCTGAAAGACTCACAGGTCGGTACCAGAATTCTGCCCGGCTTTGCAGTCCTATAAAAACAGTTTTCTCACAAACCATACGGTAGCAAAAACCTGCCTCTCACACTTCTATGACAAGGTTAAATCAACTAAAAGCATGGTGAATGGGACCAATACCTTTACTCAGCTTGCAGTTGATAGGGAGAAGTCGCCCCCAAGGAGGAGGGCGATCATCAGAGGGGATGCTAGAAGCAACTTCATCACTGACCGGAACAGTATCTGGTTTTAGCTCTTCAGTGCCACCGAGCTGACTCGCATCATCCATGTCATTTGATAGTTAACCTGAAATTATGGTCTTATATGAAATTATCACTTTTATCCTATGAAGACAGGAGAAAAATTAAATTTTTCGAACAGTTCTCCTTGTAATTGGGAGCACACTATCATACACTCGCTTGATGCCTCCGGACTAGGAAAATACATTATGTCTATCTGTTCTCAATGCAGCAGTAATAGCAGACCGAAGTACGCTTGAAGAACAACTTTTTGATTCAGAAGGAAAGTTATTTTCTTGGCCAATACAGCGTTAGATGTATTGCTGTTCCATTGAGCTAAACATCTCATACCCTATAAGTCCGCTCATTAATTTCAGCCCTTTCTCACGCACAGCCAAACAACAACTTTCTTTAGCTTTGCATAAATTCAGCGATGCTCATGGCTTTAGCTTCTAAATCAATCTATTTTTCACTCAGTTAATTTAAACATTACTTATAGTTTCATGTGTAAAGTTGTAGTGCTTAAAGTTCCGGAATTTATTGAGGTGCTCCTATTCATGCCATGATCATTATTGAGTAATCAAGCGCAGGTGGTTCATTAAACTGTTAATACGATATTTTTTTGACGAGGATAGTGTTTAATGTTTTGGAATTATGAGGTAATAACCATGGGAAATGGTAGTAAGCGAAATGGCAGAGGATTGAACTCCAGAATCCTAATTAAAATATGTGTTATTAAATTATCATTGTATTGGTAGTTTATTGGAATACTGCCTTTATTTTTCTGAGGATGCTAGCGTCATATGACCAGTATTTATAATGAAAAAATTGCGCTAAAATAGTCATTCAACTTTTTAAAAATTCATCGTGCTGCTCCCATGATTTCGCCATCGATGAGAGTTCTAAAGTATGTGATTTGGAGTGGTCCATACAAACATTTGACAGAAATTGTAAAGGGTCCAGTACGATCGGTATATCATATTCATCATTTCAGACGTGTATGGTAAGATTGTTAACGATTTACTTGCTCAAGGACGATATCAAAGATCGCCTACCATCATGAATATCATGACTAGGGGCCGTGGCAGAAATCTCTGAACCTTCTCTACGTCGCACTCTTGGGGTTTTGCTAGGCAGTTCACCCTTGTCTGCCTAAGCACCTAACCTCACTTAAACAGCGTTCCATTGGTTTCAATTTCGGGTTTGTTGTGGTTTCTGGGAGACGCTGTGGGGGAGAAGGGTTCTCCTCAGTGTCTATGTGTTCCAGGCAGCGGGATTCCTCTAATGCTCACCCTTTTTCATTCAAAATGTTCTCTTTAAACTGACAACCCATTTGTTCTCTTGTGCTACATGAACTCAGATAGATTTGTAATTGTGCAATGGCAGAAATTCAGTTCTATACGTTAACATTTCTTTTTATGGCACAAAAGCTCCAGATCGCACATGATCAGAGTTCTTACATCACATGCATGTTAAGGAACAGTAATTTGTTAAGGAAACAGACCTGATTCATCACACAAAATTGTCTAATGCCAAAACTTAACAACATTCGAGTTGACTAGGGCTAAGCTCATTTAGTTCTCCATGCATGGAACGTTCTTTAACTTAAAATACTTGTATGTGTAACTTAAAGGCTGCCCTTGTTTTCGAAACGGTAGTAATTCTGTATTTGTAAACGAATTGCCCAACCAGCCTCAGTCATAAGTCAAGGTATGAGCCGAGGCCAAATATTTTCAGTCACCATACTAGCAAGTAGTGAAATAGGAAATTGAAAAAAGTACAATTTTGCCACGGCCTTAGTCTGTGTATCTGGTGGTTTGTCTCAAATGCTGCACAGTTTTCATCAATCACAGCTCCCATCAATTCAAAACTAAGAAAAACTTATATTATTAGTTGGTTGGGCAATAAAAACGCCAAATGAACGAAAAGCTGAGGGAAGTTGAGAGATGTACCCCTTCTTATATTTTGCGTGTCAACTCAAGGTCTATGCCACATGTGGGAGCTGTGGTAGGACAAAGTTACGATCTTACGCACAGTGTCCCACCTGTAGTGAAGTCGTTGTGTATAGCCAGCAATGTTTCTCTATGCCTGTTGTCTCGCGCTTGTTAGCAATTCTTCTGATTCTGATGAGAAGATTAAGGCATCAAATATTACCTATTTGGTTGCGTGTGAAGTCGAGACGCTCAGACTTAGTAGCTTAAATTCAATTCAGTTATAAGGGCCAGAGTGAAACTATCTTATTAGTACTCTTCCTCTCCCCCCACACTAGAGTTAGGAAAGGGGACCCTCCTCCCATCACCAGAAAGGGGATGAAAACGAGTCCACTTTTCCCAGCAGTTTCACTCGTATGAGGTAACATATCGCCACCACTCACGCTTAATTAAACGTACAACAGAACAGGAAAATGTGTTAATGTGACTCTAGACAGTACGAATATAGGATTGTCCATTCGAGAGAAACGGTAAGACCTATGGCGTTTTAAAATAAAGCCTAGAATTAGTCGACGTTGACATCAATTAACGAACGATGTAGTTAATCTTCCGAACTTCAATAATAAATAAGAGGTTTGTGAAACATCGCGTCAAATCGGGCAAGTCGAGTGATATCATGCAGATCTCAATTGCTTTATCGTACTTGATTCATCACATCAACACACACAACATGATTGTTTAAACGTATTACAAATTAATTGCGCAGTGCTTACCAACAAGAATGTAAAAAGCATTAAAAACCTGTTGTTGAAAGGATTAACAGTCAAAGATCAGTTGAAACCAGATTCGATTCAACAGGTTGGCGGCGATGAGAAATACAAGCGTAAGGTTATAAACTAATGGGAAGGTTATTACTTGTGATGGGAATCGACCTTACAATTGAAATGTTCTCGGCATTTACTATTCACTCGCTCATAATGATTAGTTTTTTCTTCACCTGTTACGTAGACGTTGAAGTTCTCGTGTGTTACCCACAAACGTATTCCTAAAAAACCACAAGTCTTGGAAATTTAAATATCTGGAACGATGATGAATCACGCAACTATCAACGATACGTCCAGCCATTCGATGGTGCGCCACATTGTCAGGCGCAGTATCTTCGATCAACGAATTTCTACAGATACGGCTATTAAGCAAATACATTTAGCTTATAGTTAATTGAACGTACTCTGTGAGTTCGATCAGCATCAGCAGAGACGTTTTCGAGAAACTTCCAATGTTCAGCAAACCGAGCTTTCCCCTGTTTTCGGTGTACGTTTCTTTTGAATGAACGGTTATATAAATGCCATTAGTCACTTCGTCATATTATTCAAACTGGATCAGTCGCTTACTGAGATAAATTCGGAAAACTGCTGAAAAAAATTGTTGACACATTTGGGGTTTGACCCAACTGATATGTTTTCAATTCCAACGAACAGTTGGGGTCACGACGAAAACAATACAGTCGAAAGCTGTTGCTAACCCCCCACTTTTTTGCTTCTTTAACATATATCTTCGCTTACTTCAGAAATTCAATGGTTAAACAATCGTTAAACTTAATCGATATCACAGACAGTTGTATTGTCAATCAACTTTACACCATTTTTAATTTCTCATAATCAGCTATTGCCATTCATGGGTGAACGCCTCTTGGAAATATGACCAACTCTCTAGTTTAAAACGCAATAAAGTCACAAATTAGCTTAGGCTGGTTTATTCTGGTGCTCTTTTCTGTGGCGAAGCACCTCAATTGGGGATAACAACAATGTTTTCTGACAAATATCGCACAAGTAACTTGTTGAGTTGGAGGCAAGTGGTGTAGTATTGTCTTTAGTCTCACTTCCACTTGCATCTTTATCTGGATGAAACATTTTCATGTGTTGATATTTTTGCAGAGTGACCAAGGGGGCAACAAGACCACACTCCGAACATGACCAGTCGTCAATATAAGGGGAGTCTACGAGACAGTCGTAAGTCATGTACGGAGTTATTTGGGTCCCACCGAAATGAACATCAGGAATGAGCTCAAAATCATCAACGAACGGATTGTTTCCATTGTGAGTATTTAGTCCAGGGCCCACATAAGCTGTTTTCAAATCTGCAGAAAGTAACCGTCGTATGCTGTACAGAAACTTGAAATTCATAGTTTTTATCAGAAGATCAGACAAATCATCTTCCAAATTTCCAACAGACGACTCTTCTATGCGACTTTTCATTAAGCGCTCCCACATCCCCCTCAAACGGATTATTCGAGCTAGTAATTGCTCTCCAATACAAGAATCCGCAAATCGGAGCTCAATCCACGAGTCACAAATCACCCTCGTCAGATCAGAATTGGTGTGTAGGTTGTTGGAAAATAGCAGAATGGTCTCTGCGGCTGGCATTCTCAATGTGTTCACAAGGTACGGTTTATTGGTTTCCAGCAGTGACATGTAGTACACAACTTGGTGGTTGGTGCTTAGTGGCGTCCTGGAATTGAAGTTAGGGTGAGGTACAATGTCCGATTCATTTAGTGCCAGGATGTCATTGTGGTTCCCAAAATAGCTGGTAGGGTGTAAAAATACGTATGGCTTGCTTTGAGTATGGAATAATTTTTCGCCAGTAGTCTTACAATGATTGAGCTCATCTGCTAACGCAACTTGAGGATATAGGCCATTGGCTAAAACAAGCTTTAGTATAGTGAGATCAGTGTAGCTGCACGCTGTTGAAGAGCTGATAAGACTTTGAAGTTGGGAAGTGGTGTTTTTGAGCCTGAAGTCAATGTCTCTCATATCGTGCTCCCCCTCATCATCTTCCTTTTCAATCTGCCAGGTGTCTGGCTTGAGGAATTTCTTCCGTTTTTCCGAATTAGCGTCCGAATCAGCAGCTCTCTTCAAACTTTTCAAAAGTTTGACCTCACCATGTCTGAGAGCCCTTTCGCTGCTGCTCATACTTCCAGAGGCTTCTTGAACCCTATCACTGGTGAGTAATCCTGAATCAACGAGGAGATCTTTAAACTGGGAACGTATTTTACACATTTCATAAAAACGTTGCTCTTCGAGACCTCGCTTCTTGCACCATTGTCGAGAGCTTGCCCCATTTCGATTCTTAGCACCTTTCACTTCTAACCATTCTCTGAAGCAGTTCAAAAGAGTAATTGGATCACCATGATCTGACTCGAGATCACTTCTCATTTTTTCACAATCAACGTCTCTATACGCATAATGCGTCAATGGAGACTGAACTGATAAAGCAGCAACAAGAGATAACGTTGGCTCGATTTGATGAAACATAGAGCCTATGATCAACATTTTGCCCAGAGGGATATCTACTGGGAGTTTTGAAAGTAATTTCCCAAGAGTAGTTAGTTTTTCATTAGCTGTCAGTGCACTGTGGTGTTTCAAAGCGGAAATAGTATATTCTATACTCTCATTAGAAGGGGCTTCAATAAATGGAAACTTTCGAGCATCAGGGAGGCCCATAGATATCATCTGCAATAATAAGGACTCCAAAGGAACTCTCTGAATTTCCGGGGAAGTGTAATCCGTCATCGCATTATAATCACTTTCTGTGTAAAGTCTGTAGCAAATCCCTGGCCCTGTACGACCAGCTCGCCCTTTCCTTTGTTCAGCACTTGCTTTGCTCACCCAAAATTCTTTCAGCCTTTGCATTTTGCATGCTGAATCGTAACTCATCTCTTTCACCATTCCAGAGTCAACAACGAATCTAATTCCATCGATAGTAACAGATGTTTCAGCAATATTTGTTGACACAACACACTTCCTCATACCTTCAGGAGGATAATCAAACACTTTGTCTTGTTCAGATAAAGATAGAGAGCTGTGTAGAGGAAGTACAATCCACTTTTTGAACTTTTCGTTGTACTGCTGAATGGCATCCACAACTGTGATGATTTCATTGTAACCGCTGAGGAAAATAAGAACATCCCCTCGCTCGGTCGAGGGAAATTGATGGTCTATCAGCTGCAAAATCCGGACGTATGGCTCTGGATTAATTCTGCCTTTGGTTTTCTCAACTTCAGCGGGAGTTTCAGAAAAATTGACTTTTATCGGGTACAATCGCCCTGGAACCTGAATGACTTGGGCAGCTAGTCCGAAATAGTTTTGGAACAGAGATATGTTTATTGTGGCAGACATGAGGACCACTTTGAGGTCTTCCCTCTGGAGTATGAGACACTTCAGTATTCCTAAGAGGAAATCACCGTGAAGATGGCGCTCGTGGATTTCATCCAAAACGACGACTTCATAGTCGGACAAAAGCGGATCTTGAGCCACTTGGCGCAACAACAAGCCTTCGGTGAGAAAAACTATTGCAGTATCTCTTTGCCTTTTCTTCTCAAACCTGATTTGATACCCGACTTTCTCCCCGAATTTGTTCTGCGTCTCGTAGGCGACTCTTTTAGACAGCGATATGCATGCAAGCCTCCTTGGCTGCGTGCAGGCTATGCTCCTGTAACCTGCGTTCAGCAAATATTGTGGAACTTGGGTGGACTTACCGCAACCTGTGTCTCCCGCGACGATCGTCACACGATTTTCTTTCAACGATTCCAAAATTTCATTTTTAAATTGGTAAATGGGCAAATTTTCTTGGGCTTCCTTCAATTTTTTGGATTTGGCCGCCTTTTCGACTTGTTTGAAATCCAGATAACTGAGCAACGTAATTAGAAATCGTTTCAGAACTTCTTCGGGGAGCCCTCGAGAATATTTTACGGGTGGCAGCACGAGTTTCCTGTGGTTCTCTTCAGTAACAGTAACTTTGGTTTTCAATTTATTCAGCAACGCGTCCTCGTCCATCTTCTTGTTACTGGAAAACGCTCGCTTTTGAACCGCCTGAAATTTTTTAATGAACGAACGAAAGTCTTCAAAATTATCAATCAAATCACGGAGCTGAAATATTTTGGTGAAGTCGTGAAACCGTTTGTCGAAAGTCGTTGAGAGATCGTCCCACATCTTGGCAAAGTTCATTTAAATACTCCAAAAACGATGTAGGAATGACAGCAATTTGTCCACCAAGGTGGAGATTGAAAAACCATCGATTGTTTGAGGAACACGAAAGTACAATTAATTATAATTTGACAACGCGTAAAATCAACGTTCAATGACACAATATTTTGTAAACAGTTCTTCAGGGTTGTTGTTGTTGTTGTTGATATTTATACCGGTCCCTAACGCTAGGTTTATGATATGGAAGTGGAATTAGTTTTGTCCAAATAGATTTTTGACCTGCTCTACCACGCCACTGCGGCTTTCTTGCGGACTTTTTCATCTTCGTTAATATGAGTCAAATTCAGTTAAGATCTAATAAAATCCGAGAAGTTGAACTGATGCAGGGCAGCTCTCGTTTCCTAAAAACGAATAGAAAAATGCTTTATATATAAATAGTTTCAAATTTATCTCACCTGCCAGAGAAGACAGACCCACTCCAACGTCCAAAAATATTACGAATACAACAAGGTTATATCAACAATCCAGGAAACGACACCTCATATGCAAAAGACAATGTTTGTAGACCACCCCCAATACCCATCTCATTTGATTCAACATAAAAAAATACCAGCAAACTATACAAAACATGACCTGACTATAATGGAGCAACGAAAATTTACATTTTCTAGGCAATGCCAGGCAGTTTGGTGCACCATGATGAGTTTAACTGAGGCTGGTTAGAGTGGGATGGGAGGTAGTGCAAAATATGAGCGCACACTAGGGAGAAACAATCACTTTTGCCATATTTCTACGAAGGTCAATTGAAGCAGTAGAATTTGACAACACTTTCACTGTTCTTCACCTAAACGAAGTCCCGCTCCTCTGAGACCCAGCCTATTATACTCAACATTGAAAAGTACCTAGGAAACAACCCCAAACACGATGTAACTGCAATACTTTTTCTGCTCTTTGGGTAGTGAAAAGTAAAATGTGACGCGAACCTGAACATTAATTATATGTCTCTTGCATTCTGTTAACCCATTCAATACGGTGGCCATATTGAGACCCCTATGCAGTATACTGCTTAGTTTTTCATAAACGGCCGTCACTGACGGCACAACTTTTTCTACGTATATGGCTTAGTTAATTTTTGTATGGGCATGAAAAAATAGTTTCAAAATTCTAATGTGTCTAATTAGTGTATTAATTGACGAGCGCCTCGGGGCGCTCGCAGTCATAGCTAATGTGTAGGTAGGCTATCATGCAAAACACAAACGGCTATGACTGCAAGCGCCTCGAAGCGCTCGTCATTTTATACACGAATTGGGCCATTGGAATTTCGAAACAATTATTTCAAGCCAAAAATAATAAATCCATAACGTACTTTCAGAAGGTAAGTTGTATTGAATAAGGTGTAATTATAAAGAGAGGAAAACAATTTTTTGTCAACTTTTTCAATAAAACTAAATAAATTAATTAAAAAAAGTATTTATACAGTGAATAACATAGAAATCGTTCGTAAATTTTTACATAGGTAGTAAATAGTACTTGTAAACATTAAGCAATTAATTTCCATCAACGGTCATATTTTTGTGGAAATTTACAAAACAATTTTCGATACATAAAGCAGGTGTATCAGGACAAGCTGGACAGGATACGAAGAAGTTCCTCGTCAGTCATCACTTTTCTTTGCATTGGCTCACCAACTTTGGGTTGTTTGGTACTGAAAAAATCATTATTACAATGATTATCATTATTAAAAAATCAATACAAATTCATCATCGTTATTTTAATGTTAGTGAAACGTAAAAAATATGCAAACCTTGAAGTTGATGGTTGTGGCTCCTCACTCGCCCTCTATTTTGCTCCTCGAGTACGAACCATCTGCTAAAAAATAAGTACATATTAGCTTATTAAGTAATAAGTTTAAATTATACGTCCAAATGTAAAGATAATGGAGTTTTACTAACCCTAATTTGGGAACTATGCAGTTTCTAAAGGAAACGTCAGATTCAGAAACGGCGAACTGCAGAATGTTGTTAGGAGTAACTGCCAGTAAATAACGGGCTTCCACAAGTGACTAGAACGGTCTGAAGCACATTTGAAACTAAAGAAAACCTTCTCGGGGCGCTCGCCGTCATTGGGTAAGGGTCGGAAGAGCGCCTCGAGGTGCTTGACGTCACCAGGTTTAACATAGTGGAGCGCCCCAGGGCGCTCTCCGTATTGAATGGGTTAAAAGTTGACATTTTCCAAGCGACTCGAGGCAATTGATACGTGACAAGCTGAACCAATGGTGGTTGGAGTGAGACGGGAAGAAACCATAGGTTTTGCAATATTGTACCCTGAGTTTATACGAAAAATACAATTACCTCACTATATTTACTATGATTTCACTGTTTTCCAACTAGAAGCGGTTGTAAACCACTGAGACCAGTCCTATTTGACTCAGCATAAAAAAATACCTAACTTGACGAAATTCCAATATAACTGTTTTTTGCCCATGACAACCACTGGTTTTGCACGATCATGCATTTTTCTTAGAACAGAATGGCCTGAGTGGGCATTTCAGAATCTCCATGCCTTGTAATGTTAAGTCTGAAATTTCGAGGGAAGGTTGTAAAAAACAATGTTCCTGACCAAAAACATAAGTGTTTATATTCCGAATGAATAATAAACCCAAAACAGTTTAGGTGCAGCTCTGAATTGACCTGACACTTGGTTGAACATACCTGTCGCTTACATGAGAGGTTTCAACCAACAATCAGTTAGACCTGTCAAATATAAATGCATGAGTGCTGAAAATCTTAGCCCTCACAGTGCGCAACCTGCCTGATTCATTTTTAAAGGGGCGAAAATAAAGTTATGAGCAATATGCATTCATTAGAAAACGTGTGTGGGTGAGAGGCATGGACTGGTTTTCGATTTTTTCTCGAAAATGTCAGGTATACTTTCGCATTATTTTCTAAGAATCAGCACCTTCTGTTCTGATATAATATTTCTGTAAAAATTCAGTAAATGGTGGGAATCATTGAACATTACGTTTTCTCAAAAGCGGCCTAATACGTATGTGGAAGGTACAGGGAAAAAATCCATCGATGTCACTTTTTCTTCAAAAATGAGTTTGGCAATGATCGCTTCAAAAGAACTACCATGCAGGGAAATAACCAACAATGTCAACCAGTTCACGGAAAGAAGTCAGAGGGAGCCACCAATCACAAAGATAGTTCTTTCCTTGTAAAGTGGACTTTCACCAGCAGCTGGGGTTGTTTTCTAGTGATTCTAGGAACCCAATCTTTTATATTCTTCCTGCAACATCATTTTCCTGTAATTCACGTGGTCTCGTGTACGTTGAACTATCACGTTGTTCCATGTTTAACTCCAATTTTGCACAGGTTTCTGTAATAGTTCGAAGCGTTTCGAATGTCGTCAAATGAGCCTGAATCTCGGCCGTCCATCTGATTCCAAGAAGAGGAAGAAAACCGACCGAATGAGCGAGGTGAGTAACCAGTCGATCAATCAATAGAGAGTATATTTTCCTCAAAATTACAAAAATAATAGTTCTGTGTTAACACACACATCTAGGCAATGGGACATGCCCGTTTTTCCGGGGATAAACTTTCCACTAATCCTTAATATTATGTTGAAGGAAACAACAATGCAAGTAAATAGTGAAGCAAACAGGAACTCCTATAAAAAAGATACAAACTTCAGAGAACTCAATTCGCTATCCTCTAACGATGACCTCAACAGCCATCTTGCTGTATTAATCACAGCCCTCCTATTCCATAATAGAAGGCTTTGACAACCTGAGGAGGGAGCGAGGTTGTTATGCAAACTGGATAACGTTGCTGGTGGCCAAAGCAGTCGAGATAGTCCTGTACACGCCGAGCCGTTCTGTTCATTTCATGGTGTCACAATGAATAAACTCGCAAACGTAAAACAAAGCTTGAGACTTGGGAGTTGCCCTTCTGATAGAAAACGTTCTTCTGCTTACCACAAATTTGATGACGCAACTAGAAAGTCGAAAAAATCTATAACTCCTGCCCTCAGATACTTCCGACCTCCGACTGAAGTTCATTATGAAACTTATTGGCGCTTATTCAATTTCGGTTGGATACCCACGAACTAACATTGCGACGAATTTAATGCCAAAATGAAAAACCTCTATCCAGAAACTGATGATAAAAAAAGAGGTTCATTCTTTGAAGATGAAACGATTTCAATTTCGTTAATATCTGGTGCGTAGCACCACACAACTTTCCGCAAATTCGACGACCTGCTACAAATACACGCGCTATATCTTCATTCTACGCATCTCTACGGAAAAATTTATGCACAACGAAATGTCGGTACTAGTTCCGAGTTATCAAGACTTATGTCTCTCTCCAACAGATAGAGACAGAAATAATGATGTAGAAAAACGTTGTTTTCGACACATTTTCATTTTTATCTCTGTTCAATGGACTGTCAAAGGAACATTTATTGATAACGCTATATAGATATTAACTATTTAAAAACATTCTGTGAGTTTGGTGAAAATTGCTGACGCCGTTTTGCCAAAAAGCCTATTTCGGTCGTATTTCCATGGAGATATTTGGAGAGAAGAAATGTTAGGTATCAACTAGTAAAAGATGATTTGAAAGTTTAATCAAAAAGCGCGAGAAAAATGCGAAGACCCCTAGTTTTTGGTACGAATTCCCCCCTGTCCCCGTGTCGATGGAAATTGCCCATAACCTTATTTTCGCGTCTACAAAAAATAATGAACAAATAAAAAAAGAACTAGCGCGCTCATTTCAGCCGTTCTTCCCCAAACCGAACTACAGACACACATCCCGACCACTTGCCAGAATTAGGTTTGACTCAGATCTGAAGAAACCAAAATTTGTTTTCTGACACGATCATTAAAGTAAAAAAGATGAAAAATATGGTGAGTAGCTCACGATTGGAGAATTTTCCTTCATGAGTATTACGTGAAAAAATGAGCATTCAAAATACAAGAGCTGAAGGTGGTGAACCTTCTTCTGCCAGTCTTCTATACCATCGAGCTATTGTAGGTAGCATTATTGTTGCCAGATCACAACCTGACTCAAATTTGACACCTGGGGAATTCAAGCGGTGAGTGCTTTCCTTTATTTTCCCCTTTAAGTACCTACCCAATCATACAATATTAATTGTATCAATCACCCCCCTAGCGAAGGCCAACGACAACGACATACTGAGCCTCATGGCATTTTGTGCACCATCAGCAGCAAAGTTTTTGAACCCTTCCCACACGAACAATAATTTTCTACCCATTTCGGTTGATGAGCGTCATCAACACCATGAGCTCTAAAACAGTTCTATAATAATATTATTCAGTACCTATGGCCTCCGAATGAGGTAGCACAGACATAGATGGTTCTTGTATGTTCAGCATGACGATGATGGTTTTTTTCAGTGAACATATGGGAGTTATCCACAAATTTTCTCTGTCAGCTATCTGCCTTTTACAAAATGAAGTTTTGAAGTCTCATACACATTTCCTGCGCATGTATGGGGATTTTAGAAGAAGAAAAAATTCATTTGTCCCAAACCTTACACTCTAAATTGGTTTCAAAGTTGCAAATACGTTTTTCTCAATTTCAAAATAGTGTGACGACGGGTTTTCCCCTGTACCCTTCATATACATGCTAGATCATACAGGAAGTTGAGTGTTGGTACTCACCAGATGTTTTTCAATTTTCTCTTTACTGAAGAAGAGATTGAGCGAAGGAGGATATGTATTCACCTTGGAACAAGTCTGAATTATTGCCAAACGGGTTCTTGAGGAGGAAAGTGGGTTAACTCGTAACGAATATCACTAGCAGAAAATGTTTAGTTTATTCTTAATGTATAGCTGCATTTACTCTAATCTGTAAATCTAAGAAGAGTTTTGAAAGGCGGCCAGGCTTAACTTTGCGCATTCTTGCAGCCATGAAATCACAGAACAAGTCAATCTCCTCTAACTCCCTCCCATGCTTCACCCTCCCTGAACTGCCCTTGCCCGATGAATTGGGATCGGCTACTCCATTCTGTGACGATGATGCATTATTCTTCGGCTTCTTCTTCCAGTGTTGCTTTTTTTTCCCTTTGAATTGTTCGGTTGTTGCTGATGTGCCAACAGGATAATCGCCCTGCAAATAACCAAATTCGAGTTTCAAAAATTACGCATTAGTAATAGTTACAGCCTGAGAGCAGAAGATACTGTGTCGTTTCTGACCTAAAGAGGCCTAAGAAGCAAAATTAAATATGATTCAAAATGTGAAATGACAACACCTAGTTTTAATTTCTGAACAAATTTGTCACTACTAAGCCTTTTTCTCATGACTAGTAAGACGCTGAATGTTTAATGGTGAACTCACTGAATATTGCACTAACGTGTAATGCATTTTGAAACGAATTAATGACCTTAAAATAAATATGGTGCCTCTTACCTGCTCTTCGGTGTTTTTAGGTGAGAATGGCTCATTAGATTCTTGATCCTCTGTCTCAGGGTTGGGGTTAGTTTTGTTCATTAGGTTCTGCAGAGCAAAGAAACAAGTTCTGATGTACTTGTTTACAACTCAAATAAATTTTACAACTGAGACTAGCTGGCTCATTGCTTAATATAAGAGAAAAAAACAGCACATTTGCAATTTGCACAACACACCAAACATTAGGTGAAATGTAGATTCGTTGTTATTGGGACACTTGGTCTATGTCTAAATTTGTCTACGGGGTGTTGTTAGCTCCACATAGTGGCAACTTAACACTAAGTTCTACATTGTCAACTTTTCCAACGCTGGTGGGGGGATGGATGTCGTGTTTCGACATTTCTGCCCACAAGCAAGTGCGATGGTTCAAAGTTACACCCACTCCTAAGTAGGAGCCCACCCTCAAAGGCAATATCACTGGAAGTTGCTCGAGGTCAATTGTACAAGCAGTTGATGACGTGTGGGACCAAACATCACATGGATAGTTGATGATTCTATGATTTACTAATGTGAACTACATATATTTTTGAGGCGGGGATGGGAACACGACTCTCCAAATTAAGTTCTCCAAAAACAATAGAGAAAGAGAGGCTTTCAAAAGGTTTCTCAAAACCAAGAGCCAATTTGAATTTTATCCAAAATTAATTCATCCCCCCACCCCCTCTTAAGAGAATAAAGAGGTAACTGAAGCTAAGTTATACATTTCCAATTCATTCAGAACTGTATAACACCTCCAAGATGGCGCAGATGATCATTCTCATCGTGAACCTACAAGGAGGCTAAATGCCCAATCTATGCTGCATCCTTAACTCGTCCAATTGCCTCACCCCCCAACTTTTTACTTTCCACTACCCGAAGGGGAAGGAAAGTGTTGTAATCGTGTCAAAGGTTTTTTGCCAGAGTTTTACGTTTTGAGACCTACTGAGTCTAAAAAACCTAATTTCGGCGCATGGTCCATGTGTGTGTCTAGTTTGAATTGGGGGAGAACGGCTGAACCGATTGAGCTGGTTCTTCTTTTGTTTTGTTCGTAATTTTTTGTAGACACCAACATAAGTTTATGGGCGAGTTCGGTCAGTGGGAAATGGGTGTAGGGGACGAAAATGACCAAAAACTAAGGTTTTTCGCATTTTTCTCGAAAACGTATCAACGATTTTGATTAAACGTTCTAATTATCTTCTACTAGTTAGTAAAAAAATGTTTCTCTAGAAACGCGTTGAATGAAGATATAGCACCCGCATATGTAGCTGTTAAATGCATAAAAAGATGTTTACCGGCTGCGCTCAACCGGATGAATATGTACATAGCATGAATGGTGTTTATTTCCCCCACAACCTGTACTCGCTCGTCAGAAGTTACCTGACAGACAGAACTGCTACGATCGAAAGTAGGCATGTCTCCGTCCGGAGAAAGATTGAGAAGGGGTGCCCACAGGGCTCGGTCCTTGGACCAGCACTCTGGAATGCCTTCTTCGAAGGTCTTCACAGGAAACTCATGGAGACTGACTGCGAGCCGTACGCCTATGTGGATGACTTGACTGTGCTGATCTTTGCAGAGTCAGTCCGCCAAATTGAAGAAAAAACCCACCACGTGCTCCGCACTGTCAACCAATGGTGCGAGCATGTCAAGATGCAGGTGGCTGAGGAAAAAACCCAGCTAATCCTCTTGAAGGGGAAAGTGAATAATCCACCCACAATACGCTTTGGCGGCCACAGGCTCCTTCTTGAAAAGCACGTCAAGTATTTAGGAGTGAATATAGGTGAGAGGTGGGGTTTCAACCAACACCTCCAGTCCCTTAAAGGCACTACCATTGCAAGGTTTGCCTCACTGCGCGCCATTGCTAAGGCCACTTGGGGTGTGTGTTACCATGACACCATCCTCATGTATAAGGCCATCTATTTAGGTGTGATTGGCTACTGCCCCGTTGTCTGGGGTAGCAAACTAACAGTCAATCAAAAGAGAGTATTGGCCCAATCCCAGAGAGCTGCGCTCCTGTGGATCACCAAGGCCTACAAGACTGTATCAACGGAAGCACTCCAGGTGATCACTGGTCAGTTACCAGTTGATTTGGCTGTGGAGTGCATGATTGACAAGTGGAGAGTGAAACGGGAGCTTCCCCTGCTTTGGGCTGAACTCCGTGCGGATCTCACCACAGAACAGAAACTTGCCGCCATCGATGAATGGGCTCTAGAGAAATGGCAAGCGAGATGGGAATCCTCGTCAAAGGGGCGTGATACGTATGAGTTCTTCCCCAACATCCGTGAACGTCTTTCTAGAAAATGGGTTGAGCCAGACCACTGGACGAGCCAGTTCCTCACGGGACATGGTGACTTCAATGCGCGGCTCCACTTCTTTTCTCTGAAAGACTCTCCATTATGCACGTCTTGTGCCTCCAGTGCGGAGGAAACAAGAAACCATGTGCTGCTCCACTGTAGTTTCTACAACAGTGAGCGACGGTTGTTGGGAGGGCAAACGAACTTAGCAGCATTGACTGCTTCAAAGCAAGCCTATAACCATTTTGCAAAGTTCGCAAAGAAGGTAATGGCTAAGAAACGTGGTTATAGTTGATCAGTCCTTTTTAAACTTGCCACCCAAGTAAACAGTAAGATCAGGTAGGGAACCAGATTAAGAACTACTCCCAGATGGTACGGGATTCCTCAGGTGGTCACCTCCGCGCGGTAACACACGGGCAACAGCTCTCTACGGTGAGACTGGCTAACGACCAAATACCTGCGTCTGAGTTCGGTGGATGCTGCAGGGGCCGGCCTCTTGCATATTAGCGAAACCGCAACTTCTATGACTGATATAACCCTCGTCGAGGGTTTGGGTACAGTCATCAAATAAAGAAACAGACCTGTTTATTTCCAGGAATCTCTGAAACAAATATTTTGTCTCCCCTCCCCATCAAAGTAAGTGATGGTAAGTATAAAAAAATGTTTGGCAAATAACAGTTTTTTGCCAAAGTTGATACGTACAACTATGTAAGTGAATTTGAAAATCATCTCCGACCCCAACTGCGGAGTATATGGCTCTGTAAAGATTTCCGAAAAATTGTAAACCCTCCCTCCCTCTTAATATTATTCAAAGGTGGGATTGGTGAATGTTTTCTGGATATTTTGATATTGAACAACCCTAGAACCCTACAACCTCATTAGAGGGAAGCTGGTTAGTATAAAACAAAAATATCAGGTGCGCCGCATCACACAAATTTCTTTAGCTCTACATAAATTCACTGGTTTCCATGGATTTTGCTGCTAATTCAATTTATTTTTCACTCGGTTCATTTGAAATTGGTAAAACACCACTTCACCATGGCAGAAATCGGTAGAAGTTACAGTTCCGGAATTCATTGTGCTGCTCTTACTCCCACCATACCCACCATTGAGGAATTGATACACGGAGTTGATGAGACTGTACACACGATTTTTATGAAAAGGATAATAATCACTTTTCCCGAGTTTTGAGGTAACAACTTTTGGAAATGGTAGTTAGTGAAACAGCGGCGGTTGAAATTTGGAATAGTCCCTATGTGTCTTATGAGCAATATTAAATTATCATTATGATAGACACATAATTGAAGTACCACATAGATTTGTACTAATTTCTGAGCGGAGTTCACAAGGATAAAGATGCGCTAAAATCGATTTTCGTCGAAATGTTCGATAATTTATTGAGCTACTCTCGTAATTTCCCCACTGGCATTGTCCCATTAGGAGCTGTCCATACAAAAAAATTAATTAAAAAAGTTCGAGCAGTTTTTGAAAAATAAAATAATTTGGCGTTTTGATCACTGATAAACTATAGTTAGTTTTGGGCAGATTTTTTTCATATCCTTATTTTGGCATCCCATGGTGACGTGCTGAGTAGATATCCAGTATGAGCTGATTTGGTTCAGCCGTTTTCTCTCAATTGCGTTCACAGACACACAGTGTTTATCAGACTCGGTAGGGTCGAAAATGTTTGAGATCTTAGAACTTTTTTTAAAATTTTTCTTCTTCAGCCGATTCCTCTCTACTTCGTAGAGCCAAGGAAAGTTAAAACGCTGAAAATGATTATGTTCGTAAAATGACTTAGTCCCCCCTCCACTACCAAAGAGCACGTGATAATATAGTTGAAAAACATCCTCAATAGCAACCACCACCAAATCTTGAAAAGTCGGGAAATAGTAGTGAACAATTACAATAATTTTGATGGCCCCTCACCAACTGGAGTATTAGGAATTAATAATATTTTCGACAATTTTCAAATAACCAACTCCAATAATAATGCACAAATAAAACACAACCTCCGCCCTACCAGCCAAAATTAAATCAATATAAGTGATTGTTTTCAGGAAAAGATGGTAGGTAGGGTGAGTAATAGGATACACATCGGGAAATGACTAGTTTCGGGAAAAAATAGAAGGAACTGGAGTGTCATAGGCCTTCAGAGGGTGTTTCGGGCATCATCCCTCATCTACAGTGATGTCATCACTCAATTTCAGCCAGATCTTTTCAATTATGGGAAAAGTGAATCACGACTCTCTACGTTGAATACGGATTTTCGAAAATTAACAAACGAGACCGTGGATGAGTAATTAAATCCAACCATTCAAATAAATAGCTGTTCTCTTGGTATATGCGGTTAGGGAATACGGATAAATAACCGTAGACCAGAGATTAAGATCTCGGCAACCCCCACCCCTCTCGTACGATATTAATATAGGATGAAAATCAGATTCACGATTTACATTTCTTTAATCGTCTTCACCAAGTTATTCATTTCATAGCCGTAACGTTAAGGTATCCTTCAATTAAATAGAACGAATTAATTTACGTTCAATTTCGAAAACGCGTTTTTAGTAAAAACGAACAGTTGGTTGATTAATTTCAAGTTATGCACAGCCAATTCAATGTGTGAATGAGTCAGAAGTTTCCTTGTCTCCAGTCGAATCGAAATAACCGAATAAAGATTATTTAAAGACACACTCTCAACAAATAATGGGATTTTAGTTTGAAAGTATCGACGGTTTTATGTTATT
This sequence comes from Pachypeltis micranthus, assembly GCA_020466155.1. NCBI lineage: Eukaryota > Metazoa > Arthropoda > Insecta > Hemiptera > Miridae > Pachypeltis > Pachypeltis micranthus. The sequence goes on from CM035769.1 coordinate 49,380,183, forward strand.
CTAAGAAGATTGGTGTTTTCTTCGGGGAAGCAAAGACAATTGGCGATTAGGCTCCCTGGGATGAATCACCGCCGCGCGGCGTCAAGCTCAGCCCCCATCCTCTCCCTCCATCACACCACCACAACCAACGAATGTTTCAAGGATTTTGTTCGCCCGACAAAATGTGGGTGAGATTTAAGTGATGGAAATAGTATGCCTTATTTTAATTACTGATGATAATGAACGAACTGCTAATGTGAACAAATGAAAGAGAATGTTTCATAATCACAGGTGTTAACTTTATTAGGGAGAATCGTAGTTTAAAGCTGCTAGAAACCTCTACATTAACTCCTCCCAGTTTAGAAGTAGTTTAATAATCGCAAAGATCATGCAAAATAATTTCGACGCTTCTAACAAGCCATAAGCGTGACGGTGCAGTTAGCGTTGGTTAAGCCTTACCTGTGCGTCCGAACTTTCAACAATAGCGGAGGCCATCAGGACTGGAGTACTGTAATTACAAAATGAGTAATACTGAAATAAAACAGTACGGAAACAACCGTATAAATGGGGAGTTTACTTATTACTAGGATAAACGGATATACAATATAAGAGAAGTGCAATGGGCTGGGCGGGTTCACGACGATTGGCCTATCACATTCCTTATCGAAGTTCGACTCGTTCTCTCACCACAATGTACGAGGAATTTCTTCTTCTGTTCCCTTGGAGATTGGACGTTCCGGCCCATTCCTTTGAATATGACCAGGAGCCGTCGTTCCAGGAGCAGCGACATCTCTGTCCGATTCACTGCTACAATCGAACGTTTGGTTCCAGAAGCGGTTCATTTTTCCGAACTGGCTCCGACTTGGAGCCGTTCATCGTCTCCAAGACCGCTCTCTCTAGCGAATCACTATCGGACCTTTCCCCGCCGTAACATCTCTCGTTCAGTATCGTGCACGTTCGGCCGCCGATTTCAAGTCAATGTACGTTATGTGAGTGAGATCGCTCAGAATTATTTTGAAGATCTAAGCTGTAGTTTCCTGTCAAATTCTAACGATCACTACCCAATTCGTTCTCCGTCAGATGGATTTCTCTCGCATGAGAATGAAGCAATGAGAGATTTAAGGGGACGTGACTGTGACTAGCCGACGGTTCCCAGGTGCAAACAGACCTATCAAAATTATCGATCCGCACTTGGTCTAATGGGCCAAAATGCTCTAAAAAGTGTCATTATTAGAAATAGAAGTTTCCAAAAACTGAGACGGAATACCTTTTAGCAATATAATCAATTTTCATCCTCACCACCATGCTGAACGGGGATATCAAACTCATATTCTTCAAGCCATAAACGTTCGGGGTACTTGCGGAAAACTCAACTCTGTTTAATTAAAGAAGTGAGTTTCACATTTAACCAGTGCCACTACAGTGGGTTTCCATCAAGCGAACGACTGGACGAGTTCCATTTAATTTAAGCCTACTGGGAGGCAGAAAGGAAAGTTACGTACTCAGTTGACTTTTCTACGAATCGTGTGCGTCTATGAACACGATTGAGCGAGAGCAACTAGAGCAGTCATCCCCCAACAGATCCTACTCACAAGACCAGCGTTGTAGCCCAAAACTATCTGCAACAGGAGCCATGAACACTTCTTTAATAGATGTTCTATTGAATATCTCAACCCTTCACATACACGAGGCCTTGGAGTGGTTAGGCTTTTGCAGACCAGTACTACCTTCACCAGCGCGATGGCAATCATCCAAGGAACAGTTCAGAACAGAACAGGATCAGTTCAAAATAGAAGATGCAGCACTCTTTGCTACTGACGTTATGCCCAGGTCAATGAATTTTTAGCTGCTATTCAGCGTCTACATCAACACAGGAATGGTGGAGGGAGGTTTGTTTCTACCTGTGGTGGACGCACTGTTATGGTTCTGTAATGGGGGAATGGCTAGACTGCGCATTGCAAGAGCCAATTCAAGCCTTATAAGAGCCGCACAATACATTTTCGGTTCGTGACACATTTTACTTTCCACTACCCAAATGGCGAGGAAAGTATTGCAATTATGTAGTGTTTCCTAGGTATTTTTCGATGCTGATTCGAATACCATGGGTCTATGATGTGCTCTGCTTGGAATGAACAGGATAGGTCACAATCATAATATGCAAGAGAGTAATAAACTGTGTAAAAGGAACTCGCATGTGAGATATGCGCTGCATAAGGCAACTACAGCCCTTTGGGCTTGTAGGAGGCTGTGCAGCAAATCCTGGGGCATAACTCCAAAAATGATGGAGTGGCTCTTTAAGGGGATAATAAGGCCCCGCGTTACGTATGCCTCCACGGTGTGGTGGAAGGCGACACGCCGGCTGGCAGTACAAGGAAAACTCCAACAACTGCAGCGGCAGGCGTGTCTTGCTATCACAGGGGCCATGGGTACATGCCCTACTGCTGCAATGGAAGTCCTTCTGAACATCTCACCTCTACATATACACATCCAGAGGACCGCCTACCTGGGGGTGGCAAGGCTTTTGCAGACAGGGAAAATTTCCACCAGGGCTAAGGCGAGCCTCCACAGAACAACCAAACAGTTTGAGATAGAAGAGGCAGCAGTCCTTGCTACTGACGTCATGCCAGAGCAGAAGAATTTTCGGCTGCCATTTAGCGTCAGCGTTCACTCACGGAACGGTGGGAGAAGGAGACATTCCGGACCGAGGTGGGCGCGCTGCAGTGGTATACCGATGGTACAGTTAAGGAAGGCCGAGCAGGGCTGGGCATTGTAGGGCCTAACTACAGTCTTGCAAAGCCGCTGGGGAATACGCCACGATATTTCAAGCGGAAATCCTAGCCATAAAGATCTGCGCAGAAGAGATCCTGAACAAAGGACTCAAAGGCAAGCGGATCTACATTTTCTCAGACAGCCAGGCCGCCCTAAAGGCCATTGCAGCCTATAGTTTTAGGTCTAAGCTGGCATGGGAATGCCTCCATGCGCTCAAGCAGCTCGGCGCCCGTAACAGGCTCTCCCTCATTTGGGTGCCGGCTCACAGGGGGCATGAGGGCAATGAAAAGGCTGACCGCCTTGCGAAAAGGGGTACAGAAACCCTACCCATTGGGCCTGAGCCACACGTGGGATTGACGAAAAGTCACCTAAACCGTCTGGTTGCTCGATGGGAGATACAGGAAAATGGCGCCCATTGGCATCGCCAGCCACGACTACAACAGGCAAAAACTTGTAACGCCTTCCTGTCAAAGGGCTAAGGCGATGCTGACACTCTCCAGACAAGATCTGAGAGTACTGATAAGCTTCCTCACCGGGCACTGCCCACTCAGATATCACCTCAACAAGATGGGCATCTCAGAGGCGGTGGAATGCAGACTTTGCGGTGAGGAGGATGAGACAGCAGAGCATATCCTATGTGAATGCCCTGCTCTGGCAGCAAAACGCTTTGAATACTTCGGTCAGGGGACCACTGAACCCCAAACCGTAGCGGATTCTGCGGTGAAGGACATACTCGGCTTCCTAAGGGGGGCGGGTATGTACGACGCCTTCTACTAAGAAAGGGCCAGTGTCACAATAGGCCCATATGTGGCCGCAGTGACAAAGGGACTTGTCCCACACGCCCTCGGATAAAAAAAAAAAAATAAACTGTTGAGCAATAATTTGTAGCACTTTAGTTTATTTTGAGATCGCGAGCTACTGATCAGTACCAAACTTTTCTTCCTTGTAAAGATGTCTGTAAAAACTTGGTGAACGAATACAAAGTCATGAAATAAAATTAGATTTACAAAAATTGACTTTCACCAAACTCACACGCTGTTTTCAACTAGTAAATATGTTCATCTGGCAGCCCACTCAACAGATATCTATAAAAAATGTTAATAAGTTCCACACTCACTGCATAACTTCTGGTATGTATCCGCGGAATAGAGATATAAGCATAGACGAGATTCGTTGAATAACAGCAAGTGCACTGAATTCCAACAGTCCCTTCAAACTGAGAGGCGCTATTGGGATGTTCAAAAATGCCGTGGCAGACAGAAGGATTGGGTGATTGAGGTGTCCCCCAGTCTACACAAAAAACTAGAGGCAGCAAGGCACCTCCAAATAGCCTGGCAGCGGTGCGCCATCCCCAAGTACCCACACAGTGTTACAAATGCCAGCGTTATGGCCTCCTGGCAGTGGCCTGTACGAGACCTGTTGTGTGCGCCTTGCCACATCTGAGCAAGGAATGCAAGCGTGAGGCTCCCCTCAAGCGTGCCAATTGCGTTGAACGCAAATGCCAACAGGTCTCACACTCTACACATGCTGTACCATTCGTCAGCGAGCGATTGCCCTCCAGGAGCCACGAGTGGACTATGAATAGGTTAAAAACAGTTTGAATCCTTCAGCACAACACAAATAAGAGTTCCCCAGTTATGGCTGAGTTGCTGCAAAATGCACTAAAGAAACGCTCTTAGTCTGGGATCGCAGGCACGAGTGGTGGCTGGAGCAAGAACGTGAGCCAAGGCAGCAGTGGCCTGCAATGACTCGTCCATAGACATGCTTGCACTCACCCACCTGAACAGCCAGCACTTGGCCGCTGTGCTCATCCGAGCTGGTGGCTTTGAGCTGATTGTAATATCATTTTACAGGCAATTTGGCGCACCAGTTGCCAACAGCCTTCAACCACTCGAGCGGGCTCTAGCAGGCCTATCAGGACAACCCTGCATAATCTGTGCTGATGCAAACGCCAGATCACCATTGTGGGGATCCCCAACCCTGGATGGGGTGGGCGATGCGTATATAGAGCTGCTCACCAGGTACAACTTATGACTGAGGCGACCTATGATGGTCTGGGAGGAAGGTCGTGTATAGACGTCACAGCCGTGTCTCACACCCTGCTACTCAAATTGCAGGGTTGCGTGTTGTACCAGGTGCAACGCAGAGCGATCACATGGTTATTGACTTTGCCATCACGGATGACAACATCCTCTGCAAAGACACGCGTGAAAAGCGATTCTGCGCAAAAAATGCTGACTGGCCACAATTCTGTAGGGTACTGGAAGGTGAACTGCGTGCCGCAGACACCAACCTAATAGTGCAAGCATCCACACCTGAAGAGGTGGACAGCAAAGTGGACATATTTACCACAGCACTGCACTCTGCTGGGCTCTGTACTTGGGCAACAGAAGCACAGGGCAATCAAAGTCCCATGGTGGACTGAGGAACTTAATCCCCTCAAGCAAAGTGTAAATAGAGCCAGAAGGATGTACCAAAACACTCGTGACCCTGATGCCAGAGCAACACTCCGAACTGTCTTCCTCCAAGAGAAGAAGGCCTTCCACCGTGCCATCAAACGAGCCAAATGGCAAGGCTGGCGAAATTTTGTGGAAGCGGAGAGCTCTGAGAACCCCTGGGGCAGACATTACAAGTCCTCCATAGGTAAAGCAAACGTAGAGCAGGTCTTAGCTGCAATGCAAAATGAGTCAGGCTGGGCCTGCAGCATCGAAAGTTCACTGGAAACCCTCCTTGAGAAGGCGTTCCCAGATAACCAAGTGGCTCGAGACACTGACGCCCAGAGGGCAGGGCAGCAAGGGAGCTGATCATGGACCCCCCGAACGAGGACGACATCCCATTGTGGACAACTGGCGACCTCGGCAGGGCCCTTGCGCACAACAGATCTCCTGGGCCAGATAAAATAGAAAGCAATATGCTAAGGAAGGCTGAGCGGACAATCTCCAGCGGCCTCCTTAATTTATTTAATGACTGTCTGCAGGTTGGACAGTTCCCCACTTAGTGGAAGTCTGCGCGTGTTGTCACTCTTCAAAAGGGAGGCGACAGCAATCAGTCAGACCCGCGATCATGGAGACCACTCAGCCTTCTTTCCATATTAGGCAATACACTAGAAATCTTGATGTTGCAGTCCCTCGAAGGAGTCTTTGGCCGCAACCTCACAGGCAGGCAATACGGGTGTACCAAAGGAAGGTCCACGCAGGATGTCATTGTCAAAATTTGGCGTGTTTCCCTGCTGGCACTGGCTAAGTACGTCGTAGCAGTTCTGATTGACATCAGAGGAGCGTTTGACAACCTTTGGTGGCCAGCACTCCTTAATGAGCTCAAAGGTAGGGGAATCCCCCGCAACCTGTACTCGCTCGTCAGAAGTTACTTGACAGACAGAACTGCTATGATCGAAAGCAGGCATGTCTCCGTCCGGAGAAAGATTGAGAAGAGGTGCCCACAGGGCTCGGTCCTTGGACCAGCACTCTGGAATGCCTTCATCGAAGGTCTTCTCAGGAAACTCATGGAGACTGACTGCGAGCCGTATGGCATGACTATGACTTTGTGGATGACTTGACTGGGCTGATCTTTACAGAATCAGTCCGCCAAATTGAAGAAAAAACCCACCACGTGCTCCGCACTGTCAACCAATGGTGTGAGCATGTCAAGATGCAGGTGGCTGAGGAAAAAACCCAGCTAATCCTCTTGAAAGGGAAAATGAATAATCCACCCACAATACGCTTTGGCGGCCACAGGCTCCTTCTTGAAAAGCACGTCAAGTATTTAGGAGTGAATATATGTGAGAGGTGGGGTTTCAACCAACACCTCCAGTCCCTTAGAGGCACTACCATAGCAAGGTTTGCCTCACTGCGTGCCATTACTAAGGCTACTTGGGGTGTGTGTTACCACGACACTATCCTCATGTATAAGGCCATCTATATAGGTGTGATTGGCTACTGCCCCATTGTGGTGTAGCAAACTAACAGTCAATCAAAAGAGAGTATTGGCCCAATCCCAGAGAGCTGCGCTCCTGTGGATCACCAAGGCCTACAAGACTGTATCAACGGAAGCACTCCAGGTGATCACTGGTCAGTTACCAGTTGATTTGGCTGTTGAGTGCATGGTTGACAAGTGGAGTGAAACGGGAGCTTCCCCCGCTTTGGGCTGAACTCCGTGCGGATCTCACCACAGAACAGAAACTTGCCGCCATTGATGAATGGGCTCTAGAGGAATGGCAAGCGAGATGGGAATCCTCGCCAAAGGGACGTGATACGTATGAGTTCTTCCCCAACATATGAGAACGTCTTTCAAGAAAATGGGTTGAGCCAGACCACTGGACGAGCCAGTTCCTCACGGGACATGGTGACTTCAATGTGCGGCTCCACTTCTTTTCTCTGAAAGACTCTCCATTATGCACGTCACACACGGGCAACAGCTCTCTACCGTGAGACGACCAAATACCTGCCTTACCTCCACAGGTCTGAGTTCGGTGGATGCTGCAGGGGCCAGCCTCTTGCATATTAGCGAAACCGCAACTTCTATGACTGATATAACCCTCGCCGAGGGTTTAGGTACAGTCATTGAATAAGGAAAAAGAACTGTTCAAAAATGCCGTTTAATATTCCAAGTTCGGGCGTAGCGTTTTTCCTTTCAATTTACTCCTTTTTGCTATTTAATACAAAAGGGCGAAACACAACTTTCCCCTCTCTGCTGCTCAGTACTTCTTAACTCTTCGCAATGAGGCTTTTACGGCGTGTGCGGCTTTGGCGAAAGAAATCAGTACACCTGTGCTTAGACTATAAAAAAAAAGAAAAGCCTTGCTGGAACCGAAGGCAGGCCTGTCACAGGCCCTACCTTGTTGCGAAGACCCAACACTTTTATATAGTCGTTGAGTCTGAACATATCCCATGAGAGCTTTCTGATGGTTGGTTTCGTAGTTCTAAAGAAAGTCATGGAACAAAGACATGACCACAATTGACAATTGTAAAATATCAGATCCCAAGCTGAAAACTTTCACCCAGTTTCGAACTGTCTTAGGTCGATCGTATTTACTTGATTGAACGAAGTTCGTAAGTTCCATGTGCGTAAAAACACTTGAAAATGGCAATACGTTAATTCTCTCACTCATACGAGGCTAGAATTAGACAATAGGCGCCCCAAAAAACAATACTGTTCGGCGCAAGGTTTTCAACTAGCGCCTTAGGCCTAGTCAGATCGCACTTTCAAAGCAGCTAAAAGTCACATAATTGAGGAGGAAGGTCGAAGGAAATAACGTTGACGTCAAAAGGCAGACTGATATTTCGAAAATTAGGCACAACAAAATTGTCTCTGGTAATAACAAAATCGACGTCCAAAAACAACTATTTTGTGTACAGATGCCAACTATACACTCAGTAATTAATGATGAACGTTTTGAAAAGGTAAGATGGTGGGGAGGGAGTGAGGAGTAACATTCCTTCAAGTTCGAAGTATAGAAAGAAAAAAACCACTTAGCACGTCAATTTTCTCGAGGAGTTAGGTTAAAAATAAAAGTAAACTATTCTTAAAAGTATAGTACGTAGACCTGAAACATAACGTCAACTCTCGGTGTATGAAAACAACCGCTGGGATCTCCTCCTCCAGATGCATCAATCCAGGCTGCTGCTAACCTGCCAACCTACTAGCTTTGATTTTAAGGACAAATTTGGGAAGGGTCAAGGGATGGGGAGAAAGGGCGCGATAACGTCACCAGCCTCGTCTCAAGGCAGACTCGCTAGGGGGGAAGAAAGTTAAAAGGTAAGGGGTGTGCTGAAGTGGAATTTGCGGTATTATTTACAAAACGGCTCCAACTTGAAGTCAAAAATCCCTAAATTGCAAGTTCAATAACTCAGTTCTTCGATATTTTGAAAAGTTTAAAAATGAAAAATGCCCCATTAGAACAAAATTAAGCTGCCGCTTCCACTTCCATTCCAGCAGTTTCTTCTTTCACTGCCTTCTTCTTTTTCTTCTTGCCAGATTTCGGATTGGCAGATAAATTGAGCAGAGCCTGTAACGGAGAAACAAGGTTAGGGAGAGAATCATCAGACTTGTAGGATGGGGTCTGTGGTTCAATGTGGCAGCTCCTAATGTCCTCTGTGAGTATCACTCTTCAACCTACGTCTTGAGAGCTGGGCGTGTATATGGGGCATCTGAGACAAATTAACATGTTCTCTCTCACTAGTCTTATTTATTTTGACAATTCTGTAGTGCCCACAGCCCTTCTGACTGTCCCACAAGTGGGATATGCACCGCAGCTAGGTGACCTATTGTACCAGTCCTAATGTCTTACAGGTCGATGCCTAGCCTCTTGAGGAAAGCCAGGAGTTCCCGCAAGAGTTTTCGTTGGTATCCATCCTGGAAGAAGTGGCACCAAAGACCAAAACTCGCTCTCTCTCAAGTCTCCGGCACTGGGCCAGGACATGGTAGGGAGGCTCCTCATCCATGCCACACCACCTGCATCGAGGGGTGTCAACTATACCCATAACATACACGTGTTTGTTGATTCTGCAGTGCTCGGTTATGATCCCAACAATCTGCCTTAAGTTGTTTCTCTCCATACTCAGAAGGTTGTGTCTTACCTCACCTGATTGCTCTGAGACAAAGACCACGTCTGGCCAGAGGTTGGCCCTCTCATATCCAATGAACCCCTTATGCCCAGGAATCCAATGCACGCTAACTCTATCCGCACTTGCTAAGGAGTTAAGCCACATCCCGCACTCTCACACCAGTTGTGACGTAGTGCAGAGGTTCATCAGCGCCTTTCACAACGCTCGACTACCTATCATTATGTTGATAGTTCTGTTGCTACAGCCTCTCTCATCCTTTATGATTGCCCTGGCGATAATAGCATATATCTCTGCTTCAAAAAACCTAGGGCCTAGGGCAATGAATGTGCGTCCCACTCCTTCCAGAGCCACTTATCTGTGTCCTAATTTGCATTTCAATCCAACATTGTGATTGTACTTTGCAAAAGGAATAATTTTATTTTTTCCTTCAAGCAGGTCTACATTTTCATATTTCGATCAGCTTTCCAAAAATGATTTTTTATTAGGTTTTCCATGGTATGTTTGTGAACGTTCCTTGCACTTCAAGTTTCTCACGCAATTCTCATTCACACTGCTTTGCCGATGAACGAATTTCAAACCCTAATATCCATACTTTACCTTCCAGGTTCATTCATTTTATAGTGATATTGACATGAGTATTTAAAATACAGGTAATTTAGTTACTCGATAACTGTGTCACAATCATGAGGAAACTAACTGGCAGAAATTGTGTAGCAAATGTGTCATTTAATCTGTACAGTAATTAGTAAATAGAGCTATTTTTTATAGTAGCTCCCCATTTGTCCAATTTTTATTACTTGTGATGAACAATTGAAAAAATAATCAGTTGAAATGATGTTGTGCGCAAAATTAAACTGTTACCCTCATTTCTAATTTTGAGACAGTCACAACATTTATAAGTTCTTCTCTCTTATGAACAATTGATTGTAAATAAGAACAGTAAACAATTGTGGATGAGTTGTTCTGGTGGTTCGTTGTGAACCTTCTCCTAACACCTTAGTGGGTTACCGAAGTCACAGAGAGAGAGAGCAATACAAAATAAGACCCCCATTAAATGTACAAACCATATTTTAGAATTACCCCTTGTGACAGAGCAACCATCATTAGATGACATATAATAACGTACCTTAAGTTCAGGATCCTCTATACTGTGTTCAGATTTGTATTGGAGGTGATTGAAGGGCAATCCAGTTATTTTATGCGGCCCGTTGGGCATCAGAAGAACAGTAAATTTAAATTGCGCAACTATTTCACCTGAAACAGAGAGAAAGATTTCATAAAATTATCTGTCACTTGAAAACAACGCTGACTTTTCACACCACTTCTTCTCACTCAGCTAGTTTTTCGACCAATCCAACCATAGGACTAGAAATAAGGTTTTGAAAAGTAACACAGACTGCAGTTAGACTGGGGAATAACTACGGACACACGAGTGGCTCACATGACACTATACTGACATTTGTTAGATTAGTTATGTTTCACTGAGGCAGATCCAGCGTTGATTGGAAGAACTCTTACTACTCTCTGCAGTTTGGTTCACTTTCAGAATAAAGGCGATTTCAATGAGTTCAGAGTGTAACAAGGGGGTTAATTGTTAATCTTCCATGCAAACGACAAAAATTTAACATTCCTCTGTGAAACATAATCACCTACCCATAATGTGTAAATAGCTCTACGCTCTAGTATGACCACTAAAGCTAACACATCATGCAACAACTTGCACACTGTTATATTACAGAAATACCACTTACTGGGTTTATCGTAGAGCACATGGAAGGGTTCGATTAACTTATGGCTGACACATTCGTTGACTCCCATACGGGCTTTTTTCTCATCAGCGAAACTCCTAAGGGTAAAAGGCATTGAGCCATGCTTTTCTCTAACTTCCGAATAGAAAACGCGGGATGCCTTCAATTTCAGTTGATAAGTTTCGTCAGTTTTCTTGTAAACTGAAATCCTCGTGTTCATTTCTCGCCCCTGTAATCAAAATTACATCAAACGTTGGAGAGCGTCTTTAGTTTAGCAATGGCTGATTCAATTTAGAGAGAATTGTTCAATCAGATCAATATAAATTTATTATTTGAGAAACCGAGGATTTATATTTAAAAAATCTTGGCGTTCAGAAAGGAACTGCAGTGGGTATTGCTGCACCATCATCGGCAACAATTGGAGCCAATGGCCACTCAATCATTAACCGCGAGTCCATGCTAACCCAAGCTTGTTGATAGTAGTCTGCCAGAAACGTTTATACAAGGAATACTTTGAAGTGAGATACTTTCCCTACCAAAGAAAAATGTCAGAACAGTCATGGGCCCTGCCTGGAATCCTAAATTCAGATCGGCAAGACAGTAAACAACTGAACTCTCAACAATCATGACTAATTCTTGAATGAAATTGATAGTGATAACGATGTTTTGAGGCACAACGAACCAAGCACACTGGTTTAGCTGATTTTATTCTGACGTAAGGGGAGAGGCTGCTTCTAGTGGCCCCATGAATTTACTCCTGGACGTTGAGAATCAACCAGGACCCATTAAGCACATTGCATCAGACCAGGGGTTCAGGGGTGGTATTTCCTCCATGACTTCATTCTTCATCCCTGCGAGATACTGGCTCTAGATAAGTAAGCTCCATCCTCTTCTGGCTCAGCACTGCCCGGGCGAATTGAGAAATGCGTGACATTTTCCATCGGAATTCAACATGGTGGGGAAAAGAATGCCACTGGTTCGAGCTGGCCAACCTCCTTTGCCATCTGCTGCCTGTGTGTTGATCTTTGAAACGATAAGATGGCAAGGGGAAGCCCATGGCCCTCTTATATTGCCCATCAAACAGAAAAGAGCTGTTGTTACTGTAGCAGCTTTATCTGCTGCATGTCAAACGACAACTTGGTACCCAACATCACGACCAAATATCGAACCGCTGAACTGTTCGTAGCTCCATGGTCTCCACACGAGTCTCCATTCTTTGCGTCATCACCAGGACTAGCTCGGTCTTTTGCAAAACTCCAGAGTAATTCAGGGAAACCATCAATAGAAGCAAATTATGTTTTATGCCCCAATGAACCAAATTCACTGGTTTAGGCTGATGGTTGTATTCATGATCTTAAAGAAGGAACCTCTCCCACGCACTCAGTCGTTTGTGGTATTCAATGTTCTCCTTAGGTAAGAGCGAATCACACGACGAAAGGCGTAATTATATACTAATTTTTCAATCAACTCAGTGTTAAGGCAAATTTACTTCTTCTACCATCGTTTGAGTAACAACAAGTTTTCGACAGAGCACAACACGTGGCCTCACGGTAGAGCTCAGCTCTGTCCAGATTCACCGAATGACCACAAGCAGGTAAGGCCTTCAGGATCTTAATTAAAAGTCCACTACAAAGCGAAAGGAGTGATGCAGTTGTGGGTGAGGACTCTAGTTCACACTTTTCAAATAATAGTAACATGCTCCTCAAAGCCCTAGAAGAGCAATGTGAATGTCGACGAGTTAGCGATCTATGACAGTTGGACAAAAAATCAAGAGATGGCACACACAGTCACACTACGCAGACAGTAAAAGTATACAAATAAGCAGAACAGAACGAGTTGTAGCAAATATGTAAATATCTTACCACTCCTTCTCCAGTACTAACGAGAACATCCATCGCGTAAACTTCGTGAGTTTCCAAGTCATATTTCTCATGCTCCCTTTTCTGAGCGTCAGTTGGATTTTGAATTATTGTTTTCTCTCCGTCAATTTTCCCTTGATTTAACTGGTGCGAGAGCATCCCTTCAACAGGCTTGCACTTGAATACTTCACTTACTTTCTGCACAGCATCTGTGATAGCGTAAGTCTGTAAAGATAAAACGTGTACACGAGAGAAATTAATGAACGAGAACGAAAATTATGAAGAGTGGTATAATCAGTATCAAGTGGATTGTGTAATGAATTGAGGGGCTCAAAATAATGGTTCTAGGCATTTGGAGTTTCAGTTCTAGTTCTACCATTTTCTTCGAAACCCCAGATGTAAAAGGATAAATGCTGAAAGAACAGGGAGGGTTCTCAAACTTCGAACACTGCATATTCAATCATTTGCACAACTGGGCGGAGGGGGCTAGGTCAAAACTGACCACATCAGATTTAGTTATTCCTAAGAGCCAGTGTTTCACTAGTCAGGTCCATCCACTGACATGAATTGTATTTTTATCCAATTAAAGATTTAAAACGGTTGATGGCGCAAGTAGGTTTCAACAACATTATTAACGACATCATCATAAATAGGTGAAGTAGATTTTCAACGTTGATTCAAGCTTGGGAAGTGGCCATGTATACATAATTATGAACGTTGGGTACAACTTATACACACGAAATAGGCAGATGCGCGGTGGAGAAACGTAGTAAGGAGTTAAACAGATGTCGTAGGCATCTTATTTCCTGCCCTTTTTGTCGGCGAATCTTTCGGTCTTGATCGCCCCTTATTGCCAGCGATAACAAAAAATAAACTAGGTCTCGGAGACTCGAATTGCTCACCTTCTTTTTGCTCAGTTCGCTGCACACGATTAATACGCTTTTGTTCCGACGTTCGCTTTAAACGCCAACACACATTTTGGCTTGGACCTGCCGACCAACGCTGTTCGTTGCGCGGAACCAAGACCCCCCCCCCAAGAACGAGACTCCGGAGATGCAAGGTAAGCCCTTTTGCCTTTTAAACTCCGAGCTACGTTGGGTGCTGGGCAGGGATTTGAAGCTAGAGGTTGCGAACACGGGTTGTAACTCGGGGTGTTCATTCCATCAATTCAAAGAAATGAGAAAGCTACGGGTCACTTCATTTGGTTAATTTGTAATTACATTGCTAACGACCTGTTAGTTCGCCTGGTGATTACTGTCAAACGGCCAAACATATTACCTGATTTCCAGGCTTCAAAAGTCTCAGGGCAATGTGCGAGGCGTAATGGGCCGCCAGCATAGCATCAGCTTTTCTACCAGTTACAATTTCTTCAGGCTTCAAACCAACGATAATAGTGTGAGCGACGACTGCGATGAATCCATCGATGTGAGCTCCAAGATCACTAAAATAAAAAAGGGCAAATAATTGTCCTCCCTCGATTTCAATGACGACAAATAAAAAGTCAAGAGACAATATTGAAAACTCACACTTTAACCACATCCCCTTCTTTCAAAGTCAATTGTTCAGGTTCACTTTCGAGTGGCGAGTAGTGACAAATGCAGTTATTGACGGAAATGCACGTGGGGAATGCAATACCTGGAAACAAATAGTGAGGAAATAAATTATTAAACGATCGTGTGGCCACCGTGACAATGGGACTCGTTTGCCCTAAAAAAGTGAGGAAACGATCGTGAATTTCGATACGTCTAAATTCCACTTTGAAGAAACCGAACTTTTTATATAAATAATGAGATTTTACACATGAAAGACAAACTGTCTAAGTCACAAGCATTTATTAGTTATGAGTAGCAAAAGCCCAATGAAATTTGACAAAGATACGGTTGAAACGAGTGTTCAGTGCAGTAAGAAAAAGGATCAAACAAAAAAGCTTATTCAAACACGTGCTTTTGTCTTTATTTTACCGCCGTAATGAATCACACCACACTAACATCCCATTTGGTATATAGTTGTGCCCGCCATCTCGGCAATCCGATCGGACGAAGCCCATGGTTGTTATGGGCAAAAAAAGGTTAAAAAAATTAACGAAACGCAGTATAATGTGGGAACTACAGCGGAAGTCAACGTTTCGTCGTTAGTACTCCCTCCTGTCATATGAACTCAATCACCCGCCCACTCGACTCGCAACGCCCTCTTGACTCTTCCCGACGGGGTGCCAAGGCCACTTCCTCCGCACACCCCTCCATCGGATCATAAACGCCTACAGACGTTTACGGGCGCCTGGGGAATATTTAGTTTCCGTAGTTCCATTGTAGCCAGGTTATGTTTTGTATGGTTTACTAGTATTCGATGCTGAATTGAATGGGATGGGTCTCAGAGCAGTAATACTAGGTCAAGCTGTTCATGAGAATAATAAACCATTGTGTAATAATTTGCAGGGGGTTTTTTTAGATTAATTTATAAAACAAATCAAAACTTGAAAATTAATTCATTAGTAAAGATGACACAGGAACTTGCATGCTATGTCCTAAATAAAAAAACCTAGTTTCATGCCATAAATGATGAACAGAATAAATTACAAGTTGAGAACTCTGTCTCTGAAATAAACGAATTTCTCCCTACCTAGAGCTTTTGTGAAAATATCACAAAACAGTGTCCAATGTTAGCT
This sequence comes from Pachypeltis micranthus, assembly GCA_020466155.1. Lineage (NCBI taxonomy): Eukaryota > Metazoa > Arthropoda > Insecta > Hemiptera > Miridae > Pachypeltis > Pachypeltis micranthus. Next base: position 49,395,766 of record CM035769.1, read on the forward strand.
GTGCCATAATTCCACCTCCCCTTAGTGCCCTTTTCACAATTTTCCGCCATTTTGTGACGTCAGAACAAAACCAAGTTTGTTCGACAGCATGACTGAATCTAGAATCTACCTGCGATTGCCTGAGTTTCGTCCAAAGGAGTTAGCGGCCCTAACCCTCATTATTGTGAAGTAGTCTGAAGTACTAATATACTTACACCTGTCTTGTGAATAACCCCCCTACGATTTAGTGAGCGTTGAAATTTATTTCACTGGAACTGATGAGTTCAGAAGAACATACTTACCACTTGCCTTCTATATCAGAAGTGGGGCCCTGAATTAACGCATCTCTTTCAAAGAATCAACCAACTCGCCACCACACTCGATGAAGCCCTCTTGGGCCTCATCATCACTGCGAGTACTCTTCTCAATGCTGAGATGTTCCACTAACCAGTCAGGACGGCCAGTCCATTCAAGTGCACGAAATACTGGAGACATTGGTCGACAAAATAAATGCCAGACCTACTTCCCAGCAAGTAGTTCTTCCAGGATTTAGACTCGATCATTCTGATAGCGAGTAGTGTGAGACAGTTAGTCTCATCTGCCTATCTGCTCCCAGGGAAAAAATAATACTGTCAACCATTCTTGAATAAATCGACTTGACGGTTGAATACTCGTGATTGGTATTAGTTTCCTCAAGAAAGGGGTATATGAAAAATTCCCTCAGACGAAATGTGCAAGTACTCGTGTCCTGAACTAGGCGAATGGGTGAAATTGTGCGAGAGAAGTGGGTCCGGATGTGTCCTGTTTACCGGTAGTAACGGGGAAAGTTGAGTAATCGGGTGAAAAATGTGTTTTCTCATTAAATTTTCATGTTTCAAGGGCTACTAGTCTGGAAATCCCCACTTGAGACAAAACGTATTTGTACCTATGGATGAGTTCAGCGTAATTGGCTCAAATGTTATATTTGGCCTGTACGTCATAATGGTGGCCTGAAATAAGTGTATGGACCAAATTGGCTGGAAACTAGCTATAGTTAACATAGTGATGCCAAAAATATTCGTTTCCACAAAAACAGCTAGAATTTTGAACAAATGTTGAGTATGAGCAGTTCTAAATGACGGAACTGCCATCGAATTCCAATTTGCAGAAAAATGACGACAGCAGCACAATAAATAATCAAACATTTCGAAGAAAAGTGATGTTAGTGCAGTGTTTCCGTTTAAATGTCGCTCAGAGTTCCTACCCTTACGATCAGGGGAGCAACGACATTCTGCTCATCACATCTGCCGGCAGCAATGATTGCTTTGAAAGCGAAACTTTCCAATCAGGGACTACAGGGTAGATTGCATTGATCCAGGTGACTGACAGATGGGAGGTAAGGTTGATCAAGGAGTCTTGTGTTTGTTATTTGTTAAACCACTCGTATATATCCTTTAGGTAACTCGTGGCACCAACAATTGGTTTTATTATCACCGACTGAACGAGCACCTACACCCCTTGAAAACTTGGACGCCTACAAACAAAGGCAAGCGCTACTTTTAATTAACATATCTGTTTACATTTGGGATGATGAGAAAGATCTTATCCCATGTACGAAAATTGGGTGGATTGCATGAAGTTGCAGTGAGATAGTAACACCTTTTAATAATTGAATGATCACTGATTTGATATGGCCTTGATGAGTTGTTAACTACAATAAGTTGAAATTTTCATGACTTCGAGGAACATTTTTTTTTTTCACTAAGCAGAGACAAGTATTCAGCAGTTATACTTAATTACTTACAATATGTGCCCCTGTAGTAGTTATCCCTGTGTTTCTTTATTTTCTCATCAAAGATTCATTTTGTATTAATCTCGCCTTACTTAGTAACCCGCTATGTTTAAAGGGTGGTATGTTGAGCTTTCCTGTGACGATAGAATAATATGCAAACATGTTTACCATACTGGTAACTTCACACACCAATTTTAAAAGCAAATGAGGAAATGGTTTCCATCCCCCACCCAGTCCGGCAGTATTGTTTTTATATCCAAACGAAGTTCACCTGACCCAACAGAAAAAGCCTCACGATGGCATATTCTTAATCACCTTAGCAGGATTACACTAAGTAAAACTCATCGAAAATGAATCAAAGTACCTTTGCGGAGCTCCTTCTCCTTTTTGAAAACTTTGCTCGTTTCTTCTGCCAACTGCGAATCTCCAAACTCGCAAATTTGGCGAACTGAGGCTCCAGCTACGCAGATGTCTATCACCTGCTTTAAGACACCTGAAACAGAGGAAAGAAAGAATAGTGTAGACATTGGCAAAATCATTAGTTCAGGATTTGTATTCATATAGTCATTAAGTGTTTATTGCTTTGCGGGGAGTTTTGAAAACTGACTGACTCCATCAAAACTAGCGTAGTAATATTTACATTTTACTTCGATATTTACGGTCGTACTACAAAGCACATTTACTGCGTAATTGTACCAAGTCCTCGACAAATAAATTGAATTCCATCCCTCTTGACCCTGACAATGTACCATACAAATCTCCGCACACAGAGCAGTAAGATTTCCATTCATCTGTATTGATACCAGGATAGGACTCATATTCAGGATCAAAAGAGAAGTAGCGGTTCGTCAATTACCAAACAGTTGGCCTGTGCTCTAGCTAGTAGAGGATCTCCCTGGGCATATTCATTACAAGTTCTTCCATTAAACATTCTGTCAGATTGACAGCGATTTTCGAAATCATCACTGAAACGAGTGGCTGACTCACAATTTCTGAGGGCTAGAAAGTGGGGTGTATACATTGAAATGCTCTTGTGGGCTAGAGTATTGTGGACAAACAGGACAGAAATTCAAGGAAAGAATTAGGGAGCATGAAAAGGATTATAGGGATAACAAAGGTTGTTCAGCTTTTGCAAATCACCGGACCGAATCCAGCCACTCTTTTGATCTAACAGATAGGCAATACATTGAATTTCTCCATTTTTGCCCCACGGGACGTATGTTGGATGTACTTGAGAAATTGGAAATCACCAAACGTAACGGGTTAGATAAATGTTTAAATGAGATGATCCCTCAAAGCATTCCTCCATTGATGGCTTCATTTTTATGAGACCTTGTTTGACCTTAGTACAATAACCCCTCATTAATTTTCCCTTTTCCGCTACGATGTACCTGCCACTGGGAATACCCGACCCAACGTTCTGTGTATAAGAGAACCTCTCTGCTGTTCCCCTTTCAGTTGCCTTTTTTGTTATTGATGATGACTTGACCGTCGAAATCGATCTAATACTGTAACTCAAATTGAGTGGAAATAGACAATCGTTATATATTTTTTATCCGTTTTATTTTATGAAATGGGTTTCCACAACTTCATCGCGAGTGGTATAGTTCGTACTAGAACCTCACCATTATAGCACGTGGGAGTCACTGGCAGAGCTTCAGGAGTAACATTGCAAGAGCACCAGATGGATGCAGCCCCTTCACTCCTGTACAGGTGGATCCACACTGGCTCACCTCATTAGGTTAGGTAAAACTACATAAGCAGCACCATCCCAGTGGGGCAATTTGCATTTGTACACATGCCAAAGTGAGGCAGTTGAGCCGTCAGGAACAAGGGAATGGCTAACTACACCATCAGGAATACGTTCTAGGCCAGCTAGCCCTCCGTGTTAGGATCAAAAGGCCATTCACTGAAAACGTTTCTACAAAAAGCTGCGGCTACAAGGTGAAGCTCCGCAATCTAGACGTAGCCGTGTGTTATCAGGCTTTTGCAATCAAAACCTCAGCATTAGGGTAAGTTGGATGAGTTAAAACAATACTATTTGATACGGCCAAACCATCTACATGCGGAGGAATGTCTACATATGCTCTGAAACTTGGTCTTTGACAGCGAAGAAGTGTTTGCTATATTACTACACAAATTAGATACGGCTAATGCCACTTTAAAGTCTTTCACTCAATTCTTCTTTTCCCGATGGGGGACAGATCGACCTATGAAATGACTAGTCAGATCTAGATAAGAACGGTATTCTCAACTTCTGGTAGGTAAGGTAACGTCGCTTAGAACTAGACCGAGCTTCCACATCACCAGAGCTATCTCTAGTAACATTCAGTATAATTGGCCTAGTTGCCAAATGTAAAGCGGAAAACGAGCCAACGGGCAGCTAGGAATGAATGGACCTTTTATAATGAAAGGAGCAGGAAGGAAAATACTTGATGACCCACACACACCCACAACTTAAAAACTAGGGCGATCTCCAGCCGGATTAGATAAGATTAGCAGTTTTTTTAAACATTGTTGACACAACCGATTTCGTGGCAATTCCGACTCAAGCCGCGAGAAATGGAGCGCAGTGGACTTTGAGGGACGAGCTCCGTGAACGTTCACCAGACGAACTGTGAAAAAAGGAGGGAAACGCAGAAGACGCATTTTACGAAGTTCACGTTCCGAAAGAAATATTTGGAGAAAAACGAAATGAAATAATTGAAAAGGGTATGGATATGCCACGTCAAATTGGCTGACGCCAGTCTTTTGACACGGGTCTGAGAAGTAGGTGGCTTCCGTCCATATGGCCCCACTCTCAGCTCTTTGGTACACACGCGGAGGCCTCCGAACTTGAGCCCTACAACCACAAACTGCACAAACCCCTTCAAAGCAAAGCCACGAATTTCGTAACAAAACGCACAACTAATTTTGAAATACGTACGATTGACGATTTCGCCGGCCATTTTATATTTGGTGACCACCAAATCTTCGGCGATCGTCTTCTCGGCCTCATCTTTCTCCGCCATGTTTTCACTGAGACAAGTAACTCTGAACTGGACGGGTTAGAGAAAAGGTTAGGTTCACTACGCCTTCCACATACGAGTTCTTCCTTTCGCGGCTCATGCGATCAAACCTGCCGTTCGTTCTTCTGATTCTCTTACAATAGCGCTCCTATCGGAAACTAAACGAGGCACCATTTCAAAAGCTGAACGACGTACAACTTTCTTCAACTCCTACAAGTCTATAATTCTCTTTATATACAAGCGCTGTGCCGTATTTCAACGCACTTCTCAAAACTGTTGTACAAATATTGGCACTGATTAATGGAAATACCAACAGCATTCAAAGCAACACTTTCGATGTTCAGAGAATCAAGCCTTCAGATGTGTCTCCCATCAAATCCCGGTCTAGCTGAACTTCAGTATTCGAACCCTTGACGCTTCGTTACGGCTTCGGTTACAACTAATTGATGAAGTGAGAAATAATTCCAAATGTCAATTATGCTTTAATTCGAGTTTTGGGTGAAAAGGGGGTCACATGCCACTAGTAGATGAGGCTTTGATAACCCTTCTGCTCAATAAATGGTTACATGAATAATTATAGAGACCAAAACGAGAGTGTATGCTGCTAGAAGGCCAAGTTGATAAAATTCAGTCTGGTGTTTCCTTGGGGAAAATTCAAAGTTAAAATAAAACACTTTTTCAGAACCTTTTGGGATTCACTTCAGTTCAATACATTAGAACGGTCATAGAAAACAATAGATTCACTAATTGAATACACCATGCGAGTTTGATCTAAAATTTTATCATGAGCCTTTTTTCATGATGGTAGAGCAGAAACTAGGAAAGAATGTAGACATTTACAAAGGCATGAAAAGCTCACTAGAAATAAGAGTGCATACGACACTCACTAAACCATATACAGAACTAGACCAAACATGTTGAAACCAAAACCAGACATGTTGATGAAACATTCAAGGCCATAATGGCGGTTTTCAAATCTGAAATATGCTACTGATGCTAATGAGATTGAGTAATGCGCCAAGGATGCATACTTATTCTAGCCCTGGACTCACAACACAATAAAATAACGTTCACAAATTAAGATTAGGCCAGTCGGCAGGCTGGGCGGAAATCCGGGAGCATATTCTGGAGATTTTACGAGGAGTTTAGCTGGGAGCTTATGAAAGCTCTCTTTTGCCACGACTTGGCCATCTCCTTTTTGCTCCTACCCTCGGACACCCGTGCAGTCAGATCACCGTGTCCCGTTGAACTACGTTCGCTGTCAAAACAATTAGTCGAATCGTTAGGAAATAGTTTTTCTAAACTATAATAGATCGGTGCTCTTGCGAGCAGATCACGTTCATTGAACGTAAAGAACATATTGCACCATAACTTCTTCGCTTGTACGTCGCATAGTGTCACACCCTCGTTTCCCTCTGCGGCCTTTGTGTTGGGGCGGTGCTTGTCCCGTGACAGTTCGTATAAATAATTCGAAGATGCCTCAACAGGATCCTGTTCTTAATTTTCCGGTAATTGCGTTGCTCTTTCGCTTTATTTTGTTCAGTTAACTACTCGTCAGTGGGGGAAAACTTGAATACTTTGAATTCCTTTAAGTTGTCATTAAGTCGTGTACTGACGGAAGTCAGTCTGTTTTTATTTCTTCGTATGGTGCGCCTGCCTCAATTGTAATTTTGAGGTCAACAGCTTATTATTAATATGTGTCTTTCAGGATCAGTTCGCTCTACACGTCGTTTTTTTATCTTTCTTTTTTTTGCCTTTGTTTATGTAGCTTCATGCCCCTCTACGGATGGCAGCTGAACTATCTTCTAAGTTAATAGTTACTCAGTTAGTTATCGGGCGTTGTCAAAAATGTTGAATGGCATCACTCGCCCAATTTTTATAAAACAAATCGAATGACATCAACCCCACAGCTTGGACCATTCGGGAGACTGTGAGTTTCGTCTCAATTATCGAAGGACATGCAGGGTGATTAATATATTTATTTTTAGTTTGGAGATTCATTTCGTTTTGATTCATGAACATTTTCCGTTGCCTCATTATTTTGTTCAGACAGCGACGCTGTTTTGAGGTGTTAAATTAGTAAGGCAGACTTCCAGATTTCATCTGTTGGCGTTCGCATTTGATTGTTTGGGTTGCGCAACATAGTGGGTGAGCACTTGAATGTATAGAATCGCTGATTCTATGTAATTACTTTGGATTCAAATGGACTACGTAAATTATCGATTAATAACTGTGTTTATTAAAAATAGTTTATAGAAAATGACTGAACAAATGTGGTAAGAAAAGAGCTGAGGAAAAACGCGGACAGTACAGATTGGTGTGGGATACTCAGATGAGCGTCAGAAAAAACAGCCTGAGATTAGTGAATGCAGCGTGGAGTTGAAACTTGTGTTCTCCTGTGGCACAGCAACTGGCTGGTAGGACTGGCACTCCGCATGGTGGTCCGTGATGGAAGCTGAGTCCCCTCTGTACATGCGTTATCTAGAGGTGCTGCTGTTGCCACAAATGTATGTCAGTGCTATGACATCCTCGCGTTCACCCAAAATTTGCACCTGTGTATTGCACTTGAAGCTGTGATGAAGCCTCTGACATCACAGCCTTGACACTGTATTGCAGTCTTCACTCTCTAATTGTTGCTTGGCAGAAAAGTTAGTTGGTACTGGGTGGATAGCGTCCAGGGCTTGATTTGTGTCATATTTTCATCATAATTCTTTAGCTAGTCGCTTTAGAACTTTCGTTTTTAGGCTTTTGAGTGTAGCTCGCTTCTTAAGTTCTAATGTTGTGTGTTGTTCTACCAAGATTTCTATACAATCAATAAATGCAATAATGTACTTACTTTTAATGTTAATTCTAGTTGTGCGTGGCCTTATACGATAACATAGGAGAAAGTGCGGACGAACTTTCATTCAATGCTGGTGACACGTTAATCGTTCTACAACAGGACTCTCCTGGACTCACTGGCTGGTGGGTCTGTTCTATTATGGGACGCCAGGCAAGTATTGACTGTGTTTACAAGACTAGGCCGTAACTTGAATGTTTGAGCTGCATCACCTTTCAATTACTTACTCCTTACGTTTTCCACAGGGTATTTGCCCTTCAAACCGCTTGCGAATGCTGACAGAAGCGGAAGTGGCCTTGAGGAAGCAAGTTTGGCCTGGGCAACAAGCTCGGGTTAGTTTTCTACCAGTATAGTTAACCCATTTGATTGCTTCGTCACGCTTATTGCGAACAGCCGGTGGGAAGTCACAAGCTGGAAATAATATAGTTATAATAATGTTACTTGCATCGTAAAGTAGGCCTTGGTATGTCATGTGAATCACCGGATCGATCGTGAACGTTTAAATCATATGACACGTGAACTGCCTGAAACATGGTGCCACATGAGCCAGAAATATGTCTCAGGATTATTACTTTAGGCTCAGTCGTGAACCTAATATCTTTCTCATGTACCTGTTAGTGGCTTTGAAGCCTCCCTGGGGCGGAAAGGAAACCTCCAGTTCCATTTGTCGCACGATTATGTAGGCCTTCCATGGAAATTTAAGTAACTTAGATGCCGTCACTGTAATGTTCAATGTGACTAGATCCTCTGGACTTCACGTGAATGTTATTTGGGACTAGCGAGCTTTTTCTCATTAACCTCTAGCTAGTGTAACGTAAGTTGCGTATACTACCACAGAACGTGAATAATAAATGTAAAAACCACCAAGCAGTCCTTTGAAGATTGTGGTACAACCCCATTCTAGAGCTTTAGTATGGTTTTTCTGGTTTCAGGCTCCAAACAACGTGGGAGTGAAGCCTGATATATCTTTCTTGTATGATAGTCCAGTGCAACGTCATGCTGGCACCCCGCAGCCCAGTGAGCAGTACGACATACCTCCAAGTGCCCAGGCTGTCCTAGGTAATTCATTATTCATAGCCACTTCAGTTACTAATATTTCCTTATTCCCATTTTTAACGGATAAAGTAATGTAGTAGTTGTGAATAAACCAGTCTAACTAATCCTGATGAATGCAAACTACATTCATGTGCATCATGATGCTTGATACAACTCCCTTGAATCATATATTCCACTTGCAGCGGGTCTGTTTCATGAACACTCATAAGAGATTTATATCAGTGGGTTCCACCTTCAGCGTCTCAAACTGGTTTTGATGGCACAACAGCCTCATAATGGTCTGATTCATATCTTAATATGAAGATAGATTAAAAAGTATGGAGTAAACAGTGCCAGTATCTCTTCCATTGGCACAGCTGGCATTCGCTCCACTAATGCTGATGTTCATGATGGAATCTTGAGGTATGAACATCTGCAGTTGCCCCTAACGGGAAGTTCTTGTTTCGGGCCTTCAACAAACATCGAGTCCAGCCCTTCCTGACCTGAATCCTGTTGTCTGTAGCTGCGGGAAAATCCAGCCTGCCCATTCAGTTATTTCCTAAGCTGAAAACTGGTTTTCCTTTTTGTACTTTCCACGATATCCTCTTTCCACTGCTCAATTTACCCCCTCTCCAACTTTCTCAGCTCTTCTACCCAACCAATACAGACACCCATCCCTCAGCCTACTCACAGCTCTACTCACTCTCTCCACTCTTAGTCCCCTGTGCAACCAGTTCACGTATTCAGAGCCCCCTTATGTCGGGCTTACAAACTTTCTAACCAAGTGACTGTGTAATCAAAACTCTATCAATGCATCAATACAGTCCTATGTATCGATCTATTCGTGTGTGTATTCCTCTCTCTTTCTCTGGCACCCATCAGCTGATGTTACTCACTATAATCAGTTACAGGTGTTGCTACCTCCTCCACCCTCTCGCACACCCACTCTCAATGGCCTCTCCACATGTTAACATTATTTTATTACACTGTCACCTTGAGATCATTATGCTGCACTGCTACAGTTCTGTCACTCTACACTTCTCATGCAACGCTCACAAAGTTGCCATTCTAGAATAATCACTCTGCAGTGTCAGTGTTTTTATTACTGTGCACTTCAAGAGTATTATACTGTACTGTCTCATGCATTGCCATATATTTTGACACTGTTACCAACTAAATGTGTTGTATTGCTATCTTCTACTGATACATTTATCTTCCCCCACCCCCACTCGTTGTTAATATTGTGATACATTGATTAGAGAACTGTAGGTAGATTGATTCAGAAGTTCGGGTTTCCTCAACGTTTTGTTAATGCTCTATATACACGAGGTGAATGTTAGAGGTACTTGGTAAGATTTGTGTTAGAAGACAATACTATGTCCAATGGGCTGTATGTGCCAATGAACACGTCTCACGTCTCAATGTGTCTGTATTGTGTACAGAAGAGAGTTATGATACTCCTAAACCAGTGAGTGGTTCCTCATTGGCTCCGAGAGGTGCTGCCAGTTTGACTCCTTCGTCGTCTATCAGCTCCCTGACAACAGACTCAAACAGGTCTTCCCTCATTCAGCAAGACTATGACGTTCCTCGTCCCCTTCGAGTTCAACCCCCTCAGGTGCGATTTATATAAAGAACCATCTGCTCATTAATAACCTTCTACAATAAAATCATCGTTAACTACTCTCTTCTTTTAAAGGGAGTTTACGATGTTCCGAAGGGAGGTGAAGTTATACTCGACATGACTTCAGCTCTTGAATGGCTCGGAAGGTTGGAGGCAGATGTCACGGGGGCTATATCCAGACTATTGGGCCTCGCAACTGCTGGGTGGAGGTAAGTGGGAACGTCTCATCTACAAGATTTGCTTTTAGCGCTGGCAATACACCATCACAGGAGCCATGTTAACAGTATCATAAGAGATAGGAGATGGCCAAGCTTACTCATGAGTGCTGCAAGTTCTCTTGCCAAATAAATACACACTAGCAAGACGATTAGAGGTGGACCTTTGTCCTTGTCGCCTTAGTGACATTGTACTGTGGCACTTGAGCGTCTGTACTGCTCAACAAGAGTGCATGTGCTCTGGAGCACCATGTTATTCAAGATTTATTCAGTTTTTCAACAATGAATCATTCATTTTAAGGGCTATCTGCCCATTGCAAAATAGTAACTAGTTAATCACCATTAAATGGCAGTGTATAATTAGTTCTTGAGTGTTTCATGTGGGAGAAGCACTGTTGTACGTTGAATAATCAAAATGTCCCTCTGTACAGCTGCTTTTATACGTATCAACTGAGCATTACACAATAATGTCGAAACGTTTTTGGTAATTGTATTTGTCCATCTTTCCCTCCTTCCCAATTGAAATCTGTATGTACATGGTAATCTATATTATCTTTTCCACGCGTAAAGCGTCCTTGTGGTTTTCTACAATTTCTCTGCAAATGATGTAAATCCTAACTATTATGTGTATATATGCACGAGAGTCATGAACTGGCAACCCACCGTGGTGTCTATTGGATCATCGAGGGAGGGTGTCCTTGGCCAGGCTCTGTTGTTGTGGCAGAATGTGGTCATACTGTGGGAGTGGAGTTTGGCCCAACTGCCCTAGAAGGCCTTTGCCTCTACACCCTGGCATAAATCATTCAATATCGTGTTGAGTTAGAAGTTCACGTAACGATTTGTAAGTCGGTCTAAACAAGGAAGTACTAAAACCCTTTGTAGCAGGAGCCGAATAACTTGTTACTGCCTTCAGTAGCTCGCCTTTACAGTTGCCGCTATTGGTTTTTAGGACACCTGCTAAAATGGAGTCCCGCATTGGGGAATTGCGTGGTTCGATATGTCGACTATCGTCTTCGCTGCATGACCTCACAGTTTTTTCTCACACTGTTCTCGCCTCTCACCACGAAACTGGTTCGTATCACTGTGCCTTCGAAATTTCTTGTTCTTTCCCGTAGTATTATTTGAACAGCTTCCAAATTCGTAGAACCTTGTCAAAGCGTCGATTCAACGTATTTTCTAGGTCTTGGAGCCAAACTAGGCCTTTTAGTAGCTGCTCTGAACAAAGCGGATCTTCAAGTCAAGGACTGCGTTCACAAGCTCGAGGCGATGGGATGGTCAGTGTGCAGGCTGTCTTATGAGGAGCACACGTCTGAAAGAGAGTCTGACACGTTGGACAAGTTAGTTCAAACGGCAGCCTCCGTTACTGATGATATTCGAGCTATTGCCTCATTCATACAGGTGATCATCCGATCTGTTCAAAGATAACAACTAGATTTAGTCCTTTCCTTGTCATGTTTTGTTCTTTCACCTTGGTACGTCTTCCTAAAATGAATCTCATTTGTTTTGTACTGCTGGCACCGCTTTCTGTCATTTCTATTCATTATGCTAACGCAAAATCGAAATTCGATATGGGGGAAACTTTATCGTCATCTTAAGAGGCATTTATCTGACTAGTGTTGCTATGGCGTTCAACTGAAGATAAAAGTCTCTTCTCAGATTCTTCTTCCATATTCCTCGCAGAGACGACTACCAATGCTGGTACAGGTACTTTGCTTGGAAGGTCAAAGGCCAGAAGTTAATGGTACAGTTTAAAAAAAGCTTTTGAACAATTTCGTTTGGTTGGAGCTTCTGCGGTGTGAGCAATAAGGGGAACAATATAGAAGTACTGCTGAGCGTTCGCCTCCTAGAGACTGTACCTCATGGTGTAGGTCAGGTTCCTAGATTCTGAGGGTTCCTAAACAGATAGGAACATGCAGTGGATGAGGTATGCTATACACTTCTTGGCTTGGCAAGGTGGAGGGTGATGCAAGCCTCAGTACAACTTTGACAGTACAGGAGCTTGTCTAGGATCTCTTCTTATCAATAAACACCCCTCATTCCACAGTTCCAGTGTAGCCGATACGGTAGCTTTGAAGAGGCTTTCTTTCCAACGTGTAACATGATCGGAAAAACTTGGTTCAATTCATTATTGTTTCATTGCAGGGAAATTCGACTCTCCTGTTCAAACGCAACGTGGCTCAGACTCCGGAGGACGGGCAGTACATGAATCTGAGTGGAGGTCGTGGGGGTTTCAACGAGGAGTATGTTGAGCCAACTTCCAACGCTTCTATCGCCCATTGTGACGACTCTAATGGAACGAATGGCCACGGGAGACTTGAAGGACACTCGGTCGAAACCCAACAAGAAATGCCACCTCTTTCTCAAACAGATCGAAAGGTTAGTGGGGAGATTATATAAAACGCGTTCAAAGTTATTAATAGGTTTTAAATACGCCAGTCCTTGAATGTGTTTTGTTGCCAATATTCTCAACAAGGGATTGTGTGAAGCTGACACTCTCAGTGTGCTTTAAGGCTTGCGAGGTAGTGTAACAAAACGCTATGAAAATGTACTTGGCTGGCTGAAATCTCTTCACACGTTTTTAGTGAATATTTTAATATTGCACGAAATGTTGTTTTACCGTCTTACAGACACAGTATTTTCTTCAGATGATGGGCACGGCATAGGTGTGCAGGTAGCCTTTGTTACGCTTTGCCTCAGTAGCGATGTCTTCAACCATTGTTTTCACCAACTCATCGGCTGTATGAAAAACTGAAAGTGAATGCGTTTTGCAGCAACTGCCAGTTTCATGAAACCCTTCATTTATACACAGTTTTGAGTAAACCGACGAGTTTAACCATCCTCGTCCCATCTCTTTGTGAGTGCATTACTGGTTGCCCAGAGCTTAATTGTGCACAGTGCATTACTGTGTCGCCACTACTTCAAGGGTCCCCTCATGAATAGAACATTTGAAGTCGAGGGCTTCGAGATCACCCCTGCAAATCCACAGAAAGTCCCATACCCCACGTCTGAGCAGGACGCTGCATCATCATGGAGAGCTTCTCTTAGCCAACTATGCTGTTTGTACTGTCACATGTATCATCAACGTATCACGCCTGGAATGACCCATTAGTGTGCCCAGCAGGTGGCCTTTCTCAAGCGAACTTCAAGGGGCAAGGCCTTACCTTCAGGTCTGGTTTTTTCAGAACTGCTGAACGAGGCTTTGACCCGCCAAAGTGTTACCAAGAAATGCTGCACGAGAAACAGCTCTTGATAGCTTTCCACTGCTAAGCTCTGAGCCTAAATTTTGCTAGTTGATCTCCTGTGAGGCGATTAAGAAACCAGGCCTTATTTATGATCTCAAGTATTGAGCTTTGATGTACTGAGAACGCGAAACAACGTTTCAAATCTCTCCTATTTATTTCCTGTTTCAGGTTGTTGAGGTCTTAGGACCCCGTTACTACCTCCAGCACATAACTCTTCGTCAAGCGATCGATGGGTTCTTAGCCACAGTCACTAATAACCAGCCGCCTAAAATATTCCTGTCTCAGTGCAAGCTCGTTGTCTTAGCCACAAACCAGCTTCTACAGGTAATTCTTTCAATTTGATGGTTCGAATTAGTATGAATCTTGCACTGCCACCCACACTCACACAGCTTGATGATACTTTCTCCGGCTTTTCCTGCCCTGATGCCCAGGCTATATCTTGATTTTCCTAGTTGATGCTCTTCGTTCCTGTTCAAATGAACTATTTCTGATGGGGGAATGAGCTAGGCCTAGTGTGGCCTACCGGCTCGTTGGTGCAAGGGGTGGGGTGGGGGGTTAGAGGTTATTACCTACCCTGGTCTGTTGGGGACTTCGCTGCTTCAAATCCCTGCACAGAAGGGTGCAGCAGGACTGAGTGCGTCACCCTTAGTGAGAAAGGGATGTGGGGAGCGCCATAGTGGGGTGAGACCATGTCTCCAGCAGTCTCTGCCTAGTTGCCCACTCTTGGGCGAATAACGAAAATCTGCGCCTCGCCGATCCAGTAGCAAGGAGCGTGGCAGCACTTCCAAGGGGAGAGATGAGTGTCCAGACGCGTACGTTCTTGTAGAGGGGGCAGGCAAAAAGGACGTGTTCCGCGTCCTCACTGACCCCACTCCCATATGGACAGACATCGAACGTGCAGCGCCTAAAGAAGAATAGACGCCGGTTGAAGGCTTTGTGTACAGAGAGTAGCTGGACCACAGGGAAAGTAGGGTGCCATCCCTCCATTCCCAGGTGGTCCCGGACTGCAGGGATGAGAACGTGAAGATGACGTGCTGTAGGGTCGGCATCCCATTGCACCTGCGTAGAGGGTGCTTAGTTGTGTAGCTTAGTTGATTACGCTGGCCACCATAATTGGCCTCCTGTTCCTTCATCGTCAAGAGTTAGTGTCAGGTTGAGCCTGGTTTCCAGTATCATCTCTGATGCTGACTACCCTGTAGCTGCACTGGTAAGCCCCACACTGCTGCAGAATATTCTCATTGGAGGTGGAGCTTCACGACAATGCTCTGGGAGATGGACAGTGCACCCTCTAACAGCTGCAGATATTTGTATTCCTCCATTGGCATCGCCTCGCAGAATTTCATCTCTGTGACTGAATTCTTGTGTCTGGTACAACTCCAGTGGTTCCTCTACTGTCTGATTCTGATGAGCCCCAAACAGACTCACGTGACAAGGGGTTGGTTGGTTCAATCTAGTGAAATATCGGCCAACCTCTAGAAATAGCAACCATTGTATGTAGCAATGCTACCTTTAATTGCTTTCCCCCTCACACACCAACCACTATTTAGACAGTTGCTTCCATCAGACACGTACTATGATGTGACTGTTACGATCCTGCTTTTGGGGGAGTCCCGACCTGGCGGCCCCCTCCTTCATCAGACCCTGCAGGAATAAATAAATTGGGATGGGGGAACTACCTTTCAGCGACCCCGTGACCACCAGGGCAAGCACATTTTCCAGCGTTTTCAGGCCACACCCAGGCAGGAGTTGGATTGCTTCGTTCTATCTTCTTGCCCTACAGGGCACCTATTGTGGCCCTAACCCAGAATGCTTCGGTGCAAGGCCGCAGGCTGTGTATTCCCGTGTAGGTCAAACAACCCTTAAGGCCAGAGTGGTTGCTGGACCGCCCCATTTCGATGGCATTTACGGCATTTCCTCATCCTAGAACAAGACAGTTTGGACTTTTTGCCTTCCCTGAGGTTTGGAAGGACCCTAGTAAGCCTTGGTAGAGGTCTCTCAAGGGAGTCATCTGCCGTGCATCTGGTTTTCCATCCCCTACTATGATGTGGCAGGACAATCATGTGAAGATGTACCAGGTGAACATACCACTGTACACCAATTGCGATAGAAACCCGTATGAAAGTTCCTCTGTGAAGCTAACAATAAATGATAATATGTCTGTACGTCTAACTTCCAGATTGTCGAAGCGATCGAAAGAAGTTTGGAAAACCGACAAATGAAGAAGGAAGTATCGACGTACAATCGAGTTATTTCAGAAGCAATTGGGGATCTCTCATCAAGAACAATTACGGCAGCAACGAGGTTCCCTTCAGTCAGAGCTGTTCAGCGAATGGTCGACGCCATTGAAGGCCTCATCCCTTTACCTCAGCGAATTTGGCGCGTTTTAGCTGCGGCTGGTTGAAATATTGGACCCCTCTTCCTTTCAAAAATTATTAATCACAGTGTATTAGTGGTACGATTTATTTTGACGCTCTTCCTAAAATATGTCGACGTGAGATTTTATGTGGTTTCATGCCAAGGCAACTGTGCGTCTTCTGTAGGGTTGTAGATTTACTAATTATGTTGTGCAGCATTCCCAACGCGTGATGTAGGACTCATCTTATTTTGCCCTGCCTTACTCAGGAGGAAAGTTGTGTTCCTTCTTCTACCAGTTCGTTCCTACATTCTCGGCGTTCTGTGTAAATCCATCCTCAATATGGTAGCCAATATTATGGACAGTATTCCACCCAGAAACCACTCATGCCCGGGCATCAGTGGAGCAGTAAGAAGCATGGTGCTGTTGCAACGACTTATGTCTACCCACTAATAGCTTTATTTATCTTTGGTCTCTGAGTGTCCAACTGTAATCCTCCACTTTCAAGTAGCGCCAAGAGCTCAGTGTCTCATCTAATTTGACAGGGTGGTTAAATGGCTGTTGGCTGTTTGAGGGCTGGTTTATCGATGTCAATTACATAATTCCCAATTACCTGTTCATCAATTCACTTTGACGGCCAGCTAGCGCTAGGAGTCATTCGTCAGCGTTTGATGAGTTTATCGGCATCTTGCTATTTCCATTCACCGAATGTCGTTTACTGATGGCTTGATAAACCAGCCCTGAACTCACAGGGTGGAAGCAGTAATGCAACGGCTGTTCACTACCTTGAAATGGACTCCACTGTTTTGAGAAAACAAAGTCACCGCATGTCGCATATTAAATGTCGGGCTGAACTCGTGAGGGTATGTGAATACTGTTGGAGACCAAAAGCAATGTTTATTTTTTGTTATATTAATTCAAGTAGGCCTTTATTGCCGTCTGCGTCCCAGCCAGTCACCATCACCATTGGCTCGAGTTAATTCGCACGAAAGGTGAAGATACCGAAAGAACAAGGACCCCCTCAAGATCCACCAGGTAGCGAAATTCTGCGCGGACACAATCCCATTACCTCGTTTGCTGTCAAACTGACAACTCCCGTCTGTTTTTTTACCCGCGTCGCCGAACGTTTTCGCCGACTCCATTTCATTTTTTCAAAAGCCAAAATCCCCGTCGAGATTGTGGCTTCAACTAAAATCGCCTTTGGATCTTTGGTTTCCGTTTGAATACGTTTATCCCTGGACTCCAACGAACGCCCAGGCCAAGAGGCGTCAACGCTTCCAGCTTCCACGAAAAGAAGCTCTCCACTCAAATTCCTTTTCACCATCATGCTAAGTCTGTATTTTTAAGAGCCCGTTAGGTAGGATATCTTTATTTTCACATGGTCTATAATAAATCTTTCCTCTGTTACGCTTGAAGTTCAGGTCTCGCGTTTTCTGTCTCACTTCACTCTGCTCCTGGTAAATGAAATGCCAATGCTAAGTTGGCATGCCAATGCCCTCGACCGTTAGATGCCAGGGAAGAGACATCCTGATCCCGATGGTAGCAGACAAATACAAAGCACCATTATGATGGCAAATAAGTTAACGAGCTTTTAAATGAGACCTCCCCCGTGTTCCAGTAAATTGAATAAAGTCGTGAGATGCTTCGCTCCAGATAAATTAGTGCTAAGATTTCTTACGTAAAGATAATATTGTTCGCCTTTTTAGAGATAGATTTTGATATGACAAATATAACCACCTACTTCCTGTTCAATTATGGGCTTATAGTAATGTTAATAAACTAACTAAGTCATCTAGGCTCGCAGAATCTTTACTTGCCTGCCCTCCTGCATGGGGTGAACTCCAACTGCGCTTAGTGATAAGACAGCCTGTTGAAGAGGACGTATTGACTCGAGACTGTATTGTTGCTGTTTCAAGTTGGCACGTGACCCCATCAGGCTTGGTTGGGTAAGTCACTGCAGCTTCAGTATCTTTACCCTGATATTTTTCGTTCTTAGCGAATTTTCATTGTAAACGAATCACGTAATAACGTTTTGAACCAATACTCGATTCACGGAATTTTGCAATGAATCTTTAATTTCAACGCTTTTAGATGTACATTCAGAGTAGGGGACTCGTTTCGAGTGGATACAAACACAATCTTGAATCAGGGAGAAAAAATAAAGCTGGAATATACACGAAAGGTGAACGCTTTTACTTTGCCGACTGACTCCCATTAAAGGCACGGGGCGAAGGTAGTCTTGTGGTAAGACGAATGTCTCATAATCCGACAAAAGTTGAGCTATTGAATCGGAGCTCGCCATCACCGTACTTTTTGCCTGAGGCAGTGGCTCTTCAAACATCTCTAAACCCACCCTCAGTACAATGGTGTCAGAAGTTCCGAACTCCTACACCTCCTTCATTCCAAGAAAAAGAAGAGAGCCAGGGAGAACATCTTTTTTTTTAAATTAAAGAGAGAAATATTGATGTCCTGAGGGGAGGGTTTAGAGATGTTTGAAGAGCCACTGCCTCAGGCAAAAATTACAGCAATGGCGAGCTCCGATCCAATAGCCCAACCTTCGTCTTACCACAAGACTACCATCGCCCGGTGTCTTTGATGGGAGTCAGTCGGTACATCACCATTGAGCTTTAAAGTTGACGCTTCAGTTTGTCCCAGTAGTGGCCCTAAAGCTCTGCAACGTCTTTCTTCTTTCCAACCAGGTTCCTGCGTCCACAATACCTTTCATCTGGAGCGAAATAGCGAGTTCAAAATTGAACAAAAATAATTTATGTAGCTCTACTTTAGTCCAGGTTTCTTGACCAAGAAAATTGGATAATGAAATTATTCTACATTTAATTTTGAAATTGTGAAAAATTACATAAAAATTGGAGCTTGGCAAAATATGATCAATAGAACGCCTAATTCGGAGTTTGTTTGTTTACGAATTTTGTGGTACGTCATTCAAACCGACTGCTTGGGAGATACGAGTTTCACGTTTTATTGTCTATTCTACGCTATTTTTAATTGTTTAAATGTTGAGGGCTGTTTGTGTAAAGCCTAGGATTATTCGTGTATTTTGTTGTTCTGGGGCTAATTCCCATGTGATCCATGACAATTCGCTCCTGAGCAGCGAGAACTTACAACATTCATTTGGTTTGTAGGTCTTATTGAACCTCAGTACTTTCCTGGCATTGACTGTGTGTGACAATGGGGCAGCAGGCAATCACGTGTAAGTAAATGGCTGTATACATGAGGATTGTGCGAGGGTACTAAGGAACTGGAGGTGTTGGCTTCTTTCAAGGACATTGTGCTCTAAATACACAGTTTGTTGTGGGGCCCTCTTAAATCTTCAGGTACTCCTGCGAGTCTTAGGTTTGTCAGTCTGGTAGCCTTTCATACATTACATCAGGCTGGGCCAGTCCAGCGTGTTAACCCCTGTTCCAATATTTTGTACCACGTTGCACCTGAAGACGTCAACCACCTTCTAGCCCAGGCTCCCAGCTCAGAATGCTGTCAACTACTCTCTCAGGCTCACCAGCATCGTGTCTGTGGCAGATGGTATCTCTCTTCAGATAATAAATACGCCTGAAAAAAATCATAGCCTGTTGGGAATTGATTAAGGCAGAAATTCATCTCCTGAGTATGACATTTCTTGATCCAGGGCTGAACGCACATCCACATGGCTCACTCTAGATTCTCTGATGCTCACTGCTCCTGTCAAGCCTGAAGCGTCTAAATCTCCAAACAATAGCTCTCTTCAACGAGAGGCTTCATTGTTCCATTATCTGCAGACTGCTTGCCCTCTGCAAAGCGTATATATAGAGAGAAAGAGTGCATGTCTTAGCTCTGTACAGCTTTACACTCAACAGGAGGCGCCAATAATTTCAATGATGTGTTTGCCACTATCCTAGCTAGACAAGTTACCACAGTGTGCATGATTTAATGCCACCAACCAAGCTGGTCGCCTCTTGGGGGGCCGAGAATGGCCATTCTTCAGCTTTTCCTGAGAATGCAGTTTTGAATGAAGTTGTGGTGGTCATCTTGTCCGGTCTGTCCATGAGAAGAATTTTGAATCACGAGTTGCAAGTCTTGTATTCTACAGGGTGATGATAGTAAGGGGGGGGGGTGTTAACACTGCTGGGTGGCCTCTTGGGAAGAGCCGAGGGCTGATCAAGAAGGGGAAATATGGCCAGGTCGAATCTTTGAATGATGGAGTCACATAGGGGCAGATAACATCAGACTAATCAGCTGTGGAGAGTCCTCGGTTTGGGCTGTGATGTGGCGGAGCGGTCTTGGCGTTGTCATTACATAGAGGAAGGCAGTGCGATACAATTGTCAAAACCCATATAACTTAAACTTCTGTCATGTTTTGTAATTTGCTAAAAGAATCTCGAAGTGTGATGAGCAAATTATCGCTTAATCTGAAAATATCTCAGAGCTGTTGTTGACAAATGAGATGAATGGCTCAGAAGTGTTTCTCACGCGTTACAATCTTCTCGTCATCTGCTCTGGTCTTTTTTCTGAAAACGAGAAGAATATTAGTTGCTCATTGACAGTTAATGTGAAGTTCTATGATAAATTGTGTGAAGAACCGGTCCAAATAATTGCATAGCACCACTAGAGTGCCAAACTGGGTGAGGTCTCGTTTAATCAGCTCAACTGGGAACTAAAAGTCTGGACTGAATCGAGTGTGCTCTACTATTCACTAAGGACTGTCAATTATAAACTGTTTAATGACACAAGAGGATTGTGCGAGTGGAGGGGGGGGGGTCGAAGTGTATTGTAAAACTTTTAGACTTATAAAATGATTTTTTATTAGGAATTTAATTGAGATTATCGGAGTGGGAGAAAGGGAATATGATGTTGTGTGAGACCTTGTGGAATAGTGCAAATACCTGAAGCCACAAAGTTAGTAGCAGTTAGTGTACATTGTTAAATTCTTTTACTGTCGGGCAGCCAGAGAAAAAAATTCGAAAAGGAGGCAGCAAAGATCGTGTTTAATATTGGAGTGAAATTTTCTGAGGCCCTCGAACTGTGCGCTCTCCTCATTACCCTCATCTAATCCTATCAAGACACACCAAAACTGGCATAACCCCACCAACTTTCCTCCGCCTACTGAGCTGCTCATGCGATCAGTGCGTTTCTACGTCTGCTGCAGTACAACTCATTAAGATGCGATCCATCAAACCACTTTTGCTTCATCTCATCTTTTCCCTCTATCATCTCTGTTACTTCCGAACGCCGGTAAGATCGTTCCAATTTTCTTCTACGCATCATGCCGCCACATTCACCGTATTTTCATCCACCTCATCAAGGGCCTCTACGTAAATCGAATTCATTCATTCATTTCTTTTGCTCAAGCCTTCTTGTATTTACATTTTCTCAGCAGAATTTCTCAATTTAATATAAACCCCTTCAATTTCGAATTATTTCCCTCATTGTTCTTTTCTCACCAAGCTTTCCCTTCTTTCACCATTTGTTTTCACGTATAATTTCTCGATATTTTACCGTGGTCCTCCAAGCCAGCCCTATGTGTTAAGTGATACTGGGAATCACGAAATTCTCATCATCACACCTTAACAGATCGGTAAATTGGAACGAAATAATCAAATTATGGATGCTGGAAAAGAAGGGCAGATTTAGCGGAAAATAGCTGTAAAAGGTGAGTAAAACTTAGGTTTGGATATAGTTAAACAGTTGGTAAGTGAAGGAAAGCAGAATAAAACTTGGATGAAGGGAAGGACAAATCAGTGCTTCTTGGGACAGTTCTGAGGTGGAATGTGCATCTGCCTGAACAGGGCATGCAGTGCCCCAAGGAGGCATTGTCTTTTCTAGTGGCCATGTTTAGGATACCCTACACGTTCAAGTTGCCAAGCCATCCAGCTCGAAAGGAAACTTGAATCAGGCTGCCATATCCTGCATTGGATTGTGTTATCCACCATGGTGTCTGAGCCAGTAAACACACTGCGCTAGAAGATGTAGTTCCTTAAGCTCTCACGCAAAAATGTGGGAATAGGAGCCAAGCTGCCGTTTGCCAAACATATTGGCATAATGAGGGTTTGGACACTGAGGCTATCCCAGCATCCACTCTAAAGAAGACTGTTAGGACTCATTTTGTCACACCATATTGTTGAAATGAGTCCAATCTCAGGTTTCAATAAATCTCTGCTTTAAGAGGTCATGGCTATTTAGACTGCTCATTATCTGACAAAAAGAGAGCCTTGAAATACAGACTGCCATTCTATCGAGAGAGCTAGTGACTGAAGGACCTAGAATGTACTGCTTGAAGGTCTGTTCCTATGCCATCTCACTGTGTTGGCTATTCAGCTCCTTAGGATCGTCAAAGTCACACCTCCCGAGGATAAGAGCTATTACTAGAACACTGTAGTCCTGTATGAACGTTTTTATTTAGAAGGAATAGGCGTATGTCTGGGGAACATGCATGATACATCTGATAGCAGCCTGGAAGTAGTGGGAAGGCTATCTCAGGATGCCATTAGTCAAAGGTGACGTGTAAGTGGGTAGCAAAACTCAATGAACATGCGCAGCCTTGAGTTCATAGAAGGTCCGAGGAAGTGAGTGTCTATGAAATGTCGAAGGGAGAGAAGGGTTCGTTCTTTATGTACTGCTCGAAGACTACTGCTCTTTTGCAATAGAAAGGATCTCCTAATCTTCTTACATTCAATGCTGCACAGCCTGCGGAGACAAAACAGGAAAACTCCATGAGGCAAAGTGCCAGTTTGATTCCTTACAAATCGAGGCCAATGTGGATGCCTGACAATGATCCAAGAATGTGTCACTGTCCCATCCCTCTTGTGAGCCACATAAATCGCTTGATTGAAATTAACCGTCTGTGGAGATCATGGTGTTAGTAGCCAAATTGCATCGTTTTGTTACCTGTTTAGTTCAGTCTTTGTAGTGAGGTTCGTTCCACGGCTGAACTTCCGTTGAGCCAAAGACGATGAAGATGGTGTTGGCAACGAAGTAAATGGCAGAAGACACCAAGAATACTGTTTGCCACTGGTCGACACTGGACTGTGGAATCAAAAACATCGCCAAGTAGTTTCAGGAATGGAGAATAATTTTCAACAAATATCAACAGGAAAAGACTTAAAACCATTGGACGATGTGCTGGTTGTGACAAGTACTCGTTAATTGTCCAAAACTCAACACCAGCAATACACTTTAACTTGACAAAGCCCGTTTTTTAAATTATTCCTGTCTTACCAGTGCTCTAAAGAAAGTCGAAGAGTCAGAGGCTTGAGGAGGAGCATCCACTGCTCATTGAGTGTACAGCAATGCACTTGGAGCACTCTTTGTCTCTTGTTGCAGTGTTATAGTTAACGCTTTTAGCTCACCTCATCTTTGATGATGAAACCGGCGATAGTTGGAGCCAGAATGGAAGTGAAGTTGGACATGCCATTGACGAGCCCCATGAGGACCCCAGCAAAGTTGGGTGACAGGTCGAGGTGATTGCAGAGATAGCCGTTGTAGCAAGCGGCATTCAATCCCACGGCTATTGTCAACATCATGACTGCTCCCGTCGCTTTCACTTCAAAAACGGCAAGACAAAGCAGAGCGGCGGCCCCTCCGTACAGAGCTGAAAGCCAACGATCCAAATTCTTAATTAATACGACTGTAGTATTGTGAGGTAGCTAACGCCCTCATTAATCAGAACTAATATCAGGAGAGTAGTGTGATTAGCAGGTCTGAGGTTGACTGTTAGAAACGAAAAACGAAGCAAACACACGCTTTCTCAAGATTTGTCAGCACTCACTGGAACAAACATGAGCCCTAGCTGTCCTTGTCCATAGATGCCATTTGATGAAGGTAGGATTCTAATCTCACTGCAGCTGCATCCTGCAGGGATCTCCTTGAGGAGATTAAATACTGCTCAAGTATTCCAAGCACGGGGGATGATGCCAACTGGCCTGGTGTGCCTCCTGATTCATTGTCTGGTTTGCCCTGGTTTCTACAACCCTCTGACAGTAACTTCTCTGTAGCTAGTGCTGCAATTGCAGCTGGCACTCCACTGTTGCTCTAAATTGGGGTCCAACATGTCACATACATGTCTATTCGTCCTCTCTTTGTATCTGCTTGTACGGGTTCAATCCCTGTGGAAGCCGAATCAGATCCCCTCTTTTGATTGTAGAGGTTTACTACTGTCTGACACTAGTCACAGTGTCACAGAGACTTTACTTCGCTAATCACCCGCTATTGTGGCCCATGAAGATACCCCAAGCTGGAACGCAAGACTGATGAGACTCAATGTGTCTTTGACCTCATTCATAGGAACTAAGGGGACGTTGCCAGAATTCGCAGTGTTATCTACTCAGCAAGGCGATCTGCAAGCCCTGCACGCAGGACGTCATCTACAAAAGCTAATCTGGGGCTGGACCCACTTCTCAAGGCTACTTATCATCGATCACAGGAATAGTGACAGAAGGTCTCTTGGTTTAAAGCGCTTCCCTATTGTCAAATCCGCCCATCTTCACCTCTTCTGCAGGATCGTTGCATCAATTATACAAAGTACCTAGAAGGCGATCAACAACTAATACATTTTCTGTCAGTATCTCGTGGAATGCTTTCTGGAGGACCCCAACAACACCAGTTGCCAGGAGGTGGGTGTTAACTTCTCACTACCTTAAACCTAACTGGAGATTGATAAAATAAGTCTATTAGCAAACAGTTTATACGACTGACCTATGCTGTTCCACATCTTCCTCGAGAAATTGATGCTCAATAAGTTATGGGTTGTGATGTAGTCTGCAATGAAGGCGAATATGATAGCATTGATGAACATGACAGCGTATGGTAGAGCGGACAAACTTCCATTCTGTGAACCAAAGCAGAAAGAAACTTGAGAGTTATCGTTACTCAGGAAACTTCATTTCTAAATCAACTGAATTTCATAACCCAAATCTAAATTTGGCGCGTTGCTTTTAAGTTTCCCAAATGATTGAGGAAGGGATGTGTTCTAGTAGGCCGAAAAAAAGTCGCCTGAGGTCTGACCCATAGTATAATATTGATGCATGAGATCTGATGAGGTTTACAAAGCTCATAAGGTTGTGTACGCTTGCTGTCTCGTGCCTTTGGTTAGGAGATTGAGTCACTGAATCATGTCCTTAGAACTGGGCGGATGTTCGTATGGTAGAAGTTTGTGATTTGGGAGGCATCATTGACTGCATCTGGTGCAAGAAAAGTGCTGAAGTATGTCCACTCTGTGTCTCTTAACTTTCTCTTCTTCTTCTCCTGATCGTTATATCCTTATCGCTGGCATAGCGTTAGGTAGTCTGGTTAATTTATTTATTAGGACGAGGGAGGGGCGTCACTGTCACTTGCATGGTCTGTCCTCAACGCGCTGGCAACATATTCACATTTCTATTGTACCACCAGGGAAGCAGAAAAAATGACAAATACTCAAGTGCCCGCCTCTACCGCCACATGATAACAAAAACTTCACCTGAGCAACTAACTCATTATAATCTGCCTTGCGGTGTCATATATTTCCTGTAGGAGGGTTAAGGTACAGTGTGTCCAGAAGGTACCTGAGTGAGGAAATCTCTTTGAGAGTTAGTGGCATTTTGGGAGCACGCATGAGAGACATCCGTCTACAGTATCTGGCGCCCAAGGCTCCACCAGGGTATCCTTGAAGGGTAATGTGCCCCTTGGACGTTGAGGAGAAGGCACAAATTTGGTTAAGAAAGGTTGGGAAAAAGTGAACTTGTGCTTCTGAGGCTACAGAGGAGCTTTTTAATGATAGTTCAGCACAATTGGGGACATCCATTGAGCGTTCTAGCCAGTGGGATGGGGCTGCCCAGAATCCCTCAACCTTTACAGAAACCAATGAAACTCAAATGGTGCGTAGCCGTTTCCCACCGCTTTCCCTGCAAATTATTTTTTGTTCTTTTAATTACTTACACTAAGCTCTAAGTTAATTTACTGTATTTCATACCTCCTGTATGTTGAAATGATGAACTCCCTTGATATAGGTTGGTATCAGCGTTAGAAGCGTCCAAAAGCCCCAGTTTTGCCCCAGTTGGAGCAAGTAAACGGCCCAAACGGGAATCGACGTCAGAATGCCTTTCCAAGGGATTTTCATGGCCTGAAATACAGCGTAATGTAAAGTTGTTTCATTTAAACGTTATAGAAGAGCGGGGGAAATGTACAAGACAGTGGAGGAATGGAAAAGAAACGGAAAATGGAGTGGTTACTTTAGCCCTGCTGAGGAAACCATCGAAATCCATTTAGTTTTGTAACACAAATTAGTGGAAATGGACTATGAATAACCCCATTGTTTTGTTTATTAACTTTCTGTTGATTTAGTTCAGGGGGACTATACATGCATCTTTAGGCAGATGTCATACGATGCCCAAGGCGCTAGAATCAGCTGCTTGAAGTACTTGGTGAGGTCTTATGAGTAGACTCATAGACTTAGCAATTACCAATATAATATAACAACAACAACAATGATAACAATGATTTAACATTCGTATTATCTTCCACTAATTATTACTCAGTTTTTCTTTTCCACACATATCTCCATGAAAATTTGGTGAACGGACATCTGAAGCCAAAATAGGGGTCTCAGTTTTTGGAGAAATGGCTTTAACTATTTTGACCAAACTCACATAACGCCATTACATTAAAAGTAACTATATTTCGTTCTAAATAAATGTTCCTCTGACAGTCCATTGAACAGAGATAAAAACCAACATGTGTAGAAAATAATGTTTTCTTTAACATTTTCGTAATTTTCAGTGTAACTACTTCCCTGGAATCTTACGGAGTGTGTTCTAGCAATCTATTTATTCTCCGCAATTATTTCTGTTGAACGGAGATATAAGCCATGACAACTAGGAAACATTAATTTTTCGTTTTCCGATTTTCTCAAAAACGGCTCATACGATTTCGATCAAACTTACGAAATATTCTCAACTAATTAGTACCTTCATTTTGTTCTGCATAAGTGTTTCCGAAAATACAGCCCCCTCGGACGACGCACCTCTCCCTAACAGGAAACGTGCCCCCCCGTCCCGCTCCACCTCCCCAGTGCCCTCTGCACCAGAGGAATCCACGGTTACTACAGCCCCTACAAAGACCGAGAAACGGTCTCGCCCAAACCGCATCCTCCCCCCCGAGTCTGACTCCGACTCGGACTCTGACTCCGAGGAGGAAGATACAACCAACTCCTCCACTCACCCCCCGCCAATCGTAATAAAACAAACAGAGCGTTGGCCGGCTATTCATGCCTACCTCGGAGCAGAAGGCATCACCCACCGCCGCTGCATTAACTCAAATGCAGGGTTGAGGCTGTACCTCAACACTGTCGACGATTTCCGTCGCCTCACAGCACAATTAGAAGCGGAAAAAATTGAATATACGACCCACCAAGTCCGCCAAGATCGAGACTTGGAAGTGGTGATCCGACATATTCCCACAACATACTCCCTCAAAGACCTTCAACGCGGCCTAGAGAACCGCAAATATCCAATTAAATCCGTTTACCGGATGAAAACAGGCGAAAAGCTCTGGCCCCTCGTCCTCGTCCGCCTTGACGCCAAATCCCCCAGTGCCAGGGCGATCTTTAACCTCACCAGCTTCGATGGCTTGGTAATTAAAGTGGAACCTAAGAAGAAGTCCAAAGTGGTTCCCCAATGCCTCCGCTGCCTCAGCTTCAGGCATACTGCCAATTATTGCCACGCAAAGTGGGTATTTCTGCGCAGGTCCTCATGCCACCCCAACCTGCCCAATCAAAGACTCTCGCGGGATGCCGGTCTGCGCCCACTGCAAGGGTCCCCACCGTGCCACCTATAGGGGCTGCCCAAAAGCCCCTAAGAAGAAGCCCTCCCAACAGAGGAAGGCAGCCCCGCTCCCCCTGCCAACCACCAACCAGCCCCCGACCAGTCCCAACACCAGCTCCACTGGTCACCCCTGCCCTCTCATACGCCAGAGCTGCTGCTAGCAACTCCCAGCACAGTCCCCGCCCAACCCGCCGGCCAACAACAGCCATCACCGCCCCACCCCAGCCCCAATCGCTGCCAGTACTCCACCCAAGCCCGCTGCAGCCACCCCATCAACTATCCCTCCTGCGGATCGTGAACGCGTGCCTTGCGGGACATCGCCTCCTGCCTCTCCCAGGCCGTCCTCCTCCTCCAGACCCTGTTCACCACCAGCACCTAAGGCAACATCCATCCTAAATTGAACGCCAATGGCATCTTGGCCAAACACCGCAACAAAGTTGCCGAGCTCCACGACCTACTACAGGAGTTATCAGTCGCGTAGCCTGCATCACTGAAACCACACACGGTCTACCGACAAGCTCTTCATCCCGAACTACTGGTATACAGATGCGACCTTGGGATCCCAAACTGGGGAGGAGTTGCCATCTTGGTCCGCAACTCCTCAGACATCAAGCCTTCAGCACCCCCACACTATCCCCTGGAAGCTCATGGAGTAACAGTCCAGCTGAAGTCTGGCCCATCTACGGATTGTCTCTTACTACCCCCGCCCAATACCCACAACTTGGACGAAATTGCCCCCTGCTAGACTCACCCCACCCAACAGTGCTTGCTGGCGACTTCAATGCCAAGCATCAGTCTTGGGTTGCCGAACCAAGAACAGGAAAGGATCCTCCCTCCTACGCTTGCTGCATCGACACAACTTCTCCATAGATGCGCCGGCAGACCACACCTTCCACTCAGCCGACCGAACAAACAATCGGACATCCTTGACCTCTTCATCTCGAAGAACACCACAATCGAGAAAGAGCCTCGGACCCTACCTGCTCTCGACTCCACCACTACCCTGTGATTCTGGAGATCCCCGCACACCAGACGCCACTCAGATCACCCACCAGCCGAATCGACTGGCTCTCCTTCGCACTACCTGGAGACCTCCACCTTTTAAATGTCGTGACTCCCGGCCAAGGGAAGACATCGACTCCGCTGTGTCCAACCTCACTCTGGACATCCAGGACAAGGTACGGCTTGCCACAACCTCCTCCCCAGCTACCCCAGGCCGCCAACGCCTCTCGCCGGACATCAGAGCCCTGATCCGAAGAAGAACCACTTACGCAGGCTGCTCCAGCGGACCCGCCTCCAGTCCCCTGACCCAGGCTCAATGCCGCCAAAAGGGAGCTCAACGCTGCCCTTCAAGCTACCAGAGACGCCAGCTTTGAAAAATACATAGCTGAAGCTGAACTCAACCCCAGCGCTGTTGGAAGATCGTCAAATCCCTACGGAACAGGCAACCCCACTCTCCACCTCTACCACAACAACACCTCACACTCCGCTGAAATCGACAAAGCAACCATCTTCGCCGAATCTCTCGAAGAACAGTGCTCCCCTTTTCCCTCGCACGACGACCACACCACCTTCCACGCTGAGGTCAACTTCCTAGCACGCAGCTTCCCTCAAGGGCACCCTGCAACCTTCAGTCCAACCTCCCGAGGAAATCAGCGAAACCATCAAAGGCCTCACCAAAAACAAGGCTCCAGGCAGCGATGGCATCTCAAACGGAGTCCTGAAGACACTTCAGGATCCACACAGTGGCCATCTGCAACATCATCAACGCCTGCATGCGCCTCCAATACTTCCCTGCAGCGTGGAAAGAGGCCACAATCATCTGCATCCCCAAGGCTGGAAAGCCTCTGAACAAAGCTACTAGCTACAGGCCCATTAGCCTTCTCTGCACCCTGAGCAAGATAGCCGAGAGCCATCTTTTTAACCCGCCTCATCGAGTTCATGGCCACCAACAAGGTTCTCCCAGACTTCCAACATGGCTTCAGACACCATCACGGAACCTGCCACCAGCTCCTCAGGGTGACTGAATACATAGCTGAGAGCCAGAACAAGCATCGGCACACATCCATGCTTCTACTGGACGCCCGCCAAGCCTTTGACAGGGTCTGGCACGAAGGGCTGATATACAAGCTCATCCTGCTTCGCTGTCCACCCTCTCTCATTGGTCTGATTCACTCCTTCCTCACCGACAGGACCTTCAGGGTGAGAGTTGGCAAAACTCTATCCACCACCCACCGCATCACGGCTGGCGCACTCCCAAGGCTCAAAACTCTCCCCAGCCCTCTTCAACATCTTCTGCCATGACATACCAGTCCACGAGAAGATCGCGTCACTGCTCAATATGCGGACGACGTAGCTCTCCTCTACACCTCCAAAACCAACCTGCACTGCGCCACAGTGATGAAGAAGTACCTGCCGTCCCTGCACAGCTGGTAACACAAATGGGGACTAAGGCTCAACGAAACCAAATCAGGAACCGCGTGCTTTTCCCCAGAACATCCCCAAACATCCAAGTGAGAACCATCCAATCCCCTGGAAACACCAGGCCAAGTACCTCGGTGTCATCTTCGACAGGAAACTCAACTGGTACAGGCAGACCCTCGCAGTTCGCGCCAAAATCAACGGAGCCTTCATTGCTCTCCGGCCATTCTTCAACAACAGAAAGGTCTCACATCCAACGAAAATCCGTATCTTCAACGCCATCATCAGGAGCATCAGCACCTACGCTATCCCGTCTGGGGCACGGCCTCCTCCCTTCGGCAAACTCGAGGGCACCTACATGAAGTCCCTCCGAGGTGTCCTCCGCTCACCCGCTACATCAGAAACCAGCAGCTCCTGAAGGAAACAGGCCTCCCTCACTGCAGTGCGGCCGCCTCAACCTATGCCCCTCAACCTCCGCAACTGGTGGCGGGTCACCCCAACCGCATCAGCTGCCTCACACAATATGCCCCCAACCCCTCGGACATCATCCGTAGGCCCTGCTCCCTCATTCCACGCTAACCCCGTCCCGTTCCTCCCCGCATCGCACATGCGCATGAGTCCCCCTGCATCCGCAGGCTGGCCTCCCATCCTTCTGGTTTAGAACCTCCGGGTTGGCAACCGCGGGGGAGGGGTTTTAGTCGGTAAAAATCCGACACTACCCATTTGGGTGTCTTTTGAAGATTTCCCCTCCCCGGAAGCGTCCGAAGAAAAAAAAAAAAAAAACGAAAAACGATCATTCAATTCAATTCATTCAACCTTCCGCTCTTACACCGTTCACATCCTCTGACGACAACCGACCACCTTCAGCGGCTCCAGCGGGGACAATGAGGCCCTCTCGCGTCAGAAGAAGAAGGAGCGACGATCCAACCGGATCCCTCACGAGAGGAGCTACGCTCAACCGAGCCCTTCAAACGACGCTTCGACGCCTGAGGAACTCGTCCCTCGCCCGCTGCTCGACCGAACAAACCGACTCAACCGAATCCCTCATCTCGCGTCTCCGACTGAAGGAGCGACGATCCAACCGGATCCCTCACCGAGAGGAAGCTACCGCTCAACCGAGCCCTTCGACCTAACGACGCCCGAGAAATCCGATCTTCACCTCACACACTCACAACCGACAGACACAACCAACACACACACACACACACACACACAACAACAATATTTCGTCGGCTCTTTTCAGGACCACACAAGCAATCAAGCCTCGCAACATCTTGAAAAGGGAGGCCCCGACACTTTCCACTATCGTCGTTGTCCTTCACTTCATCTTCCTACTGCTATTTTAGATCGAGCTAATTTAGACACTGGTGGACTCCACGTGCCATATCATCTACTCAACTGCCATATGGGAACGAGGAGCACTCTTCCTAGTGCCCTTTCGGAGGCAAAAATACGACCAAACCTACCAGACGGTTCTTGACGTTTTTCCCAGAGTTCTTTCGGGATTAGACCCTTTTTTTAAAATCTTCTCCCCTTTAATCTTCTCGTTGTTGGACGTAGAATTTGAATAGTAGTTATAGACGTTCTCACAGCTGCTAAAAGTTCGACGTATTTAATTTTCGTGATTGCTCAGTGGAGTGACTAGCCAAGGAGAACTAGTAAACGTAATGCAAACCGAATCGCATCGGTAGCGGAGCAGACCTAACGTATTTAGTGCCTCAAATAATGACAATGAAAACAGTTGACACGAATCTCGAAGGATGTTAGCGTCCAGCCAGGGGAACGCGGGTGGGAAAGTGTTGTCAGAATTGAACCTTCCTGGTTACTTGGAAATGATCATTAAGGTAAGGAAATCTGAGGACTTTTCCATTGACTGAGGGAATTCTGATTACGTTTTTGGCGATTGCTTGATGGAGAGACAAACAGTCTTACACAAATAATATCTAGTGCTACGGATTTCCTCAGTCCCGAGTACATTAAACCATTTATATCGTTGTAGCCTATACAATCTGCTTTACACTAACTTTAGCTTTTACTAGCGTGCTAAACAAACGGGTTTTACAAAAATGGCTAGCGAGGTGGGAATCCTCATCAAAGGGTCGTGACAAGTGTGTAAGTCGTAGGAGAAAGTTGGTTGAGTCAGTTTCTTATGGTACAGTTGATTTGTCCTTTTGAAACCTACACCTAAGTAAATAGTTATATCAGATGGGAAACCAGATTAGGAACTCCTTCCAGACGGTAAGAATTCCCCAGGGTCATACCCCTACCACAGCTCTCCCTTGGGATGACAACCTGTCATATCTCCACAGGTCAGGGTTCGGCTGAGCAAGCATTTGGGCTCTAGCATCACCATGACTTTCGACTGAAATAGCTCTCTCATGAGTGTTAAGGAATAGACTATTTGATAACGAAATAAACCTGTTTTACACTCAGTTTAACTAAGTTAACATTCTCCATAGAAACTGCTAGAAATCAAGGTTGAAGTATTAATGGGGGTGCCAATAATAAGCCATTGTCTCTTTTTACTTACCGCTACCTAAAGGGTAATTAATGTAATCGTGTAAGTTGGGTTATCTTCAGATCTTTACGTTTTGAGGCCTACTGAGTCTAAAAAACCTATTTTCTACGCGTGGTCCGTGTTTGTGTCTGTGTATATGGTGGGCTCTGCTGTTCGTGCTTGGCTATGCCTCCCGCATAGCGTCCCATGTGCGTTTATTCACGCTCTGGTTCGATCTGGGGGACTCAATGTTCCATCTCTCTCGAACATTATTCCGTTCTTGTGGAGTAAGCGCCTGCTTGCTTGTCTTGGATTCGTCCAGGATCAGCTGCGGTAGTGTGACATGGCAACTCCATCTTCCCCCAAGCCCAGTAAGCCTTCAAAGTTAGTGGCTTTGCATGGTTTGGTTGATGGACGGGAACTTGTGCAGCGTCCCGACTCCCCCTACTCTTCTGCGTGGGTGGAGTGGGCTTCAGAGAGCATTCATGGAAGGGATTACTGGCACTTTCACGTCGTTCACGTGGCGTCACTGCCTACAGCAATAAGGTGTACACAAGGTTGGGATCGTTATGTTGTGAATGCTCGCTTTCATGCCTGTGGTAACCTGTTTGAGTCGCTGAATCATGTAGTGCAGGTGTGTCTGTGTACTTATGGGGGCTGTTTCAAGCGTCATGACTCGGCCTGTCAACAGATTGCTGGTGCATTGTCATCTGAGGGCTGGGAAGTGGAGAAAGAGCGGCACTACCAGGTTGTCTCTGGAGGACTGAGGCCTGACTTCGTTGCCGTTGGTCCCAACCAGTCTGCACTGATCCTGTATGTCCAGGTTGTATCTGGCAGCTGGGATGGGTAAGCCAAGAAGCGCAAATACGACAGGACGGATCTTTGTATGGCGGTGTAGGAAGCTTCTGAAGCGCTGGCAGATAATATCAGGGTTGCAGCATTGACCGTGTCCTGGCATTGTGTGTGGTGCAAGAAAAGGACTGAGGAGACGCATCGACTGGGTGTGTCAGCAGGCATTCTACAGTATCACCACCCACATCCGAATCAATGAGGGCAACTTGTTTTTTGATTTCTCAAAAATTTCATTGATAATGTTGTATATGAATGGGGGGCAATCACACACTCTCTTCCCTTGTTAGCTAACGTTCTCAACTCTTCCATGTCAGTATTATCTTCAAAGACCTTCTACCACCAACTTTACTCATGGCCAAGGGATTCTGGCATGATAGGACATTGAGCGACCCGTTAAAAGTACATTAATCACCTCTGCCAGTTTTCTCAAAAAACTCATCTCAAATGTCATTAGAATCTTAGCAAATCTTCGGTGGTAGTCCAATGGAGTGCCTATACGATGAGTCTTAAATAGCCAAAGTGATTTCCATCGATGGGAAGTGCGGAGGGGACAAAAATGTACCGACAACCAGGGTTTTTCGCACTTTAATCGAAAACGGCTTGATTAAACCTCCTAATTCTTTTCTATTAGTTAGTACAAAACCTTTCTTGTCCTCAAATATCTCCATGAAACTATAAAAGTATAAAGTATAAAAATCTTCTTGACACTCCATAGAACAGAGATAAAAGGAAAATGTGTCAAAAATACCGTTGTTCTCGATAAATGTTCCTCTAGAAATGCGTTGAATGAAGATATAGCCCCAGTAGAACATAAATATAGCCCCAGTAGAACATAAAATAAAGCTCGATTTAGAAGGGCTTTTTTTACCAATTAAATGTTTTCAATTCCAACTTCGTAGGGCTAAGGATAGTAAAACCGGTGAAAAAGTAAGCCTGCCAGTTCCAATTCTGCTGTTCTGTACTTGATTGGGTCATTCAGAACATTTTATTGTTTCGGCAGCAGATGGAAATGGAGAGCCAGGTGTGTACTAATTAGGT
Organism: Pachypeltis micranthus; assembly: GCA_020466155.1. NCBI lineage: Eukaryota > Metazoa > Arthropoda > Insecta > Hemiptera > Miridae > Pachypeltis > Pachypeltis micranthus. Next base: position 49,430,420 of record CM035769.1, read on the forward strand.
GTTCCATTCAGTTCCCTGGAATCGGCTCTCCAGATGTCAGTGACGCTGCCCACATAGCGTTATGAGTAGCATACAGTGCTGCAGAGAACCCTTCAATGGTGTCACAGGGTTCTACTCCAAAGTTGGAAGACATTTTATCTGACGGCCAAACCCGTGAATTAACTGGGTGGCAGCTGTACAAACAGTACTCAGTTATGAACTAAGTAGACTGTAACTACAAATACTTGCCATTACACCCCCTCTCCCCTCCCACAATACTAACACAAATCTTTGAAACATCCTGATTGACCGCCAAGAACGACCAAATTCACCTTGCTTTCTTGAGAGCTTGCGGCGAAATTCGTAAGGATGTAATCACGTTCAGCCCGGGATATCGATTTGTGTTCAGACGGAGAATCAAAACCGAATTTCAAGCACAAAATCCCCCAGACGATTGCAGATCCACCTGTTGACAAAGAAGAATATAGTAATTTATTCAGGAAATAGCAACCTCAAGAACAAACACGTGGTGTAGAGTTGGGGTGTACGTACAAAGCTGATGTATGTTAATATGTAGGAAATGGTAAACTCTGATAGAAATGCAGTTGGAATGTACCTAAGATCTGTGACTATTGTAAGGGGCCTACGGAGAAATGACGATTGTCTATTTTCCCTAAATTTGAGTAACAATGTTACATTGATTTCGTCGTCCTTCCTCTGTTTTGTTATTGAAATGGGTTTACACAACTTCGCCGCGAGTGATCTAGTTCCTACAGAAGGAGTTCAAGCTCCTCCCTCTAAGATATCTCGTCTTCAGACTTCCATAGCCAATCAGTCAGGAGTGTTGGGCAGAGCATTATGACGGGATGAAGGTAACATGATACGATTTATATCACTCCCAGAGAAACGAAGTTATTATTGAACGAGATAAATACAGAGCCAAATCGTCTTTTCTACGCGGAAATTGCTAACGAAAGACATCATATCTTCAACAATTTTTTTGGAAAAGGGGATTCCCTTAGTCGATTTTGAAGGTAATGCGACGTTGTCTATTTCATTGTAACTCAGGGTGGAGGAGCAATCCAACCCCCCACTCAATTGAAACGGCAGAAATCCCTCAGGGTTCATATGAGAGAGCACAAGGGGACTAATGTCTGACCACTTTCGATTAAGAGTCATCACTTAACCAACGCATGTTTTCGCGTGGACAGAACGGCCAAGAGTGTTGTAAGGAACAGCCTTTGCGTAGGAGCTAGTTTACATAATAAATGGAAAACCAGAGAAACGATTCAGTCCAATACTTTAACGACTGGCGTGCTCTCAAGCAAAATGTCAGCTGGCCCAGGAATGAAATGGGGATACAGGACGCCTAACTTTTTTTTGCGCTCTTGTTGTGTTCTATGTCTGGCGGTTCAGACGACTGAGAAACCATACAACTCATTTGCAGTTCATTAGGAGACTTGTTATATTGAATTAGACAGAATCAACGTTATGAGTACTCGCCGGGAACGTGGGTCAAGTCATATTTCGAGAATCGACTCGATTGGGAATACATTAATCGAACCCAAAATTAAAAATCTGGTTAGACGCATCACACAACTTACCTCAGCCAAACGTACATTCAGCGATTTTCATGGCTTTAGCTTCTAATCCGATATATTCTCACTCAGTCCATTTGAAGTACGTAAAGATGACTTAAAGTTGGAGATTAAAGTTCCAGAAATTATTGAATTGCTCAAACTCGTGCCAAGAGAGGCTCTCAATACTATTTTTCGAAAAGAAGGATTGTGTTTACTGTTCTGAAATTATTGGATCAAAACTGTAAAAGAAATGGTAGTGTATTTGGAATCCCGGAATTTCTGGTTGCTTCTAATGTCATTATTTTTTTATTACTAAACGCTCATCGCATAAGTAGTTTATTGGACTATCACCCTATTTTTTTTTTAGAACTTAAAGTAACATTTGAGCAAACTTAACAAGGGAATTGTTCTGACTAGATATGAATGTGGTTAGCTTCCACCTTCTCAAGCCTTTCGTGTGCAAAAACAATATCCCAAAGGATCGGCTGGGTGTTCTTATTATGTGCTTAGTTCCACATGCACCGCGCTTACGCCAAGATAAGGTATAACGTCGTAGGTACGGCCATCAATTATAACGTGCTTCATACACTCTCAGAGGCGTAACTTAATACGCCCATCACGGGATGTTACCACTCAGGAAAGGCCACCCATTTTTACTGCACGCTATCCTGTCTATGGTGCCATGTGGCTTGCCCTAATCTCCGGGTAATGGTACACGAAAGGCCTGAACGAGTTTCTACCCGGCTTCTCTGGTGAAGTAGAATCCATGGCTCGCTTACCGGACTTCAGTAGGGAGGAGATGAACGAATCAAAACTTGACTTTACTTGACACGAGTGCACAGAGGTAAGTAGCTCTTATTTGTTCCTAACTGAACAGGGACTCTGAATGAAGGAATGGAATTTGAACCGCGGCGGTTTACCTCTTGTTCATTTTGACCCTCTCCACTTCAAGGCGGGAGTGGAGGTTTGTGAGCCCTTCACCCCGCCCTTGGGCTCAGGGGTGAGGGAAAGTTCTCTCCCCCTTCCTCGAGCTTCCTACTTCTGTACGCTGTGTGTACGTTTTATTGAGAATTGATTAAGAAAGTTGAGTGGGGGCACCACAGGAATAATTGCGCAAAAATTGAAATTTTCGATAATTTATTGTGCTGCTCTCATTATTTTTTCAAAGAGAGATTATACAGCACTGTATTGTTATTTGGAATTATCCATATAAAGTTTAATCTAAATTGTTTGGAGCAGTTTTTGAGAAAATAAATATTTTGTGTTGTGATCAATATGATAACTATAGTTAGTCTGGGGCCAATTTTGCGCATACTGTTATTTTGGTGAAGCAGGCTAAATATTTTGTAGACTGCTGCAATATTTTCCTTACTATTTGGGTAGCTGCTAGTGATGTAGTAGGCTGAGGAAGAAGATACAATACTTTCATTCATGTTGAAGGCAGACTTCATTAGTGAAGGACATAAATCATAATTAGACATGATAGACCTTTCCCTTTCTCCTTGCCAGAAATAATGGAATGAAGTGAGTTGTTACTGAAGGAACTCTTCGTCACTGACGTACTGATCTAACGGATTTTTCGTCAGAAGACATCAGCTCCAAATCTCTCTCTCTCTCTCTCCCCCCCCCCCCCCAACAACTGCATATCATAGTAAGCATTAACGAGATAACGAGCACAGCTTGCAGACGGCGTTCTTACCCTGTATAATACCATGTACCGTGTACAAATAGCAAGTCGTAGCAGTTGCACAAACCTGAAGAGTAGAAGATGGACCACCAGCCTCCCGGACCAGATGCCAGAAACCCGCTGCACGCCAACATAAGTATAGTGCCCAATTGTGTTCCTGGAAATATACAGCTAATTGCGATTAGGCAACTTTTGAATAGTAATTCTCATATCCTCGACCATTGATACCAACAGTCAGGTCTAATCGTTCTCAATAATTGCTGAGCGATACTTTGAAATGTACAAACCGTTATCCTCGATTTGGTTTTCAGTTGGCGTCAGATTCGCCAGATGATGGCTGTCCATACGGCAAGATGCATTTTCGTATTTTACTCCAATGTACCCAATGAACATTCCTCATCCCCATTCCCCACCACGATTTTTATCGCTCCAGCAATTGATCTAATCTACTTGCACTAAGCTCAAACAAACTTGATAAAATATAACTTGATGTTCTCAGTAGAACCTGGTAGCACTTCAGAATTTATTGAGCTGCTGGTACTTGCAGTACCATCTTCATTGAAACCCCGATGTGCGGGTAATTGATTGGATTGTCGACGGTTTCTTTGAGGAGGTTTCAGAAGTATAGGGGGAACACTGCGAAAAACTTAAGTTAAAAATATACGCCACTTTGAATTCAGGAATTTTTGAAGTTGCTCCTGATTATTCGACGACAATTATTAAGCTTTCATCGTGTAAGTAGCTTATTACGCTCTCATTTTTTTTTGAAGCGCTTGTATTATGCGGATTTATGAGGAAAAGACTGCTCAAAAATCAAGTTTTTGACGGTAATTTTGTTAACAAGGCGCTGTTTTAGTAATTTTTCGCGAATGAGATTTTTGCCGTACTGCCGTGTTATTTGGGGCTGTCCAAATTGAATCTCGATCACTGTGATAACTAAAGTTAGTTTTGGATCGATTTTGCTCATGCCCTAATTGCAGCCAGGTGAGGTTTGGGGCGATTTCGCTCGGCCGTTACCACACATACTTTTTTCCAACTGCAGATCTGAAGAAAACTCAAATGTTCGAGCCTGGTTTGTTGTGGGACTGTGTTGTTTCGATCAGTGTCTGATCCTGTCCTCCTCTCCTGCCTAAGCGTTGCTCGATCACCTCGTGTTCCCCTGTTTTTTCTCCCCTTGTTAGGACTCTTTTCGTCTGTCGGAAAACCCTACCCTGTGTACTGGTTTGGAAATCTGCCTCCAATTAACCATTACAACGTGGCTCAGCATCGTAATCGGCTGGAAGAGGAAGACATCGAGCTGGTGGCCCCCCTGTAAACGAACCGCCGCCATAGGAAAAAGGTAGGACCTTCATTCCTTTCCTTAAACCTCTTTACACTCCTCGAAAACCACCTGAACCAGCGACATATGTCACTAGAAATACGGTCCGCTTCGAACACGTAATTTGTTTTTTTTCAGACCATTACACAACTTTCCTTCCAACATTGAAAGGCTAAGGAAAACCCCAAAAGTTGATTAGAAAATACAAAGTTCTATAAGCAGTTATGTGGAGTGAGTTAGAAGTAAAGTTTACCACTAAAGCAACTGGAAAACAATCGACCACGCTCTTGCGGGATGGCCCACTTGGACATGTGTGTGTTGACACTGGGGTAGAAAAATGCCTGCAAAAAAATAGAATTAACATAATGAACTTATTGCGATCTGCTCACAATCTTAAATAGTTAATGTAGCACCCAATACACGAGCAGGGCAGTTGGACGAATATTCTATCTTCGATTTTGTGAAGTACTAAAAGTGAAACGCTTGTTTATGGCAAAGAAGGCAGTCAAGATCGGTAAACTTACGTTGACGCGGGGAAAACTCTCGCTGACACGTGAGGAGTACAGGGTGTGCATGTATCTGTATTTCGCCCCTTGAGGGACTTGATAAAACTCCTTGGCGCTGCAGCCTTTTGCAGGCGTTGGGAGATATATTTGTCTGTGGCTACTATTTCGCTCCACCATGAACGTATCAAACCGAACTACTTGCAATTGCAATATTTGTTCCGTGGATGGCTTAACCACTGAAACTGGTTGGGAGAGGACGCTAATCGAGCCTGCACTGTGTCGTAATGATGCTGCTTCTCGACTTCAGAGGTGCCTTCAACACGGTGTGGTGACCAGCTGTCCTCGACTCCTTGTGCAGCCTCTTGCTGGCCCCCAACCACTTCCGGAACCAGTCTGCCTCCACTAGAGTGGGAGCACAGTGGGCTTGTATGATGGTCACAGGGCAGCTGCCCTCAGGGTGTGGTGTTGTCCACGATTCTCCTTCGCCTGCTGCAGGCCTGTGGCTACACCTCTGTGGGGTTTGCCGACAAACTCATGGCCATGGTGGGTGTGGATCACTTAGGGGGTGTCACTCGGCTTGTGACCACCTGCCCACAGGGCTCTTCCTACCAACACACTGGCTGAAGCTGGCCCCCACAATGCACCTAGCACCCAGGGGCCATGGCTAAATACCTGGGTACCATCTTTTCTCCTGGAGGTAGCCGCCCTGAGCACCTAGCCCTCTCGGCACCAAATGCTCAGACTTCACAGCTCTAGTCAGGTCCTAGTGCAGCCCCATGTGAGGCGCTGCCCTACATGTGGGCAGGAAAGCAGCCCTTTACTATCAGACTGTTTTCTTGCTCATCATGCTATATGCTGCAGCTGTCTGGTGGGGCCCTCTTGGCACAATTTTCAGCGGGCTCGCATGATGCAGAGGGATGCCCTGGGTACCCACCACTGGACCTAGCCATCCTGCAGTCTAGCATTGGCGCAGAGGGCTAGATGACTACTGAGGCACCCTGGAATCACTGATGCCCACGCTTCAGCCAGAGGACTCCACTGAGTACTGGCTGAGGTTGCATTTGAGACGATCCTCAATGCATGGTAGGCGCTGTGGAATGAAGGCCCCACAGTGCGACATCTGAACGCCGTCATCCCCTTTGTCTGGGACTGCCTGGGAATTAGGGATGGCCTCTTTCTCAGCAGTCCAACTGCTATCTGGATACGGTGCTTCCTGGAGACCCGGGGGGGGGGGAGCTTCGTTCGGCACATTTTACGAGGCACTTGGTGCATTGTACCTCCATTCAACAGACGGTTACTGAAATGTTTGCTGAGAACATTAGGAGAATAGGAGTGCAGGACTGTGGGTAGACCCTCCGAAAGGGCGATCAAATTCAATAAAATGTATACAGGAGAATATTCGAAAACGGTTTAAAAGAACGCTGCAAATTATTATACAACGGTTCATCACCAAAACAGCTCGACATACAAGCCTGTAAGCAATTGGGAAATAGATGGCAAGCTCCATTCCTGTGTCATGAAACTGGATAATTGTTTCTCCCCGCCATGCGCCCATTTTCCTCACTACCTCCAACTCACACCACCCATCAGGTCGACTTGTCACGTGCCTATTGCCTTGCGTCGCCAAGAAAATGTCAATTTTCGTTGATCCGTATCGTTTACTAGTAATTTTTGATGCAGCATTTTTTAAGTCAATTTAGTTTCGTGATATTGATAGAGAACGAAAGTTAGAAGCTTCCTTAGCAAAAGATCATTCGACGTTTAATCAACACCATTAGAGCCGTTTCCGTGAAAAATGCTAAAAACTCGTATTTGGTAGATGATTCAGGAAGGAACTCAGTGAGACCTATTCTACCTCAGAAAGTTTGCAATTCTGGACATAGTTTTAGTACGATGAAGAGTAAGCCGTTGACTCGGTATTGGTGTCCTTAAAACATCACATTTTCTTCTGTTTTTATCATAAAAGTAAAAACCTCACCTGTCCCAGGCCCTGCAGAACCCTCCACGCGCAGGCCCAGTAGAAACCCATGTTGACTGCGATTTGTGGAAAAGTGACCGTCAAAAGTCCACATATTATCCCTCCGATTATTCCAATTACTTTAGTGGGGCCGAATCTGAAAGCGATTTATTGTGATTGGTATTCGAATATGTCCTTAGTAAAAATATAATGATACATTTGGAAATGCATTTGGCCATTAAATACCCAACAAAGCGCCAGAGGGAAGTGCCAACAAATGAATGCAGTAAATATAATGAAATATGCGATGCCAAAATAATTTAATTACAAATGAGTTTCAAATCACAATTGTTTCTGAGAAATCCGAAGAAGCGGTTGTTAAATTCGACGTATTTCCGGGTAATGGGTAATCTCTTACACAATGAATCGTGAGTTGATGTAATGCTTTCAATGACTTTCTGCAGCGTTTTTCCCTATCGCATTTCTAATGTTGTAGGTAGAGCCTTGAAACAAGACTTGTCATGTAGCAGTAGATTGGATAGTAGTAGGAGTTGACCTCTTCATGTCTCCAGTCTCTGATTGTTCCAATTCTCCACACAATCGCGAGGTAATCGAAAATGTGAGTAACTATCGTTATCTAGGCATTGTGTATTCTGGACTCGGTTAGGGCCAGCTCACGAATTAAACTTTGCAAGTTTATATACCCGTTTTATCAGGCGAGAACAGCGCTGTCCAGGGCGGTGAGGTGGAGAGTATAGTGCTACTCCAAAGGGCGATCTAGAAAGTGACGCAGAACTTTCCTCAATGATCACCTTTATAGAGAGGCTAAGGTTTTCACATACCCGCAGCTCTTCTTAAAGGGTCTTTTTACTTTCCTTGGCTCTATGAAGTAGAGAGGAAAGTTATTTAATCGGCTGGAAAGGTGTTTGACGATAATACACAATATAACTGACGTAGAGAGTGTGCGATTGCCTCCCATTCACGTACAAAGTTATCAATAAAATTTTTGAGAAATCGAAAAACAAGTTGCCCCGTCGAATCAGAACAAGTTGACAGTAAATCCGAATAGTCAACTGTCCTGAAGTTTCAATCCGGGGGAAGATATTTGATCAGCTCAGAGCAACTATTTTAGTTCATTCAACATCCGATAGATCTCGAGGGAATGTCTTAATCGGAAATTTTCCAAGTTCAGATTGATTAAACCCAAGAGCAATAACTTTCCATTGCGCAACTAGCGGCAAATGTAAAAACCCTGCAAATTATTACACAACGGTTTATTATTCGGATAATCAGCTTGACCTAGCATTAATGCTCCGAGACCCATCCTGTTCGATTCAGCATCGAAAAATATCATAATGAAACCCAAAAAAAGGTCGAAAAGAACTGAATCGTAATATTAAAATAAACAACAAAAATATCTGGTGCGTAGCAACACACGACTTTCCGCCACCCCTTTAAGTTCGAACACCAGCTACATATGCGGGTGCTATATCTTCGTTCAACGCATTTTTACAGGAACATTTATTCAGAAGAAAATGTAGGGACTAGTTAGCTGAGAGTACTCCGTAAGTTTGATCGAAATCGTTAGAGCCGTTTTTGAGAAAATTGGAATACCGATAAATTAATATTCGACAAATCTCCTTTTTTGTGTTAACTTGGCTTATATCTCCGTTCAACATATATATACAGAAATAATTATAGAGAACGAAATGTTGGTGTGAGTGACCAAAAGACACTCCATTAGGATTTATCACATCTGGTGAAAAAGTTACCCTGAAATTTACGGAAATGTTCGAAAAAAACGTTAATTTCGACACATTTTGATTTTTATCTCTGTTCAATGGACTGTCAGAGGAACATTTATTGAGAACAATATGTAGGTATTAACTATTCAGAAACATCTCTAAAGTTTGGTGATAATCGTTGAAGCCGTTTTGCCAAAAAGCGTAAAAACCTATTTTTGCTTCAGGGGCCTATATCTCCGTTCACCGTATTTTCATGGAGATATGTATGGAGAAGAAAAGTTAGGTATTGATTAGTAGAAGATAATGTGAAAGTTTAATCAAAATCGTTAGAGCCGTTTTCGAGAAAAATGCGAAAAACCCTAGTTTTGGTACATTTCGTCCCCACCCCCTTCCCATCGACCGAAATCGTCCATAACCTTATTTTGGTGTCTACAAAAAATAAGAAACAAAACAAAAAAAGAACCAGCGCAATCGGATAAGCCGTTCTCCCGCAAATCGAACTACAGACACACACACACACACACACACACGGACCACGCGCCGAAATTAGGTTTTTTAGACTCAGTAGGGTGTGAAACGTAAAGATCTGAAGAAAACCCAATTTTTTTTTTTGACCCGATTACTATACTTTCCTTCCCTTCGGGTAGCGGAAAGTAAAAAACGAAAGTATCTAGAAAAACTGAATTTTAATATGAAAACATGCACGCCAAATACTAATATCAAAATTTAACCAAAAATCTATGAAAAAAAAAAAAACAAAATGAGAAAGAAACGAAAGAATCTAAAAAAATTGAATCGTATTAAAACCAAAACGTCGGGGAAATTGGAACGGGGGCGCTCGAAGCGAAAGGGGAATTGAGTGGCGGCGTCGTTGGGAGGCAAGCGAGCGGGAGGCCGAGCTCGAGCGCGGTTGCTTTTTTAATGAGACGGGCGGGAGGGAGGGAGTTCAAATGACGAAACGCTGTAGCTCCCGCGTTATACTGCGTTTCGTTAATTTTTTTAACCGTTTTTTGCCCATTACAACCACGGGCTTTGTCCGATCGGATTGCCGAGATGGCGGGCACAACTAGATACCAAATCGGATTTTCGGGCGAAAGAACGAATTTTTTAGACCACGTTAAAGGCACAAAACGGCCCGGACGGGGGATGGGGGACGGCAGATGGACATTGCAAATTTGGAATCTCCAAGTCTTGAAACGTAAAGTATCAAATTTTGAGGGGGGGTTGTAAAAAATTTTTCGTGACCGAAAACATAGGGTTATTATTCAGAATGAATAATAAACCAAAACTACTTTAGTTTACCTAATGTTCTATAGATCGTGCGGTCGAGTCCAAATCGGACGTTTGGCGCATACAATCAGTTTGTTACTGATTCGACGAGGCAAATTGATTTTCAATTTCTTAAAAATTGTATTGATAATGTTGTACGTGAATGGGAGGCAATCTGACTTTCTCTTCCCTCGTTTGCTAACGATCTCAGCTCATCCTTGTCAGTTGTATTGTATATTACCCTCTCTTCTGGCGTGGCAGGACATTGTACCATCCGTTAGAAGTGGGGTAATCGCCTCTGCCAGTTTCCTCCAAATTGTGTAGTAGAAAAAGCCATGAACACAAGTGAACAGACGTTGAGCTAAAGAAAGTCGTGCAGTGTGGCACACCTAATATTTCATCACTGAAATCACAATATCGTCAATAAGCCCTATATTTAATGGCTTCTAACTCCATGGAAAGCCGTTAATCTTAGATATAACCTCATCCCCTCTTTTTATGGATGGCGCAGTGTTTGGTGAATAGTATAGTCGATTCCCATTCTCAAAAGATTTATTTAGCCTCCGCCGTCCTGTCTACACATTACTTTTTTTTATGCTGTTAATCTATGTGGGGCTAGAGAATGCTGATTGTATTCCAAGGAGTATTCATGTTGACTGAGGAGAGAAGTTGCCATGTTAACGTCGAGCATACGCTACAGTGGGGGGGGGGGACATAGTCTACCCATGACGTATGTGTAGTACAATATTTGTCAATGGCTGTGCCAGCTCGTCAAAACAGGCTATGCCTATAGGTGATTCAAGCAACTCCCAGTTACTATATACATTTCTTTTGTTGTGCTCTGAATTTATTGTTATTACTCTCTACCCCACTCTCTTATTTTTATCCCCCTCCCCACCACCTATGTCTTTACGATACAGGCCAGCAACCTACCCATTATACGTTTTACACCTACCTCGTTCTCCACAGTTCTGGACGATATGACTGCCAATTGCTTCCTGTACTTCTCTAAACTGTCATACGACGCATATTAGTTGCTCAAGACCGAGTCTCAATTTTGTAATGTGAATCAGCGAATGTGAAGCGGTTTCTTTTTTAGTCACTGCTTGTGGCGGGTAGTTGTTAGCAGACTGAGATAAAAATTAGTTAATTCAATGGCTATTTTTCCAATATATTAAGATCAGAGTTGTGAATTAGTCTATTAACCTGATCTTCGCATCTAACTACATTGATGTTGGTGAATGGAATAATAACATTAAAGGAAACAACTTTAGCATCATTAGGGCAAGATTAAACTAAGAAAACTTATTCGAGTGCTCACTTGGACGCCAATACTCCTGCCGGGACGCCACCCACCAAATAACCGTAGAAAAACATGCTTGAGACGATCCCTTTTTGTTCTGTTGTCCAATTCACTGTCTGAAAAAAACCGAATGCCAATTAGTTTCTTAGAAGTACAACTTCATAGTGGCCTGAACTATGGGCTCAATAGGTGGTGTAGTTTTATGTGAAGCTCTGATGCATCTATGAGCTGAAGGGAGATGAAGGAGGAATTCCTTGGTGAAAACCTTGAAATGTCAAATAATACAATTGCTGATAGCATGATCATGAGCGTGCATGCCACAACTTTCTCTGTTGAATGCCAACACATGATAACTCGTAGAAAACTAGAGTAATCAGTGTCTGGGATTGGAAGGAGGGCTGTCGGTGTGGGGGGGGGGGGGCGGCACTCGAAGTGTCCATGAAGAAACCTACTATTTTGGAGCAGCATGGGGAAATGTGTCATCCTGGCGGGGAATAGAAGGGAATGAGGAGGCCTACAAGATGGTCAAGGACGGTTCTACCCTGGTGGGTCATGAATGCTACTTTGATAACGCAAAGACATCGGCAAGTGGTAGGGGAAATAGACAGCTGCCTATTGACGAGATGTACCTGGTTAAAGGTAAAAAATTATTCACCCGGTTCTCCAGCTAAAACCAAAGAGCATAAGGGCGTCATGCACTCGTTTACAGGGCACTGTCCGCTAAGCATTTACTGCATACATGCGAGAGACTGGCTGTGATGAGCCTAAGCTGAAGGAAGTAGCTAGTGCCGATCTAAAGCACACCCTGACATTGAACTGAGAGCTACCAGCTGCAGGTAACCTGGGGATGGAACCGGAAGGACGTTGGGTTACTGGTGCATAGTCTATCCTAGCTGAGGCCCCAGAGTCAAAGGTTTAAAATTAGCTCTGGATTAGACCGAAATAGAAACACCTTAAGTTGCTAAAGCCAAAATAATAGTATTATGGAGTAAGAATAAAGTTGAAGCAAGTATCAAGAATGCAGTCACTCAGTAGTGAGGCTGTTTCCTGGTTTGCGTAGTTAGTTTAGGGTGTCTTGAATAGAAGGCAATAGAATAGAAGTTCTTTGGTTTTGTGGGGTTGCAGGATATACGGCGAGTAAGGGTGAGTGCTGCTTGGGACAATGTTCCCTTTCCTGGTTGACAGCAGGGATCTTCTGGGGCCCTCGAACAAGGCTTTTAGTTAGGGCTAGCAGTAAAATTGAGTTGTAACTAATAAGAAGTTCGTGCAGCACTGAATACGTATTGTAGTGAACTTAGCTTTAAGATAATCATTGTAATCAACTTAGCTTAAGTACACAACCAACAAATAATATGTTTTTATGATATTTTATATCAAACTATGGAAATAAACCACTGACAGAAGGTCATCCACCTGGGTTTCCCCTGGGCCCAGGTCAACCCCCTGAGAACACTGGGGGATTCCCCAGCGCACGAAGTAGGGGGTACCTCAACCTGTATAAATATCCGAAGGGCCTCTAGCCACTTCAGGCAGTCCCATTCCGACCTTCTGTCAGTGACTACTCTCAAAAAACCTCTTTTTTTGATTTTTAAACCTAAAAAAGAAAACGACTCTCTGCTTATTGAGTGTAGCTGTTACTCTACCCTGTAGAGTGTACTTGTCTCCTCAATAAACTGGTGTAGCTGTTACTTCCCTTCAGGAAGTTTACTTGCTCCCGGTAAAATTGTAGTGCAGCTGTTGATTCCCCTTCGGGGGTTCGCACTTGCTTCTACATTAAATTGGTGCAGCTGTTGGCTCTCTTCAAAGGCCGTACTTGCTCCCAGTTTAGTATACCGACGAGCTGTTGATCCTCCTTCAGAGGTGCGTACTTGCTCCCGCATACAATCCAATTGGTGCAGCTGTTGGCCCTCTTCAAGGACCGTACTTGCTCCCAATTTTTGTATGGATGAGCTGTTGACCCTCCTTCAGAGGATCGTACTTGCTCCCATATTTTTGGGAAATTAGTGTAGCTGTTGATTTTATCATACTTGCTCCTATTTTCCTGTGGTGTAGCTGTTACCTCCTTCAGAGGTGTACTTGCTCTCACACGAGGTGTAGCTGTTCCTCATAAAGAGGGTACTTGCTCTCTCAAACTGGGGACACCTCCTTCAGGGGTGGACAAGGTGGAGTCACATTTTACAAATATCTGGTGCGTAGCAACACACAACTTTCCGCCACCCCTTTAAGTTCGAACACCATCTACATAGGTGGGCACTATATCTTCGTTCAACGCATTTTTACAGGAACATTTATGAAGAACAAAATGTAGGGACTAGTTAGCTGAGAGTACTCCGAAAGTTTGATCGAAATCGTTAGAGCCGTTTTTGAGAAAATTGGAATACCGATAAATTAATATTCGACAAGTCTCCTTTTCTGTGTTAACTTGGCTTATATCTCCGTTCAACATATATGTGTGTGTGTCTGTAGTTCGAATTGCGGGAGAAGGGCTGATCCGATTGAGCTGGTTCTTTTTTTGTTTTGTTCGTTATTTTTTGTAGACACCAAAATAAGGTTATGGACGATTTCGACCGATGGAAAGGGGGGTGGGGGACGAAAATGTACCAAAAACTAAGGTTTTTCGCATTTTTCTCAAAAACGGCTCTAACGATTTTGATAAAACTTTCAAATTATCTTTTCCTAATCAATACCTAACTTTTCTACTCTATACATATCTCCATGAAAATACGGTGAACGGAGATATGGGCCCCTGAAGCAAAAACGGGTTTTTAACGCTTTTTGGCAAAACGGCTTCAGCGATTCTCACCAAACTCACAGGATGTTTTCAAATAGTGATTACCTACATATTCTTCTCAATAAATGTTCCTCTGACGGTTCATTGAACAGAGATAAAAATCAAAATGTGTCGAAAATAACGTTTTTTCTAACATTTCCGTAAATTCCAGGGTAACTTTCTCACCAGATGTGATAAATTCTAATGAGGTGTCTTTTAGTCACTCATACCCACATTTTGTTCTCCATAATTATTTCTGTATATATATGTTGAGCGGAGATATAAGCCAAGTTAACTCAGAAAAGGAGATTTGTCGAATATTAATTTATTGGTTTTTCAATTTTCTCAAAAACGGCTCTAACGATTTCGATCAAACTTTCGGAGTACTCTCAGTTAACTAGTCCCAACATTTTGTTCTCCATAAATGTTCCTGTAAAAATGCGTTGAACGAAGATATAGTGCCCACCTATGTAGATGGTGTTCGAACTTAAAGGGGTGGCGGAAAGTTGTGTGTTGCTACGCACCAGATATTTGAGATTTTGTACAGCCAACGAGTGTTATGTAACATATCATTGTCTTGCGCTTCATTCACCAGATGCTGGCAGTACACTCGATTTCTTATTCGCGAATCGAAACCCGTCGAAAATAATGTCGCATTGAGATGGTAGCAAACTCGGCTCGGGGATAACATACGATAAAACGAATTAAAATTAGTAAATAAAGTGAGGTGGTACTTGCCGGATACGATGGGTTTACAGATGGATCCGTCATAGCGACGATTCCAACAGACAAATTGACCCTCATGGAGTAGGCTACGATGAGGCCCCAGAACATGAGAAATACCTGCCCATGCCTCGTTCCAATGGCTCCTGAAAAATAAAAATAAATTTTAAAACACAAGTTGGAAATGATCAGGAAAACCCGTTGAAGTGCCACTTCAATGAGTTCGACGTTGACGTGAACTTTTGCAATTGCTTCCGTGAAACTAAATTGAGAAAAATACGAGGTGTTCTCGCCACTCAACTGTACCCGCCTAAGTTCATACGCAATATTTCCGTTCAATGAAAACTTTTACGTGAAAAGTAAATAATTATTGAACCAGGACACAGGCTTGGAGCCGCTGACCGAAGGGTCGGATGCGGGGCCATCGGGCACGCATTCTGGGCACAAGCGAGGGCGCCACGTTAAGTTTACTGGCGCACAGAGGCGCCGGTTTAAAGCCCTCCTGTCAGAGGGTAAGAGCGTGGCTGATGCCAGGGCTCTTGCGATGAGAGGAGGGCTGACGAAAGAGGTGGAAGGTGGCCAAAAAAGAGAGCGGCCTTCCACTGGAGACACTCCCGAGGAGAGAAAGAAGGTGAGACGCTCTTTGGGAGTGAGAGGTGGTGAAGGGCAGCGTGGGGACGTAGGTTCCACGTCTGCAGCCCACCTCGGTGGGGCTGGTGGCTCCGGGCGGCAGGGAGTGCCTAAGGGCGGTCCTAGCAGGCGACCACCAGTCTCATATAGCTCAGCTGTGTCAGGGGTGAAGCTGGGGGTGTTCCATGAGGACTACCCGGCGGAGCTCCTCACAGCGGAGCAGATGGAGGCCGTGTTTGCTCTCGACGAAGATGAGGGGCCGGAGCCAGGGTTCACCGGTACCATGTGTAGAAGGGGGTGGTACGCAGTGACCTGTAAGGATGAGGGCACGGCAGCATGGCTGAGAGAGCATTTTGCCACCGCACAGCCCTGGGAGGGTGCCAGGCTGAAGGTCTGTGAGGGGAAGGACCTTCCGAGACCACGAAGAGCCGTGGCGTACCTGCCGGGGTGTGAGGATGAGCCGGATGAGAGGATCCTGGGCTTTCTGGCGAAGCAGAATAGGAGACTCTGCACACGGTTCTGGACGGTGCTCTCTCGGGTCCACAAGGAATCAGCGGTGCTTCTGGGCCTGCTGATAGATGCGCAATCTGCCCAGGCTTTGGAGGCTGAGCCAGCAGTCTCCATAAAGCTGAGGCAAGGCAGCATCAGAGTGAGGAAGCAGGGCTCTGGCGAGGTACCTACCTCGAGTGTCCCTTCCTTGGATGCCCCTGGAGATGGTGGAAGGGGAAGAGGGAGCGCTGCCGCTGCGGGGGTGTCGGGGGGTGGGGCTCCTGGCCGGGGGGCTGCAGGCAGCGGTGACCTAGGGTCCCGCTGCGCGGTCCTGGCTGGGGGCCCCGCCTCGGGTGCCTCGGTGGGAATGGTGGCGGCTCCTGGAATCAGCGGTGCTGGGGTCCTGGTGGCCCCTCCTCCCCCTCCTGTGGTGACGGCTTCGGCAGTGGCTGCGGGTGGGGTGGGGGGGCTGGCGGGTCCAGATTTGGCAGGGAGGGCAGGAAGGACGACAAGGTCCTTCCGGCCCAAACTGCAGAGAGGCTGCAGGCAAGTCGCGCCTGCTCGCCCTCCGGGCACTCCGCAGGGACGTAAGGTCCCACGGGGGTTTGGGGGTCGGCGTGGGCGACGATGATTGCGCAGCATGTGGGCTTCCTCCAGATCAACCTGCACACGGCCAAAGCAGCTACGGCAGTGATGTGCAGGAGCTTTGTCTGGGGGAGCTGTGATGTGGCTCTACTGCAGGAGCCTTGGGCGGACAGCAGGGACGTAAAAGGGATACCTGCTAGTACAGGTAAGTTGGTCTACTGTGGCACAGAAGGTCGTCCTAGGGCGGCTGTTTTGGTAAGACACAACTTGCATATTCTAAAAATTCCCGAGTTCTGTCACAGGGATTTGGTGGCGAATGAAAGAGGTGAGCCCCTTCTTGACTACTTACTGTGCAATGAAATGGTGGTGGTTAATAGGGGGAGCTCGCCAACTTTTGTTACACGCAGGCGGAGGGAGGTGCTGGACATTACGGTCTCAAGTACCTTCTATGCCAGCAGAATAACAGATTGGCATGTCTCTGGGGAAACTTCAATGTCTGACCACCGGATGGTGAGGTTCAGGCTGCGGTTCCCTAATAGTGTGACGGAGACATATCGGAACCCCAAGAACACGGATTGGGTTCTCTACAGCCGCGTGTTGGCCTCCAGTTTGGAGAGCTACAGCTGTGAAATGCAAACTGTCGAAGGTGTAGAAAGGGCGACAGGGGAGATCTGCGCAGCTATGGTAGAGGCGTATGAAGAAAGCTGCGAGTTGAAAACCCGAAGATCCAATAGGGAGGTTCCTTGGTGGAACAAGGAACTGGAAAGGCTTCGGAAAGAAACGAGGAGGCTCTTTAACAGAGCAAAAAAGAAGGGTGAGTGGGACACATATAGGGGTTCTCTCACAGCCCCTAAAAACCCACGACAAAACGTGGTAGTGGTTAGGCGGACATGTGAGGAAGGAGAGGCTGGTCCCTCCAACCCTGACGCAATGGAAGCGCTTATGCGGGGTGTCCCTGCTACGGACCTCCAAGCTCTGAGTGTCCGAGTGCTAGACATCCGCACCGCAGTAGGAGGTGGCGCCGTCATTGTGACGGAAACGCCAGAAATGGCCAAGGCGCTCACGAGCCACATTTCCACAAAAAAGGAGTTGAAGCTCCAAGCGTCAGCCCCCCTGGGTCGTTTCCCACGCCTGCTGCTGTGCGACGTGCGGACCGACCTTCAAAAAGAGGACTTGGCCCAACAAGTTGTTGAGCACAACCCTCCGTTAGGCTTGCAGCCGCACGATGTCAGGGCTCGCTTCACCAAAAGCGTGGCAGACAGAAGGATTGGGTGATTGAGGTATCACCCAGCCTGTACAAAAACTAGAGGGCAAGGCGCCTCCAAATAGCCTGGCAGCGGTGCGCCATACGAAAGTACCAAGCCCCCACTCAGTGCTACAAATGCCAGCGCTATGGCCACCTGGCAGTGGCCTGTACAAGACCGGTTGTGTGCGCCTGGTGCGCCTTGCCACATCTGAGTAAGGAATGCAAGCGTGATGCTCCCCTCAAGTGTGCCAATTGCGTCGAACGCAAAATCCAACAGGTCGCACACTCTACACGAGACGCACGCTGTACCATTCGTCAGCGAGCGATTGCCCTCCAGGAGTCACGAGTGGATTATGAATAGGTCAAAAACAGTTCGAATCCTTCAGCACAACACAAATAAGAGTTGCCCAGTTATGGCTGAGTTGCTGCAAAATGCACTCAAGAAACGCTGCAGTGTCCTCGCCATGCAGGAACCGTACATAGGATCCAAAACTCTTGGTCTCGGATCGCAGGCACGAGTGGTGGCTGGAGCAAGAACGGGAGCCAAGGCAGCAGTAGCCTGCATCGACCCGTCCATTGACATGCTCGCACTCACTCACCTGAACAGCCAGCACTTGGCCGCTGTGCTCATCCGAGCCGGTGGCTTTGAGCTGGTTGTAATATCATTCTACAGGCAATTTGGCGCACCAGTTGCCAACAGCCTTGAACCACTCGAGCGGGCTCTAGCAGGCCTATCAGGACGACCCTGCGTAGTCTGTGCTGATGCAAACGCCAGATCACCATTGTGGGGATCCCCAACCCTGGATGGGGCGGGCGAGGCGTATATAGAGCTGCTCACCAGGTACAACTTGGTTGTTGCCAACGACCCCATGACTGAGGCGACCTATGATGGCCCGGGAGGAAGGTCGTGTATAGACGTCACAGCCGTGTCCCACACCCTGCTACTCAAATTGAAGGGTTGGCGAGTCGTACCAGGTGCAACGCAGAGCGATCACATGGTTATTGACTTTGCCATTACGGATGATAACATCCTCTGCAAAGACACGCGTGAAAAGCGATTCCGCACAAAAAATGCCGACTGGCCGCAATTCTTTAGGGTACTGGAAGGTGAACTGCGTGCCGCAGACACCGACCTAATAGTGCAAGCATCCACACCTGAAGAGGTGGACAGCAAAGTGGACACATTTACCACAGCACTGCACTCTGCTGGGCTCTCTGTACTTGGCCAACAGAAGCACAGGGCGATCAAAGTCCCATGGTGGACTGAGGAACTTAATCCCTCAAGCAAAGTCCAAATAGAGCCAGAAGGATGTACCAAAACACTCGTGACCCTGATGCCAGAGCAACACTCCGAACTGCCTTCATCCAAGAGAAGAAGGCCTTCCACCGCGCCATCAAACGAGCCAAACGGCAAGGCTGGCGAAATTTTGTGGAAGCGGAGAGCTCTGAGAACCCCTGGGGCAGACACTACAAGTCCTCCATAGGAAAAGCAAATGTAGAGCAGGTCTTAGCTGCGATGCAAATGAGTCAGGCTGGGCCTGCAGTATCGAACGTTCACTGGAAACCCTCCTTGAGAAGGCGTTCCCAGATGACCAACTAGCTCGAGACACTGAAGCCCAGAGGGCAGCAAGGGAGCTGATCATGGACCCTCCGAACGAGCCCGACATCCCATTGTGGACAACAGGCGACCTCGGCAGGGCTCTTGCGACCTTAAAGCCCAACAAATCTCCTGGGCCAGATAAAATAGAAAGCAATATGCTAAGGAAGGCTGAGCGGACAATCTCCAGCGGTCTCCTTAATTTATTTAATGACTGTCTGCAGGTCGGACAGTTCCCCACTCAGTGGAAGTCTGCGCGCGTTGTCACTCTTCAAAGGGAGGCGACCGCAATCAGTCGGACCCGCGATCATGGAGACCACTCAGCCTTCTTTCCATATTAGGCAAAACACTAGAAATCTTGATGTTGCAGTCCCTCGAAGGAGTCTTTGGCCGCAACCTCACAGGCAGGCAATACGGGTGTACCAAAGGAAGGTCCACGCAGGATGTCATTGTCGAGAGTCGGCGTGTTTCCTGCTGGCACCGGCTAAGTACGTCGTAGCAGTTCTGATTGACATCAGAGGAGCGTTTGACAACCTTTGGTGGCCAGCGCTCCTTAATGAACTCAAAGGTAGGGAATCCCCGCAACCTGTACTCGCTCATCAGAAGTTACCTGACAGACAGAACTGCTACGATCGAAAGTAGGCATGTCTCCGTCCGGAGAAAGATTGAGAAGGGGTGCCCACAGGGCTCGGTCCTAGGACCAGCACTCTGGAATGCCTTCTTCGAAGGTCTTCTCAGGAAACTCATGGAGACTGACTGCGAGCCGTACGCCTATGTGGATGACTTGACTGTGCTGATCTTTGCAGAGTCAGTCCGCCAAATTGAAGAAAAACCCACCACGTGCTCCGCACTGTCAACCAATGGTGCGAGCACGTCAAGATGCAGGTGGCTGAGGAAAAACCCAGCTAATCCTCTTGAAGGGAAAGTGAATAATCCACCCACAATACGCTTTGGCGGCCACAGGCTCCTTCTTGAAAAGCACGTCAAGTATTTAGGAGTGAATATAGGTGAGAGGTGGGGTTTCAACCAACACCTCCAGTCCCTTAAAGGCACTACCATTGCAAGGTTTGCCTCACTGCGTGCCATAACTAAGGCCACTTGGGGTGTGTGTTACCACGACACCATCCTCATGTATAAGGCCATCTATTTAGGTGTGATTGGCTACTGCCCTGTTGTCTGGGGTAGCAAACTAACAGTCAATCAAAAGAGAGTATTGGCCCAATCCCAGAGAGCCGCGCTCCTGTGGATCACCAAGGCCTACAAGATCTGTATCAACGGAAGCACTCCAGGTGATCACTGGTCAGTTACCAGTTGATTTGGCTGTTGAGTGCATGATTGACAAGTGGAGAGTGAAACGGAGCTTCCCCGCTTTGGGCTGAACTCCGTGCGGATCTCACCACAGAACAGAAACTTGCCGCCATCGATGAATGGGCTCTAGCGAAATGGCAAGCGAGATGGGAATCCTCGTCAAAGGGACGTGATACGTATGAGTTCTTCCCCAACATCCGTGAACGTCTTTCTAGAAAATGGGTTGAGCCAGACCACTGGACGAGCCAGTTCCTCACGGGACATGGTGACTTCAATGCGCGGCTCCACTTCTTTTCTCTGAAAGACTCTCCATTATGCACGTCTTGTGCCTCCAGTGCGGAGGAAACAAGAAACCATGTGCTGCTCCACTGTAGTTTCTACAACAGTGAGCGACGGTTGTTGAGAGGGCAAACGAACATAGCAGCTTTGACTGCTACAAAGGAAGCCTATAACCATTTTGCAAAGTTCGCAAAGAAGGTAATGGCTAAGAAACGTGGTTATAGTTGATCAGTCCTTTTGAAACTTGCCACCCAAGTAAACAGTAAGATCAGGTAGGGAACCAGATTAAGAACTACTCCCAGATGGTACGGGATTCCTCAGGTGGTCACCTCCGCGCAGTAACACACGGGCAACAGCTCTCTACGGTGAGACTGGCTAACGACCACATACCTGCCGTACCTCCACAGGTCTGAGTTCGGTGGATGCTGCAGGGGCCGGCCTCTTGCATATTAGCGAAACCGCAACTTCTATGACTGATATAACCCTCGTCGAGGGTTTAGGTACAGTCATGAAATAAAGAAACAGATCTGGGTTCTCTCACAGCATACAATAAAGCCCTTAGACAGGCTAAAAGGAAATCCTGGAGAGACTTCTGTGGGGGCATGAAAGACTTGTCTACCATGTCCAAGGTACAGAAGATCCTCTCTAGAGAAGAGAGACCGCAAATCGGTTTTCTCCTAAAGGCAGGGGGAACATTCACAAGGGGCAGCAAGGAGACCTTGGAGGAGCTACTGACAGCTCACTTCCCAGGGTCTCAAAGCCTGCGGTGCCGCCGATGGTGGTACCTGTCATGGGCAATCAAGGAACCCACTGCTAGCTGCAGCCTCCAGAGAAATGTTCACACTTAATAAGGTTAAATGGGCTATTGGTTCATTTAAACCTTACAAGGCGCCAAGTGCGGATGGGATCTTCCCAGCCATGTTGCAGCATGGTAGGGAGGCTCTGGGTCCGATACTGGTGAGGCTCTTCAGGGCGAGCTATGTCCTTGGGTACATACCCACTATGTGGAGGAAGGTGAAGGTGGTCTTTATACCAAAGCCGGGTGGCTCCTCGGCCCTGGCTAAGGGCTACCGCCCCATTAGTCTCATGTCCTTCGTGTTGAAAACAATGGAGAAGATAGTGTGCCTGTCAATAAAGGAGTACTATCTAACTCAGAACCCCATTCGGAGTTCCCAGCATGCCTATGAGAGGGAAAGATCCACTGAGACTGCTCTGAAGGAACTGGAAACAGTGCTGGAGGATACTCTGAGATCCTGAGAGATTGCGCTGTGCTGCTTTCTGGATATTGGGGGGGCTTTCGACAATATGTCGTATGCCTCAATTACGGCTGCGGCTGGTAGGAAGGGAGTAGATCCTTACCTAATCTCTTGGACCAACGAGATGCTGAGTAGCAGGGTGGTCTTCTCGGAGTTGGGGGGGGAGACACTCTCTGTGGTGCTCTCCCCTCTCCTCTGGTTACTGGTAGCTGATACCCTTCTCAAGCTGCTGGAGGAGGAGGGCTACAAGGTAATAGGATACGCGGATGACCTGGTAATTATAGTCAGGGGTAAATTCGCGAATGTAATCAGTGAATGCATGCAGCATGCACTGAATACCCTACAGACATGGTGCAATGGGCAAGGACTGTTTGTCAATCCAGACAAAACGAGCCTGATCCCATTCACCAGAAGGCTCAGCCTTACGCTGCGGGAACTCAGGCTGGGTGGCAAGGTGGTGAAGATCCAGCATGAGATCAAGTACTTGGGAGTCTTTCTTGATGGTAAGCTCTCTTGGGCCACACACGTGAAAAAAGCCTTACAGCGGGCGTCGGTGGTGATGTGGGCAGCTCAAAGAATGGTGGGGAAGACATGGGGGCTGAGGCCTGGGATGATCCGGTGGTTGTACACTGCGGTTGTTAGGCCTGTAGTCACCTATGGAGCCCTGGTCTGGTGGACTAGGGTGGAAAACAAAACAGTGCAGTTGCAGCTAAATAAACTGCAGCGTAGGGCGTGTCTAGCCATTACAGGCTGTATGACAACATGCCCTACGGCTGCACTGGAGGTCTTGCTAGATTTAGCTCCACTCCACATACATGTTAAAAGGATGGCGTTCCTCCAGGCTGTGCGTATGTAGGAGTTCGGTCTGATCATGTGGGGGAGGAGGTCCTCCTGCCACTTGATCCTTGACAAGGAGAAGGTGGGGGGGGGCGTGAACTGCATGTGTTAGACTCAATGCCCGCAAGGTTCAACTTCGCGCCACCCTTTCGTATACTCATTCATGAGCGATCCAGGTGGGTAGGGGAAGCTCCCGCTTTCGAAGCTGGGG
The DNA here is from genome assembly GCA_020466155.1 of Pachypeltis micranthus. Taxonomy (NCBI): domain Eukaryota; kingdom Metazoa; phylum Arthropoda; class Insecta; order Hemiptera; family Miridae; genus Pachypeltis; species Pachypeltis micranthus. Next base: position 49,453,695 of record CM035769.1, read on the forward strand.
CCCTGGTATACTACACTGATGGCTCGGTGCAGGGTGGCCTTGCAGGGGCAGGCATCTTTGGGCTGAGGATCAGAGCAGCGATCCCATTGGGGTCGCTGGCCACGGTGTTCCAGGCAGAGGTGGCTGCGGTGACAGTCTGTGTGCAGCGGCTGCTGCAGAGGGGACTGAAGCGGCAGAGAATCTACATCATGGTGGACAGTCAGGCCACTCTCAAGGCCTTAGCCTCATACTGTCTTACATCGCGGCAGGTGTGGGAGTGTCTGACTGGACTGAAGGCCCTGGCCGAGGACAACAGTGTAACACTGTGTTGGGTGCCAGGGCATCAGGGTATAGAGGGAAACGAACGGGCTGATAGGTTGGCTAAGAAGGGATCAGAGCAGATCCCTATTGGCCCTGAGCCCTTTGTTGGCACTACCAGGAGCCATCTACGTAGAGAGGTTGGCAAATGGGAGGATAGGTGCAGGGCTGCTCATTGGCAGGGGCTGCCCGGCCTTAGACAGTCAAAACTCTTTATCCGGCTCTCCAGAGAGAGGTCCAAGGGGGTGCTTGCTCTGGGGAGGAAGGATATGAGGATCATATGTGGCCTGTTCACAGGTCACTGTCCGCTGAGGTACCACCTTGCAAATATTGGCAAGTGCGAGGTACAGGTATGCAGGTTCTGCGAGGTAGGGCTAGAGACGGCAGAGCACGTGCTGTGCGTATGCGATGGACTCGCGGCATCGCGCCGTTCTGTGTTTGGAAGGCCCTTTCTTCAGCCCGAAGAGGTGGCAAATGCAGAACTTGCGGATATCCTCCGCTATGTGCGGGGGTGGTGGGGGCGCATAGGTGACGTCACACCAAGTGAGACCAGTGCCATGGGGCCTGGGGGTGGTGCAGGTGGGCCATGATCCGAGTATCATGGACGCCCTTACAATAGGCCCGTTTGTGGCTGCAGTGAGGGTATTGCCTGCATCCACCGTTTCAAAGAAAAAAAAAAAAAAATTATTGACTAGCGGCCCGACTAATTTAATCAGAAAGTAGTTTTTTTCGGGGAAGTTCCAAAACCTCAATATTTTATCCTCCCTCCTCAACACACGCGCACACAAATCGACGAAAACCGAAAGAAAACACAGGAATAAGAGAAAGATTACGTTTTGTGATAGGAAGATCAATTAAAGTACAACTCGGACCAACTCAATTAAAGAACATATTATTCGGTTTAGTTTGCGATTGATACCAAACTTAGAAAAATATTTTTTAATCGCAACAACAGCAATTACAACTAACTGCGAATCATCGAAAAGTGCGTGCTCCGAAATCCTTTTCGTGGCTTCCCCTAACGAGCCCTAGACATTTACTTTCCTCAGTAGAAATTGAAGTTATTTAACTGGGTGAAATTAGTTTAAGAGTTTTCTTCAAATCTTTGTTGAGAGCTACAGAGTAAGAAAACACCATTTAGGAAAATAGTCTGTGAACATCAACGGCTGAACCAAATCGACTCAAACTTCGTATCTTAGATCACGATGGAGCGCCAAAACAGATTCGTGGAATCGGCCACAAACTAATTATGGCTATGGTGTTTGATTGTTCCAAATAACACGACATTACTATATTATTCTCATTCGAGAGACATTGACGAGAGCAAACACAATAAATTATCACCAATTTCGAAGAAAATTTTCTTTATTGCAGTTTTTCTTCATAAATTCCGCTCATTTGAAACTAGAGTGTCATGCGATTTTCAACGAACTCACAGGATGTTTTCAAATGGTTAATTCCCGTTCGTCGAATAATTGAAAACATACCCTGACCATTATTGAGCAATTGGTACACGGAGAACTAATGCGGTTGTCATCACAATTGTTTTTACTTTCCTTGGCTCTACGAAGTAGAAAGGAAAGTTATGTAGTCGGCTGAAAAAAAAATTTTGAGTTCTCTTCAGATCTTTACGTTTCAGACCCCCCTCAGTCCGAAAAACACTATTTGGGAAAATGGTCTGTGTGCCTGTGTGTGTGTATGTGTGTCTGTGAACAATTTTTAGAGAAAACCACCGTACCAAATCAGCTCAAACTTGATATATCGCCCGCATGTTACCATGGGACGCCAAAATAAGGGTTTGAACAAAATCCACCGAAAGCTAACTATAGTTATCATAGTGATCAAAACACCAAATTTTTTTTTTCTCAAAAACGGCTCTAACGATTTGGATTAAATTTTTTATATAGGTAGCTCCAAATATGGCAACTATACCATAAAATTCCCATTGATGGGAAAATGACGAGAGCAGCACAATAAATTACCATAACTTTCGACGAAATCTATTTTAGCGCGGTTTTTAGAGAAAACAACCGTACCAAATCAACTGAAACTTGATGTCCAGCCTACAGGTTACCATGGGACGCAAAAATAAGGGTATGGGCAAAATCCACCGAAAGTTAACTATAGTTATCATAGTGATCAAAACACCACATTTTTTTTCTCAAAAACGGCTCTAACGATTTTGATTAAATTTTTTATATAGATAGCTCTCAATAAGACAATTATACCATAAAATTCCCATTCGTGGGAAAATGACGAGAGCAGCACAATAAATTATCAAAATTTTCGACGAAAAGCGTTTTTAGCGCAGTTTTTTTCTTATAAACTCCGCTGGAATTTTAGTAGAATGTTAAAATAAATTAGTAATGTAGTCCAATCTAATACCTAAAGGTTGAGTGTTTAAAAACGCTCATGAGATACATGGGGCACACTCCAGAAATTCCTGAATTTCAACTTTTGCCGTTTCGCTTACTACCAGTTCTAAACTTTTTACCGAATAACTCTGCAAAAGTAATTACTATTCTTCTCAAAAAAATTTTTGTTTACAGCCTCATTAATTATCTGTGTACCAATTGCTCAATAATGGTCCTGCAATGAGTACGAGCAGCACAATAAAATCTGGAACTGAAAGCGCTACCGCTTCCTGCTGCCGTAAAGCGTTGTTTGACCAATTTCAAATTAACTGAGTGATAAATGAATTGATTAAATAGAATTAGCCATGTACAAAGTGAATTGACGTAGAGCTAAGGAAAGTTGTGTGTTGCAACGCACCAGATATTTTTAAAAGGGATAATGATCACTTTCCCAGAGTTATCGGTTAAAAACCTTTAGAAAGGGAAGTAAAACCGGCGGCGATTGAATTCCCGTCGTCCTATATGTACTTGGTTATACTACCGTTTTACTGATGATTCTAGTAATATTTTAACAGAGTTTATTAGAAAAAACTGCGCTAACATCTATTTTCGACGAAATGTTTAGTAATTTATTGTGGTTGCTCACAAATAGAAATTTAATGGTATTTTAAACTCATCAGGAGCTGTCTACATAGAAAGTTTAATCAAAATCATTAGAGCCGTTTTCGACGAAAAAAATATTTAGTGTTTTGATCGCTATGATAACCATAGTTTGTTTTGAGCGGATTTTGCTCATACCCGTATTTTGGCGTCTCATGAACCTGCAGGGTAGATATCAAGTTTGAGCTGATTTGGTTCAGCCGTTTCCTCTAAAAATCGTTCATACATACAAACACAACCATTTTGTTACCTTCCGCCCGAAGGGAAGGAAAGTATAGTAATTGTGACAACAACAAAAATTTGGGTTTTTTCAGATCTTTACGTTTTGAGGCCTACTGAGTCCAAAAAACCTAATTTCGGCGCGTGGTCCGTGTGTGTGTCTGTAGTTCGATTTGCGGGAGAACGGCTGATCCGACTAAGCCGGTTCTTTTTTGTTTTGTTCAGTATTTTTTGTAGACACCAAAATAAGGTTATGGACGATTTCGGCCGATCGGAAGGGGGGGGGGGACGAAAATGTACCAAAAACTAGGGTTTTTCGCATTTTTCTCGAAAACGGCTCTAACGATTTTGATTAAACTTTCACATTATCTTCTCCTAATCAATACCTAACTTTTCTTCTCCATACATATCTCCATGAAAATACGGTGAACGGAGATATGGGCCCCTGAAGCAAAAATAGGTTTTTTACGCTTTTTGGCCAAACGGCTTCAGCGATTTTCACCAAACTCACAGGATGTTTTCAAATAGTTAATACCTGCATACTTTTCTCAATTAATGTTCCTCTGACAGTCCACTGAACGGAGATAAAAATCAAAATACGCCGAGAAATCCCTAATACGGACTGCGTATTACTGGGATGGCCAGAGGAGTTTTTTTGACAACCAGTGAAATTATTGACGACTGCTTCTGAGCTTATGTAAACAAAAATGCAAACCAAAATGGGCCCAAAAATTTATTTTAAACAGTATCGTAAAATCCAAAGTAAGTGTCTTCTAGTAATCTGTACAAATACAATTCCTCAACAATTATTTCTGTATTAATTTGTTGAACGGAAAACGAGCTTTGTCGAACGTTAATTTATTGTTTTTCAAATTTTCTCCAAAACGGCTTAACTATCTCGATCAAACTTACAGGGTACTGTCGGCTAACTATTACCTACATATCTTTCTCCATAAATGCTTCACACGGAGATACAGCATCCGTAAATATAGCACCGTCCTCGAATTTACAGGTAAGTTGTAGTTTGCTATATTTTGATACCAGTTTCAATATTTATTATTTCACCAACTTTCAGTATTTATTTGCTCTAAATGTTCAGTGTTTTGTTAGATGCAGCGTTTAATTAGATTGATATAACTCTGCACAGTGTTTGTTCAAATTTTCAATATTTCATTACTCGCTTTATTAGTATGAAGGAAGTGTGTTTGTTTCGCGCCATAGTTCGGAGAACTCGAACATTTGAATGAAAGTCGTTTTGGTTTTGAACACTGTGGCTATTTCAAAAAATGCGTTCGTTTTAGCTCGTATCGACGCGAAAGAGGAATACGACATTTTAGAGCCAAATGGCATCAGTCCTTTTCTCTCAGTTGTGTTTTACGATACGCCGAACAATAATTTACATCACATGCGCTTTTGAGTACTTGAAGGGGAATTTTAATTTTCACTAAACGAGGGGTAACCGTAAAAAGAGGTTGAGTTTTCATCAGTCTGTAGTAAGTGAAGATAAGAAGAATACATTTTTGTCCCAAAATGGCTTTACATATCTGAATCAAACGAACTGGGCGTCTACGACTATTCAATACATGAGTATTGTTCTCTAAAAATATTCTTACAACTGTCCGTTGAACACAGATAAAAAAGAAAACGCCGAAAACGCATTTTTATGTGCTCAAAATCAACATCACTAGCGTTTTCTAATAATCTATACCTACTATCGTTCCACACTCTTGTAGGGTCCCCTGAATCAAATATCCGTTGAACGGAAACATGAGCCAAAATATATTTTTTCGCATTTTCCCGCTGCTACAGGAGGCAGCAGCTTGTTTGTTATTTCTCACAGTATATTTTCAGCTAACTAGTACCAATATTTCGTTTTAGTTATCGTTTCCGCAGCACGAATGAACATCAACTGTTTACGTAACGGAGCTTCGAATTTTCCAGAAGGAATGTAGTCTGATAGTTCGCACAAGATATTTTTACTTTATAAACAATTACTGCAGAACGCCACGCTGTACATATCAATAGGTTAACTGATTATTATTATTATTATTATTATTATTGTTATTATTATTATTATCGGATTATAAAAGTTTCTGAATTCGAAAAATACCATTTGACTAAACAATCTGTGTACACCATTATTTAAATTTTAGATTATTTAAAAAATATCTGGTGCGTTGCAACACACAACTTTCCTTAGCTCTACAACAATTCACTTTGTACATGGCTAATTCTATTTATTCAATTCATTTATCACTCAGTTAATTTGAACTTGGTCAAACAACGCTTTACGGCCGCAGCAAGCGGTAGCGCTTACAGTTCCGGAATTTATTATTATATTACTGCTCGTACTCATTCCAGGATCATTATTGAGCAATTGGTACACAGATCATTAATGATGCTGTAAACACAAATTTTTTGAAGCAGGATAGTAATCACTTTTGCAGAGTTATTGGGTAAAAACTTTTAGAACTTTTCTGGAGTGCCCCCCATGTATCTCATGAGCGTTTTTAAACACTCAATCTTTAGGTATTGGATTGGACTACAATACTAATTTATTTTAACATTCTACAAAAATTCCAGCGGAGTTTATAAGGAAAAAACTGCGGTAAAAACGCTTTTCGTCGAAAATTTTGATAATTTATTGTGCTGCTCTCGTCATTTTCCCACGAATGGGAATTTTATGGTATAATTGTCTTATTGAGAGCTATCTATATAAAAAATTTAATCAAAATCGTTAGAGCCGTTTTTGAGAAAAAAAATTTGGTGTTTTGATCACTATGATAACTATAGTTAACTTTCGGTGGATTTTGCCCATACCCTTATTTCGGCGTCCCATGGTAACCTGTAAGCTAGACATCAAGTTTCAGCTGATTTGGTACGGTTGTTTTCTCTAAAAACCGCGCTAAAATCGATTTCGTCGAAAGTTTTGGTAATTTATTGTGCTGCTCTCGTCATTTTCCCATCAATGGCAATTTTATGGTATAGTTGCCTTATTGGGAGCTATCAATATAAAAAATTTAATTAAAATCGTTAGAGCCGTTTTTGAGAAAAAATATTTGATGTTTGGATCACTATGATAACTATAGTTATCTTTCGGTGGATTTTGCTCATACCCTTATTTTGGCGTCCCATTGTAACCAGCGGGCGAGATATGAAGTTTGAGTGGATTTGATACGGTGGTTTTCTCTAAAAATCGTTCACAGACACACTTTAGTGACACACACACAGACACACAGACCATTTTCCCAAATATTGTTTTTCGGACTGAGGGGGGTCTGAAACGTAAAGATCTGAAGAGAACTCAAAATTTTTTTTTCAGCCGATTACATAACTTTCCTTTCTACTTAGTAGAGCCAAGGAAAGTAAAAAAATTCTTTTGCCTTCAATCTATCCTTTCGGGGAGCATCCATAAAGATAATAGTAATAATAACGACAATAATAATATCAAGAAACAAAAGTATAAATATAATACACATTCATAACCCCCCTCCCGCACCAATCCCATCCATAGCCAGCTGGGAGTAGTAAATGATAACTGCGTGCTAAACTGATTGTATTAGTTGCGAGACAAATATTACTCTCGGGTCTAAGGGTTGTTCGGGTATGTTTTGAAGGCCCCTGAGACCAAAATACGCAACACAAAATTCGAGAAAATTGAGAGTGTGTGTATGAACACGATTAGGTAATTAATATCTATGTAAACGTTTATTAGGGAGTGAATGTAATGTAATGAAGTGCGTTAGATTTTTGAGCTTCCGCGTCACGTCTACTGGTAAATACTTCAATAAGGAAGCAGGCGCATGGAATCTCCCCACGCGCGAGATACCAGGGCGTGGAATTACAATTTAATCGAGAGTTCGAAGGATTAATTCCCACTTATTCACCGCAGATCGGACGAACTGTCATTCAAAGTAAAAATCAACATTGTTCACCTGGTGGCTTTGGAGCTGGCGTCAGCTCTGTTTGAGAATCTGCCATTTCGTGCAAAACTGTAGCTCAAGCCCTTGGTCTAGCAGTAGCTGGAACGTGCTCGAGGATACAGGTGCTCGAAGGAACAACAAATTAACTAAATGTCCAATGATCAAGCGACTGTTGTCTCATTGTCCTTCAGTTCTCGTTTTCCACTCGAATAGCCTGATAACTCTTCAATATCCCCCCACTGATTGTTTGCTCAGTCCGATCACTTGGGATCTCAATATAGTTTCGTCGTTGTACTCAAGATCTCGTTATTTAATTAAAATAGACGTGAACGCAATCCATAAAAATGAAATGCGATTGCACGGGATTAAAGGAAATCTTTGTCTTGTGATTCGCCTCTATTCAATGCTTCCACCACAAAGGAGATTTTGCCCCTCGACGCGCAAAACTCAGTTTAATGGAAGAGACTATTGAACTGCCGCTGAAGTTCAAGGTTTTCATGTCGCTTCGGACGAGTTACACTTTGCGTTGTCAATGTAGTTCTGATGAAGAGCAATGAGCTGCATGACGTAATGAGTGAGATTACGATTATTATCCAGCTGTCGAGTGTCAGGGAAAGAGGAGGCAATTTGCTTGGGCCTATGGAGTCAAAATATGTAATCTTGTGAAGCAGTTCTGCTTCCTCTCCAACGTGACTACCATCTCCTGAGATATTTGGAGTATTATAGGGAGTTTTCAGGACAGAAAGTCAATGTGAGTTTGATCCCTGTTCACATTGACTTGCCAAATGGGCACTGTGTGAAGTAAGGTATTGAGGGTGATCTGTCTGAGATAGTAAACCATTATAAAGCCCCTCCGATAAGTTGACTTGATTATGAAGTTGCAGAACGAATTGTCAGAAAAGAAGATTGAGTGTCTTTTCCTAGTCATGTCAACTACAGTACAATCCAATTTACCTAGCCCACATCCTCGCTGTTGTGCCTCTACTTTGTGATGTTTTACCTGGGAAGTTGATATTGTGGAAACCCATTTCATTAAAAAACAGAATAAACAATGAATTGTCTATATTTCCACAGAAATAATGAGCACAATTGTTAAATCGATTTCGACGGTTAGGTCATCATCAGTAACAAACATGAACTGAAGGTACCTCATAGAAAGAACATCTTATATAGTTAGGTGAACGGAGATATTGAATCCTATTGGCTCAGAGAAGTGAAAGGGGGCGGGGCAGGAGAAACCAGAGCAGTAACATCGGACAAACCCGATGTCAATCAACTCAAGACAATGGTGGAGGGAAAACCCAAGCTATTGTAAAAATGAACCTATTAGTGGTGAAATGTTTTGAGGCATTACTTCATTTAGAGACTTCCCACACCTATCACTTTTAATAATTTCGAACTTTTCCAGAACATCTAACATACCTCCTTTTGGGCAAAAGTGAAGAAATTCTATATACTGCTTATTTGTTAAATCAAAACTAAAGTCATGATTGGATTCCCTCAGATGACTTGCAAACGCAGAATCACCTTTGTTATCCCTAAAATCCTTTTCATGCTCTTTTATTCGTTCCCTAAATTTCCTACCAGTTTGACCACAATACTCAAGTCCACATGAACATTTTAGTTTATAGACCCCACTTTTATCCTGGACGTTAATTTTATCCTTAACAGAACCCAATAAAGCTTTGTTGATTGAAGAGTTGTTGTCCTTAGCTAAGTCGTTTACAAGGGAAATAAATAGACATGTTGTGACTTACAACACTGTTAAGCACCACCATTCTGTTTATAGAGCGCCTTGCAGAGCAGATGCAGTGCTGATTAGCTTAGTAGACATCTTTTTGGAAACAATGATAAGAAATTATATATTTGAGGTGTTACATATGTGTAGATGTGCAAACAAAGTAGATTATACAATGTGATCATAAAGGTAGTGTTATAACTTGGTTCCTTTACTTGCTCCTCCAGTTCTAAACTGTGGATTGTTTCCTCATCCCCATTTTGTTATTCGTGTGTGTTATGTTGTTTATAGATGTATGAGTAATATATCTTAAACCCGAGCAAATAACTTTTTGTTAAGCTATGCAAGTAACGGTGGGACTGGAGGTTAGTGAAAAACCCTGCAAATTATTACACAACGGTTTATTATTCGGATAATCAGCTTGACCTAGCATTAATGCTCCGAGATCCATCCTGTTCGATTCAGCATCGAAAAATATCATAATGAAACCCAAAAAAGGTCGAAAAGAACTAAAATCGTAATATCGTAATATTAAAATAAACAAAAAAACGAAAGTATCTAGAAAAAACTGAATTTTAATATGAAAACATGCACACTAAATACTAATATCAAAATTTAACCAAAATTGATGAAAAAAACCAAAATGAGAATGAAACGAAAGAATCTAAAAAAATTGAATCGTATTAAAACCAAAACGTCGGGGAAATTGGAACGGGGGCACTCGAAGCGAAGCGCGTCGTCGTTGGGTGGCCAAAGGGGTCGTTGGGAGGGAGGCGAGAGCCGCCTCGAGAGCGGTTGGTTTTTTAAAGAGACGGGCGGGGCGGAGGGAATTCAAACGACGAAACGCTTGTAGCTCCGCGTTGTACTGCGTTTCGTTAATTTTTTTAACCGTTTTTTGCCCATTACAACCACGGGCTTCGTCCGATCGGGTTGCCGAGATGGCGGGCACAACTAGATACCAAGTCGGATTTTTGGGCGAAAGAACGAATTTTTAGACTACGTTAAAGGCACAAAACGGCCCGGACGGCGGACGGCGGACGGGGACGGGGACGGGGACGGGGACGGGGACGGCGGACGGACATTGCAAATTTGGAATCTCCATGTCTTGAAACGTAAAGTATCAAATTTTGAGGGGGGGTTGTAAAAAATTTTTCGTGACCGAAAACATAGGGTTATTATTCAGAATGAATAATAAACCAAAACAGTACGTAAGAAGAACATGATCTCGTTTGTGAACTCTGAGATGATAGTTTTAAATGCTTAATTAAGCGAGTTTTCAAACAGAACGATCTTCTCCAACTTGTGGCTCATTTGATTCTCTGATTTCTATCTTGGACAGTGTCTGATGGCACTCTTTCCATATTGTGGGATATGAAAGTAGAAGTGCGTCAGGGTAATGTATGGTCAGCCTTTCTACCCATAGAGTTGGTCAATTACCTACCTACATGCAAAACAGCATTATGAAATGTATACCAACGACATCTGAACGTATACGACAAGCACAAAAGAACTATAAAGGAAGGAATTGAGAACCTCAACTTGGATTTGAGATGCCTAAATTACTGGTATATTGATATCATAAATGTTGCAAAACACAAGGAATCAGGAGCTGAAGGCAGACATCAGGCATTTCTTCTGAATGTATCACTGCAAGCAATTTGGCTATCAAAACTGCAAAATAAGGGTATGGGCAGTTCCTACTGATGTGAAGGGGGTGGGGGATCAAATAGTCGACAAATGCTTTCAGCTAGCAACTGACCAACTACTCTCAATTAAGTAGTTCCTAGCTTCAAAAAATTTCCTTTGATGGTAATGTATATCATGTACCAATGAATTTAAGTGGATGCGAAAAAGGCAGATGCTTCATACCACAGAGTTTATAATCTGTTTTATCATTTGCTCATTTTGTCACTGTACTCAACTCTAAGGTTCGCCGGTTTTTAAATAATTAATAGGTAATTCATTGAACAATATCCTGACAACATCCTTTTTATCACTTGTTCAGAGGCGTATTCGTAGTAAACAAAAAGATCTGCATGCTCTGGACCTTTAATAATCAGAAGCAATGCTCAAGAGTTGCAGTATGTTAATAAATGCCTTTGACTATATGCCATCATGAGCTCACACACTTTTGAACCAGAAATTCATAGGCAAGCACATCACGTACATAGATAACTTAGATCATATTGTGTGGCTTCAAAGGTCAGAGAAACAAGCAGTTATAGTACTGGCCAATCCAGGTAACGTAGATCTGTCCCAAGCTGCAACCTTCCAACATAAATAACAATGGTCTCTACGTAATGACCATTGAAAGTCTATGGAGCGAAGCACAATTCGGCTGAGGGGCAGTAACTTCAATGTTTGATAAGTGAGTGGGTCATTTGCAATTAGCAAAATTGCACGTATGCTTGGTGGCTTCCCATACCTAATTAAGTGTTTCGAGATCTTAGAGAATCAGTGAGAGAATGGCATTCATTTAGCAAAGTGGAAGACATGAATGTCGCATGTGAAGATGCCCACATGTGACTAAATTTGAGTTGTTTTTGCACACAACCATATTCTGGTACACAACCAGTACATGGCCATCACTTTACCATTAACTTCACGAGTGTGAGAGTACCTTTTTACGGGCCCTGGAAGGATGGGAATGTTTGCCAACTGTTATCTGAAATTCCTTTCTTGTAACTCGTTCAGTTACATCCCCCTTAGTGTTATTTTACTGGCAAATTATACTACTATGGATATTAGCTGGCCTATAGCAGATTACTATCATTACTTGAACCCACCAACTAGGTAACAAAATGTACCACAATATTTTGAAGTAATACTGTAAAATTTGTGATAATATCCATCGATAAACCGCTTGATTATGTATTTATAATGACATTCGTTCATATTTCACTAACTATTCAAGTTGACAGCTCGAAGAACCATCCGGCAAATCGAAAAACAGCTGATTGGGCGGCAGATCATTTCGGCTGGGAACTGGACAGTTTTAGCTTATCAAATGTTAGGAAACGGCCGATGTTACTCGGGCTTTGGGTGATATTTGAAAACCTGCCTTGTATAATATCAATTTATTTGTAACGTTTTAAATATATCAAAAAATCTGAAGACGAAATAAAAACGATGAAATTATTATTTGAAAGTACTACTTTCTATAGAAACCTTCTCAAAGCTAAGAGAGTAATCAGGTAAGAACCTACCTGAGGATGCATAACCTATCAGTATCAGCTTTCGTTCTCGTAAGATTTCTGATAGTTGCAAATTAGATTGTATTCGCGATTCGTAACTTCTGGGGATTCAGTTATTGCAAAAGCCTATTGTTCTCTTGATCAGCAATTCCCAGTTCGCCACCAAGTTGTGCCGTTTGTGCTTCCTGTCAGGTACAATCCACTCTTGGACAATATGACACTTGATTCACACTCTGTGGTGCTTTGTATTTAGAAACCGCCGCACGCATTTCACTTTATGCCCCGCTAAAACGATTAAATTTAGCCGCTAATTGATTGCATAATACGAATCATTGTGTGGGAGCGGCGATGAAAGTGAACGAAAAGAATTTGGCCGCGTTCGCCTCATCTCCGAGCTACCCAGTCGACAAAGAAGGTTGGCTTGTTAAACGAGGCGAAGTCAATAAGGCATTTCAAAAGCGTTGGTTCGTTTTAAAAGGAAATCTCCTGTTTTACTTCGAAAAGAAAACCGACAAAGAGCCGACTGGTTTCATTGTTTTGGAGGGTTGCACTGTTGGTAAGGGCTCCAATTCTCTTCCTCCTCTACACCTACAGTTACAACATCAAATATTGTGCTAGTGTGGTTTAATCATGTTGTTCGTACGCCTAACTCGAAGACAGTGAATTACTGATTTTCAATCTTGTAGCCCTGAACACTTCAGTTGAAAGACGGGCTGTGCAGTCTCACTGCAGCACTGATAAGGTAGTATGATTTCATGTTTTCGTTATGTAGACTAGCCGCACTGGTTGTGTGTTCACATTGTGGTGACACGTATCCAAGCTTTAGCGACAAACTGAGCCACGACATGATGTCACTAATGTCAGATATTACAACATGAAATCAGATTCAACCTTGTCAGTGCTTTTGTGTTACATGGCATAAACTGTTTATATGTTGAATAAGGTACGACCATGCTGGTAGAGGTAGTGATAATTTTTTTGACCATGATAAGCGTTAAACCGTGTACATTCAGTTAACTAACAGCCACACCATTTCTCTGAATCGCTATACCGATCAAATGGATGAGCGAGGGTCTGTTGTACTTTCGCACTAATGTAACAGTTGAAAACATGAATAAACGCAATAGCAATCGGAATGATAGCAAGATCGGATGGGCGACCTCTGACCATGCTTCTACCATCATAAGTTGAACAAATCAGTTGAGGTTTGCTGGTAGTGCGAATGAACAGAAATGGGGACATAATACAACTGTTACAGAAATGTGTGAGTGGATGCAACAGGGCTGAGGGGAATCTGTTGTAGGTGGCTGTGTTCTGTTATGAAGATGTATAGAGTGCTGTAATGTAGGAGAGGGAATGCTCAAGGCCATTGGTATCTTTATATTGTGCGTGTCTAATGAGAGGCCTGGCAAAGAGAGCAAGATGCAAAATACCCGAGTGTACAGAGGCTGGCAATGGTTTGACGTCCAGTTCTTTTACTATAATGAATCCCTGTACTCACACTTGTTACCAAGAGTCCCAATTACAAGGGAAGGAACAATAATTCCACTTCTTGACTTACCAAGTGCTTGGAGAGATCTTATGACAATTCATTCAACGCATGGCAGGGTAGTTGAAACAATGACAACCCCACAGACTGCTGTGCAGTGTTGCTGTTTCTCTACATCACTGCCACTGCCGAATCTTGTTTCTTGTCATTGGAAAATACTACAGAATATGTCTCTTTATTGTGATATTACTTCCTCAGTTGTCTTATGACTGGTAGGCCCATGGAAGGGTTTATGAAAATCACTTGAGTGGGCTTTGCTTAATTACTGCTTGTTATAAACGATTTCCCATCTCTCACTATTTACCTTGTGCCACAGGGAGCCAGAAAAGTTCAGAGTTCAAGCTGAAAAGAGAAATCATTTCCATGCACCGAAGGAAAACCTTTTTGGTTTTTACTAGCAAAATCCCCTTGAAGTTAAACCTACTGTGGTGAGCTGAGTATTGCCAATCAGTCGGGGTTTTTTCTGGATTTTCTTCCTCATTCCTTGTTACGTGTGATATCGCCAGTTAAGCTCTATGCAGTTAACGGAATCGCCGAGTTAAGTCCTACTTGTAGTAACTGAGTGAGGTGGTAAATTTTTGACGCTAGAGCAGCATCAGTCTCGCATACACCAAACATGTTGGTTATTGAAACAGTATCGAGTGGTCTTATACCCTAACATTAAGCCTTCTGCCACATGTCCAAACTTAAACCATGATATTTGATTTACTTACATGTTCAGTGATTCATTGCTTGACTTGTGCCAATCCTGTCGTCATTTGCATAATTAATGTCTAACGGGTTGGGTTTCAGAGTTGGCCGAAGACGAAGGGCAATTTGGATTTAAAATAGTTTTCCATGGACAAGGCAACAGGACCTATGTGCTTGAAGCTGACTCTCAGGACTCTATGGAGCAGTGGATGAAAGCTCTGGCATCTGCAAGCTATGAGTACATAAAGTGTATGGTAGCTGAACTTGAGAGACAACTGCAAGAGATGGAAAGTAAGACCATTGTATTTTTAGACGTTGGTAATCATTGAAGAAGTTATATAAGAGTGTGCATGTGATTACGTTGAACTAGAGGTTAGGATTATGAAAATGTGTGCTCTTGGTACCATAGTCTCTCCTGGAATCATAGCAGAAGCAATTTCTTTTCCATCTTATTGGACCAACACACTACTGCACTTGTTGCCCTACAAGTCCTTGTGATGGTTGAATCATACATATGGAGGAGGTCACTATCTGACTATGGAGGGGTTCTGTGTGCCTTGGTTCTGGGACTGCTTCACAAGGATTCCATTGAGCACAGGCTGAAATTAGCCTATGACTGAGTTGTTGACCAATGGGGCTGACAGTAACAATTGGACTCTGGAGTGACACCGCACAACACCTGCACATCATTCTGCCCTTGGTCAGTGACGATCTATGTGTATGGGTGGTAGCACCCGACCTTCCTAGTTGCCTACCTCATTTCAGGCTAGATGGCTTTCAAAGCATGCCTATTCTTTCTCAGGTATTATGGGATCGATGACTGCCCACTTCAGCTCACACAGCTCTCTGCTGCATCCTGTCTATACACAAGCCTGAGTGAACAAATTATGTGTTTTAGATACATGAGAACCCCCACAGTTCGGGTGTGGGTAGTTTGGTTTGTTCCTACTATTAGATGGCCCAACCACCGTTGTGTTCCCTGTGGCAGGAGTAATGCAGTTTGAGCGACTTAGGGCCGGTTTATCAATTCTTTAGTTAAAACGTTGATTAGGTAGCGATCTGTTAATGATAATCATGGATAATAAACACGATCCGAGCTCAAGAATTTTTTCACTCCATGATTATCATTAACAGATCGCTACCTAATCAACGTTTTAACTAAAGAATTGATAAACCGGCCCTAAGTCGCTCAAACTGCATTACTCCTGCCACAGGGAACACAACGGTGGTTGGGCCATCTAATAGTAGGAACAAACCAAACTACCCACACCCGAACATGAAAAATCCATATCTGCCAACCAGTTCTCGAAGTTGCTGGGACACAGGGTAACTACCCCAGCAAACTAGGCTTTGGGGTAGATGGTGTATTGCACCACGCTGTACTAAAGCAAGGCGACACAATGCTGTGTGCTCAACGTCCCTCCCAGATGTCTGCAGAAATTAATACTATGACTGAATAGAGCACCAAGGCTTTCAGCTCCATGTATGTACCCGTACACAGTTTTTCCATACATTGATTGCAATATTGGCGATGGAATTAGGTTGGCAGCTGTCTCCCTCACTTTTTCAGGGGCGATCACGCAAAGAGTTATATCAGTTGAACGTCATATAGGTTGAAGCTTGCTACCGTGTAAGAGCCTGGGCACTTGCTCAGCATCCACTGAACCCAGAACCTGTAGATGTACAGCAGGTTGTCATTTATCCAGCCTCAGGTGTGTAGCTATTGCTCATGTGGAATCCGTGCCATTTGGGAGAAGTTCTTAACCCACGTAGCACGTGGTTTCTTGATTCCTCCGCAGGTGTAAGACATTTGAGAAAAAAGAAGTGGAGCCACGCATTTAAGTCGCCCTGTCTCGTCCAGTGGTCTGGCTCACCCACTTTCTCCTAAGACATTCACGGATGTTGGGAAAAACTCACACACATCATCCCCCATTGACTAGGATTCCCATCTCGCTTGTCATTTATTTAATGGCCATTTAATGGCTTCCCCTCCTATCCATGTTTTCAGATCTCGGCTAATAGTTGCAGTTTTTCATAATTTTTATTCCTCCAGCTTTGAGCAGGCAGAAGTGCAGCTTTGAGTTCAGGGTAATTTGCTCCATCATCGTCTATATTTGATAATTCTCCACATGATTACTACTGGTTGAAGCATGTTCCTTAACTGTACCAGTGGTGGCACTACACGAGACCAAGGAACACAGTAATTGGACAGTACCTCCCTTCCATTCTTATCGATAGCGTGTTTCCAACATTTTTAAGGGTTTCTCACAGTTCAGCAGTGAATGTGGGATCGCGTCATTTAATTTGTAACTTTTATTTATTTTAACAAACTTGGAAACAGTGTAAAAGAAGTTATTGTCTGAATGAGATAGCTCGCGTTCTTGGCTCTCCGTTTCCTTTATAATCGTCGCTGTTTACGACCGAGTCTTATCTTTAGGAGCCCGGACAGTCATCTTCTTTGAACTGTTATAGACCCGTCCGCGACATCTCATCTTTTTTGTTGTTATCTTGAAACTTTTTTTTCTTTTCCCTCGCCACCTCTTCACGCCAGTTTAAAAAATGAAGCTCCTACAGAACGCTATTGACGACTTTTACGGTTGAGAAGGCAGTTGATAGCAACTGTTTCCAAGGAAGTGAGTTGAGTGGTAATATCCGTGCTCTCATATCATTCAGAGCGTTTCTTTATTGAAAGTGTTCGATTGGCAGGAGTATAGTGGCAGTGTTGGGTGTAGTATTATTATTATTTGGGTGAAGTGCTCGAATGATCTTTGAATTAATTGCTTTCCTGTTGTGTAAAAAATACTTGTTTGACATTTCCTGCAGCCTTCAGCTCAAATGTTAATTGAGAATTGTTTGAAAGCCCTATTATCAAAGTCTTCCAGCCAACTCCTCATGTGGGTTAGTTGTTACCAATCACCGCCATCCTCCTTCTCATAATGTGCCACAGTTTTCAGAGACATTCGTTTCTCAGCTCGTGTTGCTCTCGTTCCCTTGTCCTTTGACTGACCAGCCTCGACCCAATATGTTTCTCTTTTGGATGCTCCTACGTCCCAACACCACCAATACTAATTTAAGACATGATAATCCCTGAAGTTGGTTTGAGTGCGATTACCAATATTTCTGCTCTATTCGATTTTATTCTTTCGCTCAAAACAGTTCTGCTCGGGAAATAATGCAGTTCATTATTCGAGGTTCTAGTTGTACGTTTCTGATTTTATTAACAATGGATTTTGCGAGTACTTCTGCAATTTATTCCGAACTGCTTTCAACCATTATCCAATTATGAATGAGTTTAGGCAGTGTATAAAAACGTAGGTTTCTTTTGTTGATGAAATTTCTGGCCAATATTTGCTCCCAAGTGCCATCAAGGCACCCAAAAGTTGGATAGGTCAATTGGATTAAGCGTAGTATGCCTACCTACGCAAATTTGGATTAGTTTTTGTGTGTGCTGTATGCCCACGCATGGCCCTACAATAGGCGTTATTTTTTAAATGGCAGCAATTATATGATTTGGCATCCCTACTCGTTCTGCCCATTGTGGACATTGCTCTTTACATTTTTTGCGCTTTTCACTGCAAAAGTGTTTCTTTACAAGACTTTACTGTACAACTGCAGTCATTCTGTGAAGTATGGGTTATGTTCTTCTGGCTTTACATTTCAATGCATAATATCTTCTCGTTTGAGGTTATCTATGCAGTTGTATTATGTGCATAATGGGGTCGATATTCTGTTAGTCCACCCGTTTTCTCAAGTACAGTGTTAGTATTGGGGTTAGTCATTTAAGAGTGCCAAAGGCCTCGTCTCGTATTTGTGCAGCCATTGTCCAAAAAAGGCTTCCAGTTCCATGGTTGCCTTGGATGTTTCCAAACTGTGTGCCACACCCACCAGACTATCACCATATGCTATTGTGGTGTGATTGACTTGCCAAGCAAGTGCGATGGGGCGTCAGGGGGTGTGACTGTAGTATGTAGGATTCAGCTGGGGAACTTTGTCACTTTGTTGTGTTATTGATACTACAGCGGATAAAGTGCCACTAGAAGTAGGGATTGAAAGGGTGTGTTAGGCTGTGTGGATGATGTTCTTAATCTGCAGGGCTTGCAGATGACTCAATACTGTTTTGTAGAGACCTTCTATTTTTATGGGTATGGCGCCTCCACAACACACTCTAATCAATTTAATAAACGCATACTTAGTGTACAGAGGTAGTACGCTCATAGAAGAAGAGAGTGGGGCGATGGGCAACTCCTTTGGATTACAGGGGGTTGACATGTCGCTCACTTCAGAAACAAGAAGCTCCCATCTCTGGGCACAAGTTATTTCCCAGTTGTTGGTATTTTTAATGGTAATTTAAAACAAATAGCGATTTGTGGCACCTTATCCTGGGGATTGTGGTTGCCCTGTGTTGGATCTCCATCAAACAATCGTCAGATTAGCACCCTGTAACTGGTTGCCTTTCTTAGGGATGGCACTAAAGTGTGGTACCTTCTAGTACACGTATAAAGTTAGGTCTCTGATGCCAACCTAACACATGCCAGGGTTGTACACGTAAGTGAATACAGGACTGGTGATGAAGGTTTCTTTCTCATACCCTCGTTGCACTTGGCTGATCCCATAGGGTATGTTGGACACACAACGTTTGAGGAGGGGGAAGCCAAACCATCCGTGTGGAGTCAGAGCAATAGATTTGGGAAAACCTAAAGAATTACAGTTTGGTCTCCTTGGTGTGGTGCTAACCACCCTTGCACAGACTCTTCTCATGAGAATACCTGTCTTTTCAGCGTAGCTTTCTCTATTCTTCCGGATGCCTTGCCGCAGTATTGACAATGGTAGTCATATATTGAGGTAGAAAGAGAATAGTGGAACGAAGTTGATACACACCAGGAACGTCCCCATTGGCATGAACCCCCTCAGTAGGCGGTGGTTACAGGCGTAACCTCCTTCAACCTGATGGTTGTGGAACGTCGAAGGCTGCACCTAACAAGGGCTGAGAAGTTGTGCCCAGCAGCAAAGAGGGAGGAGCGCCTTTGAATGTTCCAAGCATGGCAGGATCGACAGGAGGCGAAGAAACGAGGGCTGTGTATTCTACACTCACTTATGGCCCAAGTCTGCCCCTAGGTAGAGAGGGTTCATGATGAGGTGAATTTTTGTTCCTCATTGGCGAAGCACAGGAATTCCCAGAGCACAAAATGGGAATGGAGGAATACTACTGCAGGTATTGCAAAGCAGTCACTGTAGACAGTGTGGGGCATGTCTTCTTCACTTGACACAGGGGTGCCTTTCCTTGCTGCAACCTGCGGAAGGTAGGGGAGGAGAGAGAGGTACAGCAGGGAGTCAGCCGAAACTGAGGGAACAAGATCATGCGCTGTGTCCACATAGGATCCATTTCCCAGCTCCCCTGGAATGGATTTGTTGCAAACCCTGCTCCGGTGTCCCCAGCTGTATCGCTGGTACCCATTGGCTCATCCCCCTTTGTTTGAAGGAGGGGAGATGCCTGGTTGGTAACCAGAATCTGCTGGTTCTATCCCTGCCTGGTGCGGACAGCCTTACAGCCCCCAGGTAGTCGAGAAGCTCCACTGTCATAAGTAAGATGCTAGAGAGCCAAGGGAGTTGGGGGCTGTGGATGGATTGATTTGGATTGCACTCTGTCAAGAACGAATAGAGGAGTAGTGAGATGAGTGTTAGCCCCCCCCCCCCCCATCGTTAAATGCTATGGTTTCCCCCCTGGAATTATGCCACTGAAATCAGCCATAGGGTATACAAAAAAAGTTTACTGTCTGTTAGTATTACTTTTAGCTAATGTAATTTGTTGGGTGGTGGAACTGAATGACAAACGAAAGTATTTAATTTGTTATCGAATTAAATTGTTCAAATCTATGGTGATGTAGCGCCAGGTGGGAACTCATTCTGATAGTTGGCAGTACCACTGTGGATGATAACTTGTTTAACATGTTGTTGATTTTCATCATAGTTGCAAAGGGAAGGGCTTGGGACTGATTAGGGGTGGTTAACTTTGCAGGTTCGGTGGTTTATTCCCTACTTACACACTTTTAGGTTTGGCCTAACAATCAGAAAGTGATCTCCAGTAGTGACTGAGAGGTAAAGTTAAATCGCATCGCACCTAATGCAACAAGTCCCTAAGTGAGACAAATTATTGAGTCCCCAATTTACTCATCTGACACACAGGCTGTAACTTGAGTCCAGTTAATGCGCAGTGTCTTAAACGGTGCGGACGCTTCAGGTCGGTAGGTTTCGATTCAAAACTCTTCTCGATGAAAATACCGCTGGACGTTTCCCAAAACGCCAAATTTCACGCGAATGAAAACGAGTTTCTCATTCATTTGAGTCGAGAAGGTTGTTTTTTTAAGAGAGGGATATTTCGCTCGGAGGTCGCGTCACTTCGTGTGGCCAGTGCCAGATGACAGAAGCCGGTCGGTTGACTGTGAAGCCTCAAAGCCCTCGTCAACTGTCACCATCAAATTAAAACGGACGTCGTATTCTGTCATTTTGGCTTCGCGCCACTGGCGTAATAGCCTGAGCCCTCCACTTGCCCACTCCTCATCACTACCCGATGGCTTTTCCTTCTTCACAAAAACGTATCTGTGGCCTCATATCCAATTTAGAACTTCCCGTCGTTCTTCCTGTTCGGGCGATTTTGACGTTTGGTCAGCCTGGTGCTGACAATTAAAGGGAAATAATGGCACAAAGTAATTTAGATCGCTGCTGCAGAGCATTACTACAAACAATGGCATAACAACTATTCTCAAACTATATTATACCAATTGCTGCACGTTAGGAAACAGTACAGCAGGAGGTTTATTATTTATAATGAGCCACTGTGAGCCACTGGGCTTCATTCAAAGTAGAGATGCAGCACTGCATTACCATCATAGTCCCCTCATTTTGGAAAGAATCCCCTATATTGTGGTTTCGTTAAAAAGAGCCATAGCTTGTATGTCAGAATTGTACAGAAGTGATACCTACATCGTATCACAACTGGAGTATTACATTTACACGGTGGAGGGAGTGAGGATGCTCAAAAGGAAGTTCACTTTCCTTGCACGCGTACCCTCACTTGAGACGCAAATTACTAGATGATGTCATCCGAGTTCCCTCAGGACTTGCTCCCCAAACCCAACTTTCAGACTCAGCTCCTAATGCAAGGAAACCTAGTCACCATCTGCGGCAAAATTCACGAGTTCAACAGCCCTTATCATCAGCAGTGATTGGCATTTCCCTTGAGCCATTCAATGAGCTAGTACCACAGTACTAAGACCTCACATAGAGCATGAATCGAGCTAATTGGATTCCATCCTCGATATGAGAAATTGTGGCTTCTGCAGTCTCTCATCCTGCTTTGTAGAGAAGTGACCATGGGTGGTCTTTTGCATTGGCAACTACTAGTCAACCAAGCTTGAAGGCAAAAGCCATATTCCTACCATGGACTGCATCGCTAATTTCAAGCTCCACATAACCAATGCACTAGGTATTAAAGAAATTGGGTTGTGTCCGCCAGTAGGCAAGTACTAAAGTTAACGTACCTGTTAGGTGAGTCCGTCTCCTCTGGCTTGTGAGTTACTGTGGGCAAGCGCTTTCGATGTAAAGACATCATCGTCTGGCCATTTAGTCAGTACTGGAGTCAGTCAGTTGGTCGTGGTCTTTATATACAAAGAGAAAGGTGAAAGGAGTGATGGAGCGTTGGGGAAGGGGCGGGGAGAGGTCTTGTTGGTCAGTCTTGTTAGTAGTACCTTAGCCGGACTGGCTGTGTTAGGTATTAAAGAAATTGGGTTGTGTCCGCCAGTAGGCAAGTACTAAAGTTAACGTACCTGTTAGGTGAGTCCGTCTCCTCTGGCTTGTGAGTTACTGTGGGCAAGCGCTTTCGATGTAAAGACATCATCGTGTGGCCCTTCCCCAACGCTCCATCACTCCTTTCACCTTTCTCTTTGTATATAAAGACCACGACCAACTGACTGACTCCAGTACTGACTAAACGGCCAGACGATGATGTCTTTACATCGAAAGCGCTTGCCCACAGTAACTCACAAGCCAGAGGAGACGGACTCACCTAACAGGTACGTTAACTTTAGTACTTGCCTACTGGCGGACACAACCCAATTTCTTTAATACCTAACACAGCCAGTCCGGCTAAGGTACTACTAACAAGACTGACCAACAAGACCTCTCCCCGCCCCTTCCCCAACGCTCCATCACTCCTTTCACCTTTCTCTTTGTATATAAAGACCACGACCAACTGACTGACTCCAGTACTGACTAAACGGCCAGACGATGATGTCTTTACATCGAAAGCGCTTGCCCACAGTAACTCACAAGCCAGAGGAGACGGACTCACCTAACAGGTACGTTAACTTTACCAATGCACTACCCACCTCCAATTCAAAACTGGCAGCAAATTGCACTTCTCAAACGCCTTCTCCTCGATGATTTCCTTCCAGATGATTTTCTTTAAGGGCAGCTAACAAGCCCAGAATCACCATGTATTGAACATTAGGCCTCGCTCTTAGCCGTGTCTTGCATCTCACCTTCAGTTGGGCAGTAAATGTTGATGTTGTCAGTGTCCTCATCATTACATCTGACTGCCTAACCAATTTTAGGTTGCTATCATGCTGCTGCCACATGAATGAGGTTGATCCAACAATCACAGCCTCGCTGGAGCATGCACAAAACCATTATGGGGACAGACCTTCAAACATAACACAAGAGTTCTCTGAACAAACCAAGGCATTGGGAAGTCCCATTAAATACAGCTTTCCACTGTCCGTTACAGCACATCAAGCTCTGTGGAGCATCATCTTCCAGATAGTCTCTTAGCACTTGACTTCTTATTCCTCCATGATGAGGATGATGAGGCGTGTGGAAGAGCCTCCTCACAGAATGAGACCCTTTGCTTTGACTCTGAGCCACCACCCACCCTGCTACATTACCAATTCTAGCCCACAGCCAGCAGTCATGCTCCTGATTAGAAATGTATCCAGAAACGTCCTGCAAGCAGCTCAGATCTTTTTACCCATTTTGGCTAATGAGCACATTTCTGGCTTCCCTGCACTCTGGATCTTTTGCATGCAATGAGAAGCATTGATGCGTACAGGTAGCTTTGTGTCTTCCCTACCTGTATGCTTCTCTCTTGAAAACTGTGCTGCCTTCTTTTGGACAGCTCTAGTTCCCACAGGGCCTCCTCATCCTTTGCCTTCACTTCTTCCAGTCTCAATGATGTGCTTTTCAAATTCCTTTTTGTTGATATGACAGCTCACAGGAGTTTTGACAGGTACCCCAATAAAGGTATCGCGTCGAATCTTGCTGTAGGGAAAACTCTGGTTGTCTGCTGAAACAAACTCATTTCGAATGCAAATATATTTTAAGAAATATTAATATTTTTTATATTTTGTTGCAGTGAACATACCTATTCTGGCCAATGACGAGTGCTCTGGAGAGACCAGCCCACCGGTGGCACCCCCTCGCACTCGCCATAACCCTTTCAATCGCCAGGCTCCTGCTAGCCCCAACATTAGATCTCACCCTACCCGCCCAGCGCCCAGTCGTACTGACATCGATTCACTTCGCCCTAAGTGAGTTAGCTAATATTTAGATACATTGGGTTAGTACAAGTATTCAATACAAGAAAACATGAGATGAGTTCACATAAACTATGACTCCCACTGCTCCTACCCGGATCAGAGTGCCTGAGGGCAGTCCCCATTTCAAACGATGACACCCCTCTTTCTCCTCTTCACAGATGGAGCGATCGATGTTCCACTGTCTTTTCACAATAACTTTGCTACTCAACCCCACTGAAAGATTGGTTGATAAGAACTCTTCAGTCTTGGTCGTTGGTAGGCGAAGTCTCATCTTACTCATATCTAACTGGTTTTACCCACACATTAGCCAGCCTCTGACTATGGCAGCTTCGTCGTCAATGTAACACTTTAGGATTGACCCCACAGGTATCAAGGCAGTCACATTCCAGAGATCTGGGTGGTGTCCCCCTCTTGTTAGTGAAATAACAAATACTCGGGAAAATTAAAGGTACAAATACGGTTTCAATTCAGCTGTGCACGTAGTTATATTACGAGCATTGTAGACGTCTGATGTCCATCTCAACCAACAGCTTCATTCCACACTTACCTACACCCTTACCAGCATGGCAGGGGTCCTTCCGTTTTTTTCTTTTGCCTTGTTTTAGCAGTTAGCCTACGTATCCAACATACATTACCGATTACCTTCCATTGCAAGTTTCAGTCGTGTATTGAGCTTTCTGACCAGCATGTAGGGCACTTCACTGGTGATGACGGTCCACGCTTTCTCCGTTCCACCCCTTCCGGTACCTGGTCCCCTCAAACTTCTGCGGCTTTTTTTGCCCACAGCCTCCTACAGATGGTACAAGCCCAGCAACAATGCGTCCCTTTTCATCAACTGTAAAAAAATAGTTGCGTAGACAAAAAGGTATTGATTGGTCGAACCTCTAAGGTATCTTTGACTCCCACAAACCATCCAGAGAATATTTTCTGACACTCAGGTTGAATTTAGGTGTCACAGTTAGTTGTCAGTCAGCTACTCTATTTATTTAGCTTCCAGCCACTCAATGTAGTTACTAGTCACTTAATTTACCTTCTACCAATCAATCATAGAATAGAGTAAATGGTAAATTTTAAGTAACATAACAAATAACAAGATGCTGATAATAAACAGTGAGTGTGGCATGATTTAAAAAACTGTCTGGCGGAGGTTTGGACTTACTGCGATAATGGTATTGAGTGTTGGATGTAACACAATTAGTACATACTCAATATTAGGTTAGGTACAAATAGCTCAATAGGTGGAGGAAATGTTATGGGCATACCACATTACAGTAACTGCACTGATTGGTTCAGGTCCTGCTTAAAACTTGAATTAGTGAAAAATAAATTTCCCACTCTGCTAGGCCAGCCATTCCCTCGTCAACACTGCAATCAAAGGAAAGGTCTACAAAGCAGGGCGCACTCTCATGAAATGGAAGTTGTTCTCTTTTTCATCGAGATTGTACAACGAATATTTATTTTGGGGACTGGAACTTGTAGCTGAACACTCTTTGAATGCGACTGAGACTAAATTCCTAAGTTGCCACATTTAACATCAGGATCTAATTATCAGTAAAACGAGAACGTCTAATATTCCTGAGCCCTCCGTCTGAATCAGGCTCTTTTCTGGCCTTTGAAACCTTGCAGAATGAGTGCGTCTTTCTTCAGTATAGAGGAATCGAGAGTAAATTAATGATCTTCGCCAGTACTGTTCTTCATTTATCAGCCCAGTAAATTCGAGCACTAATGACCTACCTCCCGGTTGTAGGCCAATTCTCAGGGTTCAGGTTTAACCAACATTCACTGAAACGGGTAATCAACTGCTTCCTTTTTGCGAACATAAAACTCGAGTCGGTTGGGTTTTCTTCATACAAGAGCTCTCTAACATTTTCCTGTCGCAGACCAATTACGAAAATATCGCGTAGAATGTTGTTCAAAGCTCGTCCAAAGTTACAAAATGTAGCTCGGGAGCGAATGTAGGCGGAATATTCTGCCACTGTTTCGTTCTCCATATTTTCACAAGAATAAAATGCGTGTCGAGCCGAAAATATCGATCACACTGGGCTTAGATGTTCCGTTAATTCGTCTGCTAAACTTTTGTACGAGAATGTATCATCCTGCGGTTCTCTATGGACACAGTAGTAGATCTCATCTCCCAAACAAGCCAGGAAATACGACTTCTTCGTCGCCTCCTCTTTGATCGCGTATGTGATGGAAACATTTACGAAGGAATTTGAACGAACCAGTGGGAGTCGGAAGCTGAGGTTGAATTCTTGTCTGTCATGACGAACGTGGAACGAATGACTGAGTGGACACAAGTTCAAGTGAAAACTATAGAATTGGCTCAGCATCAAATTATATGGTACATCGAGGAATAGTAAAATGGTTTGCTACTTGCAACGTATACTGGAAAACTGTTATGTTCATGTTATGACCTCAACATATTAGGGGGTTTACTACCCAATATTTTGGGAAAGGCACATTTATAAAAAAGGGGAAACGTGGTGATAGGAGCCCGAAAAAATGTATAATGATAATATAATCTCCGATGACATTGGTTTGTTACAGTTAGGTCAGATTCACTGATATAAAATAAATGAATGCTTCTGTTGTTGTTGCTTCTTGCGTTTCGTTTCCTAAATGAGTTTACCACAGTTCATAAAAACAAAGACAAGCTCTTCTGCTCATTAGCCTTATCCCCTTTTGGGTTGACAATAGACGCTAACGCAAACTTGAGATACAACACTCCCAATGACCAGTAATTCAGTGGACGTCCATTAACAGACAAACTACTGACATTCAATTATCATTTAGTAGTGTAATACTGTTGGTAGTACTCCCACTCAGTCCATTCATGTAGTCTGTATTTGTCAGGGTGTCACTAGACTATTTGTACGGGTTTGATACATAAGTTGACAGAAGAGATTTTACTGATTTCTTCATGGCGACGTGACCCTCTGTCTTTATGCGGGCCAGGGAAATGTCACTATGAGCAGAAAACAGACACTTGATTAGGGGATTGAAGAGTTAGATACATTTTGAGTTTTATGCGCATGGGAAATAGTTTTGAAGGAAGCTCCTGTGTAATCTCTTCTTCCTGCTGCAATAGAAGCAGAAGGCGCTGTTTCATTGGTCCTCCTCCTTCCACATAGTCTTTCCTCTCTCTCTTTCGGTTCGCTTTTGTCCCCACAACCTCGTTATTAGTTCTCCCTGTTCTATTTTTAAGAAAAAAATCTAAAGTAGCTATAACACGACGTCTGGCGACCATCCAACAAGCGCTCAGGTCGTAAACTGCACTTGGCAGTGAAATGAGGCCTCTCCCTCGTCTCTTTCTCTTTTCCTTCTCTACTATCCCATTTCTTCAAATTAAAAGGACGTCTACCAGTGGCCGCTAATTAGCGTATCGTATCGTTCCTCTCCGGACGTACGAACGAGGATGACGATGGGTGGGGGCTGTGGGGGTTAGATTTAGTTCAACGAAGGAGAGAAGGTATTGCAAAATCAGAGTTCTTGAAGTCTATCGAACTTGGAACATTCTCCGTGTGTTGTGTTAAAATGTTAACAATACTATTAATTTCTTATATTTCCTTTCCTGGTTTCGAAGGTAATTCTGGAACCATAGGCCTGAAACAAACGTCTAACCAATACTTAATCTGTAAAGTGACACTCAAAATTGCTTTACATGTGCAACTATTTTGTGTACCGAATTGTTTTATATAACGACTGCGATGGCTATGAAGGCAAGCGCCAAGTGGCAAGTGAGATTTCTATGCAGAAAGGTCTTGGTACTGCTCCTCAACTCACTTAGTAATGCAGAGTGATTGACCATTCGATTGGTATTCGCACAATTCACTCCAGTTTGGGCAATTCAATGCCGCCTCATTGACGATCAAGAGCTCCTACCAGGGCAAACGTACGTTTTTTCAAACAAGCGGTAGTCAGTAGTCACTCCTTTCAGCCAGCTTGTAGTTCCTCACGTCTGTCATTAAAACCTTCAATTCAGTCCAACGTGATGAAATTCTAAATTGTTAACATTGTTGTAGCTGTAACAATCGTTGTTTACCCAGTGCTATCCAACAGTTAGTTAGTAGTCACTCAATCTAGTCAGTCGACAGTCAATTAGTTCTGATTTGCAGTCCATCTTCATGAATTTCTCAAAAGTGACTTATGGCTGTCTGAATTTGACTGGGATCTGTTGCAATTGATGTGTATCTAGGACATCGAGACATATAATGACGCGTACATAGCTCCCAGTGGAAACGGATCATTTCATTCCACTACAGTCAATTGAATTACTGCGTTGAGTTTATTCCTGCACGTCCAAACATCCATCTGAAGTACTATTCCTTGGTGCCTCATAGGTAGTACAGGGTTCCCAGCATTCAATCACATGTGCTATATATTATGAAGAGATTTCAGAACAGCGCGGCTGTTGGTAAATGTTTGGGAATTAGCTTCACTTACGCTCTCGAAAGACCAATGTCTTTGTGCCCGGGCGTGTGTGCACATTACGTTCTCTTGCTGGAACGAGAAGGGAGTTGTGGTACAGATTAAGAAGTTCGTGTCTCGTATATTGTGAGTAGTTTGACTCCATTGCTATTCTAATCCGACCTTTTCTCGACAGGATGACCTTCAGAGAACTGCACAATGTGTACAGCCGAAAGATCCTCAAAGAATTCAACGAATGGAAACACACGCAGAGGCAGTTGCAACAACCGCTCATTACTTTCTAACTTCCTCTTCTCTCTGTTTTGGTGCTAAAGCCTAACAACCGACTGACCCCGTCGACTCAACAGTATTTGCCAAGTGCCCTGTCTCTCACCCCTCGCTCCTTATTGGCGAGTAAATATTGCATTTTGTACTTAAGCCTCTTCAATTATCCTGTTTCTTCCACAAAAAAAATAAATAGAAGTATTGTTCTGATTTGGGATGTTTTGGTGAGGGTTTGAGTCCAGCATGCCTTGTATTTTTTTATTGGTGACTGTGGGCAGTGCAGATCCACCTACTGGTTAATTAAGTGGTAGCTGTCGAAAATTTGGCAAATATTTTGCTATTTTATTGTTTAAATGGTGTAATATTCTCATTTGTGTATGGGTTTAGTTAATTTGACACATTTTTTGGTGCCGTTGAATAAAAATTGCTTCTTAATTGACCTTATTTGTCAGTGAACATTGGACTTTCTATTCAAACCACTCATTTCCCTCTGCCTGATATCTTTCTAATTTCTTTGATGAATTGTATATGGCTCACGCCATCTTTTAAGTCGTCATATCGTTGACGCTCAATGTTTTCTCTGATTATTGGTTGTAGGTGTGTACTGCACAACATCCCCCCCCCCCCATAACAAATGGTTGAGGGCGTAAAATTACAGCAATCACAAGCTTCGATCGGATGTCCAACTTTCGTCGGATAATGATTCTTTATTTATAACCACTAGACTACGATCAGTGGGTACCTATAATGGGAGTCAGGCGGTACAGATGGAGTTAGTCTGTTATGAATGAACCAAAATGCTTTTCCTACACAAATATAGTTCGACAGCAGGGCATAGTAAGTCAATCTAGAGGCAATTGATCATGCTGGCAGTGAAAACGAAATTGAAAGCTGCTTATGAGCTATACTGATCCTAAAAGTGATAACAAGGTTGTTGTGGCCAAGAGCTAGGCCGGTTTTATGATAGCTTGAGAATGAGAGATGGAACGTTCTGTTACTGTTCTTATTTGCCCAATAGGAGAGGAACAGTAACAAAAACTCGTAAACCTCAACTCAAAGTAGCTCGAGGGAAACTGCTACTATTTTAGTAGGGGAGCCTGATCAGGAGAGCTGAGAATATGGTTCATATGAATCGAATGCTAGGAATCTATTTCTGATTCAGTTTGTACCAACCTGAAACAAAGAGCTGTTTCAGAGGGCTATGAACGAGTGAACCCTGGCCCTGGGTAATCGTGGCTTTCTTTGTGCTAACATGAAATGATAGGAGGCGGTTAATACTAATATAAAGTTAGGAATTAATTACTGCTTCCTCTGTGCTAACGTGAAATGAAGGTCCATCAGGAGAAAAGAATAGAATGAAGATGAATATCGAAGAACAGTAGTTTTTCCGGGAATTATTACTATTTGCATTCATCTCGACCAAATCCAGTGGTACACAAATTGAACTAGTAGAGCATTGGGAATTTATTATTATTTTGTATTGGTGTGAAACAAAGTGAGTGTTCTCAGGAGGAACGAACGGAGTGAAAATGATGGCAAGGGAGAATATTTTGGGAATTATCGCTGCGTTCATTCATGCAAATATGAAACAAGGGGCCGTGTCAAGAAAAAAGGACAGATGGAGAAGAAAAATATTATGTTGCGAATTTGTGACTTGTAATTCGTGCTAAAGTGATTCTAGGAAATACATTCAGGAGAAAGGGAAATAGTTGCAGGACATTGTGCATTTATAATTGCTAAATTTGTGCTAACCTGAAATGATGGATAAAGGGAAAAGATCGAAATAACGTTGAAGGATAATAGCATGCTTGTAGTTCGTCGCTGCTCTCATTTGTCCAGTTAGGAGGTAGTGAAAAACAAAAAAAAAGAATAAAAGATGAAAAACATCAGGTGCGACGCATCACACAACTTTCCTTGGCCCTGAATGCATTCAGCAATTTTCTTGACTCGTGCTATTAATCAAATCTGTTTTTCGTTATGTTTATAACAGCGTTCTACGTGAAAACTAGTGGCGTTTAAAGTTCAGAAATGTATTGTGCTACTCCTACTCGTGCCACTACCATTATTGGGCAAGTAAAAACAGGACATGTGTGTGAATTTGTCCTGAACTTCAACTAGTAACTCAACCTTCTTCGTGGTTCAAGGGTTGATTTTACATTCACGGTTTCATTTAACAGAAAATGGAGGGTCGTGAAAATTAATTAAAATCATTCTTGAATTGCAACTCCCAAGTTCACCCTTCCGCAGCACACATTTGGGCAATTAAATAGTGAATAAATATTGGCGAATGGCTCACCCCACTACATAAAGTATCTAAGAAATCACGTCATTAGAGTACCTTTGAATTTCTTCCCAAGCAGACAGTTGAAGTTGTTCGGGATAATGAGACAAAGTATTCGTCGAGAGCATTGTTGAGTGAATACTGATTCGATTACTTGAGCCTTCAATACAGAGTAGCAAACTAACTGTCCAAATAAACTGGTTGTTCAACTGAATGTCAGACAGATGGTTTTTCTCCCAGAAGGCCAAAACCAGACTGCCGACACTCCTTCTCCTTTGCCTTGACCAACGTTCTCTGTTGTTTAAAGTACACAATCAAATGTGTCGTAATTTGGCGTTTGCGGCAGTACTTGCCACGTTTTTCCACCCGTACTTCAAGTCTTAATATGAGGCACTTAGCAATGCAACAAAGTGATCGTAGCGAGAATACGGAGTTGTAGTCACAAAATTGTAATGAACGCAGTTTCAAAGCTGTAACTTCCGATGCCAATTTCCAACTATTACAACCATCAGCAGGTGGCGACTCCTTTGTGGCGAGACAGGGTAAATGACGAAGAAAGAGAGGGCTATATGACACAGTGTATAACTTTTGATTCCCCTAAATAAACCATCACCATAATACACACTCTCTATGAAGACGATTAGGTGCAGTGTGCAAGAAATACTCTCCCTTCTTATTCCCCAGCCCTTTGTATAGATATCTACGCGTGTGGAGTATATTTGTAAGATAATTTCGCCGCTCGAACAATCTTTCTTTGAAATGACCACACCAGTAGCAACTGCTAATGGACGAGAGGAAAGATTAACTGCCTGGCTCTTATGGTACTCGCTTGAACTGAAGAGCACCTTCCTGTTGCGATGGTTTTTATTTTTGAATATCTCTGACATCCTTAGTAACCACTAGCTCAGAACCTGCGTCCAACATAAATTGTGTGCTGAGAGTGAGTCGTCTGTGATCTCCTATCCTTGCAGTGACTCTTTAAATTATTGTTGCAGTGAGGAAATCTTTCAATTTTAATCAGAAGACGAAAGTACTGAACGTAGTTATAAAAAGGGCAGTGGAAGAGGAAGGAAGTGCCATTTTGTACTTTCTCACACAAGGTCTACACATGTTTTTACAATTTCAACGAAATTGGAGAGTTAGGAGCAGGTCTACATGGACACAGTATTAAAAGACTTAAGATTGGATTAACTATTTGATCTTAACGATAAGAATTCAGTTAGTATTTCAAGCGTTTGTCTGCAAGATATTAGATGTGCTCGAAATCGTACCCGACGATAGGAACAATAACTTCTGGTTGAAATACGAATCTTACTTAATGATTGGAACCATACCTGCTTGTTGGTATTCGAATGCTACTTCATGGTTTTAGGTTCAGTTTGTTCAGCGACTTGAAATTTGAAGATGGCGGCGTTAAACCATGATTCTGTCACATCTTTTTTGCAATTCGCCTCAGTTAATGTTCTGAAAATACCTCCAATGTTTTACATGCTTTCTACAGTTCTAATCACCGTACGCTGTTATGCTCTTTGGTTTTGAGCAGCACAGGCCTGTTTCCTTATAAAATCGCTGTTCCTTAACACACGTAAGAGGGTTATATTTTTGAGCAGCACAGTATCCATCCGTGCATGTTTTAATAATTTCTCATAGATGAAGCTACTGCAATGGAGCCTAAAAAGTTACATTACCCGTCATCACACAAGATACCATATGATAGGAACGAGGTGAGGTATTTAAAATGGGCACAATATACCTCATGTGGTTGCTCTACCATGTAACGTGAGCTACGTTCATTAACCAGAAAATAGTATAATATCAAATTTCCAAATTGATTTTAAAGATTTCGAAGCCACGATGAAGCTTATCCGTATATTTAGAGGGTTGTTTGTGTATTGAGTGTCGTGAGGCTGGCCCCGTGGTGATCCATACATTCAATGAGGTCTCAAATTGTCCGCGTTAGGTTGTCTCCCACCCATTAGGTGCCGGAACGATATCCACCGAGACCCTGAAATGAAATCTGAACTCCACTCCGACCTTTTTTCGCTCCTCTAAATTTAAGACAATCGCTGGGTTCCATTTCGCTTCATTTCATTCGCCCGGCTGCTCCTTCGGAATTGGCGTCTATTTCTGAGTTTTGGGGCGTTTTGAGCGGGCGAGGGAATGCGAGTGATGTGATTGACGTCAGTAAACAACACAACAGCTTGCCTTCCAACGCAACGACTCGAGTCTAAGCGGTTTTTCTTGTTATTTCCAGAGACGTTACTGAGCAGAACGATAATCTCAAATGAATTGTGTGACGTGAGGGCTCGAGCTGTGGTCCGATGAAGAACCATCTTAAAACTTGGTGGTCACCATTTGAACAGACGGAGGAGCCCGTCATCTCACGAGCTGATCATCAAGTACAGTGTGATTGTTCTTGGTGAAACTACGACTCTCTCATGGCGCAGTGTGTATGCTGCATCAGCGCAGTGAATTTTGGTATGAACCCTCTCCTCCACCTCACCCCAACAACCAGTCCGTTTGAACGTAAATGATAGATCTCGTTTCTTATAAAGCTCCTGGCACCAGTGGGATTTCATTAGCAGTGCCGGGCTGTGAGCATCTTTGCTGTTTCTCGGAAGAATGAGAAACAAGCGGATAGTGCCTCTCTATCTGCTCCTTCTGGCTACTCCCTAAACCAAGTAACCCCCAGGCCGGAAACATTGTTGTGAATGTGACGCTGGATGCGTGAACGACTGTATGAGTGGGGGAGGGAGAGGAAGACTTTCTTACAGGAGTTGGAAGTTACAGTATCCCAGGATGGTCATGAAGCATTACCTTCAAGATCACTGGCTGTTCTACTCAAGCAGAGGACTGTGAGTTTCGAATGGAGGCAGCCGAGGATGTAATCCTTGTGGTCTACACCACAGAAATAACCACTCATACCCACGAACTTACTCAGTTCATACATCTGATTCACCTCACAGTACGCAAGACCTTGGGTGTATCTGCAGCGATGTTTACGATAATTGGGTTACACACAGAAGTACCCATGACTGTGGTACAAGAGGGCGTGGCGACAAAACCAGCTGCCGAGTACCTCGCTTTCCTCTTTGACTACTCGAATACTGTAAGGCTCCCGGATTTGATCAACGCAAACCTGTTAGTTCCTTCTTCCATTTTCATATTTTGGGTTCCTTTTGGACCTTCACCGCCTCTTCATTTCAATTAATGGGAATTATAACCGTATGACTTACTTGGTGCTTTCCTTGTATTATGTTTTCCGTATATGTTTGCGTAGAAATGAGTTAAATGAAGACACATTGCTTGCATACGTCCTTCAATTCCTTCACTTTACGGTAGGCACGGGGGGAGGGGGAATTTCAATTTCATTTATGATCCTTCATCGCAGTTGCAATCATGTCATTGTTTTATTACGTGAACCTACTTTCTAGTCCCTATAATTTCTACTGTAATTATGGTTTAAAGTGGTTACCCAGTCCCGCACTTCACATCTTAGGGTGAAATTGTCGTGAAATTTGTAGACTAACTTTTCGATTACTTGATCAGTTTCATCGGTGATAGCCAAGGAGCAAGCGTTCCTGGGGACAGTGAAGCTTCGATTTCTGATGCTGTTCGTGGTGAATCTGCTGTGGAGTTTACAGCCGTTTATGCTCACAGCATCGTAGACAGTCTACTCAAGGTTTGAAAGGAAGACCCAGAAATGTGGTTCCTTGAGGCTAAAGCACTGTCGTCTGAACGAATTGTTCCTTCTATGTGTAAGTTGAGGATACTGTCGCTAAACTGGATTACATTGTTGAACAAGGGAGCGACCAGAGTCAATTAAAAGAAACCTGTGGATCATGAGCTGCAAGGCTGTATCTACCAAAATACTGGGGGTTGTGTAGAGTCGAGGAGAAGGCTGGCAACTTCGTTTTTTATTGTCAAGCACTGTCTGCCTGCAGGTTCCAGTTTTGCAATAGCTGCACTCCTCCTATTGAGGCCGGCTCAAGGGGATAGCCTCAACTGTGCATTAGGGGGCCACAGGGAACATAATTATAAATGGGCTTCAGTGTTTAGGACCCACTTTTCCCAACCGTTATTCTTGAGGCATCCAGTACGCTTCTCTTCCTCCAGCCAGTCCAGCAGGGCCAGATAAGTTGTGTAGTTCTTGTCAGCAGACGTCAATTCGTCAGGGCAATTGAGAGGTAAATATGGTGGTGGTGTGGGTTGTTTGTGTAGATCGTCGCTCCCTTTGCAGCCCATCGTACTATTTACAGGCGATCAAACGGAGAAAGGTTCATGGGGGGGGATTGGTGTGGCGGGGAGGGGAACTCCGAAGAAGAGAAAGATTTGCTATTAATAGGAACAAGTCAACGAAGGAACAGTGAAGAGATCTTTCTTCTTGAGGAAGTGATGGGGTGGGGTGTTGAAGAAATAAGAGTCGGCTTTTGGAATCAGCTATACAACCCCCTCGACCCCCTACCGACCGATTACTGTCGATGCTATTGGGTGGAGGGGCGTGAAAGGACGACAACCCGAGTAGAAGGGAGGCGTCGACGTCTTGAGCCGCTGGAGGGGATCGTCGCACTCGGCCGCTCTCAGATCCGCTCAAACGCCCCCTGAACTCAAGTTTCCGCTCACAAGTCGACTCCGGTTCCTGCGTCCCCGCCCTAAGACGATGGTAAGAACCGCCGAGGCGTCGTCGTCGCCTCCAGACGCGGCGTTTGTTCGTTACCAAACCCTTCTCCTCGCTCTCCACGTCGCCCTCTTAGTCCTCGCCATCTTTCATCGCGTAACTCGCTCTTCTGCACTTTAACTCCTTCGCCTCTCCTCCCAATACCCGACCTTTGAACCCTAAATCAACTAAAACCCACCATGACACATCACACAACTTTCCCTTCCCTAAACTCATCTAACAGCCTATTCAACATTTAATTGTGACTCACCTATTCATCGCACAGAGCTCATCTTTACATCATTTTGAAGTTAATTTTTAACGCTATCACCTAAAATTTTCTCATCAAGGTCCATGCAACAACATAAAAATAGTGTCCCGACGTAATGATGTTTCAAAAGCTGCAGTGAGTGCCATTCAATAAATACTATTAGGAACTGTTAAAACCCAGGAGAAAAAAGTATCAGCAATTGTTGGGTGCAGCCATTGAGGAACGTATTTTCTGCATAGGCGTGCTAACAATTACTGGAACAACTCAAGTGTTTTGAAGGAAAATGCGAAATCGAATTAAGTGAAAAGCTGGATGTTCAATGAGCAGCTAGATGCGACATTTAGTCAGGAAAATGTTTAAGTTGCAACCAAACACTTCTCTAAAAAAAGTTATTATGGAAAGCTACAGCCACTTGTTGGTCTGAAGTGCTCTATTGCTTGGCTGAGACTGCAGGATGACTGCTCTTCATCTCATCATCAGTGGAAGACGTCTACGTTGAGTGAGTGCTGCATGAAATAGAGAGTGGTGTTTGAGATGGTCTTTTGCAACTTCCACAGCCCAGTGGGTTCTAAAATTGCTCTGTAAAGTTGGGAGTCTTCCAGGGCCACCACAGTCATAATCCAACATTGAACTGTTACCCAGAAGGGTGAGGTGCAAGTGATAGCTGGTAGGGTGGGGGTGTAGGAGACGTTTGTTTTGCCAGTGGGTATGTTGAGTACAGGCAACTGGCAACCTCAAAACTGCCACATTGGCTCTGATGGATATGTGCATATATTTTTGGCGAAAGCTGAGTGTTGAGAGTTTTACAACCTAATTTTTCATCAGTATATTCAGTATAAGACAGTAAAGTCGTGCCGACGAGGCAGTTCATGTGATTTAGCCTAGCAGGTGCATATTCTTTCTGATAGCCTTGATGGCCACACTACCAGCCAGATGTAAATGATTGCGAGTAAAAATGAGAAATAAAGTTCAACCTGACTGTGCCCTTCAGGATCTGATGAGGCGAATCGGGAGAAACAGGGGCTTGGAGACTTGCCAGTTAAAATGATGAAAATGTGTCGCATGGTTTTTACTACTGCCACAATTTAATGATATCCACTTGACACCTTTCATTGCATGGAAATGATGAGTAAGGACTCTGTGCGTCAATTACCCGACAAAATAACGTTCAATTTCCCAAGCTTTATATAACCTAATTGTCATCATTACCATGGCTCAATTGCAGGATGATCTTCCTCCAGAACAAGTGGCCGTCCTCAGGAAGGCTTTTGACGCTTTTGACCGAGACCACTCGGGGTCAATCCCGACTGACATGGTCGCTGACATCCTTCGACTGATGGGTCAGCCCTTCAACAAGAAGATTCTCGACGAGCTGATTGAAGAAGTCGATGCTGACAGTGAGTTCCTGGTTTGCTTTAATTTGTTGTTCTAGTAAAATTTCAATGTTAGAGAGTGAGGGGCAACCACACGCTAAACACTAGTTGTAGTGTTATTCCCTTCTGTGGTAGAAGACTAGCTGGTAGTGCCTTGATTTCGTGGAGACCTTCATGAACTGTGAATTGGCTGATAATGTGTCTCAGTTCCTTCCTACACAATTCATAGCACTTGACTGCCTCTTTATTAAGGTAGGAATCGTGATTTGCAAAATCAAGGACAGTTCCACCATGTAGAAGCCTATATCAAAACCCTACCCGAGCAAAGGATCTGAGTGCTGAAGAGCCCCGTTTGTCCAGGCCTTCGTTTGAAGTGTACTTCACTCTTTTCTCTGGCCGTGCAGGGTGTCCCAACGTAAGCTTGAAGCATGTGTTCCATCATGCTTGTAATTTCCGTGGAGTGTCAGATAATAAACCCACTCACCAACCTCAAGTCACACACATGCTACTACAGCACGCCTAAAGTCATTAGTGTTTTCATCGACCACCCATTCATCTTATGACTTTCACCTTCAACCAGTCTTATCAATGCTTTGGCCTACATAGTCTGTCCAGTGGTCTTGAAGTGCGTTGCACTGCGATTTGATGGCCTAATTGTTGTGACACTCCCAGGTTTCTGAGAAAACGGCTAACGAAGCAGACATTAGATGCTTTTCCAAGGCTACTGTGACTTCAGCACTTAGTGTATGAAGCCAGCAAATGCTTAATAGCTGTCGAGTGTCGAGGCACCTGCTTGGTGGT
This sequence comes from Pachypeltis micranthus, assembly GCA_020466155.1. Classification (NCBI taxonomy): domain Eukaryota; kingdom Metazoa; phylum Arthropoda; class Insecta; order Hemiptera; family Miridae; genus Pachypeltis; species Pachypeltis micranthus. The sequence continues at coordinate 49,491,984 of CM035769.1, forward strand.
ATTGACGTTTTGTACTCTCCATGGAGATGTTCAATTCAACTCGTAGGCTCAATGCAGGATCCTATACGTTTGCACCTACAGTTTTGTTTCCCTAATTCAGTTTCATCTAAGTGAGGGCCTATAGATACTACCTCTGCTTCTTATTCACCCTCTTTATTGAGTAAGACACCTCCTGCCTCTCTGTTGACTAGCTCCTCGTATGATACATTTAAATGATTAGGCCAGGTGTCATTTGCCCAGGAATTAAGTTGTATTTTGAAACGTGCGATTTTACCTTTCTCGTCACGTTATTCAGTAGTTTCCCCGTCCTAGTAGTAACAAGGCTACTTATCTTCACCATACACTCAGTCAGCTGCATTGCCCTCAATCTCTGTCATAGAGATTATAATGGGTTTGGCTTCACAATCCTGTACTTAGTAGGTTTGGCAGTGTGATCACTCAATTATTCGTCCTCAAAATAATGTTTTTGAACGTGTTTCAGAATCTGGAAGATTGGAATTTGAAGAGTTCGTTACATTGGCTGCCAAATTCATCGTTGAAGAAGATGACGAGGCGATGCAAAAAGAGTTGAGAGAAGCCTTCCGCCTGTACGACAAAGAAGGTTAGATTATTTCAAATGCTATTAATTTATGGTAGTAGAACCTCTTTTGCAGTAGGGTTCGTCTTAAGGCATTGCCTGACAGAGGGGAGTACGAATGAGCCATAGAGAGCCAACAATCGAATCGTAGACCACCAGAGCTGGTGAGTAACAATAACAACTTGATCACTCCCACGAAGATGGTGTCAAAGGCTAATGCATAAATATTTTGAGAAACGTCCACGCCATTATATGGTGAGTCAAGTCCCACACATCAGATTGGCGCAAGGACTTTTTACTTTCCTTATCTCTACAAAGTAGAAAGGAAAGTTATGTTTGGTTATGCCTTGGAGTCAGTGTGGGAGGTGACAAATAATGCTAGTCATGTGCCAGCTAAATGGTTCAAATCAGACGAATGAGACTACCATTCTGATTCAAAGCAGAACCAAAATACTGTGAATATTCAAAGTACACTTACCAGTTCAAAGACCTTTCAGCGATGATAAAAAGTTCATTGTAAATTAAACAAAACAAGAAATAAAAATACCACTTTGTACTCGTTATAGGAAGATTAGTTTACGACACTAGGCAATACCAAACAGGAGCGAAGGGAGAAGAAGAATGAGGGTCGAGGCAAAGCCGGGACACCATCGGGAACTAATCCAGTTGAACATTTGTTAATCGCCTACACATTCCATGTATACAAGTCAAGTTGTACATACGAACTATACCCCGAGCCACAGCAATCAAAAAACATCCAGGGCCGATTATTCGAACGAGCAAGTAGTACTCTAATGGACCAGCAGCCCTGATGGTTGTCAAAACTCGGACTGTGCCTCACTTTAGGGACTTTATTCTGACATCGTGTAATGTGCATTTTCAATTGTGATGGATCTCCACGCTTATTGCCAGATCATCTGTTTGCACTTGGAGTGTGAGGTAGATGACGATGATCTCGTAGATTTTCCTCTGGTCTCTTCATTGTTCAGAGTGAGATAGATTGGTTCTGGTATCGAGGTCTTACCTACAAACCCACAACACTTAAAACTGCATCGCTGATAAGGAGAGCCACGCTGGCTATAATACACTCTAGAGTAGTGGTCAGAATCTTCTAAATGAGTTTTATGATTTCACCGAGTAATACAATGGAACTCAAGAAGGTGGCGATTAGTTTGAATTTTGTGCAGAATTAGCTAAATATAAATACGACAAATAGATGTCCTAACTTATTTGAGTACATGCAGTATTTTAAAGGGGATTAAACTACACCATACTGCAGTAATGTAAGCGATACCTACTTAGTGTTCTTAGACTACTTTGTCTCTACCTCATTTATCATGATGCTAAACTTGTGATAGAAACATTGATGATGTTTCCAACTGCCAGAGCAGCAGTGTCATGTACAAGCATTGGTGTGGCGCTAATTTGAATTTCATTGTGTTGCATTGGAGCAACGATTAATGCTACACTCAATTAAATTTACAATAATTAGTTCTATAACTGTGCAAACCCTGTGTAGATTATTTTTGCACGTCCAATATTTGAAGAAGGAACGCATGCTACAGTGATTTAACCAAGTATGGCATGTGTTTATAAACTTTCACACATAAAGAGAAAGAATGAGGGGTATACCGAGGGTAAGTGATGTATACATACGAGGGTATGTATTGAACAACTAGCGCCATAAGTGCAAAACCCACGACTGGTTGAGTTTGGGATCGTTCAGAATTGAACCTTTTAAGGTTTAGTAATAGAACTCTCGAATCAATGATTCACAGTCCTTTTCAATGCTGTAGAAGGGGAATGATTGAGTAGCCGGGAGTCCATGCGTCGAACTACCAGCCCTTCAACAAGATGGGCAAGTTTTGGGCGGATTTGAATTCCTAAACGAACTGCAGCTTGTTCTTTCAAGAAGAGTTCTGTGGTTTGAAGATGGCCCTAAAAGGGGATGCAGGTTTGAACTCTTAACAGAACCAACCTTTTATTTTAACGAGCTCATTGATTCGAGTGATATCAAATTTACAATTATCATTTTTATATTTATAGAGAGTGAGGTGGATCCCCTGAATGAGTGGTGGTTAGAATCTGGCTTTATGCCACTATACAATTATATCGTGATTATTTACGTTCACGCGTTTATAGTTAAGTGGATTCCAAGCACAAGTGATGTTTTTAGTTTTTTGTATAACGCCTTACACCATAATATGACTACAATTTATAATATTTAGTGTGAGTAGTCTAGATTGTTGATAAAATGAAGTATTGAAACAATACCTATCTTATGGTTACTCCCAGGACGAGTGACGGTTACTATTGGGTTGGACACAAGTAAAGCATTGCCTCCGTAGATATATTTACTATAAATAGAGCTAGAACTTGTAGTTTTATTGTAATCAAGCGGTAGAAACTCAAGACAAATGAGACAGCACTCAGCGGAGCGCCTTCCACCGACGGATGTAACCGCTATTGTTAGGCGGTTCCCGCTACAAAGTAAATACCCAAAGAAGCCGCAGATACTGATAAATCAGAGAAAGAGAGAAAAGAGCCTCGCGAATAATACGAAACAGTCGCTTTGGATTTCAATGGAACGAGCCAGATTTTGTGATAATTTTAGCGGATATAAACCCATTTACTCGAAGAGGACGAAGGGCAGCCCGTTCATTAATGGCCCGAGATTCGAGAGAAACGATCCGTCCGAAATAATATTATAACGACAGGGATTTCGTGCCAAATCTCATTCATGACTTCCGCCGTCTGAGTAAATAAACAGGCGATTTTATATTAGAGAAATAACAAGAAAGCAGAAATGGAGCCGAATTTAATTTGGCTATTTTTGCCTTAAGGCGGCCTCAACTGCAGCGTCTGTAAGAAAGTACCGTCCCGTCCCCGAAAAGTAGAGTTTAGCACAGGAAATCACGCCCGGTGCGACATATTCAAATAAATGAGGTATTATTTGAGCTTAAAGTTACAAATCAAATGGTCAACTGGTTCTAGAAAACATTTCCGTTTACTCATCGTGGTTACTAGAGTGGCCTTGAATGCGTCACGTACTCACGGGTATTGACAAGAAGCTCTTAGTCATGAAATAAATCCGCAATTGCTTACTAACTAATAACATGAGATTTATTTAGACAAATACGTAAATTATAGGAATGACGGTCTGTACTGGTCAATTGCTGAGTCATTTATATACAATAGATCCCGTTTTTCGTTCGATTTTTCTACATTTCTCTACAATTTGTGATAATCCGGTGAATGTTGGAAAAGGGGCAATGAGTCACGATCAATCACCATAGCACAACTAACCTTGGACATGGAGGGGGCGGGGTTACCACCGATCTTTTCACCAGAAGTCCAGAACAATTAATTCATCTTCATAACAATTTGTATCCATTTTCTTCTTTTGATTAGACTTTTCAACTACGTTTACCCCATTTTCTAAATATTTTCATTCAAAATTTTTCAACATTCTGAAGTACTTTTCAACAATTTTCACTTCAAGTTCACTCAACTGTTAATGTGGACTTCTATGTTTTCGACATTTTAACCGATTTCCCATTTTTACTCAACTCCTTAAGTTCTCGTCAGTAGTTCGATTTGCGGGAGAACGGCTGATCCGATTGAGCTGGTTCTTTTGTTGTTTTGTTCGTTATTACTTTCCGCTACCCGAAGGGAAGGAAAGTATAGTAATCGGGTCAAAAAAAAAAAAAATCTGGTGCGGAGCAACACACAACTTTCCGCCACCCCCGTAAGTTCGAAGACCAGCTACATACGCGGGTGCTATATCTTCATTCAACGCATTTCTACAGAAACATTTATAGAGAACAAAATGTAGGGACTAGTTAGCTGAGAGTACTTCGTAAGTTTGATCGAAATCGTTCGAGCCGTTTTTGAGAAAATTGGAATACCGATAAATTAATATTCGACAAATCTCCTTTTCTGAGTTAACTTGCCTTATACCTCGGTTCAACATATATATACAGAAATTATTACGCGTAACAAAATGTTGGTATGGGTGACTAAAAGACACTCCATTAGGATTTATCACATCTGGTGAAAAGGTTTCCCTGGAATTTACGGAAATGTTAGAAAACCCGTTATTTTTGACACATTTTGATTTTTATTTCTGTTCAATGGACTGTCACAGGAACATTTATTGAAAAGAATATGTAGGTATTATCTATTTAAAAACTCATAGAAAATATCTGGTGCGTTGCAACACACAACTTTCCTTAGCTCTACGTCAATTCACTGGTGTACATGGCTTTTTCTACTTATTCAATTCATTTGAACTTGGTCATACAACACATCACGGCAGCAGGAAGCGGTAGCGCTTACAGTTCCGGAATTTATTGTGCTGCTCGTACTCATTCCCAGACCACATTTGAACAATTGGTACACAGAGAATTAACGAGGCTGTAAACACGATTTTTTTTGAAGAGGATAGTAATAACTTTTGCAGAGTTATTGGATAAAAACGTTTATAACTGGTAGTAAGCGAAACGGCGGTAGTTGAAATTCCGGAATTTCTGGAGTGAGCCCCTTATACCTTATGAGCGGGTTTAAATGCTCAGCCAATAGGTATTAGATCTTACGACTACTTGAATTTTTTTTGAAAGATTCTAGTAACATTTCAGCGGAGTTTATAAAGAAAAAACCGCGCTGTAAACGATTTTCGTCGAACATTTTGATAATTTATTGTACAGCTCTCGTCTTTTTCCCACGAATGGGAATTTTATGGTATAATTGTCTTATTGAGAGCTATCAATATAAAAAATTTAATCAAAATCGTTAGAGCCATTTTTGAGAAAAACAATTTGGTGTTTTGATCACTATGATAACTATAGTTAACTTGCGGTGGATTTTGCTCATACCAATATTTTGGCGTCTCATAGTAACTTGCGGGCTAGATATCAAGTTTGAGCTGATTTGGTAGGTCGTTTTCTCTCAAAATCGTTCACAGACACTCATACCATTTTCCCAAATACTGTTTTTCGGGCTAAAACGTTAAGGTCTGAAGAAAACTCAAATTTTTTTTTCTCAGCCGATTACATAACTTTCCTTTCTACTTTCTAGAGCCAAGGAAAGTAAAGAAGGGTACAATAATCGTGTCAGAAAAGTTAGAATTTCCTCCAAAAAATGTTTTAAGGAACTTCCTAATTATAACGCGCTTCTGCACATACGTCTCAAAATAGCCCTCCAGCCGAAATATCATTCATTTCTTGGCTTTTAAATTTTTTTTTTTTGTCTTTTGGCGTCCACTTTTTTGCCCATGTTGTTCAAAATTGGCTCACAAATATTTCTCGTGATTCTCCAGCGTTTCTAATAGCTCGCTGCCGGCAAAGCGAAATAACGGGGAGCGCTCCAACCACGGTAGGTAGAAGAGAGCTCCAACATTGATTTTGGAAATCTCACAAATTCCCTACACCCCGGGCAATTTTTTGATCCCGTTGCTCGTGTTCTGACGTTTATTCTCCGGCTCTTATGATTTCAATTTTGTTCCACTTTTATCGTCAAACTGAAGATGTACGCCCGCGTTTTATCCCCGCTGGCTACTACCTCTTTGAATAGCTGTCAGACAAAGAAACAATTCACATCACAGTAGAGCAGAGAGACCATACAAAGACACAATACACCAGAAAATACAATTTTCTGAACGTTAAAAAAGTTCAATTTTCTATTTTTCTTGAAATGCGTTGGACGAAGGTACAGATTATAAAATTCACAGAGAGGACAGGAAACTTGGCTAATGCGCCGCGTCAGTTATTTTCAATTTTTTCGTGTGGCAGCGTACTCTTAAATAAGGCGTAGAGAGGAATAACTGAAGCCCATCAAGAAGCAGAGCAGGGTTGCCCTCTAATTGGCAATGTGAAGGCATTAACACGGGACAGCAGAGCAATGCAATTAACAACACCTCATTGTGATTTTATTTTAGTTCGTGGTATTTATTTGCGTGTGATGAGCTCGTATCTGGTCAGTGTAGAATTACTTTGGCGTTGGAGAGCGTGATTGGAGAGTTGTGTACTTGTCACCAAATGGAGGAGCACAAAGAATTTAAATGTGACACGGGGTCGAGGTGTTGTCATGAACAAAAGCCGATGCTTCAGTTAATTAACTACCGGGCAGAGCTGGTAAAATCCACTGTCGACGAAATGCTTCAAAAGCCATATTTCAATTTCTGGCGCGTCGTTTAGCATTGTTGTCTTTTTCCTCTTTCTCTTTCGAACAACGTTGGGAAGGTATTTTCGAAGTTTATCCCTCCTGAACAGCTGAGCAGAAGATCGTTGCTCAACTCTTGAAAACTGGCCAATATTTGACGAGAGTCCGTTCCAACTAGAAAGCTCTCTCGTATAAATCAGCTTCTGGATCCAACGAGGAGCGAAACCCACGTCCACTCGACAGTTAATTCGAGTTGAGGCGGAGCTCTGACGACCGCACAGCTCATAATTTTCAGACGGTTTTGCCCAGTTTCAAGTCGAGCGGCGGAAAATGGGGTTTAAAACGAGAATCCGCCAACTTCAAATTTGCCTCGTAGTCCGAAATTAAATTTGAAGGCCTCGCGGAGGAACCACAGCCCACGGAGGTTTTGCCAAGCTGCGAGAGATGAGGAATATATGGCCGCTAATACAAAAGATGCGTGTGTGGATGTGCTGTATGGGTTAGCTAATGCTGGAGAACATACAGGCTGTGACTAACGTCAATCAGTTAAAATGAGGAGAGCTATGACGGTACAGTTTACTTTGCGCCACTCAAGGGTGAAGAATGAATTCTGGATGTTTTGAGGCCTACCGAATCGTGTTTGAGGTATATTTCGGCGTATGGTCTGTGTGTAGTTCGTTAGTTACATGGGCGAACGGTTGTGCCCTTTGAGACAATCCTTTTTATGTTTTGTTGACCCTTTTAGCCGACTGAAAACGTTCTTTTCGTATTTTGCCTTTAACGTGGTATAAAAAATCCGTTCTTTCCCACATTTCCATTTGGTATCCAGTTGTGTCCGCCTGCTCGGCAATGCCATCGAACGAAGCCCATGGTTGTTATGGGCAAGAAATGGTTAACGAAATTCGGGTTGGGTGTGGTTTTCTGGGTATTTCTGAATGCTTGGTCGAACGAAACGAGTCTAAGAGGAGTACGGCTGCATCTAGACTGTAAACAATGAAACCACAGAAATTATACCGAGCCAAAGTCTACTAATTGCACGAACTCGCGGGGCAATACAGCGAAAGTAATCGTTTCTTCATTCGCTCTCCTTCCATGGATGGTTGGTGGACTCGTCACGACGTACCAATTGCCTACAGGTGCCAGGAGTATGTCATTTTTGTTGTAGTCAGGTCATGTCGTGTATCGTTTACTGGTATTTTTCGATCCTGAATGGAGCGGGATGGGTCTCGGAGGTGTGAGACTACGTCGAGCTGTCCAAGAGAATAATAAACTGAATTAATAATGGTGTAATAATTTGCAGCGTTTTTTACTCAATTTTGGGGGAAATTAAACCCATCGTTCTTTACAGAAACTGGTAGCGATCAAGGTTCCGAAATGTATTGTGTTACCCCTAGTCATACCGCGACTTCACGAATATTTACAGCGTTTTGGTTTATTATTCATTCTGAATAATAACCCTATGTTTTCGGTCACGAAAAATTTTTTACAACCCCCCCTCAAAATTTGATACTTTACGTTTCAAGACTTGGAGATTCCAAATTTGCAATGTCCGTCCGCCGTCCGGGCCGTTTTGTGCCTTTAACGTGGTCTAAAAAATTCGTTCTTTTGCCCAAAAATCCGATTTGGTATCTAGTTGTGCCCGCCATCTCGGCAATCCGATCGGACGAAGCCCGTGGTTGTAATGGGCAAAAAATGGTTAAAAAAATTAACGAAACGCAGTACAACGCGGGAACTACAGCGTCCCTCCCTCCCTCCCGTCTCAATAAAAAACAACCGGCCTCGTCCTCGCCTCGCAACGCTGCTGGGGCGGGCGGCTCAACTCCCCTTTCGCCTCGCAATGGGTTCGCTTTCCCCGACCCGACGCGGCAAAATCATCAGACGTTTTGTTTCCGTAGTTCCATTGTAGCCAGGTCATGTTTCGTTGGTTTACTAGTATTCGATGCTGAATCGAATGGGGTGAGTCTGGGTGCAGTAATACTAGGTCAAGCAGTTCATGAGAATAATAAACCATTGTGTAATAATTTGCAGGGTTTATAGTTTTCTTCTGTTCTTTACGTCTTTTCTCAAGAAAACCAGGGTGGTAGTCCAATAAACGATGAGTTCGTGAGACAATTAGGACATTTCTCTCCATTTCTACTCGACACGTCAACCAAGATCCACATAAGAACGCTCACATTGACAGTTACAGTTGTGCATTTGGGGATGTCTAGGGGAGTACCAACTGGGTGATCTACACTTACCTCAGACCCCGCATTTTAAAAAAGGAAATACGGTATGGGAGAACTACTCTCCAGCGACTCTACGACCAGAGTCCGCAGAGCAAGCGTATTTTTCAGCATTTTCAGGCCTCGCCCTGGGCAGGAGTTGGATCGCTCCGTTCTACCCAGCGGAGGCATCAACCTGTCGTGGCCCTAACCCATAATGCACCGGCGCAAGGCCGTGGGCTGTGCATTCTCATGGTACCATGTTTGAGTCAAACAACCCTTAAGCACGCAATACAGAATGGTCGCTGGCATCTTTCGATGGCACTTACGGCTTCTCCTCCTCCCAAGACGAAGCAGTTTGGACTTCCTGCCCCTCCTGAGGTTCGGAAGGACCCCAGTAAGCCGCAGCTCTCATATATCATGTACGCACAGATTACTCAATAATGATAGTAGTATGTGTAGGAGAAACTAAATTAATTCCAGAACATTAAGCGCTACCAGTTTTTACGTGGAACTTTATATAGTGAATGAAAAACACGCTTTATTAGTTGCTAGAGTGATATAAATTGTTGAATGCACGTGAAGCCAAGGAACGTTATGTGACGCGTCGCTTTATATATTTTGAAGAAGCAAATGTAAAGTTTCCATCGGTGGGAAGGAGTGGGAAAGGTAATAACGCCCCCCACCCCCATCCCACTCAAATCATGCTTTTTTATGTTTTAGTGTTCTGTGTATGTTGCACGTATAATTAAGCCTACTTTACACCCCCGCATAAATTAAGATAATACAAAAACCCACGTTATCATGCACATTATTCCTGTAACTTCCATGTTAGCTAGCCGCTTCAAATACCTCACTCAGTGTATTGGCCGTTGAGCTCAGACCGACCTAGTTCGATCGTGTTTTCGCCGCGCCTACGAGCGCTCTCGCTGCGGCCTTTTGTTTTGTCATTCCGCGTTCTCCTGCCTCTCGTGCAAGTCGCCTCCCGCCAAGTCCACCCGCTCGTTTACATTTTCCCTTTTGTTAATTTCCAATCATTTGCCTTTTTAGTGATCATTTCGTTTATTAATTTGTTAAGAAAAGGCATTTTGTCAATTGTCAGACGCAATTTGTTTGTGTGTGAATTTCGGAACTCGTTGTGTTTTGCTTCTCTAATTGTCCCAATCACGTGGCAGTGCATCACCGCTTCCTCTTCTCCCTGGCCAGGGAAACTCTACGTCTGGAGCTGCATGGTGAGTACTGCATTCTGTCCAACTTGTGCAACACAATCTATTGTTCTTTACGAAATTCACCTACTACAAGTACCTATTATACAGTCCACACAAAGAAGTAATCGACCAGTAGTTGTTCTAGCGGATCTCGATAGACCAGCGCATGCACACCCAGTTTGTGTGTAACTCTCCAACACCCAGACTGAACAGGGGGTTAAATTCCTCAATGATACGCGTACGGGGTGTTGATTTTTGTGGGTTGTGTCACTTTGATGAACGCCACAAGTATTGAAATGTTACGTTTCTTCTGTCAAGGAAATGGATACATCCCGACTTCATGCCTCAAGGAGATCCTCCACGAGCTGGACGAGCAGTTGACCAACGAGGAGCTTGATATGATCATCGAGGAAATTGACTCAGATGGCTCTGGAACAGTCGACTTCGATGGTAAGCCTCACTAATGCGATCCTACTCGGTCACCTTTCACTGGTTTCAGTGCGCGTTGGAGTATATAAGGGCTCACTCTGCAACCGAAATGTGGATCCGATTTGACTGACAAACGAATTGAAACCGATCGAGCAGATGCTGGTCCCGTTGTCTAAGCAATTTCTGGGAATCGTAACGACTTGTTTGAACGTGTAAAGGTTGCTCCTACTTATCGGTCCAATCTCCGCCCAGTTTGCACTTGCCCTGTACCCCTACTCAGTTCTTGTTGCCCTCAGCTCTTGTTACTCAGTTTTTGTTGTAATATAAAATTTTAAAGTTATTATGGCCGAAAGTCTGCAGCCAAAATTGGTACACTGCAAACTATTAACTGAATTATTGACTAACGTCCCTGGGTCTTTGGGTTTAGTGTATCTACTAGTGAACATGATTAAGCTTTTATTCAAGAACTGTAAATTTCAAACGTTCAATGCAAATATCTCTTGCCAAGGAACTGACCCCTCCCCGTTAAAATACAAACAGAACTTGTCTCGAACAATTTTTGCCTGTTGCAACACATGGCCTCCTGAACGTGGTTGGAGGTTGTGCAACATTTCGGGATCAGGCCTTGCACCTATTTGCATCGATAATATTTTCGCGATCAAAAATTTCATTAGGGGTGTAGGCAGTGGATTTTTGGCTCAAAACGTTGTGCAGAGCACAGCAGGCAAGAACTACTGACTCAGTGGTTTCCAAATTTAAATTAACTGCAGTGTAATCGTAGAGTAGCTGATAGTCTTTCGTGCGGATATATAGCTCTTCTCATAACAGTATCCGACTTTGATATAAACGGAGAAACTAATGTTAATAATTCTACGTAGGTTTCCTCGTCCATTCGCAAATAATTCCGTAAGTCATTCGGTTCATTTGTCAGCTCCTTTAACAAATTTACATGAGAGAAATTCTCTCTTCTTCAGCAGCCACTCACGACTCCACTTCGACCTTGCTTTTCGCGGGTTTTCACTTTTTTCGCCAAACAACTCATCACCATCCACAATGCTGCTTCCTCCATGGCAAAAGCTTATTTGATGAGGTTGGTTGCGCCAAATCGTTAAGACCGATCGTTTGACCCCTTCCAATTTATTGGAGGATAAGTTGGAACAATTTATCGTTACGTATAAAGCTGCCTTATTACGCAGCAAACACAAGCCCATGTAGGCGGTAAATGGTTCGGTTCATAAAGGACAAAACGTTAATCTTATTAAGAAGTCTTGCTTGAGACAAACGGCCATTTCTTGTTCACAAAATCTCATTATCTGACGTATCTTCCCTTATTTCTCTGTTCGAGGGCTACAGACATGATTTAGGGAACAAAATGTGAGTGTAGGTTGCTTAAAGACAACAAAACGGCAAAAAATTTACTCGTCACACAACTTTCCTAAGCCCCATAGTTTCAAGACATCAGGATTCCAAATCTGCAATGTTCGTCCGCCGTCCGGGCCATTTCGTGCCTTTAACGTGGTCTAAACAATCGGTTCTTACGCACAAAACTCCCATTTGGTATCTAGTTGTGCCCGCCATCTTGGCAATCCGATCGGACGAAGCCCATGGTTTTCTATGGGCAAAAAATGGTTTAAAAAATTTAACAAAACGCAGTTTAATTGCAAATACGCCGTGTTTGGTATCGTTTTCAAGGTATTTTTAAATCCTGGGTCGAATGGAATGAGTACCAGACGTGTACAACTGCGTATAATGAAATTACAGTAATTACAGTGAGCCAAAGTTTACTAGTTGCGGGAACTACAGCGGAAGTAAACGTTTCGTCGTTAGTACTTCCGTCCTCCCGTCTCATCAAAACCACCCGCCCGCTCGACTCGCCACGTCGTGCCAATTGCCTACAGGCTAGTTGTCGATGAGTGGCACGAAAGGTGGGACACTAGTGACAAAGGAAGGTGGACGTACGCATGGCTGCCACATGCACGAGAAAGGTTAGAGGCCTGCTAGCAGGGATTTGGTTTTTACACCTCCCAGCTCGTCACCGGCTACGGAGACTTCAGAGAGAAGCTCCGTGGATTCAGGTTGGTGATGGACGGGCTGTGCGAGTGTGGTGAGCTCGACACAGTGGAGCACATGTGGTGTTCCACTGTGTCAGCTACCAACAGGAAAGGAATTGGGCAAGGAACGAGGTAATAGGAATAGGAAGCCAGTGGGATACGAATATGGTTAGGGAGCAAGGAAGCTTTGTATGGTGGAAGTGGTTTGGTGAAAGAGTTTTAAAGGATAGGGAAGCAGTTAAGTTAGGAAATGTGCGCAGGGCCTCAGGAGTAGGAGTTTGTGTTAGTGTGTGATCTTGAGTGGGCGGTGCCAGGGATGGTCGAATATCAATTAGCTGGTCCCTGGACCGCCGGTGTGAATGTATTTGAGGGCTGAATGTATATGTGAGTGACAGTGTGTGAGAGTATGTGTTTTGTATATGTGTGTTAGTGTTTTGTAGGTTAGGTAGTGTAGGGATGAATCCAGGGGGGATGAATATCGAGTAGTCCGCCCTCGTCACGTCGGAAAGGAAATTGCAGCTCAGGCCGTAAAAGCCAATCCCAGTACCCCCAAGGAGATAAAGCGTAGGTGCCGGTAGAACGCCTCTTGGCAATTCCAGCACCGGGGCCTGCCACCCATTCAGGTCCTTGGGCTGCTCAAGGTTCCGCCATATAGAATGGGTACCACAGGGGCTACAGCCCGTGGCTGGCAGCGTGGAGCCTCTAGGGCGTGGTGCTGTCGGCCGTGGAGACCGTGGTTTCCCTGGAAATTCCCCCTAAAGAGATGATCGGTGCTGGCTGGAGAGGGGTAAAGGCTGTGAAGCTAGGCACCCTCTCCAATGCCACACGCAATGCCCACAGCACAACTACGATTGCCTACAGGCGCTTACGGGCCCCTGGACTATTTAGTTTTTGTCGTTCCATTGTAGTCAGGTCATGTTTCGTATGGTTTACTGGTATTTTTCGATGCTGAATCGAATGGGATGGGGGTTTTCAGCGAGTTTTATTACTATCCTCTACACGTGGGGGGGGGGGATAGCATATCGTGTAACTTAAACAAGTCAACGATCTGACACATATGCGAGTGTTTTACCGCATCTATGGCAACACGCAAAATATAGGTGCAAGTTAGCCGAAAGCGCCTCGTAAGTTTTCTAGATACATAAGGCTGATTTTGATAAAGTTAGGAAAATTATTATAACTAACTCACTGCTAAAACCCCTCGAGTTCTGTACACCCCCCCCCCTCCGGAAATCTAACGAGACACGCAGGTTTTTTAACTTTCCTTAGCCCTCACGTAGTAGGAAGGAAAAATGCCACTTTTGAAAATGGTCAGTGAATGTGAACGCTATTGAAAGAAAACTTCTGAACCAAGTCGAGTCGAATTTTATATTTAAACTGCAAACCCCCAAGGAATATGGACAAAATAGGTCCAAAGCTAACTATAGTTATCTTAGTGATATATTCTTTCTTCTCAAAAACAGCTTTAACGGTTTGGATTGTATTTTGTGTGTGAACAGTTCTTAACAACTGTGTGGGAAAATGAGGAGCTTAATAAATTATCAAACATTTCGAAGAAGGTTTTTAGAGGAGTTTTTATGTTATAAATCCCCGTTATATACATATATACGAGTATGTATGCGATGAAAGCTTTTTACAACATTCATCAGACGGTTAGGGGCAACTCCAAAAATTCACACCACGCGTTACACTTACTGCTATTTCTCAGTTAACACGTTCCTATTTAGAAATGTCTCGCGAGTCATCTGTGCGCTGATAACTCGATAATGTTCGTCTCATAAGTAGGATCAACTCAATTCTGCTCAATTCAACTCAGTTCTCTGACGTAGAACGTTGTGGATTGCTCCGCATCAGATATTTCCAATGCAGCAGTCCTCAAATGGTAAAGATCCGAAGCTCTTTTTATGCAAACGCATTTTTCCACATTTTTTGGTTACCCTTTGGATAGCAGAAAGTAAAGTCGAGAGGTTTCTTCAAATACTTACGTTCCGGGAGTATAGAATGAAAAAAAAAAGCGTGGTCTGTAGTTAGACTTGCGCTAGAACGGGGCAAGACGATTCTTATCGTTATTGTTAGATTTGTTAATTATTTTTGAAGGAGTTAACGAAGGTAATAAGCAATTTTCGTCGATGTGAAGTAAACGTGTTTGTTTAGCGCTTGAAAATCAATTATTGTTCTTGGCTCTGTTGCAGAATTCATGGAAATGATGACCGGCGAATAAACTGAGCGGGCAGCTCCTGGATTTTTGTGCATTTAACCCCCAGAGAACCCTACGAGTGGATCAGTTGCAATCAATTAGCTGCCTCAAACGCATTCGATTGTTTTTAGGAACTTGATGGGGCGCAGCGTTCAGACCCTCAGACGCAACTAACGTAACCAACTGAAGAGTCGACCTTTTTTAAATCTCTAATTGTAATTAAATTAATTTTATAACTTGGCGACACATTACTTCCTTGTCGAACGAATGAGACGAAACGAGTCTGTGAGGCCAAAAACGTGTTACGTGACGGATTGAGGTTATTGAAGCCCTAAACGTCGGTCTTATGAATGCGTTTAGTACAACAAGAGAACATACATCTAATTCGTACTGGGCAGTCACCGTGACTACGTGGTTATTCGATCTTCATAGCCGGACATTGAACTCGTCGAAATCTTCAAATAGTAAGGATCTGCTAGGAATTTCAGAGGGCTCAGGAATGGATGTAATGAAAGAAAACAGACCTATTGAAACTAATTGAGCTATAATTATTGACATTAGTTCATCGATGCAGCCAAATTTGATGTTTCCTCCCCACCTCCAGCCATCTTTGTTCACGCACTCACAGCTCACACTTGCCCTTCGCCAGTTTAGGGTTTAGGGAAAACGATGTCTGTCATTTATTGAATATAAACTCGATCCCCCACAATCACTTCGAAGAATGGCCACTCCACTCCAAAAAGCGAACTTCTCGGTAGGTGCCAAACACGGCATTTACCTCGCGTTATATAGGATTAGCAAACTGAATTAAACCTTTAGCAAACTGAATTAAACTTTTAGCAAACTGAATTAAACTTTTCACAAACTGAATTAACCTTTTAGCAAACTGAATTAACCTTTTCACAATTAGAATTAACCCTTTCGCAATTAGAATTAACCCTTTCGCAATTAGAATTAAACTTTTCGCAAACTGAATTAAACCTTTAACAAATACAAGTGAACCTTTCATTAAATTAATTCTCTGCACTAAACATGATCAGAGGACATGAGTCGAGTCCCCAAAACAATACCTTGTCTGTGGACGGTCAATAACTTCCCCGTGGGCTGCCAAACTTTCTTTGACCTTCCCCGAGTAGCGTCACCCTTCTCTACCCGTCAATTATAGTCATACCAGTGTTCGTAGGTTTTTTTTTTTTGGTTTTGTGAGGAACGTGATTGTGAAGTGAAGGTTTAATTCTAATTGTGAAAGGTTTAATTCAGTTTGCTAAAAGTTTAATTCTAATTGCGAAAGGTTTAATTCTAATTGCGAAAGGTTTAATTCAGTTTGCTAAAGGTTTAATTCAGTTTGCTAATGCTATAGACGGAATCGCCACATTCCTTTACACATTCAATACGGAGCATTGGACCCAGAAAGTACCTGGAAAACGGAGTTGACTTTTTACTTTCCTTGGCTCTACAAAGTAGAAAGGAAAGTTATGTAATCGGCTGAAAAAAAAAATTTTGAGTTTTCTTCAGATCTTTACGTTTCAGACCCTCCTGAGTCCGAAAAACACTATTTGGGAAAATGGTCTGTGTGTCTGTGAACGATTTTTAGAGAAAACCACCGAACCAAATCAGCTCAAACTTCATATCTCGCCCGCAGGTCATCATGGGACGCCAAAATAAGGGTATGAACAAAATTCACCGAAATTTAACTATAGTTATCACAGTGATCAAAACACCAAATATTTTTTTCTCAAAAACGGCTCTAACGATTTTGATTAAATTTTTTATATTGATAGCTCCCAATATGGCAACTATACCATAAAATTCCCATTTATGTGAAAATGACGAGAGCAGCACAATAAATTGCCAAAACTTTCGACGTAATCGATTTTAGAGTGGTTTTTAGAGAAAACGACCGTACCAAATCCCCTCAAACTTGATATCTAGCCCGCAGGTTACCATGAGACGCCAAAATAAGGGTATGAGCAAAATCCACCGAAAGTTAACTATAGTCATCATAGTGATCAAAACACAAAATTTTTTTCTCAATAACGGCTCTAACGATTTTGATTAAATTTTTTATATTGATAGCTCTCAATATGGCAATCACGCCATAAAATTTCCATTCGTGGGAAAATAACGAGAGCAGCACAATAAAAAATCAAAATGTTCGAAGAAAAGCGTTTTTAGCGCAGTTTTTTCCTTATAAACTCCGCTGGGATGTTAGTAGAAAGTTAAAGAAAATTGGTATTGTAGACCAATCCAATACCTAAAGTGTGAGTGTTTAAAAACGCCCATGAGGTACATGGGGGCACTCCAGAAATTTCTGAATTTCAACTACCGCCGTTTCGCTTACTACCAGTTCTAACCGTTATTACCCAATAACTCTGCAAAAGTGATTACTATCCTCCTTCACAAAATTCGCGTTTATAGCCTCATTAATTATCTGTATACCAATTGCTCAATAATGTCCTGCAATGAGTACGAGCAGCACAATAAATTCCGGAACTGTAAGCGCTACCGCTTCCTGCTGCTCTGAAGTGTTGTTTGACCAAGTTCAAATGAATTGATTAAATAGAAAAAGCCATGTAGAAAGTGAATTGGCGTAGAGCTAAGAAAAGTTATGTGTTGCAACGCACCAGATATTTTCTATTGGGGAAGGAACGAGAATGCGTAAAATATGAAAGAAAAAAAAGCTTTAGCGCGGTTTTTTCCTTTTAAACTCCGCTGAAACGTTACTAGAATGTGTACACGGCTTTTTTTTCACTTACACAATTCATTTATCACTCAGTTCATTTGAACATTGTCAAATAACACTTTCCGGCAGCAGAATGCGGTAGCGCTGTCAGGTTGAGCCTGAGGATTCTATTGTTTCGGGTGGGGTTCGTGGACGTTGATTTTTACTTTCCGCTACCCGAAGGGAAGGAAAGTATAGTAATCGGCCCAAAAAAAATTTGGGTTTTGTTCAGATCTTTCCGTTTCAGACCCTACTGAGTCTAAAAAACCTAATTTCGGAGAGAGGTCCGTGTGTATGTCTGTGTGTATGTCTGTGTGTGTGTGTGTCTGTAGTTCGATTTGCGGGAGAACGGCTGATCCGATTGAGCTGGTTCTTTTTTTGTTTTGTTCGTTATTTTTTGTAGACACCAAAATAAGGTTATGGACGATTTCGGCCGATGGGAAGGGGGGGGGGACGAAAATGTACCAAAAACTAGGGTTTTCGCATTTTTTCACGGAAACGGCTATAACGATTTTGATTAAACTTTCAAATTATCTTCTCTAATCAATACCTAACTTTTCTTCTCTATACATATCTCCATGAAAATACGGTGAACGGAGATATGGGCCCTACAACAAAAAATTGGGTTTAACGCTTTTTGGCATATCGGCTTCAGCGATTTCCACCAAACTCACAGGATGTTTTCAAATAGTTAATACCTACATATTGTTCTCAATAAATGGTCCTGTGACGGGCCATTGAACAGAGATTAAAATTAAAAATTGTCAAAAATAACGTTGTTTCGAGCTTTTTCGTATATTCCAGTGTAACTTCTTCACCAGATGTGATAAATTCTAATGGAGTGTCTTTTGGTCACTCATACCAACATTTCGTTCTCTATAATTATTTCTGTATATATATGTTGAACGGAGATATAAGCCAAGTTAACTCAGAAAAGGAGATTTGTCGAATATTAATTTATCGGTATTCCAATTTTCTCAAAAACAGCTCTAACGATTTCGATCAAACTTACGGAGTGCTCTCAGCTAACTAGTCCCTACATTTTGTTCTCTATAAATGTTTCTGTAGAAATGCGTTGAACGAAGATATAGAACCCGCGTATGTAGCTGGTCTTCGAACTTAAAGGGGTGGCGGAAAGTTGTGTGTTGCTACGCAGCAGATATTTCTTTATACGGTGCGGTTTGAGTCGAGGTGGTCACCGCGCATTTTCAGTTTAGGGCTGCCTTTATTTAGTTTCCTAAAAGCGAGTTTCCCCTTTTGTTTGAGGTAGGACAGATTATTAACATTAATTAATTTTGAACCTTTTTTCTTTCCCTACTTTCTACACTACGCCACGTAATCCCAAAGGGTTACGTGACAGCGCTTACAGTTCCAGAATTTATTGTGCTGCTCGTACTCATTCCAGAACCATTATTGAACAATATTGAACGTAAAGCTAAGGAAAGTTGTGTGTTGCAACGCACCAGATAATTTTTAAAAACATTACAAAAAAACCGCGCTAAAGTCGATTATCGTAGAAAATTTTGATAATTTATTGTGCTGCTCTCGTCATTTTCCCATAGATGAGAACTTCATGGTATAATTGCCAAATTGGGAGCTATCATTATAAAAAATGTAATCAAAATCGTTAGAGCCGTTTTTGGCGGCACACACACGTCTGAAACGTAAAGATTTGAAGAAAACTCAACTTTTTTCTTTCAGCCGATTACTTAACTTTCCTTTCTACTTTGTAGAGCCAAGGAAAGTAAAAATTGATGTGCCGATCCAAAGAAAGTTCATTATTCATCAATTAATAAATGACGCACATTCGACTGATGCCGTTGTGCTTGCAAGTTGCGAATCTAATCTGCGTCATGCGGGCTTCTTGGGCATACCTTAGGACGAGCGAATAATTTATTTGACATTTGATAGAGATAAATGTGTCAGAACAGAGTAACAACTACAAAGAAAACTGAAAGTTGAAAAAAAAAATTGTTATAAAGTATACACGGTTGAACGGTGTGCTGGGGGAGCAGTCGGACTTGGGATCTGATTCTTGACCCTGCTGTTTCTGGAACTGCTCAGGCTCCTCTACGTCTGACATGGGATCTAGAACTTGATATAACAATAATAATAGTGGAAATACGATACAATCACACTACTCAGGGTTCATATAGTTTCAACTCATCGACTAAGTTCATTACTAGACAACTAAATATGTATCATTTATGCAGCCCTCCCTTCCATTTGTTTAGGCCCGAATTGCCAAGTTTTGACCTCTTTTAATGCTTCTGAATCTGAAATTTCAAAATTTGATGGCTATTTACTTTGATTCAGACTGGAGGAGTCGAGCCCTCGACTCCCAGGAGACAGAGCGAGGTACTCCAGAAATATCCACCCCTTCGGCTTCCGTATCGTCCTCATATAAAATATTGGAACACAAATCGTCCGGGAGAGAATGAATTTATTCATCCGTGAACACCTGCAAGTAACACTGCGACGTACGTGGGAAAATAATCTATATAAAGAATGAAGTACGAAGTCAAACTTACCTTTCTTGGTGACACCATTTCTGGAGGAAGAAACCAAACGAAACAAACCGAACTACAGACACACACGCTTTTTTTGTTAATGCTGGAAAAATGGGACGGTGGCACGAATAAAAGGAGAAACTAAATAAATAATAAGTAAGAAAATGGGGAGGGTGCGCAGACTACCCTACACCAGCTCTAGGGTTAGAAGGATTGGGATGGGGAAGGATAAGAGGATGTTCCACGATAGAACGACCACCAGTTATAATACGACCCAAGAAACATGCAGGTGGTGATACCCCGTAGAACGCCTGCTGACTCACCAACCCGACACATCACCTCAGCCCTTTTCTTGCACCACACACCACGCCAGGACACGGTCAATGCTGCAACCTTGATGATACCCGTCTCCACTCCACGAGCTTCCTACACCGCCATACAAAGATCCGTCCTGTCGTATTTGCGCTCGTTGGCTTGTGCATCCCAGCTGCCAGATAATACTGGACATCCAGGATCACCGCAGACTGGTAGGGACCAATGGCAACGATGTCGGCAACCCAGTAGTGCCGCTCTCTCTTCACTTCCCAGTCCTCAGATGACAAAGCACCAGCAACCTGCGTCATGCACTCATGAGTACACAGACGCACCTGTACTACATGATTCAGCGACCCAAACAGGTTACCACAGGCGCGACAGTAAGCATTCACAACATTACGATCTTGGCCTCTTGTACAACTCATCGTTGCAGGCAGTGACGCCACAAAAACGGCGTGAAAGTGCTAGTAATCCTTCCCATGAATGCCTTCTGAAGCTCACTCCTCCCACATAGGAGAGTGGG
Source organism: Pachypeltis micranthus (assembly GCA_020466155.1). Lineage (NCBI taxonomy): Eukaryota > Metazoa > Arthropoda > Insecta > Hemiptera > Miridae > Pachypeltis > Pachypeltis micranthus. Next base: position 49,512,879 of record CM035769.1, read on the forward strand.
GGAAGTCAGGACATTGCCTGAGTTCCCGTCCGCCAACCAAACCATGCAGAGCAGCCGCAAACTCTGAAGGCTTACTAGGCTTGGGGGCAGATGGAGTTGCCATGTCACGCCACCGCAGATGATCCTGGACGAATCCAAGACCACAAAACAGGCGCTTACTCCACAAGAACGGAATAATGGTAGGGAGAGATGGAACACCGAGTCCCCCAGATCGAACCAGAGCGTGAATAAACGCACATGGGACGCTATGTGAGGCCTAGCCAACCACGAACAGCAGAGCACACCATATATATGTACACACAGAGGTTTTTTAGACTCAGTAGGCCTCAAAATGTAAAGATCTGAAGAAAACCCAGCTTTTTTTGACACGATTACTATACTTTCCTTTGGGTAGTGGAAAGTAAATATCTGGTGCGTTGCAACACACAACTTTCCTTAGCTCTACGTCTATTCACTTTCCAAATGGCTAATTCTATTTAATCAATTCATTTATCACTCAGTTAATTTGAACTTGGTCAAACAACGCTTTACGGCAGCAAGAAGCGGTAGCGCTTACAGTTCCAGATTTTATTGTGCTGCTCGTACTCATTGCAGGACCATTATTGAGCAATTGGTATACAGAAAATTAATGAGACTGTAAACACGGATTTTTTGAAGGAGGATAGTAATCACTGAAAAAATCAGGAAATCAGGAAAAAACTGCGCTAAAAACGCTTTTGGTCGAAAATTTTGATAATTTATTGTGCTGCTCTCGTCATTTTCCCACCAATGGGAATTTCATGCTATAATTGCCTTATTGAGAGCTATCAATATGAATAATTTAATCAAAATCGTTAGAGCCGTTTTTGAGAAAAATAATTTGGTGTTTTGATCACTGTGATAACTATAGTTCACTTTCGGTAGATTTTGCCCATACCCTTATTTTTGCGTCCCATGGTAACCTGTAGACTAGACATCAAGTTTCGGCTGATTTGGTACGGTTTTTTTCTCTAAAAACCGCGCTAAAATCGATTTCGTCGAAAGTTTTGGTAATTTATTGTGCTGCTCTCGTCATTTTTCCACAAATGGGAATTTTATGGTATCATTGCCTTATTGAGAGCTATCAATATAAACAATTTAATCAAAATCGTTAGAGCCGTTTTTGAGAAAAAAATAGTTGGTGTTTTGATCACTATGATAACTATAGTTAACTTTCGGTGGATTTTGTTCATACCCTTATTTTGGCGTTCCATGGTAACCCGCGGGCGAGATATGAAGTTTGAGTGGATTTGGTACGGTGGTTCTCTCTAAAAATCGTTCACAGACACACAGACCATTTTCCCAAATAGTGTTTTGCGGACTCAGGAGGGTCTGAAACGTAAAGATCTTAAGAAAACTCAAAATTTTTTTTCCGCCGATTACATTACTTTCCTTTCTACTTTGTAGAGCCAAGGAAAGTAAAAACACCCCACACAACCAAGGAACACTCACGTAGCAGACATTCTAGGAAACAATAACTCAATAATGAACCTTGCCCTCTGAAAGCTACCCATCCAAGGAGGGTTTTTTGAAAGTTATGAGACAATCCAGCCACCCGTCAGTTTTCAGTGCCTTATTTAGAAGAGATTGAATGAAGAGTCGAATGTTTGTCGTGCCGTTGTTTCGGCGAGGAACACGATGACGCGAATTATGCAAACCTCCAACACATTTCTTCGGCGAGACTTCAACTCGCTCTATAGCGGGCGCCTTACGTTAGTTTGGTTATGCAAATCTACAACGCATTGCAACTCGCGAGCAAGCTCCTGTTTCTTCTTAATATCCTGTTACTACGCCCTCTTTTTCACTCAGCACACTCGTTTTAGAAGGAAACTGGAAGTATTTGAGGTAGCAGAATTATTAGGAGATTGAATACGAACAGGAGCCTGATAGAGCGTGGCGGGTTGCCTACAGTCATAACGTCAGGCGCGTGATATATTCACGTTGTAGTTTAAATAAACTTACGGCGCCCCTCACGCAAGTGTTCCGGGTAGCCTACTTTAAATATTGGAGGCTCCTGTTTATTTTGGCACAAGAAAAGCGTACCAGCGTGTTTGTTCACTTCGTATCTGAACTGGTGGGTATCTCAACCCCATTTCGTCATTTCCTGCCCCTCCCAATCCATCCATCCCTAACAATTTCGACTAGATTTTGAGCGTGGCCAAATCCAAATACGAGTTTTGTTGGACACAGGTGCCATGGAGCCGTTATGATCTGAAAGAAAACTAGAAAAACAATATCGGCAGATTACTTTACTAGAGATACGCTAAGATTCACATTATTTTAGCATATTTCTCAATATTGCACAGGTAACAAAACGTTCCTCGTCTTTAAGGTAGAGAAAATAAAAACGAAGGAGCAGGTTTCAAGGAAGACACTATTTTAATGTAGTCACATGTCAACAATAAAAATTCAGTCAACGAATCGATTTTTAAGGTAATAGAACAATCTAAAAGTTTCAACAAGAAAAATATAAAGCTTCGAGTTTGAGGAACTACCCTCTAAAGTACAAGTACAGTGTCGTACGTTCTGAACTGTGAGGACAAAAGAGGCAACAAACAACTAGGTAGTTTCAAAGGTCATGTGTCGACAACTCGGCTCTCAACTGGTCATTTCTTTGCGGGCGATTGTTACAGTGAAGTGAAGCAAGAGGCACTTCAGTAAGGTTTCATGGTGTCCGCGTATTGAGGCCAGTTCCATCTGATGGTGTGCAGTTTACGTGGCAGCGGGTGGTGCCACAGGGTCGAGCTCGTATCTCTCCCAGTCACGCTCCTTCAGGATCAGCCGACTATCAATGGTGCATTTAGGGAGTGGGCATTGAAAACATGTGTTAGCCCCTGTGGAGACGACAGTACTGTCCCAAGACAAGTTCACGACGTATTAGCTAGCCAATTGTCAGACACGTAGCGGACATCAAAGACCCAGGAAGATTGAGAAAACAAAATGTGGTTGCGACCCAACTTTGTCATCACGAAAAACAGCAAATATCGATGCGTAGCAACGAAATTATGAGTGGTTGGGCATTAACAACCCGTAATAAAGAAATAGAAACCACATTCCCTAATGAGAGGTGTGGAAATGTGGTAACTGGTGATGAGAAGTTGTGTAGCTCAGGAGTTCTGAGTTAGCCCTGAACATCAATCCGCATCAGACCAGGAAATCGCCACAAAGGGACGACTCACCCACCTTCGCAGAACACCACTTTTTCCTCTGAACCTTTAGAAACTGGGTGGATGGTACACGCACTTTGACTTCCATTAGTTCAAGGGCAGATCATAAGGCGTTAGATTTCTGTTTCCTTATTTGATGACTGTTCCTAAACCTTCGACGAGGGTTATGTCAGTCATGGAAGTTGCAGTTTCGCTAGCGTGCACCCCCTGCAGCATTCACTGAACTCAGACCTGCGGAGGTACGGCAGGTATTTGGTAGTTAGCCAGTCTCCCGGTAGAGAGCTGTTGCCTATGTCTGACCACGCGGAGGTGACCACCTGAGGAATCCCGTACTGTCTGGGAGGAGTTCTTAATCTGGTTTCCCACCTGATCTAATTATTTACTTGAGTGGCAAGTTGCAAAAGGACAGATCAACCATGACCACGTTTCTTAGCCATCACCTTCTTCGCGAACACTGCAAAATGGTTATAGGCTTGCTTCGTAGCAGTCAATGCTGCTGTTGTGTAAACTATAGGGGAGCAGTAGATGGGTTCTCCTTTACTCCGCACGGGAGGCGCCAGACGTGCATGAAGGAGAGTCTTTGAGCCGCGCGTTGAAGTCCTAAATGTCCTATGAGGAACTGGCTTGTCCAGTGGCTCAACCCAATTTCTTTGAAAGACATTCACGGACGTTGGGGAAGAACCCCTGGCTTTGTACCTGAGGTTTAGTGTCATGGTAACACACACCCCAAGTGGCCTTAGCAATTGCAAACCTGGCAATGGTAGTTAGTTGAAGCCCCACTACTCCTATATTCACTCCTAAATACTTGGTGTGCTTTTCAAGAAGGAGTCAGGGCCGCCAAAGAGTATTGTGGGTGGATTAGTCACTTTTCCTTTCAAGAGGATTAGCTGGGTTTTTCCCACAGCCACCTGCATCTTGACATGCTCACATTCGGTGATGGTGCAGAGCACGTGGTGGGTTTTTTCTTCGATTTGGCAGAACCACTCAGCATAGTCAAGTCATCCACATAGGCGTACGGCACGCAGTCAGTCTCCATGAGCCTTCTGAAAAGAATCTCGAAGAAGGCGTTCCACCAGAGTGCTGGTCCAAGGACTGTGCCCTGTGGGCACCCCTTCTCAATCTTTCTCTGGATGGAGACATGCCTACATTCGATCATAGCAGTTACCCAAGGTTCTGACGAGGGAGTACAGGTTGGGGGGGGGGGATTCCCCTAACTTTAAGCTCATTAAGGAGCGCTGGCCACCGAAGGTTGTCAAACGCTCCCCTGATGTCAATCAGAACTGCTACGACGCACTTAGCCGGTGCCAGCAGGGAAACATGCCGAATTTCGACAATGACATCCTGCGTGGATCTTCCTTTGGTACACCCGTATTGCCTGCCTGTGAGGTTGCGGCCAAAGACTCCTTCGAGGGACTGCAACATCAAAATTTCTAGTGTTTTGCCTAATATGGAAAGAAGGCTGAGTGGTCTCCATGATCGCGGGTCTGACTGATTGCGGTCGCCTCCCTTTTGAAGAGTGACAATACGCGCAGACTGGGTGAGGAACTGTCCAATCTGCGAACATTAAGGAGGCTGCTGGAGATTGTCCGCTCAGCCTTCCTTAGCATATTGCTTTCTATTTTATCTGGCTGAGGAGATTTGTTGGGCTTTAAGATCTCAAGGGCCCTGCTACGGTCGCCTATCGTCCATAATGGGATATCCAGCTCGTTTGGAGGGTCCTTGATCTGCTCCCTTGCTGCCCTCTGGGCTTCAGTATCTCGCGCTACTTGGTCGTCAGGGAACGCCTTCTCAAGGTGGGTTTCCAGTGAACTTTCGATGCTGCAGGCCCAGCCTGACTCATTCTGCACCTGCTCTAAGTTTGCTTTTCCTATGGAAGACTTGTAATGTCTGCCCCAGGGGTTCTCAGAGCTCTTCACTTCCACATAATTTCGCCAGCCTTGCCGCTTGGCTCGTTTGATGGCGCGATGAAGGCAGTTCGGAATGTGGCTCTCCTGCCAGAGACAAATGATATCTACAGGTCTACAAACCTAGTTGGTACTAGTCAAATTGAGCAATTGATTGACATCAATGCAGTAGATTGAGGGGTTGACGATCACACACCATGCGTGCACTCAATGAAAGCAAGTGGCATTAGAATTGCTACTAAAGCAGCGGTGTTCTACCTCAGTAACACCAAATGAACATGGAGCTGTGTTTCTGAATGCACTTCCAGCTGTGAAAGGCAAATAGTGTTCAGCCAGGTTCAGCCTGATGGCAAACAAGACAGGGCTGCCTATTGTGCTACACACACCAGACAAATGGGATGCCCTCTGCATGGCTCTAAGATACGATGTCCCAGATCTTGAGCTTAGAGAGGAATAGAAGAAACAGCCCTTTGGAAGGTGAGCCACTCAAAATTACGTGATGGATTCAGCGGTTCCTCAAATTTGTAAAATCGCCCTCGAGAAACGCTTCATTGAAAACCGAGGACTCACAAAATCCCTAAAAAACAGACTGAATTACTTCTATTGGAACGTTACATTCACAAGTTCTACGACAGAAGAAGTCACACATTACGAATTGCACGATAAACAGACTAAAAACTTGACGGAACAACGTTACAATTAGCATCAACTTCAACGATAAAACTACACATTTCCAAACTACGATAAAATTCAACATCAACTTCGAAATACAAAGGGGGATTTGTGCGAATCAATTAGTCTTCCGTTGAGGGTAAAAAGACAGTGTGCGTCAACAAGACACTGATAACAGATGACACATCAATAATAACCCTAAGCAGGTCTGATTGGTATCAAAGGAAAGACAACAAACCACCAGATCGATACCCCAAGGTCCACAGAGAAACAAGAGACTCAACTCTGTCTTCCAAACGCTCTGATATCTCTGTCGTGTTTTACTATTTCCTGGTAGATTTGTGCTAAAAGAGAAAGTACGAACTAGTTAAAAGGAGCTGTTAAGTGTCTATGGATGGCACAGGGCAGTCAATTCTGGGAGTGGGAGTCTAGGAAAAGCAAAGGAAGCGCCGTACAAACGAAGTCAACTAGGCTCTGCATTGTCCTAGCAGTAGATTGGGAAGTACGAGGGGGGTGGGATCCATGAGATGAGGAGAACGCAGTCAACTGGGCAGACGATTACAACAAGTGGTGCGCGGCTCAATGTGGTAATTTCCCAGTTCCTCGTGAGAAATGGAGCATCCAAGGGCGTGCACTCATACTACACTTCATTAGTGAAGTTGCAAGCCCAAACAGCACACAGGGCAAAGGCGAGCAAGCGGGCAGCACACAGTTACCAACTTACACCACAGGCACACATCTGCGCCAGCATTAACAAAAACTTGAGGTGCATTGCTCATTTTGCTGGGCTGAGTCAAAGGAGCTTGTTTCATCCAGATGTTCGATTGGTCTGTGGAACAGTTTATAACATTAAAGGAGTGTTACACTTGAGAAAAGTAATCGAGGAAAAAAATGGACGATCTTATGTCGGATATTACCATGGAATGGCTGTCTCCGCACACCCCCCGTCTGAAAAAATCTCGCATGAGCAAGTCCAAGGTGAGAAGGATGATTACGGCCTTTATGATAGCTGCAGAATCGTACACAAAGAATTTGTTCCATCGGGGCAATCTGTAAATCAAATCTGGTTTTTCGTTTTTTTCTCCATTCTCAGACACGATCTTTTCGACGTCGGAGCTAACCTACCATGCTGACACTTCCGCCACCTATTACGAGGGACATACCAAAAGTAAGTTCCGATCGTTTGTAAATCCGTGGGAAAATGCCGTAGGGAAAAAATTCCAACGGGGATACTTCAAGATACATCTGGTGACAACACTGAATTTTTCTTATGTTGCTATCACTTGTTGCGGCTTATCAGTACCAGTGTAAACATGGCTGCTACATTGTAAAACCCGTCAAATTGTGAAATCCGTTTGGTGATCCGTTTTTTAGTTTTTGAGAATGTTTCTGTGCCCGAAATTCGCCGCAGACTCTCTTCAGTGTATGGAGAAGGGGTCATGAGCATCGAAATGGTCCGTAAGTGGAAGAGAAGTTTCCTGGAAGAGCGGGAAAATGTGCACGATGAACAGCGACTTCTCGTGGAGAGGACGCAGTTTCTGCAGTTCGTAAGCTTTCGGAGGAAGATGCGCGCTTTACTCTAAGTGACATTGTCGAGAAAGTGCACAACAAACATCAATTGACTCGTACGAACGCCGAACTCGAAGCCACGGTCTCGGAATTCTTCAAACAAAATGACGCAGAATGGTACGACAAGGGGTTACGTAAACTGGCACCACGGTACCAAAAATGCATCGATCGGAATGGCGACTACATCGAAAAATAAAGTAGATCCGTACCTTTAAGAATAATTTTTTTTTTTCAAATTGGTTGAATTTTCGCTTTTTCCCAGCACTTCGGAACTTACTTTTGGGACGTCCCTCGAATTTTCGAAGTTGAAAAGGGTTCGTGGAAGATTTTTCTGAAGAGAATGATTAATACCTTTATCACGTATTCCGTGACGGATGTAAAAATAAAGAAAGCATATTTGATAGCCTCATTGGGTGACGATGCTTACAATTTACTTTGCAGTTTGTGCGTTCCCACAGAACTAAATGATGAGATTTTCACATTCGACGATCTCGCGAAGAGGTTGAACGATCATTTTCGTCCAGGTATGTCTAAATTTGCGCATTGTTCGTTCGGAACCGAATTGGACGTCGTGATCTGTGACATGTTTGTCATGGGAATGGCTAATAAATCAATCAAGGACAGATTGTTTGAGGAAGATCCTTCCAAAACGGAGTTTAATCTGACAAAAGCAATAGAAATCGCTGTCTCAAAGGAAGCTACAGGAGAACTTCTAACGGTAGGGAAGTGACCGTGAAAAGTGAGCCAGCTCCTTTATGGGAGGTAAGCGTAATTTTAAGCATTCCAATATTGATCAAAAACGTTCAAAATGTATGCATCGTGGTTCGAAATTGCACGAATCGCGAGATTGCCGGTATAAAAACGCTACCTCCGATCGTTGTTCAGCCATCGGACATATAGCAAGTGCTCCTTCGTGTCTACAACGAAATAAAGCATCTCGCAGTAAAATTAGATCTCACAAACACAAATTTTGACGCATGAGAAACTAAATAGTGGGTCTAGTGACGACGGTAGAAACATTGAACTGCAAGATTATTTTTTCTGCCTTACGTCGACACCGACTTGGTGCAAGGACGTCTCCAGATCCGACCTGTTTTTTGTCAAATTGGAAGTTGCTGGTCACACAGATAAATACGAAATCGATACAACTTCGCTAAGTACTCGAAAGATTGCGAAAAAACGAGTCAACAGTGTACGCCCAAACCTCACTCGTAACTGGATCCTTCATCACGACAACGCGCCGTGCCACATTGCCCGTAGCATGTCCTAGTATTTGGCCAGGGAGTCGCGCTTGAGTTCTGACAAGGAGAGGTTCTTATCTCTCTTCTAACCTGAGTCTGACTCGTGCGTTTAAATTTTCTATTTTATTATATAATTTTACTTTTCCAGTTAAGTTTCAACTTGTATTTTTCTTTAACCTTGTTACCAATATATTTCTTCCAGATAGATCATACTTGAACGACTAAGGGCGATACGAAAACCAAAGCTAAGTTCTAGATAACAGACGTGGTGGCTGGATCTTCTTACTTTCCAACTCTCCATCTATCTTTTCCGTTTAATCTCTTCTATATTCATTCGCAACTAGTGGAGAGAAATAAGTAGGACGAGTCAGCAGACGACCCCAAGGGGCCAGGGGAAGCCTGTGGCACCGGAGGTGAGGGTCACTTATCTTGCATCGAGCTCCTCAGGGCATATGGCTCCCCTACACACTATTGCTAAAAAAATAAGCACAAATAAAACGACCACTTCGGTGGAATCACCTAAACCACGCATCGTCAATCTTCTCTCCGGAGAGGATGACGACACCCCGCCAGTCTGACGCCTTACAGGAAGTCCACTCAAAAGGCAGTCGCGGGGCCGAGTGGGCACCACAGGGAGGAAAATGACTCAGCGGGTCACTCTACAAATGAGAAGGAAGCCTTTACTGTAGTAAAAAAAAAAGAAATAGAATGAGTGCCACAAGGAGACTCAAAAAATTAGAGTCGCACCTTGGTAGCAAACTTCTATCGTTTGAAAGGTCAGCTAGAGAGGCTGGAGTATCAACGATGGAGGTTGACCAGCAAGTGAAGACATTGAAGGAGAAATACATGAAGGACATTGAGAGGAGGAAACAAAAAATACAGACGACAGACCCACAGGAGGGGAACAAGAGGAAGAGAGAGTTGGACAGGACAGAAGGAAAGCTACTAAGTTAGCAGTGAATGATAGGAATCTCTTAATGTCTGCAATTACTGGAAGGCGTCAAAAGACAACACCAGAATGCAGAATAGCAGTGAGGAAGGAAAACGAAAAAAAAGTGGACTGAGGAGGAGTCTCTCCAGATCAGGACACAGTTAATCAATGAGTGTGTTTGCATACTCACAAAGCCCGAGAACAAAAAGGTGAAAATTCATCATCACTCGTCAAACCCGAGTTAATGAATATTACTAACACCTTTTTGTTCTCAGGAACCCATTTCGAGTCGATTACGGACATGCAAGCAGCTGTGACAAGGGTACTCGCTGAAATCTCGGTCGAAGCATTCCAGAAATATTATGAAGCATGGAAAACGCGCTGGAATCGTATAGCTGCCCAATGGAACTACTTTGAAAGGGATGACAGAGTTGTAGAATACCTTCAAATATACGGTTTTCATGGAATCAGTCTCATTACTTAATTGTCACACCTCGAACATGCTGCATTTGTGAATCATTCCCAGTCGTGTGGCGGACAACATGACCTAGCACAATATTCACATCTGTATGGTATGGTTAGTGGACTGTATAGTAGGCTAGGAAACGGGATCACTCACCAATTCTGCTGCTGCATAGACTTACCCCGGCCAGGGAGGGGTGGTGGACGTCCTCCGTTAGTGGCGTGGTTATTGAAAGGAATAACAGCAGGAAATGGGTGTGATGTTGAGGAGAGAAAACAAGAACACGTAACTAAAATAAAGGAACAAATGAAATGGCTCTGGTGGAAGCAAGGATATTCCATAAAACAAAAAGGGAATAAGGAACAGGTAGACAGTTCGAATAACAAAAGAGCGGGTGAACGAGCGTTGGCGGTTTCACGACGACGCGGGGGCTACTGACTGCCGTCGACGACCAATTTTACGGCTGGCGATTGTGGCGGACAAGACGCTGCGTGCCCGGGTGGTGAGCGAGGGTCCCTAGAGATGGCCCAGACTCAAGACAGCCGCAACAATAAACAAAAACGCGCCGATACACATCGTTATTGTTCCTTCACTGGTTTGTCCTCGAGGGAGGAGCAGATCTTGAACCATATTTCCAGGGATACAAACAGGGTACTTGTGAGCTCATGAAAAACGCGTGGATTTATATTGTGATCCGATCTTTGCAGTACTTCGTATTCCCCACTCTTCAACCGTTATAACCACCCCCAGGAATTGAGGAGTTGAGGCAGCAGCCGCTTGGAGAGATTTGATGGACTATACTCACGCGAAAGCCAGGGGCACACTTGACGCCATAGGACTCATAAGGCTTCTTCACTTACAACAGTAAGGATTCAGAAATGCACCGGAATCTGGCGGAAACAGCTCTTTGCTTGGTTCTTCGGTCCAACGAATAGGTCGAGAACCCAAACTTTAAATCATGAAAGCACATATTCCTTCATACTCCAAGAATTGACAACCTTGTGACAACAAAGTGGAATTCGCATTTTTGAGAAGACAAAACAAGAGAAAAGTGCAACAAACGAACGAATTTCTGTTGGAAGAGAGTTCAGTCACGACAGGCGTCGACGTACAGGTGGAGAGCACTTTCAGTGCGACGAGACTATTATTTTAAACTGCCCCCAGCGAGGTGAGTGGCTCACTGCCAATACTTCACCCTAGCGCTGATATCGTTCTTTTACGAAATGTGCATTAACAAGAGCGACCTACTTACAGACAGACCTAACCTTATATTTTCAATGAACAAACAGTTACAATAGCAATAAAGCGTACATAATTAAAGAGTGTCAAGATTGAGTACGTCTCTACATTTTATTGCTTGACGAAAGACAACAAGTTGTATGAATTTCGGTGCTCCTCTATTCAAAAAATTTCAAAATATTTAGAAAAAAACAGAATTCATGGTAGTAAAGATCTGATTTTCTGCTCTACAGAGCTGCTTGTCTCCTCTGGGCATCCTTTGTCATACGATACTCACCCACACAGTTGTTGAAGTACACTCCATGTGGGCAGAGGAAGTTCTAAGTTCATAGTTGAGAGTTGCTTGCACCTACACCATCGAGATATGGTATTGAGGACGGACACTCCTTTGGAGATGTTGATGAGGTCAGAGAGCTATTGACTTCTTCAAGCTCAAAACTCCACCACGACGACCTCTGCAACCTCAGCACCATTGGCACTTTAAACGCTTTATCACCTACTTAGATAATCTAATCAGCAGTGATTGGACTTCAACATGCTTTCCACTGATCAGTCAGCTCATTGTACCTTCCTGTTCAAGGACGAAGCCAATGCTAACACCAGATGGGAACTATGAGTCCTTACTAGCACTGGCCACTTCCATACTACCTCTACAAGATAGGCAAATCAGAGGCAATCGAGTGCAAAATATGGAGGGAGGAGGACGAACTGGCAGAGCACATCCTACTCCAGTGCCTTGTATTAGGAGCCATACTAATTATTACTAATACTGTTCCCAATGGTAATTAAACCCCAAAGCATAGCGAAGTCAGCGCCAAAAGAAATGGTCAGTGTTTACTATTTGGAAACGAGGCCATTACAGGGGGGGGTCTCATTCGTCAAAAAAAGAAATTAGGATGACTCTTCTCAACCTGTCTTAAAGAAACACAGGACATTTACTGATAAGGAAGTTACAGCAGCTTCTGTATTCCTCAAACCAGGCAGTACGATTGCCAGCGCGATCCAAACTGGATCTACCAATTGCATTCAAACTTCATCTTATTTTCGTGCGTGCATGTGCTCGAAGTCAGGTCAGCAGTATCCCAGACTTCAATCCCCTCATTCGTTTCTGCCCCATCACCACATCTAGCCAATTTCTACCGCCGATACCCCCATTTAGTACAAAGTCGCATCATCTTCAAGTTCTTCCAGTTCACCCCTCAATATCCAGTCAGGCCAACCCAACTTCATATACGTCATCGATTTTATTTATTTTAAATATATCTATAGAACCGCTGATTCTATGTCATTACTTTTAAATTCACATGGACTAAGTAAATGATCGATTAATGACTGCGATTATTCAAAATAGTTGATAGGAAAAGACTGAACGAAAATGGTAAAAAGATAACAGAGGAAAAAACGCGGACAGAACGGATTGGTGAATAAACCCAGATGATTAGTGAATGCAGCATGGCGTTAACACTTGCGTTCTCCTGTGACGCAGCAGCCGGCTGATGGGACTGGCACGCCACGTGGTGGTCAGTGATGGAAAATCAGCGCCCTGTGTAGTTGCATTTCTTTGTTGTGCCAAAGACGCCACATATCTTTTCCTTTGATTTCTTGTTTAAATCCCCTTTCAATTTCAAACAGTCAGTTAAAAGGGGCTGATATGTACGACGTCTTTTATTAGGCAAGGGACATCGTCACAATAGGTCCAACATTTGTCCGCAGTGACAAATTGACATTGGCCCCTTCTGGTTTCTGACCAACATGTGGATCCAGCCTTGAACCTCCAATGTGTTCCATGAGCATCAGACTTGACTGACTTCTTGTCTCACTCACCTCCACATTTCACGACCCCTGGAGACAGTCACTGATTTGATTCAACGTGGCCAGTTAAAAGTCAGATTGGCAGACACGACTCACTCAGACTACTGTGTTTCACTTTATGGACAGACCACTACTTAGTCGAACTCTGTTGACAGGCTGTTGCAAACTGTACACTACCGTCTAGCATGTCCCCTGCACCAACTTCAAACCTCCGACTAATCTAAACAGTTGACTTCAGTTCACAAATTCAACGATTGGTTGTAAAAACTCTATGAGACAGCAAAACGTTCGTCTGCCGTACCTATATGGGTCAAAGCAGAGTGAAAGATTCTGACAAAAGGAATCATCAGACTGTTTGTGGGAGTGAGGCAGACATATGAGACAAAACCCAGTCTTCTGACGATGACAAGGAAAGACTCAAGGCAGGCAGTGGGAATCATCGCAGGGCAGTGCAAAGTGAACACGTTATTTGTTCGAGTGATTCCCCAATTGTAGGTAGTGTGGTACAGACGACGAAACCTCTTGAAATATTCTGACCCAGTCTAGAAACTTGACAGGAAGTGCCTGGATGTCCTCAGCAAGCTAGGCATGGTTCAGTGAGATATTAGGACTGGCACAATAGACTTCAGGCTGCAGTGCGTATCCCGAAAGCACAATTAATATCAGAGAGCTTAATAATAAAAATAATAACCCTCGACGAGAGTCAGTTTTAATAACAATCCTGTCTTTAGGTCTGGATGTACACGGTGATCTCTGAAGCTATGCGTTGAGTCTTACTATGGACCAACTGACTGCATACAAAAAGATTTGTGAAGACCATCCAATCTTCGGTCTTTGTGGGCGAATGGCGTCTTGTTGACACCAACTGATGACTTTGATAGAATGAGACAAGCAACTTTGGAGCAATCAGACAGCTGCCAACAAAATTATAACCTTCTAGTTCCTAGCAGTATGTTTACCTCCCCTTTATAAATAAGATCCATTGACCTCACAACCACTCAATTAACCTACCAACATTGCACCGACTGAGCCGATTCCAACGTGCACAACACACTTGTCATAATATTACCAAAGATCGTTGACATCATACCACGCAACTCCTAACAAAAATACGTTACACACCGCGAAGGTGTCACTATCACATCAATGGGACCCAAGTAAATTCTGATTGACCAGCATTGAGCAGCACCGTCTTTCGTTTCTTACCTAAACTAAGATTACGTTACAAACGACATTTTGAAAGCATCAAAGCGAGACAGCGACTGATTGTCTGTGATCTGCTCGCAAGACTAAACATTGACTTACACATCTAAACACTTATCTTAAAAAATACGAATTGAAGTGAGAAGAATTACTTTGGTGCTGGTAACATTTGACTGACAATTTCCAACGTGGCTCTTCATGAAGCGGGTGTTCATTGTTTATCAATGTGAAAGATGAGTTACATTTACAACCTGACTGGTAAGTGGCAGCAAGAAGGTGTACCCACTAACAATATAAGTACATCCCATCTATTTCGAATGATTTCAACTATTGACAATATAAAGCGTCGCTCCTAGTTGTGTCACAAACTTCATTGGGTTACCACTCTCTAGGTAATTGATGGGGCTGTCAATACGATTTTTTACTTTCCGCGAATCACAGGGAAGGGAAGTATAGTAATCGTGAACGTTTTGAGGCCTATTGAATCCAAAAAACTTAATTTCCGCGCGTGTGCGTCTGTAGTTCGATTGACCTGGTTCTGAGTGAGCCCTGGTTCTGGGGGCGCAAATGTACCAAAAAATATCTGGTGCGTAGCATCACCCAACTTTCCGCCTTCCGCCATCATTCTCAATAAATGTTCCCTTGACAGTCCATTGAACAATCATTTCCATAGTAACTGATTCACTGTATTCGATCAAACTCACAGAGTGTCTTTTAGCGATCTATACCCACAGTTTGCGTTCCGTGATTATTTCTGTACATAAGTTATATACTCTGCACCTCGTAAGTCTGCTGATACAGCATCTCAACATAATAAAAGCCCGTCCTGAACGCTTGGCTCCCTAGTTGTCAGTCTGCCTTCGTGTGTTGTGGCTGTTTCGCAGTCTCTCTAACAAATTGTACTTTTCTCCAAGTGTTAAATTTGAAATCATTGGAAGTGTTGTGAAGTGAAGAATAAATCATTTTTAAAAACTCACTTTTCGGGTCCGAAGAAATATCTTATATGCGTAGAATGGAGATATAAGCCATGATAGCTCGGCAAACCAGCGATTTCCAGTTTTCTCAAAATCGGCTCAAACGATTTCGATCAAACTTACAGAGTACTCTCAACTGACTAGTACCTACATTTTGATCTCCATAAATGTTCCTGTAGAAACGCGTTGAACGAAGATGTAGCGCCCGTTTATGTGGCAGGTCGTCGTATTTACGAGGGTTGTGGAGAGTTGTGTTGCTATGCACCAGCCTCTGTTCCCTCATGTCCTCTCAGATCCACATCCAGTTCCGGTAGGACATCAAAACCAGCTGAACGTCCTCCGAAATGTATTAAGATGTGCATGTTAGATTTGAATGTTGGCGGGGTCTTGATTCCGAAAACTTCCAATAGTGACTACTTTTCATAACCTTCTGCTAAGGAAAACAGTTAAGCGATTTCCTGTGTACCCCTCTCACGAGCCTTCATATTTGTTCTTCTGTTACCAATTATTAAATTAACAAAGTGAAGTTTATTTTGTTTAGTTTTGAGGTCATATTTATGTTTTGAAGGTTATGGGCGTTTAGTGTTGGTAGGATCGGCGGTTCATGTGATGATTTCGGATTTGTTGGGACTTCATCACACGTGATCATGAGCACCACACAGATCTTCATGTTTCCGCTTCCGGTGCTATCGACAACGAATTTTCGCAATTGGAGATTTCGGGTGATGTCGTTACTTGCCGAAAAACAACTTGACGTAGTTTTTGACGAAGTTGGGAAGGCGAAGTTAACAGCGATGGAGATCGCTCAGAAGGATGCGTCAGCAAGGGCTCTGATTATTCAGTGCGTATCCGACAAACATCTTGATATCATCAAGGACTCGAGAAGTGCTCCAGATATGATGATAGCTCTCGGCAGAATATTTGCTCGGAGCAGTACGTTCTCGAAGATGGCCCTTTGGCGAAATCTTCTAACATTACGATGCGGATCGACGGGTGAGCTTGACGATCATTTCATGAAGTTCGATGCGATCGTGAGAGAACTTACAGATCTCGGCACCAAGTTTGACGACTCTGACAAGGTTTGTCATTTATTGCTATCATTACCGGGTGAATATGATGCCGCTGTTACAGCGCTTGAGACCGTGTCGGACGTCACAATGGAATTTGTGAAATCGCGACTTCTGGATGCAAAAATAAAAAGGAGAACAATGAAAGACGATACTCAGGGCAATGACTCTGAAGTTTCTTTCAAGTGCCAAGTATGTAACAGTTTGGGCAACCATACGGCACAGTGTCCTCGTGGTAAGAGGGGGAGAGCCGTACACCACAGAGGAGTTGGACAACGTTCAAACCATTATAGAGGTGGTAGAGGAAAAGGTAGAGGTCGTTTCTACAGAAAACCACAAGCCAACCATAATGCAAGCTTGGCATCGTCATCGGAAATTGTGTTTATATCGCTAAGCCCACAACATGAACTGATGGACGAAAATGTTTACATCATTGACAGTGGTGCGATCGGAAATGGAACAAAAGATGCACGAAGTCGAGAAACTTGATAAGCCCATCAACATTCGTGTTGCCAATGGGAACATCCTCACGGCATATAAAAAGGGAGTGCTCCGAATAATAGTTCAGGGGGTGCAAGTGCGCATAGAGGCACTAGTAGTGCAAGGACTGTCGCACAATTTATTATCAGCCTCACAACTCGCATCTAAGGGTCATAAACTCGTAATCGATAAGGGCCAAATGCTAATATGTTGTGGTGGAACTAATACAGTTTGTGAACAAGTTGGTGGTCTATTCGTTCTAAAAGGAACACACATCCACAGCTGTCACTCAGCTACTTCACAGGGTCCAGCTCTGTCTGGCTCAATCTGGCATAGGCGATTGGGTCACCTGTCAAACGCAAGCCTTCGGATACTGGGATTGCCACAGATGGAAGGAGTCTGTCCAGTGTGCGTCGAGGGGAAAGCTGTTAGAGCTCCTTTCAAGACCAACGAAAGATGTTTGCAAAGTGTCGGTGATCTCGTACACAGTGATGTACGTGGACCAATCACACCAGGGCGAAAGGTATTTTCAAGTAATTATAGACGACTTTTCGCATTTTGTAGTAGTTAAGCTACTCAAAAATAAAAATGAAGCTGAACAAAATCTCAAAGATTTCATTTCAGAGATTAAAACACAATTTGGAACACCTGTCCGCAGGTTACGTCTGGACAACGGTGGAGAATTTACGTCAAATTCATTTAAGAAATTTGCTAGAAATTCTGGAATTCGCCTGGAGTATACAAGGAGCTACAGTCCACAAATGGGTGGCAAATCGGAACGAATGAACCGAACTCTGGTTAACAAGGTGCGTACAAAGCTGATTGATTCAAACGTGCCAAAATATCTGTGGGGTGAAGCAGTAAGATGTTCAGCGTATGAGCTAAACAGATCACCAACGTCAGCGTTACAGGTTGGTCGAACTCCAGCGCTAATATTTTAAGGTCGAAAATAAATTAGCAAAATGCGCATTTTTTGGAGTTAGAGCATGGATGGTCACTCTACCTAAACAAAGGAAACTTGATCCTAGAGCGAAATGAGTAGTGATGGTAGGGTACTGCGGAGGTGGCTACCGTGTGTGGATACCTGACGAAGAAAGAGTGGTACGAGCTCGTGACGTAACATTTGACGAGACGATAACGGAATACCAAGAGCATCAAAATATCACAAACGTGGAGCGAACATTCCAAGATTCAGAAATGAAGAAATCTTCAACACCTGAAAAATAAAAAACTCCTTACATAAAAATATTGGAAAACGAAAAAACAGACGAATCGACTGTAACCACCCGTTCAGGAAGAACAGTAAACTTGCCGTCAACCTTAAATGACTATGAACTATACTCAGCCTACTGTTTACTTACCAGCTGCGAGGAAGAACCTTCAAGCTTTGAGGAAGCTATGTCAAACCCAGAATGGCCGAGATGCTGTGAAAAAGGAATTGGAATCTCACGAGAAAATGAATACGCGGTCGCCCTATAGTCTACCCACTGGAGCAAAATCGATCGACACGAAATGGATATTTCGCTTTGAAGCAGGCTAGACTTGTAGCCAAAGGATTTCAAACACCAAAAGAAGAATTTGATTTCCTATATTCACCTGTATGCAGAATTTCTACAGTGAGATTAGCATTGTCACATGCTATTATAAATGGCTGGATTGTCAAACACATCGACGTACCAACAGCTTTCTTAAACGGCATTCTCGATAAGGATATTTTTATCAAGACCCCTAAACGTCTTGATTATGCTGGAAAAACTCTCAAACTTAATAGAGCGCTTTATGGATTGAATGAAGCACCAAAATGTTGGAACGCTCGCATCAATGAAGTTATGATCGCACTTGGATTCAAGCGTTCAAACCATGACGTCTGCCTTTATTCTTCACCAAATGTAATTCTCGTGCTTTTCGTCGATGACGGACTTGTTCTGGGCAATGAAAAAGGAGTACAAGATTTACTTAAACATCTGGAAAAGGAATTTAGTGTTCGTGTCATGGAAGTGTCTGTTTTCCTTGGCATGAATATCGAACGAGTTGAAAACAATATCTTTATCGATCAACGAAACATGGTCAAGAAATTATTGAAATTATTCAACATGAGCGAAAGCAGATCTATATCCACACCAATGGACTTCAAATTCCAACACGAAGAGGGGGAAATAATTCCGACATTCCTTACAGAAGCCTTGTATGCAGCCTAATGTACTTAGCCCTTACATCTAGACCTGATATTGTATATGCAGTGACGTATTTGACTCAAGTCCTGGATAAAGCTACAAATGAATCATGGAAAGCTGCTAAACGAGTACTAGGGTATTTAAATGGTACTCAAGATCTACGATTCCGTTAGAGGATATTGTGGAGGATCTCATAAATGGGATAAGGAATTGTGCAGAGCATGGGGAGAAATATGCGAGAATTGTGGCCTCTATAACCACACCAGTAATGTTTGCAAAATGAAGCTGCGAAAGAAAACTGTCAGTAAGGGCAAACCATGTACGTCAGCTAGACTACTCAAATTATGATGTTGAATCCTGTAGCTGTTCAGACGGAAATGATAGTGAGGCTTTACTCATAGACTTCGTCAATGAAGCACGATCAAATAAGCAAACTTGGATAGCAAGCCTCGATCTGATTGTTCCTGGAGGTGCCAAGACAATTGAATGCCAACTTGATTCAGGCGCGACAGTAAATGTGATAGAAGAATCAATGATGACGTCCTATTTCAATAACAATCCTGTCTTGGTGCCAACCTCTACAGTTATTTGGTGTTTTGGTGGCAGCCACATCAAGCCTACTCTAACACTTTAGAAAGGAGGCATTTGCTATAAGCTGGACTTTGAGGTAGTCAAAACTTCCAAGAAAAATCAGCTTTCAATATTTTCAGTGGGGTCTCGTCAAAGTGAAAGGCGTCAAGAGTGTGACGAAGACGTTTGGAGATGCTTTTGAAGAGCTGCTGACTAAGGCAAAAATTACGGCAATCGCGCCGGGGATTCGATCCACAACCCTCAACTAACGTCGAGAATTATGAATCGACCGTCTTACCGCAAGACCACGATGAACCGCTTGCCTTTGATAGGAGTCAGTCAGCACATCTCCCCCCTCGTCTATTAACCGCTACTCCTGGAGCGGACTCATTTTTTTTAGGGAAAGAATTTTACGAGAGTTGAGCGAATCCCCGGAAAATCCGATCTTTGATTCGAGAAAGGCTACAAGGAAAGTCTTCGTTCCCTCGCATTGTAGTAGGCGCGTCGCCCATTCCACCTTCACGCTGGAACTTTCACAGCGTCAGCGAATCCCGGACCCGAGAACTCGTCTCATTATTTTTCTCTCTTAATTTTTTTTAAATTTTTCTCTCGGGGCCTCTTCTTTTTCTTGGAAAGAAGAAATTCGACCACTAGTTGGGCGCCAAGACGTTTGGAGATGCTTTTGAAGAGCTGCTGACTAAGGCAAAAAAATCGCGCCGGGGATTCGATCCACAACCCTCAACTAACGTCGAGAATTATGAATCGACCGTCTTACCGCAAGACCACGATGAACCGCTTGCCTTTGATAGGAGTCAGTCAGCACAAGAGCATTACAACGTCGCAGGATAAAGCACAAGACATCGTGCCCGTTTGTTTTTCTTTCAACTAATTTTCCTTATAAGAGATTAATCAGACGATTAGAGAGATTTGGAACTTCAAAACACGCCTAGAGGTATCGCTGCCCAGATCCCTGGCCCATAAACTCCTGCACCGGCCAGCCCACCTCTCACTGGTTCGCCTGTATAGCATGCTACAGCCCCTGGCCCCTGCTTCAAGCATGGGACCACACCCTTTCAATCCGGAACTGTCCACTCACAAAATTTAATCGAAATCGGCAAGTATTTTTTGAGAAATAAAAGTTTGTGTTTGTAATCATTATGATAACTATAGTTCGTTCTGGTTGCTTCAGGAATAGAGGTGACTACTTTTGCTTTCTCTGCCATAAGTTGGATTACAATGGCAGCTCAAAGACCCACAATCATTACCAAGCACGGATCAAGGCTAATTGTATTACTCCTATAAGATATTGAGGCACCATCATACACAACAAAACACATTCACTCATCAAAACCAGCCAGGAAGTTCAAGGTACCTCGAAAATTACAAGGACTTAGGTACAGATTTCACCTTCCCCGCTTCACAGCTTGCAGAGCCACAGAGTGCTGGAATAAAATTATAACACAACAAGTCGCTGGCAAAACTCGATCGTCAACAGCGACGCTAACATCACTTGACTAGAAGCGACAAAACACAGTTACCTCTACATTGTGAACTACGAAGATCTTAAATTTGTGATGAGACGGCAGAAGACTACTTCTTTCGACGCAATTTACCACTTCGAGTGAACAACTAAACACAAATACGAGTCGACCAACGTGAAGCGCTTTAGTCTCTACATGTTTACTATTTTATTATTGGCAAACGAAGGGTAACCGCTATAAATGTACACGTTTTACGAGCACAACGTATTGATAAGTTAGTGCAGAGCATTTGTACTGAGGAAGGTGCTGAAAAATGCGACGAGCGGAGCGTCAGCTGCTCATAGGGGTCAAATGTCTTTGCAGGATGAGTGATCAGATAAAGAATTCCAAGAAAAGTAGCTTCGTTCAATGGGCAGCCAGCGGAAGGTCCATCACATCATATTGGTGCGTTATTTGCAAACAACTCTGAGCTGTAAGGACTAAGCTAGATGCTACAAGCTCACTTCAATGAGAGCAACCTGAGCTGGGCAACACGCCTCAACAAGTTGATGAGCAATGCCCATCAACTACGGCACTAGTTGGCCTAACAACAACCAGCATGTTGCTTTTGTGAGCTTGAAAGTGCGAACGAACAACACTCGATAGTGTTGCCATACATAACTGTACAGTCAACTTACTTTTCTGATGGGTAAGGCGAGAGTTGGGAAAGTACATTGAGATACTCGTGACAAGGGGAATCATTTTCCATACTCTTTAGATGTGAGCGCTGGTGCCAGAGGTTTTACTGCGGCTGTTGGGCAGTAGGAGCACTCTTACAAAACCCCATGCCTGAAATAGAATACTGAGCTCGAACCCGTGGCTAGGCTAGCATTCTGACTGCCCCACAAGTGGGATCGGCACCGTGGCCAGACGAAATGTTGTGCGTTGAGATTTTTCACAGTTGTGCGATCTTCGTTTTCCTCCTGAGAAATGTGAGTTCTGAGGCCATCACACACCTCCTGTTTTGATCCTGCCTGAGATAAGAGAATCCACAAACACATTCTCACGGTAAAGTGCTCTGGTTATCAGGCAGAACCAGTCAACATCCTCCCACCTGGTATGACGACCAAATCTCGAAGATTGAGTATCGAAGAAAATGAATTGGAAGTTGGTCAAGCCATTGCCTGCTGACTATGGAGGTTCTCCTTGTGCATATTTAATGTGAGTGCTCCTTTGCTCTCTGATTCATCTCTCGTTTGTCAGAATCATTTCCAGCGATTGGAACCTCGCTGTTGGGACCACACATTGCACCAGGACTGTAGAACACAGGACCTGTAGAAGCAGCATCCCCTTTACATAACTGCAACATCCAAGGTTCAAAGAATCCAATTCTCGGGGTGAAGGATGATTTTCAACTCGTGGTGTTGAATGCAGAACAAATACAAGTGGCAACGACAGACAACACAAGAGAATGGCTCAGTTCAAACTAACGATACCATTTACTCAGAACTTCGGGGAGTGCAAGAAGCTTCAGCAACAAAATTGGTCCCCGATGACCTTTCGCTAAAGTTTGGTTTGTTCGGTACGCGTTCATATTCAACAACCCCTCCACAGGTACCTTTCCCTGTTGTCTTGATGAGCTCCAAACAGATCTTTAGCAGTAATATCGTCCATGGTTGCTCTTTTGACATCCTGAAAGTTCCTCAAAACCGACTGCTCAGCATAAGTTAACTCTGAGGACGTTATGACGCACACATAAGCCAAGAGACTAGTAGTATAAATACAAGTGTATCCCTCTGGTGTGATTTGTTTGGGGAGCATCCAGTCAGTCCAGACAACAAGTGCGAATTTCACGTCCACAAGCTTCCCACCGTGTTCTTGTAAAGACACACCTCCCCCACCCTTCTTGTACACTAGTATCTGCACTCCTGCACCCGTCCTTCCAACAACACCCTCCTACCCTGTCTCACACCCTCTGCGACATAATTTTCTCTCTTCCAGCTGCCGTCGACCCGGAGAATAACATTACGGATACTTCAAAATTAACCATATTTCGACACGCCAGTAAATAACCAAAAATATGCGCTTCACATTGAACGATCAGGTGACTGGTTACAAATTCAATTACGCTATTTACAACACGTTAGCTCGAATTACGAAAATACGACGGGGTTGTCCCTTGGGGGTCTACAACATTGAGATTGAAAACACAAACCTTTAAAGCTAATTCAATTTCACAGGAAGGAGCATACGAATTTATTCTAAAACAGACACATGCGGATGATTGCCTTTCAATTAGTCGTGTTGGGTAGGGTAAAGGGTGCAGTGAGTTCAGGTGTTGTGGGCTAATGCCACTACAGGAGCATTGAATCGGTGCCAAGTACACATAAGTACGCTGGGGACAGGTTCATAGGTGCTGATAACTTGAGTGTGGCTGGGAGAGCATGTGATACTCCTTCTCAAAGAGACAATACTTCCACACAGGCGTTTCTCCCACGGAAAGTCCCCCCCCCTCCCCACGATAAAAGAAAGCAGATGGAGCAGGTAAAATGGCTCAACACTTCCAGCTTCAGTTAGAGCTGTAGTGAGTTGCTTTAGCCCTAATTAAGGCTTGATTGATCTGGAGGGTTACTGACCAATTTCTCTGTTATCTGCAGTCTTCCAGTTTTAACAGAAATTACCAGAACCTCGACTCTAATGGCCAGTTTCATAGGGGGACATCGTGAAATCATTCTACTTAGCAGAAGTCAAAAATCTAATGATTCTGTGGATAATCCTGCCTCCAACCACATTGAAGAATTGTTACGACGGCATTGCAATGTTGGAGAGGTCCTGACTTCTGCATAAATTACAGTAATCCTGAGCTCTGGGCCTACACACGAGTTTTCGCAGAATGTGGTTCTTCGTTATTAACCGCAACACTATGGCGCCTACATGTAGTCAACAAGCACATCTTTCCCTTTGCCAGCTAGCTGCTGCTCCGAGGCACGAGCACGACGATTGCATGAATTTATTTGTGCGAGTTCGATCGCATCTCCGGATAATCCTTTAGTTATTCGAAGGACTGCATAGCGTACGAAGCATTCAAGCCCAGATTAAGAGGGGAGGGTACAGTAAGGGGCGCCCCTGTTTTTTGGGGTCTCAACATTTCAATCGGTTCTCCAGAAGTTGATCTATACACCGCTTCAACAAACAAACCGAGAAGCCCGTCTCACTCTTCCTCTCATAACATTTCTTGAGAGTGTTTGAGCTCAGAACTTACTGACACCATTTACGAGGAGATCGCAATGTTGGAGAGATGCTGAGTTTGGCTAACCATGACAGCGACTTGGATCATTGAACCTACACCCGAGTTTCCTCGGAATATGAATCTTTGTTGTTAACCACTAAACTACGATCACTGAAAGCGCGCCTACAATAGAAGTCACGCAGTACCCAATAGTTTATGGTTGTTCCAGACGTAGCCAAACTTGAAGACTCTCGATTGACTCGTCAACTTTGTACATTTACCCGCAGAAGGGTTAACCTTCAACACCATGAACTAAGCTACACCCCACCCCACTACACGATGGAAAGATTGTGTAGGCCATGGTGGATCAAGTCTATAGAGTCTCCACTAACCAGAAAAATAACCAAAAACCTCTTTCTCAGAATGAATTGGAAAACGTTTGGCACAACTGGATTCCCTTCTTGAAAATGGGCAGCTTTAAAAGAGACCTACACAATCTCCCTGATAATTATCCTCATCAATTATTTATACATAATAATTTATCAATTATTAATATCATGTTTTTTGTTCAATGAGTGCACCTTCCTAACGCTATAAAGACTCTCACATTTAGAAAAATAAGACTGCGAGACTTCACTTGGACTCTAAGCACAATCCTCGAGTTGTGCTGTACAATAAAATGTTAATGTTCGATGTATCCGGTATCTTGCCCACCAACAATGTGCCCCTTCGTTCAACACGTGGACGCCAACACATTACAACTACGTTAACGAAACGCGACGTAGAACAATTGAGTATTTCTAGTCCAAAATAGAGAGGGCGTTGCGATTACAAAAGTACATTTACAACCTCACATCTAAAAATTAGTAGCTACAGAAATGTAAAAGACGGAAGAAATCATTGTTTTCAACGAGTAAAGCATAACTTACGCTAATTTTGGGCGAAAAATATAAACGGTATATAAATCAACATCTAATGGCACACCGGTCGGTGTTCCTTCGGAACGATACACTTTATGGTGAAAAGGGACTGTTAACGGTTTTTACAATTTCAAAATTTAGAAGCAGCACACTAGGATGTGGATTTCATGAATATGAATCCTGATAGAAGAAATTCACCTGAGAGCCAGTTCACTCTTAACCAAATCAACTTTTTTTTTCCAACTGCTGCGTGCGGGAGAAGTGATGTTGCACACATGGAATGTTGCATGAAACATTTATGGAACGTAGAAGCTAAGAAATCTCTTTGTATTTTAAAGTAGAGGAGGGTGAGGGGTAGGGAGGATAGAACGTGTAAAGTGAGCCTATGGTATTTTTTCCCACTCGTGCTGCTGTCAAATCCATTGTGGTCTTGATTCTTGTTGACCTGTCTCTTCTTACAGTAGGGGCAACAGCGAGACAGCCTGGTGAGATTCATACGATCATGAGTGACAAAATGCTAATCCAGAGCTCTTTCGTCTCATTTATTCGTCTAATAAACGCGTAAGATGAGCTGTCAAAGTCGTTAATTTGACTGATTGTGTGTCCCTTTATCCCCATCTTCTGTTTCTCATTTCATTCAACACAAGCAGGACTAATATTTTTTCTTGCTTCCTTCACATGCTAGGTTTACATTTTTGTACGATTCATTGAGACTTGTCATCAAACGAAGGATCACAAGAAGATGGCATAATTATCCAATGACAACAAAATAGCTCTCACTTTTTTTTTCTTCCACTTGCACATTCGTGGAAAATAAATGTCAGGCCCCAAAATTCATCTGTTGCTACATATTTCAGATGTTGTCTAACAACGGCGTCTATTTGAGAAAGGTCTTCTACTGTTACGTTGTTGCAGCTCCTCGTCTACCTCCTTTTCTGTTGACCACCCATGACGGTTGCAGATTCCTGTCACTCATTTTGTATGGAGTTGTTTGCCTTTGATTTACGGGCTATTTTTCTAATTTCCCTTGGTTTAGAAATTGCTGAGTATTCGGTCATCAGCATCCGATATCACACAGCAGCCATTGGCAACTATTTCGTATCCTCCGTCATTCTCATTTTCAATGCTTCCAGTCAGACTATTCCGTTTATTGAGATACTTAATCCTGTGAATCCAGTGACATTTCCTTTTTGTATTTTTTCTTTATTTGAGTTCTTCATACTTCATTAAAACGTTGCGTCAGTCGGCGAATTATTAAAATACCCGCTCCTATTGGTGAAACAGCGTCACTCAGGTGAATATCCTCAAAAGGTGGTTTTTCTACCGTTCAGCTCGAGTTGATGAAATAAACACACTGGGTACACCACGTACAAGACATATTGGGGAATTGAAATGTGAGTAGTGGTGAATCTATAGACAATAGGGGTGGGGATATGTTAGACTTTGAGCCAGTAGCTGTTGGTCTCAAAATAGCGGGCCGTTCCACAGATAAACCTATGGAAAAATCAGTGTTCTAAATGATTACATATTACCTCCTACTTTATCTTCACGAGGGGACTTTGGCAACAGCTAAATGTCACAGCAAATTGGGTTCAGAACTAAAATCGAACTCGAAAATAGTACCATTTTACAGTCACATCAAAGTGTTTTAAAAGTGTACATCACCAATTCAATTCCAAATATTTCAGAACTGAAGGAATCAGACTTGAGAAGTTACATTACAAGAACGAGATTTCAGAAGTAAGTAAACATGCACCAGAATAGCCAACGACTAACCTAATTTTACGAGTAATCAGTAAAAAAAAAAAGTGAGTACGTGCGAGGAACGAGGCGGTGGGAGTCAGTTGACTAGCAGTTACGAGAAATCGGTCGCTCAAGACGGACTCATATCATCGTTTCCGAAAAACGGTGCGAGCCGCCGGAAAGCGAAGACTAACCAAAATGATGCGGATGACTTTCGATGAGTTGACGAACGATGTTTCGATCGTTGACGACTGGAGGCGTCTCGTCATTCATTATGTAATGAAACAAGCTTTTCAAGTCGTCGACCCGATGCTCAAAAGTGGTTGGGTCGCAGGTGGTCAACACGAGTTGGCACAGCTCCAAGTATTCGGACCTCCTCTGTTTGGAGGAGAATAAGACAAATGTAGTCAGCAATCAACATCAATACATCAGTCCTTCTCTTCTGAGGTTTAAAGAGAAGTTCACAAAAGGCATCGATAACAGGTGGGGACAAGTTATCACTTGTTCTCACTCATCTGCTTTCACTTTAATTCTTCTTCTTCTTCTTCCTCCTCATACTGCTCTTCTCTTATACTTCTTCCTTTCATCTTCTTCACATATTTTATCCCTCACCCTCTACTTGATACTCTCTCTTATTCTACTTAACTTAATACAAAACGTAATCATTCCAAGTATTGTTCTACGAACCATCAACCCTTTTCTGTTATGGTAACTCTTATTTAATGCTCCTACTCTTCTTGATTTACTCACCGCTCTCACTGATGGCTTTCAAGTCTCCTCATTTCCAAATGCCCGCTGTCAGGAGCTACACTCATGATCCCCAGGACAGCCCTTTTGTGGGTTACAGTCAACCAACGTGAGTTCGTTAAGATCTTAAAAAGTAGCAGAAATTAAAAAAATATACAACTTAATTCAAATCACCTTAGAGTTGGGCGGCTGATCTGTGATCTCCCGGACGATGATTTCAACCAGAACTTTGATGTCATTAGTATAACAAAACTTTGCAGTTGCGGAGCTAGCGAAAACGTCTTTCAAAAGTTTCAAAACGGAATGTTGCGGAGGGTTGTGGACTTTCAGTTTGGCGATGGGATCATCTGAAACGCAACATCCACATTTTATTTTTGGCAAAGATGAAAACAAATAGAGCTCATTAGATGCGAGCTTCGTCAACAAAATTACCTTCTCTATTAATGAGGAGCATAATTTTTTCTGTGAAGGTTTTGGCCGTTTTCATTTCACTCAACGCTTGCAGCGTGATGTTTGTCGGGGATTTTAATTTGAATTGAAGGTTGTAGGAGAGAAGGAGAGTCACCATCGCATCTTCAATGTCTAAAGTGTCGTCAATTTCTATGATTTCCAGAACCATTTTGATGAAGTCACCCCCCAGTTGGTCTGCAATTAAGCAATTTAAGACAGTTAACAAACATCGTTATAAACATATTATACACAAAAATAGGTGCATAATTGGGGAGTCCTTCAAGAGACTTCACATGGCGAGGATTGGACTGCCTTGGGACAAGGCAAGATCTCTCTGAAGGGAGATGGATGTCTATAGAGTTAGGATATTACAGGACATAATTCACCGGCTCCTAAGTTTTGACGTTAGCTGTATCGACCTCGCGCCTGACAGGCAGAGTGCCTCCATTTCCATTCTGAGTTGAGTGTGCAGAACAAGAGCGGACTTTCTTAAGCTGAACCCTCGTTCTCATACCCAGAACTTCCCAGACGCTGTAAATGATATTCGCTCAATAACCTGTGTTGGGCGCTATCAAATATAGTGCCGTTTTCATTGTGCTTAATAGCAACAACTGGTTGTTCTTGCCCAGATTTTGGTCTGCCTGGTCCTACCGAGAAGAACTGGCGAGTGAGTTTAACTGGGGATGACACATATTGGTTCTATATATGTTTCCTGTTTGATTAACCAGCTGTTTGAAAACTATTCCCTTACTTCAACTGGGCTATCACTTCAACGTATATATAATTATAAAATAAGTAACATTGTGATATCAACGAAAGGTCCTTGACATCCTCCTCCAAAAGACGGACATTGTCGTGCCATGTGTTGTACGTTTTCTTTTGTTTTTCCCGATAAATTCATTTGCACGGCAGGATAAATCGAGCTTGAGTAAAGAACGAAGAAGGGCTTATCGACTGGGAGCTATGTGCCAGAAAATGAACTTGAGGGCAGATACTAAAAGGACACACTGCGAGGCCATTCAGCTCGATCTCATGTTCACAGAGAGACTACTCTACATATTGCTATAATCACAGTAAAAAATAAATATACCAATAAGATTACAGTTACAATTAAATTATACTAGTGGCCTGTTCTGGCTTCGCACAGGTGGAAATTAAAAAAAAACATTTTGGGATAAAAAAAGATAATTAAACTTATAAGTCGAGTAGTTTTTAAGTTATTAAATACAAATATTTTCTATTTATAATATTATTGTGGAAGAACGTCATATCTGACCAACGTCATTACGCATTAGCATCTCCTGATACAAGGCATCAATCGATGATTCATTGCTGAGTTCTCGGCCCTATTTTTTGCACCATGGGTTGCTCTTCTGGCATTCACTGTACTACGACCTATATTCGAAGTACGACGTCTTCCAGACACGAATATAATTTCTGTAAAAAATTTAATACTCGGAAATACACGTTAAAACTATACGTATCATTATGAATAAATTGCGCAAATTATTAGTAAGTGCTCCAGTGGAAAATATTTCACTTACTATTCTTTCGACTAAAAACAAAAGGTAATCAATAATTATATTTTCGACAACAACAAAAAATCCCTACTCTATTTAATTATTTTTACTTTCCTTGGCAAGTAAAGTAAAGAGACAAAGTAGAAAGGAAAGTTAAGTAATCGGTTGAAAATCTCCTCTGGTTACTGGTAGCTGATACCCTTCTCGAGCTGCTGGAGGAGGAGGGCTACAAGGTAATAGGATACGCGGATGACCTGGTAATTATAGTCAGGGGTAAATTGCAGCATGCACTGAATACCCTACAGAGATGGTGCAATGGGCAAGGACTGTTTGTCAATCCAGACAAAACGAGCCTGATCCCGTTCACCAGAAGGCGCAGCCTTGCGCTGCGGGAACTCAGGCTGGGTGGCAAGTTGTTGAAGATCCAGCATGAGATCAAGTACTTGGGGGTTTTTCTTGATGGAAAGCTCACTTGGGCCACACACGTAAAAAAAGCCTTATACGCTCAGGTGATGATGGGCAGCTCAAAGAATGGTGGGGAAGACATGGGGGCTGAAGCCTGGGATGATCCGGTGGCTGTACACTGCGGTTGTTAGGCCTGTAGTCACCTATGGAGCCCTGGTCTGGTGGACTAGGGTGGAAAACAAAACAGTGCAGTTGCGGTTAAATAAACTGCAGCGTAGGGCGTGTCTGGCCATTACAGGCTGTATGACTACATGCCCTACGGCTGCACTGGAGGTCTTGCTAGATTTAGCTCCACTCCACATACATGTTAAAAGGATGGCGTTCCTCCAGGCTGTGCGTATGTTCGAGTTGGGTCTGATCATGCGGGGGAGGAGGAGTTCCTGTCACTTGATCCTTGACAAGGTGAAGGTGGGGAGGCCCGAACTGCATGTGGTAGACTCAATGCCTGCGAGGTTTAACTTTGTGCTACCCTTTCGGATACTCATTCGTGAGCGATCCAGGTGGGAAGGGGGAGCTCCCACTTTCGAAGCTGGGGCCCTGGTATACTACACTGATGGCTCGGTGCAGGGTGGCCTTGCAGGGGCAGGCATCTTTGGGCTGAGAGTCAGGGCAGCGATCCCATTGGGGTCGCTGGCCACGGTGTTCCAGGCAGAGGTAGCTGCAGTGACAGTCTGTGTGCAGCGGCTGCTGCAGAGGGGACTGAAGCGGCAGAGAATCTACATAATGGTGGACAGTCAGGCCACTCTCAAGACCTTAGCCTCATACTGTCTTACATCACGGCAGGTGTGGGAGTGTCTGACTGGACTGAAGACCCTGGCAGAGGACAACAGTGTAACACTGTGTTGGGTGCCCGAGCATCAGGGTATAGAGGGAAATGAACGGGCTGATAGGTTGGCTAAGAAGGGATCAGCGCAGATCCCTATTGGGCCTGAGCCCTTTGTTGGGACTACCAGGAGCCACCTACGTAGAGAGGTTGGCAAATGGGAGGACCGGTGCAAAGCTGCTCATTGGCAGGGGCTGCCCGGCCTTAGACAGTCAAAACTCTTCATCCGGCTCTCCAGAGAGAGGTCCAAGGAGGTACTTTCACTGGGGAGGAAGGATATGAGGATCATATGTGGCCTGTTCACAGGTCACTGTCCGCTGAGGGACCACCTTGCAAATATTGGCAAGTGCGAGGTACAGGTATGCAGGTTCTGCGAGGTAGGGCTAGAGACGGCAGAGCATGTGCTGTGCATATGCGATGGACTCGCGGCATCGCGGGTTCTGTGTTTGGGAGGCCCTTTCATCAGCCCGAAGAGGTGGCAAATGCAGAACTTGCGGATATCCTCCGCTTTGTGCGGGGGTGGTGGGGGCGCATAGGTGACGTCACACCAAGTGAGACCAGTGCCGTGGGGCCTGGAGGTGGTGCAGGGGGGCCATGATCTGAGGATCATGGACGCCCTTACAATAGGCCCGTTTGTGGCTGCAGTGAGGGTATCGCCTGCATCCACCGTTGTATTTAAAAAAAACAGAAAAAAAAATCAGTTGAAAAAAAAAAATTTTGAGTTTTCTTCAGATCTTTACGTTTCAGACCCTACTGAGTCCGAAAAACACTATTTGGGAAAATGGTATGCGTGAACGATTTTTAGAGAAAACGACCGAACAAAATCAGCGCATACTTGATATCTAGCCCGCAGGTTATCATGGTACGCAGAAATATGAGCAAAATCCACCGAGAGTTAACCTTAGTTATCATAATAATCAAAACACCAAATTTTTTTTTTTTCAAAAACGGTTCTAACGATTTTGATTACATTTTTTATACTCATAGCTTTCAATAAGGCAACTATACCATTAAAATCCATTACCACAATAAATTACCAAAACGTTCGACGAAAATCGATTTTAGCGCGATTTTGGTTTATTATTCATTCTTAATAATAACCCTGTTTTTGGTCAGGAAACTTTTTTTACAACCCCCCCTCAAAATTTGATACTTTACGTTTCAAGATTCCAAAATCTGGTCGTTTCAAGACGTTTGGGGATTCCCAATCTGCAATGTCCATCCGGCATCCGGGCCGTGGGCTAAAACATAAGTTCTTTCGCACGTTTTTTGGTATCTAGTCGTGCGCGCCATCGCATTGATCTATATTAAATTGACAATGTATTTAAGGTACTTAATTGGTTAAGGATTAATTTCTTAAAATCACATCGTAAATAATCCGTTGCAAAGGATATAAAATGGTTATTGTGGGTCATCTTTAAGACAAAGAAATATACCATCCTTTTTATGGTGTACATTACTGTAGTACATTTGTTTTGCAATGTAAGTGCAAAATGAATGCATCAGTGTTTCTCTACAATATTATGCATGTATTATTATGTATTATCGTTTTTAAAAAACCACTTCAAAATCCGTGGCGTAGTTTTAAAGATTTAAGCATAGGGAAAGACAGGAACAACAAAGTATTTTATACTATGTAGTTATATTAAAGAAACATATTTCCTGAAATCGCATAATTCTATTCCCTTTCTTAAGCAGGATTCCATTCCCAAATAGTTATTTTTAATTACTGTTTGATTCATTAGGTTGCTTTGAGATTGGCGGCTCTGCGATATTATTTAGGTTATCAACAATGTTTTTTGTAGACTAGAAGTGTAGCGAGTTCTTCAAAGTTTGCTAAGTGTGCTTATAGGAGAGTATCAAACACAGATATGAAGTATACGGATGGCGAAGCATGCTATTCTTTCACGCTAAGTCTAAGTACCTAAGTGTGTGATGGGCATCGGCTCCCCAGAAGAGAAAATGATCGCCAACAGCTCAGCAGGTTTCTCAATTTTCTGAGGCGAGTTTCGATTGCTTTGCATTTCTCTGAAATAAGGCAGTTTCAATCAGTTAACGGTTGATGAAAATATTACAACGAATTGATCAAATTCATTTATATCGAGGGAAATCAGAACTTTTTTAAACTTTAAACACCTTTCTACTATCTATATGACCTCTAATTTGCCGAAAAGTCACCAGTCAACATCTGCAAGGCAGTGATTGAGTAATAAACCAAGCACACTCTTGCAAATAAACCAAATAGGGCCACACTCAAGCTTTTGATAGCGCCCCTCTGGGACTGACTTCACCTTGGCATGGGATGGAGCTTCATAAAGATCCTGAAGCAGCAGAGCCGTGGCCTTACAGTCGCATATATTTAGATGTTCATATCAACATCTGCTTCAATGCTTCCCATTCGTGTGACAGTTACAGCAAGTTACCATTTCCCAACCACTGATGGATACCAAATGGAACTTCAACGCAACCAATGGCCAGTATTTCCTAGACGACACCAGTTATTTCCATCAACAGCTCAGATCCACCAAAGAACGCCACTTCGTCCATTTACTGCCTCCTTATTGTGAGAGCCCTCAAGTCCCCTGTCAGCAAGTTGTTAAGCCAAGTAGTTGACAAAGCAAAAAATATCCTTCAACTTCCACCTACTTGTAGCAACTCAGGGTGACTAAAAGCATGGTTAGGACCAGCAATCTCTAAGCAATGCAACTGATGTCTAGGTATTATTCCACCCCAACAAGAGTCTAGCCCCTCAGCCTTTCATTTACCTAAATACAGCTAACAGCGTAACCATCTAGCTGTTAATGCCGATCCATTACACAAAAAAATGAACCATCAGGATTTTGCAAAGAGACTGTCTTCAGATTCGTCCCAAGATACTGTCATGATTTACCATAGCAATGGTCATTCAATACTGGTCGAGGTATAAGTAAGGGCAGCTCTCAATGAGACAGATATGTTGTCATGTTGATATGACAATTGACTGTTCCTCAACTCTCATAATAGAGTGATATCAATTGGAAGTTGTGGAGGCTGCAGTTTGGCTATCGACCAAGAGCCCGAGCACTTGCTCAGCATTCACTGACCTGTGGAGGAACTGCAGGCTGTAATTTAGTCGGTGTTGAGAAATCTCCAGTACCTTATTATTAATAAAGATGTTTTGGGTTCAACGGGGTTCTTCAATAAATTATTTTTAGTCTCGTTCTTTAACAACACTCAAGGTTTTCTTTTTTCTCTTAAAATAAGATTATTCCAGTTCTTACACGTCATATCCTCGACATTTTCGGTACCCCTGGTGAAGACATGGAAGGGACAATCAGGAAAAGAAACATTCTTCGGCGGATAGTCAGGGAGGCTATCGTAACAGTGGAAGAAGCGATTGCTAGAGGCGATGGTTCGGCCATCCATCGAAATTTTGGAGTCATGCAGAGCAGAGCGGAACGAATGTTTGCTCTTGATGAAGACATTTCGGCAAGAATAATTGCAGATACAACGGTGATGAGTACGGCAGAAATTGACAAGGAGCTGGAGGAAATTGAAATGGCGCACAGCAGCGTGGTAGATGTAAGGGTGCAATACGATACGTACCTCCAAAGTACGACACCACAAGTAAGTGATGCAATACTTAGTAATGTAGGACCATCGAAGAATATGAGGAATTTACAACTTCCAAAAATTGAGCTTAGGAAATTCGATGGAGACGTTAAGAATTGGTTGGCATTTTTGTCTCAATTTTCGAAGTTGGATGAAGATGATAGTTTGTCTGCTGTTGATAAATTTACTTATTTGCGAGATGCGATCGTTCCAGATTCTCCAGCAGTTGATTGTGTGAACAGTTACGTACTTTCGGAGCAAAGCTACCCCAAAGTAGTGCAACATCGTAAAGCAAGATTTGCTAGAGATGGCTTACTTATTGAAACTTACATGCGTGAGCTATTGTCATTGGTAATGCAAAATCAGAATGGACGAAGTATAGGCATAAGACCTCTTTTTGACTGTCGGCTTCCCAGTGGAGATCTGTTCAATACTCGTATGTGACCACACGAAGATATAAGCCACGAACCAACTGCATGAATCCATACTGTCGGGGAGGCTTCAAAGAGAGAACTGTGGCTGTTATTTTATTTTATTTTTATTGTTGTCATAACTTTCTTCTTTGAGAGAGAAAAAGTGGAGCTACATTGAAGTCGCCATGTCCTATAAAGAACTGGCTCAACCCACTCAACCTCTCAACTCAACCCCATTCATCTAGCGTGGCAAATTGTTGTTCAGTGGGGAGGTCTATACGGAGTTCGGCCGCGAGCGGGAAAAGCTCCATTTTCACTCTACACACGTCAACGGTCAAGTAAACGAGTAACTGGCGGGTGATCATTTGAATTGATCCAGCCGATGCTGTCATGAAGGCCTTGGTGATCCACAGAAGCGCAGGCCAATGATTGACTGTGAGTTTGCTACTCCAGACAACTACAACATACTTATGTACTTGTGTGTCATGTTATGAGGACTGTGCATGGCAATACACACCCCATGGCTCTCACCGAAACGATTTGTGGGCAACATACGGAGAGTACAACGGGCGCCAAATCGATTCAAAATGTAAGTCTGTCCTCAATGTCTTCTCATCATGTCGACTGACGCTGTCTCACTACTGCATGACCAAGGAGCAGTGGTGCTTTTTATTTGGGTGAAATCACATTTGCGCGTTACAGTAATGGAATAATCAATGGTTTAGACAAATATGAAGTAATCTTTGAGGGAAATAGCTCAGTACGTATGCCTTACTCGGAACTTAAGTTGTCTTCAGGGAAGAAATGCTGAGACGATGGCCACAACAGCTACCTTTCCCATTGATGCGGGTTTATAGTCCCCAAAGTTCCAAAAACACTTTTGTATAAGGAAGAAGGGGATAAGCTTATTTTCTAAGCTAACCTGACTAAAAACACTGTCAAGGACACTGTCCAAAGGATATTTCCTGAGCAAAATTGGTCGAGCTGGTGATAGTAGATGTATCTCGTGGTGAAGCAGCGGATTTCGAACAAACAACTTTAGTTTGCCCTCAGTGTAGTGCCAACGAAACATGTTGGATGCTTGATATTACCATATTAGTAAATTGTTCAATTTATCTTGGATGAATTGATCAAGGAAGAGGTTTATGTTACTACTTATAACTTTTCAATGACTGCATTAAAATTTGAAAGTTGAACATTAAATAAAGGTATGCTATTGTAAGCCAAGTTTATGTGAACTGAGTAATAAATATGTTGGATTAGTTGCTACGTTACGGGGGAAGGAAATTTGGAGATGCTTTTTGAAGAGCTGCTGACTAAAGGCAAAAATTACGGCAATCGCGCCGGGGATTCGATCCACAATCCTCAACTAACGTCGAGAATTATGAATCGACCGTCTTACCGCAAGACCACGATGAACCGCTTGCCTTTGATAGGAGTCAGTCAGCACATCTCCCCCCTCGTCTACTAACCACTACTCCTGGAGTGGACTCTTTTTTAGGGAAAGAATTTTACGAGAGTTGAGCGAATCCCCGGAAAATCCGATCTTTGATTCGAGAAAGGCTACAAGGAAAGTCTTCGTTCCCTCGCATTGTAGTAGGCGCGTCGCCCATTCCACCTTCTCGCTGGAACTTTCACAGCGTCAGCGAATCCCGGACCCGAGAACTCGTCTCATTATTTTTCTCTCTTAATTTTTTAATTTTTCTCTCGGGGCCTCTTCTTTTTCTTGGAAAGAAGAAATTCGACCACTAGTTGGGCGCCATTGTTACGGGGGGAAGGAAATTTGGAGATGCTTTTGAAGAGCTGCTGACTAAGGCAAAAATTACGGCAATCGCGCCGGGGATTCGATCCACAATCCTCAACTAACGTCGAGAATTATGAATCGACCGTCTTACCGCAAGACCACGATGAACCGCTTGCCTTTGATAGGAGTCAGTCAGCACAGCTAGAGCGATAATGCCGAAGAACTAGATATTTTGTGCCAAACATAAGTTATGCCAAAATCAACACAATGTTATCAAAACGGAGATTCGTCGGGTAGTCAGCTGAAGCGTTAAGCTCATAGAATGTTGTGTTGTGTGTCGCTTTCATCATTTTGAAAAAGTAAGTTGAACAAGCTAGGGAGCATTAGATATGAACGCAACTCACCTAGCTAACTCCATAGGCAGCACCGAATTCAGAAGAATGCTGGTTACCACTCTATCTAAACTACACAACGCTGCAAACACTTGCAAAAGAAGTTGCCTGATGCAAAGTCTTTCCTCCATTTGGTAGTAATCAACGAGCATTGCCACGTCCTCGTAATTTGCCTGTTTAAGGACACGTTGACTAATTGCAGGATCAGCGTTGCTCTGTAACAAAGGTAACTCTCTTACACAGGGAAGCTTCCAAGCGACAATGTCAAAATGCACACTATTCATTAATACTATCATAGTCTCAGCTAACAAGAATGTGATGTAACAGTAAAATCCCAGCATGGAATAAGATGAGTCAGAAACTGCTGCGAGATCATATGGATTTCCTCCCACTAAAAATCACATTAGCAGCCCAGTCTGGAACCATGATGTGCATCCCTTCATGCCCATTTGTGCGACCTACTCAGTGGCAGTGCCCAGCTCTCCACAAGCGCAGATAGGCTACGTGTATAGATTCACCTAGAAGAAGGAAACCGGGAATCACAGTCCGTGAAACCATTCAGGACAATCTTCTCGTGAGATTAACAATTCTGTGTATGGAACGTGGCGAAGTGAAGGGATCCAGAGGGATCTTGGTGAAAAGCAAACTCCTCGTGGCTGTAGTGCCTTCTCCTTGACATAATATTGTGCAATATCGTATTCATTTCAGCATGTGGGTGCCTCTTTATCGCCATGAAACCTCTGAGGAGATGGTACAATGAGTGCTTTCTGTAGTCGTGCATTAACTGGCCATCCAGGCCAACCCCTCGCACGCATTCTCGTCCTCTCACATTTTGAGCTGGTCCTTTGCTGCGTTCTCATCCCAATGTCCTGTGCTAGCAATAGTTTGGCGAACTTGTGGATAAAAGAATAATCCCTGAGTCAGTGGTGCAAGAGGCAGTGGTAAAGCTGATGGTCTAGAAGGAGGATCAGCAAGCTGACCAGTGTTGGCATCCTCTACCAGTGAATCTTGAGTTTCAAGGAGGGTTGACAATATCTACCGTAGGGAACTAGGCACTAGTGTACTTTCTGCCACCATTGACAGTAGAACGGCAGAAAGGGAAGCAAGGTATATGAGAGAAAGGTTAGTAGCCCAAGTCTAACACATTATGAATGAATCATCATCCCCCTCAATAAATGTAGAATTATGAAAGCAGTACCTTCACTTCAGTGTGTGGTAGCTCCTATTTACCCCCCCCCTCCCTTCTCTTGCCCTGAGGATTACAATGCAATGGTTCAACTCCTCTACTTCATTTGTATTTAAGTAAATGAAAGGCCTAAGCTAACTTCCAACTCTACTAGGATTACACCGACGTGTTAAATACACAACTTCTTCATAAAACACCTCAGGAGGGTGAGTTCTTACCAGTATGGAAATTATTTGAGTGATTTGTTGCCTTATAGTTGCTTCATCGTCCCATAAATGCCACGACCTTTGTTGAGCATCTTCTCGAGCTGAGCGCAGTCGTGATATGATGGCTCTTAATTCAATTGCATCCCTTGTTTCATCGTAGACGTTGTCAGGTGGTGGCGCGTTGGCGTGTAGAAGTTCTAGGAAGGTTTCAAGTCCCACCGTGGCTTCAGGAGGGAGGATATCGAGGAGACCCTCTCCGACGACACCTGCAGCCACACGAGATTTTTCGTGACTCAGACCAGTTTGGTTTCTCACCTGTTGAAAAGTCGCAAGATGACAAAATGTATAAGATAGAAATCAGACGAACGTTCAGAGTGGGATAGTGCCACAGTACTGAGTCTGTAGGGGCTTTCTAACCCCACAGTCACACCAGCTGATACAGCTGTTGGATGTAAGAAGTGACAATTTACTCATCATTTTACTTCTGCCGAAAATCTTTTTGTTTGCACTTTTACCAAATTCGATCCGTTTTACTCTGTACACGTTTAATACTTGAAATACAACTTCCATACTGAAAACTTCCAGCATTCGTCTCTTGAATTATCTATAAGCCAATGAATCTTAGTAGAAGATAATAATATCCAGCTCCACACAGGATAAGTAGTGGCCCGCTTTAGATTCACCACTAGGCATGAGGCAAACTTCGTTGTGAAATTTCTCATTACTGTACTAGTAAGCTTACATCAAGCAACTCGCACACATTTCAGAGACAGTTAACTCATGAGACTCACTGTGAGGCAATGAACTCTTCTTTGAAACAAATACTGTCCATCCTTAACCAACCAACCTTAATCCATATATTTGGGTGAGTTTTCCTTGGCCCTTCATTCAACTTTTCTCGTGCCTCTTGTACCGAATAGTGAAGAAACCTTTGTTGATGGATAAAGTGCATCCTAAACCCACATTTCAAGTTCAATCGTACAAATGGCGTAAGAAGATCTAACACTATTTTCTCCCCTTAAAGATCAAAATGCAGTACATTGGAAGTACATTTTCAACCAGTGGAGTTATTCCAAGCAAATGGGCAACGAATTACGTAATTTTAGTAGCCATATGTCTACTAAGTTAATCGATGCTGCAAAGGGGAAAATTCAAATAAGTTGGAATAATTCGTGTAGTCGTAGTAGCTTCATATCCATTGTACACTACTTCAGCCTTCACCTGCCTGCCACGAATTGACAGGAAATTGAGTCACGAAATGTCGGTTGCTTTCCCACTACATATTTCCCAACAGTGACAACCTCCTACTGGAAATAATACAAAAGAGAGAAAACCGCAACTTTGGTTATTTCATGTAGGCAAACGGCCTACGACTCAAAAAGAATCCAACTCTATGAGTAATTTCACTCATTTATCGCACTTCGTCGTCACTTTTTCGGTTTGTCAATTTGGCAAGTTCTAACTCACCTTACATCACCAGTAGGGAAACTGAGAATTTTTCAGAAGCATTAGCTACATCAATTGAAATCATCGTGCTCACAATCAACTACACATCGATATTTAGTTTTACAACTTTGACCGCTAAACGGGCGTTCCCCAAACACTCAAGAACGTTTCACGAATGCTCAATTACTGTTTCTGCAAGTTTCCCTGAGATGATTAGCACACGCTGAGCGTTGGGGAACTGTTCAATAAGTGACAAAGAAGAATTTCAAAGGCATGGACATCGTTCACTGTTGCAAGGAAACCAGTGTACCGCCTGACGCCCATTGTAGGCACCCCAGCGATCGTAATCTAGTCGTCAAAGACAAAGATTCATATTTCGAGAAAGCTCAATGTATAAGATCAGAGCTCGAGATCGCAGTAATTTTTGCATGGGTCAGCGGCTCCCCAAAATAACCAAACCCCTTGCAACAACAACGTTCACAGAGACATGAACGAGAAAATCGGAAGTATGAGATTCCTGTGGCACGTTTCATGTTGTCAAAATGCCCAGCAGCTCGCAAGAACCTATAAACTCTACCACCACATACCAGCTCAATGTTTTCTGTTTCAGCCGTCTTGCTGTCCACATCCAGTCCATCGCTGTACCATTACGTAGTCATTGACGTCACGCAATAAACGTTGCCCATTCCATTTTAAACTCCCAACTGCAAATAACTTAGTTTAAAAGACCCAACACTAAGAAAGAAGTTCAACTCTCATCTATTTCTCCCCCCTCGCTCTTTTTTTGTGTTTACAGTAAAGATGAAGGCTTAATTTGGGAGGACTAAAACAAGGGAAGAATAGAACACAAAGATGAAGAATAAATTATTTTCAATGGCATGGTGAATTTATCTCACGTCTATTATAAGTTTTAACAGTGCGCTTTACATATTTTTGTGGGAGGGCCTTTCTAGAACTTTCCAACAACAAAAATTGATTAATCAGACACAGGTATATCTTAGTCTTCAATAAAAAAGGCTTACTAAAGTTAACATACCTGTTAGGTGGGTCCGAGTCCTCTAGCTGGTGAGATACTGTGGGTGAGCGCTATTGACGTAAAGACATCATCGTCTGACGATTAAGTCAGTACTAGAGTCAGTCAGTTGGTCGTGGTCTTTTTATACGAAGAAAAAGGTAAACGGGATGGTGGAGCATTGGGGACGGGGGAAGGGAGGAAGGAGGTCATGCACCTCTGGAGAAACCTACTAGAGGTGAAGGGAACGGAACGTCTTAAATAGCCTGTCAGTTGTCGATTCCAAGTCTTTTTTGATTACGGTGGTTTGTAAATCCGTCAATAGGTTGTTTTCGTTTGTAAAGTGTTTTGAGTGGTGTGAATATGGTGTAGCATTTTGTGTTGATTTGTTCGTTTACGATCTGTCCATTGAAGTTTTTTTGTTTATAGATTTCCACGTTTTCTAATATGTTCAGTTTTCGTCCTTTGTATTGTTTATGTAGTAAAATGGTGCAGTCCTGTATTTTGTAGGTTCATGTCCAGTTGTCTTGAGGTGGTTGGCTAAGTTTGAATCGTCTTTGTTCCTACTAAGAGATTTAATGTGTTCTGAATATCTGGTCCATATTTTTCGTTCTGTCACAAGTACAAGCTATTTTATATACCCCACTTTGGTCGAGTGGCTCTGTCTTTTCAGTTAGTTTGGTTCTAAGTGTGTTGTCCGTACGTAATGTGATTTGTATGCCTTCCTTTCGGAGGATGTTAGTTAATCCGTATATTTTTGGCCTTGTGTACGTAAATGTGCAGCGTCTTGTCAAAGTCTGTGTATTTTGTGTTTTTGAATCGTCTTTTTTGGAGTCACATTGTCTTAATAATTGGTTTATTGTTTTTATGGAGTAACCGTTGTTTTCTGCGATAGTATCAAGTTCTTTTTTGTAATTTTGTTCAGATAGTGGGATAGTTCTTAGTCTCCGTATCATCTCCGTGTCTGAATGCACTTAGTTTATGTTGTTGGGGGTGGTTTGATGTATAGTGTATGTAGCAGTAGGTTTTCTAAAAATGTCATGCTGTAGTTCGTTCCACCATCCCGTTTACCTTTCACTTCGTATATAAAGAACACGACCAACTGACTGACTCTAGTACTGACTTAATCGCCAGACGATGATGTCTTTACATTGAAAGCACTCGCCCACAGTATCTCACCAGCCAGAGACGGACTCACCTAACAGGTACGTTAACTTTAATAATTTACCTACTGGCGGATATAACCCAATTGCTTAAATAACAAAGGCTTACTTGGTGAACCAACAGGTACACAGAGGCTGGAGCAATATTTCCAACTTTAGGAGCGAGCTCATTACATTTTTCATCAACGATTTCCGCGCTGTCTGGTGCTGGCAGGTTGACTTCACTTACTGCCTCCTCCAGAGGAATGTCAGGGGCCCGTTGTTTCTTAGGGCACTGTCTAGACATGGACTCAGAGCGGCTTTCGCTGGATGACTGGCCCTCGGAGGAAGGGAATTTTGTTTCTGAGACGGATATTCTCATGAGTGGGGGCCCAGAACTTGAATTGAAACTTTGGTGATGGCCTACATCGTCGCTGCTCTGCCAAAACAGTGAGAGATCACTAAACAAACGTTGAAATTCAAGTGCTAAGCTTAATATACAATACAGAGATCAAGAGTTTACAAAAACATTAAATATATTTAGAGCTGGACACCGTGCAAATCAACGGATGTACAGACTCTTTATAGTTTGTTTATCGTAAGTCACGTATGGAGTAGCAATTAGTTGTAAATAAACCACCTTAACATTGTACTATCCTACTCACTCTCTTTAATGGCTGTATAGTAAACAGAGCACTCCCACTCACTTGAGACACCAGTGTGTGTTGTGTTTCTACTCCCCCTACAGTTAGGGATCCAGAATATCATGTGGCGTCATAGTTGAACTCTCCTTTTGACTGTTGCCAACCAAGTTAACAGTTAAATCGGGTTTGGGGGATTAAGCCCCGAAGTAAGGTACGGGATTCCCTACCGCAATTACAGGACAAAAAGTGCAATTTTGAGGATGACAAAGGGATATTGAAATGATAGCCTGAACCTTTAACAGAGGCCCCACAGGCAAATTTGTCTCTTTGAGAGGATTAAATACAAATACACACACAAAGAAGGGAAATACAATGGCCCTTTTACAATAAACGATTTACATGAAACGTAATTTACAAATACGAATCTATTATTAGTATTGACCTACCTAAAAAGGAGCAACCCACGCTATGCAAGAAAATAAATGTACGCTCCATCACTTGCCCACTGGGGTGCTCTAAAGATGGAAAAACTCTATGTTTTGTAGGCAACACACTGAAATAAGTTACACGTTCTCTGTACTAATGGCTTCAGGGCATTGTCGATTAAGTGAGGGGCAAGTCTAACAGGAATTGTTGATTTCATCAGTTAAGACTGTGAACCTTCATTCATTCTGCCTGATATCTGCACGCTACAAGTCTTAAATAGAACGAAGTCACTCTGATCATCTTATAACAAGATGAATCTACGAGAATTGCAAACACATAATGATCAAATTGTCAGAAACGTCTTACTTTTTTACTTTTTCCAATGATCAAATAAATGGCCAGATCGCCAGATAAGCTGCAGAATTTTACAGGCTTATACTCGAACACAATTAATGCTAGACATAGAAAGATAGCGCTCGTCACTGTTGTTAAAGAATAAGAGAAATACACAAAAAAGGTAGATTCAGGGCATCTTGAAAACGGCAGTAGAAGGCCTGATCAGGTTTGGGTTTAAAACTCCGCTGAAATCGACCCAATATCTCGCAAGGGATACGACGAAAATGGTTGAGAATTGTAAACGAACAAAACTTTAACGAGTAAATTGACTGATCACAAAACAAAACGCAATTCGCTACTTCTCAAGAACTTGTCATACTTTCTCGCCAATGGTCGCGTCACATACAACTGGACTGCCACCCAACTGTACAGGAGGTTGCTATTAATTTTCAATGGAAATTCGCTAGCAAGCGTCAGAACGTTACCATGGCCCACATCTGCTATCTATCTTGCCCTTCGCTCTGTGGACTCCACATTCTTTGTCGAGTCTCCACCTGCTGCTCTAGAACGAGCACTTCTTGGCAGCAAATATTTGATGATTACACTGGGGAACATGGGAGAACAACCTTTCTTTCCTTAAGATCAAGTCTACAACAACCCCACCTCTACATATAAAGCTTGGGCTGATGAGACAGTTTGTTATAACTTCGTCCTCTAAACGGGACTGTTTCAAGTATTTAATTTTGGCATTTCCTCGACTGTTTTTTGAAAAGATAAAGGCTGGTGTATTTAATGGTCCACAGCTTCGGCAACTCGTTAAGGATGAACATTTCATTGAAGCAATGACAGAATTCCAAAAGAATGCTTGGTTGGCGTTCAATCCCTTATCAAAGATTTTCTTGGCAACACTAGCGCAGAGAACTACATTGACATTGTCAACCAACTCTTGGAGAGTTTCAAAAGCTAGGTTGCAATAATAAGCATCAAATTTTCTACATAGTCATCTCGCCTATTTCCTTACAAACCTTGGTGCAGTCAGTGATCAGCAAATGGAGAGAGTTTCCACCAAGACCTGCAAACCTTGGAGGCTCAGGTAGGTGGGATGAGCACATGATGGCTGCCTATTGTTGGAGCATCACGCGAGATTGTCCACAAACTGAACACTCCAGAAAGAATTTT
This sequence comes from Pachypeltis micranthus, assembly GCA_020466155.1. Taxonomy (NCBI): domain Eukaryota; kingdom Metazoa; phylum Arthropoda; class Insecta; order Hemiptera; family Miridae; genus Pachypeltis; species Pachypeltis micranthus. The sequence continues at coordinate 49,557,437 of CM035769.1, forward strand.
GAGAAACACATATTATCCCTTCTACAATGACAATTTCACTTTACAAAAAATGTGATTTAATAGCATTTGTTGAAATAAAATTACAATGTGTGAACAGTATATTCGGTATAAATTTTCATCTTTACTTTGTTTCGTAAGGATATTTTATGACAATTGGGAGAAAGAGGGTATGTATTCTGTAGCTTGAAAAGTTGATGTGCTAGACAAAAACCGAGGTTTCAGAGGCCAAAAGTGAGTCAAAAGCAAGTATTAAATCAAACTCAACAAAAATCGTGTTCCCCAGTGTTATATTCCAATCAACCCTATCCATAATATTTCTCCATCCCCTTTGCCAGTTTCCTTTCACCTATCTTTGCAATTAGCTATACAGTCCTACTCTTTCACTGTCTATGTGCAGGTAACAATTTCATTCATAATTCGTTGATTAACTGTAGCCTCAACAACAGCAATTTCTAAGAACTGGGTTCAACGAGGCGTTCCCTTGAGCTGAGTGAAGAATAATTTTCAGCGTCTGATTAGTCCAATGAGGATTTAAGCACTTAGTGACTAGATGAACCAATGGGTCGAGAATAATCCTGGGAGTTCATGTTAGGGAAATGTGCGATGTGTCACACCTGATATTTTAATAATGTGGTTGTTCTAGTGTCCTAACTACTTTCTAGTCTTGTTTTAATTGCCTTTAACTATATCACGGTTTCTACAGAAAGCAATATGCTACTAAGTAGGAAAATAAACAATTTTAGTGTCTAAAGTTAACGTACATGTTTGGTGAGTTCGTCTTCACTGGCTCGTCTGGCCGTTAAGTCAGTACTTGTAGTATCTCACCAGCCAGAGAAGACGGACTCACCAAACAAGTACGTTAACTTGAGTAATGTATCTACTGGCAGAACTAACCCAATTACTTCAATTTTAGTGTCCCTTCCCTAACCACCCAGAGCCCTAAGGGCATCCATCATGCAGACAAGTTCGTTTTGAAGGATAATGAGTCACATATCAGCACGTAATCCCGTCCACCTACAAAAAATGTAACTTTGTTCTTTAGTGACCTGGAAACTGGTCACAAAAATAGTGTACCACTAAGGGAGAGATTTCCTTCTGCCTATTGAATCCTCCAGCATTGACTGAATTTTGAAAGATTAACAGCGTAATTGATTTAAAAAATTGCTTAACACTTTTTTGTTAACTTACAGAAATATTTTCGGAGTCAGGCAAAGATTTGGAGCACGGCAATTTTTCTTTCTTATCCGAACAGCTGTCTCTGCTGTGAGATCGCCGCCTCTGCAAAATCTCCTGCTTTCGGGATATCAATTCTTTCATCGCTTCCAATTGCTTGTCAGAGCCTCCTGCTTTGGAAATGTCGCTGCTCAGATTTTCTATCGCAGTGTTAAGAAACTCAATGATTCTTCCTTTTTTGACCTGCAGATAACAAACTAGTGAGGAATAGGTAAGAGCTAAACTTCTTCAATTCATAAATGTGACAATTACGCGGCTGCTCCTTTTGCTGAACTTGCATTGGATGATGTGAAATCAATGGTTTACGTATGAGTGACAACTGGGGACTGATGTTGATGCGTAATAGCATTGTCAGGTCTTGCCACTAATGATCGCTCCTTTCAGTCCCACACTTGAACTGACCACCTTCTTTGAATTTATAATTCCTCCACTACCTTTGGATGACACTTCGAAAAACTAGTGTTCTGTTAGAGATGTTTGAAGAGCCGCTGACTCAAGGACTGAGGAAGTTAATTATTGCAAATGTTCCCACAGATGTGACACTCAGAATGTTACACAGCCAGCTTTAAAATATTGAAAAAGAGATATTGCTTGAAGGTTTTGTCGCCTGAAGCCAAAAACTGGCTGAGAACTAAAGAAGCTAGATGAATAAGTGCTTTGCAGCTCTCCAACCACATGCGACCCTAACAGGTTATTTACTCAACTTAATTAATTACTCCTTAACTAGATAGACTGAATATTGGTAACACCCATAGTTTTTACCAAATACCTCCATGTGAATACTTACTCCGTCTTTCCCTTCTAACTCGTGTAAATTTTTTCCACAAACCACATATTCATCCGCCTAAGTAGTTCAAACCTGCTTGCCTGTCAGAGCGTTTACGTTTATTAAAGTGCTGCTTTGATCGGTTACTTATTGTCAATCAAATACAAGTACGATTAATGAATTATTCATCAACCTGAACATTCAAACGCACCTTCACGACGGACACATAATTCGAGGGAATGTAACCAACTTTTCCGAGTACGTTAACAATGCTCCACCAATTTTTGTTGATGTTGTTGGACGAATGAAACACGAAATTGTCGTCTTTTTTAAAACTGAGGGTTTGAGGGATCGTCGCTTCAAAGTCGTAAACTGCTACGAGCATTTCGTGACCTGTAAAAATGTTCAAAAAATGGATTAGTTCACTTCCTGGAGGAATAGTAAATGCAGAAATACACGATGTCATTAGTTTATCTTATGGAAGTGCCCAGCTGTCGAGTCATTTATCCAACACAGGCTCATCAAGTGTATTCTACATGTATTGCCACACAGTCTTGGCCAAGTCATTCAGAGGAGCACTGTGTGCTAGATTGTACCAAGAAATTCTTTTAAGTGGCAATGAATGTGCCCCACACAACAAAACATCGCCACTGACCCTGCTGTGCTAAGTGCTTCGTAAATAGATTGGTATAATAGCAACAAGTCGCAAAAACAACTGCTACAGGCGTGCAAATGAAATATGGGAGATTGATTACCTGCACCCCCGCATGAACAGATGGTCAGTAATCGTCAATTTACTGGTCAAGGCATGTACATCAGCAGTGTTTGCGACTGATGAACCTACCCCCGGCATGTCTCATATGATTCTTGCCAGAGTATTAAGATACAGTCACAATGAGGTAGAGCAGACCACTCCAGGAGAAACCAGACCACTCCTCTGTTGTTACGCTCACTCCAGGAGAAACACATTTTGATAAGCCCATATATAAAGAAAATAAAATACAAATTGTCTTTCTTTGAGCGACAATACATCACCCACCAACTACTGCTAATAATTATACAAAATATTGGTTAACGCCGTCAGAGTACCGTAGTGCGTGGGCGAAGCCGCCGCCCAATGACCTTTAGGACTAGTTCCGTACTAAATCGACTGACGATTAAATTGACGTTTTGCCAGACCAATAATACTTACAATCGACTTTAAGAAACTAACAATAAATTCGTTAACGTGCCATTACACCATCTATTCACGAGATCTAACACAAAGCAGTCGATTTCAGCGAGCACTTGCCTTCCTTTCTCGACTTTCTCGGCCCTTCGCCATCCATTTTTGAGGTTGAGTCGTCCATTTGGAAGCTGTTCAGTTCTCAAAACTGACGTTTACTCAACATCATTCTAATTCACAACCGCTTCAAAGTTTCAAACTTATCACTGAATACAAATATTTTATTTCCCGATTTTTGACTGCCGCGGATACAAGCGAAATTCAGAAGGCCAATCTGAAACGATGAATAGCGTCGGCTTCAAAATCTATGGAGCATTTTCCTGGGAGTAGCTTCAGTTTAAAGCAGTCAGAGCAACCGAAATCTTTGGCTCTGACCACTTCATTATCACTCAAAATTTGATATCAGTGGTGTTGTTGTTGTTGTTCGTTTGAAGAGTTATGTGAGGCTTCTTCATCCTGGAATCCCTTGTTTAAGAAGGTATCCGGTTGGTGCTTTTCAAATTCACTTTTAGATGGAGGTCAACTGTTCTTCTTTAATTTTATGAGATATTCTAAAGATTTTCTCTTTAAGACGTAACATATCTGTGGGTGCCCATGTTTTAACTTGTTCCTGAAATTTTTCTGGGCAAAAGTGGGGAACGCCAACACAGTAGCGCTGTCAAAGAAAATTCTTTGTTCACATAAACCGTCGAAGTTTAATTTACATTCCTACAACAATTTGAGACCATCAGAATTCACATCCAGAACAATACAAGCAAAACGGGCCAGCGGTAACATTATTAATTGAAGCTTAGTAAAGCATGGTATCCCAGAGGACGAAAATATCGGATATGTAAAGGCTGTCAGACATTTGGAGTTGATCATCATACAAGGAATTAATAGCTGTACATTAAAATGAGGAAAGCAACAGGAAACTATCTGATTATGTATTACTGGCTGAAGACATCAAATAATCTCGCGAGTACTAGCTTTAATAAAAAGAAGACCATACTCTCCTGTTTAGAGTGCAATTGATATCAATGCCTAACTTATAATGGATACATGCAAACTACAGTGTGGGCATAAGCGGGAAACCCCCATAACGCGATGAGAAGACACGCTGAGCCAATTTGAGTAATTGCAATATCCATATCTCTGTGCATACTGTTTACTAGGACCAATGAACACTACAAGGCACAGGCGTTAAACTTCCACTACCTGCTAAAAAGCTGGGATGTAATTCATGATTAATTTAGAGAATGATTTTGAAGGAAAACTACCAGATTGCCCATTGCAAAACTGCTGTTTAAAAATTACATAGACAAAAAAGTAAATATAATGTTTCGAACAGGAAACTTAAACCTCACACCTTTAGAATGGCTTAAGCAGCTAAATAGCTGGCTGATCTTCATTTTGTTAGCTGTAAATGTTAAAACGCCAAAATAGACACAAATTGCACTTTTTTTTCTTTTTGGCAACGTCCAACACTTTAGTGATGCATATCAATTTTATTTTTAACACGAAAGAAACTCGCACTATAGAAATGGGGAAACACAGAACTGTCTGGGGACGGACGATCAGAATGTGAAACGCAAAAATATTATTACATGACCTAAAATATTATCAGTGCCAACATCTCAAACGAAACTAGGCCTAAAATTACAGAATATTGAAACGTCGAGACAGCAAAGGGGAAGAGCAACTTAGTCTTCAACAAAATATCAAAACAGCAGATATGTTCTTGTCAACTATGGTGATCCTCCTCAGAAAAGGGAACCCTAGCTGTCCCTTTCTTTGACTCAGTGTAGTTACATAGCCACTTAGCTTTATACAAAATGCTCTACAATTTTTGTAAGTGAATAGTTTTACCGATAAAAGCAAAAACGCGGCAAATTATTACACAACGGTTTAGATTCTCTTGTACAGCGTGATCAGGACCTATACCATTCAACCCAACGCCCAAAAATACTAATAAACTATACGAAACGTGACCTAACGACACCGGAACAACGAAAATGGAAGTTTGTATGAGACACTAGGCAATTGGCATGACGGAACGACTTGAATTGACGAATGGTTAGAGTGAGAGGAAAATAACACAGGTTCGGGAGAAACAATAACTTTCGCTATATTGTTCTCAAGTACCTCAATACATTTACAGTGACTTCACTGCTTTCCACCTAGGCGCCGCCCTAAATATCTGAGACCCATTCTGTTAGACTCACCAAATAAAAATACCGGTAAAAAATTTCGAATCGCAGAGAAGAGTACAAAATCGTAGATTGGAAAAATTAGAAAAATGGCTCATCGATTAATCTAATTATTTGGAAATATTTCTGATTTTCATCAAATTTGACACACACTGAATGCAAATAGCCTCAGCTATGCTGATAAGGCTGAAGATGTGGACTACGCAGAAAAACACTAAGATTAATAAAATCTCTTGTACTGGACAAAACTGTACAATTTGATACAAACCTAATTAATTTAATTACATACATTTACAATTTTTATGTACAAACATGCAATTTACACATCGCCACGATAGACAAATCATGATGCTGCTTTGTCATCACTTCCATGAACTATAGACAAAAAGTGGTCCAAGCCAACTTGCTGAAGCAAAGCCTGCTTGCTTTCGTCAGCGACCTGCACAGACAAGAAAATAATAATTTTTAAACGTTGATTTACACGTTAAAGACAAATGGAACAGCATTTCCTCTTTTTTCCCCCCAATGCGGGAAAGATGTTCTAGCCAACAAGGCTAGATATGCGACCGACAAATAACCTAGGGTGTTGAACCAGAGAAAAAAAGGGGGTCAAGAGTTGGATAGAGGTAGGAAAACAGATTGGAAATTATTAGCATGCGTGGATTCGTGAGCAAGCTGTAAGAAGACAATAAACGAGGTTACCACTAGTGTATCAGTCCTTCACCTAACGACCAACACAATTTGGTCAGCACAACACTCTCTGCTCCCTTCCCTGATAAGATTGTAGCTTGTAGCTTGATGGTGTTATTGGCCAGCACAAAGACCCAGGAGAGGAGAGACAGCTGTGTAAGTTGCATGAAAGAACTATTCCACTATGTCAGCAGTAAGTAAAATCCTAATTCTTAGTACATGAATAGAGTAGTCATCTGTATTGCTTTATAGTTGGTAAAACCAATGGAGGACTGACATCACGCTCCAGAAAGGATTGAATGCTGTGAGCTGTCGAAAGAGTGAGTTGGTCAACCTGAGAAGCTCACTCAATGGGAGTAATTGTTAGCCCTCTGCAGAGGCCCTCTACACCCGTGTACATGGTATGCAACTGTCTGCAGCTTGCAAGTGGCAAAAAGTCCTTGAAAAGGTGTGCCTCTGTTGTAGTTGAGAGAGAGAGAAGAGAGAGAGAGAAGAAGAAGATTTATTCAGTAAATACATCGACAGAAAAGAAAATATACCTGATTAACTGAATGAATAATAATAGCTCGTCTTTAGGCAAAGCCTGTGTTGACGAGCTAGAGTTGCCGACTTCTATATTTAAATTTTAACTTTTAACAACGTAAGGTTATAAACAATGTGACTGTACATACTTATTCTAAGGAATCATTACAATACTATTACAGTTTACAGGTTTTCTATATATTAGTTACTTACTATAAATACTATTTAAAATTAATTCTGCATTTTCTGGCCCTAGATTTATCAACCATGTAAATATTTTTCTCTTATATGCAGGGCGAGTTATCACTCCAGGAATCTTCAGTTGAGCAGGCAAGGAATTAAAAATTAAATAAATCAAGTACTGCGGACTTCTAGTAGTTAGGGTTAAATTTATTTTAGGGTTCACTACATTTTGAAGAATCTGGAAGCGGGTTTGATGGTTATGAACGTAGGGCCTCTCAACAATGTGTGGGTGTTTGTAAAAGAATAGAGCCAGTCCCTTAATGAAAAGCTGCCGGATGGTAAACACTTTGGTCTCCTGAAATAATAGATCACTCGAATATCTCCTCGGTTTATCAAGCATCACCTTTAATATGGCTTTCTGGATTATTATCAGTTTCCGTAAGTGAAAGGGATAGGCACCACCCCACACCAGGATGCCATAGTGAAGCACTGATTGCACAAGAGACAAATAAACCAACCTCAGACGCTCCGAAGAAAGCACATACTTGGCATGATAAAATATGTGTACGAATTTGCGGAGTTTGGCATACAGATATGAGACATGATGGTCCCAGACAAGAGAAGCATCCACAATAACTCCAAGGTACTTATAGCCGGTCACTCTTTCAAGATGCATACAACAACATGGGACACCAGGAGCACATGAGTGAATCTGCAAACCACCACCTTCAGGTATAGTGCCTCCTCCAATTAGCATGTACTTGGTTTTTCCAACATTTAGTGTGAGAAAACTTCCAAGTAACCACCCATTGATTCTGTTAAGGAGCTTTTGCATATCGTCAAAAACAATTCCCCATGTCGGACCGGATATAAGCACTGCAGTATCATCTGCAAAAAGGAAGATTTCACCGGAGGATGTTAAAGAAGATAAGCTATCTATATATATTGAAAATAGAACTGGGCCCAAAGTGCTCCCCTGAATCACGCCGTAGGTAATAGGTTTCACCTCACCAGCAGACCCTCCAACCGCCACATACTGAGTACGGTCGGATAAATAGCTGGCAAACCACTCCAAACTAGAATCCACTACCCCTATTTCCTCCAAGCGTCCGAGGAGAAGAGACCTGTCAATCGAATCAAATGCTTTCTTTAGGTCCAGAAATACCAGCAAAGATTTCAACTTAGCATCCCTAGAACCATAAAGCTTTTGGGTGAGATGGTAAAGGGCATCATCAACTCCCCTTGACTAACTAAAACCAAACTGGAGAGGGCTCAGCAGTTCATTCGACTCAAGATACTGGATGAGGCTGATTTTGACCCACCTTTCCAAAATTTTACTTATGATTCCCAACATAGATATTGGTCGATAATTATTGGGATCCAGTTTAGAACCCCCTTTGTAGAGAGGAACCACTTTCGCTACCTTGAAAGATGAAGGGAACTTCGCCTTGGCTAAAGACAAGTTACATAAATGAACTATTGGTTCAGCCAATTGTGAAGCAAATTTTTTTATGAGTTTAGCCGAAATCCCGTCAGCACCGGGGGCTGAATTACCTCTCATCTGTGATACGACCCTATTAAACGCTTCTACAGTCATTTGAGGGATCACATATCTGGCAGAAACAGCACGTGGTGGTAGACAGGTACGAGGTGATGGATTACCAACGATCTCATCTGCTAGATTTTTGCCAACTGAGGTAAAGTATTCATTTAGAACATTGCTCGCCACCCTCCTTGCGGTAGAAACATCCAAACCATCCCTCCTCATGAGCTCGGTAACCAGAGGGCACTCATCAGCCCTCCGTCTTCTTCGGTTCAAAACATCATCTAATACCTCCCATTCCCTTCTACGATCACCCTCCGCATCCCGAAACCTGCGATCAAAGTAAGCCTTCTTCGCCGATCTAATCAAGGATCTCAACAAATTTCGAAATTTACGAAAGTACGACTTTAACCGGGTATTATACGGTTGCTGTTTTACCTTTTTTTGTAATTTATCCCGTTTCTTCATAGAAATTATCAAACCTTGGGTAACCCAAGGAGTTAGCTTTCTTTTTTTAGCCGGAAACAAAATTTGCTTAGCTGAAACCTCAATACAGTTCCTGATTCCATCAATCAACGCGGATGCTGAAGCATCAACATCGTCAACTAGTACTTGATCTGGGAAACAGATCAAAGCAAGAGAAGCAATGCTTCATCAGGGCGTCAACAGACTCACAGCTTCTAGTTTATCTCGTGAGTTAACTCAGATTTACTAGTCTGGTAACTTCTCATACCAGACGTGAGACTTCTCATTTAAAGTACGTGAAAGGATGTTTCGTAAAGGTACTGAAGGATAGACAGTAGAACATGGAAATGCCGCAAGTCTCTCAGTCAGACAATCTTCAGAAACAAGTCTGTTCATTTTTACTTTCCTTGGCTCTACAAAGTAGAAAGGAAAGTAATGTAATCGGCTGAAAAAAAAATTTTGAGTTCTCTTCAGGTCTTTGCGTTTCAGACCCTCCTGAGTCCGAAAAACACTATTTGGGAAAATGGTCTGTGTGTCTGTGAACGATGTTTAGAGAAAACCACCGTACCAAAACCACTCAAACTTGATATCTCGCCCACAGGTTACCATGGGACGCAAAACTAAGGGTATGAACAAAATCCATCGAAATTTAACTATAGTTATCATAGTGATCAAAACACCAAATTCTTTTTCTCAAAAACGGCTATAACGATTTTGATTAAATTGTTTATATTGATAGCTCCTAATATGTCAACTATACCATAAAATTCCCATTTATGGAAAAATGACGAGAGCAGCACAATAAATTACCAAAACTTTAGACAAAATCGGTTTTAGCGCGGTTTTTAGAGAAAACAACCGTACTAAATCAGCTGAAACTTGATATCTCGCCCACAGGTTACCATGGGACGCCAAAATAAGGGTATGGGCAAAATCCACCGAAATTTAACTATAGTTATCATAGTCATCAAAACACCAATTTTTTTTTCTCAAAAACGGCTCTAACGATTTTGATTAAATTTTTTATATAGATAGCTCTTAATAAGATAATTATACCATAAACTTCCCATTTGTAGGAAAATGGTGAGAGCAGCACAATAAATTATCAAAATTATCGACGAAAAGCGTTTTTGCCGCGGTTTTTTCCTTTTAAACCCCGCTGGAATGTTAAAAAAAAAATCGTGTTGTAGTCCAATCCAATACCTATAAGGTGAGTGTTTAAAACCGCACATAAGATGAATGGGGGCCACTTCAGAAATTCCTGAGTTTCAACTACCGCCGTTTCGCTTATTACCGGTTATAAAAGTTATTACCCAATAACTCTGCAAGAGTGATTACTATTCTCCTTCAAAAAATTTGTGTTTACAGCCTCATTAATTTTCTGTATACCAATTGCTCAATAATGGTCATGCAATGAATACGAGCAGCACAATAAATTCCATAACTGTAGGCGCTACGCTTCCTGCTGCTGTGACGTGTTGTTTGACCAAGTTCAAAAGAACTGAGTGATGAATGAATCGATTAAATAGAATTAGCCATTTACAAAGTGAATTGGCGTAGAGCTAAGGAAAGTTGTGTGTTGCAACGCACCAGATATTTACAAATTTAAACGAACCACTGAAGTCATCCCAAAATGGGTTTCATACAGATTTGTGTCAGAGAGAGTGAAATACCCTGTAACCAGTGGCGCCTGAAGTCATCCTAACGATGTTTCTCATGAGGCACCTGGTATACAAACCACTCAACTTAGGCAGAGGAAATACGTGCAACAACGGAATGTAGCCGCAGGGTAGAAAGACAATGCGTGAGTAGACGACAAAATGGAGTCTCTGGTCTACGACCAAGCACTACTCCTCGAAACAGTTGAAGAGACCGTACTCCAATGTCATGCTGGAGCAAATGAAAGAAAGTTAGACTACCAGCTGAAGCCCTTCAAGAGAATTCCTGAACCTCCATTAGGTGCACAGTAAAGACCCTACCGCCAGGGACGAGGGAGTTGAAAGAACAAGGTGCAGACCAACATTGAAGAGATCTGATATGGTCAAAGGTCTGAAGTGAATACAAGCGGAAGTGGGAAACATGAGGGCACAACTTTTAAAAGAACTCGCTCTTTGGCCCAAGATTCAGACAGGGAAGAGGTGGATTCCAGGTTATACAGCTGCTAGCAGTGTCTAATGGTAGCAAACAGTCGACGCTGTACTGTTTCAAAGGGAATCGAAGATTTCCCATCCAATGGCACCTACTTTACTTCTCGTATTCTCGGAAATTCGCATGTCACCACTTCATTCTTCCCTCTTTTCGTTTCTCCCACTTCTATGCACCCTGGGAATATAAAAAAAGCGTAAGAGAGAAGATAGCTTACGGGGGAAGTAGGGCGTGAGTGGCTGTTTTTACGTGCAGAACTGGAAGTTTCTTTTGAGCTGAAACAGACACACAACATTCAATCAAAACATGGAATGCAGTTTGAAAATTTATGGCAAGGGTAAGCAGGGAAATAGAAGAGATAATGTTGTCACTCAGACAAAGCTACCAAAATGGTACACAACACAAGACACTGAGCTGCTGAGGGTCATAAGTTCATACAAAAGGAGTAACATAATAAATTCTGAAAATGAGTACTCCCCTAGTTATTATTATTGACAAGCTCCTCGTGATTGATAAACAGTACGTGAGAGTCTATATACATATTACTTAGGCCTGGTCAAAAGAAGAGGTTATATGGGCCAACTAAGAGAAGATTGGCACATATCATTCAAGAGAAATTGTATGGCCCAATCTACAACTGGTGTCCTTGCACACTTCCTTTGTGAGTGGCAGTGTTTCAGACACAGGTAGTTGCCCAGGAACATTTTGGTGAAGCACATTAGTTTGAGGAATGTTAAGGGTTTTACAGCTAAAGGTCGATCATTAATCAGCTGAAGGGAAACACGGCTTATTTGCGATTATACTGCGTTTCGTTAATTTTTTTAACCATCTTTTGCTCATAACAACCATGGGCTTCGTCCGATCGGATTGCCGAGATGGTGGGCACAACTAGATACCAAATGGGATTTTTGTGCGAAAGAACGGATTTCTTAGACCACATTAAAGGCACAAAACGGCCCGGACAGCAGACGGGGGACGGACATTGCAGATTTGGAATCCCCATGTATTGAAATGAAAAGTATCAAATTTTGAGGGGGGGTGTAAAAATTTTTTCGTGACCAATAACATAGGGTTATTATTCAGAATGAATAATAAACCAAAACTGAAAATATAGCTTCTTGGAGGCAGTTCACAGTAATTGAGAAAATATGTCTCTAAGGTTTATCGCGGAACTTCGTACTGCAAGACATTGTTGCTAGGTACTTGTATTGGCCACGTTTTGATAATGTCGACAGAAGCCGAATTCTTAACTGTAAGAACCGGAAACGAAGATAAAAGGAAACTCAGGTGGATACTGCTGACCACAGTGTGTGTTAAAAAAAGGAGAAAGTGAGCAATTGTACTGAGGTAGTTTGGAGATGCTTTTAAAGAGCTGCTGACTCAGGCAAAAATTACGGCAATCGCGCCAGAGTTCCGATCCACAATCACCGACTTACGTCGAGAATTATGAACCAATGTCTTACCCACTAGACCACGATCGCCCGGTGCCTTTAATAGGAGTTAGTCAGCACATCTACCCCCTCATCTTTTAGCCACTGCTCCTGGAGCGGACTCTTTTAAGAAACAAATTTATGAGAGTTGAGCGAATCCCCAGAAAATCTGATCTTTGGTTCGAGAAACGAAGGGGCTACAAGGAATGTCTTTTCTTTCACATTGTAGTAGGCGCGTCGCCCATTTTATTTCCCTTCGTGCTGGAACTTTCACAGCGTCAGCGAATCCCGGACCCGAGAATTCGTCTCATTATTTCTCTCTTAATTTTTTTTATTTTTCTCTCTGGGCCTCTTCTTTTTCTTGGAATGAAGAAGTTAGACCACTAGTTGCCAATTGTACTGAGGTAGTTTGGATATGCTTTTGAAGAGCTGCTGGCTCAGGCAAAGTTACGGCAAATCGCACGGAGCACCGATCCACAATCCTCGACTTACGTCGAGAATTATGAACCAATGTCTTACACACTAGACCACGATCGCCCAGTGCCTTTAATAGGAGTCAGTCAGCACACAATGACAGTGTGATGGAGAATGAGAATTATGGCGGAGATGGACGACAAAATATGGTGGAGGCGGTTCAGGTGATGGAGAGAGGCAACAGGCAACAACAAGAGTGATGTAACACCTGAGGTGAAGGTCAAGGACTACCAGCAAGCAAAAAAAGTAAACAAATGAAACTGATCTTGGGCGTAAACACATCCTAACTTTTTCTTTTTGTCACTCCACTGCATAAATGAAACATAACTACTGATTACAGAAATAATAAACACAAGAATGCTTTCTCAACATTACAAAGGCGCATGTAAGGGTTTGATGCATCTGCAACGTAGGGTCATAATGGCTGGTGGAAAATTCATTAGCAAGACGGATGTTAAAGTGACGTACCCAAACCCTTGCATTTTATGCTCAACCATTCACAATTTCACAGTGCATTAAATACTGACAAGATTTTCAACAGCATTGCAGGGGCTGTTTAAGCCATTAACACCCAGGCTACAGGCTACATCATGTCCAACGCACTCCGGCAAGCTGCCAAGAAACAACCCGAACTGTTTTACATACTTAGTGCGAGGTAAGGCTTTGCCCACACCCGCCAGTATGTGGTAACCGGTATCTGTGACTGTGCAGGAAGTTGTCAACTTAGTTCTAAAGATTTAGGCATCTGGCACAACAATATGGTTGTAATTTTCCATTCCAAAACCTAACAGGGCTGGGTTGACTGCACAGCCATACGTCACCAACTGCACACGGGATGCTTAGTCTGGACATTTTAATAAAGGCTGTGGATCCAAAGAAGACCCCGTTGCTGGTAATATGTGGGATCTGAGGTGCTTGGGCTGCATACAATCAGGTGAAAAATGGGTAAGGAGAATGAATGTTGAATGGCTTCCCATCCCTTACAGTTGAGTTCATGTACTTCAATTTATCAAAATCAACACTTCCTCCGAACCAACGTTACCAAACCAGAACCAACCAGAACGTTAGTTATAAAGCTCAACTGCTTCCAGATTCTATCACAGAAAAACCAAAACCCACGAACAACCTGATACTTGAGGAGTGAATGGACATGGAGCCAACCATCCTGCTCAGCACCATGCAATAAGTATGCACAGGATGTGGGACAGCTATGAAATTAACACACATATACTGGCAATAATTTGGCAAGGTTCCACATTTAGTGCAATATAGAATACTGATCTATCTCACACTCGCTACCAAAGTACTTAACTATGAATAGAACCCACACCATACCCTGTCCTCTTTAAAAAAGTGCTTAATAGAACTTACGATGGGAAGCAGACGCTTGCATCAGACAGCTCTCCTTCCTCCAATTCACACGTGTGACTGTGCCTTGGAGTCTTCAAATCTGAAATAGAGGCTCCTGACTTCGAAGTTGACTGATGCTTGTCTTTGAGCCTCGAGTGAGAGGAAGATAGTTTGTTATTCGACTGTCGGCCATCTGAAATGTTTGGGGATTTGGACGGTCGACTCGACGTTGGCCAGCTTTTCTTGGACGAGGGCGTAGACCGATGACTTTTATGAGGAGGAGATCGACCAGGTCGTCGCTTATCGAGTCGGGCTGTTGGGCGGTCTTTGAAACATCGTGGCAAACTTCCTTGATCCCAATTCCTAGGCCCCCAGTGACCTCGTTGCCGATGTGTATCTCTCATTGGCGTTCGATGCCTTTGCTCTCGATTTGTCGACCAAGACCGAGCCACTTCTTTGTGGGAAATACGAGAGGGGGAGCGACCTCTGCTGCGATCTCGAGAGCTGTGTCGAGAATGTCGCCGATAATCCTTGTCATCCCTACTTGACCGACTTCGTTTTCTAGATGGAGATTCGCTGCTGCTGACGCTACTAGTTGTCTTTCTCTTCCGACTCGAGTAGACCTCTACACCTCCTTTTGTTGTCTTGGTGGGTTTGCTTGGTGTGCCTGGAAGTTCGAACAGGTTGAAAAATGGACTCATCCGAAGCGAGTGATCAACCATTTTGTCATCCCCAGCTGCCAGGGAAAACGAATAGGAATAATTGTCCAAATCGCTTTTTTGATCACTTGCTCGAGGCTCCTTTAATTCTGCTTGTGGCACTGATTGGGGTGAATTAATGTCAGTGACGATTGGCTCAAGCTTTATAGTGTGATCTTGTAAACTCTGACTAGTCGAAGGTGGTATTGCAGTTAACTGAGCCCGCAGTATTGAGTTTTCACCTTCAATGACTCTGACTTCATCCCCATCTGATTCAGACTTTAACACAACAGAACTTTTACTACTTAGTTTCTCATCCTCTTTCAAAATGGTCGAGTTGAGAAGCCCTTTTTGCTCGTGGCCCTCGGCAGAAACACGACTGCTGTTCAGTGAGGTTTCTGGATTCTGTTTCATGGACTTCTTATTCCCAGTTTTCTTCTGAGAGGCTAACTGTTTAGAAGAAACGAGTTTCTTGGTTTTTGATTTTGGGGGGAGCCGAGAGCTGTCTTCAGAGTCTGATGCACTCTGGCTGTACAGTGACTCCTTAACCTTTTGAAGGCACTGTTTAATAAGTTCAGAGCAGTCGATTTTCTCTAGAGATTCCTTCTTCTTCGACTTAGACCTCGCTTTACTTGGTTCTTGTTTAGATTTGACTTTCAACCGAACTTGAGGAGTTTTAGACGCTTTGAGGGCCTTCTTTGACACTGAGGAATGGATAGCAGGCGAAGGTTTCAAGTTGGGTTGAGGTTCAGGGGCTTTAGCCGGTGTTGTCAATTGCTCTTCACGAGGGTGGTAGAAGCCTAGGTTCTTAGTTTGCTGAACGTCAGGAGTCGGCGGAATCGTAGGGGTGAGGAGGACACATTGACCTATTCGCGTCTCTTCGCTGATGATTTTCGACAAAGGGGTCATTTCAACAGGAATCGGCAAAGTGGTTTTTGCGGGAGTTTTTAAAGCCATGATTCCAGAAATTTTTGGAGGGTTAATGGGGGAAACGTCTTTTGATGACTCAACGACTGGTGACTTCTCACTAGACTCTGTAGCTCGTTGTTGTTGCAAGGCCTCTTCAGTCTCAATCCTTGCACACTCTTTGATCAAAGGTTCGATGGAAAGAGCCGATGATGGAGTTGGGGGAGTGGATGAATCAGGGCTCAATTTAGCTTGAGGAGGAGTATAGAGGCCGGAGCAAGGGATTGGTTTAACTGACTTGGTTTGAGACACGTCTTTGGGGGATTTAGAAATCGGAGAGTCTAACGTGGAGCTGTTTTCATCGCGAGATGATGGAGGATCCTTTGAGTAGAGTTTCTTGATAGTCGAAGACGAAATTCCAATGTCACCAATTTCTAATCCTTTGCTGGGGCTTTGGCAGGGAGATTTGGATATTTTGGTCCTGTCAGGGCTTCTGTTGGTGCTCAGACTGGCGCAACTTATGTTTGTCAAGTCTTCCTCCCCAATCACATCCAACACATCTCTCTTGATTCGACTCATTATCTCTTCATCACTTTCTGAATTACCATTTTTTTCTTGGGCTTTAACCAATGAGTCTTCATTATCTTCTTTAATTGGGTCTAGTGGTTCCTTTTCAGAGCAAACTGGCTTCCTCTTGAGCCCAACAGACGTTGGTATGTCATCTTCTACAGTGTAAACACGACGAAGGTCAGCGTCCCAAGCTCTTTTTTCTTTCTTAGGAGGAGATTTGAACAGCTCACTCCGCTTGACACTCTGCAACTTGAAATCAGCAGCCATCTTCATGATGTCTGGGAGGCGACCAAGTTCAGAATCCTTTCGTTTTGGAGAAGACAGAGACCTTCGAGGTTTGGTGTTTTTAGGAGGAGTTTCGAATTCAAGAGCTCGAATGTGAGAGGCTTTTCGAGGAGTGCTGAGGCTGAGTCTTTTGTGAAGCTTCGCTTGAGGCTCACCAGTTTGTAGAGGGGTCGCATCGACAGCTATCAACACCTTCGACTGCTCACTTGATTCAGATTTGGAGGCTGGAGTAGTCGAGTCGGACGTAGAAGAACTGACAATCGGAGTGGAAGAAGTCGTAACTGTCATCGTAACTGGCGAAGGTTGCGAAGTCGTTACAGTATCTTGTGACAACACGGACACAGTAAATGTTACCGGAGCTGCATCATTGCTATTAACATTACTTTCTGATCCGTCAATATGTTTGACGCTTTCTTGACTCATGGCCACAGCCTGGATTGTTGGGGTGTTTTTACATCCGCTGAAATTTTTGAAGGTCCCTCGTTTCCCACCTCGTGTACGAGCTCCTCCTATTCGGATTGGAGTGGCTGGCACTGGCCGGGGCAGCAACGGTGGCAGAGATTTAACTGAAAATTGTAAAATAATCCAATTAATCAACAAAGGCGCTGATTTTCTTAACGTCTTAACAGAATGCATCTTCAAGAGTCGACTGTTCAATGTCCTTAGCTTTTCTTAACAATGGAATCATCTGAATAAAAAACTACCTCGTGTTCTAATCTCAGGGATATTCATCCATTTTGTTGGGGCCATTCCAACTCCAATTTTACCACCTTTCACTACTCTTAATCCAAACTGCCTCCTATCGCCAGCATCGATATCATGAAAATTCTGAATGGAGTGACGCTGCTTCAAAGCGCCCTTTTCTCATTTTGCTTCTTCCTTCTTGGGATTTCCCCTTCCCCATCCTCCTATTCAAGTTTCCTAAAATATAACACACCAGTTCTCCGTCAACAGCAAACCAACTTTAAAAACCCTCCTCGTTAGATCACATGAACTCATATTTGTTTCATTTACGCTAGTACAAATTATCTAAAATGGTCCCTGACATCTTGGTAAAAAGAGTGCCCAGAGTCTCAGACCTATGGGCAAGCGTGGGAATGTCCAAAGTTCGTAGGAAGAGGTCATTCAGAGGATTCAGACCCAGCTGGCTTCCCTGGAGAGCGGTAAATCACAATATGACCATATCCTCGTAATATGTAGCGTGACAGTATTAATTAGAACAACATTAGTTTAGAATCACCTTTTATATTCTTCAGAGCAGGTGAACTGCTCGATAGGCTGTCACCCGGTGGATGCTGGAAGGAGGTGACTGAAGACTTAGAAGTCGTTGTAACGACCTGAACTGGTACTGTAAGAAAAGCTAATGTTAATAGATAATAGTGAAGGTTCTAAAACAGACTTTATCGCATCAAAAAACTGCCATGATTGATTTACGAGAAAACCCTGCCAACACAAGTGCAAACATGTTAAAGGCAATGAAATTGACACTTACCAGATTGAGGGAGACTCGTTATTATCCTGATAATAGACGACTGCCCACATTTACGACCGTTTGACCTGACAACACGAGTGACAGGCGTCAGTATGGTGGGTCGAGGAACTTGAATACGAGAAAGTGACGTAGGGATTGGCGTACTGGTTGAATGTGTCGTCAAAGATGGTGATGAAGTAGATGTGACCATCGTTAAACCTGTCGTCCCTTGTACAACAACAGTGGATGATGGTACCGGAGTTAAGGTGCCTGAAATGGCAGTTAAAGGGACCAGAGAAGTTAAGGGTACAGTCAACCTCACAGGAGTGTGGGGAGCTGGTCCCACAGTCGGTTGTGGTTTCATCATATTGACTGGCTTCATTGTCTGCAGTGGAGTCAACGTTTCAGAAGAGTTTGTAACTGATGGTGACACCAGTGGAGTATACAAGGGTGTGGAAATCGCTGACAATAATCCAGAACTGCGCATCGCGCTGTTTAGTTTGTCTGGTTGACTCACGGGATCCTTCGAATCGGGTTGACTTTCAAGATGAGGTGATACGTCCAGAACATTTTGCTGACTAGTTGTTGAAGTATCATTTTTCCTGAAAACAACAAAGCGAAGTCGAATAAATTGTTTTGTTTGATGTTCTGCACTTATTGTCAAATATCTCATGTGGAGAATGGATGTAAGATCGTACGTTTCCCTATTGGTAGACCATTCCAGAAATTTTTACGTTTCATTTTAATTTCATAGCAGTAAAAAGTGTATGCATCAATTATTTGATTAGTTTCAAGCGGCAGTAGAAGGGTGAGAGAGGGTATACTACACGAGTTGCGGAGCGCAACAAAAAGAGTTTGCTTAACTAGAGCCACTCACTCTATTTCAGCATCATCAGCGGTGTTTACAACTTCTGCAGGTCCTGAAAAAGAATAGTTATCACTACAATGTAATAAAGCCAAGAACACAAAGCTGGAAGGTGTTGTGGCCATTACTCACACCTTGATGCAGCACTCCCCTTGTTAATACTTACACAGATCCAAAAAGTGATCAGTCACGCTAATTGGAAGAATTTTAATAACGAAATGTCCAACTGCGTGGTACGATTCAAGCAAAATATTCGAGTTGATAGTGAGAAAAGCGCCTGCACAAGTGGAATCGTCTCTTCACAACTTTGTTTGCCTACTCCACGCGTTTCAGAGACTCCTTTCCAGTTATATTTGAGCTGCTTGAGTGGCCAGGTGAGTGCACAGCCCTTCCAGAGAATACAACATGAATAATTGTCAAACACCATTTGGTTTGAGAGGCTACTGGACTCAGTCGGATTTTACTTGAGTACCCAGCCTCAGAAGTTATTACAAAGATATGACAAATCAAGGATTAGAGAAAAACTAATGGCGACTTACCAACAAGCTCATCTAACATCTGCTGGAAAATAGGGTCTTGCTCCGTGGTGTTCACGATTGTTTCAACTATCTTCTTCTCAAGGATCCTCTCGAGTGAATCGACTTCGCTTTTAGTAGCAACGGCTTTGTTGATGTTCTCGGCCAACTTCTCGTGGAGAGCTTTGTTTTCCAGCAAAACTTGAAGAGCGTGGGGCTGCTAAGAACAAAGGGTAACCTTATATGCGGTGCTCATTCAACACGAAAGCGAAAACAATGAAGGGAACAACAAATAAACAAACGACCGTCAAGTTGGTAGGTCATCCAGTTTCCTAGGGCCAGTAAACACACCAATTTTGCGAGTGTTGTCATTTTGACTACATTCTATCACGCTATTTGACTGTGAATAACTTCACCTTAGACTCTATAACGACTTCTTATAAGACGGTACTTCCATTCTAACGAAACTGTTGATTCTAGATAAGAAACTTTTTCTGTTTCACTAAACCTCAACCCTACTCTCGTTGGAACGCAAACACCAAATTTTTATTTTGAGTCAGAAGGTAACCGAATACACAAAAAACAGTTCAACAATTTCGTGTTGTAGACGTTTTCGTGCAAGTTTTAGAATATCTGTCAGAGTAGTGTCAAGAATCCTTGCAAAGCACGTAACGTCTTGATTTGCCTTCAATAAAATTCATATCAGTTATAGTCGTCGGATTTTAGGTGGTTTGTTATATAATCCAGCTAAGCCAGTAGTCGGCTAACGTATTGGCTAAAGAGCCAAATATGTAAATTAAAACGATTTAACAAAATTGAGAGCCAAACCTGTTTGTAAATGTAGTAAAGATTTATCATAATTTTAGAGATTCATTAAATTATGGGTACTTGAATAAAACTTGATTTAATATTCAATAAGGACTTCCTTCATTGATAAAAAAATAATTGGATATCTAGTAAAGCATCCATATAAACTCTACTTAATGCGAAGGATGTTCTAGCATCTCCTTTGAATGTTTGCTCAAGTCTGGTTCGTAGGTTGTTGTTTTTAATTTTTGGCACATTTCCAGGTTCTCATCTATGAGACGACTTCTTAGTTTGTTTTAAATAAGATTAATACTTGAAAAAAGATTGTTTACATGAATAGGTTGAGCCGAAAAGGGAAATAACTGCAAACACGAGTTTTTTATGCTGATCATATGCACCCGGAATACTATTTCAGGCGTTGAAAATGATCATGTCTTCCTTCTCCAGGTTTTTCAAAGCAGACCACTTGTGTTGAGAACTTAGTTCACATTTTTTCTTCTCCAATCTGTCCAAATCAACACAAAGTTGTTGAAGTTTAGAGCGTAGGATATTCATGCCAGAGCCACACTCAAGAGTTCAAAGAGCCACACTTTGCCAACCTCTGAGCTAAGCTGAGCGCATTGCTGTGCTGTTTGTGCACCTGTACGTGTGCAGTGATTTTTAAAATAGCCAACAATATTCCAACAAATTGTTGATGTGAGTGGTTGGCTAATTGGTAGTAAACTGTTATTTTTTTAAAGATGGTGAATTTGTGTGGACTAAGTTGGCAGCTCTTTTAATAGTGTTTAAATTTGCGCAATCGAATTGGCACACTTGTCAGCAGTTCTAACTGGGCATATTGTGCATCCATTACCAATCGTCACCTTTAGAGATTATGGTGAAATCCACATAGATCAACGTACAATTGTGGAAGTGTGAAAGTCAAGTCGTCAGGACGAGGGGCGCCCCTGAACCACTGTCTACACTTGAACGAGGTAAGCTGCCATGAGTTTAGGTTCTACCATCTCCAATTGGAAAGGAAAAAATATATCTTTTTTTTTTTTTATAGCTCACTCGTTTGAATACCCAAAAGCCGTTTTTAACTGTCGAGAGGACAGTTCAGCTTTCAACTCAAATCACGACACTGCCATGAAAAACTTATGTGCCATACAGAGAAGTTGTGATGCTGATCTAGCAGGTGGATAGAAAACGATTATATTATAGTTGTTGCTTACATTTTGGGAAAGCGGGGGGACGATGTCTTCAGCTAGTGGCAAAGGGCTGTCGCCAGTTGAAGATCTTGTATTTGCCTCATCAACGCTTTTATCAATTTGCTCATTTGTAGTGCTCTGAAAAGGAAAACGCACCATTAATGTAGTTCAACTACTTTCCCGTGGCAGTTGGACCATGAAGTGTTGAAGGAACTCTGGCATACAAGCACAGTATTGTAGTAGTTTGTTATTGATGCGTCAACAGTCCTGGTCTTCAACCTCGAGAAAGAAACGACAGCTAATTGGGAACAAGAAACTCAAGAGGTAAGGGACGATTTCGAGGTTTCGTACGTTCAGCCATTTTCTGACGCCCAGCATGAATTTGATTCAGTGGTTGTGAAGCACGAAGAGCATTTGGTAAATGATTGCCTATCCCACGGAAGCACATGAGTGTTGCATCCACAGTGACTTTGTTGAGGCGTTTGAATAAACTTGCAGAGAATTCTGTGTCAGGAAGTTAATGGGAACCTGTGAGACTACTACTACTTCACTGCGACTTGTACTGAAGAGGCTCTGTTACCTTTCTTTACTTGGGAGCCACAAGTCCTAGCATTCCCAGAATGCTCCTGTTCCACGAAGCACTGTGACGACCAAATTTCAATGGAATTTCTGCAGAGGCTATAGAACTGCCTAAATTGATAACTGGACTATTCAATGCGTACCTGTAAGGTGACCTAGCCTAATTTTTCTCCTTGAGGACAAGACAGAATAGAGTTAAAAAAATAGAAATTTGTAAAGAAGTAGCCCATTTTTGTAGGGATTAGTGACTGGGGCTCACAAGGAGACAGAATTCTCGGAGCAAGGGTCAGGCCTTATTAACATGAGTTACGACACTCAGTTGCATACAGTGATGCCCTTAGCATCGAGGTGTGGTATAGCAATAACACTGATTAAAGCGTTGAACCACACAACTTAATCATGTGCATATCAATACGATGGGTCCTCGTTTGCCAAAGATACAAGTGGTCTCTCGCTGTCTAATACCAAACACCCTTTTAGTGAATGTGAGTGGGGCTGAAGTTCACCAAAGTAGTGTGAACTAACAATGAACCAGCGAAGTTTCTGGACGATCTTCTGAGTTTCTCACTCAACTGTGTGGCAGTCTTGCCAGGATAACAGAAAACACGTTCAGACTGGGCTACTTCTGAGGGCTATTGGGAGGAAATGAAGTAAACATTTGGGCAAGCTCTCTATGGTAACAGCAACACTGTCAAAGAAAGGCTACAGAGCAGAGAAAAAGGCCCTCGAAGTGGGCCTGTGTATATCACGCAAGCTTGGAGCAGTCTGTCATAATTGTCTAGAAATCACTGCTTCACTATACTCGTTGTGGTTGTTGCTGGTTCATCACCATCGACCAGATGACAACGAAGCCTTAGCTCTACCTGCGACAAGGCCTGGCAGAAGCATAGGGAATTAGAGGAATGAGGAAAGTGGACAGCAATGCGGCAAATAAGCTTCCACAAAAAACAAGGTTTCAAAGTTTGGGTAGTGGTGCAAGGGACTCATGATGAATCTGCCGGGGCCTTGTTTTTTTGTCCATGTGGTCTTAGCCTTTTTCAGAAACGTGCCAAAATAGAAAACAACTAAGAGAATCAGTTAAAGGTATGCCACTTTCAACCACTAAGACACCATCAGTACCACTCACAAAGTTTGTTTCAAAAAGTGATTTAAATCTACCTTGAAGGTGATCAATCGAAGCTAAGAAATCATGCTTCAGGCATAATGAACGGTTCACTACTAGAGCCAATTTTTTTTCACAACCCTCCATATTCTACTGCAAACTGTGTGTAAGAGTTATACTACGCCAGAAGGATAGTAGAGTTCAAATAGTCATATACACTGAAGATGACACTATCTACAGGGTGTCCAGTGGCAGATTTCAATGTTTGAAGAACGATTTTTAAAAAACTACACCTTTAATGGAAAGTTTGTTTGTTTTAATTAAATCATGACTTACGAGGATTTCATTTTTTAAAAACCACGTTCTCCAAATGGCGGCCATTGAGGCTGACACACTCTTCGAGTCTAGCACGCATATTTTCAAAAACGCGTTTACAGAGTGCGTGGGGAATCTTGTTGACTTCAGCTCGAATATTTTCTTTAAGTTGTGGCAAATTGCTGGGATTCGTTTTGTAAACGAGAGATTTTAAGTATCCCCATAAGAGAAAGTCGCAAGGGCTTAAATTGGGTGATATAGGGGGCCATGGTACGGCACCGTTCCGGGATATGTTGTTTTTTTTCAGGAAATAACTGCTGCATCGCATGCATGAACACATTAGCAGTATGAGCTATGGTCCCGTCTTGCTGGAATCATGTGTTCCGGTTGAAACATGAACTACTATGTGTGTGTGTTCTAGTCTAAAAAAGTCATTTAACATCTGGGCATATCTCTCTGAATTGACAGTCACAGTTTGGCCACGTTGATTTTCGAAGAAATAAGGCCCTATGATTGCAGATGCACTTATGCCTGTCCGTGGCTACCACTGGTGTAGGTCCTGGTTTGGGTCTATTTATTGTTGAGTCTGTAGCTCTGAACCTTGCTACCCATGGCTGAATAAGGTTGATTGATCGTCCATCATGTAATCGACGAATGCTGTAACGATGATTAAATCAAAGGCGTGCTTGAGGCAGCGAAAATCCATTCAACATGTACGCCTCGATGGCAAAAGCGCGATGCTCTCCGCTCCACTGTTCCATAGCTACTAAAAAAATCCGCAACGCAGGCGCTACTAACGACGACCCCCGCACCCCTCTACCGTGATGCGTTCAGAAATCACGTTCGTTTAAACTTTGATCTCTGCCACTGGACACCCTGATGATGATATCGAATTCCAGACATTTTATTAATCGAATTGTCATTATTTCATGAAATTTAACGCTACATGGTTACTATACAATATAAACCAACATCATAAGTACACTTAGCACTGTATCATCCATTACAACCTTCTACATTGACAATAAAGCAATCTGCATCTCCAAGCCAGTCAAGTAGCACTTATTGCCCATTCCGAGTGCTCAATTTCATAACAGTTTATTCAATTAAACAATATCATGAGCTTACCTGATGACTTACTGGTACTGAAAATCTCAAATAAACTGGTCTGCTGACGTTGTCATCGTTGGTTAAGCAGAGTTTGAGTATTAATTTTAATTGAAGCAAAAGTTCTTCAATGCCAACATTTTTTATTGCAGTATCACACTCAACGCTTTTGACTGTAACAAACAATAATGCGTTATCTTTAATCGCGGAAAAAAACAAAAACATTAAAATAATGCCTCAATAATATTAAATCGTCTAATATTGTTAGACCCACGCATGTATGTAGATGCGAAAGGAAGACCAAAGAGGAAGTGGGACCTGACACAACTGACTTGAGTGGATACCACACTTGACAATGGAGTCAATGAAGGGACGATGAAATTAGGATGATCCAAGAGCAAACGACGGTCCAGCATTTAGAACTCCACAATAATATTAAGGTGGCACCAGCTGAAGATTGGGAGTTTTGCGCATAGAACCATATACTTTTCTTTGGTTAGTGCACCTCTATTTTTTGTTGGGTTGTCATAACGAATGATAAGCAATTGCACAGCTAGCCCTGATATACAGTTCATAGACTGCGTCAGTAGCTCGTTTTAGTACAAGTCTCGATACTGTAAAGCTCAGCTCTTTATCCAGAGGTGAAGTACATATGTGTTGACCAAAGTACAACTGTGTCAACAATAGGGGATTACTGTTGTACCCATACTTATTCATCGTGCCATTGTGATGTAAGAGTTATGGTAAGAGCAAGCTTTCAGACATGTCCTACAATTCCAGCAGAGGGTTCTACAAGTACTACAGCCAGAGGCTGTAACATCCCATTAACCTGCAGAACATCTTTTGGCGAATTACATCTTACAATACTTTCAAAATGACAAGAATGTAGTCTATATTCTGTCATTGAACTGCAGACAATATTGTCCATTTTGCACACAAGCAAAACTAAGTAAATGGACCATACCGAAAGAAGTGACTTCAGTGAGAAGATCGAGAATTTCGATGAGACTTAATCCAAGAACTTTAGTGTTGAACTGGCGGCCTTTTGCAACAAACATGACGCACTCCTTCAAATGTTGAGATGTCTCTAGGAACAATTTGGCAGCATCGGGGCACCCAACTTCAACTAAATACCCTGCAAAACACATAAACTACATGTATAAGATAAAATTGTTGATTTCACTTAGAATTTGTGACAATTAATTAAAAACTAAATTGTTCACGTATTGCACTGTGTCTAGGCAATGACGCTAAATAATTTGTGAACAATAAGACAGATAAACAACAAGAAAACAAATAGCTTGGCTCACTAAGCATCCACAAACACTTCTATAATTGCTTTGGAATCTGTACTCCAGCCTGGAACATGATTCTTAGCACTACATCTCAAAACTGAATTATTCTGAAAGTATTTGCTGGTTTGCGAATACAGCACTGAATCCTCTGCGTTCTTTAACCTGAAGAGTGGAAGAAGATCTAGTAACCACCAGGCATCAATAATATTTTACTTAAGCGTATTTAAAGAAACAGAAATATGATATGTGTGCAGAAGAAAATCAGCCTCAGTCACGAACACACATAGGATTCAGAGAATGAACCAAAAAGGGTACCTTAGTCATTTTACAGTATAGGGCAATACAACAAACATCATACTTAGGGCAATAGGTAAAGATCACAGCAATGAATGCTGGTGCTCCACCCAGGGAAAGACAGTCTGAGACTCATCTGCAAGCATTTCAGTATCAGCACTCATTGCAATGCCTAATCTCCTTCAATCATTCCTAAACGAATCTTAAACAAGGAAGCTGCCTCAGTCCTCTAAGCACCCTTAGGGAATTAAAGAAATTGGGTTATATCGGTTACTAGAAAAAGAAGATAGAAAATAACGGTTACTCTAAAAAAACAATAAACAAATTACTAAGACAATATAACTCCAAAACAAACGACTCAAAAACAGAAAATACACAGACTTTAACAAGACGCTGCACATTCACGTACACAGGACCACAAATATACGGAATAACTAATATCCTCCGAAAGGAAGGTATACAAATTGCATTACGTACGGACAACACACTTAGAACCAAACTAACTGCAAAGACTGAAAATACAGACCCACTCGACCAAAGTGGGGTGTATAAAATAACTTGTACTTGTAAAAACGCATACATAGGACAGACAGGACGAAAAATACGGACCAGATACTCAGAACACATTAAATCTCTTAGTAGGAACAAAGACGATTCAAACTTTGCCAACCACCTCAAAACAACTGGACATGAACCCACCAAAATACAGGACTGTACCACCTTACTACACAAACAATACAAAGGACGAAAACTGAACATATTAGAAAACATGGAAATTTATAAACAAAAAACAACAATGGACAGATCATAAATGAACAAATCAACACAAAATGCGACACCATATTCACACCACTCAAAACACTACACAAACGAAAACAACCAACTGACGGATTTACAGACCACCCTACACAAAAAAGACTTAAATTCCACAATTGACAGACCATCCAACACGTTCCATTTATCTCTAGGGGGTCTCCCCCTGAGCTACATGACCTCCTCTCCCCGCCCCTTCCCAGACGCTCCATCACCCCTTTCACCTTTCTCTTTGTATATAAAGACCACGACCAACTGACTGACTCCAGTACTGACTTAACGGCCAGAGGATGATGTCTTTACATCGAAAGCGCTTGCCACCAGCAACACACCAGCCAGAGGAGACGGACTCACCTAACAGGTACGTTAACTTTACCCTTAGGGAACATCCACCTCCAGCCAAATACTATCGTTTTATGGACCTGTATGACAGAAACTGGAAGGAAGCAGATCTGAAAACCTTGTGGTGGATTGTGTACTAATAAGAAGGGGCGTACCAATCCGCTACCTAGCTCCTTGCAGGAAGAAGATTCCTTGATAAGACGCAGATGTATCATACCAAAACTAGAACGAAAACACAACTGTGAATGAATGAGCACACTTATATCTAAGAAACTATTCCGCCAGGAAGACTGTTTTATTAACTACATGAGGTATCATTGCTCCTATTTTAGCCAGTCAAGTTTCCTATGGCTGTAGCGAAGATGGCTACTTGAAGGCTGCGTATGTTTATTCATCCAAATGCGCAAATGCAGAAAGTTTGAAATTGAATGGTCACTACACAAGTATACCCGTCGAAAGAATGTGTCACACATCACACAGTCTAGAATGCAAATTCTAACTTGAGGAACTTTCTGCGTCTCATAACAACTAAAAGTAACATTTGGCTGATTCCCAATGTGAGGGCCGCGAGTAGACAAGGCTGGAACTTCTGTTCGGGATTCAGAGCTCTCTCTAGTGTCACTGTTACTGCTGCCAGTAACAACTTTTATCGATGGATACTGTCTAGCGATAGGGTTCTTTAAAATATTTTAAGCCTCGCCTTCAAGCGTAACATTTCAAATTATTTATCATTCATCCACTTCTGGCAAAACTTCGTGGATTCTGTGTTTAAATTGATTACTTCCATTTCGTGCGCATTCTTTGTTGACATTCGCGTTCGGTTACAGAAGCTCAATTTCGCGTTTTTTCATTGTCATAATACGAACTGGCTCCTTTTATTCTTTTACATCACGGCCCTGACACTACATCAGTACCAAAAATGTTATAGAAAACCACCAACCCATCCCAATGCAAGGAGAATTGGACTAAGCTGGCAAACCAGCTAGCAAACTAGGACTGAGTACAATGAAGAAGGAAGGAACGTACATATCACACTGAAAGAAGCACACAGTGAATCCATATTACCGTAAACCAGACGAGCTACTTCTGTTGGAAGGAAGCACTCCATCACTCAGAACGGGAACCAAAGACCTAAAAATCAGAACTCATTGACTAGTTTATGAAATCTTCACGGCACTGATACATTAAACGGACACTCGTTTTTCAGGGCTTTCTCAATCTGCCACTCGCGATGGGAGAAAAAAGTTCCAGTAAAACATTGAAAATTGGACAATTTGCGGACTCGGCGCGTGCTCGCTGTTGTTGAATAGGAAGAACGGAAGTCGGCATCTCATAGTTTGCTATGAGAAATTTGTATTAATGCGACCGAATTGAGACAAAAGTTTACAGATACGACGCGCTACAAATTCCTGAATACCTATTTACTCATGTTACCACTGTGCAGAGGGCTTTTCCTACTGACGCCTGATAACTAGATATGAGTATCGATGGATTCGATGTGCTGCTCGTCGATGTTCTCTTTAGATTTCATTTCGATCTAGAAGATCGAGCTCTTTTACTTGAACATCGATCTAAGTGAAACATCAATCAAGAATGGGCAGCTTTCAGAGTCAGCCTACCTGCTTTAGAGTTAATGTACAGGCCCAGTACTATCTTGATATTAGTACTAATGGAATTTTTGAGGGGCCAGTGCTGCATTAACAAGGAAGAGCCAGCGGACTCGCAATAAACTAACAGCCACGAGCAAATACAATTATGGCTAATGCAATGTTCTCTGACGAGATGGGGCTAGTTTCAATACGAGTTTACTTCATTCTGTCGTTCTTGTTGTTCTTTCAAACAGCTTTTTATAATCCATAAAGTTAGACAATTTTTCCCCCATCTGGTTCAATGAGGTAACTGAGGCTTTTCAGTTGATCAAGGTGAGGGTTTTAAAATCGAATGGTGTGTCAGGATTCTTCAGATGTCCGTTTTGTATGGTTATTCAGTGCTTCTTGTGACAATATAAATGGATATGAAGATATAAGCATATTGGCTTACTAAATACAGCCAGTCTGAAACTACCCGAAGAAACTAGTTTCTTGAATATCTGGATATTGTACCTTGTACAATCAGGTAATACAAGATATCATGATGTACTGGGCTGAAGTTAGCTACATATTTACAATCGAAACTTTGACCATTTGCCCTGAAGTTATGGGTGGTCGCAGAGATTGACACCAAACATATTTAGAATCAGGAGAGTAATATCTACCTGGGTCTTTGTTTAGTTTTTACAAATTTGGCCTAGTTCAAAATTGGCCACCTATGACTTTGACCGTTTGCCCTGAAGTCATGGATGATCCAAAACATGAATATGAAACATATTTAGAATCAAGACGAGAATATCTAAATGGGTGTTTTTCAGATTTTCTATATTCGGCCTACATATCCATCTTCTTGTTTGATTACAAATTTTACCTCTCTTATTTTAGTGTATACCTCACTTCTCCTTCTCCCTTTTGAAATTTATTCATAAATGTTTCTAGTTTCATAATCATCAGACATTTGTAACGTGTAATATACGTTTTTTATGCAGGTACGTACTGTTCTGCTATATTGATCTTGATCTCTCAAATTATTTACTAAATTTTTTACTAACCCAGGGCTAGTAATGTTTTATAAATATACTTGAAATAACAATCATTACGTACTTCAAATATTATTCGTGGGTGTCAGTTTCAAATATTCTTTTTTGCTAATTAGCACTGATGTTTTCTGATATGGACGATTATATGACAAGTTTAGCTCAGCGTGTAGTTGAGAACACCACATCAGTGGAGGAGAATGAATCTGGAATCCCAGCGGAATTGTGTCGTAGGGTATGCGCGAGTTGAGATAAGAAAACACAGAGTCGAGCAGCTACGTAACTGCATTAGATTTTATTTTTCCGGTAACGTCAAAGGTTTTGCGGATTACGTTCGCTCATCACTGTCAAATAAATCAACTTTGCCTCAAATAGGCCGAAAAGCGGAACGTATTAAAGTTCTTCAAGATGCAAATGAAATGTGCGTCGTAAACGAACTCACTATAGCCAATTTCTTGGGTTAGTGCACATTGATGCATCGAGTTGCATTAGAGGAGGAGAACTATTACATGATCTGTTACACGAGAAATTAAGACTAGAATTGCCGAATCAGGTCAGTGTGGAATGCATAATAGTTCTCCAAGGTCTACAAAAGAGAAAATCAAAGCGTTCAACTTTTGTGGACTATGGAAAATATAAACAGCCCCTGTGCCTTCGAAGGTTTAAATTCGAGGGTCGTTTGTCCGGGTTCAAACTGGCCGTATTTGTTAGTAGTACTGACCACGAGGTTCAGCACACAGAAGCGCTATCCTACCAACTAAAAGGATTGCGGCGGCGTAACATTCAAAAACAATTAAGATGCGTTTTACCAAGTAAAGTACATTTGGACCAGTTCACCTCAATCGACACCCGGCTTGCCTCTGCAGGCAATTTTCAATTCACTCACCCTCTAGCGGTCATTCAAAAAGCTCGATCTGAAGAACTAGCTAAAGATGATGAAGACAAATCCGATATTTTAGATATTTAAAAAAAAATGCTGGCATCTGAAAGTATGACTCATCCGTTTATAAGAAGAATCATTTCTCCATTTACTATGTATTTATCGAGTAACGAACAGAAACGATTATTGGCAAATAGTAATGGAATAAATTTACATTTTGACGCTACTGGTTCCATCATCAGGAAACCGTACGAAAATTCAAAGCGGGCGTTTTTGTACGCTGGAGTCACTGGAACAAATCGAGCAACTATACCCATATTCCATATGATCACTAACGACCACACTGCTAGATGTATAAGGGAATTACTAAAGTTAACGTACCTGTTAGTGAGTCCGTCTCCTCTGGCTTGTGAGTTACTGTGGGCAAGCGCTTTCGATGTAAAGACATCATCGTCTGGCCGTTAAGTCAGTACTGGAGTCAGTCAGTTGGTCGTGGTCTTTATATACAAAGAGAAAGGTGAAAGGGGTGATGGAGCGTCGGGGAAGGGGCGGGGAGAGGTCTTGTTGGTCAGTCTTGTTAGTAGTACCTTAGCCGGACTGGCTGTGTTAGGTATTAAAGAAATTGGGTTATGTCCGCCAGTAGGCAAATTACTAAAGTTAACGTACCTGTTAGTGAGTCCGTCTCCTCTGGCTTGTGAGTTACTGTGGGCAAGCGCTTTCGATGTAAAGACATCATCGTCTGGGCGTTAAGTCAGTACTGGAGTCAGTCAGTTGGTCGTGGTCTTTATATACAAAGAGAAAGGTGAAAGGGGTGATGGAGCGTCGGGGAAGGGGCGGGGAGAGGTCTTGTTGGTCAGTCTTGTTAGTAGTACCTTAGCCGGACTGGCTGTGTTAGGTATTAAAGAAATTGGGTTATGTCCGCCAGTAGGCAAATTACTAAAGTTAACGTACCTGTTAGTGAGTCCGTCTCCTCTGGCTTGTGAGTTACTGTGGGCGAGCGCTTTCGATGTAAAGACATCATCGTCTGGCCGTTAAGTCAGTACTGGAGTCAGTCAGTTGGTCGTGGTCTTTATATACAAAGAGAAAGGTGAAAGGGGTGATGGAGCGTCGGGGAATGGGCGGGAGAGGTCTTGTTGGTCAGTCTTGTTAGTAGTACCTTAGCCGGACTGGCTGTGTTAGGTATTAAAGAAATTGGGTTATGTCCGCCAGTAGGCAAATTACTAAAGTTAACGTACCTGTTAGTGAGTCCGTCTCCTCTGGCTTGTGAGTTACTGTGGGCAAGCGCTTTCGATGTAAAGACATCATCGTCTGGCCGTTAAGTCAGTACCGGAGTCAGTCAGTTGGTCGTGGTCTTTATATACAAAGAGAAAGGTGAAAGGGGTGATGGAGCGTCGGGGAAGGGGCGGGGAGAGGTCTTGTTGGTCAGTCTTGTTAGTAGTACCTTAGCCGGACTGGCTGTGTATAAGGGAATTCTTCGCATTTTACAGGGAACTTTGGTCACATTCTAAAAAGGCTTTTCCAGTTAAAAGAGTAATCGTTGACTGGTCATGGGCATCTATCAACGCAGTTATAGCGGCGTGGAATGAGAAGAGTGTGAATGCATATCTGAATGAAATATTCGAATGTTTAACATCACGAACAACTCCCTCTAACGGTTTGGTATTAGTACACATATGTGATTCTCATTCGATGAAAACGTTTTCCAGAAACGTAGAACGTAAGACCACAGGGAAAAAGGGAAGGACCAAGCGGTTTATTCATGAAACAATGTCTACCTTAGCGCATACTAAAAGTTTGGAAGAACTTGAACGCTTATATTATTTTGTGAAAATTTTGGCCGGACAAAATAAGGGCAGTTCATTAAATAATTCGTTACAAGTATTGGCCCGTGCTTCTTCCCAAAATAAAATTGATGACTGTTTTATCACATATTTACAAAACGAAACTTTCACCATTACCGACGAGACTATCGGTGTTGATGCACTGACGCAATCATCATTTGGTTCTGCTTTCAATGAGGTGTATGAAAAGGCTGTTGCCGATCTGAGTAAAGAATGTATATCAGAAGGGGAACCCAACGAATATAGAGCGGAGGCCTATCTTCATTATCTGAGGAAACACGTAATGCCTTATGCACCGCTATGGACTTGCTTGGTTTCTGAAAATCACTTTACGAACGGTGTGGTTGAAAACCATTTTAAACAATTGAAGGATTCGTGTTTCAACCGGGAAACGGATTCCAAGGCGGGCAGAATAATAAACGGCCTGGAGAAGTTTGTCAAATGTACCTTCACAAAAGTGTCCATTCCAGAACCAAAAGTGTTATTAAAAAAGAGAAAATCCAACATGAACGAGGCTGGAAATATGCTTGCCGAGGAAATGTAGGAGAAGAAAAAAATCAAAAGATCAAGTTGCTATCAAGATGGCAAGTTGTTAAAAAAATTAGCGGAGTCTTCTAGGAGAGAAAAATCTATAACCCGATTACCCAATGGAGTTATAAAGATAGTAGAGTATTACCGAGCAACCAATACTCCCAGACAATTTGCTGTAGGGGTTGTTAGGAAGTGGTCAACAGAGGAACTTGCCTCAACATTACTTTATGTTGAGGACTATTTAACGCTTTTTGATCGAGAGTTTCTCGCAAACTTTGCAATCGACTATTGCGCTAAGATCATTATACACCGAACGAAGGAAAGAACAAACCGTGTCTGTTATTTTGACTGCGAGATATCAGGATACTTGATTAACAAAGGAAAAAGTATAGGGAATACCGATTTAAAAAAAAAAGAAATAAGCGGTAAAAGCATTTTATTCTTTCCGTTCAATGTGGGAGGTTGTCACTGGGTCTTGCTATTTGCAGATGTTGAAAGAAAACGAGTATATTACCTGGATCCAGCCAGACGCTCCAACTCAGAATCAAGCAAAATTGACAAGTATGTGACGAATTTCAAGAAATTTTGGAGAGAGATAAACGAGAACAATGAGCACTGCTGGGATATGAGTATGGGATTGGAATACCCAAGGCAACATGATGGCTTCAACTGCGGAATATTTGTATTGAGTTACATAAAAAAGATGGTATACGAAGGTATCATCACCACGTGTGCAATTGATCCAGCAGCCGAACGAAAATGGTGGCAAATCAAATGCCTGAAATACTCCCTACCTATGGAGAATAGATGCCTTCATTGCGGGCAAGAAGAGTTAACAAGACAAACCTTATGGGTGATGTGCTCATCTTGTGACCGCCAAGCACATTTTACCTGCGTGACATACCTCGAGAAAAGCTAACCTGAATTGAAACAGCCATACACCTCGTTTATTTGTGACTTGCGTTCCCAATGGCACACAATAAGGTAAAAATACGGAAATTTTAAATGTTTCGAGCCACAATACAAGACCAGACATCAACAGATGCCGAATATTCGTCTCCAGCTTCTGAATCAGTTTCATATTCATGTTTTGGATCATCCATGACTTCAGGGCAAACGGTCAAACGTTATAGTAGGTGGCCAATTTTGAAGTAGGCCAAATATCGAAAATCTGAAAAACACCCATTTAGAGATTCCCGTCTTGATTCTAAATATGTTTCATATTCATGTATTGGATCATCCATGACTTCAGGGCAAACGGTCAAACGTTATAATAGGTGGCCAATTTTGAAGTAGGCCAAATATCGAAAATCTGAAAAACACCCATTTAGAGATTCCCGTCTTGATTCTAAATATCTTTCATATTCATGTATTGGATCATCCATGACTTCAGGGCAAACGGTCAAACGTTATAATAGGTGGCCAATTTTGAAGTAGGCCAAATATCGAAAATCTGAAAAACACCCATTTAGAGATTCTCGTCTTGATTCTAAATATGTTTCATACTCATGTTTTGGATCATCCATCACTTCAGGGCAAACGGTCAAAGTCATAGGTGGCCAATTTTGATCTAGGCCAAATTTGTAAAAACTAAACAAAGACCCAGGTAGATATTACTCTCCTGATTCTAAATATGTTTGGTGTCAATCTCTGCGAGCACCCATAACTAACTTCAGCCCAGTCATGATGTGTATGCTTCAAAGTATCACTTTGTGTAATATTAGCACATAATTGCAATATCCATCATCAGTCACGCTCAAGAAACATGAATAACTTTCGATTTATTAGAGTAACATTATTCAAAAGAGTCTTAATTACAGTTCCATAAATCACTAGCAACTTATTGAAACAACGAAATTCATACGAATCTTTTCCATCTTTGAAGTCCGAGAAAGGTGGATATTTCGGTAGGTGGCGCACACGTATTATTATTACTAATATGACGCTTTGCCGCGTACAGCAAGTACTATGGAAGAATATCGATCTTCAATTTCAATGTAATTTATGAATCGATAGTTCGGTTGAAAAAAAGGCAAAAGCATCGATGCTTGACTATCGACACATACCTCGATTGAGAACAAGATGAATTGATAACCAGTTTGGTTTACCTCCAAAATCCACTTCGGACATCCGACTGCACGGGTGCCCGCAGAGATGGGATCCCTCCATTGCGACGAGTGTGTTCTTCCGCGCATGACACCGTTCTGCTCGTAGTTCACATTTGTCTTCCTCTTTTTCATTTTGTTTGAAAGAATTATAATTAATTGATTTCGCAATATCCCTCTCTGAGAAGAAAATTTATAGGGCATGGTTGTCTAGATTAAAAGGAAAGTCAAAACTCTCTTCAATCCAAAATCTTTTTATAAAACGCGTTCATTAAATATTCACATTTTGAAACCTAATAAATCGAAAACCCGAAAAGTGTGTTCGATGGTTGTCTGTAGCCAGATATGTGGGAGAATAGCTTAGATATACAAACTCATTCTTTTTGTTATCTTTGATATGTCTTGAAGGTACGCAGACATATCACGCATTGTGCATTTTTCATAATCTTTGTTCTTGAGTCCAGAAGCAAAATGTAAGTGAAGGGTTTAAATTTTGTTCTGAACACGGGTTAAATAAGGTTGATTGAACTTCCAAAATATCTTTACTAATTAATAACTAAATTCTGCTCATTTTGAACGATGTAAAGGTACCATCATTGTTACAGCAAATAGATTTACATAAAACATCGATACTTTATTGATCGACATTCCCATTCGGACACCCGCGCAGTCTGTGAGAATCGGTGGCCACAATTATTTGTTGCTATATTTTAAATTCGCTTTTGTAAATACTATTTTAAAGGCTGGTAGCTCTTTCAAGTTACTGAAACGAAACAACGAACTTAAGATTCAGTGACTATGGAGAACATTCCGAAAGATCTGCGATCGCTCAGAGCGTGCTTGGTGTGTTCTCTTATTAAGGTGGGTTTAAGATGCTGTCATAATTCTACATTTGACAGAATTATTTTTTCTTATTCACGTTAGTGTAATTGAGTTGAATTTGCGTGGTATGCGTTGATTGTACTGACAAGTCTCACTACATAAATATATGAGATTCACAACTTAGTCCCATTACCCGCAATCTTTGCATATTCCCTTCTAATTGCGAACATTTACCGTTTTATCTTCGAATTTTATCAACAATCTTTCACCAATTTTTTTAAACTTGTAAGGTGATATTATCAGCACTCTGTCTATCATTCATTTGCTTGCAAAGACGTACTATCTTTGAACAGGAACAGTTGTTTACTACCCTTTACTGTCTTTATCAACGGCTCAAACCTAGTGCCTGGTGTGCGAACTTAGGAGCCGTTGCATTATCAAGTCTTATACGCGTTAACTAATGCGTTATCCTTGGATTTCAGACTTTTGACCAGTTCGAGTTTGACGGTTGTGATAACTGTGAAGAGTTTTTACGTATGAAAAACAACAGAGATCGAGTTTACGAGTGCACCAGTTCCAATTTTGATGGGTTCGTATGAATACTTTACCACAATTCATTGCTTGATTTGCACATTCCTCTCCCATTCCAAACGCCTGCTACCAGTCTCTCACATGTTTGTGTTTTACAGGATGATTGCCCTCATGTCCCCTGAAGATAGTTGGGCTGCCAAATGGCAAAGAATAAGTGAGTTTTGAGGTTGGCCGTCATTTTTGTGATAAGAGAAAATATTATGTCTTACATGTCGAAGCTAAAACTATTCGTTGGTTTTCAGACCGATTTAGTCGAGGGATTTACGCCATTTCAGTAGCAGGTCGACTCCCTCAGTACATCGTCCGTGAGATGAAAAGCAGAAAGATTAATTACAAACCTCGAGATGTGAGCCAGCGATGAAAGCTTTCAATTTTGACGGAAACATTCTCTGAGGCTTCACTGCAGAGGCCTTTCGTACAAGGCAGCTGTTCCTTTGTCCAACTAAAGAACCCTACTTTTACGGTTCACTGTGGACGCCCTCGAACATTTGTACGGAAAAGTTTAATTTGTATATCACTTTTTGATAGGATTCGTTCTTTTGTTGGTCTCGTGAATAAATTAAATGTCCATATTTTTAGTTTGATTTTATCCCATTTTGTTGAGTGGGACTAATACAGCTAATATCTACGATTCTTATGGGCTTGAGGAGGCAATTAAGGGCAGAAATTCAGATGATTCCTAGGGAAATCTTGCACAAGCTTGACCACAGGGAAGCAAAGATAGCCCAGATTCGCTCTGTCTCCATTAAGTTTTCGTTTCCTGTGCTTAGAAGGAATTGTACCCAGACAGTGTCAATGAAGACTAGACTCCTATTAATATAGTCAGGAGAAGTTTGGTTCCCTGAAAAGAAGAAACCTTTTTGATGAACTCCACGACGTTTTAATTTCATTCCCAAGTACACAACCTCGTTGGCACCAGTGTCTTGAGTTATCATCCTGACTCGGGTGTTAAGTTCAGTTTTGACTTTCTTCGAAACTTTATTGATCTAGAACCAAGCTTTCAAAACATTTCTGATCTTTCTGTAAGTAAAATTGTTTTATCCTGATTTATTTGCCTATGGCAGTGTGTTCATTCTTAGCTCCTGGTTTCAATGGCCTTATCCCTACATGATATACGTAGCTTGTATTTTGGTATTCCACCCTTTTGCATAATGCATTTTGATTTGATTAATTTATGTGGGCTTCAAAAAGAAATGGCGAGTTTATGGATCTGCACATTCATCCCTTGTACAGTTTGAAGATTTTAAGAGATCAGTTGGCGTTTGATTTCATAAGACACCAGCAAAGTCAAATAGATTATGAGTGGCCGCAGCCTTCGGCGCATTTCTGGAAAATGGAAGGCCCTTTACCATTTAGTCATTTGATGGTTGACAAGTAGGTTTTTTGGCGTCCATTACCAAGTGAGGCTCCTATAGCAAGCTTCTAGGCGTTCCCAAGAAATTCAGTGGCGCCTCTTAGTTCACTGGGTTCCTTTTCACACCACCTTACCTCTCAAACAGTCTCTTCTCTTGTTGGTGTGAGAAGCTCATCAATCCGTTCTTACCATTGAGAGTCAATTCAACATTGTAAACCATACATTTGTTTCGATTCCAGAGTTCCACTCAGAGCACTCTAATGTGATACCACATTGTGAATCCTACTATCTGTAAGGCTGTAAAAAAATTCAGTGCCAGTCTTTTCATCCATCCCAATTCTTCTGGAGAAGAGAATTATGAAGCAGTCAGGATGTGACATCAAGTTCTGGTTATTAAATTACGTGTATATAAGAGTAAAAGCAACATCAGGTAGCTTAGCACACATGCATAAATCATTGTAGACCAGACGGCAAACTCTGTTAAACGACAACATAGTCATAAGAGAATCACGTATCATTTTGTGGTCAAAGAGTTGAAGGGGAAAACAAAACACATATTTGCAGTTTTCTGTAAAATTACGAAACCGATATTTACAAAATGTACATTAGTTGTACCAAAGATCTCACAGAGTTAGATGTACAAAGAGCCATCGGCTGGACCGAGGTACTGAATGGAAATAAGTATGAAGTCGATCAACGTCCACACACCAAGACCTCCGAAACTGAAGAGTTTTCCGATACCCTCCTGCCAGTAGCCCAAGTAAAACCTGGAAACAATAACTCCTTACTGCAATGAATATAACAATTTATTGTCAAGTTAGGTGGTTTTATGGTGCGTTGTTTTCAATATGACGTCATACTTTCCTAGTGAGGCTTCAAACTTGTGTACACACCATGCACAATAAAATCAAATGTACATCGATAATATTCATCATTCTCAACACACGACACAAAATTCTCTCACTCACTCTCCCCCTCTCAACGTCAAACGCATTATAAACTGTACTGTTTTGTGTATTAGAAGCTGCATTAAGGCTTGTTTTATATATTTCAATGTTAACATTCGTGAGTAAACAAGTTCAGCAGTCAGTGCTGTGTTAATTTCATTGCAATGGGTGTTGATGAGCCACTGACAGCCAATGAAGGGGGTTCTTACCTACCACTTGAATACTGTGTTGGACTTAACCCTTGGCACTATCACATCATGCCCAGTATCACTGAGTGTTATCGCTCATTCTCCAGTCAGTGAAACAGAGAACAGGTTGCCAAGAACGCATTGTCCGCTCACACTTTCTCATTGTCCAACTATAATTCAAGCGTTGCATACAAAATGCTAGTGCCAAGTGCTAGATTACTTTCTTCGGGCTTCCAGCCCCCAGAAACTCATGAAAAATAGGATGATTCTGGTAGATTCATTCGAGCACAAACAACATCCAACATCAAAAGAAATTGCTGGTGTGACTACAATTTTGGACTCTACCTCTCAATTATGTCATAAGGGCTTCTCAAGAGGTTGGCATAAGAACCCCCCTTGACTGGACAGGCGGTGAATCTGAGCGGATACTTGACACACAGAGTTGTTATCCCTCCCAAATCTCAAAACGCAGCTCTCGTAAAGTTATCAACAACCTTTTTCCCAAGCGGTTGTTTGCACCTCCGCTGCATGTCGAATCTTAAGAACATTTCAGGAAGTTTGAAGAGTTCTCTGCGCTTCAAACATCAAGTAACATAAATAAGGTCCTGGAGGCAAATAGTTGGGGAATCCGAATTAAAACGCTACAAAATCGCCAACAATTGATTGGCATTCAGTACCCATTAAATCTATGTGCCAAAAAGTAATTAAAAATATCTGGTGCAACGTACTATCCAACTCACATGCATTCAACGATTTACTTCGCTCTCTCAACTAATCGAATCTGTTTTTCATTAATTTTGTATGAACATGGTAGAACACAGCTCAACGTTCAATGTGGAAACTGGTTCCAGAATTTATTGAGTAAACTGCGTACAAGCAATTCATGAGAGTATTAGGGTGATATTTTCAGGACTGTTTGTGTTCATTGTTCTGGCTTCATGGTTCTGTTCACGTTTAATTGAAGTTACTCTCATAAATGGCAATAGTATGCATTCCAGAATTTCGATGGATCTTCCTAATTACTTTACAGCCATAATTAAACTACCGTTGTGCAGGTAACTTATTGAACCAAAAATACCTCTTGTTTTTAAATGCAAGAACATGTACATGAAATTTATCAGGAAATATTCCGGCGCTATATCTTGGTTCAACGCACTTCTAAGGAACATTTATAGAGAACAAAATGTAGTTACTACTCAGTTGAGAGTTTTTCGCAAGCTTGATCGAAATTGTTAGAGCCGTTTTTGAGAAAATTGGAATACCGATAAATTAATATTCGACGAATCTCCTTTTCTGAGTTAACTTTGCTTATATCTCCGTTCAACATATATATACAGAAATAATTACACAGAACGAAATGTGGGTATGGGTGGCTAGACGACACTGTAAGATTGATCAAACCCGGTGAAGCCAGCA
This sequence comes from Pachypeltis micranthus, assembly GCA_020466155.1. NCBI lineage: Eukaryota > Metazoa > Arthropoda > Insecta > Hemiptera > Miridae > Pachypeltis > Pachypeltis micranthus. Next base: position 49,598,107 of record CM035769.1, read on the forward strand.
GTTACCCCAGAATTTACGGAAATGTTCGAAAAAACAGTATTTTTGAAACATTTTGATTTTTATCTCGGTTCAATGGACTGTCAGAGGAAGATTTATTGAGAACAATACATAGGTGTTGACTATTCAAAAATATCCTGTGAGTTAGAGCCGTTTTCGAGAAAAATGCGAAAAACCCTAGTTTTCGATACCCATCCCCCTTCCCATCGACCGAAATCGCCCATAACCTCATTTTGTTGTCTACAAACATAACGACCAAAACAAAAAAAAACCAGCTCAATCGGTTCAGCTGTTCGTACTACGGACCACGGGCCGAAATTAGGTGTTTTAGAATCAGTAGGCCTCAAAACGTAAAGATCTGCAGAAAACCCAACTTTTTATTCTTGACACGATTACAAAAAGTAAAAAGCTGCACAAAACTCGAATTTGGTTAAAATGTTGACGCTACCGTAATGGCATTCAGAACAGTTCACATAACTAAGTTAATCAAAATCGTTATGGCTATTTTCGAGAAAAAAAAGTATGGTGTTTTGATCGTAACTATAGCAAGTTGACCGATTTTGTTCCAACCCTCATTTTGCCGCATGTTTATCTGCAGGTTAGGTATCAAATTTGGTTCAGCCGTTTTCTTCCTATAACAGCGACTGACACCCCATTTGGTCAAATAGTGTTTTTTGGACTCATTACCGCCTGAAATGTGAAAATCTGAAGAAAACTCGAATTTTCTCAGTGGAATACATATCTTTCTTTCCTACTTAGTAAGGTTAAGAAAAATGCGTGAACTAAAGCTATTCTTCAACTGTTACCAATAGTGGGGTGTGGAGAACCAAGAAATATCAGTCGATGAGTTTAGGGATGTGTTAATAAGAGAACGATTCAATAAAATTCGTTTTTGTAACAGACCTGTCAGCTCCAAAGCCGCCGAGTGTGACGCTCAGAAGCATCGCTGTGGACCATCTGTGGCCTCCAGTCCAATTGCAGGGAAGTTTACGGAGGAAGGTTCTTCTGCCAAGGCAAATTATGTCGTCTCTAACGGTACAGTTAGTCCTAAAGCAGGAAAAAATGTCCTGATTAATTATTCAATCTAATCTCAAAGAGCCACTGTCAACCAATGTTAGTTACCATTGCTCTTCTCATGCCATCACCTAAGGGGTGCAATTGTCTTTGGTTTCTTTCCCCTAGGTGCCCTTTTAATAAGTTCTGTAGCCAGGTGAACTGAGACAATGGTGGTGACTACCTCATGAGATGTAATACGGCATAAAAATGGCCCACTTTTTGTATCTCAGCTTATGGTTTGGGATCCTGCGAGTGTTGACCCACACTGTCTCCATACAGAAAAACGGAGTGAATAACACCCATGGCATCTTACTCAGGCTAACAGATAGCCCTCTCACATTTACTGTGAGGTTCCAAACGGGCAGTTCCCATTGTGACAGCCCCATCTCATCCGCTGTGCACTGAATATGATAACTGGACGCTGAATTCCCCATTGTACTGACTAATGCATAAGGAGCCCCATGACGGGGGGAAGAGTTTGCTTCCTTCGTTTGGTGACAAGCACAGTTTCTAACTCCTGCATTCTAGACACCAGACTGTGAGTTCATGCACTCTTACATGCACTGCAGCACTCACTCCAGATTGATTTGGGTAGATTCCACTGTGAGCAATGACGACTGCTCATACATCATCTGCGTAACCCATGAACACTACACCTTTGGACATCGTCAGATAGGTCATGCCACTGGAGGCAACAATTGTAAACGATTCACACAAATATCCGCCATATTAATATCTTTCATCATTCGGCTGAATCAATATGGATCGACTTTGGTTTGGTTTGATAGATCTATTTGGATTTGTCACAGCAGCCTGCCAACGATTCATTCCGAGTAAACCAATAAATAATAACTTGGCTCATGATTCAGACCCATCTAACAGTTAAATACTGAATCAATCACGTAATTGAGTTTTCTTTCTCTCTTAATTTAAACTGTGCAATAAAGCATGAGTTGTGATGTCCATTGATTGATTGTTTAATGCATGCTCCTGTTTAATACTTCAGTACAGTAGCAATTGTTATTCACATCATCCAAGTGCTGACGAGACGAATTGACCCTGTGCTCAGAGTTTCATCAAGTGTGATGCGAGTCTTATTGACCTTGTCAGCCTAGACTAGTTTTTCGAGTTTTTTCCTACGAAAACTGATTATTTCCTATAATTCTAGTAATTTTTTCCGAGTTCATACCTACCACTATGTATTTGTAGAAGCAAAGCCGCCAATTCCTGGCACTCATCATCCCAAAAGGTTCCCTCAAGACAGTTCAGGGTCAACTAGTGTCGTACTTGTTTAGCCTGAGACTCGACGCCCTAAACTCAACACTACTTGAGGTTTGTTACTATCTGTAATGCAACCGTTTCTACGCCCTCTGTACAACACATAAAACTACTTTAAAACGCTCCATCCCGTATGTAATCAACAGTGTGAGGTCAATACGTATTGCCCAACACTTAACGTGTTAACGTTACAAGTTAGAGCTTAGGTTATGCCTTTAACTTTTTCAAATACTCGTTTATTTATCCTTTCACTCAATACGAAAGTAGATATTTGATCACACTTACCTAGTGCTCCCAACTTATATACAAGAGGATCATTATTTGGGTGGTAAGATTGTGTACTGAGTGTTGTATTTCAACTATTTTGAGTTTCGTATTCAACATTGTAACACCCAAGCTTGTGACACATTCATTGGTATTGAACCTAGAATTCACCCTCGAGCAGGGTACGATTCATCAAGTAACTCCTGATCATAATCTCCCCCCCCCCCCTAGAGTACACTATTAGCGTATCTCCAGTACGTTTGTAAGTCAAGCGTTACTATGAGACGCAACACTTGGGAAATGTACTTGCCCTATGTCCAGCGTGATCGTCATGGTGCAAATCACTTGCTGAGTTGCTCCAATGTAGGAGCCCCCTACCCTAAACTGCCCCAGTAGATTAAATGTTGATATACGTAATGATGCACCTCTATTCAACTTGGACTGAAATGTTATTCTACCAGTTAATTCAGTTTGACTGTCTGTTCCTGCATGTTCCCGATAGTCTGCTACAGTATAAATATGAATTAGGAATTTATTAAATAAATCCTGCGATTTACTAAACAAAGATTGAAACACTTTTAAACCTCCTGAAAATCCACAGCTGACGTTGTGAAGACGTTTCACAGTATAAAAGCAGCTGTGTTGTCAGCCAATAACTAGAATAAAATAAAGTAACATCAGTTACTACTACATACCTGTAAAAGGCGCGTGGGGAAGCCACTGAATCGCAATTCGCTTTTAGAACGCAAACGTGCTCCCAAAGCTCTGTCTGGTAGCAGTACTGGCAAGTCACTGGACGCTCAAAATGCTCCTTCCCCTGAAAAAGTTTTAGAATTAGATCAATTTTCTGTAAAATGCTTCACGCTAGAATAAATATTGGATTGATGAAAATGAACTCAGACGAACAATGCAGCGGTAGTGAGCGTGACACTTTGCGATAGTCTCATTTCCATAAACACAAGTTTCATTCATCACACAGGATATGCAGGGGTAGTTCAGTTGGTCACATCTGATGTATGGGCACAAATTCTCGGCCTGTAAAGTACAAAAAAACCTCTTGAAATCAAGAAAACGAGCCAACACATCGTAATAGTTCAATATATCGTTTTCTGTGTCCAGGCAGATGAAGTTATTAAACGTGTGTGCCTCTCTTGCAGTTGCTTCATTGTAATCAGTATTTGAACCCTCTTTCAGGGGTTCCCACACCATCTTTGACAAAAAACATTCCATTTCCCATATGATCCTATTTCTACCCTGCATTGTAAGCGTCAAAGGGTTTATAGTTTTTAGTCAGGTCATTGGATTCTGTAAGGAACTGGCTGGTCCAATTGTCCACATTGACTTCTTCCATCAAGATATTTTAAAATATGAAAAACTTTCCAGCAGTACTATTTGGTACCTTAGAGAGAACAGTAAAAATCACTGACTGTATGTGAGGCAGAGAGAGAGAGAGAGAGATGCAACATGCCAGATGTTTCCACTATGAACTCAATGGCCAAGTGACTGGCTCCACCCTGCCTAACTATCAGGGCAGTTTGCATTACTTGTTGGGGCTCGTGGATCACCCTACAGCTGTGTAATGTCTGTGTGAGACACCTTGTTACCTTGGACCAGGACAGATGCTCTAGTGCAGTACAGGAGGTGGGTTCAGACAGAATGCTGATTAGATACAAGTGAGCTTTGCATCCAGGGTATTTCCGAATTACCTAATTTCACCCTTAAATGGTAACCCTAAGTGTATAGGAGTAGGGGTTCACATAGGTCTCCCAGTTTCCTCTTCTTAGGGAAAACACTATTTATGTTTTGCCAGGCTGGAAGAAGGCCCCAAAACACTCCCCTCTTGGAGCTCGGTGAGGAAGTTGACGAAGACAATTACAGCCCTCCCCTTCCACTATATTACGATAGCCAGATTAACAGCGTAACATGGAGTATAAACGCCAGTCTACGTTATAATCCGTTCGTCACTACCACGAAGAGTTACGACGTCACTAAACTGAGCATCAAATACAATCTGAAGGCTTACCGTCGTTTTTTGAGCAGAGTTCGATGGGTCTTTGGGCTTTTCGGTTCCCGACGAAGGAACGGCTTCGTTATGGAACTCCCCTGAAAGAATTTATCGCGTAAGAAGAAGTTTTCATGAGGTAAAAGCAAAGTGAGCACTTGTGCGGCTTACCATTGTGAGAGCAAGAAGATATGGAAATAACAATGATGAAGAACGTTAATTTCAGGTACATGATCCGGATCAGTTGACTTGAGAAATTGTCATCGCCTCAGATAGCTACCAAACATCGATGACTTATAAGGTAAAATATTCAGAAAAGCAGGCCAACGACAACGCTAAACAAGTTCACTTGAGATTTACCGAAACACTTAGGACCAGTGTTCAGGAGATTGAAGAAATCTTCGCTATTAAATTAGCACAAGTGTAAAATAGAACGACTACGAACGAAAATCCCACCACACGTAAATACCCCGTATAAACATTGACAGGATGTTGATAAGTCGTGATAAAAATGTGACATCACTATTTCATGCGATCAACATCTCTTTTCCATGGTCAAATTTCAAAACCGTGTCGACGGAAAGGTCGAGAAGAAGTTGTCTTATCCTTATCATCATTCGTTTTTTCAAGGGCTGTAGAATCTCGATCGCGTTTCTTTTTCAAGTTTCGTTCTTAATTTACCACTAATTTGTTTTCACTTTCGTGTTCTCTCAATTTACGAAAATGAGTGGACTAATAAAAAATACTTTGAAGCTGCCGCTCATCAAATCTGCCGGTAACATCCTTCGTGGGCCGGCTGCCGGTGGGCACGCGGGTGCGGCGAAGCGCATGGTGTCTTCGCACAGATTATTTCATCAGCCTCTATTACAAAACTCCCGCACAATCCACTGTGGAGGTGAGTTTAATTCGCCCTAATTTGGCATGCACATAATTTTAGTAATATTCTGAGTCCGCGACGTTTATTTTCTGAGGCCGATCAGCCTTGTACTTGACTGCCCACCGTTGGTATTTCCGTCGTTTCACCACATCGTTTAACACATTGTATCATCCATTTTGTGATTCTCTAAATACTTTGTTGTGTTTAAAACAGATTGGAAACGTTCTGGGCCGGTGTTAGGTAATAAGTTATACAGCAATGAACTACACGAAAATTAATTAGTTAAATTGTATCTTCTGACTCCAATTAACGTGCTAACTGTGTTAATCAATGCGCTCTGCTAATATTCGTAAATTCTTGTTTTATCCATCAAGAATTGTGTGAGCTACTATATGTGTCGTTAATTTTAACATAAACATCTTTTCGTTTCTTCCCCAGGATCCTGTTTACTGAACAGAACTGCTGCCCAGGCCACCCCAACTGCTGGTAAGTTAGTTGACTCATTTTATTTTGGCTGATTTTCAAACTTTGGTTTTCATGATTAGAAGCTGACAAACGAGAGTTCGTTTCGTGTCATGTACAAATTACGTTCCTCAACATTGTCCTTCTGCAATAAGGTCTTACGTTCTCTTCAGTGTGAGGAGTGTGTGGTTCAGGTAATCATCCACCTTCTATCTAACTGGAATGGGGAAAAATGTTAGACATGAAAATCAATTGAGAAAGGTGCTGGAGCTCCTATCCAGTTGTTCAATGAATGCAGTAATGTTAGTTTGACCCACTCTTCATTTCACTTCCACAGCACCTTCCTTTGTTCTATAAAAAGTCAGGCGGGGAACGTAGGCAGAGTTGAAAATAGAACGCCCCGAAGGTTCGAAATAAATTGTGGCTATTTATATCGACTTAGATGAATTTTGGGGACTTCGAGAAGTTCACGCTGAACGTTCTTCAAAACCTGTGGACTTTTCTTGTGTCAGTTTGTTAATCGCTGGAAACTGATAAGCAACATTGTGAGAGTTTTCAGACTTCTGTTTTGTGAACCTCTCATCTCGAGGACAAAGGCATCACCGACGACGTCTTAGACAAAAATGGTTGATTTCTTGAAGTCTTGTGTGACTGCGTTAAGTGGTTTAGGGAGGGTAGCTTTGGGACAGTTGAGGGCAAGCCTCTAGTATTTTCTTCCAACTAACTGACGATTAGAAATTCCATCCTTATTGAGCTGTAGAGGTGATGGGATGGGGTCAAGATAAGAACAGGCTTGAAAAACTGTTTGATGTATTGACAAATTTGAGGTGTAAGTATATGGCATTACGTAGCAGCAAACTGTAACCGATTTGTGTTTTGTTAGAATTGATCAAATTTTTCTATTGTAGGTGAAAAGGAATTGGCGGATTTCCTCAATGAAGAAATTGCGGCAGAAAAAAAATTACAAAAGAAGAAGAACATTCCTAGCGAGGTCGATGGATTTAAAGTCCAAGTTGACGAAGCGGAAGTGACCCTAATCAAATCCTCCCCCCATGAAACGTAAGTATTACTTATGAGTTGATGCGTTGTATTTTTATATCAGCGCAGTATAAAGGAGTTTTCAGGAGCAAACAAATCAGTACTTAGTCCAATGCGCTAACTGCCTCAAGGTGGCCTTGTCAGGAGGTCTAGTGATGATTCTCCTTCCAGTTTGGAGGCTGGAGTCAAGGGAGGTGGGCCATTTGCTTCTGTCCTAAGACTAATCAGATTTCTCTGCTTTGGGTATTGGTTGTGGTATGTGCACAATGACTCAATGGGAGAGGCAATCCTCAGAACTGTGCAGGTATGGCAGGATATTGTCTTTTGACCACAACTCTTCCAACAGCAACACAATTGAGGTTTGTGTATGCCGATGTGTGACTATGTGAAGGGAACCTCATAGCCAAAACGGGTGATGCAGGGGATCTCGAGGAATCCCATTCATGGAGCTTAGTCTCACACGGTTTCACACTCGATCTATGTACTTAGTTGTGAAGTGTCCAAGGTAGTGTTCAACGATGTCAGCTTTTTTGTAGCCATAGCCTCTTGCATGAATTGGGTAAAATGGTTGAAGCTTTGCAGTCAAGGTTGGCAAATTTGTACTATGGACTATTACGGAGCAGAATTGGTTTTCTTGTTTTGTCCAATCTGGAAGTTCAAGCTGTACAGACTGGAGAGCCCTGAAGAGACAACAACTGAAGCCTCATATTGAATTCCACGTGGCTGTGGGCGAGTACATAGTACCTTTATTTGGGTACCAGTGTGTTGTAGCACCACATATAGTAAGCTTAGGACCATACCCAATGCCCAGCTGTCTGCCTCTTGTCTCATGAGATCACTCACTGAGTTGAGCTGATACGCGGATCACTGTTGATGCATCGAGTGCGTGGTGGAAGTAAAGAGGGAGCTTCCCCCATTATAAGTCAAACTCCTTGACTAACTATTCCCTGAAGGAAAGCAAGTAGCACTAGATGTAGGCCACGCACGAGCAGCACAACAGTCTGTGTACTGTTTTAACGTGTGTAGGAAGGCGTATTACAGTTGTGAAGCCAGTGGTGTAGAGAAGGGGCTGTTTGGTTACAGTGAATGAAAGAAGGAAGATCTCCTGGAAATTGGGGAACTTGAGGGGTTGTGATGGGCCTAATTGGCCTCCCAACTTGACCAAAACACCAGTATAGACCTGCATTTAGGCAAGTCTCGAAGTGGACCTGTACATACTTCCTCCGGGCTGAAGACTGGATGTGCGTCATGTCAATGAGTACATAAGAATTCACCGCGATGATGACAGACATATGCTTGAAAGTATATTGTTGTATAACTCTCCTGTGTTAATAAATGTGCTCACTGACTCATTTCCGTTCACTTCCAGAATTGAAGTAAATTTCAACATCAACCACACAGTAGACACAGATGTCGAACCTGAAGTCAACGAGAACATGGACAAACCTGAGCTGGGTGAAATGAAATCCCGACCAACTTTTGAAGTTGAAATCAAACGAGGAAATCAAACGATGGGCTTCACCTGCTCCACCGTTGCTCCCAGTGGAGACTCCCAGGAGAGTGAATATAGTATGTTGTGTTCCTTTCTTAACATTGACAAAATATTATCACAGAAAATCTTTTAGGGCCGTTTTCACCAACTGTGTTGATCCTGTTTAGACTCGATTAACAGCGCCTAACCACCTCCCGCCGCACAAACGGGTTTCACCAGGTTGGGTTAAGCTCTAGCCCTGATCAAACGCTAACCCCAAAAAATTGGGCGGTTAGGCCCGGTTAGCCTCCATAGAGTGTTCTCTTCTATTATGTTTTGGAATAATAATAAAAATAAACAAAGATGCTGTTTACAAATGCGCAGTTATTGCAGTTGCTTTTCCACTACGATGATAATCTAATTATTAAGTTATTGTCATCTCACCCGGCGCCACAAATGGATATGTGAGCGTTCCAATGACTCCAGCATGTATGAAGTTAAATTCTGTCGCGAACTAAAGTATTACGATTGTAATTACTTGCAATTACGAGTCGTTGTTCGCGTAAAATATGTGTTGAGCAGTTTTAGAAAAAAACTGTAGGCGTCAGGAAACCCAAAATGGCTTACCTGGGTGGATTTAAAAGCAGATAGGCAGGAAATGACGATAATTCTCCTTTCTTTGTTAAAGTTCCTTGCTTCTAAAATTTGTCACCACACTATTTGGGTTTTTATTATTTCTCGCTCAGCTCTCATTTTCTTGTACCGCTTCCGATTTTCCCTGTTCACGCAAAGCAGTCTCCCATACCAATTTGGTTTTTTCCTGTAACTCTTGCAGTTGGTGGACGTATATTTTACGCTCCTCACCAGTTTCAGCTTCGGCAGAGGTTAATGCAGCCACTTTGGCTTCTAACGATTATTAGAAACAATAATTTGGTCAAATCTGGATTGTTGAGGGTTGGGCATGTACGGGTACGGGGCTGTTTACGTTTAGACGTCACTTGGTTACGGGATGTTAAAAGAGACGTCCAATTTCCTTACCTTACTGTAAACTCAAGAGTCCACTTGCCTTACTGTAACCTCAATAGTCCTGATTTACTTACCTAGCGATCAGTGCTGTGTTGGTGAAAATGGCCCTTAGAGCTGCATTGAGTTTTGGCAGGCTCGTTGAACGCCTTTAGTAAAATGCGATGTACTTTTGGAAACGTTGAATCTAGAGCACAAACGCATTCCATTATTGAAAGCTTACTTTTGTTATAAGCTCTGTAAATTCAAAAATGGTTGCCTTCCCATGGCATTCTGTTGTTTCTTGATCGTCAACGGGTGTTTCATTTCGAATCGTTCTTTCAAATTTTCAGACGATCTCTTCACCATCGACGAAGTGGTCTTGTACGAGGGAGAATGGAAGGAATCCAACTACGCCGTGTCTGGAGAAGTCCTCGATGGAGTAAGTGTACCGACACTTTTTGTTTATAGTATCAAAATAAAGCTAGTCAGCTTCACCTGCTGTGACCTGATGTTCACCGCTCTTGATTCCTGCTAATTTGCTGCAGCTCGTTGTCAACCGTTCTGAGCTTGATCATCCAGTTTCCTCCACTTCCCAACAACTTGATGATTTTATCAAAGCCTATCGCAAGTTCTGGCTCAATAAATGGAGTCATTGTGTTATTGCCCGCAAAAATCTGTGTCCTGCCACCCACTCATGGTAAAACCCTACTGTTTTGTGACAGAGTAGAAACCGTCTGGTAACAGCCCCTCACCAACCTGGAATTCGTACGTATGGTTATGCCTTTGGCTGTGCCAGGGTATTGATCCCAGGGGACCTCCAAAACTTCATCTAGGACCCCCCTCCTCCCCAGTAACCAGCGCCTCTCTCTATAATGGTAAGTCATTGCAATAGAAGAGCACTGAGCAACTTGCTGACCCACCATATCGAGGACCTGCCAAACGATCATGATGTAAGAATGAGCTTGTCATCAGATTGGGCTCACGAAGGACACCCATAATGTTGGCACATGGCAGGTGATGTCTATGCATTATGCCACTGAAGGTAAATAAGATCCCCTCTCTTTCCCCTTTGTATCCCAGGTCATCAAATCATACCACCACCCACATCATACCATACCATATACTTAGCTATACTAGGTGTATTTGTCGTATTAACAAACATTGCAAACCTATGCTGGTTCTTCATTACCAACTCATTCATTTTTCTTTGACACTTTTTAAAGGCTATTTTCCAAACTTTGCGACTGTAGTATTGAATCGAAATTCATTTGTAACGATTCAGCAAATAGATCTTCATCAATATTCCTGGTACGACTTAACACATATGATGCTTAATACTATTATGAAGGACTCTCAAGAGCATTCACCAGTATTAAAATACTTAAGTCCAGAAATGCCTCATCAACGTGGGTGTGGATGCCCATTAAAATCTACAATTCGTTCGATAAAGATGTGAAATACGTTGTATTGCGAAATGTTTCGAGTAGTTGCGACTGATTTTATTTTCATACGATTGCTACTGTTTCATTTTCCAGGAAAATTGTCTCAAATTACGGGAAACTCACTTGCGTGTTTGTTTCAGACGCTCTACGACCTCCTCATGAACCTCCTCGAAGACAAAGGGATCACCAATGACTTTGTGGAGAAAGTTGTCGAGTTGTCGACTGCCTACGAACATTCAAAATATATCAACATGCTGGAAAACGTTCAGAAATTTGTAGCTCCTAAATAGACAACCAAAATACTTTTGTAATTAACTCTGCATTTCATCGTGCGAAAACTTTCATAATGTGAATTGTTGTGCGTGAGAAGTTGATTGTCGATGCCTCTCGTCTTATTATTAGTTGATTGATACATTTGTTCGTAATTAAAAGGTTTAGCGTTTCTCGAATTTCGTAATTTCCTCAATATCTTTTGAGTAGTGCTCACTGTTGAGGCGTGGGTGGGCCTGAATAGCCCCACACCCGGCTGAATGAAACTTAAACCTGATTGAAATGAACCACTTTTGATTTGATTGGCAATTAAGAACCCAGCTTGTCAGGGTGAGACGAGAAGTGGAAGTTAGAAGACCCGTGGTCTGCTTACATTGTGTACATACGTGTTGCTATTGTATCGTTTTCTTATGTTAAAGCATGGCCCATAGTGAGGATCATCCTGATTTGTCTGATTTTCGTCTCAATTGGCATGTTGCTTGGAGTTTTCAGAACTATCTTGGACAGTAGTCTCAGAGCTAGGCTCCTTTGCACGCAGCCTGATGGCCTCAGGAAGACAGAATGTGGTTAGAAGTAGGTGACAAGAGTGAGACTAACAAATAATGTGGAGCGGATAATGATTTCCTGACTTGCAGGCGGGTGTCTGAGTAGCCACATCGTGTGTATTGACAGCTTCCTGCAGTATGGGAAAACAGCGAGTGCATTATGTGATGGAGCTAGCCAGTGCAGTAGGCACTTGTCTGCGATGGCAGCTTTTTTTTCTTGTCCTCTTCCCTCTCATGAAAATCTTCCACTGTGCCGCCATTCCCATGCATACTCCCATATTGCTCAGCAGTTAGAGGCTCAGGAGTGGTCTTTCCTCCGTCTTCATATCTGCGAGATACTGGTCCTGTATCTGCATGCTCCATCTGCTACTGGCTGAGCACTGCTTGTGCTAAGTGAGCAGTGCACAACCAGTTTTCATAGGAATTCAACATGGAGCGAGTGAATACCTCTTGTGTATGCCGGCCAACTTTGTCCAGCCTGCATGAGAAACATCATTCACGATTGATCTTCAGTTTGGGCTTGCAGGTACACTCTAAATGTCCCAGGTCCTGTTAGGAACTGGGTAAGGTAGAAATTCACCTCCTGCGAGGATTTTCCACTGCCATGAAGGTTGGTGGGATGAGTAAATCCAACTATCCATCCTTATACGCCCTTCATTCTCGATTCTACTCATCCGGCTACGAAGCCACCCTTGTTGTCATTGGAAGCAGTCCTGGAAATTACGTTGCTGCTATCAAAGCTGCCCCAAATTTCATTCAAGTTCGAAACACGTACAAAGAAAACATTTTTTCATTCGTATGGCATGTCGAGTCAGAATTTCAATCAGCCAATTTATTAACTAAGCCTCTGGCTCACACCAGGTTTTTGTTTTTATGCCAAAAATTGGGCCGTACGTCACTGCAATTTGGCACTTTCTCGTTAACTTTTGCCACATCTTGTCTACATTATTCGAATAAGGGAGAGTGTTGAATTTTGTATTTTCACAATTCAGATTCGAACTGCTCATCTGGCCATTATTACCAGCACTTGTTACTTTCCGCTACCCAAAGGGAAGGAAAGTATAGAAATCGGTCCAAAAAAAAAATTTGGGTTTTCTTCAGATCTTTACGTTTCAGACCCTACTGAGTCTAAAAAACCTAATTTCGACGCGTGGTCCGTGTGTGTGTGTGTGTCTGTAGTTCGATTTGCGGGAGAACGGCTGATCCGATTGAGCTGGTTCTTTTTTTGTTTTGTTCGTTATTTTTTGTAGACCCGAAATAAGGTTATGGACGATTTCGGCCAATGGGAAGGGGGGAGGGGACGAAAATGTACCAAATCCACTAAAACTTGATATTCAGCCCGCAGGTTACCATGGAACGCCAAAATAAGGGTATGAACAAAATCCACCGGAATTTAACTATAGTTATCATGGTGATCAAAACACCAAATATTTTTTTTCTCAAAAACGGCTCTAACGATTTTGATTAAAGTTTTTATATTGATAGCTCTCAATATGGCAATCACACCATAAAATTTCCATTCGTGGGAAAATGACACACATACACGCAGACCATTTTCCCAAATAGTGTTTTTCGGACTCAGGAGGGTCTGAAACGTAAAGATCTGAAGAGAACTGAACATTTTTTTTTCAGCCGATTACATAACTCCTTTCTACTTCGTAGAGCCAAGGAAAGTAAAAAGAGGGGATGGAGATTGTGAAATGTCGGATGCGAAGAATCACTACATTTTCCTCAACCCCACCCACAATTTGGGTTCTAATGAAATCTATTTTTCGCTCACTGTATACGCGCTTGTAAAACAACGTTGCACGTAGAACCTGATAGTTTATAAAGCTTCGGAATTTATTGGGCTGCTGATACTTATGCAACGACCTTCTCTTGCGCGGCTCACAGCTCCCCAATACCCATCCCATTCGATTCAGCATCTAAAAATACCTAGAAAACGATTCCGAACACGGCGTATTTGCGATAAAACGGCCAAAATTGCGTTTTTGTTAATTTTTTAACCAATTTTTTGCCCATAACATCCATGGGCCTCGTCTGATCGGATTGCCAAGCAGACGGGCATAACTAGACACCAAATGGGATTTTTGTGCAAAAGAGGGTTTTTTAGACCACCTTAGTCACACAACCAAAAATCATGATGACTGTTCCAGGTTGTAGGCACGACAGCTCGCAAATCGCTCAACTGTCCGTCAACTTCTGCTTTCCTCGGCAGAGACGTCCTGATAGTTTTTCGCCGAGGAGTCGTCTCGAATGTCACGCAATAGAACCATATCGTCAGTTTCAATCTGAGTAAACACCTTCTGGTTTGACCATCGCCTTGAGGTTTTTTTGAAGGGAATCCGCTTGACAAATCTGCCGTCGTAAGTAACGGATATCGGACGAAGGAGGAAATCAACAACAAGTACCGATACGGCGGATATAAAAGCCGAATTGAAAGGTAAGCTGGTATTATTATATCGTCAAACATGTCAGCGGTAAGTTGCTCGTATTATTTAGAAGTACTCATTCGCTTCATTCGCTGGATTGACTATTTCGCGCTCCTCGCTGCATTGAATTACCAAGAAACTTCTATTTGCAACTCGTTTCAAATCCCACAACACACTTAACTTTGCATCTTTTAACTTTCCTCAATACAAAGTCGAGTTTCGATTAGATAGTCACGTGTTGGGGCCTCCCGACTCCGTTAACCCGAATTTCAGCACTCGTTTCTGTGTGTTATGTCTACTAACCAGTACCTTTTCTTCTCTCTTCTCAATAAACAAGTGAAAATAGGGTGAGCGGACGACAGGCTCAAGGAGAGCGGAGGTATTGGTATGGGGATATCTTGGTGCCCATGGACCAAGAAGAAAGGGGAGTAAATTGTGGGGTATTTTTAAATAGTCGATATCTATATACAAGTATGTCCCTCTGACAGCCCGTTGAACAGAGATAAAATGCAAAACCTGCCAAAAAACCCTGCAAATTATTACACAACGGTTTATTATTCGGATAAACAGCTTGACCTAGCATTAATGCTCCGAGACCCATCCCGTTCGATTCAGCATCGAAAAGTATCAAAATGAAACCCAAAAAAGGTCGAAAAGAACTGAATCGTAATATTAAAATAAACAAAAAACAGAAAGTATCTAGGAAAAACTGAATTTTAATATGAAAACATGCAAATAAAATATTAATATTAAAATGTAACCAAAATGAGAATGAAACGAAAGAATCTAAAAAAATTGAATCGTATTGAAACCAAAAAAATGAAACAAACAAACTATTGAATAAATAAACCAAAAATAAACGAATAATTAAAAGTTCAATCGAAGATAACAGATATTTTGCTAACGGAAATAGTTGAGACGGAGCGAACCAGTCATTCGTGGAGGTGAAGACGAGAACAAGGCAATCGGACGATAAAGGGACAAATCGTAATGCCAAAGGTTATATACGAAACACGAGCACTTCCTAGAGGAAGCAAAAAAAAAAAAAAGAGTCGGGGGGCTTCCAACGAGTAGAGCGGGCGGGCGAGCGTTGTGTTGCGAGGCGAGGACGAGGCGGGTGGTTTTTTATTGAGACGGGTGGGAGGGAGGGAGTTCAAACGACGAAACGTTGACTTCCACTGTAGTTCCCGCGTCGTACTGCGTTTCGTTAATTTTTTTAACCATTTTTTGCCCATTACAACCACGGGCTTCGTCCGATCAGATTGCCGAGATGGCGGGCACAACTAGATACCAAATCGGATTTTTGTGCGAAAGAACGAATTTTTTAGACCACGTTAAAGGCACAAAATGGCCCGGACGGGGAACGGGGGACGGACATTGCAAATTTGGAATCTCCAAGTCTTGAAACGTAAAGTATCAAATTTTGAGGGGGGGTTGTAAAAAATGTTTCGTGGCCAAAAACATAGGATTATTATTCAGAATGAATAATAAACCAAAATATCTGGTGCGTAGCAACACACAACTTTCCGCCACCCCTTCAAGTTCGAACACCACCTACATAGACGGGCGCTATATCTTCGTTCAACGCATTTTTACAGGAACATTTATAGAGAACAAAATGTAGGGACTAGTTAGCTGAGAGTACTCCGAAAGTTTGATCGAAATCGTTAGAGCCGTCTTTGAGAAAATTGAAATACCGATCAATTAATGTTCGACGAATCTCCTTTTCTCAGTTAACTTGGCTTATATCTCCGTTCAACATATATATACAGAAATAATTATGGGGAACGAAATGTTGGTATGGGTAACCAAAAGACATTCCATTAGGATTTATCACATCTGGTGAAAAAGTTACCCTGGAATTTACGAAAATGTTCGAAAAAACGTTATTTTTGACACATTTTAATTTTTATCTCTGTTCAATGAACCGTCACAAGAACATTTATTGAGAACAATATGTAGCTATTAACTATTTGAAAACATCCTGTGAGTTTGGTGAAATCGCTGAAGCCGTTTTGCCAAAAAGCGTGAAAAACCTATTTTTGCTTCAGGGGCCCTTATCTCCGTTCACCGTATTTTCATGAAGATATGTATAGAGAAGAAAAGTTAGGTATTGATTAGGAAAAGATAATTTGAAAGTTTAATTAAAATCGTTAGAGCCGTTTTCGAGAAAAATGCGAAAAACCCTAGTTTTTGGTACATTTTTGTCCACCACCCCCCCTTCCCATCGGCCGAAATCGTCCATAACCTTATTTTGGTGTCTACAAAAAATAACGAACGAAACAAAAAAAGAACCAGCTCAATCGGATCAACCGTTCTCCCGCAAATCGAACTACAGACACACACACACACACACACACACACACACATACACACGGACCACGCGCCGAAATTAGGTTTTTTAGACTCAGTAGGGTCTGAAACGTAAAGATCTGAAGAAAACCCAAATTTTTTTTTTGGGCCGATTACTATACTTTCCTTCCCTTCGGGTAGCGGAAAGTAAAAAAGGGGTTTTACTCTTTAAATAATACACCGTTTTCTGCCCAGCAAATGTTTTTGAACCTCCAAAATTTGACACTTCGTGTTTTAAGGGATGTGGATTACAAATCTGCGATGCTCGTCAGTCCCCTACCTTTTACCTGGTCTAAAAAATCTGTACTTTCGCAAACAAATTCCGCTTGGGATCGAGTTGAGCAGCTTAGCCAATCCGATCGAACGAAACCCATCTTTGCTATGGACAAAATTTGGATTAAAAAATTAGAAAAATAAATAAATGTTGGCATTTTTATTGCATCTGAGTCGTATTTGCTATCGTTTCCTGGGTATTTTTCGATGCTGAGTCGAATGGGACAGTTCTCACACGTGTAGGACGGTGTCTAGACGGAAACAGTAAAAACACAGTAATGGGCAAATTCTACTGCTTGAAGGAACTCACTCACTATTGTCAACTTGAAGGGACACTTTAGCAAAAGTTGTCGTTTCCCCTGGCCTGAGCTCATTTCCCGCGCTACCGTCCGTCTCACTCCAACCACCTGTCAATTCGACTAGTCATGTCGTGCCAATTGCCTAACATCGCCTGTAAAATGCCCATCTTCGTTTTTTCGTTGTGGTCAAGTCATGTTCATTCTCTAGTGTTTTTCGACGCTGAGTCGAATGGGTCAAGTCTCGGAGGTGTAGGACCGAGCAAAGGGTGTGTTTAGTGCATTGAGCGGGATAGGTCACAATCTTGCTGTGCAAAAAAATAATAAGCCGCTGTGTAATAATTTGCAACGTTTTTAAATTTTCTTCGGTAAATACCAACCTGACTTCTTCTCCATCCGTATATTCATTTCCCCACAAATATTTCTGTAACCACCAATTGAACGGAAATATGAAAGTTAAATGACCGTTTATCTGATGTTGCTAACGATTTTGATCGAGCTGGTCAAGAGAGCTTTCAGCTAACTAGTACCTAAATGTTACATACCCCAGCATAAACCTTGGCTCTACGAAGTAGAAAGGAAAGTTATGTAATCGGCTGAAAAAAAAATTTTCTCTTCAAAGAAGTTCTCTTCAGGTCTTTACGTTTCAGACCCCCCTGAGTCCGAAAAACACTATTTGGGAAAATGGTCTGTGTGTGTCTGTGAACGATTTTTAGAGAGAACCATCGTACCGAATCCACTCAAACTTGATATTTCGCCCGCAGGTTACCATGGGACGCCAAAATAAAGGTTTGAACAAAATCCACCGAACGTTAACTATAGTTATCATAGTGATCAAAACACCAAATATTTTTTTTTCTCAAAAATGGCTCTAACGATTTTGATTAAATTTTTTATATTCATAGCTCCCAATATGGCAACTATACCATAAAATTCCCATTCGTGGGAAAATGACGAGAGCAGCACAGTTAATTATCAAAATTTTCGACGAAAAGCGTTTTTAGCGCAGTTTTTTCCTTATAAACTCCACTGGAATTCTTGTAGAATGTAAAAAAAAAAAAAAAAAAAATTGGTATTGTAGCCCAATCCAATACCTAAAGGGTGAGTGTTTAAAAACGCTCATGATATACATGGGGGTCACTCCAGAAATTCCTGAATTTCAACTTGCCGTTTCGCTTACTATCAGTTCTAAAAGTGTTTACCCAATAACTCTGCAAAAGTAATTACTATCCTTCTTCAAAAAATGTGTGTTTACAGCCTCATTAATTATTTGTGTACCGATTGCTCAATATTGGTCCTGCAATGAGTACGAGCAGCACAATAAAATCTGGAACTGTAAGCGCTACCGCTTCCTGCTGCCGTAAAGCGTTGTTAGACCCATTTCAAAGGAACTGGAATTGATGTAGAGCTAAGGAAAGTTGTGTGTTGCAACGCACCAGATATTTTCTTCGGGTCTTGACGTTTTGAGGCCTTGTGATTCGAAAAAACCTAAGTTCGAGTGCAGTCAGATTTGCCGGATCAATTGAGCTGTTTTTTTTTTTTCGTTTTGGTCATGATTTATTTGAAGGCGCGAAAAGAAGGTTGTGAGCAGTTTTCATCAAGGGTAACCAAAAGGTATCAAGCGGGGGTTTTTTCGTCTCGGTTTCGATTTCGCTTCAAAAGTATCTTCAACTAATCGACATCCGACTAAGGAACATGCCAGGAAATTACGGAACTCATTATGTTGTCGTTCCTTCAATTAACTTCTTTCATTGCCGTTTACCTGACGAATATAGAACCATAAAGAAGAATTAAGCAATTGGGTTAGATCCGCCAGTAGGCAAATTACTAATGTTAACGTACCTGTTAGGTGAGCTCGTCTCCTCTGGCTGGTGAGATACTATCCTAACAGGTACGTTAATTTTAATAAAGAAGAATGTTTCAAAAAACCCATATGGCAATCGCATAAATAACTTACTCGGCTCAATAAATGTCATGGAATAAATAGGGGCAACCCAATCAATTCAGAAACCATTTTCTGTACAGAAAGTCGAGGTAAGTTACTAAACCTAAGTGATACCAAGTTCCGAACTGAATGAAAAACAGATTCCGAACGCACTTCGGCTGAATCGAGTTTTGCGTCTTCTCGGTGGATTTTCGTGTGGTGGAGTCAGATGCTCGTAGAGCGCAGGCAGATTACGTCAGGGCATTGTAGCATTGACTGAATCCTGGGTATGCTGAGAAGATGCGTCAGTAAGGTGTGCCAGTAGGCGTTCTCCATGATAGCACTTCCCGTGTGTTGCTCGGTTTGTATCTTAACTCCCTCCATCCTTTATTCCCTAGAGGTGGCGCAGTTCTTTTCTTCTTATCACCATTTCTTTCGACTTTATTTCGTTGGTTTCGTATTCAATTTCAATTCCACTGGTACCGGCGACCTGATGCACTGGATTCTCAAATCGCTGAATTAGCTTGAACTGTGCTCACTATGTAACGGAAGAGCTAGAGAGGATATTCAGGGTGAGATGGCTGAGGCATACTGAAGCGATAATTCATAAAAATTCGCTCATCAGGAGGTTGTGCCCCAGGTACTGTTTGTATTCTTCGAAGGTCTGTGGAAAGTTTTGAGACGGTGCTGCCAATTGAACAAGCTGGTGCTCTTTACTTGTGCATTACGGATGTATTAGTAATATTTATCGCTGACGATTGAGGAAGGTGTTGGCTTCCCGACCACAGCTAGTTGTATCATCTGCATCTTATGCGTGGGAACCGCATTGCGATAGTCAGAGACCCCAGTAAGCTTTTTGCTGATTAGTACGTGCCCCGCCCCCCGATGAAAGTCGGGGGATTCCCACTAACATGAGGAATACTTTCTCCAAAAAAGATTAAACCACGGCTAATTTCCATTATTTTTAAGGCAAACACGTTATGTACGGCCTCCTCCAAGAATTGGGGTAAATGCTTCTGTTCGTTGTGATTTCAGTTGAGACTGTGCGTACTGATCGTCGTGATTGGAGCTACTCAGGGAGGTGTACTCCACAATCATCACGGAGGAGAGGCCGTGTCGACGCAGAACTTCGTCAGCTTCCACCACCAAGCACATGGGAGCCATATTGTCGGTTCAGAAGTTGCAGGATTCGGAGGGCACGTAAACGACCTCAATGGATTTCAAGGGTCAGAGGGATCGTTCGGGTTGCACGACAACGGACACCAAAGCGGAGAATTCAGTAACATTCCGAGCGGTGGCTATTCGTTCGAAGGGGTGCAAGGGGGTTTGGCAGGTAATTATTTAGAAGGATCCACTGGTGGCCCTTATCCACCTGCTGATACTTATGGGCTTCCTCATTTCTAGATCAGATCATACTAACCCCGTCACTGTAAATCTTTTTTGAATAATGAAAATTTGTAAAGCTTTTATACTGTAAAAATACAAACTTTTGCGCCGTACAGCCATTAACACCGCCATTTTATTTATTTTCCTCAAAACTCAGTTGTAATTTAGACCATTAGGTGCTAGATAAATGTCGTTTACGAGCGGCGCGATGTCAGACTCAGTGGAAGATCTCTGATGAACTTTCAATCACCAGCAGCATGTACTCAATAGTGTTCCAGTTGCCCTCTGGCTGGATTGTTCTCCGTGAGCTCCCAACAGCATTAATCTGGACTGTATGATGCTGCCAGTGGTGATGTAAAGGCAATGAAGCTCACACGTCTTGGCAGTCACCACTCACGTAGTTGTGAGCACACCTCTCAGTTGTCAGTACCCCCGCATCTGTTGGCTACATCTTCTTCTTCTTCTGTATGTGCCTTATCCGGCTAACCGGACATTGGCAATCACTGCGGTGAGAGCGTCCCGGTCCTCTGCAGTCCTGAAAAGCTCCTCCGCATGCTGTATACCCGTCCACTTGCTCAAGTTATTCAGCCAGGAGAGCCGTCTTCTTCCACCATCCTCGATCTTCCCTTTCATAATCATCTGAAGTAGCCGATACTTTTCTCCCCTCAATATGTGTCCCAAGTATGCAATTTTACGGCATTTCACCGTAGCCAGGAGCTTCCTCTGAACCTGAGCCCGCTGGAGAACTTCCTTCGCGGGCTGTCCAAGGGATCCTAAACATCCTACGCAATTGCCACATCTCAAAGGCTCCTATTCTGCTCAGGGTGGCAGCCTTTAGGGTCCAAGCCTCCGCTCCGTACAACAAGACAGACCATACATAACATTTTACCATTCTCCATCGGAGAGAGAAGTTGAGGTTCTTATCACAGAAAAGATTTCTCATTTTCAAGAATACGGAACGAGCCTTCTCAATTCTACATTTGACCTCCATGTCCGGCTACATCTACACTCGCATGTTTTTGGAAAGGCGACTCTCTCACCTGTTGGCAACAACTGCGTTGTTTGAAAAGGTCTCGTGGCAGTGACAACTCTTGCTTCCTCCGACAGTGAGCATTCACTCTTGCCTGTGACCACCATCGAGCAGAAAGATGAGAAAACGAAGAACAGAAAAGACCTTATTTAAGCCGGAGGGACAGCAGAAGTATGGGAATTGAGGTAGATCAACAACAAATTCAACGCAATCCAATCGAAGGTAATAATTTTGTTGGACGTTGAACTAAATTGAATACCTATTCTCCATCTTCAACAAGGCTGGTAGGTGGAAACTGCTACTCCTTCACGCCCTTAGGGCTGCTCCTTACGCTGCCACATGTACAATGCCTTTAAAAAACCACAGCCAGACGAAGAGGATCTCGAAGCCAGTGTTGGATTCTTGGGGTCATCAGAAATGTTCATACTGACTGATTATTACTGCTGGACCTTAAATTTGGGCGTTCCCTCCATCAGCCAGAGGGTCAAATAATGTCTTAGTGGTTCAGCATTTCTTTTTTGGTTGCAGCCCTTAAACTCATGCACACTGTCTCTGCGGACTCATATATATAAACGATATACGTTTCTGGGGGTTCTTCTTGGATAATCCAAAACGGACACAAGCTTCGATCGCTTTTACTGTACAAAAGAAATCGAAAACAAATGTTTCGAATCCGGGATCAACAATAAATAACAATTGAAAATACACATGCAAAAAAAAAAAAACGCGAATAAACTATGGTGAGAGTCTCTGGTCGACCTTGACGGCACCGTGGCTATCGCCCAACTGAACACTATTGACACCCGTCGGTGAACCTTGATCCGACCACACGATTATCTTTTCATCCAACTCATCACAGTCCAGCAGGTTGATAGTTGTGGATAAGGTTTAAAGATGAGTGCACATCTCTACATGTATGCGTACGATATAAGTACAGAAACACTCAGTAAATAAGTGTGCAAGTTGAACAACTAGCTCGTAAAAAACTGTTTTATTGTGTTGGTCTTATTTACAATTTTCGTGCAGTAAATATTAATTTACATCTGACTTATAACGAAGGAACTCCATAGGTTTGTGCAGGACCTAGTGGTGGCGGGGGAGCGTATGCAGGAGGTGGGGGTGGAGGAGGAGAGTAGATAGGTGGTGGGGCAAATTCCGCTGGTGGTGGGGCATATTCTACTGGTGGTGGGGGAGCGAACAGAGCAGGCGGGGGAGGCAATGGAGCCGAGTAAACAGGTTCTGACGGAGGTGGGACATAAACTGGCTCAGAAGGGGGTGGTGCATAAACTGGCTCTGGAGGCGGTGGAGCATAAACTGGTACTTGTGGAACAGCATACTCAGGAGCTGGCACTACTGGTGGTGGTACGTAGACAGGCGGTGGTGGTGGTGGTGGTGGTGGTGGGGGTGGTGGTGGTGGTGGCGGCGGCGGTGGTGGTGGTGGGGGTGGTGGTGGTGGGGGAGCATAAACTGGCGGTGGTGGGGGAGCATACACTGGTGGTGGTGGGGGAGCATACACTGGTGGAGGTGGAGGAACATACACTGGTGGAGGTGGAGGAGCATAAACCGGTGGTGGAGGTGGAGCATACACCGGTGGTGGTGCGTATACAGGAAGTGGCGGTGGTGCCGGAGCAGTAACTTCAACTCCAGTTTCTGGAATGCCCGCTGCAGGATATGGGTACTGGGGAGCTGCAAAAGCGCTAGCCCCTACCAGCAACAACACCTGCAACAAAAACATGAAACATCTCAGATCCATAATTGTTTTTAAGAGTTCCGTTCTATAATAAACCTCTTAAAACTACGATTTCCAGTACCACAACATTTCTACGTGGAGGAATTGAAATTAAATTTTGAAAATTTCGAAAATTCCCTGTATCTGACACCGCCAAAAATTGTCAGCGAGGGTCGATTAGGGCGTTGTATTCTTGAATCAAATGAGACGAACTCCGTTGAGGAATTTTGATGATTTTCACGGTTTTTTCGAATACTCGTCGCTATTTTTAACTGCCATGATGAGGCTTATTAGGATTTGTTCTGATAGGAATAGAAGGTAAAAATTCTAATTAAAACTAAGAGCAACTAACTAACAAGCGTTCGCAGACGTGCACAAATCTTATCGAGATTAAGCTGAGATACTCGCGCAGATTCTGGCCCTTTCCGGTTCATCTCTAGCGCCAATTGTTGCATAATTAGTTGAAATTAGTGTTGTAAAGCTTGTGAAACGCTTTGAGCAATGGAGTTCTGTGTTGGGGTTGGCCCAAAGGTGGCGTTTATGGTGAATCTAACTTTTCATAGTCGCATAATGTATTTTTATTGTAATGCGTCTCTAGTTTCTCAAAAGCTGGTAATATTAGTTGAGTTGAAATTTGGTTAAAAAAATATATAATGGCTGGTAAAATATATAACACACCCTTCCCCCTTTCATAGGATGACTTTGATTATGACGTTCCCCATTTGGCGACTAAAAAAGAAATGCACGATGTGCTTCCGACGCAAGTGGCAATTTTGAATGCTCTGCGTTAATTTCGAACGACTCTACTTCTGTCCAAATATGTTTGACATGACTCGTTGAACTTACCCAATATTTCGTCATGACGAACCGATTCGATGTGACTGGGAAACAGGATGGTAGCTCCTTTTATAAAGGGATTTCACCCCAAATGAAATGAATTTGTCGCCTTCAAAAGCGTTCCCTTCTGAACGGGAAGGCAACAAACATCTTCGGTGTTTGGTAGACGATTTCTCAAGTAGATAATGATCGATTTTGGAAGTAATCGGCGACCAGATCTTGAGAAACCTTTTCACTTCCGGATTTTCGTTGTTGACCTGCGGGCAAGCGGGAAGTCGCTCAGGTCACTCGGATTTCAATAACAAAATAACTTGAACCTAATGATTTCGTATTTACCTTTCACGGACGACGATTCAACTTTCAGGATTTCGGCGGAAGACGCTCACAAATCGACGGCGTTTGGGAAACGGCTGTTTGTGAATTAGAAGAGGTTGTTAGCACTAATTGTAAACCAATCATTTGGGGTCATCCCATAAAGTGAATTGTGACTCAGCGAGAAGGACCGTGGATAGTTAACAAAATAATTGCAAGTGTTGCAACTTGCGTTGTGGGTTCCATGGGTCTTCACGTCCATTCGAAGAATACGTTTACATCGCACATATATACGAGTTTTTACAAACTGATAATACCGTGAGATGAACCCCATAAAAAGAACGCCAAGTTGGAAGAACTAGAAATCCTCACAGAGCAGATTGCACACTGTAACACTGTCAGGCATTCAGTTCTCTTGATAAGCGAATTATCACGAACATTGTGCATTAGTCTGCAAATCTTTCCCTCTGAGCTTGGACTTGACGCTCCTTCGGACTACCCGGTTCATATTTCCGCGATTGTCTTGGTCAATTTATCAGCTGTCCGATTTCGAATCCGCAAATTCTGTTGCATCCATATTTCACTAAAATTTACTCCATATCTCGTGCCAAAAACCTTTTGCTCTACTTTTCAACGATCATTAAACATATTACCAAAACTGTTGCACAATTTGTCGACTATATAGACAGATTTCACACGACTTTATGGGCGTGATCGTTCAACGAGTTTTACTCAATTTTCTAACAATTTAGCCACAATTATTGATTGATTGCTCTTTAACGTTTTTGCTTTCGTAGTCAGAAATAATTTGTGACGTCGGTTTTCAGAATAATTGCTACTCAAATTTCTAACAACTTAAGATCAATTTCCACAAGATTATTTACCATTTTCAACTTCCTAGGTCTAACTCCAGTTTTGGCGTCATTTTTATCCGTATTACTTTCGGCTACCCGAAGGGAAGGAAGGTATAGTAATCGGTCCAAAAAAAAATTTTGGTTTTCTTCAGATCTTTACCTTTTGAGGCCTACTGAGTCTAAAAAACCTAATTTCGGTCCGTGTGTGTGTCTGTAGTTCGATTTGCGGGAGAACGGCTGATCCGATTGAGCTGGTTCTTTTTTTGTTTTGTTCGTTATTTTTTGTAGACACCAAAATAAGGTTATGGACGATTTCGGCCGATGGGAAGGGGGGATCGGGGACGAAAATGTACCAAAAACTAGGGTTTTTTGAAATTTTCGCGAAAACGGCTCTAACGATTTTGATTAAACTTTCAAATTATCTTCTCCTAATCAATACCTAACTTTTCTTCTCCGTACATATCTCCATGAAAATACGGTGAACGGAGATATGGGCCCCTGAAGCAAAAATAGGGTTTTTACGCTTTTTGGCAAAACGGCTTCAGCGATTTTCACCAA
Source organism: Pachypeltis micranthus (assembly GCA_020466155.1). NCBI lineage: Eukaryota > Metazoa > Arthropoda > Insecta > Hemiptera > Miridae > Pachypeltis > Pachypeltis micranthus. The sequence goes on from CM035769.1 coordinate 49,623,797, forward strand.
ACTCACAGGATGTTTTCAAATAGTTAATACCTACATATTCTTCTCAATAAATGTTCCTATGACGGTCCATTGAACAGAGATAAAAATCAAAATGTGTCAAAAATAACGTTTTTTTGAACATTTTCGTAAATTCCAGGGTAACTTTTTTACCAGATGTGATAAATCTTGATGGAGTGTATTTTAGTCACCCATACCAACATTTCGTTCTCCATAATTATTTCTGTATATTTATGTTGAACGGAGATATAAGCCATGTTAACTCAGAAAAGGAGATTTGTCGAATATTAATTTATCGGTATTCCAATTTTCTCAAAAACGGCTCTAACGATTTCGATCAAACTTTCGGAGTACTCTCAGCTAACTAGTCCCTACATTTTGTCCTCGATAAATGTTCCTGTAAAAATGCGTTGAACGAAGATATAGCACCCGCATATGTAGCTGGTGTTCGAACTTTCGGGGGTGGCGAAAAGTTGTGTGTTGCTACGCACCGCTCGTTTTTCACCAAAAGTCAGAGTTTTTCTCTTCATCTTTCAAGATATTTTCACATCTTTACACTTTAACAATAATTTGTTGCCACTTTCTCAACAGGATTGACTCTACTTTCCAGTACTACTCAATTGCCCAACATGCTCGTTTTGCCAATTTCACTGTACTTTATCACAGTTTTTACCCCAATTCTAACGTGTATTATTCAACACTAAATTAATGTCTACGTCGTTTCCATTTTGGTATAAATTAACTTCCAAATTGCAACTGAACTGCGTCCAAATGGCTAGAAGTTTTCCGAATTCGAAAGTCAGCCAAGCCAAATGTCGTGTTTTCTCTCATGCGAACTTCATGATCATGTACATCAATTCATTCAATAACTACTACTCTTGTGATACCACTATCCCAGATTAGTTTATTTCGAGTGGGTACTGTCTGGGACCGTAGTGGTCAAAGGAATGTATTCAAGAGACGTATGAAGAGAGTGCATGTGGGCTATTCTTTTACCAATGGACGACTTTGTGATCGATGAGATCATTGGCTGATTATGAGATGAGTTGAACCCCACGACCGCCGTTTCTAATGCCTAATTATGCGTCTAGCCGGTGAGGATAGCGTATAAAATATCTGGTGCGTAGCAACACACAACTTTCCGCCACCCCCGAAAGTTCGAACACCAGCTACATATGCGGGTGCTATATCTTCGTTCAACGCATGTTTACAGGAACATTTATAGGGAACAAAATGTAGGGACTAGTAAGCTGAGAGTACTCCGTAAGTTTGATCGAAATCGTTACAGCCGTTTTCGAGAAAAATGCGAAAACCCCTAGTTTTTGGTACATTTTCGTTCCATACTCCCCCTTACCATCGGCCGAAATCGCCCATAACCTTTTTTTTTTGGCGTCTACAAAAAATAACGAACAAAACAAAAAAGAACCAGCTCAATCGAATCAGCCGTTCTCCCGCAAATCGACCTACAGACACACACAGACCACGCGCCGAAATTAGGTTTTTTAGACTCAGTAGGCCTCAAAAGGTAAAGATCTGAAGAAAACCCAAATTTTTTTTGACACGATTATTATACTTTCCTTCCCTTCGGGTAGGGGAAAGTAAAAGTGTATATCTACAACAGCGACGAAGTTGATTGAGTTTACTGCGTTATTTGCGTCTCATATGCGATCATAGGGGGACCAATCAACTGTTACATCCCACGTTTTGCCCGCTTACTTTTTACTTCAGCAATACGAAAAACTGAAACTGTTTCAATAACAGTTACTAAGTTTCCAACTGACCAGGAAACTAACTGAACTGATCAGGTTGCAAGGAATGGTGGATGTGGGGGGGGATAAAATACTTCATTCTGCTTCCAAAGAAAACATTGGTGTATCATCAGATGCTGCACACAGATGTAAAAGAAAATAGTCTTCCTTCCCCCTTGACCTGGCAACGTACAAAAAATAACACGTATGAGAAATTAGACCCTTTTTCGAAGAGGCGTCTTCTGTTCTGTTATCACATCCGTGTCCGTAACGGTAATCGGTTTTGGTTTTGACGTTAATTGCCCTACATACATTTTCACTAGTTTTCCACCCTTTAGTGTTATTCACTATTTAGATAGGTGCTTTCATGCATCAGCGTCGATTGCTTTCGGCAACTTGCAGTCATCTGTCAGGGGGTGGGTTGGCTCCATCTGGAGAGATGTATTTTTGAAGGTATACAAATTGCATTACGTACGGACAACACACTTAGAACCAAACTAACTGCAAAGACTGAAAAGACAGACCCACTCGACCATAGTGGGGTGTATAAAATAACTTGTACTTGTAAAAACGCATACATAGGACAGACAGGACGAAAAATACTTACCAGATATTCAGAACACATTAAATCTCTCAGTAGGAACAAAGACGATTCAAACTTTGCCAACCACCTCAAAACAACTGGACATGAACCCACCAAAATACAGGACTGCACCATCTTACTACACAAACAATACAAAGGACGAAAACTGAACATATTAGAAAACATGGAAATTTATAGACAAAACACATACCTACATGACCTACATGGTACATGACCTCCTCTCCCCGCCCCTTCCCCGACGCTCCATCACCCCTTTCACCTTTCTCTTTGTATATAAAGACCATGACCAACTGACTGACTCCAGTATTGACTTAACGGCCAGACGATGATGTCTTTACATCGAAAGCGCTTGCCCACAGTAACTCACAAGCCAGAGGAGACGGACTCACCTAACAGGTACGTTAACTTTAGATGTATTTTCCCTAGGTAAATTCCTGTCAATCCCCCCCCAACAAAACACATTCATGTCCACACCCTTGAGAGCGACTACTTCAGCCCACGCACTCCTTCATCTACTGTTACTGAGACCACTTATACCAGGTGGCCCAAACTCAGAAATACTATCTTACATGAGTGGGTACAAACCCCTGTTTCCAAGGGACTCTCAACCGCTTCCCACTTGAAACTGTCTCCTTATCGTCACAGAGCGAAGTGTAACTATTTACAAATGGCTTAGCTGGCCTGGAGCAGCACGCAGTTTCGAAGCCTATTCAGTTTCTAGGGTGAAACATCGAAGCTATTTCCATCATGGTGCTGAGTTAATGTGATGTACATTTTTATTATTGTGAACCCCTAGTGTCCTTTTTACTTTCTGCTACCCAAAGGGGAAGGAAAGCATTGTAATCGGTCAAAAATAGTGTACGGCAAATGTAGTGTTCAAACCTTTAAACTGACGGCGGTGGCGGAAAGTCGAGGTTGCTACGAACAATATTTGCGGTCTAAAGTCCTACTGTGCTTTTTCTAATATCCGGTCGCCTTGGAGGAAGAGACATTACTCTTGACGGTTACAACAGTTTAAGCTAATGAGGTTAAAGAGACTTTGGTATGCGGCCGTTAGAAAAGTTGCCTTCAGTTACGCTGATTGGAATTGCGGACAGCAGCAACAAGTATAATTTAATTTAGTCCAATAATCAAAATGAAACGATTGTCTTGACATAAAATATGGAAAAATAGGAAACTTGACATTACGTGTATGTCTTAATTTGAATGCGCATTTAGCAGAAAGCATGCATAAAGGTAAACAAGAGAAGAAACATTCGCTACACTACGAAAGCGAATGGTAATCAATGCAAATATTCCTCACGAAGAAGTTACGCTTATTGACAACAGGTTAAAGTATTAAACATAACCATCAACTAATCAACCTTCATTCAAATCATTGGTTCCATTTTAGAAGCTTGGGGTTTCTCGTCCAAATGAACAGCGAAAGAAACTGAGGATTCAACCAGTAGAAATAACTCTACTCATAAAGTAGGAACAACCCACCGGGAGAGATTTACAATCTAGTAATTTAACTACTGATCATAAAGTAGGGATGGCGACTTATGTGGCCTTAAGTCATCGGTAAACTAGTGGCATTGAAAAATTGCGTGGAAATAAAAAAATGTACCGAAAAGAAAACGATTTTCATCAAAGTTACTATCTCAACTAAGTAGTAACTACATTTTGTTGTTAAATATTTCCGAAGAAATGTGTCGAACGACCCATTCCCATATACATATAGCAGATCGTCGAATTTAGGGAGGTTGAAGAAATATCTGTGGGTTGTTACACATCAGATATTTGAATTTCCATGCTATTTCTCACTCTTACTTCCCAAAAACCTCAACTCGATCCATTTTTTTTTTTTTTAACACATTATTTTTTCTTACTCTCTGCGTAGCGGAAAGTAAAGACGTGGGGTGTCTTCATATCTTAATGTTTTGAGGGTACTGAGTCCAAAAAACCTAATTTCTGTGCGCGGTATGTATGTTGTAGTTCAATTTGTGGGAAAACAGCTGAACCGATTAAGCTGGTTCTTTTTTGGGTTTTGTCATTTTTGACTACGCAAAAATAAGGTTATGATTTTGATTGAACTTTAAATTACATTCTAATAGTTGGTACCCAACTTTTCTTCCCCGCAAACATTTCCCTGAAGAAAAAAACAGATTTTTTCACTTTTTAGTTTTCAAATATTATCATCAAACTCACAGGATGACTTCAAACAGGTATTACCTGTATAATGTACTTTATAAATTTTTGTCTGACAGTCTATTGGAAAGAGATAAAAACCAACGTGTATCGAAAGGAGTGGTTTTAAAACGTTTTCATAATTTCTTGTATACTAGGCAAGATCAATCTTAGAGCAACCTATACTTCATTCTCCACCCCCATTTTGGCATATATTCATCGAATGGCATTGTAAGCCATGACAGCTCACAAAACGAAATTTGTCCAACATTAATTTATCGCTTTTCCGAGTTTCTCCTAAGCGGCACAACTTTCCATCAAACTTCTGGTGTACCCTCAACTAGCTAGCAACTACATTTTGTTCTTAACAAGTTTACGTTATGTGTACAACGAAGATACTAGCTGGTTCTCACACTTAATTAACCTCCCGATTAATTAAAATCTCAACTGTACGTTTCCGCAACTACGCTTTTGAAATCTTGCAGAGCAGTTACGTATCACATTTTTCAACGCAGTTTCCAATTACATATTGATTTCTCAATTACTTCTACTCGATTTTCCAATAAGTTCGCCTGGATTCCGAACGCTTTATTCTACAATTTTTCATACCTAAACACAGCATAGTCTATTTGTATTGCAAAATTACAGCTCTTTCACGTCTTTTGGTAATTTGCAAAAGAAATTGACCTTCGATTTTTACATTTATACTCCAATTTAGGAATTGGACGATTGGATTGGGGCACACGAACACAAATGCGGATTGATTGCCTAGTATACTCAGATTCACATCGTGTATAATAGTCAGGACCCTCCAGTCTCCACTTCTTTTCCATTCCTAGTTTCTCGAACGAAGGTACAAATCAACAAACTGGATAACTTCAACACTCATCCCCTAGATATGCTACCAGCTGTGTTTACCAGCCACCAATTTATTTAACGCCATCCTTCCAATCAGATGAGGGTTTGATTCAAAAGGAACGACACAATGAAAGGTAAAACATTGTTATTTACATTTCAAAGTTTTATTATTAAAAGAAAAACCCTAATATTTTACCACCCAGATGTTTCCGTCTGGCTTCTTCGTGGTCCATGATTCCACCACTCGTCGTCAGGACAACGTAGCTGCATATGAAAAGAATGAAGGCGAATATTAGTTTTACAACAGGGTTAATTAACATTGTTGTATTGACAGTACGTTAAAATAAATGTGAAAGTTAAACTAATTACAAAACGTAGGTCCAACTTATCCTAAACTCAGTAAGGACAATCACGTTTTTATTCATACGAAGAGGTTATTCAGACCTACCAAGTTCTGACAGACATAAGATCGGACTTGTACAAACTTGAGGGTCTCTTGAAAAGAGCTTTGAAAGATGAATATACACACGTGAACCTGGCCCATCCGTGCTCCTCAATTGGGCATTTCATAAGGAGTCCCTTTGCAACTGAATAAACTATTCCTGAAGAAAATCGGATGTTGTCAAAACGAGATGTTTTTGAAAAAACATTGTAGAGAAGATGAAGACTAACTCTCCTCCTTTAACATAAAAGAGATGAGTACGGGGGCAAGGCCCAAAAGACCGAAATGTAACTCATTGGAGGGCATCTCAGCTTTCCAATGTGCACCGTCAGAACAGTACAGTTCTAGAACACAACTTCTTGAATAAGAGCGTGAAGGCGATTGCGTTTGTTAACATTATTCCTGCTCGAATAATTTAGAGTAAACCTAGCGCCCCTTCAAGTTTTCCCCCATAGAACCAACATGCACGTCCTCCAGGACGATTACTCTCAACTACGGGCCGCGTTCACCAAAACGCCGCTGATCGTGATCCAACTGATCAGGGCTAGATAAGTAGATCAAGGCTAGTCATTTTCGCGCCCACCACGCTAGTCGAGATCACTGTAGTATGCGGTTAGCATAGACGTGATTACGCTGCGATTAAGCCATATCGAGAAGGCAGTGGACTAATGAGGTTACAGTAAGGTAAGGAAATTGGGCATCTGTTTGACATCCCGTCCCATAAACAAGTGTCATGTAAACGTAAACGGACGTGAAACCGTGTATCCCGTAGATGCCAAATTGTTTTTAATTATTGTCATACACCAAAGTGGCCGCATTAACCTCTGCCGAAACTGAAACTGGTGAGGAGCTTAAAGTGAAAATACGCGTACTACTACTGCAAGAGCTGCAGGAAAAAGCCAAATTAGTCCGGGAAAGTGGTTTGTGCGTGAAGGAAAAATCGGAAGCGGTACAAGAAAATGAGAACTGAGCAAGGAATAATAAAAACCCAAATTATGAGGTTACAACTTTTGCAAGCAAGGAACTTTAACAAGGAAGGGAGAATTGTCGTGTTTAATAAAAGTTGTTTAATATACTAATGTTTGTGTAAAAGCGTGGTATTATTTAATATTTCCTACTTATCTGCAACTAAATCCACCCAGGTAAGCCGTTTGGGTTTCCTAACATGGCAATATGACAACTGGTTTTTTGCAGAAACTGCTCAGCACACATTTTACACAAACAACTTGTTTTCGACGATCGTAATACTTTTGTTCGCAACAGAATTTAAATTCATACTCTGAGACGCTGGGTGAGATGACGATACCCCAACATATAAGATTATCATCGTAGTGGAATAGCGACTGAAATAACTGCGCCCTAGTAAACCGCATCTTTGTTTATTATCATTATTCCAAAATATACGTAAATTATTCACAATAATAGACGCGAATACTCGGCAGTGGAAGGTAATGGCGGACAAATATCAGAACATGATAAAGAAAGATAAGAGCTAACCGTGCCAAACCGCACAATTTTTTGGGCTTAGCGCTTGATCAGGGCTAGAGCTTAACCCAGTCTGGCGAATACCGTTTTTACCGCTGTTAATCGACTCTAAACGAGATCAACGCAGTTTGTGAATACGGCCCTACGTCAACTAGAAGATGCCACATCATTTACACAACAGGAAGTAGCTTTGCTTCCTCCCTTTCTTTCGCTTATGAAGTACATTACAGGATATCACACCAGGTTCGTGGAAGAGGCAATTTCTTCGAAAAATAAAAAATAAATGAACAAAAAACCTAAATCAACAATCCTGAAACGACAATATTCAGCATCGAATAATACTAGAAAACAATACGAATCATGACGCCTTCACTACAACAAAGCCATGAAAATTGACATTTTCACGGCGATGCTAGGAAATTAAATTGGCTGTCGAAACCACAGGTGGTTGCAGTGAGATGGAGTCAGCGAGGGAAAATGGGTGCAGTCTCTTAAGAAACTATAACATCCGCCATACTGTCTCGCGAGTTCCTTCTAGTAGCAGAGTTTGCCTCACTATTATTTATTGAGATTTCACAGGTTTCCTTCTAGACAAAGTGCTAGACAGACTAGTCCTATTCGAATCAGCATCGAAAAGTACATAAGACGATACCAACATGACGTAACCTCAATGAAACCGTCAGGCCCGGGAGGGGGATGAAAAAGAAATGAAGAATCAATGTTTCATAAGAAAAATAAATGTATGCTCGACTTACTCTACCAAAAGAATTGCGTACTTTTCTTATTTGGATTCAAGGCTTCGTTACTACCGTTAATTCAATTAATGAAAAAACCAACAAGAACAGTAGAGGCAAACTTACTACATCGACCAAAACAAGGGTGACAATGATTACTTACCCAAACTGTCGGGAAGGCAGAAGGTTGTTAGTCCATTTCTCAATATGAGTAATGGGAACATCGAAACGAGGAGATATGACGCCACATTTGTTCAGTCTGCCATTCAAGTTAACTACAATCTTGCCAGATCTGTGGTCGTCAACTATTTCAAATTCACCAATATACCCTGGAACAAAATCGAATAACATTAAAAAAATATCTGGTGCGTAGCAACACACAACTTTCCGCCACCCCTTTAAGTTCGAACACCACCTACATAGGCGGGCGCTATATCTTCGTTCAACGCATTTTTACAGGAACATTTATTAAGAACAAAACGTAGGGACTAGTTAGCTGAGAGTACTCCGAAACTTTGATCGAAATCGTTAGAGCCGTTTTTGAGAAAATTGGAAAACCAATAAATTAATATTAGACAAATCTCCTTTTCTGAGTTAATTTGGCTTATATCTCCGTTCAACATATATATATACAGAAATAATTATGGAGAACGAAATGTTGGTATGGGTGACTAAAAGACACTCCATTAGGATTTATCACATCTGGTAAAAAAGTTACCCTGGAATTTACGGAAATGTTCAAAAAAACGTTATTTTCGACACATTTTGATTTTTATCTCTATTCAATGGACCGTCACAGGAACATTTATTTAAAAGAATATGTAGGTATTAACTATTTGAAAACATCCTGTGAGTTTGGTGAAAATCGCTGAAGCCGTTTTGCCAAAAAGCGTAAAAAACCTATTTTCGCTTCAGGGGCCCATATCTCCGTTCACCGTATTTTCATGGAGATATGTACGGAGAAGAAAAGTTAGGTATTGATTAGGAGAAGATAATTTGAAAGTTTAATCAAAATCGTTAGAGCCGTTTTCGAGAAAAACCCTAGTTTTTGGTACATTTTCGTCCCCCATCCCCCCTTCCCATCGGCCGAAATCGTCCATAACTGTCTACAAAAAATAACGAACAAAACAAAAAAAGAACCAGCTCAATCGGATCAGCCCCGCAAATCGAACTACAGACACATACACAACGACCACGCGCCGAAATTAGGTTTTTTAGACTCAGTAGGGTCTGAAACGTTAAGATCTGAAGAAAACCCAAATTTTTTTTTGGGCCGATTACTATACTTTCCTTCCCTTCGGGTAGCAGAAAGTAATTAGAGGATGATGAAATATTTGGTGCAACTTACGACTACTTTCCTTATCCCCTCTGCCACCCACCAATTAGATAACCAAGTAACGCTTTATTTTAAATGAATGAGGATTTTCAAAGTAAGATATCGTTATTTGTAATTGCTTTTATACGCCGGAAACTGCCGCACAACTCCCTTACACACCAACAATTATTTCAAATTTCGATTTTTTTAAAGAGAATACCTATAATACAGTTGTAGATTTGTATTCATTTCTCTTAGCGTCATTACACTGTATCTCTACAAAAACATCAGGTGTGGTGCACCACACAAATTTCCTTAGCTCTGCGTCTAGCACTGGATTTCAATTATTTTTCACTCCGTTCATTTGAAATTGGTCACAATGGCATTGAACGAAATTGATTGTAGTGCACCACGACCATTATTGAGCAATCGCTACACAAAGAATTAATGAGCCTGTTAATACGATTTTCTTTTAGAACGATTATAATCGCTGTTCCAGAATTATTAGGTAAAAACTGTGAGAAATGGTAATATGTGTAAAATTAGTGATCGAAATTCCAGAATTTTTGGAGTAGCTCGTATATTTCCTATAAGCGTTTGATGAGTACTTGATTAGCCGACCCCGTCAAGTTTCCTGATGATACAGTTAACATTCCAGGATTTTCATTACGAAAAAACAAGCTACGATCGATTTCCGTGGAAATTTTTGGTAGTTTACAGTACTTCTCTAGTAATTTTCTTACAAATGAGAATTTTTTCGTAGTGTCGTGTCATTTGGAGCTGTACATACAAAGAATTGTATCCAAGTCGTTAGAGCTAAATCATCACTATAACTATAGTTGAAGTTTGGGAGAATTTTGCTCATAGCCTCATTTTGGCGTCCCATGGTAACCAGCGGGCTAAATAAGTTTAAGCTGATTCTGTTCTGCCATTTTCGCTCAATCGCGTTCACAGTCATGCATCACACTTAAGAGACCATTTTCCGAAATAGCGTTTTTTGGGCCCAGTAAGCCTTTGATCTGAAGTTAACTCTAACTTCTTTTTCAGCCGAATCCATAACATTCCTTGTACTACATAGAGCAGAGGAGCTAGGTATGGTTTAACCATAAGTGCTTAATAATACGGAAAATGTTCTCAGAATCACATTTTTGGACTGACTGCTCCCTCTGATAAGGCAACATATCGATATATCACAACCGAGGTCAGGTTATGGATATGCCAGACATCGTAGGCTCTGGCGCCATGTTTGAAATTAGAAATAACGACAGCTGTACGATTACGCCAATTATTTAATGTTCATTATGTAATACCCCGTTATATAATTATTTTAAATGTACAAAGACTATGAAAAGGAATGAATTCAATGAAATTAGGAATGGGTATATGAAATAAATATGAGATAACTAACGGACGCATATCGATTCATGCAGTCGTAACATTATCAAGCAGTCAGTCCATATTCTTTGTTTCACCCAAATAGTAAAATGAAATAAAATGTTGGTACTAATTGGTTTGAATTAAGTCCACTAGTCGTTTACTCTAGAAAAAATATCTGGTGCGTAGCAACACACAACTTTCCGCCACCCCCTAATTTCGAACACCACCTACATAGGCGGGCGCTATATCTTCGTTCAACGCATTTCTACAGGAACATTTATGGAGAACAAAATTTAGGGACCAGTTAGCTGAGAGTACTCCGAAAGTTTGATCGAAATCGTTAGAGCCGTTTTTGAGAAATTTGGAATACAGATAAATTAATATTCGACAAATCTCCTTTTCTGAGTTAACTTGGCTTATATCTCCGTTCAACATATATATACAGGAATAATTATGGAGAACGAAATGTTGGTATGGGTGACTAAAAGACACTTCATCAGGATTTATCACATCTGGTGAAAAAGTTACCCTGGAATTTACGGAAATGTTAGAAAAAGCGTTATTTTCGACACATTTTGCTTTTTATCTCTGTTCAATGGACCGTCACAGGAACATTTATTGAAAAGAATATGTAGGTATTAACTATTTGAAAACATCCTGTGAGTTTGGTAAAAATCGCTGAAGCCGTTTTGCCAAAAAGCGTAAAAAACCTATTTTTGCTTCAAGGGCCCATATCTCCGTTCACCGTATTTTCATGGAGATATGTATGGAGAAGAAAAGTTAGGTATTCATTAGGAGAAGATAATTTGAAAGTTTAATCAAAATCGTTAGAGCCGTTTTCGAGAAAAATGCGAAAAACCCTAGTTTTTGGTACATTTTCGTCCCCCCCCCTTCCCATCGACCGAAATCGTCCATAACCTTATTTTGGTGTCTACAAAAAATAAGAAACAAAACAAAAAAAGAACCAGCGCAATCGGATAAGCCGTTCTCCCGCAAATCGAACTACAGACACACACACATACATACACACATACACACACACACACGGACCACGCGCCGAAATTAGGTTTTTTAGACTCAGTAGGGTGTGAAACGTAAAGATCTGAAGAAAACCCAATTTTTTTTTTGACCCGATTACTATACTTTCCTTCCCTTCGGGTAGCGGAAAGTAAAAACGAGTTGATACATTTTTTCTTCAATCCCTATAACGGATGGATCGTACAACCAACGGACAAAAATTTACAGAGACCGATATATGTAGAAATATAATTCAACATAACAGTACCATCTAATGTTCAAATGAGAAGTGGAGTACAATAAATCATCAAACATTTCCTTCAGTTTTCCCCTCCTTAATTAATCTCATATGAAGATCCCTCCCTCATTTAACAATCGTGCTAAAATGTCATTTCCTTGACTAAATTGGTACGGCGTGCATCCTTGAATTACCTATACGTTAGGGACGCCATAAAAGACGGGACACGCTTGTAAGTGGAAGCCACACAAACCATTTTGAAAGGTTTAGCACTACCAGTTGCTCGCCACGTAATAGCCGTACATAAACTGAATAGAATACGTTTCAGATCATAATTGCTAGACCAGTAAAAATCACAGCATGTACATTGTCACAACATGTGTGCGCATGTAAAATGCCTTGCTCAACAGACTGAGAACTATAGCATAAGGAAGCAATAAAAATAATTCCTCACCTTTTTTCATCATCACAGTGAGGAACTTGATGATTACTTTGGAGCAAGGCCTGAGGAGCACCTGTCTTTTACCCCTCTTTTCGGCGTTATTGATTGATTTGAGAGCATCGCTCAACACGTTCATACGCACCATCCTGCTGTAAAGTGATAGGACATACATAAATTAAGGATGAACTAAAGGAGTAAATTAAAACCGATCAACGAAACCGGCATTCATATACAGAAAACGTATAGTAACCACCTAGAAAAGCTCCATTTCTTCGCAAGGCGATCATAAGTGGCAGCGGTGCACTACACCTCGTTTTGCAGAAATATATTCTCTTCAATTCTGTTTTGTTTCGAGTTTGCACAATCAGAGCCATCGTTTGGATAGGTCTAGTTCATTGATAATGAATGCCTACGCCAAATTGGAGCTCAGTATTCAAAACGTAGTTTCAATGGGCCAGAAAGGCAGCATAATTCACACACATGCAGCTGCATGGACAGTAGAACATAACACATGGACAGTGCTGCCGTAGACCCCATTAAAAACCGATTTGTGAGTAAAGGGGGACCAGGGACATCACTGAACCTACATTCAAACTTACAGTTCACAATAGCGCTGTAAGAAACAGGAATACAGTTTTCCAAGATTTAGCATTAGCTCATTAAATTGGATATAAGCTTTAAAAATGGGGTTTAACTCAAGTCCGTTTCATAGCAGAAATAACGTCTAAGATTTAACCAAGCCACTTATAAAGGAAGCACGCGACTCAATAGATTGTCATACGTTAACGATTGAAATCTGCAGTTTAGCATGTGTTTTCGATAAATAAGGTGATGTCGGAATGAACGTAAAGAAGCCTCCAATACAAGAGCAGCTGACATGACCTTAAAATGTCAATGCTGTTCAGCATCTAGAGCTCACGTACAAAACAACATGGTCAACAGACCATGAACTGATAAATCAACCGATAGAATTACATTTATGAGGTTAAACCTGCTGTGATAGAATATTGGTCATGTTGGCCATTGGTAACATCACAGTAGACAATACGCATTCAATTCCACGGATGGCGAAGGTTGTAGGATCTTCTATTAACGGCAACGATTTAAATAGCCGATGCATTCAACATTGCACGGGAAAGGACCACAAGCATGAGCCCATAACTTGAGGACGCACCCGAACGGTGCTAAATTCAGGTAGCTCAAAAACATGCAACCACATATTATATGACGCCCAATGGAGTACACTTTATATCAATAAAAATACGTTTTGGCGTAAATGAAGGAGAGGCCATGCCATCGAGGTCAAGTTCACTAGCAGCTATACCCTCATGTGGCAAAGCGTTGGTTTCTTTCATTGATAGTTAAGAGAAGTCCAATACATAGGTAATAAATTACCACGCGCAACCAAACTTGAAAAAGTTAAACGCCTACTACATGACGCCACAGCAACTGGCCACTTCTATTTCACCTAGCTAATGACAGAATCAAGTTAACTAGACAAAACCAGCAAAATGTTCCCAACATCGAATTAGATAACTTGTAAAGAACGAAGGTGACAGGCGATTGCACCGATCTCGACTTAAGAGATTCATTGAGCATACCTCGCATCACCCATCACCACTACTGTGTAACATATGCTCTAATGTTCCCAAAAATGGTAGCCCACAAGGGAATTTCAGATCATGCCGCACTTGTCATATGCACATAAATTTGAATGTAAACGCCTGTTCTCATCTAGTTCAGCTGGTCAGCAGAATACGTGTCTCGCACGAGCAATCACCAACATTGCGAACTGCCCTTCAAAAAAAACGGACACGACCACCGACAAATGAGTCTGTCGAGCAGATCTAAGAAAGTTGACAAACGAAGTGATGGGTACGGTATAGACCAGGTTAAACGAACATATGTACCGTAATCACCCGACTCGCAACAGAACAATTCAAACCCAGCAGAGATTGATGGTCTGTAGCCAGGGATTACGCTGTGTATCAAACAAACATGCAGTAATTCAATTTACAACGAACCTTAACCAATATTAGTGGATTCAGAAAGAACACGAAGAGAAAACAGGACAAAACCACAACGTTGATCAACTATACACGGGAAGAGGTTAGCATTGGACGAGGGCTCGTACCGCTACACCAAGTTCACTAAACGTTGAAGTAAATACGCTCACTGCCTAAATTACAGCTAACACAAGGAAAAGTGAGATTTTAAAACAAGTCGAAATGCCAATTCGTTCAAAAATACGACGGATTACCTTGGATAATATTACAAACGTCACAAGATCTAATCCGCGAAGCGTGGACGGGCTGCAAAGGAAAGTAAATAAACGACGGCCTTCTAGATAACGTACCGAAGGTTAGGTTTGGACCGTCCCAATTCGTTACCGCTATTATTATCCAAAACCTCTGGAAACGCCGATGCCATGGGAACTAGAAATTAGTTCGATAAGTTTGTCTTTAAATAACTTCTAGAAAAATACAAATATTTAATTATCTCTGAAATTCGCGAATGTCGCAGGTCTTAACGTTCCCGAACGAATATTCGGAACTGAATGAGTTATTCGGAACGGATCCAAAGTATCTTTTTCGAATAAATGTATTGATAAAGATAATGTTAAAAATATAATATCAATCTATAAATTAATGAACATTAATGTTATGCAACGTGGCTTATTTGACCAAATGAGAAAATCTCTTTTTTGGACTTTACTTGTGCGGTGGGAATTAGAATTAACAAGTCTGATCGCTTTTAGCTCCACATGTGCGCTATGTTTGTTCATTTGCCTCAAAATGAGCTTTGACATTTCTCTGCCTCACACCCTCTCGATGAATGCCACTATTCGTTAGGAGGTTGGCTCATCTTGAACAGAACGTGGGCAAGGCTGTGATAGTTTTGTTGTAGACAATTGGCCACCAGCTAGAACAAGTGCACCAATTTCTTTGTTGTTTGCCAAATCAGTGAAATGCCATCACAAAGGGAACAATACATATTCATACAGGCAATGCTACCCTATACCAGAGTCAAACACAACAGCATAAATGTATTATAGCAGCTCTTCCCAAAATCGACCGTTGAGAAGAAAGACAGTTTTAGTTGGGGCATTGGTGTTATTTTGATGGTTTCCCACATCTACCAGTAGTTGCAGTGTGTTTTTAGTGAGGGTTAGACAAGAAAGAAACTTGCCTCCATGACGGGTTATAGGATGTACTTAACACTGCAATCTTTCTTCTATCAACCAACTTTTTACAGTAAGGAAATAGATCCCAAAAATTTCACTAAATTAGTTTGCAACCTGTATGGACTGGGCTTATGTAGTGCTGTAGTAGTCACCTTACTGAACAGGAGTGAGGCTCAATGTTTAACGACTCCTCGTCATCCAATCCACCCTCTCAAACACAGGCAACTAACTTTTGAAGTGGAGTTGAGGAGTTTGTTGACCTGAAGGCATCTTCCTATTGGCTCATACTGCACAATGCCAAGGAGTGCATAACACAATGCTGTTATGTTTGACTATGGTATAGGGTAGCATTGCCTGTATGAATTCGTATTGTTCCCTTTGTGATGGCATTTCACTGATTTGGCAAACAACAAAGAAATTGGTCTGCAGCTCTCAAGACAAAATGTTAAGAAAATTATAATGTAATGTAAATTATGTTAAGAAAAATACAATTTGGGTTTCAGACACAGGGACCCCAAGAGATTCTGCAAGCACAAACAGATCTCATTTATGGGCTGTGGTAGATTTGGTTCATCAAATAGTGTACTGGGCATAGGACTTCAGTATAGGGTATGGAAACTATAACCTGAATGATGAGACCCATTTCTCAACACATTGGAAGATTCTAATCTGTCAATGTGTCACTTTTTGATGTTAAGCGCTTCTGAAACTTTAAAAAACTGTTGACACTTGTTTGATTTTTGCATCTTCAATATCAGTGATGTCTCACATACTGAAGGAAACTTTGATTCGTGCCTAATTGGCTATGTATTATTATTGCTCCCATGACTGCCCTAGAGAAAAAGCTTTTAGCGAGCCCAAGTAGCCACTTTTCTCAGTAAAAATGCTAAAAGTTCAATTCCAGACTAGGTGAGGTTACTATGTACTGAACGTCTGTGAGCTCATAAGCACTGTAGGAGGGGGCTCTTGCATCACAAGCCATCACTCGAATGACCGAAATGTAACAGGCGACCTCAAACCTGGTCTAGCTTTACATTTATACTGTGACACAGTTGCCGGATGGCACCGAAGAAGTTAGAAGCCGAGGGAGATGCGTGTTGTAATTAGATCTCATACACGAACATAACTGTATGTCAAGAATCAATTCATAAGGATATAAATTAATATTGTGCTTCATTCACTCACACAATTTCCACGCAAGAATTTATTATCAGATAAGTCAAGGATCAGTATTTATTTATTTACCGACATGATTAGCGGTATCAGTAAGATTTTGATTAATAACTAGAGAAAAAATTGATAGTTGTCCCCTTCTCATAAGTTGAGTTTGTGCTGAATTTTCGCTGAAGGATGAAAATGCTGGAGCGAGTTCCGGATCTGCTCGGCTACTTGGTGCTCAACGAGGACGGAGCGATCTTATCGGTAAGTTTTGCAGATGAAGCCGTTTTGATGGATAACCGCAAAAAGGGTCCGAGTAACGCAAAACGTTTTGCCCCTTTTGTTTGCAGTCGAGCGGCGATTTGGAAAACGCTGAAGCTACGGCTAACGTTTTCATCACAATCATTGGCCTGTCGGATAAATTAGTTTCGGACGAGCCTTTCAAGAAACTGACATGTAAGTATTGTATTTACATTAAGCATCGTTGGTGTATCGCCCATGCGCCATGCCCTGCCGTCCTTTTCGCGATTGTTTACCAAATTGACACCACCTGTTTTTTTGTTTTTTAAATATTTGTGTGCTATATAGAGAGGTAGATATAATTTCTGGTGGGACAGGTCAAGTTTGCGAGGTGACTTGCTATGCTGGTGTAGGGGGAGGGAGGATTCCACGTTCCCAAAAACGTTGCCGAGTGGACTGACTTATTGCAATAAACGATGTTTTGTGAAACAATGAGCCAAACTTGTTGATCGAATGTCTATGCCAGACGGAAGCATAGACATTGCAGTAGCATCCATACAATAAAGTTGTGATACACACAGCAGCACGCTCAGTGGTGCGAGTTTTGTGTGTGAGGGGTAAAATGTGGTGAAATCATGGAACGAATAGTGATGTTCACGTGTTTGAAGAAAGCAAACATTAGAAAAAATGTTTTCACGTTCGTAAATATATTAAAGAACTTAATTTCTTTGTTGAAACACTGCAAATATATTTGCGTGCAGTTCTTTCTCGCTCGTTTTGATGAGGCGCCTTAGGAACTGCCCCCTGAAAATAGTTTCGCACGCGTCCCACTCTCGTGGTACATTAATGAAACAATGCAACTTGGCGTCTCCTTTCAAAAGTGTGAAGTTGAATGTTGCTGTTCGCCAAAATAATTACCTGTTCAACCTTTCTGAATAGTAGGTACATCAGATGTTGAAAAGCCGAACTTCCCCAAACAGTTGGTAGTAAATAACAGTGACTTTGCTGTTGGTGGAGCTTGATGTGCATACCATGATCTTAGGAAAAAGAAGGTGCACGAAATAATGCCATTTACAATGCTAAGACTAGAGGGAGTTTATTCGAGGGAGAAGTGGTCGATTGATTGAGAAGGTGGCTGAATATTTTACTGGTGTATTATAGATGGGAATCCCTTACTTGTCGAATTAGGTGCAGTTTACCTGAGAAACCCCTTCTTTAAATTTAATTAGTTGAGCTACTGAATGAGTTTTTGGTTCAATGTGGTATGAAAGCTCTCTACCCCCAAACCCGATAAAACTTTCAGCTGTTGAACTTCCTGACCTGAGGGCTTTGTTATGGAGCCGTGGGAAACTGTAAACTACCCCTATCAATCGACTTCCTTTTTTCAATGCTCTGAGCCCTGCTGAACACGAGGATTGGTATTTCTTCCTGCATTTGAACATTTGATGGGGGTTTCTTGTTTCCCTCTTTCCTCGTCACACCTTCAACCCTAAACGTTGGCCACCTCCATTCGATCAGTCAGGCAGCCCTAGAACTCATTCAGTTAGACACATTCAACTCTCGTCCATTCTCGCACCAGTTTAACTAAAGCGTAAACTTTGTGTTTTAGTTATTTTACTCTGAGCTCAATATCTATCGTGTATCTTACGTGAACATTCAACTAGCCCAGTCATCTCTCACTGGTCTCATTCATCAGAGTAGTCTCTTCCTTATTCTGGCTCATCTCACCCTGTATTGCACCCTACATAGGGATTGTGGGAATCCTACTTGGATTTTGTTGATATCGTATGCACAGCTACTTGATACCAACATTATGGGACCGAAACTGGAGGTGGATGAAATCTAGATTCGAAACTAGCTTTCCAGAAATACTTGAACTACAGCAAATGAATAATATTCTATTCTACAACCTTCGTGGTACCATTGTTTATTTTCAGTTTCTTCGAGAGTTATAAAAACGAGTAGCCTTGAAAAATGGAGTAAAAATTATTGATTGATCGAATGCGAATTGTTCATGAAAACGCTTCAAATGATCACAGAACGGTTTATTATTGTTTCGCACATCTTGACGTAGTCTAACATCTCCGAGACCCATCCTATCCGCTTCAGCGTTGAAAAATGCCAGTTAATGATACTCGAGGAGGGTTTACTAAGTACCAAATGGGTTTCTTGTGCAAAAGATCACGGTAAAGGCCAAATATGGTCCAGACGGCGGATGGACATTGCGCAGTTGAAATCCCGACGCCTTGAAA
This sequence comes from Pachypeltis micranthus, assembly GCA_020466155.1. Classification (NCBI taxonomy): domain Eukaryota; kingdom Metazoa; phylum Arthropoda; class Insecta; order Hemiptera; family Miridae; genus Pachypeltis; species Pachypeltis micranthus. The sequence goes on from CM035769.1 coordinate 49,643,057, forward strand.
CGTAAAGGATCAACATTTGTGGGAGTGGGTGGGGGGGTGTAATTATTTTTTTGATCGGAAACATAGGTGTATTATTGAGGTGGATAATAAACCAAAAGTGCGAGGCGCGTTAAACAAATAAGTAACTTTGATTTGTAAATACATTAAAAATCGATAGGAAATTGAGTAATAATTTTTTACAAATGGTAGGAAAAATCGGTCAAAAGATATTGAAATTATAAGTAGTTATTAATGATAAACAAAGAGGAAATTGATAACATTTTTGAGAAATTTCATTGGAAATTGACTTCTTTGTTGCTTTTTGAATTGTAGGTATTTGAATTGAAATTAGTGGTAAATTGAGCAAAATTATTGGTAAATTGTGCGAAATTCGTTAAATGAGTAAAAGTTGTTGGTAAGTTCAGCGAGGCGTAAAAAACTCAAATAAAGATGGAACATCACAGAAGCAGCCATTCACCTATTTTCTGATGTAACGCCCATCCACCATTCGTGCGACACTGTAGGGACACTTGTTTCCTGCACCATGATCTAGGCCCATCTACAGTTAAATGAATGGATAATTGAATCATGTTGTTGTCCAACTGCCTTCTAGTTGCTTATGTAGTCGGCTGACCTTGAACAATGATCAACACTAATTACAATCGTATTGTAACGAGTATGATTGGGACCCGCAGAGTTAACACAAGAGAGCAGTCTCCACTCAGGAACGTCAAGAACTTCTAAGGAGAGGGCCGTTGCAGAAATGGCTGAGTGTTCATTTGGTTCTTCTAATCTTTAACAGGCTATCGAACAGAGCAGTTCTTACTTGTGCAATATATCTATTATTCAAAGATAATAATCCTTGAATGCCATTTAATGAGCGCCAATGTAATGGTATGTCATTATGGTGAGTGCTACAGTAATAGTATGGCTCTTGGGTCTGCTATCAAGAAAAGGCTTCTTCCTTTAATATCAGATAAATTTTGAATCGCTCCTGCACAAGATTGGAAGAATCCTGTGTCCACTGGCAACCATTACCTCTGCAGCCCCCTTCTCAACTTCATCTTCTGACTTCAACTTTACAGTTCTGGATGTTACTGTGTGGAGCCTGCAATCTCGTTCCATTGTGGAGGTTCCAATCATACGCGTGACAGTTTCGTTGAACTGAGATCGAGCACAGATTACAAGATACGTTGCCAAGTTGTCTGTGTCTTGTCTGGTTGATTGCCCTGATGCAGATGGGTGGCGTAAAGTCGTTTGAAGGACACGAGAAAGCTGATGTGGTTTATTGCTACGTCCATGCACTTAATTGATCAGTTTTGAGAATGTTACATTTTGCAGCTGAGTCCCACATTGATTTTTTTTGTTTCAGTTACGTACCCTCATTGTTCATATACCGTTTGCCTTTCAAATCGGAAGTTCTACGTTGTGAAACGACGATTCCAGCCTCCTTCCATGCCTGTTGCCCTGGACGAAGTAGAACCTACCAACAACGATTCGTAAATTTCGTATCTCTCAATTCAGTTGCTTCAAAAACTTCAGGTTAATATCTCGTATGTAATGATACCCGTGTAAATTTATTTTTTATTACCCAGTTCCGTTTCTTAATTTGGTGCCTTGCGTCTTCTTTCGTGTGTTTCTGTAGAGTTGAATAAATTGCTCGTCTTTCTTATTTCTTCCTTCATTGCTGTCCAGCCTACACGCTTCGGGTTTTATTCATTAGAACGGGTTCTTTTATTTATTAAGGCATTGATTAGCTTGGAATCACGACAAGGAACAGGCATAAACAATTTGACTAAGAACACTTCGTTTTCACAGACTGGCAAGAATTATGATTCTAAATTGCCATCACACATTATCCCCATAAATTTGTGGCATACACCCTCAGTCAGCTTTCTATACTTCTGTTATTTAATCAGCTGAGCCTGAAAGGAGATGAACTCAAAAATTCCTGGTGAAATGTGGGTTTTAGGTGTTACAGACCAACTGATAGGGGAGAATTAAAGTAAATTAAACACTAAACGGGTTCTTTGTAACAATTACATGTGTAAAAACATAAATATAGTCCAAGTTGCCTCTGTTATTGCTTGCCACTGCTTCGGTAGTTAGGAGGTTTTAATCAGTTAAACAACGAAAAACATTAAATCGTTTTTCTGGAAGATATAGAGAATTCACCGAAGTAGTGAGAAAGTGGCGAAGAATAGGGTTACTTAGTTCACAACCTGTGATACAAGAAAGCCCCTTCTACATAAGCCCCTTCCACCTGGCTGAATATCATGACTCGTCAAAATTTCCATGAGATCATTTGTACCTTCATATCCCTGAAGAGATACACTTCTTGAGATCATTGGGCCAGTGAAGATACCTTTTGTAGTGAGGGACAAAGCGCAGCTAGTCGAGGGTGACTTGATAGTTGCCTGCATTGTTACCCGAGAGTTCGGCACTATCTTCTGGCGAGATATAACTTCAACTGTGGTTCCCTTGAACCTCTCAGGAACAGCGATTTGGAACAATCTGGGGCTCAGATCTAGGAACTCCTTGGAAATAAGTAGGAATGAGATGACCTAGAATATTTCCGCCGTAGTTGAGCCTCTCTTCTGCCTGTTGATTTCAGAATGCATGTGGGTGTGCTTGGTAGTCCCTCACCACTATGTGGCACAACTCCCCCATTTTGTATTTTGAATAATTCCCAGTGGATCCCCTAAAACATGTACCTCTCGATCCGTATCCTATTTTACTCACGTGATTTGTTATTAAAAGAGGTAGGGGGAGTCGTCAGCTACTGAATTATCTGTGTAGGAACATCACCCTGTCAAGTAAAATTATAATGTAGTGCCTTTGGCTTTCTATAATCTTGGCTGTTCTGTATTTTTGTGTTGTTACTTTTCCTTTTGTACTTTAAAGGTTCTCACATTTTGTCAATAAATGAACTTCTTTCTCTATCATCTTTTTCCTACTTCTGCTTCATCTCAATGCACAATGTATTGGTGCAATCGCAGGTATTCCTGTTTCAAACTTTACCTTCCTTTTGAGTATGCTATTTCTTCACTCATCATTGGGCTCTGGTGTTCTTGTAGTAATGGGTGTCGTGCACGAGTTATCTGTTTTACACTTGTTCCTGTGGAACCAAGTGGCTTCCATTGTTTGTTGACCTGCTCATTCAGGTAAGACCACTTACAGATCTCCTGACATTTAGTGCTTTGGAAGGTAAAGCCATACTATAGCCACAAAATATGGTATAGACTGAAAGCATTCAAATGAACTCATAATCAGGTTTAGAAACACAAACAGGGTGATAGGTGCTTTAACAGCGTTATGGCTGCTGAGTCTCCAGGTTTAAATTCCTGGAACTGGGGCATTAACACGGGGAATAGAGGTTAAAATTCAAGGTGTGAGATATGTATCGAAGAATGAATGGTACAGAATAGTCTTGCACTACTAAAGGCTTATGCTAACCCGAAGGGAAATTGTAGAATACGCAAGAACGAAATATCAAGCCCTAACTGGGGAGCACAGCTGGCACCTGGTGTGATACACGAGTTCTGGATGTAGTCAGAGAACCTAAATAGAAATCCTTTACCTAACTGTGGCCACCATTCATGTGTCAACTAATCTTCAGCCCGTAATTACCCCAGTGTGCAGTTGGAAAGGCAGCCGTACATTATGGAGTTATGTGCTCTGAGGGTGGCAGTCCACGTTCATTTGGCTCTGATCCGAGTCATTGGGGTCATATATGACAGAGCCAATGGGCCAAGCCAGTACTATCCAGCTCACCTCAAGAAAACCCAAATTTTTTTTACACGATTACTATACTTTTTTCCCTTCGGGTAGCGGAAAGTAAAAAGCCATGTGTCCGAGTGAATTGACGTAGAGCTAAAGAAAGTTGTGTGTTGCAACACACCAGATATTTTATATGAAATTTAGAGTCGTGCCTTAGTTTCCTTGCTCGAATGTTCATTCTACATTTTATTGGGAATATTGTAGTTTCACTCCTTTCGTACTCGTACTAATATAATTATTGCATAGCGCGTTAGATTTCTCACGTTTCAAGTCGTTCTACCTCGTGGTGCTCATAATAGCACAATCCCATGTCTTTTTCGCCATGAAGTATAATATTGTTTTTGACTAAACCACACGTGTAGAGGCAGATATTAACAAAGACAACAGACTCGGCGAGACATTCTGTTGAAGAAGGTTATGTGACGTGGATAATGCGGTTCGAAATATCCGAAACAAGAAAGCGGTCGTCAAAACCGCGAATCCCATCATCTCCCTCCCCTTTCTTCTTCTTTTTGTCAATTCGTCACCGCATGGCATTGAGAAGCGATACGTACGGTTTTTGGGTCGACAGATATTTTTCTGCTTGGTTCCCTTTGGAGGGGGAAGAGATGAAGTTGAGGACGATGGGGCATTCGCTCGCTGGTCGCTGCACCTTCTGAACCCCTCGAATTTTTATTGCTTCGATTCAGTTCGTTAAATTGGTTCATTTTAAAATATAAGTTTGCAATCGGGTTACGTTTAACAATTTCCCGCAAGCAACACAAAACTATAGCTTTGTTTCACTGCGAGTCGAAAACTGAAGTCCGCAATGATAGCTCGGCTGATGAGGTGACAAAGTTCAGCCATTTGGGCAGCTCTTCACTTGACCTAAAGTAAGTGATTCAGTAAAATACGAGACACTTGCCTTAGCTGAGAGGTGTTCCTAAAAATCGTAGTCATCGAATTAAATCTTGCATTTTGGAGGGGTTTTCTTTATTTTCAGACTGGTCTCAACTACTTGGTTTCCGTGTATGTGAGTCTGTTGATATGTGGATTTGGAACCCCTTATTTCGTAAGCTCTTTGCTTGCTTCACCTATTCAGTCGTTTTGTACTCAAAGGATGCTGTTTCTTGACTGCTGGGGCTGGAACGACATTTTTCTTGGAAATGTCTGGAAATTCTGAACTGTGGGTCCAGAATTCTTTCCTCTATGTCAGTTTTAGAGTTTCACGAGGACGAACTTGCAGTGATGGAGTGCAGGCTACGGTTGCTGGAATCAGGCCTGGAAAATATCAACAGTGTTTCAGTGAACACGACCCACACTGCTGGTTTGGAAGTTTCTGGCTGGGCTGAATACCGTTCCTGAAATAATGTTTTACTTACCACTGCGCAAAGACCAAGAAATGTATTGTATTCGTGTAAAGACTGAATCCGATTTCACCGCGTGATCTTTGTCGATTTTAGGTACATATTGAGCCGGCTCTTTTTTGTTTTGTTTGAGAGTTTTCGATAATGTTCTCTTCAGTTTTTCGCATTTTCCTCACAAACGGCTTTGACAAGTTCGGTTAAACTGTCAACATATCTTCTACTAATCAGTACCCAACTTTCGTTTTTCCCCCAATATTTTTCTATCGGAGATATAAGTCATGGAAGCTCGGAACATGAGATTTGTCTAACATTCAATGGTCGTTTTCCTGATTTTCTCAAAAAAAAAAGCTTTAACGATTTCGATCAAACTTACGAGGCAATTTGAACTAACTAGTACTTGAAATCGGTTCTCCACACACTTTTTCGTGGAAATGCGTTCGACGAAGATAAGAGTGCTCGTGTATTCAGCAGAATAATGTGTAGAATCGTTCAAAAACATGTTTTCCCCCACCTTTAGTATTTTTCTCCGTTCAACCGTCAGAGGAACATTCATGAGGAACAACATGTAGGCATTGACTTGCGCGAGACGCTGCTGGATTTAAATCGTATGGAACTGGTTTTGGGAAATCCTCTTTTCGCTCTTTTCATCTTATTTTTACGGAGACGTTTCTTGAAGCTAGAAGTTACAGTCGTTTTTATCCCCGTAAAAAGCCCTAATCGTATGAAATCCTAAAAGTGATAGGAATGGTTCAACTGCTCTCCCGTAAAGTTGACTTCAGCCCACGAGCCGAAATTACTTTTTTTCGATTCAGAAGGGCTATTGAGTTGAGGCAATTGGGTTGATGAAAGAATCCCTTTGCTTTGCTTCTCACTATAACCGCCAAAGGACATATTTAGGACATCGCTTTTTTGACAATTGTTTCTTTTACAAGGTTCTTCTGCGACTTCTTTCGACAGTATTTTTTAAAATGGCTGAATCACGTACACTTTCTTTCAATACCGCAAAAAAGAGTAAAGTGCAAGGTCAACGCTGAATCAACAAATCGATAACCCGGTGGGACGGCTTCGTCATCAGCCGTTCAGACGGCAGACTAATCTGACGCAGGCGAGCATTAGTCAAAGATAAAATGTCTGGACTTGAATTGAAATAACTGACATCCGCACCGCATCGTTCGGAATAAAACGTTTGGGGGGAAATCGAGTCTGCTCGAAAGAATGTAGCTCTTTTTGATGTGGTAGGTTTTTTTTTTAAAGGAAGTCAGACGGAAGGGGACGAGAGTGTATTGGACAGAAACCAAATTGAGTACTCGTCCTCGGGTTCGGGTAATGGTATGTCGGTACAAAGAAGGCTGTTAAGAATAGGCCTCTCTACACATCCTTAGTTTTAGTGTGTGACGAAAGTTTTAAGTTCATGCAGTTCAATAGGTCTCGAATAGTAAAGGTTATTCGGGCACAGCTTATACAGCAGACCTTTGTGCCATAGGAATAGAATAAATGGGAGCTCAAAGATTGCCCGAAATTAGCAGAATAATGTGTAGAATCGCAGTTCCAGCGCAGTTTTATATCTTTTCCACGGACGAAATCTTCCTGAAACAACGATAGCTGTCACAGCAACTTTTGTGGATGACACGGTCATCTAGTAGTAGAGTGCTCTGTTGCGGATGCCTCAGCAAAATTGCAGGACTGCTCAGTTAATTAAATCGAGGAAATGGAGAATTGAACTTGATGATACCAAGTCAACGCACGTTAACTTTACGTATCGAAAAATAAACCCAATACCAGTTGAATTAAAGGGGATCTTGCAACTGCGCCGAAACCTAGCACAACTGCACTTCATAGCAACTGCGCCGGAGGTAGAGACAATAGCAAGTGCGCCGTCATACTTTACGGTTTCTATTTCCAATTTGTACACTCAAAATTTTATTACGTTGATACAGTTTTTTGTCACTTTTTTTTCATAATGTCTGGCCACTGTTTGGAGGAATGATTTTCCATTAATCTTTCCTTCTCGATATTCAATTATTAGTTGCTGAATCATTTTCTTCTGTTTTTTGAACGCCCTGTGTCCGGCTTGGGCACATTCGAGCCATTCATTATGAGGAAGGTGTCCGTTTGCATTCGTTTCAAGGCATTGAGAAACACGAAAATGTTAGGATGAGGATGGGAAAACTGGCCATTGAATTTCGAGTGGAACTATTCACAACTGTTTGTGGTTCTTTCCAAAGAAATTTTTGCTGCAGCCCATAACTCAGGAGGAAACTTAGCTTGAACACCAACGACTGAATGAATTCCAGAGACATTGCAACACGTAACAACTGAACCTATGACACTACCGTGCCAATCACGAGGATATCGGGCCATCGGATTCACCGATAAGAAAAGAGCGGCGCAAATGCTAGAGTCCGTTTAGAGCGAGGAAAAATAAACAAGCGCAGTTGCTATACGACACCTCTTCCGGTCACCGCTGGTCGGCGCGGCTGCCATATGCCTGAATTAAATATCCATATCACGCCATAGCAAATAGAACCATGTACGTTTGACTTTGGACCAGAGCACCTGAAAAAGAAAACGCTACAAATTATTACACAACGGTTTATAATTTTCTTGAACATCTTAACCGATTACTTTCGCTGTATTGTGACTTTAATTTCACTGTTGTCGATCCATACGCAGTTTTACACCTCTTATACTCATTCGAGTATAAGCTAGACAGTCCATTGAACAGAGATAAAAATCAAAATGAGTCGAAAATAATGTTTTTTCGAAAATTTCCGTCAATTCTGGGGTAACTGCTTCACCAGATTTGATCAATCTTACATAGTGTCTTCTAGCCAACCATACCCTCGTTTCCTTCTCCGTAATTATTTCTGTGCATATATGTTGAACGGAGATATAAGCCAAGTTAACTCAGAAAAGGAGATTTGTCTTATATTACTCGTAATTTATCGGTATTCCAATTTTCTCAAAAACGACTCTTAACGATTTCGATCAAACTTTCGAAGAACTCTCGACTATCTAGTTCCTAAATTTTGTTTATATAAATGTTCCTGTAGAATTGCGTTGAACAAAAATATAGCGCCCAAATATGTAGCTGGTGTTTGAACTACGCACCAGATATTTAATTTTAAATCCACTCCCTAAGTCCGGTGGGACAGGTAAAGACTCCCACAAATCTCAATTTTGAAAATTTTGCGAGCATTGGAAATTGTCGAAAGTCTGGAAGAGCGAAAATACTCGAACAGGTCTTTATCGGGGACAATGGTTTCTGTCATGTTTCGGTAGTTTCGCCCTGAAGCTCCGAACTGAGCTCTTCTATCGTCAGTTAGAAATCGCCGATTAATTAAAGAGAATTGAGTTGCGGCCCGTCAATCGGAACGAGGCGACTACGAAGACCTTGGAAACGATTTGTGGAGGCGCTTCGTCGATCGTTCTGAATGGAAATCTGTGGCCTGTGATTCAACTCGGCGAAAATTGTTTTGTGATACGTTCTGTTTGACGAACGTATATCAAAATGAAGGAGGGCCGCTAGGTAGTTTCGTAACTTTTTACTTAATAACTTAAAAAGTGTTCGAATTGCATTGTAACTTCCTTATTCATTATTTTATACGTTCAGGTGAACATTTTTACTTTTCGCTACCCCAAAGAGAAAGGAATGTATAGTAATCGTCTAAAAAAAAAAAATTTGGGTTTTCTTCAGATAAGAAAAGTTAGGTATTGATTAGTAGTAGATAATTTGGAAGTTTAATCAAAATCGTTAGAGCCGTTTTCGAGAAAAGGCGAAAAACCCTAGTTTTTGGTACAAAAAACCCCCTTCCCATCGGCCGAAATCGCCCATAACCTTATTTTGGAGTCCACAAAAAATAGCAAACAAAACAAAAATATCTGGTGCGTAGCAACACACGACTTTCCGCCACCCCTTTAAGTTCGAACACCACCTACATAGTCGGGCGCTATATCTTCGTTCAACGCATTTTTACAGGAACATTTATAGAGAACAAAATGTAGGGACTAGTTAGCTGAGAGTACTCCGAAAGTTTGATCGAAATCGTTAGAGCCGTTTTTGAGAAAATTGGAATACCGATAAATTAATATTCGACAAATCTCCTTTTCTGAGTTAACTTGGCTTATATCTCCGTTCAACATATATATACAGAAATAATTATAGAGAACGAAATGTTGGTATGGGTGACTGAAAGACACTCCATTAAGATTTATCACATCTGGTGAAAAAGTTACCCAGGAATTTACGGAAATGTTAGAAAAATCGTTATTTTCGACACATTTTGATTTTTATCTCTGTTCAATGGACCGTCACAGGAACATTTATTTAAAAGAATATGTAGGTATTAACTATTTGAAAACATCCTGTGAGTTTGGAGAAAATCGCTGAAGCCGTTTTGCCAAAAAGCGTAAAAAGCCTATTTTTGCTTCAGGGGCCCATATCTCCGTTCACCGTATTTTCATGGAGATATGTACGGAGAAGAAAAGTTGGGTATTGATTAGGAGAAGATAATTTGAAAGTTTAATCAAAATCGTTAGAGCCGTTTTCGCGAAAAATTCGAAAAACCCTAGTTTTTGGTACATTTTCGTCCCCCATCCCCCCTTCCCATCGGCCGAAATCGTCCATAACCTTAATTTGGTGTCTACAAAAAATAACGAACAAAACAAAAAATGAACCAGCTCAATCGGATCTGCCGTTCTCCCGCAAATCGAACTACAGACACACACACACACACACGGACCACGGGCCGAAATTAGGTTTTTTAGACTCAGTAGGCCTCAAAACGTAAAGATCTGAAGAAAACTTTTTTTTTTTACACGATTACTATTCCCTTTGGGGTAGCGGAAAGTAAAAAACGAATCTTTCCTCGTTACAATATTATTGTGATAGTCACGATCTCGTGTAGAAGTAGCCGTTGAAATACACCAAAATCTCGCAAAATGGTGGAGGGCGTAACTTTTGTTTTCGCTGGAGACTTTCGCCTAACGGTCTCCGTTCACAGCGTGCTTCACACAAATCATGTCAAACATTGACATTGCGCACTAAAATGAGAGCACATGCTAATAATAACCACAGTGGAAATTTCTCATAAAAAGTGCTTGAATTAAGAGACGGAAAAATACCCACCCTAACTGCTAACAGCTCCCAAGTATTGATGGATAATGAATTGGCTCAAATTGTTTACAGCCTAGAAATTCTTAGTCATAATGAATCCCGACATCGAAAACCTCCCCCCACCCCACCCCAGCCCGAGAGAGAAATTTCGATTGGCCCTGTTGGAGGGCGATATTATCACCAATAAACGATCGATGAGAAATACGATTATTGAAAAATACCTTGTGATTTTAAATGTTACATTTGTTTGTGGCACCGTGTACACCATGGTAGATACAGCCCTCAAGACTGCAGTCCTGCAGTTCAGAGACCAGTTCTAACAAAAAAGGCCTAGGAAACTATACCAAAGACGACGTAAATGTTATCGAACTGCCAATATTTTGTTATCCGCTAATTTTTCAATCCATTTTTTGCCCATAAAAACCATGGGATTGCCGAGTCGGGCACAAGTAGATCCCTCACGAAATTTTTGTGTGAAAGAACGGCTGTTCTGGACCATGTTAAAGGCTAACTATGGCCTGGATGGTGGATTTGGAATTGGTTGGACTTGGTGGGTGGAGGAGATCCTAAAACATAAGTTGTTATTTAGAATCAATAATAAACCAAAAAGTTCTTAGCGAACAAGGTGTTTTAAATAGATGGACAGAACCCCTATCTCTGGAGTGTGTTCGTACCATATATTTATAATGTTCTGAATTGAGAAACATCTGAAATGTCAATATTTACTATTACTATGCCATGTGACAAATATTTCAACGTTGGTTGTGGTTTCAGAAGGACTGTGCTGCAATGGAGGAAGAGGGGTCGCCTAAATCAGTTGCTGGCCTCTTCGCTTCACTCGCTCAAGTCTGGAAAAATTTTGAAACGACCAGGAACCTCGTCGCTTTTTTCCTCCTTGGCCTCACCAACAACTTTGGATATGTCATCATGTTGAGCGCTGCTCACGATTTGCTTCACATAATCGACAATCTTTCATCTGAACAGCCGAGCACCTCGGAATTCTTAAGGAACTGCAACGTATTGAGCACAGGAGCCGTTCTCCTCGCCAATATTGTTCCCTGCACGCTCGTCAAACTCGTGGCTCCTTTTACTCCGCTTGTTGTGCACCTTCGTCTAACAGTTGTCGTGTTGACTGCTGCAGCTGGCCTCGTTTGCGTCGCAATGGCATTGGACAAGTTTTGGATCATCGCTGGAATCTGCCTAGTTTCTTTCTCATGCGGTTTGGGCGAATCCACTATATTGGCGTACACAGTTTTCTTTCGAACCAAAAACGTGTTGTCCACTTGGTCCTCAGGGACTGGAATGGCAGGTCTTTTGGGGGCCTTCGCCTACTCGTTCATGATACAAATGGGCCTCAGCCCCTCGATGGCGATATACTCGATGCTTGTGATGCCCCTTACAATGGCCATTAGCTTCTGGGTTATCATCGAGCGCCCGATGATCATTCAGTTTGCTCACGACAAGGCTGATCTGGAAATGTTGAGAGCTGAAGAAAACCGTCACAGGAGGGAATCGTATTTGAAGAGGCTGGCTGAAGGGAAGGAAATCAATGGCCCTGAAAGTAGCATGGCGGAGAACATTAAAGCAATACCGAGCATTTTGATGACTTACACAATTTGGTACGGCCTCGTGTACTTTTTTGAGTACTTCATCAACCAGGGCTTGTTTGAATTGATTTACATTCCAAACCCCTTGCTAGACCAATCAGCTCAGTACAGGTGGTTCAACACTCTTTACCAACTCGGTGTTTTCATTTCACGGTCTTCCATGAATTTGATACGGATCGACAAAATTTACTTGATGGCTGTTTTTCAAGGGATCAACGTAGTCATTTTTCTCTTCGAATCGGTCTATGGCTTCGCTAATTATATTTACGTGATACTCTTGATTATATTTTGGGAAGGGCTCCTCGGTGGTGCAAGCTACGTCAATACCTACCGACGCATCATGCAGGAACGTCCTCGCGAAGGGCGAGAGTTTGCAATGTCACTTAATTCAATTGGCGACTCTATAATGATATCTCTCGCTGGTGTCCTTTCTATTCCTGTTCACAATGCATTGTGTCGCACTCCTTCCCCTCACCAAGTCTCTGTTTCTCCAACTCCTTTGATCAACTCGACAACTCAGTTTTGACTGTACTTAACTCCTCGTGCCATTTTCTTGTAATAAACGTACCTTTTTCGACCTTTGTATTCTGTAGTTTTGCTGTTAGCGTTCTCCAGGAAGAGCAAACATCACAACTAATCAATGACGACTGAGAGGAGTGCTATTACCCTTTGGGCTGAACTCCACAATCACAGCACCGTACCACTAGCTGTGGAGCTTCCACTCTAATCCTGGAAGGGCAGTGAACCTGCAAGTCGTATTAATTTAAGCATCTGCTTCCTCATTCGTGTTAGTTATATCGGATCACCAATTGTGAGTGCAGGGAGTTCAATTCCCTCAGCTCTGTACAACTCAATTCATGTCTGTTGTAACACCGGATCATTAGACTTTTCTTGTAATTGATTCGCCACTTTTTACTTTACTTGGCTCTACGAAGTAGATAGGAAAGTAATGTAATCGGCTGAAGAAAAAAAATTGAGTTTTGTTCACATCGTTACGTTTCAGACCTTACTGAGTACGAAAAAAAATTATTTGGGAAAATGGTCAGTGAACGATTTTTAGAGAGAACGACCGTCCCAAATCAGCTCAAACATCATATCTAGCCCGCAGGTTACCAAGGGAAGCCAAAATAAGGGTATGAGCAAAATCCACCGAAAGTTAATTATAGTTATCACAACACCAAATATTTTTTTGCTCAAAAACGGCTCGAACGATTTTGATTAAATTTTTTATATTGATAGATCTCAATAAGCTGATCATACCATGAAATTCCCATTTGTGGGAAAATTACGAGAGCGGCACAATAAATTACCAACATTTTCGACGAAATCGGTTTTAGCGCGGTTTTTTTCCTTATAAACTCCGCTGAAATGTTACTAGAATCTTATAACAAATTGGTGTAGTAGTGCAATCCAATACCTATAGGGTGAGTATTTAAAAACGCCCATAAGATGAATGGGAGCCACTCCAGAAATTCCTGCATTTCACAGCTACTGCCGTTTTTCTAACCCAATAACTCTGCAAAAGTAATTACTAACCTTCTTCAAAAAAATCGTGTTTACAGCCTCATTATCTGTGTACCAATAGCCAAATAATGGTCTGGAAATGAGTACTTCACAGTAAATTCTGGAACTGTAAGCGCTACCGCTTCCTGCTGCTGTGCAGTGTTGTTTGACCAAGTTCAAATGAACTGAGTGATAAATGAATTGATTAAGTAGAAAAAGCCTTGCAGAATGTGGATTGACGTAGAGCTAAGAAATGCTGTGTGTTGCAACGCACCAGATATTTGTAATTGAAGGGGGAGGGAATGAAAGAGAGCTAAGTAGTCGAAAACATTTATTTAAAATCACCTGCTTTTCCAAACAGTTTTGGCTCCTCAACACGAAGCTTACAGTTCAACTGAAAGGAAGTGATGTGGCGGATATGCCAACTTACTCGTTTGCATCAAAATGACGATAAAGACTCATCACATCGCAGCTGTCACAAAAAATTGACAGCTCTCAATTTTGACACAACACTTACAGCAATAATTGCCTTCGAAGTACTGATTTTCGTTAAGATAAAACTTACATATAAAACACAATTATCACGTACATAAAATAAACATTGAGATATTTAAAGTGGGTTTAAAACAACAATTTGTATATTTACACTTTATGCCCTGAGTTGTAGACAATTACCGCCATCGTGCTTGATCTATCGCTACACCCATGAACCTGTCTCCGCGACTAAAACGGAAGCGGGAACCGAACACAGCAGGTGACGAAACATGTGGAAAACAAAAGTCAACTACTCTGCTCAGATTTTCTTCGATTTCTTGGGAGATAAACAAAATATTAGTTGAAGCATTGCATCGTTGAGACGCTTCCCAGCTCATTTTGAGTGTTGGAGGAAAGTGGAGATCTTTTTGTGGGCATAAGAGAGGTTGTCGAGGAGACCAGGGACAGCACCGGAGGATGCGATCGTGCTGAAACGGTAGGTGCGGAAGTTTCTGTCAAGGTCGATGAAGGTGACGGCTTGCATGAGGGGACACATGATGATCTTCGTGTGATCCGATGAGAAATTGATCTACAAATGAGGGGAAGAGGGCGTTAAGCACGATGGTAAACAAGAAGGTAAGGAAGTTAAGCCTTCCACAACATTCTGGGCAATTGAAACGAGCAAGTAGTGCAGGTTTCACGCTCACTAACCTGACAACCTGCACCTACAAAATGGAGGCCTCATTCTACTAACAGTTACTAAATGAGCGCAATAGCAATAGCACTAAATCAATGTGTTTAATGCTCTTGCAAACAGCAGGGGTGGGAAGTGTCACCATGGCAACACATGACCGCCAAACTGGTTAAGGGACACACACAGACCCAACATGTCCAGCTGTTGTCCGGGTTGTACCCGTCTCCTTCAAATGATAGAGCCCCCCATTAGACTTGATGATCTCCCTGAGACCCACCATTTGCAAGCAGCCAAAACGGGTAAAAACTGTGGTTTCTGCCGTAACTCCTTGTTTCATCTCTGAACTATTCAGATAGAACAAGTGGAACCCAAATTCGGATCAAGGATACTTCTCCTGGCCCATGGCTAGAACACAGAATAGCAAAGCCTCAACTTTAACTCCCTCCTCACCACCAACTCGTGCATCTCATACAAATGACAAACTGCAATACACCCTCATCAAACTACCTCTGAATGATATTCACTGCAACTTGCAAACGACTGGTGGAGACAAATCCCATTACAATCTTCAACTTCCCCAGTGGGGCAGAGGACAGTAAAGGTCTGCCCACTTACCTGCTGGGTTTGGAAGAAATTATTTTCCATGGCCACAGATATCCAACAGTCAAGTTTCTTCGATGACGTGTTCGTATGCACACGACACACAAACGACGGCAAATATCAGAGATCGAACAGTTAACTGGACACAGGCTCGGAGCGTGGCAGTTTCGCATTGAAAGAAGAATGGCACGAGCAGAAGACTGGTGGCGAGGAGGGGGTTTAGATTAGCGGAAGGGCCCCACTTCCTCAACGCCAATATTTGGGACTAAGTGGAGATGGACCCGCACACTCCAGAATAGTTTTGATTATCAAGCGTAGGGATTGACTCCCATTTTGCAAAATGCTTTCCCAATAGATTCTGTTTAGTAGGTGCTATTAAAGACAACACTGGTTGGTTAAGGCAGTGCTACTTGCAGAACTATTTTGATCATTCCCCTTTCATCCCAGAAAAGACCCCAGAACTTTTACTAATCCTTCTGATGTGGATTTCTCAGAGGAGCTGGTGGTTCAGTTTTGTGGCCCTACGAGAAACACACTCTATTAGTGTGTTTTGGAGCTACACCAGTTTTCCTATTGCATCTTCGTTTTCCTAAACTAGTTTCAACAATTGCATCCCATGTTAATCTCACTTCAAACTAGTCAACTATGTACTGAATTTGCTATACAGACCAAATTTCACACTCAACACCAGTTCGTTTGGTAACAACAAAAATAGTTAACATTAACGATTAAGATTAACTCACTTGAAGAGTTCCATTCGTCAACTGCATAATGACTCCAGTGGAGGACCTATGCCACATCAAAAGGTATGGCGTTCGACTCAAACTGTCCGACTCGGCAATCTTCACGGACTCTCCAGCTTTCATCAGATGCTCTGTCATGTAGCGACGGAAGTACGACAACAGCTTTATCTTCTTCTCAAGGGTCGAAGGGGTTTGGCCGGACACGTAGTAGTTTTCTGAACCATCCTTCTCGATGTAGTGAATATTTCTAAAAAAGATTAAACCGATTATTAATAGGACGTTCCTCTGAAGCCAAGCCACATTGGCATGGTTTGGTCAAATAGGGGGGAAGATTTTATAAAAATTTATTCAGAGGGACCACTCTAAAACGAAACCACAGATGCGCGTGATAACATCTTGTTCTTGTTCTCATCCAATTTTGGTAATTTTGTTTTTGATTCAAGTTTTAGTGTCGTGCGAGAAACATCAGTTACGCTATTATAGAGAGAAGCGCTTAAAGAATAATATTTATGTTATTGTCGACCAATGATGATTCTTTTGTTTGTTCGACAACAATGTGTGGCTGCAGGCATCTACTTCACAATATGAGGATCAGATAAAAATTGCCCAGTTGAATAAAATGGAAAGAGAAGTATAATAACATTTGATAGGGCAGATAGGGTGTTTTAAAAATGGTTCATAAACTTGGTGATTAGGGTAGATCCACACATCAGTATATTGTGCAATGATCCATAGCAGATAATCGAGCTCTACGTTTGAAAATAAAAGCTCAATCGCTCAATTGCGCCAAAACACTGATTGTGGCCAGTCAATAGTTGAGATTAAAACTAACGTGTTGACTTATATAAACCCATTGAGTACGACTCAAAGAACTAAGATTCATACTAAACAGAAAATAATGCTTCCACGTGAATCGCCATAATCAGGTGCACTGCATCACACACCTTTCCTTGCCCCATTGTAAAATCTATGAAACTCTAAAAATATAGCTGCTCTATCTTGATTCGCTGTTCCTACAGAAAATTAAAAGGAGAATCAAATACAGGGGCTGGTGACATCTTTTTAAACTTCGATAGCACAATTATTTTATTCCTGGAAGAGTCACTTTCCCAAGCTCTGATCCTACACCCTGAGTTTCATCAGAATATGAATCTTTGTCTTCACAACTAGACTTCGATCACTGGGGTACCTTCAAGGGGAGTCAGACAGCACCCCCCCCCCCCCCCCCCCCAGAGTTAGCCACTACTGTTGGAGCGGACGACTTTAATGAATGAGTCTTTGAAAGCTGAAGCAAACTCTCGGGATACCGGAAAATGTGGAAAAAGCGGGGGGTGGGGTCAAGGAAGGTCTTTTCTTTCATATTGTAGCAGGCGCATCACCCCCAGTGTATCTCGGACCAGAGATTTCGTCTCATTATTTTTTCTCTTTAATATCATCAATTTGTTGATGTGGAATTTACTGAGGAAAACGCGAACATGTTCGGAAAAATAAGTGTTTTTGTTTTTATCTCCTTTCAGTAATTTGTAAGAGCAATACTTATACTGGTTGAAGACCATCTGTGAGTGATCCATATCGTTCAAGCCGTTTTTGCAGAAAATTTAAAAAACATAGCTTATCTGTCAACTGTTTTACTCGACCAAAGAAAGGTAAGCAAATATTGTAATGCATATTTGATCAAAATTAGGTATGAAATAAGCCCATAAAGATGATAATTGATTCCCCTTCAAAACACAAACCAACCAGAAAGTGAACTTCTATGAAAAGTTCTTCTCCTTCGTCAAATTTTCTCAACACTATTTTGATCTAACTCACTGGGGTACTTTCAACTAATTAATAACCAGTTTTTCTCCGTAAGCGTTTCAATAGAAGTGCATTGCTCGTGTGTCCAGTGTAGCGTTGAACTTACAGGAGTGCAGGTATGTAAATGTTTCAACCACTGCTCATAGATTCTTATCCCAGTGGCTTCCTATTTCAACATTTTACCACTCATCTGCCGCTTTTGACTCCAGACAGAATAGTCTACAGTGGTTTTCCACATTAACACACACAAGCTTCTAGCAGTAGTTCAGGCACTCATAATTACCAAGAAAACGGACGACAAACAAACCTTTATACAAGACCAGACCAGTCCAGAAATTGGCCAAACCTCTCGATAAAAATCAACTAATCAATTAAAAACCAACAAAATTGAGTAATTACCGTTGGTTCGGAAGAAGGACCAGTTTGGTGTTGTCGTTGAACATCACTCCAACGCCATCGTCACTCAGCTGATAACCAAATCCATATTTATCTGAGTAATCCACCCACTTGCTAACCCAAACAAACGGTTGGGCGTTTGGATCTGACATCTCCTCTGAAAACATTTAAAAGGTTAGGTAAAAAGAAGAACAGAGTAGCCTCGTAAATTTGAACGCTCACCATTCAGAGCGAACATACTTAAAAATAAATAATAATCACCTATTTATGGAAGAAATTGGTCGTTATGATTACTTATCTCTATCTGTTAGTTGGCAACACAAAAATAGTGGCGTGAACGTACATCTACAAACTCGTTGATGAATAATAAAAAGTAGGTACTAGTTAGTTGAAATACTTCGAGTTCAATGAATCACAATATTTTTAAAGCTGCTTCAAGGGAAAAAATTTGTTAAACGGTCGAAAAATCTCAGTTTGGAATTGCATGGATTGGCAGTATTTCGGCTAATGTCTCAATTTAATGGAGAGATTGGCTTCAGAAATAGTTGAGAGTGTTGTGGAGACAGATTGCTGGAAGGCATTCTGGCAGGTTGATTGACATCATTTCAACATTTACTGTACGGAGAAACATTTAAGGAGAACGATACATTGTGGAGGCACAAAACGCAGAAGCTGGGCGTCCCCACTGAGCGCCAGATGCTAAAGGGAGGGAGTAGCCCCGTCCTGCAGTTGAAATAGCCTGTATCGCTTCAGAGCTTGAAAAGCGAAACCCTGAGAACAGATTTGAAGGGGAAATGTATCCCTTGAGGGTCTTTTGTGCAATACAAAATCATCATCTCGCTCAAACCAAACAAGAGCCAGGTGAGCTGCCGCCACATTTCCTTTCATTAATTTTCTGAATTGCCAGCTTTTTTTGGCCATTTGTGTTAGTAATTGTACATTGGAAGGCCTCAATCATGGGGGGGGGGGGGGGTTAACGATCCTGTGCCTAGTTGGCTGTTGGCCTGAGTAGACTTTTCTGGAAAGCAATGAGAGAGGGAGGCACTTTGTGATAGACCCCAACCTCTACAATTAGGTAATGACTAGTTGAAGGCTCCCTCCTCGCCCAGGTTGTGATCTGAATTGTCTATTTTCCCTAAAGGTTTAAGAAAAACTTTATGGTTTTTAGGCTTATACCACAACAACGACCACCGTACTTTAAAACAGATAATTATTCAAGATTAAATTTAGACATCATTAGATTGTAAGTTTAATTATAGCAATTACAGCCGTTTATGAGAAGTCTAAAAACTCATTTTGCCTTGTTTGATGCTAACTGCTAGTAACCATAATTTTGTGCCATGAAAAAACAACGATCAAAACCAAGAAAGAAGCAGCTCAATTGGTACAATTGTTCTCCAGCAAAGTTGACTAGTCAGTTTCTTTTTTGAAAGCTCACCACACAAGAGATGGTCACACTCCAAAAATAAATAAATAACGATTGAAGACTATTGGAGGGGCTACAATGAACCAGCTCGAGAGAAAAACAAGGATAAGGGAAAGATCCCTGAAACGAAACTGTATACGACACACATTGTGGTCTTCCAATGTATACACCGACCATGTGACACACTTTATTTGGTCATGAGGCTCCAAAACATTAAGATACGGGTAAAACTCATCTTCTCTTTTCTCCTGTTTTTGATAGTGTACTAAAAAGTTCAAAGTTTGATTAGTATTCAACGAGAGTTGACGTTTTATTTCCAAGACATTAAGGTTCGTTATTTAAATGTAACCGTCAAGGAAAGGAACTCCGTGAAATAGTTGAATACGGACGTTTTAACATATTCCCATACCGCATTAATTATATGAAAGAAACCTATTTATTTACAAATATTAAGCGCTACACAACTCTCCTCAACCTCAAGCAATTTTTACCTCTCTAACAACTATTACACTAGAGCACTAATCGCTTTAGTTTATGTTTTACAGCAAGAAACTTACAGGAATTGATTGAATGTTTGGGAATGGTATGCGCTACTCTTACTTTGGCAGAACCTGTATAGGCCAATGAGTGTATAAGTAATTGGTAGAGCATCGAACTGTCGAGATTGGGGGAAGG
Organism: Pachypeltis micranthus; assembly: GCA_020466155.1. Lineage (NCBI taxonomy): Eukaryota > Metazoa > Arthropoda > Insecta > Hemiptera > Miridae > Pachypeltis > Pachypeltis micranthus. The sequence goes on from CM035769.1 coordinate 49,663,196, forward strand.
TTTATTTTAATTATTATACAATTATAAGGTAAACACAAAGGAAAGTGTAATACAATGAAACTACAATATATCAAATTACGAAATTTATCGAGTTGCTTCAAATTATCTTACGACCGTTGTTAACTTTCGTTGTATACATAGACTACCAGCGCAATTTTGATCTTCATTCTGAGGGATTTATGAATGAGGAAAAACTACTGAAATCAAGTTTGGTCGAAACTTGCGATAATTTCTTGTGCCACTCTGGCCATTTTCTCAAAGGTGAAATCGTGTACAACACACTGTTGCGCACAAGATGCTATCAAAATCGCTAGAGCCTCATTTGAGGAAAAATGCTTGGCGTTCCAATCACTATGACAATTCAATGTACATAGTTTTAGGCTGATTCCGCTCAAACCCTCATTATGGCATTCCATGTTGATTTGGAGGCTTTGCATGCACGTTTTGCTGAGTCCAGTCTCTAACAAATGAACTCGTAGAATACCATACTTGTAAATCACAACGTGATACCGAATCCTAATGGTACATAGTCACAGGACAATTGATGACTGAGAATCTCTTCATACAAAGCACAAGCAACATTCAAATGCCAAAGGTAAACTAGAGAAATATTTTTACAACTCTGGTAATTAATACGAATACAAACCTGCACATTCTAAAGGAATTGTGCGTGGTTGGGCGGCTAAAACTTCTTCCAATTGATCACGCAGGCGCATCAAATAAGCAAGGCCTTGCTGCCCGGTGACAGAAGGAACTGGGGGCCCGCTGGACCCAGCCATCACACTGGGCCTGGGATCCTTCTTCATTAACATCGCTCCAGAGATGCGAACGTCTAAAAAACACAAAGGCAATCAGTTAAAAGTGAATGTTGATGCTTGTGACATTTCACTGGTGAGAGGGTTGTGATTTGACACTTACTGTCAAGACCACTAAGGGGTTTCCTGATGTTAGTTTTCAACATGACTTCATCGAAGCGAGGAGCGGTAGTCAATATTGACACTGGAAGTTCTTTCGGGCAGTAACCTGAAGACACAAAATGGAAGCAACACATCAAAATAAATCATTGGTTAAGCACCATCCCGTTCAGCACTCTCAAAACCCAGAGAATTTAGTTTCCTATGACACAACCTGAATGGTCATCACATAAGTTTCTTTGAACTCATTTCAAACAAAACGTATCTAGTAGTTAACTGAAATTTCCCCATAAATTCGACCACAATTGTTAGACTAATTTAAGGGGAAATATACAAACTGCATTCAAATGTTCAAAGGATCAGAGTTCCTGATAGATTGTAGCCACCTCTCTCCAATTGAGTTCTACATTGTAATCCATAAAAGGGTTTCCCAGTTTCACCAACACTTATTACCCTTCTATCTACGCAAAAGTGGGGCGTTGTGTAGGTCACTGCCTCCTGCACTCAAAATCCAAGCATAGTTAAAGAACATAAGGGAACATCCCTTCTACAAAACCTCGATGTCCCCGAACAAATTCCGTGTCCCATTCGCAGTCAGCACTCATACATTCAGCACAAATTCGTCCTCATTGTTAGCTTATCACATCCCCCCCCCCCCATCTAAAAAAGCAGACCAGAGAGACAGTTACGATCCTGCTTTAGGATGTCTGGGAGAGTACTGATCACGAATTAAAAATAATATGAGATGGGTAGGCCACACTCCACAAACTGTTTGGGAATTCCCAGAGAGACCAAAGGCTCAATGTTTCATTCGAATTTGTACAGCCATTTCCTGTTTGCACAAGGTACGGCCCTGTTGCACCTATCTCCTACTTACCCCAATAACAATAAAGCAGTCAATACACACCAGTCCCCAAATGACATGCTACAAGATGCTCCATATCTATTTCACAATTGCTTTACTACTACTAAAGTAGTTCAGAAGGTTGTGTGTGTAGATACAATGGATGTAAGACACATTCCTACAGAACTAAAGCAACTTTTGAAATAAAAAAACTGAAACTTACCATTGACCATAAAATCTGATAATAGCAATTGTTTGACAGTGGGCCGCTCCATAGGTTCGTGTTTGAGCATTTGATTGACCATTGAGGCGGCAGGTTCGCTGATGTAAGTTGGCATTTGGTACTCGCAGCGTCTAATTTTGGCGTAAGTTTCTCGTAACGAGTTGGTCTCAAAAGGCGGTTTTCCGACAAGAAGCGTGTACCTGAAAGTAATTTAAGTGAGATGACTGTGAGCAGGATGAATCAGCAAAAAAAGAAAGCGAGAAGATTGCTATTGTTGAATGGCCTCGAAGCACAACTGCACTCAACAATGTGAAGCTTTGGAGGAGTGACAGGTGTGACGAGGGAATGTGGGTGTTGCTTGGCTTTGCTACTTCCCTATCTTGGCGTCAGGTTGTTTGTTTCGTTAATCTTCTCAGTGACCATTGCTGCAGGGCATCAAGCCTGGAGTTCATTATTCCATCTGCAGTGTCACTGCAGTAAGGACATGGCTCATGAATGGGATTTAATGAACACTGAGTCTGTCTCCTTACCTTGGGCTCAGTGATCGGTTCTCTTGAATTTCTCAACTAAGGAAACCCCAACTCACGTTAGTCATGTAACTACACTCCGGACAGTATCACGTCGAAAACGAGAAATGAGGAAGCTATCTGGAAGCCCTGTCACGAATACTCTAGTGTATGAATGACAAACAAAATTAACAGTTGCCAGAAACAGTGGACATGCATACTCAGAATGGCACGAAATCCCATCTGATCAGGATAGTCCACAACTTCAATTAAAAATACAAACTTTGAATCAAGAGCTTTGGAAGGAATAATGTCCCAATGACTTACATGATGCAGCCGATGGACCAAACATCCACTTCAAAACTGTGACCCTTTTTGGTCAATATCTCTGGAGCTATATAGTTAGGTGTGCCACAGACAGTCCTGTAAACAAAACGCATGAATTATTGCTCATAACATACAAACACGACACCTGCTATATACAAGGTTTACCAGATTAATCGTGAAATGAGGCTTATGTAACAACCACATGACAAAGAGGTACCAAGAAAAATTGAAGGGTCTTTAATCAATGTGATTTGATGATTGGTAATTCAATGCCCCAACTGCCTTAAACGGATTATTTCCATCATAGTCTGTCTTCTGAGGATACGGTGATGAGGTTGCTTCATAGGAACAGCGAGCCTGCCTCTAAATCTCGAGAGAACAATAACTAGACTTTGGAGGGATTATAATTATTGTCATCCGTATTTTGTCCAAAATCTTGTCCCTTTCAAAGAATATCTTATTTAAACACTCCCAACGTCCAAGGAAGTGCCACTATCTCTTTAAAGAACCTTTTTTGCGATTTACCCTTGCTGCTGAATTAACAAATTTTTTTTAAATCAATAATTCTACGCCATCTAGCCCACATCACCCGCATAGAGCCACTTATCCATCTTGACCTACACGGAAGATCGAAAAGACAGAATGGACCACAGACATTTCGGCTCTATGGCTGTCGATAAATATCTGGCCATGGGCATCAGTGAAATAACATCCATCTTCTTTCTCGTCATTCCGACCAAAGTCCGTTTGTATATATTCAATAACTTTGGAATTCAGAATTGTATACAGAATGCCATGAAATTTTGATGCAATTATTTTGCTTTGGAAATTCGCACTCGACGTTAGTTGACACAGCTGTGATTGCTTCAATTGCTACAAAAACGTTTTGGCACTAAATGATTGCAATTTCGAACCGAAATGTGAGAAAAGGGGTGCAGCAGATCAACGCAAATATGACACACCAACCTGAATGATCAAAATCACGATTATGAAGATATTAATACCCTCGCAAAAATAACGTGAAGCGTCCTAGTGACTTGAGAAATGATGGGTTCTTTCGTACAAAACAAGTTAATTGATAACAGCAGTTACTTACTTCTTTCTCTGACCATTATATTCGATAGTAGCAGCCAAACCGAAGTCACCGATTTTAACCTCGAGGTTGTCGTTTAAGAATAAATTGCCCAGTTTGAGATCCCGATGGATTATTTTTAAATCGTGAAGATATGAAACGCCATCCAGCAATTGTTTCATGAAAAAACGCACTTCAGGTTCAGTAAGCGCGGAACGGCGTCTGAAACACCAACAAGTCCGTTTGTACAAATTCAAGACAGGACACATCGTCGAAATAGCCCAAAAACAATTGTACTTTCTTACTTGTGGAGTTCCATCATTGATCTTTTGCGGCAGAGCTCTAGGAGAACGTATATGTTGTTCGCATCTTCAAAATAACTGTAAAATCGCACTATGTGTTTGTGACTAAGACTTCGGTGGATTTGTATCTCCTGAGCCATCTTTTCTTTTTGATTGCCCTTTTGAAGAATAGATTTGGCGACGATTTTACCGGCGAATATTTCGTTATTTTGACTATTTTGCAGCTCATAGCATCTCGCAAATCCTCCCTGGAAAACACGTACACATAAACAAGTGTTGAAATGACATACGTTGGCGGGAGTTGATGAGTGTAAAGCCAAACCCAAACTACCAGTGTCTAACGATTTTGGCTCGTTGTTGGGGCATGTTGGTTGTCAGTATTTAGTTTCACATAAGCCCACAACAAATGCACACGTCTACACTAACACAGGAGGGATGTTAACTTTCCGAATTTTGGTTCGTACATTTCAAGCTCAACACTATCGTCAAAAATCCTACCAAGAGCACTCAGGTGCTTAAAAAAGGGAAAATTGTGACTATTTTATTTTTATAACAGTAGCAAATTATTGTAGCCATTAATTTGTTTCAGCCTCATTTTGGAATTGTAGAATGACGAAAGGAACATGGTGCATTATTTGTATCGCAAAGTATTCTGTATTTCAAGCAAACGCACAGCCATCATTTATAGAAAGATAAATCTTGAAATCAATTTCCAGAGTTAGTACCGAGTGCATATTAACCAAGATAATCCAGCAATAAATTTCAGCTCATACTCAGGCAACAGTAATTACAAGGATGGGCGTGAGGTCACCACCAGTGTTCTCCAGAAATGAATGTAGTACACAAGTAGTCCCAAGACCTACCTTTGGCTGTTTGTATAACAGGAACTTGAGGCTTTACGATAACCAGCGGTAGAAATTCAGCACCATTGATCGAAAAATCCCCTCATCAAGTCTCACAAGTAATAATTAGAACGCTAAGAAGATATTGGCGCCAAACAATGATTTCGGATCGACCCGGCTACACGGCACGAATTCTTCTCACAATCTGAATATTCGACTACTCAGGAATGATCCTGTATTAGCGAAGACTTCAAGAGAAATGCACGACGGAACTCGTTCATCAAACTGATACGCCAAAGATATACTTCAGACTTTAACAATTGACGCTCCGTCAAAACCTGTACAAGGACGGATCTGTACCTACACTTCACCGTATCAACTGTTAAATCAAGAAAGCGAACTCACCTTTCCGAAGAAACGACGTCGTTTATAGGGGATCCCCGTGTTAGAATCGTAAATAAGTTCTGGGATGATAACTTCATCATTTCGCTTGTTCATCGTTACCTTTGGCCCTCGGATATCTCAAATCAATTATTAAAAGACAAATAGTTACGGTTCGTGCCAGTGGGGAAACTTCCACAGAATAGTCGGGCCACAAATGTAGAGGTGAAAACAAATTGAAAGAACAAAACGTAACGAACAAACAAACGATGTTAACGGAAAATGCGAACGCGGGGAACGGCGAAGGCTGGCACGGCGACCGTTACCGCGATCAAGGCTACCAACCCCCAACCACTAGTTTTCAACTGACAAGTAATTTAAATCCCTGGTTACATAGACCTCCGCCAAAGACTGAAAAGCGCTAGCATCAACCTGATTTTATTGACAATAGCAGTACTAATAATTTTCATTTGACGTATACAACACCACCCAACTTTCCTCGCTCCAACTAAGTAGTTGTATTGGGGAATATATAAATCGGCAAGATACCCAGCCAGGCACAAAGCTGCATTAAAGTGACCCCTTCTGGCACTGCACCAGCCTGGGATTGTTTTTCACATTGTGTCAGGATGGCCCAGAGATCCTTCTTGCATTTCTGCTCGTCTTCTATGCCTACGTCCCCCTTCGTCGAGCAAATGTTCCGAACGAGAAGACGTGAAGGTGACTTTGACCAGGAGTGATGATGAATGTATGGGGGGGATGCATGTGCGAGTACCCCAAATGATAAGAAGAGAGAGAATACTATCCTCACTGCTCCAAAGAAGACAACAACGCTCCCGAACCAGAAATCTGATTAAAAGACTTCAATACAGAAATAAAACTACAAGACTACATACTAATTATTTTTGTTCACAATGCTCATCACGAATGGAGCAATGACACCCAAAAAAAGAAACGTATTCCACGAAACAAAGACGGTAAGGGGGGGGGGGCAGAGATGAAAATGAAAAGAAGGATGAAAGTTACACAATGCCCTGACAACAGAATACCAGCAAACACATCATAGGCGATGCCACCGAGCATTCAGTGTCAAAATTCAAACCATATATTATTGGTTCCCCTTCTGCAAGCTTCTATTCTATTATAACTATTCGAACATTCTCAATGGTACAGTTGTTACAGCCACTGCTCAATCCCTAGCTAGGTACTAGAAGCTACCTCACTGTAGACTAGTCAGAACCAACAGTGACAATGTCTGGTCTCAGTTTTCCCAGTAATCTAATATTCGTTATCCACATCTCGATCTGCTAATGACTAGGCATTAGCTATCTGGTTGTAGATTGCACTATGAACTTGTAGGCACATTACAACTCACTCTTTCTCTCTCTCTTGTCCAGAGGCTGGCTGGTACTGGAATCGAAACGTTCAAGGGAACTTCTTTTAGGCCAATCTGCCCTGTTTATAAGTTATGGTGTTGGAAAAAGCAATATAATCTCACACCTTCATGGAATCTGACTTATACAAAACAAATAAACTGAAGACTTTAGCAATTATGACAAATTATCAGGGATACACATCACAACTATCAATATATAACACTGTGTGATTAGGCTGTGTAGGATGAGAATCTCAACCCATTAACGTGTATGTGTAAACACTGCTCGTTGAAATAAGATATTGTTGCAAATTAAAACAGGCACAGTTCAATCTTACTTCAAAGCAGTCAAAGAACCAAAAGCGATTTTCTTGTTGGTCACTAAGATCACACATTGAGACGTTCCGTTTTCGAAATAACTAGTGATTTTGCAACTTTACTCATCATTTTACTAGTACGCAACAATTGGGGACCCCAGGCCAAACGATGCGGATTGTGTGGGACGGTAATGTAATGCTAAGCGAACGGTTGTCGCGTGCTGTTCTCAACTTTGTTTCTTCAACAGTATTTCCGAATCAGATACATGAAGTCATCTGATCTGTGCCTCACATTGATTTCTAGTCCTGGCTGAATATGCTGTTACTATCGTTTAGTTGAAATGAACAATGAAAGAACGCTGAGCTGGATCTTCAAGCTCAGATATCTTCTCTATGAGTGCTATATCTGTTAAGAACCTTGTGATAAGAGTCGGCTTTTGTTTTATTACTTAAATTTTCCCCATTACGAAAGAATGATTTTGTGACAACAGACACTGACAATTCATCCTACTTCAGGCTGTGAACTTAAGACTTTTTTTAGAGCTGTGAGAAATAAGGTGTAGCCAAAGGTTAAACTAAATGTCGTGTAGGTTGGCTAATGGCGCTATCACGATGCATCTTGCCTAATGGATTCGCTTGGTAAGTACACACTCGTTCATTATTTAGGGTATCCCTCAGTGTACGAGCTTATATTTTAACATTCAACATAGTTAACCCGTCTGTATGAAATGGGCTATGATGCTCACATTTTTTGATAATTCAGTCATCTTTGTTGGATAAGTTTAGGGACATTTTCTAAAAACTTACTTCACAGACAAAAAAATTTCCTTGTCCGGGTCTCAAATTCTGTTTTGAATTGGCGGCAGGAAAAAAGTGACCATTGGGCAACAACCAGTAAGACTCTTCAAATGCCGGGGTTTCTCTAAAACTACCCCACAAAGTTGCAAAGGAGGAGAAGGTGGCCGAAGCACAGGATGGGGTCATCCGAACGCAACTTCAGAATCTGTAACGAATCGACTGGAAGAGCTCAAATTGGATAGTGGACCGCCACATGTGTCTTGCCTTGTGAAGCCCCTCATTTTCACTGTCGCGGTTAGTGAACATTGTTGTTTCAATTAATTAACTAGAGTGGGTATACTCACTCAAACATACAATTTGTTTGATCCGCAGTTCAACATAGAAGAAGTGTAAGCTAGCCTTCCTACATATAGTCGTTTTGTGGGTGCCTGCACTGCTGTGGTCAGGTTTATGCTATTGGGGTTTGGCGGGGATTTACTGTGTAAAATCATGATCAACTATGCACAGGCATAGGCGAGATGTGTTCTCGTCGAACTGCAGCATTGAATGCCCCTTTGTCTTCGTAACTTTTAAATAGTATTGGTGAAGAAATTGACTAAATGTCGAGTATTTGTAATGAGATAGTGTAGCAGTCCATAAAGGGGGCGATGCTTGCGAAACACTTCCTCAAAAGTTGGAAACACATAAATAAGTTGTTTATGAATAAATTCGAGTATCAGCTTCTGACATAGAACAGTCGCCAGAGGTGCATAGAACGAATGTTGGGTAATTTCTTATTCAATCTGAAATAGGTTTCATGTTTTTAGACTTCTGTGAGTCTAGACCTCCTTACATACTGGAGAGGGGCCTCTGAACCTTTTCTCAACTGTGTGCCCTCTACTGAAGAGTACTCGTTTAACACTTGTTACTGTCTAACTCAGAGGATACGACAGGCACATCAGGGCATTGGGGAAAATCTCCTCATGCCTAGAGGGAAGGAACGTTGTTAAAGCATATTGAGCTCCAACATCTATCTGTAGTTTGACTCCCTGCTTCAAAAAGCGCAAGAACTTTCCAATCACTAGCCTAGTGGCGTGATTCAGGAAGTAATTATGATTTAAATAATTGTAGCTGCAAGAGTAATTGTAGGGCAATGAAATAATCGTAGCTGTAGTTGTGAATGGTGCTATATTTTTCTAGGTGATGAAGTCGACTGTTAGTTTACGAATCGTATTCATTCGAATAGAACTAATGTACTGACTGACTCCTATTAAAGGCACCGGGCGATCGTGGTCTAGTGATTAAGACATTCGTTCACTTACGTCGAGGATTGTGGATCTGAGCTCTGCGCGATTTGCTGTAATTTTTGCCTGAGTCAGCAGCGCTTCGAAAGCATTCCAAAACACTACCTCAGTACACAAAGGTTATATGTAAAATCAGGAATAGTATTTTAATGTGTTTGTGGATTGCTATGGATTTCTTTCTAACAGCATTAGTAGAAAACCAATGTTGTGAGGGGGCTGGAGCTCGCCCAGTTTGTTACTCGAATATTGTTCCCTAGTACTGTAGTTGTTATTGTACGAGAATGTTTTATTTTTCAGTTCAGTACAGCCAGTTTGGCCTGCGCTTCTATATGGCAATATGAGAATCTGAGGACTAAAACCTTGTTTCAAAACTCTGTGCATTGGTTTAGCAATCGAGCCTACAAATATGTGAGTTTTTACGAGTTGTTGTAATGTTCATTTTTTTATTGCTATACCTTTTGAAGTATCTTGGTGTACATTGGGGGTGGGGGTGGGGGGACAATGTTATGAACTTGCACAAAGTGGTTGAAAATATAGAAAATCGAAAATTTTGATTACATTCACTCGATGGATCTCTTTTTGTGCTTCGATACATACATTTACAGGTGTGCAAAGGTATAAATTTACCCTCTTTTTTAAAGACACCTTTTTCAACAACCTGAATGAAGCAGAAATCGTAATTTGGTTCTCTGTCTCTCAGGAAACCCAACGGGCAGATGTGGACTGTACTTATCTGTAGCCCAGTACTCTGTGAGCTTGAACAATCAGACTGGCTCGTGAGGTGGGGAAACTGGTAGAGAACTCTGGCCACCTAACGAGAATATTTGATGAGCACCCATTGACCTGGAATTGACACAGATTCAAAACTCAGCAGTGAACCTGATACAGCTGTTAACAGATGTAAACGAAGTCTTTAAAGAAGTAGCTGAGTGTGGTGAGAGCAGTTGTGCAACATGGGTTATCATTGTCTTGTCTCGGGGCTCCTAGATCATAAGAGGAAACTCGTGGTCGTAACCCACGCCTTTGAAGCATTCAAGTTGGAAACAGCAGAAGATTCTTGAGACTGCGCATATTGTGTATCTTACACAATATTAATTTTTGGATGTTCGTAAGCATCTTTTTTTGCACTATACGATTCAAACAGCGACTGCACTTCCAGTGGCAGTGTAAGAAAGGGACTTGTGCCCCTAACTGGCCCCTGATTACATAAATGAAGCGGTGAAGCAATCCTGGAGGATCCACCAAATTTGGCAAATTCGTTTACACTCTATTGTTCGTTGTCACCTCTACCATGTTGACCTATTTTTCCTAAGTGCCAGTAGGATTTTCAAGAAACTAACAAAAACGTGTTACGCATATTTTAATGTGGATTCACTGATCATGTTTATTATGTGCTCTGACAGGGCAGTTTGCGAAAACAGGCCAATCAGTGGTGGAATGATCTCACTGAAGGGCAAAAAGTGTTTTACCCCATCTGCTTCCTCAACGCTTTGGTTTTCCTATCTTGGAGAGTTCCTCGCTTTCAAGGAGCAATGGCCCAGTACTTTTTTTCCAACCCCGCATCCAGTAAGTCTATTTGAAAATTCGTGGATATGCGTGTTTTTGCAGTTGTTATACTTCATGCGTTTTGATGGGGTGGCGTGGGTCTGGTGACAGTTGTCCTTGTTCTGCAGCGCTGGAGCTGGTTCATTGTTGAGAAGAGAAGGAAAGATGCACAGGTGTTGGGCCGATTAAACCCCCAAAGGGTAAGGTGCCCTCAAGTGACTGTCAATGTGGCCTTCCTTCATGGGGAAAATTGAGAGTTGGGCGTTGATGAGCTAGCAGTACCAGTAACTAAGACTTAATTGGTATTAAGAAGGGGCTGTAATTAAAATTTCAGTGCACTGATACCTATAGTACACCTATGTGGAGGTGTCACAATAAAAAACTGTCCTGTCCTTCATGTCATCTGAATCGGGTTGAGCCTCATTTTCTCATTATTAGGGACTGGGCTCACACCGCAGAGCTGCAATGCGACCTTTTATAGTGTCCTGTATTTCTCCTACGGCTCTAACTCCTGCAAGCCTCCCAACTCAAAGCGTGCTTCACTATAGTGTCTAAACCTCTTCGTGGTCAGTGGCAGATAGATAGTTAGTCTAGTGCGCCAATCTTCTATATTTTCCGGTAGGGCTTTCTTATTGCCTTATTATACAAGTAAACTTCGAAGCAGCTGCTAGAAACTGGGAGCAGTAAAAACGAATTTGCTCTCCACTGAATTCTTCCTCTCAATCACTCTTATCTGGGGGTTTCTTCAGCGTTCCTAGGACACCTGCGAGTTCACTTTACTTCACATTCAACATATGGGACTGGGTTACTCCAGCTCACAACATGCCAGGGTGGCTGGGTCCTTACATAGTCTATCTTCCCAAATTAGAGCATTTGCGGTTTAGTCCTGAAATGGGAAATTAATTTCGCAGGTCCACTTCCCACTGCCGATTTCCTGTGTTATCCATGGGACTCCGAGGAGATTTTGTAATGGAAAGTTGCTGGTGCTATGAGACGCCTTCAAATGTGGATCCTTTCTCACTGTCTTTGTAAGTTTGTCCCCGCAACCTACTGCAAACTTGGTTCCTAGCTTCATGTTGATGGAGCTCACTAAACGTGTAGATGAATGACAGAGTTGGTGACTGGAGTTAATGACACAACTTGTTCCCCTTCGTTACCCCATTCCCCCTCATCTTCCAGTAACTCGCGAGTTTTATTTCTGAGCTACCCACCCTCAAACGTCGTGCTACTCTCTTGCCAGGATGGTCGTTGAATCGGGTTTCAGCTTGATCACTTCATATGTACGAAAGATTGAAACTTGAGGCTTTACCACACATTATATCTACCAGCTTCAGGCTTGCCCACGTGGTAGGAATTTGGAGAGACCCCAAACAGCAAAATGTCATAGGGTAAAACCAGTTTCAGATTCCCGCTTGTCAAGAAGTTGACTCGTGACACTGCTAAGGTGAATGTGTTAAAGTTCTCAAAATAACAGACGCATGATACTAGAACGTAACCAACAAGTCTGGACAGTGGGGGCAACTGTAATTTGCTAAAGTGAAGTTGAAACTACAGGGAAAGTTTATGATGTTTTTGCAGAAAACAACTGTTGGCCGATGGTCCTGTCAGCCTTCAGCCACTATTCGGGACTTCACATATTCGCCAATATGTACGTCCTCCACAGCTTTTCAACAGGTTAGTACAATAAAATTTGTGTAATATGTTGAGGTTCATATACTCTCGTCGTCAACCCAATTGCAGTTTTCTAGCTTTTTGGCCTTGATTGCTCCATCATTGCCCTCCTCTGGCCTCACTTTGAAGGCGCCAGTGCGATGTTGATCGTGTTAATCGTGTATTCCTTTCGCTACATATCCTTTGAAAGTAGGATTGTTGCCTTTCTTGTCCGCATCACTGGTCGGACGTACTGCGGTATTTCCTGTTGTACCTTCCTCCCGTAATAATTATTCCCTCCACTATTTCGTTTTATTGCACACTGAAGATGAATCACTCCCAGACACAGCACTGAACACTGAAATAATTACGTTGCTAAACTAATATTATAAAGTATTTTATCAACGGAAATATTTTAACTCACTTCTGATCACTCACCCTCAATTCATTTTGGCTTGTAACACCGGTTGACTGGAATGATTTTGCTGATGCGTTGAGTAACTCCTCTCCTTCAAGTTGATGGTTTCCCTTCCTGTTTTGCCTGTTGATCAGTACATCGGGAGAAGTGTTCCTTAGAACCCTCAAGAGGAAGTAATCCACGGGTCTTAGCAAAGATATCACGACGTCATTGAACAGAGTGGAGCATTTTGAGAAGCTGCTGAATGTATAGAAGTGGTGAGCGAAATGTAGTTGAAGAGATGAATAGTCCCAGTAGAGAGGCAAACAACGGTTGGAATCAGGGAGTCCCTTCGTAAAGCCTTGAGCAAAATGACTGTTAAATGATTGGATTGCTCTGCGGTTCTCAGTCTTGGAAGAGACTTACATTCATACGATTTATTTATTGGGAGCGATAGAAGTTCGAGCGATTTTCGAAATAACTCCAAAGAACACACACTCACACAAGAATAAGTGTCATCTTGAAACGAAAGGACAATGCTAGTGAATGGAAGACGATCAAGTGGGAGGTGAGAACATGAGAAGAGGTAAGGGATTATTTGTGAACATGCAGGACGTTTCTCTGGGAACCAGAAGTAGTTAACCTCTGAGAACTAACCCAACAGGTAGTAATAGGGAATCCAGGAGCCACTCTGAAATCTCTTGGCCCATTTAATCTACAAAGCTTCAATAACATAACACTGGACAATCAAGTAAGTCTGGAAGATCTAAGCTTGTTCTTTGGATTAGAAAAAGCATTTGACTGGTTCCCCGGGTGCTCTGAGGCCCAATATTTCGAACCAATAGTGGAATATGGAGTGCTACTGCTTTGGGCTCAACTGTAAAAAAACTTGCTTGCTTCCCAAAATCTTGCGCTGATTTCCTCAGCCACTACATCAATCGTGGGTTGGGTAGACGCTGGGAGAGGTGCTATTCGTTCATCTACTGGAATACTGGCACACATTGTTAGATGAGAGACAAACTCTCGCTAAAGGCTTGGGGGGGGGGGGGGGTGTCAGCTCATCATTGTTGAAGTGGGCCACATTTTGAGAGATCGCCTCGTAGTTAGTCGTGTACAGGTTAGCATCCTAAAAAGGAAGAAGACCAAAGATGACCTCGATTACCAGGCTGCAAAACTGAAGCTGTGTGTGAAACGGTCCCTTGCAGTGTTGTGCAGAATGACACGAGTACCCCTAAGAGATAGTACACACCCTTGCACACCAATACATAACTGAATATGTCTTTCTTGATACGTGCTTAATAATTTAAAATGTTACTTTCTACTTTCGATGCAATCTCTATCTTCCATTCCAGTCAAACTATGCAAATGTTGGATGTTGCTACATTTAACTTCCTTATTCTTAAAATTCCTTTGTGCCTTTCATTATTTAACCGCTTTTACGCTTGTTTCTGTTTTGTTTAGGAGCAGTTCACATGATGGGCAAAGAACAATTCGTTGGATTTTACTTAGCTGCTGCTGCTGTCTCCTCATTGAGCAGTTACATCTGCAAAGTGTCAATGTCTAGAGCGGGAGTTTCGTTGGGCGCTGTAAGAATGATTTTCTACAAAACTTGTAATAGTTACTTGGGTCGAATTTACTCTGTGCATGGCAAAGGTTGTAAGCACTTGGTGTCGCTGATCAGGCGACTCACAGCATAGTTCGACGTCTGATGATACTTTGTGACTCTTAGTTTAGAAGCTTTTCAATGAATACTGGTAGTATTCAAGCGAATAACGTGGGTTTTGAGCGGTTGTCAAGAATATTCAAAAAGAGGTTGCTGATGAGACACAGTAGCTATGTAGCATCTATTGTTCCAAAGCACTTTGCACTGCGAGTCGTACATGAGTAGAAGTAGTCGTAGAAGCAACAACTGTAGCACAAAGAGAAGTCTAGGTTCTGATCATTTACCTCCTCATTGGCCCACTTTGGATGACAGGTCTGGAGGGCGCTTGAGACACAGGATGGAGGTAGCTACAAAGTGGTTGGCAGGCAGTCGTAGGGACGCCTTGGCGTCTTTTCCAATTAAGGAAAGACGGACAATAAGAAATCTTTTGGAATAGGAAGGATACGCAGTGCTATTCACAATGCACATCTTGTAAGCGTTCCTTGATGAGCTTGAAGAATGAGGAATCACTCAGGGGTGGGTATGATATGTTCAATGTTCATTGCGATCTGCTTAGAAGTAAATGAGAACCTGCCACAAAATTTTTTTTCAAAACCGTTTTATTTCTCCTTTCAGAGTGGCGCCATAATGGCAGTCCTGGCATACACCTGTGTCAAAACTCCAGATTCCCTACTCAACATCATTTTTCTGCCCATGATAACATTCAAAGCTGGAATGGTAAGTCGTTGATACAATCTTGATTCATGAAAATATACGGGGTCTGTTTGTTTAGCCGCAGAACTCGTCATTCAGAAGCTCAGAATTGTTTTGATCATTTTCATAAGATTTTCGTTTTTCCTACGGCGTTTAGAAAATACGTTTCTATTTCAGGCGCTTAAAGCGATTATGGCGTTGGACGCGGCAGGAATAATTTTGGGTTGGAAAGTCTTTGATCACGCAGCCCACTTGGGAGGGGCCCTTTTTGGCGTGTAAGTATTCAGACCTAATCTTTCCTTGTGATTAACGTGTTTAGGCGTGCTGGGACTGTGACAGAGACAGGAGGCAGCTAGCGTCACTTGTCATTGAACTTAGCATTGTTGCCAGTTCGTGTGAGCCACCGAGAATGGAGACGTAGGCACAAGACCTAAGACAGGAAGACAGTCTCAACTCTGGACCTGTAGTGTTTCGTGTCGCGTTTGTGAAGCACTTTCGTTTATCAGAAAAATGGCTACATTTGGTGACGAAGATTGTGAAAATCTTACAGAACTCAGTGTTCGACTGAGTCGGGATAATTAAAAAAGATTCACCAATTAACCCAGCCTAGAAAAAATTGATTTATGTGCGATAATAACAAGGAGGGGAAAAAAAAAGAAATAATCTAAATACTTTGAAAAGGAAGAATAAAAAAAAAAATTAATTGCTAAATGAGAGCCTATAAAATAAAGTTAAACTCTGCACAATGAAAATAAAACCGTCTGGCCGTGTTCATCCGTAGCACGCGCGAGCACAGTATCCGTGGTCGTTCAAGGAGGAGGACCGCGTTCGAAGATGATGGTGGTAGATGACACTACAGGGCCAGAGTCGGGTTGTTCCTAACTCCGATCTATACGTTGGCGGTTGCAGTGTATGAAAACTGGAGACAGTTTTCGAACAGGGCAGAATTCTGATGATCCTGTGGCCCAATTCGTCGAAAAGGAATAAATGCTATTGCGGTTCAGGTTCAGGCCGTTAGCAGATCGAGCACTTGTAGAAATGAGAAACCAATTGCCGGAAGAGCCGCTACCCGGTTGATTCCGGGACCTTTTTTGATGTGAAGAGCTTGATGAGTCACTGTTGCTCCTTAACGAAATAAATAATGAAACAAAGAGAAAAAAAAGAAGAAGACCTCAGCGTTATCGCTTTTGTGAAACAAGCTTCCTTCTGAGCTGCCTGAACACTCAGTGTCCGCCAATTTACAACGTACGACTTGATTCGTACTGAAACGAATAGTTTAGGACCTTTCGTTTGTATTGTCTTTAACACATAATCAAACTGTGTTGTATTGAGCCGGAAATACGTCCTGAACATATAGTCATCAAGCAATAAATGATTCTTCACTAATAGCGAAAATTATCCTTCTTGGCCTTTAGTTGAATATAATTCGCTAATAGGAAATCTTTCATTAATCTTCTTCTTCTTGCTCCAACAGCAACTCTGTTTGTCTTTCTATTACACTTTCAAAATTAGTAACACAGCCAACACAATACGCAACTGATTTAATCGACAGACTACGATACAGAATGAATCGCAGGTTTGGTTGCAGTCTCCATCTCGATCCACAGTTGATGCTGAAGAGACTGAGACACTTGTTGCGGTCTCCTGTCTCTGTCTCCGGTCTTGGTGGCAGTGCGAATCCACCACATTTAGGCTTACGATGTATGTTACCGATAATTACCCCCAAAAAAGTGTGACTAATTAAAAAGATCAAATACCGTGGAACTTGGGGGGAAAGAGTTTGAACGAAAATGTTACTTTCCTTAGTAAATACAATTTTGAAAATTTTTCTGGTGGATGAAAGTGGTACGTCCAGACATTTGGCGTGGGGACTTGAAGGAACAGCATAATTCATAATAATTCAGCCACAGTCTTGGAAAACGAAATTAGACGCCTTTCTGATCTCATAGCATTACGTAGCGAATTTAAAAACCGCTATTCACTAATAAATCGTGTTTATTTGTTTGCACAATACGAAACTCTTCTAGGAGTTATGTAACGAGGTTCATTGTATTTATTGACAGGTTCTGGGCGCACTATGGCTACTCCTACATGGTGTTCCAACGGCAACACATATTCCCTGTGTGGCACAAGTTAAGGACTAAGACAGAGAAATAGTTTGTTGTGTGTGAGCCGGACAATACAACGATCCAATGCAAAAGGAGTACATTAATTTATTTACTTATATATACACTTTTGTCATAAACTTGTCTGATTCTTGAACCAAAGGCCCGAAGAGTTTAGTGGGAAAATCGCTGTTCTTTACGTGAACTCCCCACAGACCACTCCATGAGAGGGTTAAAGAAGCAGAATTGAACGAAGCAATGTTCAGTAACGGACAGAAAAATCTCTCGAAGTAGAAACAGAAGGGATGTCAAGCGCCAATGTGGTCTTGAAGAGTTTCAAAAAAGAGGTGCATCTCGGCCTAGAGGACCCATTCTTTTGCCTCCAAGAGCTTCGATTCCATCTTAGCTCAGGAGCGCCTGAGTCGACATTGGATCACCTCCGTTTGAGATTATTCCTCACCAATACTTGTCCTCGCGAAAACTAATTCTCTTACATCTGCATTTCGTATTTTTCCTCCAACCAGTCTCCTAGTTTTTTTTACCCGAGGGCACACGGGAGTAATTCGAGTCCTTTTGTCACTGCAGTCACACATTGGGCCTATTGTGACGATCCTTTACCTAACGTACCAGCACCTTTTAAGAAGCTTTATATATCTTTTGATGCACAATCTGTTACGGTTTGGAGCATTCAATGATCCCCTCAGAAAAGTGTTTGAGGCGCCTACCTGCTAGGACAGAGCACACGATGTGCTCTGCTGTTTTTAAATCCTAACCATACAATCTGCATTCAACTGCTTCCGATTTGTCTATCCCGTTAAGGCAATATATATCTCCGTGCCATTACTCGTCCTCCTCTCAAACTAATTCCCTTAAATTTGCATCTTGCCTTCTCATTTTCTTTCTTTCTATCCTTGTAATTTCCTCATTCTTCGCTTTCGTCTATCCTAAGCTCCGATTCCAGTTTTTGAAAGCTGCGGCCACCTTCTCACATAGTACCACTCAGAGCTCTAGAATAGTGTTAGCTTGTCAGCCTTGTGGTGTCCTTCTAAATAGGATTCTTCGTGTTAATCTACCACACTACAGCCTTAAATAAAAGTCTTGAGTTTGGGTTTATTCCCAATCACCCTGGGGCTAGAGGCCTGAGGCTGTACTGCTAGATTCCTATAAAGGCAGTAGTCATCAGAAATTTCAAACTCCAATATGCTCAAATGAATTGCTGAGGAGAAAAAAAGAAAAATTCGACGACTTGCTACATATACAGGCGCTACATCTTCGCTGAACGGATTTATACAGGAAATTTTGTAGAGAACAAAATGTAGGTACCAGTTAGATGAGAGTACACCGCGAATTTTATTGATATCACTTGAGCCGTTTTTCAGAAAATTGGAAAACTGGTAAATTGACATTCGACAAATCTCGTTTTCCGAGCTATCATGGCTTATATCTCCGTTAAACAGACAGATACAGAAATAATCACGGAAAACAAAATGTGGGTATAGGTATAGGTTCGAAAAAACATTATTTTCGACGCATCATCATTTTCATCTGTGTTAAATGGAGTGTCAGAGGAACATTTATTGAAAAGAATATATAGGTATTAATTATTCGAAAAAATCCTGTGGGTTTGGTGAAAATCGTTGAAGCCGTTTTGCCAAAAAGCGTAAAAAACCTTCATAGGCTTAATCTCCGTTCACCGTATTCTCATGGAGATATGTATAGAGAAGAAAAGTTAAGCATTGATTAGTAGAATATAAGTTGACATTTTAATCAAAATCGTTAAGAGTTTTTGAGAAAAATGCGAAAAACCCGTTTTTGATACATTTTCGTCCCCCCTCCTTCCCTTTATGGGGGAAGTCGCCCATAACCTTATTTTGGCGACCACAAAAAATAGCAAACAAAACGAAAAAAAGAACCAGCTCAATCGGTTCAGTCGTTCTCCCGCAAATCGAATTGCAGACCACACGCCGAAATTAGGTTTTTAGATTCATGTAAAGATCTGAAGAAAATCCAAGTTTTTCTTTGGCACGATTACAATACTTACCCTTTGAGTCACAGAAAGTAAAAAACGCTGCAAATTATTACATGACAGTTTATTATTCTCTCGAACAGCTTCACCTAGTCTCACACCTCCGATACCCATCCCGTTCGATTCAGCATCGACAAATACTAGTGAACCATATGAAACATGACCTGACTACAACAGAACGACGAAAACTAAATATTACCCCGGCGCCTGGGCATTTATGACCCGATGTAGGGGTGGGTGGAGGAAGGGCCAGCCTCATCGGCTCTAACCTTCCTCCGTCCCGTCGGGGAAATTGGGACGGGGACTACTTCCAGCGAACCCTCGGCAATTGGCACGACGTTGCGGGTGGGTGGTTTTGATGAGACGGGAGTACTAACGACGAAACGTTGACTTCCGCTGTAGTTCCTGCGAGTTGATTTGACTTTGGCTCACTATAATTACTGTAATCTCACTATACGCAGTTGAACACGTCTGATACTCATTCCATTCGACCCAGGATGTAAAAATACCTTGAAAACGATACGAAACACGGCGTATATGCGATTATACTGCGTTTTGTTAATTTTTTTAACCATTTCTTGTCCATAACAACCATGGGCTTCGTCCGATCGGATTGCCGAGATGGCGGGCACAACTAGATACCAAATGAGATTTTTGTGCGAAAGAACGGATTTTTTAGACCACATTAAAGGCACAAAATGGCCCAGACGGCGGACGGACATTGGAATTCCCATGTCTTGAGGTGTCAAATTTTGAGGGGGGGTTGTAAAAAATTTTTTCTGGCCGAAAACATAGGGTTATTATTCAGGAGTAGATAAATTTAAACGGTGCCTGGGTGTCGTTTCCAGATGCATCATCTGACAAATTATTATTGTTCTGCACCAACTTTACAGCGACCCTGAGCCTGTATTTACAACTATCTGGGTACACTCCCTCGGAATAATCCATAACATGCAGTTATCCGATGTCTTAAAAAGAACGAGCAGCCTTTCATGTGGGGAGTGTTTTCTTCTACGAGATGCAAGCCCCAATAGTTGCTCAATACATCATTGTGCCTTATGGGTGAACATTTCCGAACTACGCAAGTAACCCTGGGAATAACGTTTACACGATCTTCTTTCTTAATAAGCTGAACGAGGTTCTTCCGTAGCTAAACCACTGTGTGGTTAGGAACTTACAAAGAGTACCTTTGTGTTGAAGCTTCATGATGGATGCAACATGAAGAAACAAGGGAAGTAACAGTCACAACTCTTTATATTCTGTTATTGTTATCTACTTGTACACGTTTGAACTCAATCTGTTGTATCAATTCCTCATGTCTGATATGTGTTTCCCCCATTCCTTCTGGGGCTGATTAATGCTGATCTTGATGGTTTCTAGCGGCCCCAGAACAACTACACCCAGCCATTGATCGTCTTGTAAAGGATTTGTTCACGTCTCAAAAACCAAACGTTTACGAAAAAATCATTTATCACTCTCCGCGCTGCAATAAGGCAAAACTTAATTTACAAAGAGTCTAC
The DNA here is from genome assembly GCA_020466155.1 of Pachypeltis micranthus. Taxonomy (NCBI): domain Eukaryota; kingdom Metazoa; phylum Arthropoda; class Insecta; order Hemiptera; family Miridae; genus Pachypeltis; species Pachypeltis micranthus. Next base: position 49,683,979 of record CM035769.1, read on the forward strand.
GCACAGGCCAATGATATGATAACTGAACACAATTAAGTACAAGTTCCCAACAATTCATGCATGAACTACAGTCCAATAAATTACTACTTCCGAAAATATTTATACATATACACATATCATCACGACTAATTAAACACTTCAACATTTAAATTACAGTTACAAAATTACATTTTAGGAAAACCTGGGAGGGAAATAATGTGGCATCTCTTCAAAGGACATTCTCCAGTTTTTAACGAACACAAGTAGATTACAATAATAGATTACGTTAGGTACAAAACTAAAGGATTTTCGTGTTTATTGGGGGATTACTTGGAGGCTCGTGGAGAGCGGGACGAGGAAGGAGGAGTCTCATATTTCGTTTCGAGCTCATGAATTCGATCCGTTCGTATTTTGCAGAGCCTTTTCAAAACAGTGCGCTCCTTTTCTAATCTGGCTATTTTCTCGGACAGCTCCCCGATTTTGAACCTCTGAAAAGAAAAGGCATGGAATTGTGAGTTCAACTTCAAAAATTGCTGGAGAGTGGAAAATTAGGGATGTCTGGAATAAAGAAGTGAAAGCGACGTCCTAAATTGGATAGGCCTCAGGCCCTTTCTGCTTATTTAGTTGAGACTTTGATCACTACATTACAATCGATTCAGGGGGGGATGAACCTACAATTGCCACAACCCCCGATTTCAAGGCTGCACTACACACAACAACCAGAGAGCCATTTGGCTATGCATTGTTCTGCAGCATTACCAATTGTGAAAAGATACTCTCACGATACGCGCTGACATATTTGCCACTAGCTCGACAAGGCGGCTTACCATATTGAGAGCATTTGCAGCACAAACTGAAAGCGCTTCTAGCAACTTAGCTGGGTGTTCACTGTAACTGTGAGGTCACTTGCTGGAGCTTCATATAGGAAGGTTGTCCTACCAAACCTACTCCCTAACCCAACGCCTATACTTGGTTGCATTACGACATATTTGGCGTTCCCAAGTCAAGCGCAACACAGCTCTGAATTCACCATCAAAGTTCCTGGTTTCCTACGTATGAAAATACAGAGAGAATTAGACCTGCACTGAGTTTTGCAGTGACCTGTCTGTTGGCCGACATAACTATTTGTTTGAAATAAAATCAAAAGACGAACAAAACCTCGCCAAGAATTCACTTTCGTCCCCAATCCTAAGCCCATTCTTCTTTGGATCATTTTTGAAGAATTACGAATAAAAATAAAAACTCGTCATACAATTAATAACTACGTACGGTCTTAATAAACCTAGTTGTGTATGTAAACCAACTGCCGGAAGTGGTGGGTAGAACTGGTAATGCCCAACTCGACAACTGAAATCTCTCGTTTAATTACTAAACGCCGATTTAACACGTTTAGTAATTAATAAGGCCGTGTGTGAAGCCAGACATGGCGATTTGTTGTATTTGTGTTTGATGAACTCACTCAATCTCCTGCTATTTGGTGTGCCAGGAATGGCTACCCAACACTATTAGAACAACTTCGGCTAGTTTTGAACGGTACTGTCGTTGTTTTGAGCAGTGTCTAAGTTATCCTTTAATTTCAGGGTATTCTTCGGCCAACAAACGTCAGTTGCTACACGATGTCAGAAAACTAGCGTACACAGCCACTAAGATACAGTTTCTAAACTTTTAACTGCGTGCTGTAATAAGCATCAGAAGGTAGGGGACGGGGTAGCACCCCAACGCTTGTCATAAACATCTTCCATGAGTCTCACTACATCTTCTGTTCAACAAGCTAAGAGACCAAAACTAATTGGAGGAATTCTATGAGACACGTTTGATGACTGTTCTCACTCAGGGTGAACTAAACCTTCTCCATTTTACCTGACGATCAAAAAAACCCCCCGCAATGTTTTCACTGCAGCTTTAAATATATGAATTCGGTTCACCTCTACAAAGCTCCCAGAGAGGTGATGGACGTACGACTCTCCAGCCTGCACTCCAACGTCGACTTTCAGGGCGAAATTGCACTTGGGTTTCTTGGGGGAGAGGCCAAAGTCACAGGCAAACGTCCCTTGAGTTTCTAGCTGTCGTTTATACTGGTGCATCTGGAAATGAATGATCAGTCTTACAGAAGAATCGGGTGAGTTGTATAACTTTGATACAATGGAACGAAGGCAGTTCAGATGAGACAGACTTATCAGAGAGGGATATGCGCTGTCAAGTACTACTGATATGATCATGTTATTTTGGTTTATTATTCATTCTGAATAATAACCCTATGTTGTCAGTCACGAAAAATTTTTTACAACCCCCCCCCCCCCTCTCAAAATTTGATACTTTAACGTGGTCTAAAAAATTCGTTCTTTCGCCCAAAAATCTGATTTGGTATCTAGTTGTGCCTGCTATCTCAGCAATCCGATCGGAAGAAGCCTGTGCTTGTAATGGGCAAAAAACGGTTAAAAAAATTAAAGAAACGCAGTACAACGCGGGAGCTACAGCGTTTCGTCGTTTGAACTCCCTCCCTCCCGCCTGTCTCATTAAAAAAGCAACTGCGCTCGAGGCGAGCCTCCCAACGACGCTGCCACTTAACTCCCCTTTCGCTTCGAGCGCCCCCGTTCCAATTTCCCCGACGTTTTGGTTTTAATACGATTCAATTTTTTTAGAATCTTTCGTTTCATCCTCATTTTGGTTTTATCATAGATTTATGGTTAAATTTTGATATTAGTATTTAGCATGCATGTTTTCATATTAAAATTCAGTTTTTTCTAGATGCTTTCGTTTTTTTTTGTTTATTTTAATATTACAATTCAGTTCTTTTGACCTTTTTTTTTTGGGTTTCATTATGATATTTTTTGATGCTGAATCGAACAGGATGGGTCTCGGAGCATTAATGCTAGGTCAAGCTGATTATCCGAATAATAAACCGTTGTGTAATAATTTGCAGGGTTTTTGCATTTCGAAGCGTCTAAACAAAGGATAACAGCGTAGCATTTAGAAAAGCTTTCTTAAAAGGAAGTAGCGTAAGAAAGGGAACGCTAAACCAAAAACATGATAACCATCACCGATCATTATTTTTGGGTCTTTGTACTACCATCGAATTAATTGTCAGTGCAACAAATTTATCGTCAGTTGTTTATTAAATCTAGAAGGTTCCTTTGATGTTCTACTTTAAATACCTGCTGTACCTTCGTACAGCGCACTTCCACGGAAACGTTTACAAATAACAAAACGTAGGTACTAGTTAATTAAAAGTGCCTCATAAAAGTTCGATCAAAATCGTTGGAGCTGTTTCTGAGAAAATTGAAAAACCCCTGCAAATTATTACACAATGGTTTATTATTCCCATGAACAGCTTGACCTAGTATTAGTGCTCCCCCATCCCATTCGATTCAGCATCGAATACTAGTAAACCATACGAAACATGTCCTGGCTACAATCGAACTACGGAACCAAAACGTCTGATGATTTTGCCCCGTCGGGTCGGGGAAACTGGAACGGGGGTGCTTCGAGCGAACCCGTTGCGAGTTGAAAGGGGAGTTGAGCAGTTGAGCGGGCGGGCAGCGTTGCGAGGCGAGGACGAGGCGGGTTGTTTTTTATTGAGACGGGCGGGAGGGAGGGACTTCAAACGACAAAACGTTGACTTCCGCTGTAGTTCCTGCATCGTACTGCGTTTCGTTAATTTTTTTAACCATTTTTTGCCCATTACAACCACAGGCTTCGTCCGATCGGATTGCCGAGATGGCGGGCACAACTAGATACCAAATCGGATTTTTGTGCGAAAGAACGAATTTTTTAGACCACGTTAAAGGCACAAAACGGCCAGGACGGCGGACGGACATTGCAAATTTGGAATCTCCAATTCTTGAAACGTAAACTATCAAATTTTGAGGGGGGGTTGTGAAAATTTTTCGTGACCGAAAACATAGGGTTATTATTCAGAATGAATAATAAACCAAAGCGTTTCTACGATGATCAGCGAACCTCATTCTTTGGAGTATTTTGGTTTATGTTTCGAAGTATTCGACATTGTACAGCCAATGGCCATTTTTGGAGTACTTGTGTATTTTGATTATTTATAAACTTCAATGAATCTGATACAGGGTGCGTTCCAGAAGTCACACAATTGAAAAAAAAGTAATTTTTGAACATATTTGCCCAAACACTCGAAATTCTTCAAAGTACAGCCCTTGCAAGGCACCTCTCGCAAGGCATTCGTCACACCTGATTCGAGCTCTTCTAAAGACGAAACACGGGTTCCTATCAGGACTGCCTTAATCCAAGGGAACAAAAAGAAGTCTGCTGGTGCGAGGTCCGAACCACAGGGGATGGGTCAAAGTTGGCACCTGGCAAGGAACTCGCGTAGTCGTAGTGCATTGTGGCAATGCCCGTTGTCGTGATGGAGATTCTGAGTAGCAGAGGTGTTTATTCGCATCTTCACGAGTTTTTTTTTTTGGAGTCTTTCCAGCACATCCACGTGGTAGGCAGCGTCAACTGTCTGTCGAAAAAGACAATGAGCATTGCTTTCCCTTTTAATTTGCTCATTCTTGCCTTTTTGGGTTTGGGGAACTGGTCAGTGCGCCACTCAGAGCTTTGGAATACAAAAACCCAGGTTTCATCACCAGTGATGATTTTGGTCAAATAATCAGGTTCAATTTCAAGACATGGCAACATTTTGCCTGCAATTTCCACTTGATTCCATGTTGTCCCGGGACACAATCTGCGCAGAGGTTCACAGTAACAGATCTCCTGCCGCTTCCTCAGCTTTGAGAGCAGTGAGACCTGCTTTGCTACTCCGATTACTAATCAGTATCGGATCGAGCGGATGGAAAAATAGGAGGTTAAAGTAAACTGAAATCTTGACTATGAAGTTATAATCCCCCCCCCCCCTGAACACTGATCGGCTACTTAAATTATAGATGGGCAAATGAACAAATCGATAAATTAAAATTCTCTTGAGCGAAATCAATACGCCTGACCTAGGAAGGTTTGAGTGGTGGAAAGTCGCGAGGCTGGGTGTTCGCACAACCAGTTGAAAAGTTCGGGTTTTGGATGGTGAATAATCCAATGGGCAGCGGTGACTAAATGTTCAGGTAAAATAGTCGCGTACAGCAGTAAGTTGAGTCGAAATTTCGTGCATTTAGGCTGATTTTACGCAGGTCACGCTCAGAAAGGCCCGAGGAAACAGACTGGCGACAGCACAACAGACGCGAGTGATCAGAAAAGGTAGATCTGCCAGTGTGTAGGAGCTGCAGCTAATGTTACGTCATCAGACGGAATCCCATAACCCTTGGCGCAAAATTAGAGAGTCGATTCGGAATGCACCCAACATGCCCTGCGCTTAACACTTCTTGTTGCGCCTTAGTGGTTGTTTCGACTTTTGCTGTACAATGTTGGCACATTAACTCGAAAAGCTTCAGAAAAATGTCGTATTTTACATTATCATGAAGACACATGAACATGTCTCGCTTTACTGTGGAGCACTGTTTTAAGCTATTCAGTCTAAAACTGTTTCCAAGTAACAATGCAATAGTTACAGTCTCGTCATTCGTGCCTTGGCTTTAAGTAATAGGAAGAAAAGTTATCTAATTGGCTGGAACAAACAATCCGAGTTTTCTTCAATTAGAGATCGTAACCTTTCAAGAGCTATTGAGTCTGAAAAACACTATTTGAGCCAACGACGGAACCGATTTCGCTCAAACTTGATATTTAGATGGTAGCTTGTCATGTGACGCCAAAATAAAAACGAGTGGTGCGCAGCAACACACAACTTTCTGCTACCCCTGTAAGTTAGAACACCAGCTACCTATGCGAGGGCTATATCTTCATTCAACGCATTTGAACAAAACCATTTATGCAGAACAAAATGAAGGGACTAGTTAGCTGAGAGTACTCCGTGAGTTTGATCGAAATCGTTAGAGCCGTTTTTGAGAAAATTGGAATACCGATAAATTAATATTCGACAAATCTCCTTTTCTTAGTTAACTTGGCTTATATCTCCGTTCAACATATATGCACAGAAATAATTATAGAGAACGAAATGTCAGTATGGGTGACTAAAAGGCGCTCTGAACGATTGATCGAATTTGGTGAAGCAGTTACCCTAGAATTAACGAAAATGTTCGAAAACCCGTTATTTTCGACACATTTTGATTTTTATCTCGGTTCAATGGACTGTCAGAGGAACATTTATTGAGAACAATATGTAGGTATAAGCTATTCAAAAACATCCTGAGAGTTTGGTGAAAATCGTTGAAGCCATTTTGCCAAAAAGCGTAAAAAACCTATTTTTGCTTCATACCGTATTTTCATGGAGATATGTATAGAGAAGAAAAGTTAGGTATTGATTAGTAGAAGATAATTTGAAAGGTTAATCGAAATCGTTTCAGCAGTTTTCGAGAAAAATGCGAAAAACCCTAGTTTTTGGAACATTTTCGCCCCCTCACCCACCCCCTTTCATCGACCGAAATCGCCCATAACCTTATTTTCGTGTGTACAAAGAATAAAGAACCATCTCAATCGGTTCAGTCGTTCTCCCGCAAATTTAACAACAGACACACACACATACACACGGACCACACGCCGAAATTAGGTTTTTAGACTCAGTAGGCCTCAAAACGTAAAGATCTGAAGAAAACCCAAGTTTTTTTTTTGACACGATTACAATACTTTCCTTTTCCTTTTTGTAACGGAAAGTAATACGAGCGAAATTGGGCCAAAATTATCTATATTTATTATAGTAATCAAAACACTTATTTCCTTAAAAACTGCACTAACGACGTTGATTAAATTGTTTGTCTAGACACGTTCAAACACACGAATCCATTGGAAAATGACGAGAGCAGCACAATAAATAATCTTAATATCGTTGACGTTTCAGTACCTACCAATTCTTACGGCTTTTACCCGACTTTTCTCATAAAAACGCTGCAAATTATAACACGGCATTTTTCACAGTTTCACTCCTCCCAGATCAATGTTATTCGATTCAGCATTGACTAATACTAATAAACGATAGAAAACACGAACTGATTACTACGGAACAACAAAAATTGACATATTCCAAGCGATACTAGGCAGTTAGCACGACACGACGAGTCGAACTGATGGTAGGCAGCGTGGGATATGGGTAATCGCATTGTCCCGCTCAATTTGCTTCACTATATTTACTGTGATTTCACTAGACGCTGTCGTTAAAACTTCTGAGACCCGACCTACTCGACTCAGCATCGAAAAACAGCCAAAATTTTAGTTTACATGATTTCTTAAAATCATTTTTTGCCCATAACAACCACAGGTTTCATCCAATCGGATTGTCGACTAGACAGGAACTACTAGATACAAAATGGAGTTTTGGTGTGAAAGAATGACATTATTAAACCACTTTAAAGGCAAACATATGGCCTGGATGGTGGATAGACATGCAGATTTGGAATCCCCATGCCTTGAAACGTAAAGCATCAAATTTTGAGGGGAGGGGAATGATTAATAAACCAAAATTATTTTGAAAGTCCAAGATAGACAGATTCAAGCACCAAAGGTTCCAAGTAGAACGGTGAGTAATGACCGAATGATATTATGTAAACCAGTTCACACAACAAATTTAAACAAAATCGTCGTAGGAGATTTGGGTTTTTCATCACTGCGATCAAAGTTGCGGGATAGTAAAGTTAGTTTTGGATTGATTTTGCTGGTAACTTTATTTCGGCATTGAACGTTCATCTGCAGACTCAAAATCAAATGTGAGCTGATTTGGTTTACCGTTATTTCTCAATGTGGCCCCACTTTCCGAAATGTTCTCCGAGCTAAGGAGCCTTTGAAACGTGTAACGTACTTGGGGAATTGTCTCACAATTTGCTGTGTAACACGCGTGAAAGTCGTATCTGGGCCCAAAAGAAAAGAACAAATCAAATACGCACAATTATACTCACTTGATGAAATAAATAAAATAATGGCTCTCAAGAAAGTACTGGGAAATGAAATTATAAAGCGATTAAGACCCACTTGAATTTAATCAGCAAAAACTCGAAATGAATGAAATGAACTCCTTTTAGAATGAAATAAATAACCTATGCTCGGATTGTATTAATAACAATAAAGGGACAATGGGGAAAATGAAACACCAAGCTCTGATCGCTTACCTTACTTCACACAATTTAAAGGGACGTTTAAGAACTGATTCACTGGCTTAGAAAAAGGGGACGGATTCGCTGTGAAGTCGGTAGCCGTTCTGATCGAGAAACGTGGCTCCGTCGCTAATATAAACAGCGGCGGGCTGCACAGGTGGCGGTCAGAGTTCTCACCTCCTGCAGCCCGCCGCGAAACCATTGCACTCCCCCCCTCCAGACGAAAAATGTTTGGTGCAAAAAATATTTTTGTCAAACCCAACGAGGCAGTTCAGTCCGCAGCACACGGTGGAGACTAGCAAAATAAGAAAATAAATAAAATGAAGAAATAAATAAATAAATTATAGCGGAAGTGGGAAGCCTGTTGGCGGTGGCCTCGGGTAGGCAGGGGATGGGTACAGTCCGGGGAGGCCGTGGATGCTAAGGTGATAGGACGCCACCACCCCAGGGGGAGTGAGACTCCGGGACCTGGGTGCTTCGGGAGTCACCCCGGCTTTGTCACAGCGGGGGAGGTGCGTGCTAGTAGCACCACGGTTTATAGGAGAATTTATCCCCTGATCCTACACGAACCATTACAAACGTAAACATCTGAAGAAAACTCAACAAAATTTCTTTGGGAGGTAAAATAACTTTCTTTAGTATTTCATAGGACGAATGAAAGTAAAAATATAAACGAATTCAGCCAAAGGATTCTCAATGATGCTGAACTAGTTGTAATATGTTCAATCTCTACCAAATTCCGCAATTCGTCAGCTAAAACTTACTTCGTGTTTGTACTTGAGAGCTTTCTTCCTGTTGTACTCGCAACATGACTGAATGTGGAGCTCCAAAGTGGAAATTGTTGAGTCTCTGTCAACCATGTCGATCTTAAGTTGTTGCACCTGTTTCTTCAAGGGGCTGCAATCTTGACAACCTGACGGTCAAAGCGTAAAACATTCGTAAGCAGCCAATTGTAGTACATAGAAGTAAGTGAGATAACTTTGAATTGAGGAACTTCAGTTTGGGCGCTAGTTAATCAGAGTCATAATGTGGGCACTTTCTGATGACACAAAGCTGTCCTATGTCACAAAATTAACCGCTCAGGACGTAACGAAAGAAAAGGCATTGTTGTCAAATGTACAGACATTCACGACATCATGTAGCATAAACCCTCACTTCCAGGCCCAACTCTGACTGTCCCTTTTGGGATACGCTGCACAGCCTGAAGTCCTGGGTCAGTCCTTATGTCTCACAGGTCAATGCTTCGCTTCCTCAGGAGCACCAAGTACACAAACAGACTGACACACATAACTTTGCCTTTATAGAAGTTGTGCCGCAGACCAGAAGTAATCCCCTATCAAATATCTGGCACTGGGCACACATGGAGGGAGTCTCCTCAACCACACCGCCTGGACCAAGAGTATTTATACTCATAACAAATATGTTTGCCCATTTTGCAGCGTCTCGTGTTGATATCCATAATAACTCCTTCCTCTCCATCATCAGAAGGTTAGGTCTTATCTTATATATTGGCCCTGAGATAAATCTTTCTGAGTGCCTCACTCCCACAGCGTACCAGACAGTCTAATGCATCCTGGCACATTCTCAAACTGCCTTTTTGACAAGTTGCACAGATGTACCACAATGGGGCCCGATAGGTATAGTAGACAAACTGAGTCTGGCCAGATGGTCATCCCTCTCATTCCTTCTCATCAGTGACTCCCGTAAACATCACCATTAAGAGTTGAGCTGCATTATGCACTCCCTCACCAGTTTTGAAGTTGTGCACTAGTTCCTCAACTCCTTGCAGGACGCTTGATGTCAGTCATATTTATAGTTTCATAGCTATATCCCTTTCCGTCCACCGTAACACCATCAATCTCTGCTTGAAAAGCCTTTGGCAGTGGGACTCAGTTCCATTCCTCCCAGAGCCACACCCAAGAGACAGATTTTAATACCACTCACAAGCTGAAACTGACCACTTTCATTGTCTCCTTCTGGAAATTTACAGGAGCCCCCCCCCCCTTCCTCATCCCACAATGGGCCTGTGCTGGGCAACGCACACTCCTTTCTATTGAGACTGATGCGACCAATCATATACTGAATTAGTAGAAAGTTTAAACAAGTTATAAATCTTCTGATAACTTTCTCCAAACGTAGCAAAAGCCATTCTCAGTCCAGTTCTATTTTTGTTAAACTGTTCACTCCGCAAAACTTTCTGAAAAGTGTTGAATTAGAACCATATCATTTACATGGAGACTGCATCAGTTAATTGTAAATCGTTGGTGTTGAGTGATCATTCATTAGTCAACAACGAATAACACCGTGAGAAGCAAATACGTTGTACCTTAATTTCCTAAATAGTAGAGTTCATCAATTGCAACATAATGCACAGCTTCCAAACCAAAAGCCACGATGTGGTACCACAGAATTGCGATAGAATCCAAGCTGTATAGGACTGAAGCGTGGCTGACGCTCTCCAAGTGTAACAGTACCACTGATGGAAAGCTGCCAGGGGTGGCATACCCCTACCAAGCTATTGTGTCGCGAAACTTTAGAACTTGGCCCTTCCTTCACCAGCTTTGCTGTAGCTATTGACCCATCAGGTGGTTCAACTAGTTGCATTACTCCAAAAACGCATTCTGATAGGAATCACACTTTCTATATTTCACTCATTTCTGCATTATAGGCAGTCTAATCGCCATACTGCTTGGGTTGCCTCATTCTCCCGAGTGTTTTTACTTTCCTTGGCTCTACAAAGGAGAAAGGAAAGTTATGTAATCGGCTGAAAAAAAAATTTTGAGTTTTCTTCAGATCTCGACGTTTCAGACCCTCCTGAGTCCGAAAAACACTATTTGGGAAAATGGTCTGTGTGTCTGTGAACGATTTTTAGATAAAACGACCGTATCAAATCAGCTCAAACTTGATACCTAGCCCGCAGGTCACTATGGAACGCCAAAATAAGGGTAGGAGCAAAATCCATCGAAAGTTAACTATAGTTATCATAGTGATCAAAACACCAAATATTGTTTTTCTCAAAAACGGCTGTAACGATTTTGATTAAATTTTTAATATTGGTCCCAATATGGCAACTATACCATAAAATTCTCAATTGTGGGAAAATGACGAGAGCAGCACAATAAATTACCAAAACTTTCGACAAAATCGATTTTAGCGCGTTGTTTAGAGAAAACAACCGTACCAAATCAGCTGAAACTTGGTGTCTAGCCTGCATGTTATCATGGGACGCCAAAATAAGGGTAGGAGCAAAATCCACCGAAAGTTAACTATAGTTGTCATAGTGATCAAAACACCAAATGTTTTTTTCTCAAAAACGGCCCTAACGATTTTGATTAAATTTTTTACATTGATAGCTCTCAATACGGCAATTATACCATAAAATTCCCATTCTTAGTAAAATGACGAGAGCAGCACAATAAATTATCAAAATTTTCGACGAAAAGCGTTTTTAGCGCAGTTTTTTCCTTATAAACTCCGCTGGAATTTTAGTAGAATGTTTAAAAAAATTAGTATTGTAGTCCAATCCAATACCTAAAGGGTGAGTGTTTAAAAACGCTCATGAGATACATGGGGGTCACTCCAGAAATTCCTGAATTTCGACTACTGCCGTTTCGCTTACTACCAGTTCTAAACGTTTTTACCCAATAACTCTGCTAAAGTAATTACTATCCTCCTTCAAAAAATTTGTGTTTACAGCCTCATTGATTATCTGTGTACCAATTGCTCAATAATGGTCCTGGAACGAGTATGAGCAGCACAATAAATTCCGGAACTGTAAGCGCTACCGCTTTCTGCTGCTGTGAAGTGTTGTTTGACCAAGTTCAAATGAACTGAGTGATAAATGAATTGATTAAGTAGACAAAGCCATATGGAAAGTGAATAGACGTAGAGCTAAGGAAAGTTGTGTGGCAATACACCGTATATTTTGTATTGCAGCGCCTGTACAAAGTGATCCCCCCCTCCCAGATGTATTTTCAATTGACGTTGACCCAACAGCAAGGAGACCATGTTGACGACACAGGAGCTAGAGACCCTCAGCAAGTGGCCACCATCCCCCTGCCAATATGTTAACGCATTTAACAGGCTTGGGATGAGGTCTTCAGTGATGTGGAAGGATGTTTTGTTGAGCAGTCAACACCAATGTCCTCCCAGTGAGCTCATTCCAGGGTCTTCCAGTTGCTCTTGCGCATTGTGACTGCGCTAATTTACCACCTGCCCCTTCATCGCTGTTAGTGCCCTGTCTTCAGACTCAGAGCAAGAAAGGGAAGCAGATCAAAGAACTGTAAACACGAACTAGGACTGTAACTCCAACAAGGCTGTGACATGGAGCAAACCAGAGATATGTCCTCAATGGCAATAGCATTATATAATACACTACAAGGGTTACATTTAGGGTACCACCATCACTAACCTTTGAGGGCCTGAAGATCTGAAGCCTCAATCCGCTGCTTCAACTGGCTGATGACGTTGTCAGTTTCGATGCTTCGGGCGACAAGTTTCTTATTCTCCTCCTCGAAATTGTCCAACGTCAGCCTCATTTGCACGCATTTGCTCTCACATTTCTTCCCGATGAGACGAACCTCTTCCTCTTTACGTTTCAACATCTCGGACAAGTTAGTCGCGTCTACAAGAAGCGCCTCCTTCTTGTGAGTGAGAGCGATGTAGTCCCGAGACAATTCGAGAAGTCGACGCTTCAATTGCACGAAACCCTCGGAAACGTCGCTTTCCGTCGAATCAATAGACAACCCCGGGCCTTTGCCGTCGGCGAAAATGGCCGTCAGTTCGTTGAAGTTGTTCAATAGTTTTGACAGAACGGACTCTTTATTGGACAGCGTCGCCTCTAAAGAGTTTTTCCGACTCTCAACGTCTCGAAGGTCGATTTCTTTGGATTCCATCAAAACATTGAGCGACGAGTACAAATCCTTGAGCTCGTCGAATTTGGCCGCAGTTCGCTCCGCAGACGAACCCGCGGCATCCAACGCCCTCCTCAAATTCTCCAACTCCTCCTTCAATTTGGAATTGTCCAAAATCAAACCCGAAGCTTCGACCCTAAATTCCTCGAGGAGCTTCTGATGTTCCGACCCCAATTCGTCGTATTTCCTCTTCAAGTCGCCAATTTGCTCGTTTTGGAGCGCCGTTTGACTTTTCAATCGGTCGTTTTCCAGCAACAAACTGACAATTTGGTTCTTCGCGTCGGATAAATCGCATTCTAACTTCGTTTTGACAGCGGCGAAATCGCATTTGGACTTGTTGTACTCCTCCGTGACGGTGTCCAAAACTTTTTGGCACATCATGAGTCGTTCGGTTCGTTCCGTCAATTCCGCCGACGACTCGGCCAATTTCGACTCCAAACCCAATTTGACGCTCGCGAGGTCGTCGACGACAGACGCGTTTCTTTCAATCAACTCCTCCTTCTGACAAACGAAATCTAGTTTCATTTGCACATTTTCACTTTCCGTTCGAGACAACATCGAACGGGTTTCGTCCAATTGTCGATTCAATATTTTCACTTCCGTCGACAATTTGAGAACTTCGTTCCTTAAACCGCCCATTTTTTCGGTTTGAGCGGCCAATTCTCGTTGGACGTCATCTTTTTCGCTTTTCATCTGACACAAATTCATCCCGGATTCGGCAGATTGCTGACACAAAACTTCAACTTCGGCCGACAATTGTCTCGCTTTGTCGGTCAAACATTCGATTTGTTCATTTTTCGAAGTCAACTCCGTTTGACAATTTGCGTAGTCCGTTTTGCAAAGAGCCAATTGCCGTTGTAATTCCTCTTTTTCACTTTTGAGTCGGCACGAAGTCACTTTCAAATCGGCGGATTGTCGAACGGAAGCGTCGAAATCCGTCGACAGTTGTCGTATTTTGTCGTTGAGCAGTTCGATTTCGGAGTTTAATTCGCGTTGGGTCGTTTTGTCGTCGACGATTTTGTTGTTCATCGCTTCGAAACATTTTTCGTACATTTCGACGTATTGCTGGGGATCGTCGGATTCGAATCGGTTGTCGAATTCAACGCCGGAGTCTGTCAACGCGGTGTGATCGTGTTTGACCAGTTTTTGGACGTAAGACAAAAAATCGTTGGTCAACTTACTCGCCACTTCTTTGAATTTCCCTTCTTCGTCATTTTCACGATTTCGGAGGGATTGAATTTCTATTCGAAGTTTCGAAATTTCGACGTCTTTTTCTTCGACGGATTTGACGAGTTTGAGAACTTTGTCGGAGTCCGCCGTGTCGACTTGTTGTTGAGGGTTTTGTTTCAAATCGGCGATTTCCTCTTTGAGTTTATCGATGACGGTTTCGTATTTGTCGACGCAAGTCGCGAAATATTTGTCTTCGATCGTGAGTTGAGTTTTGAGGCTCGACAATTGGTTGCAGATGAATTTGACCGTTCGGCGAAGGTATTCGTCGCCGACTAACGGAGTGGAGCTGAACGAGTCGACGAGATGTCGATTCGGCATTGGAGTCGTCGTCGTCGACAATTGGAAGTGAGAAGTCGACTTGGTGAGCGGAGTCGAAGGTATTGGCGAGACGTCGTTCAAACTTAAAGAGTCATCTTCGAAAAAGGCGTCCGGAAGCGTCGAGTCTCCCAATTCGCCGACGCTCGAAGTTACGGTCGACATTTCGTGTCGTTTAACGTGAATTTATCTTTCTAACGATTCGACCGAGGGGGGGGGGGGTCGCTTGACTTGAATTTCGCACTGACAATTTGACGCGGGGGCTACATCGCAATTTGACGTCCTATCGCCGGTTATCGTGACAGAAATACGTTACGAGGACCGCGTTATCGCTTGGCCCACAGCGTCCTCGACAGTGTTGCCAAAACTCCATTTCCCTGCATCGCCCAGCCACCCAGTGACCCTTGTTACGTTCACTGACCAATAGATCGCGTGGAGAACGGCTGGTCGTCTAGACCTGTTCCGTACGCACTTTCAAAATTCGCTTTCTACATGGCTTTTTCCATTCAATCGATTCATTTGAACTTGGTCAATAACACTTCACAGCAGCGGTAGCGCTTAAAGTTCCGAAATTTATTGTGCTGATCATACTCATTCCCGTACCATTAGTGAGCAATTGGTACACAGAGAATTAATGAGGCTGCAAGCACGATTTTTACTTTCCGCTACCCGAAGGGAAGGAAAGTATAGTTATCGGACCAAAAAGAAAATTTGGGTTTTCTTCAGATCTTTACGTTTCAGACCCTACTGAGTCTAAAAAACATAATTTCGGCGTGTGGTCCGTGTGTATGTGTCTGTAGTTCGATTTGCGGGAGAACGGCTTATCCGATTGAGCTGGTTCTTTTTTGTTTTGTTCGTTATTTTTTGTAGACACCAAAATAAGGTTATGGACGATTTCGGCCGATGGGAAGGGGGGGGGGACGAAAATGTACCAAAAACTAGGGTTTTTCTCGAAAACGGCTCTAACGATTTTAATTAAACTTTCAAATTATCTTCTCCTAATCAATACCTAACTTTTCTTCTCCGTACATATCTCCATGAAAATACGGTATGAAGCAAAAATAGGTTTTTTACGTTTTTTGGCAAAATGACTTCAGCGATTTTCACCAATCTCACAGGATGTTTTCAAATAGTTAATACCTACATATTCTTCTCAATAAATGTTCCTGTGACGGTCCATTGAACAGAGATAAAAATCAAAATGTGTCGAAAATAACGTTTTTTGAACATTTCCGTAAATTCCAGGGTAACCGCTTCACCAGATGTGATTAATCTTACATAGTGTCTTTTAGTCACCCATACCCACATTTCGTTCTCTATAATTATTTCTGTATATATATGTCAAACGGGGATATAAGCCATGTTAACTCAGAAACTGAGGTTTGTCGAATATCAATTTATTTATTTCCAATTTGCTCAAAAACGACTCTTAACGATTTCGATCAAACTTTCGAAGAACTCTCGATTAACTAGTTCCTAAATTTTGTTTATATAAATGTTCCTGTAGAATTGCGTTGAACGAAAATATAGCGCCCAAATATGTAGCTGGTGTTTGAACTACGCACCAGATATTTAATTTTAAATCCACTCCCTAAGTCCGGTGGGACAGGTAGACTCCCACAACTCTCAATTTTGAAAATTTTGCGAGATTGGAAATTGTCGATTTGGTTCTGTAAAAATGCGTTGAATGAAGATAGCACCCGCATATGTAGTTGGTGTTCGAACTTACGGGGTGGCGGAAAGTTGTGTGTTGCTGCGCACTGCTCGTTTTTCGTATAAAACAAAAAGGAATTATTGACGATTGATGTTCTTGAATTCAGAGAAGTTACAACATTCAAATTGTAAGCGTTGTGCTTCATTATAACTTCTTGTTACCCGAGCTCCCAGTAACTTGTTAGCGAATCGTAACAAAATTGAAATAAAGTTTGAATGGAACAAGAAGAAAATGGAGTTTCAATAGACAATTTGAATAGACTGCCGAGTTCTCGATGTTCAAGATGGGTTCGCCACTATGTAGATTTCCTTATGTGCACATGTGAGGGCCTAGTGGAAACAGCTATTATTGTACAAGTTAAGTGTAGTTGTCGATCAGGCCATACGGGGCAACCTTCAGCGCTGAAAAAGTCAATTGTAGTTGCAATGAAGAGTGTGGCTCGTGAATGAGTTCAGGTCTTGCTTTTACAGGCAAGTCCCTCTATAACGAAAATGAAGGGGGACAGTGTACAGTGTCAACCGTCACCTGTCCAACATTGCCTCAAGGGCTCTGTTGAGGGGTGTTCTTTGTTGTGTGCCAGGAAGTAATGAAATGCTGATGCCTTTGAAGATACGTTGCCATCACTTTATAAGCCGTGCAGAGTCTACTTTGTGGGAGCCAGATAAATAACAATATCCTGCTATCTTCCTTTCCCTTCTACTCCAGGAGAAGTGTGTTCCCATCCAGGGAGAAGCAAGGGCGTTGGGAGCTACAAACACGAAAGAGTACTTTTGAACGTGAAGTACGACTAACGAAAGGTTAAAGGAAAACGCGGAAAAAAGGGGGCGTGGGCAGTTTTGAACTCAGCCCTCGGGTGAACTAAAGAACATGGACCGACCGCTTGATAACGCTACGACTGCATGTATCGATAGTTCACTTGAACGCTACGACTGCAAGTATCGATATGCGTCACCCGTGCAGTTGGTGGGGGAGAGCCTATGAGCGATGTCTGGCATATCGATAACCTGAGCTCGGTCGTGATATATCGATTTATTGCCTTACCAGAGGGAGCGGTCCATGTTCTTTGCTTTTACCCAGACCTCAATTAAAACTCTCCTCATTCGAAACCTACAAACGTGAGCTGTGTTTTACAAGCAGCATTTATCCTCGCTGAGCCCACTTTATTACAAACTGGTTGACAATACGTTAAACAAACTTTCTAACATCTTGCTACGTTGTTTTGAAAAGGTTGCACCTTGCCAACGTTTGGATGGTTCAACGTGCGCCACTTTCAAGTCGTACTAGTTTCGATGTTGCTATCATTGTCTGCAATGACGAGCAGCGCCAGCGTCATCGTCATATGGGTCATGCGTTACTACAATTTAGACGAAGTATGTCGTTTTGTTGACTCGTCAATAATCCCATTAAGAGTCTTCATGTGTTGACTGAGCTGAACTAATTGCCATTTATACATTTTCAGATGTTAATAGGGAGCAGAGTACACCAGATATTTTATCATACCATTTATTTTTACGGTTCTATGATCACGCAATTAGGAGGAAGCGTTTTTGTCAACCGATTCGACCATAAATACGTCATTTGTGGATTTTACTTTACCGTTAGCGTCTTGGCATCTTTCATTCCTATTGTGCTTTGGTGGGGAAGTTGGTCGGCGCTAATCATCATTCGTTTCACCTCAGGAGTTCTGATAGTAAGTTTCACTCATGGTTGTTAAGTACTGTACGCTCCACTGTGATTGGTGTCATCACATTAAGACGACCAATTAGAGCGGGCAGTTAATTATACGAGTACGTCGTCACCCGCTCATTGTACGATAATGACGGAGGAAAAAGAGGTTTCTACGGTTCAGCCATGTTGTGTTCCTTATTGACACTCCTTTGAGAGAATAAACTTGAGTTGTTAGAGTGCTTGACTATTCGTTCAAGTTCACATCAAAAATTCTTGTACAGTGGAGGTTTAAGGGCTGTACGTCGCTGCCGTAAAGCCACTATGTCAGTTTCTTCCTATGACATCTCTCATCTTCCGTCCCAAAGTCTGGCTCTAAGTGAGGCACCGTGACATTTTCCCGTAAATTACTATCCCAATTATAAGATTCCACTGAACAATATGCTAAATAATACTATGTTCCATGTTCTTCAACGTCTACATCTTTTGTTGTGGTTGTCTGTATTCATTTTACATAGGTAGTAGTCCTAGGGTTTGGGATGAATTGGTTGACCTAGTTTGAGTGAAAAAACTATACTGCAGATCAGGTAACTTCACCATCTAACTTCAATTACAGTATTTCTAAGAGGAAGTCAAGTACCTCTCAAAGTATTTTAGCCTTGAAATGTCCCTTCACGCACTAGCTTTAAATGCCAAGAAGTGTTTCTTGGTAAATGCAATTGTAAAGGAGGTTGAGTATACCGTTCAAGGACAGAACAGCTTCATCAGCCCCAATACATCGAAGGTTACTTGCACTGTGGTTGTCCTCTCAGGGATATGGCGTGACTGGGACTTGGAGCGTTAGGGTCATTTGAGGAAGAAGTGGTGATTTCAGGTGGCTTCAGTTTTCTTTTGGTTCCAGGGGCTCCTGTTTCCAGTAATGCATCAACTCATATTTCGATGGAGTACTCGAAAAGAAGTCGTGCGGAGCTACACTGCAGCTTTCTCTGGTATCAACATTACTTTAAATGCTCATGTCAACTATTAGTACGTTAGCGTAGTGCAATATCTCGCGTATTTTATTTTAAAAAAACACCTGTATATAACCCGTACTGTCACATCAGCAACCCATTGAAATGCTGCAGTAATATAGGTTGGTTTTCATCGTTGGGAGGGAATGAGAGATGAAATGGATGTTAGTTTGCAGAGAAATCGCCTTTAGAAATATTTGGTGACACGTGCGACCCTCATCGGAGTGGCGATGCACTTGAAAAGGTGCAAAGGGATGCACCAGTGGGGAACGTTCATGACTGGAGGTTTCACAGAGCTTTTTGTGAATGTGGCGAGGGAATCGCAGCAATTCAATTTCTTCACTCGACTGTGAGTAGCTGCAGGTGTGTGATTGGTAGGAGTAGCCCATCCAGAAGGGCGTCTAATCACTTTATATCGTTGGAAGGTGTAATATGCCACCAACAGTGCCCAGCGAACTGCAACTAGAAAGTGTAGTTAAGCGAAGAAGCGCTGCAACTGTTGAGCCTCCCACTCTGGCAAGCAGAATTTAACTTCTTTTGGTCTTAGCCTTAACCTTCCCACCCTTTACCTGATTGACGTATGCAATTTTATCGTAATGCAGAATAAGGCGTTTGTTTCCTAACGTCCGTCCTCTCTCCATCAGGTAGCTATTTTGGTCACGCAGCAATGATATTGGTGGCATTTATTTCCAACTTTTGCGATCTTTGGTGGGGCAGTGACTTCATGATAATAACGGCTTACGGGGTACTAACTGTGCTGCTATGGTTGTTATTGGGCGCTCACGCGCCAGAATTGTGCCATTACATAACACTAAAAGAGCAGGAGCTCATTGAAAAAAGGAAGCTGGATATTGTGGAGATTGTGATGAAAGTAAGTTAGGAAACTTATTCTCTCACATACCTGTAATTCTCAATAATTGTTAGGCTCTATATACTTGAAGTTACACGTGAAATGGAGAACCACATTCATCATGATTCACAAATGTTTAATGGGGAAACGAAGGGTCTTGTCTATTAACGATACGCTTTTCTACCATTTCCAATCAATCAAGTCTTTTTATGTGCCACACACGAAGGGCTGAAAAATTGATAAGTAGTTATATGGTTAAAAACAGGCCACCCTATGAAGAATCTATCAAAATATAGTGATTACAAACAAACCGTGAAAAACAACCAAAGTAACAACATCCACACTAATAAAATATACTCACACTCAAGCTTTAAAGAAATTAACAATGAACCAAACATACACTTAGTAATTGATAAGAATAGCACAGTCCGGGTGTGGGCAGAGCTTGCATTAGCTCATTATTGTTGATAATAGCGCAAACAAAGTCAAATTTACGTTCAAAAGAGAGAACTTTTATAAATATTCCTCCACTCCAAATGAAAGGAAGCGGTACCAAAAAATATCTGACACAACTTTCTTCAATCTCCATAGATTCAACATTCTGCTATATGTACAGGCGCTGTGTCTTTGTTCAACACAACAACATGTACTTACTAGTTACTACTAAATATACAAAGGACGAAAACTGAACATATTAGAAAACATGGAAATTTATAAACAAAAAAACTTCAATGGACAGATCATAAATGAACAAATCAACACAAAATGCGACACCATATTCACACCACTCAAAACATTACACAAACGAAAACAACCAACTGACGGATTTACAGACCACCCCACACAAAAAAGACGGAAATTCCACAATTGACAGATCATCCAAGACGTTCCATTAATCTCTAGGGGGTTTCCCCCTGAGGTACATGACCTCCTCTCCCCGCCCCTTCCCCGACGCACCATCATCCCTTTCACCTTTCTCTTTGTACAGGGTGAGTCATAACAAATGGTGCAGTTTCAAAGGGCGATTTAAAAAAAACGGTGCAACTTAGAAGATTACGGTTTGTTTTATTGAACGCCATACATCACCCCATTTCGGTAGATTAAGTCCTGAAAATTACATCAGGAAGGTGGGCGCCCTCAGCAGCGACGCACTGATGTAGGCGATTCCTGAAATTTTCAGCCGCCCCTTTGGCACATTTTGATGGGAATCGCGGCGATTTCTTCCCTGATTCGAATCTTGAGGTCTTCCAGAGTGTGAGGTTTGAACACCTCCTCCTTCAAGTAGCCCCACAGGAAAAAATCACACGCACTCAAATCTGGCGATCTTGCCGGCCACACCAAGTCACCCCTGAGAGAGACGAGGCGTGCAGGGAACATCTGCCGCAGTTTCACCATTGAGATTTGCGCTGTGTGGGCCGTAGCCCCATCTTGCTGAAACCAAATATCCCCCAGATCCTCTTCTTCAGCTAACTGGTTCAATTCGGGTTCAAAAATCTTTCCAGCATGAAAAGATAACGCTGAGCATTGACGGTAACAGTCCTTCCATCCTCCTCGAAAAAATAAGGCCCAATCACCCCAAATTTTGAAATGGCACACCAGACAGTGACTTTCGGGGAGTGGAGAGGTCTCTCGTGAATTTGTCTTGGGTTGCGGTCACACCAATAGCGGAAATTTTGTTTATTAACCGCTCCAGAGAGATGGAAGTGGGCTTCGTCCGAACTGAAAAAAGTGGACGTTGGTGGGATGCGGTTTATCATCTCTTGGCATCGATTCAAGCGGTTTTGGTAGTCTGGAGGTGACAATTCCTGAACAATCATAATCTTGTACGGATGGAATGACAAGTCCATGTGCAAAATCCTCCTTAGTGACGTGTTAGAGGTTCAGTGCTACTGCGTGCCTCCGAGCAGAGCGCCGAGGCGACTGTTCCACTGCTGCTCCCACTCGAGCCAAATTTTCAGATGTTCTTGCGTTTCTTGGTCTTCCCGCACCTCTACGCCTTACTGTGGAACCAGTTTCTTCCAATGCTTGAACCCAACGTGCGATAACATTGCGGTGAGGGACGGGATCACGACGTGGGATGTTGTAACGCAGTCGGAAGGCCCGCTGGGTGGCGATGAACGAACGGCCACTTTCAAAAACGTGCGAATGACGAAACCTCGTTGCTCTCCGCTCCAAACCATTGTAACGACTGAAAACGGGACCACTGCCCGGGCACAATGAGACCCCTCCCAGGTCGTTAACCCCACTACAAGGCATGCAGCACCCCTTCGAAACTGCACCATTTGTTATGGCTCACCCTGTATATAAACACCACGACCAACTGACTGACTCCAGTAACTCACCAGCCAGAGGAGACGGACTCACCTAACAGGTACGTTAACTTTAGTTACTACTAGTACCCCGTAAGTTTGACCGAAATCGCCAAAAAGGGTAAGGACCCTGTGGCTGTTAGGTCTGGCTACCTTTCTGGGGGCTGCTAATCCACGTGTGCACTTAGAGAGCCTGGTGGGGCCCAATCGCTATTTGTGGACGTAGGACTCTCCAGAAGCTACCTATAATTGAGTTTCTGGACTGTTGCAGTATGAGAAGGGAATCGCTCTGCCAGATATTGGACATGGCATTCTCCACAGCCCGCTTTGTCTTGGCTTATATCAGCATGGGGATCTAAAACGAGAGTATCTGCGAAATTGGTTTTAAACTACTTATAATGATCAACACACCAAACTTTTTTTTTCTTAAAAATGGCTGGTTAGAGCTCGTCAAATTTTGATCCAATTAGTTGTGTGGGCAGATAGAATTCTGTGGATAACATTTTTGTCCATGTGAAATGACTTAAGGAACACAATAAATTAGCAAAAATTTTGACAAATCTATTTTAGTGTCATTTTTCTTAATAATCCTGCATTTCCTAGAAACCATGTTGTTAATCTAATAAGTTATTCTCTCACAAGGTCATCCAGGAAGTGAGGGTGTCGCCATGATCGTTGAGGATGCATTCTTTGTTTACCTATGTCGTCTATTGAGAGGGTGGGTGGTAGGCTGCGTCCCTTTCCTTTGCCTGTGACATTACAGGGGGTTGCTAAGGAGGGTTGTGTTTGTCTGCGTGACAGTGGTTGGCTCTTGTTGTGGATCCTTTGTTGAGCCAGTTTAGTTTATGCGTCGATTTGTTATGTCCAGTTTCACGAGATTGTGTTGGGACTTCTTGACAATCACACTGAAGAGCTACATCCTTGTGTTTCCATTATGGAAACTCACTTGAATGCGCTCATTTTCCTTCAATGAACCTCCCTTGTTGGTTGCGCCTAAGGTTGTGCAATCCTGTTGCGTCAGGGTCAGAAAAATAGCATCGAGCTGTATGCGCAGTACAAAATTCAGGTCTGCCATGCTTCGTGGACGCTATTTAAAGCGTTGTTTGAACGTTTGCACGTTCCTTTCTGCTAGGCCATTTGTGGCAAGACGTCCAGAAGCTATCCAACGTTGAGTGATTCCTCTCGCCGTTCAGTATACTCTGGAAATTCACTGCTGGTGAAGAATGTGGCATTGTCTGAAACGACAATGCTTGGGTACCCACGAAAAAAAGTTTTTCCTACAGTAGTTGCATTGTGGAAGCTGTAACGTACATTGTGCGTCCCTGTCTGTTCGAGTTTCTGGCCACTTAGACTTAACATCCATGCAGATAACATAAGAGGACGTAACGGTAACGACATTACGTAATTCAAAATAACATCGTTTCTTCGGCTAAATTGTCCCGACAGTCACATAAATGATCAATGATCAATGAAAGTCGTAACGTGAATAGGGCCAATTCAATATATTTTGGAACCTCAAGGTTTAACTATTTTTGTATAGAACGTGGAGTTAAGCTCTCTCAAGTTTCATGTAAACTGACTTGATAAGTTGCTTCGTCGATAAAAATAGTTTACAGCAAGTGGGGCTGAGGAAAGTTGTGCTTTGCGTCACACCGATATTTTGAAAATTATTTCGTAGCGTTTCTCAAATGTGAGCAGCTGAACAACAACAAACAGTGGGAAAATCGTGTACTTTTTGATGAGGTTGGTTTGTACGTTTATATAGAATCATGTTGCAGAGAGTGCCCTGGATGAAGTTACTCTCGAACATTCCCTTCTACGGTTTATTGATATCACAACTATGCAGCATGATGATGCTGTGGATGGCTCTCTTTGAAATGCCCTTCTATTTTACTGAAGTTTTCGAATGCCCCATATGGAAGGTGAGTCCTGCTTCGCTTTCCTTCTCCAATCGTCTTCTGTGTGAGAACGTACATATATTTTTGTCTCTGTCTATGAGTTTAGGTAAAGCGTTTACTTACTTTTCAGTCTGGTTTAATATGTGCAATACCCCACATTGTGGTCTGGATCAGCTGTTACCCGGTTGGGTACATGGTGGAACTTTTCATAAGAGCCAAAATAGTCAATTTGACGACTGCAAGGAAAATGTGCGACTGTCTGGGTAATGTAACGTATTTATTATAAGGTTTACACTTCATTATTTTCCTCTTTTCGTGAGAGCATGTAGAGATGGGAGTTTTATTCCAGTTTTATTGGAGGGGAGACGCGCATGTGAGGGATTTTGGATTCAGTGGGCTTTAAAACGTAAAGATCTGAAGAAAGCTCTTCGCAAATATTGGAATGCTGCACATGAGGGCCGCTATTTTTGGAGGTCGGGCAATGTCCTACCCAACGGAGGCAACCGAATGGGCATAGTGGTCCGTTCGTGCCTTATTTCGGGGTTTATGTTTGGTCTTCTAGATAGACACAGGGCGTCGTGGACGTCCATCATGCTGTCTAGAGGGGGTTCCAAGCCTGAGTGGGCAGCCCTTGGTCCAATCCCGAAGGTTCCCACGCCTTCAGGTTTTTCCTCCTGTTTGCTGAGGCTTCCATAAAGCAAGCGAACTGGCAGGCTTAGGCCCAACTGGAGAGGAAGCCTCAGACCAAGTTGTGTTGAGGCCACTTCAAACAGGCCAGTCAAAAAGGACCTGGCAGAGGATGTCTCCCACTCCACAAGGGCACTTGTTGAAAACAAGTTGTCTGAAAAAATGGAGGTGCGTGTTGAATGCCCCATGCCCCGACAGCAGCTGTGTGGCCGAAAATTGGGGGCGCCGCCACTTCATTCGCTCCTCATCCTGCATGGAGGGCAATATCCCATGCAGGTGGCAGGCAGCAGCCTCTGTGTCCCAACTAGCCTGCCAATGGTCCAATAGCCACTCTTTGGACAGTGCGATCCTACAATTGACCGAGTCCTCACACTCTGTAACCAAATCAACCCTCTGCAGGAGGAATTGCTACAAACTAAGGTTACTAACTAAGGTTACTATAGTGGCGGCCGTGGCGTGGAGGTTAGTGTATCAGCCTACCATGCCAAATACTTGGGTTCGATTCCCGAGCGTAACACCTAACAATTTGTGGCCGTCACCTCGTGGAAGCTAATGGCAAACCACCACGAGTATACTTGCCTAGTAAGCCTCTCAAAATAGTGCCATTCGGAACCAGCGATAAACTGTAGGTCCCATATACTTGTGTATAACAGTTAATGATACACAGCACAGGTATATGTGAGAGGTCGCCTACACCCTCTATGGGTACGGCACTTCGAGAAGAAGAAGGTTACTATTTTTGCCAATTGGTCTATATCCTGCTAGATGAAGCCAACCAACCCCCTGTCTCATGATTGCAAGTTGTCAATAGTTAAAGTTGACATTGCTGCATAAAATCCTCTTAATAATGAGCTTTGAGTAGGATCAAAAACCATATGTGCTCGAGGGCTGTTATGCTGTTCTTAGTTACGGCAACATTTATCTTCCTAACGCAGAGCTATGAACCCAGTTTAACATGACCAAGCTTGTTGTTACTAAATTAAGATCAGATATTTCACAAAGTGCTGTTCATTGATTTTAGCTCTTGGACTCGGAGGACTAGGATTCATCTCGTTGGGATTATTCCACTCATTGCTTGGCTCTGTAACCAGCTACACATTGATCGTCTCTCTTCGCATGTACCATTTGATGGGAGGGGCTATTAATCACTTAGACCTGTCTCCTAAATACGCTTCACTCCTCGTCGGAATAAGTCGAGGAGTTTCAGACTTGACTGCTATCGTTACATCTATTGTAGTCAACGTGATGGTTCCAAACGTGGTAAAATACGCTTCACTTAATATTGCAATATAATTCATTTCATGAACACAGGGTCGTGTGATTAGGTACGTGCTTGGTTATTTTGCTCAGTGGGTAGTGATTTCAGTAGTGAATCAGACCCAATTCGCCAACGCTGACTGTATTATCGAAAATGTGCCACTCAACAACAAGCAATGGCGTATACTTCAGTATTATCTAATCACAATGACCGCAAAACTGCATTAATACGCTATAGCAGCATCCCAAAATGACTTCGAATGTCAGGAGTGACTGCTGTAATGGCTCTTCGGTCATTGTGCTGGGTTGGGACACAATCACTCCACCCTTGTATTTGTGAGTGCGTTTTGCCAAGAAAGTTATCAAAAACGAAGTGGGATGTAGGTGTCAAGGGTAGGAACGGGAGGAGGGCTTGAAAGGTTTAAACAGATGTTTTGATCAAAGTGAACGGCTAGATCGTGGGGTTATGGCACTCCAGGCTCTACATAGGTGGTCTCTAACCATGGAGAGACCGGTGAGGGCAGACTTGTTTACACGACTGTGAACGATTTTAGGCAAACAAGACTGATATGAGAAGAGCTCAAATGCTAGAGGTGAAGGTGGTAGAAGGTAGGCTAAGTGCAATGTGTAACCTACTCCGCCCTGTGCTAAATGAGGTTTGAGTTGCAAGGAATCTTGCATCTAGGAGAAGCGAGTTGGTCAGAACCTGAGATTAGCGACGTTTTAAACTGAACAAATACCTACAATACCCCTGTGAGGATGGTAAAAAACTAGCAGTATAAGTGCTAGTTTATACTACTATATTATTTATAAATAAAATGTGAATGTGTTTAACGTTAAAAACCCTGCAAATTGTTACACAATGGTTTATTATTCTCATGAACAGCTTGACCTAGTCTCACACCTCTGAGACCCATTTCATTCAATTCAGCATCGAAAAATACCAGTTAACCACACGAAACATGACCTGACTACAGTGGAACGACGAAAACTAAATCTTTTCCTGACCGAAAACATAGGGTTATTATCCAGAATGAATAATTAACCAAAATTAATATTTCGCCCATTGATGGGGTGTAATGAGAAATAAGAAATTTGTTTTGGTCCTGGAAGAGAGAAAGGTTGAGCGTGTTATGGTCATAAAGCGCTTCAACTCTCTCTTTCCTCGTTGATAATTGCATGAATGGTCTAAAGGGCATTCATTGAAGAACTCGTCTTAATTCTGGTGAGCTTCTGCAAAGCCAAGCAAACTATTGAGCCTCCTCCTACTTTCTTGGAAGGATTATTTGGTTCAAAGTTTTTTTAAAGCAGTTTCTATTATTTATGATTTGCTGATTGTGGTTGCTTCGCCCTCACTAACTGAGCACTGCATCGTACCGTTTTAACATGGTAGTGACCCCCTTCTAGTAAACCCTGGTGGGACTAGAGAGCATTCGTCCAGCAGTAAAGAGGTAAATCACTTAGTTATGAGGTCTGCAAGAGTTACAAACTGTTACTATCCAGCTCAACCTTTGAGTTTTTTACTTTCCTTGGCTCTACGAAGTAGAAAGGAAAGTTATGTAATCGGCTGAAAAAAAAAATTGAGTTTTCTTCAGATCTTTACGTTTCAGACCCTCCTGAGTCCGAAAAACACTATTTGGGAAAATGGTCTGTGTGTGTGTATGTGTGTCTGTGAACGATTTTTAGAGAAAACCACCGTACCAAATCAGCTCAAACTTGATATCTCGCTCGCAGGTTACCATGGGACGCCAAAATAAGGGTATGAACAAAATCCGCCAAAATTTAACTATAGTTATCATAGTGATCAAAACACCAAATATTTTTTTCTCAAAAACGGCTCTAACGATTTTGATTAAATTTTTTATATTGATAGCTCTCAATGAGACAATTATACCATAAAATTCCCATTTGTGGGAAAATTACGAGAGCAGCACAATAAATTATCAAAATTTTCGACGAAATCGATTTTAGCGCGGTTTTTAGAGAAAACAACCGTACCAAATCAACTAAAACTTGATGTCCAGCCTACAGGTTACCATGGGACGCAAAAATAAGGGTATGGGCAAAATCCTCCGAAAGTTAACCGTAGTTATCATAGTGATCAAAACACCAAATTTTTTTTCTCACAAACGGCGCTAACGATTTTGATTAAATTTTTTATATTGGTAGCTCTTAATAAGATAATGTTAAAGTTAACCTACCTGTTAGGTGAGTCCGTCTCCTCTGGCTTGTGAGTTACTGTGGGCAAGCGCTTTCGATGTAAAGACATCATCGTCTGGCCGTTTAGTCAGTACTGGAGTCAGTCAGTTGGCCGTGGTCTTTATATACAAAGAGAAAGGTGAAGGGAGTGATGGAGCGTTGGGGAAGGGGCGGGGAGAGGTCTTGTTGGTCAGTCTTGTTAGTAGTACCTTAGCCGGACTGGCTGTGTTAGGTATTAAAGAAATTGGGTTGTGTCCGCCAGTAGGCAAATACTAAAGTTAACGTACCTGTTAGGTGAGTCCGTCTCCTCTGGCTTGTGAGTTACTGTGGGCTCACTGTGAGGAGACGGACTCACCTAACAGGTACGTTAACTTTAGTATTTGCCTACTGGCGGACACAACCCAATTTCTTTAATACCTAACACAGCCAGTCCGGCTAAGGTACTACTAACAAGACTGACCAACAAGACCTCTCCCCGCCCCTTCCCCAACGCTCCATCACTCCCTTCACCTTTCTCTTTGTATATAAAGACCACGACCAACTGACTGACTCCAGTACTGACTAAACGGCCAGACGATGATGTCTTTACATCGAAAGCGCTTGCCCACAGTAACTCACAAGCCAGAGGAGACGGACTCATCTAACAGGTACGTTAACTTTAGTATTTGCCTACTGGCGGACACAACCCAATTTCTTTAAAGATAATGTTACTATAAAATTCCCATTCGTGGGAAAATGACGAGAGCAGCACAATAAATTATCAACATTTTCGACGAAAAGCGTTTATAGCGCAGTTTTTTCCTTATAAACTCCGCTGGAATGTTAGTAGAATGTTTTTAAAAAATTGGTATTGTAGTCCAATCCAATATCTATAGGGTGAGTGTTTAAAAACGCTCATGAGATACATGGGGCTCACTCCAGAAATTCCTGAGTTTCAACTACCGCCGTTTCGCTTAATACCAGTTCTAAAAGTGTTTACCCTTTAACTCTGCAAAAGTAATTAGTATCCTTCTTCAAGAAATTTTTGTTTACAGCCTCATTGATTATCTGTATACCAATCGCTCAATAATGGTCCTGCAATGAGTACGAGCAGCACAATAAAATCTGGAACTGTAAGCGCTACCGCTTCCTGCTGCCGTAAAACGTTGCTTGACCAAGTTCAAATTAACTGAGTGATAAATGAATCGATTAAATAGAATTAGCCATGTGCAAAGTGAATTGTTGTAGAGCTAAGGAAAGTTGTGTGTTGCAACGCACCAGATATTTACATTTTAACCCCAGGAAGTGTCGAACCTTAAGTAGTACCAGCGTTCCATATAGTTCGTACTAGATCTCACAAGTTCGTATACACTGAATGAAAACAAAGTTGATTAGCTGCCGTAGTAATAGAAATCAGTGAATGCACTTTGGGTCGCGACAAAGTGTGTGATGCGTAGCCCCAGATATTTCTTAGTCGAAAGTTATTTGTGGTTCCCTAATTCAATAAACGCTTCTCGTCATGCACCACTGCCTGCCAACAAACCTGTACTGTTTCTTTTCAGGACAACCCTCGTCAATGGGCCCAAATGTTTTACATTACGGGAGTAGTTGGTATAATCGGAGGTGTAGCGTACCTAGTTTTGGGATCAGCTGATGTTCAGACGTTCAACTACTATCCCCCTTGATACAACTAGCTTCAGCGGAATGGAAGATAACTATTGACAACATTTGGGTAAGAAACTTGTATAAATGTGTGGCCAAGAATTTTTTAGTTAAGTGGATATTTGCCTGGGCCGTTTTGCTGTTTAGGCAAGTGCCACTTGTTAATTATTCCATTAAAACAATAGAGCCACTGTCGAATTGTCATACGCGGCGACGTTAACCCCCCCCCCCCTCGTTTTTTGGTAAATACTTCTCAACTTCCATCTAACTTTGTAGATCAATTCCGTCTCCTTTGGAAATAATTGTTTTCTGTTTACATCATCAACATCTGTACAGATAAATCGACGAGTGCATTGGTATTTATTTCGTAGTACAAATGCCTAAACTAGCGATTCACTCAAGTGCATTCCGCTCAAAGTTCATTCTTGTAGTAAAGCCATTGAAGTGTAAATGAACAGACAAAAAACACTTTTACCTTCCTCAGTGCTACGAAGTAGGAAGGACGGAAGTAGGATGTAATCGACTGGAAAAAAGATCTTGGCGCTTTGAGGTCTACTGGATCGAAAATTTTGATTGACATTGTTTTTGTGAGCTCAGCTCCCAACTATACAGCTCATTAAATACTGCTATTGTTGAAAGCCTCGAAACGCTCTAGGGAGAGGTCTAGTGAGACTACTAGAACGACCCTGCATGGCCTGTGGGGGTGCCAACGCTAGACCACCCGTGTGGAGTTCACTGTCTAGATAAGTTGTGGGAAATGAACATGAATTCGCTCACCAAGTACAACTTGGTTGTTATTTAAACCCCTAAAATAGTGTCATACACAAGTGCACAAATGACATGCGTGAAGCCAGGAGCAACAAAGGGAAATCATTTGGTCATAGACGAAAATATTGACTGCATGGAGACAAGGGGAAGGTTTTTTTTGCACTATGAATGCTGACCAGTACCACTTCTAATGAAATGGATGCAAAGTCGACGCCGCTCAGGGCTTTCTACTTGGGCAAGCCTTTGGCAGACTACAGTATTTGTGCAGGTCGTCATGGTAGTTGCAGGTGTCATCCTCACTGACATACAGAGCCAAGTCAGATTTCTCTATTTCTATTTATGATTCCACAATCTCTTGAAAACCTTCCTCCTGCGACCAGCCACGAAAAGAATCTATTTGAAAATGTACTTTGGGTACCAAAAACATGTCCCTCATTTCCCTGTAATAAACAAAATATTAAATAATATCAAGTCGTCAAGTGCAAGAAGCCTGTCGAAGGGAAAATTGATAGGGGACATTAAAAAGGAATATTTGACTAGGAGTAATGTGGTTCTACCTTCGTCACCGTGTCACTGACTGAGTAATATAGCAAGAACGAAAGCGTGTGAGGATGGAAAGTTAAGGAATGGTTTGACTATGCGACACAATGAGGCGAGTTGGTTGCCGAGGGTGAACTGAAAACGCTTCTCTCGAGGGGCTCGTATTTTTATGTGCAGAGGAGCTTCAAATGTCCTTCATGCTGGGCTTTCCCCGCTAGCTCGACTTTTCATTTTATTTCTACGCTAAGTTGTAAAATGATGTACCTCGTACACCCAGCATAGGAGAATTCACCATTTGTGTCCACTTACACTGAAAGTTTTAGCTCTGATTTTCTTTTGTTGTCAGAGGCTGACTCCATACTTACTTTATATATTTCAGGATATTTTTGTGATTTAACAAAAAAGAACGAAACGTCTGTGACATGAGGCACTTGGTAGAGCTGTTTATACGTCAACTGTTTTGATTAGTACTTAACATTTCTATGGAACTCAAGTGAAGAGAAAGTTACTTCGTTTTCTTCAGCAGCGAATTCAGAAACTCCATTTATTTCGACAATATTTGGAAACCTGTACTGGATTGACCCTTGCAACGAGTCCTGTAGATGACTGAGACTTATGGAAAGTGGTACAAATATGAAAATAGTGAAACCGTTCAATGTGGCTCATTTTTTAAATTTCTTATTCAACAAAACTTGTTTCCTAAGCGCTCAGTCAATGGGATGGGCGTACTCAAAGGGAACTGAAATTATTTTGAGAGACGTGTTGAAGGCACTCAGACTGCCAGTCATTCACGGTGGAATGACTACCAGCTCACATAGTGCACGTTCAAGTATGCACTGGCACTCGACTACTGACACACCCAGGTTCTTGACGAACAACTTTTTTCTTCCTCTTCTACGTTCAGCAGTTTTTATCTCTCTGTTGATTGGTCTTTTCTGTTTTTCGCTCACGCCGCGTGAAGAGTAAAGTGCCTTACGTCCAAAAATTAGATAATTTTGTGTTGTATGACGCACAGTCAAGGCATCAGTACGAGCAGCGCAATACATTCCTGACTGTAAGCGCTACTGCTTTCTGTCACCGTGAAGTTTGTTTAACCAAGATCAAATGAACTGACTGACCAATACATTGAATTGGTAGCAAAAGCCACGAAAAGCTTTTTGCGTCGACATCTCCAAAAACATGACAGTACCATAAAATTCTCACTCGTCAGAAAATGAATTGAGCAGCACAATAAATCATGAACATTTTCGACAAACGGCGATTTCAGTTCAGTTTTTTTTTCATCATAAATCTCGCTCATACGACAATGGAATTCTTGATGAAGTCGGAATTGTAGTCCAATGAGCTGCCTATACGTTGGACGTTGCAAATGGGCAACGGATGATCGAGGGCAACCTTTGAAATTCGGAATTCAAACATAGTCAGTTTTATGAATATGAACCACTCCAAAACAATCGACAAGTAAACGTTGTGGCATAAGTA
This sequence comes from Pachypeltis micranthus, assembly GCA_020466155.1. Taxonomy (NCBI): domain Eukaryota; kingdom Metazoa; phylum Arthropoda; class Insecta; order Hemiptera; family Miridae; genus Pachypeltis; species Pachypeltis micranthus. The sequence continues at coordinate 49,716,538 of CM035769.1, forward strand.
GTAGTAGCCCAATACATTCAGGAACTTTAAGTACAACCAATTTGTACGTAAAACGTGAAGTTATATTTTTACCAAGTTCATTCGAACTGAGTCTAAAATAGATTAGATTAGTGGCTGAAGCCTTCAAGCAATTACGTTGAATGGCGACGTCCCGGCAACCTTTTGTAGTGCAGGAAGAATGAAATAAAGTAGAATCCTCAGGTCTGGGGAAATGCTCATAACTACAGATTTTTACTGAGAGCCTGGAACCTCTATCTGAACACTGAAGTGGCTCGACACTTTTCTTCTTCGAAGCGCCCTGTAACTTTGTCAAGAATTTCGGGAATTCACGCGTCTCCAAGTAGCCAGTCGATAAGATTGAGACACGCTTTTTCCATTCGAGGATGATGAAAATCTGCTATCAGGCGCCGGAACTCCAGAGAACGTCCCTTCATGTACTTCACGTACTCTTTTGAAAGATCTATCGAGTCGTATAACTGTTTTACTGCCTCAATTTTCTTAGGATCGGCCGAGCCATAACATTCCTGTAACAGAATTGAGTTTCAAGTTTAAATATTAAGGGTAGAAATGTTAGAAAACACGTAACTTAATTGTTTTAAAGTTGATTACAATATTGTAATCACATATTTGCACATGCATGTAGGTGCAATCAAGTAATTGCCCTTTTTACCAGAAGAATATTTAGATGAAGTTATTTACAAATAACAATCGTAATAGAAATAGCTTATAAATACCACAGACGTGTGGACTAGTTTTCATTGTCTAATTACTAACGACATAGCTTATTCATAATATCACAAGCATTCAGCGTAGTTTTTTAAATTAATGGGCTTGAGAGTGTTCGCGCGCTTTTTTCTAGAACGTTCGTTTCTATAGGAGCCATAAGAAGGGCTGGATAAGGGTAAATTGGTCTCTATAATTCTACTAGTAGCCAGTTGTGCAAGTTGTCATTGATTTCTCTACCAAAACATGAATGCCTAGGAGGTGGCCTTCAATGAAGTCATGAGCCTGTACCACTCGAGACGTCTTGTAGCGAGTACAATGAGGTATGTGCGAGTTTATCGATTGTGCACTAATTGAAAAATTGGAAATGGCAGGGAGCAATAGATTGATTGATTTGTTTATTTATCCACAATGATACAACTCCCATTCATACCTCAATACATTACAGTCATCTCAAAACAAAGAAAAGTTCTCTCCATTCATACCAACATAAATTACACTAACACATAGACACTCAACCACTGCTATTGAGAAGAGCGAGTACTCGTATATTCCTCCTCCTCTCAGCAGTGGTTGAACTAAACTAACCAATGCACACACAATCTCCATTCGTGTCAAAATCAATTACATTCACGCCCACAAACACATAACCGCTGCTATTTGAGACGAGCGAGTGCTTGCATATTCTTCCTCCTCTGAGGGGTGGACACATTAATCTAAACTACACGAGCATATACAAATCAGCTCAGCACTTCACTCAACAAGTTGCACGTTGGGGATTGAGAAATCTGCCATTACACGTATCCAAATCAGCATTTCAATGGACAAAGCAACCAATCAACAATTAAATTATTCATATTAGATTTGTTCATAACAGGCGTTAAACATAATTCAGGTGTTATCAAATTCGGATAACACAAACACACTAATACATTTTATGTACACTAATTCAGCAAAAGACAAATACAATAACGACCCTATGCTAACCACTTCACTGATCATACCCCGCAAGTAATTTGTCCTTGAAAATACTGTTCCGTCTTTTGCAAAAATTAAAAAGGTCGATGTTCTCGTTATGCAACTTAATTGCCTGCCAAACGAAAGATCTCTCGTATGCTATTGCGCGATGGGTAGGTACTCTCAAAACTCTTCCCGTATTTCGCATGCTTCTGCCCTGCCCCGCTGACATGTACACAAATTGCTTAAACAAATAATCTGGTTTTCAGAACTTCAGAACCTTAAGTATAAGTCATGACTGCGATAGCCAACTTCTTCCTCTCGGCAATCTTCAACCAACCCAACCGCCTATAGGCTGGCGTTACATGCTCATCCCATGAAACGCAACGCTCCATTCTGAGCCTTCTGCAACCTGTCAGTCTCGCCACTTCTCAAGGCGCAATATGCTGCGGTAGCATAATCAAAAAGCGGAAAAATGAGAGTCAGCACAAGTTTTTGGCGTACCTGCATGGGGAAACCACTGGCTGGTAGATGGACTTGGAAACAGACTTGCACACTTGTGTAATGTGAGCATCCCAGGAGAGCGTGCTCTGCAGCAGGATTCCCAGGTTTTTTACCATACCCACAACCTCAAGCTCTGCTCCCTCTAGCACCAGCTTTGGCATTGTTCGCAGGTCCACCTTTGCCAATTCTTTAGAATATCTCAATAACATTACCTTCGCCTTGGTTTTATTCACAGCATGTCATGGGACTTTGACCACCTGCTGAGCTCCTCGAGGTTTCTATTTAACGCTGCTATCATACCTGGGATATCCTCAACCACACATGATCACTACATTTGTAAGTCGTCCGCGTACAGCTCATAACCCATCTCTGGATGGAATCTACCTGTTAAAGATCTTAGATACAATGTGAAGAAGACTGCCAAGAGCATGGAACCTTGAGGAGTCCCAAGTCCCACCTCCTTCCAAGATGTAAACCTATAACTCTTTGTTTTCCGCCTGATAAATAAGATTCGAATCACAACTTCATCCGATATCCCCACAGACTTCAGAATGGCAACCAATATGTCTCTCTCTCTCTCCTCACATATCAAAGGCAGCAGGGAAGTCAACTAACAAGAGTTGTCACCTTCTTCTCATCAATTGCTTTCCAGATCTCGTCGAGAGCACTGATTAAGGCAGTCTCTGTGCTATGCCCCACCCTGTATGCTGACTGTCATTTCACACTAAACTCCACTGCGTGCTCCACTGTAACTTCAGTATGAGCAGGCTTCATATGGATTTCTTATTTTCCATCCTTCTCTTTCACATGCGGTTTTGACAAATTCACTTGTAACACCAGCAGGCCACATAACCAGCTAGCTGCTCAAAACACACACCCTTATTTACCTAAAAAGGTAGGATAATACTTGGTACAGTCAGTAGCTATTCATTTCCGATCTATTTTGCGCCAGTTTTATTGACTTTGTCGTCATCAGCATTTCTCAAGGTAATCCGTCACTGTAGGTAGCTTCTGAAGCTCTTCATAGTATTACTTAATCCACAGTTGCAGTCAGCATTCTTTTTCCAATTTTTCTACATATTTTGTGGCTTTTTTATGATACGGTGCTTCTTTTTTTTTTGTAAGATATCTGGTGATCCCACTTCGCCATAAAAAATACAAGAAGAAATCAACCAGTCAGCCAAATGGATTAAAATTTACATCGAGGTGCTCATCACACCCTGGCGCATGCTGTGCAGCTTGGTGACTAATTCGCCCTACCAAAAAATCAATAAGCCTTACCTGAAATATCGCTTTCTGTTCTTTAGTGAATAGTGCTTGCGCTGTGGTGCTGGCCCAAGTGGTACCACCATTCATGAAATCGCAACAAGGTTTTCCAGTTTGTTCTGAGGTACAGTAATAGTCCACAAAGTCATCCTGAAATACGTATAAAACATAAATAAATATAAATATTATATCAGTGACGCTCTCGGTGTAGTGTTCCGCTACTGCAGGTGCTTGTTATTATTTGGCACACTATTAAACCGCCATAAAAATGTCTGTTCATACAGTAATTTCCGGAACTCCTAGTCATCCTGCACTACTTCTCACCTTCTCTTCTATTGACCCATAACTTGAGGCAAACCTTGGTTAGTGTGTTTTGATGTCTCTTTCGTTCATCTGACTAGTAAGTTTGCAACCACGAATCCTTTCTGCCTGCTTCACACTAATTTCAGTGAAGCAAAGAAAGAGGATTCGTTCTGAAGCTACCACATTGGACTAGACTGATTGGTTTCAGCTTCAGTGGTCTGTTCTCCCTTGGGCAACGAGCCACCGATCCATTTTACAACGTAACAAGTAGCGTTTTCAAATGAACAGGTCACGTGCATCTCACACATTAATATCTCTATTTAGTTTAGTTGGTGGTGTAAATTGAGTTCTCCTCTGACACTTCTATAACTTGTCCTGAACAATACAAATCGTCAATAAAGTTCTGTAAAGCTTATTCCGACAGCATTAGTTTCGACCACAAATAGCTGGTTCTGGGTAAACGTCAACGTGGAAAGTCAAACCGGCTGATGAAGCTGTAAAACACACCATACCCCATGTAATAGTTTCTTGTTGTCTCAGTTATAGAACAGCTGGCGTTAACTGTTGCTAAAGTAGAGGAAACTACAGACAGCATACCAGTTGTGTGGCAACTAGAACAGAAAGTGACTAAGCTTAATGTAAATGGACAGATGAAAGTGCAGTAGGAGTCATTGTGAAGCGTGAGTACACACAGTGCAAAGCTCTCTTCATAAGTAGCGCTTAAACACACACTGAGGCAATCATACAACTTGCCTCATGTTTCAAAACTCCATTTTACTAAGTAATCATCTCCACATTAATTTTCTTCTGAAGTAGTGCAGAACTTAAAGACGACAGCATAACCTCAACACGTTGGCGAATAAATTCTCATCTTGCACCTCCACTCATCTTTGACTAATATTAACTTCAGTGTCCACTAGTGATCGTTCCAACTGTGTGCAGACAATTTTTATGTATAAAATTGCTCACCCAAGTCTGAACTAAATCTCCAACGTGAACAAAGAAGTGCTCCACTTTTGTTCTCACCATTTGATCTTCAATTCCCACCTGTACGAGAGATCAATGAAATTGTACATATCAAAACAAAAAATTAGTAATGTCAGGCAACTATGAAGTGTCAGGATGATGAATTATGTAAGTCACAACTCGTCTAAGATTCGTTCGGGGGAGTAAACTGCTCTCAGGGGTGTGAAGGTTCCTCACTTCATCAGATTGATGCCTTTAGTAATGAGAGTGAAGGTGACGTCGGAGCAGAATACGAGAATTAGAATTAAATAACAAGGCAGCCCTATTGGAAGCATCAACTTGCACCTAGTCAAGTCACCATCTTTAATAGGTCCCTCCCCCATCAATAACAAGTTTTAGTTGAATGTAGTTGATAGTTTACTTTATATACCCAGCAATGGAAGGGAAGGAGATGGCTACTTGGGAATGGGGAAAGACAGGAGCCTGATCACTGAACTAAGAACTGATTTAGACGTCAGACTTTTAAAGTACATCCAATGCGTTTCCCTCAGTACAAAAATATAGAAACTCAACAAAATGACAATACACAAAATCAAATTTGAAATTCTGGAGTCATTCAATTAAATGATTCGCACAAAGCGATCTCCCGCTGAAGTCAGTGTTAGCAGGTCTCTTTAAAGGCCTGAACCAACCAGAGGAACGCCCTTTGAGAATCGTCTGTGTGTTGTGTGTGGTCAGCATTTTGGAGAAAGCTGCAGAACGAATCACTTCAAATTTGATAAATTTGTCTGCAGGTCAACAGGAGACACCTACATAAGGGTAAGAGTGAAATCGATACAAAACTAACTATAGTTATTGTAGTAATCAATTTGTTGTATATTTATCCTGACAGAGCGCTCTTCAAGCGATGTACGATGATGTAACCTTGTTTCTTCATACAGTGAATAAACAGTTCTTACAATACGTACATTTATCGCTTTTAATTACCACAAAATATACAATAGCACTGCATCTTTGTTAATGCCAAAAATGGGTATAACGATTTTTATAGATAACATTTTTGTTGTGTTTTGTAAAAAAAAAAGAGCCAACTGACATAACGGTAATATAAACTTTTCATATGAATGGCTCAATGAATGATCACATTGTTTGACTTAAATCGATTTTAATAAACCTCGCTCGTATTGAGGTAGCATCCTCACAAAAATGTGGCTGGTAGTCCAATGCGGTGATAATAATTAATGGTAATGAGGAGAGCAAATTCTTGAATTCAAACTTCTGTCGTTTCATTGTTTAACATGATTCCAGAACAATGAACACGAATCTCAGGATACATTACGAGAATAAACACTTCACTTCTAAGTTTGAATCGTCGAACCATTGACCAGCCAAGTAGAAAATAAAGAAAGACAAGATTTCTCTTACATGCAACATGCCTAGAGCTGCTTGTATTGAAAAAAAGCTCCCCGTCTTGTACTGCCTCGTTATGACTGCAGCTTCTACAGGCTTATCTTTGCTCTCCCCTTGCCCATACAAGTCCAGCATGCTTCCGACAACGTCGCCGGTGTCTAACTGTAACAGCCGCGAGTAATTACTTTTTCAGGGCGCTGGAATGGAATGGACGCCGCTAAGATATTTCTATCGCTTACCCGTATCAATGCCTGCAGCATTTCTGTGTGGAAGGGGCTTTGCCCAAAATGTTCGTTTATGATGTAATACGGCAAGTGGCACAGCATCAGCAGGTCGCAGAGAGCTCCTGACAATCCGTGAGGTGCCACTAATTTCCACGTTGGTCGCCCAAGACGCACGTCTGATTCGTCAACGATGTCATCAAACACTGCAGCTTTCGAAAATTTCTGTGAACACAATCGAAAGGAAGTGCAATCTGGGATGGCTCCTTTAGCAAAGGTCTATGTCGTTTCTTATGCTTTAAGGGAGATGAAACGTGTTATATGAACGACTTTGTTGAGACTTGCTCGACCAATGAGGCATTGAGGCAACTGCCAGGCAGTGGGCAGTTCTCAAACGTGTTGACATCAGTGGGGAGACGCACAAGGTGGCAGGAGTGATAATAACAAAATACTCACAAAACAAAAACAACAAAAAACACCTTTCAAAGTTATCAAGATTGTTGAAAGAATAACATTATCGGGAGTCCAGGGCTGTCAACATCATCACTGTCTACCAACTTTTTAAGTAACGAGGAAAATATTACCAATTCCACGCAAGCTCTGAGTAATTTGCTCTTCAGCACCCCGTCAGCTGTTTGTTTCTCTTTTGGAGTCACAAAGTGATAAATTAGTTCAACTGGATACGTCAAACATGTCACAAAAGCAGGAACATTGTAATCCAGCATCTGAAATAGTAAAGAGGCATTCATTGTATTCATGAATGATTCCTAATTGTGACCTGTTGAGCAAGTTGGATTATTTTCTAGAGAGAAAAAAAAAGCTGAATTCGTGTGTGGCTGAGGAATGTTGTATGATACGTAGCTGCGTATCTCTTCTTTACCTCCGTTTTTATTTTTTTATCCCTCATCCGCCTTCACAGTATTTAGTCTCAATCTTGTTGCTCTGAACGCTATCCATTTCTTGCACTCCACTACCCCAGCTTAGCTGACATTCTACGATCTAGAGCGGCGTCTGATTCGGAAAATGATACTGTTTTCCTCTTTTATTTCTAGAAAGAAGTAATGAAATGAAGAGTAGTTCCATAACAGGCACTATATATCTCATTTTTGTAACGAATAATAGAGTGAGGGGTGAAGGATGTAAATGATATCATATTAACTCATTAGATTATATCGAGACTGCCCCTCGTCGTTTCAGGTTTACGTGTTGACGATGTGGAGAACTTTTGAACCTCACTGCTTGTGAATGGTGTGAATAATCGAAGTACTACGAATAGCAACAGGTCGGTTTACTTCTCCTATTGACCATTCCTGAACCCTCCTGACAGGAATCTCAAAATGCCGAGACAACCAAGCAGTTATGAGAACTCTGGGATGCATGGGTGAGCTGGTATTCAGAAGTCTACTAATTGAGGAAATGTTAGATAGAGTGAGGGACGCGCCACAACAAGGCAACAATGCTGTTAGGGAAATCCTAAATAGACTCAATCCTAACGTTGGAGCATCCTGGTTCTGGGTTATCTTCCCAGGAGCATGCCCATGTTACCAGGCGCGACCACGGGTTGTGGATAGTGGAACGGCCACGGCATTGTCCCCAGGGGCATGTCTGCGCCCAGCTGTGAATAAGGACAGCATGCTGACTGAATAAGCAGCCGCGAACAATGGGCCAAACCCAAGAGATCCTGAACAAAGGACTCAAGGGCCAGCGGATCTACATTAGTTTTAGGTCTAAGCTGGCATGGGAATGCCTCCATGCGCTCAAGCAGCTCGGCGCCCGTAACAGGCTCTCCCTCATTTGGGTGCTGGTTCACAGGGGGCGGGGGCATGAGGACAATGAAAAGGCATGCACCTTGCGAAAAGGGGTACAGAATCCCTACCCATCAGGCCTGAACCACACGTAGGTATAACGAAAAGTCACCTGAACCGTCTGGTTGCTTGATGGGAGACACAGGAAAATGGCGCCCATTGGCATCGCCAGCCACAACTAAGACAGGCGAAAAGGCTTGTCACGCCTTCCTGTCAAAGGGCGAAGGCGATGCTGACACTCTCTAGACAAGATCTGAGAGTTCTGATAAGCTTCCTCGCGGGGCACTGCCCAATCAGATATCACCTCAACAAGATGGGCATCTTAGAGGCGGTGGAATGCAGACTCTGCGGTGAGGAGGACGAGACATCAGAGCATATCCTGTGTGAGTGCCCTGCCTTGGCAGCAAAACGCTTTGAATACTTCGGTCGGGGGACCACTGAACCCCAAATCATGGCGGAATCTGCGGTGAAGGACATACTCAGCTTCCTAAGGGGGGCGGGTATGTACAACGCCTTCTACTAAGAAAGGGCCATCACAATAGGCCCATATGCGGCCGCAGTGACAAAGGGACTTGTCCCACACGCCCTCGGTTCAAAAAAAAAAACGTTGGAGCAATGGAATGAACTGAAACACAGGAATAAGAGTGGGGGGTGATTCTTCGACATCTGGAGAGGACTGTAAGATCCCTCAACCCATTCTAAGAGTTGAAGCCGAACCAAGAATTGAGAAACGAGCCACTACTTTGGTCATTGTTCCCTTCGTCTCAGCTGCTGCCCTGCCATCTTTTTCCGCTTATTGACGTCCAAATGGCTAACTGCAGTTGACGTAGACGTTGTTCCCTACACATACCTGTAACCTGTTTAATACTAAACTTACATACATTTCAATAACCCATAAATCCTCAAGCATATGTAACAACATTACACACACTTTGTGGCTCGTACATTGAAAATGAAATGAAAAAATTGTTTAGCGAGTACTTACATTTAGTACCCTTTCAGCAGTTTTAAATTCCTTGGGAATATCTCGAACGCAGTATTTAGGAAGATCCTTCTTCAAGAACTTGACAAACTCTTGCTCATTGTCCAGAGGATGGGACAACATTGTCGCTGAAGACCTATTGATAATTTTCCGTTTATTTTTTTGTAGTAATGAAACTTCCAATTTATTTGCTACCCCCAAGTAAAGCAAGCTGTTCCCTCTACAGCTTAATATGGTTGTCAGCTGCATTGACTCAGCTCTTCATCCTCCAAATAGTTTTGCTTTTCTTCCAGTTTTGAACAATACTTGCCCTGTTGGAGACACGTGTCCATCCGCATTTCAGTTGTCTTACCAATATTCTACCTTCAATGTAAATTGAACCAGGGTGTCCAACCACCAAGCTAGCTGGCCTTCAGGTTGTTTGAAGGTCTTCAGCCATTGCACGAACACCCACTTCCTCAGCCCATAGTTGCGAAAGTAGTGCAACGCCAGTTTCAGTGCAAGATTTTCTCTCCTGGTGACAACATAATTGCCCTGACTGTCCCAAACACCTACTGTAACAAGTAAAGTAAAAAGCAATAACCTTTTTCCATGTCCTCTTGTTACTGGAAAAGTACTGCTTTCCACTTGGATGTTCTAGAACTAGGGCCTCCGTTAATCCTTTTTACTTTCCGCTACCCGAAGGGAAGGAAAGTATAGTAATCGGCCCAAAAAAAAAAATTTGGGCTTTCTTCAGATCTTTACGTTTCAGACCCTACTGAGTCTAAAAAACCTAATTTCGGCGCGTGGTCCGTGTGTATGTGTGTGTGTGTGTGTGTCTGTAGTTCGATTTGCGGGAGAACGGCTGATCCGATTGAGCTGGTTCTTTTTTTGTTTTGTTCGTTATTTTTTGTAGACACCAAAATAAGGTTATGGACGATTTCGGCCGGTGGGAAGGGGGTGGGGGACGAAAATGTACCAAAAACTAGGGTTTTTCGCATTTTTCTCGAAAACGGCTCTAACGATTTTGATTAAACTTTCAAATTATCTTCTACTAATCAATGCCTAACTTTTCTTCTCTATACATATCTCCATGAAAATACGGTGAACGGAGATATAGGCCCATGAAGCAAAAACAGGTTTTTTACGCTTTTTGGCAAAACGGCTTCGGCGATTATCACCAAACTCACAGGATGTTTTCAAATAGTTAATACCTACATATTGTTCTGAATAAATGTTCCTCTGACAGTCCATTGAGCAGAGATAAAAATCAAAATGTGTCGAAAATAACGTTTTTTCGAACACTTCCGTAAATTGCAGGGTAACTGCTTCACCAGATGTGATAAATCCCAATGGAGTGTCTTTTAGTCTTCCATACCAACATTTCGTTCTCCATAATTATTTCTGTATATATATGTTGAACGGAGATATAAGCCAAGTTAACTCAGAAAAGGAGATTTGTCGAATATTAATTTATCGGTATTCCAATTTTCTCAAAAACGGCTCTAACGATTTCGATCAAACTTACGGAGTACTCTCAGCTAACTAGTCCCTACATTTTGTTTCATATAAAAGTTTCTGTAGAAATGCGTTGAACGAAGATATAGCGCCCGCCTATGTAGGTGGTGTTCTAACTTAAAGGGGTGGCGGAAAGTTGTGTGTTGCTACGCACCAGATATTTTTAGATTCTGAATTGCCTGCTCACTCTCTGCTGACCACTGAAACTTTCTTCTCTTTACCATCGAGCTCGAACAGAGGACTTGGTGCAGCAGTAATTCCACCAAAATCAGCTTTGGTAACCCTAATGTGTCTATCATTCTCTTTTGTTTACAATATTCCATGTGTCCAATTTTTAGCTCAACTGGATGAAACAGTTTTTACAAGTTTTCTTCTAAATAGTTTGAATTACCCAGTAATTTTAATAATTGAAAACCAAACATTCGTTACTTATGCAAAGGAGTGAAGAGGCTACCAGTTGGGATTGGAATTCTAGAATCAGGCCGCTGTGTGTGCATCCTCTTGATGGTCTGCTGCGTCAAAGCCGATAGTTTTCTAGTCGAGGACATTGCTAGCAATCAGTGGCGACGAGTCAGGTAACTCGATTGCTACGAGCGTTAGGTCCTTTTGTTAAAACTGAACAGTAGACTAGTTGCCAGGCCATAAACCAAAGGTGACTTGATAAGTCGTGAATAGTTACAAACGTTGGGAAAACTCCGTTCATAAAATGCTTCAAGTGGCTTCATAAACTTGTCTGTGAGTCGCCCCTGGCCTACAAAATGCTATTCACTAACTAAGCTATTCGAACCTAAAGAAACTAAACAAATGCAAATTGAAATCGTGTTATGGGCACTTTTCATGGAAAATCGTGCTACTTCAATCGTTTCGAAAAGCAAAATTGCTACATTGCAGATTTAAAAATATCTGGTGCGTAGCAACACACAACTTCCCGCCACCCCTTTACGTTCGAACACCACCTACATAGGCGGGCGCTATATCTTCGTTCAACGCATTTTTACAGGAACATTTATACAGAACAAAATGTAGGGACTAGTTAGCTGAGAGTACTCCGTAAGGTTGATCAAAATCGTTAGAGCCGTTTTTGAGAAAATTGGAATTGGAAGTTACCCTGGAATTTACGGAAATGTTCGAAAAACGTTATTTTCGACACATTTTTATGTTTATCTCTGTTCAATGGACTGTCAGAGGAACATTTATTGAGAACAATATGTAGATATCAACTATTTGAAAACACCCTGTGAGTTTGGTGATAATTGTTGTAGTCGTTCTGCCAACAAGTGTAAAAAACCTATTTTTGGTTCATAGGCCTATATCTCCGTTCACCGTATTTTCATGGAGATATGTATAGAGAAGAAAAGTTAGGTAATGATCAGTAGAAGATAATTTGAAAGTTTCACCAAAATCGTTAGAGTCGTTATCGAGAAATATGCGAAAAACCCTAGTTTTTGGTACATTTTCGTCCCTCACATCCCCTTCCAATCGACCGAAATCGTCCATAACCTTATTTTGGTGTCTACAAAAAATAACAAACAAAACAAAAAAGAACCAGCTCAATCGGATCAGCCGTTCTCCCACTAATCGAACTACAGACACACACACACGGACCACGCGCCGAAATTAGGTTTTTACTTTCCGCTACCCGAAGGGAAAGAAAGTATAGTAATCGGCCCAAAAAAAAAAATTTGGGTTTTCTTCAGATCTTTACGTTTCAGACCCTACTGAGTCTAAAAAACCTAATTTCGGCGCGTGGTCCGTGTGTGTGTGTGTATGTGTCTGTAGTTCGATTTGCGGGAGAACGGCTGATCCGATTATCATTACCTAACTTTTCTTCTCTATACATATCTCCATGAAAATACGGTGAACGGAGATATAGGCCCATGAAGCAAAAATAGGTTTTTTACGCTTTTTGGCAAAACGGCTTCAGCGATTTTCACCAAACTCACAGGATGTTTTCAAATAGTTGATACCTACGTATTCTATTGAATAAATGTTCCTGTGACGGTCCATTGAACAGAGATAAAAATCAAAATGTGTCGAAAATGACGTTTTTTCGAACATTTCCGTAAATTCCAGGTTAACTTTTTCACCAGGTGTGATAAATCCTAATGGAGTGTCTTTTAGTCACCCATACCCACATTTCGCTCTCCATAATTATTTCTGTATATATATGTTGAACGGAGATATTAGCCAAGTTAACTCAGAAAAGGAGATTTGTCGAATATTAATTTATCGGTATTCCAATTTTCTCAAAAACGGCTCTGACGATTTCGATCAAACTTTCGGAGTACTCTCAGCTAACTGGTCCCAACATTTTGTTCTCCATAAATGTTCCTGTAAAAATGCGTTGAACGAAGATATAGCGCCCGCCTATGTAGGTGGTGTTCGAACTTAAAGGGGTGGCGGAAAGTTGTGTGTTGCTACGCACCAGATATTTTTCTTTGGCCTGCTTTCAACGTCGGCAACCTTGATGGCTTGAAGCTTCCAAAAAGAGGGTGAAATGTCCCCCCTCCCCTCTCCTTTAATTCCTAAGTATATTAGGCTAAGGAAATTGAGCCGCAAGGGCCTAACTACTGCTCGATTCCGTATTTTCTCTTTCCCGAGTCGATATCTTTCACTTCTCATTTAGGCAAACACTTAAACGATTTGGTGTTTAACCTAAATTAAACTTGTTGCAGTTTTGCCTTTGTGTTTACTGTTGTCCAAAGTTTTGAAATTACTTTAGGTAAAGAGGTCGTAGTACGCACGAGTCACAGTTATTTCAAATTTCTAATGTAGTAGGATGTATGATTATAATAAACGAATAGTACTCGAGGATTTCAAGGTCCCCACCTACCACTCCTCCAGCGACTCCTCTGAAAGAGGGATGTACCGTTAGGTCCAACGCCCTGAAACCGGCGAGCTGGCGGATCACTCAACGAGAACAGTTGAGTTACGTACCACAGTTTCATCACGTCTTCCTCAGGTAAGTGATTTACCTTTTCTTAAGACATAAGTGTAGTACGTTATTTATCGCCCAGAACATTAGGAATACAACCTGTGTTCTATTCAACAAAACTGAGTGAATTAGCAAATAACAACGCGTTATTTAGAAACTGTTGATGTTTCTAAATACCAAGTTTATATCACGACCTTTATTGAGTGATGAGTAATTACGAGTGTACAAGGTAATTTACGAGAATGTCGACGTCAATTTTTTTTGAGGGTCCGAGTTTACCATACTGGAATTATAGGATAAACACTGCGTAAAAGGTTAGCAGTTTTATACGAACTTGGTAGAGCGTTGCTCTAAGTTCTACAGTTCCGCAATTTGTATACGTGTTCTTACTTACGCCTCTACTATTGTCGAGCACTACGTGAACACTTAATTCATGAGGCTGTCAGTGTGACTTTAAAAAAATAAGGTTTGTGTTCACTCTTCTGGAAGTATCGGTTAAAAACTGTGAGAAGTGGTACTAAGAGGAACGGCCCCGAGGTTTAGAAGCAAATAACTTCAGGGGTATTACCATAGGCCGTGGCCCTGGCGCGGGATGTCCAAGAAATGTGCTGAGGAGATGTTCCCGATGGCGGATTCAATAGACGTTCTTCCGCGTGTTGCTAAAATCGTACCTATCCTGATGGTTATTCCATCGCGGAACCATCTTCCACTCCTGAAGCCAGCGTAGTGCAGTCTGGGCCCTCCTAATTTTATTTAGTTTCATTTTTGGCGCACAGTAGCAGTAATTCATGGTTCGTAGAACAATTTCACTTAAATTTGCACCAAGCGACCTACCCCAATGTGTTTAAAATCGACTATGATTTTGAAACATCTAACAAATAGTCTTGTCGAGGAGGGCTTCCCTAAGTTCAAGACATTCACACGATCTGCAAAATAACGTTTCGAGGTTTACAAAAATGTTTACCTCAACCGAAAGTTAGGGGGAACCGAGGGTGAGATGATTTCGTTTTGCCGTAGTTTAGCATGATTAAAGGGTGTAGATCTGTGCGTAAACGCAGTGGGAAACGGGTATAAAAACCTCAGACGATACCAAATCGAAGCATTACCAGCGAGAATATCTCTCTTCGAAACAAGTAGGTACATTACGATTTAATAATTATTAAACTCACATTTTTCATTCATTTTCCCCGTAATTTTTGGGAAAACGCTATTTTCAATTGAAAAGACGTGATTAGTACTGAGGTCGTGTTTTTTCAGTTGGCCAATTGGTGACAAAAATTAACCAAACCTCTTCGAGACCAGCTGCACCCCTGAACAAGTCGATTGGTCAACTTATCAAAGGGGAGTGCTTGCTTGCATATCACCAGCGTCCACATTCGTGCAGACTTAATTTGGTAGAGGAGTTCGAGCGACAGTAAGGTCTAGCAACTGTATTTCTCGCTGAATACATCGCCAGCCGGATTGTCGATGAGGATAGCCGATTAGTCAACGAAAGTTTCGAAGAATTCAGTTACAGGAACCTCAAACGATGACTCATGACTGACGATTGATTCATATATTCCTGATTGGAAGGAACGCATTTGTTGCATAGCAAGACCTTATGTTTCCGCGCTACATAATAATTATCACGTCAATATTGTTGCAGCTCGACGGACGTCAACTCATAAAGGCTGTAAGGGATGGAAAAAGGGAACGTTGGCAATTTAGTAAGTGATACATTTCAATTTTATTTATCAAATTATACATTTGTTGAAAAGTTTCAAAGCTTGCACTCAATTATCGGTGTGATCTAAAGATTAGCGTGGTACTTGCCGACACATGACGCAGTATTCCACTACGATTTTTATTTACTCGGACAAATCCCTTTTTGGCTAGAGCTAGCTTATAACTACACGATTCAAAAGACGCGAGATAGAGTAAAATGTCCAAAAGGTTAACATTCTCGGGATGATCCATCATCCGCTTTGGAAGAACTATAGTTTTGACGAGAGTACACGAATTATAATATCTGGTATGGAGATTGGAATGATGTTCACGGGGTCTGGTGGGAAAAGTGCTCATTTCTATCAAGTAACCACGCTTCAAACATCCAAATTGATTATAGTCGCATATCTGAAATGAACGATCGTCTATCAGTTAGTCTAAAATGGAGCGAAACAACCCCCTTTGCAAAAACAATTGGAGACGTTTTGATAAAGTTTGTAAATACTGTCGGCAACTCTTCATGCTGTCCAGTCAATCCGTGGTTAAAGCGTTGTTGATAAATTCGCTAGTCGAATCGCTTAGTCTTCAACAAGGAAAGTTGAAAACAAAATGCTCCAGCTTCTGTTCGTCGAAATTGTGAACAGCCAGTTCTTTAACGAGCCGTTTGTCAGACGTCACCTCAACGAAACAAATTTTCAAATCTATCCTGATTACGAAAGGGAAGGACTTGTGTACAGATGGATGTTGAGACGATAAATGATCATATCGCGTCACACAAGTTTCATATGTAGTAATTTTTCCTCTCCACTCGATACACTAACAGTTTTTACTTTTCTTAGCTCTTGTCCGAAAAACACAATATGGGAAAATGTTCCCTGTGTCTGTGAACGCGATTGAGAGAAAATGGCTGAATGAAATCAGCCCCAAAATTAATCACCAGACTTGAGGTCACCATGGGAGGCCAAACTAAGGATGTGAGAAAAATCCAAAACAAACTATAGTGATCAAAACACCATATATTTTTCTTCTAAAAAACGGCTTTATCGATTTTGATTACATTTTTTATTTAGATAGCTCCTAATAAGACGAGAATACCATAAGATTTACATCGGTGGGAAAATGACGAGGGCAGCACAATAAATTACCAAACATTTCGACGAAAGTCGATTTTATAAGTTTTTTTCCTTATAAACTCCGCTCAAATGTTACTAGAATCTTCAAAAACAAGCAGGTGGGAGTCCAATCAAGTACCTATGCGATGAAAGTTTAATAACGATCATGAGATATACAGAGGGTACTCTGGAAATTCTGTATTCTCACCCAGGTTCACTTTCACTTGCTACCATCTCTGAAAGTTTTTAATCGATAACTCTGGAAAAGTGATTAATGTCCTCCTTTAAAAAAAACATGTTTACAGCCTAATCAATATTCTGTATACAAATTGTTCAATAATAGTCAGGGAATGAGTACGAGCAGCACAATAAATGCCGGAAGTTTAAGTTCTATCGTATTGTGTCATCGTGAAGTGATTTTCTACCAAGTTGAAATGTACTGAGTGAAAACAAATTGAATTAGTAAAAAAAAGCCATGAGAACCAGTGAATTTATGTAGAGCTAAGGAAATTTGTGTGATGCGGCGCACATGATATGCTAAATTGGGGCGATCATTGCTGGGTTGCTTGTTCAGCGATTGTCTTTACTTTATGATCAGCGAAAATGTTATCCAGTAACATCTGTTTAACATTCGTCGCAGACAAAACATACCTAGGCATCTAGGCTAAGCAGAAAATATCTGAGAAATAGTTTTTTTAGGCTGTGTTCCTTCTTCTAATGCTCGTATATAGTTAATAGCCCTCGGTGAAATCCTCTTCACTGTAACTAGAAGGCGCAGTCCGAAATAACAGCTACTCATGCCCATTCAAATAAACTGTGTCTTGAGAAACTGACGTCTTACTACCTAGACTCATTCCGTAATTAGCTCCTAGTGTCACACGACCATGTTAAATACTTTATAAAATGCTGAGCAAAAGTGGGCTTTTGAAAATAAAGCTCGCTTAAATAGTCCCTCGCTTTAGAACTGAGCATTTCTTCGTGTAAGAACCCACTCCAACCATTCATTTTCACCGCTAGTCTTAGACGTATTTGGACAATATCGCGCGCGCGAACAAAATGTCTCGATAAATTGCCTACATTGTGTCACTGAAAGGGGGCCATCGTTTACTGTTGACTGATAGGATACATTCCCACTCGAACTTTCCTCGAGTTCTTTCACGTTGGACGTTAAACTCGGCGAAGTTGACGTTCACGGTGGTAAAACTAAGTCGTCCTCATCGTTTACACGATTAGATAAATGCATTGAATTAGATAAAAACAATCCGATTTAAAGTGGCAACTAGGTGTGAATGCAGCTCGAATATGAGGGAAAACGATTTTTCCATTATATCATCAAAAGTATTTAGCGTACGATTTCTTATGTCTTGCAGAAAATCTCTGTGCGTACACATGTACTTAATTTACCTGAGGATGACTTTTCAGTATGTTCTCTAAAGAAGACGTTTTGGAACCTTTTTTCGATAAAACCAAATTCTAGAGTAAATTGCTTTTTCTATGACCGTAGCTAGCTGTTATTTTACACGTTATTTGAGATGGCAAGAAAGGAAAGAGAAAGGAGTTTTCTATTTCAACCCACCACTATTGACTCCTTGGTGCTAACGTTATCATGGTTCTTCACTGAAACTACAAACCTTCGGTTCGTGTTCCGCTGAATCGTGTGATATAATGCTTTATTTCGAACGTGAACATATTTTAAAATACTCGATCTCGACTGTGAATTCTCAACCCATTACTTTCGAGGGAGTGGCTTCCCATTTTATTTCGGGAAACGTTTAAAAAACATCCTTTGATTTGCATTGATGCATGAAGCAAATTGAATAATTAAACGAATTGTCGCAGGACGTCAGACTCGAAGTGGAATTTATCAAACGTTTACCAGTTAATACTTGTGTGGCAATCGTATTTCACGACCAACCTATTTCTGGATACTTCCATTCCAAATCGTAAAATAAACTTCTCTTTCTTTTAAATAAATCAACGTTTCACAGCCAATTCTCTGGCGTTGTTGTCAATCGGAAATGCAGGAAATAAGTTTTTAAATAAAGTTCAAAACATGCAAATTTTCAGTACGCTTTTAAGACTCCTTCAGATCTTTACGTGTCAGTTTAGTATCGCCAGTTGAAAATTTGAACTCTTTTCCAGAAATAACGAAGATGTTTCCGAATGAGATTGAACGAAGTCTTCTGAGCGAAGGTCCTTACTCTTATATTACTAGTTGAAAGTGATGAACGAGATTCAGCCATCTTCTATGGAAAACGTTTACAATAATCTAACCGAAGACTTTAGAAAATGTTTAAGATTAGCAACAGTGTATTTGGACGAAGCATGATGAATGTTCGAACTAGAATTGATATCAAGTTTGCACGCATTAAAAAATTATTTTAAAAATTAGTAAAGCAACCAAATTTAAATTATTGCTGTATTTATTATAAAAACTTCGGCAGTTGTATGAGCGATTTGTGCCAAAACTCATAAATGTTATTCTTCAGATAATAGAAAAGTTGTTGGTAAATTGAAAGACAAAACAGCGTCCTATTGAGGAGTTTGTAGGCCTGAGCCCTAAATTGTATTAATTTCGCTTCGCAGATAAGTGTTACTAAAGTAAAAGGCGTAACGAAATATTTATTAAACATCATGTTTGTTTACTCTAGAAGGATGTTTGATTTAGAAGGAAGAGGATTTACATTTCGTATTCTTAAAAAAGCGTTATCATTTTACGATCATAAGAGAATCATTCTATTGGATGAAATTAGCACTTTGTTTTATGATAACAAAGATGTAAGCCGCTTGTAAAATAAATGTAATATTTCTCAATAAAGAGGAATATTTGTCACCGCTGATTGTTTAAAGTTATTCTTTCAAACCTGTTACACTTATTACATTTCTGCGTTGTTGAAATTTTCTCGTGCGCCGTGTTCAGACAAGAGCCCTAGCCATCTGAATAATTCTTAATTTCTTCCTCTCGATCTGGGAACTTGGTTCTCATCATTTCCGGTTACGACAGTCAATTGATTCTTGAAAAGATGCTCTTGGCCCCAGGAAGAATATGAAATTACACTACTTATACATGGTAATTTTATGGTATAGTCACCTTATTCAGAGCTGTCTATATAACGAATTTAATCAATAGCGTGATAGCCGTTTTTGAGAAAAAAAAATTTGGTGTTGTGATCACTGATAAATATTGTTAGTTTTAGGCGCCTTATTTTGGCGTGCCATGGTAATCTGCGGGCTAGATATCAAGTTTGAGCTGATTTGGTTCACACGTACATACTAGCCATTTTTCCAAACAGTGCTTTTTGGACTCAGTAGGGTGTGAAATAGTATTCAACGCTCTTTGGCTCAACAAACGTATAAATAAAAACAATAACGACTGTTAGCGGCGAAAGAAGAAATTTATTATGCAGAAAACTGATGATTCGGAGTCGATTCTTTTATCAAGCCGCCAAGTGGACACCACCGGTCGTTTTCAGTGCAGTTGTAACTTTGACCATGTGTGTTTGACGTCACAATAGCTGAACACGTGGGGGAATGACTCAGGGGGGGGGGGTGAAAGAGTTATGACGTCATTAGATTGGTGTGGGAGGAAGAGTTAGGACGTCAATTCACCCTGGAGTAAGGGTTAACTGGTGTATTACTAGGGAAATTGTGTGGTGCTTTCAGTCGAACACTTAGCCTCCACATCTATAGGCCCCCACCCCTCCCCACCACCTTCTATTGTAATTTCGTTGATAGAGTAAAGGAGTCAGATGATACTGCTAATACTGAATTTCTCTTCACAGGTAAAGTTTGATGAAAAGTAATGCTGAATACTGAGTAAACATGTTTTTGTACGCCTTGGGGTTGTTTCTCCTCAATGGACTACTCGCTGGTAAGGAACTGCTGTGTTTTGCAATTTATCATTTAAGTTGTATATTGGAGTTTACTCCTCGGTGTAGATGGTATGGGGCAGATGAGGAAACTCCTTACCACGTCTTGTCCCAGTGCTGAAGAATTGAAAGGGAGCGATTTCTTGTCATTGGTGCTACTTCTCCTGGGGTGAACATGAAAGAAACTATTGTAGGAAGTACCTACGCTCCTTAAGAGGCTAGACATAGACCGGTGAGACACTAGGACTGGCACGATAGGTCTTTAGGCGGTGCTCATCCCAATTTCGGGTCAGAGAGCTACACATACACCTTTTAACTTCCTTTAACGCTTTCATCGGGATCTACTAGGCTGGAGACAACACTACTCAAAACAAGACGATCCAAAAACACGAAATACACAGACTTTGACAAGGTGCTGCACATTTACATACACAGGACCTGAAATGCACAAAATAACTAACATCAAATTGTATTTCGTACGGACAACACACTAAGAACCATACCAACTACAAAGACTGAAAAAACAGACCCATTCCACCAAAGTGGGGTATAAAAAATAACTTTTACGTGTAAAAACGCGTACATAGGACAAACATGACGAAAAGTACGGACGATACATTCAGAACGCATTAAATCTCTTAGTAAGAACAAAGACGACTCAAATTCTGCCAACCACTCAAGATAACATATTAGAAAACATGGAAATCTATGAACAAAAAAACTTAAATGGACAGATCATAAATGAACAAATCAGCACAGATTGTGACGCTATATTTACATCATTCCAACACTTTACAACCAACTGACGGATTTACAGACCACTCTATACAAAAAAAAACTTGGAATCGTCAATCAACAGATATTCAAGACATACAAAACTGCCCTTACATTACTCCTTTCCTTTCTTTTCCAACGGATTTCCCAGGAGGTGAATTACCTACCTACCTCTCCTTCCCAGACCCCTGCCACAACGCCATCCCGTTCACCTTTCTCTTCCTGTATAAAGACCACCATTAAATGACTGACTTAACGGCCAGACGATGGTGTCTTTACATGGAAAGCACTTGCCCACAGTATCTCACCAGCCAAAGAATACATACCCACCAGATATGTTAACTTTAATAATTTACCTATTGGCGGCATAAAACCAATCACTTTAATACCTAATTTCTGATTAAAACCAAACCATCTACGGAAATGTACCTTTTCATTTCCCTCACCAAACATCCACTTCGCACACACACAGACCGTCCTTCCGATTGGTGGTTTACATTTGTAGCCCTTAAAACGTAAATATCTTAAGAAAGCTTAATAACATTTTTCAGCCAACTACATAACTTTTCCTTCTTGCGATCTGGAGGAGAGGAAAGTAAGAGAAGGAATAACAGAAAAGGAAACGATGATTTGCGGGAAACGTACCAAATGTTTACAATAATGTCCTGCGAGTGAACGACAGAAGTTTCGAAAAGTTACTGGAGCCGGTATGGCGCAAAATTCTGCTGTGATGAGATAAGCTCTTATGATCTGTCCATTGTCTGTTCATAACACCAACCCTTCCGCTACGGATTCCTTCATAATCCCTCTGGCCGTCCATCAATCAGCAAAGGAAAGTTTGTTTCAATCAGCTTCCAACGCAGACTCAACCAACAATCTTGCCTGTAGATGATCAATCCTGACTCTCATGAGTGATTGATAGGAAAAGATTGTCAATAACGTGTTTTGGGTATTCATAAGAGAAATGCTTCTTATAATTACTTTTAAATCAGGTTTTTCATTTTATTGTAGACGACGAGATTTGGGAGAAAGACTTAAGCGACATGACAATCGGCCCCACAACTGAAGGCTACCAGAAAGTTGATTTGAAATGCGCGGCTGAGCACATGGAAGTCACCGTGTACATGGAAGAGGACTTTTCCGGGGTCATCTACACGAGGGGAAGTTACGCTACGAGGAAGCTGCCCTGTTTCCGCGATTTGAAGTCAGGAAAATACTTCAGATTGAATATCCCTTTTGATGGATGCAACACATCTAACGTGAGTCTAGCAAAATTATTTACGTTACGTTACTTTTTAGGCAGAGGTTTGCTTTATGGAATATTGATATTGTAAAGGGGCGTACACTAGGGGTCTGCTCTTACAGTGATTACTCAGTCACTACAGCACTGGTCCGATTATTGAGTCACTTGCCCAACTTATTTTCACGGCAACGGTTAAGTTTTAAACATGTTACGTACAAAAAAGTCCGCAGGCGTAAGGGGGGTTTGCCATCTTTTGGTGGAACTCTAAGCGACTCAGTTCACGATAGTTTCACATCTGCTTTGGGCGGGATGAGAATGACTGAAGCCATTGGGCCATACCTCCACACATAGGGTTATTACGGTTGAAGAGCTTGAGGGTCATTTCTGCAGGAGCTCATCCTATTTCTCGCTTTTCGGGATGCACTTACGAACCCCTTCTATTCGCTAAGCTTTCCGAATGGTGCTCGAACTGAAAAAGGAAGTAATTCCGCCATTTCTGATGTAACTTGAGGTCTCCTCCATATTTGTTTTTACTCTGTGGCGCTCGTATCGCTTTATCACTTGTTGTGCTCTTCTTGATTGCCTCCGGCATCGTTTACTCTCGTTTTACTTTTATTACAAGTTCAGTGAGTCTACTTGTGTCTCGATTATTATTACCTGTTACCTTTTCTACTAGTGGCTTCCTGGTTTAAGATTCGTGGACCTTCACGAACTTCTGCAGAATTCCTTCTGTAGGCGGTGTCCTTTCATTTGTCACTAGTCACAATCGAACAGCTTCTCAGAGGTTAGATGAGGTAGTTTTGGACATCTGTACGTTAAACTTTCTACTCTGCATAAAGAGAAGCGAGGGTACCAGAAAAATATCAGGTGCTACGCTTCACACAACTTCCTTCAGCTCTACGTTCGTTCACTGATGTTCATGGCTTTTCCTACTAACTCAATTTATTTTTACTCAGTGCACTTGAATCATCACTTCACAGCAGTGTGAAGCGGTATGCTTACAGTTCTGGAATTTATTGTGGTTCTCGTACTATTATTGAGCAATTGGTACACAGCGCATTGATGAGCCTGTAGACACGATTTTCTTGAAAGGGATAATGATAACTTTTCCAGTGTTATGGGCTAAAAACGTTTAGAAATATGCGGTAGATGACATTTCAGAATTTCCGGAGTAGCTCCTGTATATCTTAAGAGCCTGGTTCTGGGTTATCTTCCCAGGAGCATGCCCATGCTACCAGGCGCGACCACGGGTTGTGGATAGTGGAACGGCCACGGCATTGTCCCCAGGGGCATGTCCGCGGCCAGCTGTGAATAAGGTCAGCATGCTGACTGAATAAGCAGCCGCGAACAATGGGCAAAACCCAAGAGATCGCAGAAGAGATCCTGAACAAAGGACTCAAGGGCAAGCGGATCTACATTTTCTCAGATCGCAGTCTACAGTTTTAGGTCTAAGCTGGCATGGGAATGCCTCCATGCGCTCAAGCAGCCCGGTGCCCGTAACAGGCTCTCCCTCATTTGGGTGCCGGCTCACAGGGGGCATGAGGGCAATGAAAAGGCTGACCGCCTCGCGAAAAGGGGTACAGAATCCCTATCTATCGGGCCTGAACCACACGTGGGTCTGACGAAAAGTCACCTGAACCGTCTGGTTGCTCGATGGGAGATACAGGAAAATGGCGCCCATTGGCATCGCCAGCCATGACTAAGACAGGCAAAAAGGCTTGTCACGCCTTCCTGTCAAAGGGCGAAGGCGATGCTGACACTCTCTAGACAAGATCTGAGAGTACTGATAAGCTTCCTCACTGGGCACTGCCCACTCAGATATCACCTCAGCAACAGGTGGGCATCTCAGAGGCAGTGGAGTGCAGACTGTGTGGCGAGGAGGACGAGACGGCAGAGCATATCCTATGTGAATGCCCTGCCTTGGCAGCAAACCGCTTTGAATACTTCGGTCAGGGTCACAGCCAGCGTCACAATAGGCCCATATGCGGCCGTAGTGACAAAGGGACTTGTCCCACACACCCTCGGGTCAGAAAAAAAAAAAAAAATCTTAAGAGCGTTATTGAAGATTCATCACATAGGCACATCATTGGACTACCACCTGAGCGTGTGATTGCCTCCCATTAATGAACAACGTTATCAATACTATTTTTAAGAAATCGAAAAACAAATGACAGTAACAGCCCAGAAACTGCTGTTATGCGCTTGACTATTGATAAGCTTTACCTAGAAACGTCGGATTTTGCCTTGCCCGCGCGGTCTATACGACGGTGAATGAACTAAAGTAGTTTTCACATTTGCCGCTGTAATCGCAACGGAAAGTTGAGTCGCGCTCGAATATGAACAATCCCTGAAATCTCTGATCGGCCTTCGCGATCTATCAGTTATCAGAACTAATATAACTAGCTTTTCACTCACCACCTTGGTTTTCCTCCATGGGTGAAGCAGCCCGCACAACTTTCCTTAGCTCTACGTCAATTCACTTGCGTTCGTGGCTTCTGCTACTAACTCAACTTATTACTTTCCTTGGCTCTACGAAGTAGAACGGAAAGTTATGTAATCGGCTGAAAAAATTTTTTTGAGTTCTCTTCAGATCTTTACGTTTCAGACCCCCCTGAGTCCGAAAAACACTATTTGGGAAAATGGTTTGTGTGTCTGTGAACGATTTTTAGAGAAAACCACCGAAGCAAATCAGCTCAAACTTCATATCTCGCCCGCAGGTCATCATGGGACGCCGAAATAAGGGTATGAACAAAATTCACCGAAATTTAACTATAGTTATCATAGTGATCAAAACACCAAATATTTTTTTCTCAAAAACGGCCGTAACGATTTTGATTAAATTTTTTATATTGGTAGCTCCCAATAAGGCAACTATACCATAAAATTCTCATCAATGGGAAAATGACGAGAGCAGCACAATAAATTACCAAAACTTTCGACGAAATCGATTTTAGCGCGGTTTTTAGAGAAAACAACCGTACCAAATCAGCTGAAACATGATGGCTAGCCTACAGGTTACTGTGGGACGCAAAAATAAGGGTATGGGCAAAATCCACCGAAAGTTAACTACAGTTAGCATAGTGATTAAAACACCAAATTTTTTTCTCCAAAACGGCTCTAACGATTTTGATTAAATTTTTTATATTGATATCTTTTGATAAGGCAATTATACCATAAAATTCCCATTCGTAGGAAAATGACGAGAGCAGCACAATAAATTATCAAAATTTTCGACGAAAAGCGTTTTTAGCGCGGTTTTTTTCTTATAAACCCTGCTGGAACTTTTGTAGAGTGTAACAAAAATTGGTATTGTAGTCCAATCCAATACCCAGAGGGTGAGGTGTTTAAACCGCTTATAAGATAGATGGGGCTCACTCCAGAAATTCCTGAATTTCAACTACTGCTGTTTCGCTTACTACCAGTTCTAACAGTTATTGCCCAATAACTCTCCAAAAGTGATTACTATCCTTCTACAGCCTCATTAATTATCTGTGTACCAATTACTCCATAATGGTCCTGAAATGAGTACGAGCAACACAATAAATCCATAACTGTAGGCGCTACCGCTTCCTGCTGCTGTGAAGTGTTGTTTGACCAAGTTCAAAGGAACTGAGTGATAAATGAATTGATTAAATAGAATTAGCCATGTAAAAAGTGAATTGTTGTAGAGCTAAGGAAAGTTGTGTGTTGCAACGCACCAGATATTTAGAAATGGTAGTAAGTGAAACGCAGTGGTCAAAATTCCGGAATTCCTGGAGTAACTCCATAATATTTTATGAGCGTTATTGAAAACACGTATTATTGGTACTTGGTTGGACTACCACTTGACTTTTTCTGATGAGCGGGAGAAAACTGCGCTTAAATCGTCGAAAAGTTTGGTAATTTATTATTGTGTTGTTCAATTCGTTCGTTAGGTCAGACAGTGAGAACATCCCATCTGACTAGTGAGGACCCTATCGCAATTTCGTTATTTCACTTATAGAAAGAGCTGGATTTGCACGTCTCATCTTATGCGCAAACTACTATCGACAATAAAAAGAACGTGGCCTGATTTGATTAGTGGGTTTTACTGGCACACTGGAAGCGTTAAGATTAGTCCATAAAATTCTCATCCACGATATTATCGCCCTTTCCATCTCCACATCTGTGAGTGCTACTATTGGCCGTCACTTCACTTTCCCTGAACATGCATCAAAACTCGTGAAACGTACGCGGATTAAGTCGGATCCCTATTCTGAACTACCCTGATATCTCAATGACAAACAGGATCCAAATATATCAAGTCCAATATGTGGAATCTGAGTATTTGAACACAACCATGGCAAAGTTTGGCTTTTAAAATGCTGTCAACCCAAGCGCTCCCGCGACAGAAGTGTTCAACCCATGTTCCAACCTTCGACTGCTCCCTCCTCGCCACATTTTTGACTTCGTACCTAATCTTGGTGATGAACTCTAACGCATAATTTGAATCTCCTTCAATCAATATACCACCAACGTCTCTACGTTATACACTCCACAGGTGTTGTGGACTAATAATGAGGATAATAATTATAAAACGCGAACTCGATATACGTTTTTACAATACTGAATTGAAAGCTAGAACTGTAGCTTGGATATTGATGCACAGCTTACTAGGGAACGAATTGAATAATGTTAGTTTCCATAGTGAACCGACATTGCCGATATCGATTTGATAATGTCTGACACAATAGCCCTCCCTTGCTTAGATTGAATCCCCGTAGTTCTCAAGATATGACTGTGGTCGACGTATTCGGCCTGAAAGTCGAAGACTTGCAGGAACCTGAGCTGATAGAGTAGATAGCTCGGTTGGTTGTTAGAAGGTCTTAATTGATCGATGTGTCTATTAAATATGTGCTTGTTGTCCAATTTAACTGAATAATGGAGCTATCCAAACAACCCCAGGTTCCCATTGTAGCTTGTTATCGTGAAAGTAGCAAGTCTGCACCCTGTCACCAACTGAGAGCTGTCTGGCTTCAAGGTCTGGACACTTCATTCAGCTAGGCCATTAGTCGTTCGGTGACCAGGGGCAATGAATCTTTGGGCAATACCGGAGGACAAACAAACTTTTGAATCGGTAACCAGTGAAGATAGTAGCGTTGTCGCTAACGAGGACTTTAGGGAATTCTGGAAAAGACTTCCAGCATGAGGTCAATTGTTGAAGTAGATGTTGGTGCCAATGAGCAGGGTAGGACTTCAGCCCATTTGGATTTGGCGTCCACCATTATGAGGACCGGCATAATCAACATGGACACGTTGCTAGTTGCCCTCTGGGCTCATCCATGGATAAAGAGGAGCCCTTGGCCCTCGATTGACTTGCTGGAGCAAAGTTGGTAGGTCTTCGTCTTTCTGGGCAGCTTATTTAAGAGCCTGGTACGATAATGTCTGACACAAAAACGGGTATTTGAGGTTCGTTGCATTATGGAATGGTTTTTTTTCATCATGATGTAGCAGGGTATTGTAAAAATCACTCAAATCGAACAACGCCGTCTTATAATATACAACAACGGAGATAAACTGTACATTCGTCAAAAGTCAAGGGATCAATTTTACTGTGAAAGACCCCACCTTAGTGCTAAAGCACCACACTGAAAATTGTACAACGACACGACAACTCCTTTCGTATTCAAAGAACTGCTGTCTCAGGTGCAGTCTTCGTTGTTTGTGAACTCACTAACATGGGAAAAACACGATATGAGCAAAATTTTGATGACCGTCTAAGACGACCCATTATAACATGTTTGCCCTTAATAGTGTATTACAGAAGTTTGGGTAATTTTAATAATGTTGCGAATCTGATCGTTTCTGTGTGTTCCAGGAAAACGACGTATATAAAAATGTGCTGATTGTCCAACACGATGACGACTTCATTATGCCGGGCGATGCTGCGTTTAATCTCGAATGCGATTTCTCCAAACCTAAAGACATTCCACTTCACACATCAGTTGTGACAGACACGTAAGTGACTCCGCAAAATCTTTTACTAGGGCGCAGAAAATCCGAGAAATTGCTACGTATATGTCATCTAGGGATATGTATATAGAGGCAGCATTGACCGCTTGAAAGAAACAGTGCCTCCCAAGGCCAGGGGACCCTCAGTGTTCAAACATCCAACCTAGTAAGGATTCTTATTTGAAAAAAAAAAACATTCATGGAGCATTTAATCATGGATTTAGTTTAACGAGAAAAATCCATTGAAAGCCATTGAAATGTAACAAATCTGGAAAGAACGAAGAGCGTGTCTGGAAAAAATTTCGCTGCAATACAAAATATCTGGTGCGTAGCAACACACAACTTTCCGCCACCCCTTTAAGTTCGAACACCACCTACATAGGCGGGCGCTATATCTTCGTTCAACGCATTTTTACAGGAACATTTATGGAGAACAAAATGTAGGGACAAGTTAGCTGAGAGTACTCCGTAAGTTTGAACGAAATCGTTAGAGCCGTTTTTGAGAAAATTGGAATACCGATAAATTAATATTCGACAAATCTCCTTTTCTGAGTTAACTTGGCTTATATCTCCGTTCAACATATATATACAGAAATAATTATGAAGAAAGAAATGTGGGTATGGGTAACTAAAAGACACTCCATTAGGATTTATCACACCTGGTAAAAAAGTTAACCTGGAATTTACGGAAATGTTCGAAAAAACGTTATTTTCGACACATTTAGATTTTCATCTCTGTTCAATGGACCGTCATAGGAACATTTATTGAAAAGAATATGTAGGTATCAACTATTTGAAAACATCCTGTGAGTTTGGTGAAAATCGCTGAAGCCGTTTTGCCAAAAAGCGTAAAAAACCTATTTTTGCTTCATGGGCCTATATCTCCGTTCACCGTATTTTCATGGAGATGTGTATAGAGAAGAAAAGTTAGGTATTAATCAGTAGAAGATAATTTGAAAGTTTAATCAAAATCGTTAGAGCCGTTTTCGAGAAATATGCGAAAAACCCTAGTTTTTGGTACATTTTCATCCCCACCCCCCTTCCCATCGGCCGAAACCGCCCATAACCTTATTTTGGCATCTACAAAAAATAACGAACAAAACAAAAAAAGAACCAGCTCAATCGGATCAGCCGTTCTCCCGCAAATCGAACTACAGACACACACACACATACACATGGACCACGTGCCGAAATTAGGTTTTTTAGACTCAGTAGGGTCTGAAACGGAAAGATCTGAAGAAAACCCAAATTTTTTTTGGGCCGATTACTATACTTTCCTTCCCTTCGGGTAGCGGAAAGTAAAATTGAGTAAGCAATATTTAGAATAATTTTGAGACGGCGAAGTTCCAGATTCCTCTCAAAGTATCTAACGAACCACACACTCGTTTGACTATTTGGGAGACGCAATTGTTCCAAATTGATTGGGCATCCATTTGCGCACATTGCTACTAATCTTACTGTCAGTTACATTTCGAGAGAACGTTAAGAGGCCAGGTTATGAATCGCCTGTTTGGACAATATAATAAACTGGGTTTCTCCGGATTGAGAATCAAGGTGTTTTGCTAGCCCAGTCAATTGCTTATCAATAGACATCTGACCGTCGTCAGTAAACATGAATTCTTTGGAATGAGTAAATAAAGAAGGAATCCCGTTAATGGAAAGAGGATCGACACAAGGTGAGAACTGGCAGGTATTCCACGTGATATGTTATGAGGTGTACAATTCTACATTATTACAGAATTTCAAACGACTGATTCAGTTGATTTCAACCGAAATATTGTTTGGATCTCAGTAGAAGATCGTGGCAACTCAGGCAAACACAATGCAATTGTGCCAAATCCCTGTGAAATCCAAATTGAAGCGACTTTCGTTAAGGGAACCCCGAATAGAATCTAGACTGTAATAGGCGCCAGAAACTACTGTATTGGTCTCCAGATAGATTTTGGTTGATTCATTAACTACTCCAAGACGTTTTAACTGGAAGAACATTAATCGAAAATCCTCAGGGTTATGCCTTACCTTAGCACATTTCCATTCTAAAAGAAAAGCGAAGGGCATGATGAAATAGTTATAAAGTTGCTTAACGATAAGCAGAATTAGAGACAAAGGGTTATGAAAAACTACATCATTCATAATTCAGAACGAATATATATGTATATAAGACAGCGAATAAGTCGGGCATTCCGGAATTTCTTCTTCGGGGCCCGAACAATCAACGGAAACTATGGTTGTATTTATTAACATTCGATATCGTCGGTAAAACTCTCAACATGCCCCAGTCCCTTATCTGGGCAGAGTTTTAATGTACCCCTCCCCTTTTGGATCCGCAGTAATTCTACCAGGTAGGTATTCTCAGGGGTTCTCTCGAGCGTCCATAGACGACACACAATGTTATTGTATTCAATGCTGAAGATGAAGTTCTCTATAACGTTGGTATCACATTAAATGAAATAGTAGGAACGAGTATTGTAGGTATCCTCCGTATATATGGACACGACGTATGATAGTGATAAATATAAACAATTACTGATAGCACATCAATGTTCACAACTAATCTGGCCGATCCTAAGGATATTTGCTATACTTTACAGGTTTGACATCATATCAAAAATAACTTTGGCAGATGCAGACCCAGGAGGAAAACCCATCCCAGAGGCAGAGCGGCTTAAAGTGTTCAATAGATCAGATACAGTGACGTTCCAACCAAAGGTTATCCTTCGTTCCAAAGACGAGTTGTGAGATGGTGCCGAACCAATCATCGGGGACTACAAAGAAATTCTTGAACCCCATAAATTATGTTATCCTAGTCATTGTGTCGCATGGAGCCTGTGGTTATTGGGCCATTCCGAATAATACACCTACATTTTTGGTGAAGAACATTTTTTCAAACCCCTCATTTACCATTTCAAACTAAAAAATTCGCTCTCGCACAAAGATTTCACACGAACGCGGTGGTACACTGGCAAAGTGCGAGAAATAGTATTTTAAAAATAAACGCCTAGGCGTCGTTAATATATACAAATGCCTGGGAGTTACGTTGATTCCAACGAAACCAAACATAAATGCGATAAATTGCATTTGGAACCAGCTTTTCATTAGGCATAGTATTCCCCACGCCACAAAAATGAAAATTACTGTAATGAACTCTGTTATGGTGCTTAAGTATGTGGATTCGAGAAATATGCTGAGGTAGAGAGACTCTTGAACTTTTTCATTAAAAAGATTTTCAGGCTGGCCAGAACAACTCTGGACTATGTGGTATATAAGGAGTTTGGAATGACGATTTGTCAAGGGAGGTTTGCAGGATGAAGTGTCAGTGGACGAAAGAATGGAGGACTGCGCGGACAGATTTATTTGGAGAGCTATGGAAGATCCATACCTTGGAAAAAAATTTACTCTCAAGGTCTCTCTTAATAACTGAATACTTGGACCATCGGCTCTATGCTAGTCTTGATCACAGATGTACGAGCTATGTGAGTATTCAGAACAGCTGGGTGATAGGTAATATTGTCATGGCTAGAGGAGAATTATTTAATATAAACTCAATCCCAGGTAGACCGGGTAGGAATTACAACTGTGCACTGTGTAATATGAGGGTAAAGGAAGACGTTATCCGTTTCCTTGCTGTGTGCCCTGTACTGGCTGAGTTCAGAGTAAAGTTTCTGCGAGGTGGATGGCTCGACAATGCGCGCCTTAATTATTATTAAGGATTACCTGAATGGCACAGACTGGTTTGCCCTCAGCAATTTCGTACGCTATGCGGGTGCTTATAGGACAATACTAGTACGCGAATTTAATCATTTTTGAATTTGTTACATATATATAATTGTTTTTGTTGCTTGAGTGTCTTAATGCTACTTAAGTACCTATCGAAAATGTTTTATGTTAATTTAATTACTTATAGTAGTTTATGGCATTATAACCAGTGACGCTAAACTATATACCTATCATTTAATGTTTTTTTGTGTGGATAAATCAGGCATTTTGTTTAACGTACAGTTGGAAAAATAAACATCACTAACAACAAAGATTCCATTTGGGATCTAATTGAGTCCATTTACTCCGCCATTCGATCGGCCAAAAATGGTTTGAAAAATAAACAAAAAACGAAATTTTGCGAGTGTTGGGTGTCGTTTCCTAAGTATTTTTCGAAGGTGTGTCGACCAGGATGGGTCCCAAAGGTGCAGGACTGCGCATTGGGTGGAAAGCTGAAAACACTGTAAATGTAGTGAGGCAAATTCTATTACTTGAAGGTAATAGCGAAAGTTATTGTTTCTTTCCGGCCTGCACGCATTTCCCACTGCTCTCGTCTCGCTACATCTCCCGTCCGTTCGACTCGTTATATCCTGCCAATTGCTTAGCGTCGCCTAGAAAACGTCAATTTTCGTAGTTCCGTTTCAATCTGGAGAACTGGATGGTTCTCGGAAGTATTCTACATTGTCATTTGCACACGAGTTGTTATCCGGACTAAAATGAATAAAAAACGGGGGTCATGCGTATTATATTGTTTACTTTTGCCAATGATTTAGTTTTCTGATTTTTGTCTTGGATTGGCAGTTTTCTTCAAATTACTAGATCTGCTTAAATTGAAGTATTTAGCTTCCTCGCTTAAAATCTGACAAGACGTCGCCTACAACTGCCGTAAGCGTAATGATTGACTTTTAGGTCGAAACCCACGTGCACTGACCAAAAGAAAGAGATAATTGAATCGTGATGCCTGCTAAATCTATTCTTAAGAACTGTGGTTGATTGGAACCGTTGTCTTAAGCTTTTTCCTCTTACTCTTACTACTCTTCTCGTTTTTGGTTTATTATTCATCCTGAATAATAACCCTATGTTTTCGGTCACGAAACATTTTTTAGAACCCCCCTCAAAATTTGATACTTTACGTTTCAAGACATGGGGATTCCAAATCTGCAATGTCCGTCCACCATCCACAGTCCCCCGTCCGGGCCGTTTTGTGCCTTTTACGTGGCCTAAAAAATTCGTTCTTTCACACAAAAATCCCATTTGGTATCTAGTTGTGCCCGCCATCTCGGCAATCCGATGGGACGGAGCCCATGGTTGTTATGGGCAAAAAATGGTTAAAAAAATTAACGAAACGCAGTAAAATCGCAAATAAGCCGTGTTTAGTATCGTTTTCAAGGCCCGCTCGACACGCAGCGCCCTTTGGACTCGCAACGTCCTGCCAATTGCCGAGCGAGGGTTCGTTCACTGGAAGCCCTCGTCCCACCCCTCCATCGGATCAGACGTTTACGGGCGCCTGGCGCCGGGGGAATATTCCGTAGTTCCATTGTAGTCAGGTCACGTTTCGTATGGTTTACTAGTATTCGATGCTGAATCGAATGGGATGGGGGAGCAGTAATACTAGGTCAAGCTGTTCGTGAGAATAATAAACCATTGCGTAATAATTTGCAGGGTTTTGCTTCTGCGATACGTTAGGCGTTGTTGATTCTGTTAAATATGTTTCGTGTTTATTTGTTTCATAGACTGCAGTTGATTTTTCGAAAACTGATTTGAATTCATTTTTAATAATACTCGATATTGTTTTAAATGCCTTCTTACGATGGCCTCATTGGAATGCCAACTCACTTCAGTTCACTTGAACTATCACTTGGGAGCAGATTTTGCCCTTCGAGGCTTTCAACACTCGACCTGGTTTTCTCGAAACGTCTGCTACTCAATAGGGTTACCTTTGTCCTGGCAGGTGGTACCGGTAGCCCTGATAATTGAACTCAGTGTAGTACCGACTCTCCGCAAATGTAGATCGCATGGAAAACAAGGTTTTAAAAAGTCGCGACGTGGAGAATCTTCACGTCGAACATCCAACTGTTTCCGGTGTCTTCCCGACGAAAAACTTTCAAAATAAGTTGTTCCCTAAAAGGTAAGCCCGGTGTTCTGTTACTTTTCGAACAGGTGAAGGTCCTTGATGGATGGGCATTGTTATCAAGTAGATGTAGGCAGTTTGCTAATTTACTGTCAGCAACTTTCAGCGACAACTTATGTTAACAAACTCCTTCAGAACATTTTTCTTTCTGGAATCTTTCGGTGGCTTCGATAACATAGTCCCCATTTTTAACGACTTTTAGTTAATTAAACGCCACCAATGGGAACTCTAACGATTTTGAGTCGGCGCGTGGTCTACGAGTACCATCAGCTTTTGTGGAACGATAGCTGAACCGACTGTTTCGTTCATTAGTTTTTGGAGGAATCAAAATAAGCAGTTTTCGTCAGTAGGAGGGGGCTCAACATAAATAAGAGGTTTCGCCTTTTTTTCAAAAGCGGCACTAACTCATAGTCGATACCTGTTGTTCATTAATGTTCGTGTGGGGGGCACGAAAAAGAGATAGGACACACTTGATACTCTTGCTTAACATGATAGAGCTTTGATTACACGGCCACTTGGTTCTCTGGATACATGAACGAGTGGGGAGAATCAGTAGAGACGGGAGTAACACGATAGTTGAGGGATGACTATCGATCGCGAGACCTGAGAGATGAATGTCGATTGCGAGAACTAGTAGCTTCTATGTGCTATGTGCTTTGTAGAGAATTGGATATTTAAGAAAGTCCAGAAAAAGGGAATATCCGTTGTCAATCGGAAGTAACTGAAAAGCTGGACTTTCCACAAGTGTTTGCGGACACAATGAATTTCTGTTAGTGCAAGGTCAAAAACCCAATTACTACGGCCTGCGCCCAACAGTTCATTCTTAACACATTAAGGACAGTGTCACAAGCACAGTGACAGTCCAGTGAACAAAGATCTCACTCAAAGTACGAAAAACCCTGCAAAATAATTACCGTTTGAAATAATGAAAGCCGTAGAAAAATTACTATACTTTCCTTCCCTTCGGGTAGCGGAAAGTAATAATAGGCTTTAATCAGCGAAAACTCCTACGTACAGAAAATCCTTGAGTTCTGCGGACATGAAAGCTGATCCACGATCCGAGTGGACGTAAGAGGGCATACCGAAAATGGAAAACAAATTTGTAAGATGGACGATTACAGTAGCTGCTGATATATCTGAGCAAGGAAAAGCGAAAGGAAACCTAGAAAATTCGTCAACTACCGTTAAAATGTAACGATTACGTGATGCTGAAGGGAGAGGGCCTTTGAAATCGAGATTCAGTCTCTCGAAAGGCGAAGTAGCTTTGATGAGAACTCCAGAATGCATGAAGAATCGCGGCTTGAGTTCAGCGCAATCTCTACAATTGGAAGTAACCCTCTTCACGTCTTCAACTGAAAATGGTAGATTCTTACATCTGACGAAATGGACCATTCTGGTAACACCAGGATGGCACATAATTTTGTGCAACTCCATGAGATCGCTGAGTGCAGCGGCTGCACACACGCGCGATAGTGTGTCTGCTACGATATTTTCCGATCCCGCTCGGTAGCTGATTTCGTATTTGAAGCACGCCAGCTCAAGACGCCATCTCATGATTCTTTCATTTATAATTTTGCTCCGCCTTCTTGAATCGAACATGAATGAAACTGCTTCTTGATCAGTTACTACCTGGAACGGCCTACCAATGAGATATTGACGCCACTTGCGTAGCGATTCGACTATAGCCGCAGCTTCCTTTTCCACTGGTGGGTGCCTGAGTTCAGAACCTGAGAGTGTTCTTGAGAAAAACGCCACAGGACGACCAGCTTGAGACAAAGTAGCAGCAATAGCGTATTCAGAAGCGTCTGTTTTTACTGTGAATGGCAGTTTTTCGTCAATAGACATCAGTACAGATTTGGAAATATCAGCTTTTATAGTTTCTATTATCTGTTTCAGCTCTCAGGATAATGGAAACGTTTTAGCGAGCACGAGAGGATGGATCTTGTCAGAGAACTTGGGAATCCATTTAGCAAAGTGCGAGAACATTCCCAAGACTCTTTTCAGATCTTTCTGATTTTCGGGATTTCCTTCAGAGGTCTAAGTCTATCTTCGTCTTGTTTAATTAGGTTATCGACGATATTGAAGCCTAGAAGATTGATGTTGGTCTGGGAAAATTTTGATTTTTGCTCGTTAAGCGTGAGATTGTACTTCCTTGCAGCAGCCAAGAAAGCGTTGAGGTTGACATCGTGTTCGTCTTTCGTTTTACCACACACTGTGACGTCGTCAAGGTACGCGTATGTTTGTTTTAACGCTTCTTGTTTAATGATAAAGTTTATGAATTTCTGGAAAGCTGGGACTCCATTTGTTACGCCAAATGGGATCCTTTTGAACTGGTACAGCTCCCCATCAGCCCCAAAAGCAGTGTAAATCTTCTCCGACTCGAGAATTGGGACTAAATGGTAGGCTGATTTTAAATCTATAGTGCTGAAATAGTTATTCTGGGAAACTTGTCCGATTATTGTCTCAATTTTTGGAATCGGGTAGGCATCTTGCAGAGTGTACCTATTGATGGTTTGTGAATAGTCGATACACATCCGTTTCTTACGCATCTCACCCTTCACGACGAGTACCTGAGCTCTCCAAGGTGATATGCTCTTTTCGATCACCCCATCTTCAATCAGCTTCCCAATTTTGGACCTGATGAACTCTGCGTCTTCTGTTGAGTGGGATCTAGACTTGACAGCGATGGGCTTACAATCATGGTCAAATTTGTGAACAGTGAGACAGGTTGGACGATAGCCGCTTCTAGGACGCATATTTGAAGTGGAGATTTGGAGCCACCCAATTTCATTTCGAGAGAAGCATGAGCTGCTAACAAATCGTGACCTATGATAACGTCAGCACACAGATTTTTCATTATCAATAATTTAGCATCTTTGTAAACATGCCCCTGAATTTCCACCTCTACTTTGCAACTACCCTCAACTAGTGAAGATAGGGCTGAACTCGCCATAGTGATTCGCTCTTTTGACGGTGAAGTACGAGCATTACACTTGGTAACTATGGCATAGTCCACGAAACTAGTAGTACTGCCCGTGTCTACCAGCGCCGAACAGTGGAGTTTATCCTGATCGGAACTATAGCCTTGTGTAGAGTCGCTGAGGCAGCTGATATGGCTCCTAGAGAGCTTGTTGAAGCAATTTTCTTGGGATTTGTTTTAGATTTTGACTTACAAACTGAGCTTAGATGACCGATTTTGCTGCACTTTCCGCATACCTCCCCGTTAGCTGGACATTGACTGCGAGGATGTCGCTTCTTGCTACCACAAAAGAAACCGAGCCACTTAGTAGGAATAGCAGCCATTGTTTGCCCCTCATCTTCCTCCGTCTCAGCCTCAGCAACCGCTGAAAAAGATCGAGAGTAATTTAGGGCGTTAACTTGCGCTAATTCTAAGGCTCTCGCTTGTTCAGTAGCTTGGGACAAAGAGAGAGTGATGTTCTCTAAGAGACGCTGTCGGATTGCGCCTGATGATAAGCCTGCAATAAAAGAGTCGCGTACATAATCATCCATACTCTGCACAGCAGTCACAGCTTTAAAGGAGCATGCCTTCCCTAAAATGACTAACGCCTGTAGGTACTGGTCCACGGTCTCACCAGGATTTTGTCGGCGGGTTGCAAGGCAGAAGCGAGCATATATTTCGTTCCTAGGTTTTATGTAAATCTCGTCGAGTATCTGAATAGCGGACGCGTAATCTTGCTTGTCCTTTACTAGTCTGTAAACAGTCGGTGAAAGGAAATTTGTTAAAACGCTCACTTTCACAGCATCTGGGAGTCTTGCTTCATCAGTCGTCTCTAGAGCCGTAATGAAATTGATGAAAGTTTGCTTCCAGTGAGTATAGTCTTCTTCTGCCGTAGTTGAACTAGGGTCAACTGATAGGCGTTCCGGACGTAAGTATTTATCCATGGTGCAGGAAAAAAAAAGAAGTTTTAGCTGATTAAATTGACAAACAAGCGTACAAAAGCGGAATGAATTAAATTTGGAAGTCGTGACAACTAAGCATCTGGCGGAACACACGTTGTAATAACTACTGGACTATTACACCGTTATGGTTTATTATTCTATCGAACAGCTTCAGTAAACCGTACGAGACACGACCTGACTACAACGGAACGACGAAAACTCCAGTAGGCAATTGGCACGACGTTGCGAGCCGAGCGAGCTGGTGGTTTTAATGAGACGGGAGGGAGTACATTTGAAGAAACGTTTACTTTTCCTTTATTTCAGAACGTGTTAAAGGCACAAAACGGTCCACAACGGCGGATGGATATTACAGATTTGTGAGGAGGGTTATTGTTCATGATGAATAATGAACCGATATTATTCAGACTGAATAATAAACCAAAAAAGACTCGTAGTATAAGTTTCTTTATTTACAAGTTATTCTTAAACACTGTACACTTACAAAATATTCTGCTACGTGTGTTTTGTTCTACTGCTTCAATGAAAGGTTGTAGTTACACTTTTCGATTTATCAGTAATCACCTCAACAGTCTCCCACCATCCAGTCAAGCAAGCTTTGACAGGTTCTGACCATTCCGGGGTGGTGTAGATCGTTAATGATTCGTTGGCAATCAACGCCACGCTGCTTTATATATTTTATGTACGCGCCGGGAATATCAACAGCGTCGTACAATTTCCTGACTGTTTCGTGTTTCAAGGGGTCGTCAGAACCGTAGCACTCCTGAAAAATCAAGAACTAATTAAAAAAAAAAAAAAAAACGGTTCCCACAAAAATATCGAGGGTCAGTTGGGAATATACTGGTGTTGAATTAAGTTTGAGGAGTTTAAAGTAAGCAAGTGTTAATTCAATCGCCCTCCATAAACTTTATCGTTTTAGAATCGTTCGTTATTAGGTCAACAAGTTAACAATATTATTTATTCGGTTTTATTTCGAAGTATGTTCGTGTACGTTCATTCTATTCATATTCTTGCAAATACGTGCCTATGCTAGGAAATGTATTTCAAAGCCAGAAATTGCCTCCCACGTTATATACGCGATCTATGGTCATAACTAAATCAAGCCTGAGGCCGTATTTTACATACCAGAAACAGCTTCTTCTGTTCGTCGTCGAATAAAGATTGTGCAGTGGTGCTCGCCCACGTGGTCCCTCCATTCACAATATCGAGAGAAGGCTTTCCAGTTTGTTCGGGAGTGCAGTAGTAATCGCAAAAGTCGTCCTGAAACGCAATTCAATTCTTTACTACTCGCCTCA
Source organism: Pachypeltis micranthus (assembly GCA_020466155.1). Taxonomy (NCBI): domain Eukaryota; kingdom Metazoa; phylum Arthropoda; class Insecta; order Hemiptera; family Miridae; genus Pachypeltis; species Pachypeltis micranthus. The sequence goes on from CM035769.1 coordinate 49,755,879, forward strand.
TTTGACCTGGACAAAAGCGAGTCATGCAGAATCTAGTTGTGGAGGAGTCAAATATTGTGTTAGCTAGTAAAGGGGTTCTTTGCACATCAAAGACTTCTTTTCTGCGTCATTGACTGAAGAATAACACACTTCCTTCTGGCATATTTTGCTGTACGGCCAGATCTGGTAAAGTACTACGTCAGTTAGCGCAAAATGCACGTTGCAACTTACCCAGCCTTGGAACAATTCTCCGATGATCGAGTAGATTTCTTCGACTTTCTTTTGAAGGACGGGGTCATTAATTCCCACCTGAATAACAAAAGCAAACAACAATATTGTCATCGTAATATTGAAGAAATGGTGAAGCATTTGTCAGTGGAACAATTTGTCTCCTAAGTGTAGCCTGGTGTTATTATCTAAATGATTCTAAGTGTTGGGGTGATTGACTTTCGATTTACTTTATTAATTTACGGCTTGAAGTCGATGTTTACAAATGGAAAAAGCCCGCGTTCAGTAAAATAGTACCCAAGGAAGACGAACTCAAACAACAGTTAGGAAGTTGTGTGCACTGTGGTGTGTCTTAGTTTATACAGGGTAAGAGTCCTGAGCTGGCTCCTGTCTGCTCCTGAGCTACCACGTGTTGAGTTTTCAGAACTCTGCCACGACCTGTCTTAGTGAATGCCTTCGTTTTTGTAGTGACCTTTAAAGGGGCGGTCGACTATAGGAAATATCGAGTTAATAACTTACGTTCAACATCCCAATGCCAACCTGCATACTGATGACACTTCCTGCCTTATATTTGGTGATGTGCAGTGCTGCTTCTACGCTTTTATCTTTACTTTTTCCTTGTCCATAGACGTCCATCATGCACCCAACAAGCCCTTCAAAATCCATCTGCAAATGATTACAGTTCCATGATGACATTATGTTGCACGGCGTCCACATCAGCGTGTATATGGAAACACACGTACGTGTTATGTAAAGAACTCATGCTAAACCTAGTAAGCGGCTGAATCAATCACTGGAATTTGACATAAAATGAATAGTGTTCGAAAGCAGCTCGTTGCTCTGGTGAAAAGAAATTACCATGGGATAGAGGCTGATGAGTATTGAAACTGATTTCAGCCTTCGGATTTAATAGTGGTCTACCTCTGTTAATGTGGACTGTATAAATTGGACTTACCCAGTCGAAATGTGGATGCAGCAAAACCTCGTCTGTTCCGCTGTTGAAGGGGGAAGGAGAAGTAGGAAAGGAGGAAAGAGAATAGGAGAGAAGGGAGAAAACAGCATAGACGAAATACACGAAACAGGTGAGAACTAAAGATTGAAAAAACCAATTAATATCCGGACACGGCCAAAAACTATAACGAGATGCGCGAATGCAAGACTGAGAGAGAGTCGCACAGGTTTCCACCTCGCCAGGTTACATCGCACGCGACATTAAAGGCTTCCAATAGACATGCAGACTCTCTCTATTGACCTGGCCAGATACAACTTCAGAGGGTATGTCCTAACGCATTGCAGCCCTGTGCCCATCTAGTATAATATTGCCAGAACAGCGCAAACAACCTCATATCCCAGTCTCCACTGCGAAGTATAATAGGTACATTGGGCTTGGCTAATGAATTAAATACCTTACTGGCCTCAAGAGCTGGCTTTCTGACTGTGTTAAGCTTGTGCTCAGGCCACGACTCAATTACTGCATCATCCTGGTTTCGCTAGTGAAACATAATAGCTAACGCCCCTTACCATTAAACACATTTACTTTTGTAACGTACTCACTTGTATCATAGCGTTCAACATCTCCGTGTAATACTTCGTATTTTGAAAGTGTTTTTTTATAAGATAGTAAACCATCTGACTCATCAGCATTCCGCCACAAAGAGCTCCTGACAGCCCATTGGGGGCGGCGTGCCTCCAAGTTAGTTTCCCTTGACGGCCAGCAGATTCGTCCATGATGTCGTCTAGGACTGCTCCCCCACCATGTCTCTGTAAATGCAAAGCGCGGTGTGAATAATAAAACGTGAACGTAAAACTGTTCATCGCTTATGATTTGAAAGCTACAACAATAAAAATGTGATTCCCTCTTTAAACATCCGGTACACAGCAGCAGCACTACATTTTCCGCAATCCCCTTCTAGTTTCTACTGAAGCATTTATGGAACATTGATTAAAATCGATGGAGTCGTTGTTGAGAAAATTTGAAAAACGGTAATTTATTGTTCCTCAAATTTAATTTTCAGATCTTCCTAATAAATAGTTTCGGGATACAAAATGTGGGTATGGGCTGCTACATAACACTCTAATAAAAATCAGTGAACGTACGTGGGGCTGAGAAAAGTTGTGTGATGCGTCAGATATTTTTACTCGATTTGCCAACCCCCTCTATATATAAATACATTTAATCGACACATTTCTCGTCGATTAGCTTGCCGAAAAAGTATATAATTGTAAGGACGCCTTCTACAAGTGTTGCCTGCGACATCTAATGCGATGCAGAGCGAAAGGGTTTCAATAAAATCAAAGGCAAAGGATTGAGCCGAACGATTGTCGACGAAATCAAGGCGAAGTGCCAGAAAAGTTACTGCGCATGCTAAAAACAGACCAGAGTCAACACGTTTCTCGAGGCAGTGGAGTCGGTTCTTCCTCGAGGTCGGTTGCGACGTTTCCGATTTTATGACGTCCCAAGCCGGGTGATATACATGTTAATTTCCAGTTCTTAGTTGGTCAGTTCTTTGGAATATTTTGTGACTGGAGCCCCGAACGAACGCACAAGAACTCGGTCCTCGATACAGTAGACGATTGTCAAGATACTGATGTACTTAACCTTGACCTAATTTCTTGTTATTCACTGATTCCCGGGTATGTCTTATAAATCTTGAGGCGCTCCGCGGGGTCAGTCGAAAATGTGACTTCCTTCGGAGGGAAACTAACTAGTGAAGAATTCTCATTCAGCCACAAAATGACTAAAGTATTCAATACGAAAACTTGTTTCTCTACGTAATATTACAGACAGCATTCCAGACTTGTCTTGAGCGGGGTCTCAATGGTGGATGAGATCTAACCCTCGTGGACAGAGGAGCTGTGGAAGCCCCCCCCAAGAGTGGATGAGAAGGAATCACGCCTCTACATAGACGTTTTAGTTAACAAATGGCTCGGAAATTAAAAAGGTGTAAAAGCGGCTAAAACATTTTCTGCAACCTCCGCTCAATAAGCCAGGGGAAGCAGGACGACACTCTTCTGACGGCTTTGAGAAGAGGGCTGATGTAAATGGTTCCGCTGGACCTCACCTAAATGGGGAAGAAAATATCTGTTGAGTAGGAACACGGGACACTATTTGGCTTATATCAACATTCAACGGATAGATACAGAAATAATTAGGGAGATCGATAGTGGACACAGGTTGCTGGCAAATATTCCGCCAGGTTGATCAAGTTCAGTTATGCGGTTACCCTGGAAATGTCGCCAAGGTTCCAAAAAATACGGTTTTGGCACATTTTGGTTGTTATTTCTGTTCAATGGACTGTCGGAGGAACATTCATCAAGAACGGTATGTCCGTATTACCTGATTGAAGGCATCCAGTGAGTTTTGTGAAAATTGTTAAAACCGTTTTACCAAATTGTGAAAAAAAACTATTTTTGCATCATAAGCGTATATTTCCGTTTACCGAAATTCCACTGCAATATTTATCGAAAAGAAAAGTAAGTTTCTTAGTAGAAGATAATTTGAAAGTTTAATCCAAATCATTGTGATCCGCTTTCGAGAAAAATGTGTGGGTGTGTGCGTTTTTGGTACATTTTGGTCTCCCACTCTCATTCACGTTCACGGACCAAACAAATAAAATCAGCTGAATGTGTTTCACACAGGAGAGCGTTGGAGGCATCACGGAAGATGCTCCACTCTCAACTGGGCTCTTCAGCCCTGGCGCTAAAATCCAAAGTACATTGGTGTAAGAAGATTCTGAGATGGAAAAAATACACGCTAAGAGCTGACCATACAAATATAGATGAGGATGAACGAGCTCCGTTAAGGGTGTTCTACCTTCGTAGTAAGCGTGGTTAAAATTCCTAAGGCAGTGGGAATAACCTGGGAATTATATCAAGGTTTGTGATTGACTATGGTGAACTCAACTCTGTGGTTCACTTGCAATTGTGGACCCTAGGCTCCATTACAGGGCTTTCACCTCAGGACCTGTGTAAGACCCGCTAGTTCAGAACTGGTACATGTTAGTCCGGAAAAGAAAATCCATAAATGACACCACACATTCGACTTGAGCGTAAATCGAGTTTTGTGGCGAGTGCAAAAGTGACAGCGATTCTGGAAAAAAGAAGAAGAAGAAACGGAAGTTACCAAACCATTGTGTCTGTGTGTATACAGTAGCGAAGGATCTACGCGAGCAAATTGGTTGCCAGTTCTTTTAATAATCACTTAATAGATTGCGTTTCGAAATAGATTATTTAGATCAACATTCGTTTCTCATCTCTTCAATCCTGCGAACGTCAAGTGATGCCTAGCGCTCACAACCAGCTTCAACACTGACTCATCAGCGAACATCAGAGCAGACCCCCTACACATGCTATTAAATGTAGGCTACGAACAAAATATTCTAAGATATAAAATGTATACCAGTTCAATACAAGCTCTGAGGATACGGGCTCTCCAACGTCCTTCTGGAGTTTGCTGTTCCTTCGGCAACGCCTTGAGGTAAATCAATTCAGGTCCAAACGTCCAGCAGGTGTGAAAGAGTGGAACGTTGTAATTCAACATCTGTAATAGGAAGCAATGTAAATGCTGGAAAATGTCAGATTTGATTAATTAAAAGGATGACGCGGAGCGTTGCTGGGCACATTTGGATCCTACTGGGGAAGGGCCTTCTCTTCTTTCCCAGCACCTTCTTCCTAGTGAAATAGAGTCGGAGTAATCATCTGAGCAGGGCGTTATAGCAAAAGGGGGCCCTTCAGAGAAGGGCTCAGTGGTAGAAGAGGCAAGAACACATACATTTCTGGGGAAGGACAAAAACACAATAACTCAAGGCCCTCAACAATGATCATCGAGAAGAGAATGCGACCCTCGATGATATGCACGGTAGAATTCCCAAGAAGAAGTAACTGTGGTAATGCACTTTAAAATAAGATAATCCCCCCCCCCCTCAACAAAGGTAAGAGTGAATAAGAGTAACAACCATTTTCTCCAGAAGGAGGCGAAGAAAGCTTTGGTCACGAGAAGTAAAACTTTTGGGGAATTCGTCTCATCAGATCTAACAATAAAAAAATCATTCACAACGTTATGTAAAGTCGTTAATGTTTTATAGAAATCACGTGCACTAGGCTTATCCAGTCTTTTGTTGACAATTGGTATTCTGAGAGTACAAGCGCTTGGAAGACACCAATAATTCAAAACCCACCTGTAAATGCTCAAGCACATTCCAGGTATAAATCCACGCCTTGAAAAGATGACCGCTGGCTCTAGAATAGCCCAGAACTTTGAAAATACGATTGTAGTTGGGGCACAGATCACGGTCTAGGGGCGCTATCACTTGAGTTCCTGTTCATACTTGGGTTGAGGGGAATGGGCGACTGAACGAGCGCAAACAAGGTGAATAGCTCTTATATCGTGCTGTATCAGGCAACATATTCAAATCTAGTACTCTAAATAGTACAGGCCGGAGGTACCCCGAAAACATCGAAGGCGAAGGCGTGATTGCGGCCTTAGAGCAGCGGATATAACCTGTGACTTACAGCAGGGATCCGAACCGTCCAATGGGGATTGTGGAAGTTGAAATGTGTGCGTAGGTTCACCATTTGAACAGCTCACATCTCACGAACCGGGAAAGCGTTTAGGCCGGACAGAGTTCTGTAAGGGCCGCGAGTACCAATAGTCTCAATACAACACCCGCAGCTGTGCACCAAAACTGAATAAGAACTAACTGTTGTTACAGAGCGTACGGTTCTGAACAAAAACTTTTAAACTAACCTCTTTCTCTAAAAGGTAACTTTTCCCACCCTGTCACTTTATCTGTGGACAGGCGAAGGCACTTGAGGGACGGAAATTGTTATCTAGTAGACGGCTGTAAAATTGTACATTTGAAACTCACTTCGACCAGCCTGTCCGCCGTTTGGCAGCCTTTCGGAACACCTTCGATAAACTCTTTCGGAAGATCTTCTTTCAGGAATCGTCTGTAGTCAGTTTCGTCGTCCAGCGGGTGGGAAAATACAAGCTCCTTGGTTCTTTAACAAGATATTATTATTGTCAGAGATAAACGTTTTGTTCACCACATGAATTATCGATGTGTTGATGATCATCATAATAACACTACATTATAATGGAATTATATTGAAAGCGAACAGTTCCACCAAATCCAAATCAGGTGTTCAAAACGCCAGAAAGTGGTTACTAAGATTTTTGTTAATTTTCTGTGTCCGCGACTTTAAAAACACAAAACATTTTTGTGATTAACTGTCGAGAGCAGCGCAATAAGTTATCAAAAATTGATTAAAAATTAATTTTTTTCTTTTAGCTTAACCCGTTGGGTAAGGAATACATTGATAACGTTTATAAAAATTATTACATAACGATTTATTATTCTCTTGAACAGCTTGAGCTAGTCCCACACCAACGAGACCCTTCTCATTCAATTCAGCATCGAAAAATACCAGTAAACCATACGAAACATTACCTAATTACAACGAAACGACAAAAACTAAATATTCCAGGCGCATGACGTTGCGAGTTGGGCTGAAGGCTTGGTATGAGACGATGAAACGATTACTTTCCCTGTATTGCCCCGCGAGTTCTTTCAATTGTACCGCCTGACTCCCTTTAAAGGCACCAAGGGCTCGTGGTCTTGTGGTTTAGACAATGGTTCATAATTCTCGACGAAAGTCGAGAATTATGGATGGGAGCTCTGCACGATTGCTGTTAATTTTCGCCTGAGTCAGCGGATCCCCAAACGTCTCCAAACCCCCCTCATAACACAATTAGTACATTTTGGCTCACTGTAATTGCTGTAATTTCACTATGGGCAAGTGCACACATCCGATACTCATACCATTCGACCCAAGATCTAAAAATACTTCGATTAAACTGCAAAAACTGCGTTTTTGTTAATTTATTTCAACCGTTTTTTTGCCATCGCAACCTAGGGCTTCGTCCGATCGGATTGCCGAGCAGGCGGCACAACTAGATACCAAATGAGATTTTTTGGATAACGTTAAAGGTACAAAACGGCCCGGATTGCGGCGGACACTGCAGGAATCCCGATACTTCGAAACGTTATGTATCCAATTTTGAGGGGGGTTATAAAAAACTTTTCCTGATCGAAAACACAGGTGTATTATTCAGAACGAATAATAAACCAAAAGAAGGGAGATGAGATTCCTATTAAGCGTCCCCTTTCGAGGCCTACTGGGTCCCAAAAACCTCGTTTTCCGGGCCGTGCCTGTCTGGTCAGCAGTTCGGCAGTTTTATCTCAAATACGCTGTGTTCGGTATCGTTTTCGAAGTATTTTTAGCTGCCGGGTCGAATGAATTCTCAGAGGTTTACGACTGTGTCTAGGCCGAAAATAGTAAAATCACAGTAATCATAGTGAGCTAAAGTTTAGTAATTGCAAGAACTCGCAGGATAATAGAGTGAAAGTAATCGTTTCCTCATTTCCTCTCCCTCCCGTCAGAGTCCAACCATCCAACTCGTCACGTTGTACCAATTGCCTACGATCGCCTGGAATACTTAGTTTTCGTCGTTTCGTTGTAGTCAGGTCATGTTTCGTATAGTTTACGGGAATTTTCGATGCTAAATTGAATGGGATGGGTCTCGGAGGTGTGAGACTACGTCAAGCTGTGCAAGAGAATAATAAACCGTTGTTATGTAATTTGAATTACTTCCTCCTCGTTCTGTAACTCGGTTTCTTTAGAATTCCAATCAATTTACTTACAGGGTTTGCTACATTAATAAATATTTATTGAACATCCCAACAACGAAAATACCTTACATCATATTACCTTGTCCCCTTTTTTCGACGAGTCTCACTCAATTTCCAAACACCCTACCACACAGCCACCACTGACTGCATTGAAATGATACCTTAACCCATTCGATGCGAGGAAAAAAAGCGATGTTACGCCCCATCCTGAAAATTTTCTTGTATAATATTTGACATCGCGGTTTTTAAAAATTCTCATTATTGTCCCTAATGATGAAAAAATAGAAATCAGGTCATCTGCGCAATTTTTGGCGCATGCCATCATTTGATGCCACTCGTACAGTGGGTTGGGCAGAGTGTGCAAGCCCGCAGCACTGGTTATGCTAACCCTCAAGACGCCTAAAGAAATTACTGTCAAGAACCCCTAAGATTTAGACGAAAAAGGTCTAAAAAATGCAAATATAATGTTTCGGTATTACAATTTATAATGCGAATTTGCCTGGTGTGGTGGTAACGTAAAAAAAAATGAACCATTATTGTACTGCTATAATCATAATTATTTCATTAGTGAAGGACTGTACAATGATGATACAATTAAGTACAGTAGTAGTAATAATTTATTGCTATGTTGGTCATAATTATTTGACTGAAAATAACAATGGAAAATTGAAACGTTATGTACAGCAAAGTGGTAACAATCCTTAAAATATACAAATAATTCAGTAATCCCTGATATGTTTACGACGGGGGGAGGGGGTTTCGTCACCCTCGTGACCCGAAAACCCAGAGATGCTTGCTTCCTCATCAGACATGAGCACATCTAATATCTCCGCAGCGTCAGCACCTGTCATATTCGACAAATACCATAATTTCGCATCAGACTCCTTTTGTTGACAGTGGGGTAAGAAGCGCTTCGTTACATGAAGAGAAATCTATATAAGTAAATAAGTGGAGAGTCGTATATACCTCTTTAGTAGATGGCCAAAAACATGACAGGTGGAGAGTCGTAAATATCTCAGAAGGCCAAACATAAGACTCAAGGTTTTGAAAAATGTGGTCTTACCTGGTCTCTTGCTGCTACCGCCAATGTTGGCCCAAGATATTGAAGGCTGGCTGTCTGTAAGAGTGAAAATAAAATGAATCCTTTTATTGAAATAATTGATGTACTGTCTTATACTATGTACTCCAAAAACACAAACATTCTGAAAAATGGTCTGTGCGTAGTATGTACGTAAGAAGTCACAACCGCGGATGTAAAATGGTCGGTAATAAAAATCTTCTTTCAGGAATATGTTTCAATATGTCAATAGATGCAACAGTAATGTACTTTGCAATGAGGATATGAAAATTTCAAATGATCATTTATTCAGATTCTAGAAAACGCCCATTTTTTCTGACCTGAAATCAGATGCCCTCCATCCGATCCACATGCCTACTATAATTTATAAGAACCGAAAAAAAACAATTTTTTTCTCGTAATTTTATCAAAAACATATATTATTGAGCGTACCTTTATCATCCATCGCGTTTTTTTCTCCAGCTCCTTCACTGCAAATGTTTCCACTGAAAATACTGCAGGCTTCTTCACTGAAAGTAGGTAGTAAATAATATGAAATCCGAAAACTGGAAATTCCATGGTAAATATACCAATTATCAAAATTTTGAGCTCTTCATTTTGAGGTTTATTATTTTTACTGTAAATTTATTATTATCCCACGCAATATCTACGTTGAAATATTACTTTTACACAAGAACAATCGAAAAAACTGGATTGAAATAAGGAAAATTGACTTACCTTCGAATATTTGAGATTTGGAAACGAAAAAATTGCGTGACTGCGTGCTAGACTCTTCCGTGTTGGGTGACTCGCAGATAGTTACTGAAGGACTTGCAACTACGCGAGAAAGGTAAAAACGGACAACCTAACGGTCGGAAAGGTTGGCGAGGGGCGCTCTTATTGTTGGGCATGGCATCGTATGATGCCACCCGTTCGAGACGAAAACCACCATGACATCATATGATGCCATCCGCACTGGATGGGTGAAAGAAGGATATAATCGAATCTCCCCCAGAATATTTATTGGAAAAAGGCGGCCAAAAGGTTAAGGAGAGTATTGCAATCGTGTAAAAAAAAAAGAAAAAAGAGTTTTCTTCAGATATTTACGTTTTGAGGCCTACTGAATCAGAAATACCTAATTTCGACGCATTTTCCGTAGATGTGTTTTAATTTGCGAGAGAACGGCTGATCCGATTGAGCTGGTTTTGTTTTGTTTACGATTTTTTAATACGCAAAAATAAGGTTATGGGCGATTTTCATCGATGGAAAATAGGGCTAGGTGACTCAAATCTACCAAAAATTAGGGAGTTTTCACACTTTTATAGAAAACGGCTGTAACGATTTTGATTAAACTTTCAAATTATCTTCTACAAGTTAGTACCCAACTTTTCCAATGTATAATAATCTCCATGAAAATTCGGTTAACGAAGATGTAGGCCTATGAAGCAAAAAATAAGTTTTTACCCGTTTTGGCACAATGGTTGTAGCAATCTTTACCGAACTTATAGGATGTCTAGTAGTCCACCGAAATAATATGACGCAAAATATTCCTGTGACCGGCCCGCTGCAAGTGGTAAACATCGTGACTGATGCAGGCGCAACAGAAAAGTCACAGTGCGTCATCTTCCTGCTGGCTTGCTGTACGCCAATTCAAGTTCAAGTAAAGGCTATTTAAATAAATCGGTGTTTTTATAAAACCTCTTTGAAGAACTTAACACAACACTTGAGCAACACTCATCACTTAAACGTGCTTCTGGCAGTCCATTGAACAATGATAAAAACTAAGGTGTGTCGAAAATTGTGATTTTTTTGTATATTTCGTAATTTCAAGAAGAACTGCTTCACTGGATTTGATCAATCTTACAGACTGTCTTATAGCAATCTGTACCCATATTTTGTTCTCCGTAACTATTTTTGTATCTATCCGTTGAACGAAAATGTAAGCCACGATTGGTCGGAAAACGAGATTTGTAGAATATTAATTTATTGTTTTTCAAATTTTCTCGAGGATGGCTCTAACGATTTCGATCAAACTCGCAGGGTAGGTACATATTTTACCTCATAAATGTTGGAGTAGAAATGTATTAAACGATGATACAGCATCCGTACATATATCACGGTCGCCAAATTTATGCCAATTTAACCACGCCCCAATCCATTTTTACTTATTGTAAATTATAGGGGTCAGTTCTTCACGTTTGAGGGTTACTGAATGTAAAAACATAATTTCGTCGCAGGGTCGGTTGTGTTGTCAGATTTGCGTGAGAATGGCCAAATAAACACATCCTTTGATTGTTTCGTTCTTTAACTCTTGAGAGCAAGAACAATGTTATTTCACCGATGAAGAGAAAAAGTGATGAAGAGGAAACCAGCTTAAAGTCAGCTTAAAGTGATAACCTATCCCTGCTTCATACCCTGCGTTTCCGAGCCAAGCGCTCGTATTCCTTCCTCTGTGGCATTAACCTTGGATCTAAAACGCTTCGTATTGAACAGTCCCTGGAACTGTTCAACACGTTAGATGGCACCACATAAAATGCCTACAAATCAAACAGCCTAAAAAACTGTTATGGTTATTTTGATCAAACTTTCTATTAAACACCTCAGTTTTAGTCCCCCTGAATACCTACGCAAAAATCGGTTGTAAATACAGGCCTATGAAACTGATTTTTAACTTTTAGTGGGTTACAATAAGTACAAGTCTACATTGTATCATTCTTAGGAAGTGCCTTCAAGAAACCTACGCCCACGTTTAGTTCCTTGCAAGTATTTTTACTTTCTTTGGTTTATGTAGCAGACGGAAAAATTACGCGATCAACTGAAAAAAAAGTTAGTTTTCTTCGAATCCCCCTCCCATGATGATGACCTGGCGTGCCACCCCTACCTCCGCGGTCTTTCCACCACTCAAAAAATCCTCATGGTTTGATCGACTTGTGGGTGCTCAGCCTAAAGTGTTTTCAAGGAGCGAAACCTTTATAACTTTACCTATACGGTGATTCCTCAGTGAAGACACAAGTAGTAGCCACTCAAAAAATAAATTCGTGAACTTTTAGTGTTATGTTTTACTCAGTAAAGGAATGAAAAATAGATTTGATTATTAGCTAACTTCATGAAAGTTAATGAATGTACGTGGGGATGAGAAAAGTTGTGTGATGCCTCGCTCCAGATATTGTTTGAATGGCCCGGGTTTATTTTTCTCAGCTTCTGGCCAAGGATGACCACTGCATCACCAATGGACAGGGGTTCACGGTTCCGAGTCTGCTCTTGCAATCCAATAAACGTCGTACTGTAAAAACTGTGGTTTCAAGCCACGCAAAAATTCCTGGATCGCACGTTGAACCAGTTGCCAGCGAGAGAGGTGAGAAACAGGAACATCCATTAGGCATGGTTCGGGAGAGTAGTGTACTTCCCTCAGCCCTATGTACAGTGAACGATTTTCATCGCTCGAGCAACTAATCAATTATGCTCTCAGCGTTTATGAACTGGAGAGAACTTAGCGTTATATGAAGAAACTGGTTGGCTTCAAAGTTCCAGAATGTATTGGACTGTCCGTACTTATGCCTCAGCTTGCTAGCTGTCAACACGCTCTTTGTATTGGTGAGGTTAGATTCTACTGTTCTGTGAACAGTGTAGCGTAGTGTGTTGGTAAGCGCTGTGAAAAAAGTAATCTATGAAACGACAGTAGGTTCACTAATGGAGTTGATCAGGTCGCTCCTAATTATCATAGGAGCATTGTCGAACCTTGATGGTAGTCCTTTGAACTGCCAGCCAGATTATAGTGAGAACTCTTTATTTATATGAGCGGAGTTTTACAGAAAACCATGCAAATTATTACACAATGGTTTATTATTCTCATGAACAGCTTGACCAAGTATTAGTGCTTCCCCATCCCATTCGATTCAGCATTGAATACTAGTAAACCATACGAAACATGCCCTGGCTACAATGGAACTACGGAAACAAAACGTCTGATGATTTAGCCCCGTCGTCGGGGAAATTGAAACGGGGGCGCTCGAAGCGAAGCCGCCCGTTCAGAGGCGAAAGGGGAGTTGAGTGGCGGCGTTGTTGGGAGGCAAGCGAGCGTGGTTGCTTTTTTAATGAGACGGGCGGGGAGGGAGGGAGTTCAAACGACGAAACGCTGTAGCTCCCGCGTTGTACTGCATTTCGTTAATTTTTTTAACCGTTTTTTTGCCCATTACAACCACGGGCTTCGTCCGATCGGATTGCCGAGATGGCGGGCACGACTATATACCAAATCGGATTTTTGGGCGAAAGAACGAATTTTTTAGACCACGTTAAAGGCACAAAACGGCCCAGACGGCGGACAGCGGACGGACATTGCAAATTTGGAATCTCCATGTCTTGAAACGTAAAGTATCAAATTTTGAGGGGGGGTTGTAAAAAATTTTTCGTGACCGAAAACATAGGGTTATTATTCAGAATGAATAATAAACCAAAAAACTACTAAACTCGATTTTTGTCGAAATTTTTGATATTTTATTGTGCACCATTGAAATTTTACTGGTCTGTCATGTCATTTGGAACTATCCACACACAATGTTTAATTAAAATCCTTAAAGCCGTTTGTGGAAAAAATTGGTTTTTTGATCACAATGAAAACTATAGTTGATTTTGAGCCAATTTTGTTCTTTCCTTTATTTTGTGGTCCCACGTTGCCCTCCACCCCAAATACCGAATTTGGGCTGATTTGATCTGGCCGTTTCGATCGAGTTTTCTCGAATGGTTTTTTTCCGCCTTACGAATGCTAAGGTGCGAAGAAAACTTTTTAGAAACAAGGTAAAAATCGTTTCAGCCGAGGTTAGGTACCTAGTTTCATGAGAATCAACGAATGGTGAGATGTACTCGTATACAGATAAATACGAGCTTCAACGCTATATTTGAAGTCTCAAGCCTACCAACATAGATGTAACTGTAATTCGCTCACAGAAAAATCCAGCATGAAATTCGGCAACAAGTATTGTCTGCGACAAACCAGAAATAACTTTTAGCTTGACGACGTAACTATTAAAATTAATGATACATTTAATCAAATCAAAAGCTAGCAATCAACAAACGTTGCTGTCTACTACAACCCCAGGAAGGGTGTACTTCTACCAATTCCGGAAAGGAAATTTCTCTACTTTTCCGTTAGCCTCAACAGCCCCCTTTAATCTCTTTCAGTCGATGGTTAATCTCGTCATTATTATCGATATAGTCGTGTTATCTCACCATTATTATTATTATTATTATTATTATTATTATTATTATTATTATTATTATCCCTACAATTACTTGAGAGTACAATCACCAAGACGTGGAAGTTACGCATAGAGCTAAACTACACATATAACTAACAAAAACTGAAGTGGAAAATACGAGTGGGATTATTGAATTTCGAGTTTAATTTAACAGTTCGGATTTTACTACAAGTTACAGCTGACTATTAATGTTAAAAAGGTATGGTACCTTTTAAGAGGAGCCAGGAAAGCACCGCTGGGTATTCGACCCTTAAAGTTGGGCCGCTGCGAGTGGAGCCTCCTTATGATCGAAGAAGCTACGCGCCTTGACAAGATCATCTTGCGACTGAATTGACGTCTTCAGGAGCTCGAGAGTTGCGTTTCCCACAGAAGAGGGATCAGAAAAGACCTGGTCGCGGGGAGAAACCGGAAAGGCATAAACTACTGAAAAATGTCCTCGCAGTTTAACTGCCGATGTCATTTACTGCGTTTAAATGCGTCACTTATGAGATCGGGTCTCAAGATACGTCGCTGGAAAACCACTGCAAAACAGGATGTGTATAATCCATGAAAATTCTTCTTACGACGATATTTCATCCCTCTAATCGTTGAGTGTAATGAGAAATAAATGATTATGTAACCAGAACCTGAAAAGAAAATCCGCGAAGGAAAAGTACGTCAACAGCAAGTTTTCAAAACATAAGTAGTGCAGTCCCGTGGACAATCAAGATTCTCTCACGAAGAACTGCTGCAGAGAGGATATTTTCCATGTCAGTTGAGTGAAAAGGTACCCTGTCTCTCACCTTCCAAGCACTAGCTTTCGGATAACAAAGTAACAGTGACCCGCCCTAAATGATTTAGCCGCTATTAAACAGATTCAGACAACTGTTAAAGGAAAAGGCCAGTGAGATTAAATTTTAGAGCTGTATGCGACTTCAGCCACTAACAATTGCAGACCCATCACTCTTTATTCTCCTCTGGGATTACGAACAGGGTACTTTTCTGAGCTAGCTTTTCTTCCTCTTCCGCTCTCTAACCCGTCAGTACAGTATCGCTAAGTCTTGCCTCGTCATCGTCTTCCACTTTTTCCTCCGCATCACCAAGCACTTCAGCGCAGTACCAATTATGGTGTACCTACCTACGTTTTCTTTTAATTATTTCTGGGTAACACCTACCTCAGTAGCTTTCCTCTCGTCCCATGATTGATAGCAGCCTATTAGCGTAGCTGCCGTGCTCCTCCGTCTCGGCACCTACTAATCTTGTCAGTGTACGCACCCTTTATTTGGGCCATTTGCTCCAGTCGTGTCTACCTTAGACACTTCCTGGCCGTACCTCTGCTCTGTATGACAACCACAACCTGCTTAGTTTGCTAGTGTACAAGAGCACGGGCACTCGTTCAACATCCACTGAACTCAGGCAGTGTAGCCAGTCTCTTGGTAGAGGACGCATGTGTAACCATGAGTAGTTCGACCATGAGGAACCCTGTACCACCCTTTGGAGCTTGTTCTGGGTTTCCACATGATTTAACGTTTAGCCGAGTGGTAACTATCAAAAGTACCACCTTTTCAAGCAATAACCTGTTTTGTTAGCTGAGCGAAATGGCTATAAGCTTGCACAGTAGCAGTCAGAGCTGGAAGGTTTGGCTGCTCACCTAGCACCCTTCACTGACTGGAGAACTACAGTGGAGTATTCGTGTACAGTGGAGCAGAGAGGAAAACTCATACACGTAAGGAGAGGATTCCCATCTTGCTTGCTATTTGTCTAACGCCCATTTATATTGCCCAAAGAGCGATTATAAGCCCCTAATGGGCTCTTAGCCTCTCCAAGGCAACACTGACCTTCCCGTTAGTGTCCCTTAACATCAAGGAAGGCCTATTAAGAGCTATCCATAGAAAAAATTTAATCAAAATCGTTAGAGCCGTTTTTGAGAAAAAAATTTGGTGTTTTGATCACTACGATAACTATAGTCAAATTTCGGTGGATTTTGCCCATACCATTATTTTTGCGTCCCATGGTAACCTGTAGGCTAGACATCAAGTTTCAGCTGATTTGGTACGGTGGTTTTCTCTAAAAATCGCGGTAAAATCGATTTCGTCGAAGATTTTGATAATTTATTGTGCTGCTCTCGTCATTTTCCCACAAATGGAAATTTTATGGTATGATTATCTTATTAAGAGCTACAAATATAAAAAATTTAATCAAAATCGTTAGAGCCGTTTTTGAGAAAAAAAAAATTTGGTGTTTTGATCACTATGATAACTATAGTTAAATTTCGGTGGATTTAGTGCATACCCTTATTTTGGCGTCCCATGGTAACCTGCGGGCGAGATATGAAGTTTGAGCTGATTTGGTACGGTGGTTTTCTCTAAAAATCGTTCACATACACACGCACGCACGCACGCACGCACGCACGCACGCACGTACGCACTCACGCACGCACGCGCGCACACACACACACACACACACACACACAGACCATTTTCCCAAATAGTGTTTTTCGGACTCAGGAGGGTCTGAAACGTAAAGATCTGAAGAAAACTCAAAATTTTTTTTCAGCCGATTACATAACTTTCCTTTCTACTTCGTAGAGCCAAGGAAAGTAAAAAGGGGAGAGTCCTCTGCAGGTGAGGACGGAGTCCCCATCAGTCTTCTCCATCTCGGCGAACGAACACAACTCATACGATTTTAATTGATTGATTTTTTTGTGCTGGAAACCCCCAGTGATATTACAGCAGCGTGAAATGATAAACTGTGCGAAAATAACACGAGAAGCTTAATAAATGATCAAAAATGTAGACAAAAATCTATTTTACTACAATTTTCCCGCCGCCAATCCCACTTACATAAATCTTGAACTCTGGGAAAACCATGCAGAACCGAACAAAATGTAGGTACTAGTGATTTGAAAGCACTTCGTGCATTTCATCAAAATCTTCCCAATAAATAGTTTAGGGATACAAAATGTGGATATAGGCTGCTACATGACACTGATGACAATCGGTGAACGTATCAGGTGTACGAAAGGCTGATGTAAGTTATGTGAAGCGTCGCACCAGGTATTTTTCGATAAGTTCTTCCTCAATAGAAGCTCGTCATCTGTCGCCGACCTAGAACTACAGGGGACAACCTGCTCGTCTCACGGGCATTTTTGCGAACTCTAAACTTGCTCATAAAATACCGAGCTTCTCAGATTTACTTAATGCGAATATTCGCCTGCTTCAAAGCCACAAATCCCCTGTCATCTTCTTAAACTCTAACGGGGGCCGTAAACTCTCATAAACATTTCTCATACGTCGACCACCAACATATTTCGAAGGTCGACGTCAACTCAATCAAATCAAACTCCTTTTTACTTTCCTTGGCTCGGTCTTGGTATCGGCAGGAAAGCAATTTTTAAGTTCTCTTCAGATCTCTCCAAGTTTCAGACACTACTGAGCTACTGAGTCCGAAAGACACTGTTTGGGAAAATGGTCTGTGTATGTGTGTGTGTGTCTAGGAACGCGGGACATGGCAACTTCAATGCGCGTCTCTACTTCTTTTCTCTGCAAGACTCCCCATTCTCCACTTCTCATGCCTCCAGTGCGGAGGAAACAAGAAACCACGTGCTGTCCTACTGGAGCTCGTACAACAGTTAGCGACGGTTGTTGTAAGAACAGCCAAACCTGGCAGCATTGACTGCTACTCAGCTAGCCTACGAGTATGACCGTTTCACCCAGTTTGTAAAGAAGGTCATGGCAAGAAACGTGGTCACTGTTGATCGGTGCCTATGAAACTTGCCACCCAGATGGGAAATCAGGTAAAGAACTCCACCCAGATGGTACGGAATTCCCCAGGGGGCATAGTTACGCATGGTAAACACACGGGCAACAGCTATCCACCGGGAGACTGGCAAAGTTACCAAACCTGCCACACGAACGTGGCTGGCCTCTTGCATGATAGCGAAGCAAAACCACAAACTCCATGACAGCCGACTGATTTAACTGTTTCCGATTGATAAGGAAACCGACCTGTGTGTGAACACGATTGAGAGAAAACGGCTTCTTTTCTTTTCTTAAGCGGCTCTAATAATTTTGTTTGATTATTCTGTATGAACAGTTCCAAATGACATGATAGTTCAGTAAAATTTCCATAGTGGTAAGACGAGGAGAGGCGTTTCACTATTTCTAAAAGTGTTTACCCGATAAATCTGAAAAAGTGATTATTATCCATCTCAAAAAAATCGTGTGTCCAGCCTCATTAATTTTCTGTGTACGAATTGCTCAATAATGGTCAGAGCTTGAGCACGAGCAGCACAATCAATTCCGGAACTGTGTAAAAAATGAATCGAATTAGTAGCAAAAGACATGAAGACCAGTGAATTTACATAGAGCTGAGATAGATTATATATGTTTCACTCTACAATTGAGTCTCAATCGCCAAGCCAACCGGTATCTGAAAAGTGATACTTGGCGTGCTTTATGGGATGCTGCCTTGTAGGCCTGGTTGATCTCTGGAACCGCAATGCCAATACTCAGCTTGTGCCAATACTCTCCTATGATTGACTAAGTTTGCAACCCTAGATAACGGGGCCAGTAGACAATCATGCCTAATTAAATGACCTTGTACATCAGGGTTGTGTCACAGTAACACTCTTCCCCAGTGGCCTTACTAAATGACACAAACCTTGCGATGGTAGCGCCTTCAAGGGACTGAAGGTGTGGGCTGAAACGCCATATCCCATCTATATTGACTCCTAAGTACATACTTGAGTTGCTTCTTAATATAGGCAAACTATTTAAGTTCTGAAATGCTGTTCTTCATCCTTGCACAGTGGCAGTTTATACAAAACCAGCCTACCACTAGACGTATTTATGTCAGTTGACTTAGTTATATTTATTAAGGTAGTTCTTTTTCTAGTGAGTCACTTTTGGTCCAAAATCGGTCCGGGAACTCCAAAGATTTTTAGGAGCTGTGAATTTCATCAACAAATTTATAACTTCATACTCAAAGGTCACTTCACATCTTAGAACTCTCCTGAAGAAAAATACTCCATGGGAATGGACTATGGTCCATCAAGACGCTTTTGATAAATTGAAAGCACTGGTCACAGCAGCCCCAACATTGAACATTTTCAACCCGCTAATGCCGGTAGAGCAGCGAAGGGATGGGATGCTGCCTACTTCAGCGAGGGCAACCAGTGGCTTTTGCGAGCAGGAGCTTAACACCAGCCGAGATTAACTATCCACAAATAGAAAAAGAAATGGCTAGTCTATGCCTATCTCTCTCGCGTTGGCATCAATACATTTATGGTCACAACGATGTAACCATATTTACCGACCATAAACCACTTGTCAAAATTATCGAGAAGGATATTTATAAAAACACGGCCAGGCTTCAACGTATGCAGCTATTTACATTGAAGTACAAATTCAAGTTAAAGTACTTGCCTGGAAGCCAAATGTTTATGGCTGATATGTTGTCACGCGCCTTTTTGAAAGAGACAGGCCAAGAAGTGGATATGAACCCAGTTGTTCATTCTATAGAGGAATATTTACCAATTCCTCGAGAGGAAATTCTCATGATGCAGGAACATACTACAAACGACAACTGTTTGAAGAAAATTTTAAATTTTATTCGTGTGGGATGGATGGGAATTGATCGCAAGTTACTCCCCGCCGATCAGAAACTTTATTACGATCTTAGAAATTCTCTGTCGGAAAGGGAGGGGATAATTTTCTATGAAGACAGACTTGTGATCCCCAACTCACTTCGTCTGTACATGATGCGTCATATCCATTCACAGGCTCATATGGGTATCAATAAAACTGTGGCAAGAATACGCTCGATCATGTACTAGCCTAACATGGCAAGTAATGTTGCTGAATATATCGGATTATGTGACTTATGTCAAACTTTTCAAAACGAACAACCCAAGGAACCATTAATCCAAACAAATACTCCTCAGCTTCCATTTCAAACCATTGGCATGGATATAGGGGAATACAATGGTTACACTTTTTTCGTAATTGAGGATTACTTTTCGCGATGGCTGGAAATCATAGAATTAAAAACGAAATCAGCCCGAGAGATTGTAGACTAACTAAAATCAGTTTTTGTCACTCATGGCATTCCAGAATGTATTCGATGTGACATCAATCCTTTCAAAAGTGAAGAAATGAAGGCTTTTTCAAAACAGTGGGGATTTAAATTAGTTACATCAAGTCCGCTATACCCAAAGTCTAATGGTTTATCCGAGAAAGGCGTGGGAATTGCAAAAAAGCTCATAAAAAAGTGTTCCCACTCCAAAACCGACTTGAGAAAAGCACTTCTCGAATACCGAGTCACCCCAGTTACTGGATTGGATTATTCACCGAGTGAATTACTGATGGGAAGAGTTCTGCGAACAACAGCGCCAGCGACAGCGGAAAAACTCAAACCGAAATGGCTTGATGAAAATGCAAGGCAACGCATGGAGGTTCTTAAAAATAAGCAAAAACAGACCTACGACGCTCACGCGCAAATTGCCCCAGAATTTGCAACTGATCAGTGTACATGAGATGGGGAGATCAGTGGAAGAAAGGGGTCGTCTCGTCTAAAGTACCAGAACCCAGGTCGTACATTGTCAGTATGGATGGGAAAGATTACCGTCGGAATTCTACTTTTCTAAGACGGAGGAAAAGTCTAGTCACGGACTTATCAATTAAACCTATATCGACTTTGCCTTCCAATCTTCACCCTGCGTCACCGAAGAAAAAACTTCCTACATCAATTGGGCCAGAGAGAGTTTCACAGCCAAAAAGAACAAAACTCTCATCACCAGAGAAACCACCATCTGCATCACCTCTGAAGAAAGATGGGGCTGGACCCATAATTATGCGCTCAGGACGCATCGTGAGGAAACCTATCAAACTTACCATTTAAACTACAATATTTCTTTAATAATTTCAAACGTGAGCAGACTTTTGTAATCATTTCGAACAACTTTTATTGTGGCTAGGCTAGAATGAAATATGCTTTTATTTTGTAGCCCAGGGAGCATTTCTTTGATTTTAGAACTAATTGATTTTATAAATTTTGAAAACAATAATTTTCAGCTAGAAGGAGAGACGTAACATCAGGCGCTGTCTATTGTATTTCATGGTTATTAGTAGCAGTGCCTCGATCGCTCTCCAGTTGGCGTTACTACTCGTATCATGTTGAGACCTTTCATGGAATTAAAAACCAGTCGTTAATCCGAGCTTGATTGTTCTCATTCTCCCTCATAAACATTAATATTACATTTATACCTCACGATCTGTCTTTCAGATTTTCTTTTCGTTACTCACTGTCTTATGTCGGTGGGGATGTTGTTAATTGTTTAAAATATTGTAAACTAGCACTCAAAATATAAAATCTCTTTATTCACAAGTTATTCTTAAACAATATGCATTTACAAGATATTCTCCTATGTGCGTTTGTTCTAAAAGCGGATGCTTCAGCTCCCCTTTTCGATTTATCAGTCACTCGCCCTTAACAATCTCCCACCAGCCAGTCGAGCAAACTTTGGCATGCTCTTTCCATTCCAGGGTGGTGTAGATCATTAATGATTCGTTGACAATCAATGCCACGCTGCTTTACATATTTTATGTATGCGCCGGGAATGTCAACAGCGTCGTACAATTTCCAGACTGTTTCATGTTTCGCGGGGTCGTTGGAGCCGCAGCATTCCTGTAAAATGAAGAACAGGAACGGTGAACCAATTAAAGAATTAGTTATCAAAACACATCGAGGATATGAGCAGTTGTGAAACAATGTTAATCATGGTATTTTTGGAGACAGCAGCTTTTCACTGAGCTGAAATCAAGCGGCACTACGCTCTCCGTTTACTAAGCGAAGTGTGGACTCCTCTCAAACTGGACTCTACTTCCCAGTACCGGATGTTGCTGGACTGGAAGTAAATGCGTGAGGCTTAAATTGAGCCACATAGCCTTTATCCCGCAAACCCAACCCATGCTTAAACCTATACCAAGACCAGTCTTAGTGGGGAAAGTGGTGACGTGGCATGACCAAGCGCCCCCTCCACCACCAACTCGCTCATGGCGGTTGATCGTATCATGATAAAGAGGAATCAGGCTGGTCTTCCTTTGGAGGCCGACTGGCGCTCTTGCAAACGAGGAGGGGACTCTTGCCAATGGGTTCCCCTTCCTCATTTATGCCCTTCCTATGCCACGGGGAAAAACCTAATACAGCCTCACTACTCTCTGCTGCCCATTCAGGAGAGATTACGATTTCCATGTGAGAAGTAGGAGAGGTCGGGATCATAGTGTTAATGATGCTGGCTGCCGTGCCTGTGGTAACCAGTTTGAGTCATTCAATCATGTAGTGGATGTGTGTCATTGTCCTCATAGGAGCCCCTCCAGCGTCATTCAGTTGTGCAAGCACGTTGCTGGTGCATTGCTATCTGAGCGCTTAGAAGCGGAGATAGGGTGACACGACTCGGTTGAGAGAGCTCTGACAACCTGTGGAGCAACCATTATAGGTCCTCTATAGAAATATCTGGTGCGTTGCTACACACAACTTTCCTTAGCTCTACGCCAATTCACTTGTGTACATGGCCTTTGAACTTGGTCAAACAACACGTCACAGCAGCAGGAAACGGTAGCGCCTGCAGTTCTGGAATTTATTGTGCTTCTCGTACTCATTCCAGAACCTTTATTGAGCAATTGGTACACAGAAAATTATTGAGGCTGTAAACACGAATTTTTTTGAAGAAGGATAGTAATCACTTTTGCAGAGTTATTGGGTAATAACTGTTAGAACTGGTATTAAGCGAAACGGCAGTAGTTGAAATTCAGGAATTTCTGGAGTGAGCCCCATGTATCTCATGAGCGTTTTTAAACACTCACCCTATAGGTATATGATTGGACTATAATACCGATTTTTTTTTAACATTCTGCGAGAATTCCAGCGGAGTTTATAGGGAAAAAACTGCGCGAAAAACGCTTTTGGTCGAAAATTTTGATAATTTATTGTGCTGCTCTCGTCATTTTCCCACGAATGAGAATTTTTTGGTATCATTGCCTCATTGAGAGCTATCAATATAAAAAATTTAATTAAAATCGTTAGAGCCGTTTTTGAGAAAAAAAATTTGGTGTTTTGATCACTATGATGACTATAGTTAACTTTCGGTGGATTTTGCCCATACCCTCATTATTGCGTCCCATGGTAACTCGTAGGCTACACATCAAGTTTCAGCTGATTTGGTACGATTGTTTTCTGTAAAAACCGCGCTAAAATCGATTTTGTCGAAAGTTTTGGTAATTTATTGTGCTGCTCTCGTCATTTTCCCATAGATGGGGATTTTATGGTATAGTTGCCATATTTGGAGCTACTAATATAAAAATTTAATCAAAATCGTTAGAGCCGTTTTTGAGAAAAAAAATATTTGGTGTTTTGATCACTATGATAACTATAGTTAAATTTCGGTGGATTTTGTTCATACCCTTATTTTGGCGTCCCATAGTGACTACTGGGCTAGATATCAAATTTGAGCTGATTTGGTACGGTGGTTCTCTCTAAAAATCGTTCACAGACACACATACACACAGACACACAGACCATTTTCCCAAATAGTGTTTTTCGGACTCAGGGGGGTCTGAAACGTAAAGATCTGAAGAGAACTCAAAATTTTTTTTTCAGCCGATTACATAACTTTCCTTTCTACTTCGTAGAGCAAGGAAAGTAAAAAGGGAATGTAGAACAGGTATTAGCAGTAGTGCAATGTGGCTCAGGCTGAGTCTGCTGCATCAATGATTTGCTGAAAACCCTCCTTTTGAAGGCGGTTCCCAGTGCCAGATGGAGCTGTAGCTCAAGATGCAGAAACCCAGAGGGCGGCAAGGGGCTGATCAAGGACCCCCTGAACGAGCCAGACATCCCAGTCCAATAAATCTCCTGAGCAATATACTAAGGAAGGCTGAGCGAACAATCTCCAACCTCCTTAATGCATTCAATGACTGTAATAGGTCGAACAGTTCCCCAGGCACTGGAAGTTTGATGGTGTCGTCACTATTAAATATCTGGTGCGTAGCAACACACAACTTTCCGCCACCCCTTTAAGTTCGAACACCAACAACATATGCGGGTGCTATATCTTCGTTCAACGCATTTCTACAGAAACATTTATTCAGAACTAAATGTAGGGACTCGTTAGTTGAAAGTACTCCGAAAGTTTGATCGAAATCGTTAGAGCCGTTTTGAGAAAATTGGAATTCCGATAAATCAATATTCGACAAATCTCCTTTTCTGAGTTAACTTGGCTTATATCTCCGTTCAACATATATATACAGAAATAATTATAGAGAATGAAATGTTGGTATGGGTGACTAAAAGACACTCCATTAGAATTTATCACATCTGGTCAGAAGTTACCCTGGAATTTACGGAAATGTTCGAAAAAACGTTATTTTCGACACATTTTCATTTTTATCTCTGTTCAATGGAGTGTCAGAGGAACATTTATTGAGAACAATATGTAGGTATTAACTATTTGAAAACATCTTGTGAGTTTGGTGAAAATCGCTTGAGTCGTTTTGCCAAAAAGCGTAAAACCTATTTTTGCTTCATAGGCCTATATCTCCGTTCACCGTATTTTCATGGAGATATGTATAGAGAAGAAAAGTTAGATATTGATTGGTAGGAGATAATTTGAAAGTTTAATCAAAATCGTTAGAGCCGTTTTTGAGAAAAATGCGAAAAACCCTAGTTTTTGGTACATTTCCGTTCCCCCCCCCCTTCCTATCGGCCGAAATCGCCCATAACCTTATTTTGGTGTCTACAAAAAATAACGAACAAAACAAAAAGAACCAGCTCAATCGGATCAGCCGTTCTCCGCAAATCGAACTACAGACACACACACACACAGACATACACAGACATACACACAGACATACACACGGACCTCTCTCCGAAATTAGGTTTTTAGACTCAGTAGGGTCTGAAACGTAAAGATCTGAAGAAAACCCAACTTTTTTTTTGGGCCGATTACTATACTTTCCTTCCCTTCGGGTAGCGGAAAGTAAAAAGGGTGGCGATCGCCATAGGTCAGACCCTCGATCGATGGAGACTGCTCAGCCTTCTTACCATATTAGCCAACACGTTAGAGATCTTGATGTTGCAATCCCTCGAAGGAGTCTGCTTCACAGGCAGGCAATACGGGTGTACTAACGGAACATCATTGTTGAAACTCGCAACGTTTCTCTGGAGGCACCGACTAAGTACGTTGTAGCAGTTCTCATTGATATCAAAGGAGATGGCCTGCCCTCCTCAATACACTTAAAGGTTTTCTCAGAGGCTCATGGAGACTGACTGCGAGCCATATGCCAGTGGTGCGAGGACATCAAGTTACCGGTGGCTGAGGAGAAAACCCAGTTCGTCCTCTTGAAGGGAAAAGTAAATAGCCAACCGACAATACGCTTTGGCTCCCAAAAGATCCTTCTAGAGACGCAAATCAAGTGCTTAGGAGTCAGTATAGATGAGAGGTGGTATTTCAGCCAACAATAAGTAAGGCCACATGCGGAGTGTCTACTGCCCCGTTGTGTGGAGTAGTAAACTCACAGTCAATCAAAATAAAGTATTGGCCCAATCCAAGAGAGGCGCCTCCTGTGGATCATCAAGGCCTATAAGAGTATCACAGCAAGCTTATAACCAATTCGCCCAGTTTGCGAAGATGGTTATGGCACAGAGACATAGTCACAGTTGATCAGTCCTTTTAAAACTTGTCACCCAAGGAAATAGTTGTATCAGGTCGCAAACCAGATTAAGAACTCCTCCCAGATGGTATGGAATTCTTCAGGGTCATACACACAGACAGCAGCTTTCCGCTGGGAGACTGGCAAAATGACAACGCTTTCAATAACGCTCATAAGATAAATACTAGCTACTCAAAACATTCCGGAATTTCAACCGCCGTTCCACAAGTATCATTTCAAATAGTTTCTACCCGATAACTCTGTAAAAGTGTTTATTAACATTCTCAAACAAATTGTGTCCACAGCAGTCAATAATGGTCGTGGCATGAGTACGAGCAGCACAATAAATTCAGGAACTGTAAGCGCTACTGCTTTCTGTCACCGTGAAGTTAGGTTTTACCGAGTTTAAATGAACTGAGTGAGAATCAAATTGAATCAGTAGATAAAAGCCATGAGAACAAGTGAAAATACGTGTCTTTGCTAGGAAATAGATTTCACACCCCGAAATTTCCATCCACGTTTCGTAAATCGTGCCGGATACTCTTCTACATACCAGAAACAGTTTTTTCTGTTTGTCGTCGAATAAAGATTGTGCAGTGGTGCTCGCCCACGTAGTCCCTCCATTCACAATATCGAGAGATGGCTTTCCAGTTTGCTCGGGAGTGCAGTAGTAATCACAAAAGTCGTCCTGAAACGCAAATTCAATTCTTTACTACGTGTCATGTTTGAATCTGGACAAAGATACAATTACGAAGCGTAAGATTTGAGATTACCGAGTTCTCCAGAAGCTAGTTGAGGATGTGTTAGCTAGCAGATGGGTTTTTGGCACATTGCAGTCTACTTTTGTACTTCAATGAGCTAAGGAATGCAAACCTACTTTACTTTGGCATGTTTTCGGTTTTATTTCCGTTCAGCGGAATGGCGAATAGCTCATTACCAGCTCACGGTACCACGGTTAGCTACTACAAGAATACATTCCCTTTATATCCCAATCTAGTGAAGTACCCCATCAATTATGGCAAAGTGTAAAGGGCAACTTACCCAGCCTTGCAACAATTCTCCCATGATGGAGTAGATTTCTTCGACTTTCTTTTGAAGGACGGGGTCACGGATTCCCACCTAAATGACGAAAAGTAATTGTCATTTCAACAGTGAATAAATGGTGAAGCACCTGTGAGTGATGCTGAAATTCTAGTTAGTCTTCAAAGTTTAGCCTGGCGTTACTGTGTAAATGTTTGTAGGTGTTGAGGTAAATGTCTCAAGTTTTCGATTAAGCGTATGGTTGATGTACACACACTCGCCTCCATAGGTTGGCAGTGAACTGTGAGTGAGCGCTTTCGGTGTGCACAATGAAACTTAGAAAGTACGAACACAAGGCCAGAAGTCGATGTTTTCAAATAGAAAGCGCCCGCCACAGAAAACCCTCATGGAAGATGTACTCACCCAACAGGCACATTGAACTTAGTAAGATATGTATTTAAACCACCCTCTTGTTTTCTCCTCCTGGGGGCTACAGAGACTGTTTGTCACTCGCTGTGTGTTGTTAGCTGAGTTGTAAAAGAAGACTCTCATGTTTTGGGTGAGGGGAAATAAGAGGACATGATCTTAATATCGACGTTTTTGAACTCTGCATTTTGTACATCATACATGATGCTCAACAAGGTAATTACACTTTTCGGACTGCCATGAGTTTTGACATGAATTCACCCTCAAGTGTTATCACTAATAATTTAGGTGAATTGAGCGATTTGATTGTCGAATCAAGTAGGGATAAAGAAACAAAATATCTGCGTAGCAACACACAATTTTCGCAACCCCCGTAAATTCGACGAACTGCTATACATACATCTTCGTTCAACGCATTTCTACGCAAACATTTACGGAGAACAAAATGTAGCGGTTAATTAGTTAAGGGTACCCAGTAAGTTTGATTGAAATCGTTAGAACTGTTTTTGAGAAAATAGGAAAGACGGTAAATTGATATTCGACAAATCTCTTTTTCTGAGCTATCGTGGCTTATATTTCCGTTTAAAAGACCTTTACAGAAGTAATTAAGGTGAAAAAAGTGTGGTAATGGCTTGCTACAAAACACTCAGTAAGATTGATCAAATCCTGTGAAGCAGTAACTCAGGAAATTACGAAAATGTCCAAACAAACATTATTTTCGCCACATTTTGATTTTTATCTCTGTTCAATGGACTGTCAGGGAAACATTTATTGAGAACAATATATACGTATTAGTTATTTGAAATAACCTTGTGACTTCGGTGAAAATCGTTTAAGCCGCCAAGTCAAAAAGTGAAGAAAAAAAACCTATTTTTGCTTCATAGGTCCTTATCTCCGTTCATCAAAGTTTCATTGAGATGATTATAGAATATGTTTAGAAAAAATGTGTGATATTAACTAGTAGAAGATAATTTTAAAGTTTAATAAAAATCGTTAGAGCCTAGTTTTTGGTACTTTTTAGTCCCCTACCTCCCTTTTCAATCGATAGAAATCGCCCATAACCTTATTTTCGCGTCTATAAAAATCACAAACAAAACGAGAATGAACCAGCTCAATCGGTTGAGGTGTTGTCCCGAAAATCGAGCTACAGATTTTTTTTCTTCTAAAGCTAATGGGTCAGTGGTACCCAAAAAGGAGAAACTAAATAAATAAAATCAAGAAAATAAGTAGAGCGCCCAAATCTCCACTGGCTCTTGGGATAGAAGGATTGGGATGGGGAAGGAAAGAAGGATAAGAGGATGTTCCTTGCTAGAGCGACCACCAGTTTTGATGCACCCAGCCGACGCATGTCCTCTGCACTTTTCTTGCATTACACACCGTGCCAGGACACTTCCATACGAAGATCCATTCCGTCTATATTTGCAATTCATGGCTTGCCAAGTTAGCGCAAGATCCTGGCTGCCAGATACTACCTGCAGGACCAACCTTAGTTCTTGTCCAGAGTCAACCCAGTGGTGCCGCTCACTCTCCAACTTCCAGTCCTCAGATGATAACGCACTAGCGGGCACTTACAACATTATGATTCCAGCCTCTTATACACATCATCGCTGTAGGCTATGACGCAACATGAACGGCGTGATAGTGCCAGTAATCTCTTCCATGGATGCCCTTTGAAGCCCACTCCACCTACGCGGAAGAGTAGGGGGAGTCAGGACACTGCCCGAGTTCCACTCCATTAACCGAACCATGCAGAGCAGCCGTAAACTCCGAAGTCTTACTGGGCTTAGGGGCTGATAGAGTAGCAATGTCACACCACCTCAGCTGTGTTGCTTGTTCGTTGGTTAGAAAAAGTTAAAGGCTTTAAAGCTATTTTTCCCGTCATAAACACTGCTGTACCCAACTGTCGTTAGAGAGATCGAGCAGTCATGATGGGGATTGAAGTTAATCAGAACTTGCATACTGAATGAATAGCCAGAACAGATCGTGGACAGTATGAAAGTGTTTCAAACAAGAAGAAATGAAATTATCCTAGAAAATAGCGTTCTTATGTGGAAGAATCAGAAAAGTTAAAATCTGATATTCTCTGGATACTTCATTGTGGATATCCAGCTACAGCTGCAACGCGGAGGATAGCAACCACTCGCTTGTTCGTCAAGAGATGCAGACCATGCCAGGAGAACCAGGACAACGTTGAAGAAGTTCCACTATACTCAAGGAATATTCCAGAGTGTGGATATTGATTTACCACGTCCATTCGATGGATATGTGTGGTTAGTCGGAATTGACGCTATGTCTAAATGGGTCGAAGTCGATATCGTGAAAACAACATCGTCATCAGTCACAAACCGCAGGGTCTGAATTTGGTTCAGTAAATACGGAATTTCTTCTGACGTTGTGACAGAAAATGGGCCACAGATCATTTCATCTAAATTCTAGAAGTGTTTAAAACAACACTCAATCCCAAAAGCAACGGTTTGGTTGGACGTTGGACATTGAAACGTCGGTATTAGGCTACTAAGCCGGAGCAATGTGTTACTTAGATATAGGAATGCAATCGGAAGTTTTTCTGGCAGAGAACTGTCTTCTGTTTTGAATAATATAAAACCAAACACAAGGAAAGAAAAGGAGCGATAACTGTGGAAACAACAATTGATAATGGTAAGAACAATGACACGAATCCTTAAGTTCCCATCTGCGATTCGAAATGGGAAACCTGAGAAATTTGCATGCGTCTCACAATTGACATTATTGTGTTCTATTCGAGGTTGGTTCTGAACTTCCACGTTTTGAGTTTTCAAAGCATCTTGCGCTACTACGAGCGGTGTTAGTCTTAGTGATCTTCGAAATACCTTCGATTTGGCATTAACCTTTAGAGGGAGGCGACTCGCCTGAGCATTGAGTTAGTAGCTTAGATAACTTACGTTCAGCATCCCGATGCCAGCCTGTATACTCATCACACTTCCTGCCTTATATTTGCTGATGTGCAGGGCAGCTTCGACGCTCTTATCTTTACTTTTTCCTTGTCCATAGACGTCCAGCATGCACCCAATAAGTCCTTCAAAATCCGTCTGCAAATGATGATATTATTTGGTATGAACAGAGAAACACACGCTCATGCAAAAACCTCGGAGATTATATCCCAGTCTCCACTGCATAGCATGATAAGTACCTCTGCCTGGCTAATGAATCCCGTCCCTTACTGCTCTCAAAAGCTGGTTTTCTGAGACCGCTTTGAAACTAACTGCCCCAAAGCTTGTGCTCCTCAGTCTGGGGAGAGAAAGTATGATGCTATGTAACCTATTCACTGGACACTGTCCACTAAGCTACCACCTGGCCAAGATAGGTAAGCCAAAGGTACAGAGTTGCAGATTCAGCGAGACGTAGCTGCACTCAGCGGTGGTTTCTTCAGTGAAGCTAATACAACATTCAACAGTCTCCCATCGTGCATTCAACATCCGCTTAAACTATTCTGGTTGATTATATAAGAGAGTTTTCACAGAAATTGTCTAAAAAGCAATATAGGTTTCGAATGGCTCAACAAACACATTTACTTCTGTAAAGTATGTTACTCACTTGTATCATTGTGTCCAACATCTCCGTGTAGTACCTCGTACCTTGAAAGTGTTTTTTTATGAGATAGTAAAGCATTTGATTCAACAACATTCCTCCGCAAAGAGCTCCTGACATCCCGTTGGGAGCGGCGTCTCTCCAAGTTGGTTTCCCTTGACGGCAGGTGGATTCGTCCATGATGTCGTCTAGCAACGCTACGCTAGTATATCTCTGAAGAATACAAAGGGTTGCGTGATCAAAATCGTTGGAACCGTTGTTAGGAAAATTTGACATTTTGGTTCTCGCCAATATAATATTACCATCTTCACAAATAGTTTTGGCTTACAAATGGGGGTATATGTTGATTCATGACACTCCGATAAAAACTATTGCATGTAGATGGGGCTGAGAAAAGTTGTGTGATGCGTCGGACCAGATTAATTTCTTACAACTCCTTCCTCCGCTTCCACAAAATTTTGCCAGGCTTGCTGTTTGGGGGTTTGATGGCGCGATGAAAAGCCTTCTTCCCCTGAACGAAGGCAGTTCAGAGTGTGGCTCTGGCATCAGGGTCACGAGGCCGTTAGTATACCCTTCTGGCGCTAATTAACACATTGCTCGAGGGGACTTCGACCATCATGTGCTTCTGTTACTCAAGTATAGAGAGCCCCACAGAGCGCAGTGCTGTGTGTGATGCTAATGTCCACCTCTTCGGGTGACGCAGCTTGCACGATTACGTCAGTATTCGCTTTCTAATGCTCTGGAATGTATTGCCGACTTATTATATAGACTGTGAGGGCAGCTGTGACATCTAAGCTCACCGTAGATCGGCTCAGTCATGGGGGTCGATGCCAACCAATACATTGTACTTGGTGAATAGATGTATGCACGCCTCACCCACACCATCCACGGTTGGGGTACCCCAAAGTGGTGATTTCTCGTTATTATCGGCACAGATCAAATGGAACTAGCAAACTTCAAGCAGGCCCCCAACATATGCTATTAAAGGTAGCCTACGAACAACATATTTCTAGGCTTAAAACATACCAGTTCAATACAAGCTCTAAGGATACGGGCCCTCGAACGTCCTTGTGGAGTTTGCTGTTCCTTTGGCACTGCCATGAGGTAAATCAATTCAGGCCCAAACGTCCAACAGGGGTGAAAGAGTGGAACATTGTAATTCATCATCTGTAACAGAAAACGTAGTAATGCTCGATAATGTCATCTTCAGATGGAAAACAAGATTTGATTCATTGAAACCATGGCATGTCTTTTTTGACCAGGGTAGACTTTAATGAATCTCGAAGATGGGTTTTACTTTAAAACGAACTTGTAATTTGAACAGTTGGAATATCACAAGATTTGAAGACTTAAATGTTCAAGAAGAAATGACTAGAAGGATATATTTGAGTATATAAGCGCGTATATAACTGGTGAACGAACGTAGGTGAATGAGTTAGGGAGGAGATGTCTGCTGTGGTGAGGAACCTAAAATTGAGGGATCGAAAAGTCCAGGACAGGGGAAATCCTTTGTTCGTTGGAAATAGCTGAGGAGGTGGAATTTCCATAGGTTACAAAAGGGGTTGAAGACCTAGGTGTTTGGGAAAACGATGACTTTCCGTAGGGCCAGGGGGTACCATTAAGTGCTGACGTTCTGAGATTTAAAAAAAACCATCTAATTCGGCTTGTGCCGAACAATCTCAGTCCTGCAGCTGTATTTACACCACCCTCAGGGTAGGGTCCTCCCACCACAATTGGATAGTATTCTGAGACTGGTAGTATGCCAAGTACCCAAAACCCACTAGTAAACGCTCCCGCACATTCCAGGTAAAAATGTACGACACTAAAAAGTGGTCGTTTGCACCAGAATAGCCCAGAACGTCAGAAAAAGGTTTGTTTAGTTGAGGGGTAAAACAAGTCACATGGGTTGTGACATATTCAAACCTAGGAGTAAATGCCCGATCTCGTAGGGCGAGACTTCGTTCCGTTCTATTTAAACAGAGAACACGTGAAGGTACTTGACGTACGGAAGTTGTCAAATAGACGTCTGTAAAATTGTTCATTTGCAACTCACTTCAACCAGTCTGTCCGCCGTTTGGCAGTCTTTCGGAACATCTTCAATAAACTCTTTCGGAAGTTCTTCCTTAAGGAATCGTCTGTAGTTTGTTTCGTCGTCCAGCGGGTGAGAAAATATGGCCTCCTCGGTTCTGAAACAAAATCTTATGATTGCTAGGGAGGGACACTGCTGAAGTCAATGCGTTGAAGAGGAAGCGAGTATTACGAGTATTATTATGATAGCATTACATTATAATAGATTATATATATTAATTTAGTGTTAACTGGTACTGGTTTGTTAATTACTTTCTCGTTGTTCTGTTACTCGATTTTCTTACCACTTTACTCAACTTGCCCGCAAGTTTTACTACATTAACAACGAAACACGATTTTCTGAACGTTCATTGAAGCGCCCAACAAGTTTAACGTTAATCCCTCACATCGTGTATTTCCATCCACTTTTTCATCGAGTTTCCAACAATTCTATAGAATTGTCACACCGCATAGCCAAAAAAAGTAATAAAAATCGCTGGATCTACGTGTGGCTAAGGGATGTAATGTGATATAATGCACCAAATATTTATTTTTTTACTTCTATTTCTTGAAGAAGCGTACTTACGGTAATGAGCCGTTTTCGCCGACAGACAATGGGGCGATGCAGTCAGTGCTACAACATTAACGCCTGCTCCCAGCCTGAGGACCACTTGATAGTTCAATTGCCAAGACGTGGAAATTACTGAACTAGAACCCACAAATAACTAACAGAAACTGTTGAATTGCCAAGACGTGGAAATTACTGAACTAGAACCCACAAATAACTAACAGAAACTAAAACGGATAATATTAGCGGAGCTGTCGCATTTGGAGGGCAACTTTTTTGGCTAGGAAAGGCCATGCACAAGTGTTGCTGCTCGATTTCGGAAAGTCCCATAAGAACTCATCACAGCGAGTGAAGGGGGGAATACTTTTTTCAAATTAGTCACAAGAGGCTTAATTGATTTGTTGTAGAAATATTGACATTGTTCTATTGAGGGTTGTTACATTTCAATGACGTGGGAACGTAGGTTCAGGAACATTATGTGTAACCTCCGACTAATCCTGAACAATTCTGGTTTTAAGTAGCTTCAATATAAATCACAGCTGACTAACAATTGTAAAAAGGTCTGGTACCTTTTAAGAGGAGCCAGGAAAGCACCGCTGGGTATTCGACCCTTAAAGGTGGGCCGCTGCGAGTGGAGACTCCTTATGACTGAAGAAGCTACGCGCCTTGTCAAGATCATCTTGCGACTGAACTGACTTCAGGAGCTCAAAAGCCGCGTTGCTCAGAAAAGAGGGATCAGTGCAAATGTGGTCGCGGGGGGAAACCAGAAAGTTATAAGCTACTGCAAAATAGCGATTGAGCTGCCTATATCATTTGCCGATATCATTTTCATTTGACACTTCTGATATCGCGTCTCACGGTGCTAAGGAACCGCCATAGGCGAAACAGGATATATAAAATCCTTGAAAGTTCCCACCGCGGTCTTTTGTCCCTCTAATCATTGAGAGTAAATGAAAAATAAGGGATTCCGTAACCAGTACGTCCACAGCGGGAATTTAAGAACATAACGCTGATAAGTAATGCAGTTCCGTAGACAATCAAGATTATCTGACGAAGGACTGCTGCTTTTCCATGGCCAGCTGAGTGAAATAGGTACTCTGTCTCTCTCTTTCTAAGTACTAGGTTTCAGATGACAAAGAGCAGTCAAACAGATTTAGACTGGGACGGTTCTTAGTAATTCACAACGTATAATTCTGATCGAATGTTCATTCTGAAGAAAACGTTGAAGGAGAAACTCAGTAATGTTGAATCCTAGAGCTGTATGCAGTTTCAGTCACTAAAAACAAAGGACGGACAGAGTCAGTTTGTTCGAGTGCTGCTTTCCTCAGAGAGTGCCTGGTCTTACCTCTGCTGCACACAGCAATCATTACTCTATAAAGAAGTATACGTATATGTATTTTTATCTCATATTGACTGTTCCTCAATACTCACACAGGAGTCTTGCGAGCTATTAAGAGGGCTACATCAGTTGTTTATGCACGCCATGCCAGTTACTGCTAGCATAGACACTCGCCCAGCATCCTCCAATCCTTGGGATCTACTCAGGTACGGCAGTGAGTATCCTGCTAAAAGACCGTGGTGTAACCATGAGGAGATATGACCAGGGTAGATTACGTACCATTGTTTTTACTTAACCTGGTGCAATTGTCAAATTTATACATCAACTGTGACCAATTTTTTCTTTCCTTGGCTCTGCAAAGTAGAACGGAAACTTATATAATCGGCTGGAGAATAATTTGAGTTCTCTTTGGATCTTTATGTTTCAGACCCTACTGAGTCCGAAAAAAATTATTTAGGAACGCCATGGGATTCCAAAATAAGGGAAAACTCACTATAGTTATCGTAGTGATCAAAAAACCAATTTTCCCCCCTCAAAAACGGCTCTAACAATTTTTTATATTGTATTAGGAGAGCTACTAAAATTCAACTATATAAAACTCCCTAAAAGTCCCATTTGCGGAGCATGACGAGAGCAGCATAATAAAATACTGAACAATTTTAACGCAGTTTTTCCCTAAGAACTCCGCTCAAATGTTACTGAGATCTTCAGAAAAATTCAGAGCAAGTATAGTTCCAGCGCGATAACTCTGGAAACATGATTGTTATCCTTTTCAAAACAATTGTGTGTACCACTTGCTCAATTACAGTCGTGGCGTGAGTATTATCAGCACAATAATTTCCGGAACTGTAAGCGCTTCGGCTTTCTTTCGCCGTGAAATGATGTTTTACCAAGTTCAAATGAACTCAATGTAAAATAAAATAAACACAGTTGACGTAGAGCTAAGGAAAGTTGTGTGATGTGGCGCACCTGATATTTTTGTTATTGTTTTTTCTTGATCTCCAGCCCATGCAAACAGACGGTCGCTTGCTGTTGAAGCCATGTAGCTTATGATGATGAAGAGTCGAGCGAAACCAAGAAGTAGAGTCAGGGAGGGAAAGAGCTTGGCAGAAGCGGGAAAGGGCGTTGACGGTAGCAAGAAGCAGGATAATCAATCGGCAGAGGGGGGAGTCAAAAGAGGGCACCCTCCGTTGATAGCACGCTGGAGGAGTGAAAGTAGGTAAGGAGTGTCTTCGAGGGTGGTGGCTGGTATCCATCAGCCTCCTTCAGGTTGGGAGAGGCTGGGAGTCATCCTCGATGACGCCCGGCGGAGCTCCTCTCAGCCAAAACAAATGGAGGCAGTCGCGGGAAGCGTTGGAAAGAAGATGTTTGCTCTTAAGGATGAGCCGGATCAGAAGCCTGGGTTCACTGCTACGAACAGGAAGAGGGGAAGGTATATGGTGACCAGCAATAACGAGGAAACAGCTCAGTGGCTGAGTATTTTCTTGAATTATTTTGTATTCCACTTCAATTGACAGAATAGCTTGCGAGCTTACGCTGCAGGATGCTTTGGAAGTTATTTAGGGTGAAAGAAACCCCAGTTGATGAAGAAGCAGAATGTAGTTGCTGTTCTGATCATCAAGTATTCCAGATTTAGTCAATCCTCTCTCGGCCTTCGTAGGAATAAGGTACCGCAAGTCAGTTGCTACCCTCTTGCTACTCCTTCTCTCACCCCAGGGGTACCTTATCCCACACCATTTGTTAGTTTTCTTCAGGCCCTTATGTTTCAAAGCTTCTGAGATCAAAACATCGTTTGGGAATATACTACAATCACCTTACATTTGATATTCATTCTGCATGTCACTGTAGGACGCCGAAAAACGCAAATGAGCAGAAACTCACTGCAGCTATAGTGATGAAAACACCAAAAAGAAAATTGAGTTTTCTTCATTTGGGACAATAGTCTGTGTGTGTCTGTGAATGTGAGTGAGGGAGAATGGCTTAACCAAATCGACTCAAATTTCATAGTTAGTCTGCAGATTGCCATGGGGCGCCAAAATGAGGGAATGAGTGAAACCAGTTCAAAACTAACTATGTATCGCCGTGAAGGTAGGTGTAAACGCCAAATTTGTTTTCTTCTCAAAGTGGCTCTACTGATTTTGATTAAATTCTTCGTATGGACAGCTTGAAACAACACAACTGTACCATGAAATTATTATATGTGGGAAAATGGCGAGAGCCACACCATAGTTTATTCGATTTTAGCGCAGTTTTTCCGTTATAAATCCAGCTTTCAAAAAAATTAGGGTAGTAGTCGAAAATCTATACGATGAGTTTTTTATAATGCCTGTTGGATAATAGGGTGCAACCACATAAATTGCAAACCCCTGCCGTTTCACTTACACGATAATTTCAAAAAAGTAAACATGGTCTTTCTCAGAAACATTAAGTTGGAAGTCCCATAAATCAATTATTCGCTGATTACTCAGAAATGGTCGTTGCATAACATGGAGCAATTCAACGAAATCCGGAACCTGAAGGAAGGGTCATCAGTTTGCATGTACAGTTCATGTAAATCGAATGGAAAACAGACGGTCGTTTTTTTACAGCATGATGACATTTCTTGTCGGTCGAGTGCTCTTCGAACTTGCCTGTTCGTGAGAAACCCCCTGTTTCCGTCGATCGCCTGCTCATCAATGAAGTTTCTAAAACTAAAGTTGATCGTACGGTGATGGACACTCTAAGGGGTCTCATTGAAATGCTTAAGAAGCAACTGGAATATCCTGCGAATTATAATTATATGCATACGTTCTGATTTTCACGGTTACGTCTGCAACTTAATAGGGTTCTGTGTGTTGTGGAAGGCAGCACCTGTAGCTCTCATAAATTGGACTCAGCGAGGCACCAACTCTCAGCAAATCTAAATCGGCTGGAAAACCCGTTTTTAAAAACGTTGTTACGAGGGGAATGTTCACGTTGATCGTCCGACTGTTTTCTTCTTTTTTTCGTTCTATCAACGAAAACTTTCAAAATAAATTGTTCCTTCTAAAAGGTAAGAGTAGGTATTCCGTTACTTCATGAGAGGACGGGTGAAGGTCCTTGACGGATGGGAATTGCTATCGAGTTGACGAGAGCCGTTTGGTAATTTACTCTCTGCAGCTTTTGACGACACCTTAGATAAACTCCTTCGAAAGATTTTCGTTCAGGAATTGTCTATTGTCGCTTTCGTCGTCCACAGAAAATATGATTCTCGATTCTTTAACAAAAAGCGGGTGAAGTCACTTTTACTGTTAACCCTTTGCTATTATCAATATTATCGAGACCGTGATGGGGGTGAAGAAAATATAATTTTGTGCCCATTTCTAACGGTTTTCATTTAAATATCGATTTTTGGACAACCGCACAAACACAACGTACGTAGTACATTTAATAATAATTTACTCTTCCACAACCCAATGGGTGAGCAAGAGTATAGTCGGCCTACGAATTGAGTTAACAAGTGCAGTTAAAATAACAGTAAACGATAAGATTTGCACGAGTTGACGAGTCGAACTGACGGGTTTTTGGAGTGAGACGGGAAGCAGTGTGGGAAATGAGAGCGAATTCTTTCTTTAGCCAAATAATTCCATTTGGGATCTACCTGTGCTCACCTACTCGGCAATCCGATCGGACGAAACCTGTGGTTGTTACGGGCAAAACACGGTTTTAAACATTAGTCAAAAACGAAATTTTGACAGTTTTGTTGAATTCGTATCGCTCCTTTGGTATTTTTCGATGCTGAGTCGAATTGAATGTATCTCTGAGGTGTAGAACTGCGACATGATGGAAAATTGGGAAATCATAGTAAATATAGTGTGGCAAATTCTACTACTTGATGGAAATAGCGAAAGTTATTGTTTCTGTCCGGCCACCTGTCAGTTCGACTCACCATGTCGTCTCAATTGCCTAGTGCCACCTAGAAACGTCAATTTTCGTTAGTCAGGTCATGTTTCGTATAGTTCACTAGTGCTGAATCGAATGGTTGATGGGTCTCAGCGCTCCGAACTGCGTTAAGCTGGATAACCGTGCTGTGCAAGAGAAAAATAAACCGTTGTGTAATAATTTGCAGGGTTTTTACTTTCCTTGGCTCTACGAAGTAGAAAGGAAAGTTATGTAATCGGCTGAAAAAATTTTTTTTTGAGTTTTCTGCAGATCTTTACGTTTCAGACCCTCTTGAGTCCGAAAAACACTATTTGGGAAAATGGTCTGTGTGTCTGTGTGTGTGTATGTGTATCTGTGAACGTTTATTAGAGAAAACCACCGTACCAAATCAGCTCAAACTTGATATCTCGCCCGCAGGCTTCCAGGGGACGCCAAAATAAGGGTATGAGAAAAATCCACCGAAATTTAACTATAGTTATCATAGTGATCAAAACACCAAATATTTTTTTCTCAAAAACGGCTCTAACGATTTTGATTAAATTTTTTATATTGATAGCTCTCAATAAGACAATTATACCATAAAATTCCCATTTGTGGGAAAATGACGAGAGCAGCACAATAAATTATCAAAATTTTCGACGAAATCGATTTTAGCGCGGTTTTTAGAGAAAACAACCGTACCAAATCAACTGAAACTTGATGTCCAGCCTACAGGTTACCATGGGGCGCAAAAATAAGGGTATGGGCAAAATCCACCGAAAGTTAACTATAGTTATCATAGTGATCAAAACACCAAATTTTTTTTCTCAAAAACGGCGCTAAAGATTTTGATTAAATTGTTTATATTGGTAGCTCTTAATAAGATAATTTTACTATAAAATTCCCATTCGTGGGAAAATGACGAGAGCAGCACAATAAATTATCAAAATTTTTGACGAAAAGCATTTTTGCCGCGGTTTTTTCCTTATAAACTCCGCTGGAATGTTAGTAGAATGTTTTTAAAAAATTGGTATTGTAGTCCAATCCAATATCTATAGGGTGAGTGTTTGAAAACGCTCATGAGATACATGGGGCGGCTCACTCCAGAAATTCCTGAGTTTCAACTACCGCCGTTTCGCTTAATACCAGTTCTAAAAGTTTTTACCCAATAACTCTGCAAACGTAATTACTATCCTTCTTCAAAAAATTTGTGTTTACAGCCTCATTGATTATCTGTGTACCAATCGCTCAATAATGATCCTGCAATGAGTACGAGCAGCACAATAAAATCTGGAACTGTAAGCGCTACCGCTTCCTGCTGCCGTAAAGCGTTGCTTGACCAAGTTCAAATTAACTGAGTGATAAATGAATCGATTAAATAGAATCAGCCAAGTGCAAAGTGAATTGTTGTAGAGCTAAGGAAAGTTGTGTGTTGCAACGCACCAGATATTTTCCAGTACCATGGCGTTAGCGCACAAAATATAATAAGTCACTGGTAATATAAGTCTCTTTATTTACAAAGTATTTTCAAATAATCTACGTTTACAAGATATTCTGGTTCATGCTTTTTGTTCTACGAGCGAATGATTCAAACTACATTTTGTAGTTCCACGTTTCAATTCATCAGTCTCTAGCCCTTAACAATCTCCAACCATCCAGTCAAGCAAACTTTGGCAGGCTTTTTCCATTCCAGGGTGGTGTAGGTCGTTAATGATTCGTTGGCAATCAACGCTACGCTGCTTTATATATTTTATGTATGCGCCGGGAATGTCAACAGCGTCGTACAATTTCCTGACTGTTTCGTGTTTTGAGGG
Source organism: Pachypeltis micranthus (assembly GCA_020466155.1). Taxonomy (NCBI): domain Eukaryota; kingdom Metazoa; phylum Arthropoda; class Insecta; order Hemiptera; family Miridae; genus Pachypeltis; species Pachypeltis micranthus. Next base: position 49,796,453 of record CM035769.1, read on the forward strand.
GTCGTTAGAGCCGTAGCATTTCTGAAAAATGAAACCCCACGACTGCGAATCAATAAAAGAATTGTTTGTTAGAAAAATACCGAAAATACGCACGTACACTTATAAGAGGAAACCGGTTGGAATCATATGAGTTATATGGTGTTAACTTCTACATCCACAGTATCAAGAGTCCTTGGATCTGCATGTGCCAGTTCAACAAGAGAACTGAAGAGACCAACCAAACAACAACCAAATGGAACTCCCCCGCGTAGCTTACACTTCTCACTAATTATTTACCTGTTCTCGGTATCGCCTTGCTTTCACGTTTATTGTTGAATTCCTTAGCTCAACTAAGTAGAAAGGAAGAAAGAAAAAGTTGAGTTTTCTTCGGCTCTTCACGTTTTAATGCCTACTCGATCCGAAAAGTTTCAGTGTCAGTACTGTGGCTGGGCGTTCAATAATGCCAAGTCAACGAACATCGGGCAGAGTGAATTCAGAAACTGTAGCAACCATTAAAGCCTCGAAGCTTTGCCAGGTTCTCCCATTGCAGACGAGGGTCGGCAGCTCTAATAAGACTGGCCAGATCAAGCAGCCTTAGATTCCATCTCCATATTGAGGAATGAGATTTTGAAGCTTGCTCAGCTGGTGAGTGGGGTGGAAGGATATGAAACTTCTCACCTGCAGAATATAAAGAACATTGTTTATGGTGCTGGTGTTTCTTTGGAAAGGGCTCTGCTCTGCATTTCCCCAACAGTTGATAGCTCGACTGGTGTGGGGGCACCTAAAGGAAAGAGGCGGGTGAAGTACCGACATGTCTGGAAGTTGTCGATGTCGAGTACTGAAGAGTACTGAAGAGTGCAAGGCACTATGAGCGCTTTCAGCCACATCCCTGAAGATGGTGTGGCGCCCCTTGCTTCTTCAACTAGATTGGTATCCCTACCCGAAGATGGAATAAAGCAACCTGCGGCAGTTAAACTACCAGAGTCTTCAATCTCCTTCTATACATGGGGAAACCGTCTGATGGATTTTCATCTACTCAAATACTGTGGATATAGCATGGGGCATATTGGGCATAAGAAAAGGCCTCGCGCCATTGGTCCCAGCCAGTCTGTGGTGGATCTGCGTGCCCAGGTACTGCATATCTTGAAGCCGGAATCTTGCGCTCACTTGGCAAGCCAAGCATCACAACTATGACAGGACGGATCTCCATACAGTGGAGTTTAAACCTCGCAGGATGGAGGCAGGTAACATCAGGGTTGCGGCAATGACAGTGTTCTGGCGTGGCGTGCGGTCAAGAAAAGTGCTGAGCAGGTGCGGAAGACATGATATACGCTTATTTTCACGTACACAACATACAGTAGAAACCCCTTTATTGAAGTTTGGACTGTAGAACACATCTCTGGCAGGTTGAGGGATAGACGGTGTAGTGGTAGATGGATCCCATTCGTCACTTGGTAAATTGAAGCCTCTGCCCATAACGAAGTTAGCGGACGGGAGCATGTGAGGCACTTTCTATTTTATGCCACACTTTTTCATAGGTAGACAACGAGCTGTGCTTCCTGTCTATATCCTCAGAAGCAAAAAAGATCTCAAGGGACGAGAAAAAGGATTTTACGGCAATAAGGACTCTTCCTCATGATAGCTTCATAAATACAAATGTGGGGTGAAGGAGAGTTTCACAGAAAGAGGACGAGATGGACGATTCAATTAATGACGTCCATTGTGAGAAGGAGCGAACAGAAAAGAAATAAACAACGGCTATGTGCACTGCTTTCAACGAATGTCTAGTTCGACCGACATTATATCGAATGGTTAATTTCTCGATTTCTTCATGGACGTCCTCCATTCCGTTTCGTGTAACATTGCTCAAGAACGTTTTTCGTGCCACTAAATTAACGCGCAAAACAGTAAAACAAGAACGAGTCGTTTCTCGCAGAATTGGACAACAGATAGGCACACCCTACGAACACAATGTTGTGGAGAATACTCAAATTTTTAGCACGATTGGTTTGCTGCTGCCCTTCTGGTTGCGGAAAGTAGTAACAGAAATTGCTGCCTTGAGTTAATTGTTTGCGTGGAACACATTCACGTGGCGATGTAATTGCGCAATGACGAAGACCTCGACTAGTTGAATGTACGATGTTGAGGGAAACGTAATGTGCAGTATCCGAATTACCAGGAAGAAAGAGTGAATTCTCAATACTAACACCAAAAACGTTAATATATATTGAGGGGCGTGTTGTCATTAGAGCATCCAAGTGGGTGCTGTAACCGTTTGAACGACTGTAGTCAATCATTTATAAAACGATCTTGAGAGAGCTATTTCACAGGCTTGCTCTGCATATTCTGTTCATTTGTTACATTCATTTGGCCTCAGAACCTGGCGGCTCTCATGAATATTGTCATTTAGTTGGTTATATAACCTCTAGATATGTACTCTCTGTATCTCATCGGCCACAATTCGCGGACAACCGATGCACTTCATGCGATAATTTCTCGGTAAGTCTGTAGATCATTTTTTGCTCCTGGGACCGAATAAGAAGTTAAACACGGTTCCAAGGAGGCGGAAAGCAGAAGAGAGCCTGGGGAATGTAGCCGGTTCTCGATTGAGGGGCATTATATTTATAGTTTATAGATCTATAGTTGTTAATCATACGCGGCTGAGAATGTAATTTACATACCAGAAACAGCTTCTTCTGTTCGTCGTTGAATAAAGATTGGGCAGTGCTGCTTGCCCACGTTATCCCGCCGTTCACAATATCGAGAGAAGGCTTTCCAGTTTGCTCTGGAGTGCAGTAGTAATCGCAAAAGTCGTCCTGAAACGCAAAGGACTAGTTCTTTACTACCCAAAACACAAATACGAAGCATGAGGTATGAGAGGTTAACGAATCCTCCAGAATCTAGTTGGGGATGAGCCTATGATTGTGTCAGTTAGTTGATGGGTCGTTGTACATTGAACACTTCCTTTCTGCTTCGAAGAGCTGAGGAATCCAAACACATTTATTTTGACACTTGTTTTTCGGTTTTATTTCCGCTCAATGGACTAGCGAAAAGTGTGTGGTAGACGATTCACATATCATCACGTTTACATATGTGTACAATACCTTAATAGCCTGATCTGATAGTGTACTCGAACTACGTCAGTTATGGCAAAATGTGAGTTACGACTTACCCAGCTCTGGACCAATTCTCCCATGATTGAGTAGATTTCTTCGACTTTCTTCTGAAGGACGGTGTCATGGATTCCCACCTAAATGGCAAAAGGTAATTGTCACCTCAATATTGAAGAAATTGCGGAGCATCTATGAGTGATGCTGAAATAATAAGTCTTCAAAGTCAGCCTACTTATACAATCCAAATATTTGTAGTGTTGTGATGATTCTTTAAAGCATTCCAGTAGACGGGTCAAAGTCAACATGCGTGTTGGGTGAGCCCATTTTCCTAGGCTGATGGTGAAGTGCGAGCGAGCGCTTATGATGTGAACAATGAAACTTCTGATGATTTCTAATAGAAAGAGTCTGCCACGGAAAACTGCCAAGAAAGACGGGCTTACACAACAGGTTCCTTAGTGGAGTATTTAAACCACCCAACTACTCGTTTTCTCCTCCTGGAGGCTACAGACAAGAAGAGCTTGATATCAACGTGCCTCAGACTCTGCATTTCTTAAGGGACAAGCTCCAAGGACACTGACTGGGCTGAAGTTAGCTAGTCAATACGAAACCAATTCGGAATAAGGGGAAGAATGTCGAGGTTTTTCGAAATTTGGCCACCTACGACTTTGATTGTTTCGGGAATGGTGGCACACATGAATATGAAACATATTTGGGATCAGGGAGAGGAAAAAAAGGCCTAGATATTCACCCCTGATATGTTTCATGTTCATGTGTGCCACCATTCACGACTACAGGGCAAATGGTCAAACTTCCGATGACTGAGACCTCGACTGGCCTCAGCAAAATCCTACTGTGGTTTTCGATGACCAGGTGTTCTCTGGTGCCTGGGATCTCAAAGAAAAGAAAATAGATGGTAAGTAGAGAAAATAAAAATGAGAGTTGAATAAACGTACGCGTACCTCCCAATTTAATCTGCGAATTGAAATGAGAAATGTATACGCTCCTGAGCTACTACTTTTTTTTTGAGTTTTCAGAACCTACTGCGAGCTGTGTTAGTGTGAGCGATCTTCGAAACACCTTCGATTCTGTAATAAATCTTAAAGGGGCGGTCGACTACAGGAAATATCGAGTTAATAACTTACGTTCAGCATCCCTATGCCAGCCTGCATACTGATGACACTTCCTGCTTTATATTTGGTGATGTGTAGTGCAGCTTCAACGCTTTTATCTTTACTTTTTCCTTGACCACAGACGTCCATCATGCTCCCAACAAGTCTTTCAAAATCCATCTGCAAACGATTACAGTTTCATGATGATATTATGGCATATATCGTCTATATATATCTATCTAAAGACAGTGATGTGTAGAGAACTAATGCGAAACCTTAGAATTGACTGAATCAATCGCTGGAACGCTTGCTCTAGTGTACAGAAGTGTATGGAATAGCGCGTTTGGTGAGCTGCTTTGGGCCTTTTGATCTGATAGTGGTCTGTGCGGAGGATTATATCCCAATTTCCACTGCATTGCCTGATCGGGTAACGCTCTGCCAGGGCCAGTGAATCCTCCCCCTTACTGCCTTCGAGAGCTGGCTATCCAAATCCTCTCTGAAGCTGAATGTTCCCCGGCTTCGGGGTTATGTCTGAACCACTATCTCCCTGCCTTCGTTAGTGCAACTATTGTAATAACTAGATATGAATACGTAAATCGTTTGGCATCACACATCCGAGTGCACTAATACTTTAGGGTGTTGTATTAGAGCACCTTGTCTATGGATTTTCCACAAAAATAGGGAAGCTAGGGTTGCTCTCGAACGTAGTTAGTATCAAACACGATCTTTAACATACTCGCTACGTTACTACTTTTGTAATGTACTCACTTGTATCACAGCATTCAACATCTCCGTGTAGTACCTCGTATTTTGAAAGTGCTTTTTTAGAAGATAGTAAAGCATCTGGTCCATCCACATTCCTCCGCAAAGAGCTTCTGACAGCCCGTTGGGAGCGGCGTGCCTCCAAGTTGGTTTCCCTTGACGGCTGGGGGATTCGTCCATGATGTCGTCTAGCAACGCTACGCTAGTATGTCTCTGTAGAATGAAAATAATAAAATTTCGACAAGTTTTTCGATCCATTTAACCTTTTACATTCACCGTACACGCCCCCTACTTATTATATGCACAATACGAGGGAAGCTAGTGAAGCCTCGTGCACAGTGTTCGACTGCCGTAGAAAAGAATGAAACTAAGTGAACTGACTGCAGATCTAGGTGTGTCTTTCGATATATTACTCTAGAGAGCACAAGGAGCAAGTATTGATAGGTATCGAAGAAATATTTCGCCGAAAAAACTATTGTACGGACGGCTTCTGTGAGTGAGCTACTCATAAGCACGTTGCCTGGGATGTTTTATGCCGATGCTAATAAAATCGAAACCAACGAATTTTGCAGAAGGATTGCCGACAAAATCAAGGCAAAGTGCCAGAAATGTTTCTGCGTGAGCTAAAAACGAACCAGAGTAAACTCGTATCTCGAGACTACGGAGATGGTTCAACGTTCCGGATTTTATGGCATCCCTATCAGAACGAATGCATGAGAACTAGGCGTGAAATCTAGAGGAGATTCAAAGGATCGGTGTGAATTCCAGGCCAGCTCCAAAATGATGTCGTAACAGGTTAACAACTTGCAAAGCGTAAGTTGAAAGCGTTCACCTTGCCTAACTCGTAACTGCACATCCGCATATCACGGCCAGGGGGTTTAGCAGTGGCAACTATTTTGAAGTACTTGCGGAGAGCTGAAAATATAGTAAATCCACTTCTACCACTTCATACCCAGTGGATAGAACTGGCAGGAGGTGCGCGAGTAATGAGCACTTTTTTTGTATTAACAGGTCAAAGTCCTATTTACAAGCAGATAATTGGATAACTGGCTTGGTATTGAGCTTGGTTCGTTCGTCTCCCTATGTGTAGCAGTTTCAATGACCAACATTTCATCAGTTCACAACACTTTTTCATCTACGTGCCATAAAGAACCCATTCTTTGGCAAAGTAGGTTACCAAACCATTTTATATATGTGTTCACGGTAGTTAAGGATTTTTCCGTGCAATTTGGATGGCCAATAGGTTATGTATATCACCATTCGTTTCTCATCTCTTCAATCCTGCGAACATCAGATGATGCCATGCCTAACTCTCACAGCCAGATCCAACAGTGACTGCTGTCTGCATGGCCGAGGCACTCACTTAAACAGCCCACTCATTTTTGTACGCCTCCAGCAACTTTGAGTAGACCCACCAATATACGCTATTAAATACAGACCACGAACAAAATATTTCCTAGACATAAAACGTACCAGTTCAATACAAGCTCTAAGGATACGCGCTCTCGAACGTCCTTCTGGAGTTTGCTGATCCTTCGGTACCGCTTTGAGGTAAATCAGTTCAGGCCCAAACGACCAACAAGGGTGAGGGAGTGGAATATTGTAATTCATCATCTGAAACAAGAAGCGTAAAGGCTGGAAAATGTCCTCTGCTGCAAATGCATTGCGGGGTACATTTGAATCGTACTTTCACCCGTCCCTCAGGTAAGGGACCTCCTATTAAAGAAACAATTAAAAATATGGACGAATATTTCGCTAGAATAAACGCAAAGACTGTGTGCAAGAAGAATCATATTTTTCTAAAATATAAATCCAATAATAAAGAATCAACACTTGGAAATGTTGACATTTCCTACCCTCCAATTGTTGTGGTATGAAGGAAGAACGAAACTGCTCACCTCCTTCAGCAACTCTCCTTGAAAAGCCCCAGAAAACACACCGTGCAGCGCAATGCAGAACCTTGTCAGCTTCTTCTGCACCTAAAGTGCAAACCTAATTTTTTGTGCTGGAAGGTGCAACAACACATACAGTTCTGGGGAAGGACAAAAACACAATAACTCTGTGCTCTTAAGAAGGATTATAGTAATCTCACAGATGATACGAAGAAGCGAATAAAGATCTCCGATGACACACAGGACAGGCTTTCAAGGACTTACCTTTGGTGGCGCACTAAAAAATAACAGAATACTCCCTCAAAAAGGCCATAGTTCGATTAGAGAAATTCAACTTTATACACTAATTAACGGATTAACTCACCTTTTACAGGAGGAAGCGAAGAATGCTTTGGTCACTACGAAGTAAAACTTTTGGGGAATTCGTCTCACCAGATCCAACAATCTCGTCCTGTTACTCTACCAGAGGACAGATTAAGGCACTTGGCGGACGGGAATTGTAAGACACCTGTTAAGGTGCTACGATGGGAATTTCGTGACCTCAACACATAGGGCTGGCTTGGAGGACCACGGTAAAATACCGAGAAATTATTAGCGAAACAAATGGTGTAAGAAGGGAAAGCTTGGTTAAAAGGAACAATGAGGAAAATAATTCGAAATTAAAGGGGTTTGTATTAAAATAAGAAATTCTGCTAAGAAAATGAAAATACAAAGAAGGCTCGAGCAAAGAAATGAATAAATGAATTTGATTTTCGTTGGGGCCCTTGATGAGGTGGATGAAAATACGGTGAATGTGTCGACGTGAAGTGTGGAAGAAAATTGGAACGATCTTACCGATGTTCGGAAGTAACGGAGATGATGCAGGGAAGAGATGAGACAAAGTGAAGCGACACGTAAAAAAGGTGTTTGGTGGATCGCGTCTTATAGAGTTGGATGGAACGCGGTTGTACTGCAGTAGATGTAGAAAACGCACTGATCGCATGAGCAGCTCAGTAGGTGGAGGAAAGTTGGTGGGGTGATGCCAGTTTTCGTGTGTCTTGATGGGATTAGATGAGCTAAGTTTTGTGGGCCACGTTTGTTTGCTGCTCCTTTCTGCTGTTGGTCAAAGGAGCAGCGGGGTCAGTAATGAGGAGAGCGCAGAGTTCGAGGGCCTCAGAAATTTTCGCCCCAATATTAAACAACACTTATAAAATTGTACATTTACAACTCACTTCGACCAGTCTGTCCTCAATTTGGCAGTCTTTTGGAATATCTTCGATAAACTCTTTCGGAAGATCTTCCTTAAGGAATCGTCTGTAGTCACTTTCGTCGTCCAGCGGGTGCGAAAATATGACCTCTCCACTTCTGCAACAAAATCTTTATATTGTCGAGGAAGGACTCAGCTAAAATGGATTGTCGATATGTTGACGAGGGAGGAATCAATAAAACTTATAATGGGATTATATTCATCACTTTATTTTTATCGGGCACATTTTATTGTTGGTTACGACTTTCTCTTTGCTGTTACTAGATAACCTAACGGTTTCCTTCAACTTACTAACGAGTTTCACTACATTCCCAGCGGCACTCGATTTTTCAACATTGATTGAACTTCCCAGCAAGTATACGTTAATCCCTCACAGCGTGTGCTTTTGCCCACTTTTTCAACGGATCTTAGTCAATAGAGAATTGCCTCGCCGCATAGCGCCCTCTGACTACATTAAAATTGTACCTAAATGGAGGGTATACGGAAATCTCTCCCAAAATGTTTATTAGTGGCTCTGCCTTTTGCTTCCATTCCTTGAGAATGGATAAATACATATTTTTCGTGTTATTCTTTATTTCTTACACGGACTTGAGGTTATGAGCCGTTTTTACCGATACACAGTGAGATGAAATAAATGGCTGATAGCCACGACATGACGCTTAAAGCGATTTTAAGAGAAAAGAAAACTAACGAATGGTTCGTGTTTTTTACCTTTTGTAGAGTATGGGGAATGGGTTGGCACGCTGAAAAAAAAGTATTTTATTATTAGGCGAAAATTAGTATGAATCAATTCCGTGCGTTTCCGTGCCGAGCGTTCGTACTTCCTTGCTTTATGTCCTTCGATCGAGAAAACTTCGCATTTAAGCGACAACATTACGTTCCTGAACTCATCAACGCAATGGATGGTACCATAAGAAATGCCTACAAACAAAATCTTTGCCAGAAATCAACGACATATACCAAAAAAACTAGAAAAGGTCTACTTTTCCGATTTTTTTTTTTTTCATTACAGGACAACAGCGTGTTCGAATCAAGTGTCGTGACATGAATCATCCACAATATACACGGACGCTGTGCAATCAGCGCATTTCTACGGAAACAGTTATCAAAATTACCGTTCCTTAACACTCATGAGAGAATTATATCAGTCGAACACTATTTTACGCCTTAAGTGCAATCGAAATCGTTAGGAACGTTTCGAAAAAATGTTCAGGGAGCGACCCAGAAGTATACGGAGTTTTATCGAATGGTGTTTCTTTGGCCAGAAGAAAACGTTATCGGGAAATGTTTCAGCTGATCACACTAATTTTCTTCCTACTCCGTCCGGCTAATGAAAACACAACGTTAAAAGGAATATCCAAGACTACTATATTCCCAAGTTATGTACCTAATTTCATGAGAAGAATGGTGAGATACAACGCCGTATTTGAAGTCTCAAGCCTACCAACAAAGATGTAACTGTAATTCGCTCACAGAAAAGTCCAGACTGAAATTTGGCTACAGGTATTGTCTGTGACAAACCAGAAATAACTTTCAGCTTGACGACGTAAGTATTAAAATTAATAATATGTTTAATCAAATCAAAATCTAGCAATCAACAAACGTTGCTGTCTACTATAACCCCAGGAACCAGAAAGGACATTTCCAACTCCAGAAAGGAAATTTCTCTACTTTTTTGTTAGCCTCAACAGCCCCCTTGAATCCCTTTCAGTCGATGGTTAATCTCGTCAATATTATCCCCAACCGTCTTTCCCCATAACTCTGGAAATATCACAAACATATCATCCATTTAGACTGAACTGTTTGAATCTACTCTCTATATTTGTTCTCTCGTTGTGCTACATTCAGTTATAACTTGTTACTGACGATACTCCAACAGCCGAAATCGGTTTAACCGTGTTGAGGAAACACTGGACGTATTTGCCGTGTGCTTTTCTCGTTTCATACTCCGCGTCACGCTGCAATTAGTGTTACATCCCAACTATTACTTGCTCCTATCCTAGGGGCTTAAAATCCTACCTGAGAGACTCAATCACCATGACTTCAAAAACTTCACATATAACTAACGAAAACTGAAGTGGAAAATACGAGTGGGATTATCAATTTGGAATGTAATTTTTTTGTGTAGTCAAGAAAATGGGAGCGTTTTGTTAGAAATAAGGGACCTGAAAAATAAAATAGTACAAGAAGTTAAGACTCGATTTTTCGATGTGCGGTAAGAAATCGTTACAGGGCTACCTTTTTTCTGGGAGAAAAGTGAGTGTGAGGTGAGTGAAGGGGGAATTTGATTGGTTTGTTGTACAAATATTGACATTGTTCTATTGAACGTGTACATTTCAATGACTACGTGTGAACGAAGGTTTAGGAATGAGGTGCCTCCTACTGAACAACATAACGGATTTTACTACAAGTTACAGCTGACTATTAATGGTAAATAGGTCTGGTACCTTATAAGAGGGGCCAGGAAAGCACCGCTGGGTATTCGACCCTTAAAGTTGGGCCGCTGCGAGTGGAGCCTCCTTATGATCGAAGAAGCTACGCGCGTTGACAAGATCATCTTGCGACTGAACTGACGTTTCAGGAGCTCAAGAGCAGTGTTGCTCAGAGAAGAGAGATAATGCATTCAAAAAGCAACACTCTTAATTTCTTCTGAATAATGGTAGTTTTCTGTAACTGTGTCGTTCACCAGCTGCCAAATCGCTTCTCGTTTCGCTCTCCTTTCTAATTATCCTTTCTTGATTTGCACACAATTGAAACGTATCGTAAGCCCACCTCATTAACTCGTCTCGATCCTTGCATGAATTTAACACACCTGACACGATGTAATAACCGCGTAGTACTTTATCGTGCACGTTATCAACATATTTATAAGGCAAGTTCTAATCGTAGAAAACAATGAATCAAAAACATCGAAATACCATGTTCACCGTGTCTATCGATTATCTGTATTGGCATTAAGAATCGAATGTCACAAGCGGGTGCAGGGGTTTATGGAACAGGAATCCGGGCAGCAGCATTCATTAGGTGTGCTGGCAACCATTTTTCAGGCGGAGGCTTTGACAGTTATAGTGTGTCCTTCTGCGTAGGAAGCTGAAAAGGACACAGATTTACATCATGTCGGACAGTCAGGCTGCACTTAAGACCTTGCCTTCTCGTACCATATCGTCAGTTCTGGTTTGGGAATGCCGGACTGGGCTGAAGACGACGGCTAAGGAGAACAGTCTAACCTTGTGTTCGATGTTTAGTCACAGAGAAATAGAAGGGAATGAGGAGGCTAACTTACTAACGAGCTACAGATCTACAATGATACCACTGGGACTTGAACCCTTCGTAAGGACAACCGAGAGCCACTTCCGTCAATAGGTTGACAGGTGGAAGGAGACTATTGGCAGGATGTGTCTGGCCAAAGGCAGTCATGGTTATTCATTAGTCTCTCAAGGGTTCGATGGAGGAAGCCCTTTCGTGTGATCGGAGAAAATATACAAATGGAAAGTGGCCTGTTTAAAGGGCACTTGGACTAAGGATCACCTTGCAGATTGAGCCGCTTCTTAGAGCGCTTGAAGGGCTGAAGTCAGACGAGGTTGCAGGTATGGACCTAAAGGTTGTCTTATGCTTTGTGCATGAATAGTAGGTTCGTATCAAGGACGTCAGACCAGGCATTACCAGTCCCATGGGACCAGGGGGTGGAACGGAGATGACATGAGGCTGCTCATGGACGCTATACAACAGGCCTATTTGAGGCTGCTGTGGGTTTTCTTCATGTTGACATCAGCTAAATAACACACATTCACCTAGCGCTGCTAGCTCTCATTCAGTGGAGAGGTCTTCGCAGAGATCAGTCCATAATCTGGGAAGCTTCTGATGGCTACTGTCTAGAAGGCCTAGGCGATCTACAGGAATTTGGCCAGTAACCTCATCTGATTGACGGTATGTTTGCTACCCCATTTTACAGGGTAGTCGCTTAGGGTGTAGTGGCCTTCCTAATTGCTCGCAATGACGCATGTGCTGAAATAACAAATGACGAAGTGTACATACTTGAATTGCTCTCGAGAAAGAGCCTATGGTCGCCAACACGTATTGGGAGTTGACCATTTAGTTTTCATATTAAAAGGATGAGTTGATGTTTCTCCTCTGCACACGGATCAACACAATCAGGCCTTCCACATGAGGGTCTGGAGAAGACCGCTGGAACAGGGGTGGTCCAAGGACTGAAGCCAGTGGGCACCCCTTCTCAATCGTTCTCTGGATGGATGCACGCCTGCATTCAATCGTTTCAGTTCTGCTGGTCAAGTAACTTCTTACGAGCAAGTACAGGTTACGAGAAATTCTTCAATCAACTCAATTTCAATGAGAACCACGATGTACTTGGACCCAGAACACAGGGGGTTTCGACGATGACGTCCTGTGAACATGTCTTTGGTACACTCATACTGTGTGCCTGTGAGTTTGCCACCAAAAGTTTGATCAAGATTTCTAACGTTGTGCCTAATGTGGGAAGAAGGCTGAGGGCCGGTTTATCAATGTCGTTTGCTATCTTGACTAAAGGTTGACTAAGTCAAATCGTTCGTTAACTCCTGAAGACGCGTTCATCAATTCACTTTGACACCGCGTTAGCGCTAGCTGTTAGTTATGTTTTAACTCGTCTCTTCGCTCGTTAGTTATCGGATAGCTAACCGTCATCGGTTAATTTGTTGGCAGCCATTTTCGGTTGTCTTTCACTAGCCTCGTTCTGTTTTCGTTTGCGCTTCCGCGATTTTATTACTATTCTATTCTATTGGGGTTTCATCACCTAAATTTTAAATCATTGCATTAACAATGGACTTCGACTACGATCTGTCTGACTCTGATTTCTCCGACGAAGAGGTATACGCGTTTCTTGAGTGGGAGAGAAGGCCGTACCAGGTCCGTCCGAGAATTGGATATTTTGACACACTCGACAACGTAGATTTCCATTCTAGGTTCCGGTTGTCGAAAGAAACAACGGAGTTTGTACTTTCGCTAATTCGAACGCGAATAGAATCGCCAAGCAATCGCAATCACGCAATTACGCCTATGACGAAACTCCTCTTAACGCTCAGGTTCTACGGTCTCGGTAAGTACAGACCTAATATTTTATCGACCTACCACGTTACTTATGTGCATGATATAACTTATGTCAAGCTCGAAAAGTAATTAAGAGCTTTCATCGAATGTTAACGTTTCAATTCTATTAGTCCAAATATCTGGGTTCGACTAATCACGAGTTCTCTAGTCCCCTCGTACGTTCAGCGCAATGCACTAATAATGCAGCAATAGTGCAATGGTGTTCACAATGTGTACGTATAAACTGATAAAGAAGAACGTCGAGGAATCTATAGTTATCCCTAATTACATTATGTCATTGTTTGAGTAACCAATAATGAGTCACGTTTGACGAGACTATGCCAAGACGATTATGTTGTGGGAAGTTGTTTTGATTCTTTTGGAATTAGCTGTTTGAATGCCGTAATTTGGTTGTTGCTGATTATGATTGAAATTCTATTTCGTACCTTACTGGATTCCCAACACGAATTTGACGTGAACGATGGCGGTGATAATTATGCGTTTTGACCGCAATGAAAACTATAATTTTGTGTCACCGTCTAATGTGGGTGTGGGATCGTGAATATCAAGCGTGAGTTGACTGGGTTCAGTCATTCTCTCTCAATCGTGTCCACAATCGCACACGCCATGTTCTGAAATGGAGGCTTTGGAAAAGTTTGAAATGTAAATATCTGAAGAAAACTCAATCAAATTGTCTTTGTTGCCAATCACGTAGCTCTCATTCTACTTTAATGAGGCTGTATAAAGAAAATGGGCATTACAATTCAATGCGATTATTCGTATACATTTTAGAATTATGTGGTAGTAGAGCACGTAAATAACCATTTTTGTTTTCTCTTTGCAGGTTCGATGCTAATAGCTGTAGGCGACTTTTGTGGCGTTAGTAAAACTCCTGGCTCCCTCATTTGAAACTAGTTTCCCAGACCACTGTTCATTTGCCCCTACTTTCTTAAAGACGATATTCGGAGAAGAAAAAAAAAGAGCGTTTTACAACTGGGCTAGAATGGCACTGACCACTGGTTTTATCGACTGTACACACGTGAAAGTGTCAATTTGAGTGAAACACACCGCACATTTGGTGTTGAGAAGCATCATGTATCGTTTTTCAAATTTTTTAAAGTTGCTTGGTGTATGATTAATTTTGAATAATACACGTGACGTTTTCTGTAAGGAACATTTTTTTACTTATGCTTGCCCCACTCACGACGGAAAGTTATAAAATCGACGGAAAAAATCACGACAAACACTTAACAAAAATAATCACAATACGAAAAATGAGCTACACAATAAGTAGAGGAGTAAGAAAAGAATGAGAAGTAAGGAAAGATAAGAAAAGAATTGGAAAAAAAGAGAAAAGTATCAAGTAAGATCACAAGTATATTATTTAACAATTCTGCAACTGATATTTTGGGTATTCGAATGAAAATGTCAAATAATGAAATCGACAGGCGACAAATGAAGACGGCCCAAGGGTACCAACTCTCCAACACATTGTTTTGGAGGAAAACTCGCCAAGTCGCCACTTCGTTCGAGGGATTCTCATTTGAGCGTAGTGGCAGCCCTTTTTCCCCGCGTTAAAACTCTCGCTAGCTAACTATTAGTCAATTGCCGATTGATGAACGCGATCCGAGCTCAAGAATTTTTTCACTCCATGATTATCGTTAACAGATCAATACCTAATCAACGTTTTAACTAAAGAATTGATAAACCGGCCCTGAGCGATCCCGTTGATTACGGAAATGACTGATTGCAGTAGCCTCGCTATGCTGCTATATGTTAGCGTTTCCTAGAGACCTTATAATGATTTTGCCAGCCCTTGTGTTTTGGCTACTTAACTGTTCACCTCTTCAGGTGAGCCATCTTGTACTATTAGGTAAGTTCCTACAGAACGCATTTTGTCTTCCAATACTCGAGAAACTTGAGTGCACTTGGATAAATGCATTTGTGCCAGGCGAATTTGCGATCAGACTAACAAGCCTGCTTACCCAACCCCTTCTATCTCCCATCAATGTAGTTACTCGCGCCTCTTGACATAGCCTGTATCTAAGATCTAAATTGTATGCCACTGCTATCTTTAGCCCCTGCAGTTGAAGGTTCTGACTTGTAGTCAAAAACCAGATCAGGTAGTTGTGTATCAATATGCTTATTAGTAGACTCTACGTTTGCTCTTGTGCGTGGGTGCCAGATAGAACCAACTCTCCTACTTTACTTTCATTATTCAACGTATTGGGTTGGTCCACATTTCTAGAATAACTTCGGACACTGACACTTTCTGTGGCTAGTGACCTGGCTCCATGGCCAGGACTCAGCTACAGCAGCTCCTTGATGTGGTGGTGGAATTTCAAAACTAAAGCTCCTTGGGTGGTAAACGTGCAAAGATTGTACAATTGCACGAATCGACATTACATTATTAGGTAAGCGCGGTCGATCCTGGTATGCCAAGTCAGACTCATCTCTGGTCAGCTCCTACGTCTGAACAGGTCACTCAAGTTTCCACTATAAGAGCAGAACAGGTGTGCGGCCAGCCTCCCGCAATCTGTAAAAACTGGCCTGAGAACATGCAGACAGGCTCCCAAATTTATATTTAGTTTTCGGCATTTGGTTGAATGGGCTTCATCACTGCGTCAGCCAAATGAGAACAGTAGGGATCTTTTAATTGTGGATGTTCTTCTACCGTTTGATACTGACCAACCATGATCAGATTCGTAACGTTTGAGTTCGACAGAACCAACTGCTCCTCGTACAATTTTTCAACTCAGAAACATAGTGGTAACAAAATAAGTACTGTAAAACGCGTAGAACCGTTTTTATTAAAATTGTGCCAAGTTGAAACATTACTTCAAGTACTTAAACTTGTGTTGAATTAAGAAGTATATGCTCATTTTTCGAGGTAGATATCACCGACCAGCCATTCGAGCAGGCTGGTGAGAGCCTTTTGCATCCCTGGGTGGTTCATTTCTTTAATCAGATTGTAACAGTCCTGAGAACGCTGCTTCGTGTATTTGATGTAGGCGGTGGAAAGGTCGACGTCATCGTACAATTTCTTGACGATCTCGTGTTTCTCGGGATCGGGTGAGCCGTAGTTTTCCTGAAAGAAACTCAAGAATTTATTTCGAGGAATATAAATTTTGAAACTAACATTGGTTGGTATGTAGACTACAAAGCAGGCGTATCGCTCCAGATCACAACCCCCTGTCTCTTGATTCAGAATGTTGTACAATTGCGACTAAGGACTAAAACGTGGAGCTTGATATTACGCAGTGACCGTTCAGAGACTATGGAACAGAAAACTAGTTAAAACCAAACAGGTTCAGAATGGATGTTTTTGCACTCTGCAGCTACTACCCCCCAGCTAGCAAGTTGAGACATCTGAACCGACATAAGTCATGCGCGTTCTAATCGACTTTCGAAAGCGGAAATCTAGTTAATTGAGCTGTAAAACCTAGCTCTTATAGAAGCGCTGTACGCCATATTCCAACGTGCAAGACCTGTGAATGCTGCTGTTTCTTGAACACCATCAATCTCTCATCGTTAGTTTACGACATGTGTACTGGTGAAGCACTCAGTTTCTGCTGAGCTTCAGTAAGGCTGCACGGGGTAGGTTATTACAACCTCACTTACGATGCAATTTTCTGGGAGTGATTTAATGTTGAATGTATGGGATGGTAAACTAACAGAACCAGAAGAATTTTGTGGCAGAGTGCCAGCGAGCAGCCTTTCTGTGGATCATTGAGTCACCATGTGTTTTCATTGGCACATGGAAAAGAGGTAAGCGAAGCGAACCACTGAAGTCCAATTATTAACACCCTATGAATGCTTGCTGGATAAACTGCATGAAAGGGTGTAGAAACTGACGTAGTACTACCGAATATTCCTACTCCAGCCAGCGACAATGTGGATAAGGATGAGTGGATAGCGCCCTAACTACTTCCAACCTTATTTAGGTTTTCAGGAAGTGGACAAGAGGTTGTCATTATTAAACACCCTAAAGCACGTTCGCCTGGTGCTCTGGATAGGCAATAACCAGTCAAAACGCATGGCCGTGGACGAACTGTGCTCCCTGATCTGGGAACAGGAACAAGAGTAAAACTTAAGCATTTGTAACTGTAGTGAGTGAGGACAGCCTCAACACTGTGGAGGATGGGCAAAAGTGTTAGGATTTAGGATGCTAAGGTAAGACCCAGCAGGTTACATAAGGTGTTCACATAAGGAAAGAAAGATTCAGGAAGACAACCACGCACCTCCAATTATAACGAGATCCCCCTCCCTCCCACCCTTCAGATGGTCTGCCCTTCTCCATAGAAAAACAATAGATAAAGTAATAGTAACATTCATAATTATTATCCTTATTATACTGTATTCACTATAACCTAGAAACCACTTGATGATATTCTGGGTTCTTACATGGAAAATTCGTTTTTGCTCTGCAGTGAACAAATTCAGAGCTGCTCCGCTGGTCCAAGTCGTGCTGCCATTCACGAAGTCGAGAGAGGGCTTTCCAGTTTCCACCGGAGTGCAGTAGTAATCGCAGAAGTCGTCCTGAAACACCACACCTTAAATATGAGGTCAAAAGGTTCAAATTTGTCAATCTTGAGGGTCCTCGTCTTCGCAATTTTAGTTCTTGCAGATCTGAGTTTCATCGTGACAGCTTCAAGAAATATGTGCGAAGCCGTCAGGTACAGGTAGTTTTCCAGGTGCAACTCATCTCTAAGTCATTGGAATTAAATAGATTGTATTAAACAGGTAGTATTTCCTTGTTAAATAGATAACTCCGCGCGCTATGCGTGGTTAGAATGCCTCCACATCCGTCACTTTTTCCCGCTAAGTGCATCAGGTTTGAGCTAACCAAATGAGGTTGCTGTTTCTTAACGTACACTACTTGTTCAGCTTCAAGACGGGAGAAGTCAACTCGACCCTGCAGCTGAAGTGCATTCAGAGTATGGACATTCATCTCTTCCCACTTTGGACAGAGCGATTTTATGTTCGGTAATAGAAGAGTTCCGTAGGGCTCCTCGTGCGCCAGGAAGCTCTAAGAATCGTCTTCAGGCATGTGTTACAAAACACAAAGTGACTTCGGAGTTCATCAAACAGTTTGCTCACTGTAGGTAATACCAATTAATCTCCAGCAAGAAAATCAATAAGTAATAGGATTTGTGCACTTTAAAACGTCAATGGTACTCGAAAGTACCCTCATTAAAACCTGTCACGATACTCCACCAACAGAAACAGTCTTCAAGCGTCACTCTACTTACCCAGCTTTGGAAAAACTCTCCAACGATGGTTTGGAAAGCCATCACCTTCTTTTCAAGCGCGAGATCATCGATTCCAACCTTGAACAAAAATGCACGTTACTTTGTTAGCTTACCAGTCGAGCAAGCCTTTACAAAATAATCACAACGCTGTAGTAAGCATTATAATTAATTAGAGGTATCTACTTGGTTCACAGGAACATTGTAAAATACTTACATAGTGCATTCCAAGGATAGCCTGCATACTTATGATAGTTCCAGCCTTGTACGCCGTTATACTAAGCGCTGGATCAAGGTTCTTGCCCTCGCTTCCTCCTTGCCCATACACGTCCATCATGCAGCCAACCATTCCTTGGAAATCCGCCTACGTAATTTACAATAGAAAAATATAGAACCGGGGTTGGTTTATGCTTGAACGTGACTCAGGATCGCGAATCTTACGTGAATCATGGTGTCCATCATACGATGGTAGAGAGGTAAGTCTTGGAAATATTTTTTGATGAGATAGTATGGCATCTGATTCAACAACATTCCGCCGCAAAGAGCTCCAGACATGGCGTTAGGGGCGACGTGTTTCCACGCAGGTTTCCCTTGACGCTTGTCTGATTTGTCCATGATGTCGTCGAGTATCGCGAAGCCAGTGTACCTCTAAAGAAAGAAATCGATTTAGTTTCTACCGGTAAGAATTGTCTTATCAACAGCATAATAGATTACGTTTAGTGGATCACTTGCGTAAGAACATCTAAAGGTGTATGAATGTGTATACGTACCACATCGAAGCAAGCTCTGAGGATTCTGGCCTTCCTGTAGCCTTCAGGAGTCTGTTTTTCCTTTGGAACTACTGTGATGTAAATGAGCTCAGGAATGTACGTCCAGCTCGGGGGGAAAAGTGGGATGTTGTAGTTCATCAACTGTAACAAGAAAGAAAATTGATTATAAGGACAAGAGATTTTGGGTTAGGATATAGCGGTAGGTCTAAACTTTCAGTAGCCGGTCGTTTCAGAGCACATTACTCACGAATTCACAAAAAAAACGCGTGTGTACCGAAAAATTAAAATTTTTAAAGATTTGTCACAGAATATGCCGAACCGATTTTGTTCAAACGAGAGAAGTAAAGTTTGACAACGTGCCAATATCTTGTGCCACAAAACTGTATTTTTATTCACTTGATGTGAGCGAAAGCCCCTTAAACTAACTAAATTTTTGGAACGTTTTAAAGTAAATGTTTAATTTTCACAAAAATGCCCTTGACATGTTTGATTAAGCTCACAGGATGGTTTTTGCCCCATGAGACAATGACTTCTGTAGTGAAGAGTTGGAGGAAGATGTGGCGCCAGCAGTAGTTATAAAGAAAAAACTTACTTCAACAACACTTTCAGCGGTTTGGCATTCTTGGGGCACCTCGTCGATGACCTCCAAAGGAAGTTCTTCCCTCAAGAACCTTCTGTAGTCCGATTCGTCGTCCAGGCGATGAGGGTACATAATTTTCCCCTTGCTGTAAACAATCAACAAACACATAGACTGTAGCATAGAGATTGCCAACACAGAAGGATTGCCAATTTTTTCAAGGTGAATTATTGTTGTACTACATAAAACAAGGTAGAACAGCAGAGTACAAAAGACAATGGGAACCTACAATCACTTTAAGCAATGTTAGTATTGGCGTAATTCACTCAGCTCCTGACAGCTTGAATATAATGAAAATTACGTGTTGTTTTAAGAATTGCAAACCGTTTGTTCACGAGCTATGTAGTATGTGTATAGATAGTATGTGTAGATGTGTATAGATAACATATTGTCTAGTTGCCTGGTGCCTTATACTACTACCGTTGAAAGAAGAACTGTGGCAAATCAAGTAGCGAGCACAATTGAAGAGCGTGGATAATCTATATTCTTCCTATAATAGTTGTATACGTCAATAACCATTTTTACTTTCCTGGGCCAACGGAGTAGTAAGGGAAGCCGGGATCTTGCGCTAACTTGGCAAGCCAAGTAGCGCAAATACGACAGGACGGATCTTCGTATGGTGGTGTCAGAACTCGTGGAGTGGAGGCAGGTAGCATCAGGGTTGCAGCATTAACCGTGTTCTGGCGTGGTGTGTGGTGCAAGAGGAGACGCATCGGCTGGGTGTGCCACAGGCGTTCTCCGCGGGATCACCACCTGCGTGTTGCTCGGGTCGTTCTATCGTAAAACATCCTCTTATCCTTCTTTCCTTCTCTGTCCCAATCCTTCTATCCCTAGTGCCGGCATAGGGTAGTCAGAGCGCACTTCTTGTTTCCTAACTTATTATTTAATTAGTTTCTCCTTTTTGGATGCGACTGTCCCATTTACAGTGAACTTTAAAAAAACTCGCCATTCTCCAACAGAGTCGTGTATTTTGGGTCTATACAAAAAACTTAACTATCATCGTTAGTGCCGTTTTTAAGAAAAAATATGTTTTGAATACTATAATAACTATGGTTAATTTCGGCTTAATTTTGCGCGTATCTTTATTTTAGATTCCCGTAGCGAGCTGCCATTTAAATATCAAATTTTGAGCCAAATCGGTTTCGCCGTTCTCTCAAATAGTGTTTTTCAGACTCAGTAGCTCTTGAAACGTTAAGATTTCAAATTGAAGAAAACTCGGATTGTTTTTTCCCAGGCGATTAGATAACTTTTCTCATACTACTCAATAGTACTAAAGTTAGAGGGGACTGAAGATGATCTCTGAAAGCTCTTGCATCCCTTTATAACAGTTGAACCAAGCTTCCATAGCAAATGCATCGAACGAGTTCGAGGTTGTCGAACGATTGTTGATACTGGTGCAACTGCGACCATAGTTAACCTTGAAATTTGTGGTATTCGTGATGTAGAAGCAGATCATTTAGTGGTCACCTCAGGATGCTCTCAGGCTCAATGATCCCAGTGCTGGGGAAGACACAATTCTGCCTTAAGTTGACGGATGATCAGCCCAGATTGCACAAATGCATCGTTGCTGGCATCGGGGAACCCTGTATTCTTGGTAAGGATTGTGTCATGAAGGCTGGTGATTATATCGTTAATGTTGAAACGCAGAAGGCAGAAGCTATCCCGTACGATTGTCAACCAACCGTTTGTTGCCAGCCAACTAATTCTGCAGGTTTATGAGGTGGATGTTAATCAAACTCCAGAACATTCAGAAGTGCTGCTAACAAAATGTGGGTCGTTATTGCCGCGGCTCTCTCAACACCAACTCCACCAGTTCGAAACACTCTTGATGCGAAACGAAGACGTTTTTCCGAAACACCCATCACAATTAGGACGATGTACGATAGGACAACATCACATTGATGTGGATAATGTTTCTCCAACATCCGTGCCGGACCAGTTCTATCCAACAACGAAACATTAATGTTATGGTTAATGAGATGTAGGCATCTGGAGCGGTTGAAGAGTCTAAGTCCATGGACAAGCCTGGAGGACAAAGACTGAAGACCGGAGATTCTGTGTTCGTCCACAAAACGCGAGGCTAATTACAATTACGCCGATTTGCGCTTATGAGCATTATTTGAAGCGAGGACAGAAGCGCATTGGCTGATTTCGGTTCGATTGAAATGATTGACGTAAGGGACCACCTGAGGCTCAACTTCAATAAAAATTAAATGGACGTTTTGAATGATAACAATCGTAACCTGCCAAAGTTTCGTAAGCTACTTTATCCAAACGAATGAAAAATTTTGTATAAACTTACCTTTGCAGTGGAGCAAAAAGACTTCCGTTCGGTATTTTCCCTTTGTACGGCGGCCTCAGGGAGCTGAAGCTCCTCAGTCCCAAAGTAGCAACTTGTCGAGAGCAAAACATGTCGTGTATGTTTGTTGTGGGGAGTTACCGGCACTCGGGCTCCCGTCTTAATATACTGCTTGCTCGAGTGTGGAGAAGTGGGGGATTGCGAGCAAAATTTTCTTGAAGGTTTCCTCGGAAATACGAGTTTTTGTAGTCTTCTTCCATTTAAGGTTGCGCCATCGCCAACATTTAAAATCTATTGAATAGAAATTGTCTACAACGTCGTGGAAGAAGTGCGCGATATCGCGCTTTTATCCGAAGATATCAAAACCTCTTGCCGACTTTTCGCTAAAACCTTCACCTGAGATCTCGCGCGGAGTATCCAATATGGTTCAAACTTGGTTATCTCGTTAGCGCTTGCTATTTCAGTGAGCACCTAATACAACTTTGGTTTTCAACTCAAAAACGGGAGTAAAAAAAATCGCTACTGTCAATTTGCACCAGACTTTGATTTTTATTTCGATAATTCATTCTTTAGTTAAGCTATTAACGTGAACAAACTTGGTCTCTTAGTTGCCTTTGCAGATTTTGGTTTTTTATTGTTTTTATTTTTTACGGAAAGGGCGGTCAAGAGTATAAATTGCAGTTACGAACATTCGTTCAATAGTTTTTTAATCGTTTAGAAAGGGTCTTCCAGATGGAGCAAAATCGATCGAGATCTAAATGAAATAAAACAAAATCGTTATTCAGGATCGTCGATCACCATCCCTGCTACGTGAATAACGTCATCCATTTCACAGCGGTCCACTTCTTGATTTGCGATTGATGAGGTATAGGAACAATTTAAGATTATACAGCAAATAATTCTGTCGTCGGTTATCGATATGTTTCTCATTGAAGCGATTGAGTTAAAGAAATATGAATACGGAAATACGGGGCTCAGAGGATGTATTAACAGGTATTTCGTTGGCTCGTATTAGAACTATGTCTGCCAAAGTTGATGGCACTTTCTAGTACCTTTTATGCAGTTTGTTGCGTATGATGAAATATTTCCACTTTAAGAATTTAAGAAATGTTTCATTAGTAAACAACGTCCCTTGAAGTTTTTGTGCTCGTATCTTAGCTCAACGCAATTCTTCAGGAACCCTCATGGGGAACCAAATGTAATCACTAGTTAGCTGAAAGATTGTGCGCGGTTGATCAAAACCAGTTGAGCCGTTTTTAAGGAAGTGTGAAGAGCGGCGTTTTAATGCTTTCAGAACCTCTCTTAGTAACTGAAAAAATTGCAAAGAGAGAATTTTGTGAATATGCTGCTTGAAGAAGTTCCAGCCGTTTGATCAAATTCGATTGGTTTGGTTCAAATCGCAACTATATTTGAGAAACTATATGACAAAATTACCTGTAAATAATCTGTTTACACCTATGAACCAGGCAGCGACGGGTGCACGTGCAGTTAAACATTCTGAGTTTGTCGCAAACGACCGAATTGTGGAGTACCATGTCAACGCAGTTTTCCTCTAACCATTCTTTAGGATTCTGGGCTCTAACGTGGAGCCCGGTAGGAAGTAGGCGTACTCTTCCGCCTCAATCCCCGTCAACAACAACAATCTTCATTGTGACACTGAGTACTTCGTGTGAAATAAGTTAGGGGCCTATCAGAGGTTGGGTAGCGTAAGAAAAGGTAGA
Organism: Pachypeltis micranthus; assembly: GCA_020466155.1. NCBI lineage: Eukaryota > Metazoa > Arthropoda > Insecta > Hemiptera > Miridae > Pachypeltis > Pachypeltis micranthus. Next base: position 49,820,312 of record CM035769.1, read on the forward strand.
TTTGGAAAGGTGAGTAGAGAAAGTGACCTTAAATTATATACGCAGTGAATGAATCTTCATTGTGGACCTTAAGAATACTGCACCTTGAAAAAAAAAACCTCGGTCAACGTATAAGTTTCAACTTTTATTTTAAAAATTGGAGTGAGGATCAATTAATCAAATTTGGTCATCTCGTTACCGCTTATTACTGCAGTGAGCAGCTAGTACAATGGTATTTCTTCTCAGAAACATAAAGGGAGGGATAAAAAATTACTACTATCAATATTCAATCGGACGGTGTGATTTTTATTAGGATTGTGCAAGTTTATAACGTGAGGCTATACATCAGACGGCATCTTCTCATTTTTCCAGGTAGAGATCACCGACCAACCATTCGAGCTGGCTGGTGAGGGCTTCCTGCATCCCTGGGTGGTTCATTCCTTTAATCAGATCGTAACAATGATGAGCCCGCTTTTTCGCGTATTTGATGTAGGCGCTGGTTAAGTCGATGTCATCGTATAATTTCTTGACGATCTCGTGCTTATTGGGGTCAAGGGAGCCGTAGTTTTCCTGAAAAAAAACACGAATAACTTAGTTTGAGGCATAACAACTTAGAAAAATTTGCGCGCAACAAAGCAAACAAGTTTCCTCTTCATTTATTCAGCGATTTTTGATCACTCTTACCACTAACCAAACCTGTTTTAGTTCATGTTGGTATAATTTAGCTCTGCACTCTCTATAGCAACTGCGAACACAACATACCAGACTTTGGTGAGTTGTTCCTCATCATGTCACGGCTTTCGATGAGTAACTTATTTTAATGTGTAATTTATCGAACTGCCAAGATGGTTTTTACTTTTCTTACCCCTACAAAAGTTAGAAAAAAGCTATGTGATCAGACAGGGTGAAAATGGGTTTTCTTCAGCTCTCCACGTTCCAAAAGCGTCTAAGGCCGAGAAATGCCAGTTGTGAAATGTGCTGCGTGTTTTATATGTGCGTGTGTCTTTCTGACGACGGTTATAAGAGAATAGCTCAACCAAATCAACACGAATTACATATATAGTCTGGAGATTAACACGAAAAGCCAGAACAAGGCAGCAGAATCGGTTCGAACGGGACTAAAGTTATCAAAACGCCCACATTCTTCAATAAAAAAATGGCTTTAACGATGTTTATCACATTGTTTGTTTGATCAGCTTTATTACCATCTTACCCTTGGCGCCGAAAAATTTAAAAACTGACTAAAGTAGATTTTACTAATTTATTATTAATTAATTAGATTAATAATTTGTTAGAGCAGCTCTGAGATGATTAGAGCTTCATTTCTCATGGGTGAAAACGTCATGCGCCATTTGGGACTGTCCTCACCGAAAAATTAATGAAAATCGTTAGAGCCGATTGTAGGAAAAATTCGTCGTCGATCACTATGACAACCAAAGTTAGTTTTGTACTGATTCTGTTCATACACATATTTTGACGTCACATGGTATTCTACAGACCCGATATCGAATTTGAGTTGATTCGATTTTGCCGCTCTCCACTAATTTTGTTCACAGACACGCTGACCATTTTCTCAATCGGACTTAGTAGCCCTTGAAACGTGAAGATCTGAAGATCAATGTTTTTTCAACCGATTCTATAACTTCTTCAGCAATTTAGGTTGTCGTTACACGTCCATTCCACCAAAGTGAGTGTTAGACTCAGGTCTTACTTGGAAAATCCGTTTTTGCTCATCAGTGAACATGCTCAGAGCTGCTCCACTGGTCCAAGTCGTGCTGCCGTTTACGAAGTCGAGAGAGGGTTTTCCAGTTTCCACCGGGGTGCAGTAGTAATCGCAGAAGTCGTCCTGAAATACCACATCTCCTTAAATATGAGATAGATCGAGAAATTTAAAAAAATCCGTTTTGTCAGGTTGCCCAAATCAGTCTTGAAGGCCATCGGCCACGCATTTTTAATTCTTGTAGATCTGAGTTTCATCGTGACAGCTACAAAAGCTGTATGCGAAATCCGCAAAAAAAGTCTAACCCAACTCGAGTTGCAAAGAAAAGTACGAACCATTTGTTGTGAACGGATGAAGATTATGGTTGATAGTGGAGCACTATTTCCTAACTTATTCCATTTGATTTGCTTCATGAATGGGGCCCAATGCTGCAACTGAAGTGCCATCCATCAATCAGAATGTGGACGAGGAAACAGCCTGAACTAAACGACGTTCTTCGTTATACTCCGTCGGACAAACTGCTCTCACATTCGACAAACCACAGCACAAAATAGTGAACTTGTACTCCCAGTAACCACGGCTTTTCGGCTCTCATTATCGTACAAGGTTCAAAAACTCCTAGATGACCTCAGAATGTTCGGCTATTGCGAGATGTACATGAGCTTCTTAATTGTAAATCATGCCAACACGGATTTCTAGCGGGGAAATCAATAAGCGATTGAATGTGTAAGCTTCGAAATGTCATTGGAACTCGGTCAATTCAAGTATTAGTCCACTCTGCAAACTCTAACAGAGTTAATGCCTAGTGGATTCTTGAGCATAAAAGGGTCACGAGAAACGAGAGGGCGGACTGTCTGGCCAGACTCGTTTGTCCACTGTACCTATACATCCACATACTCATTGTGGGGCATTCCCGTCACTAGGAGAGTGCACTGGAATGCTGCGGGAGTGAGGCGCTCCAAACACTTCATTTCAGGACCAACACACGAGATATAGCCTAGCGTTCTGATTATTGAGAAGGAGGAATCATAGTGGGAATCATCACGGGATACGTTAAATGAACAGACATATGTATGTCTTAGGTATAAGCGACACCCCTCGGTGCAGTTGGCGTGGCACAGATGAGAAAACATCCTACTCAGTACCAGAGACTTGAAAGGGAACGATTTTTGGTCTTTGGTATAACTTCCCCAAGTGTAAACATAAAAGAAGACTCTTACAGGAAACATTTCTTAGCAGGCTAGGCATGGACCTGTGAAACATTAGAATTAGCACGGATCTGTGACACATTGGAATTGGCACAATAGCACTTCAGGCCGCGGTTCTCATCCCAAATAATGAATGTTTAACGATAATGAAATAAAATCGTTCCTCTTACCCAGCTTTGGAAAAGTTCTCCAACGATGGTTTGGAATGTCATCACTTTCTTCTCAAGCGCTAGATCATCGATCCCAACCTTAAAACAAAAATGCGCATTACTGCTTACATCACAGTTGAGTGAAGGAGCGATACCATGAAATTCTTTGCAAAATGGCCCTACCTCTAGAATAGATTAGAGCAATTGAATCCACAAAGGTAGTTGATTGGAGTCAGAAGGACCGTACTTCTTGATCCTTTCTTTCTTAAGCAGATCTCAGGAATACGTCTAAGATAAAACACAACGTTGACTCCAAAGTTTCGGTTAATTTAATAGCCATCAACAGAACTACACAGCAGAAAACAATAAAATCCAACTCACTAATTTTTACACTTGGAATATAAATAGCGATGTACACATGAGCTGTAATTACAAAAAGTGCCTCAACACTTTTGGTAATGATGTGGGTTCCTTTATCACGTTTGTGAGGGGTTACGACCAGGTGTTGGCAATAATGTTGTATATTATGTGCAATACGTTCCCAACATTGTGCCAGGGACGTTGATACGCCAAAGTTGAGGATGAACCCACGGAAACAAATTTAGAAAATTGACGGAAAACTACAAAGGTTATATTCATTATCTCTGGCTCGAAATAACAACTGGTCTTCTTCCTGGTTTTCAAACTAAAAGGTAACGAAAACTGAAACCAACCGATTCAGAACTTCGGTTGCGACGTTCATAAACTATGGAGACGGACGGCAGAAAATAATGGTTTACATACCAGTACGGGAGTCAGGAAATTTGTAGTTTCCTCGGGAAGAAGTTGAGCGAAAAGGGAATTCAACAAATGGACGAGAGAAGAGACGGTAGGTTGGAGCAGTTAATTGTTGCAGGCAACGGAACAGCTATAAACTTGAGGCCAAAGGTGAGAAGACTGGGCCTTTTCCTGATCCTCACAATCCTTGATCTGTAGCCGAAGCCGCGGGATTATTTCACGTCACAACATATCCCTTCATTACCAAAAATGTTTAGGTAAAATAGCTCTTTGTGATTACTGTTATTTGAAGATCGCTGTCCATATTTTCAGTGCACACGCAGGTGAGTTTAGTTTTCTTGTTTTCGGTTAGTATTGGCCTGATGATGGTCATTAAATTAATCCAAACTTCAGAGTCAACGTTGTGTTTTATCTTAGACGAGTTCGCAAAATCTGCTTGTTTAAGAAAGAAACGGCCAAGATGTACGTCCTTCTGATAGTGGTCAATAAATTACAACGTTGAATTAAAAGTTGTTTTTCGTCATTGAACGATTCTCAAGATCAGCAACAACTCAGTTGATTAGTGCTATTAATTTTGTGCACAGGACCCTTACAAATACTTACGTAGTGCATTCCAAGGATAGCCTGCATACTTATGATAGTTCCAAGCTTGTAAGTCGAAATGCTAATCGCAGGATCAAGGGTCTTGCCCTCGCTTCCTCCTTGCCCATAGACGTCCATCATGCAGCCAATCATTCCTTGGAAATCCGCCTGCATCATTTACATAACAACAAAGTAGAACCGGTATTTATTTCAGCTACAAAGATGACCGATGAGAGTGAATCTTACGTGAATCATGGCGTCTACCATGCGGCGGTAGAGAGGTAATCCTTGAAAATATTTTTTCAAAAGATAGTAAGGCATCTGGTTCAACAACATTCCGCCGCATAGAGCTCCAGACATTCCATTGGGAGCGACGTTTTTCCATGCAGGCTTCCCTTGACGCTTGTCTGACTTGTCCATGATGTCGTCGAGTATTGTAAAGCCGGTGTACCTCTGAAATGAAAACGTGCTTACAGACGGGGCACTGAAGGCAGTTCAATGCAGTTCGAAACCTTACGTCACGTGAAACGATTCGATTTTATAAAATTTGAGCTCATTATAGCGCAACCATTGGGTTATGTGCACATTGCTCACTGGATCAAGGGCTTTGCAAAATGGTTGTGCCGATAGGAATTGCTGAAATGTTAAGATGCTGAATGAACCTCAAGTTGTAGTTGGTTAGTTATCTGAAATTCAAGCACCGTCCTTGTTTATTTTCCTGAGAAAGCACGGATACGAGTACAGGAAACAAGAATGCTTAGAGCTAGATAAGTGAAGGAAAAAAAACATAGGAAGTAGTACAAAATAAACAAGCGGAGGAAGGACAACGATGTGATGAGGTTTCAGAGCAGAGAGTGAGCAGACTGGTGAATCCGGAGATAAGATTCATCAAAGCTCAACCCTGAATAAGGCACACGTAAGCTGCCACCAACTGAACATTGATGAGGGGGCAAGCAACGAGCTTTAAGAGGCATGTGCTGAAACGGGCGTTTACGATTGTGAGTCTAGGGGGTCGAATTAGAGGATCTTTCAGTTGGTTTGAAACCTTCCACATTGATTTACGCCGTTCAGCTCGTGAAAGTCTTTAGAGCAGTTTTTATAATTGAAGAGTCAATTCTGATGTAGGTTTAGTGCAAGAACTGATTTCGTAAAATATAGGTTTCTCTCATAGGAACTCTCTTGGGTGATTACTTAGTGTGTCCTAGTGCTTATTGGATTAGTTGTGTTTATACTCGTACTTACCACGTCGAAACAAGCTCTAAGGATTCGCGCCATCCTGTAGCCTTCAGGAGTTTGCTTGTCCTTTGGAGTTACCGTGATGTAAATGAGCTCAGGAGTATAAGTCCAGCTGGGAGGGAAGAGTGGGATGTTGTAGTTCATCAGCTGTAACAAGATAGAAAATCGATTGTGAATCGGTAAGAAGAAGATATTTAACATCACTGTCAAGCGCGTGTCGATGGCTTAAGAAGCTTCCTACTCCTTCCAACAGGCCTCAACGCGCATATTTCTCAACTAGATCGCCCTTCTTTAATTACATCGACGTTTGGCCGTTTTCTACATCCATATAACGCACTCAGCCATTCATTTTCAGTCTTAAGTCCCAAGAGTCTTTCCAGACTCTACTATATCTATAGATTACATTGCTTTCCCTTGTGTCCAGCAGAATATAGTGACATCCGCCTTCCGATTGAACCCACTAGGAACCCACTTGGGGGAATGACTTTTGTCTGTACTGTCCGACTCTCATTGTAGGCTCCTCCAGGGATCGTAGTCCAGTGGTCAAACAGAAGATTCATATTCCGAAGAAAGTCGGGCATTGATCAGAGCTCAGGATTGCTGTAATTTTTGCCAGAGTCAGTGGTTCTCCACACATTTCCGAACCCCTCCACCCCAGTTCCGAACCCCATGTCTAACACAAAGCAATACAATTCAAGTCCACTTATAGCGACAACAAGTATGAGTGGAGCTTTATTCCCTTTTTGCACTATCCATCACAGCTCGAATTTACCTTCGTACATGCTGTGTTTGCTTTTGTTTTAAGTACTTGCGACATCCATTCATCGTGAGGCAGTTTCAGGTGACATGCGTGAAATACTAGACAATCACACTCAATTTTTGCTGAATGGTAGACTTCATACAAAAAAACCGGCCGAAACCTTCGTCGCTACATTGCACATCAAATTGCTTGAAGGCGGCTGGGACTGTCTTTGTTACGAAAACTACCACTTCGGGGAGAGTCGTTGCTAGTCAAACTACGGAACAAGCCAATCGCAGCCAACAAGTACAGGATGTAACAAGACGAAGACCACAAATATCAGCGGGTGGTCTGTTTGTCAATTTGACCGTAGGACACCTAATCAACAGTCACGGTCAATGTAAAACCGGTTAAAGCAACTTATGTTTTTTTCGTACTTCAGTGAGATTTTTGAAAGGCGTAAGAACCTTTTTTGTGCAAAAGTAGCCTAAATAATTCGGATTAATTTTACAGCTTTAACCAGTCAATACCAAAGTAACCTTACACAAAACGTTTCTCTGGTTCTTCGGTAAAGAGATACGAATTGTTACCCAACATTTCAAATGAATGTCAATTATTTCGCAGAATATACGGACCACATGGAACAAGTAAAATTTGACAAGGAAATCCCACAAAACGTATTATATTTCGAATGTTTCAAAATTGTTCTCTGACTTTCACAAAAACGGCCTCGACTCCTTTTAGAAATGGCGGGGGGTGACAAAGATCGTGCGACGAGTCGCCTTCAATGTTTGTAAACACGAGAACTCGCTCGTTTTATAAATAAATCCGGTTTAAACAAAAAACTTACTTCCACGACACTTTCAGCGGTTTGACATTCTTGGGGCACCTCGTCGATGACCTCCAAAGGAAGTTCTTCCCTCAAGAATCTTCTGTAGTCCGATTCGTCGTCCAGACGATGAGGGAACATAACTTTCCCCCCGCTGTAAACAATCAACAAACGCATAGACTGTTACTAGTTGGATTCATAGGGGAGACTGAGAACTTACGTAACTTCTTTCTGACAGCTGAATATCGTCGTAGTAGTCAACTAGTATTGTATGGAAAGTATAAATCGTACAAGAAGATCACGGCGATTACAGAACACGAAGAACAAGAGCACGAGTGAAACAACTAGCTGTAGATAAATGTTATTAAAGAGTTACTGAATTCATTGCTTAATTACTTTTTGCTGTCACTGAACCAATTAAGCTCGTCCTGCTTCCAAGCAGTGAAAGTAAGGTTATGATTCGTTTTCATGGTCAGGAAGTTTTTGCTCTTTTCTCCAAAACGTTTAACATAAACATCTCTGTGAGAATTCGGTGAAGGGGGAAAAAGTTTATAAAATAAGAAGCTTGAAAAGACAGCTCTAACGATGCAAATCAAACTCGTGGGGTGTTTTAAATAAGTTAATTCCTCTATGTTCCACTGAAAGTTCGTTGAAGAGAGCTACTCGAGGGAGTACCTTATTTTATTCATCGTAACTATTACTCAAAATTGTAGGAGCCGTGTTATATCGATACAAGTAGACTTGCCCAACGCCATATGATCGTTTTTCCCATTTTCTCGAAAACGGCTCTCACAATCTTGATCACACCGACAGGTTTTTTCCCGCATACTGGTAGTATGAATTTTACTTGCTTGGCTATGCTACAGAGGCTTCGTAAGAGCGTATTAATAGAGTATCGTTGAATTTAGAGACTTAGTGTGACGCTGCACTCCGGTATTTTGTCTCTTACGGTTTTGCTTTAGGCTTTGGGAAGTCGCTTGCAGTGACTGTAGAGTTCTCAATTAAAAAGCCAAACCTTCAAGAAGCTATCAAAGAGTGAGAGTGCAAACGAAGAGGCGATGAGCGAGAGGGGGGGAGGGATTTAGTATAAACGGTAACATTATATAATTTGTTTTCATTTTATTTTATAACTAGTGGCCCGTTCCAGCTTCGCACGGTTGAAATTTTTTAAAAATGTTTGGGATAAATAAAGATACCTGTAAGTTGACTAATTTCAAAGTTATTAAATACAAATATTTTCTCTTTATAATATTAGTGTGAAAAACCATCATATCTGACCACCGTCGTCACGCATTTGCATCTCCAGATCAAATGATGATTCATTGCTAAGAGTTATTTTTAAACGTTCTCGACCGTATTTTGGTTTATTATTCATATTAAATAATAACCCGGTTTGCGGTCAAGAAAAGTTGTTACAACCCCCTCAAAATTTGATACTTTACGCTTCAAAACATCGGGATTCCAAATTTGCTTTTAACGTGGTCTAAAAAATCAGTTCTTTCGCACAAAAATCCCATTTGGTATCTAGTTGTGCCGCCAGCTTGGCAATCCAATCGGACGAAGCCGATGGTTAAAATGGGCAAAAAAATGGTTAAGAAAATCAACGCAAACGCAATTTTGGCAGTTTTATCGCAAATACGCCGTGTTCGGTATCGTTTAATAGGTATTTTTAGATGTTGGGTCGAATGGATCAATTCTCAGAGGTTTACGCCTGCGTCAACAATGCGTCAACGTGAAATCACTGTAAATATAGTGAGCCAAAGTCTACTAATTGAAAGACCTCGCTGGCCAATGTAGCGAAAGTAATCGTTTCTTTATTTGTACTCCCTCCCGTCTCATTAAAACCATGCGCCAGCACGACTGGTCACGTCGTGCCAAGTGCCTACCTGGAATGTTCAGTTTTCGTCGTTTCAGTTCATGTTTCGTATGGTTTATAGGTGTTTTTCTCGATGCTGTATCGATCGGAGGTGTGTGACTAGGTCGAGCTATTCGAGAGAATAATAAACCGTTGTGTAATAATTTGCAGGGTTATTTTACACCTTGGGTTGCTCTTATAGCATTCAATGTTTTACGGACCAATGTTCGAACGAGGACGTCTTCCAGACAAGATTATAATTTCCGTAAAAAAATTCAACACTCGAAAATACACCTCACAACTATACGTATGATTATGAATAAATTGCACAAGTCATTAGTATATGCTGCAGTTAAAAATGTTTCGACTAAAAACAACAAGTAATCAATAATTATATTATCAACAACGACAATAATCCGTATTATATTCATTTATTTTTGACATTTTATGTCTTTACTTTGCTACACAAACTCGAAAATGTAACGGCCAAGCGTCACGATATTTAACCTTGAGGCCGAGTGGACAAGGCAACGTTTTAACTGGAGTTGCAACCACAGCCTCTGTGGTGTAATGTATAAGGCATCGGTCTCCTAAACAGGAGGTTGTGGGGTCTCCTAAACGATTATTTTTTGACATTTTATGTCTTTACTTTGCTACATAAACTCGAAAATGTAACGCGGGATATGTAACGGAGAAGCGTCACTAAATTTGTGTTGGGTTAAGTGCATGGTAACGTCTGTTACAAAATCTAACGGTTGGTAACATCACACGTTTTAATAACCTCAGTGACTAAGTGATGATGTCAATTGCAATTGACGCGGCCATTATATCGAAACCATCAACGAGCACAATCAAACGTAGTTATCATTGCATAAAAAATAAAAGAGATACAATGTTCCTAGTGGTTGCGTACTTGTACGAAAGCTGTACCCACCGTTTGTGTAAAGGTTTCTTTCGCGCCCGCCAACCTCAACGTTTCCAATCACTCATAAGGAATTGCATCGGAGGAAATCGAGGTTTAGTTTAAAGAAAATGACATAAAATGTCCCTCGTGGTTGCGTACTTGTACGAAAGCTGTACCCACCGTTTGTGTTTGTTTATAACGCATTTAATCCGATTTTATAATGATTTGATGCAAATTACGGGATGGCAACTTGGGGATTTAAATTTTGCTTAGAGCTTACCTTTTTTCGTTCCTGTGGTCACGAACTAAGTGTGAATTGTGTGGTGGAATTGTTTGTACAGACATCTTCAAATGACGCAAGAATACCATAAAATTCTCATTCGTGGAAAAATGATGAGAGCAGCACAATAAATTACCGAACATTTAGACCAAAATCGAATTCAGCTTTTGTTGAAATCTTCAGAAAATTGGTGTGGTTTAACTTAACCATAACTTTCGATAAGCTAATCATAAAGTGCTATAGGGCGAAGCGTTCTTCGACGCGCAATTTATAGCGACGCTATGTCCCTGCATTTTAAATATGTACTATCTTCGGAAATATTCATTTCAATTACGTGCTGTACAGGGCCATATTGATCTACATCGAATGGACAATGTATTTAAGGATGTGGGTAAGGATTAAATGCCGCGTTGCTTAAAATCACATCGTAGTTAAGCCATTTAATAAGCATAAAATATCTGGTGCGTTGCAACACACAACTTTCCTTAGCTCTACAACAATTCACTTTGTACATGGCTAATTCTATTTAATCAATTCATTTATCGGTCAGTTCATTTGAACTTGGTCAAACAACGCTTTACGGCAGCAGGAAGCGGTAGCGCTTACAGTTCCAGATTTTATTGTGCTGCTCGAACTCATTAGGACAATTATTGAGCAATGTGTACACAGATAATTAATGAGGCTGTAAACACAAATTTTTTGAAGAAGGATAGTAATTACTTTTGCAGAGTTATTGGGTGAAGACATTTAGAACTGGAAGTATGCGAAACGGCAGTAGTTGAAATTCAGGAATTTCTGGAGTGAGCCCCGTGTATCTCATGAACGTTTTTAAACACTCACCCTTTAGGTATTGGATTGAACTGCAATACCTTTTTTTTTTAACATTCTACAAAAATTCCAGTGGAGTTTATAAGGAAGAAACTGCGTTAAAAACGCTTTTCGTTGAACATTTTGATAATTTATTGTGCTGCTCTCGTCATTTTCCCACAGATGGGAATTTTATGGTATAATTGCCTTATTGAGAGCTATCAATATAAAAAATTTAATCAAAATCGCTAGTGCCGTTTTTGAGAAAAAAAATTTGGTGTTTTGATCACTATAACTATAACTTTCGGTGGATTTTGTTCATATCCTTATTTTGGCGTCCCATGGTAACCTGCAGGCGAGATATCAAGTTTGAGTGGATTTGGCACGGTGGTTCTCTCTAAAAATCGTTCACAGACACACATACCATTTTCCCAAATAGTGTTTTTCGGACTCAGGAGGGTCTGAAACGTAAAGATCTGAAGAAAACTCAAAAAAAATTTCAGCCGATTACATTACTTTCCTTTCTACTTTGTAGAGCCAAGGAAAGTAAAAATACACCAATCTATTGATTTAATATTCATTCTGAATAGTAACCCTATGTTTAAGGTCAGAAAATATTTTTACAATCCTCCCCTCAAAATTTGATACTTTACATTTCAAGACATCGGGATTCCAAATCTGCAACGTCCCATTTGGTATCTAGTTGTGCCCGCCATCTCGGCAATCCGACGGGACGAAACCCATGGCTGTTATGGGCAAAACACGGTTACAAAAATTAACTAAAATGCAAATTTGGTAGTTTTATCGCAAATACGCCGTTTTCGGGATCGTTTTCTTGGCATATTTAGATGCTGGATCGAACGGGGTGGGTTTCAGAGCTGTGAGACTCCTTCAAGCTGTTCAAGAGTAATAATTTTCAGGGGTTTGAAAATCGATTGCCTGAACGTCGTCTTAGCGGATGCGAGGGCACTAGAGGGGATCAGAGCGCCATGTAGCTTGTACGTTCCTGGGAAACTTAGTCAAATTCAAGACACCAATTGAGGTACTATTGAATATTAAAGGAACCCCAAGTTTGCGCATTTGGTATGTGTTAACCCCACGTTGCTCAGCTGTTATCGGGTCTTGGACGAGCGTCGCGAAGGAACTAAATTCTAATTGAGATATTTTTGAAAATTCCCGACAACATTAAACGAAAACGGTGGGACTCGTTAATGTTGTACTATCCTGCTTTACTGTCAGTGACTGTCGGAGGAGTTTTCTGCCCCTTCAACGTGCGAATCTACGTTTAATTGAAATAGTTGACGCCTGCACGGAGACCGTTATCGGACCGAAAGAGAAGTAACCACATTTATGCTTCTCTTGTAAAATTCAACAGGTGTGGCTGAAATTAGAGAAGCGTGGTGCACAGTTACGGATCTAAGAATTCTTAAAGATCTACCGCTGGGCCACGATGTCTGCCGTAATGTGACCGTAACAGGAAAAACTTGCTGAAAAGCTTGTAACCTACAAGATCTCGCCTATATACTTCTGATGAACCAACATTAACCAATATTGCACACTACACCATATGTCGTAACAGGGTAGAAGATGCATGTAATCTTGATCCGAAACCGGCCTCTCAGGTTACAGACAAAATTCAGCAGAGGAGCTACCGTTTTCAAGTATATCTAAGGGGCACTGTAAGAAAGGAAGATGGATGCTATACAACTCACTTGTATAGAAAACGAATCAATGTACTCTACATTGGCTGCTCAAGCCGAATTTTTTGAAAGGATCAAAACATAACAGTGCGAAGTTACCTTTGTAGAGGAGCGAAGAGACTTCCATTCGGTATTTTCCCTTTGTACCGCGGCCTCAGGGAACTGAAGTTCCTCAGTCCCAAAACAGCAACTTGTCTGGAGCATAGCATGTTGTGTTTAGCTGTTGTAGCGAGTGACAGACATTCGTGGGCCACAGGCACGCGTAATATGCCGTTTTTGAAAACAGTTTGCCTGAGTGGGGGAAAGTGGGGGAATGTTAGCGAAATGTTCTGGAAGGGTTCTCGAAAAAAATGAGGTTTGGCCGTCTTATACCGTTTAAAGTTGATAAATCGCGACATTTAAAATCTATCGAATAGAAATCGACTGCAAATTAGTGGAAGAAGTGCGCGGTACTGCGGTTTTAACTGAAAACACCAAAAACCACTTGGAGGGTTTTAGTTAAAACCACCACCATTGGCGCGGGATACTTTATATAGTAATTTAGATAAATTCTCTAGAGTCGCGCAACTTTCTTTGCGCTGATGCATTATCTCAAAGCCGCCATTTGTTAAATTTGTACAAAACGGTCATCATCGCCCGATGGTTATCTAATTACATTAATAATTATAACCAAATAGAAGAAATCGTTTTTATCGTTCTTGGTGGCGTACTTTACGGCACTGAGAGTCAAAATATCGGCCATTTTTACTTTCCTTGCCCAAAGTACTTGGAATCCCTAATTAGAAACGGTTGTCTAATCGGCTGAACAACACATTTTTGTGTTTTCTTCAAATTTTAAAGCCGTTCAATCCAACATGCACTATTACGAGAAACTCACTCAGTTTTTATTTACGGTTTTTCAGACGCCCTCCTTATGGGCGAGCCCTCACGATTTCGGTGGTTGATTTGAAACTAGCGATTTCTTTAATATGATCAGTGGAAAAAAATTCTCGGAGAAATAGATGGAAATAGATTACATATCTCACAAAATGTCAACCTTTCAATTTTTCGTAACGTTCAACGCACGGGCAGTTCTCTCGGTGCCCAGTAAAATCAAATTCAACAGAGGGTTTCATCGGATGGGGAAAATCTATGGATGACGTTCTTCACAGCATTCAACAATTATGAAGTGTAGGTCCTGGTGCGCTAGTAACTCTGTGTCAACATCGATATCGTTAAGACCATTCGAAAATAACTTATTAACTCAACACTTGACGTGTAAATGATAATTTTGTATTTTGTGTGGATGGAATATTAGAAAAAATAGTTGTACGGAACACGGCGTAGGTATAGATTGACAGGAGAATCCATCAGTGAGAACAAACTTAATTTTCACTGAAAAAATAGGTTTTCACTGTATTTTTGTTCTTATTGCCGTTTAGCGAAGAGTCAGAGAAATAATTATAGAGAACAGCACGTAAAGATCGGCTGAATGAAAATTCTGTCAGTTTGGTCGAAATTGTCGAAGTAGTGCAGTGCTACAATATTTGCATATCAGGGTCACATGGTCAATCCCAAACCTCGACTGACCACTAGAAGCCCTCTATATATATTGCACATTCTCCACAAGCGCCTGGTTAACGAGTTGAGGTCTCCGGGTAGCTACAAGAGGAGCAAATACAAAAAGCTCATTTTTTCATGGGTTATACTGAAAGGGTATGATTTGTTTGAAACGAATTTGAAAAGTGTATGCTTCCATCAAGTTTCACGCATGTCTACAGAAATTTGGCTATTAGTAAGATTGTCGAGTCCTCTTGGTCATTAAGTCCTTCCTGTTTTTATGTTGAGTACGTGAGCTGTACATACTTATTTTTTACCTTTACTTCTTTTTACCTTTCTTTGGGTTTCTTATATCGTGTGTATAACAATTCATTCTCAACACCACAGGCCTAGCCTACAGTTGGGATCTATTATTCAATAATCTATAAGAAGTTTTCTTTTAATGTCTAGTCTCTATGAATTATTAATGAATCTCTCTCTCTCTCTCTCTCTCTCTCACTCTCTCTATCTATCTTTCTCTCTCTCCTTCTCCTTCAGTATAAAGGCTCAGAAAGAACGTAAAATAAATAAATAAATTTACACAAATGATTCTCTTGCACATCATCGTTTTCAATCCAACGTCAAAAAATAGTAAGAATACAGCAACATCTTTCCTCGATAATTGCCTGGTTCCCTGCATGACGCAATCTTAAACCTCCGAAACCTATCCCATTCGAAAAATACTAGAAAACGATACGAAACATAACCTGGCATTACAATGGAACAACGAAAATTGATATTTTTTAGATGAGCCTAGGCAATTGGAACGACGAGTGGTTGGAACTGTGACGGGAGAAACGATTGCTTTCGCTATATTATCCCGCGAGTTCCTTCGAGTCATAGAATTTGCCTAGTCTATATTTACTGTGATATCACTATTTTCCATGTAGAAACAGTCTTACACCTCTGGGGCCCGCCCTCTTCGACTCAATATCAAAACAATGGCAAAGGGAAGCGAAAACAGATAACAATGTAAACTGAACCAAATACAATACCTAATGACTGATACTTAATTTCGTTAACTGAGGACTTATACCATAACTGGAACTTCAGATTGTTAATCAAAGATTAAAGCGACTAGTCCTAGTCAGCCTTTGGAGTGATTCTTAGTCCAACTTTAAGGCGACGATTTGCACTGCCCGCGACAGAGACAGGAGACTTGCTTGTCATTGGACTTAGTATTGTTGCCAGTTGCGACCGAATACAGGAAGACTGTCTCTGTCCCGGACCAGTGGGGTCTCATGTCGCGTTTGAAAAACATCCCGATTCATCAGAAAAATGGCTGCGACCACTTGACGAAGATCGTGAAAATCTCAAACGGCAGTATCCGGTTTTATCAGTCATGGAAGTTGCTGTTTCACTAATATGCAAGAGGTCGGCCCCTACAGCATTCACTGAACTCAGACCTGCGGAGGTATAACATGTATTTGGTCGTTTGCCAGTCTCCCGGTAGAGGGCTGTTGCCCTTGTGTTACCGCACAGAGTTGGCCACCAGAGGAATCCCATACCATCTGGGTTCCTACCTGATCTAACTATTTACTTGTGTAGCAAGTTTAAAAGGGACCAACTCTGACCACGTTTCTAACCATTACCTTCTTCGCGAACTCGGCAAAACGTATATAGGCTTGCTTTGTAGCAGTCAATGCTGCTAAGGCAGTATCTGCCGGCAATGTACAACTTGATCCGTACAGAAATGAACGGTTGAAGGACATTTCGTTTGCATTTTCTTTTTCAGCAAATTTAACACGTAATCAAACTGCGTTTTACAGAGCCGAAACAATGTCCTGAACAATGGCGAAAATTATCCTTCTGGCGTCTAGTCGAATATAACTCGCTAAGGCAATCTTTTCTTCGATTCGTAATAATGAAATTGTCTCATTCTTCGTCACAGTAACTCTACTTGTCTTTCCATTACACTTTCGAAATTAGTGACAGTGAACACAACGCTCAACTGTCTTCATTGATAAACTACGATACAGAATGAACAACTCACAGTTGATGCCGAAGAGACAGAGATACTTGTCGCGGTCTCCTGTCTCAGTCGCAGCGCGAACCGCCACCTTTATTTCGGCTTGCAAATGAGATTGATAAGCTACCCATAATTATTGTTATACGTGTTAAGCTGCCTTTATTTATTCCATTTAGTAGTTCGTTTACTCGATTTCTCTGTTAATTTCGTGCATACATTTGGGAACCACATATGAATAGTTACCGTAATTTCTTTTCCAAACTATGTACGGCACTGCCCAAGGACCTTGTGAATTTTTAAATTATTACAAAATGATTTATTACTCTAATGAACAGCTTGATGGAGTGTCACAAGCTCCCCATTCACCGTCGAAAAATACCAGTAAATCACGGGAAACGTGACCTGACTACAACGGAACGATGAAAACTAAATATTACAGTCGCTCATAGGCGCCTGTAGGTAATTGGCACGACGTAGCGAATCGAACAGGCTGGTGGTTTTGATGAGACGGGAGTGAGAGAGTACAAACGACGAAACAACTACTTTCGCTGTATTAGTGTGCCGCGAGTTCTTTAAATCTGAAGACTTTGGCTCACTATGTTTACTGTGACTTCTGTGCGAAAATTTAATTACCGCGGAAGAGTGAAGTTTGACGCTTATTATATCACAGTGGTACCGAAGGAAGAACATACGCCAGAGGGCTACAGAAAAGCGAGAATCCTCAGATCTTGTTTTGACAAATACCCCTTGATATGCTTGCAGTGGCCTACGTGATTTGTCACATTATTTTCACTTTTATTTATTGCAAGGGCCAACATCCAGTATATTAATCGGATCTTGGTGAATTTCAAACATTTCTCAATTAAATGGCAACAACCACCTACGAAAAACGCTGCATATTATTACACAACGGTATATTATTCTCTTGCACAGTTTGACGTAGTCCCACACCGCCGAGACCCATACCATTCGACACAGGATATTAAAATACCTTGAAAACGATCCCGCACACGGCGTACTTGCGATAAAACTGCCAAAAAGACGTTGTAGTGATGCAATGATTTCACTATTGACGCATTGCAGACCTCTAGAATTGTTCCATTTTATCCAGCATCTAAAAATACCTAGAAAACGATCCAGAACACGGCGTATTTGCGAAAACTGCCCAAATTGCGTTTAAGTTAATTTTGTTAATCGTTTTCTGCCCATAACAACCATGGGCTTCGTCCGATCGGATTGCAGAGCAGGCGGGCACAACTAGATACCAAGTAGGGTTTTTGAGAGTAAGAATGGGGGAGTAAGAATTTTGAGTTCACGTTAAAGGCACAAAATGGCCCAGCCGGCGATTTTGAAATCTCGATGCTTCGAAACGTTAAGTATCTAATTTGTGTGTGTGGTGGGAGGGGGGGGGTTGTCGAAATAATTTCCTGTTCAATAACGCAGGTGTACTATGCAGAATGATGTCGTGCTTGTCGTGCAGAGAAGCGGGGTATGAGGCTCTGCTTGAATATTCATAGACAAAAAATTACGTTTTTGAGGATATACAGCTTCCAGAAGTAGCGGCGTATTCTCCCTCGGGAATCCTTCAACGAGACATTACTTTGTTCACCTTCATTCAGAATGATTTATTTACTATTTTGATCACTGGGCAGATTTTTCTCATGCCCTTATTTAGGCGCCCCATCACAGGCACACGCGCTTTTATTACAAAGCTCGCCGTAAATGGGACGGTGGTTTTTCTGGTTCTCAAAAACAGGAAAATTAATAAAATAATAGTTAAGGAAATGGGGAGGCCGGCCATGTTCCTCGATTGAACGACCACCTGTTCAGACACGACACAACCAACACGCGGGTTACCTCGAAAAACGCCTGGTGACACTTCCAGCTGACGCACAGACCGTCCAGGAGGTGCACCTTGCAACACACGGCGCGCCAGGACACTGGCGAAGCTGCATAATGTTACCTGCTCCTCGAGCTTCCAACAGTGCCATACAAAGCTCTGTCTTGTCATAATTGCGCCTCTTGCCAGACACACACACACACCATTTTCCCAAATAGTGTTTTTCGGACACAAGGAGGAATCTAAAGAAATCTCGATTTTTTTTTCTCGGCCAACCACGTAAGCTTTCTTTCTAGTTGGTAGAGTCAAGGAAAGTAACAACAGTAAATGTAAAATGAAATTTAATCTCTGAAGTGTTCATGAATATCTCAGGACCTCGTATAGAGGATGCAGACTAAATCGGAGTTGAAGCACAAATGTTAACAGAGAGAAAAGTGCCGAAACACGTCAGCTGGGTGTATCATTTGTTTCATTTTGATTCATTTACTGTTGTTGGGGGATGCCCTGTTTCCTTTCACCATTAAATGGTACTCTACAAACAATAGATTTAGGTGAACATATTCTATGGTTTGTATGTGCTTTCCACTGGTAAAACATTACGATCAAATAGCAAAAATGGCGATGCCAGTGAGTGAATAAATTACTAGTTTATTGGTTGAGCCGAAAGATGTTTCAAATTGTTGTATGCCGCCATCTTTGACGACGAAAAACCTATGTGCCGCTACGTCGCTAACGACACACATGACTGCGTCCCGAGCTATTTTGCTTCTTCCCTCCAAACGAATATTTCTTTAAGACGAACGCTTTGAAGACTTTGAAGACGAAACAGATATCCCTCCGAATTGGCTCATTCTTATGAAAATTATCGCCAAATCTCAGGAAGCAGCGGCCTTCCTTCCGGTTGAGCCTGATCTTCGCCCTTGACTCCAAAAGGACCGTCTGAGAATCAGGTTTCGCCCCTAAGGTAGCTTCGGGCGTTCATCCTTCAACTTTGTATCCGTCCGTCAGCGAATGGCCCTGCATTATGCCACTGATTAAGGGAGGGAATGTTGTAGTTGAATAATACATTGCTATCACAGACAATGGCATATTACAATCCAGTGTTTGACTGAATGAAAAGGGTGTATGTCGGCGTCCACATAAAAAGAGAATATGGGAGTCCTTGACCGCTTTTTGCCTAAACCATTACGAAGTTCTTGACTATTGGTTCAAAATCTTTATTTTTATTTTTGGTTAATTTATTAACCATGTTCAAATCCCCCCCCCCCAGTATTCATTAAAGATAATAAAGCAATTGTTTTATGACAAGATGATTAATGCATGGAAACTCTCCGTACGTTTCTTCCAAAGTACCATTGGTACCAGCCTAATCGTCGCACGGTTCCGGACCTGATCATCATATTCGTTCATAATAATCATTCTACTCCAGATCCATTATTCACAATAACTTCAAACGAACTAAATACAGTGTGAACTACTAAAAATGTACGTTAACGATTGACACCTGAATAGAACTATTAAAATAATTACCGATAATAAGAACGATTACGAAACAATACGACCTATTATTTAGTAAAGTATTAAAATTTAAAATCGATCCTGTTCGCGTCCCTCAACCAATTACTCACTCAACAATTATCTTGAGTCTCCCATTCACCTCAAGTACCAACTACGAACAACTCATAATTAATTGTGATGGCAGCGGTCATTTTTTGTTTATCGTTCATTCTGAATAATAACCCTATCTTTTCGCCAGGAAATTTTTTTACAACCCCCCCCCCCACCCACCCACCCACCCACCATCACAATTTGATACTTTGGTTTGGACGTGAACTAAAAACTTCCTCCATTCGCTCAAACATCCTATTTATTATCTAGTTGTGCTCGCCTGCTCGGGGCAAGCCAATTGGACGAAGCCCATGGTTGTTACGGGCAGAAAACGATTTAAAAAATTAACTTAAACGCAATTTGGGCAGTTTTATCGCAAATACGCCGTGTTCTGGATCGTTTTCTAGGTATTTTTAGATGCTGGATAAAATGGAACAATTCTAGAGGTCTGCAATGCGTCAATAGTGAAATCACAGCAGATATAGTGTCTTCTAATTGAAAGCACTCGCGGAACAATAAATACAGTGACAGTAATCGTTTCATCGTTTGTACTCCCTCACTCCCGTCTCGTCAAAACCACACGTCCGCTCGACTCGCCACGTCGTGCCAATTGCCTACAGGCTCTCACAGGCGCCTGGAATATTTAGTTTTCGTCGTCCCACTGTAGTCAGGTCATGTTTTGTGTGGTTTACTGGTATCTTTCGATGTTGAATCGAATGGGATGGGTCTCGGAGCTGTGAGAATCGTCTGGTAACCTATCAAAAGTTTTGTCTTGTGACCATGCCAGGGAAAATGGCCAACTTTTAGACTGGGTTTTCAGGCTGGTCCCGCTTTTTTTCCATGTGATGTGTGTTTATGAATGATTTCTTAGGTTTTTTCGATTCGAACGATATAGTGTCAATTTTAGTCGAGTCAAAATGAGTAAAGTGACTTTTGTCGCACCTTAGTCGTTCTACCTGTTACCACAGACTTCCGAGCCAACTAACCCCCTGTAGTGTGAGGATAGCGAAAAAAATACACCGTTAGAATAATAATTGCTGCTAACGTTTATTTTGACGACAGACATAGGGGTCGCTGCACGGTCAGCGGACGCTGGTGGAGGCGCTGGAAGGGATTGCCTCTCCCCCTCACATTCCTCTTCAACTTTCCTCCCCCTCTCTGATTGTTCTTTTTCCACCAATATTTTAGCTCATTCTGATCCAACATTCTTCGAAAACAAGAGCCGTTTTATACCCCTTTTTCAATGTGAAAAGTGAAACAGATTAGGTTGTCTTGTCGAAAAACCCTTCCGTGTCTGCTTACGATCCATGCACGCTTTTCTTAAAAGAGTTGACGCCAAACGGTAAAATACTAGTAGATTTGTTAATTTAGATGATGTTTTAATTTGATGATCATTATTAGTAATACGAGGCGTATTAGTTATACAACTAATTCGGTCTAGTTTGATTCTCTTGTTTGATTCGAGTCATATCAAGAAGTGCGATCTTGTTTTGACCTTTTAAAAAAAACCATCCCGCACCTGTTTTTCTCGTCACTCTTTCTTTCTGTATTGCGAGCCCTTTCTTGAACTTTCTTCTGTTGTTTGTTGTTTGACGCAAGTCAAATCATTCTTTGGCCTCGGAGTATCCACACCTGCTCTAACGGGACTCCCTGGCCCTTAACGGCAAAGTCATTATCCCCTAAGACTTTCGTACCTGCGGAAATTCCACTTCTGCGGTCATTTCTAACGGCCGTGGATTTCCCATCTTTTCTCTTTCCTCCTTCTTCAGATTCCTCTCCACAACAAACTAGTCCTCCCAAATTCATTCCCCTACAAACTATCGCAAAAGTCACACTCGACTCCCTGTGCCCACTCAGACACTTTCCTCTATCAATTCTCAGCCCAGTTACAGCTCTCTTTCCGATAGTTTCCCACCAGTTCACACATATTTCCGAGTTGTCCTCATGTCCTCCTCATGCTCACCGTGTTTCTTTTATTTTGACCTTCAACTCTCGTCCTCTCGTGGACTTGGAGCTGCTGTGAGTCCAAAAAGCGAATTTGTGCGTCGGTGTTTGCTAAGTTAAGTTCAGGTGTGAGAATATGGCTGTATCTCACAAATAAATTAACTATATTTGAGCAATACGATCTCTTGTTAAGGTGGAAAGTGGTTGAATTAGAGAACCTGTGCTGCGGTTCGCACTGAAACGTTGCGTTGTTGGCATCGTGCCATGTAAGCGCCTTAACTGATCCCTTAGGCATCGTCATCAACCCAACTACCTCAGGCTAATACCAATAACCAGTCAAGTTAATAGAAAGCATGACGAGCGACGCATAATTTATTAACCTGGCATCAAAGTTCAAACGTTTGCACAAACAATACTCATGAACAATCCGACATTATATGCACTAATAGAGCGTGAAGCAATAAGAATGCAGGTGTAACCAAATACTGCCACTTCCTTTTCATTGTGATAGATCAAGTGATGCTTCAGCCTTCGAGATAGAGATCCCCCACCAACCACTCGAGCATGCTGATGTGAGTCTCTTTTATCCCTGGGTGGTTCATCTCTTGAACATACTGGTAACAGACTTTAGCTTGCTTTTTCAAATACTTGATGTAGGCTGAGGTGATATCGATATCGTCGTATAATTTCCTGACAATTTCGTGCTTATTGGGATCCGGCGAACCGTAGTTTTCCTGCAAGAAACACAACGATTTAAGACAACTTTTTATATAAATGCTAGGGACTGTACACGATACCTTATAAACTTGGCCGCTGAATGAAGGTCGTGACATGAATAGGGGCAATCCAAATAACTCCCGGAATCTTAACCTTTGCCAGTTTCAGTATAGAACGTTGAGCTCGAAAAACTGCTTGGATTAGTTGCTGGAGCGATAAAAGTTGCTAGAATGTACTAGCGGCTGAGGAAAGTTGTGTGATGCGTGGCACTTCCTTTCTTTTTACAACCCTTAGCCCTGCGAAGTAGGACGAAAAAAATGTTTTCGGGTTTTCTTCAGAACTTGACGTTTCAAGGACTTCCGAGCTCGAAAAACGCCATTGGGGAAAATGGGTGTGTGTATGTGTGTGAGCGTGCGAGTGTCTGTGAATGATGAAGATAAAATGGCTGAATCTGTTCAACTTTCAAACTTGGACTGAGACTCCAAAATAAGGGACACGAGGAAAATCAGTCCTAAACCAAGTATTAGAGTAATTATCCTAGCAATCAAAACCTAAATACTTTTTCTCAATTTTTTGCATCTAAACTTCCAAACATTACGATAGAATTCTCATTAGCGAGAAAATTACGACAGTAGCACAATAAATCAACAACTTTTAGCGCAGTTTTGTCCTCATGACGCTTTATTACTAAGGTTTAGTAACAGATTGAGCTGGTAGTCCAAAAACCTAACTATGAGTGTTTAATTACACTCGTTAGATCATTATTAGCAAGCCCAGAAATTCGGCAATTCCAACCACAGCCGTTTCGGTTACTACCATTTGTCAATGTTTTTACCCAATGGTTCCCAAACAGTAAAAACGATCCTAGACAAATATGTTAAATGCTAAAATTGAGGTGTGGTTTATTCACAAAAGCGCTAGGTTAGTAGAAAGAGGACTGAGAAGACAAGTGGTTTAGATTTAAGCGCGTTGTACATAAAGTTTACAGTTCAAATGTGAGTTGTGTGTTGTTGCGTTTTCAACAGTCAATTCTATTTTTATCCAGTAAGAACCATTTAAAAGCGGGACAATACTATTCACATCTGAATCTGAACCTTCGGATAGAAGATGGACCGATTGTATGGGAGATTGAGAGAGATGGCAATAACAACCAGGACCTCAAGACATTGATTTGCCTTAGCATAGCAAATCCCCAGCTCCCCAGCTGCTAAGGTACTTGGCTATATGCAGACGTTAAAGTCGAATCATCAAGAATGTAACAGTGTTGAGGTTATCTCACCTCGAAAATTCGTTTTTGCTCCTCATTGAACAAGTTCAGTGCTGTACCGCTAGTCCATGTCGTGCTGCCATTTATGAAGTCGAGAGATGGTTTGCCAGTTTCCACCGGAGTGCAGTAGTAATCGCAGAAGTCATCCTGTAATGTTACACTTGTTTAAACAGACCATCCGTAACATGATGGTTGAAGCTATTAAACGAAATGAAACGCCGACGTTTCTACTCGTATTAGCCTGAAAGTTCTGGATCTCATGCGAACCGAAAAAATACGACAAAAAGCGCGATTCAACCTTCTAAAAAGTGTTAATAATTCATTCCTCGGTAAACTCGTCCTTCCACCAAATCCGAACATTATTTCAGTTGGGTCCTCCTCAACATACTCCTTTCAATAACACGACTTACCCAAACTTGCAAAAACTCTCCGACGATGATTTGAAAGTTCTGGACCTTCTTTTCAAGGGCTGGGTCATTAATTCCAACCTGGAAAGGAAGGAACAATAAAATGAAGCTAAAAACTCTTAATAGGTTGTACAAAATAAGTTTCTCTACCAAGTAACATCGCAAAATACTTACGTAATGCATCCCAAGAACACCCTGCATACTTATCAGAGCCCCAGCTTTATACGAGGTGATGCTCAGAGCTGGATCGAGGGTCTTTCCTTGGCTTCCTCCTTGCCCATACACGTCCATCATGCAGCCAATCATTCCTCGGAAATCTGACTGCATCATTACAATAAAAAAAGGTAAAGAAATCGACATTCAGTACTGAAGAAGGGGGGGGGAGGATTTCAA
Source organism: Pachypeltis micranthus (assembly GCA_020466155.1). Classification (NCBI taxonomy): domain Eukaryota; kingdom Metazoa; phylum Arthropoda; class Insecta; order Hemiptera; family Miridae; genus Pachypeltis; species Pachypeltis micranthus. Next base: position 49,844,800 of record CM035769.1, read on the forward strand.
TTCTTTACTTGTATTAGAACGTCCATCATTCGTCCGTAGAGCGGTTCTTCTCGGAAATGCTTCTTTAACATGTAGTAAGGCATTTGGTTCAACAGCATTCCACCACAAAGGGCTCCAGATAGTTTGTTAGGGGCAACATATTTCCACGCAGGTTTCCCTTGACGTTTGTCTGATTTGTCCATGATGTCGTCGAGTATTGCGAAGCCACTGTACCTCTGAGGAAACAAACATGCCAACTTTCACGTGAACTAAAGTATTATTATGGCAATCGATTAGGATCTGTGCATCAACTGTGCGAAACTGACTCCAGTCTTACACAGTACACTCAACTCATAGCGATCGCTGATGCGATAACCTGCATGAAGTCGCCAACACACCCAACGTCGCTGATAAACGAGCTAGTAGGAGGAATCCGAATTGCTTTGTGCACAGCAGGCGATGCTATTACTGAGTTACATGTTGTTGGTGTAAAGATCCATGACTACTGGCCAGTAGTAGGTACCAACCAACTGATGGCTGTTCAAGTCTTGGCGGGCGTGGGGTTTTCAGGCTGTTCTGTGTGCTGTGCCCTAGAAATCCGTTGATTAACTCAACTCGCGTCACTGTGCTGCTCGATTAAGAAACCACTTATCAGGTGATATCTTTTAAACGGGGTTTGCTGGGGATATAAAGAGAGAGCTTATTAGGGAAAAGCAACTAATTTATTAGATCGTCTACTCAAGCATTTCTGTCTCTCTCTCTCTCTCTCGCACTCAGGGCATGTTTTTAATATCATTCTCTCTCACTTTCAAGTAAGAGAACGAACGACAACAATTACTAGACATCAGACTGCTCAGAGTCTGTATTGTTCCACTATCACGGGAGGGTAGAATAATTTCTGGACCTGTTATCTGTTATGTTTACGCTATTATCTTCTTCTGCCCTGTTTTCGTCAACTTTTCCGCTTTTCTCTGAATTTCTCAACTGCTTTATCCTATTGAGACTTTTCTCGACCTTTTGAAGAGAGATTACTTTGCAATCGAAGAGCTCATGATAGAACTTTCTCTGCGCGATTATCGAGGTTTGAGTGTTTCCTCAAAGGTTTTGATGAATAGGAAACAAGACGAAGATTACTGATGACATTTTGAATGTCTTATACGTACAACATTAATTTCGAGGGCAGTTTGATGATCCCATGTGTGTGTTATTCTATAATTTAGGCGATGGGTAAGCGTAAGGGGTAAGGTACGCCGTCGTTTTTAATTCTATGAGCACGGCCTTATGGAGTTGGTGCTGTGCTAGTATCTAGTTTTAATTTGTCTAGTTTTTTAATAGTTGCTACATAGAAGGCTCAGTACTATGTCTAGAGAGCTGAGAAAATTGTTCAGTCAGAACTTCATGGTCTCTAGTAGTCCAGGATTCCCATTTGCAGCCGTTTTGGTTTATTATTCGTTCTGCAGAATACTCCTACGTTTTCTGTAAGGAAGATTTTTTTTACAACTCCCCCTCAAAATTTGACACATTACGTTTCAAGACATCGGGATTCGAAATCTACAATGTCCGTTCGCCGTCCACTGTGCAAGAGAATAATAAACCGCTGTGTAATAATTTGCAGTATTTTTCGTAGGTGGTTGTTTCCTATCAAAACGAGAAATGTTTGAAATTCACCAAGATCCGATTAACTTGAAATACATAAAAGTAGAAAAAATAATGTGGCAAATCTAATAGGCCACTGTAAGCGTATCAAGAGGTATTTGTTCTTACCACGTCAAAACAAGATCTGAGGATTCTCGCTTTTCTGTAGCCCTCCGGCGTCTGTTTTTCTTTCGGTACCACTGTGATGTAAGTAAGCTCAGGAATAAACGTCCAGATTGGAGGAAAAAGGGGAAGGTTGTAGTGCATCAGCTAAAACACGATAGAGAATGGTTTGTTATGGGTATAGCATGAAGATGAATAGAAGGATTAGAATAGGTGGCAGCCATAAAAGGCAAACAAGCGACAGTTAGTTGCTTGGGTGTGCTCCCCTGTCAGTATTTCAGCACCCCATCAATAGGGTTTTCGATTCCCACATTCAAAGTGGGTTCAATCTTCCTGAAGCCCCCATACTACATCCACTGGCCGCCCTCTATACTATTACGTGTACATATTTATATTACTCTCTACCTTGCGATTCTACTAAAAATTTGCTTTAAAAAAAACAATTACGATGTCAAAGTTCACTCTTCCGCAGTAATTGAATTTTCGGAGCATGAGGTGTCAACTTACTTCAACTACACTTTCAGCAGTTTGACATTCTAGAGGTACCTCCTCAATCATATCGAAAGTAAGTTCTTCCCTCATAAATCGTCTGTAGTCTGATTCGTCGTCCAGACGGTGGGCCCGCATGACTGGCCCCTTGCTGGAACCAACCAATAGATATTGATTTTACTAGAGAGATTACTGAAAGAAAATGATTACTTTGAACTGGGCAGAAGTTAGCTGCGTATTCATAATTGCAACTACAACCCTTGTTGACAATTCTCGTATGGTCGCAGACATGAATAGGAAGGATTCTGAGTTCAGGACCAACGCGCTTCATGTATCATAAAGGTTTTTTCCGTCCAAACGCCTCGGTGAGTTTTTTGGCATTTCATTAAATTGAAGCAGCCTTTTTTTTCGCCGGGAAAAAGGGTACAGGCCTTGAGGGAACATATCTTTCCGAGATCCTCTGACGTTATTTTCAAGAGGCCAAACATTACTCCGTCGCTGTTCTGATCATTCCTCCCAACGACCCAAATTTATTAGTTAATACTTGGAATTCAGTTATTTTATTTGTTAACTTCCTTAGTCCTACGTAGTAGGAAAGAAAGTTATGTGAATACATGGCTAAAAGTTTTCTTTACACATTTGCACTTCAAGAGCTTGTACTTGACTGATCAAAATCGACTCAAATTTGGTATTTAGACTGCAGGTTACTATGAGATCAAAACACCAGATTTTTTCTCGAAACTATTTCTAGCTATTTTGTTTTAAGTACGGACGGTTCGAAATACCAAAATTCCATCAAATTCTCATCTGTGAGAAAATTACATCGATGAAAATTTAATAATGCTTATAAGTTAATTAGGATAGGAGTTAATTCCGGACCGAGGTGGGCGCACTGCAGTGGTATACCGATGGTTCAGTTATGGAATGCCGAGCAGGACTGGGCATTGTAGGGCCCAACTACAGCCTTGTCAAGCCGCTGGGAGAGTACGCCACGATATTCCAAGCGGAAATCCTAGCCATAAAGATCTGCGCGGAAGGGATCCTGAACAAAGGGCTCAAGGGCAAGCGGATCTACATATTCTCAGACAGCCAGGCCGCCTTAAAGGCCATCGCAGCCTACAGTTTTAGGTCTAAGCTGGCATGGGAATGCCTCCATGCGCTCAAGCAGCTCGGCACCCGTAACAGGCTCTCTCTTATCTGGGTGCCAGCTCATAGGGGGCATGAGGGGCAATGAAAAGGCTGACCGCCTTGCGAAAAGGGGTACAGAATCCCTACCCATCCGGCCTGAACCCCACTTGGTCTGACGAAAAGTCACCTGAACCGTCTGGTCGCTCAATGGGAGACACAGGAAAACGGCGCCCATTGGCATCGCCAGCCACAACTAAAAAAGGCGAAAAGGCTCGTCACGCCTTCCTGTCAAAGGGCGAAGGCGATGCTGACACTCTCTAGACAGGATCTGAGAGTACTGATAAGCTTCCTCACTGGGCACTGCCCACTCAGATACCACCTCAACAAGATGGGCATCTCAGAGGCAGTGGAGTGCAGACTGTGCGGCGAGGAGGACCAGACGGCAGAGCATATCCTATGTGAATGCCCTGCCTTGGCAGCAAAACGCTTCGAATATTTCTGTCAGGGGACCAATGAACCCCAAACCGTTGCGGACTCTGTGCGGTGAAGGACATACTCGGCTTTCTAAAGGGGACGGGTATGTACGACGCCTTCTACTAAGAAAGGGTTAGTGCCACTATAGGCCCATACGCGGCCGCAGTGACAAAGGGACTTGTCCCACACGCCCTCGGGGGGAGGGGGGGGGAAGAAAAAGTTAATTAGAAGCGATTCCATAATTTCCTCAATACGAACCATCGCTTTTTTCCGTAGTACGATTTCTCACTGTTTTTACCCGATATTTTCTTAACACTAAACACGAACCTTCGCAGAAAATTCCCGTCGGCAGTCTCATAAATAACCTGTTAACTGATTGCTCAATAATGGTCATGGAATGTGTAAGAGCACCTCAATAAATTCCTAAACATTAACCGCAACCACTTTGTGCATAAAATGTGAAATTTTGTTCTCCCAGTTCCAATGAACTGAATGAAAAGCAGAGTGGATTAGTAGCAGAAGTCAGGAACATCACGAAGCTAAGGAACTTAGTGTGATGTGTTGCTCGATATATTGTTGTTAAATTATCGTACACATTAATAAACAATGGAACATCACAACACCGATGGGAATCAACATCTAGTTCGGACTTTCTAATTAATCCTGAATTTAGACGCGACCGAAATTGACAACTGATACCTTTCACTGTTTCCTCTAAAGTCCTGGATGGTCATAAAACATGAATATGAAACGAATTTGAGAAACAGTCAGATATCTCAAATACTCGTTCAGCATGAAGGCTAAATTACAACTTTGATGATGAATATACAGCTAACTTCAGCCCAGTTATTTTACTAAACTCACCTTGGCTGTAGAGTATTCGCGTAGTACGTGACTTTACACAAATATTAGCTGCTCTCATAAGTCACACAATAAACGATACACGCGCCGTGAAATATTGAAGCGTAGACCCTACTACCAAAATCGTGCATACTGAGGTCGTCATATTGCGTGAAAAAGAATTAAACGATCAAAATAATGATAGGCGTCTTGCAAGGCGGTGAACAACTAGTGCAAAATAGCAAACTGGTGAGGGATGCGGCTCAACTCTTAGTAAACTCTACTAGAGTTGACGTCTATTGGATTTCTGGGCATAAAGGGACCACTAAAAATGAGGGAGAGGTCTGACCAGACAAAGTTCGTCTACTGAACCTATAGGACCACTTCACTCAGGACCAGAACCAACTCACGACATAACGCCTGGCCTACTGCCTATGGCGATGAAGGAATTATAGCAGGAATCATCACGGGACACTGCAAAATGAACAAAATACGTATGAGTATAAGTGACACCCCCTCCGTGCAGATGCAGTGCAAATGAGAAGATTTCCTACCATGTCCTGCCCCGGTGCCAGAGACTTGCAAGGGAACTATTTTTGGTCTTTGGTACAATTTCAACCCATGTCATGACCATTACTCAAGTCAACAGTGTATAGGGGGATATTTTATTGTGATACATATTAGGCTAAACACCCATGAAAATAGTCAATGAAACGACGCCAGTTTTCATTTCGGTATTTATCGGAAAAAAGCGAGGGCTAATCGCATTTTTCTCGAAAAGGTCTCCCACGATTCAACTAACTAGTACCTACAACTTGTTCTCCATACATTTTTCCCTGACAAATGCTCTGAACAAAGATACAGCGCTCGTATATACAGCAGATCGTCGAGTTTAAGGGGATTGTGGAAAGTTGTGTGTTGCTCTGTTGATATTCATTCCCACTGACAAATCAGCAAGCCGACTGAAGGTAGAATCCCTGGCCATGTAGTGGGGCTATCACCTAGCGTTTTCTATGTTCCTAGGAAAAACCCCTTCCCAGACTTGAAAGCCATTTTGCTCCGTTACGTCAAACCACGAATACTAATTAGGTTGCTCATAAACTGTATCAATAAAGTACAAGCTTGTAAGTACACGTTTCCAAGGAGCGGGTTTCCCTTACAGGCAACTTCCGTCTCGCCTTTCCTTTCTCGCTCCCAAGAGTCGTTTTAGGGATTGGTAAATCTAATATAGGAACCTCAACACATTTCGATCCACATCTCGAGAGAGCCCGCGAGAGTCCTTCCTTGCGATAAAATAATCGATCTCAAACCTAAATAAACTGGCACTTTTCCTTCGCTCACCCATGCTATTCTGATCCTGAGTTATACCCTTCCAACAGCGCCCCACAAAGACAAACGGAGGCCGGATTCTAACCACGGGCTTGCACTGGGAGTCCACTCTCCAATTTCGGCCTATCTGGAACACGACTTGAGATCAACTCCGGATTGCAGAATGATTTATACGACTCAAGAACTAAGTACAACTGCGACCATAGAACTCACGTGTACCATTTCTCGAAGATTTGTTGGAATATTCTTCTCTGACGGATCTTGTTCGTAAAATTGATAAATGAAGTAAAGCTAACAAACACGGGTTCAACCAAGTACTCGTAGCATGAGCCCTAACAACTGTCAAACCGTGACCCTCCGTGATGAATTTATTTCATTTGGTTGAAGAAACTTTGCTATGAATTATCGATACTGAATAGAATATAATCTCAACTTACCCCCGCAGTGGGTCAAATAGACTACCTTGAGGTATCTTGCCTTTGTATGGCGGCCTCAGTGAACTGAAGCTCCTCAGGCCTAAAGCGGCAAGTTGTCTTGAGCTAAGCATAGTGTGACTGGCACTTCGGCGAATGACGCGTCTGGGGACCTCAGCCACGCGTAATATAGCGCTTTCAAACTGACGGAACGTGGGAGGAGTGGCAAGGAAAACTTTGAGTAAAAATGAGTCTCGTTTTCATATTTTGCATGAGGTGTACGTTACAACTGCGAAGAGATATAAAACTTATCGAGAAGTAGTAAACGGCCAACCTGCGAAAGAAGTACGCAAAATCTTTGCGTTATCCGAAATTATTACCGTCTTATCGGCTTTTGCGTAAAAGCCAGTTCTCGGACCTTGTGCAGAGCATTTGAGAGGACCACCGGCCTTTGATTTCGTTGCCTAAAAACAGCTATCTTCCTTCCTCATAACTTTCCCCAACGCTAGTCTGTATTTGCCCGGGAAAAAGTTGACTAAATCTACACTAATTGACATCTGCTAAGTGAGAAGCCGAAAATTGTCAAAGTGATTTATAAAACGGTCAACATGATTTTTAGAGTGGTCCGCGCGTTTTAGTCTGAAATTATTAGGAGAATACTGAGAAGTGATCTGCTGCACGCCACCACACTACTTACCTCAGACTTACGGCTAATCAAATCTTTCGTTCACTCAATTTATATGAACTTGGTAAAACGTACCTCAACCGTCTACGCCGAAACTGCTACAATTTCATGTTCCGGAGTTTATTGGGTAGCCCCAAATTCATTGTGTAGCTAATTTGTAATGCTACCAGGGCGACCAAGTTGACTAAGACAGCTACACCTCTTCGATTGAAGATGGGCCAGTCGAACCAATACTGGGCGGGATCAAAAAAGGCGATCAGATTAAACATTAAAACGTTTAACTAATCAATTTGAAGGTTGTTTCGTCAAGCCATACGTTTGGCTCAGGTCTGGCCGGATTAGTTTAGTTTAGTTTAGTAGGAGAGCCCGAGCTCAGGGGTCCAACCCCGGAATCCCTGAGCTCCCTGTCCATCGATTCGTTGACTTTTCAAGCCCTGCTGACACATTTCATGTGCCCAATTAGGAGCCGACAACGTATTTTCCCTTTTAGGGTTACAACAACAAACTGAGTTAAAAACATTGTACTAGTTGCTAGAGCAGTAAAAATCGCTAATTGAGTTAGTTTGTTGATGCGCCACACGAATGTTAGTTTTTTTTGCGGTTCTCTTCTTCGATTCTGGCACTTCCTATGGAAACACTGATACTTTGACTTCTTTGTGTGTTTGGGGGGTTGGGTCTGAGAAGATCTGTGTGTGGGAGAGAAAGTAAACCGAGTGGTGGGAAGTGGATATTTTGGAAAGTCCAAACAGGGAAAATCCGTTGTTAGCCTCAGAAATCAACTTATAAGCCACTTGTCGGCAAGAGCAGCCGACTGAAATGGCAGTCAGGACTTTCTTGCAGCTTCAGACAAAAGGCTTCAGGTCAGAAATAGTTGACTCTAGGTTCAAGGAAGGCTCGAACTCATGATTTTAACTAATTCGGCAACTAAATAGGTTACCCATAATGCAATCCCCCATACCAAACCCGTGCCACCTTATTGAGAAGAATATGCGTCGTACTTCCCCTAACTCCGAAATGTCCTACTGATTGACTAGTGCTTTCATTAATAGCTGCTTCTCACACAACAGAATACGACGACAGCATTTGACCAGCAGTAAATCTAACTAACAACTTGGAATTTAGGTTTCAACGAGTAACAACACCTTTCTGACGAGGAGGTGCTACAGCAGTAAGCACATGTAGAGCCGGATGTTTATACCCACCACATCAAAACAAGATCTAAGGAGTGCTTGGGAGACGGAAGGAAAGAAGGATAAGAGAATGTTCTACAATAGAACCACCACCAGGTCGGATACATCCCGAGCAACATTCAGATGGTGATACCTCAGAAAACGCCTGTTAAGATGTGCGGATGTACTACACGAGCTTCAGGCACCACCATCCGAAGATCCAACCTGTCATACTTGCGCTTCTTGGCTTCTTGGCTGGACCTCGGCTTCCAGATAATACCTGCATATCCGGGATCATTGCAGACTGGTCGGAACCAGTGCCAACGTTAGGCCTCAATCCTTCTCGAGAGACCACCCGCCTACCCCTCACTTCAGCCCACAAATAACGGAGCACAAACTTTCCGTCAAGCGTCGTGCACTACATAATTCAGCGACTCCAACATGTTGCATACACACTCAGGCTATCTTTCCATGTGGTGGTTTTTTGGCTCACAAGCCCTTGAAACGTAAAGATATGAATAAAACTCAGAAAAAACATTAGTCGATTACACAACTTTCGTTCTTATTTCGGCCAATGAAAGTAATAATGAACTGAATTGGTAGTCGGCGTCTGAATCGGGCATTAATGCGTGGAAACACAGTTTTACTGGAGGCCATTTAACAATACAATGGAGTTTTAGTTCCACTCACACCTCAACAGATATATTTGAGGTGCTACCAGAGGGTTTTCAGAACATTATTCGGGATCTTACATAAAAGTAAAAAATAACCAACCAACATGTGCTTATCAACTTGACCCCAACCAGGGGCCTTGCTCTGCACGTCCACCTAGCTCCATCCTAGCTTCCCTCACTCTTGTGGTACTTTACCTTGATTATAATATTTTGCGGATAGACCAGTGCCTCAAACCGCGACATGAGCTTATATTTCATGAAAACCTCTGGCGAAATGTTCCGCCATTGAGCTTGTTCATAAAACATATCTATAAAGTAAAAATCATTCTTTTATTTTGCGCAGAATAACGAGTAAACATCAAGCAAGAATAGGCTTAACTTCGCAGTGGATCAAACAAACTGCCTTTTGGTATGTTCAAGTTCCTTAATCACCAACTCCAACTTCTTAATCAGTTAGTTTCCTTTCCTGGGTACCATCATCCCAATTACGGTGAACTTTGAAAAATGAGAATGAATGCGATTTCGTCTGATATAACCTTCGTATGAGTGTTAAGGAACAGTCATTTTAATAAGGGAACAGACCTGTGTGAATGCGATTGAGAGAAAAATGCTGAACAATTTTATTACTTTCCGCTACCCCAAAGGGAAAGGAAAGTATAGTAATCGTGTCAACAAAAAAATTGGGGGTTTCTTCAGATCTTTACGTTTTGAGGCCTCTGAGTAAAAAAAACTTAATTTCGGCGTGTGGTCCGTGTGTGTGTGTGTGTGTCTGTAGATTTGCGGGAGAACGGCTGATCCGACTGAGCTGGTTCTTTTGGTTTATTATTCATTCTGAATAATAACCCTATGTTTTGGGTCACGAAAAATTTTTTACAACCCCCCCCCCCTCAAAATTTGATACTTTAAGTTCCAAGACATGGAGATTCCAAATTTGCAATGTCCGTCCGCCGTCCGGGCCGTTTTGTGCCTTTAACGTGGTCTAAAAAATGCATTCTTTCGCACAAAAATCCCATTTGGTATCTAGTTGTACCCGCCATCTCGGCAATCCGATCAGACGAAGCCCATGATTGTTATGGACAAAAAACGGTTAAAAAAATTAACGAAACGGAGTACAACGCGGGAACTACAGCGGAAGTCAACGTTTCGTCGTTAGTACTCCCTCCCTCTCTCCCTCCCGGCTCTGCTCGCCACGCAACGCCGCCTGCTCAACTCCCCTTTCGACTCGCAACGGGTTCGCTCGAAGCGCCCCCGTTCCAATTTCCCCGACCCGACGAGACAAAATCATCAGACGTTTTGTTTCCGTAGTTCCATTGTAGCCAGGTCATGTTTCGTACGGTTTACTAGTATTCGCTGCTGAATCGAATGGAATGGGGGCGCAGTAATACTTGGTCAAGCTGTTCATGAGAATAATAAACCATTGTGTAATAATTTTCAGGGTTTTTTTTGTTCGTTATGTTTTGTAGACAGCAAAATAAGGTTATGGGCGATTTCGGCTGATGATAAGGGGGGTGGGGGGACGAAAATGTACCAAAAACTAGGGTTTTTTGCATTTTTCTCGAAAACGGCTCAAACGATTGTGATTAAACTTTCAAATTATTTTCGACTAATCAATACCTAACTTTTCTTTTCTATACATGTCTTCATGAAAATACGGTGAACGGAGATATAGGCCTATGAAGAAAAAAAAGGTTTTTTTACGCTTTTTGGCAAAACGGCTTCAACGATTTTCACCAAACTCTCAGGATGTTTTCAAATAGTTAGTACCTACATATTGTTCTCAATAAATGTTCCTCTTACCGACCATTGAACAGAGATAAAAATCAAAATGTGTCGAAAATAATTCCAGGGTAACTGCTTCACCAGATGTGATAGATCTTACAGTGTCTTTTAGTCACCCATACACACGTTTCGTTCTGTGTAATTTTTTCTGTATATATATGTTGAACGGGGATATAAGCCAAGTTAACTCAGAAATATCTGGTGCGTTGCAAAAAAAAAATTTGGTGATTTGATCACTATGATAACTATAGTTAACTTTCGGTGGATTTTGCCCATACCCTTTTTTTTGCGTCCCATGGTAACCTGTAGGCTGGACATCAAGTTTCAGTTGATTTGGTACGGTTGTTTTCTCTAAAAACCGCTCTCTAAAAAACTCAAAATTTTTTTTCAGCCGATTACATAACTTTCCTTTCTACTTCGATGATAACGGATTTACCCTTTTTGGATTTTCCGAAATATCCGCTTCCCACCAGTCGGTTTAACTTCTCTCCCACATCTTCTCAGACTGAAACACACACTCGTGTCACAGCTCTCTGGCTACTCGCCCTCCGCTCTCATTTCCCAATTCACCTATTCTGAGTCCCCCCTGTCCAAAGGGTTAATACAGCCCTCCCTCACGCTCACCAAAAATCATTTATTTGTTTCACTCCCACTCGTGTGCCCAACATGACTCTCGGGTAACATATTTGGCATTTTTACGCTAAAACGTGGAATGTACTCCACTTCTCTTCATATTAGTTTACTATTTTTACCATACCTTATCTTCGCCAATAATTATCGCCCTTCCTCCCTATTGTGCGTCTTCACCTTACACACAGTTGTACCGAAATAACTGAACACACAGAGAGTCCTAAACGTTTTCCTCTTCCTAACTGAAGTACAAAAATGTAACCAAAATCGTTAAACCCACTTTTGGGATTAAGAATATTTGGTGTTTTGATCACTATGATAAGTATAGTTATTTTTTATCACATTTTGCTAATATCCTTATTTTGGCGTCCCGTGGTGATCTGCAGGCTAGATATGAAGCTTGAGCTGATGGTTCAGCCGTTTTCTCTCAATCGTTGTTCATATACCCACACAGACCATTTTTCCAAATAGTGTTTTTCAGGCTCATTAGGGTCTGAAACGTAAAGATCTGAAGAAAACTCAGAATGGTGTTTTTAAGCCGTTGAGCCGTACTTCGTTGAGCAAGGAAAGTAAAAATACCAACGTACGTCCGACGCATTAACCGCCCAACTCATTCAGCACGCTTTCACGCTTCAGCTTTTACTGCTCTAGCATCTAATACAGTGTGTTTTTCACTAAGTTTATTAAGCTTGTTAGAAGCTCGACCTCTTGTTCATCTCGTCACTGTAGGCCACGCGAACGGCGTGGAAGTTCCGGTGATAGCTTTCATGGATGGTTTCCGAACGCTGCCTGCATTCCTGTCCATCAACAGCAACAATTGCAGAGCAGGAGCAAATTTAGAAGGCTTATTTAAGTTAAGGGCAGATGGTTTTGCAGTCACGCAACGTCAACTAGCCCCGAACGATTCTAAGACTGGCCACAGTGCGTGAGATGTCTCGGACAGATGCCTGCAAAGCAAGCAGGCGCTTAAAGGGCAATAACGGTTTGATGGTAGATATCAAACTCTAATTCCTGGGCAGCTTACCCAGACACAGAGAGCACTTTCTCAAATGGTGTTTTTCGGGCTCAGAAATCCTTGAAACAGAAAAATTTAAAGAGAACTCGACTACATAACATTCATTTCTACTTCGTACAGCTTCAGAGGGTAAAAACAGGAACGCTTCCATGTTACAGGTTGTACGTTACGTACGCATGTATTGAAAGTATAGAACAAAAGCCAAACAAGTTGTGATTACAAACACTTGCATTTACAGCCGTGCAGGGAATCCAAACAGTACGAATGGGAAATGCCCAATGCGATACACCGTGGCGTTTCGGGTCAATTTTCAAGGTACAGATCTCCTACCATCCAATCCAAGGCGCTAATAAAAGTATCCCTGACGCCTGGGTGGCTCATCTCTTTGGCGATATTGTAGCAGAATTTAGTTCGGTCTTTCAAGTATTCGACATACGCGCCTGGAAGATCTACGCTGTCGTAAAGTTTCTTGACGATTTCTTGTCGTTCAGGTTCGGGGGAGCCGTAGTTTTCCTGTGGAACAATCGAAAGGCATGTGTGATTCTCAAATATTGTAATGCTCCCAACGTGTGAGAATTACTCTCTTTGATTCTTCACGTTCTAATAGAATGTGAGTCTAAAGCTCAGCCCTCATGACTAGTTGAATATTTAGAGTTTTTATTTTCATTTTTTTAAAATTATTGTTAATATAATTTGTTCATTTTTTTATTATCTCAGAACACTGTCTCGTCGTTCTTGAACGTGTGTGGAAAATATCATCCTTCAACGCTCCAGCTCTCACTTCGCTGCATTGCCTGAGAAGAAACGTCGAAGTCATCACGTCACATCAACAGATTAACCATAGAGTATTTCCTTAGCCTTAATTTCAAACATGGCGCCAGAGCCTACGATGTCGGGCATACCGATAACCTGACCTCGGTCGTGATATATCGATATATTGCCTTATCAGAGGGGGCGGTCCCTATGCTTAGCTTTTACCCACTGTACTATCATTTGAAAACGTCCCAATTCTTAACATAGGCAAGAATCTTGTCACTGGGTTGGTGGTTAGGCACCTCATTCAAGGTTCGGACGTATCTCATTCACGTCTTCGTTCAATAACATTCCAAGGAGTTTATTGATGACGCTCGATATAATTAAACCTAATGATTCGGTAAATGGTGATAACCAACATCATTGGAAACCATATCCGCGTATAAACTAACCCAGTGGATTATTGTTGTGCATTAGCTGTGAAGAGGTCGTTCAAATTCAGTTTTAGACCAAATTGCATATTAAGCAGATTTCCCTCATCGTATTTTCAGTGTTTTTTTTTTTAATTCGTCGTATTTCAACTCCGTAAGTAATTTCTTACGTGAAAAATTTTCTTCTGTTGCTCATTGAATAGACGCATCGCTGTTCCACTGGCCCAACTAGTGTTACCGTTTTCGAAATCTCTGCTGGGCTTTCCGGTTTCCGCCGGTGTGCAGTAATAATCAGAAAAGTCATCCTGAAACATGTTAATCAATTATGCAGACGTGGAAGAAAGTCGTTCAAATGATAAGCTCTAAACAAGTAAAGAGGTGAACAAAATGACACACTACACAGTGGAGAACACAGAAAACATTATAAAAGTTGTATAAATGAACGTTTGCAAAACTTAACGATTCCAATTTAATTACTAGCACGAATCTGTTGGGCGTTGGATGGGGTCTTTCCTGGCTGGTTGTTTACAGAGGGCGATGTGATGTCATGACGGGTGTAAGTGAGTCTGCTGTCTCACCACTGGCTTCGGTGTCAGCACTTGTTAAGTGAAGACCGGGTGATTTGAAGCTGTGTTCTCTCCTCTCTCTCTCTCTCTCTCTCTCTCTCTCTCTCTCTCTCTCTCTCTCTCCCTCTCTCTATCTCTCTCTCTCTCTATCTCTCTCTCTCTCTCTCTCACTCGAAACGAACACAATTTTCGCGTGTCCCCTCCCTCAAACTCTAACTACCAAAATAAAAAGTCGACTTCAACGAGAGCGAGCAAATGGAAGTAGATATGACATGACGAATAGAATCGCGAGGCTTTTGTCGGTGGTACGATGCTTCTAGCGATTCGGCTAGTCTTTGCTATTGTACAAGCCCGGTAATACGCATTCGACCGCAAGAAAACATGACAAAGCAGTAATGACAGGCTCAAGGAGTGTAGGCGCGTGTCAACCTGTCTTGAGCATAAGTATAGGGAGGAGAAATGACTTTTTTTGGGCTACTCTGGGAGCGGAATACATTTTCTTCTTGTGCTACGAGTCTTTGTTAACAGATACATGGCTTAGCTGAAAGAGAAGTCACTCACCCATGCTTGAACGATTTCTCCAACGATGTATTGAAACGTTTCTGTCTGTTTCTCAAGTTTTGGGTCAGCAATTCCAACCTGAATGTAGTAACAAAATTTCAAAGTTGAGTAAGAGGGAATTAATTGCATTGTACTCAGGAAAGTGTGAGCTCTAGATAACATATTGCTTTTGCGAGAAAAAAAATCGTTGAGTTCAACAGCGAAGATTCACTATACGTTTTCTGATAACAAGGACGCGATCTGAGGACCACAAATCTAATGAGAGATAAACATGTAAGAGTTTAGCAGTATACCCGCAGTATATTGTGTTGGAGCGAGTTAAAAGTGTAGAGCTTAAGCTGGAATCTAGAAAACCCTATGACATCCTCAACTTTAAGGAAGGCGTGCCTCAGCTCCAACTGTGCCTTTTTTTGGTGGTGAGCTGTTTCAATATTGTTCTGTTCTGCATGGGGTGTCGACGAACTCGAGGCATCAGTTAGTTGAGCCATATCATACCAAAACAAAGTTCAAAGTGTGTTCCACAAGTCAAGTGGTGAGGTTGAACTGATACGATTGTGTTGGGAGTGAAGTGAGTTAATGTGTAAGAGTGGAGGGCAACGTTTGGTTTGACTGGAATAGGATCCTGGTAGGTTCTGTTGAAATCTTCTACGCTCCATGCGGCAACTCACATTTCGTAGGGGAAACCTGAATTTGGTAAATGATCAACCATAAATCATGTAATTGACAAATCATCCTGGATATGTTTACTTATTCATTGACAAGGTTTGAAAAAAATTTGTTAATTTTTCGTGGCTCCCTGCACAACACATCTGATCTCTTGCTTCTGCTGCTAAGTCCCTACAGCAACGTGATCTCTCACATATCCTCATTACTATATACGTATAATATTACTCACGTTATAGATTCCAAGAATGGCCTGCATACCAATGTGAGTTCCAGCTTTATAACGGTGAATATGGAATGCGGTATCGAGGTACTTTCCCTGGCTGCCGCCTTGTCCGTGCAAGTCCATGAAAGTACCTATCCTTCCACCGAAATCCACCTGCAGCATTCACAAACTGTAAATACCTAATTCTCAAAAATGTCCGGACTAGTATGACGCTATGTAACACACCTGTATCATGTAGTCAAGCATTTGCCTATATAAAGGGGATCCCTGAAAATGTTTCTTCAACACGCAGTAAGGTAAATGGCACATCAACGCTGAAGAAGAAATACATCCGAATTCGCCGTTGGGGGCGACCAACTTCCATGCAGGCTTTCCCATGCGACTATCGGATTTGTCTATAACGTCGTCCAGTACTCCGTAGCCTGCATATCTCTAAAAATACGCGGAGACGCGTTAGTGCGTTAACTATCCAGAAAAATAGATATAGACGTTGTGATATAATAACGTTACTGTTTCACAGGCTCCTCGAAGAAATCTGGTTCTTCTATATCCTTCAGGGGTTTGCTTTTCTTTCGGAACCACCGTTAGGTACATTAGCTCTGGCAGAAAAGACCAGCTGGGAGGGAAATCCGGAACGTTGTAGATCAACATCTGGAACGATAGAGGAAACTGTAGATAATATTTCACAATCCACAACATGAAAAAATTATGCAGGCGCAAATTGAAACGGAGAAGGAAGCCTGCTTGACTTTCCGGTATGTGCGGCGTAATCGACTCGCGGAATGTGAAGGAGCCTCTGTTCTGCAGCTGTAACACCGTCCAAACTGTGTCCGTTCTTCTGCTACAACACTGGGACACATTTCTAAAGGGCCATAAAAATCATCATAGAATATATTTATCTGCAAGTCGCTCAACATCCCGTTGTAAGATTATATCAACAAACGAAAGATTACTTACTTCTTTCACTCTTTCTGCCATTTGACAATCTTTGGGCATTTCTTCGACAACATCCAGAGGAAAGTCTTTTTTCAAGAATTTCAAATAGTCTGACTCATCGTCCAGGCGGTGGGGGAACATGATCCTCCCCTCCCTAAAACGTGTAAATTGTTGTGTGAATTCGGTAGTGAGGTTTTCAAGTGTTGTGGGCTCTTTTATTGAAATATTCCCAGCCACTCACGCTATGTTTAAAAAACGTCGGGTTTACCACACTCTCATCTCTCATCTGTGCTCACAAGTTCGACTCTCAATCTCTGTTGCTCTTTACTCAGACCTCTCTCGTGAATATTATAGCAACCAGGGTTATTTCCATTGTCCATTATGTTCTCTCTCGCTCGTCTCATTCACCATTAATTCTTTCCCTCTTATTTAATTTCGCATTTTTCTTTCTTGTACCCAAACAGTTCTAGACCATTCCCCCGCCCTTAATTGTTGTGAAAGGAACAAGCCTAATTCTCGAATTTCGTCTCTATCTCGATCATTAGACCACTTTGTTCCCATCTGGTCCAAGAAATATGTTTTTTCTAATTTAAGCTATAATGTTTTTGCCTACCCAGTGACTGTGGTTTGAACAAACATTTCACTTAAACTTAACGCAATTAAAAACAAATACGTGAATGTCTGTAGCCAATGTTTCCTTTTCTTAGCTCTACGAAGTAGAAAGAAAAGTTATGAGATGAGCTGACAAATAACTGAGTGTTTCCAAAAGTGTGCGCGTCTCGAGTTTTAAAACACGTAGTTTGTGAACAACGTGTGTGTGTGTGTGTGTGTGTGTGTGTGTGTGTGTGTGTGTCAGTGTGTATTTCTGAGAACACGATAAAAGGCAATGGCAGAGCCAAATCAGCTAAAATGAGATATATTTTACTTGAAATAATTCTATCAAACGAGCGGCGTGATTAATTTTCAAACTTTTCGACAAAAACCATTTTTATTCAGTTTCACCGAATTATCGAAGAACGTTTTGCGACAAAATTCATGACTAACCGTAAAAAATCCTACATTTTAACGCTTTTATGTTTTTATAATGGTTACACAAAAACAGGAGTCATCTGGCCAAAACATTGAGAGTAAAGTCTCTTTCGGTGTAATTTTTAAGTAGTAGCAATTCAATAAATTCCGAAACTGCAAGCATCATGACGTTTCTATCTAAAAAGTTGAGCTACATTTTACCAAATTTATATAAGCACAGTGAAAAACAGATTTTATTTAGTGCTAGAGTAATGAAAACCGTCGAAAGCGTAAACGGCTGAGGCCATTTCACAGTGATTCCCCTACAATTCCACCACCGTAAACGCGAACCCTTCCAGAAAAATCGAGTTGAAAGCCCCATCGATTACCAATAAGTTGGTTGCTTAATAAAGGTCGCGGCGTGCGTGGCAACCGCTCAATAAATTCCGGAATTTTGAGCGCGGCCTGTTTGCACTTCCACAGGAGTTGTTACACGAAGTTTTTAAAACGGAATGAAAAGTATCACTGAATGAACATGGGGCTGAGTTATACCTACCTTAGCCCTACGAACCAAGAAGAACAGTTATGCGATCCGCTGACAACAACTAAACTTTATACGCATATTTACGTTTCAAAGGGTGAGCCCGAAAAACACCGTTTGAAAAAAGTGGTTTGCGTGGCTGTGTAAATGCGATTGACAGAGAAAGGATAAAGCAATAGGGCTCGTATTTGGTATTTATCCTACAGGTCGAATTCGGATGAAAACATTAGGGTATGAGTATCAACATTCACTCAATGGAGGTCGGGACATACTCGATCTTAAGTAGAACCAGTTCCAGTGCAAAACGTTGAACTATGTTTTAATAAGTTCGTATTTTCTGAGATCGTTTCAATTGATATCTCCTGATTTTATGATATTTTGGAAGTCACGTGTTTGGAAAAATGTTTTTCAAAACAACGACTCATTTTGGTCTAGGCGAAATTCGTCGCTTTTCATTTTTTAACGAGTTTCTTTTTTCGATTTCCGAACTGATACTGATAAATTAAATGAATGTTTGCCGAAGGGGGAAAAATAATTTAATGCAATTGGGGTTAATGAAAGTTGTGTGAAGCGTTAGACCAGATATTTTCAGGATGAATCCTGCTTGATTGTCACGAACGTCGTCGCACAAAGAGATGATAGTCTAACGACGGTTAAAGAGAAGACTGCATTGCTAGACATCATTATGAATCGGGATTTCATCAACCCTCACTCAACTCTCATGCATCCGATAAAACGTGTGTTGTAAGCGACCTTTTCGAAAGGGATCTTCAACAAGACATTTCAGCGTAAGGTTGATACGATCAGAATACAGGCACCCAGCGAGAGGGGGGGTTGAATTAACCTGGGATGCGAAACGTTGGGTAATTCATCGCACCTGGTGTTTTCGGTTTCCTTCCTCTATTTCACCACGAAATAAATGAACTGCTACATCACATGCTAATCATTCTAATTTGCCACAAATGGCACCAACAACATGTGAACTGTGAGGTGGATTGTCAGAACAAGAATAGTAGCAGAATAAACTCGAGGATGGGGAAGGGTTTGAGATGCCTCGTATCAGATGTTTGGACTGACCGGACTCTGAAACGTAAATATTCGAAGAAAAATAAGTTTTGGTTTTTCAGATGATCAGTTAACTTTCGCTTCTACAAAGTTAAAAGCTGAGGAAAGTAAGAGCGATGAGGCGAGCATAACAATAAATCTAAGAACTTTAACAGAAAATGACTTCTCTGCCGTTACTTGAGTGCACTATTCAGGGTGCTTCTTCAGCGGCCTTAAATTATAATGAAACGTACCCATGAAGGAGAGCCAGAAAACTTCCTTTCGGAAGTCTCCCTTTGTAAGGGGCCCTGAGCGTGTTGTACGACCTTCGGGCCAAATTGGCCAGTTGCCTGGAAGGTAACATTTTGCGACTGAACGAACAGCCGGAGGCCCGAACATCGTTTTATGTGAAGTCCTCCGAGGTGGGGGAGCACGAGGACGCCGCAAAGTAACGTTCCTATGATGACGTTGAGTTTCGCAGTAAAATCGTACATACTGAGAATTTTTCAAGAAAACAGTCGAGGGCACAGTTACGAATGCTGTAAATATTCTGCGAGTTAGTTGTAGTGTGTACTCGTAAGGCCAGATGATAAAACGTGTTTTTAAGTTCCGATTGCCCTCTCAAAGAGCAAATGTTTATGAATCGGACATTTTATGTGATGTGGTCAGCTGAAGAAAAAAGTCGTTCATTCTCGAAGAAACCTGTGTAGAAATACATTCGATTCCACCGAGTTGATGATATAAATCTACTTCTCCTCTCACTGCAGCTGTACGAACTTGACGTCCATTTTATGTGATGGAGAGAATCGGAAACCGGAAAAGCCGTAAGTGCCCTCGAAAGACGGAACATTCTGACCTTACAGGGTGTTTGACCAAAACATGCATGCATTATGGGTTAGGGCCACAATAGGTTAGAACGGAGGAACCCAATTCCCACCTAGGGCAGGCCTTGCCAAAGCTGGAAAATGCGCCTGCCCTGCGGACATTGCGGTGGTGGTCGTGGGGTCACTGGAAGGGTGTTCGCCCATCCCAATTTACTTTTAACCTGTGGGGTCTGAGGGAGGCGGTGACCATCCGGTCGGTACTTCCCTCAGACATGCCCAAACGACCAAAGTTGATGCATTTTTGAAACTTAAGATTACTGAACTTACGTAACGAATCAGAACAAGCACTTTGGTGCCAATCTAGTACTACTTTTCAAAATTATCAAATGAAACAACACATTTCTTTTCTCCCTTATTTTTCCACAATGAGCAATGTAAGATCGCGACGGGTAGCGGTTCGCCTGCAGTGCTTTCTGGATGCTTTCGTTTTTCCACTGCAATTCTTGTTCTTTCTGTATATTTGTTCCGAACGGATACTACTTCATCTGCCAATTCATTCTTCGTCAAAGCCAACAGATTCCCCTGTGCACCTGTCGCTTAGTTTGGTGTCTTACCATTAATCCCAGTATTCTCTCTCCCCCTTCTAACTCATTGCCATGAGATCATGTTCGCCTCGGCGAGTTCACTCTCAACGTGTAACTTTCACGATCAACATTAGGTAATTCCAGTGACAAATCTTGACGTGCTTTTCAACTCTCGCTCGTTTTGGTTCCTAAATCTTTGTGAGTATCAAGTTAACCAGTGTTTCCATGCAATGCAGTTCGATTAAACGATTTAACTTTATTCGTAGCACGCTCATTACAATTGTCTCACTATAATAATTCAGTAGAGCAGAGTGTATTGGCATGGAACATGGCTAGGTTTGGTATTCACCATTACGCCTTTCAGAATAGACATAGCGTTGGACTGCAGAACTAGTTTACAACATTTTAGTTTCGTGCACCTAGATTGACACAAGTCTATTGAAGAAAAATGGGAAGTCTCCGGCGGGATACCTGAAGCACTGAACAAGGACTGATCGGACAGAAGTTGAACGTGGATTAAACGGTTCTCTCCAAATCAGCACGACTTAAAGGCGTGAGCAAGACGACCAAGATAGCCAGGCACACTCGTTTAACCACCCAGACGCGCGTTGGTGTACATGCAGGAACCTAATCACGTCTCAGGTTCGCCTTTTCTTTGGATACTCACCCTGATTTGCTGGCCATTAGGCGTGTTCAGCCCACCCCGCCCCCTCACCGGCCAGAACATATTTTGCCAGGGTACGTGAGGATGAGTTCTGGGCCATAACCCCAGCCAGGGAGGTGGCCCTAGGGAGCTGTCAGTGCTCAACACCCAGAATCAGACTTCCCCGCCTACTGCTTCTGTTAACTCAACAGCAGTCTCACGAGCTCCGATCCAACAGCCACCTTTCGCCGGATTATGAATCTTTATCTATAACCACTAGACTACAATTTCTAGGGGGCCCACAATGGGAGTCAGTCGGTACGTTTCTTCCCTCACTGTTAGCCCCTGCTCCTGGAGTGGACGACTTTAATGAACGGATGTTTTGAGAGTAGAGCGATTCCCCGGAAAATCCGGTCAAAGATTCGAAGAAGCTTTTCTTTCACATTATAGTAGGTGAGTCACCATTTTTCTCTTTGCTAGAACTTTCACAGCGTCACGGAATCTCGGAACCGACCATTCGTCTCACTATTTCTCTCTTTAACTTTTCAATTTTTCTCTCAGGCCCTCTTCTTTTTCTTGGAATGAAGAAGCACGCTAGAGTTCGGAACTTCTGACAGCATTTGTAACGAGGGGGGGGGGGCTGACTCAGGCAAAAATTACAGCGATCACGTCTAATAGCCCAACTTTCGTCGGATTATGAACCTTCGTCTTTCTCACTAGACTACAATCGATAGGGAGCCCATAGTGGGAGTCAGTCGGTACATCTGAATAGAAAGGACCCTTGGATGCGCCAGGTTCCTCAAAAGGTGTGTTAGAGGAAAGTGTTCCTTCCACCTTATATTGGATGCATTAGTCCTTGTTAGCCCACTCAGTATTGTGTGAATATTTTCCAAGGGAAGTATGGAGTTCGCTCCCGGGATTGGTCTTTAAAGGGTGCCCCTCACCACTCCGCGACCAATACGCGTAGCTTATTTGATTTCATTTCGTTCCTATATAAGAGCTTCAGAATGATGCGCACGCACATAAAGACATTACTCAGCCATTTGTGTATGCCACTTACGAGTTGTTTTCCACGCGATTTCAACCCGTCGTCCCTTAAATAACTAACTAAAAAGAGCATTCAACCGAGCTTCCTTAAGCCATGCGGTTTCAAAACGAATATTGAGCGATCAGGTGGAGTTGTCGTGGCGATGAATGGAGAAACCAACGCCTACTGAATTGGCTCATTCGTATGAAAATCACTGCCGGTTCTCCAGAAACAACTTTTTTAATTCTCGTTGAACACTTACGCTTCGTCCTTGACCCCTGGGCGTCCGTCTGGAGGACTGGGTTTTAGACAGAGTTATCTGGTGATAAAGAGAAACCAAAAATTGTTGACCTTCAGGCAAAAATGTTTTCAAGATTAGATTTCAATGAGGTATATGACGAGTCATAGATTCATTGTACGTATCCCAACCACGCAAAAGCACGTTTCAAATTATCTCTCACAATCTGCATAAAACGAAGTTCATGTTCTGGAGTAGCAAATTACGTCCACTGCGTAAATTACATCAAAAATGCTTACCATATAAAAGAAGTTAGCCGTTTGACGTTTGGTGTGGATCGGGCATTCGACACGGATAATTTAGGACGTATCTACATCAAATAGACAAAGCAGCCCACATTTCAGAACAGGGGTGGATGACGATGATGGTAGAGAACCCACTTGGCCAGCTTGTATGGACCAGGATAGACGTGAATGAAACTCGGAGACGGATATTTACTGAGCACAAACTTGTAATTGGTGAGCTGGAATATCACAAGGTTTGAAGACTTGGATTGTACAAAGAAGAGGTGACTTACACGGGAGATGAGTTGAGTATGGAATCGCGAACAAATAGGGCTCTGAAGACGTGAAAACTGGTTGTACTCGGAAGGAGGGAGAAAGCCGAACTAAAAGTCGATGAGAGGTGAAAGAGGTATCCGTTGGGAGAATTGGAGACGGCCGTATCGCGAAAGGTGTTAGGAAACAAGTGTTGGGAGAGCTGGGGACGACTCACTTCGGCGACACTTCGTAGCAGAATGAAAATTTGGGAGAAGGTATCTGTTGTGGAGAAGGATCTGAGAAGGGTGGAGAGGGGAAGGATGGGAAAACCACCGTTGGAAATATCCGCCGATTTGGGATTTCCATGGGCGCAAAGACCTTTAGAGGAACAATGACCTCGCCACAGGAGCCCGTTAGGCAAGGAACGGAAATTCCGAGGTCAAAAGCCTGGAGGGATTCGGCGCTTGCGTCGAACATACTCCCCCGCGCTGCGACAGCAGGACAACCCTCGAAGTGGGGTTACAGTTGTTTGTGGTAATGAAGGTGGGCGAGGAGGCTTGCACACTTGAGGGGTGAGTCAGAGGACGTGGTAAGTGTTGTGGGTTCAAATTATGGGTGGTGAGTAGAGCATGGCAATGGGAAACTGGAGCTTAGGTACGAGGATGAGGATGAATGGGAGATCACACGAGGAAGCATAGGATGTGGTGCATGGAGAATGGAAGAATATTGAGATAGCACTAACATGAAGTGAATAGGATCAAGGTAGGGTGAAATGGGAGTATTTATCAAAACCTGAGGTTTAGGGAAGCACATGCACAAAAGGGGAATATAGATGGGGATATTCACAAGGTGGTGGTGCAAGCAGTCAACATGCTAGGTGGTGCAGGAAGGAGAATGCACATTGGGGTGGTGCATGTAGGAGGACGCACACTGAGGTGGAGTGCATGTAGGAGATTGGACATTGGGGAGGTGCATGTAGGAGAACGCACACTGAGGTGGGGTGGATGTAGGAGAATGCACGCTGATGTAGGGTGCAAGTAGGAGAATGCACACTGAGGTGGGGTGCAAGTAGGAGAATGCATACTTAGGTGGTGCATGTATGAGAAAGCACACTGAGGTGGGGTGCATGTATGAGAATGCACACTGAGGTAGGGTGCATGTAAGGGAATACATATTGGGGTGGTGCTAATAGGAGAAATTCATATTGAGCTGGTGTGCAAGTAGGAGAAAGCGCACGAAGGTGGGGCAAGTAGGAGAATGCACACTGATGTAGGGTGCAAGTAGGAGCATGCATACTTAGGTGGTGCATGTAGGAGAAAGCACACTGAGGTGGGGTGCATGGAGGAGAATGCACACTGAGGTAGGTTGCATGTAAGGGAATACATATTGGGGTGGTGCTAATAGGAGAAATGCATATTGGAGTGGTGTAAGTAGGAGAATGCACATTGGGGTGGTGCAGATGGGAAATGGTACGGATTTGGGCTTGGGTTTATGAAGTGGGACCTAGTGTTGTCATGAGTGACATGGTGAATGATACATGGGGTGACAATGATTGGAAAGTGTGGAGAGTAAGGAAGGTTGTTGGGTCAGAACCTTGAAGGAGCGGAAGGGTGAGGAAGATGACAGGGTGCAGGAGACTGGATGTGAGACATAAGACATTGAGGCTTGTGCTATTAAGGATGCGAGCTGAGTGAAATTGCAACGTAGAGAAACGGTTAGGAAGAAGCGACGGAAAAGGAGTGAAGGCAAACTATGTGAATGTAGTAAGGTGTTCAGAGGGGCCTTGGTAATCACACTCGAATTGTGGGATGTCCAGGAGTGGATGGTAGAAGAGGTAGAGGAAATCTGTGCTGGTGTAGCATTGAAGAAAACGAATGGTAGGGCAAGATGGCGTGGGCTGCGGTAGGGTACAACAGTAGGGATCAGAAAAGTAAGATGTGGAGACTAGTATTTAGAAAAGTAGGGTGTGAAGACCAAAAAGGGGCGTTGAGACATGGGATACTAGAGATGAGGCCTGAGTTGAGTCGTAGGAGCAAAAAAACAGGCGGAAGGATGGGACAAAGGGATGTATAGGTAAACTACGTGAATTTAGAGAGTTGGGCAAAGGGGTCTAGGTGACAGCTCTTAAATTTTGGTGTGTGGGCACGAGATTCTGAGAGCAAATGACTATGTTGAGGGCCTTGAAACACCAATAGAATGCTTCTGTTCTGTGTGGAGGTGTGAATGCACGAGTAGGAAAATGGTTGTGGGTTGTGTGATTCGGATGAGGATATGAGACGAGCTGAGGCGTGACAGATATAAAGGGCGTTGGGGAATACTGTGCTAATTATGAGGTCTGCGTGGAGTTGTAGGAGCAGAGAAATAGGTAGGTGGAAGAGACAAAGGAGGGTGGAGGCAAACTGTTTGATTGCAGAACGTTGGGCTTGGTGACAACACTTGAAATTTGGTATATAGGCACGAGGCGCTGAGGGCTGCCTCTGAGCAGGAAGAGCTGAAGGCTCCTTCCTATATTCTACGTTGGGGAACCAGTTCACACGCTTCAGAGCCTTACCTTGAGTAACGTTCGTCGGCAGCGATTTGAAGATGCCAGGAGTGGAAGAAAGCGGTTGACGGGCGCAGTGTGCATCTTGAGTGACGTGAGGCTTCGTTTCGATGTTGGTTGTTGGAAGTTCGCATGGATTAGGTCGTTGTGAACAGCGAATTGGTGATGGAGACGAGAGGCAATACGGTGCTGTGACGAGAGACTCGGAGGCTTTCTTATCCGGTGAAGGTGAAGACATTGTACCGGAAGCGGAGAGCGACGGCGTCGGTTGCGGGTTCTTGAATGGCGGCGAAGAATGAGCGGGTGTCCCAATGGCTGGTGGAAGCGGAGATGTCTTCAGGTTGGAGCGTTTGGCGTAGGTGAAGGGGTGATGAGGTGACGTCTCGGCGTCTTCTTTAACGGATGGTAACGATGAAATCGTCACGGAGTCGATAGTCTTTTGGAAGGTTGGCGGCGAGGAAGAAGTAGAAGAAGGAGTAGGTGTGAAGACTGCCGATGGAGGCGAACTCATCAGTGGAAGCAGATGAAAATCAATCATGGCCTCTGTATCGTCTAATAGGGAGCGGATTGTGTTGTGCCATTTGGTGCTGATTACTTTATCTTTGATTCCTGAAAGGTAATTCTCAACCTCAGGGAATTGATCGAATGCTCTGATGAAGGAGAACCACAGATTGAGGGCGTCAATTGAAGCGGAAGCTGCAGATGTATCCAGACTTGCTACAGAGAGTTGTAGCTTAACCAGTTTTCTGTAGTAAGAGAATGGCGTTACGTCATTGATGATACGGTCTGAGGGGAGGTGGAAGTTGTTACTCCAAGTAGGTGAGAGGTCCATCAATACAGTTTCGAACAGGGGAATATAAACTTTTCGCGCTGGACCCGGAATGCTACAGCCGCGAAAATGTTATTTGTCTATCCGGCCCGGAGGACCAAATGTATGGACCAGGATAGACGTGAATGAAACTCGGAGACGGATATTTACTGAGCACAAACTTGTAATTGGTGAGCTGGAATATCACAAGGTTTGAAGACTTGGATTGTACAAAGAAGAGGTGACTTACACGGGAGATGAGTTGAGTATGGAATCGCGAACAAATAGGGCTCTGAAGACGTGAAAACTGGTTGTACTCGGAAGGAGGGAGAAAGCCGAACTAAAAGTCGATGAGAGGTGAAAGAGGTATCCGTTGGGAGAATTGGAGACGGCCGTATCGCGAAAGGTGTTAGGAAACAAGTGTTGGGAGAGCTGGGGACGACTCACTTCGGCGACACTTCGTAGCAGAATGAAAATTTGGGAGAAGGTATCTGTTGTGGAGAAGGATCTGAGAAGGGTGGAGAGGGGAAGGATGGGAAAACCACCGTTGGAAATATCCGCCGATTTGGGATTTCCATGGGCGCAAAGACCTTTAGAGGAACAATGACCTCGCCACAGGAGCCCGTTAGGCAAGGAACGGAAATTCCGAGGTCAAAAGCCTGGAGGGATTCGGCGCTTGCGTCGAACACAGCTCATGATAGACACCCGCTCGTACCATGCAGACTTCTGAAGGAAATTGGATGTGCCAGGAGAACCAGAAGAAGATGTTTACTGTTTACTGACCCAGACCGACATTTACGTTGCATTCCCCCGAAGGAGTTTTTTACCGCCACCTCACAGATAGACAATATGGGTGTACTAAGGAATGTCCACGCAGGACGTTATTGTTAGGATCCGCAATGCTTCCATGGAAGCACCGGCTAGTTCTCATTGTCTTCAGAGAAGAGTTTGACTGACTATGGTAGCCTACCACTCTCAATGAGCTAGAGGTCAGGGATTTCCTCGTAACCTATACTTCTTGCCGGAAGTTACCTGACAAATAGAACTGCTTCGATCGAATGCCCCAGTCTGGAGAACGATAGAGAAGGGGTGCGCACAGGATTCATTCCTTGGGCCGGCACTTTGGAACGCCTTCTTCAAAGATCTTCTCAGGAACCTCATGGAGATTGACTATGAGCCATAAACCGATGTGAAGGACCCGATTGCATTAATCCGTGCACACTCGGCAAACTCATAATCAATGAATAGAAAGAACTTGAGAACTGTAACGAGGGGGTTTGGAGATGTTTGGGGATCGCGAAGGTGCCTTTAGTAATAGTCAGTCAGTACACTCCCGTGAATCACCAAGGTCTTCAAGACAGCATCCATTGAAGCACTAAAAGTGATCACTGGCCAGTTACAGGTTGATTCGGTACGTTGAGTGCACCTTCGTGAATGAGGTAAGTGGGTTGAGCCTCAGACCACTGGAGGAGCCAGTTCCTTATGAAATGAATCAGCTTCAATGTGTGGCTCCACTTCTTTTCCTTCACAGACGCACGTGCTGCATCTCGAGTGTGGAGGAAACAAAAAACCATGTGCTGCTCCACTTTGTTCGTACAACAGTGAGTGACGGTTGTTGGAAGAGCCAAGGGTGACTGCTACTTAGCGAGCTTATAACCGTTTCTTCCAGTGTGAGAAGAAGGTTATGACAAAAAAAACGTGATCGCAGTTGGTCTTTCACTTCGAAACTTAACATCCTAGTAAATAAATAAATCAGGGAGGAAACCCGATTAATAAATCCTCCCAAATAGTACGGATTCCCCAGTGTCAAACATTCCCGTGGAACACATAGCAAGAGATTGACTATATGACAATCTGCAATACCTACACAGGTCTGAGTTTGGTGGATGTTGAGTTAGTGTGCAGGCTCTCTCATCCTAGCGAAACCGCAACCTCCATGACTTTCGGCTGATACTGATAAGAAAACAGACTTGACCCAGATTGACTATGCTCCTGAGCGCTTCAAGATCTTCCTATCCCCCTGAGTTGCTCAGCCCCCGTGCTACGTACCATAAGTTCTTACTGGCTTTAGGACCCAGTTTCTAAAGGGTTAGTTTTTTTTTCATAGTCAGTTTTAATCGCCTGCTCATTTGAACAGTACACTTTTCATTTTGACGTGGGTGTTCCAATGCAATTTCGCATCCGACTAACTTCCATGCAGGCTTAGTACGTTAACCGTCCAGAAAAATAGATATATAGATTGTGATATGGTAACATTACTGTTTCGCGGGCTGCTTGAAGAAATCTGGTTTTTCTATATCCTTCAGGGGTTTGCTTTTCTTTCGGAACCACCGCTAGGTACAATAGCTCTGGCAGAAAATACCAGCTGGGAGGGAAATCCGGAACGTTGTAGATCAACATCTGGAACGAGAGTGGAACCTGTAGATGATATTTTACAATTAACAACGTGAACAAATAATGCAGGCGCAAATTGAAACGGAGAAGGAAGCCTGCTTGACTTCCCGGTATATGCGGCGTAATCGAGACTCGCGGAATGTGAAGAAGCCTCTGTTGTGCGGCTGTAACACTGTCCAAACTGTGCTCGTTCTTCTGCTACAACACTGGGACACATTTCTAAAGGGCCATAAAAATCATCATAGAATATATTTAGCTGCAAGTCGCTCAATCCCGTTGTAAGATTATATCAACAAACGAAAGATTACTTACTTCTTTCACTCTTTCTGCCATTAGACAATCGTTGGGCATTTCTTCGACAACATCCAGAGGAAAGTATTTTTTCAAGAATTTCAAATAGTCTGACTCATCGTCCAGGCGGTGGGGGAACATGATCCTCCCCTCCCTGAAACATGTAAATTGTTGTGTGAAGTCGGCAGTGAGGTTTTCAAGTGTTGTGGGCTTCACTTTCATCTCTCATTCATGCTCACTAGTTCGTCTATCAGAATAGTTACGCATGACGTTGGTGTTCCAATGCAATTTTGCATCCCTGGTCATGCCTATTGTTGGCTCCAACCGCACGACGCCGGCAGCGGAAGTTGATGATCCAGCGCTCACACTCCGGCCTATCGGCAATTGACGATGCCTGGCCACACGTCCGAGGTTCTCCCCGGCTCATCGCTGCACCGCCTACGACTGTCAGTCTGCTCCAGCGCTTTCACCGCCCCGATACGCTCCGTTTCTATTACGATTATCGATCCCTCCGTGTTTTATTCATTTTCTTTTGCCGATATAAGAACATTTTAATTTCAGTTTTCGTTTCTCTACAGAACACTCCGATATTACCAACGTCTATCTAAAGCGAGAGGGGAGCGTGGAATTCCGATTCCCCAAAACAATTTTGGTTCCACCGACCCAAAATACGGATTTCACAACTCAAAATGGACGCCAAATTGAAGAGCCTTAGGTGGAAACTCAACCGCTTGGCAGCCGATGTGAGGGTAGTAAATGACAAAGGCTGAAGTGCTCTCACAAACTCGGATCAATGTGATGCATTTTGTGGTATGTATGCTTCCTTACCAAAAGTTTATGATCGCTTTGAAAACACTTAGAACGAAATGTATGTTACGCGACGAACACGAACAATTGGATTTTCCGGACGCTAATGACAATAATGCGTTTGCCACGACAAAACGCTATTTTTACGAAGCCAAAATTGAATAAACCTAGGGAGTCTGCTGTCCGTCTTGCCGAAGCTTCAGTAACTAACGTTTCCCTGAGTGAAACATTTTCTAGTTACTCACATTTGCCTCAATTATCTATCCCCCCTTTCGATGGTCAAATTTTAAACTGGCCCAAATTCAAAGATGCATTTTGTTCGATCGTACATGACGATCCTTCTATTAATAATGTACGCAAGTTTCACTATTTAATACGAGCTGTGAATGGACCAGCTGCTGCCAATATCAATAAAGTTCCCATCACTGCGGACAATTACGTTAGTCTGGAGCAACTTATTGGCAACTTGCGATGAGCAGATGATAAAAGAGAAGTGGTTTCGTTTTCCTGACTGCGTGAAGTTATGAAGCGATAAGGAGCTGTCCCCAATGGCCTTCATGAGACATCAAACAAACGAAACATTTTTCGACTGTTACGATTGAGCTACGCTAGGCAGCGATAATTACAGCGCTGAGCGTCGGTCGGAGTTTTATTTGTGGAGCTGTGAATTTTGGGCCGGCGCCACGTCGCAATGAGAAGCTGATAACGTATTTGCTCGTAACTCGAGTGGTCGTTGTCGCACAGTTAATGCGCGAACGTTGCCGCGAGTGACGACCAAAATGTCGTTGAAATTCGGATTCGTTATCGCGTTGGTGTTCCAGGCGACGAGCGCGGCCCGCATTTTGGGAATCTTCCCTCATTTCGGAGTCACTCACTGGTACGTGTTCCGGCCGCTGATGGAAGAGCTGGCGGCACGCGGTCATCAAGTGACGGTTTTGAGTCCGTTCCCAAGGGACGAGCCGATGGATAATTACGAAGACGCGACTCTGACGGATGTTTTCAAAGCGAAAGAAAGATACGTCAATTTGACGGAAATGGAGTCGTGGTCTCGTGCGGCTTTCCGAGAGATGTTGCCGGTTCTTGAAATGGCTGCTGAGTCCGAGGCGACTCTGGAGCAACGAGTCGTCGCGTCGGTCGGTCGTCGCAAGTTCGACGTCGTGATCCTCGAGTTCTTCAACACTGACGCCTACCAAGCACTCGCTTTCAAAATCGGCGCTCCAGTCATTGGGTTTAGCTCAACTCAAATCAGCCCTTGGGCCGCCACTTCTCTCGCTTCCCCAGAATCCCTTTCGATTTCCACTCATTTCCTGTCTTTCGCTTCGACTCCGTTGTCGTTTTGGGGCCGTCTCCTAAACGTCGTTGAGGCGGCGGCCATCAACGTCATGTACCGCCTCGTTTTCGTGCCACAAGCTGAGGCGGCGGTCAAAAAGAATCTGAAGGCGAGTCCGGAGATCGCGGCTCTGCGCAGCAACACGACGCTCGCCCTCGTCAACGCGCACTTCACGCTCAACGGCCCGCGTCCAACAATACCTAACGTCATCGAAGTCGGAGGAATCAACGTCCAACCTCCCAAACCTCTTCCCGAAGTAAGAAGCATGTCGGTCATTTCATTTCAAATGGAGAGGGACAGCCGATCGGCGATACTCCACGGTTGAGCACGCGTGTAGCGCATTCGGGTCGTAACTACACAATAAGAGCTCCCCGACTAAAAGAGAGGAGAAGGATCGGCACATTCCACAAATGCCAAGAGTAGGAGCCGGAAAATGAGGAAGCAAGCCTATTTTAGGTATTTTTGATCCCTCAGCAGCCAACGTTTTATTGCCTTCTGGGAGGTTAGATACCGCTGGTTCTGCATGCACCCACATAAAGTACCCCAAAGACTTTCCGCCTAAACCCACGAGAACTGCCGCTTGTTGGCAATAAGTGAGTGGCTAGCATTCTGTTGTGAACGTGTTCTCCGGAAGGTCTGACACTGTGGACTGGATTCCATCTGCACCAGCGTTGTCCCTTCTCGTCACTCCACTACGGCGTCTCTTGCCCCTAGCCTAAACAACTTATTTTCGGTTACATGTGGCGAAAAGGCAGATCTAGGGGTGCCTCGTTAGTTTCAGTCAAGGGTCCACTCGGAGACATCCGTTCAGCCTCGCCTCCCTTATGGTGTAGATACGGTTTCAAGTTCCTGTATCTCGAAAATGAGGAACTGAGAGCTCATGGTGGGTTTCGATGAACATTCAACTGGCAAGCAAGGCTACAGTAAACACATTAACTCCTCTCCTTTTGGCTAAGAAAGACGCCCCTACACATCCCCAACGCACCACCCTGAATGATTTAATTCAGTGAGATAGTTTAGAAACTCAATCGCTCTCTGACTGTCTTAGTAAACACACCCGTTGATGTTGGGGGTGTTTAGCCAAAAATGGTTTGTCTCTTTGCTCCTGCATTTATTGGGAACGAAATCTGGGGGACACCATATAGATTTAGATCAAGAATTAACACAAGCATATACACACGTTTCTTGCAAATAGGTTCGTAATGTGTGAGCTACGTGGTGCATGATGTGCATTCTAAGCAGAAGATACTCTTCTTTCCACTAAACTCTATTGGGAACCAGGCAGATGCCTTTGGCTCATCCAGAAGGTCCCGAGCGCTTGGACACCTTCCCACAATCCCATTTTAACTCTTCAAATGCCCAGGTTTTGTGGAACGCGGAGTGTGGTGAGAGGAATGGAGGAGTACCACAGATGCAGTAGGTGATGAGGGGAAAGGTTCAGTAAAACGGCCCATCATGGGGATACAGGAGTTACCTTTTGTTCACCCAGTTTCCCAAGTATAGTGACTCGCCCTTTCCAAAGCCAAATTGCAGTGGGGAACCTGAATGCCAACTTTCTCCCAGAATCGGTTTTGGTGGCTACACGCCTTGCTAACACCACGCCATAGATAAGACGACTTAATCCCTACACGTCAACCGTGAAAAGGGACAGAGGAACACACATCCTCCTCCTTGTGGGTACTCAATGTGTCAGAGTAGAGCCATTTTTCCTTTTTGTACATAAAATATTTGTTGCGACGCATCACACAACTTTCCTTAGCCCCACGTGTATTCAGTTTCATCAGCAACTAATCCAATCTATTTTTCACTCAGAGCTGAAGAAAACTCAAAAAACAAATTTCAGGCAAGCTTTCCTTTCCATTCCGTACGGCCAAGTAAACATTATCATAGCGGTACCTCAACCGGATTCTGCGGATTCGTATGCTACGGAGCAGACAATACAACTAAGAAAGATTCGTTTATGAACATCAGCTGCATGAAACGTTATGTAACATTCCCCCAACTTGAACGATCATAGAACCCTTGAACCAGCCCCCTCAATGGAAATCACAATGTCTGTTCCTGATTGAGTAGGATCCGCTTCTTTGCCAGAACCGAAGATACCGAGTAGTGCTGAAATTACATTGCTATGGATTCAATTATCTAGAGTGGTTATTTCACTACAAGGCCTATCAGAAGTGTAGCCGTGAAGATTGGAGGATGGAAAGTGTTCGACATTGTTGCGAAGATAAATGCGC
Source organism: Pachypeltis micranthus (assembly GCA_020466155.1). NCBI lineage: Eukaryota > Metazoa > Arthropoda > Insecta > Hemiptera > Miridae > Pachypeltis > Pachypeltis micranthus. The sequence continues at coordinate 49,878,155 of CM035769.1, forward strand.
GTGGGTCAATGCTTATTCCCATCTGCATCTTGCTTCCACGAACTCGATTTCTCATACTCTAAATAATAACGCTAGAATAATAAATATTCAACACACAACCACTGACACAAGTGACACCGACAATTTCAGAGCAAATCTCAACCTTGGCCTTTTCATTTCACAGGGTCTGCAGCTGTTACTGGACGGATCCAAACACGGAGTCATTTATTTCAGCATGGGGACGATCCTGAGAGCCTCGACAATGAGCGACCAGAAGAGAGAAGCATTCCTCAAAGTCTTTGCTGGTCTCAAGCAAACTGTGCTGTGGAAATACGACGGCGACCTGAAAGGGAAACCTTCGAACGTTCACACTGCCAAGTGGTTCCCTCAGCGAGATATATTCGGTATGTATTCCTCGGCTCAATTTCAATCTTTACCTTGCACTAGAGTGAAAAGAGGTGAATACGCATGGGACTAAGGAGGTTACCTTCCTAGTGGCAGTTTCTCCGCTTATTACAGAAGGTTTTGTTCAGATTATCCTCATCGTGCGATTATCTTTACTACGCACAGCGTTTTACCGGCCTAATTTATTTACTCTTCTTAACTGAATGGTTTATTCATCTTTATCTCAAACATCTGTATAACGATCGAGAATTGAAGGTCCAGAAAACGGCGTAATGAAATGGCTCAATTTCGTCTGTCATACTCACCCAAGCTAATGCTCCTGTCCAATGAACAGAATGTACTGTCCAAGCGGCATGACGGCCTTCCTCTACGATCCACAATGAGCTGCCCAAGTACATTAAGAGAAGAGAAGAGAATAAAATAGAATATTGCGGATGCTTCTTGTATTGTAGATTGAAATGTCAATCGTATGTATATTGGTAAATTTCTCAACCCCTAACTTGCAATGCACTAAAGTGATATAATTTGTTTCATTTATTAGTGAATATTACTTAAGTTAGTGCGCCTGCTACTGAGATGAGGAGAATGGAGTATTAGCCCTCTCAAATAGCTCCAGTCAAGCGAGCATGTGTCAGTGGGTTTCAATGTGTTGGTATGACTGTAATTTATTTTGGTATGAATTAGGAGTTAGTTGATTTTGGGAAGGAACATTTGTTACATATCGGAAAAAGGTATCATAAAACTCGAAGAACATGAATCATAAGAGGATTGTACGTACGTTTATTTCAGGGAATATGATGAATGCCTAGTGGCCCTAATTTCCTTTGGGGGCGTGAAAGTATTTGCAGTTGCATTCTGTATAGTAAAATTAGTAGAACCATTGTGTTGCTTGGCATCTAATAAGTCTCATTCATAGATTGATGATGTGTGACGCTCCCCTTTTTTCTCACCCACAGTTGAACGCTGGAGCTCTATTTTTAACCCAACTGAATTACAAACGAGACATTTAGTTCGCCTAAGAATGAAAGGCTTGGCAGACACCTTTGACAGTGATTGAGAGCCAAAATTAGCCAAACTTTTGGCGGAGCTCATGGAAGTCAGAAGGCCAAGGGCTTTCACTCATTAAATTTACGATGAATGATGTTGATTAGTTCCTGACGTCGAGAATGCGTACACAAAAGGGTAGCTGTATTCACATTCCTAGGCATGTCGATCTGGTTGTTTTTCTGATATAACAATGAAAAGCCTGATTTGATGTTTTGATCGCTGTCAGTACTAAGAGGCAGAATGTGTAGTCTGGAGGGACAGAGCAGCAAGTGAATATATGGATGAAAGGCCTTATGGCAGAGCATAGGACAAAAGGGCTGGATAGATGACGTTTGAAGTGTGGTACTAGGCTAGCGGAAACAAGTAAGGGTGGAGCGTTGTGATTGTGGATAATGAGTAAGAAGCATGAAAGAGATCTTATTGGTTCAGCTGTTGTCAGTTGACAGAGCCGTGCCTTGTTGGCGAAAGAGATCCCAGGCAAAACCGTACCAAGGGACAGAATGTTGTTTACGTTGGGACATGAACAGATTAACATGGTAGCCTTCCTCCTCTCATCAGGAGTGTAGCTTTCGATTAAAACATGGAACGATTTTTCGGTTATTGATGCAGAAAATGCAACAGCTCGTAGGTAACCTCTAAGGTTGTTTATCCAAAGGCTCACACCTGGGACCTCCCACGTCACTCCAAAGTGTTCTAAGCGTTGTTCTGATACAGCATTCCAAGGTAAGAGGAGTTACGTAGAACCCCTGATTGAAAGATTCGTGAGTTCAGTTAACAACCCTCCCTAAAAATGAATAGTCATCCTATATTTCCCAGAGTACACTTCGGCAAAGTTCATCGATTTACAGTTCCGTACCCTCGAGGATGTCTTAAGAGCTGCTATACACAGATGTCGCATCAGCCACCTGATGGTCAGATCAAACCCCTAGAGCGTCGTCTGCCCTTCTCATCATTGATGGATGCGACCCACTCAGCCATCAATGAGTAGATTCCTGATGACCATTACAGTTGAGTTCAGCACTATTGCCTGAAAAGTTGCACTCTCGAGGACGACCTGGGACACACAGGAAAATGTGTCGTTGGTTGACTCTGGTACAGTTACAGGTTGCAGCTGCTGATAACTTAATGCATGGGGGGGGTCTGTAGATGTTCCTTAGAAGCACTAACATGTAACTGGAGGTCACAAACTGATTTATTTATAAGCGCCTGGTGGCAGAACTGAACCAAGGGTGCTTGAGCTGCTGTGGCTGAATCGCAATGATCTTAATGTACCGCCTGACTCCCGTTGTAGACACTCCAGTGGTCATAGTCTATAGACTAAGGTTCATAATCCGACGAAAGTTGGGCAATGAATGCGAGCTCGTGCGCTGTAATTTTTGCCTGAGTCCAGATCTCCAAGCATTTTCTACCCCCCCCCCCCCCTAAACATAAAGACGGCACTGGCCCGTTTGCGTTTTGCCGTCTGGATTCACCCCATCAAAGGTTACGTGTTGTACTGTTTGCACGCAAATTTCAGCTCTTTGGCTGCGTTCTTCTGCTCGAGTCGATTGCCAAAAACTAGATCTATTTTTCATCGTTAACAAGGCGCAGAATGCACTATAAGTCAGACCCCCATACGCCACAATAAGTCTCCTCCCCAGCTCTGCGGCGAATGCGTTCTACAGTCTCAGATTTGATGATTCATGAGGAACACTAAATCCTCTTCTTCTTGTCACATGAACCACAGTCTCTGTAGACAAATTGACAGTTCGCGCATCACGTTGACGTACTTCAGCGTGTGTAGGTTGAACGGCCTTCTCAACTTTTTTCACCCTCCTTCCTACAATTGAGTGTAAAGTAGACGTAAAGTCGAGATTATATATATTTATTCTTTAGCTTTAAGCCAGCCTCGCACTGCAACACGCAAATGCCGCGCTGCAAATTGATTTGTTGTCGTATTGTTTCAGCCCACAAGAACGTGGTTTTGTTCATATCTCACTGCGGTAATCTTGGAGTCAACGAGGCTGTACACGAAGGTATTCCCATCATTTGTATTCCGATGTTCGGGGATCAACCCTACAATTCCAGGTGCGTCGAGGCCCGTGGAATGGGAGCCGTTTTGGACTTTTTTTCAGAACTCACCTACGAGAAAATAAAGTCGACGGTCGAAAGTCTTCTCTCAAACCCCTCGTAAGTGACGTTCACGTTTTACCTTTTTAAGAATTATTATTATTGATTTGATGTTTACGCTTCAAGGACTACAAAGTCCGAAAAACGCCATTTGAGAAACTAAAACTAAATAGAGAGAAAACAGCTCAACCAAATCTTCTCAAATATAATGCATATCATCACGGAACGCTAAAATAAGAATATGAATAAAGTCGGACGAAAACCAACTTTTTTTTGCCTGAGGGCATGCGGGACAAGTCCCTTTGTCACTGCAGCCTCATATGGGACTATTGTGACACTGGCCCTTTCTTAGTAGAAGGCGTCGTACATACCCGCCCTCCTCAGGAAGCTGAGTTTGTCCTTCACCGCAGATTCCGCTATGATGTGGAGTTCAATGGTTTCCAGGGCGAAATATTCGAAGCATTTGACTGCCAAGGCAGGGTATTCACATAGGATATGCCCTGCCATCTCGTCCTCCTCGCCGCAAAGTCTGCATTCCACCACTTCTGAGATGCCCATCTTGTTGAGGTGATATCTAAGTGCGCAGTTCCCAGTGAGTAAGCTTGTCAGAACTCTCAGATCCTGTCTAGAGAGCGTCAGCATCGCCTTCGCCCTTTGACAGGAAGGCATAACGTGCCTTTTCGCTTGTCTTAATCTTGGCTGGCGATGCCAATGGGCGCTGTTTTCCTGTATCTCCCATCCAGCCACCAGACGATTAAGGTGACTCTTCGTCATACCCACGTATGGTTCAGGCCGGATGGGTAGGGACTTTGTACCCCTTTTCGCAAGGCAGTCAGCTTTTTCGTTGCCCTCATGCCCCTTTGAGCCGGCACACAGATAAGGGAGAGCCTGTTATGGGCGGCGAGCTGCTTGAGCGCATGAAGCCGTTCCATTGACAGCTTGGACCTAAAACTATAGGCTGCAATAGCCTTTAAGGGTATGTCCGAGAATATGTAGATTAAAAAAAACTAACTATAGTAATCGTCGTAGTGATCAAATTTTTTCAAGGGCACCAAACAATTTTGCTTAAATTTGTTGCGCGACAGTAGCGTAAAATGTAATATTCTCTCCCACCCTCCCCTCCCCTCACAAAACATCCTACGCGTATTTAGTCATTGTAACCGAGTTTGAAAAAGACAGAAAAAGCACATCTGCAACGCTCCACACTACCTTCAGCCTCACGCGAATTCAGCAGTCAAATCAGTTGTTCGCTCAATTGATACGATCTTGGTAGAACTTATCACATCCATGTAGAAACTGGAGATATCGCCTTCGTTGAGTGATCGTTACGTAGGTAATATATGAGACTGCGTACAACAAAATATGTTTCGTTTACTACGATAGCTACAGTTAGTTTTGGACCGATTTTGCTTATAACCTTATTTTAGCGTCACATGTAACCAACCGACTAAATCAAATTAGTGTTGATTTGGTCCTTCACAATCGCGTTCACAGACGCACAGACCATTTTCTCAAGTCAACGTTTTTCGTACTCAAAAACGTTTCTGTGTCCCAGTCCTTCTCCCAAGCCATTAGCCGAAAATCATTTTTCTATTGAGAGTTTGCCTTCCGAGGGACCAGATTAGTCGTAAGCTCCAAAGTAGACAGCCTCCGTTTCTGAATGCTTATAAAGGAGTGTTTTTGCAGGTATAGCCTCAACGCGAAGAAGGTATCCAAAGCCTACAATGACAGGCCAATGACGCCTCTGCAAACTGGAGTGTATTGGGTCGAGTATGTAATTCGTCACAAAGGTGCCTACCACATCAGGTCTCCGGGTCGGCACATGAAGTGGTACGAGTACCACAATTACGACGTCCTTCTCGTACTTCAAGCTCTCCTCTTCCTATTCATTTACGCCATTTACAAGCTCCTCCTTCGCTGCAGTCGTGTTTTAAGTCTATGCACTAACTCCAAGATCAAGATTAAAAAAGCTTAGTTGGGTATTACTGTCTTATTTTATATTTGTCGCTGTTACCGTTTAATACAATTAATTAATCGAATATTTCAAATATATTCCCCATGAACACGCGTTTTAGTGGCGCGTGCCCGGCTCTTTACATTGATGCAGGGGCTTAAACTTCGATCTTGTTTGGTCATCGTAAATTGAAAGACGCTCAGGGCATCCTGTAATTAGCATTCCACCAGAACAAAACCACAGTCATTCGGCGTGTCGTGTGATCTTGAGGGGCCATCAAGTGTTCAGGAAAAAGAGGAGAGAAGCCCTTCACGACTTCTATTTAACGCACCTTAGTATCATCTCAATCAGCGGATGGCAATGACTAAAAGTTCGAACCTCAGGGTCACTGATATTTCATCCGTAGTTACCCAAGTAACAGCAATTCAACCCCCTTCTCATTATACGAACTAAATCACTCGCGACGATTGTATTTTTCTACTGCATTTGTGTTAGACAACAGTAACAAGGACGCAACTGAATAGGTCACAGCAAGAAAATTTGACCCTCCCCCTCCCCACACCAACCACTTTATAAGAACCCTGTTCCATGTAGAATTAATGAGCTCTTTATTATAACCATTGCTCGCCGCTATGTTTTTTTCACTATACGATTAAGCAGTTAAACGTATTTAATTGATTGATACTGTACTGTCAATGTCTTATGGTGATGTTATTCATAACTCGTCAAACATGGTGGTATCCATGGTATGACTGATCAAGTATGCCTATACGTATGATTAAGGAAAAATTGATAAAAGTGGCGTGTATAAACTATAAATGTTCTTGTGAGTTAGAGAATGTGAGCAAACACGGCGGAAATTTATGGAGAGAACAAGGAGCACAAGGATTACAGGGACTATAGCGAGGGTCGTTCAGCTTTTGCAAATCACCTCAAAGATTCCGTCATTCCTTCAATTTTGATCTTCCTCTCCTTCTTCCACTTTTGCCCTAAAAAACGCGTGTTGGATGTGGTTGAAAAAGTTGAAGTTATTAAAATTAACGGTTCGAATAAATGTTTAAATGAGGCGATTCCTCAAGGCGTTTCTCCATTGATGGCTTAATTTCTGTAATAATCCGTCCCTCTCTCATCCACCTATCCAGGGACTAATGACAGCCAGATCGACCTTTTACTTTTTGGTACATAAGATGTTCTGTTTCTGTGACTTATTCAGTGGCGTCCTCGTAACCGATGACTGCCTAACCATCGAAATTGATCTAACACCCGATGGGCAGTCGGATGTTAACACAATGGGAAACTGCAGGAAATAGGTGACATCAAGGTTGAGAGTTTTACGACTCTCACAAAAAAACTACTAGTACTAAGAAGAGATTCCCAAAGATCGCTCAAGATCCGTAGGATTAGCAAGTCAAGTTCAGGATTGACAGAGCGGTCGAACTGGACAATCCGCTTCTCCCTCCTTAGAAACTAGGTGAAACGAGAAAGCCCAATACGACCTATGGAGTCCCAAAAATCTGAGGAACACATCAGTTGGTGGCTAAGATTAGGAAAACCTTGTGCGACTGTTCTATTCAGCGACAGGAATCAGTTGCCAAAAGTATCGGGATTACCCGACTATTGAAATGTGGCAGTTTTACGTTCCGATCTTTCGCACGAAAATCCTATTTGGTATCTATTTGTGCCCGCCTCCTCGGCATCCGATAGGACGAAACCCGTGGTTGCTATGAGGGAAAATAGGTTACTAAAATGAACAAAAACGCAATTTTGGCTGTTTTATCGTAAATTCGTCTTGAGAGGTATCGATTTCTAGCTATTTATAGATGCTGGGTCGAAAGGAACAATTCTCATAGATGTGCGACAGCGTCTAGACCGAAAATAGTGAAATCACAGTATTTGTAGTGAGCCAAAGTCTACTAATTGAAAAAACTCGCGGGACACTAACGGCAGCAAAAGGAATCGTTTCATCGTTTGTAATCCCTCCCTCCCGTCTCATTAAATACCACCCGCCAATTGCCTATTCATAATAGGCAATATTAGGGAATGTTTAGTTTTCGTCGTTCTGTAGTAATCAGGTCATGTTTCGTATGGTTAACTGGTATTTTTTTATGATGAATTGAATGGAATGAGTCTCGCAGGTGAGAGACAACGTCAAACTGAGCAAGAGAATAATAAACCGTTGTGTAATAATTTGCAGCGTTTTTGATTTGTGCCGAGGAGGAATATCCGAAACAACGTAAACGTACGACTCGTCAGGGAACTCCAAAGAACCGAATTTGCAGTAAAACGTCGAATGTTTGCATCGAAATATTTTTCGATCGAAAATTTGTCAAAATTTTAAAAAAGCGCGGTGGTTAACGCTCTCTCTAGGTCAGATTATTACGTCTTTCCCCCCCTCTCTCTCCCTCTCTCTCTCCCTCTCTCTCTCTCTCTCTCTCTCTCTCTCTCTCTCTCTCTCTCTCTCTCTCCCTCTCTCTGGCTAATTAAAACATCAATGCCTAGTTGATCGGTTCGTTCTCTCAATTGTTCGCTAATGGCTTCGAATGAGAAATGCTATCGATCGAACCCAAGAACATAGAAAGACGTGGAGTAATTATTGTCCTCGTTGTACCGTTTAATAGTCGAGAGGAGGTAAATGAGAATGGGCAATAATTTCCTTAATGCACCAGAGGCCGTCTCGTTCTTGATATGGAGTTCCCATAAATGCAGTTAGTGGCGCAACGACAATTTTGAGGTGAATATTTGACTCATTAATTATACTAATAAGGATACGAAAAGGAACACCGACGTCATTGAGATAGTGGAAGGAGGAATGAACTTGTTTATTGAGAAGGACCAATTCAGTAGATGTGTCCCTCGACAACCGGCAACAGCTCGTAACGACAAGGATCAATGATAAAAGTGATCTGCTAACGACGCCGGGGAGTCAGTTTTACGAAGATGATTCGGACGGTCGGGTGGTCGCTGTTGTACCTCTCGTTGTCAGCAACGTACGTCGAAACCGAAGGAGCTCGAATTTTGGGACTTTTGACGTACAAAGGTAAAAGCCACAATATCTTGACGTTACCACTTTTCGCTGAGTTGGCCAAACGCGGACACGACGTCACTGTCGTCGGATTCCACGAGATTCCAAACCCTCCTCCCAACTACCGCACGATTTTGTTGGATCGCGTCCAGACGACGGAATTTTTGAGTTTCGATGACGTGTACAGACCCTCGGAGAACTTTGCCGCCTGGTCGATGGAACAACTGTACAACTTGACTCTTAGTTACCCAGAAGTACTCCACAACCCAGCGCTCCGGACTCTTTTGGGCCAAAGGTTTGACCTGGTCATCACAGAATATTTCAACTCTGACGCCTTTTTGGGTCTTATATACCTGTTGAAAGCACCATACGTTTTCTTCCACACGGCAGAGCCAACTCCCTGGCATAAGGCTGCGATGGGCGATCCTCTCGAGACCTCCTACTCACCGCACATCTTGACCGTTTTTGATCGGACTATGGATTTCAAAGGGCGGTTTTGGAATTTTGTTGAAACTTTCTGGATTCTTTTTGTGTACGAAACGCAGTTCAGGTGGCGGGACGAGTTATTAACTGCCCCTGTGTTTAACCCCGAGGTGCCTCTGAAACAGATTGCCAGGAACGCAAGCCTCTACCTCACCAACACCCACTTCAGCCTTCATGGCGTGCGCCCAATGAACAGCGCTACCATACAAGTTGGCGGCCTCAACATCCTGCCAGCAGAACCACTGGCCCAGGTACAACTCTCATATACTGATAACATTCATTTATTTATAAGGCAGAATGTGAATCCATCTGATGTATGTATATATACGTGAGCCTAGGTCGATCGCAATAGCTGACCCCAACAATAGCAAAACAATGAAAACGAAAATGAAAATTATCTAGCCCCACGTAAATTGAGTGCTGTTGTTTGCTCAGTAGTTCAATAGCATTTCCTAACATCGTCAGCAGTAGGCCAATTGACAGGGTTTCCAGACCACATTCACGGGTTGGAGACATAACATGATAACTTACTTCTGAGCTCCTGCGTATAGAAAAGCGTGCAACACGGTTCTCCCCACCCAAAAAGTGGAAGGTGGATGTTAAACGGTGCAAAGACGAGCATGCAGAGGGAGTCTAGGAAGATGGTGGAAGGAGAGGATGAACCTATGTTATGTCATCACAGTGTGTTGGACAATAACTTCCTCAAGTAATTGGAATGCAGGGGTTTCACAATAAAATACAGAGAGGATTAACCCCCACAAAGAAGGAACGCAAGCACAGGAGCCAGCAGGCACCAGTCGACTTAGATACGATTGATGGCATCAGTGTAATTCAGAACGTCACTGAGTTTAAGCTACTTCATGTGTAAAAATCCACTGACGGCCGTCCACTAAATCAGTACATTCAGATCTTCATAGTACAGTGAACTTCCCATCTTTAGCTCTACGTCAATTCAATTTTTACATGGCTAATTCTATTTAATCAATTCATTTATCACTCAGTTAATTTGAACTTGGTCAACAACACTTCACAGCAGCAGGAAGCTGTAGCGCCTACAGTTATGGAATTTATTGTGCTGCTCGTACTCATTGCAGGACCATTATTGAGCAATTGGTATACAGAAAATTAATGAGGCTGTAAACACAAATTTTTTGAAGAAGAATAGTAATTACTTTTGCAGAGTTATTGGGTAAAAACTTTTAGAACTGGCAGTAAGAGATACGGCGGTAGTTGAAATTCAGGAATTTCTGGAGTGAGCCCCATGTATCTCATGAGCGTTTTTAAACACTCACCCTATAGGTAGTGGATTGGACTATAACACGACTTTTTTTTAACATTCTAGTAACATTCCAGCGGAGTTTATAAGGAAAAAACCGCGATAAAATCGATTTCGTCAAAACTGTTAAATTATTGTGTTGCTCTCGTCATTTTCCCACAAATGGGAATTTTATGCTATAATTGCCTTAATAAGAGCTATCAATATAAAAAATTTAATCAACATCTTTGGAGCCATTTTTGAGAAAAAAAATATTTGGTGTTTCGATCACTATGATAACTATGGTTAACTTTCGATGGATTTTTCCAAACCCTTATTTTGGCATCTCATAGTAGCCTGCGGGCGAGATATCATGTTTGAGCTGATTTGGTGCGGTGGTTTTCGCTAAAAATCGTTCACAGACACACATACACACAGAGACACAGACCATTTTCCCAAATAGCGTTTTTCGGACTCAGGAGGGTCCGAAACGTAAAGATCTGAAGAAAACTCAAAATTTTTACTTTCCTTGGCTCTACAAAGTAGAATGGAAAGTTATGTAATCGGCTGAAAAAACCATTTTGAGTTCTCATCAGATCTTTACGTTTCAGACCCTCCTGAGTCCGAAAAACACTATTTGGGAAAATGGTCTGTGTGTGTCTGTGAACGATTTTTAGAGAGAACCACCGTACCAAATCAGCTCAAACTTCATATCGCGCCCGCAGGTCATCATGGGACGTCAAAATAAGGGTATGAACAAAATCCACCGAAATTTAACTATAGTTATCATGGTGATCAAAACACCAAATATTTTATTTCTCAAAAACGGCTCTAACGATTTTGATTACATTTTTTATATTGATAGCTCCCAATATGGCAACCATACCATAAAATTCCCATTTATGGGAAAATGACGAGAGCAGCACAATAAATTGCCAAAACTTTCGACGTAATCGATTTTAGAGTGGTTTTTAGAGAAAACGACCGTACCAAATCCCCTCAAACTTTATATCTAGCCCGCAGGTTACCATGGGACGCCAAAATAAGGGTATGAGCAAAATCCACCGAAAGTTAACTATAGTCATCATAGTGATCAAAACACAAAATTTTTTTCTCAAAAACGGCTTTAACGATTTTGATTACATTTTTTATATTGATAGCTCTCAATATGGCAATCACACCATCAAATTCCCATTCGTGGGAAAATGACGAGAGCAGCATAATAAATAATCAAAATTTTCGACGAAAAGCGTTTTTAGCGCAGTTTTTTCCTTTTAAACTCCGCTGGGATGTTAGTAGAAAGTTTAAAAAAATTGGTATTGTAGTCCAATCCAATACCTAAAGTGTGGGTGTTTAAAAACGCTCATGAGGTACATGGGGCTCACATCAGAAATTCCTGAATTTCAACTACTGCCGTTTCGCTTACTACCAGTTCTAACAGTTATTACCCATTAACTCTGCAAAAATGATTATTATCCCTCTTCAAAAAATTTGGGTACAGCCTCATTAATTTTCTGTGTGCCAATTGCTCAAAAGTGGTACTGGAATGAGTACGAGCAGCACAATAAATTCCATAACTGTAGGCGCTACAGCTTCCTGCTGCCGTAAAGCGTTATTTGACCAAGTTCAAATTAACTGAGTGATAAATGAATTGAGTAAGTGGAAAAACCCATGTAGAAAGTGAATTGACGTAGAGCTAAGGAAAGTTGTGTGTTGCAACGCACCAGATATTTTTTTCAGCCGATTACATAACTTTCCTATCTACTTTGTAGAGCCAAGGCAAGTAAAAATTTTCAGCCGATTACATAACTTCCCTTTCTACTTCGTAGAGCCAAGGAGAGTAAAAAACATTATAGGAATCAATGAAATTAACTACTTACCCAATATTCTTCGTTGAAGGCGTTTTCTTTCAATTAAACTACACGGCTGTTCTTACGCAAAATCCCAACAATTTCGCACAAAATCGCCAAACGACTGACACTTCTGTCAACGAATGCTAGTCATTTTTACTCACAATGCACTGCGCATTTCTTGATGCTAACCATGGCCAATAGAGACCAGCACTTGTCGAAATATGTCCTTTCGTAGAAGCTTTTGTCATTTAGAACCTTATTAATAGCTGTTAAATGTCCAAGTGGTCAATTATTAGCGCACGATCAACTACTGGTGCCCTTACCTTAATTCGCGCTCCGGCGTTTTGAGAGATCTTCCTAATTTTATGATAGTAATTAAACTACCTTATATCTTATTGTCCTATATGGAAAAACTGTACTAAAATCGAATTGTTTCATAATTTATTGAGCTGCTCTCGTAATATTTAAAAGACGATTTTAAGAAAAAAGTATTTGGTGTTTCGAGGACTATGATAACGGCAGTAGGGTTGCTGGCAGAATATCAAATTTGAGCTGATTTTGTTGATTCACAGACTCGCACACACTTTCTCAAATGGTGCTCCGAGCTTGCCTTGGAAACGCAATGATCCGAACAAAACTGGTTTTTCCAGCCGATTACATAACTCTCATTCTCAGTAGACGAGCTAAAAGTATAACGGTGAGTAGAAGTGAAGTGATTCCTTTTTAGAGCAACGGTTTACTCGTAGATTTTACGACTGAAGATACGAGAAGAGACGTGTCATTGAGACTATGGAACAGAGAGTGAGTTAATTAGTTAGGGAAATGAAAAGAGCCAACGTACAGAGCGATAAGGAGCAATAAATGAAGTGTTGAGCTAACGTGGGGAATGTACTCGTCATCAGTTCGCTAAGATGATTCGGGCTGTTGGTTTGTTGCTGTTGTGCTTACTCTTATTAGAAGCTCCATCCAAAAGCGGAGGGGCTCGAATTCTGGGGCTTTTGATGTACAAAGGTAAAAGTCACAATACCCTGACGATGCCACTTCTCGCAGAGTTGGCAAAACGCGGACACGACGTCACTGTCGTCGGTTTCCACGAATTTCCTAACCCTCCTCCCAACTACCGAACAATTTTGTTGGATACCGTCCGAACGACGGAATTTTTGAATTTCGAGGACGTGTCACGACACGCACAAAACCTCCCCGCAAGTGCAATGAAAACATTGTACTACCTAACTCTCTCATCCCAAGAGCTACTTCACAACCCGGTGCTACCGACTCTTTTAAAGATCAAGTTCGATCTCGTCATCACAGAATATTTCAACTCTGACTCCTTTTTGGGGCTCGTTCATATGTTGGGGGCCCCGTACGTTTTCTTCCGCTCGGGGGAGCCATCTCCGTGGCACAAGACTGCTTTGGGAGACCCTCTCGAGACCTCCTACGTCCCCCACGTCTTCACTTCTTTCGACCGAACCATGAATTTCAACGGACGTTTTTGGAATTTTCTCGAAACTTTCTGGATACTTTTTAATTACGAAACGCAAATCAGGCAAAGAGACGAAGCGTTAACAGCCTCAGTGTTCAACCCTGGGGTCCCTCTAAAACAGATTGCCAGAAATGCGAGTCTCTACCTGACCAACACACACTTCAGCGTTCATGGCGTGCGCCCAATAAACAGCGCTACTGTTCAAGTTGGGGGACTCAACATCCTGCCATCTCAACCGCTGAATCAGGTACTGCTCTAACCAACTAATTAACTTATTAGTCTGTCGTGCAAATAGAGTGTGCAACAAGGGCAATCCATTTGGTATACAAGTAATAGAGAAGGGCCAAATATAAAATGGGGTGTTTCCTACTTTGATCATATTTTTCAATGTAAGCCCAAGTTTTGTTGGTTGCAGGACAGTTACATAGAACTGATTCTGGAGGTCAAGGACTTATCACACTTTCGTAGTTTTTATTAATTGCAACCCGAAGGGAAGGAAAGTATAGTAATCGGCCCAAAAAAATTTGGGTTTTCTTCAGATCTTTACGTTTTGAGGCCTACTGAGTCTAAAAAACCTAATTTCGGCGCGTGGTCCGTGTGTGTGTGTCTGTAGTTCGATTTGCGGTAGAACGGCTGATCCGATTGAGCTGGTTCTTTTTTGTTTTGATTGTTATTTTTTGTAGACACGAAAATAAGGTTATGGGCGATTTTGGCCGATGGTAAGGGGGGTGGGGGACGAAAATGTACGAAAAACTAGGGTTTTTCCTATTTTTCTCGAAAACGGCTCTAATGATTTTGATTAAACTTTCAAATTATCTTCTACTAATCAATACCTAACTGTTCTTCTCCATGAAAATACGGTGAACGGAGATATGGGCCCATGAAGCAAAAATCGGTTTTTTACGCTTTTTGGCAAAACGGCTTCAGCGATTTTCACCAAACTCACAGGATGTTTTCAAATAGTTAATACCTACATATTCTTTTCAATAAATGTTCCTCTGACAGTCCATTGAACAGCGATAAAAATCAAAATGTGTCGAAAATAACGTTTTTTCGAACATTTCTGTAAATTCCAGGGTAACTTCTTCACCAGATGTGATAAATTCTAATGGAGTGTCTTTTAGTCACCCATATCAACATTTCGTTCTCCATAATTATTTCTGTATATATATGTTGAGCGGACATATAAGCCACGTTAACATAGAAAAGGAGATTTGTCGAATATTAATTTATCGGTATTCTAATTTTCTAAAAAATACCTCTAACGATTTCGATCAAACTTACGGAGTAGTTTCAGCTAACTAGTCCCTACATTTTGTTCTGTATAAATGTTCCTGTAAAAATGCGTTAAACGAAGATATAGCACCCGCAAATGTAGGTGGCGTTCGAAATTACGGGGGTGGCGGAAAGTTGTGTGTTGCTACGCACCAGATATTTATTAATTGCAACCCGATCAGTTTACTGCAACGCTTTAAGTTCAATTCTACTTATATATTTCCCATAATGGAATTCTTACTGCCTTGGCAGTGCGTTGTAACTGTATGCTTCGAGTTATAGGCCTTTACTTCAGATAGAAAACGGTTACCTACGACAGCCAAATGACAGTCAAATAATCTCTCTTCTCTTTGCTCATGAAAAGGAAGCGATAAATGTAGGACTTCGGGTCAATGAACCCAAAATAAAACTGATAGCGCGGGCGTAGGTGATGCACGTTTGAGTCTGTGTAAATATTTACCTACCCCAGCTCAACAGCGACGTGGAACAGGAATATGAACCAAGAGATTAGGGTCTGAACCAATCAGCGCCAACGAATGTTACTTTGGCCTAAACATGCGCTTCAGTGACCGAAATATATCCAGCTCCACAAAGGTTACACGTCGTAAAGCCCTTGGGAGACCAGTACTGACACATGCTGGAAAAACTGTGATCTTGTCTGCTGTGATTGCTTTAGCAGTGTTTGAAAGGAAAGTGCTGCAGAGAATCCTTAATCTAGTTTGTGACCATGTCCCCTGTCGTGACCAAGACGCCATTTGCAACCTGTCGATTACTGTGAGGCAGAGGTCCTGATATGAATGACTGATAAAGGTACCCAAAGAGGTCTATATAAACGAGCTAGGAGGGTGAAACCAAACAGAAAGGCCACACTCTGATGATTGATAGAAATCAACAGTACAGCAGAACTCGCTGGTCCGAGGCATTGTGGCATGTTCGCGGGAAAAACGGTGAGAGAACGGGTCCAGAATCCACACTGAACTGTAGCACGACGCCTTGGAGTAAGTTGGAGTTATCATAAAGGCGAAACATTTCTAAAATGTATTAAGCCAGTAGGAAGTACAATTAACCTACAGTACTATGCCTGAAGGGCTGCACAATTCAGAACAGAAAGCCGATGGAAAAGTTCAATGATGTTGACACTCATCCAGAAGTTAAAAAGGATTAGCAGAACTCATCTAGGTAGTAACTCTCCATCTAATCATTCGAATTAGGTTGTTTAAGAGTACGCCAGGGGAATCAGTAACTGGGGGATCGCTGCTTATCACACAAAGCAGGACAAATAGGGCATTTCTAGACCAATAAGTACAAGTCCAAAAGTGCCGAAAGTTTAAATTTAGTCACAGTTAGTTTAGGTAGTATACATTTTTTAAGGGACATATGGTCTGGCAGCGTGCCCTCTGCCATACTGAGGCCATGCATGGACAGCACAACCACGGTGGGCCGATTCATTCTCATCTCATGTAAGGGCTGCAATGAGCAAGCGAGTGGTATCACAGTCTTGGCATTTTCATTGGAACTAAATCCGACAGATAGAAAGATTTTGGAATCTAAGAGTTCGGCTTGTTGATTTGTGAAGACAGGAGTCGTTGAGATAGTGAGAAGAGGATTCCTTTCCTGGAGCAAAAAATTACGTCATTGCATGTGAGCTTTCAGCGATAAGGGCCACTAAAATAAATGACGGCCTACAGCCGCTGGCTACTCAGTTCGTAAAGATGACTCCGTCCGTCGGGTGGTCGATTTTGTGCCTCACGTTGTCAGCAACGTTCATCGAAACCGAAGGAGCTCGAATTTTAGGACTTTTGATGTTTAGCGGTAGAAGCCACAATATCCTCACTTTGTCGCTATTTACTGAATTGGCCAAACGCGGACACGACGTTACTGTCGTCGGTTTCCACGAAATTCCTAACCCTCCTCCCAACTACCGCACGATTTTGTTGGACCGCGTCCAGTCGACGGAATTTCTGAGTTTCGAGGACGTGTACAGACCCTCGGAGAACTTTGCTATCTTGTCTATGGAACAACTTTACAACTTGACATTCTCACATCAGAAGTTGATTCGCCACCCCGCATTACCAACACTTTTGGGACAAAATTTCGAACTGGTCATCACGGAATATTTCCTCTCAGACGCATTTTTGGGTCTCGTTCACATGTTGAGAGCACCCTACGTGTTGTTCCACACGGGGGAACCGATGCCCTGGCACAGGACTGCCATGGGAGATCCTCTCGAGACCTCCTACGCACCCCATATCTTCACCGGTTTCGAACGGACTATGAATTTCAAGGGACGATTTTTGAATCTTCTCGAAACTTTCTGGATCCTTTCTAATTACGAAACGAGATTCAGGCGGAATGACGAAGCTGTTACGGCCCCTGTGTTCAACCCTGGGGTTCCTCTGAAACAGATCGCCAGGAATGCGAGTCTTTACCTTGCCAACACGCACTTCAGCGTCCATGGCGTTCGCCCAGTGAACAGCGCTACTGTTCACGTTGGAGGACTCAACATCCTGCCAGCTAAACCACTGCCTCAGGTACTTCCGCTTAGAACAACTGGTTACATCATTTAATCCTTATGAAAAAGAATGGTGTATCTGTTTGTCAGTAATGAACCATTTGGTCACTTACTACACAGGTAACTTAGTTCTCTGCGACTAGGTAAATGTAAACCAAATCACGTTCCCTTACCAAAGTTTGTATTTTGATGATGATTTGTGGGGGTGGGGGAATGCTAGTGAGTGTTATTATGATACTAGTGTGTGGGTACGATTACACCGGGTGGAGTTATGATGCTAGCAGAATGGATTTAATGCCCAGCACGGTGGAGTTATAATGGTTATGATGAAAGAGGGCGATTGTTTAATGTTCGACGTAATTTCTTTTTCTGAGCTACCATGGCATATATTTCCGTTCAACGGATAGTCTCGCAACTAGTTGTGGTAAACAAAATGTGGGTATAGACTGCTGGAAAAACTGTTAGTGCGGAATGTATAATTTAGACTTAACAAATCGAATTCGTGATGCCACGAAAGCTCGCCTATTCAGCTGTCGAAAAGTGAAGGAGAATAGGAAGAAAACAGCATATAAGAACTGCACGAAACACGTGAAAATACTAAAGAACGAAACAACTAATAACCGGACAGGGCCGAAAACTATGAATTCAAAATGCGCTAATGCTGTGCCGAGAGAGTACTACAGGTTGCCGCCTCGTCAGGTTATACCGCTCGCGAAATCAACGACCCCCAATAGACGTGCAGACTCTCTGTATTGAGTTTGTAGGAAACAACAGCGGAGGGAATTAACTGACGCATTGCAGCCATGTACCCACCTAGACATAGCTAGAACGACCCAAACAAAATCAAACGGTCAGATGATCAAATTCAGCTACGCGATTACTCTGGAAATGTCTAAAATATTAATCGCTGAGTCGCTGATCCAACTTTCCCGCATCTTTCCCAAACAAATATCACAGGAAAGCCACACATTTGAACCCCTACCTTTTCTCCTAAACCGTTAAGATGTGGAATATTATCATTTAGTCGGTATGTAACAAAACACATTGGCCCTATTCATCGTCACTACTCACAATTTGTAAGTACGTCACCCAAATAGTTTAAATTAACATGGTGATATGAATAGTAAGCCTTGATAATGATTGCGATACACCGAAAGTGTGGCATAGAATTATTTATGACTGCACCTGGTCATCCATAAAAACCGAATTATTAATAACGCATTAAGAATTAAGGTTAGCAGATTAACTTTCAAAAGAGCGTTTCATTAATTTTTCAATAGGATCTGAAGAAGATCCTGGATGACGCACACGAAGGAATCATCTACTTCAGCATGGGTTCTGTTCTCAAAGGGCAGTCACTGGATAACAAGAGGAGGGACGCCTTTGCCAAAGTCTTTTCGGAAAGAAAAGAAACCGTTTTGTGGAAATGGGAAGGAGACTTCCCCAACAAGCCGAAGAACCTCCACACGTCCAAATGGTTTCCTCAGCGAGACATATTTGGTGAGTTGGCCAACCAATAGTTTGATCTTAACAACTTTTTGACGCGGTGCATCGAAAATCGGCATTCAATTCGTTAATCCGAGCTTTGAGGCCAATAAATTAATAAATTATTCACAAAATTCAAAGAAAATTGATTCAAGGGCAGTCCTCTTCATTATAAATCGAACTCAAATAACACTAGCTTTCTCATAAAAAGCCAAGGTCGTTGTTCAATAAGCTACCTAAGCGGTGAAAGTTTAATATCGCCAAATAGATAATTAGAAGCATTCCATAAATGTCCGTCACTGCCGCTTCACTTAGTGGCAATTATTATTAGATAATACCAAAACAGTAAACATGATCTTTCTCAGACAAATCACGTTTACAGGCTCTAATGAACTGGCGTAGGAGCAACACATTACATTACCTTAAGCGCCAGTTTTCACTTTCCGCGACCCAAAGTCAAAAAAAAAATTGGGTTTTGTCAGATTTTGACGTTTCGAGGCTTACTGAATCCAAAAACCCTTTTTTTACGCGAAGTCCGTGTGTGTATATCCTTGTGTGGGTGTCCGTGTCGTCGAAGGACTAGAGACAGTAATTTAATAAGGAAACAACTGGACATGAACCTACCAAAATACAGGACTGCACTACCTTACTACATAAACAATAGAAAGGACAAAAACTGAACATATTAGAAAACATGGAAATTCATAAACAAAAACTTCAGATCAACACAAAATGCGACACATATTTACACCACTCAAGATACTATACAAACGAAAACAACCTAATGCCCATACAAAAGACTTAGAACCGACAATCAACAGACTATTTAAGGCATACTTAACATTCTTCTCCCTTCACCTCCAGCGGGCTTCCCGAGAGGTGCATGACTTACTTCCCCCCCCCCCTCCACGACGCTACACCATCCCAATAATCTTCGTCTTCCTATATATAGACCACAACTAAATAACTGACCCAAGCACTGACTTGAAGGCCAGACGATGATGTCTTTACATTGAAAGCGCTCACCCACAGTATCTCACCAGATAGACGGTCTTACCAAACAGGTACTTTAACTTTAGTAAAGAAACAGACCTGCGTGTATCTGCTGTTCGTTTGCGGGAGAACGGTTGGACCGATTGAGCAGGTTCTTCTTTCGTTTTGTTTGTTTTTTTTTAACGAGAAAATAAGGTTATGGGCGATTTCTATCGATGGGAAAGGGGCGGGGGGACGAAAATGTACCAAAAACTAATGTTTTTCGCATTTATCTCAAAAACGGCTGTAATGATTTTGATTTAACTTTCGATTTATCTTCTACTAGTCAATACCTAACTTTTCTTCTCCATCAATATCTCAATGAAAATACGGTGAACTGAGACATAAGCCACAATAGCTCGGAAAACGAAATTTTTCGAATATTGATTTAGGGGAGAGCGGGGCAAGATGGGGTGGAGGGCAAGACGGGGTTTTTGTAAGTGTTGCTCAGGCAGATGTAGCAACCTAGCGGCAAGTAGTTGAACTAGTGAGATGGTACTATGTGAGTTCCTCACAGTGCTGGCAGCCCTTTTGAGCGAACCATTCGGAGTGTATTCATCGAAACGTGTTTTTGTTTGTGCTGATGTAATTTTTCATCGTTTTTAGACGTGAAAAGGTAAGAGAATTAATTGTTTCTCTACTCTCAAGTATTATCGTTGAAAAAAGCGCTTTTTTAGCATTAAATTAATGCATGCAATAACTAATTAAATATATCCTTTGTGCTATAATATTAACCTAACCTAAAAATGGTCCCTGGGGCAAGACGGGGTACATAGTGGGAGGGCAAGATGGGGCGTACCCCGTCTTGCCCCACATCACATAACATATAATGCAAAACATCTAATTATTTGTTCTATATCCAGAAAATGGTTCGGATATATAAAAGGAAAACAGAGAGGGGTTCATGGAATGAAGAAGCTATGAAAAATGCTGTCACTGAAGTAGTCAACGGCCTAATGGGTTATTACCGAGCAGTAACGGCATTTCAGGTGCCTCAAACAACTCTTGAACGTAAGGTAAACAAATTCAAATCAGAATCTAACGAAGTTGAACAAATTGAATCTTTTGTTGTAAAAGATCAACTGGGACCTTACAAAAGTGTATTTAGCCCAGAAGAAGAACAAGAACTAGTTATTTATATAAAGAACATGGAAAGCCGTTTGTTTGGTTTGACTGGTGAAGCACCTGGCATACCAGTTAGCTGTTGTTGTTACTAGCTCGCCTTAACTTATGGAGAGTGCCAGTAGCCCTAAAGTTAAGCTTGGCAAAAAGAAGGAACAAGAAGGAAAGAGTGCACCTGAGAAAAGTGTTTAAAAATCCCTCTTTTTTGTAAAGGAAAAAGTAGGAAAAATAAAAAACCAAGAAACACTTGGCAGAACTTGGCAAAGAAAATAAAAAAGGAGAAAAGTGAAGAAGAAAGCACATCAGAAGAAGAAGACACTGCGTGCCTGTATTGCGGCTATTTCTACTCGCAGTCAACAGAAGGATGGGTGTCATGCGTCTCTTGTAAAAAGTGGGCTCACTGTTCATATGCGGGAGAACAGGATGAAGATGCTGAGGTACACCATGTATGTGAATTTTGCTTGCAGAAAGACGATGATCAGTAGTAATTAAAGTTAATATTAAGAGTTAATATTTCCTGAACTTTAACATCGTTATAATGTTTACTTAACGCATTTTCGTTAGATATTTTAATAAATATTTTATAAATTTGTAAACGTGTGTTCATTGAATCATTTAATAACCTTTATCTTATACAGGAGGGAGATACCCCATCTTGCCCTCACTATAGGGCAAGATGGGGTACTTGGTAAACCCTGAGAAAAAAATTATTTTTTCTTAGTAAATACCAAAGCTTTTTGATCTTAATTTTTTTATAAACTCTAGAAATACTGAAGTTTACTGTGGAATATCTGGTATTTTGATTCATCACTTTGTAAGCCTACCAAAAATATTTAAGTGCTTAAGTACCCCGTCTTGCCCCGCTCTCCCCTACCGATTTTCTCAAGAATGGTTCTAATAATTTCGGTCAAACTCAACGAGTACTCTCACCTAACTAGTTCCTGTAGAAAGGTGTTGAACGAAGATATAGCGCCTACATATGTAGCAGGTCGTCGAATTTATTATTTAAAACGCATCGTGAGCTACGTTCAACCAAGTGCATATAAACTCAATGCAAAAACAGATCGTTGATGAGTTGGATAGTTGAAGAGGTGGCCGAGAAAAGTTGTGTGATGCGTCGAACCGTATATTTTGAATATAATTGTCTAGCCTGTAAGAGAACGTTTGATGTAAACTAATTTAAGTACAACAAAAGGTCGCACTATGCAGCAACAGCCCTAACCCCACTTTTATTCCTCATTAAGCACAAGTTGTACTTCTATAAATATCTTGTATGTTTTACAAAAGGGTAAAATCCCGATTTATCCCAGTACTATTCAAAAATTGAATTCAGTAATCGGGGGTTTCAGTAATGTCGCTTCTTATCAAAATTCTTAATCGCTTACCGTTTAGCACCTCGGCTATCTCCTCTTACTGCAGAATAGATTTATTCGCCTGAACTCCATCAGATAAGGGCGAATTCCAATAGAACGTTCCACTGTTCACAGCTTATCTGAAAGGCGCATTGTACATTTTTTTAGTTCAAACGCCATTCCATCGTTTACGATTAAGATTTGTCAGCGTCTATTTGAATCGCAACCACTAGGTTCATAGGTCTGACATGATTACGATAAGGAAAATATCTGGTACGTTGCAACACACAACTTTCCTTAGCTCTACGTCAATTCACTTTGTACATGACCAATTCGATTTAATCAATTCATTTATCACTCAGTTCCTTTGAACTTGGTCAAATAACGCTTTACGGCAGCAGGAAGCGGTAGCGCTTACAGTTCCAGATTTTATTGTGCTGCTCGTACTCATTGCAGGGCCCATATTGAGCAATCGGTACACAGATAATTAATGAGGCTGTAAACACGAATTTTTTGAAGTGGATAGTAATCACTTTTGTGGAGTTATTGGGTAATAACAGTTAGAACTGGTAGTAAGCGAAACGGGCGTAGTTGAAATTCAGGAATTTCTGGAGTGAGCCCCATGTATCTCATGAGCGTTTTTAAACACCCACCCTTTAGGTATTGGATTGGACTACAATACCAATTTTTTTTTAACATTCTACTAACATTCCAGCGGACTTTATAAAGAAAAAACTGCGCTAAAAACGCTTTTGGTCGAAAATTTTGATCATTTATTGTGCTGCTCTCGTAATTTTCCCACGAATGGGAAATTTATGGTATCATTGCCTTATTGAGAGCTATCAATATAAAAAATTTAATCAAAATCGTTAGAGCCATTTTTGAGAAACAACATTTGGTGTTTTGATCACTATGATAACTATAGTTAACTTTCGGTGGATTTCACCCATACCCTTAATTTGGCGTCCCATGGTAACCTGTAGGCTAGACATCAAGTTTTCAGCTGATTTGGTACGGTTGTTTTATCTATAAACCGCGCTAAATTCGATTTCGTCGAAAGTTTTGGTAATTTATTGTGCTGCTCTCGTCATTTTCCCACAAATAGGAATTTTATGGTATAGTTGTCTTATTGAGAGCTATCAATATAAAAAATTTAATCAAAATCGTTAGAGCCGTTTTTGAGAAAAAACATATTTGGTGTTTTGATCACTATGATAACTATAGTTAACTTTCGGTGGATTTTGTTCATACCCTTATTTTGGCGTTCCATGGAGGCCTGCGGGCGAGATACCAAGTTTGAGCTGATTTGCTACGGTTGTTTTCTCTAAAAATCGTTCACAGACACACATACACACAGACCATTTTCCCAAATAGTGTTTTTCGGACTCAGGAGGGTCTGAAACGCAAAGATCTGAAGAAAACTCAAAATGTTTTTTCAGCCGATTACATAACTTTCCTTTCTACTTCGTAGAGCAAGGAAAGTAAAAATTTGGTGTTTTGATCACTATGATAACTATAGTCAACTTTCGGTGAATTTTGTCCAAACCCTTATTTTGGCGTCCCATGGAGGCCTGCGGGCGAGATATCAAGTTTGAGCTGATTTGGTACGGTGGTTTTCTCTAAAAATCGTTCACAGACACACACACAGACCATTTTCCCAAATGGTGTTTTTCGGACTCAGGAGGGTCTGAAACGTAAAGAGCTGAAGAAAACTCAAATTTTTTTTTCAGCCGATTACATAACTTTCCTTTCTACTTCGTAGAGCAAGGAAAGTAAAAAGGAAATCAGATCCATAGCCTTATGGTTTACTACCTTGAACTAACAAAATTGAGCAGTCAATCTTAGCTTCTACCAAACATAGGCGTTTCAGAGAAATCAGGTAAATACGTGTTCGAAGTGGACTGTATTTATAATGATATGTGTCTAAGTGTGTATAAGGAAGTCCAATGAAAGGAATGAAAGTCCTACCTTTTCTGGATGGCGGCAACTTGATGACAGGGGGGTGGGTCCCTAACGCGATGCCTTCCTCTTCAAACCAAATCAAATCTCCAATCAAATGTGGCCGTTTTACCATAACTTTCTTCGCAAACTGTGTGAAACTGTTATAACCTTGCTTGGTAACTCTTAAAGCTGGAAGGTTTGGCTGCCCTTAAACCAACTGTTGCTATGTCACACTGCTGCAGGACCTAAATGGAGCAGCTGGTTGTTTCTTGATTATTTTTCTTGATTATTATTGAAAGAAAAAAAATCACCACATCCTGCAAGGAACTGACTCATGCAATGGTCTGGCTAAACTCACTTTCTCCTAAGACGTTCACACATGTTGGGAAAAACGTATACATGTCACATCCCTTTGACGAGGATTTAACTCACTGGTCATTTATATAGTCCCCATTCATCTAGCGCAGCAAGTTTTTGTTTACGAGTCAACGTGGAGTTCGGCTCAGAGCAGGGAAAGTTCAGTCCAGTCCAGGCCAGTGATCACTAGGACTGCCTCAGTAGATGCCGTCTTCTAGACTTGAGTGATTCGCAGACGCCCAGGTCTCTGGCATTGTGCCAATACTTTCGATTGATTGACTGTGAGTTAGCTACCCCAGACAATGGGACATTAGTGAATTTCATTTGTGAGTCGAAGGGGTTTTGTAAATTTTAGGAGAGCCGCTGACTCAGGCAAGAATTACAGCGATCACGAGCTCTGATCTCTTGCCCAACTTTCGTTAGATTATGAATCTTCATCTATAACCACTAGACTACAATCGCTAGGGTGCCAAGTGGCAGGTCATGTACACTTGTACATGAGCATTCTCCCATGGTAGCTCACACTCCATGTGGCCTTACAAGGGTAGTACCTGTAGGGACTGGAGGTGTTGGCTGCAACGCTTCCTGTCACCTATATTGATTGCTAAACACTTTACTTGCTTCTCAAGAAGGAGCATGTATCCACAAAGGCGTATTGGCGTTTGGATAGTTCCCTTTAAGAGGATTCTCCATATCTCTCACTATACCACTCTGTCACAAACCTGGTGTGCTCTCGTAAAATCATACCCAGCACGCAACTCTAATGTGCACTAAGTTCAGAGACAATATTTAGTGTTGCAGGGAATAATGAACACATATCCTCTTGTACAGTCCTTTCGTAGAGCTCACAGTACATTAACGTTCCTCTAATACTAATTGAGTCTATTTCACTCAACTTCGCATTAACGCCTTCACCTTCTCCACCACTCAGATTCTACCTTGAGCTGAATTTTTACTACGTCTTCAGAAGCAACAACGAGGGCTAGTAGTAAAAAATGTGACTGGATAGGGATTGTCATAAGCTGAGGTCTGTAACTGCGTACAGAGTTAATCGGGTAATCTCATTACCTACAGGTGTAGCAACTGAAGACACACATTTGTAACTAATGGATCACATTGCACAGTCCATTCACATTATCTGCTCTTGCATATTTCTTTGATTCCCACCAAAGGAGAGGGAATGTGGAGATGTAATCTGCAATCACTCAGGGGGGGCACGTATAATGCAGAGCCCGAGGTGACTTGCATGCTCCCATTTCTGTTTCCTTCGCTGGTAGCACTTCAGGCCTCTCTTCCCTCGTACTGATACATAGATTGTGTTAGAGAGTGAATACAACCTTAGTGTTTACCATACTGGTACTATCCTCACTATGCCTCCGGTTTGGGGAGCCTGATCCCCCCCAATAGAATATGGTTATTATTTGCCTGTAACACCATGCTTCGCACATAGACATGATATCCCACCTGCAATAGTTTGCCTTCTACTCCATTCTCACACGCATCAGTTTTGCCATAGTTTTGGGTGCCCTAAAATTGATAAACATGCAGTACAAAACAATATTTTCAATGGACAGGTCTTTCCATTGGAGCGTCCAACGTAATGCTAGTGTTCTTAGGTGTAAGCAGTCTCCTAGCAAAACAAGGTAAGTGGGTTTTCTAGAAGTGTTCATTGCAACTTCCAGGCCCTGCCCTATGTCATGAAGATTCATGGGCTGCAGAGTACAGCTGGTTTGAGTAACTACACGAGAAAACTAAGTGGGCCAACCACTAGAGGGCATTTGCCAACAGATGACTGAGCCTAGTAGTTGAGTAGACATCTGAGGAAATGGGGGAAGAAAAGAGATGTATAGGGCCTCCAGCTGGTAATGACTCTCTCCATTGCCAAGGATAGTGTGGACATACTGCACAGTGTTCGAACCAGCAGTATTAGTAACTGCATAGACAAAGGCATCCACCGACTTGGTCCACAAACAAGAAGAAAAGTGGTACAGTCGCCTTGATGAAGGTTAAGATTCAGCACTGACCAACCTGGCAGTAGTAGTGGAACACAAAGCCGAGGGTTGAGAAGGATCGTGGAGAAGCTAACTAATACCTCAACCGGCTGCTGTTAAAGTATGAGCTGTGCAAAATATCTCTACAAGATTCGTGGGACAGTACTCACTGCATGCAATGCTAGACAATGCCAGGCACCCTTTCTTTTACTGCGAAATGCAACAGAATCATGGGAGAAGTTAGCCAGAACACCATCAGCCATTCCCCAGGGAAAGTGGTGCGTCCGAAGAAATTGAAGATGAGCTCCTTCACTCTGCAGTCTTGCATTTCCTTTACCATACTAAGTGTGAGACAATGGTCTCAGTTATCTCCAACCCAACCTGAAGTTACATGTGAAACACTCCAAGGAGGCTCCTGCTGAGTTTCACACACCCACTTAACGATGACGTCCCCTCTTTTTTAAAAAAGCACCCACAGTGAACGATTCGCAGACATTTCCTTAGAATCACACAGCTTAGTCAATCGAATTTAACTATGTCCCACCTCAAACCCTTGGCTTCTTACGTTATAATTCCAACTTTTCCAGAAAAAAATTTTCTTTTTACAGTTACGCGATTGATTCGCAATTTTCAATTTTGCAGCACATCCAAACATGAAGCTCTACATAGGGCACGGGGGCATACATGGAGTTCATGAAGCAGTAACTGAAGCTCTACCCACACTTTGCATACCAATGTTTGGAGATCAACCATTCAACTGCAAACGGATCCAAGTTCTCGAAATGGGATTGGGATTGAATTTCCAAGATCTGAATGAAGACGTCATCAGAACAGCGATTAACGATATTATTAGCAACCCGAGGTACGTACGAGAACCGTTCATTTTTGTTCTAGAGCAGACCAGTTTTTAGGTAATTGTTTTGCCGCCGCGTGTTCAACTGTAGGCGAAATATGACTGATTTGGTTCAGAAGCTCTTTCTCAATCATGTTCACTCATGAACCTTTTGGGAAAATATAAACCCATATCAGCTTCGAGGAAGGACATTTCTAAGAGACAAAAGTTAGTCATTAAAAACTGTGCAACACCCAATCAAATAAGGAAAAAGTTTCTCCGTTTAGACAAGGTGTGTAGCCAATGCCCACACACGTCTAAGAGACTTTGGTCATCCAACTGCTGCTCCTCATTACTTATGTTGTTACAGGTACAAGAAGAATGCAGTCAAAGTATCCGCTGCATTCAAAGACCGTCCCATGTCAGCTATGGACACTGCAGTCTACTGGACTGAATACGTCATCAGACACAAAGGCGCCCCTCATCTCAAGTCACCAGCGAGGAACTTGTCTTGGATTGAGTACTACAACCTTGACGTCATCGCTCTAATTATCACTGCGCTCCTCACACTCATTTTCATCTTCGTTAAATGTCTAGCAGTTGTCTGGAGACTTGTGAAACCCGTCCAAAAGGTGAAGACGAGTTGAGTCGTCTGAAGGGACTTGGCGAAGGCTACATCTGAGGGGGAAACAGAAGGAGGGACAGCATGTAAGAAATATAAACTGATGATCAGATCTAGATGATGAGAACATTTTGATAGAAGCGTGTAAATGTCAAACAAAACACGCGTGCAAATGATGAACACGAGACCTCTCTGTAAGGTGTTTGTAACATGAACCACCATCGTCACTCCAAGTCTGAAGAGGAAGCACCGCCTGTCTTAGATGGACTGGTTGGTGCATTGATTATGTGGGTTCCTTATACCTGAGAGAACAACATATAAGTGAGGAGATGGCATGTGGTAATATGGTGTTCTCCAGGAAGCCACCTGTCTCAGTTTCTCTTTCGACTTTTCTCCGGCTCTTTCAGTATTTGATGGTTCTTTCGACACTAAGAAACGCTGTAGAGAACTTTGATCTAATAGTGGTCTCTAGTTGAATTATTCTCGTTCCCAGATTGCATTAAATAAGTAAATATACACACTCGGACAGCTGAATTGTGTACGTAGACCATGGGTTTCTCTTCAAACAACTCTGGTGCACAAGCAGGCAACTGCCATTAGGGTTCCACGCCACATAAGTGGACATTGAGTGACTCGAGAGAGCCCAGTGCACAATTCTGTGCAACATCAAATGGTCCTCTGCCTCTCTATGTCATTGTGATCCCCTTGGTTGGTTGATAGCCTTCTCCTTTTTACGCTCAAGGGCCACACTGAGGCCTGTTTATCCCTTACAGCCTCTCGCTCTTCCATGTCTTCATGCATTACTCATCAGTCCAGCTAGTTCTCCAGTCCAGTGTCAACTTGTATGTTTGTCACCGCTCGCTCATCTAAAATTAAAATCTATTTGCACTCCTCCCTCCCCCCCCCTCGTAGCCTATATTTGTTTTTTTGTTCTTATCATGCATATACCTGCATTGATGCGGAAGCTGCTTTTTACTGTGTAAACTGAGTTCGCCCATACTGTAAAAAACAAATAAATGAAAAGCTTCTTCAATTCAATTCATTACTGGAATGGCTTACCTTCTCTTCTACAATACAAACTCCTTTCTCTCAACCTCTTCTGATGACCCCAAGCCGATCGCCCACCTTTTCATCAGCATAGAAGAACTCCGCCAACTGACTGCCTGATTCTTCGTCACTTCTACTCAACTTTGCAGCTATTGACTACTTCTTCAGATCTGTTTACTTATTAAATGAATGTTCCTAAACTCTCGACTAGGGCTATGTCAGTCGGTTTCGTTGATATGCAGAGGCCAGCGACTCGCTCAGCATCCACCTAACTCAGACCTGCGGAGGTATGGCAGGTATTAGGTCGGTTGCCAGTCTTCTGGAAGAGAGCTGTTGCGCGTGTGTTACCGCGCAGAGGTGACTATCTGATGAACCCTGTACCATCCGGCAGTTCTAAATCTGGGTCGCCACCTGATCAAACTATTTACTTGGGTGACAAGTTTCAAAGGGACTGATCAACTGCGAGCACGTTTCTTAGCCATCACCTTGTTTGTGAACTCTGCAAAATGGTTAGAGGCTTGTGTTGCGGATCGTGCTAGGTTTATCCTCAGAGGGTAAGTGGACTGTATGAAGAATGTTGAAGAATCTAGCTCTGCTTACAGGAAAGAAAACACTAGAAGTACTTGGAGCTGATGTTGAAGACCACCAGTCAGTGGGAGAGGTGTGGAGACGACTCAGGCGGTATTGCAAGTTGAACGCTATAAATTAATTTATAGCAGAGTGGCGAAGGGAATTTAAGATACACTTAGATAACCGAAAACTCCATAAGTTAAATAAATAATAAATAAATATAACACGAAAACAACGAAGAAAAGCGTGATAGCACGGAAAGTACACCGGAGAAAAACTGATTACGGCGAGCGAATGACTTGAAGGAGCAGGGTAGAGCAGTATGGCTCGTGTTGTGGCCCACTAGGTGACGCCACCTCCTGTACAGCGCCCCATTTCGAAGTCGCTGCTGCTAAGTTTGTCTGCCCTCCCAATAACCGTCGCTCACTGTTGTAGAAACTACAGTCGAGCAACACGTTGAGAGTCTTCGAGAGGGAAGAAGAGGATTATTCCCCTACCAGTCAGATATCTCTAGCACGCTCATCTGGGAGTCACTAAACCCTCAGTCATGGTACATTTCCTCTCTCACCCTTCGATTTTGATTTTCCATACCTTCAATAAATCATGAAAAAAAGAACCTGTGAAAACCATTGGTCCGGCCATGCTCCCGCAAATCTAAGTACAGACACCCTATTGTTGAACTCGAAACTGTTGGTTGTTTTCAATCCAGTAGGCCTCAAAGTTAAACATACAGCGCTTGAAAAACTATAGATGAGCTTGGGTTCCCCATGGCCTGAAAGGTGTGTGGCCACCACCTCAAACAGAGCAGGCAGGTGGTCTTATGCTTCATCTGGCCCACTCATGGGTCCATCTGAGTTAGAGCTCAGACGTGCCCTGTAGCAGAAGCTCCTCATACTCCGCCAGTGACCATTTCTAGATGTGCAATCACACCACTGTTAGGACCAGTTGCCAGTCTAACGAAGATATCAGTGTGCATCCCAGGTATGCCGAGCACACAGCAAGAAAATGTGTTCGGGCACTTCATGAAGAGCAGAGTGGTGTACTGGAACAAACCGAGCTCTTCCTGTTAGCGAAGGCTCGTCTGGTGCATTTGTGCTGACTAGGCACCTCCTAACGCCCAGATACACTCGAAACTTTAGTGCCAGCAGTCGAAACGTGGCTCTTGCCTCATTACGTAGCTCCCACTCGTGTTTTCTGCCTCCCAGTTCCCTGTTTGTGGTGCTCACACTTCTGCGATTGTAATTGAGAATAAAACTACTTGTTCCAATTACTATTTGAGTGATATCGTACTCACTCCCTTTTCACAGTATCGTAACAATATCAACAATCCAGGAAACGATAATATTTGTAGAGCGAGGCTCAGATCCATCCCATTCGATTCAGCATCGAAAAATACCACTAAACGATACGAAACGTGACCTAACTACAACGGAACTAGGAAAATTGGCATTTTTCTGGGGAAGCTAGACATTAGGCACGACTCAATCAGCACAGGCCGGGGAGGAACGATAACGTTCGTTACATAGTCCCGCTAGTTCCTTCAAATAGGAGAATTTGCCTGAGTATCCTCGTATTTACAGTCTTTTCGCTGTTTTTCATCAACGCGCAGTCCTGCATTGTTTATGATCCTTTTTGACTACTTTCGCTATATTGTTCGCTACATATTAGATTAGTAGCTAAAGTAACTAGTAGCTGACATTGCTGAATATACGCTGATGGGGTGATGAAGAAAGTTCTGTGATGCGTAATATCAGATTTTGTTCTTTTTGCCGTTGAAGTTGACTTTTACTCGTTCCTCCTCAGATAAATAAATGAAACATGTCTAAAGTCCATGCCCCTCACGGCCATCACCACTCCCTCTCCACCCATCATCGCACGTGTTCATCTTCTTGAGGCTGCACGTGATTCAGACGCTACGTCCAATTTGGCCTACTCGGCGCAATTCCAAGGAGCCAATTCAAATTGGTCGACAGATTAGAGGAATATGAGGGACGAGCGGCGATGAGGAAGGGGTGATGGAAGGGGGGAGGGGTGCGTCAAGGTCCGCGTAGCTCTACCTCACGCGACAGAAAAAAAACGTTTAATTCCAGTCAACTCGCGACGTTCAGGCGAGCGGCCCGACGTAAAATGTGGTACGTTTCAGCGGCGGTCGCGTTACTTTTGAGCGCCGCCGCCAACGCCGCGAATATTTTGTGCGTCTTCCCTTTCGCCGCCAGAAGTCACTTCGCCGTCTACGAACCGCTCGTGCACCGCCTCCTCGAGCGAGGCCATAATTTGACGGTAATGAGTCACTTTCCCCGATCGTCGGGACGGGCGAATTTGACGGACGTTAGCCTCGTCGAAACTGGCCCGACGCTAGTCGCCAAACTCTCCCTTCCTCCCGTCGACTCGGCTCCGTACGGTTTGCTAGACAATTTGCGGCAGATTCGAGACGACGGGGAAGCTTTTCATTCGGCGATGAAAGTCAAGGAGGTTCAAAATTTGTTAAACTCGAATACAAAGTTCGACTTGTTGATCGTCGAATTGTTCAATACTGACGTATTTTTGTCGCTCGTGCACAAGTTCGATGCTCCGTACGTCGCTATCAGTCCCTGTCCGCTCCTTCCCTGGGCCCACGCTCGCATCGACAACCCCTCAAACCCGGCGGTCTTCCCCAATTTCTTCAGCTCCTACTCGGAAGAGATGGACTTGCTGTCGAGAGCGTCGAACGCTCTTCAATTCGTTGTCGCCAACGTGTATTTTGAGTTCGCGTGGAAACCCGAGTTCGAGAGAGCGGCTCGCCGCTATTTCCCCGATTGTCCGCCTCTGCGTACGATTGCGGACAACGTAAGCCTCGTTCTCGTCAATACGCACAGGAGCCTCCACCGCCCGCCGCTCCAGAGCCCTCGGGCAATCGAAGTCGGAGGGATCCACGTCCTCCCTCCGTCTACGATCGACGACGAGGTTTGTTGAAATATTAATTATTTTAGGCTGAGGACACCCCCCCCCCCCTATCAAAGTGCAAATGACAAACTAGGGAAACACGTAGCCATTAGCTGCCCAAATATCTGCTGCGAAGCATCACACGAGCGTCCTCAACCCTTGTAAATGATAATTCACGGTACAACAGAAAGTACTCGTACCTTGAGAGTTCCATCCTAATTGGTAAGGCCGTTTTACGACAAGTTTGTCATGGCTAACATCTTTCGAAATAAACCAGGCATGAACATTAAGCTTTATCAAAATTGTCACACGGTAGCGCTCAGTACCTTTACAAAACACTAACTACCCTGACTGTATTGGTAAACCATAGATCTTCCTGTCCCAAGCCCTGGGTTGAAGGGGATCTGTGCAGATTGACTTGAAGGAGTTTGGGTGTGGAGAGATCTGCCTACTTACACGCTTACATGCACGTATGCTGGGACTGGGTCTTCTCAGGCAGGAAAGAGGAGTGCTGCGCCACCTGATATTGGATAAAAAGTATGTTGGGGAATCGGTACAGATGAACTTCAATTTCCAGCTTCCCTTCAAGGTAAGAAT
Organism: Pachypeltis micranthus; assembly: GCA_020466155.1. Taxonomy (NCBI): domain Eukaryota; kingdom Metazoa; phylum Arthropoda; class Insecta; order Hemiptera; family Miridae; genus Pachypeltis; species Pachypeltis micranthus. The sequence goes on from CM035769.1 coordinate 49,911,402, forward strand.
TCATGAAAGATACAGATGGGAAGGCGGTGGTCCCACTCTTGAGGCTCGGGCCAAGGTATGTTATATAGGCGGGTCGTTGAGAGGTGGTGTAGCAGGTGCAAGAGTTATGTGCCAGGGATCCAGCTATACTACTTGATGCGCTGGCTTCAGTATCCCAGACAGTGAGAGCGTGTAAAAGAATGTACATTACGTCGAACAGACAGGCTGCACTTGAAAACCTGGCGTCCTATACCATCACATGGTGGGTGGTTTGGGAGAGCCTGACTGGCCTGAAGACATTGGCAAAGAAAAGCACATTATCACTGAGTTGGGTGTCAGATAATACAAGGATAGAAGGGAATGGGGAGGCCAACAAACAGGTGAGAAAAGGATCTGTGCTTCTCCCAGTGGGATCGGAGCCCTTCGTACGAACCATCAAGAGCTACTTGAATAACGAGGTTGTCAAGTGTGAGGAGACATGCAGGTCTGCCGGCAGGATGTGCCCGGCCAAAGACTGTTTATCAGACTCTCCAGGGAACGAATGAGAGAGATTCTCAGTCTGGAGAGAGATGGTATAAGGATGGAATGTGGCCTGTTCACAGGTCACCATCCACTAAGGTACTAGATTGGTAAGTCAGAGATACAGAATTGCAGATTCTGCGAGGTAGGGCATGAGTCGGCAGAGCCAGTACTGTGTACATGTGAGCAGCTGGCTGCAGTGCACCTTAGAGTGCTCAGGGTTCCTTAGCTACAGCCGGGGGAGGTTGCAGGGGTGGACCTCAAGGTCGTCTTACATTTCGTGCGAGAATGGTGGGGATGTATTGGGGCAGAGAGCTGTAGAGCATTAGGCGACCTATGTACACCCACACAATAGGCCCAATTTGTAGCTGCAGTGGGAGTTTTTGGAGTAGAACCAAAGTAAAAAGATCCATTTATTTGTACCTCGTCGATCCCATCTAGTCCTCCAGGCCTCAATCGGTGCTCAGACCAAAACCCCCCAGCCATCGACTCCTCACTTCATTCCCTCGCCTTTCAACAATTTTTTCGCCGAGATTCTGGCGAGCCACCATTCATTTCATAGACATCGGATATTCCACTTCAGTTTCAAAATCATGTTTTCTTTCCTTAGCTCTCCATAATACAAAGGAAAGTTACATAATCACCCGAATTTTCTTCAAGGGCTTTCGAGTCCGAAAAACACTGTTAAAACGACCTGTGTGTCTGTGAAAACGGCAGTACACAAACGGTTTATACTTGATATCTAGCACAGAGGTCACCCAAAATACGGTTACGAGGAAAATCGGCCCAAAACTAACCATGGTTATCATAGTAATCAATACGCTAAATATGTTTTCCCTGAAAAACGGCTCTGAGGATTTCGATTGAACTTATAAACCGCTCCAAATAACAACAATACCATAAAATTCTCATTTATGGAAAAATTACGAGAGAACCACAATAAATCGCCCGAAATTTCGACCGATAAGGTCCCGATTTCGTAAATTTGAGGTGAGGTGGTAATCCAATAAAGTATATGTAGGAGCGTGTTTAATAACTACTCCTGAAACACCTCAGTTTCCCTCAGTAACATTTCTAAAACCCTGTAAATTACTACACAACGGTTTATTATTTTCATGAACAGCTTGACCTAGTATTACTCCTCCGAGACCCATCCCATTCGATTCAGCATCGAAAAATGCTAGTAAACCGTACGAAACATGACCTGACTGCAATACTACCGTAAGCGCCTGCAGGCAATTGGCACGACGTTGCGAGTCGAGCGGGCAGGTGGTTCCCGCGAGTTCTTTCAATTAGTAGACTTTGGCTCGCTATAATTACTGTAATTTCACTATACGCAGTTTTACACGTCTGATTCTCATTCGATTCGACCCAGGATGTAAAAATACCTTGAAAACGATACGAAACACGGCGTATTTGCGATTATACTGTGTGTTGTTAATTTGTTTAACCATTTTTTGTCCATAACAACCTTGGGCTTCGTCTGATCGGATTGCCGATATGGCAGGCACAACTAGATACCAAATTGAATTTTTGTGCGAAAGAACGGATTTGTTAGACCACGTTAAAAGGCACGGACATTGCAGATTTGGAATTCCGATATCTTGAAACGTAAAGTATCAAATTTTAAGGGGGGGTTGTAAAAAATCTTCCAGACCGAAAACATAGGGTGAATGAATAATAAACCAAAAGTTCATAACCGATTATTCCAAAACGGTGAACACGATGTTTCTATTAAAAAATCAATCATGTAGACGTCTCATGGATCTCCTGTGTGAAGATTGTTCAATAATGTTCATGGAACGAGTAGGAGCAGCACATTGAATTCCTGACCCTTATGCACCACGAGTTCTAACGTAGAACGTTATTATGAAACGAATGAAAAGTAGATTTGATCAGGTGCCAGCGTGAAGAAAATCGCTGAATTCACGTGAAAGTTATCAGATCAGATATTTCTTATTTATCTGTACCCAAAGTTATGTCTCCGTATCATTATTATTTCGTTCTCAACGCAGAGAGAATTTCTACTTGACACTCTTTTTTTTTCGTCTCCAATTAAATCAGTACTTTCTAGTCGCTTGAAGTCGTAATTTGGATGCATCCCCGGACCCTTAAACCTTAATAAAAGATGTCGTTTAACAGACGAACTGAGCGTGGAGGCCAATTGACTATTGACATCACGTCGGGCAACCTTTGATGAACAAACCGCTCGTTCCTTCATCACGACCTCAGGGCTCATTCAAATTACGTTTGTCCGAACGGAAACTGAGTTTTTAAAAAAAAACTTTAAAACTGTATTACAGAAATACTAGGTTTACAAAAGGTTACAACTAGTGAATGTCTAAGGACACCTCGTAGGGAAGTGGATATTGCTGAACTAGTCTTTAATTCCCCTGGTTAAACGTTACCTACTACGCAAATATCTTCTCGTAACTCCTCCCCTCTTAGATTAAACAACAACAACAACCATTGTTATGAGGCTCAATGTTACATTTGTTGAGAAATACAATTAGCATAGTAATTTTGTTTTCCGAAACATTTAGCGAATTCAACTTTAGCTGAAGGAGACTAAGAAGCTTTGGGCTTCCTTTCGAGGTTTTCAGGCCCAAGAGTAATTTATTACGGTAATAAACTCGATCGTTAGCGGCTTATTTCAATGTCTTCGTTTGGGAATACTAATAAAAGTTAGTTGGTTCCAGTTGGTTAGTTTGATATTTCTAGTTGAGCAAATTTACATGTTGAGTTGAACTATTAACCATTATTCCGGTCTCACACAGTATTTCCTAGTGGGATATTAGATTGTTATTGCGATAAAAGTATATTATTTTTATTAGATCCCTATTGGCCCTGAGCCCTTTGTTGGGACTACCAGGAGCCACCTACGTAGAGAGGATAAGTGCAGGGCTGCTCATTGGCAGGGCCCGGCCTTGGACAGTCAAAACTCTTCATCTGGCTCTCCAGAGAGAGGTCCAAGGAGGTGCTTGCACTGGGGAGGAAGAATATGAAGATCATATGTGGCCTGTTCACTGTCCGCTGAGGTACCACCTTGCAAATATTGGCAAGTGCAAGGTACAGGTATGCAGGTTCTACAAGGTAGGGCTAGAGACGGCAGAGCATATGCTGTGCGTATGCGATATACTCGGGGCATCCTGCCATTGAGTGTTTGGGAGGCCCTTTCTTCAGCCACAAGAGGTGGCAAATGCAGAACTTGCGGATATCCTCCGCTTTGTGCGGGGGTGGTGGGGGCGCATAGGTGACATCACACCAAGCAAGACCAGTGCTGTGGGGCCTGGAGGTGGTGCAAGGGGGCCATGATCATCTGAGGATGATCTGCAGTGAGAGTATCGCCTGCATCCACCGTTTCAAGGAAAAAAAAAATTATTACTTTCCTTGGCTCTACAAAGTAGAAAGGAAGGTTATGTAGTTAGTCCCTCTCTTCAGATCTTTACCTTTCAGACCCCCCACCCCCAGGAGTCCGAAAAACACTATTTGGGAAAATGGTCTGTGTGTATGTGTGTCTGTGAACCATTTTTAGAGAGAACCACCGTACCAAACCCAATCAAACTTGATATCTAGCCCGCAGGTTACTATGGGACGCCCAAATAAGGGTATGAGCAAAATCCACCCAAAGTTAACTATAGTTATCATAGTGATCAAAACAATTTTTTTTTTCTAAAAACGGCTCTAACGATTTTGATTAAATTTTTTATATTGATAGCTCTCAATAAGGCAATTATACCATATAACCCCCGTTCGTGGGAAAATGACGAGAGCAGCACAATAAATTATAAAAATGTTCGACGAAAATCGTTTTTAGCGCAATTTTTTCCTTATAAACTCCGCTGAAATGTTACTAGAATGTTTAAAACAATTGGTGTAGTAGTCCAATCCAATACCTATAGGGTCAGTGTTTAAAAACGCTCATGAGATACATGGGGCTCACTCCACAAATTCCAGAATTTCAACTACCGCCGTTTCGCTTACTATCAGTTCTAAAAGTGTTTACCCAATTACTCTGCAAAAGTAATTACTACACTCGCCTCTCAAAATTAATATAGTAATACCTTCAGTGTTGGAAAGGACAACCCTGTATTTGGGAACAGTTATATATTGGTCGTTTGTCTGCCAAGGGATGGAGAACAAGTATAAGAGATTGAATTTGGTTTTTTGGGCCGCGGGACATTGCGGAAATATATTATTTTGTCGTCTGCAATTTTACAGTTAACTTTTATGAGCGCTTCGTGTTCGACGGGGTGCGTGCCTTGAACGTATACTTTTTATTTCATTCTCCAGTTCATTTGAGTTGATTATGCTAGGGTGTGCCGAGTTTTTACAGAAGGTGACAGATGTCTCGATTTCCTGGACAAAGTTCAAAATCAGATTTAATGTCGCTTGAAAGTGGGACATAATAGCACTGCGTCGTACGCTCGAAGGGCGCTGTTTAAGTGGTACTATTTGGCTTTAATTTGTTTATTGTTGAAGTCTAACGTTTTGAGGGTTATTATAGGATTTAATTAATTTTACCCAGAGGGAATATTGGGAGTTTAAATTGCATTTCCCTTTGTTCAGTTCGCATATTCGCCAAGATATCGTCATACTTGTTTTTATCGTCGATGTCCGAATCGCCGATGATGGCTTTTACTATGGAGCCCAAAACCGTAGATTAATCCCATTTTAAGTCATAGTAAGTGTGCGTTCTGAATCCTTCAGCTTCGCAAGTCACATGTTGATCGGAACTATTCCGCCGTTTCTAGTCAGGTCTTTGATTTCGGTGCTTAATGAAGTTGTTATTATGGCTGAGAAGAAGGCGGCGATCATAATCGTTTTTTTTTCGGAGGGTTTTCGATTCTTCACGAGGTGGTTCGGACCCGGTGTCGTCAGAAATGTGAGACGATGCTGGTATCCTCATTGGCAGTTTGTGAAAGTTTGATATTTGCGGATGGGTGACAGCGTAGCCGTCTTCCTTTTTCCCGACGTTAGTGAAAAAAGGTGAAGTCCGAGTGAAACCAGTAAATCCGTGGGCAAGTTGTAAACCGTAGAGACGATCCGCTGATATGCATTCAACGTCAACTTGTCCTACCGACTGCGCCAATTACGTTTACCCGAGGGGAAACTGATTTTAAAATATCTGGTGCGTTGCAACACACAACTTTCCTTAGCTCTACGTCAATTCACTTTGTACATAGCTAATTCTATTTAATCAATTCATTTACCGGTCAGTTCATTTGAACTTGGTCAAACAACGCTTTACGGCAGCAGGAAGCGGTAGCGCTTACAGTTCCGGAATTTATTGTGCTGCTCGCACTCATTGCAGGACCATTATTGAGCAATTGGTACACATATAACTAATGAGGCCGTAAACACGATTTTTTTAAAAAAGGATAGTAATAACTTTTGCAGAGTTATTGGAAAATAACTGTTAGAAGTGGTAGTAAGCGAAACGGCAGTAGTTGAAATTCAGGAATTTCTGGAGTGAGCCCCATGTATCTCATGAGCGTTTTTAAACACTCACCCTTTAGGTATTGGATTGGACTACAACACCAATTTTTTTTAACATTCCACAAGAATTCCAGTGGAGTTTATAAGGAAAAAACTGCGCGAAAAACGCTTTTGGTCGAAAATTTTGATAATTTATTGTGCTGCTCTCGTCATTTTCCCATGAATGAGAATTTTATAGTATCATTGCCTTATTGAGAGCTATCAACATTAAAAATGTAATTAAAATCGTTAGAGCCGTTTTTGAGAAAAAAATTTGGTGTTTTGATCACTATGATGGCTATAGTTAACTTTCGATGGATTTTGCCCATACCCTCCTTATTGCGTCCCATGGTAACCTGTAGGCTAGACATCAAGTTTTAGCTGATTTGATACGATTGTTTTCTCTAAAAACTGCGCTAAAAACGATTTCGTCGAAAGTTTTGGTAATTTATTGTGCTGCTCTCGTCATTTTCCCACAAATCTTTCACAGACACACATACCATTTTCCCAAATAGTGTTCTTCGGACTCAGGGAGGTCTGAAACGTAAAGATCTGAAGAGAACTCAAAATTTTTTTTTCAGCCGCTTACATAACTTTCCTTTCTACTTCGTAGAGCAAGGAAAGTAAAAATATCTGGTGCGTAGCAACACACAACTTTCCGCCACCCCTTTAAGTTAGAACACCAGCTACATAGGCGGGCGCTATATCTTCGTTCAACGCATTTCTACAGAAACATTTATGGAAAACAAAATGTAGGGACTAGTTAGCTGAGAGTACTTCGTAAGTTTGATCGAAATCGTTAGAGCCGTTTTTGAGAAAATTGGAATACCGATAAATTAATATTCGACAAATCTCCTTTTCTGAGTTAACTTGGCTTATATCTCCGTGCAACATATATATACAGAAATAATTGTGGAGAACGAAATGTTGGTATGGAAGACTAAAAGACACTCCATTGGGGTTTATCACATCTGGTGAAGCAGTTACCCTGGAATTTACGGAAGTGTTCGAAAAAACGTTATTTTCGACACATTTTGATTTTTATCTCTGCTCAATGGACTGTCAGAGGAACATTTATTCAGAACAATATGTAGGTATTAACTATTTGAAAACATCCTGTGAGTTTGGTGAAAATCGCCGAAGCCGTTTTGCCAAAAAGCGTAAAAAACCTGTTTTTGCTTCATGGGCCCATATCTCCGTTCACCGTATTTTCATGGAGATATGTATGGAGAAGAAAAGTTAGGCATTGATTAGTAGAAGATAATTTGAAAGTTTAATCAAAATTGCTAGAGCTGTTTTCAATAAAAATGCGAACAACCCTAGTTTTTGGTACCTTTGGTAGTTTTTGGTTTTTCTTCCCCCACGCCCCCTCCCCTTCCCATCGGCCGAAATCGTCCATAACCTTATTCTGGTGTCTACAAAAAATAACGAGCAAAACAAAAAAAGAACCAGCTCAATCGGATGAGCCGTTCTCCCGCAAATCGAACTACAGACACACACACACACATACACACAAATACACACACACACACATACACACGGACCACGCGCCGAAATTAGGTTTTTTAGACTCAGTAGGGTCTGAAACGTAAAGATCTGAAGAAAACCCACTTTTTTTTTTTGGGCCGATTACTATACTTTCCTTCCCTTCGGGTAGCGGAAAGTAAAAAACGTTATTACCGAATTACTAGGTTTACAAAAGGTACTATAGTTATACAACAAGCGCAAAAGTAATGTTTCTTAAGTGGTGAATGTCTAAGGACACCTCGTAGGGAAGTGGATGTTTCTGAACTAGTCTTTTAATCCTGAGAGTCTTCGGGTTAAAAGTTACCTACTACGCAAATGTCTTCTCGTAACTTTCACATGCTCTGGTAAACTCTGTGGTCGTAGCGGTCAAACCGCGCCATTTCCGATGCCCTAGAAAGCTAAATTCGATCGACATTTCGCTTATCGAGAAAAAAAACGTAGATTCCAGTTTGCATTCTGTAAAGTATGATTCAAATCGCTAAAGCTGCTTTTCTAAAAAGTTGTAAAACACCTCATTTCGATTCGTAGGTCTCTTTCCATTTCACAGAAAAGTTTATGGATAACAAAATATATTTACTGATTAGTAAAAGATAATTTGAGAGTTTAATCAAAATCAATAAAGCCGTTTTAAAGAAGAACGTGAAAACCCTCGTTTTTTGTATTTCTGCCCCCCCCCCCCTCTCCTACACCATGGAAATTGTTGATAATTCATCAATTATTTTTTCGTAAATTTTCTAAACAAAACAAAAATAATAATCACCTCACTCCATCCAGCAGTTCTTCGCATATCTGACAAGAAACCACGAACCACGTGTCGCTATTCAGTGGACTCAAAACGAAAAGATTCAAAGAGAACCCAATTTCTTTTATCGCACGATTGCAATACTTTCCGCAACACAAAGGGCAGAGTTGACACAGAGAGGACTAACCTGATAAATCTTTACTGCTCCAGAACATCAGTTGTGATTACAGGTTCTCTTCAACTTTCTCGAAACCGCCAAAGAGGGTGTCGTGCTATTCAGCATGGGCTCCATGTTCAGGATGGAATCGTTACCTTCAGATACAATAGAGGCGTTCAAGAAAGCGTTCGCTCGAATACCTCAACGCGTAGTTTGGAAATGGGAATCGGCGGTTGAGACACGAATCGAGGGGAATGTCCTGTACAAGAACTGGGTGCCTCAACGAGACATTTTAGGTGAGTCAATATTCGTTAGCAAATGACAATTCGTCTCACTTCGCCATAAATGATCCACTCCAGGAAGCAGTGTCAATCATGTAGCCTCAGTCACCTCTCACTAGAAATCAGTGTAGGGGTCAGTCTGGCATTTTACGCTTTGTTATTTCAACTGGTTACGCTCTGAATCGTGTTTAGTTGCCGATTTGTAGTTAGCCTTCTGTAAGAAGAGAGCGGAAAACCAGATGCACAACGCATGGGCCCCCGGGTAGTGGGTGGAGGCTTGGGGGGCTTCTGTCGCAGCTTACTGGGGTCCTTCCAAACCCCAGGGACGTCAGCAAGTCCAAACTGTCCCACCTTGGGAAGAGGAAATGCCGTAAGTGCCATAGAAAGATTGTTGTTTTACCCAAAATGGTACCACTGGACATCCCCGAATGCAGGGAACTGTAACTGTAAGAAGGGGTGGTAGCACAATAAACTACTTATACGATCGGAGCTTAATAACATTCATAAGATAATTAATTACTAGTAATCCCAGAAATTCCGGAATTCGGATCACCCTCGTTTCACGTACTGCCATTTCTTACAGCTTTTACCTGCTGGTTCCTAAATATCACTCATTGCTCAATAATGGTAGTGGCGAAAGTACGAGCAGCTCATTTAATTTCAGAACCTTGAAACATGACATTCTAGTTAAAACAAGAAGTTACGTTTCACCAAGTTCGTGCGAACTGAGTCAAAAATAGATTGGATTACTACCTAGTACAATGAGAATTGCCGCAAGCTGTGTGATGCGCCCCACCAGATGTTTTCCATTAAAAAAGTTAGCAGTCAATGAATCGATGTAATTGTACACTAAGCTTCCTGCGAAATTACTACAGGTTTATTAGTATTCACTCGCACATTATCCCCCCCACCCCCCACCCCCCTGACACAAGTCCATTTGTCAAGAGGCCGTCAGATCCTACGAGTAAACAGGTAAATATGTTACGGCATGCTCATCTGGGGGGTGGGAGACAGATCAGATCCTATTGGAAGACATGGAGTGCCCAGTGTATTTACATTTAACAAAACAAGTACCAAACAGCATCACTTTCACAACGCAAACCAATTACAAATCATGAAATTACAAAACAGTACACATGGAGTAAACAACAATTAATCACAACATAAGAAGTAAATGACACGAACCTATTAATCTCAATTAATGCTGTCACTAACCGACAAGTTCAACTTTAGCTCACAGGAATGTCGTCCTCTTCATATATCACGGAGGTCTGCTCGGGGTAACAGAAGCTGTGCTCAGTGCAGTCCCAATACTGGGCATCCCAGTGTTTGGCGATATGGCTGTCAACATGGCAGCCGTTGAATCAGTTGGGGCAGGTCTTAGTCTTTCGTTCAAGGAGATCACAGATGGCTCGCTCTACAACATCATTCGATACATGACGACTCGCCCAAAGTAAGTGATTGTGGGCATTTGATATTTAAATTAATAGAATAAAAATTGCGTTTTCTTCTGCTAATGTAACAACAAGGCAAGTTAACTCCCTACATTCTGGTTGCCTCAGCTGCGGGAAGAGGAAATTCACCAGTCAAACAAAATTAACACCACAAAGTACCAATTCGATGCCAACTATAAGAACATGTATCTAGTATACATCCCTTACCCCGCTCTTCCTCCCACTTTTACCAGCAATAGAAACGGTCCATTATCTTATTTGTGCCTAGGAAAACATGTGACGAAAACAAACAAAAAATATCAGGTATTTTCACCAAATGCACAGGATGTCTTAAACTAGTCAATACCTATATATTGTTCTCCAAAAATATTCTACTGACAGTTCATGGAACAAAGATAACAACCAAACCAAATATTGAGTTTGTTTAGTTGCATTTTCTTCAATCAACCTGACTAAGTATGTTGTAGGAACTTGACTTAATTTTTTCAAAAACTGCAAAAATAATTAAGATCCAATATGGAGTACTTTCAACTAATTACCACTCGATAAATATTTAAGGTAAAAATGCGTTTGACGAAGATATGACGTATGACTGGCAGATAATCGAATGTATGTTGCGAAAAGTTGTGTGTTGCTACATACCCGTTTTTTTTTCGAAGCGGTGAAATAAGGATTGGGTGGTGGTTATATATTCAATAAGTAACCTGTTTGCGACCACTCTTTTTAAGTGTTTGAGGTTAATTCCGCCAGAAGGTAAAATAATACTAAAGTTAACGTACCTGTTTGGTGAGTTCGTCTTCTCTGGCTGGTGAGATACTGTGGGCAAGCGCTTTCAATGTAAAGACATCATCGTCTGGCAGTCAAGTCAGTTAGTTGGTCACGGTCTTTATATAAGAAGAGAAAGGTGAACGGGATGGTGTTGTTGTTGGGTGGGGAAAGCTTTTTGTTAATAGATTTCCATGTTTTCTATTATATGCTCAGTTTTCATCATGCAATAAGATGGTGCAGTCCTGTATTTTGGTAGGTTCATATCCAGTTGTCCAGAGATGGTTGGCAAAATTTCAGTCGAAAACAACCAAATGACGGTTTTACAGACCACCCTATTCAAAAGAGACTTGAAATCGACAGTCAACAGACTTAAGACATACTCCTTTCCCTTCACTTCTTACTAATTTCTCAGGAGGTGTATGACCTTCTCTCTCCCCCTTCCCTGACGCAATACCATCCCATTCACCTTTCCGTTCCTATATAAGAACCACGACCAACTAACTGACTGTTGTACTGACTTAGTGGCTCAGACGATGATGTCTTTTCATCGAATGTGCTCGCCCACAGTAGCTCACCAGCCAGGGAAGATGGACTCACCAAACAGATACGTTAAGTTAAGCATTTTCAAGTTTCTTCAAGTGACATGACTGTGAAGACTATGCCACCAAGGGAACAGAGAGGTAACGTTTTCCTTCAGAGTGGCGCAATATTAAGGTATCACTATGTCATTGTTTGCGATGAACATAATATAAATATGCTTCACTACTGCTACCTCCAGTACTCCACTCAATGTGTTGGCGAAGAGATCTACCCATTAGTAGCAGTGTTATGAATTTCACCTATAGATGCAGCCAGGGGCCATAACAATCTGATTCAAGGGGAGGAGTGGGTATGTGCTGACAGACTCCTATTAAAGGGATCCCTGGCGATCCGGTTTATTGGATCAGAGCTCCGCGAGATTGCTGTAATTTTTGCCTTAGTCAGCAGCTCTTTGAACATCTCCAAACACCCCTCAGTACAGGTACTTGTACATATGCTCCCGGGCATTCACCTTCCCAGCCACACATGGGCTCTTAGTTCTCAATTCCCTCCAAAAAATCTAGCTTCATTTTCACCTTCTCCCGGATTAGTAAGTTAGATTCGTCCCAACGAAAAACCAAAACTTCGGTGGCCCGAACGGAGCAGACTCAAACTTGAAATTTGTTAACAGTTGTTAAAAATTTGGTTCAGTTTTTGACTAATCGAGTAGAAAGGTGAAATTGGATTTGTGAGTAGATAATGTAATTAGTGGTATAGAAATATTTACGGCTGCTTTCCTAATTCTTTGCATTGTCTTCAAAGAGGTGTTCCAAATTCACTAAATTTTGACTTAAAAATGAACTTACTAGTTGATAATCGGACCATGACGTATTTTCACTGCAAAATACCGTCTGCTATTAAGAAAATGAGACGTTCACGACGCCAACATGTGAAATATGTTACAAAACCTATCAAGCTAAAATCAGGTTTAAATTTTAATAAAATTCTCAACTTTTCGTAGGCTACTTCACACTTGACAGCTTCAAGTGAGTTGAACATTTCACATCAGTGGTATTTAAAAAAAGTTTGACATTTCTATTATTTGCTTCAGCTACAAAAACAACGCTGTCGAATTGGCAAAATCGTTCCAAGATCGTCCGATTCCACCGCTCGACGAGGCAGTTTACTGGGTTGAGTACGTCATTAGGAATCGAGGAGCTCCAAACCTGAGGACCCGCAGATTAAGTTGGTTCCAATTGTGGTTTGTTGATGTGGCGCTTGTTGCATGGATTGGTTTTATTGTACTTTATAAACTGTTAATTTATGATTAAATTATTATTATTAAATTATTTATTAAATTTACGTTACGGCGAGGGTGGTGATAAAAGTTTTGTGGTGCTACTAACAATAGAAAAATCGAAGGACGATATACCGATGAAGATCTCAGGAAGCTTCCAAAATGAAGGAGAGAGAAACTGCCTTTTGTCTGATCTCGAGCTTACACAGGCGTTGGATAATGAACACAACATGACATTATTTGACCTGGTACTTGTCTCAATGCCCTCTCACAAGAAGTGGACATATAACCAGAAGTAATTGAGGCTTTCAACACAGACGCCTAGTGATTTGTACCAAAGGATCTAGATAAGAAAATAAACTTGTTTTTGTTTTGCATTTTATGCTAAGATTTTGTGTTGGTTTCACACAGCTTTGTTTGAGTACAGTACAGCTCATCGCTGGCATCACTGCTGCACCACATTGATTCATTGCAACACACTAATCAACCTAGAGCTGTATTTGAGTAAGATAGCAACTTTCTAACAATGGTGGGGGGTGGGAATGGCGTTGAAGTTACAATGTAGAACTTTTCAAATAACTGTACTTTTCATACGCCGCACCCTGCTCTAAGGCACAGTTAACCCTTTTTGCAAGCCTGATTGTATCTTCCGCAATCAGTAACCTTTTGACACAGCTTGAAGATCACTCCTGTCATATTTTCGTTTCTTGACTTGCCAGCTGCAATAACAATACAGCCAAATCTAGCCACAAAGCACCCATCGTCCCACTAGGTGTAAGCAAAAGTGGAAGGGAAGACAAAAAGAGTGACGCACACACGCACAACAGTACACTCAACAACTATGTACCCAAGCATTTCCCCGGCAACTAGGCAAGACGATTGGAAGGCCTCACACCCACGATAACAATGTGCAACTGCTTCTTTCTTCCTGGCCAGAGCAGCACTTTTATATTCTCAAAAGTACCGGGATGCTTTCTGAACATCTCCAATGTTCGAATGGCACTACCAGTCCCCCAGAGATGAGATGTCAGGACTTTCTAGAGCGTAGCACAAATTGGTTTGTAGCATCCCACCCCCACCCACACACCACCTCAATCACACCTTACTAATCACATAATCACAGTTCGGCTTTCGGCATGAGTCACACATCCTTGAAACTTGGAATATTACTCAACTAAATAAACACAAGACTTCCTTTAAGGATTAACTTTCCTTCCTACTTCGCAAGGCTAAAGTATAACTAATTATTGATTTATTGGAGGTAAAACCCAAGATGCATGTGAGAGCTCTTGAGGTACTTATAGTGGACCTTTTTATCAAAACCACACAAAGTTACTCCAATGAAACAGAAATTTACCTTTAAATATGAAGTCGGTTTACAGCTCGTCTTTGTCAGCATTCTGAAAAACATACTCAATTATTACATAGCTTGTGAGAACTTATCGAATTACACGACGCATTTAGCAAAATAGTGAAGACACAACACTCCCCCTCCCCCCAATCACAAATGACAAAAGAGTTCAGAGGTCAGCTCAGGTACCAAAGAGCATGTTCATGATAAACTCTTTCAGAACGAAGCTCTCCACTTCCAGCAATGTGGCTAGTGGCCCTAAGCAAACTCAAACCATCCCATTTTGTGGTGGTGGGAGAACTGATCAGTATCTTATAAGTTTCAGCCACATTGAACTCAAGGGTTACTATCAGCAGAGAATGATTTGATGCTATGGCTTCTACTTGGTGAAAAGAGATCCTTAAAATGTTAAACATTACGAACCTGTCGGAACAATTTTCCAGGATAAGGCTTGTTTTCTATGATAACTTCTTTGCAGCCTTCTTGTTCAATGAGGAAATCCTTAGCATCCCACGCTTGTGCGCCATCCTTGTATACAAACAAGGCTCGACTGTCTTCTACCACATACCTGGAAACAATAATTGTGTAAAAAACTGTGAAATGGTTGATGGCACCTAAACAAGCATATTAAACGAGAACCTACAGGTAGAGAACTAGTAGAGAGATAGGAGAAGCCCCATTTGCATAATATCAGTGTTGCTTAATCTCACAGGAGCCAAATAGGAACTATGGAGTGTCAACATGTTGCCCCCACGAGGATGTGATGTTATACTTCCTGAAGAAGGAGGGTTTTGAGATGCTTCCCAAGTGTGTCAAATCCCCGTGTCTGGTCATAGCCTTGACAGACCACAAACCAGTTTAACGAAATGAATGTCTACCCTCCCCCCAAGACATTAGTTGTCACAGGTGAGTAAATAATACCTTTCTGCTTGAATGTGGTTGTTCCATAAGCTGGTCTGCCACAGCTTAGTTAGTCTTTCAGTCTCATCTCGGCTGTTTGTGTCAAGAGAAACAAACGACATCAACGTTTTCCCCTTCTTCGTTAGTTTGAGGATGCTTTCAGGGTCTTCACCTTGTAACTGCAATCATTCAAATAATGTAATCAGTAGTATCCATGAAACTGAATTACCAGCAATCTTCATAAATCAACAAATGATTAGATCATGTATTATATTGTGTATGTTAAATTCTGCTCTTGAGTACCCTCATTTGACAATCAGAAAACTCAAATCATGTATATCCAGTTCGCCGCTATTCAAAAATAAAAATTATTCAGGCAAATCCACAACAGGTGCAGAGCCTGGACACAACATGTTCTTTTGGCGAACTAATGCCAACATTGTCGATGAAATGAATGATGAAAATTGTGATGAGCTAACCTTACTCAAGTCGATTTGTGGATTGGGCCGAAGATGTTCTGGAAGCTCATCTGCCTCAAGAGGCTCCTCGTCTTCCTGAAATCAGTCGTTTTATCAATAATAAAAAACGTTTGTGTGAATAACCTATTCTGGAACAGATGTGGCGAACAATGCGGCCAAACACAATTGAAATATGCCTTCTAACAGACTCCTTTCCAATAAATATTTGCAGTAGTAGGGCCTGATTATATCGTGTTGGATAAATCACAGTGCTTCAGCGCAATATTTCTGACGTCAGGGAGTTTTCTGTGCACACCCTGTCACAGCGTGAAGCGGGGCGTTCAATTACTGTTAATTCCAACGACCAACGTAACGGCAATGTGAGGCCAATTTCCTTGACCTCAAGTTATTAAACTAGTTGGATCCTACTAGGATCACCCTAATCTTCGGAGTTAAACATTTTAGAAAATCATTCTGTACAATAACTACAGTGCTTACACAAACATAATAGCGCTCATAAACAGCACCAAAACATGAGGTCAGACTTAAGCTCATCCGTGATATGGCGTCCCGGAGTAGACTTAACTATACTAAAACGAAGAACTCAAGACTGTTGTTTCCTTTTCAAGGCCCATTTGAATAATTTGTTGGGTTCCCATTCAAACGACACCAATCATTGAAGATGACACCACACATGACTCTTTTACCATAACCCACCAGTTCTTGATACGTGCTCTGTTTACTAGAAATATGACAAAACGTGATACCGACCTCCCATTGATCAAGCAACCGTTCCATATCGGCATCCGTGAAATCTGTAATGTCCTTCTTTGCCCATTCAGGTTTATCCTGCCCTTTTTTGCACGAAGCATAGTTAGCTAGCACAACTAAACCTAACACTATCAAATGAACCAACTTAAATTCCATTCTTATACAATAATAAGGCTTGATAACTGTCGCGCAAATACAATAATTATCAAACGCCGTATCCAGTTAACAAGCCGATTCGTAATCTACAAGTTGTTGATAACCGTTCACAGCGTTTCTTCTTCTCCTTTTTCTTTCTATTATCTTTGTGTTGTTGCTTCATAAGGCAGAGATGGCTCAGGGATTAATTTACTACACGCTTCTCTGTGTAGTAAAATTTTTCATCTGATCCGCATTGGATCTCAAAATTCAATTTTTCCTGCGACATTTCTGAATTCTTCATGTTCAGGCGATATTTCACAAGTTTGATTGAATATGATCCCAAGATTAAAATCAGTACAACGGACCAAGTACCTGACCCAGCTGACAATAGCTCAAGAATGTGATGTTAGTTTCCTGCTGAATGCTTGGAGCTGGCAGTGATGATATGCCATCTCTTAAACATGAGGATTGACGAATATTGCCTTAATAAGTGAAAAAATATCCCTTGGAAAACAATAATAAGCATATAAGCAAGGTAATGTTGAAGTAGAAGGAATTTGTGAATAAAAAGAAAGTTTCGTTTGACCGTAATTGCTGAGACATTGGGAAGGTGGAAGAAAATGATGCAGGCAAGCTAGTAAGTCAGAAGATACAGATCGTTGATTCCCAAATTGGAGAAGCAAATAAGATTGGGATGCTGACGACCTAACATGATAGGTTGATGATGACCTAGCTATTTGGCAAAAAAATGAGACACACGTGTGGGTGAAGATGTCGGCTTTTTGGCTTAAAAAAAACTTGAAGAGGCGGTAAGCACAATCGATCCTGATGTGTTTTAATAGCTGTTCACAAGTCCACAGCATTTCTTACGTCTACATTATTATTAAATTACAAACACAACTAATTCTGCTTACCTCGGTATTAATGCTATACTTATACTTACCTATTTGTTTTTTCTGAATGAATATTGATCAAAAAGGTTTTTTTTGACAAAAGGTTTAGCTGATTTCGATCAACCGTAGATGGTGCCAATATCTCTAATTGTTCCATAAATGTTTCTCTGATAGTTCATTGAAGGTAGATCAAATCGCAAAAATGATCAAAAAATGCTGCTGCTCACTTACAACCTTCCATTTTGAGGCAGACTAATGAGAAGTCAAGCTGTTCTATTACTATCAGAAGCACTGTTATCCCACTCGCATACACTACTCCAATTCATTCGAAATAGTAAATTACGTAAAAGTGGTGTTCCCACACACACTCTTTCTCCCGAGCATCCTTGTTTGTTGCTGTAACTCAAGAATCACCCCGAGGAGTGTTTTGGAGTCGATAATTGAGAGTTAATTCCCCCCACCACCACCACCCACAACCCTATATATCAACTCCCCCACAGATCTCGTGTTCACCTTAGTCATTAAGGTTGCAAACTGCCCAGAATTTTTTAAACAAAAATAAGCGGAAAAATCCCCTATGATACAAGATTATGCATACATAACCACCGATTCTTCCAAACAGGATAACTACAAATTGTGTTTGAAGCTTTCGACAGGTTGAAAAAGAAATGAACAATATTTAAACTTTTAAGAATTTACTTGCTGTACAGGATACAAATTTAAAAATTGATATCATGAAATCACATAGTTGCAGTTCTAGAACGGCAGGGGACTGGCTACTCTTCATAACTCTCAAACGTTAACGACAATCCAAATAATCGATAACAATTCAGTCAAAATGAAAAGAGCACCGCTTTTTCGACTAATAATCAACTGTTAACAAACGGTGTCTTTTATTCACATAACAACTTTAAACTAATTTTATTAAATTAAGCTAAATAATTAACAGAGGAACGTTATTACACCAGTTTCATGTCGAACCTCTTCACTTTTGAACCATCTTTTATCTAATCATACTTTATTTCATTCTACACCTTAAAGATTAGAGATCTCGATTGAGTAAGTAGTTTTGTTTTGCGGTAGAGGCGTTTTTCCTACGGTTTTTCGAGCCACGACGTCGGTGGTGTTTGGCCGGTTCAATAACTGGCGTCATTGGCGTAGAATTGTCATCCGAGCTTTCGGCTGAGACGTCAGTTGCATCAGACACTTCCGAAACCTCAGAGGCTGATACATCATCCACTTCTGTGTCTTGTTCACTTTCACTGGCTCTTCTTTCAGCCGCCTTTTTTCGATTTCGGGACTTCTTTTCATTCTTTTTCCTTTGCCCCAATATACTAGAGTTTGCTCTGAAATGAAACAGGTTTGTTTAATGTCAGATTATGCAGTATCTTCAACACTTTAAAGTGGGAGTGGCACTAGGGATAATTTAAATAGTCCCCACTACTAAGTGGTTGACTGGAGTACCGAGTTATTCCTCTTTCTTCGTTTCGTTTTTGGGGACGTAGGTGGGAACCCTAGTGACCCCATGAATTAACACGTACGTATGTAGAACCAACCCGAAAGTAGATTTCTACCTTACCAATTCAGTGCATGTATGCCCTAAATGCTCCATATTGTGAGAGGCACCGGGTAATGTAGAAATCCACCTCACCCCCAGCTGTGGACACCAAGTGCTGGATTCAGCTGCATGGTTGGTCCACTGTCCCTTCTGGGCAGGAACCTTTTCTTGTGGCCTATAACAGCTGCTACCACAAATACTGCCTCCTGAGAATGCAGACAGCTGCTATCAGCTTCCTGGGATAGTCAATTCAGATCCTTTCTACAGGGCGAGAAAAGCCCTGCCTATGAGCTCCCATCCACTCCCATCATATTACTCATTACAACTTTATCTGGAGTGAGTACTATGCGCAGCCAATAATTATCGCATACCAGGATTACATTGTCGGGCATCTTGAGGCAAAGCAGTCCATCATACGCCACATTCCACAGAGTTGGTCCAAGGATCGACCCCCGGCCACATCCTACAGTGTCATCCCTCATGCACCATTCCTAGGCTGTCTCATACATAAGCAGGCGATCCCGCAGGTAGCTTGTCAATACCCAAAGCAATTACTCAGGTACCCTAAAGGGCCTCCACTACGTCTATCCACAAAGTTGAACGCGTTTTTCACATCCAGGGTGACCAACTACACTCTGGGAGAAGTGGTTACTCTGTTGTGTCGCTACAAGGACCTTCACCATCTTGCATTACTGCAATGGTTGAGTACCCTGTTCTGAAACCATGCTGACACGTTATCAGACCTCCATCTGATGACATTTAGGAGACGCAGCAGGAGCATCTTCTCCAGCATCCCCACAGTAGCCAGCATACACAAGGGACTGTCTTGCCCTCTTCCTTACATGCAGACTGGTATGAGTTACCACTCATAGAGCGAACTCAATTGAGGGTTGACTTTAAGGTTAGCAAACTGTTTTTATCACTGGGACACATATGCCTATTATATATACTACCACTTTATATATTATCTACTACTCTTGCTCATGGTACTGTGGTTTTTAACGATGAAGAAATAAAAGGACCTGAGGAATGAGTGAAGTATCAAGTACAAAAGTGGAAATCAAGAAGAGTGATAGAGACAATGTCTCACACAAACCAACTTCTACTTTTAAACGGATGTCGTTGAAAATTTCAATTGGGTTTTCTGTTTCCAGAGTTTCGTCAGACTGTCAGACTCCCCAACTCATACCATCAAACAAGTTGTGCTAACAAGTTTTAACTAAAACTATGGGTTCTATTTTCGTCTCTAATTTTCTTTTTAAAGTCATGCATAGTTCTCAAATAAGTGAGTAAGAAACACAACAGCTGAACACCCACACACCACTATCTTGCGTACTGGTTTCGTTCAGCCACTATTTATTAAATGTGTAGAGTTTACACTCACATAACATGGAGTCTAAGATAGATGTCTACAAGGTCAAAGGCGTGGCAAAGGCTCTCACACGCTTGAAAATACCAAACTAATAAGAACTATCAACACTGATAGGACTGTGTGCTTGTACCTGAGGGTCCTGCTCATATCCCTTAGATTTTCAAAGGCCTGAATTGAGGGTTTCTATCAAGTGAACACTCATTGGTGACTACGAATACAAACATTTGCTTGAGTGTCCTACTAACTTCCAGAATGAAATATGAATTTCCTTTCCATTACAATCGTGACAAGAGCAGAATACGTCGAGCTACACTATCAGTACGATACAAATGGTACTTTTATGCCAAATAATAGAACAAAACGCGATGGGGGGGGGGGGGCAGTGTCAATTCATAACATTGACTGAGAATGGGAAAACATCTTCAAGTTCGCTCTAGTGACACACACAGCACTCTTCATCATGACGTGTCATAAAAATCCCTTGCATTGAGGCTCAAGGCACAGTTGAAACTTGAAACAGTTAAGACTTGCCCCACCTCCTTTAAAGAGATTATTTTATCCCATAACTTCTCAAGATATGACAGCCCACTGCTCATTTACACGTTCCGAACCATCTATCGCCAGTTCTGGAATTTTAAGAGAATTAGCTGTCCAAAGCATGACCCTGCATTGCTGCCGCACTCATCTTTAAAAGCCAACACAATGATAAACTACACACGAGGTGATTTGTTCTGAGGTGATTGAGAATGCAATTCTGTTCAGAACTTCTTCAGGAACCTCGAAATCTCACTGAAGCCGCCTCAGAATGCTCAGATAATTGAAATCCTCTCGTCGCGGTGTGCAAAGTCTAAAGTGCAATTCAATGCGTCAAACTCAAAGGATAACTGTCACCCACTCTAAAGTGCCAATACTACCCTTGTAACTCGACAAAAGGAATGAATGCTCACCGGAAAATTTTCTTCGACACAACGTCACTGAAACGGACGGTCTTCTTGGCATTGCAATGTTCTTCTGGGGATTCGTTTGAGTCGAGAGACGACCAATCGCCACTCACCAACTCATCGCCGTGGCATTCAGATAGACTTCGACTGATCTTCAAAATGCTCCTTTTACTCTGCAAAAGAGCAAATTTATTGTTAACGTAAACGTTATAGTACGAGTGAAATAAACTGAATACGATATATGTGTAACGCACACTCAGGTACTTAGGGTTGGATTACATCAGTCAAATCGTGAATTACTTTTGAACTGCTAAGAAAGGATAGGAGCAGACACAACAGAGAAGACACCCCCCCCACAGGACACTGATTTCCTTATATACCGAAATTGATGGACTGTCCAGTATTTATGTTACAACCTTCGTTGAGGGTGCATTTTATAGGTCATTTATAAGACTGCCAGTACTATTTTTTATGTGGAACCGTTCATGTATATAGAACTGGAATTATACGGAAAACACTGCACTAAAATATAGTTTTAAAATGGCGTAATAAAAAAACAAAGGTTTGCATTTCGTGGGTTGTCCTTTGTAACCATTCTGGCACTATGTTATAAACGTTCTTAGTATACCACTGTGCACCACTTATTGGACAACCAACGCGTTTTTACTTTCCGCTACTCAAAGGGAATGGAAAGTATACTAATCGTCTCAAAAAATTTGGGTTTTCTTCAGATATTTACGTTTTGAGGCCTACTGAGTCTAAAAAACCTAATTTCGGCGCGTGGTCCGTATTTTTGTGTCTGTAGTTCGATTTGCGGGAGAATGGCTAAACCGATTGAGCTGGTTCTTTTTTTGTTTTGTTCGTTACTTTTTGTAGAGTACTGTTACGGGACGAACCAAACCCTTCGATTCAGCGGAGGCTCGTCCGGGGCATTTATGCTGACTGGGCACCTCGAATGCCCCGATTCGCTCGAGACTTCGCATGAGTCAGTTGAATCCGAGCCGGTTCCCTCGTCGCCGTGTTGCCCGCGCACGCGTTTGCTCCCACTCAGTTCCCCTGTCTGTGGTGGTAAAACTCCGAATGTAATTGAGAATAAAACTGTTCCAATTGCATTCAGCTTGATATCGTACTAACTTCCCGATTCTCTTAGTGCGATATCGCTTCGATATTAATCCCCCCCACGATGGGTGCCAATGTTATAGGATGGTTATCGGGTTGTCTCTCAATCATAAGGTCCTTCCTTTCCAACCAATATATTCGTTCCGATTAATAGCCCAGGTATCCAATTGTATCAAAGAGGAGCGAAGTAGTGCCGTTGGAGTCCGGAAGAGGAATAGGCCGGTCGCCTCGTTGCGCGCCGCGGACCCTATTTTCCTAACCTCCCGATTGCGGCAATGCGGTCCCCCCCTCTCCCTGTTCATCAGCAGCTATCTTCCTCTTCAGATTTAATCGGAGCTGCTTCAGGTGGCTCTGCCCGATGAAAGAAGCTCCGGAGTTCCGAGTCACAGCTCATTCCGATCGTGCCCGTAACAGTACTAAGGGCGATTTCGGTCGTGGAGAGGGGGGGGGGTTCGATTTTTCGCGAAAATGGCTCTAACGATTTTGATTAAACTTTCAAATTATCTTCTACTAATCAATACCTAACTTTTCTTCTTATCCGTATCTCCACGAAAATACGGTGAACAGAGCCGTTTTTGCCTATGAAGCAAAAATACGTTTTTTACGCTTTTTGGCAAAACGGCTTTAACGATTTTGACCACATCCTCAGGATGTTTTCGTATAGTTAATACCTAGGTTGTGCTCAATAAGTGTTCCTCTGGCAGTCCATTGAACAGAGATAAAAATCCAAATGTGTCGAAAATAACGTTTTTTCGAACATTTCCGTAAATTCCGGGGTAACTGCTTCATCAGATGTGATCAATCTTACAGTGTCTTTTAGTCACCCATACCCATATTTCGTTCTCTATAATTATTTCTGTGTGTATATGTTGAACGGAGATATAAGCCAAGTTAATTCGGAAAAGGAGATTTGTCGAATATTAATTTAAAGGTATTCCAATTTTCTCAAAAACAGCTCTAAGGATTTCGATCAAACATACGGAGTCATCAGCTAACTAGTCCCTACATTTTGTTGTCCATATACGTTTCTGGGGAAATGCGTTGAATGAAGATAGAGCACCCGCATAAGTAGTTGGTGTTCGAACTTATAGGGGTGGTGGAACGTTGTGTGATGCTGCGCACCGCTCGTTATTTTTAGAACGCTAGTATCACGCAATTTATTGAGAATTATGAGGAAAAAAACAGATGAAATCGTTTTGCACCAAAATATTGGGTAATTGATTGTGCTGCTCTCATCATTTTCCCTAGGATGAAAAGACTATACTACCATTATATTACCTCACGTTGTTCACACAAAAAAATTAATAAATAACCGTTAAAGCGTGTGAAGGAGGATGGGGTGTTTTCATTACCAAGACAACTGAAGTTTTGGTTACTTTGGGGTCCCTCCCTCGTGGCTACCTCCCAAGAAATGCACTATAATAAGAAATTAGCTTACCTTAGCAGGTACAGGAACACTGGACTCGCTCAACGTTCTCACTTTGAGGTTCTTGTTGGTTCGCTCGTCTTTCCTTTTTTGAGGCCTACCAGCCGATGAAATGGCTGGAGCTGCTCCAGGTTTATCGTTAGTCGGAGTTTCGAGGTTCTCCGGAGACACTCCACTGCCGCCCAACGTTTCATCCTTTTCAGGAACTGAGTTATCGACGAAAACCTCATCTTCGACGATTTGATCACTCTGCAAAAGAAAAGCGTTTGACTGATAACACTTTTCAAACTAAAAACTAACTCAATTGCATCAACATAATGGTGTACAACGAACTAAACCGATTGAACTTAAATGTATGCAATGTTTGGCAGCTACAAGTTAACAGCAGGTGCGCAGTACTCCAGTCAGGCCCATAGCCTTTACATTATGCAGCAGAGGTTTCGACGAAGGTCACCAGGAAGCTTTGGCCATGAAATGTGTGCCAAACTAATGGTTGTGTGCGAATTATTGGTCAACCCCATAAACTTGCCACCCTGCGACTTTCGTTATTCCTAAAACCCATGAAAGTAGGATGCTATCGCACGACTAAGATGATAAGGACAGTATCAAAGGGGAAGTTGAACAGGATCACAAAAATTGATGTGTTACTTGCAATTGTGGGTGGGCACAAATTATAACCGAAGGGAATTGATTTAAACGGGACGAAATTGATATCAATGAATAAATACTTTCTGATAATAACAAAAAATATGTGATACTTTTCAAACAGACCTTATACATGGACTTTTCCTCTCTCTTATACTGGTGGCAACTGACTTCCACTGTACCCTCATATGAGCCTATTGCGGGGCGTCCCTGAGCAGCCTTATGTCCTCTCAGCCCTATTCCCAGATCCCATGGAGCTGGTGTTCCCTGATGTGACGTCCCTAATAAGTCCCGCCATTGTCGTACAAAAGACAGCCTCGAGGTCCATGCATCAAGCCTCAGCTGAGGCACCCCAAATACTCTGAGGCATGTCACAGCCCATCACATAGTACATGCAACGCTGCCTCCAGCCCTGCCTCTCAGAATCTGTAACACTGCACCTACCAACTCTTACTTTCCAATCTTGGCCAGTAATCTGACTTACCCATCCTTTACCATAGTGAACATGACCTGTGAACCTAGCCACATACTTTCTCTCTCCAGAGGAGGACCTCTCATGATTGCTTCCTGGAGAGCAATAAGTAACCTTGACTCCCTTTGGCCAGGGACACCTTCCTGCACTTCTTGTCTCACTTACCAATCTCCTCATTCAAGGAGCTCTTGGTGGTCCCTATGAAGGGCTCAAGCCCTACTGGTAGAAGTGCAGATCCATCTCTTTTGACCAGACCTAGTCGTCTCAGTCACAGTTAGAGTTAAATTAAATTATTCCGTGTCGTTCCATATGTCTAATGGTACAGCAACTGCCTTTCTTGTTTTTTTTTTTCTGATAGTTCATGCTAGACTAGGGGAGAGGGCGTTACCTATCAAACCCAATAAGCAACATAACCATCACATTAGCTTCGTGATGTGTGACCATCCCATTTTTCCAAACTCAAACCACAATCTGAAGAAAACGGCTTTTTCAGCTGGCTGTATTATTTCCCAACCTACTTTGTAGGACTGAGGAAGACAGAAATGCTCAACACCAGACTGCTGTGTTTGAGGTTTTCTGACCCAACAGAAGCTCTATCGTGCAGTAACAAATTGTTCTATTAATAGCAGTGGTGCGAGTACCTGCGAACAAGTCTGCAACTTGTTGAGCTTCTCCACCAAATCTTCAGGCGCATCATCAGGCTTCGTAAGCTCAGCAAAATCGTCGTCATCACTGTCCGCTCCCTGTCAACCCAAACAAATTATTTGTCAATCTCCGCAATCAGTTTGTCAGCGTTTAAATGTTTCTTAAAACGAATTAACGATACACAAATAACAAGAACTTCACTGGGTGAAGAGAATCGACGCAGAGCATTGGATGAACTGACTAACTTGTATCTGACTTATTAATTTTTGTATTGGAATAACGTGAATTGGGTTTTCCCTGAAGTAAATGAATAAATAATTAGGGGACAACTGCATACAGTGCGCAGTACAGGTGGGGTGGGGGATTTATACTTCGTGTATAGCAAGAAACACATTTTAAGAGTGTTGCAAGACTAGCAAATGGCAGAACGTACCTCACTCCTGGAAATCTCCTCAGGTTCTCGGGCAACTTTGGCTTCAGTTAGACTTGTAGGGTCGAGTCCAACACGGCACCTGTCAAGAGTTTTGTCCACTGAACCCAACAAGGTTTGGACTTTCATCGAGCAGATCAAGTTGTTGTCCCAGACCTCAACCCTCAACGTCCGCCTGTCAACAACCAGCCCCTGAGGGGCCTGAAAGCAAACGGCATGGTAACTAGGGAACTTTCCATCGCCTGCGACCGACCCGAACTTGAGCCAGACCCCTTCAGAAGCCCAGAATTGGTGATTGACTGTGGAAGGGTCGACGTTCTTGACGTAGAGAACGATGAAGCATTTGTCAGAGCGGAGAGTGACTGTGAAAGGAGGTAGAGTGTAGGCTTTGGAGGGTTGAAGGAAGTCGTCAGTCACTTCTTCACTCATCCGCTCGTTGTCAGGCTCTGCAGTCGACATACTCAGCTCCTCTTCACTGGACGACCTGTTGTGAGCGGCGTCACTGTCAATCCCGCTGTCCTCTCGAGTCACGTCAATCTCGTACTTGCTCCTCAAAACAGGTAAGGTCACTGTCAAAACTTTCTTGTCCTTGTCAAATTGAGCAAAATTAGAGTCTTCGTCAATCGAATAGGGCAACTTGACCTCCAATTTGTACTTCGCCGGCTCTTCGCTGATGAGCGACAGAGTCTTCTCAGTCACGTCCAATTTGATTTCACGACTCGACCTCAACATCGGTAACCGAATATCGAGCACCAGCTCTTCTGGAATTGTCGACATCATCTTGGCGTATTTAGACAAACGAAACTCAGACAAATCGACTCTTTTTTTCTCCTTTAACTTGAACACCGGAGTTGTGTAATTTTCTTCTTCCTTGGGCACGTCGAGGCCCACTTCCTTGACCACCGGCTCTGGGTCGCTGTCCAAATTCGGGTAGGGGTAATTGGGCATTTCGAACGCATCTTCTCGTTTACTGCTCGCCGCCTTTTTCCTCAAAATACACGGGTGTTTTCCACCGACGAAGTTGGATTTGACGACTCGAGCGTTGCGACGGTCCAATTTGACACGATCGTTGTCTTCGACTGCCTGCATCGCCGTTTGGTTGAGAAGCTCTTTCAACTCGGGATGACGATGAGCCAAGTCCAAAGCCATCGGATGAAAAAGGACGTCGTAGGCCAAAATTTCGACGCCCTCTTTGTTCATTTCCATTCGGCCTTTACTGAAGACGTGAGGGAGAGACCAATTGGTGCCGACCTCGCCGTTTCGAACGATTCGTTCTGAGGTTGGGGGAGCAATTTTGTCGTTATAGGCGACGTTGACGTAGGCTTGACAGTCGCCTTCGACGCTCGTTTTAAGAACGTAGCCCGGGCTCGGGCGCAACAACGTCGAATCGACTCCGCGCTCTCGCTCTAATTGCAGCAACTCTTTTTCGTACAACGCTTGACTCTCCGGGCTCGTAACGTCTTCCACATATTCCTTGAACAACTCCCGAAATTCGTCTTTCTTGAACGCCTCTTTCAAATCGATTAGCTCCCGTTTAGACACGTCGACGCCGCTCATGAATTCCTTTTTGTACCGATCCATCGTCGACGAAGATCGAAACCACCACAAAAGTGGAAAACACTTCAGTCAACAAGTTCGGTCGTCTTGAAACACTTTTCGGCACGTAACTGAGCCGCCCGGTTCGACAAATAAAAAGTGAGGAGTCGCGAACAAGTCGATTGGCGCGAAATTATTGAAAACGAAACTTTTTACGGCACGACAACGATGAAACAACGCAACAACCAAACAATTTATTTCCCCGATATTTCAATTTATATGAGCGGAAGTCGGTCAACACACCCCCTCCCCGTGACGACAGTTCGTCTCGTCTACGGCAGACCTCGACCCCCCGCACGGTCGTATCAATCAGCTTGTTTTGTTATTGTTTATAAGGTTGGCCAACATGACCGCTCGAAAGCGACGGGCGGGCAGTGAAAATTGCGCAGTTGTTAGGTTGGTACGGAACGTGGAAGCGGCTCATTGGCCGGTCTCATCTTTTTCGGCTCAGGTTGTCTTCCTATAGGCGAACTTTTCCTCTTTATTGGAAATGTCAAAGTCTATTGTCTTAAATTTACACGGTGGATATTATTGTGCTGCAATATTTACATTTTCTTATACAACTTTATATAATGATGTGCTGACTGACTCCTATCAAAGGCAAGCGGTTCATCGTGGTCTTGCGGTAAGACGGTCGATTCATAATTCTCGGATTGTGGATCGAATCCCCGGCGCGATTGCCGTAATTTTTGCCTTAGTCAGCAGCTCTTCAAAAGCATCTCCAAACTTCTTCGTCACAAATGGCGCCCAACTAGTGGTCGAATTTCTTCTTTCCAAGAAAAAGAAGAGGCCCCGAGAGAAAAATTAAAAATTAAGAGAGAAAAATAATGAGACGAGTTCTCGGGTCCGGGATTCGCTGACGCTGTGAAAGTTCCAGCGCGAAGGTAAAAATGGGCGACGCGCCTACTACAATGCGAAAGAACGAAGACTTTCCTTGTAGCCTTTCTCGAATCAAAGATCGGATTTTCCGGGATTCGCTCAACTCGTAAATTCTTTCCTTAAAAGAGTCCGCTCCAGGAGTAGCGGTTAATAGACGAGGGGGGAGATGTGCTGACTGACTCCTATCAAAGGCAAGCGGTTCATCGTGGTCTTGCGGTAAGACGGTCGATTCATAATTCTCGGATTGTGGATCGAATCCCCGGCGCGATTGCCGTAATTTTTGCCTTAGTCAGCAGCTCTTCAAAAGCATCTCCAAATTTCCTTCCCCCCCGCAACAATAACGTTACTGAGGCCTGTTGTGGTTTACCTAGGAAGCAGGTCACTTCATGCAACGACTTGTGTAAACAGGAGTCAGTCAGTTTGTTTCTTCAACGTTACGACTGTTAACTGTTAACCCGCCAGTTTTCACTTTGTGAGATTTTCTCTCATATAAGAATAAAACAGCAGTGTCATTTATTGAGGAAACTCCTCAACGAAGGGCAAAAAATATTTAAGATCAGTTACCTCTAGGTGTCTAAATATAATCGCGTAATTTTCGCGAGATTTGTATTGTGAGAAAAACTCCCTGTGAGTGCTTCCGTTTCATTTTTTTCATCTCTGAAACTTTTTCTCTCCTATGAGTACCAATTTTCGTGAAAGCATAGCAATCAATTATCAAAGAAATAAAAACTAGGAGAAAGGGTATTTTACCGGTTTTGACTATTAGGCCATCATCACTACGACTAACAAACTGGAAGTATTACACTATGGAGATCTCTTACATACAAAGTGAAAGTTTAGTATATAAGAGGTACAATGGGTATGCATATAACATGTAAGCAAAGTATATAAGAGGTATGGTACATGAGTGAAACTTAAGTATATGAAAAGTCTCCACACTTGTTACTAAAAAGTAATTGTTTTATCTCCTTTGATCACAAATTGAGGTTGCAGTGTGTCTGTGTGCCCGTCTGCCCGTGGAACTTCTGAACTTGCTCATGATAACTGGCGTTCGAAAGCGTAATGGCAAATAATTATTCCAGTGACTTTCTTATTCTGGCCCTAAGCCAAAAGAGAGTTTGGTGCAGTTTAGTTCTATATTGTTATGGGCATTCTTCGTTGCCTGTACTTTGTAATTGTTTGATACCTATATTGTATTTAGGTGTGACATAGCGCGTTTATTGGTTTGGAAGCCATCAATCCAGCGATTAGTGAGTTGAAAGCTACCCATCTTTCAACTGTATTTGCAGTTTGTATACAATCTGCTTTTCACTCAGATGTTGCAACTGTAGCATTGAAAAGCAATAGTGTTTGTACGTCGAAGATGAAGAGGGAGAAAGAAATCGGCCACGCAACTTACACGCCGACCCAAACAATCCGTTGTCGGCTCATCTCGTCTCCCCCACCTCCACCCTCGCGGAGGTTGTGATTCCTTTTTTTGTTTGTGCGGTGATGTGATGTGTAGTTGATTTCTCCCGGTTCTTCGCTCGTTTTCTTTTAGGTACATGACAACTTTATGTGCATTACGTTATTCGCTTTGATCTCGGTTTAAAAAACCGGCTGCAGCTCGCTCGAGCGATTTTTTTTCTTCAGTTTCTTTCGGCTTATTACATTTGTTCCTTCCCCCGTTCGCCCGCACTAATTATATTTTGTTTATCGCTTCAGTTCCAGCGATGTCCCTTTGAAGTGTTTCCTCGTGAATTTGCCGGTCTCTTCTTCCATCAGTGAAAATGTCTTTGGTCAAATCTCGCGGTCTCCGGATGTCGCCGGAAAAGCAAGAAACTCTTCTGAAATTGTCGGTTCTCTCAATCGCCGCTATTCTCTGTGAGTTGCATTTTCGCTAAAGCTTTTATTCAGTAATATATCTGGAGTGAAAATTTAAGTGGGCCAAACAAATATGTATATTTGTCGACTTGAAGGGGCACAACGTCCGTTCTCTCATGGGAGATAGACCTTAGCCAACACCCACCACAGGCCGGCTATCATGTTGAGTGTCTAAAAACCCGATTACACGATGTCGCAGTTTTGAATACAGCTCAGTAGCCGGGTAGTTGTTTTATAGTTTGTTTGACATGTTGTATTGAGAACTTGATCTTGTGGTTTGAAGGAGAAATTAATATTGTTGTATCTCAATGGTTGTGTTATTCGTTGTCATTAGTTAAAATGAAGCAGAGCGTGAACCATATTTATATTCGGTGAACTTTATTCTTTTCTAAATTTCTTCCATTTACGAACTTCATTGATCTGAATGTTGTGATTCGTTTATTGTAGAAATTGCCGTAGCTTCCGACATAAAACTGTGCTGTGGTGTAATTACGAAACACGTACCAATTGAATGTCAAATTCAAGAAAAATAATTTTTTTATGATTTTTTTTGAGGCTCCGCTTTGGAAAGAGAAGGCTTCGCTGCAACAGCTGGCATTTGGCACATGCACACTTTCTGAAGTATCATATACCATACCTCGTGTATGTATGTGGGGCCTCGATTAAATACACCCTAGGGTTGTGCCATTAGCCTGTGGTTAAGACACTGTGTTTCGTGTAATAACAGTCATGTTTACTGGTTGTTTCCTTGTCAGGGTGGCAGTTCCTGAACACTCATGGAGGTTGCAGTTTCGCTAGCAAGTGAGGGCATGTGCACTCACTCACCATCCACCAAACTCAGATCAGTGGAGGTTCAGCGGGTTGTCATTTAGTCAGTCTCCCAGTGGAGAGCTGTTGCACATATGTTACCACTCAGAGGTATGACCACCATCTGGGGGGAGTTCTTAATCTGGTTTCCCACTTGATACAACTATTCACTTGGGTAGCAAGTTTCAAAGGCAGAAATCTCCTGGGGCCACGTTTTTTATTGTCAACTAACTTTGCAAACTGAGCGAAATGGCCATAAGCGTGCATGGTTGCAGTCAAAGCTGGAAAGTTTGGCTGTTATTCCTACAAACATCGCTCATTGTTGTAGGAACTATAGTTACAGCAGCACTTGGTTTCATGTTTCCTCTGCAGTGAAGGCACAAGACGCAACAGAGAGGAAAGAATGGGAGCTGTCCATTGAAGTTGCTATGTCCCGTAAGGAACTTGCCAGTGGTCTGGCTCAACCCACCCACTTTCTCCTAGACGTTGTGGATGGTAGATAAAAATTAATACGTGTCACATCACTTTGATGAGGATTCCCATCTCACCTGCCATTCATCTAGCGTGTCAAGTTCAGTGGGAAGGTCACTACAGAGTTCGGCCCAGAGTGGACGAATCCGACTTTTCGCTCTGATCTTGACCACCTTGCAATTAATAGCCAACTCAACAATCGGGTTTACTAAGCAATAGTGGTTTTATCTAGCAATATGTTATCTGATTGTAACGAGCTTCACATCATTCTGCAATGTCCTCGTCACAACACTCCACCCTTACTTCACTTAAAAAGTGGCGTGAGACGACAGCCAGTGAAGTTTCTAACTAATAATGCAGTTTCACTGATTGCTTTGTTATCTTCTCTCAGCTTTATGGCGTAGGGAATAAAAGTTGAGCGATTAATGGGCAAAAATGTAGTTTTATTGAAATCTTGACGTTTTAGTTTACAAAAAACCTTCAGAAAACATATTACTGTGTGTGTACGTCTTAAGACGAAATCCACCCAAATTTGGTATCAACATGAGACCATGCTCAAAGTTATTAGGAAAATAGGCCTGAGACTGATCAGTTTTGATCGGACGATTTGCAGTTGGAAGAACGCTGAGGTAGACTAAGGTAAGGCATGGTCTAGAATTACGAGTGCTCCACATTCCACGTGGACGTAACTCATCCTGTCGTCTGGGCCCAGTACTAGTAATTAATAGGATCTCAAATCTCGGGAGACAATTTTTTACGTGTAGCTGTCGCTGATTCCGAATTTGTGGGGGTCATTCCAGAATTTAAGTAGATCTAAATTACAGAATTGTCGTAAAGGTGTGGTAATCAATGTAAGTGTAGACATTTTCCACAAACATTTATTAATTTATTCTACAATTCTGCTGTTGCACTTGCCCTCTTAACGTTTTTCTTCAACTTCCAGCTTTCGCTACAAGACTGTTTTCTGTGCTACGTTTCGAAAGTGTCATCCATGAATTCGATCCATACTTCAACTACCGAACAACACGTTTTCTTGCTGAAGAAGGCTTTTACAAATTTCACAATTGGTTTGATGACCGAGCTTGGTACCCTCTTGGTCGTATCATTGGTGGTAAGTTTTATCATTTTTGATATAGCTGTTGAGTTCACTGGGGCTATGTGCCACCAGCAGAGAATGGGTCATGGTATACAATGAAACCAATCAATTTCAACTGTTGAATAACGTCTGCTGTAAAGGAAACAATCTTGTGGCTATGCAAAGTACTCACCAAAGCATAAAGTAAGACGAAAAGAGAATTAATTATTAATTTATTACAAAATGAATATTGTCATTAAATTTAACAAAATTTTAGTGTCGGGATGGGGTCAGGCTGCTTCTTCCCTGGCCTCTAAATTAAATGGCATGAGTGCAAGGGAACTTGGAATTGAATTTTGTTTATCAAGAGTAGATGGAAAGAAACTTGTGCCTTGAAGTTCAAGTATAACAATTTGAAGAAACGATTTATTAATTCAGAAAGAGACAAATTAAAATGACGCTACCATACCTACGGTTCCCTTCAAGATATTAGCGTGTCTGGATGGTGTGAGGTCGATGAGCTCTTTGTGATAACCTTACGTATTAGATAGGTCTCGTTTGTTCTATTTGAAGATTGTTCTGACCTGGATGTTCCTAGTAATTATCGTGGGCTGGCGTTTCAAGTAATCCAGAGAGAAAAATTTCCCTAAAGGCAAATTGAAAATCCAAATGAAGATCGAAATCAGGAGCCAAAACGTTGTCTGATTCCAGCTTTCTAAACACAGAGCTATAACAGAGAAAAATACAGAGTGAACGATTTCATCATGGTAAAAAAGAGGGGTAACACCTGCCACATTTTGACGGGGGAGGTTATTCTCGGTTGTTTTGGCAGATGAGTTGCGAAACAGTGAATATAGCTTCTACCAACAAAAATAAACATTTCTCCTGATGTCCTAAGAATTAAATTAATTAATTAAAGAATTAAATCCGTATATAATAGCAACAAAAAAATAGTAGGTCACAAAGTGACCCGTTTAGTTAGTAAATTAGTTTTTTTTTTAAATCTTGGAATTTTTCAGTAGTAAGGAAAAAGTGGGTAAGAATTTCCAGTGGTGGCCAAGGCACCCAAGTAGTGTGTTTAGTGTCAAGATATTATTTTGTCGTTGGAGGAACTTAGAGCTGAGCGATCAAGAATTTTCGTTTCGTCGTATTGTTTGTTCGTAATCTCGAATTGTTTTGTCGTACTTTGACACTACACCTGGGTTTGGGTTAGCAATGAGTACCGCGTCTGGTTACACTTCAGAGGGCTAGAATGGAAGGTCCAGGGCCACTATTTCACGGGGGTACATGCTGCAATCTTGCGTTGAGGCAGTGCAGTTGTTCTGTGCGAGATACTGTATAGCTAATCCATCAGTAAGTTCGATGTTGAAGGGCAAAGCTGGCAAAATTCGAATGGGCTTCGCGAGCAAAAGTTGGCAGAGCTCAGACTTTGAGATGAGACGCAGATGTACCCACAACATAAGGAATTATATTCACAAATTGTGCGTTTCATTAGTCAGGTTCTGGGTGTTAGTCTATGGCTATTAAGTGGTGTTGTGAGGCCTGTCTAGTTCCTGTCTTTGAGAGGAGTGATCTGTAATGTCTCTCATTGGCTGTGTCACTATATCTCCAAACGAAACCATTTTTATGTTGAATGGAAGGAGGGGATGGCTCTGCTTAGTAAGGATTGACTGAAAGTCATGTAATTGGCTGGAAGAAAATCGAATTCTGTTAAGATCTTTACGTTTTAACAGTTATAGGGTAAATAGCGATATCACACTAAGTGATTCGAGGAATAAGTACGATATCAACCCTATACAATTGGAACGAAGAGTTTTATTCGCGAATCACTTTCAAAGGGGTTAACTGAGAGCGAATGCGAGTGCAGGTGACACTGCGACGAGAGAACCGCTTGGTTACAACTGACGACAGCGAGGTTTCAAGCGAATCGAGGCATTTGAGGGGCCTAGTCAGCACTAATGCCCCAGACGAGCCTCCGCTGAGTTTGGTTCGTCCCGGTACTACACTATTTGGGTTAATGGTCTATGTGTGTCTGAAATGCAATTGAGAGAAAAGCAGCTCAAACGTTATATCTTGTCCTTAGGTTTTAGTGGGACACCAAAATAAGGGTATCAGCAATGTCCGCCTAAAACTAACTGCAGCTATTGCAGTGATCAAAACACTAAATGCCTTTTTTTCTCAAAAACGGCTCTAATGATTTTGATGACATGTAAACACCTCCATATGACATAATACCATAAAATTCTCATTTGTGGGAAAACGGCCAGAGCAGCACAATAAATAAATTACCAAACATTTCGACCAGAATCGATTTTAGCGCAATTTTTTCCCTTATAACCAATCTCTTCCCAAATATTACTACAATATTCAGAAAAATAAGTGGTAGTCGCATGAAGAGCTTACATAATATATCGGAGTTATTCCAGGAATCCCCTAATTCCAACCTCTTCACTTACTACCATTTCTAACTGTTCCTACCCGACTATGCTAAAACGGCGAACACGATCCTTCTCAAAGAATGGTTATAAACAGAATGAAAAATAGTTTAAATGGGGCCAAGGAAAGTTGTGTAATGCGTCGCACCTGATCTCATGAAATTCTCATTCGTGGAAATGACGGAAATAGCTCAATAAATTATCAAACATTTCGATGAAAATTGATTTTAGCACAGTCTATTGTTATAGCATAGATAATATGTCTTTATAAAAGAAACTTTTTCATTTTCTACCACTATCTGTTCAAATGAGGGTCGTATTTTGTTTTGTTCTCTTCAGGTACAATATATCCTGGTTTGATGGTGACTTCGACGGTCCTGTACAACATCCTGTGGTTCGTTAACATCACAATAGATATTCGCAATGTCTGCGTTTTTCTCGCCCCTTTTTTCTCCAGTCTCACGACGATACTCACTTACCTTCTCACAAAGGAGTTCAAGGTATTTTTGATGATATTTCATGTAGTAACGAATTAAATGGTTGATCGGATCCAGCAATTGCAATAATTTAGGGGAAAGTTTATTATGGAACGTGCCTCTTCGCTGGTTTTATTGAATTGAAGACAGGGCACATGGGAACTAGTCTAACTAGAGACACGAAGTTTGCCTGTTTCCACCAGCACTGTGTGCATAACCCCCTATATTTCCCTACTGTGCATGTTCTTCCCTGGGACTCATCAATTACAAGTTCGTGCTCAACTACAACCCGTCTTCGAGGTTCATTCAAGTCTATTCTGGTCCAAACAGGAGTTAAAGGTGACACAAGGTGTTCCTCTGCATTGGCATTGTCTCCATTCAAAGCGAAACAAAAATCTAGCTATTGGGGCCTGATGAGCGTATGCATTATCTACTTGGGTAAGCCATACTTCAAGAAATAAGTGCATTGTGAACGAAATGCCTTTTGGCTTGCTGACCCAATAATTGGTTGACAATCCACGTTTAATGTGCTAATAAGAGCTGTATTCTTTGTTGAGGCAAATGCTTAGCGGATGGCCGCCCAGAGCTCACAACTGAGCCACTCACTGATGCACCTGTGCTCACATTCCAAAAGCTGACAAATGAGAAGCTGTATTATTTGAATAATATTATTCCAATTATACTTAACGAGTTTGTTGTGCGCAGGATTCTGGGTCTGGTTTGGTGGCAGCAGCAATGATCTCAATTGTTCCAGGCTACATATCAAGGTCGGTAGCTGGGTCGTATGACAACGAAGGTAAGTTGAAGTCAATTGATGAAACGTTACTTGAGTTGATGGGTTCATAAAATAAGAGCGTCAAAAACATTCGCTTCAACCACCCATTGTACTCACCTGACTTATCTCCTCCAGACTATGTTTTGTTTCCAAAACTAAAATTAAAGATGAATGGACAGCAGTACGTACTGGTCAGTAGGCGACTGCATATGCCATGTGACACCTATCTTGACATTTTGATCTACTCACTGACGAGCGACCCATTTGTTTTCAGCAATCGCTATCTTTTGTATGCTTCTAACTTACTACATGTGGATCAAATCTGTCAAAACTGGAAGCATCCTTTGGTCAGCTCTAGCCGCTGTGGCTTACTTTTACATGGTGCGTATCATCAACAAATACAGTGTCAGAGATTTGAACCGTTGATGTTTCCAATCTTCGACTGTACGTTGGACGATTTTGAATTCTCTTGTTTGTAGGTGTCATCATGGGGCGGTTATGTGTTTCTCATCAACCTCATTCCTATACATGTCATTGCTTTGATGGCCACTGGTCGCTTCTCCCATAGAATTTATGTCGCTTACTCAATACTCTACTGTCTCGGAACGATGTTGTCCATGCAAATTTCTTTTGTTGGATTCCAACCTGTTCAATCCTCTGAGCATATGCTGGTGAGTCACGTCATTACCATTCACCTCAAATTTGAACTATGTTCTTGGTTTTAGACTTTAGGCTGAGGACCACAGAAACCAGTATTAAAATTATTTGTTTCAGGCGCTAGGAGTTTTTGGATTGTGCCAATTCCACGCTCTAGTTGACTACCTCAGGTCAAAAATGACGGCTGCTGATTTTGATGTTCTCTTCCGCGCTGTGGTTGTTAGCGTTGCAACATTTGCTGCAATCATTGGATCAGTTCTCGCCCTCACTGGTACGTTGAGCAAGTGATCTACAATGCATGAGCGTCTGACACAATTGCCGTTGTCTTAACCCTAATAATTGCCTTAAATACCCATTTTATATCTTCAGTATCTGTTACGCTCGTATGAACAGGAAGCTCTTTGGTGCAATGATTTACACAACTTTCCTCAGCCTGCATGTACAGTACTAATGTTCAGTTTGTGTGAACACGATACACTTTTACATGGAATATTGTAGTCGAAATTTGCCGCGCTTAATGTTCTGGAATTCACTGAGTTGCTCCTACTTATGCCACGACCTTTATTAAGTACCATTGCGTAAATGCCACATGAGACTGTTATTAACATGGTTTTTCTGTGAGGGCTTGTGTTAACAGTTTTGGAAATAGTGGAACGGGAGCAGTTTGAATTCTGGGAATTCTCCAAATTACCTTATGAGTGTTATTAAACACTAACTGTGTAGCTAGCTTATTGGATATCCTTCTCCTGTAACTGTGTGGTAACAGTGGGTGGATCAGCCTTACAGTCGTAGGTAGAAAAAGCATTTATTCCTGCATTTAGAGTGGCAGCACCACTTTCTGGTAAAGTAGCCTCTTCTTAGGGGTCATGCCACTAGTATTTCTGTTAACACGAGGTGAATAACAAGCTAAACCAGCCTGTAGAATAGAAAAAATAACGAAAACCTTCGTGTAGTTATTTGAGCATGTTGTGTGATGTGTGCGTCTCTTAACACCTTGAAGCTGTTGGTTCAAGAATATGATACAAATGCAGCTTCTCAGAGTTTTCTTTTTTCGTAGGTAAAATCGCTCCTTGGACTGGAAGGTTTTACACGTTGTTGGACCCGTCTTACGCCAAAAATCACATCCCCATCATTGCCTCAGTCTCGGAGCATCAGCCGACTTCTTGGTCTTCCTTTTATTTCGACCTTCAAATCTTAGTCTTCCTCTTCCCTGCGGGTCTGTACTTCTGCTTCGCTCACCTCACTGATGCTAACATCTTCCTCATCCTGTACGGTGTCACCAGCATTTACTTTGCGGTAAGATCTAGTTTTTTAACAGGACCACGCCGTTTTATGAGTATTGTTGCTAATTTGATTTGTCTCTGGGATCCTAATAACATCTCTGACAGACTCTTGGTCGCAATTGGTAGAGTTTTAAGGGGGGGGGGACTCTCAGATGGTCTCCCTTAGATTTCAGAACATTAAGCACACTGCTTCTCTAACTTCTGACTGCTCAAGACGCCTCAAGATTTGTTGGGTGCTCCATCGTTATTAGCGTATTGTTTGTATGAGGAATGTTTGTTCCATAAGGCTACAAGAAATGAAGCAATGGTGTTGTAGCAGCCACGAGGAAAGGGGGGGGGGGAGAACATACTATTTGAGCTGTCGATAGTTCAAGTTCTGGGTATGTGAAGCAGACTTTGGGCTTCAACCAAGGAATCGTGTAATTGGTCTTCTTTGCTGAGCACGCTGTCACCTAATAATTAACGATACATGAAATAAAACTATATTTTGTACATGTAAGGACAAAGGTTTGAGATAAAGTCGCATGAAGTGTCAAATAACGAACATGTGTCTGTTGAACATGCCACGTCTACATTTACTGTTTCCTATTTGTATTGATGCGTTTCATTCACTGAAAGTTGTTTTCAGGGCGTGATGGTTCGACTGATGTTGGTACTGGCGCCTGTCATGTGCATATTGTCTGGTATTGCCGTTTCTTCGATGCTCAGCACTTACATGAGGCAAGTGGATCCAGAGCGAAACGCTGAAAAAAAGAAGAATAAACTCGAATCTAACTTCGTAATGAAGAGTGAGGTAATTTGAGCAAAGGGGCCTCTATTCATCTGCTATATTTTGATTCTGTACTACACACATTATTTCGCATGTTTCTCTTCCAGATTGCTACTATCTTCGTCGCTCTGATGACGTTTCTTCTCATGACCTACACATTCCACTGTACTTGGGTAACATCAGAGGCCTACAGTTCTCCGAGTATTGTGCTGTCGGCGAGAGCTCACGATGGTTCGCAGATCATATTTGACGACTTCAGAGAAGCATATTACTGGTTAAGGATGAACACTGAGGAGGTGAAGATTCCTAACGTTATAATTTGTGTTTCGTTACTATCTTTGAGATCTGGAGTGCCGTACTCTGTGTGGGTTGTCTTGTGCCATGTGGTACGCACATAAGAGGCGTATGTACTGTACTGTATACCTTGTTTTGTAGCAGTTGATACGCTTCCATTAAGGGTTCATGCAACTAAATCCGTCAGAAATAAGGGGTTCAAGTATTATCCTCAAATAAATATAAAAGGGTGGTGGGGGGCTGTGGCATTGTCTTACTCCTTTCCATCAGAACATGGTTGCTCTGTGAAGAAACAGAGGAGGTGAGGCCGAATTATCTGGCAT
Organism: Pachypeltis micranthus; assembly: GCA_020466155.1. Taxonomy (NCBI): domain Eukaryota; kingdom Metazoa; phylum Arthropoda; class Insecta; order Hemiptera; family Miridae; genus Pachypeltis; species Pachypeltis micranthus. Next base: position 49,950,945 of record CM035769.1, read on the forward strand.
AGAGGACCTGGATAATCAATTCGATAAAGCTGAACCCGATATGTGAGTCTTCATTGAACAGAATTTGAGCAGTGAATAAATCAGTAGGAACCGAATGTCAAATGAAGGCGTATTGGCGGCTGGTCAGTAGACACTAATAATGTACGGGATTTTATCAGATTTGCCTCCTTTTGGTTTATTATTCATTCTGAATAATAACCCTATGTTTTCGGTCACGAACAATTTTTTACAACCCCCCCCCTCAAAATTTGATACTTTACGTTTCAAGACATGGCGATTCCAAAACTGCAATGTCCGTCCCCCGTCCGCGCTGTTTTGTGCCTTTAACATGGTCTAAAAAATTCGTTCTTTCGCACAAAAATTCCATTTGGTATCTAGTTGTGCCCGCCATCTCGGCAATCCGATCGGACGAAGCCCATGGTTGTTATGGGTAAAAAAGGTTAAAAAAATTAACGAAACGCAGTATAATCGCAAATAAGCCGTGTTTCGTATCGTTTTCAAGGCCCGCTCGACTCGCAGCGCCCTTTGGACTCGCAACGTCCTGCCAATTGCCGTGGGAGGGTTCACTGAAATCCCTCGCCCCACCCATCCATCGGATCAAACGTTTTTGGGGCTGGGAATATTTTTCATTTCCGTAGTTCCATTGTAGTCAGGTCATGTTTCGTATGGTTTACTAGTATTCGATGCTGAATCGAATGGGATGGCATTGTGTAATAATTTGCAGGGTTTTTATTTTCATCTCTAACATAATCTACGTATCTCCGTGGTCTCTTCTTCCACTGGAGGCGTTTTGTTGAAACCTCAGGCCCTACAATCTCCGGTGAAGATTTTGGCCTGTTCTCTGGAAGCAGTGACTTGAGACCTGGAAGCTCTGGTGGAATGTCTTGTGTCCCAGTTACCGTAATTTCGTTTGATGTCATCTCACCACCTACAGGAGCAAGCTGCCTGAGTGAGACAATAGTTTCTCTGGAAGGCATGCGTGGCCATAGTGTAGGGTTGATCAACGAGCTCTACTTTATCCACCAATGGTTCCTACGTGCTTACTCTGACGTTCCTTCGCATACACACTCCCCTTGGGCTGGTCAGAAACTTTGGAAGAGACATTGCATTTCAGCTACGGCAGTAATGCTTGAAGAGGCTGTTGTGATGTATTTCTCCTTTCCACTTTACATCGAATACATAATAAACTTACTTGGGCTTCATTGTAGCTACCTCCGTTTCATACAACCAATATTTTGCTTCTTGTGTATTGTTCTTCCGTTTTTTAATATATATGTTCATTGCGTGACTTCTAGGACGCCAAAGTGATGTCCTGGTGGGATTACGGGTATCAAATAACTGCAATGGCAAATAGAACGATCCTAGTGGACAACAACACTTGGAACAACACACACATATCCCGAGTGGGGCAGGCAATGGCGTCGAGCGAGGAGTCTGCATACGCCATAATGAGGGAGTTGGACGTTGATTACGTTCTAGTAATATTTGGAGGGGTCGTAGGATATTCGTCAGATGGTAAGTACCCTGCATATCTAGCATATTCAATCGCAACTATGTTTAACGTTGACTCGAATTATTAGAATAAGAGTATGCTGGCTAATACTTGCCAGCTATGAGGATTTAATTCACTAACTTTGGCGTAAGAATATTGTTAGATCGTGACAATAATACTGCAAACAAATTGCGAAAAGAAACGTCGCCTTATTCGCCGCAGTAGTTTAGGGTCCTAGATGGAAGATGCCTAGAAATCACCTTCTTATTGCAATTGTGGTCCAAGTAGTATGTATAAGCACGCGTATACTCTAATATGTCATATTTTCACTGCAGATATTAACAAATTCCTCTGGATGGTGAGAATCGGAGGATCGACTGAGAAGGGAGCTCACATCCGGGAAAGTGACTACTACTCTCCCACTGGCGAGTTTCGTGTGGACAAGGAAGGCTCGCCAGTCTTGCTCAATTCTTTGATGTACAAAATGTGCTATTACCGTTTTGGACAAGTCTATTCTGAAGGAGGTGAGTTTCTTCGTTTATTTACATTTGAGGTTCTACAGTTTGATCCTTCGTACCATGGCGTTAGTCGTGGTTAGTTCTGCTTTCGAAGTGAATATGATGTCCTACACTTTAGTAGGCGCGTTGCACTGTGCTGGGATCAACAATGCGTTGGGTCGTCGTCGTCATACTCCCATTCAGGGAGCATATAAAGTTCCTGGTACCTGCCAGACTGGTCCTTGTCGTTTTTCTCAAAAGAATATCAAAACGAGCTGTATCATCTGCTCTTTGACCGAAACTATCGTTTCCAAATTTAATGAACTCGTCTCAACCATCTCTTGGAAGAGCCGATTTTCTTTTATGACCTTCGTAAAATAAGTTTAGACCTCGAAGATTCACTCCAAGGCCTCTAGGTAATCCACACATCACCCACTGCTAATGCCCAGCACTGCACATTACTGGAGAGTTGATGGTCTGGTTCATCCAGAGTTTGTATACAGGTCAAATCATGAATCGCTTAAGAAAATAGAAGCGCCCCCCCCCCCAAACCACACGAAAGGTAGTGTGCTGACGGAACCTTCGCAGCATGCCATGGTGCCAGAACACAGATGTCGACATTCTGCCTCTTGTATTTTTTCCCCCGTTGTTCATCATCAACTTCACTCCAATAAGTGTGGAAAACTCTCTGGGCTTGTTGAGGCACGATTAACGCCTTTCTCTCCACTCTCATTTGAGTTGGCTCGGTGAATCACAACTTAATAACATATGTGGGTAGAAAAGCCTCGTCCTGACTGTCGGGTTCATGATAACAGTGGAGGCTGTATGATCGAATTTTAGCAGACGAGATAGAATGTATAATGAAAAGCGCGCCAGAATGCAATGAAAGTGCTATGCCGTCACCCCAAATGTTAACAGATATGTTAAACTAAAAGTAGCGCTCCTTAGTTTCAAGGTTGTACCCCACACACTTGTAAAACATCACGTTCGCCTTGCCCTGTCAATTCAGAAATCGACCAGCCGAAATGTGCGTGTGCGCGAGCGAATTCATGGCTTGTGAAAAAAACGCGAAGAGGGCAGTGGGGAAAGCACTAAGCACAGGAGGCAATATCGCACTCAAGAAGTGACGGTTGTTTGACGATGCGAGGGGTGATTGATTTCATAATGCAAAAGTTCGACAGTTAGTGTGATTCATTTCGACTTTAAAACGACGGTAGCGAATGGTTCAAAGTAGCTCTCGATGAGTAAGTGCTATGATCTGGACAATGCAATTCGCCCCAAATGTGAGTTAGCACTGTGAGCGCCACCTCATTCTCTCGTTATTTGCATCATGAGAAAGTGCTCTTTCATGCACTTGCTCCTCCAGAAAAATGATTTTCACCTTTACACCAATTTGCGGGCTTGAAGTGTCAGAGTATATCATCTATGATATAGAAGTGAGCACTTCCTCGGGTTTGACCCAGTGTCTGCTGATTAGTGTGTGCTAGTGGTTGCTATTATTAAAGTCCTCTATCGCTGGCTCTACTCCCTGGTTTGGAAAATGGGCTTATTGAAGATAGTCTAGTGATTGTAGCAAGCAGGACTGCATCCATATCTTTAATTCTAATCTATTGAAGCTCAAACACCTGTGCTTAACGGATGCATGTATTTGTTCGTGTTTTTAATTGTTTTTGTATTTATGCAATTTGCGATTTGTGGATTTAGGAAAGCCGCCAGGCTACGACCGAGTGAGAGGCTCAGAAATTGGGAATAAAGACTTTGAACTGGACGTTCTTGAAGAGGCCTACACAACTGAGCATTGGATCGTTCGCATCTACAAAGTGAAAGAACTTCGTAACAGAGGAGTTTAGTTGAATGTGCCGTGGAGTTGGGTGTACTGAGCTGACAACACAATTGGCAGCAGCGTGATACGACGCACGCACCCGAACTAGATGAGGTGCTCACTCACAGCCTGACGTACAATTTTGTTGAAATAATTTATGTTCATATAAATTTATGTAAATTGGTTATTGTTCTGGGAATAATTTTTCATTGCCCTTTCAAGCTTTGTCACCTCGAAATGTGTGTCCAATCGTCAACATTGCCCATTTGATACGCTTGGATGTTAGGGGGTGGTAACTCAATGTAGGACTCTGAGCGCCAATTCATGTCAAGTTTCTAATTTGGCAGGGCACTCAAGCTTTGCTCGCAACGAATGGAGCGAAGAGTTAGCGGACCTGCATTTTCTATCAAGTAAACTGTAAGAATTAGACGCTGACGCCTCTGAATTTGGCCGAGAAAATGATAATGTGAAGCTTCCCGGGGGACCACCGCTGACAGCCATAACTATTTAGACCACTAGACTCCCCTTATTGGGCCTTCAACCCGTTTAATATGATTGGTACCTCGGAGCCAAGCAACCATTCAGGTTAGTCATGAATAAGTCCTAAGCTATTTTGTCATTCCTCAGAAGTCTAACACGTATCAACTCGGAACTTTCTAACCACAATTATCTATATAAACCTTGTACTCGTTAGGAAATGAATTTTAGAGCAAAATGTTTTCGAAAATTTGCTAAAATGATTATTGAACCAATTAAATCTTCCAAATATTCTATTAAACCAGTATATCGGAAATGAAATGAAGTTGTTGCAGCTCAGTTCATTCCAACAGCCAACGAGTCCCTTCTTAGGGAATACATTTAAATGAAATCGCGAGTGCTCACAAATTATATTAACTTCCGAATATCTAGAGCGAAGCATCACACAACTTTCTTTCCTCAACGTATGTCTACGAAACGCTTATGGAACGAAATGTAGACGAGTTACCTGACTGTACCCTGTGAGTTCATCAAAACGAAGACATGACATTTTTTAAAACATTCCAACTTTCGTTTGACGAATCTCAGTTCTTGTATTTTGGCTCATATCTTCGGTTCACTGACGTGACAACGGTGGAGCAATTTTTCCGACCGATTAGATTAGTTTGTTCCTTTTGGATTGAGGAAAGACTAACTAAATGAAAGTGTAAGCCTCGTGGCCTAGGGGAGTGTGAGAAATAAAAGCATGATTCAACGCCCAAAAGTATTGATATAATAAAACGTAATAAACTCGAGTGGTAATTACAACGATGAAGAGAAAAACTGGTAACAACAACGAAAAAAGGAACCCACTTCAGGATGCGAAAGCTGCCGACGAAAGTAGCGTAAAAATAATACTTTTCTTCCTTATTTCTGCTCAGCGTAGAGCTCGTCCAGTGGAACAGCCTTGTCAGGCAACGGAGACTATAAACACAAACAGTAAATCGACCCAGTTCAAGTAAACAAAGTAGTAAAAAACCGACAATATGAATCTCAAAATTTGGTCTTGATAAAACTCAAGTTTCCCCAGGACTTTGCTCAACCAAAAGACAGTTTTGCCAAAAAGATTCAAGATAAGCCTATCCCAGTTCACTGAATTTTCACAGAAATATATATATATATAGAGATAAATAGTTAGGTGCTGATTAGTAGGAGTTTTTGAAATGTTTGGTACATTTTGGTCCCCCGCTCGCTCAGACTTGAAACCAGCTCAATTGGTTCAGCCATTCTCCCATAAATTGAAATACACACACAGACGACGAGCAGAAATGAGCATTTTGGATTCAGTAGGTCTCAAAACGTTAAGATAGAAGAAAACCTTTTTTTTAAATACGTAACTTCGACGACCTGATATATATGGGCGCTGTATCTTCGTTCAATGCATTTCTATGGTAACATTTATGGATAACAAAATGTACATATTAGTTAGTTGAGAGTACCCTGTAACTTTGATCGAAATCTTCACAGCCGTTTTTGAGAAAATTGGAAAAACGGTAAATTAATGTTCAACGCATGTTTTGCGAGCTACCACGGCTTCTCCGTAGATAAATAGATATAGAAATAGTTGCGGAGATTAAAAATATGCGGGCGGTATATCTTCGTTCAACGCATTTATACAGGAACAGTAATATACAACAAAATGTAGGGACTAGTAAGTTGAGAGTTTTTCGTACGTTTGATCGAAATAGTTAGAGCCGGTTTTGAGAAAATTAGAATACTGATACTGTAAGGTAAATCTCCTTTTCTGAGTTAACTAGGCTTATATCTCCGTTCAACCTATATATACAGAAATAATTACGGAGGACGAAATGGCTAAACGACACTGTAAGATGGATCAGATTTGGTGAAGCAGTTACCCCACAATTGACGGAAGTGTTCGAAAAAACATTATTTTCGACACATTTTCATTTTTATCACTGTTCAATGAACTGTCAGGGGAACATCTATTGAAAACAATATTTAGGTATTATCTATTTGAAGACATTCTGTGAGTTTGGCGAAAATCGTTTAAACTGTTTAGCCAGAAAGTGAAAAAAACCTATTTTTGCTTCGTAGGCCTATGCCTACCTTTTCCGAATAAGCATGGTGATATTTGAAGATAGGAAAAGTTGGGTATTAAGTAGTAGAAGATAATTGTAATTGTTTAATCACAATCGTCATAACTGAGCATTTTGCTCCCTACTATTTTTTTGGTGGAGATCGCTCGTAACTTTGTTTTCGCGTCATCACAAACAAAACAACAAGAATCAGCTCACTTGGTGTACCCGTTCTTCCGCAAATATAACTACGACCACGCGTCGAAATTAGGTTTTTCGCATTCAGTAGGCCTCAAAAGTAAAGACAGAGGAAACCCCTTGTTTTTTTTTTTTGGACACGATCACAATACTTTCCATGCCCTTCGGGTAGTGGAAGAATCCAGCAAAATCGATGTAGCCATTCTTGCAATAATCTAATAATGCGCTTCAAAATAAGGGGGCTTAAATTCAATACAAATAAGCAACATACATCAGTTGGTGCATGTTCTTTACTCTTGCAGAGTTACCTTATTATCTTGACAAGGTTTGACCGTCCAAGACATCAAATGTCGATGATTACGAAAACCTCGCTTTTCTCGTCATTTTCATGCACTTGCATGTTGGAGTAGGTTATGGCCTTTACGTCAGCTCCTTGCGGGTGCTTCCCTATGACGAATTCCTCGCCATAGCCCACTGCTACGATTTTGAATTCTTCTTTATTGAACTCGATGATTTTCACGACCTTAAAAAAAATAGAAGAGCATTTAATAAAAGTCGTTAGGACAACTTCAGGACAAGTTTCGAAGAGGAGCATTTTATAAAAGCCGTTAGGGCCGTTTTTGAGAAACAAAAATTTAGTGTTTTGGTCGCTATGATAACTATAGTTTTGGGTCGAGTTTGCTCAAACTCTTCAATTTCGGCGTCCCACAAAGGTCTGCAGGTTGGATATCAAATTTGAACTGATTCGGCTCTGCCATTTCCCCTCAATCACACAGACAATATTTTCTCCGTGTTTTTTCGACTCAGAAGCCTTGAAAATGTAAAGATCTGAAGAAATTCAATTTTTTTTCAGCCGATTGATAAAGTGATCTCCTTTTTTTTCCCTAGGGCTACAGAAAGTTAGCGCTTGATTGGCATAATCCCCAGTCAATGCACACTGTTTCTCAGGAGTTCCTTCTGAGAGCATATCTGACCATTAGCCATACATTTAAATTGCACTGTTACAACTTCAGTGCTTAGTTTGGAAATGGAAAGGCATGCGAACATAATATCATGCCTACTTTTTCGTGTTCTCTTACTCTGGGAATGAAGTATGGCTCAGCGCAGAACAAGAAGAGGAATTCGTCCAAGAAGTGAAACAGAAGAGACATCATGTCATCGCCCCGTGCCTCAATCGTTTGGCCCCACTTGAGTTCGACGTATTCAATTTCAGTTATGTACCCAAACATGGACATGGCACATTGTTCAAAGGCCTCCTGAAGAGTGTCACCCCACGCATGCAACCTGTCAACAAGACGTCTTGATTGAAAATTTGAGCTATACAAAGTACAATGTTCAAGTTAGTTTAGTTTTACGTTCCTCATTTTCTAATTTTTTCTTGGTTTCGACCGTTGTTTATTTACATGCTCGGCAGCCGTGCCCAGTTGCCCCCTTTTTAGTGTTTACTCCAAGAAGCGATTTGTACCAGACGCTTCACGATTATCATCACAGTTAACAGCTCAGGGTCGATATCGCAATAGCTGCCACTCTAAAACTCTACCATTGTACGCTAAATGCTGCAATAATTTTGTCACTCAGCGGCGTAACGAATTTTGCCTTTACTGAATCCACTGGTTTCCGACTTGGCATGTATGACCATCTCAAGATCCAATCACCTGCAGGCTGGCTCGGCTGCTTTGACACTTGCTGTTGGAACGATAGTGTAAATCTTCCACCATCCCAGCACAAACTATTTCCCCGCAGCACTGGTTTTAATTGCGATCTGGCCGGCGCAATCTCAGAACATTATTCCCATTTTAATTTTTAAGAAGATTAGTTTCTTTCTCATTTAAGTTCACAATTTTGTTTGGTTACACTTTTTATTTAATCCAATTTGTTTTCTTTCGAAGCCAATTTTATACTCCTCTTATTTTCCATTCCTTATGTTTGAAAGTATCTAAACACGAACATACAGTGTTATTATAATGTAAATGTCAACTGTTACTAAATTACGTGATTCACTAGTGGTTCATCTCCCTTCCTCCCTCCAGGATCAATTCTCTCACTCCACCTTAATAGCTTTCTGTAAGGCTTAAACACTGGGGTTTTCACATCAAAAGTCTTTACAAGTCTCACACTACCCACTTCTTCCCTCATTCCTCTGACTCTAATTTTCCACCTTAAATTCCTCGAATAAAGAATGTTTGCAGAAAGGTAAAAGCGGCATTGCAGCCAGTTGATCACATCGTGCAGGAACATGTTGAAAATAAAGCGACTTACTGAACATCTGCTGTGTGGTCCAAATCTGAAACAGACACATTTAACTTAGCACATTAGTAAATCTAAGTTGATCAGTCACATTGACCATCAAATGTCAACAGGCGATTCAGCATTTTGAAATAACTTTCTATGCAGCTCTCTTTGTTAGCCAGTTCCTGCAATAAAGCAGTCACTTAAAGGCGAAACTTATTGATACAACATAATTAAAATTTCACTCAACAACCACACTTTTACACATAAATTTGAATCCTTTTGACTAATTATGATTGTATAAATAAATAATTTAGAGCAAATGCTTTAACTTATGCTTTACCAACAAATAACGAATAAAATATATGTTCAAGACAATGAATTTCATAGTGGGGCCTACTATACATGTCTTAGATTTCATTTATAAGTTTTTTTTTACATTTTTCTTAATATAAAGAACTATACATGTCTTAGATTTCATTTATAAGTTTTTTTTTACATTTTTCTTAATATAAAGAACTATACATGTCTTAGATTTCATTTATAAGTTTTTTTTTACATTTTTCTTAATATAAAGAGAGCAAAGAATAATACAGCATAGAATGATGGACTTAATATGTGCTCGGTAAAACGTCGAAGAAAATAATGAGCTATATCTAAAAAGCCTAGGTGACGCCATATAACTCCTGAATGTAAGTTACTTACGATGATGCATGAACCCACCAAAGAAAGGGCTGAAGAAGAAACCATAACGAAGCCAGCATATAACTCCTTAATGTCTGTTCCTTAAAAACCATTGCAACACCACACGTAACAGAAGGTGGATTTTCTTTATTTAATAGCTAATTGGTAGTATATTGATGAATGCGCATTCGTAAAAATATCTAGGCACAAATATGAGCAGAACCCTCGTTTAATAGAGATACAATTTCAGACGTTAAAAACATGTTCACCTTACATTCGTATTTTTTCTCAGGGATTTCTAGATCGTCGGGAATGTCCGTTGCATTCTCATCCATCTTCGAACGAACTTTAGAAACTAACTTAGCAGCAGAAGTTCACATCAAACGAATAGGTTAAACCGAAATAAACACTTCTTACTATAAATCTAGAATTATGAAGTGTCAAAAACGAGCCGGAAAAGTGGAACCGAGTTGTAAAGACTCAAACTGCACGGGTAGTGCCGGAGAATAGTGAAGTCAAGGGCTTATTAAAGATAATACCCTACTCTTCTCTTTTAATACTTTCTGTGCGTTGTGAAATGAACAGATCGTCGCTGATCCACGTTCGTTCTGCTATACCACTGATATTCTGTAAATGATAAACTTTGATGAAGAAAAGCGACGTCAGAGATGATGAGGCATGACGTTTCGTGTAGTTCTTTACGGTCCAATAACAGTATTGTGCTTTGTTACCGACACATTTAATTTTTGGGAGTGCATGTGTGTCGATGAAATGCTCTTCCGAGTAGAAAAACTCTTTCATAGATAACGACATGAAAGGTCTGTGAGTGTTCCTGAACCCTTGGAGAGAGTTATATCAGTCGACGTCTCAATGCTCTCTACTGACAGGTTGTGTGCAGACAATCTGGAAATTTAGAGCTAATGACCCACCTAAGCTGCAGCGAAATATATTTGCGTTAGAAGCTTATTGTGACTAGTGGGGCCTCGCAGTCAAGCTAGAAAATGTTAACCTATTAATATTTCAAAACACGGAAAGACAGCTTGGACCGAGAAATGCGAATATAAGAGTTAGATTATTGAGATTGTTGCGGAGTATGTGTATTGGACCTAACAGTGACCCATTTGTATACTTACATGATGTTGCAATGAACTTTATCCCCGCCCTCGAAAAGCAGGCCTGGAAATAAAGATCAACCTACCACATAAGATTATAGGAGGGACAGGAGCTACATCATGGTGGTCAGCACTGTGGACCCCAATGGAGGGCCGCCAATAATTATGGAGATGTGGGACCTTCGACTAGCTCAACTATTTGTTGGTAGCCAATAGTTATGGCTCCCAGTTCCTCACATCCAGCATGAATAATGAGGGGACGCTCATTTATGCGTCATTAAATCGCAAACCTTCAAATTAGGCGTGGGAAATGTGAAAGATTCACTCCACAATCCATTCGGTTTTGAATGAAGAAAAGTTGGAGCGAAAGCTGCTCAGTCATGAATTTGCTCAACGATTAGAACAGGATTCATAGTGAAGGAGTAAGCACGTGGACGAAGAATTACTGCAAGATGGAAAAAATGGCGAATAGTTGCAAAATAAGTCCCAATGAGAGCTTAATGATTCTAGAGAGTCTTTCGCATTTAAGAAAATAATAGGGTATACGCCATAGCGATGTTTTACAAAAACATCGCTATTCACAAAGTATCGATGTTTTCATATCAGTGAACATATCGGCCAAGTTGGCATATGTTTGTCGAGGGCTGTGATGGTGATGTTGTAACAGGGAGTTGAGGGGAAATAGGGCTAATCGATTGACTGGAATCGATTCTGAGAGAGGAAGTGACTGTTATCACAAACAGCTGACTCTGAGTCCCCGCTGCACCTCCCCTCGACGACGGCACTGCTTACGTGTGTGCGGCTTCTTTCCAACGTCGTCATCTCTCCCCTCTCTTCTCTTCCTCCCTCTTTCATAGCGAACGTTCCGATGTCTCGACGTGTTGGCGAGCTCCGGACGGATCGGATAAAAAATACGAAAATCTGTCGCCCGTCGTTGACATTCGCGAGTTAAAACTTAATCGCGTTCCTCCGCTCAGTCGCGATCCGTTCCGCTCGCCGGTCGTTCTGTTTTTGTTTCCCTCGTCCTCCGATTTTCGATCCGCTCGTCGTCGAACACTCCCCCTCCGACCCGCGGATGTTTGCCGATTCGTCGAAAGCCGCTCGTTCGATGTGAGACGAACCAACAGTTTCTTGGGTCTTTTCATCGGATATAAAAAGGTTGGTGCACTTTTTTCTTTTAAGACAAAATCCGCATTTCCAGGTTGACGAGAAGAGACGGATCCTTCGAATCGGAGCTCACCTCTGCCCGCCGCCTCCGACTTCGAGCGTGAGACCGCAAAACCGTTCGTTTTTCGGCAGTCGTTGCGAACAGCTGGAGAAAACCTCAATTTCCGAAAGGAACCAGTTCGCTTAATAAGTTCACTAATTTGTTTATTCCAATATCCTTTAAACTGACTCCTTTGAATTTCGTTTATGTTCGATTTGTACGAGGTGCCTGGAAAAGCAATGGGAGGACTGTGACGTGTCCAACGTAAATTTGGCGCTGGGACCCTCAAAGTGAACTAGAAAACTATTTTGACGTCACGATGTGATTTAGATCTGCCGAGCCCCTTCAATCGGTGTCGCATTTCAGTATCACACGATGCTCTGATGTGAGTTCGTCATTTTATTTATACAAGCCCGGTTTAACGTGCACATAGTGCGCGTGGAATAAAAAATAAAATAAAATTTCGAAGGAAACGCCGACTTAGGTTACAATATGACCTCATCACTGTGAAATGGTGACTCACGAGTTACATTAATGTGTAATTCGAATTGTTTAAGAAGATCTCATAACTGTTTCTGATTAGTATCTTGAACTAGTGGTGTTGTCTTGAGGCCCAGTGATTCAGTATGCCCTTCCTTCCCACTACATACCGATCCAAGGGCCTAGGCTTAACAAAGTGAGATTTGTCAGACATTCAGGATTTAGTTTGATAGCTCTACGTAGTTGAAAGGAAAGTTGTGTTATCTGCTGGTTAAAAAAGTTTGAGTTTCCTTTGAATCTTGACGTCCCAAAGGCTTCTGATACGACAAACATCATGCCGGAAAACTGTGTCTATGAGCGCGAATGAGAGAAAACAGGTAAACGATTCGGCTCAAAGTAAATCACTACGAGATGCCTAAATAATGGTATTAGAAAAATCCGCCCTAAACCAACTATAGTCATGATAGCGGTCATAATACTAAATTTTTTTTAAACGGCGTTAACAATTTTGATTACATTGTTTGATAGGACAGCTACAAACAACCTGAGAATATCATAAAATTCCCATCTGTGGGGAAATGACGACATCAGCACAATAAATTACCGAACATTTCGACGAAAATGGATTTTTAGCGCAGTTTTTTCCTTTTAAACTCCGCTCAAATGTTAACAGAATCATCTGAAAAATCGTTGCCATATTCCGATCAAGTACCTATACGATGAACGTTTGATAGCGCTCAAAAGGTATACGGGAGCTACACTAGAAATTCCAGAACACAGTTTTATCCGCCAGAATTTTGACCCACATCGTTTCACGTACTACTATTTCTCATAGTTTTACCTGATTATTCCAAAACGGTGAAATATTATAAAATACTTCTCAAAATCACGTAGACAGCCTCTCAAATCACTTCTGAACTGATTGTTCGTTAATGGTCGCGGCATAAGTAGGAGCAGCACAATACATTTCAGAACCATAAGCGCTTCACGCTATCCTGTAGAACGTTGTTGTAAACAGAATGAAAAACAGATTCGTTGCTTGAATCAAAAGGATTGCTGAATGCACGTGAGGCCTAGGAAAGTTGTGTGATGCGTCGCACCAGATATTTAATCGATAATTCCAGAACAGAAAACACCATCCCTCTTAAAAAAAAAGTATTAACGGGCTCATGAATTAGCTGTGCGCTGATTTCTCAATAATGGTCTGGGCATGAGAAGGGGCAACTCAGTAATGTTCATGTCCAACATCATCCAACCGTCTTGTATTTCAAGAGCCCCGATTGAAAACGGTTGAACACGATCCTTCACGTAGGTAGTCTTCCAACCCCCCCCCCCTAGGCGCTCAATAAGAGCAGCATAATAAATTACGAAACCTAAAACATCACGTAGAAAGTTGTTATAAACTGAATGAAAAACAGAAATGATTAGCTTCGCGTGTCACGAAAAAACAGAATGAACAGGAAAGGAACAGAAAAGTTGTACGATGCGTCGCACCTGATTTTGTTTGAAATCCCATTTGGTATCTAGTTGTGCCCGCCATCTCGGCAATCCGATCGGACGAAGCCCATGGTTGTTATCGGTTAAAAAATTGTTAAAAAAATTAACGACACGCAGTATAACGCGGGAACTACAGCGGAAGTCGTTTCGTCGTTAGTACTCCCTCCCGTCTCATTAAAACCACCCGCCCGCTCGCCTCGCAACACCGCCCACTCGCCTCGCAACGGGTTCGCTGGAAGCCCCCGTTTATGGGCGCCTGGCACTGGGGGATATTTAGTTTCCATAGTTCCATTGTAGTCAGCTCATGTTTCGTATGGTTTACTAGTATTTATCGATGCTGAATCGAATGGAATGGGTCTCGGAGCAGTAATACTAGGTCAAGCTGTTCATGAGAATAATAAACCATTGTGTAATAATTTGCAGAGTTTTTCTTTTTTCTCAAAAGCGGCTCTAACGATACGCGTTTTGTATAATTAGCTCCAGATTACACAACAGTACTAGACAATTTTCATGACGTTCATATCGTAATCCCGCTTGCGCTCCCCAAATATCAAAGTGATAGTACAATAAACTGCCAGTACGTAAAAATAATGGCCATAAGATAGTCGAGGGCAGCCTCAAAAATTCGGGAATTCAAACATGCATTTTTTTTTGCAAACCATTTCCACAGTAGTTGTCTCCCTAATTGCAGAGCATCCCAACGAAATTTTATCAACGGTACCATAAATAATCTATACGCTAATTTTCAAATTGTGGTGATGGCATAAGTAGCAGCAGTCCAATAAGTTCCGTAACTTTGAGCTAAAGACAGAAAAATGTCTGAATGTACGTAAGAATGAAAAAAAAGTCCCTTGCGTTGCTTTAGGAGCTTGCTTGGCACCTCTGAAAACAGACGTTGAATATCTCGTTGGTTTATGCGTTCTACTAATATATTTGGGGCTAGCTTTCTTCTGAGCTTGTTAATTGACATTTTGTTGGTTGTTTTTTTTACCTGCTACGTTTAATGTCCATTCTTAAAACAATTTTCATTTTATCAATATCCTTGTAGTGAGGGTAGTTTTGCCACATAATACACCGATACATGCAGGTTATGTTCGGTGTAAGCCAGAGGGACTTTTTAAAAAGCAAACCTTTATGTACACAGTTTAAAACACTACAAATGTGACTTGAGATTGAGATGAAAGAGGACTGAGCCACAGCGGTTCTGCCACAACTACTTATAGCCTTTGGATCGTTGACTGAGCAGATTGCCTGTGGGGCCATGTAGTCAGCATTACGTTACAATGTAACTTACATTTAATGTTATTGATTGGGAAAACGTCTAATCTTCTGCAGAGCAGTAGGAAAATGTGGTCATTCCTCTTATATGCGAATTTCTTCATTCTCACGACGATTTTGGTTGGAAACGGGTTGCGAAATGCCCATTCCACGGCATTAACGCGACGTCCAAACATATCGACCATGTTATTCAATGTACGTTGAGCGTTTCGACTGCTCAGTCAAATACAACTTAAATAATTCTCCCGTCCACCCACATGACGATCTAATCGCCCGTCATGGTTTTCCCACGAGTCAAGACTTCACTACTCATTTATTCTAAGACCCAGTAAAACTGTGCGGCCAAACATCTGTCACTTGTGTATTGAACTTTCTTTCAACATTTCGTTACAGGCCGAACACTTAAGATAATGCTACTTTCCACAGCCCACGTACTTCCTTGAGCTGGTCACATGCGAGCTACTCTCGTCTTGGAATGCCCCTCGCCCTATAGTTGCTCAATCATTACAACTTCGTTCACTCATTCAATTCAGTTCACTCTCAGTTACTCGCTTTCATTCTCTCTTATGTGTTTAGTACAGTTCAGTTCACTCCCATTTTATACTATCCGTGGATTAAGCTTTTATTCTCTCTTTTGTGTTACCATGAACTTTCGCGTGAGTATACCTAAATATCTCATAACCAGTGCCCCACACAACACAGTTATCTCTCATCTTACGTTCGTTTCTACATTTTGTCGCCTCCATTTAATTGCCATTCTCTCTCTCTCTCGTACAATAAACGTTTGATCCTCCGGGCCAAAGAATTTCAAGTTAATCATTTTCCTACAACCAGGACCAAAAATAAATAGCGTCGTTTCAACCCCCCCCCCCCCTCAAACATACTCGCCAAGCTCTCATACTAGAATTATATGATTCCCGTGATGCAGTGTTTTATGTGTTTGATTTGCGAAAACTCGAGACAAGTTGCAGTCCGTGTAAGTTGATCTCACGATTGCCTATTTTAGTCACGTGAGTATTTAATATGAATGAAGGATTTGTCTCCGTATTGTGTGAACGTTTCTAGATGAAAAGAGTGAACTGTATGAGAGTAGAGCACACTGGGACTAACTGTGCGAACAAACTAGGTCAGATTGACCAAGGAAGAGAGCGTCAAGGCGAGTGGTTGGAGAAGTATGGACCGGGTTAAAGTAAAGCTAGTGAAGAATTGAAAAACCTTGTATGGAGTTCTGGGAAATATCACTATCTTTGTGTTCTTACCTAGCTTGGAATATTCGAAGAAATGAGTGATTGTCAAGAGTCAGACGGTAGTTTTGAGTGACTGGTAAAAACCCAGAGGTCTGAGTAGCTCCTCAACCTCGATCACATCTCGCATTGTGCAGTATATATATATTAACTATTTGATGGCACCCTGTGTATCGGGAATACATTAAATACGTCGAGCCGTGGCCTGAATTAATAGACATTTATATTACTCAAATATACGTCCTCGAACACCGGTGAAAAACTGAATATAATTTGCGTACCATATGGGAATTAATAGACCAATATTTTATAAACAACTGAAGGAGGCAGTAATATTTTCGACACTGGTTAAATTGTTCATTCTGAACAATAAACCTATTTTTTCAGTCAGGAAAATGTTTTTACTACCCCCTTTCAAAATTTGGCACTTAAAATTTCAAGGCATAGGGATTCCAAATCTGCATTTTTTGCCTTTTAAGGTGGTCAACAAAAGCCGTTCTTTCGCACTAAAATCCCATTTGTTATCTAGTTGTGCCTGGCTGCTCAGGAATCTGATCGGTAGAAACGCATCGTTGGTATCGGCAAAAAATGGTTAAAATTGAATACGCCTAGCTGTGCAAGAGAATAGTTAAACCGTTGTTTACTAATTTTAGGCGTTCTTCTGAATAATATTACAAAACCTCTTTTCGCTTCATCATTGGCCTATTCCTCAGTTCACTGCCCAGGCGCTCATATGTGCGTGATACGCAGCCGGGAAGTGACCGAGTGTGTCGAATTGAAGAAAAAGGGAGGTCATGAGTTTGGGAGGGGAAGGAAAACCTATTGGAAAATTTTAGTTTTGTGAGGTATTCGTGATCAAGCCGTAAGAGGAAAATAAAGGTCCAGTGTACCTGTCCATCACCAAACCACCACTACCCATATGTCTTGGTAAGCCACCGTTTTAATGGTGCTGCTCTTGTAATCTGGCAGCTTCCGAAAAATAAATGAGGCGTCTTAATTTGTTTGGAGGTCATAGTGTGTGTGGGGGGGGATTCATGAGCCCGTTTACCTAGAATATGCAACTGGGTTTCATAATAGGGTAAAATAGTCAGACAGACACTACTACACATGGTTCATTTGGTTGGAAAATTTGCTTGAACTATGGGGGAAAAAATGGTTTTTGCTGTGTCGCTTCAGCAATTTTCGCGTTGGTGAACATTTCTTATCGCAGCAAAATTGTTCGGTACTTGTATACAAAACGTGTTATTACGAAAATTGTTAACGCCGCCTGGAAAATGAAAAAAATATTTGATTCACGATAATAATCGCCTCTCCAAACGTCGTTTTGACTGCTTATATCCACGCGCAGGTGAAGTATGAAATTAGGGGGTGATCTGGTACAGCCGTTTTATCATAATCGTGTTGACAAACACTCGCTGACCGACAATGTTCCCCAAGGACTCCGGAATGTTAAGATTTGAAGACGAATGAAAAGTTTGTCTGTCAATTACGTAACTTTCCTTCGTAGTATCGTGATGAATCCACCTACCAATTAAATTCGCCGAGCTAATGAAAGGGGTCTCCAGCTGCCACGCCATCCTGCTAAACTGAACCAGCGCCATTCAATTCCAGTCCATTTATCCCTCCGATACACAGTACCTCGACTACCAGGGAAACGTGGAAAAAAGTCTTATTGGAAATTTTTCATAATCCTTTTTTTCGTAGTACTCAAATTTGGAGTCGATGACCGATTTTAGACGAAGGAAACATTAAAAGGACATTTTCAGACGAAAAATAATATTTCGTTCCCATTATTAGTAACTAATACAGGAAGCATGAGAGTTACTTTGAGAAAGTAACCAATTAGGTATCACAGAAGTACCTAACCACACTCTGCTAACGGTTTCATTTGTCTTTCCATTCTGGTACTTGACAATTTATTCTTCCACAATTGAGCCCTTGTTCTCATCTGGCCTTGTGCAACTCCTGTAATGTCGAGTTCTCAATGGTACAAAGCTGTCGAACGGCAACTACTACCATCATTTTCGAGAAACGCAGTTTGTAGGCGACACTGTTTTCTCCTGTCATCCTGACGGTTGATATTCATGCTCTATTTCCATACGCAACTCTCAGTGACACGTTGACTAACAATCCTACTACTTCCTAGTTGGCATTTGCCCAACTCTTGGGCTTCTCCTTAATCCTTCCATTAACGAAAGTATGAATATTCTCAGCCTCGAACGTGCGTCGTACAATCTTCGAACTCGAATATAGTATCGACTGTTACTTTCGATTTCTGCTGAGGGATCGGATGGAACAGCTCTTTAAATAGAAAACTGCGCCGATTTTGGGCAAATATTAGCAATTCGTTAAATGTAGAGATCTCATTAGGCGTCAGAAACAAAGAGGACTAGCAGCAGTGGTATAGTGTCGAGACATTTATAACATTATAATGATGCTTTTTGTCCTTGGAAACGTTACGCTTCGTTGCAGCAGGCGGGAGTGATGATGAAATAGGGGGTGTGGGGTCGACATCGTGCATAGCTGTTAGATTTTTATATGATTTAAAGATATTGATTAGTTGATTAGTGAAACTACGTCGATTTTGTTACAGCATGAAATAAAATGTCGAGGAAAAGGTGTCGGGAGAATTCTGAAGAATTGGTGGCTACCAACTCCTCACCAGTTGCCTCAGTTTCTATGTTCAAGGTGAGTTGTTTAATTATTAATGATTGGACAGTTTATGAACAACATTTAAACAAAAAACATCGCGTTGAAGTTTGGAGATGTCATCACTTCCGAGGGTTTTTGGGGCAGAAGGTCACATTGCACCACCACTGCTGCTTGTTACACCAAGAGAGAAAGAGAGGGACAGAGAGATTGATTGATTTTTACCAGAGAGATTGATTGAAAGATTTTATTTGTACCTCATTGAGGGATTAGGACCATGAGGCTCCTCTCCCCTGGAACTCATTAGTCAGAAAATCTCGGGTAATCAAACATTTACGTCGTTCCATCGACAAAAGGCTAAAATACAAGACACGCTTTTCCAAAACAATTAAAAAACCAGGAATAAATAAACAAAGCCAAACAATTAATTGCAGTCCATAATTCAAATGAGTTCGCTGCGTTTAGTATCCTTGAATTAGTTTCGTTTTATACTTGAAACACTTGACTGGATGAGATCGAACTTGTTTGCGTGACTATTGGACAAAAAGAGACGAATGAGTGATTTATTTATTGACCAGGGAGAATTAGGGCCAGTAGGCCCTCTCTTCCATTCTCCCTGGAGAACAAGTGGTATAACATTTCCTCTCGGGCACACAAATAAATTTTAACAATTTTCTAATATAAACATAGTCTGAACGCACTCACTAACAACGTGCGAAGTAACTACTACATTCATGCAAAATAAACTGCTTTCATTCTAAATAAATTGATAACACTCAAAGTTTGTACAAATTCACACACTATTTATACCAGTTGGTTGAGCGAGAGCATGAGCAAGCAAAAACAGGCACCGAATTTCGTGCAGCGTGTGAGTGTAGTCCATGCACGGCTGGGTCTCATCAGGATTAGGTTTGGGAGTAAGTGCGCCCTAAAGACGTGTAGCTGTGTCTGGAGCTTTGAAGACCTTATAGAGAGGTTAGTAATGGCCCACCCAGCTTACGACCAAAGTGGCTCCTCTGTTTTGCTCAAACCCAACGTAAAAGCACACCTTTGCGGACTCAGGACGTCCACTGCATTTATGCTGTAATCTCGAGTGGAGCTCACTAAGTTGCCAAGGCGCACTCCGAATATATATGTTGACTTGAGGCCCTAATTAAATATCGTTTGATTTACTATGTCATTCGCTGGTATCCCTGCTTAACATTGTCGGAATGTAGGGAAACAAAATATTTATAATTGTTGCTTAATCAGAGTGCCATTTATCGTACTTGGGTTCTTGGAAGATCGTTATAGATTGAAATATTCATATCTGAGAGCTTGATGGTAGAACTTGTAACGTGACTCAGATGGTATCACACAACAAAACCTTACGTCTCCAATATTTTTTGCCGAACGATAGCTTTTGAATTGCCTTGTGTTCTGAAGGAGTGTTGGAAAAAGTTACGTAGACGAAGCAATCTGAGCGATCTGGTCTTAAATTGTTCCGTTAAAACTTGTTATTGCCCATTGTTACATCGTTGAGTCCACTACGCTCAGTTTCTGCTTTGATTGCTAACAATGGTATTCGTTTCTGCGAAGAATGAAACGTTTCATTTGTACAAAAGTTGAACGAAACATCTGGTGTGAAGCATCACAAAACTGAGCAGGGGGCTGCTCATAGCTTTCCTCTGATTTCTTCCTCGCGTGTTGCTTGTTGTAGTGTCTGATGGCTGCGTAGATTAGAGGTCAGGTGTCCTCGTTTGGTCAGTTCTTCCCCCTTTGTAGTCAGCTGGAGAGGCCTCTATTAGAGTTTTGCTTGAAGCTTTTTGCTAAATGTTGAAGTCAGCCCAGGAGTTCCCAATAATTTTGATGAGGAGGTAACAGAGGTATAACTGGCTGTAGAAGCCCATCGCTGTTCTCTTCATTTGGCTCTCAGGCAGGTGTAACTGCAATAACCAACAACTTTCCAATGGACTTTTGGAACATATTGTACTGCAACAAGTTTCTTACTCACAGCAAAACACCTGGTCTGTTATGAAGAAGAAATTTGGAAAGAATAGTATATTTCCGTTCCCATTTATAATCCCGGAGGAAATTTGCTACTTCTTTTCAAATTCATATTTTATAATGGATTTCCACTGGAAGCAGATATCGTAACTTGTTCAGTGAACCTTCATTGCAATGGGTAAGTGAGGCTGTGGCAGTTGTGAAGCCATGCCTACTTGAAGTGATTTGGTAAAGCTACTTTCTCACTCTTGCATTTAAAATCGCTTTTACAGTCTTATCATCCCCACCCCACTCTATACTTTCTTAGAGGCATTATGAAAAAATCGTTAAACCCCAATGCAAACTATGTAGTAGTGTACCTTGTCTACTGTACCTTCACGGCCACTCCCTCAGTGGGGCGGATTTGCGTGACTAGTCAAAAAGTCACAGAGGGCTTATGCTAAGAGGTTGCATTAGACTGTAAGGACCTCTACTGGGGTAAAGCACCGCCAATACATGAGATAAGACCCAGCCTTTTGATGGTGACCAGGAACAAACAATACATAAAAAAGTGAACAAACTATAAACTTATGAGAATAAGTGATACCCATCATCGTAGGTGGTGTAGCATAGACGACAGCACCTCCTACTATATCTTGGCTCAATGCTAGAGACTTGATAGGGAGCGAGTTTTGTTCTTTGGAACAACCTGACAATCCCAAGGGTAAGTAACACAGAAGAATCATGCAAGGCGTGCCTGGCTACCCTGAGGCAGCCTGGGCTCCAGTGAATTATTAGGACTGGCACAATAAGGTCGTGGTACTTAGCCTAGAAAAAAAGACCGTCAGAGTTCAATAATAAAGTAATATCCAGTAGTATAGTAGTATCCACTCAAACATTACTTCCTCAAACATTACTTGGGGCCACAGCAAGAAATGACATCAAAGTTGAAAAATCAATTCTTAAAGTTCCGTCCTTCTCTCCCCCCCCCTCCTCCCACAACTGTACTCCCCATTAATTTTGGAATACTATCGATAGTTAGGACTCATCCACACCTTCATTAATGTTGCATAATTTTCGAGTTGATCTCGTCTCTATATTTTTATGATGATGAATCCATGAAGTTGTTAAATGGGTTTAAGGGGTGTATGAAGTTGAAGATGAAGAAAACCTCTGAGAAAATACTGGTTTTCAAAAACATATTAGAAGACACAAAAAGTATCGTACGTCAATAATTAATTTGAGTAGAACGTAGAATTGTTCTAGTTACTAAAACGGTTGACGACAGTAGATCAAGATATTAGTGAAGGACTGAAAAGGCTAGGATACATCAAACGGTTAATCGAGCTCTCTTGATAACCGTAGGACCGTTCCCTTTGAAGTAAATCATCTGGTCGCCCAGTTGAGGCTTCAAAATCAATCGCGTCTCGATATTTTACATGAAAGGATGTTGTCGGTTGTGTCTACACACGTTTCAAAGATGTCTTCAACTGGAGGTAGAAAATGAATTTCAGGTCTCTGAAACATAACCCTCCTCAGTCCCACGTTCATTCATGGCTTTAGTTACCGGTTCATTTGAACTTGGTATATAACACATCCACAACTTTTACGTAGAAAGTAGTAGCGCTTCAAGTTCCGGAATTTATTAAGGTGCTCCTACTCATTAATAAGTAGTCAGTGCACAGCTGATTTATGAGCTGTTAGCACAATATTTTCTAACTGTTTTGGGAATTATCGGGTAAAAACTGGGAAATGGTGGTAGTGGTTTGAATTCCGGAATTCAAATTATTTTATGGGCGTTACTAAATTCTCATCGTATAGGTATGTTATTGGACTATCACCCTAATTTTTCTGAGAATGAAGCTTACATTCAAGTTGTGCGGCAAGTATCAGTGTGATCTAATATTTGACGCTTTTGCTATCGACCATTCTCTCGCTTCCCTGCTAACGACTCGTTTGATGTGCCCCCTGCCAGTCCCTTCATGCATTGGTCTTCGTACAAGTTATCAACAATCAAAACCCTTGTAAAGCTATTATTAGAAATACCTCAGTTAAGGAGTTGTGACGTATTGTTGAGGATGGTTGTATTAGAATCACTCCCTGTGTTCTCTTTCACTTGGAAACAAGTTGGTTAAAATAGTTAGCTGCCGTCTGTAAACGCTGTTGCTCCTCTTGAAGGAATCTCGACCGTATTACTCATGAAATCTAAAAATTGCTTATCACACTTTTTGGGCTATGACACGTAAAAATTGAGTTCATGAAGATTTGAGTGCTCGTTTGAGAGGTGAATTACCGAGGGTGGTGGTGGGGGTTTCCCTCAATCTCACTTTTATTGAGTCAGGTTTGTATTTCACGGTCGAATGACGATATCAGATTGTGTGGAGCACACAAACCCCGTGCAGTAGAGCAGAACCTCTTCCCATTTCAGCGGCCCCTCAATTGGCTCAATGCAATCAGTTTGGCTTGTCGTCGAATTGCTGTCTCACAATTGGCGGCCTCTCAAAACCCTCCGACAATATCCTGATCAGAACAAATTTAACCGAAATATAACTAACTCTTCCGGAGGACGTCGGAAGGACAGGTTGCGGATTTGCTCGGAAAATATGAAACCGGTGATCGGTCGGTCAGACAGCCGGTATTATTATGTTGAGAAGGGGACAACCTAAAACAGAGGAAACGTAAGTTGTTGGAAATTATGTTCCTTCTCAGATAAGTCCGATAAACTCAAAATATACCACTGAAAACATCTTGTGCGACGCATCACATCTCATTTCTCAGACCCACGGACTTGCAGTGATTTTCATCACTCTACCCACTAGTTCTATCGGTATTTGTCTCGGTTCGTGTGAACCTTAAACCTGAATGACATTGAAATTCTACACGGATCCTGGTAATTCTTAACGTTCATAAATTTGTTGCAGTGCCCCTATTTATTTCACGACCTTTATTGAATAACCAGTGTATAGGTAGTTTACAGGACGTGATTTCTTGGGAACTTTTGTATTTACGGTGTTGGACATATACCGAGAACAATGCGAAAACAAGTATTGTAAGTCTCGTGAGATGTTCCGTAAGTAGTTTTTAACCGTTATTAAACTTCGTAACTTCGTTCGTTAGTGTCATAGGACTGCCAACACATTAGAGGGATTTGCAAATGATAACCACACTGAAATCGTTCTTGGTCGACATTTTTTATAGTTCATTGCGCTGCTCTCATAGTTTTTCCTCGGACAAAAATATTATGGGCTGTCATTTAAAATTTAAACAAAATCGTTTGAGTCGTTTTAGAGAATAACAAACTTCGATATTAAAATCGATACTCATACCCCTATTTCGGTATCCTTTGATTAGGTTCTGCCATTTTTCTCAATTTTTTTTCCTAACTCCACGTCTTTTTTCATGAAATCGCTTACATTATGGTAATTCATTGTATGAAGTGGATAATTAATTAGGAGCAATACAATAGACTTTGTAGTATTAGTTATTATTATTATCGAACGGGATAACCTCTGCCTCCACTGATTCCCAGGCTGTCACAGGAGGTACGCCTTGCAAAAATCTTCTTCGTTGCTTAACCTTGGAATTCAAGTATCTGCTGCTCGGCTAGAACACGTTAGGGAGTCTCCTCATCTGTATTACACCATTTGCAGGGGGCGATGTTGCATATACCCATAACATACATGTTTGTTCATTTTGATGCGTGATGATTACCTCTAATTCGTTAGTCTTTCCTTTCCATCCTCAAAAGGCCAGGTTTTATCTCGTTGTCTCGTCTTACTACTCTCAATAAGGAAATCGGTCGTATACTTGTAGATACAATAGACTGAATCGAGTCAGCGCCTTGCAGGACGCCTGACTATCAGTCGTTATGTTGATAGTTTTATTGTTATGTTCTTATTCGGCATCATAACACTCCTAGCGATAATAGCATAAATCTCCGCTTGAAAAAGTGTTGGCCCGGCCCTTAGTAGGTCCCGTTGCTACCCTCAATTACTATACTCTGCTTTGAGTTTTCACAAACCTTAAATGAGATGAGAGAGGAATGTAATGTACGGAAAAACACTGACTGAAAAAATAAGCACTAGAGTTCGCGAGAGAGTGAGTTCAAAGTAGTGTGTACATGTATATAAAACACCCACGTATCTCCAGATTGTCCAGAAACTGTAGTAGACGCGCAAGAAGTGAATTGTTAAAAAGTGGAGAAAAACTGCCTTAGTGGGGTTGATTGACGAATGATTGATAACCGAAGTGTGACGGGACTTTGACGGAAACTTTTTGGAAACTGCATTCGGATCGAGAAACCCTTGGGAAAATACGTAAGGAACGAACGGCAAATTTCAAATTTGTTTTTGGCTTGTACAAAACTGCCATATTTAATTCAGAGACTCAGTCACAGTGCTTGAAGCTGACGAATATTCTACAGGATTAATTCCACTTGGCGTGACGACATGATTCCATTCAAATAAATATCACAAAAATTTCTGCAGCCTCACGTACTTACTTCCTTACTTACGTGCCTTACTTCGGCATTTTCATGGCTTTACTACCAATCCAATCAATTTTTCACTCTTCATTTTTTAAAATGGTGTTTTTCGGGCTTAGGAGCCCTTGAAACTTAAGAATTAGAAGATAGCTGAAACATTTTTTTCAGCCGGTTATTTAATTTTCCATCCTACTGCGTGTATCCAAGGAAGGTTAAAACATTGGTTTGAGGCGATTGGGGCCTGATTTGTACGATCAGGCCCCAATCGCCTCAAACCGAAATATTGCTTAATTTGTGTTAATCGCCATGCTGCAAGCGTTAAAAACGCCATTTTTGTCATCTGCGTGAGATGGGAATCCCTCGGATCATTTCGTCTAATAAAAGGATCTTGGCCTGCCATTGTACGTACTGTCTTGTTTGAGAACCAATATTTCTGCCCGTCTCGATCTACTATCCTCAAGACTGGAATGTTCCCGTGCCCAGTTCACAGGTTCCCTGTATGGCGGATGCATCCATTTCTGCATTATGTCGTGTCGTCAGATAATGGGGTAACGTGGGAACTGACGGTGTACGAGACTAACTTATGTGGCTCGGCTTGTGAAAGCTGTGGGATCGGTCTCTAATTGGCCCCTAAATTTAAGTTTGTCGAGTGCATTGCTCTCCTGTCTCGCGCTTTCTCATCATATTCAATAGCTAAGCTATTTTCAAATGTTATACACATTACAGAGTTGTATTGGAACGAAACACTAGGAGGGTGAGCGCAGCTCAGTCGTTGTCGACCGATTTCAACAGGCTTGCTGATAATGCGTTACGTTATTTCTATAATTTGACAACCTTATTTCGAACGCTCCGAACGGCCCATACAAACACGGAAAAAGGTGATCGGCCTGAAGGGATTATCTTGGCCCCCTGCATAAGATTACGCTCCAGTTAGAAAAGATAACGTTATTTTCTTAGGCTGTAGGGCCGAACCAAAAAATTGTGAGAATTAACAACGAAACTGACCTGTAATTCTCCGGAGTGAAGATAAAATGGCACCAGTTGAATTTATGGCAGTCAACTAACAAAGTTCGAGTGTTCTTTTTTTCCAACTGCCGAAGATGGGGAAGCGCCAGAAGTTAAAACTCCTCTTTCGAGTGAGTGTGGCAAACAATACTGAAATAATTAGTTTTTAGATAGACCCAGATCAGTATCTGTTTGATATGCACATCACTCAATCCAGCGTGGGCGGTTTAAAACGGGACATCTTCACGCTCATTGGTTCACTGGTTTTCAGGTTAGACAATGGTTCCCTCAGCATGCCCCAACTTAGAAAGCTGCTATTTCCAGTCCTTAGTCCATGACTTGGGTGTCGAAACATGGAGGTTGACTTCTCCTTCCAGCTCCTCATGTGTTACGGGATTTTCAGGGTGTGCCTGCGCCTGCTCTGGCAAAACCCAGCAGTTAGGGGGTCGTGAGGTGGAGGGCGAGATTGGCTGGCTTACCTGGGTAAGAAGAGGATAGAGCTCACCTCGACACATGATCCACGAAGAACGTGAGAAGTGATCCCTCAGAAGGCTGATACGAAGAGGTCTCAAGAGGTTGAATACCAAGCAAGAATATGCGTGAATAAGGGCAGAAGCCAACGTGAATTACGTGAAGTAATGCGGACAGGAGGAGTAACAGGGTCAGATAATCCCTCCTACGTCTCAAAAAACGTCTTGGCCGGGGAAGCCCTGAGGACAAATACTTTAAAATAAATACCCCCCCCCCCCCACAAATACTTAATGGCGCTGCTCTGCTTTTTAATAATTTTCACTCTCGTAACACCTCTGGGTACTATTTTCTGTCGCTGCTTCGACGATTGCTCGTAGTTTCTTTTGCCCGTTTTCCGTAGATAAATAAACAAATTAAAACGACTCGGAAACTCCGACAAAACTCTGAAAGTAGCCTACTGATTTCTACAACATTTACGTAGAACGTTATATCTCGTCAGTTGACTGCAGTCTGAGACGGTTCGGAAATTACTTAGTCGCATGTGCGCATCTTCGTGTGTTGTACTCTGGATGACGATTCTCTTGTTTGACTTGAAAATATGATAAAATTCACTGAAGAAATAAGGGGTTACTGTCGAGCCTTTAAAAATATTCATTATAAATATAACAGAAAATATATGTACATTATTATAGGGGTTTCTCGCGCTTTCCTCGAAAAACAGCACGAATACTCGTATCGTCCATTAATAATAACCTAAATTTTGCTTAGTGTAAACACTCGTGTAAAAGTACGGCGGTTGGAGACTAGGGCCCAAGAAGCCTTAAGAGTTGCAACAATCTGGTGTCTTTATTTAGTAAATTCGTGTATGTTCAGTTCCTGCGTATTTCTGTGACAATTGAAGGAATAAGCCCGAACACAACTCGGAATTTTTTCTCGAATTTCTACAAAAAACGGAGTTAACTATTTCAACTAAACTAACGGTGTGCTTTCAACAAACTAATGAACACGATTGTTTGGCGTCTAAATAGCGCATCGTCGTATTGGAAGATGAGGAAGGTCTTGTGATGAGATCACCGGGTATTAATTTTTGTTAGCCCCGACCTAACGAAGAGTTACTTAGCCAAGCTCTAGAAGAGTAATTAACCGTTTCACCGCGATCAATAGATACCTTTTTCTTACTTTGGTGACATCTATTTGGTCACTTTGTACACTTACCGAAGAGCAGTACATAGACTTCTATCGTCCTGGTTCGATCTCCATTTGTGTCCTTAGTTTAACCTTCAATTAACGAACGACTTTGTCAATTCATCTGTTCCTACATTGACCTTCTGTCCCTCTGCCTCATATTCCTTGGATCTCCCTCAAGTCTGTCATTTAAGCAACTCTTAATTGGACAACATTAAGCAACTATTAAATCTTCAACTTGAGACAAGGACGACTCAATTTTCGTCAATAATATCTTAAAATTTAACATTTGTTATTTTTTAAATTTACATGAATGTGGAGACTGTGAATTCGTACAGAGAAGGGAACACAAGCTGTAACATGAGAGTAAGAAGACACTGATCTAGACTACACTCACTAACTCTGCTTCTTCAGTGATTCATTTATTTGGTAAAGTACGTATGTTGAGTACGCATAATGTGTTATTTGTGAAGCATAAATCCACCAAAGAAAAAGAGGACTTGCAACTTCTACTTAACACCAATCGTGTTTCCTTGTTTTGGGGCTCATTCGGTTGGCCCTAACTCCTCTCCGCAGCAGTAGCAGCGCTTCTTTCTTGCATCTTCAGCACTTAGGTGCAGGCACGCTCTAAATGCGGTAAGGTAGAAATTCAGCTCACTGTGGCACTACCCGAGCCATGGTTCAAGAGCCTGAATCACCTGCCTGGTTCCTACCACCCCTTCCAGGCTATGTTCCACTCGCTTCGCCAATTCCCAAGGGTCACAGCCCTTTTTTTCTTCTGGTGGCTTTACTCTGGTTGCCCCCTTGATGGGTTTAGTTTTTTCAACTTGGCTGCGAGAAGGTGGATGAGAAATGTGCGGTATGAGCAAGCAATGTGGTGGGCTTCTCCGCACAGCTGCTATCAACTTCCTGTGGTAGGCAATGCTCAGTGTGTCAGCTCACACATCTGCCCCATATAAGAGGATGGAGTGTACAAAACTGATAAGCACCGACCTCATGCTTGCCCATGGCCCACTCGTGTTAACCATCAGACAGGAAACAGACATTGTTACTGTGGCAGCTTTATCTGCTCCTTGCTGGCTGTGGAAATCAAATTACAAATTTGCATCCACCACCATGCCCAAGTGTCGAACTGCTTCCCTCGTTTGCAGATCCGTCGTCTCCACACTAATGGGTAGGGGAATCTCCATTTCTCGCGACGTTACCGTGACTAGCTCTGTCTTCTGCAGAGCATGGGACAGTCCATGAGCTCCTATCCACTCCCTCACCTGTTGAATTACTCGCTACAGCTGCATCTGTATTGAGTCCAACGTATGACCAATAATTACTGCCCCCACACCATCCGCGTACCAGGATAACGTCTCCAGGCATATCGAGACGAAGTAGGCCATTGTACGCCACATTCCACAGAGTCGGCCTCTGGGAACCCCCTGTAGTGGCATCCCTCCTACACCATCCCTGGGCTGTATCGTCAATAAGTGTGCGAGCCCACTGTACTGAGTTTGAGAACACGTCCGTTGTGTCGTCATAAGGACCTCCACCATTTCTCGGATTTCTCCAATGGTCGAGTACCCTGCTCACTATCGTGGTTTAGAAATGACTGGAGTTGGATCAGGTGTCAATCCCCGACGACTTACAGTTACAGAATTCTGCATATTCCGACCACACACTTCAACAGTACTCAATTACATTAACAGCATAAAAGTCAAGAGTCGATAATATAAAAAATATCTAGTGCAACTTTCAAAGCCCCACTTGAATTCAGCGTTTTTTAGGCTTCAGCTACTCATCCGATCTATTTGTCACTCAGTTCATTTGAACTTGGTGAGATATATCTTAGGGCCGCGTTCACCAACTGCGTTGATCTCGTTTAGAGATGATTAATAGCACCTAACCCGCTCCCGCCACAAAAACGGTGTCCACCAGACTGGGTTAAGCTCTAGCCCTGATCAAGCGCTAACCCCCAAAAATTGTGCGTTTTGGCCCGGTTAGCTCTTATCTTTCTTTATCATGTTCTGATATTTGTCCGCCATTACCTCGCACTGCCGAGTTTTTACTTCTATTATTGTGAATAATTTACGTATATTTTGGAATAATGATAATAAACAAAGATACTGTTTACTAGTGCGCAGTTATTTCAGTTGCTATTCCACTACGATGATAATCTAATATGTTGGGTTATCGTCATCTTACCCGGCGCCTCAAACGGCTATTAGCAGGGCCCGACGATTTCTAGATGAATGCATTTAAATTCTGTTGCGAACAAAAGTATTACGATCGTCGAAAACAAGTTGTTGTTTGCGTAAAATGTGTGCTGAGCAGTTTCTGAAAAAACCAGTCGTCATATTGCCGTGTTAGAAAACCCAAACGGCTTACCTGGGTGGATTTAGTAGCAGATAAGTAGGAAATATTAACTAATACCACGCTTTTACACGAACATTAGTATATTAAACAACTTCTTTTATTAAACACGACAATTCTCCCTTCCTTGTTAAAGTTCCTTGCTTGAAAAAGTTGTAACCTCATAATTTGGGTTTTTATTATTTCTTGCTCAGTTCTCATTTTCTTGTACCGCTTCCGATTTTTCCTACACGCACAAAGCACTTTCCCGGATTAATTTGTCTTTTTCCTGCAGCTATTGCAATTGAGTAGGCGTATTTTCACTTTAAGCTCCTCACCAGTTTCAGCTTCGGCAGAGGTTAATGCGGCCACTTTGGTGTAAGACAATAATTAGAAACAATAATTTGGTCAAATCCGGATTATTGAGCATTGGGCATCTACGGGATACACGGTTTCGCGGCCGTTTACGTTTACATGACACTTGTTTACGGGACAAGATGTTGAACAGACGTCCAATTTCTTTACTTAACTGAAACCTCATGAGTCCACTGCCTTCTCGATATGGCTTAATCGCAGCGTAATCACGTCTATGCTAACCGCATCCCACAGTGATCTCGGCTAGCGTGGTGGACACGAAAATGACTAGCCTTGATCAACTTATCTAGCCCTGATCAGTTGGATCACGATCAGCGGCGTTTTGGTGAACGCGGCCCTTAACGTTTTACGTAGAAAGTCGTAGCGCCTTAAGTTCCAGAATTTAATGAAGTGCTCATACTCATGCCACGACCATTAGTGAGCAGTCAACGCTCGGGGAATTTATAAGGCTGTCAACGTGACGATTTCTCAGAAGGATTGTGTTTACTGATTTCGAATTATCAAGTAAAAACTGTCAGAAATTGTAGTAAGTGAAACGGCGGTGGTTGGAACTCCGGAATTTCCAAGGTTGCTCCAATTTTTCTGAGAATGCTGTTATCATTTCAGCGGAATTTATAAGGAAAAATCTTATCGTTCTTATTTAGTGGCAGTAAGAAGTTAAATGACAACTGCATCATCTACAGCTCTGGTAAATGTTAGTTTTGTTTCCTTTTATGCAAAGCTCAGCAAAGTAAATTATATAATATCGTGTGTCGGCTTGTGTGCTGGACATCGCCACCCGATGTTCGCACACCTGGAGCTATCCATCTATCATTTGGTACATCGACTATGTAAATGTTTGGCCACGTGGTGGTGGGGGGGGGGGAGAGCTCGGCCTAGCTGTGAACTATACAACTTCGGCAAATCCACGCAATTATCTAGACAAAAAGCGTTATCCTTGCCTCACTGCTCAGTAGTAAAATGAACACCTTTGATTCATCTCCTCCGTTTTTGGCAATGTGGTCGCATAACGGAGTGAATCGATAACGTCCTTTTAAAAGGCGACCTTTGTAGCTTTCTTAAGAGATTCAGGGTTCTGGCTGGTTCATTTCGGCTTTCCATGAATCATCGTTCCCGCGTTCATAGATCACGTATTTTTTCCTTACAAACGAAGACAAGCGCCGTCAGCTCAACGAAATTATTCAAATCTGCATGCGATTCAGCTTTAGGAAAGAAGGACGAACTCCAAGCTCATCAACTTCGAAGACGATTATTCCTCAAGTGCTGTGATCTTGACACCGATTTTGACGCCTCCAATTCGTTTCGTTTGCCTACATCTATTGGTGGGGCGTATGAAAGACTCGTCTCGGTTTTACACTCTTTGGCGATTGGAGTTCACTTTTCTTCCAATGAATCGGTAGCAGTGTGCTACAATTACAACGTGCCTACCTAAACTGGTAGAAGCGAAGAACTTCAGCTCTCTCTCCTCTACTCTCTACAACCATCTCCTCGCTTTATTGTATGAGGCAATAACGAATGAGTGTAGATTGACAAAATTTAGATACAAATTACTGCAGTGTTCTTATACCGCACCGTTTGAAATAAGGTGGTATCCCTTCTGTGTCCACTCAAGGGGGGGGGGATCAAAATGTACCAAAAACGAGGAGTTTTCGCATTTCTCTTCAACTCAAATCAGTATCTAACCTTTCTTCCTTATACACTTCTCTGTGAAAATCGGTCAGTGGAGATATATATATGTAGCGAAAATAGTTTTTGTCCACTTGTTGCAAAAAAAACCTATCAATTTTCTTCGAACTCACAGGATGTCTTCAGCTTGTAAATCAACACAGCTATACATGCTGTTCTCCATAACTGTTCTATTGACAACCCGTTGAAAAGAGGTAACAACCAAAGTGTGCACGAATCGTGTTTTTAAAATTTTCAAAATTGTCAGCATACCTGAGTTTGATTAACCTGACGGAGTGTCTTACGGCAAGCTATACTCACATTTTGATCTTCACAACTATTTCTGTATCCAACCGTTGAAATTTAAGCCATTATTACTCGGAAGATGAAGTTTTTCGAACATTAAATTGTCGTTTTCCGAGTTTCTCTCGGCTGGTGATTAGTATACAGCTTTCATCTATTACCCTTATTATTTAGAGCCCATGAACGTTTTCGTAGAACTGCGTTGAACGAAGATGCAGCGCCCGTGCGTACAGCAGATAGTCGAAATTACGGAGGTTGTAAGAAATTGTGTGTTGCACCTGATATTTTTGATGTAATGATGAAGTATTCGTGAGTCTTCCAAGTTGTAAGGCGGAGTTATGTAAAGTGCTGTGAAACTAAGGAAAAGATTGAAATTTCATATTGGAGGGCTTCAGTCACAAATGGGATTATTACAATTAGGCGAGAGGTGGTGCCTGCTGTTGTGTTGATGCAACTTATTTTCAGTGTTCGAATGAAGTATTCATGTGACTTCGTAGGTAATTGAGGTAAAAAGGGTGTTGTTATCCTTCAACACGTCAATTAAAGAAGTCGATATTGACGTCACGGTCTCCCGCGTGATGAATAATTTGTGGCGGGAGTTCTTAATATTTGATTTGATCGTTCGATCGAAAAGGCTGTGGAAGGGGAAGTGAAGCGGACGACTGCCACGTCTTATCTCTTGTTATCTCAACGTCTCGTCTGTCTCGCCAACTCTCCTCATCTCCACAGTTGATGTGACGCTCTCACGATTGCCGGACGGATGTCCAGCTCGATCCCTCGAAATGCCTCACTCCCCGCTTCCTTTTCATAAATCGCCTCCTGTCTCCGACGACTTTCTCCCAAAAATTCTTCTCGACTTGGCTCCCGCAGTTTTGCACGTAAATATCTCATTGTTACCACATTTTCCCATCCACACTTATTTACCCTTTTTCAAGTATTGCAGTGATAAACGATATGCGCTCACATAATTTGCTGGTATGGAAGGGTTATGAGACAACATGTCACAATTACAATACATGACATGACAATACTGTCCACGTTAGTGTAATTCTAACTTTCCAGGGTTGGTTTCGCAGTTTTTTAAAGCAATTTCGAAAATCTCATCCATAAATGCTTACTGCCACGATCAAAGAGATTTCCAGCATTTATGTCCACCTTTTACTTTCTTTAACCGCACGAAGTATCTTATCGGCTGAAAAACAAAAATTTGTTGTCTTCTGATGTTTATCAAAAACGTATATGTGTGTGAACACTATTGAGAGGATCTCTACAAAATAATCTATTTTCACTCAAATCATGTAACAATGCCAGAATAGGATTATGTGTAAAATCGATTCAAAACCGTTAAGCTTGTTTCACCAGTTCTCAAAATACCAAATACTTTTCTTCCCAGAAATGGTTTAACAATTATTTTTTGTATTGACAGTATCAAACAACTAATCGATAATGTAAGCTTTTCATTCGTGTGTAACTGACGAGAGCAGCAATATAAATTTTTTTTTAAACGTCAACAAAACTTGATATTGGCACTGGTTTTTTTTCGTATAAATTCATGTAAGGAACACAGCACGTAGCTTGAGTATCTGCCTGCCAAGAAATCTCTGCTCCTGCCTCACTCTCTCAAAAATAAAATGCTCAAAATCCCCGTCTCACCCAGCTGAAATCCTGGTGCAGTCTGGACATACCGTGAAGTATGACTGAAGACAAGAGAGCTGGAGGGGCTCTGCTGCTCCAAAATACGCCAGAATGGGTACCACTGCTAAGGAGAAAGCGTCCTTGCAGTCAACGAGAAGTAATGGGGTAGACCAGACATACTGAATGAGGACGAGGGAGAGCGTGTACCAGGGGAAAGCCATTGAGGCGCTGAAACAGTTGTTTTTGGGGTCAAAATTGACTCTGGCTGGTGTTGTGTGGTGAGGGGGGGAGGGCAACCGCCTTCCCACCACTCAGGAACATCAAGTAATCTAATCAGCTACCTACATATTAATTTTAGATAATTAAACAATTATTCATTTAATTAATAATTAAAGAACAACCCAGAAAACCCCAGGAAATACTCTGCAATTATAGGGGAAAACGCTGTGAAAACATATCAATGAACCAACATTAAGTTTTCTGAACTTGTTCTTGATTATCTATAATCATTATTGAACTTTCATCGTAGGTCGCTCATTGAATAGTATTTCCCCTCTACCTGGGATGCGGATCGTACAGAGATGTTTTGAACCACTCTCCACATTTTTTTTGCGGATTCCCAGTGCTTCAACTGCTATTAACGCAGCATTAAGTAGGTTCATTATAGAGGAAACCTGAGAAATTTGAACCTATTATAAACTCTCAATAAAATTCTCAATCATCTTCCTCATTAAATCCAGGACACCCCCCCCCCCGCTACAACGAGGCCTGAATAGTCGTTTGCGGTTCCAATCTATCGGCCTCCGAAAAAGGGAAGTTGTGATTCCACTTGACGCATGTACTATTATTGAACGCTATGGCTACGCAATTCACAAATGCTTATTACCTGTAATCTTCTCCTGATAACAAAAGTGATTTGTGTAAAAATTTTGTAAATTATGTTACCGTTTCGAGAAAAGATTGTGACTGTTGATGTCAATGTTGCAGTCCCAGGCGAAGCCTGCGCCTTTTAGTGACGAACCAGACGCCATTTTGGAACGAGAGCAGTGCGACTACTCCAGAAGGTTTTCTTTCAAAGCTGCCAAGTCTGGAAGATGTAAGATCCACGTTTTTTTTTTTTGTTACTGCTTGAAATATTAGTTGGTAGTGAGTAGCAAGTGTTTCAGCTATTGATAGCTTTAGTACCTAATACTTCTTTAAATAAAAAAAAGGTTTATGACTATAAGTGTGAGTAACTAGGTTTACAAGGGCGGGAAATGTAGTTCGGGATGCTTGTCCGTGACGTCTTGTCTACTGGCTCTCAACCTTCGCAGCAAAAGAATAGGTTTCCGGTCAAATCACTAATATCACGATTCAAACATGCCACTACAAATATGTCGAAACAACTTAAAAGGTGAGTGTCGATTCGCGGGCCATTTAGAGTTCGCTGAATCGGCGAACCGTTTCTCTGGATTGGATCTAGTTTTTATGCGCCTGCTTTTTAAATGTTTGTAAATCAAAATTACTGAATCCTACTTTAAATGTTTGTCTTTGTGTCGGTAGTTGAGCCCCCTCAAATATTATTTTTAGATGTTCTTTTTTTATTGTGTATTCCGAAGCGTAATAAAATTGAAAAATGTTGGGAAATGAGATTTGCCGAACATTAAATGGTCGTTTTTCGTTTTTTATCACATATACTTTATTATGCTTGGCGGTATTTATTATACAGAGTGGACGGTCACTGGCGTGGAAACAATTCTACTGCTTATTTCCGATCGAATTTGACCTATAACGTTTTTCTACTCCTGCAAATCCGAGTTTTGGATCATTCAACTTTTTTCACATTTTCTACTTCATAGCGTTAAAACTTTTATAACTCGATTAATTTACACGCATATCGGGCTACACTGTTGGAAAGATCGTAAAATGCCCTATCTCGATATTTTTGACGGGTGAAAAATGAACTTGAAAAAATGTGTCAAATCTCGAAAATTTCCACTTTTGAAACACTCATAGGTTCCTGTATTCAGAATATGAGCTTTTGTCTGTAAGCCTAAAATTTCCCCCTAAATACCTGCTTTGCGACGCCATAAATAAAAAATTTTGCAGTATCATTTTCAGAGAGAAAATCCCGTTTTAAATAATAAACCCTGCAAATTATTACACAATAGTTTATTATTCCCATGAACAGCTTGACCTCTTATTACTGCTCCCCCATCCCATTCGATTCAGCATCGAATACTAGTAAACCATACGAAACATGACCTGACTACAATGGAACTACGGAAATTAAAAATATTCCCCAGGCGCCCGTAAACGATCCGATGGAGGGGTGGGACGAGGGCTTTCAGTGAACCCTCCCACGGCAATTGGCAGGACGTTGCGAGTCCAAAGGGCGCTGCGAGTCGAGCGGGCCTTACAGGAAGGAAACATGGCTTATTTGCGATTATACTGCGTTTCCTTAATTTTTTTAACCATTTTTTGCCCATAACAACCATGGGCTTCGTCCAATCGGATTGCCGAGATGGCGGGCACAACTAGATACCAAATGGGATTTTTGTGCGAAAGAACGAATTTTTTAGACCACGTTAAAGGCACAAAACGGCCCGGACGGACATTGCAGATTTGGAATCTCCATGTCTTGAAACGTAAAGTATCAAATTTTGAGGGGGGGTTGTAAAAAAATTTCCGTGACCGAAAACATAGGGTTATTATTCAGAATGAATAATAAACCAATAAAAACGTGGTATTTTTGGGGGAAAGTCTTGACTCGTCAGGTTAGCAGTAAGTTTCAGATGCGACTTTATGTTGTTCAAATATCCGTTTGAACTGTCGACTGCCATGCTCGAAACGTCAATTTTGTCTTTGAACTATGATCCGCTGCTATGCGAATTTGAGCATAAAGAAATCAATCCTCGGCGCTGTTCGAAAAAAAACAATTGCGCGAGAGCTAGTTGCCTTTCGTTGTTCCCTTCCACACAACCCCCAGTTTACTCAGTAACGTTAAAGTCCCTGAAGAAGAAAACCTTTATAGTTTCTGCGCTTCATTCACGCCCCTGATGGTGTTATTGCGGGCGATGGGGCGTGAGGGAGAAACAGAGAGCGAGAGCACTTGAAGAACTGCACTAAGGCGAATCTTGCATCTCCCTTCGGTAAACTTGTTTATGTACCCTGTGCCGCATACTACATTTACACACCCTAACCCTCTACTAGATGCCTCTGTGGTGTACCAACTGTTTCAGTTCTGCGATCAGCAGCTTGGTGCAAAAAATATCTTTCTCCGGCTACTTTCCTAGTATTAGTGTCAGTGTCAGTGTAGAATGATGTTTTGTACTTAATCGAATCGGTCTGAGGTATTTGGTAACCTTCTGTTGTCTCTTATTGTTATTGAAGCGGAAAGATAACACCAAAACTTGCCAGGCAACGTGTAATGTGAAGTTTAAAACTCTTCCTATTTATTTTTGAAACTGTATGGGTATTTTCTGCGCAGGTTCTCGTCGGATACGGGTCTACGCCGACGGGATTTATGATTTGTTCCATCAAGGGCACGCCCGCCAGCTCATGCAGGCCAAAAATATTTTCCCGAACGTGTATCTCATTGTTGGAGGTAATTAATGTTGAACTCATTGCATTGACGAAATCTGCATTTGAATCAATTTTACCTGTGTTTTTTGTAGGGAGACCGTGACATTTAGTCGTTTCACTAGAAAGTAGAGTTCATTCATTCCTTCACTCCTCACTGGAAACTCTCCAGATGATTATCCTTTTGACATTCAAAATAATGAAGCTTGACCTGTTGAATGCCTGACCTCTAACTCTGATAATGACTCTGCTAACTAACAACCTTTCTCCTGTTATTTATCACTAACAACCCTCGCTGTTAATCAAACATCATATGAGTTGTGACACTGCTTTTAAAACAGCGTATTGATATGGTAAATAACTACTTTAATGTACAACAAACCTAACAATGTGGGGAGGAGGCGTGTCAGATAGAATGATAGAGAGAGAGAATTTGTTTTTATTGGCTCCATTACATTCATAAAAGGGGCTGATCAGGCACGGTTTTCACGTGCTTTTAGTTGGCTCCGACGCCTCAGATCACTCTTGTGTTTTTTTCTCCACTGTTGCCGCTATTCCCATACATTCCCCACACTGGTCAGATTGAACATTGCTGTCTAAAAATTATCAAAACCATGAAGCTCCACACTTGACAGTCAGTGTCTTGCCGAGTTAGCTTTTCTTCAAGAGATAAGATTGCGAAGTCTGTGACGATTATGAGTCCTACACACAATTGGGTCAGAGTCCCCCATTATGCGTGCGCTTCTGTAAACACTGACACCTAGAATGTCTTGCTTGAAGAGTCCTGGGAGCTGATACAGAACTGTAATGTGTGGATGGCAATTGTTAGATAAGTTTCCATCAATCCATATAATTCGACGATGGGCCTAATGAATGGTAGCTGTGTACGTCCACGAATGCATCTTATGTATCATATGCCAGTGCAACTTGAAGATGTTCGTGAAATTTCAATTAAAAAATTCGTCAAAAATCACTTGATATTGCTGATAATTTCATTAATATTACCGTGCGTTATGTTTCACAGTGTGCAGCGATGAGTTGACATATTCGAAAAAAGGAAGGACTGTGATGACAGATGACGAGCGATACGAAGCTGTCCGTCATTGTCGGTATGTTGACGAAATTGTTCGTGACGCTCCCTGGGAGATAGACGACGATTTCCTCGACACCCACAAAGTGAGTTGGTATTTTGATGAGTAGAATCCACTACATCAACGAAAATTCACTTCCCATCTCTATTCAGTGTAAAATAAACGCAGCTTCTTATTGTTTCACATCTTTGATCCGTTTTCAGATCGATTTTGTTGCTCACGACGAAATCCCTTATGCGGGGGACAGTGGTGATGATATTTATGCTGCTCTGAAGGAGCGAGGAATGTTTGCTGCTACGGAGCGAACTGAAGGAGTCTCGACGTCCGACATCGTTGCTCGAATTGTCCGAGACTACGACATATACGTTCGCAGAAATCTCGCAAGAGGCTATAGTGCCAAAGATCTGAATGTATCTTTCCTTAGTGTGAGTTCTATGTAATTCTCTCGTGGATTATTGCTTGCTCTCTTGATTGAATGGAACTGTACAAACAGTAATATTGTTAAAGCTCAGTTTATCGAATGATAAAAAGATTCATGTTTGTGGGGTGGTGGCTGTATTTCTGTCATACTAATAGAAGAAGAGAAGCTAACGCAACTTTCGTGGGATGCAGAAGAAAGGTTAAGAGGAATTTTCACTATAGGACGAAATATATGATTCAAGAAATGCACAGTTGTTGACGCTCCACTGCGTGGACTCATTGTCTCTTGCCAAGATGTCAGGGTTGCAACCCATACTTAATCTGCCTCATGTCAACAATCTTTCGAATACACTGTTTCAAAATCAGCTGTGACGTGCAACTGCTTTTTAGTATACCAACTGCACATCAGATCTTGGACTCTGAACACTACATGAATGAACAAAGACCACAGGACCTCATTATTTCACTAATAACAACCATGTAGTTCCACTTACCTGTTCATTTCATCTCAACTACTTCTTTTTGCGTTAGAATCTTAAACAGAGACACAGTTCAGCCATTTTAGACTCAACGAGTGATTCATGAGGAGTCTTTTCCACATCAAAAACAACTGTTGCTTAACACTCGTGAAAGAGTTACATAAGTCAAAGGTCTTGGAGGTTGCACTTTCACCACCGTGCAAGAGCATAGACACTCACCCAGTATCCACTGAACTAAGATCTACTGAGGTACAGTAGGTTGTTATTTAGCAAATCATGGCATAGAGAACTGTTGCCTGTATGTTACTGCACAGAGGTACGGCCCTAAGGAATTCGTACGATCCGATAGGAGTTCTTATTCTGGTTTCCCACCTGACCTCCTATTTACTTGAGGGGCAAGTTTCAAAGGTGATCTACTGACCACTTTTATTTCTCATAACATTTTTTGCCAACTGGTTAGCAGTAGCAGCACATGGTTTCTTGTTCCCTCTGCAATGGAGGCGCAAGGTGTGCTGGAGAAAAGAACCACGCTTTGAAGTCGCCATGTCCCATAGTCCCAGTAGTCTGGAGATTGGGCCCGATAAAGGGGCGAAATGTACTGAGATCGAATGCCCAAAGTAAGAAAGGTCCTATTGTTGACGCTTGCTGTGATTAAAGTGATCAAGCATTCGATATTATAACTATTTATTCTTCGTTGTTTCACTCTGAGCACAGCGTCAGATATACTCTCAGTTCAATGGTTATCAAACACACTGGAACTAGACTGTGACTTTTTGTGTCATGTTTGCCTGAGTTTTCCCAACGTACTAAAACGGGTCATAACTTGAAATTGATGTGTGACTTAGAACTGCTGACGCAAATAGCGCTTTGGTGGAAGTGAGTGGTTGATATAAACTAATTTATCATTTATGTGCTTTGCAGGAGAAAAAGTTTCGACTACAAAACAAAATGGAAGAACTGAAAGACAAAAGCAAAAGAGTTATGGAGAACATTGGCGAAAAACGTTTCGACATGATACAAAAGTGGGAAGAGAAATCGAGAGATTTCATTGACGCTTTTTTGCTACTCTTTGGTCGAGACGGTCGACTGGTGAGTATTATTTACGTTCATCATAGTGCATGTTATGAACGCAGTACTACTTATGAACTAGGAAATTGTGATGCTTTACTGTAAACATCCAAACGCTACTCCTTATGGCCAGTGGCTGTTAGTTGAACCCTTTCAATGGGGATAATTTTATGTTACATCACGGGGTTTTGTAAACAGTCAAATCACCGATTCGTACCCTGAATCGATCTATGAGACTCCGGAGGTTCTTATTGTCTTCATTAGTTTAAGAAATGCTCGAAAGATTGCTCTGTTTTCCACTCAACTCGTCCATTCCTGAAATGCCCAAAATTAAAACGCCAAGTTCGAATTTCAGACATGGAGTTTGCCTGTGAGAGGTGTGGGGCGAGTTTGCATTGAAAATAGAGAGAAAAAAACTAACTCCCTACCACTAACCCTAACTGCCGATATTTGGTCTTTGGTACAACTTCTCCAAGGGTGGATATCAAAAAAGACTCTTGCAAAAAATATCTGGTATTCCTTAGGACAGCTAGGCCTGTGAGACAATAGGACTGGCACAATAAGACTTGAGGCTGCAGTGCTTATCCTAGGAGAAAGGACTGTCGGAGTTCAATAATAAAGTAATATCCAGTAGAATATCTTTGATATGTTATTAAACGAAATCACTTTTCTGCCAGGAAGAAGGAGGGTCTTAGAAAGGCATGAACGACAGTACAATGAATGTTAATTAAGTGCGTTGCAAGCTTCATTTATGAGAAATCGTATGTCTAAGCTTCAGGGTGGAGTACCTGAACTCAAGGACTGAAAGCCAATAGTGCTGGGGTACCTAAGTCGTCAAGTACTATTACGTCTGTGCGTGTTTAGGAGAATATTTTATTATTACGAACTG
This sequence comes from Pachypeltis micranthus, assembly GCA_020466155.1. Taxonomy (NCBI): domain Eukaryota; kingdom Metazoa; phylum Arthropoda; class Insecta; order Hemiptera; family Miridae; genus Pachypeltis; species Pachypeltis micranthus. Next base: position 49,992,821 of record CM035769.1, read on the forward strand.
CTCCCCTCTCAAACATTGACTCAATTCACCAATTTTCGGTTTATTATTCATGCTGAAGCCTACAGGCGCCTGGAATATTGAGTTTTCGTCGTTCCATTGTCGTCAGGTCATGTTTCACATGGTACTGGTATTTTTCTATGCTGAAACGAATAGGATGGGTCTCGGAAGTGTGAGACTAGGTCAAGCTGTGTAATAATTTGCAGGGTTTTAATTTTTTTATCAAGTTGAAATTTTTATCTAAGAGTTTCTTCATTTTGGCCGCAATTTGTCTGTTAGAGGCAATGGGTTCCTTCCGTAAGGAGATGAAAATGAATGGTCTGTGCTATGGCTGGAGTGTATGATTAAGCTCTGGAGGTATATGTACATTCTCTGATATTTTAACTCTGCCCCTCTCCCCATATCTCTTTCATTGTTGTACAGTGTACGTTAAAAGACGAGTTGAGACGAAGTAGTCTATTTCCACGGGTAAAAGAAAGACAATGATATCTTGTATACGCGTTTCGGTTTACTAGACCATCATCAGTACAATACCTGGTGGTCTAGTAAACCGAACGCGTATACAAGATATCATTGTCTTTCTTTTAACCGTGGAAATAGACTACTTCGTCTCAACTCGTCTTTTATAAGATGGATTTCCACTATTTCGCCGCACCCACCTTACATTATACAGTGTACGTTCATGTGTCATCCTATCCAGTTAGTTATGAGGAAAATATTTTATAAATTCGTTTTCGCTTTAACATTGTGTGGTGTATGTCGTTTCAGTCACACATGTGGAGTGAGAGCAAAGGAAGGTTAATGCAAGCATTTTCTCCACCATCGAGTCCTCGTCGGGAGGGCAGCCCTACCAGAAGTGAGGATATCGCCAGGTTAGTTTATTAAGAAGTTTACTCGTTAGATGCATTGTATTTTTTCCTTCTTTAATGGATTGATGGTCCTTTGGTGTATCGTATAACACAGGTCACGGAAGAGTAATAATGTTGAATGATAAATATTTATTCATTTGTCCTTGGAATGTGACTGACACGTGTGGACACATCCCATCTTGCCAATTCCCTTCTCTCACGTCCTCAGTACCTCCTGCTTGTGCTTCTGAGTATTTTTATCTAGTGACCCTTTCTGTTAATATGAGCACCGCTGAGCAAGTCTGATTTACAATGCGTCAGACCTTAGGGGAAGGTTAGATCTCTGACACTCTGTCAATTTGGTATAAGAAACACTTATATCGTCGCACAGGCAGTGGTGTTAAGGGCTGGCTGTGACAGTTTATACCAAGCTGGAATCACATCGCACAGTTGACGAAGGAGGTACTTGCTGGCATAAGTTACTTGCCTGAATAGCCTTTAAAGCCGTTCATAAGTTTCCGACGTACTTTGAGTTCTCAGCCTGAGTTGATGCAAACATGCCAAAGTGGAAAAGTTCGCCAGTAATTTGTTTTGGCATTCACAAATTCTAGTTGGAGAAACGGATCGTGCTGTCAAGTGTCATTGTTCGTGTAAGCTGGTATTTGCCAAAACACCTTCAGATTGTGGAAAACATTACAGCAGGACGAATAATGAGAAGATTATGTAGAATCCTTATTCCAACATTACTTTGAGACAATATTAATGTCACATGCCTCGCAAAATAACTGTAATACTTTAGTACGGTGTTGTGAATGAAAAGCGATCATTGCCTGTTTTAGAGAAATTTAACCATTGAAGAGGAATTTCCAGGCAAGTCTCAGTAGGATATACAACAGAGGAATACGCTGTTGCTGGAGGTTTCAGACACAACCTCACAGGCGTTTTTGGCTTCAACCATACGACCAATTAGCAAAGCCACTTGGGGTGTGCGTTACCATGATACACTCCTAATGTACCAGGCCATTTACTTTGGTTTGTCTGGCTACTGCCCTGTCGTTTGATAACTCTAGTACTGGCCCAATCCCGGAGAGTTGCGCTCCTGCTGCGCCTACAAGAGTGTCAATCCTCTGAAGAAATCCAAGTGATCACTGACCAGTTACTCGTGGCCCATCTAGTGCATGGTGGGCAAGTAGAGAATGAAAAGGGAACTTTCCTCGCTCTAAGTCGTATAGACCTCCCCACTAAACACGTGCTCCCCACGTGCTTTTTGCTAGATGGATGCTATCTAATAAATGGCAAGTATGGGAATCCTCGTCGAAGGAACGTGACATGGCTCAATTTTCCCCCAACATCCATGAACGTTATAGGAAAAAGTGGGTGGAGCCACTCGATGAGCCAGCTCCTGGCAATTACCATGTGCAGCTCCAATTCTTTTTCTCAAAGACTCCACATCCTGCAGATCTTGTGCCTCCGATGTGGAGGAAACAAGAAACCACATACTACTCGACTGTAGTTCCTACAACAGTGAACGATGCTTGTTGAAAGAGCAGTCAAACATTCCATCTTTGATTGCTACTATCCAAGCTTATAACCATTTCGCCCAGTTTGCAAAGTTAATGCAATAAAACGTCATCACAGTTTATGAGCCCTTTGAAAGTTGCCACTCAAATTAATAGTTAGATCAGGTGGAAAACCGGGTCCACCAGATTATGAACCCCCTCAGATGATACAGATTCCTCAGGGTCATACCTCTGTTTGGTGACCCATCGGCGACAGCTCTCTACCAGGAAACTGGCGCAGGTCTGCGTTTAGGGGTTGCTACGCGAGTGCCCATGCTCTTAGAAGCTGGAGAAACTGCAACCGTCATGACTTTCGATTGATATAACTCTCTTACGAGGGTTAAGGAGCCGCCTTTTTTGTCAGAAAACAGACTTTATAGAAAATAAATAAGGAAATGGAGAAATTTGACGTTGGAAGAAATAACCAATTTCACATTTTGAAAAAAATGAAGTAATATACTGTTTAAAAATATTTTAAGGTAACAGAAAATGCGACGGCAATACTTGCTAGAAATATGAACACCTTTGTATATTACTTCCCCTAATGGAGTTTACAACTGTTAGCCCCAATTAAGAAATGGTGATAGTGCAAAACCACTTTCTGTCTCCGAGCCCCACCCAGTTTTCGATAGCGGTTGAAATAGCATTCACTGGACATGTCACCCTCAACTTGCTGCTTCTTGGTCCATGCAGGTTGATACTTGGAGGGGTTTTATTGGAGTAACTTGTAAAACCACTTGAAACTCTTGATTTGGCAATCTTCTCCTTACCTGAGATTAGGGTGGTTTCTATTTCTTTACTGTGGGGGAACAGTTTCGTCCCACAGTCAATTTCTTGATGACGAATGAATGAAACTTCGCCTTTCTCCAAAATTCTGTGAAATAGACTCTACCTGGGAGAATTCCCCCGTGTCAGTTTCCTGTTCAATAGTCCCAATCTGAAAGTGAACCGCCATCACTCATGTAGGCACAAGGTGGGTGAACGTCTATGTATTAGCAAGGAAGTGATGGTTGATGGTGAGGGTGCGTGTATTCTTAGGATCCAAAAATTGAAACTCTGCAAGAGGGAAGTCTTCCACCAGCAGTGCTTCAAAAAATGTCGATCCTGGGACGCAAATCAAAAAATCAATAGCAAGAAGAGAAACGAATACAGTGATCAACATCCCCTACCCATTTTTCCAATGCACTCGCAGCACTGAGCATATTTCTTGTTAGGAAGCGCCATTGGGAGAGTGTAATAGATTATGCGCTGAAAGAAGGAAAGTGGGTCCCCGTCAAATGTGAGATTGGCAACATTTGTAGTCAATTGTAGGGCCCCATTAATTGCAAAACGTCGACAGGGGAGATTACTGTTTAGCTCATTTTACAGAAATATTCGCGTCTCGAGAATAATTACCCAAACTCACTGTTCACAAATGCCCTCCACTTGAATGTATTTGATATTGCAATAATTTAATTTGGTTGAACTAGCTAGTCGTTGCGCCAATCAACACGTTATTGCTTCCCTGACTCACTGACCTCGATTGAAGTGTGGCTGTTTACAGTGCTGCCACTACTCGCGAGCCTCGTATTCACGTATTAAACTATTCACACGCCCCCAAGTCTCCTTCATGGAGAATCAAAGTCTGCTTCTCCTGTCGTTGTACCATTTGTAATTCAATGTGTGAAGTCATTAATTGTGTTGTTGCTGTTAAAATAACATAACAACCCTGAGGCTGCTTTTACTAACACTGTCCCCCTTGTTAGGACCACGGACGACGAAGAGACCCATTCTAAAAGCGTATGACCGAAGACGCCTCTACCCCCAGCTCCCAGCTTATAACTAGTAGGTAAACCACCTTTTGACAACATCTCACCTTTTGTCAAGTCACTTATTCATTCTTTAGTTTTCGTTTTGTATGCAATTTGATCCTTTATTTTCCTCAGTTTAACGCCTTCCGATCTCCCGATTCCTCTCCTCCGCCTGCTCCCCCCCCCCTCCACCTATCGTTAGAAAATAGCTAATAGCACTAGACTCCTGCATTTTAGCGCCGCATACACTTTGTAGCAAAGAAAGTGACGTCGAATTTACTGAACACATCACGTAAAATCCATTGAATTGACACCATATTCGTAGTTCCTGAAACTCAAGGTTTTCGAAGTACTTGTGAATTTAGCTCTTCTGGTAGCTAGAGTGAAGCTTTCGTGATTCAACCCTATAATTTCCCCTCCCAAGATCGTTCACTTCAACACTTCATTAAACACATTTGTTAACTCACTCAAGTAACCTAATCTATTGTTGAACACAAAAGGGCTGAATTGTGCTTGCGTTTACGTCTCAAAGTTTCCTTCAATTTAGATCCAACATCACATTCGACGGTAGTTTAATAATGAATACAAGATAATGAGGAGCAACTTCTGAAATTCTGGAGTTCAAACTAACATCGTTTCTTCAACTAACATTCACTTCCCCCTGTAATTTCAGGACTTGGATCACAAGCCTTCTTATAAATATTTTGCTTCTACGTTGATCACTCGGTAAAGGTGAGTTACATAAGTAGGAGCAACCTGATAATGTTGCACCACCATTTTGGGCGTAGAAATTCTTCCGAGTTCATTTTATAGAAAACAGATTGGACACAAATCGCTAAACGTCCATGGGGCTGAGGAATTTTGAAGTTTTAGTTGATCCTGAGAGATGTGACTCCTCCTCAGTGCCTCCCTATCAAAGTTACTGGATGAAGGTTTTCATTGCGGATTGGTAGATCGTGGGTTCCTGCAGGAAGCATTCTCAAGATGTGGAGCACCTTGAGATCAAGTTTCCTTTCTGTTTCAGAAGGTTCTTCTTCGGGTGGAAGTGATTATTTAGGTCAGGGCTACTGACTTTACAGAAGCCCTCCGTACAAACTTATTCTCAAAGTTGAGCTTGAGGGTTGTTATTGTTTAGCTGGCTGTAAGGAGGTAATAGATCATGACAAAATGGCCTATTCTACTGAGTAATGTTCACTCGCCTCCCGCATAGCATTTCTTTTCTGTGCATTCAAACACTCATCTGTATTTTGGAAACCTTGGCGATTGGCCTGTGTGGAACGCCTCACCAGATATTAGTGCTAGCGCACTTACATGTGCTTCTACAGTGCAGTCCTGGTGAAATAGTAAAAACGCTGTTTGTCTAAGTTTACGCTCAGTAAATATGTCCATATGTACGGCTGTTGAACTGAATTTTTGCATTGTTTGTTGCAGGCCTCCTCCTTGCAAAGCCGGACGCTACGACGATGACGACAGCGAAGATGATACTCCGACCAGAATTGCTGAATGAAATAGATTAATTTCACCAAAGATTAATATTGAAAAACAGAAAGGAAAGAAAAACAAACAAACATTTAACTGTGTTCTTGTATCAATTGAGCGTTTAATATCAATCGGTTCAGTTTTGCTGTGTATTGACGTTTTTAAATGTAGAATCGATTTCAGTCGCCTCGTCGTCGGCTAGAAATGAATTTGAAACGAGCTGCGAAAATAATCATTAAAGTGATAGTTTAATTGTTGGTGCTCTTCTATTTTTGGTGTTTTGCCTCAACGTTTTGTTAGCAGCGTGTTTACTTTTCTGAGCCCTTGAAAAATGAGTGTTAAGGGGTTCCTATCCTAAAATACAGCTACCATCCGTGCAATGAGTGGAAATACAAGATGCTCTAAGCTTCCGCCTGCCAATTGCCATCCAGGGGTTCTAACTTCCTTTATCGTCATTCCTCCTCTTCTAATATTTGCCAAGGCTCCTACTGTTACTGGATCTTTGAAACCGGCGAAAGCTGTCATTTCAAACGCCTGGCTGGAGCATCAGCTAAACGGAACGACAGAATTAATGTTGAACAACCACTCACACAACAACGATGTTGTCAAAAACCACTCTTTTTTGGTTCATAGGTCTGTATCTCCGTTCACCAGGTTTCCCCAGAGCTGCGCCAATTCCACCAAGGCCACTTGGGGTGTGTGTACCATGACACTATTCTTATGTATGAGGGAATCTATCTAGGCGTGATTGGCTACTGCTCCGTTGTCTGGAGTAGCAAACTTAGTAGTCAATCAAAAGAGAGTATTGGCCCAATCTCAGAGAGCCCAACAAGAGAGAGAGAGAGAGTCCTCTGGACCACCAAGGCCTACAAGACTGTATCAACAGAAGCACTCCAGGTGATCACTGGTCAGTAACCAGTTGATTTGGCCGTTGAGTGCATGGTTGACAAGTGGAGAGTGAAACAGGAGCTTCCCCCGCTTTGGGCTGAACTCCATGCAGAACTCACCACAGAACAGAAACTTGCCGCCATCGACGAATGAGTGTTACAGAAATGTCAAGCGAGATGGGAATCCTCGTCGAAGGGACGTGACAGGTATCAGTTCTTCCCCAACATCCGTGAACGTCTTTCAAGAAAATGGGTTGAGCCAGTTCCTCATGGGACTTGGTGACTTCAATGCGCGGCTCCACTTCTTTTCTCTCAAAGACTCTCTGTCATCCACGTCTTGCGCCTCCAGTGCAGAGGAAATAAGAAACCACGTGCTGCTCCACTGTAGTTTCTACTACCTTTGTTGGTAGTAGAAACTACAGTGAGCGACGGTTGTTGGGTGGGCTAACGAACTTAGCAGCATTGCCTACAAAGCAAGCCTATAACCATTTTGCTGAATTCGCGAAGAAGGTGATGGCTAAGAAACGTGGTCATGGTTGATCTGTCCTTTTGAAACTTGCCACCCAAGTATATAGTTAGATCAGGTGGGAAACCAGATTAAGAACTCCTCTCCGAAAGTACGGAATTCCTCAGGTGGTCACCTCCGCGTGGTCACACACGGTCAACAGCTCTCTACCGGGAGACTGGCTAACGACCAAATACCTGCCATACCTCCGCAGGTCTGAGTTCGGTGGATGCTGCAGGGGCCAGCCTCTTGCAGATTAGCGAAACTGTAACTTCCATGACTGATATTACCCTCGTCGAGGGTTTAGGTACAGTTATCAAATGAGGAAACAGACCTGTTTTCCCAGAGCTATTTATGGACAGGTACTGACTAGCAGATGAAAAAAAAGCTCTAACTCTTATTTTTGAAACTTCATAAAATCACGGAAACAACCAGTTCAGTCGTTCTACACGCAACAAAATTGGATTTCTTGGATTCAGTAGGTAAAATACGTATCTGCGTATTTTGCTTTCCTACTATATGGCGAGTATTATGTAAGCGTCAGTTCATAAGATAATAAGGAACGAGGAGGAAGTTCTGGAATTCAAACCACAGCCGTTTCACTTACCTTCTCAGAAAAATCTAGTTGGCAATCTCATGAATTACCTATGCTGCAGTTATTTAATAGTGGTCTTAGAATAAGTGGAACAACTCAGTAAATTCCAAAACCTTCAGTTCCACGAATTTATATGTAGAACCTCAGGTTGGTTATGCCAAGTTCGTGTAAACTGAATGAAGAGCCGATTTTATTGTTAGCTAGGGCGATATAAATTGCTGAATGCACATGGGGCGGAGGAAAGTTAAGTGATGCGCCACACCAGACATTTCAGACTTTGATGCCCTGGAAACTTCAAGATCCGAAAAAGAACCTAAATATGTGACCACTTCTTTTATTCAGCCGTTTGTATAAAAATCATTTTGACTGCTTTTGAAGATTACTCAATAAAGGTACTAAGCAGTAACCCAATAAATTTTGGCACCATAAGCACTAAAAGTTTATAGAAACTTTATGTTGTGTTCCACTGAATTCGCAAGTTAGATTAGTATATATATAGTAGTAGTATATATTAAAAAACTTATTTCATACATGGTTGAAATACTCTCCACAATTCTTTGCGTATCAGAAAGTTTTTACCACCAAATCAATGAAATTTCTAAAATTAGTGTACAAAAATGTTTTGTACCCAGCAAAGTGAGAGCGAGTCTTTCTTATTATCCCTTCTCTATGCTCAAAAACGAAGAAGAAGCCGCAGGAAACACCACTGGTTGCTGTAGTGGGATCAAGTTATGGTAACGCTAAAAAGTTGTTCTGTTTGGTTTCATCAGGTCAGTGAAATTGTACTAAAGTCTCTGATGAAGATTAAACAATCTACCGCAACAAAACTTTAGCGGCACATTCCACCTCACGAAAGGTTCTACAACCCTTAATTCAAATATTTGTTTTCAATTGATCTCAGCTCTTGTTACTTCGGTGAATGTTATTGTTTTTGAAGCAATTTTTATCAAACGTTTGGGATTTATTGTTTGGTTCATGGTTTTGCAGTGGAGTAGTCACTAGCATTTTACCGCATCCGTAATGTACGTTCCTATGTTTTGTGGTCTGAACTGGGCACAGGATACCGACCCTAGCAACTATCATCTCGCCTTCGGACATCCCCTGACAGGACTGTGCTTCCAAAAGGATAATTAAGGACAAAAGAGTGTTGAGATCGTGTGGTTACCATAATTATTTAACTTATGGAACATGATTTATCGGTTCTTATTCCAATCTGAACATTTTGTCACTGAACCTACAAATGTGGATCTGTGGCGTTAGTGAGGTTTCTTACGAAGCACTTACAGGGAAGGTTGTGCCATGAAAAAAGCTTAGGTTTTGCTTAGTTTCGAGGGGCCATTCTTTTTTGGATCTCAACGCGGCTTCCCTGAAGATGATATGACTTCATTTGCTTTGGGGAGTAACTGCTTGACTACTTTCATTCTCTGCAGTGGGTAAAAGCAAAGAACATGGACCGACCCTCTGATAAGGGAAGAATATCGATATATGACGACCGAGGTCAGGTTATCGATATGCCCGACATCGCTCGTAGGCTCTTTCCCGCCAACTGCGCCTGTGACGCATCGTAGGATTTGGCGCCATGTTGAAATTAGAAATAACGACATTATGTACTTACAGGTTCTAGGAAGTCGCTGACGAACTGCTGGATGCTTCTTCTCCTCCACCTTGTACACCTGTACCACATCCTTGAGAAATGCCCTCGTTAGATCATCACAGTCACTTCTCGTCCTTCTCCAAATATATTCGAAGAGGTACGAATCAAAATGATCTGTGACCGATCTAGAGGGAATCCCTCGCTTGATAGCGGCCCATGTTCCCTCGATTGAATTCGTGTGGGCCTCTGTTGCCGGGTCCTTGAAAAACAAGGAGTGGTTCACGGTTAGGTGACGGAAACCTTCGTCCTCCAGGCAATCATAGGCCTTCCAGCAATCGGAGATGACTGTTGTGCCCGGAAGAATGAATTCCTTTATGATTGCGAGGAGGACTTCCTTCCCTCGGTTTTCAACGACCCGGAAAAAGCACTTTCGGGACCCACGCTCGACCCCACCAAATACCCAACGTCCGTCTACCGATCTGTCCCTGTTAAACTTCCTCTTACCAAATTTAGACTCGTCAATCTCAACAACTTTCCCTTCGCCACCTAACTTCATGCACGCTTGACCACGACACACTTCCATACACACTTCACGACAAAACATCATCCAGTCGGTAGCGGTAGGGTCAGAGATTTCACTCTGGTAAGCAATCAATGATGCGGGTGCTTTACAAAGCCATAAATTAGTTACTTGAAGCACCTGCAGCATTGATAACTTACTTCTTTCAAACCAAGACCCTTTCCGCACTGACCGCCTCACATTGTGGCCATTAAGACGGCATCTCCATTCAAACCCATCAATCACACTAGCCCTGGGGACTAACCTCATTCTCGCACCACACTCGCACACACAATCTGAGGCGATCAGACCTTCACCCATACACCATTCAATCAGAGACATACTACCAGACATACTCAAACGAAGGAAAAAGTTAGTTGTAAGTCTTTGAGAACTCATGATTTATAAATATAAAGTTGGGAAGAGCAAATATAGAGCAGGACAGAAGACTTTCACACGATTCAAACGTAGACAAAATAGAAACGCGCAAACTTGAAGGGTGGTTTGGCGGAGAGGTGGTGGAGAGGCGCGAACTGTCGGCACGAGAAGCATTAACGAACTGAAACTGAGGCGGAGGGAACAAATGGAGTCGGAGGGAATAAGGTGGAAGGGTCAAGGGTTAAACAACCCCCTCAACTACTGTTATTGTTCTTTCTCATTTTGTTGTCGCTCTCACTCTTTCTCAGAGTTCATTGCAGTCTTTGAGCTTCTCCGATCTCTCCCCGCCAACTGCGCCCGTGACGTATGACGCATATCTATAGTAGCAGTCAACAAGCGACCTATCGATATATGCAGTCGTAGCGTTATCTCGGTCCATGTTCTTTAGTTCACCCCTGCAGTGTAATGGAGAACTGCCTAAAAATTCGTCTCATGAAATTTTGCATCGACTTCCCTATCAGTCAACGTAAATTAGCCAGTGTTACGCGAGTATAATCTAAAACCAGACTTTATCCTTAACTTTCCAGTAAAAATGGCCTAGGCAGTCTGCATTTTCTCGGTCTATCAGAGTCAAGTTCGGACTGGTTCGGAGGGGAGAAGATCTGCCCTCAAGGTAGGCAATCCTCTCTTAGTGTATTGTAGTCTTTGAATGTTGAGTAGATTTTGTTACAATTGCATATGGCGTTTCACCGTTGTCAGCTGTATAGTTGGGCAAGTTCTACCTCATAACTTGAGGTTCTAAAAACCTCATATTTGTTAACCATCAGAATTAATGTGAACGTACGTTTGGAAATTGGTCAAGAGATTTTGTATTTCAGATTTGTTGCATTTTCATATATTTAATTTGGCACAACGAAATGAAGCATTACGAATATAGCCTGTCTTTACTTATAATTGTGCAAGTTCTAACAGTAATTTCGTTAACATTAGGACGTCTAGAGAGTTGCGTGCTTGGAACTTATTTTTTATTCTCATCATAAAGGTAACAGTTTAGGATGCCTAGAGAAATAGCGCCAAACAGATTTTGGTGTAAGTGTTGACGAAAATTCAACTTTATTTACAGGATGGCAATAGGTTTAGGTTCCGAATCTCTGTTACTTTCAATTGTTTTTGAAATACATGGTCTCCTGTATCATGTTCTTAGAAATGCGTTGTGTTACAGAGTAACTATGGCGGATGAAACAGTAATTGAGGTCGATGATGGGAACCCCTTCGCAGGGCTGCGGATATCTGAATCCTGGATGAAACTGACTTCTCTCGATGAACGAGCAAACTGTCTGAAGTGTCAAAAGTCGAGGAAATACTTTTGTTATACCTGTTTCCTGCCAACGCCAGGCATTGCAAACGACATACCGCAAATAGAGGTACGTTGAATGGTTGGATTTTGTTGACAGTTTTATTCGCTGCTGTTCTACTTTGATTTTTATAGCTTAGGCGACCACAAGGCCGACTATGGCTCGATGGTATTTGAACCTTCTACTTTGCTCCCCAAAAAAAGTTTGACCTCGTTGACCATTCTGGTAAATAAGGGAAATCATTTTACGTACATAAAGCTCCTCATACGCCTGGCACGTGATGAGCATGCCAAAGTGTGCGCTCAAATACACAGGATTGACACAATGGGTGTGCTTTTGAGCAGTGAACTTGTTAACAAATCTTGACTGGCAGCTGTGATGCATGTTGAATGTCTCGGTTATTACGACTTTATTTTTTTGCGCAGCTCCCTGTGAAGTTGGATATCATCAAGCACAGTAGAGAAATAGATGGGAAAAGTACAGCCATTCATGCTGCGGTACTCTGCCCAAACCAGGTCAATGTCTACACATATCCAGCAATACCCAACTACACCCCCGAAGACGAGGTAGGCTAAATTTCGCAATTGCCTTTCGCTTGTTTGATATCTTCGCGTTTTTAATGTACTTTTCACTGCCACTAGAGTGCATTGGGTTGTTGAGCGACCCTACTCTGAGACCCTTCTCGAGAAAACTGAGCCAGACCACATTGTGCCTACAGGCTCGATGAACTGTTGGAGCATTATGTTCAGGCCCCCTGGGCTTAATAACTTTAATCGTACAGAAAGAAATACTGGGTAGTCTGGTTGTGTTAGCCCTTCATTCACGTCCCCCTACGTGAGCAAGTTTTTCTAAAGCATAATACGAGCTGGGCTCTCAGGACAGACTAATTGTGTGAAATGGTTTGGCATATTTAATTGTGCGCAAATAGTTGGCTTTTTACATTTTCGCTTCAATTAACCTTATTCTATTCATTGTATTCCATGTTTTGTGCAGGCCGTTCTCGTTTTCCCGGGAAGCAACGCCTCATCCATTGACCAGCACGTAGCTAAACTCACCAATTGCCTGTAAGTACATTTCAAATTACTGCTGTCGAGATATTTCTGTACTGAGGTAGTTTGGAAATGTTTGAAGAAGCCGCTGACTCAGGCAAAAATTACTGCAATCGTGAGGAGCTCAGATCCAATAAACCGTCAGGTTTATGAACCATTGTCTTTGTTACGGGGGGGAAGGAAGTTTGGAGGTGCTTTTGAAGAGCTGCTGACTCAGGCAAAAATTACGTCAATCGCGCCGGAGATTCGATCCACAATCCTCAACTTACGTCGAGAATTATGAATCGCCTGTCTTGACCACTAGACCACGATCAACCAGTTGCCTTTTAACAAGAGTCAGTCAGCACATCTTAACCACTAGAGCACGATCGCGAGGGTGCCTTTAATAGGACTCAGTCAGCACATTTCGTTGTGTAAATATTTTGTCATTTCAACGGCTATGTATAAGTACACAGGTAGTTGGAAGGTACCAAAACAACTTTGTATGAACCAGAAGCAGTATTTCAATGATCCAGCTGCCATTAAAAATTGAAGACTCAAGAGTGCAGAAACCTACGTTGTCCTTGAGGAGTGCAATCTTAAGGAGTTACAATTCACGGTATGCTAAATCATAAGACGTTGTTATGACGATCGTCTATTTCCATTAAATTTGAGTTACAATGTTATATCGATTTCGAAGGTCGTCGTCAGCAACAACAAAGTAATTCGAATTCATGGAAATAAACTTATTGACATGGGCTTCCACAATTTCGCCGCCCAGGATTCAGTTCGTCCCTATATGCTCATGAAACTTGAAATAAATGAATAACGAAACAACAGGACGGGAACGTAATGAACTAATTGTTCCGAGTACCTAAAATTCCACCTAACCTGATGAGCTCATGAGTAGTATTCGTGAAGAAATTATCTGATGCGTAGCAACACTCAACTTACAACAACCGCCATAAATTTGAAAGTCTGCTGCACATGTGCACGCTCCAGCTTCGGTCAACACATTTATACTGGTGGATTGACAGTACCCCGTTAGAAATCGTTAAAGCCCTTTTTGAGAAAATTGAAAATTGATCCGACAATTTAATCTCATCTTCCATGCTATCAAGGCTTATACGTTGTGCCGTCAAGGTACGAGTTTATTACCGTCGCGGGGAGGAACCCATGAGCCTTGGTAAATTCCAACAAATAAAAATTATACGGGTTAATAAAATAAATGAAGCTAATTTAATTAAACAAAAAGAATATAAATCTGTTCGACAAGTAAAAGAAATGGCACTAATAATAAAAATATAAAAGAAAGTGAACAACTGATAATGAAATGAAAACAAACAAACCGCTTAGAAAATAAATGTCTTTTTGGGCCTACTTATTTGGCATGCCAATAAAATGAACGCCTCACTGGAGTTGTAGTGTCGGTACCAGACGAAATTTTATCGATTCGGGATGCAGGGAACTGGAGGATTTGTCCCGACGGAATTTTTATAACACGGACGAAAGCAGAATAATCGGAAGACAAGAAAAAGATGATATGGTATCGCCCAGTTCCGCGGCAAATAGCTTGGTGGGTTTTGAAGGCTACCATGGACGACTGATAGCTCCAAGACGCTCTCTGACGCTTGAGATTTACTGCCCACCGAACCGTGCATTCGTCCTTATCCTTTAATTTCACTTTACAATGTGTTTTTCCGAAACACATTGAGGACCTTCCAAATCAAATTGAAAACTTTCCATTTTTAATGACGAAACTGCGAACAGTGATTATACATTAGTATATATTCATCAAAGAAATCGAAAGACATGAACCTTGTTAGGTATCACATCAACCAAACTGCCCACTTTTCTATCCTATATTAACCCCTCGCTCACATTATCGCTACCTACATTAGTCCATAAGGCTGGAAACCATAAACAACGTGTTCCTCTCTGGAAGGGATTTGCAAACATCTTCAGAGTTTGACCCATTTATTAGTGTCAAACAGTTTGTCAACGATGAACGATCCCTGGAGTGAAAGTGGCAGTGAGTCAGTTCGAGAAAACCGCCAGCGGGGTATTGATCTTGCTATAGCTTCGTCAATACACCGATACGCAAGAATCACGGGGCCATGTTGAAAACACTGGAGATGATGCACTGCAGCTGCAGAGACGTGGAAGAAGGGGCAAATATAGAAGGTACATTGCATAGCATAAAGGTGGTTGAAGGAAGCCGCCAATATTACGGTGGCAGGGAGGAGGAGTGGGCGCTGGAGACATCTATTGACCCCAGAGGTACTTAATAATATTGAAACTATAGTCGAAGAAAATCCTGCTAGAACCTTGAAGAAGATAAAAACCGCTCAATGCTCCTGGTATCACACAACTTTTGACAATGGCTTAGCAAAGCTTAAATTAATTCTCAAGAAGGCAATTAAGGAAGTTGACCGAATGAACTCCACTGCCAATCTTCTTACTAGGAGAGAGCACACCATTGAATTCAACAATTGGGCTTCCTGAGATCGGGAAAACACGATTTTTATTGACGAAGCAGGATTAGAAGGTAATAAAGCTCGCTCAAGGCGGCTACCACCCTGCTGTTAAGACTATGCCCACAGTCACATGCTGCAACATTGCGCTATCGCTTGATGTAAATAATGAAGATTGTTCGTCACAAAATACTGCTTGTGGGAACTGTAATGCACGTCGGTTTGACGAATTCTTAACTGAATTGTGCTAGAATCTTCTGGAGGTATAATACTACTTAATTATGGATAAGTCAGGATTCACCATGCAGCTACTGTTAAGCCATTCTCAGTTGAATACCTACCGCCTTATTCGCCCCAACTCGACCCAGCCGAAAAGGATTTTTCAAAAACCCAAATGTACGTCAGAAATGTACTGAATGAATCTGTGAATGAATGACATCCTGTCAGATGTCATATCTTGAAGGGGTCGAAACTATTAGGACCGCCGACTGCTCAAATTGGGCCATGGACGTGACGATACAACTTCCCAAGGCAGCTGCTGGAATGCCACTTCTCTAAAAGTGCCGCGTTTTAATTTAATTTTCAACTTTTTTAAAGATGTGACTTTTAATTTATGCATTTCAATTATTGTACTGTTTCATAGTTTTAATAAGAACTTGACAAAGTAAATGAATCCTTTTCCATTTTGTCTCTCGGACAAAATACATCTTTGTCAACATTAAGTTCTGAGTTCTTAATTAGATTTGGAAAATTCTCAATCTTTCTGGAAAAAACCTCAATTTCCGTTCAACGAAATAAAAAACGCTGCTGAGGGGAACGAAATGTGTGTGTACAGTGCAAGAAGACAGGTTGATCAATTTCAGTCGTGCCGTTACTCTAGAAATTCCGAAAATGTTCTAAAAAATCACGGTTTTCGACAAATTTCGGTTGTCATTTATGTTCACTGGACTGTCAGAGGAACATTTATGTAGAACAATATATAAGTATTGGCGAGATAAATACCTCCTGTGAGTCTGATGAAAATTGTCGCGTGATTTTCGCTGAGATATTTAGAGAGTGGAAAACTTGAGTTAGCAGAAGATAATTTGAAAGATGATTGAAAATCACGACTGTAGGCGCACGGTGTTATTGAGACTCAAGAGCCTTCAGTTCATGAAGATCTGAAGAGAACAGATTTCAGTTATTAACTTCCTCTCTACTTCATACTGCAGAGGAAAGTAATCAATTTGCAGTCTGTCTACCTCCATTTTAAATGAAGAGCAAATACTAAATGACTCCTGAAGTAGGTAACAGATTAAACAATCAAACAACTCTAATCAACATTCCCCCGTTATAAGACAGTGTGTACAACTGCTAAGGAAACTTGATTTTCTCGAATTATAAGTTTTAAAGGAACCTAAAGTGTGCTCACTCACTCGAACACTCCTCTCATGAGCTAATGATGGCTGACTGGCATCGTTGCCTGGGAAAGGAACCGATACATCCATTTGGCAGTTGATGCGCGCTGATCGTATTCCCTTGGTCTACACAGTAACTGCTCAGCCATTTTCAGCACCATTACACGCAAGTGACTGGCGAACACCCCTGCTTTGCCAATGTGTTCAAGTGACACCTATCTGGGTTGTGGCTGAGCTATGCTTGTCACTTTTCGCTCAAGAGTATGTTGGTGGAATTGATGGTTGATTACTTGGCAAAGCTGGTCTGTTTTTAACTTCTTTTTTTGTTAAAAACATGTTTTTTCAGTCTCCAGTTGAGTGATCGTGTTGTCAGTGGTTTTAAGTTAAGAAATTAAATATGTAAAAGGGGACTGAATTCGTGCAACACAACTTACCTTTGGTCGCCAAATCTTTGCCCAAAAGCCCACCTGCAGTTGAGTATATTGGAATCTATTGTTCGCCATGCTGCCAAAAAGGAGAACCGAGGGGTGGCGGCAGTAGAACAATTACATCTCAGGTCGGTGTCGAGGAATCGGTAACTTCTCAGCATGGTCTCTAGGAATTATGACACTTTTTGCTACAATTTCAAAGAATGGTGACATTGGACGTTTGGAATGCAGGATCACAGTTGCATTGTTCTGCATAGCACAATGAGTCAACATGTCTGTTTTAAATGTTTGCAGGAAGTCCGATTTGCTCTCAGGGGCTCTGCCTTTGAGAAAGTTCGTTCTCATCGATTCAACGTGGAACCAGTGCAAAGGAATTTATAAGGATCCCCGAATACGAAGTTAGTTCCTTAGTGTCTGAATAATTGGCTAGCAGAAAGTAAAAACAGACTGAACACAGTGAAATGTGACTCGTAGAACAGGAGGTTCTGTCGATTTGCGTATCCTTCAACTAGTTTTATACCGTACCATCTTCATAGCGCCTTGTTCCATCTATTGGACGACTCCTCCCCACTGTGATAAAATATCTAATATTTAAACTTTAATTGTTTCATTTCTCGCCTTCAACAGGTCTCCCATGCGTCGTTCTGAAGAAGCGCATCACTCAGTTTTGGAGGCACCAAAATGGAAGCCCTCGTTGGTACTTGTCGACGATTGAAGCCGCTCATCAGTTTTTGGTCGAATTTCATGAAGCGAAGAGAAAGCATTGGAACCCCTCGTTGGAGCCATACGCTGGGCAGTTTGACGACCTTTTATTTTTCTTCAGGTTCATGTACGACAAAATTCACTCGCTCTACGACCACGATTCTCTTCAATCGTACAAACGACCGCTGTCCTGAAGCTCACTTTATTTTTTATAGTATATTATATATTGTTCACTGGTTGTTTTGTATTATAATACAAGATTATTTTAGTACGTTGGAGAATCATTCACGTTTAATAAAACCCTCACCCAGATCCCACGCTGTCTCAAAATGGGGATGAGCATCGTGGACTAAAGACCTATTGTGCCAGTCCAAATGTCTCACAGGCTCATGCCTAGCCTGAAATGCCAGGTATTTCCTACAAGAGTCTTCTTTGATGTACCAAAGACCAGAAATCCTCTCAAGTCTCTAGCAGTGGATCAGTACGTGGCACGGGGTTTCCTCATGTGTCCCACACCCCATGCCTTGTATAACGCACCACTGCTAGTTGTCTCTCATCTCTGTTTGGTTCGCGTATTCATTAAGCAGAATGTTGAAGGCTTTACCAACTTGACGGTTAACAGGATGAAAAACAGATTTTATTATTGGCGACGGCGATATAAACTGCCCAGTGTGAAGGAAAGTTGAGTGATGCGCCGCACCACACAAATCAAACTTAAAACGTCAAGATCCGAAGAAAAATGCAAATATATGATCAGTTTTTTCCAGTGAATTATAAAAAATCATTTTGACTGCCTCGTGAATTACGAGTTTCTATGGAATACGCATAAACTTGGTGAAAAACTAGTTAAATTACTATAAAACAATAAAACCACCAAGTACGTAGGGCTAAGGAAAGTTATGTTTTCGAGATCCAGATTTCTACGAGTCAACCGAATGAACATTCATATTCAAACATCTGCGCAGACTTGTCAAAAATCTAACATTTCCGGAATTTTTAAGGTCGACGATTTGCCTTCCGCGAGCGAGGAATGGAACAGGAGCTCATAAGCAGCGAGGAGCTCAAGCGGCGAGCTACCTTAGTTCAGTCAACATCCGATAGATCGCGCGGGTCCCCACTTTTTTAATTCCGTTGGCCGTCTGAAGTACAAAAGCCACGTAATCGACTGAAGTCTGACTACTACGTTTTAAGGAAGGCCTACTGAATATGAAAAACACTATTTGGGAACATGGTGCGTGTTTTTGTGAACGCGATTGAGAAAAACGGGGGGGGGGGTCAGACCAATCAGCAAAATCAGCTCCAACTTGATATTTAGCCCACAGGTTCCCACGGGACGCCAAAATAAGGGTATGAGAAAGATCCACCCAAAACTGACTATAGTTATCAAAACACTAAATGTATATTTCCTCGAACACGGCTAACCATTTTGATTGATTTTCTTTGAAGGCTATGTCATAAAACTCTCATTCGACAGACAATGACGAGGCCAAACATTTCGACGAAAATGGATTTCAGCAGTTAACGGTTTCTCACAGTTTTCACACGATAATTCTGTAACAGCGATTATTATTCTTCTCACAAAAATCGCCTTCGCAGTCTCATTAATCCGTGCGCTAATTGCTCCACGATGAGAAGGAGCACCACAACAACACAATAAATTCCGGAACTGTACGCGTTACAGCTTTCTACGTAAAACGTTAAGCTATGTTTTATCTAGTTCAAATGAACTGAAAATAAATTGAATTAGTGGCAAAAGCCATGGAAATCAATGCATTTACGTAGGGCTAAGGAAAGTTTTGTGATGCTTTGCACCAGGTACTTTTACTTTCTACGTAATGGGAAGTAAAGTTATGAGATCTAATGAAAACGACTGTTGAGTTTTATTCAGATTTCTACGTTTCAAGGGCTTCCGAAAAACACTATTTGAGAAAAGGTGTGACACAAGTCACGTGTGTGACGGAGGGATCTTCGAATGGAAGCGTCAGAAGATCATGGAGTGGTGGCAGGTAACTGATGGATGTTACCCTGATGATCCTGGCACAGTGGTGCAAGAAAAGTGCTGAGGAGATGCGTCGGCTGGGCTGGGTGTGTCAGCAGGCTTTCTCCGAGGTATTGCTCTGGTAGTCGTTCGATCGTGGAACATCCTCTTATCCTTCTTTCCTTCCCTGTCCCAATCCTTCTATCCCTAGAGCCGGCGTATGATAGTATCGGGGCCCTCCCTATTTCCTTAATTTAGTTTCTCCTTTTTGGATGCCATTTACGGTGAGCTTCGAAAAAAATATCAGGGGCGCCGCACAGCACAACGTTCCTTTGCTCTACGTCCTTTCACTTGTGTTCATGGCTTTTTATACTAACTCAATTCATTTATCGCTCAGTTTATTTGAACTTAGTCAAACAACACTTCACAATGGCAGGAAGCAGTACCCTTAGTTCCGCAATTTCTTGTGCTGCTTGAACTCATGCCCTGACTATTATTGAGCAATTGGTACACAGCAAATTCCAAACCTGTAGACGAGGTTTTTTGAAAAGGATAATAATAATTTTTCCAGTGTTATCGGGTAACAACTTTTAGAAATATGTGGTAAATGAAAAAGAACGAATTGTAATTGAGCAAAATAAGGGCACACCTCAATGTGGGATTTACGATTTAAACAGCTTTTCGAGTTGGTAGTCTTTAAAATGTGAGGATCCGAAGAAAACACAAGATTTTCAGTTACTGTAAAGGTAAGGAAAGCAAAATACCAAGTAGAAGGTGTTTGACGGTAATATATGAATTGGAAGAGGGCGTGTGATTGCCTCCCATTCATGTACTACGTTTAAATGCAATTTTTAAGAAATCCATTCATAAAAAGTCGGAGCTCAGAAATTGATTTTACGCAAAAAAGAAAAGTCCGAATTGGCCTCGGCCGCGCGATCTATGCGACGTAAGATGAACTAAAGTAGTTTTCACCTTCGCCGCTAGAGCCCCAACGGAAAGTTGAGTCGTGCTCGGATTTGAACAATCTCAACTCGGAAATTTTCGATTCGGACATTTCCGCGATGTGATCTCCTGTTCAAATATCTTCCCAAACTGACATCAACTTTCCGTTGGGGCTCTAGCGGCGAAGGTGAAAACTACTTTAGTTCATCTCACGTCGCATAGATCGCGCGGCCGAGGCCAATTCGGACTTTTCTTTTTTGCGTAAAATCAATTTCTGAGCTTTAACTTTTTGTGAATCGACGGCACAACGTGTTTTTCGGCTTCGTAAAAATTGTATTGATAACGTTGTACTTGAATGTGCGTGAATCACAAGCTCTCTTCCCTCGTTCGTTCACAATCTCAGCTCTTCCACGTCAGTTGTGTTGTATATTATCGTCAAACACTTTCTACCTCCGACTTTATTTATGACTGAGGGATTCTGGTATGTTGAGACATTATTCAATCGGTTAGAAATACGCTAGTCAAGTATGGCAGTTTCCTCAAAAACTCATCTCAAATGTCATTAAAATCTTAGTTAATCTCGGGTGGTAGTTCAATAGGCCTCTACGATTAGTATTCAATAACGCTTATAATAGTCAGGGCATGAGAACGAGCAACACGATAAATTCCGAAACTGCAATGTCTGTCCGCCATCCAGGCCATTTTTTGCCTTTAACGTGGTCTAAAAAATCTGTTCTTTCGCACAAAAATCCCATTTGGTATCTAGTTGTGCCCGCCATCTTGACAACCAGATAGGCCCATGGTTGTTATGGAGAAAAAATGTTTAAAAACATTAACAAAACGCAGTATAATTCGCAAATGCGCCGTGTTTTGTATCGTTTGCAAGGTATTTTTACATCCTGGGTCAAATGGAATGAGCACTAGACATGTACAACTGCGTGTGGTGAAATTTCAGTAATTATAGTGAGCCAAAGTCTACTAATTGAAAGAACACGCAGGAACTACAGCAGAAGTCAACGTTTCGTCGTTAGTACTCCCTCCCTCCCATCTCATCAAAACCACCCGCCCGCTCGACTCGCAACATCATGCCAATTGCCTACAGGCGCTTACGGGCGCCTGGAATATTTAGTTTTCGTCGTTTCATTGTAGGCAGGACATGTTTCGTATGGTTTACTGGTATTTTTCGATGCTGAATCGAATGGGATGGGTTTCGGAGCAGTAATACTAGGTCAAGCTGTTCATGAGAATAATAAACCGTTGTGTAATAATTTGCAGTGTTTTTATGTAGAATTTCGTTATAAACCGAAGGAAAAACAAAAGCTTGGATTAGTTCCTGAGTGATGAAAATTGCCTAATGCGCGTGAGGTCAAGGAGAGTTGTGTGATGCGTTGCGCCCTTATTTTTCTCAATTGTTTTTCCCGAGTAGAATAATGCAAACACGTTGGTTGCATTCGACGAGGCTCTTCTCCCATTTTGTTAGTCAAAGGCGTCAAACTGAAGGCGACTCAATTAATTGTAAACCTTTTATTAAATATTCTTATCAAAATGTTCTCTATAAATTAAAAAAGAAAATTACAAAAAACATTCTTGAGAGATCAATAGTAGTTTACACCTTACAACGTCTTTATAACCTGTTTTGTCTTGTTTACTTTATTAATTGGAAAACTGGCTCCCTCTAGAGGGGCAACACGGTTTTACACTGGACAACTTGAGAACATTTTAAAACTTATAGATTCTTTATATATAGATTTATGTATACGCGTATATAACTGTCAAAGCTCTGATACCAGTCAATCCTAAGATTGACCATAATGTAGTGAAAGTCATTTAACTCGGGTGGCAGAAGGGCTTCTAGATTTTCTAAGGAAACAACGAGCAGTGATCTTAGGTATTCCTTCGGGCGGGTGGGAAGTTATGCAGCAAATTATCAAAATGGCATTGACCTACAATAGATTAAGCTTGAGGGGGAACGCAGAAGGCGGATTTTAGAGAAGCCTGGTAGTTCTCTTTAGTTTTACACACTTGAAGGATGCTGAAACACTTTCTGCTGGGTTGGTGGAGAGGGGTGGATCAGGGGCACAGCGTGTCAAAATCACTGGGAACTGCAGGCATAGTCTACATTGGAAAGTCATTCCCTTGAAAAAACCCCAAAGGAACCTGTTACAGGCCAGGAACCTGGAACCTGTTACCTTTGTTAAAGGCTGACCAGTTTCCTAAAATCTTTGTCAAGAACAAAGCATAATCAGCATGATCCGAATTCTGCTTTTGATAATTTCCATGTAGCAACGCCAATTTCTCTTAGTTTTCATATCTCATATCTATATTCTGCGTTGGCTATTGGAGAAGGGCACAAATTACAAGTCAAGTAGCCACGGGAGCCTTTCTCCTTCAGGTTCAAAACTATGGTGCCCTAAGTGGAACCTGTGGTGTTTTGGGGCATCTAACTCCTCAGAGCATCGCAACTAAGTAACGTTTTCTTTATTGGAGTATTCTGGGGCGCAAGTCATCAATGTTTTCTCAATATGGACACGGGAACTGGTTGTCACACACCAATCTCACAGCTCTGCCCGAGCGAATGCCTTTCGTTTCCTAGTACTAAGACCCTATCAGTTCCCAATCGTTCTGTGCCACATAGCTACTAATGCCATCTCCTCTCTACCCTGCGCAGTTCTCACTCGTACCCCCATGTAAGTACTGACAGGATGCCACAAGTGAATATGAGGAAATCTCCAGAGCCTTGTTATATATCAGGCACGATTGGAACCTGTGGGGTTTGAAAACGGATACGACAGAGTGAACACCAACTTCCGTGGAATCGTCGCGAGATCAACCAAAATGCGGAGGTTGCAAAGGGCAATGAAGCTCCCGTGAGTCGCCTGGAGGCCATGAAGTAGTCAGGATCAAAAATAAATGGTGTCTTACGACGTTAAAATTCTTTTTCCATCGTAAACTCCCACTATAACACCTGTTTTGGCTGTTACGCTGTGTAGGAGTCTCTCATCAATATTAGTTAGAAGATGGAAGGATGTTTGTGGAGCAGCATTTAGCCACCAGTAATGTAAGATGGCCATTTGGACGATACCTGGAGGAAAATCAAGTGGTAAAAATCCAGATACGAGGGCTAAGACTTGATTGTTAGCTCTTCGCAGACTTTATTACAACATTTTTGACAAATACGGCCCAGTTCCGTACCACCTGAACAAAACGGGTAATTCGAAAAAGATTGTCCGTCAGCAGTGCACTGGGGAGGAGAAAACAACTATGTTGTTTGGATTCTCTGTGTTGGCTGTGACATCTCATCAGTTTCAGCCATTCAGCAACATAACTTTGGGCTGTGCTGTGTGGAGGTATTGAGCTGCATACTGCGGCCATGTTACAGTTTCGGAAAGAGGCGAGACATGGTGCAGTACTGTAGGCAGTAGAAGGTCCTAGTCCCAATAGATCCTAGCGGTTATGACCACAAGGAGTGCATTATTCCCCACTAAATCGTGAGGGCGGAGGTGGAAAGTTTCATACAACAAGCAAAATTGTTATGAAATCGCAGGACAACCCAACTTCTACTCAGAGTAAGAAAAAGTAGAACTCATCGTCAGCCCACACCAGAGAAGGTACGATTTTAGCCTAATCATGACCCACTAAACCTAAACCTTGAAGTGAGCAGCGGGATTTACTGAACAACACTTGTCTAGTGTGACACCCCTCAATAATTCCATTCACTAGCACTCGGTAAAAGCTCAAAATAAAATACAAATGTCAAACTTTTACCGAAAACAGAGGGAAAACCTTAGGTATTACCGGTACCCGAGTATTTACAGTAACGTACGCAACAAACTCTTCATCATCTACATTTAACGCGAAACAGTCACACGATACAAGTCAATTTACAAAACAACACATATATACACAATTTTTGTACATTTTGGCGTGGAAACTATTTTACAAAACGTTACAAAGTACGAGTCATGAATGCGAAGTAAAACGCTCTTAATGTACAAAATTGAAACGCGGACCTTTTGAGGTCCTCAACTGAAGTTCAAGTTCAGTGAGAGGCTTTCAATGACATTCAGCACTTAGAGTAACAATATCATCTTTGAGGAGGGGGAAGGGGAGTCCGAAATATTCTACTAGTATCACATAACAATGTCACTAAGTGAACGATAATATTTTATATTTTATCACAACTTTTAGTTACAGGGGATTTTGCGTTGATTAAGAGAAGGCAGTTGGGGGTCCGGTTAGGTCAGACTTGGGGGACAAAGGCGGTTGTGGTTGGAGGTGGCCCAAAAACCATTAGTGGTTCACAGGGCGAGTGATTGCAAATGAGGAGGGGGATGAAGAGATTAACGAGAAGTGCAAGCGAAAGATGTTGGACGTAATTCAGAAAAAACATCGGGTTGCGACGCATTCCTTCTTTCCTCATCTCCGCCTACATGCAGCGATTTGTATCATCCCAGCACGTTCAACATGTTTATCATTCAGTTATAGAACAAGTGGTAAACGTTCCAGAATTTATTGTGTGCTCCTACTTACCTCACATCGAATAACCAGCATATAAGTGGTTACGAAGACAACCGAAATGATTTTTTTGGAAACTAAACTTACAGGGTAGACTGTTGGAATGATGAAATTGCTCGGGTTAAACTTTCATCTTTTAAGTAACACATTTGGCTACCAGCACGATATTGTTTAGAGTACGAGCGGGATTTATGAGGAGAAAACTGCACTAACATAGATTTTTGAGGAAAATTGTTGGATCGTGCTCATTTCGTAATTTTCTCAAGGTCGAAATTGCACTGTACGCGTCCATACAAAGCATTTTACTAAAATCATCGGAGACGTTTTTGAGGGGAAAAATTGGTGTTTTGATCACTATACCAGCTATTTTGTGGTAAATTTTGGTCTACTTTGTTGAGGTGCAGGATGAACGTCAAATTTGGGCTGATTTGTTTCAACCGTTCTCTCGCTATTTCGTTCACAGTCAATTTTCTCAAATGGTGTTTTCGGACTCAAGAGCCTCGGCGTTTTGTTTGGAATTTCAGTTAAAAAGTTAAATCGATTGATTGAACATGATTACACCCATGACGAACTAACCGGCGAAATTGATTTCCACAATTTTCTCGCCAGTGATTTAGTTCGGACTAGGGCAGGTGTTATCTGACGTGTGTCAGGCGGCCGTTCCACACAATAGTATCATTGCAGCACGAATATTTTGGAGGGCAAAAGACGCGTTTTACTTCCAAACAAAGGAGAAAATCGAAGGATATTTGAAGTCGTAGTTATTGAAGATCAATGAGCTTTGCGCATTGCACGGGAAAGATAATGCTGAATGGTGGGACCTCGAGGGAATAATTGGGGGAATGAAAAGACGTTGGGTGCACAGTGGGTACCTGCTCCCATGTTGCCAAAGACCATCCTGTCGGTGTTGCAGTAGGAGTGTAGCTGCTGAGCCAGGTCTGTATACTCGCCCTTCCTGGAAATAATGGCATTCCACGTTTTTTCCTCACACAAAGCAGCGTCTGGAGGCGGACGACAATATATCACGCTTTCATTGCTTAGATTCTGCAATTAGAGAGAATGGACAGTTTCCTGGCTTAACCAGTACTATGTGGGCGATTGTAGTTATCGATAGCCTAGCAACTTCTTCCAGCATGCCAAACGCACATCATGAGTTAAATCCTAGTCAAAGGTACTCCACATCTCATACATCTCCTGGTACATCAGGATTGTGCAGACTGACTGCATGAGTCAATCCCTAACCAATCTTGAACAAGAAACCTAACGCAGTTCGTTAAGAGTGAGAAACCACAACCACCTTCAACCAAGTCAGAGCGAAACAATCAAACGTGAGGGGCAGTACAAGTTACAGAAATGGCACGTGGAGCTCTCACTTCAAAGCACCGCACAAAAGGAATAAGTTAACAGGTAGTCAAATCAGAAACTAAAAAAATTAAGTCTTAACACACTACTTAGCTCTAACGGACACAATGTACAATTACACATTTAAATTGCACAACAAAACCTATTCTGAGGCTGAACTGGATAACGCCAAGTGGAAAAAGATCTAGAGTGAACAGGTTGAGTTACCCCCAGGCAACCGCTCATAACCTTAAACTGTGTTATCCTGCAATTATTGAGGTTGAGGTTTCACGAGAGAGGCGTTCTGGTGCATAGAGCACAAACGAACAAGGTGGCAGGCAACTGCTCATTGGGTTAACATGCACTTCCAGCTCGAGGAAAGTGAAAAGCTCTGAAGCGAAGTTTGACGAGGAGCCAAGTGACTGCTAATCCAATTATTATGAACAAGAAGTCTCCCTATGAGGGACGAGTTCTGGTGCTAATGATTAATAGTCGACTGCGCCTCAACATGAACTTCTTGTAGTCACTTGCGCATCATAATGGACAGAGAGGGGGGTACTGTTCATCAGCCTAGATAGCACCTTACTACTATCAGCATTTCTTTATGAGAGTGACAAACAGCGAAGCCAAGGGCATGTGTTCACAAGAAATTAATCTGTACCTTACGAATACAAGGGCTTCACGTGTGGCAAGCTCTTCAGCTGTTTGTAAACATTAGCTTGAAGGGTACTTTACATCAACTCGTCAGAAGAATGGTACTTCTGTACTACAGCTTTGTTTCCTTTTCAATATGACTGTTCCTGAACCATCGAAGCGACCTGTGCAGGTACGGCAAGTTTGGTCATTTTGCCAGTCTCCCAGCGGAGAGCTGTTGCACGTGTCATCGCGCGAAGGTATGACACCTGGGAAATGTACTACACAACAATAAATCGCCAAATGCTGAACTGTAGCTCCTCTGAGGTTGTTCCTGGTATTTAAGTCATACCTCTACTGGTTCCAATGAAAGTCATTGAAAGTGTATAAACTGTAACTGGGGCTGCAGGTTGCTCAAGACTGATTGGGCTTCCTACGGCGCTGTGAAATTAAAGAGTGGCAGCCACGTAGTGACGGCCAGGGATTCCTTGGCTTAGTTTGAGCTATGTAGCTCAGACAAGGGCGTAGGAGAATCCATGAACCAACACTTGGGAGATGATGAGGGATGTATTTCCTCACAATGGTACTTGACAGCCTGCTGCTCTGTTTTTGAAAAGTTCAAAGAGTCATCTCGACTCCATTTGGTAGACTGCATCCCTCCACGTTCAAAAAGACAGTCACTGTCTCACTGGTGAGACTGGAGATGCACAGCGCTGAGCTGAACTACGTCACACAGTGGAAAATAGGCGAGACACTCAGTAGGCAGTTTGCAGGTTACAGCACAAGACCTTGCATTGACGCAATTGAATGAGCTGCCAACTAATGGGCTCTACCGAAGCCTTACTCAACCTATTATACAATCACTCCTGAACTGTTCACTCAAAAGTGGGGCGTTGTAACCAGTTTTCAACAAACATTATTGAATCATGTGGAAATATCTATTCTCCTCCATGAGGGAATTGAGTGAAGAAGTCATATCATTAATAACCATATTACAGGAAGGTTGCTGCACGTTGGTTGCCCATGTTTGACACTGTTCGACATATTCCAGTGTCCGTTCGTAAGCTGTTTGTCGCATTTGTGTCACTGAGGTTTGATGCATAGGAGTCGTCTGCCCATCTTCTTTAGGCTCGTGGTACGGCGAACTGTACTGAGGAGAGTACTTCTGGCCGGAGCCATAGTATTTTTGTTGCTGCTGCTGAGGGTTGCACTGGTTGTTGGCTGTACATTGAGGGTTGTTGCAGTTGCAGTGTCGGGCGGCTTGATGAGGGTTGTGCAGTTGTGGCGGAGCGGTGGTTGCTGCCGTCGGACTATTCATCGGCTGTTGCTGATAGCAGCAGGGGTTGATGGGGTTGGTAACAGGGTGACCTACGCTCGGGCTCACTGGCTGGACTGATAGATAATTCGATTGACCAGTATCAGGAAGAACTTGTGGCGACTGAACCTGCAACATTGAAATGGTGATAGTTTGCTTTTGAGTTATAACTAAGGCCAGTAAAGTACAGGTGAATCAGGGATCACTAAAAGAACATAGATTAAAGTACAACTTTGGTTTGGAGCGTCTGCACCTGTCCTAAAAGGTTTAGGAACCTCATCTCGCTTCTACTTAACGTCAAAGTGTAAACATGTCGTTTATGAGAAAGCCTGCAAATGTACTCGACGGCGATGTGGTAAATTAAAGTATCAATGATTGAATCGAGTTTACCTGAGCGCCCATTTGAAGTTGTGGGGCAGGAGGAAGAGGAGCCGGAGGTAGCAGTTGTGACGACATGGGGGTTGAGTGAACCTGAGGCTGTGGTTTCGTCTGCTGATTGGAGGTAATGGGCAAGTGGCAGTTGGGAGAACTAGGTAGGTGGGGGGATATACTCGAAGCAGGGTGTTGGTACGGCATGCACCCATTAGTGTGCATGGGAGTAGGATTTCCTCTCGTTGAAGGGCTGGAGGCAGTTGCGTTGTGAACTGGTGGCCTGTTAGGAGTCGTCCGTCCACCTGGTGCTGCTCGAGGTGTAACTCCTGGAGCTCCCAAGCCTGGTCCGCTTTGAGGTGAGCCTGGCAGGTTGTCAAAGGCCCTAAAGAAAACCATCATATCAAATTAATTAGAAAACATGTAATTAACAACTTTAACTTTTCTAAATTATCCAGCAGAGGTGGCAGGTCTTGAGACCTTGAGAGAAATGAGATGTTTGTAACGCATGAATCGGGCTATTGAGGCTTCAATGAATTCACCCCACCTGTACACAGTCTTCTCTAACCCTGAAGATTTGGAGTGCTGCATCTCAATGTTTACTCACTGCGTGCTTTTCCAGAGCTCTTGGTGACAAGACACAAGAACCAAATCAGTTCAATCGCTGGAAATCATTTCGCAGGATTCACCATTAGTTCTGAGAGAGATGGATTGGTTGGATACATGCTAGCCATATACTTTTATTTTCTCGTCACTACAGATCGCCACAGAGCACCTCGACCATCATCCAACCCAGTGCAACATGTACCTTGGGGGGGTCTGCTTTATTACATTTTTCTTCACAACTACTAGTTGTCTCGTTTCTACATTTCCTCTGCCTACACAACTCATTGAAGTACTTGACATACTAGGGAAACGATTCTGGGGCCCTCACTTTGTGCGAGAGCTCTACAAAATACATTTCGAAAAATAAGGCATGCTGGAACGCTCTATACTAAGACATAAAGGAGGACCTAAAGTCAGGGTACTCACCCCATAGATGGAGAGCCTTGATTGCCAGTCTCTGCCACTTGACTCAGGTACATGACCATATCATCAGGTAAAACGAGTTTACTTTCCAGCATCTCTCCTTCTCCAACTTCGTCAAGAACCACTTCTTGGTTGGGATGGTGAGCAAGCTCAGCAGGGTGCACTGGCGGGTTCAGACCTGGAAGAGTAGAGCGGGGCCGAGGAGGAGGCGTGTTGGGGTAGTTGGAGCCTTGTGAGGGCTCTGACATTCTTCTTCCTTCGTTGCTCTCACTGCCATCCCAAGGACAGTTCTGAGTCTGCAAAAATAAACGTATTGTCACTTTCAAACGTATTTCACACATCTTAGAGAGAGACTTCCCTTAATTCGCAAAACAAATAGCAAACCTGCACAACGAGGTTGGCGCTAAGCTGACTAGATCTTCTCGAAGAGCCGATTGAAATGGGATCGTAGAGTGAGCCATTGCTCGGGCGATGATGTGAAATCTGACTACTTCTTCTGGATTCCAAATCTCCGCTTTTCATGCTACCGTAGTACGTGGATGCCGTCGAATTGCCCGAATCCCTCCGGATTTCAACAGTCGTGTTTCCCGTCATCTTGAGATCGGTTATTCTTCTGTTGAGATCCGTGAGCCCGCTGCTTGGGGCTCGCCGTTGGCCTGAAAACAGTTTAGTACTTCATGAAGGTGTCTTCAACTTATAATCGTTTATTAACACTCGCAGAGACATCGCATATTTAAATAACTATCTAACAAACGCGCTGCACCGGACCAGATATCAACACCATGCTTAACTGAAGAGTTCACGTAACGCAGTCATTATTTGGCATTTCTTGTCCCCACCGTTATCAGCCAAAGTACATCCCTCTCAACTCTCCTCATGTCAAATGCTCCGTGAACATTCCCTTGAATCTTCTCTAGTGTCTACTCGACACAGTCCTGTCCTGTACGCCAAGCCACAGCCAGTTTACCACTTTCTTCCACTACAGTTCACACTATCTGAAGGTAAGTTCGTAATCTCTCTCGCCATTATCAACCCGATTCCTGTTCGTCCGTGAAATACCAACCACTTGCCAGTTTGCAGCAAACGTAAAGACAGCAGGGGACCATCCACAACTAAGGATACAGACTAGGCGATAGTACGCTACATATTGTAGCAAATCATGTCACACCTCAAACAGGACTACAATCTCTTAGGGTGAGGTAGCCCAGTCGCTGACATAATAAGGTATGCACTGATATTAGAACACAATTATTTCGATATGTGACCCACGGGTTAAACTTACAATGATGGGAAGGCAGAGGAGGAAGAGCGATGGAAGGCTTGTGGTTGATTTTGATGCGACTGTGAGGTCTCGTAGCTGGAGGAGCCAAACCAACGGCAGCTGCTTGGAGCTCTGCTGGAAGGTCGTAAAGATCCAAATCCTGCGCTTCCTCTGCCCAGTTATCGTCCAGCGTGTGGTTCGTGCCTGGAGCGCTGATGTTGTCAGCTGTTGGCTCGTCGCAATAAGCGTAACCACTTGGTATAACTGACAACGGACTTCCTTGGTGACCGGGTGAGTTTGCTTCCTACAATCACAATGAAATTAGAGTAGGAGTAATGCAAGTTTTGTGGCTGACT
This sequence comes from Pachypeltis micranthus, assembly GCA_020466155.1. Classification (NCBI taxonomy): domain Eukaryota; kingdom Metazoa; phylum Arthropoda; class Insecta; order Hemiptera; family Miridae; genus Pachypeltis; species Pachypeltis micranthus. Next base: position 50,024,135 of record CM035769.1, read on the forward strand.
ATTTTTACAAAAGAAAGAACAAGGAAACGAAATATGATGAGCGTGTGAGTGAACAAAAGTCGTACTTTCCTAAATCAGTTAACACAGGTACGCTTATTCGCCTACAATTAAATTCTAGTTGCGCAGATTGATGAGGGCGTAATAAATCCCCCATTTTTAAAACCCCAATAAGTTACCCATAATTACAAGCAACCCGATAAATTTAGCTATTCGAACTATTACCGTACGCACACGTTTCTAGCACAGCCTGAGCTGCTTCTTAAAGACCTTCGAACGACTTAACCAACACGTTCACCTGAGCTATCGGTTGTTGACCCATTTGTTAGTCAATTAGTGAGTCAGACTAGTCAGAGAAGCTCAAAATTAATGTATAAAGTCGACGAACCTCCGATTTAATGCTGGGACTCGAAACACTGGCAGTTTTCGTGCTGAGCGGCTCGTCACTCCGACTGGGGGAGACGCCGCCATTTCCATCTTCAGACCCTCCGTCACCTCCGCTTCCATTCCCTTTGTGCTTCTTGTTAGCGTAAAATTCCGCTCCGTGCACAGTTTTGACGTGTTTTCGCAACGAGCTCGGGTCCGTGTACCTCTTCGTGCACCCGGGCGCTTTGCACACGTAAGGTTTCTGCACAGGAAAACGTAATTATTCAGTTATAAACGAAATATAAGCTTCGGAGGCACTAATATGGTTACAGCAGCGCTTGTAAAATAGAATGAATAGGCTTCTTACCGTTCAACCACTTTAGGTGTATCCAGACTTGAAACAAACATACGCAAATAATAAGAAACCACTAAATCGGGCATTTTGCACTATGTGACGCATCAATACAATGACATTAATAACGAAGTGAAGGCCTGGGAGGAGACTTGTTCTGGCTGACCCCCAAGCGGCAATAATGATCGTAATTAGGCCAGCACATGACGGGAAATCGTGATGCCGTCAATACCCCTTCCTATCCACTGGACAAACTCATGGAAACTATCATAGTGAGACGTATCAAACAACTTTCCTCGTGACTAATTCGAACTGTGTTTCCCACAGCTTATAAGTTTTGGAATTTATTGCGTTTCAACGACTTGTGCCACGAGCTTTAACGAGTGGACAACGTACAGTTAATCATTATTTCGAGGGCGTTTGTGTACCGTGTTCTGAACGATAAGTGGAAAAACTGCAAAAAAAGTCGGTCAAATACTACAATAGTATGAGTTTCGCTATTTATCGGGTATCTTATGACCATTTTCAAAGTACTATCGTGTTGGGAACAACGCAATCTTTTTGTAGAAGGATAGTATCATAGAATCAGGATTTACATGGAAAAACAGATAAAAAAGGATATTTACCGATATTGTTGATAACTTATTGTGCCGGGTAAAAATTGTACATTATCGTTATGTCTGTTAAACTGTTCACTCAAAGAGTGCACTCAAAATCGTTTGAGCGTTTGAAAAAACAAATATTTAGGGTTTTGATGTGGCTATAGTTCGTATCGAACTGATTGTCCTCATACCATTAATTTGACGTCCCCTGGTTTTTATTCGCCGTTCTTTCACAGTTTGGTTCACAGACACACAGACCATTTTCTCAAATGATGCTTTTCCCACTAAGGGGGCTAAGACGCGAAGATATTAGAAGGAAACTGAAAACTAGTTCGCATAACTTCCCCTCCTACATCGTAGGGCAAAAAACGAGTCATCGGCTCACCTCATTGGAATGAGTTCTGTTTTGGTGTTTGGCACGGTCGGAAGCGTTGCTGAAAGCTTTACTACACCCGGGGTACTCGCACGTGTAGGGCTTCTCTCCAGTGTGCGATCTCAAATGAGTCTTCAAATTCTCTAGCCGCGAGTAGGCTTTTCGACATCCTTCGAACTGAAAATCAAAATAGAAGAATATTGCGCTTAGCGACATTTCCTGAGCTGAACGAATACAGTGAAACTTATGAAAACGGTCTTACTGTGCATTTATGAGGTTTTTCCCCGGTGTGCCGCCTCATGTGCACGACGAGCATGTACTGAGCTTTGAAGGGCTTTTCGTTTCTTGAGCAGTCCTCCCATTGGCACACAAACGACTTTTTGTTTGTGTTGATGTGGTCGTTGTTAATGTGCTGAAATTAAAATCAACGAAGGAGATGAAATCGAGCTGCGCAGATATTGTACAATAAGAAATGGAAGATTACAGGTGGAAAAGAAAGAGCAAGAGATCCCTCACTTACGTGCAGCTTCTGTCACGTGAGCTGCGTTCAGCTCAGTTTGTTGTTTGCTCTCGAAGTCCTACAAACCACCTGATATTTCTCAGGTGATCTAAAGGTTCTTCCTCAATTTCTAAAAACCTCGGAGCCCCAAATGCTCTCGCTCTTTAACCCGCAAGGCTCTTGCTCCTGAGCATGAAATACTCGTCCTCTCCTAAGCGAGCCCAACAGGGAACTAAAAGGTTTTGCTCAATTTCCTAAAAATCTCCCACTTCTGAGCTCAAAAATGCTCTTCCTTCTAAACTGAAAAAGATTTTATTCCAGCCGAACGCTCCGTCGAACTCAGTGCCTTTCAGCACTCTGTATTAACTATGGGTCTTAGCGTATTTCCAGGCACTAGATGATGCTCACCTCTCCCTTTCAGGGGCGATTAGAGTGAACTATAACGGATGCTGTCCTCGCTGTATGCAGAGAAGTCAAAATAAAGCGAGACACTACTGGTTCAAGCCTCGGCAATTCTATCAGACTCACACCACTAGTTATTAAGTTAGAAGGACAACAGAAGAAAACCTTTTTTATAATATACATAACAGAAAACACCCCCCCCCCCCACGCTACCCTCTTTTAGAAGTACTCAACTTACATTAACCAGATTGCGTTGAGTTTGAAACTGGAGGCCGCAGTGTTTCCAATTGCAGTCAGTCGCCACAAAATCTCCAGGTTCGGACTTCATGAGCCGCTCTTCTTCTTGCGACATGGTTTTTTCGGATTTTATGGTCTTTTTGTTTCGGATTTCAGGTTCTCCACTCACCACTTTGGCTTCGGTTTCCTCCTGCGGACAACATAACTATGAACATTACGATTAGCGACAACATTATTAATGGAATACGATACTCACGAACAGTGAAGTGCAGTCAGATAGTTCGACCATGAATTAGAAAATGTAAGAACAAAATGGGTGACAACTGGTCTTTTACTCGTACTACGGCGAATTAAAGATCTACGCACTGATCTTAGCTTAAATAACTCTTGGCTGTTCTGGCATGAAATCCAGAGTCATAGAAATTCTTCAGAGGCCAATTTTCTATGCATCAATCAGTGCCGAACAGTCACTCTACTTGCACTCTCATCCCGTAGTAACTGCTCTGTTTCTGGGGTAGTGGAACAAATTTCTTTAGCCCTATCAGTGGTGCTTTGGTGCCATCAGTAAATGCAAACTCAAGTCGTTTCTTATTAGCTGTAATTCTTCTCCAAAGCTTACGCCCAGTGCTAGATAAAATAGATATAATTTAGAAAATAGAATCGAGTAGATCAACCTCTCCACATCCCGAATTTAAATCCAAAACACTACCTTGGATTTTCACAAAAACAACCCCAAAATCTCAACAGTCAACAGAACGTCTCAGTCATGGACGGTTCTTGCTAGTTCACTTTATATTACTTATGTTCTCGATTGTGAGCGAGATTGACTGCAGACCGATCCACCAAAATACAGTTGAGCGTAAAAGCATTCTTCAGTCAATCATCGAATCTACAATGAGCGTTAAGTCTTTTACGCTCAAGCTAAGGAAGAAAGTAGGTGGTGGAGGCGAGTCAGGCGCATTTTAAGTAAATGGCCGTGAAAAAGTATCAAGTGCTTAAATGGAGATGGGACAAGTTGTTGCGAGGACCACGCAAATGTCTGAATACGAAAATTCCAACTATTTCATGAGATATGAGCGAATTCTTCTTCTTATTTTAAGAAAATGCAGGTACGGCGGGTACCGTTTGTTTTTCTGGTTTTTGTTCGAATTGCCGTTGGCGGTACGCTGCCGCATCCAGCCCTCAAGAATACGACTTGAGGTACACCTAAAGAGTACCAGTTGTGCTGTCTGCTTCTACATTAGCCACAGCTCAGCCTCCTCTTAGGAGGGTGTGGAGTATTTTAAATAGCGCCTGTTCGGCCAGTTCACAATCGAGTACCAATTATGTGAGATCCGCATCAAAGATCAAAGACAAACCGCGATTTTACTGGGTGATTTAGTGGTCGCTACTGTACGCTTCATCTTCGTGTTCCCTTAAATGACAAAGTTTAGAAAAACTATCATTTTGACTCCAGGAATTGATAATCTTCCAAGCCGCTACCACGTAAAAGTTTAATGGTAAATGTAATGGAGCTTACCTCAATTTTAGAGTCTGGAAGAGGTGGGAAGACGCCTGGCGGATGAGGCGTCAAAGGTGGTAGGAGACCGCCAGAACGAAGGAGGTGAGCTTGAAGCTGTTGAAGGTGAGGCCCCATGCTAGCAGGATGCATACTCAGTGCTGGGCTCAGCGCCCCTGAACAACACATAGAAAAACAGCAATGAAATAATTTCCACGGAAAACGAATTATTTCGGACGTGATTTGCACAAACAAGATTCAACGTATGACAAGCCATCACCGATTATGAGCCTTATGGTTTTGAGAGGGGCATTGAGTTGACTAACCTGCAGAAAGGTGACCATAGGACCCACTGGCAGTGGAGCTCCGGGAGGCGTTGACTATGGAGACCAAGGAGTTTGGGGAGAACCTGAATCAAAGCAACGAACATTATGAACAGCTCTATTTGAAACAGTACCTAAGCTGTGCAGAAGAACACACCCTTTACACCGCTTTAGTTTGCCTCAGACGTGTATCATAACATTTACTTGCACAAAATGCACCTAAAGCCATCCTCAGGGATCATTTGCCTTCATTATTTTATCTTGGACACAGGGAATGAAGCAATTGACAAACCTACGGCTCTGGAGGCACCTAATTCTGCTGTGACACTTAACAAAAAGCACAATTACCTGATCATTGAGTTAAGGTCGAGGTCTGAATATGGAGAAACGGATAACGCCCTTTTCCTCGACTGTCTGGTGGGCCTGGGGCTTGTCAGACGAGACCCTGAAACAGAGAAACGGTGGAATGAATTCACACAATCAGAAGAAAGCAGAAGAAAAGATACAACAACAAATTCATATTCAGCAAGAAAGTAATTTATTCACAGCAAGTTCATGCAGAACACGCCCGAAAGTGCATTGCTCGTCCTTTCACAGCTCAACTGGGATTACAAGTTGAGGCAGAATGTACTAATTTGACAAATACTGCCGAAACTATGAACCTGAATCCAACGATATCCTCTCAATATAATTCTTCAAGCTACTGTACTATAGTACGAAGTCCCTCTTCTCCTCCTTTTTGCTTTCCTTGGCTCTACGAAGTAGAAAGGAAAGTTATGTAATCGGATGAAAAAAAAATTTTGAGTTTTCTTCAGATCTTTACGTTTCAGACCCTCCTGAGTCCGAAAAACACTATTTGGGAAAATGGTCTGTGTGTATGTGTGTCTGTGAACGATTTTTAGAGAAAACCACCGTACCAAATCAGCTCAAACTTGATATCTTGCCCGCAGGTCACCATGGGACGCCAAAATATGGGTTTGAACAAAATCCTTCGAAAGTTAACTATAGTTATCATAGTGATCAAAACACCAAATATTTTTTTTCTCAAAAACGGCTCTAACGATTTTGATTAAATTTTTTATATCGGTAGCTTCCAATATGCTAACTACTATGCTAACCATGAAATTCTCATCTGTGGGAAAATGACGAGAGCAGCACAATAAATTACCAAAACTTTGGACGAAATCGATTTTAGTGCGGTTTTTAGAGAAAACAACCGTACCAAATCAGCTGAAACTTGATGGCTAGCCTACAGGTTACTGTGGGACGCAAAAATAAGGGTATGGGCAAAATCCACCGAAAGTTAACTATAGTTAGCATAGTGATCAAAACACCAAATTTTTTTTCTGAAAAACGGCTCTGACGATTTTGATTAAATTTTTTATATTGGTAGCTCTCAATAAGACAAATATACCACAAAATTCCCATCTGTGGGAAAATGTCGAGAGCAGCACAATAAATTATCAAAATTGTCGATGATAAGCGTTTTTACCGAGGTTTTTTCCTTATAAACTCCGCTGGAATTTTCGTAGAATGTAAAAAAAAAAAGGTATTGTAGTCCAATCCAAATGTGTTTAAAAACGCTCATGAGGTACATGGGGGTCACTCCAGAAAGGCCTGAATTTCAACTACTGCCGTTTCGCTTACTACCAGTTCTAAACGTTTTTACCCTATAACTCTACAAAAGTAATTAGTATCCTTCTTCAAAAAATTTGTATTTACAGCCTCATTAATTATGTGTGTACCGATTGCTCAATAATGGTCCTGAAATGAGTACGAGCAGCACAATACAATCTGGAACTGTAAGCGCTACCGCTTCCGGCTGCTGTGAAGTGTCGTTTGACCAAGTTCAAATGAATTGATTAAGTGCACAAAGTCATATAGAAAGAGAATTGACGTAGAGCGAAGGAAAGTTGTATGTTGCAACGCACCAGATATTTGCGTTGGCTACTGCCCCTGGATCAAATTACTAATGAACAGGTTTGCTTCGAACTTGAGGGCTCTAGGAAATGAGTTAATCGTTGTTAGACTGATTCGATGTGAAGAAGCATAGTTATCCCAGTGAGAGCTGGAAAATTAACAGGAAGACTGGAAGACGATCACGAAACTGTTTTAGCAACATAGAGGATAAAAAAAGTAACAGGAACACTTTAGCCTAACGTGGATGTGGATACAATGATGTTCACAAAGACATATATTCATGAGACGAGGGAAACAGGGAGTTGAGAGTAAAGGAGGAGGTTGGCCTGTGGATAATAAATGTAAACTGAGGGTTAGAGGGAATCAAATTAACTCATCTAGCAGTAGGACTGGAGTCAGAACAGGGGCGAACTGAACGATAAGAAGCTAAAGGGCGAGGGGAAGTGTAAGGAAAGAGAGTGGTGTAATGACGGTTTCCAGTAAATGAGTGAGATCCAAAAACCCCAACAAACTGGGAAGCAACGCAATTTACTGTTTCAAGGGGAGATTCAGGACTTTCCCGAGAGACTATTAAGAAAGGTTTATAGCAGTTTCGAAGAAAGGGGTTGATCAACAGATGCCTGACGGCGAAGGGTTTAGGAACTTCGAAAAGCGGTTGGGAAGTTGAAGCGTTCAGAGCCACGACGTGATATACTGTAGAAATCCATCTTTCCAATAGTTGGTTTTGGTTTATTATTCATTCTGAATAATAACCCTATGTTTTCGGTCACGAAAAATTTTTTACAACCCCCCCTCAAAATTTGATACTTTACGTTTCAAGACATGGAGATTCCAAATTTGTAATGTCCGTCCGCCGTCCCCCATCCACCGTCCCCCGTCCGGGCCGTTTTGTGCCTTTAACGTGGTCTAAAAAATTCGTTCTTTCGCCCAAAAATCCGATTTGGTATCTAGTTGTGCCCGCCATCTCGGCAATCCGATCGGACGAAGCCCGTGGTTGTAATGGGCAAAAAACGGTTAAAAAAATTAACGAAACGCAGTACAACGCGGGAACTACAAGCGTTTCGTCGTTTGAATTCCTCCCGCCCCGCCCGTCTCATTAAAAACCCCTGCAAATTATTACACAACGGTTTATTATTCGGATAATCAGCTTGACCTAGCATTAATGCTCCGAGACCCATCCTGTTCGATTCAGCATCGAAAAATATCATAATGAAACCCAAAAAAAGGTCGAAAAGAACTGAATCGTAATATTAAAATAAACAAAAAAAACGCAAGTATCTAGAAAAAACTGAATTTTAATATGAAAACACGCACGCTAAATACTAATATCAAAATTTAACCAAAAATCTATGAAAAAAACCAGAATGAGAATGAAACGAAAGAATCTAAAAAAATTGAATCGTATTAAAACCAAAACGTCGGGGAAATAGGAACGGGGGCGCTCGAAGCGAAAGGCGAGTTGAGCGGCGAGTGGGGGAGGCGGAGTTGTTGGGAGGGAAGCGAACCGCCTCGAGAGAGGCTAGCCGCCTCGAGAGCGGTTGGTTTTTTAAAGAGACGGGCGGGGCGGAGGGAATTCAAACGACGAAACGCTTGTAGCTCCCGCGTTGTACTGCGTTTCGTTAATTTTTTTAACCGTTTTTTGCCCATTACAACCACGGGCTTCGTCCGATCGGATTGCCGAGATGGCGGGCACAACTAGATACCAAATCGGATTTTTGGGCGAAAAAACGAATTTTTTAGACCACGTTAAAGGCACAAAACGGCCCGGACGGCTGACGGGGGACGGTGGACGGACATTGCAAATTTGGAATCTCCATGCCTTGAAACGTAAAGTATCAAATTTTGAGGGGGGGTTGTAAAAAATTTTTCGTGACCGAAAACATAGGGTTATTATTCAGAATAAATCATAAATCAAAACTCGAGGTGAGCGAGCAGCGCGCCTCCCTCCCAACGACTCCGCCTCCCGCTCTGCACTCAACTCGCCTTTCGCTTCAAGCGCCCCCGTTCCAATTTCCACGACGTTTTGGTTTTAATACGATTCAATTTTTTTAGATTCTTTCGTTTCATTCTCATTTTGTTTTTTTTTTCATAGATTTTTGGTTAAATTTTGATATTAGTATTTAGCGTGCATGTTTTCATATTAAAATTCAGTTTTTTCTAGATACTTTCGTGTTTTTTTTTGTTTATTTTAATATTACGATTCAGTTCTTTTCGACCTTTTTTTGGGTTTCATTATGATATTTTTCGATGCTGAATCGAACAGGATGGATCTCGGAACATTAATACTAGGTCAAGCTGATTATCCGAATAATAAACCGTTGTGTAATAATTTGCAGGGTTTTGACTTGCACCAAACAAAACCGTTGGAAAGCCTTTGCCTTTAGCATATGAATCTTCATGCTACTCCATTGGAAGCCGCTAGATGATTTCAATAGAAGCCACAACGTCATAACATACAGCCCCAAACCATCACAAACACAATATCTCTTAATAACAATTGTCGTTTTGTTAAATAATTAGATATTTCTGGTTACAGCAATGGTCTCAATGATAAAATTGAAAACAGTATCTCCCAATAGAATACAATCTGACTAACCGTCCAAGGAAAAAGGTAGTTCCGAACTGGTAAGCGTCGATGACGGCTGTTGGAGATCGGTAATTGAACACCCCCTGGATGCGAGGAAATCTCCTGACAGTCCTAGCCCTGGAAAGAACGGGAAAACAAACATTAGCACAAATAAGATTTTCTTCAATGACTGTGTGTGATTTAGCGCATTTAGGGTTCCATGGAGGTAGTGGTTTCGCTAGCATGCGAAAGCACGCGCTCGTCAGACTCAACCGAAAGAGACCTGTGGAAGTAAGGCTGGATTTAGCCAGTCTCCCGGTAGAGAGCTGACGCCCATGAGTTACCACACGAAGGTATGACCCTGGGGAAGCTGGCCCAAAGCGTGGGAAGCTCCCTTTTTCACTTTCCATTTATCCAACATGCGATCAATGGCCAAATCAAGTGATAACTAGCCAGTGATCATTTGATTGCTTCTGATATGCTGTTTTGGATGATCCACAGGAGCGCAGTTCTCTGGAAATGGGTGAGTACTCTCTTTCAATTGACCGTGAGTTCGCTATCAATCACGCCTCGTTCATGAGGGTAGTGTCACGGTAACATGCACCCTAAGTGTCCTTGCTGATAGCTCGTAATGAGGCAAACCTTGCGAGAGTAGTGCCTTTGAGGGACTGCAGGTGTTGACTGAACCGCCACCTCTAATCTATATTGACACTACGCACATGTCTTGCTTTTCAAGAAATCCGCAAAACATATTGACGCTTGGCTATTTAATTATCCATTTACGAGGATGAGTTGGGTTTTCTCCTCAGCCACCTGCAGCTTGAGGTACTTGCATACTTGCACCATTGGGCGACAGTTCAGAGCACTTGACGGGGTTAAGCCTCGATTTGGTGGACCAGTCAGTCTCCACTAGGCTCCTGAGAAGACGTTCCAAAGTGCTGACCTGAGTACCGAGCCCTGTGGCCCTGTGGCCCCTCCTTCAACCTTCTCTGGCCTGAAACATGTCCGCATTCGATCGCAGCAGGTCTTTTCGTCAGGTATTGGTTACGAGGAGTTCCTCGACCTTCCTTCCTGAGCCTCAAACAGCTGATTCAGTGATTATTTCAGTGATACGAAAATTCAATAATTCCTCGACGGGAAAAGCATATGAATAAGGTACTGAGGGTTTCTAGAGAATATTGATACATTTAATCTAATATTAAAAATATGTGTGTGGACCTGAAATTTAGTAGAGTGAGACAGGCATATGGTTGAAGTTTAAGGTGACCATAAAAGTAGAGAGCCAAACCCTAGACCAGCCTGGCTCACCATAAATATCTTTATTCTAGGAGGGAAGGTCTGCGCCTAGTGGCCACATGAATTTACTTCTGCTTATTGAGAATTAACACGAAACGCCTCTCTGCGATGGCAGTTCTTCTTTCATATTCTCTTCACACTCACGAGAATCTTGCAGCGTGCCGCCATTCTCATACATCCTCCCATACTGCCCAACAGTTTGAGAGGATCAGGAGCGGGGTTTCCTCTGGATAAGTCACTAGAGAATCATCGGAGCCTGCTTGATATCACCTTTAGAACGGTTCGTTGGACTACAATTAACTTGTGTGGGTGGTAGCTCTACTAACCTAAATACCGTACTTTACTTACAATACTTTCTGCGTCCTTTGGGTTGTTTACTACCGAAAGTTGTGCAGTATTTTCCTTGACGCTTGCCTCTTCATGAATATTCCCCTCTCCACCACCCCCGCCACCCGTCATTGGTTCTAGTATTCGCCCGCTTCCTCTGTTGGAGTGTTGAAGTGTTAAAAGAGGAAGAGAGGAGACAATAAAGTAATTTGCTAGGCGGAGCTGAGACAAGGGAGATACCTAATACCGAATTGAAAGAGGAGGACAAAAGGGCGGGACTCGCGTCCTTCAAGTTCAACTGAATGAGCCCCCATTGGAATCTGAGACGTGACAATCGCGTTACACGGGACAAGGGCCGCCTCCTTCTCGTGAAATCATGAGGGTGACATGTCAATACACCACGCTCCACCTCCATTCCCAGTTCTCCAGCTCCGCCAATTTCCTCTTCAGCTCAACAGGAACAACACCCGCCAGCGGGCAATGCGTAAAAATATCTGGTGCGACGTGTCACAAAACTTTCCTCAGAGATTTTTATCGCTCCACCAATTAATTCGAGCTCATTTTCATTCAGTTTAAATGAGTAGTCGAAGTTAACGTTCCACGTGGCAACTGGTAACGCTTAGCGTTCTGGAATTTATTGCGTCGCTCCTACTAATGTCACGAACTTACGAGTGACCAGCGTGCCGACATTTTATGGGACTGTCGGTGCGATTTTTGTGGGAAGGTTCGTATTTAATGTACTGGGATTACAATTTAAACACTGTCGAAAAAGTTGGATAATGCAACGACGTTTGAATTATGGAATTTATAGCGCTGTGCCTAGTGGACTTACCGCCGACATTAAACAGTTATTGCATAGATACCACATTTAGTTACCAGAATGATTATCCTGAGATCGCTAGTACCCCACAAGCTTGATTTATGAGTTAGCAATTGAACCAAAATCGATCTCGTCGAAAGTTTTTATACATCAAAAAGTTTCCAGTTTCAGAATTTAAATTAATCCAAATCGTTCGAGGGTTGGGGTGGGTGGGGGTTCTTGGTGTTTGAAGCTATGATAAAAATAGTTAGTTTTGGACAGTCGTTACCCATAACCCTATTTTGACGTCAGCGTTGATTCGATTTTTTCCATTTTCGCTCTACGCTCAAGATGGCAGAAGACACACTTTTCTCAAATAGCGTATTCGGAATAGATTCTTTGGAATATCAATAACAACTATATTTTCTGGCCACTTCTTACAGCTAAGTAAATTAAAAACTAATGTGCGAAGAGGTGAAAAGGAGAATAAGTCTTTATGGGATTGAGAGGAGAATGACGGGCGTACCAAATAGGGAGGGACGAGTGTTAGTCACCACTGAACAAGGATAATCCTGCGTATGTTTTGAAATCATGGCAAATCGAGTACAAGATTCCCAAAAGGGACAATTGTGAATCGTAAATGATTGCTGTTACCTAAATGCTTCAAATAAACCGTTCCGTTGGATCATCCCCATCCCAATGTTTTCTAAAGATTGGCGTGAGTTGGGTTGCTCAGATACACTTATTAAATGTGTAAATAGTTGGTTTTATTCTATCTATCGCATTCCATATTTTGGGCAGGATGTTCTGTTTTCCCGGAGAACAACGCCGCATTTATTTACCAGCACGTCAAACTCACTAGGGGTGTTTGTCACAAGGTGGCACATCGGCAGTTCCGCCCGCAAAGCACCAAGTTTAACAAGTTCATAAATACTATTCTTTAGTTGTTTCAAGTAATAGTTGGCTTGAACCGGCAAAAAGTTTGATTTTCTAGTAGCCAATGGTCGTGTCTCTCAGCTGCTGAATTCCGCTGTTCCAATCTCTGTCCTTCAAGCTTCGTCAGCGCTCCGCAAAATCGACCACTTACTACCCACACAACAACATTGACAAAGTAACCCGACCTTTCAATAGGGATACAGCCGCTAATGATGGGGGGGGGGGGAGATGAAAAGGTACAAATAATACTAATAATCATACCCTCCACTCGGACCGTACCGGAAAGAATTCACGCGTCACAACATACCTACATGGTATGTTCCTCAACTCTCCTAGCCTTGAAGTTTTGCCAAGTAGGTTAGTAGAGAGCATTAGTGAGGTATTGCTCCCAAATCTTACCGGCTGTACCTGTTACGATGATCCAGGTCAAAGCGAAGTAGGAAACAGTCACGTGCTTGGTGGTGGCACGTTCAGGAAAATCGCTACAACTTAACTTAATCTGTGACGGGTAGCGTATGATTCGAGTGGGCGCAATAAATTGAAATTCAAAACAATCGTATTACCGTAATTGAAGGATAATTTTGTGACTCACCGTGAAGGGGGGGCGTGGGGTTGGCATGTTGCAGAGAGGAATAAAGTTCCATGTAGGGGTTGAGACGGTATGGGGATGTTGAATATTCCGGCGGTGGCGGCGGCGGTAACCTACCTCTCGATAACAGCAGGTTGAGCTCCCCTCCTCCACCTCCACCTCCCAACCTGCAACAGTAAAATCAAAGTAAATTAACATTTCACGGCGTCAAACTTTTAAATACAAATTATTCCGATAGACGCACCTTCATAATACCAGCTCATACACAACTGATCCTCTACTAGGAAGGCCTTGGCAGGGCCTGTGAGGCGCAGGAAAAAAACATTTGCCTCTTGAGGACAACTGATAACGTGGCGTTGGCGCTGTACCTTCATAATACCAGCTATTTCCGCCGCGAACTGCTCAGAGGATGTAACTCTGGGGGGAGAGATTGAGAGGGAACTTGACCTTAAATGTTTTAATACGGACACTCGGCAGTAAGGCCTGTGGCGAGTTGGCTAAATCTCTCACCCCTGTAATGCTACTATTTACCTGATAATTAAAAGATTGAAAAATCTATCGGCCATGACACACAGATCTCTCGTAGGCAGGGCGGTTACAATTTTGGGGGTTTTGAAGGACAACGGGCAGATTATTGAAAATTTGGTACGGCGGGCTTCTGGTTGACGAGATGAGATATTCTCTTGGATTTATTGTATATCCCCCCCACCCCCACCGCCATCATATTAAAGCGCAGCGAACGAGCGCTAGGTAAACCTATCTCTCGGCGGACATGACGGACAGGAATTATTGAACACATGGACGAACTGAAATATTTTAGCGCAGGGGTTCCCTTAAAAAAATCACGCTTATCTAACATTTTCAGAAAAACCAGGAGGGTAGTGCAATAAATTACCGACACGACCAGCGTTCAGTAACTCCCATAAGAAACTTAAGACAAACCCCCGAAATTCGGGGATTACAACCACCGCTGTTCCACTTTCTCGCTGTTTTTGCCCGTTTACAATTTCAAAACTGTAAACACGATCCTTTCCAAAAATATCAAGCTGACAGTCCCTGAATCTTCTACGCACTGATGGTCAATAAAGGTCAGTTCACGAGAACTAGCAGAACCACGATTTAAATTAAACTAATAAAAACCGCCGAATGTACGAGGGGCTAACGAAAATTGTTTAATTTAATCAATAAACAGCACCAACATTGCCTACTTTTGTTTTGTGAGCGCGACAACAATGCGAATCTGTTGAACCCTATGCAAGTAAATGAATTACATTTTCGTAACGCTTTTCAAGTTCATGGGCCAAAGTAAACGCACGAAAATGACATTCCGTTTAGAATTCGTAGTGAGTTCAGGGGAGGCGAGAAATTCATACATGCTCGTAGTTGTCAGCTCGGACGTCACAATCGATTTACGGCTCAGTGCCCGTTCGGAAGCCACGATTCGTTTAGAAATCGAAACGGGGTTGCCCTGCTGTGAAGGGTCAGACCTCTTCAAGTTGCACGAACGCTCGAACTCCACGAAATAAGCTATCGGAAGGTCGCTTCAAGTTTCGCTACCTTCGGCCTCAGTCCTCAAATTGCGTCCCCGCCTTCCAGAAAATTGAGGTCCATCCCTGAGCCCTGAGTCGTGGAGTCTGAGAGGCTTCGTTTTTAACTGAACCGCTGCCGCACAATTTTCTGGAGCTGGCGCAATAAAGCAATAAAACCTTATGAGTGGCGATGGTGCGGTAGTGAGTTAAGGAAGGGGAATGGTGCCAGGGGTAAGGTGATGAAGAGGGGGTGGTGGAAAGATGTGTCAATTACACCTGAAAGAGGCCGCTGAAGGGCTGGAACGTTCATAAAAGGGAAGAAGTGAGGTACTGCCAGCCGGTTTTATGGGTTTCCCGTATAAAGTTTACTGCAGCCATAAACGTCTTGAGCGGTTTAGCTCAGCTCTCTCTGGCGACGGACAACATACTTCGTCATTCGGATCTCAAAACTCTTCCTTCCTTCACTTTCGTTCATGTCGCAAGACACGACCGAAATGAGTCGAAGACAATGCATTACTTGCAAAAGGAAGCAGGAGCAGTCGAACAGCTTCGAAGACTAACGTATTATAATTCGAAGATTTCCTAGTTAATACGGCCTAGGTATTCTCACTGGTAATAAATCCTCGTCCTACAAAATAACAGCAGTCTCGTGCGTAGTGCTAAATATCCAACAAACGATGGACGTACAAGAGGAACAAAGACTAGGTCCCTGCGGCACCTCTTATCAGAGAATCGCCCGAGAACTAACGTTATTTTAAGATCTTGTCTCACGGGGTGTCAATGAATCACATTTAGTGGCAACCCTCCACCAACGAGGCTCATTCAATAAAATATAAACGACGAATAGAGTCAAACGCGTTCTTTACGTCGAGAAACACTTCGACCACAGTGAGGCCGAGGATTTGCTAGCGTTGACGTCGTCGTCAGCGTCGACTTTGACGAGTTCGAAGGGGAGAAACGAAAAGGGTCCTGCAGGTTGAAAAGGGTAGGAGGGGAAGGGGCTTTCTACAGAACAGAACGGAATGAGATCCACATGTGCGTTTCTCCATCACCCTTCTCACTATTTTGGTCGCGACACGACGCGTATTTCCGACCCGGCGAGGAGAAAAGGTCGCGTTCGTCTCGTTTCCTTCGACCTCGACCACGAAAACACTTTTCGATTTCGCTCGCTAAATGCCATCAGCTGACACCCGTCCGACCGCAAGCGACACGGTGCCATCAACTTCCGAGGAAGACCCTGAGCTTCAGTACCTGCTACTAACTGGATTGGAGGGCGTAGCCAACGCTTCGGTAAAAGCCAGGCTACTGTCATCACAGACAACAGAAGGCAACGTGGTATGAATATGGGTTAGAGTTGACATGTAGAAGTCCTTCCAGTAGGTTAGGGCTAGTCAGTGATAGGGCAAGTAAGGGTAGGATGTGTATTATGTACTCACCCACGCTGCGATAAGAGGGACGGGAAGGTTATTGATTTTGTGGTTACCGTGTTGTTGGCTTTGGGGTGTGCAGACGAGTCAGGTTGTCATCCTGACTGGCCTCAGGGCGGTACACTTTCCACTCACAAGTCCACTTTTGGAGTGTGGGCTTTAGGCCAGTCCCCTTCAGTTGGCATTTAATTTATTGTGTGCGAGGAAATATTAGTTAGAGTATGATAGCTAAATTCTGATATTTGTATTTATTTGGTGCAAGGTGGGGTAAATGGATTGGATGTTGGAGGGGAGTCTCAAACCATAAGGGGACGGAGAACTGGGCGTCGAGTCCTTAATCCAGGCTAGCTGATGGGCGCGGCCAGTTTGGAGGGGCCCTTACTTACCAGAGATCTGGTTGACTTCATCCCTTCATCGATGGAGATGCAAGTCAAGGGAGCTGAATGCAGCCGAAGCTGTAAGTTCGGACATAAGTCTGGTCGGGCTAGCAACCTCGGAGATGCCAAGGAGAAATCCGATACCTTTAGTGAATCGCAGTGGTCGAGCGGTATTTAGAAGTGGGGATTTTCACAGATCCAGTATTGTTTGTTCCTGATAGGGCAGAGGCAGGTTGGAGTTGAAAGGCTGATTTTCAAAGGCATACAGTTTTTGGATTTTTGAAACTCAGAATTACATTCCTAACTACTTTCAGAATTAATACTTTGTAGGGCTAAAGGGAGGGCAAAATGTTAAGATACTAGGAGCACACATTGAGCAGGAGCTCGTTCAAATAGACCGAAGGGCCCGGGGGAGGGGGGATAGTGTTGCCCGCGAGAGCGTCAGAGCAAAGCCCAGGAGCTACACTGGCAAAACCTGCCGGATGTCATAAGGAACACCGTCCCCCCTGGTGGGAATTGACGAAAGATACAAGAGAGAGAGATAATGGGGGATATGAGGGATTGCCGTGGGGTTGTATGTGTACTCATGATGGAATGGCAGGGGGGGTGGGGGTGTCGTGAGAGCGAGGAAGTGGCGGTGTGTGGTCCAATAGGAAGAGGAACTTGAGGGCGGCAGCGAGATGACTGTGATTTCGAGGCGAAGGGGTCCAGAGGAGGCGGAGGAGTTGCTCCGTGATCGGCGCATGATTACTCTATCAACCCATCGAGAGGGCGGAGCTTAGTCGGCTCGACCTGCCGCTCTCCGCTCAACACCCACAATCATCTTCGGAGGCAGCTTTTCTCGATCCCGGACCTCCCTCTCTCAAATTCTAGAAATTTCCCGATTGAACCGTCTCGACGCGTCAGAAAGAGCTATCGGCGCGACGCACTAAGCGAGACTGTAGGTCAGGTGTCACCGTCGTTCAACCTGCACCATTCCAGAATCTACGGCTAGTGACGAAGGGTGGGGGTGGGGTGGGGGTGACAGAGGGACTTAGAACGCGATGATTCGGTAGCATGATTCTCTCGAAGGGAGACCCGAGCTGGAAGTTTTTAGTCGCAAAGTTTTTGCATTGAAGTGCAAGGGGCCGGTGAGGGACATGCGGGTTCACAAAACAATAACTTGAGAATGAATTACGACTACTGTGTTACACAACTTTCCGCACGGACACTAAAACCTGTTTGTTTCACTCAGTGCACGTGAGTTGAATAGAACTCAACGTTCTTGTTATAGAGCAATCACTATCAATGAGTGCGATACCGCCATTATATTTACAGAAACAGTGGCTGTGGCACCGAAATTATACTGAGCTGATTACACTGAATTGAGTTAAGAAGTGAAGAATATAAATGAATACAGGAAATGCTGCAGCGGCCCTGTTTCCTCCTGCCATCATATCAGTTGAATGTCAGAGAGATTGCGGTTTCTCAAGCATAGAAAATCACGGGCACTCGCTCAGCTTCCACATAACCCAGACCTGTGGAGGTACGACACGCTGTCACTTGGAAAGTCTGTAGAGAGCGGTTACCCATGTTTTACCTAGCACACAGAGGTATGACCCTGGTATAACTTAGTATCTGGTGTAACTTTCTTAGGAGTGTTAAAGAACAGTCATTATGACAAGAAAACATACCCTGGGGAGTCTGTACCATCTGTGAAGAGTTATTAATCTGCTTTCCGACGTAGTCCAACTATTAACTTGGGTGGCAACTTTCAAAGGAGAGATCAACTGTCATAACTTTCTTCGTAACCTGGGCGAATCGGTTATAAGTTTGCTTTGAAGCAGTCGAAGCTGGAAGTTTCGGCTGCTCTTCCAACAACCATTGCTCGATGTTCTAGGAATTACAATGGAGCAGCCCGTGGATTCTTGTTTCCTCCTCACTGGAAGCCCAATACCTACAGGATGGAGAATTTTTGAGAGAAAGCAAACAGGGCCACACATTGAAGTCACCATGTCCCATAAGGAACTGGCTCGTCCTGTGGTCTGAATCAACCCTAACACATTCACAGATGTTTGTAAAAAACTCGCACGTGTCAAGTCCCTTTGATTAGGATTCCCATCTCACATGCCATTTATTTAATGTCTCACATGCCGTTATTTAATCGTAATGGACGTTTTCATTCAGTGAAGAGGTCTACATCGAGTTCGGCCCACAGCGGAGGTTTCTTTTCATCACATCAGCTAGAGTGGATGCTGTCTGGTAGGCCTTCGTGATTTACAGGAGTATAGCTACCTTGCGCGAAAGGCTTTACATGATGTGTTATGGGAAATGAATTTGTGTCGTGGGGTACGTACATATAATTACTTGAGATCATTTAATGATGAACTTTATAATTAACGTAGAGAAGTTTATAATCAATATAGAAGAATGTACTTAGCAATGGAGCCTGGGGAAATGGAAGAGAGGGCCCTCGTTGACCGCAAGAGAGAGAGAGAGAGAGAAGGACGAGTGAGAGAAATGACTGTATTATTACGCTTGACAGGGAAGAGATACGAGTATGATAGAGCACAGGGAAACCCAATAAGGACACCATAAGAGGGAAAATACATTGCCATACATACTTCAGGGGCTGGCCTCTTGCATGATAGCGAAACTGCAAGTTCCATGACTGATATAACCCTCGTACAGGTTTTAGGAACAGTTATTTGATAAGGAACAGAACGGCGATGGGCTCAGAATTTGGCGAATGGAAACAGGTCAACAGGAAGGGACACGGATCCCTTGGGACAGACCTGCATAATACCGTAGAAACAGCAAACTACCCGATGGACGACAGGACGGAAATACGTTCCAAAGAAACTTGGGAGAACAGAACGCTTGTAGAGGATGACTCTGACATAATATGCTACACAGACAGGTCGAAGGGCCGAATACATTGTTCGAATACAGGTTTGGGTATATGTATCCCTGCAATGAATTGGAAAGAGCCCAGACCACTACAACGGCCTTCCAGAGCGAACTGTTAGCAATTAACAATTGCATCGACAAACTGATGATACTGAACATTAACAATAAGACAATAAAAATATACACAGACAACCAATCGTCAATGAAAACGCTGGCCAATCCAATAGTTAGGTGCCTACAAGTTGAGGACACCAATAACAAAGGGAAAGAACTTGTACAAAGATACCCCTGACTGTGAAATGGATTCTGGAAGACGAGGGATATAGCGGGAATGAAAGAGCGGATATCCTGGACAAAGAAGGATCGACCGATCACGTCCATGGACCAGAACCCTATAGCTATGGCAGTTAACAGTCAAGAAGACCATAAATAATACCCTCTGGGGTAGAGTTAGCAATAATATAGACAACAACAGAGGCCTTGAATTTTCTAAGCGCACAGGGACTACAAGGTACAACAAACAAAAGACGGAATGGGCGCTAAAACTAAATAGGAATCAATTAAGAAGGTTAATAGGCATGTTAACTGGACATTACGCAGTTCGAAATACATTACACAGATACAACCCAACAATTGGGGCTGAATGCTCCTGCGGAGAAATAGAAACAGTTGAACATTTCATATGTGAATGCCCAATGTGGTTTAGAACCAGATTAGAAAGACTTGGAGGACGAACAATAGATAGGGATGACATACGACAAAACGAATGGAGGAAAATCCTCAAATTTGTGGAGGGAACCGAAAGATTCCAGTATCCGCTCTAGGAGCCAAACCCGGATCCCTTACATTACTTGGTTGATGAGAAAGGGGCCCATATGTGGCCAGGACTCAGGTCGCTGTTCCCTCGGCTTTGGCTGATGCCCTGTAGTTTTTCTCTCTGGGCTCAGAATCTTTTATTACGGCCACATAACGGCTGGACGCCTAGGTCGTCAAATAGACCGCTTCAATCTTGTCTCATGCAACACAAGTAGAACTGAAGTCCACCCAAATGGCATAGACGGTGCACTGGCCAAATATATGAGTGCTGGAAGCTTTTGACGCCTGACAGCAAGGCCATCATTTTCTGACATTCTCAAGAACTCTTCACTGGATATTCTCAGCTCGGCGACTGTACATGAATGAAGAATAGCCATTCCACAGAACGAAAGCTTGTTTTTTGACACTTTCTTTCGAAATTTACATGATGCAACTGCTCAGCAGCTTTAAGATTCTGTTGTAGTAGGTGTGGAAACGGTTGTAACTCTCACTCCTGGACACAGCTACGGGTTGATGAGACAGATGGACGACTTGATGTCCGATTTTTGATGGTTTTATCACAAACTGCCAGTATTACCTCATGACAAGTTTTGAACAGCCAGAACTCTATAAAGAAGTTAAAGGACGACAAGAAATGACCAGTAATAAACGCGTTTGACTCATAATGGCTGCGTCAGGAAGAGTTGAGGATGAGGTTGCAATTTCGACTAAGGCTAGCCGTATCATCACTCGATGAGAGCAGCAGACAATTTGCAAGCAATAACTCAATCAGGACGAAAACGCGATGAAGAGAAGACGAGGTAGAAGTGCAGGTCGTTAAAAACAACTTGGTGCCAGAGCTCCTCAATGGTTGGGAAATTCTACACTCCTGAGTAGTGAAACTTTCACAGCGAAATGCGAACATAATTACCTCCAACGTCCTAACGAGAACGGGTGCCCGCAAGAATTGGCCTTTGGGCTTAAAGGGGCTGCTCAAAACCCTTACACAGACAGATTGGCAGCCATGTGCACAACCTAACTATGCTCTCTGCGTTGGATTTGTCAAAACGACACCAAAGCCCCTACCAATACGGTGTGAACATATCAAACTGTATACGTCACTCAAAGGTCATATTATGCAATCACGTGGCTGAGTTGTTCCCCAGTAATGCATCCATATTTTCGAAACACTGCTATCTAATGAGTAGCTGGACAGTTTCCAACAAGCATTGACTTCAATTTATGTTACGCGTTATATAGTTCATTACAGACAAAAAAACACTATTCTGTCTCTTAAAAGGTACATTAAATAGTCATCAATTGACAAGATCCATCTAGAGAAGCAGGACAAATACCAAGGTGTCCCTAAGGTAGCAGCCATAAAGGAAGCAATCAGCAAGTCGCTTGCCATCAATTACCCTCAAATATTGGGCTGGATCAGCGTGTCTGTGTGTTCGGCACAGGCCAAATTAGTTAGGACTTTGAGCTTGAACTTCTGCACTTGCCCCTGACGGGAAGTCCTTGTTTCGGGGATTTCGAGTCCACCTCTTTTTGATGCCTCAAGCGCTTTCTTTGTAGCTGCGGGAAAGTCTGCTTCCTCTTCAGTTATTTACAAACGACTACAAATTTCCCCTTTCTGGACATTCCAAAATCTCCTCTTCCCACCCATCAATTTACTTCCTCTCCACAACACACAGCCATTCCCAGAAACTCATTCATCTCCCTGTTTTCGCGATAGATACTCATTTCACATCGCTCCGACTACTAATTCGCACTCCTCTCTTCATCCCAGTACGAACAGTTCACACAGTCAGAGTCCCCTTATTCGTGATTGTATATTCGAACTCATACCCTATGCTTGTCACTTCTTCTTTGTACACGTAACCCAACTCTTCAAATTATAAGTTTCGTACTACAGTAAAACCCGCCGCCGTGATTCTTTCAAGCCTACCCTCGCGGTCAAAACAGCGAAACCGTCACCAAAATGAGAGTGAGAACTAAACCGACTCAACATTCAAGCTGAAAATCAGCTTTCACGATTTTGGTCAAATTGTTTGTATAGTCAGTTCTAAATGTTATAACAGTACTACACCTATTGGGAAAACTACCAGAGCAGCGCAATAAATAATTAGAAATGTCTAAGAAAATCAGTTTTATCGCACTTATTCACAATATTTATCCTCCTAAATCAATAGCAACCTATGCAATGAGAGTTTAATAATTAGATTATGATAAGAAGCAGCCCCAGAAATTCAAAACACTGCCGGTTCTCACTGATTTCACCCGACAACTCCAAGTCAGCAAACACCGTCCAATTCAGAAAAATCACATTCTCAGTTTCATGAATCATCTGTGCATAGATCACTTAATAACGATGGCGGCATTAGCTGGAGCATAACAACCAATTCCGCCAAACATAAGCACTACCAGTTTCTACGGAGAATGTTAAGCTACGTTCGACCAAGTTCACGTAAGTTGAATGAAAAACAGATGGTTGCTAGTGACGAAATTCGCTGAATGCACGTGGGGTTGAGGAAAGTTGTATAATGCATCGCACCACATATCCTTTTGTTTTTTTGAAACTCCAAAACTGAGTTGAGCGAGTTCCGCAATTCCAGTAAATTGGTATGAGCGGCATTTAGTAAGTGGGAAGATGAGGGATTAATGGGGAAACACAAATTGAAGCATCTTCCTTCGGAGAGGATTGGGAAAGGCATTTCTGGCAGCTGCCTCTTCAGAGCGACCAAGAAGTTGCAGAAGGACGAAAAAAAGGAAAGAAATTGGCGAGACGAATGATCCATTAGCCGTGGGATATAAAAGGTAATTAATGAAAGAGGAAGAGGCGGAGCGGTGGAAGTATCGGTAATAAATATGTCGGTATTATGATGACTGAGGCTGAGGCTGAGCCTGAGGTTGAGGTTGAGGCTGTGTGTATCATGGCGAGGAGAGGGAACCAGACAATTTCCAAGTAATAACTCAATCAGGACGGAGGTTAGATGAGGAGGAAGAGGTGGAAGAAGAAAGAAAGGAGAAGAAGAAGAAGAAGAAGAAGAAGAAGAAGGGAGTAAGGTAAGGTATTGTACTAACCGTTCGGCTTGAGATGGACCCGAAGACCCGGGAGGTTCACCCTGAAGGAAACCGATGTCTTCATTATGGGGCCGTTGCCACCAATCTGGAGGATGGAGCTGGAAGAACCATCTTAGAGGCCTCTTCGTTCCCTTCTCTCTCGCTCTCACAGATTACTCCATCTACCGCCCTCTTTCTCCTCATCATTCCTTCTCTTCTCTTCTACTCTACACCACAATTACCTCCAGTCTCTCTGCGACCCTTGTGCTTTTAAAGTTCCCCTCCTTCGTTTCGCTTCAGGACCTTTGAAGGGAATGAAGAAAAACACCATGAAATGCCTTCGCCCTCCTGCGCCACCAAGAGCCTTACAGGACATTCCCTTTTCCTTTAACAGCGCTTCTGCAGCCGGACAATGTTCCAGCCACCGCCAGATGACCTCAAACAACTCGCTATTTCTTCAACGTTGAAGGCCCTGCGATGTGCTCTACATACCACGTCAACCCGAGTCTGTAATACAGCGAGCGGGACACGCAGGCTCCTAATTGATCAACTTTCCCGAAAATGGCGCTTAAATTAATCCTCAATTAACCAACGCGTTACCCAACAGATGACCTTTCAAGAACCTGAGGTTCGTTACAGTCCACAATTTATAAGTTAAGAACACCCTTAAATTTGTTCGAAATATTTCTCAGTCCCCCGTACATTTAACAACTTTTATCGTTTTAGCCACAAATCCAATTCGTTTTTACTCCCAGGTACTGCTTGCTGGTTCGGCATTTATTGAGTTGCCCTCTACTTATGTCACTACTTTTATTGAGTAACCAGGGCTGCTGCCAGCGTGATTTTGTTTTGCGAAGGTTCGTGCTCACTATTTAGGAATTATTGTGACAACAGTGGCAAAGACCGTAGTCACCACTCCAGATTTCGTGGCTCGACCGTAATCATTTTACGGCAATTCCACGGTAATGAATATAGCATTACTCGATTTTTGTTAAAACGCTGTCATATTAAGGAAAAAATTGTGCTGAGCTCGAAATTTGTCGCATTGTTCGATAAATTATTGTGCTGCTTGTAGCATTTTCTCACGATGGGCATTTTATATTACCATTCAGTTGTTGGGAACAGCCGACTATAGAAATTTATTAAAAATCGTTACAGTCGTACTTGGACACCCAGTGACCTTTGAAACGTGCAAATCTAAAGAAAACTCAAAATTTATTTCTGCCGATTACGTAACTTTACTTCCTATTTCGTATAGCCAAGAATGTAAAGTCCGATCACGCCTTTTCGTACTTCTTCTAGTGACGAAGAAAAATATTTTTGATCACACAACTTTCCTCGGCCATTCAACGATTTTTCAGAACAATTTGTTTTTCACTCAGTTGACACGAGCTTGGTGGGAACGTGGCGCAACACTATGCAGAAACTGGCGGAGATTAATGTTCCAGATGGAGTTGCTCGTATTAATACCACGACTGTAAATCGAATTTTTTTAGAATGGTCGTGTAGAAATGGTAGCAAATGAAGTGCCTGTAAATCGTACAGGCATTTTAATAGACTGCCGCCGAAAACTTTTCTGCGAACGCTGGCATCGGCTGAGCGGATTACTAGACTAAACGAGCGGTGCGTAGCAACACCATCCCCGTAAGTTCGAACACCAACAAATATGCGGGTGCTATATCTTCATTCAACGCATTTCTACAGAAACATTTATGGAGAACAAAATGTTTGGACTAGTTAGCTGAGAGTACTCCGTAAGTTTGATCGAAGTCATAAGGGCCGTTTTTGAGAAAATTGGAATACCGATAAATTAATATTCGACAAATCTCCTTTTCTGAGTTAACTTGGCTTATATCAACAGACGGATACAGAGATAGTTGCGGGGAACAAAATGTGGGTATGGGTGACTAAAAGACACTCCATTAGGATTTATTACATCTGGTGAAGCAGTTACCCTGGAATTTACGGAAATGTTCCAAAAAACGTTAGTTTCGACACATTTTGATTTCTATCTCTGTTCAATGGACGGTCAGAGGAACATTTATTGAGAACAATATTGAATAGTATTAACTATTTGAAAACATCCTGAGAGTTTGGTGGGATTTTGGGGTTTACAAAAAAAGAACCAGCTCAATCGGATCAGCCGTTCTCCCGCAAATCGAACTACTGACACACACACACGGACCACGCGCCGAAATTAGGTCTTTTAGACTCAGTAGGCCTCAAAACGTAAAGATCTGAAGAAAACCCAAATTTTTTTGACACGATTACTATACCTTCCTTTCCATTTGGGTAGCGGAAAGTATAAAACTGCGCTGAAATCGATTTTCCTAGAGATTTTTTATAATTTATTGTGCTACTCTTAATAATTTACAGACAAAACGTTTATGGTACTATTGTGTAACTTTTTTTTTGTATGTTTTATCACCATGATAACTGTAATTACTTTTGAAACGATTTCGCTCATACTTTCTGGGTCATTTGCAACCAATACGTGGGCCATTTGCTGCAGCCGTTTTCCGACATTGCCTTATTGATTTGTGCAGAAATCGGAAATGATTGCGGAGGGGGTTGAAACCGTTCAGTCCCTTAAGAGAATACATCTACGTCACAACTTTTGTTTGCCCGAAGACACCTGTTCTTGATAGCGCGAACTAGGTAGGTGCAACATGTTCAAACGCTTCCTCCGTCAAAACTGCCTTTGGCCGCTAAAATTAACGCTATCTGCCGAATAATGCGAGCACCGCTTCCTTCGCACAGTAAAATAAATTTAAAAAAAATAACTTTATATACACACGAATGTTTCTCTAACTCATGGAAATGAGAAAGAACAAACCAAAGTTTGCTTCGAGGTTTTTCAAGAAGGTAGCTCCATTCCATCAAGGAACCCCTGACACCATTACATGAAGCTTTGACTCATCTAGTCTTCCCGATTCGTTTTTCCTCTCGTCTCCTGAACACCAACCAGCTCATCTCAAAGGACGTTAAAATAATTTTCCGTACCGGTATGTCACATTTCCAGTCAAATTTCCACCGTTGTATTCCCATAGCACAAAATGATTCTCATTCTGCTCGGTTTTCTTTTTATTTTGCTGTTTTTATGTCTAATCTTCCGAAGTTACGCTCAAATTTATATTTCCAGTTTGTGTTAGTTTATCCGTACAATTCTCAGAAAAGTTCAGTAATAGTTGTTCAATTATTTAATTTTCGTTTCGTTACCTTAAATATAGTGTTCATTATAAAATGATTCTTTTTACATATTTCATTCCATTTCTGGTTTCCTTCCTGTTTTTGGTGTATTATTCATTATGAATAATGCACCTATGTTTTCGGTCAGGAACACTTTTTCAACCCCCCCCCCCATAAAAATATGATACTTTACGTTTCAAGGCATAAGGATTCTAATTCTGCACTGCCCGTTTTGTGCCTTTAACGTGGTCTAATAAATCGGTTCTTTCGCACTAAAATCCCATTTCGTATCTAGTTGTTCCCGCCCGCTCGGGAATCCCATCGGACGAAGACCATCGTGAGTATGGGCAAAAACTAACAAAAACGCAATTTTGGCAGTTTTATCGCGAATACGCTTTGTTCGGTATCATTTTCAAGGTGTTATTAGATGCCGGGTCGACAATAGTGTAATCACAGTGAATATAGTGAGCCAAAGCCTGCTAATTGAAAGGACTAACAGGACGATAGTTACAGGAAAGTAACTGTTTCATCGTTTGTACTCCTTCCCGTCTCATACTCGAGCTCGACTCGCCACACCGTGCCAATTGCCAACAGGCGCCCGGAATATTTAGTTTTCGTCGGATCATATTTCGTATGGTTTATTGGTATTTTTCGATGCTGAATTGAATGGAATGGGTCTCGGAGACGAGAGACGACGTCAAGCTGAGCAAGGGAATAATAAACCGTTGTGTAATAATTTGGAGCGTTTTACAGTATATTTTTATTTTTTAAGGTCGTGGTTCAACCCCGTGTGAGTTCTACAAATTAAAATCGTACATCAGGCCACTCCAGTTCATGTCTCACAATGTGCCCAGAAGAGCTCATATAGAAGTGCAAGTTGTTCTCACCATCGCGTGAATCATTGACCCAGATTCCAGATCAAAAGCTGTAAACCGTAAAAAAAACACTAAAATGATCCTATCGCCAGAGGAAAAGGGGGCTTCCTCTAACACCTGTGTAGTTGTTGACTAGTTAAGGTCCTAGTCCTCCTTTTAATGTCTCATCTGTGTTCTCCCTTTTCATAGTCGCAATAAATCCATCACACAAAGCCGTATTAGAAAAAATAAACGTTTCAGATCACTGCTTGCCCAGGTTTGTGAGAAGAGTTTATGTAAAAGCTCAAGAACTTCAGCTTGGTCGTTACTAGAGTTGTCAAACAAAACTTCTGTCAGTTGTTCTGTTGAGTTATGTCAATTTTCAGGAGCGAATGGACCTCCACAGCCCCTCCTGTTCGATTTCCCGGCGAATAGGACTCAAACGTGATCGAGGTTGCCATTCGGGCGGATCAAATGAACTTTTATCGACTTAAACAATCCGGAGGCGGGGCTTTCGAAAAGGAGAATCGTTTTCCTGAAAGCTCTTCTCGAAAACGAGGGCAGAAAACAGGTTGAAGCTTTTACGCCGAGAAATCTGTTTTAACCCTAAAATGCCAAGTACAAAAGTTACTTAACTAAGCGGTTAGGATTCTATTTACAATCACAAGACGAGCTCCTTGCCCCAATTGTTTTCTCCTTAAGGTGAAACTTGACTGGATTTATCCAAAGCACGTCTCTCCCAAAGCCCTCTTTTGGAAGCTTTCAGTGAATGTATTCATGTGATTCACACAGTGAGACAGTTACTGAAGATTGGAAGAAGTTATTCAACTATACTGTGTTCGGTTGCCACAGTTTCGACTTGATGGATTTAAGGGCGCTTTCTCCTCAGACGAGGATAGAATGTAGACTTCAAGGTTTGACTCACAAACTTGGCTCATTATCGAAAACGGACATTTCAATGAGCCAAAAGTTCACTTCTAATTATTATTAAGAATTGAATATAACAGATGGTTATGATATCCGCTTCGATCTGAAATCTGGGGACCAGATCAACGGAAATACATTAAGAAACCACAGCCCCACTTTCAACATCATGAGGTGTGTTCAACAACAACCAGACAGTATTCATTCAAATGAGGTGATTCACTTGGGGGTCAGAACTGAACTCGCTCCCTTTGAGGCATTCATTAGTCTATCAACTCGTCCATAAATGACAGTCCACTGTTTATTTAGACGTTTAGACCTGTCCATCGACGGTTCAATCAGCTACAGGATTTCTTTTTGATTTTCCCCAACTCAACAAGTAAGGAAAGCACTACTACAATTCCGGCGCGTGGTCTGTGTCTGAAGTTAGATTTCCAGAAGAACTGCCGACCGACTGCACTGGACTAAGGTGGTGGCTTCTCGCTCAAGGAACGGGGGGGGGGGTACGTACCAAAAACGAGGGATTTCCGCTTTTTTCGGAACCAAAACGTTCACAAAAAAATGCGTTTTTGGATGTTTTCAATATTTCTGAATAATCGCATCACTGATGTTGGTCAACATGAGGGAGTGCCTTCTAATTACCTCCCACATTTTTTACTTCATAACTATTTCTGTAGCTACCCGTCGAGCAGAGATATAAGCCATGATGGCACTCGAAAAATGAGAATGGCTCAAACGATTTCAGTAAGACTTACTGGGTACTTTAAACTAACTAGTACCTAAATTTTGTTCTCTATAAATATTTCCGTAGAATTGCATTGAACGAAGACACAGCGCTCAATAAACACACTACCGAATTGAGGAAAGTGGTTTGGGCACCAGATATTCTGAGTTGGCATGGCATATTGAAGTACGTTCAGTTCAGTCGGTCATGTTAAGGGCATGATTTGCTTTTCTAGGCTGTTGTTGGACCACATGTGCATGGCCAAAGTATCTCAGATATAATCCAGGGGGATGAGGGTTGATGTGGTCCACTAGTGTTACTGTGGACTTGGAGACTTAAACCCCCAGTGTAAGGCTTCCCGGATAAGTGGGTAACTTGATGGGCCTTAACGGGGTCCATTCACTCTTTTGACATACCTCAACAAAACAACCGACAGAAGTTTTGTTTGGCCACTCTAGTAACAACCAAGCTCAAGTACTCGTGCTTTTACGTGAGCTCTTACCACAAACCTGGGCAAACAGTGAACTGAAAAACCATCAACGCTAAAGTTATTTTTTCTAGAGTTACGATTCGTGAGTCTGATTTATTGTGAAAATGAAAAGGGAAAACACGGTTGGTAAAATGAGCCTTTAAAAAGAAGACAAGGACCTTGACTAGACAACAACTACACTGGTGTTAGTGGAAGCCCCCCATTACCTCTGGCGATAGGAACATTTTACGGTGCATTGAGTTTTGAAGATCTGTGGGTCAATGATTCATAGCGTGCTTGATTGTTAGAGCCTTGCGATGGTGAGAACAACTTGCACTTCTACATTAGCTCTTCTGTACCAGACGCACGGTTTTAATTTGTAGAACTCACTTGGGGATGCACCACGCCCTAAACCAATGAAAATAAACGGAAAAAACTGGAAAGGAAACCGAAAGTGGAATGAAAGATGTAAAAAGAATCATTTTATAATGAACACAATTGAAGATAACGAAACGAAAATTGAATAATTAACCAACCATAACTGAACTTCTCAGAGGATTGTACACATAAACTAATACAAACTGGAAATATAAACTTGAGCGTAACATCGGCAAATTAGACATAAAAACAGCTAAGTTGTAGAAAAGCGCAATAAATCGGGTAGAATGAGAATCGCTTTGTGCTATGGGAGTATAATGATGGAAATTTGACTGAATACGTAGCACACCGGTAAATCTGACAGTTCACTTAATGTCGAAGATCACAACCAAAATCGTGTTTTTTGACATTTTCGGAATTTCCGAGTAAATGCCTAACTGCACTTAATCATCCTGACGGAACTACTCCTCAGACTATCCTTTTAACAGATTTGAACCAAAATACATCATAAAACCAAACCACCTTGACCTTGGACTTCAAAATGTCATTTTCTCAAATAATTTCCAGAGCTGCTTCAACTATTTTGGTTAAACTCGCACAGCACTTTCAGCTAACGACCTAGCTTCGTCCATTGGACGAAGATATAGCGTATCTAATTTACAGGGCTTGAGGATATTTTTATTTGATTCTTGTAGGCCTTCGCAACGTTGGCCCAAGCTTGGAGACCATCGTGGATGCCCTTGTCAAGACAGCCTACACCTCCCGGGCCCTAGGAGTACACTGCACATTGATTTTGTTGGATACAAAGCGTGATGGCTGCGTCGACCAACACCTTTACACCGTTGATTGATTTGAGTAGGCGCAGGGGCTTTGTCAACGCTACGAGTACACGATGAGGCTCTTGGGAGTAATATTATGCCAAAGGAGTAGGAAGAGACAGTGGCATACTCATCCTGATTGTAGCTGTTGCCGTTTGAAAGTGCATGATGGATGTGTTACCCTCGTTCCAGTTTTGAGTGATTGGGTAATGCGTGTTCACGTCTAATGTATTCCTTTTGCACATCAGCCTCTTGGGGCACGCGCTATTGCCATTTTCTGAATTCACGAATATCGTTTGTTGCGTCTACGTAATTGATGTGTGTCCACCCAACGGGCTGGCACTGGGTTCTTATTTTCTACAGGTGGGGCCCGCTTCGGAATTGTTATGGAAGCTCATGAGATTTGGTGGTAGATCATCTCGTCAGCTCTATTCTGTTTGCTACTTCTTGTGATAGCTTGCCATGAAACCGCCTCCTCTAACTTCTGCGTTATAACGACCGTGAGTGACCACTAAGTTTTGATGAGCTCGTTACTTTTTTTACAGCCACACGGCGTAGTTCATTCCAGGGAAAGAAAGATCGTGTACCTTTACTAGGTGAAAGGAACAACATTGATATTTTTTTGAGAAATGATCTTCTCTCTTTGCATGACGACTCAGTAGCTGTGAGTATTGGTTGGAATTAGGTGAGATGGAGACTTTCTTGTAATGTTACTCCATCATTTGGATAAAACTAGCCGAAGGATTACAGAAAGTGGTTTCTCAGGTGAGAATGATGATGATTCACTAATAATGATGATTGTGCACTACTTAAGGATGAAGCGGGATTTAGAGGAAGCAAGAGGCTGTTATCAACTTACTTTCTGCAGTTGACTCATCCCACAGCTGATCCTTCGTTATCACAAGACACTCTAGTATCGTTTCGACCCGACGGCTCTAAAATCCGAATTATAGGGACACACCAACTCAATAAATGGTAAAACAGAATCAAAATCAGACGCGAAAACTCGGAAGGCAGAAGCACCTTCAAAAGCGACCTGAAGTGCACTGGCAGGGGTTTGGGGACCGGCCACCCAAGTCGGGATCGGTGAGGTCTCCACTCGACTCGACTTGAGCTCAAGCTGAAGTCTGAGTGGTGGGGATGGATTCCTCCTTCGGTTTCCCCCTTTGACTCTTCAGAATCCCAATCCCCGGAATGGAATTATCATATGGAACAAACCAATCCCTTCTGCTTGTCCGCTCCGAGCCCCTCGTTGACAACATGAGTTGAGAAGACACAAGTTCGTGTTTGAGGTAGACGGCCCAAAGAAGTGTTTTGCACTGTCGCCTAATTGGGATGAATTCGGAATAAGCCTGTGCAGACGCCCTTCGGACGAGCAAATAAACTTGGACAACTAATAAGAAGACACCTTCCTTCGTACCACAAACAATGGATATGATGACAGCACTTCGCATCATATTTTCCGCCGTTCTGACGCAGACATTTACTCATTAGTGAGGCTGCAATGCCACATCAAGGTCCTAATTCTGCAGCTATCGATATATCTTGCTGTGAGGGAAGCCCGTTAAAGCGTTCACTGGTAATTTCCCTTAAACCCGAGTCTCAAAAGGAATAATTTGTCAACAGTCTCTTACTCGACTCCAAACTGCCAGATACCTACGTAATTACCTATTAATCGCTACTCCACTTCCTACTACCGCGAATGAATAAACGAAGACATGCTATTGAAAACCACAAAATGTCTCATCAAAGTGACACGTCGTGGTCATCCTCTACCAACCGTCTGATGAGTTTGCGAACATAGCAATAGGATTGATGCCCTTACCAATAATCTAGATGGACTATGAAAGAATGGGAATAAAAAAATTAATTTTTCATTTTACCGCTTCATTTACATAATGCATTTATCAAGTAATTTTCAACATTTTGAAATCTATTTGAACCGTTTTAAAAACGTTATTTCCTTTTATAAAGCCTCTTCGACATACACAGATGATGTCAAATGATGATATGATTAAATTACCTACCACCTTGATACACTCACGATTTATTAAATAATTCAGTTTTCATTAACTACCGAATTTTGTAATCGTGCTTCTATTAAATAATTTCAGTTTATTAATGTGATATCATTTTATTAAACCTAGTCATCAAAATTAATCCAAGGACCTCCATGACGCATCATAATCAATAAAAACATTTACAATATCCGCTTAACCACATGCTCTTCCCCTGAACGGTCTATTTTCAGTGGCGTTAGGCTCGCCTCCATTATTCTAAATTTAGAGAGCTACAAATCCCACAATACACGATAGAATATGAGTTTGTTTATAATTTTAGCATGCCAAGAGAACTGGGTCGTCTGCATGCGACAATAGGTGCGTGCAGTGCCTCACAGTTGCTCACCCATACCCTTCAGTCAGAAGCTAAGGAGGGCGTTCGTAAATAGGGCGAATAAGCTAGGCGATAGCAAACGCCCCTGCTTTACCCCAGAGGATGTTTGGATATTGTCCGAGGTGGATACGTCAACATGTTGTACTGCAGATTCTGTGTAAGCATTTAAATTTGGGTACTAATACAGTACTGCTCAAATTCACATTTACATTTTCTTCTTTACCTCTTATTCAACTTCCTCTCTTTCTTCTGTTTGAATTTACTTTTCATCCTGACCTCCGCCTGCATTCTCTATAATTCTGTTATTTTATTTTATTGTTAAAACTGTTTCGACCGTCTGTCATTAATTCCGGCAGCGCACGATTATCTTCTTCGCTCTATTGTCACTTTGCTTCTCTTATCATCTAAATCTGAGCACAACCGTAGTTATTGTTGTCAACGGGTTTCACTATTTATTCAGTCGATTACATTATTTTGAAACTGGCGTTTGGGAGTATCAGTTTTTGTTTTCATCACTGAAACCTTTCAGTCACCGTCGCTCCCCAATAACGACGATCTCGGACACAGCCAACGCCGGCAGATCAGCTCAAGTATCACCTGGAAGCGTATGTTTTTGTTATTATATTCGAATCGAGACGCAGAACATTATGATTCCCCGCCTGCGATGGCGTGATGCTCCAGAACATAAATATAATCCATGAAAGTTAGGGCTCTGAAAAACGGGGAAGGCAATAACAATATTTAGCCAGGTAAATATTGGGATTTTCTGGCAGCCGCTTGGAGGTTTCCGCCGTCGTAAACCCTCGGCAGACCAAACATGGCACAAAAACATTTCCTATGTTGACCGGAGCTATTTGAATAATCCCTGAGCAAAGCGCATGACTTTGTTTACAAACACGTACCCGCGGAACCTCAAAACTACCACCAACAGCCTCACGGGATGGCCGAGGAGAAGGTACAGAACGTGGTTTCCAATACGAGTGGAGACAAGCCCTACACCGAAGTCGTTAGAAGTGGTAGTGATGATACTTTATTTCAAACAATGTTGGTTCAATGGAGGCATTGGGCGCAGAAGCTACAAACGTGAGAAGTACAGAAGAATGTACGCACGCATTACAATTCGACAGAGTCCACGTTGTTTGCTAAGGACAATAAGTGGTGCTTTGCTTTTTGTGGGCATATCGTTACGAAATCATGTCGCAAACGCTGCACCTCAATGTATGCAACGTTGGCTGTGTACCACACACTGTAGGCAATCAGATAATGCATGTAGTACAGCATCCACACGATTGACACTTTCGTGCGGTTGAATCAATGGTTCATTCCACATTCTCGATTCCACTATTCGAAGGTTGAGGAATGTATTGCGATCGTTTAAAAAACGTTGTGTAATCTTCAAGGCTTTACATTATGTGGCCAACTGAATCCAAAAGAACCTAATACCGGCAGTGGCTCAATGTGTGGGAGAACGGCCACAAGACATTAATATAGTGAGAGGTGGCGTTTCTGCCAACACCTTCAGTCCCTCACTGGCACTACCCTCGCAAGGTTTGCCTCATTACGAGCAATTTCTAAGGCCACTTGGGCTGTATGTTATCGTGACACTACCCTCATGGACCAGGCCGTTTACTTAGGCGTGATTGATAGCAAAATCACAGTCAATTGAAAGAAAGTACTCGCTCATGTCGATCACCAAGGCCTGCAAAACAGCATTTCAAGTGACCACTGGCCAGTCAGTTGCCCATTGACTTTTCCGTTGGGTGCACGGTTGACTAGTGGAGAGTGACAAGAAAGCTTCCTCCACTCAGCGTTGAACCCCATGTACACCTCTCTACCAAACGAAAACATCTCGCGCTAGATGAATAGGCATTATATAAATGGTAAGCGAGATAGGCACCGTTGTCAAAGGGACGTGACACGTATGCGCTTTTTTCCATAATTTGTGAACGTCTTGGGAGAAAGTAGGTTGAGCCAGACCATTGGAAGAGTCAGTTCCTTACAGAACTTGGTGATTCGATGCTTGGCTCCATTTCGTTGAGGAGCCAAAACTTGCCGATTTAACTGCAAACTTACAACCGCTTCGCCCACTTTCCCTTGAAACTTGCACCCAAAGTAAATACTTAGAACAGATGGGAAACCAGATTAAGAACTCCTCCTAGATGGTATGGATCCCCTCGCGTGCTCTCTACCGGATTTCTCCACAGGTCAGAAATTGGTGGATGCTGAGTGCCCGTGCTCTAGCATGCTGGCGAAACTGCAAACTCCATGACTTTCGACTGATATAATTTGTTTGGTGCAAGAATGGGGGAGTTGGGGATTGCAATAAAACTGGAACTCGGTGAGCGTGAGGAGGACTGTATTATACGTGCTTGCGGAATTGAGTAGAATTAGAATTGAGGTGAGATGGAGTACAACTGGGAGACAAGGGCAGTACTCGGAACGCGTGAACTGGCAACCGGGTGAGAGAGTGAGAAGTTACTGGGGCGGTCGTTGGAAGCGGAATGATTTTAGAAGAGCTCTGTCATCGATAGGAAAATGACATTGGGAGAAAGAAATAAAGAAAGGGGAAACCCTAGAAAAGGGGGCTAGGGGG
Organism: Pachypeltis micranthus; assembly: GCA_020466155.1. Taxonomy (NCBI): domain Eukaryota; kingdom Metazoa; phylum Arthropoda; class Insecta; order Hemiptera; family Miridae; genus Pachypeltis; species Pachypeltis micranthus. The sequence continues at coordinate 50,059,643 of CM035769.1, forward strand.
CCCGCAGCTGAGGGATTCCCGCAGGTGAGGGGCAGGTATGGAAATAGTTGGAAACAATTAGGCGGTCAGAGAGAAAATGACACGGGGAAGTCCGAGGTCAAAGACACTGACAACTTTGACGCTTTGCGTCGAACATACTCCCCCACGCTGCGGCAGCAGGATAACCCTTGAAGTGGGGTTACAGTTGTGAGTGGTAATGATCGTTAGTGAGGAGGCTAGCGCTCATGAGGGCTGAGCGAGCTGGAGGATGTGGCTAGGTTGGTCAAAGACTCTGACAACTTCGACGCTTTGCGTCGAACATAATTCATGCGTGTAATGAACAGTCATTCATTATGATAAGGAAGCAGATCTGCGGGAGAACGGCTGGATGTTTTGCCCGCGATTTACATGGTGGGAAGGGGAGTGGGGTCCAATACTTACCAAAACGAGGGTTTTCTGCATTTTTCCCGAAAACGGCTTTTTTGATTAGACTTTCAAATCATTTTCTACTAGTCAATACTTAGCTGTCGTTCTGTATAAATATTTCTGAGAAAATGTGTGCGAGGGAAAATGACGAGAATAGCTTATACACCCATATTTTTTTATAAACCTCGCTCATGGGACAAAAATATAGGGATGGTAGTCCAATACTGTGACTATATTGTAGAACGCGCATAGCGTAATCAGAAGCAGTCTCAGAAATTCTGGGATTCAAACGTACATCTTTTTGTTTATTAACTTCTTTCGGAGTGTTTCGCCTATAACTCCGGAACCACTCCCTAAAACACCATATTGGCAGTTCCATCAATTTTTGTTGGTTTTTAAATAAAAGTCGTGGTATAAGTGACAGCAGCCCAATAAAGCGATACCAGTTTCTATGTAAAGCGTCAAGTTACGTTTTGCAAGTATGAAGTGTATTAAAAATGGATTGTTAGTAGTGTTTGCCCCGTTGCACGTGGGGCAAAGGAAATTTGTGTGATGCGTCGCAATAGATATTTCCACTTAATGTAGAACGTGGCTTAAGTAAGGGGAGACCAATAAACTACAGAACCCTGAACGCTGCTAGTTTCTATCTAGAACGTTATGTTTCGCCAAGTAAGGTAAACTAAGTGTAGTGAATTGCACGATGCGTCGTACCTGATACTTTTGTTTTTCAACTTTACCCAAGTAGCCTCAATAATCAACGATGCTCTACAACAATATACTACACCTAATACCTCTCATTCTTAGGCAAATCATGAGAGCCTTCACTAAAATATAAAATGGCCAACCATTCAAATTCCTTATTTTGTTGTATTGCCTTCTTTAGACGTGCTATTCTCCATTCTCTGGATTTAGTCCGTCCTTCAAGAGGCCGACAAAATGAAAGAGTTGTTCCGATTGAAGAGCATTTCTGCAGCACGAGTTTGTGTCGTGTTTATAAAGGGTATTAGATGTGCCACACAAGTAGTTAAAAGGCGAAGAGCCAATTCATAGCGATCAGTAGTCCCTCTCCTTCTTCCTCAGGGTGGAGGGTGGAAGGCAATTAGCGCTGCGTCCTTAGCGAGCGAAAGCGATCAAAATTGTAGAAAAAAGTGGTCCAGCGGAGACGAGGCTTCGGGTCAATCATCTGCGAGAGTCCTCCGAGTGGAATCTGGTTATCGTGAATAAAAGGGAATTCGACTGTGAGGACTGGACTGGACTGGGGTGAGCTCTTGGTTGTGATGTTATGGCCAGTCAGAGCTCTGGGCCCAGGCTGAGCAGAGAGCCGAGCGAAAAAAAAGGAGAAGAAGAAGAAGAAGAAGAAGGAGAGAGCTCATTAAAGGCCTCTTGTTTATTTTCATTGCTGAACGTTATGACCAAACCGGTTTCATTATCTCCTGCCCATCGGTGCACTGAGCTTATTGCCAGTGTGAAATTTCACCTTGCATTTTACAAGCGGTGCGACGGGTCGTCCGTCCTTCCTTGCTCTGAGGATTCGGCGCAGTTCTCATTAGATCCTGGAATCCTGAGGCTCCTTCACGCGCAGTAATGAGCAACTCGCGTGAATCAGAAATAATAAAGAACTCCTCCAGCTCCTTGGACTCCTGTCACGCGACCCCTTCTCATAACACGACAAATTTAGTTTATTCAGGGCCTGACTATCCACAACGACTCTCGCCCATGTACACACAACATGACGCTTGAACGCCCACGTTCTTCATCTCCTAACTGCTTAGTGATGCATAGAGCACACGTTATTTAGCGTTCTAGACCACATTGCGGAGAGTAGCACAGCAACCGTGATTTTTTATTGCGGGCAGATCATTACAGTAGTAACAAAAGTACTTGGTACGGCGCATCACTCGTCGAATATGTGTAAACCGAAAAGAAAAAGATATCTGGTAAGGAGCACCACACAACATTTCTCAACCCAGACGCACATTCAGCGGTTTGCATGGTTTAGTATCTATTTTTCATTCATTTTTCGTTCATTTGAACTTGGTAAAACTTCTCATTTTCAATTGAGGGTGCCTGGATTTATTGAGGTGCTGCTACGTATGCCACGATTATTATAGTAATCTGTGCAGATGTGATTCATGAGACAGTCAAAAAGGTTCATTGGAGAATGAACGTGTTTACTGTTTTGTAATTGGAATTATCGGGTAAAAACTAAGAAAGGACGTAAGTGAAAGGGCAAATGTTTCTGGCTAAAGCCGATTTTCTGCGAGTAGTTGATAATTTATTGTGCTGCTCGGATCGTATTCCAGGAATGACAATTTTATGGTAATGTTGTGTTAGTTGGAACTGTCCGTACAAAAAATGTAACCAAAAACGTTATACCTGTTTTTGAGAAAAAAAAGTACTGGTTCAATCACTATGATTGAAGTGGGATGACAACTCCTTCTGGCCATGAGTGCAGTAAGCCTTCGTCTTGCCATAGTAACCAGTTTGAGTTGCTTAATCGTGTAGTGCATGTTTGTCTGCATACTCAAGGAGGCCATGTGAAGCGCAAGCGTCATATAAGTCTGTAACGTCTAAGCGTCTGTCGTCGTCAGAGCGCTGGAATGAGGAAAGAGACGGGCACTAGTGGGTTGTCTCCAGAGAAAGGCCTGAGATCGTCAAAGTTAGTCCCAACCAGTCTGAAGTGGTACTGGATGTCCACGTAGTATATAGGAGCGTAGCAGCCGGGAACTCGAGCAATCCATGAAGTGCACGAATGACAGGATGGATCTTTATATGGCAGCGTCTTAAGCTTGGGTAGTGGAGACAAAAACTATCACGGTTCCAGCATTGATCGTGTCGTAGCACGGGGTGTGGCGCAAGGAAAAAAGCTGAAACGTCGGTGGGCGCATCAGCTGGCGCTTTCCGAGGTGTCATTACGCGTGTGTTGCTCCTTGTATCGTTCTATCTTGGAACATCCTCCAAACCGCATTTCCTTTCCCTTCCCAATCATTCCATCCCTAGAGCCGTCGTTAGATAGTCTGGGTTTATTATATGTCTAGTTTCCTTTTTTTGAGTGGTTGATTATTGACAAAAAAAAAGTGTGCGGGTGTATGTCTGTGAACCACGAAAATTCCGAGAGAAGCGCTGAACCACGTCATCCAACGGGCAGGTTAACATAAGATGGCAAAATAACGGTATGAGCAAAATCGAACCAAAATTAATTCTTACTCTTAACGTTTTTCTGTTAAAACGGTGAAATCAGTTTAATCAAAATATCTGTGTGTGGGGAGGTTCAGATAACATAGCTGTAACGTAAAATTTGCATTTGTGGGACGTGAGCAGCACAATGAATTATTAAAAGCTTCGAAGAAACTAGATTGAGGAGCACTTTTGTAACCAAGGGAAGTAGTTCAATGGGCTACAACAACAAAGTTCATAAAATAATTAGGACCGTCCTCAGAAAATCCAGGATTCACACTAATGACAAGTACAACAGAACAGCTGACGTTCGTATATGCTAGTGGGTAATATCGCCCCACCAAGTTCTACCAAGTTGTTGTTAACTGAGTAAAAACAGATCCTATTAGTCGGCTAAGCAATAAAGTGTACGTGGGTTTAAGAAAGCAGCGCGATGAGTAAATTTTACTCTATTCTTGGGGTCAAATCAGTTCAGCTCTTCTCTAAAAAGATTACATCCCGCTTCATTCAACTCTACTTTTACTTCTCCTTCAACTCTCTCTTGTCCTGAGCCGCAACAAAACTCCCATCGATGGCGAAAGAGCTGGGCTGTCTGGAAAGCTTTGAATAAATGTCCCTTCACAAACAATACTCCCCTACAGTCCCCTTATTTCATGACTGACAGCTCTCTAGCTGCACGAAAATGCATCAATTAATACGGGAAGCTATTGATTTGGTGGAAGACCAGTGGCTTCTAACTCCCATTTAGGCCTGGTTGGGTGTTCTACTATCCGACGACCAGATATTTTCTGTAGTCTACCTGAACATCATAATAGTGTTCATTAGAGATACAAAGCTGTACCTACTTACTTCCCTCAACAGAGACTAGCCACACTAAGAGCAGAAGGTGAAACTCCTAGCACCAGAAACAAGTGGAAAAGACGTCTCTCATGGAAACAAATAATGAGTCTCCCCATTCCATAAAACAAATGGAGAGAACGACAATAAATGACACGACAAGAAATATATGGGGAGACCAGAAACAAAAAAGTAGACAGAATAAACGTTTCCACCTCACCCCAGTTCGGAGTGTTGACGGTCAAACGTTTTGTTGTTCACATCTAGTCCTAGTCTGTCACTTAGATCTTTTTAAAAAGCCTCATAAGTTAAAAAACTCTCTAGTTAGCAAACATTTCGTGCAACTGTTCTCAACTGCACGCACATTCAGTGATTTTTACCAATCCATTAACTAATACAATATTCACTCAGTTTACGTGAGAGAGTGAGAATTCAATGTCCTACAGTGAGAAACGGATAGTGCTTGACTACGGCGTCTAAACATGATGTTTTTACGAGGATGGTGTTTACAGTTCTGCAATTATACGAGAAACACAGCAACAAATTTAGTCAACAAAAACGACGTTAGTATTAACTTCTGAGGTTGTTCCAGATTATCTTATAACTGTAATTAAACTTTCATCGTATAGGCAGATTATTGGACTTTGCGTCACACACGTTATAATGAAAACAACTGCATTTGTGTTGTTCTCGTCATTTTCCTAATGATGCAAATTGTATAGTAAGGTTATATCATTGACTGCCGTCCATACAAAAAAAAATTATTAAAATCGTTAACGCCATTTCTAAGAACAAACACAATTTTTTCTTTTGATCACTCTTACTGTAGTTAACCAGTCCACATGGGTCTCCAAAATAAGGGTTTGAGCACAACCGGACCAAAATTAACTATAATTATCATAACTCCAAATTTTTTTTCTAATAAACAGCCAAAACGATTTTGATTAAATGTTTTTAGTGGAGAGTGGTCAATAATCTTAGAATAAAACATTCATTCGAGGGAAAATGACGAGAGCAGACGTCAGCTAACATTAGCGAACGTTTCGAGATCAAACCTATCTAATTTAAAGAAAAACAACAACCATGTTTACGTAACACATAACGAAGTGCGGGGGGAGGGGTGTTGGATACATTTGCCAGTCTTGACAATTTTGATAGTGATCGGAGTAGATCACTTCGAGGAAAATACTTGACAGTGAATCCGCTACCGTGCCGGACCGCGAGAAGCTTAGCACCAGATTTGTGTGGATTTCGAACTCGTGCGTGGTTTCCTTCGGGGAGTGTTGAGGAAGATGGCCGGATGAAAAGAAACGAGCCAAGTGCGGACTGGAAACAAACCTAATCAGAGTCTGTCTACTTTCGCAGGTAGAGGCGAAGGAGGAAGTAAGAAATTATAGAAGTTGTCGTGGAGCAGTGAAGTGATGTGATCTGATGTGAAGTGATGTGATGAAGATGTGACGCAAAGATAATGAGGGGTGTGTGTGCTGTTAGATTGAAGGATGATTATTATGTAGAAGAAAGGAGGAGGAGGAGATGGAGAGTAAGGATGGATAGGTGAAGTAGGGAGAGGTATAATGACTTCATCGAGACCTGAGCCTCAGGCAAGTTTTACTTGAGGTTGAGAAACATTGCTCCTCTCGCTTCCACCTCCAACTCCCTCTTTCTCTTTCGTGTTCCCCAGCTCCGACGCAGGGCTCTGAGGCTCTGAGTTGGGACGAGTGGGCACCACGAACGAGCACGCGGGTTAATTGTGGCGAGGCAGTGGTGGAGGGGAGGGATGGATGCCAAGGCGGAGGACTGGGGCTGGAGTTGGAGCTGGAGCTGGGACTGTGGCTCAGATCCCCCCTCACTCCATGAGCCCGTCTGACCCCGTGATGTAGTGCCTTTTATAACGCGTTCTCCCGTGTTCCTTTTTATTAAGAAAGAAAAAGAAACCTCCATCTGGGAAGAAGAATAAGAATAGGAGGAAGAGGAGGATCGGTGCAAAAAAGGAGAAGACGTTCAGGCGAGTTGGGACTTGGAGAACATAAAGGAGGCAGAGGAGCAGATGGAGATAAGGGTGCGAAGGGAAGAGAAAGAGGAAGAGGGTTAAGCAAAGCTTCTCGATGAAACAATGAGAAATTCCCGCGTGCCCAAAGAAAGAATGAAGAAGAAGGGCGAAGTTAATCGCGCTAATTGAAAGCCCTTTTGATTGAAACTGGGACTGTCGGGATTTAGGGGACGTGAAGACACAATGACGCGGCGATTGAAGGATGGAGTCGTCCTGGAGCCGACGACCTGCTGGATGAGACGAGAAGAGGATGCGATGAAGGTGCTGCTGGCTTCTCGTTGAGCGCTCAGGCTCCAGGACGGACAAGTAATTTATAATATGAAGACGTTGGGGCCGTTGAGCTGGTTTGAGAAGGAGCCAAACCTCCAGGACCCTCCTTCACCTCGTCGATATATCATCTCATTACGACCAACGTCTTCTCTGTTCCCAGACCTGATTCATATTCCAACCAAATTGACGTCAGCTAACACAAATAAACTCTCATAAGACTCCACTTTCCAGCACCATATCTTCTGCTTGTTTTCCAAACTGCGCTCAAAATCAATATTCTTGACAACGTACAGTCCAAACCCAAATGCGAAATGACCAAAATATGAAGTAGGCAGGAACACTCCGACGGGTTCGTTTTCTTCTCGCAGTGACGGCAGAAGACACCCACGATTGGTTGATTCGAACTAAGACGTCCCCACTACTACCCAAGCATACAAGTTCAAGTTACGCATATCCATACTGAAACCTACATTCAAGGTCGGTCGCTTCCCCCCAATTAATTCAAATTATTCAAGGTAGCAAAGGCCAACTTCTTAAGATGCAACGATGCGCCCGCATAGTTTGAGTACTGAACATGATCCGAACTTTGTGAAAGTGATAACAAACCAATGAACGCAAGACGGCTCCGAATTACGACGAGTACAAGGTCACTACAGGCCCAGAGTCGAATAGACTGCCCTATGAAGCTGAAATATATTAGTATCGTACCTAATAAGATGTGGAAAGGATGAACAGTCAGCTCAACTCACAACTAAGGCGCTACGATGGCAGTGTTATAGTGGAGACCTATTCCTTAAGGTCAAGACAAATCAGGGTAGTCAGCAATATTCAATGCAGCTCGTCTCAATGATTATTTTCTGCATTTAATTAGATTTGCGTCAAATCTCAAACAATACATACTCATGCGACACTGCCACCCCTCAATGTCAATGATACTGCGCTACCCACAGCGGAACAATTGTAGGCCACTCGGCTTTCTACCATTCACGGCGACATCACTCAACTTTGATGTTATGCTGGGGCAACGAACCAGCGACAATCAAAGGAGCTTCCTCGAAGGCGACTGTTCTGTAGCCAATCAAATTGGCCTAAAACCTCCACGCAGACACATCTGCGAGTAGGTCTATTGTAGGAGTCAAAGTAGTGCAGACTGGGCGAAAGTCATTGTCAGGGTGCTGGTGGAGTATCTCCTGCCCCATGCTATTTGGAGTGTGGTTTGCATCGGTCTTGATTTGCCTCTTGTCCTTTCGCTATCAGGTGTGTTACGTTGAGGCGGTCTCTGTGACTTCTGCCCTTCACCCAAGACCAGGACTGTAGCAGCGCCGTGGCGAGGTGGTGGAGCCTAATGACCAACACTGCTCAGGGAACCAGATAAGTGCATTGATAAAAGTCACAAGCTTTATGTTTCTTTAGCAGTATCCTCTTGGACAGGATCCATCTCTGTCAGCCAAATCAGGAGTCAGGCGGTGCACTACCCCCACAGTAATTTTGGCCATTTGGGCTCAACAGAGGAACAGCAATTTTATACATATTCCGCGGGACAACGTTATAAGTTGCTCTACCCCATTCCCAAACCCTAGTGATTTCAAAGTGCTGCAGGTTCGAAGGGGAAATTGTTTTACTCGTAAAGCACCATTACAACATACTGAACATTCAAAAACAAACCCCGGCTTGCAGAGTTCAAAATTGCCATACACCTCAGAATAAGTATAACGCAGTAAACCAAAATGCCATGGTTATATGCTGTACGCGACGAAGTAGTGGAGGCTGGCCAAATGAATCTGGCGATGTATGCTGGCTGTTATAGAGCATCTCCTTAAGCGTATTTGTTGGAAAGTAATCCATTCGCTCACATGCAACGTGTTAGATAATGCCGAATGCTCTGGTTCAACGTGAGGTGCAGGTTCCAACAGGTTTCCACTAGACTCTATGGCTGCTGCCCTAGCCCCAGTGAGAATATTCCTTAATCAGCACACTCTTCATTGGGTTCCCAAGATCCCTTCCCTTCGTTTTTACGTGCCACCTACTGTCTGATATAGACCAACCCAGATCGGATCAATAATGATTACGAACAGAGGGTTTTCAAGAGTGAACACTTGTTCGTGTCGTGGAACTACTTCGCAGATTTGTTGTTGAAGAAGAAATTGCAGATGCAAGAAACTATTATCATATCGTCGGAGTGTGTGTGCGCGCGCAACGTGGAAGCTCTCATTTCAATCTTCTTCACGGCATTAAAGGGGATAATAAATGAAACGATTTGATCACTGAATCCCATCAACGCCGCCTTCCGTTCGTCTAAGGAATTCAAAGCTCCAAGTCAATAGGTCGAAGTGATGAAGAAGGCTTTCTCCTTCTTCTTCTACTTCCCTCAACGCTTAAATGATGGGATAAGACGTGAAGCGTAAATGTTAAGGGAGAAAGAACAGGCAGGGCAAGAAGATGGTGCTATGGGAAGAAACATCGAGCCGTGCAGGGTCGGCCATTGCCTCTGATCCAGGACAATAAGTATAATTGCTATCTGCCCGGAGCAACCACGATCCAGCCTCCTCTTCCTCTTCATCCCACCATCTCTTCCTCTTTCTCTTCCCCTTCTTCTCATTCTCCAGACTCTCAAGACTCCTCACCTTCACCTTCACCTTTCTCTTCACCATCTGGCTCTGTGATTTAGGCGTCTTCATCTCACACCGGAGCTCCAGACCCCGCCTGCCTCTTTCCCTTCCTCATCTCCTTCGCTTCTCGGCAACGGCTATATTTATGGATCCCTCATTGACTGATATACTCGTACATTTACTCGCCTCCTCACTCCCTTCTATTTTCAAACTTGTATCGCTCGTTACGCGCCCCGTCGCTACGGTTATTTGACGATTATGTCAAGTCACTGTGAACGACCCAAAGTGGTGTTTTCGTAGTAGTATAACTAGAATAGCTTTTCAGAAATAAATAAGTACTTGATGATAGTATATTTTTAAGGAGAGAAGCACGTGTGATCACATTCATTAACTTCATTCGATAGTTGTGAGCGTTTACTCCAGCGACGTAACTGCGGGGTCAATCCTCGGGGCAACTCTGACGAAGGCCCATCAAGGCGACAATTACTAGTACAGGGTAGAACGCGGAGTGTTTCTACATTTAAATATTCAATACTTAAAGCTACAGCCCCTTGCACTGCGTTGCAGATGTGGACGCTCTTTTAGCTACCTTCTTATCTTCTAGTGCCAGGGGCGGGAGCTGGGGAGAGGAATTGTCTGGCTCACCCTCGTGACGCTCGTCCCTAAGAAGGTTGCAGAAAAAAGAAAATAGGCAGTGCATCACTCGATCCACGAGAAATATGATGATCAGAGAGAGTATAAACTTACAACAGGAAAGCAGATATTACGGAGAACATTGACGCCATCTCACAGCGCTGAAAAAGAGCTGCAATAAGGAAGGCTATCGCAAAGCTGCAGATGCACAATTCTAGAGACCTTCTTTCCATGAACTCAGTGGAAGCAGTCATTGGTCAATATTCTTCAGTAAGGCTGCAACAGTTCCAACCAAAGGTCGACGTAAGGAATTTAGTAGCACTGGGCGCCTGGTGATCTAAAAGTGCGAGAACCCACTGAACGAAGAAACATTCTGCTGAGATGGCAGGCGGCACCCGCAGGACGTCGCATCAGTCAAGAAGAATACCAGTTTAGAGAGGCAGGAACACACTGACTAGATAGTTTGATACCTCTTGATTGGATACTCACATTCTCAAGCGATAAGGAGTGGAAGCCGAGTATCTGTGTGCCACACCTCTACCTCCTGCCGTGAAAACAAGTAAATAAAGATATCTCCGTCTCAACCACGAGGTGCACATTCAACAATAGCTTTAAAAAAGGGGAGGGGGGGTCTGCTATTTTCATTCAAGGCGAAAGCGTCCTTACTGTGACACAGGAACAAAGAAGGGGCAATAGATCAGGATGGGAAAATAACAAATAATCATCAGCAGAAAACTGATGGACACACAGGTGTTACAGCGTTGTGATGGACTTTAACACCTTAGGGAAAAACGCCACCTCAACGGTTGGAAGTAGTAGATTACTCACATTCATCACAAATCGTATGGAACACAGGTACCCCATAATAGTGGTTGACAAGAGTCAAACGGAATACTGAAAATGCTTACTCCTTACCGCCCATTCATCTCTTATTTAGGGCTGAAAACTGAGCAATCAGTGGAACTCACCTGAAACAAAAACAGAATAGGTCAATAAGTGGTGCACGCGGTGAAAGGAATCACAAATCTTTTAAGTAAACTGAAATTTCATGTGTGCATTTTTAATGTTAGGTTCTTTTCCTTCGCGTGCAGTTATATAACTGTTGACTTGCCACCTGGTACGTCATTGTCTCAAATTCAAGGTTGTTCCTCCTGTTTGGAACCGTTTTTCATATTGGCTACCTGGTGCTGATACTACTTCCTAAACTCCACCGTCATAGTGGTGCAAACACTCCATGCGTGCTAGGACACTTTTTTTTTGAAACGGTGGATACAGGCAATACCCTCACTGCAGCCACAAACAGGCCTACTGTAAGTGCGTCCATGATACTCGGATCATGGCCCACATGCACCACCTCCTGGCCCCCATCACCTATGCGCCCCCACCTCCCCCGCACAAAGCAGAGGATATCCTCTGCCAGGGCCTTCAGTCCAGTCAGACACTCCCACACCTACTGTGATGTGAGACAGTATGAGGCTAAGGGCTTGAGAGTGGCCTGACTGTCCACCATAATGTAAATTCTCTGCCGCTTCAGTCCCCTCTGCAGCAGCCGCTGCACACAGACTGTCACCGCTAGGACACTTACTTCCAACAGTTGTTCAGAAACAAATCGGGTCGCACCATTTTCTGCCTATATTCCGTAGCCTCACGAAGCAGTACGAAAACATACCGCATTTTAAAAACCCTGCAAATTATTACACAATGGTTTATTATTCTCATGAACAGCTTGACCTAGTATTAGTGCTCCCCCATCCCATTCGACTCAGCATCGAATACTAGTAAACCATACGAAACATGTCCTGGCTACAATGGAACTACGGAAACTATACGTCTGATGATTTTGCCCCGTCGGGGAAATTGGAACGGGGGCGCTCGAAGCGAATCCACCCGTTCCAGGGCGAAAGGGGAGTTGGGAGGCACGGTTGCTTTTTTAATGAGACTGGCGGGGAGGGAGGGAGTTCAAACGACGAAACGCTGTAGCTCTCGCGTTCTACTGCGTTTCGTTAATTTTTCTAACCGTTTTTTGCCCATTACAACCACGGGCTTCGTCCGATCGAATTGCCGAGAAGGCGGGCACAACTAGATAACAAATCGGATTTTTGGGCAAAAGAACGAATTTTTTAGACCACGTTAAAGGCACAAAACGACGGACGGCGGATGATGGACGGCAGACGGACATTGCAAATTTGGAATCTCCAAGTCTTGAAACGTAAAGTATCAAATTTTGAGGGGGGGCTGTAAAAAATTTTTCGTGACTGAAAACATAGGGTTATTATTCAGAATGAATAATACACCAAAAATCAGAGTTTTTCCAGATCTTCATCATTAAAACCTTGGGGACGTGAAGATCGGGAAAATGATCTATCTGTGTGTCCATTCTTGAAAACAATCCACTCAAAATAGATATTTAAACTGCAGAGACGCCAGAATAAGGAAATGCGCAAAATCGGCCCAAAACTAATTATAACGTTTTTCTCCAAACCGGCTACATCGAACTCAATAAAGATTATTGGTTGGACGGATCCAAATCACGACAGTATAATAATGTCATTCGTGAGAAAATGACGAGAACAGAAAGTACAAAATTAACAAACGTTTCGGTGAAAAAGTATTTTAGGATAGATATTTCAAGTAAATCTTGCTCATATGACTCTGGCGTTCTTGAATGACTCAGGAGGGTAGTCCAATACAATACGAATACGGTAAATGTTTAGTCATGGTCATAAAATAAACAGTAGCAACCTCAGAAATTCCGGGATTCAAACAAACTTTTTTGGCAGTGTTTCCCCTATAACTCCAGAACTGTAAACAGGAACCACTATAAAAATTCACGTTGATAGTCTCATAGACCATCAATGAAGGTCGGCGGCACTCTCAGCATCATCCGAATACATTCTGGGACTTTCAGCGGGACCGCTTTCTGCGTAAAGCGTCAAGTTGCTGTTAATAAGTTCATATGAAGGGAGTGAAAATAGACTTTATTCGTAGTTCAACGTACGTGGGGTTGAAAAAAGTTATGCGCTGCTATTTCTTCATCTTCTCCGACCCTTCCGAACAACAAAACCTCGACCATTGTTTTGCAAGTCGTATGGTGTGTGCTTGAGACAGAGCCGACAGCGCGTTACAACTTTCGCATACTGCACAGGCCGAAAAATGAACAACATATACGTATTTACGTTATGATGGCATTCCCCAAGGCGTCAAATGCTATTTCCACGTAGCGTGTTCCTGTCGTTGACCCCACGCTCATATGAGAAATGCTTCTCGGTCAGTTTCCAATACATAAGCGCTCCCCCTGTTTCTCTTTGTTCTGTTAACCCCCAATCAAATACATTCACGCATACAAAATTAAATAATCAAAACAATTGTAGATTAATGCATGCACAAGAAGGAAACAAGAATAGGGAAAACGAGGGAAACATGGAGGGAAACGCCTGGATTCATAAAACTACGTACATTTTGGTAACTGAGAAATCTTGATAACGTGGGATTTGCTATTGCGATCACGGACTCAGCAACTCCAGCGTGAAGATAGTTGTTGGACTCCTACTCAATTGCTAGGCCCAAAGGTGATAGCTCGTTCAATGGCCCTGGCCAGATCCACATCCCTCAGGGTTATAAAGTGACTCGAGTAGCTAATTCGTAAAAACGTAAAATTGGTACATAAAAATAAGTAGTGGTTTCTCATTAATCGCGAAGCTATTTCGCGTGAACTTTCAGTTGTCCCCTTCCTACATGAATCCGAATTAAACCAACGGCAGTTAGAGAGGTGCAGTGTGCAGCTGAAAAGGTAAACGCTATTCAGTCGGTCCGAGAGGGAATAAACACGTAGTCGAGTCAGAATAAAATAAACAGGGGAAAATCTAATTGAGAAGGTTTACGGTTGAACAGGTTGGGGGGCTTTTTTCCCCTCAGACGATACATTTTTTACCCCCTGTCCAGCGGTACACGAAGACTTGTAAAGGAGAGAAGGATGAGGAGGAGAGGAGAAGCTATTGTCTTGTCTCATTCCCTATTCAGAGCTGGAACTCTGAGGTCCTTAACAGCCATCTCTTGTGTAGCCTCCCGCGTCCTCCAGAGCCTTCAATAGAGATCTTACTGTTAGTTCCCTTATGGAGTCTTCGTTTCTCCGAGCCCTTAGCCTTAACACGTACAAAAACCAGCACACAACGCTCCAATCCCACTTGCCTTTGTTTACTCAAACTACAACTAATGGCCGAGGAAAAAGGCGACTCCTAATCCACACCTGCTTCAATCCTTCTGGTTTTTCACGACCCACGACCTCAAACGCCATTCTCTGGTCACTGCTACAAGTACGCAGCGCACAGAATGTGACCAAAGATTACAATCCTTGACATTTTTTGCGGAAGAGGGTACATTGGATCCCAAGATGGTGTACATTGCTGAACACACTTGACCGTATTCAATCGAATAGGCAATCCAGCTCACTCAAAAGGGAAAAGAAGAAGAATGCAGTCTCCTCCATCCGAGACACTTATATTTGGTGTTCACACCATCTATAAGAGTAAATTCGATATGCTTTATACGCATCTTTGTTCGACACATTTCTACAAAAACGCTTACGAAGAACAATATACTCGTAGAAATAATACTTAGTTGATAAGTACCCTGTAAGCTTGGTCAAAACCGTCAGAGCAACTTTCGACAAAAGATTCTACTCGTTTTGGCTCCCATGGATGAATATAGGACTAGTTGTCAGGAACATATTGAGGCTATTGGTTGCTAGAACACATTACCAGGCTGATCAAATTCAGTTGAGCATCTATTGCTAACAATGTTTTCATTCTCTCGTGTGTAGCACCTCATAACTTTCCTCAACCACAGAAAATTCGATGAAATGATGATGTACTCGTATGTACTGACCCTGTATCTTTGCTCACCTCATATTGCGGAAACGACTAACAAGAACAAAATATAGGAGCCAGTTACTCGAGGGTATCCAGTAAATTCGATTAAAATTGTTTCAACCGTTTTTTGAGTAAAATAAGAAAAACGATCATTTATTGTTCGAGAACTGTCATTTTCCAATGTAGCAGGGCTTAAAGCTCTGTTCAACGAAGTGTGACACAAACCGTTGCGGGGGTGTGAGTATAAGACACAACAGGTCGACTAAATTCATATATGTATTTAGTGGTTAAGTTCAAAGACACAATTTTGCCGCATTTTACCTACACACCATAAATATTGCTTCTGGCGACCCGTTGTACAAAAATAACCAAAATGTGTCCAAAATCGTCTTAATTAACGTTTTCGAATTTCCCAGCAGCGCTTTCCGACTTCAATGAATAGCACATAATTCACGAGGGTCGCAAACCATTTCATGCGTCATTGACTGGCATCGTGCATATGCAAGCCTTGACGTAATTCGTCCGGAGGAACCCGATGTTCGCAGGGATGTCTCGAAGCGGGTGGTTGCCTGGTTGTGCCAGTTGCGGTACGTAATTACCTTGTCAGGACCCTCTAACGGCGGGTGCCTCCTCCTGGAGTTCATGAAGGGCTTTCGTATTAGCGCCCTTGCAGTGCCCAGTAAGTAGATTAACTGAAGCTCTGATGTTGACGTCCTACTCAATACCTTCTAGCTCTTGTGCACCGGAATGAGGCGCTCAATCCTTCGGGGTGGAGGAAATACGCCAAGCAAGGTACTCATGTATACTGACAGAAGGAAGAGTTATGTGCTCAGAAGTTGCCATTTTACAATTTGTGCCGCAACCACGCGATGCTCAAAATTTGAATGATTGAAACACAAAATTCTGAACACAATGTTACCTCAGTTAAATCAAATGACAGCACACGTTTATATTAAAAATTAAAAAAAGGATTTAATAGACATTTATCTAACGCAACAATCTAACCTCAGACGTGAAATATTGAACAGTAAATAGAAGTTAGGGGTGGACATTAAACAATCAATCAGCCCAGATGATGAATCCATGCATATAACGCCATGGGAAGTAGCATCCTGAGCAACGAACGGGTATTCAGCGCGTCCAGGCATGTTGTGGAGAACCAGTTGAAGAGTCCGCAGCTCGCTCATCAAACGAGGAGTTCACACCGGGTCAACTGAAGTCAACCCTGACGTCAACCCTATGAAAATATTACTAAATAAAGAAGGATAGTCGCGTCGTCCTCTAGACTTCATGAGAGGATAATGATCTTCAGAAGACGGAGATGATGAATGAATAACGTTAACAACTGGGTTGATTAGTCAATTGACAAAGGACTGGTAAGAGGATGAGGGGAGCGGCTGAGGAGAGGGTTTAGCAGCAGAAGGAGCGGAGTGGAGGGCTAAACGCCAATTAGGTATGTTTGTCAAGGGAGCCCTCAAAGTTATTGTTGAGGACGGGACAAATGGGATCAATCGGGTCGGAGGCTAAATGGTTTCATTCACTGCCTTTATCTCCTAATAAATAATCAGGAAGAAGGACAGACGCCCCACGTCTCTTTTTTTTCCGCCTGCTCATTTTTGTCCTCTTGTCATAACAGCGACACGACAAGGATCGGATGAGGAGAAGGGAGAGAGACAGAGTGAGAACGAGAGGAAGTCCGTTAGCCACAATTGGAATCTTCCGCTGTGGTTTGCTTTTTGAGTAGATGTCGTTGGAAGATTTGAACAGGAAGGGCCAGGACAGCACAGCACGTCTAGTGGTCTGACAACTGTCCATTGTTAGGGGATGTTACCTGGTCACGGATTCTTAACTATATGAACAGAAAATATTCCCTTCGAGATGGCACTCTCAAGCACACTATAAAAGGTTGGTAGGAAGAGCAGCGTCTGCATATCCAACAAATGACACATTCCTGAGTTATCCTGAAGTAGT
Source organism: Pachypeltis micranthus (assembly GCA_020466155.1). Classification (NCBI taxonomy): domain Eukaryota; kingdom Metazoa; phylum Arthropoda; class Insecta; order Hemiptera; family Miridae; genus Pachypeltis; species Pachypeltis micranthus. Next base: position 50,076,463 of record CM035769.1, read on the forward strand.
AAAATACCCAAGCACAGTGGATCATGATCTTACCAGTTACTGGGTATTATGGGCTTGGTAGCGATCGCGCATGTAAGTAGCGCTGTGCCTTCAGAGCTCTACCTCGCCTGCCAACAGGTAAATCCGAACTCAGTCGTGTCGCGTTGAAGGAGTGGTAAGTTGGACAAGCATGGCTCCCCCATACTTTGTCAGTGACTATTTCTTAATGTGTGATCACACCACCACCAGATCCAGCTAAGGTCCAATTGATGAATGCCTGCAAGAACCTGCACTGCATGTCTGCTAAGAGGTTACCCCAGCAGATATTATGACGATGCCAATCATCGGGTAGCATTACTTTATCAATCTCAACAGTATGACTATCAATATGAACTTGCCATTCCTGGGGAGTATATACTTACCAGTACCCCTTTATCCAGCAGGCCATTTAGCTGGGTATTTGACCTCCAAAATGTCCGCACTAGCACTAACAGAAAGTCATTGTTTCCTCAACCACCTTCGTCCTCAAGCCTTTTTTGTACCTATGGAACGTCCACCTCTTCAGTCATTTCCGATTGACAATGGATTTCCCCCCTTTGCTAGACTTTTTCAATGGACTATGCGGCCAAAAGGCTATTTATTGCGTCTGTGTCCCGTTAACACAGTAATTGGCTGCTCAATCCTTCAATCTGAGCAATTGGGTTTTTATTTTGCAAACAAGGAGCCCATTCAGCACACGCCGAATTAACTGGGTCTTTGACTTCTGGAATATCAACACATGCAACTTAACCGTACTTTGGAATGTCGTTGTTTCTCCAAACCTCCCTCTACCTCAACCCTTTTGTTTGTACCTGTGGAAGTTCCGCTCCTCAGTTATTTCCGAGTGACAATGGATTTCCTGGGCTTTCCCTACTATCTTTTCCCGCTCCTCAATTTTAGATTCCTCTCACAACACCCAGCTCCCCCCAACTGTCAGTCATCCTTGAGCGTTCGCGAACTTCAGTCGTTTCCCAGTTCTCCAAACTCATTCATCTCTCAAGTCTCGCGCTACTCACCACTCTCTCTCTCTCTCTCTCTCTCTCTCTCTCTCTCTCTCTCTCTCTCTCTCTCTCTCTCCCTCTCTCTCTCTCACCCGCCACTTAGTGTTCCACAACCAGTTCACGTGTATTAATAGTCCCTTGTTCGAGTTTATATACTCATAGTCAAACTGATATCGCTATTGTGTCAAGGGTAATACAGTCCTCACTTACGCTCACCACGTCCATTGTTTTTTCAGTTTCGAGCTCCCCCCATTCATGTGCGCAACAGAGCTAAATTTATTGATTTAAATTGGATCTAAATTCATGCACGACCAGCGCCTAATGTACTTCAAGTGCTCTAGTTCAATATACAGTGCCGAAGACCCGACTGAGCTCAACAAAATCTTAATTAGACTCACGTAAGAACATTTAGGGTAGTCAGCTGAACATTTTTAGGTTTCCCACTTGGGAATGACTCGGGTGAAGGTTGTGCAGACATGTTAGTAGGCAGTGAGTGAGTCTTGCTAGCCAGTTGTTGATGGTAATTTAACGATAATCCGTTTTGCAACGATCGGAAAAGACGGAGCTAGTTTGCTTTATCAAGGAAGGAAACTGGAGGGCCTGAGAGGCATCACGGAGCAGAGATAGAGGACAAGAGGAGGACGAGGAGGGAGAGCGATAGGATCCTGGAGACACTTAGCGGAAGGGTCGATCCATTATCAAGAATCAAGAAAGAAAAGAAGAGATTTCCTTCGCCTCAACGCCCTGATACAGCAACTGGCCGCCGAGGCGTTCCGTAATAGAAAGACACGACACGATCCGATTTGCATATCTCGACCGGCTACTTTTGTTCCCTTTGGATTCCCGTCTCTTGAGCTTCTTAGGCAAATGAATGGGCTGCTCGTCCTCGAACTCGTTCCCGTGAAATATTCATATCAAACCCAACCGACTCGGATAGGACGTCCAACCAACGACCGACCTGACGACCGGGGAAACAGAATCCCACCCAGCACCGCCACTTCCGACCATCTACTCCACAACTCCCTGGCCACTAATTCGGTAATTAGCCACCAGCAAAGAGGAACCTCCCATTTTCTCGCTACTTGCCCACAAACGAATGTGTTCGCTCTTTCGCGTCCCAATCAGCAGCCGCAGTCGAGCGGGCAAGTAATTAATTTTCGGAGGTTCCGAGTCATTTACTCAGTGAATCAGATGGGCTTTTTTACACGCGTTAATTCCCACGTAGTCGACAAAGGCGCCCGCTCTGAAGGGAGCGATACTGGCGCTCCCTGAGCTCCTTCACACTACTGTTTGTAGAAAGGAAATTGTGTTGTAGCGAGAAAAGAAGGATAAGAAGAGAAGACGGTAATGAACTAGACGCTTTTAGCGTATAAATGTAACGTTTTTACAAGAGTTAACTCCCACGTAGTCGACAGACGCACTCACGCTGAAGTCCTCCATTCAACACGCATTAAAACGAAATTACTAGGCAAAGAAGTCAAAATAGCAGAAGAAGAAGAAGAAGAAATAAACTGATAAGGAGAAGCAGTAACACGTATTAAACGCACTAGCTCGTTCAATCGGAGCCGTCATAACGAAAAACGATGAAAACCGTAGGAACTGACCCCGACGACAGCGTGAAAAACTAAAATTGAAGGCACACAAAAGGGGGAGCTTGAGTTGAAGTAAAAAGAAATAAATTAATGAACGGGGTGAGAGAGTGAGGATTGTATTAACCCTTTGGATGTGAGTTTGAATGACTAATTAACCGCAAACAAGGGGGCTGGTAGTGCACGAGAATTGAGAACGAGTGAGTAGTGTGAGAGCTGAGAGGCGAGTATGCGTTTCTGAGTTTGGTCTGGGCAGCGCTGAGAGTTGGAGAGGATGTGAACCGAGTGGTGGGAAGTGGATAATTTGGAAAGTTTAAAAGATAAATTGAACAGGCAGTCCTGACTTTCCCGCAGCTACAGAAAAAAGGCTTCTGGTCAGAAAGAGCTACACTGTATGTTCAGGGAAGCCCTGAAACAAGGATTTCCCATTGGGAAGTTCTGAACTCAAAATTTCAACTAATTAGCCGGCACCTAACACCATTTGTCTGAGAATGCAGAAGCGACGAGAAGACACTGCAACCCAACCGAAAAATGTTCATGTGTTCGGATCTTGGCTCGTCATTCTTTTTTATCGATAAAAACGCTTGGCACTTGATATTTTGTCAATGAGTATTTATGTCCACAATCAAAAAATCTTTGAATCATGCACTTCCAGCCTGCACAGAATGCGAAAACACAAAAACGAATTTCGATTGTTGGGAACAGTCAGCCCAGGCCTTAGAATAAATTCGCATCGTCGCACACCTTTTATTGAGACTTCGAAATAAGGTCGTTAACGTCAAAATCGTAGAAAAAAGCAGGAACAGTTACATGTTTGGTAAAGATTGTGTGGGATTGGTGAACAAATAATTGCAATCTAAATAGAAAAATTGTGTAAAACCGTATTGAGTTCAAGCGAAGATAGTTAGGAAAAAACACGCTGCAAATTATTACACAACGGTTTATTATTATCTTCCACAGCATGCGTGGGACCTACCCTAGTAAGTCCAACGTTGAAAAATTTTTAAGAATATAATTGAGTATATCAGCAGTCCGGAAAATGACAACTCACATCCTAATTACTGAGATTTCACTGCTGTCCATCTAGACGCAGCCCTGGATCTCTGAAAACCATCCTATTCGACTCAGCATCAAAAACTACCATCGGAACGATACGAAACACGACGTAAATGCAATAAAACGGTCAGAATTTCGTTTACGGATGGTTTTTCAAACCATTTTTTGCCTACAACAACCATAAGTTTCGGCCGTTGGTTGGAATTTTGAAATATAAAGAAGGATATTACATGGTTGAAATCCCCATGCCTTGAAGAGTAAAATATCACATTTTGAAGGGGGGGGGGGGTTGTAAAAAATGTTCTTGACCGAAAACATAGGGGTATTGTTCAGAATGAATACTTATTTATATAGTTTTATACTATATTTTTATTGAGGAGCATAACGCTTTTTTGACAACACTCATTCATGTTTTTGTTACAAACCATAGAAAAATTCTCTTTACATGGCAGAACTACGACCTTGCATTGAAATACTCGGGATTGTTCTTTCAATTACCAGTGTCAACACGTTCACTCCAACCGTTATTTTTCAAATGGATGAAATGATCGCTAAGCGAGAGCCAATTCAGGTTCGAAACGATGGATCGCGATGTAGCGGTAATAGTTTGCTCAACGAGAGGAAAAATAAATGTTTGGGCATAAATTCCGTGCCACTGCAAAGAAAGTGTTTGATAATTACAAAATAACGTTACTCTTCTCCTGTTGCTCGGAGAATTCAACTGCAATTAGTTCTTCTTCATCGCCATTTGTTTCATAATGGGCTAATTAACACAAGTTTCTCTAAGACTCCATTTCGGTATTACATTCGTTTACGGGTGGTTAGTACTAAATAGGGGAGGGATTAATCAAAATGGAAGCGCACGCACAAACAAATATCTGCCGCTCTAGCTACTAATCAAATCTATTTATCGTTCATTTTATATGAACTGGGGTTGGCAGTAATTACGTCACGACCTTCATTGAGTGATCATTTCCATCACGGGGAAATCATTGCGACAGAAAAATTAATCAAAGGAACGGTTGTGATTCGAACTCCTACAACCAATAAACCATCGCAAAGGCACCTTTTTGGACGACCAACACGATTTTTTCTGGATATGAGCCGGATTTGTAAGGAAAAAGGCTACACCGTAATCGATTTGCACTAAAATATTCGATAATGTAGCTGGCGTGCTCTCGTTATTGTTGTAAAGTCATTTGGAACTATTCTTAAAATAATAATTAGTATTTTGATCACTATACTTGATCACCTCTTTCTCTAAAAAGCAATATTTAACCTCTTCAACTAGCCAAATATGTACCCCCCCCCCACCACCACCGCCACCACTGAACACCACCATCTAACGTAACCGAAAAAACACAAGAGCGACTAATTAGACACTAGACGTGAAAGATGTACTCCGTGACATCAGTATCCAATTACTAGAAACAAGGCTTCACAAAGCGGACACGTTACTCAACATGTACTCGCCAAGCACTCTTCTCACTTGCTATCAATGTGAATAATGTACTTCCATAGTCTACTAAAGAAATATTATCCCTTGTTTGGGGCAAAAGACTCCAGTCCCTAGCGGTTGTCACATTACTTAAAGCTGAAACATTGTGATGGGGGCCAAGAAGTCGTGGGGGAACTTACTGGGTTTTCCCAGATAAACAAACCTACAAGTAAGGTCTCGTGTACACGCTTTCCCTTCCAGAACCAAAGGAATTTTGGAAAAGGATATAAGATAGTCCAGGGCGATTGAGAAAAGTCACACTTTTATTACAGATAAGAGAATATATTGGTAGTGCCTCGCCCTCACATACCACCGTTTGTGCCCCGATGGAAACTTGATAAGGAAAAGGATCTGAGCCAGGCTTCAACCTACTGTACTCGCATTATTGACGAAGTCACAGTAGTAACATAACAAGAGAGGTGACCTTTCTGGTCTGGCTATTTACCGTCAATAATACGACAGTCATTTTAGTTTGAAGTATGGCCTGTCTGATTTCCTCTATTTCCTAAACTCCTTGAGCTCCAATCAAGACACAAACGGGGATATGTGTAGAGGAGACACTGCCAGTATATTCGTTCGTCACATTGACGGGAGAAGCTTGCTGAGTACAACATGATGAGTAGCATGTCCGCTTCATGAATCCACGTTTCTAGTAACCGAATACTGATGTCATGAGCACAGGAAAAAAAAAGGTACTCGTAGACTAGTACCTATTCCACGACTGGTTGTGTCTAACTAGTTGTACGTTGTGTGTGGGGGTTTCCATCGCGGTATCGTGCAGACAACCTATTGCTCCGAGGAAAGAAGCGGCGGATAACGTTTTGCTTCCAGGATTATAAATTGTCGCGAGTGGACGTTTTGAAGGAAATGCCGCGATTAAGGAGTAAAGTGCAGAGCACGTCGGAGATCGTGCAGAGTTAAGGAAGTGGGGAGGAGGTCGGCACACGATGGGGATAATTATGCGCTACGCCTGGAGTACAGACACCCATAAGTCATGATTAAGTTATAGTCGGGGTGAGGTTTCCCAACGGACCAGCCGAGTGAGCTCGGGATCTCAAGTCCCGTGTGACTCCTCTAACCCCCTCGTCTGTTCCCTGTTATTCGTTCAACCTCCTTCTCCGGATCTTCGTCTTCATTGCGGCTCCTTCGTTGTCTATTCCCGACTCTTTTGTCCCGGTTCGTCTAACAAATGCAGCTAAATGACGACTCGGTAATTCCTTCCACACGTTGGTCAACCTGCTAGCAGGACATGACAGCGCTCCTTGTCACTAAACCCAATCAACAGCATGTAGAATTGTTAAATGTAAAACGCCTAAACGTGGGTGCAAACTGAACTGGAAGTCATAATTTCGTTTTGGCGGCCACGGACTAGAGAAGCAGAATCATTAAAAATGAGGGGTCACATTACACCTCACTCATACACACCCTCACCTGCCAGTAGTAAGGTCACTTCGGACACGGTCATTGAAGACACATTCAGCACGCACGTAAAAGGTGGATTTACTTACGAGTGACGCCTACAAGGAAACCAAGTTACAACAAGAAAGCTAACCAACTGGCGAGAAAGGATCTGCGCTTTTCCCAGTCGGGACTGAGCCCTTCATGGGGACCACCAAGAGCAACTTGATCAAGGAGGTTGGCGAGTGAGAGAAGAAGAGAGATAGTATACAGATGGTATGTGGCCTCTTCACAGGTCACTGTCCACTAAGGTACCACCAGCAGGCCAAGATTGTCAAGTAAGAGGTACAATTTGTAGATTCTACGGGGTGGAGCTGGAGTCAGCGGAGTATGTACTGTGTACTAGCTGGGGGGGGGGGGCTGCTGTGCGTATGTGCTTAAGGAGTGCCAGAGAGCTTAGGGTTCCTCAGCTGCGTCCCGAGGAGGTTGCAGGGATGGACCTCAAGGTCGTCTTGACTTTTTGTGCGGGAATGGTGGGGACGTATTGCGGACGACGCAACAGAGGACACCAGTACCACAGAAACTGGGAGGACATTGTGTGGCTCATGTACGCCCACGCAATAGGCCCATTGAGGCCGCAGTGGGGTTTTCCTGGTTGCATCAAGGCCTGCCTGTGGACAGTAATCCGTTAACTTGGCCATTGGGTGCATGGTGGAAAAACTGGATAGTGAAAAAGGATCTTCCCTCCTTCTGGGCTGAACTCGGCAGCTGCCTGAGACGCAGCTCTGGGCGAGTCTCAAATTATCTTCCACGATGTTCGATTTGATTGTCAGAATATTCTTCTTGAAATTCTTACACGCTTGAAAATGTGTGACAGTATTCCCTGATGGCCTCAATTTAGATACTAGAAACCAAAGTGGTTGTTTGTTCGCCCAATTGCGGCGTTTATGTTTTCCACAGCATTCTACTTAACAATGGGTTACACAATGATTTGAAGAGCGTAATTTCGCATTTCAGCTTCGAGAACCATTTGAAGCCATAGTTGATTGGCAAATATTATTTCCTTCTCGCTGTACGCCATTGTCTTGGCAAATGCATTTATTCACTTATTTATTCATATCTCTTTGTTTGCATTTCTTGTTGATTGAATAATTAATTCACAAGGTGTATCGCTATTTAATCGTTCTTGATGAACATCATTATCTAGCCAATTGTGAGAACAGCAATGATCGTCAACACCTGAAAGTGCATGTACAGCTTTCCAAGCGTTGTCTTCTTTCAGTTTATTATTCATCCTGACCACCTACGTTTTCGGCCATGACATGTTTTTTACACCCCCCCTCCCCACCATAAATAAATGTGACGCATTACGTTTCAAGGCATGGGGATTTCAAATGTGCGGTGTCCGTCCGCCATCCTAGCCACATTACCTTCAGTGTGGTCTAAACAATCTGTTCTGTAGGACGATCCGATCGGACGAACCACCATGTAGTTGTTACGGGCTAAAGACGATTAAGAAAATTGTCCAAAAACGAGATTTTATAGTTTTATGGTAATTACGTCGTGTTTGGTATCGTATCCCAGGTATTTTTCGATGCTGAGTTGAACAGGACTGCATCTAGATGGACAGCAGTGAAATCACGGTAAATATAGTACAATATTGAACTCGCGTTACAATATAGCGAAAGTTGTCGTTTCTCTGCGCTCATTTCCTCTCACTGCTTCCCGCCTCATGCCAACCGTCAGTTCGACTCGTTGCGTAAAGCCAATTAGACCCAAGAAAATGTCAATTTTGTTCAGATGTAGTCAGGTCGTGTTTCGTATCGTTTATTAGTACTACATTTCACTCCACGTGAGCCCTGAACTCCGGAGCCCAACGTTTCATCAATTATATTTTATGTTATTCCCGAAATTGATGGGGTTTCTAGTTCCGTCCAAGGATTTAGCTGCGAAACGGCGAGTGGTTCGTGGAAGTTTCCTCAAGTGAACTGAAATGGAACAAAGGCGTTGGGTTTGGAAGCAGAGAGGGAGTTGGAAACGTGACAAGTTGAGGAGGGTAACAACAGAGATACCGGCAGTTTACCTGGATGCCCCCCTGAGCAGTCCATTGCAAAGGTACGGTCCCAGAGCCCCGAACGCTCAACTCGAGGCGGCAATGAGGACAACCCCCCAATAAATAACGTGAAATATGGTTCTTACAGAGTTGCAAAGGGGGGGACGTAGTAGCGCCCACCCCCGCTGTGCCAAGCCTCCATCTACCCCGTACCACGCCGGGCAAGTGATATATCTAAAGTGGTACAGCTATGTTAAGAAGGTGAAGGAAGGCCTCTGAAGTTTCTGTTTCCAGAAAATAAATCGAGCTCTCGTTTCGGTGGGGGAGGGTTTGGGAAAATGGCCGCATTGACTGGTTTTCTTTCAACACAGACGATGACCGCGTTGATAAAAGGCCTTTCAGCTGACAAGTGATTCTTTTCATCGCGTCCTTGTTTGAAAGAACTTCCCCAGGGGAGAGCATCATGATGCCATTAACTAGGGTTTTACATTTTGATGTACGTAGGTAGGAAAGAGCCTTGGAATAATGTGATTGACACGTTAGGAGGAACCTGCGGGAAAGGATACAAGGCAGGCTACAATCGTCAATAAATAGGAAGCGAATGGGATAATGTATGAGTGACAATACGATAGTTGCCCAAGGGCTAGTGTCCTTCAGTGAAAACTCACGCGGCCCTTTCAACATCAAGAACATCATCACATTCGAAGTGCATTAAATTTCATTCGTAAGTCAGAGTTTAAGCGAGAAGTCCTTGTTCTTCAATTGCACATGCTCGTTGACGCTTGGTATTGTGACATGGCACGATAAATGTCTCGAAAAGCACTACGTAAGGTGATTCACTCGTATATTTGCGCAAACACTTTCCAACTCAAGCGTAAATCTAGCGCCTTGAGGGGTCACCTAAGTCCGCTCCTGCGTCTTCACTCGACAGTACTCTGTCGAAGTAGATCTATCAACAATCACTTCTTCTCGCCTTTCCCTTGTCACTACCACCAAAGTACCGCTATGGAGTAGCATCAGACTGAGGGCAAGCAAAAAGGGTGACGAAATCATAATCGGCCGAAAAAATCTTCAGATCTACGTTTCAGAGTACGAAAATGGTCTGTAAGCCAGTGAACACGGGCTGAATATCGGCTGGACGGCGGAAGAACGTTGCAGACTGCGTTGAAACGGAATTCATCACCGTTTCGAGAGCCAGGTTAGTCCGTGTTTCCCGCCAGTGAAACTACTCAGACCCGCAGCATGATAAATTTGTGATTATCGAAAGAAGGGCAGTAAGAGGTAACCGTCAACAATAATCAAATAGTTAACTGAACGAAATAGACCACTTGAACTCGTCAATGTGTCGACTGTCGGGGATGTGATCGTAAAGATCGCTTCTTCAAAGCCTTTCGAGGCAGTAGCTCACCACTAAAGTTGGTTCCTGGTAATCGTGAATTTAGTACAATAGTTATCAACATCGCGCGAGTACGATGGCAACAATTCGTGCGTGGGTTCTGCTGGACAGGTGTCGACATTGTGTGACTTCCACGACATGTTTTGAATATGAATATGTGATTTAAAACATATCCTGTAAGTCACACTACGTTGCTTTATGTACACCTCTCCAGCGGAGCCTAAGCAAGAATTGTTGCCCGCGTTCCCGCACGATGTTGCTTACTAATGTAATAAATTCACGATCAACAGGAACCAACTTTAGTCCTGTTCAATACGTCGCACTATTTGCAAGTTGTTTTTCCTTCTCAACCTTCTGAATGGGTCAGGAAATGCTTCCTCAAATGGGCAGCCCCATTGACAGAACAACCCCTACCCCTAACCCAGTAACTTGTTATCTTAATAAGCTCTGCCGTGAGAAAATAATTACCTCCTCGAGTGGAGCCCTTTTTATGGCTGACCGAACTAACGAGTGTTTCATAAACAACCAGCTCGAAATCTGAGCCGAAAATTGAGGAAGAGGCGAAGAGAAGGAGCCTCCCAACACCGCAACGACTACCATCTGTCACGTGAGAACGGCTCAAATGAGAGACCCCATGGCGCATGCGCTGGGTAATCTAATCATTCATGTTGTGAGATAGTAGATGTCTGATGATGACATTAAGCATCTGTTGAACTTTTTTTTCAAAGTCAAAATACTTGATCCGACGCATCACACAACTTTCCTCACAACTAATTCAATTTGCATTTTTTACGAACTTGGTTGAATTCGACGTTGCATGTAGAAACTGATAGAGCGGCAGTGCTAGCGATTCATAATTTATTGCGTTGCTCCTACTTATGTCACGACCTGTATACACTGCCCTGTAACATTTTTGAGACCGAACGCGATTTCTGCCGCAACGTCGGTGTTTATTATTCTAGAGTCACACACTCTGAAAAAGTCAATGAAACGACTATAGTTGGGATTTCGGGGTTGATTTTTGTCGAAATGTACGATAATTTATTGTGCTGCTGTCGTCACTTTTCCGTAGAGGGAACTTCGTCAGTTGTCTTATGTCATTTGGTTCTTTCGGAGAAAAAACATTTGGTGTTTTGATCGCTTCGGTAAGTATAGTTAGTTGCGGGTGATTTGGTTTTCTCTCAATCGCGGCCATTAATACATACACACCCACACGGATACCCATCGTTTTCTCAAAAGGTGGTTTTCGGTCTCTTCAAAAATTCTTTTAATCTGAAGAAAAACTTTTTAAATATCAGGTACGCCGCATCACACAACTTACCTCAGCTCTACATTGGTTCCTTGGTGTTCATGGCTTCTGCTACTGATTCAACGTATTATTCACTCATTTTATTTAAACTAGGTAAGCACCACTTCACGGTGGCAGGAAGCGGCAGCGCATGCACTTTACTGTGCCGCTCGTACTGATTTCCTCAACAGTAGTGAGCAACTGATGCACAGAAAATTGACGCTGTACACGATTTTTTGGGGAAGGATAATAATCGCTTTTCCATAGCTGATTTAAAATTTTTAGAAATGGGTGTAAATGAAATGGCAGCGGTTGAAATTCCAGAATAGCCCTTATATAGCTTGTCAACGTTATCAAACTATCATAGTATAGAAACTAGATTGGACTACTACTACGTCTATTTTTCTGAAGATCCTGGTAACGGTCGAGCGGGGTTTATAAGAAAAAACCTGTACTAAAATTGGTTTTCGTCGAAATGTATGGTAATTTATTGTACTGCTCTCGTCAATTTCACCACAGATGGAATTATTACAGTATTCTTGTGTCATTTGAAGCTGTCTATACAAAAAATGTCCTGTGGTGGCCAACGGGCTAGATATCAAGTCTGAGCCGACTTTGTTCAGCCGGTTATGGCGTTCACAGACACCTTCACCATTTACCCAAATAGCGTTTTTCGTACTCATTAGGCCTTAAAATTCACTCTTTTTTCAGCCGATTACACAACTTACCTTCCAACTTCGTAGGACTAAGTGAAAACCTAAGATATGTGCGTGTCTATAGGCTACTAGAGAATGGCCGGTCCCACTGCGCTGGTTCTGCATTTGTTTTGTGCACTAGATTTTTGAGGTTTACTGCGGTTGAAGGAGAGAGAGAGAGGGGAGAGAGAGAGAGAGAGATTTATTGAGATTTTTATTCAACAATCAGGGATGAGTTAGGGCCATGAGGCCCTCTCTTCCACTCTCCCTGAAAAAATATTTACCATATTTAAGTTCTCTTATAACATAAAATAAACTATTGCTTTAACTAGATATCGCTAAGTAAATAACTAAAACAGACAAAAACAGTTCAACTGAAACAAATAAATCAAATTCTATTTCACTTCAAAGTTTCTCTTGTACGAAAAGTCCTTATTTAATATAGCCTCAACAGTTTATTTTTAATTTTCTCCCTAAATTCTACCACTTTTTCCTTCATATCAAACCACTCAACATTGTCATTGTATAGCTTGCACCCCTGAACTTCGAAAGAACACGCAAACATTTCGGTTCGATGCTGAGGCGTCCGAAGCACTCTATTGCGGTTCCGTGTGCGAGAGCGAGAGAGAGAGAGATGAGCGAGAGAGAGATGAGAGAGAGCGAGAGAGAGATGAGAGAGAGAGCGAGAGAGAGAGAAAAGAGATGAGAGAGAGAGGGAGAGAGAGATGAGAGAAAGAGAGATGAGAGAGAGAGCGAGAGAGAGAGATGAGAGAGAGAGCGAGAGAGAGATGAGAGAGAGAGAGAGAGAGTGAGAGAGAGAGATGAGCGAGAGAGAGAGAGATGAGAGAGAGAGAGAGATAGAGTGAGAGAGGAGTGATGGGGGGGGGGGGGGTGAATTAAAATCGAGGGTTTTCGGCATTTTCCTTGAAAACAGATTTTGATTAAGCTATTAATTGGAAAAAGCTATTTTCCTTCTTTGTCAATTGATTCTGCCATCGAAGTTGCTATATTCAATTGTTATGTACACTATATATATTGTTGATGTTATGGAGAAACGGCCGGGTCCCTTCAACTACTGAATGCCTATATGTATCCCAGTCAACACGCAAAACAAAGATAATTATCAAAATGCGGTAAAAATAATGATTTTGAATTTTCCTCAGTAACTGCGAACTACGGTAATTAAACATCCAATGTGACGGGGCCTGTCTTCTTGCAACTTCATTTTGTTCTGTAACAATTCGCTGAAAGGTGACACAAGCCCAAATACATCAAAAAATTACATTCGCCGAAAAATAAACGATTTTTTTCACATCCTCTCAAAACGACCTGTAACGATTTTGCCCAAACTCATGGGGCCAGTAGTAAGGCGTAGTACGAAGATACAATTCCAGTACTTATAGCGTTTTGTCGAGTTTTGTGTGCTTCATTAGTCAATGTGGTTCAGTCGTTTCAACTAAGTAAGAACTATGAATCCCGCAGCCACGCTGAACAGTACACAGTTTCTAACGTCTTAAATTCTTGCTGACGTCCCCTCATTTGGTAGAGGCTCCGTCGCTCACAACTTCCCCCGTATCTCATTTGGTGTCGCTACGCGGATGCACTTTTATGCGGCGGCACAGGTTTCCGTATAAAATTTAATTAACCCAATTCCGAATTCAAGTCACGTTCGCTACACTTCCTCTAGTAATAAACGTACAGAATCTCTTGTTGTGGAGATCTCAACCCCTCAGGGGGTCTGAAAATCCCGAAGACTGAAGAGATGGACGTAGAGCCGCTCGTCGGCTGACTGCACCCTGAACCGCACCTCCGAGGTACCTCCTTTCAACGATTCACGACCAATGGCAGGTACGTGTTGTGAAAAGGCAGAAACAGGTCAGAAGGTTGGCCCCAGTCCAGCGTTGCCGGATGCGAGCGCCCTTCGGCTCTCGGGCTTTTCTTAACCAACAGATGAACAAATAAAAATGCTCAACATTTCGGCAGTCATTTCCTGATGAAGAGATCTCTGCTGTGACTCTCACTGGCACAGGGTCGGGGGTTGGACGAAAAGTTCGACGCCAATAAATGAGAAGACGAAGATAAGATTAGGCACCATCTGATGAGAGGCTATTCATTTCATGAACTGAGCTATAGAACCCAGTGTGATTAATGTAATATCATCTAGACGTTAGTGACAATTAGCAGGGGAGGGCTCAATTAGCATAACCAACAAAACAAATAACTTCCTTTTTTCTAAACTATAACTAATATAAAACTAAAGCTATTTTCTGAGCTGGATATCAAACCATTTCAATGAAAATAAATTCATTTTTAGATACAGCGAGAGAGAATTGAATTGAATTTATTTATCGACCAGGGAGAATTAGGGTCATGTGGCCCTCTTCCATTCTCCCTGGCTACAGTATGCAGCTAAATTTCCTCCTACATTCGTCGTAACTCAACTCATTGCGACATTTAATTGAACTTGGATCGTAATATAGCTCTGCTAGCATCCCCTGCTAGTAAATCACACTCACACCAAATAAATTAATTGCTAAATATAAACTATTTACAATGTAGGAGCATTGTTATGTGTAATGATGAAAAGGCAGAGAGAGAGACGAATTTATTAATTCACGACCATCGAAACTTTATCCATGTTTCCGTTATTGCAGCTTTTCTTGGCTCTACGAAGTACAAAAGGAAAGTTGTGTAATCGGCTGAAAAAAATTTTGAGTTCTCTTCAAATCTTTAGAAAATACGAAAAACACTTATCGTGTTTGGGAAAATGGTCTGTGTGTATGTGAACGCCATTGGGAGAAAACTAAATCAGCGGAAACTTGATATCTAGCCATCAGGTCACCATGCGACGACGAAATAACGGTATGAGCAAAGTCCACTCAAAAATGACTATAGTTACCATAGTGATCAAAACACACAATTTTTTTCTCAAAAACGGCTACAACGATTTTGATTAAATTTTTTAGATGAACAGCTCTCAATGAGCTAACTATGCCACAAAATTCCCATCCGTAGGAAATTGACGAGACCAACACAATGAATTACCAAACATTTTAGCGCAGTTTTTTTTTCCGTATAAAATTCGCTGAAATGTTACTAGAATCTTTAAAAAAAAAATTGGCGTGGTAATTCGATTAAATGCCTATACCATGAGCGCTTATAAACGCTTATACGATATATAGGGGCTACTCCAGAAATTCCGGAATTTCAACCACCGCCGTTTCACTTATTTCTAAAAGTGTTTACCCGATAACTCCGGAACAGTGCTTCACAACAACAAAACATCGTGCTTACAGCCTCATCAATTCTCATTGAACCTATTTCTCAATAATGGTCCCGGAATGAGTATGAGCGGCATAAACAATTCCGGAACTGTAAGGGCTACCGCTTTTTGCCGCCGTGAAGTGACGTTTGGCCAGTTCAAATGAACTGAGTGATCAATAAATAATATGGAGCTAAGGAAAGTTGTGTGATGCGACGCACCTGATATTTGTTTACCTCTTCTTGTACTTGTTGCGAAAATTATTATTTGTCGCTATTGTACTGGTTGATTTATTTGAGTAAAAATGAGTGTCCAAACAGTACAACGTTACAATTGGCAGAATGTGTGAGTAGGTGCGGGTAGAAACTGCGCCTATAGTGAATTGGAATGTGAATTGCTCGTAGGATTAACCACGTTAACCAGGAGCTCAAAAATTGTGAACAACATGGCTACCAACGCGAATATCGTCCTTTCGTATCTGAAGCCAGCTGAATTAAATTATGATCCGTATCCGACCATTAACCTCCATGATACTCCAAAGTCGTAGAAGATGGAGGTACTAGATCATTCTGGCTGAAAATCTGAGGTTATTCTTCTAAAGACGTAGTCTTGAATTGTTTCTAACGCTAGAAAATTTATTAACGCCGAGGTTAATATAGAACTGTCGTACGCGTGCTGTCAGTTTTGAGATGTTGAGCAGGCAAATCCTGTTGAAACTATTGCCAGAGGAACGGAGATAAAGAGCCTACTAATTCATATGACGCCAACCTGTACTTGCTCGTTTGAAGTTATCAATGGAACACTACACAACGCAAACTCGTCTCCATCAAAGCATCAATAGAGGGCGAAGGTCCCGTAGGAACTTCTTCCTACTTTGCTACTGGTCATAAGACAATTTCGTGACTCAACAGTTGTCAGGGGCTCACAGGATTAAAATCAGACCACCTCTTGGGAATACTAGCACGTTTCCGCTTAAAACCTGACACTGCAGGAAGAGTCTTCAAAAAGTAGTCTTGGCCCATTCACCGCACTGACAGATTTGTTGAGATTAATACAGCACTTTAACACTCTGAATTGTCAGTATTGAGCTACTTTGCAAGAAAATCCCAATAAAGCTGTTGCCGCAGATACCAACCGTGTCGATAACACGTTGAAAAAGAAAAAGAGCCCCTTCTAATCATGTGACGCCAACTGCGATGGCCCGAGTAACTAAGCCCCAATGCTGTGGCGCAACAGATTCGACTATTTCAAAGCGAACCGATAATAAAAAGGACGTCGCGTGCTTAAAAATGTGCGGCGTCAACTCGGCTATTTCGCAACTCAATTCGAGCGGCTATTTGGCAGCAATTCCAGTTGCCCGTTCGCTTCCTGTGGCGATTAGCTCGTCGCGTGACTATTTTTCGTACCGAAGGCTGCGCCACCTTATCCGATTTCAAATGGGAGGCAACACGTGGGATCCATTTCCCGAGCTCTCGATCGCGTGAGATTCACCCTAATTCATCACTCAAATGCCCAATCGGATGTCTGATTTGCAAGTCCACAAGATCTCTAAACTCTCTGAGGAGTCGGCACATTTTTGATCGGTTTCCTACAATGAACACCCCATAAGACCTAACTGGATGATTGGTAAAAAGGGCAACTTTTCACGTCTACAACTACAGGGCTAGCAATGCGCAATTGATGACGTATTTAATAGTCAAACCCCCTCCATACACGTCTGACCTACAATAACCCTTTCCCCCACATAAGAAATGATCTCTCACGTGACAAGCAAAAGGCCCACTGAACTCTCCAGAGGCCCAGTTAACGCCAACGCTCCTTTTCTTGGTCAAGTCCCGAGCTGAAAAACTATATTTTGCGTTCTCAGGCATTTCGCTGGCCAAGAAGAGAAGAAAGAAGGAAACGTAAAGGTGTGTAATGTCAGGTCCCACGGTTCGCAGCTTTGGGCCTCATCCGTGGAAAATTGGATTTGTGACGGCTCGTCGCACGTTCCAAACCTTAACGGACGAAGACGAACAGACGGACAGACTTTTTTGTCCTCCTATTTTTACTATCACCAAAAGTATCTCAGGAAACGAAGAACAACGAAACCTGAAGAGCGACTCCGTTCTAATGCCTCATTGTCGCTGTCGAAGGTTTTGTGTTTCTTTCCTTAACTGTAACAGTCAGCTCCTTCCACTTCCAACCGTTTCTTTTATCTCCCTCGTCATTTCTTACCAATCACTACTTGTTGGAAATGTTCATGGTTCACAGGAATGAACTTGCAATTCAAAAAAAACCTCGTCATCTTGAATACACTTTGCCACCAATTTGTCGACCGGTTGTAACGAGACTCTTTTAATTGAACATGACGTTCTAGGAAAATCTTGACTTTCCCGTGGTTTTTGTTGATATTTCTCGCAATGTTTAAGTGTCCCGGTGAGACTTATGTGTTTATGTATAGCACTATCTGCATGTTGCGGCTCACGTGTGCAGCCAACAAGCCATAAAGAAACTGATTTACGCATCTCTCATCATGTCCAGCAGCACGATTGCCAAGTATCGGCAAGTGGCTCTCAAATTATACGCATCGACGCTGCACCTAACATAGCTCATCTCGTTTGCACGTAACTCCACTCGGTGTAACGACCTTGATATTCCATCAGTACCAACACCATCAGACTATCTTGGGACATTCTGGCTCGCAGCATCACCCACCACCCGAACAGCTTGGTCGGCTCTATTCTGGCAACCCCCAGGCTCCCAAGAGACAGTTCGCTGTCCGATTTGGATACACCTTAGCAGGTCTGTGTCCTTATCATAATGACTGTTCATTAACACTCATATGTAAGTTACATTCCTTCCAAAGTCATGAAGGTTGCGGCTTCGCTAGCAAGCGAAAACACGAGCACTCGCTCAGCGCTCACTTGACACCACTCTCCCGTTAGAGAGCTGTTACCCATGTGTCGCCACACGGAGGTATGACTTTGGGCAGTCATCTGGGGGAAGTTGTAAATCAGGCTACCCAGCTTGCACAGCAGTCAAAGCTGAAAAGTTTAGCTGCTCTTCCAACAACCGTCGTTCATTGTTGTAGGAGCTACAGTGGAGCAGCGTATGGTTTCTCGTTTCCTCCGTTCCGGAAGTGCAAGACGTGCAAGAGCTGGTTCGTCGTCCAGTGGCCACTCGTTCCACCCACTTTCTCCTACGACGTTCACGGATTTTGGGAAAAAACTCGTTTGTGTCACGCCCCTTTGACGAGGATGCCATTCCTCCAATGCACATTCATCAAGTGTGGCAAGTTTTCCTTCAGAGGAGAAGCTCGGGGCGGTGAAATGGTTCACCCTGTCGAGTGATGACGTTAACTAAACTGTGGCAATGGGTTGTGCACGGTGCGGTAGGCAGTAGAAATACCATTCAACTATTTTCACATAAACTCAGCTGACATTCTCCCCAAAGCTCAATCGTCACGGTCCTCAAAACGAACAGAAACTGAGTATTTTACGAAATCTGTTTCCTTCCAACGAAAAGCCGCTGGCGACCTTCTTCTTCTTCGTAATCCCCAGTCGCCCTTTCGGACACGTAGATGATCGAAAAATGTGGGCGCTCCTCCTGTTTTACATGTCGACTGCTGACTCATTCTCTTCTCTTTGTCGAGCCCATTGTCCTCGATGTCTTCCCGATGCCACGGACACGATTTCCAATTCGAAGACCGTTCGGGCGGACGCGGACTTCGCCCTCTTCGATTTGTTGTGTGAAGGTGAGGACAGTGAGAAATGACGGTTGAACAGGGGGGGGGAGGTTAAAAACTGTGAAAAACAGTTTTCTCCGGAAGATAAAAAGAGAGGAACGAGGAGCCGGTGCATTTCCATGGTCTCTTTCGCGTAATTGAACAATTGGTCGTTGAATCGGATTCTATTCGACGATCGTTTAAAGCGTAACGGCCCAGCGGCTTCGGTATCTTCAACATTCCGACTGATCCTTCGATCGCTTCTCCCTCGTCACCTCTCTACTGATCACATCTCCTCCGTCACCTCATTTACACGCTTTCTTCGGGGTAAAACTAGTTCAGTGCATTGAATCCAACTAACGCGTCGAGCCGAAGAGGCAAAACAAGAAAAATCGCGTGACAACTTGAACTCTATTGTCCTCTAACCTCTTCTACAAGAAATTATGACGTCGAGAGTCCCGCAGTATAAATAGCGTATCATTTGAAAATATAAATACGCATTATCTTATTAACACAAATTTGGAGACGCGTTACGAGCAAACATAATCACAATATTAAACTAAAACGCTACAGAGTATCACACAACGGTATGATGACCTCTTGAACAGCTTGATACAGTAGTCTCACACCTCTCAGACCCATCCCATACGATTCACAATCGAAAAATGCCAGTAACCGCTACGAAACATGACCTGACCACAACGGAACGAGGGAAATTACACATTCTACGCGACTGTAGGCAATTGGCACGACGATGAAACGATTACTTTTGGTATCGTGCCACAAGTTTTTCAATCATCAGACTTTGGCTCACTATAATTACTATGATTTCACTGTTTGCGGTCTAGGTGCAGTCGTTACCCTCTAAAACTCGTTCCCTTCGTCCCAGCATCTAAAAATACGAAAACGATACCAAACACGGCGTATTTGCGATAAAACTGCCGAAATTGCGTTTTTGTTAATTCGCTTAAACCATTTTTGACCCTTAACAACCATGGGATCGGATTGCCGAGCAGACGGGCACAACTGGATACCAAACGTGATGTATCATAAGGGCATGAAACTTGTTAGTCCACGAGAGGGGCGCAAAACGGCCCGGATAATAGGTGTATTATTCAGAATGAATAATAAACCAAAAGGGGGAGACAAAGGAGAAAACGCTTAGAAGGTTAACATCACGTTGAGCTACTGGCTTCAGACATAGGTCAATCGTAAACAAATGTCAGGTTAGTGTTATCCTCCATTTGTTCACCCTGCCTTCATGATTATGTACATATCTATCCTGAACAGTAAAGCAAATATTAAACTTAACTTTTAAAGCATCTGGTTCGGGGTATGTCACACCTTTTCTTGGCCCCACAGCCTTTGAAACGTTAAGATTTAAAGAAAACTCAACAACAAAAATTGACGGCTTATTATAGAACTCTCTTACTTCGTATTGCTCATGCAAGTAATAAAAAACGTGAACCGTTAACCTCAGCCCATCCCTTCACTTGAAACGGCATAATAGAATAGGGGGCAGACGTGGTTCACGATCGGTATGAGATGTGAAGCACCCCAGAACGGGACCAGAAAGACACAAGTGCAAGCGGAAAGCGGGTGAAAAGGTGCCACTACCTAGTCAGTTCAAGGGACTACAAAAAACCTCAGTCCAGAGTGATACCCGATGAAACACTCACGTCAGATCGGCATACAAAACCATATTTCGTCGAATTTCGCTTGTCCCCCGTGTCTTCCAACAATGGAAGTGGCTGGAAAAGTTGGAAAGCGCCCAATTTTGGGAACCAATTATGAAGGACTAGAAAAAAAACTCGATAAATCCACGGGGCAGACTGTAAGAGGCAGCAGGTGAAGACAGGTAAAGTGCTGTGCGCAGTTGTCCGTTCGTGATCGTGGAACTGAACTACGATTCCCGTTGGAGCAACGCGGTTTAATTACCGGGCAAATGTTTAATAACCGACAGAGGGAATGTTTGATGAAGTCGTAGTGTAGGCTGTTCCCTTCTAAGGAATAATAACAGCGTTTGCGAGCGTTCACATAATCTGCTTCCCCTTCACCTGCCTCTCGCTGTCTGTTTCCTTTCGCTCCTCCAAACTGCTCAAACTCCCCAACATTTACGAGTTTCCTCAGAAAACCAATTGGACGAGCGCGTGTTTTACGACAAAAAATAAAACGGAGGTAGTTTTAAGGTATCGGATGAGAGGAATTTATTCACTTAACTTCACTTGAGCTGTTGAGTGCGTTCTGTGGGTCCTGTGGGGCTGCATCTGCTGTCAGGTGGAACGACTCAGTTGATCTCGTCTTCTGATATCCCGGGGATCCGCTACCTAATTGATACTCGTCGCCCTGCAAAATAGAAGGCGCCTCGTCGTCGTTTCACGGTTCGTTGATAATAGACGCAGGTTTATACCGCGCAGTGACTCCTTTACAGGAATAATATAATTCATAAAGGACAGTTAATCACATCAGTCGTGATTAACGTGGTAAATCCCACGTGGTTGCGGAGCCCAAGTTATTCACTCAACAAAGTAGAAGAGCGTGCACGTTGCAGCTTTGACAGACTGTTACTTGCGCGTGGTCACGTGCAATTTTAGTAGTTCCTTCCAACGGCCAAGAAAACAGATCACTGGCCAGTTGTCACTTGTAGTGCTGTAGTGCCTTGGATCTTGCTGAGACTGGACGCGGAGGTTGCACGGCACATCTAACTGACAGTAGACCCAGAACATGGGGTAATTCAATGTTGCGCATCAGATCGGGTACCCCGGAGTTTGCTTTACTAAGACTGTAGTATAGACTTCATGTTAAGTTTACCAACTCTCCCAAATATCATCGTTCAACAAAGGGATGCTTCATAGTGAACTGTGAATTTGATTCGTGATCAACCACTTTGGCCAGCTCCAGCTGTCTGGGATGCGATGAATAGCACATTATTTGGCCTCACTTTCTTGGTACAGCCCGTAAGTTCTCATCACCTTCTTCCACATTACTGTAGCGTTCACAATCACGGTCAAAGCTTGAAGTGCGCATTTTAGTCCTTGATGACCCCAAAAGTACTCACCTCCGTTACACGCTCCTCATACCAATTAGCCACTGATAGCAAAGGTGGTGCTTTTATTAAGTAATTCGTCCTGTTTCGAAAGCCTCGTAGATTTGTGGGCGGTCACGTCATCAAGACACGTCTCTCCGACAAACTCTGCAGAATAAATCCCCTATAGGGATTTTGGAAATCTCGGAGGGTGCACAAAAACAGGACGACATCTGGTCGGTGCTCGGGTTTGGGTGACAATTTACAGGGCGCTGAGTTCCGTCGGAGCTAATTAAGTGTGGAGCCGTCTTTAGAAATGGTCTAAGGAGCCGACGGTGGCTGCTGTCGAGCTCCCTGTTAAGCCGTGGGGATATACGGGACGTGTTCGTTGCTAGGGGGGTCCTGCAAGGTGTAGGGTTTCTCTCACGTAATAGCTCACAAGGCCGTAATAAGAATAAAAGAGACAGGAGGATGAATCGAAGGTGGCAAGGAACTTGGAACTTATTTATTACTGGAGCAGCAAGAACCCAAATCTGCCATAAAAGAAAGGACGAACGAGTTGAGGATTCACCACTCCACCTCTGATGCTAAGGTCCTGCAACGACGGAGATTCTTGCATTATAAATGTTGTAAAGCAGAACGTACCTGACGTTCATGACAATGAACACACAGTGGTTCGGCCAGCATGTACTTCTTCCATCTTTCCAGACACTAGAGCTATTTACGGAGAATGTCTGCCGGAAATTTACTGAGCTCCTCGCATCACAGGCCGTGATTGAATACACACACACACACAAAACCACGGCGTTTTATTTAAAGAGTCACAAGGCTGTTGTGAATACGACTGACAGTGTAAAAGATCAGTGTCCCTACGACCGTTGTCAAATAAAGTACAGGAAAACAGAGTTCGTTTGTGGTCGCTGGAAAAACTAATAACTGTTAATTCTCAGAATTGCGGAATTTATTGGGTATATAATCATATTAGAGTACTACCTACGTGAGTTTTGGGGGTAAATGCGTGACAAGCGAACGAGAATTATACAGAAAAAACTACCGTACCGGTTGTAGGTAAACCAACATCGTTCCTGAATTTGGAACTTTGAGGCCTTTCGAGCTTTACGTTGTCCCTCTCCGTCGCGGCTCAGACTTGCAGGAGCCTTTCCAAGTAATTAGCGGACGCCGATTCGACGGGAATCTACGGGAGCCAGAGTCATCTCGATGGGGGTTTTTGGTCTTCAGGACACGTCTCTCGCCCTTCGAAGAAGAAAGAAGCAGTCGCGGAGCTGAAAGCCCAGCAAATAGAAATAAAACTGGGGATGAGGGAGGAGAAAAAAGTCCCCAGCAGAGTGGAGTTGGATTGAGTCGTGTGAAGTTGCGGAGCTCTTTTAAGTGGACGAAGAGACGCGAAGAGCAAAAAAGGAAGTCTGCGTCTGAAATGTAAACGACGTTCAGGTCGAAAGTACAAAAGAAGATTGCGGTACAGTTCTGAAGTGAATGGGTGCGGGATGATGGTGATGGGGTGAGGGGTTTGGAGATTGAAGAAGAAGAAGGAGAAGAAGAAAACCCTAAGAGAAGGAGAAGAAGGTATGAACAGAGGCAGAAGTTGATGTTTTCTCATTTGGACCAGGGGTTAGAGGGGTGAGGAAGTGGGGAACCTCGAAGGTTATTCTCTTGTACGACCAATCAGGCGGAGGAAGGCAATTAGCGAATGAATCCGAAGAGAAACTGAGTGAACGAAGAAAGAACAGAAAGAACGGAGGACGGCAAAATCGAGTTTGGGGTCGGAGAGCGCGAGGCGAGAGGACAGACGAGACCAGACAAAGAGGAAGAGAAAGAGGAGGACGTCGAGGAAGAGGAAGAGAAAGAGAAGGACGAAGACAACGACCAAGAAGATCTTATTGCGGCCTCCTCCACCAGCAAAAACTGCTGCATTGTTCCTCGTGTTTTACCCAACAAAAGGATTCGAACTCTCTGCAGGTCCCTCACTCTCACCAGACGACTGCTTCTGACGGAATAAAGTCATAAAAAAGTCCTCTGGCAACAAGACATCATCTCCCCCCAAGAAACAATCGCCACCCTAACACCATCAACTACGTTCCTGCCTCCACCATTTCAGCATCTTCTGCAGACAGGAACAGCCCATAAGAAAAAACGGGAGAATAAGCGAAAAATGCGAATATTACTTTGAAATGGAAGGGAGAAGAGTAAGCGGTTGATTTGTTTCATGTCTTTCAGAGTCTGGAGTCCCGCGTTGACACTGGTTTTCAGAGATACTGGCTGCCCTGAGGCTAGTAACGGGATTTTAAACCATAGTTGGACCAGCTTGGCGTTAACGCAATAAACATATGAAAGTAGAGTCCTTCGATTTCATAAATTACTACTTGGAAATACTCATTAATCCCGCACTAGAGAAAATAGTGGCCTCACAATCATCACTTTAGTAATCCAATAAGCACCCTATGGAATGGAAGTTTATTAACCGCATCAGAACAAAAGACATTTTGGAATTCAAATTACTGCCGTCACCCGACTAACTGTTTCGTTTTTTTCCTGTACTTTCTGAACTATGACCATCAAAGTTTCGAACAAAAAAGTATTAATCTCATGATTTAATGCCGCAATGGCTACTCGATAAATGTGGTGGCATAAGAGGGAACAGCTCAATAAACTCCTTATCTGTAGAACGCCAAGTTATGTTATACCAAGTTCATTAAACAGAACACACAACAAGTTGGATTAGTTGGTAAAGAGATACAAAACCCTGAATGTATGTGGGGCTGAGGAAAGTTGTGTGATGATTGGCAAACAAATGTTTTATTATTGTCTGAGAAAAAGTCCAGAAAAACTCTCGAGGGTATCACGGAGTATTGTTGGGTTTTCATTCACTAAAAAACGCTCCAAATTATTACACAACGGTTTATCATTCTATTGCACAGCATAATTGTGATCTATCCTATTTAATTCAATGTCGAAAAATACTAAGAATATAACTATCAACAATCGGGATTTGTCACCTTCCTGGTTATACAGCTTGACGCAGTGTCACACCTACGAGATCCATCCCATTCGTTTCAGCGCCGAAAAATACTAGAAAACGATACGAAACATGACCTGACTACGAACGAAACTTAGGGTGAGACGGGAGGCAGTGTGGGCGCAGCTAGGGGAGAAACGATAACTTTTGCTACATCGTCCCGCGAGTTCCTTCGAGTTGTAGAATTTGCCTCACTGAAATTTAGCGTGTTCCCAGCGTTTTTCATCCAGACGCAGCCCTACTTCTCTCTTGTGAACAAATATTCCTGATCATAAACATAGGAGTATTATTTAGAATGGATATAAACGAAAAACAGGCTCTCCATGATTGCATTCACTCTGGAGCCGCCTTCCCAGTGTTATCGTCGCATCGTTCCGTATCGCAGATGTTACAGACCAGAGTGACACACTCCAAACCATGAAGTGCACTCACACACCCTGTATTTCCGTGTGTTACTCCAGTACAGACAGTAACTGAGTCGTGGATAAAGAGAACTCAACGAACGAATCCATTAAAACCAGCAGTCTCCGCTAATACGAGTACACGCGCATTCTTTGACGTCATGACGGCGACTCAGAAGGCGCAGAGCACGGTCTGGCGTCAATTGACCGCATTGTTTGGTCGTGTTGCTTCGACCATCCGCGCAATTAAATCCCGACACAACAACAACCCATACAAACGACTTCAAACCACATTTTTGAGGTTTGAAGAGCTCCCGTTCTCAATTGAATCTCCTCTCACTCTCCACCACCACCGTCGATCCGTCAATAAAGCGCTAGAGATCGGTAACTTGTGGTGCAGCTGCAGGTGTTTGACTAATGGGAAAACCTTGAAGTAATTAATTATACGAACAACAGGTCCCCCAGCGCGCTACTGGCACAATACTCCAGAAATAACTGACGTCGCCGTTTTTTTTTCTCTCGTTCTGGAAATTTCCCCCGACCCTTTTTGGGACAAGACTTGTCATTCCGCACGACAGCCACGTAAACCTGTTGCCTACGCAAAAAGGTTATTGTTCCATGTAATGAGGGAGAACATCAAATGGATCGCAAATCCATTCGCTTTCACAAAAGCTTTGTGATATGAAAAAAAAAACACCTCAGCTAATACGTTGTTCTAAACTGGATTAAACACGCCACTAATTACGAGACTTATATTGAAATTGGAGCATAATTAACTAATTTCAATATATTCAAAATTAACAAAAGACAAGAAATGATACTGTGTCAGGTACGAAGTATTGGCTCATGCTCTTCAGCATTCGTTCGTCACGTGCTAACGCATGGTATAGAAATGTAACGTGTGAGAATGGACACCACTTGGTCAACCTGACAACCCCTGAGATGGGATCCCTGACGATCATTACTTGGAGAGAACAACGCAAAACCGTCCAGTCTGAATGAAAACCAGAAGACTTCGTCAGGATCTGGGTGGAATGATGTGTTCTTGCTTACTTTTATTGATCCTTTCACAGAGCATCCCGACTAGCGGTTGTAACGAAATTTGACATAATCAGCGGGTTCGCTCCCATAAATTATTGTCAGTGTTGGCGCTAGATCAATGTGTCGATTGCCTTTTCGACTGATAACCCTCTCATGAGTGTTATGGAAGAGCCGCTTTGATAAGGAAACAGGCCTGTGTCGACTGCATTTGGCTTCCTCTTGCCAACTTCCTGTTCATGACTGGTGCAGGGTTCTAATTCTAACAAAACCTTCCATATTCAGTCAGTAGTGTAAATCGAGTTCTCCTTCCTACAAAGGGTGAGTTGTGATGTAAGTTGATAATTGTTTAATTACTCCTATTGAACTGTTTAGTATTCTTAGTCCATTGTGAAATTTTCTCAAGAAGTCATCAAATGAGACAGGGCCGAGCACAGGGAAACGAGTGACTTCCCCGATAGTTCATTGCTGAATAAAGAATTTTGCCAGGTGGTGTCTGTTGTGGAGAGGAGTTGAAATTGAGGAGAGGGAAAATAAAGAAGGAAAATCCCACTTCAGGAGAAATATCCGCAGCCATGGTAGTGGAATTTCCACAGGTACGAGGGGCAGGTATCAGAAGGGACAATGACTGGGGAAGTACGAGGTGAAAGGACTCGAACTGATTTTGCACTTCGCTTCGAACAGCCCTCATTCCATTTTATTGACATGTCACAGGGTTGTCAGCTGGAAGTGTCAATAAGTTGAATCCTGCAGTAGGCTTTACATTCAGAACTCGAGAGATGACGAATACGTATTTCTAGATCCTCCAGTTGAGGTTGTGCAACATCGTAGATACTACCAACAGTTCGGCACAGGCTGAATGAAGTAGTTGGGATCATGAGGTTGGGCCATTCCCCAGTCTGAGAACTGTCCTTCCAGTCGGCATCTCCTCCAGACAAAGGGATTAAGTTTAGTTTAACTTCCAACGACAACTGATTTCTCCTTTTGGACTTTCCAGAATGTCCTCCCCTCCTCCGATTTACCTCGTTTCCAACACACATAGCTCTTCCCAGATACAATCGTCTCCCATTGCTTCCTATATTCCTCCTTCAACTCTCAGGTCAGTCACAGTTCTAACCCTCTCCCTCTGCTACAGTCTCCCGTGCTAGTTCACGCATATTCCAATCCCCCTTGTGTCGCCCTTACATACTCAAACTCAAATCAATATTATTTTATTAATTAAATCAATTGGGTTAGATCCACCAGTAGGCAAATTACTAAAGTTAACGTACCTGTTAGGTGAGTCCATTTCCTCTGGCTAGTGAGACATAAATTGAAAGGGCTCGCCCACAGTATCTCACCAGCCAGAGGAGACGGACTCACCTAATAGGCACGTTAACTTTAGTACCTTTTATTTCTCTCGTGCGCCCTATACCAATTGTTCTCATTTGCCTGCTGTCCCTACGTCAGTCCTGGTTTATAGAAACTGCTGAGTTGGCTTTACATCTTGACTGTATTATTGGCACCACCTTTACGAGCATAGGGAACTGTATTCACACGTATTTGATGGCATCCTCATCACTTCTTTCCACCTCCTGTCCGTCTAGTCAGACCCCCACGGTTGGTTGTAGCACGTCCGACTCAATCTGACACCGACGAACGCACGTCGAGGTCCCGATTTCGTTCACAACCAAATGTGAGTACAGCTTTTCGTCAGGAATTGGGGAAACTACAATTTATCGTTTATGTAACATTATTAGCCATTCTCTAGGGGAATCAACGGGATGAAAGTCGAGCCACCATTCAATTGATGTGTTGCCAGCCCGAATTTTGAATATAAACTCATTTTAAGGGAGTTGTTCGAAGCAAGCCAAATCAGTCTGAGTTATTTGACCTAGGAATGCCCGCACCTGCCCTAACGGCAAAGTAATTGTCTCCCCTTACCCCCTTGTTACCTGCCAGGAATTCCACCTCCGCGGTTACTATCAACCGGATTTCCTGATTTTTCGGGGTATTCCGAAATATCATTTCCTCCCCTCCTTTTCACATTCCTCTCCACAACAGACAGCTCCACCCAAATTCATTCACCTATGAACTCTCGCGAAAGAGTTCGTAGCTCGTCTCTCTGTGCTCCTTCTGATACAGTTTCCTGCTTCAGTTCCCCCATATTACGAGGAGTCCTCTTGTTTCGAGCTTTGTACACAAAATCTACTCCCTTCATCTCACATAATACAGTCCTCCTCACGCTCAATGAGTTCCTTTTATTTCGATCTCCAACTCTCGCCCTCTCGCCCAACACGAGTATTGGATGAATACAGTTGTGATTTCGGTCTCATTATGCGTACAAGAGTAGCGACTACTAAAAAGTAATTCAAATGAAATGTGAAACATGTATACGTACTTAGGAGAGTTGTAGTCTATACAGAATACACTTACCTGAAACAAAATAATAGTTCTTTTACAAACAAGTACACAAGAATTCATTCAATAATTTGACCTCTGGAGAACCCAATGTTGGTTTTTTTAAGAGATCAAACACACATGACATGAAACAGGAAAATGCAGCAGTCGCTGTTAGAGTTGTTTTCGATGTCAAATTCTGCGCCAGGAAGCGAAAAGGCGTTCCAGTCTAATTTTTACTTTCCGCTACCCGAAGGGAAGGAAAGTATAGTAATCGGCCCAAAAAAAAAATTTGAGTTTTCTTCAGATCTTTACGTTTCAGACCCTACTGAGTCTAAAAAACCTAATTTCGTCGCGTGGTCCGTGTGTATGTGTGTGTGTATGTGTGTGTGGGTGTGTATGTGTGTGGGGAGGTGTGTGTGTCTGTAGTTCGATTTGCGGAGAACGGCTGATCCGATTGAGCTGGTTCTTTTTTTGTTTTGTTCGTTATTTTTTGTAGACACCAAAATAAGGTTTCGGTGTTTCGGCCGATGGGAAGGGGGGGGGGTGGGGGACGAAAATGTACCAAAAACTAGGGTTTTTCGCATTTTTCTCGAAAACGGCTCTAACGATTTTGATTAAACTTTCAAATTATCTTCTCCTAATCAATACCTAACTTTTCTTCTCTATACATATCTCCATGAAAATACGGTGAACGGAGATAATGACCTATGAAGCAAAATAGGTTTTTAAGCTTTTGGCAAATGACTTCAACGATTATCATCAAACTCTCAGGATATTTTCGAATAGTTAATACCTACATATTGTTCTCAATAAATGTTCCTCTGAAAGTCCATTGAGCAGAGATAAAAATGAAAATGTGTTGAAAATAACGTTTTTTCGAACATTTCCGAAAGTTCCAAAATCCTAATGAAGTGTCTTTTAGTCACCCATACCAACATTTTGTTCTCCATAACTATTTCTGTATATATATGTTGCACGGAGATATAAGCCACGTTAACTCAGAAAAGGAGATTTGTCGAATATTAATTTATCGGCATTCCAATTGTCTCAAAAACGGCTCCAACGATTTCGATAAAACTTTCGGAATACTCTCAGCTAACTAGTCCCTACATTTTGTTCTCCATAAATGTTCCTGTAAAAATGCGTTGAACGAAGATATAGCGCCCGCATGTGTAGGTGGTGTTCGAACTTAAATGGGTGGCGGAAAGTAGTGTGTTGCTACGCACCAGATATTTAGTGTTCGTCCTGTAGTATCTCATTTTCTGATGAATTTTTGCTTGAACACACCCCGTCAGTTAGGTTCAGTCAGGCATTTGCTGAGGGAAATTCGGGAACGTCCAATTAACACCAGTTAGGTACATTTTGGTGTTTATCTCCGCTCAATGGGCTGTCAGGAACATTTATGGTGAACAATACAGTTATCGACCCTTTTAAAGACTCCTGCGAGAGGAAAAAAAGTAAGGTACCGATTAGATGAAAATATTTTGAATTGTAAAAGTTGTTTTCGAGGAAATTATGAAAAATCTAATTTTGGGTGCATCACTCCATTACGTCTGTAGGACTTTAATTGTGTGATCGTTGAATTGAAATCGAATGATCATGGGTGGTTCTCTAATTTTGGGTACTTCTTTGGGACGCGGACAATTGAGGTTTGGAATATTTTACTTCTAAATCGGGTCACCCAACTAGGCCAACGCCGATCTGCCAATGGCAACACGTGTGAGCCACGTGAAGGCTTTCAGTACCTCCCGGGGTCCGTTCGATCGTAGAAGATTTTAACATGATCGGATCGGATGTCAAATTTAAGGGCGTTGCAATAATTTTCGTTTGTGGTTCTCGAAGAGCTACCAAACGTAGGTAAATTCGGCTTGAGTTACGTTTCATTGTGTTTAGTTATTTGTTGAAAGCAGTTGCGAATGGGCTGCAACTACCGGTGATATGTTTATGCTGACAATCAGCAGTCACAGGTGATCACTTCTATCATCGCAATGTGAACGAAAACGAGCAGAGGCGGGCTCATTCATGCTGATTGTTACTCATTTGAAAATGATCAAGAGCCACAGTAATCACCCTAAATGCCTTTCCTAGTGATCCCGAGAATGTTATCATCCATATCGGTCGATAATTGTGATTGTTGCGAGTCACAATGTGATTCGTGCCCTGTGGCCGCCTTTCGCCGAAAACTAACGAAAATCGCTGTTCGAGTCCCAGCAAATTTGAAACGACTGCAATAGGTCAGAGAAATTTACCTCTAAAGAGAATGCAAAAAGAGGCCTCCGCTGATTTGTGCACTTTTAACTCGAATGAGCATGTGTACAGCTCAATTCCTCTGGAATGGTGGGGAAATTCAACTGCATCTGATGACAATAGTAGAAGTTATAACCGTTACAATGTTGAAGTTACGTGCGTTACAACGATATCATGTCGGCTCTTGCGCAGATGCTGCCATGTTACTCCGATAAAATTCGTTCATTGTGAAACTGGATATGTAGGCTGCCCTTTTCATAGAAAATAAGGTGATAGGATAGCTGCAAGTGGAAGGGCAGAAGTCCTTTGGTGCCTCAATTGTGGACATCGGGCTGTAACTGAAGAAGGCGAGCGGAGGAGTTTTGAAGTGGACGTAGCAAGGGGAGAGTCTACTGCCCGGTAGATGTGTGCACTTTAAGGGAATCCAACAAAACTGATTTTTGAGAGTGCTCTGTCTGAGTTAGTAGAGGGGTTTTGGTGAGAACGGCTCTACCGATTGAGCTAAGCGCGGGATTTTTTTACGGCAAGTAAATAAGGTCATGAGCAATTTCCATCGGCTTCAAGAAAAGAATAAGGGGGAGGGGGGGGGCTAAAAAAGGTAACTTACAAAAAACGTTTTTCCCCATTTTTCTGGAAAACGACTCCTGCAATTTTGATTGACCAGTTCGGTAAACGGAAAAACTTTGTAAAACCCTGCTCGGCCGTTTTTCGCCAAAATTAAAGGGGGGTCTTGAAATAGTCAATACCCGTTTATCATTCTCTATAAATGTCCCGACAGTCTGATGAACAAGTCACAATCAAACAGCCAAAATCGTTTTTTTACACGTTTTCGAAATTTCAATGGCTAATGAGATTTGCGGAACATCAATTTATTAATTTTTCTCAGATGCGGTCTTAACGGGTTCGATCAAACTTACGGGAAATTCTCCGCTAACTATTAGCTACATTTTATGCTGCGTAAACGTTTCCGTAGATATGCGTTGAACGAAGAGACAACAGATCCTCTAGTTTTCAAAGGCTTGTGGAAAGTTGTGCGATGCTACGCACCAGATATTTATAACTGAGCCTCCTCCCGATCGGTAGAGCTCAGCCCGTGCAAATTATAGAGACCGTGCCATTACCACATTGATGAATAAACATATTGACATCGTATTTACAACGGATGACCCTCGTTGGCGGCATTAACCTAAATTTTCTTTTAAAATTAACATTCCCAATTGCGGCTCATTTTTCTCGCTTGAGCCATCAGGGCTGCTTTTATACACGCGTCATTCTTTTCATTACCGCACCTCCGTTTATTTTGACGCTTAAAACGCAGAGTTCACGATAATGGCGCTGAAAGTTAACAATAACAATATTTCGAAAATTATTGCCGACGTAAAGTTTATAAAATCAGCTATTAAATTAATTTTTACTTTCCGCTACCCGAAGGGAAGGAAAGTATAGTAATCGGCCCAAAAAAAAAAAAAATTTGGGTTTTCTTCAGATCTTTACGTTTCAGACCCTACTGAGTCTAAAAAACCTAATTTCGGCGCGTGGTCCGTGTGTATGTGTGTGTGTCTGTCTGTAGTTCGATTTGCGGGAGAACGGCTGATTGAGCTGGTTCTTTTTTTGTTTTGTTTGTTATTTTTTGTAGACACCAAAATAAGGTTATGGACGATTTCGACCGATGGTAAGGGGGGTGGGGGGACGAAAATGTACCAAAAACTAGGGTTTTTCGCATTTTTCTCGAAAACGGCTCTAACGATTTTGATTAAACTTTCAAATTATCTTCTCCTAATCAATACCTAACTTTTCTTCTCCATACATATCTCCATGAAAATACGGTGAACGGAGATATGGGCCCCTGAATCAAAAAATGGTTTTTTACGCTTTTTGGCGAAACGGCTTCAGCGATTTTCACCAAACTCACAGGATGTTTTCAAATAGTTATTACCTACATATCCTTTTCAATAAATGTTCCTGTGATGGTCCATTGAACAGAGATAAAAATCAAAATGTGTCAAAAATAACGTTTTTTCTAACATTTCCGTAAATTCCAGGGTAACTTTTTCACCAGATGTGATAAATTCTAATGGAGTGTCTTTTAGTCACCCATACCAACATTTCGTTCTGTATAATTATTTCTGTATATATATGTTGAACGGAGATATAAGCCAAGTTAACTCAGAAAAGGAGATTTGTCGAATATTAATTTATCGGTATTCCAATTGTCTCAAAAACGGCTCTAACGATTTCGACCAAACTTTCGGAGTACTCTCAGCTAACTAGTCTCTACATTTTGTTCTCCATAAATGTTCCTGTAAAAATGTGTTGAACGAAGATATAGCGCCCGCCTATGTAGGTGGTGTTCGAAATTACAGGGGTGGCGGAAAGTTGTGTGTTGCTACGCACCAGATATTTTTCGCATGGTAATGAGAGGAGGGGGGCGTACCAACTCCAACGGGTCTTCAAGCAGGGATTTAAATACGCCATTATAATGCATGATAAATGGTGTAACAAGAAAACTATCAACATAATGACTGATAGTCAAGCGTCTTGCAAAGCGCTGAAGAACAACTACACTACGTCAAAACTGTTGAGGAAGTGCAGGATGCGGCTCAACCCCATAACAAACTATAATAGAGTTCCTGGGCATACAAGGATCACTAGAAATGAGAGGACGGACCATATGGTCGGACTCGGTTCGTCTAGTGTACCTAAAGGACCACTTCCCCATTGTGGGAGCATCTTCGTCACTAGTCAAAAGGACAGTGGGACAATATGCCAAGAGAACGCATCAGCATGCCTAGAACGCTTCGGGAGTGAGGCTATCCAAACGGACCAATATACGAGTTATGTCGTAGCCTTCTGACGACGGAGAGTTATGGGCATAGGCGGCTCTCCTGGTGCAGTGATGTGGTACAAATGAGGAACCCCCAACCATGTTATAGCCCTGTGCTAAATACTTCAAAGGTAGCCATTTTTGGTCTTTGGTACAACTTCCCCAAGAGTAAACATCAAAGAAGGCTATCTGCAAGAAATATCTGTAATTCCTTAGGAACCTTGGCATGGACTCATCAGACATCAGAAGTGCACAATAGGACTTTAGACCATATAGGTCGTCTCAAATAAGCGGCAGCCACAGTTCAATAATAATAGTACGATAGACCTCATGCTGTGGAGGAAGTTGGGGTAACCCAGGGACGTGTAAAACCACCAAGTAAAGTTTATAAAATAAACTAGTTACGACAAAAAAAAACTGATTCGGTTTTCCCTCAGTTCACCCACCAGATTATACGTATGTGTCAGAACACCAACTTTGACTAAACCCTTACAATTTGGATCAGCCAATGGCCTCAGCCCCAAAAGTTCGTGTATGTCCATCTTTCCTAGAATTCCTCTCTTTCTGTTCTAGTCTTCCCTCACTTTAACAACACAACGTATTTTAACGACCGTATACTACATACCAATGTATTTTATAAATACTTACGCGCGCATATTATCAAGGTTACCTGAAGGAAAAACTTGAGAGATGTATAGTTTAATACGAAAAATCCAAAACAAAGTTCGATACTTCATTACCTAATCACTAGGCCTGTTTAAGTACAAATGAAAACGATTCGGATCGGTTTAACTGCCGACAGTGTTGCAATTAACAAAACCGCGCGTAAATTCGTAAAGAAAATAGATAATTCAGACAAACGATGTGATACTATATAACATTGCAATGACTAGATACACTTTTACAAAAGATGAATTAACATTAAAGAATAGTAGCTGAGTTAATAACAGAGAAAACTTACACGTGTATGTAAATAATATATATAAATTACATAACTTGAGCTTAGCTAGTGATTTTTGGCTATCACGGTGATGATAGGCATCGTCATTGCTCAAATTGTGTAAGCACCTCCCCACAGGTTATAATTATACCGTACTGATGGACATCGGTCGTTGTGAAGAAAAACTAAATCCAATCGTACTTCTGTTTCTCCTTCGGCGTGGAAAATGTTGTTAAATACACCGAGAATCTGACACAAAAACGTACTGCTCACGACTGAACGTCGTAATTCCATCAACAAAATGTTTATGCGCGTACGATAATTTTGGTTGTGGTATATCAGCAAATGCAATTAGAACACTGAGCAACTAATCGCTGCACGGTTGACTCAGCATCTTCGTTCAGAACTACCCCTCCTGTGGAGCACCTGAGGGTAGGTATCCTCTGAAGAGGAGGGAAACTCCAACTCCCCCTACTAATAGAATCGTTTTTCGCCTAGAGATGGACCGATTCCGTGAACCCTGGATGTCGCAGCTGTGTGAAACGGCAAAGTACGATCCACAGAAGATGTTTACGCCAGAGACCTTGTGAGGTGAATGTTTATTTGTAGTTGTTAATTCAATATAAATTCGGTAAGTAGAATCGTAAAGAATGCAAAATGTTTGCTGTATTAACTACCATGAGAAGAGGCAGTATAAAGGAATCAAACGTTCAAAAGATTTAGTAACTGATGCTTTGCAAGAGACGACTTTGTTTCCAGTGTAGTTTAGTTTACTGCAGCAGTTTGATACGCAGGGCAGGGGCAGTAGACACGTATAAAAGCTGTTCCATCACTTCGACACGTACGCATTCTGGCAGTTATTGTTGATGGGTAAGGGACTACGCATCGCGTTTCTGTAGGGACAAAGTTTTATTTTGTTTATAATTCTAAATAATGTGACTCGTATTTGAAAGATATCGCAGATCTGCTGGATGTGTCCCTGAAGTGGAACAGGGAGAAGCGTAACTCACAGGCAAGTTTAAGATCATTAGGAAAAACAGAAGTAATTGGAGGAACACAGAGAGCGAACGAGAGAGAGAAAAAAAAACTAAACAAAAAACATACCCGATCCCTACAATCAGATACCAAGCCGGCAAGTAACGAAATATCCTTCCGCCGCAAGGAACGCTCCAAAACTGCCCAATTCGATGGCATCTCGCTCCGCTCGCCCTTCGAGATGCCTCGTGTGCTCCTCGCAAAAACCCCCAATACATTGTGTAATAATTCGGAGGAGGTTTGCTCCAGTCACTGATCGTGAGGAGAAGAAGAAGACCGAGTTGTTGTTGTTGTTGTTTTTTGTTGCTATTCTCCGGACGGAAAGTCTCAGCCTTCAATGAATCACCGATCCGACGACCAACCTCCAGCGCCAGATTCCTCGGCCGGAGGATCTCATTCCCTCCCCGCTCTCAGGGGACGTTACCAATTTGGGAGTTTCTTGACTTACAAAGGAGCCGCAACTTGTGTTGGCTTTACTAATTTGTGCGACCATCGCTCCTCCAGCTTCTACGGGCGGCTTTTTCTTTCTTTCTTTTGAAACGAAAGGCGGGAGGAGTTGTCGGTAGGGGAGAGAGAGAGAGAGAAAACAAGAAGAAGAGAAAAAAACGCGATAAAAACCCTTCGGAAAAAAGAAGAACGTGGTGCAATGAAGGAAATGACAAAAATTGAGACATAGAAGACGAAGAAGACCAAAGGCGCCAAAGTTTTTATGCCGCATCGTTTAGGGAACGTAATCAGTTCCAATTCAGATGGACGAATCTGGACGAAACATAGACCAGTCACGTTAAATCTTCCTGGCCAGGGCGGCCCGTGCACTAGAGTAAGCATACCAACCACGGTATACATTATACGCATTAGATATTTGACCCTAGAATTTTGACGGGCCTGTTTTATATACGATGTTTTTTTAATTTATATTTTCCTTAACCCTACGGAGTAGAAAGGAAAGTTAAGTAGTCGGCAGAAAGATTTAGAATTTTCATCAGATCTCTAAGTTTCAAGGACTTCTGAATCTTCTGTGCCAATCAAATGAATCGCGGAAATGTGAATCAAATTGCCCGATGATGTGTGTACGTCATGAATGAAATTGCAAAAACAAACGAGCTCAAGTTTTTAATATATAACCAGCCGATCAACATGCGACATCAAAATATAGCAATCAAAACACCAAAAATGTTTGTTTTTTTCTTAAAAAACGGCTTAATCGAACAGTTATATTTAAAACGACAACATCGTAGTAAAGCCTTTCGATTGGAACGAAAATAACGAGAGCAGCACAACAAATTATTAGAGAGAGAGACAAAATGTATCAAAAACTAAGTCTACGAAATAACGGGCCTATGAAGCAAACCTAAGGATTTTTCAACTTCTTGGAAAAATGCTGCTCTAACGACTCACATCAAACCCATCGTGTTTTAAACTAGTCAACCCCCCCAAGAATGTTCCTTTGGCAATATGTAGAACAGATATCAACCAAAAGGTAGCGAACAATCGCATTTTGTGAACGTTTTCTACACCCACGTTTAGTTTAGTTCCCCGCCATTATTACTGCGGCTAACCTTTGAACAGAGATGAACATCATAAATCGTAGATAACCTAGCGAAGATAGAACGCTCTTACATTCAGCGACCCTTCGAATTTATAGAAGGCGTTGGTACTCGTATTTCAAGGGGTACCAAGGCTGAACTTCTTCTTTTTGACTTTCCGACATAGGAAATTGGTGCAAGTAGGTTAACAAACGCCCGCGCTCACTCAAGAGCATTGTCGACCTCGTGGGTGGTGGTTTATGCTCCACGAGGCGTTTGTGTGTGGTTAACGAGGACTGAGATAAGAAGGACAAAACCAACACCTGAGTCAAGTCAAGGACTTCGAGAGTTGCGACGAGTCCAATTGAGTTTGGTGGCATATCCCCCGCTGTTAGACGATTCATTCGCCCGACGGTTGGAGACAACGCCCTGCTCGAGCAAACAGGTCATCCCAGTCCTGCTCGCTCCCCCCTGGACATCAATCGATAATTGTTCGAGCGGGGAGACGACAATCCGGCGAAGAAAATGTGTTATGGAGGAGTTCCGCCTTTCGATGCGATAACCCGCAATTAGGGGAGCGGAAAAAATGAAGCTTGAAAAGATGGTGTAAAAGGAAAGACCGCAAGGCGACCTCCAAAAGACTGCGTGGCCGACGAGGGACGTGGGGCAGGATCGTCTTTCAAGGGACCCACTGGCCAGTAAAATGCCGACTAAATTAACTTTCCACACTCAGTCGTCGGTTGTGGGGAGGACGTGAAAGGTTTAAGAGAGCGGGTAATTGAATAACCACAGGGCTGCGGTGAGTTCAGGACCGCGGCGAACTCTTTTTCGTCGCCTTCCGTTTAATACGACCGTTTGACAAGGAGCACAAATTGCTTCCGTGTCACATTCTGCGCTCAACTTGCTCCCAAAACACTTCACTTTACCCAATGCTTGCTCTTGGCTGTTGAACCGTTTGGTGGTGAGCCATACACCTTCGACCAGTCGTGGAGAATCGGCTCGGGAACGTGGAAATACGTTCTCACTGTAGGAGAGTGGGCTCGCGTTGTCCCTCACCAAGGAGGCGTGATGTAAGTTCCCCAGAAGATAATCGTTGTCAGACGTTATTGTAAAATTGCGTACTGCTTGTCAGGGGCAACGGGGGTCAGTTGTACTGTGAAGCTTACTTCTTAACGTATTCTGACAGCTGCATCGACAATACGCCTGACGAGCTAACATTAAGCTAGACTCAACCAACGTGGTTTGGAACTGTTGAAGCTCAGAGAAGCGCAGTAGAACAGGGTTGATCAGTCTGTATCAGGGCTGAAAACGACAGCAGATGGTAGACTACTGCTACGAAAAACACTGGGCCGTCCTGCTATCTCTTATGTGTTAAGTGAACGATCGAATATAAACCGTCAATGTCAACTGTTGAAAACTGAGTACGAGTAGTTGGTCAGCCCAGTTAGACATTAAGAATGAACTCTTGGGAATCGCAAAAACTACTGAACAAGGTGCGAATTATGACAATGATAAACTGAGTAAAAAATGTAGAAAATGGAACAAAAACGTCGGGTAATTACGAACGAGAACTAAAATGACGGTCGTTGGGAGTTGTTTTTAAACGTTATAGTAAATTGAAGAAACGTTCGCGAATTCAGACAAAAAACTGTTGAAAATGTTGTTTTGGTTTCAGTTTTACGGTTTGAAGTACTGTAAAGTGTGTATGTATTTTGAATTGTTATCTGTCCCTCCTCCTCTCGGCGGCCTTCTCAGCGTTTCTCCCCGTTCCCATTTCTAACCTGCCCCGTCAAGTCTATATGTCAAATATACCCTGTGAATACCTCGAAACACCAAATGTCGTCTGTTGGAAACTGAATGAAAGCTTTTAAGAAATAAGTGGAAGACGTTGGAAATTTAATAAATTACAATACAAGGATATTGTTGAAACTATTGTACGACTTTTGCACGTAGCTACTAACGACTATGGGAACTCGTGAACTGCAAAAACAGCGTTTCTTTGTTCAGTTCGGTCACGTACAGACGTACCCGACATCCTCGGACTACAAACATCACTTGACCTATCTGTGCGACATGAAGCGTCCTTCGCTTCGTCCACCAGACGAGAGGATAACAGGATCTTGTACAAAATTGATCTCCAGAGCAGTTGAGAAGGTTACAATACTTTCTTCGGCCCGACGAAGAAGAGAAGACGAGAAAAAAAGGAAGAGAAAAAAAACGAGAAATGAAAAAAAAGGAGAAGGTAAAAAAAAGATGGAGCGGTTAGTTGGAGAGAATGAAGAAATGAACGGAGCAGATGAAAAGAGGTGAGGAGGGAAAGAAACGATCAGAGGGAAGGAAGATTGATCAGAGAGCGAGCGTGTGGTGGTTGTTACGCTCACCTCTGCTAAACCGGTCAGCCAATCAACTCGAGAGATGACTGGTTGGTCACGATATCTTAATGCGCTCGCCCGCTCTAAAGGCATAAACACCCCACGAAAACCAAATAACTTGATCCCCGACTACTTTCGCGTTCCTTTTTCCAGGGTCGGAGCGAGAGCACCCCCCCCCCCCTGCCAATAACTCAACAGAATAGCCCCCACCCTGCCAAAACAGTGTTTCGGCCGTCTAGGAAGGATCCACACACTTCAACACGGGTTCTCCACACTGTAAACCCCTAGGCTGGCCCCCAGACAGCGTGTGATGTGGACTGAGTGGCAGAGGAGTACATGCTTAGAGGGGGGCTGGTTGGAACGAATTATAAGACAAGAGGAAAGCATAGAATGCAGTAGATAAGACCAGCTAATCCCTTATCCGGATTTTCTCCCCGCGTGCCGATCAAGTGCTTCCCAACCTGCAGTGTATGCTCATAAGCAGAACCACGGGTGCGCTTTGTTGTAAATGCTGCGTTCCCCAATTCGCCAAAACTATAAACAAGAACGAAACTCGTTCAATTTTGCGAGACAGAACCTTCCGCAGTTCGTAGGAGTTGCATCGTGGAACAGAAGAGTTAGGGATGGAGACATTTGAAAGTGCAGAACGTTGAACAAGCAGGTACCCCGTCTCCTCGTCAAATACCTTTCGTCAACGTCAAAGGTCTATTGACCCGAAGGACGGACAAGGCGGTTGTACTTAGCTTGTACTTCTCGGAACCACACAAGCCGCACCACACACTTATCCCAATATTTCGGTCCCTTATTATTTCTGAAGGGCGCTTCTTTCTGAGGCCAGCCAACATGGTAGCCGACGAATGACGAGCCTCCAACGGCCCCCAAATATCCGCTTATTACCAGCTCTTAATTTTTCGGAGAGAACTAAACTCAGGTAAACTTCCCCCCATTGCCGCAAATCTGCTCAATGTCCGCATTACTTTAGGATCTTCCGACTGGCTCTTACTAAACCTACGTATTGCAACTTGCTTGTTCTGAGTCGCCTATACCACAGTTAGGGCCGGTTTATCAATTCTTTAGTTAAAACGTTGATTAGGTAGCGATCTGTTAACGATAATCATGGAGTGAAAAAATTCTCGAGCTCGGATCGTGTCTATCAATCGGCAATTGACTAATAGTTAGCTAGCGAGAGTTTTAACGCAGGGAAAAAGGGCTGCCACTATGCTCAAACGAGAATCCCTCGAACGAAGAGGCGACTTGGCGAGTTTTCCTCCCAAACAATGCGTTGGAGAGTTGGTACCATTGGGCCACCTTCATTTGCCGTCTGTCGATTTCATTACTTGACATTGTCACTCGAATACCCAAAATATCAGTTGCAGAATTGTTAAATAATATATTTGTGATCTCACTTGATACTTTTCTCTTTTTTTTCCTTTTTTTTCTTATCTTCTTACTTCTCATTCTTTTCTTACTCCTCTACTTCTCGTGTAGCTCATTTTTCGTATTGTGATTATTTTTGTTAAGTGTTTGTCGTGATTTTTTCCGTCGATTTTATAACTTTCCGTCGTGAGTGGGGCAAGCATAAGTAAAAATTGTTCCTTCAGAAAACGTCACGTGTATTATTCAAAATTAATCATACACCAAGCAACTTTAAAAATTTGAAAAACGATACATGATGCTTCTCAACACCAAATGTGCGGCGTGTTTCACTCAAATTGACATTTTCACGTGTGTACAGTCGATAACACCAGGGGTAAAACGCTCTTCGGGCTTTTGAGATTTTTTCTTCTCCGAATATCGCCTTTAAGAAAGTAGGGGCAAATGAACAGTGGTCTGGGAAACTAGTTTTCCAATGAGGGAAAGCCAGGAGTTTTACTAACGCCACAAAGTCGCCTACAGCTATTAGCATCGAACCTGCAAAGAGAAAACAAAATGGTTATTTACGTGCTCTACTACCACATAATTCTAAAATGTATACGAATAATCGCATTGAATTGTAATGCCCATTTTCTTAATACAGCCTCATTAAAGTAGGATGAGAGCTACGTGATTGGCAAAAAGACAATTTGATTGAGTTTTCTTCAGATATTTACGTTTCAAACTTTTTCAAAGCCCCCATTTCAGAACATGGTGTGTGCGATTGTGGACACGATTGAGAGAGAATGACTGAACCCAGTCAACTCACGCTTGATATTCACGATCCCACACCCACATTAGACGGGTACACAAAATTATAGTTTTCATTGTGGTCAAAACGCATAATTTTCACCGCCATCGTTCACGTCAAATTCGTGTTGGGAATCCAATAAGGTACGAAATAGAATTTCAATCATAATCAGCAACAACCAAATTACGGCATTCAAACAGCTAATTCCAAAAGAATCAAAACAACTTCCCACAACATAATCGTCTTGGCATAGTCTCGTCAAACGTGACTCATTATTGGTTACTCAAACAATGACATAATGTAATTAGGGATAACTATAGATTCCTCGACGTTCTTCTTTATCAGTTTATACGTACACATTGTGAACACCATTGCACTATGCTGCATTATTAGTGCATTGCGCTGAACGTAAGAGGGGACTAGAGAACTCGTGATTATTCGAACCCAGACATTTGGACTAATAGAATTGAAACGTAAACATTCGATGAAAGCTCTTAATTACTTTTCGAACTTGACGTAAGTTATATCATGCACATAAGTAACGTGGTAGGTCGATAAAATATTAGGTGTGTACTTACCCAGACCGTAGAACCTGAGCGTTAAGAGGACTTTCGTCATAGGCGTAATTGCGTTTGCTTTTCGATTCTATTCGCGTTCGAATTAGCGAAAGTACAAACAACGTTGTTTCTTTCGACAACCGGAACCTAGAATGAAAATCTACGTCGTCGAGTGTGTCAAAATATTCGATTCTCGGACGGACCTGGTACGGCCTTCTCTCCCACTCAAGAAACGGGTATACCTCTTCGTCGGAGAAATCAGAGCCAGACAGATCGTAGTCGAACTCCATTGTTAATAAAATTATTTAAAATGTATGTGACGAAAACCCAATAGAAAAGAATATCGCGAAAGCGCAAACGAAAACAGAACGAGGCTAGCGAAACACAACCGAAAATGGCTGCCGATAACGGTTCGTTATCCGATAACTAACGAACGAAGAGACGAGTTAAAACATAACTAACAGGTAGCGCTAACGCGGTGTCAAAGTGAGTTGATAGACGCGTCTTCGGGAGTTAACGAACGATTTCGCTTAGTCAACCTTTAGTCAAGCTAGCAAATGACATTGATAAACCGGCCCTTAGGCTTCTTAATAAACTACCTACGTGAAAGAGTCTGCGAATTACCACGAAGCTCAAATCAAAATCGCCATTCACGGTACATCGCAGGCCACGGATGGCAGGCTAACACAAAAGGCGTATTGACTATTATTTTTGCTTTCCTCAGCTCAACGAAGTAGAAGGATTTTTGCGTTTTGAAGGCTTCCGAGTTCGGAAAACGCCATCTCTGAGTATCCTGTTCGACGAACTATAAACCCTTCCGCTCCTCCACGTACATTCCAGTTTTTACCACTCAAGCAACTGATCTAAAATGTTTTTCACTCACTAACCGCCAACAACAACAAAACACAAAATAATTTATTGTGCTTCTCTCCCCATTATCCCACGGATGAGAATAGAACGGTACTGTCGTTTTATTTGGAAGTACCCACACAAAAATTGTAATCAAAATCGTTGTAGTAGTGTATTGATATTTAATGGCAATGAGAACTATAGTTAATTTTCGGCTAATTTTGCTCATACCCTTAGTTTGGCTTAAATATCAAACTTAGTCAATCCGGTTCTGACGTTCTCATTTGTTCGTGTTAACACACAAAGCATTTTCTGAAATGGTGGGCAGTGTGACAAACATTACAATGATAACGATTTGGAATGATGTATTATCTTTATTTCTAACAAGTTACACGCTCCACAACTGTGAAGCTTGAGTCCGAAAATCGTTAAAGGGGCTCCTGAACGCGGGGTCCTCCTCTTCCGTCAGAACTCGACCTCAACAGTCCACAATATTGTGTCAACTATTTTCGTACGTTGCAACCAGAAGGAGGCGACAAAAAAGATTTGTGTTGAAAAGTGAAATGGGGGGCGTAAAACGAATGTGTTCATGAGAGGCAGAGAAGGAAGTGATGGAGGGGAGCTGGTTCCATATGCTCTCAGTCAGCGGCGACCTCCTCGAGACCTCTGGCGCACCCTCTTGCAGCCCCTGCCCTGCCCCTCAACCTCTTGCCCTCAGCCTGCCTCCTTGCGCTCTCGTGCCTCGTCTGTGTGTGTCTGCGTGTTGTTCTGTTTATTAAATACTCAACTTCCGGCAGCCTTCCTCACTTCGCCACACAGATAAATCTCTTTTCTGTTAGCTTTTTCGGCCCCACTTAGCCTCCTAATTCAGTCTCTGTTCATATACAATTCTGAG
The DNA here is from genome assembly GCA_020466155.1 of Pachypeltis micranthus. Classification (NCBI taxonomy): domain Eukaryota; kingdom Metazoa; phylum Arthropoda; class Insecta; order Hemiptera; family Miridae; genus Pachypeltis; species Pachypeltis micranthus. The sequence goes on from CM035769.1 coordinate 50,120,712, forward strand.
CCGAGAGCGTTGAATGGCCTTAGAGTGCCATCGACTAATTTAAGACTCTCTCCGCTCTGAGCCCCGTGTGTCGCAGCTCACTTGACGAGAGGACCATTTTTCATGTTATTTATCGCAGGAAAAAACGGTCAATTTTCCGCAACCCCCATAAATTCGACAGTACGCTTCGCGCAAAGCGGTATCTAAGGAGAGAAAGGTATCTGTCTATGGAAACGTTTATAGGGGGCAATGTAAATACTAGTTACCCGAAAGTACTCTTGTTGATTCGACCAAAATCGCTTCAGCCAATTTTCACGTTTTGAAAACGATCATTAAATGTTCAGCAAATCTCACTTTCCGATGCTTCATGTGCAATCTCCGTTCAACGGATAGTCAAAAAAATAGTGAAGAACGAGTTAGGTCATAAGTTGCTAGAATACATTACGTCAGTTTGATGAACGTCAGATAAAGCAAATAATACGGAAATGCTGTACAAGCTGAAACAGCGGTCCTTCGTATATTGACCAAAAGTGATGGAAGTCACGGATGGGTGAGGGTACAGGGAGGGGCGTAAAAGAAAAATAAAGACTCCTAATGACGCGGAAAGTTTAAAATCATATTAATCTGTTGGTTTTATAACAGTGAATGTCAATTTCCTCGTGTCACACTGGTGTCCCATAAAAATAACCTTCCTCGGCTCATCAGTACGTCACAAAGTTTGATTTTTATTTAATTATAGGACGCAGTACCTCTGTCTGGATCTTGGGTACAACCTCACAGGGATCACACGGGCTATTAACGGGGGCTGCAACGTTCTCAAAGGCGCGTATCTTGTATATGTAGATGACGTAAAGAGCTGCGCCCGTGTGTGTGGCTCTTCTCATTACGTTGCTCTCCAGGCTCTCTCTCCTCAATGCCTTCACTGCTGGCTCCATGGTTTCGCCCTTAACCTGTCAAAGAGCTCAGTTGTCGCCTACCATCGCTCCTTGCTCCGAGCAACCTACTACATTGGCGACAACCCGTTCCCGACCTAAGAATCATTCTCGCCCAGCAGCTGTCCATCAATGATCAATGTTTTTTGGTACACGTTCACTCGCCTGTCTCTGTATCGGCTAGGTACCCTCTCCAATGCCACGGGCAATGCCCAAGCACGACACATATCAATGTCTCTGTATCACCGAGCTCGTCGCATTTACATAAATAACGCGAAAGAACTTTCTATGCACGAACTGATACTGCTACCGTTCCGCGTTACTCCTACTTACATCACGACCTATATTGAGTAACCTGCGCACAGTTAATTCGTGAGACTGTCGAGGAGATTAGTTTGGTGTGGTTCGTGTTTATTATTCTTAATGTTAGCGAATGAATGTGCTAGGTTGCTCCTAATTATCTTATGGACGTGTTAAATTTCCATCGTACGGGTAGCACACAAAACAACCAACAAAATTTTCCTGAAAACCATTATAAGCGTGATTCATATGGAAAGAACATCGCTAATATCGATTTTCACCGATACGTATTTTAATTTTTTTTTAAATAATCTATTCAGATACTTTCGTCATTTTCCGTAACGATATCGTTCCGTTATGTTATTTGGAACTGCTTACGTGGACCTTGAGCCTGAGAATGCGGTATTGAACTGCTTCGTGGTTCTCTGTCCGGGAAAATTATGGGAAGTAGTTCTTAAGCGATGTTTTTAACTACCTTACGGATTCCGGCGATCAGTCATTGAATACGAGTAAGTCTGTCTACATTTCAACTCCATCGGCCGACAGCTATAAAAGTTAAGAGCGTTACAACGATTTCACACCGGCCCTAACAAGGTAGTTGCTGCCATCTTAACCCGAAAAAGTGTAGTCATTGTCGAACTAGATGTGAATTTTGACTCACCCTTCCTCTTGAAAAAGTACAAAGAGAAATAGTTGGACGGGGCAGCAGCAGGATCTGCCACGGTAGTGATGTCCCAATTACCGATAGATTTCGATTTTTATAAGTGATTAACGAAGGAGCTTAAATTAGGATATAGTCAGTTTCGAACCCTGTGTAGCAGATACGCTAATAACGAGATTTTTCGCATTTTCCGCGAAAACAGCTGCTGGCAGGCGCCATTAGCTGGGTCTTTGACCTCCAAAATGCCCGTACTAGCCCTAATTGAAAGTCATTGTTTTCCCAAACACCTTTCTATATCAACCCTATTGTTTGTACCAGTGGAAGTCCCACTCCTCAGTTATTTCCAATGGACAATGAATTTCCCTCTGTCCTGGACTTTCCCAACTATCTTCTCCCACCCCTCAATTTAGATTCCTCTTCTCAACAGACAACTCCCTCCAAGTCACTCATCCTACAGTCATCTCGAAGTTCTCCAAACTCATACGTCTCTCAAGTCTCGTGCTACTCACCACTCTCTCTCTCTCTCTCGGTCCTTATCCCAACCAGTTCACATGTATTGAGAGTCCTTTGTGCACGTTTATATAATACTCAATCGGATATTGCTTTTCTGTCAATTGTAATACAGTATTCACTCACTCTCACTACGTTAATTTATTTCTCAGTTTCAAACTCCCCCATTTGTGCGCCCAACAACAGCTGTTATTGTTTTGATGCAACTTTCGAAATATATATATTCTAATTCCGCTCGAACCCCTGTACTTAGTGTAACTCTGGATTTCCCTATCGCTAATCACTTAGATGGGATCACAGTTTGAGCTGTTGCTCGCGCGTTCGACTTTTGTTGTACTGTTAGCTCTTGGTGTGTACGTCCAATACTCTTATAATATTGGACGTTTGGGAACAAATGACGCGTGGCAATGCAAATTTTGAACAGAATTAAAGACGACTTCTTATGAAACGAATCATCCGGTTGTTGATTTCCTCGCCGTTGGAAAAAATGGGCAGTTTCGAGACGAGCGTCATTTGGCACATTTTCCTCTTCTAGACTCGCATGGGATTCGAGAAGGTTGTTAGTTGGAGGACGAGGGTGGCGGCTGTTAGCGGTTGTGTTACTCGTCGGGAAGATGTCCCATATTTCTTGCCTACAAGACGAATCGTCTCTCAAATGTGAACACCTGTTATTTCCCTTCTCCAAGAACAAGAGGGTGGTAAATATATCCAGAGACTCGACTAGAAGCTCCTGACGGACCCCTCTGCCGGAGATCTGTCGGATGGGACCGTGAGGAAAAGACATGTCGACGGCTCTAAGTGACGGGAGTTAATGAAAGAAAGATCTGTCTGCGGCTCCGTTCCTCGATTAATTAACTGTTCCAAAGAGCCGATATTTATGGCAGTTCACGGTCGATGTACCGTGAAAATGGCCGCCAGGACCGGATTTAGATCCCGAGGGCCTTGCAGCCCTCAGCCCTATCCCTCCCCCTCCCCCACCCCAATCACTTCATCATCCTCCACCGTTCACTAATAATAAAAAAACGTTCCTCATAACAGCGGAAATCGGCCCTAAAATATGGAGCAGGTCCGAAACAAAAGGCCCGTTACGCCAGACGAAAAATATCTCGAGAAATTAACTCGTAACAAACGCTTAAAAAGACGTGATTAATTGTTCGGCTACCCCAGACACGATAATTCTAATTTAAACGGGGCTTTTCGTCGAGCCCTTTATTTGTCGCACAAACGTTTAAAGGGAAAACAAATTAATAACATATTTTGTGAAGCGTATAATGAATTGTCAGTCGGAAATTCCAGCACTGTGGATGTGGAGTTGCCGCAGTTAATCACCGGGGTTGGGCACTGTGTAACCCATCCAGGACTGTTTAGTGCATGAAGAGAAAGCAAAAGAAAGAACGGGAGGGGTGAGGAATGGGAAAAAACCTTTATTTAAATACCGAGGAGAGATTAGGACCATGAGGCGCTCCCTTCCAACTCCCCTAGAACAAATCAGTCAAATAATTTCGGTGCACCATTCTCGCCAAAATCTAGTTGGTTCCTACAGGATGTGAATTTAACAACCGCAACCTGAGAAAACCTGACATCTATACTACTGTGGTTTCGTTGACTAACTTTTTACATTGCGCTATCCATTGAGTAAGAAAGCATTCGTGTAAAAAGAAGGTTGAGTTTTCTTCAGATCTTTACGTTTTGAATTGTGTAGTTTAATATGCAGGAGAACTGCTGCATCGTTCCTGATTGTTTGACTCAGCGATTTCCACGGGCTTGAGGATAAATTCGGGAACCGAAATGCCCCAAAAAACGAGGAGGTTTCGTATTTTCTGAAAACAGCCGCGACGATTTAAATCAAACTCACAAATGATCTTCCTTCAATCTGAACGAAATTTATGTTTGATACCTTGATAATTACCAATTTATGTGAAGAACAAGTTTTTTTCTGCTATGCATGAAAACCGAGTGAATAACAAATCAAATTAGCTGCATGGGATTGATATTCTCGAAAAATGCAACCCGTTAATCATTTCAGTATATAACATGAACTCTGGGCAGATAAATACATAATGTACAAATTATTTTGTAAGTCTTTAACGGCGATTGGATGTTGTATTTGATGAAAAACGACTAGGCAAGCGAGAAAGTTTTACTGACCTCGCCCCCCCCCCCCCCACAATCAACCACCACCAACACCCCTACGGAGTTGGCAGACGTCGTTCCGAAACAATTTTTGGGCGTGAGAATCAAAAGACGAGAAGAGCAGCAAAGTGAGAAAATAATCATTTCACGGGTAATAGGGCGGGAAGTGCGAGAAGAAGCCGCGGACGAGCGGTGACAGACGAATTAAGACGTCACAAAGGGAAGGTACGAGAGGGGAAGAGGGCGGATTGGTGAGGGGGAGTGTGAAGTGGAAGAGAAAATCATTTTCCTCTCCTCTTCGTCTTTGAAGATTTTTAATTTAACGAGATTGTTTCACCTTCTAGTGATTTAAACGAAAAAAAAATTAAAAACACCACACACCTCGGATCCATTTTAGCTCACAAAACGAGATGTCCCTTTTCTTCACCTCAAACCAGTGTCGTCTTATTAATATCTTTAAAATGACTAGGAAGAGAAGGAGGTAGAAGAAGAAGATGAAGAGCGAGGAGAAGCAGATGATGAAGAAGAAGAAGAAGGTATAGAATGAGTAGTGAGGGGAGAGGATGTACTGGGGGGGGGGGAGGCTGAAGCCTCCGCTTATTTACGAGATCCGCTCGACATGAGCACAGCTGGCCTTTAAACTTCCTACAGAACAAGAAGAGGAACAGGAGAGAAGTCTATTATGGAGATGGATCTCATTAGCTTCGAATTTTTGACTCTCGTCCAGTTGAATGGAAAAACGGGAGCAGATTTAGTCGGAACGGCTCAGAAAATTGGTGGCTCGGAAATAGAATTGATATTGTTATTCTGTAGCAACCGCCTTATAATTTTTTGAAATTGAAGGGCGTTCCTCCCAACAGGTGAGGGATTTGTCCTCATCTTAGCAGCTCGCCGGTGCTTTACATGATTATCTGAAGCCAGGCGAAGCTTTTTTCCTTCCAAACTCCGACCGAATAGTATTACACATGGTTGACAGTCTTATAAATCCCCTGTGGAACATTAAGCTCTGCCACATTCCTCGCAATAGGGGAAGTAATGTTTCGCCGAGTTCAAATGAACTGAATGAAAAATATATTGGATTAGTAGCTAAAGCCATGAAAATCTGTACACGCACGAAGGTGGAGGTGAAAGTTATGTGAAGCGTCGCACCCGTTTTTTTTCACTTATACCTTTAAGAGAAGCTAGCAACTCGTGGAGCGTTTCTATTTGCAGGATGCATCGTTGATATCCCACGAATCAGCACACTTTTTAAACTTCAATCAATTGACTGACAAGTATACCCAGTGTAGTCCATGGTGCTACAATAAACTTGAAGAACGGGAAGAGAAACGCTTGTTATAAGAATTACTGACGCGAACTGAAATCTTTTCTTCAACGCAAAGCTTTAAGGGGGGATGGAATGAGGCTACTTGTAGGATCCCACCTGCTACCTAGGATCGGACCGTGCATAGTTGGCTTAAGAACCACCTGCGCCAACTTTGATCTAACTAACATTTGTTAGTCAACATGAGTTGACTCATGACAATGAAGAACTTAGTCCGATACACCACACAACTGCCCGCAGCACTGAGCGCGTTCTGCGGTTATTGTCGCACCACCAAAACTCTCCTTCACTCAGTTAACATCTCATAAAACTTCACGCAACATTCCAGAACTTAATTGAGTAATCAATGAACAACTATTTTATGGTCCTGTAAAAATATTTTCCACGGTGTAAAAAAGGAAAATGTCCACATTTAAAAATATTCGTTTTTAAAGTTTTCTTATGATCGTTACATTTTTAAGGCAACTGAGTCATAAAAAGGCCATTTCAGGAAATGTAAGGTTTGCCTATGGTAAACGGCTCCAATTTGATATTCAGTCACCAGAAAAACGTGAGAAGCCAAAGTGATGTGATGAGCACTGTCTGTTCTAAACAGACTACAGCTACCACAGTGGTCAAAACACCACATATTTGTACTGTCCTTAGCCCTTCGAAAACGAAAGGAAATTAGTATAATCTATCAAAAAAAATTGTGAGTTTTCAGATCCTTACTTCTCCAGGGCTACTGAGACCGAAAACGCCATTTGACAAAATGTTATGTGTGTTTCAGCTCACATCTTACATTTCGTCTGCGCTTGGGGGTGGAACAAAAAATCTCAATCGCAATTTCAGGGCAGTTTTTCCTTATAAATCTCGCTCGTACGTAGCTCTGCAGTGGATAACTATTTTTGTTTTTCCCCTATTTGTGAAAGCTGCTTCAACAACTTTGATTTCATGTTTACACAGTACTTGTTGTACATTGACAAATAACACAAAGGCACTATGAAATCTACATTATGACATAACAAAATATCAACAATTTAAATAAAAATTATTTTAGTACAGTTCTACATGAATAAATTCGGCTCATACGAAGCTATCGCTTCCACAAAAATAGAGTAGGTAGTCTAATGTGCTACCTACACGAGGAAAGTTTAACAGCGGTCGTGAAATAATCAGGAACAACCCGAGAAAATTCGAAATTCAAACTGATGTCGTTTCTATCAAAGAAAAAGTCGCGTTGATACCCCAATAAATCACTTATATCTCGTCACTCGGTAAAGGTCGTGAGGTAAGTTGGAGCAACGCAATAAATTCTGAAACGCAACGAGCTATCAGTTCTAACTCGCTGATAAAATACATTACGTTAGTCAGAACAATAGAAACTGCAGAATCCGCGTGATGCTGAGGAAAGTTGTGTCATGCGACAGACATTTTTGGGAAAATTCGTGCACACTTCAGTGGCGTAACAGAAACAAAAGTTAGACGACGATACGGCTTATAGCTCGTACTCCTACATTTTGTGTTACCAATATTATACTCTCATAGTGTGCCAAATGAGTAATAGTTATACGTAAAACACGCCCTTGAAATCCCTTGGTGTCGAAACATTTGATAATGTATCGAGCTCATCTCGTCACGACTCAACTAATACGAATTTCGTTTAGCGTTCTACTTGCTCGTCACAGTCTACGCAAAAAGTTATGAATCGTGATAGCATTTTTTCGGCAAAAATATTCGGTGTTTTGGCCAGTACGATAGCTAACAGTTCATAGCTATAAACTCATTTTGGCGGCATTCGCTGTTTTGAAAACTGAATATCGAATTCGAGCGGATTTAGTTCACCCGTTCTCGTACAATCGTTGCGCTGACCATTTCACAAAAACCCCACATTTTGGTGTCCAACTTCTCTTCCGCTTCATAGGACTAAAGCAAGTAACAGGGTGTACTGCGTGACACCTACACTCGGGTAGGATCGTCACAAAACTAATGTTTTCGCATCAAAAGTATCAGTTCGTAATTTTTTTATTTCACACTTACAAAATATCTGGTGCGTAGCAACACACAACTTTCCGCCACCCCTGTAATTTCGAACACCACCTACATAGGCGGGCGCTATATCTTCGTTCAACACATTTTTACAGGAACATTTATGGAGAACAAAATGTAGAGACTAGTTAGCTGAGAGTACTCCGAAAGTTTGGTCGAAATCGTTAGAGCCGTTTTTGAGACAATTGGAATACCGATAAATTAATATTCGACAAATCTCCTTTTCTGAGTTAACTTGGCTTATATCTCCGTTCAACATATATATACAGAAATAATTATACAGAACGAAATGTTGGTATGGGTGACTAGAAGACACTCCATTAGAATTTATCACATCTGGTGAAAAAGTTACCCTGGAATTTACGGAAATGTTAGAAAAAACGTTATTTTTGACACATTTTGATTTTTATCTCTGTTCAATGGACCATCACAGGAACATTTATTGAAAAGGATATGTAGGTAATAACTATTTGAAAACATCCTGTGAGTTTGGTGAAAATCGCTGAAGCCGTTTCGCCAAAAAGCGTAAAAAACCATTTTTTGATTCAGGGGCCCATATCTCCGTTCACCGTATTTTCATGGAGATATGTATGGAGAAGAAAAGTTAGGTATTGATTAGGAGAAGATAATTTGAAAGTTTAATCAAAATCGTTAGAGCCGTTTTCGAGAAAAATGCGAAAAACCCTAGTTTTTGGTACATTTTCGTCCCCCCACCCCCCTTACCATCGGTCGAAATCGTCCATAACCTTATTTTGGTGTCTACAAAAAATAACAAACAAAACAAAAAAAGAACCAGCTCAATCAGCCGTTCTCCCGCAAATCGAACTACAGACAGACACACACACATACACACGGACCACGCGCCGAAATTAGGTTTTTTAGACTCAGTAGGGTCTGAAACGTAAAGATCTGAAGAAAACCCAAATTTTTTTTTTTTTGGGCCGATTACTATACTTTCCTTCCCTTCGGGTAGCGGAAAGTAAAAATTAATTTAATAGCTGATTTTATAAACTTTACGTCGGCAATATAAGCAATTGAAGTCGGCAATTTTCGAAATATTGTTATTGTTAACTTTCAGCGCCATTATCGTGATCTCTGCGTTTTAAGCGTCAAAATAAACGGAGGTGCGGTAATGAAAAGAATGACGCGTGTATAAAAGTAGCCCTGATGGCTCAAGCGAGAAAAATGAGCCGCAATTGGGAATGTTAATTTTAAAAGAAAATTTAGGTTAATGCCGCCGACGAGGGTCATCCGTTGTAAATACGAAGTCAATATGTTTATTCATCAATGTGGTAATGGCACGGTCTCTATAATTTGCACGGGCTGAGCTCTACCGATCGGGAGAAGGCTCAGTTATAAATATCTGGTGCGTAGCATCGCACAACTTTCCACAAGCCTTTGAAAACTAGAGGATCTGTTGTCTCTTCGTTCAACGCATATCTACGGAAACGTTTACGCAGCATAAAATGTAGCTAATAGTTAGCGGAGAATTTCCCGTAAGTTTGATCGAACCCGTTAAGACCGCATCTGAGAAAAATTAATAAATTGATGTTCCGCAAATCTCATTAGCCGTTGAAATTTCGAAAACGTGTAAAAAAACGATTTTGGCTGTTTGATTGTGACTTGTTCATCAGACTGTCGGGACATTTATAGAGAATGATAAACGGGTATTGACTATTTCAAGACCCCCCTTTAATTTTGGCGAAAAACGGCCGAGCAGGGTTTTACAAAGTTTTTCCGTTTACCGAACTGGTCAATCAAAATTGCAGGAGTCGTTTTCCAGAAAAATGGGGAAAAACGTTTTTTGTAAGGTACCTTTTTTTAGCACACCCCCCCCCTTCTTATTTTCTTGAAGCCGATGGAAATTGCTCATGACCTTATTTACTTGCCGTAAAAAAATCCCGCGCTTAGCTCAATCGGTAGAGCCGTTCTCACCAAAACCCCTCTACTAACTCAGACAGAGCACTCTCAAAAATCAGTTTTGTTGGATTCCCTTAAAGTGCACACATCTACCGGGCAGTAGACCCCCTCCCCCTTGCTACGTCCACTTCAAAACTCCTCCGCTCGCCTTCTTCAGTTACAGCCCGATGTCCACAATTGAGGCACCAAAAGGACTTCTGCCCTTCCACTTGCAGCTATCCTATCACCTTATTTTCTATGAAAAGGGCAGCCTACATATCCAGTTTCACAATGAACGAATTTTATCGGAGTAACATGGCAGCATCTGCGCAAGAGCCGACATGATATCGTTGTAACGCACGTAACTTCAACATTGTAACGGTTATAACTTCTACTATTGTCATCAGATGCAGTTGAATTTCCCCACCATTCCAGAGGAATTGAGCTGTACACATGCTCATTCGAGTTAAAAGTGCACAAATCAGCGGAGGCCTCTTTGCATTCTCTTTTAGAGGTAAATTTCTCCTGACCTATTGCAGTCGTTTCAAATTTGCTGGGACTCGAACAGCGATTTTCGTTAGTTTTGCGAAAGGCGGCCACAGGGCACGAATCACATTGTGACTCGCAACAATCACAATTATCGACCGATATGGATGATAACATTCTCGGGATCACTAGGAAAGGCATTTAGGGTGATTACTGTGGCTCTTGATCATTTTCAAATGAGTAACAATCAGCATGAATGAGCCCGCCTCTGCTCGTTTTCGTTCACATTGCGATGATAGAAGTGATCACCTGTGACTGCTGATTGTCAGCATAAACATATCACCGGTAGTTGCAGCCCATTCGCAACTGCTTTCAACAAATAACTAAACACAATGAAACGTAACTCAAGCCGAATTTACCTACGTTTGGTAGCTCTTCGAGAACCACAAACTAAAATTATTGCAACGCCCTTAAATTTGACATCCGATCCGATCATGTTAAAATCTTCTACGATCGAACGGACCCCGGGAGGTACTGAAAGCCTTCACGTGGCTCACACGTGTTGCCATTGGCAGATCGGCGTTGGCCTAGTTGCGACCCGATTTAGAAGTAAAATATTCCAAACCTCAATTGTCCGCGTCCCAAAGAAGTACCCAAAATTAGGAGAACCACCCATGATCATTCGATTTCAATTCAACGATCACACAATTAAAGTCCTACAGACGTAATGGAGTGATGCACCCAAAATTAGATTTTTCATAATTTCCTCGAAAACAACTTTTACAATTCAAAATATTTTCATCTAATCGGTACCTTACTTTTTTTCCTCTCGCAGGAGTCTTTAAAAGGGTCGATAACTGTATTGTTCACCATAAATGTTCCTGACAGCCCATTGAGCGGAGATAAACACCAAAATGTACCTAACTGGTGTTAATTGGACGTTCCCGAATTTCCCTCAGCAAATGCCTGACTGAACCTAACTGACGGGGTGTGTTCAAGCAAAAATTCATCAGAAAATGAGATACTACAGGACGAACACTAAATATCTGGTGCGTAGCAACACACTACTTTCCGCCACCCATTTAAGTTCGAACACCACCTACACATGCGGGCGCTATATCTTCGTTCAACGCATTTTTACAGGAACATTTATGGAGAACAAAATGTAGGGACTAGTTAGCTGAGAGTATTCCGAAAGTTTTATCGAAATCGTTGGAGCCGTTTTTGAGAAAATACGAATGCCGATAAATTAATATTCGACAAATCTCCTTTTCTGAGTTAACGTGGCTTATATCTCCGTGCAACATATATATACAGAAATAGTTATGGAGAACAAAATGTTGGTATGGGTGACTAAAAGACACTTCATTAGGATTTATCACATCTGGTGAAAAACTTACCCTGAATGTTTGGGAAATGTTCGAAAAAACGTTATTTTCAACACATTTTCATTTTTATCTCTGCTCAATGGACTTTCAGAGGAACATTTATTGAGAACAATATGTAGGTATTAACTATTCGAAAATATCCTGAGAGTTTGATGATAATCGTTGAAGTCATTTTGCCAAAAGCTTAAAAACCTATTTTTGCTTCATAGGTCATTATCTCCGTTCACCGTATTTTCATGGAGATATGTATAGAGAAGAAAAGTTAGGTATTGATTAGGAGAAGATAATTTGAAAGTTTAATCAAAATCGTTAGAGCCGTTTTCGAGAAAAATGCGAAAAACCCTAGTTTTTGGTACATTTTCGTCCCCACCCCCTTCCCATCGGCCGAAATCGTCCATAACCTTATTTTGGTGTCTACAAAAATAACGAACAAAACAAAAAAGAACCAGCTCAATCGGATCAGCCGTTCTCCCGCAAATCGAACTACAGACACACACACATACACACACATACACACACACACACACACACACATACACACACACATACACACGGACCACGCGACGAAATTAGGTTTTTTAGACTCAGTAGGGTCTGAAACGTAAAGATCTGAAGAAAACTCAAATTTTTTTTTTGGGCCGATTACTATACTTTCCTTCCCTTCGGGTAGCGGAAAGTAAAAATTGGTTTATCACGTATTGTCAAAAACGGTTCGCACGATTTTAATTAGCCTCTCAGGGTACAAGGGTACATAGTTTGTTCGTGATAAGCGTTTCAGTAGGAATATACAGCACCTGGATATGTCATCAATTTACAGGGGTTGAGGAAACTTGAGTCGTACTGTCCCAAATATTGCTTTCAACCCAATTGGTTGTGAGGAATTGAGGCTCATGATACCTACGTATGGTTTTCCGCTACCACAGAAGAAGTGGTGCTTTAGGGCATGTGTAATTGTTTTTCCAAATACGAATTGATCTAGAGGTTAGACTTGGCACCACATACAACGCAGGAGTGAAGTTTTGGATACATGTTCTTGGTTACCTCAGGCAGGTTGTGTGCAGGAGCAACTACTCGGGGCTCACCTGAAGGCGATTGGTAAGAGCATCTAGGACTTGTGGGATGGTGGTCGGTAGTGTAGGGAAGATTAACTTTGAGACGAGTGTTACATAGGGCGTTATTTATTACAGACATAGGTGTAATCAGGCATTGGCTGGCAAGGGCTTGGCGGCCGTAGAAGGTACGGACTCACGGGGATCACACGCCCCTAACTGGAGGTACAGAACTGAAGAAAATGTGATTCGAGGAATTCAAACCGACCAATACCAACGCTGCCGCCCCCTCCCCGCCCCCCGAGACTTATAAACGTGCGCAATGAAAACGTGCGTAACTTACGGATGGGGGTGGTGAAAGGCCGTCGGCGAACTCGGATGGATGATGCGCGGCGGATCCCAAATGTAGCGCCCATCGTGCGTCCGCTGGTCGACCGGAAGCGGCGAATGGAAAAACGGCGGAGCCGGAAACTGCAGAGGAAGTCCGCCGAGCGGAAAACTTTCCTTCTCGGGCATTTTGTTTACCGCATCGTTCACCCTTCGCGTTCACTTTGTCGGATACAAATTGCTCGAGTTCTTCCGAAGAGTCTCATGAGAAACCGGGATTTCGGGCCGTCGACGACCCGATCGCGATTCAACGGCGGACTTTTCCCCGAGCGCGCGGACAATTTTTGCGGATCGAAACGATTTTTAATTAGGAGGAGAGATTATGAGGGTTATAGGGATTAGGAGAATTGGTGGTGGGTGAGAGGGTTGAAAAGAAGCGCGTGAGTGGAAAGGGGGCGGTTGGGAGGGGCGGAGGAGGAGGGTGTTGAAGTTGCGGAGCGGCGGTTCTTCGGTTGGGAAATGAAGACACTTAGATCTCACAAAACACGGAGCAGGGCCTCGCCAAGGATGCACTAAACATCTCACTTAGGAGCCTCTCGGCTCCCCCCACCAACGAACCCATGAGGTTTTTCCCTTCTCTTCCATCGTCGTCGGCCGACCAATCGGCAGAGGCCGGTCCGACGCCCGCGGGCCAATCCCCGAGCCGACTCTCCAATATAATCGCTCATGACAACTTTACTGTGTCGATCTGCATACCGCCGACTACGCTCCTCCTCCCACCACCATCCTATCACCTCCTTCGTTCCTTGCAATCGCCTCGTGAGTCTCTCGACGCTCCATCCTCCCCGCCCCTCGCCTTAACAATCCACCTCCTCCGCCGCTTCTTCTCTTAATTGACCTGTTAAAATCCTTTTTTCCGCCACTGACTCACCCCACTCTACTACCACATCATAATCACCCCCCCCCCACCACCACCACCACCAACAACAACAACCCCGCGACAACACATTACCAGGATGTGACTAGAAATGGGAGGGAGGGGGGGGGAGCTTAAATGTGAAACGCCGACTTCGTAACTCATCTGTAACTAACATTTTATTCCGAAGCTTTTGCTAATCACAGGAATTTTATGCGAAATTTTCATATGCATATGCGCATGCGCCTCAGTTACGTTTGAACAGTAGTTTTGTGGATATTGATCAACCACAGGGGGCGTCGTTATCATAATTTTGTTGCGTAAATACGAGTTTTGTGGGATATTCTTGCATTGGTCGCGCCTGCCGACAGGGGTATCAGTGCTTTAGTAGCGAGAGTGCGAAAATCGGTTTACGCAGTGAGGACAAGTTTTCGTTCAGTGGAGTAGTCTAAACGGAAGTTCCCTTTTCACTCTCCACCTGTCACCATGCACTCACAACCACTCGCCCACCAGCGATCACTTGCAGAGGATTTGCTCCATAAGGAAGGTATTAAAACGCTGCTGCAGGCTTTAGCACAATTTCTCACGACACGTGGACTCTTTGAATGTGGAAGGAGGAGGGCACTGGCCTAACAGCTTACTATTACATAAATCAGAATATAAAGAGCAGCGTCCAGCAATGAACTAGCAGGAATGAATTCCTCGAAGGGCTAGGAAGCAAACTATTTTCAATCTACCCCGAACATTGCACCTGTCTTCGTTTGAGCTTACTTGAATAATCGGTACCTTAAAATTAAGGCAAACAACAGGTGCGAAGCATCACACAACTTTCCTTGGCCCCACATCCATTAGTGACTCTAGCAACGTATCTGTTTATAGCAACGTTCTGCGTTGAAAATGGTGGCGTTTAAGGGTACGGAATAATCTACACGGCCATTATTGAGCAATCACTGCGCAGGAGGTTCATGAAAATGTCTACTTGCATTTTTTGCTACGGATCGTGTTCGCCGTTTCGGAGTAATTGGGTACGATTATGTTGTTGGATTTCCGGACTTTCTACAGTGGCTTCTCGTGCCTCAAACCGTTTTTTCAGCCGATTACATAACTTTTAATTGTATTTCGTGGAGTCAAGGAAAGTAAAAATTATTCTAACCAACTGTACGTTGCACACAGAAGAATTTTGTGTATTCCTCCCTCTGTTTATTCAATTTTTGTTTTCAATGATCGATACCTACTGAATTATGTAACATGTATATTTATGCTAAGTAATGGAACCGCCATTTGAGGTGCAGTCCAAACAATTTCTACCCCCTCCCTTCTCTAGCATGTGAGTGCACAAGCCATCGCTCAGTATCCTTTGAACCCAGATCTGTGGAGGTACGGCAGGTTGTCATTTAGTCAGTCCCCGATGATCAACTGTTGCCCATGTGCCACCTGGCGGAGGTATGACCCAGGGGAAGTCATAACGTCAGGGAAGAGTTCGTGATGTGGTTTCCACCTGAACTAACTATTTACTTAGGCGTGTAATGGTCTGCAGCATGCTGCTGATGGTGGCAACACTGTTGCTGCCACCCGTGCAGTTCGCCGCTGTTTATATTAGCGGAGGAGCCACATTTTTCGTCATAACGGCTACCGGCATCGCTTACGAATCTCCCCCATTTTTTAAGCCAGCGATCAAGTATTTAAAGTCCCTTTATATTGTGTGAAGTAAGTCAAGCGATCAGAGCTTGGTGTTTCATTTTCCCAATTGTCCCTTTATTGTCATTTACTACAATCCGAGCATAGGTTACTTGTTTCATTCTAAAAGGAGTTCATTTCATTCCTGATTAAATTCAAGTGGGTCCTAATTGGTCTATAATTTCATTTCCCAGTACTTTCTTGAGAGGAATTATTTTTTTATTTACATCAAGTGAGTATATTTAGCAGAGTGGCGCAGTGGAAGCGTGCTGGGCCCATAACCCAGAGGTCTGTGGATCGTAACCATGCTCTGCTACCAATTTGTGACGTACTTGGGGAATTCCTTTACAGAATTACCCGTGTACAGGGCACAAGTGAAAGTCGTGTTGGGGCCCAAAAGACGAACAAGTTAAATATACTCAATTATACCCACTTGATGTAAATAAACAAAATAATGCCTCTCAAGAAAGTACAGGGAAATGAAATTATAAACCAAATAGGACCCACTTGAATTTAAACAGGAAAAAATGGGAATGAAATGAACTCCTTTTAGAATGAAACAAGTAACCTATGCTCGGATTGTAGTAAATGACAATAAAGGGACAATGGGGAAAATGAAACACCAAGCTCTGAGCTTATGACGAAAAATGTGGCTTCTCTGCTAATATAAACAGCGGCGAACTGCACAGGTGGTGGCAACAGTGTTGCCACCATTGGCAGCCTGCCGCAAACCATCACAGGTGTCAAGTTTAAACGGTGGGCACGTTTTTAGCCATAAAGTTCTTTGCAGCAGTCAAAGCTGGAAGGTTTGGCTGGTCTTCCAACAACGAACGCTGATGTAGGAACCCCAGTGCATGGACGTGCGTGATCGAGAGTATTTGAGAGAAAAGTAGTGGAAGTGTACATTGAAGTTAACATATCTCGTAAGGAACTGGCTCGTCCTTTGGTCTGGCACACCAAACTCCCTCCTAAGACGTTCATGGAGTTTGAAAAAATCTCGTACGTGTCACGCCCCCTTGTCGAGGATTTCAATATCCCTTGTTATTAACGCCCACTCATTCAGACCGGTAAGTTTTCGTTCGGTGGAGAAGTCTAAACGGAAGAGGATCGCTTGATGGCGCCAGTACTTTCCTTTGATTGACTGTGAGATTGCTACCCCAGCAGAAAGGGCAGTGGCCAATCATGCCCAAGCAAATGGCCTTGCTCACGAGGATTGTGTCACGACAACACACACCCCAAGTGGCCTTGCCAATTCCTCGTAATGAGGCAAACCTTACGAGGGTAGTGCTTTTGAGGGTCTGGAGGTAATGGTTGAAACGCCACCTCTCACCTGTATAGACTCCCAAGCACACTTGACTTGCTTCTCAAGAAGGATCCTGAATGATTGTTCCTTTAATAAGGCTGACCTGCGCACAGCCGGTCCATTAAATCGAGGCAACACATCAAATGCTTCCAACCGTCACCTAACACTACAAGCAAGCTGCTGGTGCGCGAGGAAAACCCAGCTCATCCTCTTAAACAGAAAATTAAATAACCAACCGTCAATATGTTTTGGCGGCTACAGGATCGGCACAGTCAGGTCGCCTACGCAAGCGTATAACCTGCATCACGTATGCACACACATGAACATGAATACACATGCAACCCATACATACTCTACAGCTGAAGCTTGAGAAGGGCATAAACTCTTCCTCTTCTTTAACAATAGATATCCTCACCTAAAACAAAAGAAAATGAATCTATCGAATTCCATTACGATATAGAGAATGAATGGTAGAAGAGGAACCGTATTGTGAAGGGGAAGGTGACCTGCTGCTCTGTTCCTAGGTGCCAATGGGCTGCTGAGGGCTATGAATCCTCACTTTTCTGTCGCTCCTAGACGGGAGAAGGGCGCGTATGAGGGCGGGGATTACACACATGAAAGTTCACCAACAGAATTCTTACGGTACCCTAGAGTGTTACCATTGATCACTATAAGGAGGTTGGTGATGGCCAGGGCAGACAAGCCTGACTGAGACACCGCTGCACGGATGGAGAAAACACACACACTGACAGACCATTATCTCAAATGATGTTTTTCAACTACTATTACATTTACTTCTGCTGTATGTGCCTTATCCAGCTAACTGGACGTTGGCAAACACTGCCGCGAGAGCGTCTTGGTCCTCTGCAGTCCTGAGAAGCTCCTCCGCACGCTGTATACCCGTTACATTTACTTCTTCTCGAAGTGCTGTACCCATAGAGGGCGTAGACAACCTCTCACATATACCTGTGCTGTGTATCATTAACTGTTATACACAGGTATATGGGACCTACAGTTTATCGCCGGTTCTGAACGGCACTATTTTGAGAGGCTTACTAGGCAAGTATACTCGTGGTGGTTTGCCATTGCCTTCCACGAGGTGACGGCCACAAATTGTTAGGTGTTACGCCCGGGAATCGAACCCGAGTATTTGGCATGGTAGGCTGATACACTAACCTCCACGCCACGGCCGCCACTACACATTACATTTACTACTTTTCATAATTTCTTACGGCGCTCTCGTAATATTCGAAAAAATGACATTGTTCATTAACTCAATGCCATTTGGAACTGGCCACTCAATGAATTTAATCAAAACTGTTAGAGCCGTTTTCTAGGGGGAAAAGTCTGCTATGATAACTATAGTTAATTTTGGACCAATTTCGCTCAAACCCTTATTTTGTCGCACCAGGTGATTCAGGTGGGATATAAAATTTAGATGTTTTCTCTCAATAAAAGACATGTGCACGCACAATTGATTTCCTTAAAAGCTCCGAGAGATCTGACGTGTATCTTGTCCAGCTGATAATATAAACTGCTCTTCCTTCTTGGTAAGGATAAGGAAAGTGAAGAGAGGAGCACAGACATTCAACAGTCAATCGTCTGACGCCTTTTGCAGCTCACCTCATTCATTCAACTGTTGAAAATGGGACGAGAGGGTGCTTTGGCACGTGATTTTCAAGAAAAAGGGAGTCAGTACCCAGAAGGCAACAGATGAAATGAATTGAATTGTCTGCCATTCCTTTGCCTCACACACGCTTCCCACTCGTGTTAGGATCAGATCTGAGAGAATCGGCGTTTGAATAGGTACCTCAGGATTCAAGCTAGAACTGTAATCCCCACTTTGTACTCCGCATGGGAATAACAACTTTTATTGTTAGTTCCCATGGTTAAACGTAATGCAGCATATGGAAGCCGCCAGTAAATGGGGAAGTAGGGTGCGGGCAGTATTTCGTCAAAGTTAGAAATGAGCATGCTCCACATTTTCACGTGGGACATCAATGAGCATTGAGACCACAGGATGAAGTGAAGGAAGTACCAACTGCTGGCCCCGGCTCTGCAGTAGCAATTCGTGGCAATCGCACATATGGCGTCTGCATAGGTTCCATTCCAGTCTAAGTTGGAACAGCTTGCAGGATGCTCTCGGGGTTTGAAAGCCTCGCACCACACGTTCCTGTTTGTCCTCATCGTCTCAGAAGCCCTCACTCCTATAGCAATTAGCCTCAAAGTTGAAATGGGGCGCAGCGCTTTTTACTCGAATTTTATCTCTCGAGTTGGAACTTCGAAACGCACCGTTTCGTTAAAAAGAGGTCTGGGGTTTCAAATGTCAGAGAGTTCGGTGCTTTTAACGACCACAACACCAAACACCCGACTAATCACGAAACTATCGAGAGGCACCTCATTCTCTCCTCCCCAAGTTCGACCAGTCCCCTTGTCCTCCCGCACAACCTCCTCATCCTGAACTCCTCTTCCAAGCCTATCAAGAACTCGCCACAATCTCAGGACCCTCATTTTCGTCTCTTAATTGCTGGCTACCCCTAGGCCGCCGTTATCGCTCCAACCGCTCGCCTCCCAATTCAATAAAACCGATTCCGTGTTCGGTTGATCAGCTTCAGCTGACGACATCTCCAGTCTCGGGGAAATATACGGTCACGTACAGCTTTGTTATAGATCTTGTTGTTCAACAGGTTTAGGCCCAGAGAGTCATTCAGTTCTACGACCTGGCGCAAGACGACCAAAGCTGTGACGGCAATCCCCACGATGGAAAGACGTCGAATCGGTCTCTCCCTACCAGTTGAAAGAAGTGAATGAGGCTAAGGTTAAGGGAAAGGAGAGGGAAGCTAGCAAGCAAGCGCGGTATTTATGAGTTTACGGGCTTATGATTTATGTTTGAAAGTCATTTTAGGCTTTTGTTACCAAAAGATGCAATGGATATTATGTCAACTAGCATAGAGCCTCGCGTGTTTAGGCAAGTCTACTTACTCCCAAGAAGGAACTGGGACGAATGTTCTTCGTGCAGACTACATTTCCGCTCAAGGGTTGCCCAGCGTAAGCAGCGCGTAAAGTGGCATGATGGTTGATGGTCAGTCTGCTCCATGACCACGTGCAGTCGACAGCCCTCACACTGGTGACAGGTCATGACAACTAAAAGCGTGGGGGCACTCAAGGGAAACAAACATTTTAATACTTAATACGCCCTCTGATGGCCTTTTCGTTATTTTTGTCTGAATTCTTTCCTGAAGGTCACATGACACATCGCGTCTCTTATGGCTATCTGTATGCTCATCACAAAGGGAGAATCTCTGAAGTTTTGAGTCGCGTTCCAGCATTGATTGCACAGACTTGAGACACCCACTGAGTAGGCCAATATCTATTAAAAGGGTTCAGGGTGTCTTTAAACACCTAATGCCTAGTGCCTTAGGCTCCTGTGGGTGCTTGCGTTTAGCAAAAAGTGTGGCGGATTGTTAGTATGCCGACCATTTTGTGAGCTCCCAGCAGTTTAGAGAGTGTTCTGAGCTCTTCATGGCTAGAGCATTGTACCGATGAGATCAAAATCATATAAAGGTCAAACCTCTTCCCCAGGGAAGCTGTTCTCTGTGTGCATAACCCTCTGGACCATGCAGGCCTCAAGGGTCGTCCATTGTTAGTTGCCGTACAATGACCCACGCTGCTCAATGGTCAGAACTCTTAAAGGAGACACGACTGAGCGCAATTGACAGTTCCTACACAAAGTCATGGCCATTGCCGGTAGCTGGACTACACAAAGGAAACCAACCCCATCTTTATACTATAATGGAAGCATTGATGACCATTTTGTAATTTTCAGCACGATTCTCAGTTGAACTCGAGAGGTACCATGGCGTGGTGTGCAGTTATGTTCATCATAAAGGCAGAGTTCGTGAAGTGTTTACCTGATATCTTTATAGCTCAACAGGTGCTAGTACGCAGTACTCATCGTCTTTAATCCACCGGTTGACTATTATGATTTTCATACTGCGCCTCATGAATCCGCCCAACTCTTTCTTGACGGTGAGGGGTCGCAGAGGCGCCGACCTCCAGCCATCAAATGAGCCCATCACGAACCTGCCATTGCCGCGGCGCAACGCTCAAAACGCGCCTTCAATGCGAGTCCACTCATCTTCGAGTTGAAAACCCTCATTGTGGAGTCCTCAGTGTTCAGATATAGAAGGCGTCAAGTCCAGAGGGACTTACACATAGACCGCACCTCCTTCTACTTCAGTCTCTCGAAAACGAGTCCAGAAAACCCGCGGTGCCTTAATTAAACTGACTGATTAAAAGGGGAATACAAAAGGAGGCTCCAGGGAACAATATTTCAAATGACTTCCATTGGGGCCATCATCTTCGGGACTGTAGTGAGAAGAGACACCTTTGTCTCCAGCAGCTTCACTTCGTTCCTTCCCTTCTGCTCTCCAACCTGTCATTTGAATGATAAAAGCCTTCTTCTGGGTTGGCTTTTCAGAAGGTACTGATCCTCTCGCTTGTGATTAATAAATACCTCTGGCTGGTCCTTCTAGTAATGTCTCTCCCAATACTCTCCCCCCATCTACCTCCTCACCGCACTACACTCCGCGTTACTTAATCTATTATCCTTCCGTTTCGAAACATTTTTCACACGTGACGCCACTGTGAGTCTCCCCCAAAGTCATGGGCGCGTCAAGCGCAGGTGTCAGAGATCTCTTGTCAAGAGGACACGTGTTCATTGAGGGGTGAGAAGTGTTTTACGTTCCCTACAACGACAAATGAGATTGAATTATCCGTCGAACGACCTCAAAATGCCGACAGGAAGCAATCACACAACCTGTTTCAGTCCGAGGGTTAATGTCGACGAGGAATTTCCCTTCCGTTTTCTTCGCCTCCGTCGGCTCATTTGTGTGACACACTGCTTCCTTCGTTAGCGGAGCGACAGTTCCGCTCATGTGTAACGTAAAAGGAGGATGAGAGGGAGAGAGAGAGAGAGAGAGAGAGAGAGAGAGATTGACTCCCAGCAATCTGCTCACTTTATCCGCTCCACATACATTCAGCGATTTTTAGTTCTCTAGCTACTAATCCGAAATGTCACACAATACCGTTGAACTGGTCGTGCTAAAAGTACTGGGTATTTATTGGGTTGCTCCTACTAATATTAACACCTTTATTGAGTAATCATCGTATAGCTAAATCATGGAAATGTAAACTGTACAAGTACAAAACACGTAAACATCGATAAAAACATCAATCATACGGTAGATGTTTTTATTCTGGAACGTGTCGAATCGTTCCTATTGGTAATCATAGAACCAAGATTAAAATGTCGACTATCCACACGATACGTTGATTATACGGAAGCTGTGAGACGGGTTTATTGAAGGGAAAGGAATATAAGGGTAGTATGTATGTCTTAAATAGTCTGTTGATTGTCGATTCTAAGTCTTTTTTGTATGGTGTGGTCTTTAAATCCGCCGGTTGGTGGTTTTCGTTTGAGTAGTGTCTTGAGTGGTGTAAATATCGTGTCGCACTTTGTGTTGATGTATTCATTGAATTTTTTTGTTTATAGATTTCCATGTTTTCTAATATGTTCAGTTTTCGTCCTTTGTATTGTTTATGTAGTAAGATGGTGCAGTCCTGTATTTAGGTACTCAGAACACATTTAATTTCTTGATAGGAACAAAGACAACTCAAACTTTGCTAACCCCTTCAAGACAACTAAACACGAACCTACCAAAACGTTAACTTAAGTATTTTACCTACTGGCGGAACAAAACGATAGTTTTTTGTCTTTGATGTTTTGTTGCTTCGCTCTCGTTATTTATCCACAAATGAAAATCCATGTCAATTGAGACTGTCGAAACAAAAACTTTATAGCGCTGTTATAATTGTTGGTGTTGAATTTGAATGGAAATCGCTCATAACCTTATTTTCGCACCTACAAAAAATAATGAGAAAAACAAAAAATAAATAAATGGTGCGTAGCAACGCACAACTCTCCGCAACCCCCGTAAATTCGACGAGCAGCTGCATCTTCGTTCAAAGCATTTCTACAGGAACATTCATGGAGAAGAATGTGTAGGTAACAGTTAGTTGAGAGTACTCCGTAAGTTTTATCGAAATCCTTAGAGCCGTTGTTAGAAAATTAGAAAGCGGATAAATTAAAAATGTGGGCGTTGGTCAGATTCCTTATCAAATTACTGTTCCTCAACCCCAACCCTCGAAAATAAAAATGTGTAGGCATAAGTTGCTAGAACACACTCCATAAGAGTAATCACATCGCCATTGTGAATGCATTTCGGGTTTTATCTCAGTTAAATGGACGGTGAGAGAAACATTTGTTGACAATATGTCGGCATTCACTATTTAAAGTCATTCGGTGAGTTTGGAGAAAATCGTTGATGTGGGGTTGCTAAAAAGTGTAACAACCCAATTTGTGCTTCATAGGCCTATATTTCCGTTCGTCAAACTATCACGGAGATATTTATATAGAAGAAAATTTGGGTACCAACTAGTATAAGATAATTTGAATGTTTAAACAAAATTATTACAACCGTTTTCGAGAAACATACAAAAACACCTAGTTTTTGAACATTTTCATTGTTCGAAATCGCCTATAATCTTATTTTCGAGTCTAAAAAAATTACAAACAAAATATTTAAAAAACCAGCTCAATAAGTACAAATCAAACTACAGACTACTGACACACACACACACTCCCCCACACTCGAAGCTCGCCGTAAATGGGATAGTGGCACGCAAATAGGAGAAAAAAATGACAAAAATTAAGGAAATGGGGAGTGCGCCCAAACTACCCTACGCAGGCTCTGGTGGTGATACCTTGCAGGACGCCTGTTGACACACGCCGCTGACACATCTCCACGACGATTTTTAGCACCACACACCAGGCCAGGACACCGCCATACAGACCACGTCCTAGACATGTCCCCATCATATCCGCCACATCCCCACAGTACAGGGAGCTTACATAATTGATGAGTCGATCAAGAGCCCCCACACGATACAGGCCATTGGCTGAGGCCTGGTGGCTTACCATGTAGAAAACCTTGGCAACGTCCAGGGCAACCATATGTAATTGCTTCTCTGTCTATCAGGACAGGGACAGCACTGCTGGCAGAATCAAGAGATTCTTAGCAGTACCATCCACTGGTCAGAATGCCTTCTGAACGTCATCGTGACACCAGCCACCTGGGAACGTGATGCCAACACCCATTTTGGAAGTGCCGAAATACGACAGACGACACTGAAATCGCCACTTTTCTTGGAGATACAGACATTTCAGGTGTGCGACCATCCAACTGAAGGTTTTCCCATGAAGATGAGAAGGTTGAGAACCAGCAGCATAACAGACTTCAGGGCTTCATTCCATCAGGTTCAGCTGAAGTGGAGTTACTGACATGGCACTTATTTACTTCGTCCTCGAGTACCAGGGAACACATACTGCTAGCTAATGATTCCCTACAGGAAACAGGGGGCGCCAAACACTCTTCAGGGTTGTGGCTGGAAGCACTCATGAGACGCCACAAACTCCTGAATAGAAGGCTGAACATTCCCTTTCCCTGCACCTACCAGCACCGCAGCTGCGACTCTACCCGTACACTTCCTCCACAACTTCTGGACCAGCTGCCCTATGACTACTTCCAGGGTGGTCAGGTACTCAACTCTTGGGAAAATGCAGTGAAGAAAACCTGTAACCTCGTCCACAGAAACGCTATGGCCAGAAACAGCCCTCCTTGGTAAACTCTGCAGGTGAGGGCATACTTTGATTGCTACACATGGTGGGGGGATATCAATGAAGAGGGTGGGGAACCTATTGGCAAGGGTCTTCCATCGTACGCCAGAGCACTAGTTAACCACCCCAGAGGGAAACCAGTACCCCCTGCATACAGGTCCACCTATAATAGAAAACACATACGGACAGAAATTAGGTTTTTGGACTGAGTAGGCCTCTGAAGAACTAAAAAGATCTGAAGAACTCGCAATACTTACCTACCCTTTGGGTAGCGGAACAAGTAAACAAACTCAGTAGGGTCTGAAAAGTAAAGATCTGAAGAAAACTGAAATATTTTTTTTCAGCCGATTACATAACTTTCCTTTCACTTTGTAGAGTCAAGGAAAGTAAACAATATATTAAGCATTGCGGAAATGTGGGATTGTTGTCGGGATTTTCCGCAAAATCTGCTGGGAGACAACAAATTTTGTTGACAACAACCAGTCACGGGGGTCTGTGTGAGCAGCCAGCAGCTCTCCAGCTCAGGAGCATGCTGACTATGACTCGGCCAATTAGTGGGCAAAGGGCAGATGTCGTAGACTGTTCTGCTGCGGAGGTTCATCAAACGTTCGCTCAGGTCGATTGAGGGAAGGCATCGGACAGGGAAGTCGTAGAGTGTGGTACATCGTGCAGAGATGGGCATAATAGGATTGGTATCGCCATCACCAATTGTAATGAAGGCGGGGTCCTATTAGGTGCTCGGCTACAGTGACGGGGAGCAAATCGTCAAAGGCGCTCCTATAAGGACAAACCCTTCGAATTATTCATAGGAACAGCTCTGTCCTCTTCTTCCTCTTCACTCTTCCAAACGGCAACTTCATGAATACTGTATGTAGCGTTGTTCAGCCCTTCTGTAACCAGCTCGCTCTCTTCTTCAGAGTTGGTTACAATGAACACATCAAGCGGTCCCGTCCAGTTTCTTTGCTCTGCCCCGCAAAACGGAGATCTCTCGGAAGAACTTGAATCTTTCCCTACCACCCTTCTTCGGCCCCCTTCGTTGCCCCCTGTCACAGCTTCAGCTTCCGTCTGTCATCTTCAACTCCAACTAATTAGTTCCCTCGCTCCCTTCAGCGGACTCCGGCTCTTGTCACCAGCAGCCGATTGAAAGAAATAATCGCTGAATCCACTTGAGCTCGCTCAGGCAACACCTGCTTTCCTTATGTTCGGAGTTAGCGGTTACTGCCTGCGCCTGCGAGCTGGCCCTCCAGTGCCGGCTCCAGCTACTGCCCGCGTCGCGTGATCCCACGTGCTGTCCTGTCCGCACCTCATAATTAAAACCCATTGCGTCAATTGCTTCTTCATCCCGTCACATCCCGCGCTTCCAGAACCCGTTTGCAAAACCTGAGCGCTTCTATGATTAATAAAACACATCCAGGCGCTGGAGCTTGAAGAAAACTTGCCATTCAGTTGAATCTCATTACTACTTACAACGTTACTGTCGGCGCTAATGCGCGAGCCTTTTCTTCCACAGCACGTGTTTCTTAAAGCTATCAAATAATGAGCGATCAGAAAAGTTTTCATTAACCATTTTATACACACGTACTCACTATACTACAACTATACCAATTCGGTGCTGTCTACACCTCTTAGTGGCATGGTCCCCAATGTTTTGGAGTCCCTTTTCACCTCCACTAGATTTAGATCTACTCCAACCTCTCACAGCTTCTTCCAAATTTCCCCACTTCTTTTCATCATTAATGTCAATGGTGGTTTCTAGGTTGGATTACATAGTAAAGTTTTTTTAACGCTAACCCCCCCCCCTCACGACAACAAAAGAGAGACTTTACGTCTCAAGACATGGAGATTCCAAAACTGCAATGTCGTGTGTCATCATCCGGGTCATCATCTTTTCCATTCGGCAACGATTTATCAAAAAACGACGTCAGTATAAATCGTAGAATTTCTGCGGTACCTCCTGATTACCTTATAATCGTTATCAAACCCCCGTCGCATGGGTAACTTGCTGCATAACACTCGGATTTTTTTGTAACGCTAGTGTATTAGTGTTTCGGTAACTATGACAACTATAGTTAATTTTTGGCTCATACAGGCACTGATTGTGGACTATATTGGTTTTATTGGGTCTTGGGGGCTGCAAGTACGAATGCCTGAAGGGTGGGGGTGTGGGTGGGAGGGGAGGGTGGGTGAATGTTTTGGTAACTCCTAAGGGGAAAATCGGTTGTTAGCAAGAGAGGCAATTTGAACTCCCACCAGGTAGAGGAAAACCCCGCGCTGGGGGGGGGGGGGGTCAGTTAGGGGTAAGGGAAACTAACTAATTCAGGCAGAGCTGAGCCGAACACCACACTGTAGAAATTCGGCAAAAATAGGTTTTTCGACAAGACATTTCCTCAAAAATGGCTATAACGATTTCAATAAAACTTACGGGCTAACTTAATGCCTACGTTAAATAAATGATAGCGTAGAAATGCGTTGAATAGACACAGCACCCAGCAAATTATAAATAGGAGGTTGTTTTTAACGTTTTGAAAAGCACTTTATTAAGTTAACACAAAATCAAAGTTGAACTCGGACAGCGTTACGTTAGAGGAGACGGGATGGAAGTGAAGCTGCTGTTTAATGTTGCAGGTGGTTTATATAAGTTTTGCTATCAAGGGATGCATTTTTCATTTCTGCGACGAAGCTGATGAGGCTGGCGAGATCAGCGAAGTCAGCAGGTCGATATCCTTTGAGCCAGGGGCGACGATTGCGACGTTCGAGGAGTGAAAGGCATCTATAGTCCATAGTTTGTTAACTTGTATGTACCAGACTGGCTCTCACTGTCTCGGGCATTGGCTAATGGGTTCGGAGATTTCAGGCTGCCAGTATTGGAATCGTAAAGGCGGAAGTTGAATCTCTCAACGTAGCAGCCTCGCTGATAACCCAAGAAGGCGTCAGATGGCTAAGAGTCGAATCTCAATCAGGCTGTCGTCATTTTCCCCCGCCAGGCGTTGAAATTTCGTGAATGTGAACTCTCGTCGAAATGGAAGCGACTCTTCCAACAAAAGGTGGCCGACTGAGGGGCGGAGCCGAGAATGAGATCTCGATCGTTTGGGGGTAACGTATCAATTAAGTGTGGCGCAGCTGGAAGCGTTTCTATCGAGTGACAGAGGAAATTCTCTCGTTAGCTCTCGGCAGGTAGGTGAGCGAGGGAGATCGCTCGGTAATAATGTTGGTCCTGCTGAGAGCATCTGTGCAGAATCGGTTAGGCGGCGGCAAGCACCACAGGTTTTTCGAAGAAGTGTTGCTAATGGGAAGGGAAAAGGGACTTCGTCACAGGTTTTTCAAAAATAGTCCCTCACTCATCCTCCCGAAGATTTTTTTTTTCTCCTTTTTCTCCCTCCTCTCCTCCTACTGGCCGGACCTTCTTTCTAGTTATCGAACGTGGCAGGTTTTCCAAAAATAAAGAAAGAGCAAAAAAGTGCTAGTGGTACAGTGGTTAATGGGGAGAGGGGGGTTGAAGGGAATATCATCGGGACATTGGGATCCGCTGCCTACCTAACCATACAATAGGAAGTAGCGCCCCTCGTCTATTTTGTGCTCCAACCCTCAGAGTCGACCGGCGCGTCAGGTTGACTGCCAGAGCCAGAGCCCCTGCCGCTGGTCCGTTTTTGAGCTGTCTTCATCACGTTGTGCTTTCAACCTTCCGCCCAGTTATTAATGGGCAGAACCTCCTCTTTTCCCACCCTTTTTGCCGACTTCTCTTCAAACTCCCTTTTCAAAACAAGAAACACCTCAGGGCGAAACCTGGGAAATTCCTTCCGAGGAAGATTTTGGAAAACTAAGTGAGCACGCAATTTGAAGTCTTGCCCCTCAGGTCAGTATTTCCACCAAAAGGAAGGCCTCAAGTACTGGAACTGCTGGTTACAAACTCCCAGGGGTAACAGTTGACTCGTTATTGTAGAAAGAGCGGTGGGGGGGGGGGAGAGGGAGAGAATGAGTATGAGAGACTCACTTCCATTCACACAGAATGTTGAAGTTCCTGTACACTCCTGTACATCACTAATTCAATAAATACGCCGTTCGCACACCTTTTGCCAGCTAGTCTTTTCCAAACTCAGTAGTGTCTGACTGAAACGTTAACATCTATAGAGAACTTAATTTTTCTTTCGACCGATTACATAACTTTCCTTTTTACTTCGTAAAGCGAAGGAAAGTAATAAGTTATGTGCGAACATAGTTATTTGAAATTTGCGGTTCGTGGAGTTTGTTGTTGTTTTTCTTTCTTTTACTGTTAACCGCGACTTCTATTCACCGCCTGCGGAATTAGCCCATTTTTCCGCGGATCTAGGATGTTTGGGATCTCGACATCAAGAGGCATCAACACATCAAGGTTTATTAACAACACATTATTACGAATCACCCGCTCGCTGTGCGCGGCTATATTCCGCCTTTTTTCTCACTACCGTTTTTGTATTGTTTGAAACGTCCATTATTTCATGATATGCAATCTCAACCGTTTAGTTCGTAATTTACCGTCGTGTTTCGAGTCAATGGCGTATCGGAGTTCCCGTTTGGTCGGCGGAATCCGCGACCGGTTCACGAAATTACGAACATTCATGGTATTTGGAACTATATGCACCGTGGACCTCCCAGTACGTCAGTGCCGCAACGTTTCGTTGGAAAGAGTAATCCCATTGTAAATAAATACAGTCCACTTTAAATTCTCGAGTTCCGGAAGTTTCGTTTTATTTATTCCCCAATATTAAACAAGTTAGTAGATCTTTTATTTAGAACCTTTAGCTCTACATGATAGAAAGGAAAGTTAAACTAGGTACATTTGTAAAGCAAAGTTAAATTATATCTAGAAGGAGCTCTTTAATTTATTTTAATTAAACTAACATTCAAAACGTGAATAAAACTACACTGGGGCCTCGAATAACTGGTTTCAACACGTGAAACGAGAGTACAGAACCACACGCGACACATCAACTGAGGTTGGTGTCGCCGAACTTAGTACGAATTTGTTTGGGTCTCTCAACGCAGGAGAGACTGACTGAGTACAAGACTGGTGAGGAGGGGATCGTCAGATGGGGAAATGTCCCAGCGACCGTTCCGGAACCCAAAGTGATCATTCAGTTTATGGTAACTTAGTCCAGTATTGACAAGAAGTTGAACGGCGGTTGATTTCCAATACCTTCGGCCCTACGAATCAGTCGTAGCAGAATAGAGGGAAATCCAGCGCTCGAAATGAATGAAAAGAGAGATTTGTTTTAATTACCATTATTTCCGGCGATGTATCGAACAAGGGCGCCATTCTTGCTGTAGAAGCATTGCACCAATCAGTAAACAGTGAAAAACGGACAGGTTGAGCTCATGCCAGCGCCCAAGGTTCGGTAATTTATTGGGCTGCTGCTCCTTATGCCACGACCTTCATTTAAAACGCCGCTATATGCGTAATTAGAATATCATTCAGAATGTTGAGGTTATACAACACAGACCCCTCTTCATCATTTACCCTGTGGTCATAGTTTTCGCGCAGAACGTCAAGCACACAGGTAATCATCCGAAATCGCTCAGTACACGGTTCAGATAGAACAACACAAGGCGGAGTACGTTCACAAGGCTCGCGCTCTTTGCTTTACTCAACTAACAAGTGACAGGTTCAGAAAACATGTAGAAAAAGGGGCAGGGAGGCGACGAAATAGAAGCTGTTCAACTTGTTGACTAAGTCTGTTTGAAAAGGTTTTAAAGGAGATTAAGGAGGACGTGGCGTTTCTTCAGTCTCAACTTCGAGGGCAGAGCAGCCTCCGGATGTTTTCTCAAGTTCAGTTTCTCTCAACACAACATTCCCCTCGGGGGACAAACGTGGAACTCAGGTTGTATCCCCAGTTCCACTCTTTCCACAGTCAGCGAACAAATGTCTGCCCAAATGAGTCTAGGTATGTATTTGAGCGAATTATCTGGTGGTAACAGAACCCGCGATACGAGGCTTAGAGGAGTGAAAACAGTCGTACGACGACGTAAGGCTACAAAAACGAAATTAATACACGAGCGATTCAGCCTGGTATTTATCGAGAAAGGCAACAGTTATTGAAGTAAGGGAGTTCACCTTTACTTCAGCGATTAACGAACCACTCGCAATTGAAACCTCGAGCTTTGATCCAAGGAAGTGGACCTTGAAGTTTTCGGAGATGGTTTCTTGTCATCTCCCGAACAATACTTTCCGAAAACGTTTCGCCAAGTCCAACCAATCTTGAATTTTGTAACTCCGTCACCAACGACTCTTAGATTTTAAGGATTTTAAATTACAAGCGGAAAAAAAATTAGATGCGACTCATCACACAACTTTCCTCAGCCTGTAGAAGCTACCTAACCAATCTATTTTTCAACTAGTCCGTACGAACTTGTAAAACGTAGCTTAACGGTCTACATGGCGCTTATACTTGAGGAATTTATTATTTCGCCACAACCTTAATTGAAAAACCGCAACTTTGCCAGCAATTTTACACGTTTTTACTTAGCTCTAAAACGTTTCGAATGCTTATCGCACGTAGCAATCATTTTTCAAACGACGATCACTCTATTTTTGTTGTAAAATGAAGAAAATGTTTTGATATGCAGTGCAAAAAAATAGAATTTTCACTTTTTTAAAATGTTTGTGAAGCCAAGTGTAAGTTGTAGATGAAGTAAGTATTGTTGGAATATTCACTAAATTCATTGGAAATGGAAATAAATCTAAAGTAAAGAGAAAACTTGTTGAAAATTCAACGAAACTTTCAGAAAATGGCGTTAAAATGTCGATGAGAAAAATGGTCAGAAAATAAATTCAACATGACGTCGTTAACCTGAAAAGGAAAACCCGATCAGAAAGGTTCTATCTGTCAAGTATGGTCACGGACACCCATTCCATTTGACCACAAGACATTTTTTATGGACTGAACAGGGGACGTGAGAATTTAAAGATCAGTCATGAAAAGGTCTTCAGAAACGGAGTACCTTTCCACCTTGTAGGGCTAAGCTAATGGAACGGACGAAAGGAAAGGAAACTAGCTACTTCTGAACTTGGGTTAACAGTGTTTGCGTACGAAGTGAACATCGTGGGGAAACTGATCATAAATACAGAGGAATTCGACACTAATTAGACTAATTAATCTGACCGAGCATAAATCAGATAGAACTTGTTGAGGAATCGAGTAAAGATTGAAAACTGAATTAAAAAACCGTCCGTCGAGAAGGGTTCTGTAAAGCGCCGGTAAAACAGCGGGTTTTAACATCGAACGTACCCTTTGGCACTTCGAAAGACACACAGAACTGCGGCGTTGATTTTACGGAGTGGGCATGATCAGGGATGTTGAGGAACACATAAGAAGTCGCAGTGCACGTAACAGCGTAGGAAAAAGGAAAAGGCGCATTTCACTCGACTCCAGAATGTGATGAAGCTTTTGAAGACTTGAAGCGTGTGTTAACAGAAGTTCAAATATTCCATTCATTTTAAATGTGAACGTAAAGGGTCGACAAATAGGTGCAGTTCTCTCCCAAATACACGAAGGCACAGAAACAGTAATTGCGTGTTTTAGCCGCCGTTTGGAGTAGCCAGAGCGTAATTACTGCGCAACCAGAAAGCAAACTTCTAGGGATGAAGGTAGCTTTGGAACATTTCCGGAATTATGGTTCAGACGGTGGAATGTCTGTGACAGTAAGAACAAACCACGACTCGCTGAACTGGCTCAGGAATAATAAGTACCTCGATGGGCCATTAGCGAGGTGGTTAGAAGCGCCATTAAAAATGGAAAATTGTTTGGATAGTAAAAACCATTGAAAACTATAATTGAGTAAAACCATACGAACAAAATGGTGGGTACAGCTTTCGTACAAGTACGCAACCACTAGGGACATTTTATGTCTATTATTTTTGTTTTTATGCAATGATAACTACGTTTGATTGTGCTCGTTGATGGTTTCGATATAATGGCCGCGTCAATTGCAATTGACATCACCACTTGGTCACTGAGGTTATTTAAACATGTGATGTTACCAAGCGTTACACTTCAACCATTCGATATTTCGTGACGCTTCTCCGTTACATCTCCCGCGTAACGCATCCCGCGTTACATTTTCGAGTTTATGTAGCAAAGTAAAGACATAAAATGTCAAAAATGGAGTAAAAACCCTTAAAAACTATACTACTGTTGGTCAACGTATAAAAATTGGTTGGAAATTAAAACTTTGAAAAACACACAGAAAGTAATTCAGTAATCGTCTGGAAATTGAGTTCAAAATAAGAAGTTGAGCTGCACTTTCTGGGAAATATATTGAACTTTGTGAACATTTCATTACTTATTTCACTAATGGGAGGAAATTCGTCGTGAGTTGAGTAAATTAAGTAAACGTAGCGAGAACGGATGACGTTCAACTCTAACAATAATGATAGGCGATCGAAAAGTTTACTGAAAACAACCAATTCCGGGAAAAAATCGGATATTTTTGCGAACTTGAGCAAATTTGTGAGGAAACGGAACGAGAATCGTTGAAGATTATGGGGGATAAATCAAGTGAAGACTGGTAAATTCACCTAACAAATTCGTACACCTCAATTCGGGAAGATTTTGGAGAACTTCATACGTTTTCGAGAAAAGCATTCTGAGCGAGAGCTCATTGATCACCCTTTTAAATATAGTTCTTTCGTATTTCGGGAATTGTGCATAAATTATTATGAGTTCCTCGACAACATTGAAGTGTGGAACGTCATTAACATTTCCTGTGGTAGAAGAAACCACTGAAAATGCCGCCAAGTCCAATGAAAGATGAAAAACTGTGCTTTTCTACTGGGAAACAGAGTTGAAGAAAATGAAATGGGGGAAAAACGTAAGTAAAGAGGTAAAACGATCTTGGTTGAGTAATTACGTGAAAATCAACGTGGAAAAAACGATGGGGCGTTGAATACGAATTGTCAAGAAATTGAATAAAACGGTTGTTTCAGAATTAGAGGGAAAATGAGCAAAACCTCGCGAGTATGGCGTAAAGGTGATCAGGGCTCGGATTTCACATGTCCTATTTAACCCACCTGTGTTTCATGAGAAATGAAAATCGTTTTTATTCGTAATTTAAACAATCGACGATTACAAATGTAAACATCGACGATATTCTTCAATACACAGCTGATCAGTTCATTTAACTCTCAAAACTGACTTATTAGCTTGATGGATAAGCTTAAATGAACTATACCCGATGTATTATTTTTGACATGAACCGTGGCTTGAAATGTAGTTCGCCTAAATCGATTTTCGTCGCTCTCTACGACTAGCTCCGGTTTCCCAGGCGTTCGGCAGTCATGTTTCCTCGGTTTCCACGACTACCGCAAATCATTGACGATGAGTTAGAGCGCCCCGCCCATTAACGCGCGACAAGGCGCCGGTTATTGTTCTGTAATTGTGTACGGGGGAACCAATCACAATTAAGAGCGAGGGATCCACGTGGAGCCTCTGTTTCTCCCCAGAGATCGGATGTGCGGTGTAGCCTGTATTTTTACTCGCTGATCTATCCAATTGGGTACGCCGTTTGAGTGAATTAAGTAGGATTAAACAATTTTTCACTTTCCTAGAACCCTGCGGAGTAGGAAGGAAAATTACGTAATCGGCCTAAACAAAACAATTTGAGTTTTTTCTTCGAGAAAATGGTCAGTGTGCTTGTCAACGCGATTGAGGAAAAACGGCAGAACAAATCAAGCGGCCCAAACTTGATATCTACTTCACAGGTTACGATGGGACGCCAAGAGTACGAGGAAAATTCTCTCGGAACTAACTATAGTTAGGTATTAAAGCAATAGGGTTATGTCCGCCAGAAGGCAAATTATTAAAGTTTACGTATCTGTTAGGTGAGTATGTTTGCCACGAAAAGAGGTGAATGTACTTGGAGCTAAGGAAAGTTATGGGATTCGTCGAACCAGATGTTATCTTTATACAGCCCGCTTATACGACATTAGCGTTCACAGAAAAATCAGCGGTGGAACCGCAGAAACGGCGGAAGTTTAGTAACGCTCTTAAGACAATTATGATTAACCCCGAAAAAATCTGAATTCAAATTACAGCTGTTTCGCCAATTTTATCCAAGAACTCCGAAACGGTAAATACGAACCTCTTAACAAAAATCGTGTTCGCGGTTTCATACATCGCTTATAGACTGATCACTCAATGAAGGTCGCGGCATAAGAAGGAAGAAGTGAGTAAATGTTAAAATTTGGCTAATGTTAAACGTGACGTCACCAGGTGTGAGCGAATTTTCCGTTGCACCATTTGTAAGCGTTATCAGTTTGTTAACTAACATTCACCGTCGGGCCTCTGATAAACTCCGAATATCGTGTTACATCGAGTTATTTGACACTCGTTGCGTATTTTCGTTTGACTATTTAATCTTTCTGCTCCGTTTTCTTTATTCATCCGATCTTATCGTGTACGACATCAATAGAAATTTATTAGTTATAGCTGCAAAATGAAACGATTTGTCCAAGATGCGGTTGAAACGAAAAATCGTTCGTTGGACTGTCCTTTGAAAATAGAAAATGAACTACGTGAGAAACAATGACCGTAATTATCTCGTATTGACAGAAAAAGGTAATGGAACGAAAGAGAATTGTTGAAATAGATGCGTGTTTGTCAGTTTTCGAAATAATATCACGGCATCAGCTGTGACTAGATCCGCTGGCAAACTATAACGGATGTTTACGATTTGTCTATGAAATTTACGAAATTGTAAACGAAAAAACGTCATTCAAAAAAGCGGTTTATTAATTACCGACCATTTCCCAGGATACGGAACATGGATGGGTTTGAAGCTTGAGGGATCAAGCCGACGAACGTATTTAGTGAAAAGAAGTGCTGTTTAGCACAATTCGTACTTAGAACATATTAAACTAGTTTTCTCAATAAAACCCCGACTATTTAATTACGTTGAATTAATTAAGTAGTATAGGTGGCGGGCTGCGCTTTGTCATAAGAAAAATTGGAGGTACTTGCATAACCTCATTTTATAATTGAAAGTTCACAACTAATGAGTTTTGATTTTGACGTTTACGTACATCGAGGTTAGAAATTCAAGATGGAGGTGAGAATTCGTGGGTTAAAACATTGATTTTATGACATAGGACCTTCATTAAAATTTTGTTGGTGCACAGCTGATTCTTATCTTTTCACATCAAATCAGTTAACATGCGTCAGCTAACGATGGTTCTAAGTACGGGTTTTGTAAACTGAGTGAAAAATTAGTTGGAACGGTTAAGAGAACAATAATAGTTCGGCAATAACTCTCGTGAATGAGCCCAAGGCTGAGGAAACTAGTGTGAAGCGCCACACCAGATATTTCAAAGCCTTTTTACTTTCCTAAAAGTAGGAAAATACGCGCCGCATATTTCTACCTACGCTTCGTCACTCCATTGAATACCCCACCGTCCATACTCCAACGGGGTAAAGATAGTTATGTAATAGTCTTCTCAGAGTTTTCTTCAGACGTATACATTGTAGGCGTGAGTTCTAAAATACCATTTTACAAAATAGTTTGCGTGTCTATGAACGCGATTGAGAGCAAATGGCTGCACTAAATCGGTTCAAATTTGAAATTTAGCCCGCAGTCATCGTGCAGCATTTGCAAAACCGGTTCAAAACTAACTATAGTTCTTTCGGTGCTCAAAACAAACAATTTTTTTCTCGAAAATGACTCTTGACGTTCCAAATAATAAGACAGTACCATAAAATTCTCATGTGTAATGACGAGGGCAGCACAATAATTTATCAATATTTTCGAAGAAAAATCACTGCAGTTTTGTCCTTATTCTAGGATTCTCAGAAAACTTCTCATGGAAATTGGCAGTCTCATAAATCACGTGTGAACTGATTGCTCATTAATAGTCGTGGCATGAGTAGGATCATCTCAATAAATTCAGGAACTTTAAGCGCTACCAGTTCGGGATATTGTTTTATTGAGTAACTGTACATTGGGGTGAGGAAAGGTGTGTTGCGTTTCACCTGATAATCTGAATAATATTTTTCTGCCAAATGTGAGCTGCTGGGCTTTTGGTGCTCCTAAGCGGCTGACCACAATGACGACGCTGGCAGCGTATAGGTGCCGCAATGGAGGAGGGTAATATAAAGGGAAGAGACACCACTCTCAATGCTTGGAGCGACTGCAGGAGACTCCAAGAAAACGCTGAGTGCCGTCACAGCACTCAGTGTGGAGAACTGACATGTAGTTTTACGACTCAGGAGATTATTGTTGTTGCTGATGTAACTGAAACCATCGGTAAGCGCCGTTTTCTTGTTTGCTTGGCCTTCTGCTTGATCACCAAACGAGAGGTGTTCTGCACCACTCCTGAGTGTTCAGTTGACCACCACACAACAAGGGCCCTTCATAGCCCAAAACCTCGCAGATTACAAGCAGCAATTGTCGTGTGTGTTGGCTTTGACAAAGCGTGTAGTTCCACCGAGGACAGGAAGTTGGCTCCTCTGCTCCAGCGGTTCTCGTAGTTTTAAATGGCAAACAACACGGATTTTGCGAACATGAGCGGAAACGGGGAAGAAATAAAAAGTGATTCGCGAAACGGAGCAGTCGCTCACATCCTCCGTCGTATTCGTTCGGTGTGTAGAAGTGAAAAGAGCGTGAAACACAGCTAGCCTTCACTTCTCGCCGTCGGCTGACTGCTTTGTTTGTTTAATGGCCGACTGGTTGATGGGCCGAGCTCCGGCGTTTGGTTGTCACTCGTCCGTTGCGCTCCTCCGCTCTGCTTTCCCACATATTTTTTGCTTTCATCAGTTCGACTTGTTCTTTTGGGAAGGGACTCGCCACCGGTTCGCCGCTGCTTTTGATGTGGTCCGTTGAGGCCAATGAAGCGGTAGACGATGGAACAGACCTCCTTCATCCACCAGAGAGACACCTGATCGGGACAACATCGAAAATCTCCTTCGCCCGCGTTATATGAACCAAAACCATCTCAAGTGCTGCTCTGGAATGCCTACTTAACTTTTACTATTTATATAACGAGCTACTGTTCAGTCAAGTCATCAATGGCGTTCGTTCAGCCACAAAGAAGTACACAGACGACCTAAAGGGTCTGGTGCCTCAAAATCTTCTAACTGCAACTCGCTGCGGAATCACCTTAACACACACTGTCCCAGAAGATGCTGAAATTTCTCTTAACTCCACTCATGCTTCTGTACTGTCTTCATTTACCACTAAACAGCCAACTGTGGTTCTGTTGGGAATGCCAGGGAAATAGGACCGTGAGGATGCTTCTAAGTATCGTCCAATTGGCCTTTTCCCTTGTTGTCCGAGAAATGGATGATTCGCAGCACAATGCGTGGCTTTCTCACCCGGTAGCAGCTTCCTACATAGTAATATGGATTTATACGAGGAAGACAACTACACGCCGTTAGGGCAGATGTAAGTTAAATCTGTCTACAATGCTACAAGTATAGTTGGTCTCCTTGGATGTCATAGGCAGCAGCATGGTGGTCGGTAATATTGCGTCAACTTCATGAGAAAGCCAAGGGATTTGAATCGAGTACATGCTGCTGGGGGTTTTGAATTCGAGATTAAGCACCTTGCCAACTAAGCACTGATTATGGCGAAGCAACTGTCGGTGAGGAACCACATGGAGTTCAGTCCTGAGAAACCTGTGCTGGTCCACTTGAAACGAAGAAGGGGAAGGCGGGACTCACATGTGAAGCTAATGGCTGAACGAGTGAACAATGTCCCGGGTTCGAGGCTTAACCAGGAGGAACCATGTATGTACCAGTCAGGGCTCTATAGTTTGTTAATGCGCTCACCAGATCATTGGAGGATGGATGGTAAGGCCCTGGCAACCATATAGAAAGGAGCAATCAACCAGCATTTGCTACACTGGTACGGACATTACTACGTTCTCGAGGGAAAGTGCAGTGACTTTGAGTGGCGCAAAAGGCACCG
Source organism: Pachypeltis micranthus (assembly GCA_020466155.1). Lineage (NCBI taxonomy): Eukaryota > Metazoa > Arthropoda > Insecta > Hemiptera > Miridae > Pachypeltis > Pachypeltis micranthus. The sequence continues at coordinate 50,159,294 of CM035769.1, forward strand.
CGCCATATCCCATCATCCAGTCTGGATAGGAGTGTGGGACTCCCATTGATCTCTTCCTTAGGCAGTTGGCAGATACTGATGCTACTATTCGAAACGGCAGGCTAGAGGTTGAACACTGAGCATTCCTTAGACCACTAGCCTCGTTTTGGAATGATGCGCCCCTGTCCTCTTGGGACATATATATCGACGGAAGTCAGAGGTGCTGGAGGTGCAGAGCTGATTTAGACATCTCCATCTGCACTCTGGATTGTGTACTCTGACGTACAGTCTTGGTAGAGGCTGCACGAATAATCGAGCAGAGCTCCACACTGAAAGGCTCTTGAGCTGTCACAGCGGCATGATTTCGACGGGGTGGATTCAGATTGGATGTTTTGCGCGATTTACTGACCGCAAACCGCCGAAGTTTGCGACAATTTGAACGGTAATTCTCAGTAATATTCACTCAAACGTCATCAATGCAGGAGGACAACTCGTATGCAATTGCATCTAATTTTCAACAAGGCAACTTACACCAATTCTTCCAAATTCGTACTCCTTTGTCAGTGCTTCCTTTAATGCTCGGTAATTTGTACGACTATTGTCCTCCGCATTCACTAATTTCGTATACGCGTGCGTCTCGATTACGTGATAAAACTCCAGGTTTTTGAAACGTTGGTCAACCTGATCGGGCATTGTTCTAATAATTTTGTACCGTTAATACCAAATTTCTGTGACCTCGGCCGTATTTTGTGCGTATGAAATGCTGAGTTTATCAATACTTCAAGCATCAAAACTGGCGTTTGTTCGGAGCTGTTTGCTTCAGGGAATTTTCCGCGACGGGCTCGTTAATTAGCGACTCGAAGAAATGTTTATAGAACAACCGGCCAGCGCGTCATTTATTTAACTGCCAACGTAATTTTTTCAAGGATCGTGCTCATTGTTGTAGAATAATGTTGAGAGTACGGTTATTTAAGCGAGCCAAGGAGCCGTCAGTACAGCGCATTACGAATGTACTGGTGGCTCGTACTCATTGTTGTTTTTTTACTTTAAAAATACTCAACATTTTATAACCTTTAGTAAGCTACCTTCATGTAGGTGGTTCATTGGACTATTTCCATAATTTTGATGAGAAGACTCTTTTCAATTTAGCTGGATTTATTTGGAAAAAAATGTTTAAAAAATACGGTTCTTCTCTAAATTGTTGGTAATTTATATCGCTATGCTGCTCTCATCAATTTCTCTCCAATGTAGTAGTAGTTCAATACTATAAATACTACCAAGTTGATCATTTGTAAGAAGAGCCATTTTTCGTGTTTTGATCACTACAAAAACTATAGTTAGTTTTCACCGATTTTGTCTAATATACTGGCATCTCATGATGGCATGCTGCACACTGCTACAGATTTTTCTACTGAGAGGCGCAAAGATTTGGAGAAAACGACAACAAAATCCCAATGTTCTCATAACGGTCCTTCTTACCTCGTAGAGCTAAGGAAAATCTCCAAAAATTGCAATTCTGCCTTTGATTGGCTCTAGCGAGATATTGTCCAACCTCTAAAAATACCAATCCTCGTATGAGGCAATTCCACCTTTAATAGTTAGGCCCCCACTCATGCCGCCCACTATTTAGCCAATTACGCCAACGTATCAGTGACTATTTGCTCTATTGGCAAGTCTCAATCATGTGCGAAGGGGTTGGTTGGCTCCATCTAGCAATATAGGATACGCTATGTGATAGATCAGATAAATAGTCACATAACTATATACAAAAGGAAAGAAGCAAAACTAGTAACGCAAATAAAGGGCAGATGGGCATATGAAGTAGGACTAAAAATCTCCAAAGAGTGATAAAGTTGTATGTAGCATACACTATCACTTACATATTTCAACGAAGTAACTAGTCATTCAACCATGGGATTCACCTTTTGATCTGCACAGGTGATGTCATTTTAATATGGAAGATTTGATTTAATTAGATTTGATTATTTGATATGATTTTACACAATTATTCATTATGACTGCTAAAGTACATGCCTAGCGAGTGTTATATTGGTGCGAGAATCACTAGATTATTGTTAATTCTGAATATAGCGAAGAAATCGGGAGGAGGGTAACTAAAATGAGTACCAGTTGCCTTGAATTTTCAACAATTCACACGCAAATGCGTCTAATTAGCGACAATCGTGACAGTAACTTGTACGATAATTGCTGTAATTTTCGGTAATGTGCACACAAATGTTCAATTCTGGACAATTAGGACCAGCTGCCACTGATTCTCGACAATTAGCACGACGTTTTTTGACGTCTAGGTATTTGACCCGAGTCGAGTGCGAGCTCCGCTGGGGCCCTGAGTTCGGCGATGAGCCCCGAGTTCGGGTCCAGTGAAAGCGGACGATCTCGAAGTCAACTGGGACCCGAAAAAAAAAAGGAATTTCCTGAAGGCGGCGTTTATTGACTCGAGAGAGCGGATGTTTTCAGGACGGCGGCTACGCGGCGGGACGGGGGCTCCGAGTCCGAGGGGTAACAATGATATAGACATTAGGCGCAATCCGGTTTAGGGCCACCAATCTTCACCTTCGGAGGAGCAACAAACCACAGCGGAGGAGGAGAGTGGAAAAGGTGGGGTGGGGTAGGGCCAAGTGGGATGAGAAAGAGAGAAGTAAATATTCCCTCAGCGGAGCGATGTCTTCGTAAAGGATAGTAGATTAACGAATATTTAACCTGCGGGGTTGAGACGAGATGAGACTATAGAAGGGGGGGGGGCTGTGAAGAGTGGGAGCCACGATATAAGGGCGGGAGACGATGAGGGGAGGGCTGAACCTCGTACGATTCTGTTCGTGTGTTGTGTTGTACCTCCGTCACCCCCCCCCCCTACATTCACACACACACACACACACACACACACACACACACACACACTGAAGGGTTTCTGATCCTCTACCGAGTCGTCCCAGGATTTACATACCAGCTCGATCGCTTATTTGGCTACCCACTCCCCCCCCCCTCACCACCTTGAACCCGAGTCGTCCAAGTTCCTTTTAATCCCCCCACCCAACTCAACGACTCTCGCGGCGGCACACGGCCTCTGTGTGTAGGTACCTCTTAGGTCCCGCTTTACGTCTCTATTATTAAAGGCCCCGGTGGACCAAGACATTGACGACGGAGGGGGAAGTGGTCCATCGATAGTCAGTAGGGACGAAGTAGAGCAGAAGGGGGTTGGCGGTGGGGGTAGTTGGTTGATTAAGAAATATCCCCTCTCCCCCTCAACAACTCCCGTCGATCGGCTAATGAGCTGGTTAGCGCCGCATCCCAACACCCCAAAGCAGGTAACTGGAACACCAGGCAACCCCTCTCAATAACTAACATGTTAACGGTCGACTAAACAGCTCCAGAACGACTGGGCACGGATATAAGGAGAATACTGTACCAACCTAACTTACGTTATCCCACACACGAACCACCTTAAGCATTCCGGCAGTCAATGACCTAAACCCTTCCTACGAGAAGCAAATCACGGCACGTTACAACAACTTAAGGAATTTGGCAATGAGCGTGCACTGGTACCCCCTACGGTTGTTGCTGTTGCTAAAATTATTATCCAAATCCTGATTCTGAGGGTCGATCTTACCTGGCTGACAGCGTGTAGTGGATGAGCACTTTCAATGAAAAGTATAATATGAGGCTCCCTGTCTATCACATTTGTTTAGAGCACAACGATCAGTTTCCATGCAAAAATCTTAAATTAAATAGGACTGTGGCGCTCAAAGGAAACTAAATAAACAGTAATTAAGGACATGGGGAGGGCATTCGACTACCCTACGCCGGCTCTAGGGATGAAAGGATTGGGATAGGGAAGGAAAGAAGTATAAGAGCATGATCCACGGTAGAACGACCTACATTTCAGTTTTCTCGGTTGCCACCGCCCGTATACAGGGAAAAAAGAATATCGTATAGGTAAATCACGGGACTGTCAACGTGATTTTTTCTTTGCTCGGGAATATTCGTGTTTATTGTTTACCTAACCAACCTTGCCAATTATCTATTAACCTTATCGTTTGGCAACCCTAGTGTCATACGTGCGAGATTTACTTATTTTTAACTGGGCTAAAATCGATTTCCTTTGAAATGATCATAGTTGTTGTGTGTTGCTCTAGTCCTTTTCCCAGAAATAGAAATGGAAATTTCACACCAGGTGCCCATACAGAGAATGTAATCAACATCGTTACAACCTTTTTGTAGAAAAAACTGTTGTTTAGATCACTTTGATAACATCTTTTTATTCACAAACTCGCCGTAAATGGAACGCTGATGCACCAAAAAACTAAATAAATCGAATCGGGAGGGCGCGCAGTCTACCCTACCACAGCTCCAAGAGTGGAAAGGGCAAGGAAGAGGGATGGATATGAAGAATAACAGGATGTTCCACGATAAAACGCCCATCAGTTCCGCACTCGCTCCGAGCAACACACGGGTGAGGAAAAGCTTAAAGTGCGCCTGCTGACACACTCAGACGATGCATCTCCTCTGTACTTTTCTTGCACCACACGCCACTCCAGGGCACGGTCAATGGTGCAACGCAGACATTATTTGCCTCCACTTCTCTCACCAGGCCCCTCACTGACCGAGGTCCGTCCTGCCATGTGAGGTCCTGTCAAGAAAACCCTCTCACTCTTTCATTACTCATTTTAGGCTAACATCTAAATTTTTGGAATTTTCCATATCCCCATTGCCCCCCCCCCTCCAATTTGTTTCTCATCCATCCGCGATCATCTTTTTGGTGAACATCCAACTCTCCCATTCCGCACTCGAAACCCACTACTCGTCATGAAGTGAATCTTGGCTGGCGATCTTCCAGTTCCTGGGTAGCTGCGAGAGGGGAATGGGGTAAATCAGAGAGTCCCGTGTCGGATCTTCTGAAGTAGAAGTGGTAGCGGCGGAGGTGGTTATGAGTGGAGGGGGTGAGGAAAGAAGCGTCGGTGCTTAACTATGTGCCGCTGCTACTTTGTGGCTCATCGTTGGGCTTAACTGCGGACGACGAAGTGGAAGATGACAAGGGGGTAGTGACAGCAGTGTGTTGGGGTAAAGGATATGAACAGAGATGGGTAGAGGGGATGAGGGGGTTGAGGTGAGTAGCGGAGGCGGTGGGGGAAGTTGAGTTCTCGGAGGTACCTAACGTTTGTAGCCTCTCGGCTTCGATAATTTATGGTCGTACTCGACGGAGGAAGAATGTGGACAATCCTGTTCCTCTCTGTCCCTTAGTTTAAGCTCCTGCCGTCCGTGGGCCCACCGTTTCTTTCCCTCTCCCCTCCACACCCTTCAGACTAGTGGTGCATAAATTTGGAGCTGGATGTGATGTGATGTGCGGCGATACACCTTCTCCTTCCCATTCCCCTTCTTCCACTTCCCTTGTCTTCTTCTTCTTCTCCTCATCATCAAATCGTCACACGCTTTTTACCAATTCCGTTTGTTTATTTGTTAATACGACGAGCAAGCGGCTTGATAAAGGGGAGGGGATGGTCGAGGGATTCCTCTTTTTGGGCCGTTGGGACGCTAACTAATACCAACAATCAAAACACGGAGAACCACTTAATAATATGGGCCTGTTCTCTTACCAAGTCTTCTCTATTAGGAGAGCAGGTTTAAACGTGTTAAGTAACGCAGCCTGTGCAGTGGGAACCCCTTGTTCCGTTATCACCCCGTCAACTATTCAAATGTGCAGGGGGAAGGGGAACAGAACTTTCCACATTGAAAATACCTTTATTTCCGATGAGGGAAGATCATATGTTAGTTACCAATCAGCACTAGGAATGAAGATCCAATGCAATGGAAATGGAAATGCCTCTTCACCAACCACAAGTGTAAGAATAGAATAGACTTTTCTTCAGGTGTGAGCAACGAAACAATGACACACCTGGAATAAATTAGCCCGTCGAGAGGGGAGCATCTGGTGAGAGTTGCTCATGCTATCTTTAAATCATTTCGATAGAAATTGGACAAATATCAAAAACAGGGATGTTCGGCGCAGGCCAAATTAGCTGCGTTTTTAGAACTCTGAACGTCCACACTTAACGCTACTGGTCCTACGGAAAGTCATTGTTTCCACCAAACACCTGTCTCAACCCTTTCGTTGGTAAAGGTGGAAAGCCCAGTTCTTCAGTTATTTCCGTGTGACAACGGTTTTCCCCTTTTTCGGACATTCCAAACTATCCTTTTCCCACCCCTCAATTTTACAATCCTCCCACAACACAGTGATCTTTCCAACAGTAAGTATTTATCAGCTGTCACGATGACAGTCGTCTCCCAGTTCTCTCAACTCATTCAAGTCTCCGCTCATGCTACTCATCTCTCTCTCTCTCTCTCTCTCTCTCTCTCTCTCTCTCTCTCTCTCTCTCTCTCTCTCTCTCTCTCTCTTCTCTCTCTCTCTCTCTCTCTTCACATAGTTTCCCACGCAACGAATTCACGTGTATTTAGGGACCCCTAGTTGGCGTTTATATACTCCCATTCAAACTGATATCGCTATTCTGTCAAGTGTAATACCGTCCTCGCACACGCTCATGACGTTCACTTATTTCTCATTTCAAGCTCTCCTATTCATGCAGTAGGGTGCCCAACTATGGCCTTGTAGGGATACAGCCCAGAAGCTATCCAGCCAATATGCATAAAATTTTGCCATCAACAAGATGAACATTTAGATGAAACATTTTTTCCCCACATTAACTCAACAAAATTTATGTACTAGTAGTCAAATACTCTGGTACAGTTTAATCAAAATCTTAAATCAGTTTATGAGAAAAGTAGATAAATGAAAAAATAATTTTACAAATAATAAAGTAAAATAAAATTACGTTCCCGAGATACCAACATTAAGGGCCGTATTCACCAACTGCGTTGATCTCGTTTAGAGTCGATTAACAGCACCTAACCCGCTCCCGCCACAAAAACGGTATTCATCAGCTGGGTTAGCCCTGATCAAGCGCTAACCCCAAAAAATTGTGCGGTTTGGCCCGGTTAGCTCTTATCTTTCTTTATCATGTTCTGATATTTGTCCACCATTACCTCGCACTGCCGAGTATTCGCTTCTATTATTGTGAATAATTTACGTATATTTTGGAATAATGATAATAAACAAAGATACTGTTTACTAGTGCTCAGTTATTTCAGTTGCTATTCCACTACGATGATTATCTAATATGTTGGGTTATCGTCATCTCACCCGGCGCCTCAAATGGCTATGAGCAGGCTCCGACGACTTCTAGAAGTATGAATTTAAATTCTGTTGCGAACAAAAGTATTACGATCGTCGAAAACAAGTTGTTGTTTGCGTAAAATACGTGCTGAGCAGTTTCTGAAAAAACCAGTCGTCATATTGCCGTGTTAGAAAACCCAAACGGCTTACTTGGGTGGATTTAGTAGCAGATAAGTAGGAAATATTAAATAATACCACGTTTTACACCAACATTAGTATATTAAACACGACAATTCTCCCTTCTTTGTTAAAGTTCCTTGCTTGCAAAAGTTGTAACCTCATAATTTGGGATTTTATTATTTCTTGCTCAGTTCTCATTTTCTTGTACCGCTTCCAATATTTCCTACACGCACAAAGCATTTTCCCGGACTAATTTGGCTTTTTCCTGCAGCTCTTGCAATTGGAGTACGCGTATTTTCACTTTAAGCTCCTCACAAAATTCAGCTTCGGCAGAGGTTAATGCGGCCACTTTGGTGTAAGACAATAATTAGAAACAATAGTTTGGTCAAATCCGGATTATTGAGCATTGGGATACACGGTTTCGCGGCCGTTTACGTTTACGTGACACTTGTTTACGGGACAAGATGTTGAACAGACGTCCAATTTCTTTACTTTACTGTAACCTCATGAGTCCACTGCCTTCCCGATATGGCTTAATCGCAGCGTAATCACGTCTATGCTAACCGCATACCACAGTGATCTCGGCTAGCGTGGTGGGCGCGGAAATGGCTAGCCTTGATCTACTTATCTAGCCCTGATCAGTTGGATCACGATCAACGGCGTTTTGGTGAACGCGGCCCTAAGAGTATTCGCATGTGTCAATCCATCCGAAGTGCAATGGATAGGCCTTGCCCCTGGAGGTACCACCTTCGTGATCACAGTAGCCCCCCACATCATTTTTCCATCTACCTTGACTAGTATTTCCGTTCAACGAATAGTCACAGAAATAGTTGTGGTGAATAAAATGTGGGTATAGGGTACACACGACGTTACGTCCGGCACATCAAATTCGGGCGAGCATTTACTGTTCATTAAAAAAGGATTTTGGCACATTTTGATTGATACCTTTGTTCGCACTATTCGTTCCTCGATGACATACTCGCACTGAAGCTCAACATTCATCTCAGCTTGTAACATGAGCTTAAATAGATATTGCGGGAGTTGCTCACTGAGCAACAAGGGAAGAGAGAGTTTTTTGCATTTTGCATTTCTTTCGCGTACCATACGAGTATACTTTTATATCCTATCATAATTTTCAGTAAAAGCTAGATTAGAGATTTCAATTTCTTTCGTTTGTCGAGAAGAATAATGGATTTACATTCCTCAATAATTCAAGAATCTATCCAGGGCATCATTTAACCACATAACGGATTTCAGAGTTTATTTTCGCAATATAAAGTTCAAATTTATGTGGGTAACATGAAACGCATATTTGGGAATCGTCTGGGCATAATAAATAAGAGATGCCTTAGTGGCTTGCTCATGAAATTTATAAATATAATATAGAAAATTCCCCGCAGAACTCGTAACTGCAAGGGCCTGTTTTGAGGATCAGAGCAATAGAGATCAAAATGTGGAAACGCGGGGTGCGTTGCCGATTCGGCGGAGACCTTTAAGACCCTTTCGAAACGTTTTAAGGGCGTAATCTCAATCTTAAAGAGGGAACAGCCCCAAAAATTTAAAATTCTAATCCAGCGGTTCGAAATGACGCATAACGAATGAAGACGTGGAAAGTTGTTCGCTTGCATCATTACCCCCAAGAGCTCGGAGCGAACCTTTTTTCTTTTTTTTCTTTATTGTGATTTACAATTCATATGGTCTGGGCCGCGGCACGATGATTTAGTCCTCCGCTGGGTAACGACGAGTCAAAAGAGAGTGGGAGCCTAACGGAGTAAAAATATGGTTTTTATGGATGACTCGTTAGGTCAGGTTGTAAAATTTACGTTGGATCCCAGTCTACGCGACATCCGAGTGTTGAATTGAAAGGGCGGGAGAGAGATAGAACGAGCGTGTGCGGTGGTGAGGTGCATGATGATAAGGGGCGAGACCGAAGGCTCCATTCAATTGATGCCAGCTACGTAAGTTACGGCGTTTTGGCCTATTGTCTCATGATATGTGGCGACATACGAGTGCAAAACGTCTGTGCTAACAGGCGATGACATCAATTTGTAATAGGTGTATTTTAAGGGGGCAGCGATACGGACGCGAAGGTCTCCAGTTCGTCAAAAAGTGAAGGGGTAAACTACACAAAGACGCCCTACAGGGTGAGGAAAAGCTGAAATGAACTAACGTGACGCTTGTTCCTAGGTTGTAGCGTTACGGTGCATCGCTTGGTTGAGTAGCAATTGGAGAGTTAATTAAGAGGTGCCAACATCAAAGCTGGCACCCGAAGAGGATCATGGCCCAGGGTGTGGAGATAGTGGGGCAAACTTTTACCTCACCCACATCACACGCCGCATGAGGCAAATCAAGTGTTTCACAGGGCAGGAAAATTCTAGTTTGATGCTCAGGTTATTGACTCCTCAACTCAGATCGTTCAGATTGTTGTATGCGATGGTTTAAGCAGAGCACATGTCTGTTTCCTTAATACATTACTACCTTCCTGAACCCTCGAAGACAGTCTGCGGTAATGGAAGTTACGGTTTCACTATCATCCAAAAGGCCGGCCACTTGCACTGCATCCCTGCGGTATCATCCTAGCGCGGAGGCCTGACCAACTGAGGAATTCGCGGGGCGAGTTCTTAATCTGGTTTCTCACCTGATCTAACTATTTATTTAGGTGGCAAGTTTCAAAGGGACAGATCAACTGTGACCACGTCTCTTCACCATTACCTTCATCGCGAACTCTGAAAACGTTTATAGGCTTCCTTTGTAGCAGTCAATGTTGCTAAGGTTGCCTGCTCTTCCAATAACAGTCGGTCACTGTTATAGAAATTACAGTGGGGCAGCACATGGTTTCTTGTTCCCTCCGCACTGGGGGAGTAAGACTTGCATGATGATAAAATAACTGGAACCGCGCATTGAAGTCGCCATGTCCCGTAAGGAACTTCCAAACATCCGAGTCTTCATGAATATGGATTGAAACCAGCTTATGGCACTAAGGCTATACATAGGCCCACGAATGAGCACTGTTGGGGTGCCAGATATAAGGAGAAATAAAAGCCAGTTGGAACAAGTTGAAATAGTTGTAAACGTGAACGAAAGCGAAGTGGACTGTATTAATATTTAAATACGGATTAATGTGATAAGCGAAATGAGACAGAAAGAGTTCAGAAATTGAGAATTCCTGGACTATGATTGAACAGGCCTTTAAAGGCCATATAAATGTACACGATTTAATGAACTACCTGTGAATACGTCCCCAACATTCAAGGTAACCTTCTTCATACCCTTCGCAGCCTGTTTCGCGTACTAAGGTATATAAAGGTACTTAATAATATCATTCAACGTTCTCCAATATGGTTGTAATAAGAGACAACGAAATACCTGTGAATACGTCCTCGGAGGGCAATATATTAACTTTTCTTAATTTCGATCGCTTCACCGAGAAAAATATCGAAACCCGACGGCAGTATTCTTAACTGCGTAATCTTAAATTGCTTATATACCGCAAAAAACACGAACTTCCCGTGCCCGATAAAACTAGCTAACTGATTATTAATGTCCGAATGAACAAGCCGCGCATCGTGAAGTGGAGGAAGTTAGCCAACAAGTAGAGATAGAGCGCGAATCCTTAATAGTGATTTACTCCCGAACGTTCTGGAAAGGGCTTTCTCAAGTGATTCTTTAAATCATAAAATGTTAGTAAATAATTTCTGTGAGAACGCAACGAGTGACATAAGAGCTGAATGTATGAGGAAAACACTGTATTACACCCGATTTTTGCGAAATATTATTTATTGTGTGGATTATTAATGCTATATGCCTTTTGATCGTTTAGAACTGCCATACAAGCGATTCAATTGCATGCGTCAGAGCCGTTCGTGTTTTTGAAAATATTTGGTGTTTTGATTACTACGATAACTTGATCGATTTCACTCAAAGCCTCAAGTTCGAAATTAGGCGTTAATATCCTGAGCAACACCAATCCACAACACTCCGTGAAACGTCTATATTACATCGATAAATTAAAACGACCGTAATTCTCTTGTGCATGGCCGTCAAATGGCAATTGAAAGAACAATAATAATAACGCGATGAAGCACCAAGTCGTAGAAGGAGAAATTGAACGGTACGGAAGCGGTTACAACACGTTATCGCCCAAGTGTCGAATGAACAGTTTGATAAATAGTTCACTCTATTAAATAAACTAGAGAGCTAGGCAGCAGCCAGCGATATCAGTGGTAACTAGCAGGTATCAGCCAACGATTTCGAATTATCGGACTTATCTACTGGAGACGTCACGCCCCGACACTTCATTTCAGCCGAAAACGCAATGGTTTTATTCATCATAACTTTCCTTCCTACGTCGCAGAGGTGAGGGAAGCAAAACTTACTTATAGATAAGGGTGAGATATTCACCAGATAAGGTGTTACTTAAGTTAATTCGTGTCTGCTCCGTCCCCTAACAAACCACGATGACAAAACATTATCGACAAGAATAAAAATTACCTTTTTTATGTTCGTCGGGTATTCAGTTTTCTTTCAGATTCATTATTCGCGATCCTCACGAGTGCCGACTTCTCAAGTCCGATGTGCAGATTCGAAGTTTTAGGTATTTTTTCAAATCCGGACCATTGGTTGATTCCCAAAACAAGGGCCGCGATCAGATGAGGCTGGCCTCTACTCACGACCCTGGTTTTGGGAAACAAGACTATGAACACTGCAACGGGACACCACTTTCTCTGGCGTTGACTTTTTTTAAGCGAAATTTGTGCAATTATTATTGAAATAGCTTCGCAAACATGGGCCGATTGGTTTGTCCGACTGGTGTTATCCGACTAGTGTAGTTGTTGTTCCCTGCTCTCGAGGTGCGTCATCGAGAAGCGCAGAAGAGCTCGTTGAAAAGGACGATTCGCCCTCAGTTCTGTGTTCCGCGCTTCGCAGGATTGAAATTTCAGATTTGGCGTTGTTTCTGGCGTTAATCCCTGCTCAGTGAAGAACAAGAACGAGACGAAGTTGAGTCAGATCAATCATGGATCTCCTATCTGAGCTTGTGCCGCGTAGCAAAAAGCGGTGAGTCCGTTTCTTTATTATTATATTTATTGGCATTGGTGAAACCATGCAGCCATGAGTATTACTATTTTACTATTAATTTTAACTACGAGTATTTATATGACAGATGATTGTAAGAGAGTTCCCAAGCAAAAATTACTCGATTGAATCCTTATGTCGGGGCCGCTGCTTTCACACTCAGTCATTGTTTACATTTACTTTGAAACCAAACTTCCCTAAACTGATATCGGCACTGTTTATTTGTTATTATCGTATATTGCCGTCTTTTATGTCATTATGACGTCGTGGCCCCATCATTTTCATTCAACGAACTCCTCTTTTTACTAATTCCACATCTTGAGCAGTTGAGTCTCTGAACCGATAGTGATTCAGCCCACCAAGAATCGGTCGTTGATAACAACAATTTGTCTTTCGACCTTCACACCCACCAACTTCATACAAGGTCGATGAGATTATCCTAGTCTTAGTGAGTGAATAAGCAGGTTTGCCTATTCATATGCATGCACTAGTTGCATTCCTGTGTCAGTGGTACCGGCTAGCCACATAGCCAATCAAAATCCCACATAACCGTGTTTCTTTATTTATTGTTTGTTTCCAATCGTTTATCATCTTGGTAAAAGCAAAGAATATGGACCGCTCCCTCTGAGAAGGCAATATATCGAAATATCACGGCTAGGTCAGGTTATCGATATGCCCGACATCGTAGGCTTGACTCGCCATGTTTGAAATTAGAAATAACGACAGCTGTACGATTATGCCAATTACTTAATGTTCATTATGTAATACCCCGTTATATAATTATTTTAAATGTACAAAGACTAAGAAAAGGAGTTAATTCAATGAAATTAAGAATGGGTATATGAAATAAATATGGGATAACTAACGGATTGATATCGATACATGCAGTCGTAGCGTTATCAAGCGACCTATCGATAGATGCAGTTGTAGCGTTATCAGTCCATGTTCTTTGTTTCACCCTTTCATCTTTTCTGCTTGATAACAATCATAACATTTTCACTTCAGAAACTATTAAAACTAATAACTATATAAATAAAATTATCAATTGTTTTTCAAATACTGGCCCCCTTACTTCCATATCAATCAGATGCGAAAATCTGCATGCTTTGGCCATCTAATGTAACTATAAATTTTACTTTCCGCTACGCAAAGGGCAAGGAAAATAATTTCGGGTAAAAAAAACTGGTGTGAAACATCGCTCAATTTCCTGCAACTGCATTTGATCATCTTCGTTCAACGCCTTCTATGGGGACGTTTGTTGGTACTAATGGCTCAAAAGTACTTCGTGAGTTTGATTAAAATTGTTAGAACCCTATTTCTGTGCGATTGTCGTGTCATTTGAGTGAAAGGCCCCAGACATTTCGCCACTAAATTAGGGCTAAAGAGAATCAGGAGTGTTTTTCTCGATCACTCTCATGATCTGGATATATTCCAGCGTTACTCCCTAACAAACTGTATGCTTCACCTCTTAATGATTCACATAGCTGTTCACAGCACTGCAGACACCTCAGATGAAGTAAGGCCAGCTGTTTTCGTTTGCATCTTGACTATCTGTTGGCAAGAGCGTCAGATGAAGATGCCTACTGCAGGTGGCTCACATTCCCACTCTGAATTATGGGGGCTTCAGTTGAACCTCCACTCTGCTCATACTGGTTCTCATGGCTGAACCTTGCTGGCGCATTCCAAGCAACTGGCTCTAAAAGTGCACTGCTAGAGTCAGTCAGGGTTTTGGAGACGGCGTTTCAGTGGTCCAACCAACCCTCACCAACCTGTAACGTCACAGCCCAGACGCTGCATTTCCAGTCTGCTGGCTGCTGTCCTGCTACAGAGCATAACGCTGCCAAGTTGTATGGCTTTGAAATACTCCACAAGCTTGAGCTTGATATCATAGGTATCAAAATAAAGAAAGAGATGAGCTGCGTCTTTCATAAGAGGTTTGAATAACGATTTTTGGAGACAACCCTCGAGGTCTCGCTGCTGACTCCAACGAGCCCTCATATCTGATCCGGTCGCAGGGGCTGGAAATTAGATGGTATCTATTCACTTATAAATGATTACAGTAAAAATATCACTTTTTTACGTGAGCGCTCGCCGGGTGGTGGTGGTAGTGGGAGAGTGGGATATTCATTGCTTCTCTTCCTGCCACTCTCAGGAGTCTGCTCTCCCTTTCCCATCCTTGCCCGTCGTGGATGAGAGAGAGCTCCATTTTGACAGTTGTCAGACACCCTTGTTAAAATCAAGTTCTACAGGTGCAGGTGAGTCCTGTCCTTTCTTCCCCTTACCTGCCGCGGCTTCCTCTCCTTTTAACAAGCGGCCTCCCCAAACCAACCCAGCCCAACCTCCTCAATTCCTCAACTTCCCTCGCTCTCTTCTTCAAAACGTCACCGAACTCGAGAGGAAGGGAAAATAAATAAATATGGGCTCCGTTTTGTCTTTTGGGGCCTTCGGACAGAGAAATGTGTCTGAAGGACGTGCGAGTTCCTTTGTCACCTTCGCCCAACAGGCCGAACGGCAGGAGAACCCTCGGAATTGGTGCTTCACGGAGATTTTTAACAGTTTTTACTTTTCTTAGGGCTACGGATCTGGAAAGAAAGCCATCTAATCGATTGAATTTTCGTTATCAAGTCATCTTCAGATCTTTTCGTTTCAGTTTTTCTGTGCACAAAAACACTATTTAACGAAATGATCTGTGTGTTTGTGAACACGATTGAGAGACAAAAGGCTGAACATTCTGAGCTTAAATTTCATGTTCATCCTGCTGATTAACACGGGGCGCCAAAACAAGGTTAGTGCAACATTGGTCTAAAACTAACAATAATTATCATAGCGATAGTGATAGGCACCAACTAGTTTTTTCTCGAAAAGGTATAAGTCGTTCAAGTATAAAGTTTTTTGTGAGAACAGTAAAATTGTCATTCGTAGGAAAATAAGAGCAACCCAATAAATTATAAAAATTGATTTGGGTGCAGTTTTTCCTTATAAACCTCGTTTATATAGCACTAGCATTAAAAAACATCATTTCAGGAGTGTAATAAGTTATTTACGCAATAGTACTTGAATAACGGATAAAAAAATAATTAGGGAGATCCCACGAAATTCCATAATTTAAACTATTGTCTTTTTAGAGTAACTTTATTCATAGTGTTTTCCGCTTTACTCCACAATTATAAACCATGGATGCTTACAACAAATCATCTAACCTTCCTCATGAATTACGTGCGCGCTGGTCACTCAATGTTTTGACATTTGTAGGAGAAACACAATAAATGCCGTAACGTTAAGCATTAAAAGTTTCCCCCTATTGCACGGTTATCTGAGTTCTCACAGGCTCACAAACTCTTGAGTGTAAAACATATTGGATAATCGTCAATTATGAGTTAACGCTTGAGTAAAGTAGGGGTATACATCGCACTAGATATTTTCGTTTGATTCTTGAACTTGTTTTTAATAATCGGGTATTAGTGTTTTATTATTAGTCGTACTTTTTCGATAAAATTAACTTAGTCATTTAAAATCACATAAAACCAGAATTTGGAGGATATGTGGGGGGATAAGTATAGACTGTGTGCCATGTCATAATTCTAACTGGCCCTGGCTGCTGTCCTGGCGGTTGGGCCTGGTTTCCAAAATCATCTCACTGGCGAATTTGCGGCTGCTGCCCTGGTTCCACAGCTAGTACTCCACTGTAGATGCCGGAGTTGAAACTTCGTTACCAACGCCCCTTGGGAAGCAGCCACAATCCAATTTATATTCCTTTATCTGTTTTGACAGGTTCCTTCCTTATATAATTTTAGTTGAATAAGATCCATTTTTGGTTGCAGTGGATTCCCAACCTTCTGGCTCTGTTGAACCCCGGTGAGATCCTCAACAGACGATTGTGGAATCAGCATTTGTAAACTATCGATGTCTGTACTTCCGCTCCAATCACAGATTCGTTCCCCACGAGCTCGAATCACAGAAGAAAATGAAGAGGTTGGGGAGGGTCTGGGACGTCCCACAGAATTAAATGGGCGGAAGATGGTCAGAGGGCCGAGGGCTATGAGTACGAGAGCTCTATTAATATGGCCCCTGCCAGTAGGATGAGTTATGTGAACCGCTCTGCTCCTAGAGGTGGGATGATTTAATTTAGTTTCCAGCCAAAAATTAATTAGGAAATCCTTCTTCCCCTCGAAGCCCCCGTCTTTTCTCTGCTTCACCAAACATTAATTCTGACTCGTAACAAACAAACCATCGTTCAGAACTGACTGCTCAGCTCGGCCGCCGATACCAATGACGTCTTCAAGGAAGTGCCCGTTCAAACAGAGCGCTTAATTTTTTCCAGTGAATTGAATGATGAGGGCTTTTAGAAGATGGAGCGCCGTTGCTAGAAAAGCCATCGATTACTTGTTGTATAGAGAACGTCAAGAGCTCAGAGGCAGTCCAGCACGTATAAATAGTATTCCGCACAACTGCCCCCGATTATTGTGAGCTGCGAGTTAATCGTATCAGTTTTTCCTTTACGGTATCTTGAAACTCTATTCCGTGGTT
This sequence comes from Pachypeltis micranthus, assembly GCA_020466155.1. Lineage (NCBI taxonomy): Eukaryota > Metazoa > Arthropoda > Insecta > Hemiptera > Miridae > Pachypeltis > Pachypeltis micranthus. The sequence goes on from CM035769.1 coordinate 50,176,239, forward strand.
CTATCTGAGGCAGAAAGGCAGGAGCCGAATAGCCCTAGACTCATTGAGTGGGCGGTATTAATAATGTCTTGCGTTCCAATATCAAGCAATGTTTGCTTAGTAGGTTGTCCAGACCTTTACAATTCAATAACGCTATTGGCAATAATAATTTGCGACGAATGTCACTATACCTCGCTTTGATGAGATGATGAGATCTAAGGTGCTTACGAAGTAGAAAGGAAGCTACTTTATCGGCTGACCATTTGAGAAAGTGTTATTGTATGTACAGTCGTCTTGAAATACAAAATAAATAAAAGGGACTATTAAATGGAACTATTTCTAGAGAGTCAAGGTGAGAAATTAATATGAAAGAAAAAACCAACATACCACAGGTTAGGAAAGTACGGGTTTCGACGGATGACCAGAACAAACGTTACTCCACGTGCTCTAAACGTGCCTGTGCTCACCCATTAACTTGCGATGAATCCTACCATACACCAGCTCACCTCACCATAACCCCGCTATTGATGCTCTTAGTAACTTGCCTCGTTAGCGCTGTGCTAGTTCTCTCCCTCCAGGTACCAATCGTGCCTGGGAGTAATCCTGGCTTTCTTCGCCACAGAACCACATCTTCCTCCACTTCCCCTCGTCTCATCTGAGATTCTCAAGGTCGAGTGCCTCGTCTCGTTAGCTTCAACTGGTTGTATTTTTGTAGGAGACAGTTTCTCAAAACTGAAGGAGCACCTATTGTCAAATAAGTTCTTCTCCAAGTTCTCCGCAAAATTGCCGGGTAGAAGCCCAACCAGAGGGTTATTTATTTTTTCCAACTGTCGTCATTACTGTGACCTCTCTTCTTCCCTTTCCTCCTTTCGCAATTTGCAGTTTCCACCTTCGCTTTTTCTTCGTCTTCCTTTTCTTCTTATTTGTCGTCTCTCTCTTCCACCCATCACCGCAGCTCTTCGTCTCTCTTACTCTCTCTTTTCACTCTTCCCTTTGCAATGGGAACCTTCACTATAACGTCTGACTGTTTTATGGCTTATTTGTTTCTTCCAGCCCCCGCATCATCATCTTCCAACAGCCAACACGAGAACCGAGCCCCTCAACGCGTCTTCTGGTGGCTCATTGAAGTGTCTCCATTAATTTCGAGTTAATAGGATTCGAGCTCCCATCCGACGCCCAACTCCTGAAACACGTGAAAATTACAGCAATTAAAAACGGCCGTAAAGAAAGTTGAAACAATGCAATCTTCCGCGTCCTCTTCGTCTTCATCCTCCAACGAGCAATTGCGCTTCACTCGTCCGTCCGTCACCTCAGGATTGAATTTCTCGTAAAAGGCTAGTGTTGGAATTACTGGAAATCGATTCCCAGCGTCCGGTCCATCGGGTGTGGTTTGTTTTGATGACGCTGCCAACTCAACGGAAAATTTTCCTTCGCTTGGCACCCCACAATCGCCACTGTGCATGGTTTAACGAAGAATACACACACGCCAAAAATAGGTTTGCATTTCCAAATATCTTCCACTAATCGAAGCCTAACTTTTGTGCTCCAGAAATATCTTTGTGAAAATTTGGTAATGTTCATGAAGTAAAGTGTGCACGAACTAGTAGTACGGACTCACCTAACAGATACGTTAACTTTAATAAAGTGTTTCTTTTTTTTTGTTGGAAAAATCCTTAACGATTTACATTAAACTCGCAAGGTGTCTTCAAATGATGAATTCCTACACGTTGTTCTCCATAAATGTTTGGAAAAACTACTATTTCAAACGTCTCCGCGTTTTTCCCCATAAATGCATAATTGAATTTAATCAACGTGTTAACACACACTTGGTTTCAGATAAGAAATCAATCGATCCGACTTCTCGAGCTAAAACACTGTGATCTCCAAACAACCCTCGTCAATCAACGACAGTTCAATACTCTTGAGTCCTGCGGACACTAGGTTTACTCTTTCCATAGCTGACAACGTATTTCTGCGCCAGGCCCTTACGAGTTTGTTGTTCAATTTTTAGGGGAACGGCTGAACCTATTGAGCTCGTTCTCTTTCTGATTTTTTGTAGGCGCGCAAATGAAGTTATGAGTGATTTCCATCGATATGAAGTAATGGGGAGGAGAGGGAGGGATAATATGTACCGAAAACGAGGGGTTTTCGCTTTTTCCTCGAAAACGGCTTTAACGGTTTTGATCTTTTACTAATCAGTACTAAAGTGTTCGTTTCTACAAACGTACCTGTGAAAATTCGGCGTAGGTAGAAAAAATAGGTTTCGGCAACCGCATAATTGATCCATCAACTTTCCATTCTTTTTGGAATTGTGAGCATAGCAAACTCCCGTCAATCGGACATCGGGCAGATCAGTAAACGCACTCGTGGATACGTTCGCGTTACTTCAGTTCTGCCAAATGAAAGACGTCAGTTAAACATAGTGAGATACTGGCGTAGTGACTGCCTTGGCATTCCTTTTAAAATATTCACGTAAAACACTCATTGTTTTACTTATCTTGAAGTTTTCGGTGGACTTTATCCCAGAACTCGAAGCAGGAAGTAGGGGTTAGTCCTAGCGGCGAGGGATTGATTTTCATAGATCCACTAGGCACAACTAAGGTAATAAGCACACAAATAATCATTTATTTCAGTATTGTCTCTGGTTCTTCAAATCATGTGCTCCATCCCCCCCTGAACTGCTGCCAATATGAAGGTCGAGCGTTCAGTGTCTCAAGCTTGGCACCTTTAATACCTCCTCTGGGCAGTTGAAAAGGTTTTCTGGGACATACCTTCCATAGCATCCCTCTGCTGGAAATTATCATTGATGTTAAATGGAATCTAGCTCGGACCTTGTGAGATCATTGGGAGTGAACTTTGTTCATTTTTGTAAGAATTTATTCATTATCGTTGTGCTGATTTTAGTCCGTGCAATATCTAACAAATAAATACCTTAGTACTCCTGCACACGAGGAAGTGAAGCTTAGAAATGTTAACAAATCAATTATCTCTTTCAGACCGAACCGCAGTAGCGTAGCAGATTGACTGTCACTTTATGTACATGTTCATAATTGTTAAAATCCAGGGTTCCTTAGAAAATTTCATGAAATGGATTTTGGCGGAAAACACTAGTTTTATATTCAATTGAAACAACGAAATTCTGCTAGAAACCTCAAAAGGCTGCGATCAAAGTAAAAGGACAAGGGGCGTTTAATTTTAGTGCAGTGTGGGGATGATAGGGGATGGTAACAGGTAAGACGTTCTAAAGGAAAAGCATAAAAACGACGATACTCTCGTGCTCTGACAAAGAAAGCACCATTCCGTTTGAGTGAGTTCACATTTGTCACAGTTTTCTCTTCTTGAATTCTGCCTCCACTCGAGAAGACAACTTCCATTTTCGTTTCATATCTGCTTTGGACATAGTAGAGACGAATAAAAACGCGAAGAGCTGGAACTCTACGACCAGCCAATTCTGGCCAATGAGTCTGTTGAACGGGGGCCGACTATTAATCACTCGAGCCAATTGCCTTTCCGAGGGATCGATGGACAATTAAGAGCGACCGCTGGACGATTGACATAAAACATCCTTCGCTCACCAACCCATTTTTTCAGGGACGAATGAAGAAGTTGGCGAAACATCGATCTTGGTTATCGTTGTTCATTCCGGTGCGGGGTTTTTGTAGTCGCGCACGATGTAGACAAGACACAGCCGCAGTGCGCTAGAGTCGGCTGTAAACCTGCCGTTCCACTGGCGGTAATAGACTTTCCTGCCTTAATTGCCGAGTTTAACTATCAATTAAAGTGATGACTCCTGAAGAAGACTTTGCGACCTGAAATATTCTCCCCGTGCGCGTTCAAAAGTTTCTTTCGGCGACCTTCGTCAAAGCCGAATTGCCTCGGAGCGGACTACTAATGCGGGATAGGAGTTCCAGCTGTGTTAAGAGGAGTGGGCTGAATTGCTGAGTACTTACATCCCTGCCAACCGGAGTCTGAACCCTTGAGACGTATTTGTGGGTATTCTGAACTAGCTCCCAGTGGTTGTTACCAGGGAGTGGGAAAGGATGGCCAGCCGTTGAGGAGGGGTTTCTCCGCTCCCAGTGGTCCAAACCAAAGACGCAGAATTAATCATCGTAAATCTGTACTTGTATCCTGGAGGTCAGAGATCAGCTCCTAGGCTACAAATAGATTACAATTTAGATCACCAGGAGATATTGTGGAAAGCCAAAGATCAAAACGTGGTGACGTTATCTTTACCACACAGAATGTTTTGAAAATATACCGATTTGGTTTGTATCAGCTCCATCCTATCAGTTTTTGACGAATTAGAATTAGTGGACCTGACGACAATTTGCTAGAATTATTTTTAATTCGCGGGAAATTACTACATGTAACAGTAGTTATATGGGTTGGAAGAGGGGGGGGGACATATCGGTATACTTTCCTTGACTCACACGGTCCACGGTGTAATAAACAGAGCTCTCTCTACCCCAATGAGTGAGAAACACTGAAAACTGGAAATATCTGATGCGACACATCACACAACATTCCTTAGTCCCACATGCGTTCCATGATTTTTATATTCTACGTACCCGTTCATTCAGTAAAACTTGGTAGCTAAATGATCTACATAGAAACTGGAGGAATGAATTCGAAGAATGAAACGGTGGTAGTTTGTATTCCGGAATTTCTTGGTATTGCTCCTTATTATCTTATGAGCTATATTGAACTCTCATCGTATAGGTACTGTATTTGACTACCATTCTGATTTTTCTGATAGCAGGATTTGTAATGATCACTAAAATTTTCTGCGAAATCCTGGATACTGTTGTGCTGCTCTCGTCATTTTGCAACAGATGAGAATTTCATGGTACTGTTGTGTTATTTGGGACTATCCGTACAAAAAATTTAATCGAACTCGTTAATTTTTTTGAGAACAAAATGTGGATCACTATTGTTGGGTGCACGAATGGGGGAAGCTTGAAACTGAGAAATAAATTAACGTGGTGAGCGTGAATAAGGACTATGAGTATATACACTGAACAAGAGGACTCTAAATTCACGTGAACTGGTGGTTTGGGATACTAAGTGGAGAGAGAGAGAATTCAGTTGTGAGTAGCGTGCGACTTGAGAGACGAATAAGTTGGGAGAACTAGGAAGAAGACTATCGTTAGCGAGTGCTAATGAATGACTAAGTTGGGAGGAGCTGTCTGTTGAGAGTAGAGAAGTAAAGGAGGGGTAGGGCTGGAAAAGTATAGTTTTTGGAAAGTCCAGAAAAGGGAAAGATCCGTCGACAATTGGAAATAACTGAAGAGGTGGACTTTCCGTTGGTAAACAAAGGGGGTCGGTACTCAGGAAAACGATGACCTTCTATTAGGCCAAGTGAATCCCATTAGGTTCACAGATCATTTTCCCCAATGGTGTTTTTCTTACTCAAAATCCCTTGAAACATAATCTGAAGAAGCTTACAATTTGCAAGAAGAAAACTTACGTGTTTCACCGTGAAGAAAAAAAGTGAAAGAAAAGGTGTGCTCAAAATTTGAAATACGCGCTCGTGTTTTAAAGCGTCATTAACAAATTGCCCGTTCCTGATCGGCTTATCTCCCTGTTTTTGCTTAAAGTTGCAGGTTTTATGCGGATGTGTTGAGAATTTTCCGAGTACAAGCTGGTGGAGCACTCAATTGTTTTTGTAGTAAGTCACAATTCAACTCACTAGGAGACTGTAAGACGAATAGCAGCACGACGACAAATTTCAGAAGAAGTAATTTTACGGGGGTCGAGGGAAGTGTTGTCTGGTGTCTTGTATATTTGTCAGTCAATGAAAGAACGCGGAGTAGTTGAATTCGGGCTCCTTAGCAGCCCCGTGGGGGGATTATCTTGAAGCGGCAAGACCACAGCAGCCTCAACGACCCCCTCGTACGTTCTCTGAATAGCCGGGCGGTGCCACCAGGAGCCTTCTTGTCGAAACCAGGCTGACATGAGCCGGCCGCATTGTTGCCCTGAAAAGCGGCTCCAATTTGCTCTCAACTGTGATGACCGTCGGTTTCGAAGCCCAGAAAACCCCAAGTATTCGCTGGCAACCCCTCGCTACAATATAATTAGCACGCGCGGGTGAACCCTCTCAAGATCAGGAGGTTGGGAGCGCCAAGAGACCTCTCAAAGAGGAACCGCTCTTCCCTAGTTCTTCTGTCTTCATGGGAGAACGGAGCTCAGGATCCTCTCCCCTATCCGTCACCAGCCTCAGCCCCTTCGTTTCACCGCTGACACTAAGCTAATGTCTATTTTCATTTCTCGCTCAACTGGCAACAATCGTCGTCTGAGTGGGGCGAAACGAGCCTGGGTTGACAAATACTTTAACCTCACACAACTTTCCTAACCCTTAGGATGCTGCACCTGAAAATAAAAAGGGGGCTGAGAAAAATTGTATGATGCATCGCATCAGGTGTTTTTGAGTGAATTTGAGTAGATCGTACTGAAGAGGCGAGCAGCTTCCTCGTTGGTGGACCATGTGGCCGCTGGTGATGAGCAAATTGCTTGCCTCTTGTTGGACTCGATGTCCGCATAGACTCGCAACTTAATAAGCAGCCAGAAAGTTTCTGGCGCAACATTCCAGTTGAATGTTTTGGAACAGCCGTACCATGTCTCGGTCAATTTGAGCGATGCAGCCCCACAACCGCCCTTCATGAAAACTGAAAAGGACAATTTACGTTTTTGACTGACGTGGTGTAAAAAACTGTTCCTGATCTATCTGGAGTTGGTTTTTTACACCACCTCAGACCAAAATCTGACGAGTTGACCTATCAAAAAAAACTTCGCCAATTACTCCCAGTTTGCAGAGAAATAAACAACAGTCAAAATACAATTTTACCACGTCGTAAACCAACCGCTTGTCAACTACGCTTTGCCGGCATACGGTTCAAGGTATTCTACGGATCTTAATCACGCAAAAAATGCTGATTACAGATTTGTTTTAAAATCCTCGGAGGTAACAGTTGAAGTCTTATTCAAAGAACTTCAAATCTTGGATATTTACAACTTAATGCAAACAAAAACTCTCGTATTCACATATCAGCAATGTCTGGGTAGAAGAATAGAAAGAGTTAACGTTGGAACTGGAAGCGCGACGTAACGGTGGTGGTTCTACAATCCTTTTCAGTCAGGTGAAATGTCCAAAACAACGTTGTTTAACCTATGTGCATTAAGAGGTCATCCTTTAAATATGTCCTCTTACTGTAATTACCCACGTCAAGTGACTATGATTTAAATGAAAAAAACTGATATTAATGTAAGGAACATGTGCATTTGTAGCTGATGAGAAAGCATAATAACTCGTGTTTTGGCACTCGGCAAATTTACCGAAAACAACTGTGACAATTTATATTAAACTTTTAAATTTTCTTCGTCACTACCTAACCCGTTCTATGTACGAACGTCTGTGTTAAAATTCGCCGAACCAAAACGGTAGAAATGCAAACATATTGCTGAGTAGGCAAGTTTAACTATATTCCAAATGGAATTTTTGTGCGAAAGAACGGATTTTTTAGACCACGTTGAAGGCCAAATATGGCCTGGACGGACATTGCCGATTTGGAATGTAAAGTGTCAAATTTTGAGGTGGTGTAAAAAACTGTTCCTGATTGAAAAAATTGGCGTATTTAGAGTGAACAATAAACCAGTAGTGCTGGTAGTCTAATGTGCAAGCTATACGATGAATGTTTAACACTGGGTAACGTATAAGAGCAACGCAATACATTCTGGAACGTTAACCACCAGTTCCTCGCTCGGTCGTTGATTTCTAACAGGTTCACCTAAATTGAGTTTAAAAACATCCTGGATTAGCTGCGGAGAGGTGAAAATAGCTGTGTGTGGAGCTGAAGAAAGTTGAATGGCGCACTTTGCGAGATTATAATTGATTTATTTATTTTCTTACTCCTCTGAGTAGCGGAAAGTAATAGAAACTGTTGACAAATAAAACTTCTTCAATGAAGAGACTAACACAACTCAAATCGTCCGACTACAAATCCAGTTGCTACGGAACGTGTAATTAACGAAAGGATAAAGTACGGAAATGGTTAGTTTGTTGTGAGAATGAGCGATGAGAGAAGATCAAGAGGTGGCGAGGGGTGGACTCTTGACGGTGGTCACAGGAGGAGGAGGGAGCAAGATTCAAGCAACGAAAGGACGCGTCAACGACTGCAACCGCATTCACAGCAGAGATTCAACAGCCCGAAACTACATTGGGACGTGGTCAATCTTAACCAGTACCCAGGTTAGCAGTGCTGCCCCTATCGCCTCCCTATCTTCCCTACACATCCGATAAAAGTTACCACTAAGCAGACGCTCTGATAAGCTGCGAGGATTCAGCCTCAATTGTTCGTTCTAGACAGAAGACAACTGGCACATCAGCCCACGAAGCACTTCTGTGACTAGTTGTTATGGAGGGAGACCTTAAGTACAAAGTGTTGGGGTACACGCGATTCAACAAAGAAAAAACGTCCTCTGTGTGTACACAGTATTCAATTTAGTGCTATTTGTATGAGTTTTGTTGGACTGTGCACATGTATCAGTCGCAGGAAACATCCCCCTCCGTCTTCCCATGTGCATTTCTTGAGAACTCTAAGCTTTCGAAGAAAGCTCTCATGCTGGGGGAAGGCAGTCAACATGTACAAATGTATCAACACATGTACAAATTTGATTAATGGTGTTGTGTATATTGGTCCAGGTATGGCGCTGGTAGATGTTATCCAAGTGTGACTGCCAGGTGTGATGCTAGTAGACGTGGTTTTACAGCGACTTTCGGGATACTGCGACCCGACGAGAGTGCTGTATGCGCAGTAATTACGTTATACATTCTATATAAGCCGTTTTAACGAGGCACGTGGTGAGGCGACGGTGATTGGAAATGGAATGAAATAAAATGGCGCATGGAATTGGTGATGGCTAGTGTGCTGACGCCATTCACATCAAAACGAAATAAAATAAAACACTTCAATAGAGTACATAATTGTTGTAGCTGCCTGAACAAATGGTTTGTGTAATATTGGATGTCCAGGGAGATGACTGTGGAAAATTGGCTTCATGTGTGCTTCGGCCTTGTAGTTAATAGCTCACCTAGTACCATAGTGAATTAGATAGTAAGAAGACAACATTAATACTTGCTGAACTGGCCAGGTATCGAATTTATTGTTAGCATGTTATGAAAAACTGTCATTTCGTTTCACTGCCTCCAGTAAGGAGTTCTCTGCAATCTGGACTTTCTCTACTCTTCTTATTCTTAGTTTGAAGTCTAGTGTTCCTGTTCTCTTGTTATTTGTCATTCGTCTTGCATCACATCTCATAAAGTTTCACACTTCTACAATTATCATTTTTGGGGGTGCTGTGGGGCACGATCGTTTCTCTTGCTCGATACCGACACTCAATCCCCCTTCCTACTGGTTATACCCTATCCACTGCACTGTGGCGTACTCTGTTTGCTGACGCTGAACTGCCGCTTCTCTCTCGTTTCCAAGCTCTACCACTCACATAACCCGCGCAGCTGCCGGTCAAGAAGTACCCACATCCACCTTCACCAAAGGAAGGACTGTGCACTTGAAGATGCTTAGCACCCAGAAGCCTCGTCATCGTGAGAACATGATCTTTCTGCAATGGGGATTGATGTTACGGGCAAGTGGAAACCGGAGAACGGACCGAGATGGCTAAATCCACTTTGAGAACGCCACACCTGCCAAGGCGAAGTCCAGAGACGAAGTATAGCAGGTAGGTTGCAAGGGCTCCAGATTGTGTTGGATGGAGAGGCTATCAAGCGGAGCGGATCAGTTTTCTTGGAACTACACTATCATCAAGCAAGGCACCTTTAATTATATTATCCGACCTAAAGGAACCTATCTACAACAATCCTGACGTATACCACCGGTTTATTTATTTATTTTTCGTTTCATTGCAATTAATATTGTCAGTGCATTACAAATTTACACATAAAGATCGTAGTTCCACAATGCTAAGCCACTGCTAAAATAAGTGGACGCTAAACGCACCGGTAGTCATAAAACAAGCCATTAAAATGACAATATTGAAGCAGTTTATCGGTAAATTGTAGGTTAGAAAATTGTAAGCATTCAGGAGGTAATTTGTGGAACCTACTGGCGTTGCAGTTCTCGGTGGGCCCAGAATTCACGTCGCTCCGCTGCCTCAACAAGAGCGGCAATTGGTAGAAGACGTCTTGAACAGCTTCCTTGGCTTCAGCGGCTACTACATTGAGCCTGTCAGTCACGTTCATCCCAAAGCCGAACGCCAATTCTACATCAGCCCGCAGGTTAATGCTCAACTTGTTACTCTGACCGAGAAGATCCTTCCACTCTCCATTTACTACTTCAGAATTATGAAGTACGAGCTATAAGTATCTCAGAATCTAATAACTGAACCGCAGCATCACACCACTTTCCTCAACTACTGTAAATCCGACGATATCCTGTATATAAGAGCATTTCTACGAAAACGTGAACGCTGAACAAAATGTAGGTGCTAGTTTTCTGAAAGCACTACGTAAAATGTGAAAAATGATCATTTAATCAGTGGATGGTTACAGAAATTGATGTAAACTAAATGTGGGTGTAGGTTGATCGAATTCAACCCGAAAATTCGTTGCGGTATTTTGAGTTTGTTTGTCTAGAAAATGATGTGATGGGGCACATTTGTACAGAAAAATATACGGGTATGTACTATTTAAAGGCCCTTTGTGAATTAGTCGCTTTTTGGATAAATACGAAACACCCTCCATTTTGATACATTTTGGTTCCTAATTCGCGTCTACAAAGTATCACCCACTAAAGGAAAAAAGAACTTGGCCGTCCTCCCGCCAATCTAACTATAGACACTCGTGCTTTTACTAAGCTCACTGTAAAAGAAACGTTAAAGCCTTCGAAAAAAACTTCTTCCAGCCGACGGTTTATTTGTTTCACTCACATTCGTAAAGTTTAAGTTGTTTTGTATTTAATAAACGTGCTCGTCTTCTTTACTGCTTTAGATTTAGTACAAAAAAGGAGTCACTGCACCCAGCAGATGTCAGCGTACTTCCTATGGACCTGTGTTATCAATATGTTGGGGCACACAACTGATCGAATGACTTGTTTAGGTTCATTCAAGACAACCACAGGCTGAGTGCAGGGAGAGTCAATCAAGCGTTGTCCCACCACCTCGACGAAGAGATGCAGGAGTTTTGCCAACAAATATCTATTTTGGAGGATAAATTCGTTACTGGGAGCGTCACTTTGTCATCCATGTGGTCCGACTTGCAGCCGTTCCACGGCAAAATGGAAACCCTCCAACAGATCGTGTTATGCTCCGAAGAGACGAGAGGAGGCGCCACTTTGAACGCCCTCCACGAGACAATCACTTATACGATGGCAGATCCACGGGCTCAGCAAATGTTCTGCAGAGCCGTCAAAGCTGCCAGTGCACCGTTTTTCGAATCCCTCGAGTTTTGGATATACAAGGGGGTCGTCAACGACCCATTCGACGAGTTCATGATTGTGGAGAAGACGACCAAACGAGATCCGTATCAGTGGGACGGCATCTTCGCCGTCGACTACGACTGCGTTCCACGCTTCTTGAACAAAAGCATCGCTCGAATTTACAGCGCTGGCAAGTACTTGGACGCCATTCGTAATAGTTTGAGTTTTGAGGAAGAGGCGCCGTTCATGACGCCAGAGAAACTCCAATACGATTTTTTCGATTCTTCGTATTTGGACCAAGTACGAATTGCTCACGAGTACGCCAACGCGTTGATCCTCCGCCTGCTGGTCGTCGACAGCGACATCCTCGGGAAGCTCAGGACAGCCAAAGCAGTTTTCTGTTTGGAATTTGGCGACATTTTCAACAACATAATCGACAACTGTCAGGAAGAGCTCAAGAAACCTGCGCATAGAGTGTGTCACTCGCATCTACCGTCGCTCGTTCAGTTTAGTCTAATGAGCTCCTCTGTCAAATCCCTCCCTCACATCCAGGACATCACTGTTCAAATGGAGAAACGAACTCTTTTAACGCAAACCCTAAATCCGTCGCTCGCTTTCCAAAAAGCGTACGAAAACCAACTCGCGCTCGAAGCCTTGACCCTTAAAATCCTCAGCAAATGGCCCGACTGCCTCATTTTACACGAAAAAGCTTCCAAGTGTTACCAAATGCTGTTTCGACACTTGTTCCACATCAAACTTGTACTTCAGAAAGTAGCTCAGACGCATCTGAGATGCCTCAGCAAAAACCAAGGGGTTTTGAAGCACTGCATGTTGACGTTCTTGTCAGGCTGTTTGTCGTTCATGGCGCAGGGGACAATAGAAAAATATTGGTGTGAGTTCGAGAAACGAGCGAGTGCCGCAAATTCCATCGAAGAGCTTCGCAACATCCACGACGACTTCTTGTACAAAGTGATGACTCGGACACTCCTCACATCATCAGACCTGTACGTAAAATTTAAGACGACTCTAGATGTCTGTTGCAGCTTTGCAGCGGATTTATCGGAAACGCACGACGGTCCATTTTCTAACTCCGTCGAGGAGCTGATAACTGGAGCGAACGAAGCACATTTACCGGGTATAGAGAAGTTTATCGCACTTCTGCGACCTACTTACGACTATACCAGCTCTTCTAGGATGTCAATGAACTCTTTGACAGAGAGCTCACTGGGCAACACCTCGATCACTTGATTTGCGAAGCAGACAAACTAGTTAGTAGTCCTTGGCCATAAATGGTGCACATTTAACAGCTATTAAAATTGAGTTACCACGCAACTTTCCTCAGACCTACCTACGTTCAACTGTTTTTATCGCTCTACCAGCTGATCCAATTTGTTGTTCATTCGGCTCTGTTAATTATGAACTTGGCAGAACTTTCCGCGCAGGTGAGCAAAAGGAAAAGAAAAACAGTGGTTTGTGTACATTTATTGTATAATGAACTCTGGAGGACACTTCCAGCCCCCTTAGATCAAGAATCATAGCAATGTAACATGAAACATCTGTTTAAAATCTACTCGTTTTCTTCCTACTTTGTTGAGCTGAAGGGGTTAGAACAATCGAGTTGACTGCTTCATAAATCGTTTTTGCACTGATTCCTCAATTATGGTCGTGGCATAAGTAGGAGCAACTCACTAAATTAACGTAACATTAAACATCACCAGTTTCGACGTTGAATTCTTGTTTAAGATGTAACAAATTCATATAAACTGGGCGACATATTACTAAGAATGGTTCTACGTGAGGTGGGAATAAGGAAGTTGCGTGATGCGCTGAACAAGACATTCTGAGAGTGGCCAACAACTTGGCAAAAGAAAATATGTGAGCTCAGGAAATGAAATTTATGTTGGAAGTGAAACAGGTTTTGAGTAAAGGAAACGTCGTCATTTGGAGCCAGTTCTCCTTCTGTCCTCTCATTGTCACTCAATGCCCTGCAGATGGCAATTTTATCTCGCGGCAGTCAGAAAGAAGCTGCGGAATCCCTTCAGTCAACGACACTCGTTTAAGCTGCTAAATGGTGGCCATTAGCTCCAACTTCTACTGCGTGTTTGGTTGACAAGAGGTGGTTGTGGGATTCAGGATCGTAATAACCTTGTAAGGCGCAGCTCCCCGCCAGTCTCCTGTTCTAGTCATGAGCCCCCCCCCTCCCATCACCCGACTACTCTCCCTTCAACCCTCTTCCTCCTATCGATCGCCACCTCGAGGTGCGAGGAATACTAAATAGCTCGGTAATTAAATCGGACAAAGCTGACTAAATAAGTGTCACCTCGTGTCGCGCTCGGGGGCTTATAATGAGGAGAAGGGGAAGGGAGTGGAGCTCCCATTTAAATTCAAATACCTACAGGGGCCTGAACACGAATGAAAAGCCTGGAGGAGGAGACACGAGGGCCCAAGGGAGAAGACGTATCGGCTGTCTCTGCTCTCTGGTCGCCCCCTCGCGAACCACCGGAACTGCCCTCCGCTCGCGTTAATTGATTCCGCAAGGTTCGTGTGGTGAAGCGCAATCACCGATCAACCTTCACCACCACCAGGACTCATACTCTCTTTGGTCCATCTGATCAACCTCATCAAGAATTTCCCCATGCTCGCTATCCCATAGAATCAAACTCCTCAACGCAAGCATCGTATCCAGGATCCATCCACAAAAAAATCACTGAAGAGTAAAACTAATAATGATTAAAAGCATACATAATTTCAATAATAGTAGCGATATATTTGCGCTAATGAAGAGAGATAAAAAGAGAGGGGGAAAGTTTAATGGAGAGAAAAAAAAGACAGTTGAAGGCAAAAAACAGTGGGAGGCATCACACCACTTTCCTCAGCTTTTCAGAGCTGCTAACTCTCTCGTTGTCACTCAGTTCGTTTGAACTTGATGAAAGATAACTTCACGTTTCAAGTACAAAATGATAACGCTTACAGTTCTGAAATTTATTGGGCATCTACTACTTGTACCACGACCTTCATTTAAAAACAGTTATATAGATCATTGATGCGGTTTGTTATCACAGCTCTGGGATTACGGGAAGAAAACTGCGATAAAAGCAAACAAAAACGACGTGTGTTTGAATTCTGGAATTTCCGTGGTTGCCCTCGATTATTATCATTCAACGTCCGTCGCATAGGTAGGTATATTTCCTTATTACTTGACTTGACTGTTCCTGAACCCTCGAAGAGGGATATATCAGTCTTCCATCGTATAGGGAGTTCTGGGAGAACGCTAGTGTCATATGTGCGAGATTTATAATGAACAAGCTGCTGTCTCGTCATTTTTCTACGAGTGAGAATTTTACAGTACTGAAAGCCCTTGAAACGTAAATATTTGAAGAAAACTCGAAATTAAATCCCGCGCGGAATCCATTTTTATCGCTCAAGCAACTAATTTAACCACCGATGTTTCACCATACACCTTAACGTTTGCGTTTTATATAACCACCGATGTTTCACCATACACCTTAACGTTTGCGTTTTATATAAAAAGTGTTCCTGCTGAGTTGAGCAGTTCGTCACTAAGTGGAAATTTGCTCTTTAAGAGGGGGCGACGGCGATCGTTAGACCACTCAGCCCTCTTTCCATATTAGGCAAAACGTCAGAGCTTTTGGCCGCAAACTAGGCTGACAATATGGACGTACTAAAAGAAAGTCCAAGCTGGACGTAAATGTTGAAATCTGCCGTTTCCCTAGAGGCAGCGGCTAAGTACATGGTAGCAGTTCTCATTGACATCAGAGGAGCGTTTGATGGCCAGCGCACCTCAATGTACTTAAAGGTTACCAGAGGTTACCTGAGAACTGCAATTATCGAATGCAGACGCGTGCCAGTCGGGAGAACGACTCATGCGGGGTGTGCACAGGCTTCGAAGGTCTTCTCAGGAGCTTCATGGAAACTGTGCTGATCCGTGCACAGTCGGTCCACCAAGTCGAGGCAAAAGCCCATCAAGTGCTCAGAATCGTCACTTAATAGTGCGATCACGTCAAGCTGCTGGGGACTGAGGAAACACCAAAGGGAACTTCAAGGTTAAATTTAATAGCCAACGCACCCACAGTTTCCTTCCTGAGAAGCAAGTCAAGTACTTAGAAGTCAATGTAGGTGAGAGCTGGGTGTGTATTGCCATGACACACTCAAACTAAAGAGTCGATCAAACGAGAGTACTGGCTCAACCCCAGAGAACTGCGCGCCATGCCAGCATTATGTTCGGAGCTTCTCCTGCTCGGGGCTGAACTCCGTATGGACTTTTCCACTGAACGAATAATAATAATAATAGTATGACAATATAACGTGGTCACAGTCGATCTCTACCTTTGAAACTTGCCATCCAAGTAAATAGTTAGATCAAGTAGGGAATTAGATTAAAAACTCCTCCCACACGGAATCCGTACCCCAGAGGCATCCCGTACCTTTACAGGTATGGTTTCTATGGATGCTGAGCGAGAGCCTGGGACTATGCACTTAACTCTCTTATGAGTTTGTCCTCTTCATAAGAAAACAAACCTTCTCATGCCCCCACTTTCATTGAAAACCCAGCGAGTGGCTAATTGATGGCACTGTCAACTCGCTTTTATTTCGTTGTGATTAGTATTTCTGGAATTATGTGGGTAACAACGTTAGTAAAGCAACGACGTTCATTTGAACTACGGAATTCCTGATGTTGCTCCTGATTACTTAGTGATCGACCATTATTAAAATTGCATTTATCATCCTGACTTTTTTTATATTTCGCTGGCTAGTTCTGTCTAGCGAGATTTATGAGGAAAAAAAATGCGCGAAAATACTAGTTTATTGTGCTACGTTCTCCACGAATAGTCCGAGTTGGTTCAGACGATCTCTCTCAATCACAGACACACAAATGGCGTTTTCGGACTTACAAGCCACTGAAACGCTAACGCCCGAAGAAAAGCAACATTTTTGCAGCCAATCAGGTATATTGTTTCCTAACTCCGTAGAGCTAAGCTAATCACGAGCTGCACTAAAATCGATTTTCGCCGAAAGTTTTGATAGTTTTTGTGCTACTCGCGTTATTTTCCATCGACAGAAAATCCCCTACTAACGTTAACGTATCATTTGGAACCATCAACACACAAAATGAAATCAAAATCGGTAGTCGCTTTTAGGAAAAAATATGTTTTGATTACTAAAATAATAGTTACCGTTAGATCTATTTTACTCATACCCCCAAGTTGGTCTAAAGGCTTTTGAGCTGATTTGGTTCAGCTGGTTTTCTCTCAATCGTGATAATATAACATTTTCTCAATGGTATTTTTGAATTCAGAAACATAATTATCCGCATCACACAACTTTCCGTAGCTCTACACGAGTGGTTTTCATGGCTTTTGCTACTAATTCAATGTATTTTTCACTGAGTTCGTTTGAATTTGGTGAAACACCACTTCACGGTGGCAGAAAGCAGTAGAACGTACACCTCCGTAATTTATTGGGCTGCTCACACTCATGCCCAGACTATTATTGTCTCTATGAGTACAATTCGTACACAAATAATTAATGTGGCCGTAAATACGATGTTTTTGAAAGTTATCAGGTTAGGGTTTTGGTAGTTACCTGTTGAAATGGTAAGTGAAACGGCAGAGGTAGGAAATTTCTGGAGTAGCCCTACATATCTTATGAGCGTCATTCACAACTCATCGTATAGGTACTTGATGGAACTACCACCTGCATTTTTCTGAAGATTCTCTATCTTTTGAGCGGAGTTGAAAACGCAGATGCTTCGATGTTCTTGTTGGGTCGTCAATAGTTCAAATTGTTGGCCACTCCTAGGGGAATGGCTCAACGACGCTTTAGTAGGCGAGTGAAGGGTCGTTCAAACGGGGAAAAGATTTCACAGGAACTAAACCCAAAAAACTCCGTTGCTCCGACCACTTCGTGATTTCGATGTGCCCGTTTTATGACACCTTCTGACTAATTCAGTTAGTGAGGCCCGTTGGCGCGCGTTAGCAGCTTAGAATTTTATGCCCCGCCTGCGATTGACAAGGAATTTATTGATTGAGATGTCAGGAGAGGAGACAGAGGAGACGACTGGAAAGCGAATGAGGGACGTGACATCCGTCATAAAGCGTCTAATTGAGCGGAGAAGAACGTGGACTGAGGCACCAAACGCTCCAAGACGTTTGCCAAATATTAATTAAAACGGCTCCCGGAAATTTCCGATCCGGGTTTTTCCTCGTCATTTTCCCCTTTCGATTCTCCCAATGAATCAAACGAATCCAACGTCCTGTTCAACGAAGCCAGTGGCTCGTTCATGTCCAAGTATCTGGTGAGACGCATTACACAGTTTTCCTCAGCCTGAGTTGTTACCTCTGTAGCAGCTAATCCAGTTCGTTTAGAGAGAAATACTTAGCGTTCCACAATTTATTGCGTTGGTTCTACTCATTCCACGACGTGAGTTAAAACAGCGTATAGGTAATTTGTGCCAAGGTTGTGGGAAGGCTCGTGTTTATTGTTCTGGAGTGATAGGGCGAACAGGTCCTATTCCTTAACACACTTAAGAGAGTTACTTTAATCGCAAGTCGGAGTATTGCGGATCCACTATCATGCAAGAGCCCAGGCACTCGCTCAGCATCCACAGAACCCAAATGAGAGGAGGTGCGGCACGTTGACATTTAGCCAGTCACCTGGAGGAGAGCAGTTGCTCGTGTGTCACCACATAGAGGTATGACCGTGGTGAATCTGTACCATCAAGGAGGAGTTTGTAATTTGGTTTCCCGCCTGATCTAACGGTTTACTCGGGTGGCAAGTTTCAAAGGGACCGCGTTTCAGTGGCCACGTTTTTTGTCATTTTGCTTAGTAGCAGTCAGAGCTGGAACGTGCTGCTCTTTCAAAAATCGTCGCTTACTGTTGTAGTAAATGCAGGGAGGCAGCACATGGTTGCGCTTGGTATCTTGTTTCCTCCGAATCAGAGGCGCAAGACGTGCAGGATGAGAGAAAAGAAGTGGAGCCGTGCATCGATGATGCAGTGGATAAGTCTATACTCATGTTTCTATGGATGGTGTAGGCCTTGAAGAGGAGCGCAGTTCTCTGGGGTTGGGCTAGTACTCTCCTTTGATTGACTGTGAGTTTGCTACCCCAGACTAAGTTAATGGCTAGACTTTAAATATCTGATGCAAAGCCACACACAACTTTCTTCAGCCGCACATACATTCAATGATGCCCACAGCAATGTTTCACCCATTTCATTTAAACTTTGGAATTTATTGAGCTCATGTACTCATTCCACGACGCTATGTTCAAGTGCCCAACATAATCTTCTAGTACTGACGGGAGACACGGGCAAAACATGGGGTTTCATCATCCTCAACTCTTCATACGTCTCGTGCCTTTCGTTCATTAAACTCGCTCAAAGAACCGGAACCCGAAATATGTGGGGGTCGTATCAAACAAAAAATGAACTCATTTCATTATTGTCGTATCGACTCGTTTTATACCCCCATCTGCTACATCAACATTTAGGGCTATCATTCATTAACATTGTAAGCTCTAAAACAGAAAACAGGAATGATTTCAAAGAGGGAATGTCAGGGAACAGTGATGTCGAGATGTAGTTACACTTACACACTCGCTACGTTTAGAATGCCAGTTACAGTCCATCAAACAAGCGACTAACTGCACTGTCTAACATTTCGACAGGCACAACTCACCTCAAAGCTACAAGTTGTGAGACATTTGTGTTGTCTATCAAGCGAAAAGGTGTCGATTTGAAGAAATAACGCAGATTAAGGATTTTCTATTAAAAAGGAGAAAACGTGTTACATTACATTTGATCGCCCTCCATCAAACACCTTCGACCGAAAGTATAAAGCGAAAATAAACAGAGAAAGAGCACATCAGAGTGGTCGATATCACAAGAGAAGGGCACCTCGAGCCAATACATTTTATTACTACCGCGACCGCTTGAGGTGAATGAGGCAGGAGGCGGAGCGTTGAGGCTGTAGTTGCCTCACTCAGGGGATTGTTACGCTTCACATTGTCAACCATGTAACTACTTACTACCTCTAGGGGAACAATGTAGTCTTCAGGCTGCCCAACATCTGCTAACACAGCACGTTCGAAACAACACAATCCACAGGACTACATGTCTACGCTTGGCCTACAGTTTCAACTTGCTAAACCTTCTTGATGACTACGATTGAAGTTCGCAACACCATCTTGGAACAAGAACGCCTTCACTAACACCTTTCAAGTACACACCCCACCATCTTCAGTGCTGCTTCGCTTGCTGTCAAGGGAAACCCCTCTTCTTCCTGATTACAGAAGCACACTATGCATTGCAATCCCATCTGACTACAACACAATCTTCAATGGCACATACTATGCCTGTCCAGGATCAAAAACCCATCTTGGACGCTCCCTGTTAGGCAACAGCCGCTTTTCCGGTAAAAAATCATTTTACTATCTCTTATGATGCACTGCTACCTTCTGTTCTAATCTTCAATTTTCAGGTTCACACTGGCACCTTTTGGATAGGGAAGCTCTTTGCAGTACACCTTCAGGGCTACATTACTCCACTATAAAGAGCCCCACTATTTAAAGCAAGCCTCGACCTCCAGGGCTGAAATACCAGCTTTGAGACCTCCCTGACAGCTCCACTAAAACAAGACCTGATCCACCCCACCATATCCCCCCCCCCCATCTTCTAGATCAAAGCACCACAATGCCATGTCCAAGGCCAAATCCATTTAATGGTCCTCTTTTAAAGCACTACCTCATCTTTTAGGCTGCACTGCTGCCTTCAGTACCAATCCTTTATTTTCTTGACTACAACAGCATTAGTAACCATACTGTTGGATAGTAATGCCCTTTTTAGTACACCTCCACCTTCTGGGCCAAAATTCCCACCATAGAGGTTCGATGTGTGTGCTTGTTTTAATCCAGGGAATGCCATCTTCAGTTCCATAACTACAGTCAGTTTGTAGTGCAACTCCACATTCAGGGCTACAACACATTGTTCTGGACTCCGCAGCAGCAGTGTATTACAGGCTACGCCAAGATCTGGCGATTGCTGACACACAAAGGCACGATCAAGGAGGTGGTACCGCGTACGCAACTGAGAAGGAAGACACTTTTCCATCACTGTTGGTTGCTAAGCCTGTCTTTTGTGGTATCAAGTTCTCTTCCTGCATTTCATTATATTATTAAAGTAAATTCTTCCAAGTTTCATTTCCCTTAACGCCTCTTCTGCTTGGAAATGCATCATCACTAACTGCACTTGGCTGCTTCACTCCTATAATTTATCAGTGGCTCCACAGATGACGCCTGCCAGCAACTTTTATAATACTCTCTACAGAGTTCCTTTGTGATGCTCCATCACCTTTCTTCTACTCCTACACAGCCTGAGTAGCTTATAGTATCCAGTAATTCACTACTGCAATGTTAAGGGCAGCAGTACAATCTTTAGTGTTCCACCACCATCTTCTTGATTGCAATTCCTCATTTAAGTTCACATCCACAGCATTTGTACTGTGATGCCCTTAACAGTTTCATAATAACAACTCTTTGCAGTGATTCCGCCCTCAGGGCTGGATGTACAGAGTCTAACTCCCATCTTCTTGAGCACACTACCCAAACGCTATATGGGGATTGCGACCTATTTTCAGTACCATCTTGAGCACTGTGTTTTGTAACAGAACACCATTTTCCGTACCATATCACAACCTTCAGCCACTGTTACACAAGGAAACTATCGTAAATTATTTGTTTGTCCAACTTAATGCAGGTCTGGGAGTGAGGAGTTGCTCTGGTGTAGAGTCCACACCTCAGGCTGTGGAGTCAACAGACCACACATGAACCACACTTTTGGTCATTCTGTCTTTAGCTTCTCTCCAACTTGCGATGAGAATCACCTCTTCTAATTATAAATGGTGCCACAACAATTGAGCATTTCAAACTCCCACTGGGCATTCATGGGCCTAGCAGCTACCCACCAGTGGTAAAGCTGCCATATCACACTACAGACCAACTTGACACAACGTACTGCTAAATAATCTATAATATTGTATCTACTTCACAATCACTCAAGAGTTTGAGTAAGTGCAATAATGGCAACTACAAACACATCCAGCCATTGAAAAGCACCTGTTTTGCCAGAGCACAGCTCTGCACCAGCGATTTATCCTGCACCCACGATGTCCGTGTTGATGGCACAAGCGTTATAGGAGTCTGATGCACCTGGTTTGCCTCTGACAGCACACAACAGCTCTGGTATTGTTTAACTACAGATATTATTAACTATAGCAGAGCAACCAGAGGCAGTTTCAATTGATCAAAGTTGTGAAGCAAAGAGCATGCCAGGGGGTGTGTCATCCAACATTTCCAGAAAGTACTGGCATCTCCTGAGGAGGATACAATTAGGTACGCCAAGAAATCATACTGACCACTATATGGTACTGCTGGGGCCCTAACAAGTCTCGCGTAAGAAGGTGCTCACACGAGTTTCACAATAGAGAGAAAATACAGAACCTAGAGTGCGCGTGCACAGTGCGTTCCCTCTCAAGTGACCACTGAGGCCACCTTCTGTCCCATTCACCTTAAACGCACAAATGCAGCAACAAACGTAAAAATGAATATGAGGGTTTTCTTTTCAAAATGGTCTAAATTGTGTAGGTTAAATATGAAGACAAGCTATTCAACGAGTCTACGGCGTTTTCTACAATCGTTCTACCGCTGCGCTGACGTCCCAGTATTTTTTCACCGCGTCAAGCAATTTTTGTCAGAAGTATAAAAATAAGTCTATCAAACTGCTTGCTCTCGCGTGAAAAACAAATATTGTTGTTCAGCGGCGGCAAAACTAAAGGCACTAATGGAGGTCTTCTCATGTACTGCGTGAACATTTACACAAAATCAAATGACAAATAAAAACAACTTGATATGAAGCTAAATTAGGAGTAGGCTGCAGTCACATTGGAGCTCGAGGGAAGTAATGTGGAGTGTTAGTGCGATGTTGATACACGTTGGACAAGCTCATGTTTCATCGGGGCGTGCCCAATTCTGTAGCACCTCTGAATAAATTCAACTAACACGCAGCGTATTTTCAAACTTATATGCCTGGGATAAGGAGGAGGTATGCAAGTTGCACTTCCAAGAGAGTCTCACACACCAAATTCATTCCACAAGACAACAGAAAGCTCAAGAGGTGTGATTCAGTGTGTAGTGGACCTGAGAAGGGTGGAACACTTAAGTCACTGAATTCAAGCTAAAAGGAACTATGTTACAACCATTGTCTTCCAGTATTGACTAATGGGGCAACCATACGGTGATGGTGGCGTGTTTTTCTTCTCCCTGGTGTTTGTGGTACAACTTCACTGAGGGCTTTTTTGCCATAATTCCTTCAGCTTTCTAATGGAGCCATATGCTACTATTCTACTCCTCTACGTTTTTTAGATAAAGTATAGATTGTGCAAAAGTATCAGACTTCCAGCTGTCGCGGCTCTCGAATACCCTGCTGATAACAGTGAATGGTGAAGCTTCCCTACTGGCTTGAGGTTCAGCTTCAGGCACGTAGAGAACGCACACTCCATGCTGTCTCCACAGTGTACTGCCTGAAACAGCTGCAAAAGAAGTCTTGCGTCTTTCAAACCTTGTGAAGGAAGTAGTAAGTAGGAGCTTCTGTGCTCAAACACGAAACGGGCGACGTAAAAACTGACCTTAGCGATGAAAGAGGTGATCCACCTCCACATGCTACTATTCGAAACCCGTTACCCCATCTTTACCTCTAGACCCTTCTCACGGAAAGCCTTCGACACATCAAGACCATCAGCTTGACTGTGCAGTAGTAGCAAGCCACCAAATGGTGGTCGCTGCGTTAAAAGGCCATTAGCCACCACTATTTCAAATTCTTCAAAGGCTAATGGCAGATTATTTATCTCTCAGAGTAGACTAGTAGGATAGTCTATGGCAGACGTTACAATGATTGTCTATAGTTTAAAGAATTACGACAGCCAAACGCTTATGGTTAATCAGCTGACGTCTAGTGTCAAGTCGACTAGTAGAATCCACCCGACACCTTCCAGTCTCGTATGTAGGGTAGCCCTCTTTGGCATGATCTTCTGGTAGGAAAGCCCAAAGCTGATTGCACAATAGGAAGTACTTGTCTTTTGTTTAAACGCTAGAACACACTTTTATTTTGCCTATCACTCAAAACGATTAGGAAAGCTGAAAATTGCACAGCAGAATACTTGTGTCCCACCCTACACTGGCCACGTAGTCCAAGAATCGCCGCCCAGAATTGTCTGCAGGAGTTGAATTGAACTGGAGTTGTTTTCCAGGGTCAACTAATAGAACAATGCAAAGCTGATCGTAGAGTATTTGCCTTCTGGTCTAGCTTTGTAGGGCAGCCCTGGTAATGTGTTCTAGTGAAGAGTTCTAGACTGGTAGGAGGATAGATCCACCCAATGCTGACTGCAGAATGGGTTGCTTACAATCCGGGTCCGTGGAGTAGCCAAAATGACGATAAAGTACTTCTTGTACCCCTGTTCAAACTATTGAGGCCTGAAATGCTATTGATGAAATACTTGTCAGTGTACTAGAGCTGCTGAAGACACGTACTTGTCCCCAGTTTAGATCAGTGAGGTGACCCAAGGCCACTAGTAGAGTGTCTAGCTTCCAGTGCAGACAACTGTTCATCCCAAGGAATCGACAGTTTCCCAGCTTACACTGGGTTGTCGTCCAGCACAAACTTCCAATATAATACTGTCTTTCAATGACTAACAGTACAAACCAACTCTCAAATACAGCAATAGGCAGGCTACATTACCTCCACACCTCCTGACCACTAAAAGTAACATTACTCATGAGTGGCAATTTACAATGGGGGGGATATAAGGCTTGGCTCCATATGAAATCGCCTCTCTCCACAACTGTAACACGACACCAACCACAATGTGATTGCAGCCTCGAGATATTTGTGGTTTAGGAGGTGTTTCAGTGACTGTCAACACTCGAGCGAAAATATACAGCAGACTCGAGACGATACATAAAATGTACATGTTGTGGTATGGCTAGAGGGATGGCACACGTTGAGGTCATTTCATCAAGAATTGGACATTTGATCAATTATAGGATACAATACAATTTTAAAAAAGTCGAGCCCGTAATACTTTGGACAAAACAGTTCTAGGCAATCGAGTAGAGTAGGCACAAGACATTCATCAGAATGGTTATAAGTAGAATTACTGAGGAGGTAAACAAGGAACTATACAACACAAACATTAAATATAATACAAATGTAGCAGTATGCTCAGTAATACTGAAGTAATGGGGTTGCTCAGTAGGAACTCCAGAATGTCCACGAGAGGGAAGAAGTGGGTAGAACCAACAGTTTGTGAAACAGTAGTGTTGAGATGTGGTATCTTCGAGAGAGAGAGAGAAAAAGGGTGAAGGGGGGGGGAGAAACAACGTCTGTATTGATGCCACAGTGGCTCATTGAGGAACTCATCAAATGATCCACTTTGACACTTTCTCCAGCAATTACAAGTTGAAGGTGAAGAGACAGAGGGGGTTCTACAGCCCTCACCACACTCTCAATAACGCCAAACAAAAGCATCTGGTAACAGCCAGTGATCATTTGTGATCGGTCTCTGGAATTAGGCCATGAGCCAACAGTTTCTTCATGCGAGAAGTAACAACCCGAAGTTGCCTAGTTCCACAACTCCTTATTCGTTGGTTTGCCTTAAATAATTTTCCCTGAGACGTATTCAGCAACTGAAGGAAACTCACATTTCATCCCCCCTTGATGGACATTACTACCTTTCTTACCACTTATCCTTGCAATGCCCAGTTGGATAGTCTCATTGGCCTCGATTATGGAGAGAAGTACTGCTTCCAGAGACTAGTCCCCCAGTCTAAGTACAACTGCACATTGAACTGCATTCTGCGCCAGCCAACGAAAAAAAGAAATGAAATCGAACCGAATGCATCTTTTTGATAAACCGAATTGGGCACCCCCACATTTATTCCCAGAGGGATCCCACAAGAAAAAGTATATTTCTTAGTTGTAGGAGAACACGTTGGAGGTGCTTTGTCGCGTTGCGTCGCGAAGACTCAACCCTTACCGTAACAGAATCTTTTTCAACTTTCCACTTTTCCCCTCGTGCACTCAATTACTAAGTCAATTAGCAACTGCCTTGTGACCTCATTGGGCACAGAGTACTGCTCCCTGAGACTATTGATCGATAGTTTGCTCTTTAGACACGAGTATACCGCTAGAACTAGAATACAGAGAATAACCAAACAGAGGCAAAGTGTGGAAGTGCCACGACTCTAATGTTCCGATCTAAAAGGTGTTTCGCACTCAATTGAATTGGCCGGAAGTATTACTCTGGTTGCCTCCTGCTCCTTCATTATGTAGCCGTCTGGGACTTCACTATTGCAACACATTGGTAGTGAAGCCCAAAAGAATCCCGTATTGGCATTTGCTTTCATCTTGAGCTGATGTACCCCTTGATCAGAAAAGTCGCAACAGCTTGTGTGTAAAGACAGAACTACACAATGCTTGCAGACTCATCCACACTGACAACCAACGTCCTCTCTCCCAACAGACAAGCAGTCATCGAGTGTAACCAACCATTCACTCACTTACAAGCTTTAGCCATTCTTGAAAAAAAAACTACAGCGCTACAAAAAGTGTCAAGTCCAAAGTACCACAGGCACTCGGAAATTCGTTCGCTATTATCAATACAAATCCAGCGGAGCAAGAAATAAATTGAGCACCTCAAACCAGCGCCTGTTTCAACATCCTCAAGCTCTTCAATACAAAATTATTCATATAATCAACGATACGGCGTCACACGGCAACATGTCAAGACACAACTTACTCTTCACCGCAAAAGTCAATCAGAACGAGTACTGAAAATAGGGAAGACGAATTAATTACTCTACAACCAATCAACTTCCCATCTACGCAAAAGATCACTTGGAATATTGAAGAATGTAATGCCCCATAATATATTTTTATATATAATTTAACTGCAGGCTAATTTTATTTCTATATATATATATATGTATAAATATAAAGCTAGAGCTATTTACAATAAGTTTTTAGACGAATCTTAAAAGCATACAAAACTATTCTTCCAATTAGCTCCCATTAGTGAATTAGGCTCTCAATGAACGTCAACAATTAACATGAACAAAAGTCGACAAATACAATTAAACAAAACGTCCCGTTAAATTTGTAACATTGATAGATACGAATAGGCACCTATAGTTACTTCCCAGCAGCCGGCGATGCTGTCGAATCGGCGGTTACTTGGGACTTGTCCAAACATCAGTTGGATTTCGTCGCCTCTTTTGCCGCCATGATAAGTGGAGTTAAGCTTGCCAGAGGTCGCGACTGCTTCAAGAATGGGTGCTGGAAAATAGAAAGGAATTGTGTTTAAATAACAGCTGGCATTAGTACAAAAACGATTAATTATACACGGCCATTCAAAAAGAATACCGCATTCTCGAAAATCTGTATTTATTAAGTGAAACATGATAGATTTCGTATCTATCATTCATTCAAAATCAGTTATCGCTAGCTTTCAAAATTACCTTCAGCAGTTCAGAAGCAGACGCCCGGGAGTCCACCTCAACTTCAAGGCACTGATCTAGGAAGTCTTGGAAAATCTGCGATAGTTTTTCTTTCTCTTTGATTTCTGGCTTGCCGTTGGTAGCAATCAGGTACAGGGCCTGTTAATTCATGTAGAGATTGTAGATGTAACATTATTAGAGAAGGAAAAAGAAGGAAAGTTTTATTAGCGGGTTCGCCATTGGCAATACGAATGTACACAACACAGTCCCCCTAATATAACTGTATTAACGTCTAGTTACAGCCCCTAGCCCACAACCTCCTTCAAAGTATATGCCATTTCCACCACACGTCACAAAAGATACACACGATTTCTTCTAATTTGTTCATGTCATTCATACAGTAATGAACAAGGCTGAATCCAATTAGAAATGCAGGCGTAATGCTAGTCATGAACCTGGTACACATAGCCATCTCATTTCGGAGATGAAAAAGGGGCATTGTACTGAGCCTGCACTAACACACCCCCTGCATCTAAACCCCTGTTTTAGGTAACTTCAGAGTTTACACTTGCGACTGTTCGTGGCATAGAGGCCCTCTTTTTGGCAGTGGTGGACTATCGCCCAGTTAAGTTCAGACAGGGCGTTTAGGCAGTCTTAGACCAATCTAGATTTGAAGGAAAAAGAGAACAACAAAAGAACAGAGATTCGGCCCATTGCACCACTTCTCTGATAACTGCAGGGCAACCACAGATGTTTAATTTGACATCGCTGACAGTTTTAGGTTATGGTGGCCAGCTTTGGGGTCACTTGGAGTGCCCATTTGTTGATTCTGTTCAATTCGCTGCTTTTGAGGGTTTTTTTTTTAAATTTCGTTAACCTTAGGTAGTTGGACACAAAATAAAGTAAGCAGGCGAAAATTTGTTGTAATCTGATCATCAACTTTCCAAGACACTAACGACTTCCAAAACCTCTTCCCTGGGTATTGGTGTACACGTACATGGCCCCCATGAAATAACTAAATATCTTAAGTACATGCATCCCCCAACCCCCCACCACTGGGGCCACTCCTACTTTCCGCCAGTTTGTTAGTTTTTACTTTCCTTATACAGTTGTCTCCAGATCGTTTTAATACTCCTTTCGAGAAAACGGTCTGTATCTGCCTGTGAACGAAATTGCGAGAGAATGGGTCCTCCAAATCGACTCAAATTTGATATTTGGCAGGCAGTTCACCATGGGAAGCATTTCAAAATAGGAGTAACAGACAAATCGATACCACTATCATAGTGATCAAAACACCCAACATTGTGTCTCAAAAGGGGCTCTAATGGTTTTAATTCAATTTTTCGCGTGGGTCCCAAATGACATAACAGAATTTAAAAAATTATAGAAAATTCCGACAGTAACAGATTTTAGCACAATTTTTTCCTAATAAAATCCCACTCTTATAAAGTAGTGGTGCAATATGCTACCCATGCTATGCAAGCGTTAGGATGGTCGTCAGATATTTATTCCTGAATCCGAAGTACTATTGGTTCACGAACTGTTGTTCAAAGCGTTCATCCTAGAACTCCAGAACAATAAAGACGAACGTTCCAAAAACAATCACGTCGACAGTCCAATAATACTTATACGCTGATCATTCGATGAACGTCGTGAAGTAACAATACGCAAGCCTGATTTTTGTGCCAGTTGCATCAAGTCTCCCTATTTCCTGACACCAACGAATCCTCAGGATACACAACAGCACAATCACGGCACTGGCAGAGCGTCACAAATAACAGCAGTTAATCACATACCCTACATGGAAGTGCCTCAACTTGCAACCACAGCCCAGACCACTGTTACAAATATATCAAATGTACACTCACGTAGCGCGATACAAGAGCAAACAAAAAACAAGTAACTTACTCTGAGAGGGTTTTCATTTAGATACGGAGGTTCTCCTTCAATCATTTCAATAGCCATGATACCTAACGACCAGATATCGACCTTGGGACCGTACTGCTTCCTAGTGACGACCTCAGGAGCCATCCAGTAGGGCGTCCCAACCATAGTAGTCCTCTTTGACTGCTCGGGGGATATTTGAGCGCAGAAGCCGAAATCAGCTGAAAGTGACAATAATACCCAAGGCGTTATTTAAACATAACAGTGGAGTATTAAGAGGGTTTGATCGAGTTGATCCGATTAAACTCTATAGCAGAAATTGTATTCAAAACAAGGTGTACAAGAGAATGCAGGGGGGCTCACATTCTTTCATTCCCTAGAGGGAAGAGTTGGAAGCAATTTACACTTAATGATACCTTGAGAACCCATGTCCTCTTGAAAGTGCCCTCCACTTACTTCCTGCAGCTAGAAGCGCTTCTGAAACACCTTCAGGGAACTGTCAGCCCCCACAACAATATTTTAAGACCAACATAATTGAGCCTTATATTTCCCATTATTGTACAATATAGACAAGATGGGTTGCAGCTCACACACTGGCCACACAAATAACACACTTTCCCTCACCAGACTGAGCCTGATCATGATAGTGGCAGTACTCTCACCGAAGACTGCAGTAACGAGTTATTTTTCTATAAAAAAATTTCTACTCGGCTGAGATCTTGGCGAATTAGTTTGTTGCCCTGGCCCTAACAGGAAATTCCGAGCTGGGGCCTGCAGGCATCTCCAAATCCCAAGAGGACAGAGAGGAAAGCGCTAAGCGGAGGAGGTGGTGGCAATCACACATAAAACTTGGGCAAACATCGTGATTAATTTCGGCTTTAAAACGAAGGTAGTATGAGCTAATTGTAGAACAGTTGAAAGTAACAGATCTCGACGAGTCAATGCTCAAATCCAGACAGTGTAATTTATCCAAATTCCGGAATTCAAATGTTTCTTTGGACTAATTTTTTTCATGGCATTTAACCCTAGCTCCCATAGAACCAGACGGAAGACACACATGAGGTGGAATGTGAACAGCCCACTCATCAAAGAGCTCATCGGCTCAAAAATGATAATAGTGGCCGCACATAGCAACAAGATTTCCAAACCAGAGCTACGGCATATTACTGCCGTCCAATGCAGGGAATAGGAACAACCACTAAGGTCCTTCTAGATTTGCCTCTGTCGTACTTTGCATCGTCACAATAAATGGGAAGAGGGTCATTCTTAATACAGATAACATTGTTTCATTCGACTTTCTCAATAATAAGGAATTGTGATCTTATTAATTGCGTTAATTTCTTGTCTAACGCTTATTATTGCCCTTGGGCCATTCCAGGTCTTTTGAATTGACATTAAAAAAAATAACAATAAGTTGTGAGCTCAAAAAAAGAACTTACTCAATTTGACGCTGCCGTCCATACCTAACAGAATATTGTCCGACTTTATATCTCTATGTATCACTTGGTTACAATGAAGGAACTCAAGTGCTTGGAGTACTTCTCTACAGACAGACGCTATCTGCCCTTCGTCCATACAAGTTTCAGTCACGACATCCGTCAAAGAGCCTCCAGGAAGATACTCCATGACCACCTGTGGGTGTAAATTGTAATCTCAACGGTTGAAAGTAAAAACAAGGCAATTTGCTTCTTGTACGTAACTAACACTCGCTGGTAGCTAGTGTCAGCATGAGGAAATAGGTTCGTTGTTTTTACAATAGGAAAGAAACTACACTAAGCATATTTTCCTGCCCACCCACTGCCAACAAAATTATTTTTGGGGGAAGTTGTCTCCCTTGTAACGTTGTTTTTAATTCTGAAGAAAAAAAGTTCAAAATACTATTTGGGAAAATGGTCTGTGTGTCTCTGGATGAGATTGAGCAAAAATGGCTGAACCACGTTTGTTATTGTTGAACTAGTTAAACCCCAACATTTGATGAGGCTGTCCCACCCGACAATGGCCACTTTTGAAGAATTGTGGGGGCGCAGAAGAAAAATCCGAAATGCAAATTGTGCAATGCTTCCGCAGAGCCAACCTAACTCGTCTCTGACGAGAATTCGGGATTACAAGCAATGCCAGTAACCATGTGACATCTTCTTCCTCTTCAACATGAACTCGTTCAGAGCCGAGAAAATTACCTTTTTGTTTTCCAAACTTAGACAAGCCAACCATTTTCCGTTCGGCGAAGGCGTCACTGTATTGAGGGATCTGGAATGTCGACTGGAACGTCCCATTTTCAAACTCCCATCTTAAAAGAGGTCGTGACGGATCTTTGATTTTTAGCAACTTGTAATAAAAATGTGGATTACATTCTTTTTTGGGTACAGAACATTTGTCGGGGGAAGAGTCAAAATGAAAGTTGACGCAAATTTCTGGTGGCAGACGGAGGAAATTTTTCCCCCTGGTAGTCGGTTGAATCTTCGATGTGAAATAGTTTTCTCTTCAAGTTTTTCGCCCAGTTTCTGTTTTTTCACAATGTACACCATTTGTCCAGGGTCGTTTCATGATTGATTCCTTAACAGTTTTCTTCGCATCAGAATTAGAATCCCCCACAACTTTGCTCCCTACGATGATGTCCGCCATTCCCCCCTGTTTCTCAATTAATGGGTGGCTGATGAAGGTTCTCGGGTGATTTTCAAATTGGAATTCGCTCAGGAGAGTAGGTTCGTCGTAACGAGCAAGTGTATCCTTCGACGCTCTTTGTTGAGAGGTGAAAATGGGATTTGGTGAACAGTTCCTCGTACTTCTGCATTTTGGTGTCTGAATTCACGAATTTCATGGAATCATATTCAACTTGCGGTGTACTTTTGAGGTACACTCTTACATCCACCACACAACAGTGAGCTTCTTCAACGTCCGCCAGTTCCTTGGCAATTTCGTCAGTGGCCATTTTTGTAATTCTGGGCCAAAACGCCAATGTCATTCCACTTTGAGCTCTATGATCCTGAAACTTCGAAAGAGGGTTGATAAATCGTCTCTTAGATCTGTTTCGAGGCCCCCAGGATCTGGCTCAATGCAACACACAACTATCGCGACATCATTGTAGATACAGATACTGCCCCGACAACGCACATCTAGATGCTGCATCGCATGAGGTACTTGAAACCTGCACTATATCCAAACGTGTCAAGGAATGGGAACCATACTCGCTAAAGGCCTGATTTTGTGACATGAGCTTTTGGCCTATTTTTGAAATACATTGCCGGAGTCAATTTCAATTGTACTCACCCAGAGCTCTTCCCCAACCAAATAACTGTCCAAATAGTTGACAACGTTTGGATGTTTGTTTTCCCTCATCACGAGGATTTCATTGATAATTAACTCCTTTTTAGGCTGTTGTGACAGGTTCATTTGTTTGATAGCGACTTCCATTCCCGTCGATGCCTCAATCGCAGTGTAAACTGTGCCCGATGCCCTGAAAATAAAAGCGACATTCTAAGATTTAAAATTTAACGCAAGATGTAAGCACGTAGGCTGTAAGGATTCATAGGGAGTAGTGACTTGGGCCACTGGTTTCCTCGACTGACTGGAGACAGGGCTGCTATGTAAACAGCACCCATCAAGTGTATCCAAATTGTGCAAGCCGAGCCGACCAACCCTCAGTCCTACCTGCACTATGTCACTTGCCATCCACCACTCCGTGTGCCGTATTAGTCATGGGGAGGCACTGGGTGTCTGAGGCACTGGGGAGGCTAGATCGACGAACATTACGTAGAGGAGAAGGGTTACACTGCTGGTACGCTAAGGAAATAGATCGTTCCTCCGCATATTCATCATATGCCACCTCTGCAAGGGCTGAACACTGATCAGGGAAGAACCACTCACCCATGTTTTTCCCCAGGTGTCCGTAGTGTAGGGAAAGTTAATAAAAATTAATTTGTTTTCGCCAATTACCCCTTTATGGAATATACACCCCCTTCCCAAACCTCCTCTCCTGTTGTTTGGAACTCTCGTTCCCTTCCTGTCTATGCTAATCTCTTGTACAATGCTTGATGTGCAGAGTTATACCGAGTTAGTAAGAATATAAACGCCAGAGAGTAGGAATCGACCAGGCCAACTGACTTGATTATGAAAGAAGAATTAATACCCCATAAAGTCATCACTGAACCCCAACACACATACCCTGCCTTTACAAGTCTGTATGAGGGCCCAGCATAGTTCTCCTTATAAATAGACGTCGAGCACAGACATACCAACAGAAACCAAATGAAATTTTCAAGAAGTTGTGCAAATGCAATGAAAAGCTAAGTTTGAAACATATTTGAACTTACCCTTGCCCAATTTTTTCCATTTTCGTATACTTTCGATTCGGGTCTCCTACTGTCACAATTGTTCGTAGTCTTTCGAGAATCTCGTCTTCAGTCAACTTCTTCTTCCTCACTTGCGCTGGGGTCGATGGGGCGACATTAGCGTTTGTATTAATAGCCACGTTGTGGTTCTTATTCTTGTCAAGAGTGGGAGGGGGCAGCGTCGTAACAGTTCCATTGGTAGTTCGAAGGGGCGTCGAGGGGGCAGAAAAGTCTTCAACGGGTTTAGTGTACTGAGGAATACAAATTGAATATTTAATCAAACGCGCCGTTTCACGAAAGAAAAATTACGGGATGAAGAAATTGACTTACGATTGATTTCGTGCGTTCAGGTCTTGGGGCAGTAGGAGGAGGAGGGGCGTCTTCTTCTTGCTCTGAAGAAGTTGAGGTGCCAGTGGCTGAGGCGGGCAGGTAAGTATTAGGCTCAGTGTCTGGCGTTGACGAAGAGGAAGGATGCGAAAGAGACTGTGACTGAGTGGAATTGTGCCTGGGTGGCCGTAACGACACATCTGCACATTAGAAAATAATTCTAATAAAAGCCTTCCCCAATCATCATACCAATTGATACGAAGTTGTTCAACGAAAATTACCTATCATTTTTGTTGTGGTCATGAACTTATTTCCCTTACACTCCTTACTAGAGTTGTCATACCAATTCAGTACATCCAGAACAGCTTGAGGGTTTTTCTTCTGCTCTTGTTTGCTGATGTTGCTGTTCATCAGCAAACGAGCCCACGCTTCAGGCATCCCCTAAACAATAGACATGGAAACGTAAACATAAAAGATACAAAACACGAGTATTCAAACAAAGACGTAATTTACAATACGTTGAATTCGCGGTGGTTGTATTTTTTCTTATGAGTGTTGACTCCCATTGAGCTGTAGGGGGAATGAGTGACATTCACTGCATTCAGCTGCTTTCTAATCTTCTTCCTCGTGACGTCAGGTGTTGACAGCCTGGCCAAACTGTGCTCTCTTGGCGTGGGCGAGCCACGTTTTCGAAGAACTAGCTGTTTTGCACCAGCCACTTCCAGAGAGTGGGTGTCCTCCATTTCCAGTTATTTCTAAGAGCTGCCCATTAATCTTTACTAGCAGCTCTTTACAGCTATTTGCTGTTAAGGAGCAAACAAAATGAATTTTCCATTGTGAGGAACTGCACCCAACTGAAGGTTCAAAATTATGGTGAGATGCATCGCTCAACTTTCCCTCGTAAATTCAGCGACGTTCATCTCTCTGGTAAAACTAATCCAACCTCAGTTTATACGAATTTCCCAGAACATAACTGGACGTTTTATGTAGGAAACGGTAGTGCTTATGATAGCAGAATTTATTGGATTGCTCCTATTCACGTCTTGATATTAACTGACCAGGACCAGAAAGCTGCAAGTCGAATATTAAACATGAGCTGATTTGGTTAAGGCGTTTTCTCACAAACATACACGCACCATTTTCCCCAAAGCAATCAAAACGTGAAATATGAAGAAAACTACATAAAATTCCTTTTGGTTTATCACTCATTCTGATTAGTACACCTATGTTTTCGGTCAGGAAACATTTTTTATTCTCCCTCAATATTTGGTAACATCCGCCATCTGGTCCACTTTATGCCTTTAATGTTGTCTAAAAACCCGTTCTTTTACACAAAAATCCCAGTTGTACCCGCCTGCTCAGCAACCAACTGGACGAAGCCCATCGTTGTTATGGGCAAAAAATGGTTTACAAAATTAACAAAAACGAAATACACCGTGTTCGGTATCGTTTCCTAAGTATTTTGAGATGCTGGGTCGTATGAAACAATTTAGTGAAATCACAGTAATTATAGTGAGCTAAAGTCTACTGATTGAAAGAACTCGAAAGACTCATTAAAACCACCCACCAGCTCGACTCGCAATGTTGAGTCGCCTGGAATATTTAGTTTTCGCCGTAGTCAGGTCATGATGTTTTAGATCATTTACTGGTATTTTTCGACGCTGAATCGAATGGGGTGGGTTTCGGAGGTGTAAGACTCGGTCAAGCTGTTCAAGAGAATAATAAACCGCAGTGTAATAATTTGCAGGGCTAAGGAAAGGAACTCTATGAGGACGTGCGAACCAGGGCGCGAATCCCTCCTGCTGGGAGTTCAGCCGTGCTTCTTTCCGGTAGGTTGGCCAGGCGAAGAATCGCCACTTTTGCCCAGGCATGGGCGACCAGGCCGCGCCTGCTGGAATTGTGGCCTCCACCTGCGATGGCCGGCCCCTCCAATTAGCTTCCCTTGCCGCACAAGGTGCTACACTCCATCCAGAGCACACCTCCCAGTGCTGGAATCTGCAGTGCTGCGTGTGATCCCACTAGGTCGGGGGGATTCTAAATAACTCCTATCCAGGTCAAAACTGGCCTGGCTCGTTAACCCATTAGGGAAAGGAACTAATCTCAAACTCAAATACCACTTCCATGCCAACTATCCTCATTCAGTCACTGTTGCTTCACATTTACTGCCTAGTGCTGGTAAAGACAGGTCGGTTTACCCGTGTTAGTGTCCTGAGCTGAGAAATGTGAACGACTCAAGGCGTAGTTAATTTATAAAGGCATAATCACTAAAATGCATGACATAAGAAAGTTGACACTAAAGTACATTTTACGCAAATGTGAACCCCCTTGAAGGGTAGCGACAAGGCATAGGCAGAGAGAGAAGTGCAGCAATGTAGCTTGAGCATACTCATTAACGGGACTGATACATTAAGAAAGGTGACAATATCAAAAATCAGTTTAGTGGTAGAGAAGTGTGGGCTTTTTGTTGAACTGAACGTAGAGATGGAGGCGGAAGAGGAAAAAAAGTAGAAGGATCCAGGGAAGGTCAACGGAGGAAGTGGGCTGTAGTAGGAAAGAAGCCCAGAAGAGGAACGATATCAAGTAGGGGTTTCCAAGATGAATCCAAAGCAATCGTAGGAGTGAAACTGTTACTTGCAAGTCTTGAGATCGAGACAGACAGGAGACTGCTACAAGTGTCTTCTGCATCGACTGTGGGTCGAGGCTGAGACCTCAATCAAAACTATGATTCATTGAGTATCGTCAGTTGTGTAATTGTGCCAATTGCCGCGTTTAGGTTTTTGGTTTTGCCAGTTGACGATTTCTTCCAGTTTCCCATCGATCACCTGCCGATAGAGGTGTGAAACTCAGAACTCCCCATGGGAGTTGCTTATGAAAGCTTTCCCATGTCAGGTAGGATCTGAAGGCGTAAGGTGAAACAGACTTAACCCTTTCAATGCAAACCAACCCAATGCCTCTTACGGGGGTAAATGGCGCAATTTGACGAGTGTTAGGTAAACAAACGAAGATAATTCTGCATAGGGATCAGTGATCTGACTGCTTGAAACCCCTGTGATGTTACGTGGCATCACTTGTAGGTAGCAAACAACCTGCATGTAATATGACATCATCTGCTTATCCTTGAGTCCGTTCATCAGGATTTCTAGTGTGTGGATGTTTATAGCTTGAGTTTTTGCTAGATATATCGTAATACCCACC
This sequence comes from Pachypeltis micranthus, assembly GCA_020466155.1. NCBI lineage: Eukaryota > Metazoa > Arthropoda > Insecta > Hemiptera > Miridae > Pachypeltis > Pachypeltis micranthus. Next base: position 50,212,942 of record CM035769.1, read on the forward strand.
GGCTTTGCATCCCCCCCCCCCATTGAGAGTCATCAACTCACAACCCCTGCTTTAAGTGCTCCTATGACTGGATGCAATTGAAAGCGCTTACACTCTAATACGTCAGTAGCAAGGACTGCTGCTTCTATCGGTGAGAGTGCAAACAGTGATATACTAGGGCTTCTACTATGGCAGTGGGTCAAGTTCTTAGATCCTCAGTAAAATTACAATACGCCAGAGGGAGCTGTAGTTAAAGACTGAATGGTAGTGTACCAATGTTTCACTTGAGCAACCTGGTAACGCCCCTTAGCGTTTCAGTCTCAGGTCACCAGGTTCTGCAGTCATGAATGTTTAGCTCCCCCATGTGCAAAAAGGACTGGTCATTGACTGGAGGGTGAAGCTGACGAACGTGGCAGTGACAAGGGCAGAAGCAGACAATACGCCTGCACTCTTTTTAGACTCACAGTTTACTTTTTCGAAAAAGCAGGAACTTGCCCCCATTGGATTATGCATTAGATGTGCCCCTGGGAAAGCAGAAATGGAAGAGTTCACGGCAGCAGGAGTTCACCACTGGTGGAATTAGTTTTTCAGCGAAGCTGTCAACTAATATTATGGTGGGACTAATATTATCGGATCTGGTCTTCTCCCGGACTAAAGCAAGCAGAAGGCTGTCACAAGAAACTGCCAGTTCCCCAAAAGATGAAATATATTATTATGTTACCTAAGGTCACCAATACCATCACTCCATTTATGCTCCCATCATGACATTTGACTAGAAAACATTAACGAGGGGGAGAGCATGCCAAATGAAGCCTTCAAACATTGTGGAACTCAATGGGATGAGATATTCATGTTTATTCTACCGAGAGCCAAAACAATTGCAGATTACTAGGTAGAATTTAAGGAATGTAGAGGGGAATCGTTACTGGTCTCTCACAAAACGAGCAACCCTCTTTGTACAATCGAAGTTGCTGAGGACCCTCAATGTAGGTGGAGTAAACGGGCTTAACCATACTCTGACATGTTAGATAGTTGACAAGGAGGGTTTACAGTTTATCAGAGAAGCTCCAACGTGTGTACGTTATTTCTAAGGGTTCTTCAAAAAGCGAGAGATAATCGAATAAGGGATCACACCAAACATGAGGACTTGAAGCTACAGCGCTCATTTCGAAAAGATTTTTTATCAAAATTAACACATTGAACGTGGCAACACACAAATCGTGGAATGTGAAAGTATCTAAATATTCTGGCTAAAATTCTGGCGAGGCAGCGGCAGGTAATTCGAATTGGACCTTGCAGGTGAAAAGCAGGCAAAAAGCTTGTGACCATGCACAACACCAACAAACAACTTACTTTTAACGGCAGCTTGTAAAGAGAACAAAAACTGAAGTATATGACCAGCTCTGTCAAAATTTACACATAAATATTTCGCTCATGCCACCAGGAAAAGGCGCGAGCTCTACATTTTGAGTACATTTCGATAATAACACTGAAGCACTGAGCGCCAGAGCGAGTAATTTGGTTAATTTTCAATGAGCAACTTTAATGTTCGCCCCCTTTAAAAATCTGTAACTGCTCGCTAACTTAAATCCAGTTGAACGCAATGTCCCTTGTAATTAAAGAAATTGGGATATGTCCGCCAGTAGGCAAATTACTAAAGTTAACGTACCTGTTAGGTGAGTCCGTCTCCGTCCGGCCAGAGGTACATTAACTTTAGTCCCTTGTAATTCTCTAGTCGACTATTCAGCCTCTTATACAATCTGGCTGTCATCGCATGATAAGGCAGAGGGAGAGAAAGAGAGCGAGAGGGCGATGGAGGAAGAGATAGAGATTCAATCAGAGATTCCCTCAATTGAGCAAAGCGAAAGATAGAATAGAGGCTCCACTCTGAAGCTCTAACTCTTTCGCTGATTCGAAATTCTTCAAGTGTCGCAGGCAAGAAGCTCAACAGTTCTCACACATCTCATGAAGGGGTATACAATTCCTTCCTAGGTTGGCGATGCACAAAACACACTAGGAGACACCATTTTCCAAACGCCAAAGCAGAAGCTCCTTTGTCTCCACCCTAGAGCCCAGAAAGTGAATAGGGTGTGTTAAGAACAGTTACTTTGAAAGTCTATAATTGCCCTCTTCGGACCTTCAAATCCTGTACACAGACTAGTTATGTACGCGTAAATTGTGTATTGAGAGCACGCAAGGGGTTGGCTAGGGGTTTCCACTTATTCGAATAAGTTGGTACGAAAAGTACGTGACTGGTTATTTGGTAGGCTCGTAGGATTTTCAGCGAGTATGTAATTTACTAATGACTGTAGTTTTTATGCGCAGATAAGTGTAGTGTTACAATTTTTTGGCGTGAATGTAATTCATTTTGGCACGAACGAAATATTTGATTAACGGGTTTACTAAGAGCTTTTGTACAAAGATTAATTTTGTTATAAAAGACAACTTAATGCTGATTTATGTACGTATGCGTTTTTCAAGGTGGCTTTTGTACGTTAATCCTGTTGGTATCTTGATTTTGATGGGACTGTATCTCCTTGACTTCCCCTGGTGGATAAATGAACAATTTTCGCTCTCGTGAATCTCGTTTGATCCAGTGTTGTTTTGTACCCACAATACAGTCCTCTCCTGCACAAAACGCCCACAAATATTTGAATTTCCATCTCTCTCTTGTTAATGTGTTTTGATTTTCCTCCAGTCATTTCACTTTTCAGTGAGTTAGGTTGTTCCTGGTTCTAGGAGCAATCTCCATCAGTGACCACCCTGTGGCTGATACTTCTAGTCTTTTGGCAAAGTCCAAAACCTTGCCGTCAAAGAGGAGCTTCATAACCAACCTGTTTTTATTCACATTTAGAATTATATAATACGGTTTCTACATCTGCTAAAAAACGAGGTCCCGTCGAGTCGGCACCAACAGATATTGAGGTGACAAGCAACAAGATCTCCAAAGATGTACATTTTCGTATTGGGAAGTTGGACAATAATTTGGGCAACATGCTCCATCCAACGGCTTGGTGTCAGATATAAAACTAACAAATGGTGGTGCATATATTCAGAAGTAACCATTAACATACGAAGAGACAATGGAGACTCAACTAAGGACTCGATGCACGAAGGGAAAACCAAACTAGACGCAGCAGCAGAATATTACTACACTACGTCAATACTCGAGCAGAACATAATTTGACAAATTACTGATGAGGGTTCAAGACGAAAATTAATGGAAACATCCGTGAGTTCTCCATGAGCTGAACTACACGCTAATCAATTAACAGGTTTCATTTGGACTATAACTGGAGCACAACCCACAACAGTGAACGTCCATGCGACGGCACAATGGGCTCAACGATGCTAAGTTAGTGTGGGCGTGGCAGGCTGGCTTTTACTTGTACAAGCGAGGTGTTAATAAGCAAGTGGTAGGGCGCTCTAGATTATGTGAGATCTATCAGGGTTACGAATTTACATTGCGTATTCTAGTTAATCGAATTAAACTTACAGTGAATTCTCCTGTTACAGTGTCATAACCAACATGGACCGTGTGCTCAAAATTGGTTGGGTAGGAGATGTTGGGTTTCTCCGATTCCCGTTTGGTTCCACGAGGCTTCTTGTTGGCTTTTTTCTTCCTCTCCTCCGAGTCTGGCTCTTTCGGTAAAGGACGGAAGTCCACCGGAACATTGGGCGGCGCTTCAACTCTGAAAGTTCACAATGCACTTCTGTACTTGGAGAAGTTTGATGTTTGAGCTTTTGGATTTAAGGGTACAATTGGAGCATAGTACAAATTGATAATAAATAATTTACTTTTAGACGAAAGTATTTACAGAAAAGAACGAGAAAATCGATAAGCATCGAACTGGAAGAAGACCAACATGCCTAACGCTTAGAAGTATGAAAATAAGACTGTGGAGGGTAAGAAATAAAACAAACCTATTGCTGGTGAGCCGGACTGGAGGCGCTGGCGGCTTATCTTCTTCGTCTGACATCTTGAAAGGCAACTAATACTCTTCAATGAATAGCCAATCCTGCAAAATAAATATTCACGGTCAGTGCTTGATGCATCGCCTAGCACAATACTATATCGTCTTGAAACAAGTAATAAAAAAACAATTACAGACGGAGATTGACAACAAACCCCCACTCAACACAGTAAGTTTAAATTATAAAAAGGAACAGAAATATCACCCATTCAACGAGCCGTACAAAATTAAACATTTTGCGCATGATAGAGATCAACAGGTCTCCTACATAGATGCCCTCAATGTCCCAGAACACTAACATCCCGTGTTTGGGAAGCAATATTTGGTACCCATCAAATTAGCGTGAGGTTTTACGAAAGAATGTTACAGTGGGAATAGATGGGCAAGTTATTTACACATTAGTTTATTGAATCTTGTAGGTAGTGCGACAACCATGCAAGATCAGTGCAGTCAGAGTCTCCTGGGTTTTGGGAACTCATAAAGAAATGTTTTTCGAGTCAACAAATAAGTCAAAATTTCTGCCAAAAACTGTGCCATTTTGAAACGTCCCCGTTCAGCCAGACACTGTTTCCTCAGTTCATACGAGCTCTAACGTACTGCAAAAATGTCTGCTGTCAACCTGTTGAGTCGTCAATTGAAAAAAACTTCAACGTAATTGGATCGCCTCTGCCAATTCAACTGCACAACTGCAGAAATCAGCTCAACTGCTTTATCAGTTCGATATTTGCACATAATAGTGAGGGGAAGGGGGGTTATTGACCAGTTACAATGTTCGCCTATGTGCTAGCAGACCATTGCTTTCTTTCTTCTCATGCGTTGATACGAATTTTCGTGATTGTCTAAATTTTGTGTAGTCCTCAGCGAGTGTGGAAGTTATTCCTGCCATTTCTAGCAACTCACACAGATGCCTCAACTTTTGAAGAGACACCATGTTCTTCCATAATGTGGTCGTAGAGTCCTGGAATTCAGCGGAAAATAGTAATGATCTGTTGGCTAAAGGGTAACTGCTCCTTTTGCTTCTTAGAACAGTTATTGAGGTGAGCAACGTTTTTGCATGGCCCTGATGCTAATTTTTGATCAATGTATCTGATTATATTATCAGTAACAACAGTTTTAAGGAGTAATGTTATGTAGTGACAGACCGGGCAGCTGATTCGAGGACTTGGTTGATGGCTCATGTGGCGCAGCAGTGAGGGAGATTTCTACCATACTTAATTCCTAACTGCTTGCACTGCCACGTAACAGTGGATAACACTTGCCATGCCATTATGGTGGAAACCGCTGGCCAGTCCACACCAGAGGATTTCGACCACACCACATTAAATTCTGAAAAAAACTTGAGCTGCACTGCTCAATTTGTCCCACTAGTACTTATAAAAGAGTGTGGAGCTTGCTGGTTGTCCAGGGAAAGACCACCTCAACATGCAGACGTAAATTCATGAGGCCACCAAGAGGAGCGATCGCGCCCCCCCCCCCTTTTAACCATAAAAAACTTTGCAAATCTGTGGCTCGTACATCCTGAGTTCAACTATTGCAAAGTGCGGAATTGTGATCTCCTGCTCCAGCCCTTGCATGTTGTGCTTTTCAGTTTTGGATCCATCCGTGATGCACTTGATATGTGTAGCATTCTTTGATACCAAGTTCTGAGGTTCTCATTTCTTTGTCGTCAACATCAAGCGCAGAACATCAGGTAGCATACCAACGCAGAGAGTACACACAACATTTCCGGCAGCGGACAGCAGAAGAAATAAGATCAGACTGATTATTATCCGCGTTATGACGTCACGTGGTGTTGACTCTGACTCAGCCTCCTTTTTATATGAGCTACGAAAGTTATTAGTCTCATGAATATTAAGTTGTCACGACTTTAGCTTTTTAAACAGCATAAAAAACAAATATGGGTGTCAAAACCGAATTATCGTTCAATAACACCGTATTTTTTCAATTCGTAACACCGTACACTGCAATTTCTGAGGAAAAAGTGTTAAAAATATACAAATACTTCAACGAGTTTCTGCCAAACCTGAAGAATGTAGAACCATAAGGCGTTTCGTATCGTCAAGACAGTCAATCACAGGTGAAGGCAATCAAGTGTCACCACCGCACACCCACTCTGCTCTCATTCAAGTGTTCAAATACAACAATACAATCGCAGCAGAAAATTTTGCAAAGGTAACCGGGAGTTGTTCAATATTTGTAAGCGACGAGGACGAACCAACTAATGTCGAGAAAACAAGAGATAAAAACCGAGTATGTCTTCAAATGGCTATGAGTAATCCACGGCTTCGGGAAACATAACTTGATAAGGGGAGAGAAAAAAATGTCTCATAGCCGTTACATTCTAATCCACCACTCATTTCCTTGAGACTCACCTCACATCCGAAGGAAGCAACTGCGTTCGACTCAACAACGGAATCGCAGAAATAATATTCGATAGAATTGAGCCTTTTTAATTGAGAGACGCCGATAGAAGGAACATTATCATCAGCATGATACCGTCAAAGGGGTTACGTACACGTCTCCATTCACCGACTTGTAGGTTCCGAGCCACCACCGGCACAAATGCACAATTATTTCGACAGCAAATGAGAAGTCAATATCAAAGCCGGAACCGAAAAAGTGTGGCGGAAAGACGTAAACTTATGTAAAATATCGGGATAAACAGATGCGACGGAGGGGCCGAGCGCCATCTCTGCCAACCTTCGTTTTCCGCCGTCTGACCCCCCACCTCCGATCAACGATGCTGTCTCAACCAGAGGAATAAATAAAAAAGTTGAAAATGACTCATTCACAGCCCCCCGCACTGATCGCGGCAGGATGACATCCTGTTAATATACAGCGAATAACTTTGAAAGAAAAGAGGACAAATGCAACGAAAAAATGCGTTCCCTAAGTTATGCGTGAGATTAATATTTGTTCTGAAAGATTAGCACCTCGCTCTTGGAGACTATACATATCACTCAACTCCTCACCGCCATCGTAAATTAGTATAACGTAGTTTACATTAAGTATGACATAAATATGCGTTTTCGTATTAATGTGAATTCAGTGTATTGTATTTGAATGTTAAGGATAACAGAATTAAACCCAATTCGTCCCAAAAAGGAGGAAGCAAAACAGTAAGAGAAATGACTCGTTACACGGAACGGTTTCCAACACAACCGCTCCTTCGAGAACCGCTCACGTCCTAACTGCTCCTCCGTTATCACTCAGATTCATCGCTTCCTAATGTCATTTCATTTTTAATTATCGAGTCCTCATTTGTACTATTAATTTTGTGAATTACGAGAAGTATGTTCCAAATTACGAGTGTATTAATAAGTAACCTTCGTTTCTAGAGCAGCGCCCTGTCGTTTTTCTAATCGGTCGTTTGATCTTGTCTCTTTCAGCAAAATTTTGTAAAAAAATGAAGCTCTTACAGTCGTGTCAAGAATGCTAGAGTGCCAAGTGCCAATTTCCGAAACCCTTTGCAACGAAATTAATTTCCCAGCAATCTTAGATTTTAACACGTTTGAATGGGTATGTTGTGAGTACATATACAAATGAATATACCTGTCGACAATTTTGTTTGGGAGTTAGCTAGGAAGTTCAAAATCGACTCAAAATTAGCTCTTGTACTTGTTAGGCTGGGTTATGTATTCAGAAGAGTGGGGTAATGAGATTTAAAAATTAATATTGAAATATCAAAAATCTGCTTTGAGTGTATGAGCACCCATCTGCCCTATAATCACTCAATGGCTTTTTCTACATCATATTATAATAGAGTTCTTTTGCTAGCAAAGTACACAATAACAGTGATTTTTCCATCGTTGCTAATGGTGGTGTATTGCACACTCACTCAGTGCAATATGGGAATCAAAAAACAAAACTTACAGCCAATCAAGAACTTTCAGAACAATACACATTATTGGTTGTCTATATTATATTTTCTGACTCTCTCTGTGCCAGTTGTTTTCACATTAACCAGATTGTAGGGACGAAAGAGAGATAACTCACAACACTGTCAAACGAACTAATTTAATAAAAGAAATTAACAGGAACACCAATTGAATATAAATTGAAATGAGAAACACCTGTAATGTTATTCAGAGTGCTGATGGTGGTTTCTGGTGCAGCACTTATGCCCCTGTTTTTTTTGGTTTAAAAACCCACAAGTGTGTTGCATGTGTAACCAGAGTATGATGGTGTATTCCACATAGTGGTATGGTTTTTGGTATGTAATGATGTGATCACCCTCTGACTTCTCTTGCCCGCCTGAAAGGGGTGGATGGTTTTCTTAGAGCTGAAGCATATACAGTGTCACAAGTCACAACATCAAGTAACAACCTGTGTTAAAGACCTAAATGTTTGAGTGCTTCAACGTGTCTCATACTCCCAAGAGGTTTGTTGAAGAAAATGCCTAAGACTTGTGTAGACTCCAGACGCGGTCCGGTCTGTATTTAGGATATGTCTAATCAGAGGTCTTGAATAAGACTCACTCTTTTGGCCATCACTCCTCAATGGAACCGCTCAATAGTTTAGCGCCCCCGCCACACCGTGTCCACCATCGTTCAACAGCGGATCCTGCGTCGAACCACTTTGCTGCCTATTCCTAGGTTCTGATTAACCAACTCAGTACTTGCATCTCACCAACTTTCGTAAAATGAGAGAAATTGTGCATCTTCAGGCTGGACAGTGTGGCAACCAAATCGGTGCTAAAGTAAGTACAGTTTTCTACTATTTTCGCGGTTTTCCGTCGAACAGCTTTTTCCGTGTTCAGCTATTAACTACCAGCCCGCTCTTGATAGTCAATTTCAAGTTTTCTTTTAACTTTTAAGGAAATTATGTAAATCGTTTGTCCAACATCTTTTACTGTTTTGATTCAGCACTAGTAGTGAATCAGCCTCGTGTTGTGCATTTTGTCTGAAGTGCCTTGACGACGCCCAGTCGATAACCCCATTTCAGCTTCCTTTGTGTGATTAAGGGCGCCTTTCTAACAGTTTGATTGATTGAGCGAATTCCTTCGCGTAGTTCTCTTGCATGTTCCATTGGCAGTGACCTGTTCTCTGTGGCGTGATGGATCGTTAACCAGTTTTGCGATTCCTCCAGTCAGTTTGGGGTTATGTCCTGGGCTCCCAAAAGAAACGAATTGAATTTTGTCTTCATTGTATGCATATGTGGTGTGGATTGTGTTAACAGTGGATTGAATAGGATTTAGTTAGTCGACACAGGCACCGAAAAAGGAGGAGCTATTGAGGTTCAACGAGGTTGGTCTCGCAGCAAATCGTCTAATCGGTTTCAGATAGTACTATGTTCAGGATCAATTCTGGACTGCATTGTTCAAAATCGTCAGAACTGGTGACCAACTCCAGCTCTCTTCTGGTTGGGGGGGGGGGGGTGTCTTAACAGCGTACAACTTCAGCATTCAATTTTCGATAAAATCTCAACTTCAGGGCCTGGAGGTCACAGTCTTTGATACGAAACGGCGCTTCGAGGTAACGGTTGAGTTACCTGTAGCAGTAAAATGAAAGTAAATGTTTATCAACTGTGCACCAAAGTAGCAGGAAGGAATCATGACTGGGTTAATGCAGCAGAAAATGAAATCACACGAGACAATCGTGAGGAGTCGGTAGAAGTTGATGCACAAAATAATTAAAAATATTACTCATTACTGAAGTTTAAGCGTTGAGATCAGAGTGCACAAATTTGTTGATCAAACCGACATGCAGACACCAATCTACAACACTGTGTACGTCTACTCTATTCAAACGACGACTTAAAACGGTATTTGCCTATCTACGGCTGCTCGAAAAAATATCAACAATTCGCTGGTTTTCATAGCCTTTTCTACTAATTCAATCAATTGTTCTCTCAGTTTATTTGATCTAGGTAAAACGTAACTTCACAGTGGCTGACTTACAGTCCCGGAATTCGTTGTGCTGCTCGTACTCAAGCAGCAATTGATACACAGTTAATTAGTGAGGCTGTGAACACCATTTTTGTGGGAAAGATTATAATCACTTTTCCTGAGTTATTCGGCAAAACCATTTGGAAATGGTAGTAAGTGATATTACCAGAATTTTTCTTCACTTTACTTAATTGGAGTTCCACATAGATTTTCAATCACCATCAACACAGTTGCACATTGGGCGTTCATGATGCATCTGTAAACGCGATTAAGAGAAAACAGCTAAACCATACCATTTCCTTTCTCACAAAAACTGTGTTCACAGCCTCATCAATTATCTGTGTATCGATTGCTGTATAATACTTGCCCCATTACAAAACCATCAGTGTACCTACCCTCGCTCCCGCTGTTCCTGGGAGGGGATGCAAACGCAGAATGGTGGCGTCAAATTCTTTCCATCTAATTTGTTTTAATGCGCAGCACAAATTCAATTCTCATTTGGGGGAAAATGACGACAGTAGCTCAATAAATTGTCAAAAATGTCGATGAAAAGCGAATTTAGGGCAGTTTTTTCCTTAAGTGATGTCAGCATAACCAGAAAAATTAGGGCGGTATTCCAATTAACTACCTACACAGTGAAAGTTTAATTATGCTCACAAGCAACCCCAGAAATTCCGACGTTCACGCCATGGCTGCTACACTGACTACCATTTCTCACAGTTTTTACCGGACAAGCACAACTCCACTCAAAAAAAACAAAAAATATATCTGGTGCGTTGCAACACACAACTTTCCTTAGCTCTACGTCAATTCACTTTGTACATAGCTAATTCTATTTAATCAATTCATTTATCAGTCAGTTCATTTGAACTTGGTCAAACAACGCTTTACGGCAGCAGAAAGCGGTAGCGTTTACAGTTCCTGGAATTTATTGTGCTGCTCGTACTCATTGCAGGACCATTATTGAGCAATTGGTACACAGATAACTAATGTGGCTGTAAACACGATTTAAAAAAAAAAGAATAGTAATTACTTTTGCAGAGTTATTGGAAAATAACTGTTAGAACTGGTAGTAAGCGAAACGGCAGTAGTTGAAATTCAGGAATTTCTGGAGTGAGCCCCATGTATCTCATGAGCGTTTTTAAACACTCACCCTTTAGGTATTGGATTGGACTACAATACCAATTTTTTTTAAACATTCTACAAGAGTTCCAGCAGAGTTTATAAGGAAAAAACTGCGCGAAAAAAGCTTTTGGTCGAAAATTTTGATAATTTATTGTGCTGCTCTCGTCATTTTCCCACGAATGAGAATTTTATGGTATAATTGCCTTATTGAGAGCTATCAATATAAAAAATGTAATTGAAATCGTTAGAGCCGTTTTTGAGAAAAAAAATTTGGTGTTTTGATCACTATGACGACTATAGTTAACTTTCGATGGATTTTGCCCATACCCTCATTATTGCGTCCCATGGTAACCTGTAGGCTAGACATCAAGTTTCAGCTGATTTGGTACGGTGGTTTTCTCTAAAAACTGCGGTAAAATCGATTTTGTCGAAAGTTTTGGTAATTTATTGTGCTGCTCTAGTCATTTTCCCACGAATGGAAATTTTATGGTATAATTGACTTATTAATAGCTATCAATATAAAAAATTTAATCAAAATCGTTAGAGTCGTTTTTGAGAAAAAAAATATTTGGTGTTTTGATCACTATGATAACTATAGTTAAATTTCGGTGAATTTTGTTCATACCCTTATTTTGGCGTCCCATGATGACGTGCGGGCGAGATATGAAGTTTGAGCTGATTTGGTTCGGTGGTTTTCTCTAAAAATCGTTCACAGACACACATACACACACACAGACCATTTTCCCAAATAGTGTTTTTCGGACTCAGGGGGGTCTGAAACGTAAAGATCTGAAGAGAACTCAAATTTTTTTTCAGCCGATTACATAACTTTCCTTTCTACTTCGTAGAGCAAGGAAAGTAAAAATGGTAACAGCCTCATGAATCACCTGTGCATTGATTGCTCAATAAATTCCGGAACCACGTGTTCTATGTAAAGCGTGAACGTATGTTTAGCCAAGTTCCAGTGAACTGAGTGAAAAATAGATTAGATTAGTACTCTCGTTAATAGCTGAATGTACGTGGGGGGCAAGGAAGGTTGTGTGATGTGTCGCACCAGCTATTTCTTATTGTTCAATACTTACACAGTTTCTGAGATCTTATTTGTCGCGCACGATCTGTACAACTGCCAAGTCATCAGTATCCGCCTCATGCCGTGTATTCGGTGATAGCGTGGTATTTTTTCGTTAGCCAGGCACAAACGTCACCAATTGTGAATCAACCGCAAGCCAAGTGAAGCGAATCGAACGACAAAACGGTCATCGTAATAATAATAATCGAAAACGTTCACTGTAAACAGATATTGATAGATAGAAAGCAAAATGACTTCAACTATAAACAAATATTAATGAGTTATTCATCAGGGTACTTTGCGTTAGCCTGGTGCAGGCGAATAATGGTCAAATAATGTAGAATTTTGCTAAATTCCTTACAACCAAGAGGGAAATGTTCGTTTGGGGTCATATGCTCTGTATTCATTCAAAACATAGCTATCTTTCATTTTATTTCTCCGTAATTTTAGTTTAAAAAAAAACTTAGAATCAAGAAATGAAACCATCCGGGAAGTCGAGAAGTAACCTGTTCTAAGTTTTCCTGGCAATGAATCCCGGGCAATGTGCGTAGCAACACAACTTTCCGCCACCCCTTTAAGTTCGAACACCACCTACATAGGCGGGCACTATATCTTCGTTCAACGCATTTTTACAGGAACATTTATGGAAAACAAAATGTAGGGACTAGTTAGCTGAGAGTACTCCGAAAGTTTGATCGAAATCGTGTTAGAGCCGTTTTTGAGAAAATTGGAATACCGATAAATTAATATTCGACAAATCTCCTTTTCTGAGTTAGTTTGGCTTATATCTCCGTTCAACATATATATACAGAAATAATTATGGAGAACGAAATGTTGGTATGGGTGACTAAAAGACACTCCTTTAGAATTTATCACATCTGGTGAAAAAGTTACCCTGGAATTTACGGAAATGTTAGAAAAAACGATCTTATCGACACATTTTGATTTTTATCTCTGTTCAATGGACTGTCAGAGCAACATTTATCGAAAAGAATATGTAGGTATTAACTATTTGAAAACATCCTGTGAGTTTGGTGAAAATCGCTGAAGCCGTTTTGCCAAAAAGCGTAAAAAACCTATTTTTGCTTCAGGGGCCCATATCTCCGTTCACCGTATTTTCATGGAGTTATGTATAGAGAAGAAAAGTTAGGTATTGATTAGGAGAAGATAATTTGAAAGTTTAATCAAAATCGTTAGAGCCGTTTTCGAGAAAAATGCAAAAACCCCTAGTTTTTGGTACATTTTTGTCCGCCCCCCCCCCCTTCTTATCGGCCGAAATCGTCCATAACCTTATTTTGGTGTCTACAAAAAATAACAAACAAAACAAAAAAGAACCAGCTCAATCGGATCAGCCGTTCTCCCGCAAATCGAACTACAGACACACACACATACACACGGACCACGCGCCGAAATGAGGTTTTTTAGACTCAGTAGGGACTGAAACGTAAAGATCTGAAGAAAACCCAAATTTTTTTTTTGGGCCAATTACTATACTTTCCTTCCCTTCGGGTAGCGGAAAGTAAAAAGAGATTATTTATTATTAGGTTACTTATTCCAAGATAATTGTAAGTTCAGTGTAGTAGCACCATGTAACAATAGCATTAATAACTAATCAATCACGAATTTTAAATTCATCCGCAAACTCGTCGCTTTTTTCTTCCAATTCAGGACTGTTGTTGAAAATGAATTTTTGTTACAGTTTTGGGAAATCATATCTGACGAGCATGGCATAGACCCTACTGGAGCCTACCATGGAGACTCAGACCTCCAGCTTGAAAGGATCAACGTGTATTACAATGAGGCATCAGGTACGTGCACGTTAAATTAACATACGTTTGATTGGGAATGTTCTCCAACTCTTGTGTCCAATATCTGGGTCGCCGTATTAGATACTTTGATTCAATGGTACGCCTGTCATGCACCATATTTAGTGAGGTTCTGTTCACATGTGTTCAGGTGTTCAATGTTTTTTTTGACGGAGGAGTAAGAGTCTGCTCCTGGTTGCCCTGTGAATTTATTCCTGTGTATTGAGAACCAACCCAAAACTGTCTAGTACATTGCATTATGTTGGCTCATGCGACTCTACAATGGTAGCTCTTCTTTTTTTTTCTCTTTGCCCTCACGAGAGTCTTGGAGCGTGCCACCATTCCCTCACTGTGCAGCAGTTTGGACGCTTCAGGAGCGATCTTTCCTCCTTGGCTTCATCGTTCGTCCTTTAGCTCGCCCTAGTATCAGCAGACTCCCCAGCTCACTCAAGAGCAGTATACCGACCTCCACTCACAGAAAATGCTGGAGAAGACCTGTGCCGTTGAAAGCCGCAGTACTCTGGTAGAGGTTGCCCTGAAAGATGCAAACCATCATCACCAACAACTACTAGCCTCCACTCCCCCTCCCAAACCCAGGGCCTTCCTAAACACCCTCCACTCCTTCCACAAGGGTTAACGCCCTTTTTGAAAATATTCGAAGTTAGCTATTCAAATCTTCCTTTTCTAATATGTTTTGGCCTATATTTTCATTCAACTGATGGTAAAATATCTCGTGCAACGCATCACACAACTCTGCTTTAGAAGGTTGGCGTCACTGGCTAAAAACTGAGTAATAGCCGTAATAAGTGAAATGGTGGTAGTTGTGATTTCAGAGTTTCCTAGGTTGCGCCTAATTATCTTATGAGGGTTATTAAATATCATGTAGATCGGAGTAATTAGATGAATCGAAGTCGTGTTTGAATAATTTTTCAGTTATGATAAATTGCACTGCTTTTACTGGCGCTATTTGTTTCTTTTAAGGTAATGGAAATTACGTGCCACGAGCAATCCTCGTCGATTTGGAGCCGGGAACAATGGATTCAGTCCGTTCAGGTCCCTTTGGTCAAATCTTTAGGCCAGACAATTTCGTATTTGGACAGTCTGGAGCTGGCAACAACTGGGCCAAGGGCCACTACACCGAAGGAGCTGAGCTTGTCGATGCTGTGTTGGACGTTGTGAGGAAGGAAGCTGAAGGATGCGACTGCTTACAGGTGACAGCACACGAGAGTTGTTTTCTATTAATAAATTACGCGTTCAAATTTTGCTTTTACCAGGCTACTTGCGAAGAAAAAAAAAACATTCACCTTCTAGGTTAACAGCCTGTTTTCATGAAATCGTCACTAGCAACAAAGTTACTTTTGAAAGGTTACGATGGGCGTTTGAGAAACAATGAACCCACCGAAGGGCTGAAAGAGGTCACAGAACTCAAGATACGAACCAATTCAGCAAATCCTTCACTGCGTTCCCATCAAGCGTCCATTCAAAGTATGTCGTTATTTTTTCAGGGATTCCAATTGACCCATTCACTTGGAGGCGGCACTGGCTCTGGCATGGGAACTCTTCTCATTTCCAAAATCCGCGAAGAATATCCAGATCGAATCATGAACACGTACTCGGTTGTACCGTCCCCCAAGGTGAGCAGCATTGAGCGGTTGAAATTATTTCATTATCGCGTCTACAATAAAATAAACGCGTCGGCCTAAATAACGTTCCATGTAGGTTTCAGATACAGTCGTCGAGCCGTACAATGCCACTCTTTCCGTTCACCAACTCGTTGAAAACACCGACGAGACGTACTGCATCGACAACGAAGCCTTGTATGACATCTGTTTCCGCACATTGAAGCTTTCAACTCCCACTTATGGAGACCTCAATCATTTGGTTTCGTTGACTATGTCTGGAGTAACTACTTGCCTGCGGTACGAATTATTTATTGTTTTGTCTTGACAAAAAAAATTGGATACCTGACTGGAAAATTCGCGTCTTTGGATTAAATCTTCGGGTTTCAGAATTTTTTCGTCCAAGAAGCAAGTGTTGATCGAGTGGTCTGAGAGGGGGTTTTAAAGATGTTTATTACATTTTGTTTGCGCTCACACCTACAATTATTACAAACGTACTTTTCCTTACAGATTCTGGACGTATCTCAATTGAATTAATCAATAACAGGCTAACGCCCGCTTCTAAGCAAGGACAGTAGGAGATCTATCTATAACCTGCTGAAGTATAACCATGACCTTCCGTTCCCCTCTGAGTATCATTGATAACCTCCAACGAGTGGGCATGCTCATCCCCAATAGATCTTTCAGTAGTTAATAACCCCTTTGTACATCTCCCAGCCGCTGTTGAGTACCAAATACGCTTCTCACTTGGAACTCTTCTCAAGTTGGATCGTAGGATAAATGAGAACTGTACAGGGAAACAAATCTGTTGTTTCCTTCAATAGTTCCCTGTAGTGCCTACATATGCCCAAGCCCATTTCACCCCGATCGTCTATACCCCCTTAATAGACAGCCAACCTAAACTCCAAGACTGTGGGCATAAAATGCTTCAGGTTAGACAGCCTAGCATTTGAAACCTGGCTGTCCTTATAAAATATGGCTCTCCGCATGGGTACTTGACAACCAATGGATGCCTTGCCACAATACAACCATTTGTGCATTGTTACTACAGCCCAACTCTCCCACTTGAAACATTTGGTGATGAATGGGTTGATCGGAAATTATATAAACCACGAATACGCACCGGACCCTACCCTGTCAGTATCACACTACCATCAATATACACTGAAAGGTGTGAAGTAAAGCCCTCCCCTCTCCATTCTGTTGAGCCAACAGTCGCTACCCTCACTGGGTGGGGCCATCTGCAGGGCTGCAACTGCCGCTTTACCGTTTTTACTTTCGTTGGCTCTACAAAGTAGAAAGGAAAGTTATGTAATCGGCTGAAAATTAAATTGTGAGTTCTCTTCAGATCTAAACGTTTCAGACCCCCCTGAGTCCGAAAAACACTATTTGGGAAAATGGTCTGTGTGTCTGTGAACGATTTTTAGAGAGAACCACCGTACCAAATCCACTCGATATATAGCCCGCAGGTTACCATGGGACGCCAAAATAAGGGTATGAGCAAAATCCACTGAAAGTTAATCATAGTGATCAAAACACCAAATTTTTTTTCTCAAAAATGGCTCCAACGATTTTGATTAAATTTTTTATATTGATAGCTCCCAATATGGCAACTACACCATAAAATTCTCATTCGTGGGGAAATGACGAGAGCAGCACAATATATTACCAAAACTTTCGACGAATCGATTTTAGCGCGGTTTTAAGAGAAAACAACTGTATAAAATCAGCTGAAACTTGATGTCTAGCCTACAGGTTACCATGGGACGAAAAAATACGGGTATGAGCTTCTAATCAACCTCCACAAAATAATCTTAGGATTCACGCAGGGCTGCTGCATTAGTCCCTGCCTGCACAGCCTCACTCCACACAGTGGGTACTGGCAAAATGGCTTGGTGATAGAATAATTGGAAGACATCTGTGTGCTAACCCTAATGCGTCTTTACTGCTCCAGACGAAATATTAATCCGCTAAGTGGACTTCCAGCAAACTTAGCTGACACGAGCCTTCCACCCTCTCAAAATAATCTCCCCCAAGTACTTTGAACTCTCCACTTCATCAATCCTGCTACTCACTGATTTTACAGGACAACCTCCCGCTTCTATCCTGTTAAACTCTTTTTGGTAGCTACTACGTGGTAAGGAATAATGTTTGAAACTCTATTAGATGAACTTTAGCTAGCATTTGCCACTTCTCTGCACGAAATAAAATCACTTTAACTTGATTTCAATTTTATCAAGAATTCCAGTTTTTAAGCTGTTTGTAGCTCTACTAAAAATGAATACTGAAACTGAAGTTTAGTACGCACCTTATTCGAAGCGCTTTCAAACAGTATCTGTCTTTTTACTTTCCTTGGCTCTACAAAGTAGGAAGAAAAGTTATGTAATCGGCTGAAAAAAAATTTTGAGTTTTCTTCAGATATCTACTGAGTCCGAAAAACAATATTTTGGAAAATGGTCTGTGTGTCTGTGAACGATTTTTAGAGAAAACGACCGCACCAAATCAGCTCAAGCTTGATATCTAGCCCGCAGGTTTCCCATGGAAAAATAACGGTATGAGCAAAATCCGCCGAAAGTTATAGTTATCATAGTGATCAAAACGGCTCTAACGATTTTGATTAAATTTCTTGTATTGATAGCTCGTAATAAGACGATGTCACTAGAATGTTGAAACAAATTGGTTTAGTAGTCAAATCCAATACCTATAGGCTGAGTGTTTAAAAACGGTCATAAGATATATGGGGGTCACTCTAGAAATTCCGGAATTTCAACTACCCGTCGTTTCGCTTACTACCAGTTGTGAAAGTTATTACCCGATAACTCTGCAAAAGTAATTACTATTCTCTTTAAAAAAAAGGCGTGTTTACAGCCTCGTTAATTCTCTGTGTACCAATCGTTCAATAATGGTCTGGCAATGAGTGCGAGCAGTACAATAAATTCCGGAACTGTAAGCGCTACCGCTTTCTGCTGCCGTGAAGTGTTTGACCAAGTTCAAATGGATTCAATGAGTAGAAAAAGCCAATAGTTTGAGGTATGCGCTTAACTGAAAACCCCTCTGTTCGAAGCGGACTGTATTTATAATGACATGTGTTGATGGTTCAGGGATTGTAAGAAGGTTCAAGGAGAGGAGTGAAGGTCCTTCCTCCTATGGCGGCGACTCGTCCGGGGGGGGGCAGCACGATGTCTTCCTCTTCCAGGCGATTATGATGACGAGCCACGTTGTTGTGGTTAATTGGAGGCAGCACGACACGGATTTCCAAACCGGGTGGTGGGGTAGGGTTTTTCGACACACAGTCAATGTTCTAGTGAACACGGGGGAACACGAATGCAGCGTTAGGAACACGAATGAATTATGGAGGGGGGTTAGGCAGGAGAGGAGGGCAGGATCAGACACTGATCGAAACAACACTGCCCCACAACATACCAACCTCGTACAGCCTCACAATGAAACAATTCCCGATTTATTGATTGAACTAAAGCTGCTTATTGTTTAAAGAGAAAGAAAGTCAGGGGAAGTTGTATTTCAGATGTGGAATGTACTGGTAAAGTTTGTCCTAGAAGGTGCGATTCACCAAGGTGTGTTTCAATAATATTACCGCAACTAATAACACCTTCCAGGCTAAACGTTGTGTTACAATTGTTTTTTATAGGTTCCCCGGTCAACTGAATGCCGACCTTCGAAAATTGGCTGTCAACATGGTTCCATTTCCTCGTCTTCACTTCTTCATGCCTGGTTTCGCTCCTCTCACGTCGCGCGGGTCTCAGCAGTACCGAGCCCTTTCAGTGCCTGAGCTCACTGCTCAGATGTTCGATTCGAAGAATATGATGGCTGCCTGTGACCCTCGTCACGGTCGCTACCTCACTGTCGCTGCGATATTTAGGTAACTTAATTAACATTTGGATTTTGTCTCAGTGGTAGTTCATTGGTACATTGCTGTGAATCACAAGAGGGAAGGTGAGCGATGACAAAGAACTTGTAAATGTTGATAAGGTCGACTTTGTTCTTATGAAATCAGAGTTTAACTTGAACTGACTCAACGATAGCAACAGTATGTTATTACTTAGGGTACTGAAAATATTTGAGTATTTCTGAATTAACTCCAAGTTTTTAATTAGGAATGTTGATAATTGAAATTGGAGTGTTAGTCGAGGGAGAATGGGAACACAGACTCGGTTTGGAGAGGAGATGATCTAGATGAGGAGGAGGGGGGGGGTTAGTTTAGGAGTTGGAAGGTCAGACTAACTGAAATGACCATTGACTTGAGGAGAACCAGTTGCTCAAGTTTATGATTATCAAGTGAGCGGTATTGTTTGTTGAGATACACTTAGGGGCATATGCACTGGTGGTTGCATGTATGAGGGGCTGAGGGAGCATATGGCGTTGTTCATCAAACATTCTCTTCCTTGCTGCTGCTACTACAGCGTAATAGAACAAGATTTGTGAAGGTTGGGTTTTATTTTGGATATATATTGTGCCAAAGAAGTCTTTTCACACGTTTAGTGACTCACCCTGCGTTTCTATTTCAGAGGTCGAATGTCAATGAAAGAAGTGGATGAGCAGATGCTCAACATTCAGAACAAAAATTCCTCCTACTTCGTCGAATGGATCCCCAACAATGTTAAAACTGCTGTTTGTGACATTCCTCCCAGAGGCCTCAAAATGTCGGCTACTTTCATCGGGAATTCGACAGCCATTCAAGAGCTTTTCAAGAGGATCTCTGAGCAGTTTACTGCTATGTTCCGTAGGAAGGTAAGTCCGTGACAATTTAAAAGTCTACAAAATATAAACTCCAAGCTACCGAATCAAGTTGCATCGTACGAGCGTGAAACAGGTAAAATGCACTATAGAAGGTCACAGTCTGGAAGTCTCTACAATTGAATACGTATTATTATGCTAAGCGTGCGAGACACTGATGTCCTACAAACGCCAAAACAAGCTATAGTTATCATAGCGATGAAAACGTCAAATTTGTTTTCTTAAAAACAGCTCTGACGATTTTGCGTGGGCATATAGTTCCTAATAACATGTCTACCGCAAAATTATGATTTGTGAGGAAACTATGAGGGCAGCATAATAAACTATCAAATACTCCAAGAATTTCGATTTTAGCTCAGGCCGTAAGATAGTCACAGGGGCGACTCCAGAAATTCTGGAATCTGTACGACTACTGTTTCACTTACTATTATGCGATAATTTCTAAACTGTTAACTCAAACCTTCGCAGAAAAATCATGTTGACAGTCGTGGAATAAATAGCTCAACAACTGTAAGCACCGCAAGGTTATGTACGTTATATCTTCTATAAATTGAATGAAAACTAGTCGCTAGCTCGACAAACATCGTTTAATGCACTTTAAAGCTGTGTGATGCGTTGCGCTAGGGGTTTTTTTTTCGAGAATACGACAAACAATCGAATTAAGTAGTATCCCGTTTATATAATACCGTTCTAAAAAATATCAGGTGCGCTGCTCAGCACAACTACGTCCGTTCACTCGTGTTCATGGCTTTTTCTACTATCTCAATTTATTTTTACTCAGTTCATTAGAAACGTCACTTCACGGCGGCAGAAAGCCAGTAGGCTTACAGTTCCAGAATTTATTGTGCTGTTTGTACTCTTGCCCTGACTATTATTGAGCAATTGGTATGCAGCGAATTGATGAGCTTGTAGACACGGTTTTTTGAAACAGGATAAGAATAACTTCCCCGGTGTTATCGGGTATAAACTATCTTAAATATGTGGTTAGTAAAACGGGCGGTTAATTTCAGAATTTCAATATCTTATGAGCGTTATTGAAGACTTCATTGGACTACCACCCGCGATTTTCTAAGATTCTAATGACATTTGATATGAGTTTTTGTGCAAACTGGCAGAGGTGATTGCCGAACTTTTAACGGATCGCACAATTTCCTGCCACGCCGAATCCCTTGGTCGTAAATAAAGTTGTTAGTGGAAGGTGTTAGACGATAATATACAACACAACTGATGTGGAAGAGCTGAGATCGTTAGCAAATTAAGGAAAAGAGCGTGTGATTGCGTCACCATTATCAAAACAATTTTTTAAGAAATCGGAAAACAAGTGTGCCGTGTCGATAGATAAAAAGTTGACTGTAACAGCTCAGAAACTGATTTTACGCGACTCGACTTTTGAAAAGTTTTAACGAGTAAGAACCGATTGGCGCGATCTACACGACGTCGGGTGAACTAAAGTAGTTTGCACGTTCGCCGCTAGAGTCGCAACGGACGTTCCCGCGCGTGATTTGACTGGAGTGAAGACAAGTACCGATAACCGACCGCTCAATAAGAATGTCAACTGGCCTGAAGTGTTAGTTTGGGAAGATATTTGAACGGGAGATTGCCAGCTAAATGGTTCAAACGAGGCTACTTCAGAGGTGAATGAGACTATCATTCTGATTCAAGCCGAGTCAAAATACTGTAGATATTCAAATTAAAGCAATTGGGTTATGTCCGCCAGTAGGCAAATTACTAAAGTTAACGTATCTGTTAGGTGTGTCCGTCTCCTCTGGCTGGTGAGTTACTGTGGGCAAGCGCTTTTGATGTAAAGACATCATAACACTACTGACTCCAGTACTGACTTAACGGCCAGACGATGATGTCTTTACATCGAAAGCGCTTGCCCACAGTAACTCACCATCCAGAGGAGACGGACTCCTAACAGTACGTTAACTTTAATATTCAAATTACACTTACCAGTTCGAAGTTCTTTTAGCGATAGTAAAAGGTTCAAAGTCAATTAAACACAACGAGAAATAAAGAATCATGACACTATACTCGTTGTAAGAAAAATCAGTTTTCGATATGACGCAATACCTAAACTGAAGCGATGCGAGAATAGGAATGGGGGACGAGGCGAAGCTGAGACACCATCGGGAACCGAGCCACTTGAACATCAGGAGTGCGTCACACATTCCACATGTGAGTCAAGTCGAACATACGAAATATATCACGCACCAGAGCCATCAACAAACATTCGGGGTCAATTATTCGAACGAGCAATGAGTACTCCAATGCAAAAGAGCCTGTAGGCTCAAAGTACTAATCGCTCGGATCTATCGATCCCGATGGTTCTCAAAATTCGACCTATGCCTCACTTTGGGGACCTTACTCCGACAGAGATCATACAAATTAAGGAGCTAGCAACTACTTTGGGTCCCTAACATCCGATTAATCGCGAGGGCTTGTCCGAATCTGAAATTTCCAAGTTCGCATTGTCTGTCAAAATCTCTGGCGGCGAACGTGTAAACTACTTTTTTTTTTTTTTTTTTGTTTTCCCTCCGAGGGCATTGGGACAAGTCCCTTTGTCACTGCGGCCACGTGTGGGCCTATTGTGACTCTAGCCCTTCCTTAGTAAAAGGCGTCGTACATACCCGCCCCCTTTATGAAGCTGAGTATGTCCTTCACCGCAGCTTCTGCTATGATGTGGGGCTCAATAATCCCCTGGGCAAAGTATCCAAAGCGTTTCACTGCTAAGGCAGGGCACTCACATAGGATGTGCTCCGCCGTCTCATCCTCCTCACCACAGAGTCTGCATTCCACCGCCTCTGAGATGCCCATCTTGTTGAGGTGATACCTGAGTGGGCAGTGTCCAGTGAGGAAGCTAATCAAGTCCCTCCTAGAGAGTGTCAGCATCGCCTTTGCCCTTTGACCAGAAGGCGTAACAAGCCTTTTTGATTGTCTAAGTCATGGCTGGCGATGGCTGGAAACTACTTTAGTTCACTGGACGTCGCCGAGGCCAAATCGGCCGTTTCCCGGTCACCTCTTCAAAAGTCGAGTCGGTTAAAATCAGTTTCTGAGCTATTATTGTCAACTTTATGTCAATCGATACGGCCAACTTGTTTTTCGATTTTTTAAAAATTGTATCGATAACGTTGTACATGAGTTGGAGGCAATCCCACGCTTTCTTCCCCTTTTTTGCTAACGATCTCCCTTCCGCGTCAGTTGTGTTGTGTATTATCGTCAAACACCTACTTACAACTTTATTTATGACCACGGGATTCTGGCATGGCAGGGGATATTGTGCGATCTGGCAATCACCTCTACTGGTCCAATGAAGTGCCTGTAAGATATTGCTTTCTGCCGCTGTGAAGTGATGTTTCTAATGAACTGAGTACAAATAAGTTGAGTTAGTAGGAAGAGCTCCCCCCCCCCCTCCTTTTTGTCTCTTTTGCTGCATTCATTTCACTTTTTATCTCTTTTTCTATCACACACCAAACAATATTAGCTCTGATATCGCTGCTGATTTTCCACGTGATGAAGTCTACATTATATTATGCATGAAACCTTTATATAGGTGTATTAGATTTAGGTACAGATATTTACTCATAACTTCAATGGCTTATATTCTTGATCCGGACAAACGTCTGCTTCATTATTTTCATTGAGTATTTTTGGCTGAGTATGCCATTTGAAAAACCTGGCATCCAGCCTAAGGGCCATTAATTCACGTATGATTGCTCACGTTTGTGTTTTTGGATGGTTTTAATAAAGTTTGTCGTTTACGTCAAGGCTTTCCTCCACTGGTACACTGGAGAGGGGATGGACGAAATGGAATTCACTGAGGCTGAGTCCAACATGAACGATTTGGTATCCGAGTATCAACAATACCAGGAGGCAACTGCCGACGAAGATGCCGAATTTGACGAAGAACAAGAACAAGAAGTCGATGGAAACTAAAATGATGTCTCATATCATATTTTACCCATTTACCTCCATGACATTAACTTCTCAGCGTAGGCTTTAGAAATCTCCCGGTTAACATATCGTTGCGACCAAATTTTGTTTATGTTGCGCTTGTAGCTGAAACCATGGAACTTTGGATTTACCTACGCTTTCAACTCGCTCCGATTACCATATAGTTTTATGTCTTCGCATAACCCCATGCCATTGTTGTCTCTCTATTCGTGTCATTGTTTTTAGTTTGTAGTACTTCGCATATGATGGCTTCCATTGCCGCATGTATTTATGTGCATACTCATTTTTGTACCTTTTTGAGGACATCGTCCTGTGTTGTCAAATACGCAAAGTAAAAGTTGTCAAAATGAGTTGCTTTTGTATCGCCTTCGTTTCTTGTTGAAAGTTCAACTGGCAGCAGCAGGAGTCTGTGCTGTCTCTGGATTCTGATTGACTGCAGGTCATGCAGGATATGCGAATGAAACTATTTTCATTCAATTCCTCCATCCTCTCCCGACCTTCTCGATGATTCTTATGTGACTACATCAATTTTAGTTTAATTTCCCATAACTCTTTCTGAAAACAAACTTTAGCTCATTTTCCGTGGATTTTCTCATTCGCAACAGATTTTGCTCTGACCTAGGGGTATAGGTATCGCTGTTCTGGCAGTTATGAGGATTCTCTCGAGTGGTGAAGTAAACAAATCTTATTTTCTGAGTTAACTTGGCTTATATTTCCGTTCAAACTACCTATATAAACATTATTACAGAGAACGAAATGTACGAATGGGTGGCCAAAGCGAGGTTCCATGAGGTTGATCACATCTGGTGAAGCAGTTACCCCAGAATATACGGAAATGTTCGAAAAAACGTTATTTTCGACACATTTTCATTTTTATCACTGCTCAAAGGACTGTCAGAGGAACGTTTATTGAGCACAAAATAACTTCAAAAACATTCTGTGAGTTAGGTGAAAATCGTTGAAGCCGTTTTTGCCAAAAAGCGTAAAAAACCTATTTTTGCCTCAGGCCTATATCTCCGCTCACCATATTTTCATGGAGATATGTATTCAAAAAAAGTAAAGTTAGGTATTGACTAGTAGAAGATAATTTGAAAGTTTAATCAAAACCGTTACAGCGTTTTTGAGGAAAATGTGAAGAACCCTAGTATTGGTACATTTTCGTCCCCCCCCCCCCTCCTTTCCCATCGACCGAAATCGCTCATAACCTTATTTTGGTGTCTACGAAAAAAAAAAACGGCCCAATCGGTTCAGCCGTTCTCCCACAAATTGGAGTACAGACGCGGACCCTGCGCCGAAATAGGTTTTTGAGACTCAGTAGACCTCAACCCACCTTTTTTCTTGACACGATTACTATACTTCCCTTTTCCTTTGGGTAGCAGAAAGTAAAATGAGCTCCGCTAGTGACAAGCGAGCCCATTCGCTGAAATGTCTCATTATTCCCTTTGATTTTAGCTGAATTTCTTCCGTTTTTACTTTCCTTGGCTCTACGAAGTAGAAAGGAAAGTTATTTAATCGGCTGAAGAAAAAAAATTTGAGATTTCTTCAGATCTTTACGTTTCAGACCCTCCTGAGTCCGAAAAACACTATTTGGGAAAATGGTCTGTGTGTGTGTGTGTGTGTGTCTGTGAACGATTTTTAGAGAAAACCACCGTACCAAATCAGCTCAAACTTCATATCTCGCCCGCAGGTTACCATGGGACGCAAAAATAAGGGTATGGGCAAAATCCACCGAATGTTAACTATAGTTATCATAGTGATCAAAACACCAAATTTTTTTTCTCAAAAACGGCTTTAACGATTTTGATTAAATTTTTTGTATAGATAGCTCTTAATAAGATAATTATACCATAAAATTCCTATTTGTGGGAAAATGACGAGAGCAGCACAATAAATTATCAAAATTTTCGACCAAAAGCGTTTTTGCCGCGGTTTTTTCCTTTTTAACCCCGCTGGAATGTAACTAGAAAGTTAAAAAAAAAAGTCGTGTAGTAGTCCAATCCAATACCTATAGGGTGAGTGTTTAATAACGCTCATGAGATACATGGGGCTCACTCCAGAAATTCCTGAATTTCAACTACTGCCGTTTCGCTTACTACCAGTTCTAACAGTTATTACCCAATAACTCTGCAAAAGTAATTACTATCCTTCTTCAAAAAATTTGTTTGCAGCCTCATTAATTTTCTGTATACCAATTGCTCAATAATGGTCCTGCAATGAGTACGAGCAGCACAATAAATCCCATAACTGTAGGCGCTACAGCTTCCTGCTGCCGTGAAGCGTTGTTTGACCAAGTTCAAATTAACTGAGTGATAAATGAATTGATTAAATAGAATTAGCCATGTACAAAGTTAATTGACGTAAAGCTAAGGAAAGTTGTGTGTTGCAACGCACCAGATATTTTTGTAAGGATTCTGTCGATGAAGTGAGTTGCGTGTTGTGTTGACTTCGTGACCAATTTTGAAAGTGTAATGGAAAGACAAATAGAGTTACTGTTGAAGGAAGAAGGAGACGACGATTTACTCTTCTATTATTGTTATAAATCGAGGAAATGATTGCCTATTCGCGAATTATATTCGACTAGAGGCCAAGAAGGATCATTTATGCTATTAGTTAAGCATATCTATTTATAGCTTGATGACGATATGTTCAGGACGTATTTTCGGCTCAATAAAACACAGTTTGGTTGTGTGTGCAATTTACTAAAAAAGACAATGCTAACGAAAGAAAAATTGGCGCTAACTTAGTTTGTTTTAACTTTTGTACAATTAGTCTGGTCAAATTCGTCGTCGAAAATAATTTCGATTGGTCGAGACGATTCATCAATAAATTTATTCCTTGTTTGGTGAACGGACGAGGCATCAATTATTGGAAAATTGTACGACGAACTTCTTTCTGGGGCTTTCACTTGGTCCGTTGATGTCTTCGAGCTCATATTTAGAGATGGCAAATATTTTTGCAATCTTCGTCACCAAACGCAGCCATTTTTCTGGTAAAAGTGGGTACTTTTCGAGCGCGACACCACTGATCCAGGGCGGAGACAGTCTTCGTGATACTTTCCCTCAATCCCTGCGGTCGGAATCGAGGGAAAATGAAACCAAATAAGCTCAAATTGGATGCACACCCCTCAGATTAACTTAGGATTGCAAAATAAGGGTATGATAAGGATTGGCCTAAAACTAACTATACGCAATTTTCGAAACACCAATTTTTTTTACTAAAGTTAACGTACCTGTTTGGTGAGTCCGTCTTCTCTGGCTGGTGGGATACTGTGGGCGAGCGCTTATGTAAAGATATCATCGTCAAGCCGTTAAGTCAGTACTAACCCAATTACTTTAATACCAATTTTTTTTCTCTCAAAAACTTCTACTGGAAACTGACGAGAGCAGCACAATAAGTTCTAAAGCATTTCGACAAAAATCGTTTTTACAAGTTTTTTCTTCTGATTCCAAGTTGCATAAAGAATCGTGCTGGTGCAAGAATGTGCTCCTGATACTGCCACAATTGTAAGGAAGATTATTTGTAATTACTCGATAAATTCCGGATTTGAAACTACTGTCGTTTCGTATTGGATAACTCCAGAAAGATAAAAATGAACTTTTTTCATGAGAAATTGTATTGACAGTTGTCTGGATTCTGGTCACTTAAATTCGTGAGATGTGTGAAAGTAACTCAGTGTATTCTAAAACGTTAAGCAGTTTATCAGATTCGTTGCACCTCATAATTCGAGGATTGTGGCCGGAGAGACTAAGACTCTAGTGTCGCTGTAGCATTTTCACTTATTTTTTTAAACGATTTTCGTTCGATTCTGCAGTAGTTATCGCTCTATTCTCTCACGCTTTGACCTCAACTTCTGGACCTTTCTCAGTCTATTTTACAACGATTTTCGTTTAATTTCCCTCAGTTCATTATTCTACTTGTCGAGGATATGGGATAATCTTATTTGTAAGAGAAAAAAAGAAAACCTTGAGTGTAGTTATAGAACGCGACTGAAAAATAATTTATTGAAGAACACCGTTGAACCCAAAACATCTGTGGTAATAATAAGGTACTGGAGATTTCTCAACAATCCCCCCAGTCATCAAATTTCCTATTACATCCGCACCGAGTAATTTGTCAATAGGCGGAGAATCTGGGCCAACATCAGACAAAATTATATTCGCCCGACGTAAACGGTCTATTACGTTCTTGTCGGCTAATCGAGGCACATAGCTGCATATTTTGTCTTCGTCTAATACTGAACAGATGAAGTCAATTGTCCGATTCAAACCCTGTAGGGAAATTCTGTATTTCTTATGTGTTCTAACTTTGGTTTCTAACCCACCAAAGAGACTATGACTTAAATTTTCCACTCCTACAGCCTCAAGATTCATCTTTTTTGCCAACTCTTTTGTGATATAGCTTCTTTGGGATCCCGAATCTAGTAAAACCCTAACAATTTGAACTTTCATTCTCGACTTGATTGTGACTTGTAACGTTTGCAGTAGCGTGGGACTCATCTGATTTGACAACAATACTGCAGAACCTTCCCTTTCCCCATCATCCTCAAAGTAAACATATTTCAGTTTCAGTTCGCTGTAGCAACTAAATCCTGCCTGATTTCGACGCAGTTTTGTGAATTCATTCAATCGTTAAAATGGAAGGAGGGCAGTTCAAAGTCCCTCGCGCTCCGCTCGCCAGCACCTCTGTAACTGTTATTTCGGATGACGACTCGTCTCGAAAGGGAACGAGCTTTGAAATGCAAAACTTTTTGGACCGGAATCAAAAAACCGTGGAAGGGGGAAACTAAGTCGTTGGAAAGAGAGGGGAACCGTGAGTCTTGTCAGGTCGCTCCCAGTCGCTTCGTCCGAGTTGTCTTCGAAGCGTCGTTCTCCTGTCCCCCACCTTTTTCTCTCGTTCGCCTTCTGACGTCTTTTCGCGTAGTTGAGCTCAAAGGTGACACTCGATCGATAGCTTTTCCAAAATGGCCGAACAACAAAACAACGACAAAGATGGAAATTTCATTTGGATCAAACTCAACCTGCCCTACTTCAGATCTCTTCCTGGGATGCTCAAACTCCTCCAACTGGTGAGTACAAGTCAAGAGTTTTTTCTTTGATAACTCCTCTTAAATGTTACTAGAATCTTCAAAAATCAATTTAGGCGGTAGTTCAATGAAGTAGCTAAACAATAAGCTTTTAATGACGCTGGTAAGTTATATAGGAGCTACTCCAGAAACTCCCAGAATTCCAACCACCGCCGTTTCAGTTACTACCATTTCCAAAAGTTCCAACTTCAAACTGCCATTGTTAAAAAAATATCAGATGTGGAGCACCCCTCCCAATCAACTGAGTTTGATCAAAACCGTAGAAACAGTTTTTGAGAAAAGGGTAAAAACGCTCGTTTACTGTTAGGCAGAAAATGCGCGTATAGGTCGCCAGAAAACATTTCGTCCGGTCTATGACACTCAGTGGGGCATTTACTGCTGACCAGTTTTTACATGTACACGTTTTTCGATGGTTACTTCCATCTGATGGGCTGCCATAGTAAGATTTTATGGAAAACAATACATATTGTCGAGTTGAAGACGGAAGTTTGATGCGAAAATCCGCTTTTAAAGAAACTCCACGATTCTAGCTCACAATATTTTCGAAGAGATATAGCAAGAACAAAAATTAGACGATTGGTGGAAGATAGTTAGCAAGTTACTCGAGTCCGTTTCAACCGTTTCGGCGGACACATACATCCTCATTTATGGTAGTTCCTTCAATTCCCATTGATTGGCTTATAACGTTATTTGCGCGCCGTCAAAAACTCATGAACAGAACATAAACATCAAACTAAATGAGCGATCACAAAAATAACGTAGACATTAAGAGCTTCTGCGCTACAGGTGCCTCTGGGCTCGTCTAGGTATGTAATTCACTGCCATAACTAGAGGACTCAGGTTCAACTTTGGTTAGGAGCCTCTGCTTCTTCCCTGAAAGGCCAGCTGACCTCAGAATCTTGCTTTTGTCATAGAGTTGTTGAAGCTTTTAGAAAGAAGTCAGGTAAAGTCAGTGTTGACATGTGGTTTGCCAGAAACCCAGCAAAGGTGATTGATGGAGATGCGATGAATAAAATTGAGCCGGGGAACTGGGGGCCGATTCAACTGGTCTCACATTTCGCTCTTAAGGTATATGACTTAGATGGAAAACTACAAGCTTAAGAAGATACTAATGAATGACTTAAGTTTATCTATGCGCTCATTTGAAGTCGTTGGGCAGGAAGAAGAGGAGCCGGATGTTGCAGTTTTTACGGGATGGGAGTTAGTGGCTGGAGTGCCCCAGGCGGTTTCGTCTGCTGAATGGAGGAAATGAGCAAGCGGCATTAGGGAGAGCTAGATAGTTAGGGCTGGAGATCTCGAGGAAGGATGTTGATACGACATGCATCAATTAATGCGTATGGGAGTTGGATTTCCTCTCGTTGAGGGGCTTGAGACAGTTGTGTGGCTTGTTAGGAGTCGTTTGTCACCTGCTGCTGCTCGAGGTGGGCTCCTGGAGCTTCTCCCAAAGGGCCTAATAAAAACAATCGTATAAGATGAATTGGAAAATACTTGGTGCGACGCAGAACTCAACTTTCTCAGTCCAACGTACATTCAGCAATTTTCATGGCTTTAGCTGTTTTTCTCTGAAAAACATCACTTCACGTTTCACGTGAAATGAGGTAGTGGTTAAGGCTCCAGAATTTAATGAGTTGCTCCTACTCATGCCACGATCATCATGAACACTCAATGCATTAGACTGTCAAGCTAATAATTAAGGAAATGGGAAGGGCACCCAGACTATCAATACGCCTGCTCTAGGGATAGAAGGATTGCGAGGAGGAAGAAAAGAAGGATAAGAGGATATTCCACCTAACAACCACTATCAGCTGAGACCTGAGCAACAAGCAGGGATAGCTCAGAGAACGCCTGCAGACACCCAGCCGACGCATCTCAGCATTTTTCTTGCACCATGTACCACGCCAGGATACCCGGAACCCTGATCCATTTTCCATATTTGCGCCTCTTAGCTTGCCAAGATCCTGGCTGCTAGATACTACTTGGACATCCACGATCACGACGACGATGTCAGGCCTCAGAGGCCTCAGGTTTTTCTTCAGAGGCAACCTGTCAGTGCGGCTGCCTCTCCACTTTTCAGCCGTCTGATGACAATGCACTTGCAACCTGCTTGCAGGCTGCGTCATGACGCTTGACAGACCCGCACACGGTCTACCGAAGAAATCCCAACTTTTGTTTTACAAAACTGCAATACTTTGCTTAACCTTTCGGTAGCAGAAAGTAAACCCCGTCAAGGATTACCTCCTACTTAAGAATTACGTAGCAGCGACTGATGCGCCAGGGAGGCACCGTGGACGGGCAGGTGAGTCGGACTTTCGTCATCTTGGATTCTTCGAGGAGAGGGTGAATTGTTATGAAGTGGAATTGTGAGGAATGCGAAAGAGTCGGTGCCCAAAAGAGGAGTTGAGCGGCGGCGAACTTGGCCTTGTCAGCCAGCAGCTTAGGAAAGGAAACGCGAGGAGAGCGAGGGCGAGAGCAGTGGGCGGCTCCGATGGGATCCGATCCGCTGGAGGAAGTGCCACTCCTTCCACAGTCCACTCTCCTCATAGAACAAACGAAAAGCGATTATATTCTTTCTGTCGAACTCGAGCCGACTATTTACAAATTGCCCTATTTTTAGTGACGCGTCCTTTTGACGAGTTTCCAAAGTGATATCGGGCCCGCGGATGTTGCAACGCTCCAAACCGAACATCTGGCGCCTAGCGGCCGCTCTGTGACGATCAATAAAATCACCAACTTTCGACAGTACCCGTTTAACGCACCGTCACTTGGAATGTCCTGACAGCTCACTCTCTTTGGCAGGGGCGGCGATACATAATATCGAAGTGATCACTTTGTACGGTAAAAATCCTTGCGGGCTCCAGCTCGATTACATCAGAGAAAAAACGACGAGGTAACGTCATGTAACGTCAGAACATCGAAATCAGTCCAGTAATCAATCAACGAAGGCAGCGCAATTAATTCAAGCAATAATTAACGCTGCACATTGTTACACTACGGTTTATTATTATCTTGCACATCACCATTGGGACCCATCCTTTTCGAAAAATGTTGAGAATACATCACTCAATATTTACCATAATTTCCTGGATATACAGCTCGAAGCAGTCTCACACCCCTGAAACCCATTAAATTCGATTCAGCGGCAAAAAATACAAGTATACGATACGAAACGCGACGTAATTGCAATAAAACTGCTAAGACTGTTTTTCGGCACAAAATTGTTTTAAAAGAGTAGCCAAAAGCGAAATGTTGGCTGTTTTATTGGAAGTGTGCCGTGTTAGGGGTCGTTTACTTGATATTTTTTGATGCCGAGACGAATAGGACAGATTCGGATGAGTAGGGTAGCATTTACGTGGAAATCACAGTAAATATAGTGAGGGGAGTTCTGTGTTGGTGATGCGTGGGGGGGTGCCGAACTCTGAACAAAATAGCTAAAGTAATCGTTTCTCCCCAACCTGCTCTCATTTCTACTATCCGTCAGTTCTACTCGTCACATCCTGCCCATTGCTCAGCGTCGCTTAGGAAATGTTCCTAGTGGCCAAGTCATGTTTGGTACCGTTTACTAGTATTTTTCGATGCTGAATCTATTGGGATGGGCCTCGGAGGCGTGAGAATTGTTGGAAACATTGAACGTAATACCAGATCTTGTCTAGCATTCGGCAATGCCAGTCTGTCACTGAGTCGAATGGGTGTCTCACAGATGAGGTCGGCGCGAAAGTTGTTATCAGTGGATTCGCTGACAAAAAAACGTTCTGAAAACTCACGCGTTGTGAGATAGTTTGGGCCGAATTTCTTCGCTCTCCTTGAATCACATAATTGAGTTTTTTTCGATCAGGAAGAATAACAGACTGTCGGGTAATCGTTTGCAGCGCTTTTCTGACGAAGGACGTGTTTACCGTTTTGGAATTATTTTGTGAAGACTGTGAGAAATGGTAGTATATGAAACCAGTGGTTTGATCATTATTTTACGAGAGTTATTACACGCTCGTCGTGCCTAGCATGGCTTAAAAAATGTCAATTTTCGATGTTCCATTGTAGTCATATTTCGAATCGTTTACTAGTATTTTTCGACGTTGAGTCGAATGCGATGGGTCTCGAAGGTGTGAGCCCAAATAAATTCCACACTGCTGACTGATCGTACAATCAAATCACGAGTCAATATTCAATAACTTCTGGAAACTATTAAAAATCAACTTTTACATAATTACGCGTATGAGTTGTCATTTCTCGGAATGTTGATATAATTATGATGCACTCTTGAAGCTTTTCGACGATATATTGAGTAGGATACGTCACAATCATCATGTGCAAGAGAACAATAAACCATTGTGTACTAATTTGCAGCATTTCTGGTGTATAAGATGTTCACTCTGTGTGACCTAATACGTTCCTTTTCTGTTCCTGATGATGACCTAACTGTCTGATCAGTAGGCTGAATTAGCTGGGTCTTTGACCTCCGCAATATCCGCACTTGCATTTAACGGTACTCATCGGCCCTAAGGGAAGTCATTGTTTCCCCAAACACTTTTATTTCTCAACCCTTTTTTTGTACCTGTGGAAGTCCCACTCCTCAAATATTTCCAATTGACAACAGATTTCCCCCTGTCCTGGACTTTCCCATCTATTTTTTTCCAACCATCAATTTTAGGTTCCTCTTCTCAGTAGACAGCTCCTTCCAAGTCAGCCGTCCTTCAGCTCTCGCGATACAGTTGTCTCTCAGCCCACACTACTCTCAATTCAACTCTTTCTCTCTCTTTCTGTCCC
This sequence comes from Pachypeltis micranthus, assembly GCA_020466155.1. Classification (NCBI taxonomy): domain Eukaryota; kingdom Metazoa; phylum Arthropoda; class Insecta; order Hemiptera; family Miridae; genus Pachypeltis; species Pachypeltis micranthus. The sequence continues at coordinate 50,246,953 of CM035769.1, forward strand.
TCTCCTTCCACTTAGTATCACACGATCAGTTCACATGTATTGAGAGTCCCTTATGCGCACTTCCATACTCATACTCAACTGTATATCGCTATCCTGTCAAGTGTTATGCACTCCTCACTCACGCTCACCACGTTCATTTAATTCTCAGTTTCAAGCTCAACGCCATCAAAATCGATCGTCGGTATCAATGTAACTCAAATTTAGTGGAAATGGAAAATCGCCCTAACTCCGTTTTATTATTGAAACGGGTATTCACAATTACGTCACAAGCGGTTTATTTTGGGGCATAGCTTTGGTGTGAAAATGTTCAGTGACCTTCAAATGATACAAAGCCGGTGCTTAATCCGAAGAACTTCGTTGTTTGATGTATTTTTCAGCACTTTTGATGATTAGTCAATGGGCATCGATTATATTACATAGTGAACTGATATTGGCGGGACATCACAACTCTACACAAGTTTTTTGATCAATTATTTCTTGCATTCTATTTTTGTTCTTTCCAAAATGCTGAGAGATGATGCACTGAGATTAAATTATACGGAACCACCAAGAGCGAAATGTGAAAGCGACCATTTAATGATAAACAGATTTAATGATATTTCCGTACATCGCGTCGTGGCAGTACCGGTTGTGCATTAAAAAATGAGGATACCAGTTGCTAGAAGACACTCTCTCAGGATAATCAAATTCAGTTCTGAGCTTACTCTGGAAATTTCGAATAAATTTACAAAAATACGATTTTTAACATATTTTGGTTGTTATTTCTGTTGAACGGTCTGTCAAAGGAGCATTTATGCGACGCAATATATAGGTATTGATTGGTCATGAGTTGGACGACACACGTTGAAGCCGTTTGGCCAAAAAACGAAAAAAACGATTTTTGCTTCATCCACCATCTACTAGATCTTCATATGGTTTCACGCCTGATCGAACTACTTGATTGGGCGACAAAGTTCAAATAGAGAAATCCACGCCCACCGCGTCTTTTCGTCATAACCTTCTTCACAAACTGGGCCAAACGGTTATAAACATGCTTAGTAGCAATCAAAGCTACAACGCTGGAGTCGTATGGACTGCAGTGGGCCAACATGTTGTTTCTTGTTTCTTCCTCACAGGAGGCTCAAGTCGTGCAGGATGGAGAGAGTCTTTGAAAAAAAACAAACATTGAAGTTGCCATGTCCCACGTTGGGAACAACTCCTACACGTCACATCCCTTTGACGAGGATTCCTTGTCATTCAACTTCTCGGCAAGTTTTCATTCAGTGGATATGTTCAGCCCAGATCGGAGGAAGCTACTTTTTCACTCTCTCCAGTGATCGCTACGAGTGCATGGATGCTGCAGGCCTCGGTGATTTACTGGAGCGCCGTTCTCTGGGGGTATTGGGCCTGCACTCTTCTTTGATTACCTGCAAGTTTGCTACGACAGAAAATGGGGCGGTAGCCAAGTACATGATGATAGTGTCACAGTAACACAAACCCCAGGTCGCCTTGCTCGTAGACCGCGCTCCGAAAATTGGTTTTTGGATTCAAAGATTTTAGGAAAACCTTACTTTTGGTTTATTATTCATTCTGAACAATAACCCTATGTTTTCGGTCAGGAAAACTTTTTTACAAGCCCCCCTCAAAATTTGATACTTTACGTTTCAAGACATGGGGATTCCAAATCTGCAATGTCCGTCCGCCGTCCCCCGTCCGGGCCGTTTTGTGCCTTTAACGTGGTTTAAAATGTCCGTTCTTTCGCACAAAAATCCCATTTGGTATCTAGTTGTGCCCGCCATCTCGGCTATCCGATCGGACGAAGCTCATGGTTGTTATGGACAAAAAATGGTTAACAAAAATTAACAAAACGGAGCAGTAATACTAGGTCAAGCGGTTCATGAGAATAATAAACCGTTGTGTAATAATTTGCAGAGTTTTTTTACGCGACTACAATACTTTCCTTATAGTAGCGCAAAGTGAAAATAAAAATGCACCAAACGGCGCATTTGGCACTTGTAGGACGCGGGGGCTTAAATGCGTCGATAGATTACTTCCTCGCGTCTTGTCAGTAGTACATTTACGAGGTGGTGGGGGGGGGGGCTGAGGAAAGTTGTGTGACCTCCTCGCTTCGTATTAAGCGTTCCTTTCTTCTCGACAGATTCTCTAACAACTAACTCCAAGGAGAAAGGAAATGAGTTTCGCTCTTGCGGTTTTGTAGGAAGTGGGAGACGCGGTGAGTCGATTAGGAGGTCGCGTTCATATTCTGCGCCTTCCCTTAAATCTTCACGTGCGATTTCCTGCGAGAGGCTCGGAGCAGGAAATACCGTTGGAATGCGCCCGACTGCGTTGTTATGTGCGTAGTTGTATCGCTACCGTCCGATACAAACTACTACCGACCGACCTACCGGTCTCGTTTCCTCACTCAAGTCCCCTCACGTTCCTTTCGACCTGGTCAAGTCCTCCGCCCGTCGCCTTACTTCTGCCGCCCATTGGCCGCTGAACCTTCGCTCCACTTGTTCCCTCAACCTCGTCCCTTCTGTTCAACTTTTCACGCTTCCCCATTATTCTCGCGACAAATCGTTAATTGGAATTCAACCCGTCCGACGCCGCTTCCCTTTTTTGTCTCCTTTTGTCAAATTGGCAGTCAGTTCGTCTCAAATCGCGGGAGACGTTTAAGGAGAAAGTTGTCGGCTGGGTGGGGAATGGGTCAGGGAGGGGGGGGGGTCAGCCTCAACTTGTTGAGCGCCGGATGTGACACGCCGTCACTACAGCGCAGATCTTAGTGACTAAGCGATAATAAAACCGACCCCAAATCTCCAACGAGCGGTGCGTAGCAACACCCAACTTTCTGCCATCCCTCCAAGTTCGAACACCAGCTACATATGTGGGTGCTATATCTTCGTTCAACGCATTTCTACCGAAACGTTTATAGAGAACAAAATGTAGGGACTAGTTAGCTGAGAGTACTCCGTAAGTTTGACCGAAATCTTTTGAGCCGCTTTTGAGAAAATTTAAATACCGATAAATTAATATTCGACAAATCTCCTTTTCTGAATTAACTTGGCTTATATCTCCGTTCAACATATATATACAGAAATCATGATAGAGAACGAAATGTGGGTATGGGTGACTAAAAGACACTACATTAGGATTTATCACATCTGGTGAATAAGTTACCCTGAAATTTACGGAAATGTTCGAAAAAACGTTATTTTCGACATATTTTGATTTTTATCTCTGTTCAATGGACCGTCACAGGAACATTTATTGAAAAGAATATGTAGGTATCAAGTATTTGAAAACATCGCGGATGCCGTTTTGCCAAAAGCGTAAAAAACCAATTTTTGCTTCATAGGCCTATATCTCCGTTCATCGTATTTTCATGGGGATATGTATGCAGAAGAAAAGTTAGGTATTGATTAGTAGAAGATAATTTGAAAGTTTAATCAAAATTGTTAGAGCCGTTTTCGAGAATAAGGCGAAAAACCCTAGTTTTTGGTACATTTTCGTGCCCCACCACCCTTTCCCATCGACCGAAATCGCCCATAACGTTATTTTGGTGTCTGCAAAAAATAACGAAGAAAACAAAAAAAGAACTAGCTCAATCAGATCAGCCATTCTCCCGCAAGTCGAACCACAGACACACACACACACACACACTAGAGCTTACAGTTACGGAATTTATTGTGCTGCTCATACTCATTCTCGAACCATTATTGAACGATTGGTACACAGAGAATTGATGAGGCTGTAAACACGAATTTTTTAAAGAGGATAGTAATCACTTTTGCAGAGTTATCGGGTAAAAATTTGAAAAACTGGTAATAAGGGAACGGTGGTCGTTGAAATACCGGAATTCCTGGAGTGACCCCCTTATATCTTATGAGCCTTTTCAAACGTTCACCTTATAGGTATTGGATTGCACTACTATACGAATTTTTTTTAAACATTCTAGTAACATTTCAGTGAAGTTTATAAGGAAAAACCGCTCTAAACCCGTCAACAATTTTGATAATTTATTGTGCTGCTCTCGTCATTTTCCCACTAATGGGAATTTCATAGTATAATTTTCTTATTACGAGCTATCAATATAAAAAAAATTAATCAAATTCGTTAGCCGTTTTTGAGGAAAAAAATATTTTGTGTTTTGATGACTATGATACTTTTGGTGGATTTTGCTCATAGCGTCATTTTCCCATGGTAACCAGGATGGTAGATATCAAGTTTCAGATATTATCTGGTTCTCACCGTAAATGGGACGGCGGTACCCAAAAATGAGAAACTAAATAATAAGTAAGGAAATGGGGAGGGCGCCCTGACTACCCTACGCCAGCTCTAGGGATAGAAGGTTTGGGACGGGGAAGGAATGAAGGATAAGGGGATGTTCCACGATAGAACGACCACCAGTTAAGGTACGACCCGAGCAACACCCAGTCGATGCATCTCCTCAGCACTTTTCTAGCAGCACGCACCACTCCAGGACACGGTCAATCTTGCAACCCTCATGTTGCTTACCTCCACTCTACGAGCTTCCGATACCGCCATGCGAAGATCCGTCCGCACACAGACCATTTTCCCAAATAGCGTTTTTCGGACTCAGGGGGGCCTGAAGCGTAAAGATCTGAAGAAAGTTTTTCTCAGCCGATTACATAACATTCCTTTCTACTTCGTAGAGCCAAGCAGAGTAAAAACCGTTGGGTTTTCTTCAGGCCTTTACATTTTGAGGCCTACCGAATTTCAACGCGTGGTCCGCGTGTGCGTGTGGCTATAGTTCAATTTGCGAGGGAACGGCTGAACTGCGGCTGAGCTAGTTCTTTTTTTGTTTTGTTCGTTATTTTCTGACGACACGTAAGCATTATGGGCAATCTCCACTGATGGAAAGGAGTGGCGGTGGACCAAAATGTACAAAAAACTAAGGTTTTGCGAATTTTTCTCTAAAACGGCTCGATTTTAATTAACCTTTCAAATTATCTTTTACTACATGTTCACTAAACTCACACAATGTTTTCAAAAAGTCAACACCTATATATTGAATAAATGTTCCTCTGACAGTCCGTTAAACAGAGATTACAGTCAAAATGTGTCGAAAATAATGGGTTTTTTTCTCAACATTTTCATAATTTCCAGAGTAACTGCTTCACTGGATTTGATCAATTTTATGGAGTCTTTTCTAGCAATCTGAACCCACATTTTGTCCTCCGAAATTACGTCTCTGCCTTATCTGATGACGGAGATATGAGCCACGATAGCTCGGAAAATGAAATTGGATGTGAACTCACACTCGATTCATCGTTTTTCCCATTTTCTCAAAAACGGTTCCATCAAACATTCGGAGTACTCTCAACTAACTAGTAAATACATTTTGTTCCCCATAAATATTTACATAGAAATGCGTTGAACGAAGATACATCTCCCATGTATGCAGCAGGTCGTGGAATTTACGGGAGTTGCGGAAAGTTTTGTGTTGCTACGCTCCAGATATTTTCTTAAGGACATTGGCTCTTTCAGCCGTGCTGCAAAAATAAAGCAAAACTTCTTCGCGTTTTCAAACACTGGTTCGCGCTAAACTTTTGTTCTTCTCACCCTGAACACCTCACTCTAACTAACAGAAATCAATGTATGTGTTGGTTCCGGACGATAACGTTTTCATGCACAAGAATCAACCTCCCTCAGGCTCTCGAGAGAAAATCTAGCTTGAAGCAAAAATGTTCTAGATGAAGAAAAAAAAGTTTCGAAAACGTTAAAAAAAATGTTTTTGGCACATTTGGCGTTATATGTTGTTTTACATGTCAGAAAGTAAAAGAGAAAACGAGTGCTGTCTTGAATAGGCTTCAAATTCTCATATAAGGAATGGAAATGAGCTTTAAACAGGTTCTTAAGTTCTCACTTCCTTCTCACGAGGTGTTGACCGGATTTCAGTATCAAGGGCATCTCACTCTCCCTCTTGGTGAGCACAACTACCGGTGTTGAATTTTAACTTCTCCTCGTTTACACGAATGTAATAATAATCTTCTTTCCAGTAGAAAAGAGGCGCTGACCGAAGGCACGAATCGGTATCGCTCATAGCCTTTTTTGGCGTCCCATGGGCTTCGTACTGCTTACATTCTAAATTAAATCAAAATCGCGGGAGCCTTTTTTTGGAAGAACGTATTTGCCGCTTTGATCACTTCGATTAGCTATAGCTAGTTTTGAACTTCCAGTCTTGTTCACATATTCTCAAATTATTCACACTTGTGGACGATATTCTTTAAAGGACGGGGCGAACGAGATAGCGCTTTACTTTCTTTGAGCTTCCTGTGGCCTTTAACATATTTTCCTTCTCTCACTCTCTCTCACACACACACAATCGTTAGGGAGTAATGCAAAAAAAACCAATAGCTTCAGTTTCTACGAAAAATTGTTCTCAATGGGATTTTGGCTGTACTCATTCGAAGACGCGCATAATAACCGCAGCCTAAGAGCAGGGCGCTACATATCTTACGTTAAAGCTTTCTGAACATCTAGTTGCCGATTTCTCAGGAAACTGCGATCTCTTTTCGGGAACAATAGAAATTAATTAACTTGAAATGGAAGTCCCTTGTGAAGTTGCACAACCTGTTACGTGAACTGAGGCTTCCTCATTCCTCACTTTCCTTCATTCGGCCCGACTCGTTGAAAATTGTTACGTGTTGAGACAGAATTTTTGTGTAAAATGAAATTGCGATCGTGCCGTTTTGAAAATGCATACTTTTCCCTAAGCCCTACCAAGTAGGACCACGGACAGGATCGGCAGAAAGCTTCAAGATTCAAGAGCTTCTTAATCCAAAATATCTTACGCTACGCATCTCACCACTTTCCTCAGCCCCACGTACATTCCGCGGCTTTCATCCGTATACTAATCCAACCTATATTTCACTCAATTCGTACGGATTTGGTAAAAAAAACGCCCCAACGTGAACTTGAAATTCGAGGATTTATTGAGTTACTGCCACTTATTTCTACGGCCTTCTTTGAAAATAAATAATTTATGGAATTGTAATCACAATCCTTCTCTGGAATTACGGCGGGAAACACTGTGAAATAAGTTAGCCAAGGACGTTAGCTTAAATTCAGGGATTTGTGGTTCCTTCTAATTAAACTGCTGCCATAAATGTCGTTTTGAGCGCAAAGTGGGAGAGGGAGAAGATGATGATGAACCCCCAGGACGAACAATACACTACTCTCCTCCGTTGCTCATCGATTCATTTCTATACTTATTTCTCAACATAACTAAACAATTTACATTTATTAGAGGAATATTCTGTCCGTACCAAATAAATTACATTCAAACACTGACACTGACGCATTTACTCACATCGGGCTCATAGCTCTCAAAAATATGAGAAAGGTGAGTATTGTGATATTCCTCCCCTCCATCACATTGAATGTCTGACCTAACCACGCGACAGGACGTAATAAATAGCATACATTTACCGGCTGTAAAATACATAATTAACAATCAACATAGAATGTAATAATAAACGAACAAATGATGTATCAAATTCCTTAAACAGCGTAGAGGTTTTGTAACAACAAAAAACAAAAATGTTTTGGCAGTAAAACGAGGCTTTATATGTTTCCTTCGCCCCCCCCCCTCGCAATTTGAATGTATTTATTGCCTACTAACGCTAATAGTTATTTATTCTTTTCACATTCTGAATTGCGTCTTATTCATCATACGTAGTGAGTAGAATGCTTTTAAGTTCTCTTTGAATGTCTCGTTCTTTTTTCTCAGGTCAAATAGCTCATAATAAGCTCCTTGAAAGATCTATTGTATAGGCAGGTTGAGTGTCTCGGGATTTGCATTAAACTTGCAAACCTCGTTTGCGAAGTGCGCAAGTCGTCATGTAACGAAAAGTATCGGGTAAATAGTCGGGCTTTTAAAACTTGAGCACTTTAAACGCTACACTTGCAACAGCCACCCTAGACGCCTCTGCTATTTTTAGCTAGCCCATTTTTCGATAGACTGGGGTGACTCATACAATTTTGATGAACGAGGGAAACGCCTTGCCGAGAGAGAGAGAGAGAGAGAGAGAGAGAGAGAGGGCTGTACTTATTACTTACTTATATTGGTTAATGAACTTAGACTGGGACACACGGATGAGTTCTGAACAGCGTCACTAGGGAACTGAGATCAAATTGTACTGATATGAGCACAGACGAGAGTTGACGAGCATAAGTGTTACTGTCTCTGTGAACAAGTAGTCAGACAATCGGCGATACGAGGTTTAGGGGAGTCATATCCTGAACAGGTAGGTTATTGGACTACCCCCCTTAATATTCTAAGAACGCTGGTATCATATATAGCACAATTCATGAGAAAAAAGCTGCGCTAAAATCTATTTTTGTCGAAAACTTTGATTGGGGGTTTTCTCCCCTAAGCATGTCCGTTACTCTGTCTCGTTCTAGTGTTTTCCCACTGACCCCACTTATCTGTCGAACTCCAGATATATATATGAACTCTCATCACCTCCTCGACTCTTCTCTGCACCGTGATCTGAAGTGTATTTAAGTGCTCATCTTATCAATCTGTGTAATTCCGAACATTACAGTTCTCTACAGTTCACCAACTAATTCTTGCGTTCCCTTAAAGTTCACCCCTTTCTATATTGATATATACACATATTGCGGGGTTCTGATTTTCCAACAAAAAAATTAATAAAAATCGTTAGATTTATTTAAAACAAATTGCTATTTTGATCACTATGATAACTATAGTTAGTTTTTGGGTCCAACGTTGATATATTGGTTTGATATCCAGTTTAAATTGATTTGGTTCAACCGTTCTCTCTTAGTCGCGTTCACACTTCGTTGTTTCCTGATACCGCTTTTATAGTGTTTTAGATGTGTAATAAAATAAGTTTTCTCGATATTTTCTCGTTTGGAGACCTACAATTCTGGAGGATACAGCACACTGTCTTGGCCATCAATGTTGAGGATGACGTGTGATTGTCTCGGATCTAAATAGTGTGCACCATTGTTTCGGCCATCGAAAGACAAGTTACGCTCAATTCAAAAACAATTTGAAACAACGAGGGGGTCTCAACTCACAAAATGATAACATGAGCCTGACATAACTTTTGAAGATCTGGAAATTACAGTTTAACACTAAGCGCAGTCTATTAAGTAGTAAGTGAGTAAACTAAGTTGTTTTACCGTTTGCCGTTATAACGCGTAAGTGAAGTGAAGCGACTTATATTTTGCTCCCGGGAACAATTGCACGTGCTAAGTCGTAGAACTTAAATTTCGGAATTTACTGAGGTGCTCCTACTTTTTCCACGACCCTTATTGAGCATTTAGTACGAACGATAGTACCATAAAGTTCTCTTCCGCGGAAAAAGTGACGAGAGCGGCACAATAAATTATCAAATGCGGTTGTACCGCAGTTTTTGGTTTATTATTCATTCTGAACAACATACCTATGCTTTCAGTCAGTTCCACGCAGTGCCATGCCAATTGCATATCGTCGCGGAGAGAATGTCAATCTTCGTTATTCCATTGTAGTCAAGTCTTGTTTCGTATCGTTTACTGGTGTTTTTTTATGCTGAATCGAATGCGATGGGTCTCGGAAGTGCTCTAGAAACATTGTAGTTTGCATATGAGCTGTGATATAGCCGCTTAAGTTTCCTAATATTTTTCGACGTGTGATTGAATAGGATAGACCACAATAATGCTGTGCGAAAGAATAATAAACGATAGCGTAATCATTTGCAACGATGCTCAAACGATACTAGCTTTCGCCAGAAAATCAGGGTGGTAGTAGAGTGAATGTTTTCTAATGCGCATAAGATAAGGTAGCGGTGCTAGTAGATGGCCATGCACCAGTGGTTGGCCACTTTCCCTAAAAATGCTTATAACAAGAGTTTTACTCAAGATTATTTGTTAGCTTGTAGGTCAGTCACATTGTTAGCTTATAGGCATATGTGATCACTTGAGAAACTACCAAAATAGACGCTGTCATGTTAGTAGCCATGGCATTTAAGATGGCGAATATTTACTTTTGAAGCGGTTGTCGTCTGAGAAAACAAGGTAATTTCTTAAGTAAGAGTAAGTAATTTGTTTAGCAAAGAGGTCTATCATTCGATAGATTGTGGTGTCAAATCATTCTATTATGTTTGAATTATTTTGATTTAGGATTTAGTGGGTTGGGCAGCATTTGATTTGTTGTATTTGTTTGTTTGTTTTAAAAATTAAAAATGCATTTTTGTTTACATTGTGGTTTGTAAGAGGTGGCCCATTACTAGCATCTGTTGGTTAAAATAATTTAATAATTGCCCGGACGGGCAACCACTAGGTATTTGCTATTTCAAGTTCATTTTGCTCTATTATTTTTTATTTAACTAGAAAACATAATAAAATTCAAATGCATTAACATTTTTTGGGTTTTATTTTTAATTTTTAGTAATGAGCCGGGTGGGCAACTACTGACTATTATTTCGGCCAATTCGATTTCACATTCGATCATCTACAAGCACTGTGCCTAGCCCCTTTAAAAAGCACTTTTTTTATGTACAAGCAACTTTTTTATGTGGTGAGCAAAGATACAAAAAGGAAGCCTAAGGAAAAATTGCCCGCCCTGTCTTTTGGAGAAGATTACGCGACATACCTGAAACGGAAAATGGAAGAGAAGGAGAATCTCGCCAAGCTAAAGTTAGAGCGAGCTAACGAAAGGAAACGGAAGAAGGCGGAAAAAGATGCACTGATGGAACAGAAGAAATTGGAAAGAGAAGATCGAAAGACATCCGAGCCAAAAAAACAGAATAAAACTATCTTATTCTTCGGATTCTTCTGACTCAAGTGTTGAAGTCTCATCGGCAGAAAGCGACATCGACGATGAAGAAACGGATGAGGATGATAGTGACAGCAAACTCATCCCTCCGAAAAAAGTGAACGGCGAATTCGTCATCGTTCGGTACGACGGCGGGTTTTATCCCGGCGTAGTTGTTAAGGCGTTTCCATTTGTTGCTTCAATTTCTGCCATGGCGAGAGTGATGAGGCTGTGGAAATGGCCAGTTCGGCCCGACGTTTGTGAATACGAGTGGGAAAACGTCACTAGCATAAAGGAGCCTCAGAAAACAAGCAAAACGCGAGACCTCTTTAATGTGCCTGAAATGGAACACTTTCAAGACTGAAGCTTTTCTAAATAAATAAATAAATTTCTTATGAAGCATTCTATAAGGCTTATTTTTAGTTCGGACACAGAATAAAGCATTGAAACAGGGTGGGCAACTACTAGTAAAAAAGTGGCCATCTACTGATTTTTCATTTATCTCAAGTGGCCGTCTACTAGATTTGTCATGATTGTAAAAAAAAAATTTTGTTTCTTCTTGAATTTTTGAAACTGTAGTAATCTGTTGATTGATCTTACAAAAGTCGAGTTTAACCTATGGCAAAACGCCTTCACCCAGTGCATAGACCGATTGACAACACAGACAGTGTTTAAAAACAGAAACTACTGCGTTAAATGGCCATCTACTAGCACTGCTACCTTAATTAGGAACAACCCAAGAAATTCCGAAATTTTAACCACAGCATGAACTACCATGTCACACAATTTTGACCCGACAATTCCGAAACAGTGGACACGATTCTTTTCAGAAAAATCGAGTTGATAGTCTCAATGAAAAATAGATTTTATCGGTCGTCAGAGGCTGAGGCTGAGGAAAGTGCCCCTTTTTCTCTAAAACGGCTCTAACGATTCGATTAAATTTCGTGCGTATACAGTTACAATTGTCATAACAATACAGTCCATCAATTGGGTGTAGCGATTAGGTATCGAATTTCATCTCTCTTTGTCAGTGGCATTCGGTGGTAAATCCTTCGTGAAATTAAAATTCATGTTGACCCACAAGAATTCTATCTTCTGCTTTCTATATTTCCAACCATGTGTTCAGTGTTAAGCTCAATCGGTCGATGTTTGTTTTAATTGAATCGTTTTCGGTTTTCAGTTGTTGGGAATAATCTGCATGGCCTGCGCCTCCCCAGCTCTTCTCAACGGCACCCATTGGTTCCTGTTTGTAGCCGTTCTTAGTTTCATTGCCACCGTCATTTGGGTTTTCATTTACCTTCTATCCATCAAAGAGGCGCTGACGATTCCCATTAACTGGTTATTAACGGTAAGTGGTGACTATTGTTCTTGAGCGTGTTCATTAAAACATCCCTCTGTGCATGTTGCGTAGTTAGCCACGCGATCTATTTCATTTTGTTGTTGTTACTATTTATTTATGTGTAAACTAGTTTTACCCTGATGCGCTTCGCTGTGGCACATTGTGATTGAACGGATGAGTTAGTTCGCGTCCATTTGTTTATCAATTAATTTAGTTAGTTTACTAATCTTTAACCGTGAGGGAGCCTTTCGGTCTCCGCCGTCCCCACTTTTCTCACCTCTCCAACCATCGAATCTTCCCACATGTTCTACTCTCGGTTCGGGTCATCAACATCCCAACACTTCCGTTATACCTCAATCAGCCATATACAATTTCGAAGTTTGGAAAGCACGTGGCAGCATTGCTACCGCTACTTCTCGCGCTTGGGAATTGCCTGTTCAATTAACGATCTACCAGCAATCCTTCTAGGATTCATGCGCCGGCCGATTCACGACGTCCGTACAGTCAGAGACAAAATTTAATTTCTTGGTTTGTTTCAATTTGGACTATTAGCTCCATTTCCTCTTTCTTCAAATTTTAATTTAAGCTATAATTTATTTAGTAGGAGCTCCTTAATTCGTTTAGTATGTACGTAATAACTTATGTATTGTAGTGCACGTAGTACTCAGGTTCTATTTCCCCAATACTCATTTTACATTAGCTACCGGCTCACATTCACTTTACACACACACAGTCAAATAAGATATTAGTAAAGGTATTAATATTTTTGCACTCAGGACTTGCTGAACGACGCTCGATAGTACGCGATTAAGCAGAAGTACCTCAATTAAGATGAATTCAAAGTGACTTAGGTGACAATTTGGATTGTATAATGATCTATAGCATTAGCAAACTGAATTAAACCTTTAGCAAACTGAATTAAACCTTTCGCAATTAGAATTAAACCTTTCGCAATTAGAATTAAACCTTTCGCAATTAGAATTAAACTTTTAGCAAACTGAATTAAACCTTTCACAATTAGAATTAAACCTTTCGCAATTACAATTAAACCTTCACTTCACAATCACGTTCCTCACAAAACCAAAAAAAAAAATCTACGAACACTGGTATGACTATAATTGACGGGTAGAGAAGGGTGACGCTACTCGGGGAAGGTCAAAGAAAGTTTGGCAGCCCACGGGGAAGTTATTGACCGTCCACAGACAAGGTATTGTTTTGGGGACTCGACTCATGTCCTCTGATCATGTTTAGTGCAGAGAATTAATTTAATGAAAGGTTCACTTGTATTTGTTAAAGGTTTAATTCAGTTTGCGAAAAGTTTAATTCTAATTGCGAAAGGGTTAATTCTAATTGCGAAAGGGTTAATTCTAATTGTGAAAAGGTTAATTCAGTTTGCTAAAAGGTTAATTCAGTTTGTGAAAAGTTTAATTCAGTTTGCTAAAAGTTTAATTCAGTTTGCTAAAGGTTTAATTCAGTTTGCTAATCCTATAAATGTAGCTAGTTGATACTTTATTTATAGTAAGTTAGATACATAATAAAATACAACTGCGGTTGTCAGTAGTTAGTGTGGCAAATGGTACGACTACCGGTGCACTGATGACCGTTAAAAAAATTATCTCGTGATACATTGAATTTTGTTGGTGCCAAAAGCTGATAAAAACAATCCTTGAATCAATATATCACGTCAAAAGTTGAGCTCAATAGGTTCTGAATGTTTTGAGTTTTCTTTAGATCTTTACGTTTTTGCGGCTTTTGAAAAAAATCATTAGAGAAAATGGTCTGTGTGTCTGTGAAAAGGATGGAGAGAAAATGGCTGAATTAGGTCTGTTTCCTTATCAAAATTACTGTTCCTCAACACTCATAAGAGGTATATCTGTCAAAAATAGCTGAATCACCAATCACCATGGGACGAAAAAGAATTTTTTTTTTAATTTGCGTAAAATCAGTCCAAAACGAATCGTAACGATCAAAACACCTTCTTTTTTTGGTCAAAAAATGCTCTTAACGATTTTGTGTGGACAGTTCCAAATAAAACGACGGTACCATAAAATTCTCACGTTGAAAATGACCCAGCAGCCCAATAAATTATCAAACAATTCGAAAAAATGAATTACAGCGCAGTATTTTTCTTACCCCACTCATCTGATGACTTGCATTTCAGATAAATCAAGGTGGCATCAAATAAAATATCCCACAGGACAATCAGAAGCAACCCCCCAAATCCCGAAATTCGAACCACTGTCGTTTCACTCACTGCTGTTTCTCACGGTATTTACCCAATCATTCAATATAGAAAACACGATCCTTCTCAGGAAAATTATGTTGATAGTTTCATGAATAACTTGTGCACTGATCGCTCAATAATGGTCGCGGAATATGTAGGAGCACCTAGACAATTTCTGGAACTGTAAGCGCAACTACGCAAACACAACGCAAACGTGGAGTTATGGAGTTAAGTGCAAAATCGATCGAACTAATAGCTGAGGAAAGTTGTGTGATGAGTCGTACCAAATACTGTATGCCCAAAAAACTTTGAAAATAAAATAAAATTCCTCATCAAGTTCCCGAGAAAACATTATTTAAGTTAGGCGCAGTAATTGACCCGTTTTGAGTAATGAAACGTAAAAAGGTATTTGAGTTAGAATGTTAGATCGATTTCGATGGCTAGGCCATTATCAGTAAAAAGAACGCAATTTAGTTCGTATCCGTTTTCTAATCCATTTTTTTCTCTCGACGCGATTCCATGTTATTAAGAAACGTTACTAATCTAGCTTTATTGCGTTTTTTTTTAAAAAGAATCTTAAGAGACAAAACATGTTAGCAGAGGCACCAGAGAACAAGCTTCCCGTTCCTTCTTTCCTCCCATGAAACCAGACTCTCTCTATGCTCCTGTCACTGCGCTATAGCCATTCGGGCGACTAAAGCGGCAGATCATATGAAATGAAAAATGTCACCCCCATCAGAACTAATCAAAAGCCAGTAATATTTGTAATTTCATGTTAACGATTTTTCATTCCCCAATTGTAATGTTTTCGTTGTATTCAATGTTCACCAGGAAATCCTGAACACCGGAATCTTAGCAGTTCTTTATCTGATAGCGTTCATCGTACAACTTTCTGTTTGGTCGTCGAGGAGCTCTTCTTACAAAGGCCCCAACATCGCAGCGGGGGTAAGATTCTTTTCATTTTCAAATCTTGATATCGATTGTTTTCAAAGAAACTCATGCATACATGTGTTATTTTTCAATGCTTAATGTTAATGTGAAATTGTAGGATACTGTACTGTAGTCAGTTAAAAACCATAAACTGTAACAAAGGATTCATGCTACTCAGTAAACTTGAACTTCAGCATTCCCCCTTTTGAGGGCGTAATATCGGCTATAAAGAATCGGGAACATACCACGAAATTTCTGAATCCAGATTACCGTCGAATCTTTGATTTATTTTTTGTAACATCAGAACAGTAAATACGAACCTTAAAAACTGCGTTGATAGTCTCACAAATTACTTATAGTCTTTCTACTAAATAAATGTCATGAAAGTAAGGGCAACGTTACAAATTCTGAATTCAGACTGGTTCATTTGATGAATAGTAGAGCTATAAAGTTGCTGGCACATATTTATTATTAATATTTGTACATTTTACAGATATTTGGACTGTTCAACACTCTGGCATACGCTTATGGAACATACCTTCTGTGCCGAGAAAGGAAGATAACATTGTCCACTGACAGCTGAGCTGAAAAGAGAGCTGGCTGCGGGCACTACATGTACATTACCAAATACGCGTATTTATTCCTGGTTGAAGGCGAACAATTTCGAAAATCGTCATGCTCTTGTGGCTTCATATTGTGTGGGTAGAGCTCTCCCAGAATTTAGGTCTAACCTCACTTCCCTATGCCAGTAGCATCACAGCACTTTTGCCACCGTAAGTCAACTTTTAGGTTAATATCATTAATGCTAAGGCCTTGGTTACTTGTGGATAGTTTACAGAGAGTTTTTGAGAGACAAATGAGAGAGAGAGAGTTTTCAGTCCTCACAGTTGAGTGTTTACTAGAGGAGTAACTGTCACACCCATGGGTTTCGTCTGCTGAATGAGCTTTCAGCTTACACAGTATATTTCTATTGTGGGTTTGTCTTCTGCTCAGAGTACATAGCCTGGTCTGGAAAGTTGAGATGGGAAGACTCTAATTTTGTGAATTGTATTGCCACTTCATCTTCAATTTATTCAGACTATTGTACACCTTTCTAGGTTTGCACAACTTAAAGGTGTCCCTCAAAGCAACGAAGGCCAGAGAGTAGTTTTTCATTGCTAGAAGCTCATCAATGGGCACATGGAAGCTCGCACTCCCTTGAGCTTTAAACGATAAATTCACAAAGCGTCATTTGAAATCAAAGACAAAAATAAATAATCACAAATATTACTCACCTTTGAAGTTTAGGCGTGACGAATGACGTCCTTTCCTTGTCTCCTCTCAAAACCATTTGGCGAATGAACTGTCAGCCAACTTCATGGGCACACCTCATTCAGGACATGAGTACATATTTGTCGGAGACCAAACGGACATGCACACAACCAATCCATATCACTTTTTAAGCCTAGAGATCAATAGAAAATTCACGATATTCGATATTAGTAGTTTTTTAAAAATGCAGTGGGCAGGGGGGTGAGCAAGTAACTGAGTAACTCAAGTACGACAGGGTTGCGATACGGTGAGGGACGTACAGTTTGATTCTATAGTTCAGTAATTAGGCGTAAAACTAGCACTAAGCAGTAGACCGCAATGACAATTGTAACTGGCAACTATCAAGTGGCAGTTTTGAGTTTCGAATGTTGAAGCCTTCTCAAACTGTGGCGTTACCGCCCCAACATGGATAAGACATGCTTGAGATACCTTCTTTTTGAACACTCAGCTCCAGTTGAATTGAGGGCGGATTCTTTAAACTTTTTTAATCGAAATTTTGATATTGAACCGGAGATTTCACTCAATCAGAAACATTCATTAATTTAAAATGTATTCACTTTTACCAACGAACCCGATTAAATTGACTAGCACATAAAATGGTAACTACATCAGTCTTCAAATTTCTCAAGTCTGTTTACATCTGCAAATCCTAACGAACCTAAATACGGTTCTTTGTTAAATTACCGATTTTTAATTTCTATTGCTAAATCTACAAAAATGTACCAAAGGAAAATATTAAGAGCATTTCAACTGACGAGGACGAAACCTGATCAAAACTACAGTGGAGTTTGAGCTGCATAAGACTGATTTCTCGACGAGTTTTTTCCCACTACATTGGTCCTCAAACAAATCGTACGTAAGTTCAAATCCTCTACAAATGGGCTTCTGCAGTTTAATGATTAGTTACAAAGTAACCAAACAATATGAACTTCTCGTGTCTTAACTGATGAAATGAACTTCGCATTCGCGTCATGTGTTCTCAAATACACGAAATTCGTAACTATGTGGAAAACAAAATGCGATGCAGAAACAAATTTGACGAAGTATCAATAACTACAACTGCCTGTCTACAAAATGATATTGCTCCTATTATATGATATAGTCTCTAATCACCTTATTCGTTTTTCATAAACTCTCCAATCTCTTTGTAGATCATTTGTGTAAGATAAGATAGCAACTAATTAGGTTTATCTTTGCACCTAATCAATTGTTATGAAGCACACCAGTTTGAAGAATTCTGCTGACTTCACACAATCTAACCAACCATTCAGGTCAGGACAATCATTGTAATGTTGGCTTTAATGTACCACTCCACTAAGTGTTTATTTTTATGTATTTTGTGTACAATACGATTGTCAATAAATAACTGATATTTTTCTAATCGTGACTTATTCCCACGAACATAACAATTGAAGAAATGTATATAAATCTTCCGGAATCTGTATTTTGTCAGCTTTTGTGGCTGAAAGCACCTGGCTCACTACACCTCAGTACAATAAATTGTCGAGAGTTAGGTACGTACCGTTCGTGAAAGAGCGAATGAACAAAACGTCCGTGAGAAGCCATTCAGTTTATGAGTACCCACGACGTATCAACTCGTTCATTTGCAGATCGAATCACTGGCTCCTTCTCCGCTCACGATCACATCAACCCACCGTTCAACAGTCAATTCTAAACCAATTGGTCTTCTGTTTCAAGCAGTTAAAAGATATAAAAATTAGTGGCGTTAAACGTTTTCAAATCACTATCAACGAACTTCGCCAATCGAACTACAATGCAGTGCTTAATTTATCATTCTTTCGTCATGTTACGAAATACTTTAAGTAAAATGTTCGTGTTACACGATATTTCTAGCGCTGTTGGAGAGAAGAGGAACGCATCAAATGATCTAATGGGTCCACTCACTGGAATTGCTATAATTTTAGTGTGCACCCAAATTTATTACACAGACCTGTAACTACGTCTACATATGTCTACTATATATGTAGCTACATATGTCTACTCTAGAAGCTTTTCCCGTTCAGGTCGCTAGAGAGCGATTAAGAAGACGAAAAAAGCTGAAGTGACACAACAAACATGAAGCCTCACGAATGAGTGTTATCAAGCACTTTAACAATATTCTTCCTAAATCACTTATATGTATGAAATAACCTAAACGTACATTTCATGTGAACAAAATAGTTACTTCACATTACATTTTCTATATTTTATTTATAAAAAGCACAAAAGTCATTTAGAACGATTACTGTTATACGATGCGGTGCAGCGTGGCCCACCATAATGTCCGCAAGCCTTTAGAATATTTACTACTTCGAGTTATTTCTTGTTATCATCAGTGAATTTTTTGTCACGATTGACCGCCCTTCAGGCAAACCCGTCACTTTGTGAGGACGATACGGTGCGGGTTGAACGAGGAATCTCAATATTGAAAAGGAGCCGCCTAAGCTATTAAAACGGGCTGGCACCATTGTCCAACAAAGTTACCATCTCTAAAAACGTAGTCAAAAAGAAAAATTGCATTAGCAAATTGATTTGATTGAGTTTTTTCCAATCTCTAAATTTCAACAGCTTAAGTAAAAATTGATAAAAAAATGAAGCAACGATTATACTAGAAATTGTATAAAATGGGCAATACGTTTGGGGACTTCTTGAAAAAAAAGTGGTAAATTGTGTAAAAATAGAAGTAAATTAAGATCAATTTATGATAAATGAAAAAATTACAGTATACAAAGTAGTCACAATCGTAGAAAAATTGTTTAAACATCGTTGGGAACGGTAAAAATTGATGGAAAGAGAAGTAACGATAAGTAGTGTTTGGAAATGGTGTAGAAATTGTAGAGACATTCTTTTGGGGATTCTGTAAAAAATTGTTTGGGAAAAGGAAGCTGGGAGCAAGAACTAGTTTAAAAAAAAGTTTGCCAGCAACCTTAACTTGCAGCGAAATGAATTAACATCGATGGAAAATGAGTATTTTCGTATTTTAAAGCGGCTTAAAATAAGCCGTTCGAACTGGGAGTCATGAGAAAATTGTGTGAACACTGTTAAGGGATTGAGTTAAAATGATTGAAAAAACAAGTGAAACTCGTTATAAAATTTACCAGGCGATTATATATAGATATGCTGTAAACAAAATTTAAAGTAATATTTTCCTTGACATTGGCTATTCAGATAGTTTTCAAAGCAACTCGTAGTGGTTCTAGAAAAAAAATTGAGGAGTTGTTAAACATTATTGAACAAGGGACTATGAATAATTCCTTCCATCTCCTCAAACAAATCGATTCTGCGCTGAAACTTCAATTTATTGATGCAAAGTTGTATCAACGTTTTTGGCAAAATGTTGATACCCCCTCTACCATTGAAGAGTTAAGAAGTGTGTCAAGGAATGAGAAAGCATTGTTTATTTATTAAATAATTTAATTACACATTTCACTTCTCCGCTCACAACAGAAATACACAAATATATTCGGACCTCGCCGTCAGCACAAAATAGTTGTTTGCTATTTCTTAAAAATTAACGTTTTTCTCCATTAACGTTCCGTTCTGTTATATTCTGTCGACTTTCCAGTACGGTACTATAAACATGTTGGAGGCTTCCCAACGCCCACCCACTTTGCCTTAACGTAACGATAAAAACACGATACAAAACATTGACATTAAAGGTGCAATACGTCTAAACAGTCGGACGCTTAGGATGAAATGCATTGGGGAGGTTTGAGTGACACAAGGAGAACTACATCATTACATTAGTGAACCCTAAAACTAACAACATGTGGTCGGCACTCGTTGAAAAACGGAAAGATAGAGATAATGATGTCTACAATGTGCGAAATAGTTGAGTCGTGCGCATCATGTAGTCCTTACATAATGGAAGTAGTTACAAAGTGGTCATAATTGAAGAGTTCGTTAGCAGCGTTTGCCTACGGCTTAGAACACATACAAATTATCTTATACATATACCGACAAGCTATTATCTATGATGATCGAATTTCAGTCCGTCCTCAATGTAAATCCAAGAAGTGAGCAATTGAACGGCGCTGGATGGGTTTGTTGTTTTTTTTTTTTTTTTGTTTTTTTTAGAAGACGGAACTTATTAGCGGCATTTTCGTGCCCTGTTATTTGCCACCAAACATCATATTAGCCATTTTTATGTTGAGGTAGATGAACCTGCTATGCCCTATCTCCGCTGCCATCCAAGACCAGCTCCAGCACCTCTGCACGCCACTGTCGGTATTTTCAAGTCGGGCCAGTGGAGGGTTACAGGCGCAAATAGGAAAAAACGTATTTGTTAGAACGCATTCCTCATTTCAGCGCTGAAAGCCTATTTAATCTAGTATCTAATGTAACTCTCCTCGAGCTAGCAATAGCTTCGAAATTCGTGTTAACTCTCCATCATTTGTAAACCTCTTGACAATGCTGCCTTTTTTTTGGTTACTCCTCCAAAATATGGACAATTCCTTTCAAATAGCCGGATTATACAGCATAGGGCAAAGGGAATAAGGAAACATTTTATTTCCTGCTTTATCTATTCCTCGAGAGAACTACGTAATGAATTGTGTTTCGTTTGATTATAGGAGTATAGTTACTTGTTAAAGTCAACATTTCGAACGACTTTCTGTGCATTTTATACCACGGTCAGAATGGTAAGAACTTGATGCTTTGCGTCCAAGAAAGCTTTGAATGACTGTGCACAACATTATATTGAGGACTTACGTCTTCAGCTACATGATGTAGATTTCTTTGTGGAAACCGAATTTTAGTGCTTCTATAACTCTCCCCTTCTAATGAATAGATTGAGACACCTCCCAGTTGGGGGTTCCCTTCCGGCATCAATTTCATCAGCTGCCACTGATTCAGAATCACACGACAGTACATTCCACGTTTACGTACTCTTTGGATTTATCCAAAGGCCTGGCTTAGGTAGGAGTTAAAATTTAATTTTGTTAGTTTAGGGCAGTTCAAGTAGAGGAAAGCGCTTTTAATTTTACAATTTGCAATCGATATGAATATCTGGGCGGTAGTGGTGCCCCCAGGGGGAGTCCTTACTTGCCACTGCACCAAAGACTTGCTTTTGCCTTGCAAACGTGCCAGGCTTCCTCGTTTTGGTTTACTATTCATTCTGAATAATAACCCTATGTTTTCGGTCACGAAAAATTTTTTACAGCCCCCCCTCAAAATTTGATACTTTACGTTTCAAGACTTGGAGATTCCAAATTTGCAATGTCCGTCCGCCGTCCGGGCCGTTTTGTGCCTTTAACGTGGTCTAAAAAATTCGTTCTTTCGCCCAAAAATCCGATTAGGTATCTAGTTGTGCCCGCCATCTCGGCAATACGATCGGACGAAGCCCGTGGTTGTAATGGGCAAAAAACGGTTAAAAAAATTAGCGAAACGCAGTACAACGCAGGAGCTACAGCGTTTCGTCGTTT
Source organism: Pachypeltis micranthus (assembly GCA_020466155.1). Lineage (NCBI taxonomy): Eukaryota > Metazoa > Arthropoda > Insecta > Hemiptera > Miridae > Pachypeltis > Pachypeltis micranthus. The sequence continues at coordinate 50,268,945 of CM035769.1, forward strand.
GAACTCCCTCCCTCCCCCCCGCCCGTCTCATTAAAAAAGCAACCACGCTCGAGGCGAGCGAGCGCGCCTCCCGCTCGCTTGCCTCCCCTTTCGCCTCAGAACGGGTTCGCTTCAAGCGCCCCCGTTCCAATTTCCCTGACAGGGCAAAATCAGACGTTTTGTTTCCGTAGTTCCATTGTAGCCAGGACATGTTTCGTATGGTTTACTAGTATTCGATGCTGAATCGAATGGGATGGGGGAGCACTAATAGTAGGTCAAGCTGTTCATGAGAATAATAAACCATTGTGTAATAATTTGCAGGGTTTTAAGTCATTGATTAACTTTTGTCCCAATTTAGTCATGATGAAGCCTAGATGCTTCTCAAGTTTCTTTAGCCTTCTAACGTTCATATCTGGCTTGCGTTAGACGGTCATGAAGCCTGGTAATCTCTGGTATCAGAAGCATTGCTTTTCAAGTCAGAACTCTGACAGATGACTTCCAAACGAGTAACAGTTCGAGAGGTTCTCAATGAAAGTTTAGTCGTTTTCCAGCAGAACCTAGAAAATTTTTTAAATGTGGCGCTCGAGGGGTGCCGCAGCAATCCCAATTCCCCCAATTCCCAATGAGCTTGAGGAGAGGCAAATGGTCATACCTTAGACTCTAATTGATCGAAAGTCGAATTTGGAGCTAACAGGGTCTTTGAATAACCACCTTGAACTCTTATCACGCATTTAAAATGTCCCTGGCGAAATAATGAAAATTTGTTTTACTATAAAATAGAAATTCAAAATCAAGCTCTGCAGGGATTTCTAAGACGGTTTCAGTTTTTAAAGTATTATCAGCATGTAAAATGAAGTAACGGACCGTTAAGACTAAATATCCAAAGAACACGTTTTTTAATTCTGAGAACCATTAGAAAATCGAAGCGGGGTTTGTACGTTAAACGTATTATAGACAAACAGCTAGAATTATGAAACACGAGAAGACATTGAGGGTTAGGGGATAAAATTCGTCCTGAAGGTCGCGAGTGATTTAGTTCGTATTTGCTGACTATTTGAAGGATTTAGGTTTGATTTTAGAATAGACTTAGATAATTCTTCGGTTGAAGTAGTCTATGCCAGTTATACAGACCCCAATTTGGACGTACTTGAATTAGTAGAAAGTCTCACAATTCGTGCGATGGGGAGTTTCGTAAATGATGTACGTAGCTCGAGACGTTCACCTTTAATTGATTTATGTTTACAGTGACTTGCCCAAACCCTTCATTTTGAAAGTAATTGATAAACAAATTTTCCATTCAGTAATCCGCTGTTGTTCAACCATGAATCAGACAGCTTTCGCTTTGTGAAGTCTGAGAGACTCTTAATGGACTGTCTGGAGGGTCGCACTGAGGCACTGGAGATGTAGCGAGTTTTCGCGTCGTACATACCAGCAAGGCAGCAGGTTAGGTCGTGTATAGAGACAAATACGATGTGTACGGTGGTCGTAGAGTTGAGGGACAGAAGCAACAGAATTTCAGCTTGGAGGAGTTGTTTCATTTGTGAACGTAGACGGTAACGTGAGAATATAAAATATTGCCGGCTGGAACTGCGTTGTCTTTGAACACCAGAACAGCAACAATGAAATCTTTAATTTTGAGTTTGGTTTTTTAGATGTTGAACCCATGTGTTTGAACCCCTATTCCCCTCCAATAGAAATCGTCATTCTTGTTGATTCTTTCCTAATAATCAAAGTTTATCATTTTAATTTGCATGATTTTGAATTGAATGCGAACGGATCATAACACAATCTAATAGAAAATCACTGGTACAACTAATCACCCCACGACTGGCGAATGGACGAGCTACACCCGTCGTTCTCATTTGCCCGCTTGGTGTTACAACTAAAACAATTACATTACAACAAGCTTTCCTAGTCAAAATAGCGATTTCTTTTTTACACACTCAAATGAATAAGAATCGAACAATTTCACGTCAAATAGATGAAAGTGGACACGATGAAACAGTCAATTGCAGTACTGTAATCAATAAATTTTCACGTACAATTAAGCTAAGATGTACAATAAATAGCGACGTCAAGACACTTCTCGATTTAAGTTAAATGCTTTGGTTTGAATGGAGTAACGACGAGGAGGACGATGATGAGCTTAGAAGAGTGGCGTTGGTGTTGAAGCACACGTCAATCCAGAGCTCATTTGGTATCTAAAAACAAACAACAATGTTTTTTTGGTGCTCAAATGACAAATTAGGGTCCCAAGCTTTGGTCCTCCGACTATCTTCGTCCAGAGATTATGAGTGTCGACATATTATTATTTTTCACTAGTGGGTGCGTGCTACTGCCATTAGCTTGTAATTACTAAATATTTTACGCCACCGCAACCAGATACCTAACGAAGTCTGGAAAGTTGTTGCTAAAACCTTCTGCGTTGTCCACTGCTGGTGAGGTAGAAATACATAAAAACCCTCCTTGTTCAGTCTCTGGCACAAGGCAGAAGGCCAGGAAGGGATGTGGTATGAAATGTTCTCTCTTTCCTTTTCTCAAGTCTTTGCAATATACTATTTAGAGTGTACTATCCCGTCGATTTCCAGAAGAGTGAACCTGGAGTGAAGTGATCTCACTATGGACCCTCCGCGAACTTGGTTGCAGCCACCAACGTGTACTCTATGGGCACGCTGAAATCTTCTCAAGCTCCATTCCTAGATATAGGAGGTACCTGTGGAAAGCCCGGGGAGACAAAAAAGCTTCCTTACTGAACCAGGACGAACCAAACCCTTCCATTCAGCACGCCTGCATTGTGCTGGCTGGGCACCTCCTACCTGGGAAAGGATACTTGGGAAGTACAACAGAGAACAGACTTAACGGCAGCATTAAAGACGGGGACTGTCCAAAATTGCGATGTTTGGGATAGCTAAAGCACCACACCGTGTACAGTTCATGGCCTGAGTTGGCCTTCGCCACATGGTCTTTCGCTTCATGTGTCTGGACAAATATAAGTTAGGGTTTAAATTCATGCGGAGATAAACGTACTTGCTAACGTCTCGATCACCTCTGCTCCATAATGCCACTGTCATCATCTGTGACACCCACCCCCTCCTGCTTAAATACCATCGCTTTTAATTTGGAAATATTCAAAGCCCGCCCGCAAAAGCCATGAAAGAGTGGTGGGGGGGGGGGTAGAGGTTCTTAATGTAAAATTAGAATCTGTTGATGACTCACCTGATTTTCCTTTGTGCTTCTGTTTTTGGTCCATCTTCTCTTTCTCAGGACTGTCCTTACTCTCCGATTTACCTGGTTATAAAAAGTAGAATTAGTCAGACTCAAGAGTAATAAGCAGGCACTTCTCAGCGTAAACACTCGGTTATTTTAGGTCGCTGTACTATAAACACACTCATTGGAGAGCTTGGAAGGAAAACAAACTTCAAGATCGCCAACTTTTACGGTTTCCTTGCCCATAGTCCAAACATTCGTTTCCTTCTTTCAACGATTACATTCCAGTTCATTTTGTGATCTTCAGGAACGCTCGATGAACAACTATAGATCGTACTAGTTCTCAACAACGATGGGCAATGGAACAGTAGGAAGAAGGGACAATAATTCCGAGCGTACTGCGTGTGAATAAGGAGTCGATTTTGTAAAAGTTGAATGAGTGTACAATTTGTTATTCATGTGTTATGTTGGCCAATATAGTAAAATCGATCGATATCTAAAAGATGGTGGCGTCGTCGGTTTAAGATAATTTGTTAGGTGAAGTGATTGAAGCGACGAAAAATGAATACGAAACTATGGTGCTCCTGAGGATGTGTTCACAGGTCATTCGGTGGTTCATATTGCAATATTCGAGAACGTTAAATAGTATTATTTAGTGATTGTTTAGTTTTATATTGAGGAACAGGCGGCGACGGGTATACAGCGAGGTAGTAGATTCTCGATATAAGGAATCGTTCGCGGTGCCTTTTCCAGAACGTTCACTATCAAGGATTCGCGGCTCTATCTCTACTTTTTGACTAACTTCCTCTACTTCACGATGCGCCGCTATTTTATTCGGACGTTAATAATCAGTTCTCTAATTTTACCGTACACGGATGTTCACGGTATTTGGCGATTTACGATTACGCAGTAGTCGGTAATTGATATTTTTCTCGGTGAAGCGATTGAGATGAATTAAAGCAAATGAGGAAATATGGTGCTTCTGAAGATGTATTCACAGGTAAGTCGTTGTTTCATATCGGTGATGAAACTGTGGCGTTGGTTATAGATCGAGGTACAAACATTCTTCGACTTATCGAATCGTTTGGGAGGTGCCTTTTCCAGAACATTCGAGATAAAATCTTTGTCAAAGATTCAATCGTTATCCCTACTCCGTGAAAAACATCCTCCACTGAACGTTAATAATCAGTTCTGTGTGATACGGAAGTTATCGTATTGTACGGAATTGGAGCTATTTAAGATTGTACTGGAAAGAATTCAGAGTAAGGGGATTGTGATGAGGGAAAACGAATCAGAAAATGCGGCGCTCCTGGGGATCTATTCAAAGGTAATTCAATGGCCAATATTACAACAATATTCGAGAACGTTAATTCATAACACAGTTTCTGTTCACGCTCTTGTTGAGGAGTTAAGTCGAGGTATGAATATTATTCGATTTCCGTATCCTTGGAAAGGGTATTTGTAGGACGTTCGAAACAAAATCACTATTAAGGATTTGATCGCTATACGTTTATTCCAATAACGTTATTTCGAACCAAAATTAATGATTGATGGTTCTTTCCTCAACCCAATGTCAAGACGGGCTCTGTATCTTCGTTCAGCGCAATTCCTCAAAATGATTATGGAAACCCAATTGTAGTCGCTAGTTAGCTGAAAGTAACGTGCGAGTTTGAGCTGTTTATGAGGAAGTGTGAAAAACGAACTTTTTATGCCAGGAGAATGTCATTTTCTGCAATAATTTCGTTAATAACTAAACAAACCGCATGTTCTGTAAGCGGATACTGAAGAGGTTCAGGAGAGGAAAATACGCTAAAAGATTGCTGGAAGAAATTCACTTCCACACTACGAGAATTGCCATTTTTTGAAGTTGCACAGTACCTTGTTAAAATGAGCTCATTGGATATTAGGTGGCGTGTACGTAGACAGCATTACAGTTACTACTAGTTCGTTTGTCATTCATAGCGACCTCGACCCCCTAATAGGGATCGAAGAGGGTTGTATCAGTCAATTAATACCAACTGGAATTGTTTTTGTTCGTCCTTTTACAGTTTCCTAGCAAAGCAGTGCTCGCAATCCCCCCCCCCCAATCCCTAGCTACTAATTGCGAATAACCTGGACAGAGCAGTGACATGTAAATGTAACAACACAAATAAGTAGAAATTATTTTCTCACACTTCATTTAAACGAATCACAACTTACTTCTTGGTTGATGAGCCAGTTTTTTCGATCTGTCTCTCTGATCAAAATGGGGCCCATGATGGTGGTCGTGAAGGGCAAGTGTGGGGAACACAGCTGAAATAGAATACATCGCCATCAGTTTGAAGTTTAGCCTGAAAGTTACAATGTAGCATCGAAAATATCATAGGAAACCGGTTCCAATTTCTTTTATCCCTCATAATTATTATGCACATCTAACTGCTAAATACCAGCAGAACTGGCGAAGTGGTGCTTTACTCAGCTTTACGAGCTCCTGCCACTCCTGGTCCCGATTCTTGCTTAAGAGCTAGTAAGAGGTTCTTTATAGCAACTAAATTCTACTCTAACACGATACGTCCCATCATTTTGGGCGAATCGGAAATCTCAGGCCGTAGATTTTTACCTCTCTAAATTGCTCCTTCACATTATGTAGCTATATTATCGATAGAAACATTTTTGTTCAACGAAGCAACAGTAAGTTGTTATAGTTGAAGGTGAAAAGAGTCACACAGTCCGACAACACGAATTTACATCAACTCTAACGCAATTGCGTCTACCTCCAAAAGGAATGAAATTTAGTCTAAAAAGACTAAATCCCAAAGACATCGGGATTCTAAATCTGTAATGTCCGTCCGCCGTCCGGGTCGTTTTGTGCCTTTAACGTGGTCTAAAAAATTCGTACTTTCGCACAAAAATCCCATTTGGTATTTACTAGTGCCTGCCTGCTCGGCAACCCGATGGAACGAAGCACATGGTTGTTATGGGCAGAAAACGGTTAAAAATTATCAAAAGCTCAATTTTGGTAGTTTTATCGCTAACCCGCCGCGTTGAGTGCACAAGAGGGGAAGCTTGAGGATCGAAAAATGAAACTCGATGAGCGTGAGGAGGACTGTAATATATGTGCGGAAATGATACTGTCGTCGATAGGAAAATGAAATTGGGAGAAAGAAATAAAGAAAGGGGAAAACCTGGGAAAGGGGGCTGTTAGAACCAACCGACCGCAGGTGAGGGGCAGGTATTGAAATAGATGGAGTCAATTGCGCGGTCGGAGACAATGACGCGGGGAAGTCCGAGGTCAAAGACTCTAATCACTTCAACGCTTTGCGTCGAACACGCCGTGTTGGGTATCATTTTCTAGGTATTTTTTACTTGCTAGGACGAATGGAACAATTCTCAGGGATTTACGGCTGCGTCTAAATCAAAAATAATCGAATGGAATGAGTATCAGACGTATGCAACTGCGTATAGTGAAATCACAGTAATTATAGTGAACTAAATTCTATTAATTGAAAGAACTCGCTGGCAATACAGCAAAAGTAATCGTTTCTTCATTTGTTCTCCCCCCCGTCACATTAAGCACACCCTCCAGCACGACTCGCAACGTCGTGCCAATTGCCTACAGACGTCCCTAGGGGCCTGGAACATTTAGTTCTCGTCATTGCATGGTAGTCAGGTCATGTTTCGTACGGTTTACTCGTGTTTTTCGATTCTGAATGCAATGGGATGGGTACCGGAGGTGTGAGACTAGGTCAAGCTGTTCGAAAGAATAATAAACCCCTGGAATGCCCTCTAGACGTCGCCTTCGCCAACCTGGAGTCGAGTTGCCAGCATGTTTTGTACGTGTTGTAAGATCACAGACGACACTGAAATAGGTCTGTAGCCCCCACGACGCATCTTCACCTTTCTTGGGGACAAGCCCAGCAGAAAGTTTTTCTATGTAAGGAAGGAGGTTGAGCACCAGTAGCTCAACAGCATAAGAGGCTACCATCTACATGGTGAAATACCATCTGGTACAGCTGAAGTAGTTGACTCAGCACTTACGGGCCTCATCCGGCCAACAGAGCACAGGGCACCAGACATTAAATTTTGTGACATAAATACAAGCAGTGTAATAAGTTCTAGAATCGTAAGCAATATGCAAGTTTCTCTGTTGAACCTTTAGAAGTTCTTCCATGCTTAGGTCAATTGGGTGAAAAACAAATTGAAGCTCTGAAAAATCACTGAAAGTACGGGACTGAGGAAGTTGTGTGATCCTTCACACCCTTTTCTTTTTACCAATTGAGTTAAAATTAAAGTTAAACGAGTTAATTTAAAATTAATTAAATGAGTTAACCTGCGTAACGAAAATTATTAAATTATTGCAAAGTGAACAATGTTCACCAGGAAAAACCCAGATTCGACCTAGTGACGGTGCTATTCGTGTTGACAACGATTCAACGGAGAATGGAACAGATAATTTGTAGAACCAGAGTCAGAAGATCCACTGCTGCCTAGTCTAGAATGGCGGGATATGGTAGTCGATGCACGAAAGAAGTGCTGGACAGTTTACACGACCACCGACTAATCTTCGTAAAAATGCGCGCCAGTGCTGTCTACAATCCTCAAAGGAATCCACCAGATAAAAGTCCTCCCATAGAATACCAAATTTTAATGGGGTGAATTGCAGAAATCTTCGCCCCTGTCCTGAGTGGCTACGTGCAGCAATTGCCATGCAGCGTGTACCGCCTCCTGGAAAATGTGGTAGCGAAACGTTTCTTAACATTCAGAAGTAGCAGATTGTCCGAACACCATTGTTTCAGGCTGTTCAAGTCGTTCTGGAAAACAATACAGTCTGCCTGCACATGTCTTGAGGTCGCCCGCGAATAAAATATGGTTCACTCCCTAACACAGAATGTCCGCTACCTCGTTGATGAAGATGAACAACACATGCGAAACTCGATCAAATGCCTTGGCAAAATCAGTGTATATGGAGTCAGCCTGATGGACATTGTGGAAAGCGTCCATAGTTGACTCGAGGAATTGAGGAAGTCCCTTCAAGAATCCATTCTGGGTTGACGAGAAATGGGAGGCCAACGCTGGAGATACCTCATTCACCACGAGTCTCTAAAACACCTTGGACCAATCACATCGGCCTGAACCTGGGTTGTTTACCCTGGAACGGTATTATAATACAAATAAGTTGTCAGCATAGTATAGCACAGTTCGGTTCTAAATATAGTCATGTTATGAACTAGGAAGCTATGTGCTAGCCCATTTGCAACTTACAAACCCGAAACATCTCATTTCTACGTGGTGAATCGGCTTACTCGGAAGTGAAAACAGGCTACACTGTTATCAACTAAATACGCTTCGCCTTTTCCAGGGCTTCGAAACGCGTATCATAGTTAACAAAGAGAACGTCGCTCTGAGTATTAAGTCTTTCGTCGACCTTGAAGTTACGTAAGGCGCGAAATAAGTTACTCTTTTCTGACATCAAAGAGCTCCGATAGCAGTTCGTACTACGGCTGCTAACAGGCTTTTACAAACAACTTCGGCTGCTTTGCCATCTTACGTAAGCAACCGATACGTGGGAACTTTAATACAACTGAGGCAACGTTGCATCACCAAAACATAATAACTCGTTGAAATGGTTTCTCAAAAACAAAGCCTCCGATACTCGTAAGAAAAACTTCTAATAGGTCAATTATGAGGCCACTTTGCTTCAGGCCTGTGCCTTTAACGCAGTCTAAAAAATCCGTTCTTTCTCACAAAACCCCGATTTGGTATCTAGTTGTGCCCGCCTGCTTGGCAATCCGATCGGACGATACCTACGGTTGTTTTGAGCAAAAAATGGTTAAAAAAATACAAAAACAGAATTTCGGCAAATACATCGTTTTCAAGGTATTTTCAGATGCTGGGTCGAATAAACCCATTTTGAGAGGTGTACGACTGTGTCTAGGCGGAAAATAGTGAAATCACTGTAATTATAGTGAGCAAAAGTCTACTCCTTCCCTCCGGTCTCATTAAAACCGCCAGCTCGACTCGCAATGTCTAGCCGATTACTGGAATTCGTAATTCTTGTCGTTTCGTAGTGGTTAAGTAGTGTTTCGTATCGTTTACTGGTATTTTTCGATGCTGAATCGAATGGGATGGGTCACGGAGCTGTGAGACTCCGTCAAGCTGTTCAGGAGAATAATAAGCCGTTGTGCAATAATTTTCAGGGTTTTGAAGTTCGGCCCGACTTTAAGCCGAGACAATTCAGATTGAGCCGTCCACACTATGACTGTTCAATTCGATTGACTCGATCGACATGATCGATTTGTGACGCACACATATATAAAACTGATGCAACTACAGAACTTTCCTCAACCCCACATACGATTTTCACATCTTTAGCTACTAATCTAATTGAATTTTCATTCAATTCGTACGATCTTGGTTAAAAAAAACTTAAAGTTTTACGCAGAAACTGGTAGCGCAGTAGGTTCCAGAATTTAATGACTTGCTCCTGTCTAAGCCATGACCGTAATTGAGTAATCAGTGCATAGGAGATTTGTGAAACAGTCAAAACGTTTTTTGCTGAGAAGGATCGTGTTTGTAGAGTCGGTATTGTCGGGTAAAAACTGTGAGATCGTAGTAAGTTTGTCCCCTCGAAGTCGTTGCCCTCGTTCGTAGTGCGGTCTGGACCTCTCTTGTTCAACACAGCAATGATCCATCGTATTATTACATTCCAGTTGGCATTAAATCTGGTGAATGCCATTTCAATGCTGTGTATGGAGGGGTTGTCAAAGGCCCCCTCAATATCCAGAAAGTTCCCTAAGGCTATCTCCTTATGTCCTATTGTCTCTGCCAGATTCCAAACTAGTGCATGCGATCCGGAGTATCATCCACGGTTGTCAATCTCAAACATCCGTCCCTCAAGTACCTAAAAAAGGTCTTCTCCACGGTCTTTAGCAAATCATGTCACGCGCTTAGGCCTAAATGCCATTGCATTTTCGTACGAGTCCCTGCCAGATTTCATTATGAAACTAACTCGAACTTCCCTCCAACCCTGAGGTACATATCCATGCACCTTACTACCCCAAGATAGCCTCATCAGGCTGGTTAGAACTCGCTCTATTCCCCTCTGTAGCAGGGCAGGGCAGGCCCCATCCGGTCCAGGCGATTTGAATGGTTTACACGGATTAACTCCCCAGCGTACTGCGTCTCGAGTAACGATTACCCTAGCAAACTTCCTGTGTGGTGTTCCTGTTCGTCTCACTGGGATCCCTACGCTCACCAGTGACACTGGGTCAGTTCTACAGCCTGGAAAATGGGTCTCCATCAGGGAGTCAGAGTCGAGTGACAATTCAAAGTGTCACCATCAGGTCCTCTAATGAAGCCTACTGCCCGATTCTCTTATGAGAGCACTTTGCTGACCTTTGCTTCCATTTGGGTGTCCTGAATTTCCTAGAAAAAACTTCTCACGTTTTGCCTCCTGCAATTCGTTATTGTATTCAGTTAGAGATCTCTAGTACAGTTCCTAGTCTCCTGTTCTTTAGGCTCTGTTGAAGAGTCTCCTAGTTCTGGCTTTTAGTGCTACCAGTTGATTGTTCTACTAGATCACGCGTCTATTGCTCTCCACTCTCATACGGGCATATGACATAGCCAGGGCAGCATCTCAGGGAATCCCCACACTTCTCCCAGTTCCTGATCCTCGAGTTCCAGTAGATGGTGGCATCAGCCCTTCCCGTATCTAGGTTGAACGTGATGTAACTCAGATCTGATCCACAAAATTCCGAGGAGACGTGCCAGTTGGATTCATTTATCCCCCCCCCCCCCAGAATGTTTTAACGGTAGGGCTATGTTTTCTACATGGAGAGGGTACACTGATGCTACAACCACATCCCTATTCTAAGGTGTTAGCTTCACTGCTGCAGAATCGCCAGATAACAGCATATTAAGTGGAAAGAACTTAATACTAGACTTAATGGGTATACATGTTCTGGTACAGCTATTGTTATGGTGAAGCACCTTATAACTCAACATTCTAAGTCCTGTAGCCCTGCTGTTAACTATCCGGGGTTCATGAATTAGCGCAATTTCAACATCTTGACTTACCACCAGCGCCTCTTCCATCTCCATTTTGGCAACCCCGGTGGCACCTCTTACCAGGGTTCTTAACTCTGCCCTGTTGAACCCGTGGTAAAGGCAGAAACTCGGGAATGGAGGCCACAAAATATAGCCCCCTCTCGTTCTTTTTGCTGCTCAGGACCTTCAAGGGCTCAACATGAAGGCCAGCCTTCTGGGCACCAACGGGCCGCAGGCAGTTTTGGATATCATAGACCAGATTGGGAATGAACGCACCAACCCTCCAGTACCCCTCCATTTGGTTTGGGTTATTTATCTCCCTTGAGGGGGGGTTGTGAGCGTAATCAAGATAGCGATGGTATGTGGAAACTACCTTACCAGCCTCTTGACACAAAAAACTGCGAACAAAATTATGCTTCGCTAGATGGAGGAATTGGCGTGCCTGAAACCAAAGAGGAGGACAGTACACTTTTGCGGCCAAAAACCTAATTTCGAGTTTTCAGCAGAACTTTTCGCTTCACTGGCTTCTGAGTCGCTAAAATTTGAGAAAATGGTGCGTCAGTATATGCGCGTGAACACGATTGAGAGAACGGCTGAACCAACTCAGCCCTATCCTATGCAGTGTGAAAAAATAAAAAGGGGACCAAAACGCGGGGCTGCCAGGCCAAGGGCAGTGCCTTACAAGCGCCGCTACCAAAAAATGGCCTAAATAAAAATAAGAGGGCTCCTCTCTTCAAAGTTCCCCCTAAACCCCCCCCCCCCAACCAAAATGTGGTAGTGGTAAGGCTCACGTGTGAGGAAGGAGAGGTTGGTCCCTCCCAATCAAATGCCGTGGTAGCCTTGATACGGGGTGTCCCTGCAAAGGACCTACCTAGGTGTAGCGCCATTATTGAGACGGAGACGCCAGAAATGGCCAAGTCTCTCATGAGCCGCATCTCTACCAAGCCAGAGTTGAAGCTCTAAGCGTCAGCTCCCCTAGCTCGCTACTCACGCCTACTCTTGTACGATCTGCACATTGTCCTTCAACAAGAGGACCTGGCCCAGCTTCTCGTCGAGTACAACCCTGCGCTAGCCACAGGATGTTAGGCCCCTGTTCACGAAAAAAATTAGTATAAATTACACTTGCAAATACCCTGGCAGCAGTGCACCACTCGGAAGTACCAACCCCCCACCCTGTGCTACAGTTCGCCATGCAAAGAGTGCTAGCACGAGGCGCCCCTCAAATGCGTCAACTTGTGTCGACGCATTTAAAGCACGTCTCGCACTCACACGAGACGCACGCTGCGCCATCCGTCAGCACCAATTGCTCTCCAGGTGTCACGAGTGACCATGATTATACTAATAACTGTTCGAATCCTTCAGCAATCTGTATGTGCAAGTCGTCGAACTTACAGGGATTGCAGAGAGTTGTACCACATTTTAGTTTATTATTAATTCTGAATAATAGAATTAATGTTTTCGATTAGCAAAGTTTTTTTAGAACCCCTGCCTCAAAATTTGATACTTAACGTTTCAAGACATCGGGATTCTAAATCTGCGATTTCCGTCCGCCGGCCAGACCGTTTTGGCCCTTTAATATGGTCTAAAAAATTCGTTATTTCGCACAAAAATCCCATTTGGTATCTAGTTGTGCCCGAATTTTCGGCAATCCGTTCAGACCAAGCCCATGGTTGTTACGGGCAAAAATCCCTTTAAAAAATTAACAAAAACACGATTTTGGCAGTTTTATCGCACGTACGCTGTGTTTGGTATAGTTTTCAAGGTATTTTAAAATCCTGCGTCGAATGAGATGAGTATCAGACGTGTACAACGTGCCAATTGTCTACAGACGCCTACAGGCAACTGAAATATTTATTTTTCGTCGTTCCGTTGTAGTCAGGTCATGTTTCGCATGGTTAACTGGTATTTTTCGATGCTGAATCGAATGGGATCGGCCTCGGAGCAGTAACACTAGGTCAAGCTGTTCCAGAGTTTTCCCGCTCATACATTAGTGTTTTCATCAAAAAATCAGAGTGGTAGTCCAAAAAGCGACCTATACGATGAAAGTTTAATAGTTCTGGAATTATTACAACTCACGTGCTTTCTCTATGACTCCAAAACAGTGAACAAGAACCGTCCGTTAAAAAAACTCACTTTGACAAACCATTGACTTACGCTAGTTACTCAACGGAGGCCGTGACATTAGCAATAAATTCTGGAACGCTAAGCAACACCACTTTCTCGCTATAGAACATACATTTGGGTTCTATTTTAACTATCATAAACTTATTGGATTCGTTGATAGAGTGACAAAAATCACTGAATATGAGTAGGGCTGAGGAAAGTTGTGTGAAACACCGCATCAGATGTTTTGGACAGAAACATGGGGGACGAGCTGTTTTGGTTTCAGGCGGAGCGCTGCACTTCCCCTTCCATTGACATTGGGCTACGGGAAGATACAACAGCGTCCGAAATGTTGACATAATCGACATAACTGTACTCAAAACTCGTTGGGAGGAAAGAAAGTTAAATGTTTGGAACTGAAAATACAGCCGAACCAACAACTAAGCAGTGAGGACTTACCTTTTTTAGCTCCGCCAGGCATGACATAAGAAGGTCGCGCCGTGTTGGCGGAGGAGCTCAACCAACAATAAATGGTGGTGGCGAGTTGAGCGTCAGCAGAAATTGAGAAATTGACAGCGAACAGTCTCGCTCTCGTTCGTTAGGGAGGAAATGCGAAGAGTTCGAGTCGAAATGTAGCAAATTTTGAGTTGCAACTTCGTCGACAGGCGAACGTTCGACGTTCGCTCGAGCGATGCTGGAAAGTGACTGGAAAAGTGGGGAAATCGATAGGGCGGTTATACGCGCACCTGCTGCCCTCGGCGGAGGAAATCGAGTTACATTCGGCGGGGGCGGTTGGAAGGAGGCGGGGGCGGCGGGCGCGTGAAGGAGGCGGCACTGACCCGCTTCGTAAAACGGGTTAATCGTCCCGAGCGCCGCCCCCGCGCCGCAGAGTTGACAAAGTGAGATTTATTTGCTGACGCTTTGATCCCCCGCCTCTTTCTATCACAATAGCACGAGGTTCTCTCGTAAACTGACCAACTGACTTGTTGAAGAGACCGAACCTGATGCCACATGTCGACATTTGTAATGCCTATCTCTTACTGATCTACTGGCATGTCAACAATGTCTGAAACTAAACGAATTGCATTTTTTACAGCCTTAGAAAATTGGTTCTAAAATAAGAAAATAAAATATGTAGTGTGACGCATCACACAACTTTCTTCGGCCTTTAATCTGTGCTCAAAGCCTACGACTGCGCACAGTCCGTCACTCCATTCTTGTGATTCATTTAAACCTCCGGTATTCCCAACTCTCTGAGCTATTTTTCTTACTTTCCTTGGCTCTACGAAGTAGAAAGCAAGTTATGTAATCGGCTAAAAAAAGTTTTGAGCTCTCTTTAGATCTTTACGTTCACGTTACGAGTCGGAAAACGCAATTTGGGAAAATGGTCTGGGTGTGTCTATTAATGCGATTGAGGGAAAATGACGTAACCTAACTAGCTCAAACTTGATATTCAGACCGCCGGTTACCACTAAAGGGTATAAGCAAAACCGCTCAAAACTAACTTTAGTTATCATCGTGATCAAAACACCAAATATTTTTTTTCTCAAAACTGGCTCTAACGATTTTGATTAAATTTTTTATATTGATAGCTTCCAATATGGCAACTATACCATAAAATTCTCATTCGTGGGAAAATGACGAGAGCAGCACAATAAATTACCAAAACTTTCGACGAAATCGATTTTAGCGCGGTTTTTAGAGAAAACAACCGTACCAAATCAGCTGAAACTTGATGTCTGGCCTACAAATTATTTTTCCTGAGGCCCATACGAGGGTGGTGGGGCTGCTCGTTGTGTTCCTACGACTGGAACCTGCAGCTGTTTAGCTCATGACATCGAAGTGGCTTTCCCGTCACTCTGTGATGGCGTCGTTTTTATCCTCAGGCCAGAGTCCACGGGGCGAGCCATCGAGCCAGACCTACGTCTTTTTCGTGAGAGGAGATTCAGACCCTGGACTCGCCGTCTATTCAGAGTCCGCGTTCAAAATCTCTCGTATGATAACAAACTTCAATCAGTTGACCTCACCGCCAATCGGGAAACAATTCGGATGAAAGTAGCGTGTATTAGTCACAAATAATTGTTTAAAAAACGTACCCGTATGTCTGATGCGATCTTACAACGTTCTGAGTACATTCAACGATTACTGTTCTGGAACTACAGCGAAAAAAGTTAGTCGATGAAAGCGTGCTAGTCTGAATTTCTAGCGATGCTCCTAATTATCATTCACTTCTATCGTATATCTTGCTCGATAGACTACCAGGAAGAGTTTTGCGAGAAAGATAGCTCGATACGAACAGGGTTTAAGGGGGAAGAATTGTACTAAAATATATTTTTATCAAAATGTTTAATAACTTATTGTGGTGCTCCCCTCAAGAACGATAATTTCACATTACCTTTGTACAAAAGTAAAAAGTGCGATGAAAACTAACGCAAATTTGGTTGAGCTGTTTCGATTTTCAAATGGTGTTTCACGGACTCGGGAGCCTTGGAAACATAACTCCCCTTTGATTTGAAGAAAACTGTCGATTACATAACTTTCCTTTTTACTTAGTAGGGTTGAGGAAATGAAAAAGTTCTTTTAATGGAGAACAAAGTTGTTTCTCATGTACTCTCTTTTCAAAATGACAACGGCAGTAAATTGAAAGCGCGACCGTGAAATTGAAGAGACAGCTGGAGGGAACTAGTCGTCTTTAGTATCGCTGTGAGTGAAACTCAGTCGCGTATTGTTATAATGATTTTTTGACATTGATAAATTCACAAGAAGTCCTCCTGCTGCCTAAGCCCAAGAGGGCAGAAATAGACCCGCCGCAGACATGACCTAGGTCATTGTCCCTCGGCTTTGACTAATGATGTTTTCTGAAGTTCGTCATAGTCAAGATTCTTATGTCATGGTCCCCTATTGTGATAGTGTTACGCAAGCAGTCATTCGATACATTCACGAACGCAGAAAATGGAATGATGTGCACCGAGGATGTGAGACAAGCTTTTTAAGCGTCCCAAGAACTATAAAAGCTGTAGAGCGTAGAATTTCAAACGAAAAAAACTCACTCCTAATTGTTGTTGATTCAATACGTCATGCCACTTTATTGCTGTGACAGTGCAATTTTTAAAGCAGCGACTGAACAAAACGAGAGAGTGGCGACAATAGTTTTTTCACAGCTCAGCTATCCGTTCATATTACTGCTTTGATTTCATGAGATTATCTTTTTGTAGTTTTTCGATCAAAAGAATTATTCTGATTTCGTGGCTTCTAGTTATTTACTTCTTGCTATTACTTATACGAATTGTACGGGTTCGTGACTAATAAGAACTGTACGGATTCGTAACTCATGATTAGTTTGAGGATTCGAGACTAATCAGAGTTGTACGGATTCATGGTTAATAAGAATCGTCGGGATTCGTGACTAATGAGAATAGTTGTAGCATCTCACGGAGTGAATTGAGTTACTACCACTTGTAACACGCGTCATTCATTTGCTACTTAAACAGAACAGAACGACAGGTTGATATTATCACGGGAAGTATATCGATGCTTAGGTCTCGTCGTTTCGAAATGTTTACCTTTTATGACTTGTTAAAAGTCATAAATTTTACTGCAAACTTCTGAGAAGCATTTACGTGTAGGAAAGCTTTGTATCTGTGCTTGTGTCACAAAGGGCCCCTATCAGTTTCATGACCTTAAACATTATCGTTTCGTTTCGTTCAGCTTGTTTCAGTTGTTCTTGTCAGCGTTTGCTACATTAAACGTCACCAAACAGCAAGACATTGTCCCACTTAAAGAAGCCACGTGACAAATATGTCTGTTTAACTTTAAAAATGGTTTCCCTACAAACAAGATACCTGTTTAAATCAGGAAAGTTTCCTCTTTGCGCGTATTACCAATTACTGGAAGCGAATCATATTGCGCTATCGTTCCTCAATTATTCAGCACCCAAAGCGCATGAAAGAATGCATTTCCGCGTTGCGCCACGCGTTTTCAGTGTTACTTTCATTAGTAGAAGTAGTTTTTTCTTTGTTCTTTCTTTATATATTTACATTCCAAAAAAACACTATTTGAGAAATTAGTCTGTGTTCGGGACCCACTGAGTGTTAATTATTTATTGCTCAAACCCTCTCTTCGAGACTCGCGATCCACGTTCCGTACGGTTTGGTCACGTGTTTTTTTACTTTCCTTGGCTCTACAAAGTAGAAAGGATAGTTATGTAATCGGCCGAAAAAAAAAGTTCGAGTTCTCTTCAGATCTTTACGTTTCAGACCCCCGTGAGTCGGAAAAACACTATTTCTGAAAATGGACTGTGTGTGTCTGTGAACGATTTTTAGAGAGAACCACCGTATCAAATCCACTCAAACTTGATATCTCGCCCGCAGGTTACCATGGGACGCCAAAATAAGGGTATGAGCAAAATCTATCGAAAGAAGATCTATATCGAAAGTTAACTATACTTATCATAGTGATCAAAACACCAAACATTTTTTTCTCAAAAATGGCTCTAACGATTTTGATTAAATTTTTATATTGACAACACCCAATAAGGCAACTATTCCATAAAATTGCCATTCGTGGGAAAATGACGAGAGCAGCACAATAAATTATCATAATTTTCGACGAAAAGAGTTTTTAGCGCGGATTTTTCCTTATAAACTCCGCAGGAGTGTTAGTAGGATGTTTAAAAAAATGGTATTGTAGTCCAATCCAATACCTATAGGGTGAGGGTTTGAAAACGCTCATGAGATACATGGGACTCACTCCAGAAATTCCTGAGTTTCAACTACCGCCGTTTCGCTTACTACCAGTTCTAAACATTTTTACCCAATAACTCTGCAAAAGTAATTACTATCCTTCTTCAAAAAATTATTGTTTACAGCCTCATTAATTCTCTGTGTACAAATTGCTCAATAATGGTCCTATAATGAGTACGAGCAGCACAATAAATGCCGGAACTGTAAGCGCTACAGCTTCCTGATGGGATAGAAACTGAATTGACGTAGAGCTAAGGAAAGTTGTCTGTTGCAACGCACCAGATATTTTCCTTTGTGCTCGGATTTCGATAAATCTCGCCTCCCTTCTATTTCTCCGGAGCGATCGCCGGAAAAGGGACACAAATCTTCGGAGAACGTGTCTCCCAAAGACCCTCCTACCTCACTTCGTCAAACCTCCTGACTCTACTCGATACGCAAACTATAGCCGAAGTCATCTCTCTGATAAGACATTCCTCAGAATTAATTTATTTCCTTTAATACTGGGTGACAGTTATTTTATTTTTCTATATTTACTTTCGACAATAAATCTGTACATAGTTCAACTTGGTTATCTTATTTTTTTATCTGTTAATAATGTTAGCCACAGTCTCGTCTAACAAGCCCAGATTAATTATTTCTGAGTCCGGTGTTAATATTGTGTGTGAACATGATTATGAATGCCTGAAAAATGTCACAAATTTGATAATTGGCCAGCTGGGCCAAAATCGGGTTAAAATGAGGGTTTGAACAAAATTGGTCTTGAACTAATTATAGCTATCGTAGTGATGAAGAGCAGCTCCGAAGATTTTGATCACAAGGACAACGCAATACCAGTTCATATTAGTTGAATGAAAAACAGACTTGGTTAGTCTCTAGTGTTAAAACCGTGAATGCCTGGGCTCGGGAAAGTTATGTTATGAGCACCAGATATTTCAAAACAGAAGCTAACAAGATACAACCTATTCATTGATACTCAGTAAACTAAACAATCACCCAGCCCTCAGAGAATTGCGCATCCATAACCAAGAACCTTTTCCTGCGATGGGAAAGTTAAATTTTAGGACAATCTTTTCGTTTCGACGGTGTATTCGCTAGATTAGTTAGACGAGATTTAACCATCTAAGGATGCACGCGTAATAGCAACACAGATTATTCTTGTTCTTCCCTGTCGACTACTTTCTTTCAAAGGGGGGAAATAGACGGCTTGTTCGATTACTATATTATGTGCTTGTGGTGTGTACTCTTAATAAAGGTACATCACAAGCGATAAATCGGTGTGATCAGTGCTGTATTCGCAACGCACTGAACGCTTAGTAACTGCTAAGTCCAAATACAACAGAAGGTGAGTGGTGCCTGAAAAGGAGTACGGTAATGGTGTGAAGAGTGAATAGGTTCTGTATTTAGCCAGAATTTTGTAGTATGATGGACAATACTTTTACAAATGTGAACAAGCTTTGAAATTTATTTATGGCAACGGATAACAAATCAAATGAGGGTCCCTCTACAAAGACAAAACTAGTAACAGGCTAAAACTAAAATCACGGCTAGTGCGTGGTTTCATAACCGTCAGGGAGAGCATTGGTGTGTGGGTTGTGGAACAAGGAGTGATTGCCATCTCCCCAAGGAAATTTCTGAAACAAAAAAAAAATAGGGCACGTATAAATTGATCAGTCTATGATTTATTGCTAAAACTTAAATTAGCTGCGTGGGTTTTGGTCATTTCTTGTTACATATCAGTGTTTCTGGCAGTCAGAAAGAGCGGGGTGAGAAAGTGATAGAGAGAACGAGGCACCGTATCAAAATACTTACTACAGGACTACACAGGGAATGGTGGGGGACCAGATCTCTGCGATGTTGTATGCAGGTCTGTTTCCTTATTAAATGGCTGATCCCGAACCCTCGAAGAGGTTTATATCAGTTGACTGTCATGGAGGTTGCAGTTTTAAAATCATGCAAGAGGCTCCCTCTCCCTCTCCCATCCCTCAGCATCCACCGAACCCAGACCTGCGAAAGCATGGCATTTTGCCAGTCTTTCGGTGGGGAGCTGTTGCCTGTGTGCTACCGTGCACAGGTATGACCCCTAGGGAATCCCATACCTTCCCCCCTCCCCTCCCCAGAGAGCATACAGGACAAAGTCCCTTTGTCACTGGGGGCACGCATGGGCCTATTATGACACTGGCCCTTTCTTAGTAGAAGGCGTCATACATTCCCAATCTCCTCAGGAAGCCGAGTATGTCCATCACCACAGACTCCTTTTCGTTGCCCTAATGCCCCCTGCTGGCACCCAGACTAGGAAGAGCCTATTATGGGCACTGAGCTGCTTGAGTGCATGAAGGCATGCCAGCCTTGACCTAAAGCTGTAGGCTGTACTAACCTTAAAGAAGGCCTGGCTGTCCGAGAATACGTAGATCCGCTTGCCCTTGAGTCCTTTGGTCAGGATCTCTTCCACGCAGATCTTTATAGCTAGGATTTTCATTTGAAATATTGTGGCGTACTCTCCCAGCGGCTTAGCCAGACTGTAATTGGGCCCTACACTACAATGTCCAGTCCAGCTCTGCCTCTCATAACTGAACCATAGGTATACCACTGCAGGGTGCTCACCTCAGTCTGGAACGTCTCCTTCTCCCATCGTTCCCATGAGTGGACGCTAAAACTGAATGGCAACCGAAAGATCTTTCACTCTGGCATAATGTCAGTAGCAAGGACAGCTGCCTCTTCTAGCTTGAACTGTCTAGTTATTCTTTGGAGGCTTGCCTTGGTCCTGGTGGAGATATTTCTTGTCTGCAAAACCTTACCGCTCCTAGGTAAGCAGTCCTCTGAATGTGTATATGAAGAAGTGAGATGTTCAAAAAGACTTCCATTGCAGTGGTAGGGTAAGTACACGTTGCCCCTGTAATAGCGAGACACGCCTGTTGCTGCAGTTGTTGGAGCTTCTCCTGAACTGTTAGCCACCCCGTCGCCTTCCACCACACAGTGGAGCCATATGTGACACAGGGTCTTATTATCCCCTTATAGAGCCACTCCATCATTTTTAGAGTTATGCCCCATGATTTTCTGATTCCCGTACCATTTGGGAGAAGTTCTCAATTTGGTTTCCCGCCTGAACTATTTACTTGGGTGGCAAGTTTCAAAGGAAAATATCAACTGTGACCACATTTCTTTGCCATGACCTTCTTTGCAAACTGCGTAAAATGGTTATAGGCTTGCTTTGAAGCAGTCAAAGCTTGTAGGTTTGTCTGCTCTTCCAACAACCATCACTCACTGTTGTAGGATCTACAGTGTAGCAGCACTTGGTTTCTTGTTTGCTCCACACTGGAGGCACAAGACGTGCAGGATGGAGAGTTTTCGAGAGAAAAGAAGAGGAGTCATGACCTGTAAGGAACTGCCTCGTCCAGTGCTCTCGCACCACCCCCTTTCTCCTAAAACGTTCAAGGATATTGGGAAAAACTCATACATATCACGACGAGGATTACCATCTCCCATACCATTTATCTAATGAAAGTTACGGCCCATACAACAGAGTTGGCAATGGACAAACCTCACAATGGAAATGGTGATGCAATTGGCAATGTAGAAAACTGAGGTGTCAGCGATTCACCTAATATCCTCCCATGGTGGTATTAATGTCTATAAATACCACATTTTGTTAAGAAGAGCACATTCAGCCGACCTAGGTAGCGGTTAATAAGTACACAGAGATATCCACTTTGCCCAATTTGTTGCTTTCAGGCCTATCGGTGCAGAATGAGGTAGGGCACCAATTTCACAGGTAATAGTGATCACAGGGGGGGGGGGGGGGGTTGCAGAACATGAGCTGTCATGACTGAGGGACAATCTGTCAATTTTCCCCTGAACATTTCTTCGCTTATTTATCATTTCCTGAATGAGTCGAAAGAGATTTTTTTTACTTTCATGACCAAGTTCAAGGGCAGGTGCAGCCTTAAACAATATCTGCCACTGAAATTGGTGAACAAAGGTATAAAAGTGTGGGTACTCTTGACGTTTACGCTCTGGAAGAATTGACATCAACCAAACTCAGGAAGCATGTATAGTCAAAAAGCTTGTCTTCAATACGAAAATTCCTAGTGTAGTACTGTGATTTGACTGATTTTTGTTCGTCAGATGCACACATTGTCGCTATAGTTTCCAACTAGAAGAACGGAGATTCAACGTGAGAATCCGGTCTTTCAAGGCATAGGTGAGGGCATAACTGCAGTATAAAATATGGTTCCAACCAGAATTCTACTACCCACGATAATGACACACTTCGCTCGCCAGAAGGGCTGGGTGCCTGGAACTTTTCTTTGGGCATCTCAGATAATGATAGCGAAGAAACGGCTATACCTAGATTTATTTTCATTGATGAGGCGTTTGTTCTATTTGGTAGTTACTTAGAGGAGAAATAGTCGCTCTCAGAAATTAGGTGTCGCAACTGAATTTCTAACCATGTTGAAAGCATTGAGTGTGTCATATATCACACTATCATGTGCTCAATGTGGGCAAAGCTGCACTGCTACATGGCGCATTTTAATATATTTTCCACTGACAACTGAAGTTACAACCATTTGTGCAAATATTAGCATTTAGAAATATGATTCAAACCCATTTTCGGCATTAATACCTTGGTGCGAACAGCAAGGAACTCATACTTCACAAACTCTGGGGGATGATGATGTTCATGAGTCAAGTAAGCGTTTACCATACAGACACCAACAGATGGAAGTCCGACGAGAAAACTAAGGTTTCTCCAAAATTTCCATCCACCTGTGAAACGAAGACAATTATTGTTTGAGGCATGGGATGTAAGAGGATCGAAATGAGAATCGCTGTAACACAATTCATTAAAAAATGAATAAGAAATTACTCATAAATAATACTCAATTCTGTCAAAACATTTTGGGATTTAGCAGATCCAGCTTCACACATAAGACAAGGAGCAAATGTCAGTAAATGTTATAACTACATGTACAATCAGCTCCAACTAGTTTACAAAATAGGGAGTATATCTTATTATTCCAAAATAAATATGTTGTACATAAAGGAGGAATATGTTGCATAGAGCTCTTAGTAGATAAATTTCATATTTGGAGAGGATTGAATCTATCGGGGTGTGAAGGTGTGCTCTTGACTGAATTCCTTCTCCCCAGTTCTTTAACAGTCATCTTGTCTTTCAATTGTCTCAGCATTCACATTTTCGGGAGTCGCAACTTTGTAATCCAAACATATCACAAGCTGATAGTCTACGCTTTCTCTCAACGTGCTGACAAGGCATCACCATGCAGCTTCGCCAGCTCAGTTTCATATGCCAGTTCACCACTAAAGAGAAGACAACATCGTCGCTGACGCGCTCTCGAGAATCAATGCCATCAACATGCCAACAAAACTTGATGTGGAAGACATGGCCACTGCCAAACTGGAAGATTACGAGCTGTCTGCACTTCAACAACACTCGTCTCTTAATCTGCACCACCTCATCGTAGATGGGCACAGTCAGGCCGTACATCTCAGTCGCACTTAGAAGAGGCCTCAGAGAGAACTGGTGGTGAAGATGGACTCTCACTTTCACGCCTCGGAAGAGGCGATATACTCTTCACCTTGCACGTAAATGTACAAGTCCCGTTGAGTTGGAACCATTCCAACTGGAAAGCTAAGATGTTAGACTTGAAGAAGTGGATAATAACACGATCTCAGACGAGAAAAGAAGACATTAACAGGACGTGACGATCAAAAAGCGTTTGTGAATGCGCTTCTGTATCGGATCAATATTATCACAGCACATGTTCAAATGTGACCATAAACGAGAAAATTGAACAAAACGGGTAATCAACGCAATAAAATAACGCAGCTCCAGTCGTAGCCTTCGTGGGGTGTGCCGAACAAGGAAAGCACTCGAGAAGATTTTTGAGCAACGACCCACAGATCGAAAATGAGTACTTACCTCCGTGCCCTCCTGCCGTGGCTGAGCCATACTCAATTTCTTTTCTCAACGCAACAGAAGAGGAAATTCCTCGACGAAGACCAGCAACGAGAGCAGCCATTTCGGACGAGAAAATTTTTTTTCGTCTAATCAGTTCTGAAATAGGTAAGGAGGAATACGAACGGAGAAGGTTACAGACGAGTTTCTGACGTCAGAACGATCCGATCGCAACTGCGTGAGCCCTCTTTATATTTTATTCGGACTATTTAGAATTTATTGGAGCGTGCTACGCTCAATACCATAACTAATATAACGAATTAGGTAGATCATAAATTAAATAATTAGATTAATTAAGTACTATACACCCAACAAAATGCTTTACTTTGCAAAACGGCTATAGACGTAATATTGCTTATATCTTGTTCCTCGCAGAAGTTTTGAGCACGCTCACATCATAATGATCATCAGGCGGACACAAACTGTTTGCTGCCCATGAGTGAGCTTCACGTGTGTAATTCTTATTTGTTGCAAGTTTTACCTGTTGGAATTTTTATAATTTAATAGTGATATGGCTACACTGCGTCAGCGACATAAAAAGAAAAACATATAAAGCCCGATTATTACTCGTATTCTGAGAAATCGGAATTGGAAAAGAAGTAGTCTATATTTATATTCATAGAGATGTTAACTTTCCTTGACCCTGTGACATCCTCAGAAAGAGTAAAGCCAATATGCTACCAGCATGATAGAAGTTTAATAATAAGAACCTCTCAAATTCGAGAATCCAAATTATCATCACTTTTTTACTAACTTTTTTCGCAGCGTTTCCCGTATAATTCCAGAACTGTTAAAGTTAACCAAGCCAAAAAAATCACGTTGATTACCCAATGAAGGTCCTCATATGAAGAGCGTCAAACCAATATATCTATATAAAAAACAGTGATATTACATTTGTCGTCTTTGTTTGTCAGAAAAATGTCAGCTTTGAAGCTTTTGTTTTAAATGCTTCAACATCAGTGAATTTCCAAAAACATCAGGCAGCCAAATTCACCGTTCGTTCTATTTACTTTAAAATGTAGTTATTTAATTTATTTTTTACTACTAGTGCTTATTAAATTATACGCTTTTGACTTAGTTTATTTATTGTTTGGTTTCCCTAATTTTGTTATATCAGCCAAATCTCACAAAAAAAAATGTCGCAAATTATCACATAACGGTTAATATGTGTTAATACACTTCCCAGGCCTGTCTTATTTGACTCAGTATCCAAAACCTAGGAAATGAAACCAAACATGGCGGTAATTGCTCTTAAACACAGTTTCCGTTTTGACTAATTGTTTCAATCAGAATTCAAAATAAATCTATATGATTTGAGCTTTGCAGCATATTTTTTCGTTTTTTTTTTTAATACTACGAATCTCTTTTTCAAAACTCGTCCAATTGATAGTAGTTGACTTATTCAAATCTTATGCAGTATAAACTACAGAAAATTCAACCAACTATGCATACATTTTTCAAGTTTCAGTTACAAAAAATTTTCGGAGTCTGTAAATTGCTTTCAAGCAATTTTTACCGGTAATTTTTTCAAAATTACGAAATAAATTCCTTATAAAAAGGAGTGAGCGTCAAGAGAAATAACCTTCCAGTTCTGAAAACTGGAACTAAAAACAAGGCTTAACTTTAACCGCCAAATTTTACATTTTCGGGAGAGTTCGGTAGAAGTCGATGACAAGCCGAAGCTACTCAGTTTGTCTTTAGACGTCATTATTTTGCGGTCTTGTCACATCTGAAGGCTGCGTATCAATCGTCCATGCCTCTCATCACAAATGTCTCCTGAATTGCCGAACTAAATTGTCAACTATGTCAAAAATGTGATTAGTGGTTTTCAAGACATCACAGTTGAACAACTCTTCCTAGTCATTTAGCGTGTCACGAGAAAATAGCCGATCCTGTGTGGAAGGAAGAGTTAAAATGTATAATGTTCGGAATCGGTGAACTTTTATTGGCGTTCGTCCTTTTATATTGTTCCATTACAAGGTAAACAAAACACTTCGTTAGTTTTGCCGTATGTCGTATTTCTGATGATTAAGTATGAAACACAAAATGTGAGACAGCTCGGTACATAGTTGGATAATGGGGAAACGACTAACGTAAACAGATGAGAGGAACAATGAATGACTGACGACGGGTGATCGCCACATACACTGCTGCTGCCTAATATTTTTCCTATGACTTAGTATACAAAATCTGAGTTTAGCCCTCGATAACCATCATTATCACATTAATTGACAGTACTTGAATTAAACGTCAAACGACCATCCTGTTGATATGGAATCGGATCTATCAATGATGAATATATGTATAAATATATACTGGTTCGACACGAATAATATCAGCAAATAGAACAATCATTATCATTCTATTTGGTTGACATTTTGTGGGATTGGTAGAGAGAGGATGAATCGTAGGACATCCATCCTAGTCATGGTGTTTGACCATTGCATGAGTCTTTAAAGACCTTTTTGGATCATTCAAATGTTTTCGAGTAGAGGTATCAATGAAATATTGTATTCTTGAATGAACTTTACCCTCGAAATACATTTACTGAGTTTAATGTCAGTTTACTCATTTCTATTGTCTATCGTAGTCCTCTCATTGATTTATTGGAGAGTAGTTCCAGAAATAACAGTTGTACCAACTGTCTGGGTTTAAAGCACCCCACACTGTGTTGTTATTACGCTCAGGTTCAATAGCTGATGGATGGGAAACCCCATTGTTGCCCATAATGTCTGAGTTGTTTCGATAAGAAGTACAGGTTCATTATCTTCAATAAACTCCTGGTTCCTGTACTTTTAAGGAGTGGCAGACAGTGTTGTTAATCTTCTAACCTCAAAAAGGGGAAAAGTTTGAAGAGGAAGAAAAATACTCCAGAAAGACAACATTTATAGAATACTAATAAGAAAGGAAATAGGAAAGTCCCTTTAGAAGGAGCTTCGTTTGGCAATGAACGTTCATCAAAGGAGGTTAATTTATACCTCACTTAAACTTGCACTATATACAGCACTTTCTTGATATATCTGAGAAAGAAGATGGGGAAGGTAGACAGCGGATTACAAATGGTTCATGAGCCTATGCCATTCCACACACATATCTAAGCTTTCTCTTGCATTAATGCCACGTCGAAAGGTGAGGACTAATAATGCACTGATTATGTTGACAGTGGTGTTGAATCCTGTAATACTTGTCGTCGAATGTAAGGACTCCTTGGCAGTCACATCCAGGTGGGACTGAAACAAGTCCTAAACACAACACCTTCCGTTCAGCTGGATGTATTATTGGGTGAGTCCATCTTCCCTGAGAGGTGGTGCGCTTTTGTTGTTAAGACACCATTTTCAGGCTGTGAATCAGTACTCGCCCATGAGCTTTTCATAGAAAGAGAATGAGCTTAGCAGGATAATGGCGGGAGGGAAAAGGCTGGAGGTTTTGGTAATTGGGCAAGGCATTCGCTACCTGGAATAATCTACTGGCAGTAAATGGGATTAGAGGCGGTTTAGCTGGTCCCTTGGTCGTAATTCCTGTCTTTTGTTGGTGGGCGGGGTAGTTTATACGTCAGTAGGTCGTTTTCGTTTAAGTAATGTCTTGATTGTTCTAAATACTGTGTTCAGGTTTAGTA
Organism: Pachypeltis micranthus; assembly: GCA_020466155.1. Lineage (NCBI taxonomy): Eukaryota > Metazoa > Arthropoda > Insecta > Hemiptera > Miridae > Pachypeltis > Pachypeltis micranthus. The sequence continues at coordinate 50,296,591 of CM035769.1, forward strand.
TTGAGTTTTTCATTTATGATCCGTCCACTAAAGTTTTTGAGTTTGAATATTTCCAAGTTTTGTAGTATGTTGTGTCTTTTGTATTGCCCATGTAAAGTGCTGCAGTCCTGTATGTTTGTAGGTTCATATCCATTTTTTTCCGATAGTTTGCAAAGTTTTAGTCATCTGTATTTTTAGTAAAAGTTCTGTTTATCTTGTCTGTATTTTTCGTAGTATCTGTAGCCTACGGCGTGTAGAAGCCTATATGTTTGTTTATAGATAGACGCTGCTTTGGTCGAGTGGGTTGCTTATTGTGTTATTTTTTTAGTTTTAGTTTAAAGCTTGGTTCATCCTGTGTTGTCTGTACACAATGCACTCCATATACCTTTCACAAGATGTTAGTTGTCTAATGTATGTTAGGTTCATCTTATATGTGAACGTGCATCGACCTGTGTATAGATACATGAGGGGTGGGGTGGGGTGGGGGGTTCAGTGGTTGTCAGTCCCATGAAAAGAACTGAGATTGAAGCGCATGGTGGAGCTAAAAATGGAAGCATTTTCTAATAACCTGGGCAGGAAAGTTGTCAGTAGGGAATCGTCATTGGGTTCGTAAGCGCACCTTTGGCAAATAAATTGTTGAGGGATGCAACGATTCACTTGGCGCCGAAATCAATCGTTTCTGAAATACATTCTACACGAAACCTCAATTTGTTCGGCTTTCAGTAACCCAGCACCGTTTCCTTTTCCAGGATTTTTCCTCTTTTCATAAAATGGTTCATCAAAAGATGCTACCACGTCGAAGTACGAATTGGAAGGATCGGTATTCCTTACATGAAGTTTCACGATGTACACTTAACTACGAATGGATACACAGTGGTAAGATTTCCTTTGTAACTTGTTGACCACGTTTTTACCCTTTAAAAAGGCTGAAGTTCGCAGTTTTATTTTGTTGCAAAAGGTATCTACCATTAGACGTAGGTGTAATGGTAGATTCTGACGTAGGGTTGGTTGTACCTGCAAGTTTGATTCATTAGCCAACATATGTTAACTAATCATTTGTTAAAACCTAAGAGAGATGGGCTTGAGCAAGGGCTGATGGGATCCCTAACATGAGACTGCTCGTTTATCTTTTTTCTCAGCATAAACATCATTGAGCCTTTTGAGCTTCGTCAGACACTTTAGAATGAGGCAAGTTCCATAAGAGATTTTGCATTGTTTGTCAAGATTTGTATATTTTCCCTTAGACATACATTTTCACGGACATTTCACCTCAGCTTGGTGTCTTGTTGACTCTCTCAATGGCACAAATGTAGTTGTGTTGTGTGTGAACTGCTTGGGCCTACATCTGGCTTCTCCTGTAAATCTTTCAGCCACCTCTAGAAACGTCCTGTATTTGTATTTGCCCTACTCCATTAATGAGACTTTAGACTTTCATTCTTAAAGATAAAGCTAAAGGTGGCGGTTCACGCTTTGTCTCTGCCTTGGACCAACAGTGTCTATTATTAAAAAATGACCGCTTTCTCTGACAAAGACTGAGGGCGTATCAGATATGCAGTGCACTCTCGTTAAATTAAGTTAAGAGGTACTTTTTTAGATTTTCAATAATAATATAAGAGCAAATCATCGTCTTCTTCTTCCTCCAACAATCACTCTACTATTTGGCATTCCATTACAGCGTAAATTAATAAAACGGTTCACACAATTACGCAACTGACTTCATCGACAGGCTACAATACTGATTGAGTCGTAGTTTTGGTTGCAGTCTTTGCCAATGGTTGATGCAGGAGAGACCGAGACACCTTTGATGGTCTCTGGTCTTTGTCTCAAGTCTCCGTTGCGGCGCAAACAGCCACCTTAATATTACATTCGGTCCTTGACAAGACTAGAGGTACTCTGAGAGTTTTCTGTCTCCTACTATCTGAATCTTCGACACTTAGCCCTCCACTGTCCCTGCCTGCCATATCAGAGGCCTTCGTATCATGATCCAGTCGAATGCCCAGTTCATGCATGGGCCACATAATCTACAATGCGTACACTTTTTACACCAATTCTGTGTGTTCCCAATGATATCGATCGAAGGCTTGTTACGTGCGGTATTTACTATTCTAACTGGAACTCAGTTAATTCCTTAAAAACTGTTACTCAATATCTCGGTAAGTATGAAACTGCCGGTTGAATATATAAAAGAATTGTAGAAAAAAGTTGTAGTTTTGTTGTATGACAACAGCCAGTTGCTCAATGTCTCACTTTGTTTTTAATCCACTCCATAGGAAATCGATCAAATTGGCTTCCGCAGCAGCTTCCTCAGCAGCGAAGTGACGAAACTGGTGAGTGTCATTGTCCAGGATATGCGAATCAACCGGGACATGGCCTCAAAATCAGAGCAATTTATGGCTCGATTTCCCTCCAATTTTGACAGCATTAAAATTCCACCACTGATTATCACTTTGGCTCAGGTATTTACTTTTAGGTTTAATTGTTTATTCCATGTTTATGTTTAGTGGTATTTGTAGTTGTGTGGCCTGATGTGATTCTTTGGGCGGTGTATAACATTGGTTTTAGTGCTGCAATAAAACACTTCACAGTACAAAAACTAGCAATAGTGGATAAATTGCTTTAAAGATGCATCGAATAAGAAAATAGCTAGCTATATCTCAACATTATACTACAAGGTACAAATATTTATTTCTACGAAATAGGTAGCATAGTAGGATGCGGTAATTAAAAAAATGTAAACAACGGAAGACTGGCAAATAAAAAAAAGTGTACTTTCATGTACTGAAATTTTAAATGAAATATTTGTACCTTAAATTATGAGTAATGAAATCTTGTTTTTTTTTTTTTAAATGTAGCATGCGTTCTTTAAATTTGTTCGGTATTTAATTCGATTTATTCTCTGCAGTTTGTATCATTTCGCATCATGAAAATAACTCTAGCTGTTCTGAGCCCGTCAACTGTGGTTCACAACACCCTGTCAGATGTGCATGTCGACGCTTCTGTACTTCACAGTGCTCGCTCCCTTCTCCTGAGTGCAAGCCTGGGAACACTCCACGTTCGAATCCTGTCCCCTGAAGATCCCAAACTATCATTAAGTTTTTTAGCTTCACTAAATGCTGAAGCTACAGTTGTAGCTACGATCCCACTCTCCATTCAGGTAAGCGTAGTCTTTTACATCAGAAGAAAACTATTTTGTAGTCATTGTTATTTCAAGAACTTAGAATGTCTGTCCAGTTAGGGTTTTTTTCTAGAGGAGAGGAAGGACATAAGGTTAAACACTATCCTGTACCCTTCTGAAACTTACTGTGATACAGTCTGAGATTTACCTCTCCTATGCATACAGGCCCTAAGAGAAGTCCTGTTGTTGTCTACAGCAGTATTTGCCGTCGGTAGATATTGCCTTGAAACCACACACATTCTGTCAGCATCTGCTGGCCTCATCTCTTCACAACTATGTTATTGTTGTGACTGCATTAAGCAAATTTCATAAGATGGTTCCTTAGAAAGCGAATTGAAGAATTGGGAAATTAAAAATTCCGAAGACGGTCCTTGTCCTAAGTTGTCTATGCTGTGTTGTGAAATGACCAAGATTCATTCCACTTGCGAGTACTCCCTGAAATATGCATTGTGTGCAGTAATCTATTAGGGTGGTTTATTGGAAAGAGGCCACTTTCCGTTCAACCCTGGGAGAAATATGTAGAGTGCTTGGAACAGCACAGGAAATTTTGAAGAAGTCATGTTAGTTACAAGTCTTGACTGGCCATGAGAGTGAAAAGATGATTGTAAGGGTGGGTGAGCGGAAGAGATAACATCTTCATGGCAATTGAGGCAGAGGAGGAGTTGTGATTATTCAAGGCTTCTAGCGCCAAATTATGAAAATGTCGTAAATATTGCGCCACTACAGACGAAGCTCTGGCTGATGGTTGCTACTATTGGACATTTCACAAAATTGTTCCATGCGAGGTTAGTGTGGCCAGAAAACTGCAAATATTAACATGCCGTTGAATTTGCTGCTTGATCAATTATAAAGGTCAACAACAATATTTTCCAGGGCCTTTTCTCTTTCATTGTTCCACTCGGTTAATTTTGTAATTTCGCGTTTATGTTTATTTGATACGAGGCCAAAACTATCAATTTATATGAATGTGTTGTGTGTGTGTATTTTCTTACCCTCCAGTCCCTCAAAGGCACGTCTGTTTCCTTATCAAAATGGCTGTTCAGGTACCTTCGGAGAGAGTTATATCAGTCGCTCAAAGGTACGATCGTTGCAAGGTTTGGCTCATTGCGAGCAAGTAGCAAGGCAACTTGGGGTGTGTGTTACCATGACACGATGCTCCTGAACCATGTGCTTAGGCCCATAGCCTGGTTGCAAACTTACAGTCCATTAAAGGAGAGTACTGGTCCAATCCCAGAGAGCAGCTTTCCTGTGGATCACCAAGGCCTACCAAGACCTAAGTGGTCACTCACCAGTTACTCGTTGACTTGGTCATTGAGTGCAGGGTAAGTGGAAAGTGAAGCTCAGAGCCAAACTCCTTGTAGACCTCTCCATTGAACTAAAATTGTCGTGCTAGATGAATGAGCATTGGATAAATGGCCAGTGGGATGGGCATCGTCGTCAAAATAATTTGACACGTATGAGTCTTTTCCCAACATCCGTGAATGTTTTAGTAGAAAACGGGTTGACCCAGATCAGTGGATGAGTCAGTTCGTTGCGAGACATGGTAACTTCGTCCATCCTGCACATCCTGCACCTACAGTGTGGAAAAACGAGAAAGCACCATCGGTGGATGCGTGGGCTCTTGCACGTCAGCGGAAAACCATGACCATGACCTTCGACTAATATAACTCTATTAAGAGTGTTAAAGAACAGTAATTTCAATAAGGAAACAGACACATATCTTCTGACTATTCAAGTGGCTAATTGCTCTTTGATGTCCTTTGTGTTACGTAACCTAAACACACTACCAATCAAATATTATTTCAAATGAATAGATAGTTGAATATTGCGCTTTGTCTCCTTTCACAGAATATTGACATATCTTTCAACAACATCAAAACAATAATTGGAGAAAACGTCCTGTCTCAAGGATCTTGGTTCAGTGCTAAAGAGAAATCATCGCTTGAAACAATGCCAACCGATTATAAGGAAATAATAAATAGGATCATTCCCATAATTCCTAAGGTTTGTATTTCCCATTTGTCATTTTGCCCACGTTAGTTCTCTTAAGTTAAGATGTTTTTATTTGAAGTGATTGGCAGATCTTTGTATGGTAGTGTAAGAAGCTTGTAGATGAAATCAGGGATGCAGCAGCAGCCTTTGCATGTACTTCTAACAATCCTGCTACTTTGAAGTTGAGTCACTCAGGACGGAGCCATTGACTGGAATTTCTCAACGAAAATCTCCAAGGCTTCACTGTAAATATACGAGTATTTGCTTCTTAAGGTGGTTTTTTGGAGGTTCGCCATGAGAGGACTGATGAGTCTGAACAGAATGATCTTTGCTCTTAACATTCATGGACCAGTTTGCTGTGGAGGACTGATGTGGAGTTTTGTCTCTTTGAAATGTGGGGGTCGAGTGTCTGTGCAGAAACCCTTCTAGGAGATGCAGCTTGCATTCCCCATTGCCTCACCACAGTGGGTGGTTTTTAACGTCTTGCAAAAAACTACTTCCATGGTTTGTATAAAATTGACTTTGCATTCTCAAGTAGTCAATCCGTACAGGTTTTTTGTCATAAATATTTCTCTGTCCATCTGTTGAACTTATATCAGAACGTGAAGATAAATATACTTTCCTTACCTTTTGGGTTCGCAGAAAGTAAAAATTATTTTCTGGGTTTTCTAAAAAACAGCTCGAACTCATAGGGTATTTTAAACTAACCTATTCTTATTATCTATAAGTACTAGTATGTTTATTAAACATCGTTAAGCCAAGAAATATTGTGCGTTTGGGGTATCATCGAATTCGGGGCTTAGAAAGTTATATGATGCTGCTCACTAAGGTGCCAAGTTAAACCTTACCACAATTTTGACTTTGATGACATCACAGTTATCAACTTGATCACGCTAAATCAAATCAAAACTCTGAATGATCGAAACGCAATAATTTATTTACAATTCGCAGTACATGGCTATTAGTTCTTGATAGATTGAGATGTTGCATCACACCAGGTTTTTTGTATTCTTTCATTTGTTTGCAGAAATTCTCTCTCAGTTGCGAAACCTGTGCACTTGCAGATGTGGCTGAAAGTGACATTGCATCCTTGAAGAAATTCAATGTTGGGACGTACTTCATCCCTCAGGCTGCTCCAGTCTGTAGGTTTTTTAAATAGTTATTTTATTATTTATTTTATTATTAATTGAAATATGTGAAAGAACCCGAGTTTTCACTTGAAACAAGAAAAGGTGATTTAAATGTTGACATCAGATAACGATGTTCTCATATCAAACTCTTCTCCCAACAATTAGGCTGGGTTAGAGCAAAAATCGGTTTAACCATCATCATCATAAATTGTATACTCGCAATGAAAACAAAATGAATGTGATACAGAAAAAAAGTAAAGGGAACGACGAAAACTAGAACTTTCAAGGCAGTTCATGGCAATTGGCGCGACGTGACGAGTTGAACTGACTGGAGGAGGCTGTGCAGGAAATGATCATGGGCCATGGAGAAATGATAACTTTCGCTATATTGTCCTGCAAGTTCCTCCAAGTAGTATAATTCGCCTCACTATATTTACTGTGATTTCACTGTTGTCCATCTAGAAGCAGTCCTACACCTCCAAGACCTGTCCTTATCGACTCAGGACTACTTTTCTTGGTTCTACGAAGTAAAAAGGAAAGTTATGTAATCAGCTGAAAAAAATTTTTTTTTAGTTCTCTTAAGATCTTTACGGTTCGGGCTCTACTGCGCCCCCCCCCCCCTTTGTTATGGCAGCTGACACTCAGTGGGGAGACCCTGGGTTCAGCGAGCACAAAAATGTGTCACCATCACAACATCAGTTTTTCTTCCCAGCTGCTGGCCAACATTTCTGTTTACACACTGAGGGCCATACCTAGGAGACTAGGAGTGAGGGTTGGAATCTGCTAGTGTACAGAATTATTATGAAACTAAGGCAGGGGCTTCTTTTGTTGATTTTTGTGGTACAGTATTTTTTTCACGACTTGCCTTTGGAAAATTGGAAAATTAGCTTTGAATATTATTCTGTACGCTTGATGATTGATGGTTGGGATATACGTCTTTCTCTGTGCGAACAAAGGGCGTAGTTTGTTCACAAATGTGTAGTTACTTTCTACTTCCTGATCCTCAAAATCTGTTATGTTTTTCAGGTGGGATTCACGGGACGGGTGGAATCAGCCTCGACATCAACGATGTCTACATGAAATCCTCATCGAGCGATATCCACTTTGAGCTCAATCAGTTGCATTGGGAGGGCAATGTATGTCGATTGCCTTATTACGATTCTGTTGACATACATAGTGCCAGAATACGTACGCAAAGTCTCTAATTTGTTTGAAATGTTGCAGATCATGGAAGTTGAAGGAATAACTACAAAATTAGTTATGAGAAATTTCAACTTTCTCTATGACCATGCTACTATGAGTTGGATCACGAATTTGAATCTCCACAAAGTTAGTATAATATTCTTATAATTTGAAAATACAGGATGGCGGGCACTTGACAATTTCACTCAACTGGCAAGCGTAAGGAAACTATCGTTAATTGGTTGAAGAAGTATCTGGTGCGGTGCATCAAACAACTTCCCTTCGCTCTATGTACATTCATCGGGATTTCATGGCTTTAGCTACTAATCTAATCAATTTTATCACTCAATTCATTTGAAAACACTATGTCGCATTTTACTGGCTGGTTTAGTGCTTTAAGTTCCAACATTTATTATCGTGTCCCTACCTACGCCAGGATCATTATTGAGCAATTAGTATGCAGAGAATTCATCAGGCTGTCAACTTGATTTTTTTGAGTAAGAATAATCACTGTTTCCGAATTATCAGATAAAAACAGAGAAACCTTTCACTTTCCTTCCCCTGTTCCCTTGTGGCCAGTACATACTGGGCTCGTTATTTGGGTTTGTTGACCAAAGTCAACCCTCTTCTGGCATTACTAATTGCCTGTGAAGAGAGTTAAGCTTTCGGGGTAGGCTGAGTTTTATGTTAAATTTTAAAAACCGTAGTTCAAAATATACCCGAAACTTGCCATGATCTTTTAGATTTTTTTGTCACCTAAAAGTTATTTTGTTTAAATTCGACAGCGGAACAATAGCTCTGATGGTTCTCGGAATTTCCTATGGCCACCAGTTCGTGTCCAGTCTAAAATAGAACTGTGGAACGTCTCATCGACTCTGAAACTTCCAAATTTGATGCCCGCGGCAATCGGTTTCGCTCATTTTAAACATCATTATGATTCTAACCACCGTCTGAGTGGCGGTAAGTACACTTTTCTGAGAATTTTACAAATTTTTGCCAAAGCACATACCTAAAGAAGCAGTGTTATACTTGGAACTACTAACCTCTCCACGCTAAAATTGCTTGAAACACTACACATGCTCTATATCCACGTTTAATCCGTCTTTGGTGGGGGGTGGGGGTGAATTTTTATTGAAGAAAAGAAACTATGGAAAACAGAAACCCAGAATAATCGAAAAATTTTGAAAAAATGAAACAAGGCAAACTGATTCAATGGAAATTGGTTCTAGGATGTCAATATGACCACACAAAATGCGCAGTTTACAGTTGGCTTTTTGAAATTGATAAACTAGGTGACACTGCTGCCACTAATTAATCATTTTAGTGATATTAATATTATTGTTAAGAAATGCCAGAAACGACGGACGAAAAGTTGCATATTGTAACAACGCTCCCAATAACAAACAACAATCTTCTTCAATCCAAATTACTAACAAAACAATTTTGTTCTTATCGCGACTTGCCATCACTCAAGGCATCATATGACTCGTTTACGGTATGATCCAGTTATCCACTGCTTTTGGCGCTGTGTACAGTTTTGTGTTTACTCTGAATAGTCCAGCTTCTCATTATTTTGTCTTTTAACTTCGTTAATTATTTGTACGTCTTTCTCTTGAATCTCAACACGTACTGATTTTACAGGTGATGTCTTTGAAGTGCAATCAGAAAATCTTTGGTGTCAGTTAAATAGGGTATGGAGCATTCAGAGTTTGAGAAAAGAACATAGCTGGGGCACGGCCCTCTACTTGGGTTTGTAACACTGAAACTTATAATTTTACTTCTAACCTAAAACACGCTCTCAATAAGCGTCATGTGTTCCATTCAGAAGTGTTGGGTACTCTTTGTTATACTTGTTTTGATTTTATGTATGTGACTGCTAGAGGGATGGTCTGCTACCCCTGTCCTAAGGTCCTGAGCCGAGGTGATTGATGATGGAGTTTTGTCTTTGTCGCACTACGTGATTGTTATGATGATTAAAATTTAGCCTTCAAGTTGGTTAATTATTAAAGAATATTTGACAGAGCAGAAGATTTCATCACGATTAGTTTAATGGGTCTAGCCATAGATCAACCTTCCCTCCATTAGACACTGCTCGTCGAGTATTTTATATGTGTCGTGCAATTATTCGAGCTATGGAGCAATTTCTCAATTTTTCCTGGAAGAAGAAATCGCTGTAAGGCTGTAAAAGGGCACTGAAACATGAAGTGGCGATGTAAGTAAACTCCTAACACTACTTTGGTTATGAATGAAGAGAGCCCCGAATGGTGGTAAATTTTGCTAGACCCTTAGCACAGCAAAAGATTCCAGTGATTTCTGCTTCATTGAAATTAACTGAATGATCGCGTTTGCTGTAAACAACGTAAACAAAGGACTGAGTGCCAGGTCATACAGGGATAAAAGGGATTGAGGAGGCCGACAAACTAGAGAGAAAAGGATCTGCGCTTCTCCCGGTGGGACCTGAGTTGGAGGGACCACGAAGAGCCACTTGAATAACGAGGTTGCCAAGTGGAAGGAGAAGTGCTGAGCTGTCTATTGGCAGGGTGGACTTGGGCGAAGGCAAAGGTTGTTCATTAAACTCTTCAAGGAGCAAACAAGAGAGGTGCTCAGTCTGGAGAGAGAAAGTATATGGATGGTATGTGTCAGTCAGATGTACATTGTTGCATATTCTGCGAGGCGAAGCTGGAGTCAGCAGAGCATATATGGTGAGGGGGCCGACTTCGGTGCGCCTCAGAGTGCTTTAGGTTCCCCAGCTTCGCCAGATAAGATTGTAGGGATGAACCTCAAGGTTGTCTTGCAGTCTGTGTGAGAATCGTGGGGATGCATTAGGGACGTCCCATCGGTGGGCACCAGCTCTGATGGAGATGGAGGTGGGACTTGAAAAACATGAGGCAATACGTCCATTTGAGGACCCAGTGGCAGTTTTCCCAGTCACATCAAATTAAAAATAAAAACCTAGAAAGAGACAAAATGAAACCACTTATCACGAAATGACGACGAAAAATTAGTAGAGAGTATTTGAGGAGGGCTTAAAAACAGGCCCCAGGAAAATTGGAAAGGAATTTGTGGGCTTGAATGAATGGTGCAGTGAAGTTAGGGGGAGGTTGAAGGGCAATGCTGTCAACCAAATTTTCTATCTCTTTGCTGAGGCATTTTTACTTTCTTCAATTTATAGGTAAAGGGAAGTTCAACATTTTCTGAAAAAAGTAGGGTTTCCTATGTTTTCAGAGCCAAGTATCACCCTAGTATCAGTATGTGGTCCATGTTCTACTTTGCTGGTGAACTTTTCTGTGCTGATTGATCGGGTTCTTTATTTTGTTCACTATTGTGAGACGATGAGCCATTTAAATAAGTGGATGATGGGGGGGGGGGATATAATCCGAAACTGTATTTTCATTGACTAAAAACAGTGGTGTGGTGCTTCGCTCCCAATATTTCTTTCTCTCAGTGATTACCTTTTTGACTGAATGACAATCAGTCTACCCGCTACTTCTAATTAAAGACAATTAAGCACTATCTTAATCATATGAGCTGTACGGACGTTTTTCTGCTTTTCACAGGGCTCCTTCTCATCAAAGGAAATAGCTCCAAACTCCATGCAATGGTCGACACTCTTCGCATTGAATGGAGCCCTCCATTTGCTGACCTTCTCCGTCCACTTCTCAAAACCCTGTACGTTTGATTTTCTTATGTCATTTGACACGAAAATGGTGTGTAGACGCTCCTTATATATTTCAACCCTTTTTATGGTAAACCGTAAAAATTAGAATTAAATTCTAATTTATCATTATGAAAAAAAAGAATAACTACAGAAAAGCGCGTTCGCCGAGCCAAATGAACCCCTCAACTTCCTGAATTACTGTTACATACTCTTTCAGATCAGTGTGGCAGATGATGCTGACCACCCTCTCCTCCTTTGTAATCAAGATCGTCTGGTTGGCTCCGGTTTTAAAATGATCTCATGACTAGAAATATTCCAGAAATACTCAAAACGTTCGGTTCCATCCTTCACCAAGAGAACGTTATTAGCTACACCCAGCACAAACCAATTCACAAATTGCAACCACCATTTAATTCCTCGTGTGAGTGATACATCTTAAGGTACTGTGGATCCTGGAAGGTGTGCTAAAATTTCTTCAGAAACCTCTTGTATTGTGCAATTGTTATGTACATTGCAGATTGTCAAGGTGAGCAACACAATCATGTCCTGTCCTTTACACCTGCTACAGCCCACTCGCGAACTCTTTTGTTGCCTTCAGCACAGAGTGCTCCTTTTCTAACTCCAAATAGCTTCAGAGAAAGGCACCCTGCTCTCTTGGATCATTCCTATGAGTTTCCTCGGTATTTCTTCAGCTCACGCAGCAGTTTAACGTGGTTGGCGAGGTCCTCTTCTCTCTCCTTTTTCACCATAGGGCCTATAACGTTGCTACATTGTCACATATTCGTTTTTCTTACCAATATGAAAAGTACGGGATTATGCAGTAGGTGCAGATTCCAAACTCCAAGGCCAACTTGAGACGTGAAGCTGCAGGTGGCAAATCAGGGCAGAGCGCTCTCTTTACCATGCCATGCCAACACAAATGTGTGCCCAAAGATTTGACTTACTGCACTTTTCATAGTTTCTGTGGTAAAATGAACAGTAAATGTTTTAGCGTATTTCATATTTACGTTGTCGCATCATGTTGCAGAAGCTCGTGGCACGTGTCTCGTTCCAAAAAGAAGCCTAAAGATGAAACTTCACTCATGAACTTTAACATCAATATGTCGTTTACTGATACGAATTTTTTCTTTATCACCAATAACAAAGGTAAGTTATTATATAGCAATTTATTGTCTGGTTTCTGCTTGCTTGAAACCTCTTTTGTGTTTGTGCTGTAGAATGCCCTGCTGCCTTGCTTTTTAACCCTAATTTTCATTACTAGAAGCACCGCTAACACCACTATAAAGCGCAACATAAGTTTTCTTAGCCTGCAGTTTGTTGAGGTGCGATGTGATATGAATTGTGAATTGTACGAGGAATGCAGAAACTGTAGCTTGACTTTCTCTGTAGACAATTCATTCGTGGCTCATTTTGATTCTTTAAGTAAGTGTCACACATGTAGGGTAACCCGTCTTAAATCGTTCACTTTCACCTCAGGTGCGATGAATTGAGATGCACTGAACGACTAAAACTTGGTTTGTTGGCAGACTAAATACGGTACAAGTAATTGATGTGAGATCATAGACGACTGTTGGCCAAAAGAGCCTAGTAGCCCTGGGGCATCTGAGCTACAATGAATTGCCTCGGGTGGCTGAAACTGTTCAAAGAGCTGCAATGAGTAGTTTCTATAGAGGAGTCACGAACTGCGGTGGAGGTGATATAGAATGGGAACCTCAGAAAAATGCAAGCTATATAAAACAGCCCTTGAAAAGAGTTGGCTTAATTAGTTTGAGATTCAAAGACCGCTGGCCAAATAATTAATGCAGCTGTTCAAATATCTTTATGGCTTAAGTGAAGTCGGCAATATCAGGGGATACGTGTTCACCGAAAAGGAGATTGGTCAATAAACCACGCTGTGTTGAACAATGACTTTATCAAGCGTCTTATCGTTGGATTACCTGCTCCGACTGTGGGTCTATGATTGCCCTTGATCACGGAAAAGTTGCGATTTCCTGGCTTTGCAGAACAGTATGAGACGTTATCCCAATTCGATTGTACGCTTGGTGGCCACTTCTGTCCTTGGGTTTTCGGTTCCTTAGTTTTGAAGTTCAACTAGGAAAGTTTGACCTCCGCAGGACCGAGTAGTCCTCGTTTCTCAAAGGTTCGCATTCAAACTTTACCTCTGGATTGTGAGGTAACTCTCGAACATTTTTTCCCTTCGAACTTCTGCTACATCTTCTCTTCAATCATTCAAGTTCAACCGCCCAATAAACATTTCCATTTGCGTTTTGCCTTCAAGTAAACTGTTTATTGTTATCCCCCCTCCCCTGCTATTTATTGTTATTTCCCTTGCTTACACACAGTCCACATTTTCTAGTCATTTGAAGGGTTACATTTTCAGAGGCTACAAGTTTACATTTCCCCATACAACACAGCAGTACGTTTTCTCTCAGCCTGCTGCTGTTTGGATGATCAATATGACCTGACATACCGCATTTAAGTTTGCAGCTTTTGGTTTATAAACGGACAATATTTTGACGTGCGTTATTTTCTTTTTATTATTTGCAGTTTGCGTGATGATGAGAATCGACGCTGGAGGATTAGATTGCAACCTTCCATCAAAAATATGTGTTGAAGCTGATGGAATCAAATTTGCTTCTATTACTCCCACAACTCCGTCATACATTTGCCTCCGCTCTCAAGACATTAAGGTAAACCTAGGTTATGGTTCTACAGTTAGTTTTAAGCTTTTTTTCGACTGTAACGAAAATTTGTAAAGAAAATTATTGCAGACATTTGGGCAAACTGCTTCATTGCGAAGTAACACAAGCGCTTATCATAACAATAAAATTACTTTGCGTAGGTAAATGAAATAAAAACAAATCAAAGCTGAAGTTTTCTTTTTTACTTTTCGCAACTCAAAGGGTAAGCAAATTAAAGAAATTGGGTTGTGTCCGCCAGTAGGCAAATACTAAAGTTAACGTACCTGTTAGGTGAGTCCGTCTCCTCTGGCTTGTGAGTTACTGTGGGCAAGCGCTTTTCGATGTAAAGACATCATCGTCTGGCCGTTTAGTCAGTACTGGAGTCAGTCAGTTGGTCGTGGTCTTTATATACAAAGAGAAAAGTGAAAGGAGTGATGGAGCGTTGGGGAAGGGGCGGGGAGAGGTCTTGTTGGTCAGTCTTGTTAGTAGTACCTTAGCCGGACTGGCTGTGTTAGGTATTAAAGAAATTGGGTTGTGTCCGCCAGTAGGCAAATACTAAAGTTAACGTACCTGTTAGGTGAGTCCGTCTCCTCTGGCTTGTGAGTTACTGTGGGCAAGCGCTTTCGATGTAAAGACATCATCGTCTGGCCGTTTAGTCAGTACTGGAGTCAGTCAGTTGGTCGTGGTCTTTATATACAAAGAGAAAAGTGAAAGGAGTGATGGAGCGTTGGGGAAGGGGCGGGGAGAGGTCTTGTTGGTCAGTCTTGTTAGTAGTACCTTAGCCGGACTGGCTGTGTTAGGTATTAAAGAAATTGGGTTGTGTCCGCCAGTAGGCAAATACTAAAGTTAACGTACCTGTTAGGTGAGTCCGTCTCCTCTGGCTTGTGAGTTACTGTGGGCAAGCGCTTTCGATGTAAAGACATCATCGTCTGGCCGATCATCGCCATCACTCCTTTCACTTTTCTCTTTGTATATAAAGACCACGACCAACTGACTGACTCCAGTACTGACTAAACGGCCAGACGATGATGTCTTTACATCGAAAGCGCTTGCCCACAGTAACTCACAAGCCAGAGGAGACGGACTCACCTAACAGGTACGTTAACTTTAGTATTTGCCTACTGGCGGACACAACCCAATTTCTTTAATACCTAACACAGCCAGTCCGGCTAAGGTACTACTAACAAGACTGACCAACAAGACCTCTCCCCGCCCCTTCCCCAACGCTCCATCACTCCTTTCACTTTTCTCTTTGTATATAAAGACCACGACCAACTGACTGACTCCAGTACTGACTAAACGGCCAGACGATGATGTCTTTACATCGAAAGCGCTTGCCCACAGTAACTCACAAGCCAGAGGAGACGGACTCACCTAACAGGTACGTTAACTTTGGTAAGCAAATTATTGTGTTCGTGTCAAAAAAAGTTGAGTTTTCTTCAGATCATTACGTTTTGAGGCCTACTGAATCAAAACAAACTAATTTTGGTACGTAGGCTGTGTACTGGAAAACGGCTAAACTAAACCAATTGAGCGATTCCCGTCAGTTTTAAGGTGGGGGGGGGGCTGAACTAAAGTTTTTCTCATTTTTCTCGGAAACAGCTCTGAAGATGTTGATTAAACTTTCAAATTGTCTTCTACCAGTTAGTCTTCAACTTTTCCTCTCGATAAATATCTCAGGCCTATGAAGCGAAAATTGGGGGGTTTCACTTTTTGGTAAAACGGCTTTAACAATGTTCACCAAACTCACGAGATGTCTTTAAATAGTTAATACCTATATATTATTCTCCATAAATGTTCCTCTGACAGTCCATTGAAAATAGTGTTTTTTGAACTCTTTCATCATTAACATAGTAACTGCTTCACTGAATTTGATGTATCTTGTGGAGTGTCTTTTAGCAACCTATACCCCTATTTTTTGTTCTACTTCAGTCCTGTGTTTTTGTAAGCTTTACAATAAATGCAGGAAAAACAAGAACTACGTAAAAATTAGACACCCAAAAGAAAGCTGTAAACTACAACAATGTGTACCCACATGGTCGGCGTCTCACTTGGCAAAATGCAACATACGTGGGCGTGAGCTGTAAAAATGCAGTCCACTTGTATAGTGGTGATCTCTTACCACACCCTTCTAACCCTATTAATATTTCTTCTACTTCCTTCCTAAGAGCACCCTTTTACATGCTGGTCTGCCCACGGCCACCAGGAAGTACAGTTATTGAGAGACAAACTGACTGGACAAGAGGGCGCTGGGGTGAGTGGCAGACTGGTGAATGGAAAACTGAAACCTCCACAAATCCCGGAATTTCAGCAACAGCCAGGTATAGGGTATTCCTACCCAACCAATGAGATTGTTTGGAGCTGCGCCTTACTGTCATTATTGCAAATTAAAATTACTTTACATTCCTTAATGCCGATCTCATCTGTATAAATGATTTCTCACACTTTTCTAATGAGAGGAACAAATACACCAAACTGATTTGTCTTTGTTACTAAACTTCTATACTCAGGATTTTGATGTTCTTTAGGGCTGGTGCACGAATCTTGACAGTTTGCGTTACGAAAGCTCAAAATCCCACAGCACCAACGTTAATGCAGTCGCGATCAAAGTGTCGAGAAACATGCAATTTGTGTGGAACCCCAACCTGCACCTCAAGTTTCGAGAAATGTGGACGCAGTTGGGAAATTTCTGCAAAGATATAAACCGTGAGCTTCTTATTGAATTGACACACATTGTACAGTCTTTTCCGTCTTAAACGTTTCTGAGAAGAAGATCGATTTATTTTGTTTAACAACGCTGTTTTTTTGTTTCGTCAGTGTCCACTTCAACGAAATCCAATAAGACGTCCAGTAATTGGCACGTCGTTCTCAAAGGTTATGTCAAGCTCTCCATAAAAACTCCTCACCACTCCATCACTATCGTCACAGGTAAAGTGCAGAATTCTATTTGGGCGTTTGATCCAAGAAATGTCGATACAAGGGGAAAGCAGCGAAAGTCAATTTGTATTCAAGCCGGGAAATGGATACGATCACTATTTGGCTGACTCGCAGCGGTTCAATCTTCTTTCCATTGAAGACAAGGTGTTGAAAATCCTGATGGCACTGTCCCTGGTAGGTATGAGTTTGCCCAGGGTAAATCCTTGCAAATCCTGTTTTTGACATGTGCTAATCTACCCGGTAAAAGCACAGGAAATCGCTAACATCCTCTTCATGTCTCTTAGAAGCTATCTGCATACCACTATAAAATTCAGAGACTGTCGGCCGATTCATTGAAAACTGTGCCCCATCGGATTGATCCGTAGAGCAGCTATATAGAGCGCCTACATTGGCAGACTGAGCTAAGTGGAATCCCTGGTGGTGGGTGGATATGTGCATAGTTCCACTAACGTCGGTCAGATCAAAGCTAAAACGAGGTGCTGGGTGTTTTTCCCCTGTGCACCTCAAATAGCGAGTACCTGAGGTAATTACTCAATGACAGTTTCGAAAGTTTTCATAACCTCTAAAGCGATGAACAAACCCCCCTGCTTTGCTGGTCGTCGGGATTGTTATATTTTATTTTATTGCAAATTATTAATACTCACTATGGTACTGTAGCTCCCTCGCTCTTGAGGTGTTGAATGGTGCAAGCCAAGTCAATGGTGCAAGAGTAGGTTTTCCTGGAGCCCAACATCTACTTAGAAAAGCGTTGATTGATTCGATTTATTTTCTGTTCTTTCCCTTAGTTTCATAGTTCTCGAGGGTCATCGAGGGGGGAAGTAATTTTGTAAAGATAAACTATTGGCCTTGATATCAATGCTATGGAGGAAGATAAAATGTAGTTGCAGGAAGTTGGCTACAGAATTTGTCCTTTTTGTAGGGGAGCCTAATGTGTGTTCGAGTACTTACTTTTTCAACGTGTATTTCTTGAGCTCCTCAGCGAGCTTCATTCATTGTTAGATTTAAAGAGGCAGCTTTGCACATATCTGGGAATCTATTCACGTGGAAGCAGTCATCAGTTACATATATTCTACACAAACTTGTTTTCAACTACCTGTAGAGCTTTTAGTTCAATATTCAAAACAACGTTTTGTTTCACTAACTGCATCCTTTGAAAAGGTTATGGGACTAGTTCAATTTGCAGTAAAGATATGTGAGCCTTTCTAGTACAAACATAACTCAACAGTGTGTTTCGTTTTTTGTTTTGCTCAACCTGAAGACGATTTTAATTTTAATCGCTCTTCGTCTGACTGCTCTTGGTCAACAACTGGGATCAAATGTGCTGTGGACGTCGCAGAAATATTCACAATGGAATCCATTCATTTCGCTGTATTGCAAGATCATGTGTTGATAAGAGCAGAGCGAGCCAACAACGACGAGTTCGTACTGCCTTGGAATAGAACTTGGTAAGTTACAACAATTTTCAGTTTGTTATATGTACCCTCGAAGGAGCAGAGTAACAGATCTAAGACTAATGATTGAAATTGGGCGTTGTACTGTGAACCTGAAATTTAAATTAAAAGAAGGAAAAGGAGATGTTCTGGGATGAACCCAGATGAATAGAACGTAGATATATTTCAATAATAATTAAAGGAAAAGGCTCTTAGGGCTAAATGACTTATTTTCGAGACGTAATTGAGCTCATCACATATGGAAGGAAAAAGTGTTAAAAATAAAGTCTTCAATGGAATAGAAACGAAGAATTCTTCTGGATGTGACCCTACACAAAGTGTCTGTGCCTCTAACCTCAATTCACTTGGATCCAATATGAGAACCCGAAACAGTAAATTCCTTTTCAATAGGGAGCGCAGATAATAATGGGGGATAGCGGTAAACAAAGTGAGCTTTACGTACTGGTGCGTTATTTAGAAATTTCTACAGAAGCGGGACAAAATTCTTGAATTGTGAATAAGCTGAGAGTTCGAGACGGCAGTAGCATGTGGAGACGGAACATGAAAGTGGTTAGAACGAGCTGACCAGGATCCTGCGATAAGGCCTATAGTGAAAACATCAGACGTGCGACAGACTGAAACCGCCTTTTCGTATCAAATCCTTCAATTACAATAAAATTTTCCATTTCAAGTCAAGAATTTTTCATAAAAGATTAATTGTATTCTACGATTGTTACTTTCTTCAACTCTTCCAAAAATGCAAGTACGTTTTTTTATTTTTGCATGAGTAACTAGCAACACATTCATGCTAACAAAAAGAGAAGGGTTATTCCCATTTAAGAATTATCCCAACGAAATGTTGAGTATTCCGTTCCCCATTAGGGAATTCCCTTTTTCGAATCAATTCTTATCAAGAACACCAGTTTTCATGTGTTGGCACAAACTTCTAATAGAATATATCCAAATCGAAAATGGAAAAATTAAAATAGACGAGTACAATTGGAAAAAAAACTCATTGAACAGCACCATCTACTGCTTGACAGTATTATATTTATTTTTTGTTTATATGCTGAAATTTCCAACTTCATAGGATTTAAAATTATTCCATTTTTTCTTTATACGTTCCTTGACTGAGCGCAAAAACAGCAATTGCCTGTTGCTAGTAGGTGCCCTCCGGATCATGGAAGTCGCAAATGGCATTGAACTTCCCTTTTTGCTTTACCGTACCCTTAAATTTACGCTACGACTGATACAGCAGATGTGTGGGTCCCAATGTTGTCTTGGCAACCCTCGTTCACCCCAAATAGTGGTAATAGGCAATTTTTACCATCTTTGTGATGGGTTGTTTTTCATCAGCTAGTGTTACTTCATCAAAAATGTAACTTGAGTTGTATAGAATGTTGATGCACTTCCAGGGCAGGAACTGCTTATTAAATTAAGTTTATTTGCAACAACAAGGCATATAACATTAAAACTGAGCACAATTCAACAAAGGCAGTCAATGAATGTTCACATTGCGCAGAGGTCAAGATTAAGATTCTGTGGAGCACAATTCAACAAAGGCAGTCAATGAATGTTCACATTGCGCAGAGGTCAAGATTAAGATTCTGTGGATTATAGAGAAGTTTCCTATGAGCCACAGGCAAAGTAGCTCTGCCAACCAGCAAAAAGAAAATTTACCGCATTATTATGCCGCGATTGTCGTATCTTTGAAACTTGAGCAAAACTTTGACTTTTGATGTGGATATCTGCGTTTCACATACCATAAAATGTGGAATGAGACAGTTTTCAAGTTGGATATATTTTCAAATGAATATTTATTAATCCTAAGTGAAAAATTCTTGTATGAAAAGAATTTAAATTTTGAAACGAAAATTTGTTTCTTCAAAATGAATATTCCTCACATCAAAAATTTTTAATTTAGAATGTAAACTTCGAATAAATTCAAACAGACCGGATTTAAAATGGTAATTTCCCATTTGAGTCAAAAATTCTTATTTTTCTGTTGGAAATTCCGCGTCTGAAATGGAAGCCTCGTGGTTCCAAGTGGAAAAAATAGAGAATGTATGACTTGCAATTTGAAATGGAAATTGTTCGGTTTTCGAATTCCCCATTCAAAATGGAAAATTATTAGTCTTCAACAAAAGATGTTTAATACAAATGTGATTCTGTGGATTTTTTCTGGTATAGAATAAAAAAAGAACAAAATCAAATTCGAATTAAAAATTTCCTTGTGCAAATTGAAAACGTTAGAATTGATTTGTAATATGCCCAATCGGTTGACACCTGATGTGTTATGTACATAGGGAACTATAGCACCTTACAAAAAGTGTTCACGTTTCTGTGTGGTTTTCAGGCACATAACGATGAAGAGTGGGAAAGCCGTATTTCCGTACAACCACAATTTCTCTTCGGCCATTCAAGATGAGTTAATTAGCGTCATCAAGTGGTTAAAGCGATTGCACAAAACCCCGACGAATCAACCCAACTCCAGTTTACCTCCCGATTTGCTTATTAAAGTAAATAATTTGTTTTAAAACGTTATTTGTACTGTGTGCATTACAGTTACGTTCATTATGTTGATTTTGTAATCTAGTTTTTGAATGACGAGGGATAGGGAGCTGCAGCACCAGGTCAAATGTGTGTGCCTTCACCACTGCTGTTATGTTGCTTCCACTGAGGATACCAGGAATAGCTGTGTTCACTTCTCAGTCTGTAGCAGGATTTTTTATGCTTCATTCAGTAAATCTCATCTCAAAACCTCTACTGTGCCACTACTCCCAGCCAGTCACAAGCACTCAGCTGTACTGAAGGGTGCTCTGGAGTGAGAGAAGGATGCCTGCCCACCCCATTGAGTTGAAGGCAGTCTGGACTCCTACAGTCACCAACTGTACCACATCCCAATCAACCACCTTTTTCATACCATAGTGAAGAGAAAGCTTTCCTCACCTGCCATTTTGGTGCAGTAAGAGCCTTGCTCTAATGCTGAATGGAACAGATGTGTAGCCAGTGGTTAGGCAGGCGTTATAAACGTTCACTAGCTGGCAAACCTTCCACTGTTCTGTAGTCACCATGGTGGCCAGAAAGTTTGGTTCCAGTTCAATACCATCGACGCTGTGCATCATAAATAGATGATGCTATTAGCCTTATGGTATCACTCCTATTATCTAACCTTTATTTCCACTTTCCTCTTATAATCTAAAACACTAAAAGGGACGGTTTTTTCCAGATCAAAGATTTCTTGTTTGAAATGAGCGATGATCCATTCGAAGTCAAACTACGCGACAACTACGAGCTCCTTGAAGACGAGTATAAGGAAAATATTAAACGCCAGACGATGTTGGATGAAAAGGTTATTTGCTGTCACAGTTTTGAAATATTGATTCCCTTTGACTATTTTCCCGATTTCGAGCCGCATAGTCAATGTTTTTATTCTAAGACAGCGATAAAAAAAAGCGAGGAGGAGATACTTGGAAGCCGAAAAATTGTTTGTTTTTAACGCAGTTAACGGCGAGTTAATTTGTTGTCACTTATCGCTCTCAGTGTAGTTAACTTCAAATCTTTTCCAGGTGAACGAGATGTGCAAAACTCATCTTCTGATGCCGTCCCGAAAAGTAGATGAGCTCTACGAAAAATTGAAAGTGATGAGTTCTCGTATTTACATCAAAAGATCGAGAGTGTTGAAAGAGCAAGGAGTGCGAACGAGATTGTTTGCATGGACTATTTCTGACCTACAAGTCCTCGCCCTGTGCGACCCGTCGATTCATGGTCCAGACAATGTCGTCAATAACATGGCACAAATCGACCCAGATTCGTAAGTTACACTTTCAGTACATGTGTTCGTGTGAAAGGTGGTAATGCTATTGAAATGTGGGCAGTTTGCTTCAAACACTAATGATGTCGTTATTAAAGGAATGAATTGTTGAACTTGGAATCAGTGCCCAGTGTTATCTTCAAAATATTAATCTTCATCTTACAGTTTCTCGTGAAATACCACACTTTGTTTGGATATGGAGTCTACGAAAACTGGACAGACTGATATATGTGTCCAGCAAATGTACATACCCCCTCTTTTTACGCTGTACAATTGGAAGAGAAAAAGAGATGTGAGGAGGGGTTGGGCTTGTATGCATTCCCGAATTATCTACTGTATTCCCCACCTTGTCTGTGGTAGAAGGAAACAAATGCATTTCCTCTCTGTCTTGGTGAGGGGTGGGGGGGGGACTTATTTTGTAGTTTGCTGAGGCTGAGGTTTACCGTTCCTATTTGTGTATGGGGGGGGGGGGGGGGTGTACAATTTTCCAATTTAACTTTATGGTAAGCGGTGGGAGGGGATTTAATTACGAAATTCCCGAAACGTATACTGAATTGTTGCCTGTGGCAATGAAGTGAAAATATAAAAAAGTTCCCAACTTACTGTTTGGGGGGGGGGAGAGTCCATTTATTCCATTTTCCAAATTATTTTACTTACTTGTTGGGTATTTGTTGGTTTAGTTAGCTTCTAATGTGCTAACTCAGCAATGTGTACTGATTTTTCCACAGACCTTGGCCTGCTGAAGGACTAGAGTTCACAACGCTCTGGTGTCGAAGTATTTCTGTCAATTGTAAAGAGCTCAAGTTCATCCTTCGAGATTTCCCTCAGCCCTGGTTAGATGTAGGAGAAATGCAAATGTGGGGGAAGGTAGTCGGAGCTGAACAGATTCCCAGTCGAAGAGGTTGGTCTGCACTCTCGTTTTGATGTATTTAACGTAGTTGAAAATAAACTTGTCGCGCGGAAATGTGAACATCGTTGAAAATGTTTGAGCTAGTTAATAGTTATTGCTGTATTATGTATATTTAAATGTTCTTGTAATACCTGAACTGCTCTGGTGCGAAGCATCACACAACTTTTCCTAATGCAACTCCTGTGTCATGACGTGAGTTGAGGTGGTGTAGTGGCGGCATGTCAGACTAGACACTGACAGAAACATAATGGTGTTCATGTTTTGGTTTTAACATGAACTTAACTTTGGTTTTAACTCTGCCTGCCCCGTATTTGGGATGCGCATCGTGGCCTTAAGTCCTACTGTTCCAGTTCTAATGTCTCACAGTTCCATGCCAGGTATTTCCTGCAAGAGTCTTCTTTGATGTTTACCTAAGGGGAAGTTGTATCAAAGACCAAAAGTCGCTCCCTTTCAAGCCTCTAGCACAGACATGACATGGTAGGGAGTATCCTCACCTGTACCACACCACCTACAATGAGGAATGTTGACTATGACTGTAACATACATGTGTTAGTTCATTTTTAGTGTCCCGTGGTGATCAAGCAGATAGTTTGCTGACCACGTGTATAATTTTGTGATGTTTCATACCAGTTTCGCAGTAAATATGTAGTTCGTGCAGTTCGTCATAATGTGGATTTTCCGTGTGCTTAGCCAAAAGGGAAGTGAACTTGGAGCTTGGAGATCCGTGGGGAGACGTTGAAATTGAAAGGAGCATGACGTCTCTGAAGTTTTACCACGACCTCAATCTCGAGATTGAACATTTTATTTACGCCTTCGGACCTTGTTGGGAACCAGTTATAGCTCAATGTAATTTAAGTAAGTTTTTTTTATTTTTTGGTTAAAATTAAGATTCTTATGTTTTCATTTAGTCATCGGGATTTTTTTGTATTCATGATGTACCCTAGGTGTCTTGGAATCAATAGAGTAGAAAAAAATCAGATCGATGCTGTGAATATTACCAGGAAATTATTTGTGTGGTCAGTTACCCGCTTTTTCTTAATCCTAATCTTATGCATGTGCCACAGCCTTCTTTTATTAACATTAAGTATTTCAGAATTAATAAGAAAGTCCTTCTAGCGAAGGAATTTTCAAAGGTTATTGCAGAATCAACCAGTGGCCGTAAACAGTAGACAAATACACCTTGACATCGACAGATAAAGGTGGCGTTTAAAAATTGTGAATATACAAAACGAAACAAAAACGTAAAATGGTTCAAGCTTTTGGCGATCCCTGTCTATTCGTTTTGCAAAATACTCCAAAATAGATCCCCTCTACATTTTTTATCGCGACCAAGATTTTAGGAATTTTTGACATTTTGAAAGTCAAAGTTGAAACACCACTTAATGCCTAAGGAATAACGAGCATTGTTTTTGCGCCAATTGTTGAACTCCCTAAGCGAACGTGTGTTAACGAATATTTTATAAATACACTTTTTCGACAACGTTAAAATCAGGGATTTGCTGGAAAGTGCCGCGATTTTTCCCAAGTTTTTGTTTGTTTCTATGAAAATAGCCATTTGATAAAAATAATCCTTAACGTAGAGTTTGAAAAGCAGTTGAAATAAACTATTTGGGGGGGATCACTAAGTTTCATGTCATTATTTTCGTATGGTGCAGGTTTCGAGAAAATCGTCAGGGCGTCGCTGGACCCAAGTCCTCCACTTCCTCTGTGGGACAAACTCCGTTTACTTCTCCACGGCCGTGTCACTGTAGTTGTTCACCAGTTGTCCATTCTCCTCCACGCGTCCTTAGATCCCTACAACAAGACTGAAGAAATGGAAATTACTTGGTCGTCGGTTATTCTCGACTGGACTAACGGTTAGTTTAATTGGTATTATTTACTCAAATTGTGGCTGTGCATCTCCAAGCAGGCATTCTAGAACTGTCGAATTGCGGCTTCTTAATCCCTTTTGCTCACTCAAGTAACGCACGTTTGGTTCACCTCATTGTGTCTTAACCTATTGAAATAACGCCTAGGTGGAACAGAAATACCTCTTTCCAATTTAGCTACAACTTCTATACTCCACCAGGTTCACCAACTACATGTCAGTTCCTCGCATCAAGAGAAAGGCTACTTTGAACATTTCTGCAATACTAGACACTGAATGTACTTACTCTACACCGCCAGCAGATCTGAGGCTTGACTGCACCAACCATATTCGGCTTTTGCAATGTCGACCTCAGACTTACAACGAGGATTTAATGTTGCCCTGATATTCTTGAAATTATCAATCTGAATCAAATCACTACAGCAGCAAACACAAGACAGTAGAGATTACCTGTGTTATTTTTCTAACTTAATTTTTGTTCAATTTTCAATGTTTGAACTACAAATGCGATCCCTAGGAGTTCGTTTTTTTTGTTATTATGGATGTGAGTGTAGAAAATTTAACGCTTAATCCGAAAATAAGGTCGAAATTTGAAAACAAGTAGAGAGACGTGGGTTTTTATTGCAAAAAAACAGGGGGGTTTTCTCTTATAAAACTTGACGAAATCATATCTCGGCAATGGGTTGGTATAGAAAGTGTTACTTCTGCTGCGAAACATTATATAGCGGATCCTCGACTTTACAGAGGCTGCCGAAAGTTGTGTTGCTACGACCATTTTGTTGTTTTTTTTTGGCACAGGACCACAATAGTAAATTTACTGGGAGCACAGAACGTCTCATCTTCCGAAATCTCATTTTCTGATCTATCTTGACTATCTCTATCTCTGTTCAACGGATAGTGACAGAGATAGTTGTGGAGGACAACGAAGGAATAGGTCGCTAAATGACCTCCGTCAGGTTGATACAATTTCGACGTGCATTTATTTTTCTTAGAAACGGCTCCAACGATTTTGATAAAACTTTCGAGTTACCTTCTACCAATCGGTAGAATAATTATTTAAACGTAGATATAGTTGCGAAAAGAGTTGTTTTTTCACTTCTTGGAGAAGTGGCACTAACGACGGTGAGCCTTCGTGTGACGATTTTCGTTAAAATATGATTCATAAGGTAAGTATTTCAATCGGTTTATTGATGGAAAACAGCGTGATAAGTTTTCCTTTCGAGTCTCAGTTCCGTTTTGGTTCACGCACACACAAACCATTGTCTACTCTTCGATGCGTGGTCACATGCAATGGAGAACTGTATTCTGGACGTTACACGTTAGTAATTACCTCATTATGCCGTTTATATTGAAGCATATATTCATTGACTAATTGAATCATATATTCCCCCCAGCCAAGGTAGTTTTCAAAGGCGATTTGGATATATACGTCCGAACTGCTTCGAAATACGATGACTGTCGACTGCTTCATCTTCCCAATCTGCGCCTCAGCATTAAACTGGACTGGGTCTGCCTTGGTGATCCTAACGACCACCATTCTGTTATGCCGTGCGCTCCTGACAAACTTCCAGACTACTCGAGCAATCAAGTGAGATTCATTATCTTTCAGGTCACTTCTTGATGACATAAAGTGTGCTTTTGGACGGATTTAGTTGATGAACTGTTGATCAGAACGACCAGCAACGAAGTAAAAACTAGAGCACATCGCAAAACTACCCCAGGTACTCATCTGAAATAAAATATGTCCCGCATTCAACATCTACGAAGTTAACTGAACTCTGAAGTACACCAGGTTTATTACAAAGTAGTCTGAGCTTCATGTAATCCACCAATGACAGTATTCTCTCTGTCAACACAAAGTTATTAATGAGTGGCCCGCTCTAAGGCCTAGTTCATACGAACAAAATCAAAATCAGTGTTAGATTGGAATTAAACAGCGAGTTTTACTGCGCTTTGACGTGAACGGATACCATCTGTGCTGATTTCACTAATTCCTGTCATAAGCATTCTCTTCGTGGCCTTATTTCCCTCCAAAATCTCTAGGCGTTTTGGGCACCATTGTCATTTGTTTGTCAGGATACTTATCAAATCGTGAGCCACGAATTTCATCAGGGGCTTCCTCTCAGCGTCACTTGTGGGCATTGAGTAGTCAGTCCACAGGGAAGCAAAATTGGCACACTTTGTTCCTGTTTGGGATTACCTTGATACGACAGCCTTCTGTCCCAGGATGGTAATCTATTCGAGTTTGGCGCCTGATTGGACGAGAAACTGACATTTTGTAGCTGTTTCAAAGTGTTGCCATCTGTAATTCAGGGCCCCTTTTTTCTCAATGAAAAAGGTTCGAGGGTCATTGTTACTCCCTACCTTGGTATACCTTTAGTTGTTACGTTCCTGTGTCAAAGGCCATCTTTTTATAAGAAGGTGCTTGTGCTTCTATCATACTGATATCTCATTATAGTCCCTATAGATCTCATCTATGACATCTAGCCCAAGGGTGCCTTCAAATTCAAATCTTTTTGTCGATTTTCTGACTGAAAGAAATGGATTGTTGTCAATTCAAATGAACATATTATCGATGTTTAATCCCCCATGATTCTATTCAAGTCGTTTGTCTTCAAAGGAGCACGATTCGTTCAGAGCTTTTCGTTCTCAAAATCTCAACATCAGCCTGGCACTGGAAACGAAGCAGCAGAATCCAGGGAGCATCAGTGGGAGCGCTAGTACTTTGAATATGAATAACGAACGAGAATTAAATAGCTGCCCAGTGGCTTTGTTGTATGGCAGCACCCTAAGGTAACTTATTCTATTAGCTTCTGTTGTTCACACCCTTTAATGTCATTATAAGAAAATAAAAGCACCTTTTTTTGTGAGCTCGTTTAACAGCAACTTTACCAATTCCTTACCTTATGTTGTGAGCAGGTGGTTCGAAAATTTGAAAATGATCCTCTCCGGGGTGACGAGGCCTACGAGAAGAGGACTCGTGTTCAATAATATCAGACCGCGCAAATTGCCATTGAGCCGCCACTATCGCCAAGTTCACCTGAATCTGGCCCTTCATACATTTCAAATTCATTACTGGATGTCTTTTGCAATGCAGAGGGGCTTCGAGTTGACTGGAGAGAGCATTGCCTTTAGCTCAGGTATTTATTCAACCATGTTAGATCACATTTCATGTAATATTGTTTCCATAGTCAAGACTTTCTGGTCCAAGCTGCAGTGGGCGCTATATTGGGGTCTTTTCACACTTTGACAGTCTAAGTCGTGTGTCTTATAGAATTCAGATTCCAAACTGAAGGTTGTTATACTCACAATTGCTTCATAAATCAAGGATCCCCGGTTGTTACAAGTTGTTGGAACCTAAGCAAGTAACAAACAACGCTTAGTGAGTGTTTTCTCTACCTGGAAGACAGTGTGCAGATTCTGCAGTTTGCAGGTGCTGGTTAGACGAAATCGTGCTCTATTGATCCTACAATGCAGAATATGGGGGTTTTGAAGAGCAAATAGCTGTGGAGCTGTCAAATTGCATCTTTGCCCTTACTCCCTTCAATCCAAATAATACTCACGTATGCGCAAAATAGTGGTGTCCTAGATCATGGAGACGAACACCTTTGAATCCCTTCGTTGCATGAAGCGGGTGGAGACGAGCCCAAAGGGGTCAGCCCTCAATTCTATTTCAAGGTAATTTGGCTTATTTTTTGTGACGACTCAGGTTCGTCGACTTTAATTCTCAGAAACGCCACCTTGTCTAAATTTCTACGTAGACGAAAAATGAAAACACAATTACAATTTCACTGGTAACTCGCAGTGAAGAAACAGGAAAACTTGGAAAAGGAAATCGAATTGTTCTATCCTGCAATAATTGGTAGTAGTCTGACCTACTTTTGAGAGGCAGAATGTCGTCACCAAGGGCGGCTGAAATCTTGCGGCAAGGTTTTTTTTTTGAAACGGTGGATGCAGGCAATATCCTCACTGCAGCCACAAACGAGCCTATTGTAAGGGCGTCTATGATCCTCAGATCATGACCCACCTGCACCACCTCCAGGCCTCATGGCACTGGTCTCACTTGGTGTGACATCACCTATCACCCCCGCACAAAGCGGAGGATATCCGCAAGTTCTGCATTCGCCACCTCTTCTGGCGGAAGAAAGAGCCTTCCAACACAGAACAACACATGCTCTGCTGTCTCTAGCCCTACCTTGCAGAACCTGCGTACTTGTACCTCGCACTTACCAATATTTGCAAGATGGTACCTCAGCGGACAGTGTCCTGTGAACAGGCCACATATGATCCTCATATCCTTCCTCCCCAGTGCAAGCACCTACTTGGACCTCTCACTGGAGAGCCGGATGAAGAGTTTTGACTGTCTAAGGCCGGGCAGCCCCTGCCAATGAACAGCCTGGCACCTGTCCTCCCATTTGCCAACCTCTCTACGTACGTGGCTCCTGGTAGTCCCAACAAAGGGCTCAGGGCCAATAGGGATCTGCTCTGATCCCTTCTTAGCCAACCTATAAGCCCGTTCGTTTCTCTCTATACCCTGATGCCCTGGCACCCAACACAGTTGTTCTCTGCCAGGGCCTTCAGTCCAGTCAGACACTCCCACACCTGCTGTGATGTGAGACAGTATGAGGCTAAGGCCTTGAGAGTGGCCTGACTGTCCACCATTATGTAGATTCTCTGCCGCTTCAGTCCCCTCTGCTGCAGCCGCTGCACACAGACTGTCACTGCAGCCACCTCTGCCTGGAACACAGTGTCCAGCAACCCCAGTGGGATCACTGCTCTGATCCTCGGCCCAAAGATGCCTGCCCCTGCAAGGCCACCCTGCACCGAGCCATCAGTGTAGTACCAGGGCCCCAGCTTCGAAAGCGGGAGCTTCACCTTCCCACCTGGATCGCTCATGAATGAGTATCTGAAAGGGTAGCAGAAAGTTGAACCTCACAGGCATTGAGTCTACCACATGCAGTTCGCACCCCCACCCCCCAAACCTTCACCTTGTTAAGGATCATGTGGCAGGAACTCCTCCTCCCCCGCATGATCAGACCCAACTCCAACATACCAGCCTGGAGGAACGCCATCCTTTTAACATGTATGTGGAGCGGAGCTAAATCTAGCAAGACCTCCAGTGCAGCCATAGGGCGTGTTGTCATACAGCCTGTAATGGCCAGACACGCCCTACGCTGCAGTTTATTTAGCTGCAACTGCACTGTTTTGTTTTCCACCCGAGTCCACCAGACCAGGGCTCCATAGGTGACTACAGGCCTAACAACCCAGTGTACAGCCACTGGATCATCCCAGGCCTCAGCCCCCATTTCTTCCCCACTATTCATGAGCTGCCCACATCACCACCGACGCCCACTGTAAGGCTTTTTTCAGTGTGTGGCCCAAGTGAGCTTTCCATAAAGAAAAACTCCCAAGTACTTGATCTCATGCTGGATCTTCACCACCTTGCCACCCAGCCTGAGTTCCCTCAGCGCAAGGCTGCGCCTTCTGGTGAACGGGATCAGGCTCATTTTGTCTGGATTGACAAACAGTCCTTGCCCATTGCACCATGTCTGTAGGGTATTCAGTGCATGCTTCATGCATTCACTGATTACACTCGCGAATTTACCCCTGACTATAATTACCAGGTCATCCGCGTATCCTATTACCTTGTAGAACCCCTCCTGCAGCAGCTTGAGAAGGGTGTCAGCTACCAGTAACCAGAGGAGAGGGGAGAGCAAGGTTCCATTCTGCTCAATTTGACAGTGCTTGGCAGTGACACGGCTTGATACGGGTGCTCTTACGTAATTTGAGAAAATCGTATCCCAAATTCACGTTGAAGAGTTTTTAGGAACACACAAAGGTTGATGGTAGGGCGAAGCGATTCCAATAGTCTTGTTTGCCCAATGACCCTTTAAGGTACTAAGGAGTCGAGTGTTGCAGCCAATAAAATGACTTGCAGGACAGAAGAGCTGGCGAGGATAGAGATAATTACTAGAGATATTACTACTGTAGAAAAGAAAAACAAAATATAAAGAAGAGCCCTTCTGCTGCTGTTTTCAACATTCTTTCTGACCTTAACAGTTCATTTGACCCTTCCTATGAAGATATTATTGTGGAAAATGTGTGCCTTGTTGAGTCGGAACAGTGTGTTATAACAACAGCTCTGACTCAAGGGTATTGCTGAATTCGAGTTCCCGTTTCATCGCATCCAAGAAACCGCTCTTAACTAACTCCTAAACTGATTGGGTTCATTCTGCCACGAGGTAAATTGCTGAAGTGAACGTAGCTGTTTGGTGAGTCTGTCTTCTCTGTCTGATGAGATACTGGGGGCGAGCGCATTTGATGTAAAGACATCATCGTCTGGCCGTTATGTCAGTACTCACCAGCCAAAGAAGACGGACCCACCAAACAGCTACGTTAACTTTAGTAACTCCCAAACATACTGCAGGTCTAGTGTCCGACTGGTGGGGCTGTGTGGAAGACTTTCTCTAACCCTGTTGAGGAAAGTCTTCTGAAGAGCATCTAGATGCGTCTCAACATTCATGAAAACAGCTGATTTGTGTGTCCCTCTTTCTGTAGCGGATGTTAATCAGCATCATTGTGGCTACCAGCTACCGCTGGGGAGTTTGCCAATCAGTGTTGAAGGTCGTATTTTCTATTCTCTCTCTCCTTCCCCCTGATACATCAGCTTAACTTACCTCATTACTGTATTAAAGAAATTGGGTTGTGTCCGCCAGTAGGCAAATACTAAAGTTAACGTACCTGTTAGGTGAGTCCGTCTCCTCTGGCTTGTGAGTTACTGTGGGCAAGCGCTTTCGATGTAAAGACATCATCGTCTGGCCGTTTAGTCAGTACTGGAGCCAGTCAGTTGGTCGTGGTCTTTATATACAAAGAGAAAGGTGAAGGGAGTGATGGAGCGTTGGGGAAGGGGCGGGGAGAGGTCTTGTTGGTCAGTCTTGTTAGTAGTACCTTAGCCGGACTGGCTGTGTTAGGTATTAAAGAAATTGGGTTGTGTCCGCCAGTAGGCAAATACTAAAGTTAACGTACCTGTTAGGTGAGTCCGTCTCCTCTGGCTTGTGAGTTACTGTGGGCAAGCGCTTTCGATGTAAAGACATCATCGTCTGGCCACTTAAGTCAGTCAGTTGGTCGTGGTCTTAACATACAAAGAGAAAGGTGAAGGGAGTGATGGAGCGTTGGGGAAGGGGCGGGAGAGGTCTTGTTGGTCAGTCTTGTTAGTAGTACCTTAGCCGGACTGGCTGTGTTAGGTATAAAAGAAATTGGGTTGTGCCCGCCAGTAGGCAAATACTAGTTAACGTACCTGTTAGGTGAGTCCGTCTCCTCTGGCTTGTGAGTTACTGTGGGCAAGCGCTGATGTAAAGACATCATCGTCTGGCCGTTTAGTCAGGACTGGAGTCAGTCAGTTGGTCGTGGTCTTTATATACAAAGAGAAAGGTGAAAGGAGTGATGGAGCGTTGGGGAAGGGGCGGAGAGGTCTTGTTGGTCAGTCTTGTTAGTAGTACCTTAGCCGGACTGGCTGTGTTAGTATTAAAGAAATTGGGTTGTGTCCGCCAGTAGGCAAATACTAAAGTTAACGTACCTGTTAGGTGAGTCCGTCTCCTCTGGCTTGTGAGTTACTGTGGGCAAGCGCTTTCGATGTAAAGACATCATCGTCTGGCCGATCATCGCCATCACTCCTTTCACTTTTCTCTTTGTATATAAAGACCACGACCAACTGACTGACTCCAGTACTGACTAAACGGCCAGACGATGATGTCTTTACATCGAAAGCGCTTGCCCACAGTAACTCACAAGCCAGAGGAGACGGACTCACCTAACAGGTACGTTAACTTTAGTATTTGCCTACTGGCGGACACATCCCAATTTCTTTAATACCTAACACAGCCAGTCCGGCTAAGGTACTACTAACAAGACTGACCAACAAGACCTCTCCCCGCCCCTTCCCCAACGCTCCATCACTCCCTTCACCTTTCTCTTTGTATATAAAGACCACGACCAACTGACTGACTCCAGTACTGACTAAACGGCCAGACGATGATGTCTTTACATCGAAAGCGCTTGCCCACAGTAACTCACAAGCCAGAGGAGACGGACTCACCTAACAGGTACGTTAACTTTAGTACCTCATTACTGCTTGGGCATATCTTTACTGTTGAATGTTTGGACTTTGAAACAGTCAACTCTTGACGCATTTAATGAAAAAACCTCTGTTTGGAAAATACCTGAACTTTGCCATGGCGAGATTCAAAAGTTGTATGCTGAATCCATGTTGAGGCTTCAGTTGGATCAGTTGTGTTGCAACTGACTCTCTTCTAATTCGCACTAGCAGTGGGTTGTCTGCAGAGTGAAGCAACGAAAAAATTCGTTGTATTCCTCTTTAAGTCAACACTTTACAACACCCAGGTAACAATCACTCATCTAGTTACCAGCTCCTGGGGTCATACAATGTTGAATCATACTCCTCCTAGTTTGACCTTTTCCTTAGTAAGAATATTCACACAACTACTCTTAACGAACTACGTATATAATTTAACTTTGTTTTCAGAACACGTGCTATCTCTCGTTCCAATTAACGATGATTTAAAGCACCGACCCAGGCCAGAGTGGAGTGTTGTGTACATGACGTGTGAGCTAGACAATGCTGAAATATGGTTGAGAAGTGCTCTGCCTGGGGATGAACCAGTTGACGTAAGTGTACACTTGCCATTCTTTGTTAAGTTATGATTTTATAATGATTAAAAAATCTAAATATTACAACTTTCAGTATCACAATACTGTGGGTTGAGAAAACCTTTAATTTTATATACTTAAGTACAGTTAAGGCGTTGTAGCTGATATATTCCTTCTCTATAGATCTCGATATATTCGTTCTCTACTGGGGCACTGAAATTTCCGTGGATCAGTTCGTTCCTCATGTACATGGCATTTTCATTATTATTACCACACTATTTCGTAGGGCCTGACTCCTTGTAATTTGCGCGTTAACTTATCAAACCTCTGGTAAGGGCATCCATAGTGTTTTATTAGTGTCAGATATAACTGACGATTCGATTTCAGAGTGGAGCTGAGTCGTGGCTGAGTGGTTTAGGCAAATGCGTTGTCAACCAATTTTCCGATTTGATCGTATTTGAGGGTTGTTGTAGGCTGAGACCTTGTACTGGACTGCCCGAACGCTCAAAACTCGATTGCAGTCAATGACCAAGTCTGATTGGGAGTTTTTTTAGTGAGGATGTGGTTGTAGATGAATTGCTGTCGTTTACGATCGTATCGTCCATTCGTTCGTTTACTGATGAATCTTATGTATCCGAATCGGTCGATGGTGGGTACTACGAGAGAAAAAAGTAAGTAATTAAAAAAATCAAATCTATCCCCAGAAGTAAACAAGAGAAAAGATTTGCCGATATACCGAGATCTGAACTCAGGCGATGGGAACAAAACAACGGTGACAATCATTCGAGCTGCCTAGGGTGAGCGATCAATCTTATTCAGAGATTACTGTAATATACTTGGAGGGTACCGAACCAGTTGATTATTGTTGTAGTGTGGGGGATGATGCCGGTAATTCTTGTATAACAGGCAAAACATAGGACACCTCAGGGGGGAGGCAGAAGTTCGTGGCATAATTCTCTCAAATATTTTACAGGAGATAAAATGTTTATCGGTTGATAAAAGCAAATTGGAATTCATGACAGCTTTTCATCTACAGTGATGATAGCTCTCCTAAACCTTTCCTCGTCTCTAAGTCTTGATAATTGACAGTTTTTTCACCAGAATGTGAGAGGCCATTCAATCATTTCAACGAATTGAAACCCAGGGAAAGATGTGGTATCACAATGAAAACCACAAAAATGAGACAGAGACTGAGATCTGTTGAAGGAGAGGTAGTAGAAATCCGTGCATCCTGAATACCGGTCTATACACCAAGTATTTCTTTCATTTTCAGAAAGTTACTATGAGGCCACCCGTCGAGAAGTGTTACTTTCTCAGCGTTGGAAAGGTTTCATACGGGCGAGAAGGAAGCGCTGGTCTCATAGACACAGTAGGAACGCCCATCCATCGGTTGGTCGTCTATGGGCTTAAAGGGGCTTGGACCACCAGCAATCGTGACGTCGTCTTCGCTCTGTTCGACACTTTCATCAAAACCAAGGTATTTCGTTTTACCATTAGGGTTTACCTACTACTGAACATTGAGGGCCTGAGTCCCTACTGTTAATATTTAAATATAAGTAAATTAACTTTGCGCTAGAAAACAGTGACAGAACGTTTCTTGTCTTTTCCGCTTGTTAAAAGTTGTTCAGGGAAAATCCCTTTTTACTTTCCTTGGCTCTACGAAGTGAAAAGGAAAGTTATGTAATCGGCTGAAAAAAAAAAATTTTTAGTTTTCTTCAGATCTTTACGTTTCTGAGTTCGAAAAACACTATTTAGGAAAATGGTCTGTGTGTGTGTGTGTCTGTGGACGATTTTTAGAGAGAACCATCGTACCAAATCCAGTCAAACTTGA
Source organism: Pachypeltis micranthus (assembly GCA_020466155.1). Lineage (NCBI taxonomy): Eukaryota > Metazoa > Arthropoda > Insecta > Hemiptera > Miridae > Pachypeltis > Pachypeltis micranthus. Next base: position 50,331,844 of record CM035769.1, read on the forward strand.
TATCTCGCCCGCAGGTTACTATGGGACGCCAAAATCAGGGTTTGGACAAAATCCATCGTAAGTAACTATAGTTATCATAGTGATCAAAACCCCAAATATTTTTTTTCTCAAAAATGGCACAAAAGATGTTGATTAAATTTTTATATTGATAGCGCTCAATAAGGCAATGATAGCATAAAATGTCCATTTGTGGGAACACGACGAGAGTAGCACAATAAATTACCGAAACTTTCGACGAAATCGTTTTTAGCGCGGTTTTTAGAGAAAACAACCGTACCAAATCAGCTGAAACTTGATGTCTAGCCTACAGGTTACCATGGGACGCAAAAATAAGGGTGTGGGCAAAATCCACCGAAAGTTAACAATAGTTATCATAGTGATTAAAACGCCAAATTTTTTTCTCAAAAACGGCTCTAACGATTTGATTAAATTTTTTATATTGATAGCTCTCAATAAGGCAATGATACCATAAAATTCCCATTCTTGGGAAAATGACGAGAGCAGCACAATAAATTATCAAAATTTTCGACCAAAAGCGTTTTTAGCGCAGTTTTTTTCCTTATAAACTCCGCTGGAATTCTTTTAGAATGTAAAAAAAAATTGGTGTAGTAGTCCAATCCAATACCTAACGGTTAGTGTTTAAAAACGCTCATGAGGTACATGGGGGTTACTCCAGAAATTCCTGAATTTCAACTACTGTCGTTTCGCTTACTACCAGTTCAGAACATTTTTACCCAATAACTCTGCAAAAGTAATTACTGTTCTTCTTCAAAAATTTTTTGTTTACAGCCTCATTAATTATCTTTGTACCGATTGCTCAATATTGGTCCTGTAATGAGTACGAGTAGCACAATAAAATCTGGAACTGTAATCGCTACCGCTTTCTGCTGCCGTTATTTGACCAAGTTCAAATTAACTGAGTGATATATGAATTGATTAAATAGAATTAGCCATGTACAAATTGAATTGTCGTAGAGCTAAGGAAAGTTTTGTGTTCCAACGCACCAGATATTTTTAGTACTCAAGTAGCTTGGTGGACTGTATCACCATGAAGCGCAAAAGTACCCCGAAATAACAATTATCACGAGGGTGGGTAATTATACTAGAATTACTAAATTTCCCTTGTGATGGGAAATTTGATACCACCCGTGTGATTCTAATCGCTGGACGGATCACCCTTAACCAGTGAGCACCCGGAAAAAGAATACAGCAGGAAAAATATAAATGAAAGAAGACTCGCCCAACTTTCCCCAGCTCTTCGATTGGCGCCAACGCTTTTAAGAAAAGCCACAGTTGATCGTAAGTAGACATTGAAAGGGTTTTTGACAAGACATCCGAATCTGTTGCACTTTTCACACAGAAAAAGCGGTGAAAAGGAAGGGGTTTAAAACGGCTCTTGTTACCGATGAACGTTGGAACAGAATGAGCCAAAAAAATGGAAGAAAAGGAACAATCAGAAAAGGACGGGGAGAGGCAATCCCTTCCAGCGTCAGGTGACTAGGGGGACCGTCCAGCGACCCCTAAATAAATACAAAATAAACGTTTTTTTCTCCGAAATTGAACACTGCTTATTAATAAAGTTTGGTGTGTGTACAGCAACTGAAGAAGAATTTGTCTACTGAAGCGCTTCGAGGTTTCAGAGGAGAAAATAGCAGTTCATCTTTGAAACCGACTTCCCTCGCTACTGATCCACCAGCTACGTCTTTGTCCAGTGCCAGCACAACCATTACAGTTAGTTAAAATGCTTTTTATTGCCTCCCTGTCAAGATTGTTTATGTTTTCTTCAGCGTGTACTCTCCTCGTTCATCAAAGCAACATTTACAACGTGTGTAAATAATTACTGTTACGAAAAAAAATGAACGACAGTGGCGAAAGATATTGAAAAAGAGCTCACCAGGTTGCGTCTTCTCGGCGTTTTGGAGCGAGGCCCTGCTTTGATCGGCTTCGGCGTGCGAATCCTGGAAAACAGCACTCACGAAACGCTATAAATTGGGAAAGGTTCGGTAATGCACCGGAAAATTATAATGTCTTTGATCTAAAATCGTGGATATGCAAATTAAAAGGAAGCTGCGGCCTAGAGGAATGGCGACAGACTAACTGTTCTGACGCAGGTAAAATGGGAGGGGAAGTAGGAGAAGGAAGTCTTATTATCTTTCCGCCACTTCTTAACAGGAGCCTTTACCGACTACATTATTCTTAAAACTAGTAGCCATTTCACTGACTCATGGGGACCTGCGGAAAACACTGCGGAAACACTGTAGGAAATTGAAATGTTCTCAACCACCCTGGAAGCTTGTACGGGGGTAAGTCTAACATAACTGGATTACTCATGAGTTGTCTAGAAGTAGATAGCATTTTGGGTTGTGTTTGTAAATGTACAGTTTACGACAATTTCGCTTGAATTTATTAGAATTTCAAACTATTTGCATTACACTGTCAATTATTCTTAGAAATTAAAGTGAAGTTGTGAAATACACCGAATATTTCCCCCTCAAAACCGGGTCTTACAATTTTGATTAAATTTTGTGTGTGAACAGTTTCAAAAGACAACGTTCATATAAAATTTGCGAGAGCTGCACAGTAAATTATCAACAAATTCTGCAAAGAGCAATTTTTTTCGTAGTTTTTTCTTATAAATCCCGCATACAGGATACTAACGTTCTAAAAAATTGTGTTGGCCGTCTAATCATTTACCTACACAATGGAAATTTAGTAAAGGTTATAAAATAATTAGGGACATCCTAAGAAATTCTAGAATTCAAACGATAACTTTTGATGACTTTTCAAGTTGTCTTATACTTCCAGAATTAGGAACGGAAAAAATAATCTGGACAGTCTGATAAATCAAGTACGCAATGAGCACTGAAAGAAGTTAGTGATGAATAGGGCAACTCAATAAATTCCTTAAGTTTAAGCAGTGGGAAATGGAACACAGATTGTTTTAGTGGTTAGAGTGTTGAATATCGTTGAATGGCTGAGGAACATTGGTTAGTGCATAACACCAAATATTTTGACGACGAGTAACGACCAGTAGCTTGGCAGTGAAGACTGTCACTAGTACTGGTCACTAGCCCAAGATCCTATTGTTCAGTGTAGAATCTTCTTCTTGTTCACATAACTTCATATTATGCTCGTTAAACTGCGCAAAACTAATTGTGCCATGCTCTTGAATTGAAAGGCTACTCCTTCGCCCATAAGTAAGCTCCAGTGTGGGCATGCTGCTACGATGCTCCAACAGCTCATTGCAGAAGCGGAAACTAAAGCTGTCGTCTTCAGCGACGAGCCGATCACCGAACCCAACGAGAAACAGCTTCAGGGTCTTGCAGCCTGCCAATACACTGATGATGTGACGCACCAAAACTGGCTAAGTATGTCCGCTTATTTATCCGAAATGTTTTCGTTCATTTGGTTAAGAACAGCTGAACCAACCAGGCTCAAATATTCACCCTGTAGATCAACGTTGGACTAACTACAGTTACCATAATGATCAAAATACTCAATTTTATTTCTCCAAAACGGCTAACAATTTTGATAATTTTGTGTGTGGAGACATCCAAATGACATAACAGTACAGGAACATTTTCATTTCTAATTACAAGAGCAGCACAATAAGTTATCACGAAATTTGTTGATTGTAATACGGGATTTTCCTCATTATTCATTCTCGCAGTCCAATAGTGATATGTATGTTTAATAACTTACATATGTACTTTAATAAACTATTGTCGATTCACTAATGACCCTTGTACCCCTATCACATGATGACATTGTATGCATTGGTTACTCGATAAGGGCCATCACATCATTAGGAGCAGCGCAATAAATGTACAAACATTATATGCTACCAGTTTCTCTGTATAATGTTGTTGTTCAGCTCAGCTCAGGTGTTGTTGTTGAGGTTGCCCTTGACCCTAACGAAAAATCCTGAGCTCGGGTCTTCCTTCTGAGCATTCAAGTCCAGCTCTTTCCGACCTTTAGCTTTTGAAACAGTAACTGTGGGAAAATCTGAATTACCTGTTCTATCAGCTGACAAAAGGCTTAAAGATTAATCTTGAAGCCGACCAGTAATAAGTGATACTCCTTTTGGAGTATCCAAATTATTCACTTCTCAGCTGTTTAGATTACTTCCTTGCTCTCCACTCTCATCCCCACAACACAGTTCACCCCCTATCTAGCAGAGACCCCCTTGCGTCTCATAAATGCTAACTAACACTCTTTTTTAATATCGAAGTGTGTAGATACAGTTCTCTCTGACGCTCATCACGTTAACCCCTTTATTCATTCTTGAAGCTACATCACAAGCCTCCCCACTCGTTTGTTCAGCAGTGGTTTTACCAAGTTCGTATGAACTGAGCACAAACAATGATTGGCTTGGTACCACTAAACGTTTAAGGCCTGTTTAAAGATTTCGTATTATTCATTAATATCTATATTGCTCTACGACGAATTAATTTCAGCCGATTAGACTATGGTCGTTGTTGGCTTTTTCGTGCCATTCTTCCTCAGGCTCTTCAATTTTGATGTCTTCTTGGCCCTCTGAGGCGTTCTGTACGACCGATAAACGTAGCTTAACCTACCTGGCAGCTGCATCAATTGCCAGTCAACATTTGGAATGCGTTAATTCGCACAATTTGGTTTTAAAATTTGATAGATTCTTCGTCCATGTTTGAAATAGGCAAAAATTGAACACAACTATCCCAAATAACTATGATAAATGGCGTAATAACACAAAAAATCGAAGATACGTAATCCTCGGAAATTTAAAATATCGTTATCGTTATAACAAATCATTCCTTTGTGCACTTAAGATCTACCTGGAGCATTACCTTGTTTCGTATAATTTATTTTATTTTTTCAGTTGCTCTGGTGAACAGTCAAGTGTTGTTGAAGGGACCAGAAACCAAAGGTTACGTCATTATCAGCGCAGCTAAAGCTGAAATTCTTCAGAAGCTTCACAGGCCGGTCTGGAAAGATCGGACACTCGTTACTAAAACCACTTGGGACGGCTCACTTCAGTCTATGCAGTACTATGCCACAGTCAGCGCTGGAGAAAACGATTCCCTCGATGGTTAGTTGTAGATCTTCGTGTCATCTGCAGTTCAATTTAATTGAAGGCGAAGAACTTGAAAATGTGTCGTGCCCTGTACAATTTTGTCTCCACTGGCATTCAACAATCTTCTCGTCTTTCTGCATGGCAGGGTTGCATAAAAAGGTTTCACGTATCGATGCATCGATTGCTCATCAAATTTTACGTTCGGCGAAACGAACTCGTTAGAAGTATTCCAGGGCCCCATTTCCTACTTCAAAAAGTATTGCACAAGCTCAACAGGTCTCTCCTACGTCATTTGTATAACCTCATCTGGATCGAGAGTTGATAACATGACATTCAGAAGTATCTGACGATGCATCTGTTTTTCATTCTTTCTATCTGAAGTTGATAGAACTTAGCACGACGTTGTGTGTGTAAGGTTTTCGAATTTATTGGGTTTCCCTCCTTATGCCACAGCCTTCATTGATTGTTCATTGCACGGCTAATCTATAAGGCAGTCAAGATGATTTTTTTTTTTTTTACTTTCCTTGACTCTACAAAATTGAAAGTTGTGTAATCGGCTGAAAAAAAGGTTTGATTTTTCTTCAGATCTTCGCGTTTTATTTTTTCTGGATATCTCCATGTTTATAGTGTATAGGAATTATAAGCATAACGCTGTAAAATGATTGTTTCTGTCTGTATATGTTTGTCTGTCTGTAGGCGCTATTGTGTGGCGTCCATGAGACACTTCATTTTCTCTCGGTCCCACTCCCAGGTCTCATGGGGCCAGTAGTCCCTTATAGGACGTCCTTAATACGCCCCATTCTCGTACAAAGCATGAGGTAGGCTTGAGGTTCGTCACAGCAACCTCTTCGGGCAGCAGGAACGGCACTCTTAGGCGTGTAAACCAGCCACATTCCACCAGTATGCTGTTGCCAAACTTAGGACCTCCCTCGATCGCTCCCTACAGTCTAACGACTAACGTTGACTACCTTTGGCCAGGCACACCCTTGCGCTTCTCCCATTTCTCAACCTCCCTAGGCAAGTGGCTCTTGGTGGTTTACGTCCCACTGAGATCAGTGCAGATCCGTCCCTCACCAGTTGTGAGCCTCCTCATTCCCCCATGACCGGGCACAAGGTTAAAGTATTTTCGTCAACCAGAGTCTTCAGCCCTGTCAATTCCCAATCCAGTCCTAACAAAATCGTATGAAAAATGTGAAAAAAAAGTTGTTCAGAAAAACGACAATAGCTTGAATTCCAGAATGTTTTATAACTGCTATTCAACTTGTGCAGATAGCTTATTGGACTACTAACCTGTCTCCTACTAGCCTTCTATTCGTGTTCCCTGTGAAGTAGAAGAAAGATTATATGATCTGCGTCTTTTTTTCATTTTTTATTTTCTTCAAATCTTTAAGTTTTGACAGTCAGAAAACAATCTGCGAACGGAATTGTTAAAGAAGTGCTGAAAATGTCTGCAATATTCAGTCTGCAGATCATGAGACCATGAGGTACATGTTGCTGAAAAGTCTAGTAGAAAATGGATATTTGGGTAAAAAAGTTCGTATAATCGAGCCACGCGAAATGTGGTAAAAATCGTTCAGGAACTGAAAAAATGGGACGAAATATAAATAAAATGTCAAATGAATTAATTGAAATTATACGAACTGCTGAGAATTAGATTAATGTCATTCATATGATACATACGTCTTATTATCAATTTATAAAATATCTGGTGCGTTGTCACACACAACTTTCCTTAGCTCTACGTCAATTCACTCGGGTACATAGCTTTTTTTCCACTTACTCAATTCATTTATCACTCAGTTCATTTGAACTTGGTCAAACAACACTTTACGGCTGCAGGAAAGCTCCGACTTACAGTTCCGGAGTTTATTGTGCTGCTCATACTCGTTCGGGAATGAACGGGTACACATTTTCAGCCGATTACATAACTTAACTTTCCACTTTGTAGAGCCAAGGAAAGTAAAAATAATGTGTGTGGTAAGAGTAGGAATGACGTGCTCTCGTAATTTATGATTTAAAGCTTCTGAAGAAGTTGTTGCTTTCCTTCCTGGGGAGTAAGTACGATATCGACCCAATGCAATTGGAACAAGGGGTTTTATTCGCAGTTACAGTCGGATATGAATTACTACCACAAACAAGGAACTGGATAGGAGCAAACGCAAGCAATGGGACAACAGCTCCGTTACAACTGCTCGCACCGTAGTATTCAGTGAATCGGGGCATTTGAGGCGCATAGTCAGCACAAAGGCCGCGGACGAACCCTCGCTAAATCGAAGAGTTCAGTTCGTCGTCGTACAGTACCACGAGGTATGACAAATGCCAGGAGGTGTTTCCTCAATAATTGCAGAAAAGTAAACACGAACTTCCTCGAAAATGGCAGTCTATTGTATGAACTGCGCACTAGTCACTCAATAAAGTTCTTGGCATGAGTAGCAGCAGCCTAATAAACTGCGGAACGTTAAGCGTTTCCAGTTTTTATGTAAAACGTAATTTATTTCCCCCAAGTTCACCTAAACTGGGTAAAATAGGTTGGATGATTTGCTAGAACGATAAAAAATTGCTGACTACGTTGGGACTGAGGAAAGTTGTCTAAGCCATGGCACCGAGTATTTGCACATGGACAGCTGATCCTCTGTTTGGTGTGAAGTAGCTTCAAACCGTCACTGAGACCTCATCTCAGGAGTGTGAACCCCCAACAGATTTTTCTGATCAGACCCCGTGTTGGGCTTCTCAGTCTGGAGCTATGGTATGGAACGGGGTTCTCGATCGCTTCTGTAGGGGCCACTTGATGCTGCTACACTTCAAATTTATCAGCGGCAGGGGGGAAGGGATGCTAAAACAGTATAGTGAACTTGCTATATTTGTAACTTCTTTCCCGATGAGTTATGAAGTGCATCACTGTTACTAGTTTTTGAAGATTTGGTTCAATTGGCCTCTCCTGCAGTAATGATATTTGGTATTCAATCAAAATCATGTTTTTCGGAACATTCGTATTTTCAGTCGCCGTAAATCTATTCGGTCTTCTTTTCAGCTCTTCATTTTTCTCGAGTTTTGCTTTTGAATACACGTTTACGGTTTGCTTTTCTACCACTGATTCTTCTTGTTTTTACTCTAGTAAATAATTTAATGTTGTTTTTGTGATCTACTTTTCAGAGAACATCATGTGGCTGAGTGTTGACAATATCAAGGAGAAAGACGATTGTGTAATTGCAGAACTGCCAGATGTTCCGCAACTCGTTGGTAGCGGACAGTCTGTTGGAGGCGTCGTTAGTGAAACTGTAGGAGCAAGCAGCATTAGCAAAAATCCGCCACTTCAGGTATTTTTAACTGCGTATACAATGCAGATTCCGCGCTTGAAATTTAACCAAAATCGTTACAACCGTTAATGGTGTTATGACTATAGCTCGAAGCTCTCTGCATTGAATGCATAATTAACTGATTTTTTAATTTAGTTATGCCTTCGTAAACGTGTCGGATACACCTTCGTGTTTTTGCCATAATGTTATTACTGATCTTTGAGTGGAGGGAGTTTATCGTTTAAATCGTTATTTTGTACCTTCTAGCTCCAAAGGATTGTCTCACGATGTAAGTGCGAGTTTTTCTATGCCACATACGGAGACAGCACAATGTCTCCCAGCAATTTGGCTGGGGTTCCAACTCCGCCGTGTGAGGACTCAGCGTCTCTCTGGGAAAATCCTCACCCACCAGTCAATGCATTCACGCTTATGCATCACGATCTCGACGTCTGCACCAACTCTTTACAGGTATTGTTGACGACTAGGGACAACAGATTACTCAACCAGAGCATTTATAAGTCCGTTTGGTTGACTTATCCAGAGGCTACCAGTTGTCAACCAATCATATCCATAATTCCATCATTCTATTTAACCTTTGGCACGTGTAGAGCAATCAACGGATTTAGACGTACAATAATTTCCCGTGTTAATTAGGTACAAAATAGTTTCATGAAAATTATTTTAAAATCTTCACCAAATTCACTTGCGAATGTGCAGTTGATCACTTGCATAGGTGCCCCACAATGTCCAATCCACCTGTGTCAAAATGTAAAAGTCTACAAGCATGTCACATCACCGCAGCTATTTCTGGACAAACCAGAAAGTCAAACGACTAGAAGCCTGTGAAGCAAGCAGGTGCTTATGGCACAAGAAAAATATCCGGTGTGAAGCATCACACAACTCTCCCCCACCTCTGCAAATCCGCCAATATTCTGTATATGCAAGTGATGTATGGAAACATTTATAGACGAGCTAAAAGTACGTTCGAACCAGATCAGTGAAGACAAGTTTGAGAAACTGTCAAAAACGATCTCATTTTCCGATGCATCTTCATTCAACGGGTGATTACAGAACTGGTTGTTATGTAGTATCAAGTGTAGGTACACTAGAAGACACTCTGTCGGGTTGATCCAATTCGCTTATGCAGTTACTGTGGAAAATGTGAGGATAACGAAAAAACGTTCGGCACATTTTGGTTATTTCCGTTTAACTGATATTTATATTAGACATGGGGAACGACGTTGACTAGTTGAAGACACTTGCAATCATGTGATATGATGGGTTGGCTCGAACATCCTCCAAAAATAGGAACCCTTCCATGTGGCGGTTCCATCTTTGAATGTTGCCCACCCACATACAACCCACTATTTAGACAGTTGCTTTCATGCATCAGCGTCAATTTGGAAAAATCTTGCTTTCAAAGGTTAAGTACTGATTCTCTAGATAATTTGAGTGGTGAGTCAATATCGTTATAGTAGTCATTTTCGAGAAAAACGTGAAAACCTCTGTTGTTTGGGTCATACCCCCCCCCCCGCTATCCCCCTCACATTTTGAAAAAATTGCCAATGGAAAAAGCCAGTTCAGTCATCCCAGCCATTCTCCTAAAAATCGAGAAATAACGTGAATAACATAAAAATGAACGCCCGCACTCACAAACACGAGAGAAATTGGTTTTTATTTGCATTAGACCGACAAGTATGAAAGAAAATTATGTAACTGGCTGAAAGCATATGTTTGACTATTCCTCAGGTCATTGCTTTAGCAACTTAACCATAAGTGACTCGCCTGTATCTTCTTTGCCCAGAAATCTTGAATTGAAATGGACTTGCTACAAATCCATCTATTCCTGACTGCAAACTTTAAAATGAGAAATCCGTATATTTATGTAGACGACTGAAAAATTAATTTGGGGTGGTCTTGATGTTTTAACATTTTGAAGTCTCCAGATTTCAATGTATGGGAGAGCATGAGGCTTGAAGCCTCGAATGGAACATTGGCTTTATGAGGTAAGAACAATAATCTCAAGTGGATCGATGGTACAGCGGCACAGAGGGAACTGTAGCACTCTACACAGTACGAAGGCTGAGGGTGATGAATACCTGTTCAAACGTCTTATCTCAGAACTAGCAAACGAGGTAAGGCGTAGCCTTCTGATATTTGGCTTACAGATCAACAGGAGGCGCTGTGTGGCGGTTAAATGAAGGTGATTCGGGAGAAAGTACGATATCAACCGAATGCAATTGGAACACAGAGTTTTATTCTCGATTACACTCGGGTAAGTTTAAGCACCACAAACAGGGAACTGGGTGGGAGCAAAGGCGAGCGCGGGGCGACACAGGGATAAGGGAATCCACTCAGTTTCAACTGACAGCAGCGAAGTCTCGGGCGAATCAGGGCATTTGAGGTTCCTAGTCAGCACAAATGCCCTGGACGAGCCTCCGCCGAATGGAAGGGTTTGGTTCGTCCCAGTACCAAATAATAGACTAATGGGTGGGAGCAGTTACTATTACAATTACAACTGTCGAGGTGCTTCTCACAGGATGCTCTACCTTGTCCTTACTCATTTCGTCCTGTGAAGTGCTACTTTTTCACAGCTGGGGTCAGTAGGCTCTCCTGACATCATACAGTACCCTGAAGCTCGATTTTTAACTAACTGCAGTTGTTGTGGGAGGGGGGGGGGTGAATATTGATAGCGGTATCGCACTAAGAGAGTCAGGGAGTTAGTACGATATAAACCGAATGCAATTGGAACACAGAGTTTTAATCTCAATTACAGTCGGGGAAATTTAACCACCACAAACAGGGAACTGGGTGAGAGCGAATGTGAGCGCGGGTGACGAGGGAACCGCTCGGTTACAACTGACAGCAGCGAAGTCTCAAGCGAATTGGGGCATTTGAGTTGCCCAGTCAGCATGAATGCTCTGGACGAGCCTCCGCCGAATGGAAGGGTTTGGTTCGTCCTGATACCAAATAATAGTACGCAAAATCGGTTCGAAACAAACTATTGTTAGAGTAACCAAAACCCCAATTCTTTTTATTTCTCAAAAGAGGCTTTAACGATTTGGATTAATTTTTTTAAGTGAGCAGAACCCTATGACATAATAGTATCGTTTTCATCCGTAGGAAAATTACGAACACAGTACAATATAGTATGAAAACGTACAAAATTCGATTTTTAGGAGAATGGCTGGGATGACTGAACTGATTTTAGTGTTTTCCCCCTCATAAACCCCTCTCTAATAGTGATAACGTCCTGCTGGTATTCCCTTGTGCTGCCTATAGGATGAAAATTTAACAATGATTAAAATATGCTTAGGAGCAACCCAATAAATTTCAAAATCAAACTGTCATTTCATCGACTAACGCTTTGCGAGTCTTAAAGGTTACTTAAGCAATGGCTGCTCTGTGAAGAATGGCGTGAATACCGTAACATTGAGCAGTTTTTAAATAGAACATTGTACTATGTTCTACTCTGAGTAAAAAACATTTAAATTGGTTACTAGATTGATTAAAATTGCGGAATACACAGAGAGTTGTGAGATGCGTTGCACCCGATATTTGACTACTAACTACCAAGCTACTAGAAAACTAACCACTTCCGTTCATGAACGAAGTCTAGTGTTACAAATCATGATTCAAAGCCAGTACTCTGAAATGGCACTAAATTATATTCTCTTTTGATTTCAGTATGCCATGCTCTTGGACATCGTCAACAATCTTCTGCTATACGTTGAAAAGTCTAGAAAAGAGGCCTATGAGAGGTTACAAAGGATGAGATTTCAACTTCAATTGCAAAGCGTCGAAGACCAAAAGAAACCAATTCAAGAAGCTCAAACGAGAGTCAGGGTATTGCTATGCAAGTTGAGGCACCTTGAAAAGGAAATGTACCTAGTTCAAAGGGCGTTGGGGGACGAACCGATAAGCCCTCATTTGGAACAACAGATGGATAGTTTAGAAAAACAGGTGAGCTTAATGGGACGTCGTCGTACCAACAGTATTTGTGCTGTATGTACTTCTCATTACCCAGTGGTTATTTCCTTTTAGGTGTACAATTGTAAAGAGCAGCTGACGACTCAAAGCGAGGAGCTGGACACGATGCTCTCTTGTTATAAAGAGACGCAGCTAATGGGACAAAAAATTGCCACCCTTCAAGGAGACAAATCCGTGAGCGTCGTACGAGTGAGCGAGATTTGTTTCAAACATGCGCAATGGCGACTGACTGAAAACGATGGGCAACTCGGAATTGCGGATCTCGTCCTTAGCAACTTTTTGTAAGTGTTAAATCGTAGTCTTTACTTTCTGCTAACTGAAAGGTAAACAAGTGTAGCAATCGTACAAAACGTTTCACTCCTGTGGATAAACAACGCCTACAAGTAGCATCCACTGAAGCACCCTAAGTGATCACTGGCCAGTTACCAATTGTCTTGGCTGTAGAGTGCATGGTGGACTAGTAGACAGTGAAAAGGGAGCGTCCCCTGCTCTGGGCTGAACTTCTTATATACCTCTCCCTCTCCACAGAATGGAAACTTGCTGGGACAGACGAGTGGGCATTAGTTAAATGGCAAGTAGGATGGGAATTCTCGTCAAAGGGACGTGATACCTATGAGTGTTTCTCAACATCGGAGAATGTTTTAGGAGAAAGTGGGTTGAGACAGACACTGGATGGGGACTTCCTTGCAGGACCTGGCGACTTCAATACACAGCTCCACTTCTCTTCTCTCAAAGCCATTTTGCATGTCTCGCTCCTCCAGTGCAGAGAAAACAAGAAACCACTGTTCCACTGTAGTAAAGGCCGAGTTGCTAGGTACCCTCTCCAACGCCACGGGCAATGCCCCAAAGCACGACTTACCATTGTTCCACTGTAGTTCCTAAAACAGTGAGTGACGGTTGTTAGAAGAGCAGCCAAACTATCTATGCTTCTAACTGTTTCGCCCAGTTTGGGAAGAAGATTATGACAGAACAAAAGGTACCATACCTCCCATCCTTTTAACACTTACAACCCAAGAGAATAGTTTGATCAAATGACCAGATTAAGAACTCCTCCCAGATGGTACAGGCTCCCTAGGGGCAATACTTGCGCGTACTGGTACAAGGGAATTGCCCAGGCTCTCGCAGGACAGAGGAACCACAACCTCCATGGCTCTCTGCTGGTAATACTCTCTTATGAGTGTTAAGAGGCAGTCATTTTGATAAAGATCTGTACAGTGATCCACTACAAATAGCAATCGTGACCCTACCAGGTTGTCCCATCTCACGGGGCTTAGGAGGCCATTAAATTGTTGTAAGGTTCAGGAGTTAGATTCTGGGGCTTGGCGAGTTGGGTGCAAGTTGTCAGGTTGCAACTAACAATTATGCGACAGGGTTTCATCTAGCGAGACATCGTCATTCCAACTCTTATATGTAGCAATGCTGAAGGGTGTGAGGAGGCAGATTTCCTGCTCCGCATTTCCCCCAGACTGGGGTCGGTGCACAGACCGGAGGTTTTTCTGATCATATTACTAGTTGAGTCGCCAAAACTACTATTTATTATGTGCACTTCAGTTTCGTTTAGAGTGAAACTGCTTAATTGTTGATCTCGTTGAGGTTTGCGAAAGAAAGAGAAACAACACTATATTGAACGCTGCGATGTAATAAATACAAATGAAAGACTTCGATAAAATTTGAACAAACAGGATAACATTTTTAAAATAGGGAAGCAAGTGCTGATTGGATTGTGGATCAGGGCTTGACCCAAAACTGTTCCAGAATACTGACGTACAGCACGTGAAAAAGAAACCACTCACAATCTTCCTGATGATAGTCAGAAAGAAAGAATTCTTTCATTGAAAAAGGGCGTGTAAATTCCCATTGTAAAAGAGGGTTCCACAACACAAATAGCGGCCACCAGAACACAATCGTCCTGACGAGATATGCCTGAGCCCATTGGCTCAGTGGTGGGAGTTGAAAATCAGGGTTGGCAGGTAATCTGAACTGCATACAATTAGATTAGCCCAGTGATGTTGGAACTGTGTTGACAACATCGTTGTGATGTTGACAGTTGGACGATCTTCGAGGCGTCTTCCTTTAATTATAAACTAATCTAATTTTTGTGCTAACAATCTTTAATTTCAAACATGAACAATCGAAAGGTTAAGCTACTTATTTTCAAAAGCTATTTATGTTCAACTTAAATTTTAATTGTGATCTCACTGTGGGCTGCCTACAGGTATACGAAAAACTCAAAGAGCGACGACTCGGTTGAACATCTTTTGGAGCTCGGCTACATTAGAATGAGCAACCTTCTCCCCAACCAGGTCTACACAGAAGTGCTCCAGCCAACGGAAATTCACAACAATATGCCTATTGACAGGAAGGTAAGCAAGTTTCAGGCATGAATAATAATTATGGGTCTCTTAGAACGATATCTGTTGGCCTGCTTCAAAAAAATACCCGAGGTGCTTCTTACGGGATGCTCTACCTTGTCCTTACTCATTCCGTCCTGTGAAGTGCTACTTTTTCACAGCTGGGGTCAGTACGCCCTCCTGACATCATACAGAGTACCCTGAAGCTCGATTTTAAACTAACCTGCAGTTATTGTGGCGATAAAAACACCAACTTTTTTTCCAACCGAAAACTACTTTGACGATTTTGATTAAATATTTTGTGCGGACGGATCCAAATAACGTAACAGTAGTACACTTTTCATCTGGGAGAGAAATGAGACACGCAGCATGATCAATTATTACTACATACATAGGTTTTAGTACACTTTTGTCTTCCCTCTTAAATCCTTCTCATATAACTGGCGACTGATGTGAACTAGTGTTCTCACAAAAATCACTCTTTCAGCCCAATATCCTACCTAGACAATGGTCATAATATAGCTAGCCCCCCCCCCCCCTTAGCATGTTGACAATCCCAAAAATTACCTACGAGTGAATTGCTCAAGTAATTTGAAGTAATACAAGTCGGGGCAGCTCAAAGTTCGAAATATTAAGCATTACCAGTTCGTGCATTAAACGTGTACAGGGCATGTGACCATTAGTACAAAAATGAAGTACCTTTTCGGGCCTGCTGTCTTTGCGACCTACAGCGCACATTGTCCTAGAGGATCAGTGCTGGAGAGGTCCAAGGTATCAGATGATGCTGCAAGCAGAAAAGAGATCGCTGGCTATTGTTTAGCAGAACTCGACCTAAACAGTCCACAGACTCGGGCTAGTGAAACTCTGTTGATCAGTTGACCATCGATGGGAGGTGTCGGTGAAATAATTCATTACTTATCGCTCGTGCTCTGCTCCATTTAGTGGTCGGAATCTGGGCGTCCCACGATTTGAGTTGGGATCACACGTTTTCACGATGTTAGTGAGGGTTTTGTTTGAGTCTCCCCAGGATTTCAGTGAAGCGTTCAAAGGTAATTCAACCAGTGCCATGCGATTCCGTAATGTAGGAAAACCCAGGAAAAACTGACACACGCCACTACTAATATCCTGGACCAGCAGGTTTCCACTTCTGCATTCCACTTTACGACGAGAAAGGCGACTTACTGTGGAATTTTCATTTCGAGTGGGGAGTCGGGTGCTTTGAATGAGAAGGCTTCTCATGCTCGTACCTCTCGAGTTGGGACGCCCAGTCTCATGTGTCTCATGCCAGTTAGCCTCCAACACCTCTTAACAACATGTGGGGAATTGAAAGCGATGTGATAGTGTTCCTTCATTGTTTCACGGAGAAACTGAGTTGAAGATCCATTACCTGAATTTTTATTTTTGTGTTTTTGATAATGTAGTAATACTATCCTAAAATCTTACACGTGTACGTATAATATTCACCCACACAAAACTCAACTGGGGACGTATAGCAGTCTGGGGCCATCTGTTCACTCGTAACATAGCATCATGTCGCAAGCCTCTGTAATCTCCTTCCTTTGTGAACTTTCATTGATTGGATACAGGGACGTCATGCCCATCATTGATCACTCTGACAGCACACTACCTTACCTATGAAAGATATCTACATTCTGCATGACTCCTTTTGTTTAATTTGTATTGACACGCATTTCTTCGTTCGTCTTTTCCAGAGGGCGTTACGTGTATTTTGCCGAGAGAAGGTTGTTGGCGGAATTTCTGTGAAGGAGCACTTTGAGATAAACGTCGTCCCATTAACAATTGGTAAGTGCCAAATGTGACGACTTATTTGTTATGTCAGATGAGCAGTGGGAGGAAGCTTGGGAGACCTCTGCCGCGGCTTACTGGGTTCCTTCCAAACCTCAGGGAGGACGGAAAGTCCAAACTGTCTTGTCCTGGGAGGAGGAAAAGGCGTAAGTGCCATCGAAATATGGGGCGGGCCAGCGGCCATTCTGGCCTTAAGGGTTGTTGGGCCCAAACATGGTACCACAGTAAAGCACAGCCTGTGGCCTTGCGCTGGTGCATTATGGGTTAGGGCCACGACAGGTGGCTGCCCTCCCAGGGCAAGGCAGGTAGAATGGAGGAATCCAACTCCCCCCAGGGCAAGGCTTGAAAACGCTGGGAAATGCGCTTGCCCTACAGACTTCATGGTGGTTGTGGAGTCGCTGGAGGATAGTTCTCCCATCCCGAATTTCGTTTTTAAACTGCAGAGTCTGAGAGTGGTGTGGCCACCTGGTCTGTACCCAGGCATCCCCATATGCAGAATCGTAACTGTCAATGGCAAGGACTGAGTAATCAATTTTATGTCGTGTCAAAACGAAAGTATGTAACAAACATGTAATCTGTTCCTGCTTATATTCCTTTTGTCTGTCTTGATGCATAGATCTTGGAGCTCCAGACACTTCAATTATTCTCCCATGACTTCGTAAATCTGTGTCCTCTCCTGTGTATCTGTAAGCTTCTAGAGAAACGTTGGTCTACCTTAAACGTTCTTAACTTCTTCTGTATGACGAATAACTGTGGCTTGGAAGTGCAGAGGGAGTGGTACTACTGGGAAGGATTGCGGTCTGTCATCGTTGCCAGTGATCCCGACCAATGTGCAGTGATCCTGGAAACGTCCAGTTAGTACCTGGCAGCTGGGATGTTGCGCTAACATGCAAGCCAAGAGACGCAAACATGACTGGATGGATCTTCATATGGCAGTGCCAGAAGTTTGTGAAGTGGAGGCAAATAACATCAGGGTTGCAACATTGACTGTGTCCTGGCTGGCACGGCGTGTGGTGCAAGAAAAGTGCTGAGGAGATGCGTCGGTTGGGTGCGTCAGCAGCCATTCTCTGAGGTCTCTCCATTTGTGTGTTGCTCAGTTTGCATCTAAACTGGTGGTCGTTCTTTCGTTGAACATCCACTTATCCTTCTTTCCTTCCCCGTTCCAAGGAGGCGCAGCTTTTGCTGTATCTTCAGTGGAACCTTCGCTACTTTACAAAAATAATCACTAAGGTCCACGCAGGTTCCACAGCTGAGGAGGTCGTACCGAGAAACTCGATCCCAAAGTACCGCCTCATCTCGAGGACGCCTCTAGCCATCATGCGGTAACGTTGGTAGGACGACACCAAGGAGACCGAGCCGCACTTCTCAGGATTAACCCCCAATCCACACATGCCTAGCTGCTATTACAAACTTGTCTTGGTACTTCCGAGGAGGACGGCATCATCAGCAAAGGCTAATGCACCCACTCGCACACCTGGGGCGAGATTTAACTCTACTTCTTGAGGCATCTTACCCAGCGCAGAATCAATCACCGACCAGCACAGGTCTGTTTCTTTATTTGATGACTGTACCTAAACCCTCGACGAGGATTATATCAGTCATAGAAGTTGCGGTTTCGCTAATATGCAAGAGGCCGGCCCCTGCAGCATCCACCGAACTCAGACCTGTGGAGGTACGGCAGGTATTCGGTCGTTAGCCAGTCTCACCGTAGAGAGCTGTTGCCCAAGTGTTACCGCGCGGAGGTGACCACGTGAGGAATCCCGTACCATCTGGGAGGAGTTCTTAATCTGATTCCCTACCTGATCTTACTGTTTACTTGGGTGGCAAGTTTCAAAAGGACAGATCAACTATGACCACGTTTCTTAGCCATCACCTTCTTTGCGAACTTTGCAAAATGGTTATAGGCTTCCTTTGTAGCAGTCAATGCTGCTAAGTTCGTTTGCCCTCCCAACAACCGTCGCTCACTGTTGTAGAAACTACAGTGGAGCAGCACATGGTTTCTTGTTTCCTCCGCACTGGAGGCACATAACGTGCATAATGGAGAGTCTTTCAGAGAAAAGGAGTGGAGCCGCGCATTGAAGTCACCATGTCCCGTGAGGAACTGGCTCGTCCAGTGGTCTGGCTCAACCCATTTTCTTGAAAGACGTTCACGGATGTTGGGGAAGAACTCATACGTATCACGTCCCTTTGACGAGGATTCCCATCTCGCTTGCCATTTCTCTAGAGCCCATTCATCGATGGCGGCAAGTTTCTGTTCTGTGGTGAGGTCTGCACGGAGTTCAGCCCAAAGCGGGGGAAGCTCCCGTTTCACTCTCCACTTGTCAACCATGCACTCAACGGCCAAATCAACTGGTTACTGACCAGTGATGACCTGGAGTGCTTCTGTTGATACAGTCTTGTAGGCCTTGGTGATCCACAGGAGCGCGGCTCTCTGGGATTGGGCCAATACTCTCTTTTGATTGACTGTTAGTTTGCTACCCCAGACAACGGGGCAGTAGCCAATCACACCTAAATAGATGGCCTTATACATGAGAATAGTGTCATGGTAACAGACACCCCAGTGGCCTTAGTAATGGCACGCAGTGAGGCAAACCTTGCAATGGTAGTGCCTTTAAGGGACTGGAGGTGTTGGTTGAAACCCCACCTCTCACCTATATTCACTCCTAAATACTTGACGTGCTTTTCAAGAAGGAGCCTGTGGCCGCCAAAGTGTATTGTGGGTGGATTATTCACTTTCCCCTTCAAGAGGATTAGCTGGGTTTTTTCCTCAGCCACCTGCATCTTGACATGCTCGCACCATTGGTTGACAGTGCGAAGCACGTGGTGGGTTTTTTCTTCAATTTGGCGGACTGACTCTGCAAAGATCAGCACAGTCAAGTCATCCACACAGGCGTACGGCTCGCAGTCAGTCTCCATGAGTTTCCTGAGAAGACCTTCGAAGAAGGCATTCCAGAGTGCTGGTCCTAAGACCGAGCCCTGTGGGCACCCCTTCTCAATCTTTCTCCGGACGGAGACATGCCTGCTTTCGATCGTAGCAGTTCTGTCTGTCAGATAACTTCTGACGAGCGAGTACAGGTTGCAGGGGATTCCCCTACCTTTGAGCTACCGACCAGCACCAAGCAGTATCTCCCACAAATCAAACTTTCACCCACACACAAGGATCACGCGCCAAAAGGAGGTATTTAGGTATCAGTAGGTCTCAAAACGTAACGATCTGAAGAAAACTCAATTTTTTTGTACACAATTGCAACACCTTTTTGTAGTGGAAAGTAAAAAGGCGATAATTTTACCAAATTCGTATGTACTTAGTGAAAAATAAATTATATTAGTAGCTAGAACGAAAAAAGCAAATCTAAGTGAGGCTGAGGAAAGTTGAGTGATGCGTTGAGTCAAATATTTATTTATGAATTCATCAGACCTGCTAAGGCTCATCTAATAACATGAGCACATGGTAATAGTAACTGGATATATTTTTTTTATATTATCGCCAATAACGTTTATTTCATGCTTATCAATTATTAAATCTGATATTGTTAAAAACGTTTAATTTTAATTTATTCGAGACAGTAAAATTATTTATTCCTGTTTCTCACACTTTCCTTGTACTCATTGTACTCTAATTAAGTAGTGAGAGGCTCAGTTGGCCCATCCTATAGCTCGAGGTATTACCTAAAAATGGGAAGTAGAATTTCTGCATATACAAGAACTCACTTGAAAAGAATAGCACATTGTGGAAAATGGAACGGAAAGTGCAACACTATAAGTCGTGTTTTGAAGGACAGTGAAATTTTATTTGGTCGCTACGAGAGCCCATTTCCATGTAATACTCATTAGTGTGTCGTAACGTTGCTAAGATGAACACTGCTCAATAAAAAGCATTTGGTGTTATCGAGTTCGGCAGGATATGCCAGCAGGATGGGGCACTGTCTCAGTCTATTTGAAAGGGAGTATCTTTTACGCACTCCCATAAAAAGAAATCGCAGGAGCCAGATCAGGGCTTCTTAAAGACCAGTGATGAAGAGCTGTGTCGCTAGTCGCCTGATGGCTTTTTGTTGAGAAGTGGCCAGCTTAGCAACTTAAAAACAAATAAATTAATTGAGATTACGTATAAATAGGAGCTCGTAGTGATATCTATGGGCAACCAAGCACAACTAACAACTTCCCTTCATTGCTGCGTTCTCCAGTTTCAAAGATGTGTTGTTGTCGAATTCCCCTACACTATGAACGCATTAAAAAAATGAGAATGATATGAATAAATGTGTATTTATAAAAACCGACAATAACCTCAGTGTGACGAGAATGAAGGTTTCCCATGAAAGTAGCGCTTTGCACTATGCAACTGCTGTGATGAGCTCTGTTTTAGTGAGCAAGAGACAGCCGTCAATGTGTGTGGCTTGGTACTTTCCTGGTCCCCACAAACAGCTAACTAGTCTATGGTTTTGCAGGATTGACGAAGAAATTCTACAACAAGATGATCAAATTTTGTTTCTCTGAGAGGGATGGAGATGAAGAATCTGAAGACGGCGAGGGGTCCAAGAAAAGGGCAGTTTATCCAAAAGGGAAAGACACAAATTTTTATGTTCCTATCGAGCGGAAAGATGACGTAGAAAAAATGAAGGTAAGTTCCGCGATCTTTGATCATTTTTTTGGCGTTTGATTGACTGCTAGTTTGCTACCCCAGACAACGGGGCAGTAGCCAATCACGCCTAGGTAGATGGCCTTATACATGAGAATAGTGTCATGGTAACAGACACCCCAGTGGCCTTAGTAATTGCATGCAATGAGGCAAACCTTGCAATGGTAGTGCCTTTAAGGGACTGGAGGTGTTGGTGGTGTTGAAGCCCCACCTCTCACCTATATTCACTCCTAAATACCTGACGTGCTTTTCAAAGAGCCTGTGGCCGCCAAAGCTTATTGAGGGTTGATTAATTACTTTTCCTTTCAAGAGGATTAGCTGGGGTGACGGTGCAGAGCACGTGGTGGGTTTTTTCTTCAATTTGGCGGACTGACTCTGCAAAGATCAGCACAGTCAAGTCATCCACATAGGCGTATGGCTCGCATCAGACTCCATGAGCCTCCTGAGAAGAAATTTGAAGAAGGCATTCCAGAGTGCTGGTCCAAGGACAGAGCCGTGTGGATACCCCTTCTCAATCTTTCTCTGGACAGAGAGGTGCCTGCAGGCACAGGTGTGGCGACTGTGTGGCGACAGGTGTGGCGATTGTAGCAGTTCTATCTGTCAGGTAACTTCTGACGAGCGAGTACAGGTTGAGGGGGATTCCCCTACCTTTAAGCTCATTAAGGAGTGCTGGCCACCAAAGGTTGTCAAACGCCCTGATGTTGATCAGAACTGCTACGACGTACTTAGCCAGTGCCAGCAAGGAAACATGCCGAATTTCGACAATGACATCCTGCGTGGACTTTCCTTTGGTACACCTGTATTGCCTGCCTGTGAGGTTGCAGCCAAAGACTCCTTCGAGGGACTGCAACATCAAGATTTCTAATGTTTTGCCTAATATGGAAAGAAGCCTGAGCAGTCTCCATGATCGCGGGTCTGACTGATTGCAGTCGCCTCCCTTTTGAAGAGCGACAACACGCGGAGACTTCCACTGTGTGGGGAACTGTCCAACCTGAGAACAGTCATTAAATAAATTAAGGAGGCCGCTGGAGATTGTCCGCTCAGCCTTCCTCAACATATTGCTTTCTATTCTATCTGGTCCGGGAGGTTTGTTAGGATTTAAGGTCGCAAGGGCCCTGCCGAGGTCACCTATGGTTCACAATGGGATGTCAGGCTCGTTCGGAGGGTCCATGATCAGCTCCCTTGTTGCCCTCTACGCTTCAGTATCTCGAGCTATTTGGTCGTCAGGAAACGCCTTCTCAAGGAAGGTTTCCAGTGAACTTTCGATGCTGCAGGCCCAGCCTGACTCATTTTGCATCGCAGCTAAGACCTGCTCTACGTTTGCTTTTCCTATGGAGGACTTGTAATGTCTGCACTTAGGAACGGTCCTACACCCTTGAGACTTTACCTTTTCGATTCAGTGACAGAGACAAGACCTGTTTCAATGATACTTATTATAATTTCTTGGTTTTTCAGCTTGACACAATCCCACACCTCCGAGACCCATCCCATACGAATATTAGAAAACGATACGAAACATGACCTGACTACTATGGAACAACGAAAATTGACATTTTCTAAGCAACGTTGGGCAATTGGCACGACGTGAGTGGGTGAACTGTAGTTGTTGTAGTGATACGGAGGCTGCTGCATGGAATGAACGTGGGCCATTTACGGGAACGATAACTTTCCCTACATTGTCCCACGAGTTCCTCTAACTAGTTAAATTTACCTCACTATATTTACTGATATTTCACCGTTTACACCTAGACGCAGTTCTAAACCTCGAAGACCCGCCCTAT
The DNA here is from genome assembly GCA_020466155.1 of Pachypeltis micranthus. NCBI lineage: Eukaryota > Metazoa > Arthropoda > Insecta > Hemiptera > Miridae > Pachypeltis > Pachypeltis micranthus. The sequence goes on from CM035769.1 coordinate 50,354,757, forward strand.
TCGAAATACCTTAGAAACACGACGTAATTGCAGTAAAACTGCTAGAATTTCGTTGTTGGCTAATCTTTTGAACCATTTTTCGCCCACAACAACCTTGGGTTTCAGGCACAACTAGATACTAAATGGAGTTAGGTTGAACGAACAGATTTTGTAGACTATGTTGAAGGGATAATATGCCCTGGACGGCGGACGGACATTGCTAATTTGGAATCCCCATGCCTTGAACCTTCAAAGTGTCACATTTTGAGAGGGAGTTGTTGTAAAGAAATGTTCCTGACCGAAAAGATGAGTGTATTATTCCAAATGAATAATAAATTCAATAAGGAGCAGTTTAATTTGTCTAAGCTTTCTTTGGATAATCTAACTACAGACTCTCACACAGGCCGTGTGTCCATATATGTTTTTTTCGATTCAGTACGTAAAGATCTGACGAAAACCCAACCATTTTTTGTGGCTCTTCAGGTAACAAGAAGTAAAAACAACCTTAAAATCATTTCCGTCGACATTTTTGATAATTTTTGTGCTACTCTTGTCACTTTCCTACGAATGAAAATGGCATATTACGATTATTATGGTATATGGGACAAAATTTATTCAAAATTGTTAGTGCAGTTTTTGAGAGGAAAAAATGCGCTTTTTAATCGCTAATTGCTTTGTATTTTATATTTTTCACTATAACTGTTGTTGTTTTCCTAAAATCGGTATTTTGGCGTTGCGTGTTGATCTACAGGATAAGCATCAAATTTAAGTTGCTTCAGCTGTTCCCTCTCATCCGCGTTCATTCACACACACAATTTTCCCAAACTGTTTTTCGTACCGTGAAGTCTTTGAGGCGTGAAGATTTGAAGGGAACTAAAATTTCGTTTTCAGACGATTAACATAACTTTGCTCGTTACATCATGAGGCTAAGGAAAGTTAAAAAAGGCTCTTTACCAATCAATGACTCAGGCTCCTAGTATGAAGCACCGTGAAAGTAACTGGTGTGTGTTATTTTGTTTCAGGAGAGAGCAGAAAAAAACAAACTGTTCATTTATATCAAAATTCCTGAGGTGCCGGTTCGTTTGAGCTACAAAGGAACTAAGGAGAAAAACATAGAAGACATTAGGGATTTCAGTCTGGTGATTCCAACGTTGGAGTATCACAATGTGACGTGGACGTGGCTCGACCTCCTGCTGGCGATGAAGAGCGACAGTAAAAGGATCATATTGCCTCAGGTAAGTTATTTCAAAAGCAGTAGGGCGAGGAAGTGGATTGGGTTGTGTAATGTTTCCTACTTAGCTGGGTTGTTCAGAGGTTTTCTGTGACGTTCCTCCGAGCAACTTATTTTCAATGCAGTAGAAAAAGAAGTAGTGGCTCCTGTGCCTTCTTATCACAATAGGCTCTGCCCTGAGAGCCCCCTATTCCCGTTTGTGCAAAGTGACTAACAGTGAGCAAGTTTCAGAATATTGAGCATTTCGATCATCGGTAGTTTCCAGGCGTGTGTCCATGGAACTCTCAGAATGCCTCAATCTCCAACAAATATTTGGCACAACACGGCTGACCTGTACACCCTCATCGATTAACCTTGAGTAGGGTCCTCGTAACCATTGAAGCTGCATTATCTGACAGCTACTGTTCTGCATTCAGGGATGGTTTGTGGGAGTTCCGACCTGGTGGCCCCTACCTCCCTCAGACCCTGCAGTTTAGAAACGAGAGAAGGGAATGGGATTCATACTCTCCAGCGACCCCCCGACCACCAAAATATCCGCAGAGCAAGCGCATATTCCAGCAATGTCAGGCGTTGCCCTGGGTAGGAGTTGGATTTCCCAGCGTTTCCCAGGCCTCGCCCTGGAGCAGCAGCCACCTGTTGTGGCCCTAACCCATCATGCACCGGCGCAAGGCCGCAGGCTGTGCATTTCCGTGGTACCATTTTGGTTCAAACAACCCTTAAGGCCTGAATGTTCACTGGCCCACGCCTTCTTTTGATGGCGCTTACCGCTTTTACTTACCCCAGGGTCGGACAGTTTGGGCTTGCTGACCTCCCTGGGGTTAGGAAGGACCCCAGTAAGCTGCAACAGAGGGCCCCATAGCCTCCACCCGCTACTAGGGGGCCCAACCACCGCGCAACCAGTTTTCCGTCCCCTTTGCTTCATCTGACAACTGCTCTCAGCAGGGGGCCCACTTGAACACCCCAGCTTCTCAAACATTATTTCGATATTCGTTTTTAGTTGAGCGGTCAAACAGCTCTAAACTCATTAACACGTTGACGACTGAGATAAATATGAATGAACGAGGACCAAATAATATTATGAAGCGAAAATATTTTAAAATGACCTTGACAAACTTGATGAAGTGCTGAAATCACCACAAACGTTCTACAGTAATAGAAGTTGTGCAAAACGCATCGAAACTAAATTACTAATGAACAAATATCGGTTTTTATGCCTCATGAGACGACAAGTGATCTCAGACTGCAGCTCGATATTGGAACCTTCTGCTTCTGGCCCGTGATGAGCGTGGCGTGGTGAACACAAATATGTGAGATTGAATGAACGTGTTGAGCGTAAAATTTGACTTTCTCGGAAAAATTCATAGTTACGAGGGTACTCCGTGGGGCTAAGAAAAGTAAAAAGGGAAATAGTTGAACCAATTCTCCTGACTAGTTATCAGTTGTTCTATCTGCTAATCCGCCTGCCGTGGTATGAAACCCATGGTGAGCGAAGGAAGGGGTTGGAAAGATCCAGGGAAAAGGGCCGACTTTAGATACAAATTATTAGACTTCTTAATTAATAAATACGCATCAATTTTATTATTGTATGTCGTCCGAATTCATTATTACGTGTGTTCCCTTCTCAAGGCGATCAAGCAGAAGCTACAAATCAAAATCCGATCTGGCAGCGACGAAGGGGCTTCGCCTCAAGAAGAAGACAAGGCCAGGATGCTGTTTGGCAACCGTCTGATGGTAAGGCACATGAGAAAAAACGTATTACTTTAGTGGCTCTAGAGGTCTACAAGAGATCAGTTCGTGCAGAGGGCACAGATCATTTTAAGGTTTAGAAGATCACATTCTTGCTTTCATCACATTGCTGACCAACCAACCATTTCCCTTCTGAGCGTAGTTGTCTGTGGTTCAAGGAATAGTATTGCCAGTGGTGGCTGGCCTGCATTCAACGTGCAGTGAAAATCCGTTCAGTCCTTGAAACCATCAGCCTCTCACCAACTCTCAGCTCATGCAGCCCAATGAGTTGGAATGATAAAATAGCTAAAAAACTGTCTACAGAATGATTTATAGAAAATCTAAACTAAAAAAACTTGCTATATCTTGAACTTAAACAAACGACTGTGATAATAAAAATTACCTTCTTTAAAATGAAATGTCCTACCGCAAAAATTAAAACCGAAATTGTAGGAAAACGAAGTTTTTATTTGTGAAGACTGAAATGTGTATTATTGTTGAACTCTAAACATCCTTTACTTTGATGTGTCGTCAGAAGGTCGTGCTTTTTCTTGTGTGTTAGTCCTGAGATAAGGCGCAGCGTTCCAGACAGATGTGTTTTATGGTAATTTTTGGACTGAATGAGCAAAATTAAACGGACTATCGCCTGTTTCCACTAAATGGATTTCGGCTGTTAGGTCATCAGCATTAACTAATTGCAATTGATTAGGTTGCAAAGAGAGAACATTTGACATATTAAAGACCATCCTGTTGAGACTCGAATAACAGTACCTAACCACCTCCCGCCGCCAAAATGGGTTTCACCAGATTGGATTAAGCTCTAGCCCAGATCAAGTGTTAACCCCAAAAAATTGGGCAGTTAGGTCTTGTTAGCTCTTATCTGTCTTCATCATATCCCGATATTTGTCCGCCATTACCGTGCTCCGTTGAGTATTCTCTTATGTTATTGTGACTATAGGCCTCCAAAGGCCTGGCTCGTTTCTCCATTTGGTTGGTGTGCTCGGACCTTAGGGCCTCGTCCTACGCCCGGTACCATTACTACCGAGCCGTGTTTGTTCCAGTGGTGCAGTATCCCACACTCCACGACCGGCACCTGGCCCACAGTCCAGTGGGACATCCTGCTGGCCCTCTAGCCAGCATACAGCACCACGTCCCACCTGGCCCTGGCTGGGGTGCCCCTTGGTTTAGTCCGGTCCTGCATCATGCGGAACTGTACAGCTGAGTACTGTGGGCCCTTCCAGGCCCTCCTCCCCTCGCTCGAGCAGGAGATTTCCATGGAGCAGAGGCTCAATCTCGCACAGGAGGCCCTCATTGATAAGTGGCAGGCGTGGTGGGATGAAGGTCCCACAGTGCGGCACCTACATGGCATCCTCCCTTCAATCGAGCGGAGATTGCAGATGGGCTGGTGGCAGCCAACATTCACAGAAGTGCAACTGCTCTCGGGGGATGGAGCCTTTAATAAGCGGCTGCACTTTTTCAGCTGCCGCACCTTCAGTGATTACCCCTGTGGAGGGGCTGAGGAGAGTGCATCGCACGTCCACTTTACCTGCCGCCACGAGAGGGTACGGCTTCCTGCAGCGGGAGGGGTCTTACAGATCCTCTCTAGAAGGGCAAAGGTCTGGAGTCATTGTGCCCCAGTGTGTCAAGGAATAAGGAGACGAAGCCCTAGCCCTGCGCATTTGCCACGCCTGTGCTAGCAGCCGATGACTGCCTTAGCATTGAGCCCCCCCCCCCCCCCCCGGACCAATGAGCCGGCAGGCCAACTCTGGCCTGGCTCATTTCCCCATTGAGGGTGTGAATAATTTACATGTTATGGAATAATAATAATGAACAAAGATGCTGTTTTCCACATTAATGATAATTATGTATGATTGGTTATCATCATCTCACCGGCCGCCTCAAATGAATATGAGAGCGTTCCGACGACTTCGAGTTGTATGAATTTAAATTCTGTTGTGAGAAAAAGTATTATGACCGAAAAACAAGTTGTTGTTCGCGTAAAATGTGTGTTGAGCAGTTTTAGAAAAAACTCAAGACGTCATGTCGCTGTTAGAAAACTCAAACGCAAATGGCTTACCTGGGTGGATTTAACCACCATTCACGTTTACACAACACTTTACGTGACACTTTACTGTAACCTAATTAGTCCACTGCCCTCTCGATATAGCTCAATCGCAGCCTAATCATGACTATTCTAACCACATCCCACAGTGATCTTGGCTAGCGTAGTGGGAACGAAACAAGCTTTCTTAGATTTACTTATCTAGCCATGATCAGTTGGATCACGATCGGTGCTGTTTTGGTGAAAACGGACTTAACTCACCAATATTCAGTCTGGCACAAATTTTACAAGCTGAGGACGGATGATGTTTGGGAAGAAAGTGTGTTCCCTAACAAGAGAAAGCCATGTTATATTATAATTAACATATTTATACTTCATTCGTGAATAATACGTGTATGTACCTATTTCAGCCGGGGGACAGCAAGGGACTGAAAAAGGGCATATTCAAATTCCAAAAATAACAGGTCTGCCCCCACAGCTCCTGAGGAAAAGGATTCGAGGGGTTCAGACTGTACGCACGTTTCTCGTAAATTCGTAGACCACACTCAGGTTCCTGTTTGAGACGTCGACCCGCTCGCTATTTACGTCGCGCTCCGCGAGGGCAACGCGTACTTGTTTGGCTGTGCGTCTAGTTGATTCGTTAGTAGGTAATTAAAGTAATTGTTCGACATTAAATACGTAATTTTATTTATTTCTAATTGTAATTTCGAATAAAACGATTTTAATTAACGAGCGTGTGTTTCCACCTAGTGCCAACTCGTTTCTGACGTCGAACGACTTTAATAATCGTCATAAGGCCAAAATTTGGGCTCTTTGTGACCCTCGTATTTGCGTTTGGTCCGCAACCCGCTGACGATCGTGCTGCTCTTTGGGAACGCAGTCTGTCCATTGAACATCTTGTCTGTCTCTGAAACAACAACGCACGTTGAATTTGAATCAGGAACTAATAAGCGATAAGAGCAGCCACTTTGCTTGAGGGAGAGCGCTCTGCTTGCGTCGTTAAATTACTGCGGAACACTTGTGAGAGACCAAGTGAGAAGCTCTACTCATGAACAGTGAAGACGGGTCTATTTCCTGCTGGTTCGTGATGATCCCATCTTTTTGGGGATCCCCAGCCATGGATGGGCTGTGTGAGGCGTATATAAAGCTGTTCACCAAGTACAGATTAGTTGTTACTAATGACCCCAGGGCTGGGACGACAGTGAAGACCCAGATGGTTGACAAGAGCACAGCTCTACACCTGCTTGATTCCCCTTATCATGTTTTTTTTCTCACAAAACTAGATAATTCAAAGCTAATTACCGCCAGTTACTAGAATTCTGGAATCAGATCAGTTTGCTTCTGCAGCGATGGCACCTAAAGGGGAATACATGATTGATTCATGATCATGCAGGTTGCAGGAGCCCTTACAGCATCGACCAAACTAGGAATTGTGGAGGTTTGGCAGTGTCCTGTTAAAGAGCTGTTGCCCGTGAGTAACCACCATACTTTTTGACTAATCTGGTTCTCCACTTGATCTGATAAATAATGTATCAAAGGTAGAGATCAACTGTGAACATGAAGTTGAGCCCTAACCTTCTACCCAAACTGGATGAAACAGTAGCAGCCAGAGCTGGAGGGTTTGGATGTTCTTCCACCGACAGTCGCTCACTGTTATAGGAACTACAATGGAGGAGCGCGGGATTTCTTCCAGTGTGGAGGCATAAAGATGGGTAGGCTGCAAGTTTTGTTGAGAAAAGAAGTGAAGGCACGTGTTCAAATCAATGTCCTGCAGGTAACTGGTTCGTCCAATGATCTCACTCAATCCATTTTCTCCCAAGATGTTACCAGATGTAAAGTAAACTCGTACAAGTGACGTCCCGCGACTCCCATCTCGCTTGCCACTTATTCATCTAGCGCGATTAGTTTCAGTTCAGCAGAGAGGTCGTCACAGAGTTCAGACTGTAACGCAGAAGCTCCCTTTTCACTTTCCACTTATTCATCACACACTCAGTGGGTAACTGTCCAGTGATCACTGCAGGAACTCTCTTGTAGTGCGGGCCTCAGTGACCCACAAGAGCACAACTGAGACTGGGCCAGTAATTTCTTTTGGTAGGTTCTGTACATTTACGAGGATGCTTATCTAAAGGTCAAAACCAATAAGGGAATATCGGGGGCGCAATGTCACCCTCACAGTGAGAACAATGGCAATAATCTTGGACGAAATTGTAAAAATACGAGAGATAATAGCTAGTTCGAGGGTCAAGCAAAGAATGCAAGATTTAATTGACTAACTTCACACATGCGACTTGGGGAACTAATATGTTTGGGATTTGACTTTCCAATTTCAACAGAAATGAATAAAAGCAAAGTACATTTACCTGGAATGAATCTGACGGGTTCGTGCTGAATGTGTAGATTTGGTGGGAGCTCAATCGTCTTAAACTTATCCAGCGGCAAAGTCGTGTCAACGGGAGTTGTGTAAAACCTCTTCAAGTCCCCTGTTACGAACAGATTTCATTGCAATTTCTAACGAGCTTTTCAGTGAGATGGAGATGCATTTCAAGAACATGCAGTAAAAACACTTTCTAGGTAAAAAGGATTCAAATCACGATCATAACAGTCTGTAACGCTACGGGAATGGAGCAGTTCTCACGGATGCCCTGAGTTTTTTGCAGGATGTTGGTCTTTAGACTGCCAGGCTGAAACTCAGTGAGTGGATGGAGTAGGCCTCATTTTTAACAACACTTAAGCACTTCATTGGACTACCACTCGAGATTCTAATAACATTTGAGAGGAGTTTTTGAGGAAACCAGCGACTACCATACTTCTAACTGATCACACAATGTTCTGCCATGTCAGAACCCTTTGGTCATAAATAAGGTCGGAAGTAGAAGATGGTTGACAATAATATACGACACGACTGACGTGGAAGAGCTGAGATCGTTAGCAAACGAGGGAAGAGAGTGTGCAATAGCCTTCCATTCATGAACAATGTTATCGATAAAGTTTTCAATAAATCAAAAAACAAGTTCCTCCGTCAACAGACTCGCAAAAAGATGACAGAAACTCCTTTGACACGCTAAAGTTTTACCGGGAAATGTTCGATTTGGCCTCACCTGCTCGATCTATACGACGTCAGGTGAACTAAAGTAGTTTTCACGTTTACCGCTAGAGTTGCAATGGAAAGTTGAGTCGCGCTCGAATTTGAACAATCTGAACTCGGAAATTAACGATTCAGTCAGCCAACCTGGTTCCTGAACGACCATAACTGAACTCGAGATTGTTTGCCTCTACCTGCACCTGCTGAACTTGCCTCTCAATGATTGCTTGATCATGAGCCAACTAGGACTGTTTACTCAGTACTTCACCGGGTCTAAGCAATTTCAACTGGACCTCTTTCTCATGGATCCTACTGTACAAAGATATCCCGAATCAATCCATCCTCAAGCGTATCAAATCGGCACACACTAACCAAGTTATGCTCTTCATACGTTTCTCCTAGCTCCTGTTTCCTGGAGAAGAAAACATGCTGGCGCTAGGTAATGCTGCTCTGAGGTGCATAGCGAGTATCAAAGAAGCAGTTAAAACCGTTTTCAATAAGTCACTTACCAGCGTTTCATAAGCGCCAAATGACTCGTGAATATTGTAAGCTGCATCTCCAGTGCCATACAACACAACTGCCAACTTTTGCTTATCAGTAGCCCTATCGTAAGCTTCCATAAACCGCCATTTGACCTGTCATCAACGTATTACAGGGAAGGCAGAGACTCTGTTCCAACTAATGATGCCATCACTCACCCGAGATCGATTGTATATAAAACTAACACAGCCTGAGAATGCAAAAACGCCTAAAAAGTTCCTCCACCACTTCACTCCTGTCACCGCGTTTCATTTCTAGTGTCGAAAATGTAAAATAAAACCACCCGAGTAAGACGCTCAATTGTGTTAGCTCCTACATCTATCAAATGACGATAAACAGTTATATCTCAAGGCTCAACCACAACCACCACTTTGTCCAGGCTGTGAAGTGTTTTCTGCAAATGTAGTGGAAGCTCGTGTCTGAACCCAATATAATAACCCAGCAAATTATTACACAACGGTTAATTATTCTCATGAACAGCTTGACCTAGTATTACTGCTCTAATACCCATTCCATTCGATTCAGCATCAAAAAATACTAGTGAACCATACGAAACATGACCTGACTACAATGGATTTATGGAAACTAAATATTTTAATGCGCCTGTAAACGTATGTAGGCATTTATGATCCGATGTAGGGATGTGCGGAGGAAGTGCCAGCCTCATTGGCCCTAACCTTCCTCTGCCCCGCCGGGCAAAAAAAGTCAGGGAAATTGGGACCGGGAACCACGAACCGAGCAAACCCTCGGCAATTGACACGGCGTTGCGAGTCGAGCGGGCAGGTGGTTTTGATGTGATGGGAGGGAGGGAGTACTAACCACAAAACGTTGACCTCCGCTGCAGTTCCCGCGAGTTCTTTCAATTAGTAGACTTTGGCTCACTATAATGACTGTAATTTCACTATATGCAGTTGTACACATCTGATACTCATTCCATTTGACCCAGGATGTAAAAATACCTTGAAAACGATACGAAACACAGCGTATTTGCGATGATACTGCGTTATGTTAATTTTTTTAACCATTTTTTGTCCATAACAACCATGGGCTTCGTCCAATGGGATCGCTGAGATGGCGGGCACAACTAGATACCAAATGGGATTTTTGGGCGAAAGAAAGGATATTTTAGACCACGTTAAAGGCACAAAACGGCCTGGACGGGGGACGGTAGAAGGACATTGCACATTTGGAATCCCCATGTCTTGAAACGTTAAGTATCAAATTTTGAGGGGGGGGTTGTAAAAAATTGTTCGTGACCGAAAACATAGGGTTATTATTCAGAATGAATAATAAACCAAAATGAGACAAAAACCTCAAATTACAAATAAACAAAATAGAGCGTCTTGGGGAGAAAATAAGGATGTAATGATTATATCCTTCACAAGGCTCAACTTACAACAGTAAGTAAAACAGTAGGGTTTTGAATTCTGGAAATTCTAGGGTTGCTTCTAATTTTGAGTTATTTTTTTAGCATTATTAACACATTAAATACGGCATGACGAGGATTCGTGGCCAAAACAGCAGCATGACACCCATTCAAATCATCTCTAAATACACGTTCTCACTCTTCTAAACACGGCACTGAAAACTGACATACGGCTGGGTGGTCTCACAACTTTCAAATCACCTTCCATGGATGAGTAGCTTTGAGAGAGCAAGGTTCGCTTTTGAGTTGTCCCCCACAAGTTTTTGAGTTATTGTTACCTGACCGTCAGTCTGCTGCCTAACCTCCCTCAACGAATATTCCCTGGTTGTTTACGATGTTCATTATTTGTTAGTTTGGTTTCTTCATGGAAATGGAATCAACTAGAAGGGTGAGTTTGACTTCGTACTTTATTCTTCTTTTGGACTATGTTTCCAACGTGTTATTGTAGTCATTCACGCAATGTTGCTTGCATCACTTGGTACTTGTAGGTGTTCACAGACGAAGAGATTCGTTCTCTCCTGGACGATTTGTGTTTGGACAATGAGGACACCATTATCTAAACACAGCAACTTACTTTGTTATGAACCAGTCCACAGCTTAAGCGGGATCTTGTTAGGAAATGGTGAGGTAAACTATTTAAACACCGGACTTGTTTGTGCATCGCGGGACAGAAGCAGGTTGCATCGACGTCCACCTCCCCAAGACCCAACCCGCCGCCTCATGTTCATCTCTGCCGTCGTTGGGTCAACAGTATCCTCACGTGCACACTGTACAATAACTAACATTCGGGTTCTCGGTATCCCATAACACAGATTTGTGGTTAAGTCAGAACTGTTCAACTTCTTCCTTTTACCAGACAACCAAGAGCCAGAAGGACGATTTATTCAACGACGACCATTCTGCACATCGTCACCCACCAACATCACAGTCAGAAATTCCGTTTCTGTCTTTTTTGTTCCCCAGAAAAACTATCGTTTTGTTTCCTTTCTTTTTTTCTAACGCGGACTATTTCATTCATTATCAATTAAATTCGGTTAATTGTGTACATCAACTCTAGAAGACTCGTCTTAATTTCAGTAATTTCATTATATTATATTTTTATCAATTATAATTTCTCATTGTTATTTTCATACTCAGAGTTAGTAATTTATTTTCCACACTAACTCTGCAAACTAGCGAACCGAAAGAAGCATTTATCTTTATCAAATGCCGTTACAGAAGGTTCGAGAGAGATTTTATTGGGGAACAGTTCTCACGACGTGGAAGACTGGTACAGAAAATGTACTACTTGCTCAGGAAGCAATGGATCAAGCCACAAGTTGAGAGCTGAAATGCAGCAATATTTGGTGCCAAAACAACGGCATGACTTGAAAGCACGTCATTTATTAATTGATATATAATTAACTTTCTATTGATCGTAACGGCGCTTTTTAAACATTTTATACATTCTCGCACCTTCCCCTCACAGAAAATAGAAAAAAGTCAATTCCGTTTTCCTGGTACTTTCTGGTTTCCAATGCTTCACATTGAACGGGTTAAACTGCAATTAGGAACGCCACCCTGATATTTTTCGAGTTTATGGAGGGAAATGCACTAAAGTGATGGTGATTTATTGTGTTACTTTCCCAAGGATGAGAATTCCTTAGAACAATTAGGTCTTTCGAAGCTGTCCTCACAAAAGAAGTCGTTTCATGACTACAGATAGTTAGGAACCGATTTAGCTCATACCCCTATTTTGGTGATGCACAGGCTAAATGCGAACTTAGTGTCGATTTGGTTCAATCGTTTTCTCTCAATCTCGTTCTCAGACCATCTTCCCAATGGCGACCTCTAGAAAACTCAAAACCGACAAATTCCAGCCGAACGCATGACATAGTAAACAGTTTTACAGACCTATTTAAGGAGGATGAGGGTGTGAATGAGTACTGAATGCCCTCGAAATGCGAAACTTACCGAAACTATTGACTTCGTGGAGAATAGAATTGGGTACAGTGTGATTAAAGGCCTCGTAACACGAATCTAGAAGCGCGAATTTTTGCTCGGGTCGAATAGAAGCGGAATCATCTGTTGGTGGAGTGCCAACGACAGTAGCGTAAAGAGACTCCAAGGTCGTCTCGACATCTTCAGGAGGAGTGTAGTCGAGAGTGCATCTCAAAAACCTGCAAAAAGAAACGCTAGTAACATATGCATCATAAACGGCCACCAATTGACGTCCTCCCAGTAGGGCGCCATTGTATTTGTTTGCAACCTAGCTTGGACCCATCTTCCAGTCCTGACTTGAGACCTACGTCTCGTCCTTTAGTACCCTTCCCAACACCTTCAAGAGCAGTCCCCTTTGGAGATAGCTAGTAATGCGTGTACTACAGTTAAGGTAAATAATTGTTGAGTTGTCCTTACCTTCGTTGGTTTTCTATTATATTTTAAGTAATTAAAAAAAATGAATTCTCTGGCACAGCATCGGTCAAAAGAAAGTAATGGCCCTTACCTCTGCAAAAGCCTCTGGGCCCCTCTGCCAACAAAAGGGTCCCAATCATTCAGGCTCACGCCTTGATCCACGTTTTAGGGATTTTCGTCGTTATAAATGAATTATTCATTCCATATGTGTTTAACGGAGCTATAAAAATAATCCAAATAAGTGTAAAGGTGTGTGGTTTGTACGCCAATGTGTGTATTTTGTCAAGTTTACATTTTTGTGTACTTATAATATTAAGCTTATAATATTTCTTGCACATATTATTCAACAATTCTTGGTTATATTCTCCCATTTGCACATATTATTTAACAATTCTTGGTTATATTCTCCCATTTGCAAATCTTTTCAGTTCTACGATAGTACATACGAAAAATAAAGTTTTATCTATTTCCTCGCGCCTAAGTTTTAATTTTAGTCTTCATAAAAGAAAAATGTTTTTTTTTCGAAATGATTTTTAGTTTTTAACTTATCCTTTGTTTTTTGTGTAGGTAAGCAAAACAAAAATGAAAAAACAAACTCAAGAAATTTCACTATTGCTTGTTTCTTCTAAATGACCGTGAATGTCGGTGTCAAATTTAGAATTCCAATTTTGGGAAGAATTTATAATAAATAAATCATTTTAGCAACATTTAATACATTTTGTAGAATTAAAGCGATGAAACAGTCACTTTCACTTCCAGTCCTGGGGTAGAAGAGGTAAAATTAGGCTCGGGTTGAATGTGTAATGAGGTTAATTCAACTTGTACATATCGAACCCCAGGGGAACCATATTGGATTAGACTGAGAGGGGAAGGTATTTCTCACACGTTACGGGATGTTGATGCTGTGATCACAGCTAGGGCCCGAGAGAGAACATTCTGTCCTCGACCAGGTGATGCAACGGATCACTCAGAAGATGATAACAGATGGGCCTGTGCATTGCAGCCTCTCGCACAAAGGGAAGCGTCGATATGTGCCAGGAGCCAATCTTCACTTCCCAGTTTCATTTAATACGTATTTCTGCGCGTTTATACGTTATTTTCGTTAATACTTTTCGTTCAGAACCTTATGCTGAAACATTGAGTTCCAACCTGGATTCGTTCTTTCTTTTACACTATGTAGCTACCCTCCAACGTAATAGAAAAGATTACAACAAAAAATGGAAAGGTGATGGCCAACAGAGTGGTATAAAATGAGAATAAGTTTGTCGTGGACAGCATTTTGCATAATACAAAGCCAGAGAATCACAAGAACTTTCTGAGAATGAACAATTTACATCGTAACTAGGGGAAAGATTAATCAAAACGCCGCTAGACGCTCAATCGCCCTCTTCAGTCGCTCGTTTAAATTCACATTTCTATCAATCTCCTTCAGTCATTGACGTAAACACGCTTTCAGACGCTCAATCATGACTCTCTCAGTCGATCACTCAACCACTTTTCATCAAAATACTTACCATCTAGAGCCTCATTTAGTCCCATACAAGGTTCAAGAGTTTATTCTGTAGTACTAACCCTCGCGATGCAAGAGAATCTTCCACACTTTTCAGTTTCCTAGTTTCCGGCACGGGGAATTTTTGGATTTTCTTCGGCTTCACTTTGTTCCTTTTAGCGAGATTTTGAGGTCTGTAGAATCGATGTTGTGCCTTGAAATATAGACAAAACAAACAAAAACGAATTGGTGAAAACCTTGAAATAAAAAATAGGTTCGTGTATTGAGACTCAACTTTCCATAAGGTCCTCGAAAACAAAAGACTCTAGAGTTCAAGCCGTTTTGGGGTTTTTATCGACCAATGCAATAATACTATAGCCCGAGCAAGCGCAAATTAGTTTTAAAACACTTACACTTCCCTTAGCCCTAAGAAGTAGAAAGGAAAGTTAGGTGACCAGCTGAAAAATTAAAAAATAGAGTTTTCGTCACACTCTGAGGTTTCAAGGGCTACCAAGTCTGAAAAATACTATGTGGGAAAATGGCTTGTCAGCTCGCGATTGGCAGGTGAACACTGTTATATTCAAGAAATGACATTTAGTTGTTGTTGGCAGCTGTTCAGAAAACGCCTTAATCAGTGTCCAAGGATCATGAATAGTTTGATGAGAAGGCGAGGAAGGTTTTGTTTCGTGCATAGACCTTGACGCTATTTTTCCAACCCAACAGGATTGCGCCTTGAGCTCAACCAACAAGAGACGAACTTGAACATGATTGTAGAAGGAAAATGAGCGTGTTCCATTGTGGTAATACAAAAGATGTGGCTCTTCAGTCTGATAGTCAAGAAGTAGGGCTTCCAACACTATCTCGTGACAACCGTCGCATTATAAAGCGATACGTAAACCAAACAGGGGTTCCATATGGAGAGATTGCCAACCGTTGTCAGTCAAACAAACACAACCCTCCAGAGACGTGCAATCCTTAATGTTCCCATGCAGCGCAAGAGCAGCAACCTACCACTGACCCTTTCTAGACAAGACAAGTGAATGAAGAGCACCCCCTTGCTTCTTGAATGACTTTGTGTGAGAGTGAGAAGTATTTTTTGCCCCCCACTATTCTGTTCAAGTTCTCATCTATTTTATTTTTACTAGCCAGCTATATAGGGAGGGGAGAATTGCTATATGCAAGGAACTACGCTAAGCTAAGCTTTGTTGGCAGCCCTGGTGCATTATCCTTTTTCTTTCTGTTATTCTTGTCACATATTGTTCCAGTCTCTACTAATTACACCCCGCAACGTCATTTTAATCTGTCATCTTTTCCCCATTGCCGTCCTATATAATAAACACGAAAATGAAGGTTCACACAAAATAATGAGAGCAGCACAATAAATTATCATTAAGTTTGGTGAAAGTCGATTTTATTTTTTTAAATCCACTAGCAAAACTCGTGCTAGCAGTGCAACAAGCTACCTTCTCCTTGGGAGTTTAATAATAAGGGGGACCCTCAGAAACTCTGGAACCCTAACTACTGTCCAATGTTGCTCTGATAGCCAGTGAACTGTAAACATGAACCTTCTCATATACATCAGGTTGACAGTCCATAGAAAACCTTAACAGAGGTTACTAAATAAAAGTCGTTATATATAGATAAGCAGCTCAATAAATTTTGGATCTTTGAACTCTTGCAATTAGTGCATACATCGCCTTAGAAGTTCTACCAAATTCAGAAACTAAAAGCCTGTATCAGAATCAACTTTTATTTTGTTCTCCCTCTTCGGCAGATCATTTTATTTCTGCTCCTATCTTGTGCGTTGGGAATGAATGAGGGGGTGTGGGTGTTCAAGTTCAAGAGTGTGATACCATTTATGAGGGGATCGCAATGCTCAGGAGCTGCTGACAGGTAGAACTAACGGCGATCCCAAGTTTCCAAGTTACCTCGGGATATGAAACGTTGTCCTTAACCATTAGATCATCGGCCAACTTCAGCAAGAGCCAGGCCATACATTGACATCAGACCAATGCTGGAGTAACCTTGTCAACTACAGGCAGCACAAAAAAGCTTATATCAGCGCTCTGGCAAAAACGTGTAGAAGCACTTCATCATCTCCATTGAACTGCTCAAGAAGCACCGAAGGAATAGAATGGGGATTATCGGGCCCTGTAATTAGGATCGGAATAGCATTCAACAGAATTAATATTTATGGACGGTACAGCCAAGCGGCGAACACTGTCTCATTGCCACTTCAAGTTGCCGTTTTATTATTGTGATAGGCCTGAAACACCTTCACCCTACAACAAACATCGGGATTAAATAACAAACTTAAAACAAATGCACAGTGATAACGACGACAATCAATCGGCCGACTAATTTCATATATTTCTTACTCGCTAACAAAATTATGACGACGTAAATTCGCAAATCGGATTTTCCCGCAACTAACCAAGAATAAGCTGACGACTGGCCCCGGGCCGGTGTTTTGATTACTATTTAACAGCCCACGTTTTATCAGCGCCGCCATTTCACTTGATTAGAACAAACTCAGGAAGAAGAGCAGACGTGACTCGAAGGTGAACCACTTGTAGCGCTGACGCCGGTTTCTTGTCGAGCACTAAACGTCCGGTTTTACCCGAATTGGTCCGAACTTATACGAACGGTTTGGGACATTTAGCGCTTCGCAGCGGAAAAAGATACAAGTTATTGTACCGAACATTTCTAAATCTTATGACTTCATTTGCTATTGTACACGGATGACACACACCGCTACAACTAATGACAGGAGAAGGGACTCAGAGTCAACTTAAACAAAATAGATTTCAACGATGTCACGAGGAAACGAAAACATGGAAACTGTGTGAGTGCGTTACGAATTCATGGGGCACACCTTCGACAATAAATGGTGCGGAGACACACACACCTTTCCTCTGCCCCTGTAAATTCTATGACATGTTATATATACTGGCGCTGTAGCTTCGTCCCCGCCCACTCTCGGTGTGGTAGGTTGAATAAAATATAAGCCATAAATATAATCGTTAAAAACAAAGTTTAACTGTTCCTGCTACTTTCGCAATTTATTTTTGTCATAGTTCATTTGAACTTGGCTAAACATAAATTGGCGTTATATTGGAAAAGTAGTGGAAGTGTATACATTTCCAACATGCAGTTTTCAATGTAATTTCGTATCGCTCTGTCCTTATGAACCTACTAAAACTCATGATGTTCTATGTTGAAACTATTGATGCAGAACCACCCGATTTTGTCTGTATGCCTCTAGTCAAATCACAACCTTTATAATGATTAACATGTGGATAATTTATCAGACGGTTAAAATGATTTTGTTTTCTGAAGATTTGAGCTTAAAGTGTCAGAATTGCAGGGAAACACTGCGGAAAAGATGGCAGTTCGAGGGAGGTTTGCTAATTATTTGATACCTATTATTATATTTTCATCGTGCAGGTAGCTTATTGACTGATTAACAACATGAAATTCTCTCAAATAGAGGTTTCTGAACGAAGGAGACTGAAGGATAAATGTGGCCATTGGGGGTATTGATTATTATAATTTAGATCAAGGGTCAAAGCAAGGAAAAATGTTTCTTGAGAATAGATGGGCAATAACAGAGGACACATAGATGTTGATGTACAAGAAATATCCGGTCTCTGTATACACTTTCGAATACAATGGTTCCTTTCTTTGTGATGGTAATCTCTTACCCATTTTGGCCTCCATACCTTTTGACTCCCCTCAGTTATACCTCAACTTTCTTTTCACCTTCTCTCATCTCGCTTTCCGCCCTTGAGTTTTTTCTTTAGTTTTAGTTGCAATGGAAAATGGTTACTTCTTTCAATTTGATGCTTTCTCTTCTATTGTATTGCACTTTGCTTCTTTTTGTATATTATTTTCATCCCGTATCGATGCTAAATAAATAATAATTTTGCTAATGGATCAAATGTGGGAGCTATGTCATGTTTGTAAATTCTTTTCTTTCATGCAGTCTCTTCGTTCCAGAATTATTTATTATTTAGTTTATTTAGAATTATTTATTATTGAGTTTAGTATTTATTATTAGGTAGTTTAATCTACAAATGCCTAGCTTCAGTGGCTGAGAGAGTAGTGGGGTGGCTCTAGCTGTGAAGAGAAGACTGAGGGGGAGGTCCGACTCACAATCCTCATGTACAATTCCACTTACTTATTGGGCCCCATTGTTTAGGGTAGAAAACTCTCAGTCAATCCAGGAGAATACTGACACGATCTCAGAGAGCTGTACTCTTGTGGATAACCAAGGTCAACAAGACAGCTTCTTCTGGAGCTTCTCTAGAGGTCACTGGCCAGTGAATGGTTGAATGTATCGTGGACAAGAGGAGAGTGAAAAGAGAGCTTTCTCAGCTGTGAGCCAAACTATGTATAGACCTCCGCACTGAACGAAAATACCCCGTACTACATGAATGGGCATTACACACATTTGAATTCTCATCAAAAGAACGTGACACATGTGCGGGTTTCCCCAACATTTGTGAATGTGGTAGAAAAAAGGAGGTTGGCCAAACCTTCCAACTTTGACTGCTACTAAGCATCATTATAACATTTAGCCCAGTTTGTGAAGGAGGTGGCTGCAGTTGATCCCCTTCGCCACCAAAGTAAATAGTTAGATCAAGTCGAAAACCGCGTTAGGATCTCTTTCCACATGGGTCATACCTCCACACAGAAAACAGTGCTCAATGGCTAAATGACAACCTGCCATACATCCACAGTCTGGGTTCAGTGAATGCTGAGCTAGTATCTGGGCCTTAGCTTATCAAACTGCAACCACGACTACTTTCGACTGACATACCTTTCTTATGAGTGTTAAGGAACAGTCATATTGATAGGATACCGACCTAAGGGAAGTCCACCATTTAGTGCGAACGCCCACCCGGGGAGAACCACACTCTAGTAACAAAGTTATGCTCATATAAACATGTTGGGTAAATGTATGAGAAAGAGTGCCGAACGATTATCGTGGGACGATGATTATAGCTGCTGGACGATCAGAAGAGTCGCTCTAATTTGAAATTGGGCGGGACATGAGACGGCCGTCGGTTAGCGGCAGAACGGTGGGAGCCTCGATGGCGGCCGCTAGGTTCGCTCTCATCGGCTCGTCTCCCTCGGGAAATTGTTCACGTCTTGCCGTCGTCTACGCTTACCACGTGATCAATATTGACCAATAGAATGCGCCGTAAGGCTGCGCTTCTTCCCTCCGCCATTTTAGTCGCCATTGAAGGCTCTACCCATCCGAATGGGATTTTACTAAACAAGTTAAGTTTTCGGAAAGTGGGTTGTTGTTTCTGTTATTTTTCCCGATAAAGTGTTGAAAGTGGCGCCGAGAAGCGACTGAAAATGGATACAGCATGACGAACCCAATCAATCAAACCAACGGAGCCAGTTTGGAGGATTGTCACACCAATTTCTTTGCTCTGGTAAGCTACACAGTCGCTTTCTTTACCCGATTCCTCTGGAAAGGTGCCTTACGGACTTACCCGATCTCCGTCTTTCGCCCTTTCGAACGGCTCGTTCCGCCAAATTTATTTCCCTCCGTCCTCCGCAATTTCGACTCAAGAAATCGTTTATTGATGCAATTTACGTAATTTCACGTCGTCGTTTTGCCTTTGGCGTTCGTGAAATTTGATGTGTTAACAAGTTACCTTCACAAATCACATCTTTACCGTTCTCTCTTTTTATTACTTCTCAATCCCTTATTGTTGTATTTGCTTCGTTTAGTTGCCAAACAAACGGGCACCGAACAAACGTTGCGAGCCGAACAGCCTTGAGCTCCAGATTCTTCGGATTGTGAAACCTTCTGCTTTTTTTTCGCGTTGAAATCCGAATTGCTTCGTCGCGTTTTATTTCGTATCGAATCGTTGTCAATATGATCCGTACGAGTGGACGAATGTGACAACTGTTTTGAGCCTCCGAAGAGGCAATTCGTTGTTATGTAGGACACTGCAACAAGGCCGTAGTGGCATTCACTTTTGTAATTCTGTTTTCCCGTTGTTTTCTCCTTCATAACCTCCCTCGAAATTTCCCTTCCCCTCCACCCGTCCCCTTACTCTCCGCCTTTGCGCTTATTTTGTGCGTTTTCCATGTCGCAATTTTGTTCTTCGCGTATTGCGAAGTTTCCCTCGTCTTCTCCTTCGTAGAAAAATTTTCTCTTCACCCCCCCACCCCCGTTCCCCTCTTCTTACATCGTCCGCTCCGTCGTCGACCTTGTTTTCTGTCGATGGAGGGGTGTCCCTACCACCTGCTTTCCTTGTACAGTTATGTTTCTTCCCCGTTTCTGTTGTCGTCCTTCCACACGCCTTTCGTTGTGTCGCCTTTGCGCTGTTTTCTTTTCCGATCTGAATGCCGTTTCTCCCTGTCATTCGGCCTCTTCGTTTTCGTTTTTCCGCCCCAACCCCCCTGCTCCTTCCGTTTCTTTTTCGTTTACGTTCCATCGCTTCCGAATGTTTTCTGACGGAAATCACTTTTCGCTCTGATAAGAATAGACGCTTTTGACGCGTTTTTGTCTCTTTGACGAAATTAATCAGCTGCTATCAGTTTTTACGTTCGTTGTCCCATTGGCGTATTTCATCACGTCCCGTTTGATGACGATTGTGAGGTGCTAGTTGCACCTAATCGTTTCAAATGCATTTGCGTCATAATATGCGCATTAAAATACTTTCGGTAAATTGACTCGTTGTCGTTGGTTGATACATCTGAAAGCGTCGCCAGAGAATACAATCAAGACGTTCTGGTTCGAGCAAATAGTGAACAAAAATATCCCTATTTACAGCGTTCTTGGAGAGGGTCCATGATATTACGAGGAGCGTATCAATGAATTCCGTATCGATTCACCTGTTGTATTCTCAACCCTTATTATGACGCGGTGTACATTATTCGATGCGCTCTTACGCCAATTTGAGCAAATGCATGTTTCGAGGTATTTTTGAGACAGTTGCACGTGTCACCGCCGCACTTAAAGTACAATTTCTTCAACACTATCGATTATATCGGCGTCAGTTTGGTGCGGAGTTGCCAACGTTTCTTGGTCTGGTGATACAATATAACGCTGTTCTTAATTTTGTTGTTGTGTTTGGTCTTGCTGTGACGTTATCAGTCGCCTGTTGGTATCCTCTTCCTTGGCCTAGTAACGCGATTCAGTGCCAAATTCAACTGGGTGATAACCTCAATTCGTCCTTAGTCACTTGACACGTTTAGGTCGCTACCTCCTGTTGGTATCTGGCTCTATTTAGTGCTGGTTAGAGCAACATTTCGTATTTCAGCGCCTCATATTCATATGAACCCTCACATCGTTTCGTAAGCTGATGGTTGGGTTTCGGGATCCGCTAGTTGCGCAAAATAAGTTTAAATTGTCAGCTTTGTCACATCGTTTATGTTTGATGTTATAGTTAAATGTGGGGCATCTACGTGACCAATTGAGAGGACGTTGGAAGAGTGTGCATCAGACTTTCTGGAACGTTGCGAGAGAGTGGCATCCCAAAACGCTTTATTTTAGGACCAACACATGATATGAGGCGTACCCTTCTCATGATGGAAAGGAAGGACTTTGGGAAAGTAGGGGGAATCATCGCGGGACACTGCAAAATGAACACGTGTATGATATGGGCACAATCGACACCCCTCTGTGCAGGTGGTGTGGTACCGATGTGGAAACTCCCTATCTTTGGTCTTTGGTACTACGTCTCCAAAGGTAGACATCACGGAAGGCTCTTGCAGGGAATACTTGGCAATTCTTAGGATGCTAGGAATCGACCTGTGAGACATCATGAATGGCACAATTAGGGTTCACAAAAAAAATGTGAGGCGTAAATTGGCTTTTGTTGTTACCTGCGTGTTGATTTTCTTCAAAACGATAATGGGAATTTTGTTGATTTTGTGTGTATACTCATATCATAATGGCGAAATGAGGTGAGTTGAGGCCAAAATGGCGAGAAGTGGCGACTTAACCAGATAATTGTTATTTAGTCATGAAAAACATAAATTACAACTCTGCGCTCCTGCCACAGTCGTTTCGAAAAGGTTCACAGATGGCCAATTGATATGCACTGAACCCCATGCGGTGTGTTGGAGATTCTTTCTTCCCTCGCTAGCAAAATTTGCCCTATCTTCAGAGTCCGATTTCCCCTTATCTGAGTTTGGTTCCCCTTCGACATTGTCAACTACTCCGCAGGTTTGGTAGTCCGTCGATAAATGCGGATTAGAGTGGAACTTACCTAGGCCTGGTGTCGAAATTCTATCTACACCTCCCCAACGGCTTTTATTACCTTTTAAACTTACAGGTTCGTCAGTGAGGACTAGAATTCAACCTTCCTCAGCCTAGTGACATCGTTCAGCGTTCGGTTTCGAACAAATAAACTTCGAACTCTCGATTTCCCCTTATCAGAAGCCAAAAATGTCATTTTGAGACCCTCGCACACTGTGTTATTGTGAGGCACTGAATGACCCTCGTCCGCTCCAATGTCATGTTTGTACTGTACCAGTTTTGGTGTTCAATAAGTCGTGCTGTGGACGGAGGTACCTGCTGTACACGATTTAACGCTCCCACGTTCTGAATTGGGTCTGTTCAAGTTCGTTATTGGTGGAGCCGTTTCATCGGACGTTTATGCAAATATGTTAGACGACGTAACCATGGTTTACTGTTCACTGTGCATCCCATTGAATACAAACGAACCACGATTAAAGTAATGTCTTAGAGGCAATGATATAGTGAGGTTATAGTCAAGTAAGGTTATACTTTTGTTGGTCCTATTGCCCTCAAGCTTCCTATCCCCCTCCTATTACGTGACACATGTGGATTTTTTGTCTCGATGAAAAAACTGAATTTTCGTGTCAAAGTTGTCAACAGCACGACCCTGGGTTTTATCTTTTCGTACGCAGAAATCTCGTACGGTATTAGGTTCAGAATTAACCAACAGGATGTCTTGTAGTGAACCACGCATAAAATGCCCAGCTCATCTTGAATCATAATTATTGAATTCACCGACGTGTAACCTGTATGTCAGATGTCTCTCAAATAGATTTTGTCCAATTTGGGTTGTCTACGTAAAACTACTACTTTCCTTCCAGTCACCATGCTGCACTTACTAGACACTACAGGTGACGTGAAGAGTGAAAGAATAAGCAGTGAATGACACGAGGGGGAGAGAACTGCATTGTTCATAGAAAAAAGAACACTCTTTGGTACGGGAAAGTTATGAGTAACGAATAACAACATGGAAAGTGAGAGTCTACGAGGCACACCTATACATCTCTGAGTAGTTAAACTGGAGTGAGCACAGGTGAAAGATGAGTCAGTTCTGGGGGAGAATGGGCATAATGTGGTCGCAGTGAGGGGTGAGAAGTTTAATAATGGTAGAGGGGTGGTGCATGTAAACAATCTGAACTATTGAGATTGTACACTTTCAGTTATGGAAATGCTAATCCTTGTATTCGTAAACAGGAAGTCGAGTCAATGCTCGAACGTTTGGGGGTCCATTAGACACCTTAGTCAAGGTTGGCCATAGCATTTTATATTTAAGGCGTACGCTCGTGTATTCGAATTGTTTATAAACTGTGTGCGAAGATTCGTGCGGAAAACAAACTTCTGATGCAATAAATGAAAGTAAACCTAATCGTAGACGTTCAATAGCCAAACAAAAACAAGAAGCGAGAGCCAAATAACTCGACGTAAGTTTTCACTGTACTTAAGACTGCCCGGCGACGAACTCATAATGTCACTCTCAACTTCTTGTTGACAAATGCCAACTGATTGATTGTGCTAAGGTTTTTGCAGCGGCAAATTCACTAACAGCCGTGTGTTACCTCACTGTTTCAAGTACCTCCATCCATTTCAACGTCATGGTGTTGGTAGTGTTGATCCCCGTGTTTTGTTTCGGGTATACTATACAAGGAATACTATACAATGCATGCAATAATTATGCAACACACCTACCATTGCAATGGTAAGTGTGTTAGTTGCTGATTGGTTGTCAGTGAATAATGTGATTGTTTTGTTACTAGCGTGTTCCTTTAACAGCCGTTAATTGGCCAATGGATGAGCGCTCTGGGATGCCTTAAACTTTTCACGAAGTACATAAGAGGTCGTCACATTGCAACATGTTCACTTTAGTTTGATAATTGTGCTGAGGATGGCTCAGCCGCCGATATCAGTCTAAATTTTATTTAAATTCGTGGAAAAGATAATGACTTCATAATCTCTACACGAGTGATCTAAACCGTATTTTAACGAGCGTATGCGCAACCCGCTCATGATTTACGTATAGATTAACGGCGAGTGGAGGGAACGCCAAATAAGAGAGTCGCTTGCTGCAACTGACACAAACTGACTGACGTTCTGTAGTCATTCAAAATTACTCAAGTGAGACAACTTACTAAACGATCACGAAAGGGGTCTAATCTGAAGCTTTCACGAATTTCAAGGCCAGTTCCGAGTGAAAATTGAGGGATCAGCGGCCGGGGGATTTTTGAAGGGGAATTCAGGTAAGAAAAGGGGGTTTGAGAAGGGTTGTTGAGCCGGTGTAAATTCCCCGGGTCGAGGTTGAGCAAAGGATGAACAGTTTGCCTGTCAGTCAAAGATGAGTGACTCGTGAGTAACTTGAAGCTCCAAATAAGAAAACAGGGGGTTGACTAGAAAATTCGTACATTACGTATTAACTTCTCGTGAGAGTCTGTACTGTCCAAATTATCCTTCAATGCAGCGGTTCCTTGTAACTTTTTCCGGAGTGCATTATTTCCAGTTCGCCCACATAACGCATTTTATCGCCTAACCAAGTACTCTGCTAATTTCTGCATATTATAGTTTAACATTGTTTAGGTAGGGGTACAATTGGAGGTGAGGAGTGGAGCCGAAATGAGCGCGGGCCTCCGGAGAACCAGATTTGTTTCAGCTTCACACATGTACTTCATTCGAAGATTAGCTAGCATTTCGTGAATAATGAGGTGGGACATAGGACTGAGCGCAAGGCGGAATCAAGCACTGGTTCTATTTTGTCTAAGGGATGACGAAACGGCCATGTCCTGTGAGGAATTGGTTTGTCTACTGCTCAACGCCCACCCATTCTCCTCTTAATCTTTGTCAGGAAATTCATACGTGGAATGGCCCTCACTTGTCTTTTATTGAGGTCTGTCCATCCCAGGGCTCCGCTTTGTCGACTGGGATATCTTCACAAGACAAAATAACGTCTTCTTTACCATTAGCACAATTTTACTTTCCTCAGTACGACGAACTAGGAAGGAGCTTCATGAATAACTTTCTTCTTAGACTTGAGCTCTAAAAACATTTGATAAAATGGTCTGTGCCTGTACGCACACATTCACACTCCAGTTCAATTTGGAAGACTGGGTGTTCCATCACTCTCTCGCTCTTGCGCTTGGTTGCTGTACAGGCATTTAGCTGGTCATCGGTCTTTTCAGTTTGAAAACTCTTTTGGTAGTCAAATAAGCTACCTACACAGTAGTTTAGTCTTGTAAGTCAATTAGGAACACCCCAAGGGAGTCTGGAATTCAATTCATTTTTTCGCAGTGTTCTTACTGCAATTTTACAACAATCCAAACAAAGTCCTATAATTTACCTATACGCCAACTTCTTCATAAACCTTGAATAACTAGGGTTAGGTCGTACCATGTTCGTTTATACCTAGAGAAAAACAAATTATATTTGTGGGTAGAGCAATAAAAATCTACAAACGCCGAGGAAAGTTGTGTGACGCCTCGTTATATTTGTAGCTTTGCCGGTATTAATCGTAATCGTGAACATCACAAATGATGAATGTCGAGTCGAGTTGATATTGGCCGAGAAGAATAGTCAAGAGCTGCCCTTGACTTACTTAATCGTGTCCTCTTCTACGTTAGTGTTGACTGTAGCCCAGGGAAGAACCACTTGTTCTTGCAGTGCGTCCTTCAGACACTCGCCCCGTATTATTCGAGGTCTAATTCTTGATTTCCTTCGCCTAGCTCGATTTTCGATTTCATTGCAGTTGTTCTAGCAGTGACATAATTTATTGGTGATTAGATTAAAGTTACCTTGACTCGGTAGTTCTATCATTGTTACAAAATAAGGTCTTCCATTATGTTGTCGGATTTCCCTCATTTGTTATGTGCATTGTTAAAGTTTCCTTTGGGGGAATTGAAATCTTAAAATGTAGGTATTCTTACTTTAGTTTCAGAAGAATCATCTCGTCGTTAGCTTATTTTTCCTGCGTGGGAAATTTTATTTATATCGACTGAATGGGGCATATTCCAACCTCGTAATCGATATGCTCTGATTTGATACGAGTTTTTGTTTGTTCGGGGTGTGGTCGGTAACCTTCGGTGATCTTCGCAGGAGTGCCGTATGGTGGAACTGCTCTTTTTCTTCCTGAATCACGCTAGAAATCCGCAACTTAAGTGATCGGAACGGAACGTACACAGGAGAAACGCAAATGGAAGATATCGAGGGACGATTGTAGTTCCCAATTGTTTTTCTTATGACTACTTGTTGCCCTTCTCGTTCTTCTTGTTGCCCTTCTCATTCTTCTTGATTGAATGTGGTTTAGTTACTAGTTCAGCGATTTTGTAATCCTGTATTTTCAATAATGATACAATCGTTGTTTTCCCGACGTGGAAGCTGAATGTTGATGTGTCACACCTTATTATCCAGAAAAGTTGTTCGGCACGGTTTAGGAAACTCCTCGCCGCTATCGAAAGTAAGAGAAATTGGGCGGAGGAACTCGATGCCCGTGAACCATCGCCACGCCTCGTACAACTGGCTTCCCTCCAGCAGTCTGTATTTTCGAATAACCTTCTTACAAAGAACAAATTGTGAAAGCTCGGGAATCTTCAAACCGATCGAAATTGGAGGCATGTCCTTACCAACGAATGCTATTCCTCATTGCCCTCTGTTTTTGCATTTGCTTCGCCAGCGGTCTCGGTACGAAGTCATTTCTGAAAAAGGTTGCCAGGTAACAACGACTGAGCGTGCTCCAAATGTCTCCTGTGTTGGAGGAAAAAAAAAGCTCTTCTATCACATGTGGCTCTGTCTGTACCCGTTTCAAGGAGTCCGCCCTCTCGGAAATACGAGGACTATTATTTTGTTGAAAACACCATCCTAGTCATCCGTTCCACTTTTATTAGTCCGTATTTCGAGTTTTATTATATTCTTCTGTCCTTATCAACCGATAATAGATTACGTCGCGTTCAGTAGTAAAGCGCATGCGTGTTTCTTTTATAAATTTATCTTAATAGTTGACCAGCGTTATGTTACGATCAAGAAGTGATGCGATGACTTAGAGTTGGTATCATTCGTTCACTGTTCACTTCAATTTTGCTACTTCTATTGCTAGAAAATTGCAGTGACATCCAAATCAACCATGACATTGTCAACTGTAGTGAATCGAACATACATTTTCAATATCACAACTCACGGCACCGGACTGTTCAATTTGTTATACTGCGAGGAATGTGGCGTGAATCCTCGCTTCAGTTGCTTTCAAACATTTCTGGAGTCACGGCGGTTTTGTTTTGTCCGCTGGCATCGACTTCGGCAGCTTCAATGGACTTGCTGTGGAAACTTAAGCCTTTGTGGGCCTGACAGCTACTGGTTCAAAGCCTAATTGATGCTCGACTAGCGTCCATTTCAAGGTTTGTCATTGTTTTCTGTTCCTGCCTACTCAAGGTCAAAGCAGCGGGCTTCCTAAGTTTCCCTCATCTTTCGAACCGACGTTCGTTGCCCTTCTGTTCCCACCTGGCCCGTCCTGTCAGTGAATCTTTCGTCATTCACGATTCTCATGGGAATCCACGCATTTGTGCCTTAGGGTTGGCAATATTAACCACGGCTTTACGACTAGGCAACGACCCAAGTCGTAATTTTTTGAGACGAAGTGGTAGTTAACTCGGTTCTGCTTAATCGGGCAATTGACTCCAATGAAATAAGTGCCGCGATGGTTCGTGTAGTATATTGACTACAATAAGTATCAGTGGCGATCTGCTGTGCCACGGCCTACTCGTCGGTTGATCGCCTCAATGACCCTGATGATCTCTTTCGATAAAATGGTATTGCTCCTAAGTACAGTGCATCAATGATGAGTCACCAGATTTGTGTGTTACGTACGTAATAATTCTCATTGGCAGTTCGCCACCAGGTCAATGGCCCGTTTGCACAACGTGTCGCGTTGTCGTTATGCCAAACATTTAGATTGACATGATGTTCTATTGGTGCAGAGTGTGAGACATCAATTGCTACTCACTAGAGTTGCGATATTTGACACTTATTGGAAGGTCTGTGTGGAATGAACTAAAACTGATCACGCCTTCTTTGAGCCGTTGGTTCATTTTGTAGTCCAAAAATAGTTGAGCTAGCTCTGTATTTTTTCCCCGCGCTTATGTGTACTCAATTATTTCCAAAGGGTAACCAGCTCTAGTAGCCGTTCTTCGATGAGCCGGTTGTGAGCCGTTCCCGTGAAGCCCAGTCCAGAGAACTGACTCGGGATCACAAAGCGAACCAACTTCTGCTAACTATTCGAATTCTCGAATGTGTTTTCTTTGAGACTTGCACTCAGTAAGGTCCGCGGTTCGTTGAAATGTGGAGTAGCATGTTTCTGGTTTAGTACGGGGTTACAAGTGATTCCAAAAAGGGTTACCTTGAGAAATGCTAAAAACAAGGTTACAATGAGTAAGGTTACAAACAAACAATAGCATATGAAATCGTAACAGAGCAACTCTTTAGTATCTCCTCACAGCAGTACATTTGAAACTCTTATTTCTTTGCTCTCTCTTTTTTAATTCAAATTGAAAGCCATAAATACCTCTACAAATCAGTTTGCAATTTTTCAGAGAATGAACGTTGAGCTACAAGAAATATTCAGGCCCCGTAAATATTTACTTGATCATTGTTACCGTTACAAATAGCGTGTGCAGACTCCTAGCGACTACGGGAGCGATTATTTCTTCGTTGGAGGCAATTGCCCGCGACGTTCGCTCTTTTAAATAGAAACCTTCGATTGTTAGTTTGAAAAGGCTGGAACCAAAGAAAAGTGAGAGTTCGTCCAGAGTAGCATGTATAGTAAGCAAATATAGTTTGTTTGACGTTAGATAATGTAATGTTTTGGTTGTGGATTTCTCGTTTGATTGTGATTTATTAAGTCCAAAGTCGTCAATGCCGAGGAATGGTGGAAGACAGGTTGGCATACGATTCGGCTGCGTTGCTACGTACTTCTCCCCGGCTGTTGTTGCTTGTTTTGTTCTGTGATACGAGTGATAAGATTAAGAGACTCGAAGCGTCGTTTAAAGCAGTTGCTGCTTCTAGAGGTACGGCAGCCTGGCGGGGTATGTCTTTATGGTACTGATGCTGTTATTGTATGGATAATTGGTTCCCTATTCCCAAAAGGTACCTTCGTACCTTAGGTCACCTTGTACCTGCTGTGATGTGGAATTCAATTGGCGAGTCCCAAGTACCAGCTAGGAGGGCCCTCATGATGTCCTACTTGAAGGCGAGTCTGAGGACAGCCTTCTCTGCTGGAGACTGTCTAGACTTCTGTGATTATTTAATGAAAGGCTCCGCCGTTTCGTTGCCACAGTGGGAGCTACCCTTTTCTGGTAGACTGTGAGGAGGCTGGTGAGACTTGACAGAATGGTGCACTATTGCCCTTAGCGTCCCTTGTGCACACATTCACTTGCAAATTCGAAGTGGGTTCTGCCTTAGAACGGAAATTCAGTCGTGAAGGAACTGGAAATTAACGAAACGGTTCTTTCAGGTAACAGTACTGCCAGTATTTCTCCTTCGCTTGGCTGTTCCAGTCTTACTGTTAACGTATTGATAAATAACGCCTGCATTACAGGCATGTCCCATTAGTTGGTGTAGATCACATAACATTCTAATCTCCAGATCTGCCTCAACTATCAAGTTCAACTAGGGCTTGACTATTGTTGTTTTTTTTTTTAACTTTAAAGTAGGGCGACAATCACGAAAATATGTCAAGTTTGACGTTATCCTACATCTTCCTCCACTCCCATGGTGTAACAAGCTTTGGCATAACTGAGGTTTGGTGGTCATGATTGAAAACTGAATTGTTCAGAAAAAGAATCGTCTTAAGTATACGTGATCAATTCGCTATGATCCATGTCTGAATAGAATAAGAATCATGAAGATCGTTAAGTAGCGCCCCCCCCCCCACCACGCGTAAGTCAGTATGGTGGGTTTTAAATCTCACTAATCAATTCGGCAAGTGGCTCTTTTATAGGAGGAACTATTGCTTACCTCAGAGGGATGTCCAAAAAAATGTGTATTCTTGAACTCCATCGGAATATTTTTGTCGAACCAAGTGATAAATGATGTATTTACTTCGTTGTTGTCGTTGTCTCTAAGTGTACGTTCAGTGAACCGTCGTACAAAAAAGTCTCATTGCGTGAACAGCAACCGGCTGGAATTTGCTTGTTGGACTTGACCTAGCGATAAGGATGTCGATATTGCCAGTTATCTACAAATAAGTGAACTTTCCGTCGGTTTACTCTTTTTTTTTTATCGTAAGAAACATATCCGAAGTAAGTAAGGAATTTCGCGCGATTACCAAGCTTTATTCACCATCGGTAAAAGCAAAGAATATGGACCACTCCCTCTGGTAAGGCAATATATCGATATATCACGACCGAGGTCAGGTTATCGATATGCCAGACATCGCTCATAGGCTCTCCCCCACCAACTGCGCCGGTGACGCATATCGATACTTGCAGTCGTAGCGTTCAAGCGAACTATCGATACATGCAGTCGTAGCGTTATGAAGCGGTCGGTCCATGTTCTTTAGTTCACCATCTTCTGCTAAAATATTGAAGATTGCGAATTACTGTTGTGAGAATTGACTTGAGAAAATTTAGTCGATTAAGAAGATCACTGTTGAATGAAGAGGCTCTAGCCTTCGTTGTCTTGAGACCTTCCCGAGTAGGTTCGGTGAATAATCGATTTCGGGCGATGTTAAGTCTGTAATCATAAACCTCCTGTGGCTGCCCATTTTATATTCAACATCCCATAAAGGAATTAGTGAATATCTCGAAATTTCCCATTCTTCAATTCTGCATCACCGCAGCTTGTACAAAACTGCTGAATGCCCAAGTTGGGAGCACCCCTCGGAGGGATACAAGTGCCTGCACATCATAGGAGTTGGGTGGACAGGAATGTGACAACCACTACGAAGTGATATTATGGCGAGCTGTGGATCCTGTATGCCACCTGCCCCTGTTGAAGGAGTTCCTCCCTCATACTCTACCTGTGTCCACTTCTTGATGTATGACCACACTAGCGCCAGGTCCAATCAGGATGTGCCAGCAAGTACTGGTTGGGCCAAGTGGAAGGTGGTTACACTGGTAGGACTGCTCGATGAAAGATGACTTGGAGACTTGAGATTTGCGCGCTCATAAATCTTCCAACTCCATATATTCTTCTGCTATTATGCTGTGCCTGTATAATACTCGTGAAATAGATTACTGTATAGTTATTAGAGGTCAGTAAATTTGATTCTCTCATGTTATATTCTAACTCCTCTTTTTTTATTACAGACGGACCTATGCGGTATAAAATGGCGTAAGCTCGTGTGGGGCGAGTGGGCGGACGTTGGGAGCGAGGTGCTGGATGATCCAGTCCTTTGGTCGTACGTCCAGTGCCTCGCCAATGACATCTTATGTGTATGGAGGCGAGTGAGTGCTCCTCCACAGAGTCGTTCCAACGATGGCTCACTTTTCGACCAACTGGGCCTTGCTGTTCCACCAACTCCTGCCAACCACCCACCACTCGCCCTAGGCACTGCCAAGGAGCTGTGGATTTTTTGGTACGGCGAAGAGCCAGATCTGTCGGGTTGTGTCGCTTCTGATCTTCTCACCAGTGGTAAGTCAATTTTCTCTATACAGTTTATTTATTTTAACGCCTCTTCGACTTCTTAGGAGATTGTTAGTTATCTAGAAATCAACCATTGCGACGCTTCCTTCTTCTGTTCGTTCTTCTTGGTATGTTTTAACAAAACTGGCGGCTAACCTTCAAAATTGGGTTTCAGAATAATAAATCAATCCTTCAACAGTCGAAGTAGAGTTCAACCGGAAGTCACCGAGATGGTTCAACAGGGGCCTGCAAACCCTGTTTAAGTCCTGATATTCCACGGGGATTTGTGTTGTGCTAAGTGACGAGTCAAATAAATTTACACTGTGCAGGTGAATTCGTTATCTGGGAAAGCAAAGGAAGTGTGGGTTCAACAGACGGTTCTTTGAAGCCCTGCGGGGTAGGGAGTCCTTCCAAAGCTTGAAAATAGCTAAAAAGATCTGCTTGCGTTCAATTGTCACTTTATGCCTAGTAATATGGGGCTTGAATGCCTGGTAATGAATAAATCCGAGGTAGTTGATCCTCGTGCCTTTCGTACGCTACAATAATTAACAAGATGCAGATAGTGTTAGAAGTCCAGACAAGGCGCTTGTTGGGTTATATAGATGTCTTCTTGAGAGCCCTCACAGCAGTAGGTTATGTTGCTAGCCTTAAAGGTTTGATTACGCTTTGCGTTGCGTTAATAAGCTTGTTCGTCTACACTGTGACCTAGTCTAGTAACAAATAACTGAGTAGTAAAATGGCCAACTGAGTTCGCGAAGGCCTATTTGGAGTGGGAAAGGGAGTCGTCAAGGTTGGTGTGGTGTGGGGATTTCCGAAAAAGTGGAATGGATGGCAAATCGTCATACGTTTATGCACTGTGGCAGGTTCTCTCCTTCAATGGTTACTGATAATATCATGTAGTCATCTGACGGAACAGTTCATTTTGCTCCTCTGTTGTTCCTGCGATGTGGAAAACTGAGTGAAATAGTTGGGAATTCTCTGACCTAATCACTAAGATGGTGCTACACTTTATTGCTTTGATGTGAAGAAGAATGAGAACTGGTGGGGGACAGAGGTGAGCGCAGATTCCTTAGCTGTTCCGTCATGGAAGCTACTCCATAACGTTTCTGTACTTTGTCTTCTCGTGAAATCACTTATGGGCAGTACATTTCGAGTATTATTTTTATATAGGGCCACGACAATCCAATTGATTCGATTGCGAAGTTTCAGGGTCTATACAACCCCCCTTAGTGTTTTTCCTCTTTGAGACATCTTTTGCTCTCAGCGTTCCACGCCGTACGGATCATACTTTATACTGAATGAACGTACTGATTCCATTTTGTTTTTGCTGCAGATTGTTCTGCTTCCCTTCAGCGCTCTTGATCTAGCTCGAGCTCACTTAACAGTTCATTCGTGAAAGCAGCGTAAGGCGAGAAGTGTATTCATGTTTTGTCCGTCGTAAAGAGAGTTCTAGGAAGTTATATTTGGGTTCAATCGGGAATGTAGTTCCGGACTTGATTAAGTAAGGAAAGCTGTGTGATTTGAGAACACGTGAGTCGAATTAGTTCACCACAAGAATATTTGGTGGTTCGAGTGGTTTCATCTGACCCCATTGACAAGCAGTCAGATACTGAGTCGTGTCAAGTGGTGTGTCAGGAGCCTCACGGGACTAGGCGTCTTCCTTGGGACAAGAAGTTAACTCTCGGCGGAGGGTCGACGACCTTGCGGCGGTAACGCGACGGCTCAGCGCCCTCCTTGAAGCCGCGAATCAAGTGACTGGCGCCCCTCTGCCCCTCCACTCGCTACCTCTTCCTTCTTCGTCAGCTTCACTTCACTTCACTTTACTTCTCTTCTCTTCTCCTTGTTATATTCCCTTTCCGTTTTCTCGCGCTCTCCCCGTCGGTCCCGTTTCGTTCCGTTCGCCTTCTCAAAACGCCTCCCCCATTCAACCGAACGGGCGTCCGGCTCGAGGCAATCACACAACTTCCCTCGCACATTTCCTCCCAACCTTGCCGTTTCTTACTATTTCCGTTATGGAAGATACGAGTTTTACTCTCTGCAGTTGGTTAAAGATCCATACAAGTGGTCTACGTCGAATCTTGACGTTTTGAGGCCTCCTGAATGGGAAGGCCGGAGGTCAGAGCGTGGTTTGTGTGTGAGAGAATACAGATAGCCAGCGGAAGTGGAGCTCGTGGAATATTCTCAGATCACCTCGACATTCCTGCATTGTCCGTGCACGCAGAACAAAATTTAGTTAGTGCCGAAAGTGTGAGCAGTCTTACAAGAAATGTAAAAAACGAACGTTATAAAATTCGCGAGGTCTACTTTTCTTATGCTTTTCGGCTTGTATCTCCTTTCGATTTATATCTAGGTCTATAAATATTTGGGGATACACCACGTTACTAAAAGACACTTCATCAAATCGATCAAGTTCCATTACGGATTTACTATAAAAAGTTCGAAAATACGAAAAATATGGCATGTTTGGCTCATTGAGGCGTTTATTTCTCCATGAGTGCGTGGAATCTTGTTTCACCATGTGCTCGGTATCTCCTTTCCACAAATTGTTGAAGAAATAGGTGTACAGTTTAGGCGTTGTTTAAAGACATCTCAATCGTCAATTTAATGGAAATCCGAGAAAATTGAACTCTTCCGTGAGCGCACATTTTTTGTTACGTTTTATTTTTATTTCATGGGGCAATGTGTAGTAATGATAGTTGAAGACCGGCTGCTTGTGACAGCTGCGTATGTTAAAAGTAAAGTTATTTGTGCATTTCACTCCAGCAAACCTACTTTGTTTTTAGATAACCAAAGGTACGTTTCTTAGAGTCGTGAGTTACTCGCCTCGTAAAAGTAACGCTTGATGCGTCAACGGAGAGTTGGTAATCCATGTGTGTTCAAGGGCCGCTTACTGGTCTTTGCAGTTGGGCCATTCTCCGCCCCGTTATCATTCCTGCTCCCACCGCTTCTTTACAGCTCCTGTTTCCCTGCCTTCTTCTTTTCTTCCACTTCGAAAAACACAAAATTCTACCCTTTCCAGCTAAAAATTATTCCTTTTTTTCTGCCTGTAAACAGTGACTAAAAGAGTGTATTCAAGAGCACCAAATTGATTGCTTCTTATTCTGTATCTGATTTCTTAGGCTCCCTTGTCTGCTGTTACACTTTTGATTTCTTGCTTCATACGCTTGTTTTGGATGGACTTTTCGGAGGGAGTCAACGCACACTGTCAAGCTTTCAGAGTAGAGTTGATCTCTTGTGCATATAATTTGGCAAAGCTCTGGGTATCTCGCTTTTGCAGCCTTTGACGACAACTACATAGGACAGTATGGGTGCACTTCATGAGAAGTTAGGGCTGGTTGTTGTTCCACAATCCACAACTTTTCACAAGAGGCAGGAAAAAAATTATGCGACTGAGGGTTTTTATTGACAACCATACGCGAAGCGGATAGTTATAGTGGCGCTTCTCTTATGTGCTAAACGTTTCAGGGATCAAAAGCTCCTTATTTGTATTCTCGCTCTCTATTCAAAGCGTCATGCCCCTCTCACGTTGCCTTATGTTTTGCTCGTCAAAGGCCGGTAGATGGGACATGTTTTGTTCTGTAGTTTGAGTTGTGGTCTGCTTTACCATTCACCCAACTTAATTTACTAACCCCCCTCCCCCTCCCCGTTAATTAACGTAGTTTTTTGTCTCCTTCAGTTTAGATTAGCCAGTAATCCCAGCCCAGAAGTCTCAATATTTGCAAAATCGGTACCGAAATAAGTAGGTATCGTATTGATCAAGCCTCAAATATTTTTCTGTTTAAAAGCGGCCTAAACCATTTTGATTACATTTTTCGTGTAAGTAGTTCCGATTGACAAGAAAAGTTCATCTATGAGAAAAGTCAGATTATCAACAATTTCCCCGAAAATCGTATTTCGAATGTTTCATCCGTGTAAATTCCACATTTATGAGACAAGCGATCTTTAAAAAATCGTGTTGGTAGTCCGATAAGTGAACTGCGCAATGGCAGGCTCGTAGCGGTTATAAAACAATGACGGATGGACAGCAGACGATATTCCGGAATTCAAATCATTTTCGTTTCTTCGAGGTTTTTTAAGTTGTTCCCCTACAATCTCAGAACGTACCTGCTTCGAAGCAGCTTTATTTCGGGACCTACACCTGAGATTATGTCCAGCCTTCTGACGGTGACTAGGAAGGGCCTAAGGCAGGTAGAGGGAATCGTCACCGGACACAACAAACTGAACAAATATACGTATTTTATGGGTATAAGTGATACCCCTTGTTGTTGGTGGTGTGAGTTGAAGATCCCCTGCCATCTCCCGATTGGGGATCTCCCAGCGACTGGATACATTTTCATAGGTACTCGACTTCCAAGGGCACACAAGAAGGAATATTGTGGCAGCAGGGAGCTTGCTGTGATCCATTTAGATATTAGGACTGGCGCAATGGGACTTAAGGTTGCGGTGCTTTACTTCGAAAGGGGCAGTCAGAGTTCAATAATAATAAATAAAAATTTCTCCCCTGTGGCAGCAGCATCGTGCTGTTGTGTTGCTTAGGCGACTGAAATGGCTATGCCGTATCTTCCTTGGTCTGGGATATCGCGTGCCTGATAGCTGTGATTGATACCACACATAAAGAGCTCACGAAGCTTGACGATCTGAGTTGTAAATGAAGAGAAACGCCCGTCTAGCGCTTAGTGCTTTAGGTAGACGTTTGACCACCTGCTAGTTTGTGTTGGGTTCTAGGGAAAACCGTCATACAAATCTTATCTGTGGTAACTGCCACCTGCGTAGTTCCACAGGTCAGCCTGCTATATCGATGGGACTCTGCCTAGGATTTATCATATTTTTTACTCCCTCCTGTGAGCCACTTGTGTGCGCCGTAGAATTTGAACAACTTCAAAGGCTAAACTAAGAATATTACGCGTGTTTTTGGTTTTCCGTGTTCTGACACGTGACTACTCACGTGGGTCAGCACGGAGTTGTTTCAGTTGTACGCTCTCTTGAGTTAAACATCAGTTTAACCGCTTTCAGCGCCATTTGGGGTCATTCCGTGTAATTGGGATGGGCAGAATTCTCGACCTTGACGGCCTCCCCACGACCACCTGGCGATTCCATGTCGTTCCATTCAGTACTTTTCGACGAAATCGTTCGGTATTTAGGGAATAGATAGAAGACATCTTCGGGGGGAAAGTAGGTTTCTTGATTATCTAATCAGTGGAATGGGTGGGGTGGGTGTGGGGGTAGACTGATGGGGGTGGTGGAACTGAGTCTTTAAGATTAGACGCTCTCGACCGCAGAGGTTGTTTTGGCAACACTGTCCTCCTCTTCCCTTCTTTTGCTTCCTCCCACCCTTCCGCTTGTTCTCTTTCTGTCCGCTCCTTGACTACTTCTCTTCCAGCCGTTTTCAATCCTCGTTCCTGTTATCTGTTTCTCTCTTTACTCTTTCCTCGTCCCCCCACGACTCCTCCTTTTTTAAAAACTTGTCTGGGAGGACTCGTTTCTTATCTCTACCGTGTTTCCCTGGAGCTCCAGCTACCACCACGGTATGTTCCTGTTGAGCCTTCGAACCTCTTCGGAACTTTACCCTTTGTTTCTTTTCGTCGTCTCTTACCGAATAATTGCGTAGTTTTATCGTATAGGTTGTCGAGTGATGGTGTGGGGGGGGGGGTGAGATGGTCCTCGTTTCCGTTCGGGGGTTATGCGATTGTTTGGAAATTTAGTTCACGAAGGGGGTGCCATTGTGGGTGGGGGGTTCTCCACCCCGCCAGTTGGGCTGCTGCCGTCCCACCGCCCGCCCCCCCTGATATTGATCGGTTCTCTCGTTTAGGGAGCCGCTCCGCTCTCCCGTGATTCTCACAGCTGGCAACCTCCTTAGCCACCCCCCTTATCCTTCCTACTCCCTCTCTTTACCTAAACCGTCACCACCTTACGCCTCGGGTCCATTGTTGCCAGCGCGAAAAATCTCAATTTCCTCTCGTTTAGTTAATCCCTCTCCCTTTCGAACCTCGTCCTCCCCCGTCAAATGTTGTTGTTGTTGTTAATTAATCCTCTTCAACGACAAGGTTTTCCGTCCAGCGGCTAGACATTTGTGCGATTTAGTTGGTCACGACCTCGTTTCCTCGTGGGGTAGTGAGCGTCCCCACTGCCGCCCAACGATTATACCACTCTCTCGTTCTCAATGACCATGAACGAGAAGCTTGAGTCGAAAGCAGTCGATTCATGGGGGGAAGTTCTATTTTATTTCCTACTATTCAGTAAAGTAGTGGTAAGGGTTGACGGGAGCGAATTATGAAAGTAGTGGACAACCTAAAGTTTAAAAAGGATCCGGAGCCACACGCGTGATGAATCAATTTTCGTGTTTGATCATGAACCGAACTGAATAGATGAGAATGGCCTCTAGACATCGTCACATCAGATTTGCATCGATCACTGCCAGTTAGTGTTAACAACTCCACTGTTGATAGGTGAAATCATTCGAGACATGCAGGACCAACTGTGGTACTGCAGGCAGTTTAGAATATGGAGGGCAATTGAATTGGATAAACCTAATTTCGTCTAGTCAAAATCACTGGAGAATGGCTGGGTAGGAAGGAACGTTAAATAGTATACTTATGTACTGCCCAGATAAAAAAGGTGGAGGTTTTCTATGGGTGTGTACGGATCAAGTTTGTGTAGTGTATTAAGTAGCAGAAAATAAATTGGCGCACCTCGAAACGTTGTGTCCTTGTAGAATAATTTGGTGCACAAGGGCCTAGAGCATTAGTTCCTCGTACCTTTCGCTGTTCTATAATTTTTGAGGGGGAAATCGATCATTTTCTTGATCCAAACTCAACTCAAAAGTTTGATGTTCAACTAGCAGATCGAGACATCAAAACGAGATTCTGAGCAGTATCAGTTCAAAACTAACACCTACAATAGTGGGTCACTCATCAAGTATACAATTTTTTCTCGTTCGCAACAATGTTGACTAAATTTTCGCGTGAACAAGCTCCAAAAATCCATAACAGTCCTAAGCACTGGTTATTCAATTAAGGCGGTCACAAATTATGAAACAGCCCAATAAATTCCGAAACCTTAACTCTCAGACCGCAGGTGTACTGTTTTTCTTCAGCATAAGCGTCACATTGAAACCGTCTTTGAGTTGCGGCCCGTTGTTTTGGGTTCCTCCTTCTCATTTGTGCTGTACATGTTTTGTTAAGAGAGCTTCGATCTGCGAAGTACGTAGTCCCTTATATTTTAATCTGGTGTGAATTCCTGAGAGCCAGCCAGGATGAATGAAAAAAACTTTCTCTAGGGCGACGTTTCGCTTAATTTATTAAGCATCATCAGGGTTACAGTAAATTATGAGAAAATTATACAGAAACAGTGAACTGAATTAATTTGGTTTCTGCGTGATTTTCTCATGTAATCTAATTGTCTGCTGGAACGCCCTATAGCCCTGATGATGCTTAATAAATTAAGCGAAACGTCGCCCTAGAGAAAGTTTTTTTCATTCATCCTGACTGACTCGCAAGAATTCACACCAGAGTAAACTACTATAGTCAGTAACGACCCCACATCACACTTATATTTTAAGATAGTTTCTGAAAAGCGGGCAGTTGGCCCCCACCTAGTGGCTTATTAACAACAAAATTCTACAACGGGAATATTATTTTACCACGTTTTTCCTCCGCCTGTGAGTATCGTGACATTATTATGTACCTACATAACGTTTAAAAGTAAAATACCCTAAACTAGTTACCTTCTATTATATCCATAGGATGAATAATCCCCCAAAATTCCATTCGATTAGTTTGTGTGTTTGTAAACAGCTCCAAATGACCCTACAACGCCGATAAATTCTCAATGCGCGAGGAAATGATGAGAGCAACACAATAAATTACCGAACATTTCGATGAAATCAATTTAGCGCACTTGTTTTCTTTATAAAATCCGCTCGAATGTTACTAGAATATTCACAAATGCGAGCTGCCCCGCAAATTACGGAATTTCGACCGTTTCACCTGCTACTGTTTCTCGCAGTTTTTACCTGATAATTCCGAAACATCTTATTTAAAAATTCGTGTTTTCAGCCTCATTAATTCTCTGTGAAGACTGCTCGATAATGGTCGTGGCACAAGTAGGAGCATCACAATAAATTCCAATGAAGTTATGCTTGATACAGTTCAAATGAAAGGAATTAGTTGCCAAAGCCACTGGAAACCACTGAATGTATGTGGAGCTAAGGGAAGTTGTGTGATGCGTCGCACCTATTGGTCCCGGTTACAGATCCCAAAGATGTCTAATCTTCACAATAATTTTAGTTTCATTACTGATGAGTTGATTAGATTGGAATTGTTGAGGCAGGAGATTGAGGAGATGATTGTGAATACGAATATGTTGATTCATCAAACGACTGTGATGAGTTTTTACAAGTTTTAAAAATTGTATTTGTTTTGTTCAGTCTTAAC
Source organism: Pachypeltis micranthus (assembly GCA_020466155.1). Taxonomy (NCBI): domain Eukaryota; kingdom Metazoa; phylum Arthropoda; class Insecta; order Hemiptera; family Miridae; genus Pachypeltis; species Pachypeltis micranthus. The sequence continues at coordinate 50,394,983 of CM035769.1, forward strand.
ACATACTTAACGTTATTTTCAACTTTAAACATTAATCGGTATATTTACTGACCATTCTACGTTTATTTTTTTCAATGTTTATTTTTAGTTCGTATGTCACAATATTTTCTAAAAAAACGCGTGGCTATGTTTATTTTGCTTATTTTGAATGACACATAAACAATTTCCTTTTCGAACTTGATAATGAATTATGAAAATAACTATTGTTAAGGCGATGGGGTCTGTGCAGACCCCGCCTGGTGGACGATGACATTAGATTTCACCTAGTGGTCAGTGGATTAAGTTTTGTTTTACCTAGTTCAGCTAAACTGAGTGGAAAGCGTATTGGATTGCTTCTTTTTTGTTTGTTCCCTTAATAGGCGCCATGACAGTGTCCTCCACAGCTCCTACGATTTGGTTCATTCTCGCAGGGCGCCAAAAATTAACTAGTGGTTGCGTTTCTCTTTCTTTGAATATTTTCGTAGAAATGCGTTGAACGAGGATTTAGCGTTATAATTGGGATTTGAGTTGAGGGGAGTTGTGTGCTCCGCTCTAGATATTTTATGGCGTCGTTTGCCGCTTGGTTTGTTATCAATTTCAACTGATGTTGAAACAAGGTATTGAGGGATGCGTGTTGATCACGCACCCATAAAAACCTAGAATGGATAAGGGGTTTGTTGTACGTGTGTGTTTTTACGCTTTTTACGGAGTGGTCCCGGTTTATTGAGAGAACGTGCGTCGCAGTTTGAGCGTATCAAAAAGGAATAGGTTATTTTCAAGCGTTTAAGGTCTGTACAAACTGCCTATTGAAGAAACGAGCTCTTAGCCCAGCAATACGGTCGGAATGTCGGGGATCGTGTGGGATGGTAGAGGTGTTACGTGGTTGTGGAGAGGGGATTCGTCTCAAGGGACGGGGGATGACGTTTCACGTGACGTCACTCTCTCCTCCATCCAGAGCTCCCCACTCGCCCAGCACTCCTCTGCCCCTTGCACCACGAGATCTCTGCCCAACCGAAGAACGGGAACGTCAGAGAAGGTCAATTCCCCAACTTCGGCTTTTTCCATTTCGACGCCCGACTGACAGCGAAATCTTCGTTCCGAAAATGTTATTACTCTCGACCTAGTCAAGGTCCTGTCCTGGGCTCCTCGTGTATACTGTCCTTCAAGTTTAGGAGTCTACTCCCCGCGACCCCCCCCCCCCTCTTCACATACTCGCAACTCGTCAAATACTGCCCTGACAGCTTTTGAATTTTTATTTCAATTCTTGGTTGCACACCCTCTCTCTTTTATCCCACTATCTCATTGACGCTTATGAAAACGCTGCTCCCCAGCTTTATTCTGAATTTAAATTGGATTTACTGAACGCTGGGTCTACCTGAAAAATCGGCGAATTTTGTGGTTGTATTATTTGTACGATGGCGCACCGAATTGAACGAACTCAATTTAAAATTATTATTTCCAGTCTATCCTTCACGTGCATTCATCTCAACGATATGAAATGAACGGGGGCAGGTGTTCTGCTTGTTGCAACTGTTCACTTATTGTCGTACGTGATCTGCTTCAAGCTGTCTCTGTGCTCGGACTCTCATTCATGAGTTATTGTATGCGTAAAGGAGTAGTGTGTGCGACGACTTTGGAGGACGTCAGTGAAATCATGCTTGGTCTGCGGCGCTATTTAAGCACTGGCGAAAAAAAATTTTTCTATCGAATCTGGAACCTGTAAGTCCATTGTCTTGTATCCCAAGAGTTGACGAAACCGTTACCCTTTACCTCCACTGTGACTATTCAAATTGGATATAACAATCTGCAGACTTGAACTGAAATAGTTCGTTTCCCCATGGGTAATGGCATACAGCGTTAGTTTCTCACCCAATTCGGCAGATAGGCTCGCTTACATAGTCCGGCTTGTACCATGTAACTAGCCTGGACTGTCATACCGTCTATGTGCTGGTAAATGCTTCACGCTGACCAGGGTTTTCCCGTGGTGGCTCCCACGACGTGGCTGTGTGGGATGTTCGTTTGATACAGGCTCCTGCAATGCATGAACGTCCGAAGAGTTGACTCAACTCTACCATCCTCTCCACGCTCCTGTAACTCGGCAGCAACTTGGCACTCTTTGAGCCCACTTGCCCTCCTCTTGACTAAGAATTGTTGAAGGTACAAGAAAGTTTCAAACAGAAAAAAATCTGATACGAAGAATCAAATTTTTTTCAGTCTCCCATACTATTTTCGTAGCTTGTCCAACTAATCAAATGTGTTTTTCGTATATGAAATTGGTAGTGGCTTCTGGCCGTTCTATGTGCCCACTGGTGGTCCACTTATTACCAACATTCGCGTTAAGATATGTAACTGTCAACACTATTTTCTTGAGCACTTCGTGTTCATTGTGCTTGAATTATGACAACTTTTCGCGGCGTTGTTCTATCACGGGAAGGTTTTTACTTATTTCATGACTGTCAATGGGAATGGGAATGAAAGAAGAAAAGTGTCCCGCAGATTACATAAAACTCCATGTGCTGAGAGGCCATTGCATATAAATCTGATAACATAATATAACATGATAACATTTAATTTGTCCGAAAATGTTGTACGTTGTGTAACAGACATCTTGAAAGTTCACATGAATATTTGGAAGTAATAGTTCTTTGGCCTCAACGGGAAAAGTTGACTATTGGGCTTGACTTGAGCAGAAACCTCAGCTGTATGTAAAGTACTCCCCTCATGAGCCTCCTTATACCTATGAGAGAAACTCACAATTACATAACGATGAGGGTGAGGGAGAATTAGTCCTTTGGGGAACACATGCGGCTGTTTTGTGAGCCTCCTAAATAACGAGTACATGGTCATTTTATGGCTCTGAAGAATAATCGTGGGGTTTCTGTTCAGAAAGAGACCTGAAATTGACTGGCAGGGTTTTGCCCATTCGAATCTAAACAGGTTGGGAGCTTAGTCCCACTGTGGGGCACCAGGGCCCTCGTACGAGTGCGCCAAACAAGTGCTTCCATTTCTTGAAGTTTTCCTGTTCTCACACACCCCACTTCCCAACGCAAAAGTGCACGAAGTCTATAATCTAACTTTGTATTATTAATTAACACGATGAGGGGATTATTGAAATTCCTAGATAGTGTTCAATTTCCTGTCAAACCCAACACAAGTGGAGAGTTATCATAAATAATTCTATTTTATACAACCTCGAAATTGGATTTTTCTCATCTTCCACTTAGCTCAAATGTTGATAGGAACAGATAATGTCTCATTAATCCGTTTCTGTTGGTAATTGATTAGATTACGATGTATTTAACATTAATACGCGACTAAGATACGTGTTAGGCAATGAGAAGACATTCCAGAAGTTTCGTGTGTAGATGATGAGTCGGCTTCTCATGAGAAATTGAATTTGGATAATTTCAAGGGCACATAATACGCAAGTTGGCTATTTTATCGTATTGCGTGGGTTATTTTCTTGTAAGTGGAGAGAGGTGCCTTTTAGAATCACCTGTATGGAGCTTGTAATTGTAAACATCGCGATATTGTGACCCTCGGGGTGATGCAGATCCAGCCGCAATAAGAAACCAGGCCTCTGTTGGGGGGCGGGTATAGGCATCGACGAGCAGCGTGGTAAAGAGAAGAGAAGAAGGAAAGGGGACGGCCCTGCTGGACCCCATCCTACCCGCCTTTCCTTTCGGATCAATATGTAAACCGTAAACACGACAGCCTACCGCGTTTTGTATTATCACTAGAGACGAGGCCGTCTCCGATATATTTTCCTCGACCTCATAAATGCTGCGCGTTGTCTTACCGAAGCTATTAAGTCGACATGCCGGGTGCCACCAACTAACTGTTGATGTCGTCTTCTTTTCAATGAGCAGGCGAGAATTTCCGTAGAATGAAACCCTCTCGCGGGAGGAGATACACGAAAAAGTTGGTGAGTAGTGTCAACCGAACTCTCGAAGGCCGTTCTTCTATGGAACATTGCAGTTGTTCTAGAAGTTCTAGTTCCAAGACGAGGAATCGGTTGGATCACCTCATGTCGGCCGTTCAGAAGCCTTCATTGCCGATAATACGTGTTTTGGTATATCGGCCTCGGTTGAGTAAATACACTAGTTGACATCACTTCATCGGGCTGTAGGCTGAGATTTAACAATAGACGTGCTGAACGGAGGTTGTTAATGAAAGGATTGCGACGAGCATCAGATCATATTCACAAGGGGCACACAGAAACATAGCCACCTGCGGAATACACCAAAGCATGAGATCATGCTATTAGCTAAGTGCTCCGACGTCACGTGGTATCGATTGAGAAGCAGCGTGGTATCGATATAAGTTACATTGTCTTTACAAAAAAATACTTAGAAGTTCAATCGTCATCGTTAATCTTTTTTTTGAGAAATTTCTGAAAGAAAGGCGTTAATATTCGAAGAATCCTACCCTCTCACGCGTCCAACGTGATTTGTTGTGAAGAATAAAATTCAAGGAAACGGCAGCAGTAGTTGACCACTTTAGAGCAACACTGCTCGGTTTTCAGTATGATATTCCAACTTTTAGTTTAGATTAAGTAACGCTTATAAGTATTTCAATGTAATTAACCATAAGCACTTGCAAGTAGTCTCAACAATATTGAGTTTTTCCTTCAGCAGTTGACCATTAGAACAATAACTAATGAGAAGGTAAAAAATAATCACAAACCAACAGCTTAGCTTTAATTAGTTGACAACTCCAACTGCTTTGTCTACCTCAAATAGACGCACAAAATGTTAAAAATATGATTTGAAGAAGGCAAATTCATTCATTTCTGTTGCAATCCATTAGTAATTTAATGGCATTGAAAATTCAATTTTAAGGAGTAATCTTGAAAATGAAAAGGCACATTGATTTGATCACTTAATTCCAGAGAAAGTCAACAGAGTATACATTACGAACTGGGCTTAACTCATTCAACCAAGGCTAAGCGAAGTTGTTTCTGCATTCCAAGTGGAAGAGTAATTTTTTAAAATATATGAAACAGCTGATGTGGATGCAATCACCGTGAGAATAATATTTCTTCATTCAAGTGCTTTTGATTTCCAATTAAAATATGTTTGTTATAAGTTGTAAGGCGAATCTCACATCAGAGAAGGTATTATTCAAAAGTTCAACTTCATGCTTCAGTGCACATTTTGCAATTCTGAACTTGAATGTTGAAGTTGATTATGGAATTGCATTTATAATTCAAAAATAAGTCCTAGACAGTTTAATCATAAGTTGGTGAATTCTAATAGAGCGGGCTGATTTGATGGCCACGCCAACCATGTGTTGTGCAGGTGAGTTGTCATTTGAAAAATACGGAAAGCTCTAAACTTTAAAAATAGGTAAAATGTAAAATTCACCCTATGAATTTTTTGTTTGGTTTCTAAGTAACGGCTCTAATAAGATACGCTTCAAATAAAATTTGATAAAATCACAACGCACTCAGCTGACTTTTTCTACGAATCCATTTCTAACCACAATGTAGTTGAGAGCTAAGCTTCCAGCGTATGCTGCTGGATGGTAGCAGATACTTGTAACGCAGTTTTCTGTAACATCTAGAACTCGTCTTTTATTTTCGCACAAAACGGTCATCTACCATGGTGAAATATTACTAAGAGCACTTCGTCGCTCATCTTTCTGTCCAAACGTTTCATTTCCATAACCATTTTTAAAAAATGATTGAATTTGCAATAATCAGGATTTAAAAAAACCGTTTGAAAGCCGCCTGTCTACGTTACCCAAAAGTCTTCTGCATGTCTGCGAATCGCTTCTCTGTGGCCGTCGAATTTTGAGATCAACTTGAAGTTTAATGGCACGAAACGAGCCCACATTAACATTCTTCTGTTAACTGTATTCGCTTGATCTTTTACTTACATTACGATTCTTTTTTTCCCCCTTTAATGGAGTGAGGCTGGAAACTAGAATGGCGGAAGTGAAAGCATACGATTTTTTGCCACTAGTAGTTGTCACTTGGATGGTTTTTGCTTCTCCCTTCTCAGTGTAAGGTATTTTTGTGCTAATGGCTAAAAAGTTGAAATATTGACTTTTGTGCGTGCCTGTTAAATTTGTTGCGTCGCTCTTCTCATTTTCCAATGAGCGCTAACAATAAGGTTCTTGTAATTTGAAGTATTTCCGAGGTTGTTAGCAATCGAATTAGTTGTAAATCGATAACACGGGGCTAAGTGATGTTACTATTAAGTTGTTACAGTTTTAGAAGGAGCCGTAAGCTCGGTAATTAACACCATTTTGTTGACCGGATTACTCGAGCTTATTTGAATTGTACTCGTAAGGCTCAAGCAGGGCTTCTACTTGAATGTCAGTTCCCAAGCTTTCATTTCGTTTTCCTCTTTGGTTTGTTTCAGAAGGGGAGCAGGGATCTTGGGAAAGCGGATTGTCGTACGAGTGTCGATCGCTTTTGTTCAAGGCTCTTCACAACTTAATCGAGCGGTAAGATCACTCTTTCACTACGTTCAGGCCTCGTTATCTGTAATTAACGTTTTCTACGGCGATTCTATTAGATTTAAGTGTTTCTTCTACAGGCTGCTTCTTGTGCGGCATGGCGTCCCTAATCTCTCGCCTTAATTTCTGTCTTTAATATTCATTTCTTCTCTTGACTGACGCTTCTTGAATTCGCTGAACCTTGAGTTTACTTTTAACACAAACTTGAGAAGGTTCGTGAAGGGACCTAGGAAATTAACTGGAATACTGACTAAGTCCTGGAAAGTGTAGCGAGGAAGTAATCCCCAAACCTGTTTTCATACAGTGTTGATGCGGCCACTTTGCCTCTTTTATGCGCTTGATTGTTCAATATAAATGTTACAGTTAAACTAACGAAACATTGTCAACCCATTACAAAAATTTACTTATGTCGTGTAGAGAAGTTGAGTCCAGTGACAGTAGAATACTAATAGCAGAAATAATACGTGTCGACTGATTTTATCATACTTCAATTATAGTTTGTAGGTTGAATAGCACATTACTTGAATTACTGGTTCGTTTTGTGTTGAACTGTGCAAAAACAATGACAATACACGATCAAAAGCACAAGTTTTGGTTGATAATAACAAAAAGGGGACGTTGCAGTAAATTGAACGGTGATACAACAGGAGAACACTGCTTTGCTGTGCTCGTGACCTTGTGAGTATGCGATGGGTTTGGTAGTTGGCGACCTGTGGAGTGCATTGTGGGTCCTGGCATAAATTATCAAGACTGTGAGAGGCAGCGAAACTAATCCAAAAGGTGAGAAGTGAGTCAATGTGAAGATGGAAGAGCTTGGATTGACTCAGCGTGGCGGCTGTAGAATTTATAAGGAAGCCTAGTGTGAGGTATGAAGGGGTTAGCCTTGACACTAAATTGAGTTTCATGTATAAACGCAACAACCAACAAAGTAACCATCGTAATCGGTCAGCTCTGTCAGCTTATAGCTAATAATCTTGGTAGATGAAACGTTTGGTACTTCTCCCTGAACCGAAACATGAGCCAACTCACTCTCGTGGTAAACTTTGAAGCAATTGAATTTAATCCTACTTCTCCAACTTATCAAGTCTGGTTAACGACTAGAAGTTAATTTAATTCAAGATGAAGACTTTATGAGTTTATTTTGTGTCATTTTTTAGATGTTTGTTGTCGAGGGATTTCATTCGATTGGGGAAATGGTATGTGCAGCCTTACGACAGCTCAACCAAGATTCAAGAGAAAAGGTGATTTAATTCTGCCAATACCCTCTACTATATATAGATTTTACTATTGATTGTTTTTTGTGCTCATAATTTTGGCAGGACTTCAACCCTTAATTCGAGGAGGCCCCAGTCATTTTCTCCTTAGTGGGATGATTCTGAGAGCCTCTTTGTTGAGTACCCGTACCTCACTTGAGGTTACTTTGCTTTGTTAGTCGTTGGAAAAAGAAAATGGCTTGATTAAGACCGCCCTTGGCCTGTGATGTGATCCATCTTTATCAATTTTCCTTCCCGTCTGGAAGGTTAATGTTCTAATAACTTGTGATTGTTGTGAAGCTTTGAAGTCATTTAAGTAAGGCGATGTTTAAATACGTGAAATTGTTTTGGAACTATTTTTCAAGCGTCACATTGTTGTTCTCCCCCCCCCCCCCATGCGCTCTATGATGTGGTTACTTATGATATAACCGTTGTATGAAGTGGAGTAATTTAGTAACAACCACTCTCTCCACGCATGGCATTGTACCAGTCTGGGTCACTCACTTTCTGGTAGTATTAGATTACTATTGTATCGAACTCGGATGTAAATCTTCAACAAATGTGGGTGCTGCATTGCCTGCTTCGAAGAGTCGAATTTATCAAGGTCGTACGGAGAAATTGGGTCAGTAATGCTGGAGTTGATATAAACATGTCTTCCTCTTACCTAGGGAGCGAGACTCTTCCAATCTATATTCCTCTGCATTGAGGCGCTTCCATACCACGCTGATGTTGTCTTAATGTCAAGGCAGATTGGGACATATGACACAATGATGTGGTTTTCCTCTAAGAACGAAATCAACCAATATTTTGGAAACCCTGTTAGAGAGTGGTAAGAATCTGCAGGAGCGAGTACATAAAAGGTAACAGCTGAGAGGTATAGATCTTAATGACATACTTCTTTCTTGCCAAAAATCACCATTTTTTATTCAAAAATTTCGGTCAGTTGTCTATTGCAGACCCACTGGACTCATCACTCATCAGGTGCTGGTAGCAAGTAGTGTGTCCCTAGGCTTGTACCTGCAAGGAGGGCTTTGTTAACACTATTTCCAATATTGTTGTTGCATTGGGTCGTCAAAAATTTACAATAAATATGAGTGATCCATGAAGCCAACGAGTGGTGCATAGCATTGAGTGTTATTTGTAACCGTTCACACCAAGCTGGTTACTGCTTGATTTACATATACTCTGAGTCTCGGCTGCATGAGTTAATCACTAGGCACCATGTATCATGTACTCAGAGTTGTAGCAATCGAGGAACAATATTTCAACTTTGGTTTTATCGCCAATATCATTTTGTGATTGGCATGTTAGTAGTTCTACACCCAAATTGTGTGTGTACGTCTTACAATTCTGTGGTTAGTTATGTGTTACATGATACAATTCTGCTTCTTTCATTTGTACTTCTAATTCCAGTGGACATTTTTCCTTCGCCTTCGACTTTTTTGTACATGGGGAGAGTACAGTGTGTGCAAGCGTGGACGTCCGCACCCATCCTCCAGTCAGGACATTACTCAATTCTCACCTGCAGCTCGCTCAAACTGCTCACGCGTCACCCCAGGTCCATGGTAAGCGTTCATTTTTCATGGGGAAATTTTTGTCGTTTTGTGGTTATTTGGTTATCTACGAACTGGAACGGCTTTTGTAAGAATCTGACACAATTGATGAGAGTGAAGCCTATAAGAGTAAGTGGCGTTTGAGAATGGACAGGAGCGACTGTATGAGATGAGTGAAGGCTGGAAGGGAAAGATACCATGAGGTAATTGCAATAAAACTCTCACTCTTATTTTTGGTTAATATTTTAATCGATTTTGTACCCTGAATCTAAATGGCGGACGGACATTGCAGCTCTTCCTCAGTCATCTAATAGTCCTCATTAGTTACTTTTGTTTGGTTCAGAGACCACGTTGGTAATAAATCGTCGAGTGAAAACGTAAGAGTCCAAAAGACTTCTCCAAACTTTAGCTGGGTTTGATATGGTGCATAGGTCTTTGACTTTGAGGAAGGAAACAAAGATTTTCTAGGGCCTTCACTCCGTTCGAATATCCGTCTTGCCTTGCTTGCAAAGTGTATGCAAGATTTCGAGTTTTAGGGGTTTTATAGACAATCAGAATCGACCCTAAGAGACCACATCGATTATGTCAGGTGTGTGTTCTTCTCCAAAGACAATGATGCAGTGCCACGCTTCTTCATTTGTTGTTTCCTATGTGCTTGAATGGCAGAGAAAAAAAGCCTTACTGTAATTCTGGGTGTAGGATGTTGCACTGGCAATGCAGCTAACTGCATTGCGATGGAATGTCATCTATGTCATCTGGCGTTTGCTTTCTACTGAACTACCGTTTAACAATTAATTTATGTTTCAGTTATTCTGGCTCCGTTTGGACTGGCTGGGACCCTCACTGGCCACAGTTTTCGGGCGATTGACCGCCACACTCAACGTCTTCTGGAGGGTTGGAAACATTTCTATCCTATTGACAAGGGCCTGGGGGGTAACTCTGATCTTCCTCCAGCGGTTGAAGTTATTGTAGGTAAGCGTATTTTCCTCATTTAATGGGCTATCGGTGATCATTACATCCAATTCATTCAAAACGAGTACTTTTTGAGAAGAAATTTGTGTCAGATTTCTAAAGATATATCTGGATCTCTAGTGTTACCCCATTAACGAAGTGATTCATACACGCGCTGCTTAAACCCCCCACCCTCAATACATCAATTTTGTGTATTTGAGTGTGCACCATGCCGTGCTCATCACGCGCCAGTAGTGTGAGGGAGTGAACTACCTTACGTACCAGACTGGTCAATCGGCTCGATGCTTTTAATTTTTTTCATCTTGCTGTATAATATTATGTGTCCACGTTCATTTATATTTAGCTCAGCCGCCTTCAGCATGTTCTTTTTCCAATTTGTCTACGTATTTTGCGACTTTCTTACGTTAAATGTAGTGATCCTTTTTTTTAAAGATGTTTTATGATGAACATGTTGGTAAAGCTCAACATTATTAGAACTAACGATGGTAATTTTATTTCAGGAGGCCACAAAATGAGGTATCCTTCCTGTTATGTACTCATCACTGACATGGACGAGAGCACTCCAAACCTCATTCAAAGTCTGTCAGCTCGTCCACCTTGCCAGCCGATATCACCATCTATAGGTATGGATTTCCAGTTTCAAATGTTTTTTCTAATGTGTTAGTTGAATAAAAGATTCAGTAGGATAGATGGGATGGGGGATTACGAAAGCGTCAATCAGTCTGCAGCAGAAATATACTTCTGTATGACTTCATAAAGGTTGGTGGTCGAAATTCGTCCTGGGCATAAATGCATACTCTTTGGTCAGTTCAATAGAGGAAAATTAGCATTCTAGTTGGCATTCCCTGTGGAAGGTGTCAAAAAGGGCGCACAATGAGTGAAATTAGGCAAACAAGACTGAAAAGAATCAGGAATTGATCAGGGACTTTGATGTTCCTAGTGAATTAAATCTGTAGCGGAGAGATGCTGTAGGTATTCAAGACTTCGACGCAATGCTCAAAATTGAAGTAAATACCACAAGTTGAAGTACTCTGTGTACAATTTTGCTCCATTGTTGGTTTACATTTCGTTAAACAGCCTCAACTGCTATTGTGAACCCTTCTGCATGAATTGTACTTGTGAACCCTACGGTGCTTTTTTACCGAATTTCGTTGTGTCGTAACGTAGTGTTGTGTGTTAGCCTCTTTTATTGAAGCGTTACTCCTCACACTTGTTCAGGAGGGTGCTAGATGGGATTCATAGCGGAGTAAAGTAAATAGTGAGAATATAAATAGCACCTGTTGTGATAATGGTCGCTTAAGTAGCTAACGACTTAGAGAACCTGCGGAAATGAATCTTTTTTAGTGAAAACTTGATGCCAGAAGAAAGAGAATTTACATGGTAACCAGTAGAGCTCCAACACCATACGCTGCTCACCAATACTTAATTCAAGTTGGTTGAATAGAAACTACCATGTCTGAAATGCTGGACCATTGTGTGGAAATTATTGCAATGGCATCCCAGCCTCAATAACGGAAATCTCAGTTGACACTCGAAAACCCGTATAGTGAACAGCTGCGTTGGTCTACGTCTGTATGCAATGGATAGTTGTTGAGGGTATGGGGAACAGAGTGAATAATCAAGGTGTACCTCAGAGTCATGAATATCATTTTACTGGCCACATAATCACTAATGAGGTAACAACAACTAGACAGAATGATGTGCTAAGCATGGCTTCTATTTACAAAATTGGAGTGCTGTAGCCATAGCGTGAGAAACCAGAGTATATATTGTCCTCTTCTGAACGTCATACAGAACACAGTAGATAGAAAATGAGGTTTAGGTAGAAGAAGAATTTTTTATGGGCAAATCTCCTCAGTTCCTTAGATATTCAGACGTGCTGCCAATAAAGTTGCCAACATCCAGAGATGCACCATTTATGGATCTCATGCGTCTTCTAGGTTATGAAAAGAAGTTGAGAGGTACAATACGGTATAATATACAGGATACCTTTTGTAAGATGTTGCTTTTAGGGTTCTTGATTTTGGTCACGTTTCAAGAGAAAACGAGTAGATCTTGATTAAAGAGGTTTAACTTGTGAACTGCAGGTCTGATTATGATATGTCGTAATAATAATAAATCATGAAACTACTATACCGTCGTGCTGTGGATACTTATAAAGTGTGTGCTTCGCGTATTTAGTAGACTTGCTTTTATTATGTGCAAGAACATTAGTGAATAATTTCCCTTTTCAGGCGTTAATCGGGCTGGTTTATTGGCCGAAAGGGTTTGGCAAGAAACTTGCGTGATGATCCCTTCCCAAGGCAATTCCCAGCCAAACCAACTGGGAAGTAGTTCTGTCGGAGCTATTGGGTCTCAGCAACAAAAGCAGCTCATCCCGCAGTCTAACAATTCTGGCAGCGGCAGCTCTGTTCCGACACCATTGAGCCTGGCTCCTTCCACTCCCAACCCAAATGGAGCTTCAACTCCAAACCCTCAGCCACCGAACAGTAATCGTTCCATGACGCCTAACTCCAACAGCAATATGTGTGTCACAGCGACCAACAACAACCCCAACAGTAATCCACCGAATGCTGGTAATAGCAGTTCGACCAATGGAACCATTACTGCGTCCAATGGCAATTATTCTTCCCGAGGGCAGTGGAATTTTTTGGACCCTTCTAGAAAACAATTGTGCACTTGTTGCTGCAAGTAAGTGATTTGGTTTATATTTTTATTTTGAACCTTTGTACGTGTGCTGTATAAGTTGAATATTTCATTGAGCATTCTCCATCCTGTTGATACCCATTACCTTCCTTCGCTATCCATTCTATAAGCAACTCCCATGTTGTGCATGCTTACAGTTTGTTCTTGTATGTGTTGATCGTATATGTGAAATTTTAGCGTTTCCAAAACCATCGTAATTACCTGAACTAGTAATAGTATTTGTGTGACCCCTGCCCACTCCACACTTGTCGTCTAACGCGTTTTTAGTTGTTCTCTAGGTCTTTATGTATAAGCTGGCCCTAAAAATGAATCTAGTCCTGTGAAGTAGAGCTAGAACGACAAACCAGGTGTAAATACGTGGATTATTGTATACGCTTCAGTTCACCTTCTTCTAATTACAGGTTATCTCCCCTTATTTATAACCATCAGATTTTAAGTATATTTTCCCATTGTTCAATGTCCTCCCTTGATACTAATTGAACAAAAAACCCTCTTTCTCTCTTAAAGGACGTGAATGTGAATTATTGAGTGTTTGGAGGCGTTCCAATTTATGAGTTGTTGGCTCCATCATGTTGAGGATGGACTGCAGAGCTTAGCTTTCAAAGGAATGTATTAGAAAGAACTGTTTCACCCTCGTTACACTTACCATAATGACGGTACAGGATTGGTTAATCACTTATTGACCAATCATGATCAAAGAACAATTATTGAATTTTAATCCAATGCACTATTCGTAGGGGGAGTGCTTCCCCCAGGGCAGTGCAGTTAAGGATCCTACAAATATTGCAGTGCTGGAGGTGTCTCTGGAATTGAATTAGACCCATCCCTTCTCATTTCTCTTTCTGTAGAACTAGAACAGTTTCAGGACACTAACAGCTGGAAAAGCGTCCTCTGCTTCGAGAGTCATAAACGTCTCAGACTGTTGAAGTCAATTCGTAATGTCACTGAGTAAGGATAACAAATGTTGAGAAGGCTTTTGCCAGGTTGTAAGTATGTTGGGGTTTGTGGGAGGGGCAGGACTGCTTGAGCACACAGAATTAATTGCGAGGTCTGTTTCCTCATCAAATTGATTGTTCCTGAATCCTTTTGAGATAGTTATTTGGAATATCGTGTGATGGAGTGAGGTGTTCGCTATCTTGCAAGAGCCTGGTCACTCGCTCAGCATCCACTCGGGAAACTGTTGTAAACGTGCTTAGTAGCTGCCAAACCTGCCTTAAGTAGTGGCAGTCGAAGATGGTAGGTTTGGCTGCTCTTCCAACAACTGTTGCTCACTTTAGTAGGAATTACAGGAGAACAGCATGTGGTTTCTTGTTTTCCCTACATTGGAGGTCCAAGATTTGCAAGATAGAGTCTTTGAGGGAAAAGAAGTGAAGCAGGGCATTAAAGTCGCCTTGTCCTTCAAGGAACTGGTCTGTCCAGTGGTCTGGCTCAGCCCACTTTCTCCTAAGACCTGAAAAAAACTCCTACGTTCCTATAAAGAGGATTCCCATCTGCCATGCCATTTAGCTTGAATCCGAGCACATTATTAATTGATGCTGAGCTTTTCAACCTTCCCCCGCCCAAAAGCTCGTTGAAGGCGGAATATATTTGGGCTTATTTCCAGTGATCACCTACGCATTATATTGAGCAATCAGGATTCTCTTAGAACCACCCTTTCCCAAACTACCTATTGCAACAAATACCAATTTGTCCATCGCTCGTATCATGCTTAGAACATTTCTCATCTCAGTCGGCGCTTAAATATAGTAATCCCATCTGGTTGAAAAAGACGGATGGACGAACGTGCTGTCTGTCCCACCTGAAGATCCAACTGTGGCAACTCTCATGTGCTAGGAGCCTGTGATCAGCTGATCAAAGACCCTTGGAATGGCGATCCGGATGCTTTGAGGAACTTTTCTGCAAGTTTTTCGGATCTGGTTGAAGGGGCTATCGATAAATCAAAAATGCTCACGACTTTCTCGCACAATTTTCTAGTGTCGATAAATGTTGAAATCTATCCTGCGTGCACTGTTGTGTTGTTAAACTCGTATCAAAAATGCTACAATTAGCATCCTAGAATGCTAATGATTTCTATGAATTCCATGCCCCATAAATTCGATACGCGTTTTATTTATCTTCCATGAGGGCTAAATGTAGGCCGAGGATAACACGTTAAGTTAGTGGGGGAATTGGATCCCCGTGAATCAATGGGCAGTTTGAAACGAAGATCATATGTGATCTATTGAAAATCTAAACATATTTTCCTTTTAACCTTAATTTAACCTATCCATGTAGAGTTAACGCAGTTTTATGCGTAGGAGGAGTAAGAGCAGAGTTCTTACGACGGGGCTGGTCGCGTATCACAGGCGTGCCACCGCGCAGCCGGGGTCTGACCGCCTCAGTCAAAGGTAAACACTCTACTAACTCCATCAAACGTGGAACAATTTGGACAGTAATGGCGTATGTTGGGGTTTATTTGAAACTTAACGTTTACACATTAATTAAACCTTTTTTTTCTTTTAAATATTATGACCCACTGCGTTCATAATTTTTCACATTTTGGGTTGTGTTTATGGTTTATGTACTCATTCGACATTCCTTCTAATCCCACAATGTCCATTGAGCCTGCTCACTCGACGTGTATTTACTGCTTTCCTGACCCATGTCTCTTACTGGTTAATGTGCGTTTGGTGGTACTGTCAGTTACGTTTGAGCGTTGGTAGTTACAAATCAACATCGAATAATATAAATGATGTCACCAGTCATTGTAGGTTTTAAGACAATAATGACAGAAGTAAAGATGTGTCTCAACAACATTTTGCTAATCATTTGGGACACAAATGTGAGTTGGTTTAAGAAAACATGAAACTGGGCGTGAAAACAACTGGTTAAAGAAATAAGAGCAGGCAACGTTGGTTTGGTTGAGAAAGAAGATTTTATTTTGAGCTGGGCTGCAGGGTAAGTAGAGAACAGGAGGTAGTGCAAGGTTTTGGCTTCCTGATCAACTATTTTTAAGGAATGATCGTCTGCAATGTCCCAGAGCCCAATGCGTTGGTGAGGAGAAAGAAGGTAATTAATCCGCAAGTGAAAGATACAAAAGGTGAGTCCTATGCTTGTACTCCCCTTTACATCAACCCACTTGCTGTAAAGCCAGTCTTGGGAATATTTCTGTGGCCCCTGCTTGATGTGGTATTAAGCTTCTCAGGAGACAGTGGATTAGGAGAGGGCGATGATGAAGGTACACGTAAGAAAGATACATGAGAGAGAAATGGAATGGTGCGGATTGTGCAGTTTAGTAGTTCGAAGAGCCAGGGATTACTTGAAAATGCGGACTAAGGGTAAGGGCCTTTAAACTCCAATAGGTCTACATTGGTTGGTTGGGACAAAAACACTTGAATGAAGGCAGAACAGGTAAAACAATTGTACAGGTTGCTGGGGACTCTTCTTCTGTAATATATTATGAAACCTAATTGTGGATTCACAGGAGTCTGAACATATGAAAAGAAAACACAAAAGTGGTAAACAGCGTGTATATCAAAATAGAAATCCTTGGTGTGGTCACAAAGGATACGTGCATTGTGACGTCATAAAGTGGACTGGCCATTAAACCAGGTAATCGCACTCCAGACAGGCAAGCAGAGGGCATCCACTCTCCCTGATAACAACAAATCCCCCATACACATCCGCACTGACAGGCGTGACAGGACCGAATTGCTAGGTTAACATTACACTTTTGTTGATTAATTTGGTGGGGAGTGAAAGTACCAGAAGTTGGATGCTGGAAGTGAGAGGGATGGGTAAGGAAAGTGGTGAGATCACAAATTATTCTTTGTGTTCATTCACGTCAGTTTTACCTCGATTAATCTGGTTTATGGTGCATGATCACTAATAAACAATGTTAACTATTCTACAATGTGGTGCTTTGACACATAGTGTGAACTCCTTGGAGCAGTTCGCACAAAATTGAATGTTGGCGGATTGTTTCATGCTACTTCCATGCATTATACTGGTTTTCTCTGCAATTTCATGTCAACAGCCAAAAAATTGCTCAACTAGAAGTGTAATATTGTGTTTCTGACCAAAATACTCACTTTTTCTTACGGATCAATTGAATAACAGGAACGAAAAAGGCATTGTAATCGTACAGTGACACAAATTGGTCAAAGGCAGGCGAATGCATCTACCTGCTGCTTTACTGCCATGTCTTGTTACCAAAATCGAGTCCTCTTAGTCCCTGTAGTCGTGCCTGTAGAGGAGTTGTCCTCTGAGTAAACTGTCTCCATTTCGCAGATCTGTCACAGTGGTCTTTATTTATTGGCCATATATTTATACTGTGCCCTCAACTCACAGAAATTTCATTGACCCGGTGGTCTATCAGTCGATCGTTTATCCTCTCCACTTACTGCTTCTTGTTCCACAGGTGTAAGTTATTTCATCAATCCATATCCCGTTTTGGCCCTACTGAGTAGAGGGTTCCACAGGTGCTGAATAACCGTCGCAGGGCCGAGTGAAGGTAGTACATTTAGAAGGCTCCTTACACGAGCAGTGATGGCGATGTGGTGATGCTGAACTGGAGCCTTGAACAAACCGACTCAATTTTAGTTCCTAGTGCAACGCCTATTTGTAACTACTGCGAATTGTCATTATCCCTTGAGCCTAGTAGGAGTGTTCCTGTGTCTATGTTGAGGTTGTTTGAACATACTTATTGTTGGAGTTCAGCAGAATGCGTTGTGTTTCTCCTTGAGTATGGCTGGCAGAGCAGCTGCCCAGCTAGCTGAATCAGTGTGAACAAGCGATGAGTGCTGTTCTATCAATTATGTGTTTATTTTGATCTGTTCTTCCTTACCTTCGTTTGTACTTCCATATTTCCAGGTCAGTACTGTCCATTTGCTAAGTTCAGATGCCATTTGAGTTGAAGTGTAGTTTGAGTACTTTTCATCCTTCTCGTTAGAGAGTAGTTGATTATTGTACACTCTAATGCGGTGGCCTTTTTCAAGGAGTCCAGTGGAGCTCATCGTTTTTTGAAAGCTTCTCCTACTACCCAAGACCACTTGAAAATAAAAACTCGTTGTCCCGTCATTATCCAGCATTACGTTTTCATGGACAGCAACAGTTTACACTGGTCTTAGCAACTAAACTAGATCACATACGTACTTGCCAGAAGAATTCGAATTATCGCTAGGGTCTTCACAATAATGCATCACAAGAGAGGATCGGACGCCAGTCCCTGCAGTCCTACTGGTGACTGAACCAACTGTTATGTATGCAAAAAGGTCATTTTAGCCATCGCACTTTACTTATTCATGCCGCTCATTTCATTGAAGGACAACCCATCGTGGCATCCGAGGCATTTTCTCAGACACCTTTACGTATGTTTTACTTTCTTTCCGCCTTTCCCCCCATCATAGATGAAGAATTCATTCATACTCCCTCAGTATGTCCGGTTGAAGCAGCAGAGCTGTGTGATCTTGGCAGGTGGCAGGGGTCCCTCAATTGATATTTCCTTGCCTTCCTTGCAATTTTTGTAGAGACTCTTCATGTCTGGAGCTGGCAGTTCAAATTCATACGTTCGTAGAAAAACCACTCTTTGCATTCAATGTGAAAACCTGTAGACTGCTATTTTAGTTTTGTATACATCTGCTTCGCTATTTCCCATTCTCACAGATATTTACACCCCGACTAGTATTTGATGAAGGCTTCTCTCCTCCAATACTCCTGCAGTTCATGGAGACATTGATTCTTGGATATTAATTTCTCGTTAGTTCAGGCATTCGTTCTCTAGTTTTCATTGCTCGTTCGCCGGAATTGAAATTATTGTAGCACTTAACGTCAAGCAACGTCGTCTGTAAATGATGAAATTCGTCTGTGAGGACGTTAATACAAAAAATTAAGAATCTTGTCTATGGCCCAATTTGATTTGAATGACCCAAAATGAACAGACTTGTTTGGTTGCAAACGTCTGTTGGGACTTCGTACTACAACTATCCCTTGTAGGCCAAAGCCAGCCTGTCAATTGAAAATGTAAACCCCGTTAACATTATTGAGGTATGGGAGTCCTTGTATTTGTGTCAAGCTCTTTTACAGTCCTTTGTTATTAGTCGGTCAGTCACACTGTCGGTTATCGGTAGATTAGTTCCAGCCCAGTTGCACGCCTGTGCTGAAGGGCGTAATCATGGCATGGGGAGATTCAGTGCGCCATTCATGTGTGCTAATGGGAGTCTCCTTTACGTTAATTATGTAAATATTTACCTAAATAGGTGGTGCATGATGTAAAATATTCCTTTAATGTTTGTCGTCCCGCAATGTGCATGACGTGGTGTAATCAAGCATGAATGAAATGTAACTAAATTTTTGCCTTATTTCAGTTATTATTTTACTGTAATGTTCTATGACATAAGGCCGATGTTCCTGACGTTGCACTCCTAATGGTTGAATTTATTTGTGGCTGAATTGCATCGTATTTAAATTTTGTTGGTGTGCTCGATAAGTAACCTTCAAGGATGAGAGCTCTGTAGGCTCATCGGTAGGTCGTGGCTCCAGTAAATTTCATTACAATGATTACTTTCTGCCCAATGACCTGAGATCTGTCGTTGAACTACAGCATGTGTACATTGAAGTCTATGGACTCTCCAACATGCATTTGTCTGGATACACCATTGATAGGAAACAGCAAGCGTCTTAACTATTCATTTCTCTTCTTCTCGTAACTAGTAGAATACCAGCCATCTTATGTTTCAATTGTCGATTGTCAACTTGATGCTTATTGCCTAAACAGATAGAAACGAAAATTTGGGAGCAGCATGTATATCATACCAAGATGAAAGAAGTATAAGTGGGAAGTTATAATAGTGTATGTTGAGAGGGGAGACTCGAGAAACCAAATTCAGAATTATTAACTTTGGGTAGCTATCAAAGCAATAAATTTTGTTCCGAGTTTGATTGGAAATTAGGACAGTCTTTACTCAATATTTATAGAAAGATTGACGAGTGCAGCAATTATTCAATGCGCAGCTCACACAATGTATCCAAACGCCCATTGAAGTTGAAAGCATGGATTCCTAAGTGGCTTCTCTGAATTATGTGTCATGTTCCTGAAAATCAATTGGCGCTTCCTAGTCGGAGAAGAACGCTGAAAGGTGTTCAGAGATTGAAATTGAAGCCAGTATGGTATTAATGGGGCTTAATGAGATAGGGGAACTCTGCTATAGTGACTTTTCCTAATATCATATCTTAGGAATGCTTCAGAGGTGCTAATTCCCCTTGGTGATTGGAATGATAGGTTTTCATGTCCAGGTAGAAGTGGTTGTTCGATTTTCTACAGCCAAACCCTCTTAGATAGCATTGTACAATGCCACTGCTTGCAATTCTCTTAGTGCTTTTCAAACTGCTTACTGTTGAGATCCACTCGTCATATTTAGTCTGTTAAGCGTTGGCAGCTGTATGACCTATGTTGGATCAATGGAGATGCAGGTAGGTATCAGAAATTGGCGTTAGTAGACAAGAAAAGAGCGGCCTTGACCAATGGGATTATGGCTGTTTCAGTAGGGTTGGGTAAAACGTCCTTCTTATCTAGTTAGCATTTGAACCATTAGCTAGGCAGCCAGCAATGGTTTCCCACTGGCATTTATTAATCTCGTTGAAAAACGTTTTCTTGTTCTGCTAGAAACTTCAATTCTCCCCCTACAATGTTGTAGCGGCCCTCTTTCTGAAGGATTGTTTCAGTGATACTTCTGCCACAAGCCAAAGTGGAGGTTACTTTGTGGAACTTTTCTGTCTCACGTATCGGTGTTACCTTCCTTAACCTGTCCATTGTTATGACAGGATAGGCTATCACGGGGTCCTTGAAGTTTTAATATAAGGTTGTCTACAATGTGATATTGTAAACATAGCAAATCATAAACTGCAAATGGTGCAAATGCTATTTTCTTTTATGGAATCATTGTAGGCACTGGGTGAGTGTGCTATTATCCTCCTCTCTCCCTCCATTACCCCTCGTATGTAGTCCTTGTTAGTGCTGAGAGCTTGCTGCAGTTTTCATACCTGTGCTGCTTTAAATTGAGTTTTTGTTGTATGGCAGCTGCCAGAAGTAGAGTTGTTCTTCTGATGAAAACTGATTGGGTCCTCCTGGAGCAGTTGATCGTGGCCTTACTAGAGAAACACCAATGAAACTTTGACATTTTGAAATCTTCGTATTTCTCTAGTTCTATTTCAAGCGTACGTATAATATTACCCCTAACTACAGGCATGAGAGGTGTATGTGCAGGTAGCCAGGTCTGTTTATTCTCATAATGGATGTTCCTTAATTCTCTGACAGGAATATGAGCTAGAAAGAACGCCACGTATCAATCGCCAGACGTCGCAGTGTTGTTTACGTCCCCTCAATAAGCGCTCAACATATTTAGCTGATTGTCTGCAGCCAAAGCCTTCAGCTCCATCAGAATTTACTGTATTAGCCATAATGAGAACAAAATGCGTCCTATACCTGAGGATGTGGTCGTAAAGACACATTCCTGTTGAGTGCTCACTTATAGCGTGAATTCAACTAAGTAACTCTTTCTGGAATTATGTTATTTGAACCCTCTTAATTTGCATCCTTGAGGGTTGGAACCAATTTCAGCAGCTTCGATTTACAAGCGAGTAAAACCAATCTCTTCGCTTTGTTTTGATGTACTCATCCTAAACATTCCCGATTATTTAGGTTAAGTATTGGCAGCGGGGGAGGAGGCAGTGGACTTCCAGTCGATTCAGTTCCAATAGCGTCTGTCGGCTCTCCAACTTCAGCAGCTCCTTCACCAAGTACAACGAGCGTTCCTCCGCCAGATCCAACAATGCCCACTCTTTCTCCTCAGCCTCCACCGCCTCAACGAAGTCCCATGGAAGACACCAGTAAAGTCAATGTTTCCACCCCAATAGATTTCAATGCTCCGAAATCTGTGTCTTCCGTTTCTAATCAAGTAAGATATAAACGTACTGTTTTTATTGTTGAGATAACATTGCTTATGTAATTATTGCTAATCAGCCTAAGAATTAGCTTATGGTTCGTTGTAGCCTGCCTTTTCACATTCATGAGATAACCAAAAATGTGAAACATTAGGTACAGAGGTATTAAGGGATTCCGCCAAACAAATAACCGTTATAGCGGAAAAAAGTAGAAGTGCAAGTATTACACAGAACTCCCAGATGGATGGCTATTAGATGGGTCGGGGTTACTTGTAACTATAACAAATTATTTATTCGTCAAAAGTAGTGTGATATTTCGTTTGCTTTTCTTTGTTCTTTCCTCTATTACTGCGCCAATTAGTTCATTGCAGCGCCATCTTCCAAGTCCACAGTAATTATCACTACCTTCCCTGCAGACAAAAATGCTGCACCCTGATAATACCCATTTTTATTCTCAAGAATCTAAAATATCTCTGTCGCCATCAGAAGAGTGTTGAAAATAGACCTTCAGTCGCCTCTTCGTACTTGGATGCGTACATACTTACAGGGGTTGGCTGACGTTTAATCTCAGGCTCTCTTGGCTCAATAAGGGTAGTATCAGCCTTAACAATCAGGTGCCAAATAAAACTGCTCTCTTATTGTGCCAGATCACTTAGACTTTTATTTCTGCAGTAACTGACTCTCTCGCCACCAGTAATACAGGCCTTGTTGACGCCCCTTCGCTTGTGAGACCTTGCTCTTTTTTGTATGGAGACCCACCTTTGCTGTTGAGTGTGCGAGCGACATTAATATGAGTAGTAGGGACCAACTTTAATTGTTGACGAGTTGTGACCATTACAGCCATCTCGTAGAATTTCATTACTGATCTGGTAATTCGGTTGGCCATCAATCAAGGCTTGCTCATGGGAGGGTGCAACCCTTCTCTTCACTTCTATTTTACGATGCACTTTGCCTTAATGCTTCCTGTATCTAAGCAGTTCTCTCCTGAGCAATTTGAAACCGACATCATCATAATCATCAGTAATGTCTGAAAGGATCCATTACTAGAAGGAAGGTGGTTTGATGGATATTGAACTTTATTCAGAAAAAACCTCTGTCTTCAACATCACAGGAACGCAATTCTGTTGGATACCCTAGGAAGGAAACTAGGAAGTTGGCTTGTTGCCCACCATCCTTAGCAAATGGTGGTTGTGGGATGCTAGCGGCAATGTGCGCTAATTTCTCTGTATTGACACTCTTATTTCTCTGCATCGCTTCCTACTTTGAAGATATCTGTATGAGCGTTTCATGGGAATGTGGAAATCTTAAAAAATTCAGGGCATTTCCGTCCTGGCACTAATTGATGATTGAGAAGTCTGTGAGTCTGCTGTGGCTTAATGTCGAGGATTAGAACCCAAATCGGAGTATTTAGCCACTGTTTCACATTTTCACCACTACGCTAGGCTCTTGGTATGAATTGTGTGTGTCAGGTAGTTTTTAATGTCGTCCTGTTTTATTCGTGCCCAGTTCTTCACATTCCTAATCAGCTGCTGGCGTGCAGTGCTCTCTGTTATCATATTGTTTCACCTGACTCTCATTGTAGGCACTCCAGTGGCTAGAGAGACAAATTTAAAAAATTAAAGGGCGAGATAATGAGACGAATTTTTGGGTCAGGGCCAGTGAAGAGAAAAATGGTGACGCGCTTGCTAAAATGTGAACCTTCCTTTTTGGATTCCTTGTATGGATTTTCCCAACTCATGAAAATCCGTTCATTAAAGTTGTCCCCACCAGGAGAGGGATGTACCGCCTGACACACTGTAAGCACTTCAGTGGTCGTAGTCTAGAGGGTACAGACGAAGACTCATAATCTGACGAAAGTTTGGCGTTGGATCGGGGCTCCAAACATTACCAAACCCCTTGTAACATTCTCACTCTTTTGGAACCACCTCGTTTCTTATCCAAAGCCCCAAAGGAGGTAGATCCATTATCCTTTTTCTGGCAGTAGGGCTACATTGTTATAACTTCTATACAATCAGCGAAGTCAAGGTTGGTATCTTTGGGTTATTTACTAGGGAAGCACTTTACTGTTTGGCTGGCTCCACTCTTGTCCACTATTTATGACATCTTACCGCCCAAGCCAACATTTCTGCTCCACGAAGTATACTTGTTTAAACAACTTATTTTATCCACTACTATTTGGTCTGTGAATGACATCAGAAAGTGGCCGTGAGGCTACTCAATTTCCCGGAGGTCTTTTTGCCCAGTTTTGCAGTATGAAAGAAATTGGTTTTTGCAGTAGTGTGTTGGACAACTGAAGCTGTGTAGGCCCTGACAACTGTCTGATAAATATTTGATGAAGATTGGAAGTTGAGTTCTTCAATCTAGAACATTTGATTTCAATTATTTCGAGGTTAACGAGAGATTTCGCTTTTTCAGGTTCTCTCTCCGTATGGCGAAAATGTCAAATCTGAACCTATCAAAACTCCTCTGATGAGGACACCTGGTGGGCCGCCTCCAACGCCTACGCCTCCTCCAATGCCACCTATGCAAACGCTGAAGCGACCTGTTTTAAGCACCCTGGAATACGAGGAGGCCCTTAGTCAAGAGAACACACACTCGGAGCTGTTGTACGACTACTCCACCCTGGAAGCTTGGTAAAATATCATTTATTTGCATTTTAGTCCTTTGAGTTCCTTAGCAATGAAACTGTATATTCCATGCATCCTCACCAATGTCAAAATAAGGGTTTAATTAGTATTACAGGATGTACATTGGTACACTCCTACTCTGTAACTTATCCTGGATCTGAGGGTGCTAGACATTTTGGTACAGAAGCGATTTGTTTCATGGTAGAAGGGGGGGGGGCGACATTTTACAATTTATGTATCGAAAGGTCATATGCCTATCAGGCTCGCTTGTTGCAGTATTTTTTTATACAGGCATTTGCCTTGACAATTGTGTGGGAGCTGCTACTCCGGAACTTGATAACGGAGCTTGGCTGACGAAGATCAAGAAAATAAGTTACAAGGCCTCAATGTAGATTGGTTGATCTACCACATTGACTGCGTGTTGGCGGCAATTGCACCACGAAGGCTAAGGCACCACGAATGGAGTCTAGGTTTTGCTCATATGACAAGCTCACTGGGGGGGGATCAGCAAACTCCTTATAGAGAAAGGGAACGCAGGAGTCGCTTTGTGTACTCGTACAATGGCATGAGATGTAGATGACCTTCAAATTTAATTCTGTGCCCTTGAAAAATAATTTCAGTTACTACGCCCTTTTCTTTCAAGTGTTGTATTTTACCGCGTTATTGGCTTTAACCACTTTTCGTCCTGCAGGTTGAATCACCCTGTCAAAAAGTTCAAGCCCAACCCGCCGCAACCTCCTCAACTGACGCCAAAACAGGAGCCTATGCCCCAGGTAAATTAAATATCGAACTGTGAATCTAGTCAATGGAGTAGTGTTTACATTGGTGTTTGGTGCTGCTTTTAAGTTAGACAATCCCTATCTTCACTACTGATGTTTTTGCTTTTCAGGATTCCGAAGGAGGTATTCCATTCATCCCTCGGAAAATTGGAGATCCCTACGAATTTGACGAAGATGGAATCGGTAGAATGGATTATAAAACAAACTTGACTATAAAGGTAAGTGTCTTGAATTTCAGAATTACTGCATTAAATGGAAATTACTAATACAAGATCTCTTGGCCAAAACGATTGATTGTTTTCAAACGGTTTGTTGTTCTATCGAATTTAATAAGAGGCCCTTCACAACTGATAACTGGGGATTGCCAGTCTCTCGCCAGACTCCCTAGGCACCTGTGTTTTTTCCCGACGTACGTGGAGTTGTGGCTTCAGGCTGGTGAAACTTCCATTCTTTTCATCGTCCCAAGAAAATTGTTGAAAACTTTTCTCAGAGGGGATTGAGAATTGAATATTTGAGTATTTGTTACACAAACCTCCAACTATTTGCCTAACGATATAATAACGACACTATCCCCTAATCTTCGTAAGCGTGAATTTTAGATGCTCCGAAACAACAACCGACCTAGTCAGATTGCAACTTGTTTTTAGTTCGAAAACCTCCCAAACCCAATCAAAAGGAAAACCATTTCACTCTCAAGGTAATGCTATGATTGTGATGGACGTAGTAGAAGATCACCTAGGCTGAAAGTCACAGCGTAACTCAATAGCAAAAATGGAAGGACTTCTGCTCGTCCCAAACGGAACTATCAGTATGATGGGAGGGATTGTAGGTGACGATGCTGGGGCCCCCTCCACACAACCAGTGAATACGTCTATAAAATCGGATGAACGTTGAGGAGGACATTATGTGTGTACTCACGAATCCTTTGGGGGGAGGATCAAAAGTTACGAAACACGTTCATGAAGCACAGCTGTTGTTGGTCCATACTTTTGTTACCGCACTCCATTTATTTTTTGGTTTTGTAAAATAAACGCTTCATTTAATTTTACAGCAGGAAGTGGATAAAATCATGGTAAACGGAGGCGTTCCTTCGGTAAAAGCAGGCAATGGCAACTTGTTCACCAAAGAGGGAATAGAAGTTTCCTATCAGGACATAGATCAAATGTTCCAATCCGACGAAAACTCTGGAGATGAAGCCGTAAGTAGAATTCCACACTTCCGAATTTGTTTTCGGTTCGTAGGGAAATGGTTAATGTTAGGCTAGTTATGCTCAATGAGTGGATTACACAAAGTTGGGCCGAGCAGCATTCCGCCGAGAAGCAGTCAGAACTCATTACTCTCGAACACAACCTAACAGGTTTTTAAATTAAGTTCTGCTCACACTATTTCGTGTAACAAAACCAAGTTCCACTTGCTACAGCTTTCATAAAAAATCTCGACGTCGGGCCCCTCCTAAACCTGGCAGTTGGTTGAATTGTGGTGTGCGCGGTGTTGACGTGTCTTTGCAGTCTCTTTCTCAGTACACAAGTAACGTTTGCTTTTCCTTGCCATGATGCTATTCCGGTCCACACCACGCCATGTCCCATCAGAAACACTGTCATCATTTCTAGATCATTCCTATAAAAACCTTCTTGACATTAGGAGCAGCCCTCAGAAAATTTGCAGTTGAAAATACGCCCATTAGCGCATTGTCATTCTGGTCATTTTCCTTAAAACCTCTAAAAAGCGTACAAGCCTCTGTTAGCAACCGTCACACCACATTGTGCTGATCTCTAGGAGCAGGAAGCAATCTGTAACTCATTGTGCAATTATAAAAAGTATGTCATCTCTTCATGAATCGCAGTTATATCCTTCGCCTTGACAGTATTTTACTTTTTACTAACTTACAATTTTTTATGTGGCTATTTCCAGGTGTCAATCACTATTACAATTGTTTACTACTTATTGCTATAATATTATTATTTGTGCAAGTTAAATTAAATTGATGAATCATCCCCAATCAAGAAAGATCACCATCATGATTTTTGTGACTGGCTTTTTTGCTGTGCCAATATTTCCTCTCGAGTATCGGACTCACTGACTGGGTCTGTTTCCTTATCAAAATAACAGTTCCTGAACCCCGTTGAGAGAGTTATATCAGTTGCATACGAAACTGGCTCAACCCACTCTCTCCTAAGACGTAAGACCATAGATTGTCAAACGTTCGTCTGATGTCATTGAGAACTGCTGCGACGTATTTACTCGATGTCTCCAAGGAATACTGACGTATCTTCACCCACCACTCATGTCAGGATAGCCCATTTTGACATTAAAATGTCAGTTGAGCTTTCAGGCTTGAAGTAGAAAGAAACCAGTTCTCTTTTGAATTGATGGCGATATTTTTATTTTATTACGGTGCGGGAAAATGATTTCTAGACGATATACCAAAAATATAGGTCACTTTCAGCTTGCAGAATTCTTGCCAAGCATTACTGTTTGTAACGATTTTACGTATGTCGCGAAAATCGCCATTCAGATTGCTAACAAAATGAGATGAACCTCTTGTTAAAATTAGTTGCAGGTTACTACTCCACCGAATTCCAACCGGCCGCCTGAAGACCTTTCTTTGACGACAATGCCAAGGACGACAGCTCCATCGGGGATATTAAGGCAAGAAGAACTTGTTAAGATGTTTCCTACGCCTCCGTCGATGGAGCATAATCCAGTCGCCTCTCCCCTAGCAGTGCTTGGGCTCGGAGACCCTCCTCCAGAACCTCCTTCGATTCTTGGGTCCCCTAACCACGAGCCAATACAGGTAAATAATTCGCGCACTCTCTTGATGTTTCCCGCTCAATGAAAGAATCCTTCACTAACCAATTATGTTTAAATGGTGTTTGTAGGATTGGTCGTTCGTATTCAAACCTTCGGTGGTCTGCAAGTTTGTAGGCTCTAGCAAATATGCTCCTCTTACCAACCTTCCCAGCAGTAGTCTTCCTCCAATTTCTCTCCCTGGCAACTGTGTCTACAAACCGTCTTGGGCGCTGCCTCACCCAGAAAAATCTCCTATGAAGTAAGTTTAGTATTTATTTGTATTTTACCATTCCTGTCAGTATATTTTACTTAAGTCCTGTACAGTCTTTGAAAGGCACATTTGTTGCGTTCACGGAAGAAGCAGCTGTTGAATACCATTATTAAGACTTTGTACTACAAACAGACGAGGTCCAAATACAAAAAGCGATAGTGGTGTTGTTGGAAATGAGAATAATTCCTTGCAGTTCATGAACCTGTCTTCCCAATCTTAATCGACGTATTTTTCGTGTTGCAGTAATCCTAACACCAGTAACCAACGAACTAACAGCAGTTTGAGTAACAGCAACTGCAGCAACAGTAACAACCTCGCAAACAGCGGCTCGAACTTACCAACTCAACCCGCAACTCCTAATAGCACGAGCGCTCCTAGTCCTGGTCTGTGGGTAGGCGGCAGTCGACAAGGCAACGTTCCAAGTAATAGCAGCAGTACCGGGGGCATCATTTCCTCGACCCCTGCTCCTCCACCGTACTCATCTCCTGCCACGCCTCACCAACTTTCATATCCTCACGTGCAACCCAAAATTGAGCCTCCGACGCCTAGCCCTCCCGAGGCTAATTCTCTCGTCGTCAACGTTCTACTTACCGACACTTCTTTCAACATTTTCCGGGATCACAACTTCGATAGTTGCACCCTCTGCGTTTGCAACGCCGGACCTAAGGTGAGTCATTTAGGTTATACTACATTGTATTGAAACTGAGTTATTCGCAGGGTTGTTTTCAGTAGTTCTACAGTTGCAGCACATTAGTTGTTAGTATTTTACTGAGCCAACCTCTCGAATAATTTTTATCTCATACCTCTTGTCTATGAAACTACAAAGAAGCAACTGGGACTTTTTGGTACTACAAATGAAGTTACCATATTCAGCAAGCAGTGTTGGCACACAAAAGCACTTATACAATTCTGCATTAACATCACGATTTTCTGACTTTCAACCTTGTCACACGTCCAGCTGCAGCTTCTTATTTTCTAACCACCCACCCCACCCTCACCCATCGCTTCATATCTCTCAGTGCTAAACATACGGAAATATGACGTAGCAGCGCACAACTTTCTGCAACACCCATTAATTCTATGACCGTGCTACATGTACAGGCGTTGTATCTTCGTTCAACACATACTACGAAAACATTTATGGAGAACAATATGTAGGTACTAGTTAGTTTAAAATATCCCGTAAGTTTGATCGAAATTGTTATAGCCGTTTTTGATAAATTCGGAATAACCATAAATTAATGTTCAATAAATCTCGTTTTCTATTATAACTTATATTTCCGTTCAATAGATAGATACAGAAATAGTTGCAGAAAACGAAATATGGGTATAGATTGCTTGAAGACATTCAATAAGATTGATAAAATCCACTGAAGAAGTCGCTCTAGAAATTATGAAAATAAAAACATAATTCTCTGTACATTTTGGGTTTTATCTTTCTGCGATGAACAATATATAGATATTGACTGACATTCCGTGAAATTATGTGGGAGGTCTTTAGGATGTATAAAAGTGCGATAAAAGAGCTTTTACATTGGCGTTGTTGCTAATAAAATTGCTGTCAGTTTTTCTTTTATTACTCCCACTCAGTTCCATGCATATTTCGTACGTGTACGAAACATTGCTACCAAGTTCGTTAAGCTAAAAGATTTAGTTGGTTTTGTCAACACGTATAACTTTCGAATCATTTTCTAGTGTGTCGGTAACATCCGGGGAGGAGACGCTGGTTTGTACTTACCCAACCAGGGTGGGAGCGGAAGTCCTCCGTGGGGCACTCCCTCCCCTCACTTATCGGCTGAAGAAGAACCCATCAGGTGTAACTGTGGCTTCAGCGCAGTTGTTAACCGAAGGCTGTCGCACAGAGCTGGGCTTTTCATAGAAGACGAATTTGAAATAACCGGTGAGTTGGAATATTGAAATTACTCATTTTTCATTCACGAACACAATTTTTACACAAATTACGTTGTGTCGTTTGTGATTCAGTTCCCATGACAGTTTTAGAACAACTGCGCCTTTTAGTTTCATTTATAGTATTTGTAGTTAGCATTAGGGTATGATCTGCGCAGATTACCAAAAAACCTTCTATTAGTAAACTCATTGTGTGCTTGAATATACATTTTGCCTAAGATGAAGTTACTGTGAGATTCTTGGGGCGAAGAAAACATGACGCTTTTCATTGCTACGTGCTTTTATTGTCAATTTGTCCATTACATTTGCGTTGTATTTGTGTTTTAGGAATTTTAGAAGAGCCCAATGAAAAAGACAACAACACTGTGCTGGGGCGGTCAGAAATGGAGCTTATGCAGGCTCAGTGCCTTGTCATCAACAGTTCAAGCAACGCTTTATACCGAGTGGCAGAACAGTACAGGCCACTAACACCGTTACCCCCTGTGAACATGCTCGCTCTTAGTGATTCGAATCAACTATCAGCGACAGCGTTGGATCAAGGGCGGTTGGCAGTGTCCAACCATAACAACCCACCCCCCATGTGCAAAGTACGTTCTCTTATTATAAGCTTGGAAAGACAATGTATTCAGATTCCACCAAATTGTTACGATTAATTGATGCATCTTACGTTCGAACAGATGGAAGGAATTGGTTGTTCACGAACGTTGAGCGCCAGCTCAGTCCACAGGTGGGGTTTCCTCCGAGCCACCGGCCCTTCGTGCAATCAGGATATAGTTAGGGTAATGAAGAGTCTTCAACCGCTTCTTCAGGACGCCATGCAGAAGAAATGTAGCACCAGATTGTGGGAAGCTCCTACGGTGTCTGGACCCCTCACTTGGAGGCAATTCCATCGCCTGGCTGGACGAGGTTTGTCAACTATGCTGTCTCTGTATTTTACAATTTGCGTCTTCTGGCCGCGTTGTTATTTATGGTACACACTTAACTGTCTCCGCAGGAGCTGATGACCGCTGTGAACCTCAACCCATTCCTCTCGTCGTGACTGGAAGAGAGAAAGATTGGGTTTCTCTTGCCCCCTTTGCTGTCAATTTTTGGGATAAGCTCGTTCTGGAGCCTTACTCTTACGGCAAAGACATCGCTTATGTTGTGGTTGCGCCAGACAACGATTTCATACTTAACAAAGTTAGAACGTTTTTCAAGGAGCTTTCTTCTGTTTATGAGGTATGGACCCAGTACTTT
The DNA here is from genome assembly GCA_020466155.1 of Pachypeltis micranthus. NCBI lineage: Eukaryota > Metazoa > Arthropoda > Insecta > Hemiptera > Miridae > Pachypeltis > Pachypeltis micranthus. The sequence goes on from CM035769.1 coordinate 50,426,441, forward strand.
TCCATTGTTTATCTTTTTCATTCAATATACACATGCTATTAGACTGGACGGAAATACGTTCACCTCGTTAATTAGACAATCAGGCGCTGATGATGTTGTGTCATGGGTTGCGAAGGTTCACCTCTACTGCTTATTATTTACTATACAACCCCTAATTATCATCCTCATCCATATCCCTTCTATTCCTCCGACTAGAAAGAAGGGTGCACTAAGGTATTGAACTGATTGGGTTAAGCTCGCCTGTTACGTGATGGTGCGTCAATGTTTTAATGGGAATACATCATTATGACAGTGCCTAAGCTAAGTCGTGTCTAGCGACGCTAATAATATGGGGAAGACGATCCACCCGACAGGTGAAAGCTAGTCAAATGGAACTTGGAAATGTGTACAAGGCTTGTGAACACAGGATTAGCTGATGAACTTGCAGGTGTTTAGGTGTTCCGCGATACCAGGTTTTACTGCTGTCACTATTCGTGTGTTTTTACCCCACCGCTTGAGAACAGGCTCTTCAGTAGCTTAGATTAGTGATACATGCGCTGAAAATATGCGGGAAAATGAATGAATATTTTATTTCACAGTCAGTTACTCCTTCGCTTATTATTTTATCACATTTTTGGCACACACAGCCAGTTGTCGATCAAGACATAAAATAACAGCTTAGAGTGTCAGAAATCTTGAGCGGTAGTCACCAGGCGCTAAATTGGGACTATAAGAAAGGTGCCTCCCAATAACTTGAACGAAGTCGTTGATAATGTCTAGCATTGTGCATGAGGCCAAGTGTTGTCATGATGGAGATATGCATTTGGTTCCTGTCGATTTCGAATTGGTCGTCGGAGTTTATTCATGCGTGACATGATTTAGCATTTATCGTCGTGCCAGTCTTTGTGGCCCCATGACTTGCCAGGCAGACTGTTCGTTTGAACGTTTTCTGCTGCTTTTTTGGTTCTCAAACAGAAGTCACTTCCCTGCTATGTACAGAAGAGCTGAATTTCTCATTGAGGTCATCACTGTTTCCTTGACTTGGGTTCCAGGGTATTAGCCAACGACTAACTACGATGACATTTGCACCGACTATGACAACTCCTTAGTAATCCTTGAAAGCAGCCTAGAGCAATATCCGAACCCCTGACCTCCATTCAAAGATGCTTGAGTTCCTCCAGCCATTACTGTCTTTTCTAAGTCATGATTAATTTGTTTTCGTGTTTTTCAGCTCTGTCGACTCGGCAAGCATTGTCCAATTACCAAAGTTCTCAGAGACGGTATTTTAAGGGTTGGCAAAACTGCCGCCCAGAAACTAGCCAAAGAACCAATGGACGATTGGTTTTCCCTCCTTGGCGACAACTCTCCTAATGAAATGCTCAAGCTTTACGCGCAGGTATGTCCTCATATTCAACTTATGCGTTTGATTTGTTATTTCTGTGTTGGTGTCAGTAAAGCGTTTACACGCTCAGGACAGGTGAGGAAATGATTCCCTAAAGCCATCACCGATACATTTATAGGAAAGTGAATATTTGAGTTGCCTATTCTCTCACATTTTCATCATCGCAGAATGAAACAAAAAGTTTCGGTTGTCATCTAAATTTGACTCGTCACTATTTTAATAAGAATTCATTGTGACCACTTCGTGAGGGAGAAGACAGGAAGCATATATTTTTTATTACGTTCGAACATGCCTTGAAAACGAGTGAATAAAAATTCATTGAGTACAATGTTTCGAAAGAAGATATTCCATATTTATGCCAAAATTGAAGAACATTTGATTACGCTCTTTGACACAGAAATGTGGATAAATGAAGCAACGAAGTACGTAATAATAATAATAATAATAATAATAATGATAATAAAATCAGGAAGAAGTGAAGTTTCCGAAATAGTTGGGTCTTCTTTGAAGGAACGAGAAGGGTTGCAAGGGATTGAATTTCTTTCTATAAAAGATTAAGCCCCCTTCCCGGCCTGACACTATTTTTAAGGTCGTCAAACATTCAATGTTAAGAAAAGCCTATTGTGAGTCAGCCTTGGACTCAAAGGGTTGATTCAAATGCACTGAAAGTGTGAAGGATTTAGTGATCTACCTAGATGTTTTGACCATTCTTACCTAACAATTGTCAACCTGGTATAACAGAATGGTGTAACTAATGTTATTGTAATTTTATTATGTGTAGGTGTGTCGACACCACTTGGCTCCCTACCTCTCTCAAGTACCTATGGACCGAACTCTCTTAGAATCTCCTGATAACAGCAACTCCCAAAGGCCACCGCCTACTTTGGACCGATCAGCTCCGTCGCCGCGTCCCGACCAACCAACAACCCCAAAACCCGGTGAATCCCTTGGTAATATTCTTCTCCTTTGCGGAGGGTCATGATCTGCGTTATTTTTTTGCCAAGAAGACAGGTCAATTTCATCATTCGATTTTTTATTTTGCAGAAGAGTGTGGAACCCCCGGTGGCGCAGCTGCAGTAACTGCAGAGGGCGGTGGTGTCAATCATGTCAGTGTAGCGCTGTCTCATTCTTCGATAGATGACGAGTGTGCTGAGCCACCCACCATTGTAGTGTATTTTGTTGAACCTTTTGCGCTTGCATCCGATTCGCCTGAACTCCAACGTCTTGCTTGTGTCGCGCTACTGAAAGCGTACAATACTGTTATTGCCAATGTGCCTGAATCCATCAAATCCAATATATCCCTACAGGTAAGATTTTTGATTATAGTCTCGGGCGAAGGTCAACTAATTAGCCCCAAATCTTCTTTGCCCAACAAGCCTAAGTCAGTGCAGTAAGAGTGTGAGGGAACAGCGCACTAACAAAACTAAGGCATTTTCACCTTGACAGCCCTGAGGGTTTCAAACACACTGATCTCTACAGATTTTTACGCCTTCCATCATGTTGACTTGGCGCATGATTCTAGTTTATCATTGAATACAGGAGTAACAAGTCTAAAAGGGTAGAAAAACTATCTGGGCAATTCTTGACGCCAGAAGTTGTTAGGTTTGGAAAGGCGTGCTATTCGTATCAGTGATGTCTTGTTGACGGGACACGTTCTATTGACTTACTTTCTTGTAAGTTTGTAAAAGTTGTGAGGCAGTGTGAGTGAGAGTTCACTAAGAGTTTTGATGAGGCATTCGGAGCATTAGTTGTCGTTTTTGGTGAACCCTATAACCTGAAAAAGTAGGAGAGATGCCTGGAAAAATGCCCTCCGTTTTGTTGGGGCATAACATCTATAGCGTGTCTAGGACTGTGCAGCCAGGTCTAGACTTTGGGGCAGGGAAAGTGTGTGTTTAGCGGGTTCGCCGTCCTATAACCCGAGGAATAAAAGAATATCAACCACTTTGTGGTAAGCCAGTGATGATCTCCAAAGCAACTCATGTACTGTGAGATAAGATTTCGCAAAGCTCACATTCACTATGAGATAAACCAGATCTGCTCTTGATGGGAAAGGCAAATTCAAACTTTCTGGATCATTGCATTTGATGTGTGATTCCTTAAGTACAGATCTAGACCACACAGGGAATCCTTTGCCAAACCTTGAAAAAATAAGCCAAGGTTTTCCATTTTGCTTTCAAGTTAACGAGCAATACTCTTTATCGGAGTACCTGCTTGCCAAGTAATTGGTGGTGTTACGTAGGGTCTGGCAGGAAGTATTTGTAATGTGTTGAGCACTTCGTAGTGTTGTGAATGAAGGTCATCTCTTCGTACTATAAATGTACTTTTTGCCTCGCGACTCGTTCTTGAAATCTGTGGAATACTCTCATCGTTTGTTGTATTTTAAGACAGTATGTGTGTAATTTTAACGTCTTGATTACAGGTAATATCTCTAGAAAGTGTTCTTGAGCAAGGGAGAAGTGGACCGACCAACCGAAGGAGTGACCACATGAGGGCTTTGGCTTTTAGTGTGTTCTCTCAATGTCGAAAACTGATGGTACATTCAACAAACAACGTCAAAGCTCTCACTGGCTTTGGAACAGCGGCGAGCAACGAATTGTTCCTTAAGAATAAAGACGTAAGTTTTCATTGTCTTCTCCTCCTTCTACTGCATACCATGGACTCAGCTGATGAGCCGCCTAGGCCCCATTGAGCCTGGGAGATGTGTGGAGGAGGCGTGGCTTCTCTAAAATGCAGTGCGACCTCATATTCTTGATTGATCTATTTGTCACCGTTTCAGGAGAAACAGAGGGCGCCTTACAAAGTGTACACCCCGGCGTACGTTCTTGCGAAACAACGGGACAAAATCAAGGGGAGCGGGCCTGGAGCAGGAGGAAGCAGTAGCGACGGTGATACGGGCGTTCCCACTTCAGACCACTGTTCCGTCTTGTATGTGAGCTATTGCCTCTCCGAAGATCAGAAATGGCTTTTGGCGACGGCAACTGACGAACAAGGCCTCGTCATGGAGTCTGTTACGATTAACATTCACATCCCCAATAGAAGTCGACGAAGAAAGGCGTCTGCGCGTCGTGCTGGGCTACAAAAACTAATGGACTTCATATTGGGAGTGATGAGCCAAAGTGTCACGCCTTGGAGACTTGTTGTTGGAAGAGTCGGGCGGATAGGGCATGGTGAACTTAAAGGTAAGAATTAAACTGTCCTCATTGTTTTGAATTGTAATAAGCGTCTTTTACTTGTTACTCTATTGCTGATTGTCAAACGAAAACATTGTCTATTGCCAACATTCATGTGCAGGTTGGCAGCAAGTACCTCCAAAAGCTCCAATCATCCTTTCAAATTCGAATGACCCTGAAACTCAACACAACAGAAACCATCATGGAGCTATTGTGTTACGATATCGTATGACGTGTGGGAATGTATGCGCGATAACGGCCGAATGTAATTGGAATGCCGAGCTTTATTCGCAATTACAGTAGACGATTTACCATCAAAAATGGAACTGGGTGCGAGTTAACGCAAGCACAGGCGACAAACGAGACAACAGCTCCGTTCACACTGCCGACTGTGAAATTTCGAGTAAATTGGAAAGTTTGGTTCCTCCTGGTACCGTTGCAAAAACGATACCAGGGGTAGAATTGTGTGGACTTGCGAAAATCAATTCAAAGGAGTGATGGGGGCGCAGGTTGTTCAATTCGTTCCTTATACTCAATAAACTCATCCGTTGAGTAAAGGAGCAAAACATCGCGAATTGGATGTACTGCCTAGATTTGCCGTTAGAACGTTAATATTTTTCCTACGGTATTAGGTTTGGGAGGGGGCGCAATAATATGACGTTTTTACAAGGAATAAAAAATATATGGAGGTATATTAACAGTAAAATGTCGAAAGTTTGTTCAAATGTTTCGAAGCACATCTCTTGGGCTTCTATCGGTAGTATCTTCATTTTTCTCTCCACAATACAAGTCACACAAGTAAAGAGAGCAGAAGCTATCCCCTAGTTTCATGTAGTGTGCAAAGATAATGCGTGCTCTAGGACTCCTATATTTAATTGCACGAGGGTTTGCATCTTTTTTACCACTGGCCCTATTCATGCGTGGAGCGCTTGTTGTGAACAGTTCTAAGCAGCGCTGAATTAGAGCTCGTACTCCAATCTTCGTTTTTAGTTTACCAAACCCAATCAACTCTCCATCTGAGCAGAAGCCGTTTTTCAACTGGTGCTAAAACATAAAAATCACTCCAGACCTCAGCTCCCTGGTACACCATGACTCCACACGTCTCAAGTGTTTCAAGAGTCAGAGCTGTCGATTGATTATTCCCTTTTTAATTTTGTCCAATAATTGTACAAATGAGCTTTCCAACCTAATGTATTATTCTACAATTTTGTAGCTTCTGTAAAATGAGCCTCTACCCAAAAAATGTGCGACCAACTGAAGCGTATTTATTGCAGGTTGGAGTTGGCTGCTCAGCAGGAAATCATTGCTCAAAGCTTCCAAACACCTCAAAGAGATTTGTGGACAGTGCAAGCTTCTCTACCCCAATGACGTGCCCTGCATCCTCAGCGCTTGTTTAGTCTCTCTAGAACCAGATTCGGCACTTAGACTGATGCCTGACCAATTCACGCCCGATGAAAGGTTCAGTCAAGTCTCAGTAAAATGTCAACTGTCTACGCCGCAGGACGTCACAGCGACTCATATCCTCGTCTTTCCAACGTCGGCCACGACACAGGTACGCTATTTTTGTTATTTAGATGGTCTGCAATTTCAATTTAAAGGGATTGTTACCACAAGAGATGGTTGTAACGTAATTGACTGTGACGAATTGTGAACCATTGCGAGACACACGAGAGTGGGAGCTAATAGTGATAGATAACGAAGCAAGAGGGTTAATTGTTCAGAATGATCCCTCTCCTTGTTTTGGGTTCGATATTACTCTTATCTCTTAATTATATTGTTATTATTCCGGCTCTAAAGCGGCATAATCAGAGACAACTTGGAGGATTTTGATGATCAGAACAAGAGTGATCTTGAAAATGAACAAGATAGAGCTGGGGAATGGAGAGTACTGCGTGCTAACGGCTGGAGTGAGTATTAGGAAGTCCAATAGTGAGGGGGGGGGGGGGGTTGGAGACTACAAAGCGTACAGCAGGAGTGGGTAATTTAAAAGTGGAGTGAGCTCTGAACGTTAGGCGAAAGTGAGCTCTAGACAATCTAAACCAGGAGCAAGGACCAGAAGTTTTGGAACAGAGTAGAACTGTATATGACGGAACGAGAGGCAGCAGAGTATTATGGTTGAGGAAGTACAGGAATGACCACTTGGAGACTTAGGATTGAGCACTTCAGATAGAGTTTCAAGCCTTTAGAAGATTCTAACGCAGGAAAACAGAGACATACCACAGGAACAAGTTAGCTTTAGAGAGGTTGGCTGGATTCTGCATTATGTTGTCCCTTCAATCATTGAGAGAGGCGTGTGAGGATAGTTCAGTAAGACATGGTTTTACCCCCATAACAATTACGTATCCCAATAATGATTGGGTGTAACAAGCCCCTGGAATAAGGATATGTTGAACGTTAGTTCGTGGCCCACTGTGGGTTCAACGAGTCTCTAATTTTTATTCGTTCGTATTAAATTGTAAGTTCATTTTACAGTCAACAACTTGCATTAAAAAAATATTGGTCTGGCAGATGCTCCTAGAAATGTTTCTCGATGTGTTCTGAACCCATTGGTTTCTGTTTTAGTCATCACAAACAGCGTTTCAAGAACAGCACATCAATGGCCCCGATTTGGGCGATGATGATCTTCTTTCTGCATTGAATGACGACATGCCCGAAGGTATGGGAGAGGATTTCAACGACATCTTTTCGTCGTGGCCAGACCCCGAGGCTGGAGGACCGAGATCTCCGACAGGAAGCCCCAGAGCTGGACAACAAAATTCTGGACCTGGGAGCCCTAGTAGTGGCCTGACGCCTCATCAAAACAGCCCATACCAACATGACAACGCTGGAAGGGTACATTTTGTTATCATAATTAGTTTAGTGTATCCTAAATCTGCAAGTTTTGAAGGTTGAGTTATCAAGCCCGATCGTTGTTCAAAGACGAGACACTCGTTTAACTTATTTACAGAGTGGGGAGTCGAGCGAAGAAGTTGGAACCGTTCTACAACAACCTCTGGCGCTGGGGTTCCTCGTTTCCACCGCTCCCACCGGAAAAATGCCCCCGTGGTTTTGGTCGGCCTGCCCACATTTGGAAAGCGCGAATCCAGCTTTTCTGAAGAACGCCTTGCACCTCCATTCGACAGCAATTCAACAAAATTCCGACGAGTTGCTCCAACAGCAAACGACTGTACCTGGTCACCCGTTGGATTCTACAATAACCACAGAAATCCTCAGGTACACTTGTGCTTCTGCTTCTTTTTTTTAAAATAAGTTTGATATTTGTGTTTTGACCGTTTTTCCCGAATTGATAATCCCTACCAAACGTCTTTGTGAGTATGCGAGCGTGAATGCAAAAATATTACGCAAAGTAGCATGCTTCTTTCTGCACATTTGGGCAGTTGAAGTGAGTCTTAGGGCACGAAAGTAGAATTGCCCATCAACGTGTCTAGTTTTGTTAATCAAAAGAAATACTTATCCATTATTGAGGTTGAGGAGGGCACATTTATGAGTCGTATCTTCTGGACCAAAGTCTTAGCCTTTAGTCATCAATATTTATCTAATTTCCTGAGTCACCAGTAGTCAAATAAGATGTGGGACAAGAAATCAGTTGTTACGCCGCGAGGGGGTGGGTGGTGCAAACGAAACAGCAGAGTTGTCAGATGTGTTGGCCTGATTGGAGGAGAGTTCTAGGTACTTATTATCCAAAATAAGCTTGTGACTCACCTCTACCAGGCGCTGATAGCGAGTATGTTTATCAACAGATGGCCTGACAAGCCTGGCCTTTGAATGGTTCGGGTTCAGTTCAACTGCTAGACAGTCGTAACTAATGTGGTTCATCAGGTTAGCGCTCAATGACGTGACACGATGATGTAAATGTCACCAAGAAAGAGCCTTTGGTTGGAGAAAAAAGCTTTTTTGAACTCTGCTATGAACGTATGTGTGACGTTCAATCATGCGCTAACACGGAATGGCAATGCGCAGACTCGGGAGTTCCCAAGGTCGTGGAATGGCTGTTATTGAGAGATTATTAAGTGGTGCCCTACTTACAATCAGATAAACAGCAGTGAGACTCCTAAGGCTCCGTTGAAGTCGAGATTGAAGCGGCAACCCACAACTAGCTCTAACTGCCCTTTTCTATATCCATTTCTTACTTGCTATTTATTGGTAAAATTCAGCCCAGTGAGTCGTGGAAGCCTGAAATCAAATTTTCATTGATGAAGGACAGTAATAATATGGAAGAGTAATAACTGACAAGAGTGCCCTGACGTATTCCTGCTAATTGTACGTGGCGTCACAAAGCTGTATTCCTGGGAATGCTAAAGTAGTGACTCTTCGAATTGCGTCCACACAACATCTCACATCATTAGATGCATATAAGTTAATTTATTTCTTTTTTTGTTTCCCCAGATACGTATTGGAGGGTTACAACGCTCTTTCGTGGTTGGCTCTCGACACCAACACCCGGGACCGTCTCAGCTGCCTCCCCATTCACATGCAAGTCCTAATGCAGCTCTACCACATGACGTCGGCCCTCGCATAAAACTCGCAGTTATCCTTCGACATCAACCCCATGACCCCTTTACCCCATTTTAACCCCGTTACATCGTTCGTTGTCTTATTTTATTTTATTTTTTAAATTCTTGTGCGTTTATAAGGAAATGAGTCTCGGATTGGCAGGGGTTGTCTGTTGGCCCTTCTTGATGCGGGAAGGTTTATTGACATGATGCTAGGTGGCGTATTTCGTTCGTTTTTGATTTGTTGGAGTTGTCTTCCTCCTCAGTTTGCCCTATTTAAGAATTTCCTACATTTTGAACATGGAATCTAGTCTTGTTACTTCAGGGCTGATAACTGAATATTTTAGTGTCTATTTAAAATGTTCGTTTGATGATGATTTTCCGTTGGGGGCCTTGGTACATTCTCGAGCGTCAAGTTCATCGTAACAAATTGAAAGACACGTTAGGCACTTCATGATACAATAAGAACTCGTTTCTAGAGGCAGTCCGAGTCATTTGGGCGATCTTTGCTCTCCCCTCAGGCCACAATGGTTCAGACGGGACTGGAGAAGAAAGGGAGGTTTAAAACGAGTACCTGTTGATCAAACGATTTAGTTTTTCACATTTTGAGTTCTGTTTGGCATGTTGATTTGTGCTCAAATTTGTTGAGTCTTATTTTTTGTTTTATCATTTTCCTCGTTTTTGCCCAAAATTCGCCGTTAGTCAGCTACATTTAAAATGAATAAACTGGTCTGACCAACGTTTAATTGTAAATGTCGAGGAAGGTACCAGGGAGTGTGAAACGTTGATAGGGTAGTTCAACCCTCAACGTGCCTGGGTTCGTGCATCAACAAATGGTTTTTGGACTATCTGGAGGAGTCTCCGTCCCCTCACGTACCTCCATTTCGAAGATTTGTCGTTGAACGCAGCTTATGAATGTGTTGCTTTCACAAATCCTGTGGTCTATGTATGCTGATTCCCAAACATCACCAAGATTGCGGTGTAGAACAGCGGGTAATTGAAATTAAACTTGAATTGTGTCCAGGAGGATCCTGAATATCTCGCCAGTCACAAATCATTGCTTGTCTAACCCTGAAAGTGTGTGAGCGGATGCTTTAATTGCCTTGGAAATGACGAAAAGGGGGGAAGTTGATGAAGCGCTGTATCAACGGCCCCCTGCTTAGACATTATGTATCCCCTACATGTCAAACGCGTCGTACCTATTTCCGTCGAGCAGTCGCTGGTTTTGGTTTTAACTGGAAACCAAAAGGAAATCGTCTTAAATTATGAATGCGCAGTAGGCACTTGGTGCCGAAGCACACAGGAAGTGGGGCATCGGTATCCAAGCTGCCCCGATTGTGATTCGTTGCTGCAAATAATACGTATCCGCACTGATGAGTCTGATGAGCGGCAAGAGGATTTTAGCGACCAACCAAGGCTATAAGATTTGATGTGTACGTTCCATTGCTCGACATCCTCTCTGAAGGGGGTCGCATAAATTGAGCCGAAGTGCCAGTGGGACGTCATAACTCGTCCCAGGTGCTGCAAAATGGACCACTTTGATGTTGGCAATTGCCTGGGTTTAAGTCGTACGCTGAGACAAATAAAATCGAGCGTATCATTTCCCGAAAGACTTGAAAAAACACGAAAGGCATTAAGCAGTCAACAAATATGGAGGTATTGAGCTGAGCTGAGCGTCAGTGTAGTGCATGTGTGCACAGCCATCCCCACTCTCTTCGCCGTACTGGGGCCATTCATTCCGCACCATATTCACCCGCTGTTTTACTGTTGTAGTGCAACGCGCTTGACTTTCATCCTAAATTTCTTTTCAACCTTCAAACTTGTTTTGTAACGTTTTTTACATACGATTTTACGTACGTTTGACAAAAGTTGTGTCCTCACATTTCCCAAGTTGCTTTGGATCAAACTCCAGCATGTGCCAAGGTCTCAAATTCGTGCGGTGCAACACTTGACGTACTGCCCTAGGGGTGATATTCTACTCTACTGATCTTCCATCCACTCACTCTCAATCCTCTCCTTCGCTGTGTCAAGTCGAATGTGGCTGTTGATTTGTTGAGTGGTTTTGTTTGTATGTATAGCTCAGGGGAGGATTTATGTCTAGAGCGTCCCTCTCCTTGACTTTCTGAATGGGCGAACTGATATTGTTATTGATTTATTTATTTGCGTATGTTAATGTTCCTATTAGTTTAGGCGAATCCCTCGTTTGTAATATTATTTTCGTCTTAGTTTTATTCCTTTTTTTAATCGTTGTTCATCCTTTCCTCTCTTCCTCTTTTTCTTCCTGCGTGTGGTTTTATTTAGTTTACATAAGTTTGTTATTTTATGCGTAATTTTCTTCCTCTTCGCCAACGAATTGACCAAGTAAAACTCCTTTTAGGCCTAAATATGTGGGAAGCGTGTGTCCCCATTGTCGATTTTAAGGCAACTGAATTGTGTTGTAATGAATGTAAGGTGCGCATCTCCGCATAAATATTGTCGAAAACGCGTTCCTAGAGCGCCGAGTTTACTTGTCCAGCCCCTCACTTGTCCTTCCAAAGTCTATTGGTGTTTCGATGTGTAGTGTGATAAACTGGGAATGATGTGGCTCTGGTAACGACGTCACAGTCTTGGTATGAATGAAGCGTCTGTAGGGTCGTATAAAGAACGCGTTTCTCACTTGACAATGGAAGTGGTGGATGCTGCCAAGCGTTGACAGATAATCATGTCCTTCGTATTAAAAATCTTCAACTTTTCGGTACCGTGGAGAAGGGTGCTAGCGGGTTATGGCTGAGAAATTTTAGTAGATCGGTATTCAGTGGGCAGGTGCTTCGAAGAAACACGTTTACGCGACTGAGCTTGGCACTGCAGCGCAGCCACTGAGAGAGGATTCTGTTGATAGTTTCGACTCCCCTTCAATCATTAAAGTCAAGGAAGTATTGGAAGCCTGGAGCTGATTGTACTTGATGGCTTTTGGGATTAATTATGTTTTGTTGAAGTGAGACCTCTCCCCACAATATGAGACGATTGTAAAGTGCCTTCTGGACTCGAAGGTCTGCGATCTCCGATTAGTCCGTCGTTTAGTGTTCTATAACAGTTGAAGCCATCTCTTTCAGTGCTCCTCAGCACGAGGTTCAATAACCTGAAAGCGCTGTTATGCCCCTAAGTGCCCATAGGATGATTGTACAAAAAAGGGCATCGCCGCTATTTCATGTCCAGTGGTCAAGTTAGGTTTGTCAGCGCTTCAGGAATGCTCTTCTTGTAGGCTCCCACACATTTCTAATTGACGCAAGTCTGTAGAGGCTCCAGCAAGTTGCTAGGTATGTGTGATTCTCAACTTGAATTGGAGGTTGCGCTCCATTCTGTTATTTATGTCCCTTCGATATAAATGTTGGGTTTTCAGTGAAAATGACTGACTTGATCTCACCATCCTGTTGTTACCAGAAGCTCTTGTTCATTGCCACTTCTAGCAATCAATTTTGCTTGTTCTAGTGTTCTTTTCCTTCATAACTCGCGGTTGTTTCGATAATATTTATGTTTTTATTGTGAACACGTTGATAGTGAGGGAGTGAAGATAGTACAGCTAGAACAAGTCAGGGCACCAGCTAGCTCTCGAGACACCAAATAGACCATTAGCTTTCACTTGGACGTGTCACCGAAAGGAAACAAGATATTTGAAGGGGCTACCGGGACAAGTCAGGCGTCGTGCTAGGACACTCATCGACCCCTCCCCCCATACGTTGGACAGTAATTTAGAACACTGAAAATATTTAGAGAAAAGTATAAGGACGGTAACTTGTTTTGTATTGTACAAATATTGTAATCGAACGAGGCGATCAACTTAGGTTTTTAATGTAAATATTAACGTGATCTCTTCACGTTTGTTGTTGTACAAAGAAAGTTGTTACAAGAAACAAAACATAATGATGAATACTTTTTGTTATTGTTTACTCGATAGTTGAAGTTATTAGCGATTTTTATCGTAAGGTTGATTTTGCACAGTTTTCTCGCTCGACATTTGGTGTCGCAATAAAACCCGAGAGAAAGACTCTCGACTCTACTTCCCGTTTCGATCATATCGACGTCGTTGGTTCTCGACGGACCCCTCCCACTCCTCGAGCGACTGAGGTGAAGAGAAGGGGAGAACCGACGGGCGTTTAGACAAACTGCTGAGACGTTGAGTAGTTCAGTTGTATGTTGTAAATATCAATTTACTTTTTTTTTTGTATATTAATAGAGTTGGGGAAAAACGTAAAATGCTATAATGTATTTATATTTAAATATCACGTTTATATTTAACGCAGGCAATACAATTCAACTTTATATTTTAAAAGCATCAATGAGCCGAGTTGATATTATTGTATTATACCAAAGAGCTATTTATGAAGCGACCTAAACGCAATTTTTAGGTCCTGAATTGACCGATCCCCTCCCACACCCAACCCCCTCCACCATTCCATACTTACGCGTCCCATTCTCCCGCACTCTTTTGGAGAAGGGCTGTGCTATTCCTCACTTCTCACTGTCATTCCTCTTTACTGTAACCTTCATCACTATTCTCCCCTAGTTCAAATCAAATACTGTGCTCCCCTCCCTCGTCCCTTACAGCTTGAAAAGAACCCGGTGATCGTATCTTTCCTGTTTCTGTCCTTCAATCCTATTTAACAACTAAAACTGGTATGGCAGTCTCTTTTTAACTTGTCTTTTCCCCCACAACCTCACTTACTGCATCACTGTGTTGTGTCACGTATCTCAAAAGAGGTACTGGAGATGGGCTGTTGGCTGTTTCCTCTCCATAAAGGATGCGGTAGACTCTTTCTTGTTCCATTTATGGAAAGAAATCTGGTTATTGGCCTCTCCTTAGTCAATTACCCCTTCTCTTCTTCAAATGATGATGAAAACTGAAACTTACTCTGCACATGGCGTTTTCACCTCAATCGTGTCAGAATGAGGCAGGCAAAGGAACATGTATTCAGCGTAATCATTGGCTGCCAAATGTTCGGTTTTTAAGAACACTTCCTCTGACCCTCCTGCTCCGCAACTAGAGCTGAACATGGCCAGGCATAACCACACGAACAGTCACTAAACGTCGCTCATTGAAAACTCCATGGCCAGAGAGCAGCCGCACAGCCAGTGCCACAATGCCATTTGGAGGCAGGATATTGTGTAGGAGCTTCATCCTACTGGATACTTCTACTACTTTTACCCGTCAATGACTCCATCGAACCTCATTGCAAGCTCCTCCACTCACTTCTCAGTCAGTGAACCCCAGCGGCTACATGAGCGCAGGACCCCTAGGTCCGGTGGGGAAAGTTGACCCAAAAAAGAAACTGATGCGTGAACGCCTTCAAATTGTTGGCATTTTTTTCACTGTGGCAATTGAAACCGTCTACCTGTAGGAGTCCATGTCAGTCCTTCGCCCCACAGGTAAGGCCCCCATTCCTGTATCTGAACCTCGAAGGATTTACTGATAGGCTCCTTCTCTTTTAGAACTGCTGCATTCAACGAGTACAGTTCAAAACGAGTCTTTTTCAGAACCCAACAGTTGGCTTGACACCTTCCTGCTGGACTTCACAGCCCCCCCCCCCCCCGCTCGATAGCTTACGATCACATCCTTTGTTTTCTTCATTTTCGTCCGTTCTAATTATTTGCCATCGTCGCCGTTTTATTTCGCTATAAATCCTCCCAGCTCACCTCGGGATTGGCTCTCTTCTTCCTTCTTCTCTCCCCCCCCCCTTCTACCACTGCACTCCCTTCTTCAAGGTAGAGAAAAATTTAAATTAAAAAAAAAGTTTGTAAATAAGTAAACTTAGACAACAGAAATGTTTTTAGGAAAATTATGACGAATTCACAAATGTAAATTAAAAAAAAAATAAGTCGAATTATTCTCGTGTATAAAGTAAAAAACTTCCTCCTGAATAGTGTATAAAACCAAGTTTGACTCGTGTTATTAATTTATTATATATATTTTTTTTTTTTAGGAAAAAGTCGATTATACATAATTGCTGCGCGTATATTAATAACATCATCATACATTTATGATTACTACTATTATTATTATTATTGATTATTATTGTAAGAAATTTCGATTGTGTAATTAATGCGTGTTGCAAATTCCGGGGGCCAGTTTAAAAAAGAAGAAAAAAAAATACGAAAAGCAACAAAAAAAATTTCTTTCTTAATTACAAAGTTTGCCTGAAAGTTATTGCAGCAGTAAATGTAATAAATTGACAAATGCATATATATATATATTTAGAAAACTTGTACATTTGCCGACCGTTTTGTTTTTATTTATTTTCATTTTTTATTGTAAAACACAAAAAAGGAAAAAAAAGGTTTACCCGAAATGAGAAACTAACACCATTGTATTATCTCGTATTGTCTTTCTCGCTCCATCCACCCCCGTTCGTTTTTTTTTTTTTTTGTTCGTTTTTTATTTGTACTTCCTCATTTGGGTGTCACTTTAAATCGCAAGATAGTCAGAAAAACCTTGTCGTTGAAGGCGACCCTAAAAAAAAGAAAAGCATTAGTTCAGTTTTCTCTGGGTTTTGGGAAAGAAATTATGTGGGCACTTGAAATGTGTCAATTACTTCATACGACATATCCCCCCCCCTTTTTTCACTCTTTTGCTACCCGTTCCTAAAGCCCCGTACTCCTTTTATCTCAAACAAACCCCCCAACCCTTCACTGCTTCCCCTTCTGTCTCTCTCACTCTCTCTGAGCCCGACATTTATCTCGCTGTCCCTACCCCTCGTAGCCCTATAACTATTTTTGTACAGTTTCTGGTTGTAAGTGTATTTGTACAGTAATAATTATACAAAGATTTTATTACGTTCGAAGAATTTCATTTGATTTCCTCGTTCAAGTTATTTTATTCCGATACGGTGAGAAGGTATCTACTCGAAGTGCTGGAGGCTTCTTTGAAAACTGCATGTAGTTACGGCAGCGTAGATATTAGAAGACGGGTGGTAGTTTCTTGAGATTCAATCAAAGCAATGAGATATTCAGCTGAACCATCCTGAGGGCCGTTAACATTGTGAAGAAACTCGTCTCTGCTAGGGAAAAGAAAATTAGTTCTAATGACTTGGAGGGGATTTGTTTACATTTTGAAGAGTTGAAATAGGCCAGTTTTGAGTTGGCAAAGATGAGCAATGTCTCGACACGCTGAGTTCGATTTTATAGTAAGTAATTATTTTCAGCTCAATTATAATCTGATTTTGCGGTAATAACTTGATAGTGAACTAGTCATTTTTTCGTAGCGTTACCATTTTACCTTTTGTCTTCATATAGCTCTCGTGACTGTTCCACATAATCTGGATGAGCACTGCGGCTTAATGACCTTTGTGCCAGTTCTAATGTCTCACAGGTCGATGCCTAGCCTCCTAAGAATGCCAGGTATTTCCTGCAAGTCTTGTTTGACGACCACTTTGAGAGTAGTTGTACTAGGGACCAGGCCAGGACATGGTTGGGCGACTTCATCTGTCCACACCACCTACACCGAGGGGTGTAGACTATGCCCATAACACGTGTGTTTGTATAATTTGCTGTGTCCTATGATGATTCCCACAATTTACCTTAGGTCCTTCCTCTCCATCATCACTAAGATCCGTCTTACTTAGTGCGTTTAAAAAGCAAAGTATGTATTTCACCGCAGAGTCTGCTGTGGTTTGAGGCTCAATAGCACTTGGTTGCTAGGACAGAGCAGTCGCATTGGATGAGCTCTGCCGTTGCATCCTCCTTCGCATCTGCATTCCACTACCACTAATTTGCCCGCCTTATTGAGGTGATATGTATGTGGACAGTGGCCGAGTGAGGAAATTAGTATGGACCGTCTGGTGGGTGTAAATATTGCCTTTGCACTTGAACAGTTAGGCTCCAGGAACCTTTCACCTGTCTGAGAAGTGGCTGGCCACGCCAATGGGGTGTTTTTCCTGCGCCTAGGAATAAGGAAGACATTAACTCTAATAGAGTTTGCTTAAGAGTTGAGACACATCCTGCACCAGAACGCTTGATTATCAGTCATTGTGTTGATAGCTTTACTGCCTCATGATGACCCCAGCGATAATAGCATAAATCAATGCTTGAAAGCCCATTGGATCAGGACCCAGGGCAAGGTACGTCCATCTCCTCCCAGGGCCAGTCCCCTTCAGGGTTTTAGATCCATCTGTGTAGATGTCAATACCATTTCGAGGCTGAAACTGACGGCATTCGTTGTTCCACAAGCTTCCCTCTAGTTGCACTTCGTATTTCCCGTTGAACTCGTACCTGGGCACCATCATGCCAAGCTCTGTAATGCTTTCAAGTTCCTGAGTACAGCCAGGTGCCCATTACTAGCCTGTGACATCTTAGGCATAACAAGCTTAGTCAGTATAAAGTAACCTTCACAGCCATGACAACTATATCAAGGGAAAGGTCAATTTTAGGTAGCGATTAGGATTATACTTAGTATGGAGACATCAAGGAAGAACGTGATTTTTTGGAGACGATATTTTAATGAATTGTAGAATTTTCGTCTCAGAAAGCGGAAAGTTGGTCAAATTCCAGAATACTAATTATTATAATATAAACATAAAACAATTGAATCAATTACAGTAATTGACCCCGAGGCCGCAATAAAGGCAAAATCCGGCTTGGATTACCTTACTACCAACGAAACTTCATTTCCAAGGCCAAAGCCACCAATTGGACAGACTGCCTAACGCTATCAGAGTTCTTGGACGCGTCTGCATTGACGACAGAGGGCACTACGTACAAAATACTGAATTAATGTAGCGGAAGCGACATTAAACGAATCGCTGCGTGGGAGTTGGCGTTAAATATATTTAGAAGTACCTATCGCTATTTCATTTCTCTGTTGCCACATGAATTAATTTCGTTGGGTAAAATTAGTTTAGTTTGAACTGTGTGTTTCGTTCCGATTTGTTGTCGCTGTTGTTCTTTTGAACAAAAAATCGTGCGTTTGGAGCTTTTTTCCTCATTTCGAGCGATATTGTGACCGCATTAAGCATTTACGCATGAATTTACTATGAAGATTCGCTGGATCCGCAAGAAAGCACGGCATATTGTGCACTAAACCGTCGAAAAAAAGAGTTCTGCTTCTTTAAAAACTTTCTTTTTTTTAATTCGTAAAATATTTTAGATGATTGGGGCCGATCTAAACAAAACAAAATATCAGGTACGACGTACCACACAGCTTTTCTTAGCTCTACATAAATTAACTGATTTTCGTACTGATTCAAATTTTTTTCCACTCAGCTCATTTGAACTAGGTAAAACATCACTTCACGGCGACAGAAAGTGGTAAAGCTTTCAGTTCCAGAATTTATTGAGCTGCTCCCACTCATGCCCTGATTCAGAGCAATTGGTAGACCGCGGATGGATGGTGCGGTAGACGCGATATTTTCGAGATGGATAATAATCAGTTTTACAGAGTTGTTGGGAAATGGTAGTAAGTGAAACGGCGGAGGTTGGAATTCCGGAAAACTGCGCTAAAATCGATTTTCGCCGAAACGGTTGGTAATTTATTGTGCTGCTCTCGTCATATTCCCATGAGAGAATTTGATCGTATTGTCGTGTCATCTGAAGGTGACTAAACAGGAAATTTAATTAAAATCGTTAGGGCCGTTTTTGAAAACAAAAATATTTAGTGTTTTGATCACTATAATAACTATAGTTAGTTTTGGGTGAATTTTGCGCATATACTTATTTTGGCGTCCCATGGTGACCTGCGGGCTAGATATGAAGTTTAGCTGATTTGGTGCAACCGTTTTCTCTCAGTCGCGTGTACAGACACCCAGACCATTTTTTCTCTTCTGTTTTCTTCTGAAGATTACATAACGTTTCTTTCTATTCCGTAGAGCCAGGGGAAATAAAAATTGGAGAATCCCCTTTACTAAAACGGTGTTGATTAACCAGAACAGCCTGTGGAATTATAAGAAATATTTTGGCGCTAGTTTTGAACACCCCAGGTGACTTGGATCGAAATTTGTGAGCTGTTTAGTCACTTCGCATTGTATTGCTCCGCCAGAACATCTTAATCGTCTAAAAATTGGGAGGGAGATTGTATTTTTGTATAACGTACGTGATACGTACGATTTGGAGTTGAGTTCGTTAGTTGAGAAGGGAAATGAGAGTGTGATTGACTCGTATCTACACGTGCCATGTTCGTATACACAATTTTGGAGCGATTTAAAACAAGTTACGTAATCAATTCACAAAAAACGCGACTCAGAAGCTAATTTTATGAACTCGACTTTTCCATAACAAATATGGAAGTTTCCGATTTCGACGTCGCCGCGCGATCTATCGGAAGTTCAGGGAACTAAAGCAGACCGCCGCCTAAGCGTAATTTTTCGCTCCCGAGCTCTTCGCTTCTTATGATCTCCTGTTCCAATATCTTACCAAACCGAAGTCCAGGTTCGCTCACGACCGAAAGAAGCTGAATTTTTTTACTTTCCGCTACAATTCCGGGTCAGAAAAAAAATTGGGTTTTCTTCAGATCTTTACGTTTTGAGGCTTACTGAGTCTAAAAAACCCTGCAAATTATTACACAACGGTTTATTATTCGGATAAACAGCTTGACCTAGCATTAATGCTCCGAGACCCATCCCGTTCGATTCAGCATCGAAAAATATCAAAATGAAACCCAAAAAAAGGTCGAAAAGAACTGAATCGTAATATTAAAATAAACAAAAAAAACGAAAGTATCAAATTTTGAGGGGGGGTTGTAAAAAATTTTTCGTGGCCGAAAACATGAATGAATAATAAATCAAAAACCTAATTTCGGAGCGTGGTCCGCGTGTATGTGTCTGTAGTTCGATTTGCGGGAGAACGGCTGATCCGATTGAGCTGGTTCTTTTTTTGTTTTGTTCGTTATTTTTTGTAGACACCAAAAAAAGGTTATGGACGATTTCGATCGTTGGGAAGGGGGGGGGCGAAAATGTACCAAAAACCAGTGTTTTTCGCATTTTTCTCGAAAACGGCTCTAACGATTTTCATTAAACTTTCAAATTGTCTTCTACTAATCAATACCTAACTTTTCCTCTCCATACATATCTCCATGAAAATACGGTGAACGGAGATATAGGCCTATGAACCAAAAATAGGTTTTTTACACTTTTTGGCAAAACGGCTCCGACGATTATCACCAAACTTTCAAGAGGTATCCCAATAGTTAATACCTACATATTGTTCTCAATAAATGATCCTCTGACAGTCCATTGAACAGAGATAAAAACCAAAATGTGTCGAAAATAACGTTTTTTCAACAATTCCGTAAATTTCAGGGTAACTTATTCACCAGATGTGATAAATCCTAATGTAGTGCCTTTTAGTCACCCATACCAACATTTCGTTCTGTATAATTAGTTCTGTATATATATGTTGAACGGAGATATAAGCCAAGTTAACTCAGAAAAGGAGATTTGTCGAATATTAATTCATCGGTATTCCAATTTCCTCAAAAACGGCTCTAACGATTTCGATCAAACTTACGGAGACCTCTCAACTAACTAGTCCCTACATTTTGTTCTCTATAAATGTTCCTGTAAAAATGCGTTGAACGAAGATATAGCACCCGCATATGTCGTGGGTGTTCGAACTTACGGAGGTGGCGGAAAGTTGTGTGTTGCTACGCACCAGATATTTTGACTAGCGATTAATCGAATGAAGTGTGAACTGAAGTAGTTTGCCGATGGAATTCTGCTATCGTATAGCCAAGGAAGGTTAAAACGTTTGCAAAAGTGTCAAATTTAAATAATTACACACTTCATTGGAAGTTTCCTAACTTCATCGTTGAACAGTCAGCGTGGTTTACTTAACCAATTACACTAACTTCATAACTGATGGATCACTGTAGAAACAGCGTAAACTAAGCACATTCGTCCCACGAAATTCTGGAATTAAAATTATTGTTGTTTCCTTGACTATGTTACATAATTGGCTGAAAACAAATTTTGGGTTATCTTCATATTTTCGCGTTTTTAGAGCTACTCAGTCCAAAAAACACACCTTGAGTGACTAATAGAAAATGGCTGAACCAAATCGGCCCGAATTTCGTAATCAGCCAGCTGACACAAGGTTATAAGCACTATTGGTCCAAAGTTTAGCCCAAATCTCAGCTTTCCTACGGTATAATCAAAATAATTTTGATTTAATTGCAGTTATTGTGTGATTATTGTGCAATTGTAGTCGAAAATCTTTTTTAAATCTTCAATTGTACAAAACTCAGAATTTAAGAGAAAAAATGTTCGATCAGGAAATAGCTGTGTAGAATCAGTTGATGACCAGTACCAAATTTAACACCCTGCATAACTCAATAAATTTCGGTACAGAAAGTGTGCGCCCGTGGATGAACGGGGAACCAGGCGCATTGGTCCTTTTGTAGTAGTAATTAAAATCCTCGACCAAGATACTGCTACCTAAGGGTTCTGGATTCAAGGCTAGAGAATTGGTTTCACATGCGATGCTTGTGCGTATGCGAGTCCTCGTAGGCATTTGAGGGTGTCCTGCCACCACTTCCCCTATTTCATCGGCTAATCGTCACTGTTTAGCAGTTTGCATCAGGTTGACCCTCACGCCTTTACGTGACGGCAGCTCTACTTTCTTGTCTTCTTCCCACATGAGAATCTTGCATCGTACCACCACTGCCCAGCAGTTTGGGAGGTTCACGAGCAGTGTTTCCTCCATGTCTTAATCCTTCAGCTCGTCCAAGTACCAGTAGGCTTCCTGGTTATGGTGCTAATCGTTTATGAGCAGCAAATCGACCTCCTCCAGCTGGAATTGCTGAAGAAAGTCCTGGGTCGTTGCACTTTGGTGAAGGTTGCCCTGCAGGGTGCAAACTACCCTCTCCATAAACACCCTGTATCCCTCCCCGCAAGATGAGCCATTTCATCCCTAGCACTAAGCAGGGTGTAACGGGACAAACCAAACCCTTCGATTGAGCAGGGCCATTCATGCTGACTGGGTACCTCAAATGCCCCGATTCGCTCGAGACTTTGCAGAAGTCAGTCGAAACCGAGCCGGTTCCCTCGTCGCCGTGTAGCCCACGCTCCCACTCAGTTCCCCTGTCTGTGGTGGTAAAACTTCTCTGAATGTAATTCACGAATAAAACTCCCTGTTCCAATTGCATTCGGCTTGATATCGTACTAACTTCCTGACTCTCTTAGTGCGATATCGCTTCAATATTATCCCCCCCCCCCCGTAACACATGCCAGCATGCACATTGCAGGACCTGTATTCCCTCTTCTGGTGACTGCAACAGTAAGTAGCAGAGAGCTTGCAGTTAGCTGCCTGCTTACAGTCTAGGCATGATAAGCATCTTGGCACATTCTCCCTAGATCCCCATCCAATCCTCACTGCACCCTTCTCCATGAGGAGGGCAGCAGCCTTGGTTTCTAACTTAACAATGGCTCCCTCATAATAGACTTGGGCAATGCCTTCCTGAACCAGATGATCGGAGCGGTACATGTGCGGGTATCCAGTGGGACGTCATTGTAGATTGTCACCTTGCTGACAAATGTAGGTGTGTTGTTTTGTCTGCTTTTATGCACGGTTGGGTCTTGATGTAGGTCAATATGCCAGGATTGCAACGTTGAAAGATGTGCCATGGACAGTGTGAGATAGGTATAGTGTTAAGGAGTACTTTATTATGCAGGGACGTTGTGGTGTTGAGCAGAAGAGACTCCAAGTTGGACGTGCCAGATATGGCGCCAACGTAAGGCACCTAGCAAGGATTACTCCTAGATACTGAACTGATTAGACATTTGGCATGGTGTCGTGGTAGTTCTGTGTAACGTCTGTTCATGCAGGACATGTCAGACCCTCGATGGAATATATCGTGCTGTATCTGTCTGAGATTCGAAATAATCCATCACTAAAAAGAATGAGGATCGTCTTTGTATGGCGACTGATCAACATCAACTTGAGTTACCCACTTAGCATAAAACCGACATGCTTGTATTAAAAGTATTTGTCGCTCAATAAAAAACGGCACTTGCATAATCCTATCCTGTGATGTTTAGGTCGCTATCTGCTCCTCTTCTTTGAGCTCCCTTGACTGAAAGTCCATCTCCCAAAATTCATAGAAGTCTATTGCAGTGGTTCTATTGGTTCACAACCAAGAATTAATATTTGAAGGGGAGCATCGGTTCTTCGAACTGATGTCTGTACAACTTTACCCATGTTTTGGAAGAAGGTAAAATGTGGATGTTGGCGCACAGGGCAGTTCGAACTTAATGAAGTACTCAATTGGATGGTTAGGTAGACCATGCTCTGGCGAATTTCACCTTATGGGGTACCTCGTTTGACATTAAAGATGGATAACTGTCGAGGAACAGACATTTTGCTAAGGAAACAGACCTGTGCAGTAACTCCCCTTCAATGTCCACTGAATGATTGACGACTCAGTTTAGTTGTTAAAGCTATATTGATAGTAACAGTCTCGAATTTCGCTAATAACGAGGTCTGCCTTCTTATAGGACTGAAGGAGCATCTGCACATCTCGTTTCTGTACAGCGATCTTTTCTGATTCCACTACCAAAAGCTGTGACGTTTCGTTGTTGTACAACTGGCCCACCAATTGACTGAGTAGACAGTTCACAACATCGTTGACGAGAAAATGCATGATGGCTTTAGGCACAGTATCTTGAATCGAGCGACGGACAATATTGAAATAGGAAGAGAGGAGCTTCTCGACTAGAATACACTCTTTGGGGACATCTCCAATGTAGGGGGCGTCGTCTGTAGCACTAGAATCCTGTTCAAATTGGAGCCCTTGGAGGATCTTCATTTTGTCCTTGATGAAGTCCGGGTGGTTGGTGTTAATGTACGACGTGTGGATTCTGACTAGACTCTTGACCATTTTGTTAGTTTCCTCCACACGAACTTTCATCAAGTTGGAAATGATAGATTTGATCTTTTTTGAGATCGAAGGAAGAAAATGGGTCAAGTTGACAGGCAGCTGAGGGACAACGTCGTTGGCAATGCGCTCCAATTCATCGTGTATAAGCTGCACGCAAATCAATGAAGGTGCCTCCAGCCTTTCTATCTGTTTTTTAGCGAGAAGCTCGAAACAGGTTTCTGGTATGAAAAATGAAGGCCGAACGCCGCTCGTGTTCCTCATGGCTGTGACAATCGCCGCCCTGTTGAGGCCCTCCAGAGGGTTGACAGCTTCCAGCGCTCTGCCGTAGGTTTCCACGAACACGTAGCTCATCCTCGCTCCTCCAGTCAACACTTTGGTCTCCAACTGATTGTGAGTGCCAGTTATCTTGTTGCAATACGCCGTCGAATATTTGGTCAGGAACTCCAACAGTACTTTTTTGGGATCTTCGAGGGCGTCACCGAAAGACGCTAAAACTTGTTCGTAGTGGGCGATTGACGTTTTAATGCGGTTTCTTAGTTGAGGGAGGGAGGTTTCGATCTGGCGGAGGAGAATTTTGTGGAGAGTTCTGGCTAAACTGGGGATGCCGTGGTAGTGGGCAATAGAAGGGTACATACATCTCAAAAAATGGGCTTCGTCTTTGACCGCGTCGCTTATTCTTTTGCCCTCTTTTGTATGTAAGTGTGAGCGATTGACGACACCAATGATGCCCAGTTTGATGGGAATAACTTTGCCTGTGAGTATGTCCATCGCATCAGTGCCAGCATCCATGAGATCTAGTTTGGTGACCACAGCAATAGTACGGTTGAACTGAGGATCAACTTCTTTGGCCATCTTCAAACTTTCACAAGTAGCCATGTCAGTGTTGGCAGCCACTACAGTGAGTATGATGGCATTCGCGTTACTGATGTACTGCAATATCAAAGACTTGACCACGTTTTCAACGTCCTGAGGCTGATCACCGACTGGCACTTTGACGATCCCGGGAAGATCCACCATCGTCAATGTGGACACTTTGCTCGAAAAGATCTTCAATATTATCGGCTCTGGGTTGATGTCTTTGTTCCTCCCGGCTTTTCGTATCGTCTCGGCCGTGATTTCGTTTCGAATTTCGTGGAAATTAGTGTAGAGCCGGTCTTTGTTGTGGAGGAAGACTCCACAGTCGACGGCGTCTTTCATCTCCTCGTTATTTTTCCTCGTGAGCTGAAGAATCAAAGGGCGGCGAGTCGCAATTCCCATTCCCGTCGGAAGGAACGAATGGCCGATGAGGCTCTCGAGTACAGAGCTTTTCCCTGAACTTTGGTCGCCGACTACGACGATTTGTGGGAGGCTCGATAGTTCCTCTTGACCAGAAACAGCCATCACTTCGCGAATCTTGTCGATTGCCGTTGCCAATTCTTCCATCACTTCGAAACGGTGACAAACTCACGCCGTTTAACTTACTTTTGCGATAACTTCACGCAGTTGCCGGTTCGTCAAACCTATATGTTGTGTTTACGCTTGAAGCTTGGAAACTATTACCGAAATTAGTCAGACAACACTGGAGGAGGCTCATTAGCTGGAGCAAGTTTGTTCACATAGTCAGGTCAAACGATTCATAGCTGCACTAGCAGGAAATGAGACCACAATCGTGCGGCTGAATCATGTGCCACGACTTTCACACAAAACAGACGTTACACAGAACTTCCACGACACCATGCCAAATGTCTAATCAGTTCAGTAGCTGGGAGTGATCCTTGCTAGGTGCCTCACGTTTAAGAATCATGTCTGGCACGCCCAACTTAGTCTCTTCTGCACAACCCCACAACTTCCTTGCA
The DNA here is from genome assembly GCA_020466155.1 of Pachypeltis micranthus. NCBI lineage: Eukaryota > Metazoa > Arthropoda > Insecta > Hemiptera > Miridae > Pachypeltis > Pachypeltis micranthus. Next base: position 50,452,156 of record CM035769.1, read on the forward strand.
CAATAAAGTACTCCTTAACACTGTCAGGGCCACATCTTTCGTCGCCACGATTCCGGCATTTGCACCAATACCCAACCCTGCGTAAGCATATCAATCACACACCCCCATTTGTTAGGAACATGACCAAATACATTGTCCCACTGGATACCCCGAAATGTATCACTCCGATCATCTGGTTCAGGAAGGCATTGCCCAAGTCTATTATGAGGGAGCCATTGTTAAGTTAGAAGCTAAGCCTGCTGCTCTCCTCATGGATATAGGTACAGTGAGGATTGGCTGGGTCAGCTCTAGGGAGAATGTGCCAAGATGCTTCCGATGCGCAGACTATGAGCACCAGGCAGCTTACTGCAAGTTCCCTGCTACTACTGTGGTCACAAGGAGGGGGAATGCACAGGTCCTGTAATGTGGCATGCCCTGCTTAGAACTAGGGATGAAATGGCTCATCTTCCGGGTGGGGGCTAGTTGCTGTAGCCGATGATAGTTTGCACCCTGCAGGGCAATGTCCACCAAAGTACAACAACCCTGGACTTCTTTCAGCAATTGCAGCTGGAGAAGGTCGATCTGCTGCTCTTAAACGAGTAGCACTATAACATGGAAGCCTACTGGTACTTGGACGAGCTGAAGGATGAAGACAAGGAAGAAACACTGTTCGTGAACCTCCCAAACTGCTGGGCAGTGGTGGTACGACGCAAGATTCTCCTGAGGGAAGAAGACAAGAAAGTAGAGCTGCCGTCATGTAGAGGCGCGAGGGCCAACCTGATGCAATGTGCTCAATGGCTCTGGGTTGATTTTCAACACTCAGGAGTAAATTCGAGGGGCAACTCCTACGTCCCAATAAAAAAACAAGGCATTGCCAAACTATCAACTCAACGTCTAGTGCCCCCTTGAACACTATTGATATAATGTAGTTTCAATGTTACTGGCATCCCTTTCTGACGAGTGAAGCGTAAACCATCAACTGCAGTAAAGTGTGTGTTGCATCTCCCCATTAAGACGTATTTATGAGATACACCTATGTACAGTCTTTATAAATGCATGTTGCTGAACAGGAATCCAAGTGCATTGGTCCCCTCTGTATAGACCTTTCCACTGGACAAAATCTTGCCACCCAACATGAATGAGCATTAAACAAATAACAAGTTGGATGGGTATCCTTGTCGAAGGGACAACCACGTGAGTGTTTTCCAACATCTGCGAATGCGTTAGGAGAAGGTGGGTTGAGCCTGCCTTATGGGCATGTCGCGACTCCAATGTGCAGCTCCACTTTTTTTTTTCTTTAAGACTCCACCCTGCACGTGTGGAGGAAACAACCACATGCTGCACCACGGTAGTTCTTACAACAGTGTGAAAAGAGCAGCGAAATCTTTCAGTTTCTACTGCTACTAAGCCAACTTATAACCACTTACTGCACTTTGCGAAGAAGGTTATAACAAACAAAAAAACATTGATCTCTCCCTTTGAAACTCGCCACCCAAGTAAATAGTTAGATCCGGTAGTAAACCAGATAAGATAAGGGTCGCACTTTCGTGTGGTGCCACATGGGTAACAGCCCCCCCCCCCTGGATTCAGGCAGATTTGAAGGTGAGGGAGACCCATAAAATTAGTACTATGAATTAACACACGGAAGCAATATCTCAATGTGCTCCATAAGATCCACACACCTATAACAGACCAGGCTACATTGTGCTATTTTTACAGGACAGCATAGCAGCTAAGTGAGTGCGCGAGGTGAGCCTTGCGATTGGCAACAAAAACTCATCAACCATAACTGACAACCCGAGTAAGGGCCATCCCTTTAACTAATTGATGTACAAATAACGGGAAATAAGCCAAACGCGAAAGAAGGTCGGGTCGATCAAATAAATTCCGTGAAATTAATAATTTATTGTTCATGGTTTTAGTGACATAATGAAGCGAGGAACACGCTAAACTAACACGTTTTATGCAGCAAGGGATCTAACGAACTAATACAACGTACAAATTGGTTAGTACAAAATAATCGACTAATTTGATCATCAGCTTTTTCCGTAGTAACAAAACTTCATCCGAACTCATATCGAAACCTGACATTTATGGAAGCACAGCAACTTTATTTGTACTAGTTCTAGGTACCTCAATTAACACCAATCACATTTATTTACCCGCTTATTTCACTCCGTCGACAAATTACTTTGCTTCAAGTAAATCTCCTACTCATTCAGATACACTACAGTGCAGTGCACACTGCATGCCGCATAATTACGAGACATTTCAGGTCAACGGGTTGTTTCAACAAAAATAAGGAGCACATCATTTCATACAAAAAATGCGACTTAGTCGCTAATTGAAAAATCTCGTTGCAGACTTAAGACGACCAGGCAAGTCCAGAAATTAGGATTACAAGTGCTCTGGTGGAAGTAGAGGTTTTTTGTAACATTTTGACACACTTGACACGCACAGGGGTTCCTAACAGAAGCTGCGTAGAAAAAGAATAATAACCAGTGTGACACGTTACACAACTTTCCTCAGCCCCACGTACATTCAGCTATTTTGATGGCTTTAGCTATTAACCTAATATATTTTTCACTTAGTTCCCTTGAATTGGGTAAAACATCTTTGAAGAATGTGGTAGCGCTCAATGTCCCAGAATTTATCGAAGTGCTCCTACGTACGCCACAACTATAATTGAGCTATCAGCTGCTAGGACAGGGCAATCACATTGGATGTGCTCTGCCGTTTGGCCCTCACTGAACAACCTGCACTCAACTGCCTCTTATTAACTGTAGTTATTGAGGTCTCTAAAGGCGGCGATTCCTGCTGCGACTGAGACGGTCACCGCCTGGGACCAGTGGTGTCTCGTTTTCGAAAAGCACCTGCATTTACCAGAAAAAAAAGGCTGTATTTGGTGACGAAGATATACACGTCGTTTGTCGTACAATTCTTCAATAACTGTAGCTTCGTCAGAGCTCAAACACGTAACGAATTTATCGAAATCATTTTCGACGATAAATTTAACCAGAATAATCGTAAACAAGTTAAAACAAACTTTTTAGCTTAACGTTATTCTTCCTTTTATTAGTACATTTAACACATAATCAAACTGTGTTTTATGGAGCCACAAATGCGTCCGGAACGTACCGTCATCACTCTCGACCTCTAGTCGAATGTAATTCGCTAATAGGAGATCTATTCTTTGATTTGTAATTATAATACAAGAGTAAATTGTCGTCTTCTTCTCCCCCCAACCGTAACTCTATTTTTCTTTCCATTACACTTTCAAAACTAGTGACACAGTCAACTGACTTCATCCGCAGACTATGATACGGAATGAATCACAGTTTTGATTGCAGTCTCAATCTCCTGCCTCAGTCATGGCGCAAACCGCCACCTCAAATGGGCAGTGCTCGTTGAGGAAGCTAGTAAGGACTCTTAGTTCTGGTGGGTGTAAGCGTTGCCTTCGCCCTTGAACAGGAAGGCACAATGAGCCTTTTCACTTGTCTTGGACTTGGCTGGCCATGCCAATGTGCAGGGTTTTTCTTTGTCACACGCTGGGTCACCAGTCAATTCAAGTAACTGGGTGCATTCTGCACCCCTTTTCACTGCCCTTGTGGCCTCTATGAGCCGATATCCAAATAAGGGAAAGCCTATTGTAGACACAGACTCGTTTGTGCGCTGGAAGACATTCCCATGTCAGCCTGGTTCTGAAGTTGTAGGCTGAGAATATATATATCCGCTTACCCTAGAGTCCTTTTGCCAGAATCTCTTGTATGCAGATCTTTATAGCTAGAATCTCTGCTTGATATATTGTGGCGTGCTTTCTCAGCAGCTGGACATGGCTGAAGTTGAGTCCAATGATGCTCAGACCAAAATCAGTTTACCGTGGAAGCATGCCCACCTCAGATGGGAACAGCCCTATCTCCCACTGTTCCCCAGGGAGACAATTAACTTTATTTTTTCGAGAAGGAGCGAATTTATAGTTTTGCAATTATAAAGTAAAAACTGTGACAAATGGTAGTAAGTGAAACAACGGTACTTTGAATTCCGGAATTTCTGAGGTTGCTTCAAATTATCCTGTGAGAGTTATTAAGCTCTCGTCATATTGGTAGTTTATTGTACTACCACACTAATTATTCCGAGAATGGTACCATATGAGAGGGATTAAAGAGTTAAAAAACTGAGGTGAAATAAATTTTCTTCAGTTTTTCAATTGATTTGGCTGCTCTTTTCATTTTCCCACAAATGAAAGTTTTACTTTCAGCTGTCCATACAAAACGTTTGATTAAAATCGTTAGAGCCGTTTTAGACAAAAAAAAATTAAGCGTTTTGAACACTATAATCACTATACTTAATGTCGGGCCAATTTTGCTCATAACCTCATTTTGGCATTTCATGGTGGCCAGCCAGCTAAATATAAAATGTGATTTGGTCCATCCATTCTCTCAATTATGTTCACACACACAGACCATTTTCCGTAATGATGTTTTTATGGGTCTCGTAAAACGTAGATGTGAAGGAAACGTAGAGCTAAGGAAAGTAAAAGAACGTAGACTTTCTGGATGTCCTTCCTCCACCTGTACTGCTTCCAGTAATAAATGTAATAAGTAAGTCACCCTCGCTCACAAGGTCAGTCTTTCATTAATATCCAGTTGCATTTCAGGTTAGCACGCTTATAATTTAATAAAAATAACGGGATGAAAAGGCACGCGTACATTCGTTTCTACGTTCAAAAGTCTTGAAAGAGGAAGTGATTGCGGTCTACTGAGAACTCGGTAACCTCAACTCCCTCAGGGATGGTTAACCGCGCCTCTTAGATCTCAAGTCATTCATAACTTGACTGCAGTTTTGGCAATGTTTAAGACAGATGAAAGCAATGCGCAGAAAAAATACAATAATATCATAAGAGTAAAACGATTAAACATCAGTTCATGTCTAAAGCAGCAGATGAATTCCACAATCAATCACTGCAGTCAGATGAGAGTAGTTGGGCATGAAGGACGTGATTTGGTGCAATAGAAATATTTTCTGAAGTGGTGTGTTCAATATTATACTTCAACACTAAACGTTTTATTCTAGGATGGACAAAGGGTCAACATGGATCAGGAACGTTTGTCGCTGACGTTTATAATGTTCTCTCCCTAAACCTGTCTCACCAATAACAACAAACTATGCTCCATCTCATCGTACTTATCTCATATAGGAAACTCTTTCGATGTTTTAAAAATTACTATTACAGAACAAGTTAACGAAAATGTGTAATACAAGGATATAAAAATGTGATAGAAGCCACGATACAGTTGAAATTTCAGAGCGTGTTATCACTTCATCGTAACCTCTGAACTTAATACCAAAAGCGAGTACTTACGTCAAAATTAAAAGAAATTAGTGAGGGTGGTTACAGCAATTGGAACAACTGCGTGGATCACTCAGTTTTGGTAGTGAAGACGATAGAAGCGCTGTTAATGCAAAATCTCTTTCCAGTCGGTTTGGGCCCGTCGTCAAAAACATGGCCCATGTGAGCGTCACATTTGGAGCACTGCACTTCAGTTCTTATCCTCGGAGCTGTGATTATAATTAAATGACCAACACGGTTATGTAACGTCAACTCCAAATCAGAATACACTACATGCTGGTGAGTAGGTTTCGAAGGTTAAGCTTGTAAATGAAGCTGGATTATCATTAAGCAGCAAACATGCAGTCAAGCGATAGCAAAACTGAGGTGTTCACTTATAGTTTTCTGGTAGTGAGAACCCAATTTTACTCGTAAATCCTGATTTGCCTTAACGAAGACGTCGACAAATTTCAGGACCACCTTTGCCACTTCCATTCCAAGGCTTTCTGAGAGTAACGCCGCACATCTCTTTAGCATCAGTGAACTTTCTATCACATCAAGTCTGATATTCTTCTAATAAAACAACTCCACTCATTACTGCGCATCCTAATCTAATGCTGTGCTGCTTTTAAATCTCACTGAAGAAAACCTGTCGCAAAAAATGCAATCTTCCATTATTTCTGCAACTTACATTAGTCATCCTGCTTCTGCTTTTCCCCATTCATTCCGCTTTTCCATAGGAAACCAGTGTACCTGACTGCAGAGTATTCAGTTGGTACCTTTTTTGTCGCCTAAGTTGAGATTAGCTAATTTAAACTTATGGATGGTGACTAATGTTCAGTTAACTATCTCATCTCATGTAATAGATTTAATGTCTGAATCGGACATCGCCCCTTTGTAACGATAAGTTCTAATTAAAAGTTGTTTAACGTCTGAAGACGTGATCTCATCACACTCCTAATAATTCCTACAGAACATTGTCCAAGAAAAATGAACTGGATATAGCATTAATTAGAATACAGGCTTTCGAGATGACCATTTGGACTTTGTTATTGTTCTTCTGCCCTCAGTTCTAGTCCTTGGAAGTTAGCGTTTGTAATTACAAAGGACAAGGGGATGCCCAAGACCTCAGGAGGTTTCAGTTTCCCTTTTGTTCGATGAAGTGATGCTCCACAAAAGGAACGGGTTGGACCGAATCTTTATGGCCGTTTTTGCTATTGCAGCGCCACATCATAAATGCTAACTTCTATGTACCTGCAGTAGACCAAGCGAACGAGTTAGTTATGTTACAGGCACGATTGGAACTTGCGGTGACAACGGAACGAAATGAGATCAAGATCATCGGAACGTCGTGCAAAAGTTGAAGTCAGGAGATGAAGCAGTGGAGGGGGTCACAGCGGAAAGATGGATGCTGGCAGTCCACGCAGATGCGATTGATTGAATCTTGCAGAGGTTATCAAAAGAACTGGACCTCCGAACCATTGTATTGCAGTTCACAAACCCCCACGCACCATTGCTCTAGTTAGAAGCCCTGGCTACTGCCGCCTCACTATGTTAAGGGCTAGTGTCGTGGTTGCACATATTGGCATTAGGCTCCCACTAAAACCAGCGCATCTACAACGCCTGAACTCACAAGATAAGCTCATAACTATTGCATATTTCTCAAGCAACAAGTTTGGCCTCAGTCAACTGTCAACATGCTCTTAGTTTGGGGGTAAGCTGTTATTCTCATAGTGGCCAAATCAACACTGAAGCAGTGAGTAGCAATTTAGTAAAGTAACATAGACAATTAGCAACACGTTTGGAAACTAACTCATAGAACATGACATGGTTACAGCCAAACGAAAATACGTGTGAACCTGAATAGACATTGACATATTACTTTATGAATGACGTGTCCCCGTAAAGTTGTACCAAAATGGGGCTAACTTTCAGAGACTAATTATATTATATGTTCAGGGGTCTGAGAGCCATGGGAAGGGGAGAACTCTAGTTTGATTCATTAGATCACAGTGGAAAGCCTTAATCAAAACAGGTAAAAACTATGAGAAATCATCTTACTGATACTGATGACGGTTTAATTTCAGAAACCTGTATACCTTAAACAAATTCCGCGTGGAAAAGATATCTCTTAGTTTTCACCTCAATTGAAACCCCTGTCATCTCTTTTGAGCCTGTTTATTTCTACATTTATGGGACAGTAGTGTTAGGTATCTTAGGCCCTGGGTGTTGTGTTGACATAATTATTATCACCCATGTGTCATGTCGTTTATCAGTTACTACAGACTTTTTCCCCTTGGATTCTCAATTTATTCTTTTCAGTTGCTTTTGACGAATAAAGTTATAGTCTAGCGAAACATTCACTTTATTCTACTACATGTGTGTTACTACTTGAGCAGCCATGTTTTGGACCTACTAGTCAGAACCATTCCCTATGGCCCTCTTGAACCCAGAACATTCTATAGCACCAACCAAGGCTAACCATAAATATTTTCGTACACTCCGTAGTAACTCTATTCGGCCTCTGAGAACTTTCCAGTTTCGCCCGCATGAAATTGGTACTCATTCACGAGGACAGCGAGTACTTAAGTAGCTTCAAGCAGAAAATGAACAATCAATTTCATGTCGGGTCATTGAAAGGACAATAGACTTTGACTAACAGCTTGACAAATAGTGACTATATTTAAACAAGAAGCATCAGCAGAAGGCACCACGCCTTCTTTCCAACAACATTGAAATAGTTCTTATCAATTCGCAGACTAGACGTTTTCAACACGAAATACGATACAAAACACAAAATTAAAAATATATAACGCACAGCTTTGTGTTCCCTGACAAAAATTTTGAAAATATTGCATAGAGTAGGTACGAGAACAACAAGTAGGGCTAATACCGAATCATTTCGTTGCAGGGGTGAAATGGAGGGAGGCGCTGTTGATGCAGAAACGCTTGCGAGTCGGCTTGGGGCCATCTTCGAAGACATGGCCTAAATGAGCGTCGCACTTGGAGCACTGAACCTCCACCCGGACCATATCTGATTTAGGTTGTTTGATCAATAACAGTAGGTTGCCTCCAACTTTTCGACATCAACTCAACAAAGAGAAAGGTGGGGGGGTTTGAGGAAGGCCAGACATTGCAGGGTAAGAGAGTTGTGTGTTGGGAGGGGAGGGAGGTAGAAATTAAAGCAAGAAAGAGAAGGGGAGAGGAAAGAGAGGGGAAAGAGAAAAACGCCCATTAGCTTGGTATTTACGACCCGTGGGATAAAACTTGACACTTAAATTCACAAACCCAACATGCAAGCAATCGAAACTAAGGGCAAAGCCAACAAGTTAAAAGATTGGAAGAGAGTCCTGGTTATAGTTAAGTTCACAACTTTTAATTCTATCAAATGGACGATTGTTTCTATTTAACATTCCCCCTTCAAGCTTCTACCCCCATCTAATAAAAGATTCTCCTATTTATTTTATGAAGAGCCCTCTGAAACACTTAGCCCTTACCATCCTGCTGAAGCTGACTTGAAAACAGTGACCCAACCAAGTTAGTCCACTCCAGTGACACACACTCCCCCCACACTGGTCCCTTTGCGTCAGTTTATTTATTTTTGTTCGACAGGGAACTCAGTTCTGACAAACTCCCACATGCCACTGCCCAATTCTCTTTCCCACCATTTCCATTCTGTTTGTGCGCTCTCTGCATACAGAGAGGCTTCAAAAGTGCATTGCAGACACATCCCAAGGTGTTTCATCGAGTTCACTCTAATTCACTTCAGTATAACTTCCATGGAAAACACAAGAGATCGTAAGTGCCATCCCTGTAGAGCACCCTGTCGTAGGGACGACTTATCAAAGATGCTCAGCCATGAGTTACAGGCAGATAGCACGTTCCGTGTGGTGTAGCAGTCTACAGCCGTCTAGCCAAGCAGCACCTTGGCATTGGTGGCACTAACACAAACCCTTTTGTATTTACTTCTGGTACCCCATCCCACGCGGGTTTTATTACTTTGTTTGCGTCAACACTCCCGGTGGATGCAGTTCCTTTCTTTCCGAATAAAATTGAATATTTAAGAAATGTGGCTCCCAAATAACTCATCCTGGGCCAAGCTTACTGCTGAACGAGAACTGAAGGAAACCAAGCAAAGCAAAAAGACGACAAGCAATGAAGATTATCCCTCGTAAGAGGGGTGTTACATGCAGGGATCACCACATAACCATCACAACCACAATAATATTTGAACACACGAACAGCAGATAGAAGGAAAAAGGATGTAGGGAACTAAATAAAAATCATCATACATTTACATAAATGAGATTCGATTGTGTTGAGGCCTCACTGATGCTATTTATGTACGATTAAACAAAAAAACTGGTTGGAAAAGCTGCTAAATTCAAGTACTGAACTCTGAGAACATCGACAATCAAGGAACCTAGAAGTGACTTGCATATATCATCAGGTATGTTGTAGACAGTTTATAGGTGGGATCATGTCGTGACCCAAAGGAAGCTAACGTCAATCCCAAGGCTTATTCTTTCGTACGGTTCTAATCAACCCAATGGTTTATCTTCATGATTGAACAATACCGCAAGTTCAATCACGCACAACATAATTCTCGTTAACATGCCAAGCACTGCATTGAGGGATTCTGAAAGCATCCCAGCGGTTAAATATTGATATTATAACAGTTAGTTGCAACCATATTCTAATAACAGTTATAGGCACCCAATGCATTCATTTTAGATACACGTCTGCACACCTGGCTAAAGAAAATTAACATCAACGAGAGTAAGAAAAGTATAGTGTCTAGATAGTTCAAGAGCCGCATACGCAATGGCGACTCAATGACGGTAGTGGCATATGCCACTATGCACGATGCAATAAAATCTGGAAACATAAGCTGAGGTCCACAATTTCAACACCTCGCTACCTGTTTCTACCCATGCAGTGAATGCCCTGTGGTAAGACAGGTCTGCAGCACACCCCCTTTTGCCAACCATTGTTTGACGGTAGAAGAGGTCACCTGGAGGGGGCTCTACATAGCAAACGTGTTCTTGAGGCTCGCCTATAGATCAGAACTATTTCAATTCGTTCTTGGCCTCATTTGCTAAAGTCGCCCTCTTAACAAGACAAGTGTGATCAAGTAGATGTGATTCACTGAATCTATTTATCATACCATATAGCCCTTCAGTAAGTCCTAAGAAATCATGTAACGCCCTGCGTTTTTTCAGGTTGTACGATTCTTATTTTTCCAAATGTTCATGGTTTCAATAATCGAAAGAGCTGTCATGTTTTGTCTTAGCGAATCATGCTAGAACGCTTTGCCATTCGACGCTCAATGTAGTAATTGCAGAGGAGCCCAATACTCCAAGGACGTTCAGCACACGTATATATCTCTGTACGCTACTCATAAAATAAGCACTTTCAGACCTCAACACAAGGAAATAAGTAATTTGTAAAGAAAAACAGCCTAATGAAACATTCAAAACGAAGTGTGTCACTCTTATTAAATCAAATGCGACGAACACACGTAAGTCAATCAATACAATATACTTTACTACCAAAAGCGAGAAAATAAATTTAATTTTTGACTCTTTTGAGTCATCAAACTGCCTCTCTTTGGAGGGTCCCCCCCCCCTACCACCACCACAAAGGTGTTTTCTTCTAAAATTAAACGGTGAGGTTATTGACATGCTGAGCATGTCTCGAGCGAGATCGACATGAAAATATACTTTTCTAATGTTTCGGATTTTCCCTTCAAATGATTGAAAGAGAAACATTTATGGAGAAAATATAGAAAACTAGATACAGAATAGTTGAGCCACTTGGAAGTTTGACTTTATTTGTTTTCGTTGACAAGTTTTGCAAAAAGCAGACAAAAAAACAACAGTTTCCACGTCTCGGGCCTACAGCCTTCTTCTCGATGTTTGTATGGATGTGCTTGTAGAGAAAATAGAAGATACGTCTTACATTTCGTTTTAAGAAAGCGCAAAAGCCTATTGTTGGGAGTGAGAGAGGGGGAGCTTGCAGCGGAGTTCGGAGAATGAATGGATTAATGTGACGAGCGTCAGAGAGGACTGTATTAATGCACTTCGATATAAAGTAGCGAAAAAGAGTTAAGCGATGAGTGTGTGAGAATTTATAACACAGGAGTCTCTAGATAGATGGTGAACTGGGTTGTGGGGACGAGCGCTAGAACTGAGCGATGAAATATGTGTGTGTTTGTGTTCAGGTCTGGGATCCAAAGCGGGTGGCGAGAAGAATATTTTGGAAACTCCAAAATGGAAAATCTGTAGCTTCGGAAACAGCTGTAAGCTCTTTGTTGGCACTAGAAGCTGTTATTTCAGAGGCCTGAATGTTTGGGGTTTCCCATTAGGGTCAAAAGCAACAAAATAATTCGGCCTAAGCTAAGCCGAACATTCTCCCCCACGCTCGACAGCAGAATACACCTTGAAGTGCAGTTATACTTTTGCCAGGCACTAGTACAGCTAAGCAGCTGGGCTGGGAACAGTAGCTAGCTTGTGCAAGAGCTAGAGCCCAGAGTGATGACATTAGGGTCCTCCACAAGTGCTGTCTTGGGTAAATAATAAATACTACGTAGGTTTGGTTACAAAGATAGGCGTATTTTGCAGTGGGGTTCAAGAGTGAGAACAGCAATGTTCGAAAAATGATGACGTGATGGACATTAAACGCGTAGGGGCGTAGTTTACCAGTGTTATGAAATCAGTGCTGAGTCAAGTTGCAGGAGGAGAGACTGCAACTAGAAGACAAGATAAATTAGGATATGAGAAAGCTGTCGTGTCAGCAACCCCACACTAGGCTGATTCAGAGAGGAGATCCAGGTTCTTTGCACCTATCGTTTTTAAGGGGTTTAAAAATAACGGTTTTTGACAACTACGCTGAGACGGCTACTCTCTAGTTGCGTCAGTTCAAGGATGTCAACTGTATTGTTAAAGTAATATTACATGGAGCTTAAAAATTTTTGATTTGAAGCAGGTTTTAGTCTGATTAACGGTTTAAACTGAATTTGGTCCGGCAATCCACAAAAAAGACTGTTCTGTTCAACAAGAGTCCAAAAATCTAATTTATTTCCTCGCTAGTGAGCAAATTTGATGAAGATACCGTTCTCTTTAAGAGATATTTGAATATCTCCATCAGCTCAAAATGATGAACAATAAAAAGATATGGGATGAAAACATACCAAGTGAAGTGTCTTTTGACAATTTGACGAGGCCTTGATCCAAAACGTCGTTGAAAGCTGGCCAACCGCATCCAGAGTCGAATTTAGTTTTAGATGAAAACAATTGTTGCCCGCAGACGACACAACTGTATACTCCTTCGTCGAAAAATTTGTCGTACTCTCCTGTGAATGGTCTGAAACATGGAAGTAGTAATTAATTGATACATCAGGGATGAAGGTGATTGTGCAGCTTTAATTGATCTCTAGTCAGCAGTTTCTAATGACAGAATGGATTTATCAAGTTGCAATTAATCTCAGGAGTCGAGGCTTCATACGAGTCAAATAGGTTCTCATTGTTGGGCTGCACTATAGCCTAAAAGACTTCATTTCAATGTGTAATATAAACATCTAGTGAAGCCCATGGAGAAGATCTTACTGGAAATAAAAGGGGGGGGGGGCATCTTCCAGGTCGCAACATATTTCAAGAGGATCATCCTACTATTAAACAACAAGCTGTTGTATTCGAACGGCGCTGCACGAAATATGTCTCTGATCCAGTGGCAGCGGTCATTGTTACAGAGCTGGGTTTCTAGTCTCATGTACAAGGAACAACCAATAATGCTCAATCGGTTGATGCTAACAATTGAAAGTTACAAATGAAACAAGCGATGACTTTCAACGTTCACTATAATGTAGCACTTCTGCATATGCTTGACACATACTGACGTGAGATGGGTTTGGAGGAAGCACAAAGAAGGTAGACTACTTCATCCACCCAATCTTAGGGCATGGATGGTGTTCAACTCTCCAAACATGGGGAAAATACACTCAAATTTAACTACTGCACTATAGCGGTAATTAACACCAGTTTGTTGTTCCGACTGACCTCTGGTCTATCCAGAAAATTACCCAGCCTGAAGTATTGCTGGTTGGCACCAGCTTGAACTGTGGTTTATTTTTCCAATTTTGTTATGCCCAATATCATCGGTCAATTCATGCGGAAGGCACGAGAGATTCGCATCCCAGCACGTCTATACGTAAAGTTGAGTGTAACTCTAATATTAAACAACCAGAAAGTATGAAACAGGCATTTTCGGCGTTAGTCCGGACATTTTCCGAGCTAGTGGCACACTATTCGCTTTCTCGGCATGTTTTGTAAGATATTAACCCGCAAGCTCTCTAATGACGTCCTATCCAGACATCCGTAGGCACAAGAACGATTCGGTTGAGTGCATTAGGAAAGAAAGCGGCCTCTAATTGACTTAGTGGCTTCGTCCCCAACTCTCTCACTCTCTCAACTTCCCAAAAAATGTTAGGAATAATATTTTAATGCACATTTCGGAACATGTACTCACCTTTCTGTTCCTTTCTCCTGAGTGACGTGATACTGCATATGAGTAAGCTTCTTCTTCAGATCTTCCTTGTTAAATTCGCTCATCTTGACGTTGCTACAGTAGTGATTACCTTGAGAAATGTGCGAACGGTTATTGAACAAAATAAGCAACGAAGGCGAAGAGTTGATATTTAGCCGTTTAGTAGACAAATAATTCGCTCGGCTTATCAGCGTCTGAGGACGGCACCTCGCGATAAACACTCGAGAAAATGCGGTAAATACCATCAGATATCGAGCACAACTAAAACCAGGACAAACAAATATCTGGTTGAATCCACAAAAATTAGATTCCTACTCGCATATTTCAGACCCGAAGATAACTTACGATTTTAGCGCCTCAGGAGGATGTTTCAAATATTTCAGAAAACTCACAAATTCGAGACGAATCAACAAACAACACGAGGGACGACTTTTTTTTCAATCGCAGATTGCAATCGTTTCAAATTGTAACTATGAGGAGAACGATCTAAAAGTATGCGACAGAATGTAAGGTCTCGAAGAGAAACTATTGCAAAAGCTGAAGTGGGGGAACAAACTGGTGGTGGAGTCGTTCTGTTTGGTGCCGCCCCTGGCGTCAACTATTGCAACTATAAATAGCGCGGGAAGTTCAAGAACAAGAAGAAGAAGAAGAATATTGAGTTACTTTCGTCGCACCTAGTACAGTCGCACATCAGGGTCCTCTGAGTAGAGATGGGTACTGTAACACAAGGCTATTTCCCTCAAGCTACCAATATACTTTAGTTTCTATACAAAATTATATTATTTAAACAAATTTAAGCGGAAAATTACCATTGTCAATGAAGTGAAATGTCAGTACAATACTAACTGAAGTGTTTCAGCCAAATTTCGTTACACTTACCAATCCACAAACCTTAAAATTCCAATTTCCAATAAACCTTTTACTTTCGTTAGGTCAACAGTGTATGGAAAAAGTTACATAATCGACAAAAACAAAAATGAACTGGAATTTTCTTCAGATCGAGGGCTTTTGAGTTTGAAATCACCGTTTGAAAAAATGCACGTGTCACTCTTTCCCTGGCTCGGCCATTGAGTGGAGAGTGATAAAGGAGCTTCACCAAACTCCCTCAAAGCTGATTGGAAGATCTGGGTCGAACTCTGTAGACCTCTATATTGAACAAAAATTTTCCTCGATAGATGAATGGGGGTTAGATAAATAGCAAGTGAAATGGGAACCCTCGTCAAAGAGACGTGACACGAATGAGTTTTTTCCCAACAGCCATGAACGTCTTAGGAGCAGTTGGGTTGAGCCTTTTGACTGGATGAGCCAGTTCCTTACGGCGACTTCAACGAGCGGCTCCACCTATTTTTTGCCGCACGTTTTGCGCCTTGTGGAGGAAACGAAAAACCACGTTCTTACAACAGTGAGCGACGGTTGTCAGAAGAGCAGCCAAACGTTACTGCTTTGACTGCTGCTGAGCAAGCTGGTAACTGGTTTGCCTAGTTTGCGAAGAAGGTGATGACCAGAAAACGTGACCACAGTTGATCTTACCCATCGAAACTCGCCACTCAAGTAAATAGTTAGATCAGGTGATAAACCAGATTACGAACTCTTCCAAGATGAAATGGATTCCCCAGGGTCATACCTGCAACAGCCCTCCATCAGAAGACTGGCTTAATGAGAACCTGTCGTGCGTCCACAGGTCTGGGTTTCGTGGATGCTGAGTGAGTGCCCAGGCTCTTGCACGATTGCGAAACTACTACCACCGCGACTTTCGATTGATACAACTCTCTTATGAGTGTTAAGGAACAATAATTTTGATAACAAAAAGATCCGTGTGTGTGTCTGAAGGGGATTGAGGAGAAAACGTTTCTATCAAATTGGTTGAAATTTCATTCAGCCTGCAAATCAACATTTTTAGGCCAAAGCTCTAACGATTTTGATTACGAGTAAATTTGTAGTGTGGACGAATAAAAAATAACAACGGTCAACGGTAACATCCAATTTTCATTCGTGGGAATAATAACACCCCCATAAATTGAAGAAACTTTTGAGGAAAACCGATTTTCAAGTACTTTTAATTTACCTTCACCCTGAAAACTAGGAAGGAGAGTTACGTAATCGCCCGGGGGGTGGGGAATTCGCTTATATGACTAGAGTTCTGAAACGAATCGTGTTGGGAGTCCAATCAGCAACCTGTGTGGTAGAAGTTTAACAATGAAATACGAGCGTGTTACTTCAGGAGCAACCTCATAAATTGCGGAATTAAAACTAACGTATTTGTTTTATTACCTTTTTCACAGTGTTTCTCCAATAATTTCAGAGCTGTAGATACATACTACCATTTATAAAAAAACAAAACGTATTGACAGGCCCGTCGATTGTACGTTGGTTTTGGTTTACTATTCATTCTGAATAATAACCCTGTTTTCAGTCCCGAAAAATTTTTTACAACCCGTTTCAACACGTTTCAAGACTTGGAGATTCCAAATTAGCAATGTCCGTCCGCTGTCCGCCGTCCGGGCCGTTTTGTGCCTTTAACGTGGGTTAAAAAATTCGTTCTTTCGCACTAAAATCCGATTTGGTATCTAGTTGTGCGGCAATCCGATTGGACGAAGGCCGTGGTTGTAATGGGCAAAAAATGGTTAAAAAAATTAACGAAACGCAGTGCAACGCGGGAACTACAGCGGAAGTCAACGTTTCGTCGTTTGAAGTCCCTCCCTCTCTCCCGTCTCAATAAAAAACCACCCGCCTCGTCCGCTCAACTCCCCTTCCGCCTCGCAACGGGTTTGCTTGAAGCGCCCCCGTTCCAATTTCCCCGACCCGATGGGGCAAAATCATCAGACGTTTTGTTTCCGTAGTTCCATTGTAGCCAGGACATGTTTCGTATGGTTTACTAGTATTCGATGCTGAATCGAATGGGATGGGGGAGCACTAATACTAGGTCAAGCTGTTCATGAGAATAGTAAACCATTGTGTAATAATTTGCTGGCTTTTACAATCGAGGTGGTGGCCCAATGAGCAGGAGCCCAATAAATTCAGGAGATGAGTGCGCTACCTGCTTAATGTTACGTTAAGATACGAGTAGCTCAACGTTCGTGTGACCTAAGTGAAAAATAAATTGGATTAGTGGACAGAATGTCCGCAGGGCTGAGTAAAGATCTGTGCACGCTGGAAACATGAGTAGCGCAGTATGATCGTCATGGCAGTACTCTCAACTGTGGTTCGTTCCTCTGCCCCCCACCGCAAGATGTAAAACAATAGAAAATAATTTATGAGCAATAAATAATTTAAAAAATGGCGAAAGAAAAAAGATATTAAATGAAAGCTCGAATTGAATTTGAGCTGAGAAAAACGGTAATCGCAGAATAGGACAGGAAAACAGGCTGTAGTAAATATTAACTGTTACAAAACCTATTGGTGTCACTCTTGATAACGAACGTGACCTTCCTCGACCATGGAAATAACACTTAACTTCCTTCCACTACACGCTCACGTCTGGGCAACGTGACCAACACGTGGATGATACATGAAAATTGCCTTACCATGGAAGGTGCGCTAGAGTAACATGTTTTACACGTTTTGTAATGCATTCTGTGTCACGTCCCACGAAAACATCTGACAATTCTTAGCCTCGCCGTACATTCGACAGGTTTTACTATTCTGTTAAATCCCAGTGCTCGACTTGTTCGAAATCCTTAAGTATTAGACGTTCTTGGTGTGTTATTTGAATTAATATTTTTTAAATTAATCACTAAAAATACATTAATTTACCAAAACAAGTGAAGCGATTACGGAGAAGAAAATTTTGGGTTTTGGTGTTGTGGAAATTTTAGTGTGGGACGTGCTGTAGCCCTCACCTTATTGTTGTAAAGCGTCACGCTGGGAGGGAATGATACTGTGTCACGAAATAAGTTTGTGAGAAACCCGGCCCTACAAGGCTCTCACCCCCCTCCCTTAACTTTCCTCCACTAGACTCTCCTCTTCCCTTCAAATAACATGGTAGTTCTAAAAAATCTGCGACCTTCTAACAACTTCTACTGTTTTCCACCTTTTAAACGTTTATGTAATCGGCTGAAGAAAAAAACGTTGAGTTCTCTTCAGATCTTTACTTAACGACCCTACTCAGTCCGATCAACTGTATTTGGGAAAATTACCTGTGTGTGTCTGTGGAAGATTTTTAGAGCTAACGGCTGGACAAAACCAGTTCAAACTTTCCTGCAGGTCACCATGGGGCAACTACAGTTATCATTGTGATCAAAGCACCAAATATTCTTACTGAGCAGAAGTAAGCTACATATTCATAATCGAAAGTTTGACCATTTGCCCAGCTGTCCTGGGTATTCGTAGCCATCAATACCAAACCAATTTGGAACCAAGGAGAGAATTACTAACTGGGACTTTTGGCCACCCAACAACAACTTTGAGCGTTTGCTCTGTAGTGGTGAATGGTGGCACGCATGAATGTAAAATATATTTGTAATCTAGGAATTCTAAATTAGAAAAGCTAAAAAAAAGAAAAAAAAAGTCTAGCAAACCAGCAATTAGTGACGACAACTAGAGGTTCTTAATCGATTACACGCCGTTTCTTTCAACTTCGATGTGCTACTATGTTAACGTCCAAATATAAAACGACGATTTTACCACCAGTCTTTTGGTTTATTATTCATTCTGAATAATACTCCTATGTTTCCAGTCACAACAAACCCGTTCTTTTGCACAAAAATCCCACTTGGTATCTAGTTGGGCCTGCCTGCTCGACAATCTGATCGGACGAAGCTCATTGTTGTTACTGGCAAAAACTGATTTTTTAAATTAACAAATTCGAAATTTCGGCAGTTTTATCGCAAATACGCCGTGTTCGGTATCGTTCTCTAGGTATTTTCAGATGCTGGGTCTAATGAAACAATTTTGAGAGGAGTACGACTGCGTCTAGATGGAAAATAGTGAAATCACAGTAATTATAGTGAGCCAAAGTCTACTAATTGAAAGAGCTCGCGGGACCTCTGCATCAAGGCAAGAGAAACCCAGATGCGTGATAGTTCCTCACCATTGCTTCAAATAACGAGCTATAAGGGAATGGAATCGTAACATATCCCCCCCCCATAACAACATAAATTCTAACGTGTTGTAGTTCCTGGCCATCGCGTCAAATAGCGTGGTGATTTAAGGGAGTGCAATCATAGCAATCCCTCCACCAACGAAATCCCAAATGCTTCGTAGTTCCCGGTCACCGTCTCAAATAATATTCAGCTTAGAGGGAATGGAATCCTGTCGAATGGCTGTTGAGTCAAACTCTCTCGGTATCTCCAGTCACACGTTTCCTCAAGCGCTCGAGAGCCGCCTCTGAAAGGACGGAATTAGTTCGAGGTCGGTGTGGGGCCAACGCGCCTGAGAGGCCCCTCGCTCTCCGAATTGAAGGCGTTTGACGTCACTCGAGTCCTTGAACGTCGTCAGGTTTTTGCAGGCGCCTCCCCGTGAAAGCGAACACAGGCCACGATAAATGCTGGGATTCACGGAACGGAGAGAGAGAAAGAGAGAGAGCGAGAGAGAGAGAGAGAGAGAGAGAGCGAGAGAGATTGATTGATTTTATTTAACCCCCTTTAAAACACCTTCTGGGGCCAAGAGACCCTCACCCTCTTTCCCTTGCTAATAAACTACAAACTTCGTATTGCTTCAGCAGTTTCGTACATATAAAATTGTTCAACAGGAAATGAGATAAACATTGTAGTATGAAAAGAACCGCAATTAATTATAACACGAATGGAAATAACTGAGAATTACCGTCACAATATAATTCATAACTTATTCTCTGAAGTTCATT
The DNA here is from genome assembly GCA_020466155.1 of Pachypeltis micranthus. Lineage (NCBI taxonomy): Eukaryota > Metazoa > Arthropoda > Insecta > Hemiptera > Miridae > Pachypeltis > Pachypeltis micranthus. The sequence goes on from CM035769.1 coordinate 50,471,811, forward strand.
CACAATCCAGCTAATCGCTTCGTTAGCTGCACCTCAACGTTATGTCACAACCGACGATGCTGCGTGCCACCCACTTTGAGCAATTCAGCCAATGGCACACACACACACACACACACGGGAACCACTTTGATACTCGCCTTACTTTAGCCTTTTCTTAATATTGTGTGTACAAGACACTATTTCGCTGCGTTTTTATTTTCCACTGCTACAGGAAAGTGTAGTGTTAGTGCGAAGAAGAAATGAGTTTCCTTTCGGTCTATCCGTTTTGAGCACCACTGCATCGAAAAAAGATCTGCTTCCGGCGCACGATGTAATCTCAGTGATTCGCGGGAGAACCGCGAGAGCGATTGAGAGTTTGACGTACTGCCACTCTCGGAAGGGGTTGTGGGATGCTTAAAATACTGACTTACTATGTTCCACTGTGTGTATTGTGTTTTGGGATCAAGTTCCTTCGCTTATTACTGACACGTTTTTGACAATTTATCAGGGGGGACTTCCCTCAATGGGGTTAAGGCGCTAAATAAGACAATGTCCGCGGTGTGAGTGCTGGACATTCAAATATTACCCGTGACGACCTTTCTTCGGCCCTGTCACAGTCTGCCTAAGTTTGTGCTCTTCAGTTAACTTGGTCTGTTGGGTTCGACTGTCATCTTCGGCAGTTTATAAGCCATACCCACACGTCGATGGCTGCTCTGACGGTTGCCTCTGGTATATCAAGTGCCGGTAACAGATATACAAAGGTCTTTGAGGCCCCTTTCAGGCTAAAACGAAGCTTGCTTCCAAGGGGGCCGACCATTAAGCTCTAATCGTGCCAAAGCAAAGGCGCGAAAATGCCAAAAAAACGCTCAACTCCCGATATCTGCAGAACTTCTTACACTAAGAACTTCGATTCTAAATTAAGCGATTACGATACTTCCCTTACCTTTTGCAGAAAGTCAAAATACGCTGAACACCCCCCCCCCTTTTATATTGTGCCCACGCCGATATTTGAACAACCAAATTTGAACTACTGTTCGTTACCTAAAATTTTGTTGGTTAACGAAATCAGCCTCGAGAATTAGTAATGCAATTTTTGACGCAACCTTGACCTTCCCGTCCCTTTATTCGTTGGGAGAATGCAATGAAAGGGACGTTGCAGCAAAACGTTCTCGTAAATTTCCACTTTTTGTTCCGTTTTTATCGCAATAGCTTTCATGTTCTACGAAAATTCACTGAAATCCGGCGAAATAATAAAGAATTGTCTGTCGTGCAAACCAAACTAGAGGCACTGAAAGAGAGACCCCCATACACTTTAAACGTGACGTTTCTTAAGTGTTTGATTTGCGATTTGAGCGTTCGATACGTTGAGAGTGGCGTGTCAAGTACCATCTGGATCCACAGCCACCATCTCAACCCATCCGTTGAACGAAGATATTGGTCGACACTCGACAAAATTAGGTTTCGTCACTAACTGCAACCCAAATTTAATACGGCGTAAACATTTTTGAAGAATTTTCGTAGGAGCGGAGCAAATTGTGTGACGCGTCGTGAATTTTATTTAGCATTCAATAATCTTGTCATTTTGCAAACGAAATAAATATCCTCCGCAAATGAAGGCTCCGAGCTAAGTTAAGACCTTGAATTCTTTATAGAATTGTTTGAGGTGAATAACTTGTTTTTTAATGACCTTCCGCGACGAGAAAAACTCTTTGACTTTTATTATTCATTAAATGACGCCATTTTTCCGAATCTGAAGAAGTTAAAGGATTTTTAAAACGTTCATTTCGTCAGACCTCGTACTTGCCGAACATAAAAGTAAATTACGAAATATTTACTCGACAGTTTTCATTCCTATTCATTTGAATACCTATGTTTTCGGTCAGGAACAGTTTTTTACAGCCCCCGTCAAGGTCATATTTGCCTCTTCAAGTTCCAATGCATGTGTTCTATTGTGGCATGTGGCGACGTATTCCTTCAAGCAGTACAATTCGCCTCACTATATTTACTGTCGTACATCTAAACACAGTCCGTTCTATTCGACTCAGCATCGAAAAATACCTTGGAAACGAAACGAAACTCGACGTAATAAAACATCCAAAATGTCGCATTTTTGGGTGATTTTTGGTTTATTATTCATTCTGAATCCATCTCACGCGAACCACCCGTCAGTTTGACCTGCCCCTTCGTGATAATTGCTCAGGGTCGACTAGAAAAGGTCAGTTTTGGATGTTCCGTTCTAGTCAGGTCATGTTTCGTATCGTTAGCTGGTATTTTTCGATACTGAATCGAATGAGATGTTTCAAATTGTACAATCACGTTGAGCAAGAGAGTTTTAAACCGTCGTGTCATCATTTACAACGTTTCGCTAACTTTTCTTAGCTCCTCACATTAACAAGAAAAGTAATGTAACCAGCAGAAAAGAAGTTCAATTTTCTTCACATCTTTATGTCGACTAATGCGTCCGAAAAGCACCACAGGTCGTGAACAGCGTTAAAACAATAACTGGACGCAACTAAATAAATTCCGTAACTCGTACCACCCCGCTTTTACTTACTACTAGTCCTCATAGTTTTTAACCGAGAATTTCAAAACAGTTCTTGGAAAAATGAAGTTGGCAGTCAGATATATCACTTTTCTTAAAGGAAATGAATGCAAGGGCAACTTTCTTTAAATGCTTTGGGGACAGTGAAACGTTTAGTTCTGAAGTGTTAAGTGTCAACTTAATCTAATAATATTTTGTGCCTTCTTCTGCGTTTCTCTCTATATTTCCCCTTCCCCCTAAGTAAATAAGAACACGTGTGTATACCGTATCAATCCCTGGATGGCTTCATATATTTAGAATCGGGTTTAGTGTACTACACTAGCGATCAACAACTTAATTAGAGTGAAACAAGACGAAATACGAAAGGGGCATCGATGCTAATGTTCCGCGACTGATTCCAAGATGACCCAAGAACATTTGCTCACCATAACAGCGCAACGTTTTTAAATTCATACTCCAGATTAATCCCTAACTAAAAGGAATTTTGTGAGTAGCGCCTCCCTAATGATGACCTCGCGTATAGCGTCACGTCACGCTGGCAAATGAGGCAAAGCTCTATTAGTCCACCATTAAAAATCTCAGGTTCCTCGTTAGAATTGAGGAGTGAGGCGCGAAATGTTCTAACCTCTAACTCTGTTCAACTTAAATTGTTGGTAGTGACAGGTGAATAGACCTGCAAAACCTGAAGTGGCGGAGGCGTCAGGCTGGTGGGCGCTGACTCATTGTCAACGTTGACTCAGCCATACAATTTTTTACTTTTTATTTATTTTTTCCTGTTCCGCCGACTGCCAACGAAATCGTCAACGCGCGACGATAAACGCCCTTCAAATTAAACTCCTATTGTTGTCAGTGAGAGATAAAAACCTCCATTTTTGTCCGCTCTGAGGCGGAGAGCAATTCATTTGCTGACACCCCCACCTGAATCCGGTTACTTCATTCAGGATTTGACCGAAAATGCTACTCATCGTGACAATACGAAAATCCGTGCCGCGTAGGCGCAGCTAATAGCTTCCTCTCGTTTATAAGTCTCTTCGTTAACATACCAGCGAAATTCGGCACATTTTGGAAAAAAACTGAAGATACTACAATGAATTTTCAGTTTAGGGTGGTGGTTTTGGTTTATTATTCATTCTGAATAATAACCCTATGTTTTCGGTCACGAAAAATTTTTTACAACCCCCCCTCGAAATTTGATACTTTACGTTTCAAGACATGGAGATTCCAAATTTGCAATATCCGTCTGCCGTCCGCAGTCCCCCGTCCGGGCCGTTTTGTGCCTTTAACGTGGTCTAGAAAATTCGTTCTTTCGCACACAAATCCGATTTGGTATCTAGTTGTGCCCGCCATCTTGGCAATCCGATTGGATGAAGCCCGTGGTTGTAATGGGAAAAAACGGTTAAAAAAATTAACGAAACGCAGTACAACGCGGGAGCTACAGCGGAAGTCAACGTTTCGTCGTTTGAACTCCCTCCCTCCCCCCCGTCTCATTAAAAAACAGCGGCAATGCTGCAGGGTGGGCGGCTCAACTCCCCTTTCGCCTCGCAACGGGTTCGCTTGAAGCGCCCGACGAGCCAAATCATCAGACGTTTTGTTTCCATAGTTCCATTGTAGCCAGGACATGTTTCGTATGGTTTACTAGTATTCGATGCTGAATCGAATGGGATGGGGGAGCACTAATACTAGGTCAAGCTGTTCATGAGAATAATAAACCATTGTGTAATAATTTGCAGGGTTTTTTAAAATACCGCTGCGCATTTATATAGATACAGTCACTTCACCTTAATTTTGTCGAGTATTTCTCTCACAATTTTCAGTTTTATTTCTCTCTCTCTCTTTGTTTTTTGGACCAATGTCAGATTGAGCCTAGCCCAGACACGAGCTGCACAATTCACGCCACAAATTTTAGGAAAACCGTTGGATCGACGATAAAACGAACATTTGCTATGCAGTTCGTGATAAGCAATCAGATATTAAATGAAACATGATTTTAGGTCGCGTTAATCAGCAACGATGTAAGCCTAACTGTTGGGCGCATGATTGGGGGAGCTTGGAACTGAGAAATAAATGAACGTGGTGAGAGTGAGTGAGGAGTGTATTACACTTGACAGGATAACGAAATCCGGTTGAGTGTGAGTATATATATGCGCTCAAGAAACTCTCGAAACACGTGAAACTGGTTGTGTGATACTAAGTGGAGGGAAAGGGACAGAGAAAAAGATAGAGTTGGGAAGATAGTGAACTGGAAGACGACTGTATGGCGAGAGCTGAAGAATGACTGACTTAGAAGGAGCTGTCTGTTGGGAAGAGGGATCTAAAATTGAGGGGCGGGAAAAGATAGATGGGAAAGTCCAGGTCACTTAGAAATAACTGAGGAGCTGGGCTTTCAGTGGGTACAAACAAAAGGATTGAGATAGAATGGTATTTAGGGAAACAATGACTTCCCTTAGGGCTCTGAGGTCAAAACCACATCTAACGTCAAGTCAGTGACGAATCCTCACTTCCATCTTGAGCTGGAATACTATTGAAATTTTTGAAACCTTTTCAAAATCGGCTTATCGGCTCGGCATTGTGTTTCCCATTTGTGAATATTTCAACAATATAATTATAAAATGAAGGAGTGAACGAAGCATCAACGCAGCACCGAAAGTAATTTCGAGACATTTTCAACGGACTTGAAATTTAAATAAAGCGGTTTAATTACGACATTTATTCAGGTTTAATATGGAAGAAACACACAGGCGATGTCCGCTCGAGAACGAAACATACTAATCGCCAAAACCGGCCGATTAACCTGACTAAATGAAATACTTCTGGTTTTGGGGAAAAAGGCAGGAAATATTAAATAGAAAATAAAAGCGAAGGAATGTTATGTAATCGGCATTAACAAAAATTCGTAGCCGAAAAATGGTATCTGTGTGGGTTTAAAAAAATATTATCAGCGCTTGCGCCCATACTTTTTCATACATATTCTGGACGCAATACCATTCATAATAAACTAAATTCAACATTATTGAAACATACAATCGGCTCTGATAATTATAATATGGAAAGGCACGGGCCAGCCTCTACGCTGTATAACACACACTCGCTGCAGTTGACTTCGCGGCTTCTACAGGACTGGACAACCGAAAACAAATTGCTTTCGGTACCGGCTAACGCCAGATTCCGAGCAGGGCCAGTCAGGAGACCTATCAGCCCTGAACTCGCTGAAGTATGACTGTGCCCACTGAGTCCCCAAATCAGTCTTTCACTACAGGGGAATCTCCCGCTGTTGGATATTCTCATTTGAACTCTCCCTCTTCAACTAAGCTCGCGGCATGAACGAGAAGTGGATGTGGAGACAAAAGTTTTCTCATTCCTAGTTATCTAGTCCGCTTCACCCCTACTTCCCATCCCTCTTCCTTACTATACATAGAGGGCCAACTGAAGTTCCACGGCATATAATTCCACAGGCCAGACACCGCAGCAGTAGAAACCTGGAAAACCGAATAAGACATGACTTTCTCGACATACTCTCTCTTACTTCTTGCCTTGACGACCAACGGATGCATAGCAGCAATGCCACCATTTCTGCCGGGTTATTAGAGCACGACTCTCCCAACCCTACCCTGCCCAAGATCGGTGAAAAGTGTGGGGTGAGCTCCTCCTCGGAGCCAACAAGTCACCCCACTCGCAATGTGTGTGTCAGTGAACGCGATTGAAAGAAGACAGTTAAACCAAATCGACTCGAGTTTGACATTTAGAAAACCATGAGGTTACTAGTGAACGCCAAAGAGTATGAACAAAATCGGTCAAAGCTAAGTATAGTTATCATGGTGATAAAAACGCCAAATGTTTAAAAAAACGACTCCCACGATCTTGATTAGTCTTTTTGTACAGAAAATTCCAAATAGCAGCAGCCATAAAATTCTCGTTTGTTGGAAAATGCACAAAAATTATCGAAGTTTTCAACGTAAAATCGATTTAAGCGCAGTTTTTTCCTTATAAGTCGCGTTCGTAAGAACTACTATCGTTCTCAGAAAAATTAGGGGGGTAGTTCAAAAATATCCCTATACGACGAAGGCTTAATAATACTCATAAGATAACTAGGAGCAGCCGCAGAAGTTCTTTAATTCAAACCACTGTTTTTACTCAATAATTCCTAAACAGTGAGTACGTTCTTTCTCACAAAAATCGTGTTCACAGTCTCTCAAATCGATTATTTACTGAATGAGACCGCCAGTTTCTAAGTAGAACGTCGAGCTGCGTTCTGCCAAGTTCATATAAACTAAATGAAAAACAGTTTTTATTAGTGGCTGGAGTGGTGCGTCTCACCACGCTTTATATCTCATAAAACGAAGAGAACATTGTGGCTGGAAAGCCGTGTTAGTTTTCACCAACTGTGAAGATCCTGCTTCGACTCATTTAACGGTACCCAGCCGCTCCACTTTGCAAAAACGGGGTTCCTCAGATTTGGTTAAGCCCTCATCAACTGTTAACCACAACTAATTGGGAAGTTAGCTCCGGTTAGCTTTCATGTTTCTTTATCATATCTCCATCTCTGTTCTCCCTTTAACTCAACCGCTGTTGGTTAAAGCAGACTGCAGACTATAATTTGTCCAGTTCTACTTAATTCGCTAGCTAAGGCCAACACAATGGCAATAATTTTACCTGGACGTTGCTCCAGTTACTGTCGTAAAAGGAACAGGCTCGATATGTTGGGAATTTAGCAGTTGGGATTGACGGCAATAACGTTGTAGGGTCTTACAACTCGAACGTGTAATTGAACATGAGTTCCTATGCGGATAATAAGCCGTCGACGTTATTAATGTCACGAACACGCATCAGTGGGAAACTCAGATTGAGGAGCAGTAGCGGCAGTGACGCTTCAATAGCTCGGATTATATTTCTGCCGTTGGCTCCTTGCCAGTCTCTCCCACAGTCCTCTCTCATTATCTAGTCCAGATTTTGCCACGTCACGACCCAGGAACAGCTCTCTCCAATTCTCAGAATCCCCCGCCAACGACTCCGGCCTTCCTCGCCCTCGTCACACGACGTCCTCAACAACTCTTTCAACTCTCCACTAATATTTCAATCGTTTCCTTCTGAAATATTTCTAGCGACGCATCACACATTTTTCCTCCACCTCGAGTACATCCATAGATGTTTACCACTCTGTTTTTCACTCAGTTCATAAGAACTTGGACTTGACGTTCTTTATCAAATATCAGGTGCGCCGCATCACACAACTTTCCTTATCTACATAAATTTGCCTCATCGCTTTCTCTACTCGTTCAACAACTTATTTTTTACTCAAAATATCACTTCGCCGTGGCCGAAAACGGTATCGCTTACAGTTCCGGAATTTATTGTGCTTCTCCTAATCATTCCCTGGCCATTTTATGTATAATAATCACTTTCTCAATGCTGTCGGGTAAAAACTTTTAAAAATGGAAGTGAAACGGCGTCGGTTGAAAATTCCAGAATTTCTGCAGTAGTCCCTGTATACCTTATGAGCGTTATTAAAAACCCATCGTATAGTTACATGGTTAGACTACCATATCCATTTTTCTGAAGATTCTGGTAACGTCTGAGAGGAGTTTATAAGGAAAAAACTACGATTTTCATACAAATGTTTAGCAATATATTTTGCTCGTCATTTTCCCGCGGATGGAAACTTCATGGTATTATGGTCTCATTAGGAGCTGTCGACATAAAAAATTTAATCAAAATCGTTGGAGCCATTTTTGAGAGAAAAATATTTAGTGTTTTGATCACTACGATAACTATAGTTATTTTCGGGCAAATTTTGCGCATACTCTTATTTTGGCGTCCCACGGTGACCTATTGGATGGATATAATGTTTGAGCTGATTTGTTTTAGCCGTTTTCTTTCAATCGCGTTCAGTCACACACAGACTATTTCCCCCCAATTGTGTTTAGGGCAGAAACGTAAAGATCTGAAGAGAGCTTCATTTTTTTTCGAAGGAAGTAAAAACTGGTAGTGCTTAGTTCTGGAATTTATTGTGGTCTAAACGTTACGATCTGAAGAGAACTCAAACATTCGTTTTTTACTTTCCTTGGCTCTACGAAGTAGAAAGGAAAATTATGCAATCGGCTGAAAAAAAAATTTTGAGTTTTCTTCAGATCTTTACGTTTCAGACCATCCTGAGTCCGAAAAACGCTATTTGGGAAAATGGTCTGAGTGTCTGTGAATGATTTTTAGAGAAAACTGTACCAAATCAGCTCAAACTTCATATCTCGCCCGCAGGTCATCATGGGACGCCAAAATAAGGGTATGAACAAAATCCACCGAAATTTAACTATAGTTATCATAGTGATCAAAACACCAAATTTTTTTTCTCAAAAACGGCTCTAACGATTTTGATTACATTTTTTATATTGATAGCTCCCAATATGGCAACTATACCATAAAATTCCCATTTATGGGAAAATGACGAGAGCAGCACAATAAATTGCCAAATCTTTCGACGTAATCGATTTTAGAGTGGTTTTTAGAGAAAACGACCGTATCAAATCCCCTCAAACTTGATATCTAGCCCGCAGGTTACTATGGGACGCCAAAATAAGGGTATGAGCAAAATCCACCGAAAGTTAACTATAGTCATCATAGTGATCAAAACACAAAATGTTTTTCTCAAAAACGGCTCTAAAGATTTTGATTACATTTTTTATATTGATAGCTCTCAATATGGCAATCACACCATAAAATTCCCATTTGTGGGAAAATGACGAGAGCAGCACAATAAATTCTTAAAATTTTCGACGAAAAGCGTTTTTAGCGCAGTTTTTACTTTCCGCTACCCGAAGGGAAGGAAAGTATAGTAATCGGCCCAAAAAAAAAAGTTGGGTTTTCTTCAGATCTTTACGTTTCAGACCCTTCTGAGTCTAAAAAACCTAATTTCGGAGAGAGGTCCGTGTGTATGTCTGTGTGTATGTCTGTGTGTATGTCTGTGTGTATGTCTGTGTGTGTGTGTGTCTGTAGTTCTGATTTGCGGAGAACGGCTGATCCGATTGAGCTGGTTCTTTTTGTTTTGTTCGTTATTTTTGTAGACACCAAAATAAGGTTATGGACGATTTCGGCCGATGGAAAGGGGGAGGGGGACGAAATGTACCAAAACTAGGGTTTTTCGCATTTTCTCAAAAAACGGCTCTAACGATTTTGATCAAACTTTCAAATTATCTTCTCCTAATCAATACCTAACTTTTCTTCTCCATACATATCTCCATGAAAATACGGTGAACGGAGATATGGGCCCTTGAAGTAAAAATATGTTTTTTACGCTTTTGGCAAAACGGCTTCAGCGATTTTCACCAAACTCACAGGATGTTTTCAAATAGTTGATATCTACATATTCTTTCCAATAAATGTTCCTGTGACGGTCCATTGAACAGAGATAAAAAGCAAAATGTGTCGAAAATAACGTTTTTTTCTAACATTTCCGTAAATTCCAGGGTAACTTTTTCACCAGATGTGATATATCCTAATGAAGTATCTTCTAGTCACCCATACCAACATTTCGTTCTCTATAATTATTTCTGCATATATATGTTGAACAGAGATATAAGCCAAGTTAACTCAGAAAAGGAGATTTGTCGAATATTAATTTATCGGTATTCCAATTTTCTCAAAAACGGCTCTAACGATTTCGATCAAACTTTCGGAGTACTCTCAGCTAACTAGTCCCTACATTTAGTTCTCCATAAATGTTCCTGTAAAAATGCGTTGAACGAAGATATAGCGCCCGCCTATGTAGCTGGTGTTCGAGCTTAAAGGGGTGGCGGAAAGTAGTGTGCTGCTACGCACCAGATATTTTCGGTATACATGTCGTTCATATAATATTAGCGTTATCAGGGTGGTAGTGCAATAAACTACCTATACGGTCAGAGTTGAGTGACGTTCATAAGATGATTAGGAGCAACTCAACGAATTCCGAAACGTTGACAGCCACGAGTTCCCTCGAATCGGCTCAAATTTGATATGTAGCTGGTGGCCATTATGGAACGTTGAAATAAGCGTACGACCAAATCGGTACTGTCAAATTTTCATCTTAGGGGGATAATGACGAGGACAGCACAATGAACTCACAATATCAGAGCGGCAGCCCAATTAACTGCCAATACGATGGTCGGCGAATAATGGTGATAAGATAATCAGGGGCTAAGTTGAGAAATTCCAGAATTGATTTTGTTTTTTTGACCAACCTTTTTCCGCCATTTTCAACTAGAATTCGAGAACTGTGAAGAGAAACCACCTCAAATCTTGACCTTAGTATTATCAACTACCTTACATCGTTGTTACTTTCCGCTACCCAAAGGGAACGGAAGTATAGTAATCGTGTAAATAAAAATTTGGGTTTTCTTCAAATGTTTACGGTTTGGGCCTACTGAGTCTAAAAAACCTAGTTTCGGCGCGTGGTCCGTGTGTGTTTGTAGTTTGATTTGCAGGAGAACGGCTGAACCGATTGAGCTGGTTCTTTTCGTGGACACCAAACTAAGGTTATGGGCGATTTCTGGTCGATAGAAAGGGTTAGGGACGAAAAATGTACCAAAACTGGGGGTTGTCGATTTTTCTCGAAAACGGCTGTAACGATTTTTATTAAACTTTCAAATTATGTTTTACTAGTCAGTACGAAACTACTTCACACATATCCCCATGAAAATACGGTGAACGGAGGTATAGGCCTATGAAGCAAAAAATCGATTTTTTTATATTCTTGCCAAAACCTTTTTCAACGATGTTCACCAAACTCTCAGGGTGTTTTCAAATAGTTAATACCTACATATTGTTCTCACAAATGTTCCTCTGACAGTTCATTGAACAGAGATAAAAATCAAAATGTGTCAAACTAACGTATTTTCGAACATTTCCGTAAATTCTAGGGTAACTGCTTCACCAGATGTGTCTTTTGGTCACCCATACCCACATTTTGTTCTCTATAATTATTTCTGTATATATACATGTAGAACGGAGATATACGCCAAGTTAACTCAGAAAAAGGAGATTTGTCGAATATTAATTTATCGGTATTCCAATTTTCTCAAAAACGGTTTCTAACGTGATTTCGATCAAACTTACGGGGTACTCTCAGCTCTAGTCCCTGCATTTTGTTCTGCATAAGTGTTTCTGTAGAAATGTGTTGAATGAAGATATAGCACCCGCATATGTAGCTGGTGTTCGAACTTACGGGGGTGGCGGAAAGTTGTGTGTTGCTACGCACCGCTCGTTTCCTTATAAACTCCGCTGGGATGTTAGTAGAAAGTTAAAGAAAATTGGTATTGTAGTCCAATTCAATACCTAAAGTGTGACTGTTTAAAAACGCTCATGAGGTACATGGGGCTCACTTCAGAAATTCCTGAATTTCAACTACCGCCGTTTCGCTTACTGCCAGTTCTAACAGTTATTACCCAATAACTCTGCAAAAAATTCGTGTACAGCCTCATTAATTTTCTGTGTAGCAATTGCTCAATAATGGTCCTATAATGAGTATGAGCAGCACAATAAATTCCGGAACTGTCAGCGCTACCGCTTCCTGCTGCTGTGACGTGTTGTTTGACCAAGTTCAAAGGAACTGAGTGATAAATGAATTGAGTAAGTAGAATTAGCCATGTACAAAATGAATTGTTGTAGAGCTAAGGAAAGTTGTGTGTTGCAACGCACCAGATATTTGCTGATTACATAAGCTTTCTTTCTACTTCTAGTAGCCAAGGAAAGCAAAAACTGTCAAAGGAACGACAACATTTCGTATTCCAAAATTTCTTGGGATGCTCAAAATTATTTTATAATCTTCATTTAACTATTATTGTGCGTTTAACGTACTAGACTATGAATACAATTTTTTAAGGAGAAAGTTAACTTAACGTTTAACAAATATACGAGTAAAGAACTGCACCAAAATCGATTTGGTTGAGATTTTAATGCGTTACCATATTCAGTAAGACCAGGCGCTCGCTCTCACTCTTTCTTTCTCTCTCTCTCCGGCTGTATCTCCTGACAATGATCTCTTGCGCCGTGGAGAAGGAGAAATTGTCGTATCACATTGTCTACGTGGTAAATTAACATGAAGGGACGCGGAACACGAACGTTACGATTCCGCTCAGCTATGCCACGTCTGCTTCCAACGCGAGACTGGTACGCCAGATAAAAGAAAGGAATGAGCATAATTTTATGAGGAACGCCAATAAAACAAAACTCTTTCTAACAACGTCGATTACACAGACATACAATTAAAATTTCTCGTTTAAATCAGACAAACAGATACCCGCCTTTTTACTTTCCTTGGCTCTACGAAGTAGAAAGGAAAGTTACGTAATCGGCAGAAAATTTTTTTTTTTTGAGTTTTCTTCAGATCTTTACGTTTCAGACACTCCTGAGTCCGAAAAACACTATTTGGGAAAATGGTCTGTGTGTGTGTCTGTGAACGATAGTAAGAGAAAACCACCGTACCAAATCAGCTCAAACTTGATATCTCGCCCGCAGGTTACCATGGGACGCCAAAAAAAGGGTATGAACAAAATCCACCGAAATTTAACTATAGTTATCACAGTGATCAAAACACCAAATTTTTTTTCTCAAAAATGGCTACAACGATTTTGAATAAATTTTTTATATTGGTAGCTCCCAATATGGCAACTATACCATAAAACTCCCATTCGTGGGAAAATGATGAGAGCAACACAATAAATTATCAAAATTTTCCACGAAAATCGGTTTTAGCGCGGTTTTTTTTTGTTTTTAAACTCCGCTGAGAAACAAGGAGAGCGTTTCTATCAGAATATCAAAGAGATGGAACGAAGATATCAGAGAGCTTGAGATGAGACTGTTGCTGGAATATGTAGCGGAATAAGAAAGTTAGTCTTCGGTTCTAGTAAAAGAACTTCCGGAGATCTTGAGCATAAAATATCTGGTGCGTAGCAACACACAACTTTCCTCAATTTCCGTAAATTCGACGACCTGCTACATATACGGGCGCTATATTTTCGTTCAACACATTACTACAGGACCATTTATGCAGAATAAAATGTAGGGGCTAGTTCGTTGAGAGTACTGCGTGAATTGAAATCGTTGGAGCCGTTATTTAGGAAATTCTAAAGATAATATTAGAAAAATCTCGTTTTTCGAGCTATCATGGCTTGTATCTCCACATAAATAGAGAGATAGTTGCAGAGAACAAAATGTGGGTTTAAGTCACTAGAAGACACTCGAAATTACATAAATGTTAAAAAAAACATCATTTTCGACACATTTTCATTCTTATCTCTGCTCAGTGGAGTCAGAGAAACATTAATTGAGAGCGATGTATAACTATTAACTATACGAAAATATGCTGCGTGTTTGGTGAAAATCGTTGATGCGGTTTCGACAAAAAGCGTTAAAAACCTATTTTTGCTTTTTAAGCCTATATCTCCATTCACCTTATTTTATTACGGAGGTATTTATTGAGAATGGCAGTTAGTTAGAAGATAATTTGAATGTTTAATCAAAATCGATACAGCCACTTTCGATAAAAGTGCTAAAACCCTAGTTTTTGGTACATTTTGGGCCCACACTCCCCCTTTTCCGCCGACTGAAATCGTCCAAAACCTTATTTTGGCGTCTGCGAAAAATAACGAACAAAACAAAAAAAGAATCAGCTCAATCGGTTCAGCCGTTCTCTCACACTTTGAACTACAAACACACACACCGCGCGCCAAAATTAGGTTCTTTTTAGACTCAGTAGGCCTCAAAACGCTCTATGGGTAGCGCAAACTACCCATATATTTTCTATGGGAAAGTAAAAAGAACGACAAGAGGAAGAAACGGGTAAAAATCGCCTTGACAATTGAGAAAGGTGTACAGTAAATTTATTTGGAGGCTGTATTGATTCTCCTGAGTAATATTGGTAAATTGGTTGGACTGCGTTATATTGGGCAGGTTTGTTGAATTCGGCTGAAGTGTGCTGGTTTGAATTGAGAAAAGCGAGAAATTATGGCGTGTCAGGGAAAACCGATAGTGGCATCGTAGCGGCGGGTTCAGACAAACATTTTTTAGTGTGCCTATGTTATGAATGATGCTTATTATGAGCTACCCGAAGGCGGAGGGTACCAGCCAGAGTTTTTTTTTTAGCGAGATGTTGTTAATGCAGACGACGTATACTCTAAAAACAAGAAGGTCCGCCGGGTTAACGTAATCAGTAAATGTGGTAAAGCGAGAAAAATATCCTATCGTCGAATTTTCTTCGATTGCTTCAACTGCTGGGGACTCTGAGTGCTTCTAAATGACTTGACAATTCCTTATCAAAATGAGGATTTCTGCGGATACGAATACCACTCGACGAAATACACTCAAATTTGTGTTTTGTCTCAATTCGTATTCGAAGCTTCTAAGTTGAAATCGAAGTCAAATAAAAAGTGGTCGAGCGAAAAACATCCGGAGGGAGGACGGACGATTTCTAAAACCCTTGAAGTCAATCGGTGGCTGCTCTTCAAACGGATGACATCGCCCCAGGTACGCCCACGAGGTTCGATCAGATGGATCAATTTTCGTTGAAATCCGTTATGAAGTAGTCGATTTTATCGTCCGAATAGAAATAGCTATAACGAGAAACTATAGCTCATGAGAAACTTCCCACTCAAGATCAACTCAAGAACGGGACTATCGCAAGTAAGTCCATTCGTCGCGGTTGTTACCAATTTCATTCATTAGCCCTTCTCTGCGGTTAACTTAAAGTACCGTTTTACTTATTTATTACAATAAACGGAGGTGTGTTTGCCCCTATCGACAAATATCTCTGTGAAGCATTTCGCAAATCTCTACAAGCCTCTAGAAAGGCCCTCAACACTCATGAGTGAGTAAGTCGTGGAGGTTGCGGTCAATAACCACTGAACTTAGCCCAGTGGAGATACTGCACGTTGTCATTTAGCCAGTGGGAAGCTGTCGCCCACGTGGCAGGCGTGCCTGGGAAATCAGTACAATCTAGGAAGAGTTCATGATACGGTTTATCAACTGCTCTGATCTAACTATTAACTTGAGTGGCAAGTTTCGAAGGGAGAGATCAACAACGACCACGTTTTTTGGCATAGCCTTCTTCGCAAACTGAGCGAAATTGTTATAAGCTTGCTTAGTAACAGTCAGAGCTGGAAGGTTTGGCTGCTTTTGGTTGCTGACTGTTGTGGGAACTAAAGGGGAGTAGCATGTGGTCTCTTGTTTCCTCCGCAGGATGGAGAGACTTTGAGAAAATAAGAAGTGGAGCTGCATTGATGTCGCCAAGTCCCATAAGGAACTGGTTCCGCCTGCTTGCCATTTATCACAGATCTAATGTTCATAGAGCAAGTTTTTGTTCAGTGGAGAGGTCTATAAAGAGTTCGGCCCAAAGCAGGGGAAGCTCCCTTTTCACTCTCCACTTGCCCACCATACACTAAATTGCCTAGTACTCCTTCGGCCCTGTAAATACGACGGTATACGGAGCTCATGCAAGACAAAACACGCGTATTAGTACGACGCACCCCTACGAAAAAGCGGTGAAAGGGGCAGAATCGTCGGCTCGAATTAGATTATTTCCTACACTTCAAATAGTGCTTCAACAGTATTTATATACAATACTAAGTTACTTAAAATACAACAACTATCAAGCTGCAAAGTAATCACCAAACTGTTCACAGATTTAAATTGTTGTAGTTTGATAGGTAACGCCCTGTCCAGAGCATTCACATTCCCTAAGGTCCTCGAAACTTTGCCTCGACATTCGAAAATATTTTTTAAAACGTCTGTCTGGTGAGAATTTAGGGCACTGAACAGTTTGCCCAAGTCGTTCTTTCTTTTACGCTGGTGCTTTTTACCGATGACTTGAAGCAGGAGTTCTTCGAACATGATTAAGATTAAGAACTCCTACCAGATGGTACGGGATTCCTCAGGTGGTCACCTCCGTGCGTGCGGTCACACACGGGCAACAGCTCTCTACTGGGAGACGGGCCTACGACCAAATACCTGCCGTACCTCCGCCAGGATTGATACGCCAAATAAGGAAACAGAATTGTATCGCCGATTGCCAAGGAGATCACGCTATCGTTGCCCGCCGCTACAGATTGAGTTCTGTGTTCCAAAGATCGTTACGAGTAGACAGCGACCTAATAGTGCAAGCTGCTTCACCCGAAGAGGTAGAGAGCAAAGTGGACATTATCGCCACAGCACTGCACTCTGCTACTACTTGGGCCGCCTGGTCCACTGCACGTCTGGTGCCTCCAGTGTGGAGGAAACAAGAAACCATGTGCTGCTCCACTGTAGTTCCTACAACAACGAACGACGGTTGTTGGAAGAACACCCAGCCAGCTGCAACGGCTCTCCACTGGGAAACTGGCTAAATGGCAGCCTGCAATACCTCCACAGGTCTGCATTGAGTGGGTGCTGAGTGAGTGCCTGGGTTCTTGCACGTCCATGACTTTCGATTGATATACTCTCTTAGGAGTGTTCTGGAACAGTAATTTTCATTTTAAAAAAACAGACCTGTATACTTCTTTCAAGCCCATGCTGATTCCAGCACGTTCACTGGTCTTTAAAACGACTCAGGATATCGCCCTGAAATACTACAGGTGTAATGACCTGTCTGTAGTACTTATTCGGCGTCTAATTGTGCCCTAAACCTCAGTTGTGCCAAAATCCAGACATGAGGGTGAATGGGGATGAGGATTAACGTCCTGAACGTCTGCGTGATACCATTATCACTGTTTTAGTGAATGGAAAATCCACACTAAACTGTGATTTGGGCCCTCGGCGCCTGATCCCAGATCACTGATTGACGAGTCACATTGACGCTTTCAGACGCGTTAGACGTGGGATGAACTTCGCCAGCTCAAACAACATTCGGTCCTACTCATCGACATTAAGCGACGACGTGAGTCATCGGAAGGTGGACGAACTCAACGGGAGATGGACCTGACATTTGGCGAAGAGGAGTCGAACGATTGGACGGGAAGTGGGAAGTGGGAGAGAGTTGAAGTGGATCGAGTGGGGAACTCCTAAGCAACGCCGTATCCCCTTGAATTGCGTCAGCCACAGGTTACCCCCACTGCACGACCGACAATCCCTGGCACCAGCGCAGAATCCTCCTCAGTCCCATTTCACGTTTTCAGAACTCTGCTACTTTCGACTTCGCGACTTGTGCTCTGCTTCCACTTTCTACCTAATCCCAACCTGGACATTGATTCTTCTTCGTGCTTTTTTTTGGATTATTCGTCACTTGTCAACATGTAAGTACACGATTCGTTTTCTCACTTGTGTTTTGAAGGCGCAGCGCGTGAAGGGGTAGGCAGAAATGTTGTGGGAGGGGGAGGGTCGACAAATGGAAGATATCGTGATGTGATGAGGCTGGTGGGAGTTTATCTTGGCGAGCATTTATCTAGCCTGAACTGCACTGTCGAGAGTCATGAGTGGTTTGGTGGGGGTATTTTCCACAGCCTGCCGCTCATCATTAAAAGGATATGCCTACATTTCTATCTTCACGTAAACATTAAACTCTGCTAGCTGGTGGCTTCATGGGGTGGTTTATTCTGCTGGAGATTAAGGACCTGTCCGTTCAGAGGATGTACGTGGAGACATATGCCCTGCAGCCATCCCCCACTCCCACCACCACCGCCACAGACATACATGGTTTCTGAAGAATATTAAAGTGTAATAGAGATATAACACTGAACAAGAAATGTCATATCATTTGTGATAATGTGTTGTCAAAGGGGGATTATTTCTACCCCTAAGATTAGCAGAAAGCGACTGCAGAGTACGTTGGGGTTTGATTCTAAGGTGCAGGCCAAATAGAAATTTGCTCGATACTTAACCCAGTGGAAGAAGTGACAAATAATTCTAACTTAACTGCACTTACGGCTTCTAACTTAAGCTAGTCCTACCTAAGCCCTGGATGGGAGGACATGATTCAGATGCTGTGATTCGAGCTGCAAGGGCAAATCCGCCTAGTTTTAGCCACACCACCTGACGACCGACTAGTTAAGTGTGGGACAAGGCGTTCTGTCTTTTTTAAAAATAATTTACGTGTGATTCTTTGATGTCCAAATTGTCAGCAGGTTCCCAGTTGATTTTTAGATGCTACGCCGCCTCCAAGACAATTCCCGCCTACGCTATTGCCTGCAGCTATATTTAATTTCCAGAGAGGTTGGGGGTCTTGAAACTGGACATTGCCGCGTGTCTGCTGAGACAGACCACGCACTTCTCATCGTGTCGTCGTTCTCCCGAACAAACCATGGCCATACTACAACTCATCTCCCCGTGCTTCTTGTGAATGGCTGTCTTGTGTGGCCCCTTTTCCCCGTTTCAACGTCCCTAATGGCATTCATCGTCCTGCTTTTTTCTTTGTAGGGGTCGAGGGGTTTCATTGAAATAACAGGGCAGTAATTCATAAGATCGAGAACAGCGTTGCTTATGTGGAAGCGATACGTTATAGAACGGTAATTGGGCGTCTCGCAATAATAACTTCCTGCACGGCCAATACCTTTGGCAGCAATATTTACAGGCAGGACGAGACTAGAATTATGTTCCCTCGCTAGTGGGCGCAGGAGGTAAATTCTTTGGCGGCGAGCTTGATTCGACGGAGCAGCTCAGGAAGGAAATTGAGGCTAGAAGAACTATATAGCGAGGAAACAGCGTGATTCCCTCGTCAATCGATGGGAGGTTATCGTGTTTTAAAAGGAGCCAAATCGTTATTCCGTAGGTGCGTAACACAGGCAGGCGCAGGACAAGAATTATTGGCGCGAAGAAACAGGTTGATTCCCTCTTGAATCAATAAAGTTGTCCTTTTACCCTGTGAAGCATTTACAACGGCTTTCCAATGTCTTGTATTTCACTCAAAGCTCTTCAGCCGCCAATCCTGGAATTACAGAGCCCCATTGTCAATTAACTCCATGACAACACACACACAAACAACGTATTTTGTCTTTTACAGTTTTCCCAGCAGATTTTCGCTGACCCCCCTCCCATCATTTCACTACTCAGCCGTTAATTTCCAGCTCCTACGACATTCAACTCTCAGTTCAGCTCTGCTTGAAGCGGTGTCTGTAGAGCTCCCCCTTAGGAATATTGATTTTAGTGCCTTTCGCTGGTCCTTTGAGGGAGGTCCATAGCTGCCAGTCTGGCCACCCACTGGGACATTATTCAGCTGACGGCAACTGGAGGAGTGGTGAGTGGGACACAAGCCATCAGCTGCACTGGGGACGATCAAACCCGTAGGGGATCGCTCGTAGATTTAGTGAGCTATTGCCAGGACTCTCATCCGCTGTATCTGAGTCAACATGTTCAGGGCGCCCAGACTATCCTACTATGGCTCTTGGGATTGAAGGATTGGGACAGGGAGAGAAAGAAGGATAAGAGGATGTTCCTCAAAAGAATGTCCAGCAGTTTAGATACAACCTGTGGAAGACGCGGGTGGTGGTACCTTGGAGAACGTCTGTTGACACCTCAGCACTTTGTCAAGCCTCACACACCATCTCATGACACATTGACTGTCAATGGTCTTTCAACACTGCCATACAAAGATCCGTCCTGTCATATTTGCGCTTCTTGGCTTGCCAGATACTTTTTGGACATCCATGACCACTGCAGCCTGGTCAATACCAAAGGCGCCAATGTCAGGCCTCAGTCCTCTAGAGATAAACCAGTAGAGCCGCTTTCTCACCACTTCCCAGGCCTCAGATGACAATGCACCAGCAACCTGCTTGCAAACGTCATGATGCTTGCAGGGCCCATGAGTACACAGACACACCAGCACAGGGAGGATTCAGCGACTCAAACTGATTACCACAGGCACGCCAGTGAACATCGACAATGTTACGATCCTGGCCTCTTGTACACCTATGTAGGCACGGCAAGTTCTCCCTTCCATGGATCCCCTCCGAAGCCCACTTTATCCAAGCAAAAGACTAGGGCGAGTCAGGACACTGCCTGCGTTCACGCCCCCAACCAAACCATGCAGAACAGTCGCAAAGTTCGAAGGGTTGCCAGACTTAGGGGCAGAACGAGTCGCCATGTCACACGAATGAATCCAAGACCAGCTACAGCGCCAGATGCCTGCAAAGCGAGCAGGCGCTTGCGGCGCACGAACAAAATTCTGGTAGAGAGAGATGGAACACAGAGTTCCCCCCAGATCGAACCGGAGCACACGGGACGCTATGTGGGAGGCCTTGCAAAGCCTGCACAGCAGCAAACTTTCAGATATGAAGAACACAACTGTTTTTTTTTTAGACGATTACAATACTTTCCTTATCCTTGGGGAAAAAATTGTTTCAGTCATCAGTGATTACAATTTTAGATTTTTTTGTTTTGGAGTTATTAGTTACATAATCATACATACAGGCTAAAAATGTAGTTAACTACTTTTTCAACGAATATGGCGTAAAATAATCCCAACTGCTAACTAGTCGTTACCCTTTTCTAACTATTGACTACACCTGTAGTTGGTGGTGTTAACCACATTTGTAGTGATTTAATTATAGTTGGTAGGTTGGAAACCTTAGAATTTAATAGTTCGATGGCGCCGGTTGTAATTGTCCGGTTAATTAATTGGTAAATGGGTGCGCTGAATGGAGTGAGAGGAGTCGGCTGGCGTGTGAGCGTGAGGACTGGATATCTGCAGTTTGTAATTTGATTCGGACGCGATAGGAAACGCTATTCCGAGCGCGTTGTCGAGGCGACGGACTGGACTGTGCGGGGGTGCGGCGTATTGCGGTCGTGAGGCTCCTGTCGGGAGACCCCGTGAGGCTCCTGCTGGGATGAGGTGATGGTGGTCGTGGTGGGGGGTCCTCTCGCGGTGGGAGCCGTTTCGGGCTCCTCCCATTGGTCGAATCTCGCGTCACTTAGACGACGTCGTGGGTTTGGCAGGAACTCCGGTAGTGGGGATGAGACAAAACCCCTGGCAGTCCCATTGACGAGGCACAGCTCGTTTGAAGTTTCCCCGTGACTCCTCCGGAACGTCTGGAACTACGACAACCTTCGCTCAAACTGTCGCCGCCATATCGACTTCCCCCCTTTCTATTCTTCGCCAGCGTTCGCTCGCAGTTTCCTATTCAAATCACTCGACAATACGAGCGTTTTTTTTGTCACTTTTTGCGCGCTATTAGTCGCTTCGTCCGCGAAGGTTCTTCTGCTCGTCATCGTTAAAGCCAAAGACCGTGTCGGTGCCAGGTCGGGTGAGTACCGCTTCATGTCGTTAGAATTGTACAGATTTATGTGATGTTGACCTTGTCATTGACCTTCACAACCTTCGTTGAGCCCCCCGCCCCCCTCCCTTTACAAGTTGGTTGCCTCACATTTTGTAATAACGTCGTCATCCCGCACTATTTCCTTTGCCAAGTTTCAGCGGGGAGCGTCGAATAAAATCGATCGGCGGGCGAACGCTGCAGTTGGACTCAAATCGTTTTGACTGCTTTCGACTGTTCTGGAACGTTCGCGTCCAAATCACCCCTCTCGCTCCTCCCCTTGCTCTGGGTCCCCTCGCATCGTTCGCCTTCGGCTTTATCTCGTTCAATTACATAACCGCCTCGACTGTTGTTGACTCAGTTCAAGGCTGGTGATTAATTCCGACCAACTCGACCGAGAAATATTTCCTCCCAAACTCGAGAATAATGTGCGCCTCGTTCGGCGGTTAACAGGTGCTTTATACACACCGAGAAGGAATCGCGCGCAATTCATCGATCGTCTCGTACAGTCCACCGCACAACAAGGTTTCTTATTTTAGCCTTTTTCTGGCGGGGGTTTAAGACGTTGTATGAAGTGGGTCAGGATGGTGATGGCGGTTCTCTCATGCCACACGTCGCGCTTGGACTGATCGTGCACTTGTCATTTCTTCCTTTTTTTGTGCACTTTTTCAAGGGTTTTGGAAGTCACACCTCCACCCCCCACATTGTAAGTGTGTTCCAAGCAGCAGTTTGCTTATGTTATACTCCCCTTGGTGCCTGGGGTACCCTGGGTTTTGTGGTGTGGGGGTACAGGAGTCTGCTGGTCGTTCCCTGACTGTTGTTATACGTCAGGCCCGTAAGTCGTTCCTCACCAGTCTCCCACAGGCATTAAAGAAACCTCCATGTCCTGACATCCAACAGTGTGCTGTTATTCACCGCTTGGTCTTCTCACGTTGGTAGAACCTTTATGACATTCATAACAGTTGGCTGATACATGTACGGGTCCTTGCATCAGGCTACCGCAATATCTTGTTCTCACACGTTCAACTCAGTTCAGGTACCATTATGAGGAACAAATCGACTCGGGCGACTCTCCTGTTGTGCTGATACCGGGGGTTTTGAATGTTGTGGAGTGAACCTTCCATTTCCCGTTCATGCTGGAAAGCTTTGCTTCCGATTTTGCGGATTGTTTCAGGAATTTGTGGAATTGGGCTGTGGATGGTTCTTGTACATTAAAATGAGCCTGTGAAGTTGCAGAGACGTTATATCTTCCAAAGTATATTCTGAACTTTGCCCGTGGGACGATGAATTATTAGGAGCCTGTGACTACTTGCATGGAACTACGAACCCATACTATCCTGCTGCTCGAACGTTTTTTGCCTGTCATGTTTAGTAAGCCGGGTCAACTCCACGGCAACATGCCATTCTGCACCACACTTCTTAGCCAGGGCCCTCTGAGTTGGTATCTTTTCGGTTGGATTTTGATAAAGCGCCTGCTTGGTCCTCCTAACTTGCCACCAAAGAACCCCTGTGAATCCAGGACAGCAAGTCTCCCGCCTGCAACTCTCAATCCCATCGATCTCTCGTTTTAAATTATCGTCATATTGAATTATCTTCCGCCAACTAACGCCTATGTTTCGTATTTTTCAGGTTGAGTGAATCTCAACTACCCTGGTAAGCGGTAGCTCCCCTACAGTCACCATTTCATTTGCGAATAGTCACGTCGGATTAATAGTAAGTATGATGTTTGGAAAAGATGACGTGAATTGTCGATGGCAGTTGTGCATGAATCGACAATCGTGTTGTTCTATTTATTCCAACGAAATGTGCCCGTTTGGCGATTCTGATGAATGTATTTTGCACCAGTCCCGTGAGAGATGGAGTGCGTCGCAAAATCGATTGGATACCTGTCCTGGCGAGAAAGCGGAGTTACAAGCGCATTTGTCAAACGTTTCGACTCAACACAAGTCAAACATGATTGCAAAGGGATCGGCTTCGTCGGTCACGGGATTGGCTGGGCACCAAGAAGGATGGACCGAATGTTTTCAGAATTTGGAGACGTGGTGCCCGCCCCCTCAGGATGAACTAAACACGCCCCAAGTTACTGGTAAGTTCTCGTCATTTTTTCATATTCCTGTGTCCATTTTACGTTAATTATCTGAACCTGTCGTTTACTGACTCGGAAAATATTGTTGGGTGAAACAAAGAGTATGGACCGACCGCTTGATGACGCTACGACTGCATGTATCGATATCAATCCGTTAGTTATCCCATATTTATTTCACATACCATTCTTAATTTCATTGTATTAACTCCTTTTTATAGTCTTTGTACATTTAAAATAATTATATAACGGGGTATTACATAATGAACATTAATTAATTGGCATAATCGTACAGCTGTCGTTATTTCTAATTTCAAACATGGCGAGTCAAGCCTACGATGTCGGGCATATCGATAACCTGACCTTGGTCGTGATATATCGATAAATTGCCTTATCAGAGGGAGCGGTCGATATTCTTTGCTTTTACCAATATTGTAATCAATTTACATTTGGTGTTCTTTGAGTATTCAGTGGAGGGGATATTGAACAAATTGTTAACAACAGGGACACCGAACCCTTTCTGACATGTTCCATCTTGTGCCATTGAGACTTCTATTTCTGACTCATCACCGACGTACGCGATAATTACATTTCCCTTAGACCGACGTAGTAGGAACCAAATTTTACTAATCGAATGAATTTTCTTCGCATTTTGACAGTTTATTTGCGCTTGAGTCCGAAAGCGCATTTGATCAAAATAGATCCAAAAGCAACTAGTTATGGCGATCGAAATATTTGTTTTTTATTACTTTCCTTGCTCTACGAAGTTATGTAATCGGCTGAAAAAAAAATTTTGAGTTCTCTTCAGATCTTTACGTTTCTGACCCCCCTGAGTCCGAAAAACACTATTTGGGAAAATGGTCTGTGTGTGTGTATGTGTGTCTGTGAACGATTTTTAGAGAAAACCACCGTACCAAATCAGCTGAAACTTGATGTCTAGCCTACAGGTTACCATGGGACGCAATAATGAGGGTATGGGTAAAATCCACCGAACGTTAACTATAGTCATCATAGTTATCAAAACACCAAATTTTTTTTCTCAAAAACGGCTCTAACGATTTTAATTACATTTTTTATATAGATAGCTCTCAATAAGTCAATGATACCATAAAATTCTCATTTGTGGGAAAATGAAGAGAGCAGCACAATAAATTATCAAATTTTTCGATCTTTTTTTTAAAATCGTGTTTACAGCCTGATTAATTATCTGTGTACCAATTCCTCAATAATGGTCCTGCAATGAGTATGAGCAGCACAATAAATTCCAGAACTGTAAGCGCTACCGCTTTCTGCTGCTGTAAAGCGTTGTTTGACCAAGTTCAAATTAACTGAGTGATAAATGAATTGATTAAATAGAATTAGCCATGTACAAAGTGACTTGTTGTAGGGCTAAGGAAAGTTGTGTGTTGCAACGCACAAGATATTTTTAATTCAAAATGGCTCTTACCGATATTTATTATAATTTGTGACGTACTTGAGGAATTCCTTTACAGAATTACCCGCGGACAGGACACGAGTGAAAGTCGTGTCAGGGCCTCAAAAAAGAACAAGTTAAATGAAATTATAAACCAACTAGGACCCACTTGAATTCAGGAAAAAATGGAAATGAACTCCTTTTAGAATGAATAAATAACGTATGTTCGGATTGTAGTAAATGACAATAAAGGGGCAATGGGGAAAATGAAACACCAAGCTCTGATCGCTTACCTTACTTCACACAATATAAAGGGACTTTGAGTACTTATTCACTGGCAATCCGTATAATCCGTATCCGTATAAACTGAGAGACAAATTGATTGGATTTGGGTAGAATGTACGTGAGGCTGAGGAAAGTTGGAATACTGACGGTAGTAATACTCACCGAGGGCACCAATGTTGTTGAAAGAATGAAGACTTGCGGATGTACAGCCGACATCCTTTCAACCTTCGTCGGTCTTAGTGATGCCCTCGCCATCAGTGAAGGAGAAGCTTCGTGACGTATTTATAGCTTGAAAAATGAGCGAGTATTTCTGAAAAATTAATTGAAAGTTCAAGGAGCCCGGTAGATTCACGTGCGAAAATGCTAATGATAAGAATGCCATCCTTAACACAACTTGTTGGACAACTTTAGTAAACTGTTGATTGAGCTTATCTAAAAATGTGGGCCCAAAATGAATAAAATGAAAGACTTAAACGAAGACGTAAATGAAAAGCTTAATGATTGAAATGAAAACAAAGGACATGAATAATGGAACACTCACAATTGACAGTAAATCAATTAAACCCCTTGAGGGGATCGCCATAATCGTTTCTCTGCTAGAAATGGTATAACTCAGAAGTTTTTAGTGAGAGTTTAAAGACTTGTGACACTTTTCCACGTGAGGCATTCGACTGTGTAGAGCGATTTGTCTGTTGATTCACTTGCACGCTTCACACGTGGCCTCGAAGGACATTGAAAGAGCTTTGTCCTTAATTGGCGTAGACTTTGCAGGCTCATTCATCTTGAGAGGGTCCTTGGGTCGCCAAGCAGTCACATACAAGTGTTATATGTGTCTTTATATGCTTGAACATCAAAGCTGTTCACTTAGAGCCACTCTTATCCTTCCCACAGAAAATTGTATTTGATTGTGGCTGTAGTTTTGTCGCAGCAGCATCTCATCTTACATATTTATGGAAACAGCTTCAAGGTAGCAACCTCTAATAGGAGTTGACTCATTATTGCGCTTTTAAGGGCGCTTCAATCCACCCTTGGCCCCTCATTTTGGTGGCATTTGGTAGGCTGAAATTGAATCAGCCTAATGGTTCAGGCTGGAAGCACTCCATTTACGTTTGAAGAGCTCTCCGTGTTACTTGTTACGTGTCCAGGCTACTTTGAGCGCACGGCCCTTATCGCCTACTAGACCAGACTGCTCTGAATTGATCACCGTCATGACAACGCTTCCTGCCCCTACTCAGTCTGAGCAGACATAGGTTTCAGATTAGAACGTGCTACACTAATGAAACCGTTTTACAGGCTGCATTAAGCGCTTTTTCCTATCCATTGACTTACGAAGTAGAATAGTCTAGTCATTTCTTGAGATAATGGTCTGTGTGTGGTTGATGGGGACACGGCTGAACCAAATCTGCGCTCGAATTATTCGAATTAGCTTGCAGCTCAACATGGGACGTCAAAATGAAGGTTTATATTGATCAAAGCCCCAAATATGTTTTCCCTCAAAAGCGGCTCTTAATGATTTTGATCAAGTATTACGTGTCGAAATGTCAAGCGATGGAGAGCATCCCTCCAGAAGACTTTCTATATGAAAACCTGCCGTCCCTCCTCCACAGGTCAGGGTTCGGTGTGTGCTGAGTGAGCGCCGGGGCTTTCTTGCATGATGGCGAAACCACAACCTACCTCATTTGACTTTCGACTGAACAGTGATTTTGATGAGGAAACAGACCTGCCATTGCTGACTGGCTCTATGTTGAGCGAATAAAACTTTGGATAATTGACCTGAACCTTGATGATGTGTAACATGTAAAGCATTCTCGCACAGTACTCCACCAACCACCGGAGACAGGCTCACTCTTTCATGACTTACAATTACTGTTATTGTGCCACACACAGTTGATGGGGATATAACTGAACTGTGAGGGCCCTGAGTAGCTTTTGTCAACTTCGAATAGTTTTGATTCTGAGCTTAATATGTTTTTTAAACTGTAAATTGTAATCTGACATCTTCGAAGTGCATTGTAAATAAGAATGTCTTATTTCTTTTTCAGCTGATGGTTTCAACTTTGGTACATTTGATCAAGTCAAAGTTTTGGATAGTTGGTATCCAGTGGACTTGATGGCTGAATCCCTGGGAGGAGATATGGCTAATATGACAAGCGCAGGTTTTGATTTAGATGAAGAAAACAATAACAACACTTCGCCATATTTGAAACTGCCTCAAACAAGCTCAACCATCGATGGGATTTGCAGCGGCAAATCTCTTTCAAGTTTGACCTCTTACGCTAAATCGCCTTTAAAATCGACTAGCGCCAACATCCTTTTGTCTCAAAGCGCTTTGCAAGACGTTGCGCCTTTCCCCAAATTTGAAGCCGAATTCAAGACCGAAATAGATTACAAGCCGTTTCCTAGCGGAGCGCTCTATGACGTTGTCGAAGACGAGGAAAATTTCGTGCTTGTGCCGCCTGAGTCCGTGACGAGAAGAAGCAAAGATTTCCGAGTTCCTTTTAAAAGCAATGTATTTATTGAACAGAAACCAAAATTGAAGTTGAATATAGTTCCACCGACTGTGACGTCAGCTGTTGTGATGCCAAGCACACCAGAAGTTCAGAAAGTGCTCAACGAGCCCAAAGTTGGATTCGACCTCATCAAATATGTGGTAAGTACTTCGCACATTCATAATTACTGCGTAATCTGAATATTCCGTGTGTTCATTGTTGGTTCAGACTAAGGCTTCTTACAAGGTGGCGTCTTCATCTCCAACACCTCGTCGTGACAAAGGCAGGTTCAGCTCATTGATGGACGAGGACTGCCAATCTGAGGGAAGGCAGATGCTGTACTTCTGTTGTTTTCGTTTGAGGACGTTTGGTCTGAAGCCCCCCCCCCATTGGAAGCTGAAAGTCGAGTCTGTTGCTGTGCTACTTGCAGTTGGTCAGATGGGCTAGTGGAACCAGTTCGGCAGAGGTCCTGCGATGAACTAGCGACCAAAATTACGAAGCGTCTATTAACTCGCCATCAAACAGTGCTCTTGAGATTGTTTGATCTCGTGCAAAGGGATTTCCTCGTAACGTGCTGATGATTTCGGTTTTCGGTGGGCAGTGAAGATACTGATTGGAGAAACTGGGCATCGACATGACATCACCAGGTCGGTCTATTTTGGCGTCTGCTGTACCTTGTTTTCTTTCTCATAGCTTGGCTCTGATGTGACACCTTGGAGCAGCTTGATTCGTCAGGAACATTGAGAATTAGGAACCAATTATGTGCATTTTGTTGCTTTTTTAGCTGACATTCAACAGTTTTTTGGTTTATTATTCATTCTGAATAATAACCCTATGTTTTCGGTCACGAAAAATTTTTTATAACCCCCCCTCAAAATTTGATACTTTACGTTTCAAGACATGGAGATTCCAAATTTGCAATGTCCGTCCTCCGTCCGGGCCGTTTTGTGCCTTTAACGTGGTCAAAAAGTTCGTTGTT
Source organism: Pachypeltis micranthus (assembly GCA_020466155.1). Classification (NCBI taxonomy): domain Eukaryota; kingdom Metazoa; phylum Arthropoda; class Insecta; order Hemiptera; family Miridae; genus Pachypeltis; species Pachypeltis micranthus. Next base: position 50,500,757 of record CM035769.1, read on the forward strand.
TCGCCCAAAAATCCGATTTGGTATCTAGTTGTGCCCGCCATCTCGGCAATCCGATCGGACGAAGCCCGTGGTTGTAATGGGCAAAAAACTGTTAAAAAAATTAACGAAACGCAGTAGAACGTGGGAGCTACAAGCGTTTCATCGTTTGAACTCCCTCCCGCCCCGCCCGTCTCATTAAAAAAGCAACCGCGCTCGAGGCTCGCTTGCCTCCCATCGACGCCACCCAACTCCCCTTTCGCCTTTCACTTCGAGCGCCCCCGTTCCAATTTCCCCGACGTTTTGGTTTTAATACGATTCAATTTTTTTAGATTCTTTCGTTTCATTCTCATTTTGGTTTTTTTCATAGATTTTTGGTTAAATTTTGATATTAGTATTTAGCGTGCATGTTTTCATATTAAAATTCAGTTTTTTCTAGATACTTTCGTTGTTTTTTTTTTGTTTATTTTAATATTACGATTCAGTTCTTTTCGACCTTTTTTTGGGTTTCATTATGATATTTTTCGATGCTGAATCGAACAGGATGGGTCTCTGAGCATTAATGCTAGGTCAAGCTGATTATCCGAATAATAAACCGTTGTGTAATAATTTGCAGGGTTTTTTATTACGAAGGGGATGATAGGCGTGAGTGGAAGCTGAAATAGTCAGATCTTGAGAGATGGCGTTGAAATCCTCAGGAAATTCTTTATATATAAATGGAAAAATTTATTTTTTGTCGAGAGAAGTAAAATTTGTAGGGGTTCCATTACCATGAAATCCTCCAAATGTCAATTAAGCGTAACATTTTGCCATTGGGTATTGACGTGCATTCAGGTTAATTGTGTGTAAGTTGCATAACTTTATACTGTACTTTCTAAACATTGCAACTGCCCGCCCACAAACTGCTTTTGGCTCAACTCAACAACTTATAACCGCGTGACAGGGCAGTTTTGGCACGATTTCAACCCCCCAAAAATGTCAACTCTCGTGAGGGGAGAATGCTCCCAGTGAATGTCAGGACTGTTCTTCCATCTTTAGATGAGAAACGCCTCCAGACAGCCCAACGCTTTAGTCATCTGAGGAATCTCACGTAGATCCCAGACATCACCTTCAGCATCTAATTCGTTGTTCTTGTGCTCTATAATCGCTGGAAGCAAATCAGGGCTGCTCTATTTACCAGTCCACATCTTCGAGTGCTTGTATGTTGACAGTTGCCTAACATCTTTTTCTACTATTCATTTAGTATTTCGCTCGCATTAGTCAATCTGTTTGAGTATAGAAGGCAGTACGTGGTAGGGCCAGATAGGTGGAGTCTTCCCATCAGATATTTATTTATAAGCGTTGAATTTGAATGCAATTGATATTGACTCATTTCTATTTTCCATGGAAGTGTATCTCTAATGTACATTTTTTGGTATTTCAGGTGTCCAGCGATGATATACCTGAAGAGCCAGTGGTTGAGGCAGCTCCCGATGTGAATCCATTCTTCCAGGTCTCTGTTGTTAAAGATCACGATTACATCGACACTGGATTGAGCCTAATACCTGAGGTTGAAGAAGAAGAAGAAGAAGAAATTTGTATCAAAGACGAACCCTTGTCCCCGAATTGTGTGGCAGCTGCAGTCCCAAGCAGAACCAGAACCCAACGAACTGAACGAGGTCGACCGGTTAAAAGAAGAAGTGACAGCAATTCAGACTACATTTTCGAATCTGACATCGGAACGTCGGATGAGTCCGTCGACTGGGAGCCGTTGAAATCAACAGCCACGAAAGGGCACCGAACCAAAAAACCCAAAATCGCCAAAGTGACTCCCAAATTAGAGTCATCTGACGCGGAGTCTGTCGCTAATTCGACAGTGTCTGACAAATATCGAGAGCTGAGGGACAAAAATAATGAAGCTTCCCGACGATCTCGACTCAATCGAAAGCAACGAGATACCGAAATGCGAAAAGTTGCGGACAAATTGGAATCACAAAATAGAGCTTTACGCGCGCGAGCGGACCGAATGCATAAGTTAGTCCTGGACATGCGGGAAGTCATAATGAGAACGATAAAAGCCGCCAATAAGAAGACCTAACAGGGATATTGAAGAAGGTTTCGTGTTGATCTGACGCAGCGCTCCCTGTGTTATTGTGTGTTGTTTATTATACAACAGTCCACGTCTGCAGTGGGCTGAGCACAATCACTTTCCTTTTGTGGCATCACAGTTGGTGTTAGAACTAAGGATTTATTGTAAGTTCACTTAGCCCTGAGTGCGGGACAACTGACATGATTTTATTATTATTGTCTATTATTATCAATGTACAATTCGAGAAAAAAAAGCGTTACATTTATGTCCTTAAACTATTGAAGTTTGTAGATGCAAGTGACTCCGAAGTTTTCCTTACTTGTATTTGTAGAAAACCTTGTTTTCTGGCACTTTGTTATGGAGTCTTCAAATATACGAGTTTCTTGCTTGTGATTTCGCTTTACATCTTCCAGGTGTTTCATTGAGTGAGCGAGTTTCGAGATAAAAGGATTTGAGTGTCGACGAGAGATGGGAGAATGAATGACTTGAGGTCAGATCAGTTGGGGTCAGCTGAAGGAGAATTGAGAAAATTATCAAATTGCATTGGGAATTTGTGTACATTGTACAAATGTGACGAGCTGATTTTGTCTGGACCATTAAAATGACTACATGGGTTATTTTAATGCTAGCAGCTAGCGACCTAGGCCTAAGGGTGTTGAAGATTACTCATGCCCCTAAAGGTGGTGGCTGTCCCTCATGAAATCATCCCTTCAGTGTCATCACCTTAGTTTGAGCCTCAGCTTAATCTTACTCTCCCAGCATTATTCCTAAATACCTCCCAACCCTGTTCTCGCATATCCCTTGAATTCTTAGAAATAAGTGCCACCCCATCACCTAATGTGCCACCTTCCTAAACTTTTTCTATCATTTGATCCATATCCTTTTTCCTAAACTGAGGGCCATGCACTGACCCTTGAAGGCGTCCTGTGTTCATTGTACTCTTCATTCTCTTTCTGCCATCTCATTTCTTCCATGGAAACCCTCATAAGCCTAGATAAATCCCCTCATTCCCCTTCACTACGACAGCCAAGCACTCCCAATAAACTGCCCCTGCCAAGTCCACAAATCGATGCCACATACATCTCTGTCCTCCCTACCAGTTCCCTTTCCTTAACCATTGCATCCTTTGTGTTCCTGCCAACTGTATAGGGACATTGAAAAGAACGTACAGGGTGAAGCTTATAGCTGTTGGAGAGGGTATCTAGCCAGTCTGAACCCCTCTCCGCCAACACCACTATTAAACATAGGGGTCTCCATCGAAACCATGATTCTATCTTTGGCTTCACAGCACAGGACACTTCGGCCAAGGGTGCTGTGTGTCTGGCAGCAAGGTACCATTTTAGTTAGCTACGGCTTGAACAGCCCAAAGACCTGAATTTGTTGCAGGTCAATCGGTCAGAATGGTCAAAAGATTTCCTGTACCTACTCTACCTAATCACTTGAATTTCGAGGGTTGGACTGATCCTCGTTCAGGAGAGCCAGGGATTTGTGTGTTGTGGCGAGGCAATCGCAGCTGGGCTCCTCCCACCCCCTCAGAGTTCTACTGCACACCCAGTTCAGACTCTTGTGGACAGTTTCCCTGGTTGACACAGCTAAGCAGCGCCTCTAGCAGGTACCTCTTAGAGGTGAGGTCTTGATCAGAAGAGGATAAGTAGAAAGGAGGATCACAGACTACCCTAGTCCTCTCATATGTCTGGCCCTTCACTCGCTCCTGTACAGTGGTGCTCAACACGCACGGGTGGGGACGGTTCTTTCCCTCTGACTGACAATACGGAAGGTGTTGGAGAGTAGGGTGTACTTTATGTCCATATTTTACGCTATGGACTGTCTAGGTGTTGACAAGCTGGAAGCCTATATGAGGCTGATTGGACGTAAGCTGAGGATCCCACAGACTGCCAGATCACGAAATCACTCATTTTTCAGCGAAAACAAACAAGAGGAACTAATGAATCGTTACTTTCTTCCAATCCTTGCAAGCCACGCATCCATTGTGCTGACTATTGTGGAACTTATCCGGAGTCAATTAGACCTATTTCATAATGTAAGTAGTCTATAAATGAAGCAATATTTTATAAAACCAAATAATCGATAACTAAACTAAAAGAGTAAAGAAACGCTTACCAGTTTGTTCGATGAGCAAGCATTCGCTTGCCAGGAGGGCAAACATTTGCGATCACCATGTCTTGAAACGTAAATTGTCTAATGAATTACTCAGAATGAATAATAAACCAAAACTTAACAAATTAAAATACAATTGTAACGTCAATGCAATGATGCTACAATAATTTATATTGATGTGTGAAAACATCGATTTATATCATTGATATTTGAAACATCGACAGCCAAACGTCAAAAACATCGATGTCTCAGCGCTATCTTCATTCACTAGAGAAGGCGTTATCTTGGGGAGACGCTTTTTTCTTTTGTAAATGATCCGTGGTAGATAATTTCGGTGGAACAAAAGCACTGGTTTAGTGACATGGTTTTAATGAAAGAAGTGGCCATATATGTCATACGATATTCAAGATCTAATCATTCCATTCTACACAACACTCATATCTCTTGTCCGACTTGCCCTTAGAGAGCCTAAAAAGTACGGTCGATCAAGAAATTAATCATTTAATTGACTGTACTTTTGTTGTGTTCGAAGGGAATTATACCCTTTCCTGGCCACTAAATGTGTAAATTTGTAATAGGTCGTTGTAGAAGAGTTTAAAAAGCATCTCTCTTTATGGATACCCATCTGGTGCTGGTATTAGAAAAGAGGTTGCCAAACTCGGAAAGCCGTTTGTAAAGACCTAACTCATGCTGCAGTGACGCTTTACTTAGAATTCGTGAGACATGGTGATACGTCGCAGATTCCTACAAAACTATTCACATATATATCAACCATGTCTACTTTCAATTCATGTGGGAAGCATAGGCCTGACTTGTGAGTGACCGAATTTAATTTAACAAATAAAAAAAAAAATTGTGATCTGCAGTTCAATTGTCATCTAATTACTTACTAGTACTCAACACATTAGGTTTCCCCAAATTACTCAGTAATGTTAAGTTACGAAACTGACGACTTACCATTACTGACCTTTCCTTCCCTCTGTAGTGTCATATGATGGGACAAAGTGGAAGGAAAAACTTGAACACGCCTGTACTATTCAACAAGAGTGTATTGGCCCAATTCGAGTGGCATCTGAAAACTAATATTAACTTCTTGTCAACCTGTTAAGACTTTTGGTTGAGATTTTTGTATCAAAATTTCAAATTGAACGACTCGACAAAGAAGAAACGTACAAACTAAAGCGACATTCGGAAGTAACACACAGGGTGCAGTGGACATACAAAAGGTTGGACATAGAAAATAAATATACAATGGGCTATATGTCTATGCGAGGGCGGTACTGCAGGCGAAGCGGAGGCTCTTCTTTCCTCCACCGTGTTACATACACAAACTTCAACGTGTGGTCTTTGCCGAGGAGCTCGTCGTTGCACAAAATGTCGATGTCCCGGTACTGCTCCATACTGTCCAAAACTTTTTTCGCTATGAATTTTTTCAAATGAGTGATAGTCGCTTGAGAAGAGAGTCTGATGTACCGCCGCTTCAGCGACTTGAGGTTGTCAGACGTGCACTCCAGTCCGACGTTGACCTGCTCGTCCAGGCGGTGGAAATCTGCTTCGACTTGACCTGCGGGCTTGTCATCATCGGCCTCGCCAATCGGAGCAACGATGTCTTTGGGACAGACGAGCCCACGGGATTTATAAAAGTCTCTTTCTCTCTTCATTTCGTTCATCTGTAGGTCAGGTACCAGTTTGTAGACGATGTCCTGCATAGTTCGATCAAAGCTGATATATTGCAAAGGGTAAGATTGATGAATGACGATCTGACACGTCGGGCAGGTGTTATTCTCCTCCAAATGTTTAACGAGGCAGCTTTTGCAAAAGGTGTGCAAACATTCGGTGACAGTTGTCGCGTCGACCAAATATCCTCGGCATATTTTGCAAATTATGTAGGCGTTCAAAGTTTTCAACTTAATTTTGCGTTCCATATTCTAAGGTGCGAAACTGTGCAAATGTGCGGAGCAACGTTAAGTCGACTAGCTGCCGATGTGCTTCCTACGTTTAGGCGTTCATGCGAGAACTATGAAACTGATGACACTATAGGAAACAAGTACAATTCGACGAGTTTTCCGTTGACAGACTTTTAAACGACACCAACTAACGCGATAAACAAAACGCACTTAACGCCAACTTTTAGCCTACACGTGAAATAAACTAACTGTATAATATAATGAGACTTGTCCAGATGTCTAATGTTATCACAGCTATCAATAGTTTCTGAGGAACCGAACGGATGAAGCGGGAACTATAAGTGGAAATCTCGAGCAGTAACTTCTGAACAAATGGCGCAAGCACTACATAAAAATAGAACACTCCCACCGCACACACTTTTGGTAAGCTGGATATATTTGTGCACGTGTAGATTTGAAGTATGTTGGCTACAAAATCTATTCAGATGTCCATATTGATACTGCCAATATTTTACAACTGAGTTGTCTCGGAGCGGATGTGTGCGAACGGTCTAAATCCGGTACAACAGCTAGTCGAATTCTGGAACTCCACATAGTTTGACAGTTGACAAAGCTTAAGCGAAATTTTACGACTTAACGGTAAATATAAATTAAATCGAAGATACCTTTCCTGGACGTCTACTGTTACAATTGTAACCAAGATATACATTTTTCTACTGATATATAATCTCGGAACGGATGAGCGGGAACCGTGATGTGCTGGAACGGGTACAATAATTGGCCGATTGACAGTCGGTTGTTAAAGTCGATTAAACTGGTCGTATTTTATCAAATACATCGATTACAAAGAGGGATGCTATGAGTTGCTTCTGCGGAATAGAAGGCTGAAACTAACAGAAGAATGCAGGGAGGAGATACAAACGTCGAAGGCCAAGTTGAGAGTTTTTGCTTACTAGAACCTTTCTACAGTTCCTAACATAGATATATTACTGAGGATATCTATTCTAGCCCAAAATAGGCGTTTGGAATTACCCCCAGTATCCCCCCCCCTGTTCTCTGAGGAATGGCTCAGAAAGGCGACTGTCTGGCTCCAGGAAGTTTCTGGTCTGGATGGGGTTCTGGTGAAAATCCTGAGGGCAGTTGTCAAGACCAGTCTGTGGGAAGGCACTGGAGAATCTGGTGCTGCCACGCCTTCTGAGTGCAGTCAGGTGCAAGGGTACTTCTCAGCACGTTATCGTGGTTTCAGAACAGGGCACTCAATCAATGGAGCAATCTAAGAAGTGGCCCTTATGATGACACAACAGGGTAGCCAATCCTTCTGGTGTGGTTGCTGGCCACCCTGGTTGTGAAGAATGTGTCGTAAAATGACCTGCTTTGTCTCCAATTGTCTGATGTTGTGGTGGCAGCAATTATCGGCTGGATGCTGGAGCGAGTAATGCGATAGGTGAGGGAGTAGATGAGAAGACGTAGCAGAAGACAGAGGTCATCGTGGCGATGATACAAAGAATGGAGCTTCTCCTCTCCATTCTGTGGAGATCATAAAACTGCAAACAAAGGAAGTGGTTTGATGTGTGGTTGTGATGGGGATCCTGAGTTGCCATTTTGTTTCCGCATTTGGTAAGCAGCGGATAAAAATGTCACAGTAACATCGGCTCTTTCCTGTCTGACGGCCAACACAAGAGGGCCATGGGCATACACAAGGCAGTTGCTTATGCAGAAAGTGGATGGCAACGGTGCAGCAGAGGAGGTGCACCCTTTGCATTGCTTGCTTGTACGGTTTCTCAGGAGGCAGTAATGATGGTAGCTAGTGTTACCCCAATCCAGCTTCTGGCAGCTGAGTGGAAAGAGCTGTACCCATCGAGGAGGCAACCCGAGGGCTGTTACGCTTGGGAGGTGGCAATGGGAGTGTGGAGCAGCCCAGAAGATCATTCTGGCCTGGTGGACCATGCAGCTGATTTTAGCACCTCGATCATGGTCCGAGTAGTGCCACCGTGAGGTTTCTCACAAGACACAGAGCATTTACAGTGCACCTGCACCAAATTGGTAAGGCTGCAAGCCCAAACTGCCTACACTGTAGGGCAATGATGGATAATGTGTCCCATGTCATCTTCTCATACTAAGGTGAGCAGGCAGGCAGCATGCAGTGGAGGACACAGTAAGCATTTGTCCCCACCATGTTAAATTCAGATGAAAACTGAAGGTGCATTGCTCAGGTGCTGGTCTTGGGCTAGAATCCCGTAAGAATGAAAAATGAAGGCATGATTGAAAGACTACTCCTGAACCTCCCAATCTGCTGGGCAGTATAGGACCGCGTACAGAAAGCACGATTTACTGCACGATTCTCATGAGGGCGAATTGGACAAGAAAGAAGAGCTGCCATTGTGGAGAGGCGTGAGGGTCGTGGTTTCTGCAAGCTGAAGCCATTTTCAAAACACTTCTTCATCAAAGCTCAACTGTAACTATACGCGCTACCGCTTTCTCCCACAGTAAAGTGCTGTTTTATCAAGCTCAACTGAGTGAATTATAAATCGGATTAGTAGCCAAAGCGACATACAGCTAAGGAAAGTTGTGTGATGTGGTGCACCTGATATTTTACGTACTAACGATGGTGTAAAAACTGAAAAAGGTAAATAAATATAAAATCTCTACGGAAATAAGTTTGTATCCAATTCCTGTTTTATAGTAATGGAGGTATTTACAGGTTTTTTGCGATTTGGTTCCTGGTGTTTGGTTTCATGGTATTGACATGGTGATGGAGGGTGGCAGAGTACGTTGGGGTGTGAGGCTGTTCACATCGAGTGGTATCTGCTACAATCCAGACCCTAGAAACTGTTTAAAACACTAAAACTGAGTAGGAAGAATTCACGTCCAATAATGAGGGAACTGGTAATTTGTGCAGGTTAGGAGTTAACAGTTACATTACAGCGCGTGACACACATTTTATGCAGTAAAAAACATTCTACAACGTAAAACTTCCGATTTATTTATCGCTTAATGACAAGAGGCCATTCAGCGTCACTATTTCAACACAGATCTTAGAATTTCACCAATTTTTCGGTCTAGTTCTTCGATTTTGATGAGCGCAGCTGGAGGTTTGGCCTCCTCATTCAATTTCCTTTTACATTCAGCTTCCGCCTTTTCTTGCTCGTGCTCTCTTTTCAATCTGTCAGTTTGTTGTTCGTGGTATTGGATGATTCGAGCGAGAGAAGACACAGTTGAAGAAGGTTTTGCGCTTTGGAGAGCGACAGAAGCAAATAAAGAGGGTTTCTTTTTAGCGCTGAAATCAAAATGTCGTCGATGGGCAGTTGAACTTTTCGCAATGCCAAATTCATCTTTTTCGAGTAAGGGCATTTTTTTCGTGTCAAACGCTTCTTCTTCGTTGGCCCAAAACTTGTTTTTCAATTGGAGGTATTGCTTTTTCAGTTTGGCAACTTGGCGGAATAATTTGAGTTGGGTGTCTTCGCTCATTTCGTAAAACTGCAACGCATTAAGGAGGGTTTAGCTTTTTAATTTAAGGTGTACTTAAGGGAGCTGAGTTGTGTGTGAACTGTGTGCTCTAAGGAGTGATTTTTATTGTTCAGGATTGAAGACAAGTGGTTTCACAGGGCTGTTACGAATTATTCTGTCAGGTGGAGGGAACGCAACTCAGTTCTGTGAAGTCACTTGACTAGCATCAGCGTCCACGCTGCCACACAGAAGAAACAGATTCAATCACCTCTACATTTGCTCAGCACACTGGGACTTCACACGTGGACCACCAGAAATACCCAAGGAAGATCAAGCTGGGCTTTACTGAGCAGTGCAATGTGAAATGATTGAAACCCACCGTTATGTTGGTGCTATCAAGAAATGTGTAACGCTACAGGCTGAAAGTAATTCTACGCATGACAGAATGTAACATACTGGGAAAAAGGCGATGGTGCCTGTTTTCTTGTCAACAATACCCGGGCCTGAGACGTATAGACCTCTTGGAAATTCGTAAGCATCGTCAGCTGCAGCCATGAGACTGAAGGGCTTCTTTGAACCACCATGCAGATGAGCAACGTGCTCTGCCAAGCACCGGGCTAGTGAGCCCCCAGGGCTTGAACTGCCTTTCAAGCATACCTGGAATTATTCAAGATTTTGTAGAGTTACTGTAGCAGCTTACGAATTAATGCGATTAAGTCGAGTTGGCTACAAAGGGAAGGATGAAAGTCATGTACCTATTGAATGAGCTGGTTTTTTACTGGTAAGCCAGGGAAGATGGACTTACCGAGGAGGTTATGGTATTGGTTAATGAAATATAGGATGTCCATCAAGATACTTTCAGTTGACCATTTATGAACAATGGGTTAGGCCATAAATATAACACTCACTTCTCTGACTGGTGAGATGGTGAGGCCTAGGAAATCTGTAAATATGAGTGTTTTCCCATTATGTTGGCCGATTCTAAGTGTATTTTTTATATTTCTTTATTAAGTTTATCCTTTTTAATGTATAACGTCCTAATCCAAAGTTGTTGAGCTGAATGTTTTGTTTTTTTGTGCGGAGTATGTCTATTTGCCTCTTTGTTTGGTGTTATGTTAGCTGTTGCCTTGTGTAGTTGTAAGGTCTTGTTGGTCAATCTTGTCAGTAGTACCTTAGCCGGACGGGCTATGTCAGGTATTAACGTGATTCTGCCACAGCATCTCACCAGCCAGAGAAGACAGTCCCACCAAACAGGTACTTTAATTTTAATAATTTACCTACTGGCACCTTAACCCTTACCGCCACAGGTGCCAGTTTTCCCGTCAAGGCCACATGTGTGCCTCTCAGGCACAGTACGTGTTTTCATTTTTTCATTATTTTTTTTCGAGTAAAATCAATCATATTCTTACTACTGTTTTATTTTTTACTTTTTATACTATTATATTGTTCAGATATATGTAATTTTATTTATTTTACAGCTACGCAATCGACACAAATTAGGCAATCCACGGGGTAAAAAACAAATATCAACGAAGAATACCTCAAATTTATTAAACTTTTAAGAAAAACAAAATTTTTAAAGAAACTAAAAATATATTTAAAATTATTATATTATCTTCACTACTGAAGTAGGGACGAGTGGGATCACAACTGATTCCTTAGTAAAATCACAAGTTTACTTTAGGTTTTAGTTTTTCACTATTTCACTTTGTCTACAACACAAGAGATGCATACCTTGCGCGAGCATTCCAAGCAAATCGGTTTCTTACACTTTATACACATGTATGCAGTTTTCCGATTTTTAGTGTAAGGGCACAGTGAACACGTTTTTCTCTTTCCCAATCTGTCATCATGTGTATGTTATTGATATGATGAAATGTGTGTGGGGTTTGCAATAATAATAATAACAATAAGCCAGAAGAATCCTAGTAAAACTCGGGCTGGTACAATAGTGAGTGGCATTTCGGCTTCTTACCAATGTAAAAAGCTACATGTGTGCCTGACAGACCACCTAAGTTTTGTAAACATATGATTAGTTACGTTATTAATGAAAGATGGAGACACATCCAACCTGTACACTTGTTAATGATTGACTGAAGGACGTTTACAAAGGTCACGCTTGAAGGGAGAAGGAGAAGGGTTGCCAACATTCGTAAAACAAATATCCCTACGTGCCTCACTGACCCACCTGTGGCGGTAAGGGTTAATATATAACACTTACCCTGGGCAGATATTTCAATAGCCAGTATAGGTCAGTGACCACCTGAGTCACAGGTATAACAGAAACATTCCCCTTTTGAACATTTAGGTAATACTTCGTTTCGGTAGTAGAATTTGGCACACTTTGATACAACTCAAGAAGTTCCTTCTCGATGCACTTTGTCATAGAGCTTCTCCTTCCCTGGCTCTTAGCAACCTTCAAATGTTGCTGAATTTTCGCCATAATTTCATCCTGCAAGGCTTTCACGGATGTACACTTTTCCTCAACGGAGGTTTCACTTTTGGGCGAGCACTCGTAACTCGAATCTTTCAATTTGTTTTCGGAAGAGAGCTGCATTCGGCGTTGTTTGAAATGCTGGGTGTCTTTGCAAAACTGGCAATTCGCACTCTTTTCTTTGCTGGTGTACAGTTGAGAGCAAGTGGGTCGTTCTTCGTTGTTTTCTTCTCGCTTGACGGGCTCCTTTGAATCTCCGCCTCCTGTGTTGCAGCTTTGGTCGGTTGTCTGCATGGCCGGCGTATGAGGGATGTTCACTGTGGTCATCTGGAAATCTATAATGTTCTCTCCCCAAACCGTAATTCCTCTCACTTGGTCAGGGGACACCTTGAAAAAAACGGGTTTCACCAAATATCAGCCTGCAGTACTTTTAATAGAAGAAGAAGTACAAAAATGGTTTATTTTCCAAAACATAACGCGCCTACTAAGAAATAAAAACCAAATGAACATTTTTGTGTGATTATGTACTTATTTTATATGTCTGCCTTCTTACTAGCATAGCCCTACACTATCTACAAAACCTGCATCACATCGTGCTTTATTAGTGGCTCCCAAATAGCGTCCCCATGCCTTCATCCTTTTAAAAAGATTCCCAACTCCTACACGATGTGATGCGATTTAACCCCTCTCCATATATATTAAAAAATATATGTGCAACGTGATACCGATAGCCTGTTGGCGATCATGTTCTTCGCTAGTACTTGTATATGAGACTTTAGTCCGGTGATCCTGTTGGCTGGAAATGTTCGTACGTGATCTTTCAAAATGCCGCAGAAGAGGCTCGTGTAGGAAGGTGTGACCACGATCACCCACGCCGTTTTCCTGACGTGACTCTCTATGTGCTGTCCCTGGGAACGAAACGTTAAAGACGAATTTCATATTTATGCATTTTTGTTGTGTTTCGTATTTTATGATACGCTGTAGTTTGAGTAATTTTCATACGAAAACTTGGAAACGACTCGTATCACGTCATTTATACTTGAAATTACGGAGAAAATTACTGTTCATGCTCAAAGACGTCGAATATTTTTTGGCGACATGTTATTCATTTCGTGCTTTTGACCTCAGAAATTCACGTTCAGTTCATTTCTGAACAGTTACCACGTTTTACTAGAAAATATTTGGTACGTAGAAACATACAACTTTCAGCCACCACCGTAAATTCGACTTGTTACATATGCGGGCGCTATATTTTCGTTCAACGCATTTTTACAGGAACATTTATGTAGAGCAAAATGTAGATACTAGTTGGTTGAGAGTACTCCGTGAGTATGATTGAAATCGTTGAAGCCGGTTTAGAGAAAATTGGAAAACCGATAAATAAATATTCGACAAATCTCGTCTTCCGAGCTATCGTGGCTTATATCTCCAATCAACGCACAGATACAGAAATAATTACGGAGAACAAAATGTGGGTATCGGTTGCTAGAAGACGTTCCGTAAGATTGATCAAATCAAGTTACGTAGTTACTATGACAAAACTGTTCAAAAAAACATTTTCGACACATTTTCATTTTTATCTCTGCTCAATGGGCTGTCAGAGGTTCATTTGTAGAGAACGATATATAGGTATTAAAGCAATTGGGTTATATCCAACGACGGACTCACCTAACAGGTACGTTAACTTTAGATATATGGGTATTAACTGTTTAAAAACATTCGATGAGTTTGGTGAAAATCGTTCAAGCCATTTGGTCAAAAAGCTTAACAAACCTTTATGCTCTTTAGGCGATTCATATGAAATTGGATTTGCACTTCAACCCCCTCCTTTAATCAAGTTCAATTCCATTCCTATTCACTTAAACATCAAAGTGACGTCTAAATGTGTTAGAATTTTAGTTTTTACTTTCCTTTGTCTCCCCTCTCTATTGTGCTCTGTACTCCTCCTAACCCATATATTATACGAGATCGTTCTACCACGTTGTTCATCCGCGTTGTTTTTATTATAAATACTTACCTCCGCTGCATATTGGCTCTGCCAATAAAATGTTACTGTTGTGACCTTATTTATTCTGGTTCCTAGATGCCCTCACCCAACTCTCAATTCCTGCTGTATCAAGTTACAACTGTCTTCACTTACAATTATGGAGAAAAACGGCGCTTGATCGAGCATAGCATATTTGAATGAAAGCTTCTTCCTGCTCATCACAGGGTTCAGAACGACGTAGTCAGCCTCGGCAAGTGCTTCTTCAATTGTTTCACAAAAAAGTAAGTCTGTAGGCGAAATAGGATGTTGTAGCTTATGAGAAATATTTTAAGAAATGTATGTGTTATTCTAATCTCATATTGTTTAATTTTAGTGTTGTTTAGTTTATTTTAATTAACTTCAAAGAAAGTGAGCGTTTTAGTGGACAGAGAAACGTGTCACATAATGCTGTGCAGAGCAGTACTTCAGCCTCTTCCTCTTTGTTCTAGGTTAGTTCATACAGCGCACATTACGTTCTTGAAGAAAATTTCAATTCTTGGAAGGCGCCCCACGTTCAAGAGTTCAAAACAAGTATGCTATGCTCTTCTCTGGGATTGAGGGGTTTTGTGTCATGGGAAACATGTGGAAACTAAACTGATTTTGTGTGTTGAAAACAATGGAGAAGATAGTGTGCCTATCAATAAAGGAGAACTATCTTACTCAGAACCCCATTCGGAGTTCCCAGCATGCCTATCAGAGGGGGAGATCCACTGAGACTGGTCTGAAGGAACTGGCAACAGTGCTGGAGGATACTCTGAGATCCGGAGAGATTGCGCTGTGCTGCTTTCTGGATATTGGGGGGGCTTTCGACAATACGTCGTATGCCTCAATTACGGCTGCGACTGGTAGGAAGGGTGTAGATCCTTACCTAATCTCTTGGACCAACGAGATGCTGAGTAGCAGGGTGGTCTTCTCGGAGTTGGGGGGGGAGACACTCTCTGTGGTGCCCACCAGGATGCCCACAGGGTGCTCTCCTCTTCTCTGGTTACTGGTAGCTGATACCCTTCTCGAGCTGCTGGAGGAGGAGGGCTACAAGGTAATAGGATACGCGGATGACCTGGTAATTATAGTCAGGGGTAAATTCGCGAGTGTAATCAGTGAATGCATGCAGCATGCACTGAATACCCTACAGACATGGTGCAATGGGCAAGGACTGTTTGTCAATCCAGACAAAACGAGCCTGATCCCGTTCACCAGAAGGAAGTTGAACTCAGGCTGGGTGGCAAGGTGGTGAAGATCCAGCATGAGATCAAGTACTTGGGAGTCTTTCTTGATGGTAAGCTCTCTTGGGCCACACACGTGAAAAAAGCCTTACAGCGGGCGTCAGTGGTGATGTGGGCAGCTCAAAGAATGGTGGGGAAGACATGGGGGCTGAGGCCTGGGATGATCCGGTGGTTGTACACTGCGGTTGTTAGGCCTGTAGTCACCTATGGAGCCCTGGTCTGGTGGACTAGGGTGGAAAACAAAACAGTGCAGTTGCAGCTAAATAAACTGCAGCGTAGGGCGTGTCTAGCAATTACAGGCTGTATGACAACATGCCCTACGGCTGCACTGGAGGTCTTGCTAGATTTAGCTCCACTCCACATACATGTTAAAAGGATGGCGTTCCTCCAGGCTGCGCGTATGTTGGAGTTGGGTCAGACCATGCGGGGGAGGAGGAGTTCCTGCCACTTGATCCTTGACAAGGTGAAGGTGGGGGGGGGGGCCTGAACTGCATGTGGTAGACTCAATGCCCACGAGGTTCAATTTCGCGCTACCCTTTCGGATACTCATTCATGAGCGATCCAGGTGGGTAGGGTGAGCTCCCGCTTTCGAAGCTGGGGCCCTGGTATACTACACTGATGGCTCGGTGCAGGGTGGCCTTGCAGGGGCAGACATCTTTGGGCCGAGGGTCAGAGCAGCGATCCCATTGGGGTCACTGGCCACGGTGTTCCAGGCAGAGGTGGCTGCGGTGACAGTCTGTGTGCAGCGGCTGCTGCAGAGGGGACTGAAGCGGCAGAGAATCTACATCATGGTGGACAGTCAGGCCACTCTCAAGGCCTTAGCCTCATACTGTCTTACATCGCGGCAGGTGTGGGAGTGTCTGACTGGACTGAAGGCCCTGGCCGAGGACAACAGTGTAACACTGTGTTGGGTGCCAGGGCATCAGGGTATAGAGGGAAACGAATGGGCTGATAGGTTGGCTAAGAAGGGATCAGAGCAGATCCCTATTGGCCCTGAGCCCTTTGTTGGGACTACCAGGAGCCATCTACGTAGAGAGGTTGGCAAATGGGAGGATAGGTGCAGGGCTGCTCATTGGCAGGGGCTCCCTGGCCTTAGACAGTCAAAACTCTTTATCCGGCTCTCCAGAGAGAGGTCCAAGGAGGTGCTTGCACTGGGGAGGAAGGATATGAGGATCATATGTGGCCTGTTCACAGGTCACTGTCCGCTGAGGTACCACCTTGCAAATATGGGCAAGTGCGAGGTACAGGTATGCAGGTTCTGCGAGGTAGGGCTAGAGACGGCAGAGCACGTGCTGTGCGTATGCGATGGACTCACGGCATCGCGCCGTTCTGTGTTTGGGAGGCCCTTTCTTCAGCCCGAAGAGGTGGCAAATGCAGAACTTGCGGATATCCTCCGCTTTGTGCGGGGTGGTGGGGGCGCATAAGTGACGTCACACCAAGTGAGACCAGTGCCGTGGGGCCTGGGGGTGGTGCAGGTGGGCCATGATCCGAGTATCATGGACGCCCTTACAATAGGCCCGTTTGTGGCTGCAGTGAGGGTATTGCCTGCATCCACCGTTTCAAAAAAAAAACAAAAAAAAACTGATTTTGTGGAGATTATTGGTCATGGACCATAAAGCCGCCTTCCTACAGGCGTATGTTGGAATCTGACCTTATCAGGTGGAACGTTAGGGGGCATTATCATACAATCCTAGATACAGATGGGGTGGCCTAGATATTCAATACTGATGAGGTATTACTGGCAACAGTATTCCAGTATGAACTCTTCGCTGTGATATTGAATGCCAGCACCGATTTGTTTACAAGCAGAGATTGTGTTTTGGGTAACTGAACCCCCGCTCACATGTCTGTAGCTCGTCATAAAAATGTAACTCACTAGCCTTATCTTCCTGAAGAATTACCCAGAACTTCATGAATCCTACGTTCAAATCAGCATTATTGGTACTTCACCTCCTCTCCCTCCACCCACTGACCAACCTTTTCCAGTCTTACGTCTTCCGAATTGCTTTTTATTCCAATTACGTTTATGGCATCGTACGCTTGGTTGCTACTGCCCTTTCTTTCGCCCTAGACGCTCTTTTCCTCCTTATTATACTCATAAAAGACAATTTGTACTCCCAAGGAGTTCAATACGAATTTCTGTACGCGACAACTGATATTGAATGCCAAGTCATTCAACTGATCCATCATCGCCTCTTCACTTTCTCCACCATCATCCATCCGCAGTTTAGTCCCACAATTCATAATCAGCGTTAATTTTCAATTTTACTGGTATGCCTTTAAGTAGGTAGTTCGTCACACATGTTACTAGTCTCATTATACTACCTGTCAACACTCTTTTCTAATCTCGACTTTAATGAATATTCTGCTGCGCTTAATAAGGCCTTGGATTTTTATATTATTTCGTTGGGGCTGGTTTGTGAATGCCTGACTGGTCAGAAGACCTTGGCAGTGGAGAACACTTGGGCTGGGTGCTAGCTAGGTCATTGAGGAATAGGGGGGAATGAGAAGGCTGACAAACTGGCGAGGGAGGGATCTGCACCTCTCTCAGTGGGACCTGAGCCCTTTTAGGTGACTGTTACTAAACCCTCAACGAGGATTATATCAGCCACGCCTTCATAGCGACCACCAAGGGACATTTGAACAAGAAAACTGGCAAGTGGGAGGAGAAATGCGGGGCTGTTTATTGGTAGGATGTGCCAGGCCAAAGGCAGTCAAGGTTGTTTATTAGACTCCCCTGGGAGTGATCACGAGAGGTCCTCAGTCTGGAGGGGGAATGTATATAAATGGTATGTGGCGGTTCACAAGCTACGGGTCTGTTTCCTTAATAAAATACTATTCCTAAACCCTCGACGAAGGTTACCATAATCATTGTTCACAAGCCACCGTCCACCACTACAGGACAGGACTGGAATCAGCAAAGCATGTACTGTATACTTGTGAGGGGGTGGTTATGTTGTGCTGCAGAGTGCTTGGGATTCCTCAGCTGTAGCTAGATGAGGCTGTGGAGATCCTCAATGCTGTCTTTAATTCTGTGAATGGTGGTGCCACATTCCTCCTAGTGGAACGTCCTGTCCGGGTACACCAGTTCTGTGGAAACTCATGAACCGAGACGACATGAGGCAGCTTATGTACGCCACACCATCGGCTTATCGGAGGGCCCAGTGCTGTTGGATTATTTTTCTAATTCCACGCTTTTCTCAACACTTCAGCCATTCTCTCTCAATGTAGTCCACTGACCATTTTATTCAATGATGTTTTTAGGACTCAAGCCTAAAAATGTAAAGATCTCAAGAAAACATAGACAAAATTGTTCATTCGATTACCCAATTTTCCTTTGTGCTTTGTGGGGCTACGAAAAGTAATAACAATAACATACGAATAAAAGGAATTTTTGTTTAAGCAATGTACTTTACTTCGGATCCAAGGAAATGCTGATATCGTAAAGTTAGCGGCCAATATTTCGATGTCTTTTCTTTTATATTTGGCGTCGAAGAAATGAACATCAACTACTGTGTTTTCACCAAACACACGGCCATTGCCAATGTCGTAGAGGAACGGTGTAATTGTTGCTTCTTGAACGGGTATTATCGTTATTTTGACGTACGAGAAATCCTTTGCTTGAAACTTGAACGTAAGGCAGAAATTGATGGTTAAATAGTACTAATGTAACATTCATCGCGTCTATTGACGTCGAGTTTTTTATGACACGAGTGTGCAACGTTTGTTCAGCTAAGAGTATGGACCAATTCAAGACTCAATGGAATTAGTCAGAAGAACTCACATGAGTACTCACGTTGGAAGAAAATTAATCAAAGCTGAATCAAACACAAAAAGCAGTTTCCTGGCTACCAGTTTTGAATGATTTTTATACGCGTTTGGATACTGATCCAATATTGTTCCAATTCAGAACCCAGTTGTTCTAGGAACTGATTTGGAATCCACTGTCAAATGTTTATTTGTAATGACGGAAGAAGACGATGACGAAAAGACTCAGAATTGTTCTGTTACAAGTTAAAGAAAATAGAAGTGTTTTAAATTTAGACTTGGGCTCGTGATGTAGTCAACTGGTTACTGGGGAGTTCCTGGCCCGCAATAGCTAGTTTTTCTTTCCCTTGCACTTCTAGGGCGGTAGTTGACTTCAAGGGCAGCTCAGAAAGTTATAGAACATCTTACTTCACTCTTTTCTCGTTTTGGGTTACTCAAAACTATTGCGAAAGACAACACATGTTTCAAAAGTGAAGAGTTTCAGGAGTTTTTGACAAGATTTAAAATTTTGCACATCACTGGGGCTCCTTATCACCCAGAGACAAATGGTCTGGCAGAAAATGGCGTAAGAACCATAATGCATTTTCTAAAAAAGGAAAACCTGATGGACAAGGACCCTAAGGAGGTCATAAAAAACTTGGATAGGTTCCTGTTTTTGTACAGAAATATTCCCCACTCAACCACTAACGAAACCCACAAACGAAAGTTATGTTTGGACGACCTCTCAGGACCCATTTAAGCCTTCTTTTTCCATCACCGCAAGAGTGCAAGTCCACCAACACAAAAAACCCAAGATTGGCAAACTTAAAGCCTGGAGATTCAGTTCTGGCCAGAGATTTCAGGCCACACCATCCACCGTGCTCATGAGGACAGGTCACCCAACAGGGTTTTGGAAAACTGACAGTCAGCTTGAATGAAGGTGGAGCTGAAGTTGAGCGCCATCGAGACCAATTGTTGATAGCCAGCTGAACAAAGCTAGCAGCGTAAAATACCTCAGGATCACCACCCTTCAAGGGTTTCGATGACGAGGACGTTTCGCAGAGCCCTGGAGAACAAGGGACTGACTCCGTTGCCACGATTAGCAGCCACCCACAGCATTCCAGAAACCCTCTAAAGCGTTTCAGTCCCTAGAGAGGAAGAGTGTGGTAACTTTGCCAAGACAGTTATGAATGAAACAACCACCACAGAAGTTTTACATATTCCTTTATAATGTTTTAGAACCTTCTTAAAAGATAACAATAAAGAGTTCAGTTGTGGTATAGTTTTCCAAAGACCACATTGTCTTTCTTAAAAGTTTCCTGTGTATTATACATTTCAGCATATTTTCCGCTCAAATTAGCGCAAATACTGCAGTTTAGCTGGTTGTTCCCTCCACAGGGCTGTGAGAGCAGTGACTGTGCTGGGAGGAGTCACTTAGGCGCTCGTTTGTGCCTGGTCTAGGCTGAGTATCTTGCCACCTCATACACCCCAAATGAAAAAGAAAAAAGCGGAGTGTATATTTTCTATCCTGAAAATAAGAGGGTTCATATTGGTGATTAATCCCCCATAGCGACACTCCCTCTGGAAAGCAAAAAAAGACTGGGACAAGAGAAAAACGTATACAAATAAAATCTATAAGTGGCATTTGTACCCAAAACGAATTGACAGTGTAGAGAAGCGTTTAATATAGCCAAGAGATGAAATTGACTATCCCAGTGGTAGCAGCCACCTGCGATACAATTGGGGGACTGGAGTGAGTCCTAATTCTGTAAGAGGGTATGTATTAGTCGGTCCTCTTCCATCTTTCACTCTCCTTGACCACATCGGAACTGATGCCTTCCCAAGCGTGGATATGTGCTCGACAATCAAGCCAATTCTCGTATAATAAGTCTGTTTTGTTATCAAAATGACTGTTGTTAACACTCGTAGGAGAGTTATATCTATTGAAAGTCATGGAGGTTGTGGTTTTGCTAGCATGCTAGAACCAGCAGACTTGCTCCAGTCACCAAAACCAGATCTTTGGAGGTGCAGCAGGTTGTCATTTAGTCAATGTTTGCTCATACGTTACAATGCGGAAGTATGGGGGCAATTGTACTGTCTAGTAGGCCTTGGGAATTGTCTAGCAGCTCTCTGGGATTGGGCCACTCTCCTAATTGACTGTGAGTTCGCTACTCCAGACAATGTGGCAGTATCCAATCACGCCTAAGTAAATGGCCTTGTACGTGAGGATTTTGTCATTATAGCACTCGCCCCAAGTGACCTTGTTAATTGCTCGTAATGAACCAAAGGTGGCCGCAGTCTACCCCAAAGTAGATTAAATTGAGCAAAGAGCTTCTGTGACTATCGTATCTGCGATGATGAAGAACAATACAAGAGCATTGGCACTCACATGAGTAATTCAGTAATTCTGGCAAGAGCTCATCAGGTGGCAATAGTAGAAACGATTCTGTCAAATGGTAGGGAAATAAAGAAAGCAGTGCTCTGAATGTAACTTACCTTTGAGCGAACAAACTTATTGTCGCTTTTGATAACGTCCTCCAACAACATTGTAGTACACATCTAGACTCACAAGGCTTTGAAATGCCGTTAGAAGTGATAAGTGGCGTTACTATCCTTTGGTTGATGTGGTTGGATAATTTGGGCGTCGTTAAGGAAGTTGGAAGTGTTCTGCAGGATTTTCTGAGTCACACAATAAATCAGAATAAGTTAACTCAGCGTTTAGTTAGAGAACCAATTATTAAGATCAAGGTATGTGTCCTCGAGGCCTAAGAGAGCCTGAGAAAAGGCGTCCCCTCAATAAAAAGCCCCAAACCCCTATTGCTAAACCAGGGCATTAGGTTTGATGAGTTTACTCATGTTGGAATGTTGAGGGGAAACATCTGAATTTTGTTACAGAATAAGCCAAGTAGTTGTTTCCTGTGTAGTGCTTCATATCCAACCATTTCACTCTGGCTATAACGAGAAAAAAACCACACACCCTTTTCTGACCTTATACTACCAGTTTGTCTTTGCCACTTTCAAGTTTTATTCTTACGTCCGTACTCTCTTCTAAAAACTCTTTCTTTTTTCACTAACCTTACATCCCTACTTGCCTCACGCTTGAACTACTGGGGGTTTCTCTGAACTTGCCCTTAGCATGATAAGGAAGCTGTAAACAGAATCATCTTACCTTATTTGACTCATACCCAAAGCCAGTCTGCTTTCAGTTGCTCCAGTTTTTCTTTAACAGCATTTAAAAAAATTTGGTGGCAGTTTTCACAAACATTAATAACTGAAGCTCTCTCTCTCTCTCTCTCTCTCTCTCTCTCTCTCTCTCTCTCTCCCTCTCTCTCTCTCTCTCTCTCTCTCTCTCTCTGTCTCTCTCTCTCTCTCTCTCTCTCTCTCTCTCTCTCTCTCTCATTCTGCTTGATAGTAAATATACTGTGTTTTATTAAAATGTGCGAGGATGGTACGAGCGAGACTGTTCAATGGACGTACAAGAAATGAATTCTAGTTGGCCACGGAAAAAGCGAGCTGATGAGTCCTCGTTTTTGGGCGCTAACAAAGTAAATGAGAGGAGGTTGGTGAGAGGGATCAAAGGGGGGGGGGGTAAGCACTTTCAATTTGTTACCATCCAGAGAGAGGTTTGTATTATCACTACATCCTCTTCATTGCAACTATCAATGTAAACGCCTCAAGCTCTAAATCAGTGCAATCTAAAGGAAGTCCTCCTTGGCATGGCCAGTGGCGATGGGGGGGGGGTGTCCTTGAACTGTTTGTATCCTTTCCTCCGAGCTACCAAAAAATCCCTCACCTCAATCAGCGGCTGATGCCTTTGAAAAACTCTTTCGTACTCATTTCAACTGCTGGCGAGTTCTCAAGTGGTGAATTATTGCGCAAGAAGGTTTTCACATCACATACATCACATGCTGTAACAACCGGTCATCTCGAGTATTTGATCTCCCTCAGGGCGAAATTATTGTAAGGCAGTAATGCGTAACCTCTACATGAAGGTGGACCTTGTGATTCAAGTTACAGAAGTGCCTGGGTAATTGTAGTTGAACGTAATGGTCTACGCTTTATTTTTCAATCCTACAACCCATAAAGAATTCCATTCTGATAATCTTGTTTCCATTTACTGATTACAATTTGTACTTTTCAAATATCAAGTATAGTAACATTCTGATTAGTCAACACGTCAAGACCAACAATGAAATAACTTATTCTTATGAGCGGTATTTATTAATACTTCTTTCTTCGCTACAGGTCGTAGACTAAAAATTTCCACAGGATTCCATAAAGTACTGCTCCTCCTAAAACGATGCCAACTCCAATCAGCAGAATTTTGGCCCACACAGGAAGCCATGATTGTGCTGAAATAAAAGTCTGGATGTATAACGGTTCACATTTGAAGGACTATACGAAATTTTAGTAATTGATGTCATATTTGAACAATTTAAAACTAGGCGCTTTATTGCGTGTATACACCATCAATCAGGTAGCTAGTCAGCTCATTTTCAAGATGGCGACTGCGTCAGGATAATAATTTCACATTGAAAATAAGGGAACACGAGTGAATTTGGGGGCCTCATTGCATTAGTGGGTGATGGCAGTAAGAGGATTGGCCACTGGGTAGGGTCGTTGAACTTTTCTCAGGCAAGGATGGTCCATTGGTCATCCATAAGTTGCTAAAATATAAAACTGTTAAAGGTGAGCTGGTGAGACGTTGGTAATATTTTTCAACTGCCATAGTCGAGGTAAGAGGAACCAAAAGCTGAAGTTACTTAGGGACCTCAACTCTTACCTACCAAGGAAGTACCAGACGCATAAGCGAATCGATCTAAGGAGTCAAAGGAAGAGGAAGAAACTAGCAAGTCTAGGGAGTTCAATGGTTCTTCCCAAGAGGTCGCTGGGGATGTTTAAAGTTAAATGTTTTTCGATTTTCGAATGTTGGCCTGAACGATTGAAAGTAGATACTTTTAATTTAATTTTATGCCGTTATTTACGTAACTACTCACTTCGCGTTCAACATATATGATAGCCCAGTGTAATGAACATCATGCTGGTATCATCAGACATCATATCAAATGGAAAGCATCCTCTATTAATGCGTCAACTTCACATACCAATAGATAGACACCCTGACACAATGAAGCTGGTGAATGAACCTCAGGGTCATAGTTACATATGCTCTGACTTGGATCAAACAGTGAATATGACGGAGGCTTTGCTTGGATTGGATTCACCTGAGATCTTCAGTGATGATTTGTCTCGTAGAATAAAATGGAGGCTGGTTGTGTTATTTTTCATGAGAGATCCCTGCGAACATATTTATTGTTAGATCCTCCATTTGCTCTTTTGTCGCATGGCAGATAGTTCGAATCACCCTGATTCGCCTTGTGTCCATCCAACGCCTAACTTGTCAAAGCCATCCAGGTTCCCGTTATCATCTATGATACTGACAACTCTGAAGATGGTGCGTGATGCCAGTACTCCACTATTTAGCACCGGCTATGGAGCTTCATGACAAGAGCAGCTTGTTCTTGTACATTATGAAGTAGCTGTACCCTATACCTCCCTACAGTATGGTAGTAAGAGGGAATGCGTGATGGAGCAGTCATATTGAGAGAAAAGCGCATTGGTTTGTTAGCAGGCTGTTTGGTTGTGTGAAAACAAACAAACACCTTCATACGTATGGCGCTATAATATGCCAGGCCTAACCAACACAACATAGGCAATCTGGTACGATATTCCATAACTAACATTTCTATCCACTTCCGTTAACCTTCTGTCAATATATTCGTTCTACACGTCGTTTTCCCCTTTCTAGTTTGAACTTCCTACTGTGCTCAAATCCACATTGAGAAATGAGCCATCAGGAGCTCTGATAATGTGCCAGACACCCATTCGAATCCATTAAAGTGAATACCCAATGAATGTGGATGTGAGTGTAATGGGTGGTTCTGCACCTGACACTGACTCAATCACTAATGCCATTGGGCCACATGGAGCAATATCTGCAATACGCGATTCAACATAATTATGACATGACACTGGTCTCTAAAGGTAGGGAGGGGTGGGGTCACTGGAAAAATAGCAAAAATAGTTCAATCAACTTACTGTAGTACTCCCTAGTCACAGTTTTTCGTCCCTGTAAAACTTGCCTCCTCGCCTCCACCTCACTGAAGAAGCCAATGATCAACACTGAAAATTTACGAAAAAAGAAAGAAACTTTTATTTATTGACAGGGAGTTTTGTATGAACACAAACATGAGAAGCAGAAACAAATAATTCGACAAAGTCGGCAATATGTCACAGATCAGCTATAACTTTGTAGAATGCACTTTACTGAATGTATGGGTGAGGGGTGGAAGAGAATTGTTGAGAACTTACAATAAAATACTTAAAGAGCAATGGATCCATAGTAGAGAATTGACCTGCTCTGGCTAGAAGTTCATGTTGCCAGGTTATATATTGGCGATTGTAGTTATGGACGACTAGCCCTTATCAAATAAGCTGTTTCACTCTGTTCATGAATACCTTGATGTGTGAGGTTGTCTCCCCAACCAGACATCTTCCCTCCTTCAAACCCATGAGGGTGAGGCAATGGATACTGGCGATACAGCTGGGAAACCAGAGCATGCTTCCTAACTAGCTCGCTCCAAAGAAAGGTAGGGAATGGGCTTATGCCACTGTTTCCATAGCTTCAGCCTCATCCCCCACTCATCATCATCATGTGAACTTGGTAAAACATAACGTTCTGTGTAGAAACTGGTTGTACCTCGAAGCATCATTGAAGAGCTAACTCGTAGATAATTGATGGAATTGTCAAGAGGATTTTTCATGTGCGCAGTACGATTATAGGAGAACTACTGTGAACAAGTTAGTCAACTAAACATTAGTTTGAATTGCTGAATTTTCGTGATTGCTCCTGATTATTTTAGGAGCATTATTAAACTGCCATCGTATGGGTAGCTTATTGGACTACCCCTATAATTTTGTTTGGAACGATTGTATCAAACGGGCCGGATTTATGAGGACAAAACTACACTAACATTGATTATGTCCAAAAAGTTCTATGATTTATTGAGTCCCTCTCGCTATTTTTCCAGGGATAAATATTTCATAGTACAATTACGTCATTTGAGAATGTCAAAACAAGATAAAGTCAATCAAACTCATTTGACGGTTTTCTGGAACGATAAAACTCCACATTTGTGGCCCTCACGTTCATTTTTTTTTTTTTTTGACCCGAGGGCGTGTGGGACAAGTCCCTTTGTCACTGCGGCCGCATATGGGCCTATTGTGACGGCCCATTCTTAGTAGAAGGCGTCGTACATAGCCGCCCCCCTTAGGAAGCTGAGTATGTCCTTCACCGCAGATTCCGCCATGATTTGGGGTTCAGTGGTCCCCTGACCAAAGTATTCAAAGCGTTTTGCTGCCAAGGCAGGGCACTCACACAGTGTAGAAGATCGGGGAGCTCTCCGCCGGAGGAGTTGTTGTGGTTGGTCCTTTAGCCTACCATTTTGCTGTAAAAAACAGCGTGTTTTTTTTTATCAGCGATTTTGTGAAGTTGTGTCTTTTTTGAAAAGTAACAGAACATTTAATTATACTTTCAGTTCCTCCCTTTTTTAAACGCAATCGTTGACGTTGTTTTTGTTCAATACAATAAGTGGTAAACATTTTGAGTGACCACACACAGGATATGCTCTGCTGTCTCGTCCTCCTCACCGCAGAGTCTGCATTCCACCGCCTCTAAGATGCCCATCTTGTTGAGGTGATATCTGAGTGGGCACTGCCCGGTGAGGAAGCTTATCAGTACTCTCAGATCTTGTCTAGAGAGTGTCAGCATCGCCTTTGCCCTTTGACAGGAAGGCGTGACTAGCCTTTTCGCCTGTCTTAGTTGTGGCTGGCGATGCCAATGGGCGCCATTTTCCTGTATCTCCCATCGAGCAACCATGCGGTTCAGGTGACTTTTCGTCATACCTACGTGTGGTTCAGGCCCGATGGGTAGGGATTCTGTACCCCTTTTCGCAAGGCGGTCAGCCTTTTCATTGTCCTCATGCCCCCTGGGAGCCGGCACCCAAATGAGGGAGAGCCTGTTACGGGCGCCGAGCTGCTTGAGCGCATGGAGGCATTCCCATGCCAGCTTAGACCTAAAACTATAGGCTGGGATGGCCTTTAAGGCTGTTATGACTCAGCGGCGTAGCTGTCTGAGAAAATGTAGATCCGCTTGCCCTTGAGTCCTTTGTTCAGGATCTCTTCTGCGATCTTTTGCCCATTGTTCGCGACTGCTTATTCAGTCAGCATGCTGCCCTTATTCACAGCTGGCGACAGACATGCCGCTGGGGACAATGCCGTGGCCGTTCCACTATCCACAACCCGTGGTCGCGCCTGGTAGCATGGGCATGCTCCTGGGAAGATAACCCAGAACCAGGTCACGTTCATTTACAGAACAGATATCAGGTTTGAGCTGGTTCTCTTTCAATCACGTTCACCGAACCATACACG
This sequence comes from Pachypeltis micranthus, assembly GCA_020466155.1. NCBI lineage: Eukaryota > Metazoa > Arthropoda > Insecta > Hemiptera > Miridae > Pachypeltis > Pachypeltis micranthus. The sequence goes on from CM035769.1 coordinate 50,528,193, forward strand.
AACTTCCTTGTTTCCTGATTTGCAGTCTTGTAGGGAGAGATATTCTTACTATCCGCCGCCGCCAGATAGCAAGGAAAGTATAGTTATTGCGTAAAAAAAAAGATGGGGTTTCTTCAGTTTTTTACGTTTTGAGGTTTACTAATCCAAAAAACTGGTCTGTGCGTGTGGATGGCTATAGTTCAATTTGTGGGAGTATGGCAGACCCGATTGAGCTGGTTCTTTTGGTTTATTATTCATTCCGAATAATACACCTGTTTTCGTGCGGGAACATTTTTTTACAACCCCCTCCTCTAGACTTGATACTTAACGTTTAAAGATATTGAGATTCCATATCCGTCGTCCAGACCGTTTTGTGCCTTCAACCTGATCTAAAAAATCCCTTCTTTCGCAAAAAAAATCGTTTTTTAGGTATTTCTAGATGCTGGGTCGAATGGAAAACTTCCCAGAGGAGTACGACGGTGTCTAGACCGAAAATATGGAAATCAGAGCCGAAGTCTACTAATTGAAAGAACTCGGGGGACAATAGCTACAGCGAAAGTTATCGAGTCATCATTTGTACTCCCTCCCTCCCGTCTCATTAAACCCACCCCCCATCTCATCACGCCGTTTCGTGTCAATTGCCTACGGGCCTCTGGAATATTTAGTTTTCGTCGTTCCGTTGTAATCACGTCATGTTTCGTATGATTTACTGGTATTTTTCGATGTTGAATCGAATGTAGAGAATGTTGAATGTGTTTTGGAGGTTTGAGACTACGTCAAGCTGTGCAAAAGAATAACAAACCGTAATAAATAGTTTTGTTTATAATTTTTTTACTAGGAGAAAATAAGGTTATGAGCGATTTCTATCGATGTGAACGGAGGGTGGAGCAAAATGTACCAAAACCTAGGAGTTTTATCGAAAACCGCTCTAACGATTTTCATTAAACTTTCTAATTATCTTCTACTAGTTAGTAAAAAATTTTTCTTCTCCATCAAAGTTTGATGAACGGAGATACAGGCCTATGAAGCATAATTGTTGTTTATTTTTACTCTTTTTGGCAAAACCACTTCAACGATTTTCACCTAACTCACAGAATGTTATTAAATATTGATACCGACATATTTATCTCAATAAATGTTCCTCTGACAGTCCATTAAACGGAGATAAAAACAAAAAGGTGTCTAAAATAGTGTTTCACAATATCTGGAGTAACTGCTACGCTGGATGGGACTTCTAATTTGATGGGACTTTTAACCATTTCTATATCTATCTGTCGAACGAATGTACAAGACATGATAGCTCGGAAAACGAGATTTGTCGAACATTAATTGATCGTTTTTCCAATTTTTACTTTCCGCTACCACAAAGGGAAAGGACGAAAATTTACGAAAATGTACCAAAAACTAGGGTTTTTCGCCGTTTTATCAAAAACGGCTCCAACAATTTTGATTAAACTTTTAAATTATCTTCTGCTAATCAGTACCTAACTTTTCTTCTCCGTACATATCTCCATGAAAATACGGTAAACGGAGATATAGGTCTATGAAGCAAAAATAGGTTTTTGACGCTTTTTGGCAAAACGACTTCAGTAATTTCCACCAAACTCTCAGGATGTTTTCGAATGGTTAATATCTACATGTTGTTATCAATATATGTTCCTCTGACAGTCCATTGAGCAGAGATAAAATTCAAAATGGGTCGAAAATAAAGTTTTTTCGAACATTTCCGTAAATTTCAGGGTAACTGCTTCACCAGATGTGATAAATCCTAATGCAGGGTCTTTTAGTCACCCATACCCACATTTCGTTCTCCATAATTATTTCTGTATATATACATATATATGTTGAATGGAGATATAAGCCAAGTTAACTCAGAAAAGGGCATTTGTCGAATATTAATTTATCGGTATTCCAATTTTCTCAAATGCAGCTCTAAGGATTTCGATCAAATTTACGGAGTACTCTCAGCTAACTAGTCCCTACATTTTGTACTATATAAATGTTTCTGTAGAAATGCGTTGAAATGAAGATATAGCGCCCGCATATGTAGATGGTGTTCGAACTTAAAGAAATTGGGGAAAGTTGTGTGTTTCTACGCACCAATTTTTAAAAATTTTTTCTTCCCGCTATCCAAAGGATAGGGAAAGTATTGCAATCGTGTACTAAAGTAAGTTAACCATATGTCTTTAAAATTGAGAAAAATTGAATCGAAAAAGCCTAATTTCGGCGCGAGTAGATGAAAACGAACATATTTGTCGATCGCCAATAACGGAAGAGAGCGTGCGATTGCCTCGCAAGCGCAATGTTCGTTAACACAATTTGTGACCATTTTAAGAACAAGTAACATTGTCAATTCAAAATAAACTCAACTTAGAAAAGTGCTTTCACGTTGGTCAGCGCAGAATCTGGAAACCGGACTTGGCTCTCTCGAGCTCCTAGCTGCTTATGACATCCTATTCCAAAAACTGATTTATGAAGTCGAAAACCGGAAGGTTCGACTTTCGCAATCATTTGTAGTTATCTCGTATCTCGTAAAGTAGTTACCTCGTTCGCCGCAAGAACGTGGGCGCGAATCGACAATTGATTTTGAATTCGACTCGAGGAAATCTGACTACCGAAACCCCCGAAATCACACGACTTCCCTCATCCCCCCGAATCATCGGTTTTTACCTCTCTAGCTAGTTACTTTCCGCTACCCGAAGGGAAGGAAAGTATAGTAATCGGCCCAAAAAAAAATTTGGGTTTTCTTCAGATCTTTACGGTTTGAGGCCTACTGAGTCTAAAAAACCTAATTTCGGCGCGTGGTCCGTGTGTGTGTGTCTGTAGTTCGATTTGCGGGAGAACGGCTGATCCGATTGAGCTGGTTCTTTTTTTGTTTTGTTCGTTATTTTTTGTAGACACCAAAATAAGGTCCTAATCAATACCTAACGTTTCTTCTCTATACATATCTCCATGAAAATACGGTGAACGGAGATATAGGCCTATGAAGCAGAAATAGGTTTTTTACGCTTTTTGGCAAAACGTCTTCAACGATTATCACCAAACTTTCAAGATGTATCCGAATAGTTAATACCTACATATTCTTCTCAATAAATGTTCCTGTGACGGTCCATTGAACAGAGATAAAAATCAAAATGTGTCAAAAATAACGTTTTTTCTAACATTTCCGTAAATTCCAGGGTAACTTTTTCACCAGATGTGATAAATCCTAAGGGAGTGTCTTTTAGTCACCCATACCAACATTTCGTTCTCTTTAATTATTTCTGTATATATATGTTGAACGGAGATATAAGCCAAGTTAACTCAGAAAAGGAGATTTGTCGAATATTAATTTATCGGTATTCCAATTTTCTCAAAAACGGCTTTAACGATTTCGATCAAGCTTTCGGAGTACTCTCAGCCAACTAGTCCCTACATTTTGTTCTGTATAAATGTTCCTGTAAAAATGCGTTGAACGAAGATATAGCGCCCGCATATAGGTGGTGTTCGAAATTACGGGGGTGGCGGAAAGTAGTGTGTTGCTACGCACCAGATATTTTTTCACTCAGTTTGTTGCGAATATGACAGGACTTTGGCACGTTCTACGTAAAAATGGGTTGAGATTAAAGTTCTAGAATTTATTAGGTCGCCCTTCCTTACGTCAAAGCCTTTATTAACAACTGTATAGGTGATTCGGTAGACAGTCAAAAAGTATTTTTGATTTTGAAAAGATAAGATATCGGATTTAGGTTTATTATTCATTCTGAATAATAACCCTATGTTTTCGGTCACGAAACATTTTTTACAACCCCCCCTCAACATTTGATACTTTACGTTTCAAGACATGGAGATTCCAAATTTGCAATGTCCGTCCGCCGTCCCCCGTCACCCATCCGCCGTTCGGGCCGTTTTACTCTGGGAAATATGATTAGAAAGTGAGTTCTGTCCACCTCACCAGGTACTTGTGGATCAGTTGACAAACCTATTGTGCGAGTAACGTAACGTATTTCTTTCGTTTCAGTCTATTGCTGAAAGATCCAAAAGTTTTGTTTGCCGGCTACAAAATTCCTCATCCTCTCGATCCCAAATTCGTCATTAGGATTCAAACGACCAACGAGGACACACCTCAAAACGTATTGAAAAGCGCCATCACGGACTTAATTTCGGAACTTTCTCTTTTTGAGGAGCGTTTTAAGGTAAGTTTACTTTTGGTTATAATTCTATTTGGCAGTGTGTGCCTAGGGTTGTGTGAGTGACTGTCAGGGTGTTAACTGAACGTTTCATTTAGATGTAGAACCCCTGTGCTGTGTGAATCCTGTTGGAAAGCTAAGCAGCAGAAAAGCTTCCTGCTTCTTCTGCACACCACTGGCGAAAGACCGTCTGAGGTTCGCGTTTTATTATTTTCCTAAACGTTTATAATACGACGAACCGAACCACCTTGCTCAAAGGGACCTTAAACTTTGTTTCTAATAATATAGGACACGGAAAAGTTTCGAATTTTAGCAACTGCGAGGCTTTTAGGATTCCCAAAGGCTCAAGACGTAGGTTGCAAAGTATTCATTTATGTTCATAGTAGAAATAACTCAGTATCGAAGAAAGTTCACTCGTGTTGTTCAATGTTTTGCTCGGGCAGATGTGGCATACTGGCCCCTCTCAGTTCTCAAATAGGACCAGACACGCGCCAGGTAGTGCATTAAATTGATATAATTTTTAATCTATCGGCGGGCTAGTTGATTCTTCTTGTATGTTCATTGACGAGGTGGGATCGTCTAGTATCTTACAAAAAAGGGAGCACCGGATCATGAGAAAGTCACGAAATATTTATAAACGACGAGCGGTACGTAGCAGTACCCAACTTTCCGCCTCCCCTGTAAGTTTGAACACCAGCTATATATGCGGGGGCTATATCTTCGTTCAACGAATTTCTATAGAAACATTTATAAAGAACAAAATGTAGGGACTAGTTCGCTGAGAGTATTCCATAAGTTTGATCGAAACCGTTTTGGTTTATTATTCAGAATGAATAATAACCCTGTGTTTTCGGTCACGAAAAATTTTCTACAATCCCCCCTCAAAATTTGATACTTTACGTTTCAAGACATGGAGATTCCAAATTTGCAATGTCCGTCCGCCGTCCGGGCCGTTTTGTGCCTTTAACGTGGTCTAGAAAATTCATTCTTTCGCACAAAAATGTCATTTGGTATCTAGTTGTGCCCGCCATCTCGGCAATCCGATCGGACGAAGCCCGTGGTTGTAATGGGCAAAGAACGGTTAAAAAAATTAACGAAACGCAGTACAACGCGGGAACTACAGCGGGAGTCAACGTTTCGTCGTTAGTACTCCCTCCCTCCCTCCCGTGTCAACGAAACCACCCGCCTGCTCGACTTGCAACGCCGCCCACTCGCCTCGCAATGCCGCCCGCTCGAATCCCCTTTTGACTCGCAACGGGTTCGCTCGAAGGGCCGCCGTCCCAATTTCCCAAACCCGACAGGGCAAAATCATCAGATATTTTGTTTCCGTAGTTCCATTGTAGCCAGGTCATGTTTCGTATGTTTACTAGTATTTGATGCTGAATTGAAAGGGATGGGGGAGTAGTAATACTAGGTCAAGCTGTTCATGAGAATAATAAACCATTGTGTAATAATTTGCAGGGTTTTAATGTTTCTTCTGTTTAAGAATTCGTTGCTCTATCACTTTAAAATTAATTTTTTTCACGTTGATTTGTATATGAAGTTGGTACAAGGTGAACACCGTTTTCAATTACCGGACCAAAACTATTAGAGCCAATAGTAAGTGCAACGTTACTAAACGTGTTTTGTACGTTACTAAACTCTCATCGAGTGGGTAATTTACTGGGCTGCTACCCCGATGTTGAGAATGCTAGAGCATGAGAGCGATTTGAGTGGAAAAAACTGCGTTAAAATCAATTTTCTTGAACGTTTTGATATCTTATTATGCTGCTCTCCCCATGTTCCTGCAAAGGGCAATTTTATGGTAGTGTTGTGTCATATAGATTTGTCTATGTAAAGCGTGTAATCAAAATTGTTGATGCCGTTTAAGGGAAAAAGCCAAATTTGGGGTTTTGGTCACTATGATAACCATGGTTATAAAGCAGCAGATAAAGTTGCCACAGTAGCAACAGCTCTTTCCCAGATGATGGCCAACTCTAGAGGGTCGTGGGCAAGCACGAGGGGGGTGCTTATGACAGTTCTACTCCTCATCCATTTATATGGAGATGGGCTGATATACTGAGCATTGCCTTCCACAGGATGTGCACCCTCCATGCCAAAGGTGGACAGGCTGTCAGCGCATGGTGGAGGACACAGTCGGCCAGATCACACCAGATGCACCTACGTCCACATCATGTTGAACTCCGATGAAAACCGAATTCCGCTCAATTTCTAAGGGCAGTGCTTGGCTAGAAGAGGCCCGCAGGGAAAAATGAAGGCATGGAGGGTGCCCTGAACCTTCCAATCTGCTTAATTCTCACGAGGGAGATGGGGAGAAGAAAGAAGAGCTGCCATCGTGGAGAGGCGTGAGGAATGTGCTAAATGGTTCTGCATTGGGTCCCAATACATAAAAGTAACTTCGTGGGACCACTTGGAGCAAATCTCCTTTCCATGGTCTCAAAATAACAAATATTAAGTCAGTTTTGTTCATATCCTTATTTTGTCGAGTTATCTTTTCATGCGTCTGAAGCAACACTTGAATGAGAACTGCTGAACCGATTTATAGCTCGTACCTTCTTTTGTTTCGATTGCTGGAAGAAGTTTAGGGGGGGGGGATATACCAAAACTTCTCTCGAATAAGGTTCTAACGACGATTGCGATTATAGTTTCAAAATACTTTCTGCTTTCGTACCTCATGAATATCTCTGTGACGATTCGGCTAGCGCACATATTGAGGCCTACGACGTAAAAGGAGGGTTTTTCGTAACTTTTTGGACAAACGGCGCTGACGATTTACATTTAACTCCCAGAGCATCTTCGACCAGGCAATTTTTCTTCATAAATGTTTCTCTGATCACGGAGAATGCTCAAAATGTGCCCAAAATCGTGTTTTTGACAATTTCACAGAAAATGCATAATTGAATTTGATCAACTTGACTGTTTTTCGGGAAGTTATACCCACATTTTGTTCTGCGCAGCTATTTATGTAGCTATCCGATGAACAGAGATTTAAGCTACGATAGTTCGGAAAATGATATTGGTTGAATTTTCTAGAAGACCCCTAACGGTTTTGATCAAATTTACCGGGTACTCTCAAAAATCAATGTATAAATGTCATTTCGCAATAACGTTAGGGTTGTGGAAAGTTGTGTAGTGCAAGGGGCAGCGTGGTTCGTCTAAATGCGTCAATTATGGACGAGGGGTTCGCGCATTGCACAACTGAGGAAGTTTGAAGTTGAAACTCAATCGAGGGCCCTACAACGCGCGTGATTCGGTCTAAAAGAAAGGGCACTATTACGTACCTGAGGCGAATGAGAAAAAAACCAACGTTCTGACCAACGACATGATCAGTCAATCGGCAAAATCGTTCGACACGAAATAAACAAGATGTTACAGTTGAGGCGTGGAGATGACTGCTGGTGGTAATGTTCGATAGGGATTCGTGTGTTCGCCTTCGTTATCTCACCTGCTCCGTGGCCGCTCCCAGTCGAGTTCCTCGTCGACAGAGTGACTCAATCAACGCGGGCCTTCGTAGCCATTTAATTCCAGAAAATATGAATCGGTGCATTTTGCTGGAAGTACGCACGACGTTGACATTTCATTTAGTACGCGTTTCACGTGCTCCGCTCGATATAAGAGTACACAGTAGTACGTTGAGGGTAATAATAACTATCTTCACTCTGCGTCCGAAGGAAAACGTCGATAGAGTAGCCCCTCGTTGAATGAATGGTTTGAATTAAGGAATTTCTGGGGTCGGTTATTAACCTCTCGCCGTGTAAGCAATTTATTGGACTACCACGCTGATTTTCGTGAAAACGCTAGTGTCACGCGGGCGGGATTTATGAGAAAAAACTGCCCTAAAATCGTTTTAAAAATTTTTCGATTATTCACTGCTTTAGTCACAAATGAGAATTTTATGGAATGTGTTGTTTGGAACGGTTAAAGCAAAAAATGTAGTAATAAATTTGTATTATCAATAAATTTTTTCTGTATGGGATGTAGGAGGAGGGGAGGGGGTGTGCTCCTAGTGACCCCCGTGAATTTACTTGAGAATAAACCTGGAACAGTTTAGCATATTGCAGGTTGGCCCTCACGTCTGTAGAACGCTGCCTAATAAGCTTTCACACTCCATTGATACGTCATTCCCTGCTGCCCATCATCATCATATACAGGGAGGCAGCCCCCACTGCTCTCGAGGTGTCCGTTGGCTCCTTTTCACCTACAGACTCCAATTGAGTCTCTGGGAGTATGGTAGATGCTGAAAAACGAGCAGTCACCCCTTCATTCATAAATAGCGTCAGCTAATCTGTAGCTGGGGCTCCTATGAGAGAAGGAGGTCAATCTTCCGCTCTTCAGTAAGCAGGACCATAACCAAGAAGCCCACTGGTTCAAGGTAACATGATAAACATGATGACATTGGTTATTTTTGGATCGATTGTGATCATGCTCTTATTTTGGCGTCCCGTAGTAACCTGTAGGAATGTTGTTTGGAGAGTAGGATATCTTCGGCAAGCCCTGAACGCTTATGTTACGAGCAGGATTGGAACCTGCGGGGTTTGGGGAATGGAATGGGATTGCAGGCACCACTCCTGGGGACGCCATATCTGAGAAACCATCATTACGAGATTGCAAGGACATCGGGGACCACACAGTCTGTCTTGGTGACGCTATTGAGCGAAGTGGATCTATCGTCTTGCAATCAGACAATACTTTCGAAATGAAGGAGCCGACCTATACATTGGCGTCCAATGTGGAGCTCACGGGGGAAAGCTTTCGTGAAGGGTAGTCAACATATGTTGGAATTGCATGTTGCTTCATAAGATGCACATTTGACGATTGTTTTGTTTAATAATAGGCGAATCACTTATGACAGTGGGTCCTAAGGAGATAACTGTGGATGTACCACAGTGAATTAGAGAGCAAGAGGACCATGTTACTTGCAGAACTGGCCAGATAACGAATTTATCGTTGGTGTGTTATGAAAACCTGGCATTTCGTTTCATTTCCATCAGTAAGGACATCTCTTCAATCTGTTATTCTTATTTTTAAGTCTAGTCTTCTTTGTTCTCTCACTGTACTACTCTCCTGTTATCTGTGATTCATCCCTCCTTATAACATATCATCAAATTTATATGTTTTACACTTCCGTAAACATTATTTTTGGGGGTACTTTGAGGCACGATCATTTCTCTCGCTCGATATCGACACTCAACTTCCCTCCCTGCTGAGTATTTCATATCCATTGCGTTATGGCCTACTCTCATCACTGATCTCGAATTATTGCTGACCGATCTAATGTCCCTCATTTCCTAGTCCTAAGACTCTATCAGCACCCAATTACTCCGTTCCACATAACTATCTAGACCCCTTTCAAGGAGTTCCAACATCCACGTACACTAAAGGAACTATAAGGTTCGCCCATATGAAGAGGCGATCATACAGGTTGTGATAATACAGGCACAATTGGAGCCTGAAAAAGAGACAGGGGGCACCACTCCTGGGAACATCACATCCGTAAAGTCAGTCAGGACATGGACCATGGAAGAGAGGTTGCAAGGGCACCAAGGCCTACGCAGTTTGTCTTGAAGGGGCAGAGCACATCCATCTTCTTGGAACTACACTATTATCGAGCAAAGAGCCTATTATATTATGTTCAACCAGAAGGAACTGACCTATAACATTATCTTTCCTTCTCCTAGGGGATTAGTAAGTAATTGTAGGTTAATTGCCCTTCTTATCATCACAAAGGAATACGTTTCAAGTAACACAATGAAGTGTCCCTATCTAATAGAAATGACGCATCACACAACTTACCTTAGCTAGACGTCAATCCAATGTTTCGCTACTAATTAAATTTCTTTTTCTCTCAGTTCATTTGATTTTGGTCGTGTATAACTTCGCAGAGGTAGGAAGTGACACATCGTACAGTTTCGGAATTTATTGTGATGCTCCTCGTCGTGCAGTAGGTACATAGAGAACTAATGAGACTATAAACACGACGATTGACAGTGGTCGCCGTTCCAGAATTATCTGGTAAAACCTATAAGAAAAGGTAATAACAGCTAATTGAAACGGAGGAAGTTGAAATTCCGGAATTTCTGGAGTAGCTCCCATACATTTTATTAGCGTCGTTAAACACTCATCAAAAGGTACACGATTGGACTGCCACGTCAATCATTCTGAATAATAACCCTATGTTTTCAGTGAGCAAAATTTGTTTACAACCCCCCTCAAAATTTGATACTTAACGTTTCAAGACATCAGAATTCTAAATCTGCAATGTCCGTCCGCTTTCGGGGCCGTTTTGTGCCTATAACGAGGTTTAAGAAGTTTTGTTCTTTCGCACAAAAACCCCATTTGGAATCTAGTTGTGCCCGCCTTCTCGGCAATTCGATCGGACATGGTAGTTACGGGCAACAAATGGTTAAATAAATTAACAAAAACGCAATTTTGGCAATTTTATCACAAATACGCGGTGTTTGGTATCGTTTTTATGGTATTTTTAGATCCCGGGCCGCCTTGAATGAGTATCAGACGTGTAGAACACATAACAGTCATTATAGTGCGCCAAAGTCTACTGATTGAAAGAACTCGCGGGACAATAACTACAAGGAAAGTAATCGTGTCATCATTTCCCTCCTCCCCTGTCTCCCGCCCTCCTGACTCATCAAAACCACCCGCCCGCTCGGCTCGGACGTCGTGCCAATTGCCTATAGACGCCTGGAATATTTAGTTTTCGTCGTTCCGTAATAGTCAGGTCATGTTTCGTGTGGTTTACTGGCGTTTTTCGATGCTCAATCGAATGGGATGGGTCTCGGAGCTGTTCATGAGTATAATAAACCGTTGTGTAATAATTTGCAGCGTTTTCCCTTTAAGTTTCTAGTAGCATTTGTGTGGGTCATACAGAACAAAATGAGCTCAAATCGATTTTCGTCTAAATGTTTGGTAATTTATTGTGCTGCTCTTGTCATTTTCCCACTAATGAGTATTTTATGGTGTTGTTGTGCCATTTGTAGCTGTCCATTAAAAAAATCTAATCAAAATCGTTAGAGCCGTTTTTGAGAACAAAAATTGAATGTTTTGTAACTATAGTTAGTTTCAGGGGGACTTCACTCATGCTTTTATTTTGGCATTCAATAGTAATCTGCGGGCTAAACATCAAGTTTGAGCTGATTTGGTTCAACCGTTTATGCTCAATTGCATTCACAGACACACACACACACACACAACAATATGGTCTGAAACGTAAAAACCAGAAGAGAACTCCTTTCTACCTCGTAGAGCCAAGGAAAGTAAAAATCGTCTCGATGTTTATCACTTTTATATATCACTATTTAAATCAGAGTGACTCAATAAATTCTGGAACGTCGTGCTTCGCCAATTACTCTACTGAGTTAATATCAACTGAGTGACAAACATATTGCATTCGTTGCATAAGTGCTGCATGTAGGGGGGGGGGTGAGGAATGTTGTGAGAGGCGTCAAAATAGAGGTTTAACTGTGTTTTCTTCTTCTTTGTAGCTTAACTCCTGAAACAAACCACCTGCGAATCCAATTACAAGGTGCAAAACACTTAAGGTAATTTCAGTCAACTTTATTTTAAAAAAAAGCAACGTTCCGTTATACGCAAAACCCCACACATCACAAAAATCAAACTGCGCTCACAACAAACTGGTCAGTTCGCCGGCAACCCGTTCGTTGTGTCGTAGCATTTTTTAACTTGGTGTAACAAATAACAATAACTCCACAGATTTATATTAACTTCCGGAATCGGACAAACACAATCAATAACCGTTTTCAAGGCGAACGCTTAGCGACCCGATGCTCCCTCACCCCCACCACTCAACCTCTGACTGGTTTCGAACGTAACCCGACGCGCCGAAACGACACAATCACGACGCGAGGAGAGAGGAAACTTTAGCGAAGTTCTTTTGATGCCATTTGATGTTGGCTACTGCGTTCTCAAGACTCTGCTGTATTTGCAGTTTGGAGCCGTCCAGATATTCCTTGTTGGTATCGAGCAGAGCTTGGAGCTGAAAATAGAAAACGTTTTATTAACCGTGGACGTTTCAATTAGTTCGCGGAACTTTTAATTTGTAGCGAAAGTAAACGTGTCATCATTTGTACTCCCTCCCTCCTGTCTCATCAAAGCCACCCGCCCGCTCGGCTCGGACGTCGTGCCAATTGCCTAGGGGCGCCTGGAATATTTAGTTTTCGTCGTTCCGTTGAAGTCAGGTCATGTTTCGTGTGGTTTACTGGTATTTTTCGATGCTCAATCGAATGTGATGGACCTCGGAGCTGTAATACTAGGTCAAACTATTCAAGAGACTAATAAACCACTGCGTAATAATTTGCAGCGGTTTTAACGTACAATACGTTCATAGGAGCCGAAAAATTCCCCGCGACTAAAGTAAAATAGTAAAAACGTATTCTTCGTTTCTCGCTGTTTAGCCTTTAAGCTCAAGATAGCAGGGCATTCTTTTAAAGGACATCTTTCAGCCACGCTGCATAAATAATCGGACTTCTGTTAAATACTTTGCTTTCAAACACTGAAACGCACTAAACGTTTGTTCTTCTCACTCAAACCATTCAAACTATCGGAAATCAATCGACATCCAGACCTTGCAATGATAACATTTTCAAGCACAAGCATGAACTGTTGTTCTTGAGCTCTCGAGTGGAAATCTGATTTGAAGTAAGAATTTTCTAGATGACGAAAAAAAAAAAAAAAAAATCAGTTGAAGGTTTAACTAAATTATTTAATTGGTCTTACAACAAATTTAGTTGAAGGAAAACTAGTTGACGTTGATCGTTTGACTAATAACTAACTTGATACCAAATAATACCCAATAGTTGTTAATTGGAGGTTTAGTTCAACTAAAATTGTAGTTATCTACACCTATCTGTGACTACAGGTCAGTTCTAATCAGAAACTACCACAATAACTTCAATGGTAGCTGCTTAACTTACTAAACCATAATTTACTGAACTCTATCGAACTTGATTAGCCATCACAATAATTCCGTATCCAACGAATTGAGGATGCAGGGGGGGGGGGTTAGCAATTCTTACGTACAAGGCCATTTACTTGGGCGTGCCCTGTTGTCTAGGGTAGCAAGTTCACATCTAATGGAAGGATAAAAGATAGTACTGGCCCAATCCCAGAGGGCTGCGCTCCTGTGGGTTCACCAAGGCCTACAAGAGAGCATTTGATCACTGCCAGTTACCTATTGACTCATGGAGAAAACCTAAACTGCATTTAAACCTTCCTACTGAATGAAAACTTGCTGCAGAAGGTGAACGAGAGTTAGATAAATGGCAAGTGAGGTGGGAAAGGGGAAAGTGGGTTGAGATAGACCACTGGGCGAGCCAGTTCCTAATGGGAAAACCCAAAGGTTCTTTTTTCTCAAGAACTCTCCATCCTGCTCGTCTTTCGCCTCAATTGTAGAAGAAAGAAAAAACCACATGCTTCTCCATTGTTCCTAGTTTCTACAACAGTGAGCGGTGAGTGCCACTAAACGAGCTCACAGCCATTTCAATCAGTTTGTGAAGGAGGTAATGACAAAAAATCGAGGTATATCAATTGGCATATTTTTCAAACTTGCCAGCCAAGTTGTTATGTGGGGAAATGTAAACAGATGCCCCAATTCTGAGCTTCTGAACATGCAACCCCTCAAGGAATGAAAATGTGTGAACTGTAAGTATGATAGGGATATGAGAATAAATTACTGAAAACAGTTAACAATAAATAATTTACTTAATAAAAACTAGAAAACGGAAATGTTTATGTGGCGGTTGAAGGGGATGAGCGGTTCCTGAGAAGTTGTAGAAGTTTGTGTGGAAAAAATAGTTCGAACTGAACTGGATGTAGTTAGAATGTGGACTTTTGTAAAGGACTCCTTCGTGAACCAAGGGTTGCGGAGTTAAATTTGCACAGTTTCTCCGGTTTATTATATTTACTGAACGTACAGAGTTATAGCAAATCCGTATGCCAGCTCAAGGCTCAGTGAATATTGCAAGCAGGGATTTGAAATCGAAGTTGATTGTTGAAATCATTTCAGTGCAGTTCGAAACAGCCTCGCCTTGAAAACTACAATACAGAGAGCTACGAGATTGGAATTCTACCTCTGAACCTCTAATAACCTGTTTTATGAAACTAACACGAAACTAGCAGCTGAAAACCTCGCGAACAGCAGTGAATATCAAACTCAAAAATCTGGAGTATGTCTCGAACTATTCCGCAAAGGCAGGAAACCGCAACTGGTTTGTCCGGGATCGTGGGAAATCACAGACCCGTGGTCGAAGCAGGTAGTCCAGTTCCTTGTTCAACACAGGGCAAGAGGGGTTTGTTGATGAGTCTTCTTTGAACATCTGACCCCTGATTCTGCCGACTTCACTCAAGAAAACCTTAAGATATTTCAACGCATGTAAATAGTTAGAATAGGCGGGAAATCAGATTAAGAACTCCTCCCAGATGGCACAGCTTCCCTAGTGGTAACTCATGGGCACATCTCAGGTCTGGGTTCTGTAGATGCTGAGTGAGTGCCCTGGCTTTTGCACGATAGAGAAACAGCAAACTCAATGACTTTCAATGACACAACTCTCTCATGAGTGTTAATGAACAGTCGTTCTGGTAAGGAAACAGACACGTGGGGGTAATATATAGCATTAGCAAACTGAATTAAACCTTTAGCAAACTGAATTAAACCTTTAGCAAACTGAATTAAACCTTTCGCAATTAGAATTAAACCTTTCGCAATTAGAATTAAACTTTTAGCAAACTGAATTAAACCTTTCACAATTAGAATTAAACCTTTCGCAATTACAATTAAACCTTCACTTCACAATCACGTTCCTCACAAAACCAAAAAAAAAAAAACCTACGAACACTGGTATGACTATAATTGATGGGTAGAGAAGGGTGACGCTACTCGGGGAAGGTCAAAGAAAGTTTGGCAGCCCACGGGGAAGTTATTGACCGTCCACAGACAAGGTATTGTTTTGGGGACTCGACTCTGTCCTCTGATCATGTTTAGTGCAGAGAATTAATGTAATGAAAGGTTCACTTGTATTTGTTAAAGGTTTAATTCAGTTTGCGAAAAGTTTAATTCTAATTGCGAAAGGGTTAATTCTAATTGCGAAAGGGTTAATTCTAATTGTGAAAAGGTTAATTCAGTTTGCTAAAAGGTTAATTCAGCTTGTGAAAAGTTTAATTCAGTTTGCTAAAAGTTTAATTCAGTTTGCTAAAGGTTTAATTCAGTTTGCTAATCCTATAACAACCGAGACAGCTTAAGAGTGGTAGAAGACCCCTGTCAATAGAATTCCTTCAAATTGGGCTAACTGGTGAGCTGGTAGTGAGTTGGAGTGTTGGGTGCTAGCCTCTAATATGCCACCACTCCTAACAATGAGGTGATATCAACTATCAGTTGATTTCGTCTTACAATCAAAAGCAATCTCAGGTTTGTCCTCAAAGAGCCAGCCTTTTTCCGTCTCGAATTACTAGTTTTTAGGAACAAGCCCACGTCTCATATGTTTTCAACATGAAACACAAATTTAATGGCGATTATTGAAGCTTAAAGGTAAGAGTAAGATAAAATCACTATTGCCACTGCCAGAGCGAATAAAATTAAAAGAAAAGTCACTCACTCGGTCCAATTCATCTTGGAACATTATTTGTTTGGCTAACGTCAGCACGTAACGGCCAATCTTCTCTGTACGAGGTGCGTGGCTGTAATTGAAATTTGTTTGCACGTAAGTACTTACAATGACGTTCACATCAGTAATGCATTAAGGGAGAATACACTATTGACTTACTAATTGTAAATATCCTTGATCTTTCTTTGCAGGAAATCCCATGCGAGATAGAATCCTTGGTCGTTGCTGGCTACAAAGGCGAACACTGAGGAAGAGTCTTGTCTTCTGATCTCCGACTTCTCATCTATAGACCAGTCAAGGTACCTGTACAAGCGAATTCGATTAGAAACTGAACGAAAGCAAGAACCTGCTAAGTGGGATCTTATCATCGTTTTAATTGCATCCAGCGGAGGACCAAAACTGACATTGAACGACTGAGTGAGTAAGACAGCGGGGGGGGGGGGGTTAAAAGAGTATTTTTATTTTTTGGTAAAATGGCTTTGACCTTTTGCTGCTCTCCACAAATTTCACTGTGTGAGTCCAGGGAAAAGCGATTACAAACAAAATGCCCCAAAAATCGTGTTCCTTTGTAACATTTCCAGTTTTTTTAATAGAATATTTTGGTAAAGTTAACATACCTGTTTATGTAACACTGTCACAAATTGAATATTTGTTGGAAAAATGGTCGATCTGTTGAATGAAAGAATGGAAATTGCTTGAAAACAAATTCCACCAAAACTGTGGGGTGGAGAAAAATAAAAACCATATCACTAACATTTCTTTATTTCTTTCGTTTTTCTATTAACGTTTTCGTTAAATTTACGTTTCTTGAGTGTTAAATAAATACTAGCGGGTAGGGGACCGTTTGAGAGTCAAGAGACCACAACAGACAACCAGGAGCCTAAGTTCCCTTGTGTATAATGGATACCGTGGAGAAGGGGCTGGAGAAGATGCTGCTACTGGTCTCCTGAGTGCCATCAGCTATGGGGGAGACCTGTTGCGTATCTACGTGGCATCCGACAAGTGGAAGAGGCAATTATGAAGACACCACACAGAAACCTCTCCTTCTAGAGTGTAGGGTTGCTAATCACTCTGGATGTGACTTCATACAGTGGAAAGATGCTCTGGATAGCCTGGAGGGCACCTTTAGAGTACCTGAATAGATTCTCTGGGTGGTGAGAAGCTATCTGCGTTATTGCACACTGTACAAGACAGCCTAGGAATGGTGCATGAGGTATTTCACTGTTGGATCTGCTCTGGGGCCAACCTTTGGTCTGCTTTGTCTCGAGATTCCTAAGATTCAGTGATTACTGACTTCATTCGTGTGGAGACCAAGATACAATGGGAATGATTCAGCATTTGCGTGTGATGGTGTATACCAAGTTGTGCTTTGGCTTCCACATCTGGCAAGTAGCATGAGATGTGGTATGATACACTGAGTATTCGGAGCGATTGACAGTGGTGCTTGTATCGCATGATTCTCAGGACGCAGTGTTGGAGGTAGCGGGTGTTCTTCCAATCCATATTTTGGTAGCTGAGAGGAAATAGCTGTATACTCAACGAGGGGTCGACAACAGTACAGCAACCAGAAGAGAAGGAGGATTGTGACCCTTAGGGGTGGGAAGGCGAGTGAGTAAGTAGGACACAGAAGGGACTCATTCCAGCTTTAGGTCCATGGCTCTGGCAGCACAACAGCGAGTTGAATTTCTACCTTACCCAGTTCCTCTCAGGACGTTCAGGGATTAGGGCTTACCTGCACCAAATTGGTTGGGCTAAGCCTAAACTGCTTGCACTGCAGGGGGATGGCGAATGATTTTTTCCATTCCATCTTGTCATGCTGGTGGAGGGCTCCTCTCACACTCCAGAGACATTCGTCGCTCAATACGCCTGGTTAGTGCTCAGCCAGAAGAAGTAGGAGCTTGCTGATCCGAGGCCAGTACCTCGCAGGGATGAATATTGACGACACGGTAGAAAGACTGCTCCTGATTCTTCCAAGATGCTGGGCAGCATGAGAGGATGTATGGGAATGGCGGTACATTGCAAGATTCTTGTGTGGGCGAAGAGGACAAGAAAGAAGAGCTGCCATCGTGAAGAGGAGTGAGGACCAACCTGACGCAATTTGCTAAATGGTTCCGGGTTGGTTCTCAATACAAAGGAGTAAATTCGTGGGGCCACTAGCCTCCTCTGTTCCCAAAAAATAACAAGAAAAAAAAATGCACGTTCCGTGTTTTCTAATTTTACCTGCAAGCTTTATGTTGCATGGATCTTGGTGCCCTGGGTGCCTGCCCTTGTGAGGCCTAAAAGACCAAGCTTTTCACCTTTTACCAAAACGGTTCCCAAGATTTTGATCAAATTATCAGGGTTCGTTTAGCTAACTAGGGCGTGCGTTTTGTTCTCCACACTCGTTTCTGTTGCAATGCATTGAGTGAAGGTACAGTGCCTGTTAGGACAGCATCGAATACACAAGGGTTGAGTGTTTGAACCACCTAATTTTTACTTCTAGCCCAAACTTACCTATTCAACAGCCACGACTCCCGCGTACAGCCTAGCGCTTTCAGAAGAGTGGCTTTCTCGCTGGCGAGGTTTGAAGCGAGATACCGCTCCCAGACTTTGTTCCAAGTGGATTCGTCCCCGTACGTCACAGCAGTGCACAAGACGGTAGATTGTAAATCGGCCGGTATTCTGCAAGACACCCAGAGCATGTACGTTTAAAGTAATTCGCAGTACTGAACTAAAACATTGGAGAAGATTCAATCAAGTAACGTCAATATACTCACGGGTTAGTTTTGTCAAGGTCTGCCGCGCTCCACTCGTTGAAAAGTGCTTTCGCTTGACTTGAACAGTCTCCCACTTCAAAGTGGCAGAATTTGGACGTGAGAAGTTGGTGTATTTTCATTTCCTCGATGCTTTGAGGGACTTCAGCGACGTTGCCGTACCGATCGTAAAGTGGCAATAATATCTTTTTCATGTATTCCTGAACAAAAATCAAACAAATCCTTGACATCCTGTAGCCCCACGAACGAAAAAATAAAATGCTGTCGACGTACAACAACTCACTCGATAAACTCCATAATTGGACGTCCTTGAGAGCATTGAGTCGAGGAATTTGAGGGACCCGAAGCCACGAGCTAAAGGAATGTATTCCGATTCTTGAACCAAATAAGATGAGAGCTGTAGGGCGGTTTCATAAGACAAATCCCCTCTGTTGGCGAAGTCGAATACGTCAAGCAGCAAACCAGCTCTGTTGAGCGGGCCAATGGTTTTATAGTTCTCGCTCTTCAACGTTTTTATGATGAGTTCCCAGTTCTTGGTGTCGTACATGACTCGGGCCAAAGCTGTTGAGTAAGGAAGCGGTACAGTTAATGTCTCTATACACGTCGGAAATGTAATAATTCGCAACGAGAAATTGACAATTCGAAATGGAAGATTTCCCCATCTCCCCAATTCCATCGGCGAAACGAAACCTCGCCAAATGTCCAATGTTTCGATTAAAATTAATGCAGTCTCTTGGAGCATCCCTTTATTGCCGAGCATTCTGTAAGACCGGCTTTTTAGGTATCGTCAGTTGGGGGTTTAAGTGAAGTTTCACGAAAAACTATTCGATCTGTTTTTCACTCAATTTATTTGGTAAAACGTTTTACGTAGAAACTAGCAGTGCTTGAAGCTACACAATTGATTGGGTGACCACTACTTATGTCACAACCTTCGCTTACGTCGCCTTCAATGAGTAGGTAATTATATAGTACTGTCAACACGAATTTTAGGGGGAGGTTCGCGTCTGAACTATTTGAGGTAAACGCCGTGAAATAAGTCAGTCCAGGAAGCGACGGTAGTTCAAATTCCAGAAATTCTGAGGTTGCTCCTTATTAGTTTACGACCACTATTACACTTTTATCGTTCAGATAGCGTAGTGGACTGGTACCCTGTTGTTCTTTTTAAAACGCTAGTCACATGAGCGGGATTTATGAGAAAAACTGCACTCAAATCGACGTTCCTCGACATTTATTGTGCTGCTATCTTTTTTTTCCACTCTTGAAATGATGTATTAGCGTTCAGCTCTCGGAAGCTGACCACACACACTACTTAAAGTCGGTTTTGAAAAAAAAATAGTGCAGATTTTTTTTTTGAAAATGACGTTTGTCAGACTTAAAACGTGAAAATCTGAAGAAAAACTATTTAAAAAATCAGTCGATTAAATAAATATTTTTTTACTTCGTAGGAAAGGAAGTATGACACATATTTAAAAAACGGATAAGAAACAATAAATTTCTAATGAAAAAGTATTCATTTCTAATTAACTGGCATCAGTGCAAATGATATCAAGACGATGAAAGTGTAAGTCGATCTTATATGTGAAACAGGAAAGAGATGGGGAGGAGAAGTATTCCCCATGCACGCACAGCCTACACAGCAGATTTCCTGCCCATAACCATTTATGCTGTGGCCTGTGGCCTTATTTATGTGGTGGTTGGCCTCTTCATGCAGGGATCGAGAACAGGCCAGGAGCTTATAGCGTGACACTCGGACGACCACGCATTTAGCCTCAAGTACTGGCTGGAATCCCCCACCAGTCAGGTCACATTTAAGGATTGAGCACTGTGGCGCGGTATGCAAGGGACCTACATTCACTGGTCCCGTTGCTTCAAAGTCAAGGCACAGTCGATGTCAAGCTATGACCCACCCAGAGTTGGGTGATGAATCGATGGTAGGCAGAATAGGATGCAAGCACAACTGCCCTCTACTTCCACACAGCGCCGCCTGAGGGATAAAAGGTGGTACCATGTATTTCCAGTCACCCAGTTACCTTCGGGCCATGGTGCATTTAACACTGAATTACAATTCCTCAGGCAGCAGACTTTCAAGCACTTCCCAGAATCTGGAGCCAGCAGAGCACATCATATTTGACTGATCACCATACAATGATATGCGGGCAAGAGCTCATATATCAGGAAGAGTGGCAATGGATCAGTTCCTGGAGTGTAAAACAGACAACCAGCGCTTCACTACATTTTCCCAAGCATGGGCTAGCAGACCTTGAGTCAAGTAGGCACTCGCTGAACCAGGCCAAATCCGTCTAAAACTTCACTACCAAAAAACGCTCGAAAGCATGTCTGACACGAAATAGCTGACTTACTGCTCACAATGAGCTAATGGGCTGTTAACTCGGCCTAACCACGAGACACATCAAATGAGAAGGATAGAAGAAATTTGTTCCTTATCGTAGACAACTAAGGTCCATTTTCACCAACTGTGTAAACCCAGTTTAGACTTGGTTAACACTTCCTAAGCCCTCCAGCGGGTTTCACTAGCTTTAACCACAAAAGATTGTGCGGTTCGCTCTTATCTTTCCTTGTCATAGTCTCATATCTGTCTCCACTACCGCGCTCCGTCTATTATTCTCATCTATTATTATTTTGGATAATTTACACATATATTTGAATAATATCAATAATAAACAACGATGTTCTCTACACGTGGACAGTTGTTATTGCAGTTACTTTTCGAGCATGATGATAATCTGTTATATTAAGGTCATTGTCATCTCACCCAGCGCCTAAGATGGATATGAGAGCGTTCTGACTTCAAGATATGTGAAATTACATCGTGCTGCAAACACAAGTATTAAGTTTGTTCGAAAACAAATTGTTGTGTGCGTGGAAAATTCATCGGTTGAGTAGTTTTAGAAAAACCTCGAGACCCCATAATATCGCCCAGTGTTAGAAAAACCACAAGTAAATGTCTCAACTGGATGGATTTAAAATAAGATAGGTCGGAAATGTTGAAGAGTAACACGCGTACACACACGTTAATACATTAAATAGTATTTATTAAACATAATCATTCTTCGTTGCTTTGAACTTGAGCATGTAACACTTGTAACCTAACAATTTCAGTTTTTACTTTTTCTTGCTCAGCTCTTATTTCCTTGCACCGCTTTCAATTTTCTGAGTGCAACCTAATCATTCTCCTGGGCTAATTTAGCTTTTTCCTGTTGCTCTTGCAGTTTAAGTATGCGCATTTGCGCTTCATGCTCCTCACTAGTTTGAGCTTCAGCGGATGGTAATGCGGATGCTTTAGCTTCTGCTAATTATTAGAAATTATAATTTGTCCCAATCTGGTCGGTTGAGGATTGGGTGTCGATGGGATGTAAGATTATGGGGCTTTTCATGTTTACACAACACATAATTATGTGGCGGGATGTTGAACAGACGCCCAATTATCTTACTTTACTGTGACCTCATTAGTCCAATTCTCGATGTCGCTCTAAATCATATTTTGTCTAACCACATTCCACAGTTATCTCAGTTAGTAAGATGAGAATGAAATAGATAAGCATCAGATGTATCATGATTTGTGCTATTTTGGTGAAAACGGTTCCAAGACATGATGTCAGATATATCATCAAGTTAAGGATCTCACAGTTATCACTTCTAGAACTTACAGAGCTCCACTCTGTGGGAGTTAAACTTGCAAAGTGACAATGAAGGGGGGATGGCTATTAAATTGTACATTGTGGGCGTCGGCTAAGTCAAGTTAAAAGAGATCATCTAAAAGCATTGCGAGGAGACAGATTATAGCTTGAATGTTAACGAATAGAAATAGTTAATACCGCTACATTGCCAATTAGAGGACTTAGCATGAACATACGACTGACCTGCGAGATCTACGTTGACAATCACCCATTCGTTGTCTGGCACCTTCAAACCAGTCAACTCGACTTTATCTTGACCGCATTTAAGCCATTGCTTGGGCATCGTGCTGGTGAAATTAGCTTCAGTTTGAGTTGTGTATGTGAGCGGAAACCACCAGCAGCTCTTGTTGACTTTTTCGTTGGGAGGAGTTGGAATTCTCAAAAATCTTGACTGAGAAAAAAAAAAGTTCAATTAAAGTTAAAAGACATGTAAAATACTTCCTGATTGTAAATAAATGACCATGGGTCGTTACTATGGATGGTAACCACGTTTATTGAAAAACAACCAAAATCCGTCAGTCTGTGCTCTACTCTCAACTAGTTAGCTTACTAATATCAGTTCAGTTATACTGGTGAGGAATCATGGGAACAAATAACCGCAAGGCCAAGGAAAATAGTGTGGCTCATCGACAGAGTGTGAAGAACATTGAAACGATGAAGGAAATGGTCAAGCGCGAGTTCAAGGTTAAATCAACCCAAACAGCGTCTTGTGATTTCAGTAAGCTCCGATTTGATCGTTTCGAAGAGGATAATGAGGAATCGGCTTACTGTATCAAATGGCTTGTAAACCGGGATTATCGAACCAAAAAGACTGTGCCACACTTTTGTCGTCACTGGTTGGCCCTCATCCTTTTCGTGTTTTGGTTGAATATACGTTTTTCAAACTGTAGATTATTATTGTATTTCGAAAGTAGGTTTGTAGCAGGGAGATACGGGACACACGATATCTGGAATCGAACTATATTTTCCTAGAAGAAGAACTGGTGAGGCCTAACAATAGTACCAACACAACCACACTAACAACAACTAGAACTAAATATATAACAGTTCTCACCCACCAGCAGAAAGGAAAAACATGCTTAAATAATGAAAAAAACAATATACTATATAACAAAACTTCATCGTGTGACATACTCTCTGAGATGGTGGAGGTGGAGGCTGTTGCTAGATTGGTGTCTACACCATCAGCCGGGAAGGAGCTGCCGCCGGACGATTCTCATCTGATGGCTGCCCCAAAACAAGGCACACCAAACGCCACGGACCCCTGAGGAGTAGCTGATGCTTTGCCGTTCAAACGAGCAGGTCTTTGGACCCTTGTAGACACTAACTGGTCTATATGGCGCTTTATGAGACGCCCAGCATCCAGCTCCACCAGATAGTGCCTTGAACCAAAGACCCGCCTAACCTCTCCAAATTGCCAAACATCTCGGTTATTTATGTGCAATCGAACTTGCACTCTCTCTCCCTCTGACAAGTATCGTGCATGAGGGGCAGCAATGGGGGGAAAATCGCATCCAGCTTTATTCTAAACTTGCAATTCAAATAGAGTTTGGCCGGAGACTTCCCACATGCAAGCGGAGTGGCACGGTGGCAGAATATGATCTGCTGGATCTTCCCCCGAACTGATCCCGGCTCCCCTTATTCAATGATTATTCAATAATGACCTTATTCACACTGAGATGGAGAAGATACAGAAAAACTATTGCACAACACATTTTGGAGTTGTCACGGTTGTGTGCATCTGGAAGTTCATTGGAAGAGAGATTGCAAACACACGCGATTTTGGAAGTAAATAACCCAAATTGACAAAAAGAAATGATCAAAACACATCCAATTGCTCTAGGTATTTTAACGATGCAGAGAAAACTGCAATTCTCCCCGAAAGAGCCAAAATTAAGCGCAAGCGCCTCAGGGAACTAGCCACTAATTCCATTAAAAGCGTTGAATATAAAAGGAATGTTCATGGGATAGAATAATGCAGTTCAAACTGCGAGTTAATTCATAAAACTGATAAAATATGTTCTCCAGAAAACCGACTTTGTTACACGTTTGGGGCCAAAGGTCAATTTGCTATTAAGTGTAAGAAAACTCTGAAAGAAACTGAAATAAAACAAGAGGAGTGGAGACTGAAGAAGCGAAAACGGTCTGGAAGGAGGGGTTTTCAGTAATCTTCTTCGTGGGGTCGCCATAGGCAGGAGAATGTGGTTGGTGGAGAGTTTCAACCACCAGAAATCGAGTCTTCACAAAAGAGTTATAGTGGGTTTAGTTTCGTCAACTCATTCCACTACAACTGGAGTTGTTTCTGTGAATCACTCGAAAGAAAACTAAATTGCATTTAATATAAAATCACAATTCAAACACATGCTAATTTCATTACTTTCCTCCTAATTCACAGATTGATTTACTGAAGAAGGATGTTGAAGATGAAAGACCTTTACTCACCTGTGAAATGTAAACTGCTCCCGTCTGATAGTCTCTTTCCACTGTCAGCAACGGATGGCCAGTTTGAAGGGTCCAAGAGTCCATTATATCTTTTACAGAGAGCGACTGATCCAAAACGTTATCTTTGTGCGCTTGCTCAGTCAAAGCTGCCCACAAGTCATCCTGATCAGCGTTGTTGAATTGATGGGCCTTCAAATAGTTGGAAACGCCGATTTTGAATGAATCCCCGAGGAAGTTATGCATCATTCTTATCACAGTTGAGCCTGTGGACGTGAAAATGTTCAAGTCTTACAATGGCTTGCAGTGTTTAAATGCAATATTCTGTAGAGACGGTTAATTGTTCAATGGGCTCTTTTGATACAATTTTAAATTCACCTCTGAGTTGAAGTAAGAACGTATCTAGTTCTACTCGGTTCGAAGATATTACAATACCATCATCCACATACAAGATGGTCTTCACCATATTCATCTTCCTGAATGAACATACAGGGTTCTTCATCACTAACCATGGACTTCAATTATTTTTAAAAACGTGCCATCTCGTTAGCCTCGATACTTTATCCAGACCATCATTACGCTCTTTGGGTAGGAATGGTTTCAACGAGCTCTTCATATAAAAACGCTGTTGACGCGGCAAATTGTAGTTGTATAGTGTGTAACTTGACAACAGAACTGAAGACTATAATCGACGCCTTTTCTCTGATCATAGCCTTTGGCTACTACATAAGCCATGTACTTTGAAACTGAACCATCAAGACTAGGTGTCAGCCTATAAACCCACACATCAAGCCAGTGTAATACTCAGAATCAGAAGAACCAGACAAATCAGGCAGTGCTCGTTCTTTGCTCTACAAACATAATATACTGAGGAGACACATTTTCTTTCAAGGCGCCAAAAAAGCATGGGAAGCTGGGAGACGTCCTCACTGAGCTATGGCTGCTGGGAAGGAAGGAAGATGCCTATCCCGGGCTGTGTAAGAAGGTTGGAGGAAGAAGAAGACTGGGTCCGGAGCGACTTTATTTTCCGTCATTTTTCTCTAGTCATGGGAAAGCCAAGCAGGCAGCTCGAAGCAGTGGAGGGCTATTAAAAGCTGATCTTCAAATTTACATCTCACTCGTCAGAAGAAGTCACCTTATTTATTTATTTGTAAATTATTGTATCGAACTGAATTTTTTCGTTTTTACGTTTCCGACTTATTAGGCTGTTTAGCCCCCTCCTGAGAGATTTGAGTTCCTTACCTTTTCTTTTTTGTTGTCTCATAATATATACCAGCTTTGCACACGGGAAACGGAACGATTGCATACATTTTTTGGAGTTGTTCGGCCCTGATCTCTACAATACGTGCTTCAAAATATCATGATAATCTAGTCTGTCTTATAACTAATGAGGAACAACCACTGAGGTACGAGGAAGAAGATTGAAAAGAAAACAGATAGTGCATTTTGGACAAACGGATGGATAGTGAAATGGTATCCTTGGAAGAAAATCGCACTTGATCACTTTTGACATGAGCCCAGTGATAAGATAAAAGTAATTGCCATGATATTCGTCCAAATATATGTCAACACTTATTTGATGCTCCACTGTTCTTCCTTTCTTCAAGTTAGTTCATTTAGCTGATGACGAGTTTTGAAGACGAGCAAGTGTTGAGTCAGAGAAAAGGTCAAATTAAACAATATTTCTCCACCTCTCTCGGTCTACTAACAACAAACTTCATTCTTAGGTCTCTGCAGAGGGGTCGGGGCACTCGAACAATATAGAGCTCAGGGAAGATCTAGAGTTCTAGAGAAATTGTGCATAATCGCAGCTTTGGTCGAGCTGCCACAGGAAGCCAGGGCTGTACTGTGTACTGAGTAAGTGTGGTCAGTTTTCTCTATCAGAGTGCGAAGTACTATTAATGCGCTAGATGTGGGTGATTGAGACTTGTGCACCAGGGGTTAAATGTGATACTGAGTAAACTAGTAATAATAAGTGGAAGGTTTTTTTGTTATTCGCTGGGGCAACGCAAGGTATTCCAAAAAAATTGCTAACCTTTTTTGTAAGAAATGGCGTCGAAGATTTCCCTGACTTCAGTCGGTGGTCCGACTGTAACTGATATTGGGTGGGAGGACTTCAAAGAATCGAGCTGGTACACAGAGACGATGTAGTTCATCGAAGCTTCATTCAAATAGTTCATTGTTGGAAGAACCTGAAATTGTTGAAACCGGTTGGATTGTTTGAGGCAAAATAATAATAATTGTAAAGTTGTCTCACCACTCACACAAGAAAAATGACATAACTCGTTTCAACAGAGATACAGAACCTTTAATGACGGTTAAATTAAATTAATTTAAACACTTAACGTACCACTTTTTTGGCTGAACAAAAACATCTACATCAAAGTACAAAGAGGAACAATTACAATTCATAGTCCAGAAATGCCTCAATACAGGCAGTACACCGTAGTAGTTCCGTGGTAGTTCAAATGTTCACTGGCATTTTTCGATGCTGAGTCAAGCTGTTCAGGAGTTATTTTAATTATAGTAAACCGTCGTGTATTTGTAGTGGTTAGGGATTTTCTAAAATGTGATGTAAACGAGTTTCAGTTTTCTATCTTGACCTGACAGAGAAAATTTGAAATGGTTCTAATAACTAATAACTCTAATTTATTTTTGTTTTAATATTATTTTTGTAAGTATTGTAGATATTTCAAGGTATTGTAAGTATTGTAGCTATTTCAAGGTATTGTAAGTATTGTAGTTAATAGTAACTAAACTATTTTTTATCCAAAAGTTTTTCCACAGTCACTGTCTACATTCTTAAAGCTTTGGGTTTTCTCCTGACCATCTTGTTGCTCGGGATTTGGAACTCACAGAGCAGCGTATCTGGTTTTTTTTGTAAATGTAGTTAGGAGCGAACCAGACTTTGAGGAATCTTTTTTTTTCTCTTATTCTCCTCTCAAAAAACGTCCCCCCACCCCCCCCCCCCCCCATTTGGTTAACATAACTTTCGAAGATTTCCCAAAAAGTCATCATTACATTTTATTATCGATAATACTCACATTATGAACTCCAAGTGTTCCAACGTACGTAGCGAATCCTTCATTCAACCAAAGGTCCGTCCACCATTTCATCGTCACCAAATTGCCGAACCATTGATGAGCTAGCTCATGAGCCACGACGTAAGCGACACGCTGTTGGTTGAATATCGACGGCATTTTGGAATCGTATAACAATTCCGTTTCTCTGTAAAACGCAAGATCGAAATCAGTTTCTCGTAATTTGAATTAGTCGGTCGTTTCGCAAATTTTATTTCGTGAACCACTCGTTCCCACAGCACAGAATTGGCAACGGCGACGCAACAAAAAAAACATCTGAACTCAACAAGTTTTGAAGCAAGACTGGTATGTCCACAACACCTAAAAACATTAAGATTACACGTTGTTTTGGGTTGCTGAAAGACTTGGTCTGAAGTTTGTCATTCGCCCTAAGTAGATCAGGAAGAGTTGCCGTTACTGCGGAAATTTGTCTAAAAATACATCCAATGCCGCTGGAATGGTATTTCCGTATAACTAAGCAATACCGGTATCTCTGTACGAATTTTTTAAAATTGCCTGTCGACTGTCTAGACATGAATCTGAAAAACCCGCCAAGCGATTGAATTCTACGGGGCAAAATGCACAACTAACCCTCATTGAGATATTAACGGCGTATTCAAACAGAATAGTACGTATATGACTTAAAGAGAAAAACTGAAAATATCAGAGTCAGACAACTTTGCTAATTACTAACACAATATTTTTTTCACTCAGTTCGCATGCGGTAAAACAACGTTCCATGTAGAGTTCCAGAATTTATTAAGCTGCTACTTCGCATGTCACAACCTTCATTCAATGATGATGGAAATGTTAACATGATTTTTCCGAGAAGGTTTGAGTGAACCGTTCGAGAATTATCGAAGAGAATGAAGAAAAAGTTGGGCACATTAATGTCAATTTCGGAATTTCTGTGGTCGCCCCTGATCCTCTAATTACCATTGGTTAACTCTCTAATTGGGATGTGGGGTCGTTATTGACTGTAGTAGCT
The DNA here is from genome assembly GCA_020466155.1 of Pachypeltis micranthus. Taxonomy (NCBI): domain Eukaryota; kingdom Metazoa; phylum Arthropoda; class Insecta; order Hemiptera; family Miridae; genus Pachypeltis; species Pachypeltis micranthus. The sequence continues at coordinate 50,556,932 of CM035769.1, forward strand.
TACTCTGATGTGAATTCTTGAGAGCCAGTCAGGATGAATGAAAAAAAACTTTCTCTAGGCCGACATTTCGCTTACATTATTAAGCATCATTAGGGCTATAGGTTATCGCAGCAAACAAATCATAATTGACTGTAACCTAATTCTCTGCTGAGATACCCGATTGTCCTGATGATGCTTAATAAATTAAGCGAAACGTCGGCCTAGAGAAAGTTTTTTTCATTCATCCTGACTGGGTATCAGGAATTTTTGATAATGTCTCGCGCTACTTTCGTAATTTTTTCCACGGATTAGAATTTAATGGTACTATCTTGTCACTTGGAAATGCTCATACAATTTTTCATCAAAATCAAGGCGGTTGACGATCGTGATAACTATAGTTAATTTTGAACCGATTTTACTCATACCCTCATTTCGCCGTTTCATGGTGATGTGCAAACTAAAAGTTGAATTTGAGTAGATTTGGTTTAGCTGTTTTCTGTCGTGTTCAGAGACAAACAGTTTTCCTGAGCAGCGTTTTTTCAGGATCCTAGAAAACGTCAATTTTCGTTGTTCCATAGTAGTCAAGTGGTGATTTGTACAGATTGTTAGTGTTTTTCAATGTTGCATCGAATGGGATCGGTCTCGGAGTGGTGAGATCATGCGGTGCAAGCGAATAACAAACCGTTGTTTAGTAATTTGCAGAGTTGTTCGGACTTAGAAGCCCTCGAAACGTAAAATTTTAAACAAAATACTAAATTATGTTCCAGTCGACTTAGTGTGGCTAAGTAAGGGAGAAAGAAACGTGACGTGCTGAGTAATATTTCGTCTCAATGGGCCTTTTTACTAAAGAAACATGTGTTCTGATTGAAATGACGTTGAGGAATCCGTTGGTCAAGCTCAGTTTTGGCAGGTTAGGAAACCTAAAAAAAATATCATTAGTTTCCATCGTTCCTCTCCCGCTGGGATTTTTGTTCACGACGAACCATTGATGTTATATCTGTATATAACAACACAACACAGTCACTTTGTCTTGGGAGGATGCCACGACTACTTTGACCCTGTCGCAATCGACGAAGTTTATAAAATACTTCAAAACACATTCAGGGTTTCATTTCAGTTTGCAGCCATGCCATCTCACTTACTTCAGAGGTCTGGATCCTCTAGTGTCTATATTAAAGCCTTCTGCCAATGGTAAGGTCGAGATGAGGAAGTCCATTCCAGGGTACAGGGAGCTAACTGAAAGCTTGATCTCGACAAATACTGCCAATGCTGTTGATTGTCAACATAAATAATAATAATAATTTTGGTGCTCAAATAATTTATTTTGATTTATTATTTATTTTGTGAGCAATATCATACACCCGTCTCTATTCTCTATTACGACCCTCACTTATCTAACTGAACCTTCCCTTTGCAGCAAAGAACCCATGAAGCGATTGGGGGTTAGGTCTGTTTCCAGATCAAAATGACGGTTCTTTAACATTCAAGTGGTCATTTTGTGTGCATCAGTGGGTGGTGTCTTGTCAGTAGACCTTAGTGACCCACAGGGGGGCAGCTCTCTGGGATTGGGCCAGAACTTTTCTGATTGACTGTCAGGCACAGATGGTAGCTAATCATGCCTAACATAATCAAATGGCTATCAGTCATATACGCACCACATACACACTTTCTATCAAAATATTATTCCGAGTTGTGCGAGTTATTTAGGACAGATTCCATGTTCGTCTTGACGTCCCTAATGTTTATGTATTTTATTTGCAACGCAAACAAGATTATTACACCTATTATTTGAGTGTCACACGTTGGGGTAAGAGCTGCAGACTTCTGTCTTTACATACACAACCCAATTAAATTTACGTAATTAAGTGTGTTAAATCGCTAATACATATCATGAACCAGATTTTGGCATAAAACTAATGGTACATTCGTATTTTAAATTTTTTAATACGGTTTCAATAGTCTCCTTTGTAAGAAAATCGACTAACACTGGAGCTCGAATGTCGAACTGGCCTGTACACAGCTCAATACGCTTCAGAGCTCTATTTGATAGTGATAACTTGTAAAGATAATCGACCGTAATGCTCATACCTGTACGTAATGAGGCCCCAGTTTTCCATAGCGCCGAAATTGAAGTCTGGTATTGCTGCCATGTCTTGCTTCAGTAGAGGATATTTTATACCGAACAAAGTCTCAAAGTATTCTAGTACTTTAGGGCCAACCTCAGAGGCGAACCCAACCTAAAATGTCGACGGGTGTAAGATCAAGGTTCTGTTCAAAACTGATTGTGTTCACAACCGTTGGGAAAAGTTCAGGCGTCTTTTGTAGCACTTTTTCGGCACTTCGGTTCTTCCAGATGAATAATTCGTAGTTGGTAAAATCCTAATTGTAGCTGGGTTTTTGGGAGGTAATCTGCCTTATCAGGATTAACACATTCAGAATTCACGAAGGTCTGTGTGACTGGTCTGCAAGGGTCTCAACGTCAATAGTTGTTCACCCGCACTACAGAAACTCGGGTGTTCAGATTTGGGATGCTTTTAAGAGCAACGTACTACAAAATCACAGATAGTGAGCGGTTTGGCGATATCTCGCAAAATACGCTGTGGCAAGACTTGCGTTTTTCTGTGCTCATTTTTAACTGAGAACACAAACTAAATGCGGGTACCTATTTCGATATTAAGGTCGTGATGTCACATCGAGCTCAAGTTGACGGAGGCATTGCGACGAGTAGAACACTGATTGCTGCCAGCCTAGACAGGTCAAATTCTTTGCGCTTTATAAACTGGTACAGAATGCAGAGGAGCTTTTCCCACTAGAGCCCCTAGAGTGTGGAAGTAAAACTGGGGGTAGCATCAACAAGCATTTTGTTACAATGCAAAAGACGAGTCAAGCGAATTCTCCAAGTAATAAATGTTTTGGGAGAAAAACATCTTCAATTATCTCACAGTTACGAAAGGCCAAGGCTGATTGAAAGTCTAAATTAAAATATAGAACCTTAACTCTATTTTGGTGCAGGTGCGACGTGCATGACGTGTACTAGACAATCCCAATACTGCGGAACGTGAGAACGAGTGATTGCTTTTTCGTTTTATTGATGACGGATTCACTAGTGCAAAGCTTTCTTCCGTGCAGCTTCATTAATTACCTGTAGGTTATGAGACCCCAATTTTCCATCGCACCTGCGCTGAAGTCGGGAATTGCAGCCATGTCTTGTTTTGGGAGAGGGTAAGGCACATCGAACAATATTTCGTAGTACTCTAAAACCTTAGGTCCGACATCTGACGCAAATCCAATCTAAAATTACACGGGACAAAATTAAACTTTATGATTGCATTATCACAAAATTTCGTTTTTTTGCAGCAGGTTGAGGGAATATCGCTGTGCGGGTACAATAAAAGGTTCCTCGGCGTTTAACAGTGAGCAGTTTACTTTTATTGTGAACGGCATTTCAAGGACGCTCGTGTCAAAGCAACATTTGCTCCCGTACAAAATATCTGGTGAGACTCAGCCAACAACTTTCCTCGACTTTTAATCACTCAATTTATATAAACCCGCTAGAATTTAATTCAAAGTCCTTTACACAAACTGGAAGCCCAGAACGTTCCCAAAATTTATTGGGTTGCCTCTACTTATGTCACGACATTTATTGAGCAACCAGTTCATAGGTAATTTATGGGACAGTTAACCACATTTTTTGGGAAGGTTCGAGTTTACTGTTACAGCTTTGTGAAAATACCCGGTGTGACGCATCACTCAACTTGTCTCAGCCTGATGTGCATTCAGCGGTTTTTATCACTCGAGTAAGAAACGAATAAAATCTGTTTTCTCATTCAGTTTGTTTGACCTAGCTCAACATTCTGCGTAGGAGCCGGTGGCTCTTAGGGCTCTGGAATTTATTGAGTTGCTCCTACTTATGCTATTATTGAGTGATCAAAGCAAATGTGGTTTAATAGACTTTTAACTTGATTTTTACTGTTTTCAAGCAATTTACTGTTTAATTTTTCTGAGAAAGAGAAACGGCCGTGGTTGGAATTCCAGAATTTCTGGGGTTGGGAGAACTTATTGGAGTACTACCTCAATTGGAATGTAGGGATGGGTAGCAACTCACAACTTTTCTTAGCTCTACGTCAATTCACTTGTGTACATGGCTTTTTCTACTTACTTAATTCATTTATCATACCAGTTCAAACATCACTTCACGGCGGCAGAAAGCGGTAGCGCTTACAGTTCCGGAATTTATTGTCCTGCTCATACTCGTTCCTAGACCATTATTAGGCAATTGGTACACATAGAATTAATGAGGGTGTAAACGCGATTTTTTTTAGATGCCCAGAGTTATTGGGTAAAAACGTAAAGAAATGGCGATAGTTGAAATTCCGCAATTTTTGGAGTCGCTAACGCTCACCCTATAGCTATTGGATAGGACTACCATACTAATTTTTTTAAAGATTCTACTAGCATTTCAGTGGCGTTTATAAGGAAAAATCGCGCTAAATTTGATTTTCGTTGAAAAGTTTGGTAATTTATTGTGCTGCTCTCGTCATTTTCCCCCCAATGGTTCTTTTTATGGTGTAATCGCCTTATGGAGAGCTGTCCATATAAAAAATGTAATCACAATCATTGTAGCTGTTTTTGAGGAAAAAAATATTTGATGTTTTGATCACTATGATAACTATAGTAAGTTTTGAGCGGATTTAGCCCATACATTTACTTTGGCGTGTCATGATGACCTGCAGGCCAGATATCAAGTTTGAGATGATTTGCTTCAGCCGTTTTCTTTAAAATCATACACTGACCATTTTCCCGAATAGTGTTTTTTCGGACTCTTTGGGGTCTGAAACGTAAAGATCTGAAGAGAACTCATCTTTTTTTCAGCCAATTACATAACTTTCATTTCTACTTCGTAGAGCCAAGGAAAGTAAAAACAGCTATAATCGATTTTATTTGAAATGTTCGGCAATTTATTCTGCTCCCTCGTCATATTTCCACGAGTAAGAATTTTATGGTATGCTACGTTATTTGGAACTCTCCATACAAAAAAAAAAGACTATCGAAATCGTTGCAGCCAATGATAACTACAGTAGATTTGAATCGATTTTACCATGCGAATCCGAACAAAAACGAACTGAACGAATTCTGATGGGAAAACTTGAGACTGTAAATAATTATATAGCGGTGCTACTTTGTCAATAGGTGAGGCACACCCTTAACCTCGATCTCATCCCGTAATAGCGGTCAATTACCCTAACTGAGCAGAGAGAGTGGATGATTATCCAATTTACTGGAAGAAAAAAAAATCGACCTTTCGTGTCGTGTCTCCAAAACTCGAGTAAGCTCAGGAAACCATCACCTCCGTTGGCTAAGTAGCCTCACTCTGACAGCCATCAAACAGACTGAGCGGAGTAACTCAGATTAAAACCCTTCTTAAACGCCAGTCTCTTTAAATTATCAGGTGACACGCAACACAACTTTCCTCGCTCTAAATTGATTGGAGTTCACGCTGGAATGTCAACGTTCAACGAATGTTAGTAGGAAAACTTTATGGTCTTCTACAAACGAACTAGAAATCCGTTCGATTGTTCGACTGGTTTCAAGCAACCGAATGAGGCGTTAGTTGGTGAAAACTACCTTCGAGTTGACTTAAACCAGTGAAAAAAAAATTTTTTTTCGATGTTCGTAGAATATCATTTCCTGATGAGATTTATCTTGTATTTTCTTTGGACAAATTGTCAGAGAACATCATCTCATTTATTGAGAACAATATAAATTGATTGGTTAAATCAATGGTACACTAATTGCTTCTCAGGTTAATAAATCCGTTCGCAGTATTTTCACAGTTATGCTTTTGCAGAACGAAAGTGAGGGATTAGCACAGTACATATAAATTCAATCAAGTTCGGCGTTACTGCTTATTTTCTCTCGAACTGAACTGAAAGAGTTGATAAAAACAAAGCAAAGTGTTGTTATCGCGATTAGTGAAAGTAACGAACAAAACGAAGAAAGGGCATAACGACCCCTGTAAATTCACTGTGCAGTTCCGTTTCTCTAAAAGATGAGACTACAACACATGCGGCACATGCTGAGACACACGCAGAATTTTTTTGTAGTACGGGAAGGAAGCAAAGGTTAGAGTAGATAATAGAATGCCTGCTGATTCACCCAGTCAGAACATCATCCGAATAACGAAAGTTTTTTAAGCCCTCACGTTTTGTAGATACCTAATTTCAGCACAGGGCGTGTGTGTGTGTGTGTGTCTGTAATTCAAATGTTCGATCGAGCTGGTTTTTTTTCTACTTTTTTGCAAATAAGGTTTTGAACAATTTCCATCGACTGGTAGGGGGAGGGAGAGGGGCACAAAATGACTGTTTCCTCCATTTTGATCAAAACTGGCAGACTTTTCAAGAAAAGTGGACTATTCTGTGCATTTGCTCCCAAAGCTGGCCTATGGAGTGGTTCAGGAGGGCATCATCAGTACATTGCTAGTGTGCTCGGCCATACAAAGTAACTTTAAACGTAGGGGCCCATATTTAGGAGAGACGAAACGTTGCGCTTGTGATTCAAGAAAGGCGAATGATTGATTGATAAAGGTGGAATGCCCAGTCCTCCAGATCGTATTAGCCAGTGAATGTTCCACATAGGACGTGATACGTGAGCCTTAGCCAGGCTGGGCGAGACAAGAGTGAATCACTTTATGAAGACGATTCAGTCTCCTCAGTCAGTCTCCCAATCATCACCCCGTAGAAGAGGTGGAGCTTCTGCTGCAGAGTGGATGAAGCCGAGTATCTGAGACTTCACCTAGAAATGGTCTATTCCCTTTTTATAATGAGCGTTCCTGTACTCTCTTTTTCCATCCAAAGGGATCGTACTTAGAAACGATATTGTTATAAGAATGGAGACTCTCCTCCTGAATTCGCGTGGAGCTACACCCAAGGGACGCAGTTTGATATTTGGATTTAATGGTGGACACCAAGTTGTCATTTGCTTTCCACATCTGACAAGCACCAGATAAAGCTGTCAGAATAAAAAAGGCTCTTTCCCATCTTATGGTCAATTTGAGAGGGCTGTGGGCAAGCACGAGGCGGGCACTTATGAGCCAACCCCAGAGAGCAGATGGCACGCATGCAGAGGAACTGCGCTCTCCACATTGTTTACTCGAACTGCATGGTTTCTCAGGAGGTAGTGTGTTAGTGGTCAGGTGCTATCTCAATCGTCCTTTTGACATCCAAGCGACAAGTGCACCCATCAAGAGGGAACCTGGAGTATGGCTAGCAAAACAAAACGAGGGGGCTGCAACCTTCAGGACGAGTGGGAAACATCCTAGAGGGGCATTGGACCAGAAAGGTGACCCCAGCATTTGGCTCATGGCTTGGGCAGTGTCAAGGTGAGGTATCCGTATTAAGGCTATTAGTCTCATTATGCTTTGAATTTCCCCTGGGTCAACGCCAAGATTTGAAGCCTCAGCCAACCATAGATCTAAATTACAACACAAATTACAAAACATACACATGCTATATTCAACACATTACGCCTGAACTTTTCCCAAAGCAGTAGACATGCACTAAAGTATTACACAGACACATGTATCTGGAAAATACATCAATGGAAACGAAAGTAATCATGTTCTATCAAATATACAATCAACACAAGATGCCAGTTAGTATGTTATTTACATACATCTGATGTCTCAAGCAGGCATTTGCTGCAGCGCTGTGTTCATCAAGAATGGTGAAGCCTTCTTTTAACATGCAGTGAGTGAAAACATATTTCTGCTTAGTTAAAAATATTTACATAAATTTGAGCGCGATCAAAGTTAATAAAAAATGTAAAATTAATTGTAAGATGTCAACGATAATTAATAGTACGATAACTGGAAATGTGGATGACATAAACAATGGCATTTTAGCAAACTCCACAAAACTATAGTACTTAGTTGCCTGCAATTATTTCAATCTTCATAATTCAGCTCACTGACGCTTGTCTCCCCCCCCCCCACTTCTTCGTTGGTGGTTCCAAATAGAAGATTTTCATTACGGATGAGTTTATTTAAGAGAACAGCAAAGGAAGATGAGTGTACAGCATGAAGTGGGGAGCAAATCAATCTAACGAGGGTGTCGTTTTTCCTAAAAGTAGCTAGGGACGTAACTAAGAAGTAATAAAAATGTTTCTCTGCAGTACTATTCGTGCTTACAGAACACACAAGGCAAACATTATGGAAAAATTGATATTAATAAAATGAGACGAGCATACATGACAAACTAACCTGCTCCGAAGCCTCCTTTCTCGTCCAAATCCGGAATTTCACGTTGTTTGGTCTCAGAGGAGCTTCTCCGCTGACGAAATCACTGACCATCCAAGCGACAAGGTAAGTGGACATTGGCACTGACTCAACAAACTCGTCCCAAACCCATCCCTTCCTGTTCTGCCTACAATTGACAATAATATATCATAGAAGTTCAAATGAGACTCAGAGCACAAAATCATTATAGCTTAATATTATCCACTTACATAGGAGTAGTTTGTTGAATTGGCATGTTACTGACGGCTGACAAACTGTCCTTGTGCGCCAGACGTATCGAGAATTTGGCTTTCATTCCTGGTTCATCGAAACAAGGGAATGCTCTTCTGGCATCAGAAGGTTCAAATTGTGTAACGGCCATCCATCTAAAGTATATACAATACACAATCAAATACTATGCGTGAGAGAATGAAGGGGAATAGTTATATTGTGAGAAATATTGAGAAGTTTAGTACAAGAGTGAAACGTTGAGTGGGGAGCGAAGAAGACCTTCTAAATGAACATTCAGAGCGGAGCTAATGTAATGTGAGCACAAGAAAATGATGGAACAAAGGTAAAAGTTGGAGGACATGTCAACTGGGAGTATCGTCTACTAACTTGGTACTTATTAAACAAGGTTATCACGGTTGCGAACTTACTGAGTGGAGTATCGAAAGAAAACGCGACGAAAACATGAAGGGACCCATCTTGAGGAGAGAGGTGGGAAGGTGTCATTGGATAACTGGACCTTTACAGAAATTTGATTGTTGACCGAACCCCCAAGCAGTTTAAATCTAGCAGCGGAGATTTGAATATGGTCATGTCAGGAGTTAACACAGCACAACACTCGGTAGGGCGATTGGTAGACTCACGAAAAGATTATTTATCCTATGATTAATGAGTTATTTGAGCTAAATCTCTCACGACGAAATCGTAGAAATCTGTTTTATTAATAAAACGATTCAGGACACATTTTATTTCCACTAAATTTGGGTTACGGTAATATCTCCATTTCGACGGTTAGGTCATCATCAGTAACAAAAACAAAACGTCGATATGACAGTGTAACACTAATTTAGAAGAAACAGACGATTCTCCTAACTCCGTTTTATAATTGATTGCCCGGTTCGGGCAGGGGGATTGTAACTGGTATAGAAGAGAAGACCCTAAGCCTGAAGCCTTTTTGTCCTTCCTGGAGCAGTCTAGACCTAGTCGAAGGCCCCGTAGTTCTTGAGCTTAGCAATGTGTCTCCTCTACATCCAGGTAGCCACAGATTATAACTGAAGCCCTCTCCTCAGCCTCTGTGTATAGTCTACAAATCGTTAAACCCTGTGTAAACGATTTGAATCAACTACTTAGGTGCTAATGGACCTTAAGTCACTAGAAATTCACATCCAGGAAGTGGCACTTCACGGCTTCATCTCATCTTTTAACAGGTGTGGTCGGCATTATGAGCAGGTAATTCAGAGCAGATTAATAAATTGGCAGTCATCGTATCAGACACAATGGAAGTAAGTACAAAACCTTGCAACAGTATTGAAGGGAGAAGAGTCTCAAGTTTGGCGTTCTTCTTGTTTTCTACATATCTTGTAATTTATGGTAGAACAGTTTAACCACAAACCCCATAGCTACTAGATAAGGAATGCAATGGGGTAAAATACACTCTTGTCAGATGGGCTACAGGAGTTTGACTACACCAGCAGCAAATAAGTTGAAGAGTTAGGCAGTAACATTGGTGCTGTCGCTACCCACGATGGGATGGCGTTGAAAAGAATGAGAAAGTGTATCGAACAGCCTGAAGTAGCATCCTCTGCAATCCCATTGAGTGAGGTGCCACAGGTACCACCTACTTGGCCTTGTATCAAGAATTAATTAGATACTTGAACACACAGAAAATAATATATTTAAAAAAATGCCAGGCACGCAACTTGCTCGCGAATCAAAAGAACTGTTTTTGTCCCAAATTTGAAGTTCACTCTTTTTGAGTGTTATGAAGTACATCCTTTTGTACGTATCACTTTGACGAAACGGTTTGGCCGAAAGATGTGTTACAAATTGAATTACGTTGTCCCTCGTGTTGGTACCTGGTAGAGTTCGATGCTCTGTCCAAATAACTGCTTCGATAGTAGCCGCTCAAACTGGGCTCCAACGTGCCATTAAATGGCAAATAAATCAGATATTGGCTGTCAACCTTCAAGCTCTTGTCAAGCTTAAGGATGTAAAACTCGTTCTTAGCCACTTCGCTCTGCTCAACCACCTTGAGAGGATTAGATTCTGCATTGTCCAATCCAACTTCCTTGACCATTACACCATTTTTACCGATTGTTAGTCCTGAGGAGTGCAACACGATGCTTGTTGTTGCCTTCGTGCATGTTATCTGCAAAATGAAATGCCTTGGTAAAACGGATACGGGTCTAATCGACAATGGTATCTGACTTACTATTAAAATTCGTCACTCTTATGGAGATCTTACGGCGAAAATACATATATTGCATTGAGCAGAAAGTAATGAGTTGTAAGAAGTACAAGTAGTAGTTGGGAAAAAACAATTCTTCGTCCAGCAAATAACTGGGAAATGGAGTAAAATAATTGTGAAATTGAGTTTAGAAAGAAAATTCAGTACAAATAGAACGGCAAGCAGTTGCGAATGACTAATTCCTATCGATGTTTTGCTTTAGTACTTGAAAGTCCTCACTGTCACAATTGGAGTGTTTTATTGAACGATACTTACCTCACTAATAAAACGGCGTTAGGACTATTGTCTATTTATCTATTATATCTAACGAATTTGAGTTACCATGTTATATAAATTTCATCATCACTTAACTGGCAAGAACTCAACACTAATAAGAAATAAACCTGCGTCTCTACCCGATGCACCATCCTTATGCAGTTTATTCGTCTTCAGTTTCTATGTTTATCTTCTATACGCAAGTTTATGTTAGGAGTTGCTCATGAGATTTAGTGACAAGCGGTGGTAAAAGCTATTGACATTAATTGTGTTTTTAGTCGATAATTCGACAATTCGGGTAGTTTTGGAGCAAAAGTTTCTTCATAATTTCCAACACTGAGAGATCTCGTACAGTTCATGGGAATGATCCCAAAATGGGTCTTTCTGCAGAGGCTCTACAATCTGATGCCGAATAATAGTGTAAATTGGCAATAATAACAGTAATCTAGTAATGGCAGCAAAATATCAGAATAGTGGTGTAATGGTGGGGTAATGGTATCATGACATATTCCCTAAATTATCAGCTTATCTTTTGCTTAAAGCTGCTCATTCTCCTTAGCACGGATAGTATGCAACTGAGATGCTTGATTTCGTACATTGGTTATTAAGTGCTTTCTTTGCGACACAATGTACAGCAGAGCATACCAGTCTCTCCTGAAGATCATCTAGTGCTGAGTAGATGGTATGTAGTGTAGACCAAGTCCTATTAGTGTAGAACTAGTATGGAGAAATTTGTGAATTACTTCTTATTATCACGACTTCGTTGAACAAGTAGTGTGTAAGAATGTTGATGAAAAATGGTTATCTGGGTGCTCTTATAAGTCTACAGTCCGTTGTACAAGTATCTGGTACAAAGTAGTACTCTAACTTACAAAAACATTAATCTGAATTATTCTCAATATTCACTACTTAGTCAGTCTACTTCCTCACTTTTATCCAAACTTCCCCGTTGAATTTGAAATTCTCCAAATCAGTGATCAAGTCGAGCCTGTAGTGAGCGGGCTTCACATTACCTGGAAGCCGGTAGCCTGAAACACTCTTATCCACCCCGGTCATGCTGAAGGCTATTAGTATTCCGATCCATATCATCTAAAACAAATTAACACAGAACAACGAATTTAAAAAAAGTTGTTTACACAAACAGAAATGCAACATTGAATAAGTAATGCAGTGATTTCCAGGGAAGTTATATCATATGTAGTCCACTGTTTGGCTGAAGGTTTCTACGGACTTACAATTTTCGCGATGCAGTTATTTTCGTCCTCTCCCAGACGTAATTAACCATATTGAACTACACCAACTTTCTACCACCCAATTGTTACCGTCTACCCTCTAATATTCTTACCTTTGAAATTCTGCTGCCTGTTTAACTCTGAGGAAGTGTTGAGAACAAAGTTCTATAAATTTGCGGTGAAATGAATCGAGTTGCCAACTTTGCTGACGGGGAAACGTTTGGAGTTTCGCTTAAATTCGCTATATACAAGAGAAGGACGAGAGAGTAGTAAACAAGAGCCTTGGTAAAACCTAGTCAAATCTTATTCATAAAGTAATCGGGACAGTGCGAATCACATGATTCTTCTCATTAAATCAGTGTATTTCTTGTCCTAAGCAAAACCCTGTCATTTAGACCCTACACTTTCCCCTCAAAAGTTTCGAATCGTCCTTAGAAAATTCGATTTGGGAAAGATTCATTCTATTCAAATACCAATTGATTTGTATGTCCCTTTGTGAAGATCCAGCTAGTGGATGTACGTGGGGACAGTTTTGACCGTCCGCAGGGGTGAATTTCATTCGCGAGATTTGATGATTTTTGTCGACTAAATTGGTCAAGGAGAACCAGACCGCTCGAGAGCGAAATGTCCCGTTTCACGTCTTTACTGTCAAGCAATGACCTCTCTACATCATTTGTATGCGAAACCCCCACGCGATGGTAACCTTAACAACAGGAGAGCCGGGAGACAGATGAGGGAGCTTCGTATTCATAAGATCCCAAAAGAACGACATGGCAGATACCGTAAGGGCTTGCAAAATTGTGAATAGAACCAGTTTAGTGACCCGGTTCAAGTTGCGGCGTTGCCGGTCTCGCAAGAGAGTAGTATAACATTCGCTACGAGCCAATCAAATCAAAACAGGATCGTCGCCGGCTTCAGGTTTTAGGAAATTGGTATCGCTCGAATGACAAGAGCGGTTGAGGATAATAAATAAATAAATATAGAGTTAGGTATTAGTCCCCCCCCCCCCGTACTTTCAGTGATTTTGAATGGCTTTTAGCAACTAATCCAATCTTTTTTACTTTCCTTGCTCTACGAAGTAGGAAGGAAAGTTATGTAATCGGCTGAAATTTTTTTTTTGAGTTTTCTTCAGATCTTTACGTTTCAGACCCTCCTGAGTCCGAAAAACAGTATTCGGGGAAATGGTCTGTGTGTCTGTGAACGATTTTTAGAGAAAACCAACGTACCGAATCACCTCAAACTTGATATCTCGCCCACAGGTCACCATGGGACGCCAAAATAAGGGTATGAACAAAATCCATCGAAATTTAACTATAGTTATCATAGTGATCAAAACACCAAATATTTTTTTTCTCAAAAACGGCTCTAAAGGTTTTGATTAAATTTTTTTATATTGATAACTCTCAATAAGGCAACTATACCATAAAATGCCCATTTGTCGGAAAATGACGAGAGCAGCACAATAAATTACCAAAATTTTCGACGAAATCGATTTTAGCGCGGTTTATAGATAAGACAACCGTACCAAATCAGCTGAAACTTGATGTCTAGCCTACAGGTTACCATGGGACGCCAAATTAAGGGTATGGGCAATATCCACCGAAAGTTAACTATAGTTATCATAGTGATCAAAACACTAAATTTTGTTTCTCAAAAGTGGCTCTAACGATTTTGATTAAATTTTTTATATTGATAGCTCTCAATAAGGCAATGATACTATAAAATTCTCATTCGTGGCAAAATGACGAGAGCAGCACAATAAATTATCAAAATGTTCGACCAGAAGCGTTTTTAGCGCAGTTTTTTCCTTATAAAGTCCGCTGGAATGTTAGTAGAATGCTAAAAAAATTGGTATTGTAGTCCAATCCAATACCTAAAGGGTGGGTGTTTAAAAACGCTCGTGAGATAAATGGGGCTCACTCCAGAAATTCCTGAGTTTCAACTACCGCCGTTTCGTTTAATACCAGTACTAAAAGTTTTTACCCTATAACTCTGCAAAAGTAATTAGTATCCTTCTTCAAAAAATTTGTGTTTACAGCCTCATCATCGATTATCTGTGTACCAATCGCTCAATAATGGTCCTGCAATGAGTACGAGCAGCACAATAAAATCTGGAACTGTAAGCGCTACCGCTTCCTGCAGCCGTAAAGCGTTGCTTGACCAAGTTCAAATTAACTGAGTGATAAATGAATTGATTAAATAGAATTAGCCATGTACAAAGTGAATTGTTGTAGAGCTAAGGAAAGTTGTGTGTTGCAACGCACCAGATATTTTCACTCCGTTCATTTGAACTCGGCCAAACGTATCTCATTAAATTATGGTTGTTGAATAGGGACAGTTTTATGGCTCTTGATCGAAATTCATTGTTTCAGGAATTCAGCTATTTTCGTGAACTAAATGACAAATTACAAAACAACGCAGCGATTTAGAAAATCGAATACTAGCATCACAACTTTCCTGACTCCCATGGTCATTCGACGATTTTTATCGCTCTGCCAACCAATGTATGTTTATTACTATATATGTACTTTATTTAACCACGAGAATTTTCGTTGAAATTTCTTGGACGAAGATACCTTTAGTCGTAACAAGATTGAGAACGATTCCTGACGGTCAAGGTGGTTACAAGGGGCTTTGAACTAGAGGCAGAGATGCTTTGAAATGCTGCCCCATCTATCCAAGTGCGAACGATCCAAACGCCCACTCAACAGGTTCTGATCGAAGGAAAGACATCCAAAACCGGTTGGGATACAGCACCCAACCAACCTGCATACCCCGCTAGTTTAGTTGTATCGAAAAATATCTGAATGCAGTTTGCAAGGAATGCCGGGATTTCCACCGGAGGCGAGATAAGCAGGCCGTCCGGTATAGTAAGTAAAGTTGCGCAATTGAGAGTGGGAGGCAGTTACAGAACAACTCTCCGACGAGAGTAAACCGTGCTTTTCCCTGATTTAAAACGAGAAAATAAGGCATTTTGCAATAGACCGTTTTCATTTCTTGAAAACATTCGTAACTCTACAAATCACCCTCGAGTTCACTAGCGTGCTTTTTCCATAGTACGATTAAGCGTTATCTATATCTACGAATAAGGAAAAACTACTTAAAAATCAGTAATTAAGAGCGATGGGTACAATGGAGAGCTCATTGATTCTATGCTCATTTGGAGGGGGAGATTCAAATTTAGACAGAAAAAATGTAAAGAAAAATTGGACTAGTATACCATATTCTCAAATCTTAATTAGGCTCAGTTGCAGATAGAAAGCAAACTGAGAATAAAAGCGGCGTTTATAAATTAAAAGTTCTTGTGAATTCTGATGTGGGCAAACAGGCCGGAAATTTAGGGAAAGAAGGATTACATGGCAGGCAAGGGTGGTTCTTCTTTCGCAAATCGCCTGAACGAACCCCGCCGTTCCTTCAATTTTGATCTAATAGATAGTACATTGAATTTCTCCATTTTGGCCCCTAGGGATGCGTGTTGGATGAGCTTGAAAAATTTGAAATAATTAAAAGTAACACATAAATGCTGAAATGAGACGATTACTTGAAGTGTTCCTCTCACTCAAACCACGTCAATTGCCTATCGTCACCTAAAATCGTCAATTTTCATTGTTCTGTTGTAGTCCGGTCGTTTCGTATCGTTTAGTATTTTTCTACGTTGGATTGAATTTGATAGGTACCAATTGTGGTGTGCAAAAGAAAATAAACCGTTTGCAACGTTTTTAGTATTTAAGATGTTCTATGCATGTGACCTATTCGGTTGTGTTGTTTTTATTGACCTAACCGTATATAACGTTGCAACTCAAATTTAGTGGGAGTAGACAATCGTTCGTAAAACGTTAACGAGCAATTACTGAAATTGGTTTCCATTCAGTTCATTTTGAGTAATTCAGGTAGTTCCACATTGACCAGCAGCTAGAAGCGTTAGTAAAGTAGGTAACATATTTCTAATAACATTACTTCCTAATCTTCTCTTCTCACGATTCGTTCGGCGAAAAAAAAAATTAGCTTCAGGTTTTGCGCAATTTATTGAACACGCGACAACAAACTGTTGACATGACATGGGGATCGCCAGATAACTTAGCAAGTGGAATACGCAATACTGAGACGAAGAAGAAAACCATTTGACAAGCGAGCTCCACTTTCCCTCGCGAAGCCCTGACCTGCCGCCAGAGCGGCATGACAATGGATTTGTCACTCGAGCGCCCCTTAAAATACGTTTCCCGAATTTTAGTCATAGTCTTCGGAACGTACCGCGGCGAGAAAAGTGGCCGAGTAGAAACCTCGAATCGAAAACAAAACAAGTGAATGAATTGAGTAAGTAGAAAAAAAGACATGTACAAAGTGAATTGACGAAGAGCTAAGGAAAGTTGTGTGTTGCAACGCACCAGATATTTTTTTAAAACATTCTAGTAAGATTTCAACGGAGTTTATAAAGAAACTAGATATCAAGTTTGAGCTGATTTGGAACGGACGTTTTCTCTAAAAACCGCGCTAAAATCGATTTCGTCGAAAATTTTGATAATTTATTGTGCTGCTCTCGTCATTTTCCCACAAATGGGAATTTTATGGTATAATTATCATGTTAAGAGCTACCAATATTAAAAATGTAATCAAAATCGTTAGAGCGGTTTTTGAGAAAAAAAATATTTGTTGTTTTGATCACTATGATACCTATAGTTAACTTTCGGTGGATTTTGTCCAAACCCTTATTTTGGCGTCCCATGGTGACCTGCGGACGTGATATCAAGTTTGAGCTGGTTTGGTACGGTGGTTTTCTCTAAAAATCGTTCACAGACAAACTTTAGTGACACACACAGACCATTTTCCCAAATAGTGTTTTTCGGACTCAAACGTAAAGATCTGAAGAAAACTCAAAATTTGTCTCTAAAGCGCTAAAATCGATTTCGTCGAAAATTTTGATAATTTATTGTGCTGCTCTCGTCATTTTCCCACAAATGGGAATTTAACGGTATAATTGTCTTATTACGAGCTATCAGCATAAAAACTTAAATCAAAATCGTTAGAGCCGTTTTTGAGAAAAATAAAAATTTGGTGTTTTGAGCACTATGATAATTAGTAGTCTTCTGATGGAGGGCTGTTGCCCATGTGCCACCACACGAAGGTATGACCCTGGGGCATCCATATAATCTTGGAAGAGTTCGTAATCCGGTTTCCCACCTGATCTATTTACTCCGGTGGCAAGTTTCAAAAGGACAGATCAACTACCACGTTTCTTAGCCATCACCTTCTTCGCGAACTCTATGAAATGGCTATAGGCTTGTTTTGTAGCAGTCATTGCTACCATATCGGGTTTCTTCCAAAAATGCAAAAATCATATGCACGGCCAAAAGCGTTGTGTGGGTGGGGGTGGGGGTGTCGATTTAAGGAGGTTTATTCAATTCAGATCATGTGAAACCCTCTTCCATAGCATAAACTATTCGGTACATATCAACTTTTTCGCTCTTTTTTAAAAATATTTCACAAAACTTACAATGGTTTCGTATTTTGAATGGAGTTTGACGGCACACATTTTCACAGCTCATGAAAATTATTGTATTATTATATTAATAAATTTAGTCGTAATGCTTTTTAACACTATAGCTTCTCAATTATTTACGGTTCACATTTATTAGTTCTTCACTTTCCTTAGCCCTACGAAGTAGAGAGGAAAGCGGCGGATAAAAGAGGTTTTGAGTTTTCTTCAGATCTTTACGTTTCAAACACAACGCCATGAGAAATAAATTATGAACACGTTCGACAAAAAGCGACTTCACTGCAGTTTTTTCATCATAAATCACGCTATTATGACGAAAGCGGTAGTCAAATAAACTACATGTACGACCTGCACACCTATAATAATGGTCATAACATAAAATGAGAAATCCCCGAAGTTGAACGCACGTGTGGCTAAGATTTTTCACAGTTTTCCTTCTATAATTTCAAAACTGTGAATCCAACCACTTCAAAATCGTATTAATCGTAAATTACTTATCCACTGGTTTTAAAATGAAAGTCGTGGCATGAGTAGCAGCAGCGCGATAAACGCTGGCACATTAAGCGCTAGCAATTTTTACCTAAAAATTGAAATGTAGTCAGTAAAAAATCGATCGGGTATTTAGGTTAAGTCACGATAATCTCCGAATTGAGGGGCTGAGGAAAGTGGCGTGTTGCGTTGCACCAAGTCTTCGAATTGGCAACGAATACTTTTAAATTCATTTTAAAGTTCTTACAGCGCGCCAAGGACGACAGCTTCCTTATTGAAACAGTCGGGGTTTAGTGATGATGTGTGCTTGTGGTGAAGTGCACTTGAATTTCTATTAGAACGCACTGTACGTTTTGTCGATGGACCTCTACAGTTTGAAAGTGATTTAGCTATGGCACAAACAGGTGGGCTGCAGCTATTTTCTTTCCTTAACCCTATGAAGTAAAATGGGGGGAAAAGCTCGAACGATTTTTATTACATTTTTTGGGTCGACAATCGTACTAGACGGTAATATTCCATTATTAGAGAGAAAACGTCGAGAGCAGCGCCATATATAATTCAATATTTCGACAATACCGAGTTTAGTGGGCTTTTCCCCTTTTAAAATTCCATGTGTCCACAAAACTATGAAGAACTGTCGTTTTTTTTTACTGGCTTGTTTTACAAGTTGTTTCATTAGAGAACATTTAAAACCAACCTGTCCAAAAGCAATGTTGCTCACAGTTCCATAAAGTACCAAGTTGGAGGATTATATAACGGTCGTGAGGTAAATAGGGGCAACCCAATACATTTCCGAGTGAAATGGGTTATAAACGGGTTAGATTAGTACCTGGAGGGATACAAATGGGCAGAGGAAAGTTGATAAGTCGGACCCGATATTTTACACAGATTTCAGTATGACCCCGGACCAAGGTTTTGACCAACAACCGACCATTACAGGCACGTTATTCATCACGGGTTTTCCCTCAAACGAGATTTGGCGTCCTTGAGCATCGCGAAGCAACATCCGAAAAAAAAGAACACTTATCTACTCACCGCAGTAGCGGCGATAATTTGAATCGTCGAAAAATGCCGCTCAATAAACTGCATGTCCGAATAAAATGACACTCACAATTGTACAACAAGCGACAATACATTTGCACGGGGAGCGAGTCACGAGACTGTTTAGCGGTTTCATCGAGTTGGGAGTTGGTTATTGGCCTCCGTCAGTTCATCTACTAAAAAGGAGGGAATCGGTCTGTTTAAACAGATGCAGCCTGTTGACTCGGAAATATCGCGATGACAGTTTCCAACCGGATTTCTTTCTGAGACCCTCTTGCGCCCATAAAAGACCCGTCTCTGACGTAGGAGCCAGTTTCTTCTGTCAATGTCGTAACGAACCTTATTGTGGACTAACTGAAATTATTGCGGGAAATTAGTAATGTGCTTGCTGTAGGTAACATGGTGTTCTTTTGATCTGCCTCAATCGTTAAGTTAAGGGACGTGCAGCAGTCCCAACTCCACGCTCCTTCTGGATTTCGCTACTCTGAGCTCCACACTCATTCGCCATTTCTATTCGACTCGATTGGCAGGCCGGAGGTACAGAATTGCAGATTCTGCAAATGCAGGGATAGTAAAGCACGCCTTAAGCTCTTTGCAGGCCTCCCTACGGGATCTGAAGGATATCTTTCGTTTGGTGCCGGTGACGTCTGACTAGGAACTATTGACTCTAGGGGATGGAGCCGATAGGACACGAGCTTACTCATGAACACACGTATAACAGACTTTTCTGAGACTGCAGTGGTAGTTTCTCTCTACCATCAAACAACAAATCTGGTGGGACGCATCACACAATCTTTCTCGGCCCCACATGCATTTCACGATTTTTATAGCTATTCATTCAGTGTATAAACCCGATTGCTCAAACTGGTGGCGATAAAGGTTTCAAAATTAATTGAGCTGAAAGTGGGTGGGTTTAGGATTAGTATGACTCAATAAATATTCTTATGACAGTCATAAATGTAACAAAAACTGAATGGGTTTTATTGTGTCTTACACTACCGACTTCAGTAACCGTAACGAATTTGACTGGACTTGAACATTTTATTATCGATAAAACTTGTTAATTGCTGACGTCACGTTTGACCGATTTTTTAAAACATTTTCTGAAAAGGTAACTCCGTTTGTAAGTTATCTGAGCATTTCCTATACAAATATCTGGTGCGTTGCAACACACAACTTTCCTTAGCTCTACAACAATTCACTTTGTACATGGCTAATTCTATTTAACCAATTCATTTATCGCTCAGTTAATTTGAACTTCGTCAAACAACGCTTTACGGCAGCATGAAGCGGCTGCGAGGGTAATAACTGTTAGAACTGGTATTAAACGATTAGAACTGGCGAAACGGCGGTAGTTGAAATTCAGGAATTTCTGGAGTGAGCCCCATGTATCTCTTGAGCGTTTTTAAATACTCACCCTAAAGGTATTGGATTGGACTACAGTACCAATTTTCTTTAACATTCTACTAACATTTCAGCGGAGTTTAAAAGGAAAAAACCACGGCAAAAACGCTTTTCGTCGAAAATTTTGGTAATTTATTGTGCTGCTCTCGTCATTTTCCCACAAATGGGAATTTTATGGTATAATTATCATGTTAAGAGCTACCAATATTAACAATGTAATCAAAATCGTTAGAGCGGTTTTTGAGAAAAAAAATATTTGTTGTTTTGATCACTATGATAACTATAGTTAACTTTCGGTGGATTTTGTCCAAACCCTTATTTTGGCGTCCCATGGTGACCTGCGGACGAGATATCAAGTTTGAGCTGGTTTAGTACGGTGGTTTTCTCTAAAAATCGTTCACAGACAAACTTTAGTGACACACACAGACCATTTTCCCAAATAGTGTTTTTCGGACTCAGGAGGGTCTGAAACGTAAAGATCTGAAGAAAACTCAAAATTTTTTTTTTCAGCCGACTAAATAACTTTCCTTTCTACTTCGTAGAGCCAAGGAAAGTAAAAAGGAAGGAAAGTTCAGTAATCGGACGTAACAAAGTAGAATTTTATGTGTGGTATCAACGCGTTTCAATGGCCTCTGAGTCCGGGAAAACCCCTTTCCGGAGAAAACGGTTTGTGAATGCGATTGAGAGAAAACTGCGAAACCGAATCGGCTGAAAATTGATATTTAGCGAGTAGAAATAAAAAATAAGGGTGAGCAAAACTAACTATAGTTATCGTAGTGATCAAAACGCCTAGCATTTGTATTTGCTCAAAAACGGCTCTAAATGATTTCGATTACATCTATTGTGTAGATAGTTCCAAATGCCATGACAATACGTCAGAGTTCTCATTCGTGGAAAACGACGAGAGGAGCACAATAAATCATCTACGATTTAGAATACTAGCATTTTCAGATAAATTAGCGTGCTCGTCAAATACAACTGCTAGCTTACAACCGTTATTTTGGCGTCTCATGTTAATTTGTAGGCTGGATGTCCAATTTCGGCAGATTTGGTTCAACGTTTTCTCCCAATCGCGATCACAGACATGACACTCTCACCCGAATAAGGCGGGTCTTTTGACGAATAGAATTACGTAACTTTTGTTCTTACTCCGTAGAGCTAACGAAAGCCAAAGACGAACTCACATCAAAACCTCCCAGCGGGCGTTGTTCAGCTAACCTTCCTTTGACGCCTGTCAGACTGTTTTGAAAATTACACGCGTGTAATACGTCGATGTATGTGTATGTTCTAGACAGTAAGTCTTAAACCTGAGGCTTCGATTAGGCTCAAACGACACTTTGCTCAGCGTTGAACTGAGGGAGCACGACCAACCAAAAGATCAACGAACAAATAACGAACGATTGTGCAGTCAGTCCATTCTATCGAACATACTGCTGAGTGTGGTGCGATAAGGTACTAACGAGCTGGGCGTTCACGAGATAAGGGGACTGGTCGCAACTCAACCCACTCTGTCTATAATGACGATAAGTTGTTGGTACTTGATAAAGTAAATTTGGGAAAAATTCGTATAATTCATGATTTTTTAATTATTATTTCTGACGATTACATTCATCCTACGTGTCTTAATGATAAGAAAAATCCCCAGTTTTACTAGTGAACATGTAATCTGATCAATCTTCCTAGGTAGTAGACACTACTACCTTGTTTTATATACTGAAATCGTTTTTCGTTCAGTTTACGTGCACTTGGTAGAACTTTGTTCAACATTCTACGTAGAAGTTGCTTAGTGCTGAAAGTTCCAAAATTTCTTCTATTCACGCCTATTAGTTCCAAAATTCATTCTATTCACGCCAAGAAGTTCATTGAGTGATCATCGCTCATATAATGTCTCTGCCAATATGATTTTTTATTACAAAAAAACTAAATGAAAAAGAAAATGTTATCATTGCGGCATTGGGGGCTGTTCACATAAAAAATGTAACCAAAATTGTTAGTGTTCAATTGAGCTCATAATCTTTCTCGTAGCTTTGGCGTGCATGGTTGATCCGCAAGCTGATCTACCCAAGCCGATACGTTTCAATCGAGTGAACGGGCCCACACAAATCATTTACACTGCACAATACACTCACAATTCTTAGAAAGGTTACTGCGTGCCCAAATCGATTAATTGTGCTGCCCTTCTCATTCCACAAACAAACCTTTACACTGTTACTATATGGAAATATTATTCGCACGCAAAATTGAGGAAAATTCTTATAACCAATCATTTGGGGAGAACTAAGACTTGGCTCGTAACATTATTTTTGAATCTCTTTATTACCCTGCGGGTTCAGTATGGACTTTGAGCTGTTTCGGCAGCCGTTCAGCCTCAATCGTGTTCATAAGAGACACATTTTCTAGAAACGGGCGTTTGTGTGCATGCAGGAGACTTTTGAACGTAAAGATCTGGAGAAAACTCAACATGTTCCTTCTAAGCCGATTTCGGTGGGCGAAGTAATATGTCCACAAGAATTACTTTCCTAGAAGAGTTTTGCAACTTACGGTCGGAAAGCTGAAGTACCCGGAGTTTAACTCTTTTTTATGTACGTTTTCTTAGGTGATGTTATAAAGAAGAAAGATGTGAAGAGATTATTATGCGAATTTGCAACTTACTGTAGACGAATGTTGAGTTACCTAAAACAAGACTTGTATCCGCCCGCGCTCTGAGACCAACGAGAGACGAGTAACGAGCCGCTTGCAGCCAGATTTGCACGTACCAGTTCAGACGCCCTTTCTCCCTCTTCTTCTTCTTCTTCTCCTCCTCTTTGGACTTCCCCCTCCACCACCTTTCTCTCCAAGACGTCGGCAATCACCCCGCCGCCTTCACACCTCCCTTCGGCTCCTGAGGTTGTGATTTCCTGCCGGAATGTTCGCCGCCGCTCAATTTCCTGATCAGCGTTTTGCAGGGGAAACGAGAGTCAAATCGAATGAGTTCCGTTCGCGGTTGACAACAAACAGTTCGTCTATTCTCCGCTAAATCTTTATCGAGGGATTTAAAGAGTTGGGCGTACTGGAGGCAACCCCTTCGAGTTCGTTTCGACGTCGTCAGCCTCTGAAATCCCAGCGAATGACAAGACTCACACGACAGATGTGACGAATCTCTGTGGGCTGATGATCCTGCGATCGCAAACACTTCCAGCCTGTTCAGCCTTATTTTCGTAATTTTTTTAAGATCGCGAATGTCATTCTAGGTACCGGGAAACTACACCACAATGTCAAAATTGGCGAGGGATTGGAGGAAGCCAATTCTTTTGCCAGCTCTAATATAGATAATGTTTAACGGATTTCTGAGCGGATTTACTGGAAATCAGAGGGCGAACCATACTCTCAGACTTGGTTCGTCTAAGGCACTTATGGGACTCCTGCCTCATTGTGCATCATCTGATTTTTTGAACTCTGCAGGAGCGAGGCATTCCGAATGCTGTATTTCAGGACCAACACTTAAGATAATCCCCAGCCTTGTGATATTGACAAAGAAGGACCTAAAGCAGGGAGTGGGAATTATTACAGGCCACTGCCAAATGAACAAATATATGTACGTTAAGGATCTAAGCGACACCCCCCCCCCCTTTATAGGTGGCGGATAATAAATGAGGACCATGACTTGGCTCAGTGCAAGCGACTTGACAGGGTGTGATTGTTTTTCTTTCTTATACAACTTCCCCAAGGATAAACATTAAAGAAAATTCTTGCAGGAGGTACCTGGTGGTCCTCAGGAAGCTGGATATAGTCCAGTGAGACATTAAAACTGGTAGTATAGAGCTTCCGACGGCAGTCTCGAAAGGTAAGGCTACTTTTATTAAGATAAGTGAAAAAACAAGATTTCAGCTTTGAAATGAACGTTAAGAAATAAAAACGCCTGTGGTGGGATTTATTGCTCAAAATATGGCACTCCTCGAAAGAAAAATAAGTTAGAAACACGGAAAAAAGGTTTCTAAAATTAAAAAAAGGTGTCAGATGTTAAGGGCCAACACGAGCAGGATCCCCCCCAAAGTGGTCCAAATTACTTTATGATAATATAAAACTTTCATTCGTTGGAAATCCATGAGAGCTACGCAAAAAGTTATCAATGATTACGTGGACAAGCAATTTTAGTGCAGTTTTTTTACTTTTTTATACCCAAAGGGAAAGGAAAGTATTGTAATTGAATATAAAAAAAAGTTGGGTTTTCTTCAGATCTTTACGTTTTGAGGCCTACTGAGTCTAAAAAACGTAATTTCGGCGCGTGGTCCGTGTGTGTGAGTGTACACATGCCATTACCGTCAAATTTGGTCAGATCTGTTTCTTTATTTCATGACTGTACCTAAACCCTCGACGAGGGTTATATCAGTCATAGAAGTTGCGGTTTCGCTAATATGCAAGAGGCCGGCCCCTGCAGCATCCACCGAACTCAGACCTGTGGAGGTACGGCAGGTATGTGGTCGTTAGCCAGTCTCACCGTAGAGAGCTGTTGCCCGTGTGTTAGCGCGCGGAGGTGACCACCTGAGGAATCCCGTACCATCTGGGAGTAGTTCTTAATCTGGTTCCCTACCTGATCTTACTGTTTACTTGGGTGGCAAGTTTCAAAAGGACTGATCAACTATAACCACGTTTCTTAGCCATTACCTTCTTTGCGAACTTTGCAAAATGGTTATAGGCTTCCTTTGTAACAGTCAAAGCTGCTAAGTTCGTTGCCCTCTCAACAACCGTCGCTCACTGTTGGCAGAAACTACAGTGGAGCAGCACATGGTTTCTTGTTCCCTCCGCACTGGAGGCACAAGACGTGCATAATGGAGAGTCTTTCAGAGAAAAGAAGTGGAGCAGCGCATTGAAGTCACCATGTCCGTGAGGAACTGAAACAGTCAGTGGTCTGGCTCAACCCATTTTCTAGAAAAGACGTTCACGGATGTTGGGGAAGAACTCATACGTATCCACGTCCCTTTGACGAGGATTCCCATCTCGCTTGCCATTTCTCTAGAGCCCATTCATCGATGGCGGCAAGTTTCTGTTCTGTGGTGAGATCCATACGGAGTTCAGCCCAAGCGGAGAAGCTCCGTTTCACTCTCCACTTGTCAACCATGCACTCAACAGCCAAATCAACTGGTAACTGACCAGTGATCACCTGGAGGGCTTCCGTTGATACACTCTTGTAGGCCTTGGTGATCCACATGGGCGCAGCTCTCTGGGATTGGGCCAATACTCTCTTTTGATTGACTGTTAGTTTGCTACCCCAGACAACGGGGCAGTAGCCAATCACACCTAAATAGATGGCCTTATACATGAGGATGGTGTCGTGGTAACACACACCCCAAGTGGCCTTAGTAATGGCACGCAGTGAGGCAAACCTTGCAATGGTAGTGCCTTTAAGGGACTGGAGGTGTTGGTTGAAACCCCACCTCTCACCTATATTCACTCCTAAATACTTGACGTGCTTTTCAAGAAGAAGCCTGTGGCCGCCAAAGCGTATTGTGGGTGGATTATTCACTTTCCCCTTCAAGAGGATTAGCTGGGGTTTTTCCTCAGCCACCTGCATCTTGGCGTGCTCGCACCACTGGCTGACAGTGCGAGGAGCACGTGGTGGGTTTTTCTTCAATTTGGCGGACTGACTCTGCAAAGATCAGCACAGTCAGAGTCATCCACATAGGCGTGCGGTTCGCAGTCAGTCTCCATGAGTTTCCTGAAGACCTTCGAAGAAGGCATTCAGAGTGCTGGTCCTAGGACCGAGCCCTGTGGGCACCCCTTCTCAATCTTTCTGCGGACGGAGACATGCCTACTTTCGATCGTAGCAGTTCTGTCTGTCAGGTAGCTTCTGACGAGCGAGTACAGGTTGCGGGGGATTCCCCTACCTTTCAGCTCATTAAGGAGCGCTGGCCGCAAGGTTGTCAAACGCTCCTCTGGTGTCAATCAGAACTGCTACAACGTACTTAGCCGGTGCCAGCAAGGAAACACGCCGAATCTCGACAATGACATCCTGCGTGGACCTTCCTTTGGTACACCCGTATTGCCTGCCTGTGAGGTTGCGGCCAAAGACTCCTTCGAGGGACTGCAACATCAAGATTTCTAGTGTTTTGCCTAATATGGAAAGAAGGCTGAGTGGTCTCCATGATCGCGGGTCTGACTGATTGCGGTCGCCTCCCTTTTGAAGAGTGACAACACGCGCAGTCTTCCACTGAGTGGGGAACTGTCCGACCAGCAGACAGTCATTATATTTATATTTATATCGTTCGCTCAGCCTTCCTTAGCATATTGCTTTCTATTTTATCTGGCCCAGGAGATTTGTTGGGCTTTAAGGTCGCAAGGGCCCTGCCGAGGTCGCCTGTTGTCCACAGTGGGATGTCGGGCTCGTTCGGAGGGTCCATGATCAGCTCCCTTGCTGCCCTCTGGGCTTCAGTGTCTCGAGCTACTGGGCTTCAGTGTCAATGCTACTCTACACATACTTACCATCACAAATCTGTGACCTTAGGTAGGTCTGGTGGGTGTTCTCTGCTGATGGCAAGTCGGTTTAGATTCAATGCTACTCTACACATACTTACCATCACAAATCTGTGACCTTAGGTAGGTCTGGTGGGTGTTCTCTGCTGATGGCAAGTCGGTTTAGATTTGAGTTTTCAACTTCCAAAACATGAAGCCGGGGCTGCCATCTAGATTTCTAACCCTCCAATGTTTTGTTATTATACAATTATTACATATTATTAATGGCACCTGGAACCCGACGTGAAGGTAAAAATAATAACTCCGTGGAAAAAAGCATGCCGATTTCAATAAAATAATTAGAGAAAATGACTGGAACGCAATTTGAAAAGTGCTGCGATAGATTACACTACGGTTTATTATTCTGTTGCACAGCATGATTCTTACTGGGCAATAACGAGTTATTGTTTCTCCCACGACTGCGTTCACGTCTACCCATGCCTCCCGTTTCACTCCTGCTGGTCGTGCCAATTGCCTATCTTCGCCTAGAAATACGTCAATTCTCGTTGTTCCGTTGTAGTTAGGTCACGTTTCGTGTCGTTTAATAGTATTTTTCGATGCTGAGTGTGTTCGGACGTGTTCTATATTGTCGTTTGCGCATGAGTTACCGTTCTGCCGATCGGTCTTGTAGCATTTTCTCAAACTTTGTTGTGTTTGTTACACTCGGAAGTCTACACACAGTAACGATCAGTAGAAAATTCAATTTTTTTGTTCAGCCGATTGCAATGTTATCTTCGTAGGGCTGAGGCACGTATAAACATAAAAAGCGAAGATTCGTGAAGTACCTTTTTTGACGTACTTCGGTCGAAAGTTCGCTTGGACGTGTTAATATCGTTGAAGAAATGTGAATAACCGATAAAATATCAATAATCGGTTCTCTCTTAGCACCAGGGTGTGGGTAAAGTTCTTTTACTCACCGCCAGCACAGGAAAACCTCAGAAAAAAGCGAAATGACGAGCCACTGAGTGACTGAGTTAGGTTTGACGAAAGGTTTCGCGACGTCGCAAAATTTCCTTGTGCATCGTTTAGAACGATGAGCGAGTGGAAGGTTCACGACGCGCCGACTGTAATTTGTCCCGTGCTTTGGCGCTTGAGACTACTCGTCAATGAGCAGTTCGGTTGACGAGGTGACTGGGACAACTTCATCCCCAGGGCGTCCTACTTTGCCGCCTAATTCTAGAAGAAACGTTAGATTCGACGGAATTCGTTAATGAGACCTCGTTAAAGCTCAACTAATCGTCTACCTTTTGTTTGACGGGTTCTCTGCTGGCCCGCTTTACTTACAACTTCAATCACAGCCGATTGACACAATTTATCCGACGATCCGAAGATACTCCGATTTCAATTAAGTAGGACGATCTATTCGACGAATAGTACAGGTGAGCTCACTCAACTTTCAATTTGCTAAGCTTTGTCTCGCTTTGGGTTGAGGTTAGTAAAACGTGCAGTCAGCGGGAGAACATGCAACACATAAATCACAAACGGCGAAGAAAGCTATAATGAACAATTTCATCTTTGTCCTAAGAATAAATAATAATAAATAGGTACCTAAAAGTTAACAAAGAATGGGCGCAGACGCCAGTTGATAAGTAAGTCACTAACAACGTTAATACACAAAGCAGCAATCAGTTCAATTAAATATATGGACGGAATTACGCGTTCTATAAACAATAAACTAAATAGCAACCGCCCTCGATGGATATGAGAAGTGAAGTTGAAGGGAAGATCTCTGGACAACCTTTTGACTAGAAATCAATTTTGAAAAGCTTTCAACTTGAGGTTCTCCAGACGATTTCAACGCAGGAAGACGTTGAGTTAAGAGCTCCACCTCGTTGAAACCTCAACGGCAATTGACAGGATGATGGTCCTGAAGCAACCTACGCGTTGCCACTGAAGAGATGGATGAAAGCAATTGAAATGAAGCATAACTCCGCTTCTAAGGCGGACAGACAACACCGCGTTTCTTTACGAGGACCTCCCTGAGTTTTCACGACGAGCTGATTGCATCTTCTGGAGCCAGGATTTCGTCTCTTCAGAGTTCTTTGCCAACCAATCGATGTTGTTTTCGGCCGTTTGGACCAGAGTGCTGGTGCCGTAGTTGCTTTTAAATTCGTCGAAATCGGACGACAGCAGCTCTTTCAACTGGAACACACAAAGAGTGTATTTAATAAAGACCCAGCAGTAGTTTGTTATTTCAGCAGCGACGAATCAAATCTGTTTTCATTCAGTTTAAATGCACTTGATTAATTCAAGTGGAATGTAGCTTAACGTATTACACAAGAGCTGTTTAGTACTCAAAGCTGACACACTAAGCAAGCTTATAACCGTTTCGATCTGTTTGCGAAGAAAGTTAACACGCCACTCAAGTAAATAGATAGATTGGGTTTTAAGGAACCGTCATTTCGATAAGGGAACAGGTATGTTTCCGCGTGTATACAGAGATGTGTTTCAGGAAAAATGAGAAAACCTGCATACAATGATACAATGATCTAGCTTGCATCATTTCCCCCCCCCCTCCCCCCTCCACCAAGACGTTCACGGTGTCATGAACCATGTCTCTCGAGGTTGACCCAGAACCAACTCATCCTCTGCTGGTAGTTTACAGGCTGTCTTCTTGAATTGGGGAGGGGGAGAGTTAACATACCTGCTTGGTGAGTCTGTCTATCGGGGGTTATCGGGGGGGGGGGGGGAAGGAGGTCATGCACCTCCAGGGAAACCCACTGGAGGTGAAGGGAGAAGAATGTAAGGTTCGTCTTAAATAGTCTGTTGATTGTCGATTCCAAGTCTTTTCGTGTATTATTCATTATGAATAATAACCCTATGTTTTCGGTCTGGAAACATTTTTTACAACTCCCCCTCAAACTTTGATACTTTACGTTTCATGACATGGGGATTCCAAATGTACAATGTCCATCTGCCACACGCCATTCGTTGTGTCTAAAAAATCCATTCTGTCGCACGAAAATCCCATTTGGTATCTAGTTGTGCCCTCCATCTCGGCAATCCGATTGGACGAAGCCCATGGTTGTTATGGACAAAAAATAGTTTAACAAATTAACAAAACGCAGTATAATCGCAAATACGCCGTGTTTCGTATCGTTTTCAAGGTTATTTTACATCCTGGGTCGAATGGAATGAGTATTGGACGTGTACAACTGCGAATAGTGAAATTGCAGTAATTATAGTGAGTCAAAGTCTACTAATTGAAAAACTCCCTCCCTCCCGTCACGTCAAAACCACCCGCCACCACTACTCACATCGTCGTGCCAATTGCCTAGAGGTGCTTACGGGAGCCTGGCGCCGGGGGAATATTTAGTTTTCGTAGTTCCATTGTAGTCAGGTCATGTTGCGTATGGTTTACTAGTATTTTTCGATGCTGAATCGAATGGGATGGGTCTCGGAGTAGTAATACTAGGTCAAGCTGTTCATGAGAACAATAAACCGTTTAATAATTTGCAGGGTTTTTGTACGGGGTGGTCTGCAAATCCATCAGTTGGTTGTTTTCGTTTGTGTAGTGTTTGGAGGGGTGTACATATGGTGTCGCATTTTGTGTTGATTTGTTCATTTATTATCTGTCCATTGAAGTTTTTTTGTTATAAATTTCCATGTTTTCTAATATGTTCAGTTTTCGTCCTTTGTACTGTTTATGTAGTATGGTGGCGCAGACCTGAATTTTGGTAGGTTCATTAGGTAGGTCCAGTTATCTTGAGGTGGTTGGTAAAGTTTGAGTCATCTTTGTTCCTACTAAGAACTAAACCAATTTCTTTAGATTGACTGTGGGATTGCTACGTTACTTACACGTTACAGTGTCATTTACGCATGGTTATTAACTGCGAGTGTTGCACAGTTCACCGCTAGCAGGTGCCTCATATCTTCTACGGAAGTCAATAGGTCATTGCTGGGAGCACGCCTGGTGTTTTCAACACTCACGCATAAAGTTACAACTCACAAAGCTACTAACTACTTCTCGTTTGCGGAGCTCGCCTCTGGGACGAAAACAAGAAGCATAGTTTGATTCACCCCCACTTCGAGAACGAATAACTGGGAGCAGATCGAGCCGTGACGAAACAATTGTCTTACCACCTAGTTTTCTCTTCACGAAAAATGGCTTCATTGGGTGCCAAAAATTAGAGTGGCCCCACGAATTGGATAGAACCTAATTAAATAGTTTTAAAAGTAGTAGAAAGGTATTTTCTTTTTTGTGTGATTAGTGAATCCTGTTTATTCCTAAACGGGCAACTCTTTGTTTCTGATTTTCTGTTTCAAGTTAAATAACGTTGCTTCTGTTCTCCTTTATCTGATATCACAGTAAATAAAACACGCTTCTCTCGTCGGCGCTACATCCGTGTAAACAAGTTTTTCATTTGAAAATTGAATTGCTCGAACTAACCCATCCCACTTCACGGAGTTTTTTTTTCTCACTTACTACAGTAAAAAAGTGCAAGGTTTTTACAAAATATTTGTTCGCGTTATCGGTCGAATGAAGGAAGAAAATACCTGGGCATGTGGATGTGAGAAAACGGAAAACCAAGTATTATAACGTTTTGATAGATTGAGACTTAGCCAGTAAACGATACGTGCGTTATCCGAACACTTGAGTGGTTCATGGGGGGGGGGGGGGGGGGCTGGCTCAGACATAACAACCAGAGTTCTCGTGGGCTAATACTACGGATACAAACTCACCTTAGCAAGCTGCTTTTCGTTGTTAACTTCTACGGCTACGTGCTCCAATAGTTTCTTCCATTTCATGCTTCGTCTAGAACAAACATAAATAATTCATGAAGAGATCTATTAACTATTAAAGTTCCTTGCTAGAACTGTGCACCTGGGCTGATTCATCTGTCACTCACCACGTGATAGTTCAATTAGAGACATTCAGTCCGCAATTTCGAAAACTCGCCCAACCGTCCTCACCGTTAAAGATGGTTAAGGCGGCACATAATTCAGCTAAGCCACTCAGGTCACACATTGGGCCTACTGTGCCGATGTCCCTTATATAATAAAAGAAGTCGTACATGTCGACGCTGAGGATGTCTTTGCCGTAGACTTCACTATGTTTTGGGGGTTCAATGAACACCTGGGAAAAGTATTTGCAGCTCTTGGCTGCTAAGACAGGGCACTCGCATAGGGTTTGCTCTGCCATTGTGTTCTCCTTGTCACACAATCTGCATTCACCTGCCTCTATGTCCATCTTGCTGAGGCAGGGGTGAGGAAGCTAGGAAACCCCACAGGGTTTCCTCCTGATTTAGGAGACTTTTCGTCGCTGTTGTGTGAGGCTTGGGTCCAATGCCCTTTTTTGCAACGCAGTCTCCCTTTTCATTGCCCCAAGCCCTCTATGAGAGGGTGTCAAAATAAGGGAAAGCCGATTATAGGCCTCGAGTCGTTTGGGCGCCTGAAGACATTACCATGTCAGCCTGGATCTGAAGGTGTAGGCCGAGAAGGAGAGGTGAGATATTCGATAGGGCTTCTACTGTAGCAGTAGGTCAAGTGATCATTTCCTCTGTCATTAGTATTTTTACTTATTAGTGTGCTCCGACTGTCCCTTTAGGGTCCTGCTACCTCCAGTCCTAATACTCTACTGACCATATTAAATATGTATATTGAATGCCACACTAGATGGGTGGGGTAGGATTTAGCTGCTCAGGAAAAAAATGCAAAGGTCACGCAAAGGCATTTATTATGAGTATGTGTTGGGCCGAAGAGAATGAATACGCATAGGAGGCGAACGAATTGCTGGTGAACAACGCTCCACGAAGGAAAATACACGAGGTTTATGCTATAGTTGTGTCAAGTGCTCTTCATAGGGCACAGTATTCATGCGGTAGGTGAACCAAAGCTCAGCGAAGGCAAATCAATTAATGTTATGCGACTGGAAAACCAGAGGCTCGGAAAAGGAGGAAGTCAGTTGCCTATCGGGCTGGTGGATGGGGCTCTTGCTTACCTCAACACCCCGTTACTGTGGACAGGATTACTTTTGTTGTTGACGTAACGGTGATACAATTTAGTGAAATGGACAAGAGCTCATCAACTACGCAACAGCGGCACAACAAAACACTAAATTACACGACTCTAACCTCTTGAAGTGGTGGCTATCCGACACGAGGGCTGACAGCAACATTTCTGGGTCCTTCTTGGCCAGAGCTTTGAACATGACGGACGTCTTTTTGTAGCCTGGTCCTCCTTTGCTGGGCTCCAAGGTCCACTTCAAGTACCTGCAAGTTGAAAAATGATCGCGGTTTAAGGCACATTGTTGTAGCTCCATTAGAATTACAAGAAGAATGCTGTGATGAAGTTAGGCAAAAAAACGGCAATAGTTAGAATTCCTGACTTTCGAGGGAGACATTCTAAGTGCAAACTAGTGGCGTTTGACGCTACGGAATTTATTAGATTTCCCCTATTTATGTCACAACATTGAGTAACCATTGTATAGGCTTTTTTTTTTTTTTTTTTTTTTTTATCGTTCGCCGGTTGGTGGCAAAAGTGCCATTTCCCTCCGTGCAGCCCAATACATATAACTTTCTTTCTTCCATCTTGAGGAATCGTCATTTATTGGTCGTAATTGTGTAAGCTTTGGGCACGCTTCTAAGTGCCCAGCGTCCATTTCCACCTGCATATCACAAAGGGGACACACAGGCGAGTCGGCAACTCCAATACGGTGTAAATGGCTCTGAAGAAAGTCGTGGCCTGTAGCCATGGAAAAATTCGCAACGAAATCCTTTCGTGGTAATCCTGGTGGTATTGGCTCTTTCACGAGTTGAGCCCACTTTTTCCCAGCTGCTTGGTCCCGTGTCCTCTGTAGTCACTTATCCTTAACTTTATGACGCGCATCATTTATGGCTTGGCTTAGGGTAACGGGTTCCGATAAGGTAGCAGGTTGGTTGCTGCCCTGCTTTGCCAATCTGTCTGCTCTCTCGTTGCCAGGGACCCCACAATGTGAAGGGATCCATTGAAGGGTTAACTCCCAACCAGCAGCGATAAGCGCTCCAATAGCTCTCCTTGTGGTGCGCATGAAAGCGTCCGGTGCTGGGTCGCTTGAGCAGAGAGCTATTATTGCGGCCTGGGAGTCCACGAAAATCACTGCTCTTCTTTCTGCTGTTTCGAGGGTTGCCAGGCACCCCACCGCCTCATGAATAGCTCTCAATTCAGCATCATAATTAGACGCTAGCCTGCCCAATGCTAATGAACCCTCGAAGTGGCCTGGAGAGCAGTATCCTGCGCCAGACTTTCCTGCTGCCCTGTCAGATGAACCGTCCGTGTAGATATGTATCCAAAACTCGGCGGGATAGAGTTCCCTAACTGTTTTGAGAGAGTGAGCAAGCAGCTCTGGAACGGTTAAATTTCCCTTATTAGCAGGCAGTCCTATTGACAAGTTGTACTTTGGAGCAGGCAACTGGAGGTCAGCCAATGTGTTGCCAGAGAGAGGCTCGGGATTCGGCCAGTCGAGAGCGTACTTTCCGCGGATAGCCGCTGCCGAGGTAAGCAAAGTGGGCTGGGTTTTTGCATCACACTGTCAAGATGATTTTTTGGAAATATTCGTGTTAACAATTGTGGAATTGTAAGGAAAGCACTTGAATTTTGTCAAAGATTCGACAATACTTATAATTTCTCGGGGCATCCTTAAATATTTGATCACTGTTGTTAAATCGCCTTTGTATAAGTAACTTAGCGGATTGAGGAGGCTCTCGTAGGGATCACCAAGAGAAGCTTGAATAACGAGGTTGGCAAGTGGGAGAAGAAGTGCAGGGCTGCCTATTGGCGAAATGTACCTGGCCAAAGGCAGTCAAGGTTATTTATTATACTCTCCAGAGACCGATCAAGAGAAGTCCTCAGTCTGGCGAGAGAAAGTATGCCACAGGCAGGGCTGGAGTCCACGGAGCGTGTACTGTGTACTTGTGGGGTGCTGGCTGTGGCGTGCTTAGGGTGCCTCTGCTGCTGCCCATGGCGAGAATAGTGGAGGACGTATTGGGGAGGTCGCATCAGGAAACACTAGCTCCATGGGACGAGAGAACGTGAGGCTGCGCATGGACACCACATAATCCCCAGAGCCCATCAAAGGCCGCAGCGGGAATTTCCTCGGTTGCCACCATTATTTTGTGCGAATGCTAGCGCCATATGAGCGGGATGTATTAGGGGTTAAAATGTCACTACTTCGACATTTTTATAATTAATTTTGCTCTGGTCGTTTTTGGCACGTATGAACACTATGTAGTTCCTTTAAATCGTTTGGCTGTCAACGAAAAAATGTAGTCAAAATCATTAGGCTTTTTTATGAAAAAAAAAAAGAAAAAAATATTTGGTCGACATGGCTATCGCTATGACAACGATAGTTCTGAACCGATTTGGCTTGGCACACCATTAATCCAGTCAATTAAGGCAAATATCAAATTTAAGCTGATTTGGTTCAGCTGTTCTGTCGCTTTTTTTCTTTTTAAAAAGTTTTTACAAAAATGAGTTTTTTAGCGTATTTGATAACTTTCTTAATATAACTCCTTTCTACTTCGTAGAGCAGAGGAATGTAAAAATTGGAAACACTGCTTGGACTTTAGAGAAATTGAACGAATTCTTAAGCTGAAGTAATACTAAAAAATGAAGAAAAAAAATCCCCCTCACATTATTATTTCGAGGGGAATGTTATTATGAGTATGGCATGCCTAATTAGGTGTTCGTTTTGACTGAGTGGGAACTAAGTCTGTCATTGACCTTCGGACCAACGAGAGAAAATCGTTTTCCGGGGGCCGACTAACGGGAGAGGAAAATATTTTATGTGCTCACTTGGATAAAAGGGCGTCGTCCTTGGTACAGGCAAGAGCTTTGAGTAAATCCTTCTTCTCCTTGACTTCTGTCGCTGTCGCGAATCGACTGTTGACCAATTGCCATGTTTTGTTGTCACCTTCGGCAACGCCGTAGCAGTAAACGGAGTATCGAACGTCTTCTGGAACCCTGAAAAAACGACATTTTAGTTAGATGTTTTTGCATTTTCAGCTGAAGACTATTTAAGACAGTGGAGCTGACGGTGTTATTGTAATGTGAACTGATGGAACTGAAACTTAGAGACTGGTAGAAGTAGGGCGTCATCTTGCAATACCGAAGAGAAGAGACATTAGGTTCTGCCACACACTCTCTCTCTCTCTCTCTCTCTCTCTCTCTCTCGCCCGCTACAAAGTCCATAAATTCATAAAACGCAGAAACTTTAAAAAATATGATCAAAAATCAATCGAAAAAGATGTTGAGAACTTCGATTTCTGTGCAATCGAACTCGAACGAAGTAAATGAGAAAGTAGCTCTAGCGTCAAACTTTTTAAGCTTATTGATGGGCAAGCACTTTCCACTACGAGAAGTCCGTGTGACCAAAGCACCTGCACCATGGATAACGCCAGAGATTTAAAAAACTATGGGTTGAAAGGAACAAATGCTTACAAGCAAGTCGACGGACAAGACGTGCAGAAGATGAGGCGGCTTATAGAAAGATAAGGAATAGAGTGAAAAATGCTGTGCGAAACGCTCGCTTCAAATTTACCAAGACTCAGCTCCAGGGTGTGAAGGACCCAAGCAAGTTTTGGAAAATCATAAAGCAGCAAGGCATTGGGAAACAGAAAATTTCGTAGGAAGAAAGCCCTAATATCGATCTAGAAGAACTCAACAATTACTTTTGCAAATTAGGAACTCAGCAGACAATTGACTCCTCCTTAATATCATACTACAAAAATTAAGCATCAAAAAACATTCCTACGTTTCAGTTTCGGCCAATCACTTCTGGAGAAGTGAAAAAAGTAATCAAAGAAATATCATCGAACGCTTTGGGACCTGATGATATTTCATCATTTTAATAAAAAATAATCTCAGATAAGGTTGCTGATATTCTGGTACACATTTTCAATTTTTCAATAGAACAAAATATGTATCTACAGCAATGGAACACACAGACTTTAGACCAATCACACTAATAAGCGTCCTTGCAAAAATTTTTGATAAAGTCGTGTTTGAGCAATTCTCAGAGTTTGTAGAGGAGAATAACGCACTAGATATGTATCAATCTGGCTGCAGGAAAAATTACAGCACTCAGACTGCACTCATTAAAGTGACGGACGACATAAGGAAAAGCAAACTGACAGTTTTTGTCAGCCTAGATCTCAGCCACGCTTTCAACAGCCTGGATCATGAACTAGCACTAGCCATTCTCAGACAAATGGCTGTCAGGATTCCGCTCTCTTATGGTTCCGAACCTTACCTGACTGGACGCAACAGTGCGTAAAAAGAAGCTCTGGACAGGTGTCTTCCTGGGCAAAGTTAGAAAGAGGAACTCCACAAGGAACGACTTTTTCAGCTCTGATTTTCTGCCTATACATCAACAAACTTTCAGATGCAATCTCAACATGCAGCAGAATTATATACGCAGATGATCTCAGCATTCACTTAACCTGCAAACCAGAAGATCTCATTGACGCGGTAGAGATGGTCAACCAAGATTTGAAAAATCTGTCGGATTGGTTCACTAAGCACGGCCTAGTTCTGAACCCTAAAAAATGCCGCAGCATGATAATAGCACATGCCAGGCTACGCGCAAAACTTCCTCTGAGCGATTTACCAAATTTGACGATAAACGACAACAAAATAGAATATGTTACACATACATTCAGAAATCTGCTGATGTGTAAATCCATCAATGTAAAAAAAAGTATTGTTTAGAACCTTAATTATGCCTCATTTTATGTACAGTGTATCGGTTATGTGTGATCTCAACACAACCTGTCGCGTCAAGATGCAGACCCTTAAATAGTTCCATCAGATATATTTTAAATCTGAAATATGATGAAAAAGTTCGTGATAAATTTAAAAAACAACAAATTCTCAAAATTAATGAATTAATACAATACTCTATGTTAGCAATCATGTTCAAAATTACTACAACTAAACAACCACCATATCTCGCGCGACAATATTTGAAATTTTCACAAATTCATATTTTAGAAACCAGCAACAAGTTCTTAAATTACCTACCGTTTACCACAATGCCGTACCACTGTCTATAGATCATCATTCATCTCACAAAGCATATCATACTACAATGGACTCTCATCAGAACTAAAACAACTAAAAAGTCATACTTCCACGACTTTCAAGAAACGTGTGACAGAATCTTTGCTATCCCTTTACTAAATTCCTCTAAACTCTCTAAAATCATGACATAACAGGCTATTTAACTTATGTGAATTATAGTATATATGAATTTTGTTCGTGAAGAAAATAATATTTAAAATAATAATAATAATAAAAACAAATAAATGAAAAAAAAAACAATTAAATAATGAAACGGATATGTTGTTGTTGTAGTAGAAAACTAGCTAATAAGAAGAAACGAAAACTGTTGACGCATTTGTACTTATCATGTTAAATTTTAAAATTTCTGGTTAGGTGTAAGAATGGTAGAGTACGACGAAATCTCGCCAGATGTATTAATAAAGCCGTGATTCATTCATGCATTCTCTCTATCTCTCTCTCTCTCTCTCTCTCTCTCTCTCTCTCTCTCTCTCTCTCTCTCTCTCTCTCTCTCTCTCTCTCTCTCTCTCACTCACTTCTTTTTTTATTTTTTTACAGCCGCTTGCATAATATTCTTTTGTCTTTGTAAGGAAAGTAAATATTTGTTATTGGCAGCACACATCTCCACTAAGTAAATTCGTACTGGCTCTGTATCTTCAGCCCATTTCTGCGGAAACATGTAGTAGAAACTTGATGTAAGTACTAGTAACCTGAAAGCACCCCATAAGGTGGATCCAAATCGTTACAGTTTTTAAGAAAATTAGAAAAACGATCATCTTCGGCAAATCCTATGGCCAATTTTCGTTCAGTCATAGAAATAGACAGTGTCGGATAGACAACGAAATAATTGTGAAGAACTAAATGTTGGTATACAGGTTGCTAGAAGACACTCTTAAGTTGAATACAATTTTTGGTCCACTTTGGTTGTTATTTCTGTTCAACTTACCGTCACAGTAACATTTAACCGCGATTTGCATTGGGAGGGGGTGGGGGTGGGGGGCAAAATGTACCAAAAAGATGGTTTTTAGTAAGGGCTAGTCAGTACCTAACTTTTCTTAAGAAATTGAATATATTGAATGCCTTCAACTAGTGTTTCAAAAACTTGCCTGAACTTCCTCAACGTGACGAAGCGCCTTCGAGCAACAATTTGTTTGTTGTATTGCAGGTGAATGTTTAGAAAGATGTACGCAAAGGATTCGCAAGCAGGGAACTCACGAATGGCTCATCGATTGTCGTTTGTTAGACACAAAGGGCTCTTCAACGAAGGAAATTAGAGGTGGATGCGCAATGCCGCATCGTCGGTTCGACGTTTGTCTTAAATAGTTTTCTGAACTCTAGCTGTGGCTAATCTGTGGTTGATTCTATTTCTACTCTAAGTGAAGTTCCTAGTATCCCATGACAATATTATTTATATCTGCTTAGAACCGACCCGTCACGATTATGTCAAATAACTAAAATTGAACATAAATGGTTGATCGACTACTAAAGCAAAAACTTACTTGTTTTTAGGATCAGCTGTCCATTTTTTAAAGTATCCATCAGCCATTTTGCGGCAAGACGGAACCCCGGTTTCGCAGGACAACGACACAAGTTCTTTGCGATGAGGGTCGTCCTCCTCGAGACGGGACATTCCAGCAGTTAGAATCTCGTTCAAGAACTCCTGCAAGGAAAAAGAAAACGAGTTAGCAATTGGAACCAATTGTTTCGACTGAGTTTTTTTTCACGGGGTTCAATGCGAACGATAGTAAAAGAACTTCTCACCGTGAACATATTTTCGAGCTCCGTTCCCTTGAAAAGCGACAGCGTTTTATGAGCGGAGCCGAGGAGAGCGAGCCAAGGGTACGGGGAAATTTCATCTTTCAACCAGGACATGGCCTTGAGGGCGTCGGAAATAGGGGAAAAGCCTAGACGCGCTAGCTCGACCATGTCTGAAGCCACTTGCACGCGATCTTCCAACCACAATTCACTGAGGTCATTGAGCAAGTAGCCGGTGTTTTGACGGTCG
Source organism: Pachypeltis micranthus (assembly GCA_020466155.1). Classification (NCBI taxonomy): domain Eukaryota; kingdom Metazoa; phylum Arthropoda; class Insecta; order Hemiptera; family Miridae; genus Pachypeltis; species Pachypeltis micranthus. Next base: position 50,597,105 of record CM035769.1, read on the forward strand.
TAACGGACTCGATAGTAACCTGGAAAAAATGATAAAACTCGTAGTCGTAATTTCGATGCACTTTACGATGAGCAGTAAAAACTGCGGTAACAAAATCTGGAGCAAGACGTCACGTAATGCTCCTTATTTGACGACGAGGAACGTGGCTTTGCCTGGGGTGCTGAGGGGGCCTCCTTACAAGGAAAATTACGCGAAACTTGCAACGTTAAGGAGCAACGTCCTTCCTCGAAATATCAGTCAATTCGAATTGGTCGAGTGACTAAGAATAAGTCGTACAGAAGCATAGCGTGCACAGATGAGCGAAGCTCGTCTGATATGGGGTAAAAGTTAATGGGAAACAGAGAAGGAACCACTAGGGAATTGGGGAAACATTTTTGGTTGTGTTAGAATGTTGGGAAAAAATCGTAGGAATTTTAATAAGAGTTCGTTTATGAAAAATGAAGAACAAATTGTTCGTTCGGGTGTCAAGTCAATTTTTGTAAAATAGTGTGACTTCCGAGGGGAAACTGAGAAGAATCGAGAAAAACGATTTATTCGGTCAGAAAATTATGTAAAAATTGTTGGCAAATAGGTTACACATAATTCTCACTGTCATCCAGTCCCTGGTGTTGGGCCTATAGTTACCTGTTGCACCTTTTGTCGCCACGCCAGGAGTCCCACAGGGTTCTTTTCTTATCACTCTTGCCATCAATGGGCCCATATGATTTAAGGCTGTATATATTATTTCATTTATGATGCTTTTCTTAATTTACACCCATTCACACAGCCCTGACGCTCTTGCTTCGACAGGTTGGTCAGAGCTCTCCCCTCTCTCCACTCTGCAAATTACGCAATAACGTCCTTTCGTCACTTCCCTGTACCTTTGCTCTATAACTACTCCATTTAAAACTCACTTGTCGCTCTGTATCTCCTACTTATCTCCTTATCCTGGCCCCCTCTCTTGTTCTGAAGCTTGATTTATAGATGTAACGCGGAGAGCTCGTCAGGCCTTCAAGCTTTGCATTGTAACACCCTCGCTCTCCACGATGCTAGGTCTCCCGAGGCCTGCTGACTACCGTGCCCTGGCAGAAATGGGTTTTCTTCGCAGTCTCTGATGCCACTCGCATAGGTTAGCCTGCACGTATCCCCCCCAAATTTCCGACACCCTGAATTTTTATCCGTTCCCATTCCCCCAACAAATTATATGAGCAACCTGCCAACTAACATTCCCTGTCGAGCTTCTGCCCTCTCCTGACTGATGCCTTGGTTTCTGCAGGTAGTTGTACAGTGCATCCATACCGCACGCATTTTACAATCTGAGGTGACTGTTATCACAACCTGCGTGTCCCAGGACCCGAAAAATACCTCTACTTCGCTAAATTGAATTCATCCAGCACTAGCAATGAGAGTTACAACTGTATAGTTCATGGTGTACTACACAAAGATTTGCTGCAAAACGGAACAAATAAATCAATCTGGTGAGGACACATATGAGCTTCTCACCTGCTCCGTGAAGATTGAAAAGTAGCCACCTGTCCGACGGCGCAGGATCAGTGATTGTCGTGTTGATTTCCGACGGGTCCAACCAAAGTTTAGTGGTTGTCGATGTGCCGTTTTCTCCATCGTAAGTAAACGTAATCGGAATCCACCAACCTCCGCTGGCTTCCTCTCGCGCAGGCGTGGATTCGTCGTCTTTGTCGAACACGCTTCTCTGCAAATAAGAGAAATTCCCGATTTTATCGGAGAAACTCTGGAACGTTGCTCAGAAGGGGCTAATTTTGAACAGCTATTCAACGAGTTGCGTGAGCTAAGTCACAGGTGCCTGCCAGAAAATGGAGTAAAAAAGTAAAGAGCAAGGCTTTAGGGGTATGAGTGAAAAGTAAATAAAACAAACAATAAATGTCTGGTACAACGTATCAAACAACGTTCCTCGTTTTTTTATTCAGTTTATATTGCCTCCGTAGAGCGTAGCTCAACGTTCTTCAAAGAAAAACTGGCAGCACTTAAGATTGCGGAATTTATTGCGTTTCTCCCATTTGTGTCACTATACCATCGCTGACAAAATAGTATCAGGGTCAGCAGTTCGATATTTGGGTTGATGAGTACCAAGTTTGGTTTCCACATCCAAATAAAGCTGGCAGAGTAACAACGGCTCTTACCCGTCTGATGGCCAATTAGAGAGAGCTATGGGCATGCACAAGGGTGGTGCTTATGAGCGTTGTACACTCAATCCTCTTAAATGGGACGGAGGTATTTTATTGCTTACCACAGGGGAAGCGGATGGCAGCGGTGCAGAGGAAGTGCGTCCCCTACATTGCTTGCACGAACTGCACAGTTTCTCTGGAAGCAATTTTGGTCGTGGTTTGGAGAGTTATACCAATCCACCTTCTGGTAGCCGAGGAGAAAGAGTTGCACATATCAAGGCGGCAACTAGAGTACAGCCACCAGAAGAAAAGAAGGGCTGTGATCCTAGGGAAGTGGCAAGACGAGTGGGACACAGCCCAGAAGGGACAGTGGTAGCTGATTCCACAATAAGCCGGATTTCTACCTTACATAGCTCCTCACAGCACATGGAGCATTTAGGGAGTACGGTAAGGCTGTGAGACCAAACTGCCTGAGGGCTATGGTGTATGATGCTTTCCATGCGATCTTTTTGAGCCAAAGGTGTGCAGGCTAGAGACAGCGCAGTGTGGAAGCCACAGGGTGCTGGCTCGCCCAAGAGGCATCCGTCTAAACCATGTTGAATTCCATTGGAAACTGGTGCATTGCTGAATTTGCCCGGGCAGTGCTCAGCCAGAAGAGGAGCCTCTTGAGCCTCCCAAACTACTGGGTAGTATGGGAGAGCGTATGGGAATGGCGGCATGTTGCAAGATTCAGCATTGACAAGAAAGAAGATCTGGCATTACAGAGGCTTCAAAGCCAACCTGATGCAATGTGCCGAACGGTTCCAGGTTGGTTCTCAATACGCAGGAGTAATTTTGTGAGGCAGCTACGAGCAGAACCTCCCTCCCATGCCCCCTTTCCACCAAATTACTTAATTTCTCGAAGTTTGAATAAAAGTATGGCTAGAATAATAAATATATCGTAATATCAATGTTCACCTGGGAAATTGTGATTTCACCCGTTTCGTAGTCACGTATGGCTGAGACCACGGGGTATCCAGCCTGGTTGACCCAGCCGTCCATCACTTCGGACAGGGATATATTTTCAGGCAAACTGCCTTGTTTTCGCGCGGAACTTTCCAAATTGGACCAAAGTGATTCGTGCGAGGCCGTCGAGTAGGCGTTTTGTTTCAAATAGTTGCGTAGACCTTCCTTCAAAGCTGATTCTCCAATCGTGAAATTCAACATCCTCACTATACTTTGACCTGCGAAGAACGACGGTGCGTTTTATTGTTGAGAGCACTAGGTTAGTTCAAATAAGCGTAACCTAAATCCACCCTACCTGCAAACAGCTACTGTAATGTCAACTACTGTAAAAAGAAAGATATTTCAAACTATTCTTGAATTACGGGGTTTTTCTTTTTAAATCCGTAATTTTTAATCCTCCCCAACATTACCGAGAACAGCTTCTCACTTATTCCCCATTTTCCAACTATTTCTATTCCATTACCCTACAAATGTTACTCGCCTACACAAATACCAAATTATCCACATTTACTGGATTTCCCCAAAATGTTCACTCCATTTCCCTAGTATTTTCCTGAATGATCCCAACATTGTTTTACGTAAATATTAAGTTGTATTGTGAGTTCCTTCCATGGATTACTTTTGAAGAGTTCGGATGTCGAAACTCTTTCGGCAATTTCGATAACCCTTCTACTTGGTTTTCAACGATCTTTTCACAATTATTTAGCGTCGATTTTCCCCATTTTTACGCAACTCCTTTTCACCCTTCTACTCCGCTCAACAATTTTTCAAAAGTTTGTATTCAACAAATTTCAACGAGTTTCTCAATTATTTTTATTAATCCCGTTGACAAATTTGATTCAACTCGCAGGTAGTGCCATAAAAATATTCATTCTATTTTCAACAGTTTATTTAATTTTTCAGAAATTGTAACATTACTTCTCACTTCACGGTCGGGTCCTCAACTACTTTTACTTAAAGTTCCCAGTACTCCTTTCTCGATTTCTTCACTGTATTTACTCTATTTTGTCACACCAGTCTACAACTTTTACGGAATTTCTCAATTACCTTTTATTCCATTCGTTACCAATTTTTCCTTGATATTGCAACGCTTTTTACGCAATTTTTCTTCTATTTCAGCGCACAAATTCACATTTTTGAATGGTTGAACGAATTGACTGAATTTTCCAGCCCCCCCCCCGCTAATCATAATTTGCCGCCATTTTCCAACTATGTTTATTTATAACGACTATCAGAGCAGCGAATTAAAGCGATAAGACGGAATCAGATGAATTACGGTTGCTACCGCGTTACCTTTGTGGTATACGATTTCGTCGAAAACTTCTTTGAACCCAGAGCCAGGCCCAACATCCGGCCTTAGAGGATGACTTGTTTCACGGGCGTCGGCGTCCATAGAAGCCTCACGGGCTATGATCCATGATGTCGTCTCGTGTCCCCAAACTGGGTAGACCTTCGAAGTATTTATTGTCGTCATTAGATATCATTTAAACAATTGCAACTATCGAATTTCAATTTATTTTTCGTTCAACTTGTCTCCAAGCAGACGGCTAATTTGATAAAATTACTTCATGTCTATGTACATGAATATCTGCATCGCTCCACTTTCCTTAGCCCTACGTGCATTGAGAGACTTTCAGCATGATTTTTCTGAGAAAGTGAAACGGCGGTTGTTTGAATTCAGAAATTTGTGCGGTATTTTATAATAATCTAATGAGCGTGACTAAACTGTCATCGTAAAGGTAGTTTATTGGATTACGACACTGATTTTTCTAAGAATGCTAGTATCGTAGTAGTGAGAATTATAAAATAAATAAAAACTGCACTAAAATCGATTTTCGTCGAAATTTTTTATAATTTATTGCGCTCCTCTTGTCATTTTCCCACGGTTGAGAATTTGATGGCACTATTTGTATTTTCCATACTAAAAATTTAATCAAAATAGTTGAAGCCGTTGTTGGGGCAAAAAAATATGTGATATTCCGATCACTATGATAACTATAGTTTGAAACGATTTTTCCCATACCCGTATTGGTTCGTAGGCTTATAAAATTTGGGCTGGTTTGGTTTAGCTCTCTCAATCCCGTTTACCTATTATTATAGACATAGCTGCCACCATTCGACCAACCACCTAGCAACTCACCAACTTCACTTAGCTGCCAGAAAGCGTCATGCTCACAGGGAACGAAATGTTGTCACTAAATAAGTGTATAAGAAATTCGGCCCCTCGGGGCTCACGACATGGGCTTCCTTTGTGTTGAAGAAGATATAACTGCTTATAGGAACTGACTGATCGTATTGGAGCAAGAATGCGCAACACTTTCCATTACCCAGGCTTCCCATTTACATATTCCTTCAGTTGTGTTGGGAGTTGACCCATTTTAGCAGCAGGTTCCAAGTGGCATGCATCCAGGTGTTAGAAGGTTTTAAGACATACTCAGAACATTCTCTCAGCTGATAATATAACTTTCCTTGATACATCATAGAGCTAAGGAAACTAAAAAGAGTATTAGCCCGCACAGACAGAACATTAAATCCGATGAATAACACATAGGCGAGCATTTTACACTAGAAAATTACCTTGCCAGTAGACAAAACTGCAAAATACGACGCAAAACCTTCACTCAGCCAAATGTCGTTCCACCACTTGGGAGTGACGAGGTTGCCGAACCAGATGTGGGACAATTCGTGAGCGATGAGGTTGCTGCACCTCAACATAATTTGTTTATTCCGTCGGTATCTCGGGTCGAACAGCAAAAGCTTTTCCCTGAAGACGTAAAACAAAATGTTGGCATTAAATCGTAGGTTAATTAATTCCTTTAGAGAAACCACAACGCAGTTCAAGTCACCTCAGCGGGAGACATGTGAAAGATCATTACGGGTGATTACTACTTTTAGCGGGTAAGGGAAGTTACCTGGTGGAAAGTTTGTAAATGGTTTTTTCTCAATTTGAGAACGGAGGCTGACGTGATGCACTATGCTGTAAACTGTTGAGCTTGTAGTAACGACAAAGTTATGGGAACACTGACGGGTAAGTAGTAAGTGCTACCACGACATATCTCGTTACTCGGGGCTTAACAGTGTTACGTCTTAGGGTTCTGAGGGACCCTATGTGAACGTGTGAAATTACGAACAACCAGGATTGCAATTTTTCAATGTGGTTCAAGGTATGGGGAGAGTAGAGCTCACAATACCTCCTCCCAAAGACCTACTTTCAGGTTGCCAATAGCCAAAATTGCTGTATATCAGTGGGACCAAGCCCCGTGTGGGGGGGCAGTTTCATGAAAGTTATTTTGATGGCGTCTGGAGCGAATTGAAAATGCGTGTCTCTACTGGTTGTCAACAACTTGCAAACTAGCTTCACACATTTCTTTTATAGCTCGTACATCCAAAAAGTTAGATTTATTTTCCTTAAATGTTCCCGTAGAAATGAATTGAACGAATTCAACGCACCAAATATTCCTTAAAGAATTATATAGCGGAAAGTAAAACATTCGAATAGAATAATTGAAATTGGCAAACTGACTCATAACTGACGATTCCCCAATTTTCGAGACCTCCAGCGACGTAGTTCCGTACAGTCAGCATATCTTGCTTAGGCAACGGATCATCGAACCTGCGAATAACGTAGTTGTGAATACATTACTGAGATACTGTAGGAGAAAGCGATACAGTTCATGGTTCAGTTTACCCCTGCAAGAAGTAAATACATGGCATAACGCACGCACCACGAATTTCCTCAGCCCCACGTATTTTTATTCCATTAGCAACTATTCAAATCTGTTTTTCATCCAGTTTATTTGAACTTGGAAAAATAAAACTTTACGTTTTACGTTGTAAGTGCGCTAACATTTCCGGAGCTATGAATTATTATTGTGTAAACACTGCGTAGGTGACTTATAAAACTGTTAAATTGATTCATCTGGGAATTATTGTGTTTAACCTTTGGGAATTATCGGACGAAACGGTGGGAAATGTGGGAAGTGCCACGGCGGTGGTCGGATTCCGGAATTTCCGGAGTTGCTTCTAAATATCTTGTAAGATTTCTCTTCCTATTGGTAGTTTATTGGACTACCTCCCACGTTTCTGAGAATAACACATAAGTGTCATGACATAAATACGGTTAAATCGATTTTTTCGAACTTGTTGATACTTTATTGTAACCCTCCTGTAAGTTCTTCTCAAACGAGAGTGAGTGGTGTCTTTTTTCTGAAGCTTCCCGTATAAACCGTTTAATCATGATCGATTTTTTTTGTTGTGTCGATTGGGTTCTGCCGTTTTTTACTTTTCTTGCTCTACGAAGTAGAAAGGAAAGTTATGTAATCGACTGAAAAAAAAATTTTGAGTTCTCTTCAGATCTTTACGTTTCAGACCCCCCTGAGTCCGAAAAACACTATTTGGGAAAATGGTCTGTGTGTGTGTGTGTATGTGAACGATTTTTAGAAAAAACCATCGTACCAAATCAGCTCAAACTTGATATCCAGCCCGCAGGTTACCATGGGACGCCAAAATAAGGGTTTGAACAAAATCCACCGGAAGTTAACTATAGTTATCATAGCAATCAAAACAACAAAATTTTTTTTTCTCAAAAACGGCTCTAACGATTTTGATTAAATTTTTTATATTGATAGCTCTCAATAAGGCAATTATACCATAAAATTCCCATTCGTGGGAAAATGACGAGCGCAGCACAATAAATTACCAAAATTTTCGACGAAATCGATTTTAGCGCAGTTTTTAGAAAAAACCATCGTACCAAATCAGCTGAAACTTGATTTCTAGCCTACAGGTTACCTTGGGACGCAATAATGAGGGTATGGGCAAAATCCACCGAAAGTTAACTATAGTCATCATAGCAATCAAAACAACAAAATTTTTTTTTCTCAAAAACGGCGTTAACGATTTTAATTAAATTTTTTATATAGATAGCTCTCAATAAGTCAATGACACTATGAAATTCTCATTTGTGGGAAAATGACGAGAGCAGCACAATAAATTATCAAAATTTTCGACCAAAAGCGTTTTTCGCGCAGTTTTTTCCTTATAAACTCCGCTGGAATGTTAGTAGAATGTTAAAAAAATTGGTATTTGTAGCCCAATCCAATACCTAAAGGGTGAGTGTTTGAAATTGCTCATGAGATACATGGGGCTCACTCCAGGAATTCCTGAATTTCAACTATTGCCGTTTCGGTTACTACCAGTTCTAAACATTTTTACCCAATAACTCTGCAAAAGTAATTACTACCCTTCTTGAAATAATTGTTGTTTACAGCCTCATTAATTATCTGTGTACCAGTTGCTCAATATTGGTCCTGGAATGAGTACGAGCAGCACAATAAATTCCAGAACTGTAGGCGCTACCGCTTCCTGCTGCTGTGTCCTGTTGTTTGACCAAGTTCAAAGGAACTGAGTGATAAATGAATTGATAAATAGAATTAGCCATGTACAAAGTGAATTGTTGTAGAGCTAAGGAAAGTTGAAAGTTGTGTGTTGCAACGCACCAGATATTTCTCCATCGAGTTCACACACATACTCAGAACATGTACGCGATCTTAGTTAAAGAGAGAGTTTTAAGTGAAAACCGTTAACGATCGGAAGCGTATTTGGCATTGAATCGCGGAAGAGGGTATAAGGGAAGTCATCCCATCTAGTGAAAGACCGATTGGAGTTGAACATGTCCACTCCTTGGAGGTTGACGATGTTAGTCAGCATGGGAGGACACGGTCATACCTCAGCTAGTAGGTCTCCTGACTGTCCCTGCTCAGGATCCAGCGTTAGCCAGGATTCGAGCAGTCGGTTTTCGCACAATTTGAGCAGATAAGATAGATCTAAATATCGACACGTGTGATGAGAAAAATTGTCCTAAAACTAACTAAACGAGGAAATGCAACAAACGAGGGTTGAGATATTTGGAGGTTGGGCGACATCCCACTGTTTGGACCAGGCCGAAGTAGTTGGGCCTTGAGCTCAGAACTTCCACACTTGCCTGTAATGGAAAGCCCTGGTTTCGGGTCTTTCCCGGACATCGAGTCCACCGATATTTTTGACCCTCAAGCACCTTGTTGGTGGGTGTCTAGCCTGCTTCAGTTATTCTGAAGCGGCTGGGTTTCCCCTTTTTTGGACTTTCCAAAATATCGTCTTCCCCCTTCCCACCCCTCAATTTATTTCCTCTCCACAACACACAGGTTTTCAAGTCTCATTTGTCCCCCAATTTCGCCATAGACATTCGTTTCACAGCTCTCAGACATCTAATTTGGACTCGTGCCTCCTTCTTTGTACAACCAGTTCAAGTATTTAGAGCCCTGTTGTTCGTGCTCAAATACTCAAACTCATATCCTATTCCAGCTCTTCAGTCAAGTGTAATACGATCCTCTCATGCGCCCAACACACACTACACAGAGCCAACCAACCCCCTGTCACATGATTGCAAGTTGCCAATGGCCCAAATTGACGCTGCCGGCTGGAAGCAACCGTCTAAATAGTGGATGGCCTCCATTTAAAAGTGGAATTGCTACGCAAGGGGGTTGCTAGTTTTGGAGGTAGGACGATGATAGATGGAACCAACCTTTGACGCTCGCCTCCAAGTATTCAATCAGATCGTGTGGAGAACCAGATTAAGCTCGAAAGTATGGTGCGGGGTCACCCCCCGGCCATACCTTCGCATGGTTACACATAGATAATAGGTGATAATAGGACAAGGGGACTGGACAAATGACAGTACTGAGTGAATACCTGTACACTCGCATGCTAGCAAAGAAGCTCCCTTCATAGACGACTGATATAACTATGAAAATTCAGTGCTTTCAATAGTATTGCTATTAGTTTATTGTGATCAGGTATATTTTATGTTATTACTAGAAATATTGATTAATTAGCCTCAGAAGCCCTTAAAAGCTAAGGGTACGAAGAAAAAAAGACGCGTTACTTTCCTTGCTACAACGTAGAAATAAGATCAGTAAACAGGTGAAAACCTCCAAAACAGAATTAACTTCTGAATGTTACCTACCAAATTACCTTCCACTTCATGGAATTTGTTCCATTCACCAATGTCACTTGGGATTATCGACAAAGTTTAACTTATTGTCGAGGGGGTTGTTGTTTCCATCAGCAGGAAACCGTTCAACAATTGTATACTCAGAGTAATATCCATAAAGCTATACAATTTGAGATAATAACCACTGCAACACGTAGACGAAAGAGCCTAGAGAAGGAGAAAGAAGTGGGATGAAGGAGAATTCACCTAACAAAGATTCCGAACGAGCTCACAAAACATTTTTTCTTGTGCTTCGAGGGTTGCGAACATCTGTGGCATTTGAATCATATCCGAAGGGAATTATTTGAAGGGGTCAACAAAATAAAAGTGGATGAATAAATTAATACTTTGCGCCATACTTTTTCAACGGCTACGGCTGTTCCAATTATTATATTATGATGAAATGGATTTCTTCAGTTTAACCACTGATATTTAAAGTTAAGATATTTGACTGTATCAAAAAGAAGGTGCTTGATCGAGGTATAATCAACTGACTAAACCAAGACACAGTTGTGATTATTCAAGAGATATCGTGATTACGACCTGTACGCTATTTGATCAAAAAAGGATCTAAGCGACACGACTGCAGTGATTTGGTCAACGCGTAGCAGAGGTGACTAAACTAAGGTGTTGTCAAATACCAATCCAGATGAACGAGATTGCGCCCCCCCCCCCTTAGTACAAAAAATGTTTTTCTCTTGGAACATATGATGATGACCGAATGCTACTCACTGTAAATATTCTTCAAGGAACTCCATGTGCCGTTTCGCCAATCGAAGAGGTAAGTCGCCATATTGCACTTTCCCTGGGTGCCCCCAAATGGTCAATTTTCTTCCTCTAGATATCTTCGAATCCATATGGGCAACATTTTCGCTAATCATTATTCCGAGGAGAAAAGGCGACATTTTGGGTGTCGTTTGGAACGTGTAAATTCGCCAACCCTCTTCTTCATCGCTGAAACGTAAATTCAGTTTAAACTTTATGAAGGCGCACGATACGCACGTCTCCTAGATATTTATGTTCAATTATTACATTACACAAAGTCGAGCGTGAGGTTCAAGTTATTTCGATTTCAAAATTTGTAAATGAAGATTGGAATAGAATATTAGTTTGTGACCACCAACTTCCAAACACTGGGGCAATGTAAACACAATACAATAACGAAGTAACGAATGCTCTATCGGCAGTTGAAGCTAAGTGCCGGTTGTGCCAGTCTGGTCAGTGGCACTGGGGCTCCTTTGCATGTTGCCGGGTGTGTTTTAAAAAATAGGACACAGTTCTACCTGAATTCCAAGACATTTAACTCAGGAAGGTGTGAATAGTACTCACTATGCAATCCTTAAACGGGAAGGCACCTTTCCCTTCCTTAGCGTTTGTCCAATTCTGGCAGAGTACAGGTGAGTTGCCTTCAATCGAAATACTTTACTTTCTACTAATAAAGTACTGCTAGAATTTAACTAATAGCTATAATGTGACTTTTCGTTCGCCCTAAGTATTTCTTATTAGCGAGCTATTCTTCTTTTTTTCTCGTAAACCGTATCTCCAGCAGACGGTTTTAAATGCAAACATGCCTTACAGTTTATTTTTAATTAGGGGATATTTTAATTTATTATTTTCGTGGTTATTAAGTATATGGACCGTTAATTTGGCTAGGCTCATAACACTCATTAGGTTACATCATGGCCGATTTACCGCATGGGGAACGTGCCCGAGGCGGCAAATCTTCGGAGTTTATTTTTAAATTGGAAACTTAAACAACGACAAGATTGAAAATAAATTGCTAAATAAATAAATTCACCTTTCACTTAAAAGGTTTGCTGCGTCAAGAGAAGATTGATGAGGCTTTGACTCTGTCCAGACTGCGCAAGATTTAATTTCAAAGTCTCTAGATTTATACCTGAATGTAGATATTGCCTAGCTAATGTATCTTTGCACCCCTGCTTCAGAATGCTCGGCAGAGTGATCATTTTCTACTCTCTCGAGGGTTAATAACTACTTACGTTCAACTACAAGACAAAAGGGGCTGAATTATCTTGCAGTGTGCTGTGAAAAATATTTAACTACTAGATTAAATTATGAAGACGTAATTTTCGGGTTTGCAAACTATGAAGCCAGACATGTAAAGTTTCTGTAGTCCGCCATTGTAAACAAATGTATGCCAGTAGAGTCTCGTTATTAACTTAAACGTGTGTCTTTAAATTGTTTATGAATAAAATTCAAGTTTTCTGTAAATTGCAGTTCTCTTTCATTAAAATACCCAAGCGTCTAGACAATACGCTCATTACGCTCATTTTAAAAATATGTTAAGAAACAAAATCAACACTATTCCGTTTTCGTTTAATTTTATTATTAGCGGTCAGGCAAAAACGTAAATCCGGGCCTGATCATGGCATGCGTCAAAATCGTCAAACATTTTCTGAAAAATACTAATGGCGTCCGTTTTGTGAACATGAGGAAAAATGAGGTGTGCACATTGCACGTTCCACCACCTATCAACTCATCAAATCCGTAGAAACTGAATGTTCTGCATAGAAACTGGTGGCGATTAAGGTTCCGAAATTATTGAGTCGCTCCTACTTATGCCTCGACCATTGAGCAATCGGTGCACAACATGATTTTTTTTGAAGGATTTTTGAGAAAGATAATTCATTTTTATTTACAAGCGTCATAACTTGTTTTCAGCACATGTGACGTGTTATTAGTGTAGCTTATTTTTACAATAATTGAGCTCGGTACGTTTAAGATGGAATTGGTTCGTTTTTCATTCAAATGATCAATTATAACATTTCTGCCAATAGCAAAAGTATCAGACGCGTCGAAATGTACACTAAACACACCCATAGAGTGACGATATAAGATTTTTTCACCACCTTGGAGTTAGCAGTTCTGCATTGCTCTCTTAGAAGTAATTGGCATTTCCTCTACAAAACTATTACTATTCAGTTGATGCGTTGTAAACATACTACGGTTTGGAGACTCGAAGCGGCATATTAGACGCAGACACGGTCTTGCTGTCGTGTACTATAGATACCGTGAAATTTGCTTTGTAGCCAGGCTCGTCCCAACACGGAAACGCTGTACTGGCCAAGTTCGGCTCAAAAGCCGTTCCCACTGTCCACCTGCTGGAACAAAATCGAGTAAAAGTTGAGCAAACGACTCGGACAAACTTCAACAGCATTCACAACAGTCGTGAACTGTACTAATACAACGTTCGATATTTCTTATGGACCTGCTTGGATAGCATCGAGACTTATTTACAATAGATCAACATTATGCCCAATTGTTTCATTCAATGCGAGTTGCAGAAATTAACAACAAATCCTTCAACAAAATATAGCATCAATTAATTTGTAAATTTGATAAATTCTATTCTATTTACTTATTTATCACTTTTTTTATTTGTGTAAATTTATCAAATCTTACTTATTTAGTAAATTTAAAGTTGATTTTTCAGAGTTGGTAAAATCTTCTTGATAAAAAATGGCAGCAATGGTTTTGTCTATATTTTTTGTATGAACAGCTCGACTAACATGAAGGAAGTCTCATTCGTAGGAAATTACGAAGGCAGCACAGGAAATTGTCAACAATTTTGAAGGAACTCGATTTTTTCGCATTTTTCCCTCATTCCTTGAAAACTTAGGGGGGTAGTCACATAAACGACGCATTCGGTGGAAGTTCAATAATGGTCATTTTCAGATCATTGCTCAGAAGCGAATGCAGACATTCAGGAATTCATCTAAGTTTGTCGATTAGCTTTTTTGCAGTTTTCCCTCCAGAATTCTTTACACGAGCCTTCTCAAAAAATCAAGTTGTTAGTCTTATCAATACGTTAATTTGTGCCAAAAGTAGCTTAATAGTTTTTCAAGTTTCTATGAACTGAGCGAAAAAAAAAACAAGTCGAGAAAATTAGTGTTATGCGTCGCACCAGATATCTACTCTACGCGTTCTGTCAAATGTGAAATCTGATTTGTCTGTGAATAATAATTCGTCGCAGGGAAATATCTCTAAATCTTAGAAAAAAGTTAACGTCTGCTATGACTTAACTTCTCAAGATCAATCGCCTTTTCCCCATTTTGGTTTATTATTCATTCTGAATAATAACCCTATGTTTTCGGTCGCGAAAAATTTTTTACAACTCCCCCTCAAAATTTGATACTTTACGTTTCAAGACATGGAGATTCCAAATTTGCAATGTCCGTCCGCCGTCCCCCGTCCCCCATCCGGGCCGTTTTGTGCCTTTAACGCCTCCCAACGACTCCCCTTTCGCCTTTCGCTTCGAGCGCCCCGTTCCAATTTCCCCGACGTTTTGGTTTTAATACGATTCAATTTTTTTAGATTCTTTCGTTTCATTCTCATTTTGGTTTTTATTCATAGATTTTTGGTTAAATTTTGATATTAGTATTTAGCGTGCATGTTTTCATATTAAAATTCAGTTTTTTCTAGATACTTTCGTTTTTTTGTTGTTTATTTTAATATTACGATTCAGTTCTTTTCGACCTTTTTTTGGTTTTCATTATGATATTGTTCGATGCTGAATCGAAAAGGATGGGTCTCGGAGCATTAATGCTAGGTCAAGCTGATTATCCGAATAATAAACCGTTGTGTAATAATTTGCAGGGTTTTTTAAAGTGTATGCCTCATATTTCGACAAAGATCATCGTTCATTGATGACAAATGTCCGGTGATGGCGAATAGCATTGTACTCTAACCCCCACATTGGGGATGACTTGTATATTTATTGAGAAAGATTAACGAGGTACATATTTTAGGTACAAAATCGGACTCGATCTCTTAATGTCGATGTGTGTACGCCGATATCCTAATACAATATACTACTTTGTCTGATGTCCGATGCATCCACCAACCACCCACTTTTAGGACATAACGACTTTAAAATATGGACCAAAGCCCATGGATTCGGAGAAGTTAATTCACAGCACGTTATCCTTTAGCTCTTTAATTTCGAAAGGAGGCATTTTGAAACATCTCTGTTGTAGTGAGGCCAGATATAGCGACACGTTTTCAGTCTCAGCTCTCGAGTAATAAACCGAAAATTGAAGACAAAAAATTGAACCAAGTAGATCGTCTCTGTCGATTACAAGACGCAGTAGAGAGGTGTCAGGTTTGTGTTTTATCTATAAGTAAATCGTCCAAGGAGATAAAACCATATCCAGCTGTTAACTATGAGTCGAAAGTTTGGTAATTGTAAGATTTTAAATACACATGTTTTAGGTTTAACGTCCTCGATTAGCTTTGTTATAAGAGAAAATAAAGATTGATTCGAACGACTGAAAAAAAGCGGGAATTCGGATTCAATTGACCTCCAATTCCTGGTTGAATTCAAAAGGTAAACACAATAACAACAGTAATAGTATTTAGAAACCAAAGAAATAAATTAATAAACATCCCCCCCCCCTCGCCGCCTGAATCAATTCTCTGCATCTGCCAGTGAGGACATCTCACTACAAATTGGTTTGTAGTTTTCAATTTACAGGTCACCATTGTTGGCATCAGCTCCCCGTCTAATCGAGCAGGTCTAGTTCGTTTACAAGCACGCTTAGTCAACGAGACTTTGAAAATGATCAAAACGCGCACAACCGTGGGGTTTGTCTAAAATATTTATAGGGGGAGGCGATTTTTAAACAACAAATTTAATGAAACCAGATCCGTATCAATAGCTCGAATAAATACGAATTCTAGAGGTAAAGCGAGTTTCAAGTTTCTATTGAGTACTCATGACAACTTTTAAAAGTCGTCAGGCTAGTCATTTGTGAATTTTGTACGTTATGAACACACTCCGCGATGATTCATCAAAATTTGCTAGAAAAGGGCGGTTTTGAAACCCGCCCGTAATTGTTTGTTTACTCGCCAAAGGCGTTAAAAATGGCACAAACAATAGTTTCGTCTCACTGAAGGCCACGGTCAGCAGCTTTTTAAAAGTTGAGGGTTCTACGACCGAGAGGAAAATCCGGCTCATCATCGGCACCTCCGCGTCTTCGCCGGCCCGTTGAACCAGTTTTACTAATTACCTAGTTCTGTTACTTCGTTTGCTTCCCGTGCAGTAGAGGCCGAGGGTGCGTCGAGAGTTCATGGTACCGTTAAATGCCATATAAAGCAAATATCGACCAGGACTTCGTAACGGTTCATCCACCGTCGCTGTCACAAATTCTTTTCCCGTTAAATCGACAGTGATGTTCTTGAAACCTTCGTCCTCGTCGTAACTTTCATTACTAGTTTCTCTCTGCAAAAAAAAAGTTTTAATTAGTTACACCTTTGAAATGGCTCGTGAAAAATGAGGTCGATGCTCCTTTTATTTGACCTACATTTAGATGAAACCGTTCTGAACCCAAACTGTGCTTTACTGCGAGTCTCGTTCACTTTCACCTCTCGAACTCACAACCCCCAGTTACAAACGTGGCAATAACTAATATATTTCTCCCAAGTTCGAACAATATTGAGTTCAAATACCCTCTAGCAATTTGTTGAGCCACCCAAATTACGACTTTTTTGGCTCACACTTCCACAAAGGGCGAAAGAAGCGCGTGAATCGGTCAAAAAGGAAGTCGAGGTTTTCATCAGATTTTCCCAAAAACTTTCATTTTTGATTAAATCAGACGGTACCAAATACATTCAAAACGAAGTGCGAGTTTTCGCATTTGTTTACCAGATACCTAACTCTTTTCTGTAGCGAGGCCAGAACAGTTGTGTTTCCCTCTTTGATGACTGTACCTAAACCCTCGGAGAGGGTTATATCAGTCAAGGAGTTGCGGTTTCGCTAATATGCAAGAGGCCGGCCCCTGCAGCATCCACCGAACTCAGACCTGTGGAGGTACCGCAGGTATTTGGTCGTTAGCCAGTCTTCCGGTAGAGAGCTGTTGCCTGTGTGTGACCACCTGAGGAATCCCGTACCATCTGGGAGGAGTTCTTAATCTGGTTTCCTACCTGATCTAACTTTTTACTTGGGTGGCAAGTTTCAAAAGGACAGATCAACTATGACCACGTTTCTTAGCCATCACCTTCTTCGCGAACTTTGCAAAATGGTTATAGGCTTGCTTTGAAACAGTCAATGCTGCTAAGTTCGTTTGCCCTCCCAACAACCGTCGCTCACTGTTGTACAAACTACAGTGGAGCAGCACATGGTTTCTTGTTTCCTCTGCACTGGAGGCTCAAGACGTGCATAATGGAGAGTCTTTCAGAGAAAAGAAGTGGAGCCGCGCATGGAGGTCACCATGTCCCGTGAGGAACTGGCTCGTCCAGTGGTCTGGCTCAACCCATTTTCTTGAAAGACGTTCACGGATGTTGGGGAAGAACTCATACGTATCACGTCCCTTTGACGAGGATTCCCATCTCGCTTGCCAATTCTCTAGAGCCCATTCATCGATGGCGGCAAGTTTCTGTTCTGTGGTGAGGTCCGCACGGAGTTCAGCCCAAATCGGGGGAAGCTCCCGTTTCATTCTCCACTTGTCAACCATGCACTCAACAGCCAAATCAACTGGTAACTGACCAGTGATCACCGGGAGTGCTTCTGTCGATACAGTCTTGTAGGCCTTGGTGATCCACAGGAGCGCAGCTCTCTAGGATTGGGCCAATACTCTCTTTTGATTGACTGTTAGTTTGCTACCCCAGACAACGGCCTTATACATGAAGATAGTGTCGTGGTAACACACACCCGAAGTGGCCTTAGTAATGGCACTGTGAGGCAAACCTTGCAATGGTAGTGCCTTTAAGGGACTGGAAGTGGTGGTTGAAACCCCACCTCTCACCTATATTCACTCCTAAATACTTGACGTGCTTTTCAAGAAGGAGCCTGTGGCCGCCAAAGCGTATTGTGGGTGGATTATTCGCTTTCCCTTTCAAGAGGATTAGCTGGGTTTTTTCCTCAGCCACCTGCATCTTGACATGCTCGCGCCATTGGTTGACAGTGTGGAGCACGTGGTGGGTTTTTTCTTCAATTTGGCGGACTGACTCTGTAAAGATCAGCACAGTCAAGTCATCCACATAGGCGTACGGCTCGCAGTCAGTCTCCATGAGTTTCCTGAGAAGACCTTCGAAGAAGGCATTCCAGAGTGCTGGTCCAAGGACCGAGCCCTGTGGGCACCCCTTCTCAATCTTTCTCCGGTCGGAGCCTGCCTGCTCTCGATCGTAGCAGTTCTGTCTGTCAGGTAACTTCTGACGAGCGAGTACAGGTTGCGGGGGATTCCCCTACCTTTGAGCTCATTAAGGAGCCCTGGCCACCAAAGGTTGTCAAACGCTTCTCTTATGTCAATCAGATGTGCTACGACGTACTTAGCCGGTGCCAGCAGGGAAACACGCTGAATCTCGACAATGACATCCTGCGTGGACCTTCCTTTGGTACACCCGTATTGCCTGCCTGTGAGGTTGTGGCCAAAGACTCCTTCGAGGGACTGCACCATCAAGATTTCTAGTGTTTTGCCTAATATGGAAAGAAGCCTGAGCAGTCTCCATGATCGCGGGACTGACTGATTGCGGTCGCCTCCCTTTTGAAGAGTGACAACACGTGCAGACTTCCACTGAGTGGGGAACTGTCCGACCTGCAGACAGTCATTAAATAAATTAAAGAGGACGCTGGAGATTGTCCGCTCAGCCTTCCTTAGCATATTGCTTTCTATTTTATCTGGCCCAGGAGATTTGTTGGGCTTTAAGGTCGCAAGGGCCCTGCCGAGGTCGCCTGTTGTCCACAATGGGATGTCGGGCTCGTTCGGAGGGTCCTCCCTTGCTGCCCTCTGGGCTTCAGTGTCTGGAGCTACTTGGTCATCTGGGAACGCCTTCTCAAGGAGGGTTCCAGTGAACTTTCGATGCTGCAGGCCCAGCCTGACTCATTTTGCATCGCAGCTAAGACCTGCTCAACGTTTGCTTTCCCTATGGAAGACTTGTAATGTCTGCCCCAGGGGTTCTCAGAGCTCTCCGCTTCCACAAAATTTCGCCAGCCTTGCCGTTTGGCTCGTTTGATGGCTGTGAGGTCTATGCACAACCTTCCTCACCATCATAGGTCGCCTCAGTCATGGGGTCGTTGGCAACAACCAAGTTGTACCTGGTGAGCAGCTATATACGCCTCGCCCACCCTATCCAGGGTTGGGGATCCCCACAATGGTGATCTGGCGTTTGCATCAGCACAGACTATGCAGGGTCGTCCTGATAGGCCTGCTAGAGCCCGCTCGAGTGGTTGAAGGCTGTTGGCAACTGGTGCGCCACATTGCCTGTAAAATGATATTACAACCAGCTCAAAGCCACCGGCTTGGATGAGCACAGCGGCCAAGTGCTGGCTGTTCAGGTGGGTGAGTGCGAGCATGTCAATGGATGGGTCAATGCAGGCCACTGCTGCCTTGGCTCCTGTTCTTGCTCCAGCCACCACTCGTGCCTGCGATCCCAGACCAAGAGTTTTGGATCCTATGTATGGTTCCTGTATGGTGAGAACACTGCAGCGTTTCTTGAGTGCATTTTGCAGCAACTCAGCCAAAACTGGGGAACTCTTATTTGTGTTGTGCTGAAGTATTCGAACTGTTTTTAACCTATTCATAGTCCACTCGTGACTCCTGGAGGGCAATCGCTCGCTGACGAATGGTACAGCGTGCGTCTCGTGTAGAGTGTGAGACCTGTTGGGATTTGCGTTCAACGCAATTGGCACACTTGAGGGGAGCATCACGCTTGCATTCCTTGCTCAGATGTGGCAAGGTGCACCAGGCGCACACAACAGGTCTCGTACAGGCCACTGCCAGGTGGCTATAGCGCTGGCATTTGTAGCACTGTGTGGGGGCTTGGTACTTTCGGATGGCAGCGAGGCTAGAACGATTTACGTCAAACTCACAAGTGTATTTGGTTACTCAATATATTATTATCTGTGTTACTTTAGAATTCCAGAGAAAAGGGAACAAAACCCATGTTGTTATGTTATAGTGACATGCGTGAAATCGTATTTTTAAGAGTTTTCCGATACTCCACAGCAAACTTAAGTTGGTCAATTGACGGCGTGTAACTTCTTACTTCCATTTTGTTCTTGGGACCTATCTCTGCGTCTATCAGTTGAACAGAGATGTAAATCAAGATACATCGGAAATTAAGATTTTTCTCAACTATAATTTATCGTTGTTTTTTTTTTATTCTCGCAAAAACTGCTCGAACAAGTTTGATCGAACGTACGTACACATTTGTTCTGCATAAACGATTTGGTAGAAAGGAGTTGAGCGAAGATATCAGGACTTGTATACGTTAGTTGTGTGATGGTTGTGGTTGTAGTTGTTTGTTGGCTGCTTATACCATGACCAAACTACCTCATGAATTTGTGAGCCAGCAGCGATAATTAAAACGCTCCATTTCCTCTTTCCCAAAAACACCCGAGTACAGTGAATTTAGGATGACGGCATGATATGGCTTCAGGGGCTCAGCTTTTACCGCAAATGTGTTTCTTGACTCTTGTACTTACGAAACATATATTTTTACCTGACAACGAGCTCTGACCTTCCTTCGATCTACCCTGAACTGTCTGATCATCTGCCCCTGTCCCAGTTCCACTGCTCTGGTCAGTTGTGGAGCTCAGTAGCCGCGGAAAAACGATTTTGGAGTGGTTTTACAAGGGAAAAAAGCTTGACTAAGGTCTTCGGTGTCATTTCATTTGCGTTTTGATACAACCTCTAAAGAACAGAGACCACTCCGGATTGGTTTACCGCAAGGCAAAATCGTGCTCAGAACAGCCTTCTTCCAATTGTGCAACGGCTGAGGTCACATTGACTTGAGTGAGTCGCAAAATGAGTTTAACAACCATATTAACGACAAACTGAGGGAATGCTTCTTGAATACTGTCGGCTCATTCATCAGAATAAATACTAATCATTCTGCTTGAGCTAAAGATGGTCGCTCTCAGAGTGTACGACGAAAAGATCAAGTCCATTCAATCTCTATTTAGTACCTTACAGTAAGAAATAGAGTGGGTTTGGCCGGTTAATGACGAATCATAAACATCTGACAGGAAAAGTGGTCCGTTAATTATCATTGCACTGAAATCCTTGTAAAATATTCCAACTTTTTTAGTTGTACACTATATAGGGTAGAGGGGGGCTTCTCTACATTTTGCACTCGAGTTTATTAGATTTCTTAACGCTCGTAACTCGACTTCCCATAGTGTTTACAACTATAATTATTGACGAATATCATTACCACAATAGGTTACTGTTACGGGGGGTGTGTCTTACCTCCTCATGCCCCACCCCACCAAAGTCAACCGGTTATCCCTTGGAACGTGGAAATCTTCTAAGGTCTAATAACTGTGTTAGCAAGCAAAACGTATTTAATTGAAGCTGAAAATCTTCAGCAGTTTGAGAGCACCATCGTGCTCTCGCAGCAAGTTCTTTAAAGATGAAAGTCCATTCTGTTTTGCGAACAAGAGATGCAGCCCTCCAAGCGTGCTGAGCATTTACTCGAACCCAACAAACCCCCAAGCCTGACAGCTCAAGCTGAGATTGAACGATGCTCGACCTTGTAATGTGGCAAAATACCTTATATTCAACAACTACGAGTACATCCATTTTGTTTAATGCGTGCCATCAGTTGAGAGCGATAAGACCCGTAGAAACAGAGAACACTTCATTTCGTTAAAACCTTACCGGCGGCTCCAGGAAGTCCAAGTCCCCGCTGCCTTTGACTGATTTTAGCGTAACTGAAGATTCGTCTATGTACAAATCTTTGGCGTTGAATTTCAACGCACTCGTCTCGTTCTTCACATCCAAATGAATGGCCACCTGTGAAGAGTATTCAAAAATTGTGAGAAATCGTTCATTGTAACTCGTACAATAAAAAAGGGGTTCAAATTGTGTTGTCCGTGATATTTTCAAATTTACCAACAAAAAAGCGCCATTAATCAAACTCATAGCATTTGTGGACAACGTAAGTTAACGTTTTAGCAAAACATTTTAAATGTCAAGCGAGTGAAACAGTGTCGTCAGCTTCCTCTTGACTTTTTAGTTCATCAGAGCTCATTGTGGGAGCGCAAATCCCTTCGGTATGATGAAAATCTCTACTGAAAGAAGATTACAGATCTGTTTCTTTATTTCATGACTGTACCTAAACCCTCGACGAGGGTTATATCAGTCATAGAAGTTGCGGTTTCGCTAATATGCAAGAGGCCGGCCCCTGCAGCATCCACCGAACTCAGACCTGTGGAGGTACGGCAGGTATGTGGTCGTTAGCCAGTCTCACCGTGAGAGCTGTTGCCCGTGTGTTACGCGAGGTGACCACCTGAGGAATCCCGTACCATCTGGGAGTAGTTCTTAATCTGGTTCCCTACCTGATCTTACTGTTTACTTGGGTGGCAAGTTTCAAAGGACTGATCAACTATAACCACGTTTCTTAGCCATTACCTTCTTTGCGAACTTTGCAAAATGGTTATGATAGGCTTCCTTTGTAAGCAGTCAAAGCTGCTAAGTTCGTTTGCCCTCTCAACAACCGTCGCTCACTGTTGTAGAAACTACAGTGGAGCAGCACATGGTTTCTTGTTTCCTCCGCACTGGAGGCACAAGACGTGCATAATGGAGAGTCTTTCAGAGAAAGAAGTGGAGCCGCGCATTGAAGTCACCATGTCCCGTGAGGAACTGAAACCGTCCAGTGGTCTGGCTCAACCCATTTTCTAGAAAGACGTTCACGATGTTGGGGAAGAACTCATACGTATCACGTCCCTTTGACGAGGATTCCCATCTCGCTTGCCATTTCTCTAGAGCCCATTCATCGATGGCGGCAAGTTTCTGTTCTGTGGTGAGATCCGCGACGAGTTCAGCCCAAAGCGAGAAGCTCCGTTTCACTCTCCACTTGTCAATCATGCACTCAACAGCCAAATCAACTGGTAACTGACCAGTGATCACCTGGAGTGCTTCCGTTGATACAGTCTTGTAGGCCTTGGTGATCCACAGGAGCGCGGCTCTCTGGGATTGGGCCAATACTCTCTTTTGATTGACTGTTAGTTTGCTACCCCAGACAACAGGGCAGTAGCCAATCACACCTAAATAGATGGCCTTATACATGAGGATGGTGTCGTGGTAACACACACACCCCAAGTGGCCTTAGTAATGGCACGCAGTGAGGCAAACCTTGCAATGGTAGTGCCTTTAAGGGACTGGAGGTGTTGGTTGAAACCCCACCTCTCACCTATATTCACTCCTAAATACTTGGACGTGCTTTTCAAGAAGAGCCTGTGGCCGCCAAAGCGTATTGTGGGTGGATTATTCACTTTCCCCTTCAAGAGGATTAGCTGGGTTTTCCTCAGCCACCTGCATCTTGACGTGCTCGCACCATTGGTTGACAGTGCGGAGCACGTGGTGGAGTTTTCTTCAATTTGGCGGACTGACTCTGCAAAGATCAGCACAGTCAAGTCATCCACATAGGCGTACGGCTCGCAGTCAGTCTCCATGAGTTTCCTGAAGACCTTCGAAGAAGGCATTCAGAGTGCTGGTCCTAGGACCGAGCCCTGTAGGCACCCCTTCTCAATCTTTGTCCGGACGGAGACATGCCTACTTTCGATCGTAGCAGTTCTGTGTGTCAGGTAACTTCTGACGAGCGAGTACAGGTTGCGGGGTTCCCCTACCTTTGAGTTCATTAAGAGCGCTGGCCACCAAAGGTTGTCAAACGCTCCTCTGATGTCAATCAGAACTGCTACGACGTACTTAGCCGGTGCCAGCAGAAACACGCCGAATCTCGACAATGACATCCTGCGTGGACCTTCCTTTGGTACACACCCGTATTGCCTGCCTGTGAGGTTGCGGCCAAAGACTCGAGGGACTGCAACATCAAGATTTCTAGTGTTTTGCCTAATATGGAAAGAAGGCTGAGTGGTCTCCATGATCCTTGAGGTCCGACTGATTGCGGTCGCCTCCCTTTTGAAGAGTGACAACGCGCAGACTTCCACTGAGTGGGGAACTGTCCGACCTGCAGACAGTCATTAAATAAATTAAGGAGACCGCTGGAGATTGTCCGCTCAGCCTTCCTTAGCATATTGCTTTCTATTTTATCTGGCCCAGGAGATTTGTTGGGCTTTAAGGTCGCAAGAGCCCTGCCGAGGTCGCCTGTTGTCCACAATGGGATGTCGGGCTCGTTCGGAGGGTCCATGATCAGCTCCCTTGCTGCCCTCTGGGCTTCAGTGTCTCGAGCTAGTTGGTCATCTGGGAACGCCTTCTCAAGGAGGTTTCAGTGAACGTTCGATACTGCAGGCCCAGCCTGACTCATTTGCATCGCAGCTAAGACCTGCTCTACATTTGCTTTTCCTATGGAGGACTTGTAGTGTCTGCCCCAGGGGTTCTCAGAGCTCTCCGCTTCCTGAAATTTCGCCAGCCTTGCCGTTTGGCTCGTTTGATGGCGCGGTGGAAACCTTCTTCTCTTGGATGAAGGCAGTTCGGATGTTGCTCTGGCATCAGGGTCACGAGTGTTTTGGTACATCCTTCTGGCTCTATTTGCACTTTGCTTGAGGGGATTAAGTTCCTCAGTCCACCATGGGACTTTGATCGCCCTGTGCTTCTGTTGGCCAAGTACAGAGAGCCCAGCAGAGTGCAGTGCTGTGGTAAATGTGTCACTTTGCTGTCCACCTCTTCAGGTGTGGATGCTTGCACTATTAGGTCGGTGTCTGCGCGCGCGCGCGGTTCACCTTCCAGTACCCTAAGAATTGCGGCCAGTCAGCATTTTTTGTGCGGAATCGCTTTTCACGCGTGTCTTTGCAGAGGATGTTATCATCCGTAATGGCAAAATCAATAACCATGTGATCGCTCTGCGTTGCACCTGGTATGCGACTCGCCAACCCTTCAATTTGAGTAGCAGGGTGTAGGACACAGCTGTGACGTCTATACACGACCTTCCTCCCGGGCCATCATAGGTCGCCTCAGTCATGGGGTCGTTGGCAACAACCAAGTTGTACCTGGTGAGCAGCTCTATATACGCCTCGCCACGCCCCCATCCAGGGTTGAGGATCCCCACAATGGTGATCTGGCGTTTGCATCAGCGCAGACTACGCAGGGTCGTCCTGATAGGCCTGCTAGAGCCCGCTCGAGTGGTTCAAGGCTGTTGGCAACTGGTGCGCCAAATTGCCTGTAAAAATGATATTACAACCAGCTCAAAGCCACCGGCTCGGATGAGCTGCGGCCAAGTGCTGGCTGTTCCGGGTGAGTGAGTGCGAGCATGTCAATGGGACAGTCGATGCAGGCTACTGCTGCCTTGGCTCCCGTTCTTGCTCCAGCCACCACTGCGTGCCTGCGATCCGAGACCAAGAGTTTTGGATCCTATATGCGGTTCCTGTATGGCGAGGACACTGCAGCGTTTCTTGAGTGCATTTTTGCAGCAACTCAGCCATAACTGGGCAACTCTTTTTGTGTTGTGCTGAAGGATTCGAACTGTTTTTGACCTATTCATAATCCACTCGTGACTCCTGGAGGGCAATCGCTCGCTGACGAATGGTACAGCGTGCGTCTCGTGTAAGTGTGCGACCCTGTTGGATTTTGCGTTCGACGCAATTGGCACGCCGAGGAGCATCACGCTTGCATTCCTTACTCCAGATGTGGCAAGGCGCACCAGGCGCACACAACAGGTCTTGTACAGGCCACTGCCAGGTAGCCATGGCGCTGGCATTTGTAGCACTGAGTGGGGGCTTGGGTACTTTCGTATGGCGCACCGCTGCCAGGCTATTTGGAGGTGCCTTGCCCCTCTAGTTTTTTGTACAGGCTGGGTGATACCTCAATCACCCAATCCTTCTGTCTGCCACGCTTTTGGTGAAGAGGCCTGACATCCTGCGGCTGCAAGCTAGCATGCAGGGTTGTGCTCACCAACTTGTTGGGCCAAGTCCTCTTTTTGAAGGTCGGTCCGCACGTCGCACAGCAGCAGGCGTGGGAAACGACCCAGGGGGGCTGACGCTTGGAGCTTCAACTCCTTTTTTGTGGAAATGTGGCTCGTGAGCGCCTTGGCCATTTCTGGCGTTTCCGTCACAATGACGGCGCCACCTCCTACTGCGGTGCGGATGTCTAGCACTCGGACACTCAGAGCTTCATTGCGTCAGGGTTGGAGGGACCAGCCTCTCCTTCCTCACATGTCCGCCTAACCACTACCACGTTTTGTCGTGGGTTTTTAGGGGGGAGTTTGGCAAGCGGTGGAGGCTTTTTATTTTGGTTTTTATTTTTATTTTTGCCCTTGTTTTTGGGCGGAGGCATAGGCATGCTGCCCTCGGCCTGCACTTCCTGTAGTTGGGGCCTGTTTCTGCTTCCCTCTGCGCTTCCTGGCCTGGCAGCTGCCATTCCGCCTCAGCTCCATGAGGGGAGGAAGGCGCAGTAGCGGCTACTGCCGCATATGAGGGGCCTGGGGTACTACCCTGGCTCGTTGTTGCTCCTCGAGTTTGGGGGCTGGTGGCACTGGCTGCTGGGCGGTGCCCTACGCAGCTCTTCCCTCACGACAGCCGCCACAGTTTCCCGCAGGGGGAGTGGCAGGGGGCGATGTCGTTGGGGGCATTGGCTTTTATAGCCAGCTTCGGGAAATTTCGAAGAGGCAACTAGTTACTGAGGTCCGCGCCATAGGTCCTGTCGGCGTTGGCCCTCATCCGTGCCAGCTGGCCGTGGATGATTTGGACGTATGCGCAAATTTGCTCCATGTCCGACAGTTTAGGGTCCACGCTGTGTCGTGTGCTTGCAGTAGCCGGGTTGCCCGGGCTACTAGGGAGAAAGGGAGATGAACGCGGTTTGCCCGGTTCTTTCCGCCCTTGTTTGTTATGTACGACGAGTAGGTTGCTCATCGTCCGAAAGAGGGAGGTCGAGCTTGGCGAGCCGAGGAAGAGGCGCAGGTGGCGTTTTTATTACCTGCTGAAGTTTTAGTTGACTTTGTCATGTTTTTTACTTATTTGGGGGTGATTAAAGAAGCGGACTGGTGTAGTGTATCCTTGTGAGTTCATTTGTTGTGTGTGTTCGTGGTATGAGCGAGAGGTGCTCGAGGCAGTGTCCTGAGCTCCCCCTCAGGCATATTGATTCTAGCCCCTTTCGCTGGTCCGTTGAGGGTCAAAGGAGGCCCCACATGCGCCGCAGCTGCCAGTCCGGCCACCCACCGGGACTAAGACGCATGAGGGATTTTTCGGCTGCTGCTCAGAGTCAGCCCTCGGCCACCTAGTGATGTGGTGAGCGGGACACACGCTATCAGCCTTAGGAACGCTCAAACCTGGTTTTCCCCTCCTCATTCGACGCACCTATATGGGGATCGCTCAAGGTGTTAGTGAGCTACTTCCAGGACTGTCTTTCGCTCATTATGAGTGTTTCAAGTGAGTGTGTTCTGCCACGCAAGCCGTTTGCAGTGTATTTAGTATCTGGAATATGTTGTGTATGTCAGTGTCGTGAGCTTTAAGCCTTTAAGGCCGGTTTTAACGACCACGCCCAGAGGATACGGCAGGAGAATTCTGTACCCCTTCCTGCGGGGGGGTGTGTTCTGCGATCCCAGCTAAAGGTAGGGGGTTCCCAGTGTGTCATGTATGTGAATGAAGTGTAAGTTGTGTCCCTTTTAGTCCGGCTTATACGAACACGCAGGGAGTACGGCAGTGGAATTCTGGACCCCCTACTGCAGGGTGAGCACAGTGTGGCGACAGAGTACACTGTGACGCCCAGCCACAGTTAAGCCTCGTTGGATGTAATCCTGCGGGGACCTCATAGAGGTGAGGTTGTCTTTCAAGCTGGGCCCACCCGGCTGTCCCTTTTAGTCGGCTCATACGACACGCAGGGAATACGTCAGCGGAATTCTGGACCCCCGACTGCAGGGTGATGAAAGAAGATTACAACCGGTCATTTCCTCGCCGCCCACTATCAGAATCTATTCGCTACGTTTAGAGAATTTCCACACGATTTCGGCAAAAATCTATTTGTAAATGTCATCAATTAACTGTAGTAATGAAGTTAACGTTTGTAGTATACCGTGTTAAGAAATCATCGACTATGAAAGGCGGCAGTTGAGTAAGACTGTTCTGAATAATTGTTGATACAATACAGGCATGAAATTAAATTTCCCTACCCAGCAACCGATAAGTCTGTGAGCATTATACTGAATATACCAATCGTACACGTTTACGATTAAATTAGGGGCAATGACTAAGTTCCAAATTCAGTTGCGTTCTCTTCTTTGGCCACCAATTACGTGGAAGATGATTGATTAATCATATAAGGATGTACTGCTGGACAGATGGTTGTTGTACTCACTCATTGAATGATCGCATGCCCGTAATCCAAACAGATTTGTAGAAAGGTAGCGTTAATTGTAGTTAGTTATGATTTGTCCGTACGAAGCGTGGCAGATTATGTGAGAATGGCAAGGTCTTATCATCGCTAATACTAGACACCTAAGAGTTTACATAGGTTTGGTATGGAGAGGCGACGAAATAAACGCCTGGTGAAAGGCTGTATGGGTAAGAAGGCGTTTAAATTTCAAACGGGCTACTAATTACAAGGTACGTGCCTTGTGAATTGGGTGAAAGTGTTTCGGCTTAACAAAACGCCATTTGTCCAAGTTTTTCAAAGCTTCGTCGGGGGCTACTGTTTCAACGCCAAATCAGTAAGTGCCGGCTGAGCGCACTTCCTCAGCTGATGGCCCCTTTCAATGTGCCATTTGGTTAAGAATCGAGAAATTGAGTAGGACGCTTCCGCGACCTACGAACCGAGACGTTGGAGTGTTGGCAACCAGTTTAACAATGTTATCAGCCAAAACCTGACGCCTAGCAATCGAATCTACCTTTCCTTTTTTTGTCGGAGTAGGCACCAGCCCGCCCCTGATATTTTGACGAATGATTTACTGGCAGGGTGAGCCGTCAAAGACAAAGCTTCCGGCTCTTATCGGGCGGCTTGGATTCTCCAAACTCCTGCTTATTTCAAAACGTTGTTCCTCACGGTCAAAGCAAGGCAGCTTTATGTTATATCTTCTCTTACAAGAAGCTTACTAATAAAGCGTACTGATAAAGCTAGCTAGCGGACTAACTGCTGATCTCAGTCCTGCACGAAGCATCTTTCAGGAGTCCGATATCGAAACACTCCACACGTACTATCATCTGTTTCTTTGTAGCTAGCAAGCTGTCTGGTCAGTGGATAGAACTAACAACAATCTTACGATGGTGCTGTCCCTGGCCTGGAAGAAAAAGAAGCAACTTGGACTCTACCTTGGACGTTGCCAAAGCTTTCGACTCGGTAAGCTTCCAGGCCTTGGCAGATTGCCTGTGCGGTGTCCGGGCTCCTGATCGACTTGTCGATTATGGGGGCTCTCTCTAACGTGAAGATGTGACGGCCCTGCAGGAGGTGAGATGTCCAGAAAAGTGGTAAAAGAGCGAGGTGTGTTCTTCAATCTTGTGATTGATTTAAGCTACCTCAGGAAGCAGGGTCCAATCTCGCAACAGATTGGCGGGTGGGTGCCAAAATGTCGGTATGAGCGAAATTGGCTCTAAACTAACTACAGTTTGTGGTGATCAAAACACTTTTTTTCGCAAAAATCGCTTTAACGATTTTGTTCAACTTTTGTAAGTAAATAGCTTCAAACAACACGACAACAACATAAAATCCTCATTTGTGGGAACATGACGAAAGGAGAACAATAAATTATCAAACACTTTAAAGAAAATCGATTTCTGCGCAGTTTTTCCCTTATAAATTCAGAGAAGCCATGATGGTTGTCCAATAAACTATCTATACGTCGTGCTTTTCATAAAGCTCACAGGATAGAGAATACCCCATAAATTCTTATGATCAAACTACTCACTTACAAATTGAACGACGCTCTTAGAAAAATCGTGACTGCATTTACAGCCTGCATATACGATGGAAGTTTAGTAACGGTTTTAACAACCCTCGAAATTTCGGATTTCTAACTACTGTCGTCTTTCAGACTTACTTTTTTCAGTTTTCCCTTTAATGCCTGAACAGTCATACACGTAATCAGTTCCTTAAATTATCTATACTGTGATCACTTGAAGAAGATCAAGATAAGTTCAGGCAACCCAATAAATTGTGCGACCCTACCATACAATTAGGTTCTACCAGTTTCTATGTGAAACGCTACCAGGATCGTACGTACTGTTTGAAAAGCGCATTTAGTAGGAAGAGCATTTAAATTGTGGGTGTACGTCGGCCTGAAGAGAGGTGTGATGCGCCGCATCAGATATTTCCATGTACGTCTACATGGACGGCCCAGCTTGTTTCAGTATTTGCAAGACACAAGGTATGAGATACCCACTGACCCTTGAAGACGGGTGAACGGTTGTTATTTGCTGGTCTAAATGATTCTTCGGGCTCAAGATTTTTACTCGAGGAAAGTGTTTGCGGATTATAATAAGTTTCTTCCTAATTATAAATAGTTATGTTTGCATTGCTGCATCTTACTGTTCCAGTGAACGTGCAGTCTCGTTTCGGCACCAGCGTCACGTGGTAATGGAGCGGCATCACATCATCTGAGAGTCTCGTTGCGGGAACTCGAGATTTTTTGGCGTCGACGCCGCAAAGCGCCAGCGTCAAAACGACGATGGCGTATAGAATCGACATGACTCGACGAATGTCTGCCGACTGAACGATCACGAGCCGCTAGACAAACTTGACCGAGTGACTTCCACTTCCAGTGCCCTCTGAAGTCGACCTCTTGACAGACCGGACTTTCCGACTTCCCCCTACCCCCTTAACCATCCACTTCGTCGTACTCTGCACGCGGCTGTACTACTTTTCCTGCCGCCCTCCTCTCTACGACTTTCTCCCGTCTGTACCTCGAAATCGAAAGCTAGTCAAGCCTCTGATATTAGAAAAAATAGGAAATACATTTAGGCCACTTCAGTGCCCTTCTTCAATAGTCTCCAGAAAATTGAACTCCAACTCTATTTGTTAGCTTTATTGCATACCGTCCAGCATGTTCAATAACTCGTGGATTGTAGGGGTTGTGCCCTCACGACTCTACTCACTCCAAAAATGTTGTAAAATACGAATCAAGTTCGTGATAATTGTGGGAAGGCCCGTCTCTTCATGAACTCACACACGATCAAATGAGATGGTTTCTCTGGTTGCACACCAGCTGACACCGGTATCCAATCGTCATCAACTTAACAGTTTTTTCTGGATCTATCCAATATCACCAAACCGGAAATAGCACTAGTACGAGCCTTTTTAAACAGATTTAGACAAATATGAGGAAAACTACGTCAACTTATTGGTGAATATTTTCGATTGTGACAACGAAATGTTTCCGATTAGAAAATCGGTTACACTGACTATCGCTTGATTACCTAACGAGACTATTGGTTTATTATTCACTCTGAATAATAACCCAATGTTTAGCAAAATTTTTATCACCCCCCCCCCCTCTAAATTTGATAGTTTACGTTTCAAGGCATCGGGATGTTTGGTGCCTTTAACGTGGTCCAAAAAGTTCGTTCTTCCGCACAGTTGTGCCCGCCTGCTTGGCAATCCGATCGAACGAAGTCCATTCCACGTTGTTATGGGCAAAAAAACATTTAAAAAATTAACAAAAACGCTATTTTGGCAGTTTTATCTCAAATACGCCGAGCTTGATATTGTTTGCAAAGTATTTTTAGATCCTGGGTCGAACGGAATGAGTATCAGACGTATAGTGAAATTACAGTAATTATAGTGAGCCAAAATCTACTAATTGAAAGAAATCGCGGGACAATAACCAATAACCACAGTGAAAGTAATTATATTGTTTGTATTCCCCCCCCCCCTCTCTAGCATTAAAACCACCAGCCAGCTCGACTCGCAACGCCGTCCCAATTGCTTGCAGGCGCCTGGAATATTTAGTTTTCGTCGTTCCGTTGTAGTCAGGGCATGATTCGTATCGTTTACTGGAATTTTTGGTTGCTGAATCGAATGGGATGGGCCTCGGAGCTGCGAGACTCCGTAAAACTGTTCAAGAGAATAATGAACCATTGTGTAATAATTTGCAAGGTTTTCATTTAATGAAATACAGATGTGACTTCACAGCAGCTATTGCCTCCAGCGATTTAGTCGTATGATTTACTTCAAGACCCCCTCCCCCCAACCTAACGACACTATGTGTTAATTAATCATGTACAATTGGACACTATGTTTGCTATCAGCAATGTCCGTCCGCCGTTTAGGTCCATTTTTGCTTTTAACGTGGTATAAAAAATCCGTTTTCCGCACGTAAATTCTGTTTGGTATCTAGTTGTGCCCGCCTACTTGGCAATCCGATCCAATGAAACTCATGGTTGTCATAAAAATAGTTAAAGAAGTTAGTCTAAAACAAAATGTTTTCAGTTTTATTGCAATTACGTCGTATTTGTTGTCGTTTCCTAGGTATTTTTCGATGCTGAGTCTCATAGGACTGATCTCAGATAAACACAGTAAATTTAGTTAGGCAAATTGAACAACTTGAAGGAACTTGCGGGACAGTTATCGTGCCGCCAAAACCTGCGCTCATTTCCTCTCTGCCCCCACATTAGTTAAAGATCGTACGTAATTTCCGAAGGTTGTCCTCGTAAAAGCTCCAAGTTGTCCGAAATAGGTTGATTCGTATCGAGCACGTAATGTCGTGTTAAGGAAGAAATACGTCAAATAGCTCGCCTTTCAATTTGTTGGAGCCTTTCAACTGCTCCAAATTAACGTCTGAAGGAGAATTGAATGTGAACGAATGATGCTGCTTATTTTGGTACCCTTGCGCGCTGCGCAGTTATTATAAACACTATTTTTTTACTATGAGACAAAATCGATCTTCTTGAACATTCTATCGCCGTTTAGGGTCATAAATGTCGATGCAACGGTTTTTCAAACGTAAGTAATGACCAATGGAATATGGCATTTTCTAACTAATAAATCAGCCTTTGACATGGAGGTTTTTTTAATCTCACGTGTACGATTTTGCTAACGCAGTCGTAACGAGGTACTAACTATTTCAGGCGAACCGTCTAACCTATAAATCCGATAAATTTGACGAGTTTTCCTGTTAAATTTCCGAATAGAGCCAATTCCCTCATTGTTAACAGCCTTGCTAAGTGTACCCAATACACCAACGTACCATTTTTATCCACTGAGTCATCGCATTCATGCAGTACTGCAAATCAAGTCAAAGGAGGTGTGGCCAAGAGGGTAGTACTGTTATTCCAGTTTCGTGGCGTCATCGTCTCATTTCCGAATTCCCCCATTAGTATACTACTTACATTACTTAGATAGGGTGCGACGCATCAAACAACTTTCCTCAGCTCTACGCGCCTCGATTGTCACGACTTCAGCTCTAATCCAATATATTTTTCTATCAGTTCATTTGAACTTTGTACAACTTCAATAGAAACTGTTAGCACTTAAAGTTCAATAAAGAATTTTTTGGGGCGCTCCTACGTGTGTCACGATCATCAATACGCAATCAGTGCACAAATTATCGTGATACTGTCGACATAATTGTTTTTACTTTCCTTGGCTCTACGAAGTAAAAAGGAAAGTTATGTAATCGGCTGAAAAAAATTTTTTGAGTTCTCTTCAGATCTTTACGATTCAGACCCCCCTGAGTCCGAAAAACACTATTTGGGAAAATGGTCTGTGTGTGTATGTGTGTCTGTGAACGATTTTTAGAGAAAACCACCATACCAAATCAGCTCAAACTTAATATCTCGCCCACAGGTCACCATGGGACGCTAAAATAAGGGTTTGAACAAAATCCACCGAAAGTTAACTATAGTTATCATAGTGATCAAAACACCAAATATTTTTTTTCTCAAAAACGGCTCTAACTATTTTGATTAAATTGTTTATATTGATAGCTCTTAATAAGGCAATTATACCATAAAATTCCCATTCGTGGGAAAATGACTAGAGCAGCACAATAAATTATCAAAACTTTCGACGGAACCGATTTTGGCGCAGTTTTTAGAGAAAACCACCGTACCAAATCAGCTGAAACTTGATGTCTAGCCTACAGGTTACCATGGTTACAATAATGAGGGTATGGGCAAAATCCACCGAAAGTTAACTATAGTCATCATAGTGATCAAAACACCAAATTTTTTTTCTCAAAAACGGCTGTAACGATTTTAATTACATTTTTTATATTGATAGCTCTCAATGAGGCAATGATACTATAAAATTCTCATTCGTGGGAAAATGACGAAAGCAGCACAATAAATTATCAAAATTTCGACCAAAAGCGTTTTTCGCGCAGTTTTTTCCTTATAAACTCCGCTGGAATTCTTGTAGAATGTTAAAAAAAATTGGTATTGTAGTCCAATCCAATACCTAAAGGGTGAGTGTTTAAAAACGCTCATGAGATACATGGGGCTCACTCCAGAAATTCCTGAATTTCAACTACTGCCGTTTCGCTTACTACCAGTTCTAACAGTTATTTTCCAATAACTCTGCAAAAGTGATTACTATCCTTTTTTTAAAAAATCGTGTTTACAGCCTCATTAATTATCTGTGTACCAATTGCTCAATAATAGTCCTTCAATGAGTACGAGCAGCACAATAAATTCCAGAACTGTAAGCGTTACCGCTTTCTGCTGCCGTAAAGCGTTGTTTGACCAAGTTCAAATTAACTGAGTGATAAATGAATTGATTAAATAGAATTAGCCATGTACAAAGTGAATTGTTGTAGAGCTAAGGAAAGTTGTGTGTTGCAACGCACCAGATATTTTAGAAGGATAGTGTGTGGAATTATCGAGTAAAAACGGTGAGAAGCGGCTGTGGTTTGAGGTTACTCTTAATTATAGTATTAGATTCTCAGACTCTTAGATAGATTCAGATTCTAGTTTTTGACGGAGTGCTGAATTGAAATTTGTGATAATTTATTTGTCTGCTCTGGTCAGTTTTAATGTGAGGTTCATGATACGGTTCTGAACCAAAATAAAATTTAGCGTAAAATCTGAATATCAAATATGAGTCGATTTGGTTCAGATGTTTAACAGACATACAGAACATTTTCCCTCAAGCTTCCCTCAATAGCGCTTACAACGTAAAGATCTGAAGAATTTTTTTTTTAATCAGCCTATGACGGAGGGCCAAGCAATGTAAAATTTTGTTTGAATGTTGCCACATTAGGCTACTCAGCAAATATTTCTGCGCGTTACGCTGTGTAATCCTTTGCCCTGGCGCCTCGAGAGCCAGGGAACTCAATTGGCTATCTTTCAACCGCCACCTCCACGCACAAAAGCAACGCAATTTCGTCCAGCGCCACCTAGACTTGATCCAACTTGGACACTGGAAAATTAACAAATCCCAATTTTCAAACTTTCTATATTATTTTGAAAACAGAAAACTCATCAACGGCTCACTTGGATCGTACAAACTATTTCGTTCGAGGTATTGAGTTTTTAAAAAATAACAAACGGTTGAATGCCAAAATGACTCGATGCAATTCAAAGTGACGCTTCATTCGTCACAATTTTCATTGACGTTTAAAATGCTTAGAGATATGTCGTTGTGAAACTTAGGCCTGGCCACGTTGAGCAAAATCAAACTTTATTTTGATTCTTCGCCTCGTCCAAATTTCTGCAAAAACACAGCGACGCCGTGTTGAACCAGGAAACACAAGTTTACAAACGTTCAATGAAATTATTAACGAACAGCTTTGAAAAATAGGAAATCGAGACTACAAAATGTCAGCTAGCGATAATTTTCAACAAAAAGGAAAGGAGGAACGAGAGTTTTATTGTTCATCCAACGCTCACCGGCGATCAATTTCTACTTCTGGCTAATTTTACATATTAACTTTTCATATTCAAAACTTGTACACAACTCCAATAAGTTCCTTCAACAAAGTACAATTTCAGTAGGTGATTAACGATACAAATTTTCAATTAATAATCATTCAAAGGTTCGGGGGAGAAGATTAGGCCTTAACAAGAAATGTACAGCACACGAAGTATAAAGTTACAGATTAACTTACATGAAAATGAATTGACAACTTCCTACAGGTTTCTTACGCTCTTTACGTTTTTTTCGTCATTATATAATGAGACAGAAATGGTTATAAGAAGAGACAAATTTCCAGGATCAGCGTGGTCATAGTGTTCAATTAGAGGTTGAGTTTAGTGGGGGTTGTCTTCAAGAAGAGCCAAGTAGTTCTACTTTTGTGAGGGCCGGTGTATCAATTCTCCTGCAGTAACTGGCCGCAGTTATAAAAATGTTTGTCAAATGCTGCACAAGGACAAATTCGTGCTGTTTAGGTAGTAGTGCGAGGAACACAGTGTTACCACGGCAACAATATGGCTGGCGAAATAGCAAGTTGTTCCAAAATCTTTTGTCCTCTGTCGTCTCCATCCCTTTCTAGTGTACCTGCCATCATCTAGTCCGCCTACGTATTTTACAGATAATTGTTGTTTAATTTAATCTTTTCGCTTTGATGGTTTTTATCTACTTCTTTAAAAGTCTACGCCAGTTGACGTAATAGACTGATACAATTACAGTATCATCCCATGTGTTCTTCCCATATGCAGATGCTGAGAGTTCTGTGCATACTCAGTAGCTTGTCTCCATCAGTTGTCAAGCATATTGTGTGAGGCTCTGCTTCTTCATGCTTTTAAAATGACTCAAGGACTTGCCTTAATGCAGGGTCTGGTAGCCAACCAGGGCACAGTCTTTCTTAGATCACTCACGAACCACCCACTACCACTCTCAAGATTGAATATTACTAGTTAACGTGGCATCCCAGACAACACAGTCTTGTCGTTTCTCAGCCTGTCTTTAATGCCTCAGTAAAGATAGTCTCATTTTAGTTCCAATGTGTGAAAAGGGTGGACAGAAACGTTTGAAACCTCACAGCGAGTTATATGTAGCCCCCTGCAATATACCTATGTTGATCAGGTATTCCTGCAAGCTGGGGTTTTTGAGTGGGTCTGCCACAACCTTTTTCTCCCATCATTATTTATTTGCGGGGAGTGCAGATTTAGGATATTATTATTGATGATGTATTGCCATTGTACTGGTGATTCAGTTTTTCAAGAACAGCTCTTGCCGATGAGAGGATGTTTCTTGACTATCAGGGAATGTAAAATGATGGGACTTCAATCCATCAAACATATTTTCGGAATTATTAAAATCCCCCTCTTACCGTGTCTACAAACGTTGTGGCTGCATTGGCGAGCACGAGCAGCTACCAAGCAGTATGGTAATGCTGAACTAAACAATAGACTAGAGATATCATTGAGAATATGTAGTTTTCAGGATTCCAAATTTGGAGTCAGCTGAAGTTGAGTTGTTTAGAGAGTCCTCAGCTCCACTGGTGTATCTGGAAGCCACCAAATGCCCCTAACTGGTTCAGAGTGTATGGGACCTAGAATTCGCAAATCCTGCTCTTAACAGAGTTTGAAGACTGCTTTTTCTCGCGGAATTTCCAGAAAAAAGCGGCGTGGCAAAGATGAGGGTCCACAGAATTCTTCCTTCTGGTTTATTATTCATTCTGAATAATAACCCTGTTTTCGGTCCCGAAAAATTTTTTACAACCCCCCCTCAAAATTTGATACTTTACGTTTCAAGACTTGGAGATTCCAAATTTGCAATGTCCGTCCGCCGTCCGGGCCGTTTTGTGCCTTTAACGTGGTCTAAAAAATTCGTTCTTTCGCCCAAAAATCCGATTTGGTATCTAGTTGTGCCCGCCATCTCGGCATTCCGATCGGACGAAGCCCGTGGTTGTAATGGACAAAAAACGGTTAAAAAAATTAACGAAACGCAGTACAACGCGGGAGCTACAGCATTTCGTCGTTTGAACTCCCTCCCTCCCGCCCGTCTCATTAAAAAAGCAACCGCGCTCGAGGCGAGCGAGCGCCTCCCGATCTCGCTTGCCTCGCAACGACGCCCCCAGCCGCCACTCAACTCCCCTTTCGCTTCGAGCGCCCTCGTTCCAATTTCCCCGACGTTTTGGTTTTAATACGATTCAATTTTTTTAGATTCTTTCGTTTCATTCTCATTTTGGTTTTTTTCATAGATTTTTGGTTAAATTTTGATATTAGTATTTAGCGTGCATTTTTTCATATTAAAATTCAGTTTTTTCTAGATACTTTCGTTTTGTTTTGTTTATTTTAATATTACGAT
Source organism: Pachypeltis micranthus (assembly GCA_020466155.1). NCBI lineage: Eukaryota > Metazoa > Arthropoda > Insecta > Hemiptera > Miridae > Pachypeltis > Pachypeltis micranthus. The sequence goes on from CM035769.1 coordinate 50,635,291, forward strand.
TCAGTTCTTTTCGACTTTTTTTTGGGTTTCATTATGATATTTTTCGATGCTGAATCGAACAGGATGGGTCTCGGAGCAGTAATGCTAGGTCAAGCTGATTATCCGAATAATAAACCGTTGTGTAATAATTTGCAGGGTTTTTCAAGTACTGAAGAAAGTGCCCATCTCTTGAAGTGAATTTCCTACCCATTTTCTCAGACTGACCCTAAAGTTCTTCTGAAAGGTTCCTTTCTAGCCACAGTTCAAAATCGCAATTGGCACGGAAAAGATGATGTAGTTTTTTTCACGTACAAGAAGCGCGCTGATCAAATGCAGGTATTCTACCAGTGGAAGTCTTATACAAGGGGTGTATGATCTGACATCATCAGAACTTTGATAATCAGCCAAGTTTCAGCTCACCCTGAGGCTTTGATCCATTGCTTTCTTTTTGCGGCTGGAACTCAGTGGATATGCACGTATACCACATAACTTTGGAGCGTTACTACAATGAAAGTAACATGTGTTGTCTGCAAGCACCAAGATTTCTGTGCACATTTTAAGAACACGGTCTGATGTTTGTTGGTCGCTTTTGAGACTGATAAGACACCCTGCAATGTCAGAGCATGAAGTATTATTGTGGACGAGCAGTGCAATGTTGTGTACACCCTTTGGGTTCAATTTGGTAATTAGTCTCTCGTTTTGATTTCTTAAAAGTCCTTAACACTGCTGTTATTGTTGAAATGTAGTTTGTAACAACACCAATGATCAATAGCCTATTATCTCTTATCAAAGTTCTGGGCATTATCTTATCCAAGATCTGATGCTTTAACTTTTAACCATACAGCCGAAATATACTGCGGAAGTCAACGTCATTAAATAAATCAAAACTACTCATGAGAGTATTACCTCCAAACTCAGGCAGACTTAGTATTAGCCTTGCAAATACGATTGACAAACCGGCCCAGCACGCTCCAATAAGAAAGTGATGATATGAAAATGAAAGGACTGAAAGTTCCAACAAGAACGGGACGAAATAAAAGTGAAGAGGCTTTGGCTGACTCATGACTTTGAAAACGAAGAAGAAATTTGGGTTTAACCTTACACAATTCCTTCACCAATCCCCTCTTATAAGATCCGTAAAAGGGGCTAGTAACAAAGGTCAGCAGCATGACATCATGTTTGACGTTTTTCAGCACTAGCTCACTTGACTGTTTATGGCTTCCCTTCTTCAAATAGGCGGGAAATCATGCCGCTTACTGACGTAATATGAAAAATCGACTTTTGTCGAAACGTTTCATACTTTTCCCGCAGTGCATTACTGTAATATTGTTGGGAGCTGCCAACCCACAAAATTTAATCAAAACCAGTATAGTCGTTTTTGAGAAACAATATTTGGTGTTTTGATCACTATGATAACTACAATTAGCTTTGAGCAGGTTTTGCTCATTCCCCTATTTTGGAGTCCCATGGCAATGTACGGACTAATTATCAAATTTGAGCAGATTTGTTTTAGCCATTCTCTCTCAATCAGATAACAGATCACTTTCTTAAATGGTGTTTTCGAAGACAGAAACCCTTAAGCTGTAAAGATCTGAAGAGAACTCATTGCTTTCAGCACATTACATTGCATTCTTTCCGAATACCCACCCTCTGCTGATATAGAGAGCATATAGAGTTGGAGTACAATGGCCTGGGGAGTGTAGCAAGTGATGTCAATGTTACATCGTGTTGAGCAGATCTGGCAGGAAGACATTTTTGGTTTAAATCCCGCATGCGCTAACAGACTATGCCTTGATCATTTAATTATTTCTTATGCCAGCAAAAGGGGTATACTGAAAGTATTCCAGCTGTATACATCACGGAAGAATACAATTAGATTAGGTGAAACAGTTAACTAATAGCGGTTCCTCATGATTCCTGTGAGATCATTGAGAAATAGTTACAATGATATAAACAGTTTGGACATAGATGGAACCATAGATGAGCCCCCTCTCTCAAGCAACCCATCACCCTTGGACCTTGAAGTGCATCAGGCATAACCCAAAAAGGGAGATGATGGTTTAGTTGCCACCTTGATTCACCTCTATGCATTGAACCAGCAAGTGAAAAGTCCATATTTCCACCCAATAAAGATATGCTGCTGGCTTAGGAGCAACCCCCCTGTATACTCTCTCACCTTCCAAGGGTAGACTATCCAGTCAAACGATGAAGAGGAAGAGGAATTGCGTATGCTACAGAAACCCCTGGCTAATGATAATGTTCTGATGACTCCCAAAGTGACAGTAACTTCTAACATCAACATCATGAACCAGCAACAACCACATAATTCAAATAACAAAACTCAATAATTCAAATAACCTCGCCAAAAAATGTCGAACATCACATTTGTTGCTACATACGAGCACTCGTTACATCTACGAATAAACAGAACTGAACAAACCGTAGAGCCAACTTTTAAATCAACAAACCTTCATCACAATCCAAAACAAACGTTGGCTTCAGAAGTCTTCAACATTATAACAACTATATACTTTCAATGTTCAACGAATAGGAAGATTTTATTAAGGCATTCCTCGAATTTCTAATGGCACGAGTAACGTGAAGGCCTTTTATTATTCAGTTAATTTAGTCATCAACTTTCCCCCTGCTTCCAAATGACGAGAAACGAGTTCATCAAAACCAAAGAACTTGCTATAACCTCAAACTAGCGTACTGTAGTGCAGAGCGTTCTAAACCAGCCGCTGATTTTCAAAGGAGCTGATTCACTCACGGATTTGGGAGTTGAACACTAAAAATGGGCAAAAGAAAGGGATTAGAGGGTGTTAGTCACAGGTGGAAGTGAATCATAGTATCTGCTGGGTTTCTGAAGGTGTTACAAGTGTGAAGAATCGCACCAAGAGAGGGAGGTAGAACTTTACGTTTAACAGTTGCTTCCCTTGATATCCACATTTGACATTTTCTATCAGGGTTTCTGGTCTTGCATTACATCGGATCACCATTCCTCATGAAGATGGTCCATCCTCTCTCTCTAATGAAACTTGAGTAGATATATATTGCTGTTGGACTGCCTTCATCACGTAGGTTAGTAGAGTGGGCCACTGAAATGAATCCCAAATTGCTCCCAATTTTCCCACGTCGTTACCATAGTAAACAGTAATGAATGAGCCTGCAGCCAATCATCCATCAACCCTCTAGAGAAGTCTGCTTATCATGACGACTTACATGCCTCTCGTTTCCTCTCTTTTCAGACTAGTAAAATCTAGAAACGTGTCCTCAAGGCCAGATTGCTGTTGGTGGATCAGACTGTTTACACACCCCTGATGTGACAATCTAGAGATTTACGTAAGTTTTTAGGCAACGTTCTCTGGACGCTCCCTTTTATTCCCGCCCACCATGAGCCCTCATCCTTTAAGAAAACAGGGAGTACGCCATACAACCACTCAACTACCCATCGCAGAAATACATTTAGGAATGCAAGCTCCAGTTTTCTACCTTCCCCTGCAGTACTGAAGATATGTGTTGGTGATATTTACCATTATATAGTGTGATGCACTGACAGTTCGATTGCAGCCCAAGATGGGGTTAACGCATAGTGGCCCAGGCACCACAGCCTGACACTTGTATGGCATCCGGAGGACTGTCTAGTATCGCCTGCATGAAGGATAATAGGTAGCACTTCTCATTCCTGGCCAGCCCAATACTGTCACATCGTGCAGCCTTCACCGTGGGGCTCCAATTTTTCAAACGACATGCATTTGGAGACAGCTTATGTGACAGAGGCACACGTACTATAAGACAGCCCAAAAATAAAGAATGTAGAACCCCTCCAGGCCACCAATTCCACAATCTGCCACTTAGCTGTCCTTGCATAGGTGTGTGTAAAATTAGGCACTGCAAGCTTAAGACAGGAAGCCTCATCAAATGTGCAACACAGTGTCTTAGTAAGGGCCCACTCGCCAAACAGAGCACCCCCCCCCCATCCCTCGTCGCAAATAATCATGCGATTTTCTGCCTAGGCACACCACACTGGTGCAGAAACACATCGACAGGTATTCTACAGTGACAGGATTAATCCCAAGACCAATGAGCCAATAGGCCACAAAATGGCTTTGTTCATCCCCCTCCCCCCTCCACTCAGACATGGGTAAATGTCATTAACTGGCTGCAGAAATTGTAAAACAATTCACTCGTAACAGTGTCAGATTCAATGTCAACGGTTTCAAGTTCCTCTTCATGGTAGATGATGGTTCAACTGATTGCATATTAGACCCTTCAGTAAAAGAAACACGGATGCTGGAGGAAATACAATCTCATAACCATCAACTTGAGCTTAATTCACTTTCTTCCTGCTTTACTACATCCTATATCATTACTTCACTCTCAATGTTCTCCTTCATTCTCCTACACCCCATTGCTCGTGATACTTAATGGCTCAGAGCAGATGCCACAGAGGCACTACCCCCTACGCCCTGCTCAACCCAATGAGTTTTGACAGGCACTACAAGGTATGGTTGCAGTCCCACAGCAAACGTTCCACTCCCTCTGACGCCGGCGAACCTGCAGTAATTCAATTCGCACGTAAAAAGTTCATTTTTACAAACCTGCCACATATCACGCTCACCTTTGAAACCAATGAAGCACTAGTGTTTATCTTATTTAAATCACACGTTTGACTATTATGAGCACGCTCACGCGGGACTCTGGAAAATTAACGACTTTCTCCCATTATTTAATTAACATCCTAAAAATCTCTAACAACATAAATTAATTATTTCTTTACTAAATGTTGGACGTTGAGCGTTCAATTTCCAATCACAAAAATTCAACAACAACAGCAAAATCGAGTGAAACAAACTTCATCCTAAAACAAGTTTTAAACGAAATTCTAACGCAAGTACTATCAATATTTACTTTTCAGAACAATGTTGAAGGCTTAAAATACAGTTTCTGACAATCGCGAGATTACAATAATTTGAGTACAAATATTTTTGTATTAATTCCAAAATGTTGGTGCTTATACATACAAAGCGATACAACAAGCAATACAAACATTTCAGCTTTTGCCAGTGGAAAAAGCTTATGTGGTCCTTTTCATCGTCAACAATTTTCAAAGGGAGAAGACGACACCTGAGAGTACAAAAATCTACGTTAAGCGAGAGGGGTACATAATGTGACTACATATAACCAAAACGCCTAAGATATAAACGTGGTGTTATACCACTTCTGTTCGTGTAGGATCCGGGACAAATGAACCTGAAGGTGAGGAGGAATTATGTTTCTGTTTCTTAATACTGAGGCGCTCACACCGTGCACAAGTGAGGTAGCTAGAAGGCGCCTCTGAAGGAGAAAGCCTATCGGGGGACTATTGAGCACAAAACAGAAATCTGTCAATGAAAATTGTTGACGCGAATGGAATTTTAAAGTTATGTATGCAACATATTTTTTTGTTTTAATGTGGTTTGGCCCGATTGTAGACATTTTAGTCGTAGTTTTCAGATTCTTGTTGAACCAATTTGAAGCGGCGGGGGCTTTTGACGCAGGGAGAGCCGCAATATGAGTCCATAAAACGGCCTTTAGTCTGAAGATACTTCTTGATGAAGCGGGAGACAAGAATTTGAGGCCGCAGTTGGTATTCGTTCAAAACCTCCTTGGGAGCGTGAATCTGTAAGAAGAAGATATCAATTAGACGAGTGGTGTTTGATACACGAGAGCAGCCAACTTCAAGAAGATCCTGAGTAATTTATTATCAAGTTGTGAGTAGAACGTCTTAATCATTTGATCACATTCATCTTATAAGCCCTCGTAATTCAAAATTTTGGTGCAATCAAAACATGGTAAGAGTCCAATAACTATAGCACTGAAATTCTGGAATTCAAACCGGCCGTTTCACGATTTTTCCCACTTTTTACCCGATAGCCCCAAACAGTTAACAGATCCCTTTCAATTGAGCTCGTGGAATTAGTAGCATCAGTCCAACACATCCTCGAACTGGAGCTCCACAGTCCAACACGTTCTGAATTAGCAGCTAAAGCTGCAACAATCGTTGTATGACTGAGGATAGTTGTGTGAAGAGGCACTAGACTTTTTTGTTAGATTCAATTTACAGTGTGATTGTGGAGCAAACATCATTTTCAGCGCATTTAATCCCCTGATAAGTCACGCCCATTTGCCCTGGCTCCTCTTCTTTTATTGTGGATGAAACGTAAGTAAGTTGCAGAAAGTTTTATAGAAAAACAATTTTTATTGATAGATTTTCTCGTTTTCTGTACTCCAATCCCATAGTTGGAATGTCTTCTTCATATGGACGCTACAACCACTCCCCTAAGCTCATGTTTAGCTGAACCGTCAGAATGGCCCCCGGGGCCACTGACGGGTGAGCCTTAGAGGTTTCCTTACCAGCCACTACACACCCAAGGGCTGAGACCCCCGACCCATCCCAATGATGTTCACCGGCCCAGGACCTACGTTCAACATGGAGGCCAGCGTTCTGGGCACCAATGAGTCGCAGGCAGCTACGGATGTCATTGACCGGATTCAGAATGAACAGGGTACATCATGCAATGCCATGTGTGAACCAGTCCTTAAACAGCTCACAACCAGCCTACCATTTCGTGCTAATTCCTCCATCTAGTGGAGTATAATTTTGTCAGCTTTATTACGCCCACCACTCGACTGTTTAGGGGCCCTACCCTCCTCTTCTTTTCCACATTGTGAGAGGGGGGGGGTTCCCTTGTGTTCCCTGGGGCACTTTGTGTTCAGCGCATCCTGAAAGGCTGATTCCTTTACCTGGTGCGTCCGCCCAACCCAACGGTTTCAGCTCTTTTCATGTGATGCTGCCCAGGAAGTACAACTGTCCTGTTGTACTTTCTCTCAATTTACCTCCTTCTCCAACTCACACTGCTCTTCCCAGAGACACTCTTCTCCCAGTGGACACACCGCCACTCATCTACGAACTCTCACGCAAGTCACTGCTCTCCTTCGGATACAGTTTCCCGCACCAGTTCATGCGTTCTGAGTGCTATCCTTGTGTCGCCCCTTTGTATTCTACCTCAACTCAATTCCGCACATATAATACAGTCCTCCTCATGCTCACCGAGTTTCGTTTTTATTTCGATCCTCAAGCTCCCCCTCTGTACACAACATTTTGTGCTAACATCCCCACTGATGATGAGTAGAACTTTGCTGCTTCCTTCACCAGTGATGCTTCTGTAACTGATGGTGGGGACCACATTCCTATGCTGGTGTGTTAACCTCACTGCTGAACTGGTGGGCCTTTGAGGCTACACACCCAAGGGCTGAGACCCCTGACCCACCCGAGGTCAGGCCATCTCCCACTCCAGTGACATTCGCCGGCCCGGGACCTTCCAACGTTCAACATGCTGCTCTACACCTCATTCAGAAGCACCTTTAGTGAGTCTCTGGTTTCCTTCCAACTCCCCAGCCAGTCCCCTCTACCTTTTCCAGTGCAACTATTGAGTCAGTTACTGACTGGATAACATCGGATTGCTCAGATTTTGAGGTGTCGTCAACATTGGTTTCTTTTTAGTTTCCAAGGCTGTATGAAGTAGAAAGACAAGTTTCATAATCTGCTGAAAGAAAAAGTTTCTGTACTGGGCCGCCCTGGCCATTAATTCGGGAATACTATCACACAGTTAGGCTCATCCACACCCCACCGTCGATATTATTCCATCATTTTCGTGATGCTACCGATGTTTGTCCGTCTGTTTTTTATGACTGAGTCCATGAAGTTGCTGATTGGGTTTAAGGGGGTTAATATTGTTTGTTGATTGTATCAACATAAACCAATGAGACTAGTGAGAACATGTCGATCCTATCCTAACAAATTCACCCTCTTTCTTCTTCCCTACTACTTCTATTTTCATCAGTGTTCCTTGCGAAATTTGGATAAAGCTTTATCGGACGATTGGTGGGAATGTTGATGTACCTGTGTCAAGCAACTCGACCAGACCTTGCCTTTACAGCGACAAAGTTAGGGCAATTTTCGTCAAATCCTGATCAGGTTCACTGATTAGCTGCTAAGCGAGTTTTTGCGAAAAAATCGAAGTAAAGGGGTTTTTGAATTCAGATTGGGCGGGGAATGAGGACGACAGAAGGTCAACCACATGCTTACTCGTAGAAATAAATGGTACATCAATTGTGTGGAAATCAAACAGAATTCAGTATCACTTTCCACAGTGGAATCAGAATCCGTAGCCATTGTGTCTTGCAGAGGGGAAATGTTATGGCTAGCCCAAATGTTAAAATTGGTAGTAATATGACCAACCCCTACTACTATGTGACAATCAGTCAACGCTGAACTTTGCTAAAGAAAATAGTGTCACAGCACACTCACATCAAGTATCATTTTCGGAGGGACGTGGAAGAATCGTACGTAATGAGTACGTGACTACAAGAATAACATTGCAGACATTCTAACCAAGGGCTTTATTCAAATTTCGTTAGAAGAAACATTGACGAAGATTGGAATAGTTGAGAAGACACAGTGTCTTTAGTAACAGATGTGTTCAGATACGTTCACCCATTTTCGTAACATACGTCGTAAAGTTTTGATGTGGCTTTGAAGGGGTTTCGAGTGGCATGATTCTCCTTGTGTCTTCTGCAATCATAGCGAACTCTGTTGCTTTACTCTAACGATTCTGTCGCGCCCTAAGTCCTTCCGTACGCATTTTTCTGAACGCTTTGGTTGAAATAGTCCTCCAATGTTTTCGCGTTCTCCATTAAACTAATTTCTAACTTCATTGTATTCTTGGTTCACATATAATTGGGAAATAATCCGTTTGTTGTAGAACTAGTATACTCATTCCCTTCAACGTTTGACCGACGAGTTGATCCATACGGAAAGTAAGTTTTTCAGACATAAATGAAAGACAAAAAAGTATCGGAATTGTCTGGCTTATCATTATAATGTGACGTGCTGAAAAGGATAAAGTTTAGGTTGAAGAAACTAAAAATGTTAGTGTTGGATAACTTCAGGTCCTCGTTACGCGGTGTTAACATGTGTGTGCTGAGCCCTTGTCTGTCGAGCTAAAATAAGACGTCAATACAACGTCAAGCCAAGCGATGACAACCGATATTAATTTCCCACCTGGTCGCCTTTCAAACGATCGACAATCGTGACGCATATAACGGCGCTCCTGATTCCCGCGTTGTGGGTGAGAGCCGCGAAAGCGAGAGACTCCATTTCCATGTTCACCACGTTAGCCGCTTGAATTTGCTCCAAGTAGGCCATTTTGTCGTTTTCGTTGAAGTCGCAGAAAGCTCCGTCCAGCCTGCCCTGCCCTGGAATAGGTCAAACAACATTCTAAAAGGGTGGTTTTTACGGGCAATAAATTATTGGAGGAGAGACGAGAAGGAAGAAACGAGGGATATTCATCTTGGGGCTCCTTACAACTTACGACCGGATGCAGCCGACTTATACGTCATGTGGCGTTTAACATGAAAACATTACGTAATTATTTGAAGTAGAAATACTTCAATTACGATAAATTAAAAATGAAAGAGAATCACTCATCAGATCAGATGGCATGGTTTCCTAACAATCTGCCGGAATTTCGAGCTACTCTGTATTCATAACAGCTTCGACCAGAAAAAAGAGTTGTCACGCAAAATTATAAAGAAATGACGCAATTGGTTATCAATTAAACAGTTTAACATGGAACGTTCTATACTTCATCGATTTTTACGGCTTCAGCTACTAATCTAATCTATTGTGCACTCAGTTTAGTTTCACTCGGAATTTAATGAGGTGCTCCTCAATACGTCGCTATTTTTACCAGGTAATCAGCGCACAGGTGATTCATCAGACTGTCGACACGATTTCTTGAGGTTTGCGTTGACGGGTAAAAACTGTGAGCAACGCTAGTAATTTGAATTCCGGAATTTCTGAGGTTGAGCCTAATTATCTCACGAACTTTATTGAACGTCCTGCGTATAAGTAGTTCATTGGATTTCCACCCTGATTATTCTGGGAACGCTAATATCGTATGACTGGGTTTTATAAGGAAAATATCGCGCTAAAATATATTTTCTTCGAAATCTTTGACCATTGATTTCGCTGCCACAGTCATTTCCTCGGGAATAAAAATGTTAAATTATGGTGACACTCTGCAGAGATGATAATACAAAAAATATCATCGTTAGGGCAGTTTTTGAGATAAAAAAAGGCGTTCTGATTTGTTTGGAGCAATTTGGCTCTTAACGCCCAAATAACGTGGCCGGCTAAATAAGACGCCGATTTGGTCAGCCATCCTATCTCAATAGTTTCACAAGCTCACAGAATGGAGGTGACGATAAGACTCACTCAACAAGTACCGTTCTGCTTCCTTATAAAAACTGATTCCTTGTAACGCTCTAAAAAAGTTCATCAGTCGCAATTCATGGTTGCGGTTTAGCTATGCTTTCTCCTAATACGTTCATGGATGTTGATAAAACTCTCGCACTTCTCACGTCCCTTTGACGAGGCTTCCCATGTTGCTTGGATCACTTTTCACTCCGCACTTGCCCATCATATACTCAATTGCCAAGTCAACGGGTAACTAACTGTTCGGTGATGACTTTTAGTGCTTGAGTTGATGTTGTTTTGTAGGCCTTGGTGATCCAGTGGAGCCCAGCTCTCTGGGCCAGTACTCTCCTTTTGATTGACTGTGAGATTCCCACCCCAGACCGTTGTCAGCCAATCATGCCTAAGTAAATGAAGGTAGTGGTATGGTTATGCACATGCCAAATGGCCTTGCTAATTGCTCATAAGCTTGCAGTCAGTTTCCATGCGACTCCTGAGAAGACCATCAAATAAGGCATACCAAACGCTGGTCTCAGAACTAATTAATCCCTGTACCAATTATCTTTGTCAGGTAACTCGTGACAAGCAAGTAAAGCGAACCTCGAAGCTCATTGAGCAGCGCTGGCCACCATAGGTTGTCAAACGCTCCTCTGATATCAATGAAAACTGCTACGACGTACTTGGCTTGTGCCTCTAGACAAACATTGCTGATCTCAACAATGACATCCTGAATCTAGAACAGAAACCTTGCATTCCGCGACCACGTTTCTCCAGTAATGTCACTTCTGAAGAACTCCCACACCTGCTTAGCTAACGAAGGACTCATTCATAAAAAGCTCATCCGTTCTTTATGGCTCCACCAGTATGAGAAACCAGTTGCTGCTCTCAATTCAAGAGTCTCGACAAGATGATGCAAGGAGAAACAGGCACTCCCTCAGCCGAACCTTTGGAGGTACGTTAGGTTGTCATTTAGGCAGGAGGAGGCCGTGCCCATGTGCTACCATACGAATGCATGACTTTGGAGAATCCTTACTATTCCAAATATCTCTAGACATTTACAGTAATTTACACCATTTGTGGGAGGGGGGGGGTCGCGTTAACACCTGCATAACACTGTGCATTTCACTTGAGAGCCGTGAAAACCAAAACCAAATAATATGGAAAATGAACGTACCTTCATAAAAATCTGTAGTACACAACGTTTTCCCCGTCACTGTCTCATACGGATCTTCTGGGTGGTGAAGAGCTTTAAGTTCCCGTACTAACTTTTTGTCTAGAACAGCTGGTCTTTGGATGAGTTTTCCCAAAACAGGCTGAAATTAACAACAAGAAATGAGTGTAAGTCGTAATGGTTTGTGTTACACCGGAAAATACTGAATTTATGCTACACGTCAAACAGATATTAATTAGATGAAAGCGACTTCAGTGTCCTGTGACTTGGCAGTATGATGTGAAGACTGTTGAAGAAATTTGGACCTCTTTCACACGCCCAGTCTTTTCTTATCTTTAATCGAATGGGCAGTTCTTACCTATCACGAGTGCTGCAATTTTAGGTAGTTGTATTGGTCACTGATAGATGGGGCTGACATGTTTTCAACACAAAGGTGCACAGCATCAATAATACAAGGGGTTGGTGAAGAACGTGCCCAAGCCTCTTATCAGTGGGTAATGGGTGGTGTAAAAACGACTTTGACATCCTGTGCTCATGTTAGTTACGCAGCCCCTTCTTAAGAACTTGTGAACGGTTTGTTTTTCCTTAATGTACCTGTCTCTCACTCGTTAGCCCATTTTACTCGTTTATTCTCAACATGACAAAAGTTTAGCTTAGTTGCACCAGATCCATTCAGCCAGCATTCTGACACATCTATCATATTTTTTGTATGACAATTGTGCATTGCTATGCCTAATCTTGTAGAGGGTATTTTTATCTCTCAACCCTTTCAACAACCTTTTTACACACCTTCAACCTGTGCGTGTCTGCTATGTACGTGTTCTCCCAGTAGATCGCAGTCAGTGAACATCTGGTTTTACATTAAACCTCCTTGTCGTCACAAGTAGTAATCAGCCATTCAAGCCGAGAGCACCATATGTTTATTTTTCAGTTGTCAGTAAAAGCGTTTAGACGTGTCAAAGAATGTGCGGGAGGACATGGGGCTTAAAGCACAGAATGACCTACTAGTTCTATGAAGCTATTGTGGACCAATCATCACATATGGGTCGATATAGATGTCGATGTCGATATAGATATGGGTGGTATAGAGCTGTCATTAGAGAGAATGGTAGCAGTCTGGCCGAAGTACAAAGGCTGGGGTGCTTAATAATAGCAAGGGTGATGAAGACCACACCTACCAGTATCATGGAGAGAATGTTCGACCTTCTTCCCCTGCACATTTTTGTCAAGGCAGAGGCGATGAAGGTGGCGTACAGACGCTCGATCTAGCTAAGGTGCCACAGGCGACTAAAGGAACTAATAGAACTTGGAGACCTACACGGGTCTCAACATGGTCAGAGACATGAAGATGCTCATGTATGAGTGCAATAGGAAATACAATGTGCGACCAGTGGGAGGCCTATGGAACAGTGAAAGTCATCAGTTTCGGCCTTCTAATGACATCAATATCTACACAGATGGATCGACAACTCCGGAGGGCACAGGTTCTGAGGTGTGGATAAGTGGCTCTGGGAAGAGTGGGACGCACATTGCCCTAGGCTCAATTCCAACCGTCTTTCATGCTGAGATCTATGCTATCAATGCCAGGGCAATAATAACAACGGAACTATCAACATATTGACTGATAGTCAAGCGTCTTGTAAGGCGCTGATGAACTACTGGACAATGTCAAAACTGGTGCGAGAGTGTAGGATGCGGCTTAGCTACTAGCATACGCGAATAGAGTTAATATGTATTGGATTCCTGGGCATAAGGCGATCATTGGAAATGAGAGGGCGGACCATTTGGCCCGACATGGTTCGCCTATGTGTGGAATTTCTCTGTAACTAGTCAAGAGCACTGGGAGCATATCCCAGAAGAGGGCATCAAACAGTCTGGAATACTATGGGAATAATTCAGTCCAAACGCATTATCTCAGAGCAAACATGTGAGATAAGACAGAACCTCCTGAGGGTGGAGAGGGAGGACTTAAGACAGATTGTTGGGATCATCCCCGGGCACTGTAGAATGAACATTCACATGTATGTTATGGGCATAGTCGACAAACCTCGATGTAGGTGGTGTGGCACGAATGAGGAGACTCCCTACCATGTCCTGGCCCAGTGCCAGAGACTTGAACTACCTGGCTTTCCTTAGGAGGCTAGGCCCTTTAAGGCATTAGGACTAGCACAATAGGGCGTTTGGCCGCGGTGTATATCCCATCTGAGAGAAAGCCAGAATGCTATATATAACATATGTTTATTTTTCAGTTGTAAGTAAAGGATGGGATCACTCTGCTGTTATTATATCATCATTATTATTAGTATTATTCTGGCAAACAATTTAGAATAAGTGTCGGATTGTCCGAACATTGTACTACATTTACAACTGAAAAATAAACAAATGTTGCTCACGGCTTCTTGTGACATGGAGGTTTAATGCAAAACCTGATGTTCACTGGTTGCGCTCTACTGAAAGAATACGTACATAGCAAAGTCTCTAATACCTCGCACATTAATTTATTATCCCTAATACCCCATTAATGAATTGATTAATATGTCGTATTTCATAGAAACAAAACATATGGTTAAACAATTTTTCCTTTGCCCAGGAACTCTTCAAAATCGCGTCGAATTAGAATATTTGGTACGATGCACCACAAAACATTCCTCAGCTGCAAGTGCATTCGCCGGTTTTATTGCTAATACGATCGGTTTTACATTCAGTTTAAATTGGCACAATGCAGCTCAACGGCCTGTACTGGTGGTGCTTTCGGTTCCGAATTTATTGAGTTGCTTCTTCTTATGCAACGACCATTATTGAGTATTGTTGAAAACGTACTCCCTCCCTCCTGTCTCATCAAAACCACTCGCCCGCTAGACTCGCAACATCGTGCCAGTTGCCTACAGGCGCCTGGCGCCGGGGGAATATTTAGTTTTCGTCGTTCCATTGCAGTCAGGTCATGTTTCGTATGGTTTACTGGTATTTTTCGATCCTGAATCGAATGGGATGGGTCTCGGAGCAGTAATACTAGGTCAAGCTGTTCATGAGAATAATTAACAGTTGTGTAATAATTTGCAGGGTTTTTTCTTTGGTCTAATAAATCCGTTCAAAGTGTCGTTCTGATCTAATTGTGCCTCGGTCTACTCGACAATCCGATTGAACGAAATCCATGGTTGTTATGGGGAAAATAATGTTGACCAGATTTATTGCAGTCGCGTAGTGTTGGGCATCGTCCTCTAAGTTTTTTTTCGAAGTGAGTCGAATAGCACGGGTCCCAGTGGTGTACAACTGCGTCTAGATGGTAAACAGTGAAATCGAAATATATAGCGAGGCGATTTTGTGTTTTGTAGGAACTCGCAGGACAATGGAGGGAAAGTTATCGCTCTTCCCGGGCTTTTCTCATTTCCCCATTACCATCCGTCTCACTCCAACCTGCCTAGCGCCGCCTAGAAATTCACCAATTTTAGTTGTTCCGTTGTACGAAAACTCAGCTCTACAATCATAGTCGATTGCATATAAATTGTCGCTTCCCGGATTATTGATATAGCTGTGTTATAACCGTCTTAATATTTATCGACGTTCGTTGAATAGCATGAGTTACGATCAAGATGTGGAAGAGAATAATAAGCCGTTGAGAACAATAATCCCTGATGCGAAGCATCACACAACTTTCCTCAGCCCCATGTACATCAACGATTCTTATGACTTAAGGTACATGTATAATCTATTTTTCATTCGATTGGCTTGAATTTGGTTGTTGGGCGCTTCGAAACTAAGAAATAAATGATCGTGGTGAGCGGGAGTGAGGACTGTATTACGCTTGACAGGACAGCGATATCCAGTTGAGTGTGAGTATATAAATGCGCACAAGAGACTCTCAATACATGTGAAACTGGTTGTGTGTGAGATACCGAGGGGATGAAGAGAGGGAAGGGTGAGAGTCGAGTTGAGAGTAGCGCAAGCTGAGACACGAATCGTTGGGAGAACTGGGACATGACTGTATCGCATGAGCTGACGGACGACTGACTTGGAAGTAGCTGTCTATTGAGAAGAGGTATCTAAAATTGGAGGGTGGGAAAGATAGATGGGAATGTCCAGATCAGGGGAAATCTGTTGTCACTTGGAAATAAATAAGGAGCTGGGCTTTCCACAGGTAAACAAAAGGGTTGAGAGTACTGTTTGGTGCGAGCGCGGATATTTCGGAGTTCAAAGACCTAGCTAATTTGGCCTGCCAAACATTCGTAATATATCACTTCACGCTTTACGTAGAAATCGGTAGAACCTGAAGTTCCGTAATTTATTGAGGTGGTCCTACTTACGCCAGACGATTGTTCAGCAATCAGTGCACAGGGGATTCGTGAGACTGTCAACATGATTTATTTGAGAAGGACTGTCGAGTGAATTGGACTACCGCCAGAAATTTCCGAACACGACATATCAGGAGCAGGATTTATACGGAAAAAAATGCACTACATTCAATTTTTTTCGAAATAACTGTTGATGATTTATTGTGGCGCTCTAGTCATTCTCCCACAAACGATAACTTTACGGTTTTGCCTTGTTATTTGCGACCAACCACACAAAAAATGTAACCGAAATTGGTAGAGCCGTTTTTGGGAAAATACATTTCGTGTTTTGATCATTAGTAGTAGTTAGTTTTGGACCTCACTTTATTTTGGCGTCACCTGGCGATCTGCAGGTTAAATATAAAATTTGAACTGATTTGGTTCGGCTCTTTTCTCTCAAACGCGTTCCCAGATCATTATAATGAGTTACTCTTGTGCCATTTATGTATCCCTAGCTCACTCTTATTAATTATTGCAATGACGGACTATTTGAATGCATAAACTAAATTAAATATTTCCAAAAACATTGAAATCTAGGGTTAAACAGGGAATTCTGTAAAAGTGGACCTTTCGAAAATTTGCTTTTTAACTTTTTTGACACGATAGCAATAGTGAACTTGCCAGTTCGAAGTAGGGACGTAGCAGACCGTCGACCGCTTGTTCGGATATGACTACTGTCCCGCTTTCGACTCCAATACCTCCGCTGGTTCCTATTCTGAAGAAGACAGGGTCTTTTACTTTGGCGTGATACATCAACTTGATAACTTCGTGCAAGAGAATTCCGATCGATGGTATACCCATTCCATGCTGCAACAAAACAAAATCCAAGCGTCCAGTTATTCAATTTGAGGTTGTAAAATACTCGTTTTTCTGCGACACATTATTGCTGTATTGGTTAAAACTACTGTCAAATACACATACATTCCTTAGAGATTCTTTGCATGGTCTTGCGCTTTGAGGTAACTTGTTGATTCGGGGATCTCGTTTTGTCGAGACGCTTGAACTGAGCGTGAGAATAGGATTTGGAAATCAGTCAAGCTGCACAGGGGCAAACCGCGAATTGTGTGCGTTAAAGGCGAAGTGTTAAAAATGGTAAGAATCCGTCGTGATCGCGTATTATAAAATCTCTACTTGCAAGATTTGCGTATCATTGGGAGCTTATCTGAATTGAGATCATGATACACTGCTGAGTTTGTGACGAAGTGTGTACGCTTGAATCGAGAGTAGGAACATGTTCCTGGTGCTGGTGAAACCATAAAGGGGCGGATTAGCTTTTTATCAATGAGCTTCGTTAGCTAAGGAGACGTGGGGGTTGTTCAGGAGTGACTGTAGCGTGATCATGGAAAGCCAAGTCTCTGTTCCAGGTTCAGGTGTTGAAATCCGCCATGTTTCCCTGGGGGACACAGGCCAAGTCTGTCGTAGCAGCTGTACTCAATGAGCTAAAAAGCTCAAATGCAGACATCAGACTGTAGAATGTAAGAGAAGGGGTGCCCACAGGGATTGTGTGATGCGTATGAGTGTTAGGAGGAAGTGGGTACCACTAGACGAGCGAGTTCCTTATGGGACATGGCGACTTCAGTGTGTGGCCATCCATGTGTTGCGCCTCCAGTGAGCAAGAAACCATGTGCTACTTCATTGAAGTTTCTACAACAGTGAGCGACGGTCGAACCTTCCCTCTTTGTGAAGATTATGAACTCATACCAGGTGGTACGGAATTCCCCAAGGCCACTCATGAGCAACAGCTCTCTACCAGGGCCTGGCTAAATTACGACCTGCCGTACCTCCACAGGTTCGTGATCACTGGATGCTGAGCTAGTGCACAATAGCGAATCCACAACCTCCATGACGTTCATCAACGACTTATATAACTCTCTTATTGTGCAGGAAAACTGATTTTGATAAGGAGACTGTCAGTGCAAGTTTCCAAGCTATTTGGAACTAATATGAGATGGGAGGACAGCGTCTGGAGCCTGCTCCAAAATGACGTCGTAAAAGAGGAAAACACTTTCAAGCGCGTAAAGTAAAAAAGTTTACACTGCACGTCTGCCATCTTACAACCGAAGGTTAAGCGGTGGCGACCATTTTAAATGTCTAAAATCCGTTAACGTTGCAAATACTTAAGAAGAGGTGAAAAGCCTGAGAGTTTCTACGAACCATGTAGATTCACAGAGGGTGGAAAGTACTAGCAGAATCGAGTCGAACCAAGTCTACCACGCCATCTCGGTTTTTGTACCAAGAAATAACCACTTTTTACACACCATCTGTAGTACTTTCCATCGGGTTGGGTCATTCGTCAATCAACAGAAGAGGTTTTCAGAATCCAGAAGCCATATACTTGATTTACGTCATGTATGTTGTGAACAAATACTGAGGAAGTGAGTCATGAGCCTCTTGTTGTTTTCTGTATCATTTTGGAACCCTTTGGCATTTCGTTATGTTAATTTCAGGAACGATAATTGGGGTCAGCTTCTGCCATCATTAACGTGGTGATCACCCACGGACAACAGTAACAGGTTGGGAGCTTCAACTATTAAGCAGCGTTCGCTGTGTAATAACTTACGCTTATCGAGAGAACAGGTCCAACTTTGTACATTGAGTAGCGATAGGAGAACTGAGATATGTCCTGAAGAGTTGTGCCAGTTGGAAGCTTGTGACCGATCTCTCCCATTATGTAGTAGGCAAACTCCTCCATGCGCTTGGGTGTTCCTCCCAAACACACGAACTGAAAACGTAAAAGGCAAATGAATTCAAATTTACTGAAAATGGGGAGCGTGAGAATTTCTCGGGAGCCCATTAAATTGTCACCTTGATGTCCCCGAACATCTCCACCAGGTCGTGAGATCCGCTTCCCAAGGCTAAATGGTACAAAATGTCCTGGTCCATCAGCTCGATGTTCGCATTTTTGAGGCGCACAGTTCCGTCCTCGAACCTGAAAAACAGCCCCCACAGTTTGAATTCCTGGAATCATTTACGTATAATGACTGCGCGCTTTCTTCATTTAGTTTGAAATTTCGACCGAGTGGTGAAGGGGCAATACAGAGAAATGGTAAAACGCTGCACGCTGTTGTGTCGAAGAGCGAACAGTTAGAGAAAATGGCATGAAAGGAGTTGAAGGAAGGTGCGAGAATGAATCCGAGCAACACAGGCCGCAGGATGACAGATTTAGCCAATCCTTGGCGCTTTCCTTACAGCGCAAAAGAGGCCAGGACACGGCCTACCTTCGTTTTACTTGCCTCCTTGTCAGGAATAACTGACACTCGATTCTTCAAGGCTCCAAGGCGTCAGCTTCCTAAAGCACTCTACACAATTCAACAATTCAAACATGTTTTCTTAGAAACTGTAGCTGGTATAACCGAAATACCTCTCGCGGGCGAAGGACCAGATATGCGAATATATCGATTGCCAAAGATCCCTCTCAATTCAGCCTCTGCTGGACAAGACAACCTCACCTCCTCGGGGTGCCTGCTGGAGAAATGGCGGGTCGTGTTACTGACGAGGTCCTGTTGGCCAAACTGTGCCCATAAGGGCTCTGAAGGGGACGGCAAGAGCTGTTACCCACTAGATGTTGGTCCTTGGTCTTGAAACGTATCTCAGTTTAGGGGCCATATGGCCCATTTGGAGGATGGGGTCCCTGCAGGAAAGGAGCGCAAATTCTGGCAATGGGGCCTGCTACCTACTAGGTCCTTAGCTTGCTCGAGCCGCAGCCACCATGGAGGCCCGCACTGCCACTGACACATCGCATTCGGGCACATTTTATGGCACCCTCTCCAATCTCCAATTTCCAATGGACTTCACCCCACACACTGCCTATCACATGTCTCTAGACACACTGAGGTCGCTTACAGGGATACTACAAAAACATTGTGGACAACAGAATACTGAAGAAAAAGAATAAATGAACAAACTCGTTCAGCTCATTGTCTTTATCAACTGAACAAGGTCTTGAGACTACTAAAAAAGATAAATTTTCCTACACCTTTTGCGGCATTTCGCTTTATAACCTTCAACACTTAATATCTAATCATCAACGTAATTATCGGTAAGAACTGGTACATACCGTTTGAAAGGTAATTAGTTAAGATAACTTTTCTGGGACCCTCAAAACCTCAACAAAAAATATCAGGTCCGCCGCATCACACAACTTACCTCAACTACGTAATTCAACGGTTTACATAGCTTTTTGCTACTAATTCAATTTATTTTTCATTCAGTTCATTTGAACTAGGCAAAACGTAGCTTCACGGCGGTAGAAAGCAGTAGCACGTAAAGCTCCGGAATTTATTGTGCTGCTCATTCTCATGCCCTGACCATTATTGAGTAATTCATACACGAAGAATTAATGGGGCTGTAAACACGGTTTTTTTTAAAAAGGATAATAATCACTTTTTCAAAGTTATCGGGTGAAAACGTTTAAATGGTAGTAAGGGAAACAGAGGTGGTTGAAATTCTGAGGTAAAATCGATTTTCGTCGAAACGGTTGGTAATTTATTGTGCTGCTCTCGTCATTTACCGACTGATGGAAATTTTATAGTATAGTCGCCTTATCGAGTGCTGTCCACGTAAAAACCCTGCAAATTATTACACAATGGTTTATTATTCTCATGAACAGCTTGACCTAGTATTACTGCTCCCTCATCCCATTCGATTCAGCATCGAATACTAGTAAACCATACGAAACATGACCTGACTACAATGGAACTACGGAAATTAAAAATATTCCGCCGGCGCCAGGCGCCCATAAACGTCTGATTCGATGGCACAGCAATTGGCAGGACGTTGCGAGTCCAAAGGGCGCTGCGAGTCGAGCGGGCCTTGAAAATGATACGAAACACGGCTTATTTGCGATTATACTGCGTTTCGTTAATTTTTTTAACCATTTTTTGCCCATAACGACCATGGGCTTCGTCCAATCGGATTGCTGAGATGGCGGGCACAACTAAATGGCCCGGACGGGGGACGGGGGATGGTTGACAGGGGTCGGGGGACGGCGGACGGACATAGCAGATTTGGAATCCCCATGTCTTGAAACGTAACGTATCAAATTTTGAGGGGGGGTTGTAAAGCGAATTTGTAAAGCATTACTTAACGTTCTACGTAAAAACTGTTAGCGCCGTAAAGTTTCGGACTTTATTGCGCTGCTACTATTTAAAAATCGTATCGATAATTGATCAATTGAACTGTTAACGTGAGTTTTAGGGGAAGACTCGTGTCCATAGTTATGGGATGTCGATAAATAAAAGGTTAATTTGTATTCATGAATTTCTAAGTTTACTTCTGGTTATGACCGCGATTAAACTGCCGTCTCATAGGTAATTTATTTGACTGCTCTGATATTTTTCAAATACTTTTCATATGAGCAAAATGTAGTATGAAATAACTGTAATATAAAAGCTTTTCGTCTAAATATTTTACCATTTATTGTGGTGTTTTCGCCATTTTTCTAACTAGGATCACATTCATATAAAACGTTTAATCAAAATCGTCGAATCCATTTTTTAGAAAAAAGAGATGTTTTAATCACTATGATAAGATTGTTCGTTTTGAATCGATTTTGCTCAGGCTAAGTTGGTCTGCACACTACATATCAAATGTTAACCTTTTTATCTCAGCCGTTTTGTCTCAATTACAGACGCAGTCCATTTCCTCAAATGGTGTTTTTCGTACTCGGAAGCCCTTGAAACGATAAGATCTGAAGAAAACTTTTGTTCAGCCGGTTACTTAACATTTCACTCAACTCGACAGAATGTAAAAAGTACAGTTAAACTTTCGTCGCCGCTTTTCTGCGCCAGACCATTGTTCAAAGCAATCAGCGCACAAGTGATTCATGAGGCTGATTCACGGTGATTCATTCTTAACTTTTATGGAATTGTCGGGTGTTGAGTGTGAGAAATGGTACCAAGTGAAACTGCGGTGGTTTGCATTGCAGAATAGGTGCGTAGGTAGTTTATTGGACCACCACCTTAATTTTTCTGTGAATGGATGGTTCCATGGGGGGAAAAACTGCGCCAATTTTCTTCGACATTATTTTCTTACGGTTGAGAACAGTACTGTCGGGTTATTTGGAACTGCCCATACGAAAAATGTAATCTACATTGTTACAGCCGTGTGTGTTATTACTGGTCATTCTTCAAAACGTTAAAACCTAACAATCATAAAAGATCTGACAAGCCGCTGTCATTGTGTAACACACACACAGAAGAGCGTGTTTTACAAGATAATAACAGTCATGTTTCATATATTTAATTAACTGCATGAGGTATGAACGATTCCAGAAGAAAACTAACTTTTCATTGTGGGAGTCGTCTGAGCACACGCAGCCGAAACTCCGAAAGGTATCATCTTCCTCAGAAATCGCGCACATCGCGTTCTGCCGCTCCATATGTTTTGCATTCTGCATCGTCGGGTTACTGAGCTGCCGAGCGAGTACTATAAACGCGATATAACCGCGAATATGATTCAAGGTCGGCGGATTCGTCAGCGAGTCAACGATACCGTTTTGATCGCCGTGACCTCTCGTTCGGTCTCATCCTCTAGTTCCTATCTCTCCGAGACCAATTAACGAGGAACTGCGCCCAACGGCGGTAGTACGGTTCTGCGGTGAATTTTCCTGACCGTGCCTAGCAAACGTGCCGTTACGAGAGGGTCAGAACAACGGGATATCAAAACAATGAAGTGGGTGACATTTTCCTCTTTCCAGACGCCGTCAGTTGAGTTGACAGAAGCCTCCTATCGCTTCTCATCAGAACTTGATGAGTGATACCATCGATTAAACTAGGGATTCCTTTTCCATTTTCCTCACGCACGCCAATTCATTTTATGAAGTTCGTTTTAATAACCAACGTGTCTAGCGACTGATTGGACTGTCGACGCGTTTGCTGAACTGGATTTATCAATAAACCAATTATAAAACATCGTTCGATTCGTGAAAACTGTTTGCTCGGTAAACGTGAAAACTTGTAGCTTGGCTTGATCAAACAGTTTCTTATTAGGGCGCCGCCACAAACTTCATGACAAAACTCTTATGTTTGAGTACTTTGGCAAAACTTCTCTAAAGTGGTGTAGGGTGAATACATAACCTAATTACGTCTGTTACAGGTGATTTTCGTATCCTTTCTGGTAGAATATTTCGGAGTATTGACTTCAATATTGAACCTAATTTTATTCAATTATTCATATTTATTTCCGTGGTAACGATAATATAGCGTCACAAAAGGGAACGTATCTAATGCGACGCATCACACAACTTTCTTCAGTCCCATGAAGATCAGCGGTTTTTATGGCTTTAAGAAATAATCCAATCTATTTTTCACGCAGTTCATTTGAATTAGATAATATATTACTTGAATACACGAATTTTACGTAGAAAGTGATAGCACATTAAGTTACGGAATTCATTGAGGTGCTTCTTCCTATACCAGACCAGTGTTCAGCAATCAGCGCAAAGATGGACGGTTAACGTGATTTATTTGATAAGGATCGTGTTTACGATTTTGTAATTTGGGGAGGGGGTTTAAATTCCAGAATGTCGGGTATGCTCCTAGTTATCTTATAGGCGTTATTAACCTCTCGCGGTATATATAGGTAGTTTATTGGACCACCACCCTAATTTTCAGTCGGAGAGCTCAAGATCGTCACCTGCTGAGCTTACAATGGAAATCTAACGCCCGACAAGGTCGTCAAAGAAATTTTTCCTCGCCCTGCGTCAACGACCTTCTTCCGCGAGAGAAAGATTGAGCCGTTCACATCTAAATTGCGGAGGCAGCTATAAATCGGATTTTCACAATCGGATTATCCGGCCAACTGGACGAAAAGGTCGGAGTGGAGCGGATTACAGGTCTTCCCGGGGTGAATGCAAGAGAACGGATGCCTTCCCTCTACCAAATATATTTCCCTACGCGTACTTCCCACAGCCTGCACCGGAGGTGGAACGAAGTGCGCCTAATAAATTTTGAAGAAACTGGGACTTCTGCAGTATTCTATGGTCCTTTGTACAACATTTAATGCTGCAAATTCAAATGGAAGGGTTAGCGAGTAGACCTTGAGGCACTCGCCACAGGCAAGAGCGTCGATAGGCAGAATGATTTCGCTGGTTACTTCTGCCACACTGAACAAGTAGTTGCTTTCATACTCCTCTCGAAAGACCTCAATTCAATCAAGAGCGTAACTTCACTATGGCTGTGCTGATGTGGTTGGCGTGCCAACCCTGCTACTGTCCATGGCCATAAGAGCCTACTTGCTCTGGAGGTATCACACATGTACGCCTCATCACAATAAGTCTGGAGTCTGTAGTGGCTAACTCCCCTTACTCCTCTGCATGAGTGGATTTCCCATCAGGTGCATCCTAGAAGAGATCACTAATACTGTCACAATGTTCTCGTTCTTTCTGAGCATTTTAGAGACGCCCGGGAATAATTTTGTGGTTCATCTCAATTACGGATGAACAACAAAAACAGCCATAGTGAAACTTGCGCGTGTTTCTTCTACTGATCAATATCTACGCGTGATTATTGATAAACAATAAAGCAAAAGCATATTGCTCAACTATGTTGATGTAACGTTTGAAAAGGCACAAATTCAATTTGTTCGGAAGGAAGCAGTTGAACCCATGTCAAGTAACAAAATTAGACCGTCAAAACGTCGATTTCTATCAATTTATACTATTTTTAATGTTATATCGATTTCTATAGCGACCCCTATAGAATCTCTTGTGCGTTATTCACAATAGTAGGTCCACGTTAACTTCGTTATCACTGTAACGATTTATATCAAACTTACAAGGTCTTTTTAAGGGGTCAATAATTCTATTGATCAATAATTGATGTCAGAAGTCAGACTAAAGAGACTTGAAGACACCAAGGGGCCAGGGGTTTTCAAGTGTGCGAAAAGAAATTGGTTCCTCTATGTTTTTATGGAAAAGGTCAATCCTATTTTCATCAAACTTTCTCTACCGATTTATATCTACACGTAGATTCTGGACTACGTTTTCTTTAACAATCCGTTGAACCAAAACACGAGTGGAAATGAGATTCGTCGTAAATTTCAGAGTATTTATTCTTGGTTTTCCAAAAAAGTTTAAAAATGATTTTAATATAACTATAACTAAAGTCGAACGTTGGTGTGGTGCCTGAATAGCGCATAACAGAATTTACGAAGATGTTATGAAAGTTGTAAGATTAGTCAGTTGTAATTTAACTTCGACATTTTGGATTATTATAACATGTTGAGTTGCTCAATGTTTACCAGAGTACGCCAAAACCTAATACCCAGTCAGCTCTATTTGAGAAAGTAATACGGCCTGTTTGTTAGTTCAAGAAAACACACCGAAGGCCACGAAGAAGTAGATGGGGGGGCAAACAAGTTCAACGAGCTGCAACGCTTGAACGAGATAAAGGAGAAAAGTGGACAACTTTTAAAAAGACAACCGTCAAGGGACTACCCGTAGATCCACAAAAGACGCATCTAAAGGACGGGGAATAGAGGTAAACTTTCGCAAATACTACTGCAGTCCATCAACAGAAAAATCGGAATTGCTTGCAGGTCACTCACTACCCCGTATTAGCTGGAACTCACTCCCATAGGAGAAGGCAGGCAAAACATCCGTGCACGTTGGAGTCTTCGCAAACAAAAGTGAAATTATGAAAGTCGCTCGAAGCTGCACGCAACTTTCCTTACATGTACTAAATTGCACTATACCGCGAATTTAAGTTTATATGGAGTAGTCACTTTCTGATGATCGTGCTCACCATGTCCTCTCCTGCAATATACTGACAGCTAAACCTATTTCATATGTCTTTCAGGCTAGGGCGGAATTCACGTGAGCCTGCACAACACAGGAGCAATACAGTACCTATAGGTTAAGCAAAGACAAAGTCGCAGATCAATGGTGAAAACAACAGCCACACAAACAATTCAGAATCTAATAGAGCAAGGAAACTTGAGTTGAGTACACACTGGATATCTTCGACAGAATTTACTTGTACCTGCATCAAATTACAAACAATACTTGAAAGGATGGTCTGGTAAGTAAAAAATGCATTGTATCTCACTGAGCCTTAATACTCCACCTCATAACACCTTTCCACGAGTAGAACCCTCAATTTTGTTACAGCTGTCTACTGTATCCGGCAACAGTTATTGACATTTGCATTTATTACTTGGTTGGGCTATCTCACCATAGAAAGCGACGAAAAGTACGTATTGAAAAGAAAAAACGAAATTCATTTTTTGTACGACGTCTCTCAAAATCTCATTAGCATTGCTACGAGAAAAGAATAAAGCGAGCGTCTTAATCATTACGAAGGAATTGACTACCGAATCTCTACGCAATGAGTGCCAATTCTACCCCATCACTTCTGGATGTTTACAAATGTTCACATTTTAACTTGTTACTATTATTAGAGTTCACTATTATCAAATTACGCGACATTTGGATATTAAAGTTGGTATTCATTACTAAACTGGGAAGAAGACAAGTACGTATATTTTACTGATTTTTATCGCTGGGATCGATAAAAGCTAAAGAGCAGTTCCGAGTATTTTCAGTCGCACAGATAGTCCGCACTATCAATTAACTCAGTATTCAGATTAGTATTGGAGGTTTCTTCATTGAATAGGCTTTCCGATCGATTTAAGGGGCTGACTGTATATATGCTTCATGTAACACCCACCTTGCCGTCGTCCACTTTCATCTCATGGTCAGTGTCTGTTCTAACGAATTCTGGAGGTTAGTATGGTTCACGGTTTTGAAATACGAGCTAAGTTTAACGAGCTTCTTTGCTTTAACCGCATGCAATAATTCCACTAAACATGTTAAACACTCGTGAAATAATACTTTTGAAAAACAGAACGTTGATAACGTAACAGGGAGGTCGCTTGATGATGATTGAAGGCCTCATGTAAAAATAGTAAGAAGTCGCACTAGACGTCGTAGGAGATAAAAATAAAAAAGCTAATAAGCTGAGCTGAAATTATTGCGAAATTGAGTACTTTTTAAATCGTAGTTCGTTTAAGGAAAATAAAAATTGATAATAAATACGTAAAAGCCTGTAAACGGTACGGAAACAATAAAAATTGAGTAAAACTTGTTAGTAAAACGTCAACCCTCTGTTTAAAAATCGTTGATAAATACTTTTCAGTGAAAAAAAAATATACCATTAACAAATGCCAGAAGATAATCATTGAGATAAAAAGTAAACGTTTCTGAGAAATGTAGTTAATATGTTTTAAAAGTTATGTGTAAATTAACTAAAACCCGCTGGTAAATTGAGTCAAAATTAAAGAAAGGATTTGTTTGTGAATACTGAGAAAAAAAATTTCATTCGTATCTTTGGAAGTGTAGGAAGATTCATAAGACCGTTTGCAAGTAATGATTAACTAAAATTCCACCTCGTGTTCAAGCACTTTCCATCTTCTCGATCAGCATCATCGTTCACTTTTCCGTTCGACTCTCTGGTTTTCTCGAGATCCATCATAGTGACGTGTATGAAGTCAAACCGCTGACTAAAACGCGTCCTCAAGAACACTGCAGCCTCACGTGCTCCAGATTTTTCCGACTGGTTCACAAAGCTCGCAATTGAGCTGAGCTGGGTCTTCGTTCCAACGGTCCTCAAACGAAGAGGGGGATGATGGATGTGATGCCTGGGAGAGCGGGCAATGAGAGTTCACAAGGTCCTCGGAAGGTCGGAATGCAGCTACCAATGCACCTCTAGACTCGACACAAAGATATCTACCATCTTATGCAACAGGACAGCTGTTTCCGTTGTGCCTTTGTTGTCCGCATCTTGTCAGCCCTCGAGACTGCGGGTTGGCGAAGGGGAACTCTCCTAACCGCCTTTCAATTGAGGCGATAGGTGGAAAGGAAGCACAACCAGCAAACCGTGTTTTGAGAGGACTGCGTTTGAAAAGTTCCCGCTATCGACAATGCGTTGCGTTGTTCATCGACAATGTTTCGAAGATGTTCCTGCGTTACGCTTCACCTCGTTCTTTAACGCGAAGCATCGCAACTTCTCAATCCTTGTAAATTTGGTAATACGCTGTATATACAGGCGCTGTCCAACGCATTTCTACGAAGGCATTTATAGAGAACCGAAAGTTGATAATCGTCAAATAATCCCGCATGAAACCAAACCACACCTGGGTGATTTAATTCGTAAATTAAACTGAACCCTCTCTCTCTCTCTCTCTCTCTCTCTCTCTCTCTTCATAGATCGGATTCCTGCGTGGTTTATGGTGCGGTCACCATTTTATTTAACAGAGCTGCTCAGACGTAAGAATGAGTGGCACCCTAGGATTTCAGGGAGGAGCTCTGGTGGGGCGTGAGGCTGTCCACATCAGCGGACTCTGGTTCGATCCCCAACCAGGCATCCTCCCTCCCCTAAACCCAGGAGGGTGAGGCAATGAGTTCGAGTTCTACAGCTGGGGACACCAGAGCGGGCTTCCCAACAAGTCAGATCCACG
Source organism: Pachypeltis micranthus (assembly GCA_020466155.1). Lineage (NCBI taxonomy): Eukaryota > Metazoa > Arthropoda > Insecta > Hemiptera > Miridae > Pachypeltis > Pachypeltis micranthus. The sequence goes on from CM035769.1 coordinate 50,663,525, forward strand.
GGAGCGTGCCATGTTTCCCACAGTCTCGGCTGACTCACAGCTCTTTCCTCTCTCTCTCTCTCTCTCTCTCTCTCTCTCTCTCTCTGTCTCTGTCTCTGTCTCTCTCTCTCTCTCTCTCTCTCTCTCTCTCTCTCTCTCTCTCTCTCTCTCACTCTCTCTCTCTCTCTCTCTCTCTCTCTCTCTCTCTCTCTCTCTCTCTCTCTCTCTCTCTCTCTCTTTCTCTCTTTCTCTCTCTCTCTCTCTCTCTCTCTCTCTCTCTCTCTCTCGCTCTCTCTTAAATTAAGTAATGAAACGTAATGAAATATTCTGAAATTGCTTACGCTAGCATACAATTTCAAATCCCACTTCACTTCAATTTAAACAGCTAAGAGCCCCAGATATTATAGCGAGTAGTGGTTTACATTAAGTGGAAGTAGTGATAGCGCTAAGAAGAGCCATTCATGGTGAATTTGAGCTTTTAACTGGACTTTTGATGAATGTGTGTGTGTGTGTGTCGAAAGGAATAACTAGATTAATTTCATACGGCGGGGAAGTGCCAAATGTAATTGGGCCAGTTGATCTCTCCCTTTGAAACTTGCCACCCAAGTAAATAGTTATATCTGGTAGGACACCATATTAAGAACTCTTTCCAAATGGTATGGGTTCTTCGGGGTCATACCTCCGAGTGCTCACCACCGGGAGACTGGCTAAATGCCAACCTGACTTACCCCCACAGGTCTGTATTAGGTGGATGCTGAGCGAGGGCCCGGCGAAACTGTGACGAAACTGCTACCACTATGACTTTCGACTGATATAACTCTCATGAGTTTTGGGACATTCATTTTGATAAGGAAACATACCGTTGAGCATTATAAGACAGTGTTATATTCGGTGTGGGTGGTTTTTATAGCGCTTCCCTGCTTCACCCAAACGATCAACAGATACCAATACGTCATATAGGTGTTTAAACTTTGTACGACGTATTTCTACAACAAAAAAAGGCGATGGGGAACAAAATATAATAAACCAGTAAACAAAATGTGCTCCTCGAGTTCAGTACATTTGGCCAATGTCCTGGAATCTCATTTTACTTTCCTCAATCCACGTGAGCAATGAAAGTTCTTTTTTATAAAAAGTATGCGATCTACATCACTGGGTCCGTAGCAAACCAAACAACAAAACGCTTTCATTTCCATTGATTGAAGGGGTGGAGGTTTTCCGCCGGCTCATGGTACTTTGTACGAATGTAAACATCTGTCATTAGCTGCGTCGTGAGTTTCATCAACTCAGCAGGGGTTCATTGGTTCTGGGAGGGAAAATATATAACCCTTATATAACTTATACATAATCCACGAAATCTCCAGTGTGGTCCATACAGCTCAATCGATGTTATTAAAAAATTTGCCTCCACTCAAGATTTTTAGCCACGTCCAAGATTTTATGGATTTTTGACATTTTCAAATCAAATTTGAAACTTCCCTTAATCCAATTAGGCTGGTTAACTAACGCAGTCTGAAAAACTAAAAGAACAGCCGTTGTGCCAATTTTGGACCCTCTACCGCACTCACATCGGAAGTTATCGAACACAATGACGGCACATATCCGAATATCCACTGCAGCCCATCACACACACAGCTTTCCTCAGCCCCTAGTGCATTGAGCAACTTTTGACGTTCAAGCAGTCGAATACTGTCTCACATATCTTTAGCTCACATACGAACTCGGTTTAAACTGGAAGTGCGTAACGATCCGGAATTTATTTGTCTGCTCCTAATAATGACAGCTTCTATGTAGACTGATACAGATAATCATTCGATAAAGGTTCACATTTATAGATTTATGACGAAAAACCCGCACTAAAATCTCAATTCATCGAAATTTTGGATAATTTACTGTGTTACTCTCATCGTTTCCACAGGTTTAAACATTTTATAGTACTGTTAGATCATTTTGAGCTGGCCATACAAAAAATGTAATCAATTTTCAACCGTTTTAGAGTGAACCAAAAAATTTGGTGTTTTGATCATTGTGATACCTACAGGTAATTTTGGGCTGATTTTGCTCACACCCTTATTTTGGCAACCAACGTTGATCTGCAGCCTAAATATCACATTTGAGCCAGCTGCTTTCACTCAATCGCGAACACAGACACGCAGATCCCTGCTTAGGTTAGGGAATGCAGTACAACGAATTTTGGTGCAGATTCGTTTCTCGAATGATCTCAAGCTTTTACTAAAACCGCAATAGCTTCATTTTCTATGGAAATCCTTTTTTAAATAAAGTAAAGAACGTTTTGGTGAGTGCTTGGTCGTAAGTGGTTCAATTGGGTTTCAACTCCCCAGCGGTTAGGTGAATAATTGGGGCAAGAAAGAGCTCCGAATTTACCCGTGAGGGAGGAAAGTTGCGTGAAACGTCTCACTCGATGTAATTTCGGCGTATTGCCAGATTTTCTGTATTCTGTATGCAGAGGAAAGAGAAAATGAATCAGAAGCAGCCGAGTGAGAAGAACTCTTATTTTGAGATTGAGTGATGGGCAGCGGTGGGAGTTTCACCACAACTGGGCAGGGGACAGATCAAGCATAGCGAGTAACCGGGCGCGGAAAGTTGAGCGATGCTTCAGACGTATCGTGCGTTCACATGTTCTCCCCGCCATCTACCTTCACTATAGTTTAGCGCCATTCTAACGGACTGGAAAGATAATTATTCGAGTGGAAACGCGAAGACATGATTGTATAACTGGTTTTTGGCGTCCCTCGTGCAAAGTACCTCTCGTTTCGATCGTGTTCGCGCTAAAAAAGGTAACTCGCTCGATCTGTGCGAAATTCTCGGGTTTTCGAACTAACTTCAACAAGTTTCACAAAACATTCAAACAAAAACTCACAAAAATTCGTCGATCTCCTCTTCCGCTCCGTTAGACATTTTCCGACTCATTTTTTTTTTGACGGCGCAACCTGCGAAGGGCTCAAGGGTTCAAATTCGGGAGACTCGAGAGAGGGTTCGAAGATGAACGGGAAACTGGTGCGGCGTCGGAATCGGAGAGCGGAGGTGTTCAATAAGTTTATAGGGAAAGAGGGCGTGTTGCGTAGGGCGAATCGAAGTCGAGGGAAAACACCCACCCGTTGAAGGTGATGTGGGGTGGTCGAGGAAGGGGAAGGGGGGATTCGTCGAAAGGCGCATGCGCCGCGGGAATTGTCGATTTTCCGCGATGTCAATTTCCATTGTGCGAATTACCGAGAAAATAAAAAAAAAACCGTTTTTCAAGTCTCTTCAGCCACACGATACAGACACGTGCTCAAGTGTTATATTGGCAGCTGGAGTTCTGATCTGTACACTCATAAGCGCCCTGAAAATAAACCGTCATGTTGAACAACAAGCACAAATAGGCAAACTCCAAGCATGCAGTGCACAATTCAAATATTACCCAGGATTCTTGATTCATTACACATGCCTACAGAAAAAAAAAATTTTTTTAGGTGCCTAGGTCTTTACGACTGATTTTAGCTCTGGTGTGGATTCTTGAGAGCCAGTCAAGATGAATGAAAAGGTTTCTCTAGGCCGTCGTTTCGCTTAATACCACAGCAGGCATCTCAAGAATCCACACCAGAGTTAACTTCTACAGTCAAGAACGACCCCACATCGCAATTGATTTTAGATAGCTTCAGATTTAGTCTCTGCATGACGACCGGTTCTTTACTCAGGGAAATCAATCCCAACGTTTCTCCGCCTATCAGAGCTCTGTGAAAGATAAGTATTGTCCTTCTGATACTAATGAAGATGACAGTGATTATGAGGGGATGTCATCAAGTCCACAACGTTTCAACCAAGATGAGTTGAATGACCTCACCAGAGATCTCAACCTCTCAAGAGAAACTTCCGAGTTACTTACAGGTTGACGGATAAAAATTTACTGGAACAAGGAACCGAAATAACACGAGAAAAACGTTAGCTACTCTTCTTCTCTTGCGTTTTGTCACGAAATTAGGGGACTCTGGGGAAAAATGGGTCTTCCTGAATATTTTCAAGATGATTATTGACAGCTCCAAGCGAAGTTTAAAATGTGTTCTTCTGCACAATTGGTACCAATTTGGTTCAATACCAATTACTCACTCAACAAAAGAAAGAAGAATATTCGTTGCTTTGGTCTAGGAAAAGCTAAAAGTATCAGGAATATCAATGGGTGATATGTGAACCTAAGAATGGTAAACTTTCTCCTTGGACAGCTAATGGGCTGCACAAAATATCCTTGCTTCTTGTGTATCTAGGAAGCAGAGACAAAGCACACCCTTGGGTTAAAAAATAATGGCCTAAGATAGAAAACATAGTGGTAGTTAATGATGTTTTAGTCGACCGGGAGAAAATCATTTTTCCTCCACTGCGTGTCAAGCTGGGCCTCATAAAGCATTTCGTAAAGGCTCTTGATAAAAGCGGAACTGGTTTTGTATATATAATGGAAAAGATGCTACTATGGAGCCCGGGAAAAATTGAAGCAAAAACATTTGACTGTCCACAAACGGGACAACTTATTAATTACTTCATGTATTCGCAATAGTATCAAATCCCTAGGAATAATACGAGTATTTAGGTGCACAATATGCACCGCCATTTAGACCGCTTTCCTGAAAATTTAGAAGAGAAAGTCACGAAAAAAAATCTGCGGGAGTGTTCAGTGACTATAGTTTGTTTCATACATGTTTTATTCTTTTATCTTTGTGTGCGTATATAATAAAGTACATAATTATATAGTTGTATAACATAATAATCAAAGTTCCGCGTTTTCGGTTTTGATTTGATCCATTGATTTCACCGAAAATAGTGTGAAAACACGTACAGAAGAAGTCAATTGTGTGTGTGTGTGTTTTATAAAATGTTATCTTAAAAATTTGAGCAGATAGGCAAAATCTATTTCAATTCAGGGCATCAAACTCATATAAAATTAGCTGAAAATACTCCGGCATCAAATAGCTGTTGGCCAGTGTTATAGTCAAGTGGGTACGTTTGCTGGTGCGACGCATCATACTTCCTCATTCATCAGCCCCACGTACATACTGCGATTTTTATCGCTATTTATTTTATTTCTATTTTTTTAAAACGCTCTAACGCTTTTTATCAATCTCACAGTGCACCTTCAAACTACGATGATTTACTATACCCGTATTGATGTCAAACGTTGTTTGCACTCTCCATGCAAGAGGGTTTAGGAAAGCAAAATGCATTAGAGTGAACGTCTGGATTAAGAAGGAACTTAATGCTCTTTTGTCACAGCTCAGAAGTTACTAGTGAGCCGCTCCTTAGAACGCATGCGTTCTACCGCCAGATTGATAACGTATCAAAGCTAATCTCACGCTGTGTAGAACTTTTGTGTTTGTTTGCTAGCTATCTGTTTCCCGAAATTACATCTCGAATCTTCGTTTTATAGGTAATTATACGTTTGGAGTAATTGTTTAACTGGTGATCGATCAAAATATTCAATTAAATCCGGAAGGGCCCTGTCCTTGGAACTCGCAGTGGTCAGCTCTTTGTTGTAATTGTCTTCCATTCTCTTGGATAGTTCTCTTTGTGCTTGCTTTGAAATAGTCTGGTTATTTTCACACGCAGAGGACACAAACAATAAAGCTTCTTTTTTCAGTAGTAGAATTGGTCATTTCGTTTCAATTAATCAACTGACGTCTACCAAGTAGATATTGGAGTTCCCGAGAAGAGATTTTCACTGTTAGAAGACCAAATTCGGGAAGCTGACTGATGATTTCAGTTTAGAGACCTTCGATTTCTACCGCATTTTTAATCTTGTAAAGTGAAATGTCAATGTCAAGCGTGCACAACATGACACTGGAGAGTTTGTGGCAACCAATAGCGCTCAAGATATTAGGATAAAAGGGTGGAGGTGGCGAGGACGTCGTGGAGTATTGGCATTACTGGCAGGACTGAGAAGGCAACGACAACCTGAGCCTTGACAAATGCTGCATTGCTATAATATCCCTGGGTAACTGCGTCCAGGAATATGAGCGCATAGCGCATTTTTCCTGCGTTACGCTTATACATTGCCTGATTGGGTAGGATCGAACGTTCCCTCCCTGAGCACTCAGTTCCTGAATTACGTAGAGGGCTGTCGGACGATCCTGAGCAGATTCAATGATCCACTAAATGAGCCTGCGCCCTTGAAACTGTGAAGGCCAAAGCCCCTGTAGAGCTGACTCATGATCTTGTAGAACACTAGGTCGTTTCTTTATAATAAACACTTTGAAAACTTCGGTCTTTGCATTTCTGTAATGAGCCACTACCCTACAGGTCTTAAAAATGTCCATTTTGTATACATTTTAATGTGGTTCTCCGTCAAATCTGACTTGACAAACACACACAGACTGGACACCAATATTTTCGGTACAGTAGGTCTTGTAAGGTAAAAGCATGAAAAAATACATCACTTCAACTTTCCTTGTTCCTTCAAAAATTGAAAAAAAGTTATGTGGCAGTTGATGTTTTGAACGTTTTATTCAGATCTTCTTAATACAAAGACTTCAAAGTCAGAAAAGCACCATTTGATCCCTAGCAACTTATCAAATCTGTTTTTTATCCAATTTGTGACTGGAGGCTCCAGGAATTCATTCAGTTGCTCCTACTTATGCCACGACCCAATATTGAGTTATCAGTGGTTCTTGAGACTATCAACATGATTTGTCTGAAAAAGTGTCGTCTTTATTGTTTTAGAATTACCGGGCAAAAACTGTGAGGTGCTGGTAAGTGCAACGACGGAGGGTTGAATTCAGTTGCTCCTAATTATCTTGTGCACATCATTAAATCATAGTCGTAGTTTATTGAACAACGAGTACTACCCTGATTTGCTACGAACGTTTTATGGTTTCTCGTCATTTGTCCACGAACGGAAATTTTTTGTAAAATCTGGATTTTCGGGCTCACAATCGTTAGAGCTAAAAAAATGTGATGTTTTGATCACTAAGAGCTATCAGTTATCTCTGGACCGATTTTGCTCATTCCCTTAGTTTGGCGTCTCGAAACTAACTACGGGTAATTATCAGATTTGAGTCGATTTGGCTCAGCCATTTTCTCTCAGTTGCGTTCACAGACACATAAACAATATTTGAGAAAATGATCTGTGCGATAGGCAGGAATGAGTCGAACGAATGTCCGCTTTTCATTAGCAATCGGCTCTTACTTGCGACCAATTCTTGAATCTTGTCTGCTTCCTCTTTTACCGTGGAACCTAAAACCTTTGGTGTTGAGAACGTCCTGTCGCCTCAACAGATCTTTTATAGTTCGGAGAACCTCATTTTCCTGATCCAGCTCAATTGGTATCTCCGTTCCACAGATAGTTGCTGGGGAACTAAATGTGGGTACACGTTGCTGAAAGGCACCCCACGTTCGGGTTGATTAAATGTTGTCAAAGGAAAAACTTGCTTAAAAAACTACTTTTTTGGTAAAATTTCAATTTTATCCCCACTCAACGAACTGTAATAGGAACATTTATGAGAAACAATGTGTAACAGTCAATGTTTCATCATTTCTTTTAAGGAAGACGTTAAGGGCCTACGCTGTGCTATTTCTCCCAGAAATGGCTCTAATTTTGGGTAGACAATCGGCTATCTCGTTTTCCTCAAAAACCCAAATATGTCCCTCAGCCAAAGGTTTTTGAGGTTTGCGGAGTTATATCCGAATTCCTGCGTTCCTATTTCGATCAATAATCAGTAATTTTCGAAAAGCTTAAAAAACGACATTACAATAATATGAAAACCCTGCAAATTATTACACAATGGTTTATTATTCACACGAACAGCTTGACCTAGTATTAGTGCTCCCCCATCCCATTCGATTCAGCATCGAATACTAGTAAACCATACGAAACTTGTCCTGGCTACAATGGAACTACCGAAACAAAACGTCTGATGATTTGGCCCCGTCGTCGGGTCGGGGAAAGCGAACCCGTTGCGAGGCGAAAGGGGAGTTGAGCCGCCCGCCCGCGAGGCGAGGGCCCCGCCTCCGGTTGTTTTTTATTCAGACGGGAGGGAGGGAGGGACGCTGTAGTTCCCGCGTTGTACTGCGTTTCGTTAATTTTTTTAACCATTTTTTGCCCATTACAACCACAGGCTTCGTCCGATCGGATTGCCAAGATGGCGGGCACAACTAGATACCAAATCGGATTTTTGTGTGAAAGAACGAATTTTTTAGACCACGTTAAAGGCACAAAACGGCGGACGGACATTGCAAATTTGGAATCTCCAAGTCTTGAAACAAAAAGTATCAAATTTTGAGGGTGGGGGGGGGTGTAAAAAATTTTTCGTGACCGAAAACATAGGGTTATTATTCAGTCAAGCTGTTCATGTGAATAATAAACCATTGTGTAATAATAAACCAAAACGTGAATGTGATTCTTGTTGGCACGTATACGTGACAGTTTACCCACGTGTTATTAACAAGCTTAGTAAGCTTAGGCCGCCACTGGTCGTCATGGCAAACATTAAACAGTTCTGTTCTCGCCAGCGTTTGTTATTGCGTCGGGTTTAGCTTCTTTGTAAGCGAAACTGCGTAGAATCTGAAGATGGAAAGTGAAGTTGGTTTCAATTCTCATAAATCAGCTTCTAGGAAGAAGTCGTTACTGGAGAAATACGATGTGCCGATTCACCATCTCGATTTCGAATATGTGAAGAATTGTCAAAATGTGAAGTATTTGGAGAAGATAGTGAAAATACTCAGGTTGCGTATGTTGCTGCAAAACTCTCTCGTGTTGCCACATTTTTATTTTCTTTGGCCCTACGAAGTACGAAGGAAAGTGACGTAATTAGCTGACAAAGTTGAGTTTTCGAATGAAAGATGCTCGATAAGTTCATTCCGCAAACTTTTATGCTTTTACGTGCAAATAGCGATGATCTGGTTGTTGCCTTCTCTCTTGACGCTGACCAATTACCGTTACACCCAAATTGTGCTGTAAACTGTTATTTGTGCCTCTGGTAACGTCGCAGCTCTCAGTCGCTTCTTCTAACCACTTTCAATAGAGAGAGAAGTGAACTGTACCAAATCAGCTCAAACTTGATGGCCAGCGTGCGCATCAACATTAAACGCCATGATAAATTCATTTAGCAAAATCGACGCTAAAGTTCAGTTATTAAAGTGATCCAAACGCCACTTTTTACTTTCCTTGGCCCTACAAAAGTTGGGAAAGTACTCGTAGTATAATCGTCTGGAAAAAATACTGAGTTTTTCCAATCTTTACCTTCAGCGATAGTGAGTTCATACACCTTTTGGAAATATGGTCTGTGACAACAATTGGGAGCGTGGCCTGATCAACTCAAATTTGATATTGGACTAGTCCAATGAGCTGCATGCGCAATGAAAGTAACAGGAACAATCCGAGAAATTCCATAATTCAAAACTACTGTCATTTATTCGACTAATTATTTTCAGTTTTTTTTCTTTCAAATTCCGGAACAATAAACACGAACCTTAACAAACAACGTCTCATGACAGTCCTGTATGTACGAAGGTTAGTTAATAAAGGATTGACTTAAATAGGGACAACCCAATAAAGCGAGCGGTAAGCACTCGTTCTCTACTAGTTCCTTTGTAAAAAGCTCTACCAAGTTCGTACAAACTGAGGGAAAATCATAACGGATTAGTTTTGTAGCGCTATAAAAAATATTCGGTGCGAAGCAGCACACAACTTTCCTTAGCTCTACGTCAATTCAAATGCGTTCATGGCTTTTTCTACTTACTCAATTCATTTGAACTTGCTCAAACGTCACTTCACTGCGGCAGAAAGCGGTAGCGCTTACAGTTCCGGAATATATTGTGCTGCTCGTACTCATTATTGAGCATTGGTACACAGAGAATTAATGAGGCTGTAAACACGGTTTTTTGAAGACGATAAAAAGGCTTTTCTAGAGTTATCGGGTGAAAATGTTCAGAAATGTAGTGAGCGAAGCGGCGGTAGTTGAAAACTCCCGAATTTCTGCAGTGACCTCCATATACCGTATGAGCGCTTTTAAACGCTCATCCTAAAGGTATAGGATTGGACTATCACATCAATTTTGTTTTCAAAATTCTAGTAACATTTTTTGCGGAGTTGATACAGAAAAAGCCTAAGTCCTCTTATCGAGTGCTGTCCACGGAGCCACACACACAGAGTATTTTCCCAAATAGTGGTTTTCGGACTCAGTAGGGTCTGAAACAAAAGTATCTCAAGAGAACTTTTTTTTCTTCTTTTTTTCAGCCGATTACATAACTTTTTGTGTACTGCGTAGAGCCAAGGAAAGTAAAAATTGTTCATGGGGCTAAGGACAGTTGTGTGATGCGCACCTGATATTTCGTCTCGAAAACGGCTCCTGCGATTGTGGATAAATTTTGTGTGTGGGAAAATGATGTGTCCAGCCCAATAAATTATCAAAATTTCGAAGGAAAACGGTTTTTGTCATTTTCTTCTCTTTTTGCAGCGTATATTGAACTATATACAGCCCATTTCTCGTATATTCATAACGTACTATGGCAAATGAAAATAAAGCACGATTAAAAGTCATTATTTACAAATTGAGAATTAAAATGAATGAATTGAAAAATCAATTCATTTCGTTAAAGACATGTTATGCGAGAAACGTAGTATGACGTGAATACTGCTTAAAGAAATAGAAGAGAAAACAACCGGAAATCTACCGCTGCAAGGAACACACAACCGAGCTGGGTGAGGGAGACTGAGATCAAATTACGTAAAAGAAAATAAGTTATGAGTTGCAATCAAGAAAAAAGTAACAAATAAATGAGCCAATTCTAGTTATAACAACTTCTTCGGGAGGGAACGAAAAACTTAAACGAGCTACGTGGATACTCGACAACTGGTTTTCAGAATCATGTGCGCTTTCGCCTATCAGTAGCGAGACAACAGTTGTCCTGAACTTAGTGCGACTACAATTCAGCACAGTTGCAGCAAAATTCTCAATTAATGGTTGTAAGGAAATGTGACTTCGATCTAGGGGTTTTCGAGGGTGCTTGTGGTAAAACATTAACAGTTATGGATTAACGGGACCTAACGGAAGAGCTTGAGAATTTTCTAGGGCTCTTTCCCATATTACAAAATTAGACAGTTTTTTTTCTTCAGTTAATATGTTTATATTCTTAGCCGTTGAAAACTCCGCAAGGTCTGTTAATTCTGCTCAATAAACACGTGTATTCTCGCAAAAATCGTGTAACACTTTGGGTAATTGGGTTAAATTTATTGCATGAGATTAAAATAAAAATTTAAAAAACCATTAGGAAATGTCCCACCACGACTTCAAAGGATGTTCTTACATCTTCAACCTTACGATTTGAATCTAATTTACAACCTGGGAAAATCTCTATACATAGCAGATACTCTGTCACACAATACTAGAAACCGAAACTATAATGGACGATGCGGTCAACATTCATGTCAATTTACTTGCCTTACCCATTCATTTATCGACACTGGAACGAATTAGGAAAGCCACAAAAGATGACGAAACATCTCAAGTTCTACTAAACTATATAAATTTAGGCTGGCCTGCTAATGAAAACGTGTAGGTAGCTTATTTACCAACTCACTACCACCCTGATTTTTTTGGACAATGGTACTGTGACATGAGCGAGGTCTATTGCAAACGACAAACTTGAGAAATGTTTACCATCACACTGGAGAAATCGCCAAACGTGTATTTGATTGACTAAAGTAAACGAAACACAAACAGTGGGTACAGCTTTCGTACAAGTACGCAACCACTAGGAACATTTTATCTCTTTTATTTTTTAGTTTTTTAATGCAATGATAACTACGTTTGATTGTGCTCGTTGATGGTTTCGATATAATGGCCGCGTCAATTGCAATTGACATCATCACTTAGTCACTGAGGTAATTAAAACGTGTGATGTTACCAAGCGTTAGATTTTGTAACAGACGTTACCATGCACTTAACCCAACAGAAATTTAGTGACGCTTCTCCGTTACATATCCGGCGTTACATTTTCGAGTTTATGTAGCAAAGTAAAGACATAAAATGTCAACAACAAAAATAATCGTAACCCTGGTGGGACTCGAACCCGCAACCTCCGGTGTAGGAGACCGATGCCTTATTGTATTACGCCACAGAGGCTGCAGTTGCGAATAGGGTTAAAACGTTGGGTTGTCCAATCGGCCTCGAAGGTTAATTTTTGCGACGCTTTTGGCCGTTACAATTTCGAGTTTATGTAGCAAAGTAAAGACATAAAATGTCAAAATCGTGAAATGAGAACATATTCTTGCTCATGTGGGACGTTGACGAATGTATGCTGACATTCAAACACCGATTCCTGAGACAGAAAAATATTAGGATTAACGCATCGCACAAAATTCTTCGTCTCGTCTCGCGCTACACGTACTAAGGATAAACAACCGCTGAACTTTTTTTAACACGTTCCTATAGAAAAGTGCATCTAAAACTAAACGCGGTGTTCTCAAGTTCTTGGTCCATCTAGACAATAAATTGCTGTTTCAGGTCCAAAGAAGAGGGATATTATCCAGAGTTGACTGAGTGTGCTGTCGCGCAGTTGTCAAGCCTTGACAGCAGGAATCCACTTCTGCGGAAGGAAACTAAAGTTTTGACTAAGGCGGATATGTCAATGGTAGAATGGAACAACATCACTTCTGATATGCAAGTTGGTACCATATTTGTTAACACAAAGATGTAAATTTGGCTCGTAACACACCGACTGTGCCCATCGATTTAGTTAAGGATGATTGGACGCATCAAAATATTCCACAACGCGACATGAGGGTGCAGATGACCTTCATTATTTGCTGTGTTCTTGATACCTAAAAACAACTTACTAAGGCAACCTCTCTAACCCCCCCCCCCCTTGATTTCATCAATACTGGATAACACATTTATCTGGATGAACCAATAAATCCGCGGCGGGGACCTTCAATTTAGCAAAGGCTCGTCTGGGACATGCGGTAAAACATTAACGCTGTTCTGTGCTGATTGTGCGCCTCAAACGTACCAGTTGCCAATGATAAATCTCCGAGCTGTAATTGCTGACTAATCGTATTCGATCGTTATTGTACGTACTCCTCACCCACACTGTAGCACATATTACGTATTAAATGAGCGAAAAAGGCAAATATGAGCTGACTACAATATTGTCAGGTGTTCCTAACAATATTAAACGCCTCGGGTGGAAGGTTTAAGTAGTAACTTTTATACAGATGAGGGAGGGTCTACTTGTAGTGGCCCGATGAATTTATGTCAGCGTGTGGAAGTACCAATCAGGTCGACTCGACGACGGCAGTACTTCTTGCGTCTCCTCTTCACCCTCATGAGAATCTTGCATCGTGCCACCATTTCCATACCACCACAGTATGGGAGCTTCAGGAAAGTATATTGCGTATCTTCATTACTGGCCCTGAATCCGCAAGCTCTATCTTCTGGCTCAGCACTTGCCCGGGAGAATTGAGCAATGCCCCTCCTTCAGTTTCCTTCAAGATTCGACGTGGTGCGGACGAGCAGCTCTAGCATTCTCTACAAATTCGATAGCACTCAGCATTTAAAATAAATGGATCCTATTTGATTTTTGCCTCATGTTTTGTTTAACAATTTGGATAGAAAATGAATAGTCGTCCAACCAACATGTCGAGAAAACAGAACTCAGGATTTAGTCTGATTTAACGAAATATTTTAATGTAGCCAGTGGCCAATGGGTTAACTGCCAAAGAAGCAGTGCCAAAATCCATCGCAGTTGACTTATGCCCATTTCTTTGACGTATAGTTTCAAATGTTCGGTACTTGTATGAGCCCACAAAACTAACTTTGGGCATTTAATTCCTACGAGTGTCTCGTTTCATACCTTTTATTTCCTGCTAGTGTTTTTTTCATTTCCCCCAATCGAGTTCACATTTTGCGCGCGAAGAACTGCCTGCATATTATAAATGAATATGTTTCTAAGGCCTTAATCCTTTACTTGCTGTGCAGGAATGGAAAGGGAGCGTTGATAGAAAAGAGTCAAGAATTTTAGAAAAAAAATCTCAGCAGTCGTCGTACCGTCATTATCCTAGTATAAGAAGCTCTAAAACTGGGTATCTCAACGAAACCATGCAGGTGAGTGCACCAATTTCTCACGCAGGTCACGCGCCAATTCTTTTTGGGTAGGAGCCTTGTCGGAATCTTAACGTTCGTGAACATCGCCGTTCGCTTTTTCAGGAAAGTGAAAATCAAAAATCTCAGAGGATCAGCAGCTTGGATTTCAATTCCTGGGATAAATTTGATGCCGAAGAAGAATGTAAAAAGTTGGATTTAGAAAGCGATAAAAAAGAAGAAGAAAAGAAGAAGCGCGCCAATTTACCCAAATGTGAATCGAAAGAAGTTTCAGTGGAAGAATTGGCTATTGAATCGCTTGGAGAAATAGGTAATGCAAGTGATAAGTTCTATTTGTATTTTGATTTTGAGGACCTGGAAAAGAGTGAACGCTGCCTTTAGTTGTATTGTTAGTCCTGAAAACAATACAAGAAAGCTGGTGAATAGAAATATGGGGGGGGGGTGGATTTAAAATGTGTTTTCCCTTGCGTTTGCAGGAGGGAAAAGAGAGAAGCAAGTGTAGAAATGATGAAGAGATGAGCGTGAGGAAAAGTGGAAGGGATTCCTAATGGCTTGATGAGGGTGAGGTGACCCTGTAAACATATTTATTTGTTCGAGGCAAAAGGCCTTTGAGAGGATAATAAAAGTAAAATAAAGTAAGCCTCCAAACCTGCTCCTATGTTTACGCAAAATTTAATAAATGGAAAATAAATGCGCTTTCGTTCGAAAAATAAATTAAATCGTCCGACCTTCTGAAGGAGGAATTGTGGGAGTATGTGGGTAGACCCTTCCTTCCGTTGGCGATAGGATGCGTGGATCTGGTAGTCTATTAACAGCTTTATTCTTCGGAGTTGCCTTCGCTTGAGAGCTCTGGCAAGCTCTGAATGTAAAATGGTATTGTAACAACCCGCCAAGAGAAAATGTTCATACGCAGAAACCACAGACGAATATTGAGGAATGGCAGCTGCGATAGACCTCAGGTCACGGCTGACTTGTTCAACACTTTACTATATTATACTTTTTACATTTTATAATACAAAAAGTAGAAAATATATTTGAACAAAATAAATAAATATCTTTTGTTTATATAGGCAGGAGCAGGCACTAATTGTAGAGGCCCTGTCCCTACCATAAGTGCCTAAACAATATTACAATCATAATTATCAATAAATTAAGAAATAAACACTTATAAACTAAAGTAAAAATAAGTTGTAATACAAATAAGTTAGGTAAAATTTTTATAATTCGAGGCATATCCACAAAGTAAGTACTCGATTTTTTTAGGGATCAAAAAAATTTATTAAAACAAAAAAAATACGTGCATACGTAGGTATACATTTAAGCTATTTTTCTACGTAGTCGCCATTTCTCTCGATGCAGGTAGTTAGGCGGAGGATCAATTTTTTTATGCCTGCCTCGTAGAAATCTGCCGCCACCCTCCTTCGTCCACTTGTCGACCTCCCTCTTCACCTCCTCGTCGGTTGAAAATGTTTTTCCACCCATGTGCTTCTTTAGTGAAGTGAAAAGATGATAGTCTGAAGGCGCCAGGTCGGGGGAATAAGGGGGGTGGTCTAAAACATCCCATCCAAAAGAGTCCAACAGTTCCTTCGTGACGTTGGCCGTGTGAGGTCGGGCATTGTCATGGAGCAAGCAAACGCCCTTCGTCAAAAGACCCCTCCTTCGATTTTGAATGGCTCTTCTCAATTTTTTCAGGGTCTCAAAATACCTTGCCGCGTTTATGGTCTCCCCCTGAGGCAAATAATCGATCAGTATGATGCCTTTGTGGTCCCAAAACACTGATGCCATGATTTTTTCCCAGAAATTGTGGTTTTGAACTTTTTGGCTGAGGGTGAAGTGGTGTGACGCCACTGTTCGGACTGTCTCTTGGTTTCTGGAGTATAGTGTGCAACCCAAGTCTCATCTCCAGTAACAATACACTTGAGGAAATCATCACCCTCCAGTTCATACCGTTCCAAAATCTCTTTAGAGGTCTGCACTCGATTCAATTTGTGTTGTTCAGTCAGTTGTTTTGGGACCCATCTTGCACACAGTTTATGAAATCCGAGGTTTTCTGTTATTGTTTCGTGCAGCAAAGATCTGGATATTTCAGGAAACTTCGTAGAAATTTCGTCCAGAGTCAATCTGCGATCGTCATGGACCGCATTCTCAATCTTTTCCACAAGTTTGTCAGTCACAATCGACGGTCTCCCACTCCTCAATTCGTCATGCACATTCGTACGACCGTTCTTAAACTCCCTACACCACTTGTACACACTCGTACGATTCATGTGTCCTTCACCATAAATTGCCTTTACCTCATTAAAAATTTCGATCGGGATTTCTCCTTAACAACGAGGTACCGGATGACCGTGCGGATTTCGCACTTGGCGGCAGAGTCAATCGACATCTTTCACGAGAAATGCTCCTGAGACCACAGTTTTCAACGGACTGACCTCATTTTGGTCTTGTTTCGGAGGGGAGGAGTCACGCTACACGACAGTGTGCCTAATATAGCAAAAACAATTCCCTACGGCCTACGGGAGCATCAGTACACTTACTTTGTGGATATGCCTCGTAAATAAAAACTAGTAAAATAACAAAATCAGGAAATAGAAAAAAATGAAATCAAGTTGATAAATAGAACTGTGGAAAAACATCTAAATATGTGAGTTTTGAGTGCAGGTGCTTGAAATACTAATGTTGAGTTTATTTGCTGACAGTATGATAATAATGTGAGATAACGTCTAAAAGTGGTCAGCAGTGGTGGAGCAGCAAGGAACAATATGGTACCTGTAAATGTATGTTACATTGAATCGTCAACTGGTTGAAGGAGAAGGCGGTTGATCGTAGACTGTGGGTGGTGGGGAGGGGCCCTGTAATGGTTTGCGGCGGGCTGCCAATGGTGGCAACACTGTTGCCGCTAGTCGTGCACTTCGCCGCTGTTTATATTAGCGGAGAAGCCACATTTTTCATCAGAACGGCTACCAACATCGCTTACGAATCTCTCCATTTTTTAAGCGAGTGAACAAGTATTTAAAGTCCCTTTATGTTGTGTGAGTAAGGTAAGCGATCAGAGCTTGGTGTTTCATTTTCCCCATTGCCCCTTTATTGTCATTTACTACAATCCGAGCATAGGTTGTTTGTTTCATTCGAAAAGGAGTTCGTTTCGTTTCTATTTTTTTCCTAATTAAGTTCAAGTGGGTCCTATTTGGTTTATAATTTCATTTCTCAGTACTTTCCTGAGAGGCGTTATTTTATTTATTTACATCAAGTGATTATAATTGAGTGTATTTAATTTGTTCGTTTTTTTGGGCCCGGACACGACGTGTCCTGTGCGCGGGTAATTTTGTAAAAGAATTCCCCAAGTACGTCGCAAATTGGTAGCAGAGCGTGGTTTCTCTAGATATCGTGGCAAATCCTGAGGACTTGCCCGAATGCTGGGGAGCGGATGGGGGAGGAAGGGACGGCGCTGGAGTACGGCAAAAGCGACATTTATATTTCTGCCGTGCTTCGTGACTGCGTTTTAGCCACGCTGAAAATTGAAAGTCGGCTCACGCAACGCACAAAAGGGAGAAACACTCAGCACAGCTAATCGAGGAAGTGTGTTGTGTTGGGGGAAGCGCAAATTTGCATTTGTCACAAAAAGGGGTGTCGTCAAGGGGTTGCAATGAACACGAACAGGACGCAACAGGAACGTGAACACGTGCAAAAATGCAGAAAATACGCGTGGCAAGCGCGACGTATTTTCGAGAGGGGTGAATCGGGAAGGCTCTGCTACCAATTTGTGACGTACTTGGGAAATTCTTTTACAAAATTACGCCAAGTACATCACAACCCATGGAATGACACTATCGTGAGGAACGACTGTTCCTGGGGGGCCTGCTTTGCATTTCAGGGGCTCAGTATGGATGAAGTACGAGTACGCAAAGTATATCACACAGTCTGAACAGTTAGACATGGCCTGGTGGGTGGAGGAGTTAATGGGCCAGGGATCCAGACAGAGAAACCACTAGGTACGCTGACGACATTTTGCCAGGCAGAGCTCTTTGCAGTGATGGTGTTTATGCAGCACCTCCTACGCAGGTAGCTGAAATTGAAAAAGATATACATTGCGTCAGACCTTGGCTTATACTATTCCGTCGGGGCTGATATGGGAATGCACAATTAGTCTGAAGACCTAGACAAAGGAAAGGAAAGGAGTAACAACTTAACATTGTGCCAGCGAACAAGAGAAATCCTTAGTCAAGAGTGAAAATGTGCACAGATGGTATGTGGCTTGTTCACAGGACATTGCCAGAGCTAGAGTCAGAAGGGCATGTGCTGTACTTGTTAGGGGCTGGCTGCAGTATGCCTCAGAGTTCTTGGGATATCTCAGCTGTAGCTGGATGAGGCTTTGGGGAAGGACCTCAAGGCTGTCTTGCGTTTTGTGTGAAAGTGGTGTAGATGTCGCATCACAAAACACCAGCCCCATGGGAACTGACGAAAATATGGAGGGCTTGCTCAGCAAATGACGACTGCCACGAAAACCCGAGGTCGCCAATATAATGCGCAGTCCTGGCTGAAATTGAGAGGTTAGAAGGGAAATGAAAGAGATGAAAAAGGGAAGAGGTGTTAGTGAATAGGTGCTAGGAGACTACAGATTAGAACTTCAGGAGACTATTAGCATGTACTATATAGAGGCAACCTGCTTCCACGAGGGACAGAAATGAAGAAAGAACCTCGGTTTTCAGCAGTCGTAATTTGCTGTGCAATTCTCGATTCGGCTTACTCCATATACGGGCCACTAATCACTGTGCATTCGACGCTTGGGTCACTATTGTAACCTTCCTAGTGTCAGTGATTCCTCCTCTCTTGGGGGAGAATCCAGTTGCTCAGGAACAGTTCTTGCTCTCAATAGCTCCATTCCTTGGGTGGTACAGCAATGACTGACTTTGCTGGCAGAGGGAAGTAAAACTGTTTTGGGATACCCTTTGAAGTTATTCGAATTGATCGTAACACCCTCCATTAAGCGCTCCTCCTTTGTTTCAACTCATTGTTTCCATTTTGTAGGTCATTTATCGCAAGATGAGCGGGAAGAACTCGCCATTCGTGAGAAAACTATCGGAAATGAATTCTACAATGCTAACAAAATTGAAGAATCCATAAAGCATTATACGCGGAGCATCCACCTTCACTTAACTACCCACGGGTTGAACAACAGAGCTGCAGCATGTACGTATCAAGTATTTTTAAGCTCGATTCGCTATTAATCACAGCACATTTTCAGTTGTGCTGGGTAAGTTTATTATCAGAGCTCAAGATCGCTCTAATTTCTTCTAAGTTGATATCCTCTCATAACAAACTGCCGTATCATGCATTTCAAGATGGAAAAGGAGACCTGATGAGAGAAATTTGTTGAATCTGAAATTTACTTTCACGGCGTGTAGGTTCAATTCCAGAGAAGAGATGAAGTGGTGAGGCGCTCTAATGTCCTAAAAGCAATCCCCTTCTCAATGGCATTCCCTGTCACTCCTCCTCTTATGAAACTATGCATTCTCCAATTCATAAAACGGGGTTTCTGAGGTTTCACCAAGCCCTCAAAGATCCGTCCAGAAGAAACATGTTTATGGGTTTATGCAATAATAACAATATTAATAGTTACAAAAAACGTGATTACGGCAGTGAGCTTGATGCCCTTCTGCCAAAAAGTTCGAGCTTGTTTGCATTGGATAGGCGACTGATATTTTTCAGCTGCAAAATCCCATTTTCCCGGGAAACTTCACCAGTTGAACTCGAATGTTGGACGCGCACTTCCATGATGTGTGAACAGTGCAACTTGCCTCCACTCTTCAAATCATCCAGCAGGTCGACACTCCTCTCAGTACTCTAGGAACTATTCCCCGGTAAATGCACTCAAACCCCACCCAGTACAGGGCATGTGTCCGCAATATGCGTGATACTCCTAGACTTTTATTCTCCCTCCTGTTGCACATTGAATGAAGCATATTCTGGCAGCCCAATTTCGAATGGTCAGCAGTTCAATCCAGGGTCAGCAGTTCACCCCTAAAACGAACGCATAACGAATGCATGTTGTCCTCTGTCAGATCATAATGCTGGGTATAATAAGGGGTTTCAAACTCTCAGGCGCTAACCAGTTCTGACACTGCCTCCACCAACGTCTCTAGACCCAATCAGTGGGCGCAGGTGGGAAGGAGTGATTCACAACCTGACTCCTGTCAGAGGCACCTTCAGCGAGCGTAGCTGTGTAAGACAAATGTCCATATTCTGAGGGAACTCGTTTGTGAGTTCAGAGCTATAATTACAACTCATGGTCGCCAAAGTCTCATGATGTAGGTTTGAGGGCGGTAATGGTTGGTCATCAGGTAAACCAGAGGTTGAAGATCATACAAGTCACATTTATGTACTTTCTTGAGAGTCGTGAGCAGAAATTGTGGAAAATGAGCAGCAGAGAAAACACCGAACTCAGATGAAACTCGAGAATGATTTTTATTAAACGAAATGAACTGCAGAACAACAGGTAACGCACTGACGAGAACATAAGTAACAGTGGGGGTGAGAGCTAATTGTCTAGGGAACTAACTTGCAGCTAATACCCCCTCTCAAGTGAGCAAACATAAACATAAAATAATGACATAAGCATACAAGAGACAGTAAAATTCGAATTTACAATTTGGCGATAAAACCACTAAAATTACAGTGAAAACTAGAATTTTGACCAGAATTCAGATTACAATATCAAATCACCAATAAGAAAAGACCCAACACATCACGAAATTTAAGAAATTTTTGAGCAGGAAGCGACTTAGTCATAATGTCAGCAACCTGACTTTCAGTAGGAATGTACTTAATTTTGAACATACCATTTTGAACATAGTTCTTTACAAAATAATGTTTAACATCAATATGTTTAGACCTTTTGGTTTCGTTTGTCTGTGACATCTTTATGCATCCTTGATTGTCCTCATAAATTATAATAGGCATTTTAAAGGTTCCAATTTCAGTAAGAAGGGTTCGCAGGAATAGGCACTCCGTCATACAACCTGACAGTGCTACATATTCCGCCTCCGTAGTACTGAAAGCTACAACATCCTGCTTCTTTGATGACCAAATTATTAAATTTGAGTTTAAGAAAATCGTAAATCCTGACACACTTTTTCTATCATTCAGGTCAGAAGCGTAATCTGAATCTGCATAAGCCTCAACATAATGCTTAATTGCCGATTGTTTATATGTGAGGAAAAGGTGTTTTGTTCCTTTTAAGTACCTCACAACATTTTTAAGATGAGACCAGTGTTCTAAAGAAAAAGAATTTTGAAAGCGGCCAAAATATGATACTGAATAACAAAGATCTGGTCTACTACCTAACATAATATACATAAGCGAACCTAAAAGTGCTTTGTACGGTACATTAGGAAATGATTCGCTACTATTCCTAAGAAGATTCAATTTATAGTCAATAGGAACTTTAGACAATTTACAACTTTTCATATTAAAACGACTGATCACTTTTTCAATAAGTTCTTCCTGTGAAATTTTAATCACATCACCAGACCTCACAATTTGTATACCAAGAAAGCAAAAAACATTTTTGTCTGAACTACTGATTTCTCTAAATTCAATTTTTCGTTTCAACACATCTTTGAATTGATTGAGTTCACACGTAGACTTTGACAACATGATCACATCGTCGACCCAGATCAGAAGGTAGATGTTTTCGTTATAATAAAGGCATGGATCGGCGCGAGAACGCACGAACCCTAGGTCAACGACATGTCCATTGAAGCAGTCGTTCCAGCACTTGGGACTTTCACGTAAACCATAGAGTGCTTTCCTTAAGAGAAGAACTTTTCCTGATGGTATGTTATCAAGACCTTCAGGCGGCACCATGTAGACTGGAGAGCTAAGCTCGGATTGCAGAAAAGCATTTTTGACGTCGACCTGTTGAATGTGCATGCCTTGCTCAACGGCCATGACAAGCAGAAGTCTCAATGTTGCCATAACCTGTGGAAAATGAGCAGCAGAGAAAACACCGAACTCAGATGAAACTCGAGAATGATTTTTATTAAACGAAATGAACTGCAGAACAACAGGTAACGCACTGACGAGAACATAAGTAACAGTGGGGGTGAGAGTTAATTGTCTAGGGAACTAACTTGCAGGTAATAGAAATTACTCTTCGTTCTCTAAAATAACCAGTTTGAAATAATAATCTCACTGTCGGTAAATCGTTTTAATTAACTGTCTCGTTCTCTTTCAGATTTGAGGCAATGTGCCTTCAACAAGGCTTTGGTCGATTTGAACAAGGTCCTCGAAATGGACCCGAAGAACATAAAAGCTCGATTCCGAAGAGCCCAGTCTTTTCAACATAAAAATTTATTCAGAGAGGTGAGTCGTGTTCATATTTGCGGCGATGATATCGACTGCGATGAGGGTGGGGGTGGTGGCTAGAGCTGTGCATTCAGTACCATGACACTGATGCATCCAACCAAACGCTGATATTTTGTATTCAGATTCCAAACATAACAATACGAAGAAAACTTTCCTTTGGGTTAGAAAAGTGGAAATCCACAACGAAACAGCGTAATCACTACGTGAACTGAGGACGAACTGTTTAGTATTGTTTCACATCACTGATAATCAGATCACTTGCAGTGTCTTACATTTCGTGGAAGTGTGCGCATTTCAACAACTTTCTGTACGTTTGTCATTTCTGTTTTGAAATGTATTCAACTTTTTAGGCGATGGACGACATCAACGAAGTTTTGATTCAGGAGCCGAATCAAGTGGTTGCGAGGCACATGGCGGATCAGTTGAGAGAAAGTATCGCTAAACTTCCCAAAGTCCACAGGTATTTCCTCTGCGTTTCCAAAATTAGTGTTGTAAACTCATTGTAAAACTATACTGTGGTTCCGTGGTGTTGACTAATGAGCAGTGGTTGTGTAAATATGACTGAAATGCCTCCAGTCTCTGTGAGCTACAGTTAGGTTTAATTAACACTTTCGCTGCTAACGACCGAACCCCTGTGTAAGACCACTGCTACACAAAACATGGCGGCGCGCGGTAAATCCGCGCTTTTGGGCGTAGTCACTCGCATGGAACAAAACGTTATTTTTCTTTCCTACTACTACCGCGCGATAATACTGCGCCTGCATTAGCTGGATATTAGGTATCGAAAACGGCCTAGACATAATATGTGATAAGATTATTATTCTGGATATATGAACCAAAAAGGAAAATATATTTTAAATCTCTTCGATTTGTTCCAAACGTGCCGTAAAAACTACATTGTTTTACGTTTGTACCTACGAATAAGTAGGTTGCGAGGTCAGCAGGTACCTACTAGTAATACGTATTACAGAAAAATACATCCATATCACAAAAGAATAATAATAAATTTATTGTCACAAACCATTCATATACATGCTTTCATATAACACTTATTCAAAAGTTATAATATAATATATTAGTAAACTTTTGGGAGGGAGCAGTCGAAGAACTTGTGGAGGGTTGAGGCTCTTCATCCTAATTACGGGGTCTTTTGAGACCCCCTCGAGTTTTAACCATGTTTATTCTGGAAGACATCATAGATAAATAGCATGATGTGCGAAGAATTGAAACATACATACGTATATAACATCTAAGGGGAAAGCACAAAAAGTAGGCCAGTAGACAAGTGAGATGGGTTTAGGCATCCACATACTTGTTTTCAATCCTTCTCTCAATAAATTCCATAAATATGTGCTCATTAGAAACAGTAAAAAAGAATGGTAAAGTAAAATATATATAACTTACCGCAAAAAAATTGCCGAAAACGCAGGAGAAACGCGTTCCATTGAGGCTTTCGTCTGACTGAAAATAGAAAACCGTCGCTACCTGAACACCTCGGCGGGTACTCCTCGCTCATTTACAAGGGTCATTCCCACTACTATCGTATTGAAAAGGGCTTATGGAACTACTACCGTCTCAATACGAGCTTGGATTGTACGGGGTTTTCGCAAGGTTCGAGAGCGGTTTTACCTCTCTAGTCATGGGGAAGAACACGAAAGCGTGGTAATACCGTGAGTAGCAGGGAAGGTGTTAATGGCTGGTTTTTGTGCTGCAGAAACCTACTTGTGTCGGCAGGGCCGTGGAATTTATTATGTGGCATGTTTTCCTAGCGACGCCAGTTTCATCGTTAGTTGTTACATGAACAGCGGGCTTGTTTACTGTTGTTGCTAGTACTACTACAGTGGAAGGGTCTATATCGAGTTTTTTCCAAAGCGAAGGAAGCTCCTTGTCCTCCCTGCACTCTTAAGTCCAGTGATAACTTGGAGGGCTTCAGTGGATGCTGTTTTGTAGGCCTTGGTGATCCACTGGAGGGCAGCTCACGGATTGGGCCAGTACTCTCCTTTGATTGAATGTGACTTTGCTAACCCTTGCATATGAGGATTATGTCACGATAACACACGCCCTGAGAGGTCCTTGATAATTGCTCATAATTAGGCCACCTCTCCTCTATATTGACTCCTAAGTACTCCACTTTCCTCTTGAAAAGGAGTCTGTGGCTGGATTGACGGCTATTTAATTTTCTCAGCCACTCGCAGCTTGACGTGTTTGCACCAAGAAACAGTAACAATGCGGAGCACTTGATTAGTTTTTGCCTTGATTTGGTGGAGTGGTTGAGGATGGATCAGGAGTCAGGGGCATGGATGTATGGCTTTCAGTCAGTCTCCACGAGGCACCTGAGAAGAAGGAGTTCCAAAGTGCAGCTCTGTGGGCTGAGCTCTGTGAACAGCCCTTCTCTATTGTTCTCCAGACTTTGATGAAAGGCGAGACCGACTTTTACCTTGATTGTTTTTTGGCTAACTCCTAAACTGTTTCAATGTTATTCGAATCGTGCAGACCAATTGATTTCCACAAGAACCTTCGGAATTACGCGTGTTACAATTTAATCTTCTGTTTCAGGATCAAAGTTCAAGACAAACAAACTGGAAAGACTTCCATTAGAACAGTTACTGAGTCTGAAATGTTGAACGACTATAAAAACGAAAAATTTGTTGAAGTCAACGAATGGGGTCTTCCTAAGATAATGTGCAATTGCAATGGGAAATATTCTAATGAGCCAGGAATCAGGCACGAGGAGCACGTGCGGTTCCAACATCTCAACAAACCTCCTTCAACGAAACCAGTCACCAAAAATTGCAACCAAGTCATAGCGGAGGCAGTGGAACCAGTCGGAATCCATTCATCCTCGGAAGTTCCAAAGAAATTGGATATTATCGAAGTGGAGAGAAATTTGCCGAGCGAAAACAACGCTAACTTTACAACCAACGTATCAATGAATGATGAGAGCAAGAATTCTTGCATCGTTGCTGACATGAGGTCTTCTGAGATGCGCAAAAGAAGCAAATCGTTGAAACTCGATCAAAATATCGCAATTCAAGACTCAAAAAATCCCACATCTCTTCTCTCTGATGCTTCCCCTAACAACAACAATATCGCAAACAACAACAACGAATTATTTCTTGGCAGAATCGAAGACGTGAAATCTGGGAAGAGCGTCGCTGTACAAGAAAACTACGTTGGAAACAGTAACGCCGGTGATGGTGATAACGTCAATAGAAACGTTCTCACTCATTCGCCAACTCAAGCTCATTGGCCGTGCGGGTGTCGAGAGCAGATTGATAAGTTCCGATTCAAGAAGGACTGGTGCCAACTCTCTGGCCCCAGCTCAATCGAAAAGAAGGCTGAACTCCTGAAGTCAGTTTGTCCCAATCACTTGGTAGAAGGTGAGAGACTTACATATATCTAGTCAGAACTGATGATCTTCTGTTGTTTATTACTTCCTACATATTGAAATACTGTTTGCTCTAGTTCAGTTAGTTGGGATGTGGAGAACCTCTTGAAGACACTGTGTAGGGCCTGTGCTGCAAAATAGAGCAATCCTGCTGCAACTGGTGAATCATATGATCCTCAGATGTATCGTAACAGTTACATACATTTGGGGGTGTCTGGGGGAGTACCGACTGGGTGGCCCCCACCTCCCTCAGACCCTGCAGATTAAAAATAAAGTGTGATATGAGCAACTTACCTTACAATCACCACGATGTCCGCTGGACAAGCTCATTTTCTAGCTCTTTCAGGCCTTTCCCTGCAGGTGCCCTGACTTGTCGTGACCCTAACCCATAATGCACTGGCGCAAGGCCATGGGCATTCCTGTAGTACCATGTTTGGGTCAAACAACCCTTAAGGCCAGAATGGTCGCTGGCCAGCCCCATCTTTCAATGGCACTTACAGCTTTTCCTCGTCCCAGAACAAGACAGTTTGGACTTTATGCCTTCCCTGAGGTTCGGAAGGACCCCAGTAAGCCTCACCAGATGTCTCCCAAGCTTCCACCCACTACTCACAGACTCGTGTACCGTGCATCTTAATCCTAAACTGCAAGTTAGTGATGAGGGCTGCTTGTTCTGGGGGTCACTGATGTGAGCTATTCGTGGAAGCCGCCATGTGATGTAAGGAACCGGCTCATCTAATAGGTTTCAAGTCCCATTTTCTCCTAAAACTCTCCCAAATGTAGAAGTGAACAGCGATTATGTAGAGAAGTAAAGTATGTTTGTACCTAACTAAATATGACAATAACATTTTTTTCTTTCGAGTATATATTTTTTTGTGACCAAACCGCCCTTACTTTATGAACGCGTCTCGTAATTAGGATCCCAACCCCATAAAATCCACTAAAATATTAATATATAACTATCGCGTTTGCCTTTGCAATTCATGCCATAGTGTAATTCAGTGATTGATATGTTTTAGCTTTTGGGAACTCCTGGGACAAGGACATGATGATTGACATATTCAAGTGTTTACTCCGCCATTTTGGGCCTGGGGAACAAAAGAGGGCCCTTGAATACTTGCAGGTGGTACCTCACCTCGATCGCTTCAACATCAACGTCATGTTCATCGCTCCCGATGACAAACCAGGTGAAACCTCCTTTTGTGTATTTCCGCCTATTCGCTTCAAAGCATATTTAACGTTTTTCTATTTTGTAAGTGACTATGAGTGCAATTAACACTCCCTTTGTCGTTTTCTTTTGCGTGCTTGGTGATATGGAAGACTCCCTGACGTTAGCTCTGTTATTTACTGGCAACGTTTTTGTCTTATTTCCAGTGGTTCAAGAGCTGATACAAACATACGCCAACTCTGTGGACTCCAGCTTCCTCCGCACTCTGAGATTATGATGAACTGGATGGTAGCATGTTGCAGCGCTACTGAAAACTGATTTGACACTGTGTACATAACTTTCGTAGGGTTGTTTTGAAAACGAGAGCTGAGCTTGAAATAGTTTCTAGTAATTGCGCTGTGCTCCCCCTGCGCCACGCCTTTGCTGCCTCATTATGCAATACATTTGTTAACTCGTCGACGAATACTTTCTTTTGTTCGAATGTTCGACTGTTGTCACTGAATCTACTGGTTTGCAGCAAAACGGCCTTTTACTTTCCTTAGCCCTACGAAGTAAGAAGGAAAGTGTGACCGGCTGATGAAAAAAAAAGTAGTTTCCCTTCAGATATTTACCTTCCAAGACTCCTGAGTCCAAAACATCATTTGCCTGTCGTCGCGAGTGAGAAAAAACGGATGAACCAAACCTGAAATTTGATATCCAACCCGCAAATCAACGTAAAAATGTGAGTTTGAGCAAAATCTGTTCAATACTTTGGTTATTTCAGCTACCGAAACGCCTCTAACGATTTTTAGTAAATACGTGTAACACTACCAAATGAATTGACAATAAATTTTCTTCTGTGGAAAATGACGAAGCTGCGCAAATAATAACATTTCGACCAAAATGTATTCCTTATAAATACCGCGTTTATGAGCTCTTACGAAATATGTATTAATAGTTAGAAGATAATTGGGAGCATTCCTTGAAATTCCAAAACAATAAACGTAAAAGATACTAAAAAAACACATCTCAAGGCGGGTGGTAGCATGAATAGGAGCAACCTTGCTAACAAAAGGTAAATGGTTGTAGGGCTGAGGAAAGTTATGTGGTGCTTCGCATTGAATATTTTAAGTTCGTTTGCATTCGTTAGTTCCAACGAGCTCGGCTCAGGTTAGTTTTTAAGTAGTTTCTTCCGGCTGATCGATGGACAGTGCTGACACTCATTCGCTAAATACTTTTGTCAATTGTACTTCTGTGAAAAAAAAAGAAAAGAAAAATACTATCTCATTATTGTAAACTTGAATGAAATTTCTTTCTTTTTAATCACCCTCACGTGACATGCGCCACAGACAAGTTTCTGACGTGTCCGTTTGGTCATCTCTGGCTGATGAGACTGTGGGCGAGCGCTTTCAATGTAAATACATCATTGTCTGCCCATTCAGTCAGTACTACGCTCACGTGGACCCACCAAATAGGTACGTTGACTCGAATAATTTACCTGCTGGTGGAATTAACCCAATCACTTTAAGACAAGTTTCTCCCCTACTCAGTTACAATGCTTTTACGTTCTGCTACCCCAAAGAAAAAGGAAAGTATACTAATCGTGTCAAAATAATTTGGGTTTTCTTCAGATCTTTACGTTTTGGTGCCTACTGAGTCTAAAAAACCTCATTTCGGTGCGTGGTCCGTGTGTGTGTCTGTAGTTCGATTTGCGGGAGAACGGCGGAACCGATTCAGCTGGTTCTTTTTTTGTTTCGTTCGTTATTTTTTTTAGACGCCAAAATAAGGTTATGGGCGGGGGGGGGACGAAAATGTACCAAAAATTAGGGGTTTTCGAATTTTTCTTGAAAACCGCTCAAACGATTTTGATTAAACTTTCAAATTATCTTCTACTAATCAATACCTAACTTTCTTCTCTTACTTACTTCTTCTTTATACTTCTTTATCTCCATGAAAATACGGTGAACGGAGATATAGGCCCATGAAGCAAAAATAAGTTTTTGACGCTTTTTTGGCAAAACGGCTTCAACGATTTTCACCAAACATTCAAGATGGTTTCAAATAGTGAATACCTACATATTGTCCTCAATAAATGTTCCTCTGACAGTCCATTGAACAGAGATAAAAATCAAAATGTGTCGAAAATAACGTTTTTTCAAACATTTCCGCAAATTCCAGGATAACTGCTCCACCAGATGTGGTAAATCTTATGGAATGTCTTCTAGAATTCTAAATTCACATTTTGTTCTACGCAACTATCTCTGTATATATATGTTGAACGGAGATATAAGCCAAGTTATCTCAGAAAAGGAGATTTGTCGAATATTAATTTAACGGTATTCCTATTTTCTCAAAAACGACTCTAATGATTTCGATCAAGCTTACGGAGTACTCTCAGCTAACTAGTCCCTACATTTTGTTCTCCATAAATGGTCCTGTAGACATGCATTGAGCGAAGATATAGTCATATGTAGCTGGTGTTCGAACTTACAGGGGTGGCAGAAACTTGTGTGTTGATACGCACTGCTTATTATGGTCTGGAAGCATCCGCAAAGTTACTTCGCTTTCCTTAGACACTGTTGTGACCCCATTGTGAGGAAGTTGCAGCTAACATCGTCTCTGATTGGTGCCTCTTTACATTCACTCGTGATAACAGCTCCATACCTTGTTCTCTATCAGCAGGTGTTTCCTTATCCAAATGTGTGTTCCTTAATACTCATATTAGAGTTATGAACCCATTCCAGTGGATGGGATGTTCCCCAGTAGGAGGTATGACCCTCACCTAAGCTTGGGTGGCTGTTGCAAAGGGACAGTTGAACTGCGGCCACAAAGCCTATTGTGCCTGCTCCACCCTAAGACACTGGGCTCCCTTAGGGCGACGTCACCACCACCCCTTCACAAAGTGGCGGACATTCGCAAGTTCTGCCCTCACCACATCTTCTTGCTGTAGAACGGGCTCCCAAACACACAACGAGTCCATCGCATACGCACAACACATGCTCTGCTGTCTCTAGCCCCACCTAGCAGAACCTGCATACCTGTACCTCGTGCTTGACAATGTTTGCGAGGTGGTACTTCAGCGGACAACGACCTGTAAACAGGCCCCATAGGATCCTCATATCTCCAGTGCGAGCACCTCCTTGGCCCTCACTTTGGGAGCCGGACGAAGAGTATTGACTGTCTAAGGCCAGGCAGCCCTGCACCTATCCTCCCATTTGCCAACCTCCCTACGTAGGTGGTTCCAACAAAGGGCTCAGGGCTGACAGGAATTTGCACCGATCCCTTGTTTGCCAGCCCATCGGCTCTATTCCCAGCACCCAACACAGTCTTACGCTGGTGTCTTCAGCCCAGTCAGACACTCCCAGACCAGCCTTGACGTAAAACAATACGAGGCTAAGGTTTTGAGAGTGGCTGCACTGTCCACCATAATGTAAATCTTCTGCCGCCTCAGTCCCCACTGCACACAGACTGTCACTACGGAACCTCTGCCTGGAACACTGTGGAAAGTGACCCCAACAATCCGCCGCTTTAATCCTTGGCCCAAAGATGCCTGCCCCTCCCAGGCCACCCTGCACCAAGCTATCAGTGTAATATACCCCCCTACGACTGATATAACCCTCGTCGAGGGTTTAGGTACAGTCATCAAATAAAGAAACAGACCTGTAATATACCCCTAGCTTCAAACATGGGCCCTCCCACCTGGATCTGAAAGGGTAACACGATGTTAAACCTCACGGGCATTGTATTCCCTCCACCTTCGCCCTGTCTAGGATCAAGTGTCAGGAACCCCCCCCCCCCCCGCTGATCAGACCCAACTCCAACATACACACAGCGTGAAGGAATGCCATCCTTTTAACATGTATGTGGAGTTCCCATACAGCCCAGCACGCCCTATGTTGCAGCGTTTATCTCGTGTAGAGCCCAATTCAAGAGAAGCCTCACATTTGCAGTCCCCACTGAGATGTAGCGTGGTATACGCTGCTGTTCTAGTCTAGGCTACTCCACCTGGTTTCCATAATGCTGCATGTGGGTATTTCTTAAGGCTGCATTGTTGCCAGGCTATTTGTAGGTGCTTAGCATCCTCTAACTTCTTGTGGAGGCTGACACTTCGATCACCCAGTTCTTCTTTCCTTATGAGGCAAAATGTAATAGAGGAGTTTTGGGCAGCAACATCACAGGCAGACAATGTGGGTGTGCTCAAGGGAAGTCCACGCAAGATGCTGTTCTTAATTGGAAGATTATTTTATTTCATTTCTTCGTATCATATCATGGCTCATCGTCTTATCTGCTGCCTTCAACCTTAGACTACACACAACAAATCATAGATCATTCACCAGCTCAAACCAAGCTCGCGCTGACCAAGGACACCTGAAAGACAAACAACTTACCAAGGATAAGTTTTACGGGGGGGGATTAATATTGAAAGCGATAACACTAAGAGAGTTGGGGAGTTAGTACGATATCAAGCCGAATGCAATTGGAACAGAGTTTTATTCTCTATTACATTCGGGGAAGTTTTACCACCACAAAACGGGAACTGGGTGGGAGTAATGGAACCAGCTCGGTTACAACTCACAGCATCGAAGCCTGGAGCGAATCAGGGCATTTGAGGTGCCCTGTCTGCATAAATGCCCCGGACGAGCCTCCGCTGAATCGAAGGGTTTGGTTCGTCGTGTTACAAAGTAAACAGGTGGACTATAGGAGAAGCAGGTAACAGGATAAGTCCTCTCTTCTCTTCTCTTCGTCACTTAATTTATAACTCTCGTTTTCCAACTGTAATTTGTATTCTCAGGTTTCAATAACCGATCCATAATTATTGGTGAATTAAGATGAATAAATTGTAAACCTTTTGAATTAAATTAATTGACGATATGAACAAGAATGACAGAATAATAATGAAGATGCGATAAAGCCACTTCTACACAAGTAAACCTGGGCTACTGTTCCCCTCTCTCGCTCAGCATAGTGTCTCAGAGTGGACCTTCTCATTGACTCACCTCAGAACCAGGACGGAGCACAGAAGTTCTTCGCCCCAATTCCTTCGTTTCCAGCGCGGTTACTTTCTACCACAACACACTTCAGCACTGACAACGGAGCAAGTGAACTTCACACGTGAAAAATTGATATGAACTCGACAACATAACTTTATTATTTAAAATTAATCAAAATATAAAACAATATTTGTACAAATAACTAAAAATACCGAACATCCAGAGTTTGCTTGCCTGGAGCTATTTAATCAATTGTTGGACGAAGACGACGCGTTGGGTTCAGGTTCGTCTACAGCTTCGCACTTTTCCAAATCGTTCATCAACCTCTCCGGGACTGTACCGCCAAACATGGTCGATAAAACTGGAAGGATAGCGGCTTTCTTGTTAAATTCCAACTCCGCCCGAGGCCCCCATTTCAAATACGCTTTAGGTTCGCCGTTTCTCATCTCCGTTTCTCGCAACACGTAGGCCTGAAATGTGAATACACGAGATGATGGAGTTAAAATTGTTATTTGACAACTAACGGGACACGAAATAAATCGTTCTGTCGGGGAAAATGGTTGTGCGTTGTAACACGAAATTAAAGGACGGCAACTCGCTCGCGTCTCCTTTGAAATCACCAACGATTAGCCGTTAACCGGGCGATACTATACTATACCTTTCTATTCTTCTCTTCAGCTCTACGAATTAGAAAGGAAAGTTATGTAATCGGCTGAAAAAAATTTTTGAGTTCTCTTCAGATCTTTACGTTTCAGACCCTCCTGAGTCCGAAAAACACTATTTGGGAAAATGGTCTGTGTGTGTGTGTGTGTGTGTGTGAACGATTTTTAGAGAGAACCACCGTACTAAATCAGCTCAAACTTGATATCCAGCCCGCAGGTTACCATGGGACGCCAAAATAAGGGAATGAACAAAATCCACCGGAATTTAACTATAGTTATCATAGTGATCAAAACACCAAATATTTTTTTTCTCAAAAACAGCTATGACGATTTTGATTAAAGTTTTTACATTGATAGCTCCCAATATGAGTACCATACCATAAAATTCCCATTCGTGGGAAAATGACGAGAGCAGCACAATAAATTACCAAAACTTTCGACGAAATCGACTTTAGCGCGGTTTTTAGAGAAAACCACCGTACCAAATCCCCTCAAACTTCATATCTCGCCCGCAGGTCACCGTGGGACGCCAAAATAAGGGTTTGAACAACATCCACCGAAAGTTAACTATAGTCATCATAGTGATCAAAACACCAAATTTTTTTTTTCTCAAAAACGGCTCTAACGATTTTGATTGAAGCTTTTACATTGATAGCTCCCAATATGAGTACCATACCATAAAATTCCCATTCGTGGGAAAATGACGAGAGCAGCACAATAAATTACCAAAATTTTCGACCAAAAGCGTTTTTAGCGCAGTTTTTTCCTTATAAACTCCGCTGGAATTCTTGTAGAATGTAAAAAAAAAAAAAAAATTGGTATTGTAGTCCAATCCAATGCCTAAAGGGTGAGTGTTTAAAAACGCTCATGAGATACATGGGGCTCACTCCAGAAATTCCTGAATTTCAACTTCCTCCGTTTCGCTTACTACCAGTTTCAACAGTTATTACTCAATAACTCTGCAAAAGTGATTACTATCTTTCTTCAAAAAATTCGTGTTTACAGCCTCATTAATTATCTGTGTACCAATTGCTCAATAATGGTCCTGAAATGAGTACGAGCAGCACAATAAATTACGGAACTAAGCGCTACCGCTTCTTGCTGCTGTGAAGTGTTGTTTGACCAAGTTAAAATGAACTGAGTGATAAATGAATTGGTTAAATAGAATTAGCCATGTACAAAGTGGATTGACGTAGAGCTAAGGAAAGTTGTGTGTTGCAACGCACCAGATATTTTCTTCTCTTCTGCTCTCGTTGCACTCCCATCCCTATATTACTGTTAGGCGTCGACAAGCTACGACTCCGGACATTATTTTCTTTGTCATTATCAGTTATTTACCTAGTTATATATCTCTATAATTAGTGTCATTTCCAAACCAAATACACTTTTCAGTAGAAAGAAAAGCTATGTAATCAACTGAGAAAAAAAATTGATTACATTTCAAGGTCTACTGAATCCGAAAAACACTATTTGTGTCTGTGAACGATTTCGAGAAAGAACGGCAGCTCCAACTTGATACCTAGCCCGCACTGTGGGACGCAAAAATAAGACGAGCAAAATCCAGGCAAAACTAACTATAGTTATCATAGTGATCAAAACACCAAATTTTTTTCTCAAAAACGGCACTAACGATTTCGATTAATGTTTTAATGTGGACAGCTCCCAACGAGACAATACCACGAAATTCCCATCTGTGGGAAAATAAAGAGCAGCACAATAAATTACCGAACACTTCGACGAAAATCGATTTTAGCGTAGTTTTTTTTCTTACGAACTCCAATGAAATGTTACTAGGATCGTCAGAAAAAGTCGGGTGTTAGTCCAGCCAAGTACCTACATGACGAATTATAAATCACGTTCATAAGATATACAGCAGCTACGCTAGAAATTCCGGAATTCCAACCACTTAGTACGATTTCTTAGTTTTCAGTTGTCAACTCTGATAAAGTGATTATTAACCCTTTCAAAAAATATGTGTTTACAGCCCCGTTAATTCTCTGTGTACCAATTGTTCAATAATGGTCAGAGCGGGAGTACGAGCGGCGCAATAAATTCCGGAACTGTAAGTTACATCAAGTGTTGTTTTACCAAGTTCGAAATGAAAACCGAAGGTGGCGCGCAGTGGGGCTAAATTCTACCAAATTTGTATAAACGGAGAGGAGAGCTACGTAAACCATTGAATGTAAGTGATGCTGAGGAAAGTTGGGCGATTTTCGACGATTTCACCACACTCCTGCATTCTAGCGGCGAGCGTCTGAACTAGTTTAGTTCCTTTCATGTTTGATAGAGCGCGAAAGACTGTTTGACTCGAGAGAAAGAGAAGTTCCGACAATTTCGAATAGGAATAGTCCCTGAAGTGTCCGTTCTGGGGAAGATATTTGAACAGGAGATCATAAGCAGTGAAGAGCTCGCAACCGAATCTGACATTTTTCGAGTTCAGATTGTTCAAATCCGAGCGCGTCTCAACTTTCTGTCGGGGCTCTAGCGGCGAACGTCGAAACTACTTTAGTTCACCCGACGTCACATAGATCGCGCGGCCGAGGCCAAATCAACTGTTTCCCGGTTCAACTTTTTAAAAGTCGAGTCGCGTAAAGCGCGTAAAGTCTATTTCTGAGCTGTTACTTTTTGTGAGCCCCATGAAATGTCGTTCTCCACGTTTTGAAGAATGCTGAACACTACAAGTCATAAAATCGTCGTCAGAAGCGGTTCCTAAATATTTTATAGTTATCATAGTGATCAAAGCCCCAAAATAATTTTTTTCTAAAAAGCGCCTGTAAGGAATTTTGATTCAATTCGCTGTGCCAATAGATCAGATTTATTTAAGGCTATTATAAAATTTTGACTCGTGAGAAATTAACGAGAGTAGCCCAATAAAATATCAAATTTTCGACATAAGTCTATTTTACTGCAGTTTGTTCTTCATAAATCTTATGCGAATCACCATTTGTGATTGAATGCATTCACTTAAAAGGTTTGTCGCGTGTTTTGACATTGTACAGAGTGCATAAGGTTTGAATTTCAAAAAGCCTGCTAAATTTAAGGCTAAATTTATGTAAATATTGCCTCGCTAATATTTCTGTGCACCGCTGCTTCGAGCCACTCGGCAGAGAGATCATCCTCTACTCTCTCCAGGGTTAACAACTATTTATGTTCAACTAAACACAAAAGGGGCAGAATTACCATGCAGTTTTAGGTATTGAAAAAGATTTAACTACTAAATTAAATTTTGAAGACGTAATTTCCGAGTTTGCAAACAAAGAAGCCGGGTGTGTAAAGTTTCTGTAAACACGTATGACAGTGGAGCCTCGTTATTAACTCAACAAGTTTCTTCAAATTCGGACTGAAGCGGCAGAGGATTATCGTGGACAGTCAGGCCACTCTCAAGGCCATAGCCTCGTATTGTCTTACATCTAGGCAGGTGTGGGAGTGTCTGACTGGACTGAAGGCCCTGGCCGAGGACAACAGTGTAACACTGAGTTGGGTGCCAGGGCATCACGGTATAGAGGGAAACGTATGGACTGATGGATTGGGAAAGAAGGGATCGGTGCAGATCCCTGTCGGCCCTGAGCCCTTTGTTGAGACTACCAGGAGAGGTTGGCAAATGGGAGGATAGGTGCGGGGCTGCCCGGCCTTAGACAGTCACAACTCTTCATCCAACTCTCCAAAGAGAGGGCCAAGGAGGCATTTGCACCGGGGAGGAAGGATATGAGGATCGTATGTGGCCTGTTCACAGGTCACTGTCCGCTGAGGTACCACCTTGCAAATATTGGCAAGTGCGAGGTGCAGGTGGGGCTAGAGACGGCAGAGGATGTGTTGTGCGTATGCGATGGACTCGCGGCATCGCGCTGTCGTGTGTTTAGGAGGCCCTTTCTTCAGCCAGAAGAGGTGGCAAATGCAGAACTTGCGGTTGTCCCCCGCCTTGTGTAGGTGACGTCACATCAAGTGAGACCAGTGCAGTGGGGCCTGGAGGTGGTGCAGGGAGGCCATAATCTGAGGATCACAGACGCCCTTACAATAAGCCCGTTTGTGGACATTTGAGGGTATCGCCTGCATCCAGTTTTTAAAAAAAAATCCCGTTTTCATTAGAAATACTCAAGCAACTAGACATAATGCTCATTTAAAAATATGCTAAGAAACAAAATCAACACTGTCCTTTTTGGTTTATTATTCATTCTGAAAAAATTAACAAAAATGGGAGCTACAGCGTTTCGTCGTTTGAACTCCCTCCCTCCCGCCCGTATCATTAAAAAAGCAACCGCGCTTGAGGCGAGCCTCCCAACGATGCCGCCACTCAACTCCCCTTTCGCCTTTCGCTTCGAGCGCCCCCCGTTCCAATTTCCCCGACGTTTTGGTTTTAATACGATTCAATTTTTTTAGATTCTTTCGTTTCATTCTCATTTTGGTTTTTTAAATAGATTTTTGGTTAAATTTTGATATTAGTATTTAGCGTGCGTGTTTTCATATTAAAATTCAGTTTTTTCTAGATACTTTCGTTTTTTTGTTGTTTATTTTAATATTACGATTCAGTTCTTTTCGACCTTTTTTTGGGTTTCATTATGATATTTTTCGATGCTGAATCGAACAGGATGGGTCTCGGAGCATTAATGCTAGGTCAAGCTGATTATCCGCATAATAAACCGTTGTGTAATAATTTGCAGGGTTTTTCAATAAGTTTCGTTATTAGTTGGGACAAGTGTTATTAATAAGGTAGATGGAGCGGTCGTGGATCTCTTGCTCGTTGGTGGCAAAAATGTGAATCCGGGACTTTAAAAGTACAAACTGTGGACAGACGTCCTGTGCGAGGCTGAGAGAGCCTCCTACAAGGGGGGAAGGCCCCCTATAGTTAACATAGAGCAAATGGTCTTCTTAAGAGGGTGTTTGACATTGAATCAGTGGAAGTTGCGCCTTTAGCAAGAAGTGGAGACATGCTACGATGTGTATGATTCCAAAGCCGGGTAAGCTTGAACATATTGCCACTTCATACAGACTAATTAGTCTCTTATCTGCTGGCGTTGCCCTCCTTCCTGCAATACATCGAACAACTAATCCTCAACTAACAATACGGGTTTAGATCGTCACACTCCTCTCCACTGCAGCACCAATGGCTCACGGCACTCATCAAGTACTCCTTCCACAAAAAGGAATTCTGCCTCGTCGCCTATTTTGATGTGGAACAAGCATTTGACAGAATGTGGCACAAAGGTTTTGTGACGCTACGTAGACCCTTAGTGATTAATAAATAAATTCAACCCAAGGCTCGGCCAAGTACGGTATAAGATAGCTAGGCTCACAGCGGACGGTAGAGGAAAGGGGCAGACGAAAGGGCTCACCAGTCAGGTTCAGGCGTTCAGAGGCGACTGACTGTGGACGAGGTTGAGCGACGAGCAGCCCAGCGTTTTCCCGTGCTTCTTCTGCTTTGGGGCTCATGTGACGCGCTGTCACATCATTTCCCTCCCTCGCTGAAACATGTTGGTACTATGAGTGGTTAGCATTAGATTTGGTGCACCAGTGACTGGCATGATGATGAGTGCGGTGGTAGGTTCTTGTTGGCTGCAGACGGTTGGGTGGTAAACTTCGCGTGGCAATCGTTCCAGATTCAGGGCAAGTTGATGAAAATCATGTGGTGGTTGTTAACCGTGGTCACTGGACACAGTTGCGTTAAAAAGCTTCTTGCACAACGAACAAATTGCAGCCGAACTTTCTTGGTCTACACGAGCAGCACACTTGTCACATGTATCCACCATAGGAAAGGTTTTTGTTTTTTTGTATCTTAAGAAAAAAGTCGAGACGAATAGTGGTGACTAAAACATCGTAATATTAGTTAAAAACCACGTTCTGCTACCACTTGTGGATAAATAAATAAAGTCAACCCAAGGCTCGGCCAAGTGCGGTATAATGAGTAAAATAAATATGTCTTGTAATAAAATAAATAAGATAGCTAGGCTCACGGCGGACGGTACAGGAAAGGGGCAGACGAAAGGGCTCACCAGTCAGGTTCAGGCGTTCAGACGCGACTGACTGTGAACGAGGTTGAGCGACGAGCAGCCCAGCGTTTTCCCGCGCATCTTCTGCTTTGGGGCTCATGTGACGCGCTGTCACAGTTTGTCATTCAAAAGTCATCTCCCTAACAACCTACTTGATCTTGCGAGCTATGTGACAGAAAGATCGTTCGTGGTAGGCGTGCAGAATGAGCAATCATCGTCTCGAGCGATCCAGGCAAGCGTCCCACAGGGAACGTGAATTTATATTCCGTGTTTTGCTCAAATATACCACTCACTAATTCTCCTGACTTTTGCATTATATGCCGACGATCTGCTTAATGCAGTGAGCAATGCAGACCACGAAGAGGCAAGCAGACGACTGCAAATTCACCTAGGAACCTTGGGTCAATAGTGTGCTGATTCTTCCAGTCGTTTCCTTTCAATCGCATACGCAGACCATTTGTCCTAACGATGTTTTTCGAACTCAGAAACCCTTGAAATGATCTAACACAATTTCGTGCTCTTACGTAGGAATAAGGAAAGTAAAAAGTGAATCTCTACAAACTTAAGCAATATAAAATACAAAGTACAATACCTGTTGCTCAAACTCTTGTAGCATTTTGTCCACGTTCCCAAAATACGGATGAGGGTGAGTGTCGATGTCAGGGAACAACTTTGGGAGCATCACCTTCCTCATATATTCAGCCGACAGTCTACCTTCCTGAAGAAATATCAGCGTCAAGACCACGCCGAGCAAGCTTACGAATTGCGGAGAGTCGGATTCGTTTACGGAAGCCAATTCGTATCGGAAGGGAGCCGATTTAGGTAAGACGACGACGAACTTTCCCGTCGAGACCTCGACCAGTTCCAACCCGTAGATCGACATGAGTTTTTCTTTGGCAGAAGTTAAAACGGCTGCAATGATCTGACGGCTTTTGGTTCGACATCCTTGAAGTAAGTTTGCCCTGAAACACGTTAAAGATCTCAAATAACGACGTTCAGGTATCAGGTGTGCTTGGTTTGGCCTCCTAAACAGCATCCCAAAAAATAAAAAATATCCTCTGTGCTGAATCTATTAACACATTCGACGTGAGGGGCCACTGATTAGCAACCTCCTGGCCGACGGGATTTCTTTGGTTTTCTAATATATTTCAAGTAGTTTTATAAGCAATGTTTTCACACTCTTGGGCACAGAATTGGCCGAACAAAGTCATTGGCCCTTACTGGCTATAAGTAAATGATTAATTTTTTTATGTATTTATTTTTTATGCCAAAAAGTTTTTCCAAGTTTTTTTGTACTTTAATCTTGTACATATTATTTTACAATTCTTCAATTCTTGGTATATAGTCTTTTCAGTTCTATCTTAGTCTATACAAAAAATCCTATTATATATTTCTTCGCGTGTAAGTTTTCATTTTGGCACTTATAAAACAAAAATTGTTCTTTTCAAAACGGTTTTTAGTTTTTTGGTTTTTTTAAACTCTTTCCTTCCGGTTTTATGTAGGTGATAAAACAAATTCGAGACAATTCGGTATTGCAGGTTTTGCTTGACTGAACGTGAATGTCCTTGGGCCGCCGATCAGCGTCCAAAATAAAATATCAATTTTTACTAGTTTATGATAAATAGTTTTAGCAACATTTTGCGGTATTAACGCGATGAAATGGTATTTTTCACTTCAGGTCCTAGGGTAGAATGGGCAAAGCAAGGTTCGAGTGGAATGTGTTAACTAGTCAAATCAGATAATGGAAAACGGTCCAAATTTAATTTGGAAATGTTCGAAATTTCGTAAAATGCTATGCAGAAGCTAGAATCTTGAGTGGAAATCTGCTCAACTGACGAGGAAAGAGTTGCAGTCGATTTGAAAAAAAATGTGATTCGTGCGTTTTTCTCGAAAACTGTTTTCGCGGTTTTGATTATTCTTCCTTCTATAAAAAGTATATCCAACTTTAGCTCCCACTAAATATCTGTGGAAAAATTCTATGACTAGAGGTTCAGGATTATTAACTTTTTTTAAAACACTGATCTTCGTATGTTCAACTAGCCAATAACCATCGTTCTCCGTAAATGATCATCTGACAGCCGAAACGTTCCTGATTGAACGAAAACAACGACCAAGGTGTGGCAGAAATCAGTCCAATCTGAGGGCTTGGGCTGTCTTGTCTAG
The DNA here is from genome assembly GCA_020466155.1 of Pachypeltis micranthus. Classification (NCBI taxonomy): domain Eukaryota; kingdom Metazoa; phylum Arthropoda; class Insecta; order Hemiptera; family Miridae; genus Pachypeltis; species Pachypeltis micranthus. The sequence continues at coordinate 50,704,287 of CM035769.1, forward strand.
GCCATAAACTCCTGTCAGCTTCAAGAGCTGCTGCTCACGCCGCATATACATTTTATTTCGTTGTTTTAATTTTGTTCGTTTTTTTCTTCATTTCGTACTTATTCGGTCGTACAGCATCTTTTAAAAAAAAAAGCTACGGCATCAGTTGTGTGACTGCCTCCAGTGCAGAGGAAACAAGAAACCACGTGCTGCTCCACTGTAGTTTCTACAACAGTGAGCAACATGGTTGTTGGGAGGGCAAATGAACTTAGCAGCATTGACTGTTACGAAGCAAGCCTACAACCATTTTGCAGAGTTCGCGAAGAAGGTAAGAAACATGGTCATAGTTGATCTGTCCTTTTGAAACTTGCCACTCAAGTACATAGTTAGATCAGGTGGGAAACCAGATTAAGAACTCCTCCCCGACAGTACGGGATTCCTCAGATGGTCACCTCCGTGCAGTAACACACGGGCAACAACTGGCTAACGACCAAATACCTGCCGTACCTCAGCAGGTCTGAGTTCGGTAGATGCTGCAGAGGACGGCCTCTTGCATATTAGCGAAACCGCAACTTCCATGACTGATATAACCCTCGTCAAGGATTTAGGTACAGTCATCAAATAAGGAAACAGACCTGTGTGTGAAGTGTTTGAGGGATGAGCAGTCCAGTGTCAGACTCACGATTATGCAAAGAGGGTGTCAGTTGAGATGTAAAAGGGGTGAGGAGAATTGTTCCTTCGTCTGAACTCCGTCAAAGGATGCTGAAGAAGTATCTAATCTAAAGAGCCGCTCATTGCCATTGTGGATTTTGCCAAGAAGAGTCAACAAGGAGATACAAGATGTGATCATTTCAGGAGCTAACAAATCTTAGAGAATGTTCATGGCTCGAACTACAGCATTTTGGATAACAGCGACAGTAACCTGCCTGGTGAAACGACCCAACAAGTTCCATTGACAGTCACTCGTAAGTTAGACTTAATCTGGTTAACGCTTCAGCCCCCCTGGAACTACCTGCACTGCAATTGGCCATCTACTTAGAGAAGTTTCTCAACCGACTCTGAGGTCCAAGGACTGCAGAGAGTGTTGGTACCAGCACAAATTCTGCCAAAGAGATAAGAGACACTCACCCCGGTGAATAACCCAGTTGGATGAGTCAGCTCTTGGAGTCATACGTCAAATTTAAAACAAAATGAACAGCATTATTTCTTAGCATTCTACAGAATTGACATTAATCGTGGCATTCCCATCGACCACACCAAAAGTGTTAAGGGCCTCCAGATGGCGGGTGAAATACTACATTCAGCCTTTAACCCTTTCGTATGACATTATGCATACTTTGCAGCTCACCAGTGATGTCATATGATATCACTGGGTTTCCAAGCAGTCAAATCACCAATTGCAGTACACAAACGATCTATGAGACTTGTAAGGTTCTAACTGTCTTCATTAGTTTACCAAGTAGACAACAGACTGCTTCATTTTCCACCTGACATGTCTAATCCTGAAATTCCCTAAGTTCAAAGTTCGGGCGTTGGGTGCCCCCGTTAGCTCAGCATGGAAAAAACACCGTTAGAGATACTCTATTCCAGACAATTCATACAGTTCGCGATTCTTTGAGAGGAAAGAAGAAAATGTCGATGAACCTCACCGACTAGTTCAACACTTTTTAGTAAAAAATATCCCGGATAATGGCTCGAGTAACAGGCATTAGTTTTACCACACTTGTTGAACAACTCTTACTTTTTAAAGGGTCTCACACTGGCAGAGTGATGCAACGCGGAGATAACAACGGAATTGACCATCTCTGTGATGTCGGGCTCATCATCCTGACATTGAAGAGAATCATCCAACTGTGAAGCAGGTAACTGCGACGCAAATTGTTGAGGAGATCTGAAATTATAAAACTGGATCACTGGTACGTAAAGTGAACAATAAAACTTTAGTATATATACCTAGTTACCTAATATTTCTATTCCTAACATCGATGTTGGTCCCAGCTTACAGTGATGAAGTGGTGTTGTAATGCAAAACATCTAAAACAGCGGTTTTGTATGGCTCAAGACATTTTCCGTTTATCCACATAATTTCTGTTACAACCTCTTCCACTCACGTCTCTCCGCCTCGCCAGTTAACTGAAACTCGTTCCCAAGGAGTGCACATCCCTTGACAAGTTGCCAACTGACAAAGACAAGAAAATCGTCCTTTACTAATTTTTCCGCAGCCATAGGAATTGTACGTATTCATTTCAGTTGTAAATTCGATTTCTTTTGTGTATGCTTTCTAGTTTTCCGTACATTTGTGAATATTATCGAAATGGTAATTGTTTTTTATTACACCGCTCGTCGATCAGATTTGTACATAATTTATTAATTCCTCTACCATTTTCATTGACTTCTGTGTTTAATATTTGTAATCTTTATGCTGGTCTAGTTAACGCTAATCGTATGCTTTCATTACACTGTTACCACCTCTCTGACTTCTTATGTCAGCCTCGAGAAGGTAGATGGTTGTTGTAGAACTCTTTTGATAGTTGTTCGGTTATTCCCATCTACGCGCGATATTTGGTTCGGTTACGTAAGTCCGTAGGAGTATTTGTTCACAGAACAAAATACAGTTGAGTATTCATACAGTTCGAAGCAACATCTGATACCCATGGAGATGTTATCATTGAGAACAAGGTTCCAGCAGTCCCTGGGACGTATGGCGTGTGTTTATATTGTTCAGTGTCCGTATCTATTCTCCATCATCACTTCAGAGGACAAATGATCAGTAAGTATATGGTAACCATTCGTTTTATTGCTGCGCGATAATCTTTTTTGTTGTCTTTGTGGTATAATGTGCCTCCGTTCGACTGTGTATGGCATAATGCTCCTGTCATATATTACTGGAGTAACCTGCATTATCTCGTCGGTGCTGTTTTGAACACATTCAGTCAATCTAGTTTAGTTTACTTGTTAAGCTTCAAAACTATTTACCTTCTAGATAACGATACGGGCTGAGATGAGCCTCTCCGCTTTCTATTTGGCATGTCTGCCTTGTACGTACTAACTGCTTCACTGTAGGTGTAGCCACAATCCAACCAAATCTAGACTAAGATTACTAATTATAACGATTTAATTCGTCATTTTCATCGTACACATAATCACTACAATTGGCGAACATTTACTATCATTCTAAAACTGCGAAGAGGGAACCGGGGATGTCAACAATATATCGATGTTAATAAGTCGATCATTGCGCCATCACAACGTTTGAGACCTCGAACCGAATTTCATTCTCAACCTGTATTTTGAGCGTGTGTCGTTGAGTAAAAGTCCCATAAATGTGTGACAATCTCAGGAAACCCCTGTTCAGAAAAATTGAATCACTTTTGTCATTTAACAACTACTTTTAGAGCGAGTTCTGTATTTTCCACGGTGGTTAGCAAAGCAAACAAATGTTTTTCGTAGAGCAGCTATTGCTGCATATTACTTTGTTATGATTTCTAGTTCTATGGCCATCGATTCTGTAATTTTTCAATATTAAATTTACACTATTTATTCGGCATTTTTTACATTCAAGATAATTTGCTGTGTTACTGAATATCGTTCGACACTGAGACCTTACTAGTGTCAAGTTATTTAACTTGAACCGAGGAAAACCCAATTTTGAGTGTGTGCTCGGTTTTTAGGGGAGGAGAACAGTTAACAGGGTAAGACGAAAACAATCTGAGTTATTTTTCCATTTATACTAGTAATATGTACACATTAAAAACTGTTTTCTCGGCTTTCCGACGAAATTGTTCCAATTTTTTAAAGCAAACTTTAACTTGTAAAAAACAAGCCCTGTAAAAGGTACATTCTCAAACTTGAAATCCGTATAGTACGCGTGGATTTCACGATATCGCTTGAACGCTTTGAAATGTGCCGTGCATGCCGAAATGTTTCGATGAGACATTTACCACTGAGGGATCGCAAAAGAGCAACTCATTTTATTTCCGTGGAGTTTTTCGGCTCTAAGATAAACTGTTGTAGTATTGTTTTGCTGCGGCCTTAGTTTAAGAGATTTATTCGATGCATGCAGAACAACACGATCTCGTTCATTCACAGATCAGTGTGAGTTGTCGGAATGAAGGTAAATGTGGTGCCAAGCGAAACACTACTTTCCTCATTCGCGTTTATTTTACGATAGGCTACATGTAGGAGCCATGTGTTCATCTTCGTTCAACGCATTGCTGTAGAAGCATTTACGGAAAACTATAATATATGATATAATAGTACTTTACCCCCTCATCAAAATCGTAATAGCCGTTTTTTGCAGCAAATGGGAAGAATGACAATCTAATATTGGGCAAATAACATTTCTCGATCACCATTGCGTATATCCGTTCAGCGGGTAGTTATGTGAAACAAATTGTGGGTATAGGTTGTTAGAAGACACTCTTTTGGGTTGATGAAGTTCAGTCGTGCACTTACAGCGGATAACTCGAAAACGTACGATAAATACGATTTATACCATGTTTTGGTTGCTCTAACCGTTCAATGGATAGACGTAGTCGATTACACTGTGAAATTGATGTAAACGGTTGAACTCATTTTTTCAAAAAGTTGAGGATAAACTAGTTTTGCTCCGTAGGGCTCGCACTTCACAGATATTCATAGAGAATAAACTAGTAAAAGGCAATTAGAAAGTTTAATCAAAATCATTGGAGCCGTTTTTGAGAAAAACGAGAAAACCTGTCATTTTGGGAACGAGCTGGCGGAATGTAAAAATGAAAAAATATTTTGGTAAATGAATACGAATTGGTAGCTATCCCGCCATATAAACTTGACTTTATTAACCTTAAAATTGTGTCTTAATCTTCTACGTTTGGTGTCGATCTTCAGGGATTTGGACAGTAGATGTTCAAGGTTAATGTTACACCTCACGTCTGAGGAGAGACTAAGAGAGCCATTGACAATCTCATCTCTGAACACGGGTTGACACACACTGACGTTTTGTTTATGAATAGATGAGGATGAGACTTTAATTGCTGTACAACCGAACGAGATCAAACCAGGTCCCTCCTCTGCAGCAAAAGGGAATTAGCTAATACCCTCCTTCCACCATTCTCCATAACAACCCCTCCAACCTTCGATCAAGTAAACGCAGTTTCAAATCCCTTTAACAACCCTCTTCAATGTACTTGGTGACATCACAATTCTTGTAGTGCTTCAATCAGTGCCCCTTAGTATTCACAGGCAGGTATGTGGGAATCATTCGCTCCCCTCTACCCTTGTTGCTTGGAAATACCCCCCCCCCCCATACAGTCATTAGAATCGAGGTAATCGTGCAGCTTACATCACCCTTATTTTATCCTCCATTGCATGTGTCTGTGCTTAGGTAAGCTACACAGTTTCCTCGCCTCTAATCTCAGATGCACGTACAATGGAGGATGAAATAGATGTGAGGTGAGTGTGATTGCCTCGTAATGATTAGGTAAGCTACACAGTTTCCTCGCCTCTAATCTCAGATGCACGTACAATGGAGGATGAAATAAATGTGAGATGAGTGCGATTGCCTCGTAATGATTATGAAGGGGTCAAGGTGTTTGATATGACTATGGAGACAGGGCCCTTCAAAACGATTAGATAGGAGTGCGATTCCCAATTGTCTAGAAATCCAATTAATGTACCTCTCCCACGCACGTAATCTCCATCGGGCAGCACAGCCCAGTGGTAACATTCCTGCTAATGGATATGGAGGAGCACAAATCGCCAATAGTACAAGGCATTATGTGACGCCACCATGTACATGGCCAAGGGGCTCAGATGAGTTGGCAGGAGAGGGAAATGAGTTAGGGGACTTTGAGGGATGAGTAGGAGGGGGTAGGGGAAAGGACTAGATTTGAACTCGTGCTGTTCTACTGCAAACCAAGTTCCATCCTCAAGGGCTTTGAGTTGAAGTCCCTCTATTTAATATACTTTTATGGCAATCGCAGTGGGGAAAAAGCGCAGGATGGATATGTCAACAATGAATATTGGGTAATTTACATTAAGTATGGTAATTATGTGAGTTTCATCAGATTGCAGCCGCAGAGGAGTGGGGTGATAGAAGAAAGATTGAATATGTGAGAATTGATAGCCTCTCTACTAACAGGGAACAGGCGAATGAAATTAGAATTCACAAAAAGAAACAACTCCAATGTCATTTTAATATTTCAACAAAATTAAATAAATAAATAATTGGCATACCACAAGACATTCAATCTTTACACTAACACTGCACCAACTGCTAGCTCTCCCATATACTGGGTAACTAGACTGAGAACTTGATTGCACAGTGAACACACTGGGAATCAAACATTTCAATATCCTTCACATTTCATAATTCAACCATAAAATGGTTTAAACCGCGGGAGCCAATTGATGGGTAGCGAGAGGCAAGTGGACCCAAACGAAGACTGTCTGATGCGTACAGCTAGTTTCAAGTCCCATTTCAGCTAATCAGTATTCCGTGTATAGCGAGAAATTCAATCACATGAATCCGAGTCAGACGCTTCATTGTCGGATATGTCAGGCATAGGAAACCTCAATATGGCGGCAACACCAGTCAATTGAGTCAATTCTGGAACAAGCAAAACAGAATAGCATCACATTAACCCAAGAGGAAATGAGGAAGGGGAATTCACTTAAAGACTGACATGCTGTTCCACCCGCAGGTTACCATGGAAAGCCAAAATAAGGGTATGAGCAAAATCCACTGAAAGTTAACTATAGTTATCATAGTGATCAAAACACCAAATATTTTTTTTCTCAAAAACGGCTTTAACGATTTATTTTGATTAAATTTTTTATATTGATATCTTTTGATACGGCAATTGTACCATAAAATTCCCATTCGTAGAAAAATGACGAGAGCAGCACAATAAATTATCAAAATTTTCGACGAAAAGCGTTTTTAGCGAGGTTTTTTCTTATAAACTCCGCTGGAATGTTGGTAGAATGTTAAAGATAATTGGTATTGTAGTCCAATTCAATACCCAGAGGGTGAGGTGTTTAAAACCGCTCATGAGATAGATGGGGAAAAAATTCCTCAATTTCAACTACCACCGTTTCGCTTACTACCAGTTCTAACAGTTATTACCCAATAACTCTGCAAAAGTGATTACTATCCTTCTTCAAAAAATTCGTGTTTACAGGCTCATTAATTATCTGTGTACCAATTGCTCAATAATGGTCCTGAAATGAGTACGAGCAGCACAATAAATTCCATATCTGTAAGCGCTACCGCTTCCTGCTGCTGTGAAGTGTTGTTTGACCAAGTTCAAATGAACTGAGTGATAAATGAATCGATTAAATAGAATTAGCCATGTACAAAGTGAATTGACGTAGAGCCAAGGAAAGTTGTGTGTTGCAACGCACCAGATATTTTTTTCATATATTCCAAAGACACGAAAAATCCAAGTCACGAACTATTTCCATTGAATGATTGAAAAGCAAGATTTTGGATGTACCGAAATTTGGTGTTTGTGCCTAACAGTCATAGATTAAAAAAAAACGAACTGGCCACGGTAAGTAGTGAGATTGTGCAACTTGCCCATTCCCTATAGAGCTGCACTCCTGTTGATAGCCAAGGACTAGAAATGGTGGACAAGTGCAGGGAGTCTTCTCATTATTACAACACTGCGAGGTGTATAGACTATTCCCAGAACATACATGTGTTTGTTCATTTTGCAGTGGCCAGTGATGATTCCCCCAATCTGGTCCTTCCTCTCCATCCAGAAGGCTCCGTCTTATCTTGCGTATTCGCCCCGGGATAAAGCATTTGGGGTATCTCACGTCCGCAGCACTCCACACTGCCTTATGTTTTCTTGTGGCATATTCTTCCACAGTCCTCTTGACTAGTGACAGAGAAATCCCACAGTAGGGATATGACCCTATAGGTACAGTAAGCGAACCAAGACTGGCCAGATTGCCCGCTCTCTCATTTCCAGTGATCCCTTTATGCCCAGGAATCCAATAAACGTTGACTCTATTAGAGTCTGCTAAGAAATTAAGCCACATTCTGCACTCCTGCACCAGTTTTACTAGTCGCGTTGTCCAGGACAATGTACGTCCCACTCCTCCCAGAGTCTGTGGCCTCTGGAGTTTTCAATTCATCTGTGTTGATGTTGATAGCATTAGGAGACTGAAAGTGACGACTTTCGTTGTTCCATAGGCTTCCTACTGGTCACACATTGTATTTCTTCTAGAACACATACACAGGAACCATTATGCCAGTCATCATGTTGAGTTCTGTGAAAGTATCCAAGTTCCTGAATATAGCCAGGTTTCCTTTAGCCTTCGTGGAACCTTAGCTATACCGAGCCTGGCGAATCTGTATGCCCCCTTCATAACCTCTATATATCATGGGGAAGAAGGTCAAACATTTCAGACCTTCGGACCAAACTACATATATGTACCTTTCGACCGAGCAAAAACTACCACTAGATAAATGGCTAGCAAGATAGGAATCCTCTTGAAAGTAACTTGACACCGTATGAGTTTTTCCCAATATTCATGAACATTTTAGGAGAAAGTGGGTTGAGCCAATTCCTTATAGGGCAATGCGACTTTCTTTTCCCTCTAGTGGCCCCCAACGTGATGCTCCACTGTAGTCCCACAGTGAGTGATGATTGTTGGAAGAGCAGCCAAACATTCCAGCTTTGACTGCTACTAAGTAAGCTTATAACCATTTCAACCAGTTTGCGAAGGTTATGACAAAAAAAAAACAACAAAAAAACACCGTGGTCATAGCTGATATAGCCCTTTGAAACAAGCTACCTAGTTAAGATCAGGTGGGAAACCAGATTAGAAACTCCTCCGAGCTTGTGCGGATTTCCTTCAGTGATACTTCACTGCTTAGCAGCTAACTTAGCAGCATTGACTGCTACAAAGGATGCCTATAACCATTTTGCAAAGTTCGCAAAGAAGGTGATGGCTAAGAAACGTGGTTATAGTTGATCTGTCCTTCTGAAACTTGCCACCCAAGTAAAAAGTAAGATCAGGTAGGAAAGCAGATTAAGAACTACTCCGCGCGGTAACACACGGGCAACAGCTCTCTACGGTGAGACTGGCTAACGACCAAATACCTGCCGTACCTCCACAGGTCTGAGTTTGGTGGATGCTGCAGGGGCCGGCCTCTTGCATATTAGCGAAACCGCAACTTCCATGACTGATATAACCCTCGTCGAGGGTTTAGGTACAGTCATCAAATAAAGAAACAGACCTGATACGTCACTACTTGGCAACAGCTCTCTAATGGAAGAGTGTATGCTGAGTGAGTGCTCATGCTCTCACATGCTAGCAAAACTGCACCATTCATGACTCTCGACTGATATAACTCTCTTAAGAGTGTACACTACAGTAATTTTGATAAGGAAACAGAACTGTGTTCGCAGACGAATCACTTTCTTCAGATTCTTAGCTCGCCTCACTGGTTTATCACCTCAGGGTGGCCAGCCCCCATACGTAGTGTTCCTCCATTTTCCTACAGTCAAAGGTCCATCAGCATCTCAATCTTCAACCGACCCATTACATTTGGCTTATACGGCAGCACCGCCCTTTCACTTTAGCTTCCCCTCCTTCACACTTCTCCCGCTTTACACAACCGTGAATTGTACACACGCTCGTGTACCACTCCATATTTTAATCATTTTCTACATCTTCAGCAGTTAAGGGACCTTTAATTGCACTGAGAAGTAGCTCCTAATTTATTGACTCGGTCAATTATTGCTTTATTAAAATGTAAATTATTCCACTGATAAAGGTTTCGTTCAACGTCTTACCCTACCAGTAGAACTAAGCAAATCAACTATACATAAAATAAATGTGTGCGTTTTGCTGCGGTGTTGTGAGTACTTTAAAATTGGTAGGTTTCTATCAAATCGTGTACTGGAAAATAGACATATAACATTCATTCGAAAAACATGAATCTCACAATGACCCAAGGATGGTTCCAGCTGTGGCGTTGTTTCAGTTTACTTTATAACAAACGCGAAAATAGACGACGAACAAGCATCCCCAAGATTTGATGAATTTTTAAATCTTCAGGTCAAATTTAGCGTATTTTCTGTCAACCGAATACTGAGTACTGAGTGGACTCATTATTTCGAAGATGCGCGTGATAATTTTTTTTTTAAATTGTGAATATTAAAATACTTACGTTCCCCAGACACGTGCATCGACGAGAAAATTTTCACATCCCCTCCGAATTCACGTACACTCTCAACAAGGGCCACGTACCGTTTCCTTTGTTGTACGTCCGAGCACCTGCACACAGTAAAATACGTTTGAACGATTGAACACTAGTATTTTTTTTGTTTTTTTTTTAAACGTTCTAATGATTTCTCACCTGAACAAATGATCGGATATCAAAAGCGTCTCAATAGCCTGAGCTTCGTTTGCTAGCTCAATGTGTTTGACGCCATAGAACGCCTTAGCTGGTTCAGTCTGGAGCATAGTGTAAAATGCCTCCAGCGCTTTAACTTCACCAAGAGCTTTAGTATCAGCCATTTTTGACACTACAGTAGGATCCATTAGCACCTCTGGAAACCATTGGAAACTCGCCATTAGAACAAACACGACTAAACACAAAGGACAAAAAGGCGACATTGTGTCACTTTCTATTTGGCTTTGCCTACTTCATCAATTCATTTACCACTCAGTTAATTTGAACTTGGTCAAACAACACTTCACAGCAGCAGGAAGCGGTAGCGCTTACAGTTCCAGAATTATTGTACTGCTCGTACTCATTTCAGGACCATTATTGAGCAATTGGTACAAAGATAATTAATAAGGCTGAAAACACAAATTTTTTGAAGAAGGACAGTTATTACTTGTCCAGAGTTATTTCGAAACTGCAGTAGTTGAAATTCAGGAATTATTGGAGTGACCCCCATGCATCTCACGAGCATTTTTAAACACGCACCCTTTAGGTATTGGATTGGACTACAATATCAATTTTTTTAAGCATTCTACTAACCATCCAGTGGAGTTTATAGGGAAAAAACTGCGCTAAAAACGCATTTCGTCGAAAATTTTTGATAATTTATTGTGCTGCTCTCCTCATTTTCCCACAAATGGGAATTTTATGGGTTAATTGCCTCATTTAGAGCTATCAATATAAAAAAAGTAATCAAAATGGTTAGAGCCGTTTTTGAGAAACAAAATTTCGTGTTTTGATCATATGAGAGCTATAGTTAACATTCGGTGGATTTTGCCCATACCCTTACTATTGCGTCCCATGGTAACCTGTGGGCTAGAAATCATGTTTGAGCTGATTTGGTACGGTTGTTTTCTCTAAAAACCGCGCTAAAATCGATTTCGTCGAAAGATTTGGTAATTTATTGTGCTTCTCTCGTCATTTTCCCACAAATGGGAATTGCCTCATTTAGAGCTATCAATATAAAAAAAGTAATCAAAATGGTTAGAGCCATTTTTGAGAAAAAAAATATTTGGTGTTTTGATCACTATGATAACTATAGTTAACTTTCGGTGGATTTTGTTCATACCCTTATTTTGGCTTTCCATGGTAACCTGCGGGTCAGATATCAAGTTTGAGCTGATTTGATACGGTCGTTTTCTCTAAAAATCGTTTACAGACACACAATCAATTTTCCCAAATAGTGTTTTTCGGACTCAGGGGGGTCTGAAACGTAAAGATCTGAAGAGAACTCAAAATTTTGTTTTCAGCCGATTACATAACTTTACTTTCTACTATGTAGAGCCAAGGAAAGTAAAAAGGCGACATTGTGTCACGCAACTTTTTCACTCAAATGCTCGTTGCTAACTGTAGTGAAGAAAATTCCATGAGCAGGTTGTGGTGTTAATGTTACTCAAGATGGACATTCTAATTCCAAATACCTCCCTTGTCTAAACAAATTTGCTAAAAATTATATTGCATTAACAAATAAGCCCTTCACAAAATTAATTGAACCATTGAAATATCTTATACGTGCATTTAAATTCGCTCAATAAATACAATGACGTTGGCAATGAACAACAAAGAAAGTTCAACTGCCGGAGCCTGAAAATTTGAATGATGTGCTTAAATATGTAATTCTAAGGGCTAATAAAGTGGATGCGTTGAGAAAGAATAAATCGTTTTCATTACATAATTCGCGCTATCTTGAGATTGTATTGACTGCAAACGTTTCTGAAAACCCTGTCGAAGCGGGTGCTCATTTTGGTGGAAGAACGCTTTTGCAGCGATAAAACAACAAATTTTTCAAAAATTTCGACGGAAATCGTTTCAGTTGCAATTTTTCTACGAATTCAGCTCATATGGTAGTAACAATCTTATAAAAATATGGGTAGTAGCCTAATCAATTACCTCAACGGAGAGAGTCTAATAACGCTAAGTAAGTAATTAGAAGCAACGTCAGGAGTTCCAGAATTCAAACCACCATCGACTTAGTACCATTGCTCACAGTAATGACTCGATAATTCCAAAACAGTTAACATAATACTCAGAAAAATCGAGTGGTCAGTTAGATTAATCTCCTATACACTGATTACTCAACATTGGTAGTCGCATAAAATAAATAGGAGCGACTCAACAAAGTTCAGAACCTTAAGCACTAATGTTTTACGCAGCTCATGAACTCCCAAGTTCACATAAAACGAATGAAAAGCAGATTTGATTAGTTGTCAGGGAGATATATAGTCTTCTGACAGTCCCACAAGTGGGATGTGCACTGCGGCCAGATGACCTATTGTGCCAGTCCTAATGTCTGACTGGTCAATGCCTAGCCTCCTAAGGAAAGCCAGGTAGTTCCTGCAAGAGTTTTATCGTTGGTATCCATCCTGGGAGAAGAGGTTCCAAAGACCAAAAGTCGCTCTCTCTCAAGTCTCCGGCCCTGGGCCAGGACATGGCAGGGAGTCTCCTCATCCGTGCCACACCACCTACATCGAGGGGTGTCGACTATGCCTATGACATACATGTGTTTGTTCATTCTGCAATGCCCGGTTATGATTCCAACAATCGGCCTTAAGTCCTTCCTCTCCATCATCAGAAGGTTGTGGCTTATGTCACTTGATTGCTCTGAGACAAAGCGTTTGGAGTGTCTAACTCCTACAGACTGTCTGATGCAGTCTTCTGGCATGTTCTCCCACAGTTTTATTGACTAGAGACAGACAAATCCTACAATGAGGTAGTGGCCCAATAGGACCCGTAGACGAACCGCATCTGGCCAGATGGTCCGCCCTCTCATTTCCAATGATCCCCTTGGGCCCAGGAATCCAATACACACTAACTCTATTCGCACTTGCTAAGGAGTTAAGCCACATCCTGCACTCTCGCACCAGTTTTGACGTTGTGCAGTAGTTCATCAGCGCCTTGCACGACGCTTGACTATCAATCAATATGTTGATAGTTCTGTTGCTGCAGCCTTTCTCATGCATTAAGATTGCCCCGGCGATAATAGCATAAATATCTGCTTGAAAAACCGTTGGTGTGGGGCCTAAGACAATGTGTGTCCCACTCCTTCCAGAGCCACTTATCCACACCCCGGAGCCTGTTCCCTCCGGGGTTTTCGATCCATCTGTATAGGGGGAAATAAAAGTTACTGAACTGATGTGGGACAGAGGAAAAATGTGAGATGCTGAGCACCCGACATTTAAGACAAGTGCGAAAACCCTTCATTTCTCACATCCCCTCAGCTGCCGGCTTTACATTGGTGGAAACGTCCCGTAATCTTGAATAATTGATAGAGCTAACAAAAGAATTTAATTACCTTCTCGTGATCATTAGAACTATTAACCTTAGGCGAGTAATCGACGTTTTCAGATGACAACGGAAGTACCAGTGAGTTTAAAAAAGTGAAAATATATAAACTGATGAATCAAAGAGAACCCTTCAGGCAGTCAATGCTCCCTCACAACGTAGAAGCCATCATCGCGAACCCATCCTTATGAAACGTACAAATGGAACTAGTCCTCTACTTACCATCACATTACACACCACATCCGTGCAAATACTCAAATTACCTCATTTCAATCACGAATACCGCTTTATTAAATTACCTTTTAAAGAATGTTTGAAGCCCGAAGACGAATGAACCAACAAAAATTTCGATTTGTTTTCAAGAAGAAGTTTGTTGTCGGTTTTAACGGCTTCTTGAAACATGTATTCGTAAAATTGATCTCTTACGAAACCAGGACTAGCTACGAGCACACATTTGACGACGTCGAAATTGACGTGCCTCAAAATCCCTTGCATGACGCTGTCATAGAATCGTGCCAAACCCTGTACGAAACAATAAATTAAGGAAAAGTAATCATCAACAAGAAATTAATTACGTTTAAAATCCCCATCAAACAATTAAATTTCATCACATTTAGACATATAAACTACATTCCAAGGATTTTCGATTTTTTAATTTGAGGTACTCAAAAAGTAATTGCAATTGTGTAAAACAAGCTGAGTGTTCTTTAGATACTAACGTTTACGAATATGTTTAGTGAGTCCGTCCCCTATTGCCCTGAGATCTTACCAGCCAGAAGAAAGACTCACCAAACAGGTACGTTAACTTTAGTAATTTACTTACTGGCGGAACTAACCCAATTACTTTTCTTCAAATCTTTACGTTTTGTGGACAACTAGTCGAAAAACCTAATTTCGGTATGTGGTTTGTTTTGTGCCTGCAGTCGTGGAAGAACGCTGAATTGATTGACGCGTTATTTTTTCATGTTGTTCGCGACTTTTTGAAGGCGAGTGGGGCACCAAAACGAAGAGTTTTCAGCATTTTAATCGAACACATCGAGGTTTTATTTTCCTACTAGTCAATACCTATATATGGTTATCCATATACGTCCCTCTGGCAGTTCTTTCAATTAAACCTCAACGTTTTATTAAACCTTTTCAAACACATTCAACCTATAGCCACTTTTCCACAAATATTTTTGTGTCCATTGTGTGAAAGATGACCTATGCCAAACCATAAACTGGATGATTTTCTCAAAAAAGGGTCTAACGATTTCGACTGCCCCCTTCAGACTGTCGCAGGTCCTCACAGTGCCTGTTCGCCAAAGTGTCAGAAGCAAAGGACGTGCATCCACTGTCCTGGAGCATCCTCTGTGCGGTGTGTTGGCCAAAGTTGGACAAGGCAAAAACGCTTGGCATCCGCACACTCGCAAGTATCCTTGTGGGGCACGACTCATTGAATTTGTTCCTCGTGATACAAAAACTGCTCTTGAGCAATGTCAGGCAGTGACGAGGAACTTCAAGCAACTGCTTCCACATTAGCACTCCTCGCCGCTTAGTGAAGTTGGACAGAGTGTGGTGAAGATGAACACATTCACACTCCTCGAGCTACTCCATGGAAATTGGGAAAGGCCTGACCAAGCGTATAGGGTACTCTCAACTAACTAGTACCTACAATTTGTTATCCATAAATGTTTCCGTAAAAATACGTTGAACGAAGGTACATCACCTGTATACATAGCAGATCACCGAATTTACATAAGTTGCAGATAGTCGCGTGTAGCTACGCATTCGATATTTTTTACTTTGCTGCACCCAAAGCTTAAGGCTTACCAGTATCCTTAGGGCCCTGCTATCAACGTACAAATTTGTGGATACAGGTTTTATCATTGGATTACAGCTTGAGTGGCGTCAGGAGCTAGACTGATCCATCGATGTATTGATCCAACACAATACCAGCTGACCGCAGACGACAAGCAACTTGCTGATTCTACCCTGCAACATTTCCTCACAAGTTTGAAATGCCACGGCGAGGGTTATTTCTTCATATTGCATGTTCTGCAGATTGATACTGCGAAAATTCCCACGACAAAATGGCTGAGTGTCTGCAACTTATTTCAGTAAGAGGGACCCAGGAAGTATGTCTTCCTCTTCTATCTGATACAGAAATGCTAATCAGGTCTTCCTAATACCAGGTTCGTTCCAGGCATCTATCAAGTCAGCCAAATCATGAGGGCCCCCGCATTCTGAGAAGTAGCCTCACAGAGTTCAACTCCTACCAAAGGTCCGTCGAGCAAGTGGCATCCTTTCTGAGAAGAATGCGTTCTAAAACCCTCCATCCCAGTGGTATCAGAGGCGAAGGTTAGAAATCCAAGAATTCGATAGTTAAAACGTCGCCGATATGATGAAGTCGAATTTCTAGGTGCAATGCAGTATGTTCCCGTCATTCGACATCTGTTAATGATTAGAAAACATGACCTGTGTGATGAGATGTAAATTTAATCGATTTTTTTATTGCAGTCTATGATACTGAGAGTATCATACTGAGAGTGTTTTTATGAGAGTATGATACTGTAGGTATAGGGATAAGTTTATGCTGTGCTTCCTGTGAAACTCCCCACATTGACGTCTACTGATAAAATAACTACATCAAATAACTGTTCAACTAAGCTTGACTTGATTCCTAACACTGTTACCTTCTCATGTTGCTTAACGTTCCCTTTACGTTTTCTTGGGATAACTTGGTCAATTTTCATCCGCACTAGGGTCATACTCGCTGTTATCAAACATATATGTGCTAAGCCATCTTGCATAATTACTGCAGCTACGTCAGCATTCTGCGAACAAAGAAACACATATTTTTCATCAGCCTATAGAATGGGTATAAAAATGACAAATCTATTGGAAACCTCAACAGTAAAACAGCACAGGACGAAAATAGGCTAACGTCTGGTTTTCCCCTTGAACATAAAGGGCAGTTTTAGTCCCCCAGAGTAGTTGGGAGCAGTTGAAGATGATTCCGGTGAAACCCTAAGGGATAAAGGCTACTGTTGATGGCAATAGCTTTGCACAGTATAATGAGTATTTGTGGAATCTCGCGAAAGTGATGGCTCGTCAGATAAACTGAATTATATAAATTCTGGATTAGTCCCTTTCCTTCTCCTCCTCGTGGTTATGAAGTCCTTTGAGACTGAGAGCCACTGCAGCGACCACATGTTTCACCAAAGTGCTAGAAAAGTTATTCATTACTCTAGCCACGACCCGATCAAGCTGCAATGAACAGAGCCGTTGTTTAAATATCGTATCAAATAACTTCTAGGTCATATTGGGGCAGATAACTGTGGGGGAGCCATTCAACCGGATCTCTGGGGGTTCTTTGTGAGCCACAAACCTGCATTTGTCACCCAGGCCAATGCATCATGTTTCTGATTGTCAACAAGAACAGGTGGTTACTGGTGAAGGATGGTTGCTGAAAGTAACTCGTTCTGTAACTCGTGGACAATCTAGTTTGGATTACCCATTTCGTTCGCAAATTCATGGGATCCGACTTAAAAATTCTGGATTCATGCCCTTTTTCTCCCTCTTCGTAGTTACTCATCTAGAAATAGCGCAAACTTCAATAGGTCAATAAGTCCAAAACAAGACTGTTCTCACGGTGGGAGCTCCTACCCAAAATAGATGTTGTGGACAGACATCACTGTGAATGACACAAGAGGCGATTTCAGAAACAAATAACGTGAGAACGAAAGCAGATTCCAAATGGATGTCAAAAGATGCCCCGTTCTTCTTGTGAAATGCCATTCAGGCCCGTTCTTCGCCTGTATACGTCTCTTTAGACGCGTTTTCGGCCGTTAGGTTCCGTTTTACCCCCGATTTGAGGAGCTGGCTGAACATGCCGTGCAAATGTACATCACTGTCTTCAACTCAGTTCTCGGGAACCAGAACCAGCCAGTTTTTCCCCTGTGGTCTTCTTCTTTCTTTGAAACTTCTTAACAAAAGTTGATAGGTTCTTAGAGTTACTCTCCCAGGCCAGATAGTTGAACGCTTTTAAACGATTTTGTCACTCAAGAGTTCAAGGGGCACGCCAATTTACTGAACTTGCACTCAAAGCCATCCAAAAACGTCACCATATTGTTTCTACCCCTGGCCCTGGCATTCATAGGCCCTTCCCATTTCCCAGAATTTTTGAGCACTGAACTACTTCAGAAATATTTTCTTTCGGGCATAAACACTCTCGTCTACACTATAAATCTAGGATATGACTGCTTACAGTAGAGTGAGCTAATTATATTGGGCTCATAAAAACGAAAACTAACCTGCGTTGGGTCGCAACACGTATCCACTCTTTCCAAAGCTATAGAGTCCCATTCAGGTTTAATAAGCGTAAATTTTCTATTGACCTCTAAATCCAAAGTGTGGTAAGCACCCATCTGCGGACATTAGCACTTGATTAGAACATTATCGCCTTAAGAAAATTGAGGGATATACCTAAGAGTAGGCCTACCTTCACATATTGGTTTTCTTCAATATTTCTTCCTTTGAGTCTCAACACACACGCTTGTGTGTCGAAGTCAATGTTTTCAATTTTAATCGTCAGAGTCGTACGCACACGACTGCTGGTCGAGGAACCAGTGGCTGATTCATTTTGCACCTTCCTGATATTAGAAGAATAAACGAAATTGAATGCGCAGTATAGTATGTTAGCACTTCAGTGCTTGTACAGCAGTCACTGATAAGACACAACTACAATTACTTTACATTTAAATAATATTTTTGTCAGAGCTTATTACTCGCCCATCTATTGTTTCTAGAGAATCGAAACTAGAAAGTGTCGCATACCTATTTTCAGTTCGGTAGAAAAATTGCTATAACAACACAACTTCACCAGCTTCGTTGGTTAGCTTCATGGAAATATAATTTTAAAGATCGTCGTCACTCGACAAACTTAATGATTAATTTTTTGACGATTTTTCCATCTCCCACAAAAAGTGAGACGTCTCATATTGTCCTCCATCGTGTCGTACACAAGCAGCAATTTGAAATTATCTATTGCTTGCCGCGATCACTTGAATACTAACAAGTGGGCTACTATTTAAATCGTGTTTTATCATTTCTTCCCAGCGTTCTGTCGCCAAAACGTGTTCGTGCCTAACAATAAACAACAACCGCTCGCTGATCATCTATTTGAGAGTTGTCAAAGGGATTGCAACACGAATCAGACCTCAACCGCAATGTGCACACAAATGTTGTCATCTGCACATCGCACAAAAACAGGTAAAGCTCATGAATGGTCTGACGTCGAGGCGTAGTGTTACTCAGCCCCTGGGAATAACTCTGAAAATAATTACAGGCATAAAAGTAAATACTGACCTGATAGTTGATGCTCGTACACTATCTCCATTGCTTATCAAATTGTACGCATGCCACATATCTTCGGGTTCCTCTGGTATGAGCACAACGCAACTGAAACCAATTACGTGAGTTTGTCATTAATGATACTCGGTTTAATCGGCAACACGACAGAAAAAAACATGTCATTCAGTTCTTCATTAAATATCCTCGCTTTAACAATGACGGAACAGGCCAATGAATTACGCTATCTCGCCAATCAGAAGAAAACAAATCGCCACCACCACATGCACTGATGTGGAATTGTAAAGTATATAATTAATTACTCACCCCTCTCCATCCTTATCGACATTCTTGTGCACGAGCTTCATACTGCAGATGTCAGTTTGACACACTTTTGGTCGTTTGAGTACGATCAAATAAAGTTAAAGTGCGTGACGGTCCAAATAACAACATCGCTGGCAGCTGCCGTTGGCTAAAGGAAGGTTTTTCCGTGTATCGGGAAGGTTAGTGAAATCTGAAGGTAATCACTACGTTCCATAGTGATTATCTTTTCAATGTGCTCTCAAACAATTAATCGATGGATGTATCTTTCCGCGCTATGAAAACCTTAACCTACCAACACACGCATTGCAGTTTTCGTGGGTACGAAACTTTGCAAAAAAAAAAACAGTACAATTATTCAAACTGAACGTGTACTTTAACTCAGTTTTAGTAAGTATAGAAGGCCTGTGTGGTTTGTAAAGGTTTTGGTTTGTCTTTCTTGGACAGTCAGCACAGTGAATGGTGTGTAATATTCTGGCCCCTGAAATTGTAAGATCCAACTATATCTCTTGCATCCCAGTATCTATTTCATTGGCATGGTATTAATTCCTCTACTTCATGGTACTCTCAACTAGGATACTCTTAACTATTAGATTGGCAAGTATTTTTATTGTGGCTTGATTTTCGGTGAATATTATTTGGTTTCTGGCGAGTTCCTGTGTTAGTTTGTAGATACAACAGTTTATTGCCAAGAGTTCACTTTGGAAAACCATTGTGCAACTTTCTACTGGAATAGATTCCTCCCATTTTAATATTAGGATGAATATTCCCATACCTGCATTTCCATGTGTTGGATCCTGGAGCTTGCGAGATTTGTTCAACACAACAGAACAATTTTTCCATATCTCCCTTATTTCGGTGTTAATTCTGGTCTGAGATTGGTATTTTGTTTTCCTATCATCCATTGAGTAGTTTGCTACCTCCATGTCATTGCATAACTTTGTTCAAATAGACCCATAAGTTTTCCAGTTACTTGTCTCTATTCTCCGTTTTGGTTTATTATTCCTTCTGAATAATAACCCTGTTTTCGGTCACGAAAAATTTTTTACAACCCCCCCCTCAAAATTTGATACTTTACGTTTCAAGACATGGAGATTCCAAATTTGCAATGTCCGTCCGCCGTCCCCCGTATGCCGTCCGGGCCGTTTTGTGCCTTTAACGTGGTCTAAAAAATTCGTTCTTTCGCCCAAAAATCCGATTTGGTATGTAGTTGTGCCCACCATCTCGGCAATCCGATCGGACGAAGCCCGTGGTTGTAATGGGCAAAAAACGGTTAAAAAAATTAACGAAACGCAGTACAATGCGGGAGCTACAAGCGTTTCGTTGTTTGAATTCCCTCCGCCCCGCCCGTCTCTTTAAAAAACCAACCGCTCACGAGGCGGCTCGCTTCCCTCCCAACGAGTCCGCCTCCCGCTTGCCGCTCAACTCCCCTTTCGCCTGCCTTTTGCATCGAGCGCCCCCGTTCCAATTTCCCCGACGTTTTGGTTTTAATACGATTCAATTTTTTTAGATTCTTTCGTTTCATTCTCATTTTGGTTTTTTTCATAGATTTTTGGTTAAATTTTGATATTAGTATTTAGCGTGCATGTTTTCATATTAAAATTCAGTTTTTTTTTTGTTTATTTTAATATTACGATTCAGTTCTTTTTGACCTTTTTTTGGGTTTCATTATGATATTTTTCGATGCTGAATCGAACAGGATGGGTCTCGGAGCATTAATGCTAGGTCAAGCTATTTATCCGAATAATAAACCGTTGTGTAATAATTTGCAGGGTTTTTCTTCAGTATGAGAGTCCCTCTCATTACTTCTTGTCGCACCTCCCATCTGACTGGCAAAACTCCCAGTATTGCCACTATACTGATGTAGGTAGTGCCGTACAAAGTGTCTTCTATGTTCATGGTTATTACCCTATCCAGCTTGTTCACAGCGCACTTCATGGTTGCTCTATGGCTGAGCACAATTCCAATTCAGCCATGCATTGCTTCAGGTCCCAGGTTTTCCCTACTACACTTTTCAGTTGGTGGAGTTGAATCCTCCATTTTTTGGCCAGTTCGTTTATTTGGTCCGTATACCTGAGATTCCCATCAAGGATAACTGTATAGTCATGGTGTCAGTAGTGACTTTTCCATTCTTACTGCAATATTGTCAATCGAAGCACGTTTCCTGTTGGGATGACACATGCATTATTGGGGTCCCAGTGTGGTACCAGGAAGTCTTCATAAAATTGGCAGTTGATCATGTAAGTTCTAGTAATATCAATAGTTATCATTCATGGGAGTTCCGTATCCTTTCATTATAATTGAAACCGAAAAAAGTAAGGATACAGCCATTTAATGAGCTTAACGCCGGAGCAAACTCCACGCGAAAATCTGGCGCGTATCTTCTACATGATTTAGGTATTTTCAAACTGCCCAGCTGATTGATTAGAATGGGCGGTTAGTATCGGTTTTGCGCGTTACAATTGTTTTTCTTAGTTCGGGTTGATGTGTATTTACTCGGTTGATTAGAATTAATAGGCCGGGATACCGCGAATCGGGAGTGCGTGTCGGGAATCGGGTCATTAACGCGTAGTAAATATCGAATTCATATCCAACGAACTGTTATCACTCGTGAGTATTTGTTTTCATCAAAAGTCTCCTTTGTGTTGACGTTATTCTGCTTGTTTTCTATGCTGTTAAGTATCTCAAAAGTAGATGAACTGTTTAATGAACGAGTATTTATTAAGCTTCATTGAAACTTAACTGTTCCGTTCAAAAACCGTCTCTGCACAATCTTTTCCCTTCTTATTCACTGAACCGTTGATAATTGCGTTGGCGTGCTGAAACCCTAATTAGCCGAATTTTCTGTCATTTTTAGGTGTTCAGATGTATTCCTTTCAGAACACACAAATAACGTGCAGCCTCAAACAATACTGAAACCATTTTAGACGCCCCGAGTCCACAGTGTTCTTTGTCAACTCGGCGATTCAGCGTTAGATCAGAGTACCAGTAGGCGGGGATTTTAGCAGTAGCCAACTTGTTGAACATTGGATTTACACGGAATCGTCGCTTTCATGCCGAGATAGTGGGCGGAATATTGGAACTTAGACCGAAGCCATCGCTAAATGATGCGCATTGTCCGTTTCATATTTATTTTAGGATCTTCGTCAATAAACTGTGGGACCAGCCAATTGTGGTCATCAATTTTGAGGCGTAGTGCGTATCTAGCTTTTAGTTTTGTAACAGTTATCGTAATTCTCTTTTTTTATATGACTTTCGAAGTCGTAGTGGACGCATGGATCTGGTTTTTATCTGGCAGTGGCATCAGCGCTTTCTTCCGCATGTTGGTTTTCGGAATTCATCTCGTCATGCGTTTCTGGGAGTAGCCATGTCGAGCGTGCTTTGGGTGCGAATGGCTGTCTCATGCCGTTGACCCTAATGTTCATGTATTGTTCAACCACTGAAATGGATTAGGGTTGTGAGCACATGAAACTGAAGTGTGAACACAGAGCTATCTGAGAATGCTGAAGTGTTCCTTTGCTTTCAAATGTGCCCTTCTTCTTTTCATTCATGCCAGCAGCAAACACAAAAACAGATGAGACTATCTTATCAGTGCCATGATGTAAAGGGTGAGCGTTGGCTCTTTTAATGCGAGACGGCTATTGCAATTAGCATTTCTGAGTGACATTGATGAAAAACGTCTAAACTTGATTGTAGTCGCTTTAATGTGGACGTCAGAAGTCGTAGGACTCCAGGCAATCGAGTCTGCATGGTTTAAAAATTTAGCTGCCCAAATCGCCCTCGTAACTTTTACAAATTAATTGGACAGATCGTGAATAATGTAATGGTTACGTGTCAACGGTTATAAAAGGTTATATTTCCAGTTAGTTTCGCTCTGTTCTAAAGCCTGTATCAGATTCCCAATGCGGCTGAGTGGTCACCAGGTAGTGGTCTCCTTCATCTGGTTAATCTTCCAACTTTGGAGTGGTGAGGTTCCCAGGACCTGTCTTGTTCAGTTCTGTTTCAATCGTGTCCAGCAATGCCACACAGGTTCTAGAATTTACACTATTTATGATTTTCTGAAGTGAAAGCTGGCCATTGACTTTGTAAGGTTTATGCACAAAACTAAGAACTTCAGGGATCCCAGGGTAGCAACAGGCGACAACATTGACCATAAAAAATAAACAGTTTGTTAAATAAATCAGTTTGAGTTTTGCGTTTAACAAATTCTATTTGAACTAATAAAACGCTCTAGAAGAAGGCAAAACGCAAGCCAAGTGAATTTATTTTTACAATATTTTGGCGACTTGAGAGAAAGCCAGGCTATCATAACATTGAATTAATTAAATACATAATATTATGAAGAATTGCTTCTCTGATACATTTGCCGTTCTTATTACTTCTAATTATTTCTAATTTTTCAAATACATTAAAAAATATAGGAAAATAACAAACTGTTTATCAACTAATCAAAAATGGAATTGTGGCGGGCATCCTTGGATGGTTTCACCATTTTCATGTTTCCCATTCCTTTCTCCAGACTTTTAACTCAAATTAGCGGAAACACCTTTATATTAATTCTCTGATTAATGAAATGAGTTTCCACAATTATCTCGCAATTGATCTAGTTTGATACAGAGGCAGTGTTGTCAACCCATATTTGAAACCGAAGTAAATAGTTAGATCAGGTAGGGAACCTGATTAAGATCACCCCCCAGATAGCACAGTAACAGCTATTAAATTACAACCTGCCGTACCTTCATAGGTCTGGGACCCGTGGAACGCTGTGGTCTGTAGCTCGCTGTCCATCACTCGCCACTGGCACTGGATATGTCAATCCACTTACACTTCCTCGATGTATCAGTTGCGCTTGTCCTCAGAAGATAGGGCTATTTTTTTCTCATAGCAAGCACATAGTTCAATTGAGTAAGTCCCCAGTGATCTTTAATCCTATGTTAAAAGTGACACCACTGGGTGTTGATCAATTTGCGGTTGCATCAACCTTGTTCAGGACTATCAGTTAGTCAGCTAACTAATTCGTCATCAGAACTAAACTGAAATATTAACATTGCGTATAGTATAACCTTATGATAGCCACTTCTCATTTAATTGCGCCTCGTTTCACATTGTTTTTTGTCTTTTGAATCTCTATGTTCATTTTAGTTTTATTTATTCGATTTAGTGACGTGCGCTGTCAAGGGAAATTGAGTAGTTATAAGCTGTAAAAGCGAAACAAAACGTGTCCAAATGAAGAATTGAAGAATTGTTCATTGAGGCGTCGTGTGCAAATAGACAGGGAGCTGTGTGAGGATGTTACTGTAATTATTGCACGTTCAAAGGAAATCTAATGAAGACGCTTTGATTGATTTAGCTGGTATTGGGGTTACAAATTGGTGTTAAAATGTCACTGGATTCTTGACAGAGTTGATGCAATGCTAAAATGTTGTTGGTCAACTCAGTTCATTTTTAGCTTTTAAAATCTGAGGAGTTAACATGAGGTAGTCAACCAATGTTAGTTCAATCAAGCTACTAACAACTGGCCTCTTGTAAAAGTGTCCCCCACACAGTTAAGAGTTTCTAGTGTCTGCTGTTGGCACTCTCTGGCTGTCTCTAGACGCATCCTCAGGGAACAGTACTAGTGTTGACCACTTTCTGATTCAGGTAAATGTGATGGTATCATAGAAATCTAGGCTCCTTAAAGAGACCCTCTTCAAGGAGCATGTAGGAACGGGTTGTATGAGTGCCTATTTCATTGCCCCCAGTGTATGAGTTGCTCTCATCGCCTCACCCCTATACCTTGAATAAGGATAGAACCAGATGAGTACTTCATGTAGTGCGCTCTTCTTTCTGGCATCATGCCATAATAGTTATGAAAGTAGGATAGTACTCGGCACCTGAATCAAGTGTGGATCTCACCTGCATTAATCGAAAGATTGTTTTCATGTCCTAGTGCAGTAAACTAAAAGCTGATTAGTGCAGGGATCCCCTGGTGACTCACATTTTAACCTGATAATTGAAACAGTGCTTTGTCTCAAGTGAGAAAAAGGAAATGTGACGTGTCTGGTGTGTGTGACTGTGTAAATCAAACTTTATGCAATGTCTGGCCCCCAAAGAGCTTCTTCAACCTTTTTTTTTCTTTTTTAAATAATTTGAGTCAGCACATTTCCCTCACAAGTTTGATCTTCTACAAAGTACAATATCGTGATTTTTGGTTACTGAGTGCTCACTACCTCTGCCACTTCACTGCAAAAGTCCTCCTCCCCAACTGCTTTTTCTGTGGACCCTTTTAAACCATGGGCTGGGTAAATCCACTGACTCCCTGCTTTCATTGGAGGGTATTAACACGCGAAGATGCCGGCTGTTGTTAATGCAGTGCTGTTAGAGAGGCGTCGTAGTATTGCCAACCCATTTCTAACATTGTTGTAAAACACTTCAACAATCACTCTGAACCATGGTTGTAGTACAAAGCTCTTCAAATTGTATTGCTACAGATTATTAAACCTGCTGTCTTAGCCAACATATTCATGAGTATGAATTGTGTAGAAAATATACATTGGGGCGAAGAAGACGTAGCCTGTGGCTTCTCTGAAGAAAATGACTACTTCTCCCACTTCTATTTTCTTAAAAAATGAACTTCCAGCACTACCACGGAAATTTACAGTTTTCTAACAAAATTAGCGATGATTCATCTGAAATGCAAACTAATTCCAATTTAACTAATTCAATTTTACATTTTTTGTTTTTCAGAGTGCCAGTTCATTCGTTGATCTCATATTATGAAATATGTCGGAATTACCGCCACCCCAAAAGCCGTCGGGTATCAAACCTCCATCGAAAATAGGGAGACCTTGTTCTTCGAGCCTCCCAAAACCTTCTATCCCACCGCTGACCCCTCAAACAAGTTAGTATAGCTGTCTTTCTAATTTTCCTTGACGTTTGGTTTACATTTGGTGCGTAACATAGTGTAATGTACTAACAGGTCATCTGAAGTATTATGAGGGGGGAGGGAGGGGGAGGAGGTGGAAAAATAGCAGTTCATCGCTTCTATAACCAGTCGACTTTCCTAAGATAAGAAATGTACTGTAACCGCGCAAAAATATCTTGTGTGGAGCGTCACATAACTTCCTCAGCCCCATTTACGTTCTGGCTACTAATCAAATCTATTTTTCACTGAATGTGTATCAACTTGTAAACATAACTTAAGGTTCTATATGTAGAAGTGATAGCGCTCGAAGTTCCAAAATGTATTACCATGCACAGTCAATTGAAAAAGCAACACATGGGTAACTTGTGGGGACTGTCAACATGATGATTTGGTTTATTATTCATTCTGAATAATAACCCTGTTTTCGGTCAGGAAACATTTTTTACAACCCCGCCTCAAAATTTGATACTTTACGTTTCAAGACATGAAGGTTCCAAATCTGCAATGTCCGTCCGCCGTCTGGACCAGACGGCCCGGCCCGTTTTGGGTCTTTAACGTGATCTAAAAAATCCGTTCTTTCGCACAAAAATCCAATTTGGTATCTAGTTGTGCCCGCCATCCCGGCAATCCGATTGGACGAAGCCCATGGTTGTTATGGACACAAAATGGTAAACAAATTAACAAATCGCAGTATAATCGCAAATACGCCGTGTTTCGTATCGTTTTCAAGGTATTTTTACATCCTGGGTCGAATGGAATGAGTATCAGACGTGTGGAACTGCGTACTGTGAAATTACAGTAATTATAGTGAGCCAAAGTCAACCAATTGAAAGAACTCGCGGGAACTAGAGTGGAAGTCAACGTTTCGTCGTTTGTACTCCCTCCCTCCCGTTACATCAACGCCCGCTCGACTCGCAACGTCGTGCCAATTGCCTACAGGCGCTTACGGGCGCCTGGCGCTGGGGGAATATTTAGTTTCCGTAGTCCCATTGTAGTCAGGCCATGTTTCGTATGGTTTACTAGTATTTTTCGATGCTGAATCGAATGGGATGGGTCGCGGAGCAGCAATACTAGGTCAAGCTGTTCATGAGAATAATTAACCGTTGTGTAATAATTTTCAGGTTTTTTGAGGTGATTTGGTTTGGCTGTTTTCTCTCAATGGCGTTAACAGACCACATTCTTAAAGTGTTTTTCGGACTCAGTTAGGCCTAAAACGTTAAAATCTTGAGGGGAAAAAAACAAAAAAAAGCGGAAAACAGCCGAACTTTAGGTTACGGTAAATTTTCATCGATTGGAAGGGATTACCCAGATATGCCTAAAATTAGGGGTTACTCATATTTCTCAAAAACGGCTTCAAAAGTTTTACTTTTTTTCTAGTCATCTTTGTACTAATTAGTACGTTTTGTTCTTCGTAAATATCTGTGAAAAGTCGGTGAATGGGGATGAAGCCCTGAGAAGCAAAAATAGTTTGTTTTTTTTCCTTTTTTTTTCTTTAGGGAGACTGGCGATTTGCATTAAACTCACAGGATGCTTTCAACTAGTCAATACCTACGTATTGTTCTCCAATAATTCGGCCGGTAGTTTGCTGAACAGAAGTCAAATGTGTCAAAAGTCGTGTTTTTGAAATTTTCAGTGTGACTGCACCTGAATGCAGTGACTTCTAACAACCTATACCCACATTTCGTTCTTCGCAACTGTCCGTCGAAAGGAAATATAATCTAAAATAAATCGGATAATAATATTTGCCAAACATTGAATTAACTTTTTTAATCATTTTGTCTAAAACGGCTCCAACGATTTTGATCATATTTACCGAGCTTTCTACGCTAATGGACCCCTACATTTGTTCCGAGAAAATGTTTCCGTAGAAATGAGCTGAACGAAAATACGGGGGGTTGCGGACAGTTGGGTTGCTACGCGCCAGATATTTGTTGGTGGATTTCTCTTCAATATTTACTCGATTTCCCAACAATTATTATTCGATTTCCATAAAGGTTTGGCTTCGTTTCCCAACATTATGCACCAGACTACACACCATCTTCCGTTCAATTTTTGGCTTTTCTCCTTCAATTCCCCAATCTTATACTTTTCTTCGCGCGATGAAGTTAAAGGAAAGTTACGTTCTCGGCTGAAAAAACAATGTTGAATTCCATTGACATTTAGGTTCTGCCATTGGGAATCGTCAATGTGACGAGTTCTCCGCTGGCCTCTCAATTTCTGTATTAAGCTGAACAACTCTTGTCTAGTTTTGATCAATTTTCACTCGAGCCGCTCAGTTCGGAAACCCAATTGCGGGGCATTAGGATAGTACAGCTTTTGCATAAGAGTGGAAAAACAGTTACCGTGGCGATGAAAATTACTGAATATACGTGGTGTAAAAGGAAATATGCGCCACACGTGGTGTTTCCTGCTGTAACGCAACTCGGAAATTTTATTGGCCAACTTCACATTCGTATTCAGGAACCCTATTCTGCCGTAATGCTGGTGGGGATGATTTTTGATGTCCGTAATCATCTACGATTCAAATAGAAGTGAACTAGATATCGCCTTGGCTCGACCAAGTTCGTCAACTCTGTCAGTATCTCGTACCGATCTACTTCTTCATCCGTGGGAGAAGAAGATGAGTTCATCTAATTAGGGACCGCTCAACTGTGTCGAGTTGATCAATTGCTGTGTCCTTAGAAATTGACGAGATTAAAAGCGAGACAACTGAGGAGGAGCAAGGAGTGGCTCGAGGGACCATAAGTTAATTTTTCAATCTTGAAAGTCGCTCGAACGTTCGACGTGCAACTCGTCGTTACAGTTAATCTTTTAAGATTAATTCTGATTCTGCGCGTCGAATGCTGTACGACAGTTTCATGAGGGTTTACGGATCGTCGAACGAACGATAGAGACTCTTCAATGTAACGTCCGAGTTCATCAGCAAGAAAGAATGGATGAGATCGGCTCTTTCCTCAAGGAGGGTATTTTGGTTCATAATTTCTGATTGTCAGAGCAACGACACGTTTAGTAAATGATAAAATATTTCAGCACCGGGCCACTTCCATGAGTCAAGAGGCTACGTCTTGAAATATCTGGTACGAAGCATCACACACATTTCCTCAGCCTCACGTCCATTCGTTGCTTTTTACTGCTCTATCTACTAATCCAATGTTTTTCATTCAGTTAGTGCGAATTTGTACCTGAACGGGTTAGTCCCTGCCAGAAGGCGCGTGAAAATACCTGTTCCGTGTGGGCTAACGGCCTGGATGTACCGTGATCACTAAATTGTTAAACAGCGCTGACAGACAGTAGCAGGATCAATACTGACTGACTGCTTTAAAATGATGTATTAACGTCGAAAGCGCTCGCCCACAGTACGTCACCAACCCCGGGACATCGGACTCACTCAACAGGTTGATCTTGTCTTCTGATTTCCTCGAATTTAAGCGCGCTACGATCCCCATTTTGGTTAACTAAACTTGTCCTCCTTCTGACAGGATTTGGACGCCACGTGCTAATATCTCTCTTTCCTGATGTTTATCTTCGAACGTCTTTCCGTCTGTTTTCGTTCCTTTCAAAGGTTTGATGACCGACTTATCGTAATCAAAAAACCGCGTGTGTGGCCCGTCCTCTCATTCGCCTACCTGTCATCCACTTCACACTCGGTTCGAGTTCCTACGCAGGAACAAGCATCCATTGTATTCAACGGACCGCATTCTCTCTTGTTTTGTACCTCCGTTTTCCTCTTTGGCGGCAGGCAGTTAATGTGATGAAAAACTATTTGGCGCGACGCATCACACTACTCTTCTCATCCCCGCGTGCATTCAGAGATTTTCGTGGCTTTAGCTACTAATCTATTTCTCACTCAGTTCAATGTAACCCCTGTACATTGTATGAGCGTTATTAAATACTCGTCGTATGACTTGGTTGGAGTACCGCCTGAATTTTCCTGAAATTCTAGTAACATTTGAGCGAAGTTAATACAAAAAAAACTAAGTTAAAAATTGCAATTTACGCCGAGAAGTTCGATATTTTTGTGTGCTGCTCTCGTTATTTACCCACGAATGGGAATTGTATGGTATTGGCGTCCTATTAAGAGCTGTCTATATGAAAAATTTAATCAAAATCGTTATAGCCGTTTTTAAGAACAAAAATATTTGGTGTTTTGGTCGTTATGACAACGATAGTTAATTTTAGGCGGATTTTGCTCATATTTTGGCGTCTCATGGTGACCTGCAGGCTAGATATCAAGTTTGAGCTGATTTGGTCCAGCCGTTTTCTCTCAATCGCGTTCACAGACCCACAGACCATTTTCCCAAATAGTGTTTTTCGTACTTAGTGGGGTCTGAAACAAACAAATATGAAGAGAACTCAAAAAAAAAAATTTTTTTAGCCGATTACATAATTTTCCTTTCTACTTCGTCGAGCCAAGGCAAGTAAAAACTGCGATTTTCTTATAAATGTTTGGTGATTTATTGTGCTGCTCTCGTCGTGTTATGTCTTACAGTCACGTTATTTAGGACTGACGCGTCAAGAAAAAAAATCAAAATCGCCAACGCCGTTTTCTAGAAAAAAAAGGGGTTCAGTGTTTTGATCACTATGATGACTATAGTTACGTTTGAACCGATTTCGCTTAAATACTTATTTTGCCGGGTTATGTCGGTCTGTAGGTTGTATATCAAGTTTGAGCTGATTTGATGCTGCCGGTTTCCCTGAATAGTGACCCACACAAACCATTTGCTCGAACTGTGTTCTTCGGGCTTTGGTAAGTGTTTGGAACATACGGATTCAAGCCCAGAAGGTTTGTTTCCGATAAACCATTTATTCTCTTAAACTGTTTTGTGATATTAGGCGTCCCTGCGGTTTCAGCATCCGCCGATGAGGTTATTACTAGTCCTTTCTAACTTCGTTTTATTTAACTTATTTACTCCAAGTGCAACTCTTGAAGTGTATCTTGTTCGGCAACATCCGTTTAACGGATTAATTGTTTTCATCCGCAGTTTTCAAAGCACTCGGCTTTTTGCCGACCCTGTCCAATTATTCGCCAGTTTGTTCGCTTTATGTGTGAAATAATGGACGATGGCGTTTTGGTACACTTTCTGAGGGCTTCTCCCCAGCGTCCCGAGCTCTAGCAGAACGAGCATAGAAAGTAAACTGGACAACGCGATTTCGACGAAGACCGTGATAATTAACGTGCGCCTGCGGACCAAAAGTGACATTGTATTTTAATATTGAAGCTATTTGGTTATCCCTTAAGAGACTTATACAATAAATTTGAAGGTGTTAGAACTCTTAAAATAGAGGGAAAATTACAAAAAGATAATTTGTGTTTATGAAATCACAATTAATACTATACACTAAAATACTACTAAGAAAGAATTTCAATTAATACAAATTTGAACAACTAAAAAGAAATTAATTTTATTTATCAATGCAATTTGTCGATTTATTATTCATTGTGGGGTTTTCGACCAGGAAAATATTTTTTGACAAACCCTCCTCCCCTCCCCACCCCTGCGGAATTCCGAACCTGCAATGTCTGTGAGCCGTCCAGGCCATATTTTGCCTTCAACGCGGTCTATTTAGGATCAGGGATCTAGTTGTGCCCGCTTACTCGGCAATCCGTGGTTCTTTGAAATCACGTGGTTCTCGTGCACTCAACTTTCTACCAATTCGACGACTTGATATATATACATACGCGCGCTGGATCTTCGGAGAACAATACGTAAGTACAAGTTGAGAGTACTCCGTAAGTTTCATCGAACTCGTTAACGCCGTTTTCGAGAAAGATTCGAAAAATCCTACTTATCAAACATTATCAATCCAATCGATGAAAATCGCCCATAACCCGGTTTTGGCGTCTTCATTAAGTCTCGAACGAAACAGAAGAACCGGCTTAGTCGGTCCTGCCGTTCTCTCGCAAATTGAACTACAGACACGGACCACGCGCGCATATTAGGTTTATCGGAAGAAACCCCACCTCTTTTTGACACGATTGCGATACTTTCCTTACCCTTTGAGTTGTGGGAAGTAAAAATTAGCCGAGACCGAAATGTCGGTTGTTTTATCGCAATTATGTCGCGTTTGGTACGGTTTCCTTGGTATTTGGGAGCTGAGTCGAATAGGACGAGTCTCAGAGGTATAGTACTGGGTTTAGGTGGAAAAAATTGATAAAGTTAGGCACATAGCGAAAGTTATCGTTTCTCCCAGGTCTGCGCTCATTTCCTGCACTGCTCCCCATCTCACGCCAATCACCCGGTGGCTCGGCTCGCCACTTCGTGCCTATTCGCTAGCGTCGCCAATTTTCCTTGTTAAGTTGTAGTCAGGTCATGTTTCGTATCGTTTACTAGAGACTACATTAAGTTGTGCGAGATAAAACCGATTTGTTGTTTGCAGCGTTTTTCATTTCAAATCATGTGGTATTGAAAATAACCTCATTCACGCTTGGCCTGAAAATCAAGAAAGTCATGTTGAGATTTTTTAAATCAAATGCTGCTCTAACGTTTTAAATTACGTTTTTTGTATGTACAGTTCCGAATAACGCATTATTCTCATCCAAGGGAAAATGACGAGCAGGACAATAAATTATCAAACGTTTCGATGAAAATCGATTTTAGCCCAGTGTTTTCCTTATAAGTCACGCTCGAATGATACTAGCATTAGGTCGGTAGTCCAATAAGCAACCTCCGAAAATCCGGAATTCAACCCATCATCGTTTCTCCACCACAGTTTCTCCCAATTTCTACCCGATAATTCCAAAACAATAAACACGGCGATTCTCAGAAAAGTCAAGTTGACAGTCTCACGAATCACCCGTGCACCGATTGTTCAATGTCATAATTTGGAGCACCTCAGTAAATTCAGGAACATCAAGTCTATGTAGAACTTCTCAAGTTGGAATTCATATAAGCTGAGTGAGTGGAAATTAAGTTAGATTAGTCGCTAGTGCGACAAGAATCGCTGAATTTACTCAGGGCTGAGGAAAGTTGTGTGACACGACGTGCCAGATATTCAAATATATAAACATACTTTTTCCTAATAAAGACGCAAGGTACAATTTAGTTGTGTATGTCGCAATATTGATCGGTGGCTGCTGTATTTGTAACGTAAAAATATCACATTAAAACCACCGAATTAACTGCTCATTGGTTCGCGCCTTAATACCTGAAGAAAACGTGTTTGTAGTGGTTGAAAAAATTGTTTGCGGTGATGATGGTGCTGGGTACAGCACTCGCGCTCGCTGTCACTACGACGATATTGTTGAGGAACCAGGGAAGTTTTCGGCCTCGCATGTCCTCAGATGATCTCATCACGAGTAGAACGAGCGGAGTTGAAATCCCTTGTAAAGTCACGAAAATTTCGTACGTTGACGTTAATTCGAGATACGGTATCATAAAATCCGACGAGCCGTGCAGAATTGCGATGATCAGAGCTAATACTGTTTCCATGTGATGCACGATGGGCTTCCACGAGAAAGTCATTGGGCTCGTCACCGATTTACTGTAATGGCGATCTTTATCAACTTACGTTCACAGAGTCTTGCGTTTACCGTAAATCGTCTCCACAGTAACGGGCCTGTGTAACTAACCCATTCCATTTTCGGGTGGAGAAGTGGATTTACAATTTTTTATTCCAATTCAGGCCTGTAAGGACTGCCAGGAGCGCATGAGGAAATTTTACGTTCCCCCTGCGCAGCAATCTTCCTTCCTCAGTATTCTTAGGCCCCAAGCGAGTCTTCCTTCGTTGTTTCTTGTTCCCTCCGCAGTGAAGGCGCAGGATGGCTCGTCCTGTGGTTTGGCTCAGCTCTTTCTCTCAAGGCGCTCAGAGATGTTGGGAAAAAACTCATTCGTGTCACGTCCCTTTGACTTGGATCCACATCTAACTTGCCATTTACCTAATGCCCATTTATCTAACGCGGCAAGTTTTCATTCCGTGGAGAGTTCTATACAGAGTTCGACCTAGAGTGGGGGAAGCTCCCTTTTCACTCTCCACTTGTTCACCATGCACTCAATGGCCAAGTCAACTAATAACTGGATGCTGCCTTATAGACCTTAGTGAGTTCTATGGGATTGGGCCAGTACTCTCCTTTGACTCTGAGTTTGCTGCTCCAACTCCCTTACTCCTGACCATACCTGACATTATTACGGTCAAATGAGGCAGCCTACATCAAGGTTCTGGTATTGAATGCTTCGACAATCACACCTGACGAACAGGGTTGTTTCCGTATCATTTAAAATAACGCACAAAGAAATCTGAAGAAAATTCGAGAAATGCAATTTTGCAGCATTTTTATACCTAAATTCGTCCTTGACATCACGGAATGAATCCAATACTTTAGATTATTTGATATACGACATTGATATCGTACATAATTATTTACAAATTGTGATGGTTCTAGCCAGAATTACTGCTCACAAGCTGGAAATTCTTCGTCCACATTGGGATATGACTCAATGGAATCAATGGAATTGGGGCTTCAATTTAATACTAAATGCACGCTTGTTTATCCATGGGTCTTGAAAACTCTTTAGCAGTTTCTTCTTACGTGTTTAGACTTCAACTTCATTGTTTAGATTTTATAGACCTCTTTATGACTTCAAAACATCTGATACATGGGGCGTTTGGAGACAGATCCAGCCTCCCAGCCCCAACCTGCCTGACTAGGGTGACAACCTGAATATGCGGACTAGGAAACCCACTACTGTAATTACGATCCGAACTTACTACTTCAGTTGCCTTCACCTTGAGAGACCCCCCCCCCTCCATATCGAATTCCTGGCCAGTAAGGGCTTCCTCCAGACCGGCTGTGTATTACGAGCATGGTGCAGAGTTTTCCAGCCCCTTGAGGTTTTCCCCGCCTAGCAACCAATGTATACGATCACACAAGAATTCCCTGGTCATTCTCTAACCGATATTTTCACACTAAATAAAATACTACAACCCACCATACACGCTCCATTCAATGACTTCGAAGACGGCGAAATGAACTGCTGACGCTTCCAAATTTGACCGCATTATGTCGCAAGTATCTGGTGTGACGCATTATACAACTTTCCTCAGCTCCGCTCGCATTCGTTGAGCTTCATTGCTCTTATAGCTACTTCAATCATTACTGAATTACTACAATAGGTTCGTACGTCACAATCTTTATTGACTGATGAACGTACGCGTAATTTATGAGACAGTTGTGCGACCAACTATATTATATGAGTGAATTCTATAGTGGCACAGAGCTGCCATCAGCCCCTAAGTACAAAGACCGAAGAAAATGTTTGGCCTTCTTCATCTTGACATATTTGTCAAGACAGAGGCAATAAATGTGGCAAAATGGGCTACTAAGGGGGGGGGGGCAGTATCTTGCTGTGTTCAGATACTTTGAAACCCTTACAGAGCAAGGACAGTAGTGTTTGCCATCGATTCCTAGTTATTTTGCCACGCAGAGTCGAATAGGATGGGTCTCAGAGATGTAGGGATACGTCTAGATAGAAAACAGTCAAATCATAATAAATATTGTGGGACAAATTCTACTACTTGCAAGAACTCGCGGGACAATATTGCGAAAGTGTGCCAGTTCGGTGGTCAACTACTTATCCACCTCAGCACTGGTTATGAAAGGAACAGTTTTACTCCAATTTTTGGAGGCTCGTTCTACAAGTGAGCCTCTACGAGTCCAAAACACCAATTGATGATCGCTGCAGCACGGGTTAAGTGAAAAACGCTGCATTCAGTATTGTGTGGTTTGTAAAAATCAAGGTATGAGGTATTTTGCATTAAAGGCTGTTGGAGTTGTGGACTCTCAGACACATCGGGAAATTCGAGCGGTGGTCATTATCAGCCTCTGAAAGCACAATTGCAATAAAACTGCCAAACATTTTTTCCCTATAATAACCGTGGGTTTCTTCCGATTGAACAATTATGCCGAAAGTAAAGGAAAATATGGCCTGGGCGCTGGGCCGAGACTGCAGATTTGGAATCCCCGTGTCTTGACCCGTACAATGTCAAATTTTGAGGAGGGTTCCTGACCGAAAGCGTAGGTACGTGCATTATTCAGAATGAGTTCTGGTTAACGTGAACAAGTGCCTATTCACTCACAGATGCACTGATGAGGACTCCAATGCTAACTGTTGGATACTTGACCTTTCGCATTCCTCCTTGTGCCATACAGCGGTTGATGTTTGAGCAATGAAACGCGATAACTTTACTTCGAAAAAGTAAGAATAATAAGGACATCAATTGCATTCACGGGGCGGGACGCTCGCTCAAAAAGGTTCAGTCACGCATCTGGTTGAGGAGGGATTTCTCGATTAATTCTGAGCAAATCAGATGCAAATCGTTTGGACTCTCGCGTTTCTGGCGGGGCCAACGACATCCCGGGAAACCTAGAGACGAATGGTGTAGTAAAAAGAGGTCAATCGAATCCTGCTTCGATGGAATCGCCGTTCCTTCCTACTTGATAAGGCTGAGGAATGTACAAATTTAATTTGAAACGCTGTGTGAGATGAGCGAAATGGGTTCAGTCAGTTGGAACATCTTTGACGCTAATTTGTTTCCTTTCGGTTTATTATTCATTCTGGACCCCCCCCCACCCTTAAAATTTGATACTTTACGTTTCAAGACATCGGGAGTCAAAATCAACAACGTTCCTACGCGGTCTGGCCGTTTGGATTTAAGTGGTATAAAAACCCCGTTCTTTAGCACAACAATCCCATTTGGTATCGAGTTGTGCCCGCATGCTCGACAATACAATCGTACGAAGCCCATGGTTGTTATGGGGGGAAAAATGCTTAAGAAAATTAACAAAAACGGAATTTTGGCAGTTTTATCACAAATACGCCGGTATCGTTTTCTAAGTATTTTTAGGAGCTGGATCGAATGGAAGGAGTATCAGACGTGAAGAACTGCGCCTAGACTGAAAACAATGAAATTACAGTAATTATAGTGAGCCAAAGTCTACTAATTTAAAGAACTCGCGGGACAATGCAGCGAAAGTAATCGTTCGAGCGTCTCAC
Organism: Pachypeltis micranthus; assembly: GCA_020466155.1. Classification (NCBI taxonomy): domain Eukaryota; kingdom Metazoa; phylum Arthropoda; class Insecta; order Hemiptera; family Miridae; genus Pachypeltis; species Pachypeltis micranthus. The sequence continues at coordinate 50,741,539 of CM035769.1, forward strand.
ACCAACCACACGTCGGCTCGACGCGTCGCGCCGTGCCGATTGCCTACAGGCGCCTGGAATATTTAGCTTTCGTCGTTCCGTTGCAGTTAGGTCTTCATATAGTTTACTGATATTTTTCGATGCTGAATCGATTGGGATGGTTTTCAGAGGTGTGAGACTAGGTCAAGCTGTTCGAGAGAGTAATAAACCGCTGTGTAATAATTTGCAGGGTTTTTATAATTTCTTGTGCTCCCCTTGTCATTTTCACGCGATTTAACTCGAGAAAGCTCGATTTTGTAATGGACGTGTGATTTTTATGGTTGACGCCCTGCCCCGCTACCAGGCGGGTTTGTGCTTTCCAGCATTAACGGGCGTTTCGGTTAGTTCCCTACACGAGCATTTTGTAAACTGGCCTGTTTGGCGCAAAGTAGGAAGGGATGCTTTCGAGAGAAACGCGAGAATTGGTGAACTATAGAGGACTGTAATGTTCGAAAATGCACAGATTGGTAAGGCGGTCACGTAATTGACAGTCGAGAAAGTTCAGAGTAAAGTCACTGGGAAACGGAGATGGGACACTTTTCACTGAGTATATACACTAGTGTAAATTGGGGAGAGATTCGGGCTAGTCGAACTGCCGTAGAGCCCAGGTGATAGATGAGAGAGCTTTTTAGCCTGAACTGAGACGGTGGTCAAACTTCATATGTATCCGGTGGTTGACTGGTAAGCGGGAAGACATAGGAAAGCCAATTAATGGAGTGGCCCAGGGGAGAGAACACCTGAGCACTGACCCACGCTCTGAAAGGTTTTCGGTGATGAGTTCGTCATCCCCTGAACACAGCCTGTGCTAGGAGGCTAGGTGCACCAGGAAAACAAATTAGGTCATGTGATGCATGATTTCAGTGTAAACAAATGGCCCAATCACGAATGGAATTCCCACGTCACAGGGTGAACCAGCGAGTAGTGTGTTACTCTTCATACAAATATGTTAAAGTTGAGAATGTTATGTTATAGTCGATTATTTCACTAATTGTCTTTAAAGTTGATGACGTGCGTAGCAGAATTTCATTCAGGCTGCCGAAAATGTCAGCCCGTTTGTCGTTCGTTCGGGTCACAGGCGTCACTATCTATTTGACAAGAGGAACGGAAGGATGACAGAACTTCAAACAGAGCCCGCCAAGCCCATAAAGAAGAAAAACGAAAACAACGCAGCCAAAGCCAAGAGATCCAAACACCTACTCTGGTTAGTCGGCTTCAAGGCTACTGATTTGCATCCACCTGCCAGGGAACTACGATTGGAAATTACAACTAACCGCAAGAGAGGCCGCCGCCACTTAGTGAACCAAACTGAACTACGTGGGTTGAGCTGCGCGGAGCAGAATAGGCAAATTCAACTTCAGGCGCTTGCTTGGTTCTAGAACACTTCTATTAACAATCGCGTTAGGCGTTACGCTCAATAATATAAATTAATTTAATATTTTCGCGTGACTTCGCTGTTATAAGGGCATTAAAATCTAAAATCTGTTCTTCCTCACTTTTCCAATTTAACAGTTGAATGGTACCGGAGCTGAAAAAATTACGTGAAGCATTACTCAACCTTCCTCAGCGATTTACGTACCTTTAGCTACAAATCAAATTTATTCATCACTTGTTTCCTTCACTTCAGTTCATTGGCACTTGGTAAAACAACTCGACGGTTTACTTGACAGTGGTTAAGATCCCAAAATTCGTTGAGGTGCTCCTACTTATGCCACGACCGTGTTCAGTGCAAACCTGATTTATTAGACAGTAAACTTGATTTGTCAGTGAAGGATGGTGTTTATTGTTTTGGAATTATCGGCGGTGATTGAATTCCGATATTTATGGGGTTGCTCCTGATCTTTAGGCGCTATTAAATACTTCACCGTTAAGGTAGTGCGTTGGAAATTGGAGTATCATGTGAGCGGCATTTGTAAGGAAAAAACTGCGTTACGCTAGATTTTCTCTGAAATTATTGATAACTTATCCCATGGATGAGAATCTCATGGTACTGTCACATTATTTGGAACTCTCCATACATAAAATGTAATCAAAACCGTTAGAGTAGCTTTTTTTAGAGAAATATCTGGTGCGTTGCAACAAGTTTATAAGGAAAAAACTGCGCGAAAAACGCTTTTGGTCGAAAGTTTTGATAATTTATTGTGCTGCTCTCGTCATTTTCCCACGAATGAGAATTTTATAGTATCATTGCCTCATTGAGAGCTATCAATATAAAAAATGTAATTAAAATCGTTACAGCCGTTTTTGAGAAAAAAAATTTGGTGTTTTGATCACTATGATGACTATAGTTAACTTTCCTTAGCTCTACGTCAATTCACTTTGTACATGGCTAATTCTATTTAATCAATTTATTTATCACTCAGTTAATTTGAACTTGGTCAAACAACGCTTTACGACAGCAAAAAGCGGTAGCGCTTACAGTTCCGGAATTTATTGTGCTGCTCGTACTCATTGCAGGACCATTATTGAGCAATTGGTATACAGAATATTAATGAGGCTGTAAACACGATTTTAAAAAAAAAGGATAGTAATCACTTTTGCAGAGTTATTGGAAAATAACTGTTAGAACTGGTAGTAAGCGGAACGGCAGTAGTTGAAATTCAGGAATTTCTGGAGTGAGCCCCATGTATCTCATGAGCGTTTTTAAACACTCACCCTTTAGGTATCCCGAATTTTTTTAACATTCTACAAGAATTCCAGTGGAGTTTATAAGGAAAAAACTGCGCGAAAAACGCTTTTGGTCGAAAATTTTGATCATTTATTGTGCTGCTCTCGTCATTTTCCCACGAATGAGAATTTTATAGTATCATTGCCTTATTGAGAGCTATCAATATAAACAATTTAATCAAAATCGTTAGAGCCGTTTTTGAGAAAAAAAATATTTGGTGTTTTGATCACTATGATAACTATAGTTAACTTTCGGTGGATTTTGTTCAAACCCTTACTTTGGCGTCCCATGGTAACCTGCAGGCTAGATATCAAGTTTGAGTGGATTTGATACGGTCGTTTTCTCTAAAAATCGTTCACAGACACACAGACCATTTTCCCAAATAGTGTTTTTCGGACTCAGGAGGGTCTGAAACGTAAAGATCTGAAGAAAACTCAAAATTTTTTTTTCAGCCGATTACATAACTTTCCTTTCTACTTCGTAGAGCCAAGGAAAGTAAAAAAATTAGGCGCTTAATTACTGTTATAGTAATCGCGCCCTGGCGGTTTACGGCTGACTTTGACCATTCCTCAATGTTGGTATCCCATGGTGGTTACATATCAATTCTGAGTCGATTTGGCTCTGCCTAGACACACGAATAAGCCCTTGAAACCTAAAGACCTGAAGACCACCTCGCAAAACATCTTCTACAACCGCTTATTAGGTGGGGCTAAGGAAAGTAACTAGGAGTGCCCAACAATTGCGATTTTTCGATTTTTAGCTCGTTCATTTGGCCTTGACGAGTACTCTCAGTTGGTAGCTCTATCCAAGGGCTAAAAAAGAGCCCAGTGAAGATGGAAGTAGAAGTAGTCGGTGAGTGGCAGCACACAATTTTCCGCAACCCGCGGAAATTTGACGATTTGTTGTACGTAGGGTATTTCGCGCCTGGTGTAACAAACACAATTATTGGGAAACCAGACTATAAATGGAGTAGAATGTCACAAACTGCACCTTTCTACCACAATCCGTTGCCGAGATTTAATTTTTATCTTTTTCTATTTTTTGTTGCTATAAAAACCCACATTCTTCCCCTTTAAAACAATTTTTTCCTACGTTTGACTACATTTTTTGGATTCATGTTCAATTTCCTATATGCCTAATGCACGTGCAGTTAACGTGTGTTCAGAAACCTAATTTTTTCGATTTTCAATATTTGAACTGTTATTGCGGAGGAGTTTGTTTTTGATAATGAATGTGGACTAGGCGTGTGTAAGAAAATCGAACACTTATTCGGAAAGTCAAAAGTTGAAAAAAGTTTCAAAGTGGAGAAACCTCGGTTTTCTGAAAAAAAGAAAAAAAAACTAATAAAATCAAATCTTGGCAACGGATTGAGGTAGAAAGGTGCAGTTGGCGGCATTGGACTCTATTTTCAGTCTAGTTTTACCGAATAGTGTTTGTTACACGAAGTGCGAAACATTCCGTTCACTCGGGCATGTATCGTCGTTCAACTCATTTCTACCAAAACGATAGTTCAATGTTGGACGAATCTCATTTTACGGGCAGTTATGGCTCATATCTTCGTTAAACGGATAGATACAGAAATAGTTGCGTACGGCAAAATGTGCGTGCATTAACAGATGCTTGCATTATCAAAAAAAGGGGGTTTGACGGCGCATTAGCCAAAGATGGCGCTTAACAAACTCTTTTCAACATTCAAAACACAGTCGAAGGAGAGAAACATCCGACTTCACGCCCAACTCAGCCCAAAAGTGTCAAAGGGACCTAAACCTGGGAAACAGCGCAATATACAAAACACAAAAACTATCACATCCAGAAACCCAAAACACAAATAATTTTTTCACTCTCACGCGAGGACGTTCATTGCAACAATGCGAATACACACACAAAAAAACGTACCTTTGAATTCTGAGCCAGAGCGTAGCGGATCGTGCGTAAAGTGCATTAAGGAGTGTGCGAAATGGATGTAATATATGTATAATATTCTTACGTACATGTTAATGAGGGAGGGTTGAGCGTGAATATTGGGACGAACATAGTTTTATTTGTTGTAGAAAACACGTTTCATGTTCCACGATCGCCGTTAACAGTTCAACCGAATTTTGTTGTATTTTTATTTTACCATTTGATTGGCTCATATCGTTGGGCGCCAATGTTACGAGAAAGGAAGTTTGGAGATGCGTTTTTTGAAGAGTTGCTGACTCCGGCAAAAATTACGGCAATCGCGCCGGAGATTCGATCCACAATCCTCAACTTACGTCGAGAATTATGAACCGACTGTCTTATCCACTAGACCACGATCAACCAGTTGCCTCTAATAGGAGTCAGTCAGCACAGGTGTAGGTCAGTGTTTCCTAACCTATTTTTGTGCCTTGTACCACTTTTAACATTTCTACATTTGTCCCCCCCCCCCCACATAATTTAAAAAATTTATTTGTTACTTGAGGAACATTAATGGTAGATTTTTGTGTTACAAATCATTATAAAATGTTTTCATGATACATGAAAGCATAGTAAGTAGAATTTCGAAACATACAATAGAAAAATGAAATTAAAAATTAAAATAATTTTAAATGTGATTTTTTATATTAGACTGCAATTTGGTAAGCATTAATCGTAAGTCTCCACGTTGTGTTATGGCGTTGTTGGAGAGTTTAAAACATCTGGGTTCCCAAGACAGGTGGCACACTCAAAGCGGTGGTGCCGACGACTCTAATCACCCAGTTGGTATATTTGGTAACATCAAACGAAACTATACCAAGTTCCCTCCCTGTGTTGCGTGGGCCTCCTATAGCCTCCCTACACCAGTGTTGTAGGTGTTAGAAGACACTACGTCAGGTTGATCAAATTCAGTTATGCGGCTACTTTGGAAATTTCAAAAGAGTGTTTTGATCAGTATAACTATAGTTAGCTCAGGGCCGATTTTGCTCACCCTTTTTTTGCGCCCCACGGGTGTCTACAGGGTAAATATGAAATATAGTTCAGCCATTTTCTCCCAATCGCGTTCACTGTCGCGCAAACTGGGTAAAAGCAAAGAATAGGGACCGCTCCCCCTGATAAGGCAATATATCGATATATCACGACCGAGGTCAGGTTATCGATATGTCCGACATCGTAGGCTTGACTCGCCATGTTTGAAATTAGAAATAACGACAGCTGTACGATTATGCCAATTATTTAATTCATTCATTATGTAATACCCCGTTATATAATTATTTTAAATGTACAAAGACTATGAAAAGGAGTTAATTCAATGAAATTAAGAATGGGTATATGAAATAAATATGAGATAACTAACGGATTGATATCGATACATGCAGTCGTAGAGTTATCAAGCGGTCGGTCCATATTCTTTGTTTCACCCCTCAAACTGTTTTGCAAATAGTGTTTTTCCGAAGCCCTTGCAACGTAAAGATGTGGAGATAATTCCAATTTATTTTCATCCGATCACAAACGTTCCTTATGTGAGACAACCCCCGCGTTGATAAGTCAAACCGCCCTGCAAATATGAGTGATTTTAACGCTTCCCTCTATTTCCTCACTAGTTTCACATGTTTTCCTCGAGTTCCATAATGAGGATTACGGGGTTGTGCATTGGGTGTACTTGTGGCTGGTCCTGCCATGGACCAGAAAAATTCGCTCATCAGAAAGGTTGGAAGTCTAGATTTTTTGGTCGCGTTTTCAGATCTTGCCCACTTCAGTTGTATAATCTTAGCTGCAGTTTAAAAAATTGTACCCGGAAGAGTAATCGCCTCCATCTCACTTCTTCGTCTAGTACGAGTCAAATGGAGATTCTCCGGGTCCTTGTTGTCCTGTGCAAATATCAACACCGTCTGCCCGTCTCGTCAGTGCGATTCTACCAAGTTTGTCACAGTCTCCGCCCGTCAAGGAATTACTCGAAATTGGGTTGGCAGTGGCTTGATAGCGGTCAGTTGGCGGGCTGCGGAGGCTGACTGCAAAGTGGGATTCCGTCCCAGTTGACTTGGATAGGTAGAGGCGGGAGAGAGAGAGAATTGAGGAGTGGGTTTTTTCGCCGCACCGCTGAGGGTGTGATCCTTCTCCATTCTCTTCATTCCTCGTTCGATCTTTCAGTTGTTCAATTCCCTTTTTCCATGCCAGCGCTCTTCAGCCATCTTATGTCATCAGGTAAACAGAGGTCCGCCTACTTTGGCGGATGCTGTCAAAGCATTTACTCACTCCTTTACCAATATAGCGGTTTGAACAATACGACAGGCCCTATGAGCACGTTAACGGTTATTCGCTTCAATTAACAACAATTGTTCGAGACAATGTTCAGAAACGCGCTTTATCGAAAAATCCTCGTCTTACTTTTCAGTTGAGTAATTGCGGCGTCAAAGGAAATATTCAAGTAAAGAAATTATATTATACTTTTTACTATCCTTAGCACTACGTAATAGAAAGGGGAAGCATTTTTTCAGTTTTCTTCAGATCCTTCAGGTTTTAAGGGCTGCCGAGTCCGAAAAAACTACCATTCGCGAAGGCGATTGAGAGAAATCGGCTGAACCAAATCTCAAATCTGATATTTACCTGCAGATCATAATGAGACGCCAAAATTAAGGTAAAGCGAATCGATCCAAAACAAACTATAGTTATGTAGTGATCAGAACACTCAGAGTTTAATTACGTTTTTTATATCGAAGGTTCCTAACAACCTTCCCCTACCATAAAATTCTCATGTGTGGGAAAATTACAAAAGCAACACCATAAATTCTCAAAAGTTTCGAAGAAAATTTGAAAAAAGAAAAAGATGTTTATCGCCATTTTTCTTTATAAGTACCGCTGATATGATACTAGCGTTCTCAAAAAAATTAGGTTGTTAGTCCAATGAATTAGTTATTCGATGAGCGTTTAATAACGCTCATAAAATAATGAGTAGGATTCCTATAAATTAGTAGCTAAATCTGTGAAAATTCCAGAATGTACTTGGGCCTGAGGAAAATTGTGTGATGCGGTGCACCAGATATTGTTGTTCGCTTTGGAAAGTATGGAAAAATTGAATGAAACGCCTCACATCTTCCCTCTCCACCTCAAGCATAACTATTACTACCAGTTTAATAGAATGTAACATGACTTACTTAAAGTGATCAACATCGACAGGAGCACGTTCCATGCTGTTAACTTTCGAATTGAAAAATGCATACTATTAATCGACTAACTGTAAGCAGCGTATGAGGGCGGAAATCACGAGAGCAGGCAACATCTTGATATTTATTTAGATTGACTTGCTTCGTCAAGACCGCCTGGTAGCTCGTGGAAATCCCTTACAGGGCGACTGGCCTCACAAGGACCCTTCGAATGTAGGAACCCCCCTTTACATGGTCCCAAGGAGTGAAGAAACTTTTCTAACCTTAAGCCGTTAGGTTCTCGCTCCCCAACCAAACTTGGAAAATCCCAGTATGGTAAAAAACAAAGAACTGTAAAAATCATCTTTATCGCTCTGATTCATATGAACTTGGTAAAACGGAGAAAGACGCAGCTCTTATAGCTCCGAAATACATTGGGCTGCAGCTACTTATGCCACGACCCTAATTGAGCAACGAACGTATAGATATTTGATGGGTCTATGATGATTTTTGAACGAGATTCGTCTTTACGGTTCCAGACTTACGGGGGAAATGCTGCGAAAGTTAAGTCAACAAAACGACGTTGGTTTGAATTCCGGAACTTAGGAGGTTGCTCCTGAATATCAAATGATTGTTATTGAACTAGCATAGCACAGGTAGCTCATTGAACTGCCACTCTGATGACCTTCGTGTCATTTGGAAGTGCCCATCCAACAAAATTAATCAAAACCGTTTGGGTCTCGTGTTGATCTGATGGCTGAATATCACACTTGAGGGGTTTTCTCTTATTTGGGTGCCGGCTCATAGAGGGCACAACGACAATGAAAAAGCGGACGGCCTTGAGAATAGGTGTATATAATCCCTAACCATCGGGGCTTAGCCTCACATAGAAATGACGAAAATTCACCTGAATCGACACAGGAAAATTGGTCCCATTGCATCGCCTGCCACGACAAAAACAGGCGAAAGGGCTTGTTGTTCAAGGGGAAGGCATTGATAACTCTCCATACTCACCACTTCAACAAGATGGGCAGATCAGTGGCAGCTAAATGTAGATTGTGAGGCGAAACGAAATAGCACTCACCCAGGCCTAAATACTTTTCCCAGGGGTTCATCGAACCCCAAACCATGGCGGATTCTGCAGTGCACGACGTACTCGGCTTCCTAAAAGGGAACGGTATGTACGACGTCTTTTATCAAGTATGGGACAACGTTACAATAGGCCCATGTGTGTGCACCCTCGTATAAAAAATTTAAAAAATAGCGCTTGAGCAGCTTGGTTCTACCATTTCCTCCAAGAGACGATCACAGGCACACAGAGCATTTTCTCAAATTATGTTTTTCGACTCAAACCCCTTAAAACGTAAAGATCTGAAGAAAACTAAAAAAAGACATAATCCACTGATTACGTTACATTCCTTCTCACTACTACTTCTCACTACTCCCCGCTACCGAAGGGAAGGAAAGTATAGTAATCGGCCCAAAAAAAAATTGGGTTTTCTTCAGATCTTTACGTTTCAGACCCTACTGAGTCTAAAAAACCTAATTTCGGCGCGTGGTCCGTGTGTATGTGTGCGTGTGTCTGTAGTTCGATTTGCGGGAGAACGGCTGATCCGATTAAGCTGGTTCTTTTTTTGTTTTGTTCGTTATTTTTTGTAGACACCAAAATAAGGTTATGGACGATTTCGGCCGATGGGAAGGGGGTGGGGGACGAAAATGTACCAAAAACTAGGGTTTTTCGCATTTTTGAAATAGCGAAAATGAAGTTATGAGCTATTTCCATCGAAGTGGACCAAAATTTATCAACAATGGAAGCTTTTTGCCTTTTTCTCGAAAGCGTCATCAACGGTTATGAGTAAACTTTCGAATTATATTCTGGTAATTGGCACTTAATTTTTGTTCTCCATAAATATCCCGTTGAAAATTCGGCGTGCAGAGATACATGCAAGCGAAACGAAATGAGGTTTTTTCAAGTCCTAGAAAATATCTGGTGCGACGGATCACCCAACTTTTCTCAGCCACTCACTCGGGCAATTATTAAAATATGTTTTTAATTCGGTTTATGTGAACAGAGTTGAACTTATTTTAACGACGAGGTTCCGGAGTTGTTTGTGCTTAAGGCCATTATTGAGTGCGCAGTTAATTCGTGTGAACTTAATTTTTTTAAGTAAGATGCTGTTTACTACTGGTTTGGAATTGCCGGATGGTAATTTCGGACTCAGCAGCCACTGATACGTAAAAAACTGAAGAAAACTAGTATTTTTTTCGGCCGATTATATGACTTCCCTTCTTACCTCGTAGGGCTAAGGAAAGTAAACACGGCTTAAGTTATTTTCAACAAATTCAAAGAGTATCCTCAAATATCTAATACTCATAGACTGTTCAACGTAAATGTTCCTACGACACTCGGTTGAACGAAGATAACAACTAAAAAGTTCCAGAAATCGTGTTTTTTTAAACTTTTCGAGCGCTCAACTGAATCTGTGCCCACATTTTGTACCGTGCGACTACTTCTGTAATCATCCGTCGAACGGCGATGTGCGACATGATACATCGAAAAATGGGTGTTTGTCGAACGTTAAATGATCTTTTTAACAAATTGTCTCAAAAACTGCTCTTACGATCCATATCGAACGTAGCTATTATTTTGTTCTCCGCAGATGTTTTCATAGTAGCTCGTTGTTCGAACATACACTGCAATCTATCATAGAATTGGGCGGAGGAAGGCTATGTGATTCTACGGTTCACGTATTTTACCTAGGCGATCATAGGGCTGCAGGAAATGAAACAGTAAATGGCAGCCCCCGCCACAATTCATTAATAATGTCACTGGATGTACAAAGCGCCTACATCCCTAGACGTGGAAGTCAGTGGTGTTCCAGCTTAAACGCAGGGGCGTGACGTTCAACTTATTTTTACTGTGAAATCGTCGGAGGCAATTTACAATTTGTCTCGAGCGAGTTATTTGCTCTAAAATGTGTTACTGTGCGTTAATTAGAGACGTGTAGGCTGAATTATAATCGCTCGATGATGGAGACAACCTGATGATTTTCTTCTATTAACCGTCTCATTATTATTAGTCCTCGCTGAGTCACCAGCAGAAGCCCACGTTTTAAATGACCTGAATTTGTTTCTTCTCACAGGATTCAAACCCGTCCTTCGATTCCGGTCATCCCACAAAACCCCTTTTTCTGCTCGAAACGCTTAATTAGAATTAGTCTTGAAAAATGTTATAGGGGCATTTATTTGAGCACAGGATAATTGTGCTCTGGCGATCCTTCTATTATCCCATTAAGATTCGCTCTTTCATTATTCTGAAGGTATCGCATTAAAAACTGAGTGGTCGTAACGAAGTATTTGGGAAGTTGTGGGCTGAGCTCAGTAATCTACAGCACAAAGGCTTGCTCAGCAGTCCCCACATCCAGACTGGGATGTATGGCGAACTCGCCCCTGCAGTCAATCTGTTGCCAAGGGCTCGAGGGGAGCGGCAAAAGGGCCCTGAACCCTGTCACATTTCAGAGCAACCCTGAAACAGGTCGACACCAAGTAAACCTCTACTTGTACTTGGAAAATCCTAACAAGCAGAGAAACTCTTTTTACTCTCTTCAGAGCTGCAAAGTGGGAAATGACCAGCTCAACGTTTTTGTTAGTTTTCCTCAGATTTTTACGGTTTCCAATATCACCCTTTGAGAAAGCACATTTGGTTCTGGGCACAGTAATTACACCTTTGCAAAAAACTGATGGTGAAATTCCAGAGCCTAAAGCACCTCCCGTTATCTTTTGGAAGATCCCAGTTCAACCAGGCACATATAAAATGACTGAATTGGATTCGTTGGTAGAATGGTAAAAATCACTTAATGTACGTACTGGAAAGTGATGTTTTACTCCTGGTGTTTTGATGAAGTTGAGCTGGGTTTGAACATCACCCCTATGTATGATGAATGGAAAATGAACAATCACAATCAGTAGAATTGTAGAGCAGGTAGATGCATTAAAAAAGGGTTCTAGCTGGTGACGCCACAGTTGTTGCCCCTTTGTTTAGTACGACAGGGTAGCTCTGTCTCTTCGTTTTCAGTTGTCGATTCATGATGCCATCTGTGTGTCTGCTTATCTACTTGTTCTCCCTGATGTCTCATTGTGTCGTACTTGATTGAACAGTGATTAAAAAGAAAAGGTCCTGCTCCAAAACATCCTTTTGTCGCTTTCCGTATCCTACAACTAATGAACACCTTCATCATCTTTGAGTTTAAGCAGTGAAACTAAACATTTCAATTCGATGGTTTGCTCTGGCCATTTTGGAGAGGGCTATTAGTAGTCTTCGTTCGAGGGGTTTGAAAAAAGAGGTCACTCCTCATTTAAATTTGAAAAAAAAGAAGAAACTACCGTTTCTAGGGAATTTGAGAAAAATATGATTTGGGAAGCATTGGCAAGTCACACTTCATCTGAAAGAACTGTGGTAGAAGTGACAGCAACAACATTGCATGTGGCACTCCAGTGCCTACATCTGGAGTTTGACTAGCAATACAGTGCGAGTTGTGGGGGGGGGGGGGCTGACATTTATAGAGCGACGCGAGGCTGTTCAGCAGAGGAACATCCGAGTCATCTTCAGATACTTACTATATTCCAACAACAGCTACTAGCGCGCCAGAGGAAGATGAGCAAAAGATGGCACATCACAAGTCGCAACTTATTGTTTCATGGAAATATTGGAAATTCGCTGAAGAGTGAGTGTGTGCCATCAAAATATCTGTGGAATGCATTGATCGCCATAGTACGGAGTGGTTGAGTCCAAAGAAAATAGATAGGCACTTCTCTTCTTCCTGCGTCACTGTAAGCAAACGGCGTGAATGACAATTTTTGCCAATTGCATGATAGTAAACAAAATTTACTGGCTTGGCTGTGAGTCAAGCGTGGATGACGCGGAAAAACGATATTATTTGTATGGTTACTTTCCTGCCACTGTTTTGGTTTATATTAGGCTGGTTGGTATCCGATTTGGTATCTAGAATTTGTACTTTTTCTCGTTCTGTAGTAATGTCATGCTTCGTTTTGTTTACTGGCATTTTTCGATGCTGAATCGAATGGGATGGTTCTCAAAGGTGTGAGACTAAGTCAAGCTGTCCAAGAGAATCACCGCTGTGTAATACTTTGCAGCTTTTTTTGAAGTAGAAGTTCACTTTGCACGTCCCATTTTATGAAACAACTGTGGCCCCGTGTATTACGATCCGTGGAATTTAAAGTTTCACTCAGGTATTCAATGTCCTTTGTGTTCGATTTCAAAAAATAATACAAAAATCAGCTAACGTATTAAAATTTAATCGTGTCAATTTATTATTTAATAGTAACTGTCTGCAGCTCTGTACTTGGTAGAGCCAAGAGAGTCGTGTGATCCTTTGTGGCGGTCTGCTTTGGTTTCGATTATTACAATGATTTTTTTTTTCCAAGTATTACGTTATTTGATCGCCTTGCCCTTGAACGTGGGAGCTCTTAGTATCTGCCGAAACTCTCTTCCCCGCGTGCTACGATCGTTATTTCCAGTCAACCAACCTGTCGTCTAATTGTGTCATCTCAAAACGAACTAGAGGAGCTTGGATTTAATTTCTTGTCATCTGATAGCTTCGACCTTCGAAAGTTGTGGGAGAGGTCGGTGGGAGCGATCTCTCAGTGTCTTGACAGCGTTGGTGTTACGCCTGTTCTCCTCATTCAGACGTCCGCACAGCGATGAATTTATTTCTAGGATCGAATCGTTATTGACGGTTTCCTGTTTCCTGCTTTTCCGATTCAGTTCTTCAACATCCCCTCCAAGATTCACCTTGAAATCCTCCTTGTGATTCCTCGACTCGCGGCTTTGCTGCATCTTTGTCGTTTATGAAACTCAGCGTTCGAATCTTTTATTGGAGAGTATTGGACTAGCAGGGCGATTTTGTGGAGAGTAGTAGCGTCGCATAACGGGATTTACGTGGAAAAATTTGTGATAAAATCGATTTTCTTTGACATTTTTTTGTTCTGCTCTCGTCATTTGAATTACATTACTATGGCATTATTTGAAGCTCTCCACACAGAAAATCGTTGGACCCATTTTGCAGAAGAAATGAACCGTAACATAGAGTTCTATACAGAAATTGTTAGCGCTCAAAGTTCTGAAATTATGGAGTTGCTCCTACTTATGCATGTTCCTTTGTTGAGTTACCACCCCGTACGTGCTTTACGAGACTGTGAACGTGATTTTTAAGAGAAGGTACGTGTTCAACGTTTTTGGAATTATTGCGTAAAACACTGAGAAATGGTAACAGGTTAAACAGTTAAAAAACAGCAGTCTTTTGAATTTCCGTAGTTGCTCTTAATTATCTTATGAAGGTTACTAAACTTTCACCGTATAGGTTGTTTGTTGGGCTACCAACATCATAGGAGAAAGGAAAAATGAGAAAATCTATTTTCTTCGAAATTGGTCGTAATTTATAGGGCTTCTCTGTCATTTCCCCACGGATGAGAATTTGATGGTACTGTCGTGTTATTTGGATCTGTCCACACACAAAAATTAATAAAAATCGTTAGAACTGTCTTTGGGCAAACAATATTGTGTTTCGATCACTATGATAACTATAGTTAATTTAAGGTCAATTTCGCTTATACTCTCATTTGGGCGTTCCATAATCTGCAAGCTAAATATCAAATTTGGGCCAATTTAGTTTGTTCATTTTCTCAAATGGTGTTGTTTAGACTTACACACCGTTTAAAGTAAAGATCTGATGCCACAGTTGACCAAAGCGCAAAGGTTTGCTGTGTTTATTCCAAAAATTCAACATTTTGCCAAATTTGCGTTTCTTCTTGCAAAACATGAGTTTTATCGGTAACTGGGAGTTGGCGAACACAGTTCTTTGAACGTCTTCCACAGGCCAGTTTTTCTGTTTTTCGCAGACTTCACGGTCACAATAGGGTGCATTAACCCAGCTTCATTCAAGGTAAAAACGTACGAAATCCTCGACATTACTCGAAGCTCCTGGTGGAGACACGTGTCATCACAGGATAACTCAATCGATTGTAGCTCACTAGAAATAACGCCACACGAGATTATTTCAAACGCGTTTTGGTAGCATGATCCGCATCGACAGTCTCAGCCGTATTCAATTTGGCCATTGTCTTCTCCTAGTCAGGTACACGATCTGCCCGAATTAAAGGCGCAGTGTGATGCAAGTCATTCGCTACTAGCCACGATACCGTTGCATGAGCGGATGATGCTATTTTCTTCACATACTTGAATGTTGCATTTTGTCACCGCGATTCGACGTTTCATGCGTAACTGCCGAAATCCAAGAAACGAAGCCACCATGCTCGTCAGAAGCAAACCATGAATCAAGTCGGGCTTCTCAGGGTGGGCGGTTGTTTCAACTACTCGGATCTTCTACCGCACCGCAAGTACCCAATTTCACTTCCACAGCAAGCACTCTTCATTCTGTTGTTGGTTTATTACTGTCATAACATTCATCCTCATCCGGCCTGGAGAACCAAAATGATTGAGGAAGGCGAAATTCAGGCGTTGAATAACCAATTATCCAACCATATAACAAAGATGTATTACTCTGCGTAAATTCGTATCAAAACGTAGATAAATAAAATAAACTAATCTGGGGGAGGCAATAAGGTATTATAGTGGATAACTTAAAGCATTCTAGGAGCTCCTTACAGTAAAATAAATCGAATGCTTCTGAAGGAGCGAAGATTGTCGTTGAGGAAACCATGTTCTTGATTCATGGTTTGTTCTGTTTGGCACTGGCGTCTCAAGAAACAAGAAGGTGGCTGTTGGCCCACGAGAGGGGGAGAGTTGAAGATCGAAATATAAGAAACTTGGTGAGCATGAGGTTGACTGTATTATATGTGCAATGAATTGAGTAGAGCTTGTGTACAAAAGGGTGACACAAGGGGACGACTGTATCAGAAGGAGAGAGCAAGCTGTTAGGCACGCTGAGAGCTGATGGAGGAAAATGTATGAGCACAGGTAGTACTTTCGTAGGTGAATGAATTTGGGAGGAGCGATCTGTTGTGGAGAAGAATCTGAAATTGAGGAAAGGGAAAATAAAGATGGGAAACACCACTTCTGGGAAATTACTTGGAAATAACCGCGAAAGTGTAATTCCCGTAGGTAACAAGGGCAGGTGTGAGCATATCAAGGTCATAAAACGCAGACTGAATTGGCTTGCATCGAACAGTGGCAAATCGTCAAAAGCCTTGCCTTGTTGTACCGGAACTTGCCCCCGACTACTCTAGTACTTGACGTCGTACTGGGGCGTAAATGATTTGCAATCAACTTAAATCTTTGTCTCGTTCACCTCTTTTCAACGACTCTTCACTTTTTTCACGGTTAGGGTGACTGGCTGTTTACAGCCACAATTTTTGGCGCGTGACATCATCTTCATTTTGGTGATTCGACCCGCGATATTCTGGGCAGAACAATCTCTTTGGTGACGGTATATCAGTCCCTTGGTGGGCTATTGTACGGAGTGTAAGTCGCCGAAGGCGAGTCGCTGTGTCGACATCGCCTATTGTTTATAGGCAATTTGTTAGGGCGTGATGTGAACTCAAGCAATGTATCTCCTCTGCGAGATAAAACCGGGGATCGCCGAATCGATTGATATATGACAAGCGCGTTATTAACAAAAAATAACTTGTCTTCCCCAAGGACGGGTTAAAAAATCTGGAGCGACGCATCACACAATTTCACGCCCCACGTACATTAAGTAATTTTCATGGCTTTAGCTACTAATAAAATCGCTTCATGTGAACTTTTGAACTAAGTGTTGCCGCTGGTTCTAGAACTTGAGAATTTAATGAGGACCTGGTACCCATGAGCAGTTACTGCGCAGGCGAACAGGAGATCGTCAAAAAGATTTAGTTGGGAAGGGTTGTGTTTGTAGTTTCGCAATTATCGGCTAAAAACTGTGAGAAATATTAGAAAGTGATTAAATCCTCACCCTAATTTACTGCGCTTCTTTCAAAATACAGGGGCAGACAACTCACGTGCTCGCTCGTACAAGGCTCGTTGCTGACTCCATTTAGGATGGTAATAACACTATCACGAGACAGTTTTGCAGTTCCGAAATTGGCTTTTCTACATTATCCAAAGACAGGGTAAACGGCCAGAAAGTACAACACGTTTTCCGGCGCCTATAAGTAGCGTAACGAACAGTTCCTCCTGTTCATGCGGTCTATAATTGATGTTCAATAAATCCACGAATCCGTCAGACTCATCTGAGGAGAAACATCGAAACCCCCGGGGTTTTTGCTGTGAAATGAATACAGTTAACCCCATCCAACAGGCGGTAGATCCGGTCGCGAGATGCAAGGGCTTTTGCTCCATCATCCCGTGGAAGATGTGTGACACTTTTGTTGCCGTTTATCCGGTCCTTGGATAATGTAGAAAAGCCAATTACAGGACTGCGAAAATTGTATCACGTTACTGTTTTCATCATCCTAAATATAGTTAATTGGCTTCCTCTGGCAAGGTTTTGAAGCTAAAACCTGTGCATGTCGTGCTGAGCTTGTTGACAAATTTAATTGTTTGAATTAATTGCCCCATTCTGGCAATGTCTCTACTGGTTTCATTCCTGAGCTCAGTGAATTTCGAAAGTAAGATTTAGGTAAAGTTATGGCTCTGTACGTGGTATATTATAGTTTATTTATTCGATCTAATTAATCTGTTTTGCCGATCTCTGACAGACTGGGCCTACTCCACTGTATGTTCACGCACAACGTAATTGTTTATTTGTTTAAGTACATGTTTACGAGGTCTGATCAAAAAGTTCCAGGACTTTCTCAAAAACGCTTTATTAAATTATCTTTAAAATTATTCAAAATTATCCCCTTCAATGTCCCCTTGCCTACGCACACGCGCGTGGTCTTGGTGGAAAAACCACTCTCCTGTCGCCCTCAATTCCACTCACTCTCTGCCGAATATTTTGAGGCAAATTGCCCAGGGTTTGAAAAACGATTAATTGTTTCACCTTGTGGGAGGAATTTGTGGTAAACATCGCTCGTTGCATCAAAGAAAACAGTGAGCATGAATTTGTCACTCGATCTCACCTGGCGTGCTTCTTTGGGTCGTGGAGAGGGTTTCGACTTCTACTGAGATGATTGAATCTTGGTTTCCTCGTCGTAGCCGTAAATCCATGTCGCGTCACATGTGATGATAGTTTTCATGAAGTTTCCATTGGAGTTGGCGATTTCCCAACCATTTTGGCAACCCTGTTCATTTCCGGCTGCAACCCTTCTCATTTCCAATTGTTTGGTCAAAATACCCTGACACGACCCAAATGAGATGTGGCATTCTCCGTCATTTCTCGAATAGTCAAACGACAATTGGAACGCACAAGGGCACTTTGGCCACTTGTGAGTCTTCAGTTGAGGTTAAAACCCTTCCTGAGCGAGGGTCATCAAATCGCAAACGCGCTGCTCTTCCTTCGCGTCCATCACAACAAACTCGAAAAACGCAGAAGACAACAAAAGAGGTTCACAAAAAAAAAAAAAGTGTTGGAACTTTTTGATCAGACCTCGTATTTTTTTAATGCCAAAAAGGTTATGGGCGATTTCGGTCGATGAGAAACGGTGATGGGGGACGAAAATGTACCAAAACAAGGATTTTTCGCATCTTTCTCGAAAACAGCTATAACGATTTTGCTTAAACTTTCAAATTATCTTCTACTTGTTGGTACAACATTTTTCTTCTGTATACATATCTCCATGAAAATACTGTGAACTGAGATATAGGCCTATGATGCAAAAATTGGTTTTTACGGCCTTTTGGCAAAATGGCTTCAAAAATTCGCCGAATGTTTTCGAATAGTTAATCCCCTGCTCATGTAGCTGCTCCTTGCATCATTTTTCCACGAACGAGAATTTTATGGTTAGCGTTGTGTTGTTTGAAATTGTCGACAACAGACTTAAATCAAAATCATAAATTCAGAAAAAATAGTGTTTTGGTCACTACGATAACTATAGTTAGTTTCGGACTGATTATGCTCACCTTATTTGGGCTGTCAATTATAGATTTGTATTTTCTCTCTTTTTTGTGCGTTTTCCGAACATAATGTTGGGAAAAACCCAAAATATGTTCTCCAGTCGGTTACGTAACTTTTCTTTTCATTACGTGGGGCCGAGGGAAGTAAAAACTAGCGTCGTGCTAATTCAATAACCTATAACCTTCAATCTCATTTCTATTGAAAGTTGTCGAGCGTAATTGCGGATTTATCCTTTACCCCTGATTTCCTGTCATTAATCACTTACTTTCTCTCGTGGGAGTCGTAGCGAGTTGGCAGGTCTTGAAAAGTAATATTCGATTTTTTCCGGACCTGTTTCACGAACGTGATTTATTACCGAAGTTCTTTCCTTCGCAGAAAGTAACGTTAACTTGGACGAGGATTACGTTCAGAAGGTCCTAGAACCTGATTTATCGAAAGATCGAAGTGAGCTCCAATTATTTCTTCAGTCGTTTGACCAATACCCTTTCGAAGTGCTGTAGCTGTTCCACGCCCCTTCACAGTTTCGTATTTTAGGTGTTACGCTAGAACGTCGAGTTCCAGCCCAGATTTGTCCTTCCCTTTACTGAATGTTGCTGTATAATAAGTACAGGAAAATGCGATCGTCAAAAGAGTGGTTTGAAACGAGAGACCAGTTATGAACATCTCAGGGTTCTGCGCGATACAGAGTTAGGGGATCGCAAGAACTTTCTGAGTGCGGTTGGAGGTACTACGACCCAAAATTCATAAAAAGAACGCCGACGTCGTTGGCTGAAGAAAAGATTGATCAAAACGCTATTGTGAATGTCGCAGTCGGTTGGTGAACCACTGTTGATCACAATACTGACAGTGTAGGTCCTCCTTAAGGTTACATTCAGATTGGAGTAACCCTCGTGAGCAATCCCTCACTCGTGAACTGAGCCTACAACACAATGTGTATTTGATTGTAGCGCGTAATTTTCAACTTGGCGCTTTTCTATTAATGGTGCGTGATGATTTCAATAGCAAAGAAGTTGTATGAATTCTCGTACTGAAGTTATTCACAACTCGTCTACCTCAACGCGTCAAACGACACGTTCGACAATATTCGAGTGAAAGCGTTTTTTTAAACGAACGTTCGAGGAACTGGACGCGTCCTCTTTTATCCGATATTCATGATTTGCGGAGGAACAACTTCAAGGTGAATAGCCAATCTGTCGTGGGCGGATGACGGGGGTTCGAGAGCTCTGGCTCCGTGTTCCTACAACGCAGCAACATGAATCTGACAACTCATATCTACAATTGTCCACCTATTTATAGGTATTTCCGTCAGCTAAGTAAACATCCGCGCCGATGGGGACTCCGTTTGAATCGTGTGTTGTGTACTAGTTGTAAATATCAAACTAGTGCAAGTAGCGCGGTTACGTGAAGAGTATTCTCTGTAATTACTTGCGTTGGTCGAAGAGAAGTAATCCCGTTGACGAAGCTAATACAAACAATAGAAAATCCAGTGAATAATATAGTTCTTGTCGCCGCACAAGACTCACGATTTTAGTACGTGTTACCGCACTCTTCAATTGCTTTCACTGTCTTTGGTCCCTTCACTTAGTTACTAAGGTACCATGCCAAGGAATAGAAATAAATTTCTTACTCAGTATAAACGCTTGCTGTATCCTCACTAGCATCGCTCCTTTATCTCATCAACCACCAGAATACCAATCTTTTATATCCGTGCTCATTTGGTGGCTCTTCAGTTCAACGGTGGTTCAATTATAAACCAGGTAGATCGTGCATTGTAGAGAGTACATTCGTTTTGGGTTTTACAACTTTCTTTTTTCTCTTAAATGAATCCCGGCAGTACTGGGAGACGATATTTAGGGGATAGTAAAGTCATAAGTTCTTGCGGAACGATAGCTTAATAGTGAACGTTTGAAATCCACTATAGACGGATATCGAATGGCTCGCCCTTGATGACTTAAAATTTTCTTTAGCAACCCGTTTATCTTTCCAAGTATGGTGGGGCCCCTCCCCCCATGCTGCAATGTCGATTGTACTAATGAATGGTGAATGAGTCTCAGTCTTTCAGTGGACGAATGTTATAAAATATTCCGAGAAGTGATCTCGTTCGTGGGTGAAGATAGTCTACATGTTCTGCCCAATTCATGTTGTTATCTATAACTACCCCTTAGTATTTGAATGAGTTGAATCATTGTTCTCAATTGTTGAATCGAACCACCACAAAACACCCTCGACGAGCGTTTTTGAAACAAGGCCCTCGATAGTTTTGAACCATTGATTTTCGTTTCTCGTCAGCAGGCTAAAAATTTTGCCAACAGTTGCCCTGGCCTCTGATCATTCGACAGCTGAAACAGGCGCTGTTCCTTGGTTACTTAACAGTTTGTTCTCGCTCTTTTGGTAACGGGGTATTGTGATAGAGTAAAAGAAAATGTGTATTGCTCAACAGCGCACGACTATCTGCAACCTCCGTAAACATATACGAACGGCATTTTTAAATTAACGTCAAAGTTCCTATGAGCCTACTGCACATGCAGTTTCACTTATTTTCGGCAACTTCATTTTTCTTCTTTCCTCAAAAACCGTTGTAGGGATTTTTTCAAAAAGTTGAAGAAAAAAATTCTTGCTCCATAGGGCTGTGTCACCGACTTTTCACGGACATATTTATGACGAACAAAAGGTAGGTACTGATTAGTACAATAAAATGTCCTGATGTGCACATTCTATCAAAATTGTTCGAGAAAAGTGCGAAACCACTCATTTTTGGTACATTTTGTCTCCCCCCCCCCCGCCACTAACGTCGTAGGAAATTATTCATAAACGTGTTCGGGCCTTCAAAATATCTCGCACAAAAGAAAAACAAAAAAAAAGAACCAGCTCAATCGGTTCAAATATTCTCCCGTAAGAAATGAAGTTTTTTGGATTGTGTAGGCCACAAAACCGTAAAATCTGAAGAAACCCCAACCTTTTTACTTTCCGCTACTGAAATGGGAAGGGAATAATGAGTAAATAAATATGACTAAAGTTGATGTATCAGTTACGTGGGTCCGTCTCCTAACCCAATTAAATAAATATGAATTGTCCTCAGATCTGTACATTTTTGTGACGATGGACAAACATAAATAGTGTAAGAAATGGCAAGCTAAAGCGACGATCGGGACCAGTCCTTCAACAACGTTGCCTTTCCGAAAGCGAGAATTTCGAAGGGATTTCCGTTATCACGGATGTTCAGTTTCGTCAGTCGACTCGTCGCGCGATCATCATGCTCGCCGTTATATTCATTCTACTCCGGATCTATTATTTACAAGAGCCTCAAACAAACGAAACACGGTATTAAAACCTGAACTGTACGATTGAAACGAATCATTGAAAATAAGAAAGATTACTAAACAGTATGGTTTATTATTAAATAATAGTAATAACTATTTAAACTCATTTTATTTCACTTCGGGAAAAAGAAGGATTCGGGAAGGTTCGATAAAGAATAACGCGGATTCTTCAGCTTGTACTTGAGGGTCCTGTTCACGTTCCACAAATTTTCGTACTTGAGTTGAGGGTTTCCCTCGATTGATCACTCGCTCGATGACTATCTCTACGAAAATTCTCTTCGATTGACCTTTTACTTGAATGTCCTAGTTGCACAAGTGACGACCATGAATCCCGATGTCCATAGGCCTTGGTTGTGAGGTACACCCGAAATGGGGCATGACTGCGCCTCAAAGACCAGACCATCCATCAAAAAGCATTAAAATTAGGTTTAGGGAATATCGTAAAGTGGATTTTCTTTCGACAGTTGTTCGTGGAACGTTAAGGGCTGATTGCAATCGTTTCATTTACTAAGAAAATATGCTAAAAAGCGTGTGGCAATTAGGTAAAATTTGTAGCTATTGGCGAAATGACGGGCGTCATGCAAACAGCACTGTCATCGCGTTGACTTTACAAAGACAGGTGGTTATCTATTCAGAATTGATTACACGACGCTGCGTGTAAGTTCCGATCGTGAAGGTAACGATTTAACGTGGCTTCGTTTGTCAGACCGCTTTTAGTTGGCTGCTGTGCCCCGCTCTTGCACAACTTGGCTCGGGTTGGTGACCATTAGTCACGATCGTTCACGAATGGACAATAAGGCCAAGAGCGAAGTGACTTAAGTTCGAACAGCCTTTAGATACAAGAAATCGGACTTAAGGGCAAATCCCAATTCAGGCAAACTCTATTAATCAGGTTCTTTCTTTTGTCGTTGAAAATGTCTGAGTTGTATATCGTTTGTGATTAGCGAGAGATGAGCTGTCAGTCAAATAGTGTGGCGACGTTTTAATTAGAGAGGGCTCTGATGCTTTTGGTGCTGAATTTCGTGAGCTGAGTGAAGTAAAAAGGAATGTTGTGAGACGTATCGCAAGTTTTTCCCGTACCATTACCCTAAATGGCGTTTTACAGAAGCCCTTGAAGAGAACTCAAAAATCTTTGTTCAGCTGATGACAGAACTCTCAATTCTACTTCGTCGAGCCAAGGAAAATAAAAACACTATTTAGGGAAATGGACTGCGCATGTGTCCACCGAATCGGCATAAATTTGATATTCAGCCTGAGGATCACGGTGAGACGCCAAAATAAGGGTGTGAGCCAAATCGGTCCGAAACCTGCTAACAGGTATCTGTTTGGATTTGAGAGGAGGAAAATAAAATGTAGTGCGGCAGGAATGACAAAAGTAGTACCTGCATCGGCGTTTTCTGATATAGTTGCTCCATAACTGGAGGGATGCGTTGATTCCCGAACAAATGGTTTGACCAGGTTTTTTAAGGTGGGTAGGTGGAAGTGTGTTGGCATTAGGGAAGCCCGTGAATGAGAGCGACATAAATAATTAGTGGAAAACGAATTATTTCAAAATAGAATCAAACAAACATATGAAAGTTCACTTGGGCCCACGGAGGACTAAGTTCCAGGAACTTGTATACCTCTGTATAACTCTCAAGATGTAAACGTTGTTCACGTAAATACAAATTTCACCTCGCAGAGTAAAATAAAATATCGCATCATATATAATTTTTTTTACGTATATATTTTTTAAAGGTTTAGAATTTACTAAACTGGCGTATGTCAACTAGATTGTTATAATAAAAGTACAAAGCCGCTACATAAGAATTTCTCCGAATTTTAGGTAATCTAATATTGGATCTGATAGCTGTTCTCGTTGTATCTATTTGAGAAATATTTTCTGAATCAATCCCTGTCTTAAATTCTTTACAAAAAATATCTTTAATCCTTAAAAATCCCGTTTGCCTAGAAAGTAAATACTTCTGATACCGAACTGGCTTGTAAAATTATGCGCAAGATTGTATTTTGTATAATTTGCAAAGAACGAAAAGAACTTTTACGGGGCCCCTCCCCACACCAAGATACCATATCTCACTAATTAATTAAATAAGCCGAAATAAACATTAACAAATCGAAAGTCAAAAATCCCCAAAAATTCCAAAAACGTGAAAAAGCTTTCTCAATATGTTTGTATGAAAGTCCACGTGTCTCTTGAAGTTTAAATGTTCGTATTCATTGATTATTCACTTCCAGATATTTACGTTGTTTGGAAAAATCCAACACAGGAGAAATTCAGAGTTCCTTCGCATAAACGCTCGTGAAATGTCAGGCGATTGTAGTCGTGAGGTCCCTCCTGGGGTCTCTGGATCTATCAACTTAGCAAGGAATAGATTTATGATGGTAAGCAGGTAGGCAACATAAGGGAATAAATATGTTTAAAGAAACGAGGGGAAAGGAATAACAACAGCATTCTGTGGTACAATTTCTGGCCCAAACATTCGTTTTTTTCAAAATTCAACGATTTTGATTGAATTTTCTGTGTAGACAGCTTTTAATGATATGACAGTGGCATAAAATTCTCATCCGTGGCAAAATGACGAGAGCAGTACAATAAAGTATCGAGAGTAAAAAATCGATTTTAGTGCAGTTTTTTCCTCATAAATCCCGTTTTCAGAAAAATCAGGAAGGAAATCCAATTAACAACCTATACATGACGATTTAATAACATTCATAAAATGATCGGGAACAACTCCAGGAATTTTGGGAGCAAACTACTCCCATTTCACTACGGTTTCTCACAGTTTTTACCCGATAATTTCAAAACAGTAAACAGTATTGTCATAAAAATTGACGTTGGTAGTCACATGAACCACATATGTTAATTTATTGCTCAAGACCACTTCAATAAATTCCAGAACTCTAAGCGCTATATTTTACCACTTTAGTTCAAGTGAACTGAGTGAAAAATGGATTGGACTAGTGGCTACTGCCTTGAAAATCGCTGAAGATATGTTTGGCTGTTGTGTGATGCGTCGCCTCTTGAACGTCATGTGAAAGATGTGTTCTAATGACGCAAAATCAGGTCATTTGTCTCATATCGCGTCATGAGATTGGTGGAGTCTCGATGGCCAATACGAGTGAGGCAAAGAGAGATTGATTGATCTCTTTATTTAACAAATCTGTACGGTTTTACCGTACTCGAACACTTTTCCATTCAACCAGCGTCACATTGCAAATAGTTCCTACATAAAAATTATTAGAATTGCTCGTAGAACCCTGTTGAAAGGTGAACACCAACGAATTGTTTGCTCTGAGATTTGTTGGTAAACTACCGGCGCTGCAGGTTATTTCTCCCACGATTCACGTTGTAGGCGGCATATCGCCCAGCGGTTGCCATTTTCGAGCAGGTATTTCACGTTCAAGTCCCTCAGGCTCTGTTCCATTTGTGTTGTACTTATGAGGTCTAAATGCCCTGTAATCCGATCGAAAATAGCCCGTTTATGTGCAACAAATCGTCCAATTCTCGATGGATCGAGACTTTCTTCGCGTTCTTCTTCCCGATTTCAAAGCCCCCCTGAACTCTCCGCGCCGCTCAACTATGTCGAACGATGAGGTCAGTTTTGTTTAGTTCCGTTTCTCTCGAGGAGTGGGCGCCTCTCCGTCCAACTTGTGTGGGGAACTTCTCGAATCTGCGGCGTAGGATGTTGCCTCTTAGTGGGCCATTTGACGAATAAATTCGAATTGGTTTTATGGGGAAGAGCGGAAATTCATTTCGAGGTCGACCAAAAAAAACGTCGGACACATTCTCGCGGTGTTCATTTCCAATGAGGACGTCAATTTTAGAGGAAATCTGCCGTCTCCTGGTTCCAAACAACTGAAAAGTTGACGACGTTTTCAGTTGTGGGAGATTGATGAGAGCCAGAAATGAATCAAAAACAAATTTTCCTTATAACTAGTGGACTCAAAATCTTTAAAAATTCTACTGTTATAACTGTGTGATAATCTGTGTTGGGGGAGCTTGAACTGAGAAATAAATGAACGTGTTCAGCGTGAGTGAGGACTGTATTACACTTACACAGGATAGCAATATGAGTAGTACGAGGTGATGATGACCGACTTGGAAGGAGCTGTCTGTTGAGAAGAGGAATCTAAAATTGAGGGGCAGGAAAAGATAGATGGGAAAGTCCTTGACAGGGGAAATCCGTTTTCAATTGGAAATAACTGGAAATGTGGACTTTCCTCCATAGGTAACAAAAGGGCTTGAGGACGATGGTGTTTGGGGAAACAATGACTTTTGGTTAGGGCTTGTGCGAACATTTTGTTGGTCAAATACCCAGCCAATTCGGCCTGCTGAATCCGAATGAAATCATCAAATAGCTTACATACAAGTTACGATACATGAAATTCCATAATGCAAAGTCCCTTTGGTCTTGTAATTTATGTTTTGTTCTGGGAAAGTTGTGTATCGCTACGCTCCAGACATTCGGTTCTTGCTTGTTAATTCGAACTATTGCACCTCGAGACTTGCCTTAAAGCAGTCATGTCAAACATACGGCCTGCGATCACAATTCGTTGATTGGAAATAACTGAAGAACTATTGAAATGCATTCCATTGACAGGTGCTATAATGTCAAATATTTATTCTACAATTGAGCATTTGATACCAGAATATGAAGTTGACTGCTGCACATCTACAGATGACTGGCAAGTATTCGGGCGTTGTAAGTGAATTAAAACAGAAAACATTAGGGAATTTTGTGGGATTTCACTGTACAATTCATCAGGAATCATTGGCACCCAAGTATTTAAAAATGGGCCGTGTCATCAGGGAGGACTGCATCATCAACAGTTTGGGCAGTTTTTACATGATTTGGATTGGCCCCTTAGCTCACTGAAGTTCGTCGGCTCAGTGGAGGAGTAGTTTTAGAAAGATTTTTTGCATTACGTGACCCTATTAGAGCTTTCATTTAAGAAAAAGGCAACCCGATTGATTATGACAATGACTGGTGGGTTGATTGTGCCTTTTCGGTAGATATGAATAAACATTTGGCTGTTCTGAATGTAAAGTTACTGGGTAACAATCAGATTGTCACTAAAATGTATTCAGGCTTTGAGGCTGTGGGAAAATCAGGTAAAAAATCAAACTTTGCATCATTTCTCTCATTTGAAATCATTTAGCACGGCGAACCAAACAAAAAATATGTCAATATTCTCAACTTCTGCAACTTCTAAATTCAACAATCGTTTTGAAGACTTCCACAAAATAAATGAAATGAAATACCCAATTTCGAACAATCCATGCAATTTTGAAGATTCAGCGGCAGTTAATTTTCAAATGAATTTGATAAATCTTCAATCGGGCGGTATTTTGAGGAAAAAAACGAGAGGTTAACGTTGCGTCATTTTGTACACTATATTTCGAGTCTTGAAAACTACGCATTTTTTTCATTTCGCACCTATTTACGTGAGCAGATGTTTTCCGTCATGAAAATAAATAGCACTACACTTACGGAGAACATCTCCGATCAATTCGTATATTAATTACTACGAATATGATACTTAACATCAATGAGCTTGTCAACAACAAGAGAAGTCAGGCCTCGAGCTCAAACTAATTACCCTCTTTTATAACTTTGATACGATTTTTAGCAACTGTACTGTTATATAATGAAATAAACAAAATGTTATAACGATTCAGTACATTTTTACTTTCCGCTACCCAAAGGGAAAGGAAAGTATTGTAATCTCGTCAAATAAAATTTGGGTTTTCTTCAGATCTTTACGTTTTGTGGCCTACTGAGTCTAAAAACCTAATTTCGGCGCGTGGTCCGTGTGTGTAGTGTGTGTGTCTCTAGTTCGATTTGTGGGAGAACGGCAAAACCGATTGAGCTGGTTCTTTTTTATTCTGTTCGTTATTTTTTGTAGACGCCAAAATATGGTTATGGGCGATTTCGGTCAGTGGAAAAGGAGGGTGGGGGACGAAAATGTACCAAAAACTAGCTCTAACGATTTTGATTAAACTTTCAAATTATCTTTTACTAGTCAGTACCAAACATTTCTTCTTCATAAATATCTGCATGAAAATGCGATGAACGGAGATCTAGGCCCATGAATCAAAAATAGGGTTTTTACGCCTTTTGGCAAAACCGCTTCAACGATTTTCACCAAACTCTCAGGATGTTTTCGAATAGTTAATACCTACATATTGTTTTGAATACATGTTTCTCTGATAGTCCATTGAACAGAGATAACAATGAAAATGTGTCGAAAATACTGTTTTTTCGAACATTTCCGTAAATTCTGGGGTAACTGCTTCACCAGATGTGGTAGATCTTACAGAGTGTCTTTTAGTCACCCATACCCACATTTCGTTCTCTGTAATTATTTCTGTATATATATGTTGAACGGAGATATAAGCCAAGTTAACTCATAAAAGGAGATTTATCGAATATTAATTTATCGGTATTCCAATTTTCTCTTAATCGGCTCTAACGTTTTCGATCGAATTAACGGAAGACTCTCTACTAACTAGTCTCTACATTTTGTTCTCCATAAATGTTCCTGTAGAAATGCGTTGAACGAAGATATATGTAGCTGTTGTTCGAACTTACAGGAGTGGCGGAAAGTTGGGTGTTGCTACGCACCAGATATTTAATATTTCAATCCAGCCCGCCTATACGTTCTAAATTTAATATATGGCTCTGCAAAATTGAGTTTGACACCCCAGTTGTCTTTTCAACATTACGTTTGAAGAGTTAGATTTAGATAGAGGCGGGGGAACTGCAGAGGTCCCCGAATGGTTTGGCGAACCAGCAGTGCGTTTTGACCGAGTAAAAGGAGTTGCGATGGCGACGTTTCCATAAGTTTCACTCAATGCCAACGCTCACTTCACAAGATGATCGAGTTACAGGAATTCGAAGCATCTTCCATGGTGTACTACTCGGAACCAGGAAGATGAACCCCGTAGAAAACCATTATAACCAAAGGGAAAACTTTAAACGCGAGAGACGAAATTAATAAATGAGTCACGGCTAAGGATTAATTACAAATTGCATCAGTAGGCCAAGAGGAAAAGTTGTTACTAGAATCTTAAAGCGACGAGCGAAACCACCCAAGTCCTACTAAACGCCTTAT
Source organism: Pachypeltis micranthus (assembly GCA_020466155.1). Classification (NCBI taxonomy): domain Eukaryota; kingdom Metazoa; phylum Arthropoda; class Insecta; order Hemiptera; family Miridae; genus Pachypeltis; species Pachypeltis micranthus. Next base: position 50,770,751 of record CM035769.1, read on the forward strand.
GAATGTTCCCATCTACAACAGCCGGCTTAATTAAAAGCTATTACCGACGAATGTAGCGGCTATCTTAATTGCCGTCGACGTGACTGGACTACAGCTGGGATTTTCTGGGTTCTGATACCGTTTTCTGCCTAATCGCATCACTACTCATTTTTCGCTCTAAGCGCTTTTTGTGTGTTGCTGTCTGTGCACGCGTGTGTTTGTTGCTTATTTGTTTTTCGTTTGATTTTTCTTCGATAGATGGGGCCAGTGGATCCATTCGAAAGCTGAGCGATGATCTAATCAAAACCAGGATCAACGGTAATGTTAACATAATTCAAGGGGATATGGTTTGCATGTTTGGTACTGTTTAGCATCTAGCTTCGTTAGAGGAAACGCATGCTCGAATTTTGGTACAACTTCAACTTCAATCGTACTTGACGTCCACACAATGTTACAAAAGCTGCTATAGATTGAAGATGTATTTAATGTATTTCAATCAAATTTACCTGTTTATTTCAATATAACCGTCGTCAAATGATGCACTTATTCGATCTGAGCACTAGGTTTTTGTATCTTAGAACTCCCTCTGAAAGCTCCTGCTCTTGGCATGTAATTTGCTTGGTATGGATCCGTGTGATTAACAAATGCATGTTCTTGGTGAGTAAATACCAATACAAATCGGCTTATGCACGGTAATAACTGTAATTTTGATTGTTTGTATCGAAATTGTTATAATGTTATGGGGGAAATACTGTTCACCTAGGAAAGAAATAAAGAAGAAATTGAAGAGAGGGCTCTATGGCCCTAATTCTCTCTAGCCGATCAATCAATCGCTTGTTCAGTGCAGGAAAGAGAGCAGTTGAATAAATGGCTGTTGTAAAGTCGTAGATGTAGAGCGGAATGGAAGGGCAATACCGGTATCCAAGCAGAATGAGCACAAAAGAATCAGAAACAAGGATAAGAGTTTTAAGGGTAAGTGGAATTAAGAATATCGCCACGAAGGAGATAGAGGAAGTGTTGACAGTAGTTGTGTTTTGACGGATGGTGGATGTAGCTTGGACAGACGATTTTGGGACAGGTGGCCTAGTGAAAGGTTGATTCTGTATGTCCGTGCCGTGGTAGGACACACCAGGCATGGGGTATACAGCAGCGAGTTGGTGGATCAGGCCATCCAAACTAGATAGGCACTGCACCATGAGGCTCCAATGGGACACGCTATTAGCAGTCCTCTTAGAGTATCGCACTATGTCGCATGTTGCTTTGCAGCTTCTCACAGGCACTCTGACCTGATTCTTCACCTGGACTGCAACGTCATGTGCCACCAGATCAGGATTAATGGCCTGGCACTGACCAACGTCTGCTGGCAGGGTCAGTCCCGGCGATGCTCCGTGAGGACTCCACTGAAAGGCAAATATCTCCGACCAAGAACCTGCTAGTGGGCCAGTGGCAAGCAAGGCCGAACCACTGCCTGTCACCTGCTTGGCGCCATGCCACCAGTGGGACATCCCCTCGAAATGAGGTAGTGGCGCCTCCAATTCTTGAGATGACTGCGGTTTAATGAATGTCCCTGCAGCGTGACTGAGGACGCCATCTATGTCACCTTTAATTGTGGCCTGTACACAGATGTGAGGACCAGCGCTGGAATTCCCCGACAGAACCCGACAGAATGCGCATGTATTCTTATCATCACAGGCCATGGCACACAGGTTTGCCTGCCTGGCTGTAATATGATTCTAGAAAGACTAGTGACGAGTTTAAGAAGACTCAATTGTTTCCTGCTTTTACCTTCCAATTAACAGTTTGCTTGCTTACTCATTTTGTGGTGATTTTCACCGAATGGTTCACTTTAGCGAACTTATTGTGGCGGAAGAAGACATTAAAAGCCTGAGCGCAACGTTCCAGTACTAATTTACCAGTCTTTCTCCCAATTGACCTGAAAACAAACTTTTTCCCCGAGGAAACTAAACACTCGTGAAGAATCATAATAAACACTCAATTGTAAATTAACGGGGGTCTTTCTAACACGTGAACCCTAATCATCTTCGTTAACACAGAATGGCGTGGAACGACCTAACTTCGGCAATTATTCATCTGGATTCATAACTTGAAATGTACGTGAAATGTGTGATTTGTTACTGCTTGAAAGTATCCAGTGACTCGTTTAGTAATTCACGCCCTAATTTAGAGGAAGCTGAAGAGAATGACGATTTTTCTCACGACTTCTTCGCCAGGCGCAGCCCCGATCGAAAATCGTCAAGTAAGTTCAAATTCGTCATTATTCTCATAGTCCTGACAGGAAATGATGAAGCGAAGGGAGTGATAGAAACCAATTGGCAATGAAGTTATTTCTGATAAAAGGATGATCGTTTTGGTTTATTATTTATTCTGAATAATACACCTATGTTTTCGGTCAGGAATTCTACTAATTGGAAGAACTCACTGTCTCACTTCAACCACCCCTTCAGTTCGACTCGTCCCAATGTGCCAATTGCGTAGCGTCGCCTAGAAAATGTCAATTTTCGTTTGTAGTCAGGTCATGTTTATTATCGTTTACTAGTATTTTCGGGTGCTGAATCGATCGGAGGGATCTCGAGGGTAACCTGGAAAATTTGGTTGAAACATCAAGATTCACACGTGTTTCATTTTTAATTATAATTATGAGCTGTCGTTTTCCATATTGTTTTTACAGCCATGTTCTTATTAGTTTTCGAGGTTGTGTTGAATAGGATATGTCACAATCATGCTGTGCAGGAGTATGATAAATCGGTGCGTAATAGTTTGCACCGTGAACATGAAAGAAGTACGAAGAACGCGTACCTAAGTGTGTTAGCGAATGTCGCACTGGTTTGACCATGTATGTTCGTGTATTGTGTCTCAGGCGTTTGATAGAATCTCGTACCGCCTTGGTCGCCTGGTTGGTATCGCTGGGCATCCATGGGTCAATCTTGTCTTGGATTCCACTAGAGCGCAAGATGATTGATTGAAAGGCGTCTCGGATCCATTCCATACTTTGTCGGGAATACCACAGAGTTCACATAGTTATTCATTGCTTTCTGCGGCTTCTTCAACAAAATCTTCCCTGACGTTTCTAAATGTTTGCAGATGGTCTCGAGGTATTCCGGGCTGTTTCGTCAGTCGCTGGGTCTTCATGGTGACTACAGTCTCCACATAAACCCTTCTAATTATTCTATAACATCGTCCTGCGGTCATCGGTGTCCTATAGCCAACAGCTACACTACTCTGGGCGCTCCTCTCAGCCGTAAGCGGGTGACGCGAGACCTGGACGTTTTGCTGGGCCCTCAGCTCCGTTCCAGTGAACATATACATGGGATTAGGTGTCACGCTCGTAGAGTGCTGGGGTTCTTATGGGTAACGTTCGGGAATTTACTAACGTCACAGTGGTAGCGACATATTTCTCGATTATCCGTCGAATCTTGTCATGGAGTCCACCTCCATCATTTGGACTCTGTATTACGGCCTCGAAGTAGTTGAGCATCTTGTACACCGCGTTCAACTCGATTTGAACTATGAATCTACCATGCGCTTCGACTCTCCTGTTTCCTGGTGTGCTGTCTAGGATCATTGCTTCCACTACTAGGTCTTCAGTGGCCCTATCGGCTCTCCCTTTTGCACCAAGCAATTGCCTCAGGGAACGCTCGCTCCTTTGGCTACTCGTGTGACGAATTTCATCCTCCATGAATCATCATGCAACTTTTTGCCCGATTCATTAGGTTCCTGCAAAATAAGTGTACGGGAGTTCTGTTGTGTTAATGTGGTGTGAACGAGCGGTTATTGCTAGTGTTTTATACGCCCTCAATGCTCTTCATATTTGTTTTTTATTGTCTCGTCGCTTTGTTGCTCTCTGCTCTATTGCTAATTGTACTTCGAGCTCGTACGAATGATAAATAAAGGAATCAACGAGCCCCAGGCTTGTCCACAACCACCGTGATAGGACTAGCAATCCCTTAAGCACGTCTCATCAAATTGCGTTATTTGAACTTGAAGGGCTCCAAACAGCTCCAACAGCTTGTTCCGAAGCACCAACTGTCGACTTGAAAGGAAAAAACTCATTCATCAAGATCTGGTCACTGGGATTCTCTTCCCACTATAAATTCGTTTGACTAGTCGCTCTCTTCGTTCCGAATGAAGCCTCCCTTTGTATTCAAATGCTTGAATCTTGAAAAGACAGGTTTTTGAGGTTCGCTCCGCTCTCCCGATCTAATTAGGCATTCTATACTTCTCGTTAGTAATTCTCATTGTTTGTGAATGAAAGACTCTTCAAACCCTGCGACGAGCCCAGAGCCCGGAACCCAATATTGTTGAACAGTCCGCTCGTAAGTATAAGTGTCGGGTCGACGTTATTGTTAACTTTAGTATTTGCACGGCCGATGTCATTGTTGAGTATTCGCACGGTTCGTTTATTCTTCTGCATGCGATTAATTGTTTTGTGTTGTGTTGTGTTGTTTTTGCACTTTTGCACTGTTCCTTTAGCTAGTTTTATTTCTGTGTCATCTTTTGCACGGTTTTTTGCATGAAGTCGGAGGTTTGTCCTCTAATGACTCTTTGTGGGGTGACATCTCAACTGCTCGGAGGCTCAGTGAGGCGGGTCTCAGAAGAACTTCAGGTGAGTTCATAAAAACCTTGAATTCTGTTCAATTTTCTCGTGTACGGTGTCGGGATCGCATTTTTAATTAGAGGCTGCCTGTTTTTTTTTGTTATAAATGTTGTGAAATGTTGTTATTCAACCTGTCTGTGTTCTCACTGCCCCTGGACAGTCAATTGTTAATTGTATTCAATATCTTGTACATTAGAACCTTGTTACTTGAAGTAGGTTTCCACAATTTAGTTCGTAGTTGTCACAAATCCAAATACAAAGTTTTGCCACACAGCCACCCTTCGATGAATCGACTTGAGTAACATTTAGATACTATCCGTAAGCCACTAAGCGCTGACAATATCAGTACATCACGTACATTCAGTGGTTTGCGAGGCATTAGCTTCTACTTTTCGCTAAGTTCATTAGAACGCTTTTCGCGCAGAATGTGGCAGCGCTTTAAGATTAGGAATTTATTGAGGTGCTCCTACTTATGCCACGGTCATTATTGAAGTTTCGTTTTAACACCATACATTTCATCACGAATCCTCTAACTGCCTTTCGAGGACATGGAGCCAACCATTAACCAAATTCATGCACCAGTTTTGCTCAACCATCGGCACATTTCTAGGAACAACTTCGAAGCTTGAACATTTCTCCCAAAATATGCTTTTCGAACTGTAAGACGTAACAATACAAATACAATTCAATGAAAAGTTGTCCGATTTCATAGCCGATTACTCAACTTTCGTTTCTGGCGGTGTAGCGTTACGAATAAAACGAACGAAAAGTTTATAATAATTTGTTTTGCCGTTTCAGATAACAGCGTCGTTCTGACGGAAGACACTGATAGTTTCATAGTTGGCGACAGAGTTTGGGTCGGCGGCACGAAACCTGGGCGGATCGCGTACATCGGAGAGACCAAGTTCGCTCCTGGAGAATGGGCTGGCATTGTTCTCGACGAGCCCATTGGTGAGTATCCTTCTACCCCCGGGCCCCTTCGATGTAAGACTTTCAATCTCTCGCTAAGTGGCCGATTCTTATTGTCGGTATTTAATCGAGGGTGAAATTAAGAGATTGTAGGATGTGGTTTAGACTGTGGCTAACAAATGGGATGTACCCTTGAAATAACGTTATATCGTGTTACCGCCATTCTTCGTTGTTGACTCAGCTAGTTGACCATCAAAAGAGATGAAAACTAGAAGAAATGATATTTTCGACGCATATACTCTCCAGTTTTTATCTCATTTGATAATGGTTTACCACGATTTATCCTCCAAGAATCTACATCATCGTTGACCAACGAAATGCGTTGACACTGGTGGATAAAGTCTCTTCTTCCGGGCTGTCTTCTATTTCCACTTACACCAGTCGTGTGCCTGGCAGAATCCTCCGTACTGTCACATCAGTATGTTGATTCAAACCTGCTGAAAGTTTCTGCCCCCATTGCTCTGACGTATCCATTCCCCTCAGCAGTTCTGTGAACTGGTTCTTTACTCTCACTGCCTGACATTGACAATTTCATTGTTTGATCTGCCATCAGCGAGTGGGCGCAGGCCACCCCCGCATCCCCTGTCCTAACGTGGCATATGAGTAAGGAGTCTTATCAGCCTGGTGCACTTTTCTCCACTAATTGTCGATTAGCATAACTCCCTGCCTCCAGTGATTGTTTGGAGTGGTGCCTTAACATTTGGTAATCAGCAGTGAGCATCCACTGTTTGATGCAAGAGAGATAGTCTTGAACGGTGGACGAGAGTGGGCTGGTTAGGTTGATATTCACAGAGAGATGAGAAGGAGAAAGCCAGTATTTAGAATCAGACACGCGTTTGCCTGCTGAAAATGAGTGCGAAACAAGGAGTTAACTGAAAGTGGACCGACCTTGAGCGAAGTGAGAGAAATAGGACTGGGTGGCTACAGGAAATCTCACTGGAAGATTGAAAGCCCTGTTGTCATGTGTGATTGTTGACTGTTGCACAGCTCTGGGGACTGCCCTTCCCTCAAATACAGAGAAAGGATGTGAATTTCGCTCGTTTTAAAGAAAAGGATGATGGAAAGGTTTTTTACCCTCTCCAAGCAAATGCCCTTGAGTTCAGAAAACTGCTGATCTTATGCAAGTTTTTGTCTTCCATTAAACAACCACATTCTAGAGGTTTCAAGACGCACAAGGAGCATTTGGGTTTGGTATCAGGGATTGCTGCACACTAACGTAAGGACGACTGTATTGTAACTGTTCTTCCAGGAAGAGGCAACTGCTGAACCCAACTGACTCTTAACAGCTCGTCGTCTAGAAGCCTTACATGCTTGAAACGACCTCTACTGGACCCCCCCCCCCCACATGTTTGAATAGTTGATCTGGCGCAGCGCAATACCAAAAGGGCTGTGCTGAATAGTGAATTGAGCCAGTCCACTAGGTCAATGGGGCAGGCCGAAGGCATGAAATTAAAGTACCAGCAAAAATGAGTTGGTTCTGTCTACTAGGTCAGTGGGATGGTGCAGGAAGTGGTGCAGAGCGGGGAGGGGCACTCTTCAAGATTTGTGGGACATGGCACAGAACAGGCCTGCTACATGGACGGAGGTCAGATCGGGATTGTAGCGACCTCGCCCATTCTCATTGGGCGTTCATGCTTTTCAATGGTCGCCTTCAGCATCTGCAGTAATCAGTAAAACCTCTCTGGTGACGTCCTGGAGTATTTGACGAATTTCTTCTCGTCCTGTTTCATGAAAACCGTCAAATAAAGGATGAAATTATCAGGAACTCCTTTTCTTTTTTTATTGATTTCATTACCCCTTTTTCTTTCATTCTCCTTTGGGGCTACAGCTGCAAATACAAGCATTTCCTCGTCTGGAAATATCAGAAGGCATATTATAAATGGTGATGCATACAGATTGGCAAACAACCAATAACTGGCAAAAAGTATGCGTTGACTTGGCCATCCACCAGTCGAGTGCATGGCCTTACCATTCAGCTACCAACCGTTGACTTTCTCTCTCTGATGTCTCATTCAACAACCAGCCATTGACCTTCTCTCTGGCACTCCAGCCTGACTGTTTGGGAATCATACTGTACCGCCTGACTCTCATTAAAGGCACTGGGCGATCGTGGTCTAGTGGTTAAGACGTTGGTTCATAATTCTCGACGATAGTCGGGAATCGTGGATCGGAGTGGGGACCTCAAGTTCTCTTCTTATCTCAAGTCGCAGAACCATTTTGTATTTAACTTTGACAATATACTATTTTATCTATGACTGTTTTTTAGTTATTATTTCTATTTTGCAGGAAAAAACGATGGCGCCGTCGGGAACACGAGATATTTTCAATGTGAACCAAAGAAAGGGGTGTTTTCCAAACTTACGCGACTGACAAGGTCACCAATAGCAGTTCCAGAGCAGTCTAGTCCATCTCCTTCATCCGCTCCAACGCCAGTCCCTTCAACTCCCCTGGCCTCTCCTCCAGCTTCCATCAAAGGGTCATTCTCTGCTCGCTCACCAACCCCTTCTTCAGTTGCCACCCCATCTCCAGGTATGCACAGATTGAAAACCAATTTTATTGTTGATTTCGGGAGAGGTGACTACTTTGTGAGTCTATTTGAGTTACTGGAGTAGGAGAGTTCCTGTAGGACTTAGCAGAGGGAATGCTGTTCTGAAATACAGTTGTGTTGTGTATCACAATAAGACAATACCTCTTCAATATCCACGAACGAGGTTGACAAGTACAAGAGAACTAAGGATGTTGTAATAGGCCTTGCCTAGGTACGGTTTTCTTCCAGCTCCAAACTTTCGTTACTATTATCATCATTATAAGAAATACGACAGCCATAGTATCTTTGCAGGCTTTTTTGTCGTGACCCCTTGCATCATTCTTTCAAATTACGCCAAAGGGCTTGACGAGTATAAAGGCAGTGACGTACTCTTCCGAAGCCAGTTCAGCTTTAGGAGGAGATTGGCAACGACTGGTGCCCTTTATTTTTTCCTAGTGCATCATAGGTTGCTTTGAGATTAGCAACTATTGTACTGCAGAGTTTACTGACGTAGCGAAGACCTTTTTGACAAAACTGCGTTGCCCCTCATGAAAACGTACTTATCAGGCAGGACACAAGCGTTCACATCCTCGAGGGCTGAAATTTAAAATTACGTGGGGATGGTTGTAGGCCATGTTTTGTTTCGATCCCCTTACCGCAAGTTTCTGTTTATTTAGTAAACGCTGGCCCTAGTGCTTGTTTAGCCCACCAAGGTATTATGGTGAAAAGTGTACTAAGCAAAAAGTGCTAATTTCTGTTGCTAAATAACAACAATTATATTAACCCGAGTAGCACCAGGTACCTTTACTAATTTATATATTAATTGACGTACATACTTGCGTATTAGATCAGTAGGTACTGGTGTTGACCACTGTTGAGGTATGGCTGCCTTAAAGCCGCGACCAAGACGGGAGACCGAAACTGGAGACTGCGATAACTGTCTCGGCCTCATCGGCATTAAATGTGAGTCGAGACCGAGACTGCAACCAAAACTGTGATTCATTTCGTATCGTAGTCTGTCAATGATGTCAGTTGCGTGTTGTGTTGACTTTGTCACTTATTTTGAAAGTGTGTGTAATGGAAAGACAAATAGAGTTACTGTTGGAGAAAGAAGAAGACGACGATTTACTCTTGTATTATTATTACAAATCAAAGAAATGATCGCCTATTAGCGAATTATATTCGACTAGAGGCCAAGAGTGATGCTGATATGTTCAGAACGTATTTTTAGCTCAATAAAACAGTTTGACTGTGTTAAGTTCACTGAAAAAGTCAATCCTACCGAAAGGAAGAGTAACGTCGAAAGAAAAAGTTTGTTTTAATTTTGGTACAATTATTCTGGTCATATTCGTCGTCGAAAATGATTTGGATTGGATGAGACGATTCATCAATAAATTCGTTTCGACACTTGGTTGACGTCTTCGAGCTCATAATTAGAGGTGACTCTAAATCTTTTCAAAATCTTCATCACCAATTTCAGCCATTTTTCTGGTAAATGCAGGCGCTTTTCGAGCGCGACACGAGACACCATTTGTCCAGGGCGGAGACTCCTGTCTACGGTCTCGCGTCTCTGTCTCCGGCCTCGGTCGCTTTCGTGAACTGACAACGATCCAAAGTCCTATGACAAGTGGTTTCCTGTCTCTGGTCTCAGTCCCTGCGCGAACCGCCAACTTAAGACGGATCGCTGTGATGTGCCGACAACTGGCCATGTCCTCGTGTTGTGGAGCTCTTGAAATAATTTCTAGCTTCCACATCAAAATCCTCCCTCCCTTGAAATTTACGTTAGTTCAGACGAAATCGTATATTTTCTTGATGTTCCTATCATCGAAGGGAATTATGATCTATCTAGTAACTACTTCCTCAATTTAGTCCAGCCGTCAAACTGTTAAAACATGCTTGTGAGTATGACTTTCTATTAGAAGTCACGAAGTCTCGCGAACTGACAATACAAAGTCCCATGACTCTTGTCTCAGTCTCCCGTCTGTCGTGGCACAAACTGCCACGTTTACAACTAGAATACTAACCTTGTGGCTCAGTTTATTATCAGACTCAGATACCGGGTGGTGGGTTCAGCTCTACATTCTCCTGTCAGCTCGTGTCCTTCGTTTGATGAACCTTCTCTTCACCCTATCTCTGTGCGCCACATCATCTGTCTAGAAAATAAAGAATGCGCCCTAGGCAGCACGTCCTACAATGCGCTTAATAGGCCTGAGTATTGACCCTTGTACAGTGATTTGAATCTTAACTGTAATTGTACATCAAGTCGGCAGATACTGCGCTGAAGCTAATCTCATGTAATTTTCTTGCAGCTCCAACGGCAGAAATTAAAATTGGCGAAAGAGTGATAGTAATGAGTCAGCAAGGCTCCAAAGCCGGAATACTCAGGTTCAAAGGCACAACTACTTTTGCAACTGGGGAATGGTGTGGAGTCGAATTGGATGACCCGCTTGGGAAGAACGACGGAACTGTCGAAGGCGTTCGGTATTTCACCTGTGAACCAAAGTTTGGTCTCTTTGCTCCTGCGCATAAGGTCAGTAGGTCGCCCACGAAGAACCGAAGACCGAGTTGTCAAGTGCATCACAATACTACATCTTTAAGGAGAGTTGGTTCCAAGGAGAGTTTAGCAAGCTCTATAACATCAGCTGCCTCTAGCGTCAGAACTACTAACACTGCAGCTGCTAGAGTGAGTCCCTTAATATTTCAATGTCTGCGCACGTTTTTTTTCTTCACTTTTTAATTTAGTATCAATAAAAAATCTTTTAGACGCCTAGTGGTAGTCTAGTTACGACCTCACATGCCACAAGTGGGTGTAGGAGTAGGAGTTCACTTGTTAAAAGCGTACTTTGAATCTCAGCTTGGGAGCAGTATTATTGTTGCCCCAATGGCGCTTTTTGGGTGTTATGCTTCACCTTATATATGCACTTTATATAGCACCAGTCAAAGAGGCATAGTTCTCTGGTGGAGGCCAGTAGTTACTTGACTTGGCTGAAGCATTTCCTCAGTCTGTCTAAGGACTGTACAAAGAATTGAACTGTGGGTCCCGTCGGTAGTGTCGAGTAAGACACAGATGCTGATCAACAATGCCCTGACGCTTGTTTTAAGCCAGTGTCTCTAACCACCAGGATATTCACTCTATCACTCCCAAGCTGACCTATTGCGTGGGTTTTTGTGAGACTGACTTGTGTTTAGTAATTGGCGTCAATGAAATGAGCAGAACATCACTCTTTCTCCCTTGATCTCCATGCGATCTCCCAATCACATCTTGTTTTGTACACTCAAGGAGCGGCTCAGAATCGACCGTCTGAAAAGACAAGTCGTGGAGATCAGTTGCCTCGTTTTGTCGTGTTGTTAGGCAGCGTGTCACCCTCTATTCCTTCATCAACGGTTATGGGGAAAGTAACGCGACATATCACCTCGTCTGTCGCTACTCCTCTCGACTAATATTTCGGAGCGTGCGTGTCAAATTGTGTATTGGCCAGGTTTGGGTACCCATTTTGTGCGTTTTCCTTTGTTTAAGCCTTACGATTTATCTTCATTTTACAACCAGAGCGGCCTTTTCGTTTTATAACCCTTTGTTTTAGTTCTGTTATTTCTCATTATTATATTATTATTATTATTTACTCCCCATTATCCATGCATTTATGTGAGCCGTGAGTGCTGACTGTGATAGACTGACTGACTGTGTTCACAGCGCTCAACGTGTTTCTACATTATACATTTGAGGGAATAGATGTGACACGCTGCCTAACAACACGACAAAACTAGGCAACTGATCTCCACGACTTGTCTTTTCGGGCGGTCCATTCTGACCCGCTCCTTAGGTGTACAAAACAAACTGTGATTGAGAGATCGCATTGAGATCAAGGGAGAAAGAGTGATGTTCTGCTCATTTCATTGACGCCAATTAATAAACAGCCTGTAAGGAGCCCTGTAAGTTTGGATGGAATCCCCCATTATTGGGCCAACAATAGATCTGTTTTCTTCTCATATTGACTGTGTCTGAACCCCCTTGAAAAGATTTAACACGTTTGCCATTTGTGGGAAGCATGTGCCTACTTTTCAGCGTTACAGTGATACTAGGAGGTTTCTGGAAAGACTGGAGAGCTCCTGTGAGCTTGCACTGCCACGGTGTTTCACTGTAGGTGCAGTGCCCTGACAAGATACTGTGCATTAAGTGCAACTGTTGGAGGCGACATAGCTGCAGGCTAGTTCCCCACTTTCCAGGGAACTTCAGGGCCCAGTTCTGGAGTAGACATTTCAGAGCTATAGGTACCTCTTTCTCAGTTATTTCGGCCCACCCCCTTACACACGAAGAATTCGTTAATGGTTTAGGTTTCTGGTTAGCGGCCTACGCCATTAACCTCCACAACAAAGCTGTGGAGCTCAGTTTAGCCTATATTAAGGGCTCCTGAAACTTTCCTGCCGATCGAGTTGTGGCGTGTTTTTCTCACATTTCTGTGAAAACATCTGTGAAAATAAGAGAATAATATGGCTCAGGCTTGAGTTAGCTGTATATTTGTTCGTCATCACTACAAAACGGATTTAACTTCAATTTAAATGTATCGTATTTCGTTGTGTTTGCAGAGAAGCTTAGCTCGTCCATTGACCTCGCTGTCCTCGACTCCTAAACCGTCAGCACAGGTAAAACACGACTCCACCAAAATATCTAGTTAAGCCTAGTCAACCACCGCCCGCCTATTCGCTTTAACCTGCTCCTCCCCTCGTTCCGTTTAATTTCGTCTTGTTTTACTTTTTAAAAAATGTTTGTCAATATCGTACGTTTGTGTTAACTCGCTTGTCATGTTATGGTTTCGTGCGTCTGTTTCTGTAACCCGGTAACAATGTTTTTCTCTCATCGACTCAATCATGCCGTCATAATTGGTGTTTCGTCATATGGAAGATCTAAACGTTGTACAAGTTAATGTTTTAGTTGTTTATCTTTGTTGTGTTAATGTCGTTAATTGGGAGTGATTCTAAACTAATACGGAATTATTGTTGCCTTAACCGTTTTACTAATTTTCAGGTTAAAAACGAGCCAATTAACTCATTTCAGTGGTGCTGTGTGTCCTACGAAATAATCACCAATAATCAGTTTAACATTCTGTTAACGATTTACAAATCCTTAACTCGTGGGCCAGTCACGTCGACGTTTTGTGAAAGTATTGTGCGCCCCTGTACAGAATAGAATGCTACTTTAGTACTATTCGCCACTGTAAGTGAAGATTTGACGTCCGCTGAGTTGCCAACAGGACGTAAGAAATAGGTTATTAGGGAAATAGGACCTGTAGAATGTGGGTTTGACCCCCTTGCATAATGGTACCAACATCCTTTAGTAAATAGCCTGTTGGTGGACTGTATTGAGAGGCAATGCGTCACTTAGCTCACGAAATACGCAATAGAGCTGTTCAGAGTAAATAAACAGGAGACAGAGTTCACTCTTCACAGGAGTTCTTTGGATAATGGAACTGGTGTTAACAGGAACGGGAAACGATAGCGAACATTTAACTGTACGAGCGCTAGGGCTGACTTAGCAAGGAGTGAAAAGTGACATGTGAAAAGAGGGGGGGGGGGATATAAGACAATCCAAAGGAACATTAGGGAAAGTGTAAGTAGGAAAATACATTGTCAGCTCTGAACGTAGCGAGCGTTTTGTCGACTGGGCTCGTAGTATTGATGAATGAAGGTGGCAGGAGTGGACTGGTGGCACTGGGATCAGCAGCTGATAGATCGAAGCTTAGAATTTTTGTTAAATGTCGAGGGCAGTGAACTTTGGTACCAATTCAGCTTGAGTGAACCGATGATTAGAGCGGACCCACCACCCTCATTGCCATTATTTGCTGCCGAGCTGTGGGATCAGCTCTTTTCCCTTGTGTATCCTTGTGTGGATATCAGTGGGCGCTTCATGGAGAGGAAAGATGACGTTTGTCAGCACCTCATCAGCAAATAATGTAATCCTTTTATCCCATGTAGATAAAACTTCTCAGTCTCTTGCGTTTTTTGTAATTTTTAATACCATCAGAATAACAAACTGTAGAGTGAAACTCCTGGCATAGCTTCTGTTTCTTAGCTGTTGTAGCCGTTGAAGACAACCTGACCTTACAGTGCAGAGCCAGGAGCTCTAAATCTGCGCTTTACCATTTTGTAGGGGGCAAACTGTTGTGACTGTGACCTTAGTAGTTTGTTACCTTAAAAATAATCAAATTTTGAGCGGTTTACCTCTTCATGTTGGGCGTGAAAGCATTGCAGTGCGCCTGATAACGGCAGATCTTCCCTGCAGAATTGTTTAGCGAGTTTCCTGCAGTTATCGAAATGACCCATTGATTCTGCCAGAGAAATGAAACGCCTCGCTGTGTCGTACGCATCACTGCTTAAGAGTGTTGCAGTTAGGGACTCCTTCTGAGCCTCGAGCGTATTTACAGACTAACTGACTACAAAAGCCCCGTGGACTGCAGACTCTGAACCTGCACTATTTTCAATAAAGGGAACGGGGCTGCTTTAAATTGTTGTTTCAGAATTCGACGGAATCACACTGATATTAAATGGAGGGTTTTTCGGTGCTGGGAGTTGAGGGCGATAAAGAAGGGTTTTAGTTGGCCAAAGTAGGGCACTGTGCACCCACTGACAATACAGATTACAGGATGGGAGGAGGTAGAGGTCGGGCACGAGGCGAGTTGTTAGGGACGCTCTGTGTTGCCACTTCGTTTCCTAAAAGAGAGAACGTGGTGCAAGGGTTTTATGAATTAGGAGAGCGGGGTGCACGGATAAATACAGGCAAATATCGACTGCCCACTGTGTGTCAGAGCTAAAATCTATAAATGAACTAGCTGGGTTTCATTTCGCGCAAATACGAGAGGACTGGAATGGAGAAGCGTTCTCAAATTCGTTGAGGCGACTGGTACATTCTGGAGCCCTTCCTGAGTTGCCTAAGTCCACTCCCAAAAACTCCGAAGCGATGAAAAACGGGATTACAGTAACCACGACTTCCGTTGGTGCTCTGTCATCTTCTGTGAGGTGTATTGTGCGACCCACCACCTCCTAGAAACCAAATAGACTCAGAAGTCCAGTGTTGACTGTATCAGTTACGTCCTTTCTCTACTGATGGTCATTTTACTGTGGTACGTCCTCTAACTCGTGCTCTAGAGCTCACATCAGGGCGCTCTGCCACTTCTTTATTTTGTATTATTTAAAACTACCACCTCTCCACTTCCCTCGGTCAACATTTACGAATAAATAGTGTACATACGGGAATCCTTCGCTAAACGTCGTTATAAATAGTCAACTGCGACCTCAAGTTAACCCATCACTGTGCTGGTTGAGGACATTGACTCACCGATAATTTCAAAATTATGAATTACTCACATTCCAAGTCGAATGAGCTGATAACTTTTTATTGATTTTCAGGTGACCATAATTAAGTATTATTACCCCCACTGGGAGCCTGATTTTTTCTAATTCACGACCACCTGCGCACTTTCTCATTTTTTTGCACTCAAATAAGTGAACTTTATTACATTTTAGATTCTTAACCTACTTTCGCTTTTTGACGAAATTTATTTATTACGTTTAGTTTCATTTGTAGCCACCCTTAATATTTTGAACGTAAAAAGACAGAGAAGAGCCTCCTTGTAATAGACTGATCTTTAGGTTAGCGCTAACACAACTTCGTAACTTATTTACGTTTTAATTCGTGTGCCAAATAAATTTTGAGTTGTTTTTTCCTTGATTCTCTCGATATATTTCTGCGTATATTTCCGTCCTGTGTGCGTTTTCGTTCGTTGAATGTGTGACGATTGATAGCTAGTGAACGACGATCTTAACGACTGCCTACTCATCAGAGGCGGGCTCACGCTTCATACGCTGTTCCTGACACGATTCAGTCCCCGCACTCGATATTTCTTTTAATTACGTTTTAGTATCAATTTGTTGTGCGTTAAATAAAAAAGATAGACTAATTTATTTTCTCCCCCCCCTCCACCCTTCCAGTATCTTTTTTTTGTGCGTTTCAATTTTGAATTGGAGATTTGTTTGGATTGAGCGATTGTGTTGTAAATCGCTGTTTAAGCGCAGATATATGTTGGTTTGTTAATCGTTGAATAGTGAAGCAACAATTGTTTGATAACTCTACGTCCTTTGATAAGTTGTAATCATGTTACTGCTTCCATATTGTTTTACTTTGTCTTTTTTTAAATTTTATTGGATTTGAGAATTAATAATGCTGTAATAGATCTGATTGGGGTTCATCACAAGTAGCACGTAATGGATGAACTGCTGCCATGAGTGGGAAGTGTCCCGGGGGGCCTACATTTATGGGAATACAAACGAATGCAACGGTTTTGGGTGCCCTAAGGGGCGTTAGTTGGAGCTCCGTGCCAACACCAGAGTAATGCAGTAGTGGAAATGGTGCCTGGGAACATCCAATGTCAGAGATGGTTCTGGAAGTAGCAGGGGAATGTGGCAGGTTGACGTTATTTACCACGCTGCTCAAGCTCAAGTTGAGAACACGGCAACAAGTATGCGTAGGGAGATTTTGGCACAGGATCCACCCAGGCTTCACTATTTCTCCTAATGTGGAAGAGAGAGATTGCCACACACTTCAATACGAAAATACCGAAGTGCATTGATATTAATCGACATTAACTTACCTACCTGAGCTTTATGCGTGTTTAGTATTCGTCATAGAGCCCATAGGCAAACGACGCTTCGAGATGGCGATTCGTTTCAGAATTCCAAATAATTTCGGGTTGTCTAGTCAGCGCTTAAGTCCGAGACCGTTTGCCGTGTCAGTGAGTTTGGTTCATCCCTGGATACTTGAATTGATGTGTTGAGTGAAGGCTTGTGAACCCAAAACAGTCGACATAATTGTGAACGTGACAGAAAGAGAACGGCGGATATCCAATTTGCACATCAACACGGGACGACAAAATAACAATCGCAGTGGTCTAAATCCCCTTTATATTTTTTTCTCAAAAACGGCTCCAACGATTTCGATTTTATTTTTTGTACGAACAGTACCAAACAACCCAAAAGCAACGTAAAATTGTCATTGACGGGAATATGACGAGAGGAGCTCAATAAATTACCAAACATTTGAAAGTAAATCGACTTTAGCGCAGTTTCTTCTTTATAAATCCCGCTCAAAGAGAACCTTCATGAAGAGGGTTTAGTAACGTACATAACATGGTTAGGAATTTAAACCATCGCCATTTCGTAACAAACTCTCAGTTGTTACCCGATAATTCCAAAACAATTACACGATCCTTCTCTGAACAGCAACTACTGTCCGAATTTTTCTGAGAATATCATGAACTGGGAAACTGCGCCAACAAATTTGCTTCAGAATGTTTGATATTTTATGGAGATGCTTTCGTCATTTTCCTAAGGATGAGAGTTTGTCAGAACTGTCACGTTGTTTAGCGCTATTCTTATTAAAAAAACTCAATCAAAATCGTTTCTGAAGTTCTTGAAGAAAAAGTGTGTGTTGTTTTGATCACTATGATAACTACAGTTTAGAACAGAATTTGCCCATACCCTTATCTTGGCGTTGCAGTGTGACCTTCAGGCTGAATATGAAATTTAACTGGAGTTGGTTCAGCCGTTTTCTCTCGATTGCGTTCACACACACACCCTTCCAAATGGTGTTGGACTCGGTAGATTTCGAAACGTCAACATTTGAAAGTAGCTCTAAAGCTATAGCTAAGGGAAGTGAAATCGCCAGTGCATCTTGAAAAGCAAACCTCTCCCTAGGTGGTTAACAAGGCACTTGAGTTGTGTGTGAACGGAATCAGCACACTCACGTAGTTGCAAGTCGACTACACATCTGGCTTCAAATGTGAAGGTAGGCAACTCGCCTCACTCGAGCTCTTGTTTGTTTTCAATCTCCCGTTTTAAACTTGTGTTAAAATGAACAGGAGCTCGAGAGAATCGTTTCGGGTTGCCTAACTCGAACGTTTCAGGCGCAGTGTCGTTATGTTGAAGGTTTGCATAATCAAATTACCTTGAGCCGCGCAAGAATTGCGAGTTCCATTATTGAAAAATCAACATGTAGGTGGTTAACGAGACACAATTTCAATGGCACACCTTCAGTTACGAAGGTAGCCTATCTGGAACCTGAATGGGGGGCGCCACTAGTTTATATGGTTATGCAAATCCACAACTCATATCGTTAGTACTCATGCAGGCTTCTCTTTATTACGGTGCAAGAAAAGTGCGTGTTAGCAGACATTCTTCGATGATATCGCGTTCATATTTCCACTGGATATCTCCTCGTGGAACTTCTTCGTATCCTTATTTCCTTCCCCCTTCCAAACCGTCTGTTCTGGGACTAATGTACTTGAAAGTTGAGTGATGCGTTCAGTTATTTCTACTCTACTTTCTCTCTTCAAACGACCACGTCTTATCAAAGCCTCTGACGTAAAGGATTTGAAGTATAGTCACGCCACCATTTTAGTTGTACGTTTTATTTCAAAAAATTCAAATTATATTATAATATTCGAATATATTATCGTGGAAAGAAGGTTGAAGGACCGAGCACAATAACTCGAAATCTGCTTGGACCCAACTGTGATCCTTCACCTATGAAGAACCTGAGAATGATGTCGACCGCCGAAATTCATTCTGATACTATACTCTGCTTTGCTTCTGCTGAGTAAGGTGATCCGCTCAGTATACTCTTGACAACACTTCATCAGCAGGGAATTCCACCAAAGGTCATGAAATGAGGAGAGGATTCAATGCAGGATGAAAGGGATCTATTTTTTATTGTCCTACTGACTGTGCTGAGCGTAATATTCGAATATAGTACTGCAGAAAGAAGGTTGAACACAATACCAGTACTGAACTTTATTTTAAAACATTTGTTATTAAGGACGATAACTTTGTGGAAGAGCATTACATACTCATTGGGGAATAAACCTTTTTCTTCTTCTATCTCAGTGATTCAGCCCACACTCTTCTAGTTCTGCTTACTATTTGGTCTTTTGTCGCCCATTCCACTCTGATTTGGTATGAGCATTGCAGGCTGAAGTCCTAATGTTTCACAGCTTCCAAAGGAATGAGGGGTATTTCCTGCAAGACTCATCTTTCATGCTTACCCTCGGAGAAGTTACAGCGAAGACCCCAAAAATCGCTCCATTTCAAGTGTGACACTGGGCCAGGACATAATAGGAAGTACCCTCATCTGTACCACACCACCTGCACACATGGAATACACATTCATACACGTTCATTTTGCAGTGTGCCGTGATGAGATCCCCTACCTGCCTTAAGTTATTCCTCTTCATAATCACAAGGCTACGTCTGATTTTGTGTGTTGGTCTTGAGAGGTGAAGCGTTCGGGTGCCTCACTCTCGCAGAGTTCCAGACAGTCTGATGCATTCTCCTGGCATAGCGGCCCTATAGGTACAGTAGACGAACCAAGTCTGGCCAGATGTTCCCCTCTTTTATTCCCATTGATCCCTTAATGCCAATGGAATGTTTGCTAAAGAATCGAGCTGCACCCTGCACTCCCTCGCCAGTTTTAACGTGCAGTAGTTCTTCAGTGCCTTGAAAGACGCTTGACTTTAGCTATTGCCGCCTTGCATTGAATTTGGAGGAGTAGAGGAATGTCAGTTAGTCTGGGGAGGAAGTATTTCAGTCGAGATGTGTGTGCAGTTGTGTGACAGTTCTTCAGTCTTGTGACGTTTGACAGATGGTTAAGGAACATCTTGCATGATGTATACTTTGGTTACATTCTATGGGCAGTGGCCGGAGAGAATGAGACAGATCCGTTAGCCTGGGAGCCAAGGACTAGTTCTGTGCTCGAGAGGTTCTTGGATACGAATAATGTCGAAGGTTCTTTGCTTTGTAATAGTGTCATTCCAAGAAGATAGATCAGCTCCGCTCGATAGCCTCCCCTGGACAGGTGCCCGTGCAACCTCTCTCTCGTATGTTTCATGTCCTGGTTCTTCTTGACAGATATGACGTTCCACAGAGTGTAGCTTGCCATCTTGTTCTATTTCACAAACCTCACAGGGTCCAATCGTGCTCTTAATAGACTTCATACCACAACATAAAAACATAGCAAATGAAATTCTTAAAAGCAAGGACGTAATAAATAAAATTGTTTACTGTGACGAACCTAAATCAATTGATAATTCTTCCAAACGTATTCTTGTTTGAGATAGTGGTCATGGAGCTAAATAGGCGAAGTAGCATACCCCTATCCAAGCATTGGAATAAGCAATAAACGTACTCCTTGCTACATTTCAGGGACCTGGAAAACCTCACTTGCTACCAAAGCAATTGGCATTTTCTAAGTGTGTGTAGAATCGTCTCTTTTTCACTGATGTGGCACAACCTGCCAACTCCTTCAAGATCCACAGCCAACACAACACCTTACACAGCTTTGAAGCCCCAAAGGGAACACTCCAACCAAAGTAGCTATGAAAGGTCGAGTAGTTGATGCTGCTGATGTATCCTAGGTATTTACAGTTGTAGGATGAAAGGACCAAGCGCTCATAACCTTTGTACAGGTTGCCTTATCATAATGACTGTTCTTGAACGTTCATGAGAGACGTACAATCCTCATGAACATTTCTGTCGAACACTTCTTCAAGAAATGACAAGGAGCCACTGGAACGACCAACTGATGATACTGACAATCATCGATTCCTAAGCTGTTAAATCACTAAGCAGGGGCACATACTTAGTCTATTGAACTTCCAGCTGTTACGAGCTCAATTGAGACCTGCGGGGATTGTGGAACAGAATGAGACAGCGGGCTCCGCTCCAGCGAGCATCACATCAGTGAAGTCGAAGTTGAGAGATGAACCATGCATAGGAGGTTACAATGGCAGAGCCTGTAACTGATGTCTTCTTTGAATTATAACTGTTACCAAACAAGGAGCCTTTTGTATTATCTGACCTAAAGGAACAGATTTTTTAACACTTCCAAGCAAAGTTAATAACGCCCGGTTGGATGGTGAGGCTACAATGGAGTGGACACATTATTAGCCCGACGAAGTGTTCCTTGGCACTTCCCAGGCAGCCATGTTATTGTTAGGCAGTAACACACATAGCCTGAACCATTGAGCTCCTTACAGAGCTGATGAAGCCAGTATCTGTTTAGAGCTGAGCTGGACAAGTCCGTTATTCCTCTTGTCATTTTGCTGGGACTCACCCCTGTAATAATGTGTACTGTACCAATTTCAAATGTCCTGGGGCTTCCTTTAGGGTGGAATACCTGGTTTTACTCACCAGAGGATTAACCTTCAGAAATGGGGAACTAGTGTGAAGGGATGTGAACAGCTGCTCCTTAACACTCATAAGAGAGTTATGTCAGTCGATAGTCTTGAAGGTTGTAGTTTCGCTATTATGCAAGAGCCCAGGCACTCGCTCAGCATCCACCAAAATCAAACCTGTAGAGGTTTGGCAGGTTGTGTCCCAGTGGAGAGCTGTTGCTCATGTGCTACCACTCAGAGAAACGACCCTAGAGAATCTGTACGATCTAAGAGGAGTTCTTAATCTAGTCTAACTATTTACTTGGGTGGCAAGTTTCAAAGGAAGAGATCAACTGTGGCCACGTTTCTTTGTCGTAATCCTCTTCGCTAACTGTGCAAAACAGTTTGAGCTTGCTTAGTAGCAGTCAAAGCTGAACAGTTTGGCTGCTCGTACAACAACTGTCGCTCACTATTGTAGGAACTACCTTAGAGCACATGGTTTCTTGTTTCGTCTTCATGGAGGCACAAGACGTGCAGGTTGGACAGTCTTTGAGAGAAAAGAAGTGGAACTGCGCACTTTCTGCCAAGGCATTTACGGATGTTGAGACAAACTTGTACAAATCATGACCCTTTGACCAGGATTCCAATCTCCCTTGCCATTTACATAATGCCGATTCAACTAATGAAGCAAGTTTTCCTTCGGTGGAGAGGTCTACATTGCCAATCACAATTTTCCTCCTCAACCAATTTTTTTTAGGAAAAAAAGAGACTCCTACTGAAGAGGAGAACAGCTGAACAGGATCGTCAGAAAGAACAAAAACCCTATAAATGAATAAGACCTTCCAATACTAAACACAAAATAGGCAATTAAGAAAGAATGGATGCAGCAGCTCACCTGGCTCTCGCTCAAACCGAGAGAGATGATGATATGGTATGGCACAAAAGGATGAATTTCTCCTTCTAATATTCCCAGATTTTCCCTTTTTAAGCTCTGACTTGATACAGACGGCGACAACGAGCTGAATAATGTGGCTGGCGGCTCCTTCGATCGCAGAGTCATGCTTCTCCTTCCCTTGGAATGGCCAGCGCCTTGCTTTGTGCTTTCCGCTGCATCCAGAATTGTGCCTCTACAATACGGAGGTTCATCCAGCATTGGGGAAGCGCCTTTTTTACTCTCCACTGGTATCCACCTCCCACCAGCATTCAATGACAAAGTCAGCAGGTAACAGGCCAGCGATCACTTGGAGTGTTCCAATGGACACTGTCTTGTAGGCCTTGGTGTTCCATAGGACACCAGTCTCCCCGGGATCGGCGCTAGTACTCTCCTTTGATTGACTGTAAGTTGCTGTGACAGTTTGGAGCACTTGTGAGGGGTTTGCCTCTGTTTGGTGGATCGGCTGTGCACAGATCAGCACAATCAGGTCTTTCACATAGGGGTATGGCTCGTAGTCAGTCTCCATAAGGCTCTTGAGGAAAAAAATGGGGCGAAACAGGTACAACAGTTGTTTGGCTGCTCTTCCAACAACCATCACTCTAGCAACTACAGCGCAGCAGGTGATTTCTTGTTTCCTCTATGCACTCTAGTCGCCATGTCCTGTAAAGACATAGTTCATCCAGTGGTCTGGCTCAACCTACTTTCTCCATAGACGTTGACTAGAATTCCCACCTCGTTTGCCATTTATCTAGTGCCCGTTCATCTAGTTCGGCAAGTAGAGAAGTCATTACTGAGCTCAGCCCTTTTCTTCACTCTCCACTTGTCCTCATGCACTCAATGGGCCACTGGCCAGTGATCACTTGGAGAGGTTTATCAACTTCTAGTGTAGTCTACTGAGCTATTTGTATGTTTCAAATTATCCATCAACAACTAAGTGATTTTCAGCATTTAATGTCTAACAGAATCATATTCGTAGAGAAATTGAAATTGAAAAAGAAGTATTTTATTTCCACGGGGGCTATTTGTCACTGACTTGTGATAACTGAATGACAGACGAGTTGATGAATTGCTGAAGTTCCTAGCGCGATTAACGGCTACTTAATCCAATCAAAACTGCTGGTTTCCCGATTAAGCGCTGAAGGTGAGACCCGATGCTTCTACATACCTCACGCCCAGTCCCTCTACTCTCTCACTATTCCCTCCACTTCTCATTCTTGTACCGAGTGGTGGCATTTATCAGAACAGTAATATAGTACAAAACGTTTGTGACATCAGGGAACCTGTTTAGTGTGCAGTACAACAATAGGGGAATTGAATTCAGAGCATTTATTCGATGGAATGCAAATAAACACGAGCTGGTGGCTTCCGACGCTTTAGCCCAGAGGTGTTTTTTCACGTTGGGGACTGTGCAGAGGCTGCTCCTTGCTCTCAGGAGAGGACACCCCCTTCCCTGCCTTGTGTGTGGAAGCTAATGGAGCCCTCTCTGTTTCTACTTGTCGTGCTGTGTACTTACTGATGACAATCTTCAGTTCTGCCTCTTCCTGTTCCTAAAATCTCATTTTTGAATCTCTTCTTTCTTCTTTATTTCAATTAAATTCACCGTTTTACTACGTTTTATTTACAGGATCTCATAAAATGCAAACAGGATCAAATAAACCAACTTTTGAAGGAGAAGCAGTTGGACCGAGCGGCTCTCACCAATGCAGCTCAACAGGCTGACGAGTTGGAAAGGAAATTGGGAATATTGCAAACGGATTACGACAAGGTACAAATTTGAAGCAATTTTGAAGTAATGAGTTGGGCAAATTATTGTGAGTAGGGAGATCGTTCTTGGGATATCTAATTTCCACTTTTTTCTTTTGAATAATGTTTTTAATTGGTCCAAATCCATGAAAATAAAATCCTAGTCATTTGCTGTCTCGAACTGAGCGTACGTTTGAGATGAATGGTTTTCTAGCTCCAGTGATATTTGGTACGTAGCCCCTCATGCAGAAGCTGAGATTGGCGGGTGTTGATTGGGATCAACCACTACCTCTGCTAGTAGAGCTTTCCATTCCACGCTGCATACTAGAACCTAATTGAACAAGTATCCAATTCGTAGGGTTATGTGGCGCTAGTACCTTAGGCATGGCAAAGGTCTGAAACTCATCATGGTCAAGTCAAAAGATTCTGCCCCATCTCACCTGTTATCATGATACAACTACAAAGAATCATTAGGGAGAATTTGGCGAAGAAAACACTAATCATGAAGGGTACTTATTTGCAAAAATGATGGGACCTATAATGCAGAATGGAACAATTAGGCTATGAATCCAACGTAACCTTCAACTGAAAAGACTGATAGACATGCTATCCAGTCACAACACGGTCGAAAAGATTCTCAATAATATCAATCCCTCAGCGCAGTGTCTGTTTGGAGAAATAGAGGCAGTGAAACAGTTCTTGTGTGAGGGCCTGTACGCCCAAAACTGGCGACTCTGTGCGCTGGTGTTGTTGATAAATGGCCGCTCCTGGCGGGTTGGACAAATTATTATTAATCCTAGTGATTATTTGGTTGTGGACTGTATAGGCTCGATACACTGTGTTCGAAATAATACAAGCACTACTCACCGATGCGGACGTTCTAGGAGCGTGTCCCTGGCCAGGGATGTGGAGCCCAGTAATGGTCGATGCTGGCTACTCCGAACACTGTTAGTGAGCGTAATGAATTTCACTGAGTACGAAATAAAAATGATACTTCAAGAAAAATAAATTAAAACTCACAAGCGGGCGAACGAATGAGCGGTCGGGCAAGGCTTCGAACGCTAACTAAACAATACCACTACCACTGCTCATGTTCAGATTAGAGCCCGACAGTTCATTCGCTTGATCTTGAAACATTGAACCAGCGTTGTTCCAGAATCGACAAACTGAGCGAACGGACGATATAACGTACAAACATAGGAGGGCTAGAATGAAGGTTGATCATAAAGCGTATTAAGAGGGCTGGGAAATGTGAGTACTCGTTGTAAGAAACTGATTCCTGGAAGCTTTGGGCAGTTGGGGAATGGGCCTGTAATGGCTCAGAGTTCAGGCGGTGCCCCTTCAGCTTCAGTTGGTGTTCTTTTATCTTCTTCTTCTGAAGCCTTCATTGAATGTGAGTGTCGACGTATGCAGTGGAAATGGGTAGAGCATACTTGTAGAAAACCACGATACCATAGAGAATACAATCCCCAAGGAGAGGGAAGAAGGTACAAGGAGATACTGTTCAAGCTAGCAGGGAAGGTACTAGGTCGTAGAAGGAAGCAAGGAAGGACTGAGCACCCTCGTGTATGCCCTATGCTCCAGTGCTAACGGGAGTAACGTATTGTGAAGGGAACTGATCAGGTGGCTGAGCCTAACCAGGAGCTGCTACGCCTTGCCACCAAGGTCCTTATGGCAGTGACGTGTGCCATTACATCTCAGCCCTTTTGAGCCTGTCATGAGAGGCCTTTCTACACATCAGTTGAAACTTATTCTGACTGGTACGATGTGCATTATTTGAAGCACTCACCCTCGTGCCCAGCCACAGAATTACTAAAGCTAGGCGTTCACACTTCCCCGCAACTCTGTGATGGTTCAATGCACTACTCTCCTCTTACTTAATACTACTAACCCTCAACCTCCCACTGTCAGCTATTTGCTGCCCAATTCACCTCCTCTATTCCCGATAATCAGTACTTGCGTTTCTGTGTACGACGACAGTCCTCTTAATTAATTTCCCTAATTTTCCAGTTATGCGCCACAATGACGGAACTTCAAGTGAGACACGACATCGCATCGATGGAAACAGTCGATTTGAAGAGCCAGAATTCGACGCTTTCTTCGAAACTCGGCGAAGCTCAAGCTCAGCTGGAGGACTTTCAATTTAGGGCTGAAGAAGCAACGATATTCAAATCGGACATTCAGGTATTTGCTACGTACTGAATAGCTTAAAGGACTCGGATTTCCTTCTAATTACTAGCTCGTCAGAAGTTATCTGACAAATAAAACTGCTGCGATCGAATGAAGGTATGTCTCAGTACAGTAAACAATAGAGATGGGGGTCCCGTGGACTAATAGTTGGGAACGCCTTCTCAGGAACTAAGGGGAGGACTTTTAGGGACATAATATACACTCATTTTCACGTACAGAACATACCATGGTGCCCCTTCTTTGAAATTTAGACTGCAGAGCACATCTCTGGCAAGTTCGGGGATAGAATTCTCCTGTTGGGCCCACAGCGTGACATTATTGACATTAAGAGGCTTACAGTACACGAAATCAACGTATCCAACTTATTTCAGAGATTTGCATTATACAACTCATAATGAACGTTTTGGGAGTCTGCAGCTTTCAGAATGAGGAGGCGAGAAAATTAGTATGAGCGTTCTGAGGTGGCTGATAGCGTTTGTCCAGCTCACCACAATTCTCGCCAGTCGACCGTGGATGAATAGGATGCAAGAGGACATCCTCTTCAAGAGGACATGACGCGTATGAGTTTTTCCCCACACTCGTGAATGTCTTAGGTGAAAGCAGGTTGAGCCAGTTCCTTGCAGTATGTGGCAATGTCAATCTGGAAAGTAACCTGTAAGTGGTGAGGTATCTCGGCATCACTGTGGATACCGAGCTGAGCTTCTCGGCGCAGGTTCAGGCACGCTCTGTGGTGAGCAATCTGGGCTGGTTGATGAGCAATACGGTGTGTCCGCATGTTTGTCCTGTGGGTGGTGGAGGGGATGCTGTTGTACAGAGCAGAGTTGTGAGCTGATGCCCTCCAAGTACAGCTGTGGTGCAAAGGAGAGGAGCGTGTTCCTACTGCACAGTCTCAAAGCCTGCCATTTTGGTGGTGGCTGGTGTCGCACCCATCGACCTGATAGTGGAGCGTCAAAGGCTACTCGTGATAAAGGCCAAGGATGTGACCACAAAGGTAAAAAGAGAGGAGCGCCTTTGAATGCTCCAAGGATGGCAGGGCAGATGAGAGACAGTAACCCGAGGGAGATGGACAGCCACTGTCATCCCACAAGTCCACCTGGGTGGAAAGAACGCACAGTTAGGTAAATTTTTACCTCACCCAGTTCTTGACGGGGCACAGGAACTTCAGGAGTTACCTTCATATCTCTTCTGCAGGTACTGTGGACACGCAGAGCGGAACGTGGAGCACACGTTCTTGGACTGTCCCAGGTGCCTGTGGGAGTCAGTTGGGGAGCTTCTGCCGTCCGCAGTTGTCGGTAGGATGTTGAAGAACGAGTTAAGGTGGGAAGCCTGGACAAATTCGTTCGGGTCGTGCTCCATCAGAAGAGGATGGAGGAGTCAGATGATTGTTGGCATCTTTCCAAAGAAGGGTAGGGCGCCCTCGTGGGCCAGAAGACTTGGCTCCACCCTCAAGAAATACTGCGTAGGTGATGCCAGGGTGGACTCTGGTGGGAGGGAACAAACCCTTCCGGTTTTGACTTCTTCTAAGCAAGCTGTTTTGCCCAGTTAGTGAAAAGGTTATGAAAAAGAAAACATGAGTTGATCTTTTCTTTGAAAACTTGCCACCTATGTAAACAGGTCAGGTGGGAAACTAGATTAAGAACTAGATGTTGAGGACTCCCAAGGGCAATACCTCCGTGTCGTGACAGGCAACACCTGTCCACCTGGAGACTGGCTAAATGACAACCTGCTACACCTCCACAGGTTTGGCTGAGTGAATACCTGGGCTCTTGGAGAATAGCGAATCTGCATGCTCCTTGCCCTTCAACTGTCCATGAGTGTTAAGGAACAGTCATTTTCATAAAGAGTTGTCGTAACTAAATGTTTTATTGCTTTGTCTGAACCTCAAGAAACCACCACCTGCACAAGAGCATACTATGAAGGGGATAAACGTTCGTTATTGTGAGCAACACTTCAACTGAGAGTATCGTCTCTGATTGTAGTGCGAGTTGGGTTGAGTGGCCTCAGACACTGGGTGAATAAAATCCCTACACGAGGTCTGTGTGAATGAGGGAGATATTAGGACATTGGAAATTCAAGAAATGACCACACACTGACTTGCCTTATGAGACGCTTTCATTTATTCTGACTCTGTCTTTGATGTACAGCTACGGTCTCATACTATTTACTACTAAACTCACTGAATTTACTTTTCCCTATCAACTTCGCCTAAATCCGTTTTGTTCGGCTCGTTTCAGGTCGCCAATCAGAAAAACGAAGAAAAGATTAAAGAGCTGGAGCAATTGCTCCTCATCGAGCAAACTAAAAATGAATCTCTCTGCGACAACTTGGGGCACATTCAAGAAGCGACGGTGAAAATCGAATCGCTTCGAGCCGAAGTCAAGTCCGTCAAACTCGCGAAAGACGAAATGGAAAAAGTGTTGAAACAAGAGTTGATTGAGACAATCGAGCGAGCGAATCGAATGGAAGAAGCCTACAACCAAGCACAAGACGAATTGACTAAAACGCTGTCGAACGCAGAGTCCGACAAATCCAAATCGACGGAGACGGCCATCAGAGAAGTTGACAACTTGAAAGCGACTATCGATGAATTATCCAAACTAAATAATAAACACAAAGAAGAAATAACCAAATTGGAGGTAACGAAATCAGATTTGCTGAAAGCCGTCGAAACCAAAAACGTTCAAATTACAGGTTTGACCGAAGAGATGAACCAAAACCGAACAGTTTTAAGTGAAGTCGAAAAAAAGAGGAATGAGCTTACGTTGCAGTTGGAATGCAGTTTAAAAGAAGTCACGGACCTTCGAGTTGAATTCGAAACGGCTCTTTGTCAGTTGACTGAAGCGAAGGCTGCTCTCAACACGTTAACAGAGGAGCTTCACGAGTCCCAACGATCTTCGACCGACAGGTTGAAACAAGTCGAAGAATTGAAGGCACAACTTGAAATCAACCAGTCGTCATTGGCCCAACAAACTCAACTACTAAGTCAAACCGCTGAAACGGAAAAGTCCCGTTTAAAAAGCGACTTGGACGAAATGGTTGACAAATTGAAAAACAAAGATCTCGAATTGGGAAAACTCCTCTCCTCGAATTCCGCGCTCGAAGAAAATTTGTCGTCCCTGAAACGAGAAACTGATCTTTTGAACGAGTCCAAAGCCGGTCATGTTGAGCGAATCGAAATACTGGAAAGCGCCCTTCGCGACAAAGAGAATGAACTTTTAAACGCGCAACAAAACGCCGCTTCGGGAGAAGTAAATTCGAGTCGGGCAATCGACGATTTGAAAGCTCAAGTTGATCGCTTGACCACTTCCATCGCCGAAGGACAAACGGCATTGTCGGCCGCGGAAAAAGAACGCGTCGAATCGTTGGCTCGGAAAAATGAAGAAATTCAAAAATTGGAAGGGAAATTCGAGTCTTTGGAGTTGACGAACGCGACGTTAAACTCAGATAAGACGCGTCTGGAGTCTGAATTGAATGAGATGAAACGTTTGTTGGCGGATCAAACTGAAGCTGTGAACGATCTTCGTGCTCAAATATCGATTAAAGAAAAAGACATCGCTAGTAAAGTCGAGGAAGCACAAACGGCCAGTAAATTAAATCGAGGTAATACAACTGTTCTTGCATTCAACTTTTTACTTTCCGCTGCCCAAAGGGAAAGTATAGTAATCGTGTCAAAAAAAATTTGGGTTTTCTTCAGATCTTCACGTTTTGAGGCCTACTGAGTCTAAAAAACCTTATTTCGGCGCGTGTGTGTGTGTCTGTAATTCGATTTGTGGGAGAACGGCTGATCCGACTGAGTTGGTTCTTTTTTAGTTTTGTTTGTTATTTTTTGTAGGTCGCCGAAATAAGGTTATGGGCGATTTCGATCGATGTGAAGGGGGGATAGGGGACGAAAATGTACCAAAAAATATCTGGTGCATAGCAACACAACTTTCCGCCACCCCTGTAAGTTCGAACACCAGCTACATATGCGGGCGCTATATCTTCCTTCAACGCATTTCTACAGAAACATTTATGGAGAACAAAATGTAGGGACTAGTTAGCTGAGAGTACTCCGTAAGTTTGATCGAAATCGTTTTTGAGAAAATTGGAATACCGATAAATTAATATTCGACGAATCTCCTTTTCTGTGTTAACTTGGCTTATATCTCCGTTCAACGTATATATACAGAAATAATTATACGGAACGAAATGTTGGTATGGGTGACTAAAAGACACTCCATTAGGATTTATCACATCTGGTGAAGAAGTTACCCTGGAATTTACGGAAATGTTCGAAAAAACATTATTTTCGACACATTTTCATTTGTATCTCTGCTCAATGGACTGTCAGAGGAACATTTATTCAGAACAATACGTAGGTATTAACTATTTGAAAACACCCTGTGAGTTTGGTGAAAATCGCTGAAGCCGTTTAGCCAAAAAGCGTTAAAAAACCTATTTTTGCTTCATAGGCCTATATCTCCGTTCACGGAGTTTCATGGAGATAGGTATGGAGAAGAAAAGTTAGGTATTAATTAGTAGAAGATAATTTGAAAGTTTAATCAAAATCGTTAGAGCCGTTTTCGAGCAAAATGCGAAAATACGGTGAACGGAGATACAGGCCTATGAAGCCAAAATAGGTTTTTTACGTTTTTTGACAAAACGGCTTCAACGATTTTCACCAAACTCTCAGGATGTTTTCGAATAGTTAATACCTACATACTGTTCTCAATAAATGTTCTTCTGACAGTCCATTGAACAGAGATACAAATGAGAAGGCATATGTTTTACTCTAGGTTTTTGACAGGCTCTTGCTAAAGTACGCAATGACTGTTTCATCCCGTTGTGGGGCTGTGATCGGACTGCCCCAATGAAAACATCGCTAGCAACGGCATCCAGGATGAATGGTTCTCCAGCTTGAACGTGACCTAATACTGGTGCTTGCTGCAGCTTCATTTTAAGGGTATCAAATGCTATCTGGCACTATTGTGGTCACGTGAAGTCCTTATCGTTCTCTGCGCGATAAAATGGCTTCATTAATTCAGGCAAGTGATGAACGAACTGTCGGTAATATGAGCACAGACCCAAAAAGGAACGAATCTCTGCCGTAGATACTGTAGTGGGCCAAGTTTGATGTCGGGTTGCATTATACGAGGTACGTCCAGAAAGTAAGAGTACTAGATTTTTCTACTTAAAAAAAAAATTGTGTTTGAAAAAAAATTACGGGGTTTTGAGGGTCAACATCTCACTTAGTTTTCTAGCCTTACCGATCTATGCAAGTTTTGAGCCTCGGCACAAGCTTTTTGAAACCTTCTTCGAAGAATTCTCCCGCCAACTCTTTCTGCCCACTCAGGACCTCTTTCTTCACATCATCGTCGGTTGAAAAGAGTTTGCCACTCATGTGAGTCTTCAGAGAGGTGAAAAGATGAAAATCGGAAGAAGCAAAATGGCTTTAACGATTTTCACCGAAACTCTCAGGATGTTTTCGAATAGTTAATACCTACGTATTGTTCTTAATAAATGTTCCTCTGACAGTCCATTGAGCAGAGATACAAATGAAAATGTATCGAACATAACGTTTTTTCAAACTATTTCGTAAATTCCATGCTAACTACCTCACCAGATGTCATCAATCTTACAGATTGTCTTTCAGTCACCCAAACCCACATTTTGTTGCCCGTAATTATTTATGTATAGGTATGTTGGACGGAAATATAAGCCAAGTTAACTCAGAAAAGGAGATTTGTCGAATATTAATTTGTCGGTATTCCAATTTTCTCAAAAACGGCTCTAATGATTTCGATCAAGCTTACGGAGTACTCTCAGCTAACTAGTACGTACATTTTGTTCTCCATTAATTTTTCTGTAGAAATACGTTGAGTGAAGATATAGCCATATGTAGCTGGTGTTCGAACTTACAGGGGTGGCGGAAAGTTGTGTCTTTGCTACACACCGCTCGTTAGCCTAGTAATGGGGTTCTTTTGACCAGGAGGTAGTACAATCTAAGTTTTCAACCTTCTGCTCACTCAGTCTTTTACTTTTTTGGGCTTGAGGGCACGTGGGACTAAGAACTGTTGTGACGATGTCCCTTATGTAATATAACACTTGTACTTTCGCCGCAGACTCTGCTATGATTTGGGGCTCAAAGAACCCTTGAGAAAAGAGCTTTAACAGATCACTCGTGCTCTGCTGTTTCGTTCTCGTCTCACAATCTGCCTTCAACTGCCCATCTCGTTAAAGTGGTGTCTAAGTGGGCCGTGCCCAGCGAGGAGGCTAGTAAGGACTATTAGTTCCCGTCTGGTAGGTTTTAATATTGCCTTTGCCTTTGAGCAGGAAGGTGGAATGAGCCTTTTCACCTGTCTTCGATGCGCTGCCAATGCCAATGCGAAACTCAAGAAAAGGATGGGCTTGAGGAGTAGGACCTACAGATCGAAGACAGTTATTGAATGCAGTTACATCCCAACAATAGATTCGTTACCTGGCCAGTTTGACAACTGCTATGCAGTCTTCTTACTCTCTCACTCTGGTACCACAGCTGAGCTCTTCACTCCAAGCCCCAAACAGAGTGGCTGTCACTGAGCCAGTGTTCCTACTTTATCTCCCTGGAAATCCGCAGTCATTACTGTACGCATGCTGTGGGATAATCTAGTACTGGCGAAATAAGCTACAGACGAATTCACCATTACCAAAGGGCACCCAGCCCCTTTCTCACTGCAGCCACTCTTAGGTCTAATGCGACAATCTCCCTTACCTAATAAAATACAAGTCTTAGTTCTCGTCTGGTGTGTGTAAGTGTTGGCTTTGCCCTTGAACAGGAAGGCACAACGAGCCTTGTCGCCTATCTTGGGCTTTGCTAGCCATGCCAATGGACGAGTTTTTTCTGTGTCACCTGCCAATGTAGGTGCCTTTGTCCATCCTATGTGAGGATGCCCTCTTTTCACTAGGCAGTTTGCCTTTTCATTGCCTTCGTGCTCTAATAAGGGAAAGCCTATAGTGTATGAGGTGTCTTGTGGCGTTGTACCACAAAACTTCGTGTCTGGGCCCAATGTACTTAATCAGACAAGAACTCACTAAACTCACCTCAGATATCAAATAAATAAATAACTCCTCTTGAGGAGAAAATAAGGAAATGGAACTAACAAAGACCCACTTTGAATTTAATCAAATAAATAGAAACGAAATAAATGAATCCAACTCTTTTCAATATTTTATTAAAGTAACCTAATTTGTCTGAATCATTATGAAAGACAATATCGGGGCAAGGGGGTTAGTAAACAAGCGGTTTGTTCACCTTCATCGAATGATATTCAATTGCGATTGGAAAAAATTGAACTTAAAACTCTGGCAGACACAAGAGAGGCTCGATTAATACGTCGCAGGCCGTGTGAAGAATCCGAATGAGAATAAGGAACTCGAAGCCTCGCAAATATAATTGCTCGCTCTTCCTGCCCTTTTCTGCGTGTGGCAGAGCCGACAGCAATAGAGGTTATATCCTTCAGAAATGAGCACTGAGTTGTTTGAGCACCTGAAGATATTGCCATGTCAGCCTAGGTATGAGTGTGTTGACTGAGACGGGTCCCCTTGAGTCTTTTTGCCTGGATCTCTTGCAGGCAGATATTTATGGCTACAATTTCTCCTTCATATATCGTGGCTCGACAAGGCTGAAATGGGGTCCCCTTAATGAGCCCCTGGGAAAAGTGTTTGAAGCATTTGAATTAAACTTTGGTATATAAATGGGCACTGCCCAGTGAGAAAGTTATTTCTCGTCTGATGAGTGTAAACACTGCCTTCCCCCCTTGAACAGGAAGGCGCAATGAGCCTTTTCGCCTGTCTTACTCGTAGCGCTTCATGTCAATGGGCGTGTTTTTTCTGTCTCACTGGGTCACTTGCACTGAAATCTACAAATTAGGAGAGTGAATGTTGCTAAGCACTAATGGATAAAGGTCTTTGAATTGGTGGAGGGGACTGGTAGATTCTGGTATCTCTTTTAAAGAAGCCAAGGCAACTCCCACTGGCTCTGGGAAGATGGGAAGTGGGTCTTAGATGGCCACGATTTTGGTCATTGTTCCCTCGGCCTTGTGTGCCCTGTTATCCTCTATCTTCTGGGTCACCTGCAGATTTAGGTCCTATGTGAGACTCAGGCCCAATCGGTAGGGACGGTGTGCTCCTTTACGCAAGGCCATTGGCCGTTTCAATGCCCTCGTGGATCTGAAGGTGTAGACTGAGATGGTCTTCAACGCAACCTGGCAGTCCGTGAATACATAAATCCTCTTACCCTAGAGTCCTTAAGCCAGGATCTCTTATGCTTAGACGCTTACGGCTAGAATTACTGTGCCCTACTCTCCCAGCAGCATGACAAGGCTGGTATTGTCGTGTGATGTCAGTGTAAATTAAGATGGGAACCCCAAAAAATACATTTCTACTTGACTTGTCGAATTTCGTGGTTGCAGAGCTACAAGAAGGGAACGCCGCACTCGAGAGTTCACTGGGCGCCTCAAAAACGCAACTTCAAAAATTGGAATTGGAGCTCGGGGACAGTCAACGGCAACTCGCAGATGCGACAAATCGCTGTCAGGAGCTTCTTACGCAGAAGGGAAAATTGGTTAGAGCCTCATTCGTTTTAATTTTACGTTACTAGCTGCAACACAGTTATAACTGTTTTTATAGTGGACATTTTGAAAATCTTCTGCTGAAGTATGATTGTACTGGCTTGAAGTGTGAGCCTTTAGTTTTGACAGAAGACCTCAAAAGCAGTTAGCGTGACACAAGGAGGCGTGTGGAGTGCTTTCCTTCATACATATTACACCAAATCCACCCATTTTGCAGACGACGCTGCAGCCCTTGTGAAAGGCCCTGGCACCACGACCAGTGCAAAATGAAGTGTAAAAGTCAATCCTGCAAAACCTCCTTTGGTGTGCTTCACCTACAAGCTCGAAATTACACGGCATATTGTTTCACACGGAGCACCTATCCCAGAAGTAGACTCAGTCAAGTATCTTGGACGGGAAATTGATACGGTACACACATATTTCGAATTTTCTGAAAAACCTGCGGTTCCAACTGAAGCAGCTCAAACATCTTCTTCACGCGTCCTCTAAATTACCCAAATAGCCCCATATGGCTGTACGAGGGAGAATTCTAGGGAGCAGCCAGTTCATCGAATTCAATTCTTTCAAAACAGAATCTTTCGCACAATCACTGGTGCTCCTTGGTTCGTTCGAAATTCCATTTTACGCTCTCACCTAAATATTCTTCAAATCACAGAGGACATTCTGAAACAATTTACCACCCTACACGAAGTATTAATCTCACACACCAATCCCTTACTACAACAATTAGCCACAAACCCAACCCATAACAGCCCTGACCTGGTCGTCGACTCAAGAGAAAACGTTCCACTGATTTAGGGCCGTTTTCACCAATTGCGTGGATCCCGTTTAGACTCGATTAACAATACCTAACCGCCTCCCGCCACAAAAACGGGTTTCGGGCTCTTACCTTTCTTTATCATATCCAGATATTTGTCTGCCATTACCATGCTCTGTCGAGCATTATCCTCTATTATTGTAATAACTTGCACATGTTTTGGAATAATAATAATGCTTGCATATGTTTTGGAATAATAAGTTGCTTGCCGCTTCAATGATAATCTCACATGTTAGGTTATTGTCATCTCACCAGGCACCTCAGATGGAAATGAGAGCGTTCTGACGATTTCAAGATGTATGAATTTTAATTACAAAAGTATTACAATCGCCAAAACAAGTTGTTGTTCCCGTAAAATGAGTGTGCATTTTAGAAAATACTCAAGACATCATATCACCGTCAGAAAACCCAAACGTAAATGACTTACCTGAGCGGATTTAAAAGCAGATAGGTAGGAAATGTTAAATAATAACGCACGTTAGTGTATTAAACCACTTTTATTAAACACGATAATTCTCCCTTGCTCGTAAAAGTTGTAATCTCACAATTTCGGCTTTTATTATTTCTCGCTCAGCTCTCATTTTCTCGTACCACTTTCGATTTTTCCTGCTCACACAACGCATTCTCCCGGACTAATTTGGCTTTTTCCTGCAGCTCTTGCAGTTGGAGTACGCGTATTGGCATTTTGGTTTATTATTCATTCTGAATAATAACCCTATGTTTTCGGTCACGAAAAATTTTTTACAACCCCCCTCAAAATTTGATACATTACGTTTCAAGACATGGGGATTCCAAATCTGCAATGTTCGTCTGCCGTCCCCCGTCCGGGCCGTTTTGTGCCTTTAACGTGGTCTAAAAAATTCGTTCTTTCGCACAAAAATCCCATTTGGTATGTAGTTGTGCCCGCCATCTCGGCAATCCGATCGGACGAAGCCCATGGTTGTTATGTACAAAAAATGGTTAAAAAAATTAACGAAACGCAGTACAACGCGGGAACTACAGTGGAAGTCAACATTTCGTCGTTAGTACTCCCTCCCTCGCTCCCTCCTGTTGCATCAAACTCAATTGCCGCCCGCTCGACTCAATGGGTTGGCTGGAAGCCCCCCCGACTCTTTTTTTTTGCTTCCTCTAGGAAGCGCTCGTGTTTCGTATTTAACCTTTGGCATTACGATTTGTCTCTTTATTGTCCGATTGCCTTGTTCTCGTCTTCACCTCCACAAATGACTGTTTCGCTCTGTCTCAACTATTTCTGTTAGCAAAATATCTGTTATCTTCGCAGCGCAATCACGGCTATCCTAACCGCATCCCACAATGATTGCGGCTAAAGTGGTGGGAAACAAACAGGCTAGCCTTGATTTGCTACCAGTCGAATCACACGTTTTGGTG
Organism: Pachypeltis micranthus; assembly: GCA_020466155.1. Taxonomy (NCBI): domain Eukaryota; kingdom Metazoa; phylum Arthropoda; class Insecta; order Hemiptera; family Miridae; genus Pachypeltis; species Pachypeltis micranthus. The sequence goes on from CM035769.1 coordinate 50,807,695, forward strand.
AAAACACTACAAACAGAAGCATTTGATGATCTACCAGTGGATAGATACCTCATTCACGTTCTACGTCATTTATTTTTATATTTACAAACCTTGTGCTCTGCTACAATGTATTTTTCAATACAATAAAGTATTAATTTGTTAGGAAAAAAAACACAGTTATACCGCTCTTAAATATAAAGTATTTCCGGATATTCGGTGAATTTACTTATCGTCACCAAACGCCAACGCATCACACTACCTTCCTCAGCCCTCAGCGCATTCAGCAATTTTTGTCACTCTAGCTACTAATAAAATACGTTTTTCGTTTAGTTTATGTGCCCGAAGAATTGGCACAGGGGGCTGCGGTTACGGAATGTATCGAATTGCTTGTTGAGTGATTCGTGTGACTGTCAACGTGATATTTTTTGAGGATCGTGCTCAACGTTTTGGAATTATCGTGAAAACCCTGCAAATTATTACACAACGGTTTATTATTCTCATGAACAGCTTGACTTAGTATTACTGCTCCTAGACCCATCCCATTCGATTCAGCATCGAAAAATACTAGTAAACCATACGAAACATGACCTGACTACAGTGGAACTACGGAAACTAAATATTCCCCAGGATGTCCGACTCAGCAAATCAAAATCTGGCTCTGCCTCAAGGTCCAGCCTGAACAATACAAGAGGTATGAGTGATGCCAGGAGGGTCTGATGTTCCTAGACAAGCCAGAAGAAATGTCACCGTCGAGGTCAAACTGTCCTTGCTGTGTGAGGCGACCAGGATATACTGAATGAGGAAGGATAAGTATTTGTGCATGTCCATTTTGATATGGGCCACAAAGAGACCTGGACGTGCATCTGTACAGAACAGCGGGTAGTCCAATAACCTACCTATACGATAAGGTTTCAATATCCTTCATGAGATAATTAGGAGCAACCACACAAACTCCAGAATGTCACTTATTACCATTTCTCACTGTTTTTGGTTTATTATTCATTCTGAATAATAACCCTATGTTTTCGGTCAGGAAAATTTTTTTACAACCGCTCCTCAGAATTTGATTACGTTTCAAGACACGGGGATTCCAAATCTGCAATGTCCGTCCGCCGTCCTCCGTTTGGGCCATTTAGTGCCTTTAACGTGGTCTAAAAAATTCTTTCTTTCCCGCACAAAAATCCCATTTGGTATCTAGTTGTGCCCGCCATTTCGGCAATCCGATCGGACGAAGCTCATGGTTGTTATGTACAAAAAATGGTAAAAAAAATTAACAAAACGCCGTACAATTCGAAAATACGCTGTGTTTCGTATCATTTTCAAGGTATTTTTACATCCTGGGTCGAATGGAATGAGTATCAGACGTGTACAACTGCGTATAGTGAAATTACTGTAATTATAGTGAGCCTAAGTCAACTAATTGAAAGAACTGGTGGGACAATTACTACAGCAAAAGTAATCGTGTCATCATTTGTACTCCCTCCCTCCCATCTCATCAAAACCACCCACCCGCTCGACTCGCAACGTCGTGCCAATTGCCTACAGGCGCTTACGGGACACAGTTCTTCAGGCTAGTTACTCTGCTCCCCTTCTTTGGAGTTTTTCGATTATAGCCTGATCCATGGGGGTTTTGCAGTGCCCAACCTAAGAAAAAATCCGTCCATTTGGTTGTACGCACTGCCAGTCTATGGAACGTGTTCCAAGTCAGTGTTCCGACAATTGGAACAGCACCAGAACCGTACATCACAACGTAAAGTTCTCAATACTCCCCCATGTGTTCGAAACCACACAGTCTACAAGGATTTCGGTCTGAGCACCCCCTCTGAAACCCTCCGGGAAGCTATAAGTTATTTCTTCACGTCCAATGTTATCCATAGCAATCCCGCTGCAAGCAATGGCTTCAACCCTCCACTAGGAGGGAGACTACGTACTCCTAGACATATTCAGGATTTCTTAGATCTATGAAGTGAGGCAAGCAGCAAACCCATCATTGAAAACTGTTCGACGTGAATCACCTACACCCGATGTGTGGGAATGAGGTGTTACAAACTAATAAGGTATAGAACAATGACGTTAAAATCACTCTTCATAAAGATATATTACTCATATGTAATAGTCTAAATAAAATTTTTTTAAAAGCGTTAGAAAAAATGTAACGCACATAAACAGTGACATCCACTCAAAATAAATTAGATGCATTCCTAATAAATGATATTCACACCCCAGGGAGAGTACTTGGATATTCCTCCCCCCGTTCACTACCTACTTATTAGACTGAAAATTTTTCTGTGAATACAAGTATCCTTTCCTCGAATTTACTGATTGCTCTCGTCATATTTCCGCTCATCAGGAGATATTATGGTACTGTCGTGTTTGGATTAATTTTTACAAACCAGCGTGTACTGTTTTATTTCAACTCACTTCTTTTGCGTTTTGCAGGAGGCGGATTTGACTGAAGTGATGACGAACAGTTCGACATCTTCGACGCAACTCAGTAAATTGCACGCGGAACTTTCGGAAAAATCGAAAGAGCTCGACGCCCTCAAAGTTTCATCTTCCGAAGCCGCTCGGCTCCAGAAAAATCGAGAACAGGAGCTCACTCAACTCCTCGAAAACGTCCAAACGGTCAAAGCCGAGCTCGAGAAGGACCTAGAAAGCAGTCAAGAGTCCAACAGACACCTGAACTCTCTCATCCAGGACAACTACAAAGCTGAAATCTCCGAACTCACCGCTCGTCTTCAAGAGTCGAATAGCAGCAACGAGCGCTCGAAAAAGGAAAAAGACCTACTGAACGAGCAAGTCGTTCAATTGGAAAAGTCGCTCAAAGAGTTGAGCTCCAAATTTGAAGAGTCCGAAAGAGTCGGGCGGGATTTGATGAAAACGAACGAAGAGGCCAAAAAAGAAGTCGAACATTTTCAAACAGAAAAGTCGGCCAAAGCGAAAGAATTTGATTCGCTAACGTCCCAAATGTCTTCTTTACAATCCGACGTTCACTCGCTTTCGAAAGAGAAATCTCAACTCCTCGACCAGTTGACGGTTCTTCAAACCACCAACGACGATATTTGCCGGCAATTGGCTCAATTGAATGACGAAAAACAAGTTTTATTGTCTCAGTCGGACAGCGCGAAGACTTCGAGCGCCAACGAATTGTCCAATTTGGAAAAAATAATCGAAGAAAAGGAGTCGATTAACAGAAACCAGTCGACGGCTTTCGAAAAGCTCAAAGCTGAATTTGAATCGACCAAAACTCTTTATCAAAGCGTCTGCGAGCAAAACGACTTCAACAAACAGAACCTCGATGAGCTGCGCAGTTCAATTCAAAGTAAGTGAAAGAGATGACTTCACAGTGTCAGCAGGATGTCTTCCAAAAGTCCATCAAAACAGAGGACGCCATTCACATCTCTCCTTGCCTGTTTTCCCTCTGACGGTCCATTATTCCTTTTCCTGCACAGATGCTGATGCTGCTGCTACAGTAACTGATTTCATTGACCACTTCATACTATTACAAGTTATCTCTTCAATAATGAGAGAACAAGAGAGAGAGAGAGTGGGAGACGCAGAACGAGAGAGAGATTAATTGAAATGTTTATATTTATTTACCTGGGAGAATTAGGGCCTCAAGGCCTTCTCTTCCATTCTCCCAGGAGACACTCAACAGAACAACAGAACAGAACAAAAAATTCAAGTTGAAAGAAAAAGAAACGACAAATACGAGTATATGTGTTCTAACTCCATACGAATGTGGTTAGCTACCACCTAACCACAGCCTTGCGTGTGCAAAAACAATATCTCACCTATTCTCACCCTTACGCCAGTATAAGGTATAACGTCGTAGGATCAATTAGGACGCGCTTCCTACTCTATGAACTGTCTCGAAGGAGTAACTTAATACGTGCATCACGAGATGTTACTCCTCAGAGCCAGCCCTCAGAAAGGCAACCATTTTACTGCGCGCCATCCTGTTTATGGTTGCATGTAGTCCCCGGGATAATGACGCACTTAAGGCCTGATTGAGTTTCTATCCAGCGTCCCCGGTGAAATAGAATCCACGGCCCGCTAACTGGACTTCTGTGGGGAGGAGATGAACACATCAAAACTCGACTTTAAGTGACACTGATGCGCAGAGGTAAGTAGCTCTTATTTGTTCCTAGCTGAACGGGGACTCTGAATAAAGGAATGACCACCTCCAGTTAAGGAGCGAGCAGGGGTTTGTGAGCCCTTTGCTACTCCCTTGGCCTCTGCGCGCTGGGCGTACGTTTTATTGAGAATTGATTAAGAAAGTTGTGTGAGGGAGCCACAATATAAATGGCTGTGAGGCCTCTCTTCCATTCCCCCATGGTACAGGTTTCACAATCATCCTCTATATAACTATCCAAAACAAATCTATATATGTATATTCACATTTACTCTCCTCATTGCACAATATTCACAATTCTATACCATTCGCTAACATGCTGTTAGTATTGTGAGGAAAACATTACAAATAACACGTCCATGACAAATAAGTTGCATTTTACCTTCCGTAGCCTCCCACTTGCTAGTTCATCCTTGAATCTTCTTGGGAAATCTCCAGAAAGACACTTGAGTGGGTAGTGTTGGATTCTTACCAACTAAAACCCCTCCCCCTTTGGTTGCCAACCCGGAGGTTCTAAACCAAATGTGACCAAGTCCGAGGCGCTGGGGGCGTACTGTGCTAGGCAGCTGATTAATGGGTTAGGGTGGCCCGCCGCCGAGTTGTGGAGGTTTAGGGCGTAGGTAGTCGCTGCCCCACTGAGGGAAGGGAGGCAGGTTCCCTTGTGGAGTTGGAGGTTCCTGACGTGCCAGGGGGAGTGGAGTACCCCTCCCTGCTGCGCCCTCCAGCCAGTGAAGAGCAGAGGCCATGCCCAGACAGGGATTTCGTAAGTGCTGATGCTCCTAATGATGGCATGGAATACTTATCATGGCAGAAGACACTAATAATACACGTAATAATAATTTGCTAAAAATATAATTTCAATTCCAAATTCCGAGCTATTACTCCCTCTGCCACTTAGTTCGTCTCTATATCTACCGCTGCAAAACGTGAAAGCATCAACTTTTTATTTTCAGAACTGCGAAGCGAAAAAGAAGGCGTCGAAGAGGAGAAAAACAAAATCGACCGAGAGAATGAAAGTCTGAAATCGCAACATCAAGATTTGAAAAACGCCCTCAACAACTTCGAAGTTAAGGAAACTCAATGGAAAGAAGAAATTAGTTTAATGGTAAGTAGTGGCCACCAGACCAGAGAGTAGTTGGGTGAAGTGGCCCAAAGTTTGCCTTGTTCTTATCAGTTCATGCGACGTCGTTTTCTATTTCGGTACTTATGGTTCTCTCAACTCTTCCTGCAAATACTTGCGTCTGAATTACATTTATTACCTGACTCATTTCGCTCAACTTCAATTTTTCATCGGGGGAGTTTGTGTAGAATAGGCCAGCAACCAATGGTGTTATTGGGGCGACCGAGACAGCCTCCACTGTGGCCTATTGTTGTGGTGCCCCTACCATTTGCTCGCGAAACGCAAGACAACCGATGAGATCCGTCTTTGAAACCTCATCTGGCCGCAGCGGAAGCGCTCCAATCACTCTGAAACGCACTGCAGCCAGCACCTCATAAATACACAGTACATGCTTCGCACCTCTGGATCTCTTCAAGCGCGACCAATTAGTTTCATCGCGTTTTTACTTTCCTTGGCTCTACGAAGTAGAAAGGAAAGTTATGTAATCGGCTGAAATTTTTTTTTTTTTTTTGAGTTTTCTTCATATCTTTACGTTTGAGACCCTCCTGAGTCCGAAAAACACTATTTGGGAAAATGGTCTGTGTGTGTCACTAAAGTTTGGCTGTGAACGATTTTTAGAGAAAACCACCGTACCAAATCAGCTCAAACTTGATATCTCGCCCGCAGTTCACCATGGGACGCCAAAATATGGGTTTGAACAAAATCCACCGAAAGTTAACTATAGTTATCATAGTGATCAAAACACTAAATTTTTTTTTTCTCAAAAAGGGCTCTAACGATTTTGATTAATTTTTTTATATTGATAACTCCCAATAAGGCAACTATTCCTTAATGATCTTCCTATGAAATTCTCAATTTTGGGAAAATGACGAGAGCAGCACAATGAATTACCAAAATTTTCGACGTAATCGATTTTACAGTGGTTTTTAGAGAAAACAACCGTATCAAATCACCTCAAACTTAATATCTAGCCCGCAGGTTACCATGGGACGCCAAAATAAGGGTATGAACAAAATCCACCGAAAGTTAACTGTAGTTATCATAGTGATCAAAACACCAAATATTTTTTTCTCAAAAATGGCTGCAAAGATTTTGATTAAATTTTTTATATAGATAGCTCCCAATATGGCAACTATACCATAAAATTCTCAATTGTGGGAAAATGATGAGAGCAGCACAATAAATTACCTAAACTTTCGACGTTTTTTTTTTAGCGCGGTTTTTAGAGAAAACAACCGTACTAAATCAGCTGAAACTTGGTGTCTAGCCTACAGGTTACTACCATGGCACTCAAAAATGAGGGTATGGGCAAAATCCACCTAAAGTTAACTATAGTTATCATAGTGATTAAAACACCAAATTTTTTTCCCCAAAACGGCTCTAATGATTTTGATTAAATTTTTATATTTATAGCTCTCAATGAGGCAATTATACCATAAAATTTCCATACGTGGGAAAATGACGAGAGCAGCACAATAAATTATCAAAATTTTCCACGAAAATCGGTTCAGCGCTGTTTTTTTTCCTTTTAAACTCCGCTGAATTGTTGGCAAGTGAATTGACGTAGTGCTAAGGAAAGTTGTGTGTTGCAACGCGCCAGATATTTTCTTTTTCTATTGGTTTTATTATTCATTCTGAATAAAATGTTTGTAATTGGATTAATTCGGGCGCCCCTCAATAATACCTCTTTCTTCCAATAGAATCATGTAGTACGAGTTCGTTCTACCAAGTTAGTATAAAGCCCAAGTAGGAAATAGATGAACGGATGAGCGAAGTAGTGCGGAAGGCGTTTGGAGGGGAAATAGACCGATTTTCAGGGGAAAGGTACTGCCCTGAAGAACGGCTCCTTATTACTGGTCACTTAATCCAATCTTGCCCTGAACAATACGCCTATGTTTTACAGTCAGGAACATTGTTTTACAATTCCCCCTCAAAGTTGGACACTTTACGTTTCAACCATCGGGATTCCAAATATGCAACGTTCAGTCGCCATCTGGGCTGTTTTATGCCTCGTTATAAGCAAAAATTGGTTTAAAAAATTCACAAAAACGCAATTTTGGCAGTTTATTGCAATCACGTCGTGTTTGGTATAATTTTTCTAGGCATTTTTAGATGCTGGGTCGAATGGAACGAGTCTCAGAAGTGTACGACTGCGACTATACCGCAAAATAGTGAAATCTCAGTAATTATAGTGAGCTAAAGTTTACTCGTTGAAAGAACTGGACACTACAGCGAAAGTAATCGTTTCATCTTTAGCTCTCCTTCTTGTCCTAGTCCAACCACCCATCAGCTCGACTCGTCAATTGCACACAGGCGCCTGGAATAAGTGATATTAGTTGTTCCATTGTAGTCAGGTCGTCTTTGGGTTCGACACTGAATTGATTGGGATGGTCTCGGAGGTGTGAGGTTCTGTCAAGCTGTCCAAGAGAATAATAAACCGTCGTGTAGTGATTTGCTGCGGTTTTTTGTTGCATTGTTTCTGTTTTTAATCAGAGGTTTATCGCGCCGAACCGATAACGCCAAACCGGGAAGAAAAACGAACGAAAAACTAAGATTGAAGACTTGTGAAAACTTGTTTCGGCACTGATTCCTTTTCCGTTGATTCTTCTCGTTCAAATCGAACGCGGGTCAGCAGAATCCCGACGATATCCCAACTTGTTCAACTTCTACCTGGTCATCAGTATCCCGTTTATTTGTTTCGTGGGTTCGAGTGAAAAGTTTCTGCATCGAGTACAGCGCGTTTGAAGACGGCTCACCGCAGTTTTCGTCATCATATTTTTGACATTTGGGACATTGCGACTCGCCAATTTACCAACTTTGAATCTCGTGAACTGCGCCTCTCAAAGAGCATCAAGGGCGTCCAACGCCCGCAGCTGCCAGTCGCGTGAGGTCGTCATTACGGTCAGAAACTCTTTGTTTACTTTCCTTGGCTCTACGAAGTAGTCATAGTGATCAAAACACCAAATTTTTTTTTTTTTTCTCAAAAACGGCTCTAACGATTTTGATTAAATTTTTTATATTGATAGCTCATAATAAGGCAATTATAGCATAAAATTCCCATTTGTGGGAAAATGACGAGAGCAGCACAATAAATTATAAAAATTTTCGACGAAAAGCGTTTTTGCCGCTGGTTTTTCCTTTTAAACTCCGCTGGAATGTTACTAGAATGTTTAAAAAAAAGTCATGTTATAGTCCAATCCAATACCTATAGTGTGAGTGTTTAAAAACGCTCAAGAGATACATGGGGCTCACTTCAGAAATTCCTTAATTTCAACTACTGTCGTTTCGCTTACTACCAGTTCTAAACGTGTTTACCCAATAACTCTGCAAAAGTGATTACTATCCTTTTTTCAAAAAATCGTGTTTACAGCCTCATTAATTATCTGTGTACCAATTGCTCAATAATGGTCCTGAAATGAGTACGAGTAGCACAATAAATTACGGAACTGCAAGCGCTACAGCTTCCTGCTGCTGTGAAGTGTTGTTGACCGAGTTCAAAGGAACTGAGTGATAAATGAATTGATTAAATAGAATTAGCCATGTAAAAAGTGAATTGACGTAGAGCTAAGGAAAGTTGTGTGTTGCAACGCACCAGATATTTTTCTCTTTGGGCTTCCTACGAACATTTCCACCGAATAATTTTACTTTATTTCGTTCCGATCTTGTGGAGAAAATATTTTTGTAGGAATTCGTTTACAGCTAACTTTAGGAGCTCCTTATTTATTTATTTTTATACATTTTTTGATTAATTTCGAATTATGTCAGAGAGCATTGGCAGTAGTGAGAAAAGGAATAGGTGCTGTTACGTTTATATAGCAATATCGCACTAAGTGAGTACGATATCAACCGAATTGTATTGGAACAGAGAGTTTCATTCGCAATAACACTCAATGAACCTTTCCCGCCACAAACTGGGAAATGGGCGGGAGCGAACGCCAGCGCAGGCGTCAGAGTGACGCCTCAACGAGAGAACGTCCTGGTTACGACTGACAACAGCGAAGTTTCGAGCGAATCGTGGCATTTTAGGTGCCCAGCACAAATCCCTCGGACGAGTCTCCATTGAATGGGAGAGTTCGGGTCGTGTCAGTACATCACCGCCCCCCCCCTCCCCATGAGTGCCTGTCCTCAGGTCCTCATGGACACTGCAATTTTTTGCCGTCTACTGCGATCAGAGTGTAGCGACGAAAAAAATACAAAAAGGTCTCCGAGAGAGAGGGGTAGGGCCTCAAAGAAGGAAGTAAACATTTTTTGTTAAAACGGCTTCAATGATTTTCACCAAACTCACAGGATGTCTTTAAATAACCAATACCTGTATATTGTACTCAATAAATCTTCCTGTTACAGTCTATTTATCAGAGAAAAGAGAAAAATGTGTCGAAAATTTGTCGAAAGCAATGGGTTTCTTGAGCATTTTAGTAATTTCCTGAAAGTACACAACCACGAGGGACATTTTATTTTTATGCAATGATAACTACGTTTGATTGTGCTCTTTGATGGTTTCGATATAATGGCCGCGTCAATTGCAATTGACATCATTACTTGGTCACTGAGGTTATTTTTTAATAACCTGCATAACATCTCACGCGTTACATTTTCGAGTTTATGTAGCAAAGTAAAGACATAAAAATATCTTGTCGGGGCCTCCCTTTTCAGAAAGTTGCGCTGCTTGATTGTGTGTGAGGTCCTGAAAAGGGCCGACGAAATATTGTTGTTGTGTGTGTGTTGTTTCTGTTTGTCGGTAGAGAGTGTGTGAGGTGAAGATCGGATTTCTCGGGCGTCGTTAGGTCGAAGGGTTCGGTTGAGCAGTAGCTCCTCTCGGTGAGGGATCCGGTTGGATCGTCGCTCCTTCTGTCGTAGACGCGAGATGAGGGTTGAGTCAGTTTGTTCGGTCGAGCAGCGGGCGAGGGACGAGTTCCTCAGGCGTCGAAGCGTCGTTTGAAGGGCTCGGTTGAGCGTAGCTCCTCTCGGTGAGGGATCCGGTTGGATCGTCGCTCCTTCTTCTTCTGACGCGAGGGGGACTCGGTTGTCCCCGCCGGAGCCGCTGAAGGTGGTCGGTTGTCGTCAGAGGATGTGGACGGTGTAAGAGCGGAAGGTTGAATGAAGTGAATGACTGTTTTTTTTTTTTTTTTTTCGGACGCTTCCGGGGAGGGAAAATCTTCAAAAGACACCCAAATGGGTAGTGTCGGATTTTTACCGACTAAAACCCCTCCCCCGCGGTTGCCAACCCGGAGGTTCTAAACCAGAAGGATGGGAGGCCAGCCTGCGGATGCAGGGGGACTCATGCGCATGTGCGATGCGGGGAGGAACGGGACGGGGTTAGCGTGGAATGAGGGAGCAGGGCCTACGGATGATGTCCGAGGGGTTGGGGGCATATTGTGTGAGGCAGCTGATGGACGGGTTAGTGACCCGCCACCGAGTTGCGGAGGTTGAGGGCATAGGTTGAGGCGGCCGCACTGAGCGAGGGGAGGCCTGTTTCCTTCAGGAGCTGCTGGTTTCTGATGCAGCGGGGTGAGCGGAGGACACCTCGGAGGGACTTCATGTAGGTGCCCTCGAGTTTGCGAAGGAGGAGGCCGTGCCCCAGACGGGGATAGCGTAGGTGCTGATGCTCCTGATGATGGCGTTGAAGATACGGATTTTCGTTGGATGTGAGACCTTTCTGTTGTTGAAGAATGGCCGGAGAGCAATGAAGGCTCCGTTGATTTTGGCGCGAACTGCGAGGGTCTGCCTGTACCAGTTGAGTTTCCTGTCGAAGATGACACCGAGGTACTTGGCCTGGTGTTTCCAGGGGATTGGATGGTTCCCCACTTGGATGTTTGGGGGGGGGGATGTTACGGCGGGAAAAGAAGACGGCTTCTGATTTGGATTCGTTGAGGCGTAGTCCCCATTTGTGGTACCAGCTGAGCAGGGACGGCAGGTACTTATTCATGACTGTGGCACAGTGCAGCTTGGTTTTGGAGGTGTAGAGGAGAGCTACGTCGTCCGCATATTGAGCAGTGACGATCTTCTCGTGGACTGGTATGTCATAGCAGAAGATGTTGAAGAGGGCTGGGGAGAGTTTTAAGTGATTGACTGAGCAGGCAGGCCCTTATATACCTGCTCCTGGAGGGAGTCGCCTTCTCTGGTTGGCCGCCTGCTGTTCTCTCCAGGGGTGGTTTTCGGCTAGCGCCCTCTGTCGGAATGAGGCGGCTTTTGTTGTGGAGAGTGGCGGCTGGCCGCCACATATCTGTTGCGTTACAACACACAAAATTCCTTAGCTCTACGTCAATTCACTTGTTCACATGGCTCATTACGCGTACACAATTCATTTATCATTCAGTTCATTTGAACTCGGTCAAACGTCACTTTACGACGGCCGAAAGCGCTTACAGTTCCGGAATTTATTGTGCTGTACGTACTCATTCCCGGACCATTATTGAAAATTTAGTAAACAGTTGACCTTTTCGCTGCTACGCCCGGCTGAGCCGCCTGAAGCAGACTGCCTGCATGCTTCTACGCTCAATTGGTATCTCTGTGCTAAATACTTTTTAACAAGAAACATGCAACTTTTTCACTTTTAATTCATCAGTGCTGTTACAGAAATGTGAAAAGAGTGAAAAAAGGTAAGCAAGCAAAAAAAAAACTCATTTAATGTATGCATATGTTAAATATTACATCCTCATAAAAAATAAATGGAAAATAAAAAGCAGTACGCAGAAAAAAATATTACGAGTAGGTAATGGAAACATCAGATAAAGTGTAGGCACCAAAAAATGGGGCAAGTAGCAAAATGTTAGAGGCAAAGGAGGAAAATTCAAGAAGCAAAATAAGCAGGTGCCTTGCTAATGTTCGGATTTTGAACAACGGGTCATTATTGTGTGGTAATTCATTGTCGTTGAAATGAAGAACTCGCATGATATAAATATACCTGTCTCTGACCAGAACTCTTGCAGTTTTAGCTTTTTCGTTCGTGGCATCAACAATGTGAGTGCCAAAAAATAATAAAATTCGTCAATGTTCAAATCTTTGAACCAGTTGCGCATAGATTGGTTTCTTTTACTTTGGCTGCATGAGGACAAGTAATATTTATTTGATTCATCAACGATGAGCTCTACTATTGAAGGTGAAAAAAAAAAGCTTGAAATATCCCATTCTTGTTGTTTTATCATTGATGTTGCTTGCCAGAATCCCACTTCCATCGTTCGAGAAATTGTGAAAAACAACGTTTGGTTCGGAGTTTTTCCAAATATAGTTTCTTACTGAATCAGTTTGTGGCAATTCTTCATCCGAATCAGATTAGCTGCTGGTATCCTCGTCCTGGGGAGGCTGGCGTACAGGTAAATCAACAAGTGCGGCTGTAGACGTCGAAGGAAAACCAAATGGGGTTGAAGTTGTTGTATAACCCATCAAATCACTAAATAGATCATCCTCACAATCACTATTTTCAAGAATTTCCAATAGTTCTTGGTCAGTGTAGACACGTCGTGACATCGTAATATTTTTATGCACATACACTAACAATAAACAACAGGGAAACACGAATCGAACTGTTATCAAGCTGATAAGATGACAACAACCGTCTCCAAACATCTGAGCACTTGAATGGTGTCGCTATCTTTACGGATGTTAGTGAAATGAAGAGCTTTTTATGCAACTGGTAGGTGCGGTAAGCGAACCCGAGTATATTCGGGCGTAGCATCGAAAGGGTTAATTGATGAGGCTGTAAACATTTGTTTTGAAGAGGATAGTAATCACTTTTACAGAGTTATTGGGTAAAAACCTTTAAAACTGGTATTTAGCGAAATGGCGGTAGTTGCAATTCCGGAATTTTTAACTCGTTTTTAACCTCTCACCCTATAGGTATTGCATTGGACTACTACATCAATTTTTTTTTAACATTCTAGTAACATTCCAGCGATGTTTATAAAGGAAATTAAAACCGCGCTAAAACTGATTTTCGTCGAAAAGTTTGATAATTTATTGTGCTGCTCTCGTCATTTTCCAACGAATGGGGAATTTTATGGTATAGTTGCCATATTGGGAGCTATCAATATAAAAAAATGTAATCAAAATCGTTATATTCGTTGTTGGGCGAACGAGAGGGAGAGTTGAAGTTCAAAGTAAAGAAACTTGGTGAGCGTGAGAAGGACTGTATTATGTGAGCAACGAACTGTGTTGGGTTAGAAATGAGCTGAGTTCGTGTACAAAAGGGCGACATAAGGAATGTGTGAACTGGCGCGGGAAATCGTATCATAACGAGAGAGCAAGAAGTGACTGGGACAAGAGTTGATAGTCGGATGTTTTGGAAGAGCTCTGTCGTGGAGAGGAATGTGAAATTGAGGAGAGAGAAAAAACCACTTCAGAGGAATCCACGGCTGTTAGAAATAGTCCCGTCGGGCAAGGGTGGGAATTCCGAGGTCAAGAACCTGGACTGATTCGGCCCTTTGCACCGAACAGCCGTTTTTGAGAAAAAAAAAAAATTTGGTGTTTTGATCACTATGATAACTATAGTTAACTTTCGGTAGATTTTGTTCGCACCCTTATTTTGGCGTCCTATGGTAACCTGCAGGCTAGATATCAAGTTTGAGCTGATTTGGTACGCCCAAATCGTTCACAGACACACAGACCATTTTCCCAAATAATGTTTTTCGGACTCAGGAGGGACTGAAACGTGAAGATCTGAAGAAAATCAAATTTTTTGTCAGTCGATTACATAACTTTTCTTTCTACTTTGTAGAGCCAAGGACAGTAAAAAAATGAGTGTGCAACAACACACAACTTTCCACTACCTCAACAGTCTGACATATGAGCGCTCTAACTTCACTCAGTGCACTCCTACAGTACCATATAAGCAGAATAAATTACATACCTTTCGTAATAAGCAACATGCACTTATATATCCAGCAGTCTTTACTTCACGCTCTCCAGAATTTCATCTTAAAGTGCACTTTTTACTTTCCGTGGCTGTACGAAGCAGAAAGGTTCCTACTGTGTCCGAAAAACGGTATTTGGGAAAAAGGTCTGTGTGTCTGTTAACGCGACTGAGAGAAAACGGCTGAACTAAATCAGCTAAATCTCGATATCTAGCCCTCAGGTGACACCACCGAACGCCAAAATAAGGGCATAAGAAAAATCTGCCCAAAACTAACTATAGTTGTCATAATAATAAAAACACCAATTATATTTTTTCTCAAAAAATGTTATAACAGGTTTGATGACGGAAGCAGCGCAACAAATTACCAAACTTTTCGACGAAAACCGATTTTAGCGTAGTTTTTTTTCTTATAAACTTCGTTCAAATGTTACTAGGATCGTCAGAAAAATGCAGGTGGTAGTACAAAAGTACTATCTGTACGACGAGACTTCAATAACGCTCATAAGATACTCGTATACGGGGGCAGCTCTAGAAATTCTGGAATTTCAACTCCGCCCGTTTCACTTCCATTTCTTAAAGTTACGAGCTCTTCGCTGTTTATGATCTCCTGTTCAAATATATTCCCCAGAACTGAAACTTCGCCGCCAGTTGACGACTATTCTATCGGAAATTTCCAAGTTCAGATTGTTCAAATCCAAGCGCGACTCATTTTTCCGTTGGGGCTCTAGCGGCGAACGTGGAAACTACTTTAGTTCACCCGACGTCGCATAGATCGCGCTGCCGAGGACAACTCCAACGCTTTCCCGGTTCTACTTTTGAAAAGTCGAGTCGCATAAAATCAATTTATGAACTGTTACTTTTAGTCAATTTCTTAAAAATTGTGTCGATAACGTTGTACTTGAATGAGAGGCAATCACACGCTCTCTTCCTTCGTTTGCTAACTATCTCAGCTCTTCCACGTCGGTTGTGTTGCGTATTATCGTCAAACACCACACTCCGACTTTATTTATGACCAAGGGATTCTGGCATGGCAGGACATTGTGCGGTCCGCTAGACGAACACCGATCACCTCTGCCAGTTTCCTCAAAACCTCATCTCAAATGACATTGAAAATCTTGGAAAATCTCGGGTGATAGCCCAATGAAATGCCTAGACGAGTCTTTAAAATGCCTCTTTGGAATAATGCACGCAATTGGTTGAGGAAAGAAGCCAGAAATTCTTCAATAACGCTCATAAGATGTACAGGGGCTACTCCCGAAATTCCGGAATATTTCAACAACCGCTGTTTCACTTACCACAGAGTTCTAAAAGTGTTTACCGAATAACACTGGGAAAATTATTATTATCCTTTTCAACAAAAAAATCGACGACCTGCTACATATACGGGCGCTATATGTTCCTTCAGCGCATTTTCACGGGAACATTTATGAGGAACTAAATGTAGGTATTACTTAGATGAGAATACAGTGTAAGTTTGATCGAAATCGTTAAAGCCGTTTTTGAGAAAATTGGAAACCCATTGGCAGAAGGGCGATTTCCACCAAACTCACAGGATGTTTTCGAATATCGTTCTCAATAATAGAAATTTTCCTTTGACAATGTGTCGAAAATAGTGTTTTTTGAACAATTTTGTAATTTCTTGAGTAACTGCCCCACTGAATGAGATCAATCTTATGGAGTGTCTGTTAGCAACCTGTACTCACATTTTGGGGTCTTTCAAAGGTATTTGAGAATTTCCTCTTGCAACTGAAACCTATCAATGAAAGTTACAACATGACTTAACTACAGAGAGGGAGTTGTCCTTCGAAAAAAGTAAAACTGAAGCAAAACTATTTGAAAACATCAAGTGTACTGGCCTCATTAGTGACTCTAGCGACGAATCGAATTCTCTTTACAACGTTTTGCATAAATACTGGTCGCATTTAAGGTTCCAGAATTTATTGTGCTGCTCCTACTTGGGCCATGACGATTATTGAGCAATTAGTGTGCATGAGATTCATGAGGCAGTCTACTATATTTTGATTTGCTGGTGGATCGGACATAGTGCGCGTTGAGTCCGGCTTATTGAGTTCGCACGTGGCGATAAACTGGAATGGAAAAACTACAAAAATTCTCACGTTAATTTCCCTGTCTGAGGGGTTCCCAGAAGCTGAGGCAATCCGAACACAATCTTTATTTTGATAAAGTACAAAAAATGACGCCTGGGAAGTGATTGCTATACAGCTTTGCAATGAGGGATAATTTTTACTTTAATTGGCTCTACAAAATAGAAAGGAAAGTTATGTAATCGACTGAACAAAAAGTAGAGTTTTATTCAGATCTTTACGTTTCAGACCCTCCTGAGTCCGAAATATCTGGTGCGTAGCAACACACGACTTTCCGCCACCCATTTAAGTTCGAACACCACCTACATAGGCGGGCGCTACATCTTCGTTCAACGCATTTTTACAGGAACATTTATGCAGTACAAAATGTAGGGACTAGTTAGCTGAGAGTACTCCGTGAGTTTGATCGAAATCGTTAGAGCCGTTTTTGAGAAAATTGGAATACCGATAAATTAATATTCGACAAATCTCCTTTTCTGAGTTAACTTGGCTTATATCTCCGTTCAACATATATATACAGAAATAATTATGGAGAACGAAATGTGGGTATGGGTGACTGAAAGACACTCCATTAGGATTTATCACATCTGGTGAATTTACGGAAATGTTCGAAAAAACGTTATTTTCGACACATTTTCATTTTTATCTCTGTTCAATGGACTGTCAGAGGAGCATTTATTGAGAACAATATGTAGGTATTAACTATTCGAAAACATCTTTAATGTTTGGTGATCATCGTTGAAGCCGTTTAGGCATAAAGCGTAAAAAACCTATTATTGCTTCATAGGCCTATATCTCCGTTCACGGAGTTTCATGGAGATATGTATGGAGAAGAAAAGTTAGGTATTAATTAGTAGAAGATAATTCGAAAGTTTAATCAAAATCGTTAGAGCCGTTTTCGAGCAAAATTCGAAAAGCCCTTGTTACTTTCCTCCCCTTCGGGTAGCGGCCCAAAATAAAAATTTGGGTTTTCTTCAGATCTTTACGTTTCAGACCCTACTGAGTCTAAAAAACCTAATTTCGGAGCGTGGTCCGTGTGTGTGTCTGTAGTTCGATTTGCGGGAGAACGGTCCGATTGAGCTGGTTCTATTTTTGTTTTGTTCGCTATTTTTTGTAGACACCAAAATAAGGTTATGGAGGATTTCGGCCGATGGGAAGGGGGGGGGGTGGACGAAAATGTACCAAAAACTAGGGTTTTTCGCATTTTTCTCGAAAACGGCTCTAACGATTTTGATTAAACTTTCAAATTATCTTCTACTAATCAATACCTAACTTTTCTTCTCTATACATATCTCCATGAAAATACGGTGAACGGAGATATAGACCCATGAAGCAAACATAGGTTTTTTACGCTTTTTGGCAAAACGGCTCCAGCGATTTTCACCAAACTCACAGGGTGTTTTCAAATAGTTATTACCTACATATTCTTTTCAATAAATGTTCCTGTGACGGTCCATTGAACAGAGATAAACATCAAAATGTGTCGAAAATAACGTTTTTCCTAACATTTCCGTAAATTCCAGGGTAACTTCTTCACCAGATGTGATAAATCCTAATTGAGTGTGTTTTAGTCACCCATACCAACATTTCGTTCCGTATAATTATTTCTGTATATATATGTTGAACGGAGATATAAGCCAAGTTAACTCAGAAAAGGAGATTTGTCGAATATTAATTTATCGGTATTCCAATTTTCTCAAAAACGGCTCTAACGATTTCGATCAAACTCACGGAGTACTCTAAACTAACTATTCATAAATCACTTCAGATATTTATAGAGAAGACAAGTTAGGTATTGATTAGGAGAAGATAATTTGAAAGTTTTATAAAAATCGTTAGAGTTGTTTCGAGAAAAATGCGAAAAACACTGGTTTTTTTTTACATTCCCCCCCCCCCTTCCCATCGGCCGAAATCGTTCATAACCTTATTGTGGTGTCTACAAAAAATAACGAACAAAACAAAAAAAGAACCAGCTCAATCGGATCAGCCGTTCTCCCGCAAATCGAACTACAGACACACACACAGACCACGCGCCGAAATTAGGTTTTTTAGACTCAGTAGGCCTCAAAACGTAAAGATCTGAAGAAAACCCAAATTTTTTTTTTTTTTACCGATTACTATGCTTTCCTTCCCTTTGGGTAGCGGAAAGTAAAAACACTATTTGGGAAAATGGTCTGTGAACGATTTCTAGAGAAAACGACTGTATCAAATCAGCTCAAACTTGATATCCCGCCCGCAAGTTACCATGGGACGCCAAAATAAGGGTGTGAACAAAATCCGCCGAAAGTTAACTATAGTTATCATAGTGATCCAAACCCCAAATATTTTTTTTTCTCAAAAACGGCTCTAACGATTTGGATTAAATATTTTATATTGATAGTTCACAATAGGGCAATTGTAGCATAAAATTCCCATTTGTGGGAAAATGACGAGAGCAGCACAATAAATTACCAAAACTTTCGACGAAATCGATTTTAGCGCGGTTTTTAGAGAAAACAACTGTACCAAATCAGCTGAAACTTGATGTCTAGCCTACAGGTTACCATGGGATGCAAAAATAAGGGTATGGGCAAAATCCACCGAAAGTGAACTATAGTTATCATAGTGATCAAAACGCCAAATATTTTTTTCTCAAAAAAGGCTGTAACAATTTTGATTAAATGTTTTATATTGGTAGCTCCCAATGTGGCAACTATACCATAAAATTCCCATTCATGGGACAGTGACGAGAGCAGCACAATAAATTATCAAAATTTTCGACGAAAAGCGTTTTTTGCGCAGGTTTTTCCTTATAAACTCCGCAGGAATTTTTGTAGAATGTTAAAAAAAATTGGTATTGTAGTCCAATCCAATACCTAAGACTGAGTGTTTAAAAACGCTCATGAGATACATGAGGCTCACTACAGAAATTCCTGAATTTCAACTACTGTCGTTTCGCTTATTACCAGTTCTAAAAGTGTTTACGCAATAACTCTGCAAAAGTAAGTACTATCCTTTTCCAAAAATTTATGTTTACAGCCTCATTAAATATCTGTGTACCGATTGATCAATATTGGTCCTGCAATGAGTACGAGCAGCAAAATAAAATCTGGAACTATAAGAGCTACCGCTTCCGTAAAGCGTTCAAATTAACTGAGTGATACATGAATTGATTAAATAGAATTAGCCATGTACAAAGTGAATTGTTGTAGAGCTAAGGAAAGTTGTGTGTTGCAACGCACCAGATATTTTTTCTCAAAAACAGCTCCAACGATTTTGATTAAATTTTTCATATTGATAGTTGTCAATAAGGCAATTATACCATGAAATTCCCGTTCGTGAGAAAATCACGAGAGCAGCACGATAAATTATCCAAAAAAATTTCTGCGTGATTATTTCTGTATCTAGCTGGTGAACTGGCATATTAGTCACGATAGCTCGGAAAACGAGATTTGTTGAATATTAAATTGCCGGCTTTCCAATTTTCTCAAAAATGGCTCCAACAATTACGATCAACCTTACATATTACTTTTAAACGACCAGTACCTACATGTTCCTGTAGTAATTGTAGCTACGCACCAAAATTGGTAATAATTGAGTCATCTGTGGTTTGTGTTTCAGGGGAAGCGTCTGGAAAATCTAGAATCGTCTTTAGAAGCCTCTTCTAAAACCATCGACGTTCTGAAAACCGCTTTGAACGAGAAATCTCAATTGTTGGCCGAGGCACAGACGACCGCTCAAGATAAAGAGGCTGAATCGGCCGAAACGAACCGCAGGTTGCAAGCGAAGCTCTCCGAATTAAAAATCGTTTTGGACATGTCTCAAGAAGAGCACGACAGCGAAATCGAGAAATTTAAAGTTCGACTGAGCACGTTGGAGTCTGCGTTGAAAGTTAAGAGCGAAGAGAGGGATAACATTTTGAGCGAATTGACTGCGTTCAAGGAGGACCTGAAGACTGCGGGAGAAAAGAGCTCTGAAATGAGCAGTTCGCTTTTGGCGGATATTGAAAAGTTGAAGAGTAAAGACAACGAGTCAGAAAAAAAGATCGAATCTCTCACGACTCAAGTGGCGAATTACGCCGACCAAGTGACCTCTCGCTCGAATAAGATTTCAGACTTGGAGTCTCTAATTGATCAACTGAAGAGTGAAGTTGAGACTTTGAGAAAGTCGAACGACGATTCAACAAACGCCAAGTTGAACTTCGAAAGCGAACTGGAGCGTTTGACGGAACAAACCAAGTCGGCGGTTGTAGAAAAAATCGAGTTAGTTCAAGAATTAGAAAGAAGCGAAGAACGAGTTGCGAAATTGAAACAACAATTGAGCGCTGAGGTGAGCGATCGGGCGGCGGGGAGCGCAGAACTGTCCAAACTTCAAAGCCGACTGAACGGCGTCACTGAAGAAAAAGAGATTTTAGAGAACAAATTGAAACTCGTCGAAAACGAGCTTGTATCTCTGAGGAGCCGACGGAACAGCAGCCCGACGAACAACAATGAAGCGACTGGGAACGAGAGTTTGGCGAATAACTGGCTCGAAGAGAAGGAGTTTGCGGAGAGCCAAATTAACTTCCTCAACTCCATAATTGTGGACATGAAAAAGAAGAACGAGAACCTAGAAGCGCAGGTTGGAGCGTACGAAGCTAGTGGAGTGCAACTTACGAGGTAATTAACTGCATCATTTAGTGAGGTGGTACATTCCTGCCCATGGAGCGGACGACTTCCACGAATGAATCTTTGAGAGTTCGAGCGAACACTCGTTAAATCCGTTTGAAGATTCGATGGTCGAATAGTTTTATAGGGTGAGAAGGAAGGGGGAGGGGGGGGGCAGTGTCAATGTTTTCACCACATCAGTGGAACTTCTTCACACCATGTCAGGGAATCTCAGACCCAACAATTCGTCTCATTTCTTTCTCTCTTTAATATTTTCCTCTGGCCGCCTTCTTTTCTTGAAATGAATAAGCGAGTTAAATTAAATGAGTTCCCAAAAGAGAGGAGACCACAATTATTCAGGATCTTGTTTACTTCGCAGTCTTCTTTCCATACTAGACAAAACGGTTGTAGGACTCGTCCCTGCGAGGGGGGAAAACGCAACAAATCCAACTTTGAATAACCTTTTATTGCTCGCAAAGATATGCCCTACACTTTATTAAATACCTTTCAGGAACAGGAGGCAGAGCTGGACTGGTCATCGTCCACAGTCTTGCTAAGCTGCTCGGAGAGTATGCTACGATAGTTCATGCTAGCTATAAAGATCTGAGAAGAAGAGACTCTGACCAAAGGACTCAAGGGCAAGCGGATCTACATGTTCTCGGACAGCCTTAAAGGCTATTGTAGCCTACCTGGGTGCTGGCTCATAGGGGGCATGAGGGCAACAAAATGGTTGACTGCTTTGCGAAAAAGGATACAGAATCCCTACCCATCAGGCCTGAACTCTATGTAGGTATGACGGAATCGTCTGGTGGTCCGCATCCCCCGCCACGACTAAGCTAGGCGAGAAAGCTTTTTACACCTTCCTGTTTAAGGGCGAAGGCAATGCTGGCACTCTCTAGACAGGATCTGATAGTTCTGATTAGCTTCCTCACCAGACACTGCTCACTTAGGTATCACCTCAGCGGTGGAGTGCTGACTGTGTAGTAAGGAGGATGAGACGGCAGAGCACATCCTATGTGACTGCCCTGCCTTGGCAGCCAAACGCTTTGAACATTTTTCTTAGAGGCTCTTGGAAACCCCAAATGATAGTGGAGTCTGCGGCGAAGGACATACAAAAAAGATCACTGGAGGTGTTCTCAGTATAAATCAGTGCAGCACGTGTTGCAAGTTGGATGTTTGCAGCTTAATGCTGGGAGATCTAACAGGAGCGAGGGGAATTCCAAAATACGGCGGTTGGTAGAGTTAACATCAGAGATGCAGCAAACCGGTTCATTTCTGAGGACCTGGTTCTTGCTGTGACCAGAGAGTGATTGAGGGGGACTGATTTTTCAGTTAATTTGTGAGGAGCAAGTGTAAATTGCGAGGAATCGTTCTGCATTGTAGCTCATTAAGAAGCACTGGCCACCATAGGCTGTTAAATGCTCCTCAGACGTCAACAATAACGTCCTGTGTGGGTTTCCCTTCGGTACAATGACTGCTCACCTTTGAGGTCGTGGCCAGAGACTCCTTCCAAAGGCGCCCAACATCTCGACCGTGTTGTCTACTACGGAGCAATGGCTAAGTGGTTTCTAGGATCACTTCTGGGGCTCACTTTGTCAGAGCAGTGTCACTAGATGACACTTCGTGTGAACCCGACAAAACCATTTGAGAAAACGGTCTGTGAGTTTGTGCGTCTGTGAAAGCGATCGATAGAACGGCTACACACTTGTTTCCTTATTAATCCGTCTTATATGATGGAAAAATTGATAGCCAATAAGCTACCAACACGAAAAGGGTTAAAAAATTAAGAGCAACCCTTGAAATCCCGGTATCTCAACCACCGCCGTTCACAAGAGTAAACGTCAATCACCTCAGAAAAGACTAGTGGACAGTCTGGTAACTCAATAAGATAGGAGCGGCTCAATAAATTCTGAAACCTTTAGTGCGCTTAGTTTCTACGCAGGACGTCGAGCTGCGTTCTACCAAGCTCATATGAACTGAACTAAAAATAAATTTGATTAGTTGTTTGAGTAATAATAGTCGTTGAACGCGTGTGGGGCGAAGGAACGTCGTACGATGCGTCATACCACATATTTTCGAACGTGTTTTGTCGTATATTGCCACTGACCTACTCCAAAATTTAGATATTAATTAGGAAGGGGCGCGTTACGCAATTGTACGAAATCGACTACAGTTTTTGCGTTAAGGTCGAAACGAAAGCTTTATGTATAGGTATAATAATATATTAGTAGGCTGAGGAGTGAGGTATCGAATGCCCTCATTCGTATATACTTTAGCTTTAAATCTCATGATCATCACATTTCGAATCATGACAAAAATCCCTTCCCCTATGGGCTTTATTACAACTAGCATCGCACTGCCATGACACGTCCCCCTCCTAAAACTGAACCCCTACAGTTTATTTTTTAAATATTTTATTGCAATTAATAATCGGTTTTCTGGACTTCGCAGGCCGAAAGTCAAAAAGGAAATTGCGCCGAGACTCTTTTGCGACATCTGCGACGTATTCGACCTCCACGACACTGAAGACTGCCCTCAACAAGCGAGCAGCGACTCCCCTCCGCCTCAGCCGGTTCATCGCGTCCGCCCCGGGACTCGGAAATTCGAAGAGCGTCCTTACTGCGATATTTGCGAAAGTGAGTGTTGTTGATTTGATAAACGTCAGCCTGTCAATAGTCACATACAGATCGGTAAGAGAATGGCTGAAATATGTACGAGTTGTGCCTTACCCAACAGCAGCACAGTCTGAGCAATTATGCTCAAGTGACTGGTAATTCTTTGACAAATACGTTCCACGTGGCGTTCCCAATAACACTCGTGCTTCTACCTACAGCTCAAAGAATTCGTTATTTCTGTGTTTCAGTGTTTGGACACCTCTCACACGAATGTGACGACAGTGAGACCTTCTAGTTCATCTCCTCTTCAACTTTTTAACCCGCAGCCCCCGTTTTTTTTTTTTTTTTATTTGTAAGCGTTACGTTTATTTATTGTAGCCAATTCGTTACTGTGCGTTATTTATATGGAATGTTGTTGAATGTTTGAATATAAAACTTAGATATTCGTAAATTTAACGTCGGCTCCACTCACATTGTATCGTATATGTCAGTTATCACTGATTAGGCGAATTTTATGTAAACTCGGTTTGTTACTAGCAAGTTATTATTGTAATAAAATATTTATTTTTCCGACTCGCGTGATTTCAATTTATTCGTTGAGTCCCAAGTGCTTCGAATCGTCCCCTGATGGTGAGCTGGAACGTAGCTCATTCTCTTAAAGATTGTTTTAAGGAGTATTCTGCAGTAAGCGCATGACTGAATTTAATTAACCTGATGCAGTATCTTCTAGCAACGGATCTTCATTATGGTGGACAGTCAGGCCACTCAAGGCCTTAGCCTCGTACTGTCTTACATCGTGGCAGGTATGGGAGTGTCTGACTGGACTGAAGGCCCTGGCCGAGGACAACAATGTAACACTGTGTTGGGTGCCAGGGCATCAGAGTATAGAGGGAAACGAACGGGCTGATGGGTCGGCGCAGATCCCTGTCAGCCCTGAGCCCTTTGTTGGGACTACCAGGAGCCATCTGCGTAGAGAGGATGGCAAATGGGAGGATAGGTGCAGGGCTGCCCAGCCTTAGACAGTCAAAACCCTTCATCCGACTCTCCAAACGGAGGGCCAAGGAGGTGCTTGCACTGGGGAGGAAGGATATGAGGATCGTATGTGGCCTGCTCACAGGTCACTGTCCGCTGAGGTACGATCTTGTAAATATCGGCCGGTGCGAGGTACAGGTATGCAGGTTCTGCAAGTTGGGGTTAGAGACGGCAGAGCATGTGATAGGACCTGATGATTCCGTCATGTGTCTGGTTTCTTCAGCTAGAAGTGGTGGCAAATGCAGAAGTCGTGGATGTCCTTCGCTTTGCGGTGGGAATGTATAGGTGACGTCACACCAAGCGAGACCAGTTCCGTAGGGCCTGGCGGTGGTGCAGGGGGGCCATGATATGTGATGAGGGTACCCCCCTCCCACGTACAAGAAGTTTGTGGCCACATTGAGGGTATCGCCTTCATCCATCGTTTTTAAAAAAAAAATCTAGCAACCTATACGTATATTTGGTTACCCACAACTACTTCTGTGACTATCACCACTGCCAACAAATTAGCCATCGAAAATTTAGATTTGTACGTTGCTGCTACGCTCCACATATTTCACCGGACTTAACAAAAGCTTTCCTGACCACACTCGAGCGAGCTCCACTCATTATTGTTTTAGTCCAGAAGTTTGTTTCCAGTTGTAATCAATTGCAACATCTACAATGAACAAAATTTTGTGAGTAAATTGGCAACAAATTAAAATCCTTTCAAAAATGAAAGTTTAATATGCGTTAAAGAATATACAGTAGTTACGAATATACAAGTTGCAATTTGGCGGAGAATGGTTTTTGAATCGAAGCCTCTCCTTCAGTCCATTCGCTCTTTTTTGTCTTTGATGGCTTCCTGAAAACAACAAGAAACGCCACTTAATTACCGCATGTACTGTCAAGCATTAGAGGGGAAGGTAATAGAATTCTTGCTAATCAACCTGCTTCCCCACAAAAAAAAATAGGACTTCAAAATATCTAGTGCGACGCATCACACAAATTTCCTCACCACCAACTCATAGGTAATTTATGGGTCTGTCAACACGGTACAGGGAACAGCAAAAAAACAGAACAAACGATATGATGCCAGAATTACGTCTGACGCTGCTCCTGATTATTTTACAAACACTATCAAGTTCCATAACGAAGGTAGTGTTCGGCGCAGGCCTTAATAAGAAGTCCTTGTTTGGGGCATTCCCCGGACATCGAGTCCAGCTCTTTCTGATCTGAAGCTGCGGGAAAGTCCATACTGCGCATTCAGTTATATTCAAAGGCGACAACGGATTTTCCCATTATGAACTTAGCAAAATAGCCATTTCTCACCTCTCCAACACACAGCTCTTCCCGGACCCAACCAAAAAACATCTTTGGCTACTCACTCACTCTCTTCTCTCGTTCCCCGCAACCAGGTCACCAATTCAGAGACCCCCCTCTTGTCAGCGCTTAAATACTTATGGAAACTGCAATGTGGGGTCGTTCTTGACTGTAGAAGTATACTCTGGCTTGGATTCTTGAGAGCCAGTCAGGATGAATGAAAAGCTTTTTCTAATTGACAATGAACGTTTCGCTTAATTTATTAAACAGCCTGCAGGTAACATTGCCAGCTTTTACTATCGCCAAGGTAAAGGAGGGGCATCTGGATTTAACTTCGAATGTAGCAGCTTGATGATTAAGCGAAACGTCGGCTTAGAGAAAGCTTTTCATTCATCCTAACTCGCTTTCAAGAATCCAAGCCAGAGTATACTTATTCAAACTCATATCCAAAGTGTCAGCCATGGAAATGGGAGAGGAGAAAAATAAACGCGATCGGGAAATACGGAAAACTAAAAATATATTGCTTGCAAATAAAATTAATAGGGTGGGCCGTGAGAGGGAATCTGAAATCGGGGAATAAAAATAAACTAAATAACACTTCTTTTCACTTAACCAAACTACTTCTCAGTTCGATAGTTCGGATCACAATGCGCAGAGAATTTCTCAAAGAACTTTTGATGTCCCAACTTCGGGATTCGCAGTTAAACCGCGGAAACAAAGGAAAATAGCGGTGGAGCACAAGGTAGCGGGCGGAGAGAGTGTCACAAAGGAACTGAGATGATGTTGCGACAAAAATAAAAACAGGAGCGGCCGAATCACAGTAGTGGGAAGATCAAAAGACGAAAGGTTGATCCTTTGATGCATCAACAATGGGCAAGGCGACAATGGTTATCGAAGATGTGATTCCACAATTGCTTCATTGAACTCGACGATTCATCTGCACCGAAAAATGGATATGGCAGGTCGTCGAATTGCTGAAAATTGTGCGTCGCTATGCACTAGGTACTTACACCTTAGAAGACTTCGGCTCAATGATATTTAAACCTTCTGCCTTGGTCAAACAAATGATGGCCGATTGACCACCCAGGTAAATAAGGGAATCATTTTACTCACACAGAGTCCCTCACACGCCTGGGAGGACCCTCAAATACACAGGATTGACGCGCCAGGCGTATTTTGAGCAGTGACCGTTTTAAATAAACGAAAACGGAAACCAGGAACAGTAAGAAGATACCTACAACATTCATAGGAAAGTCCAAATTCCTCTCCTTTACCTTGGCGATAGTAAAAGCTGGCAATGTTACCTGCAGCTTTACTGCGAAATTTTTCTCAGCTTTTTATATAACAGAAAATGAAACAAAAATTTTAAAAGAAAATAGCGGAGCCAAATCGACACAAATTAGATATCTAGCCCATAGGTCACCACCGGACGCCAAAATAAGAGTATGAACAAAATTTTCCAAAAACTAATAACTATACTTATAAAAGTGATCAAAACACATAACATATTTTCTCGGCTTTAACGATTTTGTTTAAATTACTTGTATAGACAGCTCAAAATAACACGACGATCCCATAAAATTCTCATCAGTGGGAAAATGACGAAAGCAGAACAATAAATTACCAAACATTTCAACGAAAATCGACGTTAGCGCAGCTTTTTCAGAGGATCGATCCCACCTCGTCAATGAACATACAAGAAGAATCAACCAGCCCGCCGATAGATTAAAAATTATATCAATTTAATGCACTACCTGGCGCGTGTCTGGTCCTATTTGAGAACTGAGAGGGGCCAGTATGCCACATCTGCCCGAGCAAAACTTTGAACAACACGAGTGAACTTTCTTCGATACTGAGTTATTTCTACTATGAACATAAATGAATACTTTGCAACCTACGTCTTGAGCCTTTGGGAATTCTAAAAGCCTCGCAGTTGCTAAAATTCGAAACTTTTCCGTGTCCTATATTATTAGAAACAAAGTTTAAGGTCCCTTTGAGCAAGGTGGTTCGGTTCGTCGTATGATAAACGTTTAGGAAAATAATAAAACGCGAACATCAGACGGTCTTTCGCCAGTGATGTGCAGAAGAAGCAGGAAGCTTTTCTGCTGCTTAGATTTCCCACACGATTCACACAGCACAGGGGTTCTACATCTAAATGAAACGTTCAGTTAACACCCTAACAGTCACTCACACAACCCTAGGCACACACTGCCAAATAGAATTATAACCAAAAGTAAACTTACCTTAAAACGCTCCTCAAAAAGAGAAAGTTCCGAAATTAAGTCCGTGATGGCGCTTTTCAATACGTTTTGAGGTGTGTCCTCGTTGGTCGTTTGAATCCTAATGACGAATTTGGGATCGAGAGGATGAGGAATTTTGTAGCCGGCAAACAAAACTTTTGGATCTTTCAGCAATTGACTGAAACGAAAGAAATACGATACGTTACTCGCACAATAGGTTTGTCAACTGATCCACAAGTACCTGGTGAGGTGGACAGAACTCACTTTCTAATCATATTTCCCAGAGTATGATCTTCTTTGTTGATAGTGAATAAGGCGGCGTTCGTTACTTTTGTGTCGAGCTCTCGAACGACTCTGCAAAGTGAAGTAAAGGAAGTTCCGTAAAAAATTACAAACTGATCATTCGTTTCGTTAAACCGTGTTAGGGACAATTCGGGTTTACGTCAACCAGAAATCAGTATCTCCAACTCTTGTTTGGTGGCCTCAGTAAAATTATGAAACGGAAACACCAATTTGACCCATTATCCGTTTGCAAAGTTGATATTTCCACAAGTAAAAATATAACTCGACCAGTTGGACGAGACTGTGGACAAATTATTGGTCCGACAAAACTTCCCAGAGACATGGACATGCACCGCCTGACTCCCATTGTAGGCACCTTAGTGATCACAGTCTAGTCGGATTCATAATTCGCCAAAAGTTGGGCATTGGATCGGAGCTCTGTAATACTTGCTAACATATCCAAACCCCTGGTAACAGACTGCATAGATATAACATACATGGCAAAACTGAAATGCAGGCATAGGGGTATAATTACAAAATATCTGGTGCGACGCATCACGCAACTTTCATCAACCACACGTACATTCGGTCATTTTCACGACTCGAACAACTAGTTCAATCAGACTATGTGACCCTGTTGAAACTAAACGGTCTCAAGCGAGAAACTAGTAACGACTTCCCGAATTTATTGTGTTGCTACTACTCACGTTACAAACATCACTGAGTGATTAGCGCGCAGACAATTTATGGGAGAGCCAAAATTTTTTTTTGGAAACGTTTGTGTTCATTGTTCAGAAGTTACAAGATAATCTCTGGGAAAAAACATAGTCGACGAAATGACAGTAGTGTGAATTGCAGAATTTATCGGATTGCTCGACCATTGTTAAGCTTTCACAGGAGAAGTACCCTATTGGACTACCTGGAAGATTTTTGTGAGGGCTTAGCTCGTGATGAGCGAGATTTATAACGGGAAAACTGCACTACAATTGACTTTTGTTGAAATAGTTGATAATTTATTGAGCTCCTCTCGTCATTTTCTGATGGATGAAAATTTTACAGTGGTGTTACGTAATTTGGAACGACCCACACACACAACGTTATATCAATATCGATAGAGCCGTTTTTGAGAAAAAATTTGTTATTTGGATAACTATAGTTAGTTCGACCTTATATCGGTGTGTCATGTTGGTTTCCCGGCTAAATATCAAATTGGAGCCGATTCAGTTCAGCCGTCTACTCTACTAAGCAACCACAGGCAGACAATTTTCTCGAATTGTGTTTTTTGTGCACAGGGGCCTTGGAAGGGTAAAGCTCTTGAAGGGTTTTGTACACGCGTATCGGACCATCATTAAAAACGAATAAATGTAATACATCTTCTAAAAATAACTAAATTAAACGTCTGGGAAAAAGTTCGATGAAGTCGCAGATGATGATTTGTGGAACAAAAGAAAAAAAAGAGAGGCAGAACTGGTGAAAGTTGGAATCAGAGAAAAGTTGATAACTGTGCCAAGTAACTTGGACCGCTGAATATCAGGAAATCGGCAAAGGTACGTAGTTGCTCATAATTAACGAAAATATTACAAACCTGGCCACTAAATGTTACCAGAGGTGGGGTTTCCAAGCAGTTTAAAACCGTGAATCACGGATTACAACACAGAATCGATCGAAGAGGCTCGTGAGGTTGTATCTGTTTTCATTAGTTCCCCAAGTACACCTCTCTGATCGACGTTCTCAAAACCCTCAAAATTAAAGCCAAAATGTCACATTTCAGGCGTTGAGTGATACTGGTTTGTTTCCTTATTGAATGACTGTTCCAAAACCCTCGACGTGGATTATATCAGTCAACAGTTTCACTAATATACAACAGGCCAACCCCTGCAGCATCCACCGAGCTCAGAACTGCGACTGTACGGCAGGTATTTGGTCGTCAGTCTTCCAGTAGAGAGTGCCCGTGTGTTACCGTGCGGAGGTGACCATCTAAGGAATCCTGTACCATCTGGGAGGAGTCCTTAATTACTTCAGAGGAGCGGCAAGTTTACATTCTGACATTGAGTGCTACTGTTAAAGGCTATTGGGATAAGTAGAGCAATGAAGCATAGTGAAGCTAGTTTCATTTGTTCTAAGTAGTACCAGTAAATAGGAGAATACACAACTGAGATACATTTTAAAAAAACAGACAGTGTCAACATATGCCAAAACTCATGCGTTTCTCTTCAGATCCCCGGGAGCCCTGAACACTCAGGACTCCAAATGCAATTAATGCACCCTGCACTTTAAGTTCGAATAGTGACATTTTCCATACATGAAGTTTGAAGGTTGACTTACTTGACCTCGCCATCATAAAGAAGAAATGAGTCAAAGGTCGGAGGAGCATTCATTTTCCGCCTTTTAGAACCAACTTGTTGCACTCAGATGTTAATACTAGAAACAAAATGGACGCCACAACTGATTACAAGACTGAACATCAAATAAATCAGGACAGCAGGACAGTTAATGGAGGATACAGACACTGAAATGACATCATTATCATACAAATACTATTTGATTTCCACAATGTTCTCTCCCTAGATGTGTTGTGTGGGTATTGCCTAGCCTCGAGTACTATGTAGAGTTGTCATCGTTGTTAAACTCCAACAGTGTGGTTCTGTGTTGTTATAAATTGAAAATAATTATTGAAATAATTTCCAAAGCTGACTCCACTCCCTTGAACTGTATAACACAAGAAATAGGTAACTCCACGGTTCACACACCCCCTTCAAAGCTTGCACGTTTTTAACAAATGGAAGAAACATCAGGGATTATGACATTAAGACACGTTTGCAACACCCATTCAAATAGGCAATGGGAACACAATTATCGAAGATGTCGCCAATTCCCCTATTCCCAATAAATTACTTGACAATCCCAGTCCGTAATAGTAGGGTCTGGCAACAGTGACCACCTTCAGGTTATCACTTTTCCCACATTAAACGGTTCACACGACAGATTTTGTAACCCTCATTTAATTTTTTTCCCCGCTCTCTTGATAATTTTCCACTTTCCAATGGGAATGTTGCTATGTGAGGAACTTGATACACCTCATCCATCTTAAGGTTTGAAGGAGTCGCCACTCCAAAGGAACTTCTGCATTCCAATCCACTTGAAGCTCCTAAATTAGGACACTCGCCCTTGCAACCAATTCAGCTTGGCCAGGCAATCGTCTTGTTCGCTTTACCAACCCTTTGTGTATTGAGAGACTTGAACACTTTGTAGTTCGATTTGTAAGTCGGCTTTACATGCTCTGAAGATGAGTAACTTGGTTTTTCTGAGCTCGAAAAACGAACATGGGACCTGATGTCATCATCACTGAATTAAGGTCATTTTTGCAGGTAACACTTTAAACTAACTTGATTTTCACGCTAAACTCTGTGGACAGAAAGCAGTATAAGAACGCCAGATGCTCATAAGTGTTCCAATACGACAGTTTAAATTAACGTAATTAGTGGTGTGCCTTGAAAATGAATGAGGTTGTACGGTACAGAACTGCAAGTGGGGAGATGTCTGTGAGCACCCTGTCGTTATTTCGCACAAAAATCCCATTTGGTATCTAGTTGTGCCCGTCTGCTCGGCAATCCCATTGGACAAAAAGCCCATAGTTTAAAAAATTAACGAAAACGCAATTTTGGCAGTTTTATTGCAAGTACGCCACGTTTGGTATCATTTTCTAGGTATGTTTAGATGCTGGGTTGGATGTAATTAGTATCCGAAGTATACAATGGCGTATAGACTGAAAATAGTGAAATCACAGTAATTATAGTTAGCCAAAGTCCATCGTTTCATCATTTGTACTCCCTCCCCCCTGTCTCATTAAAACCACACCCCAGCTCGACTCACCCGCTTCGCCAATAGCCTAAAAGCGCCCGGAATATTTAGTTTTCGTCGTTCCGCTGTAGTCAGATTATGTTTCAATGCTGAATCAAATGGGATGGGTCTTGGAGCTGTGAGACTTCGCCAGGCCGTGCAAAAGAAAATAAACTGCTGTGTTATAATTTGCTGATGTGTTAATGGGAATGAGATCATTTCTTTTTAGAGCAAGAGACGGTGGTGGAGGAGGTTGTTGGGCAATTTCTTGTATTAAAGTATTCGGTTTATGAGTCATAGTGGGGTGCAACCACTGGAAATTTATTCTAATAAGTTATTCGTCAATGGGAGACATAAATCTGAGTGTAGAACTGTGTTCTGAACGTACCAAGGGGATACAGTGGTGATTCTAATTACTATTTGGTATGGTTTGCACCCTGCTCACATTTGTTTGTGCTGTGGAACACAACAGTCCACTTGTGTATAGCCAAATAGGGCAACAAAGCATGGTACAGAGAGGACATTTGAGTAGTGGCTGAGGCGAACGACTATTCAAGAGCAACTTGGTGTCCACCACCAGGACACCAGTTCGCTTATCCAACTTAATTATGGATCAAGAATGAGACATAGATATGGCGGTGTAGTTGACACGTAGCAGCGAAGTCCTTACGTTTTTCCACTACATTAATGTTAATGATGTTGATTTGCCTCGTGACTCATTTGTCGCACGGCCTCGTCACAAAGTTTAGCTGTACAGAAAGCACCTGCATCTTCCGCAAATTGGTCCATAGAAACCCCTGTTAGTGATGGGAAGTCACTCACGTATATGAGATACACGATCAGCCCGAAAACACTGCCCTAGGCCACTCCTATTCAGTTAGTCTCGAAGAAGAGAACTCATTGCCGCATTTCACTGAGAACGAGCGACCTGTCAGGTAGGAGTGGATCAGTCAATATCATGTGTCATGTAAGCGCGGTTTTAGTTTGAAAAGTAGTCTTTCTCCGTATCCAAAAATACCCCTAGTTTTTAACTCTCACAAGCATTGTGCATCTCCTTGAGCACTCGGTGGAGCTGAGTGTAGTGAGTGATCTGAATCCGAGGCAAGTGTTGAGAGGCAAGCTGGGCAATGGACGGCGTTATGTTGGGAAGCAACAATCTCTCAAGAATTTTGGAGGTGCACCGTTATCAGAACCTTTAAACAAAAAACGGTCGAGTATTTATAGAATGTCGTCGATCACAACCGATTTTTACGCTGCTTCGTCACGAAATCAAGTCAGTAGAACGTTATGCCTACTATTTGTTACAGAGCAATCAACGAACAACTGCGATTTGGAACCTGATTAAAGCTGAGGTTCGTGCAGCATTAATTGCGCATTTCCTGAATAGTTTGCACAAAAAATAAAACTAAAAATTACCTTATACAACGCAACGGCACAGACCTTGTAGCCCTCGGCTGTTTGTAAACTTTTACTCAACGCTGTTGTTGTTGTAGGTGGTTCCAAGGATGAAGTGCTCGTTTTCTTCTTCTATCATCTTTCAAAGCGACGATCTTCAAACAGGAAATTAGAAGTTAGTTGAACGGTATCTTCAGTTCAGAATTAACTTGTGCTACTCTTAACAGTAAACTCTACGATACGAAGACGTTTAAGCACCTCTCACCACGAAATATAAGCATTAGCATTTAGCCCCTAAGTTGTATTATGTTATTAACGTTTTCAAATTACACACGATTTAATTTCAGGTCATTAATTTGATACAGTTACACCTACAGTCTTAATCTTTGCCTAGTTATGTGAACAGCTCGTCTTTGCGAAGGTTTTAAAGAACATATAGGTTTATATAGAATAAAAATGTTGTATCTAATACTCGTACATAAAGTTTTAGTTTCAGTGTTTGTCAAAATACCCATAAAACGGCTTGACAGATTCGCATGAAATTTTGTATGTATACTCAGTAGGTGTGCAAACAGGAAGTAAAATATTTCTCAGACTCCAAAGCTATAAGGGTGGTCCACCGTAAGCATTTATTTTCTACTTTTTGACAAGTTTTTATTTTCTATTTTTCATGATTCAGCATTAAGAATATGCACAACCCCACATTTTTACCCTTCTTTCACCAGCCCCTATTTTTTACTAGCGATATAACTACTTTATAAATTGTATATTCTTGCCAGTCAATAACTGATCAGTTTTTCCCACCAGTACAACTGAAAGCAAATATGCTCATCCAAATGTTTCATGATCCATACAATGAAACTTTCTCAAAACAACTGTCACATATCAACAATGGAAAAGTAGCTTGCATGAAAATCCTGGAGGCATAAAATTGCTGACATATACCAGATATTTCCCGACACATAAACAATGCTTGAATCATGAGTGCCTGGCAGAAAGAGCCATTTGGGCAACATGGACGTCGATGACATGAATTACTATGCCAGGAGAATGTGCCAAACTGTCTGGAACTCTGTGAGAGTGAGGCACTCTGTGATAAGACGTATTGGGGATCATCACAGGACTGAGCAAAATGAACAAATGCGTGCATGTTTTGAGTTATAGGCATAGTTGACACCCCTGGGTGCAGTTGGTGTGGTAAAGATAAGGAAACCTCGTAACAGCCCAATACCATAGACATGATAGAGAGGAATCTTTCAATCGTCTGACTCTAAAAGATATTGTGCAATGCTCTGAAGATTGGTTGCCCCATACAAATTTCGTTGTATAGCTTTTTAATTACCGAAAATGTATAAAAATAAATCAATAAGGAGCTTCTAACATTAGGTATTGATAACTTAGTAAAACACAAATAATCTCCCGCAGCAAAATGAAGTGGCGATAAACTGTAATGGAAATGTCTGCAGAGGGCACAGAGTAAACAAAGAAGAGTTTCTGACTGTAATAACGACCTACGGCACGAGTCCTTAAAGTAGCGGTTCTCGTTTTGAGTGCCTCACTCCTGCAGAGTTCTAGACAGTCGATGCGTTCTCCTCGCATATTCTCTCACTGCTCTCTAACTAGTGATGCAGATGCCCCATGGTGGGGAAAACAAACGTTTATAGAGCACACAATACTAGGTACTGCTTGGCTGAAACTACCCAGCCAGTTTTATCAAAACCGTTTGAGCTATTTTAAAGGAAATCATCAAATCAAATGATGTGCTACTAACTTCGGTTTCCTGATTTATCTTGGTTGCACAACCTTTCTATCGTCCAAGGGATAGTCCCAGAAATAATTGTAGGGTTGCCAGAAGATATTCCAGTACGTTGATCAAATACAGCTCTACTTTAATGTTAATTCCGAAAACTTAGAAACTCGATGTTTGGTTGTCCCTTTAACCAACTGACAAAAGAACCTTTATGGACAAGTCGCTTTGATTGACCCTGTTAGTTCGACAAAAATCGCCGAAACGTTATTCCTAAAAAAAAAACTCCGCCAATATCTCTGTTCACCAAATTTCCACCAAGATATTTATGGAAAATAAAGGTTAGATATGGGTAAGGTAGACAGGTAGAAAATAATAAAAAAGTTTAACTAAAATCGTTAAGACCATCTTTGTGAATACCTTGTTTATGGTACATCCCCTACCCCCCATCCCACACAATATTAAAAAATGAAGAGCCTAATTAGTTCAGCCATTCTCCAGCAAACCTCACAGACGTACACACTGCGTGTACACTGCAATTAGATTTTTCGACCAGTATATCTGATGGAAATTTAAAATTTTTTACAACATTACAGTACTTTCTCTTCTAGTCGCAGAGTGAGTGTTAACCAACTATGCCAACCTTAGCTGCGACTGAAGCGCAGAAATTTTACTATCCATGAACACCCTTTGGCAGTAATTTACAACGGGTTTAGGGTAATTATGGATTAAAAATTGCATGATTTGAGATCCAAAAACTAAATTTAAAAAATGTAATGAAGTTCAAATTACATCAGGTCCGTTTTTAGATTCGGTTTTGGAATTTTTAGCTTTAGTGGTTAAAAAATGAAAATTGGAAATGATTTCTTTCTCGTCAATCGGTAGTGTTTTGAAGTGTCTGAGCAGGAACTCTGCGAGTTGTGCTTTGTTAAGACTCGGGCGAGTCTGCACTTTAAAATGCCGCTTGTACTTTCTCAGCGTGCTGACTTGAAGTTGACCTAGATCAACTTCCGGTATGTCGGGGTC
Organism: Pachypeltis micranthus; assembly: GCA_020466155.1. Lineage (NCBI taxonomy): Eukaryota > Metazoa > Arthropoda > Insecta > Hemiptera > Miridae > Pachypeltis > Pachypeltis micranthus. The sequence continues at coordinate 50,843,986 of CM035769.1, forward strand.
AGTTTCGTTTGAGTCATCTTCCGAGTCTTTTCTTCTCCTTTTAGAGCGGGCAGTTTGTATGACTCCTTTGTGATGGTCGCAGATGTATAGGTGACGAGCCGTTGGATCGAGATGAAGGCGGAGTTTTCGTTGAGTGACCGTTTTTTGAATTCGTTTGGAGTACGAGGCGTTCCCTGCGGGGCGAGTGCACCGAAAATTATCGTCCACTAGGCAACATATTTGATCGGGAGGGCCTCTCGAGTCCTCTTCGCCGGTGCTGAACCCATTGTTAGCCACCTCCCTCTGCATGGCAAAGAAGTGACCTGCAACAATAACATCATTTCTACAGTCGAGAAGCAGCTTGGAAATTAATTTCTCCCTCAACAATAACAAGTCAATTCAGTCGCGTTCACATATTAAGAAGTTGTTCATGAGTTGGCTGCACTAAACCATCACCATCCTGCTTGATTCTGTCCAGTCATCAGTTCATATATGCCAGTCCTCAATTGAGCGATTTAGTGAATTAGGTTAACCTAAAATTTAAACCCATTAACTGCAACAGGAAGATAGGAACCTGCCAGTCATAACGTTTTTGTGAAGCTTCAATGTAGGTTTGTGCAAGAGCCCCTAAATTAGAGCACTGACAGCAAACCAAATGGGCACTGCACTCTCTGTGCTCCCAGTTCACCTGTGAAGAGGTAAGGCGCTATTAATATCTATATTAAATGTCGCGCTGAGTTCCAACACGAGCACGCAAACTGAAAAACCGATCGTATCAATTGCTATAGCGATAACAATTGCTGATTGGGGCAGAGGGAAGTTCTGCGATGAGTCGCGTCTGATAGTTTAGTGCATCCATTTGGAAAAAAAACAGCAAGCCGTAACAGGCTGTAATTGTGTGAGTAAATCCCACTCATACAGCTCCTACGATTAACACAGTCAGTCCTGTTCATTTGGAACATCGACACCATGCAGCTGCGAATCGAGGGATTCATTAACTTCAAGTGCCAACCCACAGTATAATCAACTTAGCAGGGGTTTTAGAGTTTTAATTTAAAGCGATGCTGTCACACATATTTGAGCAAATTTTCGAGAAAAAAAATCTAGCACATCCAATTGCCAATTAATCTGAAAATACTGTTAGTTTCACAGTTTCTGGTTGTACAGAACAAATACTAGTTAAACGTCATGATTAGGGATAACATTTATCTCTGGGCCTAGTTGTTGTGTATCACGAATGCTTTGAGGCTGAATCCCAGGTGGTTTGTGAAAATTTGAAATCAGAACTTAATGCTCCAAAGACCCACGCTGTCCACAAGGCACCCCCCGCCACCCAGAAATATATTGAGTGAAAATGTGTGCAGAGAGGAGTACTTTACCTTGAAGAAGTGGACATTTTCGCTTCCTTCCACTTCGCTTCGTTTCTTCCAGGAGGGAACATTTTACGTGTTTAACGTCATTTGCTCAACACTTTCGATCACTTTATTTAACTTCGTCAAAAGATAATTAGATTTAACTATTTAAAATATAATTCAAATTTATTTATAAGTTAATATGACCTTTCAATTTCCCCAAACAATGAATGGTTTTTTAAAAAATTAAGGAATTTTTACTCGTTCAAACGCTACAATTTGAGTTGTAAAGGTTCTGAAAAATACGGAACCAATAGATTATTATTACAAATATTGTGACATCTAAATTAACGTGGATTTGTTTTTGATGTGAAGCCGTGAGATTATTGATCGTTTTAGGGGCTTCTATAACTAGCCATAATAAACAGCGTTTTGAGTTACATGGATGGCAATTTCGTTCATGAGGACCTCCGCTGAGCCACTACTAGCATGTGCGTTGTTAATCACCAGTCATCTCGTTTTGGAGGGGAGTAAAGGGTCTTTAGTTATGGTAGGAAGTACTAAGGGAATTTATGCAAACGGCTGGAAATAAAATTCAGACCTTCATGTTTCACAGGCTTGTGAGATAGAAAAATACCATTGGAGGAAATGCACGGATGCGCCTCTGGTAGTTTTTCTGAGAAACCAAACCAAAATCAGCCATTCCGTATTTAGCCTGTTGATCAACATGGGGCGCCATAATTTGGATTTGAGCAAAATCAAACGAAAACCAAATACGGTTTTAAAGGGATCAAAACACCATTGTTCCGACTATGGTGATCAAATTTTCGTATGGAGAGTTCTAAATGACATAATGGTAATAAAAATCCTTGGGAACATGACGAGAGCAGAGCTAATTATCAATGTCGGCAAATTTGATTTAAGCGGTTTTCCCTTATAAACCCCCGCTCATTGATACTACCTCTCAAAAATTACGTTCGCTCATGAGTTACCTACAATTGTAGTGTAATAAAGTCTATGCTTCTATAACACAGGCACACAAAATATCGTTATTATCTGAATATAATGAACTGGATATTACACTACCAGTTTTTGGGGTGCTGAATACCCCACCACTGTCGGTTTTCCCTGTACACGTCAGGATTTCCCGCTTTTCCGAAATGTTAGGGGATTATAGCGAGGAAAAAGAGAACGTTTTCATCAGGATATCAAAGAGATGAAACGAATATACCACGGATGTTGAGATGAGCATATGACGGCGGATATCTGGAAAATGATAGTAGAAGACGATATGGAAGTAGGAGATAAAAAACGGCTGGAGCCAGGACAGTTGAGGAAGATGTACAGTAAAGTTACGTGGAGGCCCAGGCCGAGTCGATTTGCCTGAGTAATATTCAGTGAGATTAGGTTGAATTACATTACAGTACAGACACGATGGGAACCAGTGGAAAGGAACGAGACAGCGGGCTCAACTCCCTGGGACCATACCATTATACTGGCATGCAACGTGGAGCTGACATAAATCCCAATTTCCCATGTGTTGTTTAAATAGTATCACACACCCTGCAGTTCGACGAGCTCCCCCCCCCTCCACACCACCACCAATGAAGGGGGAAGTCAGTCAATATGTGTTGGGATTGCATGCTGCAAGTTACTTTATAGCGCATTCAAATCTGATCAATCCTCCGTACCATGTATGATTGATGACTAATGACAAATAGATTCAAGGGTGATATTATGGAAAATTAGCTCCAGAAAAAGCCACTCTGCTAGGGGCTTGGAGTTTAAGTTCCATAAGGAATTAAGACGACAACATTGTACTAGTAGAACTGGCCAGATAACGAATTTATTGTTATGGGAAGTCTTCAGTTATCTCCATTACCCTCGTGTTGTCTCAACTACTCTTCGGGCATTCGCCTCACATGGCGCATCACTGTCGCATTTACGTAAATACTAGTTTGGGAGACTTTGGGGCACATCCGCTTGTCTCAATACTGGCACGTTGTTCATCTGGTCATCACGCCATGGTGTACTTTCTTCACAGACTCAAAGTTGCTGCTGCATGAGCTAATACCTCTTGTAGCCAAACCCAACAACTACCAGTACTAAATCCCTCCATGTCATGTAACCACCCGTCCCAACTCCTCACTAACCTGTGCAGCTGTTGAATGAGTTCTCCAAAAGGACTAAAAAGGAATGCCCAGGTGATGATGTGTAGCCCATCTGAAGTCTCGTCATCATGAAGACATGATATTTATACGAGGAGAGTGATGTTACAGGCCTGATTGGGTCCTGCAAAATGCAACGAGACAGTGTGATCTACCACTAATGATAATGCCACTAATGCACGAGAGAGACCAGCCACCTGTGGCCGAGCGGTTGCATCACTGGGAATTGCGTACAGGCTATTGGACAGAGCGAACCGTATTGTTGGTTGCTCGCCTGGGATTCAGCTGAGGCATGTTGGTTTGAATTGTAAAACGCTGGAAATCCTGACGAGTACAATGAAAACCCACAGTGGCATCGTATTGAGCGCCCCCAAAAACTGGTAGGGTGTTTTGTCGGATTCAGACAAATAATGTTGTTTCTGAACCCGTGTTATCAACACACCATGAGAATCAAACTTACGTGGTTTCTCGACTAATTTTCTACAGCTTTTCCTCCTATCATTCCAGAATACCAAACGTGACAGATTCCAAAAAAAAAGACTTGACAGGACCTCAAATTATCGCATTATCTACGCACTGGTTACTATTTGCAGGCAATGATCAAAATAGGGGCAACCCTGTTATATGTGAACCAAAAGCACCACACCAAGCTCAGCAAGTTTTGTAGTAGAACCTTGAGTTCCACAAAGTTTACACTAAGCGAGCCTCCCCAAAAATATATGGTACTACTCACTGCGTTCAGTGAGTCTCATCTCTGGCAATAACCAAATCTGTTTTGGTTTTGGCAAAGCTCAACGTTTAATAGACGCAGTAGAAGTGCACAATCGAATTCTCGGATGCATGATTCGACGATACGGAAAATGGGAACAGAAGGGAGTAGACCTGAGGCGTCGAACGTAACCGCCTCGTAAAAAGAACGTTGAAACGATTCTACACCGAATTGACATGTGAAAAGGGAACATCGATGGCCCTCGAAGATAATTTTCGTTTTTTGAGAACTCCAGCTCGAAAGTAACACGATTCGACTTCTCAAGGAACATTCGTTAACAGAAACTGTCAACACAAATGAAAACAACTGGAAATAAAACGCTCACCTGTACTTCCCGGCCGGGTCGCAATTTTTCCGGCGCTTTCTCGTCTCTGTTGGTAGCTGAAGAGCTTTTGGACGAAACTTTCGACAAAAAACACAATCGAAAAGCCGCCGCAGTTCCGGAGGATGATGCCTCGAACAGCTGGACAAACAACTGCTTCTACTCGAATGGCGTTTAGTTTAGGCCGCTTTTATCAGCGTTTGTCTGTTTCTCTCCAATCTCTCGTTTGTTATCATTCTGTCTCGCTCTTAATTTTTGTTGTGGAGCTCAACACCTGACTTTCCCCACCAGAAGAGGAATGTCAGTGGTGCCAACTTCCGCTCTTTGAATTTCTCTCAAATCCCCCTCCAACAACAACACTGGCGTTGGAGCTCAGACCTATGGCTTCCCTAAAAATAATTATTTCTACTTTTCACGAAGTTAAAGAAAGTTACGTAATGAACTGAAAAAACCGTTGAAGTATTCTTCAGATCTTTTGCCTCCAAGTTGCAAGTAAAAAAACATATCTTTTGGAAGTTGTGTGTTCGATTCATTCCAGTGGTTCTTGTCCAATCGTAAAGAATTGTTTATACAAATTTCACCAATTTTTTTTTGTTTCCTGGCCTTTAGTGTCGCAGTTACTCTATTTTTACTTTTATTAGGCGTCAAGTCGAAAGGAATGCCACATATTCGAAAGTTTATTCTTTTTTGAGTTTTTGTCAGAACTTCACGTTTTGAAGGCTTGTGGGTCTAAAATAATTAGAACAAGCTTCACCTTCTTTAAATGTACTCCCTCCCCCCGCAGCTAGTCTACAGGCCAGTTTTTGGGAGGTTGATCGTCTGAAGGCTAATAAGTCTCAAAAGAACGTTGCTCACTACCGTTCATGCTTGGATAGGCCTCCCACATAGCGTCCCACGTATGTATGTTCACGCTCCAGTTCAATCTGTGGGAATCGTGTTCCATCTCCCTCTACCATTATTCTGTCCTTGTGCTTTATGAGCTTGCTTGCTTTGCAAGCACCTGGCTGGGGCTTTTCACATGCTGCGGCTAGTCTTGGATTCATTCAGGATCAAGTGCACATGTCAACTTCATCTGTCCTTCCAATAAAGCATTGGAGTTTACAGCTGCTCTGCACTCCTTAGTGTTCTCTAGTAAGCAGTGATCCTGCGCTTACTTAGGAAGTCAATAAGTGGAACTATCACAAGACGGATCTTTGTACGGTGGTGTTGGAAGCTCGTGGAGGGGAGGCAGGTAACATTAGGGATGCAGGAATTACCTTGTCCTGGTGTGGGGTGTGGCGCAAGAAACCTGTTGAGGAGATACGTTGGCTGGGTGTTTCAGCTGGCATTCCATACTTGGATCGCATCTGAGGTAATGGTCACTTTATGGTAGAAAATCCTCTTATCCTTTTTATTCCCAATCTGTTTAACGCTAGAGCTGTGCTCTCTCCCCATTTCTTCAATTATTGTTCATGTAGTTTTCTTTTTTGGGTGCCACAATCCCATTTACGGTGAGCTTTGGAAAGAAAATCAAAAGTGTGTGTGTCTGTGGATGGACACAATTGTGAAAGATAGTCTCGGCAAAAACCAATGATACTTGGTAGAAGGCCAAAATAAACTTAAGAAGAAAATCCGTTCAAAACTATCTTTATTGTTGTGATGAAATGAAGCTCGACTTCAACGATTTTGAATTAAAATTCGTTTGTGGACGTCTTCAAATAAAATTTCGTCCATGTGTAAGTGACTAATTTATCAGAATATTGAAATAAATGTATTATAGAATATTTTATTCCTTTTCAATCTCACTCATATGGCACTAATAATCTTACAAAAGCCATACTGGTAGTCCCATAGAGACTTTCGATTCCAGAATTCAAACTTCTGTGTTTTGTTTTATTAACACATTAACAGTTTTGACATTTAATCCCAGAACAGCAAATGCTACCGTTATTTGTATGTACGGTACAGGTTGCTTTGTTATGAAATGGGTCTGATTCTCTATTAGATGGGACTCTAACCCCCACTACAAACTGTGCAGGAATAGCCAGTCTCGCTATCACTGAATTCAAATGTTCACTGAGCCAAATCCTAAATAATAAAAATTCATCGTACAAAACTATTGAAGGAATCTCACTCTGTGGGTGGCAATTCATACTATGCCTCCTCCGGTAGTGATAATTTGGGATGAACATTTTTTAGAGGAACTATCAGCCCCCCAATCACAGTATATTATATATTTGTAAGCTAACATCCCCCTATCACAAAGCTGTAAGAGACCTTTCAAATATGTAAAATGAATAATTGGTTTCATTGTCATTGTAAAAAATTGTCTTTGCTGAGCTAGAAAGTGCTTACGAAATTCAATTAGCTTCTTCGACAAGAAATTCACTTTCCAATTCAAGGTTTAACTGTGTTCCCCATGCAGTCATAACTTTGAAATGAGTCCAAATATCAAGCATTGTATGATATGCAGTCAATGCAAAACCCAATTCGGTCTATAATGTGTGGTCATTGGTATAACACTATGGTAACTGTATCGATTCTCAGCATTGTCTCTTTCATTCAGTTCAGTCGCAACTAATTATTTTTTGGTTGTGGTTTGTTTAGACGAAACTAAAAGTATATAAAATGGAGTCTCAAGGATAACAGCTGAAATGCTTTTAAACTAAAATGGTTCGATACCTGTACATCGTTCTCAACATTTCTGTGAAAATCCGTTGAGGGGAGTTACGTTGAAGGTTTGAGTCAGGTGATTAGCGCACGTTGAAGGTATGCAAATCAGCTGCGTGGCTAAGTAAATTGAGTTGAACGGAGTGTATTATTTGTTGGTAGGTTGGCAGCATTGGCCGTCTTCTTCCTGTTGACAAGACATTTCGCGCTCTATGAGCGGCCGCCTCAACTAAGTAGATTCCAGTTGTCGCGACGGGACGGGAGTTAGCGAAGGAAGGCGCTTAATTCCGAGTGACGATGGCCACCGAATTATCCACTAATTCAAGTAACGTCGAAATAGTTCGGGGTCAAACTTTTGAAGTCGGGCCGCGGTACACGAATTTGGCGTATATCGGCGAAGGGGCCTACGGAATGGTCGTGTGAGTAAACAAATCATTTTCACCCTCTTCATATCAGCTCTGAAACGAATAACCACTTCGCGAGTCGGTTATCCGTTCGACTGCTATCGCGGTGATGTCCTGCTTCGCCCACATACTTTCGTTTTGTAAACATTACGTGTTTATGTTTATTTCTGCTTTTCAATCGTCTAGTCTCAGCCTAATTAAAGGCCCATTTTGACCAACTTCAACGTTATTGTGTCAAATCCCGTCCATCTTCTGATTCAGGTCATCTTTTTTAAAGGTTATTCACTTGACTCGTCTTATCAGTGTCGGCGCCGATTATGTTTCCTGAATTGCTATGACTCCTCCTCTACGCCGTCACTTACTTCATTTCTTTCCTTCCAACGCCCAGTTTTCACGCACAAAACCGTCAACGCCCCCCTCGACTACGTTCTGCTGACCTCAGTTTACATCCTGCGCCCTCATTTCACTTGACTTCTGGAATGACAATTGGGAACTCAGTTGCCCTCAAATCTGTTCGCTTTCCAGAATTAGTATCAGTTTTTCGGGAATTCGTCCAAGTTCAGCGAGTTTCGTATGCCATTTTTACGAGTCTAACGTTATTCTTACAGAGGCGTGTTTTGATTCTCTCATGTCTGTTTTGGCATTTACTTACAATTACTCGACAGTTGGTCAGTCACACCTACAAGCCCATTCGTGTGGAGGTATAGAGATTTCATGTTTGGTTACCATCAACTGCAGCCTGGAGTTATCTACATGGGGCCAGTGTCAGCATGCACACTCTGATCTGTTCGGTTGAAGATACAGGAACAGCCCAGATGAGACCCATTTCCTATCTCCCCAGGAGCGTATCTTTTAGGGAAGTCGCTCTGGTTTGCCAAGCTGTTCACTAGTACCCCACTGTCTCACTACCCTGGGTTACGAGGAGGGAGAATGCCTGGTTGGGCATCAAACCAGAGATGGCTGGTCCTATCTCTCTTGTCATGAACCACCTCACACCTTAACACACTTGGACATCACGGCCCGCCCTGGCTGTTGGTATACTGTTGGCGAGTACTTTCAATGCCAGTATGCAATCACATGTAAGAACTATGACCCTAAGTGCCCCAACTAAATAATAACGATAGAAGTGGACACAATAGAAATTTACATTATTGGACGCTGCAGAGATCGTCTGTGATGTGTTTCATGAAATTTGCAGTGGTGGTAGATAAGAGGAGAGTAGTACGGCGAAAAAAGGCTGGGCTTGATGAGGATGGCAAGAAGAGTAGGACCTACGGATTGAAGACAGTGAAGACAAGTTTTCACAACATGCCAACAATGGATTTGTTACCTGGCCAGCTTGACAACAACTAATAATTTGGTCTTCTTACTCTTTCACTGTGGTACATCAGCTGAGCTCTTTTGTTCTAGCCCCAGGGTCAGCCCCAAGGGCACCCAGTACTAAGCCCCTTCGTCACTGCGGCCACACATTTGGCCTAATGTGACCCCATACCTAATGCACTCGACTGCTGAGTGCAAGTGTTGCCTTTCCTCTTGAACAAGAAGGCACAATGAGCTATTTTGCCTGGCTGTCCATGTCAATGGGCGAGTTTGATGTCTATGCGCCTGTATCTAAATAAGGACAAGCCTGTTATGGACACCAAGGCGTTTGAACGCCTGATGAAACTCCTTTGTAACCCTAGTTTTGAAGGTGTTGGTTGAGATGGCCTCTAAGACAGACTAGCTGCCTGAAAATATCTAGATCTGCGTACTCTTGTGTCATTTTGTTAGTATCTCTTGTGCACAGAGATTTATGGCTAAAGTGTTCTCTTGATATACTCCATTTTGGTGTACTCTCCCAGCGGTTCGGCAAGACCGACATTGGGCCCTACGGAAACTCAGACCAGCCTCACCTCCCTGTCACAGAACCATTAGTGCGTCATAGTGGCACCTCAGTTGGGAGCAGTCATCTCTCCCCCTGTTTCGGTGAGTGGATGCAGACGCTGAATGGCAGCTGAAAATACTTCCTCTCTGGTATGACGCCAGTAGCAAGGACTGCTGCTGCCTCTTCTATTTTTAACTGTTTCACAGTTCTTTGGAGGCTTGCATTTGCCCTGATAGAGATAGTACTAGTCTGTGAACCATTATCAATTTCTCCTAAAATTGTGTTATCCTTTCGACGACTCACGTGGGCCCCACTGCCCTTGGAAAATCACTTGCCGGGTTTATCTCGAGACTTAGTCTTTCACAAGAGTTTGAGTTTGTCGCCTCTTACATGTTCCCTAAACCCCTCAGCTTCGTATCAGTAACATTAAGGCACTAATCGGGGGAGCAATGATCGAAGTCGTCGCTGAGACCCATTTCTCAACTCTCCGTGATTGATGGAGCTATTAGAACAGGTTCCAGAATCTCACGATCCCCTTCATGTCATTACTTTAAATTCTGCTTGTTTCAAGCTCTGATTTCATGTAGAACAATTGAAGAGTATTGGAAGAAGAAACAAAATAGAAAGATACGAAGGTTGTACCAGCCAAACCAGCGTCTTTCAGTGCCCTTTTGATATCACTATTCACATTTTTCGTACTATTAAAATATTTGCTTAAATATAATAATTGAGAACGGGTAGGTACACATCTTATTGTAATTATATGACAGATGCTCATATGTGTGTGTGGGAATGTGACGCGTGTATTTTGCAACTGAAGGATAAATGTCACACCACGCCTCTCTGTGGTGGCGCTTTTCTTTTTTGTCCTCTTCACCCTCACCAGATTCCAAGTATGTTCCCATATATCCACCCATACTGCCCAGCAGTTTGGCAAGTACAGGGGCAGTCTTTCCTCCACATCTTCATTCTCTGTTCCTCGGAGGTAATGGCCCCTTGATCAGCATACTCCATCCTCGCCTGGGTGAGTACTGCTTGGGCAAACTTTTCAATGCACCTCCAGATTTGTTTGGAATTCGAGATGGTCAGTGAGAATGTGTATGAGTTGTCTTGTGTGAGCTAACCAACTGCCCTCCACTGTGCGTAGCTAGCAAGCCCATCTTTGGCTCGAGAAGATGGCTTGGCAAGCATCAACCTTTATTGCCCTGTAGGACAGGCAGTTTGTGTTTACAGCCTTACCAATTCGGTACATTTCCCATGAAGAACTGGGTAATGGAGCAGTCCACGGGCTTCTGGGCCGCTTCCAATTTGTTTTGCCACTTCCCAAGGGTCACAGCTCTTTTCCTTTTCTTCTCCCAACTGTAATTAGCTCTTTGCACTTGACCAGCAGAAGGTGGATTGTGATAAAACCTGCTAAAACCAACTCTATCTCTTGAGAAACAGTGCGATTCGATCTCTCACTGCCTTAAGTGCATCACATTTTCTTGTGATAGTTCCCAAGCTCTATGTAAAGTTTGCTCAATGGCGCGACTTATGGCGGTGTAAAAAGTTTTTATAATTACTTGGTTATCTCTATGTTCAGTTGTAGTTGTATTTAGTGTCTTCATCTGGTGATTCCGTTTTATCAATTTATAAGCGTGCAAACCAAAGAAGGCAACTATGATGCGTTCTGAAAACGTTTTATTAATTAATATCATGATAGTAACATAAATAAAGTTCATTAGTCGTGAAGTTTGACAGAATACCTGAAAACGAATCGAAACAAACCCGCTTTCTTTCAGCAAAGTAGTCTATTCTATGGCAAATTGATGAAATGGACGAAACGAGCGAACAAATGAATTAGTGATGACGCATAACCTTGTTGACGGAGCAATCACACGTGTTGCTTTTATAAAACTGGAGTTTTACAAATTTACTGCAAAAAGCTTCTATGGGAGAATGTTGTGTGCGCTCATAATGGAATGGACTCATTTCCCAGACACACAACGTTAAACTCGCTCTATTTCAATTCTCAGTTCTTGCCCAGTTACTCACTCCACTGTCTGCTCTCGTCGTTATACCAGTTCCCATGTCCAGAGACTGCATGGAGTTCCGTAAATTCTCTCACTCAGATGTGTATCGTTCTCAAGTCACAGGGGTAACAACGGAGTTCTACGTCTTTCATCAATTTATTCTTTGGACTCAACATCAAGCACTCTTGCCCCAAACTATGTGATAAGATGTGCGTCTGAAATGAACGTGGAGCTGCAGAACGTTTCGTTCTCAGCAAACCTATGAAATTTTGTGATCTGTAGACAATATTTGTTTTTCCTGCCGATCGCATAACTTCCTTCTGTACTTCATTGGGCTCATGAAGGCAAAAATGTTCGCTGTTTCGATTACAAACTAGTCGATTTTCGATTGATTTTTCTCAACCGCATTCCGTGCCAAAATAGGATTAACTAATACATATATTACTGTTTGCCCTTTGATGACGTACATGTTCTCAGTGACACGGACCATTTCTTCAGGGCTAGGGAAAGTACTATGTAATTGCAACGGGGCGACAGCAGAACATTGATTGCACATTCATTTCCCTCTTGAGAGCTGAGGGGCGCAGTGTCAATGGGGATGTCAAGAGCCCTCTCAGCACAACAATCGGCTGCGTGGAATATTAAGGGACGTCCTCGACCCCTCAACAAGGGCGGTTTAGAGAACTCACGTTGGACGGATTGAAGGACGTCCAAACGTCACTTGAATTATGAGTGTGTTACTACTTTTTTCGATCAATCAGGACCTTCATACAGTGTGCTTGTAATTAATTCAACTAATTTGATGTAGGGTTCGTTATAATGTTCTAAGAATAAACCGGGTTTGAAACTTTTCACATAGAGACGTTTCTTTATTTACATTTAAGTTAGGACAAGTTGAAAGCAAATCAAAGAAACAACTTGAGCGTAAAAGAGAGATTGAGTAGACACTGAACTAATAATAGGAAAAAACTACTATGATCTAACTAAAAATAACTAGGAACAACAATAATAGTAAATGTCAAACTACCTAAGGTAAACACCCAAGAAATACCGAGCAATCCTGTATTACTACATCTTCACTCTTAGAAATCCTGGAAGTTCAAGCATATTCCATTACTACAACTAGCGTTATTATCTTGTCCTAATTACTGGTAATATAGGAAATCGCTTAAAATTATAACTGCTCTCATTTACTTGAGTTGCAACCGCAGCTTCGCCTTCCCGACCCAACCTAGCTGTCATTGCAGTCTACTATGTTTAGAATTACTATAATAAATAAGTTGCAGTACATGTCACAGGCAAAGTAAGGAAGTTATTGGCAAATAAAATGAAATAAATGAACGGCTAGTCACTTTTCTGCTCGTATCTGTGAGTCAGTTAGCACCCAGCTTTCTCTCTCACTCTCCCCCTCCCCTTTTTTGCCCCAGCAGACCCACTCAACTATTTATCCGTTTCTTAGACCCCTATAGAAGTCCTTACAAAATCGGCTACCATTTTTATTTCTAGTTTTCTTCAATCTTTACGTTTCCAAGGTTCCTGTGTCTGAGAAAGGCAAACACCAATCGCGAAAATTATCAGGGTGCGTGTGCCTGTGGTCAATTTTGAGGGAATGCAGCTGAAACCATATCTGACGAAAGTTTGCCTGCGGTTCAACATTGGACGAGAAAATAAGGATGTGAGCGGAATTATCGCAGTTCTACAGTTCTAGTGATCAAAACAACCAAATTCGTGAAAAAATGATGAGCAGCATAATAAATTGCGAAAAATGTCGAGTTAAACGGATTTGACGGCTTATTTGGTTTATTATTCCTTATAAATCCCTTGTTGGATGGTGAGGGAGAGAAATTGGATAATACGAGGAATTTATTGATGAATGAGTCGAGCGAGCAGATGCTGTAATGATAGGAAGTACACTAGTTAAACGTTCACTTGAGATGCATAATAGAGACTGAGTTTCGAGTTCACTTGTACATTTAAATATAAATCTCTGGATAGTTCATGCTCTGATGAGAGCTATGAGAATGTGTACAACCGTATGAGTTGTAGGGTGGACTGGCTGTAAGGGGGTAGTAAAAGTAAGGAGTGAGAAAGGAGATATGGGAAGGGGGTTCCAGGAAAACCCAATGGACGATGGGGGAAGTCGTAAGAAGGGAAACCCATAATGCACCGGCGCATGGCTGCAGGCTGATCGTTCCCGTGGTACCCAAACAACCCTTACGGCCAGAATGATCTTTCGATGGTACTTACGGCTTTTCCTCGTCCCAGAACGAGGCAGTTTGGACTTGATGGTCTCTCTGGGGTTTGGAAGGACCCCAGCACGCTGCGGCAGAGGTCCCCCAACCCTCCACCCACTACTCAGGGCCTCATCTGCCGTCTATCTGGATTTCCGTCCCCTTAGAAGTTGAGTGACAGGGGTATATAGGAGTTTCCGGCAACTTGAGAAGTCTCAGAAATCCCGATCTCAAAAAGTAAGAGCTTAATCAGCTCTGTCCAGCCAAACACCCCTCTGATGTGACACTTGACGTTCTAATTAAAAAATCGTGCTAGTGGTCCAATGAATGAAATGTACACAATGATATTAAAGAAATTGGGTTGTGTCCGCCAGTAGGCAAATTACTAAAGTTAACGTACCTGTTAGGTGAGTCCGTCTCCTCTGGCTGGTGAGTTACTGTGGGCAAGCGCTTTCGATGTAAAGACATCATCGTCTGGCCGTTAAGTCAGTACTTGACAGTAATGATAGTTAAAAAGCGGTTATAAAACAAATAGGGGCATTCCAAACAATTCCCGGAGTTCAAACTATTGCTGTTATCTAACTAACGTTTTTCATAGTAATGTCCCTGTAGTTCCAGAACTATTAAAAAAAAATGTTTTCAAACCGAATAATCATCTTGGCTGCCTTATGTTTTCTACGCAATGAAGGCAGCGACATAAATAGGGGAACCCTGAAAAATTCCTTAAGCACGCCAATAAGTTGAGCTAATTTCTATCTAGATCATTTTTTTGTGGACATAATGAGGGTTTTATCCTAGTGGCCCCATGATTTTACTTGAGAAGCAACAGGTATGTTCCCTGAACAAAATTACTGTTCCTTAACACTCATTAGAGAAATATATCAGTGGAATGTCATGGAAGTGAGTCATGTGGAGCAAGAGCCTGGACAATTACTCAGCACCCACTGAACCCAGGCCTGGCTCCTCTTTCAACAACTATAACTCACGGTTGTAGGAACCATAGTGGAGCAGTACGTTGTTTTTCTGGGGTTCCTCGCAATGGAGGCGCAAGACGTGCAGGGTGGAACCGTTGGTTTGATAAACAACCTGAAGCTGTTTGTCACATTGCATCAGGTTTGCAGGTCTTCTTTCTTGCCCCCTTCACCGTCACAAGAATCTTTCAGCGTGCCACCATTCCAATACATCCATCGCAAGCTCTTCTGGCTGAGCCCTGGACAAATTGAGCAATGCACATCCAGTTTTTATCAGAATTCAAAATTGTGTGGACCAACGCCTCTGTGGCCTCGACCATGCTCCTCGAGTCTGCCCACCTTTGTCACGAGAAGCATCATCCGCAATTGCCCTGCAGTGCAAACAGTTAGGGCTTGCTGCAGCCTTGCCAATTCGATGCAGGTATGCCCTAAATGCTCCATGCCCGTCAAGATCACATGAACCTAATGAAAACACTTTTGAGCAGTTGGTAGTGATACTAAATCACAGAAAGCACGTAGGGCTGAGGAAAGTTGTGTGGTGTGTTGCACTAGGTTTTAATAATTCTTTTTGCTCTAGTGGGTAAGAGTACCATTGAAACCTAACCTAAAAGTTCAAATAACTCTTTTAAAAATCTAGCTTTGTTCAAATTAAACTCATTAACGGAATTGACCTACGAGCTCCACGCCAATCTGATTAAGCACAAAAGAAAAGTACTTGGTAATCGCTAAAATAAATGAAATGGAGTTTTTGAAGACGAGAATCCTCTCCTTCGACGCCACCTCGTCCGTTCTTTTTTCGAATCTCTGTAAAATAGGCTGTAACTACAGAGGGAGTGAATCAACATTACCGGGCTCCTTTGTTCACTTTTCCACCAATTAAGGCATTTAACTTGATTGAGGACAGACTCAGGTGCTTTCGTTCTCTCTCTCGAAACTGTTCAGAATGAAAACAACCTCCCAAGAGCAATTAGCAGTAATAGCATTAACAAGATTTGCGCAATTAGCTAACCCTCTTAATTGGAAGTAAAGTCAAATATGTATTTCAGGAAAGCGTGTCCATGAGGCGCGAAACTGCCTGGTTCATCTTCGTTAGCTTCGTTGATTGCAAATGGAACAAGAATGACGTGAGTTATGGGCGTCTCAGCCCAACGTCTAGTGATGAAGGGCTGGCATTAATGGACGCTGAGTTGGTGTCTTAGGTATTAAATAATCTGTAGTAATCCGTTAAGGAGTGTTTAAAATGAGGTCGGTGCGTCTGTCTCATAGACTGACTTGGGCCTCGTCAACGGATGAGTTAGGACGCGACTCATTTGGTGTCTGCCTCCGTCAGATTGCCGAGTGTGGTCTTCGTCCAACAACCACTCGACTAATTGATAGAATAACTATTTACGTGCCTTAGCCCTACGAAGTAGGAAGGAAATTCATGCCCCCCCTCCCCCCCTATAAATTTGACATTGAGTTTCAGAGCGTGTGGATGCCAAATCTGCAATGCCCGTCCGCTGTCCAGACCTTATTTTCCCTTTAACGTGCAAAGAGTGGTTCAGAAACAAAAAAAAAAAAACATACGCCAAACACCAAATTTTGGCAGTTTAATTGCAATTACTTCGTGTCTGGTATCGTTTCCGAGGTGGTTAAAGATGTCTGAGCCGAATGGGATGGGTCTTAGAGGTGTATGACTGCGTGTAGATGGAAAATACAATAATACAGTGAGGCTCTACTACTTTCAGGAACTTGCGGGATAGCGAAACCCTCACTATTCATTCAATTCGTTTGGTGTATTATTCATTCTGCGCTCATTTCCTGCACTACCTCCCGTCTCATTCTGACCACCCGTCAGTTTGAATCGCCTCATCGTGCCTATTGCCTAGCATCGCGTAAAAAAATAAATGTCAATTTTCGTTGGTTCTGCGGTAGTCAGATCATGTTTCGTATCGTTTACTAGTATTTTTGGATGCTGAATCGTGTTAGTACTCGTAGTTCAGTACACAGAAGAAGCTTAATAATGATCGTATAATAGTTAGCAGCAACGTCGCGAAGTAGCGTATTTTTTGTTCAACTTTATTCTCAGTGTTTCCCCTATAATTCCAGAACTCTGGACACGAACCACGCGTGTAGACGGTCCCGACAGTTAACTATACGTTTCTTTTTATCAATGATCGCCGTCGCGAAAGTAGCTGCAGCACGGCAAATGCCGAAGCGTCAAGTTGTAGACACCAACTACGCCAAAAAAGTATGTGCACGGTCCCGTCAGTTACTTGTACGTTGTTTTTTGTTTGTTTTTTAAATAATGGTCGTGGCATAAGTATCAGCCGCGTAATACATGCTAAAGCGTTAAGCATGGCCAATTTCTTGCTACAGAACGTCGTACCGCTCCAACATGCTAATTAACTTCACTGAGTCGAGAACAGATTTTAGTTCGGTAAAGATCGCTGAATGCACTTGGGGAAAGTTGTGGGATGTGTCGCACCGTACACTTTTACTGTTTTCCACCTTTGGTTCCAGAACGGTAGTCCTATAAATTACTGCAGTCGTCTCATAATGGAAGTCGTGACATAACATTGTGGCAGCCCAATGAATTCTCTATCGTCACGCACTACCAGTTTCTGTATCGATGTTATTTTGTTAATTATGGTCATTTCACCCCTTTTGAGTGTATGGGAAAGTATTATTATTTCAAGTTTTAAAAGATGTTCTTGTGTTAGTAGACGTAGAGGGGTTGTGCACGCAGCATCACGAACACGCGAGCTGTTAGCGAATCATCTTTTGGACGATATATTCCGCGGGGGAGCGAAAGGATTTATGATTCAGTTTGAATATGAAATGATGCTCAGGTCCTGACTGTGGGCGTAACAAGTAAGTTGAGAAGCCGGAAGGTGAGGGAGCCGCTAACCACCTGTTTCTAACGGGGAGAGTAGCAAGTTGTTGACTTGTCAGCCGTGGGAGTTGATGACTTGCGGTGCTTCTGTTTAGTTGTCACGGCTAGGAAAGACTTTCCCTTCCGTTTTAATATCCCCGACCTCAGATCGACCCAATCAACTTTTAAAGTAAAGAAAATCCGGCGTCGATTTTATTCTTCTCTCGGTCGGGTTGACGTTTGTGGATGATATTCATTCACGAGGTCACCAGAGGAGTCGCGTGCACTTCGAACCGTTCTAAAACGTAATTTACCTTTGACTCGATCTTTGCTATTCGTCGGTTCCTACCTACGTGGCGGTGCTCCTTTTCCTCTCTTCTCTTTCCCTGTACGCGATGACTTAGCCAACTGGTAACTGGCGAGTTAGTCGTTCGTACCTGAATTGTTGGAATCTGGTACAATAGTTGAGACCCCTCCGTAAATTGATAATCAATTACGTGCTCCGCTTTATCTTCTACAGAAAAATATACGCAGAACATAACGCGGATATCTAGCTGAAAGCGCCCCATCGTCAAAATCGTTGGAAACATTTTTTTAAAGAAAATTAGAATTATGTCTGGTGTGGATTCTTGAGAGCCCATCAGGATGCAAGAAAAGCTTTCTCTAGGCCGACGTTTAGCTTAATGTATTAATCATCATCAGGGCTATAGGATATCACACCAGGCAATTAAGTTACAATAAATTATAGCAACTAGAAATAATGTTGAAAAACGTACCTCGGGAAATTGAGTGAAGAGTACATAGTCACTGAGTCCTTTTTTACTCATAACCTCGTTAAAACCTTCCAAACTAGTCCGATATGTTATTTAATATTAAGGTATTTTTGTTTTGTTTGTTTTCTTTTATTTTCTCCGTATGTCATTATTTTAAGAAACTATTAGCAATTTCCCGAGGTATGTTTTTCAACATTATTTTAGTTCAATGTGTCTTCCTTATAGTTTATTGTAACTTGATTGCCTGCTGTGATATCTTCTGGCCCTGATGATACTTGATAAATTAAGCGAAACGTCGGCCTAGAGCCTGGCTCTCAAGAATCCACACGAGAGTATACTTCTACAGTCAAGAACGATCCTACATCGCAATTAGAATTATGTTCGGTAGCAATTCTAACTGATACAGGGTTGGCTGGCTCGGTCCGAACTCCGGACAAGTAATTCTTACGTGCACGCACCGCCCACTATTCTAAAGGGTGATTTCATATAGCAGCGTCAATTTGGACTAAGGGTTACTGATCATGTGAAAAGGGGCTCCACGTAGTGGGATATCCAACCTCCAACAATAGTAACCCTCGCCTGTAGCAATTCAACTTTAAATGTTTCCCACCCACCATTTAGACGGTTGCTTTCATTTAGCAGCGTCAATTTTTACTATGGGTTACTTGTAACCATGTGACAGGGGATTGGAGGGCTGCATCCAGCAGGATATCGTCAACTTCTAAAAATACCCTCGTGTGTGGCAAATCTGCTTTAAATGATGGAACATGAAATATGTATGAGCCTAATCACGTACTCCAAAAATAGAAATTTTTGTGCTTAGCAATTGCGCCATTAAATATCGTCCAACTTCCTGGCGTGTGGCAATTGCACCTTTGTATGACAGGGGATTGGTTGACTATCTTGTAGGAGATTATCCAACCTCTGGAAGTAGCAACCCTCGTGATTAGCAATTCCACCTTTAAACGACAGGGGGTTGATTGGCTCCATATAGCGGGATATCGTCCAACCCTCAAAAATAGCAACCCTTGCGTGTGCCACCTTTATTCGCTGCACAGCGCACACCATTTAGACGAGTGGTGTCAGTAAGCAGGACAATCCGCAAATTCGTATCACGAGACAGGAGTTATGACTCCATCTAGTAGAATATCCTCTTTTTTTTATTTCTGGCCTATCCTGGTTTTATATCTCCTCTGACGCATATACACGTAACCAAAGGTGGGTGTTGGTTCCTAGAACTCACTCCGCCAAATTCAGTAATATCCTCTGTAGACTGAAGAAATTTCGAAAACATTACGCACAATTTGTTGGTACATTTCGATTGCTATCATTGTTCAATGTACGGCCAAAGGAGCAAATGTAGTAGTCACGTACTTGAATCCACACTATCAATTTGATGAAAGTAAAGCCGATTTTCCATGAAGTCGAAAAAAAACTTCTTCACAGGCCTATATCTTCGTTCACCGAATTTTCGCAGATATTTATAAAAAACAAGTTAAGTGCTGATTAGTAGAAGATAATTTGAAAGTTTATTCTAAATTGTCAAGAGCCATTTGTGAGAAAAATTCGAAAAACTCGTTTTTGGTAGATTTTGATTGTCCCCTCCTATCTTCTTCCCATCTACGGAATCTGTTCGCGACTTAATTTCCTCGTATTTATTCGAACACGAAGCGAAGAAAAAAGAACCAGGTCAATCGGTCCAGCCATCCTCTCGTAAATTGAACTACAGACCATTATAGGTTTTATCGATTCAATACTTAAACTGTACAGATCCTAAGAAAACTCGTTTTTACACGTTTGCAATACATTTGCTACCCTTTCGGTAGCAGAAAGTGAAAATTGGTCAAATCGTGGTAAAATTGTTGAGGAATGGAATGAAGTAGTTGGAAAGCCGACTAAAATAATCAGCATCACGTGACTTTCTTCTGCCATTCGGCGATTTTTATCGCTCTGCCAACCGGTACAATCTATTTTCCACTCAGTTCATATGCTACCAGATGCAACTTGATTCACATGTTTACAAAGAAACTGGTGGTGCTTAACATTCTGGAATTTATTGGGTCGTCACTATTATTATTAAGTAATTAGCGTATAGGTAATTTATAGAACTGTCGACATGATTTTTTGAGGAAGGTTCGTGTTGTGATCAAATTCAGTTATGGATTTTTCTCCTCGTCCTATTCAGGTATAATTAGGAGTAAGCTTTCGAGTCGCTTTTGGCTTGGGTTTCAGTGTGAAAAAAACCGAAACAGATTCAGAATCTACTGTGAACTACAATAGTTTTGGGCTATTATGGTATTACGCCGTCATCACGTACCGTGTTGAAAACCAATTAGATTAGTAAACTCAAGCGTACGAGGAAAGTTATCACATGCTCTGCACTTATTTTCACTCCATTAGCTCGGCCAGGTGTGGGAATGGGAAGTTACTTTCCAGCAACAACAAAACGTGAGCAGATCTCGTTTAATACACAGTCGAATTATTCCTCCTGGAATATTCCTCAGTTATTGAATTTGGTGATGGAGCTCGGGTTTAGCTGCAACTACAATGTACTGTCATTCCAACTTGATAAAGCTCGAAAGTAGGTCGGGGTTCCAGACATGTTGAATATATTGTGTTGAGCGAAGCGCTGAAGAGCGAACACGAAGCTCAAAAGTTGCCCTTTTCTGCTACGCGCAGGCTTTTGAAACATGGCCCAGAGCCATGGCGTCGTATCGAGTTGAAGGGGGACGGTTTTCTTCGCGTTCAAACAAACTTGTTGACCCTCTCGCCCCGTGTATTTGTTTTTCTTCCGTCGTCTTTTGTTTTCTATTGCTTCAAAATACTGAAATTGCAGCCCTTTTCTGAAACGTGAGATAACAAGAAGTTGCCGTAATAAGTTACCCGTTTCTTCCAAAACGGGTTTCTCCTGGTTGTTGGTTTACAAGCCGCGAATAGGAACGTGGCATTTTTGTTACGAATGGAAAGATAACGCGTTTCTAAAGGGTTTTATAGACTGCGGCGTCCGTGCGCAGTCGTATCGTTGTGAATATGGTTACCAGTTTGAGTGGCAGAAAGACGAGGTGCAGCTGTACCGTCGAAGTGATGAGGCGCCCAGCGTCATGATGTGATCAGCAAGCAGGTACCCGGAGCCTTGTCATTTAAAGGTTGGCAGCGGAGAGGGAGCCGCACTCCCTGGTTGTCTCTGGAGATGGGCTGAGGCCATATACCTTCGCAGTTGGTCTCCATTATTCTGCAATGTTTTTCGGCTAATAAACGCAAACATTTCCAGGTAGATTTCAAAGCAGGGTAAGAAGCTCTTACGGAACTGCGTGTGCTCTGGGAGGCGGGCGCTAATGAACTGAATCACAGCATTCAAAGCTGCCATCCGTCGCTTCGCAATTTTTGCCTAAGCATACACCTTCATCTGGAGGCGTGGATGAAAGGGGACTCTTTGCAAGAAACTGGTGGATTGAATGCCAAAGGCCAGGTTGATCTTCGAACCAGGACTGCTGACCACTGATAACCTCCCTCACCACAACCAACTACATTGAGCTTATGGCCCATAACACGTAGCGTGAAAGCAACATTGACCGTGCGGTCATTTCTCCTTGCTTTGTGCCTCATATGGCTCATAGGGCTCTGTCACACAACTCTGATTTTTCCATCAATCCTCCTTCCCACCCTAATATCTTAGTATTTTAAATTCAATTCAAAGGTTTTGGACTCGACTTCTGGTTTCTTTTACATTAATACGCCACCTCACTCACATGTAGAGTCAAATTTAGGGACTAGTTAGCTGAAAATTCAAACCCATGTGTCTGATCGAAGTCGTTCGAGCCGTGATTGAGACATTGAAAAGCGACATTTTAGCGTTCAAGAAATCTCACCTGCAACGGATAGTGACAGAAACGTCGGGCTGAGGAAAGTTGAGTGATGCGTCGAACTAGGTGTTTTAATTCTTTTGTTTTATTCATTCTGCGCTCGTTTCCTACACTCCCTCCCGTCTCACTCCGAACAGTTCTAAACGTCACATCGTCCGGATTGCATAGCGGCGCCTTGAAAATGTCAATTTTCGTTGTTCCATGGCACTCAGATCATGTCTCGTATCATTTACTACTATTTTTAGATGCTGAATAGTCTCTGAGGGGTGAGACTGTGTCAAGCTGTGCTACAGAATAATAAACCGTTGTGTAATTATTTGCAGTTTTTTTTCAAAGGTAGTAGCGCAAACTAATATATGTAGTACGGCACATCACACAATTTTCCTCAATCTCACGTGCCCTCAGTTCATGTCAACCATTCTTGCAATTAATCCTGCCCGATTTTCATTTGTTTATATGTACTTTGTAGGACCTAATTTAACGCCTTTTGTAAAAACTGGTAGTGGTTAACGTTCCGGAAATTATTGCTTGTAGGGCCTAAGACGGTATCCACTTGCCACGCCGATATTTAATACGGACATGTCACCACACTCAGCGATGTTGCTTTCTAGACTTCACCTCTTTGTGAAGGGGGAATAGAATAACTGATCGACCACGTGCAACTATTTTAGATTTGTTGGTCTGGATAAACATGCGAACTAAGGGGGTTGTTGGTTCTGCATAGCGAGGTGAAAAACATTACGAATTCACGGGAGAGCTCCGAAGGAACCGGACAAAGGCAAAAGAAAGGAAACCCTTTTCTACTGACGAGGTCCAGAAGCTGATAAAACGGGAGAGAGAAAATATAAACCCCCCGCGTCCAGGATAAGACTCACAAAGACTATTCAGGCAACGAAATCCCTACGCCCTGCCAACGTACGGAAAGTCCTAAGGTGGGAAATGACGACCAAAAAGTCAGAAAACTAGCAAAACTCCAATAAATGATCAGATCCTCTTTAACGCTTTCTGTAACCAGAGCCCATGTTTCTTCTTTTGCAATGGGCTGAGAAAACTAAAGAAGATATCTAGAGGCACCGATCACAGGTCTGTTTCCTTACCAAAATTACTGTTCCTCAACACCAACAAGAGGTTGTTGCAGATTCGCTATCTTACAAGAACCCAGGCACTCGCTGATATCCACTGAACTCACACCTGTAGAGATTGGCATTTAGCCAGTCTCTCTGTGGAGAGCTGTTGCTCATATGTCACCACACGGATGTATGCCCTTGGGGTATCTGTACCATCTGGGGGGAGTTCTTAATCTGGTTTCTCACTTGACCTAACTGTTTACTTGGGTGGTAAGTTTTAAAGAGAGAGAACAACTGTAGCCACCTTTTTACTTTCCTTGGCTCTACAAAGTAGAAAGGAAAGTTATGTAATCGGCTGAAAAAAACATTTTGATTCGGTTTTCTTCAGATCTTTACGTTTCAGACCCTCCTGAGTCCGAAAAACACCATTTGGGAAAATGGTCTGTGTGTGTGTCTGTGAACGATTTTTAGAAAAAACCACCGTACCAATCAGCTCAAACTTCATATCTCGCCCGCAGGTTATCATGGGATGCGAAAATGAGGGTATGAACAAAATCCACCGAAATTTAACTATAGTTATCATAGTGATCAAAACACCAAATTTTTTTTCTCAAAAACGGCTGTAACGATTTTGATTAAATTTTTTATATTGATAGCTCTCAATAAGACAATTATACAATAAAATTCCCATTCGTGGGAAAATGACGAGAGCAGCACAATAAATTACTAAAACTATCGACGAAATCGATTTTACCGCGGTTTTTAGAGAAAACAACCGTACCTAATCATTCCTTATAAACTCCGCTGGAATTTTAGTAGAATGTTAAAAAAAATTGGTATTGTAGTCCAATCCAATACCTAAAGGTTGAATGTTTAAAAACGTTCATGAGATACATGGGGCTCACTCCAGAAATTCCTGAATTTCAACTACTGCCGTTTTGCTTACTACCAGTTCTAACAGTTATTACCCAACAACTCTGCAAAAGTAATTACTATCCTTCTTCAAAAAAATTGTGTTTACAGCCTCATTAATTATCTGTGTACCAATTGCTCAATAATGGTCCTGAAATGAGTACGAGAAGCACAATAAATTCCGGAACTGTAAGCGCTATCGCTTCCTGCTGCCGTAAAGCGTTGTTTGAGCAAGTTCAAATTATTTTTATATAACCTTCTTCGAAAAGCAAAATGGTTCCAGTTTGCTTAGTAACAGTCAAAGTTACCCGCTAAGCTAAGTTTGGCTACTCTTCCAACAACGATCTCTCATTGTTGTAGGAACTACAGTAGGCGCAAGGCATCCAGGATGGAGAGTGGCCTTGCTCGATTCACTTTCTCCTAAGACGTTCACAGATGTATGGGAAAAACTCATACGTGTCCCTCTCACCCTGCCAGTTATCAACTCTGTCTTCCTCAGCTTTCTCTAACAATCATGGGTTCGTCCCAATTTTAATCTCTAAAGTGCAAGCTCCTAATTTAAATTCCTGGGCCACCAGACTACGCCCAAGGGTTCAGAGACCAATATGACTAGTGCATCTCAAGATTCAAGGGTTCAGGGACCAATATGACTAGTGCATCTCGAGATCCAAGGGTTCAGGGACCAATATGATTAGTGCGTCATAAGATCCAAGGGTTTAGGGACCTATATGATTAGTGCATCATTAGATCTAAGGGTTTAGGGACCAAAATGACTAGTGGATCTCAAGATCCAGTGTAGCTACTCTGTTCAGCCGTACAAGCCTTGCAGTACCTCACTTCCTTGAACTGATCGAACGATGTCTCAATATGAACTTGGAGGTTATGATAATGAATCCAGTCGTCAGAGGTGTGATGTCAACGATTAACGAATTGCCACTCATTGACATTTAAAAATATTATCCACGGTCTGTGTGGATAATTATCTATTTAAAGTTAATCATGTTGAAGTAATTTTTGAAGGTATCCAAGTCACTTCACTCGCAATCGCTTGAAATGGGAAGTGGTGGGAATAGGACGGAAGTCAGCGAAAGGAAAGGAAATTAATTGAATGCTAACCGCTGTACCTAGCAGACTACTGCTGCTTCCTCCTTCAACGCCGTGGGGTTAAAGAAATTCCCTAATTATCGCAATGCTCGTTGTGCTGGCTCGTTCTCAGAATCACTTTGGCTTCACCAGTGATGGAGGAAGTGGATAGGCTGAGCCTGTGGAAGTATAATTAGGACTATTTCGGGGGAATTAGATTCGTTCCTTTAGGCAAATTGGGTTCTTTCAAGTGAATTGATTCTTGAGTTAAGTTCTTGAAGGTATTCGTGGAGTAGTCACTTTCGGGGAACATGCACGGTTATACAAGTCAACACGACGTAAAGATTTGAAGAAAACGCTTAATTTTATCATCCGATTAGAAAACTTTCATTCCTATTTCGTTGAAAAGAGAAATGAGCAGTTTCCACAGTCCCAACAAATTCTGAAATCCTCGACAGTCTCAGAGGAACTTATTGCGGGGGGTTCGTAGCAGTTTCCAAGACGAGGAGACGCAGGTTTCAGCGATTCGAAGAATTTGGGAAACCCTAGAGCTCATACCGCGACTTGGGCGAAACGTAGCAGAAACGCCGCTTTCAATTATATTTTTGGTTTCTAGCAAACATTTGTCATTGGTCACAAATGACGGCTTACTGCGAGCAGGCATTGAAGCATTTCTAGAACGAGAGACTCCTCGTAACGACACTCCTCGATCAGCCCCATCCACCGTCGTGAACGTTGGCGAAAACGTCTTCGAACGAACTAACCCACTTGTGTGCCTGCTGATGTGACATAATATCAAATCTGCAAGTTTATACGAGCTGACGATGAAGCTCAGCCTCAGGCTCGTGACACAAGTTAGAAACTTGGCGACTGAACGAATTTTGCGTGGGCGGTAAGAGGAGCGAATGCAGAGATTGATGGAACGTTATTGTGACGTTTCACAAAGGATTAACTCAATTGTGGGCTTATTTTGGTCATTAAGGGCCCTACTATTCAACTACAATTCTCTTCACCATCAAGGGCACTGGTAGCCTCATTTTCTGGCTCTCTTGTATGTTACTCGATATAGTAAACACTCCGAGCTGCTGAATCAAATGAAGACCATCTAAAAATACATAAATAGAATTGAATTAACCAATACGTTATAGTTGTGTACAACGAAGAAACTCCTGGCCATTGACAGCCCTCACTTTGATTAAACGCGTAATAATAATAATAATAATAAATAAATAACAGATAAATTGAATTTTGAATGTGCCTGTCGTGGCCACAGAATTTCGAACCACGGTGTCTTCGGGGGACTGTTGAGTTGGCTGGAATGTTGGAAATGGTCGGGCTTTCGTTGGACATAATGACGGAATTCAACTTGCGCTAGGAATCAATAAACACCTCTGCTACAGCTGGGACGTTTAGGTCGTTATAAAGGGCACTATTCCTCTCATAGCATGGCGAGTTATTTAAAAGCTTGAAGTCTTTATTTGGAAGTTCGAACCAAATCCTCAGATTTGACAACCATATTGCCAGATTGGTCTAATTAGAGTGTTTCAAGTGTGTTGGAAGGTGTAATTGCCTAGAAGGAAGTACAATTCCATCAGGTGGAGTCTACTTTTTTTAATCGTTGCGCCGATATGGGTTTGCGACACTAGTTTTATTTCTAGCCATAGACCATCATATCCTACCTCGGGGTTTTAGTTCCGTCATTTGGTTGAACACACAGAGGTTAGCTGGAAAGTTTTCTGGGAGTTTTGAAAATTGGCAATTTTATAGATTTTGACATGCTCTTTCTGAATTTCAACTTTGCCGTTCGCGCCGCCACCGTTTTCCCCTAAAATCAATAGTTTGGGAGTACAAGCGCCGTAAAGTGTAGTTCAATACATATTTGGGAAAGAGCACGTCCGGAAAACTTTCAAAGTAAAAATGCCAAATGAATGAAATACTAGTGGTAAGTGTGGATTGATTTATAGTTATGACGGGGCGTGATAGGTTAGAGTAGTATGTAGGTAAAGCTGACTAGCGTAGATTTATGGGGGTTATCGGAATTCTAGAGTTTTGGCACCACTTGGACGATTGAAAAGCGAAGTCTTGGAGTATGTCGCTGCTTTGGTCAATTGTTCCCACTGCTAGAATAGCTAGGTCGTCGGCAAGTGCCTTCGTGAGGTTGGGTTCTCCGGAAAGTCTTGTACTCAAGTCAGATGTAATAGTGGCCCTGAGGAACTCCTGCTCTTGGTTTTTGCTGGTTGTGAATTGGGAGATATTCACGGAATAGGAACGCCCTTGCATGTGTGAATTGATGAGGCGGTAAAGTGAGTTACGAAGCAAACGCTTTACTTTGGCCAGAAGTTGAGATACCCAAACTCGATCAAAGGCTCGTCTGTGTTAACGAAGAGACCTCGACAAACGCTTTTCATTCTGACGTTTCCAAGATCCTATCGACAATTCTGTCGAGTTGATAGATGCACGAGTGCCGTGTTCGAAAGCCAAACTGGGAAAGAGTAATGACCTGAGACTAGTTGATAAATAGGATAGTAGAAGATTCACAGATTTTCGACAGCAGGGGAAGCAGGCTGATAGGGCGGTAACTTTGAGGATCATTATAATTATGGCCTAGCTCCATGCCGACAAAAAATATCTTGAGCGAAGTGAGGCGTTGTAGATTTGTGTGGTGTAGACTAGTTGTTTCTTTGACATGTGCTTTAAGAGAGGTTGGATAATGAGGTCACGCCCTTGACCTTTTCGCCTTAGGATGGCGTTACATAAATAAATTGAGTACTGGTAAGTGGAAAGCACACAAGTGAATTGACATAGAGCCAAGGAAAGTTGTGCGATGCGGCGCACCTGCTATTTTTGAATTGTGATCTAATAATGCGTATCGTCGACTTTATTGGGGTTGAGAAAAGTTTTGTGATGCTTAGAGCCTGGTATTTTTTTACGTCATTGTAGAATTAGTTGCAGTCGAGTCAAAAAAAAAAACTTGTCATAGTTATAGGTGTTCGGTAGGTTCTCAAAACACCATGTGTTAAGCACAAAACGCCGAATCAGTATGAATTTTTTGTCCTCGGAGTTCCCGCATCTACCCTAATGGGACTCCTTGTCCCTTAACGGCAAATTCATTGTTACCTCAAAGACCGTCGTCCTCAACCCCTTTTTGTTACCTGTGGAAATTCCACCTCTTCAATTAACTCCAATTGACGATGGATTTCCCCTTCGTCTGGACGTTCTGAAATATCATTTCCTCCTCTCTTTTCACATTCTTCTCCACGACATAGCTCTCAAACTCATTCACCTACGGAGTCTCGCAAAATTCGGTCATATCCAGTTCTCCCAACACAGTCATCTAACACCTCTCGCGATATAGTCGTCTCCCAATTCTCGCAATGGACACTTGTTTCACCTCTCATCAACATCTAACTCGGATTTCTCCTTCATTCCCTGTACAACCAGTTTCACGTCCCCATGTTCGCGCTTATATACTCAAATCATATCCTGTTCTAGTCACCTCTTCTTATACATCTAAGTCTTCAAATCTTGTGGTATACCAAGTCTTCAAATTATAAGCTCGTGCACAACTAAACCCTTCTCTGAGATTCATTCAAGTCTATCCCTGTCGAAACAGTAAGATTAGTTCATAGTGGTTGCTGGGAGTAACTGCATACACTCAGAACTACACGATCAGAGTGCCTTTGGAGGTCACGGTGGGGCCCTACAACCGACTCAAAACCCGAGGAAGTTGCCCCACAAATGGCAACTCTGTCGTCAGTTTAGGAGATGTGTGTGTGTATCTTCTAAAGGAGGAACGTTAGGTGCGGTTGAGCGACGAGCGACGAGTGGGCTAACAAGTGTTTGCTTCGTCGAGACTTTGAAGACTCGGCCTGGTGTTTAGTGGGAGGGAGTTTACGGGTTCGACTGTAGGGGCTTTTCAGTTGTATGGTTATTGTATGGCGTGGTATGAGGTGAGCTAGAAGAGGTGTTGAGGCCTGTCGAGAGGGGGGGGGGAGTACTGGCGTTTGCCCTCTTCGCCTCTCTCTCTCTTCCTTTACATCCTCTGCCCTACCGAAATGGAGCGTCACGAATTCTACGAGCCCTTCAATCGATACCCCTCGTTGATGTCGCGGAGTTGAGATGGCGGGGCGTGGCCACCCCTTCCCCAGTGCCGCAATTGCCTCTTTCTTTCCCCTCCCCTCCACGTGTTGAGAGCCACAAGTGGCTGTGCCCTGCCCTGCTTCTTCCAGCGCAGCACCTGCCTGTCACCTCGCCACTTCTACTAGCCTTCTATTTCCCTCACCTGTGGATCTGATTGTTTCCCTATCGCCGCTCCCTCACTTGATTCCGTGGGAAATTGAGGAAACCTAGTTTCGTTGATCGTCTTCACCTTCATCGTTTGAGGCGTCCCTGACGAGTCTGCTCCCTCTTCACCGCTTGTCCCCTCACGATTCAGAAACGATGAACGAAAGGAGGATCCATTATAGATGTAGATATATTAGGTAACACACGTTAGGCAGACATAAGATAACTGATATGCAAATAGGTAGGATGTGTTCAGTATATGTAAATATAGAATATTTAATATTAGAGAAATTATAAGAGTAAGGTACAGAGATTGAGACATACATATGTAAATAACTCATTGGTTAAATCGCCCCCAACTCCTAACTCAATAGTCGTGTTTGTTTAGTTTGTCTCCCTTCCTGTCTAAAAACAAGGATTTCCACTTTTTAAATAACGACCTCTCCCAACTTGTTCGTTTGGAACGCTGTCCTAAAACGAACCGTTCCAGTCTTTACTAACGTTGTGTACACTTAACACCTTGTACAGTTCATGAAGTGTCTGAGTTGGAATTGACTCTGCCATACGATTTTGTTAACTTGATATATCGTGGCGTACTTCCCCAGCGGCTTGGCGAGACTGTAGTTCGGCCGTCTCTACCCCCAAAAATTAAGTTTTAAGTTTAGCTTATGACTTGACTTGAAGTTTCTGATGTTTCCTTTTTTATCTATTGTAGGGCATGGTTATGAGGGATAATTAAAACCTTGAAATCTCGCCACTGAATGTGTGTCATTATTAACTGAGCCCCAACGTTGGTATTTTGTTATTTCCTAACTGCTCTCAGTCATCTAAGTGGATGTGGTTCTTGGGGTTCAGCCAATAATAATGACACATATATAGCCCTAATCGCCTGATTAGTTGCTGCTTACAATGGCATGGTCGATTCCTGTTCTCTAATACTCATGATGCACGTGCATCGCTAATTTACGAAGAAGGAGAGGAGTTTCGCTGATCGAGCTAAACGTTTCGTGAAAACGTTGGATTTTATTTACCTTGTTCGGCAGAGGCTGAAAATCAGGAGGAAGGCCGTGTTAGTGTCTCAGAATTCATTTCCTGTGGTCATGGGTTCCGACCTTTTCGTGCTCGAAGCAGACAAAACCTCTGTTATTCCCATCTTCCCAATTCTCGTCCTTTCCTTGGATCGACAGACGAGGGCCCCTTGAGCTGTACATTGGCCACGCGTACAGCAGGGTTCCGTTCTTACAACTTGTTTTATTCGGCCACCAGTTTGCACTCGTTTTCTGGAGACAAACATTCAAGTGCCGCGTGTGATTTCCACCTGTCGCTCTCACGCTTTTATCTCATTGTATAAACTTATCCAGCGTTTTTCATAGTATTCTATCATCTCCATATCAACTAAACTCTTTGTCCGTATTGAATTTTCTTTTCCTTTCTTGCATTGAACGCACATTATGCAATAGCAATGAGCTTGCAGTACACGTTGTCTTCTTAAATACTCCAATTGAATGAAATCGACAGTCAATGTGAAAAAATGGGGTTTTTCAAACTAGGTGCTTTCCACAAAAAGTGTGAGACACATATTGTGATTTGTCAACAACTGTTTCCTTATCAAAATGACTGTTCTTTAACACTCAGAAGAGAGTTATATCAATTGAAAGAATTAGAAAGAAGAATTGGAAATTATTAGTGGTGGTGGAGGGGACAGGGCTGCTCTGTGTCCTTGTTTATGGCGAGACCTCGAAGTGTATGTACCTGGTTGGGACCACATTGTCTTGCGCAGGAACCGCTCCACTCCTTCACCACTGCTGCCACAATTACCTGCAATGGGACTTTTGGTTGGACTACGAATGCCTGGGCGTACCTTGTTTTGGAAATAGGTGATGTCATTCAACTGTGATGTCATTCTCGTCCCTTCAAGCGCGTTCAAGCTTCACGTTCCAGATTCTACTAGAAAGTCCCTGGCAGAACCCAACCTTCTTTAAATTCTGTTTGCTGACTGCACACAGGCTTAGGGACGGACAGTAGTGTAGACGCTTCCTTGCAAACAACCCATAGATCAAATTGGTGCTAAAACAATGTCTCGGTTGACGTTTCAAATTTAGCACAGTATTTTACTAGTGTAGGAAGGAAATAATAAACGTAGTTATCATTTAATGGCAACAGTAATAACCTTCAAGAGCGGCAGTGGCTAATGGATTAAAGCGGTCCAATTTTCCAAGATACAGTGTGAGAAGGTAATATTCTCGTGGATTGAATGCCTGATTTCCTGCATTCCCCGGGGTCGTAGGAAGACCGTTGATATTCTACCATTATTATGGGAAGGAGAAGTATTCGATCTAAGCCCCCGTGAGCCGGTTATCAGGCTTCCCTTTTTATAGAGCGGTGGAGCTTTCACTTATACCGCCGCCTTTCTTCGCTATAAAGGACGATATTATTTCGCCATCTCTCATGCGCGGTTTACGAGAACGTTTTAGGTTTTAATCTAATTTACGAGTCCTATGAAGTGGCCGGAGGTTTGTACAATGTTCCCTGTCAGTTACGATCTCCACAAAGATGTTCAGCACATATTTCAGACCATCCTCCCTTCCCCTCCCCGCTATAATGTTGACATTTTACGTTTCAAGGCACGGGGATTCCAAATCTGCAATGTCGGCCAACCGTCCGGGGCATATTTTACCTTTTACGTGGTCTAAGAAAGCCATCATTTCGCTCGAAAGGCAATTTTGGATGCGGTTGCGCTCGCCTAATTGGCATTTAGATCGGACGAAACCCGTGGTCCATTTGGGCAAATATGGTTGTTGAAACGTTAGTCAAAAAACGGAATTTCTTTTGTAATTATGCCGTGTTTTGCTGAGTCGAATAGGTCGGGTCTCAGAGGCGTAGGACTGCGTCTAGATGGAAAACAGTACAGTAAAGTAAGTAAAGGGAAATTCTACTACTTGAAGGAACTCGTGGGACACTAAAGCAAACTTTTTTGTTTCTCCCCGGCCAACGCTCATTTCACACCAAACGCCCGTCAGTTGAACTCGTCACGTCGCCCCCATTGCCCAGCGTCGTCTAGCAAATCTCAATTCAAGTCATATCATGTTTCTTGCCGTTCTTCTGACTGTATTCCCAGTAATGGGATGTGCACCGCGGCCATATGACCTATTCTTGCCGTTAATAATGGCCATAGAGTGGCAGGAGCAACATCAGAAATTCGGAAAACGTTCACGTTTTTCTCGGTGTTTCCTCTACAATTCCAAAACTATCGCAATAAATTTCCGAGGCGTTAAAATGTACACACGAGTCACGCTAAATAAAGCGGATTGACAATTTCCTGCACTACCTCCCGTCTAACTCCATCCATCCGTTAGTTCGACTCGTTACGTTGCCCCAATTATCTAGCGTCGCCTAGAAAATGTCAATTTTCGTCGTTCCGCTGTAGTCAGGTCATGTTTCGTATCGTTAAGTAGTATTTTCTACGAGACTGAATCGAATAAACCTAATTTCGGCGGTCTGTGTGTGCCTGTAGTCAGATTTGCGGGAAAATGGCCGAATCGATGGAGTTGTTTCATTTTATTTTTGTTCGCGGAAGTAAAGTTATCTTCTACTGTTGATCTTCTAGTACCTTACCTTTGTCTTCACAGACTATGGGTTCCACATTTCACTTTTTACTCGCGTTCTTTGAAACAGCAGTTACGCGATAATGCAGAGTATTAAGATACGGTGCACTGGGTCGAAGCATTCGTGGTCCAAGGTGGTTTACTATTTAAACGATTGAGGGCGGTTAGGCAACGAACACACGACACTTCAGCTCGGCGGGCTTTGAAAACAACTGATCAGGAACCTCATTTCCCTTTCACATTCTGCGCTTTAGATTGACCCTTATGGTTTATTATTCATTCTGATTATTCATTCCTATGTTGTCGGTCAGAAAACATTTTAACAACCCCCCCCCCCCACAAATGGTCTGAAAAACTAACAACGCAGTTTTGGCAATTTTATCCCAAATACCCCGTATTTGACATAGTTTTCAAGGTATTTTTAGAACCTGGGACAAATGGAATTGAGTATCAGACGTGTACAACTGCGTATAGCGAAATTACTGTAATTATAGTGAGCCAAAGTCTACTAATTGAAAGAACTCGTGGGACAATAACTGGAGCGAAAGTAATCGTTTGTACTACCTTCCTCCCGTCTCATTAAAATCACCCGCCAGCTCGACTCGCAACGTCGTTCCAATTGCCTAAGGGCGCCTGGAATATTTAGATTTCGTCGTTCCGTTCAGTCAGGTGATCTTTAGTATGGTTCACTGGTATTTTTCGATTCTGAATCGAATGTGATGGGTCTCAGAATTGTGCGACTACGCCAAGCTGTTCAAGACCATTGTGTTCTAATTTGCAGGGTTTTGAACTTACTGTTTCTAAACCCAAAGAGAGAAGATTTTTCTAAAAACACTATTGTCTTTTAATGATTTTCCAGTAGTGTGGATCATCAGTCGGCATAATTTTCATCTTTATTGATGCTAAGCGTAGCCCATCAGCTCTTCAGCCACAATTCCTATTCTTGTGAGAACACCGGAGGGCGAAAACAACACAACAATAATTACGAGTACGTGAACATTACAATGTCGGTAGTGGTTCACTGATAGTCGAGTGGTTGGGATAGGGATGAACCTGCAATGGTCACAAAACGACGCTCCTAATCTCCCTGCCCTCAAGTAGCTCATACTCATAATGATAAATTAAACAACATTTTCATTCGTCAAATTGTCAAAATCACGAAATATCTCCTCGCTTAGAAAAAATAGGCACAAAAAAGTGTTTGAGCCCAGAAATGTTTCATAACAATTTGTAGTTCTGTTCATTTTAAAAATATTGGTGTCATAAATTACATTTGTAGTGCTTTTTCTTAGTTCAACGTACGATGTACAGAAACGTTTATGAAGGGCGAACTATACCAGGCAGAAGGAAATCACCTGGTAAAAACCTAGGAAATTAGCCTAATTCCTTATACTGCTAGTCGGTGCGAAGATTGTTCATTGTTGCATCTCCTTATCTCTTCACTCCATCCCTGATCTCACTTCCACCACCCGCCCTGTTGGGACTTTCTACGACATCCCATCTCTACAGCCCCCAAATTGGTGTTTCATTCGCGTCTGTTTCTCTTCACAAGTTTTTTGCTCTCTCCGGCTCGTATTTTCTCATAGTTTAACCTGCGCCCATACACAGTGTATTAATACGGTCCCTGTATTCGTTTGTCTCATTCATCAATTAATTCAAGTCTCGATTTCTCTTTCTCTCCCTCACTTGCACCTAACGCCATTAATTGAAGCTAAACTCGGAGTTTAATCAAAATCTTCAAAGCGACGGAAGTTATTAGGTGCAAAAGAGGGAGGGATGTGAAATTCAATATGGGTGGATGAGCGAGATAGGGCCATAACGTTACACTGGATAATACACCGATCGCTTGAGTTAAGGTAGAAATAGAGATCGTAGTAGACTAGCTGAAAGGTATAGTTCACATGACTCAGAAGTTTAATTCTCTGGACGTTTACCCCCCTAACCTGATGTAATTGGGGAACCCCCACTGCAGCCTCAGATGGGCCACCTCATGTCCTCTCACTTCTATCCCCAGCTCCACGGAATGCTGACGGGTGGCATTCTCTGATGTAACATCCCTACCTTTCTCACTAGGCGACCTGAGGTCCATCCCTGCAACCTCCTCTGGCTGCAGCTGAGGGACACCAAGCACTCTGAGGCGCACAGCAGCCAGCACCTCACACGTACACAGTACATGCTCCGCCGACTCCCACTCTGCCTCGCAGAATCTGCAGCTCTGTGTGCCTCTGTCTTACTAATATTTTCGTAGTAGATCACATACCAATTCTGGGGATACAGGTTAGAGCAGGAATGTGAGCTGAGCTCTAGGATAGACTGCCGTAGGGAGGGGGCAAAAGTAATGGGTGAGAAGGGCGATAAGGAGTGGGGGAAGCTCAAAAATTTGGGTAGGCTGTGGTAGACTCTGGCAATCCCTGTTTTGACAAGGTTTAGAATAGTGAATGAAGGCAGTTCAATGACGAGGATAGCTTGCAGTTTCCCACGGTTTCAAAATGATAGCTTCAGGTCCCCAAGCTCTGGCTCAGGTCAAGAGGGTTTGATGGCAGTGAACTTCAGTACCAATTCAGCTTGAGCTAGAAGTTCGCCTACCTAAGATAGATATCGCGACTAAATGAGTGTAGGTGCCACAAATCGCTTTGGCGTTTATTGCCAAAAATATAAAACTTTATAAGATAAGTTTCAGGCGTGAGATAATTACTTATTTTACA
This sequence comes from Pachypeltis micranthus, assembly GCA_020466155.1. Lineage (NCBI taxonomy): Eukaryota > Metazoa > Arthropoda > Insecta > Hemiptera > Miridae > Pachypeltis > Pachypeltis micranthus. Next base: position 50,879,853 of record CM035769.1, read on the forward strand.
CGTTTGGGTTTATCATCTTTCAACGAAATATTTATTGCAAATATACATTCTAGTGGCGACGCATCACACACCTTCCCTTAGCCCCCGTGTGTGTGTTTGGGAATTTTCGAGTAAACATCGTGATAAATTGTAGTAAGTGAAAAGGGAATGGTTAGAAGTCCAGAATTTTTGGGGTTGCTCTTATACGATTTTCGTGAGAATGATAGTCATATGAGCTGGGGAAAAGCACTAAAATTAGATTTTGTTTGGAATTTTTGATAAATTATTATTCTCCTCTCGCCATTTATCCACGAATGAGAATTTGATGTTAATATCGTTTTATTTTGAGACGCTCGTACAAAAAATTTAATCAAAATCGCAAAAGCAGTTTTTGAGGGAGAAAATCTTTGGTGTTGAATCAGAATGATAGTTTTGGGCTGATTTCGTTCATACCTTCATTTAGGCGTCCATGGTGAGGCGCAGGCCAAATATCAAATTTGAGCCGATTTGGTTCAGCTGTCTCTCAATCTGACAGACACACGCACACCGTTTTCCCAAAAGGTACTTTTTGAACTCAGTAGGCCTTGATGATCTGAAGAATACTATCAGCCGATTTCGTAACTTTTCTTTTTACTACGTGGAGGGAGTGTTGGCGAGTACATAAACTAATGGAAAAATAATGGTATTAGTGAGCGACTAGTGGAAGGAGAGAGGTGCCCTCATTATTCTAATCAACTAGTTTTCTGCATGTTTCGATAAACCTATTTCAATTAGTATTCAGCTTAAGAGGAGATACTTCTTTTATAACCCCCTTGGAGCGAAGAACAGAATGGGCAATTGGCAGCATCTAGTACAAGACACAATTATCGCTTTGAAACTACTTTTCGTTGCTCCTGCCGTTCACTTACCCGCTTGTTCATTCTAATGAGCGCGAATTCAAAAACCGCCCCGCCCAAAGAAAACATTTTCCCCTAACTGATAATTGGTTTGAACCCAAAGAGAAAACTTGGGCCTTTCCCCTTCAATATGCATGAAACAGCGAAGCATGCTGTGAGTTCTAACTGCCTCAGTCGAAAACGAGAAATATCGTTCATTATAAATCCCCTCTTGATCCCTCACCGCTTTGAGAAGGTTTGGCAGTAGTTGATTACGTTTCTTGCCCTTGAACTACACTGAAATTGCCATCCGTTTGAGAATTAGTTGTAATTGATTGTAATTAGTTGTAAATTTATTCGTAAGCCCGAATGAGTTTAGGTGATGTGATTTGCTTGGAATATACCGTTTGACGCAACATAGAAGAAAGTTGAAGCTATCCTTAATTGGTCTGTCATCTCAACATGACAGTTGCTTAATGGGATCTGCAGTCTTTTCTAAGCCGCATAACGACCTCTGACCTCTTACAATCACTCAGTCACTAATCATACCAACCTTACGCCTTTCTCCTCAAACCTTCACTATTTGAAATTATTCATGTTCCTTGAATTCAATCCAGTTCTGTTTGTGCCCTTGTAACCTTTCGAAATCTATCCACCTATTTCGTGATGGGCACAATTTGAATTCCTAAATAACCAAACTATACTTCCCCAACCTGAGTAAAGACCATAAACCAGTCCAACAGTTGATACAGTCTGTCACGAGCTTTTTTAGGAGAGAAACGCTTCAGCGTGAGAATGGTGGGTGGGGAGGGGATGGAAAAGAAGGAGGTTTTGGGTAATTGGGCTTCACTACCAGGAATAACTCACTGGGAGTGAAAGGATTAGAAACGGTTCAATTAGTCCCTTAATCTCGTCTATTTTCTGTTTTTTGATGGATAGTTGGTTAGTAAAATCATCTTGATGCTTTAGGTTAGTATGACCTAACCTCCCTTTTCTCCCCTATGGTCAACACTTCCCTGGCATCGCCTCTGTGGCACAACTTCAGTGGAGCCATAGCGCCTAGAACCTCTGTCTAGAGTGAGCCGGCCGGATGGTACTACTCATTTGATCATTTGACTCATCCTCTATTATTTTCTGACAGTGCATGGTCCAGATGAAGCCATCCACAGCCTCCTCTCCCCCCCCCTCCCGCCGTTTTCTACACTCTAGAGCATGGGGACTCGATTGTGGATGGCTGACGCTGCGTGCTGATTGTTCACTGTGAGGGGGCCAGAAATACCTGCAGTAGGCGCCTCTGCTCTGCTCTGCTCTTTCTCTGGAGGACCTGAGTAATAAGAGTGGTGGTCCATTGCCCTCTCGTCTCTGGCTCCCATCGACCCCACTATACCTAGACCCTGCTGTCTGAATGTGTGTCTTCACCACAGGGTATCGCCATTCCTTAGGTGTAGCCTTTGGCCCTCAACCAACATCATTGCCAGCTTGGATACTGTGCGGTAGGAACAGGCTATTCTCAGCGCCCCTCTCCTCTGAACTACTGCTATCGGTTGGCAGTGCTGCTGCACCCATAGAGCGTCAGCCCACACATGGAGCAGGATACAAGTGCTTCTTTTGCCAATGGTCAGTCTCGGGCTCGCTGTATTGGTCATTAATCGGCCCTGCCTGCCCACCACAGCAACTCCTTTAACCCCAGTTCTTGTGCATCAACTCTTGTAACGTTGCCCCGTGCCCTAGAGTCAAGGGCTCTAAACTGAGTACCTTCGTCCCTATCTTGTAGTTTTAGCAACGTACCCCTGAGTAGGAAAAGAGCTATACCCACATTTACCTAGGCACGCGAATTCTGTCTTGTCACTCGAGTAGCCCTAACTTCTGTCGCAACCACAAATCTCTCACTTCCAAGCTGCCCACTGTTTTCCTATATTATTCACCTTTCCCGCTCTGCCATTATTGTTCTTGAATTCGGGTTCTTTAAAGAAAGCTTAGTTCATTCGCGCGTCAATGTTGACTCACTGTTGTGAACTGTCTTGGAAAATTGTCAAAACTCCACCATTACGAGAAATTGTATCTCTCCTGCGCATAAACCTTCGCTGGACTCAACGATTTTTGGTTGCTCGCAGAAGTTACAGCTCCAGCAATTTATCCCTACACGAGTATTTGTATCATAGAAAAATATCTGGTGCGACGCAGCACATAAATCTCCTTGGCCCAGGGTGTATTCCGCGATTTTAAAGGCTTTAGCTTGAAATCCAACCTAATTTACACACTATATTTGAATTTGACAAAATGTATCTTCACATTTTACGTAGAAAGTGGTCTAGCTTAAAGTTGTGGAATTTTGCGAGGCATTAGGCCGCGATTCATGAGACGGTCGGCATGATTTTTTTATGGTATGCTTACTGTTTTGGTGAAACGGCCGAGGCTTGAATACCGGTTACTCCTAATTATCTTATGAGCGTTATTAAACTCTTAACCTACAGGTAGTGGACAATGGACCCTTTTTTTCATTATTTGAACGGGATTTGTATGTAATAAACTGCGCTAAAATATATTTTCTTCGAAATGATCGAAACTTACTGTTTCTCTCGTAATTTTCCCTCAGTAGATAGTATTGTCTTGTTATTTGGACAGGTCCGTACAAAAGATGTAATAAAAATCGTTGAAGCCGTTTTCGAAAAAATAAATATTTGGCGTTTGATTAATGTTGAACCGATTTTTCTAAAAACCCATGTTTTGGTTAAATGCCAACCTTGAACTGATTTTGGTTAGCATTTCTCTCAACCCCCCCGCAGACCATTTTCTCGAATTATACTTTTCAACCTCGAGATCTGACGAATCAAACTCAATATTCGCCCTGTTGCCTGGATGTCCTTTTCTGCTTCTTAGGGTAAGCAAAGTAAATGTTAGTCGTATGTTTTGATAGCATGATGATACTACGCACCGTCAAACGTTTTCCCGAACCCCCCAGCATTGAAATTCACCCTCATAAGTTCACCCCACAAACTACCAAGTTCGACAAATTGACGTCAACGATCGCGCAAAGGTAAATAGTAGTAAGATTGGAATTTTCCGTCGTCCAGTCCTTCACGTCTGTCGAATTGGGCGAAAACTGTTTTTTTTTTTTTTTTTTTTCTCCTCTCGTCACACTCCCGTCAATCGTTTTGATTGCTTTCGCAAAAAACTGTTAGTTGGTTTGGCATGCTGTCGGGGAAACTCGGTGATTGCCAATTTCCTTTACCCCCCCCCACCCTCCGATTTAGAATTCAGTTCTTTTGCTTCATTCGATGGAAGTGTAGTCAATCAGAGGCGTATTGAAAAAAGTTGCTTCAGGAGTATCGACCACAAAGATAACTATGATACGACACACAAACCTTCTCATTTTACAGGATGAAGCTGACGTAATGGTCTTTGAAAAAGTGCACATTTTCAAAATACATTTCACGTCATTCTCCAACGGGTTGTAACATGTTTGGCTTACGCAGGGATCATAAAAACGGGAAAATAAAACGCTGAAGTTGAGACAAAAAATTTACAAAATGAAGGCATGACCTGTTCTACTCATCTACTGCCTTAACGGGTCCCTAGCATTTGCGTTCAGCCGCCAAACCTGGAATTCCAGAGCCCTCTGTCAATCAATCCTTTGACGTTTCAACTTCTCGTGCTGAGGAATGGGTTGAGGATTATTTCTGAAGGAAACAACAGTTCCTCTCCCTCTTCCTTCTTCCCGTCGCTCACATTACCACGTCTCCTTAATCATCCCTCCCAGCAGCTATTCATTCGCTCTCCACTCTCATCCTCACAGCAATTCACGTATCCAAAGACCCCTCATCGATGGATATCGGAGGAATCCGGTGATCTGTTCTTTACCTTTCTCGTTCAGAAGTGTTCTAATACAGTCCTCTCTCGCACTCACCCCCATTTGTGAGCTGTATTCACCCGTACTAAACTCCACATATCGTGCACCCAATAGTATTATTCTCTTCGTTTTATGGGCTTTCGTGTTCTTCTTTATTGTTTGTTTTTTAATATTTGGTCCCCTTGTTTGTATATTCCATTCCAACTCGATCGAATCATGCACACAAGTATCTCTGCCATTTCGCCGTTATACTTGGATTAAAGTGAAGTAGGAAGTTTAAAATTGACACACAAATAGTTATCGAATTCCCGCGTTCTTGCGCCAGCGAAATCGGATAGTGGGACGGATCTCTTGAGATTGGGTGGACACTAGACTTTTTATATTGACAGCTCCCAATATGGCAACTATACCATAAAATTCTCATTTGTGGGAAAATGACGAGAGCAGCACAATGAATTACCACAATTTTCGATTTTAGCGCGGTTTTTAGAGAAAACGTCCGTACAAAATCAGCTCAAACTTGATATTTACCATGGGACGCCGAAATAAGGGTATGAACAAAATCCACCAAAGTGATCAAAACACCAAATATTTTTCTGTAATGCATACTGTGGAAGAGCAAAAGTTTCGTTGAATCGGGTGTGTGTGATTTTCAAACCAGGGAGTTACTTCGGAATGAAGGTCGTTTGGTACAACAGAAGAATCAAAAGACATATAAAGTGCACAATTTGCACAGTTTTTGTACGGACACAAATCTATTTTAGCTTAAGTAGCAGGGGGAATCGAGAGAGTTTAGTCGCCGAAGCTTAACCGATTACAGTTTGGATAATAACCACCCGCACTATCAGACGGTGTGATAGTGAGGTAGAGGTGTGATAAGGCAAACGAAACGAGAGCGCGTTTAAACGCGAATCATAAAATGAGGGCTTATTCCAAAATCATGTTTGTTACGAATTTATGTACGTTATATCTTCAAGGGCGAATTTAGTGTACCTAATCCTTGAAGAGATTTTCGGACTTTTTTGTCGAGACGAACCTGAGTACTTATCATGGAAAAGGTATCATGGACATTGCAAATTATTAAACAATTGTTTATTATTCTCTTGCATAGCATGATTGTAACCTATTCTATTCTAACAAATGTCGAAAAATATCAAGAATATAACATGGCTGTTCGGTTTTATCCCGAAAACCTCGGCCAATGATCCGGGTTTTACCTCTCGTGAAAAAGGACTTCACTGTTACAGTTTTCCCATATATGTACTCTCTTTACTGTCCCTGAATAATTCTCGTCTGAAGAGCCTTCTCGTTTGCCGTGCGCTACGTTAGTTCGACTAACTTGAGTCTCTTCTGAATTTACCCTCGTGTATCAGCACAGTGAAACGTGTCGCGCCTCTCTTCCCCGGGCACATCATTCTGAACTTTCTTCAGCGTGTTCTGAAATGTTCATCTATCAGTCTGTGTAACTCCGAACATTACAGTCTTCTACAGTTTCCCTACTAATTCTTGCGTTCCCTCAAGTTCACCTCTTCCCATTTTGCATTTAACAACGGCTATAATAACAATCCGGGAAACGATAACTTGTATGCAAACGACAATGTTTGTAGAACACTTCAGACGCCATTTCATTCAATTTAGCATCGAAAAGTACGAGTAAACAATACGACACGAGACCGCTACTACGGAACCACGAGAATAGACATTTTCTAGGCGACGCTAGGCAAGTGGCTCGACGTGGCGAACTGCTTGGGTGGTTGGTGTGAAAGGAAGTAGTGCGGTAAATGAGCGTAGGCCGGGGAGAAACGATACCTTTCGCTATTGTCCTGTGATATCCTTCAAGTAGCTTACCATCTAACATAGAAGCAGCCCTACTACAACTCTGAGATCCGTCCTATTCGACTCAGCGTCGAAAAATAACTGGGAAACGATACTAAACGTTTTTGGCTAATATTTTAAACCAATCGCTTTGCACATAACAACCATGGGGTTTTCCCGACGTATTTCCGAGCCAACTAGATCACAAATGAAATAGAATGGACAGAACGGATTTTCTAGTCCAATATTCAAACTATCGCCGGCGGACGGAATAGCAGATTTGAAATCCCCATGCCCTGAAACTGTCAAATTTTGAAGGTGGGGTAGGGACAATTACTGGCCGAAAACATAGAGGTATTACTCAGAATGAATAATAAAACAAAAGGAAACTAGCATTTTTGAAGGGAATTGCGAACTTGGAACTAGGTCTACACCACGTGCGGTCGAGAAGGTGAGTGAGGATTGAGTGATTGCCTGGAGTGTATATACAGGTACCCACTCCTCCCCCCCACCACAGGTCCTCCAGTCAACGAACCATTATGGCGAGGTATTAATATAAAGTTGTGACATTCATAACAATATTTATAGCGGAGAGAGCAGCGTAGATGGGTGGTACATTTTGAGGTGTACAAAAAGTATAATTACAACTAACGAACGAAACTGACAATTGACCGGTCTTTGAACAGGTGCGATTAAGCGTTATCCGGGCGAGGGGAATTCCAGAAGCGCGCTGACTTGAATGCGCCAAATGAAGGTTTACGGGAGAAGCACAGGTTATTTCTTTAATTTTCAAACTCTCTAGCATCCGAAACTATACTGCTGCAACAACACACAAGCGTCTGTATGTAACTCAACTGTATTAAACACCAGTTTTGTCCAACAGTATTTGTTAGTCGCCCTATTTTCTAAAAACCTTTGTCTACTCATCCTAGCCTTCTCATTCTCGAAGAGGCTCTTGTGTCGTTAACAGGAGTTGTATTTATGGAGGACCTTTAAAGGAGTTTTAATGACCAGAACATTGTTAGGAAGGTGTATGGAGCTCTCAACCCAGTCGTCGACTCGGTAATTCCACTCCTTTTATGCTAAAGAGACAGCTTGTTGCCTCTCTCATTATGCCCCTTTTCATTTACGGCGATTCAGTGCTGCCCTTGACAGTTTTTCAACGAGCCACATCGAATTAGCTTACTATATCTGAGTATGATCTGCCTTTGAACTCGGAACAACGGCACTATATGACACTATTGCAAAATTGGGCAATTATTTTTGACATTTAAAGATGTTGTCGTTGCCGTGCTCCTCGGCTGTGTTTCAGGAGCACGGTTTCTTCAGATCTTGACGTTTGAAGGACTTTTGAGTCCAAACAAACTATTTGAGAAAATGGTTTGTGTCGTCAAAAATGCCAAGTTTGTGGAGTTCCAGCTTCCGTCAGCTCGCAGTCGGCAGTCAGATGTTCCCACCTCTGAAATTGATCTAGAATGCTCTTGAACGTGTGCAGGAGTCGCCAAATCTCTTTAAATGCGCATGCCAACGCCTGAGTCGATTGAATTCCGACATGTTTCAGTCTGGTCAACGATATACTGCCCACAGCTCTCAGTCCTCTGTCTGTCTGTTCTTCGAAGGACCCTCATGGAGACTGACTTCGAGCTATGTCGCTTATGTGGGCGACTTGACTGTGCTGAGCAGTGCGCCAGATAGAGGCGAAAACCCAACAAGTGCTTAGAACCATTCAAGCTCTTGTAAGCAACTCGCATATCCTTTCGCGCATTCATTTTTCATTCGTATTTGTTACCTCTTTTTGTTGGATCTAAATTGTAATCACCTGTAGTTCTGGCGCTGAAAGGCGCTGAATGTGAATAATTAACCGCTCTGAAAGCAGTTGGACCTATTCTAAGTTTGACTGGGACTTGATGTCGTCGAAGGGCCCCAGGAGTGAGCAAATTGATCGACCAGTGAACGAATCATATGAACCTTATCTCTCAACTTTATCACTCACTCATCAATGGAAAACGTTGTCTGTCCGTTAATGACTGTTCATTCCCTCTTTCGCTCTGAAAAATTGTTTGAATAAATTGTAATGATATTGATAATTATGTGCCGATCATAGCTTTGAGCTACACAAATAGCTTACATATCATGTCGATCGTCCCTAGAATCAACAGATTTTACTTTCCTTGGAATGTAGCAGAAAGGAAAGTTATGTAGTCGGTGGACTTTCTTTTGTTTGGTTTCCTTCTGATCCTTACCCTACCTCCTTACCAAAAACTCACGGACTCTTTTCCCAAATAGTGTTTTTGATGCACGAAGGATTCTCGAATACACCAATTTCTTTATATTGAGTAACGTTGTAGTGCATTGGGTCAACGAACGTAAATACCTAATCCTCGAACTGCCAATGCGCCCGATTAAACAACTAATGTATTAACTAACCGAAAAAGTCAAAAGAGGGATAAAACAACATTGTGCGTGGGGATACGAACATCAGGTGCTAAATGGCTGCTATTTTAGTCAGGCGTAGGAAAACCCCAGGTCAGGGTTAGCTGAATGTCTAAGGTGAGAAATCCCACAGGACCACACCTTGGGGTGTTGGAGATTGAAACGAGGTCGGTAAGGAAGGTAGGTAATAAGGCAAACCTGAGTGTTGCTTCTGGGCAGGTGGGAAGCGCTGGATATGTGCGTTCCACACAATCGAAACAGGTTTCCACGTCGCCACAGTTCTTGCAAGGGAAAATAGGAGGCGTTTTAATCTAATATTGTGGTTGATGGTAACCAATAAATAAAGGAATGGAGAACAAAATATAAAGACAGATAACCTGACCATGTTTTCGTGGGTAAATTTGTCAAACTACCTGACAACTAAGGGTGTGGGTGTGTCGTGTCAGCCCATGCAGGAATGTCAGGACATAGAGAATGCTAATGGAGTATACGCATTAATTAAGCAGTTCGAGGATGATGAGATCCTTGGCTCAACTCTGCGCTCATTGGCTTCAACTGTAAAATGAGTTACATGCTGCTTCTTGAATGACCCTAGTCGCCCTAGGACAGGCGGGTTCCGCCTCATCCCGTTTCTCTGGTCCGTTCTAACTAGCGACGTTATTAAGCGCGAAAATTAGTTCCCTTGGACGGAAAGCAGACACCTTTGGAGGCCACAGGACGCAATATGATGGGAAAGTTTCGCCCATGTTGGCAATTAATGCCTCTGATCCAATTAACAATTGATTAATCACTGGCGAGCTTTTCCTCGCTTTACACCCCCTCCCTCCCACCTCTTCAACACCATCTCGTCGTCGCCACAACCCTTGTCATTTTATCTCCGTGCGACGTCATCAAAGGGAGTTGACTCCGGACGTATTTACTTCTTTTTTGTCGTGCCAGGACCACGCCCATGAAAAAAAATCTGATGAGGAACACTTTTTTTACTTACCTTACTTACTTTTTACACACCATTATGGTGCTCTGGCCGTGGATTCTCTGCCTGGACAATCTGTACAGTAATGAAAGTCGTGCCACCCCTAACCTATACTGTACCTATAGGGCCTCTTCCCCACTATGGGGCTTCTTCGGCTGTAATCAATAGGACAGTGAATGAATATGCCAGGAGGACGCATCAAACTGTCTAGACCGCTTAGGGGGTGAGGCACTCCAAACGCTTTATCTCAGGACCACCACGAAATAACACGTAGCTTTCCGGAGGAATGGCAGATAGTGGCAATTATCAAGGGACACTGCAAAATGAACACAGTGTGTTATGGGCTTGTTCGACACCCTTCGGTGCAGATCGTGCGGTACAATCTCCCAATTAAGTCCTGCTCCAGTGCTAGAGACTTGAAAGGGAGTAATTTTCGGTCATTGGAAGAACTTCTCCGAGGGTGGACATCAAAGAAGGCTCTTGCAATTCGAGGCCTGCGGTGCTCATCCCAAACGAGGGACAGTTAGAGTTATAAATTGGAAAACAAGAGCCAATTATCATGACTTTCGACTGATATAACTCACTTATGAGTATTAACGAACCCTCAATTTGATAAGGAAACGAATCTGTACCTATTTTCCTCGACTCTTCAGCGCTAGTGGAGTGGTCTTTAGATGGGCAATGCTTGGCGTCACTGTTTACTGAGGTGAGGTCTACTCAGCGCCAATAACGTAATGTTTGCGCCCTCTGCAGTACCTGTGATAGTGGGATGCGTGTACGGTCGTAATCAGGTACCTCTCTACGCCTTGTCATCAGAATACTGGGACGTTAGAGAAAGCGACACTACTGGGTTATTTCTGGAAGAGTAAGAGCCTGGCTGTGTAGATAGTCTCTAGAAGCCGTGGACAGAGTTTGAATTGCGGCATCAGATGCTTGAAGTCTGGAGGCAGATAGTCAGGATTGCATTGACGGTGTCCAACATGGGGTGTGCGCCTCTTTCCTTTTCTCTCACAATCCTTCTTGTTGTGTTATTTTCTGTATAGAGGCCTCAAAAAATGATGAAACAAGAACGAGACTGAATGGTGGATGCTCCACGAATTGTTTGGATTCGGTATCTCCTGTACTGCTAACCTGCTCATTCGTACACCATTCCTACGCTCCTCTTCCTATGCTGACTTGTTCGAAGCTGTTTCCTCGTTTCCTTGGCCCTGTACATTTATTTCCTGCGTTCCTCGCAATGTTCTGCTTTTTGCGTCTACGCGTTATCGTTGTTCAACTCGGATCGTACCCATTTCCTTCTCAAATAAATAAATAAACACAAAATAAAACCTAAGTCGGAACTCGGACTGAGTAAAACAACGTCCGAGGGCGAGGACTTTTCCTTCGGCGCCCTCATTTACAGGCTTCATGACGCCCAAATCCTCATTTGCCGGAGACGAGCGGCCAAGAAATGAAAACTTTGTCCCATCTCTTATTTCCGCTATTCAGGAAGATTCTCGAGGAAGTTGTTATTAAAGCGAAGGGAGAAGAGAGCGGTGGAACGGGCGAGTAAATGGAGTTGACGCATGGCGCCCCAGGGAGGCAACGAAGACCTAAGAAGCAACAGCGAAGAAGGACGTGCGTTGATTTTCCTTCTACCGAAGAAACTGGAATCTCACTCTCTATTTGTTCCCTGCAATTATTTAAGTTTCCCTGGCCTTTAATTATCGCAGCGTATGTTAACGCAGGCGTATACTACTTGCGGATACAGGCAGTGAAAATTGTTGCTTAACGCGCTATTCGCAGTATGATGTCCACTTGTTTCAACTTGAGTTCAAATCCAAACTCCAAATGAGACATGAGACCTATTCCTTGCCCAGGACCAAGATGAAATAATCCAGTATAAAATTGCGTTAATGATGATCCTGCGCTCGAAGGTACCTTTTCCTCAGAGTGACTGTTGCGAGCTATGATCGTTCAACTGCGTTCCTGCAAGGTTAATTGTTGAGCGCTATGCTCCCATTAAATTCACGAGCGTTATTTAATATATTTAGAACCTAAATACCCCCCCCCCCATCAAGTACCAACAATCAAATATGCTTGATTGGCGGTGATTGAAGAAAGTATATGTACACATAATATTCATCGTACACGGATAATCATAAAAAAGTAAGCTACTACAAAAGACTGGTTCCTGAGTCAATTCACACTTTGCTTGAATAATAGTAATGTACTATACTCAAGGTCTGTTTCATTTGGTAGCCTCTACAAGATTGAGTCGTTGATTTTGTGGGCTGCCGGCAGCTATCTTTATGTCGCGCCCACCTCCGCTGCGTCATCTTCCTACTTTGCATTGACATTGCGAACTCGTTCCGTTTTGTTGTCACCATAGGTTCCAATCGTTATCATAACAGGACACAAATAAATTACGTGCGTGGCTCTTCAAGCTGTTGTAAGAAGGAAGGGAGAGAAATGAGGATACAGTTAGTGATGGGTGTCCTGTTTCTGTAATAAAAAATGTATGAGGGAGAAATGTGGAAAATTGGGGTGTTGAGCAGAAGGCTGACGTCGGTAGCAAATAAATCATAATTTTTGAATGAAGTAGAACTTATTACGCTACCATTTATTATTCTATTACACAGCTTGACGCAGTCTCACTCCTCCGAGACCCAGCATCGAAAAATACTAGTAAACGATATGAAACATGATCTGACGGAACAACGAAAATTGGCATTTTCCAGGCGACTCTATGCAATTGTCGCGACGTGATGAGTCGAACTGATGGGAAGCAAGAAAGTGCGGGGAGATAGCAATGTGGGAAATGAGCGCAGGTCAAAGAGAAACGATAACTTTCGCTGTATCCCCCTCCCCCCTCGCAAGTTGCTTCAAGCACCTCTAAGACCCGTTTATTCGACGCAGCATCAAAACGAGGAAACGATACCGAATATGTCATAGTTGCCATAAAACGATGAGAAATTTTTTTTTTTCCAACTTCTGAACCATTTTTCGCCTGACTGAAACGATAAGTCCAGAATGAATAATCCGCCAAAAATCGTGTAAACAGTCCAAATCACGTGCAGACTCATTACGCAATAAAGCTCAAGGCATAAGTAGGAGCTTCTCAATAATTTCTGGAACATTAAAATCTTCAACATAGAACTCTCTCAAGTTCATATGAACTGCGTGAAAATGTTGTTAGACCATTTACCAAAGCGAAATACGAGGGGCTGAGGAATGTTGCGTTATACGCCGCATCAAGTATTTTTGTTACACTTTTATTTACGTGCTATTGATTTTTATACATTTTATATCTGCCCACGTCGGACCAAAGCCCTCTGGTAGTTAATTTCTAGGTTCAGGTAACTTGGGAGGCGTCTCGATGTCGATGGACTGTCAATCCTTAGCTGCCCTGGAGGCGTTGCATGACGCGAAACTGTCACCTTCCTCTCACAATTGGCATTTACGTCCCGATATCTGAAGTTTGTACGAAAGGAGTAGTTTTGGTCGACTGTTGAGGTATGATGCAGTGACCCATGAAAATTCGCACCTGTGGCGTCAAGTTTGGTTCTTATGAAGGTGTTATTAGACACCCTCCTTTCTTCGTAGGAGTGCTTCCTGCTCGCTGATCACTTCACGAGGGCGAAAGCGGGAAGCTGTTCTTTACTGATCATCGTCCATTCGTTATTTGAGTGTTCCATTCAGTTTATTCACGGAACTCCCACGGTTTCTGCGTGTTTTCAGCGCTACGGAGTAGTTCAGTGACGGTAAAAGGAGAATTCTTGAGTACAGAGTAGACTTTCTTTCTTTAAGAGCAGTTTTAACAAGGGAACTTACGTCAGTATTACAGTTTGCTATTACACGTGACTCTTATGTTGGTTTGTGCATCGTCTCGGGGTCGTGGTGGTGCACTGTGTCGGTGATTTGAATGGAGAGACAATATGAATGAGGTTTGTGGCGGTTACAACTAGTGTGGCGGCGATCATACGTTATAAACAGCTGTTAGCGCGCGCTTAGCAACGAAGGACTTCTTGTTATTTTTATAAACAATTATTACGCGTGAGTGTTGACAACCTGAGTAAAGCTAAAATCAATCTACGGAAAAATTAAAATCTTTATTAAATAGGACTTCCTATAGACGTATTGTTTAATTGGGCCCTTCCAACGACTAAAAGTTACCGTTTTTACTCAAAAGCTCTAATTCCGGCTTGAAAATCAAGAAGCTGCTCAACAAATCCTCTCCCTTCGTTAACTTTATTTTCGGCTTCAAAATAAAAATGGGTAACGAGGTCTTTGTTCCATTACCTGCCTTTTCCTTATGCCCAACGTAATATACTGCTTATTATGTTTCGTTGATCTCGTCGACCTCGTTGGAGTGCTGAAAGGGAAGTGGAGGGGGGGGGGATTTTTTTCCCCAGTGAATTCTTGGGCGTTGGGTAAAAATGAAGTATTTTCCCCGCGGAAAAAGTTCGAAAATTAAATTCAAAAGAGAAGGGCAAAAGTATTCAGCGGTTCGGATGTAACGCTGGCCCCTCCCCTGACCTCGTTGTCAGTTGCCGTAAAAATTCTCTTGATTCGTTGCTCCTCTGATGATCCTCTTCTCTTTATTTTTTTCGTGATGTGCCATCTCCGTGTAACGAAAAGGGAAATATTCGAATTTTGTGACGCTCAATCAAACCGGTCGTCCGAGTGCATTCCCTGCCCTTGACGATTAGCCCGTTGGTCTTACTATTGCCGGTATATTCTCTCACGTGCTTTGGAACAGTTGATCCCATCGTCCACAACTCGATGGTTTCCATTTACACCTTTATGTAAAAGGGGTCGTTGGAGGATTTCAGCGCGGAGCGTGAAGCCTTCGTTTGATCTTTGATGAAATGTTTCAAATGACCTTTGAATTGCAAATGATTCTGTGAAATGGTTGATATGAATGGCAGTACCGACCTGAGCTCCAGTGATCCAAACCGCTGTATTATAGCAAAAATGAAAAGGGATGGGAGAAACTAAACCTTCCCAACCACCGTGATATCCGCTGAGATCGGATTACGCCTTTGTCCACCGCCATGCAGAGGCAGCCAGCCCCCATAAGGAGAGATCATACTGATGGTGTTTTCTTGCCTCACCTCTTCGATCCCCGTTGCCACTGGTGGAGTTATTGCGAAACCTGAGGTTTTTACTCGCTTAAGCGCCTACAGGTCTCTAAAGTCCTAATCGTTTATCAGCCCCCAAGTGAACAAGGTCATATTAATGGTCCCTCCGTAGGCCGTGATAATGTTTGTGAAATGCACCGAACATTATACTGCACTTCGAAAACCATCCAAACAATTTTCATGCGTAAATTTATGTTTGTTGGAGTTCAGTGTTGACGTTTCGAGCTATTAATTCGTCCTCATAACCGTTCGTTGATAACAAATGGAATTAGTGTCACATCATGAGCTTAACCTTGAAACTATTCTAAATATACTTGTGTCTAATAAAACTGTGCTTGACGCCTTGTCACAACAAAAAACTGCGAATGTGTAATATATACAATGTACACTCATGTATATCGAAAACAACATATTTGTTTAGAAAGTCCAGCTGGTAGTGCATTTTGGGCGACCCGCATTTAATATAAAGTCACAAAGGTACTAATGCTGACTTTGCATGGAAAGAGATCTCCCACAGTGCACTAACAGGTAAACAGGTACGGTGACTGGCCATACCTTTCCCAGTCTCCATAACACCTTGTATGTATATTGTTGTTCAACCATATAGGGTATGACGTGGAGAGATGGCGATAATATGCTGTAAATTAATCATTTTGCGTATACACTTCAAACGCAAATTATTCACGTCCATTGGTCCCATTTTTTCAGTATTCGTGATCGTTTTTTTTCCTCCTCAAAAACTTAATTTGTAAAATTTTAAAAAATAATTGAAGTGGCCTTGGTATTGAGGTGAGATGGTTACAAGGGACAATAACATAATAAAAGTTGGAGATATTATTGACCATATAATCCACTTTATTTTTGACAGCATCGTAAATTCAAATGGACAAGTTACGGCTTGATAAAATCACAAGAAAATAAAAACCCTGCAAATTACTACACAATGGTTTATTATTCTCATGAACAGCTTGACCTAGTATTAGTGCTCCCCCATCCCATTCGATTCAGCATCAAATACTAGTAAACCATACAAACATGTCCTGGCTACAATGGAACTACGGAAACAAAACGTCTGATGATTTTGCCGAATCGGGTCGGGGAAAGCGAACTCGTTGCGAGGCGAAAGGGGATTGAGCTGCCCGCCCACCCGGCAGCGTTGCGAGGCGAGGACGAGGCCGGTTGTTTTTTATTGTGATGGGAGGGAGGGAGGGACGCTGTAGTTCCCGCGTTGTACTGTGTTTCGTTAACTGTTTTAACCATTTTTTGCCCATTACAACCACAGGCTTCGTCCGATCGGATTGCCGAGATGGCGGGCACAACTAGATACCAAATCGGATTTTTGTGCGAAAGAACGAATTTTTTAGACCACGTTAAAGGCACAAAACGGCTCGGACGGCGGACGGACATTGCAAATTTGGAATCTCCATGTCTTGAAACGTAAAGTATCAAATTTTGAGGGGGGGTTGTAAAAAATGTTTCGTGACCGAAAACATAGGGTTACTATTCAGAATGAATAATAAACCAAAAGTGAAAGAACACAAAAATATTATTTATTAAATTTATCAAAATGTGGCGTTAGTCTGTTATTGAAAATAGCAGTCACTAATGAACACATAGAGCATAAAAAATATTTTAATAATTTAACACAGTCAAATTTTCAACTGAATTAACTCCTTCCAACGCGTTGCCTCTCGTTTTGTAATCCAACACTATTGCTAAATTAGTTGACATTCGCCACTGCTACAGTCGAGTGAAGCTTTGCGTTTGTTCTTAGAGTAATTCCAGTAGCGGTTTTTACGAAGTTTTTATTAGGTTTGGTTGGCCTGATCTTTTCGAGCTTAATTCCCATTTCACGACGTGAAGAAATTGCAGAGCATTTGGGGGCTGCGGGAACGGGTGAAATTGTTTTGTGGGCCACTTTTGATACACTGAAGTTCTCGATCAGGAGTTCCCCCCCCCCCACCTACTCACAATTTGACACTTGAAAGTAATCGTTTAATTTGCACTGTCTCCCGCCTCACTACTTCACTCGTCACGCCGTGCCAATATCCTATAGTCGCCTGGAATGTGTAATTTTCGTCGTTCCGTTGTAGGCTGGTCATGTTTCGTATCGTTTACCGGTATTTTTCGATGCTGAATCGAATATGTTGGGTCTCGGAGGTGGAACAATACATCAAGCTGTGTAACTGTTGGGTCATAACTTGCAGAATTTCCTTATAGGATTTAGCTACAATTGACCTGGGTATGAAAACTGCAGTTTTCATCTTCACTACTCCATGACTGCCTGAAGCAAGTCCTCTGCTGTGCTAGACTGCCCCCTTGAACTTCCTTCTTTAGCACCTGAAAAACAAAGCATGGGCGGATAGATGTCACTATTACTCTCGACTAGGGGTTGTAGTCTCTCCTTTTTATCTTGGGAAGATGACCACGTCGGCTGCTTCCGCCATTAGAGTAACTTGTATACAACGTCAGGGTAGGTAGCTACTAGAATACCTATATATTACAACAGATTATTGCCATACGTAGGATTGATGGGTGTTCACAACGTTTAAATAGATTTACGTCGACGTGCAGAATAATTTACAACTTGCACAACGTGCGTGAACAAACTGATGCCACTCACTGTGCTGTGATGTGTTAGTTTATGGAACTACGTCAAATGGCAATTTCTCCTCTCTGTCCATCTCTCTTTGGCGTAGTACATATTTATATATTTTGAAGTTCCACCGTATAAATAATAATGATGTTCAGTAATTTTAGGTAAAACGTCTGTTTCAGCTCTGCGTACGACAACGTAACGAAAACGAAGGTTGCCATAAAGAAGATTTCTCCTTTCGAACACCAAACGTATTGCCAAAGAACGCTGAGGGAAATCAAGATTCTGACGAGGTTCCGACACGAAAACGTAAGAACTCGAAATGTTTGCCATATTGAGAGAAGGGTTGTTTAAGCGTTCCCCCAGAACTTCTCTCGTTGCTTACCTCCCTAAATTCCACAGCTCCTTTAATTAAGAAAACGACCTGACGGGAAGTTCATTTTTCAAAAAAAAAAAACGAAGGAAAAAAAGGCTTTCGTCCGGTGCTTCTACTAATAAACTCCAGTTATTTATCGATTTTCTCTTAATGAAGGAAGAGGTAGGTTATTAGCAACATTACAAATTGCCTTAGTTCGTAAGGATATCGTGCGAAGCGCGCGAGTATTGTTTTAGATCGATGTAAAATGGAAATGCTGGCAACGTTCCACAATGAACAACTCAAGTTCATTAAGGCTGCTGTGGATGAAGAGGAGGCCATAGATATATATATATGTGTATATAGTATGCCATTCAGCTGCCCAAGCCAGTACTGCCATTGCAAAGAGACCAGCGCAGGAGCTGAACAGTGTTTGAGAGAGGAGGATGCAAATCGGGGAGGTTGGCATAATCTACCAATAACCACCTATAATACTATTAGTATTCAACTATTCAAGTCAAGTTGACATTAGAGGATGACTATTTTATCATCGATACATAGCAACGTGTAAATGAGTAATAACTATAATAGGATCATGATAATATTACGCTTCTCCCGTCTCAGTCTTCATTGTAGGGCAGAATCTTCAAGGAGAATTGAAACCATTTCTTTGGGCGACCTGCGTGTTTGCGTCTCGCACATCCTTCTGTTTCTACTAATTAATAATCACCACCTTTCCCTCAACGTAATGGTTTTTTATGTGGATGAAAGCCCCAAACATCTCTTTCTTCGAAATTCCTAAGTTTCATTTTCTTGTTGTGATTTGTCCAAAAAACCTAATTTCGACGCGTGGTTCGAGTCTTTGTTTGTGCGTGTGTGTTCGTCGTTTTTTGACGACTCGAAAATATGGTTACGGGCGGTTTCCATCGATTGGAAAGGGAGGTGGGGGACGAAAATGAACCAAAAGCACATTTCTCTTGAAAACGGCTATAACTTACAAATTATCTCCTACTAGTCAGTACCCAACTTTTCTTCTCTATAAATATCTCCTTGAAAATTAGGTGAACGGAGATATATAGACCTATGAAGCAAAAAAGGGGTTTTTGGAAAAAGGGCTTTAACCGTTGATACCTATGTATTGTTCTCAATACATTTACCTTTTGACAATCCATTGAACAGAGATAAAAATGAAAAGAAAAAAAACTGTCGACAGAATGTTGTTTTTCATTTCTAGAGTTCCTGCTTCACTGGATGTGATAAATCTTACAGAGCGTCTTCTAGCAACCTATGCCCACATTTTGTTCTCCTTAATTATTTCTGTATCTATCTGTTGAACGGAGATATAAGCCATGATAGCCCGGAAAAAGAAATTTGACGAATATTAGTTTACCGTTTTTCCAATTATCTCAAAAACGACTCTAATGATTTCGATCAAACTCGTGGAGTACTCTCAATTAACTGGTACCCACATTTTGTTCTCCGTAAATGTTTCTGTAGAAATCTGTTGAGCGAAGATACGGCTCCCTTACATACGGCAGGTCGTCGAATTAACGGGAGTTGCTGAGAGTTGTGCGATGCTTCTCACACGATATTTATTATTTGATTATGATTTTATTGTTTGGTCTCAACGTCAATATTTCGAGTAGGTTTCGATTTCGGGCATGATTTTGCTCGTCATAGCACTCATATTCTCCAGCGAATGAATGGCTTCGCAATTGAGTTAGCTAATTATAAAGCTACATACATTATGAACGTATATTGGATGTACTCTCTTCCCATCTCATTTTGGTATGTGCGAAAAACGTGGGATAGTCTCCCTTTCCCCAAATACGTTATTGGGTGGGTGTTTTATCATTTTCGTATCCTAAGAAGTCGTACGCAGAGATGAACATGAATATACGATGAAACCGGAAAATATAGCTTAAGCAAATTGAATTAAACTGTTTGCAATCACGTAAAGGTTCGCTCATTCATAAAATTAATCCTCTGCGCTAAATATCATCAGAAGACTTGGAGCGTGTGGAGTCCCCCAAGCAGTCCCTTGTCTGTGGACTGTCAATACCTTCCCTGTGAACTGTCAATACCTTGTCTCTGAGCCGCCAAACCTCCCTTAACCAGGAGGATTCAAGTTCGAGTCATTCTATTTGCCACTGCAGCATCAACTTTCGTCTCACCAGTGTTTGTTAGTTTTTGGTTGTTTTTCTTTGATTTTGTGAGGAACTTCGTTGTGGTAATGAAGGACAGCGATTCAAATAGGTCAGTATTGCTGATTGAAACGCTCGAAGGAGAAACGGACGAATCAGTAATTACTTATGCAGTATTATACTATGTTGGCACTATATTGGAATATTAACTATACGTTGGAATGAATAACTTCGTGTAAAGAATATTGGAACAGCGAAAGCGACGATTTGAGTGACACACGATTCATCTGTTTGAAAAATGTATAATTCACGAAAGGTTTAATTCAATGTCGTTCGGTACTTTCGTTGCGTAGAGCTACCACAAAACATATTTTTTGTTGTACGAAAGGGCGGAAGGAAATGTTTCGCATATATTTAGTCGTTTCTTAGAAAATTAATAATTTGCGTTGCGATATAAATATTAAAACGGCAAAACTCGACAGACACGTTCTCACTTAACAAACTATTTCATGTGATCCATTTTTCTTTCATCGCGAAGTAATAACGGTCATTGATTCGTGCACAGTTCTTTTTATGTTTAAACAGGACTCTCAATGAAGAGCTCTTCGTTTAATTTTTCATTTCAGTCGCGTTTTCATTAGATATCATTTGTGGAGCTCACAATTCGTAAATTTCTATTGTTATTTCGCATCAACATCAAATGCGAAGAACAAGTTACATGCTGTTTACATTAAAAGTCAACTGAGTGGGGGATTGGAGAGTCAATTAAACTAGGTATCATGTTCAAACTGATTTGGTTCAGCCGTTTTCTCTCAATCGCATCACACTTCTTCTTTTTTTCGAAGCTTTTTGTAAATGGGACGGTGGCACCAAAAAAGGGGAAACTGAATAAATAAAATTCAGGAAATGGGGAGGGTGCCAGGACTACTCAACGCCAGCTTTAGGGATAGACGAATTGGGACAGAAAAAGAAGGATAATAGGATGCCCCAGGGTAGAACGATCACCAGTTTAGTTACGACCCGAGCAACAGGCGGGTGGTGATACTCGGAGAAGCCCTGCTGATTCACCTACCCGACGCATCGCCTCAGCACTTTTCTTGGACCACACACAGGGCCAGGGCACGGTCAATGCTGCAACCCAAGTGTTACCTGCGTCCACTCGACAAGCTTCCGGCTGCCAGATACTACCTGGACATCCAGGATCACCGCAGGTGCACAGACACGAGGACCATTTTCCTAAATAGTGTTTTTTGGACTCAGAAGGGCCTGGAACGTAAAGGTCTGAAAAGAACTCAAAACTTTGTTTTCAGCCGATTTCATAATCTTTGGATGGGGGATAAAAATGCACACAAAAAGCGTTTCATCTTTTGTTCGATACGACTCGAATGATTTTATTTAGGCCTTTTAAATTGTATTAAAGAAATTGGGTTATGTCCGCCAGTAGGCAAATTACTAAAGTTAACGTACCTGTTAGGTGAGTCCGTCTCCTCTGGCTTGTGAGTTACTGTGGGCCCACAGTAACTCACAAGCCAGAGGAGACGGACTCACCTAACAGGTACGTTAACTTTAAATTGTCTTCTGCTGATCAGTACCTAACTTACTTACCTCTATTTTCTTCCAAATATCGTTATTTTTCACTTTTTGGCAAAACGGTTGCAACAATTTGTTCTTCTGACACTTCATTGCAATTCCGCAATTTGCGAAATTACCTGAGTAACCGCATAATCCAAGTTGAACAACTTTATAGAGTGTCTTACGCACGTTTTCTCCTCGATGACTGTCCATAGATCGGGCATATAAGCCACAATAGCGCGAAAAACGCTGCAAGTGATTAAAAGACGGGTTATCATTATGTTGCGCTACAGGAATCCTATCCAATCCAGCGTTGAGCATATAAACACGACCATAACAATCCCGGATTTGTCTCTTTCCTGGTTATCCAGCCGACGCAGTCTCACACTTTCGAGACCCGTCCCATGCGAAACGTGACCTGACTGCAATGGAAGAACGGGAATTGTCGTTTTGTAGGCGACGCTAAGCACTTGGCACGCTGCAACGAGTCGAACTGAGGGGGGGATGGAGTGAGACTGGAAGCGGCTGGGGTGAAACGATAACTTTTGCTACATTGTCCCGCGAGTTCCTTCAAGTAGTCGAATTTGCCTCACTGTGATTTCTCTTTCAGTCCCGCACTTCTGAGACCCATCCCCTTCGACTCCGCATCGAAAAATAACTAGGAAACGATACAAAACACGACGGAATTGTAATAAAACGCCCAAAGCTTTGTTTTTGGCCAATATTTTACACTATTTTTTGCCCAGACAACCGTGGATTTCATCCCATCGGATTGCCGAGTAGCCGGGCACAACTATATCCCCAAATAGAATGTTTGTGCGAAAGAATGTTTTTTTTTTAAGATCACGTTATGGATGGTGGTGTTCCTGGATGGCGGACGAACATTGGAACCGTCATGCCTTGGAACGTAATGTGTCAAATTTTGAGGGGAAGATGTAAAGAAACTATACCACCCGAAAACATAGGTCAAAATCAATGATCAACCAAAATGAGATTTTTCGAACATCGAATTATCGTTTTCCGATTGTCTCGTCGGTAGCAGGTAGTCAAAATTACGGGGGTTGAGGAGTGTTGTGTGAGGTTACGCACCATATATTGTAAGATACGTAACTTTTGTAAATATGGAGTCCTCAGAAATATAAAGCTGGTAGTCGAACGTGTTACCTTTCCGTATAATTAGTAGCCGCCCACGAAATTTCAGGATTCAAGTATTGTCGTTTTTTATCAACTTTGTTCACGAAATTTCAAACGCTTCCAAAATCGTTATCTTGAAGCTTGAACAAATTACCACTACTCTGGTTATTCAGTAACGGCCATGACGTAAATCGCAACTTTCTCGTAATAGCTGTTCTAACCGACACGTATAAACTAAGTTAGAACACACGTTGTATTCATCGTTCAACAATGTACGCTGGACTAAAGGAAGTTGTATGATTGCGTCGCACCAGATTTTTTTTCACATAAATCTCGCTCACGTGACACTCTTGACACCAGATATTTGTTTTACACGATCGCAATGCTCGTACCATTCGCCTATAAATGGCTCATTCGGTTTAGCCGTACGTCTGCTGTTAATTACAGACACACTCACAGCGCATGTCCAAAATGTAAAACATGGTGTTTCGGGTTCATCTCGTGGGGTCCGTGCGCGTTGTCTGAGGGTGATGGAGCTCTTCACGTTGTGATCGAAAACCTTTCTTGGGATCTTCGTCCAGCGTTTAGGTTCATTGAGGCTGATGAACAATTTGTCGGTTGGATAGTATTTTATGTGTGTCATTACCTTCGTCTAGTAGTTCTTTTGAAGTCTCATCCTCGGCAGAAACCCACCGGTGGCCTTTTTAATTTGCTCCTGCAGCGCCGTCGTAGGAACGCGTTAATTTTACGTAAGCAGTTCCATTAATCCCCTCTCCCCGTTGCGTTCTTGCTTTCTTCATTAGCAAAAAAGCAGAGGAGCTGTATAAGGGAGACGCTGTTCTTCTTTGGTTTCCTCGACTCCTTTCCTTCAATTCACCACCTTCGCTTTTGTCCGACGAACCCGCTTCGACTTTCCTTTGTCAATTTGAAGGGCTCTTGGAATGGAAGCCCAGTCTGAGCTGAGCTGAGAAGAAGCTGAAAGTCATTCCCTTCCAGGCCAGTGATTAGGGAAAATTTCCGCTCTGAGCACCTTTGAAACGTTTCGCACTTTTGATGGAACGGAACTCCTCCAACATTCAATTCAATCGCCGCACCCCTTCGACCTGTTTTAGACGTTCTTCTTTCTTTGGCACCGGCGTCTGGTGAAGTTGAGCAACAAAGTTGAGGTCCTCTGGAGGTCACGTTAAACGAAGAAAGTGAAGCGACGCGAAATACTTTCGCAACTTCGAACCGAAAGTTAGCTATTGGCTTCGATATTATGTCTTCTGACTGGGCAATACGCTACATTGGTGCAACTTGTTGATTTGACCCGAACTGAGACCTGTGTTTATTCAGTACTGTCGCAGTGTCCTGTTGTGTTTGTTTTTTTTCTTTAATTGAAGTTTTGAAACACTTTCGTTATAACGTCCGTTTAGATTTCTTTCCTTTTCTTTTGGACGAAGTGTACCAATACAGAGGACAGACGACGGGCAAATACCAGACTAAAAAAAACACGAGAAACTCACGAATTGATGAAAACAATATGTCTTCTGACGACTGCCATGTTTTTATATGTGCGCACCCCCGTTTTGTTCCTCTCACATCAGCTGGAGGATCGTTGTCAGACTGAAATGTCTTTTTACTGTACGAGGAGATAGGAGAACGCTGCAAATTATTACAAAACTCAAGTTTCAGTCCGACGTCGAAAAATAATTAAAGTTTGCGGGTGCTGTATCTTCGTTCAACGCATTTCTACAGAAACATTTATGGAGAACAAAATGTAGAGACGAGTTAGTTGATAGTAGTTCGTATGTTTGATCGAAATCGTTGCTGCAACTAACTGTCCTGAATACGACTGGATGGGACTGGAACAGTTGCAGGACGGGATACTTGGTTTTGTCGAACCCTTAAATAGAAGACGCTAGTTTTTCCGTGTTAATGCGTCTATAATTAGTTTATGCAGCGTCCTGTGATTGCAGCAAGCAAGAGCTTCATCGTCCCTTTCCTGCAGCTCTCACCACCTCATTTGCTACAAAATGGCTCAAATCGCTAAGGCTATCTGGAGGTTTCTAGTCGAGCATGGTCAACAACAACATCGCAACAACAACTGCTTGCGGTATTGCTCTTTTTGGACAGCTGGAGCTCTTGTAGGAGTGGCCCCCACTCTGGCTTTTGGTCGCCATAATCTTGAATGCCGTATTAGACCTGAGGCCGTGGTGGGAAGAACACAAAGAACGTGTGAAGCGACTGCTCAGATTTATCGTCGACAAAGTTGTGTCACTTCTAAGGAAAACAGGATTTCTGCAAGAATCTCAGGTTCTCAAGAAGCTGACACCCCCTGATGACTACCTTCCTCCACCTCAGGCTTAAGCTCTGTAATCAAGAATTATAAATGCAGTTATACGTTTAGCAGTTAATTTGCTACAACACAAAGAATAAAATTTGAATATTTTCCCAACTATCGAAATCGTTGGAGCCATTTTTGAGAAAAATGGAATACCGACAAATTAATATTCGAAAAATCTCTTTTCTGAGTTAACTTGGCTTATATCTCCGTTCAACATACATATACAGAAATAATTATGGAGAACGAAATGTGGGTATGGGTGACTAAAAGACACTGTAAGGTTGATCATATCTGGTGACGTGGTCACACACCTCCAAGACCCGTTCCATTCGATTCAGCACCCAAAAACACTAGGCAATAAGAAAATGCATCACATCTCCAGGATATTCTTGTAATTCCCACTCCAAGTATTCCCTGAACAACGGTTTTGTATAATTTCATTCCTTTTTCGCGCGTTTCAGATAATCGACATACGTGACATCCTTCGAGCCGAAACGATCGATCAAATGAGAGATGTTTACATTGTGCAGTGCCTCATGGAGACGGATTTGTACAAATTGCTCAAAACCCAAGTAAGCCTTCGATTCGATAGACGTTCCACTTCTCGCTCAGCGACGTCTCGTTGTATTAACAATCGCTCGTTTTCAGAGGTTAAGCAACGATCACATCTGTTACTTCTTGTATCAAATTCTTCGAGGGTTGAAGTACATACACTCGGCGAACGTCCTTCACAGGGATTTGAAACCCAGCAATTTACTTCTCAACACCACCTGCGATTTGAAGGTGAGTGCGTTTTCATTATTTTCCTATTTATTATGTTACTTGAGTTTACGAGTTCCTTTTTACATATTCCAAAGAAATAAAAAGATATAAATAATAAAATAGATGAATAGAAATGGGAAGGAAAGCAATGTAATCGGCTGAAATAACAATTTTGAGTTTACTCCAGATTTTAACATTTTAAAGGCTGCTGAGTCCGAAAAACACTATTTAAAGACAAATGTCTGTGTGAGCGCCAGCAAATTCGGCTTGAAACTAACCATAGTTCTCATAGTGATCAAAACGCCAAATATAACGATTTTGATTGACTTTTCGTGTGAACAACTAAACCGCAATACAAAATTCTTGTTGGTACTGCGGTTATGTCATACCAGTCGTATGAAAAGCGTACTCAGCATAGCATTCTCAGAAAATTCAGTGTGGTCGTCCTAACTACTACTCACTGAACGACAGTTTAGTAACATCCATAAGATAATTAGGAGCAACCCTCAGAAATTCCATCGACGTTTCACTTACTTCCGTTGCTCACTGCATTTACACTATAGTTCCAAATGAGTAAACGCAATCCTTGGTAGAAAAATAGAGTCGTCAGCCACACTTATTAATTATTTACTGATTACTCGAAAGTGGTCGTTGCACTAATAGGACGAACCCTATAAATTCCGGAACCTTACGCGGCACTTATTTCTATGTAGAAAATTGATTTAATAAAATAGTTTTTTGTTAAATTAGAAAGCCATTTATTTGCAATATATATGTACAACATGTAAAGCATTTGATACTCAAAATGCAATTTTTACTTTCCTTGGCTCTACAAAGTAGAAAGGAAAGTTATGTAATCGGCTGAAAAAAAAATTTTGAGTTTTCTTCAGTTCTTTACGTTTCAGACCCCCCTGAGTCCGAAAAACACTATTTGGGAAAATGTTCTGTGTGTGTGTCTGTGAACGATTTTTAGAGAAAACGACGTATCAAATCAGCTCAAACTTGATATCTAGCCGAAAAGTAACGGACGCCAAAATAAGGATATGAACAAAATCCACCGAATGCTAACTATAGTTATCATAGTGATCAAAACACCAAATATTTTTTTTCTCAAAAATGGCGATTTTGACTAAATTGTTTATATTGATAGCTCTAAATGAGGCAATTATACCATAAAATTCCCATTTGTGGGAAAATGGCGAGAGCAGCACGATAAATTACCAAAACGTTCAACGAAATCGATTTTAGCGCGGTTTTTAGATAAAACAACCGTACCAAATCAGCTGAAACTTGATGTCTAGCCTACAGGTTACCATGGGACGCAACGATAAGGGTATGGGCAGAATCCACTGAAAGTTAACTATAGTTATCATAGTGATACAAAGGTCAAAACACCCAATATTTTTTTTCTCAAAAATGGCTCTAACGATTTTGATTACATTTTTTATATTTATAGCTCTCAATAAGACAATTATACCATAAAACTCCCATTCGTGGGAAAATGACGAGAGCAGCACAATAAATTATCAAAATTTTCGACGAAAAGCGTTTTTCGCGCAGTTTTTTCCTTATAAACTCCGCTGGAATGTTAGTAGAATGTTAAAAAAATTGGTATTTGTAGCCCAATCCAATACCTAAAGGGTGAGTGTTTGAAATTGCTCATGAGATACATGGGGCTCCAGGAATTCCTGAATTTCAACTATTGCCGTTTCGGTTACTACCAGTTCTAAACATTTTTACCCAATAACTCTGCAAAAGTAATTACTACCCTTCTTGAAATAATTGTTGTTTACAGCCTCATTAATTATCTGTGTACCAGTTGCTCAATATTGGTCCTGGAATGAGTACGAGCAGCACAATAAATTCCAGAACTGTAGGCGCTACCGCTTCCTGCTGCTGTGTCCTGTTGTTTGACCAAGTTCAAAGGAACTGAGTGATAAATGAATTGATAAATAGAATTAGCCATGTACAAAGTGAATTGTTGTAGAGCTAAGGAAAGTTGTGTGTTGCAACGCACCAGATATTTTTAATCAGTACCACTTGATATAAAGAACAAATATATTCTGACAATTTATGATCTCCATTTCTGATTACCCATAGATCAGGAGTTGCAGGTAAATTAATAGTACATAAACGTTATACTAACGGTCAATAAAACTAAGAAACCAATTATAGACGTAGAGAAAATAGCAAAAAGTAAGAAAATACATGAATGCATCGATGAAAGTAAAGGAAGATTAATAGAGAAATCATTTGGAAGTTAACCCTTGAAGTAGTATTGAAATAATATAAAAACATAAGTAAGTGTCGGGGAGGGGGGGGGAGTTCTCAATGTTTATGAACGATGGTTTGCTATGGATCCGATATCCAGTTCTAAATATAGGTCGTATAACCGACTTTATTGCCACCTCAACTGATCTAAAAGTAGTTTGATATGCCCCGCCCCACACTGGAATGCAGTAGGTCAGAATAGAGTAAATATAAGCATGAAAAGTCATTTTCAGGGCAGATAAGGGAAGAAATTTATTAAAGAAGATCTTCTGATTGAATTGCTCGCATGTAGAATATGGTTTTTTCCATTTCAAACGTTTATCTACCATTACACCCAAATAACTATGGCAATCCACACGTTAAATACGAGGGCGAATACAGTGTGTCAAGGAGCAAAAACCAGAGCGAGCCTTTCGAAAGGGATTTCAGACGAGTCAAGCTGTCCTGCCTCAGTAATCGTATTAATTGCAAGATTGACAAAAATCGCCGAAAGCACGAAGGGTTGTGGAAAGTTGTGTGGTGCGTAATACCAGATATTTGTTATTGGTGTTTAAAGATTTTGCTAAAGTATGTGCGTTCGAGGTAAGTTAGCCGCTTCTCTGGAGTCTCATGGAAAGTGACTGGGAGCCATACGCCTGTGTGGACGACTGACTGATCAGTGCGCAATCGGTCTGCCAAATCGAGGCCAAAACCCAATGGCCGAAGAAGGATATAACAAAATTCTCTTTGAAACTTGCCACATGTAAATAAATACTCTGTGGGCAACTGCTCTCCACCGGGAGACTCGCCAAATGACAACCTGCTGTACCTCCATGACTTTCGACTGATCTAACTGTCTTGCGAGTGTTAAGTGAGATGTCATTTTGATAAGAAAACAAACCTGCTCCGCCCGATTAAATCGACTTTAACGCATCAGGAGAGGCAACTAGTGATGTTAGAAGCCGTGGTAATTAATGCAGATGGAGAGGGCTGCGTTCATGTTGAGGACGCTCTGTTCTCGTTTCTGTCGCTTACAAAGCGGTTTTCTCCTTGAATTTAAAATGTTCTTGGAAGCCTCTCGCCGACCGCTATAGTTCACTTCGGACACTGACTAGCAGTTTGCTTTATAACGGAAGATCAAAGTGTTGGTCGGTTAGGCTTTCAAGAGGAGAAGCGATGATCATCCGAGCATCTCATTGCATCCTCGACCTCATTCGAGGCTCACTCCACTCACTTTTACTCGGTAGATCGTTAAAGAATATCGCCAATGAATTAGCTTTTAGTGAAGTTAATAATCCTCTTAATACGTCACCAGTTAAAGTGTATTATAATGAGCTTTCAAACGTTCCCACTCTATTTTTTTCTAAATCGATAAAGTGCCCCTGAGCTCATTATGGTCTCAACTGGAACGAGGAGACGACAACTAAAAGCCTCGATAGAACATACCGCCCGTTAGCTATTAAAGTATCATATTCATAGTTGAGTCCCACTGATCAACTCTTTTTATGGACTAATGCACGAACATCCCCAGAAAAAAAACATTTGGTGTCGACGATAAGTCGACTGAAGCTGTGCCTTCGCCCAACACACGTTTAACCCTCCGTGTTGCCTAATGGACTTGCTCACTTACACAAGGTCGCAAATGATCTTGCGTGGGACGTTATTTGAGGAGCGTACCTACGACCGCAATTTCGCGAGTTGAGTGGGATTTTGGGGAATGATAATATTTTCTTAATGAAGGTTTTTTAACTACAACTTTCACGGAACTTTATAGCACGTAACACAATTTTAAACTGAGCTACACATTGACCCCATCCTCGTCGCCATTCTGTTATGTTATTTGATTATTATTATTCTGGTGAATCGTTTAGAATAAATGTTGATTCGTTCGAACGTTGCACTTTACTGACAACTGAAAATAATCATATGTTACTCTCGGCGAGAACGGCTGATCACTTCTTGCGACGTGGAGGTTTTATGCAAAACTAGATGTTCACTGGCTGCGCTCTACCGGATGAATATGTGCATAGCAGATACTGAGTTTTGTTCAGGCTTTCAAGTTATGCGTTCCACCCTTTATTCCGCTTTATTTTCGGGCCTTATTTACTGGTACGCTATTGGAAGGTAGTAACAATTCATTTCCTTTAGCGTTTTCTCTGTTGTACTTTTCCATTCAGTGGGGAGAGGAGGGTAGGAAGAAGGGTGTGCTCCTAGTGGAATCATGAATTTTCTCATGCGTGATAAGAACCAACCTGGAGCTGCTTAGCACATTGCGTCATGTTGGCCCTCACGCTGCTCTGCAATGGCAGCTCTTCTTTCTTGTCCTCTTCACCTTCATGAGAATCGTACAGTGCGCCACCATTCCCATACTTCCCAGCAGTTAGGGAGGTTCAGGAGCAGTCCTTCCTTCCATCTCTTCATTCTTTACCCCAGCGAGATACAGGCCCCTGATCAGCAAGCTCCGTCCTCTTCTAACGGAGCACTGCTCGAGCAATGCATCTCTAACTTTCATTGGAATTCAAC
Source organism: Pachypeltis micranthus (assembly GCA_020466155.1). Lineage (NCBI taxonomy): Eukaryota > Metazoa > Arthropoda > Insecta > Hemiptera > Miridae > Pachypeltis > Pachypeltis micranthus. The sequence continues at coordinate 50,910,563 of CM035769.1, forward strand.
ATGGTGTGGACGAATGCCTCTCGTGTGAGCTGGTCGACTGTGTCTTGCAACTTTGGCATGGGAAGCATCTTCCACCATTGCCTTGCTGTCAGTTTGGGCTTGCAGCCTTAATAATTAGGTAATAATGACCTAAATACTCCCATGAGGAACTGGTGAATGGAAATCCATCACACTATCTTGCCGCCCAAGTGCTGGAATCAGCTGTCTGGTCCACTGCCCCTTCTGAACTGTTTCCCACTCGTCTTGCCACCTCCCAAGGGTCACGACCCTCCTTATTTCCTTCTGGTAGCTGTACTATGATTGCCCCCTTGATGAATTCATCTCTTTTCGCTCGGATGCCAGAAGGTGGATCGGGATAACGTGTGCTGCTTCTACCTACCCTGACAAATTCTGCAGTATGAGCGAGCAATGGCGAGGGACAACCTTTGAGCTCTCATCCATCCCTGCACACATTGCACGACTCGTTTCAACTTTATCAGGACTGACCAGCATGTGGCCAGTAGCTATGGCGGCCACGTCAATCGTGTACATCAAGGTTACATTTTTTATTGGAAACTTGGTTGCTTTCTGCTCAAGTTGGGGTTTTTGATAATGGATTTCCTTTCTCGTCCCGTCTGAGTCTTCGCTAGTCTGCTCAATTCTTGTATTTGTTAACTGTTTCAATTGTTATTGTTTTTTCCAGATTTGTGATTTTGGTTTAGCGAGAGTAGCTGACCCTGACCACGACCACACAGGATTTCTAACTGAATATGTGGCTACTCGATGGTACCGTGCCCCAGAGATCATGCTGAATTCGAAGGTAACTAATTATCTTTGTAATAAGTAAAACAAGCTGTTAATCAAAGCCAGGTGGCCGTCACATTCCTTCTTCGCCTAGAACGAGGTTTTCCTCCCCTTCAGTAAGTGTGGATCCTATGGCTTTGTCGAGGATTATCCTGTAACTTCCAAAGAACAAAATTGTACTCACTTATATTCAAAATGAGTACAAAGGAATCAGTAATATTATACTAAGGTCTACTTGCGTTTAATTCAATTGTATATGCACTTCCCACTGCAAACTGTGGTGGGCCGTGAATGTTTCTTTCATCGAATCTTCTCAATTGAAACTTCAATCTATCCAAAACATTGAACATGCTAGGCTCCAGTACAGTATAGCTAACAGCACTGATTAGTTTGCAGTACACCCACAGCCTAGAAACTTATGATGTGGCACTCATCGCCATCCTCTTTGTGTTGACCTACAGTGTTGAAATAACGCGTTGTTCCAAGAGGACTGTGCAGTTTCACCTAACTAAAATTGTGAACAGGGCCCCTATAAGTATCGGTTGGTGTGGTGGTACAACATGACGAAGTTGAAATGTGTGTGGTTGAGAGCTCTAAGCGTTTGAATCTGTACGGTGCGTCCTATTACGATTTCCTCCTTCCAAAGGGGCGAACGATTGGTCGGAAGATTAAAATTTTATCGCGTACACTTCAGCTACCATCACTTAACCTTCTTCCTCTCACAACTGTAGCATATCAGTTTTGGGGTAGAGAAAATCCCTCGTGATTTCGGCGTCTGCTGGAACTCAGTGGTTTGGTTTTGTTAGGTCAAGCATAAATTAAATTGGCTCAAAGAGGACCTAATGGGTTGGCCAGGTAATCGTTCTAGAGCTTCGTTACAACTCCCTGAGGCAGTCACAGAAGCTTGTCGGTCCTGTGCCTCAAACAGGGTGCTCAGCTGGCTAGTTGGTGGCCAGAGTCTTCCTTTCCCCAACGTAATCCTGCTCAATGTTGAGAAAAAAATGATTGCCACCTAGACTCCAATGAGGTACCTTGGTTTAATGATACACCCTGATTGTGTTACTGAGCACACTTCAAGGCTGCTGCGACTAAGGTGCTTCCTAGTGTGGGTAGACTGGGCCGCTTAATGGCCAATACATTGGGTCCGATACTGGGCATCTATCGCCTTCTTCTGAGGGTGTGAGAGGAGGTGCTGCTGTATGGAGTGAAACTGTGGGCTGACACTCTCCACTCTATTTCACAGTCTCGGGGCTGACTGTAATGGTAGTCGCAGGCATCATCTCCATTGACCTGATGGCTGTAGAACGCCGAAGAGTCCACCTAAGGAGGCTAGGTGAAGAAAGAGGAGTACCTTCAGCCGATCCTGGCATGGTAGGGTCGATGGAAGGCAGACACGAGAGGGTGATGAACCACCACTCTCATTGCCCAGGTCCACTTCTGGGTGGTGCAGGAGCAAAATTTACCCCACCCAGCTGCTTCTAGAGCTACTTCCACAATATGGGAAAGGTAGAAACGCCCAGGTATTGCAGGCCCCCACTGTGGACATCGTGAAACTCGCAATTTTCAATTGTAGTGAAGGGGCTCCAGCCGCTCACAGTCGTCAGCAAGATGCTGGAGAGCAAAGAGAGCTGGGGGGTTGAGGAGGGCTTCGTCCATACTGTGCTCTGTCAGAAGGATCAATCGGATGAGTAGTACAGCATCCAGCTCATCCTAGACGGAGGTGTAAATCCTCGCAGGTAAACCCTAAAGTTATGCCACAGAGGTGATGCCATGGTGGAGTTAGACATAGGGAATAAAAATAAACAAATATAAAAAATATATGTGACAGTAACGTTCTCAAAAAATCGATGGCAGTCCACTGTCGATGGTAGCTACACCGTGGTAGTTTAATAACAGTTTTTAATCAATTAGCGTTATCCCACGAAATAATGCCAGAATTCGAACTACGGTCGTTTCTTTGACTTTCTTCAAAGCAATTCCCCTATAATTTGAGAACTATAGACGTAAACGTCTCCCGAAAAATCACTTTGACAGCGTCATAAATGACCTATGTAATGGCTTCTTAGTAAATGTCCGGAAATAACTAAAACCAACACGATAAATTCCTAAATGTTGACCACTTCCAGTTTCTACGCAAAACGTTGTGCTGATTTCATATAAACTGAGTGATGTAAAATTGCTGAATGGAACATTGTTTGATGCGCCACACCATGTATTTTCTTCTCGAGTACTGGAAGTAAAAGTTCCGATCATTCCTCGGTCTCTCATTGCAGGGCTACACCAAATCAATAGACATCTGGTCGGTGGGATGTATCCTCGCAGAAATGCTCTCAAACCGGCCAATATTTCCTGGTAAACATTACTTGGATCAGTTGAACCACATCCTGGGTGTTCTCGGATCTCCGACGCCCGAAGATTTGGAAAGCATCATCAACGAGAAAGTACGTCCTCTTATCGTTTTGTAAATTTGTCGTTCACTTATAAATGTCGCTTTACTTTTATATTTCTTTGATCTTCAAGTCGGCAATAATTCGTTTTGCAGTAATAAATAATGAACTGGTTACAGGCGCGGAGTTACCTTCAGTCCTTACCTTTCAAGCCCAAAGTACCGTGGAATAAGATATTCCCTAATGCAGACCCAAAGGCTCTCGATCTTCTTGACAAAATGTTGACCTTCAACCCGCACAATCGCATCGTCGTCGACGACGCATTGGCACATCCGTACTTAGAGCAGTATTACGACCCTGCTGATGAGGTGAGTTCCACGATTGAATTATGTTCAGGTCTATGGAAATTGTTGATATACACTACGGAATTATTTGCAGACTTCATAGCGAGTTGCTCTGTTGTCTCTTTGTAATGATAGCCTACCGTCAATACGTTTTGGGGTCCACAGGCTTCCTCTTGAGAAGCAAGTCAAGTACTTAGGCGTCAGTATAGATGAGAGGTCATAACACCCCTAGGCACTACCCTTGTAAGGTTTGCCGCATTACGAGCAATTAGGAAGTTCCTTTGGTAGTGTGTGTTACTGTGGCACTATCATCGTGTACAGGACTGTTTACTTGCGTGGTTAGCTACTGCCACATTCTCTAGGGTAGCAAGCTCACAGTCGATCAAAGGAAAGTACGTGCCCAATCCCAAAGAGCTGTGCTCCTATAGATCGCCAAGGCCTACAAGGTAGCACCCATTGAAGCTTTCCACGTGATCATTGGTCATACATGGTGGACAAGTGGCTCTCTCCATCCTGCACATCTTGCGTCTCCAGTGCAGAGGAAAGAATAAACCACATGCTGTTCCACAGTGGTTCGTACAAATGTGTGCAACGGTTGTTAGACGAGCAGTCTAACCTTTAGCTATGTTTGCTACTGAGCTAACTTCTAACCGTTTCGCCTAGTTTGTGAAGAAGCTTATGACAAAAAACTAGGTCGCAGTTGGTCTCTCCCTTTGAAACTTGCCACTTAAGTAAATACATTAAGAACTCCTCCCCGATGGTACATCCCCCAGGATCATAACTCTGTTTGGTAACACAGCCATCTTCATGAAGACAACCTGCCGTACCCCCACAGTTCTGGGTTTGGTGGATACTGCAACCTCCATGACTTTCTACTGATGTAACTCTGTTATGACCCCCAACAAATGTGTTTCTTAGGGTCACTTTCACGAAGCAATCTCTAAACCCTGTTTATCTGATCGGAAAGTTGAAAAGTTGATTCGTAAAAATAAACCCGTTTTTTTTGTAACCCCTCGTAACCAACCATAAATTTATTATAAATATAAATGCAGAATTTAGACGGCTGTCTAGTTGTGCCCACCTACTCTGCAATCTAATCGGACGAACCCCATGGTTGTTGTGGGCAAAAAATGCTTTGAAAATTAATTGAAAACGAAATTTTGGCAGTTTTATTGCTCTTACGTCGTGCTTGGTATCATGCTGAGTCGAATAAGAGTGTAATGGCGGCATACTGTCAAAGTATAGTGAGGCAAATTCTACCATTGAAAGGAACTTGTAGGACAATACCAATACAGTGAAAGTTATCTTTCCTCCCCAGCCTGCGCTCATTTCCCACACTGCCTGAAATTTTTAAGTGTGGTCAACTTTTGGTTTATTATTCACCTACGTTTTCGATCAGGCGTTTTGTTTACAACCTCCCTAAAACCGTGACATTTAACGTTTCAAGGCATTCCAAATCTGCAATCTCTATTATAATTATTCTGAAAACTGGTGAAATCACAGTTGCAGTGAACCAAAGTCTACTACTTGAAAGAAATCGTGGGACAATACAAGGAAAGTAATATTTTCATTTCCACTGTCTCCCGTCTCACTCCAATCTTCTGACAGTTCACCTCGTCACTTTTTGCTAATTGCTTAGAAAATGACAATTGTCGTTTTTTAATAACTAGTTCATGTTTCGTGTCAATTACTAGTATTTTTCAATATTGAATCGAATGACATGGGTTGAGCAGCGTGGAAAATGAGTGCAGGCCAGGGAGAAGTGATAACTTTCGCTACGTCGTTCCACGACTTCCTTCAAGTAGTAGAATTTAGCCTCGCTACTGAGATTTCACGCAGATTGCTGAATAGGCGGCTCATAGATTCCATATGGAGTTTTTGCGTGAAACAACGAATTATAGACCACATTAAAGGGATGTTGTGGCCTGGACCATGGACGGACTTTACAGATTTGGAATCTTCATGCTTTGAAACGTTAAGTGTTGAATTGAGGGGGCTTGGAACATTTCCCCTACCAATAACATAGGGGTAACGAATAATTAACCGATTATAATAATAACCAAAAAAGACCTCTTCGCGTGCTCTTATTACATGTGTTTATTAGAAGGTATTATGCGAATGTCCATAGCCTAGCGCCACTGCATTAGAAACGTTTTTCGGTTATGGCAAAACTAAATTTTTTGTTTTTTCTGTTATGGGGTTCTTATGTCTACTTCCTTCTAATAAAACTACAAATTCGAATGGTTTAGTCTAATATTTCACAACTGTGTACGTGATTTGTTGAAGAAAGGTCTCTTTTCTGTTTACTGGCCCACAGTAACCATTCCTAAGAATTCGCGCATTTTGAATACTTCGCGCGTCTAAACAGTTTGATTTGGTTTACAGCCGGTCGCTGAAGAGCCATTCAGATTAGCTATGGAACTCGACGACTTACCTAAAGAGACGCTTAAGAAGTACATATTCGAGGAAACGGTTCTTTTCAAACAAAAGAACCCAAATATATAGACTGGTAAGTAAAAGAACTGTAGAGGACTTACTAAAATAGTTTCTTAACATTACGTTAACTTGTATGTGTTATCTTGATAAGCATTTGAGCGTGCAGGTGCTAAATTGTTGAAAGGTTACGGTACAGTGCCATTTGCAAGGTGCGTCTATTGTTGTGATTCATCGAGAAACATAAATTTAAAATTGAGAACGACAAGACATACAAACGGTTGGAACGGTTTATCCTGATATTACCCTCCCCCACCACCAGCACTCAGTGCGACTGTGTCGTGTGATGCTCCAGGGTGGGCCCAGGCACTGGGGATGATATTTTTCACTTTTTAAGGTTTTGGCGCACAAAACGCGATATTTCTTGGCTGGAAGTGGTGTCTGACTCTCCAGCGATGCGGCTGTATAATGCAACATTGCACAACGTAATGGTATTGAAAGTTGTACAACGTTACAAAAATGATGGTTTCGATTGAAAAAGTGTGAAATTACGCGTATTTGTACGACTCTTCTCACCACCACTACAAAAATATGTCAACGTTTCGTCGTTTGAAGTCCCTCCCCCCCTCCCGTCTCAATAAAAAACGTCCTTGCCTCGCAACGCCTCCCGCCCGCTCAACTGCTCAACTCCCCTTTCGCCTCGCAACGGGTTCGCTCGAAGCGCCCCCGTTCCAATTTCCCATCAGACGTTTTGTTTCCGTAGTTCCATTGTAGTCAGAACATGTTTCGTATGGTTTACTAGTATTCGATGCTGAATCGAATGGGATGGGGGAGCACTAATACTAGTTCAAGCAGTTCATGAGAATAATAAACCATTGTGTAATAATTTGCAGGGTTTTATTATTTCCTGCACTTGAATAGTGTTTGTGGCGAGACTTCAATTATAGGTAGTTGTAAAATAAAAGTTTTTTCGATGACTTATTTTTAAGAAATTTGTATTAGGGTTCGCATCTACGAGCTATTTCTTCAAACTTGAAGTGATGATCACGAGCCCATGAGTCACTATTTCTTTCTTGTACTCTTGCCGTCTGGTCCATAGATCCAAATCTTCAATTCTACTGACAAGAGCTTTGTGCTTGCTCCTCACACGTAGAGGAGCCATTGCCAAATTTTCGCTTCAGTCATTACACCTCAAAATATAAACATATAAAGATAACTCAATCCCCCCCCCTCGCCATGTAGCAATACTTTTCTTATCCTTTGGGGAGTGGAACGTAATAATTAACGTTGAAATGATTCTAAAACAAAAATGATGATTATAATTTTAAACAGTTGAAGAAAGTTCAGTAGGTCCTCTTTTTATTTGTCCCTCTCCTTGACTAATTATGAAGAACCGTCTAAAGAAAAGTACAAACCATTTTCTTGACTTTGCAAAATATTTGCTTGACAAAGTACTGGAGAAAGGGGAAATTCATACGTTTCGTTTGAGCCACTTAGCAGCTCCTACGTAAATATGTATTTATTCCAAAAGTGAAAGTACTGCGTTTGAACTCGGACAAGAAAGAAGGAATACTTAATTTTAATAATTAGACAAGAAAGAAGGAATACTTGATTTTAATAATCAGACAAGAAGTCTGAGTCTGAGTTTGGTTTTGGATTGTTTCGTAAGACTTCTTGACTGATTATTAAAATCGAGTATTCCTTCTTCCTTGTCCGAGTTTATAACAGTACTAAGAGAAATTCTACAGCCGACCTTTCGGTCCGAGTTGTGCCAGCCTGAGGGCTCTTAACCCGTCCCCACGCCGTAGACGAGGGAAAGCAACTCCTTGGCCTAATGGCTTCAGGAGCCCACCCTCCAGCACTTAGTGAACCAGACCAGCACGAGGCCTTCCTCAATCTGCCAGTAGGCCCCCCTCAGCGGGGCGTATAGCAGCCCGTGCTACCAGTTGCTAAGCAGTCGCCCGCTAGCGGCCTTCTGGTATGCCTCAGAGGTCTGACATTATCTGAGGGGAGAGCCTCTCAGGCTTTCTGGCCTCCTACCGCTTCCCACAGCGGCGCCCACTAGCCTCTGCCTCCTTTCGCCTTTTTCCGTGTGCAATGAAGCTAAGAGGTGTCGAAGGCAGTACTGTCATAACAGTAAAGTATTAAACAGTAATAGTAAAACTGAAACTGTTGGCTCTGGAATAAGTGCTATTAACATTTAGAAAGCAACATATTGAAAATAAACTGTGAACCTGGAGGCTTTGTAGGGCGTATGTGGATGTCCATGTGGTTGACGCCACGACGTGTATTGGATTGTAGGGCCAAATAATTCCTTCAGGACTGCGACGTCAGCACCAAATTAGATAGTCAACCACATGCCACGTATTGTGGATCTAACAGGGGTGAAAAGAATAGCAGAGATGGCTGGCCAAATACTTTGTTCTGACACCATTAATAACTGATGCCATTTATCTAGAAGTGCCTCTTCCCTCCAACTATACAAGAGCTCCGTTCGTGTATTTCAGGGAATGCTGATTTTTCTAAACTCGAGAAACACCCCCGCAGTGTGTATTGGCGGGTTAAAATTGTCAATAGTTGTCTCAGTGAGCAAAAGCCCCGTTAAATTTTATTTTTTCTAAAACTGCTCAAACTATTTACATGAAATGTTTTATATTGATAACCCCAATTAATCAAAAGTATTGTGAAGTTTACATTACTGAGATAATGACGAGAGGAGCATAAGTAATCAAATTTTTGCGTAATGCTGTCCCAGATGACTTCGAGCAGAGTAAAAATTATTTTTAAAACCGTGATCCTCCAGTAAACTAAAATTATTAAAAATGTAAGGTGTGACAACACGTTTCAAGATCTCGTTAAACAGGTTTGGGCGTCAACATCATCAAAAACGTCCATACTGCGTTTTTTTGGCGCAATATTGTTGATGTATCGATGTTGAGTCGCCAAAATAATTTGTTTTCGTTTTTCAGCCCAGTAAATGGGAGCTGCGCGGTATCGTATGAAGAATGGAAACTCTACTTCTTATCATCCAGTTATTGTAATTATTACCTGCTCTGTATCCTGCAATATTCTAAGTGTATTCATTTGTAATGGTATAGCTGTTCGTTGTTTACATAATTTTATTTCATTCTAACGATCGTCTCTGGCTCGTCGTATTTGGAGGAAATAATTGTGCGGTTCGAGACGATGACAAATTTTCGCTCCCCCACTTTCCATATTTTTTGGACGAGCGACCTCTTTGGCATTAGATTTATTGTCTTTCAATTCCTCCGTAAATATTTTCTTGTATTATGAGGATTCGCGTCCTCGCGCTTTATCTAAAGCCTAGTCATTTTTTGACTTATTATCTTAGCTTTTGTCTCAAATTTTTTAAACTACTCTCGATGTAGTGATACCTATCCAATTGTTGTTAGCCGTCAGCAAAAATTTACCGTTAAGTTAAGTTCGAAGGTAGTTTTTCGAGCGGGTCATCTGGTTTCCCAAGTTTTGCATTTTTGTCTTTGGGGAGTGATTTTGTTTGTTTTTTTTTAGTTTTCTCTTTTAAGACTTGATAATTTATTCTGGTGTAAATGTTGACTGAAGCTGTGCTCACGCTGGTTGAGGATGTGAAAGAGTATGGGAGCAACACGGAGGACATTTTTTTAAAAAAGCATTATTTTTTCCCATCTTGAACGATTGGAGATAGTCGGAAGTAGACTCAAGTGCTTGTGTTACTGGCAGGCTGTGTCCTTGCTCTTAGCGTCCCGATCTTGCGTGAGGACGGCCTAAGCCTAAAGTTCTGATTGTGTGACTTCTTCACTGCTTCGCCACTTCCTGAAAGCTTTGTTGTTAATTCTAGTTGAAATTGTTATTTTTGTTGTTTAGTTATCGTGAGCCTGGGCCAACAGTTGAGTGTTAAATGAATGGGGGAGTGACTGAGTTGTGTGAGAATTGTGAGCGATTGGTGTTTAGTTGTGATTCCCGAGAAAGTGAGGAATTTTGGGACACTGGTTTTTCTCTTATGTACGAACAAACGCAGCTCTGCAGCGGGAGAGGGTTTCAATTCAGATTATAACTATTGCGTCTTTCGTTTGATTTGGCCCAGTAGAGTGTAGTAGTATGACATTGTGCAAGTCTCACACTCAGCACCAGATTACCGATTACAGTAGGGTGCACGGAGTACAGAATTGGCTAATGACGGTGTCAGAAACTAAGTGGAGCTGAATTCCTGTGATTCGTGTTTCCTGTTGTGAAGACTGTACGGTCTGTTGGCAGAGCCTTTTAAACTTGTTACTCAGAAGAACGTGTGATTCATGGGAGATACCTGAGTGTTTTAGTATGGCAGGAGGGGGTGACACCGATATAACCCCAGTAAGAGTGTCGAGGCCCAGGGGTTTGGTGGGAGTGTGCACAGCGTGAGTGCCTTTGGGATCACTGGGGAAGTGTTTGAAACCAATAGTCATACGCGTGTGTGATAGGCTTATCTGGAAGCTACATGGACAGGTTCAGTTACTGTCACACTCAGAGACTAAAAGGGATTGTTTTCGTAATCGCCTTTCCTTCCGTGCCTATTTCACCAATACTGGCGTATTGTTAAGCCCAGTATTTCCCACCTAACAGAGTCTGAAGCGAGAGCACCAACAGGTACACAGTCTGACTCGTGCCACCTTTTTCACACCTTTGATATGACATCAGTGTACACATGTGGCCTGGCCTTCTTGCTCATTGATCTTGGGGCTGGTCGTGGCAATGTGTAGGTCCTGTTTTTGTATCTCCATTCCAGAGTGGGGTGAAAGTACAAAGGTTTAACATGATCATTAATTCCAGTTTAATAATTGGCCCGTTACTGTGCAATGTTTGAGGCCCCCTTTGTGCCTTGGGCCGAGCTCTAGTCTTCGGCGCAGTTTGCCCATGCCTATGTGAAGATGCTCAGGCACCGAATGGAGAATCTGGTGGTAAGGAGGGACTCTGCGTTCTCATTTTGCGCGAGGCGTCGCTCATGTATAAGAGGCAGTAACAAACCACGAAAGATACACCGTCCATGGCGCCCTTGCAACACAGGCGTTTGAAGAAGTGGAGCTTTGTTTTGAAGGCTCCATTTCTGGAGAGTACCTGCGTGACTGGGAATGTGGGATGCTACCATCTCATCTGCACACACAGTCTTGAACTGCCCTCAGTGTGTGATGCAGGTGCGTCGCTTTTGCCACGATGCATGGTTGCACTGTCCCCATCTCCACCAGCTGGGTTTCTGTGCTGTCAATTGAAACTGCTTCTGGTTGCACCAGCCCATTATCAGCCGCGTTGCTCCCTGGACAAGAAGTTATGCTGCCCTGGGAGTGTCTGTCCCAACAACTACTAACCTGGTAGTAACTAGTTTTTTTAAAACAACCTCATTTCCCAATTCTACAGCAACCCGCTGTTACCATAAGTCTTGCCACCTCAGTTGTTGAGTTGTCACGTGACTATAGCCCTCTCTAGGAGGGTTAACGGGACTATGAGAAGTAGACAGACCTGTTGATGTGACGCAAACACTTTCACTCCACTCACTCTCAATTTATTTGTCAACATCAACCAGTTCCAATGTTGTCAGTTGAGCAAAATGATAAACAGATTGGGTGGACGGTTACAGTGGTAACATGGGTGTCATGAAGGCAGCTGATTAGCTTTAAAGGTTGCTGGTGTTGTGAACCTAGATGTTCAGCTCAACGCACATCGTGACATTCAGGTTTTGCTCTGTAACTGAGTCTCATGACGTGACGAAGGGTAGTAAAGTGTAAGCAATGTGTAAGGGCGTTAGTGTTGCTTGTTGCTTTGCAATGGATTCTCACACTGGCATTTGGGGTGATGAGTGTGAGGATGGAAATGACAGGCATGCTGATCGCATATCAAACTACCAAGCGGAATATTAGAGAGGCTGTAGAAGGGAAGGAGAGGGCAGTGGGGAGCTTAGCATACGAGGATAAGGCTCGAAGCTGAAAGCTGCGTTTCACTACTACTGTGCCAATTCACCTCAATTACGACTGCAGACCATTTGACTGTCTTCAACCTGGGATTTGAGTTGGACTTTTCAATCCAATGGGAACAATGGTAGAGGATTTCAAAACTATATTGGGTAGCTAGAAGTCTCATGGCAGGAGTCTTAGGGGGGAAAAAATAATAAGCAATTGGTAGAATTTTCAAAGCTGACGTCCATGACATTGCCATTAACAGGCAGTCAAGTGTAGCACTGTCCTCTTGGTCCTATTCAAGCGTCTACGAGTTCCTTGTTGTCAGAAGGTTGTGCTATTTCTCCAACCACCGCTCTCAGCTTCACTTTGAAAGCAACATCTATTGCCCGCAGTCCCCATGTGTTTCTTAGGTTAGGCTGCTTTTTACTTCTTGCTTTGAGCCAGGGTCTCCCATCAAAATCTTCCCAGTCCCTCAAAAGGGGTCAGTCTTCTATTGCAGTCCTTTTACTCTAAGTATGATGTTTCACATGGCATTTGTCTCGAACAAAAGAGCTCGGTTTCAATGAAGAGGGGATATTTGTTTACTTCCATTTCACCTGGGGGTGTATGGTGGTGAATGGCCTTTGTTCCCGTCATTGTGTTGGAGCTACTCGATCAACAGTGTGTTTGAAAAAAGCTAAGATACGACAAGTTACGGTAAAAGGTGTGGCAGTAGGAGAGAAGGGTAATGGAATTGCTGTTGGACGTGTCGTTAATTCGCCAAAACTGGTTCAATCAACTTAGCCGCTGAATAAATCTTAATACGAGCACTTTGTGCCCTGCCAGTGATTCCTGTACAGCTCTTGTTCGAAATGAGAGTCTCAAAGTTGTTTCATTTATTTGGCGCGCTTCAATCACCCAGACCCGACAGTGTAAAGCAGAAATGCGCACAAAGCAGTCACTTAATTGTCCAGCGCTTGCGGGAGGGAGGAAATATTGAGAATCGGATTCTTGTCGAGTGGATGGGTTGATTGCACTACGGGAAAACGCTATACTAAGAAGTACATTGCTTATTATTATGGGGTCAACGTGGTGTTGCAGACACAAACTTACTATTATTCACTTGGTTTCCCATAACCCTTCTCGTTATCTTGTTACTGGAGGACTGTGTCGGTACCTTAATCTGGTGACGTTTACTTCTGCAAAACCACACAGGTTCGAATTCCACTAGTAACCAAGTGAAGAGTTTGGCGGAGGAAATTCAAAATAAATAAAATAACACCAACAGAAATATAGTACTCTGGATGTGGAAATGTTAGCTGAATGAAACCAAAGTAGAACTCGAATGCTTTCTTTCCTGCCTCCCTTACTTGTTGAACTGAGACTGAGGCGATTAGTTAATGAACTGATTTTGTGTGAAGATGGCGTTGGATGATCGAGAAATACTTTGTCAAAGTGACACGACATGAGCAAAATAGTAAAACCAGGTGTTTCGGGGGCAGCTGAAGAAGCGGCGCCGCACAATCAGCGATGAACAGGTAGTGTGAGGCACGTGACGTGAAATGATAATTGCAGCGATAGCGAGAAACATATATCCTATTTCGCGTCAACAAGCTCCCACCTTGTAGCGGTGATGAGCGAACTATTACGCTCTCAAACTACACACCTGCGTCTCAACTCAACGTCCCCTTCTTGAGAAATGTCGGAGTGTGGTTTCATGATGAAACTATCATCTCGTTAATCACTTGAAAAGTCCTCACGACCACCTGGAGAGTTTGTGAAATCACCAGAAGCGTCGACGAAACTCACGTACCGTTGCTCCCTCCATTCCCAAGGTCTTGCAACCAAACCTCTAGAGAGCTAATTGTTCCGCCAGATGTGACAGCAGTGATTACTAAGGCCTAACTATTTAAGTGGAGTTATTTTAAAGGTAAGTCGTAGCGAGGATATAATTTTAAGGAAAGTTGCGCGCGTAGCAGTTTTCTATTAGTTTTGATCGCTGATGACAGAGAACAAGTCAAGACATTCCTCTCTCAATTCTTATAAATCGTGTTCCCTCGTATTCAACTTTTCATCAAACTTTCAAGAATACAAAGTTCTTTGACATTGGCTTCGAAGATAATTAATTATCTGTTACTTGTAACTTGTTAGGTGTTTCACATCAGCCTTTTCGTGTGTAAAAATTAAGTGCTATACAGAAAAAATTGTCAATTTAGTTGTATCTGTAAAGTTAAGGATAAGGAGACAGTTTAAAAATCAAATAAGAGCTGTTTTATGTTTTGTTTGTTTTCAAATTCGGTAACCCCCCCGTCGAGTCATTAGACCATTATAGGGTGTCCTGTAGCGTTTTTTGATCGAAATAAAAAGATATTTGTATATATATTAATAGCATTTTCAAGTTACGGTTATGTATTTGAATTTTGGGGTTTTGAAGAGTAGCCGTCAACGTGAAGAGTATTCTTTGTGATTTAGTTAAATGAAATTAGGCGTTTAGTTGAATTTGATTGGGCAGTCGTCGGTCTGCGTTAAGGTTATCGTTGACTGTACCAAAACTCGATTTATGTTAATTAATTAATTGTTGATAATCCGACACGGTGTGTAAGTACAGTGATTCATAAACATGAAATATGTCATTTTTACTAATAAAAAACGTCGGCGTGAAACACGTGAAAATAGTTAGCCATTTAGGTGTGGAATGCGAACTGGGTTGACTGGTTTCAAAAGTAGTTTAGTCGGCAATCTTGTCAGATAAGTGAATACGGGAGGAAGTGCTGGATGGTGACACAATGCTGCAAGGGCGGAGGCTTTCAGTTTGTACGCTCTTGCCAGTGAGAGAGAAGAGGGGGCGTTTGGCCGCTCTGGGGGAAATTAGAGTGGAACAAATCTAGGGGGAAAGAAGGTGATGATCAGAGGTGGGGTCATGTCACGTCCATCAGTATCAGTAAATCTGTGCCAATCTAATGTCTCACAGGTCCTAGTGAGATTCTTTGCTTCCTAAAGAATGCCTAGAATTTCCTGTAGGAGTCTTTTATGTTGTTAACCCTTGCGAAAGTTCTAACAAACATCGCCCCCTGTCAAATCACTGGCACTAGACGGGAACACAGTAGAGGATCCCTTCATCTGTACCACACTACCAGTACCGATTGGTGTTGCTTATGCGTTTGTTAATTTTGCGGTGTCCCATGATGGTGTCCATTATCTGCCTTAGGTTCTTCCTCTTCATAATGAGAAAGCTGCATCTTACTTCGTGTGTTGGTGCTGTGACCTCACTCCTGCAGCATCGTGAACCACCATTTCGCAGCCAGGTCCTCAGTGAGGGTGGTCCCTGTCAGGCCCATTGACAGCTGTGACTTATCACTTCGTGTTCAGATAGTTTGCCTCGTGGCACTGGAAATACCACACTGAAACCTATCAGAGCCTGCTTTTGACCCCTCGACTTCAGTTGTTCTTGTTGAGGCCTGTAGCTCTCACCTCCCTTGATGATAAGAGGCTCTCGAGTTACACCCCTACGCCCTGTAATGTTAGAGCTCACTCGCCGTCTGCCTCGACTGCCACAGAGTCTCATAAAGGCCCTTACAGAAACAGAACAGTGTTATGTTAGCTGTAGTCCTGTTGTGATCCGATAGTTCGTGTTCCTATACCAACCTTCCACGTTTCGATTTGCAGTCTATGTCTCTGTTGAGGGATGAAAAGCGATAGCACTTCAACTGGAAAGTGGCATCGGGTTCATGTTATCATCTGTGGCCTGCCTGGATCCCTAGATGTGCACTTCAATGAAGAACTGGTTGCTTTGCTCGAGCAGGGTGTTCAATTAGAAATAAAATTCTCGAAGCTATTTCGATCAGTGTTGGAGAGTTTTACACGAGACTGACCAGGTGCGTTAATAATGATGTGCAATGTGTCATGCCCAAAACCTCAGCAGGGGGTGAACATAAGAGGGCAAATTTGAACTACCCTTCGTATTAAACCATAAGCCTCCTCCAGACTGAAGTGGGGTAAGCAAAGAATGTGCATCCTCACTCTCCCTGAGCATCCTAGTGGAGCGCGATGGTTGAGGAGAAAACGCACTCGTCCATTCTCGCAAAGCATCCTGTCAAAGCATGTCCCCCCTGACTCGTAGTACAAGAACCACTCCAGAACATAGTCAGGCGAAGCGAGGAGAAGACAAACGAAGAACCCCGACCAACTCCTTCCACATTCCCACTCCTCAGTGCTTAGCGAAGTCAGACGGAGTGAGCCAGGGACGAACAAGGAGGGCCGAGGCACGTCCTCTACATTCTCCCTCTTCAGACTACTCCACTAGAGTTTGGACTAGCCTTTACAATCGTGACGCCAATCTTAGTCGAATCGTCCAACCCCATGGCATAAATCCACGCTGACTATTAGAAGCAAATATCGAGTAAAAAGGCTGAAGAAAAGATGGAAAGGTTTTGTCTTGTGCCTAAATTGTTAATTTCCACAAATCAATTTGCAATTTTGACGACTCAAACGCGTTTTCATGTTTTGCCACCGCTTGAAAATGTGGCGAAAAGGGCAACTTATTAGATATGTTTCGTTTGGTTGCCTCTCGTGTGTTGGATTTTGTTTCATAATTTCCACTAGTGTTTTTGACGTTTGTACAATGCACATTATTGGTGTCTGTGATTCAGTATTAATTATTATTGTTGGAAAATCAAATGAAATAAATTTCATTCTTTATGGTAAACAGGATTCTATACATGAACCTCTCGGACTGCCTCAAGATGATAGGCGGTTCATTTCTCAACTAGTACAGTTGTCAACATTGCGACTACTTTTATGCGTCCGCTGCTCGAAGGGTGGGGAAAGCATTGTGATCGCGCGTGCTACGCATCACACAACTTTCCTCAGCCCCACGTACATTCGATAATCCTGATTATTTCTTTTGTGTGCACTTCGCACAACTTAGCTCAACGTCCACAGATAAATTGTTGGTTCACACGCGACGAAGTTGTGGAAACACATTTCAACGTGGCGACTTCATTTGGTTAATTATTAGTATTAGTTGTATGCGATCAAAATCGCCCAATGAATGTGGGGCTGAAGAAAGTTGTGTGTGTGTGTGTGTGTGTGGTGAATCGCACTGGATATTTTTTTAAGCTCCTGTATTCTTTTGGGTAGCTTTATGTAACAATTACACTGAAATCCCTTTCCTGTCGAAAATGTTAATCCATACTGACGTTCTGCTGTGGTATTGCCAGCCTGTAACTGACCAAATTCGCCAGGCAAATTCGATTACACGGTAGACAAGAAACTCCTTAGTACTCCAATTTATTAGCTTTATGATTAATCAGTTTGGCTTTGGTTGTCCGATAATTTAAATATGCGTGGGCAATAATTCCCCAGTGTGCCCCTCGATCACGTCTGTTATGTTCTCTGCTGCTGGTATCGTGGTCAACTTTTCGTAATTTTTTACCTCAAGATTGCTGGGAAAAGGGCAGATTCGTAACAGTCAATTGAATCGCTTGGGGTCAAACTGCTCGTTAGCGCACTAAATGAATTATGAGAAGTATTTTTGTGCCAATTTTTAAATTCGTAGTTTAAAAGCTAAGCTCGTTTGTGTTGAATGTTATCGATTGACAGTACACACCCAAAAATCGCATATTTGTTGAGGAATGTCGCGAAACGGAGCAATTATCTTTTCCATGAACATCTTACGGCTCTTCCGGTCTCTCACAGAGTAGCCTGAAGAGTGAGAGCGTGGAAATGGTTGCTGGGGTTCCTCATTTGTCCTCTCCTGCCCCTGCCTGACTTCCCTCAAATGCGGCTTTTGTACTATGAGTTGAAGGATCACGGAAAAGAGATGCATGAGACTCGCTCTGTCAGTGCGGATGTGCGTTTTTTCGTGACTGGCAAACGTGCTCTACGGGGATACATTTGCGATAATCTGAAGGGGGGCTTATTTGGTTCCAAGTAGTGTCGGATTTTTACTGACTAAAGGCCACTATGCAGGGTGCTGGGGGCCTCACACAGGATTGTGAAGCTAGGCATTCACGACCGGGTTAGTGTGGGAGGAAAGAGCAGGGCCTGCATACAGTGTAACCCGTGAGGTGGTTAGTGGACAGGTTGAAGTGACTCGTGACAGAGTTGCTAGCTGATCAGACCTTCTGATGATCCAGAGTGAATGGAGGGCAAAGCGAAGGGTCCTCATGTGGTACCAATGATGGTCAGAGGCCATTCCCCAGACAGGGATGGCAAATGTCCTGGTGCTCCCGATCGGATTTTAGTCTGTTTGGAGAGCTTATTGCTTGAGGGCGAGCTGTGAAAACCTCCTATATACTAA
This sequence comes from Pachypeltis micranthus, assembly GCA_020466155.1. Taxonomy (NCBI): domain Eukaryota; kingdom Metazoa; phylum Arthropoda; class Insecta; order Hemiptera; family Miridae; genus Pachypeltis; species Pachypeltis micranthus. The sequence goes on from CM035769.1 coordinate 50,928,717, forward strand.
GTGAAAGGCAGATCATCCACAGCGGTCATCCATTGGCGCTTGGAAAAGTGTGTGGAGGGGGGAGGGGTTAGAGAGAGAGAGAAAGGCGGGGAATGAAACTAATTAGTTGCAAGTTGCACTATTGTAAACGTACATGGCCATCCTTAAACAGTTCCAAGCAGCAATAGTTACAGTGAGCCACTTATAGAATCAATTAGGGGAAAGCCAGCTAGGAACTTTAGGTAGCTCTAGTCATATTGGATGGTCGAGGGGAGTCAAACAAAATGCACTAAATTCAGTCAAATTAAAATACAGACTGGCATTCCACAGTACAAGGCTATTTCACGAATCTGCGTAAGGCACGTTTGCCAGTCTAGAAAAAAACGCACATCCGCACTGACGGAGTCTCATGCATCTCTTTTTCGTGATCCTTCAACTCGTGGTACAAAAGCCGCATTTGAGGGAAGTCAGGCAGGGGCAGGAGAGGACAAATGAGGAACCCCAGCAACCATTTCCACGCTCTCACTCTTCAGGCTACTCTGCGAAAATCTTAAAATTCTTAATTATTACAGTTATAAAACAAAACGGTACAAAGCCTATCGTAGAAACGGTAAAGGATAGGACAAAGAATGATGATTGGAAAGGTGTATACAAATTAAAACGTACATGCGGGGAGGAACACATAGGCCAAACAGAAATTGCCACTATATGGGACGGTAAATGGTCATTGCAGTTCATTGAAATGGGCATCGTTGGGACCCCCCCCCCCCGCAATCCATTCACATTAGTACGTAATATCTAAATAATGTAATGATTGCTCGGAGGCCTATCAAATATCTGGTGCGTACCAACACCCAACTTTCCTTAGCTCTACATCACTTCACAGCGGCAGAAAGGAACAGCGCTTACAGTTCTGGAATTGATTGTGCTTCTCGTACTCATTCCCGGACCATTACTGAGCAATTGGTACACTGAAGATTAACGAGGATGTAAATACACTTTTTACTTTCCTTGGCTATACGAAGTAGAAAGGAAAGTTATGTAACCGGCTGAAAAATTTTTTTTTGAGTTCTCTTCAGATCTTTACGTTTCAGACCCCCCCTGAGTCCGAAAAACACTATTTGGGAAAATGGTCTGTGTGTGTGTAAGTGTGTCTGTGAACGATTTTTAGAGAAAACCACTGTACCAAATCAGCTCAAACTTCATATCTCACCCGCAAGTTACCATGGGACGCCAAAATAAGGGTTTGAACAAAATCCACCGAAAGTTAACTATAGTTATCATAGTGATCAAAACACCAAATATTTTTTTTTTCTCAAAAACGGCTCTAACGATTTTGATTAAATTTTTTATATTGATAGCTCTCAATAAGGCAACTATACCATAAAATTCCCATTTGTGGGAAAATGACGAGAGCAGCACAATAAATTATCAAACTTTTCGACGAAAAGCGTTTTTGCCGCAGTTTCTTCCTTTTAAACTCCGCTGGAATGTTACTATAATGTTAAAAAAAAAGTCGTGTTGTAGTCCAATCCAATACCTATAGGGCGAGTGTTTAAAAACGCTCATGAGATACATGGGGCTCACTCCAGAAATTCCTGAATTTCAACTACCGCCGTTTCGCTTACTACCAGTTCTAACAGTTATTACCCAATAACTCTGCAAACGTTATTACTATTCATCAAAAAATTCTTGTTTACAGCCCCGTTAATTCTCTGTGTACCAATTGCTCAATAATGGTCCTGAAATGAGTACGAGCAGCACAATAAAATCTGGAACTGTAAGCGCTACCGCTTGCTGCCGTCCCCCGCCGCCCCTTCCCATCGACCGAACCAAAATCGGATCAGCCGTTTTCCAGCAAATCGAATAACAGACACACACTGACCACGCACCGAAATTAGGTTTTTTAGACTGAGTACAAAACGTAAAGATCTGAAGAAAACCCAAATTATTTATTTTTGTCTAAAAAATCGTTCACGGACACACTACTTTTTCTACTTGAAAGGTCGAGAAAAAATCTTAGTTTTCAGTCGCTGGGATTCAAGTAATGAACAGGAGATCATAAGCAGTAAGGAGCTCGCGGGCTCCGAATGAGAACGCTAGCGCCCTGGCGGCGAAGGTGAGAACTACTTTCGTTTCCTCAACATCCGATAAATTGTTTGTCAAATCGGAAATTTCCGGAGTTCACTTTTCCCTCGTTGAGGAAACCAAATACGATGCTGAAAAATTCTCTCCACGAGGGAAATGACGTTACACTAAAACGGATACGTCACAAAGGGCGTGAAGAGAGCGCGCAAACTGGCCAAAACAGGATCCACCGAACACTTTTACCAGAGCCGTTTTTCGTTTATCACTACGCGATATTTGAGGACAATTAATATGATGACGTTAGCGAAGGAATGAACTGTGAAAAGTACCAGTTTGCCAAAGAGCCATAATGCATGACGGACCAATTGGACGTAATGTACGACTACGAAAATGTGCAATTCGTGAGGTCTTTTGTCTCGAGATGCCTGACGTGATTCTGGTGGGGTACGTGGATGTTAGCGGCAGCAATTCATCGCTGTACACTGGTCTCAGTTTAGACACAGTTGGAACGAATGGATGAGAGCTGATGGGCTGTCCATCGCCCTGCAGAAAACACAGCCAAGCTCTGGAGAAGACGTTCTGACGTTCACTCCTGCACATCTGATCTTATACTAATTATACACACACAATGGGTCGTTTTTTAATCGCAATAACATTAGTTTAGAGCTCTATCGACTGAGATTTTAAAAACTGTAAGTTATTCAAAATGCTATGAAACTCATTTTTTTAAAATTCTTTCTGGGGGGTCACTCTCAGCTAGCAGCAACAGTTGTATCCCATTTGATGGCCAGTACCAGAGGGCTGCAGTCAAGCACAAGTTGAGTGCTTGAGAGCATTGTGTACTCCATCCTCTTATACTGCAGATTCTCCGGAGGTCGCCACCATTATCTCAATTCACCTATTGGCAGCTAAACGGAGAGAGCTATACCCATCAAGAGGGCAATTAGAAGAGAAGAAGGGCTGTGACCCATAAGAGATGGCAAGACTTGTATGAACAGCTGCCTGGTTCATAAGGGGCAGCAATTAATCCATCGCTCAGGGGGCGCCACAGTGAGGTGGATTTCTACCTCACTCAATTCCATCAGAACGCGGAGCATATAGGGGATACCTGCATCAAATTAGAAAAGGTGCTAGCCCAAACTACTTCCTAGTGGATGATGCTTCCCATGCCATATTCTCTTACCAAAGGTGGGCAGGCTGGCGACACACTGTGGAAGACACTGTCAGCATCCACGTACTGCTGCATTCTGAGGCAAACTATCGGTGCATTGCTCAGCCGGAAGAGGGTAGGACACTAATCCAGCGCCAATATCTCGCAGGGGTCAAGAATGAAGGATATATAGCTCCTTCCCGCGAGGGGGAAGAGAACAAGAAGAAAGAAGGGCTACCATCGCAGAATCTGGTCGCTATATAGTTGGAAAGATTCTTCATATGATCAAGGTAAACAACGGCAGAAATAGTAAGTGTCTCATTTCTTGCAAGACGGCTCACTATAGTTCGGCACTAGAAACGACAAACCTAGTGAACGAATGTGCTGCATAAATCCAGCTTGAAAGGAATGTTATGGAAAAAGATCTTCAGGTAAACCTTCTCAAATAGCCGAGCAGACTCCCACAAAATCTTGAGATGAAAACCTCAAATGGCTTGTTCTCTTCTGGCTATTACATAAGTCTTCATAGCGTTCAGTTCAGTTTAATAATGGTTCAAGATCCGTTCGGAAAGGAAGAGGTTGGTCGTAGTACCAGTTTAGTCATCCCTCTACCACTCGTGATTTAAGAACAGCGCCACATCGAGGTTCTTGACAAAACTCTGCAAGAGTGGCTACGAAATGTTTAATGATCTCAACCAAGTTCATCGAGACGATGCTCAACAGTCCACAAGCAGTTAAGATCTCACGTGGGCTGGAAAAGTCTCGAAGATGACCGCCAGTCAGGACAACCATCCACTCGTGGAATGAATTCGATCTTGTGTCCTGCAGGACCGTCGTTTAACGTCAGATAGGTGGCTGAAGAGCTTTCTTTGAGCAAAACTTACGTTCCTCGAAATTCTCAGAAAAACGCTTTGAGCGTGTCAAAATTGTACCCAAGCTTTTTTCACCAAAACGAAAAGCACGAAGATTTGCTTGCTGTGAAGACTGGTTGGAAGCTGAAGAGGGTGGCGACTTCTAGAACCGAGTCATCACTGGAGATGAGGCTTGGTTCTACGAATTTGGTGTCGAACTAAAATGTACGCATGTTGTAAAATGTCGAATGCAGCTGGAGGCCCAAGGACACAAAAAAACAAGAACCAGGTCAAACGTCAAGACAATCACATAGTTTTTTTCCGATGTTCAGGACATTGTCTATCAAGAATTTGCCGCTCCGGACGAGACTAACTAGGAAATTCTACGTCGAAGCGCTCAGACGCCTCAAAGCTCGGATTACTGGAGTTGGGCACGAGGGGCCCTCCTCCATGACAATGCTCCAACCGCTCCCGAGTGAGTCTTAGGCTGCCAGCTCGATCACACATGCTGAACCCACCTATCCACCGGATTTGGCACCCTGTGATTTCTCATTATTCCCAAAAACAAAAGCGGTGCTTCGGGAGTCTTCTTCGGGGGGAACTTGAGGCCATCAAAGCACAGGGTATTTTGAACGGGACTAAATCGAATTACCCGCGATTCAACAGTAAAATAAAATTTTTATCTCATTTCTGTACAAATTTTCCAGACAGACCACATTCTGAGGATGGCTTAATCGCCAAAACCGGTCTACATTTTAATAAAATTAGTCTAAGAGATAATTTCTCTCGAATTCTAACGGAAATCTTCTCAAACACACTCTACGAGACTTTGAGACAAAGATCTAAAGAAAACTCAACATTTGATAGTTCAGGCAATTAGATAACTTACCTTGGTACTTCGTACGGCCAAGGAAAGTAACTCAATATAAGTATGGAGGAGGGAGGGGGGGGGAAGAAGCCAACGTCCAATTGTCAATTTATTTTGTCTATTATTACAATGTGACACGAAATGGAACTGCGTCGATGAGCGTCCAAACGAAATAATGAGCTTCCCTCTCTCTTTACAACAGGTAGGTCATATCATTGCGACCTACGCGTTCATCAACATGATATCAAAGAAAAATAATGGGTTCAAGATCCGATGATCTTGGCATTCAAGAAGAACACACGTCGTACAGTTTACAGTAAAATTCAACTTAAACATTAAGAAATTTATTCGTATAAAATAATTTATTACATAATTACACTTCACTCCATTTCATTCTTCAAAATGGGAGGAGGGTAGGGATGGTGGGGGGTGGGGAGGCTTAAAAAGAAACTATTAGAATGAGCTCGTCTCGGGAACTTGATTGGGTTTTATTATTACTAATAGGGTCGCGGGCGGCTGTCTCGTCCTCCTCGTCCCCTAAAACAAAAACGAACTCATTTTATACTGCGCTTGAGCGACAAACACAACAATTCGTTACATCAATAGGCGCCTGGCTACACTAACGCAAGTTCAAGGTTAACAACTGAGAGTTCGAGCCTCCGACAATAAAATTCAGTATCATCAGCAGTGTTAGGTATTCAATTATTATGAACAGTGGAGCGCAATACTCGACTAACACCTGAGCAATTCTACTAAGTTCACCGCTGTCTAAAGAAAAACCAAGTGTTGCCAGTTGCACCAAACCCTTCACTGCTCAAAGTTACGTAACTGGCTGTTGATGAATTTGTCGTCGCATCAACCTTTGTTAACACATTCGAGTTATCGTTCTCTCTCTTCTAAATACAGCACTGAAACCTGACGGGTGGATTGTCTCATACCTTTCAAGAACCCTTCCTTGGATGGGAAGCTTTCAGAGGTTTTTTGTTTGCTTTCTTCATCCAGAAATGGAATCATCTAGAAAGGTAATTTTGACTTCGTAATCAATTCTTATTTTGGATTTATTCTACCTTTGTGTTATTCTCATCATTTGCTACTTCACGAAAGAAGAGATTCGTTCTCTCCTGGACGATTTGTTCCAATATTATATATGTGGACGATATGAATAAAAAAGTCGAAGTGGTGGATATTTCTGAAGTACCCGGAGGTGTCGAAGTTCTCGCTCTGTCTCCTGGGTTTCAGTTTAAAAAGCAATAGGAGACAACACTTTGCAATACGTGCATTAAAAAAATGGGTGGGAAGGAGGTGGGGGGGGGAGATAAATGATAAATTTTTAGTTGTCTAATAATGAACTTGGCCAAGTTCTAGATCCCATGTCAGACATAGAGAAGCCAGAGGAGTTCCCGCAGCAGCAGGATCAAGAATAAGATCCCGAGTTCGACATGCCTCAGAGTGAAAGACTCCAACCCCCACTGCTCCACAGAATACCATTCACCCGCGCATACTTCGTAATAAACTTCTTTTCATCAACTTTGTAATTCATCAAATGTTGTCAAATAAATGAATTACAAAGACTTGCCACAAAACCCCGCATGACGCCGATTTGCATTACTCGCCAAAACAACGGCATCACTCGAACGTGCGTCATTTATTAATCGATATGTACTCGACTTTATATGGATCGGAACACCATGTTTTTTTTTGCACTTTCCCTCGCAGAAAATAGAAGAAAGTAAACTCCGTTTTCCCGGTGCTTTCTGTGCCCAATGCTCCGTATTGAGTGTGTTAAGCGTGGTGATAGTGTGAAGACCTGATTGACGCTTGAAGCTTGAATTTTCATCAAGCATTGCGTCACTCTGTCTGGGGGATGACGCTCTTCAGGTTCTTACAGTCGCAGAGAAACTTTAGTAGATGAAAGAAACAGTTTCTCAGTGTGTGCCATTCCTTAAGTCATTGTCGTTTTTTCTGCTTCAGAGCAACCAATATTAAAGCTGGGAAGTCCAAATAAGTATTTGAAACCATTTAGCACCAAAAGAACAACTCAACACCAAATTGCGCTGCTCCACTTTCCACTGATGAGGGTCACGGGAGTTTTGATTGAAAAATTGTTGGTTTGTGTGTAGGAAAGACGAGAATAGGATACACGGGTCAGTACACAAGCACGAACAAGGGAGATGTAAACACATGAATTGGTTACACTGAGGAGAGAGAAGTGCAAATTAGTATCCAGAGAGCGGTGAAAAGAGTGTCTATCGCGAGAGCTGAGATAAGAATGTGTATTTGGGAAGAAGATATTTTGTAAAGAGCAGTAAAGGGAAAACCATTGTCGCTTTGGAAATAACTGAAGAGGACAGCTGAACTTTCCCGCAGCTACAAAGGGATGTCGCAGGCCAAATATATGTGGAAAAGGCCCGAGCTCAATATTCCAACTAAATCAGCGTGTGCCAAACAGTTTGATTGACGAACGCTTGAAGCTCCCATCAAGCAATTTTGATCAAGCCAAACAATTACTGACTGTCTCCCCAAGGGACATGTGTTGGCGTACACATTTTCAGGGTAACCTTGAAAGTAGAGCTAAACTCTTGACAAAGAGCAGGTTCATCTCACTATAGGGAGCTCCTTGTAAATATAGGGCCTTATAGGCTCGCTAAACATCTCTCATAAACTGGTTCGTTGGACTAAATTCATTTTGCGCAGGACTTTCAAGTATTACCCCAAACTGGTGGGATTGATACAGGTAATCGTGATGCGTACTACACAATAATTGCGCCCTCTGTTGTAAGAGCTACCACACTTATGCTGCACAGCCTGTTTGGCCACTCAAGTAGGCGCCGTCAGAAAGATACTTATGTAATGAATTAAAAAATCATAATTTGAGGAAACAATGAAACTCACGATCCACGCATGGGGCCACCACGTCCTCCTCGCCCTCGGTCCATTCCACCACCGCCACCTCGGCCCCCGCCGAATCCGCCGCCTCCAAATCCTCGTCCACCACCTCGTCCGCCGCGGTCCATTCCACCTCTTCTGACAGCTGCAAAGGAAATCATCTTGTAAAGGGCACATCAACGTATCACAACTAATTCGAGCTGTCAAATACTGACCAACAGTTCCAGAAATATTTGTAAGAAGCAAAAAATTAAATCAACACAGTAAGTGTATAATGGGACATTCGGTGCAGTGAAAGGCTAAGATTTGCTTGAATTAACTAGCTAGGCCGAAAATGATAAAGCAAAACCATGAATGGAACTAATGTAACCACAACAACGTTAGGGTGTGTTGCCTTGAGGGCTGTAATTTGGGAGCAAAGATGCATGGGCCTTATGCAACCTTGGTAACAGGGAAGATTCTGTGGCCAACTGTCCCTCTGTGAACTGTGTTCTCTCTCTCCCCCCCTCCCCACCAACAGAGCCATGCGCTGTACACTGATGATTTACAATCGTGCAGTTGAAGATATTTCAGATACAATAACAGCGTTGAATAGATACCTCGAGGAGCTCAGCAGGTTGTAACCATGCTCACGAATAAAACTGGGATATCCTAAAGGCTCGGTGAAGGTTGACCAGCTAATAGTGTTGAAAATGTAGCAAAAACCTAAGTAGTGCAGAGTTCACTTTCCCGGGGTGCTCACACAACGTACGAATTGTTTATACAAGTGGTATGGCTTGCAGAATTTCCAAACTTCGAAAGCCACAACCACGATAGCCAACTTCTTCCTGTTGGCAATCTTCAGCCATCCAAGGGAATGGCAGGTGCTTATGACCTCTGAGCCTCTTACAACACGTTCATTTCTCCGCTTCTCAAGTCGCAGTACGCAGCCGACAAGTAGTTAGTTCAAACTGGAACAATGAGTCTGTACAATTTGTCGCTTATCTGCACGGAGATGTCATTGGTTATATGACCAAGATTGTATATGACTATCCCAGGAAAGTGTACTCTGCACTACATCTACTTCCTCAAGCTCCACTCCCCCTACCTAGCACTTGCTTTGGCACTGTAAGCAGCTCAACCTTCGCCAATCTTGAGGATATCTCAGTACCATAACATCACAATGTTTTCCTTTCGTCCATGCACATGGTTCGGCACCGCGACGACCTACTGAGCTCCTCGAGGTATCTATTCAACGTAGAAACTGACATTTATTAGGTTGCCCCTATATACGCCACGACCGACAAGGTCATAGTGACAGTCATTTCAACATATTATGAGACGTCCTTGATTAGTTTATTGGTGAACAGTTCCCCTATATGTGAAATGATGGGGAAAACACTGAAAAAAGACGTCCGTAATTAATTTTGTAACAGCTATCAAACCATCCTTGCGTAGGTAGGTTTATTTCTTAAGAACGCCGATACGTACGTGGGAATTATATGAACACTTGATTCGATTTTTGCAGAAATGTTTGATAATTTATTTTGGTTCTCTCGTAATTTTTCACATATTAAAATTTAATACACAAAAAAATGTTATTTGGTGTCCCACCTTATTTTGGCGCCTCATGGTGATCTGCGGGCTAAATATCAACGTCGAGTCAATTTGGCCCAGCTCAATCGCGTTCTCAGACATAAGTACGCACACACACACTCTCTTAGTGCCGACTCCACACGAAACGAACTCTTGAGACGCTATAACCAGAACACAACCGCCTCTGCTAACAAAACTCGTCACCACTTATCACTGTTGATGCAATGGCTGATCGCAACGTTTTCACACATGTTCTCTTCGTCACGTTATCATTAATTTTTCTAGGTGTACACAATCAGACCAAACTGAGGATGCACCAATTCAAGTCCTGGCCAATGTTTCTTGATACGCACTGTAGAGCTCTCCTACAAAATTAGGCTCTCAACCTTGATCTCCCAACTATTTTGTTCGCACTAATAAAATTGCGGTAGACAGAGGAAAAATAAATAAAAATTTAGACAACCAGCAATAATGTAGACGTCTACTGAAGCAGGTGTGGAAGCATTTGAAGACAAACTCGAAAATTAAAATGAATCAATGAAATAGCACTTTCGATAATATAGAAGAAATAATAGCCTTTTATCTCGCTATTCTACTTGATGCACTGGGATAGGAGGTGCACTGGCGATGATTTTTGGAGATCAGTACAGTTCTGCGTGCAGTAGAAGAGAAAAAGAGTCGAAGCAGGTATAGCCAGGTAGCGCGGATCTCCGGTCGGATGGAAAACCGGATGTGCGGCCTTGTGTCGCAGCTTGCTGGGGTCCTGCCAAACCCCAGGGAGGTCAGCAAGTCCAAACTGTCCCACTCTGGGGAGAAGAAAAACAGGGTGCCATCGAATGATGGGGCAGACCTGTGACCACTCTGACCTCAAGGGTTGTTTGACTCAAAATGGTACCAGGAAAATACAGAGCCTGCGGCCTTGCACCGGTACATTACGGGTTAGGGCCACGACAGGTGGCTGCTTCCACATGGCAAGGTAGGTAGAACGGAGCAATCCAACTACTGCCCAGGGCAAGGCCTGACAATACTGGAAAATGCGCTTGCTCTGTGGATATCGTGGTGGTCGTGCGGTCGCTGGAGGGTAGTAATTCAATCCCTAACTTCGTCTTTAAACAGCGGGGTCTGTGGGGGGTAAGGACCACCCAGTCAGAACTTCCACAGACATCCCCAATGCAGAACTGTAACTGTCGGTGTTCCAGACGGAAAAATACTGAAGAGCAGAGCAGTGGGGATATCCGAATATGAATTGGGCAGGTAAAAAAATGAGTTGAAGAAAAGATGGCTATAAATTCAAGCCGCGTCAAATTCGTAAAAATCGAGAAAAATTTTATTGTGACCAAATACATCTCATCTGCCCTTCAATCTCTGACAGCGTATACCTTGATAGCTACGCTCCGGTGGTGTATGAACAGCCCTCAATGTGAGTCCACACACACTAACCACCTCTTTTCTGTACATACACGTGAATGCTGGTCCTTCGGATTTCTTCAAGCATAAAACGCAAAAACTACACACACACACACATTATTTTTTCGAAGCGTATTTTTCGCATGAGGACTATAAACGTCAAGATCTGAAGGGAACTTAAAAAGAGATCTTTAATCGATTATAATACTTTCCTTCTTAGGAGTACAAAGCTAAAAGTGAATGAAGTACTTACGTCCACCTCCATCTCCACCACCGTCACTTCCACTGCCACCTCCACCACCGGGCCGATCTTCATTGCATCGGTTGCACTGCTGCCGCCAAGCAAAATTAGTGTTTCCACATTCGGGATTAGCGCATTTCCAATCACCCTCCCGCCCGCTTCCTGAAAAGAATAAGAAGATTGTTGGCGTTATATTAGGGTATTGTTAACTTACAAATGAGTAACATATGCTCTGGACCTTTGCCTGCAGTGGCCAGTAAGAAGGAGCGTCAACGTTTATGACTGCAGGCTCCAAGGGACAGCGCTCAAAACTTGCAGTCAATAATCAAGTCTGTCAAGCAGGCAAAACCACCTAGTTCTCTCTCTGCCCCCCCCCCCCCCAAACTACCGAAGAGCACATACGGCTGACCTCAAAACACCTTACCTGGCAACACCTCATTGTCAAAAGCAGGCCTTATGTCATGACAACACTATCAAGGAATTGGAATCTCCCAACCTCAAGGCCCAACCGAGAATCGCCACCTTCATGCACTAACACAAACAAGCCTGATCCCCACTCTAGCGGCTACTACTCAGTACTGACAACTTATATCATGAAAGTAATATCCCAAAACTTGCCAAAATGCTTTGGGGTTATTGTGTGCAAAGCTGTTTCTTGCTCTTCCTGACCAGAGCAAGCATTGCGTATAGAAATGAACCATACTGTTGTGAAATGTGAATACATTGCACCCTGCTTATGCTTAGGCTGTAAGCGGTAAAATAAGCCATCAGAAATCCACATCAAGAATCAAGAACGTTGTGCCAAACCCAGGGAACCACGGAAGTTCCTAAATGCTTGGTAAGTGCAGGCATTTTTTGATAAACCGGAGACAGGTGGGAAAATAACACCCTATATGTTGGAAATGGTACACTAACACCAAACCTACCAAATTTAGGTTTTTACCTACACATATCCTTGAAATGTCAAATGAAGACATTTCACCATTATTAGAGTGGAGGCAAATAGCTACTATTAAATTACTTAGCACAAATTATTTGTCTTCAGTTTGAAGTAAACAACAATAAGTTACCTCCACTGCCGCCACCACCGCGACCACCTCCGCCGCCGCCTCCACCACCACCACGAGGTCCGCCACGTCCACCTCCACGATCGCCGAACCCTAAGCGCAAAAAAAGGGCAATTATTAATGATCAAATCTACACTGCTTGTTCAGGATCAACTGAAAGTCAATGAGTTCCATCTCTTACCACCGCCACCACCTCCTCGACCACCAGGGCCACCGCCGCCTCCTCTTCCACCGCCACGACTGCCCATGTAATTGTCCCTCTTCGTGGCCATCTGCACCTTGATTATGGAGCCCTTGAAATCCTTATCTAGAACAAACAAAAATTATGTTACCGTCAAACCACATGAAAGGGATTTCAGAACAATTTTCGTGACATGTTTCAAACAACAGGTTCATTTTGTACGAAACTTCGCTAATACTCGAATACACTTACTGTCAAACCACTTTATGGCGGATCTCGCTGCATTGGCGTCGTCATAGGTAACTGTCGCTTCTCCTTTTGGTAAACCGGTGTTTTTGTCATTGTACATCCAAATTTTGGGCTTCCCGGTTCTTTTGTCAGTCTAGAATATGGAATAAAATAACGCGCGATTAAATGCCGAATAAACAGACATTGCCCCATAACGCGGAATTAATTACGAAGCGACTCACCTTGATGATGCCTATTGAACCAAAGTGTTCGTGAATGGCCGACTCAGAGGTAGCAGGGTCCATCCCAGAAACAAAGACTGTGTCCTCCTGAACGATGAAATCTCCACCTCCTCCACCTCCGTAGCCACCACCTCCACCCCCTCCTATTACGCCACGGAAAAAAGTCGAGAATTATTCGCGAGCCTACGAATTATGAATTATAAAGATTCGAAGGTAAATAGGAACTATCGTCCATACGACCAACACAATAACTGGAAATTAGTTTCGATTGATCCCTCATATAGTAGTGAACTCTTGCTCTTAGATTTAAATTATTATCCAAGATCAGTAATTTAACACCAAAGGATAACATCAAACCATTCGACAAGCGCTACACATCAAACACCAAAAAACAAAATTACTGCGTAAACTTCGACAGTGAGCACATTAACATTAGAATATAGAAGCCCAACCGAAACGTTTTATTACTTATCTATGAGGCCACAGATCCCTATCAGCAGTAAACACTCTAATTTTAGTGCAACCTGCAGAACTCCTCGTAACATTTCACCTATCGTTATCATTTATTTGGACAAATAGGCATTGAAGCCAAAATAAACATAATTCTGGCAACCCTCCCTACAGTGGACGCAGCTGAGCATTGCCACGATCTTATTGCAACAACGCCATTAATTAAACACCATTTCCAGACTCACATAAGCAATAAATTCACCAAAATTGTCCCTCATGTCAACTCATTCGGGTTATTTCTCACCCTACAATAACCGACGTGACTATGATGAATGGTGACACGTTTTATTAATAATTAACCAGATCTATTGAGCTCAGGAATACACAAGTGTCTACAGTAACAAGAAGTGCTGGTCGTTGAAAGTACTGAAGAATTGGCTAGAACGATAACGCCAACTGGTGCATACCACCAATTTTGTATTTTGGCACGCGGCACCTCAAGGATCTAGAGTTAAACATATCATTGGGAATTTTCCGTTAATGAAAAACAGTATAAGATATTATTAGTCAGCAGATCCAAAAACTGACCGAATTTTCCACGCTGCTGGGGATTTTGAGGGACTTAAGCAATAAAACAGACAAATTAGCGGGGCTTCAAAATCCAACAGCAGACAGGTTTTCCTGTTAGTGTAAGTAATTTGGACGTTACAAGGTAACTGAAGAAGTGATTCAAATCACTAGAGATAGGGAGCTTTCTCTATAGCAGGTTCTGACTGCACCAGATCTCCCACAACCTGTTCCACCTTTACGTTGTGATGTGATTCTAGTCATACGATGGTGTGATTGTATCGCACCAGTTTGGTTTTGAGTATTTTGTCTGAGGGTTTGTCGGTGTGTTTGTTGGTCAACGAGATTAGCTGTGGACAACCTCTAGGGCGCCAATCAAACATGACTTTCCGCGGAGGTGTCTCTTTCAAGGATTTAACGCCATTACAAACTAAGCCAATGCAGCTGTTAGGTCAGCTCGTTCTGCGAGAGTAATGAAGAGCAAACCAGCTGAAAATATCTCTTACTGTGGGCATTTGGTACTGGTTGAACCTTTTTTTGAAGGTTAGTATGCCCCTCCTCACGACAAGCAGCCTTCGTTCTGTCCCACAAGGATAGTAGTGTCACAGCCTCTGAAGAGGACGCCAGACAATATTTCAACGTTTTCAAACCATTCGCGAAAGCAATGACACTTGAGAGGTTGGTAGGAGTACCGAACAGGCTACTGTGCGAGAAACAAGAGGAGAATTACGTAAGCATAACGATGCCACCAATTGGGAGGAATGTGGATACCTTTAGAGATGACATGCCACACTCAACAATTGTCTAGTAAATTCTACCTTGCAATTGGCGGGAATGGAGCAAAGCCTGCGGCTGGGACAATGGGAGAAGAAAAAGTAACAAGAAGGTATTTGCTTAAGACAACAAAACTGAAACGCTAAGTTGAATGGACGGACAAGCAAAACGCCAGTCAATTGAGAATCACTAGAATGTGCACAGGGCACACATGAGAACTCCTGGTAGTTAGTTAGTCGGCTTCCTTACATGCCTTTGACGCCACCTCTACCACAATACAAACCAGTTAGGAATTACACAAATATTCCGAACAGAGTTGTGAGGCTACTTCCTATACTCAGTTTTACTATGCCGTTCGTCCTAGTTAATTATCATCTAAGCACTCAACCGAATCCAGGTGATTGTGTTCTTTCTTTGAAAATTCCTTCATAAAACCTCAACCCTTGCAACATAGGAATCACAAGGATTAAATGGACAGCTGATTATAGTAGTTAACTGGATGAACTGAATAGTTTTTGGGTGTTGCTCGCATACCTCACAGAACAGACTGTAGATCAAGGACAGTTGTGGTGTAGTCTAGGACCCAAAATAATATAAGTAAAATACGTATTCTATAGCATAAGATGATTCAACTTTTATTTTCTTTAAAATTACTGACGTCCTCAATGCCACATATTTTCTAGCTATGACCTCTTAAAACAGCCTATTCGAGCACTCATATCTGTCCTCCCCATTGTAAGAGAGAAGAAACACCTTGGAGTCAGAGGAAGGGTTTCAAAATCAACATGGTAGCCAAAAGTGGGTAATGAACGCAGTTTGCCTAGTATCTCTTCATTTACTCACGTACAATTAGAGCTCTGCACAGCCACCCCTGATGCGGCTTCCTAATCGATTTTGACTAGTTGCTTTCAGCCCCTCCACAAGAGTAATTTCTGTCAGTACCTACGGTCTATCTCATTTCTTCCGGCTTTAAATCCAAAGTGGGATGGCAATACTAATCTTATCTAAACGCACTGACAAATAGCGCTAGCTCTTAAATTACCATTTTCCTTCGTACAAGCTGATCCACCACTGTTATAGAATTGTAATACTTACACCATGAAGAATGTCCAAGCAGGACAATCCCATGTCGAAAGCAAATGAAAGATACAGGAAGGTTTTGCAGGGCTCACTTCTATTTTGTGTTGTGCTGTTCCTACCTGAGACATTCGTCAGCACACTCAGGTGGTGAACAATCAAACATTAAGTGACGCAAAAGATTCACCTCGCACCTCTTGTTACTATTCACTAGTTACTCCCACAGTTGGGCAGAGCAGCGTATTGACCATTTTGGAGCCAACCAAGGTCATGAACGCAAGCCCCACTGCTGCTATACAAGCCCTAGAGAAGAGCTCTCCCCTCCACATACGCATTCGAAGGAATGCATGCCTGGGAGTAGTAAGACATTTGCTCCAACAACACGTCACAGTTGCCCTAACCTCATAGAATAGAAAAACTTAGCTAAATCGACCAATTAAAACAATTAAATTGTGCATTATTGGTAATTTCTATTTTTCTCATATCGTTTGGCATAATCAATATTATAACAGTACATATACGAAAAATTAAAGGAGGATGAGAATAATGCAGTCAATTTTTACATTTTTCGGGTATATTTTAGGTTGGGCTGTTCAAGGCATGAACTGGGATCCACAGAAGTCAGTCGGAAACGATATTCAGATTTAATAGCCTCATAAGATGAGATTACTCATACGACATTTTTAGGTTAGTGTCACAACTTCATCAACCTTCGTATACACACTATTATATCAAATAATGAGAAAAATGAAATTAACAATAATGCATAATTTAATCGGTCGATTTAGCTACGTTTTACTTATTTTTTGACGTTAGGGCAACTGGGAAGTGAAGAAACAATTCTAACCTCGCATTCATGTTCAGCGACCTCAAAAACGTAGGGTAAACCTAGCAGCGTGCCCACCACATCCCACTTTTGTTGTTTCTTGAGTTGCATTACGATCGACAGCGCCTCCCTCTCACATCTGTTCAACCTCTCAACCATCATTATCTGCGAGCTGCTATTCAATTACCAATGTAGCGTTAATGTACAGATTTAACTATTTTGGTACTCATATTAGCTACTATTTTTTGCACTTCCTCGTATGACTATCAGTAAGTTGTTGGAGGTTCACTATGGCTGTGGTACCACAGAAACCAACAAATTTTTTTAAAAACTTGTATCGTTGTGTGTCCATTGAACGTTGGTTTCACACTAAAAATGTTAATGAAGAACAAAATGTAGGTATCCTGCGAGTTCAACGAAAATTGTTACTGCTGTTTTCAAGTACACTTTAGATGTAGAGCGAGTATAACTTATATCAAACGGTTTTCTTATGCCAGAGCATCCATATCCCCTTGAATAGTGCCTACTTCCACCTGTTTTTAAATCAGTTTACAGGTTTAACCAACGCACAAGAGTTAAATGCCAACGCCCTTCATCTTACGTAACTTTCATTAGTTCGCATTTTGTGCACGTCAAGTGAACACAGAAGCTCAGTCAACGGAGATGTTTCCACCCACTCTAAGAGTACCGTCTTAGCTGCTAATTTGAGCGAACAAAAATAATGGAAAGGGTGAGGAAGGGGGCGGGGGATAGAAGAAGAAAATGTGGGAGCAAGAAATTGAATCGCCACATGCAAAAATGATGACAATAAATAACAGCTAATGAATTTACAATAAGAGTACATTCTCACATCTAAACCCATCTGACCATCGACGACTGATCAAAATCAAATTACTTTGTCAACGAACACGGGAAATTCAAAGCATTCAACGGCGGAGAATTTCAACTACTTTCGACACGGTCAAATGGGTTACGACATCGAAAAGGACGCTGATCCTACAAGAGAAAAATATTTTTTATAAATAATAGCACCACTTTCGGTGCATTTACCTTTGTTAAAACCACCTCGACCCCCAGTGCTAAAACAGAGAAAAAGTCATGAGAAGGTGAAGAACTGTAGGCCACTCTTCTTTTAGTCCAGTTTCTTCTTCTTAGGTCGTTTCAGTTATCTGTCCGTTTCTAACGAGGGGGGGAAAAACTCTATCCCAACAACCCAAAAGTCGCGTCAGTCAAAGTGATACCTAGAGCTTCCCACAATCAATGTTCTCATTATTTTATCTCTCTAGAACTTATTTCATTAATAAATTATCTCTTGAATACACCACACGGAGCACAAACTATTCTAATACTTTCATTAGGCTCGATTTAATGACGTAGTTTATTAAAACACTATGTGAACTCCAAAACACCCGCATGTTAAGTAACTGCCATAATCAAAGTTTAGGCCTGTAACATCCTTCAATTACATTACTATCCCTAACGAACACACGTCGTGTTTTCAGGAGAAAAAGAAACCACCTTCAGTTCAAAACTACACCACAATTTGGGAGACTACGGCACAAGCCAAGTCATTATTGTAACACCGAACCTCGTACGTTATGTCGAACAAACCTTTTTTTTTGTAACAAGTCAAACGTGTTTACACCTGTAGAAACACTGACAAACAAAACCACCAAATTTATACACAACTCATATCTTTGTTTCGAACAGATTGAAAATATGAAAATATTCATCAAACAACAAAAAGGCAAAAACAAGATAGAAATGACAAGTTGAGCCAAGTTCACAACTCGCGACTGGTGGAGTGAGTGAGTGGAAGGAGGAGTTAGGTACTCTTCAACTATCGAGTGGTAACACATCTGCACGCGCGGGCGAGCCTGTCTTCCTGACTAGAATGTACTCTGGGGCAACCACGATTGATGTAAGGGCATAGGAGAGAAGAAGGAAATGGACCTAATACTTGAAGAGGATCCTACAGGAGCCTAAAACGTTGACTCATCAAAAGTGGCCACTTTTTCTGAAAGTTCCCTCGATGTTTGGTGAAATTTAGCGACTCAACAAAAATGTCATAACTTAATTAGTCAACGGAAATTTCTACGGGGGTTTTGCATCAAGTAACAGAGTCATACCGAGTCTGCCACAAAAATTTGACGAGAAAAATAAAGTTTGATGTTATTTTGGTCAAAAATTGACTAATGGAGTTGAACCGTGAAATTTATACTACGAATAGGGGGCGTCGAGTACTTCAGAAATTACCATGTCTACGCTCCTCGTTTTGAGGATTCATTCGAGCAGGTCTAAAATTGTTCAGATTTGGCTCAAGACTTAACCGCCCGACTACGCTACAAAATGTCATCTGCCTCCTTCAAAAGGTGGAATTTCATGAGCAGATGATAGTCTTTTCCAGAATGTGAACAATCGCTCATAAAAATGTTGTAGCTGACACAGTCTTCAAGACTTAGTTACTCGATGTGAATCCACCATGTGTAATGACTCGAACTTTGGCTTCAAATTGGAATCTGCTGACGTTGGGCCAAAAGTAGCAGACTCAAGTCGATAGACGTACAGTCAACAGCCTGATTATGCGATAAAACCTACATCCCCCCATCAACACAATAGAACAAAATTCGAATGAATTTCGATTGACCACAGATTAACGGAAAATGAGGGGTACGCGTTGTAACTACGAATAACAAGTAGAATTTTGACATTTTTGTAGTGCCGTCATTTTCTTCGTCGACACGACTCTCCACGGAGAGCAGAAAACGGATTTTTCACCATACGGAACTTTCACGAGAAGTAGTCAGCAACTTTCAACCAATAGCCCATAGGCTCTAGGACTATTATAGGAGCCTCCCAGGCCCTGTTCTGTAATTAGTGTGAGGTTTGGTCAGTAAACCCGTCCGCAGGTTGTTGCTGTATAGTATCGAATCAAGTATCAAGTGCTTCGGCCTTTGGATTGTTCATCGTAGAATAAGGATGTTTGATAGCTCATTTGAACTTATTTCCAGATAATCAGTGCAATTTGTGTAGTCTCCAGTAAAATATCTGTTTTTTTCATAGTAGTGTATTACAGGGAGAAGGTTGTTAATGTCTAACTTAAGTGTTTTCAGTTCTCCCAATTCTAGACGAGTTGTCCATTAACCACCGAAAGGGTGGCGAAATGTGATTGTGAAAAGTCTGGGCTGGGGAAGTTTGGGCTCTTTTCTTCAGTTCAGGCCGAATAGAGTCAATATCTGTAAGCATCAATAGAGTGGACTGTTCTAGAGATGTCACGATTCAAGTTATTTTTTGTATAGCCTACAATTTTTTAATACCACGGCTAAGGTTATATATTCAAGGGTGGAATTCACAGGCACCACCAGTCTCTCAAACTCAAAACACAAATATCACGTGCGACGCATCACACAACTTTCTTCCTAACCTCACGCTTAGTTCAAGAATTTATTGCGGTGCTCCTAATCGCGCCACGACCATTATTGAGCAATGAGTGCACAAGAGAATCATCGGACTATCAATTTTTTGTTTTTAAAGAATTGTCCTTGCCGTTTTGGGACTATCTGGTACGAACTTTTAATATGTGGAACGGCAGTGGTTGAAATCCTGGAATTTCTTAAGTAGCTACTATACATCTTATGAGATATATTAAACGCTCATCGTATAGGTACTTGACTGACCTACCACCTCAATTTTTCTGAAGACCCTAATCGCATTTGAGCGGAGTTAATGAGGAAAAACAGCTATAAAACGTTGATATTTGGTGCTGCTCTCGTCATTTCCCCGCGGATTGGAATTTAATGGTGTTGTCCTGTCATTTGATGGTGTGTACACAAAAAATTCAATCGAAATTGTTAGCACCATTTCTAAGAAAAAAATATTTAGTGTTCTGATCACAATGATAACTATAGTTTTGAGCGGATTTCGCGCATACACTCAATTAAGCATCCTGTGGTAACCTGAGCGCTAGATATCAAGTTTGAACTGATTAGGTTCTGCCATTTTCGCTTACATAGATTACATAACTTTGCTTTCTATTTCGTAGAGCAGTAAGGAAAGTAAGAACAGACTTATTTTCATTTACAACGTTACAAGAATAGCCTTGGAAAGAAAATAGGCCTAGAAAATCGGTACACCAAGATTTTTTATGGAATCTTTCAAGTATTTAAATTATTTTCACCCACACTTCAACAATAATGCACATTCCCTCTTACATGTGAGGAAACGATTCTGCGACGATCCAAGAAAGGGAGTTAAACTGGGCCACAATACATTTAGCAAGCTTTCCTTTCAAGGTTAAACGGTTAACTGGAGGCTCTGCTCACTTGGCGAGTCTATATGGACCAGGGACGTCGCAAAGGACATCAAAAATTAGCTCAATTTAAAATTAAATATCGAGGAATCGTGAAAAGAGC
The DNA here is from genome assembly GCA_020466155.1 of Pachypeltis micranthus. Classification (NCBI taxonomy): domain Eukaryota; kingdom Metazoa; phylum Arthropoda; class Insecta; order Hemiptera; family Miridae; genus Pachypeltis; species Pachypeltis micranthus. Next base: position 50,949,586 of record CM035769.1, read on the forward strand.
AACGTAGGAGTGAACTTGACTCAACATCAGTTATAAATTGATCAAAACACAAACAATTTTCCGCATAACGCTGCTGGTGTGCTGGCGTTGATTAGGCACGAAACACAATATATTACTACTAATGACACCCTCAATATCATCTCAAAACCAATTAACTCGTGAGGAGGCTCAAATCTGTTCATTGCAAGACGCGAATAGATTACTCGTTACTCGCGTTACTCCTCAATGGTCACATTTCAATCACAACCTGAGCCTTTCGTATTTCTAATGGAAGCTATAAGCCCTTGATTTCTGCTGCCTCTGATCTTCAATGTCATTACACGAGAGGTTACGCTAGTGACACCTCACACGGTTTTCTGCTACCAAACTCTTTACACCTGAACCTGCATCTATTTCGGTGTCTTGCATCACCCCCCCCCCTCCAACTCGAAGGTTGACACCTTTTTTTCGGACTGGTCGAAAGCAGTGATTCCTAACCACCCATCAGGGAAGACACCAGAATGGGTTTCAACTACTTAACCACTCGTGATGCTGAGAAGGAGCTCCCAGAAGTTCAATCGATTTGCAGTTGGAACACTGAGAGTTCACTTACCTGTTTATTTATTATTTTCACGTTCCTAAATCTTTAGCGACCTTCACTTCAATTTAGTTCACAACCAACCAATGTTACCACTAAAGTATTTAAATTAAGCTATAGCTCTTGTGTCTAGTTAGTCCATAAATTCTTGGAACCATCGAACCACTGTATCAAGTTGGTAAGCTGTGCAGGGATCATGCCAAGTATCTAACAGCAGGCCTAGAGCGCACACTAACAATACAGAGGTTTCAACTGATGTAAGCGCCAAAGTTGTCAAATTATCAATGAAAATCATTGCGCACCAGCGGCTGAGGAAAGTTGTGAGGTGCGTTTCACCAGACGTTTTGTAACCGTATATTTGGGACTTTCAATCGCCAAGCCGTGAACAACCACATAACTGAGGCACTGAGGAGAGGGTGGCCCTTAGTGCTGGATGTCCCAAGACACGACAGGTGCCACTCCCCATCAAATCCATGTAAATGAGAGGCAGGCACTTTGTTTCAATAATAATTTTGGTGCTGAACGCCTCATAAAACCCTGTGTGAAAGCAGTCTTCAGCTACGGAGAACAAAGTTTTGTGTACTCAGGTCCAGTGGGGTCACTGATTCACGAAATCCTGTTTCAACAGGCACTTACTGTCACAAAACCACCCTACAGTAATCTAAGCTCACAACTTCAAAGAAATCAACTTCTGAAATTTGATGAAACGCCCAACTGCAATTTTTCAACCAATACCATAAATTTCCATAACACGTAGACTCCACGAAAGTAACAACCAATGATGATTACAAACTAAAATGAGAGCATGACCAAACGTCAATGAATAAACCTGATAACACCAAGCACCTTCTATGCTCTGATTTGACGGTGAACTTCGAACTTGACAAATATTTATGCAGCCTCCTCCTCCTCATACCTTTAATTTAAATGCGACGTTAAATTAAATACGATAACCAGACCACACTGACGCGTTAACTGACCAAAGTAATGGTTGAGCAACAGCACACCAGCAGTATCGGCAAGATAGTAAAGGCAAATAGAATAGTGGAAATATACCTTCAACCTTTTGTTATTGTTGAGAGAACCTTGGCCTTAACTATGTGATAATGGCTAATGGTTGATGCTTCATTCACAGCTTGAACATCACCCAACGGCATTGAAATGTAATCACAAACGGCACAAGAAAATTATATCCTCTCTCCATTCAGAGAAACCACAATTATAAACCATTTGAAACTAAATTTACTCGTTAACAAGATTTTATTATTGCAAAAAATAGTTCAGACAAATTCAATGCAGAGCACACTGAGGATTCACAGGGAATTGAATGTGAAAAGTGAACGCTACTTTAGTAGCTTCTCCAAGCGTTAACGATAGCATAAGTTATTTCGACTTGTCAGAGCAAGGCCTGTCAGGATGATCTTCAGTAGGACTATATTCAGAATAAGGAAGTGTATAGTGATAGTGAGGGGGATGTTCAACTGAACCTTAAACGCGCATATCTTCTTTAAGCACTCAAGTTAATGAACAAACCAATACAAGAGGCGTTTCATATCAACCCCCTCCACCCGCCCTTATGCCCCCATATTTTTCTGCTCAGTTGGCTGATCTTCAATTACTTCTATCGGCCATGGTTTATTTTTATTCTTTGTTCATATTTTTCCGAGTCAACGTTAGAAACCAAGGAATTTTGTGATGCCATTTTTCTAAAAGCTGCTAAGAACAGAGAGGAAACGTCAGTTCTACAAGCGAACGTAGAGAGCTTCCTCGGCCATCGCTTGACTTAGCTACGCACCAAAGAGCGAGAGTGTGCAACGGATTGCTCGAGGTTCCTCGTTCATACTGATCGCTTAACATGATTCAGCTCAAGAGTAGTTAGTGTACTGTGAGTCAAACGATCACACATGCACGGGACTCGTTTCACTAGGATGCGTGCTTTCGCTTCGTCCCACTTTTGGTGAACACTTTTCACGCCAATGCTCTACGAATGTGGCTGAACATTCTTATATTGCATTGAACTCAGGATCAGGTCATCCGTGTTCCAACTCAGTTCAAACCAATCAAATTATGATCAGTCCTTCTACTGATTCCGCTAAAATTACCATTCTAAAAGCGGTCAGTTTCCTAGAGAGCAGCGTATGCACAAATGTGAAATCCACTAGACGCTCAATTTCATTCATATCTGATTTGGTTCACGTTTCACAGATTATACGCCTTACGATGCAGTAGACATGCGGTTCATAAATTTGGATTTCTGGGTCCATATTAACTGAAATAGTTCAAGATCGACCTACGGCTCCTACCCCAGACTAAGGCGAATTCTTGTGTCTAATATATATCTTCCAAGTGGAACTCCCACATCTAGTCACCAGTTTTTTCGAAACTGTTTGGACGAAATGGTACAATCGCAATTATGTCCGATACAAACGAATGAAGATGAGAACTAATCAGTTAGAACTTCAGCAGAACCCACGTTTTCATGAGTTACGTAATCCAAGTATAGCGAGCAGTGCATTGATTCGCCTCATAATACGATGAAAAAGTATAGATAACTGAAACGAGATAGTGAACAGTCAACTTACTTATATCCTCCATCACGACCACCCCCATAGCCACCTCCTCCGCCATCTCGGCCACCATAGCCACCACCACCGCCGCCGCCACCTCCACCTTAAATTGTAATACATACAATTGTAATGCTGAATATCAATGACAAAACACAGATTTGACTAACAATAAATAGGGTGTCAAACAGTAACTTGCACAATGTTTAAAGTCTCTAACTTTTTAAGCATCTTTTCAATCAAAGAGGGACAAAACACTGCATTGAGAAAATACCTCAAATTACACATCAGAAACATTCGTATTAACGGCACAGCAGACCAAGGACAGCAATTCTGTAACGCTAAGTATTTGTAACAATATCTGTCTACTCGTAGCGACGTTTCTTCTTTTTTTCAATTGTGGGAGAGCTAAAAGTTGTAGTTATTTAACCTCAGCTCGTTCTTTCTTTACATGCGACAAGGGTTCCCAGTTCTTTTCCTCTTATTCCAGCCCACCTTAATAGGTACGATATCGATCTCATTCAATACTGTCGTGTTTAACTAAAGTTAACGAAATTCCTCAATCTGAATGTGCAACGGATTTTTCGATATTTGGAAATGTTATAACTGTCGACACAATCTTCTAAGTACTGCAATGTAATTTATTACAACAGATATATTAGGGAGAACATTGTGCAGCGCATAGATTTGAGTGGGGTTGGCAGGTAAATTAACAAAGTAACATTTTCATCTGGAATCAATGATTGTGTGTGACGTAGTAGTGAAATAAAAGTAACTTACCATAGCCTCCTTGGTTGTTTCCATATCCTCCGCCTCCACCACCTCCTCCATAGCCACCACCGCCCCCTCCTTGCTGTCCATAATTGCCATATTGGCCACCGCCGCTATTCGAGTCATAGCCACCTTGGTTACCGTAGCCACCACTGCCACCACCTGGTGCAGCAGGAGGTGGTTGGCTGTAATTGGGGGCTGGTGCAGCGGCTGCAAAATAATTTAACATCAATTATAAGCGAAGTGAACAGAGCACAGAGGATTTTGTTAGGAGTAACACGTCGAGAATTATGAACAACTGTCTTATCCACTAGACCACGATCGACCGGTGCCTTTAATAGGAGTCAGTCAGTACATCTCCCCCCCTCGTCTTCTAGCCGCTGCTCCTGGAGCGGACTCTTTCAAGGAACGAATTTATGAGAGTTGAGCGAATCCACGGAAAATCCAATCTTTGATTCGAGAACCGAAGGGGCTACAAGGAGTCTTTTTCTTTCACTGAGTAGTAGGCGTATCGCCCATTTTATTTCCCTTCGCGCTGGAACTTTCACAGCGTCACCGAATCCCAAACCCGAGAATTCGTCTCATTCTTTCTCTCTTAATTTTTGTAATTTTTCTCTCTGGGCCTCTTCTTTTCCTTGCAATGAAGAAGTTCGACCACTAGTTGGGCGCCTATTGTACTGAGGTAGTTTGGAGATGCTTTTGAAGAGCTGCTGACTCTACTGACTTACGTCAAGAATTATGAACCAATGTCTTATCCACTAGACCACGATCACCCCCTGCCTTTTATAGGAGTCAGTCAGCCCAAACTACACCTAACAAACAATAAAGCAATTAATGATCAATCAAAGAAGTCAAGCCATCGACTAAGTGTATAACCAGCCAGAGATTTAGGCTACATTTGCTGTAGCACTGCGCAGAAATCAATACCACTCTCTACCCATTGTATTGCACACATGCTAAATAGCTTGTATGTTTACAAGTAGGCCAAATTCCCTGTTGGTCAAAACAGATATGGTCTAATATCTAGGGAAAAATTCAATTACAGGTGACCTCCAACCTGTCAATTCAGAACGAGTGCATCTTTTTTTGTTAAGGTTTGCCTTGCCAAGGAAAAATGTGTGTTATGCAGAGAGAAAAATGTACAAGACATCAGGAGAAACCAGTATGGGGAGCTATCAGAGTAGCCTAGTGAGGCGAATAATGTGAAAATGAATAATCTTAGGAGAGGAATATCTAACTTGCTGAATCGAATATCTGGTACGGCACACCAAACAACTTATTCAAGACCAACATGCACTCAGCCCCTCACTACGACTTGTCGCTAACTTAATATCAGGGAATCTGGTATAACGTACATTGTGGTCAACAACATTCCGCAAGTCTTAATCGGTTTGCCTATTCATGGCTGATCGAAAAAAACAAAGAATAAAACGCGAAGTGGGCTGTGGGGAAAGAACTAAAGTCAGATATAGCGAGCGGGCGCGAAAAAAATTCGAATCGTGTACAAACACTTCAGTGGCTACTCGTCAACCGATGGACGACATTTAGGTTACAACGGAAAATTCACGCAACGAGTCCATAATTCAACAGTTAAGCCCAGCGAATTCGAAGTTTGGAGAATACTAGCGATGGACAGTTGCCAGAGATAAAAGTTGTAACTACAACTTGTTGTAGCACAAATGTAGCAAATGTACCCGCCTGCCGCAGCCATTGTACTGGGATTCAACCAATACGATTACTAACACGAATTTTATGAGGAGGTAGCATCGTATGAGCGCAATTCATAAGAAACAGAGCTGGGTTGTCAGATTCATAAAGCCGTAAAAATTCATTTACAGCTTTAAAAAACCAGGCTAAAATCAATTTGTCGGATTCATGATGTCAGAGTGTACGATAAGCGCAAAACTAACTCCACCTATCTGTGACGTCACTAAAAACATCGATTTTACTCAGCATTTGGTAATACAAATCTGATTACTTCCCTTCCTTCCCCCCGCAATAACAGCATTCCTTGTGGTGCTGGAAATATTTCCGTCCGTTGCTTGACGTGACCGCAAGTTACTTTCCTAGATGTCAAAACAAGAAACCGTGTTTGTTAGCTACCGTGGCGTCGGCTGCTGTCCAATTGACATGAGCATCAATCCCGCTACATTCGTTTAATGAGATTCACTACATTATGTAAGTTATGGCTTCACTAGGCCACATCATTCATTTAGGTAACAACTAACAGTATTCGAGACTTCAGCTGACGTAAAGGTGCATGCATGTTCACTACACTAATAATTGAAAAGGTAGTATAGACCATAGGGTACAACAAACCGGACTCTAGATAATGGGCGCACACTACGCAAGATGCTTAACGTATAACATGAAATTGTCCTGTGTGGACGTACATGAACTGGAGAGACTATTGTACTATGCCGTTCCATGTTCGCCGTTCGCTTAATGCATAACAGGGGAACTACAAGATCAATAATCTATATACTGCACTACTATTTACTATCTTTAGACACAGTATACATATGAACTACAGGACTAACCAGCTGTTTGTCCGGAAGGATATCCCTGCTGGCTCTGATCGTATTGACCGCCCTGTTGGCCCCATTGATTACCACCAGGTGGAGGCTGGCTGTAGGAAGTTTGATCGTAGGTTGGGGGCTGAGCATAGTTCGAACCTACCGCCGCACCTCCTTGAGAGTAGCTGTAATTTCCATAGCCGCCTCCTCCACCGCCGCCGTAACTACCACCATATTCTGCGAAAAGTTCAAACACCACGGCGTCAAAATGTATACGATTTCAAGTAAGCAAAATGAGCGGGACCGCAATAACAATTAGCTAACAACACCAAGCAAAGCACCACGCGCAACGAGCATAACGCCGCAACTACAGCCGGCGAAACAAACACAATTTAGAAAAATAATTTGCTTTGATCGAATATCACGAATCAGTTTCACGTCCAAATAACTTATAATTGCCATTTCACCAACGAGATCCAATAATACTTACGATTATCGGCCATACCGTAACACAAATCGACGCTCTACTAACAATGGCGGCGTGCGGCTCACAAACGGCGTGGTAAAGAGATCGTGGTATAAATGTTGCCAACAGAACAACCTAAACGCAAAATTGTTGAAAGAATTCCAGAGAAACTCTACAACATCAACAATCACCATCAGCAGTCGACTTTGGAAACCGTGACAAGAGTCCTTCCATAAAATAGAATAAATTCTGTGCACTAATCTTCTCTTGATTTTTAGTTTACAAGTATTACGTTGTCTTCGAGAATCATTTTAAAAAAAAGTTATACGTTCAAGAAATCTCGGTTTTTGCCACCGCTCTCAAAACACAAATCATTTGTGCCTTTTCCCATTCTCAGAATTCACTCAAAAATCATGAATACTTATGCAGAGGGAAGAAAATCTGTAAGTTCAGTTATAGTGTTCCATCCGTCATTGAATGCAATCATAAATACTCAGGTGAAAACCAAAAGATGAACTCCTCAATGGCTGTAGGATAGTTTGGGGATACTTTCATACTACTGAGAAAAATTATTGAACGCGTTTGTTTTGTTAATGTTGCCTACACAGCGTGCATTCATATACTTCAGTATAGTCATACATTGTGTATATACGAATAACTGTTCAAATGTGCTAGAAGGGGGGCCAATCCTTTCTTTTGTTTGCCCAGACGCGATTCTCTTCGTGGTCAAACAAAAAATACTGATGCAAGCAATCCGGCCACACTCCAATGCAGCAAGCAATCTTGATCCTCATTTTTCCAAGGCCCAGTTAATTTTAAGTTAGGTAAGGTTTATTTACTTTCTTTTGCTCTATTTAGTAGGCAGAAACTCACGTAATTGGCCGGGAAAAACTGAGCTCTCCGCAGATCTCAACGTTTCAGAGGTTTCTGAGTCTGAAAGTACCTATACAATGAGCATTTTTAGAGCTTATAAAATGAAATTCTAGAAATCCAATGGCGTTGGCACAAGCAAGGGTACTATAATAAATTTCGAAACGTTATACTGCCCCAGTTTTCATGTAGAACGTTGTTATGAACAGAATGAAAAACAGGAAACGCTGTGATGCGTCGCAATACATTTGTTTAAACAGTTTTCGTATTACACGAGGCTTTATTGTTTCTAATACCAGCGCTAAATTTACAGAATGCATTTGTCTAACCTTAACGATGAAGAAGAGGTACATGCAAATGGTTTGGTTGTTATTATTCTTAGGTTTCTTGGAACGAAATACGTATTGTGGTGGGGGTTTTCGATCGTATGACACCCGTGCAGTCTGTTTGGAGTCCTCATCTTTGAATCCAAGGAAACAAGAGCTAGTTCATGTGTACGTCATGTAGTACTGTACTGTGTAGTGTAATGCGCGCGCAACGTTTAATGTGAAATGATGAGCAAAACAAACTGCTTGCTTGAACACTGATTATTTATTGACAAATTCGTATGCGGTCTTGGGCAGATTGATCAAGTGAGTGCTGGCCGGCGTATAGTATGATTTCCTTTGGTAACTTATATTGCCTGTTGTACTGGCATTTAAGATCCCTCCTCAAGTGGGTTTTGAGAAGAACGACGGGCCTCTGCGAACTCCAAAGAATTTGTTATGGAAAACCTCCGGGTAACCCTCGAAGCAGCGCTGTGGAATATTCTCTCGAACACTCGAAATCCGCTGAAATCCGAAGGTTTTGTTCGGATTTTGACGAAGCGGCATCGAATAAAGACATTTCCGGCCGGAACCAGAAATTTTTGCTGGAAAAGAGTGTGAAAACTGTGTTGAAAGTTAAATCGATAAATCCAAGTCATCACGTTGCTTTCGTGAAAAATTTCACTAGGTGCCTGGAACACATTTGGGGCTACAAACAGTTGTACCACACGATAGAAGAGCTTCGTTTGACTCAATTCGATTCGTTGAAGGAAGAGCACGAGTATAAATTAACTCAACTGTGGACGGGTTTATGTCCGAATGTGCCTTTGGAAGCTCGCATTACGAAGCAGTGGCAAGAAATAGGTAACCGTTTTTTAAATTTATCCTAAATTTATAAAATCATATTTTATCCCCTAGTCAGTGTAGCTAAAAGTAACAATTAGTAACTGCAAAAAATTGAACGAATTTTGTGTCGAATCTCGTTGCCACTATTGCAGTGCTCGTTTCATTTTTACTTCTCAAATTTGACTGTGAATAAAATAAATTGGCACACTTTATTGATCATTTACTGACCTGTAATAAATCGATAGTAAAATGAGGGTGTCTGGAGACATCGACAACTATTTCCAAGTTGACCTTACCTATATCGTGATGAGACGCGTAGCTCATTTTTTTTGATCCATACCTATTTGTGGCAACACCATGAACTCATTGAGAGTACGCCACCCAAAGGGCGAGGAAAGCATTGTGATCGTTTGGAGGAATATTAAAACCTAGCGTATTAAAAAATATTTGGTGCGCCGCATCACGTAACATTCCTTAGCTCCACGCACGATCAGCGTTTTTATGGCTGGTATTTATGGTTTCACTCAGTTTCTTTTCAAATGTGAAGCATAACTTCACGTTTTACGTTGAAAGTGGTAGTTTAGGGGTTAGGTTAATAAAGAAAATGCTGCCCTAAAACGGGTTTTTGTCGAAATGTTTGATAATTTATTGTGCAGCTCTCGTTTTTTCCCGTATGTGCAAATAAGTTCAACAATATAGAATTTAAAAATAAATAATACGTTAAAAAAATGTAAGTAGATTTTTTGCTAATTAATCGCCAGGGCAACTGTCAAATGCTGTCGCCAGAAGTGTCAGGTGGTTGACAGCATTTCCATCCAACTACACAAAGGTGGAATATCGTAGCTGATACGTTCCTACTTGTGTCTATATAGACAGTAAAAATGAAGCACGTTCCATCATCGCAAACTTTAACTTTACCCTCGATAGCAGGATGGATTGCTGCACGCTATGTTCTCAATTTAATGACAAATTCATAACTTGTGACTTACGCAATATCGATTTTCAGGTTTTCAAGGGGACGATCCTAAAACAGATTTTCGAGGGATGGGGCTCCTCGGTTTGGACAACCTCGTCTTTTTTGTCGAAGAGTACACGGCGGCCGCTCGTCACGTCTGGTCCCACTCCCGCCATCCGCAGCATGGCTACGATTTCGCCATCGTGGGCATAAATTTGACGAGCCTCGCATACAATCTGATTAAAGACGGCTGCGCCAGAACTCACATTTACAACGCTTGCAAATCGATGCCTTCGCTCAGAGCTTTTCACCAACTCTACTGCTATTTATTCTACGAGTTTGACAGCTTTTGGATTGAATCTAAACCGAAAAATTTGATGCAATTTACGTTCATTAGAGATAAATTTGAGAAAAATATTAGGGATCTTCTGGCAAATCCGACTATGGCGTTTAAAATAAATTTCGTCATAAGGGACATGTGATGTGTTGGAAAGTACCATTTTGATTTGATGTGCATTTTACTGTGTTCCTCTCGTGTAGTGAGCGACTGTTCCCCCTTTCAAGTCGTATAGTCCCAGTGCAATATTTTCTTGCCTGAAATGTGCTAAATAACTTTATTTTTTCACTTTGCTCTTTTATCTAAGTCCATGAAATGTTTCTGCACATTAATGTTGTAATTTCTATTAAACTTAGCCTTGGTTTTTTTCTTTTTTACATCTGTGTTTGATTGGTGTGTTTCTTCAGCAGACCTCAGACTAGCACTATGGAAAGTCTTTGTCAAAGGTCTTCTCTGGAGTCTCAAGGAGACTGACTCTGAGCCAAACTGCTATGTGGGCGACCTGACTGCTGATTCATGCATAATGGATCAAACTAAATCGAAGTGAAAACCCACGAGCGCTTCAAATCACCACCCTATGGCATTAGTATGTAAAGTTGCAGGCGGCTGAGGAAACAACCCAGCTTGTCATCTTGAAAGGAAAATTAAATAGCCAACCGTCAGAAGGTTTGGGCGGCCACAGGTTCCTTCTTGAGAAGGGAGGCAAGTATTAGGGGGATATAGGTGAGAGGTGGCATTTCAGCCAGTGCCTCTAGCCCCTCAAAGGAGCTCCCCTCGTAAGGATACGAGCAGTCAGTAAGCCACTTGTGTTAGCGTGGCACAATTCTCACGTACAAGGCCACCTACTCGGTAAATAGATCAGGTGGGAGACCAGACAGCGTGGTGGTGCATTCACTGGAGCTCAAATTAGAAAGAAACTCCTCCAGCAGCTCACCTTTTAAATTAACAGGACACTTAGCGTTCCAGAAAAAGGGCTCAGATTCAAATCCCATCAGGCAGCCTAATTCAAGTCGATTGATATGACATGTCTGCGAACGCTGTTTTGCTAAGTGACGGGTGATGTTGCCCAGTAAATAGGTCTGCCCTGTGGTCAACAAAGCCAAACCTTGATCTAATCGCTGCATCTCTCGTACTCTACAAACGAGCCAATGAAACGACCCAGAGAACACTCGAGGCAAGGGCTACTGGGGTGATGTGGGGGCGTTTATAAATGTATAATTTTGTGATTAGAACATGAAAATTTATTTGACAAAACAATTTAACACAGTTTCAACACGCGTAGAATTTAACGTCAAATAATAAAACAACAAACGAAATAAATTTGTTCTATGGCGAGTTAACACGTTATACGTTTGTAAAGTACATTATGGCCTCAAAGCGTACAAAGAGATTTAACGCCTAATTTTTAAATTAAAAAACTTGTCGTTGAGGACGATCCTCCTACATCTCCGATTTAATCGATTTGTAGCCAATGGCTGAAATTACAATAGGGAAATGTTACAGTTCTGAAGTGTCGACCTGCTAGCTATGTCATTTTCAATCTGCCTGATATTCGAGAGGATGGGGAGTAACTGTTACAGCGATAGTCGTTGCATTGTGCGATGTCACAGCGATCAGTTATTGCAGTTGCTTTTCTAATTAATGCACTCCTAATTACGATTATTTTTATTTCATATGAGCTATATCATAAGTTGCACCTTGGATTATCGGTTGAATCGATGTTACCCGGTCAGTGGTCATATTGAGCTCTGTAATATTCTCCATATTCGTGAAATATGGTACGAACTTGATCACTTGTGAAAGAAAAAAGAGGCCTCGTCGGGGGTGGAACCTCAGACCCCCTTTGAGCCTGATGACAGAACGTCGAGAAACGTGGAACAGCTTTAACTATTGCGTATCAGAATGCCTAACTCTCGGGGCCGCCCAATGTGCTGGACCTGAGTCTCAGGGGACTCCACATTGATCGAGCCAATTTCCTTAATCCACAATCCCGCTGATTTATTTTCAGTTGCGTTCAAGAGTATGAATTGATATCATCTTTTAGGAGATTACAGTATAACCCAGTTTCTTCTAGCAATAAGAACTCCAATTACGAAAAAAACAATTCTGAACGGTCTTAGGAAATTGAAACTTCAACTTTCAAAACTGGGTCTTCTTATTAGAAAGTTTCTAGGAGACGAAGCTTTGTGTCTTCTCCCAACTCTCTGAAGGCCCTTCCAAACTCTCGTGGAGTAGCCTGAGGAGTGAAAATGTGGAGGTTCCTCAGGCCTCCACGTCATCCTCGCTGTACCCCAAGGATTGAGAACGTGAAAAGAATTCTCTCTTCACTCCACTTGACTTCGTTGGGAGAGTGGTTTTGGTACCCCCAAGTCAAAGGATCACGAGGCCAATGCACTTGAAACAAGAAGCAACATCCAGTTTATTGACCAGGCTAACACGTTCCCCCGACTTTTCAAGAGTTTGGAAGCATGTGGTTTTACGTCCTCCAACTTCAGAGAATGCACTCTGCGACAATACTCCGGAAGAGTGAGGATGCACGTTCTTGCCTCGCCCTGCCTCAGCAAACCTCTCCCTCAGGATACTCTGCGAAAGTCTGGAAGGAGCAATAGTTTCGCGCCCTTGCCGAATGCATGCTTCATTTGCTTTTAATATGTAACTAAACTCGAATCAAACTGCAGCGTTTTTTGACGTGAACCAGTGGTTGTCATGAGTGCATGGATGAGGACACTGCGGAGCAGCTTGAGTTGTGTACATTTTTGCAAATAATTCAAGAGGTTTCCAACAAGTGGTGAAGGATATTCGTACAATCAAAAATAGCGAAGATAAATTTCCATTTGTTGCCTGCTACGGAATGCCTGCTCCTCGCTAAAATTATAGAAACCCACATTCACGAAACACAATAGAAGAAACTAAGTGGACATCAGCAACTAGTTATAACTAGTCCATAAAAATTGTTACACGTTAACTCAAATTAGTGCAAGTAAACTAATTTCAAATAACTCCATTGCGTTTCATGAATGGAGGATCAGGACAAGCCCATAACTAGAAACTGGCACTTCGACCACATGCAGTTGAGAATTTATTCAACAAAAACTGTACTATACTGAATGACTGAATCCAGCACAAGGGTCGTCTATGGGGCAGTTTCGGTTTCGTTGTTCAGTCACATTATTTTCGAGTCGTATTAATAGTATTGGAGACTCTACTGACGGACTCCAGAATTCACGGTAATTCTCAGTTCCATGAGACATTTAACGCCCCACCCGCCTATTAGAAATGGTAAACTGATACCACGCAGCAGGGTGAATAACGATAGCAGTGCGAATATATTCGGCACAGGGGTTGATGAATTTACAGATCGAGAAAATCACACGTGTTCGTTTCTTGAAAGTTTCAAACAATTTTTTATAGGTAGAAACAACCTTTTGTATCAATTTTACGTCAGAAGGACTTGACCTCACAGTTTGTGAAGTACATTGACGTCATAATGTAGCTGCACCTTTGCAGCAAGAGATTATAGTTCATTAGATCTTTAACATGAATTTGGAGAGTTCCTCTGTTGAACCAATTGGCACAATAACGGATGGTAAAACGTACGGAAATAATAAAATGCTTTCTCACATCACCTTTGGAAGCAAAGATAGGAAGCAATTTTATACGTATCACGTATTTACGAATCCGTCAGGACGACGTTTTCTTCTTTTTCCTTTTCTTCGCCCTCTTTCTTAATGAACAGGAGCGGGGACATGCCAAGAATGCATCCAATCGTCACGCCAATCACCCGGCCCTGCAAACAGATAAAGGTGGTTTACATCTCATATAACTAAGCATAAGCGAGAGTTTTCGTCGGGGCTGCTTTGGGGATGCCTGACTGGTCTGAAAACCTTGGCAAAGAAGAACATTCTAACATTAAATTAGGTGCTAGGTCGCAGAGGAATAAAAGAGAATGAAGAGGCCGAAAAAATTGTGAGAGACGGATCTGCAGCGATCCTTGTGGGACAATCAAGAGGGAGGGTAAGTACAGGGCTCCCAACTGAGAGGATAAGCTCGGGTTATTTATTAGACTCGCCAGACAGCGATTGAAAGATGTGCTCAGTCGGGAGAGAGAAAGTATATGGACGGTGGATATGGTGGTCTGTTTGCTAAGGCACCACTTTGCCAAGATTGGTAAGTCAGGGCCAATCCTGCAAGGCAGGGCTGGGGTCAGCTAAACATGAACTGTTCTATACCGCTATTCCTTTTGAACGTTTTCAACATTGGCCAACATCACCTCCGTCATCTATTATAATTACACAACAACCAATAACCGTTTCCATAATTCATAATCTACTCAACACATACCAGATTGGAAGCAACGCGGCAGGAACTCATGTCCAACTGAATCGGCGACAGGGGAGGGGGCTTGATGCCAATCTTTGAGGCTGCTAACTCGACGTAGTAGGCTGAACCAATGCCGATAATGTCGGAAAACGTATTACCCAAAGCAGCAGCAGCCATTGTCGTTACGACGACTACTGAGCCTAAAGTCGCTTCGATGTAGTCCCCCTGAAACAGACAAAAGTCAAAATAAAATCCAGGAAAAACAGCCAAGGAAAAAATCAGTAAACTATCACTCATTTGAACGGCGTAGTTCTTCAGGACGCCTTGAGAACATTTTACTTTGTCACATGCTTTACCATCCCCAACTTACAGGTCCAAAACTTCCTTAAAATGTTTGACGCAGTATCTGACCATACTACTCAATTGCTCACTTTATTGTGGTGTTTACATGCATGAAGTCACGATGACCCGCAAATATCAGTCAAACATTTGACATGGATTCCATGAAATACATGGTGCGACGTATTACACAACATTCCCCAGCCCCATGTACGAATAAATTGACGTTCTGCATAGAAACGGGCAGCGCTTCAATTACTGGAATTTGTTGGGCTGCTGCCACTTGTGCCACGATCTTACTTCAAAACAGACGTGTACATTATTGACCCATCAATAAGATTTTATTGACTGGTTCTTGTAAACACTTTTGGAGTCATGTGGGAAACATTGTGAAAAAACTTGGTAAAAACCTAAGTTAGTTTGAATTCGGGAATTTCTGAGGTGGCTCGTGATTATTTTATTACCATCATTGAGTTTCTAACAGATGTGTAGCTTATTGAATTTACCACCTGATTTTATTGAGAACACTGGTGTCACACGAATTAGATTTATACGAAGAAAACTGCACTAAAATTGATAGATGGAATGTAATCCATGTCCTTCCCTTCACGCAAGTGCCATATCACACCTCCCTTTTGTGCTCGCCCTATTTGCGCCTATGCATGTGCTTACCCTTTCTCCCCAACGTTTGAAATATACCTCTATCGACCCTACTTACTTCCTTTTTACTTCATCCTTGTGCTGCCCAACCTTCCCCCCTCCATAATTGCCCTTCCAATCACAACTTTTGTTCAGTACCCTTGAGCTCACTCATTCACCCTCGCCTTTGTTGTCCTCAACTCAATACTCCATCATTTGTCTCCTAGCACCATAGTGTCGACTCTTTGTGATCTAGTCCTAGCACGCTCTAGCAATTTGACTCAGCCCGATAACGTCCTAGCCCTCCTGCTCAATCATTGTGTGCACTAGGCACTCTGCCCAGCCCTTAGGCTTAGCTTAACTACAACCTGCCAAATGGATAACTGCACTTCAAGGGATGTCCTGCTGTCGCAGTGAAGAATTTTCACGACGCCTCAGCCCGAATTAGTTAGCTGCTCTTGACCCTAATGGGAACTCCTGAGCGCGGGCCTTCTCCCTGAGCATTCAAGTCCAGCTATTTCTGACCTGAAGCCATGGGGAAATCCGGGCTACCAGCTCAATTGGGTTCTTCTACCGACAAAACGCTTGAAGATTATTTCCAAAGCCGGCAACAGATTTTCCACGTTGGAGCATCCAAACTAGTCACTCCCCACTACTCCCTTACCACCACTCCTCCACAAACCTGACGCTAAACCACACATTCATCAGTCAGTTCTCACACTACTCAGGTTCTCCACTAGTGTTCCCACAATCCAGATCACATGTCCAAAGGTTCCCTTGTGTCACTCACACTCATATCTCTCTCCTGTCTCCAATGTATCAATACAGTTTTCTTTCACGCTCACCACATTCATCCATGTATTCTTCAAACTCCACCTCTTGTGCTCCCAACAATCACTATTACGACTATAATTATTTCTGGACCAATTGCTCTCATAACCGAGTTCATTTATTAAAGGTAAAGTCGAAGATCTAAATTGCACATACGCACTAAGTTGAATTGCAGGTTAAATATCAAATTTGAACCGATTCTGTCTAATTAATTTTTGAAACAGTAGTCAAGTTAACAGGGTTTTCAGTTGTAGAAACTTGTTTTCAGTAAATTACATAACTTTCCTTTCTACTTCGTAGAAATGTAGGAAGATAAAAGTAGCTTACCCACTCTACGAGTCTTATATCACAGCAATGTCGTTATTACAGTGATTTTCCTTCATATTAAAACTACACTAATTATATTTAATGATTAATATGATGAAATATGTATGACTTACACAGACAATCATAACGGAATTATCCAAGAATCCAAAACCAACGAATGGCACAGAGTTGACGAGAGCGACTGCAAATGAGAAAAAGCGCTATAAATTCAGCGATTTTGGAGGAGAAAGCATCAAATGAAACGGAAAATATTTTAACGGGTATTTGATAACTGAGTTGAGATACCTGACAGCAGTTGGGACGTTGTTGGCTTTGGTACAGTTTCCGCTGTAAAAATTAAGAATTTTCGCGTTAGAAGGCCCAAAATATAAAGGAATACATTGGTGGATTAGACCAATCTAAAGCTAACCAAGAATGAATGAACGATGAAGGTTGCCAGTGTAAGACAGTGCAGTTCCTTAGGAATCGAGAAACTGTGGAGTTTTCATTCACGAGGATAGCGGTTTTTGTGATTAGTTAGTAGGTTTCCCAATCCCCCGTTCTCTTGGCCCTGTTGAAGAACAACGTTCACGCCTAACTTCCCAGGTCCCACTACAGCACAACTCTGCATACGAGAGGCTCTTTAGCTGTGATAGCCTGGCAATGACCAACGAAATCAAGCCAGTCAGATTGGTTGTTGAGAGAATCCAACCGATAAGTATGGGAGCAGAAATATGGAGATAGTATAGCTTATTTAACAGGATTCGCCGGTGTGTTTTCAACGCTGCATTTAAACTTCATGTACGACAGTTCTGAGAGCACCACATGACTTACGTTGCAATCAGAACTTCCCCCAGGGACTCAACACTACTCACCAACTCTACACTAGTACTGCACTTTAAGCATGCCAATACCCAGGAATCAGGCAAGGCTGATGGGGAATCTATCATCACCATCCGATAAGCTTGTAGGAACAGTTTCAAAGATGTCGTGAAACACTAATAATAACCTCCTTCTTGCTCATCAGATGTTAACTGACAGAATTCGTATGATCGAATGAAGACACGCCATGTCAGGAGGATGATAGAGAAGGGGTGCCCACAGGGCTGTCCTCAGACCAGTTCTTTGGAATGCCTTCTCAGAGGCCACATGGGCCATGGCTGTGGTGAAGTATGTACATTCGGTCCATCAAATCGAGTCAAAATCTATAAACTGCTCCGAATCGTCATCCAATGGTGCAAGTGCACTTACCACAATGAGTGGCTGAGGAATAAACCCAGCTCATCCTCTTAAAGAGTCAATACGTTTTGGCAGCCATCGGCTCCTTCGTGAGAAGCAAGTCAAGTACTGAGAAGTGGCATTTCAGCCAATACCTCCAGTCCCTCAAAGGCACTACCTTGGCCTCATAACTGTTTTTCCCCCATCATCTGTGAGTGTTGCACCCGACCACTCGACGAGCGACTTCACAAGGCGACTCTACTCCTTTTCTCTCAAAAACTCTACATTCTGCACACCCAGTATGGAGGAGGTACAAGAAACAGCGTGCTGCTCCACTGTAGTTTCAACAATAATAACAGTAACAGAGCAGTCAAATTTTAAAGCACTGATTGTTACTAAGTAAGCTTATTACTGTTTCGAAGAATTAGATCAGGTGGGAAACCACATTAAGAACTCCTCCCAGATGGTACAGGATGCCCCAGGGTCATACCTCCATGCGGTAATACACGAGTAACAGATTCTCACCGGGAGACTAGCTGTATGACAACCTGTCGTATCTGCACGCGTACTGGAGCTGAGGTATTGCCAGTGCTCTTACATGATAGTGAGGTAATCACACAGACTTCATTATTAGTTACATTTTTGTGTGTAATATACCACAATATCAAAAACATTCAAGACTGCCCTAATTCAAAAACTACAAGAAGCTCGAGGCAGAAATGCGTCCTCGACTTACCAGCAACCACACACTCTCCATGCACTATGCCATTTTTTTTCTTACGTGTTTCAGTTAACCCCTCAACTGTTCGCCTCGGCTACCGCAGTTCTTAGTTTATTCACGAGTTTCGCATTTGTGTGGATCAGAGGAAAATTGGGTGGTTTTCAGCTTGACATCGCAGCTAATCAAAATACGTTTTTCTCACCTCATCTACAACTGTATCGCATTGATCTCGAAACTGTTGCCTGGTAGTAAATAATTGAACTTCCCAACACCACAACATTTGTGAATTCAGTGTGAGTGTGTGTGCACAACTAATTTCTAACAATCTCACGCTTAACTAAAACGTCACTATAAACTATTGTTGCAATATGCTGAAAAATACTCACGGTTGGAGCCTGTACAGCAAAAAGCCAAGCAGGAAACAAAAAATAGTTTCTTAAGAGGCTGTAGTTCTGGCAAATAAGAACTTCGTGACTTACTTCATTGACATGGACAAACAAATCAGACAAAACCAGCTCTCAACTGCCCGAATGAAATGATGAAATAAAACGAAGCGCTGAGAGCGAGAAAGAAAAGGGGAGTCACACTTCCAGTCACACACCCTCTTCTCGCTTCACTTGTATTCTTCTCCTAATGTACGTCCATCTATATGACTGATAAGTACGTTACAACACAAAAATGAAGCGTCTTAATCATAAACGGCTTTGTGACAATACACCATCACAACAGCAACACCCACCTCAACAATTCCAAGCCATGTGTGCCTGCCGCTTCCAACGTTCATCCGTTTTCGTTAAGCGAACTTTCATTTCTCCGCCTCTGATCTTCAAAGGCCCCACCGATATCTCTTCATTTTCATTCTTGAGTTTTAATTTAATTTCGTTCAGTTCAATTTCTTATAATAGAAGCAATACTTTATTTCCGAATTGCTTGTCTTTCCTTTTTTCCTTGCCCTTAACTTTCTTTTATTTGTTTTATCTTATTTACTTATTTATTTATATGCTAATTCAGGCAGTTGCTTGGTCCTCTAGCCAGCCATATATACTTCAGGCGTTGAACAGAAGCTCAACCTTTTAGTTTCCTCGCGCCTAACCATTCCTTACGACTATCTTTGCAACATATAAGCCAATCTGCCTCCTCATTCTCTTCAATGCCTTCGTAGCTAAGGTAGTGTGCAGCCTCCAAGCACAACCTAGTTAACGTGGACCCATAGAAGAAATCATTAATTTTAATGCGTCTTGGCTGTCTGATGTACATGCATTTTTGCCCTGTTGCACTCCTCAACTAATAGGCACCTACTGAATGACCGGTGCGTGAATGAACGGTGAAGTTGCATAAAATGCGCTCGTTTAAAATCGCACACACATGGAACCCTCTCACGCCATGGTTTCACGTACTTCAATAATCAATCTACTTCAACAAGTAGACAGCTTACAGACAGGTGAGGATTGATTGCTTATAGAACTGGAGGCTTCTGTTTGACCACGGAATTAAACATGTGCCCATGAACTTGAACTGGTGAGATTTATTTTGAAACAGGCTCCTGAGTCTCAATCTAATCGTCATTGTGACAAGTAGCAAGACATGTACCATTCACAGCGCATCTCATACTTAAGGGCATCTGAATTAGTTACACAACTGCCAGAAGAGTGAAATAACAATCAGTAAAATGAACCAAGCAGTAATTATGAACCAATTTTCTTATCTTTTCTAAACTTACTGTATTTTTTAAGAAGCCAGTCTTCAGGCACAGGGCAGTACGATCCTGTGGGATCAACATCCCCAAGGTTAGGAACACTGGATGGCCGCCCAAATTTAGATCTCCATCTGAAAGCAGCCAATTGACCTGCCAAACAATAGAAAACGCTCGTAAACTATTCATTTATGCTGATAGTTTTATCTCTTAAAACATGTGTTTAACGTCGTATTTAGGTATTCACCTGAGAAAGTGCAACAAAACATCAATCTTTCGCACTGCATTCTTGGGAGTCTATTGTTCCTCACAGCCTGTCCATTCGCCATCCAACTTCCCACTCAACAGGTCGCTTTCCTTATCAAAATGGCTGTTCCTTACCACTCAGCCATAGGCACTTGTTCAGCATCCACCAAACCCAGAGCTGGGAGGGTACATCAGGTTGTCATTTAGCCAGACTTCCAGTGGAGAGCTGTTGCCCATGTGTTATCATGAGGAGATGTGACACTGACGAGTCCTTAACATCCTTAAGTGATGTAGCGCATTGAAGTTGACATGTTCCATAAGGAACGGGCTCGTTAATGGTCTTCCTCAACCCACTTTCACTTAAGACCTTCAAGAATGTGAAAAAACTCTTATATGTCACGGACCCTTCGTGAGGGTTCCCACCAAGAAGAAACACACAGCACATCATTTACAGGGATTGACAAAGGTCATCAAGTGCACTTGATATAGTACTAATTAAGAAGGAAAGGATTGCTACACACGCTTTACACATCATTGAGTGCAAAAACATGCTGCAAATCATTACACAACTGTTTATTATTAGCACTTGATAATTTCCATTCAGTAGCATTGGTAAGATTTCGATCAGTGGCAGCAGAAGACGCTCCCTTCCCACTCTCCACTTCGCACTAATGTCCTAGGATGCTGTCTTGTAGGCCTTTGTGAACCATAGGAATGCAGCTCTCTGGGCCTGTCATAGTACTTTCCTTGATTAACTGTGAGTTCACTTGATTCTGTGAGCTACTTCAGAGAGTGGAGCATTAGCCAATCACGTCTAAATAAATGGCCTTGCACACGAGGATTGTGTCGAAGTAATCCCATTAGTTCTTGCAAATTGCTCATAATGAGGCGAACCTTACGAGGGTAGTACCTTTGAGGGACTGGAGGTGTTGGCTGAAACGCCCCCTCTTGCCTATATTGACTCACAACGTATCAACAGTTTGCTATGCAATTTTCCCTTTAAGAGGATGAGCTGGGGTTTATCCTGATCCCCCTCCAACTTGACATGCTCGCACTTTTGGTTGACCATTTGGAGCACTGGGTTTTACTAATGAATAGGGGTTTTAATAAAATAGTTTTGATGGGTTTTGCCCCCAGTCGAATCAATTGCGCACGGATCTGAAAAAGTAATTGCAATTTCTGTACCATTACAGGAATAGGAATGGCACAATCTCATTACATGCCTGTATATGGATTACAAGAGGATTGGGGCTTTTTGAAAGGAATCTGTGATATTATGCAGTATTCGGCTAAGTCTACGTCTATCATTCATACATAGAGCATCTCCATATTTCAAGAGAAGGGGATTGG
The DNA here is from genome assembly GCA_020466155.1 of Pachypeltis micranthus. Lineage (NCBI taxonomy): Eukaryota > Metazoa > Arthropoda > Insecta > Hemiptera > Miridae > Pachypeltis > Pachypeltis micranthus. Next base: position 50,971,456 of record CM035769.1, read on the forward strand.
CGGAGTAGTGGCTAGGGTTTTGTCAGTTTCTCAGTGATATTGGGAACGTTTTGAGATTTCTGGTTCACTCAAAAAGGAATCCCATTACCCATTACGAATTGCCATTTCTTGAGAAGAAATGTAATGGTAGTTACCTATGCCATTGTTCTTGTACTCCGACTAACTTGGAATAAACATCACAATTTCAATTATAGGAGTTATTCAGCCTTTACCGAAGAGCGCTATCGATTTAGAGGGATTTCCGCATGATTCAACCACGTTCAATGCAATGGTACGATTTTTTATCCAGATCGTGCTGACAAGCTGTTCACAACTTCGTATGGGTATGTGGGCGTAGCGTTTTCCAAGTAACTCTGGTTTCGTCACTGATAATGCAAAATCAACGGCTTTTAGCACTAAAAACTAGTCCGAACACCGCATAAAATCTTCAATTCCTTCGTAATCAAAATACACGCATGTAATGGGATACATCTTTTCCAATTCCTAATGGTAATCAAAATTCCAATTACAGGGATTGGGATTATTGCAATTACATTTCCTTATGAGGAACGGGAATTCGTTATGGGCGATGCGATTCTGTTTTACCAACCCTGCTCTTAACAAATAATCTGGGTTCTTAATTAGCGCTGAGAGGAGGATATTCGCTGCTCCGATCTTGAGGTCCCTTGTGATACCTGAACTGGTTCATTGACTGAATATATTTCTAGGAGTGAAAATGAGTTTTCAGCGCACACGTACATGAAAAGGAACGTGTCTGACCAAACAAACTACAAAAAAAAAACTCACCTTTGTATTGCTCTTTCATCAACTCAGCTTCAAATTCTTTAAGCGACGACGACAAGACATTTCTTTCTTCTTCAGTCAGTTTGAGAACGAGCGACTTAGCTCTATCTTTGGTGAGAGCCGGAGCGCACGACGAGCCGGCTGAGTCCGCGGTAGATACGAAACCCCTGGGAGCGCATTGTGAATACGATGACCGGTCTTTAAACAGTCGTGTACTAAGTTTACCTCGGCAATAGGCAAAATCGGCGGTCGAACTCGTTAAACGTCTCGAGGCTCGGGTGGAACATGCGTTGATAACGTAAGACACATTGGCAAATATAGATCTGCAGGCGCATTTTTGTGGGAGCATCGCTAGACTTTTCATTCGGTCGTTGATCGAACTGGGAACTAGTCACTCCCCCATAAGGAATTTGTGCCAAGCGGTAAATTTTCCCACAGTAACGAAAAGGCAATTACGAAAAACGATCTTTCGAAAAAGGTTCAGAGTAACCGGGAAGATGAAGCACGTCTGGGTGGGACAAGCAACTGAGGCCAGGGGATTTAATAGCCCGATTTAGGTCTCAATACTATAAATATGATGGCACTACCAGACAAGATAATCAATGACAGCATCCAATGACATTTGCACTACTATCATCTTCGTCTTCGTTTTCTTATCGCGGATGTATTAACATGGTCCTCAGTATGGTATTCAAAATACTTACAGAAAAACATGAAACATTATAGAATATGTGATACAGAGCGTCACACAACTTACCTCACTGGGTAAATTACTCTCTTACCTAGTTTATTGAACTACTACCCTGATTTTGTAGTAAATGTGATTTTATTTGGAATAATTTATTGGGCTGCTCTTGATTTTTTCACAAGCATGAGAACTTTGTGGTATACTGGTTTGTTATTTGTCACTGCTCACAGAACGAATTTAACCAAAACCGGTATAGATGTTAATGTTGAAAGAATTAACCAAAAGTTGAGGTTTTCGTCACAATGATAAATATAGGTCTTTTTTGGCCAATATGCTCGTACCCTTATTTTTGGATTACAGAGTGACCTACAGGCTATGAATTAATATTAAGCCGATTTGATTTTGCCCTTTTTTCTCATTCGTGTTCTCAGACTATTCCACGACATTTTTCTTTTCCAGAGGTAATGTGGTGGTGCTACGTAAAACAACCTAACTTTCCTTTCTTAGGTACAAAGGAATTCACGTTTAGTGTCAAGTTTGTGAGGGTAGGAGTCTCTGAAGTGGTCTCAAAGAAGAAAGCGTGCATGAGTGGGTTATATTTGCCAAGTGGCCCAACGGAATTGAGCTCATAATGTGTAATTACCTCTCATCCATATGTACAATGTTCGTCAGCTCAAGTTTTAACAAATGTCAATTCACAATAAGTTTACAAAAACAACTCAGAAACTTGACTTTTGAAAACCAAGACCTGGAATTATTTGATTTTGACCAGTGGCCTTTAGTACGTTGTGTAATGCCGAAAGACCAAAGTAGCTTTCACGTTTCACGTCATTAGAATGCGAAGGAAAATCGAAATATGACTTGGCACTCTCGATCATCTCGCTGCCTTTAATAGAATATAAATGTGTATGAAAAGAAAAATGTGTCAGTTGATATTATCCGAACTTCGATTGTGTTAGCGAAGCAGTGGGAAACTATTAGAATCGATTGTATTATCGATATCCAGCACAACATCGATGGTTTGGTAACAACTTTGAAATTGAATCGCCTCTGTAATTTCTGTCTTGACAGTTCAATTGTTATCATCAACCACCTGAATTATCTTGGTTTTGTGGTTACCTGATCTTGGTGATGTTTTCCGCTGTACAATTCAATCTATTTCAGCGTCCATCCGTTTAATATCTGAATTTACCATCATGCAGATAGCTAATTTTAGTAATCCCCTTATATCTAAAAAGATAATCCACAGTGGAAGTGAATACAAACCGATCCAGGAAGGAGCGAAGGTAAGAGCTTGTCTTGCTCGAACTTCTTGAGATTTCTCTTTTACACTCAGGAGTCCACGAATTTACTATATTTTTCAGGTTAAGTTTCATTTCGTGGCGAGGAAATGCGACGACGACCGGACGGTGATAGACGACAGCCGGAAATGGGGGAAACCTATGGAACTTGTCATTGGGAAAAAATTCAAACTCGAATGCTGGGAAAAGATGGTGCAGGCCATGTCTATAAATGAAGTTTCTTCGTACGTTGTTGACAAATCGGTAGGTAGTGGGCCATGTAACTGGTTAGCTTTGATAAACGCCGAATAGCTAACTAGCTAGTTAGCCTAATTCCATTGTTATTTGAAGGAGCAATAGCTGAGCATGAGGCTGTCTGTACATGCTGAGCGGTGTGTGGATTATGGTTCGATGCCTGCATTGCCCACCCCACCCCACCACACATACCAGCAATGTAGGTGGGTTGCCAGTGCAGGCTGCTGCCTGGGATTCCTCGCCTTCATTTTAGATACATATTGATAGTGTAATACACTAGAGGAGAAGATTCCGTGAATTACAACTTTGGCTTAGCCATGGGCAACCAAATGGCCGAAATTGTGGTCAGGTGAGGTCCATTTTCTCATTAAAAAAGTTACTATAGGTTTTTTGACTCGTAACTGACGACAAATTGGCTGTGATCACAGTTTATCAATTTTTCATGTTTGACCTTGGACACACACTCAAAATTTACCAATCAGACGTTAAAGATCTTTTTTTGGTCAACTCAGGGGAAGTCCTTGAAGAAACTTTCAAAAGCCACGCTCACAAAGATGTCACAAATATTGGTTTTTGATTTATAATGGGTTTGAACCAACTTGAAAATTGTAGCTTCTAATTGAAAATAATTCGAAATAATTAAGTCGTAAATATGGTTGATTGCAGCTACTTCACGCATATCCCTTAGTCTCTAAGACCCTCAGAGATGCCCAGCGTCCTGAAAAACCGAGAAATCGCCATTGCTGCGGTCAAATGGCTTATGCTCTCGAATACGAAGATCTTAATGTACTGATGAAAACACCTATCGACCTCGAATTTATTTTAGGTTAGTACTTTATTTTACTTTTAACTCCCTTCGAGTTCTGTTGTTAGAATTGTGATTACCTAGAACTGTTGTGATGAGCAGCGTATTCTCTCGGATGGAAACATGCTGCAGAACTAATTTATAAATATCTGCTGTAACACAACTTTCCTTAGCCTCACTTGCATTCAGGAGTTTTTATCATTCTGACGATGAATACAATGTTTTCCCGAACAAACTACAATTAACGTTCTAGAGAAAAACTCGTTCTGGGATTTATTGGGCGTTCCCTACTCATGTTACGACCTTTGTTGGTTACTCGTGGGACTGTCAATACGATTTTTCTGGGAAAGGTTGTGCAATTAAATGTGTAAGACTGGAGGAAGATCCAACAGATCAGCAAACGACCAGAGGCAATAAGCATCTCCATGATGCTCAGAGGGTAAATGCAGTGCTTTAAAACGTCAACACACAGCAAACAACTTCACTGGCAGACTAGTTTCCCCACTTTCTTCCTCTTGAGCTACCTATCACCCGTCATACTTTTCCCTCTCTTGAAGCTCATTGCTCATGCTTCCATCCTTTTTGTGGCTCATATTCTTTTTTTAATTTGAGAACCGTTTATGGTTAGACTTCTAGTATCCGCTGTTGTAATTTAAATCCCTTGGTTCTTTGAATCTTTGAATGCCACAATCGATTTGCTTTCTCACAACTGCTTCAATTGTGGGTACCAGATTTGCAAGTGTTATTTAACGTTCAGGATGATTTTTACGCACTACAACTATAACAAATGCTATTTGCAGTCGAATTTTGGGCTGCATATTTTTTCTAATCCAGTTCTCGCCCAGACACTAGCTTATGATCTAAACAGTATCAAATTATTTCTGGCGACATAATCAGTTTAGTCATATTTTATTTTTTCACTAGTTCAACATTTGTTTTTGTGAAAAGTATAAAGACCGTAATTTGCTGAAATGAGCCGTCCTATTCAGAATTGCTGTCAATTGAGGAGCCAGGCGAGTACGAACGGGACACTTGGCAACTAACTGAAGCCGATCGATTGAAAGAGGTACCGAAATTGAAGGAAGAAGGTAACACGTTCTATAAAGCTGGAAAATACAAAGAGGCGGCTGAGAAGTATTCACGAGCGATTGGATTTCTCGATCAGCTCATGTTATGGTGAGTTTCCTTTTATTTCTGATATTTTGCCTGTGTGCATTTGGTTTTTCATGCTCTTGTCTATTGCTGTATGCTTCTGAGCAGGTTATTGAGGCATATTCATTATATTCAAGGGACCACGTATGTTTTAGTAAATTTGTTGATGGCAGTGTACTTCTAAAATGCGTCATTCTAGGTTGAACTGTGAGCGACTGTCTCCCCTCTACAGGGTCCTTCGGGGTTTGAAGACTGTCAGCCATAAGACAGGAGGAACAGGAAGCGCCCCATAGTTCTGTGTAGGACGTACATTTTCGTCCTAGAAGCTAGCAAAACATACTTTAACAATTGTCTGGATGAGAAATGGGTTGCTTTATCCACTTCTCATTGGTGATTATAATAAGGACGACACGAAGTTAGTAAAACAGACCGAGTTTATGCTGAATTAGGTGAAGTAGGGGGAGTTGCCAATAAGGGCGAGCTTCTGTAAATCGCAACTGTACTGATTGGATTGGCCCAGGCATGCGAAGAACACTGACATGATTGTTGTGCAGCTAAATCCGCACACATATTCACATTCTGACCTAAAATCCTCAATTTATTTACATCCATTAAATAACTGTATGGAATATATTGAATTTCACCGATTTGCAGTGAAAAGCCTGGCGAAAGTGAATGGAAAGAACTGAATGATATGAAAATCCCCATTCTACTTAATTACGCTCAGTGCAAATTGTCTCTGGGAGAACACTATGAAGTCATAGAACACTGCTCCACGGTTCTCGAACACGACCCAGGTGAGTTGTTCCATACGAGGCTATTTAAGTGATAAGACTACATACTTGTACGACCCAGATTGTCTTAGGTAGAATACAGTTAGAGCCGTCTCGTAGGGGAAACTTGATACACACACTACAAGATGTCACATTACAGAGCCAACCCTCAAAAAGGTAACCAGTAACTGTGCATTATCATGACTATTGTTTCATGTACATGGAACTTGAAAGGACAACCACACACATTTGTAGCTTGGTAAAGGAATTTTTCAGAGAACAAGTGAGTCAAATCCAACTGGGAAGCTCACTTGTGTACAGAAGTAGAGAACTTCTCGTTTCTGGGGAATAGTTAAAGAAGGAGTGATGCGGTTCTTTCCATCATGGCGTTATTTAAGGGGTCGTGTCAACCCCTTCGAGTCAAAGGGAGTAGCGGGCCCTTTGCCACGCCATGATGGTGGGGGGATTCTCTCATCTTTCTTTCTTCTATCTCAGTACACAAATTACACAGTATTACACTGTGCTGTGGAGCATCACAGACATGTTTATCCACTCAGTTTAATAGTCGACTAGAGCAAATTTTCAGTCCACCTTCATCTGGAAACCTCAAGCTCCAATTATCGCGTAACTGTCAAGTTATCATGGAATTAGGTGGCAGCTGTGTTGCATCATGTTTATCCCCCGTGTGCGTACATGTACCGATCTGTCTCCGTTTTCTTTCCTGTTTGTCATTGTATCAAGTTTCCATTGAGTCAAATTTAAAACTGAGGGTATACACAATGGACTCTGCGTGAGAGTTGACATACTTCGATCTTTCAGATTTAGTGTAAGGGAAGGCGGTTGTAGAATTGAGTTTTTTGGTGTGCTTTATAACGTTCAATTCCACAGTCGTTTCCAATTCTCAGAAGTCACTGGCGCTGTACATACTTTAGTTAATTGAACCGTGGATAGAATCAGAAATACACGGAATAAAGTGACAAACAGGAGGGAAATGACAGTACCAACATTGTCTACGATGAAAACTCGCAATGTTGCTCATTCGTTCGAGGGGATTCTCATGTGACTGTAGTGGTAGCGCTGTTTTCTCCCCCTCAGACCCATCATCATCTGTATTTGACTGATGCTATTAAATTTCTGGCTGCCAATTCAGAGTTTTAACTGGAGAACTGATACATTCACTCTTAAGCCATGTTTTCTTAACGACTCGTTTTTTCTGTCGCGTCGAGCGCAGTCTGCTGGCGGGGTGATATCGGTCACTCGTTCAATGGAAAAAGAATGCAACCGTTTTCCTACAGAGCAGAAGACGTGCTCCGCTGGCGTGCTTCGGGAGGTGTCATGACGCTCGACGCGATGGGATAGTGAGATATCCAAGAGATCTCAAGAGACACTGGTTATTTCGCTGCAAGACGTCACAGGAAAACATTATCACTCCACTACTTCACTCCCCACCTTACATCACCCTGCCGGCAGACTCCGCTCGACGTGATCGTAAAAACATGGCTTTAGCGTGCAGATGATATAGCAAAATAAGGGTTTGACCAAATTCCGTCCAAAACTAACTATAGTTATCACACAGATCACAACATCAATTTTTTTCTCAAAACCGATTCCAACGATTTTGAGCAAATTTTGTCTGTGGACAGATCCAAGTATCACAACGATAGTTTTTAATTTTCTCTTGTTATATTATGAAAGGTTTTTATTTATTATTATATACTATTTTAATTATATATATATATACGTTGTGGAAGGTTCTTGAACAGATATGGTCACTTTTTTTCGCCAGAGGCTTTTCCTTCGCAAAATAAAAAATTCGAAAGGAAGTTAAACCTGTGACCTAGGTCGTATGTTGGGAGCAGACGAAATTGGCAAATAAAAAGATAGAACCAAATAAGACTTAATAGAGGCACACAATTGGCAAAATTTACTAGTAGTTTAGACGGGACTCACCTGCGAAGAGGACGAATGAAGTCCGTCTCCTCTGGCTTGTGAGTTACTGTGGGCCCACAGTAACTCACAAGCCAGAGGAGACGGACTCACTAACAGGTACGTTAACTTTAGTAATTTGCCTACTGGCGGACATAACCCAATTTCTTTAATACGAATGAAGTATTCCTGGCTGGGAACGGAGGTGAAATTTTGGCTATTTTAAATCCAAATGCATCGTCTTTAAAAATTAGATAAAAGGAGGGGAATTAACCGAACTTGCAACTTGATTTAAATAAGTTAATGGCTTCACTTCTGACTGCTTAAACACAATAAAGAGACGTTGTAAAATAATAAACAAAAAAGGAAAGAAACAGGCTTTCATGGAAATATAAGGGTGCAGGTCACCATGAAAGCGGGAAGTTGAATAACTGGAGGCGACTGAATGAACGATCAGACTCGCCAGGGAGGTTTTTATTACGCCTGTTATCGCCGCGTTGACTAAAAGCCCCGAGAAGGGCAGCACCTTACGGAGGCGTCCTCTTACGAATCGAAAACCCTATTTTGGCCGTGACAGTCACTATTGTATGATCAAGTATGCCTGTGTCAATGATACTGCCTGACGTATGTAATAACGTTAGTTCTGAGATAGCCACCTTGCATTCGTCCACGTCCTTAGTCATGATTATAAGTATAACAGTATCAGCAAATGACGATTAGCAAGGACTGCTGCCACTTCACGCTAACAGCCCCTTGGAGGCTTGCCTTTGCCCTGTTAGAAGTAGTACTGCTCTGCAAAAGCCATACTGCTTCCATGTGATCCTTTGAATGCGTTTGTGGAGAGTGAGATCATAGAGGTCTTCTATTACAGCAGTGGGGCAAGCACTGCAAGAAACCTGCCTCTACAATGTCTGGAGCCCATCTATTATTTGTGTATGTTGTACGTTCTGTGTTTTTGTATCCTTGAAATTCGCTGATAAGTAGGGCGGTGCACCAGATAATTGTTGAAGACAGACACCCCCTGCTGAAGTGACATATGCCTTGCAAGTGGGGGTTCGATCAATACAAGGAACACGAGCAATCATTCCTTTCTCGACCCCCACCCTTGTATCTACCTGGAATTTGACAGAGCGTTATAGCGATAAAATAAAAAACGTTGACGCTCACACAAAATATTTTCAACATTTCAGATAACGTGAAGGCCGTGTTCAGGAGAGCGAAGGCCCATATGGCCGTTTGGAACAAAGAGGAGGCGAGAAAGGACCTGGAGCATTTGCCTAAACTCGACCCAACTCTCATCGGAACTGTCAATTCGCTTCTTAAAGAGTTGTCTCTCATGGACAAAGAGACTGAAAGCACCCTCAAAGAAAAACTTCAGGGAAAACTTTTTTGAAAGATGGGCAGCTCGTGACGAAGAAGGGAAAATGTGGAAATGCAAATTCTCCGAACAACTTCAACGTGCAATTTTTATTTGAAACTTGAGTTGAGATATTTTTGAGGTTCTATTTGTATTTTGCGTACAGAATAGAGTTTTTCTATCTACGTGCCATTTATACGCTTACATTTGAAATGAGTTTTTGATCTTATTCAAATCGCCATGTCAACTAAGTACGAACTCGGAAGTGGAAATCTCTTCCTGCGTTTGGCCTAGTAGTAGTTAAGGTGAAATGAAACCAAATACTGCGTGAGGGACGGGTGGGGGGCTCCACGTGGCGCAGCCGTATTTTATCTTAAATTGTGGGTCTGGTGAAGGTGGTACGATGGTACCTAGTCCCATGGTCTGTAGTCAACATAAGGTTCTTATTCATGGAAAACCTAATGTTTATCTCTTCAAGAAAATTGAAACAAAAAACGGAAAATGAACACTTAGAGAAAAAATACATAAAACCAAATGGAGCGTAAAATAAATAAAAAAACAAGCGGTGCGTAGCAACACACAACTTTCTGCCACCCCCGGTAGTTCGAACACCAGCTACATATGTGGCTGCTATATCTTCGTTCAACGCATTTCTACAGAAACATTTATGCAGAACAAAATGTAGAGACTAGTTAGCTGAGAGTACTCCGTAAGTTTGATCGAAATCGTTAAAGCAGTTTTTGAGAAAATTTGAATACCGATTAATATTCGACAAATCTCCTTTTCTGAGTTAACTTGGCTTATATCTCCATTCAACATGTATATACAGAAATAATTATAGAGAACGAAATGTGGGTATGGGTGACTAAAAGACAGTCTGTAAGATCTATCGCATCTGGTGAAGCAGTTACCCTGAAATTTACGGAAATGTTAGAAAAAACGTTATTTTGGATCCGTTTTCATTTTCATCTCTGTTCAACGGACTGTCAGAGGGACATTTATTGAGAACAATATGTAGGTATTAACTATTCGTAAACATCCTGAGAGTTTGGTAGAAATTGCTGAAGCCGTTTTGCCAAAAAGCGTAAAAAACCGATTTTTGCTTCATAGGCGTAAATCTCCGTTCACTGTATTTTCATTAAGATATGTATACAGAAGAAACAGCGCGCGTTACACCACTGACTTTATCCGACAACAATGTACCTTTAGAAAAATAGTTCCTTGTTGAAAAGTGATGTGTCGCGATTCCACTTCACCAATGGTGACCACCAAAACTAATGTTCCTGGACGAGGAATAGTTTGAAAACCCGGACATGGTTGGAAAATGGCTTGAGCTGTAAGCTCTTCTTTCGAGATTTCGCGACGATAGAAATAGACAAAGGAAGGTACTGGCAACCGCAACAAACAAATCAATTCTGGTGACTCAAAGAATGCTGACTGGTAAGGACCAGATAACACCCGACCCAACTCGCTGTCCTCTCTCAACGATAAACCCCTACAATTTGGTGGTAACACTTAGACTGGCTAGATATTCATTTTATCGTGACTGGCGAGTCAAAAACAAGTTATAGCCCGACCATGACGAGTATGAACCTGTTTAATGAACTGATAGCAGAAATGAAACTACCTAATCGCCTGTTATCCCCCCCCCCTCCAGCCTATCACATCATTACTTTGCTCATTCATACTTTCTTCGTTCACTAGTGTTCAGGCCAAAGGTGATTGTTATCGAATCTGATGAGGTTGCTCATCTCTCGTCCCATTTGCTTAATTTTTCCACCCCCTCCCCCCTCCTCAAAATTTGATAATTCACGTTTTATGACATCAGGAATTATAAATCTGCAATGTCTGTCCGCTGTCTGGGCAGTTTTGTTCCTTTAACGTAGTCTAAAAAATACTCGTTTGGTATCTAATTGTGCCCACCTGGTCGTAAATCCGATTGGACGAAACCCATGTTTGTTTTGGCAGCAAACGGTAAAAAAATAACAAAAACGCAATTTTGGCAGTTTTATCGCAAATACGCGGTGTTCGGTATAGTTTTCTAGGTATTTTTAGATGCTGGATCGAATGGAACAATTCCTAGAGGTCTACAATGCGTAAATAGTGAAATCACAGTAAATATGGTGAGCCAGAGTGTACTTATTGAAAGAACTCGTTTGTACTTCCTCCCTTCAGTTTCATCAAAATTAGCTGCCCGCTTGACTCGACAAATCATGCCAATCGCCTACCAGGCGCCCGGAATACTTAGCTTTCGTCATGTCATGGTTCGTGTGGTTTACTGTTATTTTTCGATGCTGAATCGAATGGATGGGTCCAAGAGCTGTGAGACTAGGTCAAGCTGTTCAACAGAATAATAAACCATTGTTTAATCAATTGCAGGGTTTTTCATGAAAAGTTCAGCCCTCACGAGTAGGCACATGGTGTGGCACCTGCTTAGCACTCTCTTTAAAATTTGTGCGTTTTGAAGCAGCCAAAAGTGGTCATTGTCGATACATGTTGTACGTTTCTTATTCCCTGAATAGCGTAGTGAAAGAAAATCTGCACTTTGCACAAATCTCCTTATCCCATTCACCATTTTTACTTTCCTTGGCTACAAAGTAGAAAGGGAAGTTATGTAATCGACCGAAAAACACTATTTGGGAAAATGGTCTGTGTGTCTTGTCTGTGAAGGAGTTTTAGAGAAAACGACCGTATCAAATCAGCTCAAACTTGATATCTAGCCCACTGGTTACCATGGGACGCCAAAATAAGGGTATGAGCAAAATCCACCCAAAGCTAACTATAGTTATCATAGTGATCAAAACACCAAATATTTGTATTCTCAAAACGGCTTTAACGATTTTGATTAATTTTTTTAATGTTGATAGCTACTACTAGGCAACTATACCAAAAAATTCTCATCTGCAAGGAAAATGACAAGAGTAAAATAAATACCAAAGTTTTCGGCGAAAATCGATTTTAGTGCGGTTTTGAACTCTTGAACGCTTTGAACTTTTGCCTTATGAACTCCGCTGAAATGTCACTAGAATGTAAAAAAACCCTGCAAATTATTACACAATGGTTTATTATTCTCATGAACAACTTGACCAAGTATTACTGCTCCGAGACCCATTCCATTCGATTCAGCATCGAAAAATACTAGTAAACTGTACGAAACATGACCTTGGAATGGAATGGAACTACTGAAACTAAATATTCCCCCGGCGCCAGACGCTCGTAAACGTCTGTAGGCATTTATGATCCGATGTAGGGGTGTGCGGAGGAAGTGGCCCTAACCTTCCTCCGTCCTGTCGGGGTAATTGGGACGGGGACTTCCAGCGAACCCTCGGCAATTGACACGACGTTGCGAGGCGAGCGGGCGGGTGGTTTTAATGAGACGGGAGGGAGTACTAACACTGAAACGTTGACTTCCGCTGTAGTTCCCGTGAGTTCTTGCAATTAGTTGACTAATAATTACTGTAATTTCCCTATACGCAGTTGTACACGTCTGATACTCATTACATTCGACCCAGGATGTAAAAATACCTTGAAGAAGATATGAAACACGGCTTATTTGCGATAGTACTGCGTTTCGTTAATTTTTTTAACCATTTTTTGTCCATAACAACCATGGGCTTCGTCCGATCGGATTGCCGAGATGGCAGATAGATACCAAATGGGATTTTTGTGCGAAAGAACGAATTTTTTACACCACGTTAAAGGCACAAAACGGCCCGGACGGACATTGCAGATTTGGAATCCCCATGTCTTGAAACGTAAAGTATCAAATTTTGAGGGGGGGGGGGTTGTAAAAAATGTTTCGTGACTGAAAACAGGGTTATTATTCAGAACGAACCAAAATGCCAGGTTTCAACTACCACTGTTTCGCTTACTACCAGTTCTAAAAGTTTTTACCCAATAACTGCAAAAGTGATTGCTATGGTCTTCCAAAATATCGTGTTTACAGCCTCATTACTTCTCTGTGTACCAATTGCTCAATAATGGTACGGGAATGAAAGTACGAGTAGCACAATAAATTCCAGAACTGTAAGCACTACCACGAAGTGTTGGTTAAACAAGTTCAAATGAACTGAGTAGAAACAGTCGTGTACACATTGAATTGACGTAGAGCTAAGGAGTAGTGTGTTGCAACGCACCAGACATTTCAACATAATACTCCACCCTGCAGTGTAATATTTGTCGTTTCTCCATTCCACTTCAGCTAACATTTCGAACGTCTTGTGATGATTTAAAACATTGTAGCTATATATGCGAGGCTACTTAGCTCTGAAGAGGGTTGGAATAAGAAATATGCGATATCAGATTAAGGCACAGCCTCACAATTTTGAAGTTTTGCTCACTCGTCTATCCATTGTTCCCAGAGTCCACATCCTACAGAGATTGCTCAAACGAATTGGTGACTCAGCTCGAGGACACATCGGAAATATTGAGGGGGTCAGAAAGAAGGGAGTAAATGCCCACCTGATCGCTTGGAGCAAGGACATGCTGGAAAGCAGTGGTCTTCAGAACTGGGAGGAGAGACTCTCTGTCAGACTGACAAGGGGTTGTCCCTACTCTCCCCCTCAGGTTACTTGTTGCAGATACCCTTCTAGAGTTGTTGAAGGAGAACGACTGCAAAGTCATAGCATACGTAATTGTTTATGCATTAATCTGAAACGGGAGTTAACTTCTCTATACGTCCCAGACAAGCATTTTAATATTTGAAACAAGGCAAGCAACAATTGAATATAACACGCACTGGTAAAGTACTGTTGTTCGCTAGGTTGGATGAGATGAAGGCGTGATGCGCAAATAGAAATTCTCGCCTTACCTGGCACCGAAGTTGTAGAGTTATAGGTACCGGGAAGTAAGATTGACTCGATTTAAGTTGAATTGTCGGCTCAGTTTGAAGTTCTCGACGTCATACGACGCCAAGTTCCAACGAGCATCCATACGTGACCAACTTTATGGAAACGAGGAATATGGGATCCTCGAGACAAAACGTGGTGCACAAAAAGACAGTGGGAGTAGAAAAGAAAAACGGCTATGAAGCGGCAAACGATGAAACAGGAATGAATAAAATAAAGCTGCGTCTTCAAAGTAGAGTGGAGGAGGTGAGGTCCCCCTTCTTCAGGTAAGGTGATGCGCTCTGCTCTTGTCTTCTCTCAGGCGAGACACTGCACTTCAACCTCAGATAATGAACAGAATGACTCAACTTGCGATAAAGTTGCAACGATTGGGAGTTGAACGAAAGAAAGTAAATAAAAGATCTGATGAAAAGAAATAGTTCACTGCTCTGTGTAACCAGTAATAATAACGAGACGAAAATTTGTGAGTGTGAATGCCAACCGGGGGTTCTATGGCAATCCACATAAAACCAGCCGTCCTATTCACCAGGAAACGCTACCTAACAATGTGAGAACACTGTTTGAGAGAAAGGTGGTGACAATCTGACAGGAGGTAAAATACTAGATAGGAAGACCTGGGCCACCACATGTGAGAACAATTCAATGGGCACACAAATCCATGATTTGGACAGTCCAGAAGATGCTTGTTGGGAAGACTGCACCAGAGGATGGTATGTGGCTTATTCATACGACACTGATCATAAGGTACCGCCTGGCCAAGTCAAGTGTAAAGTTACGAAGCAGGGCAGGAGTCAGCGAAGCATGTACCATGTACTTGTGAGGGGCTGGCTGCAGCTAGGATGAACCTCAAGGCTGCCTTGTGTTACAATAGTGACCCCATTCCACATTATTCGTGGGTTTTCTCGGTTCCCCCAGCGAAAAAAAAAATCGCTTCGGAGTGTTGGCGCCATTTGACCAACGACTCCGGTACCTAATACAAGCCCAAGAATGAAAGGTGCACAGTCCCACGCTCTGATGGTGGAAATGGATCTATACATTTGATACATAACAGGGAAATAATAAGGATTGAATACCATGAGCATCAAACAGTGTTGTATTTCAATTGTTATAAGCACTCAGCAGCGACAAGCAGTGCCACAGAACGATTCAATCAATAACCGCCTGTCTGACACTAATATTATTGTCTATTACCAGCACATCAAATGCGACCTACCAGACGTTCCAATTACACTTATGTAACACATTCCGAGGACTAACTGACTAATTAAGCGTCTTGATTTCTTCAAACACATAAATGTGTCTGCGATAATAAGTCTGTGCGATAGCTGCAACTATCATGAATCTGCCTAACGACCCCATAGACTAACACGGAGCTGATCTGGTAACACGACTGACTGATAGAATTGAAATCATCGTAGTTTGTCTCAATCTCTTCCGAATTGGTGAGTCTCAATGGGTTTATCGATGCGATGGAGTTGCTCGGCGACGTTGAAATAAGCCAAATACTCGACGGTGTCGGGAGTCGTGTCGTAGTGATAATGGCCGGCTTCGCCGTGTTTGCTGAAGCTGTGGAAGTGTTGAACTCGCAAGTCGAAGTCCTGGAAAATAAACGTGAGCGATTTAATTTAGGAAGCAGTAAGTCTTCTAGCAGCTCTAGGATAACACGTTCAATGGGGGTAGACATCTTTGACATCTTCTCCTATTATTCCCTCGTTCTAGTGCACCACTGAGGGCCAAATCAAAAGAAGAGGCCGACCAGACACAAGAGGCCGACCAGACACAAGAAACAACTTGCAACGCATTAAATCACAACTCAACTATTCTGCACTGTCTGCCACGTACTTACAGGAACGTCGTTGGAAATCAGGGTGCCGACGGCAACAAGCGGAGCTGACATATTGCGGAATACGAGCCACGAATTCAATTCTTCTTCGGTGGTGATGGGAGTTTTGCTGAAGTCCCTCATGACGTGCTGTTTAGCTTTTCCTTCTTTCAGGAGGAAGGCCCCGCCCAAACCTGACATCAGGAAACAGTACGTTACCCTAATTATATTACTGTAATGTCCAGGAAACATTGAATACTGGCAGTGCGCATTTGGGAGAGAGCAGCGTAACAAAAAAAAATTACAGTAGTATCCATTAGCGGGATAGGCAGAGCCTAGCCGACTTACGAAGTTAGGAATGAAACAAAGGCATCTTGAGCAGTTGGTCTCTTCTGAACAGTTGGTCCTCCGCTAGGTCGAAATATGCTGCGGGCTGATAAGTATTAAAGGAATAAAAGTAGTGCTGCCGGTCGTCAATATTTCCCTTTCATCACCACTCGATCTACCTTCCTAAATGGAAGTTGATTGTGCGAACATACATTAAAAGGCGCAACCTCTATTAATAAAGAATCAATATTTCTCGATTTCTGAGCGAATTACTGGTTGTGGGGGGTTAGGGGAGCTCCGACTTGGCCATTACTTGTCAATTCAATCTCATCTCCACCCAGTCCCTGATGGAGGGCAAATGAAGAGGCGGACTTGTAAGGGCATAATATACACTTATTTTCACGTCCATAACGTACTGTGGGATCCCTTCTTTGAAGTTTGGACTACACCGCACATGTCTGGAAGGTTGGGGGATAAAATTCTCCTGTCCTTGACCGTAAAAACTGATATTAAACGGCTTAAAGTACACAAAACCAACATAAACAACTTATTGCTGATACAATACGGCATCGACTGTGCATTGAAGAACTCATAATGAGCGAAAGAAAGTTCTGAGGGTCTGCAGCCTTCAGAATGAGGAGGGGGAAAACCTGAGTTTGAGCGGGTGGCTGATAGAGTTTGTCCTGCTCATCAAAATCCGCGCCAGTTGATAGTGGATGAATGGGAAGCGAGATGACATCCTCAAAAAGAGGACGCGACACGCATGAGTTTTTCCTCACATACATGAATGCCTTAGGTGAACATGAGTTGAGACGAGTGGATGAGCCAGTTCCTTACAGGACATGGAAATGTGGCAGCTCCACTTCTTTTCTCTCAATGACTCTCCGTCCTGCTCGCCCAGTGCATAGGAAACAAGAAACCACATGTTGCTCCAACTATAGTTCTTAAAACAGTGAGCGACAGTTGGAATAGCAGCCAAACATTTCAGCTCTGAGAGCTTTACTACGCAACCTTATAACTGTTTTGTCCAATTTGCGGAGGTCATGACAAAAAAAAGTGGCCACAGTTGACTTCTCCCTTTATAACTTGCTATCCAAGTAAACAATTAGATAAATAAGAAAACGTACTACAGGAGAGGTGTATTTACTGTTGCGAATGATACGCCTGTTATGTGCTTGAGGGGATTTGTAAAGGGATATGAGGTGATGGGTTCCATAATGAGTGAAATGAATTACTCGACGTCCTCAAAAAACAAATTGCACAAATGGTATTGGATGAAAAAATAAAATTGGCAGGGCAAATGGCAATAAAGAAATAAGAACAACGAGAGTGTCAATTAATGCTACGCATCGGAAACAAGAAAGGCACGTCACGAAATAGATTTATTCCAACATCAGAAAAATGGAAGCTGTTGTCTCTCCATAGAAACACAACTACAGAACGCATCTGACAACAGCTGTCTTATAATAAAGATTGGGCTTGCCTTCCCAATAGATAGTTGATGTTAGCGATATCGCATTAAGTGAGGAGGGGAGTAAGTACGATATCAATCGAACACAATTGGACACTAGAGTTTTATTCGCAATTACATTCGAGGAAGTTTTACCACAACAAACAGGGAACTGGGTGGGTGCGAACGAGGGCGACAGGTCGACGAGGGAACTGCTTGGTAGCAAATTTTTGAGCGAATCGGGGGGGATTTGAGGTGCCCAGTCAGCACAAATGCCCCAGACGAGCCTCAGCTGAATGGAAGAGTTTGGTTCGTCCCGGTAAAGTCCAATAAGTTACCACTACAATGGCAGTTAAATAGCGGTCACACAGTAATTAGGAACGTTTCTCGGAATTCTTAATCTGTAGGCTTAAACGTTCCCAAAAACATCTTATCAATAATCTATGTATTGGTAACTAAATGAAGGTCGAGGCATAATTAGGAGCAACCCAATCAAATCCTGAACCTTTAGCTCTATCCGTTTCTACATTGAACGTTGGCTAAGTTTGCCAAGGCCTGAATGAGCAATAGATTTTAAAGTTATTGAAGTGAACATACCTGTTTGGTGGGCCCATTGTCTATAGCTGGTGACTTACTGTGGGTGAGCAGTTTTGATGTAAAGACATTATCGTCTGGCTGTTACGTCAGTTAGTTGGTCGCAACCTTTATATAAGAAGAGAAAGGTGAATGGAATGGTGTTGCATCGTGATGGGAGAGGTGGAGGAGGGGGGAGAGGTTTGAGGTCTTAGATAGTCTGTTGACGTCGATTCCAAGTCTTTTTTATATAGGGTGGTCTGGAAATCCGTCAGTTGGTTGTTTCTGTTTGTGTAGTGTAAATATGGTGTCACATTATGTGCTGGTCTGTCCTTATATGACTACGACCAACTTACTGACTTAACAATATCACGATGATGTCTTTACATTGAAAGCGCTTGCCCACAGTATCTCACCAGGCAGAGAATGCGGACTCGTACCTAACAGGTACGTTAACTTTAGTAATTAAGCAATTTACTCGGGGTGAGTGCTTTCGATGTGAAGACATCATCGTCTGGCTGTTAAGTCAGTTGGTCGTGGCCTTTATATACGAAGAGAAAGGTAAACAGGATGATGGCGCATCAGCAAAGGGGGGGGGGACGAAGGAAGGAGGTCATGCACCTCTGGGGAAACCCGTTAGATGTGAAGGGAAAGGAATGTGATTGCTGTCCGTCTTAAATAGTCTGTCGATCCTAAGTCTTTTTTGTATGGGGTGGTATGTAAATTCGTCAGTAGGTTGTTTTCGTTTGTGTAGTGTTTTGAGTGGTGTGAATATGGTGTCGCATTTTGTGTTGATTTGTTTGTGTTTTTTTTCCTATCTGTCCTACGCAAGCGTTTTTACAAGTACAAGTTATTTTATATACCCCCCGTTTGGTCTAGTGGGTCTGTCTTTTCAGTCTTTGCAGTTAGTTTGGTTCTAAGTGTGTTGTCCGTACGTAATGCAATTTGTATGCCTTACTTTCGGAGGATGTTAGTTATTCCGTATATTTTGGGTACTGTGTACATAAATGTGCAGCGTCTTGTCAAAGTCTGTGTATTTTGGATC
Source organism: Pachypeltis micranthus (assembly GCA_020466155.1). NCBI lineage: Eukaryota > Metazoa > Arthropoda > Insecta > Hemiptera > Miridae > Pachypeltis > Pachypeltis micranthus. The sequence continues at coordinate 50,990,539 of CM035769.1, forward strand.
TTCTTTTTTGGAGGCATATTGTCTTAATAATTTGTTTATTGTTTTTTTGGAGTAACCGTTATTCTCTGCGATAGTATTGATAGTATCAAGTTCTTTTTTGTAATTTTGTTCGGGGATTGTCTTGGGATAGTGTTTATTCTCCGTATCATCAGCCAGAGAATGTGAACCCACCAAACAGGTACGTTAACTTTAGCAACAGATTTGCTTAGTTGCTAAAGCGTTAAAAATTGTTTAATTCACGCAGGGTGTGACGAGAAAAAAAGATGAGAACAGCCACATCGATATCGTGGTTTCGAGTTGTTGGCAACGAGACGTTCGCTTGGTTCTGAATCTCCATGTTGGCTCGGCACAATCGCTTGCCCAAGTGACCCTTCAAGCGATCAGTTCATTCAGGTTCCATCTCCACTTTCGCATGCCTGACTGTAAGACAATTTCATCTGCCTTCTGGAAAGAACGTATAACTCCATTTCACCACTGGTCCTTCACACTATTATCTGCACTAACAAATGATGAGTTGTTTCTATCTAAGGGGTGCTGTACCCCTGAGAGAAAGAAGAGAAGAAATGTTCTTGTCTCGTGGGTTCATACCTGCGTATTCCCTTTTTAATTCTTTCGATTTTCGTTTTTTTTTCGCTTACGCAGCACAAGGGATGAGGAAAGTAGTGCGATTTTGTATTCGTTTCATTCAGTTGATTTTCAATATAAAATACCATCTATCTTTACAACTGCTCAATCCAACACCTGGGTAGTCATTAGGGACGTTTCGGTTTGGGTAGTAGTGATGGGATTATATGGGATCAATTAAGCTATTGGAGTTATTACGACTATTACTCCGCCGGCCCTGTAAGACTCACATGGTACTGTTACCCCTGTCACCTCTGCTCTGGTTATTTCAGTAACTTCATCTTTATTGATGAGACCAACACAACTGCCAACTGTCGCATTTCTAGACACTCAACACAATTTCGCCCCATTACACACATCAATAAAAAATAAAATTACAACCTCAATACTGACCAACATGTTTGTTAGGGAATCCAGCAGCCAACGCGGTTCGAATGGCAGTGATAAAATCCTTAGGGCCAGTTCTTTTTTGGCAGTGGATTTTCAAAACCTGAGAATAAAATGTCGCACTTGTTAAATTGAGAATTAAACGCAACTCGGTTGTACAAGGAGACAACTTTTTAATGAAAATTGAAGATTAATTCGTTCACTGGTTATTTGTAAGTTTCAGAAATCTGCACCAGGCGCTGCTCGAGGTCTTCATTCAAAGGGAGTTCATTCACTAGCCCCCGTCAGCCACTATTGGTATCAACTGGTACCCGTTGCAAGGGAGGTTCCAAGAAGGAGGACCTGAACGAACTGACTTGTGACATAACGAAAAAGTTTGTGTGGTATGGACTCTCAGTGTAGAGCAAGACATCGTTAACACACGAGAATTACACGCTGTAATGCACATGCCTCATGGTGCTCACTATGGTGGCAGGAAACAGTCATGTGTCTACATAGCAGATCTCTCTGGAGTAGGCAAGCGCCAAGTCAATTTATCCCAACAACTACCGAGCACACTACGAGCTTTTACAGTATGTAACGAGTGTGTACCACAAATGCAGACAGAATCTTCCATTCAGCCATGTTTTATGCGAGCATCAATATATCAAATATAACAGCGTCCAAAAAAATATCTTAAACACGACATAAAAAGATTAGCCTTTAGCTTACTTTGCCGGATTTGCCCTGAGAAGCGTAGAGGTTGCCCATAAGAGCAAACTTGGGTTGTGAATTGGGTAAATTGATGACTTCCAGAGCTTCTTCAGGAGGGCTGTTGACTTTTCCAACGTAGGAGCAGTTGTTGACTTTATCACCGTCAACGAGAATGTTGACAATTCCCTAAACAAAAATGAATACTCACAACATATTACGGTTCAAACACACATGCAGGAAAAGCAAAGAAAACCCGTACAGGGGGGGCTTTCCTCCTGTAACCCTCTTGGTTTCTGATCACAAGTTAACACGCTGACATGTGAGAAAGGGTGCTACAGCATTTCAGCACTTTTCTTGCGACGATCAACAGAGCTGTTATCAGCAGCAACCCTTTCGTGGGCACCACGAATTAGAAAATCGTTATCAGATTATTCTCATCGCGAGACCTCGTGCATGAACCTACCTCTTTACACCAGAACCATCTTTTTCTGTCATCACACTCACTATCCGTAGTCTAACCACCTTTCAGACTTCCACTAGGGAAGACACCGGAGCGAGTATCAACAATCTGAGCCCTCTCTTCAAATTCTCTCTAACAACGGATAAACGCTGACAGTTTCCATCAATTTGCAGTTTACGCCACAAATACCAGTTTATTTATTGTTTGCATGCTCCTACCTCTTTCATGACCCCCACACCCAACCACTTACCAGTAAATTTGTAAAAGTTATCTGTTGCTCTTATATTGGGTTATTAAATTCACATAGTCCACCAGTTCTCAGAACCAAGAAATCATAGTGTCAAGTTGGGAAGTTGTGCGGGGTTTTAGCCAAACGTCAAATGGCTGGCCCAGGACCGTCTACATGTGGGATTGGCCATACACAAGGGGAGCTTAGAAGGTTTCCCGCCAAATAAGAGCCAACTATTTCCACGCCAGGAATTTGTAAGATGTCAATCCAAATTGACGTTGCCAAATGAAACCAACAGATCCTCACTAATGACAACAGCAGGTCCCCTATTGTGACACTGATGAGTTGGGAGGTGACCACTGCAGTCACTCTATCCAATGAAACTAAGTTCAGGTCTCAAAATTCAGTGAGAAGGTATGGTTGAAACGAACTTACCAAAATGCTGGAACATTATCAACAGTCGAATTCCAATTACTTTCACTTTGCCAGACTATACGACAACCTACTTGCCAGTTACATTAAGGCTAGCAAGGAACACAATTAAAAACAACTAACCTCGCCATTCACCCCAATGTAGGGCCAAGGTCCAGCTCCAGCCCCCATTAATAAAGCAGGCTTGAGGTTCAGCACTTTAGATACTGCTTTTAGATCGTAGAGCTTGTCTCTCTTGACGAGAGGAAGCAAATACGGGGGCCCGCCAATGTCAACGAGAGAAGTTGAGCCGCTTAGTCCTGAAACAAACAGTTAATCTTGAAGTGACATTGTGTTTCGATGCAGAAATCGTCTTTCACATTGTGAAACATTAAGTCAAGTGTTACACAGAATCAATGATTTCGCAGAGGAGAAGCATAAGAAGAGAGAAGTTCTGCCATCCAATAAGTGAGTATGTGTGGTGTGCAAGTTGTTATTCTGAAATCTCGTCAATATTTCTCATTCTGTCAGTTTCACCCACATCCTGTTGCAACTAGGACCTCTCACCCTGGTTCTAGTCATCTTGCGCCGTTAATCAGGTACATTTCTAGGTTGGAGTCCTGCTGCACCTCTTCCTACTCATTCCCTATGGCCCTGCCAGTGCTCCTCCTTGGCAATATAGTAGCAAACAATGATAAAACACAATAAAGTAATAGATTACCTTTTCCTGCAAGGAAGAACGGCTCTTGAGTCATGTCTGGGCATTCCACCACCTCAACGATGACGGAGTTGAAATTTGATTTCAATTCCTTCTTGAGAACTGAAATGGAGGAACTCGTATCATTTGTATCCCGTTAGCAGGAAAGTGAGTACAATGAAAATTCACCAAAGAAAGGTCTAAATTTGATCATTGCAAATCAAGAAAATGCACTTTACAGAGCATAATCGATCAATGAAAACTGAGATTCCTTCCAGTAGTTTGCTGCCGAAAATAAACATGAGTTAAGCCAAACGTGTCGACATTATCAATATTTTCTGTAAAACTTAGCTCAGTTCGTGAACATAGAAAACCCTGTAGAAACAGTGCACTTATTTTCCAATTTCTATTTTCTTACAGAATGGATTTCAACTACTACACAACAGGTATTTTACGCTCTATAGGAAACCACTCTATCCGCCGTACTATGAACTATAACACAACAGAAAACACGTGCTAAGATTTAAGCACATGGACAGTATTTGTACATTTTCCTCGAGGAATCAAACCCGATACAATTTTGAACTTGATGAGGGGGAAATAAGAGAATCCTTCATGAAACGTGTAAAATAATTTGAGTTAGCGTCCGCGCAACAAGACTCAATGTCGTTAGTAAATCAATGAGGTTGAGTTCGTACATTGAATATTCAAAACCGAACCAGAAACGAGTTTTATGTTCCTGTGCAGCCTCCCGACTGAAAAGAATTATCAGCACAACGAAACCTCAAGGTGAGATTACACGAAATGAGAGAGATTCAGAGAGTTGAGTGAAAAGGCACACGGAACAGGAAACGCTGTCACCAGATTTGGCGTGATAAATGAGAAAGCGATAAGTGAGTCTGCTCGACCTCGAAATAAAAAAAAATTACGAACTCGTCGGTTAACCAGACTGATTGTCATTTAGGTAAGCGAACGTATCAAGAAATTGGGGTTCGTGCGTTTTACAACTTAGTGCACAACTCTGCGCGTTAAAACCCATACAAATTAGACTTATTAACGAAAATAGGTGGTTGACTACGAAATTATTAAAAGGTACATTTTCGTAAGTGTGAACCTTCGCACGCACACACACTTCTTAAATGACTAAAATACTGCAACCTTAATAACACAACACACACAAATACATCAAAATATGCAGCTTAATTTAGGTTAAACTATTTTTCACTTGATTTTTGCAAATTAAGGGTACCCGGTTTTTTTTTCAAGCATTTCGAAGCTTTTTGTGACCTAATAATGTAAACTGCAGCTGAGTTCTCTTCCTGAGTTTAATTAAGGAAGTTTGATCACAAATGAATACTTTCTTGCCGATACATTTCTTGTTTAGTGTCAACGTACCTCTTTGTAACAGTTTTTATTGTTCTTTATGAATCCAGTAACTCCTTGCTTAAACCCATGCTTCCTACTTAAACTTAATGGTCCCAATCAATTCAACCTACTGACTATTCTGAATTGTATTCAGGGTAAAGTATCATTTTCATATTCCCTCAATTTGCACATATGCAACTAAACTATGAACACAAATTGAGGATATGAAATGCTATAAAGAAATAAGAAGTTAAAAGGTGTAACTCCTATGTATTGTACGTCAAAACCAATTAAAAATGTTCCTCGATAGCAATGTAGGTCAATTGCCACAACGATCTAGATAGCACGTTTAAAACCAATATTTTCTCAGTAGCTAATTGGTAGATCGTAGCTATGAGTTCATAATATTTTTGGCAAATATTCTGGCTGTTGTCGCAACTACCAGATTCACCCAATACTCCAAACTGCGTCAGAAATGAGTTTGTACTTGTGCAGCCACTCGACTCGAGAGAATTATCGATACAGCAAAACTTCAACACGAGATTACTCGAAATATGAAATGATAGAGATATAGATAATTGAGTGCGAATCCACTTGTTAGTAAAAATACCGCGACCACCTGACAGGGATTTGTTGAAGGCGAATTCTTAACATAAAAAGAAGGGTAAATACGAGATTTCGTTATTTTGTTGTTATAAATAGGATCTCTTGACTGGAACATCGCACAACTTTTTCTGTATCGTGGGAACCAGGTCGTTATTTAAATATTTATATATGCAAAAAGCTTTCCAGTATAACACAGCGAGTAACAACAACTTACGAAATCGGAAATTACGTGTACATTGCACTCGGTTCTTGCAAATCATTAAGCAGTGAATGGAATTTCTACTCGATGATTGGAAACGTGAAGTTCGAATCTTCCAGCGTTTGTACTTGATGAACGGCCCAATACCTACTGGTTGAAAGGTTCTCGTCATGCGAATTACTATCGTTGTTTGGAAGAAAATGACCTTTGAGCCCAGTAAAACTCTATAAATCATCACAAACGGATGATTGCGTCCAAAATTCGTGCATGTAAATTATGTTTATGTGGTTGTATCTCCATTTTATATAATTTAATTTGTTAGATGGTTTGATTTGAAGGCCAAGTTGGAAGAGATAATTTCACTAAGCTACAATTTACGTCTTACTTACACAGGCGTTGCAGATATACTTTTCTATTCCCACGCTGGTTTTGCCACATCATGCTACAAAGAAGCGAGAAGGAAAGAAACCGCTACACCGGAAAATGTCAAGGACAAGTACTTCCTTTTTTGAACAAAAAAAAAACCCGCTCATTCACAGGTATGGAGGTAAGTCGAGCGGGGCAAAGCCAGCTACGCACCCAAAATTTGAAAAATAATGCAAGGTTTAGAAGTCGTTTAGAGGCCGGTTGCGTATGAAGATTTGCCTGGGCTTATAAAAAGGGGCTGAGTATCATTTCCTAGCCTCTGGAAAACCCAAGATCTTGTGTCTTGTTCGCTTATTTCCAGAAGTTTGTAGACTAATATATTTACATAAGTATTTCACAAATTGCAGCTAGTTTTAAGTTAGAGAAAGATTTGTGGTTTGCTACAAAAGTTACTATTAATTTTCACTAAGCAGAATATTATTATTCATAACTTAGATTTGGGATAGCGTAAATGTATAAGTTAATATTATAAGGTAACCACGGCTGGCATTAAAACACAACTTGGCGTTCTATGAACAGCTCACAAATGATATCTAACAACTACTGAAGAAGGAATCTGAAGTATATTCGTACGTACTTTCCACATTCATGTGTGTACCGTACTGCAACCTATCATGGACCACCTAAAAACTAATCCAAACATAACGAACGTGAATTTTAACAAGAAGTTTATATGGACGGATAGCAAAGAGAAAATGTAGGAGTTTTTAAATCCAATAAACGAATATTTACCATCTCGAACATCCTCAAGGGAGGGGACGTCAAGGTTCGTTGAGATTATATTTTCTTCGAGAGCCATTGTGCACTGCAACAAAAACGTCAAAAGCATTTTATTTTTTAAATAGTTCATCATCTACATTATCAAGAACTGAAAGTTGTATAAAACGGCTCTGTGTTTTTTAAATAAATGATGACAAATTTGGAAGGTACACTAAATGGCAGTGATTAAAACCCGGTCCTGTAGAAAATCGTCTTTTTTGGCGATCTACTTAATGCTACTTTTCAACATTTTTCTTCCTTTTAGAACGGGTGAAGGTAAATGACAGTGAAACAAGGTCGTTATAGTGGAGTCAAAATGAAATGCGATTTGTTTAAAACTGATTGTAGAATTTCGCACACGAAGTTTGACTGGTTGGTTTCGGGATCCCCTGTTTACATCCCTGAGTTAGCCAGCAGGTAAATAAAATCAACATGTAAAGGCAGAATAAAGTGGAGGTTTAAGGAAAGTTACGTGATGCTTCTCACTCGATGATTTTAAACGAAAGACGTTCGACGATTTGGAAAATATAGACAGAAGCGTTCACTCCGCACCGAATTTTTGGGATTTTGATTTGCCAACTCCACTTGTTGAATAGTTTTACTTTCTGTCAGTAGAAGCAAACTTCTACTCAAGGTTGACTTTATTATCTAAATTTCCGCAAACTTTAAAATCAAAAGACCAATAAAGTCGTCAGGTTGAAGGTCGTCGTTACGAGACAGCGACACATCGTAACGGCAGCAATTGAGGAACAGGACGAGAACTTACCTTAACGACGGTCGAAAGGCGGCTGAAAGAAAGCCGATCGCTCGTCGGAAAAAAGGAAACGGCCAGGAGTGGGGGACAGGTGAAGTGGAGAGAGGAAAGGAGCTAGAGGAAGGACGAACTATTACGCAATCGGCTCCACTCCTCCCATTTATTATCGCCGACCATTTTCGTATAATTTGTTCGAAATCTATTCGCGTTATCTCATCACCTTCTCAAAAACAACAGCTACTTATCTTCGAGAAGATAAACAGCTGCCAAGCCACAACCCTTTGGACTAACAGCTCGAGTTAATATTGCTAAGCACTTTAAAACGATGTGCGTAAACACTGGAGCACTCAATTAGATGAAAATTGAAAGAGCTGAATAACTAAATTGACCTAAAAACCAGAGTCTTTTGAATGAGCGCCTGTTTTGAAGCATTCGCTTCACCGGCTGAAGTTGTTTGAGTATCTCCAGTCAAAATATTTTGCTCGAGATATAAATATGCCAGTTTTTATCATTAAAGCCTGCCACAAAGCACACTCGGCCTTCCGGACATTGAATAGCGGCGTCGTGTTATTTTTTGGTTCCATATCATAGGGTTATTCATTTCCATTTTATATCCCCTAAGTAACTCGAGGATGTTCTCGACACTCAATCGAAGTGCTGCAGTCGAGGCCCACACGAACCATTCTCGGCGTAAAACGTCTCAGAACCTAAATTAGTTTAAAATACGATTTTGTAGTGCGACAATCGCAATGATTTTCTAATCATACTGACTCCAACTGTCTCAATGGAATGTCAATAACTTGGAGGGGTAAAGAGGGGGAGGGGGGAGAAGGAGAGAGGGAGTAAGGGAGAGAAAGAAAACTGAGAATTGACTGTCATTCGCGAGTGCTGGTAGATGACTGACTTGGATGGAGCTGTCTGTTGAAGAGAGAAAAGTAAAAAGAGGTGTAGGAAAAGGATAGTTTATGGATATCCAGGAAAGGGGACGATCCATAGTCACTTGGAAATAACTGTGGAGCGGGACTTACCACACGTACAAACAACAGGGGTCGGTGTTCGGGGAAACCATGACTTAAGGTCAAGCTCGGACGTTCACAGACCAAAAAAACCAGCTAATTCGGCCTGCCAAACAGTCACTATTGGACGCCAAAGTAAGGGTTTGAGTAAAATCGGGCCATAATTAATTATAGTTATCGCAGTGATCGAAACAGTACTGTTTTCACGATTTTCATGACATATTTTGTATTGTGAGCTCCAAATGATATAAGAATACTATAAAATTTTCATCTGAGGGGAAATGACGAGAGGAGCACAATAAATCATCAAAAATGTTTAGGAAAAGCGATTTAAGTCTAGTTCTTTCCTTAGAAATCCCACTCATATAATACCAGCATTTTTAAAAATCTGAGTGGTAGTCCAATCAACACCCGATACAATAGGCATTGAGTAATGGTCATAAGATAGACGAGGGCAACCTCAGAAATTTCGAAATTCAAACACGTCATTTTTTGGCTAGGGTTATCCACAGCCCCCCTCCCCCCTTCCCACCATAATTGCAGAACTGTGAATACAAATCGATCCAAAACATGATATCAACATTACCATCAACGTGAATGATGGTTTTAAAATGATGGTCGTGGCATAAGTAGCAGCAGGCCAATAAGTTGCACTGGAACGAATCAAACTCTTCAATTTAGTGAAGGTTCGTCCGGGAATTTATGCTAACTATGCATCTCATACTCGAAACTTCAGCGCCAGCAGTTCCCCCGTATGTGGTGGCAAAACTAGTCTGAGTTCCAATAGCATTTGGTCAACACCCCTCCACACTTGGTGCTAATCGTAACAAAGTTCTGCAACTTTAAAGCGCTACCACTTTCTAAGTAAAACGAGAAGTCACGTTCGAACAAGTTCACACCTACTGAATGAAAAACCTATTTCTGGAGCGACCAAAACTCGCTGAATGCACATGGGGCTGAGGAAAGTTGTGAGATGCGCCGTTTTCATTGGGTCAGAGCTGACGTGAACTGGAACACGATCAGGGAGAGGTCCAGATAACAGTTTTCATCTGCAGGGACCTCAGAGTGGTGAACCAATGGGGGGACCTGAAGAATTAATTGGACACTGAAATTGTTACGCACATACCTTAGCGAATGAAGTAAGAAGGAAACTTATGTTGTCGGTTGAGACATATTTCGAGATTTATTCGAATCTTAACGTTTCATAGGTGTCAATTTGGACTACCAACAACTTACAATTATATGATGGGGGGTTGGTTGGTTACATCTAGCGGGATATCATCCAACCGCAAAAAATTGCAACCCTCACGTGTGGCAATTCCACCTGTGAATGAGAGCGGTTTCTGTGTGCCAGAAGAGCCAAATCATCTCAACTTGGATATCAAACCCTGAAGACCATAGGACGCCAAAATAAGGGTTTGAGCAACATCGGTTTACAATTAACTAGTTATCATAGCGATCAAGTATCAAATCGACGAAAATCTATTTTAGTGTATTTTTTTCCATACAAATCCCGCCTGAACAGCGTTCTCAAACAAATCGTGTTGGCTGTCCAATAACTTAAATACACAACGGTTTAATTATGGTTATAAAATGATTAGGGACGTCCAAAGCAATTCCGAAATTCGACGTATTGTGGTTTCATTGACTAAATTCTTTTTGAGTTTTCCTTATAATTCTGGAACTATAAATACACACACAAAATGAAGATCGTGACATAAATAGGGGCAACCCACTAAATTCTGGAACCTTCAGCATTATCAGTTTCCATACGGATCATTGGGCTGAGTTCTACCATGTTTATTAAAAACCCTGCAAATTATTACACAACGGTTTATTATTCTCATGAACAGACCCATCCCATTCGATTCAGCATCGAAAAATACTAGTAAACCATACAAAACATGACCAGACTACAATGGAACTACGAAAACTAAATATTCCCCCGGCGCCAGGCGCCTGTAGGCAATTGGCACGTTGCAAGTCGAGCAGGCGGGTGGTTTTGATGAGACGGGAGGGAGGGAGTACTAATGATAAAACGTTTACATCCGCTGTAGTTCCCACTAGTTCTTTCAATTAGTTGACTTTGGCTCACTATAATTACTGTAATTTCACTATACGCAGTTGTACACGTCTGATACTCATTCCATTCGACGCAGGATGTAAAAATACCGTGAAAACGATACGAAACACGGCGTATTCGCGATTATACTGCGTTTTGTAAGTTTTTTGAACCATGTTTTGTCCATAACAACCATGGGCTTCGCCCGATCGGATTGCCGAGATGGTGGGCACAACTAGATACCAAATGGGATTTGTGTGCGAATGAACGGGGTTTTTAGACCACGTTAAAGGCACAAAATGGCCCGGACGGCGGACGGACATTACAGATTTGGAATCTCCATGTCTTGAAACGTAAAGTATCAAATTTTGAGGAGGGGTTGCAAAAAATGTTTCCTGGCCGAAAACATAGGGTTATTATTCAGAATGAATAATAAACCAAAATGAGCATAAAACAGAATGGATTATTTGATAGAGAACAAAAATCGCTGAAAGTTGCTTGGGCTGAGGGAAGTTGTGAGACGTCGAACCAGATAACATTTTTTTATTGCAACCAAACGAGATAAAACGCTGCAAATGACTACCAAACGGTCACAAAACGGCCGCCTGCCTGGCAATTTGATCAAACGAAACGAATGGCTGTTGAGAGCAAAAAAATTGTCTAAAAAATTAGTCAAAACGAAATGTTAGCAGTTTCATTTAAGTCGCGTTTAGCACAGTTTCCTAGGTATTTTGCGATGGTGATTCTAATAAGACTGAGTCAAGTGAAATCACAGTAAATATATTGAGGTGAATTCTACAACTTGAAAGAACTTGCGGGAAAATGTAGCACGCTTGTAGTTAACTTTTCTCCCCAGCCTGCGCTCACTTCCTCTCACTGCCTCCTGCATCACTTCAACTACCCGTCAGTTCGACTCGTTGCATCTCGTCAATTGCGTAGGGTCGCTAGAAAGTCAATTTTCAATGTTCCGGTCTAGTGGTCACGTTTCGTATCATTTGCTAGTATTTTTTGATGCCCAATTGAATGGGAAGGGTCTGGGAAGTGCTCTACAAACATTGTCGTTTGCATATGAGCTGTCCTTTTCTGGATATACCCGTGTTATATTCTTAATATTTTCGATGGACTGAATGTGATAGCTCCTAATCATGCTGTGCAAAAGAATAATAAACTATCGTGTAGTCATTTGCAGCGTTTGTGGCTAATTTTGTCAAACTATTATTTGCCAGTAACGGCCATGGGTTTCTTGTGCTCAGATTGCCGAGTACGCAGGCGCAACTAAATCCCAAATGGATTATTTGATGGGGGTTGTAACAAAAAAATGAATAATAAACTTGAAGCAGCATTGGCAGTTTGACCCCTGCTTGAGATATCTTCATTTCTGCACTCTGTATCTGTTCCGAAATTGGATGAAGGGGGAGTTTTTTTAAGCACAGAGTTTGATGGAGCCTCTGCAGGGATCATCCTGGATAGAACACGGGAGAAGCTCAATAAATCGAAAAATTAAATTGAAAACTCAACTCCAACCAAAAGAAAGATGCGCACACAGCTAAAGTGAAAATCATACGTCGCAGATCAGTCCAAAGTCATCCCACCGGGATTTGTTGTTTGACACAAACAGCTATGATATCAAAAGAACTTTTTCTTTCGACAAGCCGCAGAGAAAATGGTTAAATTCGCTTCAAAGTGTCGAGGTGATGAGTTACAATATCTCGAAAATTCAACCTTTTGGGAACACCGCTTTAATGATTGGGATCACGCGTGGAGTGCCTTTGACAATATATTAAGACATAAGATCCTGACTACTATCTTCGAGAGCATATACTTACACGCTGGCTATAACGGGGGTGGCGTTTGTATGGGAAACCACCCTAAATTCGGGAAAATGAATACATACGAGAACTATTTCCATGTCAAAATATCCTGCCAGACACAGATTCGACACCGTCAACCGGTGAGGGGGGGGGGGGAGAGGGAGAGAGACAAAGAGAAACAGTTCTTGGCTGAGTGATGAAAATGTGTTGAATCTGCACGAGACTGTTGCGGAGTGCGTCACAGCAGATTGCAGTTCGGCAGTTTTGGTTTGTAATTCATTCTTAATAATACACCTATGACGAAATTTATCGTCTCTCCCTGCGCTCATTTCCCTCGCTGCCTTTAGTTTTCAACTGCCCATTAGTTTCTAGCAACGCCAAGTCAATTTTCGTTGTTCCATTGTGGTCAGGTCATGTTTCGTATCGTTTACCACTATTTTTCAATGCTGAATCGAATGGAATGGGTCTCGGAAGTGTGAGACCGCGTCAAGCTGGATAACCAGGTAATTATCGGAAATAGTGATTGAAACATGCTAAATAGGATATGTCTCAATCATGTTGAGCAAGAGCACCGTTGCATAATAATTTGTAGCGTTCTTAATTAGGGGATAACTCTTCGGTGTTCGATGAGCATTTCAGTCTGGTTACGAGACAACGAACCACTACGCCCGCCTTGTGAAAACTGTTTCTACCATTCGCAGTTATTTCGTATTTGAGAGGATCACTACGTTCTTTCAAATCCTAAATCAGAGTTACAAATCCGTTAATAAATACGGTCCTAATGTTTGGCCAGTTGTTTTCAGGAGGCTTTGCACAGCCCTCAACAATTACAATTACAATTATACCAATCAGTTGTGAGAAGAATTGGCATAGTTCACGTCATAATATGGAGTGGAGGTGGAACACGTATATTATTGTTCTTTCTCAAACCTAATTTCGCTCCAAGAAGCCCCAATAAATTTAACTTATATTTTCTCAATGCTATACACAATTGTTTAGTTTATTATCGTTGACAAGGCTTAAATTTCAAGTAATAGCCAATCTACCAATTGACAAAGTTGTGTTGAATTTCATTTTTGCTCAATATCACACCCTTGAGGAGCGAATTCCACTTCATTTTTAACTGCAGTGAGGATAATTGTTATTTCTGTTTAAACGGAAAACACTAAAGTAGACGTCTAAAGGTGCTTACCAGGTGAAAAGTTGAGGGTGACTCGAATGAGAGCTTTCTGGTTCGAAAGTTGGGTTGTGTGTGAGAAAACGCACCCAGCTCGACACAAATAAGGAAATTTTCGAGAGTGGTGGGAGACAGTTGAAGTGGCAGCTTTGGAGTGAGAAACATGCTAGAGGAATGACAAACTAACACGTAAGCTACTTCACTCCTTCCATTTAATATCGTCTACCGTGTGAATAATTTCAAAAACAACAGCTATTAATCTTCGAGAAGATAAATAGACGCCGATCCACGTGCTTCGCAGACTACTAAATCCCTTCAGACTAAGTGCTCGAGTTAATATTTTGAAGTATTTTATGACGACGTTCGCAAACATTGAAACACTCAATTAGATGAAAACTGAAGGAGCCTAAAAACACTTCCCTCTTAAAATTAGAGCCTCACACAAATTTGCCTGAAGTTAATTTTAATTTGTTGCCGAACGGAAAAATTATCACACCACTTTTCTCACCCTTCCTCGTACTGAACTGCCCGTGGTTACATTTTTTACATGATGCAAATCTTGCAGTACGCATCTATGAGACCTACGCTGAAAAAGCTGTGTGAGCCGATTACACCCCAGCATAGGATAGGGCCTCTTAAGGAACTACAGTATTTCCCCTACAATGTGGAGTTGTACAGTTGATACACCACACGAACCAAGACAGCACACAGAAGAATATCTTTCAAGGTTTTCCTTCTCTTCGAAAGTAGTGAAAAGACCGTCACTACCTAACCAGGTATTCGGGACGCTTCCAAAAACTTCTAGTGGCACTTTGAAATGCCTCGTGATATACTCGTTTCTGTGTAGGAAAACATCTTTCTTCAACCTATCCAAAGACTTTTGATTTCAATGGGATGTACAAATGATCCCTCGTCAGTAGCACGAATAGTCTGTTGAATGTACCTTTCTTAAGGATGGTCTCACGTCTTTGCTGACTGGTCTTCGAGAAGTGGCCAGTCTCTCAATCCGCCAAATGTTAATCACTTCTTTCCATCGTTCTTGCGCATTTGTACTCCGTAGTTATTTTATCACCAGCCCACCCTTCTGTTCTGTAATGGAGGCCCTAAGAGTGCCTTTGGACTCCCAGCTTACCTCCACTGACCGCATCGCTGTGGTTTTTACTTTCCTTGTTTGAAATGTAACCTCCATACACTAAATCCTCTCGTGTCTAATCTCAAGTTATTATCGTACTATTCGCTAGTTCATCAATCAAAAATTTTATTAAGTCTTTCTGTGAGTTTCAATCTACCACACCAGGTGTTGGAAGTGGTTCCAGGTTGGTTCTCAATAAGCAAAGTTAATTCATGGGGCCACCCTCTCACCTACATTCCAAGGGTCTCTTCATGTCCCATCTCTTCTATAACTTTTGACCGTTTTTGTATTTCCAATTGAACTAATTGGCTAAAGGAGAAACAAATACTCAATTATTTCAATAGTAAAAGTGTAGAACTTGGTACGAAGCATCACACAACTTTCTTCGCTCTAAGACTTTCGCCTTATCACCAAAATTCATTGCCCACTTCGGGTCGATTTCCTTCGAAACCTTATCGTGATGCCACTGACCTATTACAGTACTTAACGAGTGCATTAAGCTCTTGGCAGAAGAAGACCATTTGTATAGTTATTCACATGCGAGCAAGTTTACGTCAAATACCTGTTTCATTGCTGCGAGAGCCCTCTTCACTTTACTAGTTTTTCCAATTCCCAGTTTTGGCATCCCTTTCTCAAGGCCTTCGAGGAGCGTGCAGGCTTTGCAGACCTCTTGCGAGGACACGAAACTGCAACGAGAGCACGTTCCGCGAACAGGGAGCTTCACAGAGCCTTGTAAAACCATTTGTTCGCCTGGTAAAGAAAGACAAAAGTCTAATGAATATATTTTAATCCGAATACTTAATCGAATCAAACCATTTTATGGTTTGTCCAAAAGCCTGACAACTTGAAATATCTGGTGAGATGAATAACACAACTTTCAACTGTCCCTCGTGCATCCAGCGTTTTTCACAGTAACTAACCCAATCGATACTTCTTTTTATACCAACTGCAAAGACGTTAACGTGAGGTTCTTTCTGGAAACTTGTAGCGCTTCAAGTTCCGAAATTTATTGGGTTGCTCCTACTTATGTCACGACCTGAATTGAATGATCATTTCATGGGTGAAGGACTGTACACGTGAATTTACTGGGTATGTTTAGGCACTCATGGTAGGGAAGCGCCTTCATTAGTTTTAGTTAAAAGCTCCTGCTTCTGCCAATATAAATAGGAAATATTCATTTTTGTTTAAATTTATTTGTTTTATAGTATCACACCAGATCCGTTTGTTGTGATGTGGCGCTCTTTGTGTGGCTTTGAGGAAGGCGTAATTAGCCACGATCAGCAAACTTTCACAACCCTCCCCACCCTTTTATTCGAAATTTATAAAAGCTTCGAAGTTTCTGCAGGCAGGTAGGTGCTATACTTTCCTTGCTGTGGGACTCAAGAGAGCTCCATTGCCATACTCTTCAGAATCCACCATTGGAGGAAAATCCAGAAGAACTACGTCGTTTGGGACTGGGAAATGCGTCAATTCGAGCAGTGCATCAATTCGTAAGTTCATGGAAGACTCCAATAATTCGTCGTAGGAATCGCAGCAGGCCTGACTTCATTTATTTATATTTCCATTTCCCAGTTTACTTTATCAAGAGAGCGCATTTATTTTTCATTAATTCATATTTTCGTAACTATAGTTAGGAGCAAACCAGGCTTTGATGCTTGTTTCTATGGTTTTTTATCTCCTGTTGCGATATCGCACGGAGTGTGGGAGAGTATGCACATAAATGACCGAAAGTAATTGGAAAGCAGTTTTATTCTCAATTACAGTTCGGAGATTTACAACAACAAGGAACTGATGGGTGCAAACTTGAGTGCGGGTGAAAGAGACAGCTCAACGAGGCAACGGCTGTGTTCAGACTGCTGACACCGAAGTTTTGAGTAAACCGGGAAGTTTGAGATGCTTAGTGAGCACAAATGCCCCGGACGAGCCTTTACTTAATAGAAGAGTTTGGTTCATATCAGTACACTCCTCTCAAAAGGAACCTATTGCACCCATCAAACAGAGAAAGTTCGTATTGTTCTGGAAGTGCAAGGCAATAACTGTGAAAACACTTAGTCAAAGAGACATTCCAGGATTTCAGGGAAATTGAGAATAAGGAGGCGATCACTAACCTGAGTGTATAATGTCCATAATTGCAGAGGGACGTATTTTCTCTAAATCCTTCAAAAACGCCCTGGCGTGCCCCCGGTAAGCGTTAGGAGCGTAAATGCATTCGGTTGAAAAGTACACCAAGCGTTTGAAATAGGCGTACATCACAATTTCCTTCTCGTAACTGTATTTCAAAGGCTTAACTCGCGGTATGCAGCCTTCGCTTTCCTGCAATGAGGAAAAGAAACTGTTTCGATGCTACAGCACTTTGATAAAAAGCTATTTTACAAGAAGGAAGTTCAACTCACGCTTGAAATGGAGGTACAGCGCTGAAGACGAGCAACATCGCCTCTCATAATATTCATCAGGACGGTTTCGGCGATATCATCAGCATTATGACCAGTTGCAAGGCAATCAACGTTCAAAAGTGTCGCTCCTCTGTCTAAAGCCTGGCGCCTGAACACACCACAGAATGTGCAGTTGTTGCGTTTTCCGATCTGGAAAAAAAAAAACTTTCCTGAAGCAAAGGGTAAACGGGGAACTTGATTTGACTTCATTTCGACAACTTTACCTGAGGGACCCTCATTTATGTACAATAAAGCCACCGATAGGCACTGTACATCGCATCCAGTCCGTATTAAATGATTTCTAAGTAATGATGAGCTTGAAGCAACGGAAAGGAAGGGACCCATGACTCAGTTGGGTCTAGGACTTACAGAACCTGAGTGCACTGTTACTGCTACATGTCAGCTTTACGCGTTGTGGCGCTGGGGGATGAAGCAATTACTTACAACCTGTAGGAGAACCAAACCTCTTTCCCCAGTTACTTCGGCAAATGGAGGAAAGAGAATTGAGGGAGAGGGGAGAGAGAGAGAGAGAGAGAGAGAGAGAAGACGAGCAGGACCTCAAGATTATGAAGAGATGTGACATGGACCAATTGAGAAAAATACGAACTAAGCAGCCAAGTCTGAGACAGTGCTGTGCCGCCTCTGCATTAAGAAAGAGGGGAGAATGAACATGTATTATTTCTGCCATCGAGTGTCACGTTCAAGTTGCTCTTCAAAGGGACTCCAAGCACAAGGAGCCCAGCTTAGAAGCTGCAACAACTCTCCAATAACTGGTTGAGTGGCTCTACCATTAGATGGTCCCACCCCCTCCAATCACTCCCCAAACATCCCTGCAATTTAATAATAAGAGAACCAGGAACTATAAAATTGTACTCAATAATGAAAGAAAAGCCTTTGCCATCTGTTTTTGTACCTGAGCAACAATCTTGTCCATAGTCCAACCATATAGATCCTGGTAGGACAGGACTTTGAGCTCCATACCATAGTCATCCCTGTTTCTTTTCACAGTATCCAAACTGTCATCTCGATACCCTGAAATTGAAGAATAACAACGAAATAATCAGGTTGAGCTCAACCTTAAAATTCAAACCTGTGTGTTATTTAAAAGTAAATTACAAACACCTCTGGCAAACTCACTACTTTCTTTCAAAGAATTTCCATACAAAACGAGATGAGTACTCGAATTTTCGGGTTTTCTAAAATACGACTTATTAAAACATATTTGACATTCTTTCGGCGCGATCCTCTCCATTCCATTTGTGTTTCCATTAAACATATGTTAATATCATTCAAGGAAAAGGGTTGAGGGAAAGACGGAGAATAATAACCAGAAAAACAAACTATTATTCACCTAAAACATAGTTCCACGGGGGACAGGGAGCTGAGAAAATAAGACAGAAAACACTCTAACATTTATGAAACGAGAGGAGGTCTGACGACAGCGTTCCTTCCAAAAAGCTCCACGTGTGACACATACTAAGCTCGATCATTTTTGTAGAAATGAGTTAAGGGGCTCAACATTGACACACAAATATGCCCCCCCCCCCTGGTCACTTCTGATGTTTTCTGGATCTTTTAAGTTTTTTGAGGCCAACTGAATAGACGACAACCGGATTTCGTCTGAGGGCGTGTCTGTTCAGATTTGCAAGACAAACGCTAAATGATTGGGCTCGTACTTCTTAGTTGTTCTTGTTTTGGCGGCGAGCAGTTTCTAAGGGGCTAGAGGACCGAAATGTACCAAAAATGAGGAGTTTTGTTTTTTCCCTTCAAGAATTGATCTCAAGATTTTGATTAAACTTTCAAAATGTTTTCTACTAATCGACACCAAACTTTTAACCTCCATAAATATCCCTGTGAAAATTCGGCAAGTGGAGACATTTCTCAAAACTGTCCCAAAATTGGGATGAGCCCAGTGGCCTAAACACCTACTGCGCCAGGCCTAACATCTCACTGGTTCATGCCTATTTAAGGCATGCCAGGTATTTTCTGTAAGTCTTCTTTAATGTCCACCCGGGCAGTCGTATACATAACCAAAAACCGCTTCCTTTCATAACTCTGACACTGTGGAAATGGAGTTTACCATTTGTACCACACTACCTACACCGAGGAGTGTCAACTCTGCCAATAACATACGCCAGTGCCCTGTGATGCCCCACGATCTCCCGTAGGTCGTTCCTCTCCATCCTAACCTAAGGCTCAGTCTTATCTCGTGTTTTCCATGAGTGCCTTACTCCCACAGCTTTCGAGACTGTCTGATGCATTGTCCTGGCATATTCTCCCACAGTCCCCTTGACTAGTGACAAAGGAGTCTCACAGTGGGAAGATGGCCCTATAGGGACAGTAGTCGAACTGAGTGTGGCCAGATGGTCCACTTTCTCATTTTCAATGATCCTTTTATACTCAGGAATCAAATAAATGTCAACTCTGTTTTTGCTAAGGAGTTGAACCACATCCTGCACTGCCTTTTATGCAGTAATTCTTCAGCCCCTTACAAGACGCTTTATTATCAGTTATTGTGTAGATAGTTTTATTGCCATAGTATTTTTCATGCATTATGATGGGGGTGGCGATGATAGCGTAAATCTCTGCTTGAAAAACCGTTGGAGTGGAACCCAGGGCAATATACGTCCCAGTGCCACTTATCCACACCCTTGAGCACGTGCCTTCCAGAGTTTTTGATCCATCTGTGTATTTGGTGATAACATCAGGAGGCCAGAACTTTAGATGTAGCATAGAACTTCTGGTGCGAGTTGATTGGTCTCAGAACGGCTCCATAAAACCAGCAGGCTATTTTAGGCTTTGACACATAGTCCCATCTCTCTGCAGCACATACAAACCATCTGCAGGAACCCCTCCTTGGCCCTGCTTCCTAGCGAAGCCTGAATCTCTCTGCCTTATTTCATTGCTGTTGACATTGAATCTCGTTAATGACACTTCAATGCTGAGTATGGAGGTACTGCCAAATGCCCCCATGGTGTGATGTCTTTCCTATTGACGCTACTATCTTTCAGACTACTGCATGCAATGTGGCGTTGCATGATCTCCCTGAGAAATAGGCATACTGAGTAACTCATTACTATGTTGATTGAACCTAGAGATGATCAAACTTCTGCATTTGTTACATGTAATGTCTCAGTGCCTCTTGTACGGCTTGCACAACATCCTGAAACCATCAAAAACGAGACTCTCTCAATTCCCACAGACCCTTGACTCGAGAGATTTATCGGTGCAATAGAACTTAAATTTGAGATTACACGAAATATGAAAAGAGAGAGATACGGGGATAATTGATTAAGATTCCACTTGAAAATGCTGCGGCCGCTTAACCGTCATTTCCTGAAAGAGATAAACGTGGCTTCTCCACGACGATAAAGGGTTTGAATACGAGTGCTCATTATTTGTTTTAAAGACTAGGATCTCCAAACTGTTTTGGGACATCACACCAGTTGCTTCAAAGGAGACTTTCATGAGTAAACCAGAATCAAAACAAAATTGACATTGAAACACATCACAGCTCACACAACTCAGGGATGATGGCTACAAATTGAAAGCTCAAGGAAGTAGGTCTCGCAGTAGTCAAAGATAGAACATATGTTCCAATTTGGTAGTAAGTTGAAAATACCTGTGATTCCTTCATCAATAGATAGAAGCACCAATTTGAGCCCATAGTCGTATTTTTCGTTCAGGACTTTAAGAACATGAGCGAGGACTGTCGAGTCTTTACCACCCGACGCGGCTATAGCTACAGTGCTCCCTCGGCTGAAGAGACGCCCTTTGACGATTGTGTGATGTATTTCGGTTTCAAACACCCAGAAGAAACATTCTTTGCACAGTGAGTCCCCAGTTTTCGGTCTCTGCCAAGAGATAGAAACATTTTACAGTATTATTACCTAAGATATTGTATGGCCAGGATCCTCGCCCTACAGCATTGTGTATGTACATGGCACTTCAACTTTAGTTATTTGTGAACCGATTTTGCTCAAACCTTTTTATTTAGTTTCACGTTGGATATCAAATATGTGTCGATTTTGTTAAGCCGTTATCCCTGTAGGGTTCACTGGCACACTCCCTTTCCTCCCCTGGCGTTTCACAGGGAGAAAAGCCATTAAAACGTGAAGATCTTCAGAAAATTCTTCTTTTTGGTTTATTACTCATTCAGAATGATAATGCAATGTTTTCGGCTAGGGAACAATTTTTTACAACCCCCCCCCCCCTCAAAATTTGATACTTAACGTTTCAAGACACGGGGATTCCAAACCTGCAATGTCCGTCCGCTGTCAGGGCCATTTTGTGCCTTTAACGTGGTCTAAAAAAATCCGTTCTTTCGCGCAAAAATCCCAATTGGTATCTAGTTGTGCCCGCCATCTCGGCCATCCGATCGGACGAAGCCCATGGTTGTTATGGACAAAAAAGATTTAAAAAAGTAACAAAACGCAGTATAATCACAAATACGCCGTGTTTCGTATCGTTTTTAAGGTATTTTTACATCCTTGGTTGAATGGAATGATTATCAGACGTGTACAACTGCGTATAGGGAAATTACAGTAATTATAGTGAGCTAATGTCAACAAATTGAAAGAACTCGCAGGAACTACAGTGAAGGTAAGCGTTTCGTCGTTAGTACTCCCTCCCTCCCTCCCATCTCATCATAACTACCCGCCTGCCCGCTCGACTCGCAACGTGCCAATTGCAGTGGGTTCGCTCGGTTCGAGGTTCTCCATCCCAATTTCCCCGACTCTTTTTGCCCCACGGGGCGGAGGAAGGATAGGGGCACTTCCTTCGCACACCCCTACATTGGATCATAAATACCTACAGACGCTTACAGGCGCCTGGGGAATATTTAGTTTCCGTAGTTCCATTGTAGCCAGGTCATGTTTCGTATGGTTTACTAGTATTTTTCGATGCTGAATCGAATGGGATGGGTCCCGGAGCAGTAATACTAGGTCAAGCTGTTCATGAGAAAAATAAACCTTTGTGTTATAATTTGCAGGGTTTTTAGGTAGAGCTAAGGAAAGTAATACAGAATTTACATACAGTTCTCGTGCAATACAATTATTATTTAGAACTTTCTATCAAGGGGGCTCGGCCATTCGTTTGGGAATTAACCAGGGGGTTTGCTCTTGAGCTGCTGTTCACTCGGGCAATACTGGATGTCACAGTATGAGTACATTAGTAGGAAAGTAATACTAAAATAGCACCTTAAGGATGGCATTTCTACCACAGTTTGATCGACACTTGATGGGCATCTCTGCATACGACGAATCAGATTAGTTGTCTTTGAACAAGTCAGGGACGAAAGAGGCTTCGCGATGTATACTTCCACAGTCATCGGCGTCCGGGCTATGTAACACATTTAACCAGACATAGTTGAATACACGAAGAAACTCAATATTGTGAGGTACCCGTCAGAGTTAACAACTTGTGCACGTATCAAAACGCATAAATAAGCAATGTCAACCAGACAGTTCTCTATAGTAGAGTCGGCCGTATGAAACAGACATTTGTCAGTATCGCGAAATCTGCGACAACAGAATAATAACGTCAAAACTAAGCAAAACCGACATCACAGCTTCTCCTATGTTTACGTGATAACTTGATGGTGAACGGCGTGTGTGAATACTACAGTGGTTGTTGTTGTCGTTTCCCATTGTCGGGTGCCTTACCCAAAGGTTCTGGGTACGTTACCGCAGATTCGTGATTGGCGTAATTCTTCTCAATTCACATCTCGAATTCAATATTTTACTAGATTGGATTTATAGCGCAACTCCACTTGAAATATTGAAGGTAAATAACATTATCTTTACCTCGCTTGATGGACTACATCGACGGTTAGAAAACAACAAAAAAGTATGTCTTTTTTCATTATGTATTACCTACCCTTCATAAAAAAAGGCGGTCGATTCGAACCTTAGCATGAATGCAGATGCCTTGGACAGCGGAAATGACGAAATTTTACAAATTAAAGCAGCGGTAGCGATTCCCTATCACAAGGGGCATGTTGCAGCCGTCCAACTTAGTAAATCCCAAGGCTTTAGAAATAAGAAGTTATTATATTTTAATTAAACTTGCCATAATGATAGAAAACAATGCAACCTTTTGTTACTCTTCAGTGTTGTGCGGGCACAGCATATTAAGGTTTAATCCTCAATGTAAACACTCTCTAAGTGCTGCCATGTGTATCATGACTAAGTAGTAGTGGCATTTTATGTCTTGACATAATCACATATGGGTACTGAGAAGAACAAGGTAGCCCATTGGCCACATGTGTGGCAATTTCAGTTACAAATATTCCAGGAGTTCTGCTTTACTTGCAACGAACAGTAGTCTTCAGGCAACAGTTTTACGATATCTACCCTTCCACGAATGTACAGGGTGAGCCATAACAAATGGTGCAGTTTCAAAGGGCGATTTGAAAACAACGGTGCAACTTAGAAGATTACGGTTTGTTTTATTGAACGCCATACATCACCCCATTTCGGTAGATTAAGTCCTGAAAATACATCAGGAAGGTGGGCGCTCTCAGCAGCGACGCACTGATGTAGGCGATTCTTGAAATTTTCAGCCGCCCTCTGGCACATTTCGATGGGAATCGTGGCGATTTCTTCCCTGATTCGAATCTTGAGGTCTTCCAGAGTGTGAGGTCGATGTTTGAACACCTTTTCCTTCAAGTAGCCCCACAGGAAAAAATCACACGCACTCAAATCTGGCGATCTTGCCGGCCACCCCAAGTCACCCCTGAGAGAGACGAGGTGTGTGGGGAACATCTGCCGCAGTTTCACCATTGAGATTTGCGCTGTGTGGGCCGTAGCCCCATCTTGCTGAAACCAAATATCCCCCAGATCCTCTTCTTCAGCTAACTGGTTCAATTCGGGTTCAAAAAATCTTTCCAGCATGAAAAGATAACGCTGAGCATTGACGGTAACAGTCCTTCCATCCTCCTCGAAAAAATAAGGCCCAATCACCCCAAATTTTGAAATGGCACACCAGACAGTGACTTTTGGGGAGTGGAGAGGTCTCTCGTGAATTTGTCTTGGGTTGCGGTCACACCAATAGCGTAAATTTTGTTTATTTACCGCTCCAGAGAGATGGAAGTGGGCTTCGTCCGAACTGAAAAAAGTGGACGTTGGTGGGATGCGGTTTATCATCTCTTGGCATTGATTCAAGCGGTTTTGGTAGTCTGGAGGTGACAATTCCTGAACAATCATAATCTTGTACGGATGGAATGACAAGTCCATGTGCAAAATCCTCCTTAGTGAGGTGTTAGAGATGTTCAGTGCTACTGCGTGCCCCCGAGCAGAGCGCCGAGGCGACTGTTCCACTGCTGCTCTCACTCGAGCCAAATTTTCAGGTGTTCTTGCGTTTCTTGGTCTTCCCGCACCTCTACGCCTTACTACGTGGAACCAGTTTCTTCCAATGCTTGAACCCAACGTGCGATAACATTGCGGTGAGGGACGGGATCACGATGTGGGATGTTGTAACGCAGTCGGAAGGCCCGCTGGGTGGCGATGAATGAACGGCCACTTTCAAAAAATGTGCGAATGACGAAACCTCGTTGCTCTCCGCTCCAAACCATTGTAACGACTGAAAACGGGACCACTGCCCAGGCACAATGAGACCCCTCCCAGGTCGTTAACCCCACTACAAGGCATGCAGCACCCCTTCGAAACTACACCATTTGTTATGGCTCACCCTGTACTAAGATTTTTTTTCTGTAATTCCAAGAGCTTCTATGCTACTCTGATTAAGAGGTCACAGAATATGCGAAGGGACCCTGTAGGTAGTTGGCAAAGTAAATGATGATGGATTTGTATTTTGTGATGAACAGCTTTGGCTTTGGCTTTGGCTTTGGAACAGCTTCCTACCAATGTTTGATCCAGTCAATGAATTGGAGCATTGTTCGTTGAATTTAAATAAATTGAGACGACGAAGGATTAAGTTTATGTTATTACTCACAAGTTTCCCTTAAAACTTCAATTCTGGCAGTAGCCACTTGAATAAATATAAGCTGGTGGTAAGGGTAACAGTTTGATGCCTATAAAAAATCGATTAAAAACCTCTTGTCTACTATTGTGTAGATCAATAGTTGATTTAGTTCTTCAATCTCATCGTTAGCAGTCAAGTTTTTAATCGTCCATGCCTCGGCACCTACAGTTAATACCCAATAGTCCTAAAAATATCTGTTCTAACACACAACTTTCAGCCCTATCATTGCGGCGAGCTATGCTGTGTAACTCTATGTACGTTCATACATCAAATACTTTCCTGGGTGTTCCTCATATAAAGTGCATATACAATCCTGTAAAATAACAGAAGGTTGCATCGTTTTCTATCATTATGTAAACCTTAATTGAAATATAATTTCTCATTTCTAAGGCTTTTGAATTTACTAAGTTGGACAGTTTCATCACGTTCCTGATGTTAGGGAACCTACTTGCAAGTTACCTTGACACGCCAAACTTCATTTGCAAATTTTGTGTGCAAGCTCTGGTATTGGATTAGTTCAAGAAAATCAGCAAATAACAGATTCTACGTTTCGTCAGAAGGAGACAGCTTCAGGGTATCAGCCACAATCGATGGAACAATGACCAAGGTTGTGGTCACAAGGGTTTTGCTATTGATCTTGAAGAATTCGAGAATTTGGCTACTCATGATCTCATCATTCCATCATGACGAGTGGTGTGTATAGTTTTGGCTCATGGGATTGTGATGGTGATCTATCAGCCAGATTATCTCGTTCCCACGACACTGATGGGTCCAGGTATCCATTTCATTTGTGTTTCTTCTTATTATTAGTTCCTCTGCTCTAACCTAGAGTATCCTCTATGAGAAATGTCGTAACTATCTGGTATGCTGGTGTATATTACTGGTTGATTATTGGTGTATATTGTTATTGTTTTATTTCTGGTGTGCTGCTGTATTAATTTATTGATGCAATAAATACTGCCAAGAGTTCATTCGGGAAGACTGCTGGGAATTTTAGTCTGGCATCAGTATGCTGTTTTCCTATCATCCATTAGGTAGTTTGCTTCCTCAATGTTATCATATAATCCTTCTGCGATTAACCCATGGCCTTTCCAGGCTACCTGGCACCATTCTTCCATCTGACAGCCCCTCTCATTGCTTCTAGTTGTACATTGTTTCTGTATTGTACAGGCAGTCCAAAATGCCCAGAGTGCCTAGCATGTAGTCAAGCATTGCCTCCAGAATGGTAGGAAGAGTTCTATAGAAAGCACCTGATATGGACATGATTATTAACCTATCCTGCTCGTTCGAGGTTTAATTCCTGGTGGCCCCCTGCCACTAATGCCACACTTGGCAGAGAAGATCCTGCTCTGTTGAGCTCTGGTGGAGGTTGCACACATCTACGTAATCTCAATAGACGCCTGAGGGATAGCAGTCCTGCATACCACAATCACCGAGGGCCTCTTGGAATTAGTAAGCATCGGTTTTGCAGCTTGGTGACCCTCCTCAATCAGAATATTGCCTGTAGCAGTTCTCGTATCAGCACTGACCTTGCCCCAGCATCTTTTGGGCTAACCTTAGCTTGCACATGCTGCAGAATGTCGGCAAATGTGGTCGCTGGCTTGATAATAATGGCATCCGTGCACCTCCCTATCTAGGGCCATCTTTGATTTGACAATTAACTTCCCCAGAATCCCCCTCCTTATTCTCTCACAGCCCGAGTGCAGACCAGGAAGTGAGGTGCCTTCTTCTTAGACCAATCATAACTGGCATTTATGGCCTTGATTTGGTCATCAATGACCATGCACCAAAATAGCAGTCAGCCAGCTTGCTTTCTTTTAGGTTGCCCTTGGTTTCGATCAGTTAATGTTTCCCTCCACTGTCACTGGTTTCCTCCCCAGTGGTATATAGTCAGGAAAGTAGGTGTTCATAACATAATGTAAACAATCTCCAAAATTTTCTGTGTATGTTCTGTCTCGTATCAGAGGGCTTATGTGGATGTTGTTATGCTTAGTTGTACTTCCTTACTTGTGAAAAGAGGTCGTAATTATCTAAGTTATTTTGCCCACTTCTGTTTCAATGTGCTTGTATGTGGTTATTGGTCTTGC
The DNA here is from genome assembly GCA_020466155.1 of Pachypeltis micranthus. Taxonomy (NCBI): domain Eukaryota; kingdom Metazoa; phylum Arthropoda; class Insecta; order Hemiptera; family Miridae; genus Pachypeltis; species Pachypeltis micranthus. The sequence continues at coordinate 51,017,849 of CM035769.1, forward strand.
ATTTCAGTTAACTCTTAGGATCATTTTATTATTCAATTTCTCCCACACCCTATTTTTAAGATTCATTTATGATTTGGGTAAACAATGTGTCCAATATCAGGCCACAGGTAATGAGTAGGTGATCTGACAACATAGATCCCACATTTACTTTCTAGTTATTAACATGTTCTTGCATCCTAGGGTTAGGTTACGTGACTGAAAGATTGATCTTCCCTGAACGTAGTACGAGGGGGGTGTCTCCTCTATTCTACGAGTATATGCGTAGGTTGTTCGTCATAATACTGTTAGCCAGTGTTTTACCTGTATGGTCTTCAAAGTTACTTCCCCACATTCATGAGAGAGTGTTGGAGTCTGCAGCTATTAATAGTCTGGCTCCGTTCCTTCTATTAAGCTCCACCAATAATATGGTATCCATCACCTCTGGACATGTGCGTGCGTCTGTGTAGTGGGAGATCAGAATAAGTTCGTGCCTCTTCCACTTCCATCCTCATTGTGGTGCAGAATTCGGTCAGCATGTACACCCTATGAATTATTATACAAGGTCTATAGTTTATGATTTGGTAGTCCTTTAATTGATCCTTTACAGATCATAGGTTCTGTAATGAGGAAGATACTTACTTGCTTGATGAGACATACTGCTCTGAAGTCTGCAGTTGCACCATGGGAATGATTCAAATTTTTTGTGCTGTTTTCTTTTTTGACTCCATTTTATTAGGTTGTGTTTACCCTTCATTATCACCCTCTCCTCTCTCTGGGGTTTGGGGGGTGTTTCTGTATCGATCAAGGCCGGTGCAAGGGAGTTTATTCCACTGCCATCTGCTGGGGAATGGGATGAACACGGTCCCCTCTCGAATCTCAAATCGAATCGAGTGCGTAGCGAGATACGAGTAATTGGTGTAGTGGACGTAAATACAGAAAACGCATGGGGCTGGCACGAAAGGTTATAATAAAGAACAGTAAAGTGGAGGACCGTTCAAAATTAAATTGCGAAATAAAAGAAACTTCCAATCAGTTCATTGTAGTCGGATAGATCGAGTGGCGTAGAAAATGAAGGAGGATTCTAGGCAGACTGACAAAGGCCCCGTCGCATCGAGTCGGAGCGTGGTCGTGCGGCAAAAAGGTCGGCAGTCAGAGAGTTGGAGGCGGCGATTAGCTCCTGTCTGCATTTATAAAGAGCCTCCAGTATTGAAGCTCTGTGGCACGATTGGCGCCAACACTATCTCCAACGAATCATCTGTAACCATTGCCTCCTCAGTGATCTGCAGTCTGTCAACAATTGTTCTCGGTCACTCACACCCCCCTTCTTGTTTTTTTTCTTCTAGCCTTTTCCCACCTCTGGAGCTAGCCTTTCATACACTCTCTCAGGTTTAGGTTGCTCAGGTGCCTTACCACTTTTGATGGGAGGGCTGGGAACTAATAGCAGTCATCCCAGATGTCTGCCAGCCCACCCCATTTTCTACCTTTAATGTACACCGGGGAGAGACACAGGCCAATACATAGGTGCTGTGTCTCCTCTATTACTTTCCCATCCTCCTCCGGAATTGAGAACTCAAAGTATGTGGCATTACCTCTTTTCTTAAACTTGATAATTTCCCAATTATTAAGGCTGAGGTTGGGGCGCCTGTTCAGCGTAGTTACTGTCTCAAAGAACTGCTTTTTAGTTCCAGTTATGCCTATGGCACTACCACAAACTATAGATTTTCTCGGCATGTCTTCATACCGAATTGCTGTCCATCCCTGTTTGTCAAGTGCATCAGCAGTGAGGGTCAGCACCAATTGTACCGCCTCATCGGAATGTACTGAGACGCAATACCATGTTCGATCGCTGAGCAGCCTCGAGTTGACGAAGCTTATTACTACGTTCTTGTTGCTCGGCTCCCGGTGGTGTCGGACCACTTCCTTTTGTAGCAGAGTTCTAACTTTAATGGTTTCCTCCTTTGTCCATTTTTCTAAATTTTGTTTCTTTATAACCAGTCTACATCCTGGTGATTCCTTCTGTATGTCATCTACAAAGGTAGACAATAAGGAGTTACCACCCTGTACAACCTTTTTCGTCGCCATTCTCTTTTCATTGGGAACTCGCTTCTGAATAACGCAGTTTTTCTTTGAAAAAAAAACGGATGGCGGTGCTGTTTTCTGCTTTGCGGTTGATACTGATTGTTTTTTCAGGTGGGATGAAAGCACTCCTCCCTCATTGCTTTTCAGGGGAGCTGCATGTTCGGAGGAGCTTGGGGAGTGACAACTAGCCCCCGCTCCCACACTGCCCTGGGCAGTTTGCTGACTCATCCTGTTTTATATTTTGTAGCAGCAGAGCTAACTATGTGCTGGGAAAACGAAAGAATACAGAATGAGAAGAGAAAGAGTTAAAAGGAGAGCAAGTTTGATCCCACCAGCACTATGTTCGACAGTACTTATCTTTCGCCGTGTCCTTGCGTCGTACACAACACGATACGAAAAAGAAACGTAAATCAGATCACATATCGTAAACTTATAAATGAGGAATAAAATAAAAATTACGTAAATTAACTGATACTAGAAAAACAAATCAAGCGCGTCGCGGTCTCAACACGAGGCTTGCGGATTCTACGAATTCTGAAACACGAATCTTTAAGTTTTATCAGATGGTAATCCAACGTTTTATCAGTAGATAATCTGCTTTTCGGCAGTTCAAAATTGCCGCATTAAGCTCTGCCAGCTGCCAGTTCAATCACGAAAAGGTAATAGAATGAGGTCAACAACAACAACATATACAAATTACCTCCTTATCAGGTTAACCTCGTAAATATAAACTTCATTTTAATTCTCATTGTAACCATTTAATAGGTATTAGTGCGGAATTGTCCTTAAGGCGATGCTTGAATCATGGTATTTTCCAGGTATAACTTTTCCTTTGTTAGAGTTGGTACGGAAATTATGGTTTTGGTGCGCGAAAACTATAAACGACTGTTGACAGTTCAAGTGCGCGCAATTAGTTGATGATGTAATTAACTTCAAGAAACGGTAATCAACATTTCTGTTTGGGAACATGCTCGATAATGGAAATTGCTGTAATGCTAGGAAACCACGGAATTCTCGTAAGCTCACTTGACGTTTCGGTAAAAGAGGCTGGTCGTTTTGATACCCTACTTCAACAGATGATTGTGTAGGAAGCTTGACGATTTTCGTCCTCCTAACTTTCCCACGGACGAAAGTGTTGTTCTGTTATCTACATATTTCTTATCAGTATGAGACGCCACATGAAGGTTTTGAGCTAATCGTCCAAAAGTAACCATAATTACTAGTAACGCAACATTTTACCCTCTAAATACGGTTGTGATTTCAATTGAGCGACTTATTTCATTTCTGTATTGTCGTTGATCAATAATCACCGTAGCGGAAGTGACTCCTTCTCCTTTCAGGGAAAGAGACTGGATGATTATATGTTATAACATCTGCACTGCAACGCAAACCAATGCATGGGCTTAAGGGTCCACTTCGGGGCTTCTTCGTCCCTAGTAAAGAGGATAGTGAGGGAATATGCCAGGAGAAAGCATCAGACTCTCTGGAACACTCAGGAGTTAGGCACTCTAAATCTCAAGACCCACAGACGAAATTAGAATTAGCCTTCTGCAAGGAAGGATTTAGGCACGTAGTGGGAGTCATCACCAGAAACCGTAACATGAACAAACTCGTGTGTGTCATGAGTAATGTCGGCACCCCTCCAGCGTTGGAGACCTGATAAACAGCTATTGTTGATCAACTTGTGTTGATGTACAACTTCTCTTAGGGTGGGCATCACAGGAGTTATTTTTGCAGGAAATACCTGGCATTCCTTAGGAAGCTAGGCATGGATCTGTGATGCATTGGGACTGGCACAATAGGAATCAAAGACCCACTGCTCATCCCAAAAGGCACGGTCAGTTATATATATGTATAAAGTTCAGAAACGCTACATTTTCCCCTCTACAAACGGTTGTAATGGTTTCAGCCGACTGAAAAGTAACTGCTGTATAACTTTCACGTGTGAAAATGACAAGGGTAGTCTAAATGAATCATCACAAATTCTGGCACAACCGATTTGTTTGGTAGTCCTACATTTACTTACACACAGGTTAGTCAATAAAAGGCATTTGATAAGTAGTGGTCACACATTAAATTCTGGAACCTTAAGAACTGCTAGTTTCGTGACAAGTTTTACCTGTATGCCCCCCCCCCCCCCACACTGGGCATTCTACAACTACTTTTATCTAACTTTGCACGACCATTCGAAAGCCACAAGAAAATAGCGTGTTTCACGTCTCCAAATTATAACGTCCTTACGCCTGAAAAATAAAAATTGCTGAATTAGGGTGACTAATGTGAAATTTTTTATCATTTTTTCTGATATTTATTTTTTAGGAATACAGCACTGCATTAAAATTAACGTTTCATAATTTTGTTTCAGATAGCAGTTACAGATAAGATGCTAGGTGGTTTTTGAAACATGAAAAAAAGTTCACCGTTTGAGGCCCTTATCCTTCGCCAGAGTTTATCAAATAGGTAACTAATTTTTTATAAGTGCCTACCAATTCACGTGTTATGATTACATAACGTTTCTAAAATTGTCCCTCATATTTGGGGAGCACAAAAAGTCCTTGAATTATTTAGATTGAGCTTAAAACGTCCTTAATAAAAATTAATATCAAACCAGATGTTAAAGACTTGAACTGTGCTCACCGTTTTGAACGCATTTGTGAAATATTTATTGGGTTGAATGGTCGAAGTCTATTGTTTTTACTAAAGTTAACGTACCTGTTAGGTGAGTCCGTCTCCTCGGGCTTGTGAGTTACTGTGGGCAAGCGCTTTCGATTTAAAGACATCATCGTCTGGCCATTACGTCAGTACTAAAGTCAGTCAGTTGGTCGTGGTCTTTATATACCCCCACACACGTTGCCCACAGTAACTCACAAGCCACAGGAGACGGACTCACCTAACAGGTACGTTAACTTTAGTAATTTGCCTACTGGCGGATATAACCCAATTTCTTTAATATCTATTGTTTTTCGTGATTCTTTTTGAACGTCTTTACATCTCATCTCAAAATAGCAGTTCAGCTTTTGCGAATCACATTCATGTCTCATGTGGATGCAGAGGTTGACCAACTTCATCAAGAACACCTTCCAAAGAAAAGAAGTCTGTCACGCAGCATATCGCGACGTCACACAGGCGTTGGTCTGCTTGATACATTAAGGAACTTCCACAATAATCTGTTCTGAAAAGACGAACGTTTGTGGTATCTGCCCAAGGAGTAACGTCAACCCTCAGAACCATTCACGCCAGTCCACTTTAAGGGTCATACCTGTATAGTTTTTTTTGTTCAAATCTACCACTGTCTGCTCAAAATGATGAATATTCTGGTATATATGCAGACGACTTAGCGTGCCCTGTGAGCAATACAGACTGAAATAGCTGCAGAACGATTTCAAGCACTCTGGACAAGCTTGATCAATGGTGCACTAAATGGTGGTTAAAAATTGATCCCAGGAAATAGCACATCATTACGTTGACATACAAAAGGAATTTCGCCACTCGCCTCAGCAAACACTAATCCCCAATGCGACATATGACTACCTAGTAGTAACTTTGGATCTGCAGCTGACCTTTCACCAGCACATCGTAGTGGCAAAGGACAGGCACACTGGAATAAATTTAATTTATTCTTCTCTTGCTGCTTGATAATGAATGCCTCACAAAACTAAAATTTTCTAATAGAATTTCCTTCCTCTCTCCAACTCACGACCCCTTTTTTTCTTCCATTCAACTACCTCAGTCATTTTGCCTTTTGGACTGCCCCGATATGATTGTAGCCTCCTTCTGCAGTTGCTGACTTCTTCGTCGTACTCACTGTTATTGACCTGCCCAACATCACCCAAAACCCTAAACAAACTTCGTTTCCTCTTGGGCAACCCACGCTGTCTCCATTTAAAAACGTAATAATTGTGTACAAAAACGTTGATTTGTCCGATCTGGTTGTATGTTCACTCTCCACCGCTTGTTTTGGAACGACACGCTGTACCAAGGCATCAAACTCCAAACGTCGAGTGAAATTCTTGCTTAAAAAGAAATTAGTGGAGCGTGCCATTGAATAGGACAGTCCCCATTAGTGACAGAAGCGCTTCAGCAGCCCTGAACAATGAGATTCATTCACGCTCATCACATTAAAGGCATCGTCGAATTACTGCAACATACTATAAAACTATCACTGTGCTGACTGTCGAGGAATAAATCTTGTGCATTAATATAAAATTCCGATGACGTATAATGTATTTAAATTAATGGTCTCTGTTCCTGAGATGAGCCAGCCTGTGTTTGACTAGCGATTATCACTAGCAGAGTGGAGATAGTGTACTGTATACTCGAGAATCTTAACTAGAATTAGTATTATGACGCAATTGCTGTAACAATTTAGATTTTTATAACTAAATGGGGTAGCTACTTGGCATGCTAGTAAATGTGGGGTGAGGAAACACGGGAGTGTATTATAATTATTTTGTAGAGTTGGGCGGCCAGGCTAATGAATGTGGTGGTGACTGTTGTAGAGGAGTGAGTAGTTGAAGACTTAGTGAACATGTGGATGCACGAAATAAGAAAACAAGAATTGGTTTCAGCTCACCCAGCGAATGCAAATGTCCCACGTGGTGGATAAAGTAGAGCTGCTTCCAAGTCGGATGAGTGATTGGAGGGGTGCACAGTGAAGGAGGTTATAGCGGATGTGGGGGGGGGGGGGTTGTTCCTTCTACGAAGCTCCATCAAATGATGTCACCAAAGGGGCAGTCTCAATAATGATATAAGCATAAACACCAGGTCGACTGAAGGCAGTGTAGTGCTTTGTATTATACGTTCTCTTATTGCTACTGGCCTTAATCAATCAGTTGCTCTAAACTGCTCCGTAAATTACAAAAAATTTGAATTTTTGCAGTTGAAAATGAAGCGCCACAAATTTCAAGTTGTTCGAGCAGAAGATTCGGAGGCAGATAACTCTACGGGTGTTTCGACTGATCAAAACGAGCTGCTTGGTAGGAAATTTTGCCAATGTTTGAAACTCAGCACTGGAAGATGTACGTTTGAGATTGTCAATTGAATCGTTCACTTGATTACAGGGGAGACAACTAGATGTGAGCCGTGCAACAATACTTTTTCCAGTCCCCAAGCTTTGAAACAACACGTCAAAGAAATTCATACGAGAGTGGAAAAAAGGAATGGCTGGATATGCGATATTTGCGGAAAGGGATACGCGACTAATTTCACTTTGAAAAGGCACCGAAGGACAAACCACAAATCTGTTCCTGAGGTGATTTCGCCTAAACCCATCACTTGTTCGGTGTAAGTTGAATTATATTTACTTTCCTCGGACAGTTTTCTGTTAGAGACCCAGCAGCCATCTCGGGAACTCATCAAGTGGCTCTCCAGCGTATAGATCCCCATCAACCTGTAAAACAGAAGGAAGTTTTCTTGTCGCCATGTCCAATTGAGAAATTGCTACTGATTCCCGTTGTCACAGGAAGGATTGCTCAATGGACTGATCAATGGGGCACCAGCTGAAGTCTCATACTCGTATGTTTATGTGGCGTCAGAGTTGCTCAGCGAGACAACTGGTCTCTTTCGAAAATAGACTGGCACAAATTGCCATATCCTGGCCCCTGAGCGACACTTATGACATGAAATATTTTCATTATTTATACTTATTATTATGAAAAGATGTATTAGTATCAAAAACTTGGAACTTTTTTGTTCCGCTATTAACCTCCTTTATGAGTTGATGGGGCTTTGGCGGGAGCATCACTTGATTGGCTACTGAGACAGTTGGTGGGTCTCTAACAGTAAAGGCCCCTTTCCTTGGCCCTGCATTGAAGGAAGGTTGAACAATTTCGGCAGAACGTTCCTCTCTTGGCTCACACTCACCTACTACTCCCCCCCCCCCACCACCAATCACTGTCCAATCGCCCCTTCACCACCACCCAGCCCAATGAGAAATGAATGTTTCTATAAAAAACTGTGTATCAAATTGCTTAAAACCCCTGCCAAAAGAAAGAAAGAAAGAATGGAAATCACTCAAATCTCTACAAAACACAGGTTCAACCGCAATTGTATGGTATAGAAAAGTAACTTTGCTAACTAACATTTCTTTATTTTCTTTGTTTTTTGTACGTTTTCGCTAAATTAGCTCGAACCAGTGCGGCAGATACAAAAAATTGGTTTGAGTGTGTGGTGAGGGGGGGATTTATGATTATTATTTATTTTTTATTTCTGGATATTATTATTTTTATTATCTTTTTGGGTGCCACTAGGAACGGAGATTAAAGGGAAAATCGAAAAAAGGCAATAAATCTTTATTTTCTTACATATGAAAGCTAATAAACAGACTGAACGTTGCTTAACCAAAGGTTCCTTGAAATGTTGTGATGGGGGGGGGGGCTGATCCGCCACTGCCTGAATGCTAAACTAACGTATACACACTAACGGTTGAGGGACAGTCAGTAGAGCCTGAAAAATAATCAAGAAGAAGACTTCGGTTTGGGCCATCAGCCAAAAATGGGGGAACAAAAGGTTGTGGCTTCTGTGGCCCATTTCCCATCATCCCATTATAGGGATGTGGCTTTGGCTCCTGGGATGTGTTCTGGATTCTTCACTATGTTCTGTACTCTACTGTTTCTATCTCTTAACAGAAGCATTGGGCTTCTGTGGTCGGATTGGGTGATGCCCGTGATCATGCCTAGCAGCCGTCTTAATTGAGTTTTGTCCAGGTGTACAGTCCTGTGGTCCCAATGATCTACGAGAACTCTAGACTTTGTGAATGATACAGCCTCTATTTCCATCAGCTCTTGTTTTTTGGCACTCTCTGCCATTGGTGGAGGAGCACGGGAAGGGCGAGCAATTGTATTTGCGAGGCTTTGAGCTCCTTATTCTCATTCTGATTTTTCACACGCCCTGCGACGTTTTAATCGAGCCTCTCCCTTATCAGCCAGAGTTTTAAGTTCAGTTTTTTCCTCCCTCGCTTGAATATTGTTGGATAAAGGCGAGCAAACCCCTGTTTATTAACCCCATTCACCCGATATTGTCTTTCATAACAATCTGAGTAAATTTCGTTACTTCGATTAAATATTGAAAGGAGTTCGATTCATTTATTTCATTTCTATTTATTCGATTACATTGAAAGTGGGTCTTATTGCATTCATAGTTTCATTTCTTAATTTTCTCCTCAAGAAGTGTTATTTACTTATTTGCTACCTGAGGTGAGTTTAGTGAATTCTTGTCTGATTAAGTATATTGGGCCCATTTTGTAATACAAAACCACTAGATGCATCACAACTTTTACTGTTGTTGATGTCGTCCTGTACTCTGTCTCACAAATGTTTGTTTACGTCTTTGACAGTTATCATAGTGATTAGTTAGTACAATTTTGGCCCATGCAATTGTGCAGCTGATCCCTCTATATCTCTACTATATCCCCTTATCTCCCTGTATCCATTTCAATGTCAAGGTGTTAGTCCAGTCCTCCAAGACGAAAATTCACATTCAAAGGGAACTAGGGATCTTCGTGACTTTTGTCTGAGTCAGCAGCTTCTCAACATTTGCAAACTGCAACCCCCTCGGGACAGTATTGTAATCTGTAAAATACAAGTACGATTGTCAGCCGGACTTTATGTTGTGAAGCTTATTAAATAAAAAAGACTCTACTTCACAGACTGTGTTCGTGGATTGAACTGGAGCCTTCCCCTCTCTATTCGTCCTTTGCTCTCTCCTAGTTGAAACGAGATTTTACCTCGCAAATCTAATTTTAGGTTTGTGTTGCAGGTGTTTAGCGAGGTTCACCGCGAAAAAAGGGCTCGTTCGACACTTGAGCGTCATTCACGGTATCATAACTCCGAAAAGAAGGTTGTTGAATCCCCCTGACTCGAAATATATGTGCTATCATTGTGAAAAGAAATTCACGACTATGCACACTCTGAAGAGACATATGATTCGGTTGCACAATGTAGTGAGCGCTAACTTCTCTGGAAAGTTCATCTGTCCCTTGTGCAAAAATAACTTCTCCTCCGCCAAGCTCCTGGACGATCATTTGTCGTCGGAACACAGAATCCATCAAGTGGAAGAACATCTGACGTTCGACACGCGGGAAGGTAAATATCTTTGGTATCAATTGCCGATGAACTGCTTAATCTGTACTCAATCTGTTCATACAAATGTGTGAAATGGTCTAATACGTAGCTGCGAGAGTTGGGCACAACGAATGGCTAAGGAAAGTTATACTTGAAAGGTAGGAAGGAGCATTAGTGTCAATTGACAGCAAACAGTTTCTGTTTCTGGTTTAGCGCCCTAATAGTTCTCGTCCTTGTGGTAACACTTGATGTTTTTATGGGAAGGGGAATATATGTATAATGAATAATGAGTACCCAGTACTTCAAAAGTCAACGCTATACTGACTCTTTATTTAAGGAACATATGGTAAAGTGGCATCAGCACTAAATATTTATCATATGTGAAAAGAAGGCTGAGCAGTCTCTATGATCGTGAGTGTGACTGATTGCTGTCGCCTCTCTATTGAAGCGCTGATTTCTGTTGAGTGGGGTCATTGAATAAATTAAGGAGGTTGCGGCAGATGGTCTGCTCAGCCTTCCGTGCTATGCTGTTACCTATGTGTTACTGCACACGAGTATGACCTTGGGGAATCTGCGCCATCTGGGAGGAGCTGTTAATCTTGTTAATCTGGTTTTCCATCTGATCTAAGGTAGCAAGTTTCACTTTGGCCACGTTTTTTTAATAACCTTCTTTGCAAATTGGGTGAAATGGTTATAAGCAGTCAAGGCTGGAAGGTTAGGCTGCTATTTCAACAACCATCGCCCCTGAAGCACTAGCTTGGGTTACGATACCGTACTCAGTATGGGAGAGTATGCATGGTAAAGACCGAATGCTATTGGAATACTGAGTTCCATTCTCTATCATAGTTTGGAGATGTACCACTGGAAACAGAGATCTATGTAGGAGAGAACACGCCTGCCGTATGAGACAACAGCAAGTTTCGTGTAAATCAGGAAGTTCAAGGTGCCTAGTTACAATTAATAACCTTATGAGAAAAATCAGCGCAAAACTAACAGTGGTTATTACAGTCAATAGAGTATAGCTGACTTTCCCCAATGCTCTTTAAAGTGAGAAATGAACGTGTCAACGCCTCCCCAAATCAGTCAACGCCATTGCAAAATCAGTGGACCCTTTAACTCACAAGATCTCAGGTGACCTTCATGTGCTTCTGATTGACTAACCCTTTATGTGCACTCTCTGTACCTCTCTACTGCATAGAAGTAGCAGGAGATCAGGGGATGTGACAAATAAACGTGGTATTTGCCAGGGGGACCCTTCTCTACCTCCTTTTCTGCCCAATCTTGTGATTGATACTCCTCTGGGTAAGCGGTAAAGGAAGGTTGTGGCTGACTCATTGGCCTTTGCAGGCATTGTCCTACTACTACATACCCTCCAGGTGACTCCAACCCTGATTGGAAGCAAGAAGCAAGAAGCAGGTACAGGTAACTAGGAATTCCTCGTCCTTTAAGCTCATTGAGGAGAGCTGTCGACAAAAGCTTGTCCTGTACGACACTTCATCTTGCACGACTCTTTTATTTGTTTTATTCCGTGTCATTTCCCATTAAACAGTTTTATTTTATTTGCAAAACATCCATATCTCCGGTACAGTACAAAAAACTTTTTTTTTCTTCAACTCTGTAATCAAAAGAATCGTGTTCTACACCCCCGAAAACCTTAACACAGGCACACTATTCACGAAAACATTTTTGCCACAGCTTTTTGTACACAGTGGGCTTCAAAGCAGCCCAACTCGTACGCGTGAAGGATCTGTAGGGTAACCTCATTCAGGTTATGCTTGTGCAATTTAGTTTTGAAGATTAGAGAAACATACGACTCAGTTGCTCTTATTAATCTCATACGACGAATCCAAACATCAACTATGTATTTTCTAAGTACATTTACCTATCTGTACCGATTGAAAAAATCAACCAAAACTTGGTTACAAACCTGTTGTAAAATATAGTTAACAAGTACGATAAAAGAATGATGACTGGACAAACTATTATATTCAAAGTGTTCAGAATAAAGGATTATGTGCGCTCTAACGGCTTTACAATGAGCCAACATGTTCAACTGATCTGGACGTTTGGAGGAGGATCAAAAAGTGATGTTCAGATCAGTCGAACAAGTTGGCTCAATTAACAATTGGGGACAAACTCTTAAGAAATAACAGCAGTGACACGATTTAATCATTTAAATACTTACGTCGGTACGGCAGCACTCGTGTGTGGAGTTTTTCTCACAACTCAGATTTTGCAAAAACAAATACGTGTTTCGACACAGAGGTACCTTTACTATCTGGTGCCCCTCCCATTCAGCTCTGCAAGAGTTCATGTTTCTAGCCTTCGTGTATTTCAGGCGTGCATGTTTTATCCAGATATGCAAGAGAAAATCTTACGAAGCGAGCACTAGGGGGTTAATAGTACAGAGACATACGACTCGATCAAAACAAATTTTAATTTCACAGAGTTGAAGTGCCACGAGCAGCACTAGAATGACGCAGGTGATTTTACCTCTGTTTACTCTTTGGCCCACATCTTAAGTTGATGAGCAGCCTTCACCTAAAGCCGCTGATATTGACCTTTCAAAAACCACGTACTTAATTTACATATTGTCGCGCAACCAGCTTGAAAACTGTCTTCTTCATTTTTCATTTGTCTTAAAGCGACTAAGAAAGTTTCTTTCGATTTGCAGATTTTTTTGCTTGGAAAGCTGAAATCGAGAGATCAACTTTTACTCGCTATTCGCAGTCCAGCGGGAAAAGACGTCTACTCTACGGGCAAAGGATATACTACAATTGTAACAGATCTGGCATAGCGCTTTCTAAAGGCAATGGAATCCGTCTCGCTCAAAGGGAATCGATTAAGATGAACGCCACTTGCCCTTCGAGGATGGTCGCAACGTTCATCAGAGACGAACCTATTTCTGTCAAATTTTCAACAGTTCACGTTGGTCACGATTCAGAGCTGTGCACCTCTGTACGTCTTCAGCATGATGGTGAAAGTCTCGCTCCTCAGGAAGAGCTTATGGACGAACATGACTATATGAGTGATGCGTCCTCGTGCTCGCCAGATGATACAGGCGTCATCAACGTGATCGAAGAGTTCGAAATGGACAGGGAAGGGGCAGACTCTGATGAGCCGGACGACTCATCAAACGAATTGAACGAGTACAACTCCGTTGTTTACTACAAGGCAGAAAACACGGAAGGGGATGGGCTGAGGAAAGAGGACTATTTGATTGTAGTTATGACCAAAGATCAAGAAGAAGTTTTTATAAATTACACCGATGGTCGAATAGTCGTCGACTGTTCCTGTGGCTCAGTCGATGTGTTCGTGATCACTTTGCTGACTTTGGATGAGCGCAGCACCGGTTGCCCCATGGCCTTTTGTGTTAGTAACAGAAATGACGAACTCGCGATGAGGATATTTTTCGAAGTTGTCAAGTCAAGAGTTGGCGCTGTACAAACCAACATTTTCATGTTTGACGGGGACCCGTACGTCTACAACGCCTGGAAAGAAGTGATGTCCCCGAGCAAGCACCTCCTCCTCAGCTCTTGGCACGTTGATGCAGACTGGCGTAAGAAATGCCAAGCAACTACTCCGAACGTCGTTAAAGCCGCAGAACTATACAAAGGCTGTCGCGTTCTCCTCGAGACCACTGAAGTTGACGACTTTGATATTCTGCTCGAGAGATTCATCGATAAATGCGCGAAGGATCCCGAAACGCAAACATTTAAGTCATATTTTGTTCGAAATTATTCCAACTGCGGGGAACAATGGGCTCTTTCGCACAGAATACGTTTAGGGCTGAGCACGAATATGCACCTCGAGGCGCTGTTCAAAAAGTTGAGGTATTGTTATCCTGATGGTAAGAAGTATCGAACAGTCGACACAATAATCGACGAACTGAACGACCTGAGCAAAGACGTGATATTTGAGCGAATGGTTTGTCACACTAAGAAGAGATCGAATCGCGATGTCATTTCGGAACGACACGAAAAGAGCGACGAAATTTCCAATTCGATGATTGAAATCTTGTCGCCGTGTGAATGGGAAGTTCACAGCTCTCTTCTTAAAGAGCCGTATAAAGTGGTCGTCGATTCAGAAGGCAGTTGCGAAAATTGCGATTTCATCTGTTCCGCCTGCGACATCTGCCTTCATCGAGTCACCTGCACGTGCAACGACTATTTACTCGATTCTGCGTTCTGCGAACACATTCACGCCTGTTTGAAGCTGAAGAAGTCTCAATCGAAAATTGAGAACGAAGACCTCGTCGACAAAACAATTCCTCTGGATGAAACTCAAGCCGCGCAAACTAAGTTTCAAGACACAGTCAATCAACTCCAACAGCTCATCGCCAGAGTTCCGTCAAAGTGCCTTAAAGAAGCTTGTGCCAACGTTGAGCAGCTGACAAACTTCATGCAGACGCTTGTAAGTTTGCCGGAGCAGAGCTAGTCGCTAGGCCCGAGGTCTGTTCGTTCGTGGAGATTATTGCTGCCCCCCCCCCCAACCCAGTACCAGTTGTACATAATTGCATGTTGCGAGGTGTAAATAAAATGTAATATCGATGCGTTCATTACCTAAAAGCGTCCTGAGTGGTCTTCTAAACACGTAACCTACTGCAATGTTGGACGGTGAGTTAATATTTTATTATCTATCTCTCCCCCCCTTCTCCATATAGGTGAATTTACTGAACTTCTAGAAACCTTTAAATAATCGTTATATTTGTATCGGGTTCGTAAATAATGAAACTTCTTAATAGCTGACAGCGATGGATACCCAATCCTCCACCCATTTGCCTGAAAAGGAAGGAAGAGATATGCGCGGAAGTTGGCTAGACGAGGTGGTGCAAGGACCAGATTGTGCTGGAGGACTTTCAACGCCATTAAGCCAATAATCATCGCGAGCCGTTTCTATCAACTCCACCGCACTCAAATACAAGTTCGTAATCTCAATAGCCAATTTCTTATTGGTAACTACAACATTGTGTCTGCGCGGTCGAGCATTTAATGCATCGTATTTCCGAACACTTAAGCGATCAAAGAGCTTAACAACATTCATCGCTTGGTATTTATAAAAAATTGCTTGAAAAACAGCAAATAATTAAAGCAATAGGGTTATGTCCGCCAGTAGGCAAATTACTAAAGTCAACGTATCATACAAATCGCACTATGTACAGACTACACACTTAGAACCAAACTAACTGAAAAGACAGACCCACTCGACCAAAGTGGGGTATATAAAATAACCTGTATTTGCAAAAATACATACATAGGACAGACAGGAAAAATACGGACCAGATATTCAGAACACATTAAATCTCTTAGTAGGAACAAAGACGATTCAAACTTTGCTAACCACCTCAAAACAACTGGACATGAACCGACCAAAATACAGGACTGCACCATCTTACTACATAAACAATACAGAGGACGAAAACATGGAAATTTATAAACAAACAATTTTGATAATTTATTGTGCTGCTCTCGTCATTTTCCCACAAATGGGAATTTTATGGTATAATTATCATATCAAGAGCTATGTACTCGTATATAAAAAATTTAATCAAAATCGTTTGAGCCGTTTTTGAGAAAAAAAATGTAGTGTTTTGATCACTATCGTAACTATAGTTAACTTTCGGTGGATTTTGCCCATACGCTTATTTTTGCGTGCTAAAATCGATTTCGTCGAAAATTTTTATAATTTATTATGCTGCTCTCGTCATTTTCCCACAAATGGGAATTCTATGCTATAATTGCCTTATTAAGAGCTATCAATATAAAAAATTTAATCAAAATCGTTAAAGCCGTTTTTGAGAAAAAAAATATTTGGTGTTTTGATAACTATAGTTAACTTTCGGTGGATTTTGTCCAAACCCTTATTTTGGCGTCCCATGGAGGCCTGCGGACGAGATATCAAGTTTGAGCTGATTTGGTACGGTGGATTTCTCTAAAAATCGTTCACATACACACACACAGACCATTTTCCCAAATAGTGTTTTTCGGACTCAGGAGGGTCTGAAACGTAAAGATCTGAAGAAAACTCAAATTTTTTTTTTTCAGCCGATTACATAACTTTCCTTTCTACTTCGTAGAGCCAAGGAAAGTAAAAAACTTCAATGGACAGATCATAATTGAACAAATCAACACAAAATGCGACACCATATTCACACCACTCAAAACACTACACAAACGAAAACAACCAACTGACGGATTTACAGACCACCCTGTACATAAAAAGATAACACAATTGTCAGATCATTCAAGACGTTCCATTCACCTCTAGGGGGTTTCCCCCAGAGGCACATGACCCCCGCCCCTTACCTGACGCTCCATCATCCCGTTTACCTTTCTCTTCGTATATAAAGACCACGAGCAACTGACTGACTTTAGTACTGACTTAATGACCAGATGATGATGTCTTTACATCGAAAGCGCTTGCCCACAGTAACTGACCAGCCAGAGGAGACGAACTCACCTAATAGGTACGTTAACTTTTGCAAACAATTCCTCTCTCTCTCTCGTCAATAAGTTCTAGCCTTCGAGATGAGGGCTTAGAAATATCTTCGGTAGCCATTACCACGACAAAATGCACAAAAACAATCGTTAATATTGAACTTGATTAGTATTAAGTAAGCAAATCTTTATTAGCAGGTCACTAAGTTTACGTTGGGCGCCATAATTTATTTGTACGATTTCAAACCTGAACCGCTCACGTGGGGATGAGCCCACGATCACAAAATACATAAATAATAGGAATCGAAATGAAATATGCAAAAAAAGAACCTCAGCTTATATTGAACAAAAATACTTACCTTAGCTCTACATCAATTCACTTGTATACATGTCTTTTCTACTTACTCAATTCATTTATCAATCAGTTCATTTGAACTTGGTCAAAACAACACTTCACGGCGGCAGAAAGTGGTAGCGCCTACAGTTCCGTAATTTATTGTGCTTCTCATACTCATTCCCGGACCATTATTGAACAATTGGTACACTGAGGATTAATGAGGCTGTAGATTTTTTTTGAAGAGGATATTAATCGCCTATGCAAAGTTGTTGGGTAAAAACTTTTAGAACTGGTAGCAAGCGAAACAGCGGTAGTTGAAATTCCGAAATTTCTGCAGTGACGCTCCTATATCTTAATAGCGTTTTTAAACGCTCACTCTATAGGTATTGGATTGGACTACTACTCTAATTTTTTTTCAACATTCTAGTAACATTTCAGCGGACTTTCAAAAGTTGCGCTTAAAACGATTTTCGTAGAAAAATTTGATAATTTATTGTGCTGCTCTCGTCATTTTCTCACAGATGGGAATTTTATGGTACAATATCCTTATTACGAGCTATCAATATAACAAATTTAATCATAATCGTTAAAGCCGGTTTTGAGAAAAAAATATTTGGTTTTTTGATCACTATGATAAGTATGGTTAACTCTCGGTGGGTTTTGCTTATACCCTTATTTTGGCGTCCCATGGTAACCTGCGAGCTAGATATCAAGTTTGAGCTGATTTGAATTTTTTAACCCGATTACATAACTTTCCTTTCTACTCTGGTGAGCTAAGGAATGTAAAAAAAAGAACTTAATAACGAGGGAAAAGAAAAATATATGCAATTGAAACTAAAAACTAAACCTCTCCGGGGATCGTACAAATAAACTAATATAACGGCAAATTAAAATGTAAAGGCAAAATAAAGGGAAAACTTCTCTAAATTTAAAAGAAATGTAGCAATGAGCGATCGGAGAGCAAAATCTTCAAAACGTCTCGTGGGACGGGTGGGGGAGGGGGCTCGTGCGGTACGGAAAATTGTTAAGTTTCTTCGGACGAATTATATTTGGTAGACGAGACGAATGACGGAGCAGAATGGCGAGTCGCAGTTTACTCACAACTACTTATGTCGCCAATGAGAAAAATTTCACGCTCAGCCAATTATTATATTTGATATCTGTTTTTGTGTCATCAGCTGTTTTGAGTCGATGAGCAGCGCCGGGAGAAAAAAAGGAGTTGACTTTTGAGATCGGAAATGAAAAGGTGTTATTTATTTTAGTTTAATTTGAAACACTATTTTGTGAGGAACAGGAGCGACGCTCTTCCCCACCCATCAGACTAGCTTCAGTATTTTCCTCTGCTAGAATTGCTGGAACATCAAAAAGATTTGGACAAAGTGCGGTGTTGTTTATTTCCTTTCAGTGAGCGCAGGCTCTTACTCTTTTACAATTAGCAAGCTTATGAGTTCTCTCCCTAGGCAATTGTAACACCATGGAGCTCGCATGTTTCGGCACATGCGGAAAGGAAACGCTTAAACCGCTTCCTCCCTAATTATTCGTGCTACTAACTCAGGGACAATATGTGTTAAGCAGCCCAGCTTGTAGTTACGTCCATAGAATCATCCCTTCATACGTTACCTCTCAATGTGGGGACGCGTGGCCACAGAGTCGCCTGGGGCTGTGATTTCTTGAAGGTGTATTGGGACCCTAGAATTAGGAAGAAAGTGCTTACTGCTCGGCCTAAAACCACGAATGACGCCCTTATTGTTGCACTACAGGTGGAGGCCGTTGCAAGAATCGTCACAAAGGGGGTCCACAATAATGAAGCTCTCAGATAGATTCAAGTTACTGAAAGACACAGTGTTGTGCTGGCACTGTGATCACCTGGCTCTTACGAAGAAGAGAAAATTGTGATGGGAAACGGAAGAAGGCCATTGTATATCGAGCCAGAGGTGGAACTGCACTGGCAATACGTGGTCATTAGGGATCTGTACCACGCTCCTTCGTTGTGGATACTGGCACGTCACTCCACAAGCGATAGCCAAGGAAGGACTGATATTCAGCGAGTTCTGAAGCCTATTGGTGAACTGCAACAGGGGAAACGACACGAATTTTAGGAAAGGCTGCCATTCTGTTGGATCTGGGAAAAGGAGTTCGATGCACGGTCAGCGCTATTGTGGCGAGTACATAGTAGGAATTGACGTGTTAGAAGACAGAGCAGGGGGACAGCAAGCACTGTATGAAGCAGGAACGTCAACTACCCAACATTTACGACCAGTTCACAGCCTCGCTACACGTTCTGCACTCCTTCCTTCATGCCTGCATTGGCAAACTAGGACCACGCCACTTGGACGATTCTAAAACCAACTTTCCCATCTGGATGAGCCCCGCAGCAATGAGTTGGGGCACGACGTAGTTCCAGATATTGCTCTGGAAGAAAATGCAATGCAGTACTAGGTGCAGGGAGGAACGTGTGTGTGGTTTGCAGGCAGAAGGGCGTAAGGGCTGTCCATCAAAACAAATAGATTCCTTAAAATGCGATGTATTAAAGAAACATTATAATGGAAAAGTTAACAAACTGCAAGTAATATTGTAACAAGTAAACACAAAGCAACTGCTAGTTCAATCCAGCCCATTTGCGGTAAAGTGTGTGTGTATGTGAAGTCGTGTCACACATCGTCGTTGGAATACCCAAATTTAGTCGTCCAACACGATAACTTCGCTGACTGTGCTGGAAGCCTTAGTTTCTTCTTTCGATTTCGATTTAGAAGAGCTCACAGCAGCCTCCTGCGCCTGGGAATAAGGAGTTTTGGCAGATTTGGCCGCCGTGATGGTGATGCTGCTCCCAAAACTTTTTATGGCTTCAGCAACTCCATGATCCAGATTTGGCACAGTAGTGAGAATGTTGAGTCGGCTGTCTATGAGCTGTTGGGCGCTAGTTATCGGGTCGGGGTCGCGGGACGTGCCAGTCGGCAGAATCATGAGGGAATTTGGAAGTTTTTTCATGACTTTCGAAGGGTGGAATTTATTAGAGAGGGAGTGGTGGGAAGTTGGCAAAGGGATGGGAGTTGAAGGAGGAAGCGAGGAGCTCACAGAGGTTTTGGGAGGGACAGCCAGTTGGGGTTTGAGGAGCGGGAGATCAGGTACGATTTTGCTCGTCGAGTAACTGGCCTCGTGAGCGGGTCGGGGGGTTTTGGTGAGCAGAGGAAGCGAGCTGGGGGGTGGTTGAGGAGGAGGGGCTTCAGACTTGATTTTCTGTTGGTTCATTTTCTTAGCCGACAGCAACTTGTGTTGTAAACTGACAGGCGGGTGAGTCGGGTGTCCGCCGACAGACTGAGGCAGCGCGTGTAACAAACTGGAAGGGGCAGAATATGGTTTCGAATAGTCGGGGAAACCGGGAGCTGAAATGGGGAGCTTGGGAGTGACTGACAAAGGTGGCCCAGATGGAGCAAATTTCTTGGGTGAAGGTTGGGAAGATGAGGATATGGAGGATATTGACAGCGCTGGGAAAGGGGGAGCAGTCAGGTTCTTCGTAGTGACCGCACTCGACAAAGGCAAACTGGGAGGGTTCGAATGAGCGGGAAATAAAGTGAGGGGAGAAGAGCGAAGGCTGCTATTGGGTCTAGAGACGTTCGACGTGGCTATGGAAGACTTCAAATGAGCCGGAGGGATTGTGGTCTTGAGGGAAGGAGCGGTTGAGAACAGAGGGCTCAAAGACCTTTTGCTACTTGCCCCGAACGTTTTGGATACTTTGACTAGCGAGGACGGCGAAGAAGCGGTGAGAGGAGGACTAGGAGCAGCTGCAAGGGGCTGCACAGATGACATCAAAGTTTTGGCAATAGGCGTAATCGACAAACTAG
The DNA here is from genome assembly GCA_020466155.1 of Pachypeltis micranthus. Classification (NCBI taxonomy): domain Eukaryota; kingdom Metazoa; phylum Arthropoda; class Insecta; order Hemiptera; family Miridae; genus Pachypeltis; species Pachypeltis micranthus. Next base: position 51,038,583 of record CM035769.1, read on the forward strand.
GTCTGTCTTTCAATAGCGGAGAAGTGGTTTCAACTGTAGGGTTGGTTGCCTTGGTGACTGACAGCGAACTCGGCAACGTGATTCCAGGAGGTGCCTGAAACAATAAAAACGCCTACATTTTGGAAAGCACCAGCAGAACCAACTTGAATCTGTCTCCACATCTAAATTTAGAACAAATGCTATTGTTGGAGATCTGATCAGGGTTCATAAGAGCCAGAACGAATGGAACCACACCCACCAACCTTAGTATCCTCTTCTCATTAATCTCCCCTGGCCAATAAAATAACTAGTGCGACGCACGTGTTGTGCATCAAACTGGTACGAATGGTTAAAGGTCCCTGAGTTGCTCCTACTCATTCCACGATGTCCATTGAACAACCAACTTACAGATCAGTGTTTTCCAACCTTATTTGTGCCACGTCCAAGTTCGAATTTACCAGGGGCGGCAAATTTTCGGAGGTTTGTTTTTAAATTGGGAACTTGAACCGCGACAAGATTGAGGAATCACTATTAAAAGGATTGCTGCGTCAAGTTTGATGAGGCGTTGACATTGTCCAGACTGCGCAAGGTAAATACTGCCTCGCTAATATTTCTGTGCACTGCTGCTTTGAATTGCTCGGCAGAGAGATCATTCTCAACTCTCTCAAGGGTTAACAACTATTTACGATCAATTAAAACACAAAAGAGGCTGAATTACCACGCAGTTGTAGGTATTGAAAAAGATTCAACTACTAAATTAAATTTTGAAGATGTAATTTACGAGTTTGGAAACAAAGAAGCCAGAAGTGTTTCTGTACTCCGCCAATGTAAACAAACTCATGCCAGCCTCGTTATTAACTTGAACGTGTTTCTTTAAATGACACTTTTTAATTTTTATGAATAAAACTCGAATTTCCTGTAAATTGTAATCCTGTTTCATTAAAAAATATCTGGTGCGTAGCAACACACAACTTTCCGTCACCCCTTCAAGTTCGAACACCACCTACATATGCGGGCGCTATATCTTCGTTCAACGCATTTTTACAGGAACATTTATAGAGAACAAAATGTAGGGACTAGTTAGCTGAGAGTACTCCGTAAGTTTGATCGAAATCGTTAGAGCCGTTTTTGAGAAAATTGGAATACCGATAAATTAATATTCGACAAATCTCCTTTTCTGAGTTAACTTGGCTTACATCTCCGTTCAACATATATATACAGAAATAATTATGCAGAACGAAATGTGGGTATGGGTGACTAAAAGACACTCCATTAGGATTTATCACATCTGGTGAAGAAGCTACCCTGGAATTTACGGAAATGTTAGAAAAAACGTTATTTTCGACACATTTTGATTTTTATCTCTGTTCAATGGACCGTCACAGGAACATTTATTGAAAAGAATACGTAGGTATTAACTATTTGAAAACACCCTGTGAGTTTGGTGAAAATCGCTGAAGTCGTTTTGCCAAAAACGTAAAAAACCTATTTTTGCTTCATAGGCCTATATCTCCGTTCACCGTATTTTCATGGAGATATGTTTAGAAAAGAAAAGTTAGGTATTGATTAGTAGAAGGTAATTTGAAAGTTTCATCAAAATCGTTAGAGCCGTTTTCGAGAAAAATGCGTAAAACCCTAGTTTTTGGTACATTTTCGTCCCCCCCCCCCCTATTATGGTGTCTACAAAAAATAACAAACAAAACAAAAAAAGGACCAGCTCAATCGGATCAGCCGTTCTCCCGCAAATCGAACTACAGACACACACACAGACCACGCACCGAAATTAGGTTTTTGGTTTATTATTCATTCTGAATAATAACCCTATGTTTTCGGTCACGAAAAAATTTTTCCCCTCAAAATGTGATACTTTACGTTTCAAGACATGGAGATTCCAAATTCGCAATGTCCGTCCCCCCTCCGGACCGTTTTGTGCCTTTAACGTGGTCCAAAAAATTCGTTCTTTCACACAAAAATCCAATTTGGTATCTAGTTGTGCCCGCCATCTCGGCAATCCGATCGGACGAAGCCCATGATTGTTATGGGCAAAAAACGGTTACAAAAACTACTACTAAAAACTATTTCCGTTAGCAAAATATCTGTTATCTTCGATTGAACTTTTCATTATTCGTTTATTTTTGGTTTATTTATTTAATAGTTCGTTCGTTTCATTTTTTTTGGTTTTAATACAATTCAATTTTTTAGATTCTTTCGTTTCATTCTCATTTTGTTTTTTTACTTTCCTTGCTCTACGAAGTAGAAAGGAAAGTTATGTAATCGGCTGAAAAAAAAATTTTGAGTTCTCTTCAGATCTTTACGTTTCAGACCCCCCTGAGTCCGAAAAACACTATTTGGGAAAATGGTCTGTGTGTATGTGTGTGTGTGTGTCTGTGTGTGTGTATGTGTGTCTGTGAACGATTTTTAGAGAAAACCACCGTACCAAATCAGCTCAAACTTCATATCTCGCTCGAAAGTCACCATGGGACGCCAAAATAAGGGTTTGAACAAAATCCACCGAAAGTTAACTATAGTTATCATAGTGATCAAAACACCAAATATTTTTTTTCTCAAAAACGGCTCTAACGATTTTGATTACATTTTTTATATTGGTAGCTCTTGATATGATAATTATACCATAAAATTCCCATTTGTGGGAAAATGACGAGAGCAGCACAATAAATTACCAAAACTTTCGACGAAATCGATTTTAGCGCAGTTTTTAGAGAAAACCATCGTACCAAATCAGCTGAAACTTGATGTCTAGCCTACAGGTTACCATAGGACGCAATAATGAGGGTATGGGCAAAATCCACCGAAAGTTAACTATAGTCATCATAGTGATCAAAACACCAAATTTTTTTCTCAAAAACGGCTCTAACGATTTTAATTACATTTTTTATATTGATAGCTCTCAATAAGGCAATGATACTATAAAATTCTCATTCGTGGGAAAATGACGAGAGCAGCACAATAAATTATCAAAATTTTTGACCAAAAGCGTTTTTCGCGCAGTTTTTTCCTTATAAACTCCGCTGGAATTCTTGTAGAATGTTAAAAAAAATTGGTATTGTAGTCCAATCCAATACCTAAAGGGTGAGTGTTTAAAAATGCTCATGAGATACATGGGGCTCACTCCAGAAATTCCTGAATTTCAACTTCCTCCGTTTCGCTTACTACCAGTTCTGACAGTTATTTTCCAATAACTCTGCACAAGTGATTACTATCCTTTTTTTAAAAAATCTTGTTTAGAGCCTCATTAATTATCTGTGTACCAATTGCTCAATAATGGTCCTGCAATGAGTACGAGCAGCACAATAAATTCCGGAACTGTAAGCGCTACCGCTTTCTGCGGCCGTAAACCTTTGTTTGAGGAAGTTCAAATTAACTGAGTGATAAATGAATTAATTGAATAGAATTAGCCATGTACAAAGTGAACCGACGTAGAGCTAAGGAAAGTTGTGTGTTGCAACGCACCAGATATTTTCATAGATTTTTGGTTACATTTTGATATTAGTATTTAGCGTGCATGTTTTCATATTAAAATTCAGTTTTTTCTAGATACTTTCGTTTTTTTTTGTTTATTTTAATATTACGATTCAGTTCTTTTCGACCTTTTTTGGGTTTCATTTTGATATTTTGATGCTGAATCAAACGGGATGGGTCGCGGAGCATTAATGCTAGGTCAAGCTGTTTATCCGAATAATAAACCGTTGTGTAATAATTTGCAGGGTTTTTAGACTCAGTAGGCCTCAAAACGTAAAGATCTGAAGAAAACCCAAATTTTTTTTGGGCCGATTTTTTTTTGCCGATTACTATACTTTCCTTCCCTTCGGGTAGCGGAAAGTAAAAATTGCGAGGAGTAGCACATTAACTTCCGGAACTGGAAAACGCTGTAACTTTCTACCACCGCGTTCATAAGAACTGTGTGAAAAATGGATTGAATTAAGCAACAAAAGCCACGAAAACCTGGGAATTCAGGTACAACTAAGGAAAGTTGTGTGTTGCGTCGCGCCTGATGTTTTCAATTTGGTATGGAGCATCTCTAGACCTTGGGCGGCAAAAACGTAAATCCGGGCCTGGCCATGTCCCACCTTGCGCTAGATGCTTGTTATTAGTTGAAGCCTGTGAGGTTTAGCGGGTGTATGAGAAGCGCGGCTCGAAGGAGCTAAGTGATTTCAAGTCAATATCCAATCTGATGAACCGAATTTAGGTTCGAAAACGATCTCCCGATTAAACAGATTGTCTGCAGAGAAGTCATATTCTTTGAGGACTCTAGAGGATCCTTTGTACAGCGGTGGAGGCCTTTGTTGGTTGTGTTCTCTCGAAGAGTGCACATTCTTTGGACAACCCCGACCTTGGATGGTTCGTGTTTAAGGTTCTCCATGCAGTGGACGAATAAACGGTTTTGTCTGCTGCCATTTCACGTCTTACCGACTAGAATGGTTATTATTGCTGTTTGTCTCAGCTCCTGGCAACTGTTGTCAAACCGAACCGAGTTCCACAGCTCGAGCTGCTGATTGTGATTTCCTCCTGCACAGTTCTCTTCAACTTCACATCAGCGACGTCGCAAGTCGGTAATTGATTTTGCGTTCAAGAAACTTTTATTTTTATTCGCATTAATTTCAGATTTATTTTCGATATAACGTTTCTCATTCGATTCAGTTAATTTTTGAACCAAATAACCACCGATATTTACAACCATCTGAACCTACAATTAGTTACTGTAACGGTAGCTGCTTTAGATTACTTTACAAACATTAGCAAACTGCCAGCTTATTGAACTACCACCCTGATTTAAAAAAAAACACTTGTTCAGTCCTGCACTAAAACATCTGCCAAACATTTTTTCCCCACAGATGAAAATTTCGAAGAACAATTACGCCGTTTGAAGCTATCTGTATGAAAATTGTTGAACGTGTTTTTGAGTAAAAGTTTGGTGTTTTGATCACTATGATAGCTATAGGATAATTTTGGCCGATTTGTCTTTTTTGGGGGTCTTACGTCGATATGCAGGTTGGATCATTAGGTGATATAGTTCATTTAATTCCCACAAACAGACGCACAAAGGACAATATAAGTATTGCAATCGTGTAATAAAATAAGTTTTAGTTGAGCTTTCAACGTTTTGAGACCTTTTGACTCGAATACGCTCAATTTTCGTGCGAGGTCTGCAGCTCAATTTGACGGGGGACGTTCGTGAGGATTTTCCTGACATTCGCCCTCTGGAAGAGGTGACACTTTTGAAGGAGTGCACGTCTGGCGTGCCAGAACACCTAGGTTATCCGAAAAGCGGGAGGAAGACGGCATTTTATGGCAACGTCAGTTGGTGGAATAATATTGAGGGTGTTGACGAGTGGAGAGCGTTTGATTGCCTAGTAAAATATTCTTCGATTGGAACGCAAGTTGTACTGTCAGATCAACAAAAGTTAACAGTAACAATCGGCGCGAACTCGTTTGAAAAGTTCACAAGTTTGACAAGCCCGCTCGATCTATCGGTCGTCGAAGGAACTAAAGTAGTTTTCACTTTTGTCGCCAGGGCGCTAGCGTTCCGATTCCGGGGCTCTCGAGCTCCTTACTGCCTATGATCTCCTGTTCACAACTTCAGATTTGCTCGGGAAATTTTCCAGATTCCGACAAGCGACCCGAGAATGAGAACGAGAGCGTGTTTCTCAATCTCTCGAAAATCGGTCTAACGGCCGTGATCTACCTCGCAGAGAACTTTCAGTTGGTCTTCATAAACTGTTTTAACTGTTAACTAAAATAAACAAAAAAAACAACAGTAAGACTGCTAACCGCTTATTAGATTATTTGTGTTTACTGGGAGGATGCATTCGGTCTCATGATTGTTCGGAGAGTTATTAGAATCCGACTCTCAGCAAATACGTTGAAGTCTTTTTTACTTTCCTTGCTCTACGAAGTAGAAAGGAAAGTTATGTAATCGGCTGAAAAAAAAAACGCTGCAAATTATTACACAACGGTTTATTATTCGGATAATCAGCTTGACCTAGCATTAATGCTCCGAGACCCATCCTGTTCGATTCAGCATCGAAAAATATCATAATGAAACCCAAAAAAAGGCCGAAAAGAACTGAATCGTAATATTAAAATAAACAAAAAAAAAATGAAACGAACGAACTATTAATAAATAAACCAAAAATAAGCGAATAATGAAAAGTTCAATCGAAGATAACAGATATTTTGCTACCGTTGAGACGGAGAGAAAGAGTCATTCGTGGAGGTGAAGACGAGAACAAGGCAATCGGACGATAAAGAGACAAATCAGTGCCAAAGGTTATATACGAAACACGAGCGCTTCTAGGAAGACAAAAAAAAAAAAAACCCGGCGCTAATTGGGCGAACGCTGTGAGTCGAGTGGAAAGGGGTGGCGGGCGGCGGTGTTGCCCGGACCAGTGACGATCGCTTTTGATGGGCGGGAGCGAGGGGACTTCAAAGACGTAACGCGTTATACTGCGTTTCGTTAATTTTAACCGTTTTTGCCCATTACAACCACGGGCTTCGTCCGATCGGATTGCGGAGATGGCGGGCACAATCAGATACTGCCAAATCGGATTTTTGGGCGAAAGAACGAATTTTTTTAGACCACGTTAAAGGCACAAAACGGCCCGGACGGCGGACGGCGGACGGGGACGAGACAGGGGACGGACATTGCAAATTTGGAATCTCCATGTCATGAAACGTAAAGTATCAAATTTTGAGGGGGGGTTGTAAAAAATTTTTCGTGACCGAAAACATAGGGTTATTATTCAGAATGAATAATAAACCAAAAGTTGAGTTCTCTTCAGATCTTTACGTTTCAGACCCCCCTGAGTCCGAAAAACACTATTTGGGAAAATGGTCTGTGTGTCTGTGAACGATTTATAGCGAAAACCACCGTACCAAATCAGCTCAAACTTCATATCTCGCCCGCAGGTCATCATGGGACGCCAAAATAAGGGTATGAACAAAATTCACCGAAATTTAACTATAGTTATCATAGTGATCAAAACACCAAATATTTTTTTTCTCAAAAACGACTCAAACGATTTTGATTAAATTTTTTATATTGATAGCTCTTAATAAGGCAATTATACCATAAAATTTCCATTCGTGAGAAAATGACTAGAGCAGCACAATAAATTACCAAAACTTTCGACGAAATCAATTTTAGCGCAGTTTTTAGAGAAAACCACCGTACCAAATCAGCTGAAACTTGATGTCTAACCTACAGGTTACCATAGGACGCAATAATGAGGGTATGGGCAAAATCCATCGAAAGTTAACTATAGTCGTCATAGTGATCAAAACACCACATTTTTTTTCTCAAAAACGGCTCTAACGATTTTAATTACATTTTTTATATTGATAGCTCTCAATAAGGCAATTATACCATAAAATTCTCATTCGTGGGAAAATGACGAGAGCAGCACAATAAATTATCAAAATTTTCGACCAAAAGCTTTTTTCGCGCAGTTTTTTCCTTATAAACTCCGCTGGAACTCTTGTAGAATGTTTAAAAAAAATTGGTATTGTAGTACAATCCAATACCTAAAGGGTGAGTGTTTAAAAACGCTCATGACAAAGATGGGGCTCACTCCAGAAATTCCTGAATTTCAACTACTGCCGTTTCGCTTACTACCAGTTCTAACAGTTATTTTCCAATAACTCTGCAAAAGTAATTACTATCCTTTTTTTAAAAAATCGTGTCTACAGCCACATTAGTTATCTGTGTACCAATTGCTCAATAATGGTCCTGCAATGAGTACGAGCAGCACAATAAATTCCGGAACTGTAAGCGCTACCGCTTCCTGCTGCCGTAAAGTGTTGTTTGACCGAGTTCAAAGGAACTGAGTGATAAATGAATTGATTAAATAGAATTAGCCATGTACAAAGTGAATTGACGTAGAGCTAAGGAAAGTTGTGTGTTGCAACGCACCAGATATTTTTTGTGTGTTTTGTCTTCAGGTTTTTACGTTTAAGAGATTCGGAGTACGAAAAACATTTTTTTGCAACCCCCAATTGAGAGCAAAACCTGAACCATTCAGATCAAATGTTATATTTAGCTTGCCGATCCACATGGAACGCCAAAATAAGGGTATGCGCGAAATTGTGTGTTATTGTAGCGATCAAAAACATCCGAACGTTTTTTTTTTTGTCTCCAAAATGGAAAATTAAATGTTTTGAGCGGGCAGATCTAAATAACGCAACAATAAAATAATGTTTTCACCCTTGGGAAAATGACTAGAGCAGCACAATGAACCACAACGAATATAGTTCGAACTACCTTCATTCTGTTTACTTATTCTCAGTATTTTCCCCGTAAGTCAAGAGCTGTACCCGCGACCCACTCAACGAAATAAATTGTGTTGACCGTCCCATCGATTACCTATATGTTGTATTTTCGATGGAGGTCGTGGAATGAATAACAGCCCAATAAATTTAGGAACTTGAAGCGCTACTCGTTTCTGTGTAGAACTTGATGGCTGAAGAAAGTTGTGCGATAGGTCGGACCGGATAATCTTCTTTTTTTTTTAATTTTAATTTTTTATTTACTTTCCGCTACCCGAAGGGAAGGAAAGTATAGTAATCGGCCCAAAAAAAAAATTTGGGTTTTCTTCAGATCTTTACGTTTCAGACCCTACTGAGTCTAAAAAACCTAATTTCGGCGCGTGGTCCGTGTGTATGTCTGTAGTTCGATTTGCGGGAGAACGGTCCGATTGAGCTGGTTCTTTTTTTGTTTTGTTCGTTATTTTTTGTAGACACCAAAATAAGGTTATGGACGATTTCGGCCGATGGGAAGGGGGGGGGACGAAAATGTAAAAAAAAACCAGTGTTTTTCGCATTTTTCTCGAAACAACTCTAACGATTTTTATTAAACTTTCAAATTATCTTCTCCTAATCAATACCTAACTTTTCTTCTCTATACATATCTCCATAAAAATACGGTGAACGGAGATATGGGCCCCTGAAGCAAAATTAGGTTTTTTACGCTTTTTGGCAAAACGACTTCAGCGATTTTCACCAAACTCACAGGATGTTTTCAAATAGTTAATACCTAAATATTCTTTTCAATAAATGTTCCTGTGACGGTCCATTGAACAGAGATAAAAATCAAAATGTGTCGAAAATAACGTTTTTTAGAACATTTCCGTAAATTCCAGGGTACATTTTTCACCAGATGTGATAAATCCTAATGGAGTGTGTTTTAGTCACCCATACCAACATTTCGTTCTCTATAATTATTTCTGTATATATATGTTGAACGGAGATATAAGCCAAGTTAACTCAAAAAAGGAGATTTGTCGAATATTAATTTATCGGTATTCGAATTTTCTCAAAAACGGCTCTAACGATTTCGATCAAACTTACGGAGTACTCTCAGCTAACTAGTCCCTACATTTTGTTCTCCATAAATGTTCCTGTAAAAATGCGTTGAACGAAGATATAGCGCCCGCATATGTAGATGGTGTTCGAACTTAAAGGGGTGGCGGAAAGTTGTGTGTTGCTACGCACCAGATATTTTTAAATTATGCCAATACGATAATATACTAGAAAAACGAGAGAATTAATTTTTTCCACCAATGTAGACAGGTTTTGGCGATGAAGCCATCCTCTGCACAATTATCAAACTGAACTGAACATCTTACACTGAGTTATAGCACTCATCCTTGATCCCAGTACATTAGGTGCACCGCATCACACAATTTTCCTTAGCTCTACGTCAATTCACTCGTGTTCACAACTTTTCCTAGTTATTCAATTTATTTTACTTGAAACATCACTTCATGGCGACAGAAAGCAATAGCACTTACTGATTTGACATTTATTGAGCAGCTCGTATCCATGCCCCGACCATTATTGAGCAATTAGTGCAGTGAGAATTGATGAGGGTGTAAACCTGTTTTTTTTTAAAGGATAGTAATCACATTTCCCCAGTTATCGTAGTGAAAACGTTTAGAAATGGCAGTTGTGCGCACAACGGGAGGACGAGAACAGTACAATAAATAATGATTTCTGTGGAAATCGCTACGTGCCTCACCAAACACTCTGATCATCATCAGTGATCGCTTCAAACATTGAGTCTTATTAGCGGTTGTAAAAGAGTTGAGCCGCATATTGCACTCCCACGCCAGTCTTGACATGCAGCAGTTCTTCAGCGACGTGTTTATAGTTTTATCGCTGTATCCTTTTTCGTACATCATGACGGCTTCAGGGATGACACCATAAATCTCTGTTTGAAAACCAGTCAGGGCCATGCACTTCCCACTCCTCCCAGAGTCACTTATCCGCACCCCAGCGCCTGTCCTCTCTAGGGTTTCAGAGCCATCCATGGGGATGTTGATACCATTCTGAGGCTGAAACTGACGACTTTCATTGTTCCATAAGTTTCCTTCTGGTCGAACCTGCCCCTGGGCACAACCGTATCAGCGATCATGTTTTATAGGTGAGTACATCTAGAAGTAGTCTGTCAGTTTCTGTTCTACCTTGCACTGCCACTGTACTGTACAACCTACTGACGTTCACACAACCAATTCTTTATCAATCTTCACCGAAATCGACAAATACTGATACAAATAACAAAAAACCCCGAACAACAGTCGATATAAAGAACCGCAGGACCTCACAACCAGCAATGCCAACAAATAAAAACATATCACGATCCCTCAAGTTCACTATCAATTGAGTTGACTCGATGAATAGCGAGTCAATCACTCTCTGGAGTATGTGTGAGTGGATACCATGAACTTGACATGAAGTCCCAAACAATAAAACCCGTATTGCGCGTATTTACGACAAAAAAGTTCTGACAAATAATTTACCACAGTAGAAGCGGCGATGACGCTCTTTAGTTCCTTCTGTTGACGGATAAGATCTTGCTGATACTTGGCGTAGGGCGAGATGAGAGCACCAGACGTATTTGCGTTGAACGTATTCGGATTTGGCATACGTGGCATGCTCCAAGGGCCAGGAGGCCTTCCTCGGGGCCTTTTCGGCTCATTTGGATCCCGTACCTTGCGGTTAGGCCCTGGAGGTCGTCCGCGTTTCGGGATTGGAGCTGGAGGGATGGCCTGAAATTTTAAAAAAAATCGAGGTTAAAGAGTCTCTCATTTTGAAAAATACCATTTTAACACGACCATTTTAAATTGCTGCCACCTCAGTTAAAATTGTGACAGCTTCAGGAACGACGATAGGTTTAGCAATGGTAGCCACAGGAGTTGCCACTTTAGGAACCAGTAGCGGGGAATTGGGGAATGAAACTTGTTTTTGTATGGCGATTTCACCAGCGCAGAACCGAATAGCGGTGTCCAGCGTTCCGTTAGGGTCCTGAAAGTAGAAACACGTAATTAATCACTAATAGCTATACAAACAAAAATTGAAAGGGCTAAGGACAAACCACAATAAATGAAATGGCCCTTGGGATAGAGGAATTGGCAAAACGAGATTAAAATAAGCGGCATATGTGACCTGAGGGTGACATCCCCCCCCCCCCACCAACACATCCAAGTTGGTGGCCACTCCATTCACTGGAGCGCAAAGGCCAAATACCATGGAGTAATCTTCAACAGAAAGCTCAATAGGCATAGCCGGGGATCTTGCAACTGCGCCGGAGGTAGAGACAATAGCAAGTGCGCCGTCATACTTTACGGTTTCTATTTCCACTTTATACACTCAACATTTTATTACGTTGATATAGTTTTTTGTCTTTTTTTTTCATAATGTCTGGCCACTGTTTGGAGGAATGATTTTCCATCAATCTTTCCTTCTCGATATTCAATTATTAGTTGCTGAATCATTTTCTTCTGTTTTTTGAACGCCCCTGTGTCCGGCTTGGGCACATTCGAGCCATTCATTATGAGGAAGGTGTCCGTTTGCATTCGTTTCAAAGCATTGAGAAACGCGAAAATGTTAGGATGAGGATGGGAAAACTGGCCATTGAATTTCGAGTGGAACGATTCACAACTGTTTGTGGTTCTTTGCGAAGAAATTTCTGCTGCAGCCCATAACTCAGGAGGAAACTTAGCTTGAACACCAACGTAGTTATCGATGATGTATTCCGCGTACTTTCCAACCCGTGTATCATCTGGCAACGACGTCATACAATTTTCCAAAAATGCAGCACCGACCTCACTTGGATCCAAGAACGGTATACCAAAAACGAGACGAAGCCAATTTCGAATATCCCCCTTTGCTCTGTATGCTTTGGTTAGCCCGAGTGCTTGGATTTTCCTCCACCAAGATTGTGACAAATGGAATCGACATCCCACAATTCGGAAATCTGGGAAAGCATTTCTCACTGCGACGTGAATTCCTTCTTCAAAATCAGCTACCACACAATCCGGCTGCAGCCTCAATTGCAGCTCCTGGCATTTTTGTTGAGCAAGATTTAGCAACTTAGTGTAGGTTTCAGCTATTTATCGGGTAAAAGCGCAAAGACGAGTGGTATGTAGTGATTGTTTCTACAAACATGGATAGTGAACATCTGTGCAAAATGTTTGGCACAATATGAGAAAGTTCCGTCCACAAATATAGTGGAAGATGTACAGAGTTCTTTCCAGTTCCTTTCAACCGAAAACGCGACTATTTTTGACGTTCTATCAAAAATTTGTAGGAATGATTCTTCTCCAATTTTCAGGAAGTTATCTGATTCAGGTATTAAAGAAATTGAGTACTGACTTAACGGCCAGACGATGATGTCTTTACATCGAAAGCGCTTGCCCACAGTAACTCACAAGCCAGAGGAGACGGACTCACCTAACAGGTACGTTAACTTTAGTATCTGATTCACTCCGGTCACCCAAACAATCCATCACTTCGTCAATACTTGATGGCAAACGACTGCTGTATGCTTTTCTGCGGGCTCTGTATGTGTTCAGTTGAATATTACAAACTTGTTTTTTAGTAAGATGATGTTGAGCTCCATGTGATTCGACTTCTGCCCGAATAATTTTCATCGGTGCATCGTTGAGGTCGTCGGTCGCTTTCCTTTTCACTGAATTGGAAATTCTTTCTTCCAATAACTGTTGTTCACCAACGGGATTTGTGGATATCCTCCTTTTTCACAATGTTTTTGTTGTCGTGAACGTACAATTTCGCGCAGCAAGACCGCTTACAACACTTCCACTTAACCGCGTCGAGTATCTGAACATGATCACTTTTGCGAAATTTATACCCGTCGAGAACTAAAAGGGGATTTCCGCGCTGAGACTAAATGAATTCCAGAGACATTGCAACACGTAACAACTGAACCTATGACACTACCGTGCCAATCACGAGGATATCGGGCCATCGCATTCACCGATAAGAAAAGAGCGGCGCAAATGCTAGAGTCCGTTTGGAGCGAGGAAAAATAAACAAGCGCAGTTGCTATACGACACCTCTTCCGGTCAACGCTGGTCGGCGCGGCTGCCATACGCCCGCATAGCCAAGTCGAAGCCGTTCGTGGCAACGTCAATGGAGCCTTCACTGCCCTTAGACCATTCTTTAATAACAAAAAGGTATCCAGACCAACGAAAATACGAGCCTTCAATGCCATCATCAAAACCATTAGCACCTACACCATCCCTGTCTGCAGAACCGCCTCCGCTCTCAAGCAGCTCGAGAGCACTTACATGAAGGCCCTCAGAGGGGTCCTCGGTTCCCCCTGGTACATCAGGAATCGCCAGCTCCGAAAGGAAACTTGGAAAACGTCCCCAAACCCTGTTCCCACATCCCACGCTGACCCCGTCCCTACCTCCTAGCCTCGCAATTGCGCATGAGTCCCCCTGCATCCGCTAGCTGGGCTCCCATCCTTCTGGTTTAGAACCAACGGGTGGGCAACCGCGGGGAGGGGTTTTAGTCGGTAAAAATCCGACACTACCCACTTGGGTGTATTTTGAAGATTTCCTCTCCCCTGAAGCGTCCGAAAATAAAGAGGGTGACGTAGGACGACTGGTATCAGTAGGAGGTGCTGCCACCTAGGTGCTTGTGAAATCGAATGCCCCAGTCCTGGTCTCCTGTATTCTGAATTATCATGCACCATCAAATGTTTGTGAAATCATACGCAATCCCCAATCCTCTCCCTTCGCTTCGCCCTCCCTCACATCATGCTCGTCAGCATCATTCAACACGTCTTCAACTGACTACCAATTACCAGCTAATAACTTATCCGACCAGTGTTTTTAATTATTTGTATGCAATTTATTATTTATTTTGGCTTTTGTTATTCAGTACCACTGCATTATTGTGAATACTTATACAGGAGTGTGACCTCTGTAGAAATAGTAAGCTTTTCTTGCTATCCGTAGAAAACAGAAGTTAGCTTCATTTGTTATCCGCAAATGTTGTCTCCCTACTCCCACCCAAACCAGTCCTCTTCTCAGTTCACCGTCTCTCCTCACCGTGCGTGTTTTATCTCTTTTTATAAAACGTTTTTCTCACATATTTCTTCTTTTCTTTTTACTCTGCCCAAGAACCTCCACGTTATGTTTATATATGAGAGCTGCCCAATGTCGCTCCTGGTACTGCGTGTTGTTCTACACGTGAATCACTCTCGTGCTGTACATTGTAGCTCATTTATTGTGACGATGGGCAGAGGGGTCGCTGGACAGCCACCTGACGCTGGGGGTTGGAAGGGATCGCCTCTTCCCTCCCTTTCATCTTCAATTTTCCTCTCCGATTGCTGCTTTTCTTCCAATTCTTTTGGCTCATTCTGACCAAGAGCCGTTTTATACCCACGCCAAAAAAGGCGTAAAAGGTGCAACAGTCGGTCGTCCTGTCAAAAAACCCTGTGTGTCTGCATACGATCAACTGTGCCTTTCTTAATTGCGTTGGCGCCAATCGAAGAGCTAGGGAAACATGGGTGAGTCCTCTTTCATTTCCTCATTCCATTTATATTTTTCCTGGTGTATTCTTTTTCCAGGTGCTCGCCGGTTGAGGGTGATCCGTCCAGCGATCAGAATCACAACGGTGGTATTACATTTCCCATTACAAGGGTTAATTTAGTAATTCTAGAATCATTACCCTCCCTCTTGATAATTGTTATTTCGGGGTACTTTTGCGCCTCATGGTGATACAGTCTACCAAGCTACTCAAGTACAAATATCTGGTGCGTAGCAACACACAACTTTCCGCCACCCCTTTAAGTTCGAACACCACCTACATATGCGGGCGCTATATCTTCGTTCAACGCATTTTTACAGGAACATTTATGGAGACCAAAATGTAGGGACTAGTTAGCTGAGAGTACTCCGAATGTTTGATCGAAATCGTTAGAGCCGTTTTTGAGAAAATTGGAATACCGATAAATTAATATTCGACAAATCTCCTTTTCTGAGTTAACTTGGCTTATATCTCCGTTCAACATATATATACAGAAATAATTATAGGGAACGAAATGTTGGTATGGGTGAATATAAGACACTCCATTAGAATTCATCACATCTGGTGAAGAAGTTACCCCGGAATTTACGGAAATGTTCGAAAAACGTTATTTTCGACACATTTTGATTTTTATCTCTGTTCAATGGACCGTCACAGGAACATTTATTGAGAACAATATGTAGGTAATAACTATTCGAAAACATCCTGTGAGTTTGGTGAAAATCGCTGAAGTCGTTTTGCTAAAAAGCGTAAAAAACCTATTTTTGCTTCAGGGGCCCATATCTCCGTTCACCGTATTTTCATGGAGATATGTATAGAGAAGAAAAGTTAGGTATTGATTGGGAGAAGATAATTATAAAGTTTAATCAAAATCGTTAGAGCCGTTTCCGAGAAAAATGCGAAAAACCCTAGTTTTTGGTACATTTTCGTCCCCCTCCCCCCCTTCTCATCGGCCGAAATCGTCCATAACCTTATTTTGGTATCTACAAAAAATAACGAACAAAACAAAAAAAGAACCAGCTCAATCGGATTAGCCGTTCTCCCGCAAATCGAACTACACACACACACACGGACCACGCGCCGAAATTAGGTTTTTTAGACTCAGTAGGGTCTGAAACGTAAAGATCTGAAGAAAACCCAAATTTTTTTTTTGGGCCGATTACTATACTTTCCTTCCCTTCGGGTAGCGGAAAGTAAAAAAGAGGGATTTTCCCCGAACAACTTTCAACACTACAATATATTGTATTGCCCAAGAATGTAAAAAAAAGAAAAAACAACCCATTGCGTTAAAAAGACTACTGAAAGAAGATAATGGCAGTTTTTCTTGTTTTTTCATCAAAGTCCCTTAGAGATCGACACTCCTCAAAACAAGCAGCTCGTTCATTCAAAAAATTAACTTTACTCGGGCTCACCTTGGCGAATTTTTGATAGGCGTCCGTGAGCGTGGAGGCGTACATGGCGTCTTTGAGCCCGCTTCGGTTGATTCTCTTGTATATTTGATATATTTCCAAGAGGAAATCTTTGGTCAAATCGGTACTCCCATCGTCCGTCTTGAAGTCTTGCAATTTTTTACGAAGGGCTTGAGCTCCGTGAACGGCCGCTTCCGTGCATAGCTCTTCCCGCTCGTTGTCCCTCAAATATTTTCTGTAACAAGTCAGTCACCATTGAGCATTGCGCAGAGATAAATGTTAACTCCGATTACACTAGGAGACACTTGTCAAGTTGATCAAATTCAGTTATGCGTTTACTGTGGACATTTTGAAAGCGTTCAAAAACACGATTTTTGGAGCATTTTGATTTCTATCTCCGTTCATTGGACTGACAGTTACTGTTCTGCATTCGGGAGTGTCTGTGGGAGTTCCGACCTGAGGGCCCCTACCTCCTTTGGACCCCACAGTTTAAAAACAAGAAAGGGGATCGGATTTCCACACTCCAGCAACCCCACGACCACCACGATATCTGCGGAGCAAACACATTTTCCAGCATTGTCCTGGTAGGAGTTGGGTTGCTCCTTTCTACCTTCCCTTCGGAGGCAGCCACCTGTCGTGGCCCTAACCCACAAAGCACCGGCGCAAGGCCGCGGGCTGTGCATTCCCGTGGTACCATTTTGGGTCAAACAATCCTTAAGGCCTGAATGACGGCGATTACGGCTTGCTGACCTCCCTGGGGTTAGGAAGGACCGCTGACTCGGGCAAAAATTATCCAATACCAGACTTTTGTCTGATTATGAATCTTCGCGTATGACCACTAGACTTAAATCACTGGAGGTGCCTACAATGGGAGTCAGATGGTACAGTTGGATGAAAATGTTTAGAGCCATTTTTCCCCGAAGTAAAAAAAAACTCATGCATCATACGCGTATATTTCATCAATCACCATACTTTGACAGGGACATTTATTTTTAAAACCCATTTTAGATACCAGAAAGTTTAATAAAAACTGTTAAAGGCGCTTTTGAGAAGCGTGTGAATCGATTCAAATTTCATATTTAGCCTGCGGGTCACTGCAGAACGCTTATAGTGAGGGTATGAGCAAAACCCATCCAGAACTAACTGTAGTGCAGTGATAGAAACACCAAATTTTTTGTTTTTACAAACTGCATTCATGATTTTGATCACATTTTTTGCGTGAACAGCTCGAAATAACACAATGGTACCGTCAAATTTTCATTTGTGGAAAAATGAAGTCTTTTGGGCGTCCTTCGTCTCACCTCAGCCTCTGCATACCATGCATATTGTAGAGACGTAATTCTGGACGCGGCAAAAAGCGCGTGAAGCGGAAAAAGCGCCAGTCGCTCCAACGTAGAGAGTAACCAGGCTCTGCAGTCACAGGAGCCTTCTTCAGCTCGTTGTCGCCACCTTGGTCGCTTCGGAGGAAGAAGGAAAGCACCCGCATTTATAATCATTTGAAAGATAAATTCATCCCGGGGGGGGGGGACTTTTGTGCTGTACAAAAAATCATCATCTCGCTCAAACTGAGCGATGTTTTGAAAATTTGGTAGAGGTTTCTTTCTTTGGAAAGCAACTCGAGGGAGAAAACGATCGGCCTCTACAATATATACCGAAATGGTTGGTTTTGGTAGTTAAGAGTCAATTATCTGCTGCGACGCATCACACAACATTCCCAGCCCTTTTTATCAATTGAGTAACCAATTTAAACTGTTTTTCACTCAGTAGTAGAACATAATGCAACGTTCAATATAAAAACTGTTCGACGTCACGGAATTTATTGGGTTGCCGCTATTCATGCCACACCCTTCACTTAGCAATCATTGCTTGAGTGAACTATGAGACAGTCAAGATGATTTTTATGAAACATTCGTGAGTATAGTTACGAAATTATAGTAAATTAGTCGATGGAACGACAGTCACATGATTTCGAAATGTATTGGGTTGCTCCTAATCCCATCTTTGAACTTACATCCTATAGCTAGCTCATGGGAATGCCAGAACGAGTGTTATGACGGTTCATAAACCAATCCTTAAATTGGCGCGCAGAGCCACCTACTTACTTGTCAGCTTCAGGAACAACTCTGAGGTGAATGGCCAGCTCGATAAGCAATTTGTAGTCCTTCGCCTCAGCTAGGACGTCCAAAAGAAGTACGATGCATCGCCCCATGTGAGCGGCAAAGCTACCGGGCCGATCTATTTCGTTGTGCGGGATCCTCCAAACGCCCTGAAAACATTAAAAAGACAACGTTAGGCCCAGCAGGGCACGTTAACATCCAATGGACTCTTTCGCGTCTAGAAATTGCACTTAATTTCCATCTACTGGCGATGTCTTGACTCATTTCATCATTAATCATTACTTTCTCGATATGTCAAAGAGCGTTGAAGCATTAGGAGCAATAGGGAACAAAGTGCTCAACACCCTGATCCCAAACCCCCCCCCCCCAAATTAAAATAACTCAGTCTAATTCTGTTTTGGCAGCAGGCTTTTCCTTCGCAAAGAAACAAAATTTGGAAAAGAAGTGAAACCTGTGACCCGGGTCATGTGTCAGAAGCAGTCGAAACTGACACGTAAAGTATAACCAAATAACACACAACAGAGACAATTGATAATTTAAAAACGGGAAGAGGACGGATGAAGTTTTCCTGGCCGGGAAGCGACTGGCTGCTGGCTGGGAATCAATGGAAGCGAAATTTTGCCAATTTAAAGTCTTAATATATGGGTTTAAAAAAAAAGTATTTTTCAGCCGATTACATAATTTTCCTTTCTACTTTGCAGAGCCAAGGAAAGTAAAACGGGGAGAAAGAAACTGAACTTTTAATTTCACTTAAATAAATAACTAAACAGTTTCACTTCCGACTGCTTAAACACCAAAAAAAAAAGAAGCGTTCTAAATTAATATTAAAAAAAAGGAAAAGAAACGGGTTTTTAACGAACAATAGGGGGCTCGTCTCAAGGAGTGTGGAAAATCGACTAGCGGGAGGCGGCTGAACGGTCTGACGATCAAACGCGCTAAAGATGTTTTTATTACGCCCGTTGAAGTTCGTCTGAAGTAAAAAAAAAATCTATTTCGGCCGACACAAATTCATCAACGTATAAGCAAGGAAACCAGAGGCCAGTCAATCCCTAAAGCTCAAGTTAATCGTCATTCGGGAAAACCTATATAAATCCTCACACACGCACGCCTTATGGCCCAGACCATGTAACATTCGCAGGTGACTCAAACCACTAAACACCCGAAAAGCCATCACTGAAGAATCCGAATTTAAGTAGTAAACGTACAGTTTAAAGAATACAAATGATTTTAGGTTGTGGAGAATTGACGTTTTAAGTTTTTAACCAGTGTTTATTGAAACCTCAAACAGAGGACAGGAGTTGATTTTGTTTATCTTTTTTTATTTGAAGATTAGTTTGTTTTGTTATATTTTACTTGATACCCTAACTATGTACAATAGCGAATGAGCTAAATCAAAGAAGTGATGGAGGTTGTTTCAACCAGGGCAGGCTAGAAAGAACCACGGTGATGGGTTAGTCTAGCACGAACTTGTAATCACCAGAAGTGACTAAAACAGGATATGATTTGAGCATACAAGAGCGAACGGGGGGGCTCTAAAGGCGTGAAACTGGTTGTACGGGGAAGGAAGGAGGAATCCTAATTGGATGTCGAAAAGAGGTGAAATGAGTATCTCTATGGGAAAACTGGGAGAGAACCATGGATCGTGAGAACTAGTCAATGACTGTCTTTGGGAAGAGCGTTCTATTGTAAAGAGGAATATCAAAATGAGGGGTGGGAAAAGAATATTTTAGAAAGTCCAGAAAAGGTGCTCGGGCAAATAATGACTTCTCGTTGAGGCCAAGCACGGTTATTCAGAGGTAAAACACCCAAACTAATTCGGCCTGCGCCGAAAGGTGATTTTATTAATTAGTAAATAGTTGATTTTTAAGAAGTAAATTAATTTTGTTTCCTAAGAAGAGAAGGATGTAACTGTCATAGGTAACTGAATGCTTAGCAAGTCCCCTCCACCTAACCTCAGAAGAGCGGCAGATTATATCAGTCTACTCTGGTGTGAATTCTTGAGAGCCTGTCAGGATGAATGAAAAAAGTGACTTTGACAGAACCAAAATTATTGACTGGGAAAGCCATCACTTCAAACGGAAAATAAAAGAAATGATATATATTAGCAAATCCCCAACAGGACTGACACTGCTAATCTTAGCAAAATTTATTCGAATCTCATAAACCATTACACCTAACCTTCATGTACACGTAAGCTGTTCCTCCCATCTCTATATAGAAACCCTGCAAATTATTACACAACGGTTTATTATTCGGATAATCAGCTTGACCTAGCATTAATGCTCCGAGACCCATCCTGTTCGATTCAGCATCGAAAAATATCATAATTAAACCCAAAAAAAGGTCGAAAAGAACTGAATCGTAATATTAAAATAAACAAAAAAAAAAACGAAAGTATCTAGAAAAAACTGAATTTTAATATGAAAACATGCACGCTAAATACTAATATCAAAATTTAACCAAAAATCTATGAAAAAAAAACAAAATGAGAATGAAACGAAAGAATCTAAAAAAAATTGAATCATATTAAAACCAAAACGCCGGGAAATTGGAACGGGGGCGCTCGAAGCGAACCCGGGGGGAGTTGAGTGTTGGGAGGGAAGCGAGCGGGAGGCCGCGCTCGCTCGCCTCGAGTTTTTCAATGAGACGAGTGGGGCGGGGGGAGTTCAAACGACGAAACGCTGTAGCTCCCGCGTTGTACTGCGTTTCGTTAATTTTTTAAACCGTTTTTTGCCCATTACAACCACGGGCTTCGTCCGATCGGATTGCCGAGATGGCGGGCACAACTAGATACCAAATCGGATTTTTGGGCGAAAGAACGAATTTTTTAGACCACGTTAAACGCACAAAACGGCCCGGACGGTGGACGGACATTGCAAATTGGGAATCTCCATGTCTTGAAACGTTAAGTATCAAATTTTGAGGGGGGGTTGTAAAAAATTTTTCGTGACCGAAAACATAGGGTTATTATTCAGAATGAATAATAAACCAAAATTGGAATAGCTCCATGTTGGGTCATACTTCAAGGTATTTTTTTAATTTTTCCCTGACCTTTTCACTATGTTCCTGTTTACTCATAACCTCGTTAAAACCTTACACACTAGTCCAAGCTGTTATTTAACATTAAGGTCTATTTTGTTTTTGTTTGTTTCTCCGAATGCTAGTATTTTAAGAAAGTAGTAGCAATTTCCCGAGGCATGTTATTTTCCAAATTAATTCAGTTCAATGTGTCTCTATAAGTTCCTTATAATTTACTGTAACCTAATTGTCTGCCGTGATACCCTATGGCTCTGATGATGCTTAATAAATTAAGCAAAACTCGGCTCAGAAATAAATTAATACATTTTTAAAAATTTAAAAAAAAGCCTACAGAAAGTTTTATTTTTTATTTTGACTGGCTCCGAAAGATGCACATCACATGAAACTACTACAATCAATAACGACCCCACATCACAATTATATCAGTCGTTATCTAGACTGTCTTAATTCAACATTGCGACCTAAAATACTGAAATTATAACAGACCCGGCTCTGATTCAATATCAAATTAAAAATCACACTGTTCTTATTCTTACCTTCTTCCCAAGTATGGTGTTTACACAACTTCGTAGCCTTCTATTTAGAAGCAATAGATTATGTTTTGGGCTACTGCCCCCTTGCCTAGGGTAGCAAACTCATAGTCAGTCAAAGGAGAGGACTACCCCAATCCCAGAGACCTCCTGCACTCACCAAAAGCCTACACTGAAGCAATCCAAGTGACCACTGGCTTCTGCCCTGTTGACTTGGCTGTTGAGTGTGCAGTGTGCGAAGGGAGCTTCTTCCTCCACTCTATGGCTCCTCCAATGGACAAAATCTTGCCACATTGAAGAACGAGCATTAGATAAATGGTGAGTGCGATAGGACGTGACAGTTATGGTTTTTTCCCAACATCCCTAAATGTCTAAGGAGAAAGTGGGTTGAGCCAGGCCACTGGATGAGCCAGTTCCTTACATGGCATGGTGACTTTCCTGCACATCTTGAGACTCCAGGGCTCAGGAAACAAGAAACCACAGACTGCTCAACCATGGTTCCTACACAGTGAGCTACGGTTGTTGGAAGAGCAGTCAAACCTTCCTGAGCTAGCTTATAACCACAACACTGCGGTATCACAAAAAATCCCGCAAATCACAAAAGGCCCTTTGGAACTTACCAACCAAGTAAACAGTTTGATCAGGTGGGAAACCATATCACAGCTCCTTTCAGATGATACAGATTCCCCACAAAATGTCTCAAAAAACCAAATGAGAACTTACGTTAAAAAAATTATTAGGCTTGCGATCTCCGAACAAACCGCCCGGTCCGAGTAGCAGTTGCTGCACTTTATCGAGGCACTTTCGTTTTTTGCTTTTGAAGTAGTAATGAGCCAAATTGTACAGCGTTTTGTAATGTTCAGTGAAGCGTTTGTGGCAGGTTTCGAGAGCGGACAAACATTTGTCGACCATCCAGTCTTGTTCTGCAAGTAAAAAGAGGAGATTGTTGAAGAATTTCGAGAGGAAGAGATACAATAGCTGGAATTTGAAAGTGGGAGGTGCTGATGAAATGACACGAAAAGGAATATGAAATTTGGCGACAAAATGAAGATGTCTCGATACTTGTTACGCAGCGCAAATATGGCGACAACATGGAACTCGTTATATTTTCGTTCCCAGACTCGAACCCTGACCTACATGATACACATTGGTCTCCCTGCCCAGGAGTTAGGCTGGCCCAGAATGTTGCCAAAGCGTCTGTTAGCAGCAAGCCTTCGTAATCCTGGTGTGCGGGCTAGTTGATTATAAGTTCTCTTGGCCTTGGGGGCGTGAGGTCTTACAGATTGAAGTAGAAATGAAGGGGGACCTGGCAATGGGTATTTGGCGCTGCTTCTCTCTAAACTTGTGATTGGTAGAGCATTCGATGTCGCCCCAAGTGTGTGAGTGCGCACACTAGCCTGGGCAGAAAGTGTACTGGCAAATACATTGCATGCAGATCTACCAAGCCACGTTTTTACAGCAGTGTGAGCACTACGGCCTCAAGTCCTATTGTGCCAGTCCTAATGTCTCACAGATCCATGCCCAGGTTCCTAAGGAATGTCAGGTATTTCTTCCTGCAAAGGCAGTTTTACCAAAACCCCAAAATAGCTCCCTTTCAAGTATCTAGCACTGGGCCAGATTGTAGTAAGGAGTTTCTTCATCTGCGTCACACCACCTGCAGCGAGGGGTGTCGCTTATATCGATGACATTCAAGTGTTTGTCGTTTTGTGGTATCACGTGATGATACCTGCTACCTGCTACAGTCCTTCCTCGAAATCATAAGGCAGGGCCTTGTCTCGTCCCTTGCTCCTTAGATAATGAGTTTGGAGTGCCTCACTCCTGCAGTGCTCCAGTCAGTCTGATGCATTCTCTTGGAATATTCCCTCACTGTTCCCTTGATTAGTCACAAAACGCCCGACAATGGGGATGTAGCACTATAGGTACAGTAGATAAACGAAGTCTGGCCAGATGATCTGCCCTCTCTTGCAAAATCCAGGAAATATTGACTCTTATTAAAGTTTGCTAAAGAGTTGAGTCGCATCCTGCACTCCCTCACCAGTTTTGACACACAGTAGGGCCTTGAATAGACAGAGATGCTTCACAATGAGAAAACTGGCCCAATAGAAGAACAGAACTCAGTAACAGGATGTTCAGTAGAACTCAACTACCGCTTATACATGCTGAAGTTCAAGGCAAGCCCATCCCAGAGCACTTATCCATTTGGCCTGGCAGAAAGGCTGTGAGGTGTGCTGGATTTTCCAATTTCCCTTTGTACGGAGGTACCCCAGAATGGTTAAGCGGCCCTATAGATATAGTAGTATGACTTTATGGCCGGCCCTGTCCCACCCAGTGATTACTACATGCCCCGGAATCCAGCAAAAATTAACTCTATTAGAGCAGGCTAAAGATTTGAGTCCGATCCTGCACTTCCTCATTAGTTTTGACGCTGTGCAGAAGTTCTTCAGCCATGCAAGACGCTTGACTATCAGCCATCACGTTGATTTATTGCTATATAGTGCTGAGATCAAACTAGAATATCACGAAGCGTCTGTGGCATGACCCGACATCAATATGATAAATGGTCCCAGACCAATTCTGTGAAGACTACATTGCCGAAACAATATCCACCATTGTTAGCATCAGAAAGATCGAGTCTCAAACCTCGTTCGAATCTTGATTCACCAATCCAGTCACATCACACCACTAAATCTAATCACTGATCTACATCTTCTGTGTGTCTTGGCCCTTAACGGATAGCCATACTCTGAATGTGCCCAACGTGGTTCAGAAGGTCCAGGCTCCCCACCCATCTCATAAACCAATTGCGTAATTGTGGCACACAAAACCTTGCGAAGTGTATGGCAGCATTACATCTGCCACCTGAGACAAATTAGGCCTCATAAAATCGCAACAAAACCAACTTGAATTAACGAGGAAATATTCAAAAAGCCATTCATGTGCGTAATCGTATAAATCTCGTTATACCTTTGATCCATGCATCAGCGTCATTTTCTTCAGGTGCAGGCTCCACCTTCACTTTCTTCTCTGGATTAGAATCACTGTCAGACTGTTGACACAAGTGAAACAACAAATACAAATTTGGACTAACCCAAACTCGAATTTAAATATTTAATGAAATATAGTATAGTGAATGATTTTAATGAAATGAAGTATAGTTCCCAGAGAACAAACAAAAGAAGGATAAGAGAACAAAAACTGTAAAACACCATGTCTTTGAGAAGGGTAATAATCACCGCCCTAGAATTATCGGATAAAAACTAGTAAATGATAGGAAACATGACCATTACAACGGGACAACGAAAATTGCGCGGTGCTAGGCAATTG
The DNA here is from genome assembly GCA_020466155.1 of Pachypeltis micranthus. Taxonomy (NCBI): domain Eukaryota; kingdom Metazoa; phylum Arthropoda; class Insecta; order Hemiptera; family Miridae; genus Pachypeltis; species Pachypeltis micranthus. Next base: position 51,063,834 of record CM035769.1, read on the forward strand.
GCACGACGCGACAAGTCGAACTGGAAAGTGGTTTCAGTGTGACGGGAGGTAGAGTGGGAAATAAGCACAGACCAGGGAGGTACGAAAACTTTCACTGTACTGTACCTGCGAGTTCATTCAAGGTTTAGAATTTCCGGCGATTTACCTATTCGAATCAGCATCGGAAATACCTAGGGAACCATAGAAAACACGACGTAATTGCAATATAACTGCCAAAATTTCGTTTTTAACGAATTCTTTAAACCATTTTTTGCTTATAACAGCTATGGGTTTTGAACGACTGGTCAATCGAGTAGGTGGGCACAACTAGATCTCGAAGGGAGTTTTTTACTAAAGAACGTATTCATTGACCATGTTAAAGGCAAAATATGGCCTGGTCGATGGGGGAATTGCAGATTTGGAATCTCGATGCCTTCAAACATAAAGCATCACTACGTTTAGTTTGCTGTCAAATATTTCGTATTGTTTACTAGTATTTTTGGAAGCTGAATTGAATGGGATGAGTTTCGAAGGGGCGAGTGCGTCAAGCTGTGTGAGAGAATAATGAACAAATAGGCGTAATGCGCCAGGCCAATAATGACCTACTGGGGAGCTATGGCCCTGGCGATTGCACTTCCCAGTTTGTCACTCTGCAGGCGCCAGTGCCATGCTCCTGTACAGGCTTGGGTAGTCTGCTGAGGCTTCTTTATCTCCAGTCGTTTGCGACGATTCACCCATGCTGGGACAGTAGAGACCAAGCGCCATGTGGCATACCTGTTGGGCAGGAGGGACTCGGCTGTATCCCACTCAGGGGAGCCAAGGGTGAACTTTGTCATAAAGGCGACAACTGTAGAGAACGTGGGAGGCGTTCTCCACCATGCCCTCACCACACAGCAATCGTTGAAGGAGCTAACGTCTGACAGAATTCACCCTTGTATTACAAGTTCCATCCCATGCCGGGTGGGCCAGTTGAGTGAGAAGGAAGGCCAAGGCGCGTAGTGATGGAGGGCACAATGGCATGCAGGTGGTGCGCCTCTGCAACTCTGCCTAGCACGCCTGTGTGTCTGGAGCTTGCCATCTATTGTGTGGCAGGGGAATGACTACCCACAGCGCACTTCCAGAGTCAGCAAGCAACGGCCAAACCCAAGAGAAGATTCCATCGGCAGAGTGCCAGCCAGAGAATGAGAACCCCTTGCGCAGCGTTTTTTCATGTATTGTACGATTTTGAGAAAAATTAACGGGTGAGGACAAATCCCACGAGAAGAAAGCTATACTAAAAGGAGAAAAAATAATAATACATTCAAAAAGGAAACTTGTAATAAAATAATAAACTGAAAAACGATTTTCCTTAACAGAAAAATAGTAAAACTCAAAATACGTAACTAATAACTTGCCGCCTTCTCAGGGCGATCGTACAAATAAACTGCTCTTTTTTTTTTGGATGCATAAGGAAGTTGGCTGATATAGTAAATTTTAAAAAAAACTTCTCTCTAAATAAATTGAGGGTGGGTTGCGAGACGGAACTGAGCAAAAGGTAAATCCTCGAACTGGAAAATAATTGATCCTCGAAATAATATTTCATCGTTGCTCATATATCCTCAGAGCAGACTACATAGCAGTACGACAAAAGCAGTACCTTCACGAGTCTTTTTTTTTGTAGAATTCCTTATATGGCAGCGAGGAAATGAGCAAAGAAAAGAAGGCATTCGAGGCGACAAAAGGAAAGCATGTCCGTACTAAAGTCACAGGCTCGTGACAGACTGCTGCCGAAATGTTGGCGCTTTCTTTTTTAGTTTTCTCTTTTCTATTCCTTTTTTTTTGTTTTTAACAATAAAAACTAAAATTCTTCTCTTTTTTACTTTCCTTGGCTCTACAAAGTAGAAAGGAAAGTTATGTAATCGGCTGAAAAAAAATTTTGAGTTTTCTTCAGATCTTTACGTTTCAGACCCCCCTGAGTCCGAAAAACACTATTTGGGAAAATGGTCTGTGTGTGTGTGTGTGTGTGTGTGTGTGTGTATGTGTGTCTGTGAACGATTTTTAGAGAGAACCACCGTGCCAAATCCACTCAAACTTGATATCTCGCCCGCAGGTTACCATGTGACGCCAAAATAAGGGTATGAACAAAATCCACCGAAAGTTAACTATAGTTATCATAGTGATCAAAACACCAAATATTTTTTTTCTCAAAAACGGCTCTAACGATTTTGATTAAATTTTTTATATTGGTAGCTCCTAATATTTGGGAAAGCAATTGATGATTTAGCGAATTACAGGGAGGTGTGGTTGAGCTGGGCCACCTGTAGTAGGAACATTGCCAGCTAGATTGCAGGACCTTCTCCCAGAAACCGCTTCCCCCGTTTAACTTCAAGCTTTCGCGCCACAGTACAGTATACAGAGCCGGGTGCAGAAGAGAGACACCATTTGAGAACTTTTTTTGAATCGCCCTAATGAAGAGGAGTGCTATCAAGTTTCAAGCGCCACAAAAGGGCTCCGATGAGCAGAAATTCCAGTAGGCGTAGAGCTAAGTACAGATAGAAATGAATCACATAGCTCCTGCAATACAATCCTCATTCAAAGTTTCACGTTCCGATGTTTTCATTTAGTTTGCTTTAAGCCTAATATACCTCAGAACACAATAAAAGCACTTTGTCGTATTTATCAAATCGAAGGCGTAATTGTTCGTCAAAAGTGTTACTAACAAGTTGATCGGCACAATATTTTTGGGTCTCAGCGGGAAGGGAGGAATTCTGTGACATGATTACCCAACGTATTGCTCTGGCCTGAGTTACTCCCTTTGTACCTCCATAAAGCAGCAGCCTTGATCTGGAGTAGATCACAACTGGGATCGAGTATTTAGAAACTCTTCCTTCACCTCCTTCTCTCCTTTTAAAATTACTTCTGCTAAAGTTCTTTGTGGTGTGGTTTGTGTATATGGTTCTACGTTTTAACTAACGCCTGAGACTAATCCATCGAGTTCGATTACAGTATTTCAAATCACAATGACGTGATTATGAAGAGAGCGCAAACTCACCAATGAAGAAGAGGAAGAACTTGATGAGGAAGAAGATGAAGATGAGCTACTAGAATCGGAGCTGTCGGAACTGGAATCACTCGACGAGTCACTAGAGGAAGAACTGCTTCGTTTCTGAGAGCCAGAAGACGTAGAGGACGAGCCTCCATGTTCTGAACCGGTTTCCATATTAGTTTTGGACCCTTCGTTCGACTCAGAGGTGACTGTACTTCGTCGGGAGGGTATCAGCGCCCCTGAATACAACAATAACACGTATACTGAACACATTATTATACATTAATTCTCCCTCAAAATCAAGCCAGGTAGCGTGGTTGATCCCTACTCCCCATTCCCATTCTTAATAACAAATCTTGTACGAGATGATATGTGTACATGACATCAATAGAGAAAGGAATGATTATGTTTCAGTTAAATAAAGTTGAAAAAAAAAGTCTGTTTACGAAACTACTGGGGCAGAGTTTCTCTCTAGGCCTCTTACGGTAGGTATTGAGAGCTGCAGCAACAACATTGATCAACAGGCTTCAAAAGTTAAGGTATTTTCTCTGTCTCAGGAGCACCAGCTGCAATCTACAGGGTGGCGGAAGGGATCGGGCACTACAGCCGAACAGAGGGGGGCTACAGGTAGAATTGGGAGTTTCAGTCACCATGACAACTTGGTCAGTTGAATATCGCGTTTTTGTTTTGGGAAATAACTAGTATATTATTGCGAGCACACGCTCCTTCACTGTCATTTCAACATCCTTGCAGAGTTGTTCCTAAACGAGACACTATTTTGAATCGGGTGCAACAGCTTCGTAACAGGTTCATGTGTTGCGAATGTTAGCAGGAATAAACCACAAACAGCAAGAACCCCAGGGAACGTCGAACGTGTTAGACTCGATGTTGTTGCAAGCCCTCGTTGCTCAACCAGACATTGAGCTCAATCGCTTAGAATATCTTGTCAGAGCCTGCGAAAGGATTCTCAACAAAAAAATTGAAATTCCTCTCAAATCACCCATGCAGGCGTTACCCCCTGATCCCAAGGGCACCTGATGTCAAGTAACTGTGTGATTTCTTCTTATGGGATCATTGAAAAGCGAGAGTTTACTCTCAACCCTACGAAAAAAAAGTACACTGACCTCCTTCGCCTTCAATGGAGAGTGACGCCAGTTTACAATGAGGCATTTCGTCGATGTCCTGACCACTCTGCTCCAGTTTCCTCTTCATCGAATTTTCACTCATATTTTCAATGTGAACGACAATGTCGCCCGTTGTTCCTTCGACCGCTTCGGGTATAGCCTGCGAGCAAGAGGTTCGATTCAAGTTCGCCACTTCCATACAGACAAGTCGCGTAAATGAAAGCTAAACAAATACATCACCTCGAAATCGTCGTCGCTCAAACTCAAAGGGCTGCCTTCTTTCCGAGGCTTCTTGTCAATCCTGAAAAATCAGTTAATTACGTAATACGAAGCACTCTACGTACTTAGAATGTCCTAAATGCCACCTTCTCGTAATATTTACTGAAACGTATCACCAAATATTTCAGAAGATGTCAATTTAGGTGGTTTCGGTTTCGAGCGTTTCGTTGAAACTGTGGCGCCTTTGTTCCTCTCAATTAGGCAAAGGCTTGACGATTCGCGGCCTCTCTGTCCTTGCCGCCTTTTGTGGGCTCACAAATCGAGTGATTGACTCTTTTCTTCATCACCTCTTCCGTCCTTCCTTTATACCGGCCAGTTCCTTCCTGTTACCTTTCTTCCCCTTAAACTTCAATACCTCCGCAGCAAAGGTAAAATATGACTAAATAATTTTAATTTAGTAATTACAGTCCGCACAAACAAACATTTATATTTAACCAGTTACCGACTTTTTGTCCAGCAGTTAATCCTTTAATTCCTGCAGCAATGGAACGGTAAATCGGCGCCGCAGCCACTACTGTGGTCTAAGACACACAAACGGCGTTTTTCAGACTTAGACGTCTTAGAAACTCAATTGTTTAGCCAATTTTTTTTCCTTTCTCCTTCGTAGGGCAAAGGCAAGTGGTGAGTGTGAAGTAGAAATGAGAAATAGAAAAGTGAAGAGTACGAAGCACTCCTTTCGAAAGGTCCTCTCCTGTCACAGTGTCACTTTTGTTTGCATACTTGCTGTACTTACTGCATCCTAAGCTCTACGAAGTAAAAAGGAAAGTTATGTAATGGGCCGCAAAAAAATTGAGTTTTCATCGTTTTAGACCCTACTGAACTAGGAAAAAACTATTTAGGAACATGGTCTGTGTGTGTCTCTGAACGCGATTGACAGAAAACTGCTGAACCAAATCAGCTCAAACTTGATATCTAGCCTGCAGGTTACCATGGGACGCCAAAATAGAGATATGACTCAAAACTAACTACAGCTATCATCCTCAAAAACAGCTAAGCGATTTTGATTAAATTTTTCATATTGACTGCTTCTAATAAGAAAAAAATACCGTGAAATTCCCATCGGTGGGACAATGACGAGAGCAGCACAATAAATTACCAAACATTTCGATTTTAGTGTAGTTTTTTCCTAATAAACTCCGTTTAAATGTTACTATGATCTTCAAAAAAGTCACTATGCGATGAGTCTTTAATAACGCTCATAAAATATACCTGGACTCCCCCATAAATTCCGGAATTTCAACTACTGCCGTTTCACTTACTACCATTTCTAAACGTTTTTACATGATAACTCTGGAAAACTGATTAATATCCATCTCTAAAAAATCGCGTGTACACCCTCATTAATTCTCTGTGCACCAATTACTCAATAATGGTCGGGGCATCGGTACTAGCTGCGAAATAAATTCTGCGTCTGTGAGCGCTGTGAAGTGATGTTTCAAATAAACTGAGTGAAAAATAAATTGAGTTAGTAGAATAAGTCATGAATACAAGTAAATTGACGTAGAGCTAAGGAAAATTGTGTTGTGCGGCACACTAGATACTGTTACATCAACTGTTTTTGTAATAACTGTAGCTGTACACATACTAAATTCAGGCTCTGAATAGAAGTGTTTCTTCCTTCCACATTTGAACAGAAAGGGCCCTCTTCAGCCAAAGAAGTTAGGAAAAGCGTAGTTGACGAAAAAAAAGGCATAATTACCGCGGGGCTTCAGCTTGTGGTTCAAGGATGAAGGCGGACTGATCCAATTGAATGAGACACTTTTTGAAAAACTCCGCCACAGCTGGAGGAAGAGGTTTGTCCTCGTTCTCTTCCAAATGTTTCAAAATCGCCGCGTGAACGCGGTAATACATCTGAAAGTAAAGCAAATCCGTCAGGTTGGTACTAGAATAACGACTGCTTCTCAATGATGAGAATTGAAGTTGCAGGGTTCGCCCATTCCCCGATATCTTGGAGCAAAATGTTACGAAAGTTTGTTTCTTACAAAATAAGATCGAGGGCCAGGCAGTTAGCGGCGGGGGGTTAATATTAATTGAAAAATAAAATGAAACGAGGCTGAGAAATATACTGTGTAGGATGGTTACAGGGAACACGCACTCATCCTTGCTTGCTTTCCCTCTTACCTCTTCATTATCTCATCTTCTAGGGCAATTTTCACCAACCGTCTTTTAAAATCGTCGTCAATCTAAATCGCGTGAACGGATTTCATAAATCTAATCCACAATTAAATCCTTATCACAAAACATCGATTTAATAAAACGGCGAGGTAGCGTTTAACGAACAGCTGCTCATTGTTTAGCAATTCCCGCGCGCGCATGTAGCCATGGGCCCAGGTTTATTAATTTGTACACAGTAAAAGTTTCAGAAACACATCGGTGTCATAATATTGAGGTGTTAATCTGTTTATTGGGGTTGGAATGGACTGTACGAAATAGAGGGTGAATTTGGCCGTGATATATACCGTGAGAACTATTATCAGTGAAACGAAATTACACAATGGGAAAAGGTGGCCAATGCGGAACAGCAAAGCACAACTTCAAAATTAAGGAAATAGAATAATAGAAAAATGATCAACTTCCCTAACAAAAAGGCAATTTTCCAATGGCAAATCCGAATCAAACTAAATGTGAAAATGTAGGCGAAAATTATTATCCCCTCAAACCGAAAAATAAGGGAAGACTTAAAGAGGAAGGGGAGGTACAGGGAAAACTTGGGGAAAACCAAAAAACCGGTACCTCACAAGGCGAGAGCTTGAAAAAGAGTGGAAACTGTTGGGAAAGGAAAAGGCCTTGAAGCAGCCCTTCCACCTCCACATACATCTCGAACACTAGTATTTAAAAAGGTTCAATTTACTTCAAAAGCTTCCACAGACAAATGTTGAGGGGCTGCATGATTGATGACCAGCGGATAGGAAGCTCCAATTTGATGAAGAAGTTCAAACGCCTGGAAAAGAGCAGAGTTGTATCAAATGTAATTAAATTATAACTAATTATTAACCGTCACTATGTCAACGAATATTAACCGAATCTACTAATTAACTACTAACGGCTAGTTTATCAATGTCATTTGCAGGCCCGAATAAGTCGAATAACTCCCAATGACCAGTTCATCAATTCACTTTGACGGCTTGTAGGGCTAAGTGTCAGTTAGTCCGCGTTTCATGAGTTGATCAGCATCCTGCTATTTCCGCTCACTGAATATCGTTGACCGACGGCTGTGAATTCGACATTTTAACTGGAGAATTGATAAACTGGCCTTAAGAACTGAAGTTAGAAGATCCGATGGCACTGAGGTTGCGTACATAGAAGAACCTATGTATTTGACAGAAGCTTCAGTTCCAAACAAAAAGGGGTAGAAAAAGGTAATTGTTATGTGCAATTAAAGTGCAAAATTAAGGGCTCCGTCTCGATCGACTGCTAGAAAGGATAGTAGTAGTAGAAGGCGAGAGGAAAGGACTGTGCCTGTAAGAGGAAACGATAAGAGCCAGCTGGTAGGCTCCAGGCCAATCGGCGGGACGCAGATTACTTTCTCGTAATGCTGGTTATTTTGGCTTCCCATGTTGGTCTTCAGATAGATTATCAAATAGTATCAGCCGTTCTCTCAATTGTGTTCACACAGACACCTCAGTTTTTGAAAGATTTGAAGGAAGTAAACAATATTTTTGAAATATTGCATCGATTACATAACATTTCTTTCGACGTCGAAGGGATACATTAAGTGCAAATTAATTGATACTCACTTTCATATAGTGGGTGATGTACACTGTAGGATCATCCTCCCTTTTTCGAGCAATTTTTCCAAGTAGGTAGTGATGAAGCCATCGCTCATCGATGAAGTATTCAACGCCTTCTGTGGCGTACCACAACTGAAATAACAAAAACAATACAAAATAGTAATTCGATTTACGAATTCTGGAAAGCCCCAAATACCCTGATTCTTTAAAAACTCAAAATATTAGGAAAGGAGCAGATGCGTAAACAGGTGTAGTTGCCAGTACGACCTTAACCACGCCAAAACTATGATTTTGTTTGGGTTGGGGAGGAGAGGGATCTCTTCCTTAGTAGGTCTCTAGAGTAACCCAGTGGAGGTCTTTATAGTCAAGGTACGGGCAATGCCCTCAGGTCCTGCATGAATGTTTTATCTTCTTCCTAATGGTCGTTTGAAGAATGGGTTGTGCAACTTATTCAGAACAGCAGCATGCGATGTTTACGCGAACAATTGAGGTTGAAAGTTTGATTGTCAGCGCTCTCAGCCTCTTCACAGCTTTACTCGCTTCTTCTTCACTACTCCACCTCATTCCCATACCTCGTCATTCTAGAGCAGCCACGTGGCCTTCAAACTTTTCACCCCATTACAGCTTGTCGCTGATACCTCACGTCTTATTGCCTTACAGTGGATCGTATTTTCTTCCCCCCATTTTACGATTACAGTTTCCATCATCTACTTCTCCGTAAAATCCGCTGCCAGTTTGAGACCCCTGTTTCTTCGAATTTTATAATCTTGGTTACTTCTAATTCAACTACTACATCTCCTGAGAGTAACAAGTGTAATAGAGTTACCAGTTGATTTGGCCATTGAGTGCATGGTTGACAAGTGGAGAGAGAAACGGGAGCTTCCCCCGCTTTGGGCTGAACTCCGTGCGGATGTCACCACAGAACAGAAACTAGCCGCCATCGATGAATGGGCTCTAGAGAAATGGCAAGCGAGATGGGAATCCTCGTCAAAGGGACGTGATACGTATGAGTTCTTCCCCAACATCCGTGAATGCCTTTCAAGAAAATGGGTTGAGCCAGACCACTGGACGAGCCAGTTCCTCACGGGACATGGTGACTTCAATGCGTGGCTCCACTTCTTTTCTCTGAAAGACTCTCCATTATGCACGTCTTGTGCCTCCAGTGCGGAGGAAACAAGAAACCATGTGCTGCTCCACTGTAGTTTCTACAACAGTGAGCGATGGTTGTTGGGAGGGCAAATGAACTTAGCAGCATTGACTGCTTCAAAGCAAGCCTATAACCATTATGCAAACTTTGCGAAGAAGGTGATGGCTAAGAAACGTGGTCATAGTTGATCTGTTCTTTCTTTCTTCTTCTGAACTTGCCACCCAAGTAAATAGTTAGATCAGATAGGAAACGAGATTAAGAACTTCTCCCAGATGGTACAGGATTCCTCAGGTGGTCACCTCCGCACAGTCTCATGGGCAACAGCTCTCTACTGGGAGACTGGCTAACGACCAAATACCTGCCGTACCTCCACAGGTCTGAGTTCAGTGGATGCTGCAGGGGCCGGCCCTTGCATATTAGTGAAACCACAACTTCCATGACTGATAAACCCTCGTCGAGGGTTTAGGTACAGTCATCATATAAGGACACAGACCTGTCACCAGAGCGGGACACATTCAATTCACTACTCATTCATCTGAATCAACTTTTCCACATGATTCAACGGTATACCCATAAGAAATCATTTCCGCCGCTTCAGATATAGGTTAGACAGAGAATAAATTGCACAATGAACTTCATCTTGTACGAGCGTCTCTCGTGATTTCTCCGGCTTCAACTGGACAAAATAGAGGGTGGATTTGGCCGTGATATATACCGTGAGAACTATTATCAGTGAAACGAAATTACACAATCCAATGGGAAAATGTGGCCAATGCGGAACAGCGAAGCACAACTTCAAAATTAAGGAAATAGAATAATAAGAAAAATTATCAAGTTCCCTAACAAAAAGGCAATTTTCCAATGGCAAATCCGAATCAAACTAAAAGTGAAAATGTAGGCGAAAATTATTATCCACTCAAGCCGAAGAAATAAGGGAGGACTTAAAGAGGAAGGGGAGGTACAGGGAAAACTTGGGGAAAACCAAAAAACTGGTACTTCATGAGGCGAGAGCTTGAAAGTGAGTGAAAAGGCCTTGAAGAAGCCCTTCCACCTCCACACACATCTCGAACACTACAATTTAAAAAGGTCCAATCAAAATTTACTTCAAAAGCTTCCACAGACAAATGTTGAGGGCCGCTTCAACTGGCCATTGGACATTGTGTGCCTACGGTTTTCTTTTATTTAATTAAGCATTTCTATTTTCCTCGTTGGGGCTCCATAAGTTCTATTTATTGTCCTCATTTGGAAGAAGTCTTTATTTAATTTAACTAATATATCACTAATTTTGAGCATTGTGTTTTCAAACTAGTCACGCACAAGCAGTCCATTGCAGAACGTGCTGAAGAACGCTAAGGCAGTCTCTTTTCCAGTATACACAGAATGCTTGCACTCCCTGAAGAGTGAACTCTCCACCTGGGCAGACTTTCCAGGAATATCATTCAACAGGTGATCCACGGTATCAGGAACAATGGGATCTAAAGCGGCTGCTTTGGTTGAGGGTTATCTTCATTTATACATTCGATTGAGTTCGATATGGTTGTACGTGTTGTCGATATTGGTGTGCACTCGCTCAACTTATATAGTGTTTTATATCAAATGTTTTGGTAACTTCAATGTAATTTAACATCTAGAGGAATCACGAGAGAAACCCTTGTTTTGTTTACTCGTGTTCTTGACCATTACTTCGATATTTCTGCCCTGTTTATTTTTATAGCTTTAGTTGAACGCCACCAGTCTGGACAGAATATTGAATTCGCCTAAAGCATCTTCATTCGCTTCTGCTTTTCTTAGCTCTAAAAAGTCCGTAAGTAGATTCAATGGTTTTTATCGCTCTAACAATAAATCCAAATTCGTTTTGACTCATTTTATATGAACCTGATTGAACTTGACGTTCTACGTAGGAACCGGTAATTTTAAAGTTCTGGAATTTATTGGGTCCCTCCTAATTTAGTTACGAACTTACGAACTTGATTGAGTTGCATGGGTGATTTATGGGAATTTATGGGGTGTAGCATACATTTCCGTTTGTCACAAAACGACGAAAACCGCACAATAAATAATTTAATTTAAAAAGAAGAACAAGTCTGCTATATGGCACTACCATTTTCACAAGTCGCATTAGCCGTTTAATAAACCACTTCCACAATGGAACTTGAAAGAAATTTCCCCGGCCCAATAAATTTGAAACGGTTGAGGCAAGTTCGACGAGGTTCAAATGAACAGTTGTCAGCAGGTAGGATTGGCTGTACGTACGTGGGGCTGAGGAAAATTGTGTCATGTTGCGCCAGATATTTTTATTGATAGTAATCGACAAACGGTTTTATTCGATTTCGCCCCCAAAGTCAGTCATTTTATTTTATCTGTGGGGGATGGTTTATTTTTTCTCTCTCCCAACAATTAAGAACTACCTACATTAGTAACTCTCGTTTTAGTCATCTTAAAGCGAGTGTTTATTCTAGAGCGCCTCACGTCTGAGTCAATGTCGACGTCATCATTCTCGGATTTCTTCGGCGCATCTTGTTTTGCATCCAACTGGTTTATGGCTTCTAAGAATATCTCAATTTTTCGTTGCTTTGTTTTTGCTACTCGTTGACTATTTCCTTTTCTGTAATTACTGCTTGGCGCCAACCTTGCAGAGATCCGCATAAGGGCCTGTTACTGAAGGATGAAAACGAATTCCCCTATAATTGCCCTTCTGTCGTTTGATTAGTTTCTAACTTGAAAATTCCACAAACGCAGCCCCTGCTGATGAACGGATTTTCATGGATCACAACGGAATCAGCATCAGAATGCACACAGTACACAAACAGTGCACGGGAAATGGACAGATGCTCTCCACAATAGTGTTAAAAATTGTGAGAAATATTTAGCGAAACTAGGAACAGTTCAAGCTACCCTTGCGAGGGCACATTCAATTTGTTATTTAAAACAAAACTCAACGTACGTCGATTTCTGTTCGTAAGTTTTGACGAATTTTTTAAATTTCGAAACTCAAATTTGGAATGCATTTTGTTACACGATTTTACTTGTTAATGAACATAACCCGGGGAATTGTAACGTATTTTACGAATATTAAAGCAGGGAGAAAAACTGAAACTGCACTGAACTGAGAAATATGTTCAGAGGAATTCGTGCACACCAATATCGACAACACGCACAACCTCATCGAACTCAATCGAATGGATAAAATCAAAAGTTGAACCAGTCAGATAGTCAAGGTTGGTGATGTGAAAACTGCTAGAAAGTCGTCCAAATAAAAAATGTGTGCCATGAAGAATCTGAGTGCACTACCAACTCTGTTTATCTCGAGCCACCCCTTAAAAATATGATATGCGCCTTCACCCTGAAGACCACATCTAGCTAAATGTACGATTAACAAGAATGCAGTCAAACCTGATTGGCTTTTGTGAAACACTGATTCGCCGCTTCGATCATTTCAGTCTTTTTGTCCTCCAACATTTGGTACATTTCCAAACTCAAGTCTTGATTCTGGAAAAGAGAAGGTACGCTTGGGTGAAACGCGGATAGCGATTTATTTGTTTTCGTGAACCATTAAAAATTATCACCGTGAATTGGTGTTATACCTTGTTCAAATGAACTGAGTGAAAACTACATTGAATCAATAGAAAAATTCAGGCGGTAATTCAATCAACTGCCTATATGACGAGGCTTTAATAACGCTCATGAAATATATTGGGGCTACTCCAGAAATTCTAGGATTTCAAACTCCATCGTTTCACTTATTTCCATTTATAAAGGTTTTTACCCGATAGCTCTGAAAAAGTGATTATTGTCCTTTTCAAAAAAAGTCGTATGTACAGCCTCGTTAATTCCTTGTGTGCGAATTGCTTAATGATGGTCAGGGCATCGGCACGAGGAACACAATAAATTCGGAACTGTAAGTTCTACTACTTACACGTGAATTGGTGTTTTGTCGTGTTTGAATTAACTGAATGAAAAATACATTGAATTAGAAGCCAAAGCTGTGAAAAGCAGGGAATTTGTGTAAAGCTGAGGAAATTTATGTGATACAGCTGCTTCATTCATAGGTGGTGGTGGGGGGGACCAAAGTTGTGGCCCAGTGGGACCTACTGGCGTTAAATTCTACCAAATTTGCATAAATGGAGTGGAAAGATAGTTAGATTAGTGGCTAGTTGCATGTATGTGGGCCGGTGGAAAGTAGAAGATTTCATGCACCTTACATGCACAACATATTAAATACACATGTAGTATTCGTCCTCGAAAGCGCACAGTAGGAGGCTGCGAATGTATCAGAAAAGGCCGAAAGGATTCTGACTGAAGGTGTTGAACTGGGGGAAAAAAGAGGACATGAGTTGGGGAGGGGAACGAAAATATATCGGAAAATGCCTCACATCCCTTGCTCTTGCTCAAAGTCCCTCTACAGGTTCCCAAAGGTGTCTTCCTCCCCTCAACACCACACAAAGCTTCCAGTAATATCCGATACCTGCATTCTGAAAAATACGAAGAATATAGCTCAGTAACTATTACACGAAAACGTACTAATTCTCACCTTTTTTAGAATATTCGAACAATACGAGTGGACGGAGTAAGAAAATGTGCCCCTTTCAATCCACAGGGTGCTTTGCGCTGGATCTAATTGCAAGGATCTTTCAAACGATCTGCAGACCGTTGCAGCTCTAGAGAGAAATCCAGTGATGTTCTTGATCGTTTCACACTGAGGGAGAAAAATGAACAAATAACGATAAACTAGGTGAGATTTGTTGAGTCGAGTAATAACAAGAATTGTATTGCTCCAGAGTATCCAAAAGGCACCAAGAGTACGGGTTTTGAGGGGGGGGGGGAGTAAGGTAGGGAATTTTAGTGGAATTCAAAGTTACACTTCCATTTTGTGTCTTCGCTAACAGTTACCACAAGCTCAGTTTCCCCAACTGAGGAAATAACGGATGCATGAAACAGTCTATTTGCATATAATCTACTGAAACAAGTAATTTAGCTCAGAAACGACGTTCTTGAGTTGGCCCTGGGGATGCTCTAATGAGAAATTATTTTTAAAAAGCACAGTTAGAGAACAGGAGCCCCTTCAATATCCCGAAATTAGTTCTTAGGTAGCAACTTCAATGGACAAATCATAAATGAACAAATCAACACAAAATGCGACACCATATTCACACCACTCAAAACACTACACAAACGAAAACAACCAACTGACGGATTTACAGACCACCCTACACTAAAAAGACGTAAATTCCACAATTGACAGACCATCCAACACGTTCCATTTATCTCTAGGGGGTTTCCCCCTGAGGTACATGACCTCCTCTCCCCGCCCCTCCCCCGACGCTCCATCACCCCTTTCACCTTTCTCTTTGTATATAAAGACCACGACCAACTGATTGGCTCCAGTACTGACTTAACGGCCAGACGATGATGTCTTTACCTCGAAAGCGCTTGCCCACAGTAACTCACAAGCCAGAGGAGACGGACTCACCTAACAGGTACGTTAACTTTAGTAATTTGATTATTTATTTCGGTGGCGAGTTTCAAAGAAAGAGATCAACTGAGGCTACATTTTTTGTCACGACCTTCTCGCAAACTCGGTGAAACAGTTATGAGCTTGCTTAGTAGCAGTCAAAGCTAGAAGATTTGGCTGCTCTTCCAACTGTCACTCACTGTTGTAGAAACTACAGTGGAGCTGCACGTGTTTTCTATACGGGTAACTGGAGGCACAAGGCGTGCAGGATGGAGAGTCTTTGAGAGAAAAGAAGTGGGGCTTGGCATTGAAGTTTCTAACTGGCTCGTCCCTTGTTTCTGTCAAGTCATTAACAGATGTTGGGAAAGAACTCATACGTGGCATACTCCTTTGACGAGGATTCCCATTTACCTAATACCCATTCAGCTAGATACAATTCAACCCAGAGCAGTGGACGCTTCCCTTTTCACTCTTCACTTGGCCACCATGCACTCAATAAATGAGTCAATGGGTAACTGGCCAGTGATCACTTGGAGTGCTTCAGTGGATGCTGTCTTGCAGGCATAGGCGATTCACAGGACTGCAGCTCTTCCGAATTGGGTCACTACTTTCCTTTTTGACTATGAGTTTGCAACTCCAGACAACGGGGCAGTTGCCAATCATACTTAAGTAAATGGCCTTGTCCATGAGGATTGTGTTAATTGCTCATAACGAGGCAAACCTTACGAGGGTAGTGCCTTTCAGGGACTGGAGGCGTTGGCTGAAATCCCACCTCTCACATACGTCATCCCCTACGTGACTTGCTTCTCAAGAAGAAGCATATGGTCGCCAAAACGTATCGACGGTCGGTTATTTAATTTTCTACGTAAGAGGATTCACCAGACCTCAGCATCAAATAAAGAGTGCAACCCCAACATTCTGTCGAGCGTTTTTGTAGCACCAATAGTTTGGGAGATATGACCTGCTTTATTGGAAACAAACTGGATTGTCAACAACAAGATTTGAGATGTTCTCAAAATGAAGCAAAAAGTCACTTACTGAGTTTAGAATAGTATCCGATTCGCTTCCTCTAGCCAGAGCTAAACAGGCCCAGGAGTCGACTCGACCAGGATTGGTGCACAAATCCAAAAGAAAGTATTTCACAGCTTTGGCCTGAAAACATAACAGCCAGAATCAACAAATTGAAGTAAATTCAAAACACCGTAGAATCCCAACGCTGGACAATATTGCCCATTAAACACGCTGCACAACACACACTACTCACCCACAACTTGCTTTTGAAGTAATAGTGACCGAGAAGGTAGTAGATGTCGCTGATATCCCCCGGAAGTGGGTTAGTGTTGACGGGCACTAAGTCCATCTGTCCGTTGAGGTATTTTTTGAGATCTGGCATTATGCGCCCTGCAACCAAAAGATTAATAACTTAGTGAGGCCTCGAGGTACCTGGGATTTCAAACAATTACACAAAATCTCACAAACGGGATCAACAATACCTCCAGAAACTGGTGAAATGCGTGACGCCCATCAAGATAGCAAGTGGAAAGGTCTACTGGAGAGGTTTTAACGTTAGATTGCAGTAGGTGCTGTACACAGACCAAATGTACAAGAAGAATGAGCAGGCTCTGCTGGATAACTGCTAGGACAGCAACATTCTCTAAACCTGACGCACATAACAGCCAGAATCCACAGGGCGAATGCAAATCCATATTCTTTCAGCACTATCAATCACAAGCATCGAACAGGAGTAGAGACAGAGGGTCCCTTGCACAACTACACCCTTTTGCAACGTTCCCTAACTTTCCTTCAATTCTTCCAAGTTCACACACCACACACAGATTGCTCCTTCTTCCTGGCCAATGATAGAAATGTCCTCAGAATAGTACGTTTCTTGTCAACACTGACTAGAATGCTCTCTTGACGTCACCTATGACACAGTCTCGCAGGAAAGAAATGATTACTTTTGAAGTGATCGACAGCGCTTGTCCTAGGCGTAATATCACGTTTCTGCGACCAACACGTACACACCCTGGATACTTTCATCACACGCATTGGAGTTACTGATACTCACCCGCCTTTCTTTTCATTGCCATTGCGATCAACATTTTTGGTCAACCGACAATAGTTCAACAGAATATAGATCAGTGACTCATTCTTTCTCGAAGTGGAATTTAATGGCTGACTGTATTCTCCTTTAGATTCAAGCTGTTTTAGTTCCAAGAGTCCTGCCTGCCCAAACACGGCAATGCTGGCATGGGAAGCTCACTATAGAACTGAAGAGGATTGAATGGTAATTCCTCTGAAAGTGACCCACGCCTGCAGGTAGGAACATCTGCCAGCTATCTTAGATTCTGGCAGTGATGTTGGGACATAAAGCAATATAAGTCATAGGATTATAACTGAGTCCTTACGTGACACGATCTGATCCATGATAGTTTGAATGAAATGGAAGCTGCAGAAAAAAAGATAAATCACTTCTCTGTGAGGGATAACCAGAAGGGTGGGTACAGCAGTATAAATAATTGTTTTAGGCTTCAGAAGAGGGTAGGTGCTGCACCACGCTTGATTCGTTGATTGCACCAACAGGCAATAGATACATCCACCAATGACCTTACAGACCACAGTGACCAGGGTCGATCGTGTCTCCTTTAACAAAAACATGAAATTTCCTATATCATTAAAATAAAAATGGGTCTAAGCTTAAACTCACTCGGGTTTAGTTCAGGAGGGACGCACTCAATAAGCTTGAGAAACAAGCATTCCTGATCAGGAGTGACTACACATTTGCCACTAGCGTCATACGCCGGAAGGTACCGCGGTCTCATGAATTGAAAAACCTGCTGAGCTCGATTCCACGTGAGGGCCAGTCCAAGGTTGGTTCCGAGAGAATTGTGACTCACTATGTGACGACCCTGAATGATTAAATTCTGTTAGTGAAATCGGAAATGAAGGATTTCTCAGGACGTTCGTAAATTTGAATTACCTTGCTTTTCCTTTCTTGCCCGTACAGACAGTTGAATATTTGTTCGACGTTCTGCGTTATTTTGGCCAGGGATTTGCTTTCCAGCGGCAGCGATTGGACCATTGGGTATAAAACTTTGAGAGTGTGAAAGAGAAGGGAGCCTTCATCGAAGCAACACCATGACCGCCTGTGTAACAAAACTAGCGTTAAACGGACAAGAATCCCAAAGTAAAACGAAGCCGAGCGCATCAGAATGTTTCATGAAACGTAGACAATATATCCCAAAACGCTCCGTCAAATCAACGGAATTCTTAGTACTAGCTTCCAAGTAACAATACTTAAAAACGACGCACACAACTTTCCACGTTCCCCTGACACACTATATTCACGGACGCTGTAACCTTCGTTCAACGTATTTCTCGAGAAAAGTTTAATTACAACAAAACGCTGCAAATGCCTACACAACAGTTTATTAGTCTCAGACCTCCGTGGCCCATCCCATTCGATTCAGCATCGAAAGACATCAGTAAACAATACGAAACATGACCTGACTACAATGGAACGACGATAACTAAATATTCCGGGCGCCTTTAGGCAATTGGCACAATACGGCGGGTGGTTTTAATTAGACAGGAGGGAGGAAATACAAATGATGAAACGCTTACTTTCACGTTCTTTCCGTTTAGACGCACTGTACACCTGAGCATTGCTTCATTCGACCCAGCAAATAAAAATACCTAGAAAACGACATCGAACGCGGCGTATTTGCGATAAAACTGCCGAAATTACGTTTTTGTCAATTTTGATTAACCATTTTTCGCCCATAACAACCATGGTCTTCGCCCAATCGCATTGCCGAACAGGTGGGCACAATTATACACCAAATGGGACTTTTTATACCACGTTAAAGGCACAGAACGGCCCAAACGGCGGACGGACATTCCAGATTTGGAACCCCAATGCCTTGAAACGTTAAGTAAATTGTTCCCTGGCCGGAAATATAGGGTTATTATTCAGAATGAATAATAAACCAAAAAATTTGGTTACCAGTTGTCTGAAACTACTGTTTGATTAAAACTGTTACCACCTTTTTTGAAAAATGGACTTTTAATGGGGGAAATATTATACGTGTCGCGTAATTTATTAAGCATCATCAGGGCTCGGGAAATTGCCAATAGTTTCTTGAAATAATGACATTAGGAGGATAAAAAAGAAAACATACTGACCTAACGGTAAATAACATATTGGACTAATGTGGACTATTGAGATCTGTTTGTTTTCTTTTTTATCCTCCGAATGTCATTATTTCAAGAAACTATTGGCAATTTCCCGAGCCCTGATGATGCTGAATAAATTAAGCGAACCGTCGGCCTAGAGAAAGTTTTTCATTCATCCTGACTGGCTCACAAGAATTCACACTAGAATCTCTGATAACAGTATTTCCACACGGCTAAGTTTTTCCTATTTCCTACATCTGACGAAATCCCACATGATCTCACATGGTGTACATGTTTGAAATGAAAATCTTAGTCTTGTCATCTTTCAGCAATACATGTACTTGTAACTGTCCCTATTAACGAGTATCATGAGACAATCGTTAAACAAAATACGGAAATTACTACACAATGGTAATCTCTCGCACAGCACGATTGTGATCTGTCCTATTTAATCCAACGTCGAAAAATATTGATGATATAATATGGTTATATCAATAATTCTGGTAACAGCAACTCACATGTGTAATTATATATAACACACATGAGAAGCCTGATGTTTCACTCAACCATTCCTTTATCATTCCTGGTTATCCAACTTGATGCAGTCTCACGCCTCTGAGACCCATCTCATTCGATTCAGCGTTGAAAAATACTAGTAAGCGTTATGAAACATGACCTGACTACAACGGAACAACGAAAATTGACATCGATGCTAGGCAATTGGCATGACATGACGAGCTATTTGGTGGACATTTGGAATGAGATGGGAGACGAAGTGGGAAACAAGCGTAGGTCAGGAGAAACGATAACTTTCGCTATATAGTCACGTTCCAACAAATAGAATTTGCCTCACTGTATTTACTGTGATATCGTGTTCTCCATCTATACCTAGTATTATACCTAGGAGACGCGTCTTATGATATTTAACCTTAGATGGAGTTAACCACCTGCTTAGGGCCGCATTCTCAAGCAACTTGACACTGGCACTGGCCAACTTCAGGCCTGGAACCTTCTTGGGGCTGTGGCCTCGTTCAAGATCGACAGAACACAGACCACGAATGTCGGGTGTTAGAACACCACATTTACCAGAAATCTCTATCTTTGGGATTCAGTGATGGGCTCTTTCATGTTTACACGCCATTAATAAGGGAATCCTAGTTAGTTCCTTTTCCTCTGCTCGCTTATCTGCTTAAATCCCACCTGATCTGATTAGGGCTTGGTTGCAGCCTCCTCCTCTTCTGAGGTAACTCGTCTTCTTTCCTGTTCTGACTCAAGTTCACTGAATTCTGTCAGCAATTTTTCTCAACGACACAGTCAGTCAAAGACCTCCACGTAACACAGTACCCTCATCACATTAGTTTGAATGGTGAGATTAAAACGAGCAAAAGTTAATTTTAACTTATTCAGTTTCGACCGTTCACACCGACGCCCCTTTTCAGCATGTCACATCACTTTCAGGTATCAAGCTAACCCCTCTACCATCGTTACGAGAGTCTCCAAATCGTTCACTATTATCAGACAACCACAGGTTTCGTCTGATCGGCTAGCTGAGTAGGGAAGCACAATTAAATTCCAAATGGAATTTGTGGGTGAAACAACGTATTTTTTATACCACGATAAAGGGAAATAAGGCCTGGGCGGCAGACAGACATTGCACATATGGACGTAAAGTCGAAGTTTGTGAGGGGGGGGGGGGGGTTGAGAAAATGTTCTAAACCGAAAAAGATGTGGGTAGCTTTTGAGAAAATTTGAACAACGAACGTTCATTGTTCACCAAATCTCATTTTCCATGCTCAACCCCCTTTGAAAGGATATTCACAGAAATAATTTCAGTGAACAAAATGTGGGTAAAGGTTACTAAAAGACAACAGTCTGATCAAACGCAATTGCGCACATACTGTGGCAATTTCGAAAATGATGAAGAAAATACGAAGTTTTAGCACATTTTGATAATCTTCGTGCAACGGGCACGTCAGTTTGAACGAAATCGTTACAGCCGGTTTTGTAAAAATTGAAGAAAAAAGCCCTGTGCTTGCTTCATAGGCCTAGACATCGGCTCACCTAATTTTCACAGAAGCCCTTCCTTTATTGCAGAAGGTAATAATCACGTTCAATATAGTAAGTACACGTTGGTTGTTTCATGAAAGGACGGTTAAATAACAAGTGGCAACACAATTCATTTAGAAATATTAAGCCCTACATCTTTAGAGGTCGTTATTGCGAAACGATTCGGTTTTTAGCGCTATTTAATCACAAAAACCGCGTTTTCACCGTCCTTCACATGACTCTATGTCCGAAAAAAAACATGTAGGGTCATTGGGACACAATACTACATTACACAACATTAAAATACATTGCGACAAAGAAAAAGTGGAATTTACGTGGAGCCGAGGAAAGACGTGAGATGCAACAAACTTTTTACCCCAATTCTGCTACAAAAGTTGCCTCATCTTCCTCGATTGATTTCACGAATGTGCGCGCGAAAAAACAACGTTAAGCTCGTTACTAGTTGGTTATTACTCAGAGCAGGGCGGAACGACGAGGACTATTTCAAGTCCGTTGAAGGAATATATGAGCGCGCAATGTAGGCGAGGAACGAGACAAGAAAAAGGAAGGCTGAAGGTCGGCGGATGACGAGTTAGCAAATTTTTATCTCCGGAGGGCTCGGACTTTTTTACGAAGGCAAGTTACTTCGACACGGGACTTTCTCCACTGGACGAGGAACGCAGGGAGTTACTCACATTTTAATTTGTACGATTGAAAAATAATAAAGTGTCTTGCACGTTGATTAGTTTCAAGATTAGAAGTTATAACGAAAAGACGAACATAAAGAAAGAATTGATGAATTTGTTGATCACTGCACCCTTCGACAATCAGTTGAAAGAACACAAAGGCCCAAACTTACAATAAACGTGTTTTTTAAACTTTTTAAATTTAACTTACGACACAGAAAGTAAAATTCACTTTCGAATTATTCGCAGAAACTGTTTCGTTTTTTTTCTACTTTATTCATTTTTTTCTCGGGAAAACCAAGTTTTTTTGCAACATGTTTCTATATTTGATCGTGCAAAAACCGTTGTTTCCTTAAAATTTTCAAGTTTTGAGTGACTGAATGGAAAAACACACAATTCTGACGCACGGTCACACAGATTTAGTAAAAAACGCTAAAATGGTTACACGACGGTTTATTATCTCTTACACAGCAGGATTATGACCTATCCTATTATATTATATTTATTAAGAATATGACGTGGTTATAACAACAATCCTCTGAGACCCATACCGTTCGATTCGGGATCGAAAAATACTGGCAAAACATACTGTAAGAATAACGGTTAACTTAACAACAATTTAAGATGTATTCTCGTGATAACAAGCCTCAACTCAATTTTACAACTGAACTTGACAACAACATTCCCTAACAACGACGCCGAATGATCATCTGTGATCTATGGAGTCACCACACTACTCCCCTCGACATCTTCTGGCCCGCCCCCGGGCCGTACGTCTGCATGGTTGAGTCGGTTGGCGTGTAGGAGGCGCGATTTTCGTCCCATTCGAACACGAAAAAGAACATCATTTTTCTTCTCTATAACGACCCATGGCCCTGTCCATTGTGGTTGTAGTTTGGGACATTTTCCTTGAACTCGTTTGGGGTCATGTACCCACACCCAATCACCTTCTTCAAATGCCGGTCTCTTCGCTCTTCTATTATGAACTTCCTTTTGTGCCCGAATCTTGAAGCCCGACTGAACCAGTGCCACGTTGTGAATACGCTGCATAGCTTCTCTAGCCAAAAGGCATAGGGCGTAGACAGTTCATCTATTTCTTCTGGTGGTTTTCGGTATAAGGTGTCAGGCAAGTTCAAGTCTCTACCGAACATGAGTTGGGCAGGTGAAAATCCTGTTGTTGCGTGGGGCAGAGCGATAGGCGAGCAGAAATAGTGGAGCTTCTCATCCCAATCTTTCTGATTATCATTAACGAATATGGCCAGAAATTTGGTTAGGGTCCGGTTGAGCCTCTCAACTAATCCTCCTGATCGCGGGTGTAAAGGAGTTGTTCGCGCGCTCGTCGGAAACCCATCAACTTGCTTACTTCCTTCAATAGCTGAGCTTCAAAATTTCTCCCTTGATCCGTATGGATTTCCTCAGGAACGCCATTTCGGCTGAAGACGTGATCCACTAGAGCCCTGGCTGTGGTTTCTGCTTCCTGATTTGGCAAAGCAATAGCTTCTGGCCATTTCGTGAAATAATCCACTGCTACTAGTACGTATTTGTTACCCTCTTAGAAATTGGGAACGGACCCAGGATGTCGACTCCCACACTCCGATCAAATGGCGCTGCACGATGTACTGCTGCAGAGGGCAGTGTGTTTACGTATGGGCCTTTCACTGCGCGCGACTGCTGGCATGTCTGACACCACGCCGTACATCTCTTGACATTCCAGGCCAGAAATACCTTTGACGTACTTTTCCAATAGTCTTCCAGTAGCCAAAATGTCCTCCTGTTGGATTACTATGGCACTGTCGCAACACTTCTGGAACGGAAAGCTGTGGGTACTACCCATTGAAGTCTGTTTCTCCTGTGTTCACTCAATCCCACCGATGGAACAGTTCGCCATTGTGAACTTCCAGAGAATCCCATCTGGCTAAAAGTTGGCGGATTCCTGGGGGAGTGTTGGGAACTGTTCTTGGTTTGTCTGCGACCCTCCAAAGGCTCCGTGCAAAACCCACTGAATATTTTCATCTTCTGTCTGATGCTTATCTTCCTCTGCTGGACGGGAGTTGTATTGCTTGAATGCTTGCTTTTCTGGTCTTGTTTCTCCTCTTGCAAAATTCACAATGATCAGCACATGGTCTACGGAGAGCCCGTCAGCATTTAGATGTTGTGTGCCTCTACGATGTTCAATGGAGAACGTGTAAGATTGCAAAATTTCGATCCAACGAGCTAGTTGGCCTTCGGGATTACGAAAAGATGTCAACCAGGTTAATGATGCGTGATCAGTGCGAAGGGTGAAAGGAGCGCCATACAGATATTGATGAAATGTTCTACGCCCGCAGTACTGCTAGTAGCTCACGACGTGTAGCACAGTAGTTCGTTTCAGATCTGCTCAAAGTCCGACTGAAGTATGCGATCACTTTTTCGCCTTGTTCGTCATACTGGGAAAGAACTGCTCAATGGCATGTTCACTTGCGTCACAATCGAGGATGAACGGTTTTTGCAAGTCTGGGTATCGTAGCACAGAAGTTGACGTCATGGCCTTTCTTTTTCAATGCCTCGAAACTCTTTTCACATGCAGTGTCCCATTGGAAGCTTCGTTTTCCCTCAGTCAGTTTAGTGAGTGGACGGCAAGTTCAGAAAAACCTCTTATGAAACGGCGGTAGTATGAGCACATCCTGAGAAAAGATCTTACTTGTTTCTGGACAGGTTGGGACTGGCCATGTCATGACAGCTTCAGTCTTTTTTTGGATCTGTACGTACCCCATCGCCTGAGATTATGTGACCAAGGTACTGGGTTTTCTTGTAAAAATAAGCATTTGTCTGGTCGGACTTGCAACCCTGCATTCGACAGTCGCAGGAACACCTTTCTAATTCTACTCAACACTGTAGCGAAATCAGGACCGAAGACAATTATGTCGTCAAGGTATACCAATGCTAGCTCCGAAGGTAGAACTGCTTCCATCAGGCGCTGAAAAGTAGCTGGAGCATTGCAGAGTCCGAAGGGTAAAACCTGAATTGCCATAACCCCTTTGGTAAAGTGTGAACGCTGTTTTTCTTTATCGTCTTCTTGCAGAGCCACCTGCCAGCATCCACTCTTGAGATCCAATGTACAGAACCAACTCGCTCCACTCAAGGTGTCCAACAACGTTTGTATGCTTGGAAGAGCGTAGAATCTTCTTTGTAACGGCATTGAGTCGCCTATAGTCCACGCAGAAGCGCATGGTTCCATCCTTCTTTGGGGACCAAAACAATTGGAGAAGCCCAGGGGCTCTTTGAGGTTCTGATAATACCTTGGTCTATCATGTCCTTTAGCAATCTGTCTACTTCTTCCTGTCTCCTAAATGGAATTGGTCGAGGGCTTGTTTGATAGGATGGGTTATACCAGTATCAATTGCGTGTTTAATTACATTGGTGCGTCCCAAAGGTAGCTCCATTGTAAGCAAAGATGTGGCGGTACTTGAACAGTAAAGTCTTAGCCATATCACATCGCTTGAACCTTCTTGAAGAGCGGACGCTTGATCGCCATATTGATCCACCCACTTTCGTGTTCCTTGATCGCGCTTGCAGCACTCTCTGCATGCATTGTTCTCTATTCAGAAGAGGAATTGCATGTTCTGTATTTGTACCACTAGAACACCGCGCTGAATGTCCAAGTATGCTTGTAAGCGAGTAGAGATCTAGTCCCAAAATCCCCTCGTCCTCGTATGTCAGCCACCAAAATCTGTGCTTTATAAGCTGTGTCTTTATGGATAGAGGCACGTGACACTCCCTAACTTTAATTTTTTTCTTCCCTGCAGTCAGTAGTGTCTTCCAAGGAGCTGGCGATATTTCGAGGTTAAATTTCGTAGCGATATCCGGGCGGATTATTGACGCTTGTGGCCCCCTGTCCAATAGAAGTGCCCACCATTGTCCCTTTGACATTCATCTCAACAAAAAGCGAATGTGTTCCAGCCTGTTTGGTTCGAATTATTGACCACAGTGGTCTGTGGTCAGGTCAGGGTCCATTGTCATAGCCTTATTTAGTTTTTTCGAGTGCTGAGTATTGTGGATATTTGGCTTTGATGAGATCTGTGCCATTACACTTGCAGCAGCGAACACTTGTTGTAGTTTGGCTGACAGTAGTCTCTGTTGATCTAATACTTCCATAAGTTGGGCACGCGCCAGAGCATCTTGGAGAGTTTTAGGAGACACATTGTCAATGCAAGAGCAAGATTTCTGTCCTTAATGGCTTTCAGAAATGCTCCTCACGGCATAAATGATCCCCTATACTCCTTAGACTCGTCAGGAAAAGCCCTCACCAAATGTTCAATATCCGTCGCTAGTTCAGGTGAAGCTTTCACCAACCTCTTGGTGTCTGGCCAAAGTAACTCTTGCAATCTTGTTGCATGGCTGTGTAATCCAAATCTACTGGCTAATGTGGTTTTAAGCAACGATAGTTGACACGTTCAGATGGGAGTGAGATCAGCTAATATTGACAATGCTGGGCCTCTTAACACACTAGCCAACTTAAATCCTAGCCTGACTTCATTCCATCCATTTGCCTGTGCTGTCACTTGAGCGTGGATTTCAAACTCTTCCCAAGGTAATGTACCATCGTACAGCATCAAACTTACCTCGTACGCAACGACTGCAGCATCAGTGCGATCTGTTTCTTGGTCGATTGGTAGTGCAAGTGGTCTTGTACATTGCGTAACAGAGACTAAAGCAGTGAGTTGCTCGCGAATCATTTCAAGGGTAGACTCCAGTTCAGTTATTCGTTGCTCCAATTGTTGGCTGTTGAAGGAAGAAGGGCGATTCAGGTCCTCTGCGGGGCTCGGTGCATCGAGTGTTGTTGGACACACTGACGTGTCAACTGTCAATGGTCGATTCCTTGTACTCATGGTTCGTACTGATGGTATTGTAGATGTACGTGGCATAGTTCTTGTGTGATAAGACAGTAGATGAATCCCGGACGGGCCCCCAAAATGTAAGAATAACGGTTAACTTAACAACAATTTAAGATGTATTCTCGTGATAACAAGCCTCAACTCAATTTTACAACTGAACTTGACAACAACATTCCCTAACAACGACGCCGAATGATCATCTGTGATCTATGGAGTCACCACAATACTAAACATGACCTGACTGCAAGGGAACGACGAAAATTGACATTTTCTAGGCGATACGTCGTGACGAGTGGTTGGAGTAAGAAGGGAAGCCGTTCAGAAAATGAGCGTAATCTGAAAACGTAAAGATCTCAAGAAAACCCTTCAACTTTCCTTATTCTTTGGGTTGCGGAAAGTAAAAACGAGGCCTTCTCGCATTTTCCTCAAAAAGGGCTTCAACTAGTTTGATTAAAGGTTAAAATTATCTTCAATTAGTATCTAAATTTCATTTTCTATGAATATTATCTGAAAAAAAAATTATGTTAACTGAAATATAGGTCTATGAACGACGAACAATTTTTATAAAATCTACAGGGTACTTCTAGAACGCGAAATTTACTAATTTAATCGCTGAATTTACAGTTTCGCGGAAAGTTGTGTGATGTTGCTCACCAGATATTTAACTTTTCACAAGAAAAACGAATTGAGTGTTGATCAAACGGACGAAGGGCTTTCGACCAATTATAACACTTTTGTTGGGAGCTTAATTTGTAGCAAACGTTGAAATGGTCCTTCACCGACCTACTCCAACCGAGGACTCATGCCTTTTCCCTCATTCTCTCTCGTTCGTTCGATGAATACAGTCACTCGCTATTAATTCGCACCCCACTAATGAGACTGAGGTGGGCTACTAGATATTCGGACAACCTGTACCCCGACTTATTAAATAATCACTCACTTGATACTCTCAGCCCTTAAATACGGATGGTACACGGGCGGGATACCCACTATTCGACAACCACTGCCTCCACCATTAACCGACCTTGTTATGAATTTATCATAAAATAACTCGATTTACTTCAGAAACCAGAGGCAGTAAACTCATAACGCTCAAGTTCATGGGCATTAGGAAACACCCACTCTGCCTTAACTGAGGGTGAAAAGAAGGGCCCCTATGTAAACTCTCACACGTGGCAGTTCAAGTGGCACTATTCTGTAGGCAGTTCTGTTCCACCTCTTCCATTCCAGCCCCCCCCCCCCCACAAGACCTAGACCTTGCATTTGGGACTACTTATGCGTTATATTGAACCTTGCCCCACTTCCCGTATTCATGCAGGATGAGTCGGCTGAGCAACACAAACTCAGGGTGGCGCAAGAGGCGAACAGGGACCGGTGGCAGGCATGGTGGAACGCAGGTCCCACTGCGTGGCACCTACACAGCATCCTCCCTCGGTCCAGGAGAGGCTGCACATGGAGTGGTGACGGCTGTAGTTTGTAGTAGTCCAGCTGCTCTCAGGCCACAGAACCTGCGATGAGCGGCTGCACTTCTTCAGCGACTGTCTGTGTGGGGAGGACGTGGGATGCGCTCTCCACATCAGCTCAGCTTTCTCCCATGGGAGGAACTGCCCTGCTCCATTCTAGCAGGGTGGCAGTGTGCCGGTTTAACACCTTCGTGCAAGCGTGGGCAAACAGTGGCAGACGGGATCACTTCCATAACGCCCTATAGTGTGGACAGCTCTGGCTCATTATTGAACTCAAAAACAACGCTCTTCTTATTTTTGCTATCTTCCCAAGTATGGTTAGTTTGCCAGATCAGTCTCAACGAAAAACCATGCTTTTTATCCAAAGATTACACCAGATTCGTTTCAACGAAAAAGGTTAACAAAATAAAATAAAATGGGTAATACTAGTCAATACTAGGAACCCCTTAAAGGCTGATGACATAAGTATGTACAAAACCTAAACTATATATTAACTAAAATAGTGCACTATTTTCCATACCCATCTAACTGTTTCCACCACTCAAAGCTTTCTTTCGTCCTAACCACTAAGCTACTGCATCTTTCACCCAATGCTCCATTACTCGCTACACACCTTTCGCGCATTATCATTCTAAAAGAGTCCTCCTCAAACATTCCATGCATGGTGGCACTATAACCTTCCCAAGCAGCGAGGAGCAATCAATGCGGTTGTGGGCTAGTGCAGTGCATGGTTCCCTGTGTTTCAAGGGAGCACAACTTCTGAAGAAGCGCTTCCTTAGTCCACCTTCATCCCACCTGAAGGCAGTAAATCGTAAAAACGTCTTCTCCATCCGCTCGAGACCAGACAACGCGTACTATATTAGTGGAAGAACTAGCCAATGGCAAAATTAAGTCATTAATAGTAGTTCAAGTGATTGTCAGCAGTAAACATTCATTGAATCGTGTTCCACTTACCTGCCGAGATAGTCATGACCAACGAACAGTATTTGTATCCAAGACGGAATCTGCTCTTCTTTTTCAAACACCTCACCTGAAGAATTCAAATCTGCGCTACTACTTTCGTAGTCACTACAACAACAAAAAACAACATATGTGTGTTCCATTACTACACCCTCGAGTAGTAAAGCACAAAAAAAGCTCTCACTCCAATGTTTAGACACGCCTTCGAAAAGATAAAACAAGTTGTAAAAAGGACTAACTATTTCAAAATATAATGTAGAATGATCCAAGGAGACACTGTAGTTATAGGCATGGTGATCGTCCCTTCCGGAGCTTCAAGCTGGTAGTTAATGATTCCGCTTAACGTCTGAATGAGGCGGGCCTGTCTTTCAGGAGGAAGGTGACGAACTGGAAGAAATAGTCACCAAGTTAAAACTATCATTATCATCAATTAGCTCTACACATGGACAGAGAGGCATTCAGCTTGCGATATTAATTCGCCAATATTTTAAAATCCAATTAACGAAAAGTTCATGCCAAATGCTGCCGAAGAATTACATCATTTCTGAGCTGTCAGGAATGTTTCTACAGACTTCAAGTCATGAGGTCGTCAGAAATCTCAGTATTTTTCACTCGTGAATTACCTCTCAAGCGCTTATATAAGAGGTGTAACAAACTCAAACCTGGCACATGGCAGATGACGTTTTGGTGAAACCCAGAACTTTGAGGTCAAAATATTGAAGGAAACAAGAGACGAATGAAAAACTAATTTTACATGCTGATGTTTTTCAAATATTTATTTATTTGAAGAGGAGTAAGTAAACTGCTCTCGCAATGTTCCCACAGATAGGAATTTTACGATACTGTCATCTCATTAGGAGCTGTCTAAATATAAAATTTAATCAAAATCGTAAAAGCCGTTTTTGGGGAAATAATTTGGTGTTCTGATCACTATGATAACTAAAGTTACTTCTGGGCGGATTTTTCTCATGGCGTCCGATGGTGATCTGCGGGCTAGTTATCAACTGTGAGCTGATTTGGTTCAGCCGTGTTGTGAAGGGGCCCCTTGTGCTTAAACTTTCCCCATCATAATAAAGGGATAATTATTAAACTTACTGACAGAGCCTCCCACTTGGTCCACGCATGAGATTAAGCCGCTCATAATTGTTATGAGAATTTCCGCCAATTCTGCTCGTTCTTCATCATTCGACAGACGATACTCATTTAGCGTTTCATACAAACCAGCTTCTCCCCACGCCATGCAATCCTGAAAGTGTGTAACAGTTTAAATCAATATTTTTATCATTTATGCACAGATTTAAATAGCGAAACGAAGATTCTGTTGCAGACTATTCCTCCAACCTTGAGACGGAGGATTTTCTCGTGTATTCAACAGACTTCAAGTCATGAAGTCGTCAGATATCTCAGTATTTTTCACTGGTGAATTACCTCTCAAGAGGGGCATTTTTAAAAGTTGGGCCTCCTCCACCATTCGAGGTTCCTCCCCCATTCGAGGTTCCTCCCCAACACAAAGTTCAGTCTCATGCAAACGAACAATACAAACTGTGTTGTTTACAAATGGTTAGTGAAGAAAGTGACTGGTCTCTTGACAATAGGTGGTGTGGGGTATGAATTTCCATCAAAAGCAGATCACCGACCCAATGAATAGCTTGGAAAACGTGGGCCGAAGGTTCTGCAGGAAAGGCTAAGGGGGATAGCACAGGCAGAGACAGCACTCAGCTGAGTTTCGTGCTTTGCTTCAGTTCACTGAGGAATTGGAGAAGCGCTGGGTGCGAACAAACTATCAAATGGGCGACCGCTTCTGCTGTTAACTGCCAAGCACAATGAGATTTTTAAAAACATTTTCATCCATAACTTTCCCACGAGTGCAGTGCATCCACGTGCATAGGTTATTCTTGATCGAGAATTTAATTTCAAGAATACATCTAATTTTTTCATTAATTTTAATTACTTCAATTAATGAAAACACTGATTACTTTCTGTTTTATACCTTGGTTTTCGTCAAAAAAAAGTTTAAATTCATTAATTGGATTTTTCATTTGTGACGAACTTCACAGAACAAGTTTTGTCACAACTCAGTCTGAATCACTCCTGCGCTCTCTAGTGAGGACTTGAATGTACGAAACATGCGCATCAACACAAAGACATCCCAACGTTGTCCTTAATTCTCAGGTTTTGTACAGATGGTACTAAACTGAGATCATTCCTGGAAATCCGTAATTCGACACGGATTTAAATGAATTTGCGCAACATCTTCAGTGTTGTTCCTAGCAACTGACCTACTGCCATAGGTGGATACAAGCTCTTTGCCTCGTGACATCCAAACGGAACTAAACAACGTCTGAAGTAACGAACATACCTCGTACTTAGCAAGCCTCCAAGATGAATCAAGCAGAAGAGCATATTGCATCAACCTGGATAGAGATTGGTCGTCCCAATCGACATCTTTCAAATCAACTTTAAGGGAGTCACTGAGAATTTCACACACTTCAGCGTAACATCCCTCCTCATGCAATTCCTTGACTCCAGCCAAGCTCTTATTTCTGTAAGAAAAACGGAAAGCAGTCAGTAAAAATACAAAATAATAATAAGAACTAACTCGTTCTAAGAAGTATAATGTACCTTCGGAATGATTTGAGGAGCTTAGTCACAACGGCCATGTTTATTAAGGAATGTTTCGATACATTTGGTACTTTTACTTGAATGTGAGTGCAGCGTTCATCGCCTAAAATCTGCGAGAAGTAACAAAATCAATAATATAGTAGCGCGCAAAACGAATGTGAGTTAGAAGCTTTGTGTGAATACGGTATTCCACTTAGAACTATGATTACTTTAACGTCCCCTCCAGACTCTCACATTGTCTGTTTGCCAAAAAGGGGTGGGTGCTACGGAGCATTCTGATAAAGCGAACAGACTCTCACTAAGTATGGTGGCAGGGCGAGTCTCACGCACTTATTCATGGTGATACGAAAACTGCTCTTGAAAGAAGTCAGGCGGAGTGAGGAGACCACGAACGGGGAACCTTGAGCAACTCCTTCCACACTCTCACTCCTTGGAAGGTAGCAAAGTCGGACAGAGCGAGGCGATGATGAACACATTCTCGCTCCTCGCTCCCCACCAGAGTCTGGAGGGACCTACACGCTGCAAGATCTCACAGGGAACCAAAAAAAATCGAGTGAGCAAATCAAATTCGAAGCAAATGCTCCCTCGGTTCCAGAACGTCAAATAAATAATCAAAGCAAACCATCATGTTTTTGCTGAACTTGTTGAAAGAATATGAAGCCCTAACCAGCCCACATCGCCTGTGGAGAGGTTTCTAGCCTCCCAGTACTAGATGGCTGCCTCATTCGCTGGATCTTGTACGACTTCGTTCTAGCTGCCCTAAGTTGAAATTCGCATTAAAAAGAACAACATTTGAGTTCTACTAGAGTTTCCATCAATGAAGGTGTCTGTAAGGAGCGATAAAGAAGGAGTGAGAACGTTGTGAAGGTGGCAGTAAGTGAAAATGTGTGAATTCCAAATAAAATGTTTTGCAGGATCAGTCCCATCCACGCACATATTCATCCTTAAACTTGATCACTTTCGATGGGAAAGTAGGGTTCAAAAATAGATTTCATAAAACAGTTTTTAAATTCCGTTCTTCTATGTTCATTAGCCAGCACGTTTTCAAATGTCGAAATGGCCGAAATGTTGATTTTTTTAATATAAGAAATGAAAATTCATAAGGACGGGATGCGTGCCTGGAAATTGTGTTCTATTCAGTTTGATACTGAAGTACTCCGTCCATGGACGACTTTATTCGAAAGTATCACCACAAGAAAACAGGCGCAAAAAGGATCCAAAAATTTTCTTTGTGGATGGAAAGTATTCAAATGACTGCGCCAATTTCCGTGTAATTATTAATTTTGCCACTCATTTCTACCTTGGGGTACCAATATCAATAGTAACCTATCCAAGCCAAACTACTATTTAAAGCGACATCTCATTCACCAGCCCCTGGAACCTGTTTCAGGTTCAGGGAGCGTACCATCAGAGGTAGATAAAGGATGCAGTTAGCACTACTCACAAAGCTCTCCTTTCAGTATGCGAAGAAATCATTGCAGTTTGGGAAGACTGTAAACAACCCTGGCCAGTCTGAAATAGAGCGAGGTAGGCAATCGCCTCCCTGTGCCTCCTATTCATACAGATTTAGACATGTTTGACATTTGTTTGTATCGTGTTGACTATTTGTGTTCTCGCTCCATGTTCTGATGAGTGGCCCATACCCCTTCCTTTTCTTAGGTAGTGAGCAGCCTAAGCGGAGTGCCCTAACCAGGCTAAAATGACCGAAAAAGACTTCTCACTGATATATCTCTCTTATGAGGGTTCAGCAACAGTCATTTTGATAAGGAAACAGACCTGCCTGCAAAATGCCATGACAGTCGACTTGGAGACGTAGTACACACCGGAGGGCCCCTTGTTTCTACACCTGCCACCATCCTTCTGCAGTGTACAGTTCATTTCTTACCCATTTATTTTCTCACCCCCACAGCACACTCCTGAAGAACGGGAGAACATGCATTTCGCCATCAGCCATGTAAAACGTCTCAAAATGGGTACCACTTTTGGCGGTCATCATTCTAATGTAGCTGATAATCTCTTGCAACCCTGACTCACACGATGTTTTTCCACAGATTGACTGTCACGCTCTAGGATGATGTTTATGGACGAAGAGACGGGAGCAAAAGCAGGTGCTGCGGTAAAAAGACACACACACATTATGTTGGGCGCACAAGTGGGGGAGAGTTGAAGATAGAAAATAAAAGAACTCAGTAGCATGAGGGGGACTGTATTAAATGCAATGAAGTGAGTAGCGTTTGGGTACAAAAGGGCGACACAGAAGGATGACTCGGAACTATGCGTGAACTGGCGGGAAACTGTATAGGAACAGGAGAGCACGTTGTAACCGGGTACAGGGAGACGAGTGACCTTTGCGATAGTTCATAGCTGAATAATGAATTTTGGAAGGAGTCGTCTCTTGTGGAGAGGAATCTGAAATTGAGGAGAGGGAAAATATAGAAAGGAAAACACCCACTTCAGGGAATTCCAGTAGCCATTAGAAATAACCGCAACCGCGGCGGTGGAATTTCCACAGGTACGAGGGGGTATCGGAATAGAAGGAAACAATGACCGGGGAAGTCCGAGGTCAAAAGACTCAAACTGATTTGACTTGCGTCGAACACATTACATAAATGACTACGTTTGATAAGTTCAAATGCACTAACCTTCTCCAAAGCCATCGTTGCTGGCTCTGAATTCCCACAATAATAGAGCAGTAGAGCTTCAGACCAAAAACACCGGGCAAAGAAATCCAAATCATTTGCTGCTTCCGCTTGACGAGCGAGGCGGCCCAAATAAAGACTGCAGTACTCCCCTCCTAACCACCTGCAATGGTACCGGGAGAGTTATCATGAAAACGTTCGAACCAATACACCATTCATCGTGATCGTAGTAAATTAAGACACAAAAAGCTTTGACTTAAAAAGTAGAGAGTATAATGCCCATCAGAAAGCAGTGCACTATCAAAGAACACCCAGGTGATTTTCTTTAAGAAATACTCAAGGAGCGTCATCAGCGCTCTGTGGTACGTACGAATAAATTATTTACACTATTCGCCCATTTCGAAAATATAACAAACAAAAAACAAGCTCGATCGATTCAACCGTTCTCCCAAACTACAGACTTACACAGGATTAACCCAACGAGCCCTTCGTTTCTGAGAGAGACTCCAATGACCCAGATTAAATTTACTTACAGGATGTCTTTTACCATTCGATGTTGTTTCTTTAATAACTCGTCGAAAGGAAACACACTAGTCAAAATGGAGCATATCAATTCGTATTTGCGCCACAAAACTTAAGCTCCAATGAGCTCATGTGCAATGTGTGTGTCAATGAGAGCACATTCATCTCAAACGTCATATTTAACGTTTTTGTCGAACGTGTCATAATGAAGTTTCGAACTAAATTCTACAAAAACGATCACAGTTTTCATTATAACCTAATCCTCAAATACTTTTTTTGTTTACTCTTTAAAACTATTGTAATGATTACACATGTGTTGAATCTAGTTTATTGTGAGCTGTCACAAAAATGAGAAGATTGTGAAAGTTGAGCTGTAAATTATAAAAAGTTCGGTAAAACAACTTTTTCAGTGTTTTTTTTTGGAATAAGTTCGAGTCCTTTTACCAAATGTTCTTGAAACATAATTTCGAGAGTCGAATAAACTACAATAACTCTGATCATTCAATAAAAGTTGTGAGGTATTCAGGAGCATCTCAATATTTATGTTGAATAGGGAGCTCTTTGATTCCAGAATGTCACTGAGGGGCTTGCTTTTTATATTAAAAGAAGGATGAGACGAAAACTTTCTGGGCTGAGTGAAAAGCGATGTTCAGTATTTGAATCTTCGTCTGACGATATAAGCTCAAAGATTTGGTTTTTACCAAATTAGAATTTACGTCATGTACGTAATTTAGGGATTTGTGCTGAGCCCCAAATGCAATTAAATAAAACCATTTGTCATGATTCACAAATAGGTCTGTTTCCTTATCAAAATAACTGTTCCTAAACACAGACAAGAGAGTTATATCAGTCGAAAGTTGGAGGTTGCAGTTTCACCCAGTAGAGAGCTGTTGCCTATGTGTCACCCAAGCAGTGGTGTACGACCCTGGGGGTAACACATATGAGTTCTTCCCCTACATCCGTGAACGTCTTTCAAGAAAATGGGTTGAGCCAGACCACTGTACGAGCCAGTTCCTCACTGGACATGGTGACTTCAATGCGCGGCTCCACTTCTTCTCTCCATTTTGCAGAGTTTGTGAAGAAGGTGATGGCTAAGAAACGTGGTCATAGTTCATCTGTCCTTTTGAAACTTGCCACCCAAGTAAATAGTTAGATCAGGTGGGAAACCAGATTAAGAACTCCTCCCGGACGGTAGGGGATTCGTTAGGTGGTCACATCCGCGCGGTAACACACAGGCAACAGTTCTCTACCGGGAGACAACCAAATACCTGCCGTACCTCCACAGGTCTGAGTTCGGTGGATGCTGCAGAAGCCGGCCTCTTGCATTTTAATGAAACCGCAACTTCCATGGCTGATATAACCCTGGTCGAGGGGTTAGGAACAGTCATCAAATAAGGAAACAGGTATGACCCTGGGGAATCTGTACCATCTGGGAGGAGTTCTTAATCTGGTTTCCCCCTGCTCGCTCAGTCAAAGCAGGAAGGTTTGACTGCTCTTCCTACAGTTGAGCAGCATGTGGTTTCTTGTTTCCTCCGCACTGAAGGCGCAAGATGTGCAGGATCAAATCAAATTGAAATTGCTATGACCTGTAAGGAACTGGCTCAACCCACTTTTTCCTGAGATGTTCACAGATGTTGAGAAAACTCGCAGTTTATATCCCTTTGACGAGGATTCACAAACACTACTCCTTCTGGTACAAATAATAAACTATGGTGAATCGCATCCCCACCTCTTCATTATAGGCAAGGTTCTTCAACGCTAGAGTATCTGATCCCCTTGCTGCTTGGGAACCGAAATGCTGGAGAACTAGTCGTTTCAGTTTAAATTGACACCAGCAAATTACTATTTGAAGATAGAATTGACTACTGGTATCCCCATCAGTCTCTTAAGACTAGTAGCATTCATATATTTCATGCAAATAGGAGAAAAATAAAAGATTTCACACTAGATTTTCAGAATTCGTTGATTGTCTTGGAATTTACCTTGCTAGGAATTTTTTCACAATCTCCATTATTTGGAGCTAACTGTGTTGAAACTTGTAGGGAAAAATATGTTTTTCTTGACGTTTGAGAAGCGTGGAGCTACATGGAGATACTATATTTTGCACTTGGACTGTGTTTTAGGCATGAAAATTTGATAAACAGAATCAGAATAACGAACATTTTAGCACTTGCTTGCAAAAGTATCGCTCTACTGAGCTTTTACGTGACTAAATCGAAAATTAACTATTCTCAATTTTTTTCTGAGTTTTTTTTCATCATTCGAAACAATATGAATCTGTAAGAGGAATTTGAATGAATAATGTAAGAAAAAACAACTTCAAACAAGTTCAGTTCCCAAGGCGCTTGGGGATGAAATACTCTAGCTTCTTCTAGTCTAAATTTTGAGCCTAATGAGCCCATGGGGTAGAGGGCTCTACGTGTTAAAGGTGTATCTAATCCCTCGAGCTTAGTTACCCGTGTTAGTGGGTAACCCTCACAACGAGCTGCCACACGTTTCTACAACAGTTGTACCCAACTTCTGAACCTACTGGTAATTGGTTTATTTGGATGGTTTGTAACCAAAGAGACAACTTACGAAGTGCCAAGGGGACTAGGTCGTCCCAAATCTCTTCCTTTCATCAACCAAAATTTAAGCAGCAGCTCGCCATAAAGCAATACTCCGCAGTCTTCGATGAAATCAGGCGTGTCATCTTGACAAGTAACAGCGGCAGGGAAGTACCTCCTGAAATGACGTGTCATTCATCATTTGATGATTCAACTTATGATGTACTCATGTCAGACTCACTCTGCACAAGCTGGGAACTATAAATAGAATACTAATCGTAATTATGGAATGCAAAGCGTAGGAATACAGTGGCATACAAGGCTTCCAAATACACTAACTTTCAGAACTATTGGAAAACGGGTATGTTCCGAATTTAAAATTGTTTTTCTTAGACCAGTGGTTCCCCAACTTTTGAGGCCCTTTTCCTCTATCTGGAGGTTGTCTAACACTTATTGTCGCCTTTTCATGTTCATTGTGTGCCTAATTTTAATATGAAATAAAGTGTAAATAACCAAGCAGTGTTTTTACACTAAACAATTTTATTATTGTGCATTTTGGGAAGGAGCTTCCCTCAGCCTCCTCTGCTGTGTGATCACGGCAGTGGTTTGCAGAGGTCACTGCGAAGACCTAGCCTTTGGCGTGGCACGTCCCTGTTTCATGCTCCTTGTCTTCTCCTGTCTCCTTGTCCTGATTTGCCTCCTGCTGTCCCTTTTTGTCAGGTTGGGTGTGTAGTTTGTTGTGGCTTCTCTCTGTCATTTTCGGGACCATTCTGAAGTCTCAGTACTTGTTTTGGGTTCGGCCTTCCCTCAGCTCTATCACACGAACCGTTTCCAGCTTCTCTAATGTCTGCTGGGATATGTCACAGTGCAAGCGTCGTCTTGTGAGCTAACAGTAAGAATAGTCCCATTTCAACACAGCCGGCAACTTCTCTTGTCCGGTACTATTTTAATTTGCACCCCTCTTCAACCTTTAACTCGGCAGGTTTAGACCTTTATAACAAATGAGGTTTGGTATCTGAATACCCCTGAAGTTCTTGTGACGCTCGAAATCTGAAAGGTTATGTCAGTAGTGATAAAACTTGCAGAAATTAGATAGGTAGTGAATGGTAGGTGAAAGAGGAATGTAAGAAGCATTACGACTAAGAAATTATTCCAGCCCCCGGTATACCCACACACATATCATTACCCTCCACAACTTTCCAAAGAAGCGAGATCGAATTCGGCACAAAAATAGTTCCAACTACCGCATATTAATTTGAACAGAACAAGAGAATAGGAACGAAGTAGGGTTCCTGTGAGGAGGCTCTCCACCCAAAAAAGAAGGACCAAGGCTCTTGACTGGTCTCGTGAAGACACAGAAAAGTATAAGCAAACCACACAGCCACAGGAGGATGCATCAAAAGACAAGGATACAGGAAAATGGAAACAGGGACTTGCCACCAACTCCATTTCGTTTCTTTTAATTTTTTATGGCACATGCTAGTGCCAACTGTAGACCATAGCCATGCCGGGTCACCCCAGCAAGCCACACTGAAGGATGCGTCATTACAATGACCTCTGCGAGCCACTGCAGTGACCAAACAGCACAGACCCCCGAAGTGATCAACACCATATAACGTGCAGAGCAGGACTCACTGACCAATGACTAGATCACCAACTTAAGAGCCCGACATTGCCATGAACCAGGTGAGATCATCATGTCTAGGCACCCATGCCCAAATACTATACTACACCAGGCACACTCGCCAACTGCAGAGTCGTGCACACAAGGGAACAGGAGAGAAAAGGAAAGTTTTTCAGATATGCAGCTTATCGGGGTTATCAGAATTGAACGGGAGTTAGGGGTGTCAACGACCTAGTGCACTCAGTAATGAGTACAGGCTCGATTGTTGGCTAGGTCCTCGAACTTATATTTATCCCTCTTCTGAAATTGCTACTAGGTAGGGTTACCGTGAGGAGGCTGAGAGGAGATACTCTCCAAAATACTCAATACTTTTTCGGTTAACCCCATTTGAGAAAATGGCCGTATTGTGTAGCTGACTGCGTGATAATCTTTGAAAATCCACTAACGAACTTCAGTTTAATTTTCATTTATTTGCCTTCTTTTGATTCATACGAACAAGTTCTCGAATCGTCTATATATCGTATGGTCTAATAAAGTCATAGTAATGTAGCACAAGGGAATTTCACTGTTTCGAATTCCCTTTGCATAAAAATTCCAAAAGAGTATGAACAGCTTGATAAATTCATCCAACCAAAACGAACTTACAGAACAACTTTGAAAGCCTTCACGTATAATTTGCCCAGGTTCGCAGGCCATTCCAATTTCCACAATTCGGCCAATTTATTAACGAGAACTTTGACAGCTTCGATGATTCCTATTCCGGCCTTTTCCACCGACTTGATAAATTCCTCGACTTCATCGAATTCCTTAGAGGTGTTGAAATAATTTTGTTCCGCCATTGTTCTGAAGTAAAATATATACGGTTAGAACACAATAGAATTACATTCTTGATAGTTACTGTACAATTAAAGAACGCCGGATAAAATGAGGCTTGTCCAGCGTGTGCCAGAAAAACAAACATCGATCCACTCAGGGTCCCATTAATATATTGCCATCAAGCGACAACCAAATAAACTCACAACTTGCTAATCAGGCTTTAACATTCACAATTACCGTTGAATTAACTTCAGATGAGTATCGACGAAATTTGAAGTGGTAAAACATATACTGAGACAATGACGACATTACATGTGATAATGAAACTGGATGAATCTCCTTGATTTCTTCTTTGATTAAAGTTTCAACGAGTAGTTTTTTAAGATGGTAGGCGTACAATGCTCACTGGTGAAACGTCTAATGGAATTTTTATGAAGGTCATTTTCAACAAAACAGCACTCATCGTGATCAGTTGGACCACGGGTAGATAAGTAAAGCAGGGCGACAGGCATGCATAGCTATTACAGGGGCAATGAACACGTGCCCTAATGCTGCTATGGAAGTCCTTTTAGACATCTCACCTCACCATATACACATTCTGAGGACTGCTTACCTGGGAGCAGTAAGGCTTTTGCAGACAGGGAACATCTCCACCAGGGTTAAGGTAAGCCTCCAAAGAACAACTAGACACTAAAGTTAACGTACCTGTTAGGTGAGTCCGTCTCCTCTGGCTTGTGAGTTACTGTGGGCAAGCGCTTTCGATGTAAAGACATCATCGTCTGGCCGTTTAGTCAGTACTGGAGTCAGTCAGTTGGTCGTGGTCTTTATATACAAAGAGAAAGGTGAAGGGAGTGATGGAGCGTTGGGGAAGGGGCGGGGAGAGGTCTTGTTGGTCAGTCTTGTTAGTAGTACCTTAGCCGGACTGGCTGTGTTAGGTATTAAAGAAATTGGGTTGTGTCCGCCAGTAGGCAAATACTAAAGTTAACGTGACCTGTTAGTTACTGTGAGCGCGTAAAGACATCATCGTCTGGCCGTTTAGTCAGTACTAGTCAGTCAGTTGGTCGTGGTCTTTATATACAAAGAGAAAGGTGAAGGGAGTGATGGAGCGTTGGGGAAGGGGCGGAGAGGTCTTGTTGGTCAGTCTTGTTAGTAGTACCTAGCCGGACTGGCTGTGTTAGGTATTAAAGAAACTGACCAAATACTAAAGACCTCTCCGTCTCCTTTCTTTAATACCTAACTCAGCCAGTCCGGCAAAGGTACTACTAACAAGACTGACCAACAAGACCTCTTCCCCACCTTCACCTTCTCTTTGTATATAAAGACCACGACCAACTGACTGACTCCAGTACTGACTAAACGGCCAGACAATGATGTCTTTACATCGAAAGCGCTTGCCCACAGTAACTCACAAGCCAGAGGAGACGGACTCACCTAACAGGTACGTTAACTTTAGTATTTGCCTACTGGCGGACACAACCCAATTTCTTTAATACCTAACACAGCCAGTCCGGCTAAGGTACTACTAACAAGACTGACCAACAAGACCTCTCCCCGCCCCTTCCCCAACGCTCCATCACTCCCTTCACCTTTCTCTTTGTATATAAAGACCACGACCAACTGACTGACTCCAGTACTGACTAAACGGCCAGACGATGATGTCTTTACATCGAAAGCGCTTGCCCACAGTAACTCACAAGCCAGAGGAGACGGACTCACCTAACAGGTACGTTAACTTTAGTATTTGCCTACTGGCGGACACAACCCAATTTCTTTAATACCTAACAACTAGACAGTTCAAACTGGAAGAGGCAGTGGTCCTTGCCAGAACGCACGAACACGCACGTGGCACGTTATGCCAGAACGAAAGAACTTTCGGCTGCCATTCAGGGTAAGTATCCACTCGCTGGAAGGATGGGAGCAGGAGACGTTCCGGACCGAGGTGGGCGCCCTGCGGTGGTACACCGATGGTTCAGTCATGGAAGGCAGAGCTGGACTGGGCATTGTTGGGCCCAACTACAGTCTGGCTAAGCCGCTGGGAGAGTACGCTACGATATTCCAAGCTGAAATCCTAGCTATAAAGATCTGCGTGGAAGAGATCCTGTCTAAGGGACTCAAGGGCAAGCGGATCTACATATTCTCGGACAGCCAGGCCGCATTAAAGGCCATCGCAGCCTATAGCTTTAGGTCCAGGCTGGCATGGGAATGCCTTCATGCGCTCAAGCAGATCGGCGCCCACAATAGGCTTTCCCTCATCTGGGTGCCGGCTCACAAGGGGCATGAGGGCAATGAAAAGGCCGACCACCTTGCGAAGAAGGGTACAGAAGCCCTACCCATTGGGCCTGAACCTCACGTAGGTATGACCATAGTCACCTGAACCGTTTGGTGGCTCACACACAATAGGCCCACACGTGGCTGCAGTGACAAAGGGACTTGTCCCGCATGCCCTTGGAAAAGGAAAAAAAAAAAAGCAGGGCTAACCTATTTCGTTCCCACCATGCCAGCTGAGATCACTGTGGATGCAGTTAGGGTAGCCGTGATTTAGCCATATCGAGAAGTTAATGGACTAATGTGATTACAGTAAAGTAAGGTAATAGGGCGTCTGTTCAACATCCTGCCTCATAAACAAGTGTTATGTAAACATGACCCGTAACCCGTGTGTGCCCCGTAACTGTACATCCCCAACCTTCAATCAGGATAAAAATGAAGAAAGATAAGAGCTGATCAGACCTAACTGCCCAATTTGTTGGGGTCAACACTTGATCAGGGCTGGAGCTTAGCCCAATCTCGTGAAACCCATGTTTGTGGTGTGAGGTGGTTAATGGAACCAACAAAATTGGTGAAAACGACCCTTAGCTGGAGGTTCAGTGTCAGCTGCTGAATGCTGCTGCTCCATGGGCGGTAAATTTGATGTATGAGCAGGTGTACTGCAATACGAGGCGTTTAAGAAGTACTCACCCCCAGATCAAAGATCTGGCAAGAGAAATGGCGCCTGTGGAGTCACTCATAGATCTGGTGGTACATCATGGAAATACAGAAGTCCCGAGATCACAGACATGGTGAAGTAAACCATCACTACTCACACAGACGCTCATGAGACAGGGGCTCTCCATTGTATAAGCCACGTGGGGGACATTAGAGCCCAACTCATGGCATGCATCGGGAATGTGAAGTCTTGTTACCCATCGAGAACAACAAGATCTTCTCATTTCCTTGACTAGCTGCTTAGAAAAACAAAAACACATTGGAACTGTAGAAGAGGCAGGTATATAGTATCTACACTGCTGATGTTTTCATCTGCAGTAAAGTTGACCCTGAGCTGAAAATAATTAAAGGGATTTCAAAGACTGTAGAATGCTTGACCTACCCCCAGGTTAGTGCTACGCTGCTCACGACTGCGCTTGTCCCGTTTAATTCTTGTAGATTCTGTTTATTTTCATGTCACCAGTAAAGTTGACTTCCCCCTCAAGCTTAAATTCTATTTTTATAATTACATTATCTTTAAACTCTGAGTTTTAGAACTTATTTTGACTTTCCTTTCTTGATTCATTCTATTCTTTAAGTGACTTCAAGCAAAAGGTGGCTTATCAACGATAAGCTGAGAGGATTCGAAATGGGAAGAGGTGGACGCACACAACTAATTGACAAACTATTGTTAAGGTAATTAAGTGTTACAGTGTTAATTTAGTGAATTTTACTTACTCCTCTCGATTTTTAGCGTTATTTGCAGTATTCGACCCTTCTTCTCCTTCTTTGAACAACCTGTACAAGTCCATCGTGTGCAGAGAGTCGTCTGACCAGCCTTCAACGTTATTTTTGAAGTCTTTTGGCCTGAAAATAATGAAAATTCAATTACGAAGCCCATAAAAATGGTTAACCAGCGCGCGTAGAGAGAAGAGAGATAAGTTACATTAAGTGATTGGGGATAACAGTTGAGAAAGTTGAAGACAGGCTCGGCTCTTCTCTTTTTGCTGTACTGCGAACCCTCGCAGATCTTCTTTTCTGGTTTTGCCCAATGAGTTTTTCCACGAGCTGACCGTTGGCTTTGTTCTTCCCTGGAAATTAAGTCGTCGGCTCAATTAAATAGTTTACATAAAGAGTAATGAACAAGTAGTAATTGACACAATTCAGTGTGATCCTTTCAAAACCTGGATGCGAAATTTGCGTAAACTTTCTCGGTCTGTGATTCAGCTCAGCAGACACGTACGGGAAGTGTGACACCTTGCAGGTTGGCCCTTTGCAGCCTGCCCACCGGCATTCATTAGGCAAGTCATTGATATTGACACCTTCACTGATCTTGCATCATGATTGATCATGAGCCATCAACTCGTAACATAATTTGAACATCGCCCTGGCGG
Source organism: Pachypeltis micranthus (assembly GCA_020466155.1). Classification (NCBI taxonomy): domain Eukaryota; kingdom Metazoa; phylum Arthropoda; class Insecta; order Hemiptera; family Miridae; genus Pachypeltis; species Pachypeltis micranthus. Next base: position 51,107,900 of record CM035769.1, read on the forward strand.
TACAAGAGGCACCTACACTGCCTGAAGACAGAACCACAGGAAATCCCGCACAGTGAGTAGGTGAACGTTGAAGCAGGATGAGGTACTAATGCTTTAGATTTGACGTTAAAAGAAAGTTGGGAATTCTTGTCAATAAATGTGAAGGTGCCACCCAAGATTTGAATATAAACAGCGTTATAAGAATGGTGAGCCCCAGTAAACCTTATTGTACTGTCACATTGATCAAACTAGATAGTTCTTCGACAAAGTTCACTACAGACACACAGGTATGTTTCCTCATCAAAATGACTGTTCCTTAGCCATCATAGTTATATCACTCAAAAGCCACGAAGGTTGCAGTTTTGCAAGCATGTGACACAGGACATATCAACTCCTAAATACTTGGCTTGCTTCTCAATAACGTGCCTATGGATCACAGTTCGGAGCACTAGATCAGTTTTTGCGTTTTGGTGGATAAGACTGTGCAAAAGGATCACCACAGTCAGGTCGTCCACATATGTGTACGGCTCACACTACCCATGCGAGTACTGAGTCCTGTGGGCACCCTTTCTCCATTGTTCTCTAGACCGAGACATGTCTGCATTCCATCGTTGCAGTTCTATTTGTCAGGTAACTCTTCCGATGAGAAAGTATAGATTACAAGGAATTCAAGCTCATTGCTATCCATAGATTGTAAATACTCCTCAAATGACAATGAGAACTGTTAAAATGTAGTTAGCCGGCACATGCAGGAGAACATTGTGTACTTTCCTTTAGTACACCCATATTGTTCATAAGGTTGCAGCCAAAACTTCTTCAAAGCATCATCAAGATCTCTAACGTCTTGCCTAACATGTTAAGAAGACTGAGCAGTCCCAATGATCACTATTAAGGCCGCTTCCCTTTTGAATAGCAACGACGTACGCGAATTTCCACAGTGAGGAACTGCCCAGCCAGCAGTCTCCAAATAAATTAAGAAGATCACAAGAAATGCTTCGCTCAGCCTTCATTGACGTCCCTAAGGGCCCTGTAAATGTCCCATGTTGTCCACATTGGGATGTCTGGCTCATTCCGTGGGTCGCCTACAGACACACACACGCTAACATGTAGTTTTTCTACTCGAGATCTTTCAACGCTCTGAAGAACGCTCAACTTTTGTTTCAGGTTAATTAAACTACTTTCCTTGCCCTTTGGGTGCAGTAAAAGAAAGTAGTATTCAGGGGGGTGCGGTCTTTTCCCAAGTTCTAATGGTTCTATTCGACAAATCACTGTGCTTTATCCTAAATACCTAAATGTGTTAGTTTTGCCCAACTTCATGGTGTCAAATGACTCTCACGTTTACTGTAGACAAACGACGACTTCATTCCAACCAAATCAAACCCAACTGGATGGGGCTTCGACAAAGTTCATTTCTCCTCCCTCCCTTCAAATAGCAACATGGTGGTCATTGACATTGCATTCATGTACTCTAGCTTCTCCAATGACAGGAAGTATTAATACAGAAAACGAAATGAAGCTTGTCTTACCATTTTCTTCATCTTCTTCTTCTTTGCTACTGTCAATTTCTTCTTCATTTTCAGCCTCAGATTCTTCTAAATTTATACTAACTGGAGATCGATCCCGTTGTACTTTGAGAATTACAGGGCGAAACATACTCTGAAAAGGAAATTGAAATAATGGCGTTTCTTGGCGGAATTATTCCTTTATTACTGATATCAACGGCTCTTCCTGTTATCTACAGCCTCTCGAAACCAGAGACGAATACCAATTGCTCCCTCCTCGCATAATAGATACCAAAATAGATTAATAAATGTTGATACTCACTTTTCCTGGAGCTTCTCTTTCTGCACGTTCCACGAGGAGAAGTAGACATTTAGTTAATTGTTCCCAGTTTTCCAATTTAACAGGTTCTGGAAGCGACAGCCCTTGTTTGTTCATTTTAAGTTTTTCGAAGGATCTTCTACTCCATTTGTACATCTCTTTGGTTCTAAGGGACAACGCTTCGTCTAACATCGTTGTTATCTCTGAGGCACTTAAGTCAAGATCACACGGCTGAGAAGGAAAATCACTGGAAACATAAAGCGGATGAATAATGTCAATGTGTAGGTGTAATTGTAAATTGATATTATAACAAACTTTTGTTTTTTGGTTTATCATCGAGTTTCTCCAAAATTCCAAACACTTTCGATTTCCACATTTAATAATGCAATCTGATCAGTAATGTAGGGCAACTTCATGCTCGTTGTTTTGAATGGCACATCAGTGTAAACTGTCTAAGGGTCCATTTCACCAACCTTTGATTAATAGTATTAACTGGTACTAAGGTACTGCACTAAGTAGTACACGTGTGTAAGGTAATAATTGACGATTTTCATGTTCCTTTTCTGAGGCTGTGATTCAATTGAATGTAAAAAACAAATTCCATTATGAGGAACTCTGCGGCTACAAATAGTCATCCGCTTCATTTCTCTAACACTGAAATTAGAGTTGAGGAGAGTTGTTAAGTTCGTTTTCAGTATTTACGTTCAGGGGAATTTGATGAAAAAAATTTGTTGAATACCCCACCATCAACCAACTGAACTCTTATTAACTCTTGCACAGCATGATTGCTAAGGTTGATGCAGGCTTACACCTTCGCGACAAATACTAGTAAACGATATGAAACGACGAATATTCACATTTTCTAGGCGACGGTAGACAGTATAAGAAATGACGGCAGAGTTAGGTTATAGCTTTCGTTATAATGTCCTGGGAGTCCCTTCAGGTAGTAAGATGCCTTTCTATATTTACTGCGATCTCACTCTTTTCCATCTAGACGCAGTCCTACACCTATTCGACTCCTCATCCATAAAAAATATCAAGGCAATTATACCAAACACAACGTATTTGCAATAGCATTGCCACAATTTCGTTTTGGGTAATTCTTTACACCCTACGACGTCAAGTGTGAAATTCTGTGAGTGGGAGGTGTACAAAATATTCCTGGCCTCTCAACACCTTCATAATTAGCTTGGAAAAAACCATCTAGCGCAAACAAAGTGATATCGGGGAAAATACATTTTTCTGACAAGCCCAACCTTGGTAATGATGCTGGCACCTGCTATCACCAACCATAACCACATAAGATCAGATGCGAATGATCAAGTTTAATATCCTATCCAAATGTGGCTACTCGACTGAAAACAAGAGATGGAGAGCCAAAGAGAACTTCGGGGGAAACTATAAAGACAAATACGTTAAAAAAAGAAAAACTATAACATTCAGCCAGTTGAGAAATATAATAGTAAACGGCTCAGAGGGGAATGTTTTAGGAGTAGCACGAGTCGTAAATAAATAAGTAGTAAAAGTAAGGCTCGAATTATATTTGACAAAAGATTTTGTGGAGTGAGGTGAAAAAATATTTGACCGTACATTTCATGAAGTAAATGTTGAAAAACGTGAGACTCACCAGTTCGGGTAGTACACAGGAAAGTGCTCCTTGAGGGAGGGGGAGTCGGAGAATATTTTTTCTTTGAAGGCAAAGCCCTTAATGAATCCTTTATCCATGTTAGTTCCTTTACAGGAGTAATAGAGGCACGAGAGTAAATCCCCGAGGGCGTAATAAACAGTAACCAAGTTGTCAATGCAAGGCCAATGGTTAGAGTTGCAGCGGAGGCCCTGTAATGAGCAGGATTATTAATCAAATACAGTTTTATGTAACGAGGGAATTGAATTTTTGAAGAAACTTGGCCACTGTACGTGTCTTTAATTGGAGCATTGGAACTTCTTCCCAGTCATCTGTTAGCCACTGATCTTGGAGCGCATGACATTAACGAACAGATTTATTACGAATGCTTAAGCGACCTCTGGAAAATCCGTTAATTACTTCCAGAACTTGTAATCTAATAAAACGCTTTAAAGACGGGGAAAGAGGAGTCAAAAGGCAGGGATATTCACGTGCATCACTCCTTGTCTTCACTTTAACTAATTGCTTTCTGCAAATTGGAACCTGGAATCACCAAATTTATTTGTATTGTACCTCTCTTTTTATTGCACAGCACGATATTATGGTGGAACGCCATTATGGAGGGTAAAGTACAGAAATAACGCTGATTGTTGCACTGGATGATGTAAGAGGTGCAAAGGATTGTAGGATGATGAAGTGTTTAGTAGCAGTTGATTTCAGTAGGGATTTCGATTTGGTGCACCGTGACATCATGTTGGCCACCCTGTAGGCAATTGGTATGTCTGATGGAATAGAATGGCAGGTCCAAATCATATCATACAGTTCCCCCAAGTGTCTGCAGAAAGATACAAAACCATCACCTCACCACTCTTGTTTCATCCATTCCACTAATTTCCTGTGAAGATCTGTTGGAGGGTATGGATGGTCGCTGTAGGACGTGTTGTAGCAGATTTTGCAAAGGATTAACTGGCTTTTCACCCACACCAATCAAATTCATCGTCCTGAGGCCTGCAAAGTTTCGTGCGTTCTGACGATTTCACCCTTTAAATTTATTTACGTGGGGGTAAGGTTAGTAGTTTGATGCAACATACTTCGTTTTCAAGGCTTCTGTCGGATTACTTAGAGAATTATATTAAGATTAGTGATGAGAAAGGGGTGAATGTATTCATTCATGAGGCTAGCGGCACTCCGCTCACAGCGGCATTGGTATAGCCTCCTGTTGCCACTCTTCCTACGATGCTCATAAGTGAGACTTCCTGTGCCAATTCTTAGTGAATGAGCTGACGTCTCTTGGGCGGAGGTTGGTAAAGGAGCTGTGTGAGTTGCGAACCAGCTCACCTCATTCGTTTATCTGAAGAGACTCCCCTTTCTGAAACGCACTCTTGAATAAGCCCGCTGCACGTCAATTGGCTGCAATAGTGTACTCTCCCACACTTCATACAATATCGTAACAATGTGTTAAACTGATGTTATTATTACCATGTTTGCATTGCAACATGTTTGCCAGAGGAGATGGAAGAGAGGACCTAACCTCTCCCTGGTCGTTTAAATAAAATCTTTCATCATTTTTTCCTTTCTTCTTCTTTACTTGGATCCAGTTTGTATCACTGTTATACTCGTACTACCCAGGGGTGGATTATAGGAGAGCAGCTGGCATTGGCAAAAATCCAATACACTGGCCAACCCTGAGCATGACCCTTAACTCACACTATTCTCTCAATATAATTCTTCGTATATATTGCAGTACCCCCCCCCCCCCTATGTACAGGGTGAGCCATAACAAATGGTGCAGTTTTGTAGTGGGGTTAACAACCTGGGAGGGGTCTCATTGTGCCCGGCAGTGGTCCCGTTTTCAGTCGTTACAATGGTTTGGAGTGGAGAGCAACGAGGTTTCGTCATTCGCACGTTTTTTTAAAGTGGCCGTTCGTTCATCGCCACCCAGCTGCCTTCCGACTGCGTTACAACATCCCACGTCGTGATCCCGTCCCTCACCGCAATGTTATCGCACGTCGGGTTCAAGCATTGGAAGAAACTGGTTCCACAGTAAGGCGTAGAGGTGCGGGAAGACCAAGAAACGCAAGAACACCTGAAAATTTGGCTCGAGTGAGAGCAGCAGTGGAACAGTCGCCTCGGCGCTCTGCTCGGGGGCACGCAGTAGCACTGAACATCTCTAACACCTCACTAAGGAGGATTTTGCACATGGACTTGTCATTCCATCCGTACAAGATTATGATTGTTCAGGAATTGTCACCTCCAGACTACCAAAACCGCTTGAATCGATGCCAAGAGATGATAAACCGCATCCCACCAACGTCCACTTTTTTCAGTTCGGACAAAGCCCACTTCCATCTCTCTGGAGCGGTTAATAAACATAATTTCCGCTATTTGTGTGACCGCAACCCAAGACAAATTCACGAGAGACCTCTCCACTCCCCGAAAGTCACTGTCTGTGTGTGCCATTTCAAAATTTGGGGTGATTGGGCCTTATTTTTTCGAGGAGGATGGAAGGACTGTTACCGTCAATGCTCAGCGTTATCTTTTCATGCTGGAAAGATTTTTTGAACCCGAATTGAACCAGTTAGCTGAAGAAGAGGATCTGGGGGATATTTGGTTTCAGCAAGATGGGGCTACAGGCCACACAGCGCAAATCTCAATGGTGAAACTGTGGCAGATGTTCCCCGCACGCCTCGTCTCTCTCAGGGGTGACTTGGGGTGGCCGGCAAGATCGCTAGATTTGAGTGCGTCTGATTTTTTCCTGTGGGGCTACTTGAAGGAAAAGGTGTTCAAACATCGACCTCAAACTCTGGAAGACCTCAAGATTCGAATCAGGGAAGAAATCGCCGCGATTCCCATCGAAATGTGCCAGAGGGCGGCTGAAAATTTCAGGAATCGCTTACATCAGTGCGTCACTGCTGAGGGCGTCCACCTTCCTGATGTAATTTTCAGGACTTAATCTACCGAAATGGGGTGATGTATGGCGTTCAATAAAACAAACCGTAATCTTCTAAGTTGCACCGTTTTTTTCAAATCGCCCTTTGAAACTGCACCATTCGTTATGGCTCACCCTGTATGTACCTTCCTTAAATTCATTAAATAGGAGATAGGAAGACTTCTATTGACATTCCAAATAACCCGAACATTCAGACCACACATACGACTAACGTGAACCCCTTGTTACAATGTGAAACTTGCCAAGACATGGAATTTGAACATGGTGCAAGAAGTACATCTATAATTAACCTAATACACAGCGTTAAATGTTCACTTTTCTCCGTCACTCATTCATTTTATCATTAGTCCGCTTCTGGCATTTAATAACTTAAATTTAGGTCATGATTGACTTACTTCCTCAAACGCATTCGCTGCCATAGTGAGGTCAGGAAGCCTTAAAGCAGTGAGGCCCATTTTAAACCATAAATTCAGATCCGAGCAATCCAGTTCTGATGCCTAAAATGGAAATAAATGTCGAGGACTATGTTAAATACGTATTACATACAAAATGGTTAGATTAAAAATGTGAATCTTTGCTATGATCTCTTCAAGGTCCGCAAATTGTTTGTATATCAGAGAGTAGTGATTGATATTCAATAAGCTGCTCATTGTTTTTGTCAAGAAACGCTGTCATTTTGTAATACTAAACACACGAGACACAAATGGTGCAGGGCAGTCTCGTCTATAGTCTCACGCCTTTGTTCCCTGTCTTGTCACACTCACGAACTGGTAATGATAAGAAACTCCAACGATACTCCAACGGTTTCCTGTCTATGTCTGGTCTTAGTCCAGTCTCAGTGCTAACAGCTGCCTTTAGATAACTGCCAACTTGGTCTTTGAGCAGCTAATTGTAGCAAGACCTGTAAGTCTAGACAGAACAAGCAGGGACACATCCTCCAGACAAGAATATGCTCCAATGTCAAAGGCACATACTCAAACTTCAAAAATTGTTTACTTGAATTTTTCATACATAGAAGATCATTATGCATCTTCCTTGACCTACGACGAAAATCCTGTCGTTCGTGAAACTGAAGTCAGGAAGTAACGGATTGCCTGCTGTATGGGTGTTTTCTAGTACCTCACTTTCGATCATTGAAGCCCCAGTGCACCTATCGTAATTAAAACAAGAGATTATCCATAACTTGCCCACAGTATCAGAACGTGTGGCTGGGTTTTCAGAAGACGGACCAATGAGAGATGGTGCGCCCTACTTACACCCTTCCCTCGCCACGTTATCGTAAAAATAAAACACAGCTGCTCCCAGGGGCGATCGAACGACCAGATGGCACAAAACGACGAGAAATTAGGATAACAAGAAAACAACAATTAGCTCACGAACCAACCACTTGAGGTTACCACCTGCTGTTTCCAGTAGCAGAAACTGACGGATTATTACCTGAATATAATAGTGTAAGCTCTTTTCCAGTCTTTCTAGTTTAGCAAAACAATCGCCAAGATTCATTGTGACGCAGTAGCGTAAATGCACCATCGTAGAATGATTATTGTGATGCCCTCCAATCTCTCCTTTGGCCTGCAAACAACAAAAAAGTACGAAAAACGCTATTACATTCCCTGCCAGTTAGTTAACACATTCAGCTGGATTCTGATTAGCCTCTTCCGGCAACCATGGAATTGGTAGCTCTGTTCCATTATATTTGTTCACAACCTGGCTTGGACCTGTCTTCCAATCCTGACTTAAGATCTACGTCTCGTGTCCCTCCAGATACCTTCAGGAAGTAAAATTATCGCCTGTTCTACTAATATTTACCTCAGGATTTAGCCATTAGTGCATGTACTACAGTTAAGGTAAGTAATTATTTAGTTTTCCTTACTTTCTTTAGTTTTCTAATATATTTTAAGTAATTTAAAAGAGTATTAATACTATTAATATAATATAATAATTAAGAACAAGCAAAATTAGGCTCGGGCTGAGTGTATTAAAGGGACAATAGTAGAGAGCATTTCGCAGTATTGTGTGTAGCTCCTAATCATCTTACAAACTTACACTGAACTTGCATCGCATTTGTTGCTGGATTTTGTTACGTACTGAACTCTCGTCATTTTCTCGAGGACATTTTCACACCACTGCAAAGTTGTCTGGACATACTTACGCAAATAAGTTAATAAAAGCCGTTAATACCATATTTATTGGGGAACAATTGTTATATTGATCACTATGATAATTATAGTTAGTTTTGGATGGAGTTTTCACATAACCTTGCTGTGGCCAGCCCAAACCAGCCCTAAAATTCCTGCTAAAAGAAAAAAAAAACTAAAAATTGTGTGTGGCAGAAAAATAAAAATCGCTTTGCCAACTCTATTTTTCCCACAAATGCTAGTGAACGTTCCCTGAATGCTAATTTAACATTAACCGTTGGGGGGGGGGGTCATGAGTCCATACAAAATCAGCAATCAGATTGGAAGCCTAACCCACGTTTTCGAATTTTAGCCTCACTCTCTAAGTGGCACGTATCAGGGGATCAGGGAGGCTTGCTCAAGGGGCAGAGCTCCTTATGAAGCCCTGAGGGCTGAGTTTATATGTTAACGTTTTTTTGTACAAAGCTCACTGTGATTGGGACACAGACCTCGAAGAAGAAAATAAAAAAGAAATAATAAAGAGAAAACACAAAGAAGGGGGAGTGAAAGAAGCATAAGAGAACATTTGAGGTTCTACAATAAAATGATGGCCGCTTGAGATAAATATCAAGCTCAAGAACCAGGCTTCCAACACACTTTTTTATTTTACTTTTAAAGCTCGCCGTGAAGGGTGCCCAGACTACCAAACGCTCTAGTATTAGAAGTATATGAGAATGTAGGATGGCCAGCAGTAGATACGACATGCTACCTCGAAGAACAGCTAATGATATACCAAGCTGCGATATCTCCTCAGCACTTTTCTTGCACTACATACCACACCAGGACATAGTCAATGCTGCAACCCTAATGTGTCTGCAAAGCAAGCAGGCCCACACACACACACACACACACACATAGTAAAATACAAAATACAGATCCAAATATTTCATGCGCATTGAAATGTGGTTTTGGGGAAATAACTCAATTTTTTTTGCTTTCAGCCGATTACGTAACTTTTATTTTCACATCTTTGAGCTAATGAACGTAAAAACTTCGCAAGACCAACCTGTACTAGAATGTCACACTTCAAAAGTTTTCTCAAAAGGTGCTGGGCTTTGCTCCATTTCCCTTTGTTTTCGTGAGCCAACGCTTTTTGATATTGTGACATTGCTTCTTGTTCCTGAAAAAAAAGAGACGTTTCATTTTACTGTTTAACAGTATGTAGTCTACCGGTTTGGAATCAGGGTTACTTTCAGGAGACATCTTTACTTTTGTTGCGCTGCAAAAAATAACTGTACCACTCAAGAGCATCAAATAATGTTCTTTTATCCTCATGAGATATTAACTTACATTGTAATGAACGCCAACAGGTGTACAGATGGGAGAGCATTTGAAGCACCAAGGTGAGTCTCACAGGGGATTAGCTTGGAGTCAATCGTCATATCAGATGTTAATTTCAGTTAATATTCTAAAGTAACCACGACTACAGATCCATAATTTGATGAAATCATTCGACTCCGATTGTAGGGACCCCAGTGATTGTACTCTAGTGGTCAAACACGAAGATTCCCATTCCGAGGGAAACGGGTATAGGATCAGAGCTCGAGATCGCTGTAATTTTTGTTTATTTTTCGAAAATCTACGACTGCTCTCCCGGCTAACCAAGTTTGACCAACTACCAAGGTGAGCACAAGCACACACGGTAACTGCCATACTCCAGAGCTTGGTCTAATAATTCTGTCATCAAGGTGTTCCTGTACAATGGGATCTATGATTTCTCTGTGCTCAACAGAAGTCCGAATACAAGTACGAATTGGCTTGTGGTCGCCAGTGTGAACAGAGTGCTTCCCCAAGTTCGTTGCGCCATTTTTCTCGAAGCCAGGGAAGCTAAAAACGTCACAGTGGGGAAATAAACGTTGAGCAGGACTAAGACAAGTATTCAAATCCTTCCACCTGGGTTTTATTTCTCACTGTGAAACAAATTGTTGCGAGGCTCGGCATCAGAAATGGTTGAAATGAATGCGACCTCTACAACTGTAACAGGGGCAAAAGGTACCTTCTACACTACAGAGAGAGGGGTGGTTCCTTTTCGAATAACCCGGGATTTCTGCTACAGTATGTGGAGGAATCTCCATTTCCATCCCTCGAGGAAGCAGGTTGCCTCTCAGTAATTAAATAATACACAAAAAGTTTCTCGTTTCTAGAAGTTCTCACTCTCCATGCCGGAGCATTGCATTCGTTCCATTTGTTACGAGGGATTCTAAAGGATGGAATCCGCTGAGTCAGCCAAAAATTAGAGTAATCCCGAGCTCTGGTCCTGTACGAGTTTTCTCGGAATAAGAATCCTCGTGTTTGACCACTGGGGTGCCCACAATGGGAGTCAGGCGGTATAAAAAGTTAGTTTAAGAGTTTCATGTTCTGAGCCAAGAGCACAGTTTGCAGACAGGCAGCCTGAAATACGCTGGACAGTGTTGAAAAATCGATCTAACAGTACCCATAATGTTATTGAAAATTTGTAATTAATTTTGGAGCTTTGTGTCTCCGGTCAACAACTCAAAAATGTGGGCAGCCCATTGAAAACGTAACAATTATTAAAGGGCTTCAGTCTAATAACCCCTATGGATGTTATCGTAGTGGACAAGTTAGCTTGGTTACGTGCGTCACCAATTCCCATACTGCATCATCAAATAAATATCGCTCAACAGGTTCATTTCTCTGAGCTACAATAGGAAAAGAGCAACAATTGCAACACACAACAGTCTTTCTTCGTAATACCATACTATTATCCCTGTCACATCTTCGCTTGAGCTCACATTATGTTAATTTATAAGTTCTCCTTCTTCCGACGTCTCTCTCTCCCCCCCTCCCCCACTTCCACTCTCTTTCTGAATACTATTCAAGTTTTCCAGTTAAACATAAATCGTATGAAATTAATAGATATTAAAAATAGAGGAACTCACCAAAGCTTCTTTAGTAACTGATGGACCATCTGTTGACTGATCAGACTCCTCAGACGAATCTGTCACCAATGGTTTGAATTTAGAAGGAACCATTATTAGGCTGGGCAGTACTACCTACATCTCCTGAAAAGCTGAAAAGCAAAAGTTATTCATTTCAACTCTGCCACATTCGCCTGTATTTTAATGAACAAAAGTCAGATCATTGGGAATTTGAAGATGTAGCAAAACCTAGAGGGTATTTCATCATTTTTCAAAACTCGATCGATTAAGTTCCAATTCAAACAATATCATTGATTACTAACGCATGCTGAACCACTCTCAAGCTCTCTGGTAATAAGAAAGCCGATGAGTTCACAATGATAGGTAGCAAGCAATCTCTTGCCAACGAGTCTATCACTTTTTCCCAGTGCGTCATTTTTGAAGACCATAGGAAAAGAAAAGTTGAGGATTCTGCTCCCAATGGCAGAAAAGGGGCATTTACCAGACCTCTCACGCCAATAATTTATAGCTAACTTTTGCCTAGTAACTGGCAACGACTTTTTTTAGGCTCAACTAGTGAGAATAGAGAATATTGGCGAAGTACTGGCCCTTTATGCTCATTACATGACCTGCATGACCAATACGTTCAATAAGAGAAGAGATTTGTACTGAGCACTACAGCAGATCTGTAGCCTCCATCCACTGAATGATCAAAAACAGCTTAGACAACTTAGCACACACAAAAAATTGATCGTTCCAAAACTAAAAAGGGACCATGGAGCTGACGTAGATTGAGTCTTGACTAGCTACTAACTGCTAGGGCAAACCACGATCTAATATTAGTAAATAAAGTTGAGCCTCCCCAGCAACGAGTGGCAGCAGATTCGAAACACCCCACACACAACTTTAATGGGGCTGACAAGCAGCTAGTGAACCATACGAGTATCTGTTCAATAGATCCTCTATTCTGCTTTCCAAAACCACGTTCAGCGAACCATACCTAATAATGCAACCGACAAATTTCGGGATATCTATCGTATTGTTACTTTCTCTTTGAGCCTGTCCAGGAATCAGTTATTTTTACATCAAACGTGTACTTCAAATAAATATTGGCGAATTATGTTCGAAAAAACTTCTGACTCATATTTGTTCTACCGAAGCTGCTAAAAAATTCACAAAATCATAAAAATTTAAGACCTAATTTTCCAATTGAACGAATTTCCATCCTCAATAATCGACACTTCTTCTTCCTTGCGCGAATAAAATTCCTCTTATAACTCTCTGCATTAAAAAATAAGAATTATTTTAATATTGAGACGCAAACTAACTTGCAATATACTCCCCAAGTACGACTATAAAATAAATAAAGCCTCCGGTTGTCACTAATGTACAGCCTCACTCAATAGAGCGGCGTTTGGACTTCGACTGCACGGGTGTTCAAATACAAGAAGATCGCTGACTCGCGAGAGCTCATCCTCTTCATAACACCATTCGATTAGTGGAACACATAATTCATTTTGCTCCAATTTGCAAGCCTCTGTTTTTTCTTAACTCGTTTAAAATTAATTAAAATTCGATCGATTGATTCGCATACTTAGGGTTCCTAAGTTTTTCGGCCTTATTGTCATAATTTAATATACGCAAGTAACTACATTATGCAGATGTATGGTTCGTAATGTTTTGAAATCTCTTACAGAGACGCTGTAAATCTGATTTTGCGTTGAATATTTTAGAATTGTATAGAAGGCTTTTTTACCTATTAATTGTTAAATAAATAAATAGCTATAGAAACATTTATCAGACCTCTCGATTTCATAGAATTGATACACTAGTCATTTAAATGTATATCTATAGTTGGTAACCGATGTTCCGGTCATATCGCTGTTTGGCTATCGATGTCCTGCGTTCTCTGATAGGTTTCATGGAGGTTACAGAAGTGCGCAGAACCCAAGAACTCTTTTCTTCTGGTTCAGCTTTCTCAGACATTTCCCAGCTTTACATCCTCCGACGATACGTAGCGCTAGAATCGTATAGTTAGTCGACAAACCTGCTCACTTCTAAACCCCCCAGTCCCTGTTATTGTTCCCAGAGTCGGGGAGTTTAGGGAGAGCATTTCACTAGATGAGTCGGGTCGGGCGGATCGTCGAGTGCAAGTCGGCCCCTCTGATTTCATCTGTGGGATGAATCAAAGATGGCGAGTAATATGTTTTCGTGTTCGTGTTGCTTGCGCTTCAAATTCAGTCCGGAGGAAATTCAACAGCACTACACGAGTCAAGAAATCGACAAAAGGATCGAAAAGGAAAAACATTCGTTCCGAAGGCAAGTGAAACTTTTGTTGTTGGGCGCGGGTGAAAGTGGCAAGTCGACGTTCCTCAAACAAATGCGAATAATTCACGGTATCAAGTTTGAGCCGGAGCTGATTAAAGAGTATAAACAAGTGATTTATCAAAATATCGTCAAAGGTATGAAAGTGTTGGTTGACGCGAGGAATAAATTGGACATCCCTTGGGAGCGCCCGGTCAACGGAGACAACGGCGACTACATCCTCAAATACGACAACAGTTTAGTGCTCGATACTCGGCTCTTTTCTCATTACGCCCCGACGCTCGCCGACCTTTGGAAAGACATGGGGATCAAAAGGGCTTTCGAAAGAAGACGAGAATTTCAACTCAGCGATTCCGTCCAATACTTTCTAGATAACATTGATAGGATATCTAGAGCCGTAAGTTGTCTTTATCTCTCTAACTTTTCTTTCCTTTTGTCCTTAATTCCTATTTTCGTTTTGTACACGTCTTTAAAATTGTTACAATCTACTGCAATCGTCGACAATCGCGAATAGTTAATAATTGACGGCCAGGAAAGGGGAGATTAGATTAACCTTCTTGGTCTGTCAAATAGGTTATAGTTAACGCGGTGAAGGTCTTTCTCTCGCTCTGTCGCCTTCAACTCTGCTTGGAATGCAGTAATTGAGGCTGGGTGTGTGCTCCTCCGCTCGTCATATCAAACTATTTGCACACTCATTTCCTTAAACCTCAATAAGTAAAACGCTACGAAATTGACTCAACTATTAGTTTCGTCTCCGACTGTTTTATTGCGATTTTGGGTAAAAACTGACAGTACAGTCGTTGTTGTTTCGCTAGGCTTTCATAGAAAATTAATACTAGGCGTTGGTCTATTTATTCCATCCCCCTCTCCTCCTTCTAAGTGGCCTCACTTGTACGTGGGCTTCTTAAGTAAGAATTTATGCAAATTTCAGAAAAAAAGCGCGTGTAGGGGTTCGTTGCGTTGGAAGCAGTGATGATACGTGTTAGTTCAGTTCATCAAATGGATAGTAACTCGCATGAGACTGTAGCCATAGTACTTGCTGCACATTGTGCATTGACATCTTGTGACTTCGCGTTTCATTAAAATCTGAAGGCGCTGTACAATTTTGTGTGTGCTCCACAATGCTAGTAAACTCGTAGCTCAAACCCGCAGGATGCACCCTGCACAAAAAATATGAAAGTACGCCCTAACATTGTTATTTCTATGAAGTCATGAGGCTAACCAGTCCTAATGAATCGTCCGTGTACTGCTTTAGTCCACTCTAAACCAACTTTTAACTATTGGTCCCTTGATCAGTATAGTTTTCATAATAAACCTAATTTTTACTGCGCTGAGCGCTGTGTCTCATTGCTGCCTGTGATGTCACAGGGAAACTTCCCCTGTATAGCTGGTGGAAAACAGTGGTAGGTTCGGCGTATAGATTTTGAATTGAACACTACCCCTTTCACAATGAATATATCTGCCAGCACTAGCTCATTACCCGCGACAGATATATCAAAGGTGCAATCTAGAACATTTCAATTTATTTTCTAATCTCTTCTGCCTTCTATTGGCTGCGTTAGGCATCAAATTGCCTCCTCTAGAAGTGCAGAGAGAACCAGAAAATATTTCGAATTCAAAAGCGTGGGGTTACATACCTTTTGCGACCACTTTTTCCGCTGTAGTTTATGTTTTCGTCTCCTCTCGTTCGCATAATTTTGTGTTAATTGTAGCGAAAGAGATCAAGACGATGAGATGAGTGAATTGGCGACGAAAAAATACTGTAATAAACGATATTAACGGTTGATCCAAATAAAATGAGCCGCTTATAGTTGAAAAAAGTCGATTTCAGCCGAATCGTTAACGAATGGAAATCTACTTAGTACCCCTAGTGCTGGGATTATAATGTTGGGTTCCAACCTGCTGTTGACAACGAGGCTTAACACAATTCTGGCGGTAGTCTTCCGCTGGATAACCCGTGGACCCAACTGTAGGTGAAGCTGTCCACATTGTTGCCTTTTTCCAATGACTTCTGGGAAGAGAGGTCCGAAAGGTAAATGGCGCACTGTGGACTGATTGGTTTCAAATTAAAAAAAAAAATTCAAGATAAAATTGAGATAGCGGCGGTTTTTGGGAGAGTTGTTGATAGCAGTAGTTACATTATTGTCATGTGGAACGATGACGTGTGACGAGGAAAATAGATACGTATCAGACAGTCCAGCCTTGAACAACAGTGATTACAACCCAATGATGCAGGTGCCCTCAAATATAGAAAAAAGATATTGCTTCCTGACAAGAAGGCTGAGGATGCTCCTCAAGATGAGAAGGGGATTCCTAGCAACTGGCATTCCAAAATCTCTGTTTGACAGTTTCTCAATTTGGTTTCAAAGGGATAGAACTCGTTCGGTTTTGTCAAATGTCTCAATTGTTGGTCTTTGAAAAACTCGTTGAAATAATCGCAACCCCCACCGCTTCAAAAATTGGAAAGATGACGAAATGAATGTATTTTTCTCAATTGTTATGCTTATGGCTCTAAACCAACGGCTAACAATAAGAGATAATTGGTGCCCCAACAAATTATTATTCTCGCCAGTATTTCCTGAGTTTATGAGTAGACACACTAATTTGAGGTGTTACTCTCAATCCTTATTTTAAAAACAACGCTTCCAATAGCTTCCCTACGCAATGCTACGTAAAAATATCGCTTATTACAATGATTGGTTTAGCCTGCTAGTAGGAATATGGTCGAAGTACCTCTGTAAGCCTAAGCCTTGCTGATAGTGTACTGTGGGAAAGGGCTTTCGACCTGATTTACCTCTAAGAAGATGTCTTTACATCAACAGTACACTACCAGACAGAGAGGATGGGCTCGGTCAAGGGTACCTCGACTGAGTGTTTTGGGAACATCACTCAGATTGCAAGAGCTGTCAGAGAAGCAAGCTGTTTCCACAGAAAGATGATATTTAGACCCGTTTGGGCTTATTAAACAATTGTCAGTACACAATAGAATATTTTTATGATAGTGTAGAGAGCCTAAGCTGGTCTACAAATAAATATTCTTGTGTGGGAGTAGACTATTTGTTCCCCCATTTCTACAATTTGAAGAAAAATTGATTCCCAAATTTTTATGCGATCATTTTACGTTTCATCTCACACCTTTGACTCCAGATCTCACTTTTCCCCTTCAAATTGTATTCAAACAGTGGTATCTTTGCCTTACGCATTTATATAATGCAGTGAAATAAATAGTAGTGGAGTTATCATTTTATAACGACTAGAATCCGCCACACTCATTCGCCAGAAAAAATTATGGAACAACTCTCTAGTTGGTACTTACTTCTTTTCAGGACTACATCCCTACAAATAGGGACATTCTTCACGCTAGGAAAGCGACCAAAGGTATATCGGAATTCACGATTCCCATCAACAACATACCATTTCGATTCGTCGACGTTGGAGGTCAGCGGTCGCAACGCCAGAAATGGCTCCAGTGTTTTGATTCAGTGACATCCATACTTTTTCTTGTCTCTTCTTCAGAATTCGACCAAGTGCTTGTTGAAGACAGGTTAGTACCTCATTGCTTTGTGCTGCGTTAGTCTATGGACAACAACGCATTTTTCAATGGTAACCTGTATGTTGAGTCTTTTATTGTTAATTAAAGCATTTTGATCTCTTTTTGCCGTCGTCTCCTTAGGAAGAGTAAGGTAGGTATTGTAGTAAAACTATGTATCAAAATAGACAGTATTGCACACAACGTGAACAGGTATTCATGATTACGCAGCTTAACTGAACACCAAAGTAGTTCATTATGTACTAATGTAAACTGTATGTCCAGGTTCAGCTGAAGTTTGGTGATATCACTGTGGTAAGGCGTATCAATATACGCTAAAGACTTCAAATTATTATCAATCGGGAGACGGGATTTTATTCAGTTATTTGAGAAGGGGTTTAACTTCCACTATCTACCAATGTTCAAACTTCAGTACCAATGTTTGGTTCATCGAGTTATTTTGTATTTCGTGGGGGAAAGTGTACAACTGTACAATATCGAGGAGTGAATTGGATTGCCTGGATCATACCCCTCACTCGTTGGCAGCTCTAAACTACCCCTCACTCGTTGAGAGCTGCTACTTTCAACTGTTCCCCAATTAGCTCATTCTACCGTCTTTTTAAACTTGAAATGAATCGCACTAACTGTTTGCTCTATGGAATCTAACAGTTCGAATATCGAACTTTTAGATTCATCCCTCGTTTCGTCAAATATTCAGCGTTGTAACTGTCAGTTCTCAAGTTGCCCCGAAGGTGTTCGCCCAACTGTTCTCTGTGGGATTTTTCAACCTCAGTTTAGTGCTTTCCCTCACTGCTGTTCGCGTTATTTGTTTTTTTTTTGTTGCGATTTTTCGACGTACCATGAACTCCCACGCACATTTCGGCTCGTTTGATGTATCAATTGAGAGTGCAAGGTGAACCTAATGTTCTACAGTGGTGCAGGAATGTCGATTTGATCTGTTTCATGTATTTGTGCGTTGAATGCTGTCACGGGTGTGTGGGTAAGAAGGCATTTGACGAATACGAATATTTGAGTACATTTGGTGGCGGTCAAACAAGCTGCCAAATCGTGTGTTTATAATAATAATTATATGAGTAACAAAGGGGCCCATCCCTTTCAAATTTGAGACGCCTAGAAACAGTTCACAGTTAGGGTGGCGACATTTCGTTGCATTGCCCTCGCACTGTCATTTACATTCACAGCCTCAATTGTTATCATGAACCCTTCTGCTGTGAACGGTACAGTCCAGACAATGTTT
Source organism: Pachypeltis micranthus (assembly GCA_020466155.1). Classification (NCBI taxonomy): domain Eukaryota; kingdom Metazoa; phylum Arthropoda; class Insecta; order Hemiptera; family Miridae; genus Pachypeltis; species Pachypeltis micranthus. The sequence continues at coordinate 51,126,442 of CM035769.1, forward strand.
TTTTGCCAACATCAACTCTCAATGAGATGTTTGCGCATATTCACTACGACCTGTTCGGCTTATTGACAGTGAGGAAATTTGTGTGGCAGTTATTGGAATTCCACTTGTAAACTACTGAGCTGTATTGTGCACTTTATTGTACTGGATTTGACGATCTGTGTGTAACTTTTCTGTTTGTTTTCAGGAAAACAAATCGACTCGAGGAGTCGCGTAATATATTCGACACAATCGTCAATAACCTCATCTTCCTCGGAGTCTCAATTATTCTCTTCCTCAACAAAACGGATTTACTCGCTGAGAAGCTCAAGTCGGGAGAAACGAGTATCCGGTGGTTCTTCCCCGACTACGCCGGCGACGAAAAGAATCTGAACGACGTTCAGGCGTTTCTTCTCGAGTACTTCAGATCGGCCAAACGGGATCCCAAAAAGCCGCTGTTCTACCATTTCACTACGGCGGTTGACACGGAAAATATCAAAGTCGTTTTCAACGCTGTGAAGGACACGATACTCCACCGAAATTTGCAATCCCTCATGCTGCAATGAAGGTACACCCCTTCGTGCTTCTATCCTTAGTGCCATTGTCACGCACATCACCGCTTGAGTGACTGCAGAATAAACGAAAAAGGTGGAAGTCGATGGAATTCGACTCGATGGGCTCGTCGTGCGAAACGATTTGCACTTCGTTTTCCTCAAACCACAGTTCGAATGGCAGCACATTTTTTCGTTGCTATTGACGAACTCAGTATTGCGCCACATTGCCAAACCTAAACTACTTTTCACTTATTAGGCGCAATGTTTTGACTTGGATTTCCTATTCGTTTTATTTTGATTCTCAGCCCACTTCCAAATTCATTGTTTTGCCATACTTTGCGTCTTACTCTCATCAGTCAATGTCTTAGGAATCACAGCACGTTTGATTTGAATGGCTCCTACATAGTTAAGCTGCCAATATGATTTCTCCTGTTGGTGTTCACGTTTCTTTCTTTTAAGGAGTTAGGATAACAGGTCTGAAATCATAGCCAGCGAGCAGTTAGTCGTTACAGACTCATGAGATGCCTCTGAACAACTTTGGTAAGTAAACTGAGTCAAACTGAACACTTTTGGAGGATAAATGTACAGTGGTCCGTGCTCCCTTCTGATAGTGGAACTAGCAGTGGTTAACGAGCCTTGTTCTCACTAAGGTAAAGAGTCAATGTGGTGAACAGAACAGGCTAGTGGTGATGGTCTCCCTTGGAAGATTCACTTTGTGAGCAGAGGTTTTGGTGGTGGACATGCCGCCAATTGTGTTTTTTCATTTGAAGGCTCTTCGAGATATTTTGTGCATTCATGAGACTCCTGTAGACTTGAACTATAGAGACCAGCTAATGATGTACATGCTTTGTTCCTACTCTTGTATTACATCTAACTGGCTCACAGGCTGTCGTGGCTCTTGATATTCTATTCGTGGTTTTGGCTGTCCAGTTCTTTCCCACAGTCACCGCAGTGTACTGCTTGTTGCACAATATTCTCTTCAGTTCACAATGGGACCAGTGGACTGCAACACCTTGTCTCGAGTTAGAATCCCAATGATTTAAGAGGAGTTTATTTGTGCATGTGGATTCCAGACTCATTGAAGCTGGGGAAGAAAAGACCATAAACATACCCCTTGAGATGGGGAACGGGTTGTTGTTCTGCTCTCTAGCAAACAACACGCTTTCTGTAGATCCAATGTGGCCACATCCACTAATCAGTGATTGGCGAAGGGACCTCTTTGCAGGTCCACGTTTCTTACTTCAACGTCCTGCAAAGATGGCCTTCAAACCAAGTGTGTATGATAAAAATTGATGATTTGGTGAAGTGAACACCCTGACTACTGGAGATACATGATCAGGCCATGAGCTCAATTCCCCACTGCCACAATCTCAAGGCCTCATAAGGAGCTCAATTCCCCATTTGCACATCAGCTAATGGACCCAGCGCTCAGGTTATATGTCCACTGGGTACTGCATGTGAGCTAAAATCCATGGATTCGACCAGAAATGTTTGCGTGGAGTTTAGTTCAAACGAAACCTTTAGCTGGTTGTGTGACGTGCTGTGTTTTGAAAGGGTCCTTGGTACGTACAGTCATTCCTTGATTTCTTGCCTTCCACAGTGTAAAAGTCTTTCTTGTCAGTGAATACATGGTCCTTAGTATTATCACCTTGTCATTTATAGCTATGTACATATTTTTCTCATTTATTCGCTTGGACTCACTGACTGTTACTGCTCTGCAGCACATTTCTTAAGTCAATCTCTTTTCTCGTTGATTTTCTTCAAGTCTGAGCTGCAATGGACGAGAAAGTTGCATTAATTCACTGTTGCACTAAGAAACCTAATGAGAAACTGATTCTTGGTCTCACTATGCATTGTCATTGAGTACTTGAAGTTGAGCTCAGCATGAGATCGGTAAATTTCACATCCATCACAACTGAAGCCTTGCTTCTGCCCCCTCCCGTACAGCTACTCCACCCACAAAGTATATACCTCCTGCACGATGCCCCCACAGATACTCCCCCTATGTCAGGCTGAGCTACATTACCCCTTCGCTAAGTGTAGGGTAAACAGAGACTTGCATTTCATAAAATGTTTGCCAGAATTATCTCTCCCAATGGACTTGGGATGGAACGAAGAACGTGTGTATCCCTCACCAACTAATGCAACACTCTCACCACAGTGGAGCTTTTGCGGTAATACAATTGTGCTCTCTTTGTGGAAAGCTAACAGTCTCAATGAGGGTTAGTGTGGGATAGACAAACGCCAAGTCCCCCGGTGGATAGGGTTCAACTCTCATTCTGTGTCTGGTGAGCGGAGGTTGGCACCACCTGTGGCTGTCATTGACATTGCTGCACCCTCACTATATAGGGTACAGGTAGGCTGTTTAATTATCCCGGAAATTTTAGAGCCACTTGGGAGTAAAGCTATCACTCGAAAAACACTTCAGGTGAAACAAGGAAACGCCCTGGTCCTACGCCAACTAACTGTGAGTGAATCCACGGCCCATGAGGCACTTGAAGAGCAAATAATTCCCCTGCATCTTTCACCGCTTGTTTGCTAAACTATTGTTCCAAAGGTACTTGGAGTAGAACAAAGAGGCACTTTGATCCTGGGAAGCTATCATTCCCAGGTTATTATACGGGTCAGTTTTCTTATCAAAATGACTTGCTCAGCACTCATAAGAGAGTTTCTGGGATGTGTCACTTTGATGCCAGTTTGTGCCTTGTCTAGGCTGGGTATCTTGTCGACTTACACGTCCCAATTAAAAAAAATTGAAAAACTACGGTGGGACAGAGGGTATATGTATGAGGCACTTGAAGTGAGACAAATAATTCCTGCATTGTCACCACCTGCAGCAAAACTCACTCAAGAAGTCCTCCTGTCCTTTGACCTACTCAGGTGTGTGTGATAGCATTGTATGCACCCTGACGCCAAACTCCCCCTCACTACTTTAAACTTAGTTAGCAAAGAAGCCCTGCTCTTTCACTACCTGCAGCGAATAATTTTGTGATGAGAATCCTGGGCCTCGTTCTACAGTCAGGTGACTCACCTTGCGTCATTACAGCCACTAAGAAAGGAAAAATTAGTAGTAATTGGGCTCCACAAGCTCTACAAATTCCTGTATGGTGGTTTAGTTGGTGCAGTTGTATCTCCACTAAATCCTACCTACGTTTTCTTGTTAAACTTAGAGTCAGGCGTTCATGAGCACTCACTGTCACAATGTACTGTTCGGAAGCTCTTTGATAACGAGATCGCAACAACTACAAGTGACAGGGCTCTGAAGGTATCAACAAAAGAGAAGCTCAACTTAAGACTTTTGCTTCGAGCACGTAACAATTTCAACGAGGTCCAAACTAACAACTTCGTGCAATCAAGTGCTGAGCCCCGCATCTATAAGCTAGTCGTCCAAATCATTAATCTCACAATTGTCTAACCTCAGAATCTCTCTTTTGTTAATTGGCGGCTCAAACGTCGTCCACCTCAATAATCGACATTTAACCCGAACGAATGTTTTGTACCATAATGTTTATATTATTATGATTAATATCCTGACATGTTTCGTAAATAATGTAAATAATTTGTTGTAAACTTGTACATTTTATCCGGTGTATAAATTGTGAATTGCAGTTTAACTGTTAAATAATTTGCACCTGCGTAAGAAAATGGTAGTTATTTTTTTTATATACTTTGGTTGCATTGTATAACGTGGGATGTAAATATTTTTTGTGATCCTGTTTTACGTTTGTGTTGCGAGGAAAACGTGTTTAGTTACTCGGTATTAAATTACTATTTACATCGTACTTGTGTGAACTCAACTTGACAATACTCGTCTCAATTAATGTCTAATACAAATAAACAGGTTTCGTTTAATTGCCTGAGAAATTTTTTAAACGCCGCACAACATGGCACAGGGGTAGCGACGAAGACTCCAAATGGGCTTCCCTCGTTTTATTTTCTGCAACGCAAATCTTCGTTGGTAGTTCAAAGTACCTTTGACGTCATCAAAAGCCGTATGAATTGTGAATTAACAATCATTTTTATCAGTCGAAAGTCGCATGTTGGGGTTTTGCTATTGTGCAATAACCTGGGCAGGAGCTCAGCATACACCAAACCCAGGCGTGTGGTGGTACAGCAGGTTGTGATCTAGACAGTCTGGAGGGATGTGGACTATGTTTCACCACACAGCGGTATGACCCTGGGAAAGCCGTACCATTTGGGAATAGTTCTTAATCTGGTTTCCCACTGTTGGGAAACATTCATACTTGTCACTGTCACACCCCTTTGACGAGAATACCCATCTTGCTAGCCATTCATCCCATGCATCAAGTTTTTGTCCAGTAGCTCTCAGTGGGCCTGTGATCACTTGGAGTGCTTCAGTGGATGCTGTCTGGCTAATTCTAAGGCTTGCAGCTCTGTGGGATTGGGCCAGTACTTTCCTTCGATGACTATGGAATTGCTACTCCAGAAGAGGCAGTAGCCTATCACGCTTAAGTAAATGGCCTTCCTAATTGCTCATAATGAGGCACACCTTTTGAGGGTGACTGGGGGGGTTGACTCTTAACCTTGAACTGACTGCCAAAACGTTCCCTTGAAGAGGATGAGCTGGTTTTTTTTCAGCAAATTCACGCTTGGTGTAATGGTTAGAAGCACTAGATGAGTTTTTGCCCTGATTGTTTGTATCGCCTGTGCACGACTCAGCACAATCAGGTTGTCCACATAGACCTATAGCTCAGAGGCAGTCTCCATAATGTGGCTTCTGAGAAGGCCTTCTGAAGCCACTGAAGAAGGCTTTATTAATGTGACTGTTCCCCGTGGGCAGCCCTTCTTACACCTCTCTGAGCTCATGCCCTTTGGTTTGTACTGGTGGAAAGTTGAGCTCTTTAGTTATTATTGAGTGACAACGGATTTCTTCTTCTTCTGGACTTACCAAAATATCTTTTTCCCTCCCCTCAATGTACATTCCTCTCCACAACAAACTGTTCCTCCCAAAGTCAGTCATCTACTAGTGCTCGTGATCAACAATTGTGTCCCAGTATTCCCACAACAGTCATCTATCGCGAAAGTGATTCAACACACTTTTCTTTTCCGAGGGACCATCTTTTTGAGGTAATACCTGAGTGGGCAGTGCCCAGTGAGGAAGCTAATCAAGACTCAGATCTCGTCTAGAGAGTGTCAGCATCGCCTTCCCCAGGACAGGAAGGCATAACAAGCCTTTTTTGTCTTAGTCGTGGCTGGCGATGCCAATGGGCGCTGTTTTCCTGTGTCTCCCATCGAGCCACCAGACGATTCAGATGACTCTTCGTCATACCTAGGTACCTCCGTCAGGCCCGATGGGTAGGGATTTCGTGCCCTTTTCGCTAGACAGTCAGCCTTCTCATTGCCCTCATGCCCCCTGTGAGCTGGCACACAGATTACAACACACTTAGTCGACGCTTCCAGGGTAACATAGCAGAGTTCAACAAAGACCCCCAATAGTGACTTTCCTTCAGTACCTTCGATATTTGTCTGTCTGTGAGGTTGAGCCAAAATTGACGATCGTCTTTTCACCTTCACTAAAGCTTCCTCACACTACTCTGTTGCTCTCATTGCCAGTTATTAAGTGCAGAGAAATAAAACGCAGGGTTTGTAATAGTCAGCCTCCTCACCTTTGCAGTCGACTGAACAACTAATACAACAGGGGATTTAAATGTACCTAGTACACTTTCTTTGGGCACCAAAGTTGCGTAAAAGCTGAAAACATGCGCTCTGTGCACCTTAAGAGCAGTTAAAAATAAGACAAAAATGTTAACCCCTTTTATATTAAGCAGGTTAAATTGTTGAATTTCGTTGAGGAGATGCGATACTATTTAGCAGTTATAGCGAAAATAGTGACAAAAGTCAACGTGGAACGAAAGTAGTGAGTGAATTATGACCATTGTTAAACACTACCTACGTGAAATTTAAATAAAAACATTTTGGGATAAAGATAAAGTTTGAGTCCAGCAGTTTTGAAGTATTACGTACAAACATTTTCTCTTTATATTAGTGTAGAAGAACTTAATATCTGACCGACGTCGGAACGCAGCATCAATTGATGATTCATTGCTCAGAGTTATTTAAACGTTCTCTGCCCTACTTTTTACACCTTGGGTTGCTCTTCTGGCGTTCACTGTACAACGACTTACGTTCGATGCCTTCCAGACATGATAATAATTTCTGTAAAAAATGTAATACTCAGAAATACACCTTAAAACTATACGTATGATTATGAATAAATTGCACAAATTATTAGCAAGTGCAGCAGTCAAAAATATTTCACTAACTATTCTCTCGACTTGAAGCAAAAGGTAATCAATAATTATATTGTCAACAACAAAAAATCCCAATTCTATTCAGTTATTGTTGACATTTTATGTCTTTACATTGCTACATAAACTCGAAAATGTAATGCAGGAGATGTTACACGGGATGTGTAACGTGGGATAGATATGTAACAGAGAAACGTCACGAAATACATTGTGTGGGGTTAGGTGCATAAACTGAAAAAATGTAACGCTTGGTAACGTCTGTTACAAAATGTAACGCTTGGTAACACCACACGTTTTAATAACCTCAGTGACCAAGTGATGATGTCAATTGCAATTGACGCGGCCATTGTATCGAAACCATCAACGAGCACAATCAAACGTAGTTATCATTGCATAAAAATAAAACTATAAGACATAAAATGCCCCTCATGGTTGCGTACTTGTACGAAAGCTGTACCCACTTTCGTTCGTGTTTCTCAAAATTTTCATATGACCGTTTCTTTATAATCTCTGCTCAAATGTTAATAGAACTACCAGAAAAATTTTGGTATAGGTCGTTAAAACACGTTAGGGGATTGAAGATAGTCTATCAAAATATCAATTCTCTGTCGTCAAAATTACCTTGTGTGAATAGTTTTTTGAACTGATTTTGCTGAATTTAATAACATTATCGCCGAAAGTTAGGCTATGTATCGGGCTTAAACCAACAACTTCCTAATTGGAGTTCCACACGTCTCATCCTTTAAGCAGCCCACGGCTCTTTTTTGACACGATTACTATACTTTCCTTTCCCTTTGGAGCAGCGGAAAGTAAAAAAGAATTCCTGGGTCCCATGCCCTAATAGAATTAAGGAACGTGTAGACATCCAGGTGTTAAGCTTTATGCGGGGTATCTACAATTCGCCTTCTCACACAGTAATTTCCCAGTAATATAAAAAAAAAATGTACCCACTTTCCTAGCGACAGTTACTCAATTTCACAGTGTTTTAAAATTTTACTCTCAACTTGGAGGCAAAAGATCTGAAGAATACTTCAACGGGTTTTTAAGTTAACTACAATTTTCGATAATTATCCGATTAATCCGATGGCTGCTAATCATGAAGTGCCGCATGTCCCTGCATTTTAATATGTAATATCTTCGGAAATATTCATTTAAATTACATGCTCTAACGGGCCATATTAAATGGACAATGTATTAAGGTACTTAATTGGATAAGGATTATTTCATTAGGACATATTCCCCGTAAAATGGTTATTGTGGGTTATCCTTAAGAGATAGACTATACCATCTCTGACTATTCTGTAGACCGTTTCAAGGTCTACAAGTTTATGCTGTAGTAAATTATTTTGATTATCTCGTGAGGTTCAGCCAGCATTTGCAATATAAGTGCAAAAAACGTGTTTATTTTCATCACATTGAAAACCTCTCAATTTATCAGCGTTTCTCTACTATATTATGCATGTACGATGCATGTAAACCTTTCTCTTGAATCACTTTATCTATTTTTAAAAAAACGCTTCAAAACCCGTTGCGTAGTTTTAAATATTTGAGCATTCATAGGGGCAGATAGTGACAGCAATTTTGTTTTATACTATGTAGTGATACTGAATAATACAGTTTCAAGACATGGCGATTCTAAATCTGCAATATCCGCCCATCGTGCTGGCCACATTTTGCCTTTAACGTCGCCTAAAATACGCAGAAAAAATTCCCTTTGGGATCTAGTTGTGACAAAATCGTTGTCACGAGCAAAAAAGGTTTAAAAAATTGGGCAAGAAAAACTAAATTTTGGCAGTTTTATTGCAATTACGTCGTGTTTGGTATCGTTTCCTTGCCATTTTTAGTTTATGAGTAAAATAGGGCAAGTCTTGAAGGCGTGAAGCTGCGTTTAGATGAGAGTGAAATCGCAGTAAATATAGCAGGGCAAATACCATTTGAAGGAATTCGGGGGACAATATGGCGAAAGTAATCGTTTCTATACAGCCTGAGCTCATTTCCTACACTGCATCCCGCTTCACCCCATCCACTCGTCAGTTCGACTCGTCGCCTAGTTTTGCCAAGAAAATGTCAAATTTCGTTGTTCCGTGGTAATCAGGTCATGTTTTGCATCGTTTATTAGTATTTTTCAATATTGAATTGAAATGGATGGGTCTCAAAGATGTAAGACTGCGTCAAATAGTTACCTTCTAGGCACATCTGAGAGGAATTAGGTCAACCCCCTTGTTGCCCTAAAATAATAAACCGTTGTGTAATAATTTGCAGTGTTATCTTTTTTAGCGCGCTAAATTCAAATGAACAATGAAGAAAAAACTATTAACATCGAATTTTGACATTTTTATTGTGCTGTAAAGCAAGTCATTTTCTTGCGTATAAAAATTATGTATTGCCACTATGTGTTTGGAACTGTTCGCTCAAAAATGTTTATTACAACCCTTAGACAATTTTGAGAATTGAGTTAGTTATGGATCTTGTTTCAAACACTTCAAGTAAAAATTCAGTCAAAGAAATGAGTGTATTCCAGATTTCGTGGAATGTTCCTGACCATTTAAAACCCGTTATTGAACTACCCTTGTGAAGAGCTGGTGTTACTAGACTAATGACATGATTTTTTTCTTTTTTTTTTTAACTCTACTCAGTAGGGTTTGGAATCCGTACAAACGTATTTGTTCGGTCTGACAACTGGCTAGAGATGGATCTGCACCGATCTTGGTGGGACCTGAGCCCTATGTAGGGACCAACAAGAGCCACTTTAATAAGGCAAGTTGGTGGAGAAGTGCATGGCTGCCTATTGGCCAAAGGCAGTGAAGAAAGAAAGTACACGGAAGTTAAGTGGCCTGTTCACAGGGCGCTGTCCACTAAGATACCTGCCCAAGATTGGTAAGTCAGAGTGGCAGATTGTGTTGGGAAGGGCTGGAGTCAGCGGAGCATGTACTGTGGTACTTGTGAGGAGCTGGCTGTGGCGCTTGAAGCGCATCTGCTGCGGCCAGATGAGGTTGCAGGGATGGACTTCTTGCTTGCATGGGACCTGGGAATGAAACCGAAAGGAGAGGCTGCTTATGGACTCCACACAATAGGCTCGTTTGAGACCTCTGTGGGGGGTTTTCTTCGTTGCCACCTGTATAGAGAGAGGGAGGGGGGGCGATTAGTTAGGCTTTCAGTGAAGATACAAATATTTAATTGATTTTGGGTTGGAAGAAAGGGGTTTTGTGCAGAGATCGATACTTTGAGCTTCAAACGCGAAAGTTATCCCAATAATGAAACAATCGTTAAGAAATCTTGAACACCTCAAGTGAGTCGTCAGTAAAATTACAAGTTTAGACAGTACTTCTGTCTCAAGGGTGAACTGGTGCCTACTCAGCCTTGCATGAGTGTTTCCCTGGGGGCCCTAGCTGGAAGTGATTGTTGGATCCCCCACCCCCACCCCACCACACCCCTAGTCATGTAGTTAGGAAAGGCCTTTAATACCTGAAAGTAATGACAATCGTAAATATTTTGCAATTTGGAGGGGATTTCTTCCACCTTCTTTATTTCTGTCAGAATTGCGAGGGAAGGCCAGGAAAGTGAAACAGGACTACGAAGTAGCAAAAGCCAGATCCAAGGAAGCCAGCCAAAGAATTTGTCGCATTTAAAGTTCAATTTGTTCACTCTCGCTTAGTGTCAAAGTACTCTCTGACATGAGGCTTCAGATGTGGCAGGTCGTCGCGAGAGACCAACGATTTTGGTATGTAGCCGTAGAGTTGAGGCGCGTGCTCATTAATTATGCGTCGACGCTCTTCATTGATCTTCTCTTGCCTGAAAATCAGAAAGCGTAACACTAATGTTGATTGTTGTAGTAGGAGTGTTAGGGAAAACATAGGAAAGGCGAAGTTTTTGACCCACAAGAGGGTTGAATCAGGAAAAGCTGTGTGTGTTTAAGTTGGTCACATTGAAAACTAATTTTGTTAGGAGAACATTCGAGCTCAAGAGCAAACCTCTCAGAACTATGAAGATGACAAGAATAAAAGGTAAAATACTAAAAACTCACAATTCTTTCTTTTCTTTCTCGATGGCGGCGTATTCGAGGGAAATTTGAAATTTGTCGTGAGCTCTGTTCTTGTACATTTGCTCGAGGCCATCTCTCAACTCTGCTCTGTATTGTTCTTTCTTTTCTCTTCTTCGCTCCGCTTCTTCTCTTTCCGCCCTTCGAGCGCTCTCGATCTCCTCTTGCAACTAAAGAAACAAAAGGAACAGTTTAATGAATAAGGGAGTAAGTCGTAGTGTAAATAAATAATTATAGTTAGTCCTATTTGTGCACAACGTGCATTCTTTGAAACAGTCGACTAACTTTTTCTATCAAATACTTCCCTCTCTATCACGCAAGAATGTTTCAACAAGATTCATGATAGGCAACTCGTGAAGCGTTGGAAGTTTCTGTAAGATACTTGAACATATGAAGCGCGAATACACAACGCACTTGCGTCTACTGGTGTTTCTGAACCGGTTTTTATCGAAGAATACAACCCATCCAAGAGGAACCCCCAGTATAGTTGTTAACGTGCAGAGGAAGATGCGAAGTGAGCATGCGCAGCCATAAAGCTACTGTTATATGTGAGTAGCGATATTGTATTAAGTGAGTTTGGGAATAAGTACAATATCCACTAAGTAGTAATTTAAACGAGGAGTTTTATTCGCGAATTACTCTCAGAGAAGTTCAACCATCACAAACAGGTAACTTGGTGGGAACGAGTGCATGTCAGCACAAATGCCCCAGACGCGCTTTTTGTTAAATCGAAGAGTTCGGTTCGTCCCAGTACTGTACATCAGACGATGGGGCTATGGCAGAACCAAGCACAAGTAAGTGTAGTCTGTACATGAAATTCTATAGGCTGAATGGCGTGAATTTGATTGAAAAATTAAAAATTGGTTAGGGGTTTGTAGTTAATTTAAGAAATTCCAACAGAAGACAAATTTCACTATCTTCTCCGAGCGATTGTACCTTATTTCAAAGCTCGTATTCTAATTGAAAGTTTTCCTCTATCTAGCGATGGAAATCTACCTTCTTGAAGTTGTTTCAGTCTTCATGAAGCACTCCTCAACTCACGAGTAGCGGGGGTACAAGAGAAAAGCGTAGGAAGCAGGCAGAGCGAGAGGAAGAAACCCTCAAGACTAGGAGTTTGAATGTCCTTTCATACCTAGTCGTTTCCCTTAGTTGAAGACCTCCCCGTCCCATCGCGTCCCTTGTTGTTCCTTCCTTGTTGTTTTGAATGTTCTTTCCTCTACGTCTCTGAGGATGTCACAGTCAAGCGACACTTCAACTTCTTGTAAATTACACCTGATCTTATATTCAAAATATTCTTTTTCGCCATTCTACAATTTCAATTCACTATTGTCCTCCGAATGCTGAACTTAATTTATTACATCACGTTGTATTCAATTATTCATTATTAATAGTCAGTTCTTTCGTTTATTCCCAACAGAAGCTTTCCCCTGGCACGAACTATAAAATTGTATTTTCACTGACAGTTACTTCTTGCTTTTCCAGGCGTCTCTAAGCGGGAGAAACTATCCTGTTAAGTATAATGTTTTAAACGTTTGGCTCCACCTTTACTTACTAATTCAAGTTTTGGTACTAGAATGTGTGTTTAAGGATGGCTTTTCTGATGAATTTTGGTCTCAACTGAGTTCACACACTGGGTCCTAAAATTCATTGGAAACTCCTAAGTGTCAACATTACGTTACTTTCTTTTTTCAAGCAATTAAAAGGACGTACTTTTTCTTGATACAGTCGGTTCATTTTTTTCTCCTCCTCGGCTCGAGCAAGTTTTTCTTGAAGAAGCCCTTCGACGGTTTCTTTCATCTCCAGATAACGCCTCAGCGATTCTTCTTTCTTCTTCTTAGCTTCATTTTCTTCTCTAAGTTTAGTCTCTTCGTCGCATAATATTTGAGCAATGCGATCCCTTTCCTCTCGACCGGCCTGTAACAGAATAAAATCACTTATAGTATTAGAGTAGGGTAGTTGATACGTTTTCATAGTGCCTTCCTTTGTAACTAACAGCACACAGACGAAAGGCTGCAGTGAACCCTTTCAACTGTCCCATATCAACTCCTAATTGCCCAGTTCCTAAATGAACTTTTCCAACTGCTCCATATCAACAGTCCCATTCCTTTGAACTGGCGGAAAATCCTGGAAATCACCTCTAGCAACTCATTTGCCATCAAAACGGATTCGTTTTGCTCCAAAAGCCTAGATGAACGGTTGATGCGTTCATTTTAGGCTAAACAACCAATTAAACATTCTTACAGGAATCACACAACCCTTACTAGAATTAATAATTATCGTGGTTTGTGAGTTACATCTTGCTGATAACAATATTCTTAATTAATTTTCGTAACTACCTAGCCCAGTCCAGCAGAATGGACAGGAGATGTTTGTAGCTTCGGAAATATCTGTATGTCACAGGGATGGAGGGTTACCAAGTGTGACAAATGGAGGCTGAGGTGCGACATTTTATGCATAACCTCTGGTTTACCACCTGATCTTATTCTATTCCCACGAGCTTTCCTTAAAACTCACAGGTATGACCTTTCCGAAAGCGTAATTATGATAGCAAACTAGAGAGACTTCCAAAGAAAAGACGTATATTTAAATCACTATATGACACAGTTTGTTGAATGTTGGGGCTCAATCTTTTATCCCCCCTGAGACGTATTCAAATGTTGGGGGAAGGTGCCGAAGTTCCACGCAGATTGACGAATTCAGTTCATTATGGGGGGAAGTCCAGCCAATTGGTAACTGAGCAAATCGTGAACGATCGTGATCGTGTCATCAATGACAAGTTATAAAAATTGTTCTAGGACTCTCTCCATCTGTCTGTCAGTTCATCTCTCTCCGTCTCTCTTGAGGCCTTTAAAGCTAGAGACACCCACAATGCCCTTCTGTAGGGCATGTTTGCTAGTCCCTTTTAACGCTTTCCCTGCTCAAAAGGAGACTAGCACGTCAATCCTGTGTACTCATTTCCGTTAAGCATTTCCCAAAGTTTGTAAGGTTATTTTAAAACATCGTTTCAGTAAGTTTTTAAGTTCTGAATCTCTTCACAATATTATTGTTTCAAGTTCGTTTATATTTATCTCAGCCGCCTTCAGCATGTTCTTTTTGCATACGCTATGACGTTATTTATTGTAAGATGTCCAATGGCCCCACCTCATCATCAAAGATACAAGAATCAAAAGGTCAGCCACACACACAGATTAAATTTTAATTCACAAAACTTATCACACGCTTTGTGCATGTTGCCGAGCTTCAACATCATTGCTCATTCGCCCGACCATAAAATTGAGTGGTGAACGTTTTAAACAGTTCATATCAACAGCTGAAAAGAATTTGGTTATCAAAAGCCTCCTCCTCCCTCCCCCCAGGCTTAACGAACAACAGTTCCAGTAATGCAGGAAGGCCAAACTGTGATGGAACTTTCCAAACTCTTTCTTCAACTTGACACATACCTCGTTTGTGATTTTTGTCTTCAGTTAGGACCTCCTCTCGACTCTATTCCACATACAACAAAAATGTTGTAGTGTCTCACTTTAACATTCCAGTAACCCAGGGGTATTTGCTAAACACTAAAGAGTAGAAGTGTACTCGAGGATGCCCCAGCAATGTGGGGGTACTTTGGAAGCACTTACTAGGGGATACTAGTAAGCACTGAATGAGCACTGATTGGGCTGTCAAATGTGGAGGTCGCGCTTCGACATGAGGCTAACCGCGGAACTGATAGACTCATTGAGAAGAAGACAGGTGAGAATCTCTACTTGGTGGAAGAAGGAAACGAAATTATACATTTTCAACGTCCAAGTCTCAAATTCAACTCACCTTCATTTGGTGAATTCGCTCCACCAACTTTTCTCGGGCAGCAATTCGCGCTTCGATTTTTTTACGATTCGTTTCCTCAATTTGCTTTTCAATTGCCTGCTTCCAACACCAAAATTCTTGAATTTTCCTACAATAGAAAGCATCGGTTTAGAAGAAATTTGGGATTAGATCGGCTCGCTTGTCAATCGTTAAGTAGTCAAATGACAGTAACTTGTCTTCTTTTTCGTCCTTTTCCTTTTCACGAAGAGCCCACAGTCGCTTTTTTTCAAGGAAAGCGTCTTGTTCAGCTTTCAACAGATCTCTTTTCTTCCGCACTTCTTCTTCAAGCCTGGAAAACAAGATGATTTACTAGCTGTTTGTCTGAAGACTCGTTTGCTGCTGGGTCTAGAGTTTTGATGCGTGAATGTTTATTGTGCCTGCAATAGTGAGTCATAAGAGGTAGTAGAGGTAATCCCTCGGAGTTTAGTTGGGAAGCTCTGCTATAGGATAGAATACCCAAACAGCTGAAATTTGTACGCAGAAAACTGGTAACTACGAGTTATGTGAGCCCAGTCAAGTCATATTCAATTCAATTCGGCATTTGTGACCTTTCAGAAGCCCAACCACAGAATTCTGATACCTTGAATTGCCATTACGCTTTCTCGGAACCAGGTAAGGCGGAAATGTCGTTTTAAAGCAATAGAAATATAAAGCTCTCATCATTTACTCGTTAAAAACTTTTTAGGCATTCTCAGGCACGTGGTATAATCGTTAAATTAGCTAAAGTGCTTCTTTTTTTTGGCCATTATTTTCGCATCATATTCGTTAATTGAATTTCTCCTCACTTGCGAAGTTATTAACCTTGACGTGCTCGGAAATTCGACCCTCCTCTTAAATGTACGCGAAAACACATAGATTTCCGTGTTGAATTCCGCCCCACTTTGGTGAACAGCTCGCTGAGCGTCTGGAGGGGGGAAAAATATTTACTTGAATACTTGCGACTTACAGTTTTTCCTCTTCTATCAAAGCTCGAGCAGCCTCCTCAATTGCTTGTTTCTCAGAAGCTACATAGTCATTTTCTTGCAATTTCTTCTGCTGACTGCTAACAATTTGAACTTGAAGGTCGTTTCTATAATGATAACTTCTCAACAACTTTGTTCTCTCCAGCTCTTCCGTTTCACGTTCATAATCAGCAATATTCTTTTGCAACTGCATTTTGTATTCTTCTTCTTCGCTCTAAAACGATTAAAAACAAAATTTAAGAATTGAATGGAACTGACGTATTACTCAGAGCAGTCCACTTTTGATTCCCGTGCTCCCCGAAATCAATTGATCTGAAAATTCTCCTTTTAGTGTACTATATAAAAATCGGGTGTTAGATTTGTTTTATTTAGTATATTCAGGTACAAGCCCGACTCAACATATAAGAAAACATAATAGTGAAGAAGCTGCACAAGTACAAAAGCAACACGAGAGATAGCAAGAACGAGCGAAGATAAAAACTTAAGAACGCGGGAGAATGTCAAGCAGGGGAAACTTGGAGGGCGTGGAGCTCGCATTTGAAGATAAAACGTGTTGCATTCTATTGGTTAGAGGTCTTTGGTGATGCGTGTGAAAGGAATTCTTTTTTTCAGCACACAGAGGATATTCCTACACGCTAATAGTCATATATTGTGCACTTATTCATTGCAGCGTTATAGGTATTGTTGACTACCTTGCCTCCTTCATCTTCATAATCTAGTGTCACGCTGGCCCTGGTTTAGTAACCATGGAAATTGACGGCCCTACAGCTAGTGGCTGCTACAACCCCAACTTTTTAACGAATTTTTACAGAAGCTATCGCAATCAGGCCAAATAATTTATGTAAAAAATATCTGGTGCGTTGCAACACACAACTTTCCTTAGCTCTACGTCAATTCACTTTGTACATGGCTAATTATATTTAATCAATTCATTTATCACTCAGTTAATTTGAACTTGGTCAAACGACGCTTTACGGCAGCAAGAAGCGGTAGCGCTTACAGTTCCAGATTTTATTGTGCTGCTCGTACTCATTATTGAGCAATTGGTACACAGATAATTAATGAGGCTGTAAATTCAAATTTTTTGAAGAAGGATAGTAATTACGTTTGCAGAGTTATCGGGTAATAACTGTTAGACCTGGTAGTAAGCAAAACGGCAGTAGGTGAAATTCAGGAATTTCTGGAGTAACCCCCATGTATCTCATGAGCGTTTTTAAACACTCACCCTTTAGGTATTGGATTGGAATACAATACCAATTTTTTTTAACATTCTACAAGAATTCCAGCGGAGTTTATAAAGAAAAAACTGCGCGAAAACGCTTTTGGTCGAAAATTTTGATAATTTATTGTGCTGCTCTCGTCATTTTCCCACGAATGGGAATTTTATGGTATGATTGCCTTATTGAGAGCTATCAATATAAAAAATGTAATAAAATTCGTTGGAGCCGTTTTTGAGAAAAACAATTTGGTGTTTTGATCACTATGATAACTATAGTGAACTTTCGGTGGATTTTGCCCATACCCTCATTATTGCGTCCCATGGTAACCTGTAGGCTAGACATCAAGTTTCAACTGATTTGGTACGGTGGTTTTCTCTAAAAACTGCGCTAAAATAGATTTCGTCGAAAGTTTTGGTAATTTATTGTGCTGCTCTCGTCATTTTCTCGCAAATGGGAATTTTATGGCATAACTGCCATATTGAGAGCTATCAATATAAAAAATTTAATCAAAATCGGTCCAGCCGTTTTTGAGAAAAAAAATATTTGGTGTTTTGATCACTATGATAACTATAGTTAACTTTCGGTGGATTTTGTTCAAACCCTTATTTTGGCGTCCCATGGTGGCCTGCGTGCGAGATGTGAAGTTTCAGCTGATTTGGTACGGTGGTTTTCTCTAAAAATCGTTCACAGACACACACACACACACACACACACACAGACCATTTTCCCAAATAGTGTTTTTCGGACTCAGGGGATCTGAAGCGTAAAGATCTGAAGAGAACTCAAAAAAACTTTTTCAGCCGATTACATAACTTTCCTTTTTACTTCACAGAGCCAAGAAAAGTAAAAAGTTAAGAATCGATCAGTGAACTTGTAAGAGTTGTATGTTGTAACTGACATACAAAGATATCTAAATAACCACACACCTAAAACGTCCTTTGTGATGAAACTTACTTTAGTTTTGGCTTTCAAAACTTCAGCTTCCGCCAGCTGATTTTGAAGGGACTTGGTAAAATAAGCGTTTCTCAAATGGTTTTTCAAAGTAACCAATTCATCAAACTGCCACAGTTGTTGCCTGCAAAGTCAAAATAAGGCAAGTAACAATCAAACAAAAATCGACATTAGAAGAGCAGTCAAGGGGGGGGGGGTGTATTATAACTCTGAATGTCCCTTATTTGGGATGAGCACTGCGATCCTAAGGCCTAATTGTCTCGTAGGTTCTGAAGGAATGCCAGGTATTTACTGCAAAAGTCTTCTTCGATGTCCACCCTTTGAGAAGGTCCACCAAAAATCGCTCCCTGGTGCAGGACATGATAGGGAGTTTCTTCATCTGACGACCAACGAGAGGTGTTGCTTATACCCATAACATACACGTTTTTGTTCATTTTGCAGTGTTCTCAATGATTCCCGCTACCTGGCTCAAGTCTTTCATTTCCATCATCAGAAGGCTACGTCTTACCTCGCGTATTGCAGACAAAGCCTCACTCCTGCAATATTCCAGACAGTCTGATGCATTATCCTTATGATTAGTGACAGAAATGCCCCAGAATGGAGAAGTGGCCCTATAAGTACAGTAGACGAACCGAGTTTGGCCAAATGACCCTTTATGACAAGGAATCCAGTAGGCAGTTGAGCCGCACCAGTTCTGCCACCAGTTTTGGCGTTGTGCAGTAGTCCTTTTTCATGCATTATAACAGCCTCAGCGATAACACCGTAAATTTCATTTTGAAAAACAGTTGAAATGGGACCCTTGGCAATGTAAGGGGTAGTTAATAATAACTGGAAGTAAGATAAATTTGCTAGTGTACCCTGACAGCGTAGTGCTGTTTTCGAGCAATAGGTTAATAATGCAATGGATGAACATGACGTTTTTTGTGAGAAATGGAATCTTAACATTAACTCTAACACATTCTCTCGTCTACATTAACGCTAAATGAATGGTTTGCCGAGAATGGGGAGGTCGACTCGGAAAAAAAGTACAAATATGAAGGACTTTATGTGGTTGATAATTATAAGTATTAATGTATACTCATTAAGCCTTCCATAACTCCGAATCAGCATTTCAAAGAGAAGCTAATGGGTGGTTAATATCGTCGGCGTGTGTGCTGCCAAAAAATTTCCTTACCCGAGAGCGCAAGTGCAAATATATGAAGCTGTGTCACAGATGGTTATGTGCTAAGGGGTGTGGGTTTTAAGGATACAATGTGGTAGAAAGGCAACATAGATATTTTGCTAAGGTGATGAGACTGCCTCACACTACACCGAATTATAAAGTCTATAATGAGCTAAATTTGAGACAAATTTATACACACAACAGCATGTTGATTCTGCGAGCACAATATTGGAAGGAATCTGGATGGTGGATAAACCACCTTTTTGTGGGAAGACGGTGATTAGCAGCAAGAAAGCGGCGGTGTTTGGTATGAGAAATGGAATGGTGAGGCTATGATGTTCCAAGGAAGAAATGTGTATATTGGGAAGCTGGATATAAAAGCTGTGATTAGTAACACGTTGAAAGAAGAGGAAAACTAGATGTGTTAACTTGGAACACACTGTGAGCGAGCCTAACTAGCGTTAATAACACTGGGTGATTAGTAATATTATTAGGGTATATTTAGAGCTTTTCGAGCTTAATTGGATACCAAATAGACAGAAGTGCCGTAATAATGGTGATGGCTGCAGAGTGAGGGCACCACAGCTTCAAATAAAACACCAGCAGTCTCCTAGCATATGGATCTCAGTGGGTTTGAGGACGCCCCCACTCCTCATGATACAACACGGAAATGGGATTCTATAGAGTTGAAAGTGAGCACCACCAACACTTCGTGTTGCACCTTTTGTGCACGTCATCATACGAGGCAATTGAGCAACAGACATAGAACGCGTTTAAAAATAAACTTTCATTAGAGCTTCAAGGGTTGGGGAATAAATAACGATTAATAGAGTTTACCTTTCTTTTTCCTTGCGGATTTCGTTTCGTTTGCATTCATCTAAGTGGTAAGCAAGGTCTTCTTCTTGAGTCAACTCATTATTCGTCCACTCCTGGGATTCAATGGCCTAGTAATGAACCAAATCACCATAGTTCGAGTTACTGAGCATTTACTCTACATTACTTACTATTGATATAACTCAGGAATGACATTGACAAAGGGAAAAACATTGTTCTTCTTCTGTTCACATCATCAAAGAGAGTTTTTATGAGAACGCTCGCGTCACACCCGACACAACAGTACTAATCAGAAATTACTCCACCAGCGACTTTTCAACTTCAAAATTAATACAACTGTATCTGAAATACAGACATCTCTCGCGCAGAATAGAATTCCCGAATTCTACTTAACAGTTTGAATTAACTTGAAACCACTTTTACAATATTTCTTTCAAAATAATTTTTACACTATTTTTAACATACCAGCGATTTTACTACCATTTTCAATTGAAGATCATTTCCCACTAGAACATAGTTTTCGAATTTTTTTACCGTTTTCATATCTCCCAACCATGTCCCTTACTTTAGTCCTATAATAATCGTTAAACTTCAAAGCGTATTTAATCTATTTTGATCAATTTTCCCACAACTATTGAAGTTTTCTATCTGTTACTCGCACAAAATTAAGTCCGACTAAAAGCAAAGGGGCTACAGTTATTAGTTACTGCCCGCCTGGCTACTGCCGGTGTCTGTTAAAGAATACTTCCCATAAATGATAAATTAGACATGCATAAATCAATACACAAGGCTCCCTGAGCCTTCCACGTTCAACCGATAAATCAAAGCGCCAGTAATTCCCCAATCCATGGCCAGTCGAAAAATGGAAATTTAAACGAGAAACATTCCGTAATTTATTGCCTTGCTCCTACTTATATCACGAACTTTACTAACTAACCAAAGCGTAGGTACTTTATGGAACTATCAACATGATTTATTTTGTTTTTAAAGAAGATTTGTGCTTCCTGTTAAGGAGTTAAAGTGTCCATTCCAGTTGTGCAGTTGTCTAAACTCTGGAATTTAACGAGTTGCTCCCATTTGACTTAGGACCGTTGTTAAACTTTCATAACTTGGTAGAACCTTCTTGCAACGTTTCTGCGAGAATGTGTTATGAGCGTATATAACTAGCTAAGCTTCGAATTATCAAAGCCTTATCGATATGTGAAAGCACGACCCCGACACTGCATTTCAGCCGAGATCTCGTATATTGTTAATACTAGTAACGATTCTGTACTCGCAACGACAAACGTGAGTTTATCCATAAGTAAATCTCGTTTTCTACCAAACACTTCGTTCACTCCGTTTCCTTGATGTCACCAACACACATAAACTAAGACACTTACGCCGGCCAATTTTTCTTCTAAAGCGGTTTCCTGCCTCTCTTGGTTGAGTCTTCTCCTCAAATACGTACTCCTTGAGTTTTGCTCCATCGCTACCCTTCGGGCCTCCAACGCATTTCTTCTTTCCAATTTTTGAAATTCTTTTAACTTGTCCATCTTACAAACTTCGAACTTGACGGAACTATTACTGAAAATCCCCTAATGACAATACGTCTCTTATCGCATTGTTGATTAGCAACCATGGCAACAGATGTATCAGGGAAAGAATGGCTCTTTCCAGAGATGTGTCCGTTCGTGAACGCAGAAACCATAATGAACTAACCGTTACACTGGAGCAGCTGTCCGCAAGTAAGAATAATCTCGTTCATACGTTCACTTGATCCGCTTCCACAACAGATACGTGCATGTCGTTCACCTCGTTCATTCCTTTCTCGCAGGTCGGCTCAGTGATCTCTACCTGCTATTTATTCCCTTACATTTAAAAAGTCGTGTAAATTAATCTTATCTTATTCTTTCTATAGATCAAAACTATAGTAAACAAAAATTGAAACCAGTTAACTTCTGGACATGAAAAATATTTTCTAGACTGAACATTTTAAAATTATTGACCGTTATTCTAAGGTCAACATAGTGAATTTTACAACAAGGTAACCATTCCTGCGAGTGGGTGGGGATTTAATATAATTAAATTTCCCTGGATGTGAAAAACGTGTTCAAATTCATAAAGTGGAAAGACATACTGGAGGCCCTGGCCTAAATACGTACTCCAGGAAATGAGAAGCTATCTGCGGGATCGCACACTTATGATGTGGTGTGGTATATGATGGCTCTCCTCCCCAGTTATATGGAGAATGTGGAGGTACGAACAAGAGAATCAGTTCGATATTTGGTGTGATGGTGGATACCAAGTTGTGTGGTTTCCACATACGAATAGCAGCAGATAAAGCTATCACAGCAACACCAGTTCCTTCCCATCTAATGGCCAACATAAGAGGGCTGCAAGCAAGAACAAGTTTCCTGTTCTAAAATGCGGTGAAGGTGTGAACTGATACACTGACTGAGCATTGCCTACCACAGGAACCAAATGGCAGTGGCACAAAGGAGGAGTGACATCTGCATTGCTTGCTCATGCTGCACAGGTTCTCAGGAAGCAATGTTGGTAGTAGCATATATTATCCCAATCCAACTGTTGGCAGCTAAGTGGAACTCTTTCCACTCTGGTTGATATCAAAGGGGCTAGCAGAGGAAAAGAAGAAGGGCTGTGACCCTTGGGAGGTAACAAGAGTAAAACACAGCCAGAAGGGACAGTGGGTCAGACAGCTGACTTCAGCACTTGGTCCATGGCTCAGGCAATGTCACAGTTTGGTGGATGTCTACCTTACAGAACATTTATGGCGTACCTGCACCCTGTAAGCCTAAACTCACTGCAGTGCAGGGCAATGGTCAATAACGCTGTAATTTTTTCATACTATCTTCTAGTGCCAAAGATGGGCGCATGGTGAGGGAGACTGCCCAGCACACACCAGAGGCGCTGTGCAACACTGCCCGAAGAGAATGGAGCTTGCTGGTCTGAGGCCAGTATCCTTCAGGGATGATTACACAGAGAAAAGACCGCTCCTGAACTTCCCAAACTGCCCAGCAGGGTCAGGGGTGATGAGGACATGAAACAAATCCACATGAGGGTCAACCTGATGCTAAATGGTTTTGGGTTGGTTGTCAATGGGCAAGAGTAAATTCAATAGGCTGCTAGGATCAGACCCTCCCTCCAACGACCCAAAAAAATCAGACAACAACAGTCAAAGGACAGCGGTGGTGGGGTCCTATTCAAAATCCTCCAAAACGTAGGGGTTGAAACAATTTTAATTAAACTGACGAGTCTTTTCTACTAATCAATGCTTAAATTTTGTTTTCTAAAAATATCTCTGTGCAAATTCAATGAATCACGCTAAAATCCAAAATATCCCTGAAAACGTGTTTTTTTAGGACTTTCAAATTTTCTCATAGTAAATGCTGCGCTGAATATACCTTTTTTCAGCCCATACCGGTAGTTCCCTATAATTTTTTCTCCTTATAATATTTGAGAGAGTGGGGGAGTGGATACACATGTCAGGGCCTCAGTACGGGTGAAGTAAAACTTGGAACTGCCCTTCAGGATACTTACCCATGAAAGGTCCTGATGAGAAGGGGGGGGGCGGGTTCCACACATGTGACTGGGACTATGGTATAATATACGGGTGGATCCGTAAGAGGTAGCTTAGTAGGTGCAGGAGTTCAGTGATAGCATTAGGTGCGCTAGTAACAGTTATCGAGACAGAGCTCATTGCAAGCAGCACCTCCTGCAAAGGGAGGTGGAACTAAAAAATGTCTACATTATGTCAGACAGCCAGGCTACACTTGAGCCCCAGACTTCTCAGGTCAGAGCTGATTTGGGAATGCCTGACTGGTTCAAAGACCCAGGCAAAGGAGAAGTCTTTAACATTGTGTTGAGTACAAGGTGATAGAAGTATAGAAGGGAATGAGGAGGCCTACAAACTGGAGAGATGAGCCTACGCTGATCCAAGAACCACCAAGAACTGCTTGAATATGGAAGTTTGCAAGTGGGAGTTGGCAGGAAGGCAGTCAAGGTTACGTATTAGACTCTCGAGAGAGCAAACAAGAGAGGTACTCAGTCGAGATAGAGAGCAAGTATGCGAATGCCTGATCATGGGGCACTGTTCCTTAAAATGCCACCTGGCCAAGACTGGTAAGTCAGGGGTGCAGAGCTACTGATTCTGCGTAGTAGGATTGGAGTCAGTGTAGCATGTACTGCGTATTTGTAAGGGGCTCACTGAGGGGGGATGAGGTGGGGCTCAAGGCTGTCATGTTTTATGAGAGAATGGTTGGGACGTTGCATCAAGGAACACCAGCTCTATGGTAACTGGAGGTGGATCTGGAAGAACATGGGGTTCCTTATTTTCTCGGTTTCTACCAATATAGCGGTGGTAGGGGGGGGGGGTCTTTAATCATTTGTTGATATGTTGAAGAATGAGGCTTTCTAAACATTAAAAGTTCGATTCTTGCGTTTACTCAAACGACTCAGTCGACCTTCACCTTACTGGTACTCAAATTTCGTTCTACATAAACGTATCTGAAGAAAGGCTTTGAGCAAAGATACCACTTGTAGTATCTATACCCGTATATTGCTTATCGTCTAATTAACTTGGGCGGGGGCACGTCCTTGATTTGTTAATACCAATTTTCGGAAGACATTTTCAAAACGGTGCGCGCCATGGACAGTGTAGACAACTCAGAAAACCGAAATATACCAACTGCACTTAGAAGTTAAAACATACCTTCGCTGTGGTTTTGATATGAGAAGTGGATCTTATCAGCAAACCTTTCCTTCTAGAGACCGGATTCCGGAGGAAGCACCCATCGTCACCGCATTGACTTATCAATTTTCTTAAATATTCTTTGCTCGTAACTTATTGTGGTTAGTGATCGTGGAAGGTCGTTCGGTACAGTTGGTTGTGGGATGGATTAAAGGCATCGTCCCGCGACCGGCCCCCACACGGAATATGCTCAGGAGCGTGAATAGGCGGTTGGCCGCACGTATATTTCAGCAAGTTCAAAGAACTTCGTCTTCAGCTCCGACAGCTGCCCTCAACTCGGAAGATGGTTCGAAGGTGTCCGCGGAACCGGACATCAAAGGTAAAAGTAAAGTGTTGGACAACGAAGTCTCCGAAAATACCGTCAATCGGTCGAAATTGGTGTCAGCCGCCTTCGCTTCTCTCAAGCAGAATCAGCTGCCTTTGACTAACGTTGATGATCGAATTATGTCGGCGCAAGATCCCGACACTCTGCTGGCGGTCTCCCAGACCTCTGTGCTGACTAAGAAACAAATATTGAAGGTTAGTGGCTCCGTGGCCTAACGGCGTTACTAGTGAACATTTTTGTATTGATCCCAGTAGTCGGGTGAAACTTTGTAAAAGTGATAGCATCATCGTGTGTCCTAAAATGGGTGGAGCCTGACTACTGGGATCCCTGACAGGTGATTTGTTGCTGAAAGAAGGCTCCTGGGTTGCTCATGAGTGAACGGTGTTGTTGTTTTTATCTGGCAGAATGATAATTGTTAGTAGTGTGCTAAAAGAACGACTGCACTATGGCACTCGTTGGCCCTGGTAGCAAGTAGACAAGTAGTGCACATGCGTTGCTCTGTGTGGGTGGACGTCTATTTGCTTTCCCAAACTACGACATTTAACTTTTACCTACAGCATTCAAGTCAGAGCCATTATATTTTCTGAACTCTATTTCAGATCGTTACACTTCTCGCAGAATGGTCAGTGCAGGGAAAAGCCTCAATGGCTAAATACGAAACCGATCCGAGGTTCATCACTTTGTGCCAAAATTTGGGGAAGTCTCCTAAACGGGTTACAGCCATGTCAGCAGCTCAGAATGACGGCGATCTTTCACTAGTCCTAGGAGTTACTGGCGACGATGAAGCTGCAAAAATGATATCCTCAATTTCTTTATCTCAGATGATTAAGGTGAGTGTCACCTGTCCTCGGATTCAACTAATTTTAAAACGGTAGATTGAAGAATTTCGTTGCAATGTGGATTTCTTAAGGATTATTGAATGCTCTGGAGTTTCGCGTTCAGATTTGTTAAGAGGGGCTGCTGTGGCAGTGGCTGTGCCATTTGCAGTGGAACTACTGTCGTCTCATTGTATACTTGTTGAACTACAGCATGTTTTCTTTGAAATCTTTCCTTTGGGCATTACCTGGACCCATCGATAAGATCCCACACTTTACTGAATGCATTGAGGGTCGTTAAGCATCTAGCAACCACCTCACGCGTGTCAAGTTGTGTGGGTTGGCTCATTTTGATAAAGTAACAGACTTGTCTACAAACACCCTTGAATCCCTTGCAGGCTACTTGATATACAAGGTGGTCAATATGATTTGGATTAGTCTAAAAAATGTGGAAAGCAATCATCAACAGAGATGAAAACTGGGAGAAATTATTTTTTCCATAAGGAATTCGTTAATGGTAGACCAGTTGCGTTAGACCAATTAGGCCATTATTGCCACGATCCATAATTCACCAAATAATCCACAGTTTCGTAAACACACAGCTTTTGTAAACAGAGCTCTCTCCCCATTCCCAATTAGAGAGAAAAATTTTAAAATGGAAAACAGATCTATAAAAAAAGTAGCTGTTAGCAATGGTTATAGTGAGTGGCAAGTGCTACAGATAGAATAGGTGCACGTTTGGAAAGTCAACTTTAAGCGTAGTCTACAAAATAAAACAATTTTTGAAATCAATGATTGGATGAAAGATTAGGATCGGAGTGAGGTATATAAATTAACATTCAACTGTGGGGCAAAGTGTCAACATGGCGTCATCATCGAAGAGGTAACTTGGCAAGGCCCTTTGTGATCATCTGTGAGACATTTAGTGCTGTGCAATTGATCACGATGAGTCTCCCACTCTTCTACCGGTAGTTTCTTCAAATTATATCAAATCATGACGAATGTGTACCGAGTTAAAACATATTATTTCTTCGGCATTAGAAATTGTCTCAACTTGTTTCTATGCCTGTTCTCCTAAGGGCAACAACTCATCAAATATAAGGGTTCCGCCTCTGGCTATCAATAATGGATAAGACTGAATCCCACAGCTAGCTTTCAAATATTGGTAAATATATTATACTTTGACAATATATTATATTGTCAAATATACCACAATCACTAACACTGCCAATCGTGAACTGTATTTCGAGAGCAAAACTGTGTAGGCAAAAATCAAAAAACATATCGACACTAACAAGACGCTCATGACTACCTTGCAAATCAGCCCTCCTATAGTTCTTGATTATAAGAGTAAATGTAGCGGCAAACCAACACGTACCTAAGTCATGCTTCACAGACCCTTCAAAGAAACAAACATTCTGTTAAAGTAACGTCTCATTGTCTGAACATCTTCTTGAGCAGTCTATCAATAGTTGCTGAGACAACTACTCACAGCTATCTTCCGTCATCTATGTCTGCCTATTAGTAGTTATAGCTGTCTCTGCCAAGGGGCTCATACTGCTACTGTTTTCTCTTACCATAGAGTTGCCTTTGGATAATCTGCTCCTCTCTTTATTTTATTTTGTTTGTTTTTTGGGAACCGCCGTTTGTTTTATCGTTTTGGATTGGATACGTTACGTGTGAAAATTTATAATGAGCATAGTGCTTTTAGGTTCTGATGTCATTGGCGTTCAAGAAACGAAGATCGATTCCGCTGTTGAGGGCACTTTCGTTTAATATTAGTCGAACCAATGCAGTTCTTGATGTCAAACAAGGAGCTGACATTTTGTACGCTCTTTCTTGCCTCAACTTTCCTGATGAAGTAAGTGCACTTTTGTTGTGTATTCTAAATTAGTTGAAAGAGCTTCTAAGATAATGGTTATTAAGTATCAAGAATTCTATTCACCCTTGAACCATAATTTAGCCCAACACGGCAGTGGAGCAGAGTTGTTTGCACTGGAAAACCTACTATAACAAATTCCTCTTCTCATAATTTGAATTCACAAAGATTTTACTGGAGGTTATGAGAAGTTCAAGTGGAATAAGACTACTGTTCCATTAGTCACACAGCTTTGAGTGGGTTGGGACCTGGGTGTCCAATTGCTCTGGAACTATTCCTTTCTCGCGCAACAAGCAGTACTTGCTTTGCAGTCGCTTATCGGGGAAGTTAAATGTGAACATCAGCTCCAGAGCCCATAAATGTCTCTCAGTTGGCAGCTGGTATGTTGGAATGGAAGGAAAATCTCCCCCCCCCCCCGCCCTCATTCTATGAAACTGCCAGCAACACGTCTAATTATTTGCTATGAGGAGCGAACGAAGAATGACGAATCTGAACTTGCCTGGTACCCAAAATCTTGGGAGTTATTTCTCCTGACTGCAGTCTGCACATCGAAAACCCTTGTTTCACCTGCTATGTTTGAGAACAAAACAAGCCAAAAATTGTTCTCTTTCGAAACTCATTGGCCACACAGTCCAGAAGGTCCCCCCCCCCCCCTTCAAAGGTCCATACAGCAAATGAATTAATTACTATGTTTGCGCAGGTGCTGTTGGAAAAAGTTTGTTTCGACTTGGCAGATTGTGTGCCCAAATGCCAAAAGTCCTCGGTCATCGGGTCAATATCAATGAGCCTGGGGTTGCTCAAGTATCGGGAAGAAAGTAAGTATTGCCCTGTGCACTAGAAACTTCTGACTCTTTCGTAAGTGTTAGTTAACAAAGTCTGTTCACAGAGTATCTCGAATTTCCACTGGCTATGTTTCCGATTTATTTAAATGGTGTTGTCGGTGCTCGCGTTATGGTACTTACGATGGCAAGGTCGTCTGTTTTAAACGATATTTTCTATTTTCCCCTATTTAAAAAATTAGAGCAAAGAATCTGTATCAAATTTTGTGTGAAAAATAAAATTGAGTGCGTGAACACTTTTTCAAACACTTCTTAAAGCGAAGAGTAAAAATGGGGAGAGTGGCAGGATTGGCCTTTTTCCTGGTCTACAAATTTAAAACATAACAAAAACTGAAACCGACCGATTCAAAATAGCATTTGATTGTTAGCAGCTGAGATGAGTCACCAGCCTACAGTGATAAGCAAAACCTAAGGCCAAAGGTGAGAAGACTGGGCCTTTTCCCGATCCTCACAATTCTTGCTCTGTAGCCGAAGCTGCTAAGGGACTGTTAGGCATCAAGATCCCCAAAAACTATTTTTTTACATGCTTAAATTTTTTCTGAAGTTTTTCAATTGTGAAAAGCGGCTTACATGTATTATATCCCGGATGAATTACTTTGACGGGAACAAAATAATTATTAATGAACAAATAAGCCCTTTTGAACAGGTCTTGAAATTTGACATCTCAATTACTTTCAATGCTGATTTGAATTACTTAAAGGTAGTTTATCTTAAAACACCCTTAAAAGCTTAGTGCGTTGTAATTTATTTCAGATTTGATGGAGACTCTCACTGAATGGATGATCAAGAACGTGGAAATCACACGATCGCAGGATATCTTTTCATTTCTGCACACTCTCGCATGCGTTAATTACAAACCTTTGTCAGCTGATGAGTTTTTCAAGGTTAGTTATCATTAACTGCGCGTCAGCTGAGACAGGAAAAATAGAGGAACTTTTGTTAGTACTTGCAATATATGTTTTTGAAGCAGCTGGGCGTACAATGTTTGAGGGCCCAGTGTGTTGTTTTTCGTATCATCAGTTAACGTGTCATACATAAAAAATGACAATTTTAGGACTTGAGGTTCCGAAACGACAGAAAAACCCTGCAAATTATTACACAATGGTTTATTATTCTCATGAACCTTGTATTACTGCTCCCCCATCCCATTCGATACAGCATCGAATACTAGTAAACCATACGAAACATGACCTGATGACTACAATGGAACTACGGAAATAAAAAATATTCCCCCGTCTGATCCGATGGAGGGGTGGGACGAGGGGTTCCAGTGAACCCTCGCACGGCAATTGGCAGGACGTTGCCAGTCCAAAGGGCGCTGTGAGTCGAGTGGACTTTGAAAACTATACGAAACACAGCTTATTTGCGATTATACTGCGTTTCGTTAATTTTTTTAACCAGTTTTTGCCCATAACAACCATGGGCTTCGTCCGATCGGATTGCCGAGATGGTGGGCACAACTAGATACCAAATGGGGTTTTTGTGGGAAATAACGAATTTTTTAGACCACGTTAAAGGCACAAAACGGCCCCGACGGCGGACGGACATTGCAGATTTGGAATCCCCATGTGTTGAAACGTAAAGTATCAAATTTTGAGGGGGGTTGTAAAAAATTTTTCGTGACCGAAAACATAGGGTTATTATTCAGAATGAATAATAAACCAAAATCGATAACACACGTCAAATCGTTTCGCATCAGTTAAATCTGTTGTCTGGACTTCCACAACATGGAACAATAGTGCGTATCTTTGGTTCCACTACCGAGTGGTAGTTCGTGTCGTGGCTATTTGTATCGGTTGATGTGTTGGGGAAGGAGAGTTTGAGTTTGAGCCCATTTTAAATTTATTTGAAAAACGGAAATTATTCGCTGGTAGAGTAAATAATATTAAAGAATCCAATATATAAACGAAATAAACGGTTGATTGCGAAGTTCCACCAAACTGAAACACTGTCCGTCTCTACCTCTGACCTGAGTTGTTTTCTATTTTAAGTCGACGAGCTCCCACGTAGATGATGAACTTGAACACACACAGACACGCGTAATGAATTTGTGGCGAGCCTGCAATCGTTTAAACGTCCGACTGTATTTCTAATTGGGTACTCCTGTGAAGCTACGCACTTGGGAGTTCCAAATGTAAGAGTTGGGCACTTCAGGATGGCCAAAGAAGTCCAATACGAAAAGTTTGGATCAACAGGTAGAAAAACGGTTTTGGGTGTCAGACGATGTTGGTAATGCTTTAAAACGTGAACGGACTGGAGCCTTGAAGGGTGAGGACGCAGCTTTGATGAGTGTCCATTATGTAATAACGAAAAAAAGAAACAGAATGGAAGGCAAAGGATAGTCAAGGACCTTTGCCAAATAAAGTTAATTTAGGCCCGGAGTTACTTTGCTAAAACATTCCACACGCCAAAATTACACTGAAATGTTCACCCTAATTATGGTTGGTTGTAAGGGTAAGGTTGATCTGTCAAAAGGTAGAATAGGGATGGGCTTGACAGCAGGACGAATCAGTACTGAAGTCTTGTTCTTAATAGTGACAACTCGGGTGCCATCGGCCTCGGTGAATCTTAACACAGGCATTTGGCCGATGGGTCGGGTAGTCACCTAATTCTCTCAGTATAACTATAACTCCTATTTAAAGGGTGTGGTGGGACTGAGTCTATTTTGGGCGCTTAATGAAAGTTACAGGGTATTCTGGCTTCCATCGATTCCAGAACTGTTGGTTCATCCTGTCAATCATCTGCCAAGGAGTGGTTCTTCTATTAGAAACTCTCTGAGCGACGAAATATTCAGGTCCTCGTGGTTATTCGAGAATTAAGTTGGGCTTCTGTCTTACAGAAGAGGGTGCATATGTCCTCGAATGTCATAGAACAGTCATCTGCAATGATTCATATGAGATGCTTAACAGATGTTACTCTGCTATTTGATTCATCAAGCACTAACACATCCCTTAATGTATTCCGATGCAGCCAACGCCTATTCGACACTCAGCTTACGAGCCCATTCAGCAGCCAACTCCATGGGTATCTGAATTCTGCTCTGAACATCTCTTTGTGTTACCCCACTTCTAAGGAGAAAAACGCAGCAAATCATTACACAATGGTTTATTATTCTCTTGAACAGCTTGACAGAGTCTGACAGCTCCGAGACCCAACATATTCGATTCAGCATCGAAAAGTACCAGTAAACCACACGAAACATGACATGACTACGACAGAACGACGAAAACTAAATATTCCAGGCGCCCATAAGTGCCCGTAGGCAATTGGCACGCCGTTGAGTGTCGAGACGGGAAGGAGGGAGTACAAACGATTAAACGATTACTTTAGCTGTAGTTATTGCCCCGCGAGTTCTTTCAATTAGTAGACTTTT
Source organism: Pachypeltis micranthus (assembly GCA_020466155.1). Classification (NCBI taxonomy): domain Eukaryota; kingdom Metazoa; phylum Arthropoda; class Insecta; order Hemiptera; family Miridae; genus Pachypeltis; species Pachypeltis micranthus. Next base: position 51,158,236 of record CM035769.1, read on the forward strand.
GCTCACTATAATTACTATAATTTCAATATAGGCAGTTCTGCACTTCTGATACTCATTCCGTTCGACCCAAAATCTAAAAATACCTTGAAAACCAAACACGGCGTATTTGCGGTAAAACTGCCAAATTGCGTTTATTTAACGGTTTTTTGCCCATAAAAAACATGGGCTTCGTCCGATTGAATTGCCGAGCAGGCGGGCACAGTTAGATACCAAATGGAATTGTTGAGCAAATGAACAGATTTTGTAGACTACGTTTAAGGCCTAAAACGGCCTGGACGGTGGAGGGACATTGCAGATTTGGAATCCTGATGTTTTGAAACATTAAGTATCAAATTTTGAGGGAGGGGGGCCTACCGAAAACATAGGGTTATTATCCGCCTTTAATAATCCTTCGCTGGTTCCTCCGAGTTTTTGTTGAAAGGGGGGAAGATGTACAGCCCTATTTCCTCTTACGTACTTTATTTTTACGCGGGTGTCAGTAGCACCGTTTAAGGCTCCCACCATGTATCATTTTTCTCTTTCTAACGCCCAGTCCTAAACATCGGTTTTCTTTTTGCCGACTTCTTATGTTAGTTGCAGACCTCTCACTTTGGGAACTTAAAGTATTAAAAAAAGTGATCGTGATTCAAATTTACTTTTTAATGTTAACCGAGCAGTTGACTCATTCTAGAGCAATGAAAACAAACAATTTGCTTGTAGATTTAGATGACGAGAAAAGAAGTGTATTTAACGTTTTTATTTATTTTTAATCACTCCTAGATAGAGTCACAAATGTACTTCCAGAGTCAATGGAAGACCCTGATCAACCGAGCTCCTTTGAATAAAATCAATCTCTCTCTCTCTATCTCTCTTGCAATTGAATGAATCATGCATTGATCTACACATTCTCCCATTTCTGCATGTTCTTTCTTTCCATGAGAAACAAGTTGATCCATTACTTATTTTATTTATCCACCAGGGGGTATTAGGGCCATGGGGCGCTCTCTTCCACTTCTCTAGAATTCCGTGTTAAGTCAATTCTTCTTGTTTCTATCATATTTTTCATCTTGTTGTGTCCTAAACTATCGAGTAAGGATAAATTTAACAAAACAGACAAAAGGAAAAGGCGTTCATACCGAATAAATTACATCCGCTTGAACAGTTTTTGTTTGCATTCACTGACAGCAGACACATGCCTTTCATGCCAGCTCGATGGGGTGAGTGAACACCACAAGCGATGCCCCCAAACAGACCTTTTTCAGCCATTAATTTCTTTAAGTTTTTCTAACTGAGAGAGGTAAAAACGTATTGATAATGTATGCCCTCCAATTTTGTGTGTTTCTTCCAGTATGTTCAACGCTGTAGACAAATGAGTGGAATAACCTAACTGCTCACTTCTAAGCTTTTGACTTAATAAAGTTCGTCACTCTTCTTTGTTGCAGGCGATTCAACCGTACCTGAATTTCAAAGATGTTTTGACGATTGGGGCTTGGCTTAATGTTGTTTGGTCGCTGTCAATCCTCGAAACTGTCAACGACGCGCAACTCAAGTCCGTTTTGAGCCCGGAGTTTATTGAAAAACTCAGCTCCCTCTCCTCGAGTGAGTCTATTCAAGTTGAATGGTTTGTAGACAACGTGGTCAAGTTAAGAAGTTAACGACAGAAGATGGGTTTATGAGAACGACCAGTTGAGATGTGCTCCAACTAATTTTCTCAGGAGATCGTACGCGATTTCCTCGTGGGTAGAAAACCCCAACCTGTGGGGCGTCAGAGAACAAGGTTTCTTAACTCCGCCACCTGCAAAAGGCTGTGGAGTTGACAAGAGAATGGGGTGGGTGGAATAACCGTGGATCCGAAGGTTGTGGAGAGATCCAGAGCCAGTGTACAATAAAGATCAGCCCTGTGCAGCAGACAGTGGCGTACTCTTCAGTTTAGATGCCTATGAACTAAGTAAAATGCGTTGTTTTTTGCAAAATGTGTACAGCCTATTTCTGAGACAAGTTATAAAGTGCTACAGCGCAGGGGTTGTAACTCGTGTTTCAATTTATTTTCCCAGGTTCTACGAATTTGTCGTGGAAGCGAAAGGTGCTGAATATAAATGGAGTCGCTAAATTCACCAAGAGCTACAAAGGTTAGTAATTACATAAGGATATTAGTGTGAATTCGTTGTAAGCTGGCGAATGAAGGTCGCACTAAAATATTTCGAGAAAAGTATCAAATTTTTCGTCAAACATTGACTCCATCGCCTTAAACCATCAAACCCATTATCTAGTCAAATTCAAGCCTTCTGAGTTCAGTTTTCGAGGGTATCTGTGTGGATTATTTAAGACTATGTTAAAAATGTACAATGAAGTCCCTCCTTCATCGTGCCTGTTCTGACCATATTAACTACGAGGGCAGAAATTTCAGAGGAAAAAGAAGTATTGCACTGAGTGGTTAGTTCGCTGAGAAGTTCAGCCTCTGCTGGTGAGCACCTGAAAAGGAACACAGGAAAAATACCGGAATTAAAGGAAAGAGGAAAAAGTTACTCCTCCTACTTTTCCTGCCGAGCTCCAAAAGGCGTGTGATGTATATTTTATTTATTTCTCCTACAGGCCCTCTCGTGGATACAACAACTCTTTCTTTGCCTCTGAACCGCACCAAAGAGAAGCAGACTCTCGTTACTTCGGTGATCGACGCCCTGTCAAACCTGGTGCCATCTGGTACTCATCTGAAGACAGATGTTGACTCTGAGATGGGATTTTTGATAGGTAAGGATTCACTAAGGGGATTATCGGTAGAGCGTGTGTGCCTTGCTGTTAGTAACTGGAGGTAGTATGATTGTAAGTGATATTGCCAGTGTTGTTGATGTTCGTGTCTCGTAAATTGGTTACTTCACCTGCGTATAATCACGTTTCAAGAATCTCATGTTGCTCCGTTTTTGTGTATTGTAGATGGCGAGTGTTTAATGGATCACAAAATGATCCCGCTCCCCCTTTCTGGTGGAAGTAAGGACCCTCCTGCTGCAAGCGACAAACCCAAGCGAGGACGAAAGTATGATCATCTAGTACCTTATTTTTTTTAAATATTTACAAACACGATAAGAGAAATTACCGATCTCACGTTTAATACAGGTCTATCAATGGCATTTAAAAACTGCGTTTTGATGTAGGGATCGTCATAAAATGGACGATGGTTCCCTTTTGCCAGCTTGAGAAGAGCATTCGTTTATGTACAGTTCACAGTCCAAAACGGTATGCTCGAGCGTTCCTTCCCGAGTTCAAAACATGTAGGCAGGTATAACATAGTGCGTGCCCCCTCCTCAGTCGATTTAGCACGGGAACAAAATCTTTCCCCCTTGAAGGGAAGGAATTAAACCAAGCTGTGGTTGGCCGAGCAGGAAATAATGTTCTACTGTTACCAGAATGGAAAGTCGTGAAAGGCGAATGCCATTTTGATTTGTGCAGATTAGTTTGATGCAATATCATTAGCATGCTATGGCCTCATTAGTGACTCGCTATCCGCTGCCCCTCTTTTAGCCTTTTGCCTACTTGATATACCGACACGAGCTAGACTTTCAAGGCCCAACTTAATTGTAAAACCTCTCCAAGTAAGTGGTATTTTAAACTTTGAACTGACGTTTTTCGATTTGTTCAACGTACTAAAGAAGTCTGATACTGCAACTATGTCTGCTGCCAGTGAGTATTTTAGGTGCTTCAATTATGGCATCACCTCCACTAAAAAATTTCTGGTGCGTAGCAACACACTACTTTCCGCCACCCCTTTAAGTTCGAACACCAGCTACATATGCGGGCGCTATATCTTCGTTCAACGCATTTTTACAGAAACATTTATGGAGAACAAAATGTAGAGACTAGTTAGCTGAGAATACTCCGTAAGTTTGATCGAAATCGTTAGAGCCGTTTTTGGGACAATTGGAATACCGATAAATTAATATTCGACAAATCTCCTTTTTTGAGTTAACTTGGCTTATATCTCCGTTCAACATATATATACAGAAATAATTATACGGAACGAAATGTTGGTATGGGTGATTAAAAGACACTCCATTAGGATTTATCACATCTGTGAAAAAGTTACCCTGGAATTTACGAAAATGTTCTAAAAAACGTTATTTTCGACACATTTTGATTTTTATCTCTGTTCAATGGACCGTCACAGGAACATTTATTGAAAGAATATGTAGGTATTAACTATTTGAAAACATCCTGTGAGTTTGGTGAAGCCGTTTTGCCAAAAAGCGTAAAAAGCCTATTTTTGCTTCAGGGGCCCATATCTCCGTTCACCGTATTTTCATGGAGATATGTATAGAGAAGAAAAGTTACGTGTTGATTAGTAGACACACACACACACACACACACACACACACACACACAGGTCTGTTTCTTTATTTGATGACTGTACCTAAACCCTCGACGAGGGTTATATCAGTCATAGTAGTTGCGGTTTCGCTAATATGCAAGAGGCCGGCCCCTGCAGCATCTACCGAACTCAGACCTGTGGAGGTGCGGCAGGTATGTGGTCGTTAGCCAGTCTCACCGTGAGAGCTGTTGCCGTGTGTTACCGCTGAGGTGACCACCTGAGGAATCCCGTACCATCTGGGAGTAGTTCTTAATCTGGTTCCCTACCTGATCTTACTGTTTACTTGGGTGGCAAGTTTCAAAAGGACTGATCAACTATAACCACGTTTCTTAGCCATTACCTTCTTTGCGAACTTTGCAAAATGATTATAGGCTTCCTTTGTAGCAGTTAATGCTGCTAAGTTCGTTTGCCCACCCAACAACCGTCGCTCACTGTTGTAGAAACTACAGTGGAGCAGCACATGGTTTCTTGTTTCCTCCGCACTGGAGGCACAAGACGTGCATAATGCAGAGTCTTTTAGAGAAAAGAAGTGGAGCCGCGCATTGAAGTCACCATGTCCCGTGAGGAACTGGCTCGTCCAGTGGTCTGGCTCAACCCATTTTCTAGAAAGACGTTCACGGATGTCGGGGAAGAACTCATACGTATCACGTCCCTTTGACGAGGATTCCCATCTCGCTTGCCATTTCTCTAGAGCCCATTCATCGATGGCGGCAAGTTTCTGTTCTGTGGTGAGCTCCGACGAGTTCAGCCCAAAGCGGGAAGCTCGTTTCCCTCTCCACTTGTCAATCATGCACTCAACAGCCAAATCAACTGGTAACTGACCAGTGATCACCTGGAGTGCTTCCGTTGATACAGTCTTGTAGGCCTTGGTGATCCACAGGAGCGCAGCTCTCTGGGATTGGGCCAATACTCTCTTTTGATTGACTGTTAGTTTGCTACCCCAGACAACGGGGCAGTAGCCAATCACACCTAAATAGATGGCCTTATACATGAGGATGGTGTCGTGGTAACACACACCCCGCTTGAGTGGTTCAAGGCTGTTGGCAACTGGCGCGCCAAATTGCCTGTAAAATGATATTACAACCAGCTCAAAGCCACCGGCTCGGATGAGCACAGCGGCCAAGTGCTGGCTGTTCAGGTGAGTGAGTGCGAGCATGTCAATGGACGGGTCGATGCAGGCCACTGCTGCCTTGGCTCCCGTTCTTGCTCCAGCCACCACTCGTGCCTGCGATCCCAGACCAAGAGTTTTGGATCCTATGTATGGTTCCTGTATGGCGAGGACACTGCAGCGTTTCTTGAGTGCATTTTGCAGCAACTCAGCCATAACTGGGCAACTCTTATTGGTGTTGTGCTGAAGGATTCGAACTGTTTTTGACCTATTCATAATCCACTCGTGACTCCTGGAGGGCAATTGCTCGCTGACGAATGGTACAGCGTGCGTCTCGTGTGGAGTGTGCAACCTGTTGGATTTAGCGTTCGGACGCTAATTGGCACATTTGAGGGGAGCATCACGCTTGCATTCCTTACTCAGATGTGGCAAGGCACCAGCGCACACAACAGGTCTTGTACAGGCCACTGCCAGGTGGCCATAGCGCTGGCATTTGTAGCACTGAGTGGGGCTTGGTACTTTCGTATGGCGCACCGCTGCCAGGCTATTTGGAGGTGCCTTGCTCTAGTTTTTTGTATAGGCTGGGTGATACCTCTATCACCCAATCCTTCTGTCTGCCACGCTTTTTTGGTGAAGAGAGGCTGACGTCCTGCGGCTGCAAGCCTAACGCAGGGTTGTGCTCAACAACTTGTTGGGCCAAGTCCTCTTTTTGAAGGTCAATCCGCACGTCGCACAATAGCAGGCGTGGGAAACGACCCAGGGGGGCTGGCGCTTGGAGCTTCAACTCCTTTTTTGTGGAAATGTGGCTCGTGAGCGCCTTGGCCATTTCTGGCGTTTCTGTCACAATGACGGCGCCACCTCCCACTGCGTGCGGATGTCTAGCACTTCGGACGCTTAGTGCTTGAAGGTCCGTGAGGACACCCGCATAAAGCGCTTCCATTAAGGCCAGGGTTGGAGGACCAGCCTCTCCTTCCTCACATGTCCGCCTAACCACTACCACGTTTTGTCGCGGGTTTTTAGGGAAGTTTGGCAAGCGGTGGAGGCTTTTATTTTTACTTTTATTTTTACTTTTGCCCTTGTTTTTGGGCAGAGGCGTAGAAGCGGGCGCTGCCCTCGGCCTGTTTAGTTGGGGCCTTTTATTCTTCCCTCTGCGCTTCCTGGCCCTGGCAGACTGCCATTCCGCCTCAGCTCCATGAGGGGGAGGAAGAGCGCGTAGCGGCTACTGCAGATATGAGGGCCTGGGGTACTACCCTGGCTCGTTGAATCTCCTTGAGTTTGGGGGCTGGTGGCACTGGCTGCTGGGCAATTGCCCTCGCAGCTCTTCCTCACGACAGCCGCCATACAGTTTCCCGCAGGGGAGTGGCAGGGGGCGATGTCGTTGGGGGCATTAGCTTTATAGCCAGCTTCGAAATTTCGAAGAGGCAACTAGTTACGAGGTCCGCATAGGTCCTGTCGCGTTGGCCCTCATCCGTGCCAGCTGGCCGTGGATGATTTGGACGTATCGCGCAAATTTGCTCCATGTCCGACAGTTTAGGGTCCACGCTGTGTCAGTGTGCTTGTAGTAGCTTGAGTTGCCCGGCTACTAGGGGAGAAGGGGGAGATGAACGCGGTTTGCCCGGTTCTTTCCGCCCTTGTTTGTTTGGACGACGAGGTAGGTTGCTCATCGTCCGAAGAGAGAAGGGGTCGAGCTTGGCGAGCGAGGAAGAGGCGCAGGTGGCGTTTTTATTACCTGCTGAAGTTTTAGTTGACTTTGTCATTTTATTTTTACTAATATGGGGGGATTAAAGAAGCAGACTGGTGTGTGTATCCTGTGAGTTCATTTGGTGTGTGTTAGTGGTATGGCGAGAGGTGCTCGAGGCAGTGTCCTGGAAGCTCCCCTCAGGCATATTGATTCTAGCCCCTTCGCTGGTCCGCTGAGGGTCAAAGGGAGGCCCCCACATGCCGCAGCTGCCAGTCCGCCACCCACCGGGACTAAGACGCATGAGGATTTTTCGGCTGCTGCTCAGAGTCAGCCCTCGGCCACTAGTGCGATGTGGTGAGCGGGACACACGCTATCAGCCGCCCAGGAACGCTCAAACCTGGTTTTTCCTCCTCATTCCGAAGGCCGCACCTATATAGGGGATCGCTTCAAGGTGTTAGCGAGCTACTTCCAGGACTGTCTTTCGCTCATTATGAGTGTTTCAAGTGAATGTGTTCTGCCACGCATAAGCCGCTGCAGTGTGTATTTAGTATCTGGAATATGTTGTATGTCAGTGTCGTGAGCTTTAAGCCCCTTTAAGGCCGGATTTAACGACCACGCAGAGGATACGGCAGGAGAATTCTGTCCCCTCCTGCCCATGGGGGTGTGTTCTGCGATCCCAGCTAAAGGTAGGGGTTCCCAGTGTGTCATGTATGTGAATGAAGTGTAAGTTGTGTCCCTTTTAGTCCGGCTTATACGAACACGCAGGGAGTACGGCAGTGGAATTCTGGACCCCCTACTGCAGGGTGAGCACAGTGTGGCGACAGAGTACACTGTGACGCCCAGCCACAGTTAAGCCTCGTTGGATGTAATCCTGCGGGGACCTCATAGAGGTGAGGTTGTCTTTCAAGCTGGGCCCACCCGGCTGTCCCTTTTAGTCGGCTCATACGACACGCAGGGAATACGTCAGCGGAATTCTGGACCCCCGACTGCAGGGTGAACACACACACACACACACACACACACACAATTAGACTGAACAAATGTGGTAAAAAGAGAACAGAGGAACAACACAGGTAGAACAGATTGCTGTCGGAAACTCGGATGGGCTTCGGAAAAAGCAACCTGAAATTAGTGAATGCAGCAAGGGGTTGATATTTAGGGGTTCTCCTGAGAGGCGGCTCTGGCTGATGGGACCTGCACACCATGTGGTGGTCTGCGACGTAAACTGGCCGACTCTTTGAGGTGCCGAATGACGGAAAACCGTCTCAATCTGAGGTGTGGCAGGTGTGAGTAGTGTTGGGAGGGATGCAGTGTAATTTCAGCTGTTGATAGGAAAATGTGGTGGTACTTTTGTCATCAAATAGTGGTAATGTTTGTGATTGCTGGACATCTTGTAAGTACAAGTAAGGTTTGTTCGAACGGGAATTGAGTGGCAATAATAATTTTTAAAAAAATACTGGTGGCAACTGAGGAAAACCCCCTACAGCAGCCTTAGATGGGCCTATTGTGTGGTGCCCACGAGCAGCTTCATGTCCTCCCAGTTCCACCCTCAGGTTCCACGGAGCTGGTGTTTCTTGATGTAACCAAACGTAAGACAGCCTTGATATCCACCCCTGCAAGTGCACAGTACATGCACCCCTGACTCCAGCCCCGCCCCACAGAATATGCAACTCTACCTCTTGACTTACCAATCTTCGTCAGGTGGTGTGTTAGTAAGCAGAGTCCCATGAACAGGCCTCTTACCATCTGTATACTTTCTCTCTCCAGACTAAGGACCTCTCTAGTTCGCTCTCTGGAGAGTCTATTAAATATTCTCGACTGCTTTTGGGTAGGCACACATATCCTCGAAATTGCCTGCCTACGAAGGGCTCACATCAGGATTCGTGCTGAGAAGCCTCCTCATTCCCTTATATTCCCCAATCACCTGGCGCCCAATAAAATGTTAAAGTTTCCTCCTTTGCCAGAGTATTCAGACCACTAAGGCATTTGCAAACCGCCCCTGACAAAATGGCGTAAGAAGCTTGGGCAATATCAATAATAAATAATAATAATTACAAGTTTGTTAGCTTTTAGATGCAAATCAGTCGAGGAAGAATGAATTTACTGCCCATAATGAACACCAAGCCTCACGTAATTTACGACTAAAACGTATTGTAACGCTGTGAAGTCATAATGAAGCAAATAGGCTCACTAGAAGGGCATGTGGGTGCGGTAAATAATCAAAGAAGCTCCAGGTGCGAAATGTCTGTTTGTGGTTGTCAAGTGAGAAAGGCAGATGCAAATGTCAACACCAATGTTGTTAATGTAGACTAAGCTTGTTCACTTAATGTTACTTTTGATTGCTTTGATGATGATTCAACTCGTTAATCCTCGACTAATTTTTCTATTTCACGCAGGAAAGTTAAGACGGAAACCAGGTATAACAGCTATACTATGCATGCTGTATAATGAATCTATGCATAGCATGCTCTTTTTATTTTTTGGGGCGTTTGTGTGTCTGCTCGTAGTGGCCCCATGAAATTACTACTGCATATTGAGAACCAACTTGGAACTGTTAAGCGCGTTGCATCAGGTTGGCCCTCACACCTCTCTGCGATGGCAGGTCTTCTTTCCTGTCTTTTCACCCTCACGAGAATCTTGAAGCGTGTCGCCATTCCTATACATCCCCCATACTACCCAGAAGTTGGGGAGGTTCAGGAGCGATCTTTCCTCCATTCTTCATCCCTGCAGGAGACTGGCCTCGGATCAGCAAGCTCCATCCTCTTCTGGCTGAGCTCTGCTTGGAAAAATCGCGCAGTTCACCTCCAGTTTTCCTTGGGATTTAACATGGTGCGAATGCCTGGTATGTGCCGGCCAATAGTCTCCTCCACTGCATACTGCCAGCAACAAACATCATCCCCCATTGCCCTGCATTACGGGGAGTTTGGACTTGCATGGTGCAGAAACTCCCTAAATGTCCTGTGAGGAACTGGGTCGAGTAGAAATCCACCTCATCCTGGTGCTGCCAAGCCATGAATCAAGTGCTGGAATCAGCTGCCTGGTCTACTCCCCCTTCTGAGCTGCATCCCATCTTACGTGTTTTAATGTTACTGCAATGCGGGTAGGCATGTTACATATACTTTTAAAATATGTTTTTGTTTCTTTTTTGTCGAGTGCTCGACTGCATTCCACATTCCTTAGCCCTGTGAAGTAACAAAAAAATTGATTTCTGTTCTGATCTTTACATTTCCGAGGCTCTAGAGTCTGAAAAATGCCATTAGAGAAAATAGCCTGCATGTGTGTCTGTGAACGAAATTGAGAGACAACGACTGCACCAATTCTGCTCAAATTTGAAATTAGTACGGCCTGCAACTATCAGGAACAGTGATTTGATAAGGAAACAAGGAAACAGACCTGTTACAGGCACAATTTGATCACGTGGAGACAAGGGGCAGAACAGGCAGACTCAGCGTTCATCAGAGCAGTTCCAGTCAAAACGCTTGAAGTGGACAAATGGAATCTGCTGGAGGAGGGGGGGGGGTGAACTTGTGACTGCAGTCGAGGATGTCTTGCATCCGAATTCGCGTTGTGAGAACTGTTCTACTTAGCTATTTGCTCTGGACGTCTTCCGATTGACTTCTATCTCTCGCTTCTCATTCTATTCTTTGGACTGTACACTCCTTGGAACGCACCTGTCGAATATATCTGATTATTAAAAGAAGGATTTGTTATTGTGTTACGCCTGAAGCGCCCAACATGCACAGACAAGGGAGTTGGGGAGTGAGTACAATATCAACCGAATGCAATTGGAACGAAGAGTTTTATTCGCAATTACACTCTGAGAAGTTTTACCACCACAAACAGGGAACTGAGTGGGAGCACGTGACAGGGCGAAACCTTGATACGAGAACCGCTCACTTACGACTGATGACAGCGAATTGGAGCATTTGAGGTGCATAGTCAGCACAAATGCCCCGGACGAGCCTTCGCTAAATGGAAGAGTTTGGTTCGTCCCAGTGCACCCATTCTTAGCTGGACGAACTGGTTGTATGCTCACGACATATAGGCTCAGCTGTTTCTGCCTCTCTCCCGCCGGTCCCAGACTTTGCCCTATTTATTTACAGGCAGTGTCTTAAATAGCCCTCTGGCCTTCTGAAAGAGAAGGAGGTACTTGACATGAAGAGTAACGAAGCTTTGTCTGGCTCAAACTTGGCTTTTCAATTCCTCCAGACGGTCTTTCTTGTTGCAACGTAGTGGAACTGGCTAGTGTCTATGTGAGTGGTATTTGCTACAGAAATACCTAAGACGTGTGACTAATTGAACGCGTTTCTGAACTCTGAGGAAGAGTCACATGCTTTTAGTCCCTAGTTTACAGTCGCCATGCTTCCTCGATTAACAATACTCTTATCTGACCAACATGGACTTCTTTATCTATTCTACGGGAAAGCCCAATTTACATTACTTTTAGGCGTATATTAAAAAGTCTGATGTGTTGGGAACAATATGCGGCTAACTGCATCACTTCACTGGTTATCATCAGTACTACAATGCAAATAAATAGAACAAGAATATTCAAACAAAATACATTGCATATTTATAAGGCAGGAGCATGAGTTTTAATTGTAGAGGTAGTAAACAAGATGATATTCAGAAAGTGGAAGGGAATAATGGTAAGTGCGCGTAAGGGGGTGGGAGTGTACAAAATCAGCAAAAATGAAACGTCAAATCGTCCAGACACCTCCATTTGTCAGAATCGACTTTGAGCTGGCCACCCCCACGTTGGCGATGGGCTCAGAAGACAAGAGGTTAGCACGACCTCGTCGAATCATGGACGTCATTGCATGTTACAAACAATGTATCGGGATGTCAGATCATCAACTATAATTTTAGTTCTGGCGTGGAGTCACGATAAAAAAATATCTGGTGCGTAGCAACACACAACTTTCCGCCACCCCTTTAAGTTCGAACACCACCTACATAGGCGGGCGCTATATCTTCGTTCAACGCATTTCTACAGGAACATTTATGCATAACAAAATGTAGGGACTAGTTAGCTGAGAGTACTCCGAAAGTTTGATCGAAATCGTTAGAGCCGTTTTTGAGAAATTTGGAATACAGATACCCATTAATATTCTGACCAAACCTCGCTTTTCTGGAGTTAACTTATGGCTTATATCTCCGTTCATATATATACAGAAATAATAATTATGGAGAACGAGGAAATGTTATATGGGTGACTAAAAGAGCTACTTCATCAGGATTTATCACATCTGGTGAAAAAGGGTTACCCTGGAATTCCTACGGAAATGTTAAAAAAAGCGTTATTTTCAAGCACATTTTACTTTTTATCTCTGTTCAATGGACTATCACAGGAACATTTATTGAAAAGAATATGTAGGTATTAATCCATTTGAAAACATCCTGTGAGTTTGGTAAAAATCGTTAGAAGCTGTTTTGCCAAAAAGTGTAAAAAACTTATTTTTGCTTCACAGGGGCCCATATCTCCCGTTCTGCCGTATTTTCTTGGAGATATGTATGTGAGAAGAAAAGTTAGGGTATTGATTAGAGAAGATAATTTGGAAAGTTTAATTTAAAATCGTTAGAGCCGTTTTCGAGAAAAATGCGAAAAACCCTAGTTAGCATTTCCTGCTACCCGAAGAGAAGGAGAGTATAATAATCAGCCCAAAAAAAAAAGTTAGGTGGGTTTTCTTTGAATCTTTACATTTGGCAGACCCTACTGAGGTCTAAAACCTAATTTCGGAGAGAGGTCCGTGTGTATGTCTGTGTGTATGTCTGTGTATGTCTGTGTGTATGTCTGTGTGTATGTCTGTGTGTGTGTGTGTCTGGTAGTTCGATTTGCGGGAGAACAGCTGATCCGGATTCAGAGCTGGTTCTTTTTTGTTTTGTTCTGTTATTTTTGTGAGACACCAAAATAAGGTTATGGGACGATTTCATTACAGATGGGAAGGGGGGGATTGGGGGATCGAAAATGTACTAAAAACTAGGGTTTTTCGCATTTTCTCAAAAACAGCTCTAACGATTTTAGATTAAATCTTTCAAATTATCTCCTACCAATCAATGTCTAACTTTTTCTTCTCTACTCCATATCTCCATGAAAATACAGTGAACGGAGATATAGGCCTGTAAGTTAAAAATAGGTTTTTACGCTTTTTGGCAAAAACATGACTCCAAGCGATTTTCACCAAAACTCACAGGATGTTTTTAAATAGTTTATACTCTACATATTAAGAAACTCAATAAATATTTCCTCTGACACTCCATTGAACAGAGATAAAAGAAATGAAAATGTGTCGAAAATAACGTTTTTTCGAACATTTCCGTAAATTCCAAGGGCACTTCTGACCAGATGTGATAAATTCACAATGGAGTGTCTTTTAGTCACCCATACCAGCATTTTCATTCTCTATAATTATTTCTGTATATATATATTGAACGGAGATATAAATGAAGTTAACTCAGAAAAGGAGATTTGTCGAATATTGATTTATCGGAATTCCAATTTTCTCAAGCAGCTCTAACACGATTTCGATCAAACTTTCGGAGTACTTTCAACTAACGAGTCCCTACATTTAGTTCTGAATAAATGTTTCTGTAGAAATGCGTTGAACGAAGATATAAGCAACCCGCATATGTTAGTTGGTGTTCGAACTTAAAGGGGCGGCGAGAAAGGTTGTGTTGCTACGCACCAGATATTTGGCACGAGTATTTATTCCCCCACCCCCCTTCCCATCGACCGAAATCGTCTATATAACCTTATTTTGGTGTCTACATAAAAATAACGAACAAAACAAAAAGAACAACCAGTTTCAATCGGATCAGCCGTACTCCCGCAAATCGAACTACAGACACACACACATACATACACACATACACACACACACACACACACACGGACCACGCGCCGAAATTAGGTTTTTTAGACTCAGTAGGGTGTGAAACGTAAAGATCTGAAGAAAACCCAATTTTTTTTTTTGACCCGATTACTATACTTTCCTTCCCTTCGGGTAGCGGAAAGTAAAAAACACAATTTATTAAACGTCAAACGATCACTAGCGTGTCTCCTGAGCCCTCAAGACGCTTAATAAATAGAGCGAAACGTCAGTCAGAAGGCGTTTATTGTGACTGACTCAAGAATCCACACCAGTAAACTGTCTGTGTTCCACCTGTTGTCATTATGTTAGTTGTAACTGGTCTCTAGGAGTGTATTGAAAAATAATAAAAAATTATTAGGGAGGGAGACGTCATTTTGCTTATTCGATGTATTGTAGATACGTTTCTTCTAGATCATTCAAATTGTTGCAGGGTCGCAGTGATGGTCTGGGACTACCACGACCACACCAAAGGGAAATCGAACCTCGGCGGCTCAGCAGCTCTGAGTTCCTCTCTCCTCAAAAAAGCCGGCTACCACGTCCTCAACATCTCTTACAAAGACTACTACGCCCGAGAAAAGCTCACCGATCGAGTTTCGTATTTAGAGAAACAGCTGAAAGGGCTCGTTTCAAAGGAGTGATTTCCTTCAGAGTTTTGTCGCGCCTGCACCGTTCGGTTATTTATGTAGTTAATTACTGCCAGTAGTGTCAACAGTGTGACGTTTTTATTCGGTACGAAAAATAGTGTTCTTGTCAGCGCTGAGCTTTGAGTGAAATATGTGCAGCGACCCTCGAGTTCATGTTCATGTTCACGTGACGGCTGGTGTCGAATTTGGAAGAAAATATATTTGTAAATAACGTCAAAGGTGTCAGTTAATTTCAATGTGTTGAAGCGATCCTTAATACTATTACTCTCCAAGGTTGCTTTTTGTTTAAAGTCGAGAGGGAGTTGAGATCACAGGAAAGGTATGTTTCCTTATCATATGGGCTTCCTTAACAATCATAAGAGAGTTACGTCAGTCATGAGTCTTGGAGGTTCCAGTGGGGTTCCCTAACCTCAGATCTGTGGAAGTACGATAGGTTGTCACACAGCCAGTCTAGATAGCCCATGTGCTATCACAAGGTATGTCACTGGGGACTCTGTACCATCTTGGAGGGGTTCTTGATCTGGTTTCCCACCTGATCTAATTATATATTTGAGCGGTCAGTTTCAATGGTCAACCAAGTATGTTGTTTTTTTCATGAAACAATTATTAGCTTGCTGGACAATTTGGCTGCTTTTCCAACTATTGTGGCTCACTTGTAGGAACTGCAGTGGAGCAGCACTTGGTTTGTTGTTTCTTCACTACTGGAGGCACATCTGTCACAAGAAACCATTTTTGTCCATTGGAGCGATCTATAAGGAGTTTGGCCCAGAGGGTAGGAAGCTACCTTTTCACTCTCCACTTGTACATAATGGATTGGCGCCAGCAATCATTTGGAATGCTTGAGCGGATGTCTTGGTGATCTCTAGGTGTCGAGCCAGTGCCTTTTTGTGTGTTTGCTATTCCAGGCAATGGGGCAGTAGTCAATCACGCCTAACTAAATGGCCTAGTACATGAGGATTGTGTACCCACCATGATCATAATGCTCCATGATAACACATCGGCAACAGTCTCTTGGTAAGAGACTGGTAAAATGACAACCTGTCGTACCTCCACTAGTCTGGGCTCGATGAATGCTGAGCAAGTGACCATGCTGTCGACTGATATAACGCTCTCATGATGGTTAAGGAAACCGATGTCGTAACAATGATCGTGGAACGATCAGTTGAAGAAGCGGTTGAATTTTGGCGGCTTGTCGAGTGCTGCGACGACGCGGCGAGTCGTGCAAGCAGTTTATGGCGCGGGGACGTTGGAGGAAATATGGCGGGGGGATTGTGAGAAGGCGGACAGCTCCCCCCCCTCCACCACACCACCCACTCGCGGCTAACTATCGATGTTCTGCCGCGGCCTTCCCTCCACGCCGCTCCCCCACTCTACCTCCTTCAGCCCCGCAGCGGCAGGACTGCCTCTGTCATTAAATGGGAGGTCTCTCCGCGAGGCTGAGGAGCCGACGAGAAGACGAACGAGTGGGAGCGAGAGGAAGAGACGCGGTGGCTCAACGGGACGGAGAGAGAGAGAATGACGAGACGAAGGAGGACGGCGTTGGAAGCCTCTTGAAGGCAAAAACATGAAAACTGAACGAAAACTAAAATTATCTAGCAATTTGAGAGGGAGCTGTGGCGGGGGCCGGGGAAGAGGGGGGGAGATAAATGCCGGCACTTGACGTGGCGGTCGACTCAGTCGACGTCCGGTGTTCTGATCGAAGAGTCGCGGTCGTTTCGAATGAACCGTCGGGTTTCGAATACGAAAGGATTTCAATTGAGTGTCCTGTGCGATTTTGTTGTGATATGGAGGAGGCCAGGACGAAGGAGCCGACCAACAGGAGCCCGCATCACAACAACGTTAATGTAAGTCCCCCACCCCACCCCTCCTCATCGATACCCAACCTGACATCATCCCTCAACCCCCCTAAGGAGGAAGGAGGGTTGCCCTTTACGTGCTGTCCTTCTTAGACCCCCCTTCCCCTCCCTCCCGCCAACGTCAGTTCTGCAGCCGGCCTTCCCTTCATCCCCTTCCAATCCACAAATACGAAAGTACCATAAATTTAAAGGTGTCTAAACGCAGTTTTCTTTCTCGAGTGTCAACCAATGAAACGCTTAGTGCAAGAGCTGGTGTGTTCCCTTGCGTTTCGCCCAATTGCGGTGGACTGGATCTGTATTCGGCTTAAGACCTCTTTGATTATATCTCAAAGCGCCATCTGAGCCTCTTGACTATAGTTGTAAAGGGTTTTGATCGCTCCTCACTAACCCACGCTGTCCACTTATGAGTGTTTGTATCCGTTTAACGCGCGAATTGTACTGAACTAACACACAGTTCTTCATTCACATTCGAAGGTGTCTGTTGTCAGTCGAGGTGTGGCACACAGGAAACGAAACGAAGTTAGAACTATTCCGACTGTCAGCTAATCGTCAGCATTTCAGTAACTCAACTTAGTGGAAGTAACTATTAAGGGGGGGGGGTGCACGGCAAACAGTTTTACGTCTCCGCAGGGCATTAGGGTAAAGAGCTCTATCCCTGGATTTCCACTGAGGGGCCCTGCAGTGATTGAGGGGTCGCTAGAAGTAGGATATTTCCTATTCCCTGTTCTATTTGCCCCAGTACTGCTTCCGCCGACCACTAACCAGGAACTTTAATGTCATTCGACATGACGAGGTATTAGAGCAGATTCAAAACTTCTCGACTGTCATTGTTGTAAAGGACCCCCGACCCAATCTTCCAACTGCCAATAGCAAATACGAAATTTATCCGTTCAATGAGCGAATTCTAGTGAACTAACTCAACAGTTTCTCTCCATTCACATTCAAAGGTGTGCTGTCGTTGGAAGTGTGAAGCAGACTTTATCATTCAAAACTTTTCGCCACTGCCAGCTGGACAGCCTGGATCGGCTTCTGAGCTTGTTGACAGTTACTTTTGGATAAGTTTTAGGGGCCCTTGACCGTCATTCAAATACTACATTTTCACAAGTAAGGATCTTTTTTCTCGACTCAACGTCGCTACAGCCCTTTTGCTTGAGCGTTTGCCGAGTTACGGCAACAACAAACAACATCCTGGTAAAAGATCAGCTTCCAACAGAAATATCGGGCGCGTAGTGACACACAACTCCCCGTAAGTTCGAACTCCAGCGGGCGCTATATCTTCGTTCAACGCATTTGTACAGGGGCATTTATTCAGAATAAAATTTAGCTACTATTTAGTTGAGAGTCCTTCGTAAGTTTGATAGAAATCTTTAGAGTCATGTTTTAGAAAATTGGAAAACCGATAAATTAATATTCGACAAATCTCCTTTTCTGAGTTAACATCTCCGTTCAACAGATATATACAGAAATAATTATGACAACCGAAATGTGGGTATGGGTGGCTAGAAGACACTCTGTAAGATTGATCACATCTGGTGAAGCGGTTACCCCGGAATTTACGGAAATGTTCGAAAAAACATTATTTTCGACACACTTTGATTTTTATTTCCTTTCAATGAACTGTCAAATGAACATTTATTGGGAACAGTATATAGGTATTAAATATTCGAAAGCGTCCTGTGAGTTTGGTGAAAATGCTTGAAGCCGTTTCATAGGCCTATATCTCCGTTCACTGTGTTTTCATGGAGATTCATATAGAGGAGAAAAGTTTTGTACTAACTAGCAGATGATAATTTGGATATTTTTTCAAAATCGTTTAAGCCGTTTTTGAGAAAAATGCAAAAAACCTAGTTTTTGGTACATTTTCGTCCCCAATCCCCCTTTCCTATCGACCGAATTCGCCCATAACCTTATATTGGTGTCTACAAAACATAACGAACAAAACAAAAAAAGAACCAGCTCAATCGGTCTCCTGCAAGTTTAACTAGTCACACACACACGGACCACGCGCCGAAATTAGGTTTTTTAGATTCAGTAGGCCTCAAAACGTGAAGATCTCAAGCATCCTACAAGGCCGCATCAGGTTCATAACAAACGTTGAGGTTACCGTCTACAAATACAATTTTGAGAAAATGATTGAGTGAATTTTAACAAAAGGCTATTACTTCAAGTCGGTTGCACTTGGGGCGAAGAAACGACGTGTGACGCGTTGCACGGGATAATTGTGATTATTCAATTTTCTCCAAGTCCGCTCCTTTCCAGCTCAACGCAGCTTGTTAAATGACTAAGAAGCGGCTCAAAGCGTTTTCACGCCAAATTCCATTTCATACTAATCGGGTTAAGGTTCTCCAAGACACGGTACAGATAATCCGCAAGTTGCTATAAACGGTTTCCCGTTACTTTTTAAAAACTCAAACTCACCTTTTTCGTAAGCAAGTTCCCCCTAGTCAGTTTTCTTCAAGTCGAAGTCCACTTAATCTGCAATTGGATACATGAACAGCCAAATGGATCACGTAAAAGCTCTCATAGAAAAAGTGTTTAAATAGGAAATATTTGACTGTTGAATTTGGACAAGTTTAATTTAGAAATAATAAAAGTTATTATAACGGAATTGAACAGGAAAAAGTTGAAATGGACTTGAATGTAACGCTGTAGGAAGTAGAAAGGAAAGTTATGTAATCGGCTGAATGAAAAATTTGAGTTCTCTCCAGACCTTCAAGTTTTAAGGTCTGCTGAGTCCGAAAATTACTATTTGGAATAACTTTCCTTTCTACTTTGTAGAGCCAAGGAAAGTAAAAATGGTCTGCGTCTGTGAGTATCTGAAGAAAACGGCTGAACGAAATCAGCTCAAACTTGATATCTACATGCAGGTTACTATTGCACGCCAAAATAAGGGTATAAGCGAAATCCGCTCGAAACTAAGTATAGTGAGTTTTTTTTCAAAAACGGCCCCACCGATTTTGATTAAAATTGTTAGTTTGGATAGCTCCAAATAATACAGTAATTCCACGAAGTTCCCATCCGTGGCAAAATATGACCACATTTCGACGAAAATCGAGTTTAGAGAAGTTTTTCTTCTAACCTCCGCTCAAATGTTACTAGCATCTTCATAAAAAGGTATGTGGAAATCGAATAAAGAAGGAGCTACTCCAGAAATTCCGCAATTCCAACTACCATTTCTAAAAGTTCGTAACAGATTATTCCAAAACTATGAACACGATCCTTCTCACGAAACATCCCGTAAATGGTCAATTAAATCACCTGCGCACTGATTGCTCATTGAAAAACAGATTTGATTAGTAGCTCCAAGGAATGTTTTGTGATACGTCGCCCCTGATGGTTTTTTCACAATCATTTCCGTAACTATTCGTCGGGCAAAGATTTAAACCAAAATTGATCGAAAAGTGAGATTTATCGAACAATAAACGCTCGTTTTTCTGACGTTCTCAAAAACGGCTGTAAAAATGCCAATCGAACCTTCTGATTACCTTCAGTGATACCTACATTTTATTCTGCATACCGGAGTCCATAGAAATGCGTTGAGCGAAGTTTCCCACATTACTGGATTACTTGAGGTTAACAGAGTTACTTTAAAGAGGATCTATAAAATATTGCGTTTAAGACGAGGTTGAGTGAAAAGTAAGGAGTTTGTAAAGATAACATTGCGAGGGAGGCTACTGTTGTTGTTGTGTTTGTATGTCTTTTGTGTGTAAATGACTAGCGGAACACAAAATAGTGGCAGTTCCAATGGTCACTAACACGCATAAGACATATAGACACAGCAACAACAACATCCTTCCTCATAATGTTATCAATTTTTTTAACGGCAGATGAGAGTTTTACTTGCAAGAAATGCGATTTGATAAGTGATTGAAATCCACCTGCAAAATGATTGAATACGGCTTGACGTAGTTCGAGCTTGAGTAAGTTAAACTTGACTTTTAATAGAGGGTTCCTTGATGGAGATGCGGAGAACACAAAACGTCTGGTACGCGCGCATCACACATCTCCCCTCAGGACACGTACATTTGAGTTTGACCTCTCTTGTAACTACTTCAATACGTTTTTCACTCGCTTTGTGTGGACCTGTTAGAACACGGCGTTCTTTATAGCGAGAAACTGGTTCCCGTCTTCGAAAGAATTGTTGACCACTATGATAGTTTTGGATCGATTTAACTCATACCCTTACTTGGCGTCGTATTTTATTGTTTAGGCTGAATATCAAATTTGTGCTCATTTGTGAGCTTGTATTTATTTTATTGTTTTACTCCCTTATTTTCGAAGTAGATATTGCTAGTTTTCAAAAAACTAACAGCTTATATTCTATGTTTGAAAGTTCACGCTTTAAAATAAGTGCAGTTCGTATTGGAGACCATGCAAGTTGTTTTCTCTCAGCGGATTACATAACTTTCCAACTTCGTAGTTGTGTGGTAAGTAAAATACTACAAGCAGTAAGAGAGCCTTTTATATACTTCAATTAGTTACCAACGAAAGAAGAATTAATTTACGTACATACATGCTCGTATCGAAAAAATTTGAAGTATAAGATCAATATGAAACGGGATTTGGCGCAAGTTGTCCACAAAAATCCTCATATCAACTTTTTTGGCGCGATTTGTTCCTTGAAAATTAGCTAAAAGAAGGTCATTTGACTATCGGAACGTTCAATTAGTAGAGTAAAGTTGCTTTGCGTTATTGAAAGGTTTAACGTGTCTTGTTGAACCTAACTGGAAATTGGGGAACTGAACTCGCAGAAGGTTGTATTTGATTAAGTATTGGTTGACTTGAGGAAAGTTGGACGTTAGTTCGCAAATATTTCTGTAATGTAACTCAAAGTGAATGGGATCTCAGTACGAATTTTCAGGGGGTTGGACGAACCGTTTCAGGGCAAAAAATGCGGGTATAGGCAGTCGGAATACAGTACGTCTTTCTGATCAAATTTATTTACTGCAGAAACTTATAAAGCGTTAAAAAGAACGTTTTAGGCAAAGATGTTACTGAGAACGAAAACTGGGTACTGATTAGTGAAAGGTAGGCACTAAGTTTCATTGAAATGATTCCCGGGGTTTTCGAAAATTGCAAAAACCCTTCTTTTTGAAGTACATTTTGATCTCCCACCCATGAGAACATACGGGTCAGAATCTTATTTTTGTGCCTCTAAGAAATAAGGAACGTAACAAAAGAAGAATGAGCTGTTCTCCGTCCAATTGAATACACTTTTTTGTTGAAAAAGGTCACCACTAAGGGAACCGTGGCACCCAAAAATGAACTGAATAAATATAGATTGAAGAAATGGCCTAGACGTAGAAGGAAAGGGAGTAGGAAAAGAAACTGAGCAATCGGATGGTGATGCCTCATCAAATGCTTGTTAACGTACCCAGCCGACGCAAACATTCAGCACTTTTCTTGCTCCATACATCTACGTTATTTTCCTCCTCTCCACGAGCTTGTCACACCCTCACCACACAAAGATTAGCATGTCAAGTAAGCGCAACATTCAGGATCACTACTGACTGGGCGGATCAATAGTGGCAATGTCAGGTTTTAGTCCTTTTCCTCTCCTCCACTTCCCAGCACTCGGATGACATGATATCAGTAACCTGCTCGCAGACCACATCGTGACACTTGACGCACACAAACCGCCATCACGTTAGCTTTTTCCGATTCATGAAGCATTTTTGGCTATTTATTGCACTCTGCTCTCGATATCATCCCTCCAATGAAAATGTTATATCGCGACGCAGCTGTTTTAAACCCAGCTGTAGTTATTCGCTCAACGCATTTTATCGTTTTCTTTATGGCTGTTTTTGAGAACCGTTTTGGGTGTTTTGCTCACTACACCAACTTTGTTCATAAATGTGCTATGAAGTATAACCCCTAACATTAGCTGCTTTAGTTCCCCCGTCCTCTCACATTCCTGTGTTTTTGTACGCAGAAGAGTCGTTTGAAAACTACTGACACGATTCAGCCGAATACGTAACTTTCCTTCATATCTAGTAGGGCTAAGTACGGTAAACATAACGAAAAGACGAATAGAGATTCACGATATTCGCCTAACTTTTTGTGTGGCCTACCAAACTATGTACCGCAGCAGTCTCAAGAAAAACTGTCAACAAGAAATACACTCACCTTTTTCACCTCCGTCGAGTATTCCTGTTTTTAGCACGGATTCTCGAGTTTTTGTACGTATTATTTCAAATCAGAGAGTGAGTGGTGCTTCTTGGGAATGTCACTATCACTCACCTCGATTTATATTTTCGGAAGCTGAGCCATTACTTCTAAAAGTAATTAATAACGGAAGCAACGAAGCAAACGCAGAAAGGTTTTTTTGGCCAAATGCTGTTATCAAGTTGCCTCCTAATGAACTGTTGTTGTTGTTCGCCGCTCTCTTAGAGATGCAGAGAAGAGCTCGTTGAAAGAGACGGTTCTGTTCTCTTCAGAACGCTTAAGGTATGAAATAGAAGTAAATTTATTAGCTGATTACAAGTTTGTCTCGTTGAAGTTCAGCGGAGCGAGTCAATTACACGTAAGTAGCCGCAGTGGACGAGGCCGAGTTGACGTGAATCACTAAAATACGGAAACAGGTGTCTGGAGGGAACAAAAAAGTATGATAAGCTCCGCTCGTAAGTCGATTTCTAATTGGACCAAAACTCTCCCCACGTCACTCCAACACAAACTTTTTCTCCTAATAAATCAAGAAGAGGGCGCATGCGCGTAACTAACATCTCATTGTGTGGGTTTTATATGAACATTCAATTAATTAGACACTGCTCGAGGCAGAAGCAAATTTATGAGCGCCGCGGCGTCTGACGCGTAACAACGAGCGTTTCAGCGCTCAAACTGGACCCATTTTAATGCGCTTTGATGGCATCAAGTCACTTCGTTCGCTTCTTTTCTTCGGATTGGTTGTTTTAAGACCGAGAATTGTGTGTGGGGTTTTTAGTAATGGTCAAACTCATAAAAACATAGAAACTATTGAGGAGGTAGAATATCGCAACTGATTTGGAACGCTTGCTTCCGAATGGATGTTTGAATGCTGTTTGCACATTTCGTAAATTGGCCAGCAAATCTTCATACTCTGAAGATTTCGACGAGTGTCATAGTAGCCGTGGATGGTGCACACAACCCTCTGCTCCTTTGCTTGGACAGCGAAAAGACAGGCTGGAAAACATATAGATTGGTACGTAAAAGCCATGTACGGATGTATGCAACCGGACCTGACCTCAATAATGTTTGAGGAGATTGATACGCTCCGTGACTGGTGGTAGGAAAAGTTGAAATTCGCTGAGAAGTGTGGAATAAGTCTTATTCGCTAATGATTTGATTTAATGACGAAGTGGCTAGCAGCATTCAACTGCAGAAAGAGATGAGTCCGCTATCCTTTCGGTCTTTATTTATATGAAGGGCTTGAAACGCATTGGCATGATCGAGCAATGTCTGCGTAATGCCACGAATGCGTGAACACAGGTCATTAAATAGTGGTGCTTCGGGGGACACTCGCTGAGTCCAAATGATTACCGAGGAATCATTATTTTGTCAAAGGATTCGTATAATTTGCGACCCGAAAAATCCCAGTGACTCGAGAACCACCGGTATTTTCTGCCAACATTTTGTAGAGATATCAACCTGAAGCCACCACCTGTTTCCATGGAATGGATGATCTGCCACCTGTGGATGCCCCTGCGCTCTGGGTTCCATACCGTGAGAAGCGGAACCGTTTAAAATTAAATCGACCTCCTCTTTTTTTTCTTCTTCCCCTCGCCAAACCAATTTCCCTCCAATTTTCTTCTTTCGTGCGGTTTTTAGTTTGTTATAAAAACTACCTGCGGGCGACAGAGGGTGAATGGTATGGTGGGGGGGGGGGTACCCGAGGCATGCTTTTGTAAACTGGTTCAATATAGCCCGACCCAGGTACACAGCTCCAACACCCTGAGCGAAAGAAACTCGATCCAGATATCTTGTACAACTAACAGTATCGAAAGAGGGATGAATTAATAAATAACCGGTTTATTTACGAATCTCGGAGAAGCTAGTCACGTGCGACCATCTTACCAGTAACAAGAGTTACAAGTCATTTCTATTCTAAATATGCGAAACTAAAAAAACAAAATAAATGTAGGAGCGCTATCATAACTTCTAAACCATGCATGAAACGATATTCTGATCGTAAATGTCAAAAACCCTTCATTTGAAACAATTTTAAATGGGTATCAACTTCTTTTTACTCTCCTTAGCCCAACGGTGTAGGAAGGGTAAAATTTTTCTGCGATTTTTTCTCTCACTACCTCCCGCGTCACTCCAACCACACGTCAGTTGGACTCGTCCTGGTATTGCCTAGAGCATGTCAATTTTCGTTGTTCCGTCGTGGTCAGGTCATGTTTCATATCGTTTGCTAGTATTTTTCGATGCTAACTCGAATGGGATGGGTCTCTGTGCAATCGTCGCTATTTCTATTCTTCCACTTTACTTCTGCGTCAATAACCTTCTTTCCGTACCACATAGAATTTAAAAATGACATGAGCGAAGCATCACACAACTTCCCTCAGCCCCTGAAAAATCAGGCACACCGATGAGAACCAAATTTGATGTCTTTTTAGATGATAGTACTGCGTCATGTTGATCACAGTTTTAGTGTAAAAGACAAGTTTTTTATGCTTGAAGAACCTCAGTTTTTGCTTCATTTTCGTTAATAGCTCCGTTTGGCGGACGATTACTGAAAAAGTTGACTAGGCACCCACGTTTGTACAAATTCAGTTTGGATTTTACTGTGAAAAATTTGGAAACCGAAGTAACAGGGTTTTGAGACAGTGTTATCAACGTTCGAAGGTCAGTCGGAGTGATATTCTTGTGAAATAATATGTGCAGACATTGGCAGTACAGCATGATCAGAATTCTGAAGAAGGTTGAGAAACAATCTGTCTTTCTTCTTAGGGCTGTATTTCTGCTGACTGCGTCTCCACGGGATGTTCATTTACAACATGTTACGTTGGTTACTTGAAAATATCTTGTCAGCCAAATAAAATGGTTGCAGCGTTCTAGAATAATGTGGAACACCCTAGTTCCCCTCCCCCCTGACTCACACGTAAGTACCACATATTTTCTTTAGAGGGGAAAATGAGAGCACCATATGTTATCAACGATTTCGAAGAAAATATTATCAGCGCAGTTTATTCTTGTAAATCCCACTCATATAACACTAGCACTGTTAGTACAATTTGCTATAAGATAGAGCTGAATAACGCTAAGATACTTAGGAGCAACTCCTGAATTCCCGAATTCGAACCCCCACCGTGTCACCGTTTCTCACAGGTTTTACCCGATTATTCCAAAATAGTAAACACAAACCGGCTAAGAAATAAATCAACTTCATAATCTCATACATCATTATTTATTTATGATAACTGTTTCATAAGTAGAAGCAACTCCATAAGTTCCGAAACATTACGCGCTACCAGTTTTTATGTAGAACCTTGAGCTAAGTTCCACCAAGTTCTACAAATTGTGTGGAAAACAGCCTGAATTAGTCGCTACAGTGAATATCGCTGAATGCACGAGATGCCGAGGAAAGTTGTGTGGTTAGTTGTATAGTTTCATCAGGTCATTGATGTTGCACGCTGTTGAAAGAGCGCTCGGGAAATTTGTGGCATACCTGCTCTTTGTACTTGGATTTGGATGAGGTTTGTGAGGTTCGATTGATTGCAAACGAAATAGCGCAACTTTATGGGCGGCAGTGTTGAGTGAAATTCTTTTGTACATGGCGGCGTATGGTACGTGTGTTGTGGTGTTTTCATGAGGGACGAGGAGATCCCGGATGCCCCTACTAAGGCAACAAAATGCTTTATTCTAGCAAGTTTAATGGAATTCAGATTCGAGAGAAGCACGTTGTTGCCGCGTTATAAGGCGACCCCAGATCTCGCTGAGGGCAGCAACGTCGGCGTCACGTTCTACTTTAATTAATCGATTTAAGGGCTCAGGAGGTTCACGCGGAATATTAATTGGCTTCCAAAGTGGAGTCGTAAAGAATATTTCGGGGAGGCTTCGTGAAGACTAGGAAAAATCAATTTAATTTCCTCGAGCGGTAATGGAATCATGAGGGCACGGCTCCGATAGGGGGAGATGTTGGATGTTGATCTATCAGGTGAAAACTAATCAGTAGAGGGTTCAGGCTGGGGATAGGACTCGGAGTGGAGCTGTGGCTGAGACTGGGGCTGGGGCTGGGGCTAAGACTCGGGATGAGGGCCTTTGAACGGGTTTGACTGGTGCGGCCGTTCTCGTGACTCCCACAATCTTCTTAGCTCGAGTTTAATTAAATTTATAAATATTCATAGAGGGCGTTGTCACGAACCGGCACATCCCCCTCGGCCCCCTCCATACCATCAGTCCACGTCGTCGTCCCTCAGCCAGCTTTCTTCCTTTTCTCGAGGAAACCCGTCGTTCGGTTTCTTAGAAATATTTCCAAACTTTTCTGTTGAAGTCGAGTCCGTGGGAGTCTCCCGGATGAATCGCAATGCTATACAACTGACGCGTTCAACAGCGTCGAGCACATGTGTGCGACATTCAATTAATATGATCCACAAAGAGGTTATATCAGTCGATCTTTATAACCGTGTATGTGTCGTGTTTTCATACCACGCACAGCCCGTCACATTCGTTCAGCCAACCGAGATGGGACGGCACCTAAATGAACGCCTCGAGCTGCGCATGGTAGCGATTATGTGGCAGCATCATGTGACAGGAACATAAACTTTATTTGGCGTATAACCTCTTCTCTTCCCACAGCAACACAACGGAAGTGTTTACGTGTTGCCACACCTTGCGTGCTTGTAACACGTGTACACTCGGGGATACACGTAACGTCAATTTTGTGCATAATCTCTGGTTAACTACCCGATCTAATTATATATTTTCGTGGAAACTGTCAAAATGGGCTTAGCGATGGCCACTTCTTTGTGCCATAACCTGCTTCGCCAATAATGCGAAACGGCTTATGGTTTGCTTGTTTCTAAGCGATCGGGGCTGACAGGTTTGTCTCCACATCATACAAACGTCATTCGCTACTGTGGAGCAGAATGTGGTTCCTCGCTTCCTTAAGTCTGGAGGTACACGACGTACAGTATGGGAATTCTTTCATAGAAATGATGTGAAGCCGCGTCTTATTCTTCAAGGAACTGGCTCGCCCAATGATCCGGCTCTATTCGTCCCATGATGGGTGGGTAGGAGTTCCTTTTTCACTCTCCACTTCTCCACCAGTCATTTCTGCATGTAAGTGGCCCACAATCACTTGTAGTACGTCGATGGGCGCTGTCTTGTTGAACTTGGTAATCCTCGGTCTTGCTGGGACAGGATTACCAATTTCATTCGATTGGCTTTGAGTTTACAAACTTGACGAAACGAAGAGTATGTTATGAACATGAGGAGTAACCTCTACGAATATTCTCTCGCTTACGTGACCGTAAAGCACGTCGTATAAAGAGCGAAAGCACCAAAAAATAAACGCCGTTGAAAAATGAGAACGTAGCAGATTTTTCATTCTCGGAAAGAATTTCCAGTTAACACGAATGCTTCGATGAAGTATTTAAATAAAGGCATCTCAATGTAAATCCATTCGTTGAACTCAGCCGATCCAGGAGCAGTGGGACACGGGGAGAAAAGTGCAGGAAAAAGTACAGCGCGCTTCATCAAGAACTCATGTGTCAATTAGGTCACCAAGGAAGTTTAGAAAAATTATCAGGCAGTATGACACGGTTTAACAGTTGTGAGGTGCGCGTTTCGAATTAAATATCGAATGCTTATTTGTTGGGAATTCAAATTTCTACGGTACTTTCTTGGTGTAGCACGGTAAATCCAGGGTGCCGACCGAAGAGCATTCATCAATTGGTTAGAGGGTGACGCGAGTGATGACTCAGCCGCGGTGGAAGCAAGAAAGTGAGCTCACGACCACGACGTCTGGTCCTCCGGCGGATCCTCAGCCCACGTGAAGGCATCTTGTGTTACCACACTCCATTCCAACCTCAACTTTTTCCCGTCCATCTCGTCTCATCTCGGCACCCCCCCCCCGTTCACCCCTCGTCACCATTTTGTTTGAGTTGATTGTAATGGCGTTTTAATAAGCCGTCCCTCCGGCAGTTCTTGGCCGCAACTCGCATCCTCGTTCAGGGGCCCGACTCAACTCTCGAAATCCGCTCAGTTCGAAAACGCCTTTTTTACTTTCAAGGGACGTGAAACGATATGCAAATTGGTGTCGTTTTGGTATCGAAATGCTCTTATTTGCTTCACAAATTGAGGGCCCGATATCGCGGAGCAACGAACTGCGTTAATATTCAAAATCCAACCCCCAGTCGGCTTTGACCACTGAACTTCTCAGACAATTTACATCTCCTCTCTCCCCTCCACCTCCAGTCTCACCAATCGGCATTCGCCTTAATTTTTTTTCCCCTCCGGATTTTCCAGTTCTTACAATCCAAAAAGGCCCCCGGAGCTACGGAAACCAACTCGTCAATTGGTCAGATCGAATTCCGAAGGGCAGTGGATTTGATGCGAGACACAGAAGCTGCTCTTCGGGAGGCCATTATCATTTGCATGATGAGGGGAGGCGTCGTTTAAAAGCGATCCGAGTCGACCAATTACCCGGTTAATGGGCTCGTCAGTCGTGAAACACGAGACGGAAAGTCGAGGATCCACGTTTGTTACGGGACTCACTTTTTAATTCAATTTTATTGAGCCAGATTTCTTTTAATAGCTGTACATTGAGGTGAAGCGTCTTCTGAGGAGTGAGGTTGAATAATGGATGACTTCGGGACCGAGAGTTGATGCGACGGTTTAGCTATTTAGCCGTCCACTTTTCTGGACAAACAGAATAAAGGCTGATTGGTGGGTTTTGGCTAAGTGTTGGTTTTCTTCCTTCATGTAGAATTTAGGCAGTTTGAAGTACAACGGTGACTAGAGACTTTGGCAAGGACAGGAATTGGGCTGCGGAATCGTTCATTTTATCAAATCAGAGGTGGATTAGTTATTTTGATCCCCACCCCCCACCCCATAACCTGTTCATCACCAAATTGATCCTACTAAGTACAACACAATTATAACCAAGGAATCGTAAAAAAGGCTCATTTTAATTTTTTTTACATTTATAGATATCTGCCTGGTTGTTAGGGGCAATAGATTCCCTTCAAGAGAAGATTTAAACGCATTAACTTCAAAGAATTCAGGATATTTACAAAAATAATAATTTAAGAAAAATAAATTTGCCTTCCATACACGCTATAGTTCATCCAGTTGGTACAAAGTATTGCGGTTTGTCGGTGGCAGTACATTTTATATCCCACTTGTGGATTAAAAAAGCGCTGTTCTGACGATTCCTAGTATACTGTAAGTCCCAAACGAGCTTATTCTTCTAGATTACTGTCCAATAACAGTCCTTGAAGGCTCTTGAAAAGGACGTATTATCGAAAAACTTGCTAGGAAAACATTAGAAGCCTTTTAGAATGTAGAAAATGGAAGAATACTGCTGGTTGTATCGATTAGGCGAGGAACATGAAAAGAGAATGGCAGTTGTGCTGGTGTTTTGAGGTAATCGCGGCTAACTGCATCGCTGATTGATGTTTTGAGCGCTTCACATGAACACGAATGTTCATCTTATACAGAAACGTATAAAAGAGGAATTTCTACTGAAAATATGTTTTATACGCACGTGGGCAAAAGTTTGACTGCTAACTAACCGTGGATGTCGTTGGTCCTACCACGAGTACCTAAATACAGCCAATTACCAAATTACAAACAGCGAGTGTTTATTTAAAGAAGCACGGGCGAATCCAGTAATACAATAATAATATTGAACGATGACAGTGAATGAGAAAGCCGTTGTTCCAGCTAAATGACCATTTTCGGGGGTGGTTCTGTCCAATTGTTGAAGTGCAGTGCGTTGGCGAGAAGGATAGAAGGATGGAGCAAATAGAAATCTTTAACGTGTTTGTAACGCGGGCGTAGCAAAACTGATATCTGCGACAAGAGTAGAGCAGTCAATGTCACCATTGACCAACTGAAATAGATACGATATGTCACGAATCCCAAGTCGTTGTGCAGAGTGGGGAGGTGATAGCAGTCCAGCAGCGGAGACGTTAGGGAGGACCCGCTCAATCCGCTAAACTGACGATAAGTGATTGATCGACCATGTTGCCAGCCGAGAGATTTATACTTTCGAAGGCCTTGGAGAAATCTGGCAAAATCGCGTCGACTCGACCTTTATCGAAAAAACAACGGCGAACTGGAGGGCCACCGAGCAAGTTGCACTTGACCTAACTTTAAAATATTTTCATAATTTAGGTTGTTTTAGGTTCTTTAGTTCTATAAATTTCCTATGCATTTGTTGCACAATTAAGGTCGTGGAATAAGGAGGGACAGACT
Source organism: Pachypeltis micranthus (assembly GCA_020466155.1). NCBI lineage: Eukaryota > Metazoa > Arthropoda > Insecta > Hemiptera > Miridae > Pachypeltis > Pachypeltis micranthus. The sequence goes on from CM035769.1 coordinate 51,189,136, forward strand.
AATAAATTCCGGAACGTCAAGCACCGCTCGTTTCCTTGTGGAACGTTAAACTCCACCACGTCCATATAAACTGAGTGGAAAACGTGTTGGACTAGTTACTCGAGCGATGCGAATTGCTGAATGCATCTACGGCTGAGGAACGTTGAACAAAGAGTCCATGTCCACGATGGAGGTGGCGTTCAGTGGCGCTCAAAGGCACTACCGTCGCCGTTGGCCTAATTACGGGCAATCAGCAAGACCACTTGGGTTGTGTGCTACCGTGACACTATCCTCATGACAGGCCATCGGCAACTGCTGTCAATCAAAGGAGAGGATAGGCCCAATACCAGAGAGCCACTTTCCTGTGGTTCACCAAGGCCTACAAGACAGCATCCCCGGCAGCACTCCAAGTTATCACTGGTCAGTTATACGTTGACTTTTTCATTCAGTGCGTGGTGAACATGTGAGAAGTGAATACGGAACTTCCCTGCTCGGGGCTGAACTCTGTATAGACCACTTTGCCGAACTAAAACTTGCTGCACTAGATAAATCGCAAGCGAGATGAGAATCCTCTTCATAGGGATTCAGTTTTTATCCCGACATCCGCTAACACCTTAGGAGGAAGTGTGTTAAGCCAGGCCAGAGGACGAGACAATTCCTTGTGGTACAAGGAGACTTCAATGCATGGCTCCACTTCTTTTATTTCAAGAAACCGCGTGCTGCTCCACTGTCTTTCTCACAGTGGTGAGCGACGGTTCATAGAAGGGCAGCCAAACCTTCCAGCGTTGAGTACTATGCAAGCTTATAACCGTCTCGCCGAGTTTACGAAGAAGGTTATGACAATGAAACGTGGTCGCAATTGATCTCTCCCTTTGAGACTTGCCACCCAAGTAAATAGTTAGGTCAGGTATGAAACCAGATTAACGACTCCCCATATGGTACGGATTACGGATTTCCCAGTGTCGTAACAGCACTTTACCAGGAGCCTGGCTGTATGGGAAGTATCGCCACAGGTCTCGTGCACTCGCGATCGTAGCGAGACTGCAACCTCCACGACTCTCTCATGAGGGTTAAGAAATAGTCGTTTTGATAACGGAACAGAAATGTGGCCAGATAACAACGCGTGACAGATTTCCTTTCTGTGTGCGGCGCTATTGCGATGAATGAAGAGTTAAATTGTGAGCAAATAGCGAATGATTGGTTATGGGACACTCACATCCATCTGTCTCTACACTTGGTAATTAAGGCAGAACATGAGATTCGTATGTTTTGCAGTGATCTGCACGAAAACTAAAGGAACTAGCAGCTAGTGCACAGGTTTTTGAGGGGTTTACTCTTCATCGGGATTTTGACCGTGGTGCTACTTGTGGAAGTCTGGTCAGTGGGTGTGCAGCTTCTTCGTATGTTGCCAGGTAAGCTATTCAAGAGGAGGGCAGAATTATCGTGCCTGAACGCCAAGCCGTTTCATTCGGGACGGAGTGAGGCGTGCTCACTATGTAATCGCCATAAGTGGCAGGACGGTCTCTTTCTTTGCTCGTGCCCAATTGTGTGGAGTACAGATGGGCTACCTTCTAGCGAATTCTCAAAGACTTCATCCTACACTTCTTGCGCCTCCAGTGCGGAGGAAACAAGAAACCACGACCTGCTCCACTGCAGTTCCTACAACAGTGAGCGATGGTTGTTGGAAGAGCAGGCAATCAGTGGCTGTTACAATGCAAGCCTATAACCGTTTCGTCCAGTTGGCGAAAAAGGTCATAGCAAAGAAACGTGGTCACAGTTGATCTGTCCCTTTGAAACTTGCTAACCAAGTAGATAGTTAGATCAGGCGGGAATCAAAATTAAAAACTCCTCTCAGATGGTGTGGGATTCCCCAGGTGGTCAGACGTGGCATAATATGGGCAACAGTTCTCCATCAGGAGAATGGCAAAATAGCTGCCGTACCTCTGCACGTCTGGCTTCGGTGGATCTTGAGCTTCTTGCATGACAGCAAAACTGCAACCTCTGTGGCAGTAGGTTTAGGAACAGTTATTTGATAAAGAATCAGCCCTGTTGCCTTCAAGACGAGAGTTTCGATTACGCGGCCACTTGGTTCTCTGAATACGTGAACAGGTAGTCAGAAGAGCTGTGAGTACCAAGACACGTGATAGATGAGTGTCAATCGCAAGAACTGAGAGACAATTGAGTTTGGAAAGAGCTGTGTGTTGAAGAGAAGTAAATTGAGGGGTGGGAAGAGGATACCTTGGAAAGTCCAGAAAGGGTAAAACCGGCTGTCAGTTTAGGAAATAATTGAACAGGCAGGCTGAACTTTCCCGCATGTACAGACAAAAGGCTTTCAGGTCAGGAAGGATTGAACTCAATATTTAGACGAGGGCCTCAAACAGGGACTTCCTGTTAGGGGCAAGTGTGGCAAGTTCTGAGCTCAAAACCCCAACCAATTTGGCCTGCGAGTATTGATGGAATGCAGAATCCTTTAAGCCTTTGCTCCGGCATACCAACCAAGCTGTAGAGTTTACTTTTATTTTAAAGATGTATCAATTCATTATTTTCTAGTTTACGTAAAACCAACCATTTATTTATTTATACATATGTATAAATATGTATATGTATATCCGTGTAACTACTTATTAAAACGTTTGATTGATTTCGAATTTGGAGGCGTCTCATAGCCAATCCGAAGATTTTATTTGCAATTTAAAGTTTCGTGCATTCAAATAGTAAATGCCGCTGCTCGCCTGCTTGACTGTCAGCGTAGCCCCGTTAGCCTTCCTGCCTGCACGCCTCGCCTATTTTTACATTTTCATAAGCCCCTCGCTAATAACATAACTAGGAAACGTACGTAAATATAAATAGGAGACGCAGAAAATATCGTAGGGGAGATGGGAAGGATAATTACGATGGCGTGGCGCTCGGCTCTCACGCAGCCCTTTATCCGCCCTTCGCTTTATCGCGGCTTTTAATTGCTCCTTATTTATAAGGCTGTCGTTCCTCCGCAGCAACCGATGGCCCCGACAGCTCCAAAATTACTGGAAACCCCCCTCCACCTTCTCCTCCACCATTGTCAAGTATATCAATTGATCTGTCTAATATCCTTCGGGTTTTTACGTGGCACTTGATATTTATCAGATTCTAACCGCACAGGATATTGTCGTATGGTCCAGACGTTGTTACAAGTAATATTTGCTTCCGTCATCAAGCGTATCAATTTTCGATGTATCTAGTAACGGAATACAGATTCGAATCATTCATTCTTAGGGGTACTATTCTAGTAGATTTCAGTGGAACGTTGAATTAAATTACCTGCTAAACATTGGAGAAACTCATTTGCACGAACTCATTTTCCCAAATAGTGTTTTTGGGATTCGGAAGCCCTTGAAATCTTCACGGATCCTGTGACCCGTTTAGATATTAACGTTTTGAGGCCTGCAGAATCCAAAAAACCTAATTGTGTGCGCATGCAGTAACGATACGAAACATGACCTGACTACAACGGAACGACATATTCTAGGCGCCTGTAGGCAATTGGCACGATGTAACAGGTCGAAGTGACGGGTGGTTGGACTGAGACGAGGAGAGCAAACGACCAAACGATTACTTTCTCTGTATCGTACTGTGCATTCTTTCAATTAGCAGACTTTGGCTCACTATTATTACTGTGATTTCACTGTTTTCAATCTGGACTCAGTCGTACACCTCTGAGACTCGTTCCATTCGACCCAGCATCTAAAAATACCCACACAATGATACAAAATACGGCTTAATTTCTAGAAAACTACCAAAATTGCATTTTTGTTTGGTGTGCGACTGAAAACGTATGTTAGGTGTATTATTTACAGTGTAAACAAATATCTGGTGCGTTGCAACACACAACTTTCCTTAGCTCTACGTCAATTCACTTTGTACATGGCTAATTCTATTTAATCGATTCATATATCACTCAGTTTCTTTGAACTTGGTCAAACAACACTTCACACCAGCAGGAAGCGGTAGCGCCTAATGTTCTGGAATTTATTGTGCTCTCGTACTCATTCCCGGACGATTATTGAGCAACTGGTACACAGATAATTAATGAGGCTGTAAATACGAATTTTTTGAAGAAGGATAGTAATAACTTTTGCAGAGTTATTGGGTAATAACTGTTAGAACTGGTAGTAAGCGAAACAGCGGTAGTTGAAATTCAGGAATTTCGGGAGTGAGCCCCATGTACCTCATAAGCGGTTTTAACACCTCATCCTCTGGGTATTGAATTGGACTACAATACCGATTTTCTTTAACATTCTATCAACATTCCAGCGGAGTTTATAAGAAAAAAACCGCGCTAAAAACGCTTTTCGTCGAAAATGTTGATAATTTATTGTGCCGCTCTCTTCATTTTCCTACGAATGGGAATTTTATGGTATAATTGCCTTATCAAAAGATATCAATATAAAAATTTAATCAAAATCGTTAGAGCCGTTTTGGAGAAAAAAATTTGGTGTTTTATCACTATCCTAACTATAGTTTATTTCCGGTGGATTTTGTTTATACCCTTATTTGTGCGTCTCATAGTAACCTGTAGGCTGGAGATCAAATTTGAGGTGATTTGGCTCGGTCGTTTTCTCTAAAAACCACTCTAAATTCGATTACGTCGAAAGTTTTGGTAATTTATTGTACTGCTCTCGTAATTTTCCCATAGATGGGAATTTTATGGTGTAGTTACCTTATTGGTAGCTATCAATATAAAAAATTTAATCAAAATCGTTAGAGCCGTTTTTGAGAAAAAAAATATTTGGTGTTTTGATCACTATGATAACTATAGTCAACTTTCGGTGGATTTTGCTCATACCCTTATTTTGGCGTTTCATTGTGACCAGCGGGCGAGATATGAAGTTTGAGCTGATTTGATACGGTGGTTTTCTCTAAAAATCGTTCACAGACACACTTTAGTGACACACACACAGACCATTTTCCCAAATAGTGTTTTTCCGACTCAGGAGGGTCTGAAACGTAAAGATCTGAAGAAACCTCAAAATTTTTTTGTCAGCCTATTACATAACTTTCCTTTCTACTTCGTAGAGCCAAGGAAAGTAAAAAGGCCCAACCCCATTGGTTCAGCTGCTCTCCCGCGAATCGAACTGCAGATGCTTCAGTGAGCTTTGTAATGCTCACTGTGAGTGGGGTAGTGGCACCCAAAAAGGAAATTAAATAAATAATAGCGAAGGAAACGGCATCTCCTTGGCATTTTCATGCACGGTGCATTACAACTGGACACGGTCAATGCTCCAACCCTGATGTAACCTGCCTCCACTACACAAGCTTCCAACGCCACCATAGGACAATCCGTCCTGCCATATTTGCGCCTCTTGGCTTGCCTTGATACTACCCGGGCATCCAGGACTGGTACGGACGATGTCAGACTTCAGTCCTTGTCCAGAGACACAACCCGGTAGTGTGGCTCTCACTCCACTTCCCAGCCCTCAGATGGCAATGAATTGCAGACCAGGTCGTGGTGTGTCCTCTCCCCCCCCCCCCTACAATTTGCCAGAGCACCAGTTAGCCACCTTAGAGGGAAACCAGGACCCCCTGACAACAAGTCCACTAATAAGGGTCCTGCACTCCTCTAGGGTTTAACGTTGATCACGTCGAGGTGGTTGGTGATGGCTAGTGCCGGCTGGTCTAACCACGACACGGATGCACCCGACAAACGGACCACGCGACGAAATTAGGTTTTTCGGATGCAGCAGGTCTCGAAACGTAAAGACCTGGAGAAAAATCAACATTTTTACTTTCCTTGGCTCTACAAAGTAGAAAGGAAAGTTATGTAATCGGCTGAAAGAAGAATTTTGAGTTTTCTTCAGATCTCTACGTTTCAGACCCTCCTGAGTCCGAAAAACACTATTTGGGAAAATGGTCTGTGTGTGTATGTGTGTCTTTGAACGATTTTTAGAGAAAACCACCGCTTCGAATCGGCTCAAACTTGATATCTCGCTCGCAGGTTACCATGGGACGCCAAAATAAGGGTATGAACAAATCTACCGAAATTTAACTATAGTTATCATAATGATCAAAACACCAAATATTTTTTTCTCAAAAACGGCTCTAACGATTTTGATTAAATTTTTAATATTGATAGCTCTCAATAAGGCAATTCTACCATAAAAGTCCCATTTATGGGAAAAAGACGGGAGCAGCACAATAAATTACCAAAACTTTCGACGAAATCGATTTTAGCGCGGTTTTTAGAGAAAACAACCGTACCAAATCAGCTGAAACTTGATGCCTAGCCTACAGGTTACCATGGGACGCAAAAATAAGGGTATGGGTGATAAATGAATAGATTAAACAGAATTAGCCATGTAAAAAGTGAATTGACGTAGAGCTAAGGAAAGTTGTGTGTTGCAACGCACCAGATATTTTCTACATCGACTCTTTGGGTAGCGGGAAGTAAACTTATATATTGGATTAGTAGGGTTGAGGAAAGTAGCGTAATTCGTCGCACTACCAATTGTTGTATAATTTGATTCGCCCAGCTTTGAATAAACAAATTTATTCGGCGTGGCAGCAGTAACTCCTGGTCGTCAATGAATTGAGAGCCGTGTCGATTAGAAAGTAATCGGACGTGCAGCTTTCATCAAGAGGTAGGAAAACGCTTCGTAATTATTTATTGAGCTGCCGTTTAATCGTTGTTCGTTGCAAGGTTCCGCTTGAAGAAACTTCAAGAATCAACGCGCACTGTAAGCACGTTCGGTCCCGTCGTATATATTTAGGCTCTTGCCTGTTTTACATAAATAAATATGCGTTAGCGTGCGGTGTGTCTCGGAGACTGCGCAGAATTGTGTTGTCAAACAACGAGAGAGAGGAGAAACTGGATCGAAAACTCGGTCGAATGTACCGGGCAATAAATCGTGTACAAACAACATCCATCCAGCGATTATCGAAGTATTTGACGCGTCGCGTCGCTCTTCCGCTGCCCCCAGCGCCCGGCGTCTGATTTACGACGTCCCGCACGTCCCGCGTATTTACATAATTGTCGTTTATTTAACGGGATTATTGTAATTATTTCTTTCCCGCTCATTAAAAACGGATAAATAAATTAAAAAGTCTATTCGTTTGTCGGAAGATGGCCGGACACCGCCGCCTCACGGCGTGAAATGTGAAAATCCTTTGGTGCGCATTCTCCCCACACTTCGGAAGCCAACACTATTGTTATGTCTCTTATTATTGAAAAGCAGAGAGAAGGAAAGAGAAGCGCTCAGATCAATTGATCGTTATAACGTTTTATATTTGATAACTTGCGTTGCGCTGTACGTCGTTATTGGAGGTACGATATTCTCCCCCACTAATTGATAGTCACGATCTAAAAGAAACTCAATTTCAAATTATACAAACCTGTACCTTGCTGGAAGGCGCCTTTCATAGCCCATTGGTGGGAGAACACGATGTTGTGACGTCGCAGGAACTGGTGGCCGAGATGTTGTGGAGTGAGGGAGTGAGGAGTTGGTGGAAAGTACTTCTGTAGGCGTCATCTGGCCGTCTGTAGAGGAAAACCGTGGAACCTCAAATGACTCAATATGTCCGAACTTGACTGAATCTTAGGTTGGTCAATGTGATGCTTCAGGGTCCTTCCAGATCCATCTAGTCGTACTAGGTACAGTGGCGCTCAGTAACGTTGATCCAACGTTTTCTGGAAATCACCAAACTTCCATGTACTCTCTTCCCTTTATTGAAGGCTCTTGTAGAGGAATGCATGATTTGAGCGGGCTGGTGCTCGTCAGGCAAGTCTAGTGCGGAATTTCCTCTTCAAATAGAGGTCATCAGGCGATGCTCTATCAGCAAGAGGGGTTGCTTGAAACCAAATTTGCCTCAGTTTTGACGTTAAAATGCCAACGTCCTGCGAACCGCCGTCTTAAGATATTTGTACAAAGTTGTAGTTCTCCATAATGCCACAAAAACTGCCAAACACTTCTATGAGTCTGGTCGGATTGGTGATCATTATTATCATCCAAGCGGAGCTAAGGTCGTTCTTCTGCTCGGCTTCCAACAGTTTCAAGAAAGTTACCCACGTTACGAGTTTGAAAATGTTAAGAAAGCCACTGACTCAGGCAAAAATTACAGCGATCCCGAGCTCCTATCCAATGCTCAACTTTCGTCAGATTATGAATCTTCGTCTGTGACCACCAGACTACAATCACTGGGGTGCCTACATTGGGAGTCAGGCGGTACACCAATGAATTGAAATGGTATTAACTGGGCTGGCTAGAGCCAGAATAAGGAATTCTTCGGTTCTTTTGTGTGTATGGGTGTATGGGCATGGGTATGTGCATTAGTTTCTACAAATAATTAAAAGCAGAGGTGAATACGGTTTAGAGATTCACTTTCCTATTTCGTGCTTGAATCTTGCGTTTCTGCGATGACTGGCTCTTCATGCTGCGAGGGAGTCAGGTTGCCCACTCGTCCCCTGGCAGGGGCAAACACCTATAAGAGGGATTACGTTCCAGAATTGTGGTGGGCCTTCTGGTGTCGGATTTTCGTATTTTGTTCTTGTAAATTTTGTTGGAAATGAACTGTTAAAAAAACAAAAAACCCTGCAAATGATTACACAATGGTTCTCATGAACAGCTTGACCTAGTATTACTGCTCCGAGACCCATTCAGCATCGAATACTGGTAAACCATACGAAACATGACCTGACTACAATGGAACTATGGAAACTAAATATTCCCCCGGCGCCAGGCTCTCGTAAACGTCTGTAGGCATTTATGATCCGATGGAGGGGTGTCGCAAAAAGAGTCGGGGAAATTGGGACAGGGGCTTCCAGCGAACCCTCGCTCGGCAATTGGCAGGACTTTGCGAGTCCAAAGGGCGTTGCGAGTCGAGCGGACCTTGAAAACGATACAAAACACGGCTTAGTTGCGATTATACTGCGTTTCGTTAATTTTTTTAACCATTTTTTGTCCATTACAACCATGGGCTTCGTCCGATCGGATTCCCGAGATGGCGGGCAAAGCTAAATACCAAATGGGATTTTTGTGCAAAAGAACGAGTTTTTTAGACCACGTTAAAGGCACGAAACGGGCCGGACAGTGGAGAGGTGACGGGGGACAGGGGACGGCGGACGGACATTGCAGATTTGGAATCCTCATGTCTTGAAACGTTAAGTACCAAATTTTGAGGGGGGCCGACCGAAAACATTGGGTTATTATTCAGAGTGAATAATAAACCAAAACGATTGCCTTGTACCTTGTGTGATATAATATTTCCTGGGTCGATTACAATAATAGGCCACTTCTTTGAATGTTAGGTGAAGCATTGAACGCAAAGTCCGTGTTGCTCAGTAGCCTCGACAAGATTCAATCACCCCCTCCTCAGCTGCTTCATCTTCTGACTTCAACTTTTGCGTCGTCGTTCCAACAGATGTTCCAATGAGAGAAGTGCTTGATCTCACTTCGTTCCATCGACAACGCACGTTTCCGTTGCTGCAAAGTTGATGTGCCCAGGTGGTTGTGTACTGCGCCTGAGTGCTATACAAGACACTGTCGTCAGTTTTGTATTCCCTAAATGGCAAGGTCGACCTGAGGCGTGTTGCGACCGATTTCCTTGCTTCAGTGCGACAACAACTGGTTCAGACTCTCATTTTACCGTTCTTGGACTATGCAACTACACAGTACAGTGATGTGATAGGAATGGAACTGTGCAGGTTGCGCAGAACACAGAATGCTGCTTTGAGGTTTGTACAGACGGCGTTCAAAATTTCTGAATACCCCACGTTATCGTTCGAAGGATCCGTCCTAGTGCAGGCGAGGATGCTCTACAATCAGAGCGCGACATAGATTTGACTTGAAGTTGAAGCAGATTTTTAGAAGTATTTATAAGCAAAATATGGCGTGGTGTGACGTTTTGTGTTTGTCACCGCCTGAATCCCACTTTAGGCACCCCAGTGATTGGTCGTAGCCTTTTGGTCAAAGATGAAGACTGAAATTCCAAGGAAAGTCAGGTATTGGATAGGAGCTAGGGATTGTGGTAGTTTTTGCCTGAGTCTGTGGGTCTCTAAAGATGTCCCCCTCGTAACATTTGTGTATAACTACTGTTCATTATCATTGAACAGGTTTATCAGTTAGTTGGAAGATTAAGGCCATGGGGCCCCATCTCTCCTGCCTGGATGTTATATTAAAGTCTGTCAGTCGCTCACTCCCCCCCCCCTCCCCTCAAAATCACTATTCCCCCCTCACCATCTCTCTCTCTCTCTCTCTCTCTTTCTGTCGCTGCGGGAAAGGTCCCTACATCTAAAGCGCTCGCTCTCAGCACACAACCTGCCGGGGAAGACATAACGGCAATATTTCAGATCCACCTGAGCTGCTCTCCAAATGTTCACCTTCCGCGTTCATCAGCCCAGTGAATGATAATCCATGTAGAAGGCTGGGGAGAGCAAGTACTGTTTTTACTTTCATCGGAAAGAAATGTTAAGTAATCTGCTGAATATCTTTTTAGTTTTCTTCACATCTCTACGTTTTTGGGACTTCTGAGTTCGAAACCAATTTGAGAAAATGCTCCGTGTGTGTGTCTGTGAATGCGATTGAGCAAAAACGCCTGGACGATTGTGGACTCTGTCTGGTACCGACGAACCCTAATGAGGTCTGTCACGTACATTTTGGATGTTCCGAGTGGAGGACGAGGTCCATCTCTCGAGTGGCGAGTCCAAAATACATTGGACGATTCGGAATCATAAAGAGAGCCCTCGAAATTCAAGATGGCGACCTGAGGGGTTCCCATAGGTCCGCACTCGAGACGGCGGAATACATTAGTCAACCCGGGGACTTGAAAGCCAAACAAATCTTTTCATCGAAAGGTTTGAGTTTTTTTTTTTTTTTCATTCTCTGGTTCGTCGTCGGTGCGAAGAGGCCGAAGCCCAGGGCATTTTTTTTTCTTCTTCTTTCTCTCCTCTTTTTTCTAATTCTCATCTCTGGCTGGAGGGTCCCCTCATTTGAGTCCGCATACCACACGTTTCAAGATGGCCGCCCCACAAACCCCGTTGTCTCTTCTTTGATACCGGACCGGGAGCGCTCCTAATTACCCGCTCTGGCGCCTTTAATTTGGCATTTCGCGGACGAGCGCCGGATTCGGATCCGCTCCCTCGCTCCGGGTCAAGTTTCCGCTAATTCGGCGCGTTATGCGCTAATTACAAGGGGAAGTCGGTCCGACGATACGCCGGGAAATGAGACTCGCGATCTAGGGCTGGTGATGAAGGATGGGGTGGGGTGGGGTGGGGGCTCAGCTTCGTCTTTTCTCGCGTTTTCTGAAGTTTCCCCTATCGAGAATCTCCCAGAATCTCGTTAATTCACATCATGGTCTGTATGTGTGCCACGGGCAACGTACAGTGGTGCAGGCACATTGGTTAGTGGTAACACGCAAACATCACCCTCCCACAGGCCTTATGGTTTGTGACCCAGCAACGGGATCTGTAGAACCAGACTATTTTGAAAGTGTTATGGATTCTGGTCACTGACGCCAAGGTACTACAGCGGTGGATTCGCAGCTAAACAGCCAGCGCAGGATTGTCATGTCACACGGGTGTACACTAATTCGAAACATCGCCTAAGAGGAACGGTGTGGCCAAAGGATTACGGGGTCGCTTCAAACCTCAGAGAACCAAAGTAAGTTCAAGCGGGCCAGTTAATATTTTGGCCTGAACGGTCGTCTGACGTTAAATAGTACTGTGGAGGTGCGCATTCCACAGCATGGGTTAGGGCCACTCTAGATAGAATGAAAGGTGCAATACCATTAATATCCAGAGGATAGCTGTGACCCTTGCGAGGTGACAAGACGAGTGGGACACAGCTGATTCCAGTAATTGGTCTATGGCTCAGGGCGGCGCTGTAGTGGACAATGGTGGACGATGCTTCCCATGCCATCTTCTCATGTCAAAGGGGGGCAGGCTAGTGGCGCCCAGTGGAGGACACACTCGGCTCGCCTCACACCAGCAGCATTCGACAGCATTGTGTCTAATTTAAATGAAAACTGGAAGTGCACTGCTCTATTGACATTTATGTCTTTACTTTGCTACATAAACTCGAAAATGTAACGCGGGATACGTAACGGAGAAGCGTTTTGTCAAAAATGACCATTTCGTTAGGAAATTGGTAACAGCACTGAACCCCCTTTCCACTAGGTATGACGATTTCCTCGCTATATCCCATAATACGGGATAAGTAGCGGGTATGTTGTTTTGCAGCCAGAATTGTCCCACACTCGTATTTATAGAGTGACGAATACAAGTCAGTGCAAGGTAGCGAAGCTCTGAGACTGCGACTACGACTGCGTTTGGCCGGGCTGTGCACAGCCAGAAGTGTATGAAGCTCACAGATCCAGGGGACAGTATATCACAGGGACGGATAAGGAGGACCTGAAGGCATGATTGGTCCTGAACCTCCCAAGTAGCTTTAGCTTGGGAGGGGGGCTGAGAGTGAGAATAGCGGTACGCTGCAAGGTTCTCGTGAGGGTGAAGAGGACTAGAAACGTAACAGACAGCCTGATGCGATGCGCTACAGTTCTGGATTGGTTCTTAATATGCAGGAATAAATTCATGGGGCCACTACGAGCAGACCCTCCCTCCTACGTCCCAATTAAAATAAAAAACCCGGAAAATGTGCGTGCCCTGTGGACATTGTGGTGGTCGAGGGGTCCTTCCCTTTCTGTGGGAACTACGAGGGAGTAGGGGTCGTCCACCATGTCGGCATTATCACATAATTCTGGGAACTCGACAGTTTTTCTTTCAAGGCGACCTGAAACGGCGACAAGAATCTTGCTTGAAGGGTTATTTATTTGTGTATTTGAGTACGGCAACACATCCAATTGAGCAATATGGAACACCTTATGTTTAAATCTGGGTTTAAACCCCACGTCGCCGTTTTATTGACAGTACGCTTAAATAATAAAGATGTTTATTACGTTAGTACATTGTATTTATTCTCTATTTACTAAACAACGGGCCTAAAGGCAGCTCAGCACGAGCTCGATGGCGGGAGAGTCTGGTGCAAGCTCCTCGCAGGTGCCTTCATATGCAGCGGTGGTAAGGTAAGGGGTAGTACAGGCTGACGTTTACCCCCTCCCCTCCATTGCTTCATCTTCCATACTCAACTGTAAAGTTGAGTTCCTTCTTTAGACGGCTTGATCTCGTTCACTTCTGATGTCACCTCAGGTTCAAATGGTGCCTATAACATCACTCTTGTAGGAAGACCATATCCTTATGATCACAAGGCTTCGGGGAAGCTGTGCATCTTCACGAGGAAGATCCTTTTAGTCCATGGATTGTTCCTGGATCTATAGTCAATAGTTGTTCCTTCCTTCATTGAGAGGCGACGTATATTTCTACAAGTTCCGTTTAGTCCAATAGCCTGTACAAGATCCGAATCTGGAATTGTAGACGTGACGTATTCACAGAGGCGGCTGATATCCCCACCCGCCACAACTTCATCTTCTATCTTCAACTTTAGCGTTGATCTCTTCCAGAACCCGTTTAGAGCTCCTTTGCATCACGAGCTTGATCACATTTGATTCTGTAGTCACAGCAGGTTCCAATCGTGCCCGTAATAGTACTACCAGATGTGCAGGGGTTGTGGAAAGTAGCGATGTGAAAGCACCACGCCATTATGTCGACTCAGTTACAAATTGCTCGCTTAAAGTACGACATCTAATTTGTTTAACGGATATTACGAATTTCTGTGATCTGTGGATTATCAATTACAGAACAGGATCCTCTGGTAAATTGAATTACCGCCAAATTATTTTAATTTAAAGAACTTAACATAATAAAGACAAATTTACCATAATTTACCTAGTTTTTACTTGCACCTTCAAATATGGTAGTATACATATTTATGCAATAATACGTATGTCCAATAAAATTGACTGATATATAACAGCAACTGCTGGCATGAGTTATGATATGTTTAGTTATTACGAAATGATAAATTACTTTCTTTGGCTCTATGAAGTCTATGAAGTAGAAAGTAAAGTTATGTAATCAGCTGAAAAATTGCAGATGCGTTCTCTGCAGGCCTTTACGTTTCAGATCCTACTGAGTCCAAAAAACGCTGTTCGACAAAATGAGTGTGCGTGAGTCCAGGTAGTATCTGGCAGCAACGTGGCAAGAAGCAAATACGACAGGACGAATCATCGGATGGCGGTGAAGTGGAAGCTCGTGAATTGGAGGCAGCATTGACCGTGTCCTGGCGTGGTGTGTGTCAGCAGGCGTTCTCCGCAGTATCACGCCCCGTGGGTTGCTCGGGTCTGCCCTTAACTGGTGGTTGTTCTATGGTGGAACCTCCTCTTATCCTTCTTTCTCTTCCCCGTCCTAATCCTTCCATCCCTAGAGCCGACGTAGGGTACTCTGAGCCCCCCCCCCTCCCAATTTCCTTACTCATTATTTATTTAGTTTTTCCTTTTTATTGGACGCCACTCATTTACGATGAGCTTTAGGAGGGGCAAAAAAATCTGTGAACACGATTGAAAGAAAACTGTTCAACTAAATCAGCTCAAAATTGATATCAAGCCCACCATGCGACATTAAAATAAGGGGTGTGATCAAAATCCACTCAAAATTAACTGTAGTTATCATAGTGATCAAAACACGAAATATCGTTTTTCTCAAAAACGGCTCTAACGGTTGAGATTAAATTTCTTTTATGAATAGGCAACTCCAAATGACAAAACAATACAGTAAAATTCTTGTCCGTGGGAAAATGACGAGAGAAGAGAAGATAAATTTCCACAAATTTCGACAAAGATCGACTCCAGGGCTGTTTTTATCATATAAAATCCTCTCAAAATTTAGGTGGCAGTCCAACCAAGGGAAGTTTGCAAGGAGGGAGGGAAGGGAAGGGAAGGAAAGGGACGAAATTGAGTTGGAGTCCAGAATTAATGAGAGTAGTTGTCTGAATCGGCGTTTTCAGACGGTTGCTCCTGGGGATGAGGAATGCGTTGATTTCCGAACGAAATAGTTTATGCACTGCACGACGGCCGAAAGAAAAATTACACAGTTGTTCACGCGCACGAAAAAAAGGAAAAATGGTGAAAATATCGGTTGTTTCCAAGGTAGACAGATGGCGGTTAATAGGCAATAGAACTAAGAATAGTGGCGTTAAAGGAATGATTAGTGTCATACGGGCGGGAAGGGGTTCCTGGTTAAGATAATAGTGAAAAGGCAACAGAGTGATACGTTGAATAAATAACAGTTAAAGGAAAGAGGGACAGGTAATAACAATGAAATTGTGGGGTAAATTTTTTGACTCGAACGCACCGTGATTATTGCCCCTCTCAAAAACCGTGTCTTCATCTTCGTCAATCCTCTGCTTAACGATTGCTCAATAACGGTCAAGGCATGAGTACGAGCAGCATGATCCATTCTGGAACTCTAAGCTCTACCACTTTCTGCCGCCATGATGTTTGACCAAGTTCAATAGAACTGAGTGAAGAATGAATTGAATTAGTAGCAAAAGCCATGAAACGGCATGAATGAGCCGAGGGGAAGTTGTATGATGCGGCGTACTTGATATTTTGTACTGTTGTTTTTACTAAAACAGTTCGAACGACATACCCGAATAAAATATACTAAATAATACATTTTATTAGGGGGAGCATCCAAGGTTTATATAAATATCAATTGTATTTATAATAATGGCAATTCGATATTAGAATGTCGAGGTCACCCCCCCCCCCCCCACCGACGGGGGGTGGTCGTGGGGTGTGTCAATTGGTTGGTGAAATAACGTGTAAAGTGAAAGTGAACGGAGGAAGTGGGAAGGAAGGGTTTTAATATCAAAGTGAAAGGAACTAATTGGGGGGGGGGACGTTAAACTGTTGATAGATAACAGGCGATGATGATGATGACAAAGTAATGGCGGAATACTGTTATTAACGAGACGAGAGAAGACGGTTTTGTTGAGCCGGTGGTGGTGATAATGCGAACGAGCGGAGAGGCCGTTGTTTTGACTGATGAGAGCCACGTATCAGTTATTTGTTACACTCCCCCCCCCCCTCTTCACCTTTCTTTTCGTCGTCCCTTCTTCTTCTTTGTATTCTCTTCTTCTTCTTCTTCTTCTCATCATCTTCTCCTCCTTTATCCAATAAAGCAAATCGGTTCGGTTCGCCCTTCCTCTCAGACCCGCTAATTGGTCCTCTTGAAACCCCTCATTTGATCTTCGCTGACTTCAACTCCTCCGAAGACTCAAGAAACTATCTAATGTGGAGCATCACCTAACTTTGCTCAGCCCAGCTCAATGATTATTACCGCTTTGCCAGTTAATCCAAACAGTTTTTTCACGACTTTATGCAAACCTGGTAAAACTACTCGATTCAAAACACGACTTTCATTGAATAACCAATAGGCGGCTAGTGGGGCTCCTACGTGAAGGGGGGGGGGGCACTGCGAAAATGACTGGGCTGAAGTTAGCTTCACATTTGTACTCGGAAGAGTTCCTAGAATATTAAATGAATATGATTAGCCACTGCTCTATACACGTGTTCGAACTCGGTAGGTGAATGGGAGTGTTACATAACCAATTAAGCTCGGTTCTGAGCGAATTATATATATTTCAATAAAGACAAAAAAACAAACTTAAAGATATGGTTGCGTCACAAGTGCGGCCCTACCTATGGAACTCCGTGATCATCAAATTATACATGACACTTGAAAGACGAAAAAAAAAGAAAATTTTCTGGGCACTAAAATAATTCGACTTCAAAGAGTAGATGGAAAATAAAAGGAAAATGAAAAGGTACGTGCTGACTGTTAATCTCGACCACGTGGCGTCAGGGTACGCGCAATAGCTCGTCACCTGTCGTCGTCGATGGATAAAATCCTGGGACAGGATGTCTTCCGGGAAAAGGTCGGACTCTGAACGGTTTCCAGGAGGCGGATGACAGTGTAGGGTGACGTTCGACGTAGAGGATGAACGCAATGTGGTGACTGTTTGACGGAATGACTATGATTTGCTACCAGGGATCCCTGGACTAATGAAAATATGAAGCTTTGAGGAGCGACAAGTTGACGATGTGGTAGCTGGACATTAGACATTAGCAGCGGCAAAGGACTTGCGCGGGACCCTCACACCTCTGCCCTAGATCACGCTCAAGTAAATGAATTTTTAGATGTGGATTGTGCCAAATGCGTTCGGGCACTCACGCAATTTTCCCAAATAGTGTTTTTCAGATGCGGAAGCCCTTTGTTGGGCGTAGGAGAGGGGGAGCATGAGTTAGAGTAAAAGAAATAAACCAATGAACGCAGGGAGCGTCAGTGAAGACTTTGGATATCAGTTTCATCAGTGAAACTAATAGTTTAATCACCAGAACTAATAGTTTCATCACCAGAACTAATAGTTAACTCTAGTATTTAAGTGGGAACAAGGAAGTCTCTGAATAGGTAAACTGGTTGCGAGGAATGAGCGCAGCGAGTGACTGAGTAGTCAGAGAGAGGGAGAGAGGAAAGAGAGAGAGAGAGAGGGGGGGAGAGGGAGAGAGAGAGAGAGAGAGAGAGAGAGAGAGAGAGAGAGAGAGAGAGAGAGAGGGAGAGAGAGAGAGGGAGAGAGAGAGAGAGAGCTGTGAGACGAGTGTGTGTTTTGTGGTTGTGCCTAGCAAGAGCTGTGAGGTGGAAAGTCAAAAATGGGAAAATTCGTATTCGGCTTCAGGAATAAACTGAATGGGATAGACGCGCTCACTTCTCCTCAGATGAAGTTCTTTTTCTCGTAGCTTAATGTCGAGCTCTTTCTGTGCCATCTCACTCACGGGACCATCCAAATTTGATTTCGATTTCTCAGTTAGAGAAAAATGTCAGCCTTCAAAATATCGCAGGTGCTGCATGTATTACTAAAGTTAACGTACCTGTTAGGTGAGTCCGTCTCCTCTGGCTTGTGAGTTACTGTGGGCAAGCGCTTTCGATGTAAAGACATCATCGTCTGGCCGTTAAGTCAGAGTACGAGTACAAACGAGAGAGATTAAAAAAGGACTGAAGCCGTTTTTCCCCAGTGCCCTTCAGATGGGATTGGTCGGTAGAGTGACGGGAATGGCTGAATGTACGAGAGGGAGAGGAAAGTGTGATGCGTTGCACTGTTTGCTATTTTCTTTTCTATTTTGTCATATTCCCCTCAATTCAATTGTATTGTATAAAATATTGTAGTATTCTGTACCTATTTTCCTAGTTAATACTAAATTGTGTATGGTTTTTGAGGTTTGGCTAACGTTTATTTAATTTTTTTATTGCAGGTAAGCGGATTTGTTCAGTTCACTCCCAAGAAGCAGCTTCATGCGCACCGCTTCGATCACAGCTCTTCGGTCTGTTGCTCTTTACTTCCTCGTACTATTGTCTCCAAATAAAAGGTCCATAGGCTCAGTGTATTTCAGTGGTGGGGGTGGTAGGGGGGATATGATGGTTAGTCATCCTCCCCCGTCCCTGCTTAGAACTCGTGTGCCTGGCCTGCACTCCATGGTTTAGGATGCACCTGTCAGCACCTGTGAACTGTGGGTTGGGGGTCCAGGCTGGCTTTCGACATTTAACCCGTCACTCTTCTGCCAACAGTTCCTGGCGACGATGCCACCAGGTGGTGGTGCCTGTTGGCCCAAGCACGTCTCCGTTCGGAGAATGATGGAGAAGGGGTCGAAGATCTTCGCAGAAGGCTCATGGAGACGTACGCCAACGTGGATGATGTGACTGTGCTGATCCGTGCACATACGATCTGTGAAAACCCATCATATGCTCCAGTAGTGCCAGCGTGGCAAATTGCAGGCGGCTGTGGAAAAAAGCCAGTTAATCCTCCTATAGGGTCAATAGCCTTTCGACAATACGCTTTGGAAGCCACAGGTTCCTTCTTGAGAAGCATATCAAGTACATAGAAGTCAATAGGTGAGAAATGGTGTTTCAGCCAACACTACGTGACGCTTAGCCTCACTGCTTGCAATTAATAAGGCCACGTGGGGTATGTGTTACCAAAACACAGTCCTCATGTACGAGGCCATCTACATAAATGGCTACTACCGTGTAGTCTGGGGTAGCAAACTAACAGTCAACCAAAAGAGAGTACTGGCCCACCCCAGAGAGCCAGGCTTGTGTGAATCACCAAGGACTATATAGTACAGTATCCATTGAAGTGCTCCAAGTTATCACAAGTCAGTTACTATCTTGGCCGTTGAGTGGAAGATAGACAAGCGGACAGTGAAATGGGAGACTCCCTTTCTCTGAGCTGAACTCCATACTGAACGAAAACTTGGTCAGTTAGACGAATGGGCGTTAGACAAATGGCAAGGGACGTCAAAGGGACGTGACACGTAGGGGTTTTTCCCAACCCTGAACGTCTTGGGACCAACTAGATGGAGCCAGACCACTGGACGAGCCGTTCCGTACGGGAAATGGCGATTTTAATGCGCATCTCCACTTCTTTTCTCTCCAAGACTCCACCGGGAGACTGGCAAAATGACAACCAGCCCTGCCTCCACAGGTCTGGGTTTGGTGAATGCTGAACGAGTGGCCAGGCTCGAGAGACCACAATCTCTTTGACAGTCGACTGAAATAACCCTTTCATAATGGTTCAGGAACAGTCATATTGATAAGGAGTCCTGTCTATTGGCCCAGGCTCGGGAAAATATCACGAAGCAGTAGATGGCCGCTTTGAAAGGAACGATCCTGCTCGCTAGTGCAGGCTCTGGTTGGTACAGCTGGCAGTTGAAGAGGATGTGGTGGTATGACCAGACGACAAATTACCTTACTCTACTGTACCTTCATTAGTCCACTCCCTTCTCAATGTGTCTTAAATCACGGCTATCCAACCGCTTTTAGTTATCCAACTTTGATTTGATTGCCACGGTTAGCTCACGGTTGCCACAGGCCCTTGGAGGTTAATCAGAGATGGTGTGAACCGTGAAGAGGTTAAGGTCAGTTTAGTAACCTTGATTTAAACTAGGCGACTTTAAAGGGCCCTTCCTTAAGCAGTAGCAGTTTGTATACGTATAGGCAGGATCCGACAACTTAGGCACCATTGGATTAGTCGATATAGCGATAAATCGTTGAGTGTGTGAGAGGTTGAGGAAAGTTGTGCGATACTCCCCCCGCACCAGTTGGTTGGGAAGGGTCGCTCCCGAAGGTCGACTTCTGCTCCGGTGCCTGGCGCTAGCGATTGAGTTATTACTTACTCGCTTCGTCGGCCGACTGTGTTGCACTCCGCGTCGACAACGAAAACTGCGCCCGTGTGCCGGCCGTCCCGCCGACTTTTTGGGCGTAAATCAAAAAATAGAAAAAAAAGACGAGGGCGGAGGTAACGCGAAGGGCTCAGGTAACGTTGCGTTGCGGTTACCTGACCCTCCTGGCGCCTACTACAAATTAGCGCTCCCTCCTTCAAATCCCCTTTTCAAAAGTCATTATTTCCATCTTCTCCTTCGCCTTCGCCTTTGCCTTTGCCTTTGCCTTTGCCTTCGTCTTCCTCTTTATCCGCCGCCTCTTGTTGTCTTTCGGCTTCGTTTTGTCGGTCTCATCTCGCGGTCTCATGTGAACACGAGCAAAACACAGGTATTCGACCTTTGACGTTAGACGGCCGTCGGTTCACCGCCGCTTTGATGTCCGAATTCTCTTTTTTCCGTCGAAAACACGAGGGAATCACACAACTTGAGCCACGCCCCTCTCCTCCAAAATAAACGTATTTCGGAGCCAAGCAAAGCGAAAATGATGGTCACTTTCAACTGCTACCTATACTTCAATTTATCAATTCACCCACTGTTCTGATTGAATGGTGCGCAAGAACTAACACTCGAAAGGAAGGCCCATTTCAATAAAAAACGATGCAAATTATTACACAACGGTTTATTAATCGGTTATTACTATTGTAGAGCTTGACAAAGTCTCACACCTCCCCAACCCATCTCATTCGATTCAGCATCGAAAACTCCCAGTAAACCATGCGAAACATGACTTGACTACGAAAACTAAATTCGACGTGACGAGCCGGGCTGGCGGGTTTTAATGAGAAGGGAAGGAGTACAAATGACGAAACGATTAATTTCGCTGTATTGTCCCGCGAGTTCTTTGAATTAGTGGACTTTGGCTCGCTACAATTACTACAAAATCATGACCAATCATGAGCTTCGTCTCGGTCCGATTGCCGAGCAGGCGGGAACAACTAAATACCAAATGGGGTGTTTAAGCGAAAGAACGGATTTTTTTCACCACCCGATGCATTGAAAGTGTAAAGTATCCAATTTTGAAGGAGGGAGATCGATTAAAAAAACACAAATAATTTTCTATGGAATAAAAAATTTTCTGACCGAAAGCATAGGTGTATTATTCAGAATGAATAGGAAACTATAAACAGAAAAATGAGGTCACTAGTGATATCGATCCAAACTGTAGTTATCATAGTGATCAAAACACTAATTATTTGGTATCCCAAAAACACCTACAATTGGTATGATTAAAATATAAATTTTTGAGACATCACATTTCGTTCAAGGTGAGCGAAGAAAGGTAAATTTATTAAAGCATTGGAGCTCAAATATCTTCTGTAGCTATTCGCTGAACGGGGATATTGGCCGTGACACGTTGGTTCATATTTAAGAAAGTTAAATGATTTCCATCGTCAGTACATAAATCGAAGAAGACAACGGGGTGCAAAAATCGAAGTTGGAATGAGCTCGTCCGGAAGCGTAAGTTGAAGAGGAATAACTTTAGAAGATCCAACGTTAATAAGTACTAGTAATAGCCAGTATCTCTGCTTCATGAAACATCTCCGCTTGTGACGCTCGGGTTGCAACCTTCCCGCGGTGTTGTGCGACTTCACTGTTTCGGTTCGCGTTTCAAGTTCGATACACAATGTTTGCGCGTGCTAAATGGTTGTGTGTACGAAAAACAATCTCCCAGCCCACATTGTCGACCGACATCGTTAGCAGCAGTTAACATGTATTTACCATAAGTTGAACCATTTCTATTCGAATCGTTTCATCTGACGGTGTTTACGTTGACAAAGAAGGAGATTCAAGTACCCGATTTGAGCTGTTAAAGTCGTGTTTAGAATCGTAATAAAAGACCTTTTGATGTTAGTAATTACCACTTTATAACCAGCTTAGTCAGGCTCAATTGTTAGAGAAGCGAATGCTCGTGTTTGGAGATATCCAAAGCTTATCTGATCTGAGAGCTTAGTTGATTGTTTGAAACTGAGCGAAATGTCTGCCTGGATACATTTTATACACACAGTGTAGCATTCCACGAATGAACGTATTCGCGAATCAACCCCAAGGCAGTTTCTTGGCGCGCCGTCGTATACGATTCCATAGCAACTCCAAGATTTCTCAGTCATTCACTTCTCGGCTCAGCTCGAGCCAAATTGATAGAACGATCAAGGCCTGTCATTTGAGTCCTCAGAGTTCTCCGTCCTCATGGTCAAGCTGCTTTGACTCCTCAGTTTTATATGGGAGCCATTAAAAACCGTCAACCAACCCTGTAAATCGATTTCTTTCTTTCTTTCTATAATACAAGCCCTGCTGAACTCAAGAATTAGCAATTTCAGAGTAGTAAGGGCTTACAAAATCGTTCTACCTACAATGTTGCTCCACGGTCTCCACACTCTCTCATTTCTTTTCTGTTCCAACAACAGTCCAATTATCCAGACACTTGAATCAGTAGGTGTCGCGTGAACTCTTAGGCCCCCTGTTACTTGTTACTCAGAACTCTCTCGTGAATCTCTTCTGCTTACCTAACCAACCCACCCACAGGTCTTCATCCAGCAACTTGGAAAGTACTGGTACGACTGTTTTTTCCTACAATCGCCTCTCACATTTGCGGAAGCGGCAATGGAGCAGAACGCTCTTTTTACCTCCTCTCTAGCGTGCTCACTGGGGTTTCTGGTATATAAAATAAGGTGCTATGAAGTTGCCGCATGCTGCAAGGAACTGGCTTGGGAACGATAACCCAGCTGCCTACCAAACTTGCCTTTCCGACATTGGCTCTAGGTAGGAACTTCCAGGAATGCTCAATCCCGGCTGATGGGCATAACACGCTCTTCATCGCTAGTGCGCCTTACAGCTTCCCAAAACATCAACAACTCCTGAAGAGTAGGCTCAAAACCTCGGTAGACTTCCTGTTCCACCACCAGGTGATCAACTGTAAGTCTAGAAACCTCTGTTCAGTGCTCCTGCTTTGTTCGACTGATAGCTCTGTTGTGAGCGTTGAGGAAGATTCAGACCACAGGAATGTCGACATCAGGGGCTGCATGACTCGGTCCACTAGGGTCTGCCACTCTTCCAGGGGCTGTAATGCCCAGACCTGTTTTTTTTTTTACATTTGAATGAAGTCACCCACGTGTTTCAGTTGCTTCATTCACAGGATCAATTTGCTCGCTAATCTCCCAACTTCGATCAAAAACCGTCTGTTTGATCTGCAGCCGTTAACCAACTTTCGAACTTGCGCGGCCGGTAAATCTGGATCCCCAATCCTCCATCAAACTCTTAATTCGCCTCAGGCCCCCAATAATTTTTAATACCTTCGACTCCCATACAATTTTACGACCGCCAATCAACGTCGAAAGTCAATCGGCAATCAGTCGTTTATTCAACCGGATCGCGTCTAGTCGCTGGTTAATCGCCTCCGCTTCCTCCATTTTTTGATTGGAGCTCCATCTGCTGCTCTCAAACGCGGCTCCCGTTTGAAATTGAGCTGCCAGGCTACCAGTTCCCGCCAGTTGACGAGATTCGGTCGGTTGACGTAGAAATACCAGAATCAAGAGGAAGTAAGATGGCGTGAATTGGTCGTCCTGAGACAATGAACCTGGCACCTTCGAATTGAGCTTTTGGTGGCTCGTGACTGGTGAGAGCACCCCCTCCCCCCTCCCCCCTCCAACCCTCAGATACCAATCGAGGTCGAGGGCATCCCACCAACACAAAGACACCTGAATCCCTTTGGGCTACGGACGATCTTGAGGGTTAGATGCACCAATCTAGACACGACAGCTGTACTGGAGTGGACAACCTCGAGTGGAATGCCTGGTGAAAGATTGGAGAGCACGCGACATGTAGATTTAATAAAAAACCTTAAAGCGGATCTGATAAAAATACAGAAACCCCGCATTTTTGGTGCAATTTGGGTTATCGGATCCTGTAGACCTCGAAATGGATCTTTTTTGGGCCGATTACGAAATGTGCGAAAAGTAAATATCAAGTACGGCACATCGTACAATTTTCTTCAGTCGTTGCGATTTTCACTAACTCACTTCTTTCTCAGTTTATACGAATTTGGTAAAACATATTACTCCACACAGAAACTGGTAGCGTTTACGGTTTTGGAATGTATTGCGCTGCTCCTACTCACTCCACGAATTTATTCAGTGACCATTGCGAGGCAATTGGGTTCTTTCGAAGGTTCTTATTAACCGTTGTACACTAACGGGGGAAACGTGAAAAAAGTTAGTTGTGAAATGACCGTAGTTTGTACTTTAGATTTTATTAGGTTGCTCCTAATTATTGTATCGCTCGTTTTACACGAACGGGGTTAATGAGAAAAAAAACCGAACTAAATTCTGTTTTCGTTGACGTTTTTGTTAATTGATTATGCTGCTCTCGTCATATTCCCATAGATAAAATTCTTATATTGATATTTGAATAATTAGAACTGACCGACAAATATCTGGTGCGTTGCAACACACAACTTTCCTTAGCTCTACAACAATTCACTTTGTGCATGGCTAATTCTATTTAATCAATTCATTTACCACTTGGTCAAACAGTGCTTTACGGCATCAGGAAGCGGTAGCGCTTACAGTTCCGGAATTTATTGTGCTACTCGTACTCATTGCAGGACCATTATTGAGCAATTGGTACACTGATAATTAATGAGGCTGTAAACACAAGTTTTTTGAAGAAGGATAGTAATTACTTTTGCAGAGTTATTGGGTAAACACTTTTAGAACTGGTAGTAAGCGAAACAGTGGTAGTTGAAATTCAGGTATTTCTGGAGAGAGCCCCATCTATCTCATGAGCCGTTTTAAACAGTCACCCTTTAGGTATTGGATTGGACTACAATACCAATTTTCATTAACATTCTACCAACATTGCAGCGGAGTTTATAAGGAAAAAACTGCGCTAAAAACGCTTTTCGTCGAAAATTTCGATAATTTATTGTGCTGCTCTCGTCGTTTTCCCACGAATGGGAATTTTATGGTATAATTGTCTTATTGAGAGCTATCAATATAAAAAATATAATCAAAATCGTTAGAGCTGTTTTTGAGAAAAAAACGTTTTGGTGTTTTGATCACTATGATAACTATAGTTAAATTTCGGTGGATATTGTTCATACCCTTATTTTAGCGCCCCATGGTAACCTGCGGGCGAGATTTGAAGTTTGAGATGATTTGGTACGGTGGTTTTTACTAAAAATTAAAAATCGTTCACAGACACACAGACCATTTTCCCAAATAGTGTTTTTCGGACTCAGGAGGGTCTGAAACGTAAAGATCTGAAGAAAACTCAAATTTTTTTTTCAGCCGATTACATAAATTTCCTTTCTACTTCGTAGAGCCAAGGAAAGTAAAAAATACAATCAAAGTCGTTAAAACCGTTTTTGTGAAAGAAATGGGTGCTTCCATCACATCATATAACTAAGTTATATTTACTTTTGCACCGATTTTCTTCAAAACATGATAGCGTTCCACGCTGATATGCAGGCGAAATATAAAATGTCACATCGAGTTGGTTCATCAGTTTTCGCTTAACTCTTGCCGTCAAAAGTGAAGGGAATGTCAGGTGAGTAGTAACACAACTCTCCGCAACTCCCAATTCGAGGGTCGGCTAGTAGAAGATAGTTTACAAGTGAAGTCAAAATAGTTTGTGGAAAAATGTTGAAATGCGATTTTGAGTAGATTTTGACCCCCACTCCCCTTCCAATTGATGGACATTGCTGATAACCTTGTTTTCGCCCGTGCAAAAATATTAAAATACGAATTTCACGCTTAATCGGTTCAGGCGTTCACACCCGTGGCCAGTATGGGGAAAGGCGCTCCCAATTGAGTGTAGGTGTCTCCTCAGCCCACAGCTCTTTGCATTGTAGTTTCAGCTGAGAGCATAGCTGGGTGTGGAGGATAAGTTCACGTTCAGTGGGAGCCCAATAGAAGCTGTGAACTCATATAGGTATCTTGGTTTTACAACAGTGTGTAGAGGAGCGTCCTCTAGCACCCATCAATCCCAGAGCCTACCAAATACAGAGACTTCAATGCTTTTGCAGGGACAAGTCATAGGCTGCACGATGTCGAATGCTCCTGAACAGGTGCTTGTCAGGCTGTTGTTCTGGCTGCCAATGACATATCTTTGCCAACATTATGGCCTTGCCAGAAAGTACAGGTTGTACAGGATGCCTCCTGACACATGTCCGAATGTGATTCCAACGTGCGGCTTGGTTCCAAGGATTCAGAGCTGGCGTGGCGTCACGGTTGAGATTTCCACGGAGATCCAGCCAATCTTGAAGAGAGATTGGAGTACCTGGAAACGTTGGTGTATATGAGGGTTAGCGCCTGGGCATCCGTTAAGGGTTCGTCGCTTGATTCTGATGCTTAGGGGGCTCTGCTTGCCCTGAACGACGGTATACATTCGAGATCGGACAGCCAGAGTAGGCTTTGCTGAATGCACAACAGGAAGGAAAATGAGAGTATCACTCACTTTGTTAGCACGTGACCTGTACTGGGCAAGTTCCACGTGCGTTTCCTGAGGGTAGTTCCTTCGAGCACTGAGAGGGTTGCCGACTTGCTGGATGTTGTGTGCTTAATCCCGCTGCCTTTTCGTAACTATTAGTATTGTTATTATCGCACGAATATCAAGTATCAGTATGCTGTTGTTAATCGTTCAATAACTAGGTTTTTTCTTCTTCTTTCTTCCGTTCACAAGCGTGTTTTTTGTTACACGATTACAATATATAAGTAAAAATGTCTGTATGATTCTAATTTTTCGATGTTGCGAAACCCTCTGGAGAGCTCTTACCGAAAAAGATGAATCGATGAGGGTACTGTGTGTTCACGCGGCAGTAGCTAATGCGCCGCTAAGAGAAGACTATCTGTCTCCCTTCACGAGCCCCGTCAGCTCATCAAAAACCATTTAAAACGAAAAAACTGATAATTTGGAAAACTGAACAAAAAAAAAACGATAAAAGATGGTCCTCTGAAGGGTGTTCAGGTAAATAGGTGCGTCGCGCACTACCACCACCACTTCCATTCAGTTCGCACGCTCCTCCACGAGATCATTTTCGTCCGCAGTCTGCCCTTTTTCAATTCTTAACTGTATGTTGATTGATACAATTTTAACGAGCTTCGTTGTCCCGAGTGAGGGGTGGGGTGGGGGCTTCCCCTCCGTCGCTTTCAGAGGCCCCCGTGTCTAACGTTGATCACTTCACAACACAAAAATCGGCTCCATCAACTTTGAAACCCCGAGCAGATGTTTACTGTTACTGGGCTTATTAATGCTTCCTTCCCCTTTCCCCTACTCAGCCCCTCGCAGTTCAGTTTTTTCCTCCATAACCGCTCCATCTCGTCTACCACTTTCCCGCTTAGATAGGGGAACAAAAAGCGAGGTATTGCCCCCCCCCCCCCCAACTATCACTCACACTACATCTTTCACCAATCCCCTTCACAAGGGATTCGATTAGCTACGACATCATCTCTGGGGAAATAAGTCGTCCCCTTCTTAACGCCTATGAATTTCTGCTTTGCTTGAACGTTTAGGGTAACGACGAAGTCTGTGAAATTAAATATTCAGTACGACGCGTCAAACAATTTTCCTCGGCACATTCAGGGATTTTAATCTTTTTTTCACTCAGTCGTAGAATTGAGTGTTCCTTAACCCCTTGACTTGGTGTGGACTACTCAACAACCAAAAGTAGCAATACACCAGCCGGACAAAGTGGAAAGTAAAGTAACGTAATCGGTAGACATTTATTTCGAGTTTCCTTCAGGTCTTCACATTTCAAAGGCGTGTCTGAGACCTCTAAAAACATCATTTTAGAAAACGGTCCATGTCCTCGTGCGGCTGTGAACATGGTTGAGATAAGAGCTGATGGATTAAATCATCTCAGATTTCATATTCAGCCTGCTCATCAACAAGAGGCGCCAAAATATCGTTACGAGTAAAATCGGCCCAAAAATGACTATAGTTATCATAACGATGCAACGATACTGCAATTTTTAGTATTGAAAAACACAGATGACATAACAATATTGTAAGATTTTCATCCTTGGGAAAGTGACTAGAGCAGCACAACAAAATAATCAAAAACCTCGCCAAAAATCAGAAATTACTACAATTTTTCCTCATAAATCCCGCACGTTTCCATTACTGGAACTTGTCCTTGAACGAATGTGGTGAGCTCGATAGCGGGCACGTTGACCAGATGTACGTTCAAATGAACTACGGATACTTGGGAATGTGATATCAAGCAAGGCCAACTTGCTGAACGCATCCAGATACGGTTAAAGACCTGTCACGCTTTCATTCGGCAGAGGTGTAAACAAGAACTGTGGGTTTCTAACATTATCGTAATTAGTGCGCATTGTTTGATACGCTATTAGTGCGCTGTTTGACAATCTATGTCTGCAATATTCAAATTTGTCGTGCGTTTCCGTGGGCTATCTGTAAGTAGGAACCTCAATAGGCCAATTTTAAGGTTCTCGAATGGGTGCTAGAGTGGATCACAGCATTGCACGACACAAAGAAATCGCTGAATGGGTCAGGGCCACCATCCCATGCTGGTACCTCCTGTTTGAATGACTTAATTTGAGAATTAACATCAACGATTGACGTTGTGGATGTGATCGACCCTTTGACGGATGTGCTCGGCGTTTGACTGAATTATCCATTCGGATGTGGAGAAACAGCTCACAGAATAATGCCATGCATGGTCGTGGTACCATGAGGTAATTGTTCATCATCGGCATCGATATTGTTTTCTAACGTTTCCGTCTGAATGACCTAAAACTGTGTCATAATACTGGCCAGATTAGAGCAACTGGCTAACAATATATTTGTTGAGCCTTTTTTTAAATTTTCCTTGGTGGCACTGGGAAACCTCTCACTGCGGCCACAACTGAGCCTATTGTGGGGGCGAGCATGAGTCCCCTCATGTCCACCCAGTTCCACCCGTGTCCAGTGTTCTCTGATGCGGCGTCCACAATACGCCCCCACCATTCTCGCACAAAACGCAAGACAATCTTGAGGTCCATTGCTGCAACCTCCTCCAGCCACAGCCAATGAACCCCAAGCACTCTGAGGTGTGCTGCAGCCAGTCCTCACACGTACACAGTGCATGTTCCACTGACCCCAGCCCCACCTCGCAGAATCTGCAATTCTGTACCACTGACCAATCTGTGCTAGGTGGTACCTTAGTGGACAGTGGCCTGTAAACAGGCCACATACCATCCGTATACTATCTCTCTCTCCAGGCTGAAGATCTCTCTGGTTCGTTACCTGGAGAGTCTGATAAACAACCTTGACTGCCTTTGGCCAGCTACATCCCGCCAATAGGCAGCCCTGCACTGCACCTGGCCCACAACACCGTGTTAATGTGTTTTCCTTTGCCAAGGTGTTCCGGCCAGTCAGGGATTCCCAAACCAGCCTCGACGTGATGGTTTAGGATGCCTGAGCCTTAAGTGCAGCTTCTGTTGAGCCTCATTTTACACTCTCTACTTCTCATTTATGTTAGAGCAGGCCTAAGGACTGCAGGGCGTCAGAAGGCGTGGTTGAACGTGAAGGGCCGTGTGTACATTCATAAATCTAGCCTTCTCAGACAAACCGTGCTGCCAGTAAACGCATTAGGAGCGACTTTACAAATTCTAGAATTCAATCCACTGTCGTTTCATTGACTAAATGCTCTGGTCACTCAATGAAGGTTGTGGCTTAGGTAGGAGTTATCCAAAAAAATTTTGAAACTTGAGCACAGTCTGCGTTTCTTTTGTTGTCGAACTAAGTTCGACCAAGTTGACGTAAACTGAATGATTGCTGAAATTATAAAAACTTGCGAATGAGCCTAGGACTGAGGAAAGTTATGCGGCGAGGGTAAACGCTAGCTTTCTCGACGAAATTCGCTCTCTCTTTCCTTAAACCCCTGATGCTTACGATGACTCACACCACAGCTAAAACAATGACGCGAATGAATGGTAGGCTTAAGCGATTTATCATCGACCATCTACCTCCTGAAGAGTCGCGATCATGTTTCTCAACAACATAAATTTTCTTTTCCTCCGAAGACGTGATCGACGATTCGTAAAGCACCCTGGCAGGAGCTTATAGTTCATAAACGAGCTTTCCCGTAAGGTAGTTCCAGGCTGCCGTACGAATTGGTTACTTTCCTCATAAATGGAAGCGTGTCATCGTAGTCATGATTCTAAGACCAGAAAATTTGATCAGTTCTCTTGCAGAGCTATCAGCCTCCTTTCACTATGGCCGAAACTTTTTAACGTCTTCTTCTACCTCGTTTTCTCAGGTACAAGATCCATCTTGTTTCCCCACATCAACTCGCCTTTCTCGATGAACGGATATGCCAGGCTGTCTTTTTTGTATAGAGCATTGACTTCTAATTAAACATAAACCTCATCTCTCGATGAACTTTGGATGCTTACGTTTGTCGAGGCTCCTCCCATTGCTGCTTTTGTGTTACAAAGGAAGTATCTTAGGAGAGAATTTGCGCACTATGTTTTGCGGCGACCCCTCCCCTTACAAATGAACCTGATTTTCCGGGACTGTGCTGCTGACCTTGCTTTCGCTCTCCACTTTGTTACCCAAATATTTCGAGGCTACGCAATAAGGTTCATAATCCCCCTAAAGTCCGTCTCTAACGCCTTTACATGACGCATGAAGTTCCAAATGGACTCTATAATTTACAATAACGTCTTCATTCCCATTTCCGCATCTGTCAAATATCTTGATGTTACGCTGGACAGTCACCATCCATGAAAGTGTATTGGAACTCATTAAGTGTACCCGGATTAGGATTTGGCACCTAGCTCCGATTCTGAACAACCCTGATGCCTCAGTGGCAAATAAGATACTAACGTATACAACCATTATATGCCCAATATCACGCTACTAGTAAGCGTGGCGGTTTTGGGGCACCTTCACGGAGACAGACAATTCAAGCGTGCTGAAAAAGTCGGAGATAATATTTTACAGAAAAAGTCCCCGCCATTTGTGAGAAATTCAATAATTTACGCGTTCTTCCAAATGCATCCCCACACTCGTCTATGCCGCTCTCACCACGTTCTTGACTTTGCTATCAATCTCGACGTATTATAATGCGTCCATTATGAAGGCGCTAATTACTTCGCAACTTCACAATGCGGCTTTATGGTATTGTATATGGTACATGGATTTCGAAAATTCACATTGATTGTTCCACAAAATTACACGAACGCTTGTTGTTCGATAACTTTCTTGACGAAAAGTCCAATATATTCTGCAACTTCGACTACTACGTAAGCGGATTGGTTAAGCGATAGACGGTGCTGAATGTACGCGGGCCTGAGGAAAGTTGTGCGATGCGTCAGGCATTTTGTTGCCATATAGAGCGCAGAACATAACGAATGATTCCGTCACGCACAAACAGCGGGATTGCTTATGACCCACCGTCAGATCCACGAAATAAGGCGCAAAACTAAAGTCCAGTTAATAACAATAATTACGGCAGTTGACAAACTCGTCAAACGGACGCGGAGAAATATTTAATGAAGATCGAAATAGTTAAAGAAAATTAGCGGGTTTTAGAAGCGGCAGCACGTTCCACGTCCTCTCGCCGCAACATGGCCCGACTTATCGCCGTCGAACGCCCACTAATTGCCAAGTGACGCTACTAATTTTTGGGTAGCTCGGTAAACCCCCACACAATAACATGGTATTATCCTACAAGTAATCACACGTCTCCTTCGCTCTCTTCCTTCTTCTTCTTCTTCTCCTGCTTCTTTCCTCCTTCATCTTCTCCACTTTTTGAGTGTTCCCTCGAGGAGCCTCCTCTAATGTTATAGTTACAACCTCAGACGCGGCCCTGCGATTCGTCTGCGGCCAAGTGCCATTTACAGCTTTAAACTCGGTGTGCTCAATAGCTCCAATGCAACTCGGCATAACAGAAAACAATTACTGTGGCGCTTAGCTCCACACCTCCCCGACGCTCTACTTTCATTATTTCACCGGCAGCTCTTCAATCGTAAACCCCGTTCAACCGTTGAAACAATCAGTTGCAAACCTTTTACTTCAAACTATTCACTTCTGAGAAAACTCCCCAGTTTCGATGCTTCGCCGTCCTGTCAGGCAAATGGGAATTTATAGAGTGAGACATCGCACAACCTTCTACACTCTACGGACGGCTAAATAACCCTGCAACCAATGTGTGTCTTACATTAATGTGATCGGAATCATATGACGCTCAAATAGTCAAAAACTTTAATCAAAACCGTTATACCAACCCCTTATTTTGGCGTCCCTTATAACCTCCTCCCAATCACGTTTACGGACACATACCCCATTTACCCACGTATAGTTTTTCGGACTCAGTAATCCCTAAAACGTGAAAATTTGAAGTAAACTTGACTGTTTTTCAAATGATTTCGTAACTTTCTTTTCCACCTCGTACAGCCAAGGAAAGCAAAACTATTTGTTGTTTCGATCACTATGATATAATTAGAGGGCAGCGCAATAAACTACTCGATAAAAATAGGTTTCAGTCCCTTTTTACTCTCCACTATCCAAAGGGTAAGGAAAGTGTGTGTGAGTTTTCTTCAGATCTTAACGATTTGAGGTCCATTGAATACCAAAAACCTAATTTCTGCGTAAAAAATACAGTTTTTTTGGCAAAACGGCTTCAACGATTTCCAGCCTTATATATTGTTCTAAATAAATGTTATTCTGGCTGTCCATTGAACAGAGATAAAAATCAAACTGTGTCAAAAATAATGTTTTTGCGATTTGCCGAGTAACTGCGTCACTGGATCTTACCGAGTGGCTTTTAGCAATCTGTACCCACTTTTCGTTCTCCGTGATTATTTCTGTATCTATCTGTTGAACGGAGATATAAGCCATGATAACTCAGAAAAAGAGATTTGTCGATTATTGATCTATCAGTTTTCGATTTTTTTGGAAAAACGGCTCAAATGATTTCAATTAAACTTACAGGGTACTCTCAACTAACTAATACCGTTGGCCATTTAATATCGTCGACCGACGACTGCCGATTCGATGTTTTAACTGGAGAATTGATAAACCGGCCCTTAACCTCGCTTACTGTTTACTACGATTCCACTGTTGTCCATCTAGATGCAGTTCTCCGTCTCATACGACTCAGCGTCGAAAAATACGTAGGAAACGATACCAATCACGGCGCAATTGCGATAAAAATTGACTACTTCTGCCCATATAAACCATGAGCTTCGTCCGAAGAGATTGGCCAGTAGACGGGAACAATTAGATACGAAACGGGATGTTTGTGCGAAAGAACGGATTTCTTAGACTACGTTAAAGGCCAAATATGGCCCGGACGGCGGACGGCCATTGCAGATAAGAAATCCCGATGTCTTGAAAGTTTACAATTGTAAAGTATACAATTTTGAAAGAGAGAGCTCGATTAAAAAAATTTAAATAATTTTCTATGGAATAAAAAATTTCCTGACCGAAAACATAGGTGTATTATTCAGAATGAATAGGAAACTATAAACAGGAAAATGAGGTTACGAGTGATATCGATCCAAACTGTAGTTACCATAGTGATCGAAACACTAATTATTTGTTATCCCAAAAACACCTACAATTGGTATGATTAAAATATAAATTTTTGAGACATCACATTTCCTTCAAGGCGAGCGAAGAAAGGTAAATTTATTAAAGCACTGGAGCTCAAATATCTTCTGTAGCTATTCGCTGAACGGGGATATTGGCCGTGACACGTTGGTTCATATTTAAGAAAGTTAAATGATTTCCATCGTCAGTACATAAATTGAAGAAGATAACGGGGTGCAAAAATCGAAGTTGGAATGAGCTTGTCGGGAAGCGTAAGTTGAAGAGGAATAACTTTAGAAGATCCAACGTTAATAAGTACGAGTAATAGCCAGTATCTCTGCTTCATGAAACATCTCTGCTTGTGACGCTCGGGTTGCAACCTTCCCGCGGTGTTGTGCGACTTCACTTATTCGGTTCGAGTTTCAAGTTCGATACACAATGTTTGCGCGTGCTAAATGGCTGTGTGTACGAAAAACAATCTCCCAGCCCACATTGTCGACCGACGTCGCTAGCAACAGTATCAGGTATTTACCAAAAGTTGAACCATTTCTATTCGAATCGTTTCATCTGACGGTGTTTACGTTGACAAAGAAGGAGATTCAAGTACCCGATTTGAGCCGTTGAAGTCGTGTTTAGAACGTAATAAAAGACTTTAGATGATATTCTAGCTGTATGAGAAATTACTTACCACTTTATAACCAGCTTCGTCAAGCTTAGTTATTAAAGAAGCGAATGCTCGTGTTTGGAAGTATCGCCACGTTGATTATTTGAAACTGAGCGAAATGTTTGTTTGGATACATTTTATACAGTCATGTCCCCAATGTAGTATTCCACGAATGAACGTATCCGCGAATCAACCCCAAGGCAATTTCATGGCGTGCCGTCGTATACGATTCCACGGTGGAGAGGTGCCATTTGTGAGCGAACGAATCAAAATCGTTCCACTGAACGTCCATGAGTATTAATTCAATTCGTTTAGGCGCATCTACGACACCATGTCGTCCGTTCATGTCGTTCACTTCGTTTCTTCGTCATGTCTAGTTCATTCCCTTCTCGCAGGAGACCCTCCCCCTCACGATCGTGTAAACTATGGTAACACACATGTGTTTTTCATTCAGTTTATATCGGCGTTCTACAAAGAAATTAAGGCCGCCTAAGGTTTCGTAAGTTATTCAGTTACATCTACTTATGCCACGACCATTTTGTGTACGGTTTGTCCTTTATAAATGTATTCGTAGAAATATGTTGAAGATACAGCGCCCGTATATGTAGCAGGTCGTCGAATTTACAGGGGTTGCGGAAAGTTGTGTGTCGCTACGCACCACATATTTTATCATTGAGTTCATGTAAACCAGTGAAACATAATTGCACTATTTACGTAGAGACTGGTTCCACTAAATGTTTCAGAATTTATTGGGTTGCTCCAGCTAATGACCTTCATGGAGTAAAAAGTGTTGATAATCGGTGTCAACATGATGGTTTTGAAGTGATTTGAGTTTACAGTTCGGGAATTATAGGATACACGCTCGGATAAAAGTAATCATACAACGGATTAGTTTGTTTGAATTCCGTAATTTCTGCGATTGCTCTAGATTATCTTACGAGTGATTCACTATGTTGTCCACTTACTGTGCGAATATTTTGAGAACCAGATATTTTCCTCATAAATCCCGCGCAAATAGAACGGCGTAGGTTTTTCGTAAAAACTGAGGTAGTATCTCAATGCGCTGGGGAAAATTGTGCGTCCGCCGTGCTTTTTGTTTCGGGTACTGGAGGGCAGTTCAGAATGTTCCGAGATGTAGTTTGGAGATGTTCGGCGGTCCATTATTGCCCGACTTTCATCGGGATCATGAACCATCGTCTTTAACCACTAGACCACGATCGCGAGGGTGCCTTTAATAGGAGTCAGTCAGTACTAGAGTACTGCACAAGGCACTGAGCGGCTTTGAAGTGAAATGGGGATTTCCAGCTTGTACTGCAGTTGTCTCAGCCTCAATGAAACAACTCTCATTTTCCCCTTTCACGCCTTTCATTCAATTTACGAACTCCGATTTTTGTGGTTTTTTTCGGTTCTATTCTTTTTTCGGGCTGAAAGTTATGATTATCGGATATAATGGGACGTGACAGATGTAGAGGGGGCCCCCTCCACGGCGAAGAGCATATGGTTAGAGTTTTATCAGATCCAGGCCGCAGAGGTCCCT
Organism: Pachypeltis micranthus; assembly: GCA_020466155.1. Lineage (NCBI taxonomy): Eukaryota > Metazoa > Arthropoda > Insecta > Hemiptera > Miridae > Pachypeltis > Pachypeltis micranthus. Next base: position 51,225,051 of record CM035769.1, read on the forward strand.
ACGTCTTCTGCGTGCCACTGACTCTGCCCACCATGTTTCCTTTTGTTTCCGCCGCCCTTACTCGACTTTTGGATATTGAACTTAACATCTCTACTTTCACGCATTTAGAAGTGAAATGAAATCTTAACACTCAGTCCGAAATACGTCATTCGGTGAATCGTTGTGTGTGCCTTTGAGCGCGATTAAGAGAAAATGGTTCAAGGTCTGCTCCTAATCTTCCAGCCTCGGACCGTTTATCACGCTGCATCTGGTTGGCCCTCACCATTCTCTGCGATAGTAGTCTTGTTCTCTTTACTCTGACAAGAATCGTGCAGCGTGCCGCCATTTCTATACATCCTCCCACACAGACCAGCAGTTCTCATTACCCAGAGTAAATATTCAGGTACCCTATAGGTGCCCTTCAAGGCCTACAGTACGGAGTTGAACGTGTTTTTCACATCCAGGGTGAACAACGACCCCACATTCTGGGAAGAGTGGTTACCCCCTGTTCCATCACCGTAAGAGCCTCCACCACTTCTTGCTTTGCTCCAATGGTGAATACCCTGTTTTAAAATCATGCTGACGCACTAACTGGTCACCCCCGTACCTGATGGCACTCAGAAGGCGTGGCAGTGGCATCATCTCCAGCCCCTTCCTGCAGTATAAATTCCGGAACTTTGAGAGTTACCTCTTTGTACATAAAATGTGAAGTAAATACGGGTTGAGAACTCACGTATGAGGATGTAGTTATCATTGTGATCTGAACACCAAACATTTCCTTCTCTCAAAAACTGCTGTAAGGATATTGATTAAATTTGTATGGACAGCTCCATATGGATCCAACAACACCACAAAATTCTTCCCCGTGAGAAATGTCGAGAGCAGCACAATAAATTATCAAAAGTGTCGACATAAATCGATTTTAACGCCGTTTTTTCGTCATAAATCTTGCTCATGTGATCATGGCAACCTCAGAAAAATCAAGTAGTTAAATAACCTACCTATACGATTAGAGTTTAGTAACCCTCACGAGATAATTAGAAGCGATCCCAGAAATTCCGGAATTCCAACTACCCCTGTTTCACTTACTACTATTAATCGCAGTCTTGACCCGATAATTCTGAAACAATGGCTACTATCCTTCTAAAAAGTCGTGTTGACTTCTCATTAGTCCTCTGATTTAAACGCACTAAAATACATTTCGGAACTTTAAGCGCTACCACTTGCTACGTAAAATGTCAAGTTGTTTTACCTAGTTCAAATGAATTGAGCGAAAAATTGATTGGAAGAGTAGCTAGAGCCGTGAAAACCGGCGAGTGTACACAGGGCTAAGGAAAGTTGTCTGATGAGTCGCACCAGGTAATTTTATCTATAAATATAAAGTTTCTATAGAAGTGAAATGAAGTTTTTCTAACTTTTTGGAAACTGCTCTTCCATCGAACGCACAGCTGTCTTCAACTAATCAGTACATATACATTGCTCTCCATAATTGATCATCTTACAGTCCGTTGAACATAGATAACAACCAGAAGGAACCAAAAACGTTCTTTTTTTACGTGGGCAAATTTTCCACTTTATGTGATCAATCTGATGGAATGTATTTTAATAGCACATACCCATTTTTTGTTCTCCACAATTATTTCCGTAAGTGTCCGTCGTGAAGTTATAGTCCAACCAACATCAGAAAACTCAGCGAACTAATCTCTACATTTTGTTCTTCACAAACATTTTCGTTGAAATATAGCAGATCGTCAAATTTACGGGGATTTGTTGCCACGTACCAGATATTTTCTCTTGAACTATCAAGCGCACATGTAAAATGGCACATATATTGATTTTTGTCCGGATCAGGTGAGCGAGCACTTTGAAAGATTTCCATATTTTATTTACCGAGTGTGGTCACTTTTATAATGAAGCTTTTGTGGATGGAAGCTAAAATTTTGGATTTAGTTTCCGCGGGAATGCCGAGTGTCGGTTAAAATCATCATTAGCCACCCATTGTGTAAAGCAGTTTTCTTAAAATGAGATGGTTTGCAAGTAGGGGTTTTAAAATTTTCATGTCGACATTTTGGAGAGTTATAGGGATGGTTGCTAAAAAGTTTCAGCAGTAAAGAGTTTTTCCAGAAATGTGATGTGTGAAGGAAGAAGTGTTAAAATTATGTTTTGAGCTTAATACTTGGTGAGTTCTTATGACACGGGTCATCTCGCGCATCAGGAATCGCGCTGAGGATGCGACAGGAACTCTTCCACCAGACGAGACGGCAACGTCGCACCCTGTTATTACTATAATTATCTGCTTTTCTGTTCTCCGTAATTAAAACATTTTTCGGGCCCCCTCTCATCTTAACGCCTTAATAGCTCCGTTTAGAATTTTGAATTAATGACGTCATCTTTTTGAGGGGAATGACGCGTCGTGCTACTCTGTCGCTTGTCCCACCTATTCAAACATCGTCACTGCTGGTCTCAAAAGCTCGCGTGCTCAGCTGATTCCGTCGTGGCAGGGTCTACAAGATTGTACTGACGTTGTAGTCACGGTGATACTTCATAGAGAGACACCAATCACCGTTGCTAATTCGGGCGTGTTCGTTATGTTACTGAGCTCTTTGGGCTAAGGAATGGGTATATGGAGCATTGTAAGCGTTTATCACGCACCAGCATATCTTGCCAGGAGTTTCAGCTGGTTACGAAGGCCGAAGCCCGTTGGCTGTTGGAGAGAGTGCCAAGCCCTTTACCCCGTCTTCTACCAACACAGCTAATGGGGCTTTCCCTTCCCCTGCTCCTGTTGATGGGGCTTTCCATCAAAACCACGACCCCCACAACTCTGGTACCCGTGGTAGCATTGAAGTTAGCTGCTGCTTGAGCACCCTAAGGACCTGAGGAGGTGGCAGACCCTGGTGGAGGGATTTCCAAAAGGCTCTACGATTCTTTCACTCATGGATTCCTAAGATTGTGCTTGCCCCTGACCTCCACATGGGAAAAGGACTCAGGTTGCATGGGGCTTGAACTGCAATAGTTGCGGTTGCCTTCAGGTGGTTTCCCTCTTCCTTTCTCGGCTGACTCTGTCTTCTCTCTTGGTCTGAGTGAAATTGCCAGGAATGGCTCCGATGAGCTAAACCTTGTTCTGTTCCTGTGTCATCGCAGCTTCCAATCTTGCCTGTAACACTATCACCTACGTGGATACTCTTGTAATTCACCTGTGAAACAACAAAAAATCAAACTTCCCTTACAATGTTATTTAAGGTCATTTGCCCCTCTTTACTCCTCCCATAGTGTTATTCCACATTACCTAGGAATGTCACTCAATAGAACAAAGCAATGGTGGATGCCCAGGTTATCTGGCTGCTGGGATCTTGGGCTAACTTGGCAAGCCAAGAAGCCTTAACATGGCTGGACGGATCTTTCCGTGGCAGTGCTGGATTCTAGTGGAGTAGAGGCAGGTAGCATCAGGGTTGCAGCATTGACCTTGTCCTGGTGTGGCGTGTGGTACAGGAAGAGTGTTGAGGACATACCTCGGCTGGGTGTGTTATCATGGGCGGTCTTTTATCGAGTTATCGAGGTGGTCGTTCTATCGTGGAATATCCTCTTGTTATTTTTATTTTGGTTTATTATTCATTCTGAGTAATACTACACAGTTTTTTTTGCTCTCTAACACGGCTCCTGAATAGGATTTTACACTTTTTACTTTCCGCTACCCAAAGGGTAAGGAAAGTATTGTATTTTGTAAACAGATCTGAATACCATAACGGTAATGTATAATCTTCATTAGTGAGGAAATGGTGAGAGCAGGGAAATAAGTTACCAAACACTTTAGATTTTAGGGCAGATTTTTCGCAGCGTTTTCCCTATAATTCTGTACGCACGGAAAATTCCGGCACAAATCAGGTTGACAGTATCATCAATTACCTTTACGTTGGTTTCTCAATGGAGGCCATCTCATGACTAACAGCAGCTTAATAAATTCCGATTCTATAAACGCTACCATTTTCTTCGTGGACGTTCAGCTGTGTTTTACAAGTTCCTCTGAACAGAATGAAAAAGAAATGGATTAGTCGCTAGCAGGCTGAGAAATGTTGTGTGATGCGTCTCACCAGATCCCCCTCCTTCTTGTTTCATTTTATAAGGTATGCCTGTCTTTCTTATAGACCAAGCCTTGCCGATGTACTCTAGTTTCAGAGGAGCATCCTAAAATGCGCAGTATGCCTCCATGTCGAGTAAAGCGTGGTGTGGAGCTTACGTATGTAAAATGTGACACTACCCTAGATTTTTGGTTGTTTAGTCGTTGCTTAAAACGAATGCTGCTTGGTACTTCTCAGTGAAAAGTTGTCATGCAGGTCATACGACGTCGTACACGTTCACCTACTTTACTAATTCTGACGTTCTGGTTAGACGTCTATCGTTCACTACGTTATTTACAGTGATAAATTCATACTCCCGGTTAACTCATTTATCGAATACACTCCAGAAAAAAAATGATGAGAGTGAGGAAGAGGTGAGAGGGGAAAAGGTTTGTTTTTGTACTGTCGGAGACGGAGGCGGAGCAGAGAGAAGGAATATGGATATCGACTAATAACAGGGTGGAGTCTGAACTCCAATCGCACGGAGCTCAAGATACGATCCCAAATTAATTACTAGTTTTTTGCCGTTTCTCTGTTAACCTTCACTTTAAGGATTTCATTACAGTTTCCTTTTTTTCGCCTATTTAAACTCTACAACCCGTTTTCAACTCAAGTGCCGAACGTTGTCTGTGAGTCTGAGACCGTGGGAAGAGATACTTTTGGTTTCGTGTCGGTAACTTTGAACAAAATTAACCTTTTTTGTTTGTCAAAAAATCGGATGAAAAGCGTCGAGCCCTTCGATTGTAAAATAACATAACTTTGAAGCGATCGGGTGAATGTCGGAAATGAAATGTGGCGTTCCGAGGTCGAGGAACGTGTCGTGACAGAGTGCCACACTAATCGTTCGCAATTGTTGAAGTCGATATTTTGCTCAAGTCTATCAAACATAGAGGAAGCAGTAGCTGTTGGATTAGCGTAGTTGTGCAGAAAGTAATCGACCCTCGAGAGAACGTTCAATCAATATTATTCATTAGTACGTTGCTCAAGGTATCTCTCAACTCCTGGCTATTCTATCGTGGAAACTTCTCTAACGCTGAGGAGTTCCGCAGAGGAATTCCTTGAGTAAATCCTCAGAGGTTTGCTAGGGCTAGACAGACCCAGCACGCAGCATCAGCAAGCCTACAAGCAAAACTGTACTGTCGTAACCCTGGCAGATGGCGACTCAATGGTGTTTTAGCTGTACATCAGCGAAAATAGCGCGCTAACTGGTGCAAAGGGGGGTTGAGCTGAAACGGAGTATGGATCACTCTATCACTGTAAAGAGGGTTGCCCCACGAACAACTGACTGCGAAGTTGAGGTTCTTAGCAATCTTCTTGCCAGTGACTGAAATTTCAACACACATATCACATTATTCCAGAGAGGATTTGAGGAAGAACCGGCAACTCCCTCCACAATTCAACATCAGGAGTTCAGTTCCGGCGGCCTTTCCAAAAATAGAAAAGCGCGCGCGTTTAGTCCATCTCAACCGAATTGTCTAGTCCCCACAGTCTGGCCGGCCAGAGAAGTTGGCCTAAACGGGAAATCCTCTCGGAAAATCCTCAACGTATGTTCCTAGTTTTACTCACTATAACTCTAACTTTAGTGCTCTAGTGAATGCCCTTATATATGTGACGACCGTTATTGAGTGGTCATGGCGCAGGCTATATATGAGACTGTCAAGATTTCGAAACCTTATGTTCATACTTCTGGGATTAGTGAGAAAAAAAACACCATGGAAGAAGTTAGTCAAATTCCAGAATTCCATGGGATGTCTCAAATTATTTTAACTCAACTAACTGCTCGGATTTCCCTCCTTATCTCCCTCCTGATAATCTTTTCCCGATGATAGCACCAAGCGTCCATACACCACGCTCCCTTTTTTCCTTCCTCCTTTTTACTTTCCGCTACCCGAATGGAAGGAAATTATAGTAATCGGCCCAAAAAAAAAATTTGGGTTTTCTTCAGATCTTTACGTTTCAGACCCTACTGAGTCTAAAAAACCTAATTTCGGCGCGTGGTCCGTGTGTGTGTATGTGTGTGTGTCTGTAGTTCGATTTGCGAGAGAACGGCTGATCCGATTGAGCTGGTTCTTTGTTTGTTTTGTTCGTTATTTTTTGTAGACACCAAAATAAGGTTATGGACGATTTCGGCCGATGGGAAGGGGGGGTGGGAGACGAAAATGTACCAAAAACTAGGGTTTTTCGCATTTTTCTCGAAAAGGGCTCTAACGATTTTGATTAAACTTTCAAATTATCTTCTCCTAATCAATACCTAACTTTTCTTCTCAATACATATCTCCATGAAAATACGGTGAACGGAGATACGGGCCCCTGAAGCAAGAATAGGTTTTATACGCTTTTTGGCAAAACGGCTTCAGCGATTTTCACCAAACTCACAGGATGTTTTCAAATATTTAATACCTACATATTGTCCACAATAAATGTTCCTGTGACGGTCCATTGAACAGAGATAAAAATCAAAATGTGTCAAAAATAACGTTTTTTCTAACATTTCCGTAAATTCCAGGGTAACTTTTTCACCAGATGTGATAAATCCTAATGGAGTGTCTTTTAGTCACCCAAAGCCACATTTCCTCCTAATCAATACCTAACTTTTCTTCTCAATACATATCTCCATGAAAATACGGTGAACGGAGATATGGGCCCCTGAAGCAAAAATAGGTTTTATACGCTTTTTGGCAAAACGGCTTCAGCGATTTTCACCAAACTCACAGGATGTTTTCAAATATTTAATACCTACATATTGTCTTCAATAAATGTTCCTGTGACGGTCCATTGAACAGAGATAAAAATCAAAATGTGTCAAAAATAACGTTTTTTCTAACATTTCCGTAAATTCCAGGGTAACTTTTTCACCAGATGTGATAAATCCTAATGGAGTGTCTTTTAGTCACCCAAAGCCACATTTCGTTCTCTATAATTATTTCTGTATATATATGTTGAACGGAGATATAAGCCAAGTTAACTCAGAAAAGGAGATTTGTCGAATATTAATTTATCGGTATTCCAATTTTCTCAAAAACGGCTCTAACGATTTCGATCAAACTTTCGGAGTACCCTCAGCTAACTAGTCCCTACATTTTGTTCTTCTTAAATGTTCCTGTAAAAATGCGTTGAACGAAGATATAGCGCCCGCCTATGTCGGTGGTGTTCGAACTTGAAGAGGTGGCGGAAAGTTGTGTGTTGCTACGCACCAGATATTTATAATTGCTTCCACAAACCGTACCCCGAGCAATTATTGAGGAAACCTCCTCCGCTCTTCCTTCAACTTCGACGAGGGGAAGCAAATAAAAATTAAAAAAAACCAAAAGCTTCTCGGGAGACTGAAACACGTCTTCTCCATCTTTGGATTCAAGTTTTTTCTCACGATCCTCCTTTCAGTTAATAAAACTTAATCGAAAAGGATTAATTGAGTAGTTTTGAGTTTACCCTCTGACGAGGAAATTCCGACTTCTCGGCGCGGGACGTTTTGTTTCTCAATTAATCGTCGAGCCGGTTACGCGGACTATTTAGTGGTCAAGAGCTCGGAGTTCTCATCTCGTGGAACCGGCAGAATCTTCCGCTGTGGGCGGAGAAGTCATTTGTCTCCGGTTTTAGACTAACGTCTGTCTTGTTGCACAATAACTATTCGGGAAATCGATATCTGAGACGATGGTTTAAATTACCGACTAAAGCTATCGTGACGGAGCTCGAGCTTCTCAACTCAGTGTGGGGCCTTGAGATGTTTTTCACGAGAGCGAATGGAGAATTTAGTATACCATCAACTATTCCCATTTGTTTTTCACTCATGATCTTGTTAGAGAAACTGGCAGTGCTGAACTTTCTAGAGTTTATTGTGCTCTTCGTACTTACATCATGAGCGTCATTGTGTTGCTAGCGTGTTGGTTGCTGATGTATAGGTGTGAGGTAGCATTTCAGCACCTTAAGTCTCTAAAAGGCACTACTCCCACAAGATGCCTCATTATGGGCAATTAGCAAGGCCAAAGGGATCGGTGTTACCGTGACACAATCCTCATGTACAAGACCATCTGTCTAACGTGATTGGCTACTACTCCGTTGTCTGGGGTAGCAAACTCACAGTCAACCGAAGGAAAGGAAAGTTCTGCGCTCTTGTGAATCGCCAAGACAGCATCCACCACTGGCCAGTTGTGCGTTCACTTGGTTGTTGAGTGGAGAGTGAAAAGGGAGCTTCTATTCCGTACTCCATATAGACCTCAGAATTGAACGAAAACTTGCTCGATGATGAGCATTAGATAAATGGTGAGATGGGAATCTTTGTCAAAGGGACGTGATGTGTACCAGCCAGATCTCTGAATGAGCCTGTTCCCTATGTGACATGATGACTTCAACATGTGCCTCCACTTCTCTCCTCTCAAGGATCCTCCATCTTGCACGTTTTAAGTTTCCAGTGCGGAGGAAACTAGAAACCTTTTGTCTGTTACCAAGCTGTTCCGCCCTGTTTGCGAAGAAGGTTATGACACTAAACGTGGTCACAGTTGATCTCACCCTTTCAAACATGCCACCCTAGTAAGTAGTTAGATTAGGCGGGAAACCAGATTAAGAACTCCTCCGAGAGGGTACGGATTCCTCAGGCCTACCTCCGCGTGGTATCACCTGGGCAACAGCTCTCTACCGGGAGACTTTCTAAATGACATCTTGCCATAGCTCCACAGGTCTGGGTTGGTGGTTGCTGTGCGGGCGTCTGTGCTCTCGCACTTAAACCTATAGTTATACCGCCAGCTCGGTGACGTTCGTCTGATATGACTCTCTTATGAGTGATAAAGAACAGTCAATTTCATGAGGAAACAGGCCTGACTAGCATGGAAGTAATTTATGGGACTGTCAAGGTTTTTGTTTGTCGTTCTGCAGTTTTATGGTACGCAATGTGATACTAAAGATCAATATGGTGTTTTATGTCAATGTAGTTTTGATCACGAACAGCCAGTGTTGACCCCTTACTTTGATATCCGTCGTTAAATATCAAATTTTTGCTGATTGAGCCGTTTTCTCTGAAATTCGACCTCTGAAACTACAGGTTTTTTCAAATGTTGTTTTGCGGAGCCCGAAGGAATATTCTCCAAAAATATAAAATAAGTTTTCAGCCGCTTAGATAACTTTCCGTCTTACTACGTAGGGCTCCCAGACAGGTCATGGGAGTAAAAGTCTTGCGAAATACACAAAAACTTGAAACTTGACGATATCTGTACTACAATCGAAACTATACGACGTCAATATGAAAATCAAATTTTAACTGCTTCTCAATTCTTAGTTTAGCTGGTAAACAAACATTGGGATTACATGAACTGTTCTTTTGCCAAGTTCGAGCTTACTTGACGAGCATATAACCATAACGCGAGTAGTAGGGGAAAATGAAAAGTGAGGGCAGGAAAATTGTTGAAAGATTACAGTTGAGCTTTTGATTTGAAGCCTCATCAAAACTGATTGCCCCTTCTCTTACACACCAATTGGCCTCAAAGGTAAAGTGAAGGATGTATCTATAAAAAATTCTTAAAATATGTGGTGTCAGGTCCTCTCAGCTGAGCAAAATCATGTCATTAATTTGTGGGTCCAAAATTAAATATAAAGTTACTGTGTTTGGTGTACGAATTAATAAGGATGTTCTAGATTCAAACCGTGTTTTCCCTTAACAAAATCGATTGCAAGGGGAATAGAAACATAAATTACATTCAATCAAGAGGGGTTCGCATAAAGGCAAGAGCTACACCGCGGGAGACAGTGCGCGTGTTGTCGTTAATGACGTCATTGAAATGCCCCAAAACGTATAGGGCGAGGGAAGAACAAGGAGCTGTCGGATTCGAAAGAAAGGTTTTGGTTGGCTCATAACGACAGGAGACAGTCGCAGGATCGAGAGTTGAGGGGTTTAATGGCAGTTAATGTCCGCGACAGTCGACGCACATTAATCTTGCAGTTGAGACCAGACCACCTGTGGCGCTCCCCCTCTTTACGATATTAGGCGACTCGACCTATTAAATTCAATTATCCGTTTACTTATATTGTAACTCAATGGTGATTACTCTTTATTGGCAGGCTCGGAGGTGGCACAACATAAATATTTAAGGGGCACGAGAGCCCCTTGAAACCTACTGACATAACCCGCCAATTTTTGCGTGATTTGCAGTTCTGAAGCGATTTCGCCGATAGGAGGCATTTCGGGCTACGCCTCAAATAGCTTTTCGTCGAACTTGTTTGTTGGTTAGCAAGATTTATTGGGAACAATTTCTGGCTCGTATCAAGTTATCTGTATTTTATGTCTTGACGCTCCGCGAAACTCGGAGCACCTAAATGAAATGAACTGCTCAAAGCGTTTTGGAAATCAAATCCCCTGGTCATGTGGGATCGCTCTTGTCTTAGAGCTCGCCCAGTCAACCGTCCATATCTTTTAACCGTCGAGACGTTCAGGGCCGCATTCAGAGACGTTCCTTCAGAAATTTCGTAAGTCAAGATTTTCCTTACATTTGTATTTGCAGATCTTAAGGTAGCTGCAACCCAACGTTAACTATCTTAAGGGCCTATCCAACTCGTTACTTGCGCTTTTCTATAACAAACATTTGATAAACTGCTCTGTAATCGAGCACGAAATAATCGTGCCATCTTACGAAGACGTAGACGACAGCGTCCAAAGCGGCATAATTTGGGGTTAGGATAAGTTTATTATTGTTATTAGTTAGTTACGCTCTCAATGACTGGCCTCTTAGTGAGTTCTCTCCGAGTCGCTTCTTGAACTCTTTCACTTCTAGTTTAAATATGATATAACCTAGACCCTTGTTACAGTACTTCTATCATGTCTTAATCGGTCTTTTAAGAATCGTACAAGAACGGGCAGTCAAAATGTTATTTTCTTTTCTGCCTTGTCAGCTCGCCTACTTCTGTGTAAAGTTTGGTGGGATCGCCTTACTACGTAACAAGCAGTTCGTATAGAACAGTACCAGTAGCAGTTCGTTCTTTTATCGAATGGTCGGAGAAAAGTGTGCTGGGATTGCTGATCTTTAACTTCACGTATTGGAGTGATTTGACACCCCTGCATTAGAGATTACTGCTTTGCCTACGACGGATCTGTCAAATTTGAGGGAAAAGCGTTTCATTAGCCGGACCCATCCGCATCCAACAGGCTTTTCACTCATGGCGAAATTGTCAATTTTCGGATTTGAGTCGAGAAATTAACGATAGCTTTTGAGCAGCAAAATGTTTAGTTAAAAAAAAAAGTAACGAGTAAGCGAAGGAACGATAAGTTGTTAGATCTTTCAGAGTGTTCCCCAATGTTTACCAACTCACTATTGAGCTGACTATGGTCTCTACTTTGAGTTTTCGCCACTGTTCATTTTCTGTCACATAACTCCGAGTCGAGGAAGCCCTTCTTTATGTTCTGCCCAAGCCCGATTCATCATGGCACTGTTTGTAATTACCGTCACTACTTCGGCTCATTGTCGAATCTCATCCTCTCAATTTTTTCTTTTCACATCATCCGTTTTCTCCTGCTCGTGCTATCAGCTTCTTACTTCGACCACTTTGTTCTTTCCCACGTTTTATTACGATCTCCAGAAGGACACGCTCGTGAAGTTTTATTAAATACCTTTGGCACATTGCCAGGTATTAGCGACGCAAGGTACTGCGCACAGCGTTTATTCAATTTCCTTCGAGTCCACATTTCACGACCCCCAACCGTCTTCTATTCTGCAACTTCGCGCCAAACCAGCTGCAATTCATCCTTAGTTTCAGACTCAGCATGGGCAGTTATTTATATTTAGAAGATTTATTTTGTTTGTTTAACCAGTGCTTTAAGTTTCGTTGTACGGTACACGAACATATTTATTTGGAGTTCCTTGAGCGTATCGCTCATCCAAAACCTCTAGTGATGTGAACTGAAGTGAAGCGTGGAAGTTAGCCTTTCCAGTGATTGGCTTTCAAGTTGTGATGCAAAGATGTGGCAAACCAAATTCATTTCAAATTTTTAATTATTTGTTGAAAATTTCGCGGTCATCGCCAACTCGAAAGATCTATCGTCGGGCTGGCTGGGCAACTGTGGCTGTCGATGGTGCGCCGAACCGAATATCATAATGAAGCGACGTTCCGTATCAACCTGTTTGCTAGGCTCTCGTTCTTTTCTCACGACTTGAGGGTCAAACTGCCGTGGAGTTATGTTCACAGAAACCGAAGAATATGCACATGGAAATGTTCCTACTTTAGTGAGTCCTCAGATTGTTATCTCATCCTCACGAATATTCTCCTGTGCTTTCATAGCCTCATCTTTTTGTTTGTTGTCCAACTCGGCTTGAGTCCCAAAGATGGCGTCGAGACGGCAATCCTTCTCGTAGACGAAGAAAAACGTGATATCTACGCGCATCGTAATGCCCTGGAACTGGAATAGAATGTTCGAATGGGTTGTGGCGAGACGGAAGTGTTGGTGTCGGCGGTGGTGGTGGAGGAGAGTAGGTACAGGCTCCGGCACGTACCACGAATTAACTCGTGACCAGATCATCCGACGTTGTAGCGCGATATTCTTCTTTCTGACCATCGGATCTCGAGATATAAAGATCTCATAGCAGCATCTGAGGAGCTGCTATTTCTCGCGTTAATTCGAATCCTCCGCACGATTTACGATATCGCGTTAACTTCTTCATTTTTGAGCTCTGGTCGCGATTTAGTTTGGGGGAAAAGTGCTGACCTGTTGAGAATGTGGCCTTATATGAGTGAGACGAGTACCTACGGAGTAAAGATGGGATGTGATTATCAGTATTTACACAATAAAGGTTTTAAAAATATTATCTGACGTGTGTGTTACGATTTCAAAGTATTCCCTTGTTGTCATCATGCGCTATCGTGAGATTTGCACTTTTGTGTACTCTATATTTACAAGCTGTCCTTAGCATGTCACTCAATTTGGTCCTCTGAGTCAGATTATCAATGTAATTGTAGAACAATCACGTCCAGAAATTAACCCATAAGTGTTGAACATCCCTCCAAACCTGTGCCTTTTAGACGCCATCTAGAAATACGTTGCACGTTCGTATCTGCATTTGATGGAGAAACTCCTGAACCTACCCACGTTGTCGTTGTCTTATCAAACATCATTGTTGGATGGGCGTTGATCCGAATGAGTTCCTAAAGAAATGGACAAGCACGGGGGGGGGGGGGGTTGTAGCTCGGGAGAAAGGGCACAACCTTCTTCTGGTAGTTTTTCTGTGGTGTTACGGCCTCATCATCTTTGCCACTCACTTGAAGGGCCTCTGCAACCCCAGTTCGCTGCTACAAGTACCTCTGAGGACGAAAGATCCTGCGATATTACTTAACAATCGCTTTAGGTATTTAAGTGGTACGTGTACGCGCGCTGAGTGTTCAGTCTGTAGATCAATGCGAAACTCAAAAAATAAATGTTTCAGTAAAATCAATAAAAAAATATAGTTATCATAGTGATCAAAAACTCGAATTGTATTTTGTTTTTTTCTTTTTTTTCGAAACGGCTCTAACAATTTTCATCGGATTGGCTTTGTTCTCGGTTGTAAAACGTTCATTTGTGGGAAAATGGCGAGTACTGCGCAATAAATGTTTGCGAACATTTATGTCAGTACAGTTCTTTCTTATAAGTCCCGCTTGTATCACAGTAGCGTTCTCCAAAAATCGTGTTAGTAGTCTATTAAGTTATTTACACGATAGCAATTTATTAGCGGTTGTAAAATAATTAGGAGCGTCTCACAAAATTCCGGAACCCAAAGTAGAGATTAGATATTCCTTGACTACTTTTTTCACTGTATTTTAGCTATTATTGCAGAACTATAAGCACGCACGTATCCAAAACAAATTGGTGTTGGCAGTCACATAAATGACCTATGCAATGATCACTCAAATTCCGAAATCTTAAGCGCTCACAGTTTCTACATAGAACATCGACCTACGTTCCACGGTTTTCGTATGAAGAGAATGAAAATCATTGTTGATTAGTGTTCGGGCGATATAAAATTGCGCGTAGGACTGAGAAGAGTTGTGTATTGCGTATTAAATAGCCAACCATCAATACGTTTTAGCGGCCATAGGCTCCTTCTTGAGAAGCACGTCAAAATCTTAGGAGTCCATATACTGGTATGTCAGAAGTGGTGTTTCAGACAACACCTCCAGCCCCTCGAGGGCACTATGAAAGGTGAGTGCTGGCCGAATCCCAGGGATCTGCCCTCCTGTGGAACACCAAAGCCTACAAGACAGCATATACCGAAACACTCCACATGATCAGTGACCACTGATTGCATGACGGAAAAGTGAAAAGAAAGCTTCCGTTGCTCTGTGCCAAACTTTGCATAGACCACTTCACTGAATGAAGCCTTGCTGCGCTTACATGAATGAACTTTAGATAAATGGCAAGGGATAAGGGATTCCTCAAAGGGCCGTAACTTGTATGAGGTTTACCCCAACTTCCGGGAACACTTTATGAGAAAGTGAGTTGAGTCAAACCACTGGACGAGGACATTCCTTCCTTACGGGACATTTTGAATCAATACGCAGGTCTATCTTACACGTCTTGGGCCTCTAATGCGGAGGAAACAAGAGATCACTTGCTGCTCCACTGTCGTTTCTTCGGTATGTTTGTGGAATTTCTCCGCAATGTTTCTCTGGAGGTACCATCTAGGCTACAGTGATTATTGATATCACAAAAATGTTTGACAACCTGTGCTGGCCAGCTTTAAAGTTGGAAGAATCCTTCGAAACCGATACTTGCCAGTCAGAAGTTACCCGACAAATAGAATGCTACTACCGAATGTAGAAATGTCGTATTTCAAAGAAGGATAGCGAAGGGAGCCCACACTAGATCCTCGGACGAGCTCTATGGAACGCCTTCTCCGAAGGCGCTTCATGGAGACTGACTACGAGCCATGCGTCTATGTAGACGTATTGACTTTGCTGATCCTCGCAGTCGATTCGTCAAATTGATTGCTTTGTTTGCTCCACTTCTCCCACGTCTTGGGCCTTCGGTGCGGCGGAAACAAGAAACCTCGTGCTGTCCCACTGTAGTTCCTACAACAGTGAGCGAAGGTTGTAGAAAGAGCAGCCCAACCTTCCAGCTTTGACTGTTACTAAGCAAGCTTATAGCCATTTTCAAGGGCGAAGAATGTTATGATGAAAATATCTGGTGCGTTGCAACACACTACTTTCCTTAGCTCTACGTCAATTCTTTGTACATGGCTAATTCTATTTAATCGATTCATTTATCACTCAGTATCTTTCAACCTTGTCCAACACAGCAGCAGATAGCGGTAGCGCCTACAGTTCTGGAATTTATTGTGCTGCTCGTACTCATTGCAAGACGATTATTGAGCAATTGGTACACAGATAATTAATGAGCCTGTAAACAAGAATTTTTTGAAGAAGGATAGTAATCACTTTTGCAGAGTTATTGGGTAATAACTGTTAGAACTGGTAGTAAGCGAAACAGCGGTAGTTGAAATTCAGGAATTTCTGGAGTGAGCCCCATCTTTGTCATGAGCGGTTTTAAACACCTCACCCTCTGGGTACTGAATTGGACTACAATACCAATTTTCTTTAACATTCTACCAACATTGCAGCGGAGTTTATAAGAAAAAACCGCGCTAAAAACGCTTTTCGTCGAAAATTTTGATAATTTATTGTGCTGCTTTCGTCATTTTCCTACGAATGGGAATTTTATGGTATAATTGCCTTATCAAAAGATATCAATATAAAAAATTTAATCAAAATCGTTAGAGCCGTTTTGGAGAAAAAAATTTGGTGTTTTAATCACTATGCTAACTATAGTTAACTTTCTGTGGATTTTGTTCATACCCTTATTTTTGCGTCCCATAGTAACCTGTAGGCTGTAGGTCAAATTTGAGGTGATTTAGCTCGGTCGTTTTCTCTAAAAACCACTCTAAAATCGATTACATCGAAAGTTTTGGTAATTTATTGTGCTGCTCTCGTCATTTTCCATAGATGGGAATTTTTAGGTATAGTTGCCTTATTGGTAGCTATCAATATTTGGTGTTTTAATCACTATGCTAACTATAGTTAACTTTCGGTGGATTTTGCTCATACCCTTATTTTGGCGTCCCATTGTGACCAGCGGGCGAGATATGAAGTTTGAGCTGATTTGATACGGTGGTTTTCTCTAAAAATCGTTCACAGACACACTTTAGTGACACACACACAGACACACAGACCATTTTCCCAAATAGTGTTTTTCGGACTCAGGAGGGTCTGAAACGTCTGTGATCTGAAGAAAACTCAATTTTTTTTTTCAGCCGATTACATAACTTTCCTTTCTACTTCCCAGAGCCAAGGAAAGCAAAAACGTGGTCGCAGCCGGCCTGATCCTTTGAAAGTTGCCACCCCAGTAAATAGATGAGGTGGGAAACCACATTAAGAACTTCTCCCAGATGGTACAGACTCCCCAGGGCCTCTACGTGGTAACGAATGGACAACAGCTCTTCAGCTAGCCATACCTCCGCAGGTCTGAGGGGGGGAGATTAATGAGGTCCACGTTTCGATTTTCGAAGTTTCGCGAAGTAAAATGGTCTTACACTGTTCTTGCCAAACTGTTTCTTTGGCTTTCTGTGATCATCTCGAAGATACGAGTACGTTAGCTACGTTATGTAGCTTATAGGTCGGTGTCGTACTCGTCTTCCCAACTTAGTATGGTTATCGATTATTTTCGTAAACACGCTATAATTGGCCATTTATCCACTTCTTGCATGTGTCATCTGGTTGTTCTACAGTAAGAACCCGACTCTCCAGCGTCTCCCTCGACCTACTTTTCCTTAATTTTTAGATGCCGGGGAAGAATTCGTAGGTGTCGTGACCCTCAGTTGAGGATTCCCTCATCGCGTGCCACTTATCGAGCACCCACTCATCAAGAGCTGTTACTTGGGCTCGACGGAGATCCTTTTGTTAGCGCGTTTCCAACGTGCTTTCAATGATCCAAGTCGAATGGCAACCGGCCAGCGGTGCGACTTGAAGCGCCTTCGTCGACGCTGGTGGTCCTTTTCCTCACCACTAGAAATGGGGTTAGGAATATCGAGAGGCATAAATCGACATCATCGATTTCACACACGGCCGACCTATCGTTTGTCAGCAATAGATTTTTACTTTCCTTGGTCCTGCGGAGAAGGTAAAAGTTTGATAATCGGCGAAAGAAAGTTTTCTTCGGATCTTTACGAATCAGAATCCAAAATATCTAGTGCGTAGCGACACACAACATCATAAATTCGATGTTATGGCATATCTCGAAGATCGAGAGCTGTATCTTTGTTCAACGCATATCTACGGAGCAAAATGTAGGTACCACTTAACTGCAAGTACTTCGATCCGAATCGTTAGAACCATTTTGTACCAAAAAAAGATAATTTCATACGTCGGTGTATATAAATTAATATAGGTGTTGGCATAGCTTGCTGATCATGTTCAAACGCGTATTCATTTTGAAAAACGTTTTATATTGGCTCATTTTAGTCGTATTTTCGTTTAATGGACAGTGAGAGGACATTCATGACCCAATTGACTATTTAAAACAAAGAGTGAACTTTTTGTTTCCCCCGAGTACACACAGAACTGTCCCTTTGCCACTGCAGCTACACATGGGCCTATTGTAACGATGCTCCTTTTAGGAAGTCGAGTACGTCCTTCGTTGCAGACTCCGCTATGGTTTGGGATTGGGAACCCCTGGAGAAATATTCAAAGCTTCAAATCGCCTAGCTGCCAAGGCAGGGCAGTCACACAGGATGTCCTCACTGCGCAATCTGAACTTAATTGCCCTTGAACTTAATTCCCCCCATGTTGTTGAGGTAATACCTAAGTAGGCAGTGTCTGGTGAGGGAACTAGTAAGGAATCTTTGATCCTGTCAGGAGGGTGGTAGCATTGCCTCCGCCCTCAAACAGGAATGCCCAATGAGCGTTTTCGCCTGTCTTTTCCATGGCTGGTGATGCCAGGTGACTTTTTGTTGTTTCTATGTAGGGCCCTGGCTTGATTGGAAGGGATTCTGCGCCCCTTTTCGCAAGGCAGTCGCCTTTTCATAGCCCTCGTGCTCTCCATTACCCGACACCCAGACAACGGAAAGCCTATAATGGGCACTGGCTGAATACATTCACATGACATCTCGGATCTCAAGATGTAGCCAGTGATGGCCTTTAAGGCAGCCTGACTGTCCAAGAATAAATAAATACGCTTGCCCTTGAGTCCTATTGCCTACTGCCTCTTCTGCGCAGATCTTCCTGGCTACAATTTCCGCTTGATATATCATGGTATCCTCCCCCAGCAATTTGGTGAGGCTGCCCTACAATGTCCAGACCTGCTCTGCTCCCCACGACAGAATCGTCTGTACCATGACAGTGTGCCCTCCTCAAACTGGAACGATCCCTTCCGCCATCGTTCCTGTGACTGAACACAGAATGACAACTGAAAGCTCCTCTACTCTGGCATGACGACAGTATCAAGGACTGCCGTGGTGGAAACATTACTGGTCTGCTAAAGCCTTACCACTCTCACGTATGCGGTCCTCTGTGTGTGCAGTGGGGCAAGTGTTCACGGGCCCTGTAAAAAGAGTGAGCTTGATGTGAATCATTGAAGGCGTTTTTCCAAAAGTAAAATATCCTCATTTGCTTTATAGGCCTTGATCTTCACTCACCGAGAGACGTTTGCGGAAACCAAAAGTTAGGTTATGATTAGCAGTAGACGAGCCTTCGTTGATTACTGGGGCACTTCAAGCATTGGGCAAAATGGAAGGGGGCGCAGTGGCCGAGCTTGCTGGGGCATGAGGTTGTCCTCCTGACAGGTATAGGGCCAGCAGTCTCTGGGTCGATCCTCGAACAGGCATCCCCCTCCACCAAACCTAGGAGGGTGGGGCAATGGGTACCACTGATACAGCTAGGGGCGCTGTGCACGCCCCTCAGCGGGCCTGTGTAAGGCGGATGGGAAGTGCTCAAGTGATGGGCTCAGCTAATGGTTACGGCAATGGTCACTGTTCCCACAGCATTCTCTGCAGGATGATGAAAATGGACGCTAGTGTTCTTGGTCCACACCTGGAGTCAATGATCTGACAGGTAATTCCCAAACTGCTGGAGCAACGGCCCATAATTCATTCGTTCCAGGCAAGCTTCATTCGGCCTTCAAGTTGCTGGCTTTTTGTCCCGAATCCACGGCCAAGATTTAATTTAAACTGTTTTCATCCATGCTCGTAAAGAGATTTGTTAGATTCCTTGAGGGAGCTTTACTCACCCAAGCAGCAGGACGTTGGGTCTCCTTGATCATCAATTATTTGATGGCAATCTTCGTGTACGAACTTCGAAAAATCGGTGCCTCATAAAGAGATATTGCTGTTTCTATACACCTGGGTGTTTGATCCTCCATCAACGCCTATTCGAGTAACCATAAGAAACTTATTGAAGGGGGGAGTTGTTAGCTCCATCTGGTAAAAGGTTTGGGGGTCAGTGCACGTTAAATTGGGGGACTCGTGGGAAGAAATTTCATTTCTTGGAGTGCTTCAGTGGATGCTGTCTTCTATGCCTTGGTGATCCACTGGAGTGCAGATCTCTGGGATTGAGACTGTCCTGTCCTTTGATTGACTATTACCCTAGGGCAGTAGCCAATCACGCCTAAGTAAATGGCCTTATACATGAGGATGGTGTCACAGTAACGAATATTGCTCGTAATGGGGCTAACCTGGTAAATTTGCTGTATAAAATGCTTTACTCTGAAAGCGTAAATCCAAAGGCTGGTGGATGGTAATTTTGGCTTGTTTGGCTATTGGAGAAACACAGGAGCTCACCACAGGAGAGCTTGAGCCCATCTGTTTCTATTACCATTCACGAGCAAGTTAGTGTAGGTAGGATTAGCTTGACCTGCCGATAACTCAAGATTCATTCAGTCAAACAATCGCTATCATTTTCTGGAAGCTTGATTTTTTCTTCATACGATTCACACTCGTGGGAACGAGCTACTTCAAATAGGGGGATTATTTCATCTAGGGAAGAATGGTACAACTTCGAAAAATAGCAAAACTTAATGGTGGAACTGCCAACGTGTTAATGTTGGCGCCACACAAGCATCACTTCTTACCTGTACTCTTGTCCCCATCCATTTCCCGCCTTTCAGACTTTTGGCAATGAAGACATTTTTGTGTCGGCTGTTGGGGATGTTTGGAGGGGGTTGGGGGTGGTAAATTTTCTATAGCTTGCTTAGGGAATGACCTCATTCCAAATGCTTCGACAACGGCAAAATTTGTGTTGGAGGGGTAATCAATTCCCACCCCTGCATGGTACTATCCCAGAAATTCAGCATACCACAACCTCCCTCCTCCTTCGCTTCTCCAGGTACAGCCCTCTCTTCCCTTTCACCCCTAACCTCCTCCTCCGCTGGTACAAGTACGAAGCTGAGGATATGTTGAATGTGGAAAGTGAAAATGATCGTAGAGTGTAAAGACAACTTGAGAGGAATTGTATCAAGCGCGCGAGGGCCTCAGAGTGTTCCCACGTAGTCTTTTCTTCTCCTCCCTTCCACCTCCCATCATCGTCGTCCCCTCCCCTCCCGTCTCTTTCCCCTTCCCCTCTCCTCCACCTCTGGCCACATAACCAACAATTATCTTCCACAACCCTACAATTAGGCACCGTAAATCCTCAACCCCAGACTCTCCGATGTCGGCCTTTTTTTATCCTCTTATTCCTTTACTTGGGCCTTTTCAAACTTCTCTTTTTTTCTTATTTTGTTTCTTACTTTTCTGTTTTTTTTTTCTTTTTCATCTCTCCCACCTCACTCTCCTCCTCACTCTCACTCGTCCGACTTGGTTTTCTCGCTCTTACACGCAGAACCAAGTCAGCCACTCACATTATATTAGAGTACGGGGTCGAGAAGACAATGTATCTCTATCTGTCCGCCTGTGCGAGATAAACATCGCAACTACTTTTCATTAATTGCTGGCCCCGGGTTCGATTTATACTATTCCCCTACGTTACGAAATGGGCGGCCGCTAATCGGGGCTCGCTGAGTTACTGGGTTTTCGAAGGCTCTTCATTTGCATCCAGTGATCCAATGGAAGAAGTTTGTTGAGGGGGTGGGGGGAGGGGGGTCTGACTGGTCGAAAGGGCGATGTTCTGAGTGACCTCGGCGACACCAGTCTGAGAATGGGATGAGAACGGTCTGAGTTCACACTTCCGTGTCAGTGAGGACAGCCTCAGTTCTTCTAGCTGTCAGACTCCCCACCAGGCAGGTTTCGATTTATCTGAAGGTTTAGCAGCCGAAGCCCCCACACGGAGGGTGCTATGTAGTATTTGGCTGTGCTGTGAAACCACTTTGCAGCGTGAGGTGAACGAAACGACTTACAAGTGGGCGTAGACCTAGGAAACTGTAGGGTCTTCAGCTGGGAAGATATGAGAGGACAAAAGGTCATTCGTGTGATTTAGATGCCACGAAGCCCTGACGTAGAATTCATATACAGGCGATATCAGTGCAAAGTGCTCAAAAATCAGTGCGGCCTGAGCCCTTTGCTGAACCCTCCTAGAGCCACCTACATGGAAAGATTGGCTAATGAAACGACGAGTCTAGGCTACTGATTTTGAAATTCACCTTTCCGGGGGCAGTTAAAACTATTTTGTCTGCCTGTCTTGGGAAAGATCAAGGAAACGAAACCAATGGTCGAAAGAAGGGAGACATAAGGATAACAATCGCACTGCGCTGTAACTTACCAATATTGTCAAGTCAGTAATGATACACAGGTTGACTGAATAGGCACTGAAGTTGGGGTGTTCTATGAGTCAACACGTGCGCATGCATGAGGTGGAAACCAGTTGACGCCAAGCACTGGTGTCTTAGGGTAAACGCTTCTCTCTAGATGGATAAAATTACCGTCGAGATGCTTTTGGAAGGAGTCTGAAGGTAAGAAGGCAACAGAAAATTAGTCGTCGTTTTTTCATTTACCGATTGCTACATGATAGTTGGGTGCACGAGCGGGGAAGCTTGAATTGAGAAATTAATGAACGTGGTGAGCGTTTGTGAGGACTGCATTACACCTGACAGAATAGCGGTAGCAGTTTGAGTGTTAGTATTTAAATGCGAACAAGGGGGCTCTGAATACACGAACTACACTAACTACAGCGGAGGAGAGAGTAGAGTTGTGGGTACTATGAGAGATGATAGATGTGTATCGAGAGAACTGAGAGGTAAGTGAGTGTTTAGTTAGAGCTGAGAGGAAGTAAATTGAGAGGTGGGAAGAGGATATATTGGGAAGTCCAGAAAGAGGAAAACCGGTTGTCAGCTTAGGAGATAACTGAAAGACTTTCCCTACATCAACTGACAAAGGGCTTCAAATCAGAAATAGGTGGACTCGATGTTTGGGGAAAGCCCGAAACAAGGACTTCCCATTAGGAGCAAGTGCAGAAGTTCCGAGCTCAAGATCCCAACTAATTCGTCCTGTGCCGACCAATGATAATGTGTTCAAGTAAAATGTCGCCCACGTTAAATGTCTTCTCAGGGCTGTTGAGGTTGGAAGGTTGGTTCCTCATTCCCCCAGAATCTCTCAATTAGTGAAAGAGCATCATGGTAAGCCAGAACCGACATCCAGTTATTTCCAACAGGAAACCTCTCCAAGACAATGAACTATATCATAGCGTAACTAGCTTCTACGTAGAACGTGGGTTGTAACAGTTAGTATAACCTGTATGCAAAACGAATTGGATTAGCTATTATAAAATGCCGTGAAAGTAAGTGAGGCAGAGGAAAGTTGTATGTTATATCACTTTGGATCTGGACAAACTCGATAATTCAAACGCGGGTTTAGTATTGTGTGAGCGAAGGTGCTCGTGATTGTCCCCAATTTAATACCAGACTCTAAATAAGGCCCTTAAAAATGTAGTAGACTCTTGGCACGTTAGACCGACCTCTTCCATTAAACACGGATCCTCTCTCTCATCATTCGTTGCTAATAACAGTCATCCGCTGCGCATATGAATCGTAGGCTTTCATTATAACGAGCGGTGTCTACAGCAGTTGGCTACTGAAACAATGAATACTTCTCGCCCACTCGTCGGCTTATTTCTTTTTGATTCAATTTTAAATTTAATTTGACGTCGACGTTCATGTTCTTCACTGAAAAAGAGGATGACGGTTGAATCATGATGAGCATTGCGTGCATTCTGAGAGACGGCATCCTCATTTTTACAATCGGGCACATCCTAGTCTTAATGCGATTGACGTGGTTGTCACTACGAAGACAGCTATGAGACGATGAGACTTAGCTTGTTATCACCCCTCCAACAGATGCCGAACATGTCTCGTAGCTGAACTAAAGGATTAATTACTTCCCTTATATTTTGCCGGTTAACGGACGTAAATTATTTTCGTACAGATTTGGAACTAATCAAGAAGGAAATGCCTGATGGGATGCATCACACAACATTCCTGAGCCCCACGTGCGTTATTTGATTTTTATCACGTTTATCCTATCCGTTATTTATATGAACTTGAAAGAACTCATCTCGCCCTTCAGCACAGAAACTATTGGTGCTTTAGGTTCTTTACTTTATTAGGCTGTTCAAATATAGTTGTGCTGAGTGTGCTCTTAGAACCACACGGAGAAATCACCCCCAATGAATTACGAACTAGGATATCCAGGCCAAGCCTTCAGTGGTCCCCTGGGATAAAACGAGCAGTTCTCGGTCTTGGAAGCGACGTAATATCATTCGATAAACGGTAGAAATTCCTACGAACGTTTCCGACCATAACTCCAAACCACTCACAAATATCTGGTGCGTTGCAACACACAACTTTCCGCCACCCCCGTGAATTCAACGACCTGCTACATACCTGCTGCTTTATCTTCGCTCAACGCATTTATACAGGAACATTTATGCAGAATAAAATGTAGCTACTATTTAGTTGAGAGTCCTACGCAAGTTTGATCGAAATCGTTAGGGTCGTTTTTGAGAAAATTGGAAAACTGATAAATTAGTATTCGACAAATCTTCTTTTCTGAGTTAATATGGGTATGGGTGGCTAGAAGACACTCTGTTAGATTGATCAAATCTGGTGGAGCAGTTAGATATGTTCGAAAAAACGTTATTTGGACACATTATGATTTTTATCTATGTTCAGTGGACTGCCAAGGAACATCTATTGAGAGCAATATATGGGTATTAACTATTCAAAAACATCCTGTGAGTTTGGTGAAAATCGTTGACGCCGTTTTGCAAAAAAGCGTAAAAAACCTATTTTTTTCTTCATTGGCCTATATTTCTGTTCGCTGTATTTTCATGGAGATTCGTATAGAGAAGGAAAGTTTTGTACTAACTAGCAGAAGATAATTTCAAAATTAAAGCCGTTTTCGAGAAAAATGCAAAAAATCTTATTTTGGTTTATTATTCATTCTGAATAATAACCCTATGTTTTCGGTCACGAAAAATTTTTTACAACCCCCCCTCAAAATTTGATACTTTACGTTTCAAGACATGGAGATTCCAAATTTGTAATGTCCGTCCGCCGTCCGGGCCGTTTTGTGCCTTTAAGGTGGTCTAAAAAATTCGTTCTTTCGCACAAAAATCCCATTTGGTATCTAGTTGTGCCCGCCATCTTGGCAATCCGATTGGACGAAGCCCATGATTGTTATGGGCAAAAATCGGTTAAAAAAATTAACGAAACGCAGTACAACGCGGGAACTACAGTGGAAGTCAACGTTTCGTCGTTAGTACTCCCTCCCTCCCGCCCTTCCGTCACTGCTCGCCTCGCAACGCCGCCCGCTCAACTCCCCTTTCGACTTGCAACAGGTTCGCTCGAAGCGCCCGCGTTCCAATTTCCCCGACCCGACGGGGCAAAATCATCAGACGTTTTGTTTCCGTAGTTCCATTGTAACCATGTTTTGTATGGTTTACTAGTATTCGATGCTGAATCGAATGGGATGGGGGAGCAGTAGTCAAGCTGTTCATGAGAAAAATAAACCATTGTGTAATAATTTGCAGGGTTTTTGGAATATTTTCGTGCCCCACCGACCGAAATCGCCAATAAACATATTTTGGCGTCTTCAAAAAATAACAAACAAAACAAAAGAGAACCAGCACAATCGGTTCAGCCGTTCTCCCGCAAATCGAACTACATGCACACGTACACACACGGACCACGCAAAATGAGGTATTTTGGATTCAGTATTTTGGAAACGAAAAGATATGAAGAAAACTCAACTTTTTTGACACGATGACTATATTTTCCTTACCCTTTGGGAAACGGAAAGTAAAAATAGGTGGTGTTTTGAAAGGAAAGGATACCACTGTCAAACGTTATACTGGAAAATTGGTGGTAAGAAGGTAAAGAAGGGGACACAGGTAAAGGAAAGGGATTATTTGTAAATACGTAGGATTCCATGGGCAAAAGACACAGAACCAATCGACCTCGAGAACAAACTCAACTAGATTACTTATTGCCTGGTGTTATTAACGCATAAAAGCAAGATTTATGAGGGAGAAATGAACAATTATCGTAATATTAATGCGTTGACAGGTGATTAACATGACGTATTTTTCGGGACTAAATTTTTAGTTACGCCTCCGAACCCTGATGCGGGCTTCCTCGCTTTGTCTTTAACCCCGCAGCCTTCCATGTCGCCAGCTGTAAATGCGCCCAGATACTCGCAGATGTTTGATATCTGAACTCTGTTACTCGCGAAAAAATTGTGAAACCCTTGTAAAGTTAATAAAACGGAGTAATTCGGAATTAGTCTTTTCCTCCAAGTTGGGTTAGAATGTTATAACGGTTTCTACAGCGACTTACTTCATCATCGGAAAAACAAGTTCTAACATATAACTAACTAGTACATATACTATCAGGTGGGGTTATAGCTACAAATGCCACGAGTCCCTTTTTTCACGGTAGTAGTGGCTACTTGGGACTGAGCAAAGACTAGCGTCAGATATGCATCAGCTGCAACCACGCAGCTATGTATGTAGTTTATTTCTTCCTCATAATCATGCTAATAGTCTTTTACAGTCGGTAGCAGTGATTCGACGAGACAGCCGCGATTCGTAAACTCATCTGTAACCGCTATTGACTTGGATAACTTTATCCGAAAGAGTTCAAACATTGGACAAAAACAGCTCTTGTCTACGTTCTCAGACTATTGTTCACAAACTGAAAAAATGAAAAATGCCCAGAACTTCAAATCTGATTTGAAAAATTGCCAAAAGCACATAAAATCGTTGATAACTTTTCGGAGGTACCGTACCGTATTTCAATGTAGTTTAAACTTTCCGTTCTCTGTAGGTTGCGATCGTACTTGTACTTGAGAGATGAATGAGTTGGGAGAACTGGGAAGACGACTGTCGTTCGCAAGTGCTGATGGATGACTGACTTTTAAGGAGCTGTCTGTTGAGAAGAGAAAAATAAAGGTGGGATTCCATAGGTAAACAAAGAGGTTCGATGCTCGAGGAAACGACGACCTTCCATTAGACCTAGGGAATAGCATACAGTGCAAATGCGGAGATTTGGGAGGTCAAAGGCCCAGCTAATTTTGCCTGCCGAAGAGTCTTATTGCAGGAAGCCGATAAAGCATGTTACGATTATCATCGACAGAAAGCAGAGGAGACTCGTGGGATATCCTCAGTTTCAATGGTTTTGATTAATCGTCTTCCACTAATCAGCACCTCACTGAAATGATATATAAACCAATTTTAGCCCATATTTAGTGAGTAAATTCCTAATATTGTACAATACGGGATTTTCTCAGCTTGGTCCATAAATACTGAACCTGGGCGTGCCACGTCATCTAGCAAAGGTCCGAAATTTATTAAGCTGCTGTTAAGTACCCACACGACCTTCATTTGAAAACCAAAGTGTAATCGATCGTTGGAACTAGCAACGCAATTTTTCTCAGAAGGTTTGTATTAACAGTTTGTTGTTAACAATTCTGGAGTTATGTCAGGATTACTGTGACAAAAGTTGGCCCACGATGATATTAGTTTCAATTATCCGTGGTAATTTATTGGTTCCGTGGTCTATCTTCCTACATAGGGGAATTTTATGGTACTGTCTTTCGATTTGAAACTGTTCCCATTTTAATCGGCCTCGTTAGAGCAGCTTTTGAGAAAAAAAAATTGTGTTGGTATTACTATAACTGTAGTTAGTTTTGGACCGATTTTAACCTTATTGGCGTATCCATGGTGGTCTGTAGAGTAAATATACTTGAGGTTTTGAACAGTCTTTTCTTTTTTTCACGGATCATTTTTCCGATCGGTGCTCTGTCGACTCAGGATCCCTTGGAACGTAGACGTCTGAATGAACCTCACCATTTATTTTCCCAGACTATTACGTAATTGTTTTTCCTACTTCGTTGCGTTTAGGAAAGTATTCTAAATTCGATTTTGGAAATATCGTCTTAGTGTCACTTGAGGAGACTCTTCACAGCGACATAGATTAAGGGTGCTAACATCTGAGGCCCTCAGCGTCAAGCATCTAAAGGCTGATCAGTCCACAGCCGAGACCTATCAGGGTCTGAACCGGACAGACACGATCCCCTGCAACCCATCGGCCGTGTTAAAGTGAAAGGCGATTGAACCTTTCTGGGCGAACACGGGGAGTTCTCTTCTCTCAAAAACCTGCTTCTTTCCCAAAAAGCCCTCGTCTAATCGCTTGATAACTGCCTTATTATCCCCCTCCCCTTCCCCGTTGCCTGTCCCGTCTGCAGCACCGTTTTCCCTCTTCTTTAGGGTCCGATGCGCCGATCATTTACCAGCCTAGTAATTGCGTCGAGTGCTAAGGACTGAGAGGGAAAAAACCCAATTAATGCTCCGAATTAACCGCCGCGATCTCAGAAAAATGCACCTCTTCCGCTTCTTCCGATTACTTTTCATTGTCTAATTAATAATTTATTTTAAAAAGTGGATATTAAGACATAAATTCAAGTCTCCGCGTCGGAAATCATATGCACATCAATTAAAATTAATTTCCTTAGTTTAGCTGCTCCTCGACTTTTGAAGGCACAACAATCGCCCCTGAATTATTCATGCGTTTTCATGGACTTTTTCTGACGGTTCCTGACGAGATTATCCGCTTTTCCGACGTTGAAAAAGTGTAGAAAAAGAAGTGCGTTTTTCACAGTGGAAAATGGATAATTGATATTAATGCTCGGCGAGGGGACACGCGATAGCCGTGAAGACGAGCAGCCGTTCTCTCGTTAGGCTAATAGTCTAATAGTCGCTTGTCTTCCTTTTCAACCTTTTTAGTCGAGAACTTAACGAAAGTGGAGACGTTACGCTACGCAAATCCTCGGAAACTGTTTGCGCAAGGTAGGGCTCGTTGGCCTTTAGTAAATAGCACTAAACGGCTTTTCATGACTGTGACGTGAACGGCGGCATAAATGTGAACTGTGACGAATATTCACAAGTTACGAACAGGAATGAATGTCAAAATGAGCCTATAGTCTTGTTGCAAATTGTGAGAGCAGTCGGTTCTGTCGGCCTTTGAAGAGTCTCGAAAAGTTGTGGTGAAGAAGTCTGTTTCCTGATAAAATTACAATTTTCTAACACTCATAAGAGAGTTATATCAGTCGAAAGTCATGGAGATTGCGGTTTATGCTCGGGCGTTCACTCAGCATTCACCGAACCCAGACCTGATCCAGGCGAATCCATCAGAGAGAAGTACTTAATCTGGTGCCCACTGGATCTAACTATTTACTTGGGAGCCAAATTTACAAGAGAGCGATCATCTATGGGCACGTTTTATTGTCATAACCTTCTTTATAAACTGAGCCAAATGGTTATATGCCTGGTTAGTAACAGTCAAACGCTTGGCATCTCTGCCATCAATTCATCAACCATCGCTTACTGATGTAGGAAATGAGATGGAGCAGCTGGTGGTTTCTTGTTGCCTTCGCACTGGAGGCGCAAGACGTGCACGACAGTGAGTCTTTGAGAGAAAAGAAATAGAGCTGCGCCCTGTAAGGAACTGGCTCGTCCAGGGGTGTGGCTTAACCTGCTTTATCTATGACGTTGTTGGGTGTTGGCAAAAATCATTAAAGACGATATCAGTACAAGTGGTTAATGAACAGGGCTATTCACACATTTATCCAACCATATTGAAGGGAAGGTGGAAAACACTGAACCTTTGGCTGATAAGGGAGAGGGTTGATTAATACGTCACAGGGCGTGTGAAGAATCAAAATAAAAAATGGAGCTCAATGCCTCGCAGACAGGCCGATCGCTGTTGCCCAAGTTTTTCCACCGCACGACAGAGCGCCAAGGAAGGAGAACCGACAGAATTGGAGACTATATCCCCCACATCCCGCTTGCCATTTATTGAATACTGAATGAGTTCATCTAGCGCGGCAAGTTTTCATTCAGTGGTGAGGTCTATATGGAGTTCTGCCCAAAGCGAGGGAAGCTCCCTTTTTACTCACCACTTGTCCACCAACTCAGGCCAGTGACCACTTGGAATGCTTCAGTGGATCTTGTAAGCTTTGGTGATTCACACGAGTGCAGCTTTCTGGAATTGGGCCAGTACTCCCCCTTTGATAGACTGCGAGTTTTCTAGCCCAGACAATGGGGCAGTTGCCAATCACGCCTAAGTAAATGAGAGTAGTGTCACAGTAACAGACACCGCTAGTGGCCTTGCTAATTACTCCTAATTAGGCAAACCTTGCGACGGCAGTGCCTTTGAGGGACCGGAAATATTGGCTGAATCGCCACCTTTCACCTACATTGCCTCCTATGTACTTGACTTGCTTCCCAAGAAGGATACTCAAAATGATAAATGACACATCACGGAGCCGGGCTGAGTGGGAAAATATCTGGCTTCAGGACTGCGCGGTGCCTAATTGTATTTTTGAAGCATTAACGGAAATAACAAATGTGACGGCTTCTTTTTTGATTTTCTCTTATTTATGATTAACCAAGGCTTTCTTATTTTGACAACATTGCATTTGTGATGATAATTATTACAGCAGGCTTGACCTAATTAACATGTAACACAAACAAAGGTGCAACCCCCTACTCTGAGCAGTTGAACTACAACATCCAGACCGTTCTACGGAGGTACATTGTAGTAAGGGAGCCTCGGTTTTTAGTCTTAGGAGGTTCTGTTGGAAAAGAAGATTGTGCCGGGGTGGCGGGGCTGTTATTAATCATATATGAATGCAGCCTAGCGTAGCGTCCTCGGATTACCACGTCCATCGTCGGAACGTGTAAATCGTTCAGCTCCCGTTATGTGGCGTAGAACTCTATTCTGGGTTACGTGGACTTATTTAGCCGAGTTTTAGCGGCAAGTGGCTCGAAGGACATGATTATTGTTCCGTCCTCATGTCCTCATCCCATAAGTGTTCGTTGGTTTCATCTAACTGGGGCTTTGGTTGTTCTTGCTGTTCCATTTCATCATAATTATTTCCTGCTGATTTCTGTAAAGACCGTTGAGGACTATAGTTAATTACCAAGGTCCTTTGTTTTCTACACGAAAGATCCATTGATAGATGGTTAGGTTTACGAATCCCCCGCCCTTGTTGCAATGGATCGAGATACAGGGTATTTTTACGACCATACAAGGAACAGTAATACACTTGTGTCGAGTAGTCGAGTCCAGTCAGGATTGAATGAGACTTGGCGCCTTCTTGAGTTTTGGGATCCCGCGGGACATAAGAGTGCTGAAGGGAATGAGAAAGCTGATTTAGAGTCAACCACCACTTCCCTGAAACAGCCGGTTGGATGCTGGGAGGGAGGGGAGACTTGTGTGGAGTTTCAGGGGAGGTTGATGACACACAGTAAGCAACTTTTGTCGCCCTTCAGCATGACAGTTAAGTACCCCAATTTTGTTTGAAGTTGTGGTAATAGAATCACGACTGCAAAAGTGCTAAAGGGCTGCTCTTTTCTACCATTCAATCAGTATGAGCAAGCTGGAAGGAAACGTGTGTGTTGTGTTAGCGGAAGCAGCGAGGCATACACTTCGCACCAGGGCGATCCGCAACGGGGTTTTGGCCCTGTGGAGGAAGCTTAATGCTGTGGCTACTTTTTGTGTCCTACAGGACCGTATTTATGATGCTATAATTGCACGATTAAATGTCTAGTGCGACGTATCACACCACCTTCCTCAGCCACATGTTCAGTCAGCGACTCTTGTCGCCCTAGAACTAATCTAACTATTTTTCACTCGGTTGATAGGAACCAGATACGCCTTAAAGTAAGACTTTTCGGTAAAAGCAAAGAATAGGGACCGCTCCCTTTGATAAGGTAATATATCGATATATGACGACCGAGGTCAGGTTATCGATATGCCCGACATCGTAGGCTCTGGCGCCATGTTTGAAATTAGAAATAACGACACCTGTACGATTATGCTAATTATTTAATGTTCATTATACCGTTATATAATCATTTTAAACGTATAAAGACTATGAAAAGGAGTTAATTCAATGAAATTAAGAATGGGTATATGAAGTAAGTAACGGACGCATATCGATACATGCAGTCGTAGCGTTATCAAGCGGTCGGTCCATATTCTTTGTTTCACCCGAGTTATCTTTCGAAAATGGTAACTTTTAACGCTTAATGTTCCGGAATTTATCGTGTTGCTCCGACTATTGCCACGACCTCTGTTGAGTGATCAGTCCATTATTCACGTATGAGACTGCCAATAAGATTTTTTTGAAAAATGATCGTTTTACCATTTTGAATTGTCGGGTAAAACGTACAACCAACACTAGTACGGGTGTATGAAACGCCAATAGTTTGAATCCCGGAATTCCTAGAGTTGTTCCTAATTCTTTCAGCTTATTGGACTACCGGGTTTGTTTGAAGAACAATATCATATGAAGGAGTTTATAAGGAGAAATGCTGAGATCTTAGACTATTTGGAACTGTTCAGACAAAAATTTAATTGAAGTCGTAAGAATAATGATAATTATAGGTACTTTTGAACCGATACCCTTATTGTGGCTTGACGCAGATCATATCAAAATTTGACCCGATTCGGTATCCCCACACCTTTTTCTGACTCAGTAGTCCCAGAAATGTAAAGATCTAAAGAAAACTCGCATTTTTCTTCTCGTTCTATTACTCAACATTTCTTTCCCATTTCAAACGGCTATCGAAAGTAATAAGAAAGATCGTAACAGATGCTGAGTGGAAGGAAGCACTATTTTCCCTGCTGGGGAAGGTGGCAATGAGGAGGTACTTGGAGATTCCCTTTAAGCTTTAGCACTCATAGGCAGACAATGCTTGGTCAACGTCTACGACTCCTGCAATTTCTGGAAAAGAATATCACGGAAGACCTGATTCGCACTAATATTGGAACAGGCCCACAGCTTGCTGCATAGGTTCTGATCCCACAAAAAGGGAATTTAAAAGCTGAAGACGCGACGAGACCACCCACCCGAGTACAGAATAGTGGCTGCCCATCCCAATTACACTGTCTTTCGTCTCTTTATGACTTCATGTTGAGTCGGTCCGCTGCAATTGTTCCCTCAAACGGCCGCAATATTAAAGAACAGCTACTGGTCCACTGGTCCATTTCAAAATGCCATCATTCACACTCTCTCCAGCCCTCGAACACCGGTCTTCCTCATCCCATCCTCAACTCGAGCGAACCCTTGGAAACCCGACCCATCAAACCTTCTAATTCCCACTCAGCAGCCGATGGTAATTGAAAGGAATGCGTTTATCTCGTCAGGTGGTCGTTGGTAACAAACGTCGGCCCTCGAGAGAACCTCAGAAATTTGCCGTCTCTTACAGTAATTTCTAAACCTCTCCATTAAAAACCGGCAAACCTTTCGCTCAACGTTCCTGAGGATTCGAACTGGTCACTTGGTACGTGTTCCGCAAAATGCACCAGATCCAGCTTTGAATCGAGCCTGTAAGACATTCAGATGAGACTAACTTGGTTGACTCCTCCCGAATCAATTAAAACTAAAACTGCTGACACGACAGTGGAGTAGGTATTTTCTGTAGTGACTTTCGTATGGCCCGAACGGTTCTCTTAAGTCAGAATTAGCGCTTTGGATCCAATGAAGGCTCGTCAGTATCAGACAGTAAAGGCCCGTAATATTCACGAAAGCGGATCTAAATGGCTGACAGAGGCGGAACCCTTTCAAGCGGCTACCGTTGAAGGATTAAGCTGTGTGATTGTCACGAGTACACTGTCTATATCCCCCCCCCCCCCCAAGGGGCCTAGATGGTCTCTATTATGTAGGAGGCAAATCAGAGCAGTCACAATCATTTTCCACCGCACGCAAGCTCCAATGAAGGAACCGTTTTCTGGCCAGAGCGTTGGAAGTTTCCTTTTCACTCTCCACTTCTCTCCAGGGAAGGATCTATCTATAAAATAGAGTATGCACTGGAAGATTACATAACTTTGAACCCCAGCATGCAGACAATGGTTTGCTCAACCTTCGCTACATCTTCCCCACACAAGTGAAAAGGAGGCACTTTAAGAGGAGTCCTCTCTGGAGGTTTCATGAAAGTCGGGCTAAGCCCAGAACCCAATCAAGTCCCAGAAATTGTTGACTTTTGTCTAGACTGGTGGTTTGGTTTGTTGATTGTTGTCTTTTGTGTGGATTTGTGTGGTGTTCGTGGCGCTGGGATTTTAAGAGGAGGAACTTGCAAGCCGACTAAACACGGACGATTCCTCGGAAGAAGCGGGTAGTGGCTGCCCCAACCTTGGATTTATCGCCAACAGCAACTACAACAACCAAATCGACAACTACAACACAGACGACGCTAACAATTAATATTTCGAATGAGAGACGGAGATAAAGACAAGGGGAGGAAACGCCAAGAGCCGACAGAAACAAAACTGAGAGCAACGAGAGCGTTAATTGTGATTAATTGTCGGGCGGCTCACAGGTGAGAATCTCCATCTTCACGTCCTCCGATGGGCGCTACGTTGAGTCTTCTCTGCAACAATTTCCCTTCGTATCTCCGCTCACTAAACTTCTCTCATCTGTCTTCCCTAATGTTTAATTCAATAAGAGGCCCCCACGACGGGACAGGAGCCTGTAATTGCTAGGTGCGCTTCGCTTTACCAGCCGCTTCAAGGCTCCCGAATTAAGGCGGATTTTTTTAATGCTCCGGAGCAGCGAACAATAGTTTGTACAAATTAAGAGGAAAACCCTTAGGAGGGCGTCGCTACCGGCTCGGCTCCTCCAGCCTCAAAACGAAGAACACGAGGAAGTCTGGGTGACTGGGATTCACCTGTCCCCTACTTAGATCTGTTTCTTCTCACGTAACTGCCTCCTAAGAACCTCACAGTGATTTACGAGTTACATTATGGTGCTATCGGAGAGTAGAATTAGAGTAAAGCGACGATTATTTGACGATAAAGTGGAGGAGCCTTTTTATTGAAATTCGTCACAATAAACGAAAAACATCTCTAGGCCGACGTTTAGCTTGAGAGTGCTACAAGTATTGGACGAAGAGCAAATTGCTTACAACATACAACTACTTCTATTTCTAACTGAAGTTGAGTTACCACTGACAGCATTGGGAAAACTGATAATAATAACTGTTAATACAGTAACACGAATGTTGGGATATTGGTTTTTTTCTCAGTAAAACAGTCGTAACGCTTTCAGTGTTGATGCATGTTACTATTACTACATGCTACCAGCAAGGAATTCGAGAAACAGACAGATTCGTGTGTATTAAATCCGCCGTTTAATGAATTGAGGAATATACTAATGAAAGGTTTGCGGTGACAAGTAAGAATTAAATAACGTTATCCTAAGTCATCGTAGAACAATTTGCTCGGCGATAGAATCATGAATGTTTGGATCGCGAGGTGTTTTGAGATGGACGAGGTCAAGCCAAAAGAAGTTGTTGCGATGACGCAATCAGAATCAGAGGAATTCGAAGAAATGCGCTTTCGATTGAGCTACTCCTCCCCCGTCATCCTCACTTCAGAGGCATCTCCAGACCCACAGCTCCCCTGGTTCCAAGTTCAAGGCTTTTCCTCTTCTTTTTTACCCAGCGTTCCTCCACAGCCCCGGATGATTCAAGAGGTAGACAATTCGTATTGAAATGCAACCTCCCAGCGACCATCTTCAGCCTTCACCTTACTCGATTGTTTCGGGCTTATTCTAAGTGTCTTCAACACCGCGGGGTTCGTCTCATACGACAGACTGGACTCCAATTTGAGCCAGTTTTCTTACGCAATGAAGCTCTTCTTCGCCTTGAGGACTAGCCAATCAACTCTCTAATCTACGTTTAGTTGCTAAACCGGAGATTTGAGAAATCAGACGTGTGCGTGAGCGTTACAATTTGCAGTTCACGGTATCCCCCGAAACTTGACATTTTTCATGCAGTTCAGCCAAATAACCTCTCTGTATGTGAATTTGTAAATACTGTGTATAAAAATCAATGCTTCGCTCATTGATAACGAAATTAAACGGCTCATTGAAAAAGTCGGAATATTGAACAGTTGAATATAGGAAAGCGGGGAGAGGCATCACTGACAATCTATCAACTCATCCTTTTAATACATTGCAAAATCGAGAAAGTAACTCGATAATCGCTACTGACTCGTACTTGGGAATCACGGGGGAGTTCAAGTAATCTGACTCAGTGGCCGCTCTGCCGCGGCACAACCAAATCGATTCATCGGCCGCTGACTGACATGTTGGTCCAGCCGAGCGATGGGGGGAATCAGCCACAGACACATTTGCTCGACTGCGCACCAACAATCGTTCATCACAAATGGCAATGTCGAGTTTTACAAACATCGTTCAAAATAAATCGACAATCAGGCGGAATAAAGGAGTAATTAAAGTGGCCGGCTAACAACTTCCTACGGCCATTTCCTGGTGTAATTTACCTTTCTGAATCTTGTTGCCCACGAGCGTAAGATTTTAAAAAAATTGCATTACCGATTTTTACGATGAGGAAGAAAGGAAAGTTATGGGTTTGTTGATCTCAAGTTTCAAAGGCTATCGAGTACCAAAAACACCCTATGACTGAGGCGACCTATGATGGGCTGGGAGGAAAGTCGTGCGTGGAGGTCGCAGCTGTGACTCACACCCTATTGTTCAAATGTGGATTGGCGAGTCGCACCTGAAGCAACGCAGAGCGATCACTTATTAATTTACTTTAACATCGCGAACGAAACGATTCTGCACCCAAAATGCTGACTGGTTCAATTTTCAAGGTGAAATGCATGCTGCAAACACCGGAAGAAGTGGAAAGGCCAGCGTTATATCACTAAACTCTGCTGGGCTTTCTGGATTTATGCAACAGAAGCACAGCACGGTCCAAGTCCCCTGGTGAACTGACGAGCTTAATCCTCTCAAACAGAGTGTAAGTAGAGCCAGAGGGATGTGCCAGCAGACCCGTGACCCTGATGCTAGAGTCACACTCCGAGCTCTGTGTGAGTGTGTGTGTGTAAAGGAGCCCAACGGCAAGGGCGGCGAAGCGGAGAGCTCTCAGAACCCATGGGGCAAGCATTACAAGTCATTCACAGGGAAAGCAAGCTTGGAGCACGTAGTAGCCGTGATGCAACGCGATCCAGACTGGGCCTGTAGTATCGAAGGCTCGCCGAACAAATCGCCTAAGCCAGAAAGCAATATGCCAAGGCAACCTCTTCTCCTCTTAATTTATTTAACGAGTGTCTGAAGCTCAGACATCCCCCCCCTGAGCGGGACACTTTCGCGTGTCGTCGCTATTTAATAGGTCGACCACAATCAGATACACCCGCATCATGGAGACAGCTCAGCCTTCCTTCCCCATTAGGCAAAACGTTAGAGATCTTGATCCTTGAGTCCCTCAAAGGAATGTTGAGGTACAAACCAAGTAATATCCAATTTGGAGAGGAACGTAAACCAATCTAAGGATTTGTAAAATATCGGCCCAAAACTATCTACAGTTATGCAAGCGAAACACAAAGGCTATTCTCTTAAAATTGGTTCTAACGGTTTTGATTAAATTTTTTGAATGAAGAGTTTGGAATGACACAATCATTCATGCAAAAAGAACTAGAGAAACACAATAAATTTTCAAAAATCGATTTCAGAACAGTTTTTTCGTCAGCATTTGATACTACCATTTTCGCAGTCAGTCAGGGGAGTAGTTCAATACACTGTCTTATAAGTGAGACTTTGATAAGGCCTATTCCTCTACTCTCTTCACCATTAGATGATGTTCCGTTGTATTGTCCGAATGTTTGGACGTGCCCTCTTGGGTCTTGGGGTTAATTCTGTTGGTTGCGTCTTCTGTTAAAGGCCGTTTTCACCAACTGTGTAGACCCAGTTAACAGTACCAAACTGCACCACCCCGAAAAAACGGGTTTCCTCAGACTTGGTTAAGCTCTAGCTTTGATCAAGCGTTAACCACAAAAAATTGGGTGGTTCGCTCTTATCTTTCCTTATCATATCCTCATATATAAGCATTCGCACTTCACCCTCCTCACCAATTTCAGCTTCTGCATAAGTTAATGGGCCACTTTTGCTTCTGACAATTATTAGAAATTATAATTCGGTCTAATCTGGATTGTTGAGGGTTGGGCATATACGGGATGAATTACCTTACTTTACTGTGTACTGCCTTCTCGATGTGGCTCCAAGTCATGGCTATCCTAACCGTGCTACACAGTTATCTCGGTAAGCATGGTGGGAACGAAACAGGCTAGCCTCGATTTACTTATACAACCGTGATCAGATGCCGAACATTGTTGATTTGGTGACAACGGCCCTGAGGGTTTGCCACTATGCACAAATATTGCGGGGTTGTGTGTAGGTTTTGCTGTGGTTGTGGGGGTGTCCCAGGTTTCGAAGGAAGATGAACGCGAACGCGAAGCTGACGGCGAAAAAGGTTTTGACGAGAGCGCGAGAAAGCGATGGAAATGAGCGAGCTGTTGTTTTGACACGGGAAGGATTGATGGGGTTTGAGAAAATGATGACAGGCGCGTGATATACTTCCGCCCCTCGTCGGATCGAACTGGAGAATCGCATTGGCGAGGGGCGGGCGAGACTGATCACATCCCGACGAGGATCACCGTATGAAAATGATCGCTCGCTCCTTTTCCATTAGCGGACGGACGAGCCGGCGGTGATATTGACAATCACGGCCCTCTCCTGATAAATGTCCCACCGATTGACGCTCATCCTTCGGCTCCGTGAAAGGTTCCCCTCGAGGCTGATTGATGAGCGGGTTCTTCTTTCACCGGTCCCGGTATGAAAAATATCTGGTGCGACGCATCGCGCAACTTTCCTCGCCATTCCCTCACACAACTGATTCTGAATGAATGAATAAATGAATTTATACCACATTTTTTACACTGATGGCATAACCTTT
Source organism: Pachypeltis micranthus (assembly GCA_020466155.1). Lineage (NCBI taxonomy): Eukaryota > Metazoa > Arthropoda > Insecta > Hemiptera > Miridae > Pachypeltis > Pachypeltis micranthus. The sequence goes on from CM035769.1 coordinate 51,263,390, forward strand.
ACAGCTAACAGAAAAAAGTTTTTCTTACCGTTAGCGTTGGAAGTTGTTGAATAGCAGCTACAGCCACTGAGCGGTTTCATATTGAAATAAAATATTGCACTAGGCTATACATGTGATATAGTATAGTATTTCATAGGTATAGCAGTATAGGGGAGGGTAGAAACACAACAAACAGAAACTATGTTAAACGACACGCTCTTAAACATAATTGCTTCTCACAGCCCTTATCTTGCCTAACAGCAGGCCTTTTCTTTTATGCTGAGCGAGAAAGCTCCTGGGGAGATTTGAGGTCAAGCGGCATCGATCTCTATATAAGGAAAACTAAGAAAGATGTGACAGAGGCAAACCAATGTGTAGTGATGGGAGCACGAATGGAGGCTTGGAATGTAGAACGATTGTACGGTGTTTTTATGTATTTATTTCTTTATAATGTACGGGAGCAAGCCGGATGGATGGGGATAATAAGTCACTATAGTGGCCGCTACAAACCAACTCGTGTGAATGTACGAGACGCTCCATCGAAAGGGCGCGTTGTCTATGTTGGGGAAGGGGGCATTATAGAACCAGCAGAGTTGTGGGGAGTCAGTGGGGGGAGTTCAAACCGAAGCTAGCCAGTTGAGAAGGTAGAGAAGGGGACGTACAATGTAGATAAATGGGGAGTGGACGGAAGCAGTAAGTTACCTGTGCAGGGTAAATGGCTCAATGGGTCATGTAGTTAGCAGAGGAAAAGAACGGTATAAGTCAGTGTGACGGAAGAGTGACTGGTAATCAATATCGAATCGAGTGATTTCCACCTTGAAGGCCATGTAGCGAAGAAAGGCTCTATGCACTAGATTGACACGACAACCATATAATGTTCTCCAGATGCGAGAATAAGCAGAAGGAGCGCTCAATAAAAGGATGGTCAGGGCTGGAAGACAGATGAACCGCCTGGTACTTCAAAACGCCTAGGGAATGCATTGTAAGAGTGGAAATCTGAACAATATGATGGGTGAACAATAACTGTCCAAATGTATTCTGAGGTCCTTTACTACACAGAGACAGTTGAGTTGTTGAGAGGGTAGGGGTGGAGCATAGGAACGATGGAAGGATGTTATTGCACCTTATTCTGGATTGAGAACTCTGGTAGACCAGTCCACGAGTGAGGCGAGGCTATCTTGCAGGAGGGTGCAGACTGTATTATTCTGAATGCGGGTTAATACTTTGGCCCCGTGGGAGTAGGTACAGAAACTGGCCTGACTCAAGTAAAAAGAGAAGGATCAAAATGCCCTGCAGAACACCAGACCAAACTACAAAGGGTGCTGAGAGAGCCTGACCTCATCACCAGGTAGTTGGGAACCCACACCGATAGAGAGGTGAAAACACCTAGCGACTCAAAGACACTAAGCATGGCTGGGTGGAGGATTGTGTCTATTGACCCTCAAAGAGCAATGTTAGAGAAGGATCTGGCCGTCAACTATAGAACTGAAACTTGTTGCTGCAATTAGGTCTCGCCTGTTTCTCGCAATCCGCGTCAATGCGATTGCGATTCGTCATCGAGCCTTCTGCAGTTCCGCAGGCACGACGTATCACGTATCACTCCCCATTATTTCTAAATCAGTAAGTAGCCCTCAGCTCAAATAATTCCCAACCTCTACTTACCGAATATACCTTCAACTCCCGTTCGTTCAACTCTCGTTAATTATTTACAGAATTCAACTTCCAAAGCCCCGATTTCCTTTCTTTGCCGACGGAGTTATTTCAAATTCTAAGTCTACGATCCAGTCTTCACTGTATACGGTCAGATTCTTCCTTTAATTTCCCCACAACCTACTAATGCGTTAATTTCATATTGTCTATATTTTCTTAATACATAATACAGCGTAATTGATTTTATTTGTTGCTATTTCTATCGAATAATCCGAACGGTGTCCAAGGCCCCGAAGGAGAAGTTTGACGCCACGAAATCCACCTGCAAGCCTACATTTATGGCCTGTAGAGCCTACTCCTATAAGGAAATCCAGTTTGTAGCTATGGAGAGGCCTTGATGAGAGGGGGGGACGTTTTGAAACTTGATCTGAAGAAATTAATTTGTTTCGGCTGATTATATAACTTTTCTTTCTACTGCGTCCAAATACGGGTGTGTGCCCTTAAAAGTAATGGTAGCGGTTGAGAAATAGTGTTGCTTGACATTTTCAGAAATCTGTGACATCCATCGAGCGACCTTTGGCCTTATAGTTGATGTTTAATGGCCCTTATATAGTTTAGTGCATTGTGTAACATTGGATTTGAGCTTACAGCCACTCTCCACCCATAGAAACGGATGACATCTGGCTAAACTGCGTTGTGGGGTCCTACAAATGCATTCGCCCAACTCAAATTATCGAGCCAAGCGATTAAATTAGAAATACATCAATATTTATTTCAGGGCTCTGGGCAACGCGTTTTGCCCTCCCGAAAATAATATCGTAATTTATTCAAGATAAATCTTATCTTACCTGATGAGCGATGAACGCCCCTCGCCCCTCACCATCCCGTCGGTGGATGTACGTTGTTGGTCTGTGGCGTGTGGTGCCGACCCTCGCTCTGAGGCAAAGCCCTCGCAGACCTGTTATGAATACATTAAAACCGGTCGTTAAACTTAAATCCACGAATAATGTATTCACGTTCGAGATTTCATTTTGTTTCAGTTCGCGTCGGTAGTGGTTTTATTTCGCGTCCCCTTCGGCTTCCATGATCTTCTTATAACTTTCAATGGCCTTCAATCCGAAAGGTTACCGCATTGGGTCCACCGGTGCAGGATTTCTTGGGGATTTAAACAAATTTGAATTGGATGAGCCCAATGCTACAGAGACACAACATCAAAAGCTCGTGAACATGTACAAAACGTGGGACTGGAGTATAAATAAGTTGTGTTCTGTTAGTTTGTGACAACTGATAGTTCGGGGAAAAGGTCTTGAGCGACGAGAGCGGGGTATTACCCAGCATGGCTAAAAGGTGAGACGACAAGCGATGTGTGGAGAGGGAGGCGGCATTAGGAGGGTGCCATAGTCTACCTGGTCATGGGGGGATCCCAACCTTGTAGGCGAGAAAAATGCAGGAAGTCTCGATGGATTTGGTCCTGTGAGTCGACGTGACAGTTCCAAAAGGGCTCCACACTTCAGATGCTTTTTCAAGACCAGGCTCAACTAGAGTACAGTAAAACTGGAGCATGAAAGAGCTTCAGGAATCTGAGAGACCCCATTGCCCACACAGCTGAGTAACATGGTCATTGAAAGGAAGCTGTTTGTCGAGAATGGTGCCACGAAGGTGGAACGTCGAATGGTAGGCATTGAAGCACGGAGCAGGGAGGGATGGTAGGTAACGTAACGACAGAGCACTATGACGTGTTACTGACAACACAACTGGGTGAAGTCATCGAGGCGAGCTTGGAGAGCGTGGTGCCAACCTTCGCGGCGATCTTCACATCATTGCATCTACAAGGTATGACACGCCTTAGAGAACGATGCAGAATCCGATATTAACAAGTATGAAAAGAGGGGACCCAGTTGTGATCCCTGAGGCGCTCCCGAGGTGCTGCTTGAGATTCGAACAAAGGATAAATAACTCTCGTTCCACGACAACACTAGGAAATCGTCGAATACTAACAGGGGAGGCAAAACCTTATTTCGAGCATGTGAAGGGTTTTTGACTCGATTTGGCAGACCTACTGCGCACGGCTCAGCACAGTCGGGTCGTCAAAATAGGTGATGTTCAGCATCTTTCCATTAACTAAGTACACTCCCTTCGCTTCAAACCTTGTATTTTACATCCGCTAACGTGGGTTTCGTTAGAAACCATAAGCGTCTCCTTGACTCAAGTACCGCACAAACGAAAAAAACAAACAAATTCTAGCCAATTCACGTCAATCCGTTTTTCAAGGTTTCAATGCAACCTTGGCAGTTAACGACAAGACCTCCCTCTCACCCCTCACCACTCACATCGCCAATCACCCCTCCCCTCTCCTCATAACGCGTATAAATGGGCCGAGCACTTGAGGCTGACGAGACTGACGGGACGAGCCGTTAAAGTGTCAGTCAGTCGCTGCTGGCCATAATCCACCCAAGGCCTCGTAAAAGACGGTTATTAATTACTGGCGTTGGCTCAGCGTTACGTCCGGATGAGACATTGTATAAGTTTCGTGCACCCAGCAAAATAATTACTAGACAAAAGGCGACGGGTTTCACCCCCCCCCCCTCCATGCCCCCTTCGCTTTTTATTCCCCCGTAAATCCTTTAGGGAAATTTTATTGAAGGCCCCGCGATTTTTGCAGTCGCTTTATCCGCCTGACACTAAACTCGGGACAGAACTTCGGTCGAATTTGTGCTTTGCTATACCTAACTCCTTCTTCCGTGAAACAACTTCAAATCAGGAGCATTCCTTTCCAAAAAGCGACGAAATCGTTGTTAAAACTCAGAAAGGAGGATTAAGCAATCTGCTTTTTAAAAAATGTTCTTTTTAGGTCTTTACGTTTTAAAAGCTACTGAGGCCTCAAAGCACTATTTGGGAAAGTGGTCTGTGTGTGCGTGTCTGCGAACTCAACTGAGCTCAAAATTGATCTAGCCCGCAGGTTACCATTCGACGCCAAAATAAAATCCGCGAAAACTAACTATAGTGTCATAGTGATCAAGACTCTAAACAAGCTGATTAAATTATTTGTATGGACAGCTACATGAAATTCCCATCCAACGGGAAAATGATGAGAGCAGCATAATAAATTACGAAAAACATTTCGAAAATCGATTTTATCGCAGTTCTTCTAATCTCCTCTGAAATGTTACCAGGATTTTCAGAACATTTGACGTGGTAGTTCGATCCATCCAGTGCCTGTACGACGAGGGTTTGATGACGCTCACAAGGTGTACAGGAGCTACTGGAGAAATTCCGGAATTTCAACCCCTGCCGTTCCATTTGACTACCATGTCTCACAGTTTTGACTCGCCCGTTTCAAAAAAATCGTGTTTACATTCTCATTAATTATGTGTACTAGTTGCTCAATAATGGTGAGGGCACGAGTACGAGCAGCACAATAAATTCCGGAACTGCATGTGCTAACAAGCGCTGTCCTCGTAAAATCGGCTCACTTAGACCAGAAGTTCCCGAAGGAAAAATCATATTAAAGCAATTGGGTTTTGTCCGCCAGTAGGAAAATTATTAAAGTTAACGTATCTGTTAGGTGAGTCCGTCTTCTCTGGCTGGTGAGTTGCTGTGGGCAAGCGCTTTTGATGTAAAGACATCATCATCTGGTCGTTAAGTCAGTACTGGAGTCAGTCAGTTGGTCGTTGTCTTTATATACGAAAGGAAGGTAAACGGGTTGATGGAGCGTCGGGGAGAGGAGGTCATGTACCTCAGGGGGAAAACCCCTAAAGGTGAATGGAACGTCTTGAATGATCTGTCAATTGTGGAATTTCCGTCTTTTTTGTGTAGGGTGGTCTGTAAATCCGTCGGTTGATTGTTTTCGTTTGTGTAGTGTTTTGAGTGGTGTGAATGTGGTGTCGCATTTTGTGTTGATTTGTTCATTAATGATCTGTCCATTGTAGTTTTTTTGTTTATAAATTTCCATGTTTTCTAATATGTTCAGTTTTCATCCTTTGTATTGTTTGTGTAGTAAGGTGGTACGGTCCTGTATTTTGGTAGGTTCATGTCCAGTTGTTTTGAGATGGTTGGCAAAGTTTGAATCGTCTTTGATCCTACTAAGAGATTTAATATGGTCTGAGTATCTGGTCCGTATTTTTCGTCCTGTCTGTCCTATGTATGCGTTTGTACAAGTGCAAGTTATTTTATATACCCCACTTTGGTCAAGTGGGTCTGTCTTTTCAGTCTTTGCAGTTAGTTTGGTCCTAAGTGTGTTGTCCGTATGTAATGCGATTTGTATACCTTCCTTTCGGAGGATATTAGTTATTCCGTATATTTTTGGTCCCGTGTACGTGAATGTGCAGCGTCTTGTTAAAGTCTGTGTATTTTGTGTTTTTGAGTCTGTGTTTTGGATTCATATTGTCTTAATAATTTGTTTATTGTGTTTTTTGGAGTAACCGTTATTGTCTGCGATTGTATTGATAGTATCAAGTTCATTCTGAATAATAATCCTATGTTTTCGGTCACGAAAAATTTTTTACAACCCCCCCTCAAAATTTGATACTTCACGTTTCAAGACATGGAGATTCCAAATTTGCAATGTCCGTCCCCCGTCCCCCGTCCGCCGTCCGGGTCGTTTTGTGCCTTTAACGTGGTCCAAAAAATTCGTTGTTTCGCACAAAAATCCAATTTAGTATCTAGTTGTGCCCGCCAACTCGGCAATCCGATCGGACGAAGCCCATGATTGTTATGGGCAAAAAAACGGTTAAAAAAATTAACGAAACGGAGTCAACGTTTCGGTCTCATCGAAATCGCTCGCTTCGACTGGCGACTGGGCGGCCCCCTCGCCTCTCAACGCAACGCTCGCCCGCCGCCGCCCGCTCTACTCGTTGGAAGCCCCCCGACTCGTGTTTCGTATTTCGTTCTCGTCTTCACCTCCACGAATGACTGTTTCGCTCGTCTCAACTATTTCCGTTGCCAAAATATCTGTTATCTTCGATTGAGCTTTTCATTATTCGTTTATTTTTGGTTTATTTATTTAATAGTTCGTTCGTTTCATTTTTACTTTCCGCTACCCGAAGGGAAGGAAAGTATAGTAATCGGCCCAAAAAAAAAAGTTGGGTTTTCTTCAGATCTTTACGTTTCAGACCCTACTGAGTCTAAAAAACCTAATTTCGGAGAGAGGTCCGTGTGTATGTCTGTGTGTATGTCTGTGTGTATGTCTGTGTGTATGTCTGTAGTTCGATTTGCGGGAGAACGGCTGATCCGATTGAGCTGGTTCTTTTTTTGTTTTGTTCGTTATTTTTTGTAGACACCAAAATAAGGTTATGGACGATTTCGGCCGATGGGAGGGGGGGTGGGGTAAGAAAATGTACCAAAAACTAGGGTTTTTCGCATTTTTCTCAAAAACGGCTCTAACGATTTTGATTAAACTTTCAAATTATCTCCTACCAATCAATATCTAACTTTTCTTCTCTATACATATCTCCATGAAAATACGGTGAACGGAGATATAGGCCTATGAAGCAAAAATAGGTTTTTTACGCTTTTTGGCAAAACGACTCAAGCGATTTTCACCAAACTCACAGGATGTTTTCGAATAGTTAATACCTACATATTGTTCTCAATAAATGTTCCTCTGAAAGTCCATTGAGCAGAGATAAAAATGAAAATGTGTTGAAAATAACGTTTTTTCGAACATTTCCGAAAGTTCCAGGGTAATTTTTTCACCAGATGTGATAAATCCTAATGAAGTGTCTTTTAGTCACCCATACCAACATTTTGTTCTCCATAACTATTTCTGTATATATATGTTGCACGGAGATATAAGCCACGTTAACTCAGAAAAGGAGATTTGTCGAATATTAATTTATCGGTATTCGTATTTTCTCAAAAACGGCTCCAACGATTTCGATAAAACTTTCGGAGTGCTCTCAGCTAACTAGTCCCTACATTTTGTTCCGTATAAATGTTCCTGTAAAAATGCGTTGAACGAAGATATAGCGCCCGCATGTGTAGGTGGTGTTCGAACTTAAAGGGGTGGCGGAAAGTAGTGTGTTGCTACGCACCAGATATTTTTTGGTTTTAATACGATTCCATTTTTTAGATTCTTTTGTTTCATTCTCATTTTGGTTTTGGTTTATTATTCATTCTGAATAATAACCCTATGTTTTTCATAGATTTTTGGTTACATTTTGATATTAATATTTAGCGTGCATGGTTTCATATTAAAATTCAGTTTTTTCTAGATACTTTCGTTTTTTTTGTTTATTTTAATATTACGATTCAGTTCTTTTCGACCTTTTTTTGGGTTTCATTTTGATATTTTTCGATGCTGAATCGAACGGGATGGGTCTCGGAGCATTAATGCTAGGTCAAGCTGATTATCCGAATAATAAACCGTTGTGTAATAATTTGCAGGGTTTTTTGCAATTTTGTGCGGGTAGTGGGATAGTTTTTAGTCTCCGTATCATGTGTCTAAATGCACTTAGTTTATGTTGTTGTGGGTGGTTTGATGTAATGTGTATGGTCGTGTCGGTAGCAGTGGGTTTTCTGAAAATGTCGTATTGTAGTTCGTTGTCCAACCGTGTGATTTTCTGGTCCAAGTAATTAAGGGTTTTATTTTGTTCTTTGTCCATGTCATATTGGATGTTATGGTGGATATTGTTTAATTCCTTTAATATTTCGTCTGTGTTATCACGGCTTAATATGCAGATGATATCATCTACATATCTGGCGTAGTGTTTGATATCGTGTTTAGTAGTTAAGGTCTGGATGTGAGTTTCTTCGTAATGTTGTAGAAATATTTCAGTTAATATGGACGAAGGGTTTCCCATACCTAATCCATCTTTTGGCTTGTATATGCTGTTGTTGAATTGAAAGTAGTTTTGTCCGAGTGTCAGTTTGGTGAGGTTGGTAACGTTTCTAGTGGTTGTCGTGTCTATTTGTCTTAGTTTGGTTTGTAGTATGTCAATGGTTTCTTTTATTGGTATGGAGGGATATAAGTTTTTTATATCAAATGATACCAATCTAGTGTTTGGAGTTATAGTTACGTCTTTTAATCTAGTGGTGAGTTCTTCTGTGTTACGTATCGTATATCTGTATAGAGAAGACGGACTCACCTAACAGATACGTTAACTTTAATAAAAATCATATTGGTAGTCCCGTGTGCTATTTGTACAGGGGCTTATTAATATTGGCAATAAGGGAGCTAGAAGCAACCCAATAAATTTCGAAATGGTCGTTACGGATTTTTTTTTGCTCTTAGCGACGACAGCGATATGAGGAGGACGCTTCAGTGAGAAATGGAATGGCTAAAGATGTTATTATTATTATTTTTACAAATTTAGAACAAACGAAAAAAGGTGATACGAAAACATCAAGTTTGGCGACACGTGCCACAAGTCTGCCAGTGGTGCCTTTAACGAATTTATCAGTAATGTTGGTACTATACTCGTGTCATGTTTTCGTATTTTATCAGTTATTTCATCGCCATCTGATACTATACTCTTATTTTTTGTGTTCTATTTATTATCGTAGCGTGCCGTCGCAAAACGCTTTTGGTTTATTTACTTTTAGTGTTTACATTCGTGCAAAGCAACCATTTGAAATCAAAGGTGGCCTCACAGAATGCCTTCTTCCTCGGGCTTCATTGATAAATGGCGTGTCATGTCGTTTTATATCGAGGTTTACGAATCTAGGAGTTGGCGTCTCTTTCAAACAACAGAGCAGCCTTTTGAGACGTTACAAGGCAATTGCTTTTCGAGAATGTTTCGTCTGAAGTAAAATTTTCGCTTGAGATGAGATTGGAAAATTTGAGAGGTTCGATCTGTAACTCCAGAACTCCCAATGCGAATAAAGAACGCAGTCGATAACTCGCATGAAACCGAGCATAATTTCTAATTCTCTTAGAGTTATTATAAGTTGGCAAGTAACGTAACGGATCATGTCTCCGTCCCCACGTGAACGTTTCCGAGAAAATCGGCTTGGCACTCACAGGTCTGTTTCCTGATTAATGTGACTGCTCTATAACGGCCGAAAGAAAGTTATGTAAGTCGAAAGTCGTGGAGGTTGCAGTTTCGCAATCACGCAAGAGCTCACCGTGCACAACCACTGAACGTGTGGAGATACGGTAGGTTGTCATTTAGCCAGTCTCCTAGGTATGACACTAGTGGAGGTATGACCCTACGAAATCCATACCATCTCCGAGGAATTCTTTAACGGGTTTCCCTCCTGATCTAACTGTTTACTTGAGAGGCAAATTTGAAGAGGAAGAGAGCAATCGTGAGTTTTTTTGGCAAAACCTTCTTCACACACTGGGGGGAACGGTTATAAGTTGCTTAGTCAGAGACTGCCAGCAGCAAAAGCTGGTTGGTTAGCCTTCTCTCTCGTCTAAAATCGCTCACTGTTGTACGATCTACTGTGAAGAAGCCCGTGGTTTCTTGTTTCCTCTGCGCTGGTGGTGCAAGACGTGCAGGATGGAGAATGTTAAAGAGAAAATAAGAGAAACCGCGCATTGAAGTCGTCATGTCCCGTATTGTATCCGCTCGTCCAGTGGTCCTACGAGGGTTACGGTGGTTGGGGAAAAATTTGTGCGTGACACTTCTCTTTAACGGGGATTTCCATCTTGCTTTCTTCCAGTGAACACCTAGGGTCCTTCAGTGGGCGCTGTATTGTAGACCTTGATGGTCCCAGCTCCCTTAGATTGGATCAGTACTTCATTTCAATTGACTAGGTGAATGGCCTGGTACGTAAGGATTGTGTCGTGGTAACACATACCCTACGTGGCCTTGCTAAGCTGACTGAGACATGTCTATTTGTCAGTGAACTTCGGACGAGCAAGTATGGATAACGAGGAATTACCCGACATTTCAGTACGTTGAGGAGCGCTGGCTACCTACACCATTACCTTTACGCGGATGTTTGATTGGAGGTTGTGAGATAGGCAGGGGCGACTCAATAAATACTTGAACCTTAGCAGTCTTAGGTTCGACTGGTTTCATATAAAAAAGTGGATTAGTGGGTTAGGGTGACAAAAACCACTGCACAAAATTGACATTGATGTGTCGCTTCTGATATTTCAGGGTTCTGTGGTCGTTCCACAATCTAAGCTCAAAAGTATCAACTCGCAACCTCATTGCTCAATTAACACACATTTTGGAGATAATACTTCCAGTCAAAGTGTCCCGTGTGATGCCGATCTCTTGCTCTCGTGTGTTCACATTATGTGAGTACATGACATAAATACAGTCCATGGCACCACTCCACATTCACAAGTTGTAACATCACCTTACAATTATCTTCTTTCTCGACTAATGAACGCTGTACAGACATGGGCCAGAGCTTTGGCGGCTAATGTCGACGTGATGCCCTAAATCTCAAAGCTCTACCCAGAGATCACCAAGTAACTCAATTACACGTCGTCGAATTTGCAGTAACCAGCGAGCAGATGAACAGTTTCAACGCCGTAAAAACCGATACGACCCGACCAAACTGTGCTGTCCATTTACCAACCTTCGACGTGAAGTAACTTCTGCCCACTTCCTATTCTCCGAGACACGTCGTCGATTAGCCTGAAAGAGTTTCGCTCTGGTGAATCGTGAATTGATAACCAGAGCCCGAATTATTTTCGAATCGTCCCCCGCTGGCGAAGAGGGAGATCTGCTGGCGACGGAAACGAGTTCATATTCGCATTGTGTTGCAAATAAGAGAAGGCGAGGTATCTCGAAAGGAAAGTGAGCCTCATTCGTCACCGTGAAGACAGCTTTGAGGTAGCAAAGAAACGGAGCGATAGTCAGGGAGCACAATGGATGGCATTTTGTGAAGGAGGTGGGCCGTCCCGAGCTAAGGAAATGCTCAAGTTACTTCCTTCCGACTCCTTCGTGAATATTATACCTTATGCGCTTTCAAGTTGAATTTCAAAAGGCTGACAAGGTGGAGGTTGACAATAGGAAGGCGGTTTGGGCGGTGCCATCTTCCCATCTGGTGTTGACTTGCCCAACTTACTTCGAGTGTTAATCAACATTTGGCTAAGCGATAGGCAGATCACTCCATGCTCCTCTACAAAACCGCCGAGAGCTGATCATCAATTGGCAAACGCGCCAGTAAATTTATATCGGCCGTCACCTACAAGTCGCCAACTGAGATTCCACCTGGAAGTTGATTTATGAAGGTAGAACTTCTTCTCAGCGTCATTCACCCTTGTGGTTTTCGTAAGGAACGCTCGTGTAGGAGAAGAAAAGACAAATGCACTGTTGATCAAGTGTGCTGAAACTGTACTTACAGGAGGGGGGAAATGATCTTAGGTATTAAAGCGATTGGGTTAGATCCGCCAGTAGGCAAATTGCTATAGTTAACGTACCTGTTAGGTGAGTCTGTCTCCTCTGGCTGGTGAGATACTGTGGGCGAGCGCTTTCGATGTAAAGATATCATCGTCTGGCCATTAAGTCAGTACAGAAAATGAACTTATATCCCCCATACTGCTTCCGAGGTAACAGCTATAACTATATACTAACAGCGCGTCAACACACAACTTTCCGATTATCTGCTTCATATTTGATCGTTGTACCTTCTTTCTACGCAGTTCTACAAAAACCTACATGGAGAAGGAAGTGTAGATACTAGTTCGCAGAAAGCACCAAGTGAATGTGGCCGAAATGCGTAATGCCGTTTTTGAGGAAATTAGAAAAACCATTATTTAATGTTAGGCGAATCTCATTTTTCGTTCAACGGATACTCGCAGGAATAGTTATCAGCTTAGGAACAAAATGCGAGTGTATGAGGATGGAAAACACTCGGTCAGGTTGATCAAAATCAGTTTCGCGTTTACTGTGGAAACTTCGAAAACGTTAAAAAAATGCGCTGTATTCAGTGGACTGTCAGAGGAACATTTATTAATGGCTATACTTAGCTATTGACTGTCATTTTGATGAAAATCGTTGCCGTTTCTTCAAAAACTCTTTCTTTTATTTAGTAGTATTTAGTCCATATGATATTTGAAAAAAAATCAGAAAAAAAGAACCGTTTTTGAGAAACATGCGAGATACTCTTATTTTTGGTACATTATACCCTCCTCCGTTTCTCATAGATGGAAATTTCATTCATTCAATTCATAACCTTATTATTATTATTATTATTGAACTCGGAATATCCCTTAGTTGGGATGAGTCCTGCTGTTGCTGGTGTTAATGTCTCACAGGTCCATGCAAGAGTGTTGTTTCAGCACAAGCCGAATTACATCGGTTTTTGGGCACTTAACGGTACTGACTGGCCCTGCGAAATGTCTCCCAACACCTTTCTATCTCAACCCTTTTGTTTGTACCTGTGGAAGGCCCAGCTCCTCAGTTATTTCCAAGTGACAACGGATTTCCCCCTTTTCTGGACTTTCCCAACTATCTCTTCCCACCCCTCAATTTTAGATTCCTCTCCACAACACACAGCTTCTCCCAAAAGTTAGTCATCCTCACAACAACAGTCTTTTCCCGATTTTCCCAACTCATTCATCTCTCAAGTCTCGCGCTACTCCCAATTCAATTCTCTCTCTCTCTCTCTCTCTCTCTCTCTCTCTCTCTCTCTCTCTCTCTCTCTCTCTCTTTGTCCATTTAGTTTCCCAAACCACGTGTACGGGTATTGAGAATCCCTTGTTCACGTTTAAATACTCATACTCATACTCAAACTGATATCGCTATTCTATCTAGTGTAATACAGTCCTCACTGACGCTCATCACGTCCATTTATTTCTCAGTCTCAAGCCCCCCCCCCCCACCACCACCACTATTCGTGGGCCCACCAACTGTTCTTTGGTGTTCACGCTCTCTTTCAAGTCTCTGGCAGTGGGCTAGCACACAGTAGGAAGACTCCTCAACTGCACCGAGGGTTGTCGCTATACGCACAACGTTAGTGTGTTTGTTCATTTGGCAGTGTTCCATGATGATTCCCACTATATGCCTCAAGTCCTTCCTCTCCGTCATCATAAGGCCATGCCTTAACTGGCGTGTTGGTCCAGGGAATTGGAACGCCTCACTCCTCTGGAGTTCCAGACGGCTTGCTGTTCTCCTGACACTGATCTCTTGATTGGTGACGGAGATGCCACACAATGGGGAAGTGGTGCCCTATAGGTACAGTAGACGAACCGAGTGATTAATTGTGTAGAGTTCGCCAGAGAGTTGAGCGGCATCCCGCACTCCCTCACCAGTTTTGACGTTGAGAAGTAGTTCTTCAGCGCCTTCCAAGACGCTTGACTGTCAGTCATTATGTTGATAGTTTTACTGCTATATCTTTTTTCGTGCTTCGTGACGGTCCCAGCGATGATAACAGAAATCTCTTCTTGAAAACTTGTTGGAGCGAGACCCAGGCCCATGTACGTCTCACTCCTCCCAGGACCACTTATCCGCACCCACGTTTTCCGTAGTTCCATAAGCTTCCTTCTGGTTGCACTGTTTCCTGTCGAATTCCTACCACGGCACTATTGTGAGCCCTGTAAAGGTTTCGAAGTTCATGAAATCCAGGTTCCTGGGGCCCTTAGCTATTCCATGCCTAGTTGGTATGTTTCTTCTCGCGTATTCAAAAAATCTTGCCGTTCTCCGTCATATCGAGCTACATACCACACCTCGAGGTATTTTCGATTCCGTAGGCGCCGCAATGATGATCTGAAGGCAGCTTAACTTTTTTGCGCATTTGCCAATACTTTCCTTACTCTTTGGATAGCGGAAATTAAAAATTGTATTTCGTTGTCTAAATGTCGTTTCCTCTTCAGTCGTCGTTCATTGCGAGGTGGGGGAGGATTTTGAACTATTCGTTCTATTGAAAGAAGCTCGTTGGTATGGTTCCCCAGTCGATGATAGTGACGTTTATAATTACTTTTCACGACCTCGTTCACCTTCGGGATACCCAGATCGTTGTGTATCGTGCTGTTTTGTTGTGCCCCAGTAATTAGTTTCAGAAACCTGCTTTGAATGGTTTGAACTCTTTTTATTTGTGAATCTGAAGCTGAACCCCAAATGACGCAACCATATTGCCAAACAGGCCGAAGCAATATGAGGTACGTCAACTTTTTCGAACGAAGATTCAGTGACTGGCTTGTTAGCAAACGTTTTAGAGTATGATCCGTGCTTTGGTTTTTTGGGCTGCAGTTGAAATATGGGAAAATAGTAAACCCAAGTATTACGTCCCAGAGGAATAGGGTACTACACTGCTCCCTACCGTTAGTTGTGCGTGTACCGCACGTTTACGATATGTGAACTGTCCCAACTGCGATTTTGAGCCGTTCCAACTACTCAGTCAGAACACTATTGATTAACTTGATTAACGAACTTCGCTTATCAACGTTTAAAAATAAAATGAAATAAGCTATTTGAATTGTCTGCCAAGTGTTGAGGATTAAGAACCTGAGAATAGGTAGATTCCGAACACAACCTCGTGGAGAAAGGAAAAATTAGGTTTCTTCCATGGCAGTTTCAGGTCGCTCAAAGTACTAACGAGCCGAAATTATTTAGAAAAGCACCTTCACTTAACTTCAACGATTATTCCGCACAAACCATAGATAATTAGATCAACACCTCCGCCTGTTCCTGAAACGTATAACAACACGAAACATCCTTCGCCTCAGATCATAAACCACTAACTGTCTGCAAGGAGGAGGATGTGCAACCGCCATTTTGTGGGGGATGAAGCTTAATGACCTCGCGAGATGAGTTTAGTTAACATCCATTATCGCCGCCTCGTTGACCAATTTCCATTAACGAGAACTGTCTGAGAATTTCGCCTTCATAATCAACATTGAGACATTAAAGAAAATAACGTCATGCGCTCGTGATTATCGAGAAAGGATCTTCTGCCGAGATTCTGAATATTATAATCATTAAACCTATAATAAATGAAGTGACTAGTAAACTGCCTTTTTCCTGTTGTTCGTTAGTAGCTCGAGTCCATAGCCTGCCAATACACTGCGTACTTCATCTCTCACTTCTGAGGGCGCAGTATGGCTTTTTAAACGTTAACCGATAACGTCCAAACGTACCAGCTGCTGTCTGAAGACCAAACGCAAAAAACCTCCAAGGCTAGCGCGGCGAAGAGGGGTTAGCAGAGGGATAATATCGTCAAGATAGCGACGGGTTTCCAACGGTACGATCAAGTTTTGTAATAAACTATCGCCTTTTCACTTTCCTTGACCCTACGGCGGAGAAAACAAAGGTCTATAGATCTGTACGTTTCCAAGGCTTCTGGATCCGAAAAACAACATTTGAGAATATGGCAGGACTGAATCGGCTCAAATCCACCCTGTAGAACAACATGGAGAGCCAAAATAATGGTTTGAAGGAAATCGATCTCAAGCTAACTATTGCTATCGTAGTGATCAAAACACCAACTTTTCTTTCTAAAACATTCCCTTAACGATAGTGTCTGAATCCGAAACGATAGTGTCTGAACACTGGGCCGAAGTTAGCTACATATTTACAATCGACACTTTGACCATTTGCCCTGAAGTCAGGGAAGGTCGCAGCGATTGACACAAAACATATTTAGAATCAGGAAAATAATATCTGGGTCTTTGACCAGTTTTTCAAAATTTGGCCTCGTTCAAAACTGGTCATATTTAAAATCGAAACGTTGACCGTTGCTGAAGTCATGGATGGTCCAAAACATGATGTCCTGATTCTAAATATGTTTCATATTTATGTTTTGGATCCCCCATGACTTCAGGGCAAACGGTCAAAGGTTATATTAGGTGGCTAATTTTTAACTAGGCAAAATGTCGAAAATCTGAAAACAGCCATCTAGATACTCCTGTCCTGATTCTAAATATGTTTCATATTTTTATGACCATCCATGACTTCAGGACAAATGGTCAAAGTTTCGATTATAAATATGTAGTTAACTTCAGCCCAGTTGTCTGAACCCCCGTAGTTAGCTCCAGACAATATAACTGCGATACGTTAGTTTCGTGTGTGGAAAATCGAGCCTAAATGTCAGAGCGACAGGCCAATGTGCTGCCTACTCAATGTTCGTTTAATAACGTACCAGGAGCACCCCAGAAGTTGCTCAATTCAAACTAAGATCGTTTTGGTTCATTATTCATTCTGAATAATAACCCTATGTTTTCGGTCAGGAAACATTTTTTACAACCCCCCCCCCTCAAAATTCGATACTTAACGTGTCAAGACATGAGGATTCCAAATCTGCAATGTCCGTCCGCCGTCGAAAGAACTCGCGGGAACTACAGCGGAAGTAACCGTTTCGTCGTTTGTACTCCCTTCCTCAGTTTCATCAAAACCACGTCGTGCCAATTGCCTACAAGCGCCTACGGGCGACTGGAATGTTTAGTTCTCGTCATTCCATTGTAGTCAGGTCATGTTTCGTATGGTTTACTGGTATTTTTCGATGCTGAATCGAATGGGATGGGTCTCGGAGCAGTAATACTAGGTCAAGCTGTTCATGAGATTAATGAACCGTTGTGTAATAATTTGCAGAGTTTTTCTGTGTGTTTCCCCTATAATTCCAAATCAGTAAATACGAACATTCATAAAGAAATCATTTTGATAGACTATTAGTAAATTATTCATTACTCGTGGCGTAACTAGGAGCAGCTCAGTAAATTGAGAAACATCCTTCCAGTCATTCTTTCGATTTATACAAAGTTCATATTAACTGAGTTACCAGATTGTATTTGCTACCAGGGGAACATGAATAGCTGAAATGACGTGGGGCCGAGGAGAGTTGTATGATGCGCAGCACCAAGTTTTGTTTTAGAAATGCCCACCGCATAATTAACTTCAGATGACGAACCTACCTATTGCCTTCCACTGAGTTTGAATTTTACAAATAATTGCTATTGTCACACTCCTCGTCCTTACGTGAGCTAGGAGCCGCTAATGCTGGTTAAAGTGCGTGCCGGCGGTGCTAGTTGTGATGGGCTCAGCCAGGCCCGGATATACGTTTTTGTTGCCCATGGGCACGAACTTGTTCCAACAAATAACGAAACTAATAGAAAAAAGAATAGCTGATTTTGCCCCTTAGCATATTTTTAAAATGAGCATAATGTAAAACCACACACCTTTCCTTAATTAGGTGTAATTTACATTCAAGATTCAGCGCCCATCTTGGCGCTTGGGTATTTTCAACGATACAAGATTACGATTTACAGAAAACTCGAGTTTTATTCATAAAAATTAAAAAGTACAATTACATTGGCTGACTACAGAAACTTAACACGTCTGGCTTGTTTGTTTGCAAACTCGGAAATTGCTTCTTCAGTTCTTCAAAATCTAATCTAGTAGAAGCTTTTTCAATAGCCAAAACTGCAAGAAAATTCAGCCGCTTTTGGGTCGTAGTTGAACGTCAATAGCTTTTAACCCTTGAGAGAGTAGAGGATGATCTCTCTGCCGAGCAGTTTGAAGCAGGCGAGGCAATATTTACATTCGGGTATGATCTATCAGACTTTTTGAAATGAGAAAGACTCAGCAAACTTTTTAAGTGAATGCATTCAATCACAAATGGTGATTCCTCAATTTCAACTTGTCGAGGTATAAGTTTCCAATTAAAAAAGAAAGCTCCGAAAATTTGACGCCTCTAAAAATTGCGGTAAATCCGGACTTGAGCGCAGCGGTTTCTGCCGTCTGCGAGGTCGACGATGACACGATCGAATCTGGAAGCAGTCGCAGGACTTAGTTGAGCGTTGTCACACTTTCCTCATTGGCCTCAAAAGTGATAGGGGAAAACGCGAAAGTGAGAGCAACTTAGGAACAAATGTAAAAGCAGAGCGACTGACACTGGTAGCAGGGGGAGTAAACACATGATAACAATATTGTAAGAAGGGAAAGAAAAGCAACCTTCTCTCAGTCTAGTCGAGGACATTTGACGGAAGAGGCTCGTTGGGTTGGCGGAAGTGAGAGAATCGTCCAGTTGTTATTAGGCGCATCAATAAACTAGGAACTGATTAAGCGAATGTTCGCCAAATGGTTGAAATTCAACAGATCGATTTGTGACGGTGTCTTGATGCGAATCCCAACCTCGTTTCGGGTAAGCTCGAAGTCAAAACGTCAACTCTAAATATTCAAGCGCACCAAGAATAACAGAAGAATAACAGTGCTAATCGCGGGTTAGCTAAAGCTTCCGTTGTTCATTTAGCGAACAGTCCACTTCAGCGCTTTTTGCTGTCAACTTCGAGATGTTCCGAATAACTTCGATGACATCAAAGCAGTCGAAGCCGAGTCGCGCTCTTTCGTTGCGTTCACTTCCACCCAGCAGTCCTCAGCGTGTCGTGATTAATCCTCGTCGCGTATTCGTAGCGAATTATGCCTGTATTTCCCATAATAGGTTAGTTGGTATTGCGCATCGACACGTCTCTCGTTTATTCCAAATGATTTAATTGCGAGAAATTATTTCACGTATCACATAAGATGGCAGACTGTGTGTTCAGGTGTACTGCAATGAAAATGTCGTGTTTCCCAGTATTACCTAACACATAGGGCTGGCTTCGAGGACCATGGTAGAAATACCGATAAATTATATGTGAAAGAAGGGAAAGTTGAATGCGAGAAGAACAATAAGGAAAATAATTCAAAATTAAAAGGATAAAGATGTTTATATTAAAATAAGGAATTCTCTTGAGGAAATGTATGTACAGGAAAGCTCGAGCAAATAAATAAATAAATTAATTTGACTTTCGTTGGGGCCCTTGATGAGGTGTTAATGAAAAAATACGGTGAATGAAGTGACGTGATGAGCACAAGAAAATTGGAGATGATAATAGAGGGGGAAAATGGGATGAAGTACAAAGGGTAGCGCCGAGTGGAAAAGGTTTGATGGATCGCGTTGTATGGAATCGGATCGAACGTAAACTGTAGGAAGGAGATGTATAACAGCACTCGTCGCATGAGCAGCTGAACAGGCGGAGCAAAGTCGATGGGACGATGCCTGTTTTGGTGTGTCTTGGGTATTGGGTGAACAAAGTTGTCAAGGCCACATTTGTTTGCTGCTCCTTTCTGTTGTGAGCCGAAGGAGCAGAGGGGCCCGTAATTAGGAGAGCACAGAGTTGGATGGGCCTCAGAAATGTTCGCCCTAATGTTAACCACTGTGTCTGTTGGTGGATAACTCCGAACGTTTGATTGGAACCAATTCGACCTGAACACCAACAACTACTGCGTCAACTATCAAGTTTCTAGATATCAGTGTTGAACAACGATCAATTAATAATAACTTAGTTGCTATTAATTCAAAATACTATCATCACCGCAGAAAATGCGTTCAAATTTCCTAGTGATAAGCCCAATCGTGTAGTTTTGTGGGAATTGCTTGAAACTCAAAGTCTTTACGATCTCGAAAAATTCCATACTGTGGGTGGATTTTTCCCGAATCTTAGTAGAACCAAGCTCAAGACGTATTCTTATATGAAATAAATTTTTCGGCAAAATGAACCGATAATGCTCGGCATGGCGTTTGAAAATCTTTTTACATTCTGCATACAAAACATTTTTAGTGGCTACGCGTTGAATAATTTCGTATATTGTTATAACGAGCCCAACTACCATTAGACTTAAATATGTATCACAGTGCAAACCACAATTCTTCAGTATTTTGACCTACGTAATGCATTTTTCAGGCGAACATCGAGGCCAACGGAGACGCTTCATCCTGTGAAAGGACTCGCTCAACTTCGGTGAGTTAGTCAAATTAAATAGTTCTATTGTGCCTCGTGAATTTGGGGCTAAGTAGATAATTTGATCTTGCCTCTAATTGTCACAAGGCTCACTAACATAAATATAACATTATTTCCGTTGTAATATTGATGGTCATTGAGTTAGCGCTACCTTCGGAATGTACAGGGACGGGCCAAACTCTACCATTTAGCGAGGGTTTGTGCAAGGCATTTGTGCTGACTATGCATCTCAAATGCCCCGATTCACTCGAAACTAAGGTGACAGCAGTTGTAACTGAGCTGTTGTCTCATCGAGGCGTCGTCCTATCGCCTGCGCTCGCGTTCGTTCGCAATCAGTTTCCTGGTTTGTGGTGGAAAAATATATCCGAGTGTAGTTGTGACTAAAACTCCTTGTTTCCAATGCACCCGATCAATATTGTTCTTAATCCCCTCCTCACTCACTTAGTGGGATATCCCTAATGTTCGGTACTGGAACATCTCAGAGTACTTCCAGCCCCACAATCGAGTGCTCTGTCCACTGCACCGCTCCAGTGGCACAAAGTGACTTAAAACTTGACAGTAGTCGATGTATTTTTATTGAAAATTGCGCATGCTTTTCCTACATTCAGAATTGATTGGTTCGTGGAGAAGTTTTATGTTGGCTAAGTTAAGCAGATAATTAAGATGGTTCTATGATTTCACAATTAGCTTAGGTGGCGTCAATTATCTGACTGTGGAAGTCTTAGGACAAAGACCTCCTTTCTACGTAATTCTAACATCCTCAACTATTGAAGCGCTAAAGACTCTTGAATCCCCTACTTGAGGAAGACACTAGTCTAGGACATCAAGACCCTGCACAACGCGAATGACTCAGACTCTTTCGCTCGTGTGAAGAATTCAGCGCTCTTCTCACTCTAAAACGCACTATCTTCAACACGTATCACGTATTAACGTAAACATACCTGTTTGGTGGGCCCGTATTCTCTGACAGGTGAGATACTGTGGTCAGTAGGTCGAAGTCTTTATATAGGAAGAGTAAGGTGAGTGGGATTGTGTTGCGTCGTGTGTGTATGGGGTGGGGGGGGGGGTTCGAAGGGAAAGGAGCCTGATCATAATCCTCCGGGTAAATCCGTTGGAAGTGTAAGGAAAGGAGTGTAAGGGCGGTTTTGTATGTCTTAGGTCATAGATAGTCTGTTGACTGGCGATTCTAAGTGTTTTCTGTATAGGGTGGTCTGTAAATCCTTCAGTTGGTTGTTTACGTTTGTGTGGATCAAAGATTTTGCTTATAAATTTACATGTTTTCTAATATGTTCAGTTTTCGTCCTTTGTATTGTTTACGTAGTAAGGCAATGCAACCCTGTATTTTGCTAGGTTCGTGCCCAGTTGTGTTGAGGTGGTTGGCAAAATTTGAGTCGTCTTTTAGAAACAAAGAGAGAGATTTCATGTGTTCTGAATATCTGGCCCGTATTTTTCGTCCTGTTTGTCCTATGTGCGCGTTTTTACACGTACAAGTTATTTTGTTTACTTCACTTTGGTCGTGTGGGTCTGTCTTTTCAGTCTTTGCAGTTAGTTTGGTTCTGAGTGTGTTGTCCGTACGTAATGCAATTTGTAAGCCTTCTTTATGGAAGATGTTAGTTATTCTGTGTATATAGATCTGCAGCGTCTTATCAAACTCTGTGTATTTTGTGTTTTTGGATCGTCTTTTTTAGAGTCATGTTGTCTCCATAATTTGTTTATTGTTGGTTTGGTGTAACTATTATTTCGTGCCCAGTGGTTTGATGTGAAGTGTATGGTCGTGTCTGTAGCAGTAGATGTTATAAAAATGTCGTACTATTCTGTAGTTCGTTGTCGGTCCGTGAGATTTTTAAGTCCAAGTAGTTAAAGAGCCCATGTGTGGCGTAATATTTGATGTCGTGTTTTGTCTCTAATCTGGATGCGTGGTTCTGTAAAAATATTTCGGTCAGTATCGACGCGGTAGGGTTTCCCATACCTAATATATCTTTCCGCTTGTGTAGGCTATTATTAAATTGATGATAGCTCTGTCCAAGTGTCAGTTTGGTAAGATTGGTCACATTTCTAGTAGTTGTCGTATCTATTTGTCTTAGTCTCGTTTGTAGTACGTTTTTCAATCTAGTGGCGGGTTCTTCCGTGTTGCGTATCGTATCTGTTTGGTAATCGTCGTAATGGTACTTTTAAGAATTGTACTAAAATATTTTGAAAGTTTGTACCCAACTATTGAAGCGCTAACAGTTCTTGAATCCCCTACTTGAGTAAGACAACGTCTAGGACATCGGTTCCCTGACTCAGGCTCTAATGACTCAGACTCTTCCTCTCGTGTGAGGAATTAAGCGCGCTTCTCATTCTAAAACGCACTCCGTCAAATTACAGGTCACCAAAGGCTCCTGGTCAATCTCGATCAAAGCCGTCAGGCTGATAAACTATAGGAGGCCAAAACCGTCAATCGTCAATCGTAGAAACCCCCTGAATCCCTCAAATACTTAATACAAGAAGGCGGTAAGAGCCAAAGCAAACCTACTTAATTTTATTCGCCATGCTCCAAGTCGACTAAGTGCCACAAAAACTCTCAGATTTGAAGTCGTGAGGTGTTTAAATTTCCTAACTGCGGAAGTCCTCAAGCAGCCAACATATTCTGAAGGAAACCCTCATCATTCTTGAATGCACCGGATCTCAAGAGGTCCTCAAATTTCAGAACCCCCAACGCTCAATATGGAAACCTGAAAATGAGGCAAAGGGGTGTCATTGAGGTAGATAATTCGTACTAGACTGTTGAATGTGGTTTGTGTGTTCCCATCGAGCTCAGATTGTTCGAACTGGTGTGCTCTTAGTTATTTTGCTCATGCAACGTACAAGTGGTACGAGGTTTGATGTTCTTGGCTGAGATAGATCTACTTTTAGGTGTGATGTCTGGCTGGTCTCTCGCTCTCCTGGCGTTCTAAAATAAGCTTTTTAATTGTTATGTTTTTATGATTGTTATTACCAACTGTAGAAGTCCCAGGCAGTTTAAATACTTCAATTATAGACGTTCTGAGGAGAGCAACGTCTTCTAAGAAAGCTGTGATTGTAGAAAGCCGGAGTTGGCAAAAAGCGTCTATTTATTGCGGTCTTAAAGAGGCCAAAGTCGCCTCAATGACGCCACTGGGTAAGTCGGCTTCGCATTTGAAGGTAATTTCAACCGTTGCTCCATTAAATGTGGACGTTTGATTGTGTTTTCCCATTGAGCGCAGGAGAAAAGGTGAACTGGTCTGCTCTCAGGTATTTCGATCATGAAACATACGAGTAGTAGGAGGCGGTTTGATGGCCTTGAGTCTTGAAAGCGGGGCTCAGACCGCTCACCGGCGAGTAGCTTCAGCCACGGCTCGAGGGCCAGGGCCAGGGCCGAGGAAGGTACCGCGAGTATATCACGATCAACTGGACCTTCCCGGGTGAAGTTGAGCCTCAGGAGCTTGAGGAGGAAAAACACTGGTTCGGACAAGATCGAAGGCTTCGACGGCACGGGAGAGCGCGGCAGAGGCGGAGGTGGAGATGGAAGGGGCCTGTACAACCAAGTTGAGTCATCAATCATCCTGAGCAACAGCTTCCTCTAATGGAGAGTAAACTATTTTCTTCATACGACGAGAGCAGCGAGCTCTTCGCTAATTTGCTTAACTCGAAACAGCTCCGGTCTCAGGGGCCTCCCTTTGTCGTCGGATCAGAACCTGGAAACCGTAACTCCTCGTCTATAACGTCTCCACGTCTAACTACGAGCCCACACAAATAAATAAAATTACTCGCAGCGCACTACTTAATTGCCATTGAGGTATTCACGAAGAACAAAACTCATCATTGACGGTTCCATCAAAATAGGTGAAATCGGAATCGAGAAAAACACGAAAAACCCTCATTTTCGGTAGCATTTTTGCTCCACCCCCGTTCTAGATGATGGAAACTATTTGTAACGCTCCGGAGTCGGAGGGTTAACTTGGAAGATTAAATGGAAAATTAGGAAAGGTGCGAGGCGATAGGTGATGGAGAAGATGCAGGGAGACTTGGAAAGAAGACCTGCGGAGACTAGAAAAATATATTGCGGAGTTAATGAAGGGCAACCTGCTTCCTGGGGGACGGAAATGGAGAGAGACCTCGGGTTTTGGGTGGAGGGCTCGGCGGTCGTCCTCTGCCTGAGCAAGCACTCTCAGGTTTCGGTTGTGTTAGGAACACTCACCAACTCGAAATCGGTTCTCGAGCCGGCACGTTATCTAACTATCACTCCTCGTGCCGGTCTTATGGTTAACGATGCCTTCTCTCTTGGGGGAGAGTGCTGTTGCTCAGAAACAGTCCTTCCTTTCGATAGCGCCGTTCCTTGGACGGTACATGGCTCCCCAGGTAGAATTGAGCATGACCTCCTGGTTTGCTTGGCACAGGCAGGTAAGTCGAGAGTAGAATCATAAGAATCGTCTTGGTGATGAACATCCCGAGAAGGTGAGGTACCAGCGAGATTGCTTAGAGGTTGGTTCGTGTTTGCCCTGGAGCTGTCGCTCCGGTCACAATCGTCATCAGGAAATAGGGGATCAAAGTGGGCAACATTTTGTAAGCACATTACGCCCAAATCGAGAAGAAAGCAGATGTGGAAATTCGGCACATCGTCGTAAAATTTTCATAATAACTGTTCGAGTCAGATCTTAGGTATACTAGTCGAGTGTCCACATTTTTCCGCCCATGAATAAAGTAGCTCAATCGGTCCAGCCGTTCGCCACAAATCTCACTACTGCAATCCTCTCCTCGCCCATTGGGGAGCAGAAAATAAAATTTGAGTGGAACAGACAAAAAAATCTGGTACGCCGCGTCACATGCATCACACAACTTTCCTTAGCCCTACGTCAATTCTTATGTGTTCATGGCATTATCTCCTAGCTCTATTTATTGCTTTCAGCAAACCAAAGGGCAAGGAAAGTGTAGTGATCACGTCAACAAAGAGTTTTTTTCAGATCGTTACGTTTTGTGGTCTACTGGATCCGACAAACCTAATTTCGGCGCGTGGTCCGCGTGTAGCAGCTGTTCAATTTGCAGGAGAACGACTGACCCGATTGAGCTGGTTCTTTTCTGGCTTTGTTCGTAATTTTATAACGCGAAAATAGGGTTATGGGCGATTTCGGTCGATAAGGAAGGGAGCTGGTACCAACAAATAGGGGTTTTCGTATTCTTCTCGGAAATTCTTCAAATTATCTTTTACTAGTTGGTATCAAACTGTTCTTCTCCGTAAATATCTCCATGAAAATACGGTAAACGGAGATACAGGCTTAAAAAGCAAAAATAAGTTTTATACGCTTTTTGATCAAACCGCTTCAACGATTTTCAGCAAACTCACCGAATAATTTTATGTAGTTAATACCTATATATTGTTCTCAATAAGTGTTAATCTACATGTCCATTGAACAGAGATAAAAATTAAAATGTGTCGTAAATAATGGTTTTTTGGACATTTTTGTAATTTCTCGCGTAAATGGGTCACTCGAGTTCACCAATCGTACGGAGTGTCTTTTAGCAAAGAAAACCCACATATTCTCTGTGATTATTTCTGTATCTACCTGTTGAACGGAGATATAAGCCATGATAGCTCGAAAAACGAGATTTGTCGAATATTAATTTATCGGCTTTCCTACTCTATCACGAACCTTCCCCTTCCCCAATATGTAGACAGTACCATCAATTACCTATTCGGCGGTTATTAAAATGAATAGGTGCGACTCGATACGATAAATTCCAGCACCTTTCACGTTTTAGTTTCTCTCCAGAGGTTGAGCTAAATTCGTGTAAACCGAACGAAAATAGTTTTAATAGCAGCCAATACCGACCGATCAATATCGAATGTGCATGGGGCGGAGGAACGTCGTGTGCCCATGCACGAGATATTTATGAAAATGTGAAACACGTGCTATTAACTTCCCAAGACACGAGTCAATTTGAGACTGATGTGAACCTGTTTTGGAGATCGAGCTCGTTAACAGTTTACAACTACGCGAATATGAATAAAATGGTAATTATAATTAGGAGGAGCGAACTAATAGTTTTGTGGCATTTCTTGCGAGGTTGATTGGCTCGTTAATCGCCCTCATCCCCGAGCTGCGCCAAGTGGGCAACCGACGTGTGTTTATTCGAAGGTCTTCTCAGGAACCTCATGGCCTGGTGATCAGTCGATCCGCCTAATCGAAGCAGAACTCGATCAAGTGCTCACAACTGGATGGCGCGAGCACGTCAAGCTGCAGGTCGTTGAGGAAAATGCTCTTCCCCTGGTCGAGAACATTAAATAGCCAACCGTCAATATGTTTTGACAGCCACAGCCTCCTCCTTCACGTGCAAGTCAAGTACTGAGGTGGAGTTTCAGCCAGCACCTCTAGATCTTTGCAAGGTTTGTCTAGTTACGAGCAATTAAAAAGGCCACTTTGCACCATTCATTTAGGGGTGATTGGGCAGTGCCATGTTGAATGGGGTAGCAAAATCACAGTCAATCAAAATAAAGTACTGACCCAATTCCAGAGAGCTGCGCTCCCGTGGATCATCTAGGCCCGCAAGACGGCATCCACTGGCTGCCCACCAAGTCATCATTGGTGAGTGCAGTTGTGGACAGCTGGAAAGTGAAAAGGGAGCTTCCTCCTCTAGACCGAACTTTTTATTGTGTTAGTAATAGGGTCAGAAGGGTAGACGAGCAGAGTCCTGGACTGCCTTCATCCAGGAAAAGGATGTCCACCGCAGAATCGGACAGGCGAAACGATAAGGTTGGCCAAAATTGGTGAATGGAGAGAGGTCTGAGAGACCCTGGGGGCATTACAAGACCATCTACGTTCCAGTCCCCCCCCCCTACATCTTGGAATTTTAGGAGAAAGTGAGTTAAGCCAGACCACCGGACGAGCCTCTCTCGAAGACCCTCCATCCAGCACATTCTGCGCCTCCAATGAGGAGGAAATGAGAGAAGTGCTGCTCTACTGTGGTTCCTACAACAGCGAGCTTTGCTGGAAGCTTATCGAAACCTTGATGACGAAGAAACGTGGCTACAGCTGATCTC
Source organism: Pachypeltis micranthus (assembly GCA_020466155.1). Classification (NCBI taxonomy): domain Eukaryota; kingdom Metazoa; phylum Arthropoda; class Insecta; order Hemiptera; family Miridae; genus Pachypeltis; species Pachypeltis micranthus. The sequence goes on from CM035769.1 coordinate 51,290,674, forward strand.
TTTCTTTGAAACATGCCTCCCATGTAAATAGTTCAAGTGAGAAGTCAGATTAAGAACTTCTCCCAGATGGTAGGGATTTCCCAGGGATCCCACACCTCTGTGTGGCCTGACCAAATAACAACCTAACTTACCTCCACTGTTTGGGTTCGGTGCATGACTTTCGATTGATATAAATCTTTTATGAGTGTTAAGCAACAGTCATTTTCATAAGGAAACAGGCCTGTGTGGTTAAACCAAGTGTAGGAACCTCTCGGGGTTAACCTGCCACTGAGCTACGCCCTACTAACTCTCAGTTACCTTTCAGCCCGTGCTCTGAAGCCTTTCGGGTTGGATAATGCAGTTTGGAGGGAGAGGCTTTTTAAAAGTTATTTTGAGAAAAATTTCGGTATTGATTAGTTGAATGTTCAGAGCCGCTTTTGAAATAATGCGATAAACCTTCATTTAGGTACATTGTGCCCCCCCCTCCCACCACGCCACCCCCCTGCCCATTAATATCCCATCGATGGCATTGTTCGTAACCTTATTGAACTCTGGCAGCCAGCCTTATTTCGGATGTGTCCTGTTGTGTCTGTCCGAATGTCTCACAGGTCCGTGCCTAGCTCCCTAAGGAATGCGAGGTATTTCCTGCAAGAGTCTTCTTTCATGCCCACCCTTGGAGAAGCTGTTAGTACCAAAACGAAAGAGGTTAATAAGTTGGTTTTACAGTGAGAGCTTACAGGGAAATGGAGAGGATGGACAGTGTTGGGTAGCTCGGTGGGAGGGGGGAGGGGGGGTTGTGCGTGCGTTGTAAGAGGGCAACACGTTTTCCCCTCGAAAGACCCGAATTGAAAGTCGAAGAAGAAGCTTACGGTCCAAGAGATCACTTTAGAGTGAAATAATGCACTGTCGACTGATCACGCGCTCTCCCCACCCCATTTAATCTCATCCAACTCATTCCACCAGCCGCCCTCCCCACCGCGCTCCTCCTTCCCTCAATCCTATTCCCTAATCCCCAACAACTTACTCGTCTTACAACTACCATCTCCTTCTTCGCATCTTCTTTTTCGATGGTCTCGAAGAGACGGAGCCGTTGAAAACAACGGAGTGGGAGGTCGATAGGAGCCGAGTCGTTTGCGCTGTCCCGAGTGGGCGGAGTCAATTTCAATTGGAGGGCCAAACGGTCACCGCCCACTTTGAGCTCCCCCACCGACCGCAACAGCGTTCCAAGTGGTAGGGGACCCCGCGTGTGGCGTTGGTGGGGAGGAAGGAGCGATGGAGCGAGAGGGGGGAGGGACGATTTCGGTCTTCCCCCACCACGATCTTGGGACGCCGGCCACAGTCTGTGAAGTGTCGTCGGTCTTCGTGGACCATGCGATTTGTTTGAATTGTCCGATATCTTGTCATTTAGAAATGTTGACAGACGTGAGCTCTCGGGTATCCGCCGGGCCCTTGTATTCAACTCACCATCAGATCGCCAAATCCGTAAGTCCTCCAAACCTCCACTATTCATCGCTACTATACAAAACCTCCACGATGCATCACTACTATACACACGACCTCCGGGATAACCATCCCATAAAGTGGTGAATGGTGCGTTTCAAACACCACTTGCATCATCCCACAAATAATTTCTTCTTACTATTAGGCAACTTCAAAGTTTCTGCCCCCTGGAGAACGAACTTAATGAGGACCCCCTCAAACTCAACTGCGAGTCTGGAGTCCAATACCTGACGCGAAGCATCTCACAGCTTTCCCCAGCCCTTGAAACGCCAATGAGAACATCTACATGTTCGATCGCAACCTTTTTTCGAGAAAATAAAAATCGAGTGCATTATTTTATTCCTCGGTTCAACTGACTGTCAGAGGTACATTTATCGACAAAAATAGGTATATCTCCGCTCGTAGTATTTTCTCGGACATTCGCAGAAATTAGGAATCGATTGGTTAACAATAATTTGAAATATTAACCAAATTAGTAAATGTACATAATGGCAGCCCACCCGCTCCTCCCGTCGATGACAATTGCAAAAATCATTTTTAAAAAACGTGCTGAATCTCTTGAGTATATCACTACAGCACACAGACCACGCGCTGAAATGACTATTTTTTAAATTCCAACCGTTTACTAAATCGGGCCGTAGAACGTGAGTACCTTTCGTATCGTATGCAAATATTTTATGGTTGTAATCCAAGTATACTACTTAGATAAGTTTGTTCGAGATCGTTAAAACAGAAAGTTTGAAAGAAGCGTTTTTAATAAAGATTCTTATTTTATGGTGTATTTTGATTCATATTTTTGTGGGATCGAGAAGGTTACAGTAAAAGTTGGGACACACGAAATTGAGTGGAGAATATTCTGTAATATTTTGCAACAAGCATTGGAAAAAAATAAAAATAAAATAAAAAGTGTAACCTCTTTTTCTAGTTTGCACCAATTAGGAATTTATCGGGTTAGTCCAACCTACGACGCGACCTTCTTTGACTAATTTATGCGTAGGTAATTCGTGGGGTCAGGTTTGTATGTCACGGTTCGAATGTACAGTTGCAAATACGGCAATATTTCGAATTCATTAACTCCGCGTCATTTTAGGACTCGCTTCACGTCGGCAACTTATTGCACTGCCGTCCTCGACGTTTATGAGACATAAAAATAGCACAAAAATCTATTTATGACGAAATATTTGGTCATTTATCGCGCTGTTCTCTTCAATTTTCCAGTTAATGAACATTTCATAGTACCGTCACGTCGTCTGCGGAAAAAATTTCATCGAGGTCGTTAGTACCGTTTGTGAGAAAAATATGTGTGGTGTATAGCAACGGACAACTTTCCGCGACCCCACTAAATTCGACGACGATGTTGTACAACGCTCATATTCGTCGTACAACGCGCGCTCTTCGTTCAACGCGTTTCTACGCAAATATTTACGTTATCAATGCGTTTGATTGAAACTGTTACAGCCGTTTTTGAGAAAATCGGAGGACTATCATGGCTTATATTTCCGCTACACAGATAGGTACAGAAATAATTGTGTCGTACAAAATATAGGTATAAATGACTAGAAGACACTCCGTAAGGTTGATCAAATTCTGCGAAGCCTTCTCTGAAAATTACGAAAAATGTTCAAAAAAATACTCTCTTCTGCGCATTTTAGGGTTTACCTTTGTTCCATGGACTGTCAGAGGAACAGTCATTCAGAAAAATATATAGGTATTTTTTTATTTAAAGACATTCTGCAAAAGTGGTGGGAACAATTGAAGCTAATTTGAATGTAATCGAAATCGTTGGAGCAATTCCTGAGAAAAATGAAAACCCTAGTCCCACCTTCGAGAGCCATCCTATTCGATTCAGCATCGAAAAATACTAGTAAACGATACCTAACATGACCTGACTACAACGGAACGAAGCGAGGGGGGGGGCAGTAAAAAGAATTAACGGAATGAATAAATAAACCAAAACCGCTTACGGCATTTCAATGTTTTGGTTGGTGAGTAATTCAAATTGTACGCTGTTTGGAATCCGTACTCAAAATAAGTATTGGAAGTTGATGTAGCCCCAGTACATTGCGAGGTGGACTGTGTTAATACAAAATAACCCCAATTAATGGGGAAAACACAAATAGAGCTATAAATAAAAATTCGTTGCTGAGTCCAATTAGACGGTCCTCGGAGGTGCAGGACTGCATCTTGATGGACAACAGTGAAATCATAGTAATATCAGTGAAGCAAATCCTATTACTTGAAGGAACTCACTGGACAGCGTAAAGAAAGTTATCGTTTCTCCCCAGCCTGAGCTCATCTCCCGTATCACTCCAACCACCCGTCGGTTCGACTCGTCACGACCTGTAAACTGCCTAACGTCGTCTGCAAAATGTCAATTTTCGTCGTTCCGTCGTAATCAGGTCGTGTTTCGTATCGTTTATTAGTATTTTTCGATGCTGAATCGTATCGGATGGGTCTCAATGGAGTTAGAGTGCGTCAAGCTGAATAGAGATGCTGAGTGAGAGAATAGTAAACGGTGATGTAGTATTTGGAGTAAATAGGGATGTATCAAGTTTGAACTACCTTACAGAAGACGGTTCCGCTCGTTTTCCTAGTCATCGATGCCAATGATACAGTCAATTCTTGGTCAGTATTCTGCGATACGACCAAACCATTCGAAGAATTTCTGTAAACGTTTACCACGCTTCTCTTGAAAAGGTTTTCTGGTAGCCCGAGGGTCTCTATTAAAATACCCGTTGCGACGCATCACTTAACTTTCTTCAGTTCCACGTCCATTCAGCAATTTTGTATCAATCACGCAACCAATTTGGGGGCTCCTAACCATTTCATAGCCGGTATTAAACTGCTGTTGTGCGGGTGTTGAGCTGTTAACACAATTTGTTAAAACAGAATGATAGCGAACGACGTGTTATTTGAAACTGTTCACAAAGAAAAACAAAAAAGAAGAATCAAAACCGTTAGTTCGTTAATTGAGGTTTTGATCACTAATTTAATTATACTTATTAGCCGACTCAATTCAGACAGTCATTGATCTGGAGGTTGAATACGTCTCAGCTGATTTGGTTCTACCGCTTTCTCTAAAAACCGAACACACACGCTCAGTTCATTTCCTCAAAATGTGTTTTTTGGACGTTTGAACCTCCAAAACGTAAGGATTTAAAGAATCAACACACAATTTACCGTTCTACTTTGTGGTACTAAGGAAAGTCAACATAATATCTCGCCGAGTGTACAATTGGTTCCTGTCTCTTTCCAGCGGCTTACACTTTTCCCCTAATAGTTCGGCTCGGAGTTTCAAAATGATTACCTGTTTACTTAAGTTTAAGCTGAAAGTTAATATAGTGACACCATGATTAAATTGTTTGTAGGGACGTTCCGCCTCCAGAATTCTCATTTTTGTATTTTCCAGGTATTGAGTCGAATTTCGGTAAAAATTTTTAGCAGTTTGTACGTTCCACGACTCAAAGGGTTAAGAATGTATAGTGATCTCGTGCAAAAAAAAAAAAAGAGATAGGTTTTCGTCAGCTCTCAGGCGTCTGTTTTGGACTTGTGGTAGAACAACTGGCCCGATTGGGATGGTTCTTTTATTGTCTTGTTCGTTATTTTTTGTATAGTGATGGGGGGGGGGACGAAAATTTACCAAAAACTAGGATTTTTCGAATTTTTCTCGGAAACGGCTCTAACGATTTTTATTAAACTTTCAAATGACTTTTGACTAATTAATACCTAACTTTTCTTATCCGGAGATATATCTCCCATAAAGCGTAAATAGGTTTTTTACACTTTTTGGCTTTAACGATATTGACCAGACTCACAGAATCATTCGTACCTATGTATAGTTCTCAATAAGTATATCTCTGACAGTCTATTGAACAGAGATGAAAATGAAAATGTGCCAAAAGTATTGTTTACTTGAATATTTTTGTAATTTCCCGAGTAATTGCGTCACTGCTTTTGATCCGTCTTACGGAGTGCCTTTGACCAACCTATACCCACATTTTGTTCTCGAGAAATGCGTTGAACGAAGATATGGCGCCCGTATATGTATCAGGTCGTCAAATTTAAGAAGGTGACGGAAAGTTACAGATAGTTTTCTTATAAATCCCGCGTATACGATAAACACGAATGTTGGTTGTCCAATAACTCTAATAATTGCAATAAAGTCAGCAGCGGTATCCCACGAAATTCCGAAGTTCGAACTATTGTCGTATTTTTGTGTAACTTCACACTTTCAATTACTGAATTAAAATCACGAGTATTCTCGTAAAAACATCCTAACGTTAGGAGGAATTACCTATACAATGGCAACTCAATGATGATCGAGACATAAGTGAGTTCAACAGATTTGATTAGTTGCGAAATGGATAACCCCCGCTGAACGCGCTGAGGTTGAATGGTGTTTCATATAGTAGACAACTGTAGTTGTTCCGTACCGGTATCTATTGATCTCTGTTCTGTAAACGATAAAGCGCTTTTGGTTTATTAATCATTCTTAACAATACGCCTATGTTTTCGGCCAGGAAAAATGTGTCCTCCCCCCGTTTCAAGAAATGGGGATTCCAAATCTGCAATGCCCATCCGCCGTCCGGGACGTTTTGTTCCGTTTTCTAAAAAATCCGTTCTTTCGCTTAAAATCCCATTTGGTATCTAATCGTGCCCGTCTGATCGAAAAAAAATGGTTAAAAAATTAACGAAAACGGAATTTCGGCGGTTTTATCGCAAATACGCCGTGCTCGGTATCGTTTTCCAGGTATTTTTAAGTGCTGAGTCGAATGAAACAATTCTCAGATGTGTACGACTGCGTCTAGACGGAAAATAGTGAAATCACAGTAATTATAATGAGCCAGAGTCTATTACAAATTCGTGGGATAATGACTACAGCGAATGTAATCGTTTCATAGTTTGTACTCCTTCCCCCCACCCCCGTCTCATTAAAACCACCCGCCAGCTCTACTCGCAATGTCATTCCAATGTTGCCCACTGTTTTGTAGTAGTTAGGTAGTGTTTCGTATCGTTTACTCGTATTTTTCGATGCTGAATCGAATGGGATGGGTCTCAGAGGTGTGAGACGAGGTCAAGCTGTTCAATAGAATAATAAACGGTTGTTTTTCTCCATTCCACTTCGTTAACTCATTTCGATTCTTTCAGTATTGTTAGCCGATTGAAACCCTATACTTATGGTGGTTTATAGTTGTCTGTAAGACCCTTTAAGTGGGCACCCAGTGTGAGTACACAGTAAGAAAAGGCTCCATCCTTGAATAATATACGATATATTCTTCGGTAAAATCCGCTCTGTTCCTTGCCTGGACAAGATGAAACAGTTGGGAGTGTATGGCCCCAGAAGGCCCTTTGTGAGTTCCCATCCTCCTCTGCTTCATATTCCGATTTCGACTTTGCGGTTGGTGATGTTCCCGAGAGTGGAGCCCTCTGTCCCGTTCTGTCCTGCAGGTTCCAACCGTGCCTGTAACGACTGTGCTGGGGAGCAGAAACATTCATGGAGACGAAACCTGAGAGTTGTCCTTAGAGCTCAGCGGATGAGGGGTGCATCAGCATAACGTGAGACTCTGTTTGTAAAGATGGGGTGACAATTAGTAGGGGTAAATCAACCTGAGCGTGTAGTGCGTTGCCTATTTATGCTCGGTGTATGTAATGTACGATTTGTCGTACATCATTCGAGGAAAAGGAAGCAGTTCGCCACGAGCACGATCGGTTGAAGGTTGAGAGCGTTACGTAACATACTGAATGATGGAGGTACAACGTGGTGGCTCATCGTGAACGTTTAGCTTCTACATAAACAACTTCGGCGGGGTACCTGATAGCGTGGAACGTCTTGAATCGGACTCTTGTCTTCTCCAATAATTGGAAACCGTCTCGCGGGTTCCTGCGGTCTGGTGATTTGAGTAAGTCGTCGACTGTTCGGCTCGAAGTCAAATTGCAAGTAATTTACACGTCGGCTCGTTAAACGTTGTTTCCGCGTCGAGCGGACGAGAAACTTGGAAGCTCATCGGAAGAATTCGCGGGGAAAAAGCGTTAATTTACTTAACGAGGGCCGAGATATCGGTGACGGTACACGCGATATAATTGCGCGCCCAGTAAATACTACTCGTTATTTATTTCTTCGTTCGGTGCCGAGAATCACACCACTTTCCCCGCCCTTGTTTTTTTAAAGAACATTTTATTGGCATAAGACAATTACAACAGCAATAATCCTTATTGCGGAGAAAGAATGAATTCCGCACGGAATAATTCCGTTAAGCTAGTTTGACCCCGGGATGTTCAAGATAATTGGCATTTGGTCAAGCTGGTGGATCAGTCAATTTCTTGAGGGATGAACTGAAAAATGGGCCGAGTAAGGGACGGGTGGCTAGAATGCGTTGTAACTATTTTTTCCTTGCACTGAAGCCTATTGGTCACAGGCGAGTCGAAGCACAAGTCTTCAATTTGGCGTTCTAATTGTGAGGAAGAGCATACACCCAAACATGACGGCCCAGAGACATGAGAACTTATTTCCTTCTCTATTCCTGGTTCTAACAATCAAATCGGAAATGTGATTGTGGTAAGGCTGCGGTCTAAAGCAACCCCTAGCTATTTTGGGAAGACAGGACAGCGCCATTATAGATTTGGTTGGCGCCACTTGGTACACCGTTGACTCAACTTTTCTGCAGCCTCTGCGGGGTCTTTACGGCTTATCAGGGGATTCGGAGAGGGGAATATCGTGGCAGAAGATACAGACTTAGAATGCTACCTTGCAGGACAGAAGGTTCTATAGGTCGAAGTGTATTGACGGCGAAGGTTATATTTTGAAGGTAGCTCGTTAATATGGCGATGAGAGGTTTCATTTTATTCCGAAGCCCCGCATACCAGACCCGCTCGAAAGCTTCCTCAGTATCGAAAAATGTAGTTTTACGCATCTTCTTTTGAGTGGAAAGCGCTCTTGATATAACCAGTGAGTCGCTGTAGCTGCAGAGGACAAGGTACCACCTTTTTAAAACCGAACTAATGATTTGGGATTAGACGTTCTGTGTACCTGAGTAATTGACCAAGAAGCAACCGCCCAAAAATGTTAGCTAAGGTAGATATTAGGCTGATAGGTCTGTACCAAGTGACGTCATTCTCTTCTTTGCAGGTTTCAGGATTATTATTATGTTTGTTCGTTTCCGTTGATCCGGGAAGCATGCAAGCCTCATGTATCTACTGTAAATTTGCGTCAAACGATCAATAACACGGTGTGGAGCATGTTTGAGTAGTGGTAGAACACGTGCTTTCCGAGTTTTGCAGCGTGTAACAATTCAGAGAGAAGTCGGTAGGCAATGAAGGAAAGAGAATTCTTTAATAAATAAAGAATTCTTGTTTATGGGAGATAAAAGAGAAAGAAGGGACTCATAAAATGTAATTCCAACATGTCGACAAATAAGTTTGCTTTGTCTTTGGGAATGGAAATCCAGTTTCTTCCATGCTGCAGAATCGACTTTTGGCATTTCGTCAACATTTTAATCTTACGGTAAAAAGACCCATTTCGCCCCTCCAAAGACAACATTTCCTCGCGTAACTGCTCATTCCGCAACTCTTTAACTTCGCGTCGTACCACATTTCCAGGTATGTTCATCGTGTCTAGTACGAGGATTTCAGTTCCGCCGCAATACCCAGGCTCCTGGAAAGCCCATTTTAAACAAACGTCCCTTTACGAATCATATTACGTTATCCTTCAGTAACAGCTTACTTGGGTCACCGAAACATTCTCAGTTGAGGTTTCGCTGAGTTTCCAGTGAGTGCACCTCATTCTATAACGCGGTTGGAGGCGTTTAAACCGCCCTTCGCCCTTCTCAGTTGTATCCCTTTTTAGCACATCTTCGATAATTAGTGAGTGATGTGAAACAACTAGGTTCAATTTTGTTTTTGGTTGATTAACTAATCGGTAATTAGTTTTTGTCGTAATTAACACTATTATACGAAAGACGCGTAACTCGTTTTCGACAATTTTGGTACTAGTTTGGCATTAATCGTTGGACGATTCTCTGAGAGAGCTCTTGAGCCCCAGTCCCGTTGGGTATGTGGGGGGCAGCTGTGGCCTATGTAGGCCTCCTCATAATCCACAACGGATCAGTGAAAGTAGCTAAAATCAAGCCTACAGAACACCCAAGTACTATAGGCAGAAGGACTGACCAGTAATAGGGTCAGAAGAATAGACGAGCGGAGTCGTGGACTGCCTTCATCCTGGAAAAGGAGGTCCACTACAGAGTCGCATGAGCCAAACGATAAGTTTGGCGAAAATTGGTGTTTGGAAAGAGCTCTGAGAGCCCCTAGGGCTTGCGTTACAAGGGCATCTTCGTCAACGTGACGTGATCAGTTTTTGCAAAAACAGCCAGACCACTGAACGAGCCAGTTCCATCAACGGGCGGCTCCACTCTTCTCTCCCAAAGATTCCTCCGTCCTGCAAGTCTTGCGCCCCAAGTGGTGCTTCGTTGTAGTTATTACAATACTGAAAGACTGTTGTTGGACTGCTACTAGGCAAGTTCATACCTGTTTAGCCTGGTTTGTGAGTAATGTCGTGGCAACGAAACGTGGTCACAGTTGATCTGTCCCTTTGAAACTTGCCACCCCAGTAAATAGTTAGATCAGGCGGGAAATCGGATTAAGAACTCCTCCCCAGGGTCATACCTTAAGAGCAACAGCTGGCAACTGGCAAAATGACAACCTGCCATACCTGCACCAGTCTGGGTTCAGTGAGTGCCCAGGCTCTTGCTGTAGTGAAAACGCAATTTCCATTACTTTCGACTGAAACAGACCTGTCCCAAACTGTCCATTCATACGTCTACAGAGTGGCAGCTAATACTGACTGCTCTGCTTTATTTTGCGCACTGGCCCTCCTGTTCGAGCGAGGGGAACTACCGAATTACGTTATGCGATGCACCTGACAATTTTTGACACGAGGGGTTCCGGCGTCGATGAAAACAAAGTTATTGAGGTGTCATTTTGCGTTTCAGTTTGTGTTAACGTGCGTGACGGTTAGCGGTAAATACAGAGCCCTTTGGGCAGTTTAGGGGGGAGGGGGGGATCGATGGCCTCACAGTTATTGTCTGAGGATTAGTGTTTGTTTTGCTCGGTGGAGCTGCCCAAGACCGTTTAAAGGGAGTCGAGTCGATTGGAAGAAAAGCGCGCCCTTTCAACAATAGATTAGATAACCGACGGAGACCCTTGCGGTGCTGGCGGCGGTGAGGGGAATGGCTGCCATTAGCTCAGAATTACGCGGACGGGAAAAACAGGCGGCGAAGACGGCAACTTATTTCGTATTCAGAGGAAAACTGTTTACCGGGAGCGACAGACAGTTGACTGGGCAAACAAGAGGCACCCGAGTTGAGTTGCGCGCCTCTAATCGTTTTTCCCCTCGAAATTGGGCACAACAATTTTCTACACGGAAACTTCGTTCCTCATTAATAAATTCTCAGGGAATTAAGTCGCGGAGAGGCGCGTTTGGGCGAATTAACTGTCATTTTACGGCAGTAGGTGGCAGCGGTCATAGGTTGGAGGGGGGGGGGGAGTCCAATTAACGCCAAACTGAGCAGTAAGCCAATGCAAACTTACATACGCGATCAATTCGAATGCATTGAAAAACACGTGTCCTTGACGTTAATGAAACACACTGATAATGTGGTTGATTGTTTAAGTTCCTCACAGCACATTTCTTGGCCAAATTACAGTCGTTTAGCACTGTATTCATTATCGATGCCAACGACTGAACAGTCCCTGAAGCAGCAAATTTGCTGAGTGTGGTATAACCGAGGGACCTCCAGAGTCATCACTGAACCTGCCCAGACTTGGAGAGGCAGTTCTCAACAGGCGGGAAATTAAAGCCCCGTAGGCTCCAAGAAGAGTGAGTTCTAAGGTGCCCGCGGCATCAATATTTAGGCAAACCTCCAAAGAAGGGCAGTGAAGAATGCTGACCCCGCCACGGTCGGTTCACTAGGTTTGGTTGATATTGGCTCGCCCACTTAGGTATGGGAGTACATTGTTCACCAGCTCTTCACTTGGCAAATCAACGAAAACATCATTTGGTTGGCAAGTGCCAACAGATTGTACAGAGCGTTTGCATGATGGATCTTCCAGGAGCGTGCCCAGGTTCATCATCGAACTCCATTGTTTGGGTCGTTGTAACCCACGAGAAACTGCTTCATCGTGGTCGTGCTAGACTACTTCACCTAATGAGCAGAGGCCATTGCGATTCTCGAGCTCTTCAGAGTCCTCTGGTTGGCATGTGGTTATCACTATTCAGTTTGAGGTGGTTCCAGTAGTATTCTGGTCAAGATTTAATATTAATAGAAGAAGGCCTTCTCATAGGGAGTGTTTGGAGAGAGCGAGACTGGTAGAACCTGATTTGGTGCTGAACGGGAGGGACAGTAGTACCCCTGCCCCAGTAGATGGCGAAGAGACAAGAGGCACGCTGCAGACGTGTGAATGGAGCATCAGTTCTTCTGGAAGGGCAAGCTGGCAAGGCTTCATTTTATCTTCGTGTTTCTCTTCTTCGTCCCCTTCGCTGAATCGCAATTGCTTCCAGACCTTCTAACAAAGAATCCTCAGCAAACGTCTCTATCTGTGAGCCAGCCCGAAAGACACCACTTTGGGTTTGGTGATGTGTTTTACCCATATGCAGGTCATTCAGCAACCAGCGATTCGCTTTGCCATTTCGTACAAATTATTGTTGTGAGGCCTTATCACTCCACTACTTTTTAGACGAAAACGACATCACTTATTGGGCACAAGCCGTAGCTTTCAAATTGAGACCCAGTTGACAACCGAACGTAACTAGTCTGGTTATCCACTGAACTCGACGTTAATTAGGCCAAGCGCTCCTTCGCCAATCTTGTGGCCGTAACTCCCTCCCCGATTTGGTTAACTAATCAAAGGCTGATCCTGCAGTCCGATACCGTGCCACACCATCAATAGGCTGCACTTGGGGCCTATTAGAGGCACATTATCATTTTCCCAACCATTCTGCAACTTTTTCCTTAGCTCTACGAAGAAGAAATGAAAGTTATGTAATCGACTGAAGAAAACATTTTTAGTGCTCTTATCTTTATGTTTTAAAGTCTACTGAGTCCGACTTTTTCCCCAAAAACGGCAATAACTGTTTGTTAGACAGCACCTCACGCGGCGGCAATACCACAAAACTCTCATCCGTGGGAAAATGACAAGAGTAGCACAATAAATTACAAATTATTTCAACTCATGCGATTTTAGCCCAGTTTTTTTCTTTACGAACTCCTCTCAAATGGTACAGAAAAATTGAGATAGTAGTCAAATCAAGTACCTATACTATGAGCGTTTGATAACTCTCGTAAGATATATAGAAGATACTACAGAAATGCCGGAATGTCAACTACCACCGTTTCACTTACCACGATTTCTCGTAGTTTTTACCCGATAATTCTTAAACAATAATTATTATCGTTCTTTAAAAAAAATCGTGTCACAGTCTGATTAATTCTCTGCGTAGCGATCTTTCAATATTGGTCGTGGCACGAGTAGGAGCCCCACAATAAATTCTGGAACTGTAAGTGCTTCCACTTTCTGCCACCGTGAGGTAACGTTCGACCAATTTCGAGTGAACTGAGTGAAAAATAAATTGGATTAGTAACATAATCCACGAAAACCAGTGAATTGACGTAGAGCCAAGGAAAGTTGTGTGATGCGTCGCTACTAATGTATTTATTATTCTTCTTAACTATCTCTATGTCTGTGGTGTACCCTGGTGATGGCAACAGGGTGTGAAAGTCGAGCCAAACAAAATTAGTAGTAATTGTTTCGTGAGAGTTTGTCACATCACGCGCACAATTACTAATTCAGAGTATCATTTAGGTTAGTTCTTTAGACGGGGATAATAACGATGAATGGAGTTTGAGTAGCACTGACTACAAGACAAAGTTTTTTTGACGGTCAGACAAGGTTGCTCGAGTCCCCCAACAAATCGCCTGACTCGAATCGATTAGGATATAAATGAAACGGTTGACGGGGATATGGTGGTGGTGAGGGATTAGAAAGAAAGAAAACAATGTCTGGCCTAAGGAAAACAGATACGGGAAGGAGAACCAAACGAATAAAAAAAGAAAAACCGGTATTCTCAGAATTTCCGAGATTCCGTGATGTGAGGCCGCCTGAGAGCACGCTCAGTCAGCCCTTGGCGTTGGCTTCGGCTTTAGCGACTACCCTTCGCGTCCCCTTCTTCGGTGGTTTTTTGTTGAGTATTTTTTGTTTCGGTTTAATGGAAGACTTCAACACGCAACTGGTGACGACCTCGTTATTCACTAAATTCCTGAAACTTGGTCAGACCTTGAAGTTCGAAGGAAACGCGGATTTTTTATTGAGAAAGATATTATGTATTATTATACTTATATAAATGTACGTAGATCGTGTCAACCAAACGAACTGCACACAACTAATTTCAACCCTACAACATTTTTCAATCAAATTATTACATTTCCTGAAGAGAGTTCCCTATTTTTCTTAACTGAAATCTACGTACTTTGGTGGAAATAAAATAGTGCAGTACATTTTGATTCAAATTTCACATTTTCAAAATACAATCGAAATTAGCTAATTAAATATCAATAGTAAAACTTTTATTCCTAAGTATTAAAGAATTAACAAATTAATAATTAAAGGGATTCAACTTTTTCTTTTTTCAAAGAATACAGTCGCAAAGCGTTAGATTAACAAAATTATTTACACAAAAGTGACCTTTTTTTATCACAGAATTTTGAGACCTAAAGCACTTTGATCATACGCATCAATTGTAATTAATTATAATTTTGTTTTGCATTCCTTACCCAACTCTCCAGTTCAAAGCATCGGTTTTAAATGTTTTCGCATTCAAATTGTTCATTTTCATAATCATAGGTATTTTGTCGCTTTGGAAGGCCGAAACATAGATGGTCTTAACCTGACTCAACTAAATACACAACCCAGTGTAACAATCGTGTAATGATTGAATATCTGCTATTAATTTGGTAATAATGTCATGGTTTACAACGTATTTCAACCACAACCTCAAATCTTTCTCAACCTTTCAACATTTTCAAACTAAATTGTTCACTTTTCAATTCTAAATCGACGTTTTGCGAACTAAATGATGAACGTTCCTAAAACCTCCAACAATTAATCCATTTCTCAGCATTTTCAAGCAAAATCCGCCATTTCCCAAATAAATGTTTTAGACCGAGTGATTTTTTGGGGTCTGCTTCAAGTGGGCCCATGAATTTACCCCTGCGTATTGAGAACCAACCCAGAACTGTTCAGCACGTTGCGTCAGGTTGGCTAGTCACTCTTCCTTCTTCACCCTTCACCCTCGCGATTTACTGACATCGGAACAGCAAGCTACAGATCTGTTTCTTTATTTCATGACTGTACCTAAACCCTCGACGAGGGTTATATCAGTCATAGAAGTTGCGGTTTCGCTAATATGCAAGAGGCCGGCCCCTGCAGCATCCACCGAACTCAGACCTGTGGAGGTACGGCAGGTATGTGGTCGTTAGCCAGTCTCACCGTAGAGAGCTGTTGCCCGTGTGTTACCGCGCGGAGGTGACCACCTGAGGAATCCCGTACCATCTGGGAGTAGTTCATAATCTGGTTCCCTACCTGATCTTACTTTTTACTTGGGTGGCAAGTTTCAAAAGGACAGATCAACTATAACCACGTTTCTTAGCCATTACCTTCTTTGCGAACTTTGCAAAATGGTTATAGGCTTCTTTTGTAGCAGTCAAAGCTGCTAAGTTCGTTTGCCCTCTCAACAACCGTCGATCACTGTTGTAGAAACTACAGTGGAGCAGCACATGGTTTCTTGTTTCCTCCGCACTGGAGGCACAAGACGTGCATAATGGAGAGTCTTTCAGAGAAAGAAGTTGAGCCGCGCATTGAAGTCACCATGTCCCGTGAGGAACTGGCTCGTCCAGTGGTCTGGCTCAACCCATTTTCTAGAAAGACGTTCACGGATGTTGGGGAAGAACTCATACGTATCACGTCCCTTTGACGAGGATTCCCATCTCGCTTGCCATTTCTCTAGAGCCCATTCATCGATGGCGGCAAGTTTCTGTTCTGTGGTGAGATCCGCACGGAGTTCAGCCCAAAGCGGGGGAAGCTCCCGTTTCACTCTCCACTTGTCAATCATGCACTCAACAGCCAAATCAACTGGTAACTGACCAGTGATCACCTGGAGTGCTTCCGTTGATACAGTCTTGTAGGCCTTGGTGATCCACAGGAGCGCAGCTCTCTTTTGATTGTCTGTTAGTTTGCTACCCCAGACAACGGGGCAGTAGCCAATCACACCTAAATAGATGGCCTTATACATGAGGATGGTGTCGTGGTAGCACACACCCCAAGTGGCCTTAGTAATGGCACGCAGTGAGGCAAACCTTGCAATGGTAGTGCCTTTAAGGGACTGGAGGTGTTGGTTGAAACCCCACCTCTCACCTATATTCACTCCTAAATACTTGACGTGCTTTTCAAGAAGGAGCCTGTGGCCGCCAAAGCGTATTGTGGGTGGATTATTCACTTTCCCCTTCAAGAGGATTAGCTGGGTTTTTTCCTCAGCCACCTGCATCTTGACGTGCTCGCACCATTGGTTGACAGTGCGGAGCACGTGGTGGGTTTTTTCTTCAATTTGGCGGACTGACTCTGCAAAGATCAGCACAGTCAAGTCATCCACATAGGCGTACGGCTCGCAGTCAGTCTCCATGAGTTTCCTGAGAAGACCTTCGAAGAAGGCATTCCAGAGTGCTGGTCCAAGGACCGAGCCCTGTGGGCACCCCTTCTCAATCTTTCTCCGGACGGAGACATGCCTACTTTCGATCGTAGCAGTTCTGTCTGTCAGGTAACTTCTGACGAGCGAGTACAGGTTGCGGGGGATTCCCCTACCTTTCAGCTCATTAAGGAGCGCTGGCCACCAAAGGTTGTCAAACGCTCCTCTGATGTCAATCAGAACTGCTACGACGTACTTAGCCGGTGCCAGCAGTAAACACGCCGAATCTCGACAATGACATCCTGCGTGGACCTTCCTTTGGTACACCCGTATTGCCTGTCTGTGAGGTTGCGGCCAAAGACTCCTTCGAGGGACTGCAACATCAAGATTTCTAGTGTTTTGCCTAATATGGAAAGAAGGCTGAGTGGTCTCCATGATCGCGGGTCTGACTGATTGCGGTCGCCTCCCTTTTGAAGAGTGACAACGCGCGCAGTCTTCCACTGAGTGGGGAACTGTCCGACCTGCAGACAGTCATTAAATAAATTAAGGAGACCGCTGGAGATTGTCCGCTCAGCCTTCCTTAGCATATTGCTTTCTATTTTATCTGGCCCAGGGGATTTGTTGGGCTTTAAGGTCGCAAGGGCCCTGCCGAGGTCGCTTGTTGTCCACAATGGGCTTGTTGTCTGGCTCATTCGGAGGGTCCATGATCAGCTCCCTTGCTGCCCTCTGGGCTTCAGTGTCTTGAGCTAGTTGGTCATCTGGGAACGCCTTCTCAAGGAGGGTTTCCAGTGAACTTTCGATGCTGCAGGCCCAGCCTGACTCATTTTGCATCGCGGCTAAGACCTGCTCTACATTTGCTTTACCTATGGAGGACTTGTAGTGTCTGCCCCAGGGGTTCTCAGAGCTCTCCGCTTCCACAAAATTTCGCCAGCCTTGCCGTTTGGCTCGTTTGATGGCGCGGTGGAAGGCCTTCTTCTCTTGGATGAAGGCAGTTCAGAGTGTTGCTCTGGCATCAGGGTCACGAGTGTTTTGGTACATCCTTCTGGCTCTATTTGCACTTTGCTTGAGGGGATTTAGTTCCTCAGTCCACCATGGGACTTTGATCGCCCTGTGCTTCTGTTGGCCAAGTACAGAGAGCCCAGCAGAGTGCAGTACTGTGGTAAATATGTCCACTTTGCTGTCCACCTCTTCAGGTGTGTATGCTTGCGCTATTAGGTCAGTGTCCGCGGCACGCAGTTCACCTTCCAGTACCCTACAGAATTGTGGCCAGTCAGCATTTTTTGTGCGGAATCGCTTTTCACGCGTGTCTTTGCAGAGGATGTTGTCATCCGTGATGGCAAAGTCAATAACCATGTGATCGCTCTGCGTTGCACCTGGTACGACTCGCCAACCCAGCAATTTGAGTAGCAGGGTGTGAGACACGGCTGTGACGTCTATACACGACCTTCCTCCCGGACCATCATAGGTCGCCTCAGTCATGGGGTCGTTGGCAACAACCAAGTTGTACCTGGTGAGCAGCTCTATATACGCCTCGCCCGCCCCATCCAGGGTTGGGGATCCCCACAATGGTGATCTGGCATTTGCATCGGCACAGACTATGCAGGGTCGTCCTGATAGGCCTGCTAGAGCCCGCTCGAGTGGTTCAAGGCTGTTGGCAACTGGTGCGCCAAATTGCCTGTAAAATGATATTACAACCAGCTCAAAGCCACCGGCTCGGATGAGCACAGCGGCCAAGTGCTGGCTGTTCAGGTGGGTGAGTGCGAGCATGTCAATGGACGGGTCGATGCAGGCCACTGCTGCCTTGGCTCCCGTTCTTGCTCCAGCCACCACTCGTGCCTGCGATCCCAGACCAAGAGTTTTGGATCCTATGTATGGTTCCTGTATGGCGAGAACACTGCAGCGTTTCTTGAGTGCATTTTGCAGCAACTCAGCCATAACTGGGCAACTCTTATTGAACAGCAAGCTACATTCTCTCTTGCCTGAGCACTACCCGGGCCAGTTGAGCAATGCATCAAAAATTTAGCCGGAATTCAACATGGTGCGGACGAATGCCTCTGGTATGAGCAGACAGTCTCCTCCACCGTGCATCACCAACTTTTGACACGAGAAGGTGACTTAGGAAGCATCATCCACCATTGCCCTACAGTTCAGGCAGTTCGGGTTAGCAGCGTTATCAATTCGGTGTAGGGGCGTCCTGAACTCCCTATGTACTGCCTGTTAAGAACTGGGAGAGGTAGCAACTTCTATTGTGGCATTGCCCTAGACCAAGTGCTGGAATCCGCTGCCTGACGCACCGCCTCTTCCGGGCTCGTCTTGCCATTTCCCAAGGGCCACAGTCCTTCACTTCTTCTGATAGCCGTTCTGCGCTCTACACGATTTCTCAAGTGTTGGCGGTAGCGGGGCGTTATCCCAATCCAAGTGGTCCATTATGAATTAATGGATTATCAACAATTATGATTTGTCGTACGTTCAATGCTTCATAATCATTCTCACTAGTTAACTCTATTTATTATATACGCAACCAGAGAATTCACCTGAAATGATCAACTTCAGCTTAATTAATTATTCGGGTAATTTGTTTCTTCAATCCCTCATTCCCTCGTTATCACACGTCACTAACTTTTTGTCCGCTATTTTTGAAGGACCATCGCCGCTGCTTTGACACTCCATCGACTCACGACAGGCAGGAATCTAAAAAACTAAAACTTTAGTCAACTTTGTCGAGAACCGATTTTCGAGTTAAAAAAAAATGTTATTCACAAAAAAACTCCGAGTCATCCGGAAATTATTACGCGTCCAAGATAATTTTATCAGCTTCCGGTGGCGTCGCTTCAGTTAATTGTACGGCCGTTTTCTATTCGTCGTTTAAGCCTCAAAGCTGTATTTTTTTGTTGGTTTACGGAGATAGACCTGACCCAGGCAAGTAGAGCTCTTACATTTCAACAGAATTGAGCGCGACAAATATGTTATATACGACAAAGAATGAAATGACAAATTTACAAGTTCGCGATTCTAATTAACTCAATTCTGGTGATGCTAGTTAACGATGTGATTCTAAATTCCTCAATAAGAAAGATTAATTCACTTCTGCGGTGTCTTCTGGTTTTTAAAGATTAGCCTTACTGAAATCCTTTTTTCTACGCACACAGTCTCAGCTTTATAAAACAAGAGGTCGTGTTTGTGAGCAGTACAGTGCTTGATCAGAGTGGCTGTATGAACTGGCCTAGCCTTTAAATAATTGCTAGCTAGAAGCGGAGAAGGAGAAATGGGAGCTTATTACAGAAACTATCATTCCCAGTGTTACTAATACGAACCTGATGGCGGTAGCCAAAAAATCCGTCCCAAATCCTTAGAGCAGTCCCGAGGAATCGTCGAGTGAGGGTTTAGCGGTGAGTGAACGTTCTCCAGAGTGTGTTTGTCGAGACGATACACGGTCTCATTTCGGAGGCAACCGGCGAAGACGTTTTCGAAGGTTTTCAGGGGGACACAAATAAAAAATACGTCGGCTACCTGTCGAACGAGCCGTAATTTTTTAATGGTTTCGGTTTTGGTCGAATCCGAGTCAATTACCTGGTCAGGCCTGGTCTGGTCTGGTTCAGAAGGACGCCGCACGAGGCACAAAGAGGAGTAAACCACGAGAAAGGGGAAAACCACAGCGATTAAGGGAATTGCGTTTTTGGGCCGCTTGAAGCCGAAGGGAGTTTTGTACAATGAGGTTTCCAATTTGACTGCTTGAGAGAGAGAGAGAGAGAGAGAGAGAGAGAGAGAGAGAGAGAGAGAGAAAAAAAAATGAAAACAACAGCGAGGCAGTTGAAGAGAAATGACGACCGTTTAGAGTTCGGGTTGCACGATGCCACGGAATACACTCAACAGCCTAGAACTTAGTTCTCCGGCTCGTTAAATCTACCGCATTCGAGGGTTTTGTTGACATTAATTCGACAGGACTTAACTTCACAAGAGAAAATTAACAATTTCTCAAGTTCTGCCAACTATTAAGGTGACGCGAAGCTTTCCAGATTTAGGTGCAGGAACGTCCAGAAAGTAAAAGTACGGGGGCTATGTGTCCTCTTCTTTAAGTGCTATTTCCGAGTTGAAGGTTAGCAATCATCCACGCCATTACCTTCCTAAACTCAAAGGAGAAGAAAAGTAATGCAATCGACCGAATTTTGATCACACCGTTACGTTCTGAGGCTTTCAGAGCTGTTTGGGTCCAGATCTGCGTGCATATGAACGACGTGAGGCTTGCGAATTGATCTAGGTAGTTCTTTTGCAGCTGTGCACATGTGAGTTTGAGATTACTCTTGAAAAATGCGGTTTCAGTTTCCTTCGACCGAGTCCACTGCCGCATGAGCTTTGTCATGTTTGAATCCTGAGATCCTGAGGCCTTGGGGATATCGCTACACCTCCTTTGGACGTACTCTCTATGTCCTGTGCTTTAGTTTCGGCGGAGGTGGACCGTGAGAAGGCTGGTAAGCGTCGAGAGGATGGTATATTCTGCAATGGGACGTTGTGGCTCACAAGCTGCACTCTATTCGAGGCTCTGTGGTTTAAGGACGCAGTGTTGCGGCCACCCTACACAACCGAAGCTGGTCTTGTACACAGTGAAGGGGAAGCATGCGCTATTGATTGTAGAAAAGAATACTGGCAGAGAGCGACGAGACGCTGAGTCCTCCTACCTACCAAGGCATGTTCAAGGAAGTGCATCTGAGGAGATGATGCAAGCTACTGTTGCTGGATCAGTAAAGCACTCTAATCAGTTTCCACTCGAAGTCTCTGGGTACTCTACACCTCAAAACTACTTCACGACCACCATGCTATAACCTTCGTAAAGGCACTAAGCTGCCACACACGCCTAGCGAAGTTCTGCATTAGCTTCCTTCGTAGTAGTCTTCATCATATGTCAGGATGCCTTACATCGAATTCGTACGTTCTCAGAATCTGAGACTGAACTCGAGCAAACTGGACAGGCTGATATTCTAAAAGGCTGAAAGGCCGTTCAGGTGTCCAGGCGGACAAACAAATTCCCTACTTCGTTTTCTCGCGTTATTCGCATTCTTCGCCTTTATTTCAGGCCCCCGCACTCACCACCCGAGAGTTCTGACTATGGCTTGTCCGGTACGCTACTTCTCCTTCCGTTATGCAGACGGCCGAAACAACTCTTCCCCCAAGCACCTAGTTATTTTAGCGCCGAAGCTCGGAGTTTGCTATTATTTTGTCAATTAACAAATCAATATGTCACTTTGATGGACGTACCTGCACTTACCTTATCGAGTTGCTCATTACGTTCCAACTCGTATGACGTCGCTCCTCCCATTTCGATGGCACATGACACATTTTGAACTTTGCGGACCCGTCATAATATCGAGAACCTAACGAGGTTTTTTATGGCACTTCTCTATCTGGATCGACGGGGGGGGGGGGGGGGGGGAGATGGTCTTGTCTTTTCATACACCAAGGTGTTTTGTAGCTAATAGTGTGACTGTGTGGCAGTTCTCGCGCCCAAGAACCTTTTTTATAGCTCAAACCTTGAAACCTGGTAGTAGATCCATAAATATGTATATTTGATGTAAACTTCTGGCAAAGAGAGAGAAATTTAGAGGCGAGCGAATGGGAACTTGTAAATATAATGTCGAGATAACTAGCATTAGAGCAGAGGTGGCAGGGTAATCGGAGAACAAAAAAATGGAAGAGACGAGGATAACTGTGTGTAAGTGATACCGAAGGAATTGATGAGGTGAGACTAGAGACTAAAATAGCAAACAAGGTTCCCCCACCATCAAGCGTGGCGAAATATTATTTAATTGAGTCTTTCCAGTGACTCTCAGGACGAGGAGAGCAAGAGAGACACTCACAAAGAGTGAGTGAGAGAGGTGGAGAGAGAGAGAGAGAGAGAGAGAGAGAGAGAGAGAGAGAGAGAGAGAGAGAGAGAGAGAGAGAGAGAGAGAGAGAGAGAGCAAAATGGATTAGAGAAACAAAAAAAAGTTGTTCACGAATCCCCACTGCAAACTGGAAGAACCTGATTCGGTGCTGAATGGGAGGGACTGTGGAATTCCTGCCCCAGTAGATGGTAAGAAGACAAGATTTCGAGAGTCCCGATTAACCTTCCCAGCTGCTGAAGTGAAAGAAGAGTAACATTTAAATGGTGTTAACAAAAATCGTTTGTGGGCTTCCCCAGCGATTGGGGAATTCTGTCTAGGAGGGATTAGTGTACACGGGAAATCAAGTATTTCTTCAGAAAACCTCACCATGGGATCAGCATCGTTATTCATTTTTGTGCTCTCCGTTTGGCCATTTAGTTTTGATGGTTGTAAATTGATTCGTCGAATCACCTGCTAACGGTGTCAACCTAAGTGGGCCGCACTGCTTTGTGGAACTTCCATTTCGACTCGAAATGCTACTACAAAAGTTTTTCGGTTATCTTGCTGAGTGTGAGGGATGATGTTAAAGAGGGTGAGGAGCTCGCCAGGTTCGAGTGATTAAGTCGCTTCAAACTGGCAGCAAAGAGAGTTATAAAGAAACGTAGACATGATTTCTCTTCTTCCCTGACCGCCAGTTGGCGGAACAAAATGTTTTTCTTTCCGTGATCCCGCAAGATCGCCCACTTCCTCGTTGAATTCAGGAGGTTTAACAACTTTGACGCGCTTCCCGATCTCACAGTTTAACACTTAGCGGCGGCGGTGGCCACAAAGTGGTTGATTTCGACTGGCTCTACACTCACATTGTCCTCAGAGCCGCTACGCTACGTCTTCGCCAAACCTCCTAGGCCCGGCCCCTGATTACTGGCTCAACAACCGAACGCTGCTGAGTTCCGACCACATGTTATCCTGCGTGATCTGTGAGTCGGTGACCTACCTACACCTGCCCTCCTTCCACTGGAGAGTTACTTCTGTAAGGTTCCCTCCTCAACCGAGACACATCCCATCTAATTGTGATGTTGTGTGCGGTTCGTTCTGAAACCAAGACACAATGTCATTTCGTCCTTCAGCCCGCAAATGTATCTTTTTATCGGCCACCACACGGCATTCACTGTCACCTGTTCGTCACGTCCCCTTGGTTATGTTGCGGGTGGCAAGGGGGGGGGGCACAATGGACGATCTTAATTCTTACAGGAGATTGCAATAAAAGGACTCCGCTTGCAGTCTCTTCTGTAGAGTCAGGTACATTAGCAATGCCACATTTGAAACCACCACTTGAAGATACTGTTAAACGGATCACATATGACCTCTTCTCCTGACTAAAGTTGTGGTGAAAAGAATGTCAACGCACAAACAACCCTGTTGGAACGGATCCAAATGTGCAGAGGACTCAGTTCCAAGTTTGACTGATCACCCACCAACTGCAATTCGCGATTCAAGAAGCTAAAAGGAAGGGCTGAGTTGTTAGAGCGATAAACATCGCCGAACGGATGTGGGGCTGTCGTAGGAGTAGGTTTAATGCTGCATCACACCAGATTCTTAAGTATAACGCTCCTGTTTTACGTGGATTTTGGGAAGAGTTGCTCTGAAACCTGGAACAAGTGCCTACTCAGGGTAGTCGCCCATTAGTTCCCCGAGGCATGGTTGGGGTGCGCCTGGCTGAGGAGAGAAGAAGACAATGTGCTCTCTAAGGGTGACAAAGACGAGGGTCCGAACCAGATGTTTTTCTTGCATATTTTTACCTGATATTTTTCTGCGAGAAATCCCCTCCGTCGGCGTTTCTGGACCCCCCTCACCATCCCACAACCGCTCGTCCCTCCACACTCTCGTCATGTCTAGTCTTTTTCCTTCCTTGTCCGCTGAGTGACACCCGATTAGACACACGACGGCTTCGCCGTTGGTAACTCGTCTCTCCCAGCCACTTCTCAGCCGCCTGAGGATCCTCCAGGTCAATTGCCAGGTTTCAAGGTTTTCCGAGGGGCCCCCGCCCTCGTCAGCCCCAAAACTAATTTCTGCAACGCATAAAAATGTCTTTGTGTTTGCTCGCTCTAACACTCGCAAATTATTCCTCTCCCCGCCCTTTTTTTTCTCTCTCTCTTCGGTTCTGCTTCTCAGACGAGCCTTCGGCCACCGCCAAGTCGCACCTTTAAACAGAGAACCTTTTTTGCCACTCTTTCCATCTTTTCAGCGGCTCCTAATCTCCTTGTTGTTTTGAGAGCCGAACAAACAGTTTCCAAAGTGACCTTCTCCGAAGCAGGAGTAGGGGGCGGCAACCATGAAACGTGATCTATGGCGAAAGAGGCTATTTCGTATGATATGTGTCTGTTTATATGTTATATTGGAGGAGAAACGGAAGTACAGCTCAGTATGCTATTAAGGAGAACGCATAGAGCTAGGTGAGCAACAAGTACAGAGTGAATTTGGAAAGATGAGTACAATAGACCGATGACTGGTGCAGCAGAACACTGAAGGTAAGTGCCTTGGAAGCAGCAGAAGGATCTTGCTGGAACAAGAGAAGAGATCGATGTTGTAGCGAGAGATGAGCAGGTTAGCAGTACGGAGGAGGTGGCAGAGTGAACTGTGGACCACGTAATTTATCATCCTGTTTAGGTAGTCAAATAAGAAGTGACAGGGTATGAGGGAGTGAGAGAGCCAACAATAGAAGTGGTATGACCCGATAATCTGACAGAAACCGCCTGCAGACCGTGTTAACTACTTCTTGATTGCGTTTTCTTCGCCTAACTCCCTCGAGCGACCCTCAAGCTTCTCATACTAAGGCTAACCAGACTGTTTTGCTCTTGGTGAAGGCGGGCGATGGTAGCTTTGCTTCTGTCGCAGCTGCAACCAAGCCTCGAGGACCGTCCATTCCAAAGCTTCTAGTAGGCCAAGGCTGAGAAGCTCTCTAAAAGCCTCGGATGATGCAGGCCTGTCCGTTCATGGAATTAATAAGACCATATTTTCAGGGTCGGCTGATATCTACTCAATTTCGTGTTCAGGATTTGGTTGATTGTCCCAACCCAATCGAGTATCTGTGAGCAGAACGTAATCACAAAAGACCAATTCACTTATTCGCAGCCGTGTCGCAATACTCAAACCTACTCACTTAGGGAACTTACCAAGCAGGGAAATGCTAGCGAACACCATTGCTTTTATCATCTTTCGATCTGTAGGGTCGTCATACTTCGTGCTGTGGAAAGCTCCAATAATCGACGGGATGGTACTGCTATAGCAACCTCCAGGGTGTACTGATTCATTGTCTATCCATGTAAAGGAAGATAAAAGTTATCAATTCCATAAGTACTGAAATGGTGTGAGCCAGATTCACTCCGAGATGGGGCTTTCTAGCAGCCAGTCGCTTCTCACAGCAGTTCCTTCTAATCTCCCCCTATAGGGCCAAACATCGATCCTTCATCAGTTACCTAGATTTACTAGTAACCTAGGTGTATCCCAGCCGTTTATTTGGTTAAATTGCACATAAAATTACATTATTTTTTCTCCCGTATAGTTCATTTTAATGTCTCAATTCACTAGCACGCCACAACGTAGCAGCCGAGCTTTCTTGTTGCAAAATAAACATTATCTCCCCCCCCCCCCCCACCGGCAATACCGCCAATCGCATACGGCAGTCCAGGCAAAAAACTTCCTGCGTTGACCGTTGAGCTTCGACTTGAAAAGACTGATAACGTATCACGAAGTTAAGTCAGAGGGCTGGCTCTAGAATCGGTCTGTAAAATACGGCCTCCGCGCACGCTCTTCCTCCGTTTCCTTTTCAACTCGTCGCATGTTATGGCGCATTTCATCATTTCGTTTGCGCGGATTTTATTAATTCCGGCCCATTCCCCTACCTCCCCCCCACCCGCCAACTCACCAAATCTCCTTAACACTGTATATTTCTCATCGTTAATAACACTTACGTACGTTATTAGTTATTCACAGTAGGAAGTTGAGCCAACGTTATAGTCTACTTCTCTTTATTGCATTCACAGCAGGCGGCTACCAGTGTGGGACTTTGGAGCGGTTTGCGAGTATTTCGATATATAGCTACTAATACAATCACAGTGTTGAACAAGGGGGAAAGGTGAGAGAAGGGATACGCTTAAACACGAACAAAACGTGTCACGAGTTCTTCATTTATTCACAAGCAAGCCCAATTACAATAAACGTTCAAATTACGTGGCAGTTATAAGAGTAAAAATCAAATAGACACTTTCTTAATTATGACGAATAAAATGAGAAATTAAACTTAATGATGAAACATCCAAGAAGATAAAACGTCGTACGCCTAAGGATTGGAATTAAAGTGGATGAGTCTGGAACAAATCTATTTCGAGGGAAAAAAACAAAGGAGTAATAAGAAATAAAATTTCCTGTCATCAGACGGCAGGAGACGAGTTTCACGATGGAAATTAAGGGCGAGGACTTTAAAGATGGAGCTGGTCGCCCCGAACCGGCACACCTAGAAAAAGCAGACGACGTAAATCATCATTCCGGTTCGATTGAGCTCATCAAGGGAATTTGTAGAACGAAGGCGTACGGAATCAAATGCAAGACTCGTCGCATACTCCACAACAATATGGGGAGCGGAAGTACTTGGAAGGCCACATAAAGCCCTTGGATAATTCGACCAAAGACAACTTCAAGTGGAAGATCTGTTATTCTGCCATTGCTTCTTCGAAATTACTATTTTCTTCCACTGGGGAGGATGGTAGTTCATCGTTTAAGTATATTTAGCTGGTTTTCGTAAACAGTTGCCTATGCACACACGTGTTAGTTTATTGAGATTTGTTAAACTTTCAAGCGCGCAGCTATTTTCTTTCGTGCCGTGTTTGAGTCGCAGAAAATAATGGGCGCTAGATTCCCGTAGTCCGATATGGATCGGTTCGAGGCAACGACTGGTTGAAGCGTTGGAAGAGTTGTCCAGCAGCCGGAGTCGCCAAACGACCGCGTTGATTGAAGACCTCCAAATTACCAGAAGCTCAAATGATATGTGGAAGCCGAAAAATGGAAATAGTCGTTGATGAAGGGACTAGAAGAGAGTTCAAAGAGGCCTCAAGGCGTTGCACAGCTGTTGACGAGGACGTAAATCACCCCTGCGATCCAATTTACCAAAAGGAACCAAGAGGCAGGTTGGCCTCGTGTCCTGTCCTCGACTTAGTAAAACGAGTCTGTTTATCCCTTTCATCTGAAGGCGTTTCGGGTGGCAATCAATAACGACGCTAACCTCACCATTAAACGCCCTATTAATACTCGTATTACGGTGGGCCAGGAGGAGCAGTGAGGTGAGGAGACGTTGGAGCTCTGCCCAGACAGACGTCTCTGCTCCACCGCTCGCCTGGGCCTGGGCTTTACGCGCCCTTCGGGCGTCAAATTGGGCGGAGCTGACCAATTCATTTAGCCACACGAAATATAATAATTAGCAGCCTTTGCTTTAAAAATGATGGTTCCGTTCAAAATATACGGTTATCGTTGTTACCAATATATACCAAGAACAGGTCTTCACAGAGGCCCGCCAACTGTGATCTTCCTTCTCGAATCTCTGAAACTGGATATATCGCTTTCCAACATTCAGTACGAGGCATCACCTTACTTTCCATTCCTACTCGGATATACGTATGTACTTAGTAGTTACGGTTAGTATTTTGTCAGAATCTTCCGTGTTACCTCCCTCGCCATTCCTTTACTATTAGCTGAGCAACGTCATTACACAGGAGGTGCCAGGAGGTCCCAATTGAGGGCTTAGGCTTCACTGGTGCGTGTGCTGACCCTTCTCTCGCAACTTCCTAGGCTCGATTGGCCAAAATGATATTAAAAATTACATTCAAGTGAAAACTATACAGAAACATTGCTTAAAGTTGCCCAAGAAGGTTACGTAATTATCTGAAACTCAACTGTGGGGCTGACAATGGCGAGTTTTCTACGGCCACTATGTACCAATTCCAAATACCTTTGTTTATTTCGCAGCTGTTTCAAAAGTCGTTTCATCTAAATTCGGTATTTTGGCACATAATTCAGGCTTCATTTTTTAACGGCATACTTCATGGTCCATGTTGTTAGTAATTAATTCCAAGGAAACTTCCTTGGAACAAGGTACCAACACAACTAAAGGAATATGTAAATGAGAAGTCTAGATTGAGCAGTCTCTTTCCAGGTCAACGACTCACTACTGTACATAGGTTCCCTGTATACTTATATCGTGATATTATTTCGTTCCCTCATAGCGAGACGCCTTTTGGCAGTTTGTCAAAGCTATAGCATCTTCCACGCCGCAAATTAAATAAATTTCTGCAAATAAAAAATAGAAAGAAACTTGCTGAACATATATTTTCTGAGCCCAAGTAGTATCAATGTGGCGGAGGGGGGGGGGGGAGAGAGGCAGAGCTGCGAAAGAGAGCTAAAGATGATGTTGACAGTCATCTGAAGGGAGTTCCAGGCTCTTGCTTCTGCAGTATCAAGGGACTTCCCTAAGGGCTCAGTCTGGAAGGTATTCTGTACGTTAGACTGCTCAAGAGTCACCAGCTAAGGCAGAGCCAGAAGTTCTTATCAAGGCATAGTACGAAGCTTATAACAAGGTTCAGTTTCACGTGAATGGGTTAACTATAGTCTTTGTGCTGGTGCCACAACAAGAAGTGCTTGGTCGTATGGTGGCATTGCTAGGACTTTTTGTAATAGAACGTGAGGATCTCTTGTCCTGAATAGCCATCATCAGATATACCTGTTTTCCATTTCAGAAACAGAACAGAAATCATCACAACCCTCAAACATCCTTTTAGTTCACATTTTGTGAACTCATTGAGAATAAATCGGTGGGTGGGTGAAGGAGCCTTATCCTTGCCCTCCCTACACAGCCTGAGAATGAATGAATACTGAGTCGTCTCAATTTGGAGAAGGGACTAAATACACCCTGAAGTCTGTTGGCTGAGCTGCTGCAGTAGAGAGTCCACTGGTAAGCCTCAGTCACCTAGTGTTGGATTTCAGCGTGCCCGTGCAGTTCCCCGGGTGGTTCATTATGTGATCCTCTGGTAGATGGCCAAAGGATACTTATTACTACCTCCAGCCCGATTACTGAAGCCGATGTTTGAGTGAAAGGGGTGGATTGTGGGCGGCGAACCTTTGACATTAAATTTGAACTTTGGCAGGAAAATTTAGTGCTTGGACTATTCCTGCTGCATTGAAACAAACTTAGTGTAAGCGTCAGTCCCAGTGCACCAGCACGAAAATGAAACGTGATAGAAGGGCTGCCTCTTTTGGACCTGACACTGGAGTCATTTTCAAACTCCTGAAGCCGAATCTCCCACTTTTTGCGCGTCAAGAAGAACAAGGTCTTTATGATGCCTAAGCTGCTTCCAGTTCACAGCAGAGGATACGTGTTCCAGCTCATTTTAGTTAGTGTAGTGTTTGTTGTAACTGTAAATATCTTTTTGTACATTGCTTAATACACTTCTCAGACTGTTAATGTTTCTTGAACAGATCTATTGCATCCGCTCACCTCTCCGTTTGACTGCTGGGCCGTACCTTGTACTGTGTAGTGTTCAGAAGCTGCAGTCTGAATCTTCGCTAAAACTTCTTTATTATGATTCAAAATTTGTTCAAGTACTTTTACACGTATAACCTGTGAGAGCGAGGGGAGGAATACGTACGTTAGCAAGATCGATTGCTGTCTAAAGAATAGAAACCTAATCGCATGAACGTCAAAATATCAAAAATTATGAGGGCACTTAAGACTCTTTGCTAAGTACAACAAAGGAAATACGACTTCCTTTTGCCGTTGGCATCTGAAAGTTTCCTGTCTGACTCCCCTTCTGGAATATCGACGACGGCGGTGGTATTTAGGAATTTCATTTTCCCCCCACAAAGGACTCAACGACAACAAATGGGGTCCTGAAAACAGCTTCGACAAGTTTCACTAAATTCACCAATCAGCTTTTTTTTCTTTTCCTGCTCCTTCCCCCCACCGCTTTGTACTCGTGTTGTTCCGTTCCGAGCTACAGGAAACAGCCAGAAGTAGAAGCTTTTAAACCGGTCGAAGAGGAGGGTGAGCAGAGGGAAATCCACTCAATTTGATTCCCTTCGTCGACGAGCTGCAGCCCAGAGGCTCCATCCCATTCACATTGAAAGCCCGCTTTCCACAAATCCTGCCGACCGGCTGCCGCTGTCAATAAAACAGAGGTTCCCTGCTCAGTCCACTCAGAGGCAGAGATAGGACGAGTTTTATTAGCTTGAGCTTCGTCCATCATGACAGGATTAGGGGTCGTAATGATTGCAGGAGAGCAGATTTTCCTCGGCTCAAAACCGAAGGGAGGTATTGAGGGCTAGAGGCGCACAATCCCTATCTCTGTAAGTCTCTAACGTAAAATTGCGTTCACTTAGCCCGTCGAATTGGGTGTTCAGTGCCCAGTGGATTCGTGGACTCTCTATGCAATACTACAGCTGTTAAGGCAAAGTATCAACCTATTCCCGTACATTTAGGAACCAAACACAAGTTGATGTGTGCACCTCTTGCTTTATTTTATTCGTAGAGGTAACAGTAATTATTAGTGCACAGTGAGAGGTGGTGTCCAAGTACGGCCTGCATCGTAGTGATTCCTAAACTCCCTCGGCCTTTTCATAAGATTTTGTCTTGTTATTATTCGTTTTGATGGGATCATTCATCTCCCTGCTCCGATCCAGCTTCTCGAGTCAATGAGTTTTCTCACGGCTATGCTCCGTATTTAAATAAGAGGTTGTTCCTGTGAACAGCCTCTTGACTACCTGACAAGGAGACCAATAACAATAACACGACCAGGCGGGTCGGAAGGAAGATGAGGCCGCTGGTCATTCAGTCAACCCGCGTCTCTCATCCTCCCGGGTTTTTTTCTCAATCTCTTCGCTCCTGGCAAAATAATTTATCTAAAACAATTAAGAGTTCTACGTCCAGCAGGCCTCTGAGTAACAGTTCATCTGGGAGCCCTCTGCCTCGGGGCAGAACCAGCCTATCCTTCAGAAGGCTGAATATAAATCGTCATTTAGAACTTCAGCTACCGGAAACCGCTGCGTTGCTCATCTCATCAGAAAATTACAAACGTTTCGACGTCTCTTTTTTCATTTCCACCTGCCGTCCTCTTTCTGTTCATCAGACTCGAGATGAATGGAGCCAATAACGCGAACAAAAAATGTTTGGTTGCCAGGTAATTGTTCTCGAAGCTGTTTGGGGGCCACAAAACGCTTTTAATTGTTCCCAGGCCTCTCTTTCCTATCCGTCTGGTTCGTTTCTTCTTCTGCTCACTGGGTCGATGATTAACGTCTCCAAATAATTACTTTCCTGCAGCGCTGGACGACGGGGTTTCACAATCCCCAAATGCAGTTTTTAAATGGAAGAGAGTCCTCCCCCGTCCACAACGACTTTGTTGGATAAAACCACACACTTCAATCCGTGTTAGGAAATAACGTAAACGTCGTCAATATTTACATGAAAATCCCGTATAATTACACTTTCAATTTAATAGTTACCAAATTGAGGAAAAGTTGTTCAATAAAATTGAAACTTCTGGAATTCAATTAAAACTGCCGAGTATACAAACGAACCGGAAAGCCCAGCGTTTGTTTAAAACTGAGTAAATGTGGTTTGAAAATTGATCTAAAGATATTGGGAAAGTCAGTAAAATTGTTGGTAAATTGTAAGTGTAAGCTGTAAAAATCAATTTTAAAACAAAAAACTTTTTCGAATATTTAGTGAAAATTGTTGACAAAATTAGCAGTAATTTTCAGGAAGCTTAGTAATGACATTTACACATATTGTGCAGATATATCTAAAAATGCCTGAAAATCGAGTAGTAAAATTGAATGAAAGTATTTTTCTGTGAAACCCATCGTATAATTGGCTGAAAGCTGGGAATAAATACGAGAAAACCCGACGGAATTCAACCAAAAGTTTGCGGGAAATTCAATGAAAATGTTCCTCAATTTGTCCTACAATGTCCAGGAATTCGTTCAGAACTGTTAAAAGTTATTGGAAATTTTTCTAGGAGTCCGTCGAAAATGGGAAACGCTGTTGAAGAAACGCTGAAATATCTAGTAAAAATCGTTGTTGTCAAAATTCGGGTAATTCAATAAAATATTATTTATAGAAAAGTTCCAACAAAAGTGTAAAAACCGATTGTGAATGGAGTCAAAGTTATTGGAAAATCGAGTACGATTTTTCTGTAAAAAAATAGAAATTACACACAGTACAGAGACATTCAGTAAAACTAGTTTATATATCAGGTAAAACTGCTCTGAAAATTAATTTAAAATTGCAGAAGAATTTGGAAGAAATAGATTAATTGTGTTTAAATCTCCATTGGGTACAATATATTAGTAGACAAAGTTGAATGGATAATTCATTAACGAGATTTCACAATTTTCTGTGATAAGTGACGAGTTTAATGGCTGAGTCGTGAAATTAGTGGCTAAAACATACGACGAAAACAGGTAAAGGTCTTCAAACAAGTTGACTCTCTCACGTAGTCCAACATCCAGAAGTTCATGTGGAAATAACGCACCTGAAACTCCATTAAGAGAGCAAAAAACTAACAAGAAACTCGAGTAATAAAACGCGACAGTTGACGACTTAAACGAACGAAAATCGTTTTGCACGAAAATAAAACTGGCGCCTGTTTCGTCGTTAATTTCTGGCGAAGTAGTTTGTTTTTGTGTCTTCGTTCTGAGCTGCAGAACATTTTTTATTTAGTAAATGAACCCGCGAAGAGGCGATAAAAGTTGAGCAGCTCCGCTCGTCCAGACATTCGACGGGGCGCTTGCGCAGAAGGACGAAAGTGAGCGCGAGCTATCGGACACTTCGCTCGGACACCACGGTATCGAGAGATAATTATCAAGGCCACTGCACTTATGTCTGCCTTCACAGTGAACGCAACTATTACTCTGATCCTAACTTTATGGTCTCAGACGCCTTTATTGAACACGAGCTGGAACTCAAGAGGCCGGTAAATCATGGTTTTATGGTTTATCCGCTGGCCCTGTTGTACATAGGGCAACAGTCCATACAAGCACACATTGGGGAAGCACGGAGCAGCAGTGGTCAGCACGCCGATCCGTACTTTGGTCCGTTGTCTCATCAGGGGCCGCCCAGACAAGTAAACATTCAGGAAGTACAAAGCAGCGCTCACCCCTCTGCGCTGGTCAGCACGCTGGTACTTTTCCTCTCCCATGTCGACTGATACTGCAGAGTCACCAGACAACTCGACAAGATTAACGACAACGCGCGGAGAAGAGGAAGAGCATCCTAGGAGGAGGAGGAGGCTGCAGAGTAAGATACGATTACGGACAAAAGCTTCAGATGCATGTACCGACTGAAAAACATCTTCCATCAGGCCTTCCGCAATATACTCACTCTTTACACTCTTTCCTAGAAGGATACTGTAAGAAACCAAAGACCCTGAAAAAAGGGGCACGATCAGAGGTCGGTTGTTGGTGCAGAAAGAACTTTTTCAGTTCTTCGTGCAGTAAGCATTGTTTCCTGTACCCCTAGTTTAACGTTCTTATTACTCAGAATTCTAGATATCTTTTCATAATTTATTGTGCTGCTTTCATTTTCCGCTGGCATTTTGGTTTATTTTTGTATCGTCGTCATCTTATCCCAATAAGATAGTCCCTAGACTATTCACGCTACAGCGATTTATGTAAATTTGGTGCTTTGATCACTATGATAACTGTAGTTAATTATGAGCGGATTTTGTCCAAACCCTCACTTTGGCGTCCTACGTTGATCTTTAGGTTAGATATCGCATTCGATTTGGCTCAGCAGTTTTTTTTCTCTCTCTCTCTTTCTCTCTATTTATCCAAATCGCGTAGCTAACTTTCTTAGGATGACGACATTTAAAGAGGACTACTTTCATCTGGCTCAGTTTTTATCTAGTTTCATTTGCTGGCATAGTTCAGGTAATCCAACTAGTGAAGGATTAGCTGGCGATTCTCCAGCCGAGGTCGCATTTTGAGGTTTGACAGTCCGATCAGGGAACCAAGTTCGTTTAAGGTCGACGAATGACTTTCAGGCTATTGGCAGTCGGGAAAGGTTTGACAGCCTCGATGTTGGTGTAATAGCAGGCGAAGGAGAAGACAATAATTATGACGGCAGAAGAGCCGCGGGTCGAGAGGGACAGCGGTGCGTTCAAAAGCAATTGGACTCGAAGGCGAAGAGGGAAAAGGTGAAGTTGTCAGAAGATCGAACAATAGCAGGCCGGATCGACAACGTGGGAACTGAGAGCTGTTGATGTCTGAGGAGATCTTCACACGTTGAGGCGTTGAGAGACTGATTGTCGACCGGCAGGAACCTGAACTCCCTTTTGCCTCAATTTACCGAACTTCCATCCAAAACAAGCGCCATCCTGGAATGTTGGCAACAATGGTTGATCTCATGACACGCAGCGGGACTCGTGGACGTGAAGCTCTGATGTCCTTCGACGCGTTTCGCTGCTTTGTCCGATCGTTTAAAAACATCTTTTGCCACAGAACAGTTCAAACTTTAGGCTGGTGGTGGACGCCTTACATCGAGGAAAACGAACATCCGCATTTTGGCGTGGTCTGTGTATATCTATAGTCGCGAAAATAACGTGAACGGACCAAACTGGGTTTTGGTGGGGAGCAAACTATACCCAAAGGACGCACCTTTGATGAAACGATCTACATCTACTAAACAACCCCCGAACCTAAGTTCTTCAAATGATCCTCGTGAGAATACGATGAACGAAATGAAAATATATACAGCACTACACTAAATGTTCCTCTGGCCCTCCGTTGGACTAATATCTACCAAAATTTGTGTAGTTGGGAATCTAAGACGCAGTCAACTTGACGGTCTTTTAATGAAAGAAAAATTACAGTGTGTAGTAGAGTTGATTTTATACAGTAGCTGGAGGATGGTCATTGAAATGAAGTGGCCTGCGCTTGTAGAAGTCTGTTCCCTTATCGAAGTTGTTTGTTCCTCAACATTCTTAAGACGTACTCGTGGAGGTTGGGGTATCGCTAACGGGTACTCAATCAGCGGTCACTCAGGACTGGAGGTATGGCAGGATGCCATTTTGTCCGTCTCCCGGAGAGCTGTTTTCCATGTGTTACGCCATAGAGATATGACGCTGGCAAATTCGTTCCATCTGGGAGGAGTTCTTAATCTGGTTTCCTACCTGATCTAACTATTTCATTGGGTGGCAAGTTGCAAAGGGAGAGGTCATCTGTGGCTAGTAGCAGCTGAAAGGGTTGGCCGCTCCTCCAACTACTGTAGAAACCACAGTGGAACTGCCCGTGGCTTCTTGTTTCCTCCGCTCAAGCAGAAGACGTGCAAGTTGGAAGGTCTTAGAGAATGGAGCTGCTCATTGAAGTCGCTGTTGCCCCTAAGTAACTGGATCGTCCAATGGCCCGGCTCAAGGCACCTAAGACGTCTACTAGTATTGAGGAAAAACTCGTACATGTCGTGTCACGTTGACACGATTCCCATCTCGCTTGCCATTTATCAAATGGCCCAGCAGTTTTTGTTCAGCGGTCAGTGCTTATGAACTCTCTTGGATTGGGCCGGTACTCTGTTTTGATTGACTGCGAGGTTGCTACCCCCAGACAGCGGGGCAGAAGCCAAAATGGGCTTGTACATGAGGGTTCTGTCACTGTAACACACGTGCCAAGTGGCCTCGTGTTGCTGAAACACCACCTTTCACTTATATTGACTCCTAAGTACTTGACTTGCTTCTCAACAATGAGCCTGTGGCTGCGAAAGCGTATTGACGGTGGCTATCTCATTTCCCCCCTTAATTTTACTTTAGAAGTACAGTCTGCCATTGAGAATCACCTGAAAACCTGAAATTGAGCCAGGCTAATAACCTATCCGACACAAAGGAGCCAACAAGACGACGAGAACATCGGCACTAAAGAAACACTTAAATCTCTGAATTCGCCCAGGTAACTGCCCCAATTGTCACCCGTGCATTACTCTAGTATCCAATATTGTCGGCTAAGATGGTCGATAGCTACATATCCTGAGCTCCAGAAGTAAATTGAGACTCGGGAGGAGGTAAATCAAAGCTGTACCTCAAAAACATGTGCAAAGCCAGGCGGTGGATATGCTGTCAACAGTTTGGCCAATCTGTTTGTGATTTATATGAGGGTATTCCTGCTGTTTCAAGGCTTTAAGCTAATTGGATACAACCTAAGTAACTCACGCTTTTCTTTCAAACGTGGAATGAAATGAATTGAAATCGCTCCTGAAGGCGAAAGTAGACTGGTGTGGTACTGTGCGGGGCTTTAATTTTGACGGTCAGACAGTACACTTTCAGCCTAAAAATAGCATAATGTGCCGCAAAGTCTGCTGGGAGCCCTACGCAGGGCCTGGAGCAGGAGCAGGAGCGAGTCTCGACGGTCCAGGGCCGCCGATTGCCTCAGAGCATTTAGCAGGTCGACAGCTGTTGACCGAAAATTGATTCGACCTCGTCGGCTGAGCCAAAGATTAACGAGCCACTTCGAGTTGAGATTTCATTTTTCAGCCTCAACGAAACGGAGCCTTTTGGTTGATGAACTCGTTTTCCTGCGGTTTTGCGGTTCTGTGCGAAGTTGCACGAGGGCCGTACTTCCTCTCACCTCAACTGTTTGAGCGCTTGCCGAGTCGATTGAGGGGTCAACCAGCGGTAGGGCGAACGTGAGCGATCTTCAGTCACTGAATGTAGGCAGTGTGACAAGGACGGACATAACGGTGTCCTCTTGGACCCCAACAGCTCAAACTACTCTGAGGTCTTCCGGGCAACCAAATTTCTGGGAGATTGACGAATACGCATCAATAAAGAAAATCTGCAGAAATAAAATCTCGTCATTCTTTCATGTTTCCTCTGTGTAAGGAACGAGCCAACGTATTAACGTGTTATTTTAAACGTGTGCTTAAATCAAGCTCTCGCGCTTGAATGAGTCCGAAAGGCTGATTTAGGTTGAGCGGTTTGTACAGGTTGGAACAAGATTAAGATGATACGCCTCAAGCTTCTATAATATCAGTATCGTTTGCCCTCACAATTGGTAGTGGAGCTCAATTCATTGTCTGATGAGATGAAAAAAGACGCTTGATGCTTCGCACTTTACGTTTGGGAACGAGCGCCTTTTTAAAAATATTCCTCACGTCCTACGAGCAGCCCATAGTCGAGAATACAGAATGACGCCTTTTTGTCATTGAAAATGAGCTGGTCCTCACGAAATACGTTGTTGACCGTATGAGTGGGAGATAAAGAACGCGTCCTCGTTCTGCAGAGATACGCCGATACAGGAGGCTGGGATAGGTCCACTCAGGGATTGGGTGATGTAAACTCCCGATGGCATCTTTCCTTCTAGGCCTGGATATGCTCGATGAGCAGAGCATGTGTGTTCTTGCCTTGTAGTCGTAGGATCTCCACACGTCCCACGTAGTGGCACTTCTTCATGCTGAACCTATGACGCCTGTCCTGGATGGGTCGAACGGCAATAAATATGATAGCCAGCTCAGAGACTGGCAGTAAACCTTATATCTTACCTGCTTCCATTGGAGAGTCTGCTTCTGTCCCAGGCAGGAAGTGGTCAGGCTGGGAGCACTCTCCGGTGGGACAGGTGTGGAGATCTAACGTGGATGGGATATGCACGAGCGTAAGAAACAATGCCCTGAACGGCTGAGTATCAGAGGCTATAGCGGTTGCAGTCTTTCCTCAGTAGATTGAGAACTGCCTCTACTCCGGTGTCAGCCCGTACTGGAAGGTGTTTTTTTTTTTAGCTGCCCAGCTCTCTGCTGCTGATTTTTCTCAGATCTATTATTAATACTTGTGCACTGCTCAAGTGAATTCGATGAGGTGAGTGGAAGCTGGCACGATTGTGCGTTGTCTCTCAAGGTGAGTCATTTCAATCAAATGTCCTGCCGACGCAAATTAACACGAAAAAAAAAAGATTTCGTTTCAGTTTAAAATGTGGGAATTGAAAAATTATTCGGCTCTTAAAAGGTTTTTCCTAATTTTCCAACTCGATTTCGGTTCCTGTGAAGTTGATGAAATATAGAGTTTTTTGTCGGTTGGCTGTCGGGAGTTCTGGCCCATTAGGACTGGACCCTGATGGGCCTGCGAGGGGTCTGGGGCTGGAGGACCAGAGACCAGAGGCCGCAGCTTCTGCCTGGAGCCCTGGCGCCTCCGCTGGCCCTCTTCACCTTCCACAATTATCCGTCGATTTAACGGCCATTTGAGTTGACAACTCGTTAAACATCGAGTATTGTGTGAGGGGGGATGTGGTCGAGGAGTTGTCAGGACCTCGTAAAAAAAACCACAGGGTTTTGATGGTGGTGAAGACCATTAATATTAGTTTTAGTGGATTGTGAATAAGGCGTTGTGGCGGAGGGGGATCTGAGGGGTTCCATTAGGAGACGCCACAGGAGGGGAATCTCACCTTCACCTTCGATCCGACACAACAAATGTAGACATTCATTCGATTTGATTGTGTTAGCGCCGCTCACTATCTCTCGCCGCTCATCTCCATTTTAGTTGGCCGTGAAATTACCTAGTGGCTTCCGACCGACGCTTTAGCGGTTCGAGCTGCCCTGTCTGAAGAGCACTCAGGTCTGTCTCTCTCCCCACCACATTATGGACCCACAAAAACCGTGGCAAGTGGAGCAGTGAAGGGCCCCCACTGACTTGATGACCGGTGACACCTACGTTTTGTAGCGGAATTAACGTTGACAAATTGTCCTTGGCGTCCACGCAGCCGTTGGAATGACGTATCTGGTGGATCACGTTACACGCCCAGATTCGACCGTGAGCTGTTTCTACAAAACGTTCATGAGGAACAAAATGTAACTGCTCGTTATCGAAAAGTAGCCTGTGAGTTCCATCATCACCGTTAGGGTCGTAGTGTAGTTTCTCTTATATTTTCGTTCTTCGTATAACCAGAGAAATTTTTACGGGGGTGTTAACAGCATAGCAAAATATGGGAGTTGATTAGAGTAGAAAGTAAGGAAAACAAACTGGTGCTTCTGGTTAATGTTCACAC
Organism: Pachypeltis micranthus; assembly: GCA_020466155.1. Lineage (NCBI taxonomy): Eukaryota > Metazoa > Arthropoda > Insecta > Hemiptera > Miridae > Pachypeltis > Pachypeltis micranthus. The sequence continues at coordinate 51,329,797 of CM035769.1, forward strand.
CCCTGCGACTCAAGCTGGCAGTATGAATCGGACTCCATAAACCTCCGAGAAAAGTGCCAGCAGTTAAAGGACCTCACACTGAGTGCCAGGATGAACAATGACAAATCGTCGTTTGAATGACGTTGTCTCATAGAAATGTTTAAAGAAACCCCGATTGACCTTCAGAACGGAGTGGAGTCACGCACGGACGCTGCATCGTCTTTTCAGGAACTCGCTTGTCAAATGGTCTGGGTAAACCAATTCTCCATAAGTAAGAAGTTCTCGGATTTCGGAACAAAATTCTTACGTGTCACACCTCTTTAGCCATTTATCTAGCAGAGAAGCTGTTGCGAGATTAAGCCTAAGGTTTGTTAAACACTATTGGATTTTGACGTGTCTCGATAGCGTACCACCTTACTAATGGCTCTAGGGTACACTATGTCTGCGATAGACCTAAGTGTGGAAAGCTGTAGGTTAATTTAATGTCAATAAAGTGAGTATTTAAAGCGACGATAGTTGTAGTTCAGGGAACGTAATTACATGAATATCTCATTACGCACACGGCACTAATTCTTGAATTTGTTTGCTTAGATAGATCTGGTGAAAGATTGGTTTATTGCTTACCGAAATCAAGGTGTAGGTATTGAATGCTTACAAGAGCAATAGAACTAGGAGAACTTGGTAATATGTACCCTCCGTTCAGTCCTTCGAAACAAATCCTCTCCGTCTAATGAGGTGGTGCTTTTTTTCGAAGTTGTTCCCAACTAAGTGGTGCAGGACTGAGCGATTAAAACAAATGCTGGGGGTAAAATCGAGGCACGCGAGCAAACCAACGACTCAGGATCCTAAGGTTTCACTTTCGATTTCCAGCGGATTGTGAGTGAGCGCGGGTTTTGTGCAGCAGGCCGCCGGGAGAATGGCATTTTGAAGAGAGAAAAGGGGTAATTTCATGCAGATGAGGTGGCATCACTGACATGTATTATTCATAGTCGGGGTCGTTGTAGTTGTAGTGGTGTTGTCGTGCTCCTTCAACGGCTCAACGGGCCGCACACCTCCGCGCCACTGTCGCTAGAAACGAGCCTACAAAAGCCCTTCAGGCTTCCCCTTGACTCATCGTTATTCCGGCAGGTTCTTCCCTTCCAGTGCAGAGATAGGACGGGATAGGAAAATTGCTGTGAATTACTTCTCAACTGTCGCCCCCGGGGGGGGGGGCCTTACCTTCTATCAACCGGCCGCTCTTTATCTCCTTTTCCTAAGCCCCCCTCATCGCTCATCTTCAATTTTCCAATATTCCAGCATCATTCACTGCAGAATGGCATTTGAGGATGAACCTTCGCATTCAAACAAGAAATCGCCTTCCGCACTCCCAGATACACCTCTAATATAATACCTATAATCAGCGACTGGGGAGCTTCTTGTCCTTCTTGCTAACTCCCTGACGCTCCATTCAACTTCTTCCAACTCCCGCCTTTTTTTATCGTGAATGTTGACCCACAAAATCAAATTGTTCGCAGCCGTTTCGTGATTCTGCCCCGCACGTCACTTCAATATCCACGGCATAACTCACACAAACTCCCCATAACACGCAATTTTGATGAATCTGACCCGCACAAAAGTCACGCATGTTATCCTTCATCTAGCTCAGGGGAACCGCGGCCCGAAGTCGAGGATTCGGTTTTGTTTCGAGCGTCAAATCCAGTTCTCAAGGCGGCCGGTTGCTACCCCCAAGAAAAACGAAGATTCGTGCTCAGAGCTCAGAAGAGAATCGGTGGCCCAGCATCCCCAACGAAATCGTTACACTAAATCATGACACAACTGCGATCGAATTTAAGTATACGCTTCTGAGTTTCCGCGAGTCTTGTGGAACGCACGAACTAGCATCAAACCACCAACTCTCACCTTGGAACTTTTACAATAATGGCGTGAGAGGCGAGTCCGTCAAACGCCTTGGAAAAAGTCAGTGGAGATCGAATCGATCGTATCGTTCCATCGGGGAAAAGGAGTGTACACACCAAAATGTCCGGTGTGACGCACCACACGACATTCCTCGTCCACAATAAATGTTCAACATACGCTTCGTTCAAAACATTCATGCTGAACTAAATGCAGGAATTGGCTAGCTGAAAGTACCCTGAGAGTTTTAAAAATGTTTGCGATATACCTGTTGAGATGCTTAGACGAGTTAGGTACGAAGGCGTTGGCGATGAGGATAGACGAAACTTGACTCGCTGGGTGACGTATTTTGGCTGCTGGTACTTACCCATATCTGCATAATCTCTTCGTGGCTTCAACAAGCGCTGTAAAGTACACAGTTTGGGCGTTAATTAGTGAATAATTCTCTATAAGTGCAATCACATTTAGTTGAGCAATTACCGAAGAAAATTTGAAAGCGTTCCAAAACCACGTTTCAATTTTTATTTTTCCATATTAAGAACAAAAGTTAGGTATTGATTAGTAAAAAATGCGGTGTAAGGATAACCAAAGTGTTGGTAGAAAGAATGTAGAGGAAAGAAAGGATAAGTGGGTGTGTCTGTGGTTGGAACGCCTGGTGAGTTCCGTGCAGGGCGCCACTCGCAGAAGCAAACGCATTGGTTGGTGGACTCCCCATACCCTATTACGGTTCCTCGCCAGGGAAGTGCGACACCCATGAGAATGTACGGACCTCCAGAACCCATCATAATGTAATGCGCCAAATGCGTGAATTTATTATGGTTGACTCGCAACAGATAGCGATATGTATTAAATTCAGTGATATCAACGATTAGAAAACTGATAGTTGCATAGAGGTTGCACTTACATCATTTTACGCCCTCAACCCAACAGCCCAGGTTTGGGACTCTACTGAGGGCCTCCTCTCGCCCTGCAGAATCGAAAAAGTTCGTAGCCCCAGCAGCAGAAGTAGTGATTAGAACGTACCATACGTTCCGAGCCATTTTGAATCACTTTGATGGTAAGACGTGAGCTTTTCAACCATGGCTGATCTGAGGCGCATGTGGTAGTTTATGTTATCAAAAGGAATTCTAGAGCAGCCATTTTTCGACAATTATATTTAACTTTTCTGACGTTATTCTTATATATGAGGACGTGCAAAAACCTGGAAGGGATCAGGATTTGTGTAGGTGAATTGAATTTGCTTGCTATAACAGAAGAAGCAATCTAAATCAGACGTAATGCGGCGCTAATATCCGAAATGTACGTCGTGTTTTATTGACTTGAACAGTGTTGTGATGCTCAAACTGCTCGTGAAAATGTACGGAACCCCGTTGAAATGTGCGAGGAATGGGGTCGTGGATGGCGCGTGGGCTGAACCGATGAGGTGCTAGTGGGCGTGTCCTTGTCCTCAGAGCTGCTTGGCACCTGCGGGTCTCTAGGCCTGAGAGATGGAGTTGTTTTTCCGGGTGTTTGGGTCTAGATGATGAAAAGATACGGCGCTGGGAAGGAAGAGAGGTCGAGAGAAAGAGATATCACTCGGAGCTGATCAATAGCCTACGTTATACTCTAAATTGGAGTAGAATTTTCTCCCCAATGTCTGAGAGAGGACGATGAAAAATTGCAGTGCATTTTTTACACTAACTACACCCCTCGGTCTTCTGAGTTTAGTAAGCAGTAGTTGTGTGATTAACTCGTCCAGAGCCTTACTCCCCATCCGATTGATACCCGAGACCCTGAGATACCAGCCGAAAGAGGACGCTGGGGAATAATTAATCCTACGTTCGACGCGAATTCAGATACGTCCCGACTAACCCGTGGACGAAGCACGTCGTCCTCTTCTGGGCCTCCAGCCTGACACTTGTTACGAGAACAATTATGAAGGCAGAGCATCAAAGAGAAGGCTCGAGTAATCGGCCGTGTCGTTAGGTGTAGCTTCGTATTCCCAAAGGGACCCCCTTTCCCTTCCAGTAGATGCAAGAGGTGACCAGCAGAACTCACACCCGGAACGTACCTGTGAAACTGGGAAGAAAATGCTTTGTTGAAAAAGAACGACCCATTCACACGAGAGAACGAACGTGTACAGTTCATTTTCCTTCTTCTGAGCTGACGAGGGTTAGAAAGATCAAGTTACTCTGTGCCCCCTAGTTCCCTAACGGCTTATAAAATTAGTGTTTTTATGCAAGCTAATTTTATTATTCGCCACCGCCTCGATATTGTCAACATGAAGTTTTATCGAGTTAACTTAAAGTTCTTACTATTGCGTTAACATAAGGTTCTCATAAACGTTCGTACAGGACACGTAAAAAAGAATAAACAACGTTGAAGAGAGCGGGAATATTGAAAAAAGGGTGCCTTTTGGTGCTTGGGGGATGCCACGTTTACTGAAGAAAACTCCTTTTTTAAAACTCTTTCTCCTACTTCACAGTGCTAAGGAGAGTAAAAAGAACACAGTTGAAAGTGAAAGGGTGTGTACGCCATGCACACTGATGTGTTTCTGATTGTTAAGGCCGTCGTTTCTAAGCACCATTTTTGTGACCACCATCCGTTGTCCCTTCCCATAAGAAGGCCTTCATTTTTACTTTCCGCTACTCCTAGGGTGAGGTGTCAAATAATATCAGCGCGTGGTCCGCCCGTGTGTTTTTAGTTCGATTCACGGGAGAACGCCTGAACCGTTTGAACTGGTTCTTTTTTCGTTTTGTTTGTTATTTTTTGTAAACGCGATACATTATTAGAATATTTCGTGGAAGGGAAAGGGGTGATAATGTAACGAAACTAGGGTTTATTTATGCTTTTTGGGAAAACGGCTTCAACGATTTTCACCAAACTCGCAGAATGTTTTCAAATAGTTGATACCTATATATTGTTTTCAATAAATGTTCCTCTGGCAGTCCATTAAATAGAAATAAAAATGAAAACGCTTTGAAAACAACAACATGAACATTTTTGTAATTTAACGAGTAACTGAGTCAATAGATTTTATCCATCTTATGGAGTGTCTTCTAGCAATCTATACCTACATTTTGTTATCCGTAATTATTTCTGTATCTATCTGTTGAACGAAGGTATAAGTTACAATAACTCGGAAAACGAGATTCGTCGAACACACAGGGTACTCTCAACTAACTGGTACCCGCGCTTTGTTTTCCATAAATGTTCCTGTAAAAACACAGCGTTGAACAATATATAGAGCCTGTACGGTGGTCGTATTTACGGCGGTCGCGGAAAGTTGTGTGTTGCTACGCACCAGATATTTTCATTTTATATTCCGACAACTTTTAGTATTAGGTTCAACATGCGGTTGATACGTTTTGAACATTTAGGTGCTGTGGCGGGTAGGTTACAGCGTATGTTCGGCGGACTGACCAATATAACGCGTACCTAATGTAACAGCTTAGTTTAACAAGAGGGCCGTCGAACGTCTTGCAATGATTTGAGAGGTGAGACTTCGGCGCAGCGGGAGTTGCATGTTATAATCTGTCAGTGCACGGGCACAATTACGCAACTTCTGACCCAACCCCAACCATAAAACATATTCCGGATAAATATCGAGTTGATTGGAAATTGGGGTTAGACGCTGCCGAAACCCTGAGTCTTCTCTTTGACGAAACGTGTGATGCTAATTTTCGTTATATTATGCAAATGTCGAGAACTCATTATTCAAATTAGGGCTCTGCAAAACCCTCCCTCGTCGGCACCTGAAATTTTCAACTACTTTTTCTCACTTTCACTTCGAATCAAAATTAGTAATCGAACTCGTTTGTTTCAGGTGTCAGATCTGAACTCGTCGACCAAATCATGTGCCACCGACACTTGGCCCACCGAACAAGAAATTATGGTGAGTTACGTCATTTATCGAGTATTTTTTAGGTCTCAGGCAATGGGAAAATCGACGGAATGGCTGGTGAACTGTAAATTCGTTGGTTTCCTCGTTCATTTCTACAGAAATGCACGTAAAGTCCATAACGTGGATAGTAGTTGCATCCTGAGTTTGATCAGAATCGTTAGAACCGTTTTAGAAAACGGGGGTTTTACTTACGGTAGCCCTAGGCTGTAGGAAGGACAGTTTGTATTCGGCTGACCACTTTTTCAAGAACTTCTGAGTCCGAAAAACACCATTTGAGAAAACTGGCTTGTGTGTGTGTGTGTGTCTTTTCCAACGTTTGCCTCACTACGAGCAATCCTCACGTAAGAGGCTCTTTACTTATGATTGGCTATATCTCCCCTCCCCCCTGTCCGTCGTAGCAAAAGCACAGCCAATCAAAGGGGAGTACTGGCTCAATCATGGACCACCAAGGCCTAGAATACAGCACCCACTGGAGCACTCCAAGTTATCACGGTGGCCAAGAGGAGAGTGAAAAGTGAATCCAGCTCCTGGTTGTTGTCCGTATAGAAATATCAGCTGAAAGAAAACTTTCAAGCAAGCGAGGTGGGGGGAATCCATGTCAACTGGACGTGACCACTATGACAACGGAGAAAGTGGAATGAGCCAGAACTCTGGACGGGCTAGTTCTGGATGAAAAATACTTCTTTTCTCTGGAAAAGTCTTCATCCTGCACGTCTTGCGTCTTGAGTGTGTGTGGGGGAAACAAGAAACCGCATGCTGCTCTAGTGTAGTCCCTACAATAGTGAGCAAAGGTCCTTCTCACCTTCCTCCTACCACTAAGCAAGGTTACGACAAACGTGTGTGGTCACAGATGATCTCTGCCATCCAAGTAACAATTTCTCGAAAGGAAACCGGATTAAGAACCTCTCCCAGATGGTACGAATTTCACTGGTTCCTACCTCTGTGGCGTAACACACAGGCAACAGCTCTCCACTGGATGGAGGCCGAGCGAGTGCCCAGGCCTTTGTTGGATAGCGAAACCGCAACCTTCACGACTTTTCGTCTGCTTCTTTTCTCGTATGAGTGTCAAGCAACAGTTATTTTGATAGCGGAACAGATCTGTGGAAATCTCACCACTGTACACCGGATAAGGCTTCGCAGGGCATATGGAACGTATATTCTGATCGAACTCTAACTTCCTCGGTGTGCTGCTGCATCACCCATTCCATATACATGACACTATTGCAAGCAGTTTAAATTCGGACGCATTTTATCCTTTGGATCAATTCGAAAAATCCTAATTTCAAAACATTTTGCCCTCAAATGACCACGACTTAGCCTTTCTTAAGCTAATCTGACTACGAACACAAACTTATGTTTTTGTACTTAATTAGAGAGGATGGACGGTTAACGTTATTTTGGGATCTTTGTAGTTTTAGCTACTAATCCGATCTACCCGTCGTTTGAACTCATTACTCCACGTTTTAGGTAGAAAGCGGTAGCTCTTTCTGGAAATGATTGATTGCTGCTACTCATCGCGCGACCATTATTTAGCAGTCAGTGTACATGGAATTCGTGAAATTGTTAACGTGATTTTTAACGGGAAAGATTAAATTTAGATTTTCTTTTTAGGAAGTATCAGGAAACGGCAATGGTCGGCATACCGAAATTTCTATAGTTGCTCATAATTATTGTATGAGCATTATTAAACTCTCATCGTATAGATCATTTATTAGACCAAAGAATACATTTTTTTGAGAATGCTAGTGTTATATGGGCGGGATTTATAAGGAACAAACTGCAGTAAAATCGGTTTTCTTCGAAATGTTTGATAATTTATTGTGTCGCCTCGCCATTTTCCCACGGACGTGAATTTTATTATACAAACACGTAAACCTTTTTCCTAGTAAATGTGTTATGGGACTATAATCCTAGGAACTGATCTGACGAAAACTCAACCGATGTTAGTGAAGAGCTAAGGAGAGTAATACTCAAAGAGTTTGACTTGATCCTACAAACGTATACGTGACACGAATAATTACCCTCATTTATAACGAACCAGGAGTGGTAGTGAATTATGAAGGAGGAGAAATGATGAAGAGATGGTGCAAGCTTCAACATTCTCGACGATACGCGTGCGACTATTAGCGACTTCGCCGATGGAACGATCTCGTTACACTAATCGAGAGGTCACCATAAACGACCTCAATTTACCGAAGCAATCACACAATTAGAATGAGCGGGCGAAGGGAATAATGCGGGGACCAGCATCAAAGTGCTGAAACTGCCAGGTGGCCGAATTAATCGCCGACGCTTTCAAAACTCACGCGTCACGATGCACAAAGAATTGAGGATGTACCGTTTAAAGGTGACCTTGAAATGTGGTAGTGGCAGCATTTTGGTTGAAGAAATATCTATAAACTCCTTCGGTTGGACGTCGTTCGCGTTGGTGATCATTAGCGATAATTAGTTGACTGACTGTGGGCCTAGTCAATAGTCTTCAAAGTGAACGTGTAGGAATGCAGTTACACAGTCTACGTTATCACACACGATTATACTGCGTTCAGGCAATAGGAATCGCAGCTCGTCACTATTGTCCGATAAAGTTGGAGTTTCCGCACATTACTATGTTCCCCAGTTCTGAGAAGTAAGGAGAATTATGTAATTCGTCGAAAATCAATTCTTTGTGCAACTTTTCTTCAGTTGAACGGCTGACTTATTCATATGCGACCTGGAGATCAACTTGGGACCCCAAAAGACCGAAATCGGTCCAAAACTAACTATAGCTATCATAATGATCGAAAACCCCTTATTTATCAGAAATGGCTCTAGCGGTTTCAACGAATTTTTTGCGCTTAAAATACCAAGTAACGTAATGGTAATACGACATTTTTCTAGGCGGGGAAATGACTAGAGCTGCACAATTGAAAACCTCCGACGATGTTAGTGCAGTTTTTCACTTGTATATTTGATACTAGCGACAGCAAAAAGATCGTGATTGTAGTACAATAAGTTACCTACACCATGGTCGTTCAATAACTGTTATACGATAACTCCAGGATTCAAACTATTGAACTATGGCTTCATTGACAAACTTGTTACACAGTGTTCTCCTTATATTTTCAGAACATAACATCATGCAAAACAAACGGTTCGACACGCTCATAAATTACCTGTGAAATGGTTATTTAATGAAGGTTGTGACATGAGTAGGAGAAACCCAATAAATTAGGGATTCAATCGGCCGCCGTTTCATTGATACATTTTTAAATCTCTTACCGAATCATTCCTGAACAATTAACACGAATCTTTTCACACAAAAATCACGTCCTTTAAATGACCTACGAGTATTTATGTAAGCAGAACGAGCCCAGAGACATCAAAAGTGAGTGAACGTGTACAAAAAAGGCGGAACTGGAGTATAAACAGTTAAGTTAATAGCTTTGCGACAACTGTTCAGAGAGTGAGATGTTAAAAAGTGAATAGTGCGGTTAGCACTGAGGAAGTTGACAGTAAGACGAATGCGGCAGGCGGGTCAAGAGATATTCGCTAGTGAGTAGAGGCTGAACTGAAGCAGAAGCTGTGGACATGCATGCTGAGCACGCCCAAGGATATGACCAGAACATGGAGGTTCACTATGTCACTAGTATACACGCAGCGGTTGAGGGAGGCGGTACCTGGAGCAGAGCGCTTCATAGTCGTAGGAAAGGTAACGCAGGAACACAGTGGACATGGCCAAGTGTTTCTTCGTGAAAGTTGAAAAAGGAACTCCCCACCACAGATGCGTATTCAAGAACAGGCTGCAAGATAGTAAGGTAAAGCGCAATAACAGCCGGAGCATGAGAGGACTCTCGAGTATGCCGCTTGTGGAATGTGAGAGACCACACAAGCGACGGGGTCGTGAAGGCAAGTTACTCAAGGCAAGTGATTGGGGTGTCGCCAATGTAGTAGGCATGGAAGCACTAAGCAAGAGTAGGTGACGACAGAGTACTTTGACACAGGGATGTCATCGAGGAGAGCAATACAATTGGGCAGGCCACACACTCGAATGAAAGGTCTTTGCGTGATGTGCATTTGAAAACGTTACAGACACTGTACATGACACAGGCCGAGGTAGGGCTGAGATCAGGACAGAGGAAGTGTCTCCCAGTGAGTCCCGATCCCAACGAAAGAGTGAACCGAGGTCTCGATTGTACGAGGATGGTAAAGTGTGGCAGACCGATACGGTGGTTACTCAGTAAAGGTCGTGGCGTACGTAGGAGCAACCCAATAAATTCTGAAATCTCGAGCCCTAGTAGTTTCTATATGAAATTGAGCCAAATGAAAAATAGGTTTTATTAATTATGAGAGTGGCGGCTGAATGTGCGTGGGGCTGAGAAAAATTGTATGATGCGTGGCACCAGATTTTTGTAACTGCCTAGGAAAATGACGAAAGCAACTTAATGCAGCTTAAAGCGAATGTAGTGCAACGTTCTCACATACGCCAAGCGGGCTGTCTAACGCAGCATATACCACAATGTTCTTACAGTTCGCGCTCGGTAAACACGAACCTTCCATAAATACATTATGTCGAGAGCCCCATAAATAACATTTATACGTTGGTTCAATGAAGAGCGTGACGTAAGTAGTGACGATTAACTCGTACCATAGTGGGAAGCACTGCCTGTGTTTATTTAGAACGCACATTTCTACCAGGGGCGTGCAGATAAATTAAAATAGTTGTTGGAACGACGTAGGTCCCAAAATGTGAGCGGGGCTGAGGGATGTTGTTTCGGAAGGTGTGTAAGGATATTTTATACTGCCACACTTCCAGAATACTATCACGCATGTTTCTGTAGGCAATGAGGCCGTGTTCTCTTTACAATATTTCTCGAGGGCATTCATTTTCGTATTCAAAATAGCACCTGTAAACTCCAAATACGACCAACCTGAAAAATGCATCTACAGTGAAGCAGAAGTTGGAGGAAAATAGTCTCAAGACGCTCTGTCCGGCGGAGAAAATTGCAGGTGCGCAGGTGCTTCAGAGAGAAGACGTGAAGCTCTTCAGGTCGAGAGTCATTGAAATTAATGCGGCTGCTGGCGGAGGGATGAGAAGAGCAAAAACTATATTAGGTACAAAACCAGGTAGCGGCGACGCCACAAACGAGCGGCAAAGCGCGATTTCTTTGGACGGCACCCCACAATTTTCCTTTTGACTTGTTGGGTTCCTGTCGATGGAACAGGCTCCTCCTCCTGTCACCCTGAAGCCCTCTAGAGATCCTGCGCCCGTTCTCCTTAGCTTCAGCTCATTAAACAATAAAAGTACAAACACCAAGATTAGGCCGACTCCCCCACCCCACCACTTCGCATTAGACGATTCCCGTAATTGTAGAGAATCTCGGCTTTAAAAAGAAAAATCACTGTAATTTTCGGGGGGAAACCAAAGGTTTTTCTCGTCGTTACGACGAGCAAAGAAACGGTGTGGAGTCGCTACGATTTCCGTCGCAGTCTGTTTGTTTTTTCGTGAGTTCCCGCCTCCGCCCATTTTCTTATGAACTCGTAGAAGTGTGACTTGTCATATAACCCCCTTGTCGTGTGCTTCTCCCTTTCCGTTCGTTTATTATGAGGGATTGTCTCACTTCAGTCGTTAGTTTGTACGTTTGCATTCAAACCTCTCCTCAGTCCGGGGTGAACCTGCACCACTCCCATCCTCTCAATGTGTCAGCCACCTTGCCAAAACCCCGAGCCGTGGCTACTCAAGGACCCACGCTGTAGGCAGGCATCTACTAAGTCTCATCTATCATTTCATAGACAGACATAGGGACGTCTTACTTTCTTGCCAACCTTTTCTTTCACTCACACCCACGACTTTACGACTCTTTTCAAATGTTGTCGTGATCAGCTTCCCATACTCCTTACTTAAACTACATTCCATCTCTAGCTTACACAGAACTTTGCTTTCGCGTTAGTTTGGGAGCTTTGTCGACAACTACTACTTTTGTATTTCAGTCCACAAAATGAACCATCCCGCTCTTTTCCGGATTGATACGGGATCACTCACCAAACAAACCTGTAAATTCATCGGTTGGAATCCGCAGGTGCAGATCTTTCCGCATCTCTCACGGTAGAATGAACCTTTGCTTAGGAGTTCGTGAAAGTGGATAAATATCTGAGGCGGTGGATGGCGCCACGTGAAATGCACACATCAAGAGGTCACGCCCCTTCGTAATTGAAGGGAAGACGAGGGCGATGGGCGCGGAATTGGGGTGAGGGAGAGGGGAGGTCCGCATTAGAGGCAGCAGGAAACGTCATGTTAACAAAACCCGAGTTAACCCACCAGAATAGCCTCCTGAGTTAAGTATTTAACTGTCGGCTTCTCCTCTTTAACCGCATCCTTTTTACCCGCTCACCGATCAACGATAATGACACGTTAAATACTTTTTATTTGGTTTTGGGTCGATCTCTTGTGCTCTCTATTTTATGGTAGCTGTAGTGAAGCATATTCCTGGCCACAGCGGTGGTAAATGAAAACGCGTTTGAATGTTGGAACTGTAACGCTTGCACTCGACTGGGAGATCTCCTGTCAGCAATACCATGCATGTTTTTGGTTCACTGTAGGGGATCTTGGAGAGTGTGCCAACTCAAGGAGTGGGTGAAGTCGTGGGCACATAGATCTAGGGTCGTTACGATGTGTATTGTTGTTTGAACAATTCAATCAGATGCTGCAGGTGTATCCCAGGACTTGGGAAGGGGACCACCGATTGCTCCTTGAAGAACGGCTCAGTGCTCTCACGAAGATGGACATGCTTGTGCTGACCAGGGCACATTTGGTTCATCGAATCGATTGTAAACGAGTTCAAATGTGCCATTAAGTGGTTTAACTTCCATTTCAAAAAGTACGGGTATGTGGCTGAGTAAAAAATACTACTCCTCAGCAGGCATGTCGCTGAGAGCTATTGATGAGCGCCATACATAGTAACCCCTCCCTGTGAAAGCTGCACTCCAGACTGTCCACCTCGGCGCAGCAATAATCCCTGGGCTACCTAAAACTTGGCCGTTGAGTGCACGGACAGTCAGTAAGGATAGCTATAGGCTGAATTTCATTATGATATCCGCCCTGAGGGTGCAACTAGAGACAGTATGGGATCAATGGACGAAAGATGGGAACTCCCTTCACAGAAATTATTTACCAACAGTGCAGAACGTCTTGAGGCAAGTTAAACCAGTGTACAAGCCAGTTTTTTATGAGAAATGTAGGCTTCAGTGCACAGATTGACTTCGTTCTCTTCTTTTTCAATAATGAAAGGTGATTGTCCAATCATCTCTGACAGCTTCCAAGCAAGCTTTTCACATTACTCTTCCCATAAAAGATAAAGGCTAAAAACCGCAATTCCCGTCAAACTCCCTGTTTGGCACAGGCCAAAGTAGTTGGGATTACAAGTTGGCTTCTCCTCCAGACAAAGGGATTAAGTTCGGTGTAATTCCAACGACAACGGATTTCCCCCTTTGGACTTTCCTTATTGTCCTTCCCTCCCTCGATATACCTCCTTCTCCAACACACACCCAGATATGCTCGTCTCCCAGTGCTCAAGAGGTTCCTGTATCAACTCTCCAATCACAGCTCTCTCCCTAAAGCTGAAGTTTCCCACGCCAGTTCATGCGTATTTCGAGTCCCCTTGTGTCGCCCTTATATACTCTAACTCAAATCAATATTCATTTCACGTGTAATACTCTGAGTCCTCTGACGTTCACCGAGTTTCTTTTTATTTTATTTAAGCTGCCCATCTCGTGCTCCCTACACTGCCATTGACAATTATATCGGATGAGAAACCAGATCGCACCCCCCCCCCCGCTCCATTGGTCAGCTGACGCAGGTCAGCGCATAAACTTGGTAACAGTCCCCTCCTGTGCTGGCTGCGTACGCACACTTCTGTAGTGTTCTTATAGGTACAACCACTTGCCGCACCACCCACAGATCTTCTTGCGGCGGCTACTGAACGACCCCCTTTAGCCTTACTTTCGGTAATGAAAGAATGGATGGGGTAAACAGCATCACCCCCGTCCCGCGTTGTCACAGGTGTACCACTGACATCTGACTTCGTTGCTGCTAGTCCCGGCGAACCTGCTGTGATCCTTGATGGCGTGGGAGTACGTGGAACACAGGCTCCATCGAGAGCGCAGGATGTAATTTATGCCCTTCAAACTAACGTAAAACGGGAATCAATACATTTATGGACAAGAGCTCGTTACCTTTGGTTTCACAAAATACATTTACGAAAATCCCTGAAAGTGTCACGAAGCGAGAAATACTTAGTTTGGAATTCCGTAGTGTCCTTCGACGTCAATAGGGAATAATGTGTTTCCCCGGAGATGAGAGAACGTGAGAGTCTGAGTTGGTCCTTTTTCGTCGTGACCCATCGCTCGGTAATTGGCCGCCTCGAGGTAACAGCTGCTTCGATTCATGTGCTCCGTCTCTAGCAGTTCGTAATCTTCGAAATACCAAGCAGAACGGGATGGCTGGGTAGATGGGGGGGAATATAGTACAGTTTATGACATCATGTCGTTCCTGCTGAAACGACCGCGATTCGACGCAAAAACTGCGTGTATACTTCAAGAACATGAGTATCTTCCGTTCGCTCCAAATCATGAACAGACATTTAAATTTGGGGGGTTCAACTGCTTATTTCTGATAGCGGATTCCCAATAACACTTAGCGCCTGCATTCACAATGTAGAATAATGTCATCAGTCAAATTAATACGAAGAACACACTTCGTTGAGATGTGGGCAAACCTATCATCATCCACATCATGCTCAGCAACTCACCCCAATATCTACAGAGCAAGAAGGCGCTGAATTTCATTAGATGGGTTGGTGAGTTACCTTCAAGTGTAAGGAAGTCTCGGTTAGCTCTTGCAGGGGCTTACAGGAGCTTTGGGGCATTCTTGAGGCGAATCATCGAAGTCTATCCCGTTTGTTGCTGACGGAGTTGTGCACAGAACTAAATCAGGACGCCCGGACGAATGCCCAATTCAATCCTTCTTATTATAGCTTAGACCAGAGTGCACCTGGCTAATGCACAATTCTGAGGATTAAACCTTCTTACTCCGACCTGCTCAACATCTCAACAGAGCGGCAAGCCATGATAGTTTCCCGTTGGCAGGGCGGCATTACTCGGAAAGGCGAGCGGTAGAATGTTTGAATGGGATTTAACCCTTCTCTTTTCAACAGCCTATTGAAATCTTAATTTTTGCAAAGTGTTACAAGAGGGGTGATCAACGGTCTACAAAGTAATCAACGAGTCCAAAAGAATGTAGAATACGAGTAGATAATAGTAGGGTTGTGGAATTGTCTTTGCATGAGGTAGAGTGTATGGAAAGCGCCGAGGGACCTGGTCGCATTCTTCGTGGCATCACTCACTGGTACTTAGTCTGTTGAGCAACTTGATTTTATTCGATCGCTTACAAGAAAAACTATTATTGAAAGCAATGTAGTTATTTCATTCATGAACATTGGAGAGAGTTGAAAATTCATCGAGTTAAAAAAAAGCAACAAATTTACAGGACATTTGCTATACTTCAGTAATGATCAAAGATTAACGGTAATAACTTCAGTTGTTGTGGACTACTGCAGAGCTTTCAGTTGGCCCACACTCCATGAGCATGATGGTAGAACTGACTTACCAAACGCTAATTTGTGGTATGTGTGCCATATGAGTAGCCGAACAGAGAATTCTGCACTACAGCAACTTTTTCTTAGTTCTGGGGCGTAGCCTGTTGGGACTAACATAATGGCACCATCTATCTCATGATTTGGCTGAGTTAAGTACACACGTTCGAACTTAGGGCTACGAGAACGACCGACTAACGAAGTTTGGCGCGAGTCGACGGGAGGCTGGTAAAATATTTTGGCGAAGAACAAGGACGAAACCCTTTCTAGAGCCCGCGGACGAGCAGAACCCCTCTCTGTTGATGGGAGGATGGAAAAAATAAAAGGCGGCGCAATCAAGGGGTCTGGGCGCCAGCGATGGTATTAGGGCTCCAGACTGAGGGCCCATCCGCCACCACCACTGCCACTGCCGCTACCACCATCGCCATCGCCTTCACTCATATTATAAGACCGCTCCGGGTCAAACAGGTAGTCGTCGGATTCGCTGAACTCTGGGATTTTATGGGATGCCAGAAGAAAACCAAAATGTGCCTCGCAATCAACATCTTGTCACGTTCATAAGGCACAATGTACTCTTCGGTACAGAAAAAAGTTGAACAACAGCCACTTTTTGGGCGAGAAATGCGCTCCTCAAGGATTCGGCAACGTTCCCCTGGGAGCGCTAATATGAACACGACACCGCATAAAACTAGAACTTATTTCCCAAAGCACCTGCATAGTTGTTTACATCTTTCGTTTTCAATGTTCCATGCACGACACAGACGTTACGTTTTAATGTTCCATTACCACTTCGTGCAGAACGTTGCTGCTTAGTTATTAAGTGGCGAAGGTGTGTAGGCTTTTGTGAGTAGTGTTTTGGAACTTCGTGTGTTTCCTTTTGACGAAAATTCCATGTCAAGTGAAAGGAAAAACGTTGAAATAGCGTGCTTGCTCACTACAAAAACTTAAAAAAAGGTTTTGAAATGAGAAAATAGTACTAACTAGTTGAAAATAACGTTGTTTTGTAACGTTAAAAAGTTATTTTGCGGCTTCACCCGTGTTGACGGCGCACGTCACCAATGATCAACAGACACTGGCTATAGTGGCCAGGTAGCTCATCAGCCCTAGCAACGTAGTAGTTACCGCGGATGATTAATTGTGGCCATTCAAAGAGTACAACCTGTGTCTTTGCCGTTTTTTTAGATAATACATGATTAATTATCCTCCTGCACCGCTTGACGCGATCTCAGACCTCAAAACCCATCCAATACCAGTAAACGGTACGAAACATGACCTGACATTTTCTAGGCGACGCTAGGCGATCGGCACGATGTGACAAGCCGAGTGGCTGGAGAGTAATGGGAGGTAGCGTGGAAGATGAGGCCCTTCAAGTAGTAGAATTTGCCACCTATGCGCAGTTCTACAACTCTGAGACCCATCCTCCTCGATTCAGCACCCAGTACCTACGATATCATACCAAACACGACATAATTGAAAGAAGACTGCCAAAATTAAGTTTTGTGCCTACTTTTTAAACCATTTTCTGCAGTAACACACATAAGTATTTGCTGTGATGGATGGGAGAAGCCCCGTACTGGATGTCCAAGCTTCTCCCAATATTTTGTACCGCCACCACACACATACCATAGTCTTCATCTATGTAGTACGGGAAGGGCCCCAAGTATCCTCTCCTGATGTACAAAAACGTCCTTTGCAGGTATCGTGGCAGTTGAGGCGTAACTGGAAGTTAATTTCTTCCATCCAAGAAAACATCCTTCGTACATCGTGGTGCCAGTTAATGTCCCTACGTACTTTTAAATTAAACTGTGAACGGTTAAAGGGGTGTACAAGTAGCACAAGCCAACAGCTGGACTTTGAAGAATAACCTTTGATTGATATCGACTTGAAACTAATCGTGCCTCTACCACCAATCCCCTGAACAGGCCCTGGCATTATAATCTATAAATACTCAAAGGATTTATTGGACATCACTATTTGAATGCAAACCCGGACGACAAAAGACATCTCGAGACTTCGACCCGGTTCAAACTTATGATACGAATGTTATTCAGAACATTATGGGGTTTGTGGTGCCTCAGGTCAAATACAAGCGGATTTGGAGCTGCAGTTCTCTCTCAACTATGTTCACTGATAGGCACGCACAGACCATTTTCTGAAATAGCGTTTTATCACTTAAGGGCCTCTAAGAGAAGATCTGAAGAAAACACGACGGGACATATGCAAACCCACTCCATAACTTTCCTTCCTGCTTTGTACTTCCACGGATGTGATTAAATGCGTGTAACTGTTGACGACAAGCGCCGAAAACTAGGTGATGCCAGAACGCCAGGCTGAGGAACGCGTCTTCTGAAACGTGCACCAAGAAATGTTAGATTACTCTAAAGATGAACATCAGTCCTCAGCTCCGTGCAAGACTGGCTACCGAGAGAGGTGCCGCCGTACCTAGCAACTTATCATCCTCGCAAGAAGTCAAAGTTGCAGCTCGTTAGACAATAACTTTGTTCGTGGAAGTCGTGGCCAACTTAATTTCAGAGGTGCCTGAAGGGAAATCTCCCTTCCTTGTACCACCGGTAGGGCACCAGAGCACCAGAGCACTGCTCGGAGGCTCGTTAGGTGTACAGCGTGGAAATCACCGGGTTTACAGATTGTTAACGTTAAAGAGGGGCCCAGACTCCGTTGTTCGTCCGGCGGTAGACGCCGAAGTTGAAATGCCTGAAAAAAACGACCTTTACGGGTCTGAAGATTATTAAAGATGGGAGCAGTGAGGCTGAATGGCCGGCGAGGGTTTGGAAAGCAGAGGAGCAAGTACCTACGGCAGTGGCCCCCATTAGAGGCGCCAAAGTGTGGAAGGGGCGGACGTCATTTGTAAACTCCGGTCCATCCTCGCGCTCTTCTTCCTGCCACCTTGTCATTACAAACCCCGTGTCAGATCTAAGTAACTTACCAATGTGTATGTCGATGCCTTAATATCGAGCTTCTTCAAATTGAAAACAGTACCGACGTCCGGGTTGAGTAAGTTATTTCCCCAATGGCACATCGATGAGGTGTAGTAGATGGAAGACTGGCAGACCAGGTTGGGTGTATATGTAAGAGAGAGGCCTAAGATTTAACATGAACGAATTATTATTGGAATCGTACTGTGAGGTGCGTGGTTGCTCAACTTCATGATTAAGAACTCCGAGATGGTACGAGACTCCTTAGGTGCTCACCTCCACGCGGTAGCACACGGGGAACAGCTCTCTACCGGGAGACTGGCGAACGACCAGCCGTTCCTCTGCAGGTCTGAGTTGGGTGGATGCTGCGGGAGCCGGCCTCTAGCATATTAGCGAAACTGCAACTTCCATGACTGATATAACCCTCGTGGAGAGTTTAGGAACAGACCAGATTACAGTTACAAGTACTTATTTTGGGCATGGTCCTAGAAAACCGTGCTATTAAGTACGTTATAATTGAAAGTGCAAGGAGGGGGAAGAGGTGTGCAAGAAAACGCAGCCCACCTGATGAGAGCGTCAACTCTGATCATTTTCGAACTAGCTCCTGCCAGCAATGTTCCATTTCCTCCGACGTAGACAGGAATCTACTGGAACTGGGGATGAAAAACACAAGAAATACCGTTGAGTGGAAACTGACTCTTGCGGGTGCATCGAGGTGTTACGTGACAGAGTTGATTGAAACTCTCCGAACGCAAAGGGGTACTAGTCGGAAGGTGATCAGCATTACAGAAATCACATGACTGAAGTCAGTTATTCATTTAGACAAAAGCCGGCCAATAGGGGCCCCTCTTCAACGTCAATATTCTTGTTTGCTCGTCCCAACAGCCCGTCAAGTATGCCCCTGCTTGGTGAAAGAGGAAGAGGGTTGCTCTGCCCTACGATCCCCATCAGAGTGGAACGACCAGGAGGAATCCACAAGCCTAGATCTTCTGTTTCCTATCTGGTAAAATTCTTTAATCCCACGGGAAGTGTCAAAGGGCCCCACGTGACCTCGTTTTTCTGACGATAAAATTCTAGTTTGTATCCAACCACAGCAAATAAAGGCATCGACTTAACTTCTCCCACAACATTCAACACTCTTCCAGTGGATGAGGTTTCCTTGTCCTTGAAGAAGGACATAAAGACTGGATTGTCCAATGCTCCAACCTAGAGACCTACATCCTATTCAGTCATCGTTCATTTGACGAGAGGGTTAAGGGCGTCTTTCATCTTTGCCAGAAATTTCAACCACTTGTCAACTGCTCCTGCAAGTTTGCATTTCGTGGAGAGACCAATTCCGATTTTCACACGAGAAGGAAGTTGTATCCTCTCGGCCTTGCTACACAATTAGTTATCCAGGCAGTTGCTAGGAGTGGACTGCGAGTTGAGTTTTGTACGTGAAGGTAAAATCCCTTTCGGTAGTCTCCGTGAGATCTTACTTATCGTTATGTAGTCCTTACCCTTGTCCCATCACAACTTCTCCTGAATTTCGATGTGTACGTTTCAAACGGAAAAAGTCGTATGTTTGTCTTCACGTTTTGAGGCACCCTAAATCGGTACTTATTTCGTCATCTGTGCGTGTGGGAACGATTGAACCGATCGTGGTATTTCTTAAGTTTGTTCGCATTTTTCTCGGAAACACAGACACACACGTCAGGGGACTGCATATTGTTTCCCAAGAAGGTTTTCGTGTAAATGATTTGAAGGAGGGCGCTGTCAGTATTTATAGCGCATCATGCGAGGACAGGTGTTTGATGAGTGTCATCAGATATTTAACTTCCAGCGTTGTTTTACATCTTCCTCTTGTTGAAACTTGCGGTACCCATCCACCGAACTCAGATTTAGGCGACAGGCGATGGAGAGGCATCAGGTAGGGCGCCCCGCTGGCTGATCGGTTTACACGTCCCAGTGGTTTCCTTTATCCCTCTCCTAGACACCTTCTTTTCTTCGTTGCTTCCATTCACTCGGATATTGTTGAAATTGTAACGAGACACCTTTTAAAAGAGGTTTGTGAGAAAGACGACTTCCCATCGTCAAAAATCCAACAATAAAGGGATTTTTCTATGGAGGAAGGTGGCGCGCCGCTAGGAAATGTCAAGTGCGCTGCCTGCTCTGACCGGTGCTCTTTTGTGACGCGATGAGAGCAACAGGGTTCTGCACTCTGAAAAGCTCTCTCAAATCGTCTGGGAAAAACGACAAGGTGATCCGCATTACTTCTGCTCAACCAGCCACCCACAACTGGGATTAGGACTCGCAAGAGGATCCTCTTCCGTTCTTCCAACTGGATCTCCGGTGTCTTAATTTTTTATTAGAGAAGAGTAGCAACTTGAAACAAACCGGAAGCATCGGTTTTCCATTTCTTCTAGACGCACGGAATCCTGGCCTGTGGTGAGTTGCAGGTTATTGACGTAACCCTTTCACAGCTGTAGATGTGGATGGAGCTTCATTCAACTATCTAGTATAGTTCTGCTAGTATATTTTCGACCAGGGAACGTTTTTACGACCCCCCTTTAAAAATTGGTGACTTAATGCTTCAAGGCATGGGAATTCCAAATGTGCAATGTCCAGGCCATATTTTGCCTTTAACGTGGTCTAAAAAATCCGTTCTTTCCCTAAACAATGCCATTCGGTAGCTTGATTTCACATACCCGTCTATTTTTATCAATCCGAGCAGAAGAAACCAGTGGCAGTTATGGGCAGAAGGTTACAAAATTGGCCACAAACGAAATTTTGTTTCACTGCAATTCCTCCGTATGTAGTATCACTTCCTAGGTATTTTTCGATGCTGAGTAGAGTACGACGGCGTAGTGCAGCGCCTAGATGGACAACAGTGGAATCACAGTACAAACACAGGCGAATTCTACTACTTGAGGGAACTCGCGGGACAATCTAGCGAAATTTATAGTTTCTCCGCGTCCTGCGCTCATTTCCTTTCACTACCTCCCGTCTCGTAGCAACTACCAGTTAGTTCGACTCGCCACGATGTGCCAATTGCCTAGCGCCGCCTAGAAAATGTCAATTTGCGTTGTTCAGTTGTAGTATTTTTCAATGCTGAATCGAATGAGATCGGTCTCGGAAGTGGATTGTCCATCTGTATATTTTCATTATTCTACGAATTAAAATAGGAAGTTGCGTATTGAACACTTGAAATTTTCATTAATAATAATTGTTTTAGTTTTGATCCCATAACGTAATAAGTGCATTAAACCACGACAGGAGCGAGTGAATTGACCATCTCGCTTTCTTCATCTTAAACAACACCCCAGCACCCAAAAGCGATCATTTTTGCAATACGGGCTACATTTATACGGGAATACTGATTTTTGTCGACGCATCGCACGATTAATTGCTATGCTACCGTAGTTGTCCCCAATGAAAATTTCATGTTAGCGTTCAGTTGCTCGGAACTGTCTACACTAAAATACCCATCGACTTACATAAGCGATTCCCTTCCGATCTTACTCACTGACGCGCAGAGGCGTTTTTGGAACTGATGATGTGAAGAAAGGAGGCTCACCGTTTTTATTCTTTTTTTTATCGGCCTATTACAAAACTTCCGATGTGGCCGATGTGGAACGGCGTCGTGAAGTTTTTTGGCACGTTAATATTAACGGCCGAACCACCAAAGTGGTCTAACAACAGAGAAGGTTGTTGGTCTTTAGGACGGAAAATCATGAATATTCAAAGGGGTTACGGTAGCGACCCTTCACCGACATAACCATCCCATCCCATTCCGTTCTCGCAAACTCCCATATTTCCTCCCCCCTGTCATCCTTCTTTGTCAACCTTTTTTGTTTTCTTTCCGATAATTTCAGTGTTTTCCCCGCCGCCGATTCCGAAGAGGGTGGTTACTCTTTTGAAGATGCGAGCCTGAGCCGCTGGTTATGGGAACTTGGCGCCTCGGCATCCATCTCTTCACACCTCTCAGACCTGTGGGAGCGGCCAGTATTTTAGGATTTTGCTCTAGAGGGGTCACCGCTTCGATTTCCATTGATATCCATAAATCAACCGGAATATTAATAAACCGTTATCGACGGATCAGCTTCTTTCCATATAAAATAATTAAGCGACTTTCATCGTTCCATTTAAAAAGTGTGGAATGTACAAAAAAAATGTAACTCCCCCGTACCTTATAACGGTTTCATTCGATTTGAATTTTAAGGGCCCGGTTTGTGATTGTCATTTCCTAGCTCGAAGATAGGTTGAACAAGTGGTAATCTCCGAATTCAATTTAACGATCGGCTAGCGTTAGCTGTCACTGATTTTCGACTCGTAACCTCAAGCTCCAGTTATCGCATAATTGTTCAGTTATCGGTAACATTTGTTGGTAGCCATATTACATTCTGGTTAGCCTTTGTCTCAAACTGTTTCCACATTCGTTCCCAATAAGTTGAATTTATAACTCAGTGTATGTTCAATGGACTCGGACTGAGATCTAATGAACTCCGATCTCTCAGATGAAGAACTGTAAGCGTAGGATCTTACCAGGTTCGTTGGATAATCTTGTTTTTTTTACGCTTAAGGTTAAAGGCGTCGTTTTCCAAACTATATTCCGATTGTTGAAAGAAACGACGCTGTGCGTGTCTCATGAATGGCGCCTGCGACACATCATAACTTTCCTCACATACGCCCCCCCCCCCGTTGTATTTGGTGGCCTGTATCTCTCATGCAACTAACCAAACCTATTTTTACTTTCCGCTACCCGAAGGGAAGGAAAGTATAGTAATCGGGTAAAAAAAAATTGGGTTTTCTAAAAAAGTCTAAAAAGAGTCTAAAAACCTAATTTCGGCGCGTGGTCCGTGTGTGTGTGTGTGTATGTGTATGTGTGTGTGTATGTATGTGTGTGTCTGTATTTGCGGGAGAACGGCTGATCCGATTGAGCTGGTTCTTTTTTTGTTTTGTTCGTTATTTTTTGTAGACATCAAAATAAGGTTATGGACGATTTTGGCCGATGGTAAGGGGGGGGGACGAAAATGTACCAAAAACAAGGGTTTTTCGCATTTTTCTCGAAAACGGCTCTAACGATTATGATTAAACATTCGGAGTACTCTCAGCTAACTAGTCCCTACATTTTGTTCTCCATGAATGTTTCTGTAGAAATGCGTTGAATGAGTATACATCACCTGCGTATGTAGCTGGTCTTCGAACATACGGGGGTGGCGGAAAGTTGTGTGTTGCTACGCACCAGATATTTTTATCCAGTTTATACGAGCTCGCTAGGGACGCTGACGTTCTTTGTTAAAAGTGTTAGCGACAAGAGTTCCAGACTTTAATTTTGACATTGATATTTCAGGCACTGACACAGAGGACGGAGAATTGCGATGAATTTGTTACGCTCCAATGAGGAGATTGGGAAAACCCCGTCACTTTTTGCTTTTTGCCTTCAATCGTGCGCCGCGTGTGTGAGTTCTGTGAACTTTCCTTAGCTCTACGTCAACTCACTAGTGTTCATGGTTAATTGTTACTAACTCAATTTATTTTTCATTCAGTTCATTGGGACATAATAAAACATCACTTCACGGCGGCGGAATGCGGTAGCGCTTACAGATCCAGAATTTATTGTGCTTTTCGACTCATTCCCCGACCATTATTGAGCAATTGGTGCAAAGAGAATTAATGAGGGTGTCAACCCGATTTTTTGAAAAAAAGTTTAGAAATGGTAGTTAGTGGAGGTTGCAACGTATGGAGTAGTTCCTGTACATCTCATCAGCGTTATTAAAAACTCAACGTATGAGTACTTGGCTTAGGAAAAGCCAATTGAGAAAACATTTGAGCAGAGTTTAAAAGAAAAAATTACGTTAAACTCGATTTTGGACGTTTTAGAGTTAGGCGGTTCGATTTTGGACTAGTTTTAGACGGATTTCGCAGTTACCCTAATTTTGGCGTACACGGTGACTGGCGGGCTAGATGTTCAGTTTGAGCTGATTTCTGGTTCAGCCGTTTTCTTTCAAAATCCTTGGCACACACAGACTATTTTCCCTAATAGGGGTTTCCTCAGTAGGGTCTGAAGCGTAAAGATCAAATTTTTAACTCAGAAATTTTGTTCAGTCGATTACATAAACTTTCTTTTCTACTTCGCAGAGCCAAGGAAAGAAAAAAACGTTGTTTTCTTCAAGTCTTCACGGTTTGAACTGACTCGAAAGATCCTTATTTCGGCTTGTTATGACGCGCATTTGATTTGCTGCTGATCCGTTGTTAAATTCGTTCGTTCGTATACCTCCGAAACGAAAGGAGGTTTTTTCACTGTCAGGAATTTTCATCGTATTACAGGACTTTAACTAGTCAATAGCTGCATATGGTCGTTCATCAATGTCCCTTCGACAGTCTATTGAACGGAGATATAAGCCAACATACGTACGAAAAACAGATATCCACGGCAATTATCAATTTCGTTCGTTTGGTCAATAACGGTCGTATTGATTTCGATCAAACTTTCAGGGTGAGCTAAATAGTGCCTACATTTTTAGATTCGAGGTTAGATTTGAAACCGGGTTTCAGGCACATGTCTGGTGGGCTTCCCTGAATCCAAAAGCCTCTGCGAAGGCTGCCGTTGAAAACTTCCCGTTTTCTCGGTTAGCTTGTTGAACGAATACGTTAAAACTAAAGTTAAAGACCTTTCAGACATTTTTAGTTGCAGTCCGATGATAATCGCAAAGAGTTACTTGCTCAACACAAAGCTACAACATGGCAACGAGAAGCTCAAAGTAGGCGGGTCCCTCATCTCTTCCTTTTATTGGTCGCCCGTTTGAAGGGAAAACCTGGAATTTCCCGAGGAACGATAAAAGAAACCCCGATGTTGAGGTCTTGAAGAGGGAGAGCACAAAAAAAGGGAGGGAGAAAGGGAGAAAACCGGTTTAAGCGAAGGGCTTTTCTCGAGTGCTTGTGGAAAGTGAGGATCGATGCTGTGGGAAAAGAGTCTCTAGGCAGAAGCTGAGCCCTACCACTTCCCATCCTCTGACTCCCGTTTCTGGTCGAGCTCTTTTGGGAAGAAGAGCAAAAAGAAAAAAAAACTTTTCCGAGGCTTTTCATCTTATCCGCCTTTTAGAACCGCCCCAAAGCCATTATTTCCCGTTTTCTTGGTCTTTTTGGAATCGACCTACCTCCCTCCCACTTCGTCTATCCGTCGCATTTCGCCTCTGTTTTCCTCGACTTCTCCACGAGCTCTACAATCTGTTGTTACACGAAAACCCACACAAACCCATTCCATCACTGAAGTCATTACAGTCACTCCACTAAATATATCCAAATACACCTAACTCCAAATTGGGTGTCGTAAGGGCGTTTTTAAAAAAAGATTTTCTTGTTTCAAAATATTCTGACGCAAAAAACAATGTTTGAGAAAATGTTCAGCGTGAACGCGATTGAGAAAGGACCGTTGTACCAAATCTACTCAGCCAGAAGATCAACATCGATCAAAAACTAGTTACGTAGTATATGGTTTATTACCGAATATGTTTTCTATCCGAAACGGCTGAAACTGTTTCGATCACATTTCGAATGGATAGTTACTAACAACAGAACAATAATATGAAAGCAAACGTGTCAACTCGCTTGAGCAGTAAATTTAATTTTAAGGGCCATTTTCGCCCGAACAACCCTGACAAGTAAATCAAGGCCAACCTGTTTCGCTCACACCACGCTAACCGAGACAACTATGGAATGCGGTTAGATAGCCGTGTTTTGAAGCCACATCGAGAAGTCAGTGGACTAACGAGGTTACAGTAAAATAAGGTAATTGAGCGTCTGTTCAACCTCTGTAAATGTCAACGGCCATGTAACCCCGCATATCCCATAGATGCCCAACCCTCGACAATTCCAGATTTGACCGAATTATAATTACTAATTGTCAGAACATAAAGTGAAACCTATGCCGAAGTTGAAACTGGTGAGGAGCGTGAAGTGCAATTGCGAGTACTCAAACTGCAAGAGCTGCCGGAAAAAGCCATATTGGTCCTGGAGAATGTTTTGGTTGAACAGGAAAACTCGAAAGTGGTACAAGAAACTGAGAGGTGAGCAAGAAAAAATAAAACCCGACATTGGGGGGTTACAACTTTTACATGCTCAAACTCATAGGAAGGTACAAGGAATGGTTATGTATAATACGCTCACGTGAGTGTAAATGTGTTAATATTTAACATTACCGACGTATTAGCTTTTAAATCCACCCAGTTGAGTCATTTGCGTTCGGTTTTTCTAACACGGCGATACGACTTCTCGAGTGTTTTCTAAAACTGAAGTACCTTTCAAGTGAATGTGTCAATGTTGGGAATAGTGTCAGCAATTTGCGCGTTTACCCAATACGTAATTTGCACGAGGTTCTGACAAGAAAAGGTTTTATAAATTCAGCAAAAAAAGATTAAGGAGCGACTTTCCTACAATAAACCTATAAGCTGGGGGTCAAATTAGCTATCGCGTTCACAGTTTATTAAGCCCTTTCCCAATGTTGAAAATTAATGTGGTCCAATGAACTGATATTGGATGGGCTGCATTCGCTGATCAGTGCTTCAGGGGCCCTACGCCGCCTCTGTGCCAGACAGGTTTCGAATTTTGTCCTTCACCACCTTTTAAAACCTATTATTTTTTCGTATGTTGTAATACCACTATAATTGGTGACTACAATAAGTAAAATTATTATTGTTAGACGGTTAATTCGCTTCAATTTGTTCGTTTGCCGTCGGGCCTGTTGGAGACCGAAGGAACGATTCGCCGATCTTTTAACGGTTAACGGACGAACGATCGGAAGGCGGTGGGGACGCGTATGCGTCGGACGTTGGAAGGTGTTCTTCAGAGGCCCAGAAAGGTATTAAGTGGTCTCATAAAAGCCTCTAATGGATCATCTTATAGGATGACTCGCTAGAAAACACAAGGAGCTCTGCCGCCGGTGGGTATCCAAGCAGTCGATACGACAGCTCCAAGTGCTGCTTTCCATCCCCTGTCCCTGTTCCCGTCTTCGTTTCCACAGTCGTTAGCCCTTAATTTGATTAGGAGAGACGTTTCCAGCGGCCGTCGAACGCCAGTTGCCGGCGATAAAGAAAACCCGTTCGCTCCTTAAATTCATTCCTTTGTGAGTTTCCTCGACGTGTTCCTTTCCAACCGAAACTACGCGAATGGTCTTCAAGTTGAGATTCAATTGTCTTTTCCACTTTGTCATCCGCGTCATCTCTCCTCGTATGAAGGCCTTCTCACTTTCTGAAGGATCCATCGCCCCAACGCCAAGTCACCTAGCGCTCCACAACTCACCCATGTCCGGCAGTCAAACACCTCTGGAACTAATTGCTCACCCATTGCTCATCGAATACCCATTACATAAGTAATTTATGAGACAGTCAAGGCGATTTTCGTCCGTGTGCGAGTTCTGTAATAAGGAACCTCCAATGAAGCGGCAGTTGTTTGAACTGGGGATTATCGCGGGATGCCCATAATTAAACCGTTCGTTGG
Source organism: Pachypeltis micranthus (assembly GCA_020466155.1). Classification (NCBI taxonomy): domain Eukaryota; kingdom Metazoa; phylum Arthropoda; class Insecta; order Hemiptera; family Miridae; genus Pachypeltis; species Pachypeltis micranthus. The sequence goes on from CM035769.1 coordinate 51,357,588, forward strand.
CTGCCTCACTTGTCTACCAATACGATTTTTTAGGGTGTCAGTATAAAATAAAAGAATTTATAAGTGAAAACAAAACAAAATTCATTTTTCACTGAAATGTTTATTTCTTATCTTCCCAAGAATTTTAATCAAAATCTTTGGCGCCGTTTTTGAGAAATAAATATCCTCGCCACCTGCCCAAAACCTCGAATCTGCAAAATTATCTTTTTCTGTAAATCGTATTCAAAGTCTGATCAGAAAAAGTCGATATTATTATTTATAAAAATAGTAATGCTTTCAAAAATGCCTTCGAAAGAGAGAGTGAGTGAGAGAAGTCAAATATATTTGATACATTATAAAACAATCTACAGACTTGGTAAAACATAACAGAAATATTATTGTGTGGAAGTAGGATGAGCCTGAGCACCATCATGCCAGACAAAAGCAGATCATTACCGTCTAACGATTTAAAAAGTTTTAATTTACGTTATATGTGTTTTACCTTCTAATAAAAATATACATTAATCCTTATATAGCACACTCTCAAGTATCAGTGAGGGTTAAATTGTTCAGACGAGGAGGTATGGATATAAAAATAACAGAAAAACGCAGCACATTATTACACAACGTTTTATTATTCTCTTGCACAGCTAGACAAAATCTCCATCTCTGTCCAAGACCCGTTACATTCGATTCAGCATCGAAAAATACCAGTAAACGATACGAAACATGACCTGAGCATAATGGGATGACGACAATGACATGTTCCAGGCGCCTGTAGGCAACGTTGGCACAACGTGACGAATCTAGGCGACGGAGGCAGTGGAAATGACAAAACAATTACATTCACTCTATTGTCCCGCGAGTTCTTTCAAATCGGTGACTTAGGCTCACTATAATTACCGCGTTTTCATAGTTTTAGGTCTAAAAGCCGTCGTACACGTCTGAGATTCGTTCTATTCGGCCCAGCATCGAAAAATATCTAGAAAACGATACCAAAATTTCGTTTTTGTTTATTTTTTTCCCATAACAATGATTAGTTTCGTTCGATCGGATTGCCGAGCGTGCAGTCACAACTAGATGCCAATTTCGTGCGAAAGAACTGGTTTTTCAGACCACGTTGCTGAAGGACGTTGCAGATTTGGGATTCCTGACCGAAAACATCCAGAATGAATGATTAACCAAAACGCTTTCATATGTACCACGTTATACGTATGCGCTACGCTATAAAGTGGAGCAATTTTCCAATCCACGTTGGAATTGGAGTAAATATTTGTTTTTTACAAAAAAAAAAATTTGGCGATTTCATGTGTAAAAGTAAAGAGTATATAAATGATTCGAGCGAAGCGAACTTCTTACACGTGTTGTGAGGGCTTAGGATATTATTCTACGTCGGGATAGTTGAGGTGTCTTGTGATAGAAACATCACACAGTCCGCTATTTGATATTTCTGTCACAGTTTGGTCACTCCCCCACGCTATTTAACTAGTTTTATCTCTTTTTGTTTTGCGGCTTCTGATGAAGCGTCTAAAAATATACGAGGGGAATGTATCACCCTCTCAAAACCTCAGAGAGGCGGTTGTAACTCGTAAGAGCGGTGTCGAGTGTTGTCGAGCGTGAACAGCAGTTATTGCCGCGTCAGAACGAGAAAGATATTAAATGAATAACCGGCTAGAGAGGCAAAAAAAAGGCCTCTAAATAGTCAGAACCATTTTAAAAGCTCGTGTAAACGGCCTCCCTCGCATTTTTCAATTTTTCTCCCTCTCCAGGTTGTTCCGAGTGGTTTTTCTCTCACTCCCCCCCCCCAACAACCCCCAGTCATTCACAGCAACCCTGTCATCTCCAGTATGTAAATTTAGAAGGGCGAGCGGTAAACGGCCGGTGAAATGAAATAAAGGGGTAGAAGCACATATCGCGGCTCATTGCCTCGTCCCTTGCTTCCAGAACTTTGGTCGTAATTAACGTCATTTAGCGGTACAAATGGTTTCGTCGTCGCTCATCTTCTGATTAACACACCCTGCCGTCTGGCATCCTGAACCCACGCAACCGAACCGCTCTTTTTAATTTCCTTAATACTAACCATGAAATGAAGAGTATCAAGACTTTTTCTCGAACCCATAACCTCCTCACGTGTACCAAGTTGATTAACAATTGATACCACCTTTACTATTTGGACCCAGGATGCCATTGCGCTCCTACCTTTGTGACACGTCTCGTAATTTTTTAATTAGACCTAGCTAAAGCATTTGACACCATTAGTCATAGCAAATTGTTGGAAAAGATGCCCAATAATGGGTTATGTATGAAAGCAGCGGATCAAGCTAGCTTGACGAATTAAATATAATAGCTACCATATATAGGAGTCCCTCAGGGGGAATTTCTAGAGTAGTCCCTGTATATCCTATGAGCGTGATTAAAGACTCATCGTATAGGTACTTGGTTGGAGTACCACCGAAATTTTTCGGGAAAACCTAGTAACATTTGAGCGGAGTTTATACGGAGAAAATTACGCTAAACTCGATTTTCATCGAAATGTTTGGTAATTTATTGTGCTGCTCTCGTAATTTTTCCACAAGTGGGAATTTCATGGTATTCTTGTCTCATTAGGAGCTATCTATATTTTAAAAAATTAGTAATAATCGTTAGAGGCGTTTTTAAGAAAAAAGTGGAATTTTCATCACTATGATGACTATATTTATTTTTGCTCATGCCCTTATTTTGGCGTCCCATGGTGACCAGCACGCTAGATATCATGTTTGAGCTGATTTGGTTGAGCCGTTGTCTCACAAAATCGTTCACACAAACCATTTTCGAACTCGATAGGCCTTAAAACTAAATCAGATCTGAAGAGAACTTAATTTTTCTTTCGCGCGGTCGGTAACATAACTTTCCTTTTTACTTCGTAAAGCTAAGCAAAGTAAAACGATAGCAGTGTCGTCTCCAAATCCAAAACGAATGTTCATGAGTTCATTAATGTATGACAAGAAGAGAACTGGTCCGAGGACTGTTTCCTGGGGCTCGCCACACAAAATGTTTTCAGGACCACTTATGAAATCTCCAACAATGCCACTGAACCCATAATTTCAGCTTCTGTCATGACCTCCCAAAGGTAATAAATGACTTGCTGTAGCTGTACATGCGTAGAGTGATCAATACTCTATAATTCGACTGCTGGCGTGTGAACCAAAGCTCAGAAGTTTGAACATGCAGTGTCCGATCAGTTACGAGGGCTGCTTTCGTCCCTCTGTACACTTTTGTAAATTCCTCAGCGATTTCGGCATATCTTGAACATTCCGGTGGGACGTACGCGCACAGTCAACTGCATTCTGCCAACTTTGGCGCCTTCGTCTTGCACAAGCTGTAGCTCTCATCAGACCAGCTCATAGTAATGAGGCGATTGTCGACGAGGCGGGTTCTTCATCGTCACCCCGTTGCCTACTTTCCCCCTGTCCCGCTCCTTTAGGTGCCCTGATCTCTATTCATTGAACCCTCAATTATACCGGGAACCCGTCAATTAAAAGTATGGTCGCGTACTTGCGCTTTTGTCTCAGAGGCTGTCGCGAGTCGAAAATCTCTCGAGATGTGCAGGTGGTCTGCGTGGGCCGCGCCCCTTCAATTTATAACAATAGCTGACAATTATTTGCAATTAGGAACGAGTCATTAGCTTTCTTTTTATTTCAGCCTTGGGTTGTCCCTCACTCCCCGCCATCAATTCTATAAGGGCGTCCCTCCTATAGACAAAGGCTTGCTTAGCTTCAAAGGGATGTCCTGCAAATAGCCACAGACCTAGACATCACGAGGGAAGTTGTGTGATGCCCCGTCCGAGAAGCTTAGAGTAGGCTGTTCAGTAGTCGAATCTGTCAGAGGGGAGTCCAATGGAAATCCTTTTCAATCGACTATGAAAATTCAATTTCTGGATCCGCTAAGTGAATGAAGATAAAGTTGCTATTGAGAAATCTTTTGGCTGCGGGGGGTCGAAAAATAAAACATATTAGGGTTGACTGAGGAGGTGGAGGGTTAGTTTGGGGTTGCAGTAGGTTCTGCTCCGCTCCCAGTGGGAGGGCGCAATGTTTAACCCCATCAACAACGGGAGGCTGTAAATCAGTAGCCACGCCTCCAAGTCGAATGTTGCCGAGCTGAGCCTCCTTCTTCACTTCTGCTCTGCTCCTCTATCTCTACCCCTTTGTGCTCCGCTGGTTTGACTGGGAGAGACACGAAGGGTTTATTTACATAAATTCAATCAATGCGAGGGACGAAGAGGGAAGCAAAGGGTGCGATTTGGAGACTGTTCCTTCTGTGGAACTTAGATTTTGCTGGAATTGTCCACAGCTAGGTTAGGGAGTGGTTTCTCATTATGACACAGACAGTCCACCACGGGTCTACATCTCTGTGTGTTTCTCTACAAAGTTCCTCATTGTTAATTCGGTGGAGGTGGTGTGGTTAGTCCTGCCCATAGGCAACGCGAACCTTTTTCGAATGTCGAGCTGTTTTGTTCGTGTTATCTGTAGTAGCCACGACTTTGATGAGCCTTGTCTGGATGAATTGAAACCATCGCTCCTTGATTAAGGCGAGTCTTCAGATACCAGAAGATTTGTTTTGCCGTCTATGTTTCCAGACGAGAACCCTGAAGACAAAAAAGTCGAGGGATCTCTGGACCCAACGGGTCGCTGCACCTCCAACGATAATCGTGTGGGGTCCAGGTGCTGGCTTTTGGGACGTGCGGTCGCACCGCGACACGTAGTCACTTGCTGATTGCCTCCCCAGGGACGACTCCTCATCTTCGTCTTCTAAAACAATAGAAACACGTTTCTCGTGGCTGTTATTCCCCTTCAAAACTATTTTGAGGCTCTGGGCCCTTAGCTAAAGACCGTCGCACAACTTTCTTTGCCGCAGTAGAGCCCTTCCTTCACGATACCCCGTACCTCAACTGAGAAGCACTCACGGTAACAGTTGTTTATTGATTACGCTTCAGTCATAAGGCCAGTTAATCAATTTCCTTAATTTATTATAGTTTTCTACACAATTTTTCGATAATTATAATTTTCTACACAATTTAGGAGGAATAGCTAAATGGGAGGAAAAGCGCTAACATTGCAGGTAACACAAAAATCCCCTAGAACGAAAGGGCCACACTACGAGTTATCTTCACTATTTCTGGAAAGTAACGTTTGGAGGTTGGCACCACTGGGTCTCAATCGATTCTGCCTTTTTCTTCTTACATTTCGTTTCTCTAAACCACCCTTCTGTAGTGAAATACTGGACTGAGTATCTAATAAGTATCGTTGGAGAGGGGTGGAGGATGGGGTCAACTAATCAACTCCTAATTAATAGCGTGAGGACTATTATTTGAACGGCTTTAAAGATTTGAAGAAGATTCACTTTAGGTAGTCAATGTCTACAGTGTTCTCCATAAATGTTGTTCTGAAAGTCAGGCTTGCAAATGACGTAGATACCCAGCCAATATATAAGCGTTATGTACTCTCACTTATTCAAATAATTAATAGGACGTTTGGTTTCGTTGTTACAGGAGCACCCAGGGCTGAGGGGAACGCCGCTGGCAATGCTAGCAGCCCAATGCAACAAATTAAGCAGTAAATCGCCGCCTCCTCTCGCAGACGCTGCAGTTGGTAAAGGTTTCCATCCGTGGAAGAAGAGCTCTCAGAGTGGGAGCGGAATTGGAGGAAGGAACGAGGGGAGTGGTTCAGTCAGCAACAGCAACACGCCTTACTCGAGGCCAGTAGTCAGTTCGTGCAGCTATACGACAGCTACAACATCCGAACTGTGGAACTCGTCCGCACCTAGCAACACAGCCCCTGAAAACCAATTAAAAGTCGAAACTGTCTACTCACGGCATCCGTACGAGTCCTGGCCGTTCAATGCCATGCCAACGGCTCATCACGTCAAACCCGAAACTGTCAATTCCGGTTGGTGGGACGTCCATTCGGCAGCGGCTCCTGGCTGGTTGGACATGTCTGGTCACACACAAATGAACTATAGCCCCGATTATAGTTTGAGTCACACACTTGCCGCGTCAAATACGGCGCATTTGTTAGGTGGAAGTCAGCATCTTCTGCAGGATTACAAAATGCTCCCAGGGCAAGCGACCACGTTCGGACTCCACCATACTCCCCCTCCTGCCCCAGCTCCAGCACCTCAGGCCCCCTCGCCTCGCTCCCAAAGGCGTTACACAGGCCGAGCTACCTGTGACTGCCCCAACTGTCAAGAAGCCGAGAGGCTCGGACCTGCTGGAGTTCACCTTAGGAAGAAGAACATCCACAGTTGTCACATACCCGGATGCGGGAAGGTCTACGGGAAAACTAGCCACCTAAAAGCTCACCTCAGATGGCACACGGGAGAGCGGCCGTTCGTGTGCAACTGGCTATTCTGCGGTAAACGATTCACCCGCTCTGACGAACTTCAGCGACACTTGAGGACTCACACAGGAGAAAAAAGGTTCGCATGCCCTGTCTGCAATAAGCGGTTCATGCGCTCAGACCATTTGGCCAAACACGTCAAAACGCACAACAGTAACGGTAGCAAAAAAGGCAGTTCTGAAGGGAGCTGTTCTGACTCGGAAGAGACATCTCTGACAGGAACGCCGCCACCATCTGAACAGCCTCCAAACCATCGGTTGGGCGCTCCTCCAATGAAAGGAGGTCTGGTCTGAGGGCATGAACCCCCGCACATTCCCTCACCAATTTATTAGTTAATGACTTGAAAACGGCGATCTCGTCACTGCACGTCCCTCTGCACACTTTCTTCTCCCCCCCCCCCCCATATTCAACGACCACCAACACCACTAGCCACTGTCAACTCATAACTTGCTACGAGCTAATTCAAATACCTCATGAATTCGCGATGTCGAATTGTCACTTACCTCATTCCGCTTTGAACAAGTTATGCTTTGACAGATGATTTCTGCCACAAGAGAACCGTTAGGCTCACACTGCCTGGCTACTGCCAGCACAAGTCAATAGACAAGGGCACGGTGTAGCTGCTTTCATAGAATTTATACGTAACTCAAAAGTCATTACCAGTGCACTAAGTACAGGGGGGTGTTGGTTGGGCTGATGGGGTGTTGGTACCAACCTGTCTACGTTTGCTGTTTAGACCTAGTAGGGTTCCTGTAGTGTGATTGTCATTAGAACTTGCACATAAATTTGGCAGTAAAAATGTTAGGGGTAAGAGATACAGGGATAACATATTGTGCGAACTTGAGTGATGGCATCAAGAAGAAAACCATAAAAAACTGGCACAATAGGTCATATGGCCGCGGTGCTCACCCCATTACTGGGAGTACAGTCAGAAGAACCCCATGAACTATCTGGAACAATGCAGTGATACGGATCTCTGCAGCTCTAAAAGTTACAAACTTAGACAAGGCTGTAATAACCTAATCGCTCAAATTGAAATGAATTTTGAACACCCCTTCTGCAGCTGACCTTATTCATTTAACAGTGGAAACGATGGGAATGTCAACAATTGTCAAATGGGTTCGTTTTCATACGAGTCATGTGACAATTGCGTTCGACTATATGCCCCCCCCCCCCACAGAGACCGATTGGGTGAGAACCAACAAGAATCAATTAAACCATAACCACATACTAGAATCAGACGCTGCGCATCTTACAACCTTTATTATACTCTGAATGGCTAACAACATGCGGAAATATGAACTGGGCTGAAGACTCGAATAGTTTTCAGCTCCATTTTCCTAAGTGACTGTCGATGCTAAGCTGACATACACGTATTGTTTTGAACGGTGTTGAGTTAGTAAATTCTCGAAATGGCTGCACCGTCTCGTGCAATCCAGAACTACGTGAGTGCATCACTTCGTTTGTGCCAGCTAACCCGAGATCAACGAGTGAGGCTAACGAAGCTGTTGCTAACTTCAGCCGGGTTACCAGTGAATGTTGGATGAGAGTATTGACCGAAATCCCGAATAATTCACAACATGAAACTCGTTTATTTCAATAAGCAGGGAGTTCTCGGCAGCATTTTGTTCTGTAGGCTCGAAAGCTGCATTTCTGTGTATAATCCGTGACAGGTAACAGGTTCTCTTGTTTCAGTTTCAGTCTTCTCCTTCAACCCCCACGATTCCGCTTGACCAAACCACGCACGTTGTATGTCTATATATATTTACATATGTACCCCTCCCGCCGTTTCAAGTGATTTCTAACTCCCGTTTTCTAGTCATTAACTACTGCTAATGAGGAATTAAAATATTTTCTGTTTAATTTGTAGCGGTGACGTTTTCCAGAAAACTCTTCCGGGAGCAGTGTCCGACTTGAAAGGGCTCCTTCTGTCTCTACCGCCGCCCTGACTGCCACCGCCTCAGCCCCCGATGTCGTAAAAAAAACCACGTTAAATCTTTGATAACAGGGCCACTGTTTAATGTGACACATTGCAAACTGTTCCCCCTCCACTACCTACTTTCCCCCTCTCCTTCCACCACCCTGCTCCTGACGCCACTCCCTCACTCAACAACCCGCCGACCAAACGCTTACTTGATTGGTTAATTTTACTTCACCGCTATTTCCCCCACTATCCTACTGATCCTACTAATCTTCTCGTTGTTGTAACCTCACCACTACTTTTGTTATCTTCGTCTTTAATTCACCGTCACCCACCAAAATCTAGTTTTTTCTTTTTTTTTATTGCACAATATTTTCTAATTAAATTCTTACTTTTGGTTTCAAACTGTAGTCCACCGCACGTTAAGACAACCTGTGCCCCCCACCCCCACCCAGTGTCATATCCTCACACCGTAATGTAATTAATGGTAGCTAATAGAGTCGTCACTGTACAAACTTTGTATCCATTCAAATTGTGTATTTCACAAAACCGTTAGAAAGTCACAAACTGTAAAGTTGAGGCGCAAAAGATGCTCATTTATGGTCAAGCAGGGTTTAATTTAGAAGCGTGGATCCTTCGGGTGGGGAAATCCTGAAGAGGCGTACGTATGAAGTGGGGAGGATAAGGGGAGAGTGGGGATAGCAAATAGGGAGTAGGAGGAAGATGGGAGACTGTTCTCAAACAACATGCACGCAAACAACTTCTTATAGTAATAGGCCGATGCGTTGAGAGCACTTACTAAATCGATGGACAGATTGGGTGGTATTCCAGTGGCGGTTAGTAACTGTTAGCGGTCTAACCTCCCGCATCTGAAACGGGGGAAGTGTAGACAAAGAAAATAGGTGCAGTACATTGAGCACTACCTTGTTCTTCTCGTTCCCACCTCGGGCTGAACACTAACCTACATCAAAAAGCACAACTTCACCATCAACGTTCAACGGTTTTGCAAAGGAACACAAGCTCCATGACGATGACAAATTAATGCGCTGTGATCGAAAAATTGATTAAGTACTCGAAGAGGCCGAATTCACTTCCGTAGCCGAGTTCTGAATGGCAGGAAGAGGGTATCGGGTATTTTGTATACTGCAGCGCCGTGGTTCTTAACAAAAACCTGTGCTGAAATGATTTGCTCAGGCACTCGGTTTCCGACTCAAGGACCAATATGCCATGATTCTGTGAACTTGGCCAACCTTTGACAGCATCATTACAACGTATTCGTTTTTAGAACGCACGTCTGTTTCGTCTCGATGAAAGAAGTGTTTGAAGCTGACTGAACCGTTCGACCTAAAGGGTGAGCTTTCTGGGTACTCTGGTACTGGTTGTGTTCTTTCCTCCCCTAGCGCAGTGACTTAAGTCAAGTCTTTGATAAAAATCTGATACGAGTACCGAGCTATTTTGCCCAATCACGCCGTATGTAATGGCACACCTCAGTGTCGGCTCATGGGCTCAGTATTCCAACCAAGTCTCGAACCTTCCACCCCTAACTGGATCTTTGACGCTAATTCTCGTGGAAAATTTTCGTTTAGCTCCGTTTTCTAGTTCGACCTATTCGCTCCCTCCACGTATCATTCGCTTTTTAACACGATGGTTTCGTACGATCTCGTTAAAACGAATCTCCTCCGTGTTGTCTTGTCTCACAGGAGACCTTCTCACCTCGCCTCCCTTTTCTTTCTAAACCACTTGACATCTTTTGTCCCACCCCTCCCTTCTTTCTGACTTTGAAGGGGCATGTTGTGATGGTCTAGGGGTGGTGGGTGGGTTTGTCAACTAAGCGTCTTTCTCGCCTCAACACAACCCCTTCTCGAGAATTCCGTGTTATCAGGCTGTCCGCAGGATGTCACGTGCGTCCCACCAACGCCCTCAACTTACAAATAAATCAGGTTACAGACTTTTTTCTTACAAAACGCATTTTTTTCGCACAACTTAATGGTAAATTAACCACATGCTCGTCAGGTGGGCGACACCCTGAAAATAAATTAATCTTTTGTTTTGTTTCATGTTCAGTTTTGCAGTGTGTGACAACAGGGCCCTTTTTCTCTCTTTTTTGACCCCTTTTTTTTCTTACTTTTTGAATGATGACATTCTATTAAATTTTATTAGCTCGTTGAATTCTATTTGTTTGTTGATGACAAATTTTAAATTTATTTTTAATTTATTTCCCTCGAAGACTTTCGCTAGTAAATATTTCGAGCGACATTTTTTCTCGAGTGCCTTATCCAATTTTACGAAGGAAGAGACCTAAGGGGCCCTGGATATTGTGACAGCTTTTCTCTTCAAATTTTATTTTATTATATTGTAAATAGCGTTGAAATTTTATCATTTACTATTCTACTCGCAATTTTTGAGCAAAAAAAAAAAAAATTAAAAATAAAACGAAAATGTTTTGTGAAATAAGAAAACATTAGGGTTTGATAAAGTCCCTGTTGCTTCATGTATTTCGTTTATTTTTTAAGTGTTTTGCAGTGAAAATGCAACCCAGACGATTTTTACATAAATATGTGTATACTAAGTGTATATTTATATATAAATATATGCGCTCTGTAAATACAAAGATGAATGGATTTCGGCCCAAAACTTTAATCGGATAGTTTTGCATATTTGTGTAACCTGTGTAAATAGAGAAGTATTTTGCGCTGTTTTCAAAAGAAGCGAACGTTTAAACAAATTACTGGCTATAAAATTCAATCGTTTGAGATCAACGAAGGAGTAATTTTGAGACCTTGTGAAGAGGGCACTGGCGGTTTTCAAAAAGGGACATTAATTTGCGTTATGGTTGATACAGTAGACTTCTGATCGTTTTGCGCGATAGCTTTAAATGCACAGTGCGGCCTGACGCTTCTGCCTAGCTGTGAAATCGGGCTGCCAAAAAATTAAACGCGACTGATCGGTTAGTCCGTAGAACTCACAAGAATTTCTAGTGAAATACTCAAAAGGCTACAAATAGTTTTAAAATCTCGCTTTGCTCGGAAGTATGGAGCACAACGCGTCTTGATAGCTTAACCGGCATACTCAGAGCATTGAAAGCAGCTACAAACGCCAAAATGTACCAAAATATGTGAATATAAAACCAATGTCTGGGGACGATATTAGGCTTAGAGCGAAACCAATTCGTACGTCGTTGTAAGTAACCAATAAGTGAGCTGGTGGAAGTATAACATGCCCCTGGCATGGTGATGACGTCGTGGGGGAACCTGTCACTTGAACACCAGCTTATTTGACCTAGCAGATTGCAATGAAGGCCAGTAAAAAACATCTCAATTATCATAAGCTCGTTGGGGCTGCAGAACGTGAAGATGAGTTACAAAACCACACCAACACTACAAGTGCCTTCCTTAAGGAGATCTACTCTCTGGAACGAATGACAGTTTCATCTGAATCCCTTGAGCAAACCCACAGATATAAGTTTGCGATCAAAAACGCATGCATTTTCTCATTTTTAAGAGAAATGGGAGCAGTGCGCTACATTGAAAAAACACCATTCGACAATCAGTCGCTTCGCAAATCATTCATTTTGTTACGTCGTTGTAAAATCAGGAACACACAGTGTAGACTGATCTGATTTCATTAGACTTGAGAAATCAACTTGAAACACTAAATTTCATTCAAGTGGAAAATAACTAAAAATATGCGACGCTGCAGAATATTTCGTATAAAGTAGAACTTGGGTTGTCTCGTTCGCTCAAGCTTAAATGCGCATGATCAGTCCAACTGGAACTAGCGCTATGAATAAGTACTAGGGCTTGGTCTACTTAGGGGGAATGACTGGGAGGGAAGTTGACCAAGAGAGCGCCAAATGGTTCCTCAGTTCGGCCAACTGTTGGCAGAACATCATTTAGCAAATGTCAAGTCGAGCTTTGCAAATTGCTAAAGAGTTGAAAGAAGTGAGCAAATATCTGGAAAGTGGTACCTTTTAGCTAGTTTCTCACTCAGTTGCTCACACGGCGTACTCACGTACATTTAGATATGCCCCTAATCAACCCCAAATACGTACTGCCGCATGAAGCTGCCTATTTTGTGCAGTCACATTTCCAGAACAGATCTCTCAACTCCTTCTTCATTGGAGTGCAAGGTTCAGAACTGGAGAACGCTGATGTTTCATGGCCGCTGTAGCACTTCAGCCTGGTTTCAGACTGCAATAGGTTTTTTGAAAAGCGGAGGAAATGGGCGATTTCCTGTTCCTCGTCAAGAATGAAGTAGAAAGTGTTCTAGCCTGGAATTTCGGAATATTTGATGTCCTATTTGTTGTTCCTTGGCATCCCACCCTTGCTCTCTCATACATCCTGGTCCACTCTGTTGACAGCTGTTGAGCTTGTGCGTCAGAACTGTAAGCGATGATAAGGCAGGATACCCATAGTGGTTTAACGTGCTCAGTAAACCCCTAACCTCAAATTTAAGCCATTTAGAAATCATTCAGTTTTGGTGAGGCATACGGTACAAAGTAAAGGTTTCCGTGCGGCTTGAATGAAGTGCTTGGTAAGGATAGCCTATGATAGGATGACAAAGGGAGAGATGTCGGATTCTGACGTGACGCCGCTTAGCTTCTTGTTGACTCTCAGAAAATGGAGCACACAAATAACATATGGACTAATTACATCGTAAATTATGCATTTGAATTGAATCGAGAAATAGCTGCAACTTTAGGTAGTCCAGTTTTATCTGAGGAAGTTTATTTTATTCCTAAAAGGGAGTTAAATTTATATCGTACTATTAGGAAGCGTGATACTGAAAAAGAGACTCAAATCAAAACCTTTAACAGAATTACATGGTTCCCATCGGGAATGCGAAACAACAGCAGCTTTGCTGTGCGTGCCTGAGGAGACTGATGCTTTCAAACACCGCTGCCGCCAAGAATTTACGCTCTCGACAAGCGAAATCAATCAATTTTTCGTTAAATAGTAATTTCTTAGCAGAAATGCGTTTAACAAAACGCGGGACATCGTACGTTTGTACGGATTTCCTCCCTTAGGGCACCATTATGAATAAAATCCTATACTCAAACGGCTGATTTCAAAGGAGCCGATGAAGTCCCACGTTCTGTATATTTCGCATTAAGATGTGGACGGAGACATAATGAAATTAAAGAATTAGTCGTTTACTCAAAATAACGTTTATTTAGACTCAACAAATGAACGTAAACGATGACTGGTTTCTTATTTTATTTCTGTCCTTAGTGTTCAAAGTTTGAACAACAATGCTCCCACCCCCACCGATTGCCACTAACCTCTTTAGTTGATAAACGTCGACGATATCACTACGGGCAGAAACAAAACGTCACGCAAAATACACAAAATTAACGTCGAGACATTGGTTTCTTCGGAGGGAGTTAGTAATCTCGAACAGTTTCGCAATGTGACCATCTGATGGCGGACAGTAGCTCTCCCAAATAGCGTTAAGTGTGTTCAGCGGCAGCATTGGTGACTGTGTCATGGCGGTCGTGTCTAGAGCTGAGTAACGTGTACGAAGCGACGTCAGAAGACTAACGTCTGAAGAATTAAATCCTCTTTCATAAATAACAAATAATACGACGGAATTGATTTCGGTTTGTATAACAGAATAACCCTACGACTGTGAAATGAAGCTCCTTGGACGCTTGTGAACGATAAGAACAGTAGCATTACGTGTTGCAAGTCTACTGTATCAACCTGTTATTGTAAACCATACACAATGATCATTATACGCCATAACTACTCTGCATAACCCAAAGTGCCTATTGATGAAGCGTCTAGACCTTGACCATTTCACCCCAAGAAAATAGCGATTTTCTCATCAACATCAGGAACTTGAGAATGATGTATCGGTCACATCGAACCAAATTCGTGTTCGACTATGGCCTTTGTTTCTTTAACTGTGTGTGAGCAACTGAAGAGTTGATCCAAGGAACAAAATGTTACCAACTCCCTCAGTACGATATTCACTCATGTTCGGGCAGATCTTTAGGGGTGAAACGGTCGACGTGTGCACGCCCGAGTTTTTTACTTTTCAGATTCTTTCTGCATTCTCAGTGCTCTCTGGTCTCAACTCCTTCGTTGTTAGTAATAGTGACGATTGGCTTTCTGGACGCTCGATCGAACGTTTTAACTGTCCTTGTCTTTACAAACTGCTTCTAATTTCACTTGTTTCATGTTGGCTTTGAAGGCAAAAGAAAGCCTTGAACCTTGTAATGTTACATGAGAGGGAGTCAGTCCAAAGGGGGATTTGGTAGCTTATTAATTTCGCAGTCAAATCAAGTCAACTCTCGCAATTTCTTCAGACAGCAGTCAACAATCACTATTTTTGTAGTTTCAACACTGAAAATAATTAGGTCTCGCTAGCTAAGCAGGACTCCTCTGTTTTATCACACCATATAAACATTGACAACTGTAATCGACGTAAAGCCTACATGGCAATTGCGTCCGTCAGTTGTCGCCATGTTTACCCTGGTTTGGGAGTAAATTAAGTGACAGAACTAACAAATATCGCACCTATTGCCTGCCTAGGTCAGGACTGTAAAAAGCGACAACGCAATGAGGTGCAGAAGTTTGTAAATTCTCTGTCATTTGACAGACTATCGCTGCGCAACCACGACCTCTGAGTGGCCCGCATGAAACTCTTATTCTCGTGCAAATAGTGGAGTTCATCTGCCCCTTACACTCCTAGTTCAAGCCTCCCTGACGGCTCAATCGATTAGTCACTGTTCCATATAATGGCTGACTGAAGTCTAGAGAACGTCGGTTTGAGACTTGAGACTCGGTTTGGAGTGGAGCTCGATTGAATGTTTACAATAACTCTTCACCCGATGACGACGATGATACCCGCAAAAGCTTTCGTACAAGCAACACAAATCCCTCAATGCGACTTGCTCTCGTAACATATTTATTCTGCACGTAAGTGAAACATATCAGATTTTTCGTTCTTATGGTTTAAAAGAGAAAGTGGGGGGAAGAATGCTAGTCATTTACAGATATTCCTAGCCAACCCATTTGTTCCCCTGATTCTTTGTTCCAACGTTTAGCGCTGTTATGAAAAATATATGAAAAAAGATGAATGAATTTCGAAGATAAATAAAAATATAAAATAATTGAAACGACTTTCATCTTATTCCTCTTCACCTCTGTTATATTACTTAATGAACTATACAGCACTGGCATGTGAAGTTCGGAGCGCATCACCTTCAGCTAAGAACTCCAGGTTTGTGCAGGAAACCTGCAAAGGTAAATTTTTTTGTGAACTACTGGTGAAATCCTCCGCAGATGGGCGACACTGGGTTGAGTGTACATGATGGATGCCCATGGTGAGCGTAAAGCTGACTGCACTTGCTACAGTGAGGAGTGTACCTGAACAGTGGGAAGAAGAAAGGATAAGAAATAAAATGTTGCAGTCATGTACCAGTTTACAGTTACAAAGTTCAAGTAGTCTCAATGAGTCTGATTGAAAATAGCATGTGGTCATCGACCTCTGCTGAATAGACCTTCTCCTTGATTTATTGTGCCTAACACTCTCTCTCTCTCTCTCTCTCTCTCTCTCTCGTTCTTTTCTCTCTCTTCATGTGGCATTGTGGGTCTCTAGGTTCTTTGTGCTCGTCTGGCCCAATTCATGAGCTAAAACGTGAGCTCAAGTTAAACTGTGAAAAAATAGAGAGCAAAGAACTTGTAAGGAGGACAGGACGCGAACGAAACACGAAGCGGCCAACATTTGAGGGCTGTTGAGGTAGGGGGGGTCTAAAAGTATGAGTGGTGGGTGTGTGAGGGTGGGAAGGGATAAGAAGATGCGACAATGGATAATTCTTGGTTCTGCTCGAGTGGTTTGCTTCGTACTTTCGTACTCGGAGTACCAATCGACCTGCAGACGGGAGTACCCCAACGGTCTATCCTCAGCGCTACTCTTCATGCTGGTATAAACACGGTGTCCAAGGTTTTTATGAAGAGCAGATGCAGGTAGTGCGCAGACGACCTTCAGGTTTATCTGGGTCTCGCGAGTCGTCGAGCTGGTGGAAACGTAGAATCGAGAGATCGAGGCACTGACACGCTGGTGTGGCAGTCATTGGGCGCCAGTTAACCCCCCGGAATGCAAAGCACACTAGGTCTGGTGTGGGTACACTAGACTTCCCTCAGGATCAACCTAAAACAGATCCCTACAGTCTGAATAAACAACCAGAACCTGTCATACGATACCGCACTCAGGAATCACAATGACCCACACACTTTCCTGGTGGCCGTAGGTATATAAAGGCAATGGGGAATATTTTTGGGTCATTTACCCGTTCCGACGACTAGTTATAGTTTTTCCGTACTACGTGAGGCTCAGGTATGGATTGGCAGCGTTGTGTGACCTCCAAGGCGAGAAGCTGGTAGCGCTTCAGAGAGCACAGAACGCTCTAGTACGATTTGTGGACAGATTAAAGTTGGATGAGCACGTTACACCGAGCATAAAATCACATACGCCGTCACTCGGCTCCTATTTAAGAGCTTGAAATTCAAAAACCCTCCCAAAATTGCCGAAAACTCACATTTCTTCACACAATCCACCACCATGTGACCCGATATGGCCTATTCAAATGCTCCGCCGTGAAACCGCAATCTTTAAGTCTTTTACCGCCCCCACTGTACGCATTTTTAATGACAACCCGGATCTCTTTGACATCTCCGTGAGCGTTGTGTCGTTCAAAAACTCTTGCAAAGACGCGCTCTTAGAGGAACGTGACGTATACACAAGATTTGTTCATTTACGACGCACACTATACTCTACCAGGGATGAGTCTTATGGCCCTAAACCTCCCAGATATTTAAATAAAACGCATCTATCAGTCATTCCCTCTTTTCTCTCTTTTAGATGCACAACTAGCACTTGTAATTGTTGAGACATAAATTTTGTGAATTCATTCAACTTCTGTCGCTTGGGGGCGCGGACGTGGCACAAGTATTTTGGCTGCACTCGTAACTACATCTCTTCATGTTCGCACTTTGCATCAACCCCGTTTTCAATTTCCGATTTATAAAGTCTCAATGCGTCCAGTTCAGGTAAATTCGAAAGACTAGAAAAAGTGCAGCGCTGATAGGTGAGCGTTGACTAGACTATAGTGATATTTCATGTCTATAAAATACTGTCGCTTGGAATCGTTTAAATTAATACACGTTTTCCTTCCACATTCAGCACTTCACTCTGGTCAAAGTTGTCATTCCCCTCCATTTTGAGCTTTTGAATTGCCTTTCTTGTGCCCGCACTCATTTAAAACAAAAAACTAGAATCCCTGCTTGATTTACAGGGTAGGAGATTTTTTGCGGTAGAATTGGTTAAGTTCCGTTAGTGCCCGTTGGATCCTCTTAAATGGGCACGATGAACCGATGAGGACGACGCCGTATTATCCTCATAGTCAACGTACTCAAAGGATGGCTCCTAATTATTCAAGCCATAAGCCAGTACTGGAATAACATCAGTCTGTCATGGGCTTTTCATGTGTACAAAAATCCGGTACGACGTATCACACAACTTTTTCAACCCCTCGCGCATTCAGCGATTTTTGTCGATACAGCATCTAATAAAGTTTGTATTTCAGTCTGTTCATACGTGTTACATAGTTCTACAAAGAGATTGGTGGTGCTTGAAGTTTCGGAATTTATTGGGTTGCCTCCAATTTTGTCACCACTTTCGTTATGTGACCGTTGCCCAGGTATTTTATCGACGTTTAGAAGGACACGCGCTAAAGTGGAGGTATTTGGAAGTTGTCCCGGTCATCGCCGTGTATTGTTAACAACATTCGTCCATCAGGCAAGGGTCGCGTGAGTTAAGTGCAAGGCGTGCTGCTGGTGGGTGGATTGCATCCTTAGGAGCTTAATGAAGAATCCTGATCAATCGTCATGCACAGGACGAACAATTCAAAGGTACCAACCATACATGTTACCAACGGTTAGGGTTATTCGCATAGAAAAGTATGTATCGCATGGAGTTACTGTCGTTTAAGATTGATGCAATCATAGAATACCAATAAAAGAGTACAAACTGTAATGAAAATAATGGAGTACTCATATGAAATGAATAAACAGTCATTTACAAAATAAATACAATAATAATAAACTATACTGGTTTTTCTTTTCTTAGCTTTACGAAGTAGATAGGAAAGTTGTTCAAGCGGCTGAAAACAAAGTTGAGTTCTCTCCAGACGTTTCTGGGACTTCTCGGAAAAACACCATTCGGGGAAATGGTATGCGTGTGTGTGTGGCTGAGTGGAAGTTGGCCAGACCTTGCAGTCTCAGATTCTTTGTCCCTTTTGAGGAGTGAGAATCTGAGGCTTGCATCACAGGCGAGTAGAGTGGAAGGTCATGAGAATTCTCCCTGCATAGTTTGACAAGGAGGGCTGTTTCTAGTTGGTGTTTCTGTGTTATCTGCGCTGCAATTCCCCAAGTGTTGAGAACCCGACCAGTGTGAGGGCGCGGAACCGAACGGAGATTTCACGAATCTGCCCCATGTATGTGGTCGTAGGGCAGCTAAAAGGATGAGGCAGATGGAGTACCAGCTGGTCCAGAAGTTGTCGGGGGGGGGGGTATCTGGGTAGGGTCACGGCTGAGGGGCTGAAGGGGGCAGGACATGGGAAAGTTCAGCCTGCTCTTCAGGAGCTTGTGGTGTTTTGTGAGCCTCTCAGGAATGCTCTCAGCCACATCCCCGAAGAGTGTGTGGCGTCCACTGCTTCCCCTAGGGAATCTTCAGTCAGCATTATGTGTTCCCCAGTCTTCGAGGTTAGGGGCAGCCACCTGCCAACACGCTAGTTCACTTGGGGAGCTCTCTGTTGAAACCACAACCTCCACGAATCCAACACCTTGGTTCCACCAAAGGATCAAAATGGATTGCTTGCTCCTGTGCCGCCAAGTGGCGTTTTCCCTGCACCTACGCTTCTTTCACGCAGGGATATCTATTGGGCTTTCCCCTGTCCACTGCATGGGAAAAGGAGTTAGGATGCACGGGACTCCAACTGCCATCCCTTTCAGCCAGGTATCTGTGTCCAGCGGGTAGGCGTTCGCGCTGGTTAGCAACTCCAGCCATTCCCTGGTCCAACCTGCACTAGGATTTTCTTACGGACTCCGTTTCCCTGGCCTGACGAGACTTAAAATAAAATTACTCTCACCACGCCTCCAGCAGGCACCTCGTGGTGGTGAGGCTGGTCTTGAGCATGGAGATTCCAAATCTACAACGTCCGTCTGCAATCGACTACTGTCCGGGCCATATTTTGCCCTTAACATGGTCTAAACAAACCATTCTTTCGTAGAAAAATCCATTTGGTATTTAGTTGTGCCCACGTGCTCGGTAATCCGATTATCCGAAATCCACGGTTGGTATGGGCAAACAAAGGTTTAAAAATGTGGCAGTTTCGTTGCGTATATGTCGTATAGTTTCCTAGGTACTTTTTGGTGCTGAGTCAAATAGGACGAGTCTCAGAGGTGAAGGACTGGAATACTTCTGGATGGGAAGCAGTGAAGGAGCAATAAACGGGAACTCGGGGACACTAATGATGATCTCGTTTTCATTTCTCGCACTGCCTCCTGCTTCAATCCAACCACCCGCCAACTCGACTCGTCACGTCGTGCCAATTGCCTACAAACGCCTGGAATATGTAATATTTATAGTTCAGTCATGTTTATAGTTACAGTTTATAGTTAGTTATAATGTTCACAGTAATATTTATAGTTCAGTCAGGTCATGTTTCGTATCGTTCACTGGTGTGTTTCGCCCCATGTAGGCGCCCCATGTATGTGCCCTACAAACATGCTCGTTTGTATCTGAGTGGTCGTTTTAGGGACTGATGGTATACCAGGAATACGTTCTTAATATTAGAGATAGATTGAGTAGGATAGGTCTCAATTATCCTGTGAAAGTGAGGAGGAGTTGAAAGAAACTCTCCATGTATTCGCAGGCCCTAGTTGAAGGCACTCTGTGACAAAGTTTTAAACAAATGCGTTTGGCTTCACGGTCCTATACCTACATTTGCCTAACCTTCACCGAAATACTCGTACATAACAAAAGGCAGGTACTGATAAGTAGAAGATAAATTGGCAGTTTTTGATTAAAAAAATCCTCCCATTCCTCGTTCACAAGAAAACAAATTGCTCATTACTTTTGTCGCTTCAGTCTTCTCCTCCCACGCGGCGAAATTAGTACTTTTTCGATTCAGTAAGCCGCAAAACGTAAGGACACGACGAAAAAAACTTATTTTAATGACCCTTAATTAATGGTCAATGAAATAAACGCCTTAGGTAGCTCATCTTATTAGTTCAAGAGTTCAGAAAGCAGGAAAAAACGTAGCTCTGGAAGTGTCTTTCTTCGATGGAGACAAGAGCAAGACGCGAATGAAACAACATGAGCCAGTCAGTCTGCTCAATCGTCTCGCCAACACTTCTCGGAAATAAAATCATTGTATCAGTGCAGACATTAGAAGCTTTGGTCGGAATGAAGTCTCAGAGCTAATATTCGAAATGTTAATTCGTTTCCTGTGTTTGAGTATGCTCTGGGCCTGCCGTTGTAACCCCGCACAGCTAACCAACTTCAATAACTAATACCGTGGTGGGGGTGAGAAATGGTGAAGTTAGATTTGAATAACCGGAGCCAACTAGAAGGGCGACACAAAAATAAATAAATGATTTGGTACTTTTATAAATCCAACTCTGAATCACGAGTGGCAAACGTCGAGAGAGAGCGCAAAATCGATCAAACCCGCTCCGACGTCTTCCCTGATGGATGGTCGGCAGTCGCTGTCCAACGCGTCCAATGGTTGGTGAGATTCCGAACGAGAGGAGATGAACGGCGTATAAGATGTTGTAAACTATGCAAGCAAAACGGTTAAATTAAGTTCGGTGAACAAAAAAGACAAACGGTACATCCGAGGTCGCAGAAAAGAAAGTTGATGATGGAATGGGTAGAAACAATAATAAAGATGGAAGCATAACTGTAGATAACTGATAACGGAAAAGTAAATATAAGTAGCGATATCGGGAAAGTGTGGGGTGGTGGATGTAAAAAGGGAAGGAGTGATGTGAAGTGATGGTCTGGTACGGGTGCATGCAAAATCGGAGTTCCTAACATCCTGTGACGAATAATTGGTTCCTCTGAGTACATATTTACATTGGTTTGGAGAGTCAATTAACATGAAAGTATTTGGGAATCTAGTTGTGTGAAAAGTGTACTTCTCTTGCTTGTAGTATGTCCTGAAATAACAATAATAATAATAATAATAATAATAATAATAATAATAATAATAATAATAATAATAATAATAATACATGAATGGGAGAGAAGGTTCAAGGGGGAACTATACTGCCCTCACATATTGGTGGGGGGAGAGAAACTGAGGTGAAATGGGACTGCCAACTGCTCTCGTCGAGATTGGCATATTGTGAGAAAGATTGACGTCCATCCAAATATCATCCACACCCCTTCACCTTATCGACGCCTGACAGTGGCCTTCCAGTCCCTCTTCCACGGTCCTAGTCCTCAAGTCCTACCTGTCGCAACGATCTTTTCTACTTGTCGGCCGGAGGGATGTCCTGTTCCCATAATAACGTTCCTAGTGTCCGTCCTACGTGACAGAAAACGCTCGACATTTGGCCTTTTGTCCTTCGAATTCTTCGCCCCTAAGTCGGTCGCTACTTGCGACAAATAGGCAACGAACTGTCGGCCAGTTGCGCTAATTGACGTCATTTGCTTCATAATTGCGTATTCCTATTAAAAAGAACCGGATATTTCCGAGCAAACAAACAAAAGGCCTTCATTCACTGAGACGCTGCCAGATGTCGAAGATCCTTTCTCCTCTCCCAAGTCTGTTTCACGTTGGAAAAGGCGTTGTTTTTCTCCCTCGGGCCGAGTCAGTGGTCGCGTTCCAATCCTTTCGCACGCAACCAGAACAGATTCTTAGAGCCCTGAAAAGGCGGTTATAGTTTATTCCCGACATATGGCATCAACTTGTGAGTCCAACGGCTCGAAAATCAAGGAACCGTCCTACTTCACGAGAGGCCTTTCGCAGTCCAAACATATGGCGACGAATACAAAGTCCGAAGCCGAGGTAAAGCGCATCATTGGATGGTAACCCATTTTACTTTTCACGCCCCAAAAGATAAAAAGGTGAGTTTTCTTCGGATCATTACGTTTGGAAGTCACCTATATAAGAAAACCTTTGTGCGCGCGTAGTCAGATTTGCGTGGGAACGGAAGCACTGAGTGTTATATGAGCCACAACATTATGAGGACATGAAATTTGCCGAAACTTGAAAGTTGTTCTCAAATCGATTTGTTCAAACTCACGGAGCATTTTCAGGTAACTAGTGTCAGTATTTTGTTCTCCAAAAGCATTGTGTTCTGCTCGTGAACTTTAACGACCGAAAGAGCACTTTGGTTCTGCACAAAGGAAGCAGATATTTGATATCATTGTTATTTAAGGTGTTAGCGAAGGTGACGTGTCTTTGACAAGCATCATGGCGGTTTTCATGATGATACTACGCGATGTAACGGTGTTCGAATTGACATATCGAAAGACACGGTTTCCTGAACTTAACTTATGAATTCCGACGGGTTAGTGGAGGGCTCTTTGATGTTTTTGGTTACGTTTGATATTCATATTTATACTAGTTTGTTGAAAGCCAATAGTGTTACAACAAACTGCTCTGCTTGGTATTCTTACGTAAGATTGAACAACAAGACAACTTTATACCTCATGTATTACCAGTTTCGATATTTTGGATACAGCAACGTAGTGCAACTATGTTCTGTAATGGCGTTATTGCTCTTGAGCCGTAGTGTCAACCTTGCAAGTTCGAGATTTAAAATTATCCCCTTCGAATTTATTTGCTCTATTGGGACGTATAAATGAAGGTTATCGGCGTTCAAATTTCTCTACCTTCGCATCCGAGATGCGATTCAAGCATAATGCACAAATTAGGCTCGGCAAGGTGGAAGAATACCCCAAAAAGTCTTTAAACAGAACGAAGTGGTTTTGTGGTGGGAGGGGGAGAGCTAATTCTCATCGCGTGTGATTCCTTGAACATATGTTCACACGTTAAACACCACTTTACGATTCAAAGGTTTCAGAGCCCGAAAACATCATTTTAACGGCGGTGCTTAGCTACACACAACTTTCCGCAATCCCTTCAAGTTCGAACACCACCTACATATGCGGGCGCTATATCTTCGTTCAACGCATTTTTACAGGAACATTTATGGAGAACAAAATGTAGGGACTAGTTAGCTGAGAATACTCCGTAAGTTTGATCGAAATCGTCAGAGCCATTTTTGAGAAAATTGGAGTACCGATAAATTAATATTGGACAAATCTCCTTTTCTGAGTTAACTTGGCTTACATCTCTGTTCAACATATGTATACAGAAATAATTATGGAGAACGAAATGTGGGTATGGGTGACTAAAAGACACTCTGTAAGATCTATCACATCTAGTGAAGCAGTTACCCTAAAATTTACGGAAATGTTCGAAAAAACGTTATTTTCGACACATTTTGATTTTTATCTCTGTTAATGGACAGTCAGAGGAACATTTATCTAGAACAATTTTGTAGGTATTAACTATTCGAAAACATCTTGAAAGTTTGGTGATAATCGATGAAGGCGTTTTGCCAAAAAGCGTAAAAAACCTATTTTTGCTTCATAGGCCTATATCTCCGTTCACCGTATAGAGAAGAAAAGTTAGGCATTGATTAGTGGAAAATAATTTGAAAGTTGAATAAAAATCGTTAGAGCCGTTTTTGAGAAAAATGCGAAAAACACTTATTTTTGGTACATTTTCGTCCCATTAAAAAATGGCATGCGTCTGTGAACGCGATTGAGAGAAATCCGCAAAACACAATGAGCTCAAATTTGATTCGTAGCCCGCTGATAAAACGCGAGACTCCAAAATAACTTCATGGGTGTAATCAGTTCAAAACAAATTATAGACAACAAACGACGGTAACGGGAAATTTCTACTCGTGCGGAAAGGACGAGAGGAGAACCAATAAATTCACATAAATATGATACGATATGAATCAGTATTTTCCAGTCTCTGACTGTTTTATAACCGTTATTAGACTGACGTTGTAACTTATTGGACTAATAACACGATTTTTTCGGAACAGCCGCGTCAAACGAGCGAGCTTTATGGTGAAAATATTTCACGGTAAGGTTACGTCATTTCTACCTTTCCACATTAGAAAAATCAAACTTAAATCGTTGGATCTGCTTTTAAGAAACAAACGTTGATGTTTCTATCACTACTATAACTATAGTTAGCTTTGGTCCGATTACGCTCATAATACTATTTTGGTAGGCAAAGTACCAAATTTTGACAGATTTGTTTAAACTATTTCCCACCAACCGCATTCACAGACACACGCTCCACTTTTCGACTCGGAACCCCTGGAAATGTTAAGATGTGAAAAAAAAGTACTCCAACTAACCAAAACTCGACAAATTATAACAAAACGGTTTATTATTCTCTTGCACAGGTTAACGCAGTCCCTTATCTCCGAGACCCATCACATTCGATTCAGATTCGAAATATGCTAGTACGAGATACAATAGGTCGAAAAGATGATAGAAAAAATCTCACATTATTCAAAACCCGGGTTTTAAGGGGATTAACAGAAAAATGTGATCCGACGACAAAAATGAGCTGTGAAATCGGGTACTAGCCAGTGTCTGATACCAAATTTAATCACCTGTACAATAAATACCTGGTGCGTTGCAACACACAACTTTCCTTAGCTCTACAACAATTCACTTTGTACATGGCTAATTCTATTTAATCAATTCATTTATCACTCAGTTAATTTGAACTTCGTCAAACAACGCTTTACGGCAGCAGGAAGCGGTAGCGCTTACAGTTCCGGAATTTATTGTGCTGCTCGTACTCATTGCAGGACCATTATTGAGCAATTGGTACACAGATAATTAATGAGGCTGTAAATACGAATTTTTAGAAGAAGGATAGTAATTACTTGTGCAGAGTTATTGGGTAAACACCTTTAGAACTGGTAGTAAGCGAAATGACAGTAGTTGAAGTTCAGGAATTTCTGGAGTAACCCCCATGTATCTCATGAGCGTTTTTAAACACTCACCCTTTAGCTATTGGATTGGACTACAATACCAATTTTTTTCAACATTCAACAAAAATTCCAACGGAGTTTATAAGGAAAAAAAACTGCGCTAAAAACGCTTTTCGTCGAAAATTTTGGTAATTTATTGTGCAGCTCTCGTCATTTTCCCACAAATGGAAATTTTATGGTATAATTGCCATATTGAGAGCTATCAATATAAGAAATTTAATCAAAATCGTTACAGCTGTTTTTGAGAAAAAACTTTGGTGTTTTGATCACTGTGATAACTATAGTTAACTTTCGGTGGATTCTGCCCATACCCTCATTTTTGCGTCCTATGGTAACCTGTAGGCTAGACATCAAGGTTCAGCTGATTTGGTACGGTGGTTTTCTCTAAAAACTGCGCTAAAATCGATTTTGTCGAAAGATTTGGTAATATATTGTGCAGCTCTCGTCATTTTCCCACAAATGGGAATTTTATCGTATAATTGCCATATTGAGAGCTATCAATATAAAAAATTTAATCAAAATCGTTAGAGCCGTTTTTGAGAAAAAAAATATTTGGTGTTTTGATCACTATGATAACTATAGTTAACTTTCGGTGGATTTTGTTCAAACCCTTATTTTGGCGTCCCATGGTGACCCGCGGACGAGATATCAAGTTTGAGCTGATTTAGTACGGTGGTTTTCTCTAAAACTCGTACACACAGACCATTTTCCCAAATAGTGTTTTTCGGACTCAGGAGGGTCTGAAACGTAAAGATCTGAAGAAAACTCAAAATTTTTTTTTCAGCCGTTTACATAACTTTATAGTAAGTTGATAACCAGACGGATTTGTTATTTTCTATTGCTTGACGCAGTCTCCCCCTCCGAGACCCTTCTCATTTGATTCAGCATCGAAAAATACTAGTAAACGATACCAAAGATACGACTTAAACGAAACAACGACAATTGACATTTTCTAGACGAAGCGACGAGTCGAACTAACGGGCGGTTGGAGTAAGACGTGAGGAAACGCGGGAAATGAGCGCAGATCAGGGAGAAACGATGACTTTGTCCTGTTAGTTCCTTCAAGTAGTAGAGCCTGACTATATTTACTATGATTTCACTGTTTTGCAACTAGACGCAGTAATAGACGTCTCAGGCCCGTCCTATTCGACTCAGCAAAAAACGAGCCCAAGAAACTACACAAAACACCACGTAATTGCGAAAAAACTGGTTTTGGCTAATTACTTTCCGCTACCCGAAGGGAAGGAAAGTATAGTAATCGGCCCAAAAAAAAAAATTTGGGTTTTCTTCAGATCTTTACGTTTCAGACCCTACTGAGTCTAAAAAACCTAATTTCGGCGCGTGGTCCGTGTGTATGTGTGTGTGTGTCTGTAGTTCGATTTGCGGGAGAACGGCTGATCCGATTGAGCTGGTTCTTTTTTTGTTTTGTTCGTTCTTTTTTGTAGACACCAAAATAAGGTTATGGACGATTTCGGCCGATGGTAAGGGGGGGGGGGACGAAAATATACCAAAAACTAGGGTTTTTCGCATTTTTCTCGAAAACGGCTCTAACGATTTTGATTAAACTTTCACAACTATCTTCTACTAATCAATACCTAACTTTTCTTCTCGATACATATCTCCATGAAAATACGGTGAACGGAGATATGGGCCCCTGAAGCAAAAATAGGTTTTTTACACTTTTTGGCAAAACGGCTTCAGCGATTTTCACCAAACTCATAGGATGTTTTCAAATAGTTAATACCTACATATTGTTCTCAATAACTGTTCCTGTGACTGTCCATTGAACAGAGATAAAAATCAAAATGTGTCAAAAATAACGTTTTTTCTAACATTTCCGTAAATTTCAGGGTAACTTATCTACCAGATGTGATAAATCCTAATGCAGTGTCTTTTAGTCACCCAAAGCCACATTTCGTTCTCTATAATTATTTCTGTATATATATGTTGAACGGAGATATAAGCCAAGTTAACTCAGAAAAGGAGATTTGTCGAATATTAATTTATCGGTATTCCAATTTTCTCAAAAACGGCTCTGACGATTTCGATCAAACTTACGGAGTACTCTCAGCTAACTAGTCCCTACATTTTGTTCTGTATAAATGTTCCTGTAAAAATGCGTTGAACGAAGATATGGCGCCCACATATGTAGGTGGTGTTCGAACTTAAAGGGGTGGCGGAAAGTAGTGTGTTGCTACGCACCAGATATTTTTATTTATATTTTTGCCCCTTACAACCACGGGCTTCGTACGATCAGACAACTAGATCCCAAACGGAATTTTTGTGAGAAAGAACGAATATTTTATACCACGTTATGTGAAAATGTGGTCTGAACGGGGAACGGCGGGGGTACATTGCAGATTTGGAACCTCCATGCCTTGAAACGCAAAGGAAGGAAGGAATTTTGAAGGACTTGTAAATTAAATTTGTGAACTTACACCTGAACTTTAAAACCAAAGGAAAACATTTCTACAAAAGTTGTTATACGCGTTTTAACTCATTTTCCGATACAGTGGAACTGAAATGGCACGTGAAATAAATATGCAGTGGGGGAATTTTCTAGCTTTTCAAATTTGTGTGTTTGTGGTACATCCCGCGCAACGTCCACGTCTTCGTTCACCTATGTCATAAGTAGAGTTGATGACAGCAGGATATATATCTTCGGATTGAGTTGTGAACAGCCTGATTCAACATAATTTGTCGTAGCTTGGAGCGGCCGGCTTCAAGGTGCACGGCCAGGTTTGAGAGGCCGGCAATTGAGCGTTGGTCTGGTTGCTGGAGTAACAGCCATTCGAAAGGTGTAGGAGCTGCTATCTTTGGCCAGACCGGTCAACTATTGCCCTTCTCAGTTCTTGTCCGCGGTTCCATCTTGAAGTTTGAAATGGTTTACTTCGAGTTTGTACGGCGCTAGAGACGCTTTTCTAATTTCTTCCTCTCCAGAGCGTATCCTCTTCCTACATTTCTCACATACCCCAATTCTAATGCAGTTAATTTCACCCTCGTCTAGTGACGGAGCTTTTCCTCCGCTGGTACAACAATATTTTTCGCTCTTGTTCACTTTATTGGTCCTCTGGGCCGGATACTATGTAATTTCTGAGCAACCAAATCCCAAAACAGATCTAAATGTAATAAGAAAAATTGTTAATATACGTGTTTTCTGGGGGATTGAGACGCACAATAAAGCACTCAGTCATTCTATCTCGTTCTTAATAAATTTAATCAAGACAAAGTTTCAGACAACAAAGTGATTTCAGCTTTGAATCGCTAGTGCACCGTGTGCGACCCAAAGCGCATGAAAAGTATTCTCATCGACCACGAAAAAAGTAAAGTAGTCAATTATCTTCGAGTTGGAGACCTGAATCCAAAATTTCATGTGCGCCGTATCACACAACTTTCCTTGGCTCCACGTAGATTCGCCGGGTTTCATGGCCTTTGCTACTAATTCACTCAGCTCATGGGATCATAATAAAACATCACTTTGCGGAATCTGGAAATACAGGTCTGGATCTCTGAATCTGGATCTCTTACAGGTCTGGAATTTATTGTTCTGCTCGCACTCAAGCCCTGACAGTTATTGAGCAGTTGTTTCGCAGAGAATTGATGAGGCTGTAGAAGCGATTTTTTTAAAGAAGGATAATAATCATTTAGTTATCGAGTAAAAAGTTTTATAAATGGTGGTAACTACGAGTAAAAGGGGCCAGTTGAAATACCGGAATTTCTGGAGTAGTTCCTACATATCATTTGAGCGTTATTGAACACTCATGGTATAGGTACTTGATTGGAATACCATCTCAGTTTTTCTGAAGATCCTACTGCCTTTTGAGAGGAGTTTATAATGAAAAAACTGAGGTGAAAAAGGTTTTCATTGAAACGTTTGGCAATTTATTGTGTTACTCTCGCCATTCTCTTAGGGTTGAAAATGTTATTGTATTGTATCATTTGGAGCTGCTCATACAAGAAATGTAATCAAAATCGCTCGAGCCGTTTTGGAGAAAAACATTTTGGTGTATTGATCGCTATGATAACTATAGTTAGTTTGATCAGATTTTGCTCATAATTATTTCGGGATTCCACGTTGCTCTGCGGGGTACATATCGAGTCTGAGCTGATTTGGTTCAGGGGTTTCCTCTCTATAGCGTTCACGGTCACACACAGACCATTTTCCAATTTTTTTTCGGACTCAGTAGGGTCTAAAACATAAAGATTCGGATAGAACTCAACTTTTTCTTTATCAGCCTTCGTAGATCCCCTCATTTTGATACCTCACCTGTGTGTGTGCGCGCGTTTGTGCTCGACTCACCTCGTACTCGTGCTCGACTCACCTCGTACTCGTGCTCGACTCACCTCGTACTCGTGCTCGTTTATTCCTGTTCAACGTTATTGTCTGAAGGCGCTAGAATACTATTATGATCAATTTTCATTGACAGGAAGGTGGGAGATAAATATCCACCAAACATGAGGGTATTCGCATTATTCTCTAAAACAGGTGGTACCTAACTTCAATCTTCATACATACCCCTGTAAAAATACGGTTATGTACCAACTACTTCGTACGTAATAAAATTATTCGTCGTATGCTATACACGGGGTAAAGAGAACACCGCAATCGCGTTAAAAAACATATCTGGAGCGTAACGTCGCACAACTAACCTGATGATGTGATTCAAGAAGAGAAAGAAGAAGAAATTCAACCAAATAAACACAAGTACGGGAAATGACAGCAGGCTGTGGAGAAACGCCAGTGTCGGAAGAACAGTATAGTTAATTTTTAGATAGGTATTGACTACTTGAGGACACCCTTAGAGTTTTGTGTAAACCACTAAAGCTGTGAATGTGTTTCCCACAACTACAAATATGTCATCAAGTCATTGGCACATTTCTTGGAGGAGCATGTGAAGGGAGAGGCTGTGTCCTCAGTCGGACTGGCAATTAGAATGATCCAAGTGCACCATTAAAAAAATTGAGGTTTTTGGTCCTAATGCTAGAATTTATCAAAAACAGATATAACGGTATCAATCAAATCTACGGGGTACTTTCCGCCAACTAGTCCTCCAAATGGTATCATCTACACAGATGAAAATCAAACTCTGAAGGGCATGGGCTCTGTACGATGAATAAGTGGCTCTGGGAGAAGAGGGACGTACGCTGCCCTGCGTCCCACTCCAACGGGTTTTCAAACAGAAATGTATGCCATCATCGCTGGAGCCGTCATGATGCATGAAAAATGGTATAGGAATAAAACTATCAACGCTATGACTGATAGTGAAGCTGTTTACAGGATTCCTGGGCGTAATGGGATCACTAAAAACCACTCGGTTAGACTCGGTTAGTCTACTCGCCCCATAAGGCCACTTCCCAATTGTGGGGCATTTCCGTCACTAATCAACAGGAATATTAGAGAATGTGCCAGGAGAATGTATCAGACTGTCCGGAACGCCTTCTGATGATGGAGAGATACTCAAGACAGATATGTGTTATGGGAATAGTCCGTCAACCCTTGTTGTGCAGGTGGTGTGGTCTGGCTCAGTGGCGGAGACTTGAGAGGAAGCGAATTTCGCTTGGTACAAATTCTCCGAGGGTAGACGTCTAAGCAGACTCTTGCAGGAAATACCTAACATTCCTTAGAAAGCAAGTAGGGATGGTCCCATAAGACATTAGGACTGGCGCAGTAGGCCTTTAGGCAGGGGTGCTCAATAAGGGACAGTCAGAGTTATAAAAAAAGGCCTAATCCCCTCAGGCATTGCAACGTGAGGCGGCTGTATCCAAAATAGCATTTGAGGAGAGTGGCAGAGTTTAGTGATCGTCAGCGCTAGGCCCACAACCTTCTGCTGCACGAACTCATGGAATCTATGTCATCTACCCTGGTTTCCCGGGTAAATTATGATTCAACTGTGCGTTGAATTTCTCTCTAAATTTTATGTAGATCGAGATACAGAAGTCCGCCAGAACACGTCACACCAGTAAAAAGTCATTCAGAGCTGGTTTCCTTCCACAGACCATCAACGGCACTCAGGGTTCTGACCAAGAACGGGGTATCGTCGTCTCCAATTTCGATTTCTTAATATAGAACAGAAAAGTAGAGGTGATTTCTGCGAGAGTTGTGACACCAGGTCGACGAGCAAATGGGGAACCGAATTTGACTACCATACTCCAATGGAATCCCCGAGATTTATCTTCTCGTAACTCTGAAGACGAGACTCTCCCCCCTGCTGTTCCAATGACCAGTCTTCTACCAAAATTTTAGCGACATTAATTCCAAATTGGAGTGTTTTCGTTCTTAGGTGGCAACATTTTCCTTTGATTTAATTTTTGTAACCAGACATGACTGCGATAATTGCGGTCCTTCGGTCGATGCAAAACGTGGACTTCCATGGTTTCCTCCACAGCCTGCTTAAGCTTATGGTTTTTGCCGAGTATTTTTTGCATGTACTTCTCGAGCATCCACTCCACATCATGTTTTTTTAATTATTAGGAGTTGATGCACCAGATCCTTGTTGTAAAGTGGAGCGCCAAACTGTCTTCGTGGCTTCGGACATTTTTCCAAAATTTGTTTCAGACTAAGCACTGCATGCACAATGGAAACGAGGTGTGCGTGCTGGACAAGTTAGTGAAAGTTTTGAAAAATTGGAGCAAAGTTGGGCAATGAGAAAAGTAATCAGGAGACCTGACAGAGCGATGATGTTTACCAACTAGAGCTCGAGTGTTTCGTGGAGGTTGACGTTAAAAGAGAAGACTGTGTCCTCAGTCAGACTAGCAACTTGAATCGTCGGATTGTCAAAGTACACCGTACAAATACTGAGGTTCTTTGCCCTAATACTAGAATGTTCTCATAAACAGATCATACGGTTTCTATCAAATCTACGAGGTATAGTCTGGCACCGAGGTACCTACGTTTTGCTCTCCACTAACGTTCCCGTAAAAATGCATCGAACGAAGATACAGTGCTCCAGCACATCGCAATTCATCGAACGTACAGCGGTAGAGGAGTGTAAAGTAGTGCATCTCACCAGACATTTTTTGGGGCAGTAGTATTCATACTTTCGACTCGTCCAAACAGGCCTCGAAGGTTGAAACCACTGACGAATGAATGCTGATGTCAGCGGTTAATAAAACCAACAGGAACGTTTGCCACAAGATTTGATGAGCTCCGCCAGTGAAACGGGGATTGTTGCTGAGCTTTGCAGCATCTTCTGAGTGGGGGCCCCCCTGCGGAGAGTCCGTCGAACGTATTACCGAATTATCCCGACAAAACACAAAAGGAGGAGGAGGAGGAGGAGGAGGAGGGGTATCATTTAGTTTGTGTTTCCTGGTCCCCTCGTAAATGTGGCTGGATTAAGTTTCAAGTGCTTCGTCTCCTAATGAAATCAACGCGTCAACGGGGAGCTATTAGTCGGAACAGAACGGCCGCCGCTGAGCCTCGTTCCGGGGGGTCTCTTCCCTCGACCGCGTGCCATCCGTGTCGATCCCGACGACCCCATCGACTCTCATCCCCCTTTCCGTTTATTTAATCTCGTTCATTTCTGACTTTCAATCGCTTCCTTCTGATTTGATATGATTTGCGGTGTCGGGGGTCGTTTCCCCAACGCGTCGGGTAGATCCGCGTCAACATCCAAACTGTCGGCGGTCGTGAGTTGAAGGGCGAAGGGACAGTGGAAACTAACGTGAGAGTTTTGACACAAATTGAAAGGCGACTGTGATGACAAAACGCTACACGGTCACTTTTTTTCTTGTTTTCTGACGTAGGAGGATGGGTCTGCTCCCACGGGCCCCATGAATTTACTCCTGCGTATTGAGTACCAGCCCAGAACCGTTCAGCACATTGCATTAGGTTGGCCCTCACTCCTCTGTGCAATGGCAGCGCTTCTGTCCTGTACTCATCACCCTCACTATAACCTTGCAGTGTGCCGCCATTCCCACATATCCTCCCATACTGCCCTGGAGTTTAGCAGGTTCAGGACTGGTCTTTTCTTCGTGTCTTCATTTTTCAGTTCTGCGAGATACTGGCACCGAATCAGCAAACTATATTCTCCTCTGGCTCAGCACTGCACGGGCGCTGGCCCAGTAATTGAATTCAACATGACGCAAATGAATGCCTCTGGTGTGAGCTGACTGACTGCATCTTCCACCGTTGCCCGGCAGTGCAGGCAATTGTTACGTACTGCATCGACAATGGTTGCATGCCAGTATAATGAAGTACGTCCTGCAGCACCACGATCCGTGAGGAACTGGAATCCCCTTACTTTTGCGGCCACAGGCTCTTCTTGATAAGCACGTCAAGTATTTAGGAGCGAATTGTGTGAGGTGGGGTTTCAGCCAACACCCCCAGTCCCTGAAAGGCACGACCAACGCAAGGTTTGCCTCACTCCGAGCAATTACTACGGCCACTTGAGGGGCGTGTTACCATGACACTATCCTCATGTACAAGGCCACCTATCTTGGAGTGATTGGCTACTACCCCGTTGTCTGGGGTAGCAAACTAAGAGGTAATCAAAAGAGAGTATTGGCCCAATCCCAGAGAGCTGCGCTACTGTGGGATCACCAAGGCCTACAAGACTGTATCAACAGAAGCACTCCGGGTGATCACTGGTTAGTTACTGGTAAACTTGGCCGTCGAGTGCATGGTTTTAAGTGGAGAGTGGAACGGAAGCTTCCCCCGCTTCGTGCTGAACTCCGTGCACATCTCACCACAATACGGTAACCTGCTGCCATCGACGAAAGGGCTTTAGTGAAATTCCCCCAACATTCGGGAGCGTCTTGGAAGAAGCTGGGTTGAGCCAGACCACAGGATGAGCCAGTTCCATACGGGACATGCCGACTTCTCAAAGACATGCACATCTTGCGCCTCCAGTGCGGAGAAAACAAGAAACCACGTGCTTTTCCACTGTAGATTCTACAAATAGTGAACGACGGTTGTTGGGAGGGCAGACGAATTTAGCAGCATTGGCTGCTACAAAGCAATAATGGGACTTGAACACCATGGAACCTGTCATTTTCAATTTCAGTATGAGCAGCCAGTTTTCATGGGCCCCGGCCACCGTAGAGCATGGTCACTTATCAATGTGCCGGTAACGCAACAATATGAGAGAGAGAGAGAGAGAGAGAGAGAGAGAGAGAGAGAGAGAGAGAGAGAGAGAGAGAGAGAGAGAGAGGAGAGAGAGAGAGAGAGAGAGAGAGAGAGGAGAGAGAGAGAGAGAGAGAGAGAGAGAGAGAGAGAGAGAGAGAGAGAGAGAGAGAGAGAGAGAGAATGAATGAATGAATGAATGAATGAAAACGTCTTTATGGCCATTCTTCCACCTAACCAGAAATATTGTGTACATATAAATTTTTTGTTTGATTCAGGCGCCGTTGGTGGCAAGCTTACATTTCGCAATAAACTAAAATAAAACATCTTCTCTTCAAAAAAAATAACGACCGACAAAAATAACACCTTTTTTTTTTTAATTTTAATTTATTTTTTCTCCTTTTCCTTCTATTGCTCCTGTTGAATTAATTATTAGGATGGATTTAAGGCTGTTAATGCTAGTACCGGGAAAGTAACCATTGTTTCACATGCTTTTTGAAAGTAGGGTAAGTCTTTAACTGTTTTATTTCAGAGGGAAGTCCATTGTATAAATTGATACTTTGCATTAGGAAAGACTGGTGGTAGGCAGTGGTGTGACACACTGGCAGCCGGTAGTTAAACAACTTGTATCTAGTTCCTAGCTGATGAATTTGGGAAAACGTATTAAACTGCTGTGCCAGATATGTAGGTTTACTCGAGGAAATTACTTTGAACATTAACCCAAGAAGAGAATATTGCATTATATCGTTCATTTTCAATATTTGCAATCGCTGAAACTTATCGTGAATCCTGTCATCATACTTTAAATTTAAAATATATCGAATGCAGCTATTCAGAGCTCTCTGCATCTTGAGTCTACATCCAGAATTAAGGTCACAGGTGACTGCTGCGCTGTACATAAAATAAGGCAGGATCAGAGCTTTGAAGAGCGTAGTTTTGACGGAAACAGATTTGGAGAACAGCAGGTTTCTACAGGCATAGAGCAGCGAATGCACTTTCCCAGCCGTTCTATCGCTCTGCGCATTCCAGGAAAGATCATTCTCTAGGACAACCCCAAGGCATGTGGTCCGCGTAACATAGTCAACCTGCACATCATTTATCCTCAAAGTAGGCACATCGCAAAGCGATACACTGGCAAGCAGCCTCGCATGTCCCATAACCATGGCACAGCATTTTTTCGGATTCAGCACCAGCCCGTGTTTACTGAACCACTCAGCCAAGTGGCACAGGTCCCTGTTCACAGTACCGACGGCAACTACGAGCTCATCACGTCCACACGTGAGATATACATTAAGGTCATCAGCGTACATACTTCTACTACAGGCTGACATGGAATCCGACAGTCGATTAATGTACAGCGCAAAGAGTAAAGCTGAAAACGTTGTGCCCTGCGGCGTTCCTCTCTCCAGCTCCACCCATTGTGACAAATCCCCACCGCCCCACTTCACCGCCTGAGAGAGAGAGAGAGAGACTGTTTGACTGTTTGACTGTTCATTTATTAATCTGCGCATACATTAGGGCCATTTGGCCCTCTCTACCACGATGGCAGAAAACAAAATTACAAAAATAATCAAAAATAATTCTATTAGAGAGAGAGTGAGAGAGAGAGAGAGAAGAGAGAGAGAGAAGAGAGAGAGAGAGGAAGAGAGAGAGAGAGAGAGAGAGAGAGAGAGAGAGAGGAGAGAGAGAGAGAGAAGAGAGAGAGAGAGAGAGAGAGAGAGAGAGAGAGAGAGAGAGAGAGAGAGAGAGAGAGAGAGAGAGAGAGAGAGAGAGAGAGAGAGAGAGAGTTAACAGTCGTAGTGTTAACATTCGAACAAAATATAAAGGCTATCAAACAACATAATAGTCAACGTTGGTTGTATGTGCTTACCCAAAAACTCTCTCCGCGCATAAACTTTCATTAAGTTCATTCATTCATTATTACAGTCACACCAAAATAAATTACGTACACACAGAAACTCCAGCCATACGATCATAAATTACATGCACACCGATCTGAAAACGGAACAAGCAAACAGTGAGAAGGGCAAGTACTTGTACATTCCTTCCCTTCTCCAACGATACACTACACACAAAACCGCTTCCACACTCCGCGTGACAAAGAATGAAAGTTAGGCGGCAGTGAGGATCTCGAGTTGGCCTAATATTCCTGGGAGAGGAATTAAATTAATGAAGTGAAGGAATTGAGGTGAGAGAGAAGTGAAGTGTATTGTACTCCAAAACACTCGTCAGATTGACAAAAACACTATTGATAAACCTACTGGAGGACTGAGAAATGCGTTAACCTTATGAGATGAGGCTCTGAGAAATACGTGATTTCTGGAAAATACTATTATCTTCGTGTAAGTCATGTAATTGAAATGTGAGAAGAAAACCGAAATGGCAAGGTAGCAGAAAAATAGACGAAAAAACCCTGCAAATTACATTACACAACGGTTTATTATTCGGATAAACAGCTTGACCTAGCATTAATGCTCCGAGACCCATCCCGTTCGATTCAGCATCGAAAAATATCAAAATGAAACCCAAAAAAAGGTCGAAAAGAACTGAATCGTAATATTAAAATAAAAAAATAAAAAATAAAGTATTTACAAAAAACTGAATTTTAATATGAAAACATGCACGTTAAATACTAATATCAAAATGTAACCAAAAATCTATGAAAAAAAACCAAAATGAGAATGAAACGAAAGAATCTAAAAAAATTGAATCGTATTAAAACCAAAAAAATGAAACGAACGAACTATTAAATAAATAAACCAAAAATAAACGAATAATGAAAATTTCAATCGAAGATAACAGATATTTTGCTAATGGAAATAGTTGAGACGGAGCGGAACAGTCATTCGTGGAGGGGAAGACGAGAACAAGGCAATCGGACGATAAAGAGACAAATCGTAGTGCCAAAGGTTATATACGAAACACGAGCGCATCCTAGAGAAAGCAAAAAAAAAAAGAGCCCAACCCATTGGGAATCGAGTGGGTGGCCGAGCGGGCGGCCAAGCGGGCGGCGATTGAGTTTGACGTGACAGGAGGGAGGTAGGGAGGGAGTACTAACGACGAAACGTTGACTTCCGCTGTAGTTCCCGCGTTGTACTGCGTTTCGTTAATTTTTTGAACCATTTTTTGCCCATAACAACCATGGGCTTTGTCTGATCGGATTGCCGAGATGGCGTTCACAAAGAGATACCAAATGGGATTTTTGTGCGAAAGAACGAATTTTTTAGACCACGTTAAAGGCACAAAACGGCCGGGACGGCGGATGGGGGACGGACATTGCTAATTTGGAATCTCCAAGTCTTGAAACGTAAAGTATCAAATTTTGAGGGGGCCGAAAACATTGGGTTATTATTCAGAATGAATAATAAACCAAAAGAAGATAAAACTCTGGTGCGACGCATTTAACAACTTTAATCAGCCCCAAGTATACCCTCGCTACTAGTCCAATAACTTTTCACTCAATTCATAGGAACTTTACAAAATTTAACTTAACGTTCTACGTAGAAACCTTTAGCATCCTGGAATTCGTTGAGCTGCTGCTGCGGACTTCATTTCAATTGATGATACTGTAAACGTGATTTTTCTGGCAAGGTTCGAGTAAACAGTTTTGGAATTATATGGGAAATACTGAGGAATAATGTTGGTCCACGCAACAACGTTAGTTTAAATTGCGGAATTCCTGCGTTGCTCCTGATTATCTAATGACTATTTTTTAACTTCCATCGTACATCTAGTTTATTGGACCAACACGATTTGTTTAGAGCTCTGGTGTCGTATAAGCGAGACTTATAAAGAAAAACGTGCACTAGAATCAATTTTCTTAGAAACATTTATTAATTTATTGCGCTGCTCTCGTCATTTCCCAGCCGATCGACAGATGACTCGACTTCTCTTCCTACTTCTACTGCCCTACGCTGTATGCTGTCGCTCAAGCCCAACGCCTCATGCTCCTAATCACTCCAGCCACTCACTACCTGATCGCTCCGTGCCCCACAACCAGCTGCCTGCCCAACCGCCAGATGACCCACGGTCACTCGCTCACAGGGGGATCTTGCAACTGCGCCGAAACCTAGCACAACTGCACTTCATAGCAACTGCGCCGGAGGTAGAGACAATAGCAAGTGCACCGTCATACTTTACGGTTTCTATTTCCACTTTATACACTCAAAATTTTATTACGTTGACACAGTTTTTTTGTCACTTTTTTTCATAATGTCTGGCCTCTGTTTGGAGGAATGATTTTCCATCAATCTTTCCTTCTCAATATTCAATTATTAGTTGCTGAATCATTTTCTTCTGTTTTTTGAACGCCCCTGTGTCCGGCTTGGGCACATTCGAGCCATTCATTATGAGGAAGGTGTCCGTTTGCATTCGTTTCAAGGCATTGAGAAACACGAAAATGTTAGGATGAGGATGGGAAAACTGGCCATTGGATTGTTCACCAACGGGCTCGTGGTTGTGGATATCCTCCTTTTTCACAATGTTTTTGTTGTCATGAACGTACAATTTCGCGCAGAAAGACCGCTTACAACACCTCCACTTAACCGTGTCGAGTATCTGAACATAATCACTTTTGCGAAATTTATACCCGTCGAGAACTAGAAGGGGATTTCCGCGCTGAGACTGAATGAATTCCAGAGACATTGCAACACGTAACAACTGAACCTATGACACTACCGTGCCAATCACGAGGATATCGGGCCATCGCATTCACCGATAAGAAAAGAGCGGCGCAAATGCTAGAGTCCGTTTGGAGCGAGGAAAAATAAACAAGCGCAGTTGCTATAGACACCTCTTCCGGTCAACGCTGGTCGGCGCGGCTGCCATACGCCCGCTCACAGATGAGACGAGGACCTCCCTTGGGAAGACGCCTAGCCACCCCTGATACCATGTGATCATGAGGGCATAATCTTTCTGCGAATGGGGAGGGGAGGTGATGTTACGGGCACGATTGGATTAAGCAGTGACCAGGAATAAGGCGCCGTTCCTTCGAGACAGAGGCGTTCTTTCAAGGCAGTGCATTTCCGATAATGAGCTAGAAGACGACGAAGTTGGCCAAAGAATAGAGGGAGGGAGCTGTGTGGCCGCAATTGAAGAAGTTACGGATCTACGATTGTGAGCAACGCGACGAGAAAATCGGTCTACTTCTCCTACGTTCTTCGCTGTATCCATCTTCTGTGGGGTTTATACTAACGTGGTGGAACGGACCTGCAATATACTATTTATTGAAAGGAAGGATTGATTACTGAGTGATGCCCGATACTATTCCTATTACACGACTAATGAAAGGGAAAATACATCATCTGACCGTTCTAAAACTGAACTTCTAAAATTCGCAATAAGTATACGTGCCCTGGACAACCTCACCAACATCCCTTAGTATTTGGCGCTAGCTGGACGAGACTGCATTGTCCAGAGCGATCGTCAAATTTGTCATTTGCACAATCAACGCGCATGCACCGCTACAACGGACTGATGCGGAGGATTAGGTTAACGGCGTTCAAACTCAACCTCTCGCCCCCTGAACTTGTAACCCCAGCAACAAAAGTATCGTGAGGCAGAGAACTTGAGTTGGGGTGGCGATGGAGGGCAATAAAGAGGGAAGTTGTCGAGCTGCTATAAAAAGCTATTCTCCCTTTATATATCAGGGCAGCCCCGTCTCTTCCCCCTGGGAAGGGCTGATGAGCCGTCTTCCTCAAGCACTTAGAGGCCTTGGTTACTGTGGCCCCTCAAAGTCTTGAGAGCTCTCGTCCCCCAATGGTTTGGATTTAGCTCATTTCTCAACTCCTCCTACTTTCACAAGAACAGTCTCAGTCTCAACGTTCTAACTTCTCCTTCACTACGAGAATCTAACGAAAAGCTTGTTCGGGCGGTTCAATAGAATATTTATGGAAATACTATTCATATAAATGTTTGGTACGCAGCGTCACACAACTGTCTTCAACCAATGTTGATGCGATGTTTTATTTGAAAATACGAACTAAACTTTAATTTCCTTGGCCTAAGCTGGTCGCTTCAATGTGGCCACTACAATTTGAGCGCTCTTTAGCGAGAGGTTCCCTTAGTATGGGTGGAGCTCCCCACACCTGGTTGGCACATAGGCTCCAAGTACCAGTAACAACGAGTGAGCTTGATCCACTCTCTGATGGTGCCAAGCCCAGAGAGAGGCTCTGTGGCCTTACTCCGCCATTTTTACTTTCCTCGGCCCTGTAAAGTAACGTTTTCTACTGATCTTCCCGTTTTAAAGGCTCCAGGGTCCGACGAATGCCGTTCGAATTAATGGTTTTGTGTGTCAATAGTCGCAATTGAGAGAAAACGGGTGAACCAAATCAGCTCAAATCCGCCAACTGACAGGGATGCTGTCAACATGCATGCCAACCTGCTGGAGCGTGGGATTGTCCTGGGACTCACTCTATACGCCACTGTTTCGTGACGATCCCTGTCAAAACGACTGAGACGACAATAAGGTGTTAATCCAGCCGAAAAAATGGAGGGGAGAAACTCATAGTCAGTGCTCAGTTATTTTTAAGGTGGAGGGGTGTGTGTGTGTGTGCTGTTGGTGGTGACGATGACGTAGGGTGGGTGAATGGGCAGGAAGGGGTGAGAGGGGGGGGGGACAAAGTGGCAAAGGAGGTCTTCATCTTCGTCATCATCATCACGTTTGATCAGTCAGGGGCAATTACAATCAGAAGACAGAGCTCGGCAATTGGAGGGCACGCTTGAATTTAAATTGGAACTGAAGGGGTCTGGTTGTCGTGACGAGAGGGGCGAAAGCGAAGCGGCAGAGGGTGATGAGGCAGGATACGGCGGGGCAGGGGTGATTTTGACTGGCAAGGGAGTCGTGGCGCAGGGAGGAAGGGTTAGTGTAATTCCGTGGACTTTGAAGGCGCAATTTGAAATGCAAAACCGTTCCCCGTACACCCCTTTCCTCCAACTGAGCGGAGGTCGTTTTAACCCTTCGATCCCGCGTCCTCCAGCAGCCGCCGCGCAAACACAACTACTGAAAGCACTATTCTGCGGGAAGAGCGGAGGCGGCAGAGAGGGAGGATGGTTTTCATAGCAGTTTTCCAAGACAGGACAAAGGCGGAGTCCGAAGCGTCACTACCCGCTTTTTACCATCGAGAAGACTTAACCGTTCGTCCGGCTCTGAAAGTCGGTGTCTCTCACCACCAGAGTTTCCTACTACGAATTGCCAGTAATCACCGAAAAACCTTTTTCTCTCAGGTCCTGCGAGGGGATGGAACGGCGAGCGGTAGGTTGTGAGATGTTAAAGTCACACAAAACAAGGGAATACAGGAATGTAAGCTTCCTCCCCCTCCTTGATCCCTTCCTATATATAGCACTGATTTCCATAGCCTTTTGAAGGTGCTTTGGTCCCTCAAGGGCCCGATAAAAAGCAGCTTTGACTAACCAACGAGAGTGACTCATCAATATCTCCCACTGGATGGCTGTATGCTACCTCCTTCAAGCCCCATTCATTCATTGGAGTGCCAGGGTTACAAACTCAACCGCAGACACGTCACTACAGCAAATTACTTAGGAAAGAAGGATCTAACCCACGAAACCCCCAACTTCTGACT
Organism: Pachypeltis micranthus; assembly: GCA_020466155.1. Classification (NCBI taxonomy): domain Eukaryota; kingdom Metazoa; phylum Arthropoda; class Insecta; order Hemiptera; family Miridae; genus Pachypeltis; species Pachypeltis micranthus. The sequence continues at coordinate 51,399,614 of CM035769.1, forward strand.
ATAGTTTACAACACTTTTCAGTCATTGGGACAACTTTTTCGCAAATTCTTATTTTTCACTTCGTCCAACGACTTCTCACAATATTTTACACGATTCCGAACATTTTATGCACGATTCAGTTTTAGCCAAACTAACCAACAGTTTCAACTACCTACAAAAACCTGTTCTTCCAGCAGTTTTATCGCTATTACGAAGCGTTCGGTATCGTTTCCTAGGTATTTTTCGATGCTGAAACGAATGTAATGGGTCTCGGATGTATGAGACGAACTCTAAGCTGTGGTATCACGCTATGCACGAGAATGCCAGTAGAATGTCATCCCATTAATCCTAAAGTGTTAACTCTCAATTCCAATCGGCTGAAAAATAAGATCTTTACGTTTCAGGCCTTATTGAGTTCGAAAAACACAATTTGGGAAAATAGTGGCTGAACGGTATCAGCTCAGACTCGTTATCCAGCCCACTGGTCACGATGGGACGCCTAAATAGGAGTATAAGCAAAATCCCATCAAAACTAACTATAGTTATCATAGTGATCAAAACACCAAATATTTGTTTCTCAAAAACGGCTATAAGTTTGATAAAATTGTTTTTGAGACAGCTCCTAATGAGACAGCAATACATTAACATTCCCATCCGTGGGAAAACAACGAGAGCAATGCGAACTTTTCCAAATATTTCAACGACAATCAAGTTAAGCGCAGTTTTTCCCTCAGATAAATTTGCTGAAATGTTTCTAGAATCTTCAAAAAAATCGGTAGTCCAATCTAATACCTAATTTTTTGCGCTCAAAAAGAATTGGAATCTTCAAAAAAATCTATGTAGTATTCCAAGTACGATGAGCGTTAAACAAAGCTCATAAGATCTACAGGGGCTTCTCCTGAAATTCCGTAATCTCAATTACCGCTGTTTCATTTACGACAGTTTCAAAACGGGTTTACTTTCTAAACTTTGCAATAACTCTTGAATTGTGACTATTCTTCTTTTCAAAACCTCATTGATTCTCCGTGTGGTCCTATGGGGTTATTAATTCTCAATAATGGTCATTGCGTGTGCTTCCGGCGTATATTTTACCAAATGACCGCTTTCATACTTTACCACAACTGTAAGCAGAGCTATCAAAGTGCTTATATTGTTATCATTTGTCGTCCTTTTCGTTTTGACTATTATTGTTGTTGTTGTTACCTTCTTATTATTCCCGTTTTTGCGCTCGTTCCCGACCTTGTGTTTTCCGTGCGCTCCGCAGTTATTTTATTCTCGGTCCCGGTTCCTTTAAATCTTTCGGTTCCTTACGAGGTGATGTCGTTAGAGAATGGTTGGAACATCCTGAAGAGTACACAGGTGTTTGTCTTAAATGTTAACCCTCACAAACCCACCAATTGGCACGAGGAGCCCCGGAACTGTAAGAGCTACCGCGTTCTGCCGCCATGAGGTGATGTTTCATTATGTTCAAACGAACTGAATGAAAAATGAATTGGTAGGTAAAGCCACGAACACGAGTGAATTGATGTAGAGCTAAGGAAAGTTGTGTGATGCAGCGCACCAGATATTTTTTCTCGATTTCCCAACAAGAGTACTTTTTCACCCAGGTTTCACTACGTTGTAAAATGGTTACGCCATTTCCGCGAATTTTTACTTTCCATAACCCTACGGAGTAACGAAGTAAGTTACACAATCGGTTGAAAAAAAATTTTATAAGAAAAACGCCGCATGACAAAAAAAGGTTAGGATGGGGCAATGTCCCCAGAATTAGTTGCCTTTTGTCCATCCCTTCGCAACTTTCCATTTAGTGTCGGACTTTTCGATAATTCGCTGCGTCACCAGACAATGTCTACATGGTTTCATCGAGAATTTCCTCGATTTTCAGGGTCGAGCACGTTTTAAATGTGTTCAACGATCAGGTATCCGTACAATTTTTACTCTTTTGCTCGACTGTATATACGCGATTTTCCAAATATTTTCACCGCGCGCGAGAACCATTGTTACTCCTTTTAGTTTATTATTCGTTCTGAATACACCTGTGTTCTAGGTCGAGACATTTTTCCGATTCATCGGGTGGGGATTCTTAATCTGCAATGTCCGTCAGACGTTGTTCAGAACAAAAAAGGGATTAAAAATTAGCTAAAAACGAAATTGTGGTAGATTTACTGTATTTGCGTCGTATTTGGTATCGATCCGAAGGTATTTCTTTGGGTTGAGTCGAATAGGACGGGTCTCAGAGTTGTAGGAAGGAAAAGTAAAACATTGAGAGGCACATTCCACTACTTTGAGGCACTGCAAAGTTCCTAGGTCTGCGCTCACTTCCCGCACTGCCTTCAGTCCCACGCCAACCACCCATCAATACCAAAAGCTCTGCCGATTGCCTAGTTTCGCCTAGAAAATGTCCATTATTGTCGTTGCTTCGTAATCAGGTCATGTTTCATGATGAATCGGATTGGGCGGGTCTCGAAGGTGTGATGCAGCGTGGAGCTGCGCAAGAGAACAAACCGTTGCGGTAAAATTTGCAGTTTTTTTCTCTTTTGGTAGCGATGTAGGAAGAAAATTTAAGTAACCGGCTGAAAAACAAAATATTGTGTTCTTCAGATCATCCTGTTCTTCTGAGTGATTACACCATTTAAGAAACGCTGCAAAATATTACACAGCGGTTTATTATTCTCTGCCACAGCTTGATGTAGTCTCACACCTCCGAGACCCATCTCATTCGATTCAGCATCGAAAAATACCAGTAAACCATACGACACATGACCTGACTCGAACGGAACGTCGAAGACTAAATATTGTGCAATTGGCACGAGTCAGGTGGTCAGGAGGTTTAATGAGACGGGAGGGAAGGAGTACAAACGATGAAATGATTACTTTTGCTGTAGTTATTGTCCCGCGAGAATTAGTAGACTTTGGCCCACTATAATTACTGATTTCACTATTTTCCGTCTAGAAACAGTCATACACCTCTGAGAATTGTTTCATTCGACCCAACATATAAAAATGCCCAGAAAACCATTTTTTGCCCATAACAGCTTGGGCTCCGTCCGATCGGATTGCCTAGCAGCGGGCACAACTAAATACTAAATGGGATTTTTTTGCAAAAGAACTAATTTTTTATGACCACGTTAAAGGCACAAAGCGGCCTGGATGGCACACGGTCGAAATTATGTGATGAAATAAAAGTATAAGCAACTCGGCTCTGTTTCGTCGTAGTCAGGTCATGTTTCGCATCATTTACTAATATTTTTCTATGCTCAATCGAATGGAATTGATTGCATATTGATCATCTGATCTAGAGTCCATTCAATAACTACCAGAAATTATTTAAAATCAACTTTTGAATAAGTTGAGCTCATGAACACTCGTAAGGGTTGACGCAAGTTGTTAATAGTTTACTAAATGTAGTTACACAAATGCATTGCACTAATGTGATTGGGTTAGCTCCACCAATAAGTAAGTTATTTAAGTTAACGTAGACGTAACGCTCTGGCTGGTAGAATGCCGTGGGCGAGCGCTTTTGATGTAGACACGATCTGGCCATTACGTTAGTACTGGTGTATGGCGCTCACCCCACCAGACAAGATGACGGACTCACCAAACAGGTACGATAACTTTACTAGATGTAGCCATCTATGTTGGATTGTATAAGATAGCTCAACCGTGCTGTACAAGGGAACAATCAACCTTTGTGTAATAATTTGCAGTGGTTTTTCTTTGATCTACACTTTATTGTCCGACTGGTTTCAGGAGATCTGAATTGAGAACTGGATTGAAACTACTTAGCCCACACTCAGTTCCACATTCTCATTACTCGATTTCCCAGAAGAATTTTGAGAGTTTTCCGCATATTTATACTCATTTCCCCTACTCTGATGAAACCGAAAGTGCACGTAAACGGGATTAATTAGCATGTTTTCTTGTTTTGAAATAAGTGGAGAAGTTGAGAAGCAGCACGGTGCTGAGGCAATGAGACATGCAAAATGAGGAGTAGCACGGACTCTCTCGTTAGCAGTCAAAAGACGCGTTAGGGGCGATTGTGACCGGAAAACCCCAAGAAAACTAGGAATTAACTGAAAAATGAGCGGTTTTTGTTAGCAGCTCATCAACGGCGTTGAGTGACTTTTGATTCCACCTCAGCGGAGCAACCCGTCGACTAACCCTTAACAGCTCGTAATATTGATGAGCTCTTCGAAGCCGTTTTTTCTTTCATCCCCTTGGAAATCCTTAACGACGACGTTTTCCCCCCCCTTCAACCTTCTATCAAAAAAAATAAAACCGGGAAATTTTTATTGAATAGCCGATTGTTCCACTGGTACCGGAACTCATTGTTCCGTTTCGTATTTCTCCCGTATGGGATTATAATTGTAACCCGGGTACCGCAAAGCTTCCGCTCATTAGACGTCGCTCTCGCTCCTCGCCAGCAGTGGCTCATCCTTTTGTACCTTATTAGTTAAACCCCCCTCTCACGCAATTAGCCAAATGATCAGGTTGTGGAGTTTCGTTTCCTTCAAGCCTCTCGTATTTCTTTCAACTTCTCTCCACATGTCGGAGCCAGATGAGCAGCTTTGTTTGCTCCGCTTTATGCACTTAAAAGAACCTCGATACGGCATATGCTCTCCACTCAACTTCACTTCACTGCCATTCAATTCAACGCTTCTTTTTCGTCTTCTTCTCAAGTTCCCTCCGACCAACTTTCACCGCCACACCTTCACGCGACTCTTTCTTAAAATATCGCGAAGTGACACCATTTTTTTTTTAACTCTGCCTCTCTCTGTGAAGTGCTCTGAAGGAAATTCGACCATTTATTTATTTACGACCTAACGGGGGAGACTAATTAACAGAAGATTAGTTGTAAAAACACAGAAGTCAGAAGTTGCAAACACCGTGGAAGGGCAGGTGAAACACGATGGGAAGAGAAAGGGGTTTGGTGGCCATAAGTGACGCTGAGGAGTACATTTATGTGGCGAAACGATGAATGGTATTGAATTGAAACACCTGGTGCACAACTTTCCCCATCCCCTGTTTTCAGAGATGTTTATCGCTCTAGCAACTGATACAACACGTTTTCGTTCAGTTCAAGTGAACCAGTTTGAACTCAACTCAACGTTCTACTTACGTCATTGAATAACCAGCGCGTAGGTGGTTAACTTATGTGAACGTCAACGCGATTTTATCGTTCCGGAGTTATAAACACAGTAAATATATCAGTTGCTACACACAACTTTCCGCAACCCCCCTAAATCCGACTTCGAGTGCTGCGTCTTCTTTCAACATATTAATAGAACAGCTGTGGAAAATATAGGGGTATTAGTTGTTGAGAGTATCCCATAAGTTCCGTCGATTTTACGATTCCGTTTGGGTATTGTACAGTAAAAATGGCAAAAAAGTTTATATCAGCGAAGTTTTGAGGAAAACTGCTTTACTGGCGTCATTAGCCCCTGACTGGCCCCAAACCTTCCGCAAGTGTTAAATGGGATTCATTCACGGAGAGAAGGATAAGTATAGCTCTGTTTCCTTATCAAAATGACTGTACATAATCGAGTTATATCAGTCGAAAGTCACGGAGGTTGTGGTATAGTGCAGATCATTCAGCCAGTCTACAGGTAGAAAGCTGTGGCGTACATGTTACCACTAGGAAGTACAACCCTGAAGGAGTTCTTAATCTGGTTTCCCTCCTGGCCTAACTATTTACTTGGGTGGAAAGTTTCGAAGGGTCAGACCACGGTAGCCACTTGCTTGCTCGCTTTGATTATGACCTTCTAGATGTGCAGGATGAGGTCTTTGAGAGGAAAGAGGTGGACCAGCGCATTGAAGTCGCTATGTACCGTAAGAAACTGACACGTCCAGTTGACTGGCTCAATTCACTACTTCTCATATCTGTCATTTCAGTTTGACCGGGGTTCCCAGTCTTACAGAGCGGGAGATGTTCCCTTTTCTTTTCCATTTCTCCACCATGCAAGTTTCCTACCTCAGACTACAGAGCAGTAGCCAATGCTCGTAATGTGGTAACGTTGCGTTCGTAGTGCCTTTGACGAATTGGAGGGAATGGCTGAAACGCGACCTCTTACGTATATTGACTCCTCCTGAGTGGATCGACACTGAGCGCTCCTGTGAACCACCATTAGTTTTTTACAGTACACCTTAGGCTAGTGTTCGTTATTCGCCGAAAATTCCGAATCCGCGCATTACGCGACGCGAACCACCGTCGGACTCGTCACGTTCCCACAGTACATTTAAAGCTATTTCGCGTTTTAGAACTTGAAACAATGCGCTTTAGGTTTGGATTACACGAAACATGCAGGCTCAAACGGAATTGGCTCACGTATAAGCGTTGCTTAAAACGTAGCGCTGTGTCGTGGTATTGATGGCCAGTGAGTTTGCACACAGACACGAAATCGAAACTGGAAACTGGAAAAGGGCAATGACGCACCCATGAACTAGTGGTCTAAACTTTGTTTAGCTTTAAATTGGCTGACCAATGAGTTACTTTACACAAAACCCCGAGTTATTTTCAGGAATTTCGCATGTTGAACCAGCTCAATGACCCCTCACATTGAAAAGAGAACCAGGATTTATAGATTTGACAAGCAAGATGTTCTGTTAGGTGTTACACTCCTACGAACTGTGTACTTTTTGTAAATATGGCTTGCTGTCATTGTCTGTGAGGCTCCTTCAAAGATGTAATGGCCCGAGGACCGATCCCTGTGAGCTTACTTTCTCTATCGTTCGTCGAACTGAGACATGTTTACATTGGATCCTACATTTTACATACACTTTACATTCCCCGACCTCTAAGGTCATTGAGAAACAGGAGGACGATCCAGTCTATCGATACTCACACTAGGACATGGAACTCTGCTTTGTGTGATCTTACTCGGTGAGGGGGAGAGTTGTCGTCGTCTGGAAGGAGTTTTCGCCTGCACTCTCTGCCATCAGTGTCATTATAGTCACGTGAGTGGTCAGGTCTCCTAAGTACAAATTCGCGTTCATCGATCCTTCTACGGGTAAGTTCGGTGCTGAAATTATACGTGATACCAGCCCAAAACATGACTGAGTCACGATGTTGCCAAGTGTTACGGGCACGATCAGATTGAGGTCCCGATTCTCCTAACCTTCCGATCGCGGCAATGCGGTCCCCCTCTCTCCCTGTTCATCAGCAGCTATCTTCCTCTTCGGATTTAATCGGAGCTGCTTCAAGTGGCTCTGCCCGATAAAAGAAGCTCCGGTGTTCCGAGTCACTGCTCAATCTGATCGTGCCCGTAACACCGAGCATGGTTTCTGTGGCATATCATGCGTCTCGGACACCATAGAACATTTTATTTCAATTTCACCGTAAAGGGAGTAGCCAGTTTTCATGTATATTGGCCCATTCCACGCGTTGTTGTCAAGTTAAAGGAAGGCGCCGTAGCGGCTTATTGGCATGAAGGTTAACTCGTGGAAGCGTTGTCGAACAGTCACTTATTAATGTGCCAGAACTCCGTATAAGCGACGTACATTCCAAGCAGTACTTTAGGGGTCCTGTTGTCTGGTTCAAGAATTATATAATAATTTCTTGTATTCGGAAAGAAATCGGTTCCTCACAGATACCAATGTTACATACAAAAACGAAACAAGAAAAGAGAGATGGCGAGAGAGAGAGAGAGAGATGGAAATTAAATTACGGGCGAAGAAATGAGTGATATGAGTGAGAAGTAGACTGCATGTACTTGAAAACACTCGTTGGATTCATAAAAAGATGAGACTCGCAATAGAAGATTCAGACAGAAAGAGAGAATGAGAGTCCATGTGACACTAAAAGAATGTCTCCGGATGGCATAGTGTGGTGGCCTAGTAGGTTACCAATAGAGCGTTACACCACGAACTGGCGGTGACTGAATAAACGGACTGAGGGGCGAACTGCCTGAGCAAAGAGGTGCCAAGTTTATGGGCGAGTGACAGGGAAACCCACTGGATAATTGACAATTGGAGCTCTGGAAAACACTATTTATTATATTTGCGTTTGGCATGTAATTGAGTTGTGAGAAGAAAACCTAAATGTCAGATGAGTGACATTGGTTGGGCAGCAGAGCTGTGTCGTCAGAGTAGGACTCCCCTTGACACAGAACATTGACCTTCATTATGAAAGCTCGTGTACCGATTTTCGGCCTTGTTCCCAACACTTGTCTTGCAAACAATTAGATCTAGCAGCTTCATCTTGAACAGTAGCACCGGTTTTAGGTAGCCTACCACTGTCGAAAACCAATCCACTCAGTCCGACATCCAGTACCCTGAGTAATTTTGTGGATTGACAAGCCCCTGAATGCCATGATACACTATCGCTTCTTTGGCGGTAGAACTAGTTTATTCATTGAAAGCTTAGTGCACCGTAAGAGCCCGCAGCTCTCACACCTTTCAGCATTTTTCATGTGCTGGTGCCTAATCTCATTTTTCTAACCATCTTTTCATCCGGGCTGTTCCATGTTATCTGACAACGCAAGCTAAAAGGTTCTTTCCACAAAGACAAATTACAGAATGTTACAAAACGTTTTTTGATCTGTACTCTGTGCAATTTGAACCAGCAGCTCGTAGTGTGCAATTCAAACACACACTGGTACATTAACTCCTAGCAAGTAATAGGCAATTCAAACGTTTGAACGAGAAATGTAAACGGCTAGCAAAATCAAAAAAAATTGAGGGGGCTGCCGACGCGATTCGACGGTAGCAGAAAGCAGGTTCCTACCCTCATCCGTGAGCACTTCACAGGTTCTTGGGTCCAAGGCAACTATCAGCTCGCCCTAAAATGAGGAAGACAGCTCCAAAGCTGCGGCTTAGCTGTGACAGCACAGGAAGCAGGGCCTCCGTGAAGCCGGCCACAAGCTCAACTCAAGTTAGAAATTTGAAAGTCGAATCTTTTCCGGGTCAGTTGACGCTTCCCTCGCCCGATTCCCTTTGGTGGTCTTTCACAGCCGATGAAAAGGGTAATTAATCAATATATATAGGCTAGTAACGAGGTCACGTGTCAGGCACGTGTGTTGAAACGAGGGCAGATAGAAGGAACGTCAGAAGCGACACGTGTGACTGTCTTTGGCGCCTCTATTGATGCCTAATACACCCTCAAGCCTGTGATTTACTCTACTGGATAGGGAAAGGGGCAGAGGGATGACCCTCTCCATCCCTTTGCGCGTAACGACCGGGTTCTAGTAACGCGGTATTCAATTTCGAGTTTGTGTCGGTGTTTGATCACTTTCATCGATGACAGCTGCTACTAACTGCACTACATCAGTTCGTCTAAGTTCAGAGACGGTCCATTTCTTATTATCAGCGCCTTGTGGAGTCGTGAATATGTGACTTCATAACTCGAGCGTCAATTCGGACCTGCAACTGTTTCGAGTACATGCTCCTCCTGTACTTCACGCTCAGTAGCTCAGTCACGACGCTCACATGAAGCCTTGTAGTTATCACTATAAAACTAATACCGAGTGGACGTGAAGATCTGAAGATAACTCCAAATTTATTTTGGAGACGATTACATCACAATCCTTCCAATTCTGTAATGCTGCCGTACGATTTTAAATACACACAATACATATGTGTGATTTGATTAGTTGGTCGTCCCAATAAACTGATCAATCATTATTGCTCCGTGACACCACGCTGCCGGTAGAGAATTACAACACTGCTCGTCTAACACACGTACATCAATTGGACGACTGATCATTGGCAGACCGATAAATATCTCTCAACGACAGTTGTGTGTTGGGTCACGCTGGATATTTCAAGAATCAACCGAGTTCGATGCCACCCCCGACGAGCAAATTCGTAAAGTTGCTTGTCGTTGTTAGGATAAATGGGAGACAGATTTATGTTGTTTAATATTACGGGTCGAAGCCTGAAGTACAGAAAAAACGTGGTGGAATCAATAAAGGTTTAACAATCAGTGGGAATCGCGGGAACGATAAAGATAACGTACGTAGATCTAATTCCCTCGAAGTGACTGGTGGCCGGGGCACTAGGCGGAGTCTGGACATAAAATAAGCAACTAACACGTACGGCATAGTACGGAAATCCAACGAAGCACAGGGTGGGTTCTACAGCACACTCTTCTGGCTATTCTTCACACACGGTTTTCTTCGAAGAGTCTTCATAGGGGCACCACTAAGGATTTGTGACCACTCAAACGTAACTCTTCAGCCCGCGGCTGCCAACAAATTTGTCCTCGCAGCGGAAGAGCTGCTCCACCTCGTTACGTTCGCCTTCCTCAGACAGTTGGCTTTTCTCAATTGGTTTTCAGCGGTAAAAGCTCAATTGCAGTTTCAAGAACACAATTCCAGCAAATAATTGTTATTACGCGATAATGAGGAGAAGAGTTTGCCTCGTAACGGCAGAGGGCGTGGTTTCTCCTCGCAGGTGCCTTTGTATTCTCATCCTGGGACCATGCGAAGGATAATGAAAAATTACCGAGGGTCAATACAAAGGTGGCTATTATTTGTACTCGAATGCAACGACTCGTAAACCAAAAGCCACCTGCCATTTTCCACAAATCCCTTTTGACCGGCTGACCGCACTCGCGCGCGTTTATGTTTGTGTGTTCCCGTCCTCGGCAGAATCGCCTTGTCGTTTGTAGAACCCGTTGAATGAACAGGAAGTTGATTCGACCGCTGATGAAAACCTGAAGCCGAGCAGGCGATGGAAATGTTGGTAATGGGTAGTGGAAATGTTGTACTTACTGGAGCAATCACCAAAGTTCGACAAAAAGTTCACGGAGAATTATGCAGTTCACGAATAATGTGGCACACAGAGCTCGCTCAGTGCTGACAGGATTACAAGCTCAACCAGAGGGTTACTAGGTCATGTTCAAGGATTATACAGCCCGAGTATCTACAAGGTCGGCCCAATTTAACCTCCTCAACACTGCAGCCAGCTCCTCACACGTGCACAGTCCATGCTCCGCCTCCCCCAGCACCACCTTGCAGAATCTGCAACTATATTTACGAACCTTGGCTGGTGGTGCACATACTGTCCATGTACATTCTCTCTTCAGACTGAGGATCTCTCCTGTTCACTCGCTAAAGAGTTTGCTAAACATCCTTGACTACCTTTGGCCTCGCACATCCCTCGAATAAGCAATTCCACAGGGGGACAGTTTGTCGGCCTCTTCATTCCCTTCTATCCCTGTATGACCTGGCATCGAACACAGCGTTAATGTGTTCTCCTTTGCTGAGGTCCTCATGCCAATCAGGCATTGCCAAACCAGCCCTGACGTGAAGCCAGGGCCTTAAGTACAGCCTGACTGCCCGACATAATGTATATCTTTTCCCTTCCAGACCCCCACACAGGAGGCGCTGCACAATACTTTGTTACGTAGTAAGCAGGTGACTTCATGATTTTCTTAGATTGTAATTATAATTAATTTATAATCAGGAACTGTTGGTTGCAAGAGAGGAACAAATGTGAAGGTTACTACAGGATGAGAACAATAGGGAGAGAGAGAGTACAGAGAAAAGCAGGGCAGAAGCACAACTGATACAGGCACGATGGGACAGAACGATATCAAGCTCAATTGGAAAGTCTGGAGGCACGTTGGAGGAAAGGAGTTTTAAAGGAACTCAACGCTAAAGTTGAAGTTGGAAGATAAGGCCAATGAGGAGGAGGCACTGTGTGTAGCAACACAGTGGATCATTCATTGGATCTTCTAAAGGCAATCGAAATGAATGAACCTTGTCGAAATATATCGCGGTTTATTCAAGGAAGTGGCCTTATTGACTATACGCCTAGGAACCATTCTATTACAGAATTAATGGGACACATTGTGGGGGGGGGGGGGGTCTCTGTACTAGTGAACTGGTGTAGAGGCGAGAGCTTAGAGACAGTGTCTGTGAATGAGCTGGAAGCCATTGCTGGAGTTTGAGAGTGGAAATGCCTAAGGAGAAGTGGCAAGTAAGTGCTGGGGAAGAGCGATGAGGGAAGGGGGTGAGGAAAAACCCCCTGGGGAATCGGTAAGACGGAAAATTCGTTGTTGTAATGGCGGCGCTTGAAATGTCCCAGAGCTCCGTGCCAAGCAGCTGATCAGGCCAAACATTACCGAGAGCTCCGTCTGCTTTCAACAAACTCTTACCCAGTTCCCACACTTTGAGATAGTATGACCAAAACCATGGCGGCAGGTGAACGCTACTTGACTCGTGTAAACAGCTGAACAACGCTGATCTCAATAATAATAGTAAGAATACGTACTCATTTTCGTGTTTCGGTTCAGACCCTCTTAAAGTCGACTATAGTCAATAAAACGTCTAACGTCCACTCCAAAATTCCGTGTATTCCCTGTGGTGCATTTAAATTCGCTCGTCAGGAGGGCCCGCGGCCGTGACAGTTTTTTGCTTTTATTTTTTTACAATCAACTCCTCGTGAAGGCCGTTAGTGGGTCTAAAATAGTCGTTCTGTAACAGCTCGTCGACAACTGATCGGCGATCACTCACCTCATCGCTCCTCCCATCTCTCACTTCACGCGGAGCCTCATCAGTCGTCTGTCGTTGCCGTGGATTTGTCAAAATCCAGTCTAGACACGTCGTTGAAGAGCGAACACTAAACCAGAAACACGTGTTCCACCTCATTTCCTCCTCAGATCCTTCAAACTGTCTATTGGCCGTTTTGGGCTCATTAATTGTCGCTCTAGTTGACTTTAAAAAGAAATACGAGGGGGCGAGAGAGAGAGAGAGAGAGAGAGAGAGAGAGAGAGAGAGAGAGAGAGAGAGAGAGAGAGAGAGAGAGAGAGAGAGAGAGAGAGAGAGAGAGAGAGAGAGAGAGAGAGAGAGAGAGAGAGAGAGAGAGAGAGATTGGATTGGATTTAGTTATTCAACCATCAGAGGGAAACGCTCACTTATCACGTTGACGCATCACTCATGTTTCCTACACATACTCGTACATTTCAACCACCAGTCTCTGCAGCACAGCTTCTTATAAAACCCACACCAGCATAAACCACTTTTCACAGTTTTTTGGTTTATTCCGAAAAATACACCTATGTTTTCGGTCAGGGTTTTTACCCCCCTCAAAATTTGACACTTTACGGTCCAAATCTGCAATGTCAGTAACCTTTCTGTTGCCCCTTATTTCACCGAAGTGCGTTGCCTCAGTCGAGTAACTTTTTTCCATGTTAGAGAAAGGCAACCCTATTATGACAATGACTGGTGGGTTGACTGTGCGTTTTTGGTAAATGTGAATAAACATTTGACTGAACCGAATGTAAAGTTACGGGTATTCACGCCTTTGAAACCAAGTTGAGACTGTAAATTAGGTAAAAAGTAAAACTTTCGATCATTTCCCTCATTTGAAATCAGTTGGCACCTGAGAATCTCTCAACTTCAGCAAAATCTGATCATGGAATTCAACAATCGTTTTGAAGACTTCCTCAAAATCAGAGTTCCCCAAACTTTTTTGTGTCGTAGACCCCTTGCCATGTTTTTCCGTGTTAGGAAGACCCCCTACTTACCTGATATTGATTTTTTCCTGTAAATTTCTAATTGTAGTGAAGTTTAGGGTTAAAAACGTGAAGTAAAAACACATGTTAATTTATACATTTATTAATTGAATTTAAATTAAAACTACTCAAAATAAAATTTTGTGTCTGTAATGTAAAATATACGTAACATAAAATGAACTATAAATAAAATAACATAAGCAATAAGTCAATATTTTTAGTGAGAAGGATGAACCTGATGCTTTAACATCATCAACATTTGCCGTCAATTTGTGAGGGTTAATCTTGGATCTCCTCGGCTAATGATGTCCAGTCTGTTTCTTTTTTTCGTTAGGAGATTGGTAACAGCGCTGAACCCCCTTTCCACTAGGTATAACGATGGAAAGGAAATACAAATTTCCTCGCTATATTACATAATACGGGATAAGTAACGGGTAGGTTGTTTTGCAGCCAGAATTGTCCCACATCCGTATTGATAGTGACGAATTGAACAAGTCAGTGCAAGGTAGCGAAGCTCTGAGACTGCAACTACGACTGCGACTCTCAGATTTTTACAAGTTCAAAATGTATTGCGACCACAAAGCGAATACCAACATCCTACAACTTACACAATTTAATAACATATATAATAATTTTTTTACTTCATAGGTACTTCAATAAATAATGTATATGTCTTGATATTATAAGGTAGTATGATGTAAGTAAATAGGTATTATCAGTGTGTGTGTTGAGATTCACTATCGTGGACCCCAATTTTCATTTCATGGACCCCCAAATTTTTTTTCGCTGACGTAGGCCCCTTGCAGGTTGTCATAGACCCCTAGGGGTCGATATAGACCACTTTGGGAATCACTGCTCAAAATGAATGAAACGAAGTTCTCAATTTTCAACAATTGTGACTGTTGGGGGCACGAGAGGGAAGAGTTGAAGATCGAACTCGATGACCGTGAGGAGGACTGTATCCAACGCAATGAAGTGAGAATGGAGCGTTTGTGTACAAAAGGGCAACGCAGAAGCACGACTCGGAAATATGCGTGTACTGGCGGGAAACTATCGGAACGAGAGAGTGACAAAGTGACAATGACAGATCAGTAATAATGAATAAAATGATAGTAATCTTGAGGTTTATGAAAACGAAAGGAAATATACCAATTATTGAATCGTAAACTAAATTTACGACTTAATTAATATAAATTAGCACTCCGATAAGGGTCACAAATATACAGAAAGCAGACAAAGATTCGGGAAACTGGAGAAAGAGTGAGAGGTAGAGTCTGTGTGTGCCAATGCGATAGAAACCACTCCGGTAAGTTCTCGGGAAGGACTTCAAAACAAGCACGTGATAACGACCGATGATGGCAGCTCCGTTTTGGCGCTGTCAACGTTCTCAAAAGGACGAGTCGTTCACAAAACCGTTCGGGCGCTATATCTTCGTTCAACGCATTTCTACAGGAACATTTATGGAGAACAAAATGTAGGCTATAGCTAGCTGAGAGTACTTCGTAAGTTTGATCGAAATCGTTAGAGCCATTTTTGAGAAAATGTGAATACCGATAAATTAATATTCGACAAATCTCCTTTTCTGAGTTAACTTGGCTTATATATCCGTTCAACATATATATACAGAAATAATTACACAGAACGAAATGTGGGTATGGGTGACTAAAAGACACTCCATTAGGATTTATCACATCTGGTGAAGAAGTTACCCTGGAATTTACGGAAATGTTCGAAAAACGTCATTTTCGATACATTTTCATGTTTATCTACATTTATTGAGAACAATATATAGGTATTAACTATTTGAAAATCGTAGAAGCCGTTTTGCCAAAAAGCGTAAAAAACCTATTTTTGGTTCATAGGCCTATATCTCCGTTTCTCCGTATTTTCATGGAGATATGTATGAGGAAGAAAAGTTAGGTATTGATCAGTAGAAGATAATTTGAAAGTTTAATCAAAATCGTTAGAGCCGTTTTTGAGAAAAATGCGAAAACCCCTCGTTTTTGGTACATGTTCGTCCCCCCCCCCTTTTCCCTTCGACCAAATCGCCCATAACCTTATTTTGGTGTCTACGAAAAATAACAAACAAAATAAAACAAGAACCAGCTCAATCGGATCAGCCGTTCTCACGCAAATCGAACTACTGACACACACACAGACCACGCGCCGAAATTTGGTTTTTTAGGAATCAGTAGGCCTCGAAACGTACTATGCTTTCCTTTCCCTTTGGGGTAGTGGAAAGTGAAAAGCAAGCAGCACGCATTCTGTGCACGCTTGATAGCACCACTTTATGTGAGAAGATATTTTCCGTCATTAAAATAAATAAGAACGACGAATAAACGCGCATCACTTACGGTGAACAGCTTCTACCAATTCTTGAAATAATTACAACGGATATGATACCTGAAGTCAATGAGCTTGTCGAAAACAACAGAAGTTAGGTATCTGGATCCTTTCGAGCTCAAAATAATTATCCCCTTTAATAACTGTGATATGATTTTATATAATATATTTTACACATAATTAAGTAAATAAAATGTTATATTAATTCAGAACAATTTTACTTTCCGCGACCCCCAGGGTAACTTAACGTTACGCCGCGTGGTCCGTGCGGTTCATTATTTCTGCCTGCTTCCATTAGGATTACAGGCTTCTCAACACATATTACAGCTTAAGTAGTAATTATTCTAGGTTTCACATTCGTTAAACATATTTCTCATGTACAATTTCGAGATTGAAAGTCGTTAGAATAAATCAAAGAAGATCCGTGTCCATGACGTTTAAAAATATAATTACGTCCTGTAGGTGGTTCTTAATTAAGTCCTCCATCTTAGGAGGTCCACACACACACGCGCGGGAGCATGACTGGCTCGATTCAGCTGGTTCTTTTTACTTTCCTTGGCTCTACAAAGTAGAAAGGAAAGTTATGTAATCGCCCCCTGAGTCCGCAAAACACTATTTGGGAAAATGGTGTGTATGTGTGTCTGTGAACGATTTTTAGAGAAAACAACCGTGCAAAATCAGCTCGAACTTGATATCTAGCCCGCAGGCTACCATGGGACGCCAAAAAAAGGGTATGAGAAAAATCCAACGAAAGTTAACTATAGTTATCATAGTGATCAAAACACCAAATTTTTTTGTCAAAAAGGGCTCTAACGATTCTGATTAAATTTGTTATATTGATGGCTCTCAATAAGGCTATTATACCTATAAGATTCGTACTCGGGGTGAATGAATCATGTATGATTGCATCTGTAACGAAGGATTTATTGAACAAATGAAAACAGTTAAATGACCTAGAGTGACCATTCATAATGGAATATAAAATATAAACATGTAACCAACCTGTAACGAAGAAATCAAAACACATGAACATTCGAGCATGAATCCAATAGTTCGGCGTTCGAATCCGGATAGCAACTAACCGAACGAAAAGTGAGGCTGAGAACGGTAGCCCGCTGGGCGCTTGATCAAACATGAACGACGGCGCTCGCCGCGTTCGCCTCGTCATCTGAAGTTCGGTCGAACTTTACATCCCCCTTCGTTCAAAAACTAACATAATTTTTTTTAATTTATTTTTTTATTTATTTATCGCTTTGTAGTATGGTTTTTTGTGTATTATGGTTTGTTTTAATGTTGTGTGTTTGTCTGTGAAAAGTAAGGATAAAGCTTCGACACGTGGAAGTGATTTGACTCAGTTTTCCGGAAACCCGAATTGATCTTGTA
The DNA here is from genome assembly GCA_020466155.1 of Pachypeltis micranthus. Lineage (NCBI taxonomy): Eukaryota > Metazoa > Arthropoda > Insecta > Hemiptera > Miridae > Pachypeltis > Pachypeltis micranthus. The sequence continues at coordinate 51,416,775 of CM035769.1, forward strand.
GACAGAGTTGGACAGTTTTGCTGAGATTTCATACGGACCAGTTCGGATTTCATCAAGTTTATTGCGATTCAAACTATTGCCATGAGTTACATAAACCATGTCCCCCACCTCGAAAGGGGGTTGTTTCTTGTTTTTATCGAACCTCTTTTTATTAAGGGCATGTATGTTTTGAGAGTTCTCAAAGCCTTTTCCTGTCCTCTTCCAAATTTCCTTGAACCTTACAAGTGTCTAAGGAACAATGTGAACGTTTATATTATTTAATAAGTAATTCCGGCTAAATTTGGTGGAGGTATGTATAGTGTTGTTATATTCCTCTACACATTGATCTGCAATTACGGACCATGGTGCCCTCAAGTTTGATGCTACGTTTATTCTGCATCGAATGCGATTGACCAAAGGTTTGGTTTAGTCGTTCGTTGAGTCCATTGGAAAATGCGCAATCGACAGCCGTAAAAACTAAGTGCACATTGTGTCGTTTTAAAAACAACTTGAATTCGGTAGAGTTAATCCCACTATACTGATCTGCCAATAAAGTGCCTACTTTTATGCCTTTTGATAAAAGTTTGTTCAAAAGCACAATGAAATCCTTGGCTTTTTGGTTTTCGACGTGAGGATATATGCATATCTAGTGAAATGGTCTCCCAAGAGGTGTAAGAAATGTTTAGACGATCGATTGCCTCCAAAGCCTCAATGGTATCCACGGACATGTACTCATAAGGTTTTGTCGCAGGACCTAATTGAGAGAGATGGCCATAGACAAACGGAATCCGGGATTTATTTCTAATGCAAATGTTGCAAGCTTGACAAAATTTTGTTATTAGTCTTTTCATATTCTTGCAGAAATAAAAAGGCGTTATTTTTAGTTGAATTTGTCGTGGACCAATATGTCCAAATTTGTAATGAATTTTTCAATTATTTTATTGCAAAAAGTCAGATGAAACAATTATTTTACTTCGATTTTTACAATGCTTGTAAAGTATATCACCTTTTTCGTGATGCGGTGGCGGAGAGAGAATGTTGTAAAATTTGCTTTGGTCTTCAATTATTTCCTTTAACTCAATGAAATTAACGATTTTCAATCCCTCCTCGGAGTCAAAAGCTTCCAGAACGGGATTTCTCGATAAGCAGTCAGCTTCGGAATTTGAATCGCCCGGGACATATACTATCTTAAAATTATATTGTGATAAACAAAACATTAAATGTCCCAATTCATCGTCCGTTCGTGAGTTTATTTTCAAGTGTTCTAAAGGTTTGTGGTCTGAGTGAACAACGAACTCAAGTCCAAGTAACCAATATTGCCAGTATGCTAACGCTTCTTTAATTGCTAAACATTCAAGGAAAATAGCTTTTTACGTTTTGATGTTCGTTTAACTTTTTTGAAAAATAGGCTACTGGCTTGAAATTCCCATCGTCCTGTAGTTGTTTAGAATGGCGCCAATGCCATCAAGACTCGCATCAGTTTGCACGATAGTTTGTCTGTTCGGATTAAAAATGGCAAGGCACGGTTCCGAACAAAGATAATTTTTGATTAATTTGAAACTTTTTTCACAGTCATCATTCCAAGTGAACTCTGCGTTTTTTCTTAATAATTTGTGGAAAGGTTCTAAAATTTGAGTAGCCTTGGGAATATAACCACGATAGAAATTTATCTTACCAAGGAATTGTCTTATATTCTTTTTATTTTTAGGTGTTGGAAATTGTTTTATTGGGAGAACGTTATCATGTATTGGTGTCGTTACGTTATTCCCGATTATGTGACCAAGATATTTCACACTGTTTGTTGCGAAGGTGCACTTTGTGAGCTTAAGTTTGAACCCCTTCCTTCGATATTGCCATCATCAATTTATTGATATGCAGCAAATGTTCCTCGAAGGTTTTGGAAAACAGTAAAATGTCATCTATGTAGTTCACACAAAATGAATCTAAGCCATTCCGAAGGATAATGTTTCTCAAAAATTCTTTGAAAAATTGCTGATGCTGTTTTTTAACCCAAAGGCAAGCATTTCCAATTATAGTGGCCGGATTGAGTAACAAAACCTGTTTTTATAGTAATCTTTGCTGCGAAGGGGAATAGACCAAAATGCACTATTTATATCAAGTACTGAAAACCATGTACAATCTCTGGCTTTTACTATTAAGTCAGTTATTAATGGGAAAGGCTGACTTTCAGGTACTACTAATTTATTTAATTCTGTAAAATCAATACAGAGCCTATTTCTTTTGTTTTCGCCTCTTTTGTAAGCTAATGTAACTGGTGCCGCGAAAGGCGAGGTTGATTCTTCTATTAGGTTAGCAGATAGTAACCTTGAAACTTGAGATTCGATTTCTTTTTGATCCTCTATAGTGCATCTGTACGGTCTTCTTGAAATATATTTGTGTTCGATTAATTTTATGGTGGCTTCGTGATTTGAAACTTTACCAATGTCGTATTTATCTTTAGCAAAGAGTGCTTTATAATTTTTTAGGATTTTGAAGATAAATAATCAATAATCAATAAATCAAAACACAAGAAAAAGCAAGCACTCTCAACAAGAAATATGTTGAAATATCAGCTTCACATCGTAGCAGAGGCTAGCAGCTCAGGAGAGAAGACGACGGTGCTGAAACTCAAAAAAATCAAGTCAGCGCAGGACGAAACTTGGTACAGCTTCCCGGATGATCTGCAAGGTTTTGGTCAACACAAGAATTTGACGGAACTCCCACCGGTGAAGAGTGCGATGAGCTCGATCAAAGCTAGAGGTCAGTATCGAACTGTAAACGTAATGTTTCCTTCAGAAGTTGAAAAATGCTATCGAGACGAAGCTGGAAATTTCATTTTCAATAATTTTTTATTGGCGGAAACATCTGCTCAACCAAGTGTTTCGATGAGCGCGTCGGAACCGGGATTGCCCGAACTCGTTTCGTGTCTCAACAAGCTCGTGGAAAAAAAAGAAGACTCCTTGAACGAAATTATGAAACATTTCTTGATCGAAAAATTTTCGACTAGAAACAGGAATGTTCAGGCTTGGGTCAACGATTTTCAGCGAGAAGCGGATCGTTTTTCTTTACACAGTTCCAGATTGATTGAAGTTTTTAGATTATGCTTGGATCAATCAATGAACGATTGGTTTTCTAACGCTCAGAAGAAGTTAGGTATCGAAGCTGACTGGGAATGCTGGAAAGAAAATTTGATATCCACCTTCAGTGACAATTCGTGGACGCCTGTTCGTTTCGCCTACACTTTTCGACATATGACAGGTTCTTTGGTTGACTTTATAATGAGAAAGGAACGGTTGCTGCTCGATCTCGACCACAAAATTCCGGACCATATTATGCTGAATCTCTTAGTCCTCGGCCTTCCCATTGAGATTCAGAACAAACTCAATAGATGTTCAATCGACTCAGTAAAACTCCTAATTTCGAAGTTGAAGAAATTTGACCACGAATCCTCGAGAAAGACTAGTTCGACGGATCATGCAGAGAGTAAAACCTCAACATCCAGAATGTCCGAAACGTCCGGCAAATTTCTAAAGGACTCTCCAACCAAAAAGAGACAGGCTTGTTCAGTTTGCGAAAAAGGAAATCGCGGCACACGATTTCATTCAGAAAAAGACTGCTGGTTCAACATTAGTAATAAAATAAAAACTGTGTTTTGATTTATAAGATTCGTACTCGGGGTGAATGAATCATGTATGATTGCATCTGTAACGAAGGATTTATTGAACAAATGAAAACAGTTAAATGACCTAGAGTGACCATTCATAATGGAATATAAAATATAAACATGTAACCAACCTGTAACGAAGAAATCAAAACACATGAACATTCGAGCATGAATCCAATAGTTCGGCGTTCGAATCCGGATAGCAACTAACCGAACGAAAAGTGAGGCTGAGAACGGTAGCCCGCTGGGCGCTTGATCAAACATGAACGACGGCGCTCGCCGCGTTCGCCTCGTCATCTGAAGTTCGGTCGAACTTTACATACCATAAAATTCCCATTAGTGGTAAAATGACGAGAGCAGCACAACAAATTATCAAAATTTTCGACGAAAATCGTTTTTAGCGGGGGGTTTTTCCTTATAAACTCCGCTGGAATGTCGCCAGAATGTTAAAAATTGGTGTTGTAGTCCAATCCAATACCTATAGGGTGAGTTTTTAAAAACGCTCATAAGAGACATGGGGCTAACTCCAGAAATTCCGGAATTTCATATACCGCCGTTTCGCTTATTATCAGTTTTAAAAGTTTTTACCCAATAACTGTGCACAAGTAATTACTATTCTTCTTCTCCAAAAAATTCGTGTTTACAGCCTCATTAATTCTCTGTCTACCAATAGCTCAATAATGGTCCTGGAATGAGTACGAGCAGCAAAATCAATTCTGGAACTGGAATTCGCATATTTCTCGAAAACGGCTCGATCGATTTTGATTAAACGTTCACATCTACTAGTTCTTACAAAACTTTTCTACTCGTTAAATATCTCCATTAAAATACGGAGACATGCTTTTTGGCAAAACGGCTTCAACGATTTTCAAATAGTTAGTACCTATATATTGTTCTCAATAAATGTTCCTCTGACAGCCCATGGAACAAAGTTAAAATGATAATGTGCCGAAAATAAGGTTTTTTTGAACATTTCTGTAATTTCCCGAGGAACTGCCTTACTGGATTCGATCAATCTTGTGGAGTGTCTCTTAGCATGATTTCTGTATCCTTCTGTTGAACGGAAATATAGACCATGATAGCTCGGAAAATGAGTAAATAGTACCAACATTTTGTTCTCCGTCAACGTAGATGTGCGTTTAACGAAGATATAACGCCCGAAAGTTGTGTGTTACTGCGCACCAGCCGTTTTGGTTTATTATTCATTCTGAATAATAACCCTATGCTTTCGGTCAGCAAAAATGTTTACAACCTCCCCTCAAAACTTGATACTTTACGTTTCTAGACATGGGGATTGCTATGGACAAAAAATGGTTAAAAAATTAACAAAATGGAGTATAATTGGAAATACGCCGTGTTTGGTATCGCTTTCAAGGTATTTTTACACCCTGGGTCGAATAGAATGAGTGTCAGACGTGTACGACTGGGTATAGTGAAATTACAGTAATTATAGTGAGCCAAAGTCTACTAATTGAACTCGCGGGAACTAGAGCGGAAGTCAACGTTTCATCGTTTACACTCCCTCCCTCCAGTCTCATCAAAACCACCTGCCCGCTCTACTCGCAACGTCGTGCCAATTGCCTACAGGGGCTTACTGGCGCCTGGGGAATAATTAGTTTCCGTAGTTCCATTGTAGTCAGGTCATGTTTCGTATGGTTTACTAGTATTTTTCGATGCTGAATCGAATGGGATGGGTCTCAGAGCACTAATACTAGGTCAAGCTGTTCATGAGAATAATAAACCATTGTGTAATAATTTAATATAATAAATAATAATTAATTTAAATAATAATAATTAATTTAAATAATTTAATTTTTTAAATTTGAATACATGGCCCCCTGCAAACTTGATTTAGACAACCTTGGTCTACAACATTTCGCCTTTGACACGATCTAAAAAATTCGCTCTTTCGAACGAAGACTCCAGATCTAGTTGATTTGAGTTGGCCGGCATCCATGGTTGCTATAGGCAAGAAATAATTTTAAAAATTAGGCCAAAACGAAATTTTTGGCAGTTTCACTGCAACGACGTCGTATTTGGTATCGTTCCCTAGCTACTTTTCGACGCTGAATCGAATGGGACGGATCTCGAAGGTGCGAGACTGGGTCAACCCCTACAACCAGGAAATTTTCGGAAGTATTGATTGAAACGTCAGGTCGAGGGAAAAAGGAAGAAAACAAGATATCTGTTGTTTTCTTCTTACTTTTTTCTCCGAATGACATTATTTTAAGAACCTGTTAGCAATTTCTCGAGCCCTGATGATGCTTAATAAATTATTCATTATATTGTCACTTATATGATTTTTCATTCATCCTGGCTGACTCTGAAGAATACACACCGGAGTTCGTATATAAGATTACCATCATCTCACCCGGCGTCCCAGATGGACTTCAAGATGTATGCATTTAATTATAATTGCTGCGAATGAAAGTATTACGTCATTGTCGAGCAGTTTTATAAAAAATTCGGGTCGTCATATCGCCGTGTTAGAAGAACCAAACGAAAATGGCTCAACTGGGTGGATTTAAAAGCATATACGTAGGAAAGTTAGCGTATTAAACATAATCGCCCTTCCTTTGAGCATGTAAAAGTTGTAACCTCACCCGGACTAATGTGGCTCGGAGTTCGAGCATTTGCACTTACATGCTCCTCACCAGTTTCAGCTTCGGCAAAGGTTAATGCGGTGCTTCTGAGAAACAATAATTTGGTCAAATCTGGATTGTTGAGGGTTGGGCATCTATGGGATGTAAGGTTAGGGGGCTGTTTACGTTTACACAACACTTGTTTACGGGACGAGATGTTTAAAAAATATTAAATAGGCGGAAGCTAGAGATACCCTCACTGCGGCCACAAACGGGCCTATTGTAGGATGTAAACAGGCCACATATGATCATCGTATCCTTCCTCCCCAGTGCGAGCATCTCCTTGGCCCTCTGGAGAGTCGGATGGATGAAGAGTTTAGACTGTCTAAGGCCGGGCACCTATCCTCCCATCTAACAACCTCTCTACGTAGGTGTCTGGTGGTGGTCCCAACAAAGAGCTCAGGGCCGACAGGGATTTGCGCTGATCCCTTCTTTGCCCAGCTTCGTTTCCCTCTATTCCCTGATGACCCGGCACCTAACACAGTGAGACCTTCAGACCAGTCAGACACTCCCAGACCAACCGCGACGTGAAATAATACGATGCTGAGGAATTGAGAGCTGCCTATCTGTCCACCGTAACGTAAGGGCCGTTTTCAACAAAACAGCACTGATCATGATCCAACTGATCACGGCTAGATAAGTAAATCAAGGCTAGCCATTTTCGTTCCCACCCCGCTAGCCGAGATCACTGTGGGATGCGGTTAGGATAGCTGTGATTACCCTGCAATTGAGCCATATCGAGAAGGCAGTGGACTTGAGAGGTTACAGTAAAGCAAGGAAATTGGACGTCAGTTCAACATCTCGTCCTGTAAACAAGTGACGTGTAAATGTAAACGCCCCCTAACCGTAAATCCCGTGGTTTCTAATAATCGTCAGAAGCCAAAGTGGCCGCACTAACCTTTGCCGAAGCTGTAACTGGTGAGGAGCATGCAGTGAAAATACGCATACTCCAACTGCAAGAGCTGCCCGCAAAAAGCCTAATCGGTCCGGGAGAATACCAGGAAAACTCGGAAATGGTACAAGAAATAATAAAAACCGAAATTGTGAGGTTACAACTTTTATAAGCAATGAACTTTAACGTGTAGAAGTGTGTTATTATTTAACATTTTCTCCCTATCTGCTTTCAAATCCATAAGCCATTTGGATTTTCCAACACGGCGATATGACGTCTGGAGTTTTTTCTAAAACTGCTCAACACACGTTTTACGCGAACAACAACCTGTAATTGCGAGTAATTACAATCGTAATACTTTTGTTCGCAACAGAATTGAAATTCATACATCTTGAAGTCTTCAGAACGCTTTCATACCCATCTGGGGCGACAGGTGAGATGACGATAACGGTACATATTAGATTATCATCGTAGTGGAAAAGCAACTGCAATAACTGCGCACTTGTAAACAGCATCTTTGTTTATTATTATTATTATTTCAAAACATATGTAGATTATTCACAATAATTAAGAGGATACAAGGATATGATAAAGAAAGATAAGAGCTAACCGGATCAAACCGCCCAATTTTAAGGGGTCAGCCCTTGATCAGGACTAGAGCGGGTTAGGCAGTGGTGAAAACAGCCCTAAATCTTCTGCCGCTTCAGTCCCCTTTGCAGCAAACCGCTTCACACAGGCGTCACTGCAGACACACTGTGGCCAGCAACCCCAACGGGATCGCTGCTCTAATCTTTGCCAATTACCTTACTTTACTGTAACCTCGTTAATCCGCTGCCTTCTCGAAGTGGCTTCATATTACGGGCATCCTAATCGGATTCCACGGAGATCTCGGTTAGTGTCGTGGATGAACTTATTTAGGAGTGATCAGTTGGATCACGATCAGTGGTGTTATGGTGAAAATGACCCTTAGACAGAATATAAGGTTAGTTGATAGGTAAATAACGAGATATTATTAGGATCAGGGAGGCGAGTTAGTGTCGTAGATCCTCTGCACTGACAGGAAGGCGGAGAGCGCTCTATTAACTCCGAGTGATTAGGCGACGTTTAAGAAATACGCTAAGGTGTACGAGGGAAGGGGTGGGGGTAGTGGTTAGGATTGGAACGGAAGGGGGCATTGTTTTAAACCCTTTCAAAGTCCAAGACGGTAGAAAAGTTAGCGCCTTTCGGCTCCTCCCAGAAATTTTCAAAAGCCGATTGTCGACATTTTTCCTCCTTCGAAGCGCCTAATTTTCAATTTACGAGGCGGCGAAAGGGTGAAAAAAGGAGGCGGAGTCGACGGGAGAGCGACAATGGGATCTTTAGAAAAGAGGGAAGTTCCGCCGGGAGAAGAGTTGAAAAGGGACGAAGAAGAAGAAGAAGTAAGTGAACGGCGGGTGTTCGACGAGCGACGTGAACAAGAACAAAAGCGGGTACCGATCACCGGCTGAGTCGGAGGTCGCAGTATTCGCGCCCCCCTTCGGCGATTGTTTACGCTGCGGGGAGAAATGAGACGAGAAAGAGCACAATTTCGATTGAAATTAGCGCGCGATGAGGCGGTTGCGTCCTACAAAAGGCCGATTGTCGCGGCTTTTGAGGTTTTCGCGGGGTTCCCTCGGCGGGGGGGAGGGGGACAGCTGCGCTCCGCCGCTGAGTTGGAACCGCCGCACGAGCGCAACACGACGCGTTCGAACGGCCCCACTTCAGCAGCCCAAAATCTCTCATGTCTGGTTTGGAACATCTTACAACTTTCCTCACCCTCATCACTGGAGAATATTATATCAACGTATTACTACATCCTAGCTAAACGGTTCAAACGAGGCTTCTTTAGAGGTCACCATTCTGATTCAAGCCGAGTCAAAATACTGGAGTGCGTCACACATTCCACGTGTAAGTCAAGTTGCACTTACGAAATATATCACGAACCACAGCAATCAACAAACATTCAGGGTAAGTAGTACTCCAATGCTTGTCAAAATTCGGACCATGCATCACTTTGGGGACTTCATTCCGATACTACAGAAGCCCGGACAGAGAGGGCAAAATGTAGGTACTAGTTACCTGAAAGTAGAGGAGAATGGGGGGATGAGACTAGGGGAAAGTGGCAGCCAACTGTCTGGTACCAAATGTAATATTCTATACATTGTTCCTTTCAAAGTAAAAAGTTGATAAATCGGGCAACTTTGACAACAACCAAAATGTGTTAAAATCGTGATTTTTTATAACGTTTTCGACGTTTCCAGAGTCACGACTAAGTTTCATATTGTAACTTGTACCCACACATTTTTGTATCTTTTTCTTGAACGTCTATGTTCGGCAAAGGCTGAATTAGTTGGAATCTTGAACTCGGAACTTCCGCACTTGCCCCTAACGGGATGTCCTTTTCGAGCCTTCCCCAAACATCGAGTCCAGCCTATTGGGCGCACAGGAGGGCGAGAGTTGAAGATCAAAATAAAAGAAACTCGGAAAGCGTGAGGAGGACTGTATTATGTGCAATGAAGTGAGTAGTGTTTGTATACAAAGGGGGCACTCGTAATATGTGTGAACTGGCGTGGGAAACTGTATCGGAAGGTGATAGCGAACTGTAAGGGGCGGAAAACAGATCAAGGAATGTGTCTGAGTGAGCACAGGGAGACGGGTGGCTTTGGTGAGAGTTCGTAGGTGAATGAATTTGGGAGGAGCTGTCTGTTGTGGAAAAGAATGTGAAAAGGAGGGGAGGAGGAAGGAGAATGCCCAGACGAAGTGGAAAATCCGTCGCCGTTGAAAATAACCGCAGAGGTGGAATTCCCCCAGGTAACAAAGGGGTAAGACAATGACTTTGCCGTTAGAGCAGGTGGGAGCATTCCGAGGTCAAAAAACCCAGACTGATTAGGCATTTTGCGGCAAACACAGCCCTTCCTGACCTGAAGCCTTTTGTCAGTAGCTGCAGGAATGTCCATCCTGCATGTTTAGTTATTTCGTCAGCTTAAAACACTTTTCTTGTTTTGTACTTTCCAAAATATCCTCTTCCCACCGCTCAATGTACCCCCTCTACAACTTTCTCAGTCTTCGAATCCCCAAGAAAAACAGACACACAGCTCTCAGGGCCATTCACAGCTCTACTCACTAGTTCCCCGCGTACTCACACCCAAACTCCCGTCCTTCAGTCTTGTACAAAAAAAACTATCGTTGTAACGAAGTGACCGTGTAATCAAAACATTATGGTGTTAAACAACTGTATCAATTCAGTCATATTCCAAACCCGCAATGTTCGTCTGCAGGATGAAGGTGAAGGAGGTATTCTTCACGACAGGTATGGAAGTTACTCGCTATAGACAGTTGAGTTGACTGGTTCACATGAGCTGCTGGTCAGCTGCTAGGGCACTAAATATCGCTGATTACGCGTGGAACCAAGGAAAGTTGTATGAAGCACCGCACGAGAAATTGTCATGTTTTCGGCGTTAGCTGTTATTCTACCCTCCGTTAGTTTCACTCTGCGCAAATACTCTTCACCACCAGTCGTTCTCGGTCGACACTCTTTCGTCTTCATTGTTCGTCTATAGCGGCGTTACGATTACCACAACAACCTCCTAACAAAAGTAAAGCTGCTGTGGTTCAGTTGCAGTGAATGGGAATCTCAACAGATGGCATTCGAAGTCGAGTTTTTACTCTCTGCGGACAGATTGACAAAAGCGTTGAATGGAGGACCGAAAAATCCCTCTTTCTTTTTCTTCTTCTCGGTCATTTCTTGCCAGGGTTTAAAGGGAATAGCTAAAAATGACAATAACGCGGGGAGTGTTCAGTGGTTCGATGACACGTGGGGGGTACGAGTCAATGGGGCAGATAAATCGTTTAGTTAACTCATATTTCATGGCGTGTCGTCAGACATTCAGGACGCGCCCCTGGTTGGCATTTACAATCCGATTGCGGTCAAATCTGGATGGTTCCGAGGACGCTATTCAGAAACGCACCTTAAGAAATGTTAAGGCTTATATCCACAAACCCTCCTCAAGTCCTAAATCTGTACAGTTCCACGTTGAGATTGCTCAGATCTCACTTGACTATGATGTGATCCCCTACTGCCCTCCATCCTGAAGGTACCTTGCAAAGGTGACACCTAAATCATGTCAGTAGGGAACAAACAAATGAAAGTCCACTCGTGCCCACAAAGGACTAATTTCCAGAAACTTGTATCCCGCTGTAGAGTTGCCACTCTAAATTTGATGAAAAACTAAGATGTTCACATAGAATTGAGCTCTATATGAGATTCAGTTCCAAATTTCACCTCACAGAGTAAAAGAAAATGCCGCGTCATAATTCAACTTGTATAGTTATTTAATGTATACATTTTTGACATTTTATGTCTTTACTTTGCTACAAAAACTCGAAAATGTTACGCGGGATATGTAATGGAGAAGAGTCACTAAATTTGTGTTGGCTTAAGTACGACGTTACGTCTGTTACAAAATCTAATGCTTGGTAACATCAGTGACTAAGTGATGATGTCAATTGCAATTGACGCTGCCATTATATCGAAACCATCAACGAGCACAACCAAACTTAGTTATCATTGCATTAAAAAAACAAAAATAAAAGACATAAAATGTCCCTCGTGGTTACGTACTTGTACGAAAGCTGTACCCACCGTTTGTGTTAGTGATTTTAAATTTTGTTTGGTATGAATACACCCAACTGATTTCTTTGCTCGTATTATTGATTGAATTATTGATTAGCATTCTGCGCTTCTTACACCACCCTTCAGGACTTCTTAGAGCTTCATTAATCAACTCTATTCTACTATCTATGCAGAGAGAGAAAGACTCAAAAGAATAGTTATAATAAATTATAACAAACCGAAACAAAAGAAACGTTCTTCGAGGAGCCATGCATAATCACATTATCAAGGATTTGAATTTACTAAACTGGAATATATCAACTAAAACGTTATCAAAATATCAGATGCGCCGCATTACACAACGTTCGTCTCAGGATCAGGTTTGAAAGGGACAGATCAGCTGTGACCCTGCTTTGACGTCACCTTCGTGGAAAAATCGGCGAAACGGTTATAGGCTTGCTTTGTAGTAGTCAATGCAGCTAGGTCTGTCTGCTCTCTCAACAACCTTTCGGTTATTGTTTGTAGAATCTACAGTGGAACATCGCGTGGTTTCTTGTTTCCTCCGCACTGGAGGCGCAAGACGTGCATAATGGAGAGTCTTTCAGAGAAAAGAAGTGGAGCCGCGAATTGAAAACACCATGTCCCGCGAGGAACTGGCCTAGCTCAACCCACTTCTAAGACGTTCACGGATGTTGTAGAAAAACTCGTACACGTCACGTCCCGTCGGATTCCCATCTCGCTTGCCATTTCTCTAACGCCCATTACATTACATTTCTTCCTACTTCGCAGAGCTAATGGAAGTGCAAATAGGCTAGAGCAAATCGGAAAGCCTTAGAACCCATTTCAAACTGTTGTTCATTACAACAAATTAACTAACGATTAAATAGAAACGACTCCAAACTCTAATGACGGGTAATACAACCCTAATCACGCACCTATAGTATTGGAAGGTCATGATATCCACCAGAGACGAAATCATCGATATCAAGACGAACTGACGAGTTTGCGTGCAGTCTGCTGGATGTTGGGATATTGTATGCGACTAAAATATCGATCTCTGAGGGAACTCTACTACGTTCTTTGCAGTTGACCGAAATGAGACGAATTTGTTATCCGAACGGCTGCCTACTTAACGGAATTGATGGTAGAGCCGGGGTTTGGCAAGAGCGAGTTTTCGGTCTGTGGAGAGATCCGCACAGAGTTCAGCCTAGAACAGGGGAAAGCCCTCGTTTCACTCTCCACTTGTCAACCTTGCACTCCACGGCCACGTCTACCGGTAACTGACCAGTGATCACCTGGAGAGCTTCTGTCGATACAGGCCTTGGTGATCCATAGGAGCGCAGCTCTCTGGGATTGGGCCAATACTCTCTTAGTTTGCCACCCTTGACCACAGGGCAGTAACACACACCCCAAGTGACCCTTACTTACGCAGCGAGGCAAACCTTGCGATGGTTGTGCCTGTCAGGGACTAAAGGTTTTGGCTGAAGCCCCACCTCACACCTATATTCACTCCTAAGTACTTGACGTGCTTAAGGTTTTTCCTTAACATGCTCACACCATTGGGGGATGGTGCTGAGCACATGGTGGGTTTTAGAACTAAGCTGCCACTGACTTTCGGGCATTCCCGTGAAATGAACAAATAAATAATTATTTAATAACTTCGCCCAGTACGCAGTACAGCTGGGGTTAGGGGTGCCAATTACATAACTCATTTTCTTGCTTCCCATCGCTAGGGAGGTTGTATGCTATTTCAAGCTTCTGGCGACAGAAGCTAGCCGGAGGCTCCTGGGGCGAGAAGCTTCATCTCTAAAATCTATTATTCGACTGGGACTGTCGTCCCGCTGGACATGAGGCAGTGGAGGGCGATACCCAATGAATTGCCCGCTGTCTCCGTCGACACAATGCGCACTAACCTCCGGTGAAAAGGACAAGGCCGAAGAAAAACCTCACAACGCCCAGTGAAAAGATCCCCGGTTGCCTCGTCGTGTCATCGACAATCGCTTGTAGGTTGATATTTAATAATGAACAGAGGCCTTGACAATGGACAGGGGTGAAGGTGAAGAGGAGATTCCTCTCAAAATCCCCAGGGGACACGACCAGCTCTCCCCGCCCGCAGTTCACTTCTTTGTTCGCGGCAACGTAAACACACTCGACCCCTAAACACACAAAACACGAGACTCCGCCGCCGATATAAATAATATTTCTAGACCTTCTCTTCAACAAACACCTTTTTTCCCTCTCCCATTTTTCTCATCTTTGGAAGCAATTTCTGCGGTGTTAACAGATCCACAGGATGCTAATGCTACAGGCGCGCTAGCCCAGAGCTTCAACCTAGAGTTTTGTGTGAGAATCGTCTACTTTGAGGATGACGCTGCAAGAAGGTGCTATTACAGTTTCATTTCATTTCCTAGATCTACGAGCCCCCCAAAAGGTTCGGGACAAAAGCATCCACTAGAACCGCACTGCTGAGTCACAGCGAGATATGTTCCGATTTGGAAGATACCAAACGAATCGCAGTTCACTTTATTTAGCGGCAAAAGTACATCACCAGCAGACTTGTATTGAATACGTATTGGATGCAGTAGTTTTGACAGAACTTAAAGAACCACGCTGAGAAAAAAAATCTGGTGCATCGCAACACACAACTTTCCTCAGCTCTACGTCAATTCACTTTGTACATGGCTAATTCTATTTAACCAATTCATTTATCACTCAATTCCGTTGAGCTTGGTCAAACAACACTTCACAGCAGCAGGAAGCGGTAGCGCCTACAGTTCTGAAATTTATTGTGCTGCTCGTACTCATTCGAGGACTATTATTGAGCGATTGGTCCACAGATAATTAATGAGGCTGTAAACACGAATTTTTTGAAGGAGGATAGTAATGACTTTTGTAGAGTTATTGGGTAATAACTGTTAGAACTGGTAGTAAGCGAAACGGCGGTAGTTGAAATTCAGGAATTTCTGGAGTGAGCCCCATGTATCTCATGAGCGTTTTTAAACACTCACCCTTTAGGTATTGGATTGGACTACTATACCAATTTTCTTTAACATTCTACCAACATTGCAGCGGAGTTTATAAGGAAAAAAACCCTTTTCGTAGAAAAGATTGATCATTTATTGTGCTGCTCTCGTGATTTTCCCACCAATGGGAAATTCATGGTGTAATTACCATATTAAGAGCAACCAATATAAAAAATTTAACCAAAATCGTTAGAGCCGTTTTTGAGAAAAAAATTTGGTGTTTCGATCACTATGATAACTATAGTTAACTTTCGGTGGATTTTGCCCATACCCTTATTTTGGCGTCTCATGGTAACCCTAGGTTAGACATTAAGTTTCAACAGATTTGGTACGGTTGTTTTCTCTAAAAACCGCGCTAAAATCGATTTCGTCGAAAGTTTTGGTAATTTATTGTGCAGCTCTCGTCATTTTCTCACAGATGGGAATTTTATGGTATAGTTGCCATATTGGGAGCTACCAATTTAAACAATTTAATCAAAATCGTGCGAGCCATTTTTGAGAAAAAAAATATTTGGTGTTTTGATCACTATGATAACTATAGTTAACTTTCGGTGGAATTTGTTCAAACCCTTATTTTGGCGTCCCATGGTAACCTGCGGGCGAGATATCAAGTTTGAGTGGATTTGGTACGGTGGTTCTCTCTAAAAATCGTTCACAGACACACACACCAAACCACCACCATTTCCCAAATGTGTTTTTTGGACTCATGGGGCGATTACATAACTTTCCTTTTTATTTTGTAGAGACATGGAAAGTAAAAAGTGTATAACATTTCACAACTCTACACTACTTTAATGTTGGAGGACTCATGATACTGGACTATCTGCCCATCACCAGCCCAAACTGACACATACAGAGGCTGTCATATAGAGGCGGCAGGGCGTTCTAAACTAATCAAAGGCCCTTTCAAGCACCATAATGGAGTTCTTTGTTTAATATTGATGTATGGGTAAAACGAAAATTCCAGAAGCCGACAATTCAAAGTGGACTGTATTTACAAGGGGATTACTCTTTCCAACAAAAAGTTGTGGCACTGGCGTACAGTTCGAGATACGATGAATGTTCGTAAGTTCGTGAAACTGGTCGCGGATTCAGCCGACCGAACGCCAACTCGATTGACTCGCACTTACTCGAAACAACGAACTATAACGGTTAAGGCGGCGTTGTGCGGAAAAATGTGCAAATTCAGCGGGTGGTAAACACAACACAACAAAACTCCAAGAACCGCAAATTTCAGTTGAGTATGTTCGAACATTCGTCCATTGATAACTTGAAAAATCTGCAGAATAGTGCATTTTATTATAAAATAAAAATTGAGAAAGAAGTAGTCTATTTCACAGCTATAGATCAGATTTAGTTTAAACATCGTCGTTAGAGCATAAACAAATTAAACACCGAAATCGGTTAGCTAATATAAAATCCACTAGGAAATAGACTACTTCTTATCCAATTTCGATTTGAGCGATTTGTCATTCTTCATAAATTATTGAGACACCGTCACAACGTGTAACCTGCGAGGGATTATGTTGACAAGCAGCTCACACAATTCACTGACAGTTCATTCAATAATACCAAATCATGTTGTGTTTCTTGCTGTTCGTGTTTGCAGTCTTAGTTGTTCTTTTCTTCTCGGTTATGGTCTGAGGACGAATGCAATTTCTAGCAAAAAGCGGAAAGAAATTGTCCAACTTCGACAAGAGACGACGAATTGACGTCTCTCGCGAGTTTTTGAAGCTTTGCTCCCATCGGGAAGAAAGAGTCATCCGCCGCATCGTAACTGGAGATGAACTGGTTTTACGTCACAGTTCCGCTACTTGTGACTGCCCGTCGTGAGTTTAATATCATTAACACATACAGTAGAGGGTTAGGGCGCTAACATCAGAACTTAGGAATTGCTCGAATGACACGGAAGGGGGTGCCGATAGGAATGTGCAAATGTCACAAGCCCCGGTAACACTGCCCTGCCCTGCAGTGTTGGTCCACCACAGTTGTACTGATGGAGTCCTAGAGACCAGAGCACCACATAAGGCTTGTGGCGTAAATTGTGCAGCTGGTATATTGGCTGCCTTCAATTTAACGCCGGTTACCAAAAAGAAAAGAAAAGAAGTACGAAAATAAAAGATAAAACTAAAAGCGAAGTAATCTGTACTTAATTATACGCAGTGATGTCATGGGCAGTAGCGAAGAAAAGGAAAGAAAATTCAGCTAAGAACTCTTTACAAGAAACCGAACAATAATGCCAGGACTTTTGGGATTCCGGATAAGAGCTTTTGAGGCAGAGGGAAACTTTTTTTCTTGTCCTCATTTTCGGCTATTCCTTCTCAGGAAAAGCCCTGATGGAAATACCAACCATAGAAATCATTTCAGACCCAGAGACCGATGGAATAGAAAAGATGTTGTGCCCGATCGTAGCTGCTTTGCAAACAGCGATGAGGCTGGAAGCTGGAATCAGTGTGCACAACTGGTCGGTATGAGTGGAGAGTTCAAAGGGGTTTTGTTGGGTTCACCAGGTGAGAGACCAAACAACTCTGGCGCCTCGGCGGAGATTCGTAGGCGTCAACAGGGCAAGCTGACTCAAGGTGAAATGAAAAACAACAAGAATCAGAGTGGTCGGCATTGCCCGCCATATTGAGCAAGAGCAAATACCTCTAAAAAATATCCACAGGAAGATCCTCTGCAAAGGCAGAAAATGGTTTCTTTAGACGCAAATTTCTGCAGTAGGCTCCCAGATCAAAAACGATCCAGTTCGAATGACAACAACCTAGAAAGGCGTTTTTCTTTTTGGTCATTGGGAAGAAGGATTGCTCCTATGAATTTCAGAACCAACCAGGAAACGATTAGCAGAATACAACAAGTTGGCCCTGGCCCCTGTCTGCAGCGGCTGGTCTTCTTGTTCTACTCACCCTCATGAGAATCTTGCAGAGTGCTGCTGCAGTACTGGGCTGTATGGGAGGTTCAGGAGCGGCCTTCCCTCCATGTGTTCATTCTTCATCCCTGCGGAATACTAACCCCGAATGAGCAAGCACCATCAGTTTCTAACTGAGAACTTCCTGGGCAACATGAGCAATGCACCTCCAGTTTTCAAGGAATTAGGACGGATTTGAAGCTTTAGTGTGAGCGAGCTGACTACGTCCTCCATGTGCGCCGCCAGCATGCCCACCATTGGCACGAGAAGGTGGCGTGGGAAGTGTCATCTACCAATGTCCTCCTGAGCAGTTGGGCCTTGTAGCCTTACCAATTCGCTGGAGGGGTGTGACGCTTGGGAGGTCGTAAGACGACAGGGACGCAGCCCAGTAGGGGCGGTGCACCAAGCAGTTAATTCCAGCACTTGGTTACGGCTCGAGTGACGCCAAGGTGAAGCGGATTTCTACCATACCCAGTTGCTCATAAGACATGGACCATTTAGACTGTGCCTTGACAATCGTAACGATTCTGTATCTAACGGGAGTTAATCAGTCGTTGGTCTTCGATTAAACTAAGTTACGTTTAACCTCCTGACTGTTAGTTCCTGGTAATTCCGCTAACGTTGAACTACCACCAACGGAGATCGGCATTTTTCGAAGTTGGACGGTTCTTCGCGTGATGGAACTAAAAATTGTTCAACTAAACATTTTTCAGAAATTCATGTCACACGCCCACTTTTTCTTAGTGAGATTCATCAATCCACCAAAAAGATAAAATGGAAGAAATGGAGAACGAGGAGGACACCGTTCCTTTCTACGTTAAGGATAAGAGTTATGGGAGCTAAGGACGAAACCATGGTGCGTAATTTGAAGGTGAACGACATAGTTAACCGAGATAGAGACGAGAAATGTGGTTTTCTGGACGAAGGACTTGGTTTTGCTGGCTGAAGCTGGTGACATGTGGTTCATAAATATGAGGGGTATGGTTTTCAAAGGTGTGGTCGAACGTCAAGGACTTTCATGGATTGTCCTTTTCTGAGCTGAGGATAAGGTAGGACTTTGCAAGCCGTAAGTGAGTTCTGCCCATCATCTGAACGTTCCTTGATAGATTGACTGAGAACAAGACATCTTGAATTCCAACTCTACAATATCTGCTTCTTGATCAGTAAAATACGATTCGTTGTTTTCAGGGCAGTACAAGTTCCGAGCCGCTCAGTGATGACCATCTTTTGGGACTGCACCGGAATTCTCAACATTCAATACTACCCTCACCGTTCCTCCATCTGCGGCTCCGACTATGCTCTAGCGCTCTCCACAGCAGTTGCTTCCATGAAGTCCCACAGAGACCTTCTCCTTCACGACAACTTCTCCGTCCACAAATCGTCCACAGTTCAAAACCTCATTCCCAACTTAGGCCTCGCGGAGTTGCAACACGCGCCTTACAGTCCAGATCTGTCCCCGACGGACTTCCACATCTTCGCTGGACTCCAAAAAGCCATTTCCAAACCAAGGAACAGAACTCTGAGCGAACTGAAAGTAATAATCGGTGGTTATTTGCGGAGCAGAGGGAAAGGGTTTTTCCATGAGGGGTTCCAGCGTTTGATTCTGAGGCACAAACTGTGTTTACTTAATAAAGGAGAATGGTTGAAATATTAAAAGGTTCGGAGTAATTTGTTGTTGAAAGGCAACAAACGGTGCGTGTTGCGCTGCAGCTGTGTCCCACGATTCGTCTAATTCAACTATAAAATGTTGATAGCCACGCGACTTTTGTTAGCTTCGAGTGGTTCGACGTGAATCCTAGTTGCGTGAGTAGCTAATTGAAGGACCTACGTCCGCATTTCTCGTTACCCATTAGCTAGGCAGTGGCCGCACGATGACGCAGAGCTGATCGTGCCAATTTAGTTACTAGATAACAGTTCAAAAGCAACCGTTGTCGTCTGGACGAAGACTCCATTCAGCTTCACGTTAATAGAACATAAAGTACAGTGATCAGTGATCCGTCGGCTTCGTGGAGGTAAGAACTGGACAGAACCACGCTCTGGAAAAATGGCAAGCGGCACAATAAGCTACCTAATAAGCTCGAATAAAAGTGATTTTGGCCCTGTATCTCAAAAATATCACGTTGCTAGTCCAACATGCTCCCTACGTGATGGAAGTTGCTGATGGCCGTGGAATAATCGAGAGCAACCTTAGGACTTCTGGATTTCGAGCGTTTTTTATTAACTATTTATTATTTTAAAGGGTTTCCCTTACTGTAAACACAAACCACATGGAAAATCATGTCGACGGCCTGTTTGTTAGTGTTTTAATAAAGATCGTGATGTAAGTAGCGGCAGCTCGATAAATTCTGGAACTTAAAGCGTCGCCAGTTCCTGTCACGTTTCACCAAGTTCATATGGACTGAATGAAAAACGCGGCAAATGATTGTCTCGCGTGGCTCGACGCAGTCTCACACCTCCGGTACCAACTCCATTCGATTCAGTATCGAATAATACTAGTTAGCGATACGAAACATGACCTGACTACCACGGAACAACGAAAGTTGTCATTATCCAGGTGATGTTAGGCGATTGGTCGAACTGGCGGTTGGTTGGGGTGAGACGTGAGTTCCTTCGCCTCAGTATGTCACTGCAGCCGCAGTAATAGACCTCTGAGGCCCGTCGTATTCGACTCAGCAGCGGGAGTGAGCGTAAGAAACGATACCAAACGCGACGTGTTAGTTAACCAGTGCGTGTAGTTTGTTTCACATCAGCATTAACGTTGAAGTGATTCGTACGAAGATACGTTGACATCATGGAACTTACTGGGCTGCGGAAAGTTGTGATGCTTCACTCCACATATTCATTAGGTCTGTAGGCGCCTGTAGCATGTTTAACTCTCTACATAACACAGCTCACCCAGTGACCTCGGCTTCAGTTAAAATGGTTTATGTTATTGGTTCGGTGTATTCCATGCCAGAGGAGACTTGGTGGGCCAGAACGGGTGCTACGGGATCCTACCACCCACCAGAGGCTCCATTTTTACACATAAACGTTGATATTGTTGGCCCACTAACGGTTAGGCAAGGATATCGTTACGTATTGATGATTATTGACCGATTTGAGAGATGGCCAGAAGCCATATACCCCCTCGCCGACATCTCGGCCGACACTGTGGCCTTGGCCCTTCTTTCTTCAGGGATCGTCCGCTTTGGCGCTTCCAAAACGCCTCACAACCGATGGCAGCAAGCAATTTGATTGCCAACTTTTTGAGTGCCTTAGTTCTCCTGTCTAAAGTTCTGAAGTAGAGGAATGAATGACAGAGGGTTGGATTCCCAAGCTACCCATTGAACTTGTTGGTCTCTGCTCCTACATTAACCCCGACGCTAATGCGACTGCAGCTGACTTAGACTAGAGAGAGAGCCGATCAGCCTATCAGCCGACGTCTTTGACAATTCCTCGACCTTCGACATTCCACTGACACTTGAGCATCTCCGTGGCAACTGCAGAAATCTTCGACCATTCCCTCTTCACGCACACGAGCAGCACGGCAGTGTATGTCCACCAGAGGTGAGATTGACCACCATTTCAACCACTGTACGCCGGTCCGTATCCAACTCTTGAACGGACTGATAAGGTTTTCAAGATCAATAATATGCCCAGAGCAGACTACATTGTCACAGGAGACTACCCGCTGAACAACCAGCCCATGACAGCAACTTCTAAGCTCCTTTTTCTTCAACTGACGGTCATCGTACCTCTAACCAGGAGACTCTGGGAGGGGAGTGCTGTGGCTGCCAACAGTTGCCAAGCAGAAGGTTCCGTCAACAGTTAGTAACTCACTTCATTCTTTCTCCAACTCTGTCATCAGTTTTTATTGACGTTATTCTATTTTCGTCTCCTGGCGACGTTTTTTTTTCCCCCTCCCATTCGGAGTAATACAGCTATGTTTTTGGTCAAAAACATTTGTTACAACCCCCCCCCCCCCTCTTTGATACTTTACGTTTCACGACATTACGTTTTGTGCCTTTAACGTAGTTCGTACTTTCGCACAAAAATCCCATTTCGTAACCAGTTGTACCCGCCTGCTCGGCAATCCGATCGGACAAAGCCCATGGTGGTTATGGGCAAAAAAACTATTTAAAAAATTACCATTTTTGGCAGTTTTATCGCAAATAAGACGTCTTTGGTATCGTTTTCTCGGTATTTTTAGATGCTGGGTCGAATTCTCAGAGGTCTACAATGCGTCTCAACCCAAAAATCATGAAATCGCAGTAATTATAGTGAGCCAACGTCTACTCATTGAAAGAATTAGCGAGACAATAACTACATGCCAGTTGCCTGCAGGCGCCTGGAAATGGTAATTTTCGCCGTTTTGTAATAGTTTGGTAGTGATTAGTATCGATTACTGGTATATTTCGATGCTGGATCGAATGGGATGGGACTTGGAGGTGTGAGACTGGGTCAAGCTGTTCAAGAGAATGATAAACCGTTTTGTCACAATTTGCAGGATTTTCTTGGATTGAAGGGTCGAAGAAGTCCCGCTTAAATTGGTGTACCTAGCTTCCTCACGTAAAAATCTCACAAGACCTTGCTCTAATTGGAATTTGGACCACTGCCCAAGGTCTTTTGACTTGGTTCCGAATAAATGACCAGTTTCCTAGTGCGCCCGTTATCATTTGTACTCTTCAATCAACACGGAAGCGTGTACATCAGAATTTTCCGCAGTACAATAGAAGTTCGAATCTCACCACGTGTCCTGTTCATACCTTGGCTCGTACGTTCCAATTCGGTTCTGTCTCTCGTGCCTGCCCAACTGGTTTCGTACATTCGTAGAGGGCCCCTCGCTCGAACAGGATGAAGGATAAAAGGCGGCCAACGCGAAGGGGCCGAAGAAAGAGTCGTTTAAAGCAAAAGGGTGAGGAAACGTGAGATCTCCCCTCCAGACGCATTTATATTATGATTTATATTATGTTTGGCACGCCCATTTACTCGCCCCTCCGCAGCCTCAATGGAATAACGGTCGTTCACAATGTACCTACAACGCCTCTCTATTCATTTCTCTTCCCGATTCGCGGTATTTGTATTTTTTATTTTTTTCCCCTCTCCCCTCTTTCTGTCGATTGTGTCGAGAGGTTGAAAAAGGGAAGAGACCACCGTGGTCGAGGGAAGGCACTTTTCGAGGCTTCCGGAACGCGGTGGCTTGGTGTGGTTACCACAACAGAAAACTAGCATTAACTACTTATTTTTTAGTTTTCAATATCAATAAAACGATTCTCTCGTATTTCGCTGATTTGAAGGAAAGAGAAAGTCATTTATGTTCTGCACAGCTGCAACGCTTCACAGAATTTATTAAAATCTCTTTTCATCGTAAAGTGATACTGCCTATTTTGGCAGGCGTGTTTCCTCGTCAAAACGACCGTTTCTTAATACATATAAGAGAATTATATCAGACCAAAGTCACAGGGGTTGCAACAGCCCTCTCTAAGCACCCTCCGAACCCAGACCTGTGGAGGTACAGCCAGTCTCCTCGTGGAGAGCTATTGCCTACGTTTAACAACAGAGCCGCGGGTTGCTTTCACCATGTCTCGTGAGGAACTGGCTCGTCAAGTCGCCTAGCTCGACTCACTCTTTCCTAAGACGTTCACAAGGAGTCCTTGGTGATCCACGTAAGTGCCGCTCTCTGGGATTGGGCTAGTAATCTCCTTTGATAGCTTGCTACTGGAGAAAGCTTGCTATAGTATAGTGTCACTGTAGCGCACACCCAAGTGGGCCACAAGAATGAACGCAAACACGTATTGACGGTTGGGTATTTCAGTTCTCCTCTGAACACCGAGAGCACCCCTTCTCCATCGTTCTCCGAACTCAGACATCGTAGGAGTTCCATTTGTCAGGTTACTTCTGACGAGCAAGTTCTTCTGACGAGTTCCGTCATTTTATATCGGTATTTGGAACATCCGACTTGCCACTTCACCTCGTCCGAACTACGTCCACAGCGGCCACTAAGACGTTTAACACCAGTAGATGAGGCATCGTGCCTCTTAGTCAGAAATTCTGTTCTTTTGCTCTCTGTGCTAATTACTGGACATGTCCGTCGCGATTCGCAGCCGAATCTTTTACTTTATTTCGTTTTGGTCGCGTATAAAAATATTTGTTTTAGACTAATTCCTTTAACACTTTCCGCTGCCCAAATGGTAAAAAAAATATAGTGATCGTGTCAAAAAAAGTTGGGTTTTCTTTCGATCTTTACAATTGGAGGCCGACTGAATAAAAAACCATAATTTCCTCTCGCAGTCCGTGTGCGTCTTTAGTTCAATTGGAGAACGGCTCAACCGATTGAGCTAGTTCTTTTTTTATTTTGTTCGTGGTTTTTTGAAAATGAGGTTATGGGCGATTTCCCGAGTAACCGCTTTAGAAGATTTGATCAATCCTACAGAATGTATTCTAGCAACTAATGCCCATATATTGTTCTGCGCGATTATTTCTGTACCTACCTGTTGAACGGAGGTACAAACCGAGGTAGCTCGGAAAACGAGATTTGTCGGCCGTTAATTTGTTGTCGAAAATGGCCCTAACGATTTTAATAAAACTTGCGGGGTACTTTCAATAAACTAAAATCTGCACGTTGGTCAATATAAATGTTTGCGTATAAATGTGTTGGACGAAGATACTGGCTGGCGCTGTAGCAGATAGTCGGTTACTGGGGTGTGCACACCTAATTTATGCTATTCGATTCGAAAACGTTTCGCTTCGCCGGGGAACGCTATACATAAGCGATACTCTCATTTTGTAACCCGCAAACATAATTGAAATGGTGTGAGGAAAGTTGCGTGTGTGCCGCTTCAGTTCCTTTACAATCGGGGGCGGTAAGTGGATTTCTGTAAACCGAATAAGTTGCGACGTTCTAAGAAGAGACGGCCGCTAACAGCCCCCCTCACCACCTCCCCCCCCCGCACCATTAACATTAGTCCGCATCTACTTCCTTGGAAGTGGCCCGACCAGCGCCTCCCCCTACGGAGACGAGTGCGTTCCTTCCGGCGTCATAGCAACTACCCCCACTTCTCTCGCCGGTTCACTACGACCACCACCATTTTATTTTTCAAACGAGCTCCTAACCTCCCCATTTCTCCTGTTACCTCCCCCACTACTTCCTCGCCAGCTACAGTTCTGTGATATTAGTGTGTTAGCGTCGAGCTCCCCTACCACTCGTCATCGCACCTGCCCCATTAACGGGGCTTACCTCTTCGTCCCCTCTCCTTAATCATAGTTCGACTCATAAACTCCTCCCCCACTCCCCACCACTAAACTCCTCCGAACGAACCGGCACACCTGCCTCTCTTCGCACACTTCACCATTCTCTCTCATGATCTTCTGTTGGATACTCGCATTAGCGCCTTTTCAAATAATCCTTTTAAAACTGCCTCAAAAGAACATGCACAATACACATATAACACGATAACATAGTCCCATAATCTGTTAAAAATATAATTATCTGGTGGGAACTTTTCTTCGTATTAACTTTTTAATAATAATAACATAACGTGATACGTGAAAACTTGTAGAGCCTAAGGTTTCAGAATTTATTAGGCAGCTGAAACTTGTGCAAAAAACCAACGTATAGGTAGTTGAAGGGATTGCCAACATCTTTATTGGAGTGGCTCGTGTCTACTCGTTTGGAGTTATCAGGGAAAAACTTTTGCAAGTCACTAAATACTTGATGTGACGCATCTCACAAATTTCCTTAGTCCCATGTTCATTCCTGACTCGAGCAACTGATCAAATGTGTTTTTCATTCAGTTCATAACAACGTCCAACATTAAAACCGGTGGCGCTTATCGTTATGGAATTTATTGAATCGCCACGACTTTTATTAATCAAACAGTGCGCAGGAGATTTATGAAGCTGACGAAATCTTCCTTTTTTTCTAAGGATCATATTCACTGTTTTGTAATTGTCGGGCAAAAACCGTCAGAAATGGTAGTAAGTGAAACAACGGTGGATAGAAATTCGGGATTTCTGGGGTCGCTCCTAATAAGGGGTTATGAAGCGCTTCTCGTATAATCAGTTTATTGGATCATCTCACTGATGCCATTGAGAGGAATTAATTAGGAAAATACTGCGCTAAAATTTTCTTCGAAACGTTTTGATGGGCTGCTCTCGTAATTTTCCAACGGATGAAAAATTTGTGGTATTGTCGCGAAAACTTAGATCACTATAATAAATATTGGGCGGATTTTGCTTATACCCTCATTTTGATGTGCAATAGTTATCTACAGGTCACTCAAATTTGAGTCAATTAGGTAGAGAAATTTTCCTTCGTACCACGTTTCTCAGATACACATGCACGCACAGCCCGTGATCGTGTAGAAAAACAAAAAATTCTGCTTTCATCAAGTCCCTATCAATTGAGGCCTGCTGGATGTGTGTGTGTTTGTGTCTGTCTGTAGTTCAATTTGCGGGAGAACGGCTAAATCGATTGAGCCGGTTCTCTTTAGTTGCGTTGGTTATGTTTACACGACGCGAAAAATAGGTTATATTTCCATCGATGTGAAAGAGGAGTGGGGAACAAAAATGTACCAAAAACTAGGGTCGTTCTTTTCTCGAAAATAACTCTAACGATTTTGATTAAACTTTCGTATTTCAGAAAACTCACAGGATGTCTTTAAATAATCAATACCTATACGTTGTTCTCAATGAATATCCCTCTGATTGTCCATTGAACAGAAATAAAAACCAAAATGTATCAAAAATAGTGTTTATTGAACATTTTCATTATTTCGAGAGTAACTGTTTTACTAGATTTGATCAACCTTACGGAGTGCCTTCTAGCAACCTATACCCACATTTTGTTCCACGCAACTATTTCTGTATCTATTTGTTATACGGAGATATAAGTCACGATAGCTCGGAAAACGAGATTTGTCGAACTGTAATTTATAGTTCTTCCTATTTTCTCAAAAAGGGCTCCACCGATTTCACTCGAACTTGCGGAGTACTCTCAACTAACTAGAACCTGCACATTGGTCGACATAAATGTTTGCGTAGAAATTTGTTGGACGAAGATACTGGTAAGTGGGGTTGCTGAAGGTTGTGTACTATTACGCACCTAGAGATCGTGTACTCAGAAGGCTTTAAAACGTAAAGAGCTGAAGAGAGCTAAACAAAACTCTCAACTGATTACATAACTTTCCTTTCTACTTCGTAGAGCCAATGAAAGTAAAAATATCGTTAGTTTAAATTCCGGAATTTCTGGGGGAGCTCCTGATTGTTTTATGACGACTAATAAACTTCCAACGCATGGATAGTTAATTGAATTTGCTACCCTAATAATGTAGGAACGCTAAAGAGTTATAAGTAAACCCCACTGACTTCTCCTTTGCTCAGTTGCCAACTTTGTAAAACATAACCTAACGTTCTACGTAGAAACTGTAAAGCTCTGTAATTATTGAGCTGCTGCTACTTACCTAAAAACGTTCGTTGAAAAACCAACGTGTAAGTAATTGTGAGACTGCACTTGGCGGCCTGGCTTCCTATACCACCACGCCGGGCCTTTTTTGGGAATGCCTGACTGGCCGGAAGACCTTAGCAAAGGAAAAGACATTGTCACTGTGTTGGTTTCCAGGTCATATAGGGATTGAAGGAATGAGAAGGCCGAGAAACTGCCGAGGAAACGATCAGCGCTTCTCCCGGTGGGACCTGAGCCCTTCGTGGAGACCACCAAGAGCCACTAGATCAAGGAAGATGGTAAGTGGCCTGACCAAAGGCAGTCAAGGCTGTTTATCAAACTCTACAGGGAGCGAACTAAAGAGAACCACAGCCTGGAGAGACGTAGTATACGGACGGCATGTGGCCAGTCCAGTCGGAGGTACAGAATTGCAGATTCTACGAGGTGGAGCTATAGTGCTCACCTGTGGCCGGAGGAGGTTGCAGGGATGGACCTCAAGTTTGTCTTGTGTTTTGTGCGAGAATGGTCGGGACGTATTGTGATCCTCAGGTCCCACCGGAAGAAGCGCTGATCATTTCCTCGGCCTTCTCATTCCTTCAATCCCTGCATCAGAGAACACGAGCTCCACAGGAGCTGGGGGTGGAAGTGGGAGGACATGAGGGGCCCACACAATAGGTTCAGTTGTGGCCGCAGTGAGGGTTTTCCCAGTGCCACCAAAGGATTTAAAAAATAAAAAGAAGTAATTGATGAGGATTTTCTTGGAAAGGTTCGTGTAAACGCTCCTGGGGTTGTAGGGGAAGCGATACAAAAAACATAACTTTGTATTCCGGATTTTTTGTTAATACTTCTGATCGTCTAATGAGCGCTGTTAAACTATATCGTTATTTTGGCGTATTACGCTGATCTGAAGAATTCCGACCTATTCGGATTAGCCTTCTTCTATTTACACACAAACGTAAATATCCGAAGAAGACTCAAAATTTATTTTCGTCCAATTACATAACTTACCTTCTTACTAAGGCTAAGCAAAATAAACCCGTCGGCTAACACACGATTTCGAACGATCCACATTGCGGCTCACTAGTGAGGAAAGTTGAAAGGGGAATTGAATCAATAAGAGGGTTGCGGTTGAAAAGTAGAAGGGCAAAAAGGAATGGGCAGTTGAGCGCGGGTTGTAGTGACGACATTGAAAGAACTAGTCATCTGCGGTCAGAAGTACAAGCTACGGCTAGACAACACGCTGCTTTTGAGCTAACTTCTATGGGTTGAGACGTTCCTAGGAGAATATCGATATCACATAAACCACCTAATAGCGGTATATCGATTCTCAGAAATTCCAAAAATGTGATGCTTTTTTCCTTAGTTTTCATAATCGACCGCGTTATTTGTAATTAACGCCCATTCTCTTAGAAACGGTAAAGGTCTAACGCTATCAAGGGGCTTAATCAAATGCTCGAATAAATCGATTGCATCAAGCGTGATTGATAGTGTAGAGACCTGATCAACGTTCAAAACATGAATAGACGGGGGGTGATTGATAGAAAGTTCGAATGGTAGTTCTGTACTCTGATTGTACCGCATTGTGGTAAGTGAGCATACTCTGGGCCTGCCGTTCGATATTTGGCTAAAACCCCCGCACAGGTTAGCAACTTGAAAACTAGCATTTGATAAGTC
This sequence comes from Pachypeltis micranthus, assembly GCA_020466155.1. Lineage (NCBI taxonomy): Eukaryota > Metazoa > Arthropoda > Insecta > Hemiptera > Miridae > Pachypeltis > Pachypeltis micranthus. Next base: position 51,445,605 of record CM035769.1, read on the forward strand.
TGAGAACTGTGATTTGAGTAACCGGATACAAAAGGGCAGCAGGGGAGCTTAAATAATTTATTATTAATTGTGTGGTCGGTTGTAGACATAATTAAGAGAACGCGTAAATTAAAATAAATAACTGGGTACTTGTACTCCCAATGTCCAGGACCGGGTGCCGAGAAATCCAACTCGGAATCACGAGAGCGCAAGAATGATGAAACCCGTTCCGGGATCTTCCCTGACGGATGCTCGGGAGTCGCCGTGAAACGATGCAGAAAACGGGTATATCCAGTTCAGTTAAAGGCACACACGAGGCCGCGATGATGATGATAGATATGTAAAAAAATTAAGGAAAAGGTTACATCCTCGTTCACTCCAGTGGTCGGCAGCAGCTGCTGTTGGAAACAGCGCCGTTGGTTAGGTTAGTGATCTAATTGACTGGTTCTTCACAATGACAACATTTAACAAACAGCGGAAAACAATGAACAATATAAATTAAATAATAATAATAACGAATTAATGAAACATAACAACAATAGTGTGCTGGAGTTTGTGTTGGGCTCTTGACATTACTGTTGATAATTAATAACGGTGAAGAGTACGCAGCATTATCGTACTACATTAAGAAGCGGTATCGGGAAATTGTGGGGCGGTGGATATGGAACAGGAAGGAGTGATGTTGAGCAGGACGGTATGGTTCTGTGGTATGCATACACAAAATTAAAAAAAGAAAAATTGAAAGTGCTAGAACTGGATGACAATGGAAAGTAATTGACACAAAATGTTCCAGAACTTCAACAGGGAGTTCGTGGGTTTCGGGTCCTCTAATCTTGACTTGTGGGAATCGCTTCGCGCATTCTTCCTTCTTGCCGATTTCGGGGGAGATTAAAAACTGTTTTAGTTCATTCGCAAAACGTTCCTGTAGTCCTCTGATTCTGAGTCACTCAGGAAGTTTATTAGTTCAGATTGTACCACTCCTTAGACCACTGTCGTTTTTTCTTTGGCTGTTTTTTCCTGCTTCAGGCCATCCAGTGTTAAGGCTGGGATGCCCATATCAGTACAGCGAACCCCACTGCTTCCACTGACGACCAAAAGATTGAAGGTTTGATCGAAGAACGCTTGAAGCTCCCATCAATCGGAGGGTCAAACCACCTGACAGCGGGGGCTCCTCAATAAAACTCATATTGAAAATCATTTTATCATTCCCTAGTTTGTCATAGGAGAGGTCTAATGGTTTGACCAATTAGACTTCCTTAGCTCTCTGACCTGAGGCTGATCTCAGTGACTAGAGGGGTAACAGATGAAAGGAGGAGGGACTTAGAAAGGCTTGGGCTATATTACGGGATTAAGCCCTTTTGTACTATCCAGCGCTTTCTCTGTACAACAATATCCTCAGTATATTGACAAATGTTTACGGTAAATATCTCGTGCGCACAACTTCCCGCAACCCCCGTAAATTCGACGACCTGCTACATATACGGCGCTATATCTTCGTTCAACGCATTTCTACAGGTACATTTATCGAGAACAAAATGTAGATACTAGTTAGCTGAGAGTATTCTGTAAGTTTGAGCGAAATCGTTGGAGCCTTTTTCAGAAAATTGGAAAACCGATAAATTAATATTCGACAAATCTCCTTTTCTCAGTTAACTTGGCTTATATCTCCGTTCAACAAATAGATACGGAAATAGCTGCGAGTAACAAAATGTGTGTAAATGTCGCTAAGAGACGCTCCGTAAGATTGATGAAACCTCATGACGCGGTTACTCGGGAAATTACAAAATTATTCAAAAAAACATTATTTTCGATACATTTTCATTTTTATTTCTGTTCAATGGACTGTCAGTGGAACATTTATTGAGGGTATTAACTATTAGAAAACGTCGTGTGAGGTTTGGTGAAAGTCGTTGAAGTCGTTATGCCAAAGAGCGTAAAAAACCTATTTTTGCTTCATAGGCCTGTATCTCCATTCACCTTATCTTTATGGAGATATGTATGGAGAAGAAAAGTTTTCTACTAACTGGTAAAAGATAATTTGAACGTTTAATCAAAATCGTTATCGCCATTTTCGAGAAAGAGGCGAAAACCCCTAGTTTTTGGTACATTTTCGCTCCCAACTCACATTTCCCATCGACTTTAATCGCCCTTAACCCTATTCATTACCAAAGCACCAGCTCAATCGGTTCAGCAGTTCTCCAGCAAAACGAACTACAGACACACACGGACTACGTGCCGAAATTAGATTTTTTAGGTTCAGTAGGCCTCAAAACCAAAAGATCTGAAGCAAGCCCAACTTTTTTTTAACGCAATTACAACACTTTCCTTACCCTTTTGGATCCGGGAAATAAAAATAACGCGACACATAATTTATTTGTAAGTGCTGTTGAAATTTGTGGTATAGCACTTTCCTCACTTTGGTCGTGGCGCCAAGTAATGATCGAATGGTTTCACTCTATTGTACTAAGAGCCTAGAGAAGACGTAAGACGAGACTCCCTTCCTCCACTGCCCGTTCTTAAGAATCTAAGATGCGGAAAGCGACTCAATTGAAACAGACAACGGTTGGGAAATTGGGTTTGTAGGAGACAAAATGCCAACGGTGGCGAAGACGGGGTCGTTCGGAGCCCTGTAATCTCCATAGGTAATACCTGACCCTGTGCGAGCTCTTCGGTAATTCGATGCGCCTTAGGAAATTAACGAAGGGACTTGGAATTGTTACTTATTATCCGACGAGTGACTGTTTGTAGGTCTGTAACAGACGCCAATAATATACTCGTAGGCCCTAGTCAACGGGTTCCATCAGATAAAGTGCGAAACAGACTGAGGGAGGCGACAGTTCGTTTCGGAGTGTCACAGAGGCGGCTTCGTGTCTCGGGGTTTTATAAAACATTTGCCCAGTGTTCAGTGTGTGCAAGTTAGTCTCATCAAATGTTATTTACGCTTCGTGCACTCAATGCCTCAGGAAGGTAACCCAAAGGTACGAAAATGTAATCCTCCTAAAACCTGTACAGCATGCTCGGCACATTTAGTATTCCAGTCAATATCTTGTAACACGCCCGATTCAAAACATGCTAACCGACGTTGTTAGCATTTTAAAAGTGGATGAGACGACGCTCTATGACACCTCTGTCAGAGCGTTGACTGCATCCGCAGCGGTTTACTTCTTCCTACAAGCCTAGTTGGCTTCCTGGTTACTGAGCAATTAATGAGAAAGCGGAGTGGAACGAAAGCAAGAAACAAATGCTGGCAAATATTGCTGTGCGCCCAAACTTGTGAAATATCTGCCCCGCTGTGGCTGAACCACACAATTAGACGCCATCCCACACTATCTGGCTCTTTGAGCTGTATTCGTGAACTATTTGCTTCTTCTGCCTGCACTTGTGGACTGTGCAGAGCTTGAACGAATGAATGAGAAATTCATTCCGAAAAAAATAGCGAGATATCGTCAATATTTGTATAAGAAATACCTGAAATATTGGAGGAAGACGCTCGAGTTTCTCTCGAAATTATCGAATAATTATATCAAATAAATGTGAACTAAAAATAGATGAACGAACAAAACTTCAAAAATTCGACGATCCGCCTTATACACGAGGGCTCTAATTTGGTATCATCGCGCTTTCATGGGAAGAAAATGTAGGTTTTACTTTGGAATACTCCGTGAGTTTAATGAGTTACACGATTTTTGACACATTTCGGTTGGTACCTCTGTTCAACAGACTGTACGTGAAACATTTATGCGAAACGATATTTAAGTATTCACTAACTGAAGGCACCCTGTGAGTTTGATTTAAAAAAAACGTTAGAGCAGTTCTTCCAAAAAGTTAAAAAAACCTTCCTTCATAGGCGTTCACCAAATTTTCTCGGTGATATTTATAGAAAATGAAAGTTAGGCATCAAAAATACGAGATAATTTGAAAGATCTATTGCAATCGTTTAAGCCTTAGTCGAGAAAAATGCAAGGAGCTCTCGTTTTGACTTATTTAAATGAGATCAGGCCGTGAATAAGTGAAAACTTTCGCTACATTGCCCCTCGAGCCGCTTCAACTACTTGAATTCAATTAACGGTGATTTCCCTGTCGTCCATCTAAACGCAGTCCTGGATCCTCTGAGACCCGCCCTGTTCGTCTCAGCATCGAAAAATATCTTCGGAACGATACCAAACACAATATAATTGCAATAAAACCGCCGGGAAGTTTGTTTCTGGCAAATTTATTGCCAATAACAAACACGGGTTTTGTCGAATCAAGTAAGCAAGGGAACTAGATCCCGAATGAGGTATTTGTGCGAAAGAATCAACTTTTTAGATCACGTCAAAGGCAAAGAAAGTATGGCCTGGACGGCAGACGGTGGATGGACATAGCAGATTTGGTAAAGCGTACAAAGCGTGCTTTCAGACCTAATGAGGGCAGCCTTGCGGGTGGTGTGCCTGTGGTGCAGGGAGACACAAGACAAAGACAACTGTCGAGGCTGAAGCAGCAGGAAGTTGTGGGCAATTCAGCTAAGTGAGCAGGTCAAGTATCTGGGCGTGATTCTGGATCAGAAACTAACCTGGAAAGAGCACATCAAATACACGACCAAAAAAGCGACAATGGCCCCGTACAACCGAACAAATAATAGAACGTGGGACGTGGTGAGCATGGTTTACTCCACGTTTTTGAGGTCTCTGAACACGACTTTGAGGTTAGAATTGTTCCATCACGTCACAGTTGCCCTAACCTAAAAAAATAGTAAAAATCGGCTAAATCGACCAATTAAAACAATCAAATTATGCATTATTGTTGTTTTCTATTTTTATCATATGGTTTGGTATAATCAATACTGTAACAGTAAATATACGAAAAAGTAACGGAAGATAAGAGTAATCCAGTCAATTTGTAAATTTTTCGGGTATATTTTACGTTGGGCTGTTTTAGTAATGAACTGGGATCCATTGAAATCAGTCGGAAACCATATTCAGATGTAATAGCCTCAAAATGATAAGATAAGATTACTCACGCGTCGAAATGTCCATATTTCTATTTTGGTAAAGCATACGTAAATGACTGGCCTCTCAGTTCACGTAAATGCTACAGGCTCTGCAGTGTGGATAAGTAGGTCTGAGAGGAATGGAAGGTATATTGCTCTGTTGTCCACCGCTGGGTCCGTCATTTTTCGCAAAAAGTCCTGCGTCCAGGTAGGCGCTGAAAAACGAACGTACGAATGCTCGACGTTGCTCAACTCTTTGGGAAACTCCAATAGAGTTAACGTCTACTGGATTCCTGGGCATAAAGCGGTCACTGGAAATGAGAAGGAGGACTATCTGGCCAGCCTCAGTTCGTCTATTGTACCTACAGGGCCACTTTCCCGTTATAGAGCATCTCAGTCACTGGTGAAGAGGACAGTGAGAGAATATACTGGATGAATGCAATAGACTGTTAGTAACACTGTGGAAGTGAAGCGTTCCAAATCTTGACCAACACATAAGGGTGATATGTAGCCTTGTGTTGATGGAGAGGAAGGACTTGGCGCAGATGGTGGGAATCATCACGGGACACTGCAAAATGAAAAACACACACGTTGGGTGCACGAATGGAACTGTGAAATAAATGAACGTGAGTGAGGACAGTATTACACATGATTGAATAGTGATATAAGTGTAACGTGGGACGAACCAAACCCTTCGATTCAGTGTAGGCTCGTGCTGACTGGGCACCTCAAATGCCCCAATCCGCTCGAAACTTCGCTGCTGTCAGTTGTAACCCCCCCCCCTTCCCAGGCTACTGCCTTGGTTCCCTTGTTGCTGTGTCGCCCATGCTCACGTTCGCTCCCACTCAGTTCCCGGTCTGTGGTGATAAAACTTCCTTGAATGTAATTGAGAATAAAACTCTGTTCCAATTGCATTCGACTTGATATCGTACTAACTCCCCAACTCTCTTCGTGCGATATCGCTTTCAATATTGATCTCCCTCGTAACATAAGCTTGAGTATGAGTCTAACGTGAACAAGGGGAATCGAAATACACGTGAACTGGTCGCGTGGGAAACTAAATGGGGGGAGAGAGAGAGAGAGAGACAGAGAGAGAGACGAAGGAACGAAGACGACTGTCGTTCGTGATAGTTGAAAGATGAATAGCTGTGTGTTGTAGAGAGGAACGTAACATTGAGGGGTGGGAAAGGATAATTTGGGAAAGTCCAGAAAAGGGGGAAATCCGTTGTCACACGGAAATAACTGAAGAGGTTCAAACAAAAGGGTTGAGATAGAAAGGTGTTTTGGAAAACAATGGCTTTCCGTACGGCAAGTGAGTACCGTTAAGTGTGGACGTTCAGACGTCAAAAAACCCAGCTAATTTGGCCTGCATAGCCTCGTGATGATGGAAAGGAAGGGCTTAAGATTGTGGGATCGCAAAATGAACGAAACGCTGTGGGTATAATGGACACCCCTCGATCCCCCTGATGAGATTTTCTACCACTCCTGGCGTAGTGCCAGATATTTGAAAGGGAACAATTTTTGGCGTTTCGGTACCACTTCCCAAGGGTAAACATCAAAGAAGATTCGTGCAGAAATACGTGGCATTCCTTAGGAAGCTATGCATGAGCATGTGAGACATTCAGATTGGCTCAATAGTACTACTGCTGTGCTCATCTCAAATAAGGGTACAAACAATTTTTTTTAAATGCTACAGAGAAAAGTTTGGCACCGATCAATTGTAGGTGTTCACATTGGAATAATGAGGAAAAATACTGCTCATTCGATTCGCAAAGTGTTCCTTAGAAATCACTTCATCAAATCTATTTCTTGAATGCGCTCTTCGCCTCCAACTCTCGCTGACATTAGATTTCCAAAAGCTAACATTTGTCCAGCTAAAAGCAGATTTACTCTGAGGGGTGTGTAGCACGGGACGATTTGTCGCGATAACCGACCGCAACGAATCCTCGTCCCCAGCGAGTTAAGGTTTTGACGGATAGGAGCGGAACGATTCGATTGCCTGGCTCGTAAACAGTGGCAAAGGGTCCGTCGTTCAAGGGTTCGTGAGGCCTGAGGGTTGAAGACACAATTCGTCACGTTGAAGAGGCGGCACGAGCGGAACTAACGCGCAGAACACACCGGCGCGTCGTTTGGATTTTGGAAGTTGGCAAAGGGTTCAACTCCAGCTGAGCCGACCCTTGGTTTCAGTTCTGGGGCGTCTGTTGTATCCGACTACCGATTCGGTGTGGTTGGCAAAAAAAACAAACATCTGGTGTGACATCAACATTCTACTCGAAGACATCCTGTTCCAAAGTAACCCTTCTGGAGCGAAACTCTTCTCAAAGTGGGACTGTCGTTTGATACTGTCAACTGATCTAAGTCCTATTAGCAACTATTAATCGAAAAGTACACTTGCTGCGTTCAAAATTAAGCCTCATAAAATGGAACATCAAATGCGGAGCGTCATACAACTTTCCAGGCAGCATCATGTACTGACTGAATTATCATGGTATTCTCTGAATTTTCACTTTAATACATAATTTCAGTAGATGAATTGCAACCATAAGTTAAACTGAAGAAACGTTGTGATACAGGCAAGTCAGGTCAGTGATATCTTGGACACTGTGAATACAGAACCTGGCATCCAGTGCCTTTTCTGTTTGCTGGAGATGTGACGGGGCTTTAGGATGCTGTGTCGCACAGTTCATCTCACAGTGACTGTTCCTTAACACCTTGAAAATAGTAAGTGACGACGACCGTTGCTGGTGGGGTTTACGTTATTAGGTTTGTTTTCGTATCAAAATTAATGTTTCTTAACGCTCGTAAGAAACGTATCAATTGCTTGCATGCGAGAATACGGGCACTCGCTCAGCATCCAAGGAATCCAGCCCCCTGGAGGTACAGCAGGTGGTCTTTTAGCCAGTGTTCAGTAGAGAAATGTTGTTCACACGGTACCCCGCCCTGGGGAATTCGTACTATCTGGGAGGGGTTCTTAATGTGGTTTCGCACCTGATCTATTTACTTGGGTGGCAAGTATCAAAAGGAGAGATCAACTGTGACCACTTTTCTATTTTCATAACCTTCTGCACGATCTGGGCTAAACGGTTATAAGCTGGCTTAGTTACAATCAACGATGGAAGGTTTGGCTGACATAGGCCGCTCGCTGTAGTAAGAACTACATGTACTAAAGTTAACGTACCTGTTAGGTGAGTCCGTCTCCTCTGGCTTGTGAGTTACTGTGGGCAAGCGCTTTCGATGTAAAGACATCATCGTCTGGCCGTTTAGTCAGTACTGGAGTCCGTCAGTTGGTCGTGGTCTTTATATACAAAGAGAAAGGTGAAAGGAGTGATGGAGCGTTGGGGAAGGGGCGGGGAGAGGTCTTGTTGGTCAGTCTTGTTAGTCAACACACACAAGACTGACCAACAAGACCTCTCCCCGCCCCTTCCCCCACGCTCCATCACTCCTTTCACCTTTCTCTTTGTATATAAAGACCACGACCAACTGACGGACTCCAGTACTGACTAAACGGCCAGACGATGATGTCTTTACATCGAAAGCGCTTGCCCACAGTAACTCACAAGCCAGAGGAGACGGACTCACCTAACAGGTACGTTAACTTTAGTATTTGCCTACTGGCGGACACAACCCAATTTCTTTAATACCTAACACAGCCAGTCCGGCTAAGGTACCACTAACAAGACTGACCAACAAGACCTCTCCCCGCCCCTTCCCCAACGCTCCATCACTCCTTTCACCTTTCTCTTTGTATATAAAGACCACGACCAACTGACGGACTCCAGTACTGACTAAACGGCCAGACGATGATGTCTTTACATCGAAAGCGCTTGCCCACAGTAACTCACAAGCCAGAGGAGACGGACTCACCTAACAGGTACGTTAACTTTAGTATTTGCCTACTGGCGGACACAACCCAATTTCTTTAATAACTACATGTACGTTCCGATGTACAGGGTGTGCGAAGGCAGTACCTGCCTCCGCCCCATCGAGCAAAAAGAGGGGACAAGGGACAGGGACTACCTCCAGCGACCCTTGACCGATGCGATATCTGCAGCACCCCATTGCTGGGTTTCTAGGGATCGAAGGAAAACTTGGTCTTTACCTTAGCGTCCTACAGAGCATCCACCTTTCGTGGACCTAGCCCTCAGTGCACCGGCTTTCGCCATGGGCCGTGCACCCCCGCAGTACCATTTCGGGAAAAATATCCCTTGAGGCTAGAATGGTCACTAGCCCGCCCGCACTAGCGTCCAGACTTCCCCCATTCATCTAGTATGGCAAGATGTCAGAGGGGGAGGAAGCTGCGGAAGGGATGCAGTAGCTAAGCTGCGACTGGGCCCTGTGTGGGGAGGGGGGTGGATACTGCAGGCATTTCTTCGTCATTTTGCTGGTTCAGTTCTCACCAACATGCAAGAGAAATCTGGGCTTCACCGAACGAGACCCCTGGGGAATCCCGTACCATTAATTCACTCTTATTCTCTGTTTCCTGACCTGACCCAGTTATACACAGCCGTAACAAGTATCATATTCGGGTTACACGTTTTCAGCAATAACGTTCTTCTCATATTGAGCGACACAGTTCAACCCTTGTCAGGTTTGGTCAACCATTCAACAACTACCACTCGTTGAAGTAACAGCTGCGCGGGACTCCTTCGTCCAGTCGGCAAGAATACGAGTAGACTGGGAGGTGTTTCAGAGAAAGAAAGATAAACGTCCGTTGGCATATGTCGGCGTACCCAGTAAGGAACTGGCCTTGATCAAGCTTCTGCTAAGAGATTTTCGGATGTTTGGAACGATTCGTAAGCGTTTCTTTCCTTTGATTCCTGCAGGTTATTTAGCGCCCTTGCTAGTTCTCCTCACGAAAGTGATGTTAGCTAGCGACACATTATAGTTTTGTTCAGGTTCATCACTGCTGGGTAGAACATGACAGCATCCATCAGAAATAGAGAACTAATACAATGCAGGGGACTGGATTTTGAGGGCATGGCAAACGTGAATGTAAAAGTACACTTAGCAATCAGTGTATTGTTAAGCTACTTATGCCGATCAATCGAGAGGCCTAAAAGCCTTAACTATTGGAAGTGGGGGTAGAAGCGCCGTAACAATTAAGCAGGTGTCAGAGTGAATTGGTGGTTAGAGAAAAAGTCCCCAATCAGTGGGATATCATTCAAGCTCCTGAGGGGCACAAAAGGTATGCTCGTTACCATCCAATTGTTCATCGATGAGGACCCAATGTTCGCAAGGCCCATGCTTCTTCTAAGCCATAACTGAGGCTGTGAGCGGTGACTACCAGTTTCCAATTCCTGTTGTGGCTGGAAGCCTTTAAAACTTGAGAGACTAGCTCGTGGAGCACGGCCGAGGTAGGGAAAATACTGGGTTGAGGTTATTTCCTGCCTCTGCAGTACGTATATCTGTACACTCACTCAGTCTCAATAGTTCATGAAGAAACGTATGGGGTTTGCCTCCACCGGGTTCACAATCAGCAGTACAAGACTGCGCAACTTAGTGAGGCTCATCTTCACCTGCTAGAACTGCGTCCAGAACCCGATTCTGACCTCGGTACTCTACCACAAGGAGCAATCCATTTAAAACGGATTCGTCGTCGAAAATTCATCTTCCGGGCCACAGTATGTCACTCGTGGGTCTTTGAGGATCAAGCAATTCTGTTCAGGTTAGTCCCATCGTAACTGTCAACAAAACAAGTTTCCGATGAGACAGACCTTTGAAGTAATTGTCCTCATGGGTCGGTCATTGTGGGCACTACAGTAGTGCCGATGGTATCAAACGCATCACGACGGCTTTGCGTTAGTAGCAGACGCTCGTAATTCTTCACACCGCTGCCTCCTTCCTAATACAATACGACGCTACTATACAATAGAATACAATAACACCCTATAAATTAATGGTGTCGCCTCATGTGAGATGAGCCTCGTTGTCACCCTCCGACGAGGTTCCCCCTTAAACTAACCCTTTTTTTATCGCCAAATCAAATACCATTCATCAATTTCAGAGCTTGAGGACACCGTTGCAATTGGCAGCCTCGCGTTGTGAATTTGTGTCGGCTGTTCGCGTTGAAAGGTGAACCGAATCAATCGAACCTTTAAACGCACCTGGCAACACACCAACGAACTGCTTTGACGCCCATCTCAGACTCATCGCGTTCGAGAACATGAGAGTTTCTTTTCTTCAGATCTGCCAGAACAGCTCCCACTGTAAAGAACGGATTTCCAAGGAACTGTACTCCCAGGAAAGCTGCACCTGATGGGATCTTCCCACATGCACGTGCTGCACTACGGGTAAAAGAGCTGTTAAGATAACTTCCTTAAAAGTCGGCAAGCGGGATTGGCTGCAAACACCTCGAAATGCTAGTATACGCGTTATATGTCAGTTGAAGATCAAGACTACACAATGACTCCTCATCATCACCTCACACATTCTTCATTTAAATTTCTGGGACAACGTGGCATGAGCATCAGGAGCAAAATTCACTGAATTTCCAACCACCCAACACCTGTTCGATATTCGCAGGAATGGGCTAGGACACAGTCCTGGCAGCTCAAATGTGAAAGGGGAATGCCGTTTTATAAACTTCCAGCCTTTCTCCTCTTTCTGTTCATGCGACTCAGTGGGTCTGTAGATTGTTTGCGCTGGTGAAGCCCAATTCATGTGCTAAACTTGAGCTCAAGTTAAACTGTGAAAAAATAGTAGCCGGAGAGAGCAAAGAACTCGTAGGGAGAACAGGACGTGAATGAAACACTAAGCGGTCAAAAGTTGAGGGCCATGGATAAGCCCTTAAGAGCGAGTGGTAGAAATGGAACTAGTGAGGGTGTGAAGAGGAGATGCAACCTATGGTTTTATCAGAACTGATTGCCCTCACCTTGGCTCGCCACGTGAGGCAAACAATAATCCAACCTGTTTCTTTTCGTAGCTTGTTAAGTTTTAGGAAGATTTTTAAGTACTACACGAAGTTTAGTATTTATTTAGTGAAATAGTTTTCATTCATTTTGAATCATTGTTTTCTGGATTTTACGCAACTTATTGTTAGTCCAGTAAGGCTTGTGAGAGGTTGGTCTTTGTTCTGGCCAGGTTTGTTTCAGGCGGCTAGAGTGGTTCATGGGTTTTCGATGCCTAAACCCCGAAACTGCTTCAGTCGGATTTCATGTCACACAGTGCAGCACTCAGGGAAGCGCAAAAAATGGAGAAAGGTGAGCCGTACTCAGTTAGTGATCTGACGTTGATTCAGGCGACGATAAACTTTTGGTGGATGATCCGCAGACACAAATTCAGAAACCAGCCTTATTTCGTCCATTCACTCGTTATTTGTCAGCAACCGGCCGGCTCCGTATTCACCCATTTGATTGCGGATTGTCGTCGCATAGTCCGTTATTATTTGCTTCAAACGGCCTCACTTTTGTCTCATCGAATTCAGAATCACTCCAATGCGTGTTTTCTCGTTGACGTAGAAGATCAAAGCGGAGCGTTGAATAGACAGATCATCTCAGAAAGTTGTGCAAAGAGGGAAAACGGAGTTGATTGGCAGCTCTTGTTCCATCGTGCAGTAGGCTCGTGTAATCAAAGAAATCATTTTGTTTGGGGACGGCCACGGGCTTTGCTCCGTGAATGCAGCCATTTAGCCACTCAACTGACGTCTATCGCTTTATTCGAGGCTTCATTTCGAACAGGCTCCGTAATAACTAACCGCGGCGAAGAACAATCTCGCCCAGTTTTGTGAATGTATTGTATTTTGTTTAACAATTTCGACGAAAAGAGCTGTAATCACTCTAGTGAAACTCCAAAACTAGCTATTCAATCGTGTCGTCATCGACTCCATTCCCTTTATCACTCACTTCACGAACTCTCATTTCTATGGAAAACCGTGAATCTCCTACAGGTAGTCTTCTACCCATCGGCTCATAGATAACCAAAAATGACCCTTTTACTTCATAATCTCTCTCTTCCTTCACCTTTTTTCTTATTTAACAATCCGCTACAAAAAGAGTTAGGCAAGTCGAGTACAAAAAACGAAGAGTTTTCTGCAGCTCTGTAAGTTTCGAGGCCTTAATTTCAGAGCGTCATCCACGTCTGCGTACGTGCAACTGGTTCTTTTATGTTTCGTTTATGATTTTTTCAACCAATTTTTATTGAATGGAGGGGTAGCGAGAACCAAAATGTACCAAAAACGAAGAGTTTTCGAATTTTCCCCGGTGCTGCTCTAACGATTTTGATAAAAGTGTCATCACAATTTTCTTCCTTTTTCAAAATTGGTACCTAACTTTGGTGTTATTCTCTGTGGCAATTCATGAACGGAGAAATAGATTTATGAAGCGAAACGAACTTCGTCAAACTGTTATACCTATAAATGTTTCTGTGACAGTTCCTTTCAGAAAACGTGCAAAAGAATGCATGGCTGAATTTGATCAACCTGACCTGAGTATCTTGTTCCCCACTGTTACTACCCATTACACAGACATTGCTAAATTAGATTTGCTGGACATTGAATTATAACGTTACGTGCAGCACATGGAACAGAAGCACACGGAACGGAAACTCTTTAAAAAAAGAAAGAAAGCAGTGGAAGGGCGTGGAGCAAGTAAGATTTGAATGAAGAGAGGGAGCCAGAGGAGCATCTGACATGGATAGTACTCAAGAGTTGACCTCGGCTCTTTCAATCCTGCCGAGGTACCTGACACCAAATGCTTGTGCTGTACAACAGCACCGATTTCACTCGGTCAGATGAAATTGTCGATCGTCAAGTCCAACTTGAGACCTTGGTGGCTCTAGCCATTAGAGCGAGGGCAGCATCTAAAGCGGATGAGGCTCTATTCATGTCTTTCAGAGTGGAAGATCATGGAACTGCCATTTAGCACCAAGGGACAGCTTGCACGTGGACAGGTTTTCAAAATGATAATTAGCGCATTCAGAGGAGCTGCAAGATTGTTTTCAGACGCTCGTACGAAAGACAAAACAGTCGCACAACTTTTTTCAGTAAAAGCGCGACCAGCCGGTTCCCTGTCGCGCGTAGCTTCCGCTCCGAAACAAGACTTTAAGGGAGCTGACAGATTTAAAGCGGCAGTAAAAGTGGCCGATTGTTGTCTGAATGAAAGGCCTCGACCTGGTAAATTGGTTCGACTTTGTCACTCAGGATTTCGGGTCGACGTTTTACTTTCGCAAATGGGGATTTAATGGGAGTCACCTGGACCCAGAATATTGAAGTTCTGCGGTCTTTGGGGAAGGAAATACGCTTCTTATTGTGTCATCTTTCACCCGCTTCCGCTGCCGTCTTAGAAAACTCCATTCAGGAGTCACACAATCGCTTCCAAGGGACACGGTTAAAACGCCGACAAAGGACTTGCAAGAAGACGATGGCAGTTGAGCTCCTGACAATTAAACACTTGCCCTTTGGCATCTGCCCCACAAAAATTGTCTTTTCTACGATTCGCCGTGGTTTTGAGGAAACCCATCTGGAAATTGTACTGCCGCCACACCTAGTACCCCAACGTTGCAACTGTCGTGTAACATGACGGGGTTTCCGTACTACTTTACTACGAAGAGACTTCCAGAAACAGAACCGTTCCCCGTGCATAACAACAAGCCCCCCCCCCCCCCGACACGATAAAAAAGGAAATGAAAAATTCCCGGCGGAGGTTCATTCATGCAAATGGCTTTTAATTATCTACCACCGCCCAATTAATTAATGTGCGACCACAGAGGCTCGTGAAAACCACAAAATTCAATTAGCCAAAAGCTTCAAAACATAATTTTCTTCCTTTTATTCCGAGCGCCGTAAATAATTCGTTTGAAACCGTTCTGAAGGTTCTGGCTCTGGGCCTGGAGAATTATTCAAGGCCTCGTCCGGTGAATTAGGTTTCCATAGCTGAAACCCCGGTAGAAGGTTGGCGGCTACTGTCCGTCGATTCGTTAATATTTCAACCCCCAATTTCATCGATTGGAGTTTTTTGAGTTGATGCCCGTTCGACTGGTTTTAATTGGTTCTAACGACCGATAATTCGATTAGCTTTCGAAGGCCTGAGTTTTCCTGGATAATTCTTTTGGGTTTTGGGCCGAACTCTCCTCGCGTAAACATCGGAAGCTAATTGTAACGTTAATTTTAAGTATTTATGTACTTGAAGCTTCGCGTTGTGAGCTCTAAATGAGGACTTGAAGAAACAAGAAATGAATAATTATGAAAGCTTTGCTACAGCGAACTACTGAAAATCAGACGTCAACATTCCGAACTTCATCCTTCGTGATATTTATTAACTATCTAATCTTCATATAAAATAAATTCGTTAATATTCACGAAGAAAAGCACCAATAAAATATTTAGAAGAATTTCCCTTGAAGCAGGTAACTGAACTTGCTCCTTATTGAGCCAAGAAACTTAAGCAACCAGCTGAAAATATATGGTGCAACGCATTAGACAAATTTCCTCAGCCATACCTTCGGCAATGTTCATCGCTGTAGCATCGCAAGACGCTTTTCAGTTTATGTGAGCCTGTTAGAGCTTAACATTCTAGTGCGAGAAAATGGTAGTATTTAATGTTCTGTAATTTATTGCATTGCGAGTATTATTGAGCTAGATACGAAATAGGTACTGAAAAATAGTAAACACAATACGTGCAAAAGATGATTGGGCAGTCAATACCCTTCGGAACTATAGTGCATGCCTCCTAGCAGGTACATTCCCTAAGTGTTGAAAAAGGGCAAGGCTAGTCCTGATTCCAAAATGGCAAGGGGGGTTCAAGCTCACCATCGGATTGCACACACTTGTAAATACTGGGTACTGCGAAGAAGGGGCTTGAGAAGATGCTGCTGCCACGCCTCTTGAGTCTCATCAGGTGTGGGGGGACCTGTCAGTGGGTCAAAATGTTTTCAGATCAGTGTGCTCAACCATTGAGGCAATCCAAGAAGTGGTGGAGGCTCTTAGGAAGACACAACTAGATGACCACTAGGTATAGGGTTGTTCGTCACCTTTGACCACGGATGGATGCGATAAACGCTTTCAACTTCTTACTGTGGAAAGACGTTTTAGAGGCCCTGGATACATTCTCCGGGCAATGAGAAGCTAGGGGATCGCACACACACTAACGTAGGAAACTGCCTACCGATGGTATAGGAGGGATGTCACTGCAGGGACAACCCAGAAGTCTGTGGAATGCGGTACAATCGCCTGCTTCGTCTCGAGATGCCTGCCAATGTGATCCTGGTAGGTTACATGGATGACGTGGTGGCAGTAATTATTCTCCACACACAAAATAAATGTGGAGAGAGTAATGCGCCGGGTGAGGAAGAGGATGGGAGCTCATAACCTGAACCTCGCTCTGTAGAACAATCCTGGGTACTGCGCGAAGAATGGAGATTCTCCTCAGAATTTGCAGAACTGCAAACAATGGAGGCAGTTAGTGAGTTAGTGATGGTGGATATCAAGGTTTAATTTGGTTTCCACACCTGGCAAGCAGCAGATAAAACTACAGCAGCAACTATGGTTCTTTCTTGTCTGATGGCCAACCCAAGAAAGCCACTGCCAATCACAAGGTGGGTGGGGGACTATGAGCATACATTGAGCATCGCCCAGGCAGCAGGTGTGTTTTCTCACGCACAGTTTCCCTAGTGTTGTTTCTAATCCGTCTTTGGCAACCGAGTGGAAAGAACTGAACCCATCAAGTACCACCACCATAAGAAAAGAAAGAGGGCTGTGACCCCTGGGAGGTGGCAAGACATGGAACATTGATCGTTCAGGGCTCATCGTCAGGGCTGAAAGCCTAAACTGCCTGCCTGCAGGGTGATACCTCCCACGCCATATTCTGATGCCAAAGGTGGTCAGGCTGGCGGCACACAGCAGAAAACATAGTCGGCCGGCGCAAACCGGAGACATTCATCCTCACTACGATGTTCTCGTGATTTTTCCATCGTTAGTTTATATTCGATTCCAGATGTAAGGAGTTGTCTGCATAAACAGCTTCATCAAAACTGTTGAATCCGTTTTTGTTAAAATTTTTTGATTTTGATTTTTGAACATAAACTTTCTTGCATGAAATAACATTTGAAGACAAAAATTGTTTTTGAAAAAATTTCGATCGCTATTTTAAATACGATAATACCCTACTCTGTGTCTAATTAGACTGTTTTCCCTATAGTTGTAACTGGGCTTTAGTTAGGTACATTTTCATAATCGAAAGTTTGACCGTTTTCCCAGCTGTTCTGAATAGTCGCAGCAGCCAGTTACTAAACCAATTTGGAATCGGAGGAAGGATATCTAACTGGGGCCTTTTTTTTAGTTTTTCGAAACTTGGCCATGCTCAAAATTAGTCATCTAACAACAACTTTGACTGTTTGCCCTGAAGTCGTGAATGGTGGCATGAATTCAGGGCCAAATATGAAAAATAAAAATAAGTTCCAGTTAGATACTTTTCCCCTGATTCCAAATTGGTTCACCATCCAGGGCGGCCGGGCAAACGATCAAGCTTCAGCCCGGTTAATTGTCTCATAAATTAACTATGAAATGGACTAATGACGACGGTAACATAAATAGGTGCAACCTAATAAATTCTGCAAAATTAAGCGCTGCCAGTTTCCAGTTTTAGCGTAGAGTTCATATAAATTGAGTGAGAAACACATTTAGCGATGAAAGTTGTGAATGCACTTGGAGCAGAGGAAAGTTGTGCGATATGCCGAACCAGATATTTCTTAATTTGTTGATATAGAACCTGATCACGTTTTAGGGTTTTTTTAAAACCCCAACTGCTAATCCATTGCTGATGTTGCCAATTCTGATTTTAATTGGATCTTCCAAAGCCGTTTCTGGACATCAGGGTCTCAAGCACTGCCCATTTTCCCGTCATCAGGGCGTTTCCTCGGGCAGACCTCCAAATCATGAGTATAACACGACCATGATAAATCCAATACCAGCTGCATATTTGCATCCTCAACCCTAATTGCAATGGCATACACGACAACTGCAACACGATTAGTTTATTTGAGTAAACTCTTCAGATTAACATTTCATTGAGGCCACGTTGTCGAAGACGACCAATTTGGATTTGTATAACACAATTTTGCTCGCTTGAGACGCAATGACCCGAACGGATCGGAAAATAAGTCTCACAGTAGTTGACGTTCTCGTGTTCAGTATGGTTCCGAGCGTGAAAGGTGGAGGGAGGATGCGCTTTGATCGGATGAGGGGTCAGCCTTCGCTGGAGTCCCCTCGTTGAATATTTCATGAGAATCGCGCAGTGGAAGGGGGAACTATAATAATATCGGGGTATTTTGAATTCCATTTGGGTTCTTCACTGCTCGTCCGTCTTATTGTCGTTTCCCGTAAATTAAGGCTATTTATTTAGGGGCGACTTCCCAGAAGAATGCTGAATCGCTTCAATTGCCCTGCAGCGGACTAGCGTTTGGGGAACTGAAACTGTGGAAAGTGATTGGGCTCTCAGTTGCTAGCGAGGCGTGTTTTCGAATGTTTTATATTCGTGCAGTAGTTTAGCGAGGTGGGTTGCAGCAACACAAGTTTTTCCACGGCCAGGAATACCTCAACAGCCCAAGCGTTGAAACGGTGCCTCATTTGTAGTCTAGTCAGCCGACGAGCGTGTTTATTTATTTATTTTAGTTCAGAAGCAAGCCCGATGTAAACAACGCGTGTGTTACCGCAAACAAGTATAGAGAATGGACAAGTATGGAGAACATGGAGTAACAATGGAACGGGGAGGGGAATGGAATAAATATCGTCGGGCGATGGAGCTACCGTCGTTGATCGATGGATTAAAAGTCAATGCCAATGTACCCGCCCAAATGAGCTACTTTACAACATAGTGGGAGCGGGTTAGTTGCCAGAGCGGCAGAAATCGCTTGATGTCCGTCGAACTAAAGAAAGTCGTATGATAGCGTAGCACCAGGTATTTTTTCTCAAATATCTCGCTCCCATGACGCGTGCTCTCAAAAAATCGCCAGATGTCCAGAAAGAAGTCCACACGACGGAAGTCCAACTACGGTTATAATTAGTGGCAACTCATGTAAATTCTGAATTTCAGAATTCCGGATGGAATTTTTATCGCACTTTCTTTAAAGTCGAGAATGGAAAATAGAAACCTACCCAAACAAAATCTCGACAGACGCGTAATTCCACGAACGCAGGATAAATGTACGGAAATTGAGATCAATACGTAAGTAGGGGGAACACTATAAATTCCAGCGGTTACGTTTTACCAAGTTCTTATAAAACGATTGAGAAACAGATTGGAATGCACATGGGCAGTAGAAAGTTGCGTGATGCTGCGTTTAAAGTTTCATATTTAAGCGGTTAAAGCAAGCGTGTTCCGGTCGAAACGGCAGTCGTCGGCATCTGCAAAGAGAGCATTTTCAGGATCGTTGGTCAACAAACTATTATGTGAAGTTAGTCTCGCGGATCGCGGCCATTTTGAAGCGGAAAAGGGCAATAGAGTCGAGGAGTATCAGGCGGAGGATCCGGCGGAAGCGAGGCCCCACCAACCGACCAAAGGCCGCGCGGCCATCCCTCTCCCGCCGGCTCGTCGCTCCGTCTCGGACCCCTTCAGACTCCCAATGGCCTTTTGTTTCCTTCCCAATTATCGCCCCTCCGTCTCACGTTAATTATCTCGCAATTACGATTCTCCGGAGAATGGTTTTTTTTGGTTCCTCGAAAAATATGTAAATTAAAGGAAATGAGGATGAGAGCGAAGTGGGTTTCCAGAGAAAGAGTTGCCGTCGATTTGTGTTTCAGGAGTCGCACGAGTTGTTAAACGGAAAGAACGATCGTTTCAAATCTTGAGAACTTCTCCGTCGGACACTAACTTCATTTTCCGTGCATCTGCATTTTAGAAAGTGTCGTCGCGTCTAATTGCTAGCCCTTGCCCTCGCTCAAACGAAACTGAACCAAAGGAGAAGAGACTGGCAGTTGAAAGTACGGCAGTGGTGGTTATTAAAAGGAAGGGAATTGCTGGTGGGGTACTAATCAGTGTGGATTGGCCAGCGTCCGCCTCGACACTAAGCCGAGTAGTATACAGGTTTGTTTCCTTACAGCACCCACCGAACCCAGACCTGTGGGGGTACGGCAGGTTGCCATTTAGCCAGTCTCCCGGTGCTTACCACGTTTTGGTATGACACTGGGGAATCCATAACACATGTAAGAAGTTCTTAATCTGTTTTCCCACTTCTAACTATTTACTTGGGTGGCAAGTTTTTTGCTTAGTAGCAGTCAGTGCTGGCTGCTCTTCCAACAACTGTCGCTCGATGTTGTAGGAACTACTATGGAACAGTACATGACGTTTTGGGTCCTCGACACTGGACTCGCACGACATGCAGGATGAAGAGCCCTTGGGAGAGAAGAAGTGGAGCCTCAGGAGAGCAGCTAGCCAGTACGTTTGATTGTTGTGAGTTTGCTAATACAAATAATGGAGCAGTGAGCAATCACTCCTAAGTAAATGACCTTACACAAGAGGCACCACTCACCCCAAGTGGCCTTGCTAACCACTCGTAGTGAGGCAAACCTTGCAATACTAGTTAGTCCCTTTGAGGGACTGGAGATGTTGACTGAAACGTCACCGCTCAGTTATATTGACTCCCAAGTACTTGAATTGCTTCTCAAGATGAAGCCCGTGTCTGCAACGTATTGACGGTTGGCAATTTAATTTTCCTTTTAAGCTCGTCACATACAAGGTTTTTGGTAACGAGGTATTGAGGTTCTTTTTCTCTAGTGTGACTGAGTCTACCACCATCACGGCGTACTGGGGTGACCCTGTTGCGTCTTCAGCGTTGGAGAGGAGCTGGATGTTTCTACTCACATGGGTGTCTTGATATAATTCCTTAATATCGCCACCAGGCAAAGCACCAAACAAAAGACCTAAAAGAGTCTAAAATACCAAGACTAAATACCAAAGACGATAGAAAAATAAACGAGATAAACGCAAAAACAAAAAGACAACGTACCAGGACATTCATTTAAAAAGCAACGCGAAGATAAATTGATGGGGCTGTCTAAATTTTTTTCGGGAAACTCCGCGAAATAAGTTAACCAACAAAACGACCTTAGTTTAAATTCTGGCATTTCTGACGTTGCTCCTGAGATTTAATGACCATTATTAAATCTCTTCGTATAGGTGCTTATTGGTCTACTGGATCTGTTTTTTATAGTACCACTAGCGCGACGTTTATAAAGAAATAAACCAAAAGCGTACACCAAAACCGCTACGCGTCGACATTTACGATAATTTATTGCGTTGATCTCGTCATTTGCCTACAGATGAAAATGTTATGTGGCACAAATGTGTTCTTAAAACAAGCGATACCGACAAACACCAATCATTAGCAAAAACAAACCGATATACACAAAACCAATTAACATTGTGCGCAAAGCAGGCTAAGCAATAAAACAATACGTGAGAAAGGTAGTTGGCTGAACGAGAGAGACAGCCCCCCCCCGCCGAAGGAGTTACATTTTGGATACATGCAACTTCTAAGCTCTCGAAAAATGTGTATGCTTCGGTGTGTTTTATGCTTTGGTGGTCCTTGATGTCGTCAGTTTCCATTCATCAGACATTAGAGCAGTGTCTGTGGGCGTATTCACAAAAACAGTATAAAACAATAGACAATACACGATAATGATTAGCGTGACATCACAAAACTGAAGGCAACACAAAAACGAGTCAAACGAAATACACAAACACAAAAAAACGATGCCAAAAACTTACAAAAAATACACAATGCTGACAAACGGAAAAAAGCGAAAGGAAACTCAATAGTAAAAGGAATAAGTGGGATGCGGAGGCAGAACCGAGACACGCCACTGGTGTTTGGTGTAGTGGTAGAAGTATGCTAGACAATAATAGTTCCTTAATGTAGTCAACAAGCATTTCGGCAGTTGCCGCTTCTTGTTTTGCGGGATACCTCGTTCTTCTACTTTCAGGATCTACTCGAATTTATCAATTGGTCCGTTAAGAAGTGACAAAACCAACGATTTGCAAGTCGAAGCAAACGGTTGCCCAGACGGCATCGCTTTGAAGTCGCGGAGAGGCTTTGTTTTTGGAAGTGTGAAACCCCTGAGTGCCCCTGGCAGGAGGTTGACGCAGGACGCCCTGAGGAAGGAAGTCTTCGAAAAGAAGACGGCGGTTGATCTCAGCGGGGAAATTGACACCTCAAAGCCACCACTGGAGCGTTTGATTGAAGGGCAGCAAAGACTCCGCCCGGATCTTGAAGGGTGTTTTTGTGGACGGAGCACGTCAAGTAGTGGAAAATTGGAAGTTCAATGGAATCATTCAATCCTCGAAGGGGTCTAATATTGTTAATCACTCCTCCATAAGGAGAACGATAGAGACGGTAAATGGCTCCGCCAGAAGGGTTTGAGTGGTTGAGCTCCTTTGAAGGAGCGACAAAGGTCTATTTGTCTGAAGGTGTTGGAGCTTTGACATCACGTCAACACTTAGACGGCAGGAGGCCCCAATTGATTTCGATTACTTGCCTCAGCAGGTTCACCAAACTCGGCTCCAATAACCTGAAGAATGAAAACAACCCAAAGAACTAAACGCTTTCTCTATTCTGCTCTAAACTGCCCCAATTACTTGGAAATAAAGAGCGACGGATAAAGATTTTATTGTCGTAAGCCTTACAACTATTCCACGCTGCATATCGAGTTTCTGTGTTCTGGAGTACGTTATAACTCTAAGTCAACGGCAACGAAGCAATTTCTTCCAAGTCAAATGCCAGATGGAATCTTGGTCAACTGAATCTCACAGGATAATCTGAAACGCCCATGGCCACGGTTGAGCTTGAACTACCAACGAGACTAATGGGAGAAATAATGTCAGTTGAGTCAGCTTAGTGAAAGGAAAACTGTGAAAACATCGCGCTCGTCACATCGTAAAAAGAAATTTTAGGTTATCACAGAGTTGTAATACGTACAAAAATTGTTCAAAATTAGTTAAAACGACTTTGACAACAAACAATCTGGTGCGAGGCATTATTCACCCAACACACACATTCAATTTATGTGAATCTGGTAGAAGTTAGTTCAACCCGATTTTATTCGATTGGCTGTGGTTTTGGACCTTCATAGAGCAACCATTGTACAGGTACTTCGTGACAAATTTACTCGAGTTAAGTAATAGGCTGAAAATTGTTTTTAAATTTTTCTTCAGATCATTATGTTTTAAGGGCAGTGTTCGGGAGATCATCGCCGTAAACCTCAAGCCTTGGGGTTTCCATCGTTCTAAGTCACATACGAGCAGTCCTTTAGTTAATCCGTCGAGGTGAAGGAAGTGACCTAAATCCGCTGAAGTAAAGGAACTTCTTGTCTTCTTTGTTTTCCTAGCTGACCTCCCTTACTTCAATAACTGTGGTCCTTTTGCTCCTATAGTCATATCGTTTCTGTCGCTCCACATTGTACGACTGTCTCGCTCCCCTAAACTTCGAATCGCTGATTCTCTGACTACCAGATCACTCAGACAGTAAACACTTTACTAAAGTTAACGTACCTGTTAGTGAGTCCGTCTCCTCTGGCTTGTGAGTTACTGTGGGCAAGCGCTTTCGATGTAAAGACATCATCGTCTGGCCGTTAAGTCAGTACTGGAGTCAGTCAGTTGGTCGTGGTCTTTATATACAAAGAGAAAGGTGAAAGGGGTGATGGAGCGTCGGGGAAGGGGCGGGGAGAGGTCTTGTTGGTCAGTCTTGTTAGTAGTACCTTAGCCGGACTGGCTGTGTTAGGTATTAAAGAAATTGGGTTATGTCCGCCAGTAGGCAAATTACTAAAGTTAACGTACCTGTTAGTGAGTCCGTCTCCTCTGGCTTGTGAGTTACTGTGGTAGTAAACACTTTCGCGCTAACTCTGGTGTGTGCAATCCCTACTGTTTAACCTGATCCTAGTAACTTTTTTAGAACTCTTCCTCTACCGTGCATCTGTAGCATCATTAACCAATGCAAATTTCCTTCTCTCTGTCTGTCACCCTCAGTTGGACTACGCGGCAGCTCCACTTCAAGGGTGTGGAGCTCGATCGATATCAGAAGGCACAAAATGACGATTTGTGTTTCGCGTTACGGTTGAAGCTGGACCAGCTCATCGCAGCTTACTATTATCGGCTTGGATGGCTGAAGATGCGAAAGCGTTAGGGGCTGCAGGTGCCCACCTTGATTTTTAAAATCCTAAAGACCCACCAGCCTTCTTCGTTTGTATCAAAACGAGACACACGTGTAGTAAGAGGAATGGTCATTCCTAGGCACAGAACGACAATACTTGTAAGATCCTTCATGGTGTACAGCGAGCATATTGATGTGTTTGACTTCTCGAGGAAAGTTGAAGCGTTCAAGAAGAATTTCAAATAGAAATTGATGTTGCTGTTTTTACCAGTAGACGCTCGAGAGGGGGGGGGGGCTCGTATATTTGGTCCTTCGCCAGCCACACATCAGTCGTGGCATTAGTAGGAGCAACTCTACAAATTCCGGAATCCTAAGCGCCACGAGTTTTGATGTAAAATGTTGAGCTACGTTCCAGCAAAGTCCATATAGTTGAAGTACATTACTGTCTCAAACCCAATTTTAATAGCCAGGAACACATGCCACTGCCCGTTTTCAAGCTCGCTCTCTTCAGCCCCACAGCTGATCAAAACCAAGGGTTTCACTTTAGGCTATCAAAAATGGAAGACTGAATACCGCCGCTAAATTCAAATATTAGCGCCATAATCACTATTCAATCCCTAACAATATAAACTGAATGAAAAACAAATGTTATTAGTTGCTGGAGAGATAACACTCGCTGAGTGCACGTGGACTGAGGTAAGTTTCGCGTTGGTATTTTTTTAATCAAAAACTGCAATAACAATTTGGATTTAATTTCTTGAATGTACTCGTACTTCCCAAACGATACAGCATTTTCATCGGCGGGTAAGTAACAAGAGCCGCTAGACGTCCAATGATGGTCATTAATTAGGGCGACCTCAGAAATTTCGGAATTGAAACGGTTTTTGCAGTATTTCCCGTATAATTCCGGAACATTAAACACGAAGGTTCCCTGTTGACAGCCGCATCAACTCCTACACTTTGCCTTTTCAACAAAAGTCGTGGCATAGGTAGCAGCAGCCCAATAAATTGAGGAACTTTAAACCCTACTAGTTCCTTTGTAGAATGTGAAGTATGCTTTATCAGTTCATATGAACTGTCTATTGAAAGATAGGTTGGATTAATAACTTGATATTTTGGCAAGTAACGCGATATTAAGACTAAATCGTTCTGTGACCACAGTAGTTAACACATTCAAGCCCCAAGCCCACCATTCCCGATCGGTTTGCGGTTAGAGGGGATTAGCTTTTCAGAGGTTCAAAGTCGAGCGTTAATTATTTGAAAGGCCTTCAGGTCGTGGAGTTTTAATCAAAATAATCCATGACCGCCTCACTTCCCGCTCAGAATATATTGTTAATTCGGGCCCTAATTCATACCCACTCGTTTATTCCGAGTCGTTCTATCCTAACGAACTTGAGAGGCATCCATTTGTAAAAAGGCTCCCTAACAGCATAACTGCCTCCTCCGCTCCAATTATTGAACGCCACTCCATACGATCCTCGGCTCCTAATTACGTATTAATTTGCGCGATTTAGTCGACCTCTGCCTTCTCGTAACTGCGCATTTAACATCCAACTTCCCACTAACTCATCCGGTTCCTTCCCACGTCAGTCAACTCTCCTGTTATTAGGGGCACGAATTATTGACGACAATCAATTGAGGGGGAAACCGAACTTCTTGTCAAACTGCCTACCTGCTCGACTGAGTAACAAATTACGTTTAACTGAATAGGAGGGTCCTCCAACGGTGACGTATCGTGGTACATAGTATCTCCTTAGCACCGATTTGGAAAGTCTTGAAATCAACCAAGAGATTTTTGTGTTTTTCTGAATCATAAACCTAAAATTAATGTTTATATTTTAGTGTCCAAACAGCCCAAAAAACAACTAGCAAAACATCTACTTGCGGTTGCATCAAACCGTTTTGGCTAATCAGTCGAGTTAATAGCTCGACATTCATGTTTCCGAAAAGGCCTCCGCAGAACGAACTTACTGTTGAGATTCCCCCCCCCCCTCCACAAATTTCTGGTTCTCAGCCCTTTGAAATAAATAGGAAAGTTACGTAACCTGGAAAGAGCACATCAGGTACAAGACCAAAAAGGCGACAGGGGCCCCTCTGGGAGTGTCAAAGAATGTGCGGGAGGACACGGGGCTTAAAGCACAGAATGGCCTGATGGTTCTGCGAAGCTATCGTGAGATCAATCACCCTCATATGGGTCGTGGCATAGAGCAGCCGTTGGAGAGAATGGTGGCAGCCTGGCTAAAGTACAAAGGCTGGTGTGCTTTCTAATAGCGGAGGTGGTGAAAACCATACCTACCAGTACCATGGAGAGAACGTTCGACCTTCTTCCCCTGGATGTTGTTGTCAAGACAGGGTCGACGAAGGTGGCGTACAGACTCACTAGGCTCGGTATAGCTAAGGTGCCACAGGCGATTGATGAGCATCTGGCTATATTCAGGAACTTGGAGAACTTCACAGAGCATGTGTATGTGTGCGACCAGTATGAGGCCTATGAAACAGCGAAAGTCGTCAGTTTCTGCCTTCTAATGGTATCAACATTTATGCAGATGGATCGAAAACTCCGGAGGGCACAGGCTTCGGGGTGTGGGTAAGTGGCTCAGAGAGGAGTAGAACGCACATTGCCCTGGGCCCCACTCCAGTGGTCTTTCATCTATGATATCATCGCCGGGGCAATTACAATGTATGAGAAAGGCTATAGCAACAGAACTATCAACATATTAATTGATAGTCAAGCGTCTTGTAAGGCGTTGATGAACTGCTGCACGTCAAAACTGACGCGAGAATGCAGGATGCGGCTTAACTCCTTAGCAAACGCGAATAGAGTTAATGTGTATTGGATTCCTGGACATAAGGGAATCATAGGAAATGGGAGGGTGGACCATCTGGCCAACTCACTGACAGCTCAATCGGTCCAGCCGTTCTCCCGCAAATTGAACTACAGAGACACGCACGGACCACGCACCGAAATCAGGTTTTTTTAAATTCAGTAGGCCTCACAACGTAAATATCTGAAGAAAACTCGATGTTTACTTTCTTTGGCTCAATAAAATGGAAAGGAAAGTTATGTAATCGGCTGAAAAAACAAATATTGAGTGCTCTTTAGATTTTACTTTCCACTACCCGAAGGGAAGGAAAGTATAGTAATCGGCCCAAAAAAAATTTTGGGTTTTCTTCAGATCTTTACGTTTTGAGGCCTACTGAGTCTAAAAAACCTAATTTCGGCGCGTGGTCCGTGTGTGTGTGTAGTTCGATTTGCGGGAGAACGGCTAATCCGATTGAGCTGGTTCTTTTTTTGTTTGGTCCGTTATTTTTTGTAGACTCCAAAATAAGGTTATGGGTAATTTCCGCCGATTGGAAGGGGGGGGGGACGAAAATGTACCAAAAACTAGGGCTTTTCGACTTTTTCTCGAAAACGGCTCTAACGATTTTTATTAACCTTTCAAATTATCTTCTACTAATCAATACGTAACTTTTCTTCTCCATACATATCTCCATGAAAATACGGTGAACGGAGATATAGGCCTATGAAACAAAAATAGGTTTTTATCGCTTTTCGGCAAAACGGCTGCAACGATTATCACCAAACATTCAAGATGTTTTCAAATTGTTAATACCCACATATTGTTCTCAATAAATGTTCCTCTGACAGTCCATTGAACAGAGATAAAAATCAAAATGTGTTGAGAATAACGTTTTTTCGAACATTTCCGTAAATTCCAGGGTAACTGCTTCACCAGATGTGATAGATCTTACAGAGTGTCTTTTCCCACATTTCGTTCTGTATAATTATTTATGTTTTCTGTGTATATATGTTGAACGGAGATATAAGCCAAGTTAACTCAGAAAAGGAGATTTGTCGAATATTAATTTATCGGTATTCCAATTTTCTCAAAAACGGCTCTAACGATTTCGATCAAACTTACGGAGTACTCTCAGCTAACTAGACCCTACATTTGGTTCTCTATAAATGTTCCTGTAAAAATGCGTTGAACGAAGATATAGTACTCGCATATGTAGCTGGTGTTCGAACTTACGGGGGTGGCGGAAAGTTGTGTGTTGCTACGCACCAGATATTTTACGTTTCAGACCCTCCTGAGTCCGAAAAACACTATTTGGGAAAATGGTCTGGTGTGTGTGTGTGTGTGTGTCTGTGAACGATTTTTAGAGAAAACGGCCGAACCACATCAACTCAAACTTGTTATGTAGCCCGCAGGTTACCATGGGACGCCAAAATGAGGGTATGAGCAAAATCCACCGAAAGTTAAGTATAGTTATCATAGTGATCAAAACACCAAATATGTTTTTCTCAAAACCGGCTCTAACGATTTCCATTAAATTTTTTATACTTGATAGATTTTTATATTATATTGATAGCTCCACTTGAGAGCAGCAAAATAAATTATTAACAGTTTCGACGAAAATTAGCGCGGTTTTTTCCTTATAAACTCCGCTGAAATGTTACTACAATGGTCAACAAAATTGGTGTAGTAGTCCAATCTAATATCTATAGGGTGGGCGTTTTTAAACGCTCATAAGATATACGGCGGTCACTAAAGAAATTCCGGAAGTTCGACAACCGCCATTTCGCTTACTACCAGCACTAAACGCTTTTCCCCAATAACTCTGCAAAAATGATATCTTATATTACTATCCTCGGGTGAAACAAAGAATATGGACAGACCGCTTGATAACGCTACGACTGCATGTATCGATATCAATCCGTTAGTAATCTCATATTTAATTCATATACCCATACCTAATTTCATTGAATTAACTCCTTTTCATAGTCTTTGTACATTTAAAATAATTATATAACGGGGTATTACATAATGTACATTAAATAATTGGCATAATCGTACAGCTGCCGTTATTTCTAATTTCAAACATGGCGAGTCAAGCCTATGATGTCGGGCATATCGATAACCTGACCTCGGTCGTGATATATCGATATATTGCCTTATCTGAGGGAGCGGTCCATATTCTTTGCTTTTACCCGACCCTGTTCAAAAAACTCGTGTTTATAGCCTCATTACTCCTCTGTGTACGAATTGCTCAATAATGGTCCGGGAATGAGAACGAGCAGCAGAATAAATTCCAGAACTGTAAGCGCTTTCTGCTGCCGGCAAGCGTTGTTTTACAAAGTACAAACGAACTGAGTGATAAATGAATTGAGTAGAGAAAGCCATGTACACAAGTGAGTTGAGGTAGAGCTAAGGGAAGTAGTGTGTTGCAACGCACCAACTATTTTTACTTGATCACTTTATTTTGTAAACTTCATTTTACGCAGATGACTGATTCATTGTTGCCACTCAGAAAGAGGACTTTGGCCGATACGATGGAGTTTGCATCTGAATTTTTGCTCATCTCCGCATGTTCGGTTGTTTGGACTTCCAATAACAAGCCGTGAAACTAATTTATCGGAACGTTGCCCAATTATTGTCCACGGCGTTAGGGTTGGCAAATTGTCAAGCACGAGTTGTGAGGCAGATGATCCACGAAAATTCGCTCAGTTTATTTCGTCTTCTCACTCCAAATTGTGAATAGTCTCCTCTCAGAATCGCGATTTCTTGATTGCCTCCTCTAATGGCCGTCGTTTCGATATGATCGTTGGATTAAATTTTCGAAAAAAGGTCTCGGTTCGTTTGGCCCGGCCTCTAATTGGAGGATATTTGAATAATGAGCGATGGAGGGGGGTGGAGGCGATTATTCTCCTCCGGTCCCCACCGCAACATTTTCCTTGCAGCAAACCCCAGGAGAACTCATTAGGGGCGTTGGCACGAAATGGACTGTGTTGAGGTGAAGAGAGGAAAAAAAGGCCAAGACCGAAACGAGCGAAAAGTCGGACTTAATAAACGTAATGGGCGGCGATAGGAGAGCGATAAGGACGCGACTCAACGCGATGCAGCGCTGCGGAAAAGAGAAAACAAATTCGAAATATGGAAATGGAAAAAGCAGAAAACGATTTTCACCAACTTATTTTCGTGAAGGTGCAGAGTCAGGTGAAGATGTGAGAGGTCGTGTGAGCTGGTGGGGGGAAAGGGCGGGTCTGTCCAATGAGAGGCCGCGCGGAGTCGCGTCGCGTGTACAAACTAGTGGCCAACTGCCGCTGGACATGCGATGGCAATGAAAAGACCCCTCCGAACGCTGTTCCGTTACGTTACGTTCGATATTCGGGCGATAAAGTTGTGTGTTCCTCTCGTGTCCACAAGGAGAGTCGTAACAGAAAACTGCCTTGTCTGACATGCTTGTTGACATGCCTTGTCTTACGATTGTGCGTCTTTTAATGCAGACCATTTCCACGTGCAAGAAATGGCTGTACTTTTCACGAATCAAATCAGTACCCTACTCTTCGGGGCATCGCTCATCTGTCACAGTTAATGTTCACCATTAAAGTTCTTTCGTTACTGCTAAGTTTCCAGGAAGGCCAGAATGTGTTGAGCTGTGAGCAGTCTTCTGTTTGTCGGTACAGCACTTTCCGCTCAGCTGCCAGAAGGCTGATTGAGGTAACACCCGCTCCCACCAACACAGCCTCTTGAAATTGTGTGGTAAGAACAAGCAGGGCGTCCTCCTCTGCACCACTGCCATCCACTTCCTGTGGTAGGCAATGCTCAGCGTGTCAGCCGACACCTCCGCCCTATGTAAGAGGATGGAGTGTACAACGTCCATAAGCACTCGACTTGTGATTGACTACACATCTTTATCGCTCCTTCACCCATACATAGCCTCAGCCCAACACATGCTCACTCAGGACGACTCGATGACCTGAGGAACTTGATTACAGCTCGTCCTTAAACCGATGCACTCCTGGGTTATGGTACTGCTCGCTCAAGACAAGAAGAGCAGATCGACCTTCTTCCGCTGAAACTGCCGCCATTCCCATACTGCCAGGAAGTCAAGAGTGGTCACGTATTTAAGTAATTGGATTAGTTCGGCCAGTAGGTAAATTACTAAAGTTAACGTACCTGTGAGCCCGTCTTCTCTGGCTGGTGAGATACTTTCGATGTAAAGTACTGAATTAAGGCCAGACGATGATGTCTTTACATCTAAAACGCTCGCCCACAGTATCTCACCAGCCAGAGAAGACGGGCTCACAGGTACGTTAACTTTAGTTAAGAGCGGTCTTTCCACCAAGTCTTCATCCTTCATCATCTTGGATCAGGAACCACTATCCTTTTGTTCCTAAGGACTGCCTGGGCAAATTGAATAGTGCACTACCACTTTTCATTAGAATTCAACATGGTGCGAACGAATGCTTCTGGTGTGAGCCGATGAACTGTAACCTCCACTGTGCATCGTGTTATCAATTCAAGTACAGAGAGGAACTGAGTGAGGTAGAAATTCACCACCATGGACCAAGTGCTGCAACCAGCTGCCCCATCCACCACTCCTTAAGTGTTAAGTCCACCTCCCAAACGTGGGCCCTTCTTCTCATCTTCTGTACTCCACACTGCGGTTACCCCATTGATGGATAAATCCCTTTCCTCTCGGTTGCCAGAATGTGGACTGGGATATCACTATGCCACCAACTGCCTCTTGACGAGAGCAAGGATGGAGTGTACAACGATTATAAGCATATTGTGCTAGCCTGTTTCCTCTTGTATTGACCATCAGGCGGGAAAGAGCCATTGTTGGCTTCATCTACTGCTTGTCGAGTGTGGAAACCAAACATCAACTTGGTATCTATACAACTGTGGAAGAGGGTCTCCAGAACAAGCTATGCCTTCTGCAGGGCGAGGGGCACCCCGTGGGCACCTTTACCTGGACTAAGCTCAAACGTGAGGGCAGTAACCACTAGTCAAACGCGTACCTGTACTTTATTTTATGCGCGTGTACAATTTTTTTTTTTCAACCACCCTGATGACTTTTTACGTATGAAATACTTTATGCGGTGGAAATATTTAGAGGAGTTTCTGGCCCCATTCGCCGCGTTTTCAGTGGAACGGTCGCCGTTGACGATTTGATGAATCGCCGGAATCGGTCGTCGAAGATCCGGCGGACATCGCGGACAGTCGCGGCCATTTATTGCGTGCGTGCAGTCAATTATTGGTTGCCCAACTTGGAAGAGTCAACTATTAGTCAACTAGCGGCGCGGATGTATTTTGTTTCCCTAGTTCGCCGGACCTGTGATTACCTCCCGCTCAACTCGTACGCTAAGTTGCCCTCCGTTCCCTGTAATTGGTTCGTTTGAGCTCCGCGGACAAACAATACCGGAGACAAACAACTGGTCAAACATCGCGTCCCGGGCTCCCGTATAATTACCCCTCCACCCCTCCGCCAAGTCAGAGGTACCGTCCCGCCAACCCCTTCTCTTCACAGTCTCACCCTGTACCCCCCCCCCGCTCCACCATCCAGTCCAACCATCACTACGACCGCCGTTCCCGCGCCTCTTCGCAGTTTCCGCACACGATGATTGAATTTTCCGTCGTCAATTTTCCACTTTGCGTCGTGGGAAACGACGGCCGAGGCGCAAATCTGCCTTTCCGTGTCGCGGATCGCGGGACGGTCGAGGACTCGCTTCCCGCGACCCATTCAGAAGCTCCTCTGTCCTCTGCTCGTCCTAATAACCCGTTTCCCTCGAGTCGCAGTCTCAGCTCCGCCTCCTCCGCCGCAAAACCACCAATTTTTTAGTCCGGTTTGTCTTCGACTTGCGAGTCCCCTCCGCCTCATGCCTCATATGAGGGGCAAATGTATGTCATTACTCGTATTTGCTTTAGTCGGCTACCGTTTTCTTAATAACTTCCGGACACGGCGATCGGAATTCATTAGGTCGACCAGACTCCAGAACGAGAAGAGCGACCCGCGAAAGTCGAAACCCGGAAAACCTCCATTTTCCGAATGAGACATTTTTACACTTACCAGCATATACTTATTTATACACAGGCCGGTTAAAGTAATGATGATTAAAAAAATTATTCCACAACGGTTATTATTGTCATGCGTAACATTATTTTACAGCTTGACGCAGTTACCCACATCCGAGACGAACCCCATTCGATTCAGCGTCGAAAAATACTATTAGACGATACGAAACGGGACCTGACTACAATGGAACAACGAAAACTGACATTTTCTAGGCGTCACTAGGCAGTTGGCACGACGTGGCGACTCGTGTCAGTCAGGAAGCAGTGCGATAAATGAGCGCAGTCCGGGGAGAAACGATAACCTCCGCTATATTGTCCCACGAGCCCTTCAAGTAGTCGTTACTGAGATTTCACGGTTTTCCATCAACAGGCAGTCCTACATCCTCGAGACTCGCCCTACTCTGAATGTAACAACGAACATGGACATTTTCAAGGGGACGCTAGGCAGTTGGCGCGACCGAATCAAATAATACCTAGGGAACTATTGCGATAAAACTGCCAAAAGTTTGTTTTGAGCTAATTTGTTTAAACCATTTTTGATCTATGTTATAACAACCATGGGTCTGATCGGATTACCAGTAACAACTAGGTACCAAATGGAATTTTTGTACGAAAGAACGGACTTTTAGACCACGTTAACAAAATAATATGGCCTAGACGGCGGACTGACATTGCTGGCTTGGAATGTGACCAAAAACGGAGGTGTATTTTCAGAATCAATGATAAACTGCCAATACTGGCCCTGCCCATCCTCGAGAGCAGGAATTGCAAGTTGCACTGACCCACTAGAAGTTGTGAACTCTTGTAAGTACCTCGGTGTTACCCTTACAACACCGCTATCTTTTCGCAAGCACTTCACCGAGGGGCCGCAGGATCGATGGTGTGTACAGGAAGTTCTTCTATCGCCCATCTATCCCAGCCTCTGCAAAATACAGAGTTTTCAATGTTGCTGCAGAGGCATTTCTGTGCTGTGACATCCAGGCCGCGGGCTACTCGACCTCCACAGCACTTGAGCATGTGCTCGGGTACTTCATCAGGCTAATATTAGGTCTGCCAAGGAACACCTTTGACTATTTGGTTTCCTTAGTCAGGGGCAAGGCCTATCCTACCCCGCACTCCGGTCCTTGCCATGGTGGTTGCATGGTCAGGTTGAAGGTGGCTTGGTAGAGACAGTTTATCGGAACTGGATAGAAGATATGCCCGTCTCGAAACCCCTTATACTCCGCATTGTGTTTGAGTGTGACCAGCGACCACAACCATCAATTCATGCCATATAGTCAGGAAATGCCTCAACACACATCCCAAAAGATGAGGTCGACCTTAGTTACGGCCCGACCTAATCCTATACCCCTCAGAAGAAGAAGATAAAACGTTGAATCACGATAAAACATCTGATGACACATCACACAACTCAGCCCATCGATTTGAAGGGTTTAGCTAATAATACAATTTATTTGTCAGTCGGCTCATCTGCTGAAAACATAACTTCACGTTTTACGGGGAAAGTGGTAGCGCTGAATGTTCCAGAATTTATTTAGTTACATCTACTCACGCCACACTCACTAATGATCAATCAGTGCACACATGATTCATGAGACTTTATGAACTCTTCGTACTGGTAGTTTATTGGACTACCACACCGATTTCTCTGAGAACCCTAGTCTGAGGGAGATTTATGGAGATAAAACTCCGCTAAAATAGATTTTGTTTCTGGTAATTGTTAATAAATTATTGAGACGCTCTCGTCACACGGAAAAGAATTTTATGGTATTGTCGTGGTGTTTGGAACTGTCAATAGAAACAATTAATAAAACTGCTAGAGCAGTTTTTGAAAAAAGAAATATCTTTTGTTTGTTTTTGATTATAATAATAATGGTATTTGTACGGGCATTATACTGATTTTGCTCATACCTTACATCATTGGGGAGTCTCAAGCTGACTAAATGGGACGGTGGCACCAAAAAAGGAAAAACTAAATAATTAATAAGTAAGGAAAGGGAGGGGGACTAACCTAGCTGGCTCTAAGGGGATTGGGATGGGGAAGGAAAGAAGTATAAGAGGATGTTCCACGATACAACGATCACCAGTTTAGATGCGACCCAAGTAACTTGCGAGTGGTGATACCGCAGAGAACGCCAGCTAACACACCCAGCCGACGCATCTCCTCAGCACTTTTCTTGCACCACACGCCATGCTAGGACACAGTCAATGCTGTAACCCTGATGTTACCTGCCTCCACTCCACGACCTTCCAACACCGCCATACGAAGATCCGTCCTGTCATATTTTCGCTTCTTGGCTGGCCATGTTAGCGCGAGATCCTAGCTGCCAGATACTACCTGGACATCCGGGATCACTGCACATTATTCTGGATGTCATAACGCTTGACAGAGCCCCGATGATTGCTCGAACACACCTGCACCACATGATTCAGCGACTCAAACAGATTACCACAGGCACGACAGGGAGCACTCAAAATGTTACAATCCCGGCCTTTAGTACATCCAATCGCTGTAGGTAGTGACGACACACGAACAGCGGGAAAGTGCCGATAATCCTTCCCATATACGCCCTCTGAAGCCCACTCCACCCACGCGGAAGAGTTGGGGGAGTCAGGACGGCCTGAATGCCGTCCATCAACCGAACCGTGTACAGCAGCCACAAACTCTGAAGGCTTGCTGGGCTTGGGAACAGATGGAATCGCCATGTCACACCACCGAAGCTGATCCTAGACGAATCCAAGACCAACCACAGCGCGTGTGACATTCCAGCCAGATGCCTGCAAAGCAAGCAGGCGCTTACAGCGCAAGAATGAAGACAGATGGAACACCGAGTACCCCAGATCGATCCGGAGCGTAAACGTACGCTATGTGGGAGGCCTAGCCAAGTACGAACAGCAGAGCGCACCATTCTATCAAGGGTTATCAGCCTTTGGACGATCAAACTAAAGGTCAGCTATGGTAGCAAGTACGTCCGAAGGAGGCGCAGCTTCTGCTGTAGCTTCAGTGGAGCCTTGGCAACTTTCCGAAGATAACCACCAAGGCCACACAGACCATTTTTCCTTAGAAAAATAATAACTTTCCTCCTTACTGGGTTGGGCTATGGAAGAACACACACAAAAATTACTTAAAACAAGCGGCACTCCTTAAGTACACAGAATAACACAAGGAACATTTAAGCGGAACGCAGGCAAATGTAAATGCATTAGTGAAGTAAGCTACCGATATTATTCAATATTCGATAATGGGAATAGAGAAGGGTATTAAAGGTTACATGACTCAAAAATGGAATTAAAATCGAGGTGTTGAACTGGTTGAATAATTCCAGTTGTGATACGAAAGGAATCCAATTCGTGATGACCCAATAATAAACGGTTGGCTTCACGAGGTAATCTAGAAAGAGGGCGTTGGTACAGATAATAGGTGGGCGGGAAATCCACTTTAAAAATTGCAGGTGATCGGATGGGGCGATGGGGGAACAGAGAAGTTAGCCATATCCAGTATTGGGGGGCA
The DNA here is from genome assembly GCA_020466155.1 of Pachypeltis micranthus. Classification (NCBI taxonomy): domain Eukaryota; kingdom Metazoa; phylum Arthropoda; class Insecta; order Hemiptera; family Miridae; genus Pachypeltis; species Pachypeltis micranthus. The sequence goes on from CM035769.1 coordinate 51,481,999, forward strand.
GTCGACCTGACCCACAGCCCATTTTTCCGAATGAAGTTTTTCGGACTCAGTAGCCCTTGAAACCTAAAGATGTGAAGAAAACTGAACTGTTTTGCCGATTACGTAACTTTCCTTTCTACTTCGTACAGCTCAGGAAAATATAAAAATAACTAATCATTGTAATTGCATGCGACTGAACACTGGAATTACATCATAACTGATACTTGATTCACATGATCTGGATACTGTAATCACATGATACTAAATACTGGAATTACATGATGCGGGACTGGTTGGTGGTTTGTTTCAAAGGGAGAGATCATCTGCGGCCACGTTTTTACCGTAACTATCTTCGAAAACTGGGAGAAACGGTTATAAGCTTACTCAGTAACAGTCAAAGCTGGAAGGTTTTGCTGCTCTTTCAGCAACTGTCGCTCGCTGTTGTAGGAGCTACATTGGAAAGCACGTGGCTTCTTCTTTCCTCCGCACTAGAGGCACAAGATGTGCAGGACGGCGAGTCTTAGAGAGAACAGAAGTAGAATCTAGCATTGAAATTGCCACATCCCTGGTCAAGGATCTGAATCGTCCAGTGGACTGGCTCAATCCACGTTCTCCTACGATGTTGGAAAAACACTCATACGTGTTAATTCAGTTTGACGAGGATTCCCATCTCGCTTGCCATTTACCTAATGCACGTTCACCTAGCGGGGCAAGTTTTCGTCCAACAGAGAGGTTTATACGGAGGTTGGCCTGGAGCGGTGGAAGTTTCCTTTTCACCCTCCACTTGTCCACCATCTCAACAGCCAAGTCAATGAGCATTGGTTATTCATAGGAGCGCAGCTCTCCGGGATCGGGCAATACTCTCTTTTGATCGACTGTTAGTTTGCTACCCCAGACAACGGGTGCCTTGTACATAGGATAGGATAGTGACATGGTAAGACACACCCCAAGTGGCCTTACTAATAAGGCAAACCTTGCGATGGTCGCGCCTTTGAGGGACTGGAGGCGATGGCTGGCTCTCGCCTACATTGACTCCTAAGTACTTGACACACACGGTAGTACGACGTATCACATAACTTTCCTCACTCACAGTAATTCAGGGGTTCTTTTCGAGCAACAAAATGTTTTAAAAGGGCAGAGGTTCCAAGTTGCCGGGATGAGGACGTCGGTTGCTTGAAAAATAATAACAATCGAGTACGTAATGATACGTTGATGGCGGAGCGCAGAGTGAGTGCGGGCACCGCAACGAGTCCGCTTGTTAGCTACAACTTAATTTTGAAGTCAAAGCGACCCAAATTAAAATGGAGGGCCGTTTTGTGGTGACGTGGACGACAAGAGAACTGTCATTAGGTTCGTCGAGGGCTAGTATTAAGCAGTTCACGACCCAATACATGAATTTATCGTGAAATACAGTTAGAGGAAGAGCCGAATCGAGCGTCTCATCAAGTTTATTTTAGTCGGCAATTGATGAATAGGAGTAGGAGCGGTTGATGAGGAGCGTTCAACTATTCAAAAAGGAGAAACAGCGCGTTCGCTGGGAGGCAATCGATTTAATGCATTATTCCAAAGTACCTCTTATTCTCCTTCTTTTCCTTCCTATTCTTCCATGGTCCGTTACTGCGGTTTTGCGAAGTAAAACACCGTGTTCGACGGTAATGAAGTGCGATAATGTTCAGGTTTGAGGCAAAAGACGTCGCGTTTTCAAATATTGAAATATTGTGGCTTCACTGGCAAATGGGGAAACGTCGTTATTTGTGGAAAATTAGGACACGGTTCAGGAGGCACTCAGCTGAGGAAGTTAGAAATATATCGGGCGTCGAACAACTCAAACAAGAGATAACTGAATCGATCAGAACGTGGAGAGTTTTTTTGGAAGAATTTGAGTGGAAATTTGACTACTGAGTCTGAGACTACTGACAATATCTGTAGAAAAACCGGAAAAAACTAATATATGAATGAATAGTTTAAGGAACCGCAAGCCATTTACTGGCGGAAAAAGAATAAAACGCATAGCTGGCATCAAATGGCTTTCTCTCTAAATATAAACGCGGTATATTCGTTTGTGTTCTTTACTCGCATCAGTAAGTTACCAGGCCAGGGTATCTTTATATAATTTAAAATGCCGGATTTTAAATTTAAAATGCATGAAAAATGTATGTATTATGAAACTTCTTCCTTGATCTTAGTAGATCATTACAATTAACCAGTGTGGTGATGATGATGATGAACATAGGTAGTCAGCCAAAGCAGTGGGACAAAGGCATAAGCCAGACAAGGCCCATTTCCTGCTTCCCTTGGAGTGGACTCGTTTGGAAGCTCACTACAGTTCCCCTACTGTATTGGTGTGTTTCCTTATCAAAATTACTGTTTGTTAACACTCATTAGAGATTTATATCAGCCGAAAGTCTTGGATGTTGCGATTTCTCCAACATGCGAGAGAACTTATTCAGTATCCCCCGAACCCAGACCTGTGCAGTTGGGTTCCAGGTTCTGCATGAGCTAAGCTGCTCCGAGTTCATACAATCTCGGTTAAAATTAAAATTAGTTAGATTTAGTTGGTAGTGTGATGGAAAAATTCCCGAATGGACTTGGGGCTGAGGAATGTTGGGTGACGTATATTTGTTTTTTATTTATTTTTTTCTGTCGTATTCGGTTAATTTGGGAGGAGCTGGAAGGAAAAAGATCAGTGGGGTTCACTGCAAGGGGTCCTAGAGGCCCGCCTCAAACCCACCGGGTCCCTGGGGCCCCAGAAGCGAACAAAGGGGCGCGTGCTCTTTTGTCGGCTGACAGAGAAATGGGCGTGGATTTGCCTCCACACGGATATTCTCCGCCCAGAACCCGATTTCAAGGGAAAAGGGGGAGAAAAAAACCCCCAACTTCCGGTTCTGAGCGAAATAATGTTTGGATAATTACGAGTTTGGATTTGTACTTCTTGAGGGGACTTGCAGGGGGATCAAGGAGGGACACACCCCCGCACTGACAGATGGGTGCGTGGGTACTTCCATACCAAGGGACTCCCTTGTTCGGAAGAGCAAACAACGGGACGGGGGATCCGTTCTGTTCGCGCGTGCGCTACAGTTCGAAATTGAGGCTTCGACACCTGCACATTGTGACCGAAAGTAACGTGTAATTACTTGACGGTTATTTGGGTCCTTTGCGAGATGTGATTGACAGGCTGCTGGGAGTAAACATCTGGCGATAAGTGAAGCTCCGGTTCCCTTGACGGACGAAGGACACGGTTTTGGAGCCACTGCTGCTCCAAATCCCTGTGATTCACAATCTACCGGCGTATGCCTCTTTAGAAGGCCACAGAAACGCGTCCAAATAACCACATCCGAGCATCCATCGTATTCCGAGGTTAGAATTTCTTATTTCCCAGTTACTCGTTGCCGAAGCCACAATAAGGGGTTTAATATCTATCCCACGATATTGGGCGTAAAAGCGCGGGCTAAATCACAAATATCGGGTGCGACGCATCACACAACGTTCCCCAGTCCCTCCTACATTCAGCGGTGTAGGTTCAACGCTGCACAGCTTTCCCAAGTGGTGTTGTTTGTTGGACATCGAGCCAACAAAAGACGGAGGTGTGTGCCCCCCGAAACGTGAAGGTGTCCGGAAAAGTCAACAAATTTATTTCAACCTACACCATGGGACTACGAAAAGTGTAAAGCAAAAGAACTCTACTGCTCGTGGGTTTCCCTAAAATTAAAATGTATACCATTCTTTTCTATAACTACAGGTAATTTGCATAGAAACAACGTTGTGTTGAACAATCAAGAGGTTGGTTTATAGCAATTACGTCTCGTTTGGTATCGTTTCTTAGGTACTTTTTGATGCTGAGTCGAGTATGTAGGGCCTCAGATTGTTGGACCGTGTCTAGAAGGAAACCAGTGAAATCACAGTAAATGTACTGAGGCTGATTCTGCTACTTGAACTCTCCAGGCACTATGGCGAAACTTATCTTTTATCCCTGTTCTGCGCTCATTTCATGCGCTAACCCCCGCCTAACTCCAGTCACCCGTTGGCTCAACTCCTCACTGCGTGCCAGTTGCAGTAGTCAGGTCCTGTTTCCTATCGTATACTGGTATTTTTTGATGCTGAATCAACCGAGATGGGTGAACGACAGACATCGTCGTTTCCTGGATTTTTGATAAAACCATGTTATATTCTTAATATTTTTTGACGTTGGATAGAATAGAATAGATCACAATCATGCTGGGCAATAATTTAGTTTGAGCCTAATGTGCCTTGTACCCCCCCCCCCACCATGTATGTTCTCACAAACTATTTCTGTAACCGTTTTTATTGAACGGGAGAACACGAGAAAACTTGATTCCCTGAATATTAAATTCCGTTTCTCACATTTTCGAAAAGATGGCCGTTATTTATCAAAATCCCAACGTACTATCCTTCTACGTTTTGATTCCTGTAAGCCTTTTTGGTGAAATGCGCTGAACGAAGATACAGCTCATCGTCAAAATAACAATGATGTGGGTAAAGTTGTGTGTGACCTGCCACGCGATTTGTACATTTTATTTAATTTTTTGAGGCACATCAAAAGGTAAAAACGCTGCGAATTATTACACAATGGGTTTTTATTCTCTTGCACAGCAGAACTCACACCCTCCGAGACCCATGCCATTCGATTGAGCATCGAAAAATACCAGCAAACCACACGAAACATGACCTGACTACAACGAAATCGAACGACGAACACTAAATATTCCAGGCGCCGGTAGGCAACTGGCACGACGTTGCGAGTCAAGCTGGCGGGTGTTTTTAATGAGACGGGAGTGAGGGAGTACAAACGATGAAACGATTACTTTCCCTGTAGTTCGTTAGGCAAATTCTTTCAATTAATAGACTTTGCCTCACTATAATTACTGTGATGTCACTATTTTCGGTCTAGACGCATTGTACACCTCTGAGAATTGTTCCGTTCGACTCATTGAAAAAAAACCTAAGAAACCATACCAAACAACACGGCGTATTTGAGATAAAACTGACAAAATTACGTTTTCTTAACCATGGGCCTCCTCCGATCGGATTGCCGAGCAGGCAGGGGCACAACCAGATACCAAATGTGATTATTGTGCGAAAGAATGAATTTTTTAGATCTTTGGAGACGTGGAACGGCATTGCCGATTTATAATTTCGATGTCTTGAAACGTAAAGTACCAAATTGGGGGGGGGGGGGGTATAAAACATTTTCTATACCGGAAACATAGGTGCATTATTCATAATGAATAGAAAACCAAAAACGTTAGATTGAATTCTAGAACTTCTGGGGTTGTTCCTGAGTATTAAACTTTCATCGTAGAGGTGGAATATAGGACTACCATCGAGATATTGTTGCAATATTAGTCTCATAGGATGCAAAAACTGCACTGAAGCCGATTTTCGTCAAACGTATTGATAATTTATTGTGCAGCCCAGGTCATTTTCCCAATATGAGAATTCGATTTTTACTTTTCGTATGGACTGTTCCACATAACCTGAGAGTACCATAAAATTCTCATTTTTGGAAAAAGAATGAGTAATAAAACAAAACGATCCCTTCGCTCCTGAGTTGCGTACATTCACCGTTTGGACGCACGCGCCTATTACTTCATGTTTTGCCTCCGAGCAGTGCGGATTTTTACGACTCCAGCGCAGCTTCCGTCGGTTTCAATTTGCGACTAATCGCCGGTTTCGCCGCTGGATCCCCCGAATGGCGCCTTCCGATTTTTTTCCCCTACGTTTGGTTAAATGGCCTTTTAAAATCGTCCGCTCGTCGTCGACGACGACTGAGTTGGTTTTATTTGCGACGAGGCGAATCTCATCTCGAGACGACGTAAAAACCGTCTAGTCCGCTTTTAATGGGGCGTTCCCGGAGGCTTTCGAACCCGAAATCGAGGGTTTCGGTTCTCTCGAAATTCCCTGTGGACTTCAATTTGCGATAAAACGTCAGTTCAGACGACAAGTTGCCCCCATTTTGCAACTTGAAGCACCAATCAGCGTCAGGAATAAATCTCCTATAAATTTAATTTAATTAATTTTTAATTTTAATTAAATTAATTAAATTTTTTACCCACTTTTGGCCCTTAACAACCACGGGATAGGTGGGCATAACTAAATCTCAAATGGAACTTTTGTGCGAAAAAAGGGATTTTTTTAGAACACGTTATCACATTTCAAAGGGCTCAAAGACCAAAAAACACAAGTTGAGTAGAAGTTACTCAACGAATTCGAGAACTTGTAATCGTCGCCAGTTTCTGCAGAGTTGAGTTCTACCACGTTCGTATTAACTGAGTGAAAACTGCTAGAACGCACTGCCGAGTGGCGTTAATTTATGGAGTGATAAAAACCGCAGAATGTAGGTTGGAATATGTGGAATAAATAAACACGATTTTTTCCACATCTTCGTCCCGAGGATTGTCAGAGGAACGATTATCGAGAAAAATATATAGGTATTAACTATTAGGAGACATCTTGTGAGTCTGATGTATCGTTAAAGCAATTTTTTTAAGCGTAAAAAAACATTTTGCGTTTCGTATGCCTATATTTCCGTTTAAAATACCTTTTGAGAGTATAAGTTATACACTTATTAGTTTGGAGTTTGATCAAAATCATTTTCAAACACTCAACAAAAATGCGACGAATCTTGGTTCTTCGTACGCTTCGGTCCTCCTTACCGACGATGGGAATTGCTTATAACCTCTTTACTAGACGACGAACAAAACGACGAAGGAAGCAGCTCAATTGGTTCAGCCACTCTCCCGTAAATCGAAGTACAAATACAGTGCAAAATCTTTTGATCACTATGACAAATACATTATGAAATAGAAAGAGGCAAAGAATTCAAGAATTATATTTTAGTTAACCGATTTCAGGTTTCAGGCATCGTCAGTACACTTTGAAAAAAATTTATAATAAAACTGTTTCGACGCGGATATTTATGGTTTTACGGTAACTATTATTAGATCAGGACCGGTTATGCTGACAATCTTATGTTATTGTTGAATACCGATCCACAGACTGATTCGAGCTGGAATGGCTCAGATTTCTGACGCATCGATCATTTTCCCAAACGGTATTTTTCGAACCCGGAAGCCTTTGCAACGCGAAGGTAAGTAAGGAAAGGAAAGTAAAACTGGTTAAAATGTCGTAGATATGTTATTTTTGACCAATAGTAATTTGCTGATAATCAAGAGTTTCTAGGCACCAGAGAAGAGTTTCCAGTTGAAGGGATTTTGATCCAGTGCAGTGTTAATAGTTGAAACCCATTGCTGCTACCGTTAGTGGATCGATGAAATTCCCCAACCAACGACGGGGAGTTCCGGTTTTGTAGAATGCTGACACTCTCGACTTGATCTTGACACGTTTGTGCTGCAGATTAGAAGAACATAGCTCGCATTTCGTATACTGGATCTTTGAAGTGATGTTCTGTTCTGCTTCCTCTAACTCCGATTAGTGTTTGAACTCAAGATCTTCCCATCGGCCCACACCACCGCCACCTCGCACCTTATTTCTTTCCGTAACTCAATGATTAACCTACGACTCTAAGGTCTAGTTGCACCAACAAGCTGGATTAAACTTTAACATTTTTTGGTTATCATATGTTAACTAATCTGATGTTAAATGAACAGATCTTCTTCAGAGTCTGCGTCGCACTAACAACATTTAACTCACGTTAGTTACTGAGTCTGTTTTCTTATAAAATGACTGTTCCATAACACTCCTAAGAGAGTTACATCAGTCAAAAGTCATGAAGGTTGAAGTTACACTATCGTGCAAGAGCCTGGGCATTCACTACAGGAGATCTGTTGTCCGTATGCTCTAGCTGTATCATCCTAGGGAATTGATACCATCTAGGAGAAGTTACTAATCTGGTTTTCCTGGAAGGTTTGGCTGCTCTTTCAACAACTGCCACTCACTGTTATATGACGTGGTTTCTTGTTTAATCCAAGCGGGGGGGGGGGGGGCACGTGCAGTATAAAGAGACTTCGAGAGAAAAGTTTCAAGTCACCATGTCCCTGGCTGAGGAACTGACTCACCCGGTGGACTGGCTCAACATATTTTCTTGTAAGACTTTCGTTGGGCAGAAACTCATACGTGACAAGTCCCTCTGACGAGGATTCCATCTAGTTTGCCATTCGCCCGGCGTGGATAGTTTTGGTTCAATGGAAAGTACTGTAATGGTGTTTGTTCCAGAGTGGGGGCTAGTTCACTTTCACTCTCCACTTGCCCACCATGCGCTCAATGGCAAGGCCAATGGGTAAGTGGCCTGCTTCAGGGGGTGCTGCCTTGAACGTAAATAAACAGAAGCTCTCTAGGATTGGGTCAGTACTCTCCTTTGATTGACAATAGAGTTTGCTACTGCAAACAACGGGACAGCAGACAAGTAAGTGTGTTCCCATATCAAATGACATTTCCTGAGTCCTCGAAGAGGGTAATTAGTCGACTGTCTGGAGGCTGCGGTTCCACTATGCATGCAAGAGGTCGGCCACTCGCTCAGCATCCACCGAACCCAGTACCTGCGGAGGTATGGCAGGTTTGGCAGTCTTCCAATGGACTCATGTGCTACTGCGCGGAGGTATGATCCTGGGGAATTCCGTACCATCTGCGAGGAGGCAGTTACAATCACGTTAAATAAACGGCCTTGTACATGAGGACTGTGTCACGGCAACACACACCCCAATTGCTCGAACCTCACAGTGGCAGTCTCTTCTCATGCTTTAGAATTAAATACCAAGTTTGCATATAGATTTTTCATGAGATTCGCGCCCCAATAAGGTGTCTCACGTCGTGAATCATTCAACGAATTTTCAATCGCCCTCAGTTGAGGTGGCTGTGATTCCCGAGTTTAGAGCTGTCAAATTATTCAAGTGTCGACTGCTCCAAAGTTTGTTTTTTGGAAGAAAAACAATGTTTTCCAAACAAAAGTGTTAATTCTAAACGAAACTGATACCAGTCAAAAACAAACAAACTCGTAGTGTCAAAACAAACTCAGGATGTCGTGAAGCGGTTTTGAGTGTTGAAACGAAAAGACTCGTTTGCTCAGTAATTACGTGCCGGCGTTGAAATGGAGTTTGAAAAGAGTTGGGGCGGGAAAATGACGAATCGTTCCTTCGTTTTTCGAATTATCGAGCAACTTTGAATTTTTAAAGTTGAAAACTTCGTCCTCGCCACACTTCCGACGTTCAAAGTTGCAAAGCTCTTTAATCGGTCACGCATATGTTCTCCTGATCAGCGACAAACAGAAAGAATATGTATAATAGACTACTTCGGAGTTTCGTCTGAATACACCAACTGGAGAGTAGCATTCGTAACAAACTGTTCGCCAACTCTTCGTTCGCTCACATGTTCGAATGTGCTCCGTTCCACGTCCCTACAATTAACTGAGCGCTAATATTTTGTGAGTTTCGTCCGGTAACAGATCATTATTTAATGATTTTCCGGAGCCCGCGCGCGCTTTTACTTCCGAGCTGCTGGCTCGTTTGGTGCCGTCTATCGTCTCGTGGGCGGATAATTATTGGACACACACGCACAATTGTACAAGTCACGAAGGTTTCGCGGTTTATTTATTCACTTAACGAAATATTTATCGAATTCTGGTTGGTGGAAGTGTGTTGTGTAGTGCGCCAGATAATTCAGCTTGGATCCTGTTGGAAGGGAGAAGCGCTGCTGTCTTGTGGAGTCTCAGCCAGCCGTGTACGTGTCATCTCCAAAAGGCTGTACTTCCCATTGCTCTATCCAAAGCACCTGCTCTTTGAGCGAGCCCACTGGGACTGAATCTTGGGAACGAACCGACTCAAAATGAACTTAAGGAGGAAAAATAAGAGGTTGTGGAAGTGTACTCCACTAATTGAGTCATAGATGCAGAAGGAACCACATGCCTCAAAGATGACGCAAGGTAAAACGCTCCAAGGTATCGGGAACGGGACAACAGTTACTATTCAAATAAAGTAGTCTCCAACAAAACTGGAGACCTTAAATCAAAACTTTAAAATACTAGGAACAAGGGTTGCAGATGAATTACGCGGTGGGAAACATGACACCAGAGAAGTTCGTCACTGAGGACCTGGATCAACCAGACACCCACGACTATGGGGAGACTGGAGGCGAAACATGACATCCACTAATAGCCCTCACTTTGCAGTATTTGAACGGCAATACGAAATTTCTGTTGAGTGTCCGAATCATCGCGCAGGTCCAAAAACCTGATGAGGAATGAACGTGAACTGGAATATACTTACACCAAGAGGGACACGAGGAAAAGCTGCCATAAGAGGGGGCGCTTAAATGAGATGTCATAAGAGCAGGCACACAAGAGAGCGACATGAAAACTTTATCTCACAGCAAGATCTTCGTTTCTTACACATTTCCTCCAAAGCCGTAACCCGGAGTTTTAGACTGTTGCGTGAAAACAGAAATGATGAAAGCATTTATTTCAGCGATAATATGAGTCTTAGGCCATCATCCGACGCCTTTAGCCGAGAACTGTTTTTACACCTACGAACAAGGAACCTTATTATTTCATTCATTACATTTAAGTGTGTCCATACTTTCGCATTCCTTCCATCACCCACATTCCGAAAAAGATATTGGTAATTTGTTATTTCCGAGGTGTGTTCGTTTATTTTCTTTTTCGAAGTTCAGAAACACATAGACCATTTTCTGAAATACCCTAAATGCTTGAGGGCCCCAGTGCTTGAGTGTGGCAACAGTGAGCTGCTGTTGACAACACCTGAGAGTCGGTCGTCTAATAGAACATGCTTGAGATAGCATGCCAAAGTACAGGACGAACAGGCACGGCATCTGAGCTAGTGACCCCAAGCCTGCAAAGTTCATGACTGCAAACCACGATCAACCTGACAGTCATTACGATCAAGGGACAGAAGGTGAACCAGTAGAGTCAGCAATAGAATTTGCACTGCGCTATTGGCGTCCTCCCGAAGAATATGCTCGAAGGAGATTAGATGTAGCTCCCCTTCCAAATAGTATAGATGAGACCAGCAAGTGGGAACAGACCCGTTCATGTCTGAACCCGCTCATCTTCTCATTCCTTTGAGGCCGCCCCTCGTCACGAACGCTAAACGTTGAGTTCGATACCATCAATTCCGTTTGCATTGGCCGGTTGACTAAAACACACGTCTAAATAAATGCCTTCAATAAAATGACGTATCGGATCCTCCTCATCGCATCGCTCTCCCCAGACCCAACAAATAGCCGCTTCCAACTCCAACTCCAACTCTTTCTTTCCTCGTCGTTTCGTCCCGCGATGATGACAGTATTTATCCCTTCAATTGCCGTCGGTTTACAGTGAAATCGCGAGGCGCACGCTGTAACGAGCCGATTGCGAGACCGAGCAAATACCCCGTCATTTCGACTGTCAGCGCTCTGGCTCAAAATTATTAAGCGCAAACGCATTCGGCAGCTAACTTCAATACCTCGATGCAACTGCTCACGATTCAAAGGATCTGACGATCTGCGAGGCGTCGCACAACTTTCCTTTCGAATGACCACTTCTTCCGCCACATCGCTCCCTTCCTGCAACTCTGGACGCTGGCAATGAGTTTCTTTAGCCTCAGTAGCAGCAAGGATGTTATCACCTAGTCAGCAAAGCTACAAGAGAGGCCATCCCATCTTCGGTGCTGTTTCTGTGGTGATAAAGACAGCAGATAGGGTATATTCAGGCAATTTAGAGTATACCTTTTTTCCTCAACTTCTTGATCAAACTCTAGAGCGTTTCTACGTACAGCAGGGAGGAACGATGTATATCAGGTTACGGTCACTGTGATACCTTATTTTTATTCGATTTATCTCAAAACCGGTGGTGTATCGGAAAAACAGACGTAAGCTATGGACTAGATCAACTTATGGATTTTGACCTTTTTATCCCAAGCACCTTTACAACCAATGTATACGATATGCCGTCAATCCATGGCAGTCAGTGGAAGAGTAAGAGTAAAATAATGCGTTATCAATGCGATTCTTCTTTTCCCTTCATCATCATCATCATCTTCTTCGTCTTCGTCTCTCTACTTCTCCTTCTGCGTACCTGTTTCGACCAGGAGAGACTTGAATGAATCTCGAAGAGGGGTTTAGTTGAGCACGAATTTGTGTTTGATGAGTTGATATATCACAAGATTTGAAAACACTTAGATATAAAAAGTAGAGGTGACTTGAACAGGATATGATTTGCGTATATAAGCGCAGACAAGGAGGGCTCTGAAGGCGTGAATCTGGTTGTACGGGTAAGGAAGGAGAAATCCGAATTAGATATCAATGAGAGGTGAAATAAGTGTCCGTTGGAAGAATTGGGAGACGACTATATCGTGAGAGGTATTAGATGACTGTGTTGGGAAAACTGGTGATGACCAACTTTCGCGAGACTTTGTAGGAGAATGAGTTGGAGAGGAGCAGTCTGTTGTGGAGAGGAATGTGAAAAGGAGGCGAGAAAATGATATTTCGGAATGTCCTGATGAAGAGGAAATCCGTCATCAATTGGAAATAACGGAAGAGGTGAAATTTCCATAGGTAACGATAAGGAGTTGAGAACGAAGGTCTTTGGGGAAACATTGACTTTGCCGTTAAGCGCCAGGAAGTCCCAAAAACCCATACTGATTCGGCGTTTTGCGTCGCGCAGTACCTTTCAACGGACTTTGCATCGAATCCTAGTGAGCTCATTACGGCTGTTGCCAAAGACCCGTTGATTCAACCAGCACAGTGAAGCCTTAAATATGTAGTGTTCGTTCCGTGCAAGTTCAAATATTAACACGTTCGTCCCGTCACATAGGTTAAGCCCAATGCTTCCATGATATTTGAGTCACGAAACGGCCCATTTAAATTTGATTTATTATATGGTTTACTTTTTATATGATTTTTCAAGTAACTTCTGATGTGTACTGTACTCTGGATGTGAAGGAGGCTGAAGAGGCTGTAATTGCACATTTATTCGTATGTAAATCGATCAATCAATTTTTCCTGTCTGCTACTACGCCTTCACCTTCCACCTATTGACCTACATAGCCTTCAGCATTCTTATATTTGAGAGAAGTGACTTACCGGGGAGCGTTCAGAGAAAGCAAATCAATAAAACTAGATTCATTAGTGTCGCCCTACTGGCAACTACAGTCCCGCTATTGGAAGATATGCAAGCAAAAAATACGTAAAACAAATGCAACGTTCAATTTGCTACCGGTGCTACACGAAATACTGCGATTTCTCGCCCGCTTAATAATTCCACCAGCAATCTGTTTGGTTGGTGAGGAGCCTAACAAAAAATTGTAGAGAAGGCGAAGACGGGAAACGTCTATGCCATTCACTTAGTAAGTAATCACAGTTCTTCGGCAAACTATCATTCGAGAAGGCGGAAATCGAGGAGAAAGGCAATAGCCCGTTTCGTGATAGCTGGACGGCGTCCTGCCACTATCACTACTCGACACATGATATTTGCGTCACGAAACGGTCCATTTAAATCATTCATATCCCTTCTGTACGTGGCCGACGGGGTTCTGTATAACGTGGGTGTGGTCTAAGGAAGGGGGGGGGAGTAATACAACAAATTGCACAACTTACCCTCATCATCATTTTGATTTACCTCTCCCAATAGAGCACATTTTAGTGCGTAGAAGACAGACAGGCGAGTTTGTTGCAACAATTTTTCTGAATCGTTGAGTCAAATTTCGAAAATATTTCTAAAAACGAAACTCGCATCATAAGCGCTACAAAAATATTAGTGACGCCCGGTCAAATTAATTGAATCGTTATTCGTTTCGCTTCATAAGTTTATATCCCCACTCACCGTGTTTTAGCATACATGTTCATAAGGAACAACACTTAGATATTGACTACTAAAAGGTTCGCTGTAAGTTTAACCAAACAAACAATCATTTAATCAACGGTAACACTCATTTCCAATGTACCTAGGCTCTCGGCGTATATCTCCTTTCAACGGACGGTTAGAGAAGCAGTTGCGATGAACAAGATGTGGGTACTGGTTGCTACCAGTTTGACCAAACCAAGTTCAGTATTTACTAAGAAAAACTCGAAAAATTTAAAAAAAAGACTGGCCAAGACGGTTTTAGATACAAATTGGTTATCTAATTTCAACACACTGTCAGAGGAAACATTTTTTGATTTTGATCTCTGTTCACCTAATTTCCGCAGAGATGTTTTTGAGACCACAAGAAGGTTATTTTCAATTAATCGTTAAAGGCTTTTTTTGGGAAAAATGTGAGTACCCCCGTTTTTGGTACACACACATTCCCATATGTCATACCTTTTAGTACCCCCTCACCCCAATAAATTCCGAAACGTTAATCACTATTAGTTTCTCGTCATAAAACGTTGAGTTGAGTGAAAAACAGACCGAGGAAAGTTGTGAGGGGTATTTTTGTTTTGAATTGAGCCCCGGGACGTTCATAAACGTGTCTACAAAAAATAGCCTGTGTCACCTAGTGATGTTTAGTTAGTTTATGGTGAACTATTTATACAGTTCTAACTGGGGGACTTGGAGAACTGGAATGTCCTCCTTTGTAATATCACGAAAACCAGTTCATTATCTTGTCTCAATCATCGGAATCAACATAGCTTGTACACGTCGAGCGGCTTCGACAAATCGTTAGCTCCCATTGGCTCTCCGCTCAAAACGCCCATCAAACTTCTTCTCGCCTGCTCGCGGCAGTCGCAGCGCCATCTTCTCATATCAGCTACCTAATCATCGAGAGCTCCTTTTGGACCGAGGGATTGGACTTGGGGCGAAATAGCCCAATTACCGCTTCGTTTTATTCGCTTCAAATTAAGAATATTTCTTTCCAATAAAAAAAAAAAAAGAGTAGAGAGTTGGGACCTTTTCGTTTTAATCTCAACTCGAGTCGTTCGACTCCAATCGAAATGACGGGGTTTTGATATCATGAGCTATACTTTTCGAAAAGCTCGCCTCTTCCCCGGTACCTGTAATTTCACCCTTTTCCTCGACTGTCTGCTCTCTGCTCCGTCCCATCTCGTCCCGTCCTGTTCCGTCTCGTTCCTCGGAGGCAGTCGCCGATTAGAAGAACATCGCTTTCATTTCATCTACCGATCGATCTTTGAATTGCCGTTCTGTTCTGCTTCTTCTAACTCTTCAAAGGCCGCCTCCGCGCAATTGTTTCAGCTCCGACTCCGATTAGTGTTTGAACTCAAACTCTTCCCATCGGCCCACACCACTGCCACCTCGCACCTTCTTTTTTTCCCGTAACTCGATGATTAACCTAAGACTCTGAGGGCCAGTTGCTCCAACAAGCGCAACTATAACATTTTTTAGTTATCTCATGTTAATCTGACATTTGGTTCGCTGCACCAACAACATTTAACTCATGTTACTTAATGGGTCTGTATTCTTACTACATAACTGTTCCATAACACTCATGAAAGAGTTACATCAGTCAAAAGTCATGGAGGTTAACGTTTCACCATCGTGCAAGAGCCTGGTCACTCGCTCAGCACTCATTGAACCCAGCCCTGTGGAGGAACAGCAGATTCTCATTTAGGCGGCCACTCGCGGTGGTTACCACACCGGGGGAATCCGTACCATCTGGGGGGAGTTCTTAATCTGGTGCCCTACTAAAGGAGAAACATCAACCTGTGACTGCGATAATTTTGTCATAACCTTCTTCACAAACGGGGAGAAACGGTTATGAACTTGCTTAGTAGCAGTCAAAGCTGGAAGGTTGGCAAATAACTCATACTTGTCAAGTCCCTTTGAAAGGAAATCTCATACGGATTGACTAATGCTCATTCATCTAACCATCAAGCATTCGTTTAGTGGAGAGATATGTATGATGTTCGGCACTGAGAGGGGTTTTCTTTTCACTCTCCACTTGTCCTTCGTGCATTCAATGGCCAAGTCAATGGGCCAGTGATCCCTTGGAGTGCTTCGGTGGATGCTGTCTTGTGGGCCTTGATGATTTACACGAGCGCAGCTCTCTGAGATTGGGTCAATACTCTCCTTTGATTGACTGTGAGTTGGCTATCCCAGACGACGAGGCAGAAGCCAGTCACGCATAAGTAAATGGCCTTGTGCGTAAGGATTATGTCATGGTAACACAGTCTAGGAGCCTGTGTAACAGTTAGAGACCCAACGCAGATTTGGTTTTATTTTGGATTTTAAAACGTACTTTACACCAGCTAGATGATAAAATTTTAGACATTTTCGGAAACCACCTCACAATATGGTATGCTAATAAAAAATTATTCTTTTAAAATACAACCACTCTAATTAGATTTGACCCCCCCCCCCCCCAGGGCTCTTCTTCTAAGAACCCTAGTCAAAGTAAAATCAAGAAGCTCTTCGTTAAAACCATTGCCAGCTGCTATGATTTGGATTACTGATTTTTCTGTAAATAGTTTTTTTGTTATTCATAGCTATTGACAACACTCGATTGACCATCTGCTCAGCATGCTTGTAGTATCGCCGGTGGTTTGACAAGTTGTAAATAGTAATATCTCTGTAAGTATCTGCCGGCTGAACAGTTCAAATGGCGTGTTTAGACGTGAGTGAGACTATCGTTCAGATTCAAATATTGAGTACACTTATCGGTTCGAAGACCTGTTATTATTTAGAGCCAAGGACAGGATTTCGGTTTCGTAGCGAGACGAAATAAACAATCCAAATAGAAATAATAACAAAGCACTTAGTACTCGCAAGTTGGAAACGGAAAGGTTGTGGTGGTCAAAGCTCGAACTATGCTTCGCTTTGTGGATTCTATTCTGACATGTATCGGACGTGTGGTCCGAAGATCTTCGGCGGTATGAAAGACCTTCAGACCCCCCCCCCTCCCCTGACATCACGCTACTTCACATAGTGGATTTTCCCGCGTAACCACTACCCCTACGAATCAAACGCCATTCACTCGCCTCTCACGCCACCACTCGATTAAGGGACTGACTACTCAATATTCGGCCGACCCAGGTCATCACTCGTATCTAACCCAACACATCCACACAATAAATACACCCAGCCCTCCCTTAAATATATTCACACTAGGTGGTTCAAGGGTGGGCTACTGGTTAACCTACCAACCCTGACACCACCATAAACCTACCTACGTAAACTAACCTAACCCACCCAATCCAAAACACCGCCCTGCATTCAATTCCCTCCAAACGCCTTAATCGAGTGATAGTTAAACCACATTTACCCCACATCTATTTTTTCCCTAGAACCGCAGCTTATTTCTCAATCCCCAATTCTCCATTGCAACCCTACCCAGCAAAACCACGGTCCCCATGAGGCCAATCCCATGGCTTCACGGCCGACAGCGCTACGCCCTAAAGCCGGCCACTGGCTGAAGCCCCCGTGGTACCCATTCTATTTTGGCTGCAACTTCAGCAGCCTAAGGACCTGAATGGGTGGCAGGCCTCAGTGCCGCTATTGCCAAGAGGCGTTCTACCGGGGCAACTACGCTTTATCTCCATGGGGGTACAGGGATACACAGCCCCCCGTAACTGTGCTGGGCCCGGGTGCCTCTATTCTGACAGTATATTTTCTAAAAATAGCAAATTTTCACACAAGCAGTTTTTCACGGAAATGAAAAATCGAGAAAGTAAAGGGAATTGCCGCCTAACTCAAGTGTGAATTTAATAGACGTATATGATTGTTTGGTAGTGTTGTAAAAAGAATTTAAGTGTCTTCCCGTCAATGCCCAAAGTATGATAACGTCAGCTACATACCGGTACCAGTAAAGAAGTATAGAAGCCCCTTCTCTAAAGAAGTATAGAAGCCTTTTCTCTTCCTCTTTTTCCCATTATCCTGTGGCTGGTGAAAGCCAGGTCGACCTTTCACTTTTTGTAAGATGTTCTCTCTCTCTGTGATCTATTCAGCAGCGTTTTTGGTATTGATGACGACTTAACCGTCGAAATCGACATAACATTGTAACTCAAACGTAAACAGACAATCGTCCTAACTTCATTTTATTACTGAAATGAGTTTCTACACCCTCGTCGGTGGGAACGAATTTTCACATTTTTCACAAAAATGAAACCATTGTTTAATAACCAATACCTAACGCGTAGTAAATAACAATCTTTTGACGATGCTGTCAGGAAAAATATAGGCCTAAAAAGAGGGATTTTTCAACCGTTTGCAGAAGCATCTTTAATCATTTAAAACTGTAGTGTCTTCAACTATCCACATATAGTATTTCACATATGTCTGTCTGTCTGTTCTTTGAACGTATCAACAACCCAAATGCCCCAAAAAATTGTTAATTTTTCCAAATTTTACGCAGTAAATTCCTAAGTGAATTAGATCTACCGGACGGCATTTCTTCTAGCAGTATATTTCTCACATTTGCTCTCTGCAACTTTTTCAGTTATCGTCCAGCAAAAAAAGTTACATACCAAAATACAGCAAAACATTATATTCTCAGCATAAGTTCATTCCCTCAAAAACGGCTTAGCTTCTTCATCCGTCCTGAAGAGTTGCATTGAAGAAAGACGAAGTGCGTGTCTCAAACCAACCTTTTTTGGGGAAAGTTGTATGATCTTTCGCACTACATATTTTTAAATTCTTGGTATTGAAATGGCACTTACGTTATGGACGTAAGTGTAAATTGAAAGTATTTCATGGAGTAGACAAAGTGATCAAATCCTTCACAGTGATTTAGCTTCCAAGCTCGAAATATGTTCGTATCATGATTTATTCCCCAATAAACGGGCCAGATTCTCAGCTGCATAATATTAAATTGCCACAATACCCCACAAAACGCGAACATACGTATCCGACAAAGCTCGCGATTATTAACGTACGAATAAACAAGCGCCTCATTCTGAAGTGGAGGAAGCTAGTTAATGCGCGAAATAGCGCACGGACCCCTAATAAAGAGTTGGTCTAGAACATTCTGGAGAGCCATCTCAAACGACTCGGTAAAACGGACACTGATCGTACCTCGATTTATACCCACTGCAGCCTAATTCGTCGACAAAAGCTTAAACAGATACTATATTGTTCTCAAACGCAGCTGTAGTATGAACCAACGAAATACCTGTGAATACATCTGCGATGCGCCATATTTCCCTATTCACTTTTCTTCACCTCAATCGCCTCACCGAGAAAAATAACAAAAACCTATTACGGCATTCTTAGCTACATAATATTGCTGAAGTACCGCACAAATCGCAAACTTACGTATCCGACAAAACTAGAAAACTGATTATTAACGTACAAATGAACAAGCGACGCACCGTGAAGTGGACGAAGTTGATCTCTGAGAAGAAATAGCGAGAGAACACCTGACAGTGATTTAGTCGATCTTTTAGATTTCGATCGACGTTACCCTTTTTCATCTCGATCTTCTAGATTTCGATCGATTAAACTCTATTTAGTCTCGATCGTTCTGGAACCCTTAACCATCTTTTCTGACAAACGACAGAAAATATCAACACCTAAAAAGGTAATTAAGAGCTAGAGCTATGTTTCCGAAAAGAGTAATAATACGAACCAACGAATCACCTGAGGACACGTCTTAAGTCACATCATATTTTCAACCGTAAAACCACTTTTCTTCAACTTAGTCATCTAACTAAAACAAAATTCACACTTCTATAGGAAAATATTAAGTCGGAGCATAAACATTTCGCATATATACGAACAGGATCAACTGATTTCCAGGAAAATGCTGATGGAGTGCGTAATGTAGATACTAGTTAGCTGAAAGTACTCTGTGAGTTTCATCAAAATGGTTTTAGCTGTTTCAAAGAAAACTGTAAATATTTGGTGCGATGCATCACACCGCTTTCTTCAACCCCAGGTTCATTCAACGGGTTTTATCATTCTAGCAACTAATGGCACCTGTTTTATTAAAGTTAATACGAACGCAGTACGTAGCTCAACGTTGTACGTAGAAACTGGAAGTGCCTAAGGTTTCAGAATTTATTGAGGTTCTCCTATTTACGCCACGACCATTATTGAATGATCAGTACATAGGTGATTTATGTTACTCTCAGCTTGATTTTTCCGATAAGTGTTTACTGGTTCGGAATTATTAACATTACCTATTATTGTTATCGAACAATAATTCTAGAACAGTAAATATGGACCTTCTCAGAAAAATCATGTTAACAGGTACTGACTACTCCATAATTTTCGTGGCATAAGTAGGCCTAACTCGTTAAATCCCAGAACCTTGAGCATATATATTAAATGAAAAAAATATTTGTTGGGGGATTACAAATTGCTGAATGCACGAGCATTCATGCGGCACACAAAACGTGGAAAACGTAATGATTTCGAGGAAATGAATTTATACACTTTTAGTCGACTACTTTGTGGAGCCAAGGAAAACAAAATGGCTAAATGGGGCTCGCTTCAAGAACTTTTCATTGCCTGTTTGTTGGACAGGAATAAGACCCAATTTAACTCTTCAAAATTTTCCACGTTTTGAACGGGAGGATGAGAAGACAGATGTCTTACTAGTGGAACAGTTACAGCAACTTCCGGTGGCCTCCTTCGCCATATGATGCCTTCCAAGGGACAGGAAGCCGTGTCGAGTGTCGAGTCTATTGAAATGCCTCGTGTAAATCTCATTGTGTCGCCCCCCAGACCGATATATGAGCGGTTTCTCGTTAAAGATCGACCAGTAGGAGCTGAGCTTTGTCTAATGAAGGCAAGAGTTCTCGATGGGTTTGTTGAATGAAAACTCGCAGATCCATCTGAAGATTTTCTTTGATACTCAGTCCAACTACTTCCTCTCTATTGTGCTCCGCACTCAGAAATGAGGTTTTTTGTGGTATCATAGAAGCTCTTTAATTGAGGTGGGTGGATCCATGTTTCGTCGTACGTCACAAAACGACGCAGAAGCAGCGTCACACAGGGTGCGCTTGTTGTCAGGAGTGAACAACTGAGGCAAACATCGCGCCGACAGCTTTCTCATACTCGAAATTTCGTAGAGGATATGACCCACGCGGTCTTGTGAGATGCCTTCAATCGGTGGTCTACAATACGAGATCGTGCTCCGAAAAGGTGTGGCTCATGAAAAACTGACGCACGACCACGATGAAATAAGTTAATCCTATTTTCGGCAGTCGTCTTCGAAGGAGAAGAGTCACCGAGCACAGCATCCAACCTTTATTTGATTTCGCTGCGCGATTTCCCTTCCAATAACGAGAATCGACTCACCAGCCGACATTGCTCTTTTTCCGTTTTTTTAACCGCGGACAAAAGCAGATATGTGAGTTCGATTCAGCTGATATTTCGACAGCAGCCTTCTACTAGAATGTACTACATGACAGTAAATTTCGCTTGAGATATGTGCGGCATCAGGCGGTGAGGACAAGTACTTATCAGACCAAATTCAGGAAATCAAACTGCAGTCGTTCAATGACGTTTCCAAAAAAGGAACCTATACAGTAGGATAAACTCAATAAATTCTGGAACATTAAGCACAACTGCTTTCTCGCTACAATCATCAAGTTCTGACTGTCTCACATAAACTGAAAAACACGTTGAATCAGTCGCCGAATCTTCCACGAAATGCCGTAATTTCATTCACGCTACTGTCGCCTCAGCTCTAATTTGTTTCGTTGAGCTTTCCTTTTATTCCCAAAACACAGTAAGAACAAACATCAATGAAAATAGTGTCGTTCCATACTGAGGCGTCTTCAACCCACACGTGAGTTCGAAAAATAGCTTTTCGCCCATTGGAACAAAAATATTGCGTGAAAAACAAATTAGGAGTTGCCAGAGCGATGCAGGACGACGTTGCACTTGGGGGCCGAGGATGTTGTAATGCGCTGTCTTTTCCTTAACATTAGTGATGTATCTTACTGGGCATTTAGCGAGGCGTATGGTATGTTTAATCACTTCAAAAGGCTGGGATGAAAATAGCAATAGCGGCCTCTCTAATACTTCACAACATATGTAACAATCAATTTCTGACAGCGTTCGTTGTAGAACTGAGATCAGTGCGTTGTCACCGTTCGAAGATGAACTATCTCGGGCTGATAATAAGTTTAGTTGCGTTTAGCGTGAAGTCTGCGCTAAGTCAGTGCAAACTGGAGGAGGGCATGTACATGCCGTTCGTGTGTAAAGTTAATCGGGAAGGGATGTTCACATCAACTGGCAACATCCTGACACCGCGCCATGTGCTTACCGTCTGCCTACCTTACTTAGATTATCCCAATCAAGCAGCCAACATTCACGTGACCAAAGTACGTTCCTAAATTCTGAAATTTTACAAATGTCTGATTGAGTAAATATACTGTTACAGATCCAGTGAAGGTTTGTAAGTATTATACCAACCAATAGAATTCATCTGTATCAAACGGTACAAAAGTGGAGGTTTAATTCGACTGGCGCAGAGGTGGAACCCGTTCAAGCGGTTGCGAATGAAGAAATGTAAGTTGTGCGGCTGTTGTCGGTGGGCTATCTTGCTCCCTGCAGTCAGCAGTGGATTTCTGACGATGAGGTCAGGGCAACAGCCAGCAGGGATCCATTTCAGGGGTGAACTAGGAGTGTAAGGAAAAGATGCATTATTTACCAGAGTCCACAAGCACAAAGAAAGGGGAGCACACGTACACAGACAATGGTGTACACTAACCTCTATAACATCTTCTGCCACACGTGGAGAAAAGAACTAGCTGCGTCCACGGGGATTTCTGGCCAATCCGATTGGCGCGGAACACCACTGTAACATCTCAGGAATGTCTTCCATCTATTGTACTGACTACTGTGTTTAGAATAAGCACGCACTGCAAAGTATTCTCTTGTACGGCTTGACGTCGTCACACGCCTCTGAGAACCATCGCATTTGATTCAGCATCGAAAAATATCGGTAGACGATACAAAACATGGTCTGACTACAACAGAATGACGAAAACTGACATATTCCGACGTGACGAGTCGAGCTGACCAGTGGTTAGAGTAATACGGGAGGGAGTTCATATGTAATTTCGCTTAGCGTCCCTCGAGTTTTCAATCTAGACGCAGTCTTACACTTCTGAGACTCGTTCCATTCGACTTAGCATCGAAAAATACCTAGAAAACAACACCAAAACGACGTAATTGCCATAATACTACCAAAATGTCATTTTCGTTAATTTTTTTAAACCCTGTTTTGCCCATAACAACCATGGGTTTCGTCAGATCGAATTGCCGATACCAAATGAGAGTCTTGTGGAAAGGACGGATTTTTTAGACCACGTTAGGCAAAATATGGGCCGGACGACGGCGGACAGACATAGTAGATTGGAATTCCGATATCAAATTTTGAGGGGGGCAGTAAAAAACATTATCCTGATTGAAAACGTAGGTACGATACGTGCCAATAACCATTGGCATTCTAGCCGGTAGGGGGAGGGGGGTGTAAATGCTCTTTGAAATTGTGAAATGTCATCTTCTCAAGACATCATCTTTATGATGGAGACAGAAGTTTTACCAACGTCACAAAAGTCGCCTACAGCTAATAGCATCGAACCTGCTAGGGGATCGGTATAAGATAATTATTGAGTTTTCTTGAGATACTTACTTTACTAACTAGTGAATTGATATACGCGTCTTCAGGAATTAACGGGAGATTTGACTTATTCGGCCCTAGCAACTTATCTAGCCTGCAAATGACATTCATAAACCGGCCCTAAAGGTTCACTTTTCTCCGGCAGGTTAATTATCGGCCAGTAGCGAAAAAACCGAAAGACTTTAGCACGTATCAGGTGAGCGATGGAATTCCTGTGAAAGGAAATTGTTATCTTGAAGTGGACGTGAGGCTCTTCGTGAGACACCCGCTTTGCAAACCTGGAACCAAGACACCGAAATTCGAAATGTACAACGCTGGCGTGTTCGTACTCAAGTCAGAACTGACCGACTAGTAAGTGATGACAGATCAGCATCTGTTCCTACCATATTTGTGACGTTTTGTAGTTACATGTAATATAAATCAAATGGTTTTATATATATACGTCTTCGGGCAAAAGATAAACAACTGGCACTGCGGCGGTAATTTATTCGATTGTCAAGACGAACTATTGGAAACGTGTATTAATAGTAAACTCTGCTAATCCAGCTAAGTACAATAGTTTGAATAACTGAATTTCGTGAATTTCCCTAATTATTTTAACTTGTCATTAAAATAGGTAACTCAATGAACAACTAAACACCAGATTTTTGTGAAACCCGCCAGTCTCGTGTGAACGGAATTTGTAAAGAAAAAACTGCACTTAAATAGATTTTCGCGGATATTATTTATAATTATAATGCACACGTCACTTTACCAAGAATGAAAAGTGTCTTTTGCAGTTGTGCTTGGTTTTTATTTTTATTTCACGCAAACAGTTGAATGAAAATCGTTAGAGCCGTTTTTAAGGTAAAGAGGGATGTTTTGATCGTTGTGATAACCGTAGTTCTCTGTTAACCGAATTTGCTCATACCCTTATTTTGGCGTCCCATGGTGATCTGCACGTTAGTTATCAAATTATGCCCGATGCCGTCGTTCAGCCACAAATAAAAAATTAATGGAATGGGAAGAGCGCCCAGGCTACACTGTGCTAGCTTTATGGATAGAAGGGTTGGAAGGGGGATGGAAATAAGTATCAGAGGAAGTTCCAGAATAAAACGCCCACCAGCTCAGATGTGACCTGAACACGCGAGTAGTGGTACCTCGCTGCCCCACTCAGCCGATTCATCTCCTTTGCACACCGCACACCACACGCCACACCAAGAAACGTCGCAACCCTGATGACACGTGCCTCCATGAGCTTCAGACACCGCCATACGAAGATCAATCTGGCCATATTTGGTTAACCAAGTGAGCGCATGATCCTGGCTTCCAGATACCCAAACATCAAGAATCACTCCCTCCCCACTTTCCTGCGTTGAGTTCCTGCCCAACTGAACTAAAAGAAGCAGCCGGAACCCATAAGGCTTGCTGAGCTTGTTATCATGTCACACCACCGCTGCTCCTGGTCGAAGCGAAGACTGCTACAGCGCGTACATCTCAGACAGATGACGGCCCAAGAATCCCACCTTCCATGGGGACAAATACTTTCGCTGTAGTTCTTGTTCCGAGTTTTTTCAATTAGTAGACTTTGCCTCACAGTACTTCAGTACTGTAATTTCAGTACACGCAGTTCTTCATTCCATTCGACCTAGGATACCAAATAGGGTACCAAACACAGCGTATTTGCGATAAAACTGCCAAATTGCGTTTTTGTTAATGGTTTTTTGCTCATAACAACCACGAGCTTCGTCCGATCGGATTCCAAATGAGATTTTTGTGCGAAAGAATGCATTTTTTAGTCTGCATTAAAGGTACAAATCGATCCGAATGGCGGCGGACGGAGATTGCAGATTTGGAAACCCGATGTCTTGAAACGTAAAGTATCAAATTTTGAGGGGGGGTTGTAAAAAACATTTCCTGGCCGAAAACGAAGGGTTATTATTCAGAATGAATAATAACCAAAACATAATTTCAACGCGTGTTCCGTGTATGCGTCTTGTCAACTTAGCGGGAGAACGGCTGGACTTCACGAGTTCATTCTTGGTTGTTCGTATGTTATTTTTTTGGAAGCTCAAAAGTAAAATAGTTGTATAGAAGTTTCCATTTGCTGGATGATGAGAGGAGTGGTTCAGAATGTACCAAAAATGAGTTGGTTTAATCATTTTTCTCGCAATCCTAAGAATATCTTCTACTAATCAATATCAACTTTCGTTTTCCTATTTTTATTAAACTCACAAGCTAATTAAAAGAATTGTGAGTCTTAGATGAGCGTTATCGTAAAAATACATTTAACTAAGATACAGCGTCTGCACACATACTACATCACGGAATTTAAAGGGATTTTGGAAAGTGTGCTTTGTACCAAATATTTTCTTGCCCAAGTTTGACAACTTTTACGCTTTTGACAGCAAACTCCGTGAACGGATTCCCGTTCTGCCCTTCATGTACTCTTTGAAAGGATTCATGAGTATCGCCAATTGGTTCAACACATTTCGTCGCGCTCGGTGTCAGATTCCCAAATATAGCTATGAGTATGGCAGCGAGCTTCCTACCTTTGAGGCAAACAGCGCGTACAAGTTAGTCCATAGCTTTTATCTATTTCCATAAAGTTTTTGGGTATATTATTACTGCAATCTAACTGGCGCTTTTGGGGTAGGCTCACAACTCATGAATATCTTACTCAACTATACCCGGTTAGCTGAGGAAGTGTGCATGTTTAGACATCGATCGATCGAGCTATGTAAAGACATCATCGTCTGGCCGTTAAGATGGACAGGTATACACGCCAAAAGATGGATTAGGTATGGGAAACTCTACCTCGGTCATATTGACTCAAATATTTCAACAACATTACGAAGAAACTCACAACCAGACCTTAATGACAAAACACGATATCAAACATTACCCCAGATATGTAGATGATATTATCTGCATATTAAGCCGTGATAACACAGACGAAATATTAAAGGACTTAAACATAACATCCAATATGACATGGACAAATAACAAAATAAAACTCTTAATTACTTGGACCTGAAAATCGCACGGTTGAACAACGAACTACAGTACGACATTTTTAGAAAACCAACTGCTACCGACACGACCATACACTATACATCAAACCACCCACAACAACATAAACTGATTCAGACACATGATACGGGGACTAAAGACTATCCCGCCATCCTAACAAAATTACAACAAACAACTTGATACTATCAATACTATCGCAGAAAATAACGGTTACTCCAAAAAAAAACAATAAACAAATTATTAAGACAATATGACTCCAAAAAAGATGATTCAAATACACAGACTTTGATAAGACACTGCACATTTACATGCACAGGACCAAACATATACGGAACACCTAACATCCTCCGAAAGGAAGGCATACAAATTGCATTACATACGAACAACACACTTAGAACCAAACTAACTGCAAAGACTGAAAAGGCAGACCCACTCGACCAAAGTGGGGTACATAAAATAAATTGTACTTGTAATAACGCATACATAGAACAGACAGTTCGAAAAGTACGGACCAGATATTCAGAACACATTAAATTTCTTAGTAGGAACAAAGACGATTCAAACTTTGCCAACCACCTCAAGACAACTGGACGTAAACCTACCAAAATACAGGACTGCACCATCTTACTACATAAACAATGCAGAGGACGAAAACTGAACGTATTAGAAAACATGGAAATTTATAAACAAAAAAACTTCAATGGGCAGATCATGAACGAACAAATCAACACAAAATGCAACACCATATTAACACTACACAAACAAAAACAACCAACTGAAGGATTTACAGATCACCCTATACGAAAAGACTTAGAATCGACAACCGACAGACTGTTCAAGATGCTCCTTCCTCCGCGCCTCTAGTGAGTTTCCCCAGAGGTGCATGACCTCCTTCCTCCCTCCCCCCTTCTCCGATGCTCCACCATCCCGATTACCTTTCTCTTCGTATATAAAGACCACAACCAACTGACTGACTCTAGTACTGACGATGATGTCTTTACATCGAAAGCGCTCGCCCACAGTATCTCACCAGCCAGAAGAGACTGACTCACCTAACAGGTACGTTAACTTTAGTAATTTGCCTACTGGCGGACCTAACTCAATTGCTTTAAGAGAAAGAATAAGTACGACTTACCAATTTGCGTCAGAACACCGCTTCGTTAAACGTCGTAAGTAAGCAACGCAGGAAGTCCCAGTCCCATGCCTATTTTATCAACTACCTTTGTTATTTATTATGCTGCGCGTAATCATGGACCCTCATGCAGCCAAGAACCTCAGTTGTAATTTAATCTTAGTGCTTCCCTTAAGCCTCACATCATTCAGCTCATTCCGCAATCAATGAGCGAGGTATTCTCTTCTGAGTGCTACAGCTAGACATCACGTAGCTCTCTGGGCTACACCATATGAAAGTACCCTCCATCTAAAACTACTAGGGGATTAATGTAACTATCAGCTACCACCTCAATCTCTCAGACTGCAGAGGGCTTTGACAAACCGTAAGTTCCTCTATAATGAATGCCAAAGACCCCTTTATCGTTGACAGAAGCATTCAGAGCCTCCCCTCGAAATGGTTCACTGTCATTGTCAGTGACGGATGGAGTACGCATTAGAGACTCACCACCTCATCTCAGAATAGGTTTTCAGGCGGCATCCTATCCCAAAATGGCTTCGTTGTACCTCACTTTTCTCTTAGCCAAATTAGTTATTACTTCAATTCAAGTGTGCCAAATTGTGGTCATTCACTCAAGCAGCCCGTCCTGGCATTTTCAGGTCTGTACCTTTGTTCCGAATGTGCGCTGAACAATGGTGTACGGAGCGAGCTGATTTCAGAGATCATAAGTACTGGGCATGTTATCGTTATATGACTAGCTTCAACGGGACCCTACTTTGCATGAAGGCTGTCATTCAGCCATCTATAGAAATGGACTATTGGGATAGCAACAACAACGATACAGGTAAGACTTACTTTTTTGAAAACTATTGAAACATTAGATAAATTAAGTGAAAAAGGAGTTTGATATCCCTCCAGAAACACTACTGACAGATGGTGCAAAATTTAATAATACCAAGACAATAAATTGCAGCATGAGTTTGAAGGATCCAACAATTAAAAAAACCGTTTAAGAGACTCCGCTATTTTCATTGTCATTGCAGCTTTATTCATTTTTTTTTTTTTTTTTTTCCCCCGAGGGCATCGGGACAAGTCCCTTTGTCACTGCGGCCACGTGTGGGCCTATTGTGACTCTAGCCCTTCCTTAGTAAAAGGCGTCGTACATACCCGCCCCCTTTATGAAGCCGAGTATGTCCTTCACCGCAGCTTCTGCTATGATGTGGGGCTCAATAATCCCCTGGGCAAAGAATCCAAAGCGTTTCGCTGCTAAGGCAGGGCACTCACATAGGATGTGCTCCCCCGTCTCGTCCTCCTCACCACAGAGTCTGCATTCCACCGCCTCTGAGATGCCCATCTTGTTGAGGTGATACCTGAGTGGGCAGTGTCCGGTGAGGAAGCTGATCAAGACCCTCAAGTCCCTCCTAGAGAGTGTCAGCATCGCCTTTGCCCTTTGACCAGAAGGCGTAACAAGCCTTTTTGATTGTCTAAGTCGTGGCTGGCGATGCCAATGGGCGCTATTTTCCTGTGTCTCCCATTGAGCCACCAAACGGTTCAGGTGACTTTTGGTCATACCTACGTGAGGTTCAGGCCCAATGGGTAGGGCTTCTGTGCCCTTCTTCGCAAGGTGGTCAGCCTTTTCATTGCCCTCATGCCCCTTGTGAGCCGGCACCCAGATAAGGGAAAGCCTATTGTGGGCGCCTAGCTGCTTGAGTGCATGAAGGCATTCCCATGCCAGCCTGGACCTAAAACTATAGGCCGAGATGGCCTTTAATGCGGCCTGGCTGTCAGAGAATATGTAGATCCGCTTGCCCTTGAGTCCCTTAGACAGGATCTCTTCCGCGCAGATCTTTATAGCTAGGATTTCAGCTTGGAATATCGTGGCGTACTCTCCCAGCGGCTTAGCCAGACTGTAGTTGGGCCCAACAATGCCCAGTCCAGCTCTGCCTCCCATTACTGAGCCATCGGTATACCACCGCAGGGCACCCACCTCGGTCCGGAACGTCTCCTGCTCCCATCGTTCCCGCGAGTGGATACTTACCCTGAATGGCAGCCGAAAGTTTTTTCGCTCTGACATAACGTCGGTAGCAAGGACCACAGCCTCTTCCAGTTTAAACTGTCTGGTTGTTCTTTGGAGGCTTGCCCTGGTGGAGATGTTCCCTGTCTGCAAAAGCCTTACTGCTCCCAGGTAAGCAGTCCTCTGAACATGTATATGGAGAGGTGAGATGTCTAAAAGGACTTCCATTGCAGCAGTAGGGCACGTATTCATTGCCCCTGTAATAGCTAGACATGCCTGTCGCTGCAGTTTTTGGAGTTTCCCTTGAGCTGCTAGCCGGCATGTTACCTTCCAGCTTTATTCATTTACTGCTGTTGGAAGGAGCCAACTACCTCGCTAACATGAAGTTCGAAGTGGTCAATAATCCAAATCGAGTTTAGAAAATGAGATCAGTGTTTCTCAACATGGGCCCACGCCCCACAGGGAGCAATTGGGTAGTTGGAATGGGGCAATTTAGATTTTTGTTTGACACGACTTAACCCTTTCGCCCCGGGTTATTTAAATACAATGTTAGATTTAGGTGCAACATTTAGCAAAAAATTCATCTTTTAAACAGCGCTGTAAATAATTATTAGGTATACTAAAATCTATCATTTATGTTTTTTAAGTAAGAATACCACCTAAAATGGTCCCTATAGTTCGAAGTTAGAAGGTCCCTTGTAAATGGGTTAGATGGGGCTAACCCTACTTAATATACGAGAGTTTGAAGTTTGCAAACCGTGAAGGAGAAATTGCGCACTGGAGGAACTTAGTGAGGGCTTCTGAGCTTCACGTATGGGACGTCCAGGATCGCTGCATGGTACGAGCGACGGCATATGCCTTACAGAAAACTTTGTCCTATTTTTTTCTTTCCTCTCATTCCAATTTTCGAATGGCAAGGTACCAACGATTGGCCTTCACACCCCACACTCCTCGGAACCTCGAGAACAGTGGTTTGGGTTTGTTCCCAATAATGCCGAAATAACCAAGCCAGGGTGATTAGTATTTATTCCGTTTATTGCATTATTATTGCCAAAACACTACTGTACTGTTCGAAATAATTTGGCCATGCCAATTGCTCGTTTGATAAATATTTTTTGTCAAGAAAAATCTGTGGATTGCGAGAGGAGCCAACACATGATGGGAGCGCCGGTGGTGTGCGAAGCAGCCATCGCTGGATTCGTCGTTTGGTGCAAAAAAGGGTTACTGGTCGCCACTACCTCAGTTACGCTACGTCACTTTATACTACAATTTCTAGACACGAATCTGACCATGTACAACATGGATCGACTGTCCGGAGTGGATACAACACCAATACCAGTTCGATGAACTACCAATTTTTTCAATTACATTTTCCCTATCAATTCAAAGAAACAAGAACCCACATTTACAACGGGTTTTGCTAGAGATATTCGCCTCTCCCATTAATTTTAATGGATATTAATAAATGACTTTTTAATTCGCGTGTATCGACAGAAATTAATTTAATTACATATGAATAGAATCAACTGGACAACGGAAAGTTACAGTGAAATAGTTGGCCAAGACGCGATGAGAAAAACAAGTCACAAACTGGTTCAAGTGGTTGAGGACAAAGAAAAGAGGCTTGGGAGTTGAGAACAAAAAGGAGACTAGTCAAAGTTATAGTGTGTACAGGGGACGCAATAAGACCCACTTTGAATTTAATAATAAAGATAGAAATGAAGTGAATCGAACTCCTTTTTAGTACCAAATCAAGTTAACCTAATAGCTCGGATTGTGATGATAGACAAGGAATAAATACTCTAGGGGTTGGCTCACCTTTATTCAACAATATTAAAATTAGGAGGGGGGGCACTGGAAACTAGTAGCACTGGCAAAAAAGGTAAAGCTCAGTTGAGTTTCGATGGTCGCATTCCGCGTCTGGGAAATCCGGTGATGCAGCCCAGGCTCGCCAACGCAGAGAGAAGCCAATTCAAAAGTCTTAGGCTGAAACTCCTGCTGTGTGTTCGCTTTGACAATTCGAGAGATTGCATTACCAGAGAGAAAGCGTATGGTACTCAAACGAGGTCCAGGTGATGAAGAACCCCATGGCTTCTTATGGGTAACAGGTTCTGCAATGTGGTGATATTGCTAAATCGTTTGAGACTATAACGATCTGACAGCCATTGAAGATAAGCAGACAAGTTTTATAATGACCACAAAAAAGGTGACGCTGCTCTAGTGCAACACAGAAGGCAAGGAGAAGCCAAAGCTTAATTAAATTGTTTATGTAGACAGTTTCTATTGGGCCCGACGGACATTTAAATTGCTAGACACGAGAGTCATTATTATTGAAGGTTGGGCGATATCCCGCAAGATGGAGCCCCAACCGCCCTGCCACATGACGATATACAAATTATAAGCAGTGGGTAATTTATTAAAGCCACGCACAGCGTTACGTACCGGGAGACGGGACAAAAGTGAAGCTCCTGTTCAAAGTTGGAGGGGGTTTACATAGTTTTGCATAACAAAGGGCGTATTGTTCATCTCCGCGACGAAGCTGATGAAGTTCGTGAGATCAGCGAAGTCAGTAGGTTGATATCTTCTTGAGCTGACTGCGACGATTGCGACGTTCGAAGAGACAAAGGGGGTCCGTTGTCCATAAATTGTTGACATACATGTAATAATTTTACAAATGCGTGAAAGCTTGCTTAGTGACGAGGTAGCTGAAGGAGGTGGATAACGTTAAAGCCGTGTTGAATTGGGGCGCGACTCAGAAGCCACACCTTTCAAATTAGAAAAGAAAAAAAAATTGAACACTCCACGATGAGGGCGATAGGAAATTCCAGAGCAAGCGCGGTTGTGACGAGGCCCGAGGTGGTGTTCAGAGTGTGATGGCCGACAGAGGTAATAACAATTAAGCCAATAGAGTAAGTTGAACGAGTTAGGGCCAACGGACCGCGAGGTCGAGGGAGCAGCGTGTTTCGCAGCCATTATCCCCCAGCCGCTTATCGTGTAAGACTTTTTATCTGATTAGCCGGTCGAGCCAGAGAGATGACTGGGGTAGAGCTGATGGAGAAACCCAAGCGAACGGAAGCAGCTTGTGGCTACAGAACAGAACATAGAAGAAGTTTCTTGAGTTACTGTGTTCGAGAAAATTAAATCAGACTCCAAGTACAAGTCCGCAACACAACGAGACATTTTTGTTGCTCCGTGATCGTCCGCCTTCATGGAAATGTGGTATTTCAGTTAGCTAAGCAACGAAAACCGCTCGAGCGCGAAAACAATTCAACAAGACAATGATCAGTCAATCGTAGAGGTTAGGTTTGTCGATAAAGAGAACGGACATTTCAACATGATTAAATGCGGCTGAATGTAACGCTCGCAGAACTTGACATGAAATTCTTGTAACGAGTTTATGAGTCAAAGTGAAAACACGAAAATGTCAAAAAAACGAACGTATTTTAATAAGACGCCCGTGCATTACTCGGTACATCCCATTAGTTGGTGTAAAGATCACTTCATAATGTACTAACCTACCGATCTGCTTCAATCACCACAGTTCAGGAACAGTTACAGTCTTCCTCTTGGAGATGTCTGGGGGAGTACCGACGGGGTGCCTTCCCCCCCCCCCTCAATGCCTACAAGTTGAAAATAAATTGGGATGGGTGAACTACCTTCCAGCGAACCCACGATATCCGCAGGCCTTGCCCTGGGTAGGAATTGTTATGCATTGAGTTACTCCGTTCTGAGGAGGCACCCAAGTGTTATGGCTCTAACCCATAATGCATCCCGTGGTACCATGTTTGGATCAAACAACCCTTAAGGTCAGAATGGTCGCTGCCCTGCTCCATCTTTAGATGGCATTTAGGGCTTTTCCTCATCCCAAAACAAGACAGTTTCGACTTTTTGTCTTCCCTGAGGTTCAGAAGGGATTCCGAAACGAATGTCAGTGCAACGAAGTGTCAGTAAGTAGGAAAGTACGTGTCCTTAAGCATTTCATTACACTCAACTCCCCCATTCATTCACGGCTTCTGTTCAACTCAATAGCACTACTACAGAAGATAAACCTGGTAATACATTTGTATCTGACTCAAATATGAAATACACATCATTTTAGTAGTGCTGTAGAACTTGGGAAAGAAGCAACAGGCTCGTCCAATGGTCTGGCTACCAACGACCTGTCTTTTACGACCCATTCTAAGTAATTTCTTCCTGCCCATTACGTGGGCATCTGCCATGTAGGAGGAGAACACTCAACAAGGTTGACAACAGCCGCACAGATAGACACTTTCCGATATTTTTTGTTGTGAGCCCGGAAACCTTGAAAGTTCTCGACAGATTGCGATGTTATCCTTAAGCTTCATGTTGAGGAAAGGAAACGATTCGCGTTCTGCAAC
The DNA here is from genome assembly GCA_020466155.1 of Pachypeltis micranthus. Taxonomy (NCBI): domain Eukaryota; kingdom Metazoa; phylum Arthropoda; class Insecta; order Hemiptera; family Miridae; genus Pachypeltis; species Pachypeltis micranthus. The sequence goes on from CM035769.1 coordinate 51,515,971, forward strand.
TGTCCGTTGTAGCTGTTAGTCATCTTATAGTAAAAAGGCTGAGATTGACAGCGTTACTTCCAGTTATTCGAACGTGAGCGTTTTAGGGCGTCATGTCCCCAATATGTATTCATTATGTAAGCGGTGGCTTTAAGAAGGGTGTAATCACGGGGCCTGCATTATTCACAGTCTCGCACCTTACGAAGGCGCGTAAAGAGAGAAGTCGTGCGGGGGTGACGTAATGAGGCCCATTTACGTCGGGTAGAGACAACTCTTCCTATAACGACGAAAAAAAATGTTATATTCAACGCGAGGCAGGTGGCGATACGCAGAGCCAAGTGCCATGTGCTCTATTGACTCGTTCAAACACTGTTTAAATATTGACGAGGGAAAAAGTCAACTGACAACGAGAGATCTACTGTTTCTTCTTTACGGTGGAACATTGTTGTTGTGCCTGGTATCCTATCTAGGTAGGGCGTGGGGGGTTGCCATTAAAGGTTGCCATTTGAGCAGTACGCCTATAATGTAATAATACTTTATTTATATTAATAACCACCAACGACAGTACAATTAGCAAGTCTTACATTACAAAAAATATCTAGTTCGACTCTCTTAACTTTCTACGCGCATTCAGCCCTTTTTAAGGTGTTAACTGCTAATTCGTTTGACCTCGGTAAAATCACGTTCTACAATAAAAACGGTAGCGTTTAAATTTCCAGAATTTATAAGGCCTATGCGAAGACCTTCGTTGGTAACCCAAAGTACAGGTAATTCTTGCGATTGTCAACAGAAGTTTTTTTTAGTATTCAAAAAGGATCGTGTTTAGAGATCCAGAATATTAGAGAAAAACTGCGACAAAAGATAGTTTAAGAAATACCTTAGTTTGAATTCCGAAATTGGATTTTGGTTAGTTGGTCATCACCAGTTCTCTCAACACAGTCATCTAACACCTCTCGCGATATAGTCGTCTGCCAATACTCCCAACGGACACTTATTTCACCTCTCATCGTCATCTAATTCGGATTTCTCCTTCCTTCCCCGTACAACCAGTTTCGCGCCTTCAGAGACCTCCTTGTTCACGCTTATATACTCAAATCCTGCATTGATGTACTATGAGTACATGCTAAGTTTTGGGCAGATCCCAACTTTAGATGAAAGGGGGGTGGGGTTCCAATGGTGGCGTCCCCGTGCAGAAGTCTAAAATGCCAACTTCCTTTCCAAACTTCGACTTCAACGGCCATTTCATCCAGTAGCTAGAATTTGGACACATCAGTACGTCACGTCTCGTATCTGGCTTCACGGACCCTCCATTAATTATCCGATTTTCGACAAAGTAATTTCGAGAAGTTTTGAAACAAAATAATTCGAAACCGAAATTCGACAGACGACGACAACTTCGTCAAACGCTGAAACTTCCCGGCCGCAAAACTCGGCGATTATTCCACGACCCGCCACTTAACTCGGCTCTCGACACAATTGGTTTCTCGTCAGAATTAATTGTTTTGGAGAAGAGCGACTTTTCGTGGCCTCAAGCTCATTTTTCGTCTCTTTCTTTTCAACTTGGCTGAGAAATTACTGGAAGAAGAGGGGGAGGAGGGAAAAATGAGCTTTTCGAAGGGTTTGAAATGAGAGTGCGAATTGCGAGGCGAAGGACGATGAAATGAGGTGCTGGAGGTTTGGTTGTGGAGACCGAAAGTGTTTTGGAACCGAGTTGTTGGCCAGTTTATTACTAACTTTGATATTTCTGGGTCGAGCGGGTTCACGATAATAAATAGAATTGGGACTAATCAGACCGATTAACGAATGTTAAGTACATGTCCAATTAAAGCATTTTCAATCAGACTAGTTCTGCCAACTGCCCGACGAGATAAAGTCAAAGACAATCTGCCCTGAAATACAAGTTTCAAAGCCCTTTCAAAAAACGGGCTGAGGACTGTGTTTTTTTATTAGGAGGTGGAGGGAAGGGGGATGTTTAAACAAACCCAAATTCCAAACAGAATTTGATCAACCGAAAGGCTCAAACGGTTTTTGATGAAACGCACGAGCTACATTTCGTTTTCCACAAGCGTTCCTTAGAATTGCGCTAAATTCAACCAACCCTGACTAAATGTTTTCAAGGCTTAGGAAAAATATGTGATGCTTCGCACCAGACATTATAAAATTCATTGCGGAACGGAATTAAGGTTATGGACGTAGATGTGTGGTGAAAGTATTTCATGGAATACAAATAGCAATCATATTTCAAACGTAAATTTTGTTCTAACTCAGTCGCTTTAGTAAGAGAAAGGTCGAAAGCCGATGACACCGTTCTTTTCTGCACTTGAATACCTACAATATCGAATAACACACGAACGTCCGTATCCAATAAAACTATAGAACCAGTTATTAACGTGAAGTGGAGGAAGTTTGTCAATGAGAAAGAACGCTTAACAGTGATTTAGTCTCGTACGTTCTGGAAAAGGCATCACTTGAACAATTCACAATCGAAAGAAGGTTCGTACCTAGATTTATAACCGCCGCCGCCTGTTTCTTCCTATAAAGGGACTAAATAGTATCATTAGACGTTCTCAAATATAGTTGTAATATGAATCAACGCATTACCTGAGCACACGCCCTCAAAACATCATAGTTCCGTATTCATTCTTCTTCATATCGAACACTCCACCGAGAGAAATGTCAAAAACGGACGACGGCTATATTAGGTACGTAATCTGAAATTGTTAAAACGCGAGCCTACGTATGGTATAAAACTAGCAAACTGATTATTAACGTACGAATGAACCAACGATGCACCGTGAAGTGAAGCAAGTTGGACAATGAGAGAAAAAGGGCGCAAAACCTTAACAGTGACTTAACCTCGAACGTTCTCTCGAAAGGGCTCTCTGAAACGACAGTTCTCAAACAGTTACTAAACAGTATGTTTTATCGTTCTCAACTGTTTTTGTTAATGTGGACTGTATAATTTAAAGTTACCAAGTCGAATTGGGATGACGCGAAAGCTCGTCTGCTCACCTGTTGAAAAGCGAAGGAAAAGTAGGAAAGAAGAAAAGAGAATAGGAGAAAAGGAAGAAAACAGCGTAGACGAACCACGCGAAATACTAAATAACGAATAACCAACTAATAACCGGACAGGGCCGAACACTATTAATTTGAAATGCGCGAATGCAAGATTGAAAGAGAGGTTTCCGGTTCGTCAGGTTATATCGCACGCGAAATCAACGGCCCACAATGTACACGAAGACTCTCTCAATTGAACATGCCAGGAACAACATCGGAGGAAATGTCCTCACGCATTGCAGTCATGTACCCACCTAGTCTGATATTGCCAGAACGGCGCAAACAGTTTTTGTCAATCGAACCAACGAATTACCTGTGAGCACAGCCTCAGGATCATCATGTTTCGAGTTCATTGTTCTTCATTTCGAACACTCCACGGACACCGCTTTCGAAACCTCCCCGACATTTACATAATCTTAAATTGTTAAAATACCGCACAAAACGCGAACTTACGTATCGGATAAAACTAGCGAACTGATTACTAACAGAACGACTGAGTGCGACAACAACAAACGGCGGAACGTGAAGTGGACGAAGTTGACAATGCGTAGAAATAGCGCGGTAACCCTTAACAGTGACTTAACCTCCAACGTTCTCTCGAAAGGGCCCTCTCAAACGACAAAGTAAATCAAATAAGGTTTATACCTAGATTTATACTCATCACCGCCTGTTTCCACAATGAAAAGTAACGGTTACAAAACATTCTCTTATATTGTTTTAATATGAACCAACGAAACACCTGTAGACACATCTTAAAACACACCATATTTCCAACCGAAAAACCACTTTTCTCTAAATTAATCATTTATACGGGAGAAATTCAGACTTTTATTTTTTTAAATATTAGGTACGAAGCGTACACGTTTCTGCAGCCCCTGTAAATTTGAATCAACGTCTTAAGTATACAGACACTGTATCTTCGATTAACTTATTTCTACGAAAATATTTATGGAGTTCCTAATATAGATACAAATTAACCAAAGGTAAACTGTGAGCTTGATCAAAATATTTATTGCCGCTTTTAAGAAAACTATAAATATCTGTTGCAATGCATCGCACAACCTTCTTGAGCCGCTCGGTCACTTAGTGATATTTATGACTCTAGCAACTAGTAAAACCTGTTTTTCGTTCAGCAAGTATGAACTTGGTAGAGCGTGAAAGTTGTAAGTAGAAAGAGAGAGAGAGAGAGAGAGAGAGAGAGAGAGAGAGAGAGAGAGAGAGAGAGAGAGAGAGAGAGAGAGAGAGAGAGGACGATTGAATGATTTTATTAACCATCAGGGGAGGGTTAGGGCCATGTGAATCTCTCTTCCACCTTCCACAATGGCCGTCGCATGTAGGGGCAACTCTATAAATTCTGATACCTTCTGCACCAGCAGTTTGTACGTAGAAGTTTGAGCTACGATCTACCAAGTTCAGACAAACCTTATGAAAAACAGAGTGTATTGCTAGATAAAGCCATAAAAATTGCTAAATGTGGTGCTGAGGAATGTTGAGCGATGCTTCGCACCAGATATATTAATTTTTAGAATTTATGAGAGAATTGCTGTCAGCGTTTTCTGGATTCCGTGGGTATGAGCACCATTCAGAGCACAGAAAGCGGAAGTGGTATCAAAAGAGCCTCAGCTAATCATGTCCCAACACTCAGGCAAGTCAAACGCGAATCTTTTAAGGTGACGCAAACGACGGTCTTGCACATTTCCATCACTCACATACTCCAACTTAAGGTCTTGGGTACCCACACACCTAGGTTCTCCGACACCTTGATCCATCCCAGAGCAGCAGTGCCAATGTGAACCGCATCACTCTGCTCCAGAGAGATGCCACCTACCAATTTATTATTCCTCGTGAACATGACCCTGCAGTAAAACAATTGCGCCTCACCACGTTCTTCAAACCAGGCAATTAAACGTGTCAGGTCAGAATTTGATATTTTAATGTCATCAAACAATTCAAGAATATCTGGATGTCGTTGGGGAAGGTTAGGGCCAAGTGAACCTCTCTTTTACCTTCCCTGGATATATAAATTACATTTATAATTCAGTCATTGTTTTGGTCCAGGTTTGTGACCTCGAAATTTCCACACTGCTCTATCAGGACTTCAAACGGCAAAGTCATTATTTTCGCAAACGCTTTCCTCCTCAGCCCTTTTGTTACCTACTTTCCATTCCACCTTTTGAGTTAATTCCAGTTGACGACGGATTTCCCCTTCGTCTGGACATTCCCATCCTCTTCCCACTTCTCAATTTCAGACTCCTCTCCACAAGAGACACCTCCTACCAAAACTCACTCACCTACGAACTCTGACGAAAATCACTACTCCCCTTCCGATATAGTTTCCCGCGCCAGTTCACGCGTTCCAAGTACTATGCTTGTGTTGCCTCTTTGTACACGATCACAGCTCAGTTCATTGCTCACAAAATACAGTCCTCCGAGTTTCTTTATTTCGATCTTCAACTCTCCCTCTCGTACGGTTCTCAAATTTCCAATAACTTCAATAAATGAATAAATTCAATATTCTTCAATAAAGTTTTTCTTGAGGATATTCCTAAAAGTTTGTGTTGTTAAATATAGTTGAAATAATTGTGATACTCATCGTGTCTCTTAGTTCCCTGTACAACGAAGGGTCGTCCGAATAACACAGTTCTAAGCTGGGATTTGCAACATTTTTCCTCGATTAAGGGCCAAGTGGTGTGTTTCAATCATGCACATTTGCAATAAAAGTGAGGGCTTCATAGAAGACGAGAGAGCGAGCGATTATGAGGAACTATGAGGAACACATAGGAGAAAAATTTCGGTGCAACCAAACGTTTACGTCGATTGAGAGAAAAACGATTGGACCAAATCGGCTCAAATTTGGTATTAAGCCTGTAGATCAGTGATTCCCAAAGTGGTCTATATCGACCCCTAGGGCCTATGACAGCCTGCAAGGGGTCTACGTCAGCGAAAAAAAATCTGGGGGTCCATGAAATGAAAATTGGGGTCTACGATAGTGGATCTCAACACACACACTGATAGTACCTATTTAACTTAAGTTCAACATTTAAATGCCCTCTATTCAGGTTTTGAATCTAGGTTTGAGGATATTTTGACTATGGTAATACCACCGTGGATAATTAATCCATATGGTGACATAGAAGAAACGAATGTCGTAATACAAGAGGAACTGACTGAACTAAGTACAAACGAAGAACTTAAGGTTCAGTTTAAAAACGGATATCAGCAATTCTGGCTGCAAAACAACATTACTTATCCCGTATTATGAAATATAGCGAGGACATTTTTAATTTCCTTTCCATCGTCATACCTAGTGGAAAGGGGGTTCAGCGCTATTACCAATCTCCTAACGAAAAAAAGAAACAGACTGGACATCATTAGCCGAGGAGATTTAAGATTAACCGTTACAAAATTGATGCCAAATGTTGATAATTTATTATACAGCAATCAGGTTCATCCTTCTCATTAAAAATATTGACTTATTGCTTATGTTATTTTATTTATAAACGTATATTTTACATAACTGATACAAAATTTTATTTTGAGTAGTTTTAATTTAAATTCAATTAATAAATGTATAAAAGAACATGTGTTTTTACTTTAAATTTTTAACACTAAACTTCACTACAATTAGAAATTTACAGGAAATCAATATCAGGTAAGTAGGGGGTCTACGACACAAAACAGTTTGGGGGGCCCTGCTGTAGATCATCATGAACGCCAAAAAAAGGGTAAATGCAGAATCGGTCCAAAACTAACCCTCTCTTTTTTAAATTGTTGTTCTCGCTCCACCTCCCCCCCCCCGCAATTCTCTCCTTCCCCTTCCCTTCACTGTCATGTTTATTCCTGTATTCCGCCCTGCGAGTGCCGGTGGTTCTAAGATGATATGATGAGGGGATGGGGGTGCAAAGGGGGGATATCGGACCAAAAACCCTCCCACGAGCGCGAGATTCCCATCAGCCCCGCATTCCTCGTTCCACTAAAATGGTCGCTTTTACCAGACGATCCGCCAGTTGAAGCGGTAAAGTAAATGGGCGGGTTCGTCGGCCGCTTCGGCTCCGCTCCGCAACAAAACGTTTGATAGAAAATTGTGACTTTACTCGACTCGAACCGCCCATTTTTTCAAACCTCCTCTTCGCTTTTTTTTTTCTTTTTCTTTTTTCAAAGAGAAAACGATAGCCGAATTATCGACGTTAGAGACGAGGGTGGAAGGGGGGTTATGGGGTCAGCGAGAGGAGAGTCGCTGAGGGGCGATGGGTGGGTGGAGGGGAAGGGGATCGCATTCAAATCCCTGTAATTCTCGCGAGGGTTAAACGCCGAAATTACGGAGAGGCGCGGGAAAAGCGGTCGTTCCAACCCCCCCGGAGGGGGGTCCCGTGCTCCGTTCCGCCGCGGGCTCTGCGCAATGGCTCCGCTCCGGAAAAAAAGGGTTAGTTAAATAATTGTCTCAAATCGACCAAAACCTGAGTTTGACGCGGCCGCGGTGCCTCAGGTGCCGCACATGTCGGGGGGGGGTACTTTCCACCGAATGAAGCCCCCCCCCTCCCCTCGTCAACAATAAATTAAATGGGCTCCACGTTTTGTACATCTAGGGCACTTGGCCATGTAGAACCACGTAATTCTGTTATATTTCTAGTTTAGTACCAGTTCACGGTACTGTCAAGTAAGTAGTGGGTCGTTGAAGAGAAGGTAACCGTGTCTATAATTCCTGCAGGTTTCGTTCTTTGACATTTTACTAGAGGTTTAGGTAATGGCATCGCGAACACACGACACTCGCTCCACAATTCGAGGTGTTTCTACCCTTCCAGTTTGATTGAAGCACACATCCCGCCATACCGTCGAAATAATTCGAGAGAGATTCACAAGCTCTCTTCGACGACGCAACATGCCCTAGCTCACAATATTCAGCATCGAAAGACACTCCAATGTTAACATTCCAATCGCAACATACTTCAATTAGTAGCAAGGAAAGTAAAAAGCACAATGATGGCGAGCGGCAGACGACGAAATGGGAGGGAAAATTGGAAGTAAAAAGGTAAGAGAGGGGACATGGGAAAAGGAAAGGGATTGTTTGTAACTACACACGACGACTCCCTGGGCAAAAGACACCGAACCAATCGACCTCCGAGAACAAACCCAACACTGACTTAAATTAGTTTAATTAACCGATCAAGCGGATCAAGATGCGAATTGAATACGTTAGATTTAATATTTACAACTTTCAAGTGGACAGTCGGTCGAGAATGTGCTGGGAACGATAAAGTCTTGGAGATGTAGGACGAGCGAGACATCCTGCCACCAGGTGGCTGATGTGGATGGAGTATTTGTCCAATTGTCCAAGAATCGTGTCATGACATTGATAAAGTAGTTCCCCAGGGGTGTGTCTCGTTCCTCACGAATAGCAGGGGGGAAGGGGGGATAACTTTTTGAAGGGGCTTTTAACAGGTACCCCAGACAGGAAGTGCGTATGTCCAGATCGGTTTGTAAATTAGGGTTTTCTTGTCATTTGACACAGTCATCAAGGATGATAGAAGTGGTTGTAGTTGCTTGTACCGGATTCGAATTTTAGTCACCTAGATATCGGGCACTCTCTGCTTTCGGAATGACTAATCCCTTGAAGTACGCCTCATGTTCAAGAAAGCGACGTTTGTAGGTTAATGTGACGATTGACGTTTTAGAGGCATTGATTTCCATTGTACGAGTTTTTCGATGGTGCACTGTAAGCGTCGGGAAACTTCTCCTCCGGTGCGGTTTCAGGATCGTCATCGTTTCAGCTCATCTTCGTCTTCGGGTCAAGGTAAGTCGTTGCAGGACATGTTGCACAAGAACGGTCCCGAGACGCTTCCCTGGGGAACTCCCGCTGTTATAGGTTGAGTGGCAGAAGGTTGGTCGAGTATCCGAACCTCATAAGTTCGTCCCTCTAAATAAGTCTCCAAGAGGAGGTACAGGTTGTTAGGCGAGAGAGGACACATTTTGTGCAATAAGCGGTAAAATGCCTGCTCAGTATCAAAGAACGTGGCTCTGCAGATCTTTTTATAGCGGAAGCTAAATTGTTGTTATGGAAGCTTGTGTTCCGTGTAGATCAGCAGCTTTGGTAGCAGCAGCCGCTCAAATACTTTGGCTAGGAGTGGCAGCATGTTGATTGGGCGGTATGAGCTACCACATTGCCTTCTGTTCCATTCTCCCTTGCAACAGCATTCAGTTACAGTTCCTCCTACTTTCGTCGTAACTAAACTCATTGCAATACTTTATAGTACTTTGCTCTGCTAGCATCCCCTGCTAGTAAAGTACGTTCACACCAAATAAATCAACTGTCAAAATGTACACTATTTACAATGTAGAAGCATTATTATTATCAATGGTTACGGCGAATAAATAAGCAATATTATTATAAGGCTCCGAAAACTGATTACCATCGACGACACAATCACGTTGAACTTTTCCTTAAATACTTCTTTGCCACCACACTTTTGGAACAGATATGTACATTCATTATGTATCTTTGTCCTTTGAACTACGAATGATCTCGCCAACATATTTCAGAATATTTCTCGTGCTCCGAAGGACGCGCTGCGAAAGAAACTCGAATGATTGGTGTAGATACTATGTCCAACCGTAGGGAATTTTCAGCCTTTTGGAGTCGATCAAACTCACCACCCCTCAAATCTCAGATGGTTCTGAGCGAGCACATGACTTGATAAATCCGATGCTACGCGGCGTAACTGTAAGCGCGACTGGTCGCAAATTCTTCGTCCCAGGACAATGTGCTTCCAACGAGAATGCCAAGGAGCATGGCGGATCGGAGATATGCCGAAGGAAAATCTTCCAACATCACTCCATGTCGACTTTATTTAGGAACTTAGGATAGCCAATAATCATTGCTTTAGTTTCGTGTGCATTAATTTTCATCCCATGCCCATTACACCAACCCGCCACACTCACTAGGTTTCTGGTCAAAACGCCAACCGTCTCTCTCATTTCGCTTACAAGACCTGTCGTCTGCGTGTACCCTCTGAAAAAAACTTCCGCTTGCGATGTCGTCTAAAGAATAAAGCAGAGAGGTAACAGAACCGATCACAGTGGGGTTCCCGTATCTAGAGCTCTCCATGTTTACAGCAAACCACTATATCCCTTTACTGCTAGGGACGTTACTGCATCCTAACACGCTCCCCGACATTCCGAGTAAACCCAAAGTTGCCAGCTCAAAATCCTTCGCCAAAAGTCATAGGCAGAACTAAAATCCACGAGGACAGCAACCGTTTCCCTCTATTACGTCAGCCAGCAATGAGAGCGTCGTATCCGCGCTAAATCCAGTACGGCAGGCAGATTGTTTGCCTTTAGTTCTCCATAGACAATCTTGTACAGGACCTACCTGTGGCACAAAGAAGCGAGATAGCTCTAAAATCGCATAGAGTGTCAGGTGATTTTCATTTTGACAATGGCGTAACTAAGTCCGTCTTCCAGTATCAGGGAAGGCTCCGGTATACAACGCACGGTTGAAAATATGAGTTAAAATCGGAATAATAGCGTCAGCGAGAAAGTGTGGCACCTTTATTGATATGCCATCTGCACCAACAGATAACGGTAACAACCAAACGTTATTGGAATCCAAAATTATATTTGCATTTACACCACAAGAAGAAGATCTAACACCGCAAACAGGGAACTGAGTGGGAGCGACGCAACAGTCCCGTTCAGGTTCGTGAATAAATCAGGAGGTTTGAGGTGCCCAGTACGCACAAATGCCTCTTACGAGCGTTCCCTAAATCGAGAGAGTTTGGTTCATCCCGGTACATCCTCAATAACGTAGTTTATTCCAAGATACAATTCGCGTTTTTGCAAGACTTCATAAAATATTACCCTTGCCCTTGTTAAAAATGTTGCACTTTGCTCTGGTTCAGTCTGTGATTTTATACGGTATACCTAAGTGGGGTGGTTCACATTGTTACCACCAAAAAGCAACTAATAAGAATTATAGCTAAGAAGGGATTTTTGGAACGTACGGAACCGCTATTTAAACATTTTAAAATTCTCTTTGCTAGTTGAGATGAATTGCACTAAGCAAATCTTAAAGCACGAGTTTTCCACGCCTGCGCATTTGATTTCTACCAGATTCCTTACTAACAAATTTATAGTGATCGAGTGCCTTTTGGGTACAACTCATACCTGCCTAAGGGTGTACGGGGCTTTAATGCTCTTCCGGATCGCTTAAGGTCCGAACTTCTTCCTGTAACCTCTAGATTGAGTAACTTAAATAAAAAACTGAAGGACAATTGCATTAAATTAGGTACCTAGTTCTTTACTGTGTTCATCAGGGCCTGTTCTTATAAAGGTAATCTTTTTTAGTTTATTTTTCCGAGTTAACCTTTTACTATATACTTGTGGCATGTGCATATGGCACGTACTAAGTAGACGGCTGTTAAACTGGTTCAAGATGTTTGTCTGTACTCCAGCAACAATATTAATTTAGCAAGCATTTTCTTAAGTGTATTGCTGTGGAAAATGAGAAGGTATGACACATCTCCCTGCCACAGGCTATGCCCTCATAGGGGATTCGTTTCTGCACTCTAGTTGTGTTTAATTTTATTTTACCTTTTTGTTCTTTTTTCAAGTTTTACTTCTTTTTATTGCCTTTTTACTTATGGAAGAAATAAAGAAATAAAAAACAAAAAATAGAAATTTCCATTCAAAACCATTTCATGGCAGGTCTGATTCCTAATCAAAATGACTGCTCCTTAATACTCATAAGGAAGTTCGTGGAGGTTGCGGTTTCGCTAGAATTCGAGAGCCTGGACGCCTAGACACCCGCGCAGCATCCACCTTGCAGGTACGGCAGGTTGTCATTTAGCCAGTCTCCCGGTACGAGGCTGTCACGCAAAGGTATGATCCTGGGAGTTTTTACTACCTGGCAGGCGTTCTTGATATGGTCTGCCAACTGATCTAACCAATTACTTGTTTAAATTAGTTTGTTGATTAATTTTAACGTTTGGTCTTATAACGTTTTTCTCATCATTCTCAACTGGGTGAAACGGTTGAAAGCTTGCTGAAAGGTTTGGCTGCTTTTCCAACAACCGTCGCTCAAGATTGTAGGAAATACAGTGAGGCAGCACTTCGTTTCTTGTTTCCTCTGCACTGGAAGCACAACCAATGGAAGGGGTCGTTTAGAGAAAAGAAGCAGAGCCCCGCATTGAAGTTGCCTTGTCCCACAAGAAACTGGCTCGTTCATGCTCTGGCTCAACCTATTTTCACATAAGGCGTTCACGGATGTTGGAAAATTAATACTTCTTGACAACTTTCCAGTGCAGTAGGTTAGTGAAACTACTCATTACATCCGGTTTTAACTGTTTCCCATCGTACATGACGAAAACTTGTAATGTGATGAGGCCATTTCTACAATTTCGATTCGTTATAGCGTTTGCCCAAGCCTCACACAGTTTTAGAGTGTTCTGTGTTATACCTTGATAGGCAAGCAATACGCGCTGCAAAAGTTTTCAAACTAGTGAACCAATGAAAGTGGTGTGGAGGTCGTGGTAGCAGTACTAAGCTAAGCTAAGCAAAAGGACTACAGTTTAAAAGTAGCATACACGTGTTTGATTCTGCTGCGTTTGATGGACACTCGACACGATTGGCCTTGAAGACAATGCGAATGACGTTGACGTAAGCGATTCAAAATTTACAACGAATTTCTGACAACATCATTTCTAGTACCTTCCATTCAATAACAATACAATTTATGAAAGGTTGAGTTCCTTATGGCCAGATTGCATACTAAAAAGCACTATCCCGCGTAACTCTTGGAATTCAAAGTTCTTATGTCAATTCAGACGGTTTGCCGTGTCGTTAACGAATCTTACGTTGTGAGGAGACTCAGCTCGACGAGACAGTGAAGCCGAAGGTTTAGTTCGTGTAGCGATCGCAGAGCGCAGCACCTAACTGACGAAACGTTGGATCTTTCCATTGCTCCGCGATGGCTCAACATAACCTGCCTGGATAAAACTTCCCCAACCTACGGAAGGTTCAGATACTGCTCACCCACAGTTTCTCCTCAAGTCATCAATCTAGTTAACTTATTGCTTGTCTGGTAAGTTTGCAATATCATTTCGTATGGGCTATGCAATAAGTGCTTCACAACAGCTGGAACGTTTTGAACGTGTAACCACTTCATCTAGCACTCACTTTCCTCCGCTCAACGACCCGGGAACAACCGCCGAGTCTGCCACATGTGTTTCATCTACCGCATTTACATTTGTTTGCTTCTTACAATTACATCGGTTTCTGACGTTTGGATTGCGGAGGCCGTGGCTCGGAACGTAAGATCGCAGTTCATACTTGTGGCATGTTACGTTACGATCTACCCTCCGGGGGGAAGATTGTACCTGTGTTTATTTTGAGATCACCTTCCACGGGCCGTAGTGTAGGGTTGGGGTTGGAAATTTAGTGCACTCCTCTCTGTTACACCTTGGGATGCTCCACGCTGTTGGTGTTGGAAGAACGATCAAAAGCCAGGAGTACTTGATGGTAGTTCACTTATACCCCCCCCCCTCATCATTTAGAAGAGCCCTGGGTGTTATTTTAGGAATTTGTCGTTCGATCCTCATAAATCTTTTGACTTGAGCACATTCTGCGATCGATGTCATATCATATGTTCTGTCTACAGATGTGTTTGAGCTGTGTGGCGGGTGAACTAAAGAACATGGACCGACCGCTTCATAACGCTACGACTGCATGTAACGATAGTTCGCTTGAACGCTACGACTGCAAGTATCGATATGTGTCACCGGTGCAGTTGGTGGGGGAGAGCCTATGAGCGATGTCTGGCATATCGATAACCTGACCTCGGTCGTGATATATCGATATATTGCCTTACCAGAAGGAGCGGTCCATATTCTTTGCTTTTACCTGTGTGGCTTTTGATGCTGAAGAGGTGTTTTATTACGTCAGCAATTCGAATAGCGGCTTTTTTACGAATCCAGGCTGAAATGTAGTGTTGGGGCTGTGACGTTACACGGAGATAAGGCATTGATAACTCGAAGCTGATAGATGGTTATCACTGTTAAGGCTGGCAACTGCTTAGCGCTAGTATCGTTCCATATACAAACAGAATCACCAACCGTTGAACTACTAAATCAAACGATTTAGTGCATCTTCATTGTTAAACGCCTCAACTGCTATCGTGAACGTGTATGTAACTGTTATGATTTCATGGCCCGGATACTTCATTTTTACCCGGATCTGTTGTCTTTTATCAGTGTTCTGAATTTGGGGGGCTTCTAACATTGTTACTTCCGTCAGCCATACGAAGTAGGAAGGAAATTTGTGTTATCGAGATAATTCGATTTTTAGTTTTCTGCACATCTTCACTTTTCAAGGGCTTTGGAGGCTGGAAATACCGTTAGGGAGCATGGTCTGCGTCTATATATCTGCCTGTCTGTGAATGCAATTCAGAGAAAACAGCTAGAGTGTTAGAGAGAAAATAAGGGCGGAGAGAAGAAATTGGTTTTTTGTTTGTTTTTTTTTCGTCCAAAATGTCTCAAATTATTCCATTAATTTTGTAGTGTGGGCAGAACCAAATGAAACAGACACATTTTTCGTTAGTGGGAAGCCGTAGAATAAATATTACCGATTTAGGGAACGCTCGTCCGTGGGGTTTGTGGTGACTAGGCACCTCAAATGGCCCAGTTCGATCGAAACTTTGGAGTCGTTAGTCATAGCTGAGCATTTGTATCGTCAGGGCGTCGCCCTGTCACTAGCATTCGCAATGAGCTGAATCCCCATTCCACTCCTTGTCCTCGCATTATCCAGTCGTGCCCGTCGCCAAATAACGATAGTTTTGACTAAGATCGTTTTAGTGCTGTTGGTCTCAAAATACTGAGGAAAATGCAGATGGCTGATTCGAGAAAAAAAACCCTTGGCAATGCTAATCATCGATTTGGTAGAAGATGAGCCACATGAAGACTGACTAACTGCTGAGCCTGACACCGTTGATCTGCTAAATAGAGTCAAAGACCCATCAAGTGCCCTGAATTGTCACCCAATGGTGCGAGCACGTCAAGCTGCAGATTATTTAATGGCCGACCATCCATGCGCTTTGGCAGCTGCAGGCTGGTTCATGAGAGGTAGGTCATATTCTTAGGCGTCAATATAGCTGAGAGGTGATTTTTCAGCCAACACATCTGCTCCCCCAAACAATTAGGAAGGCCACATGGAGTGTATGTTCCCGTAACACAATCCTCATGTACAAGGCCATTTACCTAGGCGTGATCACTACCCTTCATTGTCTTAACTAGCACACTGGCAGTTAATCAAAGGAAAGTCGTGGCCCAATCTCAGAGAGCAGCGCTCGTGTGGATCATTAAGGCCTACAGGACACGGCCCAAGGGATCACTGACCTGTTGCACATTGGCTTGGCCAGAGTGGAGAGTGAAAAGAAAGCTTCTGTGGCTCTGGGTCGAACTCTGTAATGACCTCTCCACTGAACGAAAGCGTGCCACACTAGATTAATGGCAAAGGAGATAAGAATCGTCGTCAAAGGGAAACCCAACGTTCGTGAAAGTCTTAGGAGAACATCAGTTGAGCCAGGATGTAACAACTTCAACGTGCAGCTTCACTTCGTCTCTCAAAGACCCTGCACCTCTTGCGCCTCCAATGCAGGGGAAACAAGAAACCACATGCTGCTCCATTGTAGTTCCTACTACACAGTTGTTGCAAGGGCTCCCAAACCTTCCAGCTTTGACTGCTACTTAGACTTTCGCCCAGTTTCTGAAGAAAATTGTAACATAAAACGTGTTCACAGTTGATCTCTCCATTTGAAACTAGCCACCCAAGTAAATATTTGGATCTGGCTGGAAACCAGATTAGAAACTGCTCTCAGATGGTACAGGATTCCCCAGGGTCGTATCTCCGCATTGTAACACTCATGGGCAGCAGCTCTCCGCGAGGAGACTGGCTAAATAACAACTTGCCATACCTCCAGAGGCCTGAGTTGGGTGAATACAGATCGAGTGTCTGGAACCACCACTATTTTTGACTTAAGTAACTCTCTTGTGAGTTTAAGCAACTGTCATTTCGATAAGGAAACGGACGTGCTTTGATAGAACCGCGACGCACAACAGGCTCCCCATTCTTAGTACTGAGAGAAGTTTTGATTGCAAAATGTTCATTACAGGTAAGCTGGCTGATTTTGTCTTTCTTGTTTTATATCACACTGCAGTATATACACGATCTGTGTACACACGCAGTTGGTACATTTAAAATACGTGTGGCCTAGCGCACTGCCTTCTGTAAAATGTTCCAATTTCATGCCAGTCAACGTGTGAGTTCGCGCATGTGTTTTAGTAAGTAGTATTTGTGACTGTTGCTCTTCAAGAATTGATGCAATTGTGGCAGCGCTATTATTATTTTTTGTGTTTTGCACCCAGGAACTGTCTATAATTGTTCCCTCTGCCTAATATTATTGCACTGCACGTTGCTATAAAACCTCCCCACATTCACTCGGCTCATAACAAGGAAATACTCTAAACAATATTCGATATATTGATGCTGTGATATCGATCCTGAACCTTTCGATAATGAAAACAGTTCGCGAGACCGATTTTGAAGTCAAAGGTTGAAAAGTTCAAAAGTTGAGTAACAACTCGATCGCTTCTGTCAAAATGTCCCTTGAATAAGTGAGTGAATGGTCATGTAAATGCCCCATCAGTCTCAAAAGGAGGATAAATCACCACCTACCTCTTGTGAAATCAGATCACTGGTGGTGAGGTTAAATTTAAGTTCAAGTTTTTGGGCCATCAGCCGGTGGCATTGTTTCCTATGTATCTCTAACTCGTCTGCTGATTGTTGCTCTTACTCTGATTTCGATGAAGCGTTTAAAACATAAGTTATAGTGAAATCGCAGGTATTTATTGTGGCTCTGCTGTGTTGTCAGTCTTCATGTGGTGCACAGTTTCTTATTTTATTTTTGTTTTTTTACCTGAAGGTAAAAACAGGTTAACCTAAGGTAAAACCCTGCAAATTATTACACAATGGTTTATTATTCTCATGAACAGCTTGACCTGCCCCGAGACCCATCCTACTAGTAAATCGAATACTAATAAACCATACGAGACATGACCTGACTACAATTTAACTACGGAAACTAAATATTCGCCAGGCGCCCGTAAAGGTCTGTAAGCATTTATGATCCGATGGAGGGGTGTGCGGAGGAAGTGGCCTTAACCTTCCTCCCCTGTCGGGCAAAAAGAGTCGGGGAAATTGGGACGGGGGCTTCCAGCGAACCCTCGCTCGGCAAAGGGGCGTTGCGAGTCGAGTGGGCCTTGAAAACGATACAAAACACGGCTTATTTGCGATTATACTGCGTTTCGTCAATTTTTTAACCATTTTTTGCCCATAACAACCATGGGCTTCTTCCGATCGGATTGACGAGATGGCGGGCACAACTAGATACCAAATGGGATTTTTGTGCGAAAGAACGAATTTTTTAGACTACGTTAAAGGCACAAAACGGCACAGACGGGGGACGGTGGGTGGGCATCGCAGATTTGGAATCCCCATGTCTTGAAACGTAAAGTATCAAATTTGGGGGGGGGGGGTTGTAAAAAAAATTTCGTGACCGAAAACATAGGGTTATTATTCAGAATGAATAATAAACCAAAATAGGTGGCGGCAAATATCGGGTGCGATGCACTTCACAACTTTTCATAGCGTCAAGTACACCCTAGCTACTAACCCAATTAATTATTCAGTCATTTCCTACACACTTGGTTAAACATAACTTGTTTGAATCTGGTAGCGCATAATGTGCCGAAATTTATTGGGCTGCTCCTACTAATGCCACGGCATTTATTGAAAAACCACCGCGTACTGTGTGACTGTCAAGGTGATCAAAACTGCGAAAAAAAAATAGCGGGTGCGGTTCATCACGCAACTTGCCTTAGTCCGACAGACATTCAACGATTTTTGTGGCTTTATAGCGTCTCCCATGATATTTTTGAGGTACTTAACCCTTAGCCACGCGCATGCTTTTCGTGGTGATACTTGTGTCTCATCTCGTGAGTAAAGTATCTGGGAAAGTGGAATGAGACTAGACGATTCTATGTAGTAGTTTATAATGTATAATGCTACGGGTATAATTCTGCCAACGCGCGTTATATATCGTCACAAATGACTTCTTCTTGTCGCATATTACTCCACATAAATTCTGCGAAATAAGGAGTCCATGTGATGGCGTGCTGTTTATTACGCCATTTCGCAGAGCCTTTAAATATTTTGGGTTCCTGTACATGTTGTGTCGTAAGTCTTAGAATAAACTACTATATAGAACGCGATATGAGACACAAGTATCAACGCGAAAAGCCCACAGGAGCGTGTAGAAATGCGTATAGCTCATTTAAACTTCGTAAAACAATATCACGTTTTACGTGGAATGTAGTAGCGCTTCAAGTTCCGTTATTAGTACGTATCTGCTATTCATGCCATGGGAGTTCTTGAACCATTAATGAACCAGTGATTCACGAGACTGTCGACGTGATATTTTTTTAGAAGGGTCGTCTGTTTTGCTGTTTGGAAATTATCGGGTTAGAACTGTGAGAAATGTTAGTAAGTGAAACGGCAGTGGTTGGGAGTTCTGTATTTCTGGGGATGCTTCTAATTATTTTATGAGCGTGATGAAACAACGCTCGTCGTATACGCAAATTTTCTTTGATATTTTTGGTAATTTATTGCGCTGGTACACTATGTTACCCAATTCCGATGGAGGAAAAAATTAGGGCGACAACACGCCGCGCAAGTCGAAATCGGGGCGAGCATTTACCATCCTCAAGTGACAGTACAACAAATAATTAGTGGCCCAGAAGGTGACATGGAAGAAACGCCCATCAGTCCGCGACGGCTGGAGGTAGATCTTGAACAGAAAAACCGGGCACCCCTGTAACCAATTTGTGCTTAGAAATGGCAGCAACTCTTCAGCGCCCTAAGAAGTTCTTCAATATTATGGTCCTCCCGAAGGATTCATTTGAACTGGGTAAAACATAACTACGTTTTACGCAGAATGTGATAGCGCTCGAAGCTCTGGAATTTATTGAGTTACTCCGACTCACGCCACGATCGTTGTTAACCAATCAACGTACAGGGAATTCGTGAGACTATAAACATGATTTTTTTCGTAGGATCGTCTTTTCTAGCTATGCGTCATCGGGGAAAAACTACGGGATTTCTCAGGTTCCCCTAATCTTATGACGGCCATCGAACCTTCGTCGTATAAATAGTTTATTGGACTACCACATTCATTTTTCTAGTCTCATTTGAGCGAAATTTATAAAGGAAAAACTGCGCTAAAATCTGTTATCGTCAGTTTGTTTTTAGCCGGTTACACAACTTTCTTACCTATCCCGTAAGTAAAAAGATTGGGAGAGGCATGGACAAGAGGAAGCTCAATGTCTTCCCCCCTCTCCCCCCCCACCCAATCAACATGAAAGCCAAACAATGCGTGGGTGGTGGGTGCTGCCAAGTGAGGGCCTGCTGACACACCGGCATCTCACTGTACCTGCACCACATCTATTACCAAGACATATCAAATGCTGCAATTCACTCTTCGAGCTTCTGGTGCTGCCATACTAAACCCCATTCTGTCGCAGTGGGCTCCTTTGGTTGCTGAGAGAGCTCATGCTCCCAGCGTCTAGAGCCGATTTGTACATTCAAAATTCAAAATCACTACTGACTGGTTGCGACCTATGTTAACTGGTTCGTTTCTCCAGAGACAACTCCGTATGACGCTACCCCCCCCCCCCCAAGTGTGCTGATTCGCCTACATCACAAGATTCCGCAGCTCTCGAACATTGACGCTCCCTCCATTTGAGAGGACTTGTTGACAGATAACTCAGTTTCTGTTGTGCTCTTAGCTGTAGGCCCACACATTATCGCCTAGTCGTTTCTAGCGGTGGGAAGGTGAGAAGCCTCGCGGGACGAAGTGGTAATGCGATCACGACTCAACTCAAAGCAACTCGACTCGCCCAACTGGAAACGAGAAGCTGTTCGTTCTAAAACTGAAGGAATTGAGGTCCAACGAGAGTCGAGAGACCATTTTTGGCGGCAGCTCTGAGTGAAAATCGTGTGGACGCTCGAGGGCTCAATTTTTCTCCGTAAGAAAAAGACGAGAGAGAACCAAAAAAAACGAAGATGCAGCCGTCAAAATAAGCGGACTCTTCTTCGTCTTCTATCGATTGGGACGAAATTGAAGGAAAAATGATTTGGATCATTACATTTGGTTCCTCCCCCTCATTACAGATGGAATCAAATCGAGAATTACCTTCGAGAGGGCAATCATAGTTATTACCTCTCCTCTCCACATACCGCGCCGAAGTTCTCTTGCAGCAGGCACCGGGGTCCTTCGTACTGGGGATCACAAGATTGGGGACAATTATTCCTGGGAGACAGCGGAGCAGTGTAGTTTTGGTGAGGAAATGAGGAGGTCGTGTAAAGTGCGTTGGGTGACCGATTGCCCTGCGGCACCTGTAAACGTCCTCTGACGTCTTGCTCGTTCCACAAACATATCGAGAAATAATACGTGCATCGCAGGGACGTACCATTAGCCGGTGTACAGATAACAACACAATGTAATCATCTCCCGAGCTGCCCCAACCACCAAGTTACGGAATGCAGGTCAGTCAGTACGTACAAACCTGTTTGTTCCTTCTGAATTGCATTAATCCCAAAATCGAAATAGCATGTTTCCCTTTTACAATGTTGCTTTCCTTAAACCTTCGGGCAGTAGCTGCAATCGTATAAAAACATAAGCATCACATAACTTACCCTCTACATTCAACAACGTGCTAGACGCGTCTACGCGTGGTTCTATAGAAGCACATCATTTATAGATATCAAAATGTAGATATAGTTACCTGAAAGTACCCTGTTCGTTTGATCAAGATCGTGAGAACCGTTTTTGGTCAAATTTGAGAAATTAACGTTTATTCAGGGAATCTTGTTACTTTCCGCTACCCGAAGGGAAGGAAAGTATAGTAATCGGCCCAAAAAAAAATTTGGGTTTTCTTCAGATCTTTACGTTTCAAACCCTACTGAGTCTAAAAAACCTAATTTCGGCGCGTGGTCCGCGTGTGTGTGTGTGTGTGTCTCTGTAGTTCGATTTGCGGGAGAACGGCTGATCCGATTGTGCTGGTTTTTTTTTGTTTTGTTCGTTATTTTTTGTAGACACCAAAATAAGGTTATGGACGATTTCGGCCGACGGGTAGGGGGGTGGGGGACGAAAATGTACCAAAAACTAGGGTTTTCGCATTTTTCTCGAAAACGGCTCTAACGATTTTGATTAAACATTCAAATTATCTTCTCCTAATCAATACCTAACTTTTCTTCTCCATACATATCTCCATGAAAATATGGTGAACGGAGATATGGGCCCCTGAAGCAAAATAGGTTTTTTACGCTTTTTGGCAAAACGGCTTCAGCGATTTTCACCAAACTCACAGGATGTTTTCGAATAGTTAATACCTACATATTCTTTTCAATAAATGTTCCTGTGACGGTCCATTGAACAGAGATAAAATTCAAAATGTGTCGAAAATTACGTTTTTTTCTAACATTTCCGTAAATTCCAGGGTATCTTTTTCACCAGATGTGATAAATCCTTATGGAGTGTCTTTTAGTCACTCATACCAACATTTCGTTCTCCGTAATTATTTCTGTATTCATAGGTTGAACGGAGATATAAGCCAAGTTAACTCAGAAAAGGAGATTTGTCGAATATTAATTTATCGGTATTCCAATTTTCTCAAAAACGGCTCTAACGATTTCGATCAAACTTTCGGAGTAGTCTCAGCTAACTAGTCCCTACATTTTGTTCTCCATAAATGTTCCTGTAAAAATGCGTTGAACGAAGATATAGCGCCCGCCTATGCAGGTGGTGTTCGAACTTAAAGGGGTGGCGGAAAGTTGTGTGTTACTACGCACCAGATATTTTTGTCATGCATTTCAACTCACCCCTCCATTCATCCGAACACAGTTGCGTGAAACAAAATATTGGTATAACTCGCTAGGACACAGTACGCCAGGTTGGTCAAATTCAGTTACGCGTTTACTACAGACATTTCGAAAACTTCTTAAAACATCAGGTGCAACGCATCATGCAACTTTCCTTAGCGCTACGTCTTCGCTAGTTTTCGAAGCTTTTGCTACAAATTCAATTTATTTTTCACTCAGTTCATTTGAACTTAGTCAAACAGCTTCACAGTGATAGAAAGTGGTAGCGCTTACAGTTCCAAAATGTATTATGAGGCTTCTAATCATGTCACGTGCCATTATCGAGCAATCAATACACAGAGTTAATGAGGCTGTAAACACAATTGTTTTGAGAAGGGTTATTATCATTGCTCCTGAATTATTGGGTTAAAACTGTGAGAAATAGTAAGTGAAACAACGGTGGTTGGAATTCCGGAATTTCTGAAGTTGCACTTTACATCATGGACGCTTATCGTATAGCTACTTGATTGGACGACCTCCTCAATTTGTCTGAAGATTGTCGTTACATTTGAGCGGGGATCAAAAGAAAAACATCAGTTGCGACGGAACACTAATTGCTACTAATTCAATTCATTTTTCGCTCTGCTCATTTGTACTTTTCCATACGTAATTCATCGATGGCAGAAAGTGATAGCGCTTATAGTTCCGGAATTTATTGTGGCATTCCTACTTTTGCCAAGACCACTATTTAGCAATCAGTATACAAATAATTAATGAGACTCATTTCTTAAGAACGGTAATAATCATTGTTTCCGAATTATTTGATAAAACCTGAGGGGGGGGGGGGATCCCTGAATTTCGGGAGTATCTCCTATATATATTACCAAACTATCATCGTATAGATACTTGATTGGATTGCCACGTCAATTTTTCTGAAGGTTCTACTAACGTCTATGAGCAAAAAAAACTGCATTAAAATCGAGATGTTTCGTAATTTATTGCACTGCCTTCGTCATATTCCCACGGATGAGAATTGTGTGGTATTGTTGTGTCATATGGAGCTGTTCACGCAAAAAATTTAATAAAAATAGTTCTAGCCATTTTAAGGGAACAAAAAAAAAAAATTAAGTGTTTTGATCACTATGATAACTATTGGGAGGATTTAGCTTATTATTGATATTCAGCCTTATTTTGGCGTCCAGTGGTCAATACATCAAGTTTGAACTGATTAGGTTCAGCCGTTTTTTTCTCAAAATCGGCTTTCCACACACAGACTATTTTCCCAAATATCGTTTGTCAGACCCAGTAGGCTTTAAAACGTAAAGATTTGAAAGGAACTCGGGGTTTTTTCCCATAGTAGAACATTTTATACTACTGTCATATCATTCCGTACTGCCCACAAAAAAATTTAATCGAAATCGTGAAAGCCGTTTGCTCGAAAAAGACTATGGTAACTATAGTTAGGTTTGAACCGATTTCCCTCAAGCCCTCGCGCAGATCTGTAAGGTGAATAACCAACTTCAGTTGATTTGGTTCATACTCACATGTTCAAACGCTGTTTTTCGGGCTTTTAAAATGTGAAGATCTGAAGAAAACTAAAAAATATACATATAAATCACTACTGATCACTTAGCATTTTGGTTCATTCACAATAATACACCTGTTTCGATCAGGAAATTTTTTTACGCTCCTCCCTAGATGGAAAACAGTGAAACTATAGTTCTCATCTTGCACTGCCTTCCGTCTCACTCCAACCACCCGTCAGTTCGACTCGTCGCCTAGAAATCATCAATTTCCGTTATAATGGCCATGTTTCGTATCGTTTACTAGTACTTTTTGATCGTTGCATTGAATAAGAGACGCTCTAATCATGCCAAGAAAATAATGAACCGTTGTGTTATAATTTGCAGCGCTTTTACCTCGTAGAGCGTAGCAAAGCAAAAACAGAAGACTTGGAAAGGGGGAGAGGGTGATTCGACGCCAAAATGAGGGTCGGATTAAGGTGGCTCAAATGAGATGTCATAGGTTGAGGGGCTGAGCTAAATGACGGTTTAGTCATTGACCACCAAACTGATATGAAAAGGGTTTAAGGGGCTGATGAGGATGACGAAGAACAAGTTGTACAAATGATGAAAGGGTTTCGTAAAAGCGCAGGCAAATGCGTAACAGATATATTATGAATTATTAACTCGAATGTGTTAACTTGACGAATGCGAATCTCATGACTCTTGAAATTACGGCTATAAAATAATGTCGCTGCAAGTGAAATGATCGAACAAAATTCCTTCTGAAGGTTAGAATCATTCTTACAGCCACATACATCATTCTGAAATGAGCACTAAAGAACGTGTGTTCCATAAATCTTCACCAATTGATTCTAACTGTACATTCGTCTGTTGTAGGAGTTTACTGAGGAGCTGAGCAGTGCAGAATGGGGCCAAAAAAGGTGGAGGAACCTGAGAAAAAACCGCTGATTGGCCGAGTTGGAACCAATTTGAAAGTTGGTATCGTCGGGCTTCCCAACGTTGGAAAATCGACTTTCTTCAACATCCTGACGAAAAGTCAGGCTGCTGCTGAGAACTTCCCTTTCTGTACGATAGACCCAAATGAAAATAAGTATTCCCTTTTTTTCTACATTATCAATCAGTAAAATTAATGCTCTTAATTTTAGTTTAATATAGTTTCAGTTCCTATAGTTAAAAAATTTATGTTAGTACATTGTTTTATGAAGATGTTGATTCTTTTGACGGTTAGTTGTGTGTAAAAAATGCCCGTTCTTAATTGGGTGCCCAGTGTGCCTCAGATTGTAATCCATTTAGCTCCCTGGGTGTCACCATGTTGTCATATTCGTGCAGAACGGACAGTGAGATTTGATCTTAAACTATCCTCATCTTCTGGATGCCTTTGGCACGACTGGTTTCTTTATTTCTACGTGGAGGGCTGCACGATAAATGTCTGAAGTGTGGCACAGAATCTTAGGCGTCTGGAATGAATCATACGCTTGAGTTTCCCTTGGCCAATGACGCCTCTTTTACTGTGGCAATAACGCGGGAGCTATAGTCTCTGTTCACACTATCGAGTTTACTCAGCTGAAGATGGAAGAGCTGGGACTGAGCCTGGCAGTTTTTGTCTGCAGCGATCCTTGTGAGGAAGGAGAATCCCACTGTACATGAGTTCATTTGGTGAAAACCCAAAATGTAGTTGTACATTGTTTCAGCTCCCAACTTGCAGAGCTTACCAAATAATGCAGACCTTGAGCTCCCAAAAGCTTCGAGCCCTAACATCCCCAGTCCTAAGCCAAAGCCAGTCTCAAATTATAAATCTACAGATCTAAACAGGGAACAGATCCCAGTCACATCTGTTAAACAACGGGAAAATCCTGTTGTACGTAACAAATTTGAGCTGAATCCTTCAGTGGGGTGAACAGTTGACTTTCAATGTCCCGTAAAATGAATACGTTACACTCCGTAGTGTGGAATGAAGGGGTCGGGGTTGACAGTGATGGTAAAAAAGGTAGAATTTAAAGGGACGGGAATGTTTCTCTCTAAAGAGGAGGATGAGGACTGGTGGGTCCACAAGTTAATTGTGTATCCCAGCTGTTGCAGCTCTTTTCCCCTATTTATTTCTTTGCCCACTGTCTAAGTAGTCTTTATGCTGAATTGTGCTGCTCAAGATTCAGGCTTTGATTTTAACTACTAGCACGAGTTTTTCATACTACATACTCTCCAGTTTTGTTCCAAATACGTCAAGTTTTGGGGATCAGTAAAACAGAAGAGAGACGTAAAAAGTTATTAATCGCATCTTTCCTGTGAGAAATTGGATTTGCTCGTGTCAAGTCGCTGAACATGCATAAGTGAAGAGCCTTGCACAGTAAAAACGTTCAACGCTTTGCTCACTTTGCAGCTAGCTAGAGTCGTGCCTCTATTCATAATGGTGTGGTTGTTAATAGGAGAGAGTTCACTGAACCAAGTTTTCTACTTAATTTGAATGATTTCGTTAGTAAAAATCGGGTGTTAATTAAAATAGCGTGGTGGCAGTTAGTTCTCAAATGAGCTCGTTTTGTGACATTGTTTTGAAGCAAGCCTCTTTAATGAAAGAGAATATGGTTGTTCTTAACACTAATCTGTGATACTGATACCATGTCTATCGCTCAGGGAGATCATGTGACTGCATTGCATGCACTAGTCAGGAAACTAGAAGAGTCAATAGGAAATAAGGCTGCCTTTGGGGCCTTTGACAATAACTCCATACTCAGCATTATGGCATTAACTAGATTTAATGTCAATAGGAATGTAATAAGGTGGATAGTGGAGGTGTTGAACAGCAGAGAGATTCAGTCCTTACTAGTAAGTTGCTCACTGAGAGGAATGCTCTCAGGAAGGAATGCTATCTCTGTCTGTATGAAACTAGGACTCTCTTCTTCTTGGAAGATTGAATGTCGCGGGATTTTATGCCCAAGGATATGTTGATGTTGCTGTACTCATTAGGGGCAGAGTGTGCTGTCTGACCTAGCGGGGGCAGCTCTGCAGATGGCTTGCACATGGTGTAGAGGGATCAGACTGTCCATCAACCCAGCTAAAGCAGTCATATTGTCATTCGCTAGATAAAGACAACTGTCAGGACTGAGAGCACAGGATGGGCGTGATTCTGGTTCGAAAACTAACCTGGAAACCAAGAAGCCGTACAGCCCACCAATCATGTATGACCAAGAAGCCTAGAAGGGCCTGCTGGTTTTATAAGTCTGTTGTGAAACCAGTCATCTCATATGGGTCGATGGACAATAACTCCATCGCCAGTACTATGGAGAAAATGTTTGACCTTTTCTTTCGATATATATTAGTCGGGGCAGAGACTATGAAGGTGGCTTACGAGTACGAATGTTTGACTAGAGTTGTAATAGCTAAGGTGCCACAGGCTAGTAATGGGCACCTGGCTCTATTCAGGAACTTGGAAACCTTTGCAGAGCTCAACGCGATCTCTGATATTATGGTATCTAGGACTTCGGTAGGAAATACAAAGTGCAACTGGAAGGAAGCTTATGTAACAAGGAAAGTCTATATAGAGCGTCATTAGGGAGCACTGGCAAATGAACAAAAAATAAACATGTGCATGTTATGGGTATAAGCGACGCCCTTGCAGGTGATATGGTGCCCTACCATGTCCTGGCCTAGTGGCAGAGACTTGAAAGGAAGCGATTGTTGGTCTTTGATACAGGGGTCAACATCAATGAAGATTCTTGCAGGAAATATCTTAGGATGCTAGACATGGACCAGTAGGGCCTTAGGACTGGCTCAATAGGACTTCAAGCTGTGGTGAACAACCCAAATAACTGCCAGCTAGAGTTTTTTTTTTAAACCTGCTCTTTACTGGATTATTTTACACTTAATTGGTGTCCTGATAATCTCTAGACTGTTGACTCTTACTCGGTAAACTGAAGCACAAGACCAGGATATCGCAGTATTTTTAATTGTAATTTTTATCTCTTGAATGTATTGCAGCACTCTCTAACTGCCCATCTTATTTTGACAGGCACGTAGGGTACCTGTTCCTGACGCAAGATGGGAATATCTGTGTGACTACTACAAACCAGCCAGGTAATTAATATTTGATTATTAGGTGACGATTTTCAACTTTGCGCTCTCAATGTGGATAGAAGCAAAGTCGTATTATTGGCTGAAATATTCAAATTCGGAAATGGAAATCGTGGGAATCTTCACGTCCTCCCCCTGCCTAACATGGTTAATGTCTGGAACAACGCAGCACTCAACTTTACTCAGCTCCGCGTGCATTCAGTGGGTTTTATCGCCTTCGTAACTAATTACATCTGTTTTTCGTACGTTTTATAGTAGTTTTGATGGTTCTAGACTTTATTTGGTTACTCCGTATCATGTCACGACTTCCATTGAGTGACCATCGTGCAGGTAGTTTATGAAACTGTCAAGCTAATTTTTTGGATACCTTAACATTACCATACTTTGGAAATTATAGGGAAAACTTTGAAAACACTGTTAGTCAAAGAAGCGACAATTCAGTGGGACGACCGAAATGTGCCAAAAAATCGTGTTTTTTAATGTTTTTGGAGTTTCCTGAGTAAATAGATTACTAAATTTGATCATCCCTGCTTAGGATTGGAAGTTGATTTGAGTTATCGTTAGTTCAAAACCCAATGTTTTCTTCCTTCAAAACTTCCATAATATAAATGTAATTTCGTTGTACGGATAGTTGCAAATTTAGTTTATGGTCTCTGAATCCCTTACTCATGAGCATCAAAGTACCTCAAATCGCCATACGTCAATTACTGTTTGACTCGATGTGCCGTAATTGTCGTGCACTTACATATTTTCTTCACATTTTCAGCAAAGTTCCAGCATTTTTAAACGTTGTGGACATCGCTGGGCTTGTAAAAGGTGCCTCCGAAGGACAGGGGCTAGGCAACGCTTTCCTTTCTCACATAAAAGCTTGCGACTCTCTTTTCCATATGTGTCGTGAGTATTTAAATATTTATCATTTCCTACGATTTTCAATTCAACAAAAGTTACTTTATGTTCTTCGAGCAGAAAAAATTCTCAAAATCAAGTTGAGAGATGCATTTAAGTACCTTGTAAGGGGAGATATTGAAATGACGAGATGAGATGTTTTATTCTCATATAAGCGGAATAAAAAGGACAGATTGTCTCTCATGATATTAAATACAGGATATGTACTATACGTAAACGTATATACTTGAAACACTTTTTTATTTATGAAATATGTAAGATATTAATGAATTAGTGACCAGCGTTGTGAACTCGGCTGTGCTTGTTTGTTCTATGGGAACTTATCACCCGTTAATTGTAATGGAATAGTGATATGACGTTCCCCGCTTCACTTCGTTAGTGTAGCCTGGTCCTTGACTACTTGTGCATACAGCCCCAGACTGAGGTAGAGGTGTTGCCAGCGGTGTGGCAGTATACTATTCAAATCTTTGTAGCTGAATACACTTAGAAAGTTATGTGTCCAGACTAATATGCCATCCTAAAACCTGTGGGAACAGAGTTAGGAACAGTAAAAGCAGCTCTGCGATTAATTGGACTCCTTGGTTCCAATTTGGATTGGATCTTTGTTGAAGAACCTCCTGCGTTGGTATTTGTACTTTTCAACCTCTTTAGCGCCCTTTATATTTACAATAGCAAGCAGTGTAACTAGCGAGTCAATGAGACTTCTACATTTTATGCTGTATCGTAGTTATGTAGTTCCTTTCGACAGTGTTCAAAACCTTTTTTAATGGGTTTAGTCCAGTAACAGCGTCGGAAAAAAGGAATCGACAGAGAAAGCTAAGAGTAGGTTTTAAAAAATCTTGTATATTGTACCGTTTCCCAATTGTTCGTATCTGATAAAAACTGACTTAACTCTGAAAGACAATAACGACATACAACTAACACGTGAACTGTCTAAACTTTATGAACAATTACTTTAAAACTAATGTCTGGAATTACAATAAAAATTTGTTGTATTTTCAGTCCTCTTTCTATTAATCGAATGTCCTTGAGCACACAAATCATTCACTTTTCGATAACCGGACCGACAACTTTCAAGACGGAAATCCCGACACGACACCATCTTTTCCCGTTGTTACTTGCGTCCCTGCAACATCCGTCCGTCGTCCTTCCCTAGCAACATCATCACAACTTCTGTTGCTTGGATTCGACACAACAATATAGAATCCAAGGTTTCGACCACCAAAAAAAGGAACAAAAAAGGCAAAAAAAGGACAAAATTTCTCTTTTTACATGTACCAAAATTACTCATTTTTCCTTAAAATTGTGTGTCACTGCCTCGCAATGAACGGGAATTTCTATTTATGTAGTATATATCACGTATATACGATATATAATGCTAATGGTGTTGATTCTAGTTGGAAAGACGGACAGTTGAATTAGTTTTATTCTTTGCATACAATAAATAGTAGTTCAACGATAACCAATGTATTTCATGCACCCTTCAAGAGATTTATTTATTAAAACATATTTATTTGCGACTATCTAGTCAGTATTTTGTTTTTATTGAAAAACCTATGAGTACTTCAGCAGGCTAATTTTCAATTAAGCAAATGTTGCAGTTTGACAGGAAAAGTTTCATGCAAACGAAAGAAACAATAATAATTGGACTTTGGTGATGTTGCAATCTTTGGAAAAAACAGATAATAGAAGATGCAAATAAATTGATTGTTGACGCAGGTATTTCCGAAGCAGTAACAAAAGAAACCGTTGCAATTGTACATGAAGACGTGTCGTTTTGCTAACAGGCAGTGAGGAAAAGTTGGAGAACGTGTATTTCCATAAATTAGTGAAAGGGAAAAATGGGATTTACGGTATTCAAACACATTTTTTTTAGGTCGTGAAAACATTAAATTTTGCTGCCTTCTTAAAGACCTATCGTGCCTGAAAAAACACGCAGTCAAATTTTCAGCACCTCTTGTCTTACGAAACAGAATTGACCAAAACAGCTAAGCCAAGGTATGCAACGTTTTTAAAAGCTCCCACAAAAAGTGCATTCAGCTTAGCAAGGCTACCACCAACATCAGATGCAGCAATGTTCCAATCGTGGCTGGGACAAGACAAGAATCCACTACAATGGGGCTAGAGGAAAGGTTCTTCCAGTTTGCTTTGGATGTAAATAGGAGCATGTATCTGTCTTAAATAGTATGCCAGAAATGGAAGTCGACGAAGGTGATGCTGAACAGTTTTTATGCAGAAGACTAGTGGAAGATAATTTGAAAGTTAAATCAAAATTGTATCCCCCCCCCCCCACCACCAATCAAACATGCCCATACTCTTATTTTAGCGTCTACAAAACATTCGGTGCAAATGTTCAATCAAAATCTAGTTCAGACACACAGAACATTATCGTAAATGGTATTTTTTGGTCTCGGAATGTAATTTCGGAAGAAAACTATCTCCTTCAATTTTTTTCAGTCAATTACATTAGTTTCCTTCCTACTACCTAAGGCTAAGAAAACCCCGGGTAAAAAGAGCTGGTCATAACAATTTCGATTGAACTGAAAATTATCAAAATGAACTAAAAAGAAGGTTTTTTTATTTACTCTGGAAAAACGTCTCTGACGACTTTCAACGTGCTCGCAGGGTTTTCAACTAATCAGTACCAGTATGTCGTTCCTCTAGTAATGCCCCAAGAATACTGAAGGTAGCGTACCTGTTTGGTGAGTCTATCTCAGCAGCCAGAGGAGACGGACTCACCAAACAGGTACGTTAACTTTGGTAATTTACTTGGCGGAACTAACCCAATTACTTTACTCCCTAGAATATTCCGTTGAACGGAGACCATAAGTGCCAAAGATCGTGCTTTCACGTTTATGAAATGCCCACTGTAAATTCCGAGCTGACTTTGATGGACCTGGCTAGCAATACCTACAACCTCTTAAAACCACGGTATAAGTCAAGGTACATCAGAAAATGAAGTTTGCTCATCAAAAGATCATTTTTCAAATTTTTACAAAAACGGCTCGAAAGATTTTAAAAGTTCGCGCATTTTGGTACTTGCAGGCGTTTCTATACATTTTGTTCTTTGTAAATGTTTACCTAGAAATGCGTTGATCGAAGATACAGCAGATCGTCGAATTTAGAGGAGAGAAAGATCAAACGTAGGAATAATACGAAAAAAAACTCTGTATATAATATCACATTGCTGTACTTTTGAGTATAATTAATTTGGCTGATTTTTGGCAAACGGTAGCTCACTTTGTGTTGAACTTGGGGGGAAAACCTTTCCCATGAAAGTTGTCTGTAATTTTTTATTCTTTCAAATGTATAAGGAGCTGTTTTTAGCCAGGATGAAATAAGAAGGAGTTAAAACCGAAAAACTGAATAAAGTGCCAACATTTCGAAGGTTTTTGACCACAGAAAGTTGCGCCAAGGGAGCAGGAGGTCGAAAACTTGTATTCTATCATCTCTCTTTTTTTTAAATCTTCTGCCGCGTATCTTTCCCTGTCTAAACAACCCCGTTACTGGGATATTAATATAGGTCTAACGAAATGCAGTGACAAATGTTTATTTTATAGCTCTTTCAAACTAATGTACCTGTAGAAATATCATTATTACATTACATTACATTAATATTCTGTACTTATTAATAACAGGCGCCTTTGATGACGACGATGTCACTCACGTTGAGGGCGAAGTTGACCCAATCAGAGACCTGGAAATCATCGCAGAGGAACTTCGGTTAAAGGACCAAGAAATGTTGATGTCAAATATCGAAAAATTAGAGCGAACGGTTGGACGAGGAGGAGACAAGAAACTGAAACCTGAATTCGTTAGTGCTTTACTTTCACTCGTGTATTACTTTTAAGATAGATTTAGTAGGAAGGGAAGCAGTGTAATCCGCCTTTGTCACTTTCAGAACCCTCAACATGTAAAACTTTATAACGTGCACACACGTATAAACGAGTGTTTTGTTAACGACTTTATGACCTCAGATACCACATGATTTCAAATAAATTGATATTCTTATTCAGATAAAAATAACATTGTTTACTGTTGCCAAACTGCAACTTTTCAACTTTTTTTTAGTTCAGACTAACTAATAAGTAAATAGTTAAGTTGTGTCTCGGCTGAAAAACAAGTTTTGTAGTTGTTTTTTTTCAGATCTCGGTTGGTTGGCTCAAACTATTTTGATTAAATTCGTTATGAATGTACTGAGCTCGAGAAAGGGTATGAAAAATAAGCTCAACCATACTTTTTCTACTCAGACAACAAATAGATTTATATTAAAAATTGGACAGAACAGCAATTAAACAAATTATTAGAAATTAGCTTAGACGGTGGCAAAGAGTTAGACGAAAAGAGAAGTTGACAGAAGAAATGTGTGTGCGTGATCGAGGATCCCTCTCCCCCTGTGACAGATGGCACACCAGGATTTCTGAGAAGTAGAAGAGTAAATAGAGCTGGGGATATCCGTTTGGTTTCTATTGCCAGTGAAGCTGGAAGATTAAAATTAAGGTCAGAAGTTCACAAGTTGAGGGTGATGATAGCGGCAATTGTTACGGTGAGTACTTACTTATCTAATATGAGAAAAGAGTATTAAAAATTTCGGTGAATTTTGTTCATACCCTTATTTTGGCGTCCCATGATGACGTGCGGGCGAGATATTAAGTTTGAGCTGATTTGGTTCGGTGGTTTTCTCTAAAAATCGTATACAGACACACGTACACACACACACATACACACAGACCATTTTCCCAAATAGTGTTTTTCGGACTCAGGAGGGTCTGAAACGTAAAGATCTGAAGAAAACTCAAAATTTTTTTTTCAGCCGATTACATAACTTTCCTTTCTACTTCGTAGAGCAAGGAAAGTAAAAATAGGTAGGCGAGGTATACAAAAACTTGGGATGCTGATGACCGAGTTTAAACAACTATGGGAATATGATTCATCGAACCAAACGTCAGAGTGGAGAGTGTGCGGCGACTAATTGCGAGATTATTAGAGGGTCAACCGAAATAACAAATTTAATGATAATACTTGCCCACCGATTCATTTCAATCGATGTACAACAATAATATTAGTTGTCTAAAAGGACAGATATGAATAACCCAACGATAATACAAAATTGTCATTAATAGGTAAATTATGAGAGTAGGGAAATAAATTATCGAGCCTTTCGATTTTAGGGCACATTTTTGCCCATGAATTTCGCAATTCTGAGACGAAAAAATCGGGTTGGTTGTCCAATATGCTACCTGCGCGGGAGTAGTTTAATAATGGTCATGAAATAATCACGTTACCTCAGAAATTCCAGAATTCAAACTTTATATCGTTTGTTTACTAACATTTTTGTAGTATTTCTTCTATGATTTCGAAAATGTTGACACGACCCACTTCAGATTCAGTCGGATCAGAGAGTTTTGTTTCCAAAGATTCTATTTGTTTCAGTTACATTGCCCTGATAATAATCTCCTATAAAGGAGACAATGAACATAAACTTGAAAAATAGTTCGTCAATTCGATGTTCATTTGCTTCCGTTGTAGACCTTGATGAAGCTACTGAAATATATCAGAAATATTTATCCAAACTGTTTAATAGGAATGAACCTAGACAATTCTTCGTTGAGTACCATCCACCATCAGAACCTCTCACCACTGTTACTCATTTTTACACTTTCTTAATGTTGAGCTCCCTCAAATGACAAATCAATCAGGCTGAGTTATGAATGATGGCTGGTTCCGTGACGATCTGAGAAATTTGTTGGGGGAGGGTCTGCTCGACTGAAACGGTTTTATGTGAATACATCTGTTTTCTCTTCGAAATTTAGTCTGTTCTTTGAAGTTATGTCATCTCTACTTAGTTCTGAGCGCAAATTTGACCAATATGAAGTCACCCGTGTCTACTTGAGTGCTTGAAACAACCAAAAGCTGATAGGCATTTAAAGTGTGTTGATATTTACTTTCAGGATGCCCTTCAGAAGTTTAAAACCGTTTTAGTCGATGAAAAACATCACCTGAGATTCGGCGACTGGAGTGCAGTTGAAGTAAGTTCCCTGAGTGTACTCAATTTTATTGCATCTACCTATCTTTCAGTTAATACGAATTTGGTGTACTGTAACTCAACGTTCTACGTAGAAATTAGTAGCGCTTAAGGTTCCCGAATTTATTGGGTTGCCTTTCTTACATCATGACCTTCATTTACTAATCTTTCATGAGTAAATGAAAGATATTGCAAGCTCATTATTTGTCCAGATGCTTTTAATCAAAAGCTCTGCCCTTGACCTCACCTGAAGACAACCCCCTGGATACATGCTACTTAGAGGCTGAGGCTAAAATTCGAAAACATGGAATATGGTTTTGCAAACTTGATGTTGCTCTTCAGACCCTCAGACGGTTCATGTTAAATTAGCGTTCAAGTAACGTTCACTAGCGTTCGGGAAAACGTTAGTTGGCGAAAAGATTTTTATTTTTCTGCACCAGACAGTTTTGATTGTTTTTTTGGTTTTTTTTTGCCAATTTGGTCCAACTGCTCTCTCACAATTTCAGAGGCTCTTTTATATCTTTTTTCTTCTACACGCGCTCATTTTCATGGCAGGCGCACACTATGCTCTTGAATCCCCTTAGAGGTTGCATGTTATAACTTCAGAGTGGGAATGTTCTCATTGGTTAAACTTATTCTTCTACTACATTTTTATTACAGACACAATAATAAGTTTCTGGAGAACAAAAGTGAAAGAAGTAGTTACTGGCTCAATGTTGTTCCCCAAGTACGCACTGGATGTAGATCGTACTAATAATGACACCAATCCTCACCTTTGAGGCTAAGGATCAAGAAAGTTCTGCTTTCAAATATACAAAAGATGGCATAGTATAATCAACGAAGGTTTCCTGGTGAAAATCGACCCCTAATTTTAATGGTATGACTTCTTTTACCTCCCAGGAACGCGATATACGCAAGGAATTTGTTTACAAAACTGACTTGTCCAGTTTGGCACAAAAATACTGGATGCACAGGGCCCCTAGCTAAGTAAAGGCCACTTGATGATAAACAAATAGCTCAAACGTTGTCAAGAGTATTTACACAATATCTTTGTATTCAAGCAGAGTTGAAAGAGCCAGAATGCTCCTGAACCAAGAAAGAAGTTAAATGTGGTTAGTGCACATTACAAAATCACCCCTGGTCCCAGAGAGTAATTAAGAGGCATGTACAACAAACGCTTGCAAAGATACGGTTGGTAGCACATATGAAGAGCCAAAGCTCTTAATTAACGTGAGTGTTTCCTCCTAAGCTCTTCTGAATTGATTCCAGACTAAGGACTCTTTAATGAAGCAGGAGTGGCCACTTGTAAATTGTAACACACTCAATGTCCGTATGAGGAAGATGGGAGTGCGGACAATGGAATGGGCTAAGTTTTGCACGATGAAGGCACATAAGTCAATCTGTAGGTTTGTGTGGTAATTGATCCCGTTGGAAAAATAGGGATTGGAACCTTCAACACATTGAAGAACTTACACCCTTGTAACTGAGCTAGTCCTGGCTCCCACTCACTCGAGATCTGCTAGTCCAGAAAAAGTGCATGTTAGTCTCAATGAAGTGGCACCATACCTTTCAAATGTGAATCGGAATTACAATGATTATTTCCTGTTAGTTTTTAAAGGATGTACGTTCTGTTGTTTACTATTATTTTTTTGGTAATTTCAGATCGAGTTCCTGAATAAATATTTATTCATTACGACGAAGCCCGCTTTGTATTTAGTCAATTTATCTGAAAAGGACTACATTCGAAAGAAAAATAAGTGGTAACCTCATTTGTTATTTTTTAAAAGATCTGTTGTAATTTCCGTACAATAGACAGTTTATAAATAGTTGTAAGGAACTAGGTGATATATGTTAGTGATTGATCAATTAAATTCTACATTGACTGAAAAATGCGCCATAACGTTTATAAGAACGGGCTATTGAAAGCGTATTGCAGTGATTAAATATTCAAAGTATTTCTGACAGTAAGGGTGGCAAGATGAGTAACTAGCACTTGATCCATGCCACAGCGAGGTAGATTTTTACCTTACTCGGTTCCTCATGGGACATGGAGCATTTAAAGCGCAAGTCTGAACTGCCTGCCAAGGAAGGAAAGAGGAAGGAGCTTGTCGATCCTGGGCCAGTATCTCACACAAATGAGGATGTGGAGGGAAAACAGCTCCTGAACCTCCCAAATCGTGGTACGTTACAAGATTCTCGTGAAGATGAAGGGGACAAAAAAGAAGAGCTGCTATCACTCCCTCCTACGTCCCTAAATAAATCAACAGTTAGCAAGATTCTTTTTGGTCCAGTTACACCTGTTTCAATATCTCCTCTCAAATAAATAGTGTAGGTATTATAAAAAGTAGGTGGAGCGTACGACTGTACTTGCTCGAGTACTAATAAATCGCCAGATTGCTAAACAGAAGGTACTTGAGTGCCTAAGCTGTCTACCAAGCATCGTGGATAGGGCTACGAAGACTTGTTTGTGGATTTTGAAAACAGAAGAGGAAGCGAAACAGGAAGCACTTGAGGAAGTTGAGAAAGCTGCCGCCTCCAGACGTTGAAAGGGTGCAGAAAAATACGTGAGGAGGTTACTGGAAAAGAAAGAACAAACTGGTTGTGCAATGGAATGTAGTTGCGTGAGAATAGACATGAATCACACCTTGATTTCTTGAGTGGCCTGGCCTAGTAACCAGTACGAGGAGAGGAGCCTCGCCCTGAGGACTAGTATTACACAAATCTAATTAGGTTTGACACTGTCGAGCTGTACGAGGCCTGCTCCAACCAAAACTGAGTATCCGATTTGACTTAACAGGGAGGCAACTTTTTCGACCCAGTTAAAGAATATAAACGTGTGCAACGTTAATCTTGAAGACGCCAATGTTCTGAGGTATATATTTTTTTTAGGCTTCCAAAGATCAAAGAGTGGGTGGACAAACACGACCCTGGAGCCCTCCTCATCCCGTTCTCTGGAGCTTTTGAGAACAAAGTAGCTGAAATGGAATCACCGGAAAAAGAAAAATTTCTAGAAGATAACAAAATTACCAGGTGACAAAAACAATATACGAGCACATCACTAATTTGTTATGCATTGCTGTGAACTGTCTACTTGACAAAGAGCTGGCAAAAGCCGGAGGTAGATGTGTTAACTCTCAAAGCATCTGGAGCAAAGCATAACCTAACTTTCCTCAACCCCATCGCCATTCATCCATTTTTATCATCTTCATTGAATTACCATCGCCCAGTGAAAAAAGTTACTCTAAGAAATTACGATAGTTTCCTTGATTTTCTGTGGTGCCCGTAATTATTTCATAATCGATATTAAACTGCAATTATGTAGATGACTTATTGGATTTCTAACATGATTCTTTTACGAAAGCTAGTGTTCTATAAGTGAGATTTATAAGGAACGAGTTGCACTAAAATCCATGTTCGCTGAAATGTTCAACAATTTATTGCGCTGCTCTCATCATATTCCTGTGGACGATTTTTTTGTTGTTACAATGTCGGTTTTTCTAGCTGTCCATAATGTGTGGAGATCCGCTGACTCAGGCAAAAATTACAGCGATCACGGATTATGAACCTTTGTCTTCCCCACTAGACTACGATCGCTAGGGTACCTACAATGGTAGTCAGACGGTACAACTAGTCTAATGCCCACCCATCTAGGGCAACAAGTTTCCATTCAGTTGAGAGGTGTATGAGGAAGTTTGACGCTGAGTGGGGGGACATTGAGTGGCTGTCCACTATGCATTCAACAGCCGAGTCAATGGGGAACTGGCCAGTGATCACTTGGATGGAGTGCTGTAAAGAGGTCGCCATGTCTGGCTCGTGCGGAAGGTCCCTTGCCGCCCTCTAGGCTTCTGTATCTAGAGCTATGATGTCACTGAGGAACGCCTTCGAGAGGAGGGTTTCCACCAAACCTTCGATGCTACTGGCTCAGCCAGTCACACTGCGCCACAGCTAAAACCTGCTATATTGTGGGGTTCTACTCGTAAGTTCCTTTATTTTTTATTTTCGCTAACGCCCTGTTGAAAAAAGGCTCTCAGGGGGTTGGGACCTATCGTCCTATATTCTCTCTCTAGGGCTCACACAAAAATAAAAGCTTCTTCAAACAGGAAAAAATAAATTTAATACGAACTTACGAACTGTTAACGATCGAATAAATTTAATGACAGTGTTGTAATCATATGATTTCGCGCCTCCAGATCCAATGGAATGCTCAGAATTCAAAGAAATTGTCAGCCTGTTCTATTTTCCTGTGTGGAAAGGGTCGAGATGGCTATTCGCTATCTGCTTCAGAGACGGCTTCTCCAGCGTCTAGCCTGCGACCACTTCCTGCATTTTTGCGACGCTCGAGGTGGCGCTTCCCACTCCCTCGCCTTTCCTGCAAGTTCATAAGCCGAGTTCTGACTCCACAATATATTCGCTTTTACTTAGGAACCTGTAACCTGTAATGCTTACCTCAATGGGTTCTCAGAGCTCTCCTTTGTCGTTTGGTTTTTTGTTTTTGTTAGCCCCTTCTCATAGTGACATCTCAAGTTGCAAGGTGCCACACCTTCCTCTCAACCACCTACTCGAATTTAATCTATAAAAGGTTGACTATTGACTGATTGCATTTTAATTGTCTTCACAGCGCCCTAGACAAGATAATAGTGCAAGGCTACAAAACCCTCCAACTGCAATATTTCTTCACTTCTGGCCCAGACGAAGTAAAAGCCTGGACAATTCAGGTAATTCAGCCACTAATACACCTTCCCATAGACGTAATTCTTTGATGTTCTGAGAGATCTTATTTTCTAATCCCTCCTGCTATTTTCCATTGCTATGAAGCATCACGTTCCCATCCGAGAATTTATGGTCACCCTATGCGTTTATTAGTGCTCAATGAGTGCTTGTGTCATGTCAACAATTCACAACATTATTCCCTTGTGATGGGGGGGACTAGGCCTGTTGGGATGTGTTCAAAACCTTCTTCTAGACTGTAGTGAACCCACATTGCCTGCAGCATTAAAATTGAATTTTAGGCAGGGCAGGGTGAGAGCTACAGGATGATTACCTGTGACACCTGACGTCTTCGTGCCCCTATATCAAATATTGGCATCTCATGGCCAAGTAGCGTGGCATTGTGATAAGCAGAAAATGCTGTGGAGAACCTGTCAATTCTGAAATCACTACTTTCCCACGAGTAGCAGCTCGTGGACATAGCCCATGTTAAAACCCTGCAAATTATTACACAGCGGTTTATTATTCGGATAATCAGCTTGACCTAGCATTAATGCTCCGAGACCCATCCTGTTCGATTCAGCATTGAAAAATATCATAATGAAACCCAAAAAAAGGTCGAAAAGAACTGAATTGCAATATTAAAATAAACAAAAAAAACGAAAGTATCTAGAAAAAACTGAATTTTAATATGAAAACATGCACGCTAAATACTAATATCAAAATTTAACCAAAAATCTATGAAAAAAACCAAAATGAGAATGAAACGAAAGAAATTGAATCGTATTAAAACCAAAACGTCGAGGAAATTGGAACGGGGGCACTCGCAGCGAAAGGGGAGTTGAGTGGCGAGCGGGAGGCGGAGTCGTTGGGAGGGAAGCGAGCCTCGAACGCGCGGTTGCTTTTTTAAGGAGACGGGCGGGGCGGGAGGGAGTTCGAACAACGAAACGCTGTAGCTCCCACGTTGTACTGCGTTTCGTTAATTTTTTTAACCGTT
Source organism: Pachypeltis micranthus (assembly GCA_020466155.1). Classification (NCBI taxonomy): domain Eukaryota; kingdom Metazoa; phylum Arthropoda; class Insecta; order Hemiptera; family Miridae; genus Pachypeltis; species Pachypeltis micranthus. The sequence continues at coordinate 51,556,196 of CM035769.1, forward strand.
TTTTGCCCATTACAACCACGGGCTTCGTCCGATCGGATTGCCAAGATGGCGGGCACAACTAGATACCAAATCGGATTTTTGGGCGAAAGAACGAATTTTTTAGACCACGTTAAAGGCACAAAACGGCCCGGACGGCGGATGGGGGACGGCGGACGGACATTGCAAATTTGGAATCTCCATGTCTTGAAACGTAAAGTATCAAATTTTGAGGGGGGGTTGTAAAAAATTTTTCGTGACCGAAAACATAGGGTTATTATTCAGAATGAATAATAAACCAAAAAACGAGTAAGTAAAATCAAATATCAAACGTGATGTGCATTTCTCATTCGTTTATTAGCAAGAAAATTTGCCTCTGGGTGTTAATTACATTTTAAGAAAGTAAATGTAGTAAAGATCGCCTGATATAGTTAGTGTAGTTAAATGGGATCGATGATGATAAGACTTGGAGTCATCATGGGAGTCATCATGGCCCATTATCTTCGACAGGAACGGCCTCGTTCGTGTTCCAACTAGCCAACTACTTGATGATGTGTTATCAAGGCTTTGTCTATTTGCATATTGTTATGTGGAAAATCCGCGAAGTTCTCAGGTGTGCTGTGGGTGGTAGAAGAGGCATCAAGAAATGCAGGGTTTGGCAGAAGGACCTTCTGTCTCCATTATTGTTCAATCTTGTGATTGATATTGTGCTGGATCAACCGCCAATGAAGTAGGGTTTGATCTAGCCACAGGTTCGTATTGTACTTGAGGTGTGTGGCATGACTTTGATATTATTCTGGACAAGTTGCTTGTGTCTAGGTGATATACCTTGAGAAATAAGAAGTGTTCCCTGCACAGGAGAGTAAAAGGGGTGGAGCAAAATGCGGTGCAATAATATTAGAATAGAGTTGACGTGATGAGGATAAAAGTTCGTTAATTCCCCCGATATTTCTGAAATTGTTGTGAATTGAGGCGTCAGGGTTTCGACATTAGAGACTCAATTGGTTTTGATCAGCAGTTCGAAAAGAGCACAGGCAGAGATGAGATAAAACCAGAATGAAAAACCAGTAATTTGGAGCAGGCACAGAAGTACAGTCTGTACTCAACAACACAAAAGAGTGCTGCTGGGTAATGGAGTTTTATGATGAATTATTAAAAAGGAGAACTGTTTATGACTGATGAATCTCTTCGTTTTTCGTAGAAAGGGACTAAAGCTCCTCAGGCAGCGGGAAAAATTCACACGGATTTCGAAAAAGGTTTCATTATGGCAGAAGTGATGAAATTCGACGATTTCAAAGAAGAAGGCTCTGAATCGGCTGTCAAGGTAACACACCTCTTTTCAAGAATTTGTACGAAATCTAATCACAACACCCTTGTTTATTGTGAATCACATTTGCGAATTTAACCAATAAATATTTTCAATTACAGGCGGCTGGAAAATACAGGCAACAAGGGAGAAACTACGTAGTGGACGATGGGGACATCATCCTCTTTAAATTCAACGCGGGTGCAGGACTGAAGGAGCAAAAGAAGAAGTAAAACTCAGTCCCGTCAACACGTTTTCTCCGCCTGTTTCCACCTTTTTTCGAATATTCGATTTTTATTTTGAATTAAAACTTGATGAGGAGGTCGTTGTTACTGTTTTCACCACCTCCCAGTTCCCACCTTGTGCTTATTAATATAAGACCAGTGAATAGCCATTGAGCGAGGAACTGTGAATGAAAGATGGATCTGTCCTCGATGCGCCGGTGTAAAGATTTGAGACTATAGTACAGGAAAACGTAGTAACTGTATGCGTAATGTTTCTGTTGAAACAAAATCTATTGCCTGTTACCATATTGAGGTGAGATGGTTTTGGTTTATTATTCATTCTGAATAATAACCCTATGTTTTCGGTCACGAACAATTTTTTACAACCCCCCCTCAAAATTTGATACTTTACGTTTCAAGACATGGAGATTCCAAATTTGCAATGTCCGTCCGGGCCGTTTTGTGCCTTTAACGTGGTCTAAAAAATTCGTTCATTCGCCCAAAAATCCGATTTGGTATCTAGTTGTGCCCGCCATCTTGGCAATCCGATCGGACAATGCCCGTGGTTGTAATGGGCAAAAAACGGTTAAAAAAATTAACGAAACGCAGTACAACGCGGGAGCTACAGCGTTTTGTCGTTTGAACTCCCTCAATTACAGACGGCTGGAAAAAGGTTTCATTATGGAAGTATTTAAAAAGCAACCGCGCTCGAGGCTCGCTTGCCTCCCAACAACTCCGCTCGCCGCTCAACTCCCCTTTCGCTTCGAGCGCCCCCGTTCCAATTTCCCCGACGTTTTGGTTTTATACGATTCAATTTTTTTAGATTCTTTCGTTTCATTCTCATTTTGGTTTTTTTCATAAATTTTTGGTTAAATTTTGATATTAGTATTTAGCGTGCATGTTTTCATATTAAAATTCAGTTTTTTCTAGATACTTTCGTTTTTTTTGTTTATTTTAATATTACGATTCAGTTCTTTTCGACCTTTTTTGGGTTTCATTATGATATTTTTTGATGCTGAATCGAACAGGATGGGTCTCGGAGCATTAATGCTAGGTCAAGCTGATTATCCGAATAATAAACTGTTGTGTAATAATTTGCAGGGTTTTTTTCTTTCTGTTACATCAGTGGATGAAACATTAGATCAAACTTTCAACGTAATCCTATCAGGAGCCAGGCTCATCACCAAATTTCAGCTAAAGCTGGGTAACTGACCTGCTCTAATTCATGAAATGCTCAGGTTATGATGTAGAACAGTGAAGAGTTTTGAATGGGGGAGTAGTGGGGAGGCTGTTGTTGGGAAGGCAATGTGGGAGAAGGTCGGCATTCAGAGGGAGAATCTCTCTCTACAATCTTTTCCCCCATACAAACATGTCCATCCTATGAGCATTGAGTTAAAAATGTATACTGATAATTCAAGAAATACGCCAAGTCTTTCCTACAAGGTCAATTTACTGATGATTTGGATGTAACTATTAATATGCAGCAGCAGTTGTACGAAAAAATTGTACTCATTCAATAAATACTTCTGGCATCCCTGGGTTTTCAACTGGTGGAAGAAAGTGTCTGGACTGTGACATTCGAGGCTTCATTTCGAATTATCAAAGCCTCATCTACTAGTGGTATCCCCCTGCCGTTATCGACCAGCATTCGAATAGTGATTACTGAAATTTATAATTAAACTGTCCTCACTTCGCCAATTATACTAAGTGGCACGGTCTGGACACAGCATCTCAGGCAGAAACCGTCATTCACATCATCAAAACGATTTTGCTGAGCCAATGTGGGAAATTCAACTTACGAGTTTCTCTCGAAAACTGGCCAAGGGAGCTTGAGCTGAAAGTTCCTATAGCGTGTGAGCTTTCAGCTCCAGGAGCCGACGAATGAGCTGTTCCAGGAGCAGGCACGCGAGCTGCTCCAATGAGTCGCTCCCGTTCTGTTCCATTCCTCGGAACCATTTCGCTATCGTCCAGCGGTGGTCGCCCTGTGAGAGCGCTAGTGTTCAAAAAATCGATGATGGCCTTTTAACACAGTCGGATTTGTGTTGTGGTGCAGAAGTGCTGATAATTCTAGTCGACCCTTTAAATTATTAACCGACCCTTCTAATTATTTTATCATGACGCTTCTCAGTAATCGTAAGCTCCGAGTGTTTAGTCAATTTAGTTAAAGATCTCTTCCCTTCAAACGGATTTCGGGACTACCAGCAATTTAAATGAATTTATAAATTTGAACCGTGAGAACGATGTCAAAACAGAACGGAAAACATGTCTGTGTTATGTGCAACAACGAATTGGAGTCCAAAGAGGCCCTGCAGGATCATTTTAGGTTCGTGTGTCTATTAAGCTTTTACGTTGTATGATTTTCTCTTCAGTACAAAGTTGTTTGCTGCATTGTTATTGTTGATTTTCATGGCGATGCTGTGTACAAAAATAACATGTCAATGAATATTTAAGTTCAGGTGTGCATTAGGTAAGGTTTGGGAAGCGAGGTTTTCAGTTTACAGAAGGTTGGAGAATTTAGACATGTTTCAATCACTTAAAAGAAGCGCAATGAATCAAGGAAGTAAATATTTATAAATGTCCGTGAGTTGTGAACTCAATGATGGAGTATACCACCACTTAGATACAAACGGTTATAAGTACCTAATGAGTTTCAACCTCCTTCCTACAGTGCGATGTACTTGCTAACGTCTAAAATGTACCGCTGTATTCTATACTCACCCGGGAAAGAATAATTGTATGACGAGATAAGGAGAGATAAGAGTAGGACAGTTTGATAACAAAACAGTAGTTCCAATAAACAAAAACAATGGAAACCGTTCACTACTTACCCCCACCCCTTATTAAGCAATTTTTCGTGGATCTTCAAAACCAGACCTTAAACATGTTTCGAAAGTTGTAAGTTTGTTAACGTTCCTGTGGAAATGTGTGTAAAAGCATTGTGGTGCGAAGCTCTACTCAACTTTCCTTAGTCCCTTTCATATGAACTTGTAAAATATCTTGTAGCACTTAAAGTTCAGGACTTTGTTGGGCTCCAGCTACTTATGCCACGACTTACATTGCAAATCCAATATTTTTGCAGTTGTCCGCTTGTGTAGTTATTAGAGAAAAACACTTCGAAAAGGCGTCGGGGAAGGGGCGGGGAGAGGAGGTCGTGTAGCTCAGGGGGAAACCCCCTAGAGATAAATGGAACGTGTTGGATGGTCTGTCAATTGTGGAATTTAAGTCTTTTTTGTGTAGGGTGGTCTGTAAATCCGTCAGTTGGTTGTTTTCGTTTGTGTAGTGTTTTGAGTGGTGTGAATATGGTGTCGCATTTTGTGTTGATTTGTTCATTTATGATCTGTCCATTGAAGTTTTTTCGTCCACGTTCCATTTATCTCTAGGGGGTTTCCCCCTGAGCTACACGACCTCCTCTCCCCGCCCCTTCCCCGACGCTCCATCACCCCTTTCACCTTTCTCTTTGTATATAAAGACCACGACCAACTGACTGACTCCAGTACTGACTTAACGGCCAGACGATGATGTCTTTACATCGAAAGCGCTTGCCCACAGTAACTCACAAGCCAGAGGAGACGGACTCACCTAACAGGTACGTTAACTTTAGTAATTTGCCTACTGGCGGATATAACCCAATTTCTTTAATACTTCGAAAAGGGTTAGTAAAAAAAATATAAGAATTCCTGAGTTTGCTCTTAGTTACCGTATGACCATTATTAATCCGCACACGATAGGTAGTTTATTTGATTACTATCCTAATTGTGTTGAGAATACTAGTATCATATTAGAGAAAAAAATTAACGGTAAAAAATTGCACCAAAATCACTTTTCGTCTTACTGTGCTGCTCTCGTAATTTTACTCACAGATCAAAATTTTATAGTAAGGTTAGATCACATGGAAATGCCCCTTCTATAAAAGGAATCAAAATCGTTAGAGCCATTTTTGGGGAAAACAATGTTTGGTGTTTTGATCACTATGAGAACTCAGGCACTTCCGTATGACTTTGGCGTCCTGGTTCTGGGTTATCTTCCCAGGAGCATGCCCATGCTACCAGGCGCGACCACGGGTTGTGGATAGTGGAACGGCCACGGCATTGTCCCCGGGGGCATGTCTGCGGCCAGCTGTGAATAAGGTCAGCATGCTGACTGAATAAGCAGCCGCGAACAATGGGCAAAACCCAAGAAATCGCAGAAGAGATCCTGAACAAAGGACTCAAGGGCAAGCGCATCTACATTTTCTCAGACAGCCAGGCTGCCTTAAAGGCCATCGCAGCCTATAGTTTTAGGTCTAAGCTGGCATGGGAATGCCTCCATGCGCTCAAGCAGCTCGGCGCCCGTAACAGGCTCTCCCTCATTTGGGTGCCGGCTCACAGGGGGCATGAGGGCAATGAAAAGGCTGACCGCCTCGCAAAAAAGGGGTACAGAATCCCTACCCATCGGGCCTGAACCACACGTGGGTCTGATGAAAAGACACCTGAACCGTCTGGTTGCTCGATGGGAGATACAGGAAAATGGCGCCCATTGGCATCGCCAGCCACAACTAAGACAGGCGAAAAGGCGATGCTGACACTCTCTAGACAAGATCTGAGAGTACTGATAAGCTTCCTCACCGGGCACTGCCCACTCAGATACCACCTCAGCAAAATCGGCATCTCAGAGGCAGTGGAGTGCAGACTGTGTGGCGAGGAGGATGAGACGGCAGAGCATATCCTATGTGAATGCCCTGCCTTGGGAGCAAACCGCTTAGAATACTTCGGTCAGGGGACCACTGAACCCCAAACTGTAGCGGACGCTGCGGTGAAGGACATACTCGGCTTCCTAAGGGGGGCGGGTATGTACGACGCCTTCTACTAAGAAAGGGCCAGCGTCACAATAGGCCCATATGCGGCCGCAGTGACAAAGGGACTTGTCCCACACGCCCACGGGTCAGAAAAAAAAAATGACTTTGGCGTTGTTGGCCAAGCTGCAAATATTTGTTATGTGGTTGAATTTGAGTGGGATAATATCTGCCTACATTTCACGAATGTTTGGTTTTTGCAGAAAACACGCCAATAAAGAAATCGACTTGAAAGGAAGGCCTCTGGGACCGAGTGGAGAACTACAAGAGGCGAACGTGAGGAGTAAAGGCTACATCAAAGGAACTGGCTCACAAATCAACTCGCACGTCGTTTGCGACGTTTGTGGCGAGGAATTCAATTGCAACACTAAAGCCATTCAACATAAGTTCAAAAAACACCCTTTCAACAACGCCAAGCACTACTGCCCACAATGCGGGATGCAATTTCCATTAAAGGTGAGTTGAATATTGCGCATCCTCATTTTACTGACTGAATACATCCAACTCGATGAGTCTGTATAAAATTGAATTTGGTGGCCGAAGTTGAGTTGCATTTACTTATCTTAGAGTTGCAGTCTCAGTTTTGTTTTACACATTTGTGTTAGAAATATTTATATCCTCTGGTGGGATTGTGAGGTGTTGTTTTGATTAGTTGGTAGAGTATACAAATCGCTGAATGCGCGCAGGGCGAAAGAAAGGTGGGGTGAAACAATGAATATGGACCAGCCGCTTGATAATGCTACGACTGCATGTATCGATATGCGTCACTGGCGCAGTTGGCGGGGAAGAGACTCGGAGACTGCAATGAACTCGGAGAAAGAGTAAGAGCGATAACAGAATGAAAAAGAACAATCACCATAGTTAAGGGGGTTGTTTGACCCTTGACCCTTCCACCTTATTCCCTGTTCCCTCTGCCTTCCTGTATTCCTCTGTTCATTAATGGTTCTCGTGCCGGCAGTTCACGCTTTACCTTTACCACCCTTCAAGTTTGTGTGTTTCTATTTTTACTTTCCGCTACCCGAAGGGAAGGAAAGTATAGTAATCGGCCCAAAAAAAAAATTTGAGTTTTCTTCAGATCTTTACGTTTCAGACCCTACTGAGTCTAAAAAACCTAATTTCGTCGCGTGGTCCGTGTGTATGTGTGTGTGTGTGTGTGTGTGTGTCTGTAGTTCGATTTGCGGGAGAACGGCTGATCCGATTGAGCTGGTTCTTTTTTTTGTTTTGTTCGTTATTTTTGTAGACACCAAAATAAGGTTATGGACGATTTCGGCCGATGGGAAGGGGGGGGGACGAAAATGTACCAAAAACTAGGGTTTTTCGCATTTTTCTCGAAAACGGCTCTAACGATTTTGATTAAACTTTCAAATTATCTTCTCCTAATCAATACCTAACTTTTCTTCTCTATACATATCTCCATGAAAATACGGTGAACGGAGATAATGACCTATGAAGCAAAAATAGGTTTTTTAAGCTTTTTGGCAAAATGACTTCAACGATTATCATCAAACTCTCAGGATATTTTCGAATAGTTAATACCTACATATTGTTCTCAATAAATGTTCCTCTGAAAGTCCATTGAGCAGAGATAAAAATCAAAATGTATCAACAATAACGTTTTTTCGAACGTTTCCGAAAGTTCCAGGGTAATTTTTTCACCAGATGTGATAAATCCTAATGAAGTGTCTTTTAGTCACCCATACCAACATTTTGTTCTCCATAACTATTTCTGTATATATATGTTGCACGGAGATATAAGCCACGTTAACTCAGAAAAGGAGATTTGTCGAATATTAATTTATCGGTATTCGTATTTTCTCAAAAACGGCTCCAACGATTTCGATAAAACTTTCGGAGTGCTCTCAGCTAACTAGTCCCTACATTTTGTTCCGTATAAATGTTCCTGTAAAAATGCGTTGAACGAAGATATAGCGCCCGCATGTGTAGGTGGTGTTCGAACTTAAAGGGGTGGCGGAAAGTAGTGTGTTGCTACGCACCAGATATTTTCTACGTTTGAATCATGTGAAAGTCTTCTGTCCTGCTCTATATTTACTCTTCCTAACTTTATATTCATAAATCATGAGTTCTCAAAGACCTACGACTAACTTTTTCCATCGTTTGAGTACGTCTGGTAGTATGTCTCTGGTTGAATGGTGTATGGGTGAAGGTCTGGTCGCCTCAGGTTATGTTTGCGAGTGTGGTGTGAGAATGAGGTTAGTCCCCAGGACTGGTGTGATTGATGGGTGTGAATGGAGATGCCGTCTTAATGGCCATAATTTGAGGCAGTCAGTGCGGAAAGGGTCGTGGTTTGAAAGAAGTAAGTGCTGCAGGTGCTTCAAGTAACTAGTTTATGGCTATATAAAGCACCCGCATCCTTGATTGCTTACCAGTGTGAAATCTCTGATCCTACCGCTACCGACTGGATGATGTTTTGTCGTGAAGTATGTATGGAAGTGTGTCGTGATCAAGCGTGCATGAAGTTAGGCGACGATGGATAAGTTGTGGAGATTGACGAATCTAAATTTGGTAAGAGGAAGTTTAACAGGGGCAAATCGGTAGACGGACGCTGGGTGTTTGGTGGGGTGGAGCGTGGGTCCCAAAAGTGCTTTTTCCGGATCGTTGAAAACCGAGGGAAGGAAGTCCTCCTCGCAATCATAAAGGAATTCATTCTTCCGGGCACGACAGTGATCTCAGATTGCTGGGAGGCCTATCATTGCCTGGAGGACGAAGGTTTCCGTTACCTAACCGTGAACCACTCGTTGTTTTTCAACCAAGGCCCACAGAAATTCAATCGAGGGAACATGGGTCGCTATCAAGCGAGGGGTTCCCTCTAGATTGGTCACAAATCATTTTGATTCTTACCTCTTCGAATATATTTGGAGAAGGACGAGAGGTGACTGTGATGATCTAACGAGGGCATTTCTGAAGGATGTGATGCAGGTGTATAATGTGAACGGTGGAGGAGAGGAAGCATCTGGCAGTTCTTCGTCAGGGACTTCGTAGAACCTGTAAGTACAGTATGTCGTTATTTCTGATTTCTAACATGGCGCCAGAGCCTACGATGTCGGGCATATCGATAACCTGACCTCGGTCGTGATATATCGATATATTGCCTTATGAGAAGGAGCGGCCCGCTTATTCTTTGCTTTTACTGAAAGTTGTGTGATCCATCTGATCAAATATTTTTATTTGTTGTGCTAAACATAAACGCCAGCCACTGCCCAAAAGGCAAATAAAGTATTGTGATCGTGTCACAAAATATATGCTGCAACGCATCACACAACTTTCCTTGTCCTCTTGTGCATTCAACGATTCTCTTGACTCTAGGAACTAATCAAATCTTTTTTACATTCTGCTTATACAACGTTCTACATAACAGTAGGAGGTGCGTGTGGTTCTGGAATTTATTGTGCCACTCCTACTTGTGGCATAACTATTATTGAGAAGTCAGTTCACAAGTGATTTAAGATACTGTCTATGTGACAGTACCCATTTTGGAATAATCGGGTAAAAACTGTGAGAAGAACTGTGCTTATCTGTCTCACTGTTATAGAATAAAGAAAATGGCAGTTGTAACTAACAGAGCTGTAAATATCTTTGCAGGGTCATCGTGATAAACATCTCAAAGAACAGCATGAAACGGACATAGTCCCCAAAAACCCCTACCCGTGTTACCAGTGTGGAGCTGTATTCTACAATAAGTCCGCGCATGAATATCACAACAAATCGGCCCATCACAGGTATGCTGTTTACTTTTTCTGCGTTTTAAGCAATATTTCTTATTTAAATGGAGTGAAAGAGAAAGTCTTTCCATTCCCAACAGCTCGCCAAACCCACCCCACAGCAACAATACTGAAGAAGATCTACTTTTTAGTGGCCATACTGGCCTTTGACTTTACATACTGGTTTGTTACTTTTGACATAAACTTCAAAATGTGACTCGAAGCTGAGCAGCTTTGCACCATTGCCTGTCACCTGGCTGCCAATGGAGCTGCCAGCTAAAGGGTTCAAACGAGGCTACTTCAGAGGTGAATGAGACTATCATTCTGATTCAAGCCGAGTCAAAATACTGTAAATATTCAAAATACACTTACCAGTTCCAAGTCCTTTTAGTGTTAATAAAAGGTTTAAGTTCAATTAAGCACACGGAGAAATAGGAGAAATATCACTCTGTACTCGTAAGAAAAGTCAGTTTTCTATATGACAATACTTAACGCAAGCGATGCGAGAATAAGAATGGGGGACGAGGCGAAGCCGAGACACCATCGGGAACCGAACCACCTGAACATCTGGTAATCACCTACTAGAGTGCGTCACACATTCCACATGTGAGTCAAGTAATACATACGAAATATACCACGCACCACAGCAATGAACAAACATTCAGGGTCAATTATTCGAACGAGCAAATAGTACTACAATTCAAAAGAGCCAGCAGGATCAAAGTACTAATCACTCGGATCGACTTTTGATTGAACCGGCATCCCCTATGGTTGTCCAAATTCGGACTATGCCTCACTTTGAGGACCTTATTCCGACAGGAGCAATTGAAAGATGGAATTGCTGCTTGAAGTCTGCTTTCAAGGCACAAATGACCGAAAATAGGGTCCTACGGGTGCCATTAGCCCTCTTGGGACTGCGTTCGTACCTCATTAAAGAAATTGGCATTTCACAAGCATAGGGGCTATTTGGAGAGCCCAGGTGATTTCTTTGACGACTCTGCCAACTAGCCTGATCTGCCCACACACACTTGCCGACTGCATGATCACATCCACAACCTACGTTCTGTCTCATAACGTCATAACACTGCCGAGGCTATTTAAATTCACCCAGATATGACCCACTTTTGACAGAGCCATATTTGGTTGTCTTCCGTAACGAAAACTTTTTTAAATGTTGACCCCTGGTGGAGAACAGATTATCTTCATTGTCAGATTGCAACCACCCTTTTTGCTCCAGCATCCAGCAAGTGTTCTGCCTCCTCGTACGACTCTAGAAACCACTACTGCTTGCTCCATTGACGAGCCAGCCCCTAGGCATTAGCAGCGGTTGTAGTGTACATTTCCCTGCTCGATATCATTGATGTTGGGACGGCAGTACTGTGAGTGTGACGTCTACAACTTCTCAAATACAGCAGCAACAGCAACAAAATCTTCCTTTTCAACGGTTTACCTGTTTTTACTTTCCGCTACCCGAAGGGAAGGAAAGTATAGTAATCAGCCAAAAAATTTGGGTTTTCTTCAGATCTTTACGTTTCAGACCCTACTGAGTCTAAAAAACCTAATTTCGGCGCGTGGTCCTTGTGAGTGTGTGTGTCTGTAGTTCGATTTGCGGGAGAACGGCTGATCCGATTGAGCTGGTTCTTTTTTTGTTTTGTTCGTTATTTTTTGTAGACACCAAAATAAGGTTATGGACGATTTCGGCCGATAGGAAGGGGGGGGGGGACGAAAATGTACCGAAAACTAGGGTTTTTCGCATTTTTCTCGAAAACGGCTCTAACGATTTTGATTAAACTTTCAAATTATCTTCTAATAATTAATACCAAACTTTTCTTCTCCATACATATCTCCATGAAAATACGGTGAACGGAGATATGGGCCCCTGAAGCAAAAATAGGGTTTTCACGCTTTTTGGCAAAAAGGCTCCAGCGATTTCACCAAACTCACCGGATGTTTTCAAATAGTTAATACCTACATATTCTTTTCAATAAATGTTCCTGTGACGGTCCATTGAACAGAGATAAAAATCAAAATGTATCAACAATAACGTTTTTTCGAACATTTCCGTAAATTCCAGGGTAAATTTTTCACCAGATGTGATAAATCCTAATGGAGTGTCTTTTAGTCACCCATACCCACATTTCGTTCTCCGTAATTATTTCTCTATTCATATGCTGAACGGAGATATAAGCCAAGTTAACTCAGAAAAGGAGATTTTTCGAATATTAATTTATTGGTTTTCCAATTTTCTCAAAAACGGCTCTAACGATTTCGTTCAAACTTACGTAGTACTCTCAGCTAACTAGTTCCTACATTTTGTTCTCTATAAATGTTCCTGTAAAAATGCGTTGAACGAAGATATAGCGCCCGCCAATGTAGGTGGTGTTCGAAATTACGGGGGTGGCGGAAAGTTGTGTGTTGCTACGCACCAGATATTTCGTATTTGCTTTTTTAATCTCGCTGGTCTCTTAGTTACAAGAGAGGCGTTCGTACAAAACTGCTCCACATCCAAAATATAAAGTGTCCATGCACAGCTCGAAGTTTAACTGCCAGTTGGGCAACTCAAATAAGATTTGAGGTATTTTTGCCTACCAAAGCCTGGAAAGAATCCACACATTCGGTAGTCCACCAGAAATCAACACACTTCTCTTTTTAGCAGTCTAACAGTTTTGCATGATGTGGGACAAGCGCTCTAGGAAGGCCAGTAAATACTCCACGTGTTTGAAGGTCATGGGGTGTAGACATTTTTTAACTTTTTATATTGATTCTTGTTTGAAATCTTTTGAGAGCGCAGGTTTGGGTTCTACCCACTGCGCCAAATTGTAAAACACCAGCTTGTTATTGTTAAAAAGTAATTGGACGAGTGTTAGCTCACGAATCCTTTTATTTTGATATTGTTGGTTGCGCGTCTTAGGCGTGAACTACCAATACAATAAATGAGTGGAAACCTTGGCCTACCAGTGGGCCACATCCATCGAATGTGTGCTGAGTTGTTGTGTGTGTACCCTTTTAGCAATGAGGTGAGTTGATTGGCCAGATTCATCACAGTTCCATCTCTTACATAATTTGAAGACGATTCAGGGCTATTGGCTTGCCAGTTGGATCTGTGGGCCAAAATAATAAGGGCCTTTGTGATCAAATCTGGGATGGGAAGAGAGTAGTAAAGTAGAGCTCTAATCCACGTGGCAACTATTTTCGAGTATGGTTGGCTATGTGAACTGATTCGGAACTGTTACAATTATAAAATGAAGTCACTCCTTTTCCATGCCCATTCTGACCAGCCATTCTGATCGTATTACCCACAAGGGTAGACAAGTCAAAGAAAAAGGATAAATTGCCCCAAGAACCAAGTTTGCCAAATAGTTCACCCTGAAAAGGAATACAGGGGAAAAAACATAATTAAAGGAATGTGGAAAACGTGATAGACTCACCCTACTTTTCCTGACCAGCTTTAAAAGGCGCCAATGCTGTACTAAAGCCACAGCTGAAGGGATGGAGAGGTTTTTGAATATGTCCAGACACAGGAACCGGAAAACTCCGTAAAAGTTATAGTTATTGTAGAAAATATAGACCAGTCGAAAACGTTCCAAATCGACACGATAAAATAGGCAGTGAACATGCAGGGCATAGATAGGAGATAGAGACGAATGATGGTAAAAAGGAGGAGTTATAGTTATTGTAGAAAATATAGACCAGTCGAAAACGTTCCAAATCGACACGATAAAATAGGCAGTGAACATGCAGGGCATAGATAGGAGATAGAGACGAATGATGGTAAAAAGGAGGAGGGGCGGCGATCCTTCTCAGACCCCACCGCCTCTTCCAAATTGAACAGGAACAAAGAGCTGGTCATTTTGCTACTTTGAGTTTTACAGACCTTGTGAGCCTTTTTTTAAAAATATTTCGAATGGCGTGGTAGGCTATGCGACCATTAGGTTCTGTTTTGACTGAGTTGCTTAACTGGGTTTAGTAACTGAAAGCTGTGGTATGATTGTATCAGTAACATAAACGTTATAATAACAGAGTTAACTGCTAGGCGTTGGGAATGTGAGTTGTTTACTTTTTGGTTTCGCTCAATAAATTGGCTAATCACAGCTCTTCAAATGTCAAAAGACCGCTAGTAACTTTGTAAGGGTCTAAAAGCCGCCATTTAAAAACGCTTGTTATCCACTTCGCTACAAATGTTGAGTAATTGTTTCACGCTTTACGAATCACCAAATTATCTCCAAACTTGTTTTTCTTATTTTCAGAGTGGTGACCCTGTATAAACAAATTGAAACGCCTCCTCCGTCGAAAAAAATTCGTTACAACAACGCTGGGGAGCCGCAAAGCGTCTATTACTGTCACCTCTGTGGAATCGAGTACATCGTCAAATTTAATTTGCAGAAACATTTGGAAAGACAGCACTCGATCCAAGAACGAGCTGCCATTCCTCCCGACCTTTTCAAGTGCAACACTTGCGACGCTTTGTTTTATAATCAGAAGGCGTACACTAACCACAACATTTACCATCGCCCTGATGATTTGTACGTGACGAGCGAGGAACAGAGGTATGTGGGGCGCCGGTTTACGTTTGTTCTTTGTGTAGAAATTATGTCCTGTGTGTGTTGTATTCGTTTCAGTGTAAATACAATTCTAAAGCGTTTGTGTGTGAGCATAATGACGTGAGACCAATTATATCAAATCACCTCTTGTGACCCAGCGCCACAAATACAAGACAGGAATGAGTTTTATCCCAAGATCTGTGCTCATCTTAGGAGAAAGTGGCTCAAGCTAGACCACTCTACGAGCCAGATCCTTAAGAGACACAGAGACTTCTATACGTGGCTTCGCTTCTTTCCTCTCATACACTCTCAGTCTTGCACTTTTTGCGCCTCTAGGGCTGAGGGTTAAAGAAACCACGTGCTGCTCCACTGTAGCAAGAGTGAGTGGCAGATATTGGAGTAGCAGCCAAACGTTCTAGCTTTGACTGCTAGTAAGCGAATGCATAATTGTTTTGCCCAGTTTGCGCTTTAGAAGCTTGCTGCCCAAGTAAATACTTATTGATCTAACAAGAAGATTATTGATAGTTATTGATCTATTAAGAACCCCTCCCAGATAGTATGGATTCCATAGGGGTACATCTCCTTATGTTAACAGATGGGCAACAGCCCGGAAACTGGCTAAATGACCACCATTCTTCCACAGGTCTAGGTTGATGAGTGGATACTGAGCGAGTGACTGGGCTCTTGCATGCCAGTGAAATCACGATCTTCATGACGTCTGTTTGGTCTTATGCGTGTTAGGTACAGTCATTTTGATAAGAAAGTAGACCTGTGCGTGTTAAGATGACCAATTTTCAGTTCTACGTCGATTACAACACAACAAATAACACTTTTCATGTTGTATCAGTTATGAGGACAACATGCCTGGGACGTCGGGCATGAATTTCGTAACAGACAGAAGGAGAAGTGTTAAGCAGACTGTGCCCTTTATAGATGAGTTGTACCTCATGTAATTCACATAACCCCTGAGCAAAGTCAGGTGTCCCTCTCACCTGTGTTCTTCCCCATCATCCACCAAGTTAAAACACGCACTCCTAAGTAGCTACTGTAGTGGTGTGTAAATGGTGTACTAGAAGTGTACCATGTACTGAAGGAAGCTCCTTCCGGGCATAATGGAAGATGATCTCTCAATTCCTCTGCTTGTCTATTACTTTTCATAAAGATCAGTTTGTTCTATCATTTTCGCAGGTTGCAAACTGTAACGAGGGTCGATCAGGATTTTGATATCCGCCGAGTGCTGCCACCTACAGAAAAATATATCCCCAAGTTCCGAAGGCGACGGACCAGCGCGTACCACGCTGCTAAACTTGTTAGTAACCAGTTTGCCCAACTAATTATTTCGCTTTGTTTATGTTTTCGTGGAATGACGCCGTGTCGTTTTTTTTTTGTGTAAATAGATCAAAATATTTGAAGTCATTTCAAGTTTTCTATCATCAATCATCGAACATTTCGACAAAAATCAATTTGGAAACAGTTTTTTCTGCATGAATCCCACCCCATATTAAGCTACTATTTTCACAAAAATTGCGTTGGCAGTTCAATATCGAGAACCAACTTAGTAAGGTCTTGTATTCGACCACCTTCGTTTCATTGTAGAACCTTTTCCTTAAACACTGGTATGTCCAGTTGTTTTGTACTATGGTGTCTGGGCCCAATATACTTAATCAGACAAGAACTCACTTATTTCACCTCTATCAAAGAACTAAATTACTCTTCTTGAGGAGAAAATAAGGAAATAATACTCCTTTTGAATTTAATTTAATCAAGAGACATGAAATAAATTGATCAAATTCCTTTCAATATTTAATCAAAGTATCTAATTCGCTCGGATCGTTATGAAAGACAATATCGGGGCAAGGGGTTAATAAACAGGGGCTTGCTAAAACCTCTGGCTGGCAAGGGAGAGGCTCGATTAATATGTTGCAGGGCGCGTGAAAAATCAGAACGAGAATAAGCAGCTCAAAGCCTCGCAAATTAATTTCTCACCCTTCCCGCGCTTTTCCGTGCATGGCCGAGAGCACCAAGGAAGGAGAGATACTGAATCGAAAACCCCTAATTACTGCCTGATAACAGATTTACTTGTCTCTGGTAATAAATTATTTAAGAGGGTTTTAACCATAGCGTTCCAAATTGTTGAAGGCTGCCAAGAAAAGAGACGACGAAGAAGAAGAATTGTCTCCTCCCCCTGAATCTGACTCCGAGGAAGACGAAGGGGAAAACGAAACAAAAAAAGCGAAACAAGACAACGGAGTCACAACGTGAACCAAGGAGTTTTTTACTGTTATTCTAGTCAGCCTCGTTGCCACCTTCAAGAATATTTGAGCCTGTCGTTTCTATAAGCTAGTTGTAGCCCAAAGCATTTATCAGCTTCCTTTTCTTTTTTTATTTATTTATTAATTTTTGATGAGTAGTTGGAGATGATGTGTTGCGGGCTCTACATTTTGAACACCGAAGGATCGTAGAGTCAGTCATTCGCAATTCTCTTGTCTCCTAATATTACCCTTTAACGCCTAGCCTTCGTTAATTATTGTTCCTTTCGATACTCTAGTTTTATAATTTTCATTCGCACTGTTGAAGTAGTTTGACTGCAGCATCTGTCAAGAAATAAAGACTTAGGGCCCGCACAACACAAAGGGGTGCTGTGTTGTGGACCAAGGGGGCCAAATCTTGGTGAGTTTGGGAGGCAACAACGGTTGTAGTAAAACTAGGAGATAACCAAACACAATTTATTTTTTAATCTCATTCATACTCTCGATAGCAAACTCTGTAGGAGCACATCCCTTCAAACACGCCTGGTCCATTGCCTCACATTACTCCCTCCTTCGTACGGACTAGATGGTAAAGAGAACAAGGAGTTTCAGTGGTCTGCGGGAAGTGAGACGGCTTTCAGGAACTAACAAAAAAACTTTAACAGAGACCCCAGTTCAAGGACATCGTCCCTTCTTTATTGATGTGGATGCAAGCGGGAAGGCTATAGGTGCAGTACTTTACCAGAAATAAGGGGGCTTGGAAATGTTATCGCTTTTTACAGTAGTTTGGGACGGTCAGAACACGATTACAGTCACCTGGGGAGAACTGCTAGCCCTAAAATGTGCATTGCACAACTCCCACAACTATAGGGCTGGAAAGTGGTGTTTCAGTTCCTGCTAGGACGGATTATGCGTCCTTGTAATGACTGAAGGCCTTCATACAACCTGACAGCTAACTCAGTGGCTCAACTTGAAAGTGGAATATCGCCCATGACCATGGAAATGCGAATGGACTTTCTCGAAGGCCTTGTCTTCTCCAGGGATGTCAGTATTGTTCTTCGCAGGAAGAAAAGGAAGTGGAAGCCGAAATATTGTGGGCAGAGGATCAAGCTCTTGATAAAGGGCTCAGTATGGTACATGTATGTGTTGCTGTCGATGTGAAGGCATAGTTCTGTGGAACAGTCTGGAAATCGTAGATAGTGCGCTCGTCTAGAAGTGTGAAAATGATTCAGGGTTACAGAAAGTTTGGCAAATCATAGTTCCTCAGCAATGTCCTCAGAAAACACTCGCACTCGTTCAATTTCAGTTCTTCCTCTACGAAGTTGTTCTGACATCGATTGTAGGAATACTAGGAGATAATGGAAGGCAATTTATTTCTGGAATAATGCCTAAAGCATCTAACTCTGTGACCAACGAACACTACGCTACAAACACACTTGGTCCATTGCCTTGCAGTATGCTAGGTTGCACAGTACCCAACTTATTTTGTGTTGTATGGGAGGGGGGGGGGCATTCTTGTGAACACATTTTTTAATGAGTGGCAGAGAACGAAGTAAGGGGCACGACTTATTACTTGGAAATGAGGCCCTTTGTGTTGCGCCAGGCCCCAAGTGCTTAATTCTGTGACAGCTTTGAACATATTTGTGTTTTAATTTAGGAAGTCAGTCCTTTGTATCCCTAAAGCGCCTATTGTTGGTTGGGCTAAAGGTGTCTAGGAAGGATGAAGTTTCCCTTTAACATAACTCGAGTTGGTATTTGTACTTCAGACTAATAAAACAAACAGCAAACCTCATGAACTACTTTGTAACTGTGTTAGGAATGTCTGGAAATCATCTATGAGCCCACCGGTTCTTTATATTGCAGCCCCTTCCAAGCCTTGCCTGGCACCATTTCATTTGACTGCAGCTTGAACGGCAGGTGGGTAGCAGAACGTAGTGCAGTTAGAATGCCTTTTGGCGTCTCCTATCTCCTCACACACTGGGAATTCCATCTTATGTATCTCGACCACCTGATAGTGGCTTGAACTGTGATCTCTTCGCCTACTTATTCCAGCGAGACGCTCAATCTCTCCTCATCCGCTCACCTTTAAGTACAACCTGATAGATCTGAAACAGCCACTCAATGTGCAACTGCTCCTGCGCCTACTGCTAACCTAAATTATATAATTACTGAATAAATTCTCCCTGGGCAGTGGCAGAGAACCATTGGTAGATGTACATCTTGTTGTGGAACAGCCTCTAGAGAAAATAGTCCCCCAGACAGGAAAAGTGAACGAATGTGAGAAAATTCTCTGCACCATTTGACTTTTTTTGGAATGGCCTCAGGGGCATCCTCCAGATAATGAACATCGGCTGTGAGATACCAGGTTTGAGCTGGTTATTTCAATTCTCGGTTGGCGGCTATCAACATGTACGTTGCTGTGTTTTTGTCTTCACTGCTGGCAGTAGGGCTCTGCTTCAATGCCAATGACAGGTGTGCTCAGAGCCCAGGAAAGTGGCTATTCGCATGTCTGTTTTATTCATAGCGACCATGCTGCTTCCTCCAACAGGATTCTTGCGATCCATGCTCTTGTGTCGGTCAATAATGCAGTTCATAATGAGAAGGTCCTTCGTGCACAATCGGTTTTTGTAATTCTCTAAAACTTGCAGTGTTGTACATCCTGAAGTTATGGAACGTGAAACTGTGGCTCGAAAAGGACGAACTTGTACTTGTAGACCTTGATTACACACTATGAATATGAGGTCCTTCTACTCCAGTGTTTCCAGAATGAACTCATCCAGTTTGTTACCACGTGAGATAAGTAGACCTCTAAGAGAAGCTTCTGTGTGCCACCAGTAGTGCAACTAAAGTGCTGTAAGTCTGAGAGTTTTACAATTCGTATATTAAGGGGATCCGAGTTTTAAAAAAATCTTAGGTGGGAGTTGCAAAAAGGTTGGCACAAATAAGGCGAGTCTTCAAAGAATCAGACAAAACGAGGGATGTGTTCGTGTCATTTAAGAGAAGCCGGAGCCAGCCGTCGATTCAAATGATGCCTCTGAGTATGAACAATGCTCCCTGAAAAGCACCCCTGGGGCGTGGTGATTGAGCGCATTGAGACGTGAGGCTGTGGATAGTACCAGCGGACTCTCAATGCTTGACCCAGCATTCTCCACTTCTGTAGGGTGAGGCGACAGGTACTGGCGATACAGCTGGGCAAACTGGCCAAGGCTACTGCCATTGTTCGTCGTGAAGCACTCCACCAGCATTTCGTGTAGCCTAAAAGGTACAAGATGAGGTATATTCCCAAACCGTAGCTACACCATAGAATTCGTATTGTAAATATTCACTTTGTCGCACAACGTTCTAATCGACGCTACCATGACTTGAGACAAATCCAAGACAACGTCATCAAAATTATAATTTTGTTTTCTTAACCAAAAAGGTCATTAGTTTTAATTTGTTACTGTAAATGCCATAATTGATGTAAATTTCTAGTTTTAAGAGCCAAGATTTTTGTTATTGAGACGTCAACCGAATAACTTCGACCAAAAACTATTTAAATACTCGCTGAACTAGTCTCGAATCAAATAGCAGTCAATTACAATAGTTACATTTAATTATAATGTTATTGCGAGGAGTATTCTAGTGTGTAAACTACCAACGTTTGTGACATAATATTGTGCGAGCAATGAACCAAAAGTGGTACTACGTTTCATGGACTGTTTTAAGTTGTGATTTATGGATCGAGAGGACGATGGTGTGCTCTGCAGTTTTCATTAAGTTATGTTACATCGATTTAAGCAACACGACACATCATTGTTGATCACGGTTATTCTCGGTTAACTCTCTATATTACTTTGACAACACAGAAATGAATTTCATCACATTAGGTAGCCATACACGAGCAGATATCTGCGACAGATATCGCGTTTTTAAACGATATCTGTGGGAAAGATCTGTGCGTTAGTGGGCGTTAAAAAATGATGAAAGATGTGAAAATCGACCAGAGATATCTGCGAGAGTTCAAATCTGGCAGATGGTAGTCGGGCGTCCCCCTTAACCTGCAGACTTCTCGGAAGCGATGTCTGTGGTTCAAAGAACTGTTCGATTGGATCGGGCAGAGTCCCTTAACGTTATTATGATGTTCTGTTGTCCACGAGTGTTTTCCCCTGTTTTCACATGAGTATTTCAAAACTCGTAAGCAAACATTCGTAGGAAACTACAATTTTCGTAACTACAAAAAACGATCTCCCCACAACCTAATAAATTCGTAAATACATTATTACTTGTTGGCACCTACCCCCAGTGGCATACTTACCCAGAATTGGGGGGGGGGGGATAGTATTTTCAAATTTAGTTGTGGTTTTTTATGTACACAAAACCAAATTAATTGAATTACGGGAGCCGGAGATATGAGCTAGCAAAATGTTCACAATCCCATGGGTTGTTCTCCCTAAGGTGCTTCAACAACTTCATGTGCCCGAACTTTCTCCTTTCTGAAACCTATGGCTTCTCCCAAACTTGTTTTTTTTTTTTTTGGCTAAGCCGTTTTATGGGCAATAAAAAAAATACCCGCCGCAAAAACCACTAATTTACGCTTTTTTTTACTATGGACAGTCACTAACTCCATGGCATGAACTTACGGAATGTGTGACCGATCTGGAAAAAATTTCGGTTTCGACCGATAACTCGAGTCTGCCAGACGAACGTCGGTGACAGACCTGAATCTGTCAGATTTCATCCCACGAACGAACAGATGACATCGGGCACTGGTCAGGTGACAGATCTCGGGCATGGAAGATCGGCCGATAAGTTTTTCGTGTTAAGTGGCAACGACCAATCTCATACAGCTATATCTGTCAGATGAGATCGGGCGACCAAATCTGCCGCAGATATCTGCTCGTGTATGGCTGGCTATTCAGTTGAGCTCAAGTCAAGTTAACCTTTTAACGCAATTAACCTTAACCACAGGCATCAGACTGTCATCTTCATTTACTGAAATCTCAGTTTGGGTGCTTTTAACATAATGAACTGTGGAGTAGGAAGAAGAGAAGTTTAGAAATCGGCTGAAAAAAAAACTACTCTTTCGATCTTGTCGTTTTAAAGCCCTTCACGTTTTAGGCGTGAAAACACCTTTTGAAAGAACGATCTGCCCAAATATTGTGGTTGAATAAACGACGACCCTTCTATTTGTCTGAACTCGCTCCTCACTATCTTTGTTTTGCCCCCTCCCCCCCTGCCTGAGAGCACACGGGTCACTGTGGCACTGCGGCCACACATGGGCCTATTGTAATGACGTCCCTTGCTTAATAGAAGACGTTGTGCATTACAGGCACCAAGTATGTCGTCACATGCCTTGCTTTGGTGTTCAATGGACTCCCTGGAGAAATGTGTGAAGCACCTAGCTGCTAAAGCGGGGTAGTCGCATAGGATGTGCTGTGTCATTTTGATCTCCTCTGCAGAATCTGCACTTACTACCTCTGAAATGCCCATCCTGTTAGGTGATTCCTAAATGAGTAGTGTCCAGTGAGGAAGCTAGTAAGAACTCTTAGGTCCTGCCTGGAAAGTGTAAGCATTGTCTTTGCCCTTGAACAGGAAGGCCTTTTCGCCTTTCTTAGTCGTGGCTGGCCATGCCAATGGGTGTGGTTTTTGCTGTATCTCCCATGGGGCTTTTCATTGCTCCTATATGGAGCTCAGGCCCGATAGGTAAGGATTCTGTGCCCCTTTTCATTGCCCTCGTGTCCTCTATGACCCGACATCCAAATAAGGAGACTCCTATTACAGGCACTGAGTCGTTTGGACGCATGAAGACATTCCCGCGTCAGCCAGGATAGGCCGTGATTTCCTTTAAGGCTGCCTCACTGTCAGAGGTGGACCGAATTTCTGCCTAATATATCGTGGCATAGTCTCCCAGCGGCTTGGCGAGCACCACAGAGCTGTGGTTGCCTTGTAAAGCGCACATCTCACATCAACTAGAGTCTCTAATGAGGCCTAATTCTTGGGGCTTCAGGGATACTTGGTATGTTGCGGCCTAAGTCCTTCCAGCAGCTGCTCTGACAGCCTTACTGTATGTGCTGCTGGCCTCCTGTTGAGGAGCTTCCTCGTCAAAGACCTGAAATTTCCCAGCTCCTCGTTTCACCAGCGAGCCTCACCATTGGACTTGTGAGTACAGGGTGGGTAGTTGTTTTCATAGGAGCGAATAGTCACCCCTTGCAGAGTGTCCTAGTAACCCCTGAAAATTTCCCCGATAATTACAAAGTCCTTCTTTAGAAAATAACGTTGACGGCCTCATGAAACATGTAAGCCCTGATTACACAATAATGGCCTTGGCATAAAAAGGAGCAATGTAATAAGTTCTGAAACCTTACACAGCACCAGTTTTATGTTCAACATTGAGCTACGTTCTACCAAATTCGTACGGACAGAATGACAAACAGATTTGGTTAGTCGTTAAAACTGTGGAAAGTTGCGCGATGCGTCACACCTGATATTTATAATTGATCTCTCGTTCATAAGTGAACATTGCTTGGCAACTCTATGACACACTGGCTGAGGCGCGTTGTGTTGCAAAAATCAGCTTAGGTGAACAGGTATGTCCACGTACGAAGTGCGTCAATCTCCAAAAATGTTGGCATCGTGTTTGTTTTTGTGGGGATCTATTAATCACAACCTGTTTAACAAGTCGAAGCTACAGTTACCTTCATCGGGTTATTAACCTCGCTACAAACGTACTAGTTGGAGGTGGTAACTCTCACCTATAAATCAACACAGGACTAACGCTTGGTTACACAAAGTTACATTCGTTGCTTACATTTTTGTTTTCTACGTAATCGACTATGTACAAATGTAGTCTGTTATATATTATTGTTTCCTTTCTAGTCATTATTTGTATAGTTGTATGTTTGTAAAGTGACGAAATTTTCTGTGAGTTGTCATTAAACCAACTAGCCGCCTCTGTGTTTGCAAACTATTTGTGCCATTAAAAAGAAGAAATATACGAGTTATTATTTGGAAACGTTGGACAAATAGCTTGTGCATGCGCTCCTGTACGTATGTCAAGCCTCCTTAATCAGCAGTCAATTAAATAATAGCCGACTTCACTCGTAAGCTACTGCTTTCGGCAGCAGTTTGACAGAGTGATGAATTGATGCCACACTTCCCGTCTTCTCACCAGTAAATAGCTGCTACTTTTTTTCAGCTGATTATGTCGGCAAAAGTGATTCTTCCATATTCCAGGGATTGCAAGTTAGTTGTCCCCAATGACACCATGTGTGGACACGAACAATCGTTGACGACAACCTTGATCTTTGAGCCATGGGGGGGTTCCTGTTCTTAGCGATCCCATGAACTTACGCCTGCGTATTAAGAACCAACCCAGAACTGTTTAGCACATTCATAAGGTTGGTGCTCACGCCCTTCTACGACGGCAGCTCTTCTATCTGGTCTACTTCACCTTCATAAGAACCTTGAAGTGTGCTGCCCAGCAATTGGAAGGTTCAGGAGCAGTCATTCCAACAACTGCAAGCTCTATCTTCTGATAGCCGAGTAGTGCCAGGGCAAATTGAGAAATGCACCTCCAGTTGTTACCAGAATTCAACACAGTGCGGGCAAATGCCTCTGGTGTGAACTGGCTGACTGTACAGCCTTCTCAGTGAGGAACTGGAAATTCTTCTCACTTTGTACAAAGTTCTGGAATCAAGCTGCCTGGTCTACAGCTACTTCTGGGCGGTCCATTAATCTTGGCACAGCCCTCATTTTCTTCTAGTGGGCGTACTCTGGTTGCCCCTTGCTCTATCTGCTCAGCTGCCAGAAATTGGACTGCGCTAACACCCGCTACTCCAACACTGCCTCCTGAGAAACAGCAAGCAATGCTGAGGGCGCATCTCCTCTGCATTACTATCATTCACTTCCTATAGGAGCCATTGCTCAATGTATCAGCCCACACCTCCGCCACATACGAGAGGATGTACTCGTAGTGAACAATGCTCATAAGCACCCGCCTGCTGTTGTTCTGTGGCAGCTTCTTTTGCTGCTTGCCAAATGTGTATCTGCTATCACGCCCAACTATCAAACTGCTTCTCTTGTTTGGTGCTCTTTGGTAAGAGGGTCTTCATTCTTTGCGGCATCACCAGGACTAACTCTGTCTTCTATAGAGTAAAGGTTAACCCATGAGCTCCCATCCACTCACTCATCTTCTCTGAACCAGTATTGGGTGTAGTTGTCTGAGTGTGATGCTTCATTTTGAATCACCAGACTATAGCCACTACGATTGAGTCACAGAAAATTAACTATCGCAAAAAGGCCGCCCAGATAACTGATACTCGCTGTCCTGTTTCTAGTGATCACTATGCAACTGGGGTATTGTACTTGTTTTTTGCCAAGAAGCTAAAATACGGCAAGACTGTTCTTTGTAGGGCGGTGTCAGAAGCTCGTGGAGTGGAGGCATTGACCATGACCTGGCATGGTGTGTGGTGCAAGAAAAGTGCTGCGGAGATGCGTCGGCTGTGTGTGTCAGCAGGCGTTCTCCGCAGCATGACCACCTGCTAGTGTCTTGGGTCGTATCTACACTGGTGGTCGTTCTATCATGGAACATCCTCTTATCCTTCCCCGTCACAATTCTTCTATCCCTAGAGCCAGCATAGGGTAGTCAGGGCGCCATCCCCATTTCCTAGCTATGGGAAAATATGTCTGCGCCTGTAGTTCGATTTATGGGAGAACGGCTGAACCAATTGGGCTGGTTCTGTTTTTATTTTGTTCGTTATTTTTTGAAGACGCCAAAATAAAGTTATGGGCGATTTCGGAAGATGGGAAAGGGGGTTGGGGGGCAAAAATGTACGAAAAACTCGGGTTTTTCTCATTTTTCTCGAAAATGGCTATAACGATTTTGATTAAACTTCCAAATTATCTTCTACTAGTTAGTACCAAACTTTTCTTCTATACACATATTTCCATGAGAATACTTTGAACGAAGATATAGGCCTATGAAGTAAAAATAGGTTTATTACGCAGAATGCAGGCAAAACCGCTTCAAACATTTTCTCAAAACTTACAGGATGTTTCGAATAGTTAATGGCTCCGACTGTGCTTGTGTATCCTGAAGATCTGGGTGCTGTAAAGCTGGATAGTGTTGGGGTAGAATCATTTTTGGTAAAACTGATTCAAAAGTGTTTTGGTTGTCAAGCTCTGTCGACGTTGGTAGCTCCTGTTGGCTCTGCGACGGAGCTTGCACTTGGTCTAGAGGAGCTGCTGTCTTCCTCAGCTGGTTAGTGTGACGCTTCAGCCTATAGCCATTGTCAAGCTCAATCTGATAGTGTAATTTTCCCAATTTCTTCTTCACTTCCCCCATTTTCCATGAACGTCTGTTGTAGTATGCCACCTTGCGATTACTCTGTCACCCTTTTTGGGATTGCCTGTTTTTGGGCAGATCAAAAGTTACATGTTGTTTTGGTTTATCTACAGGAGGTCTAACTGGCATTTGATGTTCCAGTGGAGGTGCTCTGCTGGAGTTTCCCAATTTTTTAGTGGAGTTGCTCTATATCTGAACAAAATTTCCCTTTCTTTGTGCTGAATTGAATCTTGTTGTGTAATGCTCATCAATTTGTTTGTATGTATGTGTAGCCGGACTGCCAGGTGCTATGAATTTCTGGTTAATTCCTGCACTTTGGCAGCATTTTGAGAATGATTCACTGCGAAATATTGTAGCGTTGTCGGAAACCACTACATCGGGAAATCCGTGGGTACAGAATATGTCCATGAGCAATTCGATGGTTATGGCAGTTGTGGGAGCATCCTTGATTATACGAACTTCTGCCCACTTTGATCTAGAATCAACCATAACCAACAAATAATGATTAAGGAAGGGTCCAGCGTAATCCACATGAACTCGCGCGATATTTTGAGTGCCTCGTCCTCAAAATAGCTTCACCAGTGTTATCTTGTAAAAACGTTTAGAAATATCTGGTAAGTGAAATGGTGGTAGTTGAAATTGCGGAATTTCTGGAGTAGCTTCTATATATTATGATCGTTATCAAACTATGACCGTATAGACACTTCATTAGATTATCTCTAGAGATTTTTTAAGATGCTAATGAGAAACGTTTAGCTGGCAGAGGTGATTACCTTACTTGTAACAGATCCTGCCGTGCTAGAACCCATTGATCACAAATAAATTCGAGGGTAGAAGGTGTATGTTGATAATAGACAACACAAGTGACGTGGAAGAGCTGAGATCGTTAGCGAACGAGGCAAGAGAGCGTGTGATTGCCTCCCATTCACGTACAATACAGTTTTTAAGAAATCTAAAATCTAGTTGCCCCGTCGCTTCACAAAAAGTTGACAATTGGAGCTCAGAAACAGATTTTACGCGTTCAACTTTTGAAAAGTTTAGCCGGAAAACTTCCGATTTAGCCTCGGCCGCGCGATCTATACGACTTCAGGTAAACTAAAGTAGTTTTCACGTTCGCCGCTAGATCGCAACGGAAAATTGAGTCACGCTCGGATTTGAACAATCATAGCTTGGAAAATTTCCGATTCGGACATTTCCTCGCGACCTATCGGATGTTGACTGAACTAAAATAGTTGCGAGCTCTTTGCTGTTTATGATATCCTGTTCAAATATCTTTGCCAACTGACACTTTAGTTCGAATCGGAAAATTTTCAAGTTCAGGTTGTTCAAACGCCAGCTCGACTCAACTTTCCGTTGTGACTCTAGCGACGAATGTTAAAACTACTTTAGTTCATCCGGCGTCGTATAGATCGCGCGGCCGAGGCCAAATCGGACGTTTTCGGTAAACCTTTTCAGAAGTCGAGCGCGTAAAATCTGTTAAAAACTTGGGTTTTTAATTTCAAAGTCTGCTAGATTTATACCCGAATGTAAATATTGCTTCGCTAATATTTCTGTGCACCCCTGCTTCGAACTGCTTGGCAGAGAGATCATTCTCTACTCTCTCAAGGGTTAAAAACTATTTACGTCCAACTACAACACACAAAACCGGCTGAATTATCTTGCAGTTTCAGCTACCTAGTATGAGCCTCGTCATTTGTTTCTTTAACAACTTTTTAATTATCTGAGAAGATATTTGAACAGGATATCATAAACAGCGGAGAGCTCGTAACTATTTTAGTTCAATTGTTCAAATCCGAGCGCGACTCAGCTTTCCGTCGCGGCCTAGCGGCAAATGTAAAAACTACTTTAGTTTATTTGACGTCGTATAGATCGCGCAGCCGAGGCCAAATCGGACGATTTCCGCTAAAACTTCAAAAGTCGAGCGCGTAAAATCTGTTTCTGAGCTCCAATTGTCAACTTTTTGTGAATCGACGGGGCTTCGGCGACTTGTTTTTCGGTTTCGTAAAAATTGTATTGATAACGCTGGACGTGAATGAGGGGCAATCACACGCTCTCTTGCCTCGTTCGCTAACGATCTTAGCTCTTCCACGTCAGTTGTGTTGTCCATTATCAACAAACACCTTCTACCTCCGAATTTATTTATGACCAAGGGATTCTCTGGCATGGCAGGACATTACTCGATCTGATAGAAGTAAGGTCACCTCTGCCAGCTCCTTAAAAAACTTTTCTCAAATGTCATTAGAATCTTATAAAATCTCAAGTGGTAGTCCAACAAAGCGCCTATCCGATGGGTATTCAATGCTCAAAGCGATTCCCATCGATGGAAAAGGGGTGACAGAAATGTACCGAAAACCAGAGTTTTTCGCACTTTTCTCGAAAAAGGCTCTAACGATTTTGATTAAACTCATTATCTTCGACTAGTTGGTACCGCCTTTCTTCTCTACACTTATCTCCATGACACTACGGCGAACGAAGACCTAGTCCTAAAACGCAAAAATAGGTGTTTAACTATTTTAGGCAAAACGGCTTCAACGACTTCAACCAAACTCACAGAAGGTTTTTAAATAGTTAACACCTATTTATTGTTCACAATAAAAGTCCTCTAACATTGCATCGAACAGAGATAAAAATGATAATGTGTCGAAAATAATGTTTTTTCGAAACATCTTGTAATGGCCCTAGAAACTGCGTCGGATCTTATGGAGTGTCTTCTGGCAACCTATACCAACATTTTCATAACAAAATATCTGGTGCGTTGCAACACACAACTTTCCTTAGCTCTACAACAATTCACTTTGTACATGGCTAATTCTATTTAATCAATTCATTTATCACTCAGTTAATTTGAACTTGGTCAAACAACACTTCACAGCAGCAGGAAGCGGCAGCGCTTACAATTCCAAAATGTATTGTGCTGCTCGTAGTCATTCCAGGACCATTATTGAGCAATTGGTACACCGATAATTAATGGGGCTGTAAATACACATTTTTTGAAGAAGGATAGTAATTACTTTTGCAGAGTTATTGGGTAAAAACCTTCAGAACCGGTAGTAAGCGAAACGGCGGTAGTTGAAATTCAGGAATTTCTGGAGTGAGCCCCATGTATCTCATGAGCGTTTTTAAACACTCGCCTTTTAGGTATTGGACTACAATACCAATCTATTTAAACATTCTACTAACTTTCCAGTAGTTTGTAAGGAAAAACCGGCGCTAAAAAGATTTTCGTCGAAAATTTTGATAATTTATTGTGCTGCTCTCGTAATTTTCCCACAAATGGGAAGTTTATGGTATAATTGCCTTATCGAGAGCTATCAATATAACAAATTTAATTCAAAATCGTTAGAGCCGTTTTTGAAAAACGGCTAGACCATTGAGCTCTAGCAGGCTCAGATAAACTTAGTGAAATATTAGGTTCGTTGCTAGAGCTAGATCGCACAGTGTGTGTGGGACTGTGGAAAATGCATCGCACCAGATAATGTAATATTGCACAGTTCATGGAAGATGGCTAAGCTCCAAGTTGCAACATTTACAAATGGAATTACCACTTATGAGGCAAGTGCAAATAGAGTTAACGTGTATTGGATTCCTGGGCATAAGGGGTTCATTGGAAATGAGAGGGCAGACCATCTGACCTCCCCATTGTTTGATTTCTCTGTCACTAGTCAAGAGGACTGTGGGAGAACATGCCAGAAGACAGCCTGGAATGCCGCAGGAGTAAGACACTCCAAACGCTTTGTCTCAGAGCAAACAAGTGAAATAAGACACAGCCCTCTGAGGATAGAGAGGAAGGACTTAAATCAGATTGTTGGGATCATAACTGGCACTGCAGAATGAACAAACACATGTCATGGGTATAGTCGACACCCCTCAATGCAGGCGGTTTGTGATACTCCCTACCATGTCCTTGCCCAGTGCCAGAGACTTGAGAGAGAGCAACTTTTGGTCTTCGGTACCACTTCCCCCAGAATGAATACCAACGAAAACTCTTGCAGAAACTACCTGGCTTTCCTCAGGAGGGTGAGCATTGACCTGTAAGACATTAGGACTGGCACAATAGGTCATCTGGCAGTGGTGCACATCCCACTTGTGGAACAGTCAGAAGAC
Organism: Pachypeltis micranthus; assembly: GCA_020466155.1. Lineage (NCBI taxonomy): Eukaryota > Metazoa > Arthropoda > Insecta > Hemiptera > Miridae > Pachypeltis > Pachypeltis micranthus. The sequence goes on from CM035769.1 coordinate 51,586,471, forward strand.
TACTACTACCACTTACGAGAAGACGGCAACGGTGTCTGAAGTCTCTAAGTGAGTTTATGCAGTAGGAAGATGTCAAGCAACGAGAAAAAGTTAACGTACCTGTTAGGTGAGTCCGTCTCCTCTGGCTTGTGAGTTACTGTGGGCAAGCGCTTTCGATGTAAAGACATCATCGTCTGGCCGTTAAGTCAGTACTGGAGTCAGTCAGTTGGTCGTGGTCTTTATATACAAAGAGAAACGTGTAAGGGGTGATGAAGCGTCGGGGAAGGGGCGGGGAGAGGAGGTCATGTACCTCAGGGGAAACCCCTAAGGTGAATGGAACGTCTTGAATGATCTGTCAATTGTGAATTCTAAGTCTTTTTGTGTAGGGTGGTCTGTAAATCCGTCAGTTGGTTGTTTTCGTTTGTGTAGTGTTTTGAGTGGTGTGAATATGGTGTCGCATTTTGTGTTGATTTGTTCATTTATGATCTGTCCATTGAAGTTTTTTTTTTGTTTATAAATTTCCATGTTTTCTAATATGTTCAGTTTTCGTCCTTTGTATTGTTTGTGTAGTAAGGTGGTACAGTCCTGTATTTTGGTGGGCTCATGTCCAGTTGTTTTGAGGTGGTTGGCAAAGTTTGAATCGTCTTTGTTCCTACTAAGAGATTTAATGTGTTCTGAGTATCTGGTCCGTATTTTTCGTCCTGTCTGTCCTATGTATGCGTTTTTACAAGTACAAGTTATTTTATACACCCCACTTTGGTCGAGTGGGTCTGTATTTTCGGTATTTGCAGTTAGTTTGGTCCTAAGTGTGTTGTCTGTACGTAATGCGATTTGTATGACTTTCTTTCGGAGGACGTTAGTTATTCCGTATATTTCTGGTCCTGTGTACGAAAATGTGCAGCGTCTTGTTAAAGTCTGTGTATTTTCTGTTTTTGAGTCGTTTGTTTTGGAGTCATATTGTCTTAGTAATTTGTTTATTGTTTTTTTAGAGTAACCGTTATTTTCTGCGATAGTATTTATAATATCAAGTTCTTTTTTGTAATTTAAAGACCCTACGGACTCGTATCAAACACAAATACGTAATGCACTTAGAAACCATACTAACATACCAAAAGAACAACATTATAAACACATAAACATGAACCCAAAACCACCACTACTCAAAGGACAACCAAAAATTCACAAAAAGGATACACCCATCAGACCAGTCATAAACTTCACATCTGCACCAGCATATAAACTCTCAAAATATTTGACAACAATGCTAAAAAGTACCATTACATTACCAAACAGATATACGATACGCAACACAGAAGAACTCACCACTAGATTAAAAGACGTGAACCTATAACTCCAAACACTAGATTGGTATCATTTGATATAAAAAACTTATATCCTCCATACCAATAAAAGAAACCATTGACATACTACAAACCAAAGTAAGGCAAATAGACACGACAACCACTAGAAACGCCACCACCCCCACCAAATTGACACTCGGACAAAATTACTTTCAGGTAGTAAAGAAATTGCCAGTCCGCCAGTAGTAATTATTGCGTTGACGTACCTGTTAGGTGTTGTCCTTTCTGGCTGGTGAGTTACTGTGGGCAAGCTGATGTAAAGACATCATCGTCTGTTGTCAGTACTGGAGTCAGTCGGTTAGTCGTGGTCTTTATATACAAAGAGAGTGAAAGGTGTGATGGGCGTGTGAAGTGGCGGGAAGGAGGTCATGTACCTCAGGGTGAATACTTCAGAGATAAATGGGACGTGTTGGTTCACATGGAATTTACGTCTTTTAAAAAAAAAAGACGAAATTCCACACCGACAGACCATCCATCCAACACGTCCCATTTATCTCTAGGGGTATTCACCCTGAGGTACATGACCTCCTTCCCCGTCCCTTCACCGGACGCCCATCACACCTTCACTTTCTCTTGTATAAAGACCACGACTAACCGACTGACTCCAGTACTGACTTAACGGCCAGACGATGATGTCTTTACATCGAAAGCGCTTTGCCCACAGTAACTCACCAGCCAGAGGAGACGGACTCACCTAACAGGTACGTTAACTTTAGTAAAATTACTTTCAATTTAACAATAGCATATACAAGCCAAAAGATGGATTAGGTATGGGAAACCCTACCTCGTCCATATTAACTGAAATATTTCTACAACATTACGAAGAAACTCACATCCAGACCTTAATGACAAAACACGATATCAAACACTACGCCAGATATGTAGATGATATCATCTGCATATTAGGCCGTGATAACACTGACGATATACTAAAGGACTTAAACAATATCCACCATAACATCCAATATGACATGGACAAAGAACAAAATAAAACTCTTAATTACTTGGACCTAAAAATCACACGGTTGGACAACTAACTACAATACGACATTTTTAGAAAACCTACCGCCGACACACGACCATACACATTACATCAAACCACCCCACAACAACATAAACTAAGTGCATTCAGACACATGATAATGGAGACTAACAACGATCCTAATTATCCGAACAAAATTACAAAAGAACTTGATATTATAAATACTATCGCAGAAAATAACGGTTACTCTAAAAAACAATAAACAAATTACTAAGACAATATGACTCCAAAACAAACGACTCAAAAACAGAAAATACACAGACTTTAACAAGACGCTGCACATTCACGCATACGTGACCACAAATATACGGAATAACTAATATCCTCCGAAAGTAAGGCATACAAATTGCATTACATACGGACAACACACTTAGGACCAAACTAACTGCAAAGACTGAAAATACAGACCCACTCGACCAAAGTGGGGTGTATAAAATAACTTGTACTTGTAAAAACGCATACATAGGACAGACAGGACGAAAAATACGGACCAGATACTCAGAACACATTAAATCTCTTAGTAGCAACAAAGACGATTCAAACTTTGCCAACCACCTCAAAACAACTGGACATGAGCCCACCAAAATACAGGACTGTACCACCTTACTACACAAACAATACAAAGGACGAAAACTGAACATATTAGAAAACATGGAAATTTATAAACAAAAAAACTTCAATGGACAGATCATAAATGAACAAATCAACACAAAATGCGACACCATATTCACACCACTCAAAACACTACACAAACGAAAAACAACCAACTGACGGATTTACACACCACCCTACACAAAAAGACTTAAATTCCACAATTGACAGACCATCCAACACGTTCCATTTATCTCTAGGGGTTTCCCTGAGCTACACGACCTCCTCTCCTCCCCTTCCCCGACGCTCCATCACCCCTTTCACCTTTCTCTTTGTATATAAAGACCACGACCAACTGACTGACTCCAGTACTGACTTAACGGCCAGACGATGATGTCTTTACATCGAAAGCGCTTGCCCACAGTAACTCACAAGCCAGAGGAGACGGACTCACCTAACAGGTACGTTAACTTTAGTAATTTGCCTACTGGCGGATATAACCCAATTTCTTTAATACCTAACGAGAAAAAGGTTAAATAAAACGAATTTCCGTCGTAAGTAAAATAACATTCATCATTCGTAACTGACACGTTGCGAAAATTCATCTCACAACAAGAAGACACTTCAGTCGAAAGTAAAATTACTGCCCTAAAAAAATAAGTCGCACACTTTGCAGTCGAGTGGCCGGCCACGCCCACTAATCATCGTTTCTGCCTGATGGTGAGCTTCCCGCTCAATGGGGCAGTGCCTTCCCAAGACGATCTGTCGATCATTAAGTCGCTCGTTACAGTCTCACTGCTGTCGTCATGAATTTACGATTCAATTCTGCCAAAATGATTGAGCATTGACGCTGTTTATCGTTCGATAAAACTGGTGGGGGTTCCTCTTCTTCCGACTCTTTGGTTTTCACTGTGAAACCACGAGAAAGCGAAATTTTAATACAAAATGACGAATGGCACAAAAAGGATTCAAGACATTCAAATGCAACGCTTCTACATGGCAATTCCACCTTTGAATGTTTTTTGACAGTTGCCAACCGTTGGTGCAGCAAAAGGGGTTAATAAGCGTAACCACCGACTTTCTCAGTCCAAAATGTACTCTTGTATTACTCATAAATGAAATTGTAGAATGCTGGTACAAGTGATAAATTATACGCCGTATGGGCCAAATTATAAAATCAGAAAAATCTGACCGGGAAGAAGTAAGGGAGCCTTGAAAGGGCTGGAATACTGGGATCCAGAATTGGTGAGAATTCTCACCAATTCAATAGCTCAAAGTTGCGGGGACTTCTAATACGCCAGGAGTAGAGATGTAATGACGGAAGCACTGACATAAAAACAGGCGACGCATGCATTTATCTACCCCCAGAGCCTTGCTTTTTGCTTTAACTTAGAAACACCTTTGGCCAATGATGGCACTCTTGAGATTAACTTAACCTCGGCTCTTTCCTTCTACTTTCTCCACCTCCTCTACGTCGTTCCTCTCAACCCACAGCTTCACTTGCCCCCCCCCCCCCCCCCCCGCAAAAGCTCTAGAGCCAAGGACAAAAAACGCACCGCAGTGCCACGCATTGCTCCACTTTGGGAGGATTGATGACAGTAGTTTGTGTACAACGGGTGTTACACAGTAAGTGCTAGTAAATATAATAACGAAGGACAACAAGTAATAAAGGAGCCTACTTGCATTTACACATTCAATCTACATTGGCATCACGTTTAGCACTGGAACAATGAAGCTATCAGATGTATGTTCCACTTGTGTTTTGAACCTTCCTGAACAATTTTGTGCAAGGGTGGCTTTCAGAGGGTTCATAAACCTTGACAAAATGTTTCACCTAAGAGTAAGCATTTGGTTGAGGCTTGTTTATCCACTCAACTCGAGAGCTGTGTGTCCTCTCTCTCTTTGTCACACTTAACAACTGGCTGCTGTAAGATCAGCCCTCTTGGAATGACCAGCACCATCTAGGTGAACTATAACATTCAAATTTATGCGAGAACTGTCAGCACACACATAAAAAACAATGCTTATCGCTTGCTAACAATGAACAATCTGGTTCTCAGTTCAGTTGATATTTTCGGAGTCGACATTCTTTTCTGAAAGCTACCATTTGAAAATTAACATTTGGCCGTAACGTGGCAGTCATGATGAGGAGCCATTGACTTTCAAGTTCTCAACATAACCCTCAAATACACCTTTTCTCAAGCTTCTGCCATTAAACACAATGCTGCGTGATTCTCTATAGGATTTGTTAAGAAATGCTTCTTAACTTTTTAAATCACGATTGCAATAGACGAAAATGCGTTAACAGTTTTTTTAGTTGGATAAAAAAAACGAAGGTTTGAAGGAAGTCATCACAATTATCGTGCAAAGGGTTAGGCAAATTCAAAACATTCAACTGGTGCACTCCCTCATTCAATAAGTAGGCTAGGATCAGGACTGAGAGCTTCACACACTCATTATCCCAACCGAATGTGAAGGAGTGAAGAGCATGACTAACTTTTCAAAGGTCACACATCACTTCAAACCAACTGAGGATGAAGGCAACAGATTTTACGTAATGGAACCATATGAGGCTTACTCATTTTCTTCTTCTTCTTCCTTTTGTTCAAAGCTGATGTACTAGGACGCCCCCGTTCTCGAGGTGGAGCCTCTAAGGTAACTCTGCGCTCCAATCTCTACGCATTTAAAATATGATAACATATAACTACATCTAAGGAGCACTTATTCATATAACGCACAGTGCAACGCAACATAATAATCGTCTTACCCGTTTAGTCTTCTTTTCGAACTCAGACGCATCGTAATAATTAGGTTTTTCCCGTTTGACCCTCTGAGTTCGACGACCGCTGCTTTCAATTATGGCGGACTGAGCTATAGACAATTTCTTGGCGTTGTAAAACGAATGCTGGCAGCCGGGACATGACTTGCAAGCAACTGCCACCTGCAACAATTTACTGAGAAATTTCAAATCTCCTCAAAATTGTCTTATAAAAGTGAATCAATAAGTGTTTCAGAACTTAATTGTGACTCACAAAGCTCTCATTCAATTATAGAACAATTCGGAACGTTGTGCCATATCACAATATTATTTGTACAGTTTGGTGTGGAGTAGCAATATCTGCAGGGAGCAAACTGTGAAATAGTAAGTGGTGGGATGGAGGGAGGGGGTGTAAACAGTTGAGAGATGGCTTCGTGATCGCTGGTCATGAATACCTTAAATAGGACCTCGAATGAAAACGTCATTTTGCGTAGCACAGATAAACACTGTAACAGATGCAATGGAATCCCCGGAATGGTTTATTCAGGGAGACAGAAGAGTGGCAAGGCAGGTAGACAGGTGGAGTGGAGTAACTATGCACAAAGAAATAGAGCTGGCTAAGCAGCTCAGTACACGATACTGAGCCACGAATCAACCAGCTGCCCCCTACAAAGAGCAAGCAGGTCAATGCCACGAGCAGAATAGTTCTCCTCTCTTGCAAAAATACGCTGTGAGGCTATTCTGCGAGTCTGGCCGTTCATTTTATCATATGGCAAACGTTCGTACTAAATGGCCCTGTTAACTGTTGAGGAGAAAATGTTTATTTAAATCTTGAGCAAAGAGATCGCCGGACCACCACTCTTCCCGTTTTTCAACCGTTTGTATTCTGATCCAACTACCATTACAACCAGAGCCACTAATCCCCCACCCCCACCACCGAGGCAAACCCCAGGTGCAGCCACTAATGGGCTTATTGTGTAACATCCATCGGCAGCCCTGCACTTCTTCCACTTGCTTACATTGTGGCTCTTGGTGATCACTACAAAGTATTCACCCCCCCACCAGGACCAGCTCAGATCCGTCTCATCAGTTTAACATCCTCCTCACTCCCTTGTATTGCTTTATGACTGGGAACCCACCACAAGTTTAAGGTGTTCTCCTTTGCCAGGGTGACAATTCTGAAACTAGATCTAACGAAATAGTATAAGAAGCCAGAGCCATAGGCGCAGCCTGACTGTCTAACATAATTCAGATCTTTGCTGTACACGTACTCTTACTGCGAACAGGTCTGCCTGGAAAACTGTTACCCATACACCTAATGAAATCGCTGTTTGGATCCCCGCCCTAACACCTCCTGTAATTGCTATGCGACATCTCACTAGAGCCCAGACTCAAGCGTGGGACCACCCCCTTTCCAGGATATTCAGAAAACTTTACTGAAGAATGGTATCCTCCACAGCCAGTCCCTCACATGGGAGGTATCCCCTCTGTGACGAATTGTGTCAAACTGACATAGGTGGGGCTACTGGGATGGATCGCCGCTCCAACTCCCTTCACTCTTCCCATTCTACCACCCTTTTAAATTGCCCTTGTCCTTTTGTATTCTGATCCAACTTTCGTTGCAATCAGGGCCACTGATAACCCTCCTTTTTTTTTGTTTTAGTGAACATTTTCCGGTGTTCTTTTCATATACGCTTCCATGTGGGGAACTTTGCCAACAAACTTCACGCCCGAAATTTGATATTAAGTCATATTAACGTTTTACCAATAAATCAGGGGGGGAGGTAGGTCTTGATAGAGCCCTTCGTATTTCCCAAACTATTCGTAAGCAGGCATGAACGGCAAACAATTAATACGGAGATAAATGCCTGTCTTGTGTTTTCTCTCCTTTCCAATTCCTGTGGAATAGCGCACGTTAAAATACCGCAATTGAACTTTATAATTACGTAACTGTGTAAAACAGAACGGCTGATATTCGCAGTTAGTTAACAATCACGATGACGCATACCGAAATTGGTAGCAGCGAGTAATGATGCCAACCTTTCCAAGTTACTGTCTGCTTGTTGGCTAATGGATGACAGTGAGCAAATTTACTAGCGGTATGTGTCACTGAGCGTACAAATATGTGCACGAAAACAATGAAATTTGTAAGCATCAGTTACTTTGTGTTTCGTACGAATTTGAGAATTGAACAAAACAAAACCATTCCTCCCATATTTTCAGTAGTCAAATTTTCCCCCAAACTTGAGTTTTATCATCGGACGAAACCTCCAAATTTTTGGATAAGTGGAGGGGGGTCATTTGAGCGGAATATCAATCACTTCAAATTTATCAATTCAATCGATATTTAGCGTTAAAAACACAATACTGCACACAACACGCCATTAAGTTTATTGTTACCAATTGGTGCACCTCCCAGTCTACAAAAGCCAAAAATTAAAACTACCCGCCAGTTTCCAAACTCCCAATAATAAAGTATTCGAAAAATTGAGGACTTGACAAAATGTACGTACCTTCAATTCGCAAAATGGACAGCACTTGGTCACTTTACCCTTCAACATTTTCTTCGACGACATGGAAAGAACTAAGAAGCCTAAACAACGCGCCTTCTGCGAGCAATCAACTCATCGACAGATTTGAACATCGCAGGAAGTATTTGATTTGATTTGGCATTAAGTATAGTGCGGAACGAAACTTCAAAATGAATAATTTCCTAAAGGTATGAAAAATTGCTAGGAACTAACAACAATCACAGTAACATCACAGCAATCGCCATCATGTATTTTACGTGCTAGAAAAATAAATAAATTAATTTTGACAGCCTATCAACGCAGTGGGGCCAACCGTTTTGCTTTTGATAAACTGGACGCCGGAGTGATTTCATATCCCCGAATTTCTCTCGTTTAGTATAATCAACAATCTATTGATAAAAACCCCTTTTTTTATAGAAAACATTCGAATTTGTCTACATGATACAAAAAAAAGTCTCAAAACGTTTCTTCTTTTACGATAAGTAGCTTAATAAATGTGTACGTAGTGAACACAAAGAAGTAATGGGCAACAGTACGAGAAATGCTGTGAGGTTTTTACATGTTTAAAATTCATTTAAATATGAAACCGTATCTAACGAGCCTAGATTTGAGATGGAGACTGATTGGTGAGAAGAGAGATGAGTAATAGAAGAGAAAGGCGTCGGTTCCGCCACATTATTGTGTGATGGGAGGGGGGTCAGTTTTGAGTGGGAATATCGACATCAAAACATCGATATGAGGTTTCTATTTGAGGATACGAACTAGTTCCGGCCAGAACTGCTCTGTGGAAAGGATAGGATTGGATCCGATTCAATGTCGCTTAGCCTGAACTTAGTTCCTGACTGATAATCCAGCAAAAAGCGTCAACGTTCCAAATGCCTTTAAATATTACTTGGTACACAAGTGCGCACGAATCGTATTGACAATTCTCGAAATTTTACCAAATTGGAGAACTGACTCTAGATATACTCTATAGCTGTATGTGGAAAATGGAAAGAGTGTTAAATGTGTTTTTACTCCATGCTCGTAATCATGAAAGTAGATGGAGTAAAAGAGATGGTATACTCCTAATGAACTTATGAATGAGAACAAACCACTACCGTTTAGCACACTGCAACCTCTGGGATGTCTGGAGAGCGTTTTTCTGTACATACGAAGTAGTTAGAGGTGGCCTAGTATTGCTACCTCTACAGTGGCTGGACGAGGTTGCAGGGATAGACTTCAAGTCTTGTGTTTCATGCTAGAATGGTGGTTTGTCACACCAGGGAGTACCAGCTCCATGGGACCTGGGGGTGGAACTGAGGGGACCTTAGGCACAATAGGCTCGTTTGAGGCCATAGTCTGAAGTTTCTCGGTTGTCACCAATATTCGGGGGGGGGGAGAGTTCAGGTTCTTCAAAACATCGAATATTACACGTTCAACCACATCAAACGAATAAATTGTGTTGAAGGTAAGTTACGATCAAATTCGTCTCAAACGTTACTAATCCTTTCCTTCGTCCAACAACAAAATAACATCTTCAGTCCATCGCGCCAGTGAGCCGAAATGCTACTCAGGGGCTGGCGAGAGCCCCTTTCTTTGTTTTTACTTTCCGCTACCCGAAGGGAAAGAAAGTATAGTAATCGGCCCAAAAAAAATTTGGGTTTTCTTCAGATCTTTACGTTTTGAGGCCTACTGAGTCTAAAAAACCTAATTTCGGGGCGTGGTCCGTGTGTGTGTGTGCAAAATAAGGTTATGGACGATTTCGGCCGATGGTAAGGGGGGGGGGACGAACATGTACCAACAACAAGGGTTTTTCGCATTTTTCTCGAAAACAGCTCTAACGATTTTGATTAAACTTTCACATTAGCTTCTACTGATCAATACCTAACTTTTCTTCTCCATACATATCTCCATGAAAATACGGTGAACGGAGATATAAGCCCATGAAGCAAAAATAGGTTTTTTACGCTTTTTGGCAAAACGGATTGAGCGATTTTCACCAAACTCACAGGATGTTTTCAAATAGTTGATACCTACATATTCTTTTCAATAAATGTTCCTGTGACGGTCCATTGAACAGAGATAAAAATCAAAATGTGTCGAAAATAACGTTTTTTCGAACACTTCCGTAAATTCCAGGGTAACTTCTTCACCAGATGTGATAAATCCTAATATATATGTTGAATGGAGACATAAGCCAAGTTAACTCAGAAAAGGAGATGTGTCGAATATTAATTTATCGGTATTACAATTTTCTCCAAAATGGCACTAACGATTTCGGTCAAACTTACGGAGTGCACTCATCTAACTAGTCCCTACATTTTGTTCTGCATAAATGTTTCTGTAGAAATGCGTTGAACGAAGATATAGCGCCTGCATATGTAGCTGGTGTTCGAATTTGCGGGGGTGGCGGAAAGTTGTGTATTGCTACGCACTGCTCGTTTTTTGTGGCTTTACTGTTTCTGCCTTCGGATATAGACGTAGCTAACAACGATAAAACATAATGTTGATTTGGAATGTCATGCGACGGATTTCGAAGCAAACTTACTTGATACATTTTCGTTTCAAGTTTTCAGACACGTTCCCAATGGCTTGGTTTCCCACAAAAATTGGCCGGATCGAAAGATTCACGATAGTAGTATACGATATCAGCTCACAATAACTGTTGTGGCCATTTCACCAGCGTGTTTCGTTCTTGGAACGGTACCGAACTTCAAAGTGAACGAACTCAAGTTAAAAAAATCGATAGTACAAAGCATCGATCTCCTCACAATATCGACATCGCATGACTCAGTGGGTTATCATCATTTTTATTTATCAGATTCTTCTTGTCATAGCCGAAGTTTATAGGGATCCAGTCTATTAAGTACGTAAAACATCCTTTCTCCGACGTTGTTTATCATAACGTCAGTTTTTACGACGATTGGTGCAAGTTGAGGTGAGTCACTCCCCTCACGCCAAGGCTCTGATCGTCTTTCCATAAACAGCTCGCGATTCCATTGTTGGCGCGCTCACCAGGTCTGTCAATCATGTCTGTGCATTCTTCTCAGAAAAAGAGGAGGAAAGATGCCCATCGTTTTCAAGTAAGAATGTTTGTAGTATTTATTTCCGCGGTATAATAATTGCGGCGTAACAGATTGTTTACTGGATTTGGATATTTTGGCCACTGGTATTTGAGAACCGTTAGATACTGTTCGAGGGCATATGCTTGTAATTCTTGGTAATTAGCTCGTGTCGGTCGCTGTGCAGGCAATTTTCGATCTAGCATCGTGAAGCTTTCATTTTGTTCGGACCGTAAACGTCAACTTTCGTTTTCTTCGTTTGTTGATAACGATCTTGACCTTATTCTTTCACGTGGCAAGCACTGACGCTTGGCGATGTTACTAGCATGAGCGTTTCGTACTGTAACAGTTTGAATTTCACCAGCTATGTGGGGAATCAAACAAGAGGCATTGAGAGGCACATGTAGTGGATTCTAAGCATGGGGACTGATATCTGATCAATTTAAAAAGACATCGTGAAGTTTGGCCGATTAGCAGTTGTGACGTGACAGCGTCGATAAGATTAGTCTACTAATCTCATATTTTTGTATAATTTGCGAGAGCTGCGTTTGAACTCGATCGAACTCTGGACAGTGTTGTTTTGTGGTTGACGCACGTAAGAGTTTAAGATGTTATGGGGAGACATCACAAACTCTAAGAAGTACCAATCTTCACTGCTCATAAGGCCTCATTGCCACTGGAAGCCCTTTACTCCTCATCACCATACTTATTTTTCTACTTTTTCTCAATAGCTTCACGTTAGCTTTGCTGATGGGACTTATTCTACTCGAGGTTGAGGAGGTGTGGGAGCCACTTCACCTGTTCCACTCTGATCACCCTGAGAGTGACTTCCTCAATGGCAAACTGGAGGCAAATTTGTATAGTCCAGCCAATCCATTTGGGAACTAACCATACATGAATTTGAATCAAAATCGTAGTTGTTTTTGGGAAAAAATATTTTGAGATTTGATCACTATGATAACTGCAGTTTGCTTTGGACTGACTCTCTTCGAACATTTATTTTAGCATCCAACATTGATCTGATTGAGCCGATTTGGTTCATCTGTTCTCTGTACAGACACACACTCAAACAAAAAATTTTCTGAATGGCGTTTTTACGGACTAAGAAGCCTTAGACGCTGATGATCTAACCTTGGAAGGATCCTGAAAGAAGAGACCTAGAGCAGGGGGCATCCATACTCTCACAAAGTGTCCAAGGACTCCTTTGTCCAGTCACTCTAATGGCAAGGACCCCCTGCTAATTCTTAAGACTAAAAGTTCTGAACAAAGTCGAGCTTAGCTAATGTAATAATTTAATAAAATACATAGTATTCGCCTGTTCAGTTTCAGTAACAGCGCTAGAGGACTCCCGTGTTGAGACCTTCCCAGACTCTCACAGAGTAGTGTGAAGAGCGAGAATCTGGAGAGGTTCTTCAACCTACCTGTTCATCCAACTTCATTATGCAGCGAGGAGTGAGAATGTGGAAGGTGTGTCCTTGGACAGTTCGTGAGAGTGTGGTTGTGCCTGTTTTCGCCTTGTCCAGCTTTGGCAAACGTGCCCCACGAGGATATAATGGGAGAGCGTGGATAACGGTCTTTGTCTTGCCCTGCTTCAACAAACTGGAACTGAGAGAATTCTCTTGACCACTTGAAGACGCATTTCGAAAAGCTCAAGACTTCTCGAGTTCGTCTAGGAGGCCAAGCTCTAGTTTCGTCATTGTAATCCTCTTGATCCTGCCCGGTGCAGTGTTCCCACGATTGTATTAATTATGATACATGCGCTAATGCGTAGCAAGTCTAATGAATAATTTGACACAATTGGTTCGAATCTAACGTTTGAATCGTTTCAGTCGTTAGGTAATCATAAACAATTCACGGATCGAGTGATGAAGACTTTCTACTATGGAAAGCTGCCAACATTGGAAAGACTGAGCTTACCTATGACTGGTAAGTAATATGCTTTCTCTTATTAATACCAGTGGTGGGCAAAAAGTAGCTTTCTTAACAGCTACTAAAGCTGGAATTAAGTTGCATCTCTTTGGAGCCCCTTATTAAAATGCGTACATTCGTAATACTAACAAAGATAATTATTTATTATGTTTTTATTTAAAAAGCCTTTTCCTCTAGCCAAAGAGCTCAGTTTCCAAATTATCTCTAAATACTGTGGGGCATGAACGACGTTTCAAGCTGTGTGAAGAATCCCAGGACCCTCTGGGAATTATTAATCTTCAAATGTTGACATGTTTTAACGATGTGCAGACTAATAAAAGTGCTATAATTGCAGAAGTTTATCGTCCCGTTTATGTTTAAAGTTTACTCTCTCAGCAAACAGAATTCTCCCTCCAAATGAGTTTGAGTGGTCTAGAAAAGCTTAGATTTCGTAGATTTTTTGTTTGAGCCTCGGAATCTCATCAACGTTTGAACTTTTTGTTCATCACAGAACTAGCCGTTGAAATATACACTGAGGCCACTGCACACAAAACTCTGGAACGTCTCTGCGTGTCAAAAGCGTCTAAAATCAATCGAAATGCCTGCATGTCCCCCTGCTCTTTTGTTCTGGCTCTCCTGTACCTCGAACGACTCAAAACCAGCAATCCTGGGTACTTTGATAAAGTGACGCCTTCTGAACTCTTCTTGATATCGATTGTAAGTAATAGGAAACTCTTGCAACTCGATTTTTACACCGTGCACCTCTCATTGCTCACCATTGATGATTTAAACTGTGTAGTCAACGCTGTATGAAACTAATAAGTGAAATCCGTTTTTTTCTCTAACAAACACAAAACAAAATAGGTGTAATCTCTACGTTAGGAGGGAAGCATTGGTGTGATGCTCTCTATTCTATTAGTGTGACTAACCTGTGCTTTGTAAGTGTGGTTTGCCCGAGGGGGATTCCAACGGAAGAAGATTGACAATTATTTGTAATTATAACAAAAACAAATTGTATTTATGTGGTGGTCATCATGTGTGACGTCCCTTATAATCCAGAAGGCGAGGGCCCTAAACGTTGACCCATTAATTGAAGGTTCTCCCAACGTTTAGTTAAAAAACAGAACTTCGGATGAAAATGCGACAATAATAGAACGTTCTGAAACCCAGACGTAAATAAAAGAAAAGAAAAGAGCCATTTGTAAGCATGGTGCGTGGCCTCGATACACCTCATATTGAAAAAGGTATTTCACGAATTCCGTATGTTTTTATGGCCTTTCTTGGTCACCAAAAGGTGCACCAACAATCTCTGAGGGTGGGGGGGCGATCCTTGTGCGTGCTACCTCCAATAATGTCCACAACTGCTGCTAAAACTGCGTCATCTTCAAATAGAACTCTGCAAATTATTACACATCAGTTTATTATTCTCATGACCCATCCCATTCAATTCCTCATCGAAAAATACCAGTAAACCATACGAAACATGACCTGACTACAATGGAACGACTAAAACTAAATATTCCAGTCGCCCTTAAGCGCCTGTAGGCAATTGGCACTACGTGGTGAGTGGAGGAGGCGGGTGGTTTTGATGAAACGGAGGGAGGGAGTACTAACAACGAAACGTTTACTTCCGCTGTAGTTCCCGTGAGTTCTTTCAATTAGCGTAGTGGCTCACTATAATTACTGTAATTTCACTATACGCAGTTGTACACGTCTGATACTCATTCCATTCGACCCAGGATGTAAAAATACCTTGACAATGATACCAAACACAGCGTATTTGCAGTTAAAGCGCTTTTTTATTTTTGTTGAACATTTTTTGCCCATAACAACTTCGTCCGATCGGATTGCCGAGATGGTGGGCACAACTAGATAGCAAATGAGCTTTTTTAGACCACGTTAAAGGCATAAAACGGCCCGGACGGCGGACGGACATTGCAGATTTGGAATCCCCATGTCTTGAAACATAAAGTATCAAAATTTGAGGGGGGCGGTAAAAAAATTTTCCTGTCCGAAAACAGAGTTGTTATTCAGAATGAATAATAAATCAAAACCAGTTCTCTAATCTGTGGCGTTTGAACTAAGAAAATGGCGGCCCAACCAAAATGTCTGAGGATGGTTACAAGGCGTTGTTTCTGTTTCGCTCACTAATTTTATTCCAAGATGTTCCTGCTTGGGAAGCGTGTAGGTTTTTGCAAATCCTGTTAAGGTTTTGTGCATTCGTGGTGAATGAAGGTTTTTTGTTTTTTAAATTGTAAATTGACTATTGTAGGCAGATGATGTAGGTGCCTACTAGTAAGTTTGTGTAAAAGATTGTTAATGTAAGTACACTATCTGAATAATACCAGTCATGGGCAAAAAAGTAGCTCAAGAAAAGAATGAAAAAGAACATTAAAGATTAAAACACTTCAAACGTTGTAAGTTGTGGTATAGAGGTTAATAGAATCATGTCAGCAACGTCAATGTTGGGAGAAATTTAGTCACTCGTACGTTGCACGTTCACTTGTCCAAAGACGATCTGTTTCATTTGTTTTTTGCACCTGATAACAAAATGAGAAGCGTGTATCACGAGTCACGTCATTAATGAGCATCAACAGGAGCGCTTCCCACTTAGCGAAATAAGAAGCTTCAATAAAATAGATGTCTTGATGATACGCCACTGAAATGCGTGATTTTTGTAGTTTTTGTTGACAGTTTGTGATATTGAAACCTAATAAGTTGAGATTGGTACACTTTTAGTATTGATGTTATTACGTTAATAAAATCCTAGGTTCGAATCTGACAGTATAGTGGCATGTGTCGATGGTGCAGGTGGTTTTTGGGGAGTCTAAGGAGGTTCAAGGAAAGGAATGAAGGTCCTGCCTTTTCTCGATGGCACCGACTCGTTGACAGGGGGGCCCCCTGCTCAATGTCTTCCTTTTCAAGGCACTTAAAATGACGAGCCACGTTATAGTGGTTAATTGGAGGCAGCACAACACAGATTCCAAACCCTGAATGGTAAAAAGGGTAGAGTTTTCCAACTGACAATCAGAGTTCCTTTTAGTGGAACTGAGAGAAAAAAAGAGGGGGCGTTAGGTAGGAGAGGAGGACAGGATCGGACACTGATCAAAACAACAATCCACCCTCTAACATCCTAAATTAAGTTTAAGTAAAAATGAACACATTTTAATTCATAAATATTTTATTAAAAATTTAAATGTGGTCAATGTGTAATAACCTATCTGTAAGAGAGCCTCTAAGGATACCTATGAGATGAGTGAAGAAACAAATAGTTCTCAGTGTGTGACCCGTCACTGAACAGTCAGTAGAGTGTACAAATCCATGGAATTAACTGAGAGTGAAGAAAGTTGTCATGTAGTGTCTCATTCGTGACTTTTTCTTGATCAGTCTCCCAACATTTTGTTTGCAGATGGTTGCTACAAAGTTTTTGAACGACGCAGGAGAAGACGATGACGTCCTCAACAGCGAATGGGCTTGTTCTATCGGTTTGCCCTTGAAAGACGTTAATTTACTAGAAATGGATTTCCTGAACGCCTTAGTAAGTCTATCGCAAAGTTCCATGTTACTTATCATGTACTACGCCTTTTTAGCCTTTCCGCCATGTGGCGCTCACTATCTTATTGTGTACTTACGGTTTTGAAATAGTTTTTTTTTCAATTCAGATTAAGTTCGCGTGTGGCATAAATGTAGCTATCATTACCGCCGATTGCATGTCGCTGGATGCATTAATTACCTCACAGATACCCTGCAGGGCTCGCCAAACGCCCTGCACTTACAAAATCCCATCGTCAGTACATACTTTCGTGAGAAGTCGGTCGGAGCAGGCTATTGAGGGAGATAACCCTGTTCCACCAAATGCTTTAAGGAACCAACCGTTGAAGAGCAGAAGACTTACCAGTTTTATTGCAGCAGCCAAATATTGTTAAAGCGGGATTTTCGAGGTTGAAATGTCGCTTTATTGAGTCCGCAGGACCTAATATCATTTCTGAGAGAGCAATTGTATTTGTTAGCGTCTTGAAGCTGGATGTGGTTTTTTTTTTACCTTTCCCTGGATCTACTCTACAGTTTGTGCAAGTACCTATTGGAAACTGTTGCTCTGAACTGTCTCTTGAGCGGCAGGTAGGGGAGGAAAAATTGAATCGCCAACGGTTAATTCGTTTTGGTGGCTGTAGACTCCTTCTTGAGAAGGAAGTCAAGTAATATAGATGAGAGGTGGTGCTTCAGCTGTCACCTCCAGTTCCTCAAGGCACTAACCTCGCTAGGTTTGCCCCACTACGAGCAATTAGTAAGGCCTCTTGGGGTGTGGTGTACTGTGACGCTATTGGCTACTCCCATTGTCACAGTCAATCCAAGGAGAATTCCGGCTCAGTCTCATAGAGCTGCACTCTTGTGGAACACCGAGGCCTACAAGACAGCATCCTCTGAAGCACTCCAAATGATTACTGGACAGTTGAGCGTTGACTTGACCATAGACCTCTCCACTGAATGAAAATTTTCTGACCATCCATGACGTCTTAGAAATACCATCCATGTACGTCTTAGAAAGAGGTTGAGAAAGTGGGTTGAGCCAGACTACTAGACGAGCCAGTTTCTTTGACAGAGGTTGAAAAAGTGGGTTGAGCCAGACTACTAGACGAGCCGGTTTCTTACAGGACATGGCAACTTCAATCGGGGCTCCACTCCTTCTCTCTCAAAGACTCTCTGTCTTGCTCGTTACTGTGGAGAAAACTAAAAACCACGTGTTTCAGTTTAGTTCCTACAACAGTGAAATGGTTATAGGAAGAGCAGCCAAACCTTCCAGTTATGACTGCTACTAAGCAAGCTTATAGCTGTTTTGCCCAGTTTTCGAGAAAGGTAATGACGTCAAAACGTGGCCACAGTTGATCTCTCTCTTTGAAACTTGCCTTGCCTCACGTCGTTAGATCAGGTGGAAAGCCAGATTAAGAACTATTATTCCCAAGGGTTACAGGTTCCCCTTGGTCACACCTGTGCGTGGTAACACACGGGCAACAGCTCTCTACCGAGAGACTGGCTAAATGACAACCTGCCATACCTCCACAGGTCTGGGTTCGGTAGATGCTGAGTGAATGCCCAGGCTCTTGCACTGTAGTGAAATCACAACCTCCTTAACTTTCGACTGACGTAACTCTCTTATGTAGTGTTAAGGAACAGTACTTTTGATAAAGAAACCAAACTGCTGTACAGCTCAGTTAATTGTTATTTTTACGAACTTGTCTTGGTGCAATGTGTGTCTCAAGATGTTTCTTTCTATTTTTATGAGCATTGAGCGCTCCTCCCTCACGTAAAACGTACGCAGGTACTTTTCCACCATTCATTTCCATTGGGATTTGTCGATATTGTCCCCCGTTTTCATCATCGTCAGTACATACGGTAGACTTGCATTCTATGAGCACTGACACAATGGTGCTTACTAATGTAAACTCACTGTGGAAACAGACAACTTCTTTACAAATTTCAATTTTATAATGGACTTCCTGTGTTAGCTTGGAACATCCTTTAACCTTCATCTAACTGACAGACGCCACGTTTCTTAAGTCTCAATACCTTTTCTGCCTCATGCGGACGGACCCACTGCTCCTACTGCCCCTCACAATTCCCTCCCCACTCACTACCCACCTCACCCATGAACGTGAGAGTTGAGAGAAGCTAACAACGCCAAAATCGAGAACGTGGTTTGTGTTACAGTTGCGTAGCAATATCGCACTAAGTGAGGAGGGGAGTAAATATGACATCAACCGAATGCAATTGGAAGAGAGAGTTTTATTTGCAACTACACTCGTGCAAGTTTTACCACCACAAACTGGGAACTGGCCGGTCACAACTGACGACAGCGAAGTTTCAAGCGAATTGGGGCATTTGAGGTGCCTGGACAGCACAAATACCCTGGACGAGCCTCTGCTGAATGGAAGAGTTTGGTTCGTCTCTTCTTAGCTACTCTAAACTGAAATAGTTACATAGACAAGAAGAAGAGTGAATTAAAAATCAAGTTCAGAAAGACGTATTCTCGTCTCTCACTTCATAACAAACTACTTACGTATATACAAGCAGATTATTCGCCCAATCAGGACAACTTCGGGGTTGTGCTAAGAAATCAAATATTGAAAAAATCCAAACGTCGTAACGACGATATTCATCGAGATTTAATTATGAAATCAGTGAACGAAATGATCGTAAAATACACAAGGAAGCATGAACAAGGCGCTATAAACATGAGAACCTGGAGATGCTCAAAGTTCTGGATAACGAAGGAAAGCTTTGGCGAGTCATCCTACCTTCAATGTGTTCATTATGACAACAAGTGTTGCCAGATGAAATGTACCTAATGTTTCAGTTGCAATAATAACCCACATGAATAACATTTTAACGTGTCTTCTGCTCCTCCTCTTTATTCGTCATCCTGTAATTGTAACTTATCTTTGTTTTTAGGATTGGAAAGTTTATATTGACTATTCGAAATTTTGGACAAAACTCGAGGATCTCGAGCGGATAATTGCGACTCGAGAAGGGAAGAAAAGGGGGTGGTTCAGTTACACGGATCTCGAAGTTCTTCTGGAAGCGGATTACATCAATTGCTTGGCTGTGGCTCAATCTATGATTACGGTAACTACTTTATTCTCTTTAATTGGACAATGAGAAAAATAAGTATAAGTTGAACAATATTTTGAACGATAGGAGTAGGTGACGAGCGAACCTCCTGGTGGGCGAATTTCCCATTGAGCTAGCCTTCGCGACCTCTTCAAAACTCAGAGCATGCCAAGGTAGTGTTCGTTTTGCAACACTGAAGCATCTTTTCAGAACCTCGATATTAATTTGTAGCGCATGCCATCATCATTGAACAACATTAATGGGCGGAAATTACTAATTGTGGGTTATGAGAGATCATGTCATTGAATGAGCGTTTTCCGCCACAGTAGAGATATACAAACCAGAGATGCGGCAATTGGGTGTTGAGAAGTTTGATTCAGGAGTTTTAAGTGGAATCGCGAGTTAGCTCGTTGACTGTCCCAAAATTGGGATGAGCATCGTGGCCTAATGACCTACTGTGCCAGTCTTAAGGTCTCACAGGTTCATACGAATTCCAGGTATTTCCCGTAAGAGCCTTCTTTGATGTCCACTCTTGGAAGCAACTAGACCAGAAATCGCTTCCTCCCAAGTCTTCAGAGCTAGTCCAGGACGTGGTAGGGAGTCGCCTCGCCTGTGCCACACTACCTACACTGAGGGGTGTCGACTGTGCCCATAATATACATTTGTTTGTCCATTTTACAGTGCCCTGTGATGATCCCTACAATCTTCCTCAGGGCCTTCTTCTCCGTCTTCAGAAAGATCTGTCTTATCTCGTGTGTTTGCTCTGAGATAAAGCATTTGGAGTGCCTCACTCCCCCAGCATTCCAGACTGTCCGATGCATTTGTGGGGAAAAGCGTCTCTCCTATTCCTCACAAAATAGTGTTTTAAATCAAACGTAAAATAAAGAACACCTTTTCCTCTCCGATCTCAAAACGCAACCCTTTTATATTCTCGCGGCGCTGCTCATCGTCTCAAAACAGCTGATGACACAAAACAGATGGTATTAAATATAATAATTGGCTGAACGAGAATTTTTCTCGCCTAGTTGGTAACAGCATTCTCCAGGCATATCCTACCACAGTCCTCTTGACTAGTGACAGAGGAGTCCCACGGTGGGGAGAGGGCCCTATCAGTACAGTAGACAAACCGAATCTGGCCAGATGGTCCACCCTCTCATTTCCCATGATCTTTTTATGCCCAGGAATCCAATACACGTTAATTCGTGTTTGCTAGGGAGCTAAGCCGACGCTTGATCAGTCATGATGCTGATAATTTTATTGGGAATAGCCTTTTCATGTATTATGATGGAACGTTGTAGTGTGACAAAGGGCAATATACGTTCTATTCCTCCTAGAGCCTGGTTCTGGGTTATCTTCCCAGGAGCATGCCCATGCTACCAGGCGCGACCACGGGTTGTGGATAGTGGAACGACCACGGCATTCTCCCCAGGGGTATGTCTGTGGCCAGCTGTGAATAAGGTCAGCATGCTGACTGAATAAGCAGTCGCAAACAATGGGCAAAACCCAAGAGATCGCAGAAGAGATCCTGAACAAAGGGCTCAAGGGCAAGCGGATCTACATTTTCTCAGACAGCCAGGCCGCCTTAAAGGCCATCGCAGCCTATAGTTTTAGGTCTAAGCTGGCATGGGAATGCCTCCATGCGCTCAAGCAGCTCGGCGCCTGTAACAGGCTCTCCCTCATTTGGGTGTCGGCTCACAGGGGGCATGAGGGCAATGAAAAGGCTGACCGCCTCGCGAAAAGGGGTACAGAATCCCTACCCATCGGGCCTGAACCATACGTGGGTCTGACGAAAAGTCACCTGAACCGTCTGGTTGCTCGATGGGAGATACAGGAAAATGGCGCCCATTGGCATCGCCAGCCATGACTAAGACAGGCGAAAAGGCTTGTCACGCCTTCCTGTCAAAAGGCGATGCTGACACTCTCTAGACAAGATCTGAGACGGATAAGCTTCCTCACCAGGCACTGCCTACTCAGATATCACCTCAACAAGATGGGCATCTCAGAGGCGGTGGAATGCAGACTCTGCGGTGAGGAGGACGAGACAGCAGAGCATATCCTATGTGAATGCCCTGCCTTGGCAGCAAAACGCTTTGAATACTTCCGTCAGGGGACCACTGAACCCCAAACCGTAGCGGACTCTGCGGTGAAGGACGTACTCGGCTTCCTAAGGGGGGCGGGTATGTACGATGCCTTCTACTAAGAAAGGGCCAGCGTCACAATAGGCCCATATGCAGCCGCAGTGACAAAGAGACTTGTCCCACACGCCCTCAGGTGAAAAAAAAAAAAAAATTCCTCCTAGAGCCACCTCCAGATTTTTCGATCCATCTGTGTAGATGTTGATACCATTAGGAGGTTGAAACCGACGACATTCGCTGTTCCTTCTGGTGTCACATTGTATTTCCTATCGAACTCATACATGTCAGGGACCATGCAGAGCTCTGGCCCGTATGAGATGATTGGTCTCACAACGGCCTCACGAATTATTCCACCTAACACTTTCCTGCCACTACAGGACAACTCACGCCATCATTTTGTGAGAACCTTATCCTCTCTGGCACGTTGAGTTTTAGTGGTCGAACGTGCGACTCACACGATATTTACCTAATTATTACAGAATAATCAACACGAATTTGTCGAGAAAAAAAACTCGTCAACAGCCCCATCAATTACCTATAAGTTGAGCATTCATTAAAGCAACGTCAAGTTAGGGTAAACTGAGTGAAAGACAATCTGGATTTTTTGATAGAGTGGTAAAGCCTGCAGACCAACGTGAGGGCGAGTAATGGCACGAGAAAAATGTTGAAAAACGTTAAATTGTTTAAAATGTTAAATTATCAAATGTTTCAACTACAATCGGTTTAAGTAGTTCTTTCATAATAAATCCTGCTCATGTATCGTTCTCTGAAAAATCCAGTTGATAGTCCGAGGAGCTACCTATGCGATAGAAGTTTAATATAGGCCAGAATATAATTAGGAGTAACCGAAGAAATTCTAAGTTTTGAGGTCAATTTTTCAACAATAACCGTGTTCTCTCATGTTTAATATTGAAGGTATCTGCGGTGTGTCTGGCCAGTTACATGGCGGGCATGTTGGCTGTGATTGGCTCTACGCTAGTGGCTACTCAAGTCGTTGACGCCTGCACAAACATTTATCGGCAACCGTCTCCTTTGGGCTCTTTGCTTCATCAGCCTGAACTCTCTTCCATTCTACCACAAACACAACAAATGAACGGTAAGTGGTTATTCGACGCTTGAACAATATGAAGCAAAACGAGCCGATTTTTAAAAAAGTTAATTTCTGTAACTGCGAGAGCAACGGGAGGTGTGGAGGGAGTTAGAATGCTTAGAATACATTTGAACGTACAAACTAATTAGAATATCTGGTGCATAACAACACACAACTTTCTGCAACCCCTGCAAATTTGATGAACTGCTATCTTTGCGCGATGTATCTTCGTTCAACATATTTCTATGGTAAAATTTATGGAGAACAATGCGTAGTTACTAGTTAGCTGAGAGAACCCTGCAAGTTGGATTGAAATCCTTACAGTAATTTTTTTTAGAAAGTTAAGAAAACAATGTCTTGGTGTTCGACAAATCTCGTTTTTCGATCTATCATGGCTTATATCTCTGTTTTACAGATAGATTCAGAAATAATTGCGAAAAACAAATGTGGGTATAGGTTGATGAAATTCTTGAAAAAAATAATTGATGAAATCCAGTGAAGCAGTTACTCTGGAAACTATGAAAATGTTCAAAAACCTGTCGGCACAGGTTTTTACCTCTGCTCATAAAATGTGAACGCGATTAAGAGAAAATGACTGAACCAAATCGGCTCAAATTTCGTACTTAGTCAGCCGGTGGCTGTGGAAACGACAAAAGTAAGGGTATGTGCCAAATCGGGGTCTGCAACTGTTAATGGCAGTGATCAAAACCAAAAATGTATTTCTCGTCAAATTCAATCAGGTTTGTGTTGCTTCTCTGTTCTAGACACATTCGACGAAGACTGCAACATAGAGGCCCTCACAGAGCTCCTCGCTCGCTACAGAGAAGAGCAAGAAGACTCGGAGCCGCCTCATTCTTCATTCTACAATTCGACAGGCCCTTCGATTTCCCCACCCGACATTCCCATTCCGATCTCCGTTTGGTCTTCAAGTCTGAAAAATGCTCGCGACTCGTTTAGTTTCGCGGCCTCTTTGTCGAAACTCGTTGGCGTTGTTTCTCCCGGGATGATTCCGACCAGATGACACGGAGTAAGTCGAAAGCACAATAAAATCACTTTTATGTGGATTTATTATTTTCTCTTACTTCGATAATTTTGGTGTCAAGAAGCACATAAAAATAAAACTACTTTGGTAATCCCGCAGTTTTCTTCAATGCAAGTTCCCTGAGATAGCTTCTTCTGTAGTAATTACGCTTGAGAAACAGACTTTTTTCATGTATTTATTTTGTTTAAAAAAAGTTTATTACTTTCCCTGGATGTTCCAGTTGTTTAAATACTCCATAGTAGACAATGATGGACTAATTGCTTTGAATAGTGGTTCACTACATTTTTTGAGTCAAGCATCATCGTGACAGCCTTGCCCTGTAGCACCCCACGGTAGAAACACATTTCATGACCTAATAAGTTGAAAATAGGGACAGGCTTTGGCTTGGTCTCTTGAAATGCACTCATTGAGGAACATGCTTGACCTTCACTTGAGAATGTTAAGCACGAAGGCATAAACCATGGCTGTGGCACTCAACATTTCACCACAGACTACACCCATGAGCCTGTTATGACTAAGGCCGGTTTCACACGGGGAGCCGTACAACTCTTGCTCGCGAAGAGGAGGACGGTGCGTGAGACTGACATACACTAGGAGCAGTGGAGGTTTCACACGGGGAGCGAGAGCGGTGAAGGCTCGCGAGACGCGAGTGATCACGGCTCGGCACTTCGAGCCGCGAGTCTCGGGCTCTTCAACGAAATACAAAGAGGGGGATGAGAGCGTTCACACGACGAGCGAAAACGGCTCCCACTCCTCAGTTTATTGCTTAACTTATTGATTTAAAGATGCATATTTTCAACCATTCACGCAGATATTTGGAGTTTTAAATGGAATTATGTGAATTGAAAACAAAGCAACTCAACTTACTTCAATGTTATTGCAAGCCTCAATTCAATGCTTAATGCAATTACGCATGTTGGTATCTTCAAGTTGAATGGCATTCTTCACCTTGATGAGGGGCTCAACAAATGTATCAATTGACATCCGGAAGAAGTTGAAAAACTTTTCGTCATCTTTTATAAGTTTTTACTACAGTGTGGCGTAAATTCCTTCTTCATCCCGCTGTTGGTTGATTGGAAGGACCCAATACTGTCTGGTACTTTTTTTTGTTGCGTTTTTTGGTGTTGAACACGACGGCGGTGAAGGAGGTAAATGGCCAAAGCATGCGTGCGATCCATCATTCTTCAACTCGGTGGAGATGACTGCCAAAAAAACGCGATCGAGAGCCAAAAAGGCTCTCCGTGTGAAAGAGTGGGAGTCAAGAGCGGAAAACGCTCCTCATCGCGAATGAGAGCCGTACGGCTCTCAGTGTGAAGCCGGCCTAACTGTCTAAGCCCTAGTCAGACTCAGTTAACTCTCCCTAATCGCTTCACTTGGCGAAAATGGTGATCACAAAATGGGTGGAACAAGCCAGGCCAATTTGCTAATGAGTTTGCACTATGCGTTGTAACAAAATAAATAAAAACATGAAATCATGGCTTCGGTTCAGTCGGGCGACGGATGTTTCGCTATTGGCGTTATCTCAGGATTCCGATCCCAAGCGCCACCTCGAGAAGTTTGTTCGTTCTTGTCCTTTTTTCTGTCCCATTGCCCCAGTCTACACTTCGCCTGCTACTTATCCTTAATTCCGACTGATCCACAATCCGAAACTTTTGTCCCGCTTTTATGAAGATTTACGAATAACGTACTGGTATGTAAAACTCACTTTATTCACGGCTATTCCACACTATTACCTGCATTCGCCTTTTGAAAAGGTATTTATCATTTCAGTTCCTCTTATCGGATCGAAGTGAATTAGTTGACCTACCGTCCTGAAGAAATCTTTTCCGATCCATTCAGAGAAGTCTTTGATTTTAATTTTTATCTAATTGTGATGAGCTGAGTTAGGACTAAAAAATAATTCATTTAGTTCAGTTTTTTGTATTTATTTACTTGTGCTGTAGCCCTGAGAGCAGTTTATTTAATCATTTAATTCATATCCCGTAGTAGCATTGTATTCACGTGGGTTCACCCCCAATTTTCTTTCGTTCATTTAATTCAAGTTTTCCATTTGGGAATTGATTTTGTTGCTTGTAGTTACCGTAAACTTACATTCAGCTGAGATTAACTCTCTCTCTCTCTCTCCCTCTCTCTCTCTCTCTCTCTCTCTCTCTCTCTCTCTCTCTCTCTCTCTCTCTCTCTCTCCCTCTCTCTCTCTCTCTCTCTCTCTCTCTCTCTCTCTCCCTCTCTCTCTCTCTCTCTCTCTCTCTCTCTCTCTCTCCCTCTCTGGACAAGAACGAACCAACTGTTTGAGGTGGCGCTGGGGCTTGTGATCGGAATTCTGAGATTATACCAATACGAAACATCAGGCGCCCGACTGAACTGAAACTGCGATTTCATGTTGTTATGTATTTTGTTACAGTGTGCATTGCAATGTTTTATTAGCTTTGATTTGCATGGGAACGAGAAGTCATGTTACCTTTCATTGCGAGAAATGGGAGTTCTGATTCTGTGTGGGGCTCCCACTCTTCCAGAAAAGCAGCGACTGTTTGCCCAAGCCTTCGTAAACACGGTGAACTGGCGAATGGATGCCCTCGTAGTCAGGAGCAATCCTACACCATCCTCTCCTGGCAGATTGGCCCTTGCCCATGCGTGGAAGAATATGATGTGCAAGGCGTAATAAACGTCTTATCTTAATATTTAGATAGACTGACGACTAGTCAATAAATGGTACTAATTACGTAAGTAGGGAAATCTCTGAGCTGAGTAAAGTGCTGCAAGTCCCCTCAGAATGGAATGCTTAACAATTGATGTACGTGATAACATACGTGTTTAGACAGAAGTTAAAGATAAATTCACAATCGAAATTTTCGCTTCAATGCAGAGGTCTCCCCCCTGGTAAAACGAGGTATCAAATACGTTTACATCAATTTTAACGACGAGACTGCAACATCCATAGTGTTTTGATAACTATGATACTAATTTAGACGTGGGCATTTCATTAACGCCTAGATAATTGTCAATTTTAATGTTAACCATTGAGTAGCAGACGGAAGCTAGCAATAATAAAAAATTGTTTCCGCCCGGGATCGAACCGGGGACCTTGTGCGTGTGAAGCACACGTGATAACCACTACACTACGGAAACGCGTTAATTTTAGATTGAATACATAGCGGGATTATGGCACATGTCCATGGTGGTGAGTGCTGAATCGTTTTTATCCAATGGTTGAATTGACCCAGGCAATCTGACGCCTGCCAGGAGTCGTTACAGCCACACCTTTGAAACTGGGGAGTGGGGGTTGCTCTGTACTTCCACCTCTCGAGTGGTGGAAGGGGGCTGCTACGCCTACAGTTCACCCACCCTTGTGGTTAGCCACCAGTTCATCCTCGCACGGTCCTCCACAGACAGGAATATTGCATGTAAGTGCCATGCCTGTGAGCCTGGTACAGATCGTACATCTCTTCGAGCCCGTGGCAAATCGCCAGAGTTAGGAAGCCAAGCCCTCCTAGCATCCGACCGGATGTGCGCCTACAGGATCGCTAAATCCAGGGGGGAGTGCATGCAAGTACTTGTAGGGCGAGATGCGAGGTAATACAATGAATGGTTTTTACCAGCTTCAGCTAAGCTTAAACCCTGATAAAACCTTAACCACATTGTGCAGTTAGCATGGTCAGGTCTGTTTCCCTATTTGATGACTGTTCCTAAACCCTCGAGGAGGGTTATATCAGTGATGAAAGTTGCAGTTTCGCCGATAGGCAAGAGACGTCTATGGCCCCTGCATCATCCACTGAACTCAGACCTGCGGGGGTATTTAGTTGTTAGCCAGTGATAAATATGCGTGTATAAAAATAGTGGTGTGTTTTAGAACACTACTCTCCTATTCGTAGAAAGAACGTAATCGTGCAACACTCGTGGGTTGTCTCTTTGTCCCGAGGATTTGAAAAATAACAAAACGGAATTTTTAGGTGGATTATAATGGACAAAAAATAAATTAATTCAAGTGTCTTCTACTGTCAAAATAAAAATAACATAAGCTTGGCTGATATGACCGAATAGCTTACTGGGTCGACGAGCCGATCGCCCGTGTATAAAGGGTCGCTAGTATGAAGATGTAGCTGCTGCTGACGTAGTGCTGGACGGCTTCCGTAGTTGTACAAGTAGCGAGGTGATCGACCATGCGCTCCACAAAACACTTATAATAGTCAAGTCCGCGAACACCGATATCTGCGCTGTGGTAAGATGCGATCGCGTGAATAGAATCCTACTGAGTCTAAAAAACCTAATTTCGGCGCGTGGTCCGTGTGTGTCTGTAGTTCGATTTGCGGGAGAACGGCTGATCCTATTGAGCTGGTTCTTGTTTTGTTTTGTTCGTTATTTTTTGTAGACGCCAAAATAAGGTTATGGGCGATTTCGGTCAATGGGAAGGGAGGGTGGGGGACAAAAATTTACCAAAAACTAGGGTTTTTCGCATTTTTCTCGAAAACGGCTCTAACGATTTTGATATTAAACTTTCAAATTATCTTCTACTAATCAATACCTAATTTTCTTCTCTATATCTCCATGAAAATACGGTGAACGGAGATATAGGTATATGAAGTAAAAATAGGTTTTTTTACGCTTTTTGGCAAAACGGCTTTAACGATTATTACCAAACTTTCAAGATGTTTTCGAATAGTTAACACCTACATATTGTTCTCAATAAATGTTCCTCTGACAGTCCATTGAACAGAGATAAAAATCAAAATGTGTCGAAAATAACGTTTTTTCGAACGTTTCCGTAAATTCCAGGGTAACTGCTTCACCAGATGTGATCAATCTAACAGAGTGTCTTTTAGTCACCCATACCAACACTTCGTTTGTCCATAATTATTTCTGTATATATATGTTGAACGGAGATATAAGCCAAGTTAACTCAGAAAAGGAGATTTGTTGAATATTTAGTTATTGGTATTCCATTTTTCTCAAAAACGGCTATAATGATTTCCATCAAACTTACTGAGTACTCTCAGCTAACTAGTTCCTACATTTTTTTCTCTATAAATGTTTCTGTAGAAATGCGTTGAACGAAGATATAGCGCCCGCATATGTAGCTGGTGTTCGACTTTGCGGGGGTGGCGGAAAGTTGTGTATTGCTACGCACTGCTTGTTTCTTTGTTGAACTTGGCTGCAACAGCCAGTCTCTCGGTAGGGAGCTGTTGGCCGTGTCATAGTACTCGAAGGTGAGGAATCCCGCATCATTTGAGAGTTCTAAATCTTGAATTGTAAGGCAACTATATACCTCACAGTGCGATTCCAATAATAATTCGTCCATGTTAAATATCTCTTAGGCGCCTCTTTTCACGATGACGATTCGCATACATCCAATCTGGTCTGCCAGTCTTCTATCAGCTATACCCACAGAAACCAAAAGCTGAGTAATCATGTACCTGCTATTAATTTAATATAAATGAGGGCTGCCATTCGTTAGCACAATAAAGATTTCTTTATTCCGAAAAAAAGAAGTATTAGCGAAATCGCCGCCATTTCGATGGACCACGACTCATCTCCTTCTAGTTGGTAAAACATATATTGTTGAGTTTGATCTATGAGAGGTCCATTAGTTCGGTATCATTTGCTCAAATCAGGAAGACAGACCTTGCATCCTCAGGGTTGACAAACAAACCTTTCCCCTTTGCATGCTCCCTATTTCACCATCTTACCTCAAATTTCCTTACCATTTTCATAGTCTGTCACTCGCCAGCATTATTTTTCCTTTTTATTTAAGACAACGCCCGTTTCTTTGTGCTTTGAGTTTCTTGTCGACAACCTACAACTGCAATTCCCAAGTGTGTCACAAATTTAACACAGAAAGAATGACTTAGGGATGGGTTTTTGAACGAATCCACAGAAAATAACACATCAGACAGTAGTTCTTTAATAACAACTTTTTAAAAAAGTTCATTAACAAACAATAACAATTACTTTAGAACAATCGAAAATTAATTAAATTAACTATCGACAGAAGTAGGCAACTGGCATCGTTAGCCTAATAATTGCCGAATACCGATAAGGTTTGTAAAAAAACGTACTTAAGAGATACATACTGATCTGAGTGACGTTCTTTGGAGAAGCGTGGAGTGGTAAGCAGGAGAACTCTAAGCTAATCAACGATGACTCACCTGGAGAGGAAACAAATTGAAATTAATTAAATACACGGTTTAAGTTAGAGCGTTTGTGCACATACTACAGCACTAATACTCCTATTCTTATACTTGTCAATAATATTACTGCACACGCCGAGAACATTGCTAAGGAAATGTCAGACCCATCAAGAACTGTGTGTTACTTCAGGCAGCCAATCCACACCTCAGCTCTGTACAGAAACTGTATGTGAGGAATCTCCTAATAAGTTTAGGCCAGTTGAGCCTACTGACCCAGTTTTTGAGCAGTCTGCTTGAATATAATTGTTGATCATTGATTATTCTTTTTTTCTTACATTTTTACTATATTTTCGCCACTTGACTACCAAAAATGAACGGCTTGTAACCAAAATCTGCTTCACTTTAATTTCCTTGGGTCTAGGGAGGACCCAAAAGGTATTTGACCGTAGTTCTCGGGGCCACACTTATTCCAGAGGCCATTTCAATGGTGGGGGTGGGGGTTGCAAACGCCAACCGAAAGCGCTTACGGTGGCACCAGGCAGGGACGAGCGTTTGTAGCTATCTGAAGGTGGAGTTTGGCCACTTCAACGTGTTGTGCCTGTACCATGACCATTATATCATCGACAAAAGCGATGGGAGTGAAGCCATTGGCCTGCAACAGGTGTAGATAAGATTGTGGACAGCCCTCACCCTGAGGGCCAATTGGGGATGTTGCTCCCTTGCTCCAGTCGAAGCGGACCTGTATTGTCCAAAAATAGTGGTCAAGTGTGCAGGGAGCCAAGGACTTGCCAGCCTGGTAGGTTCAAATCTCCTCATGAGGGACGCTGAATAAAAGAAGCCGATCGGAATCGCTCGTTTTTTCACTGTCAGTCAACCACACCGTTCTCCGGAGAGACGTTTTCAATCAAAATTTGGATGTCGTATTCTCCAAATTTAAAGCGATTTGTAGCGTCATCGTAACCACGATATTAACGTCGCGCAACTCGAAACTGCAGTTCAACATACACATTTCACCACCCGTTCGACGGTGTCTGGCAAATTAGAGGTCGGATGTGCCTGATTTCTCATCATCATCAGTTGCTAGAGGACAGTTCATTCATTTTACATGCAGCCAGTAGTTTTCCTTATTTTTTAATTTTATTATGTTCATTTATCATCAGTTGGAAGGTTAAATCGACTTTTATTTATTTGTATTAAAAACGCCAGTGAAAGTGGAGTGATGCAGTTTGTAAGGCATGAACCTGCCTGACCAGAGGTCTGCCACTGCCACCATTCCTCTATATTGCCCTGCCCACGTGACACGGTTTCCTGCTTGCTCAACTTTTATTTTACCACCTGTGCCGTAAAATACGCCTTTTGTGCAGCGGCAATTCAGTGGGCGAACGCCCGCTGAACCTGATCCTCACTACCGACATGCTGCAATGCTACTAATATGCTGCTACGGGGAAAGTGGCAAGTTGTGAGGGTTTCCAAGAAATCAGGTCCCGGTACTAAGAAGACTTCCGTACCCTCTCGTTTTTTTCGTTCGCCTCGTACTCCCTTTTCCTCCCGATACGGAACTCCCGCGACATCTCCCACTTTCCGACTTCTCATTTTCCAACTTTCAGGCCGTTCGAAAGAAGAGAGAAGACAACGCTCCTGAAGTGGGTCATTTATTTTGTTTATTGAGTTTCGGCATGCCATAGGCCGGTTTAGCAAGAAAGACACTTATTCTTTTAGAATCATTTTAAGCCACAAGGTCAACTATTATTTATTTTCCCCAAATTAAACTTTATTTTATCTTTAGTCGTTCCTGCTGATTTCCGTAAGTTAACCCTTTTATTATTTTATTTCGGGTGGGATTCGACCCCCAAAGTTATTTCCTTTGTTAATAAATTTTCGTTAATTATTCGTTCGTTCTTGAACTTCTCTCCTCGCAGGTTGTTCAAACTATACCAACGATACATTCCTTGCTGGAGCCTTCCAGTGAAGAAAATTAAGAACAAGGAAGCCATTAAAGGATTCTGCACATCCAGATCATAACAAAAGGTGGGTTCTAAAATATACAGCTATGGACTGCACGGACGATTTGTCCTTCAGAACGCCGGACGATTTCATTTATTGTTTCCAATTTACTTCATATCGAAAGCGCATTTATTTAATTTTGTAAATATAGGTAGGAGCAAATCAGACTGGGAGGCCCTCCTTTTAACAAGCTTTTTAGTGTCATTCTGCTCACAATGCATTATAAGCAATAACCTATTGATTGGGGAATTAGCTATTTTATCTTAACCTGTTAGGGAGAAGCTTGCATGATTGTAGTCTGCAAGGCATCGATCGAGATTCAGTTGCTAAAAGAACTGTAGAACTGTACACTGGGATTAGCCGACGTGATGAAAAAAACACGTACAAATGTTTCAACGTACCTATTACGTGTCAACAGAGTAATTACAGCGGCATTTCGAAATTCACGTCGAGTTTGGCAGAGCGAGCGAGGCCCACGATGGAAGAAAGTTTGACAGCAAGGCGAGCGGCTTCATCGAGATTGTCGCAAGGGAGGATCTTCATTCCAGAGCTGGCGATGAGGACTTTGGCGTCGTCAACGTTAGTGCCCTATCAAACGTAAATGAAACAAGAGTAAGGTATTGTTATGAATTCAACAATTTATAACCAACCAAGAAACCTCTGTGCACACATGTTACAACATTAGCGAGCATTCTGTTTTACAACATTCAACCAGTTAATTATTTTAATTTCTTTCCACCCGTCCATGATACTGATTAGGACACACTTGCGTTCAAGAGAGAGTGAGAGCAGCAGAACTGACGGGAGGACCAAAGATATTTGGCTCCTATTGGTGCAACTCATACCCTCCTGGAAATAGGTGCTAAATCCTGACCACTGGGGTCTTTTGGTATTGCTAGAAGTTTGCTCCAAGTTAAGGTAAACCTTAAGCCTCCTTCAGACTCTCACAGATTCGTGGTGTGTGTCAGCCGAAATGAGGCAAGCGAAGAACGCCCATCCACTCTCCCAGAGCATCCTCGTAGAGAGAGTTTGGCAAATGTGGACGAGGGAAAACACTGTGGGGGGGCTATGTCGGACAGAGTGACCCCATGGAACCTTTCCACATTCTCACTCCTCGGGCTACCCCGCAAGAGTCTGGAAGGGCCTTTACTAAAAGATCTGAACTGCACACAGCAGAGGATTGGGTATTCGAGTAACACGTTCAGTCCTTGACAACAAAGCGTGGAAAGATGGGCCCTATCAGCTGCCATTCATGGATTCACGAGTTCTCAATGGCATGTCATGACAATTGTTGCCTCATACTGTGGTGATGTCCTGACAATAATCCACTTCCAGGCTGAGATGATGGTGTAGACGAAATTGTGCAGAGATTCAAGGAAAAGCTGTTTCTGGCCTTTCAGCACGTTCTTCCCCAGTTTCACAAAGGTTAAAGGGTCGATGTCACTAGTAGGCAGTGGTTCAAGAAAAAACATCCCCAGCCACTCTTCCCTCTTTCATTTCCAGCTCCGTAATCTAGTTCAAACTGCTTTCAGGAGTACACTTGCACGGTAGCCACAATTCAGCCTCAAATAGTCAAGAAGACAGACTCCTACAAGCCAAAACTCATTTTTGGGGGAGCGCCACTATTTTCTTGCTTCACATTCTTGGCTTTTGCAGAATATTGGATCATGTTCAGCCTCTTTTCGCTGCCCATCTTCAGGAAATTATATCATCTTTGACTTACCTTAGTTCTCTTCTCCCCTCAAAGTCGTAACACTCCCCCTTGTTGTCTTTTTGAGGTGAAATATTTTGTAGCTGAGCTGTTATTGTTTTATCACGACCAAAATCCACTCCAGAATGACTCGGAATCGTCTTCGAACGCCAAACTGGTTGACAACTTTATGAACTACATTTCCCCACATGTGTTAACTAATTCCACGAGAAGAAGCAATTGAAGGTGCAGTAAAATGGCTCACCTGAAGACGGCAGATGATGGGAACTCTCAAATTCAACTCTTTAACAGCCGCGATGATCCCCTCAGCGATCACATCACACCTCATGATACCTCCGAAAATGTTGACCATTATGGCGCAGACCTATGAACATTACAATTGCGAGAAATATTTACAATAATCAGTAAGTAATATAGTAAAATTAAATCGCTACGATACACTTAGTTCAAAAACCACTGTTAACTATGCTTTTGCACATTGTCATTACTATGTCTCCTCCAAGGAATTGACGGAAACTAATTTGCAATAGTTTATTTGACGTAATAGTGACAACTTGCCTTACAATTCAAGATTTAGAACTCTCAAATGATGCGGGATTCCTCACCTTCGAGTACTATGACACGGCCAACAGCTCCCTACCGAGAGACTGGCTGTTGCAGCCAAGTTCAACAAAGAAACAAGCGGTGCGTAGCAATACACAACTTTCCGCCACCCCCGCAAAGTCGAACACCAGCTACATATGCGGGTGCTATACCTTCATTCAACGCATTTCTACAGAAACATTTATAGAGAACAAAATGTAGGAACTAGCTAGATGAGTGTACTCCGTAAGTTTGATCGAAATAGTTATAGCCGTTTTCGACAAAATTGGAATACCGATAATTAATATTCGACAAATACCCTTTTCTGAGTTAACATGGCTTATATCTCTGTTCAACATATATATACAGAAATAACAAACGAAATGTTGGTATAGGTGACTAAAAGACACTCTGTTAGATTGATCACATCTGGTGAAGCAGTTACCCTGGAATTTACGGAAACGTTCGAAAAAACGTTATTTTCGACACATTTTGATTTTTATCTCATGGAGATATGTATAGACAAAAAAAGTTAGGTATTGATCAGTAGAAGGTAATTTGAATGTTTAATCAAAATCGTTGGAACCGTTTTCGAGAAAAATGCGAAAAACCCTAGTTTTTGGTAAATTTTTGTCTCCCACCCTCCCTTCCCATTGACCGAAATCGCCCATAACCTTATTTTGGCGTCTACAAAAAATAACGAACCAAACAAAAAAAAGCACCAGCTCAATCGGATCAGCCGTTCTCCCGCAAATCGAACTACAGGCGCGCACACACACACACGGACCATGCGCCGAAATTAGGTTTTGAGACTCAGTAGGCCTCAAAACGTAAAGATCTGAAGAAAACCCAAATTTTTTATTTGACACGACTATACTTTCCTTTCCTTTTGGGGTAGCGGAAAGTAAAAACCACTCCCAACAATATCTATCTCCTTCAACCCTGTTGGCCACTACATCAGTACCTTTGAATCTATCAGTCCAGCGGCCGCAAGCTTCTTACCCAGATCAAACAGCTCGTCCAAACCCAAAATCATACAAACCTCGCTATAAGGTACGATATTGAGTTTCTCCACAAGTTCAAAAGCTAGCAACCAAATACCATACCACGAACTACGTCGAAATACGAAATATCTCGTAAGTGGTATGTACGATTTAAAAACATAACATATTTGTAAACAAAGTTGTAAGAGTGACAATTGCTATGTAAAACGTGGCTTACCACAGACGCTTATCCGACCTCATAATCAGCTGTTATATACCGTAATTATCATCCGTTCTATCTATCATATGTTTTGCTGCTATTTCGATCATGCTAGCTAATGCAACACACCACCCATTATTATATTTATATTATATTACAGTTTAGTTTTACGTTCCTCAGTTTTTAATTTTTGTTTGGTTTCGACAGTTTATTTACATCAGCAGCCGCATCCAATCGCTCACCTTTTTTAATGACCTCTACAAGAAGAGGCTTGAATCAAAGGATAATAAGCCCTCGTTTTGATCAATAGGATTTGTTCAAGACATTATATTTGCGCCTTAAATAAAAAGAAACAATACAAAAGAACAAGCTCAATCCCCGTTGGCCCAACTGAGGACTGCTACGCCAATAAATGAGATTTTTCCCTCAATCCAGTCGGCCTCATAACAAAGATCTAAAGGAAACTCAAATTGTTGGCTCAACAAAGTAGGAAGAAAAGTTATGTAATCGGCTGAAATTTTTTTTTGTTGAGTTTTCTTCAGATCTTCACGTTTTAGACCCTCCTGAGCCCGAAAATTACTATTTGGGAATGGTCTGTGTGTCTGTGAACGATTTTTTTTAGAGAAAACAACCGAACCAAATCAGCTCAAACTTGATATTGGACCATTGGACGCAAAATAAGGGTATGAGAAAAAACAACCGAAAGTTAACTATAGTTAGCATAGTGATCAAAACACCACTTTTTTTTTCTCAAAAACGGCTGTAACGATTTCGATTAAATTTTATAAGTTGATAAAACACAACATGGTTGACAATTATACCGTAAAATTCCCATGTGTGGGAAAATAACGAGACCAGCTCACTAAACTACCAAAAGTTTCGATGAAAATCGATTTTATCGTGATTTTTTTCTTATAAACACCGCTAACATAATGTAAGGTGGGTGCGGCGAGATAGTGGAAATCCATCTTATAAAAGACGAGTTAAGACGAAGTACCCGTGGAAATAGACTACTTCGTCTTAACTCGTCTTTTACCGCTAACATGTCACTAGAATGTTTGAAAAATTTGGTGTAGTAGTCCAATCCAATACCTATAGGGTGAGTTGTTTTACAATACTTTTTTTATTTCTTGGGTACCGAAACGTACGAATGCAAACCAAAACCGTACAGTAGTGAATTTTCCTATACTGTTTCACTGGTTCTTCAGGTGATTGGGCGGGCCTCATTTCATGCTAATGGTTCCCTGTTCTTTACTAGACATGTCCGAAAATCCGAGACATTTAGACTTACTTTAGGATCAGCGGTGATGATTTTGAACGCTTCTTTGACCTGATTGGCAGTGGCACCCCCTCCAACGTCGAGGAAGTTAGCAGGTTCACCGCCGTGAAGTTTGATGATGTCCATCGTGGCCATTGCCAGACCTGCGCCGTTAACGAGGCACCCGATACTTCCTGAAAACCCCACAAATCATTTTTCGTTGACGTTTTAAGTTCGTATAAATACAACATATCCTGCAGTTACGCTTTGCTTACCGTCGAGAGCGATGTAGTTAAGATTGAATTTGGCGGCTTCTACTTCTTTAGGATCTTCCTGAGTCCAATCCCTCAGTTCGAAAAGTTCCTTTTGTCTGAACTCCGCGTTATCGTCGAATCTGAACTTGGCGTCGAGACAGAAGTCTGAAATTTAAATGGTAATGAAACGATAATATCGAAATATGAGAGCGGTAGCGAGAAATGGAAGGGACGCCAATACTCACAATCGCCAGTTGAATCTTCAGCATAGGGGTTGATTTCAATCAAGAGAGCGTCTTTTTCGAGGAAAAGTTTGTAGAGATTGAGAAGCATTTCGGTGACTTGAGCTTTTTTGTCTCCTAAACCAACCATGACTGCGATTTCTCCAGCTTGGTCGGCCGTTAGACCTACAAATTAAGATTCGTCAACATCCGTGTTTGTGCTCAACCACTCCTAAATCAAATATAAAAAACCTTATCGCCTTCGTACACGTGCAATTACGATTCACTTCCAGGTCCAACGGCTTTCGCCAATAAACCACCTTCTGCTTATCTGGTTCATCACCTAATGTCACCAGCATCACGACGCAGTATTCCGTCATTTCATTATAGATAGAGGGTCATCAGCATCACAATTAAACCATCTTCAACCAACCACTTTGGGGGTCTTTTTCAGATAAAAGGGAATTGAAACGGCAGAGACTCACTTTACACCAAATTCTCTTCTTTTTCTTCAGATTTGGCAGCACTGCTCTGATCTCTGTTACACTCTTCGATTCCCTCTTTTCACATTTTTCTCGCTTCTCCTGCTTTCGAACAGTAAATTGCACACAAGCGCATCCTCCACTCCATATTCATGATCAACAGTTTCTCGAGCACGAGTCCATGGAATGTTTGGGCTGAGAACCGCCAAACAATCACCCTCTTTCCTATGGGTAGCATCATTCAGCAGCTCAGGAAGCCACAGCACAGATTCGCAAGGATTATCAGTGAGTCGTGAAAACAGCTGGCCCAGACTGGTTCGAATAGGTACATCATTTCGCTACTGAAGGTTGAGAGACAAGGAAGGGGAGGAGGTGCGTATGAGAGCACCACAAATGCTAAGAAGAGGGGGAATATTATACTCACTGCCCCAATGAAGATGATAACGCTCCTGAACCTCCCAATCAAGGGACGTAGGGAAAAGGTGACGCAATATAAGAGACAGTCCCCAGCCAGTATTGTGCTTGGAGAGGTCACTTTGACACTGGTTTGTGCCTGGATATCTGCCAACTCGCCCCCCCCCCCTCTACACAAAAATTGAATGCAGGTAGGGAATTGAACTAGATTTTCTTATTCTAACCATAATAGCCTTGCTGTTGTATATTTGCATTTAATAAACCTTTTCTCTCTTTGTGTTCACGTCACATGTGTTTAGTTTTAGCCATCTCAAGCCAACAACCCACCCCACAAGCAACACTGTGAACGAGTTCTATCTACAGATACCAAGCTTTGTCGCTGGTACCTCTGCACTACAAACTGAGTTCCACACCCCCTTTGCGTTAAAACACATACCTTGTGTAATGTCGATAGGAGTGTAGTTGATAGCGCTCGGATTTTCAGCAGCAACATCTTCAATATTAACGCCTCCCTGGGAAGACGAAATCACAACTGGTCCCTGAAATAACCAAAAATCAAACTAAAGCTCTTGAAATCGACTTCACAACAGAGAAAGCAGACATTCGTAAAGACGTTGTATGTCTCAATGTGAACATTCGTTGACAGTATCTCTAGAATGTGGTAAGACTGATATAGACCAACAAACAATAATTTATGCTTAGATTTACAGCGAGTGGTGATGAGGAGAGGGGGGGGGTGTTGAAAGTGATCAAAAGTCTCCAAGAAAAAGACGAAGAAGAAAAGCGCCCCAAACATTGGAAACGCACTCACATCAAGAGAGTGAGTAGCTCTTACGCACGTAACTACCACACGGTCCAATCAACAAACAGAAAAGTTTCAAAGCGTTCAATTCACAATTCTAAATGTAACTAAATCAAAACCCAATAGGCGCTTACACTGAAAGCTCGTTCCATCATAACAGCAAAGTAGTACTCCTTTCTGGGGAATTTTCGTTCAGTGACCATGACGGAATTGCAAATTCTTCCTTTGGCTCCGGTTTGTTTTGTAATAAGGTAATCTCCAACCATCTGCCCAGCAATCTCTTCCGCTTCTTCTGGCCTAAAAACACAAGTTGGATGTAGAAAGCTATAATTATAGTTGACAACAGGCCTTCATGCATCCTGTAGCTGTCACAGTCACTACATTACGTAATTAATTTTATCTATTCATCCATCCTGAAATATTGCCATATGTACTTGTTGCCTGAAATACTTGTCAGATGTCATTATTTTCTTGACTTTAGATTGAGCAGCTAGACGTCAATTAAATTAACTAAAATTAACTTTAATTCGAACATGGGGTGCACAATTTGGTGTCCCCGACAAGCAACAATCTACTGCGACGTATCAACAGGCTTCATTCGTACCTTTATCCTGTCGTATTAAGGAAGCAGGCCTGGTTGTATTGCGACTACTATACTACGTTGTCAAGGGTTCACATGGCCATCCATGACGAAGAATAATGCACATTATGTCAAATCATGAATTGGATGACAAAAGGGAAAAATCTATAGACACACCTATATTTGGCTGATTTCGTTCCCCCTGCAGGACGTTTTCCCAACTACATATTTATATTGTCGGCCCCATTGTAACATGGCATGACCACTTTTTGCATCTCCACCTCATCTGTCGTCCGTGTCCCAGAGTCTCGTTTCACGCCAACCAAGATATCCTGAGAGGAAGGTTATCTGCGTTTTGGTTCCCGATCCCGACATTTCAAAGTCCCGTATTTTCTTCCCCTTTTCGAAGGAGTATTCGCCAAATCTCGTGAACTTCTTCATCGATTGCTCTCATAGTCGTCGTCGATCTCCATACAACATTGACATTGCCACCACTCGCTGGAACATTGAGTTTCCCTTTCCGCTTTTTGTTTATTTGGTTTCTATCTTTCTAATTGTTCCGTTTAGTTTTCAAGATTCAGTTTATTAATCGTAGTATTTCGTTTAGTTAATTTTGTTTCCCCCGTAATCTAACTTGACTTAATTTTATAATTACATTTTCCTTAAATTTCGAGTTTCATAATTTCTTTTAAATTTTCTTCCTAGATTTTTAAAATTTTGTTGGTCTGTTCGTAAGTAAAGTTACTCTCTTTTATTATTGGCACACCATGACATCTTCATGACCACCATGACATGTGTTAATCATGATTGATTCACCCGTTAGAGCAAAGTTATTCCTCTCGAAGACATCACAGCAGACAGTGGCTGACTTGTTTGTTCTGGATGGGTTAGTCGTTTCAATACCCCTGAGAAGATAACGCCTGACACAAGAAGACAGTTCGAATGTTCCTTGTTGATCAAAAAGGTAGACGTTACTCATTTACCAGCTCCTTACAACCCTAAAGAAAATAGCTTTCTTGAACCTATTCATCGTCAGTGTGCCTTTCGACGCTACAGTTCATGAAATAGGATTGAGTTACTTACTATGATAACAATTGGCATTAGAACATCTATCGATGAAGATTTAGGCTGCAGTGCAGCTGAATTGGTATACGGCTGTACATTGAAGTTACCTGGAGACTTCGTTGAAGACAATGCCAGATCAAGATCTTTTCAAGAATACAAGTTATGTATTCTGCTGTTGTAAATAACTAAAATACTTCGTGAGCCCCCTACAAGCTCTACTCGTTGAGGTTGCATTTAATACCTTATAAACAGGAGCAGGCAGTTCTCTTCAGCCCTGCCCCATTGCATATATGCTGTCTTACGTAAATAAAGCGCTTTTTAAAAAGTCCCCCTCCCCCCCAATCAAACTTAACTTACATTGTTCAATTTTAGGAGATTAGAATCAAGCTAGGAGCACAGCTTTCTGCTGAACATGTCGAGACAACTATATTTGTTCATCTGGATTTGGGCGTATGTTTGCATGTATTTGTGCGAGGTGAGAGATGAAATTCGACGGTAACCCAACTTATCAAGGGACATTTCCAGTAGCAAAGCACGGAACAACATAATCAATGGGAAAGATACGCCCGTCTCTCTGGAAAGACTGAAACCAGCATTTTTCTGTCAAGAGGCAGATGTACCAACGAATTCAGGAATCGTCACCATCCAAGAACAAGAGACAACATGCGAAGACCATATTCAAAACGTTCCTTTATCGAATAACTCTCCAGAACCTCCATTATCCTCAGAACCTTGGATGACTCGTCCTGAAATGACCAAGTCTCCCAGTTCGTTTTGCTGATCATCATTTTTATTATGGAGGGAATGGTTTGTGACGGTCACTACATTACGTTATTAATTTTATCTATTCATTCAACCCTCCTGAAATACCGTCATATATTCATACTCGCCAGATGTCCATTCTGTTCTATTAGAATTCATTCGGTTCCTGACCTTTGAATGAGCGGTTTGATTTCAAGTTGATTAACAAAAATTAGCTGTAATTTGAACACTAACTTCCACACACACCTAACACACCCACAGTGGGCCGTCAAAGATAAGAATCATTACATAATATTTCCAGGAAAA
The DNA here is from genome assembly GCA_020466155.1 of Pachypeltis micranthus. NCBI lineage: Eukaryota > Metazoa > Arthropoda > Insecta > Hemiptera > Miridae > Pachypeltis > Pachypeltis micranthus. The sequence goes on from CM035769.1 coordinate 51,628,324, forward strand.
ATTCAGTAGACTGCAACACCTTAGGCCAATGCAGTGCAGGCTTATTTACTAGGCCCAGTATGACCAACTTTTCAATCAACGTTTAGGTTTTAAACTGGAGATTTCAGTTGTCAAACATTGACAGTAAGTTTTACCAATGCCATTCAAAATAAATCGACCATCAAATGGAACAAATCTTTAAAAAAATGTCTAGGACATTCAAAAAAAGATTTCTGGCACATTTTGATTATTTCATAGGCTGTCACAAGAACATTAATGCTGAACAACACATAGATATTGATTATTTCGTATTCTTCCTTGTCAGTCTTCCTCAAAACGCACAGATCCGCAGAAAACTGAGCGAATTTTTTTTTTCAATTCCTTTTTACACGCTTGTAAAACTGTCCTTACCTTTTGGGCAGTGTAAAGAAAAAAAAAACGGTTAGTTTGGCCAAATAGTTGTGTTCCACTTTTTACTTAATTTAACAGTCGACTCACGCGAAGAAATACCTAATGGGAGCTGTGGGAAGTATCCAAGTTGGGAATTATCTAGATACTTATGTGACACTCAGTTTATAGTTTAAACCGTTGCTATTAACGACAAAGCGAATTCTTACGAGAACACCATTCGAACTCCTCCTTTCAATCCTCCTTTGAAACCGCCTTTTCCTCGTCCTCCAGCCAGAACTTGAGCTTTAAGCACGATATCTTTGACATTAAGCTTCTTCGCTAAATCACCGGCTTCTTTCTTGCTCTTAGCGATGCCGAAATTTGGAACTGGGATTCCTGCGCCTGCGAATCACAGATAATAACAACGATATAATAAGTAACGAGGAGTGGGAATAAAAATGACACCACATTCCTAACCAACTTGGAGGTGATTTCGATGTCTCATTACATGGGGGAATATAATGTTTGCCGTTTCACAATTGCTTCAGGTGAAGTAACTCCAACCCTAAAAAACCTAATTTTCGGCGTTTTTTTTTTCCTTGACTGTCCTTGATCATACATTCTGTTTCTTTCGTTTTCCTTTTCATGCTATTACGTAATAGATGTTCAGTGCCACGTCCTCACCCTTCAAAGCTCCAGTCAGTTCTCGTTTTGGAGCATTCTGAACACTGCCCAAACTGTTATTTTGCCTGGTTATTAAGCTGTTAAATATGGGAATATCAAACGAATAACTTCATGCAAGTACCCAACTAGGAATCCAATAGGACGTTTACGCTACAGCTCTCTATAGCTCACTATAAGTGTTTCTGTGTGTTCATGATCATCGTCCCTACATCATATAAGTCGGAGCTCGTTGAATTAGAATGAAAGACGTCGTCTCAGGTTTTGCGTAGAGAGAACAGTGTTATACTTTGGTGGAACACTGCAAGGAATAGTTTCTTTAGTATACATTGGATTCTTTCCAATTCCATGAAAGGTTATGGTCTTGAAACTGATCCGATTGAGCTGGTTCTTTTTTTTGTTTTGTTCGTTACGTTTTGTAGACACCAAAATAAGGTTATGGGCGATGGGAAAGGAAGTGGGGAACGAAAATGTACCAAAATTTAAACTTAACTTAAAGGGATGGCGGAAAGTTGTGTGTTGCTACGCACCACTCGTTTAGATGTCGGGTATTAAAGTAATAATTTGGAAGGTGTATGAAATGAGTACCTTTCAATAGCGAGTAGCTGATGTGCTCGTGAACATTCAGATGCCTCCTTTGGTCGACAGCAATAGGCAGAGACACAACTGGAGAAGAGCTCAGGACCTGAAAAGCATAAAGATACGCCATTTGTAATAAACTTTAATAATTATCATCGACTTTAGAAATTGGGACGAATCACGCTTATTCACCACAATGCCTAAAAATGCCCCCCCCCCCCCAACCAATCCAAATGTGGACTGGATGGGCTTCAGTAGAGAAGTTGGTACGATTCTGGATACGAATTTTCATTGTATGATCGGGCTTGCACAGGGAATGTGAACTAAGTGCGGCCTAAGCAACAATATTGCCGACACATAAATAATTAAAAATATCACTCATCTTTCAAGTTGCTGGTACGAATTTTATGGGGCATTCAGGACAAGAATACTTGTCAGAAATGAAACTGACACCCACTACATTCCGCGAGCCCTTTACATATAATCGATGAACCAAAGCTGTATTAATTTGCCGAAGGAAAGTTTTTTAAGGCTAAGAGAGCGCGAGTTTTTTAACAAGTTTTGAAATCTGCGTTTTGAATGACGGACAGAATGCGGTCTATCATTTGAGCTTTACTGGTGAACTAACTATTTTTGAGTGACAACAGAAAGATGACGATGAGGGGATTCCATATTCAATTCGAATTTTAAAGAACCCTTGCGCTAGGCAGTTTCCAGCGATAACAATTTAACTAGCGCCTAACAAGTAACATGTCCGAATTCCGAACCGAAGTTCTAGCCTCATCAACTGGAACCGACAGATGAACCTGCCTGAACACATCAACGTTTTTTTTTTTTTTTGGTCCTAGATATTATTATCATTATTACTTCTGTGGATGCAACCAGGAAAGGAAAGATTGGATGAAAAATGGGTAGTTAATCTTTATTATCTAATATAAGAACGCTAATAAACTATCTAAATAAATGTCCAAAATTTCGAGGAAAGTGGGCCCCCCTCGGGGTTCCGCCACTGTCCTTAAAAGGTACGAGTTCTGCATGTGAGTTGGGGTGTTATATGCCCGTGTAGTCAAGAGTAAATTTTAAGCTACATTTTGTTCCTTCGCATTTCCTTCAATAAGACACGATTGCAATGTTATATCTAATCTGAGCTGTGACGTTACACTGCAATCTACCAGTTTTTACTGTTTTAGATCGAAGTAAAAGTGAAAACTGACGAAAGTAGAAAAACCCTAATTAGAGATCTATGACACCGATAATTTATAAGATGAGATGAGACGGATACAAGAGGGCGGGAAATCCGAAATCGCATTTCTCTGCAGAAACTACAGAATTAGTAGAGCTGCAAAACTGAGTAACAGATAGCAAATATAAGTTATAAATGGTATTCTTATGAAGTAGATCTTCAAGATATGGCAACAATTATATTTTATGCACATTCAACACTCTATTGGCTATCGCTGTATAGCCGTGTATTGCGATGAAAACATTCACAAGTTCTCGAATTATTCACAAATAGGCTAATTTTAACTAACCTTAATTGGGTTGTTAAGAACCAGCGAGCCGATCAGGCAGCTTTTCCTGCTTATTATACCAGCCATTTCGATTAAATGATTCGCCCGAGGAACGCAGCACACTTTTCAAACGGATGATCAGCACGTTTAGTTTCTGATCGCCGCAGAAGAGCCGATCACGACGGAACAGACTTAATTATCACGCGTAGAATTTTGAAGATTAAACCCTAGCGAAAAATTAGAAAAGATTTTTGGCAAATATTTGGGGAACCTATCTTGGCAATCAGCTGTTAGGTGGGGCGACGATTCGTTTCGGAATTCACCGCCAGAGCGCTCTGAGCACTCAAATGTTCTTATCAGAAAGTGTGGGTTTTTAACGTTGAAGGTAATGTTTATAACGAAATTACTCGCGAAGAATTCGATAATAGAAGAAAAAGATTCACTTTAAGGATCGACGAGGTCGCAGGTATATTTTGAAGGAGATCTAACTCACGAATAAGAGCTCTATGATGTGACTTTCTTCACTGTGACGTGAACCGTTCCACTAACCACAGTATGGGAATGGGATAACGCTCCTACAATACCAATATCGGCATTCATATCACTGTAATACTCCCTACATCAAGGACCGGTGTATCCGTCAAGAGTCAGTTGCTTGGCTTACCCACCACCCACCAATGTCAATTTATACCTCTAGATTAGACCATCAAAAGCAAAAATCAACCCATTGAACGATTAAGAAGTCACTCTTTCACTTAAAGAAACCAGTTCTTCTATAATCTGAGCAAGGTGTTACTCTGGAAGAATATCACACTAATGTATAATGATATACGTTTTAATGTGTATTGATAGATATAGAGCTCCTGGTGATTTTATGAAATTAAAGATAATGTAGATAGTCATAAGAATAAAATAAAAGCCTTTTGATTGGAAAATCAACTGTTGATTTGAAGAAACGCTGATGTGAAGGTGGAATTAGAAGTGAATTGGTGGAAGTCAGTATAGCCAGAAGTCAAGGACACCCACTTGGGTTCGCAAAAAACTTTCAAATTACTAAGTGAGATGTGTGGCACTCAGTTCTTGCCTGGAGTTTCACTAACGTTGCTTTGCATTTTGTAAAGCTTGTCAGTTAGAGCCAAACTAGTTCACGTTATCGTTTGTGGGATCGCGGCTTTACTCATCCAGGATCAGACTAAAAATATTGGCATGAGCGTAGGGGAAAAAACGTTTAAGTCGAAAAGTGTGACAGCAGGGTTTCACTATCTACCTAGATCTTTTGAACGTAAATTTCAGGTTGAATGCCTCTACCTTGAGTACTGGATATCTTTTCAGCCCTGTCTGGATCAACTCTGCCCGTTTGATAGTTCTTGCAGACACGTGCTGCTAAGTTCAGAGCTGTTGCAGTGCTGCTCATGAGAAAGATGAAGATTGTTCGGTTGAGTCCTACCTGTCTCAACAATCAACGGACTCGCTCTCAAGGAACCCTGGTGATCAGTCGATGGGCAGAAGTTGTTACCAGAATGTCTGTGACTCTTTGTCCACGCTGTTCCATTTGGAGGTCAAATTCTGGGCGTCTCAAAATTTGATTTGAGGACTCAATCACACGGGAGGGTGTTTTCACTAACTCACTGTAGGATTTTGGAGGGACGTTCGAAGTTTGTCTTGAAGGAAGGCCGAGGAAATAGCTGAGTTACTTTATTCAGGATAAGCAGATTTCCTTTATCCTATGAATTGGGACGAAAAATATGACTCATGGAGTTTGAGTTCCGTAGGAAGATCTAGTTTATCACGTAGACTAAGTTACTGGCCTACCTGCCCAACTAGGCTCAACCTTTGGCATTGACACAAAGTAGCCAATTACTCGTTGTTTTCCCTGACAGTGGGGAGGGTAGTTTTGACGTACAAAATGAGTCGTCAAGTGCCGTGTCATTCCATAATGTAGAAGCAGGAAATAGATTTCCTGTTGGGAGTCGGGGGTTTTCAGTGAGAAAGGCTTTTTATGCTTTTATGCCATATCTTACCAACCAATCTTCAGAGTCTGATACTCTGGCCAAACACTTTATTAGTAGCAGCTATCATACTAGTCCTGTCAGTAACCTCAGCGTAAGAAGCTGTGTCAAAACTATTAGACAGTTAATAACATGGGGATTTGATAAATGTAAGCGATATATTAAAATTATTAGGAAAAACAGAATATGTCGTCAGCGATAGAATTGCATTTGTTCCCGCCTCTTTCATCACATTCCATGAACTAAGGGTTTAATCAAAACAAAAAACTATCATCTTTCCTTTTTATTGACGAAAAGAAATAAAAGTCCAACAAACTTAAACAAACAATAAAAAAAGACACATCGTACACTCTTTAAAAAAAAAAACTACTCCCAAAACTCACGAGGCTCCACAAAACTAAACGCAGAGCTAGTCAGCTTAAGAAAGGCTAATGTGACTAGGTCGAGCCAAAGTTGAAAGGAAGACGAAAACTGGCAATGGCACATTCAAATGAAAAAGTAGGACAATACACAAGAGAGGAAGGGAGAAAACCGAACAAACATTTGCACAAAAAATGTCTTCAGAAGTGCAAAACTGATGTGTGACAAGCTCCAAGAGAAGCTAAATAGAAATCTCTACCTGGCGTTCTACGCAGGAGCACTAAGTACTTAACCTTACTGTAGAGCTAGCGAGACAAATTAAACTATGGGAAGCGTAAATAAACAAAAAAGGTTAAACTTTCACGTAAACAACAAAAGCTGATGAAATTGTGATTTCTTTTTTGCAATTCATTTTCTATGTAATACTTCAATTTTGTACGACAAAATGTGATAAAAATTACGTTTTCAATAAGATGTTAAACAATTCACTATGAGTGTAAATAATAGTGTAAGAAAAGCAGTCAGGCCTGCATTACACTCGAGTAATTGAGGATTTACAGAGAGAGGGGTAAATTAGTGGTACACCAAAGAAGGCTCAGGATACGCTGGCAGTTAAAGCATGCGAGTTGAAGTGGACATGAACTCAGATTAATAAGAGCGACTTCTGGGCCAGATTGTAGTTGCGCTGGTGGTTAATAAGAGCCCTGAAATACGATCCATTGAATTTACAGTAGGCTAATAGTAAAGGGGAAAATACACAAGTGCGCTTAGTTTGAGGAGCACTAGTCTATGCCTCATGTCCTGTGTGTAGTGTGTAAAAGACGAGGTTTTCCTTTTCAGTTGTTAGGGCCACGTGTGTGAATGGAAAATATCAATTATCTTGGTCACTAGGAGTTGGTCATTGAGGAGACTCAGGGAAGGGAATATTAGGAACGCCCAAATCTCTCTCAATGCTGAAATGACTAATCAGTTTTAAACTCCTCGAAGTCTACTCATTAAAGGAACAAGAGACTACACAAAGGAGTAAGCGACTAAATTACACTAATGTGGATACCTGGACCAAATGGTACGCTGGAAATGAGGAAGTGGACAAACTAACAAAAGGAGGATCGATGACACAATTCTACAGGCCAGAGCCATTCTGTCCTGTCACCTCGAATAATAGGTAATGAATCCAAAGAAACCCCAATTGAGAGGGGGTGAGAAGGATTCCAAGTTGAATCAATGCCAAAATCAGTGCAGTGTATAAGGAGAGATAGTACCAGAAGAACACTTGTCACTAGTGAGTGTCCCTCGCGATCAGAACAGAACCGCCAATGCAAAGCAGCACATGAGGGGGCTAGATTGAAACATAAATCTCAAATACGTTGAGAGGAGCGTTCAAAGGAACCAAAGTCGAACACCAACATTTTCGAGGAGTTGAGAAATGGGCATTCAATGGCATATGCACATCCCCATCGGTTTGTGAATAATTGCAGCTCGTACAATCGTATCGAGCCGCCAGTCCACTAAGTGGTTTGTCCCCAATTGAAAAAAAAATTGTTAATTTGTAAATTGAACTGTCGAAGGAGAGTGTTCAACAGCAACCTACGAGGTACCTACGACGTAAGAGACGAATTATTGCATGACACTCAAAGGACCGTGGAAGAGCAAAGTTAGTCGTGTCATGCATGGGAGGCCAATTCAAGTCGCTCAAGCGCCATTACTCACTTTCCCCAGCCAGCTGCCATAAGGAGCACCTCCTCAAGTTAGCTTTCCAAGCATTTCATACTCTGAGGAGACACCTCTTCTGTTGTGGCTCTTACACGTCAATCCTGTGTTTGGGGGTCCACCACGCCATGCTCATCACCCACCAAGCGTGTGAGGAGCTAGTGTACGTAAAATAAGCTCATTTATTAACCAGAACGATAAACCGGCTCAATCTTTTTTTTTAAAACAAGGTAGAAGGTTTAAAGATTATCGAGCCGAAGTCAGAGATAACTGGGGGTCTCCTAAGGTCCACTGTACAACATTCCCTCATTAGCGATTCATTTACGATGTGTTTTGAACCAGTTCTTTTACTTTGCGGTCATCTCAGCGTTTCTCAAAGTTTGTCAAGGTTATTTTAAAACATCGCCGGTGTAACTTATAACTTATGAACCTCTTCGTATTATTGTTCCACTTTCATTTATTTTTATCTATACCACCAGCACGTCGGTTTTCCAATATTTCTACATAATTTGTGTTTTCCTTATTCTTTTGGTGCTCCAGTTTTTATAAGACTTCTTATGATCCCACCTCGTCATCAGAAATACAAGAAGAATGAACAACAGGGCCAGTAGATTGAAATTTAACTCAAGTGCTATCACATGCTTGGGACATGCGATCCAACTTAGTGACTGAGAGGGGCCAGTTCGGCTCATTTGCCCGACTAAACATGAAACCGCGGGCACCTAACAGCTTGCACTCTAATGACTCGAATACGAAGAATTCCACGTTTATCCTGCACCCGCTACCTTCACGGTAACTTGAAGACTCGTCAATATTCCTCAAGATTTCTCTCAACAAACTTGATTTTGGCGACGTGCCAATCTGAACAATACTATCACCGTAATGCGGACATTGAGGATGAGATCTCCTTCCATTACCTCATCAACAGCAATGTCACACCATGTCACATCTCTATTTTCACCTGTACGGCCAATTATATTATGGATCAGACAGTTAACTCCGAGGAACCTGGAACGTTACCACCGAAAACATCTGTAAATCCTTCTACTACCTGACGCAGCTCTTAAGCTACTGGTTCACTAAATTTTGTCAAAATTAACCGACGAACATTTATATTGCACAACTACGTCCTAAAACGATGACATGAAAGTGCGATGCTCCTTTGGAATGAAAAAATAAAACATTACCAACAAAATAAAAAACAATTTGCTTAAAAACAATTTACAATTTAAAGCACCCAAACGACTCAAGGCAATAAAAAAAGTTCAACGGAATACAAAAAATATATAAGTTAGCATTATGTGAACTACTTTGGCAGCATCATTCAACTAAATCGTGCAGAGGACTTTCCTTTGAGTCGAACCTTACGAACTTAGTTTTGAAAATAAATAAACGTGTACAAATTATAACTAAACCAAAGGTATTTATCAGGTGCAACGTACAAATAGTACACTAGCAAAATTAAGTATTTTCTTTTGTTGTTCAAAGTAAAACTCTCAACTTAATTATATCACAAAAGCAAACAAAATTACTCAATCTTAATAAAACTTTTCACTAAACCTGAGAGGTATAGACTATTCACTACACACTGAATATTGAAATGGGGTAAGGGCAAGGGATGTGGGTTTGCTTTAATTTCATGGTTCGATAGGGGTAATAACAGGATTACTGACAGATGAAATGTTTGAACTGATCAGTAAGCGACAAACTAAAATAGCAAATAATTTACGTTGACCTTTTTCCGTTATTTATTAGTGAGGACTTTGAACTAAATGAGAGGATTTAGACTTTTGTTCATTTGCAAAAAGCTCAGTTTAAAAGTTTGAATAATTTCAATTCTAACTATAATAAAATTTACGCGATAGAATTTGTCGTTGAGTCGGAGAAAGTTCAAGAAGCGCCAGCGTTGCAGAGTCGGTAGCACCTGATGTCATTGGCGAGTCGAAAAATGTTTTGCGTGAACGACGGAAGGTCCTGAAAATAGTCGAATGTTTAAATGTGAGAAAAATGAAGATATTTCGAGAGTGAGGGCGAAGCAACGTAATGTAGGTTTATTTATTGGGGAGTTTAAGGTGTACTAAAACAACAAACGCAGGGGCATCCTTGCGACTAAAGACGTAGCGCCGTAACACAACGCCCCAATGCACCTCGGATTTCTTTTGACAGCCAAGTCCAAAGATTTACCGCATGGACAATATGGGCACGTGCATTTGTGATGAGTGCATTCACTTAAAAAGGTTTGCTGCGTCAAGAGAAGTTTGACGAGGCTTTGACATTGTCCAGACTGTACAAGTTTTTAATTTCAAGGTCTGCTACATTTATACCCACATGTAAATATTGCCTCGCTAATATTTCGGTGCACCCCTGCTTCATCATTCTCTACTCTTTCAAGGGTCGAGAACTATTTACGTATTATAAACGATTAGATGTTGAAGATGAAATTTCCCAGTTTGCAAACAAAAAAGCCAAACGTGTAAAGTTTCTGTAGACAGCCAATGTAAACAACTGATCAGAACTGTGCTATAACATGAAGTTCTCGATACGTGTTGTGAGACGGGAAAATTGAGGAAAGCGGCGCTGATTGCACAACACTTGGTTAACGAATGATGTAGAGTACGAAGTAATTCTCATCTCAAGGAGAGCTAATAGGACCTTACGAGTTAATCTGGATAAACCGAATAAAATAAGTAATGGAAATAAGTGTGGCTGTGAGCTCCACTTTTTACTTTCCGCTACCCGAAGGGAAGGAAAGTATAGTAATCGGCCCAAAAAAAAAAATTTGGGTTTTCTTCAGATCTTTACGTTTCAGACCCTACTGAGTCTAAAAACCCTAATTTCGGCGCGTGGTCCGTGTGAGTGTGTGTGTCTGTAGTTCGATTTGCGGGAGAACGGCTGATCCGATTGAGCTGGTTCTTTTTTTGTTTTGTTCGTTATTTTTTGTAGACACCAAAATAAGGTTATGAACGATTTCGGCCGATGGGAAGGGGGGTGGGGGACGAAAATGTACCAAAAACTAGGGTTTTTCGCATTTTTCTCGGAAACGGCTCTAACGATTTTGATTAAACTTTCAAATTATCTTCTCCCAATCAATACCTAACTTTTCTTTTCCATACATATCTCCATGAAAATACGGTGAACGGAGATACGGGCCCCTGAAGCAAAAATAGGTTTTATACGCTTTTTGGCAAAACGGCTTCAGCGATTTTCATCAAACTCACAGGATGTTTTCAAATATTTAATACCTACATATTGTCCTCAATAAATGTTCCTGTGACGGTCCATTGAACAGAGATAAAAATCAAAATGTGTCAAAAATAACGTTTTTTCTAACATTTCCGTAAATTCCAGGGTAACTTTTTCACCAGATGTGATAAATCCTAATGGAGTGTCTTTAAGTCAACCATACTAACATTTCGTTCTCTATAATTATTTCTGTATATATATGTTGAACGGAGATATAAGCCAAGTTAACTCAGAAAAGGAGATTTGTCGAATATTAATTTATCGGTATTCCAATTTTCTCAAAAACGGCTCTAAAGATTTCGATCAAACTTTCGGAGTACTCTCAGCTAACTAGTTCCTACATTTTGTTTTTGATAAATGTTTCTGTGAAAATGCGTTGAACGAAGATATAGCGCCCGCCTATTCAGGTGGTGTTCGAACTTAAAGGGGTGGCGGAAAGTTGTGTGTTGCTACGCACCAGATATTTAAGTTTGTTATAAATTCTACTGAATTGAATAACGTCAGTTCTAAATTCTGAATTTATCGCCATTCAACTGAGAAAATATATCAATTACCGACTCAAATTTTGACCGATTACAATACTTTCCAGGTCCTATGGAGTGATAAAAGTAAACTATTTTTGAAAGCAAAAACGATTACTTACGGTGTCCGGTTTGATGTTCTTTTTCAAAATGTCCCTTTGATTCTCATCGAGTCCCGACGTTTGAGATAAAAACTGAGGAAGGAAATTGTTGAAAAAGGAATCAAAGCTGACGGCGGCCATATTATATATAGCTGTGGCAATCTCGTCACTCAGGAGAGCATGGCTCTTATTGATCAACGTTGTTAAAAGTACAGTAAGTAGAAGAGCCAGAAATTGGACTCTAAACATTTCCTGAAAACAAGACGTAACAAGTAATCAGTTTATAGTTAATTGTTCGTAAATTAAATATCAAGGTACTTCAAAGTCCTTCTGACTTCATTCAGTGCACTTATACATAGAGTAGCCTATCTGTCGAGGTTGTACTGGGGTCGAATTAGTCTTGGGGCTGGTGGAACGAGTATTTCGCTACCAGTTGGATGGGTGGAGCAGTCGACAGAGCATTCCTTATGAATGTGGGGGGGCATAAAATCTGTTTTTGAAGGATGTAGGTTTGGTTGAGCGCAATCTGTGAAGGTACTCCAAACTGAGCATGGGTACATCCAAATTTGTTTTAATAAACGCTTGTAAATACTTTACCACCATTGGACAAACAGTCTGTGGTTGCTGACTGTTTACTAGATCCAGACACAAATTTTTGAAATACTGCGAGGCTTGAAGCGAGATAGTCAGAGATTTGTCTAATCTCACGCCTCGGTACCCAACGCTGCTTTGACCAGGGTTTTCTTGAATGAATCTCGAAGGCAGGTTAGTTTAGCACGAACTAGTCATTTGAAGAGTTGGGATATCACAAGATGTGAAGACTTAGATATACAAAGAGGTGACTAGAACAAAATATGATTGGAGCAAATAAACGTGAACACAGGGGAGGCTCTGAAGGCGTGAAACTGGTTGCACAGGGAAGGAAGGAGAAATCCAAATTAGATGTCGATGAGAGGTGAAACAAGTGTCTGTTGGGAGAATTGAAAGACGACTATATTAAGAGAGATGTTAGAAGACTGTGTGTTGGGTGAACCGGAGACAACCGACTTTTGCGAAAATTCGTAAGCAAATGAATTTGGGAGGAGCTGTCTGTTGTGGAGAGCAATCTGAAATTGAAGAGTGGGAAAAGAAAGAGGGGAAAGCTAGTTCAGGGGAAATTCGTTGTCACTTGGAAATAACTGAGGAGTTGGAATTTTCGCAGGTCACAAAGGAGGTTGAGGACAGAAGGTGTTCGGGGGAACAATGACTTTGCCATTAGGGCCCGGGAGTCCTGTTGGGGCAGGTGTGGGCATTCCGAGGTCAAAAACCAAGACTTCTGGGCTTGCCCCGAACAAACGTGCTTTACTTTAAGAATGACCACTTCCTTGTAGTACACTTCTGGTTCAACAATGCGACGTTTGTAGGTGAATGAGAGAATTTATGTTTTGGTGGCATTGATTTTCACTTTCTATTTCTAACTTCAGCGTTCTAATATTTTGACGCCCGCTGTAATCAGCGAGTAGGGCTGGTCCCAAATAGAGTGGAATGGCATAGGCTTTTGATATATAATCGGGGGCGTCCTCGGCTATTGTTAAAGGCATGTCGTTACAGAAAAGGTTGTAAACTTAGGCCCTCAAATACTTCCAGGGGAACTCCTGCTTCTAGTCAGTGGGTGATGATTGACCACCTACCCATACTTCATAAGTTCATTCTTTTAAAAATATGGCTAAAAGCGGGTAGAGGTCAATAGACCACACAATTTTGTGCCAGCTCAATGTCAAACAATGTGGCTCTGCAGATACTTTTGTTGTGGTAGGTTGTTTTTAATTAAAGAAGTCTGTCTGGAGGATGCAAGAATGCGCTAGGGTGGAACCAGGCAGTCGTGATGGGAGTCTGTGAGGCCAGCAGTTTTGGCAGTACCAACCTCACTTTATAGACCTTCAGGCTTAACCCTTATAGAGATGCGCAAGGAGAAGCAAGTTAGAATAGGCAAATAACACCAGTCAACACAGCTGTACGGATACAACTTGGTTGCAAACATTAAAAGTCACAGAGCAATCGCAGTTTAGTGTGCAACATTGTAAGAGTCAATCCCACTGACTCCCCCTCAAAAAGCCCACACTTCTGAAGGTAACATCTTAACATGCCTCTTATCACACCGCTTTTTAGCACCTGGACCAAAACGAACTTGAAATCCGCATGATCAGAGCATACAAACCAACCTTATGATATAATTTCCACTTGTGATTTATAGATTCGAGAGCTTGGAGATTCTGCGAAAAAATAGCGATGTCTGGCTGCGTCAGAGACTGGCCAAACGCCGTCAAGATAGCGGCGAGTTGATCGCCATGCTCGAGAATGGGTTGGCAATCTTGGACAGCTCCTTGATAAAAATATTGCCACTTGTGCATGACCAAACTGAAATCATAATAAAATTATAAGCACAGCTGTATTTATTCGAAGAATTGACAATATTATATTTCGTTCAATTGAGGGACTGGAGAAAAAAGTTTTAGGATCAAACCTGGGCTCAATGAGGCTAATAGTGTTACTACTAAGCCATGTTAGTATAATGGAAGATGGATGAAACATTACAATGCATAACAGACTTTTGAACATGATCCATTTATCAGGCATAAAAACAACTTGGGTTCCATGACCACCTAAGCCCACAGTGCCCACTGTGGTTGAAGATGAGCAAAAATGTATAAAACAATCAAAATGTTGAGCTTACAAATAAAAAACAATCTGGCGCTACGTATCGCTTTCCTGTCTCACACATAATTCGTATTTTCATCACTCCAGAAATTAATTCTATCTGTTTATTACTCAGTTAATACGAACTATAGCAACTAGTGGAACACGTAGCTTCACCTATTAACATGAAGAAACTGGTAGTACTTAATTCTCCAGAATTTATCGGATTGCTTCTAATTATCTTACGGCCATTGTCAAGCTTTCATAGTATAAGCCAAGTGGACTACAAGTACGATGTTTTGTGGGAACTAAAAGATAATATTGAGGTCATGGTAGAAGACACAAACTGCCCAAAACGTTTTCAATAATTTGTCTCCTTTCGTATTTAAATATCCCTACGTTTCCACCATTTTATATCAGTATATGCTATTGTGGATACCACTAATATTATGAATCTAGACTGAAATATGAATGATGGGACCAATATTTGTCAACGCTCAATCGTTCTACATTAAATCATTATTTTCCAGGCGCGAGGAGCGAGAGCGAGTGATTTACCTGGAAAGAAGATTGAAGAGAGCAGGCTTAATAGTTCCACTCGTCGCTTCAGTTACGTTAGGAAGAATATTCTCCAGGCAGAGGGCGATACAACTGGGAACAAAGTGTTTGAAAGACGCGGCTGGTTGTTCAATAACCAAAGTGAGCAATTGCAACAACTTATCTACTCCACAGTTCATCTCCAACGTCTCTCCTCTGAAAAACAAACAAACGAAACGTTAAGGAACCATACACAAAAGAAATAGTTCGCCATCAAAAAGGGAAGAGCGATGTTGTTGTTGGCAGCTTGTGGCTCACCAGTTACAACGTGCGGCCAAATAATTGACAACTTGAGATCCAGATGTGGGTCTCCAGCACTACTCAGTTTCAACTTCAAAAGGTTCCTTCTCCTTTTTAACAAAAACGTCAGTTTTAGTCTTGAAAAAGGCTTGCACATTGTGCGTACGATTGAGTCGACGACTAATGCCCCATTGCCCCAAAGCAATGTTCCAAAGCCCCTTCAAACTTCATGGAGTAGGACTTGTTATTGTACATCAATAACTCAAACTATTACCCTCATCAATAACACGTTGGAGCTGAAGTTTGACGAACTTTAACAAAAATAGTTTTCGATGTCCCTCAGCTTAAACTATAATTATGTGTTGAAGACGAGCAGTTGGGGATCGCATTACATTCGATCGACAGCAGTTTGAGAAACACAACACCGAAATTATGAAAAACCTTATCTATAACTTGAGAGCGCTCGGTAAATTTTAGAGGTCAAGGTTTTTTCGAATAAAGTGTGAAAGGCATTGTGTAGCACCACATCAGCGCAACAAAAACCGTTTTTTAACAAATAACTCTGACTGTCCCTTATTTGGGATGAACACTGCGGCCTAAGGTCCTATCGTGCCATTCCTAATGTCTTACAGTCCATGTCCATGCCTACCTTCCTAAGGAATACCACATATTTCCTGCAAGAGCCTTCTATATGCTGTCCAAACTCGGTGAAGTTATACCAAAAATCGCTCCCTTTCAAGTCTCTGGCACAGGGCTGGGACATGAAAAGGGGTTTCTCGTGTGTACCACACCACCTGCACCGAGGGGTGTTGACAATGCCCATAACATATGTAAGTGTGTTCATTTTGCAGTGTCACATGATCAACCTCACTATCTGCCTCGAGTTCTTCCTATCCACCAACAGAATGCTTGCATCGTGAGCTGGCCCTGAGATAAAGAGTTTAGTGTCTCACTCCTGCAGCATTCTTGACTATCTAACGCATTCTCCTGGCACAGTGGGGAAACAAAAACAGTTTCTCCAAACCTTCCACAACCAGGAAAACAATCTGGAAGTTGGTATATCGCCCCGTACTATCTGATTTAGAACAGCCTGTGAAAAATCTTTGTATCAACTAGTTCAATCGATGAGACTTTGGCTGTACGGGAAACAAAGAGGAAACAAAACGGGAATAAGTTGTTAGCTCACATTTACTCACATCCAGTCCCCTGTTGGCAGTTGATGCCCTACTTGATAACTGTGAATATAACATACTTCAGAAGTAATTGTTATTCTACATCGACAAGCCTCAGCCACATCACTACGCCATCAAATTCAGGAAAAGTAATTCAAGCCTTCGTCGAACTTTTACGTTTCGAGTACTCCCGGGTCAGAAAAAGGCAATTATGACACACAGTCTGTACCATCTGCAATCAATTTTGTTGGAAGACAAGTTCCCTCTTAATATTGTTTGTAATTGTATCGGAAAGCAAAAATAACGTTATGGACGTTTCTGTGATGGACAGAATAGATGAGTGGAGCGACAGACGTAATTTAACCTTACAATAATTTCAAAGGACTAACGAATTAATTATTTAAGCGAAGACAATTTATTAGCATACACTAAGGTCTTATCAAAATGACTGTTCCTTAACACAGATAAGAGAGTTATATCAGTCGGAAGTGACGGAGGTTATGGTTTTGCTATCATGCACCACTTGCTCAGATTGTCATTTACCTGGTATCCCGCTGTAGCCCATGTGTTAACACACAGAGCTGTGATCCAGAGGAATTCGTTACCATTTGGGAGGAGTTATTAATCTGGTTTCCCACCTGATCTAAATATTTACTTGGCTGGCACGGTTCAAAGGGAGAAATAAACTATGACCACGTTTTTATTGTCATAAGCTTTTTTGCAAACTGGGCGAAATAGTTGTAAGCTTGCTTAGTAGCAGTCAAAGTTGAAAGTTTTGCTTTGTTAGCTGCTCTTAAGGCAACTGTCGCCCACTATTATAAGAACTGAAGTGGAGCAGCACGTAGTTTCTGTTTTCCTCCGCACTGGAGACGCAAGACGTGCAGGATGTGGAGTCTTTGATAGAAAGTGAAGCCATGCATTGAAGTCGCCATGTCATGTAAGCAACTGACTCGTCTAGTGGTCTGGCTCAACCGACTCTCTCCTAAGGCATTCACAGAAGTTGCGAAAGAACTCATACGTGTCACGTCGCTTTGACAAGAATACCCATCTTGCTTACTACGGGTGGTACACACAACATCACAGGTTATTCGCTCTATGCACGAATCGATGTAAACTGTAAACTCCAATGCTCTTCATTGAGGGTACCTGGAGCCCGAGAATGTCTCTTCGAATAAAACATCACTCTACCCACAACACAAGTGAAATGGACGCTATTTGTTTCTTCCTCACAGTTTGGCGCTTTGAAAGAAATAGTTAATAAAAAATTGAGTATAACTCAATAAACTTGATGAGAAAGAAAGGTAGTCAAAGGAATTACATCAATAAGAATTCTGGAATTTCACGTGATGTCCCTAATTATTTCATAACTATCGTTAAATTAAAATTGCATGGGTAACTTATTATTCTATAAGCAGAATTTATAAGGAAAACACTGCAAATTATTACACAACGATCAATTATTCTCTTGCACATCATTATTGCACAGTTTGACTTGGTCTTACACCTCTAGAACACATCTCATGCGATTCAGCATTGAAAAATACTAATAAACGATACAATGCAAGAACTGACTACAATGGAACAACGAAAAACGTCACATTCTAGGCGCTGGGCTATTGGGATGATGTGACGAGTCGAGCTGACGGACAGTTGAAGTGAAACGGAAGGCAATGCAGGAAATTAGTACAAGCCAGTAAGAAACTACAACTTTCGCTACATTGTAACAGAATTTGCCACAGCATATTTACTGTGATTTCACGTATCTCCATCAAAACGATGTCCTACACCTCTGAAACCCATTCTAGTCGACTCAGCATCAAAAAGCACCTAGGACACAATATCAAACGTTGCGCAAAAACAATAAAACTGCCAAAATTTCGTTGTTGGCTAATTTATAAAAACCATTTTTTACCCATAACAACCATGATGTTCGATTGGATTGCCAAGTAGGCGGGCACAACTAGATACCAAATGGTTTTTTTGTTGAAAAAACGGATGTTTTAGACCACAGTAAAGGCCAAAATGGCTTGGACTGCGGGCAGACATTGCAGATTTGGAATCTCCATTCCTTGAAACGTGAAGTGCCACATTTTGAGGAAGGGAGAATTTTCTGACCGACAACATAGGCGTGTTATTCAGAATGAATGATATACCAAAACTACACTAAAATTGATTTCTGAGTAAGGTTTTGATAATTTATTAAGCTCCTCTGGTTATTTTCCCATTAACAAAAATCTAATGAGTTGCCCATACACAAAGAAGTAAACTAAAATTGTTGAAGCCGTTTTTGAGGACATGAAAATTGGTATTTTGATCACTATGATAATTGTAGTTACTTATGAACCACCGATTTTACTGTTTCCTCTTAATTAGCAGGTTATGTAACTTTTTAATCCTGCTAAAGAAAGTAAAAAACTCAATGCCAGACCATCACTCATTCGCTATTTCAAAATTAGTTGTTAGATTTTACAACAATACTCACCGGACATCCTACATTGCTACAAATACTTTACTGTGAGCTTGAGATCAATGTTTTCTAGTCATTGAATTCACACGGAAAAAAGCAACATGGTCAAATAGACAGTAACGTACTGTGTAAACGAGCTGATGAAAGTGTGAACTGCCCTTTGCGTAAATTGTGCTCCCATTTGATGTTGCAGCGTGCGGAAGGCTTCAAGAAACAGGGTCAGCATCGTGTTACAATGTTCAGGTTTAGTTTTCAAAACTCGAGGAAAATCGTTGAGAACCTGCTGCAAAACTGGCTGCAAAGGAAATCGAAAGAGCAATTACGACAAAAGAGCGATACTGTGGAAGGGGGAGGGGACGAAAATAATTAGCTAAGCAGCGTCTACTCACCTGAACTGCCGTGAAAAGGAGCTTCTTAGCCGAAGAGGTATCTGGTTTAGCGTGAAGAAGTATAGCAGTCACGTGAGAGAGGTCTTGAAGCTGAGTGGGATTTGTAGGCGATGGCGCCATTGTCTCTACAAGGCCTGCAAGCAGTTGAATACGCGTCGCATCCGATTCCCACTTCCAACTGAGGAGGCACCTCACTAGAGCGCAATACACAACGCTGAGAGTCTGAAATGAAATATTGACGAGGGGCTTAGATATTTAAACCAATTGAAAACCTGAAAAGTAATGAATAACGATTAATTATGCCATCTAGTTGCAAAGCCAACTCTTCAATTTTTCGAAGTGAGATTTTTGTCTTTTCTGAACTCAAATGTACACTATCTAACCAACGGAACTATGAAACCACGTCAAAACGGGCCGAACCCCTGTTGCATGTGGGTTTGAAAATGTGCTCATTTCATCCACGAAAGTGCGCTGCAGTGTAAGATGAAAAATGCCGTTCATCAGGCCTGTATCAGTCTGTTTTCCTGTGAAATACGTTCAACTTGTTGAGTGCATGAGAGGACTGTATTAAACATGAAATGAATAGTGATTTGAGTTTGAGTATACAAGGGCGACACAAGGGGACTCAGAATATGTGTGAACTTGTTGCGCGGGAAACTAGTTTGGAGAGTGAATGAGTTGAGCTATGACTGGCCCAAGTTAATAGAGGAATGTGGTGAGTACTGGGGGATGAATGTATCAGGGAAGAGCTGTGTGTGTTCGAGAAGTAGGTAAACCAGTGGAGGGAAGGGCATTTTGGAAAGTCTAAAAGAGGAAATCCATTGTCGTTGGAACTTAATCCCTTTGTCTGAAGAAGAAGCTGACCAAACATTACTGTACACAGCAATCCACCCTCATGGAGAAGTTTATAGAAGAAGTTCAAGCTACTTTAGCGAGGGAGAAAAAAAAGAGATCCCTCGACATGGATGCTTTTGAAGTATGTACTTACTATAATAATACATCCGTGGTTTTGGTAGGTAACTATTGTAGGTTAATTTTGCCTACTCCACTTGCTATTTTTTTACAGTAACGTTTATGAAGAGTTACTTGCACACGCTCTTCGAAAAGTGGAACAATGTTGAAACCAGAAAGAGACTATGCCGTTCAAGATTGGATGAAAAAAAGTGGGCCTTTACTCAAATCCCCTGCACAGTGGCATTTCAAATTTGTTTCAACGAAGAGGTGTTTCATAACGAAACAAAATAATAAGGCGCTAAGGCAAGGGGATATTTGCTACAGATCTGAGGGGGAGACTGGTGGTAAAGCAAGAGGAGCGATACGATCAGTAAGGGGAGGTGGGGACCAGGAAGTCACTTGTGAAGAGCGAGAGAGGAGCAATTCTTACACTCCTACTGCTGGGAACCGTGGAGAAGCCTCTCAAACTTCGACATGTCCAAAACTTTTTGAGAAAATATTTTGATTCAAGTTGAGATAGTAACGACTGGCTGACTTTACCGTAATATCTTCACAAGAACCAGAGAACAAGATGAGGAAGAAGAAAGGGATGCAGGACGAAATTGTGTATCTGTTGAAGACGATAAAGCCTGAAGTGTATGAAATTGCACGTTTATTTTTTAATGCATCTTGAATCAGGGTTCTGAGATTCACTTGGTTTCATTGCAATGCAAGGTTCTTAGGTTCAATTGCAATCCCAACAGCCCTATGTTTACGTGAAATCGAGGGAAATTTCAGCGCTATTTCGCTGCAAAACTGGCTAACTCTAAAATGAGTATAAAGAAACAGCCAATCCTAGATAAAATTGTGAATAGCTCTCCCAACACATGCCCCAGCCATTTAAGAATGATTTCTAACACCGTGCCTTAATGTCACTAGAAGGCGGAAGAGATTTGTTTTCCAGCCTAATTTGGCCCAGCGTGACAAAAAATCGGTTATCCTAAAAAGTTTGGCATTTTAAGTTAGCCGGGTTTACAACTGTTCAACACAATTCAAATATAATATTTGGCCCATTTTTTTTTTAAATTTTGATTTTGTACTCATCATTTTCATTTGGATGTACCAATGTTTACCTGCCCTATGGACACTCCTCAATTGTCAGCACTCTTCGGTGCAAACAGTGGGCTAACTGCTTTGACAAAAAAAAAAAGGATTTTTCATCAGATCTTCGCCTTTTTGAGGCCTCCTGAATCGAAAAAAGGACACTTTCGATAAATGGTATGAGTGGGGGTACCAGTTGAATGGTTCGAACTACTTTGCTTTTTGTCTGAAATAAGGTTGAGGGCAGATTATAGATTTCGCATGGGCATAGAGTGCTACGTGACCAGTCAAGAACCTCCTTACAGTTCTGGTATCCCTTAGGAAGTATAACGAGTCTTTGGCCTTGCATGCAAAACGTATTATGTATAGTGAGTAGGAGTGGTCGGGTCATGTCAAAGCAAGCACATGAGCCAAACTGAGGGTTACCAGTAAGTTGCTACAAAACAACCAAGAGGATCACAAGGTGGGGACAGGCTTCATAAAGGTGGGGACTTTACCCTTGGTAGGAGGTGTGGGAAGACTACGGAGAGGGGTTCCCAAATTATTATTAACTCTCAGGCGAAGGGACCTGTTATAAGAAGTCTCCCTCCAGATTTCAGTCCCCAGAAAGGTCAACAATAGGCTTCTAGTCGTAGCTGAAAGAGGAACTCTGCTCTGGTGACCTGGATCCCAGTTGAGGGTGATGCTGTTTTATGCACATAGTCAGTACAACTTTTGCTCGCACCAGCGTCACAACTTGTACCTACAAAAACAACCCGCTTTGTTCTAGAGGAACTGTCTACTAAAGCACGTAATGAATCTGCTCATAAGGCTGTGTTGTGTAATGGGGAAAGGGTAGGTGTCGTTACCACTTGGCAACCACCATCCGCATTTGAGAAAGGAACATTTAATTGGGGCAATAAAATAATCATCTATTAACTGAAACTTAAAATCAATATATTTGCGTAGTAGGTAACTTTTAATCCGAAGATTCTCAGGATTAAAAGACTAGCTCAGCAGTATCCACCTCCCTACGAGGTGTCCTTAGACATACAGCACTTGAGATACTTCACTTTTGTGTTAGCCGTCTTCAACGATTGTACCCTTTGTAAACCAAGTAATTCCATAATAAAATTTTAATGTTTTTTTAAAAACTTAGTTTCCCTTCGGGTAAACATAATTCTCATTAATAAAATAAAAGAAAATAATGATGTAACGAAAAAATTATAGCAAGAGAATGAGGGAACTAATTACTGATAACTCAATTTAAAATAATGTCCTTGATTTCCAGATAAATTGCCGGAAAATGGAAGTCTCTTAGAAGGAAGTAAACTTAGAAGCAATATTTCCGAGAACACGTAGGTCAACTTGAGGAAGGCGAGGTTATGAGTTCGGAATTAGAAATGAACTTGGATAATTGAAAGGCAGAGACGTGCCAAAGAAGGAATACCTTCAGGTGTAAGTATATGATGACTAAGGAATCATTCAAAAATAAAAATCGGAATCGCCAGGCGCTCAAAAAAGGTATAAAAAGTAAGCAAGTTGCTAGTTGGGTCAGAGCTCTGAAGCGAATAGATGAAAAGGATCCAATAGATGAAATGAAGCCGAGAGGGGAGTCCACAATTGCAACTAGGCTCTGTGTCTTCGGAACAAAACAAAAGTCTCCTCCATGACCCAGTTGGGCGATAGACAGTCAAGAGTTGCCGCTGATTCAATTGATATTTCTCTTAAGAATCGGTAAAATATGCGGGTCGACCAAATAAAGGTAAAATGTATCAGCGACGCGAATAGTTGTCTCTTGTTGAATGAGTGGAGAAACAAAGCAAATACCAACTAACCTCTTTCGGAAGGTGAGAGATGTTGGTTGTAAACAAAGAATACATCTGATCGAGAGACCTCTGCGGCGCTTTCTGCAAACAGATGGTGTTGAGGACGTGAGCTGCCGAGTGCTGAAGTTTGGGTTGAGCTTGTTCCATCAAAAGTGGAAGCACCGCTGTCAAACTCGTCTCAACAATAGTCTCGCACATGCAAGCGTTCAAACCAGCAATTATTTGACTGTGCCTGAAAACAAAGTTGAACTCTTGAACGACAAAAAACGAACATAACGACCAAAAAGAGTTAAACGAGTTGTAAATCGCACTTACAATTCTATCAAATGAGGAGCTATGGAGTGAAAATGAGGTCGTTCGTGCAAACGAGACTGAGTTGCTTGGGCGGCGAGATTGGCAAATAAAGACGCCAGATTGTGAGGGACAGCCGCTGCCATCATTTGGGAATAAAGACGAGCCACTGCTTGAGTAAGGGCTGCGCAGTCTTCTAACCAGTCGCCATTGTCCATGCCTTCGCTGCCACCCCCGCAAAGGAGTGTGCTGTACTGAGACATGAGAGGCTGCCAGCATTCCAACTGTAAAGGAAAATAGGAGTTTGTATGATAAAAACTGCACGCGCGAACATTCAAAACAGCTGAAAGTAACATTTACGTCACACAAACTTGTAGGTAAAAGCTCTGGAGCCAGCTCAAGCCCCTTTTGCTTTTCTCAATACAAAAGGTAAGAAAAACGCTCCAATCAGCTAAACAGGCGAGCTTTCATTATACTTGATGAATATTTTGAATTTTTTCCTCGGTAGCTCTCTTACACTTTATACTACAACTTCAAAGGTCCTATAACTGCACATTGCTTCCCAAGTTTTAATTCGCCTTTTTATAGTCTACCACCACTAGCTTTGCAGGGACGGAATGTGTGCTACATACGTCCTTGTAGGAATAAAGTTCAAGTTAAAATGGATATCCGCTATTTGGCTGCGGGCATTCAAAGTGTTTATTAGTGATACTTTCCTCGCCCTTCTGAGATACTTATACAAACACTTTACGAGTTCGCTCGAGTACTGAAAAGTAAATATCAGCAATATTAAATTCCCCACAACTATCTCTCTAACTGTCCGTTGAATGAAGATTTTATAGCGAAACTAATCAGAAAACGAACTTTGTTGAACGTTAAACGTGGTTTTTCTGCACTTTCTAAAAAACGGCTCCTGGAGGAACAGGAGATACAGCTCCAGGGTAGACAACACATCATCGACTTTCAATAGTAATGTCAGAGAACTGAATAGTAACTCCCTCTTCTTAGTGATGCTTCTAATCCAAAGACCATTTCACAACAGAACACGTTGGGAATAGAAATGTTCAATGAAAATTCATGTAAAGGAAAAGAATCTAATTTAATGAAAACGTATGGCTTACATAAACAGCGTCATAAGTGTCTACTTATATTTTATTCATTGTAATAATTTCCAGAGCATGAATCAAGTTACTGAAACTTAATCAATTGCAACGGGCCTGAAGTTAGCTACATATTCATAATCGTAAGTTTGACCATTAGCCCGGAAGTCCGAGATGGTCGCAGACATGAACATGAAACAAATTTGAAATCGCGGGAACAATATCTAGATAAGAGTTTTTGGGTTTTCGAAAGTTACGCCTGTTCAAAATTGGCCACCAAATAAAAACTTTCACCATTTGCTGACAAGCCTAGGGTAGTCGCCGACATTCATACAAAACCAAATTGGAACCAGGGAAACAATAGCTCTTTTGAATGGGCTTTTTATAGTTTTTTGAAATTTAGCTCCATTCACAATTCCACGCCACCAATACCCCAAGATTTTGTCTGGTTGCGCCGAAGGCGTGGACGGCTGCAGACAAAGTGGCGGTAGCAAGATGGAGACATTTGCTTGAAAGTGGCACAAAAGGCGGGGCCCAGGTACGGACATTGGGTAGGAGTTAGAAGAGTAGGCTAGTTTAGATAATAGGATAGGCATTACTGTGATAAAGGTTAGGCTTAGTTTAAGGAAGGGTTGGAGGAGGGGAGGAAGATGGAGTACTTGCCTTCCTCCACCAACAAGTAGCGAGTAGAAAGTGAACAGGGAGCGGAATATCCCAAGTACCCCCTGTAATTTATGAATGTAGGTTATTTGGAGCAATCAGACGGAGATGAGAAAACTTCAAGATACAAGAAGAGGGATCAGAGTATGTACCTGCCCCAGCTATCCAAACGGTCTAAGCATTGATGGGAGAACCCCCAAGATATATGGAGGAGATAGAATATCTATACAGATGGAATGTGTGCTAATATCTCCCCCAATGCTATGGATGAAACAAAAATAAAGAAGGCTCTCTCTCAGCCAACCAATAACCTGGCGCCACCACTAGGTCCAGCATGGACATGCTAAGAGGTGTAGACATATTCGTTCGGGCCGGGCTCTGTCAGAAGAGGATGAAGGATTCGAATGATTGGTGGCAAAGAAGCCTTATACAGGGCCAGGGGACATAGTCCCCCCCCCCTCCCCGAACAAATGCTGCATAGGCCAGAGTGGACAAAGCCATGAAGTCAGGAGGGCCTGCTGTGAAGACGAAAGCATCTTTACAAATCAATGAGAGGAAGAAGGGGTGACTGGAAATTCTACTCGAGGAAGAATGAGCACACATTGGCAAGGCTACCAAAGTACTGATGGGTTGTTATGAGCCAAGTATGCGACTAAGGTGCAACTGGCTCTTCATCGATCTGGGACAGTAAGCCACAGACGTATCTCTTGGTCAGACTTTTTCAGTCAGAATCTTGGGGGATAGGTGGCCAATTAGTAACATTGCCAAATTCTGAAAAACTATTAAAAGTCCGACCTAGGTACTGTTTCCCTGATTTTAACTTTGTTTCTTATTTGTGCCTAGGGCAATCCAGGACTTTTGGGCAACGGTCAAACTTTCGATATGAATATCTAGCTTACTTCAGCCCAGCTCAATTGCATTGTGAGGCGTATCAGTGCAGGTACTACTGTTACTGTATTTTAAATGCATATTAATTAGTTAGATGGCGAGAGATACAAAAACAGAAGTACAAAATCAAGTAGAACGTTACAGGTACTAACCACTAAAGTGCAAGTTTGTGTGGGTGCAAGTTCAGACACTTTGGCGATAACTTCGATGCATTGGCGGAGGAATTTTTGTCTTTCAGTTTCTTCCTGGAATGTGAAAAGAACACATTGAAACTTATTTTAATAGTTTACAGTGACAAGACTTGTTAAATATAGAATACGCCGAGCTACCAAGGTCAAAGCCACAATGATTCGCCCTGGACTTGGCTGTTCAAGCCAGTCACGCTGTCAGTCAGACGTAGCCCCTGGTTAGAATCCCAAGACCACAATGTGCGTTCGAATTTTCGATGTTTGCGTCCTGCAATTCTCAGTACGATGCCCAGTTTTCTGCATCTTTGAATCGACCATGAGCCAAGTGATTCGTGGCTCGGGGTAATTGTTCATAATGTTCTTTACACTCCTCCATGAGTGTAACCAGCCCTAAGCAGAGTACTGCTGTTCGCAGCAACATTTATACACAATGCATGTTTATATACAAATCTTAATCAGAGTCAAGTGCAGCTCTATTTTCTTATTTGATGACTGTTCCTAAACTTTCAATGAGGGATATATCAGTCACGGAGCCAAGTGCAATGGAAATATCACAAACACACCAGCATTGAGGGGGGGAGATGGATGGTTCCTCTTGAGATGAAGTAGTAGCATCATTACACATGGACTGCCGAACTACCAATTCGAATTTGGGATCATTTACCCAATTTCATTGAGTAACTTCGGGGGAAAAAAAGGACAACTGTATCAGTCTCATGGCTCCTCAATGCGACAGAGCTACGCCCGCTATGAAGAATTTTCTGTGCTCTTCTCCTTTCAAAGATTTGTTATCGATTCCAGCTCGATTGATTCGTCATTGATCATCCTTTTCTGCACGTAAACGTACGGGAAAATTCCTCTAAACAATCTAGTTTAGGATTCTACTAGCGTAGTGAAACTTACTGTCAGCCCGAAGACCTCGCTAAACCATTCAACACGACGGGCAATGTGTACAAAGTGATGATTTGTACAATGGGCCAAAATGGATTAAATTCAATTCGAGCCTCACACATACGCTTCTCAATGTATTAAATATAAAACGCCATAACAGATGTCCTGGAGACACACCTCCCCCTCACACCCGCAAAGGTACAATTGCACAAGTCGTGCAAAAGTTAGATGCACTAGCAATACACACTCAATTCAGCATTTATTTGAAGTTGAAACATCCCAAGAGCGCGTCTGTTGCGAGGCTGAGGAGTTCTTAGATCCAGAAAGATTAGTTGAGAGATGCCCTCAATAGGTTCCTATAACTCATAATTTGAACTGAGCTGGGACGGAATAGCAGAAATAGACTTTACAACAAGCTGTTTGGCCAATCTATGACAGAAACAGTCAGCTGGCCATTCGAAAAACTATGCACGTATCCAAGGAAAGGTTGGTCATTGGTGCCCCAGAGCTGGCTTTTTGGAGTTGATAGGCGTCGAACAGCTTGGCTATGTTGGCTACTTTGATCCCTCATCCGGAAAAGATCTAGAACCAAGTTTTTTACTCCCCTATGAAGCAGAAAGGCAAGCTGTATCCACTAAGTTTTGTTTTTCAGTTTCCTTCAGACGATTTAAAGGCTTTTGAACCTGAAAAACGTCAGTTGGAAAAATGGTATTTGGGTCTGGTCGAAATTGAAAGAAAACAGTTGACCAAATTGCGGTTTTTGCACATCCACGGGCTGTCAGGTAGTTGATAATTTGGAAAATAGAAGCTAGTATAAATACTGCACCTCATTTTCTAACACTTCGTTGTCGAGCTCTCTATGACCTTGAAGTTTCTTCAAAAGGGCGTGAACGAGAGTAACCAAAACTTCTTCATACCTAAAACGACACAACGAAATTACGTATATAAGAGTTGACTTCTCCATAACCATAACATAGCAATGTCCATGAGTGTGCCTCTAGGCCAACAAGTGTGGAAAAAGTGTGGGTTGTTGTACTTAATTTACTGTGCACGTTCCGCCATTTCCCACTGATGAACCACGTCTGCACGCTTGTTGGAACTCTTCACAAACAAAATTTAATCAAAATCGTGTTGGTGTTGGAATAGTAAGTTAATTTTGGTCGATTTTTCGACTCTGGATACGCAGGCCGCATGTCAAAATTGAACTAGTTGCCAATTCAACTTGATTTTGACCCAAGGAGTTCCAATTTCCTCGAGGAATTATACTAATTAGGGACGTGACAAGATGAATTGAACAACGGACGGAACAAACAGAACGACCGATTGATAACTACCTATAACGCGCATATGTGGAAGAAATTGCGTACCTATGAATCCCTAGGGTTTATACTTATATTAAACTTAGTAATCCAGTACCTAGAAGTATGTCTAAAGAGCTACCACCTTACGCTAACGAGTCATGTATTGGTGACTCAGTTTCCAAAGGCAGTTCTTGATGACAAGTTGGACACAGGTTGAATGTTCTGGAAAACCCTTTGTCAATCAACTAAGTTCAAAGGGTGAATCTTGATGGAACGTTGGGAATGACTGTCCCAAGGACTTGTTGCCTAATTCGCAGGTGAAGCTTGAACACTCTTTAGTGCTTGATTTTAGGGTTTTGAACTAGGAGGAGGTCTTCAAACGTTCACGTGTTTTTGCAATAATTTTTCGGGTTTTCGATTACGGCTACAAATCCGCAAAGTTGGGCAAGCTTCGTCCATCCACCAAATGCTAATTTCATGATTTTGCCGGTTTGACTGTTCAGGTTAGATGACTTGTTTCATTTTGTGCAATGTAAGCATGGGACACTTACTATAAAAAGAGCAGAATTAAATCAGTGAGTCTTACACTACACAATTGATTTATCGACCCCACCCTTTCCCTTGCACTGGATTATATTTCTGGAAACTGCGTTCTCCCCCTGACATTACCTAAATCAAATTATGTTATCTCTCTATGCTAGCAACTGCATTCTCCGCCTGACCTTACCTACCTCAAATTATGCTAGTCATGGAATATGGTCCCTGCAGTCGTGTTACCTATCCAGAACGTGAGCCTAGAAACCAAACCTTTAATATATTTCGTACATTTTAGTGTGTAGTCAGCAATTAAGTAAGCAATTGTAGTAAGCAGCCTGACGTATACAGAGTAATGCCAAGTGTGTACCTTAGTATTTATATACTTCGCCGAAATCAGTAATTTCTAGGATTAGTAATAGGAGTGTAACAAAATAGAATGCCTTCATTAACCAGATTCGGGGCTTACCTCGCCTTTCTCGAAGTCCAATTATTAAAACTGAATAAAAAATGAAGAGCAACTTACTTAGCGATGTGAGTTGTGTCTTTGAGCTGTAAATAATCTAGAAGAGAATTCCAAATATCAAGAGTCAAATAGAAACCATCCAGCGTGGGCTGTTGAAATGTGAACTGGAACAGCGAAGAGAGGAATTCCAAAACTGGGAACCCAGGGCTGGATTCTACTCTGTGCCAATGCACAGAAACACATAGTCTTGTCATTTCAGTCAATTTACCTAAATACCTGGATAACGTGACACAATTAGCCAACTGTTTATATGTGAATAACTAACAAGTTACATCTCTGTTCAGTTAACTTACTCTGGATCCATATTAGAGCCAATATTGTTGCTTAAGTTGGCCAAAGCTCCGCGAAGAAGGGAATTGTTGTGAACACAAAGGGATAGTAACGAGCTTTGGAATGTACCAGGAACACAATTGTTGTATAATAATTCGTTGAGCGCAGATAAGCCGTGAAGACCACATGCATCCTGCGGAAAAACAAGGCAATGAAGTAACACCAAGTATGTCCTCACGAAATACCACTTTTGAACTGCTCCACTTGGAAAAATATATTACAGTTTTATCAATAAATGAATTAGCAGTTACCGCAGAGACAACTATTTTCAAACAGTTAAGTACGTGTTATAAGATGAGTGAACAAGCCATAGCTTGCAGGTAGAAAGAGAGGGGGTTGTAAAACCAGCGCCGTGTGACCAATGATGACAGAAATGTACCACCTGACTCCTATTGATGGAACTCAGGCACTGTGGTCAGGAAGATTAGGACAAACAACATTATTTTGAGGAGCTCGCTGCAATTGTTGCCCACGTCAACAGCTCTCCAACAATTCAATCCCATAGTAACGCAGCTTCATGGGCAGAAGCTACAACATTCGCGATTGTAGTGAATTTTATCTGACCACAGCGTTGAGGGGTAGGTTTTTACTCACTTCGATCATCTATCACCATCCAACGTGACTCTTGAAAGCTGCCACACATATTTTTTCGTGCAGACCTTTTCCAAGGTTGGTGTTTGCAGAACAAACCCTGCCTGGGGGAACAAATTGCCATTATATACGGATCTCATAATCCTGAAAGCCACTGGGAAGGACACATAATTGGACAGCGTCGCCTTTTCATCGGTCTATGAATCTGCCAGTGACAAATCTGGAAGGCTACGCAGCTGGTAGTCTATTGTGAAAAGTATGCCGAGCATTAGGCATTATAATCGTCACACTTCACGAAGAGACGGATAGCCAGTAGCAAATTTATTACATGTACTGTGTCATTTTGGTTTATTTTCTATTTTTCGGATTTTTATTACACGAAGTTCCTTTTTTTTATTATTCATTTTTCCATGTTTGTGCTCAACAATTAGGTATTTTTCTTTACATAGTAAATTCAGTGTGCAATATTTGGATGTTGATAAATACGTCAACCCCTTTGCCACAACAGCGAGCACGCCCAAGCTTAATTGAATTTCTTTTTGACCCTGACACCGACTCATATTACAACTGTCGCAACCTGGCATCTCCCTCAATCGTCTCATCTGTGCCCTTCAACACCTTCCGTCAGTCTCCCCCCCCCTCACGTTCGTCTTATTTTAGAAAACCATAATTTGGTCGACAGCATCCACCATTGTATTTTTCTATCTGGCATTAATAGATTGATTAATGATTGCCCACGTCATGTAGGAAAAACTTCTCAAAAGGTTGGAAGTAATTTAAATGGACCTATTTCTAAACCAGCCACAGGACGGTATGTTTTTACAAAGGAAAAAAAGAGTCAAAAGTTCTTTTTTTTCTTTTTTGAAGAAATGGCGAGACTGATGATCCCGTTAGTTAGTCACCTCAATTTGAAAGGCGAATTGATTAAATATAGATTTTTAACCTCAAATTCAATTAAATTACGAAACTGGGGCGCAGTTGATGCAAAATGGTTATTACCTGCTGTGAAGCAAAATGAGTGATGAGTGAGAGGAGTTGCAGGGAGTTAACGTCAGCAAGCGGAATCCATGAAAATAAGTGAGAGAGAGCTTGTAGGGCAGCTAGTACTACATTATTCTCGCCTGCATTTTTATTCTTGGCCTCCTCCAAGATGGCTGCAACAAAAGTCAACATGGGTTCTCTCACCGGTTTAATTATTAGATTTGCCGCTAAACAAAGATGAACTGACGAATCATTAATTACAAGGAGAGCAAATCTTGGAGAATTGATAGCCAAGGCACGAACATTGTTTGTATTAATATTGGGAAAGAATCGACGACCTCAACTCTTCTCTGTTCCACCTCCAGATCCCGTCAATCAGTGTGACCCCCCCACCACACACAAAGCTGCAAAATGCACCCTTATTACTTCTTGCCTCTAAAGAGAGTTTGCCAAATAAATAGTTAAGGAATGCTCCAAGTCTACTGAAAACCTACTATTTGGCGCATCTCCACAAACCTTTTGTTGACAACTAGGAGCACCAGCATAAACCCTTCATCATTCAGTAACTGCGCACTTGAGCAATTCCTGTCCTTCCGATTAGGGCGAAGGATCAAGAGCTACCTTTAACTCCCTTTCTTTGGAAAAATGACACCACGAGAATGGTAAGAGAAAAAGGGAAGCCCTCTCAACTTTGTCTCCTCTACTGGCCCTGACAACCTCACCTCCACAGGGTGTCTGCTGGAGAAATAGCGAGAGAATGTAGTCTAAGTATAGCTTTTCGTGTCACAGACGAGGTCTAGTCATCTAGGGAAACTGGGGAAAGGAATCGCAGTTCAGGCCCCATGCAACCTGACTCCTTTCTCAAACGGTGGACGGGAGCAAACCGAATCCTCCCATCAACCCATCCTGCTCATGCCACGGATAACTTAAA
Organism: Pachypeltis micranthus; assembly: GCA_020466155.1. NCBI lineage: Eukaryota > Metazoa > Arthropoda > Insecta > Hemiptera > Miridae > Pachypeltis > Pachypeltis micranthus. The sequence continues at coordinate 51,660,003 of CM035769.1, forward strand.
TGGCACCATGTCAGCCCATGGCCACTGGCACAGCGCCATTATTCAGGGTATCTCCACCAATCAAGCCAAGGTGTTGGACTTGTGGGAATAGAGAGCTCCCCAAGTAAACTAGCGTATTAGCAAAAGAGAGGCAAAGGCCACAGGGTTAGGCGCCCTCTCCAACCGCAAAAGGAACCTCATGCCACATTCATCTTACTTGTGCCCTACTGGCTATTTCCCTCTTCCTCATCTGGAAATTTTTTGGGATTGATGACAATATAGTCCACCGTCCCCTCTAAATTTTCATTTCAAGAGTTTTCCCCCTTCGTCTCTCTCTCTCTGTTCACAAACACTTATATTAGTTCAATAAGTCAATATAGTAAAACAAGGCAATACTGTTAAATTTGAGTCCCACTCTTCTTCACGTACGAGTATCCTAAAGCCCAATTTGAGATTAAACTCATTTCTTGTGTGCTGCTCACATTCACCGCTTGACCCCCCCCAACACTCACACTTTCTCGGGTAGGCGTTGCTTGTCAATGTGTGTCCTCATCAGAATAAAACCTCTAGTAAAGCCTTAGTGAACACCTTGGGTCAGAGGGTAGCTAAACATGACCTATGTTGAACAGCTTTCCTCCTTGGTTCCACCAGCCTCACAGTTAGCCTCCACTCTCTGAGATCCCACCACCTGAGTTTGGGCATTGCAGAAGATGCCCCTCTCAAAAGCCTCTCACATTAACATATGGGGGCCAAATGAAAGCCTAGCGTATTACCTAAAACAATCTTGAACATCTTGAATTACGTTATGCGAAGTTTTGTAAACATGTGTAGTAAAGTTATGCGAATCTCTAAATGCTCAAGATTAGAAATTTGTGACTGAAAATTAGACAGGAGGGACGATGGATTTGGAAAGAGAGCTACGTGAAGTATCATACAGCAACCCTCGAAACCCATCATCCCCATTTGACCCTGATTCAAAGTTGTGGTGTGCCCCTGATGAATCACCAATCTTTACAAATTAGGAAGCTCTAATTAAATTAACAACACCACGTAAAAAAATCATTTTCCTTCATGGTCTATTCAGAACATTTCTGTCAAGTAGGGAAAGTGCATTGACATAGTTTCGAATCGTCTTTTGCTGTTAGGAAATATCTTCTCAGTCCCATCGACTCCACTGAAACGTTGTCTCTCAATATCCCTTTGATGGGACAACAGTTCCCCAACCAACTGAATCATTGCTATGGACCTGGTTAGGTTTTATTACTGTGGATCGACGGAGTCGACAAGGAAGGCAGGTGGATGCCGATGTGGACAAATTAATGTTTGAAACGTTTACCAAATACTCCCCAAGCAGCACTGGTCATGAACATGAATCCTACTATTAAGGCCAAGGGACCAGAGTAGTCAGTGCCAGAGATGATTGCAAGCTAGGACTAACCAAAAGGTCAACATGGCGGTGGGACAGAAGACAAATCAGGGTAGCTAGTACAATCTACCACACTGTGAAAGCTCAAATGAATGAGAAGACAAAGATATCTTCCACAAGCAGGGATGTAACAGTTCGAGCAACTCCCCACTGTGTGTTCTTCTCCAACACTGAAGATAAACTGATCCCAAAGGTATCACAACAACCCTCGGGCCAATTCAATTAAGCGCCACGACTAACCCACTTCACCTCGACCAGCCAATCAGTTTACATTTGCGTTAATAGCGTGAACTTTCACCTGCCAGTAACATGACGCAGACGCTTTGGGAAAAAGAATTAACGAATGAAATTTGAAATGTAACTACGGGCGGAAATGTTATCGTTCAAAAATCAAAGTCCCACCTGTGATTGAGTTGAATACTTGAGGGATATGGGCGAGAAATAGACGTTTCAACTCTTCTTTCCGCGTAACACTTAGGTCCTCCCGAGGGCAAATCAGCTCTTCAGAAGCAGTTTGCAAAAACGCAAGGCCTAGTACTCGGCTATCCGCTCCATCCATTAGCTGTTAATGAAAAGGATATTTGAAGTAAATTAAACCAAATCTCATTTACAATAAAACAATTCAATGAGCAAGATTTTTACAGTGCAATGTCTTTTCCTAAAGTGGGCATAGTTCAGTCGTACGACCAACACAGAGTTGTGAGTACGAGGAAGCTAATCGCCAAACACATTTGACAGGTGTAATTCACTAATAGTTGTATTTATTTGGGTTGAACTAGGGTGAGAGGCTGTGATGTCAGAGCCACAGATAACATACACCTGTATCAGCGATGTTCATTCTGGGAAATATGAATCCACGTCCGACCTATCACTGAAGATTCACAGGAAAGAAGAACGCTTCCTTACTTCTCTCTACCAATTCGTGAGAGGAATAGTCCTAAGGCTTCTGCTAAGGTCTTTCCTTCCTGTTCATATTTCGTATACGATTTTATTTTAGAATTTGTCTCCAGCAGTTATTCATGTTATAATTTCTCATTCAACTATTCAGTGTAATACAATCCACTTCCTGTTCTTTACATTTTTCTTCCTCAGTTTCTCCTTTTCAGCCAGTTTCCCAATTGCAAACGCACAAACTTGCAGAGATACGAGTCAAGGTAGTTCGTTCGGTGCCCCATGGCACTTTATTTCTTGCTTTTGCTTACCCCTGTAAGTTTTCAATCGAGTTCACAAGGGCTCGAATCGTCAGGACAATAAAATTAAAGAAGCGATGAAAACAGCGATGTCATGTGTTTTATTATTACCCCGTTGTTAGGGACGCTCGTTTCCTTAACTACTTACTCAACTTTGATCCTCACAATTCCATTTCAATATGTGAAGTTCTTAATTCGATTAAAGCCTTAAGTTGAGAAGGTTTATTCATTACAATTTAATCGAATTAAGAAAATGGATAAGCTCTACAGGCCAGAACGCTTCTCTACAGACCCGGACAATCCAGCAGCCCAACGCGAGTGGATCCATTGGCTACGAACTTTCGAAAATTTCATTAACAAAGCTGAGGTAGAAGACGAAGACCGCTTAAAGGTACTCTCAAAACCTCTTCTTCGAACGTGTTTGAGTACATCTATGACTGTGATTCCTTTGAGGTCGCTATCGCTACTCTCGCTTCACTCTACATAAAACAGAAAAACGTAATTTTTGCGAGACATCAGCTAGCTACTCGGAGACAAATCCCTTCAGAATCAATTAGTCAGTACCTTGTAGCTCTTAAGACGCTTGCCAAAGATTGTGAATTCCAAGCTGTGTCAGCGACACAGAATAAAGATGATCACATTCTGGATGCTTTTATTACGGGTCTTTTATCACCGAAAATTCGCCAAAGGCTTTTGGAGAATAAGACACTCCAACTCAGCGAGGCTGAAGAACAAGCTCGGACAATCGAAACGGCTGTGAAAAACTCCGAGCTGTTCTCGAACAAAGCTCCTCCTACCCTCGCTGTGGAGCAATGCAACTCCACCCAACCAGCAAAGAAAAAGTGCTATTTTTGCGGGGATGTTCTACATGCCCGGGCTGTGTGTCCAGCACGTGACTCTACTTGTTCTTTGTGCCAGAAGCTTGGACATTACTCAAAAGTTTGTCTGTCAAAAAAACTTAAGTCAAGGAAAGCAACAGCGGCTGTAGTTGATTCTGACCTGACTAGTTCATTTGTCGCCAGTATTGTAGGAGCTTCATCGCCAGATTCACTCTCTAAAGCTACCGTTCGTCCTACTGTCAATGGACAAATCGCAAAATGTTTGATTGATACCGGTAGTTCAGGAAGTTTCATAAACGAATCTTTTACACAAACCCATGGATTTGAAATTCTTCCAGAAATAGGAAAAGTATCCATGGCATCCACATCGTTGTCTTCAACTTTGAAGGGGTGCATCACAGCAGACATAAAATTACTCAATCACTCTTACGAAAGAATAAAACTGTCAGTCATCCCTAACTTATGTGCTGATGTTATTATTGGCCACGATATTCTTAAATCTCATTCACGCCTTGACGTAAATTTTGGGGGCAAAATAATCCACCCCTTTCTTTATCAACTGTTTTTCCTCATGCCAATATACAGCCTATTCGAATCTTTTCAAAATCTTCTGCCAAATACTAAGCCCATTGCGACAAAAATCGAGACGCCACTCGGGTGTTGACAGTCAGTTCATCAAAGATGAGATTTCAAAACTCCTAAAAGCTGGTATAATTGAACCAAGCTGCTCACCTTGGAGAGCTCAAGTGTTGGTTACTAAAAATGCCAATCACAAGAAGCGAATGGTGATCGACTATTCAAGTACGATAAACAAGTTTACCCAGTTGGATGCATATCCTATTCCAAACGTCGAGGAAATTGTATGGCGGAGGTTGCCCGATACAATCATTTTAGCACTATAGACCTCAAAAAGCGCTTATCATCAGGTACCAATCTGTACTGATGAACGGCCATACACTGCCTTCGAGGCCGGGGCAGACTATATCAATTCACCAGGCTGCCATTTGGGGTTACAAATGGAGTACCCAAGCGTTCCAAAATTCATAGACAGGATTGTGGATTTTGAACAACTTGAGGGTGTCCGTTGCTACATCGATGACGTGACAGTTTGTGGTCGCACCAAAGAAGAGCATGATCGAAACTTGAGTCGCTTCCTGGATGTAGCAAAGAAATATAATCTTCGACTAAACGAAAAAAAGTACTTTCTCTTCCAACTCAATAAAGCTATTGGGTTACCTAATAGAAAATGGATCCATCAGACCTGATCCTGACCGCTTGCAACCTTTGCTGTCCATTCCCCCACCATCTAACAAAGACTCTCTGCAGAGAATTATTGGGATGTTCGCCTACTATGCAAAATGGATACCGAAATTCTCTGAGAAAATTCGTGTTTTGATTGACACTCACTCATTTCCTATGTCATCTAATGCTCTTACAGCTTTTGAAAATCTAAAAAGAGACATCGCCAATTCTTTGCTCGCCAGTGTGGACCCTGATGCTCCACTTGTTGTAGAGACAGACGCTTCGGACATCGCTGTAGCAGGTACGCTATCTCAGCATGGGCGTCCAGTGGCATTTTTCTCGAGAACACTCAGTGGCACTGAGAAGGGATATCCTTCGATTGAAAAAGAAGCCACAGCGATCATCGAAACTCTTAGAAAGTGGAGGCACTTCCTTTCAAATCGCCACTTCAAGCTAATAACTGATCAAGAAGCTCTGTCATTTATCTTCAATCTCAAACATTCTAGTAAAATCAAGAATGACAAGATACAGCGATGGAGGCTGGAACTATCGTGCTACAGTTTCGATATTGAATATCGTCCAGGCAAACTTAATAAAGTAGCTGACCCAATGTCAAGAATTTGCGGGGCCATGAACACCGAAGAACTGTTTAATTTGCACAAATCTCTTTGCCATCCAGGAGTAACAAGAATGTTCCACTGGACACGGTCAAAGAATTTACCTTACTCTTTAAGCGACATCAAACGCATGACTTCTTCCTGTTCTGTCTGCGCTGAGCTGAAACCGCGTTTCTTCAAGCCACTTGACAACCACCTCATTAAAGCTACAAAACCATTTGAGAGGCTCAATGTCGATTTTAAGGGACCAGTCCCCTCCTGCTCTGGAAACCACTACATTCTTACCATCATTGATGAATACTCCAGATTCCCCTTTGCTTATCCTTGTCGGGACATGACGGCTTCTACAGTGAAGGACAAACTATTCAATTTGTTCACCATATTCGGGACCCCCGCATACATTCACTCAGACAGGGGAACATCGTTTGTTTCTAAGGAGCTTACTGACTACCTTCATGCGCAAGGGATTGCTACCAGTTCGTCAACTCCATACAATCCAGCAGGAAATGGTTTGATTGAGAGGTACAATGGCATCCTGTGGAGAACTATAACATTGGCCTTGAAAAATAAAGGATGGGAGGCATCACAGTGGGAACAGGTTTTGCTGAGTCACTGCATGCCATACGCTCTCTACTGTGCACCACCATAAACTGTACTCACGAAAGAATGTTCAGTCATGCACGTCGTTCGACAAATGGGTAACGATTCCATCCTGGCTCGAATCCTGGAAAAGTTTTACTGAAGGTTAATGTTCGTTCTTCAAAATACAGCCCTTGGTTGAAGAAGTCGACCTAGTAGAAGCTAACCCAGAATACGCCCTAATACGCAGGCCTGATGGAAAGGAATCAACTGTGTCACTCAAGCATCTGGCACCTGTTGGAGACAGCTCGATTGCTGGCCATCAAGATCCAAGCGACTTGGAACAAGACCACAGGATGGAAAACGATACTGCGACCCAATCACAAGCACCAGTATCAGATGTTACTGCCACTCCAACTTTACCTACATCGACTGCAGAAACAATGCCATGCCAGTCAGCTTTGCCTTTCTCCCCGGCTACCCCCAGCACTTCACAGAACTCCGTACCAACTGCTATAAGAAGATCCTCGAGATCGAGAAAACCTCCAGCCTACCTGAAGGACTACCATTTAAATTGAGAGGGGGAGAATGTCATGTGTTTTATTATTACCCCGTTGTTAGGGACGCTCGTTTCCTTAACTACTTACTCAACTTTGATCCTCACAATTCCATTTCAATATGTGAAGTTCTTAATTCGATTAAAGCCTTAAGTTGAGAAGGTTTATTCATTACACTGGTCCTGTGTCAACTCCATTAATCTGATATAATTGTGATAGCAGGAGCAATCCTTTCTGTGATTATAGGTATTATTGTAGCAGACGTTTGATCGGATGAGGTTACAAGAAAACTTTCTTTTGTTTCACAGCACGCTAAGCACTCTGATCCTGTGAATTGGGTGCCCATCTTGCAGTGCTCATCACACACCAGGTGTGTGAGGGGCTCTGTGTAAGTTAAACAATCTCCCTTATTTACCAGCATCGGCTCTATTTTTTTTAAAGCAAGGTAGAATCTTCAATATCATCAAATTTAAGCCTCATAACTTGCCTACTCCTAAAGTATAAAAATGGGTATCCACAGTACACTCATTAGCGATTCATTACCAATGTATTTGCAGCAGTTATTTTACTTTGGTTGTAGTCCTAACTTCTGATTCTCTTCACAATACCATTAATATTATATTCATTTGATCCACGTTCGTTTATATTTACCTCAGCCACCAATTTTTCGACGTATTTTGTGACGTTCTGACGATCGATACAGTGCTCCTTGTATTGTAAGATATATATAAGATAATTGTATCGTTATCGAAGGATCAACCATTCAGCCAATAGATTGATAATTAGATTAAAATTGAATTCACCACCTGGCGTGTGCAATCTTCAATAGTGACTAAAAGAGGCCTGCATGCCACTTAGCCGGACCAAGTAGGCGATAAACATTTTAATTCCATAAATCAATAGTTAATACCCCCACTGGCGAGAGAGAACAGCTATAAGTAGCAGATAGTCAATTATCATGTGACGTCAGTCCTAAGCTCTATTTCACCCTAGATTCGATTATCCTTGACATAATGAGGACAGTAGATGTGGCCTTGAACAATGGCAGATGCTTCTTGAAGGCTCAAAAGCGTAAAATAACTAAACGCTATGAAACTGACAAACTTCAAATATACATTGTTACGTCTCGATACATTACTACTTACTGTGAGGATATTGCTGAAGAAGTCTGGGTAAAAATGTGGCCAGTCAAATCTCGCAATATCAACGACGATTTTTAAAAGTTTGTTTCGAATGAACGCAGGAACGTGAGCGTGTCTTTGTAAAGTGTATTGGTAAAGTAAAGTTCTTAATTGAGATCTTTCTTCCCACATGAGCTGTAGCCATTGTTTCGTGATAACTTTCTACAACATAAAACGCAATTACACAGCACATACTACGTAGAGCGGGTCTAGATTTGACTAGGAATCAACAGAAAGGAAAGCAGACGCGCAAGCATAAGCCAACGTACTTCCAGAGTCGCCAGGCAGAACATGCACACGAAGGGGTTGGCCGTATTATTGAGGTAGTAAATGCAATGTTTCCAGGCGTCCCGTTGGCTTCCAAATTCTCCGAGGACCGTTTCGATTTCCTGTTTCCGCTCATTCGAAGTTTTATAGTCGAAAAATTCCTTGAGAAGCGTATCCAAAATGGCGAGTGACTCAGCTCCGCTGTCCTGTAAGAAGCATTAACGTAAGCCACTGGCTCAACTACTTCTCAAAATAACCATTCACTATCAGGCAAACGGAACGAAAGAGTATAACTTACCATTTTGTATGATGGAATTACAAACGGTAGTGTGAGAAATTGAAAGGAACTGAAACAAATGTCTACGCACTAGGCCTAACACTGAGGGACTGCAGGTCGCTCGATGCCATCGCTCAGGCTGTGCAGACGAGAAACGAAAAAAGCCGCTGTTTTAAATTATAAACTGGCCGTAAACGTAGCTATCCATTTTGGCTCCGCGACACGACGTTAAAAACAACTCAATCCGAACACGCCGCTGACAGGGGTACTGAGCTTGTTTACATTCATCAGCTGAAAAATGCTCTAATGGCTCCCCAACGCCCAATCGTCTTTCTACCTTTCAGCTGATTTAAAGAGTAACTTCAAAACCAAAAAACTACTAACTAATGTTGCCAACAAAACAATAACATTTATTTAAACAATTTTTAATATTAGACTATCACAGGATCCTACGAGTTTAAATAAATAAACAAGACAACCTCTACAAATTTTTCCAAATGAACTTTACATTCTCACAGGAGATCTATAATTTCCGAAATACAGGACGCACGGCCACGTTACTTTCCCGCTTCTGCTTTCCCGCATTTTATTTTATCATCGCTATCATTTTGACTAGTTGGTTGGCGTTGATGAGTTCACTGGATATAATTTAGATTTTATGGTATTTCATGGCGAAAATTTCCGGTTATTTATCCGCGGAGTTAGCTGCTACGTGCAACGCCTTAGGTTTTTACGATGGCCAAAAGTACCATTTGGAGCCTCACTGCAGAGGTGAGTATTACGTTCTAATTAATTTTGTTTACATGTATTCAAGAAATGAAGAAGTCATATTTCCTGTATTGTCAATTTAACCGAGTTCGTTGGTTTTCTCGTCTCGAAGTCATTTCTGGGTCAGGTTGACGGTGTCATTAATGCAGTGCAGGGGTCTAGCAGGCCCCTTAAACGGATGCCTAGGCTTATTAAAATTTCTCCCCACCTCTAATGTCTAATGAGAACAAGAGAATAACCGGCCCCCCTCTACATATTTGAACATATTTCTCTATTCAATTTCCCTTGGTCTTGTGCTTCATTCACCCGACCTGTCGGCTCTGGTTCCACAGAAACTAACAGAAAGTGTTCCACTGCTTCTGTTCACCACTACTGATATCACTCTTTCCGAGGGTTCAGGAACAGTGATATTGATAAGGAAAACAGCCTTGCTTCTGTTCGCCCCACGGACACTATTGACATGCCTTCTAAGCAGAATCATTCCCACTGTGTAGTGTCCAGATAGCATTCCTATTTTCTTCTCGATGGCATCTTATTTAGTTTCAGCTCAGCTAGTCCGTAGTTCATTATATTTGGTGTTACTCGTAATTTTGGCGAATTGGTATCCTTCATGGTTGGCGATTTCTTCACTACTTTTTCCCAAATTTCTTCGATTGTGATTCTTTCATTTGCTGCATTGTTATGAATGAGAACAGCTCTGGCTCGCATAAGTGTTAGGTGGGCCCATGTCCCCCTGCTTTGGTCAAGTCATCCGCTCTCTCATTCCCTGTATACCCCATGTGTCCAATATCAACTTTAGCATAATTGTATTCCCTGATGGTTCAAGTTGCGTATAATCAATTGGACACAGACGTCGGCGTTGGATATGCACGAACTGGAGCAGACTAATGAGGGGTTGGAAAATAGACAAACTGGGTGGGGTTGAAGATTGAAAAACCCAATTTGATTGTTTTGTGACTCTGAGAAATATCATTGGCTTTGTATTCAGCATGTACTTGAAGTATTGGAGGAATGGTTTGTTGACAGCTGAGTGACACAGGTCAGGCTGCAGGAGCCAGTGTCCCTCCTGTTTCAGGACAAGTGTAAAAGTTTGAGCTGAGCCTCCATTTCACCGACATTCTATTGGCATGAATTGATATACTATTATTTTTATAAAGCTATCAACGTTATTGGTTTGTTTGTATGTGCAGAGACAGTCCACGACTTGATTCGATACCTGAGACGAGATGAAGGTGGTTCTCATGAAATTCGTCGTTATCTGGGAAACGCAAAAATTCTTCAAACGGATCTTCTTCCGATGATGCAGTGTCATTGTAATGACTCACAGCTCTTCGATTTAGCGTTGAGGTCACATTTTTAATTATTTAACCTAATTTATTTTCGCAAAGGTGTGCTAAAATAATCTGTTTATCTCTACTATGTTTGCATCGCGGAGCTTTTACGAATCCTCTGAAAAATTTGGGGTAGGTACAGAGCGCATCAGAAGTACGTAAGCCATAGCTTGGTTATTTCAAGTGAGACATTTCCTTCAAAGCCAGGGTTTGATGAAATTGGTGCAAAAACTCAACAGAGAGCTGCTGTATTACAATCCCCAACCCTAATTATAGGAAAATTATTGTAATCGACTAGAAAGAAGTTGAGTTTTGTATGAAATATTTAAATTTTGAGGCAAGAAAACCTAATTTTAGCTTGTGGTTTAGAGCGACTTTGCACTGTTTTGTTTGTTAATTTTCTGAAAAGCGTAAATAAGGTTATTGGTTGTGTCTCTTGATTTGGAGGGGGGATTTTTATCAAACTTACAGCGTATATATTTCTCTGATGTTCTCTATGAATGTATATGTGTACATTTGGTGTGTGGAGATAGACCTATTAAGGAATAGTGTAATAACTATGTGTTCAATTCTGTTAACTTCAGGGCATTTCAACCAATCAGACCTTGTATTCTTTAGGTGTTCGGGTTATTACTGGGCGTAATAAGGTTATGTGATCTTATTGATAAATGTTCCTCTGACTTTCTGTCAGAAACATTTGTACAATCTTTTAAGGCACGAAGATGTACGACATCGGTTCAGAAATGAAGATAATATCCCAACATTTAAAAAAACGCATTTTTTAACTTTTCACATTTTCCACATTAAATGTCAAACTGGCTTTCATCAAGCTAACTGAGTGTGTTGTACCAATCTACACACATTTGGGAAAATGGTCTGTGTATGGGAGAGAAAGTGTCTTGCCTCAATCCTATGGGAACAGTGGGAGAGAGTGCTGTTCCCAACTGAGGTGGGTGCACTGCTGTGGTACACTGACAGTTCTGTGATGTGTGGCAAGGCTGTTCTAGGCCCTAGGATCCAATTTCAGCCTTGCCAAGCCGCTGGGAGAGTGCGCCATAATATATCAGGCTCGAGGGGATATATAAGTATATATTTTTGGACAGCCAGGCTGCCTTAAAGGCCGTCTCAGCCTACACCTTTAGATCCCGGCTGACATGGGAATGTTTTCAGGCGCTTAAACGACTGGCCCTATAATAGGCTTTCTCTGTTTGGATACCTGGTCGAAGGGCAATGCTTACACTCTCCAGGCCAGAACTAAGAGTCCTTACGAGCTTCCTCACCAAGCGCTGTCTTCGCAGATATCAATAAGTTGGGCAAATCTGAGGCAGATAGTGCGGTGAGAAAGACAAAAACAACCAAGCACATCCTATGCGAGTGCCCTGTCCTAGCAGCCAGGAGACACCTCTAACATTTTTCTTAGGGTAATCTGAGTGCTTAGGTTCTTAAAAGGAGATGGTATGTATGACACCTTTCACTAGGTAAGGGACGTCGTCCCAATAGGCTCCATGTGTGGCTATAGTGACAAAGGAGGTCCTATTTGCCCTCAGGTAAAAAAAAAAGCTCAAATTTTGAATTCAGGTTGCCCATTAGCGTCAAGCCCTAAGTAAACCAAATCCACCCGAAATTGATTGTATTGTATGTACTCGAAAGTTAAAATTTTTTTCTTTAAAAAAAAACGCAGTAACGTGTTTGACTAACATTTTTAAATGTGTTATTCCAGACACTTGTGCGTCATAACATTTTACGAGGGCAGTTCAATAAATTAAAACGAATTTACTCCAGCGTGCTCTTATTTTAGTAGTCCAATAAGCTGCAAACACGATGGAAAATGATTAAATATACTCGAATAATTACTTTATTTATAACATAAACGTGTAAATTGATTACATTTCACTTGAATCTGAAGTGTATGCTACCATTACCTTTTAGATTTTAAGAAGTGGGTAGTCACACTCACTCAGTTATTCAATTACGTCACATTGACGTCTCATTCATCTCTGGTTGCCAAACCTAAGAAAAATAGTTTAACTTTCCAGTTGGCAGTTGATTCACTTGCGTCAAATGTGCATCCCAAGACCTAATCTTTACTTTTGTTTCAGGTTGATAGTAAATTTGACGCATCCCACTCTTCTCGTCTACAACGAAGTCATCCCAACAGATAAGTTTGAAAAAAATTGCTACTTGGAAATCGTATCCCATTTGCAACAATACAAAGAAGCCTTCAATGATCGAAAATCCTGGGCACCATTCACTGAGCGGTTGGGTTCTCTTCTGAGTAAGGTTAGTACAGCTATATTTTTCAGTAAACTGTACCCGTGTTGGCTCTGGGTTAATCCTTCCAAAACTATAACACATATCTAATGACGATTTATGATGGGCTCTTCAGTCATGCAAATGAAAACATACTGTGAATGTCATATTACATTCACTTTAGTAATGGATAAACGTGTACTAACTTTAAATCCAATCAAATTTTTCTATATGTTACTCAATTTGATGCCAAGAGTGAATATTTTGTTCACTAAGAGAGTTAGTATCAGGAGTGCGGAATCCAGGTCTGTGTAATTCGACTTGCCAAATGACCAAATAACTATCACATAAACTCCTGCAACGTACGATTGCTCACTTGCTCAACTGCTCCTGATTTATCTGTTTCATGAAAAATTTGAAAATTAATTTTGTCATCTCAAGTATGAATTTATCACTGGATTAGTAGAAACTCCTTCAAAACAATATATACAGCAGCAGTGCGTCTAGAAATAATCTAAATAATAAAGCCCCCCTCCCCCCTGATTACAAGAGAAGACAATTTGCCACTCTGCAGAATTATACGATCCTTCAAACATGTTCAAAGGATTAATGGACTCATCACAATGAATTTTTTTCAAGTATGATATTTTTCTAAAATCCCTCAAAACTAGATCCTACAACTTTTGACAGGTGTTGAGACAATTAAGCGAAAATGTCTGGTGCGTTGCAACACACAACTTTCCTTAGCTCTACGTCAATTCACTTTCTAACATTCCAGCGGAGTTTATAAGGAAAAAACCGCGCTAATAACGCTTTTCGTCGAAAATTTTGATAATTTATTGTGCTGCTCTCGTCATTTTCCCACGGATGAAAATTTTATGGTATAGTTGCCTTATTGAGAGCTATCGATATAAAAAATTTAATCAAAATCGTTACAGCCGTTTTTGAGAAAACAATTTGGTGTTTTGATCACTATGATAACTATAGTTAACCTTCGGTGGATTTTGCTGATATCCTTATTTTGGCGTCCCATGGTAACCTGTAGGCTAGACACCAAGTTTCAGCTGATTTGGTACAGTGGTTTTCTCTAAGAACCGCGCTAAAACCGATTTCGTCGAAAGTTTTGGTAATTTATTGTGCTGCTCTCGTCATTTTCCCACAAATGAGAATTTTATGGGATAGTTGCCTTATTGAAAGCTATCAATATAAAAAATTTAATCAAAATCGTTAGAGACGTTTTTGAGAAAAAAAATATTTGGTGTTTTGATCACTATGATAACTATAGTTAACTTTCGGTGGATTTTGTTCAAACCCTTATTTTGGCGTCCCATTGTGACCTGCAGGCGAGATATCAAGTGTGAGCTGATTTGGTACGGTGGTTTTCTCTAAAAATCGTTCACAGACACACATACACACACACAGACTGACAGGCACACACACAGACACAGACCATTTTCCCAAATAGTGTTTTTCGGACTCAGGGGGGTCTGAAATGTAAAGATCTGAAGAAAACTCAAAATTTTTTTTTCAGCCGATTACATAACTTTCCTTTCTACTTCGTAGAGCAAGGAAAGTAAAAAATGGCTTAAAGTTGAATTAAAGTAGTTAGAAAAGAAGAAAACTTGTTGCGAACCCTCATGAAGATCGATGGATAATTGATTAGTAATTGTGAGAAGTTTGTGATTACTAGTAGTTGGTGATCTCCACTTCGTCCATTTTTCAGGAAGTTGAGACCAGAAGCGATGACGATCAGAGGACGATCGAAAGAATTCTGATACTTGTGAGGAATGTTCTCCACATTCCATCTTCATCAGAGACTGATCAGCGGCCTGATAATGATGCTAGTATACACGATCAGGTAATACTTCATCTTATAAATGTAAAGTAGAGCAACACGGTGTGAGGTAGATACATATTAGTGTGGTATTGGGTATAGGTGTGGTATACCTCCACTGGAGGGGGGGAGGGAATACGCCAGTTTAGTTATTTGCTAAAATGCCGCCCTGCTCTGAGTTTCAAACATGTGATAACCATCACAGAGTAGAGAGATACAGTAATAAGAGCAACACCTCATAAAAAACACTGCGTGGCACAAGCGATATTGGGTCAACTCGTCAATTGCTGTGTCACAACGCTCCAATAGAGATGAAGTTCTGGTAAAAGAGGGAGAAGACCTTCTGGTCGATCTAAATCATAGTCATTAACACGTTCACTGTAACAATAATTCGAATTGCTCGAAACCGATTTTCTGCGCGGGAACTTTTTTGTCTCCATTTCTTTCTTTTTGGAACAAAAAAACATCTGATTACTTGTAGTTCAAATTTCATTAACCTTTGACCTTGAAAAACGTTTGTCAACGTATGGTCGACGCCTGCCTGACTATAGGAAACTCTTACCTCTGGCGGGTGGTCGACCGGTAGTCGACATTCTGTAGGTGAAGTTATAATACTCTAAAAACCGAGCTAAGCTGTAAAGGGGACAGCTTTTAAAACAGAAAACGAGTGTCCAGCTTCTACGTGAAAAGATTATGTACCTAAGTGATTAGAAAGGAGGCCCAGCAACTTTTTTTGGTATAAGTACCTACATCCAGCATCCAGATATAAGAATGAGGAGACAACACGAAAATACACTGAAAAGTTAATTCACAAGCGTTTCATAGAAAAGTATTTTGTACATATTATAAAAACGATACAAGAATATTAAAGAATTATTATTATGACTGAAAATATTATTAAATATATTATAACGGTACAAGAAAGTTTATACATTGTAATCAAAATCAATAAAAAAATAAATCCAGAAGCCAATTCTTCCTCAAATACCAATCGTTTCTTCACTCCACGTCTGCTCATCTGGACAAAAACAGCAAATTAAAATACGCACTAAAACATGAAACACTGAAAAAAATATAAATAAAAAGTTTATTCTTTTTAGTCTTTATTAGGGGTTATTTCATAGCTATTTATTCATAATTTTTTATGCAAATAATACTTGGCGTAAGCTAATAAAAACTCTTGAAACTTACCGTATGAGAAAAACGAGAAAAAATAACGAAAAATTGATCTGGTGGACGGCAAAGGCTTGGTCATAAACTTTGGGGCCTTTCACTACGCTGAGTCTGAAAGGGAACTGGCTTCGAGCTGGCTGGACGTGTTGGGGTTGATCAGAATAAGGTAAGGGAGATGTCGACAGGTCGTCAACGTGCGCGATGGGGAAGGGGTCTCATTTGTTGACTACGTGTCGACAGCCGCAGTGAACGTGTTAACCTGACAACTAGTATTAGAGCTGAGTTAAGGTTATGTGAGCTCAAGAAAGATTGGAACGAAGATAGAAGTTCAACATTACAGGTAACGGTATGAATTTTTCAGAAAGGCGTCAGGGTTACAAACTTACTGGATGGTAGGTGCCAGGCAGTGAAGATTATAATTTGCACTACTTACCACTTCCTACCTGGAAACCCTTGTTGCATGCTTGCCTGTCTTCTTGGTCAACATCCCTGCCTACTTCTCACCCAATTCGAGAACCTCAACACCACCTATTGACCATCAGGAATCGTGTGCAGTGAGCTCAGTTTTGGGAGATCAAAGGAAGTTGTGCGAAGAAGTCTGAAAGGGAAGTTATGTGAGGTATGTGCACCACTGCTCTTCTGTGTGGGCGCCATTCCTTAACAACTCACATTTTTCCCTCCTCCGCATTTGTTCGAGACTTGGAAGAGAATTGAGTGAAGTACGTGTAGAGTCGAGAATTATGACTGTATTAGCACATTTAAGGTGATTTGAGCACAAGAAAAAAAGTGGAAATTTTTATATAAGTTTGGTAGCACACATAACACATCGAAATTAATAGGAATCGAACCAAGGCATCAAGTTTGCATTCTTTCTGATTGAATGATGGAAGGAGAATTGGAAGAAATTCACGAACGAGCTTTGTGCCGAGGAGAGAAATCACTAAGATAATTGGAAGTTCTAGAAAGTCTGTGGAAACTTCATGTTAGAGAGTTCATGTCGTGGGAAATTAGTGACTGAAGAAATTCTGAGCTTGTTGGCTGGAGTGTTTTGGGATGTACTTTCATGATAAATGCTTTTAACGCATTGTTAATCTCGAGTTTTCGTATATTCTACCAGCTGCTTGTCTTCGTTCAGTTATAACGAGACATCATCAATACAGAGGTCACTCGTTGGAACAGCTCAACTGTAACATACCTATTGATTTATTTGTTGTAATTATTTTAGGTGCTGTGGAGCTTACACCAATCAGGAATGTTGGACCTTCTATTGTACGTTTCCAGCAGCGAAAAAGAAAGCCCTTTTTTTCTTCATTTTCTCGAAGTAAGGCATCAATCAACTAACTTCCCAACCACTTGACCTATTTCGTTAAAAGTTGTTGAGACTGGGCCATTTGTAAACTCTGAAATATCTGTGTGCCAGTTGATCTTTCGCCCTTGTACTGACGTCGTATGTTGTTGCACCAAAATCAGTTTTACAACATTTCCTGACGAGTCCTAGTAGATCTCAATGTTTTTAGTGCGTTGCTCGAGGGTACAAAATTGTCACATAAATTCTTCAATTCTGTAAGTTCGTTAACCAACTAAAATCCAAATTTATATTTGAAAATTTTAGATAATCATTAAATCTGGGGAGCAGTGTAGTGTTAAGTGGTGGCATATTTCTGCGTATTATTAGTTTTCATAGCTCTGTGAAGTAAGAAAAAACGTTAGGTAATCGTTTGAAAAGAAAAGAAACGTTCAGTTTTCGGATGTTTACGTTTTGGAGTCTTCTGAGCGTGAAAACACTGAGAAAATAGTATGTCTTTATGTGATGGTGAAGGCAATCGAGAGAAAACGGTTTGCCAAATTAAATTTGATATTCAGCCTGAAGGTTTGTTGAGACTCAGAGTCACAATTACTCATACGTGCCTCCCTCACCTCTCATTCTAACTTGTACACAGGCTCCGGGATGTAGCAAAATACTTCAGACGCACACTATCAATTGATTTATCTTAGACCAAACGTTTCTCTCAAAGAAACCATGTGCTGCTCCACTGTAGTTCCTATAACAGTGAGGTACAGATATTGGAAGAGCGGACGAGCTAGCCATTGCTACGATTGTGGAATCGCAACAACTGATATGCCTGTTTTATGAGTGTTGAGAAATAGATTTGCTCCCTATTCTATTGAAATATTTGGTTGGGAGGGGTAAGGGGGGGGCAAACATTCAAGCTGGAGTTCCTTAAGTGTACTTGGGCTGCATGTCCCTCACACTTCACTTAATTGATTACAAAATTGTTTGTTTGAGATTAAGATAAATATAGGCGTATAAATTACACCTGTGAAATTGTAATGTACAAATTATCTGGGTTTGTGTAGGTCCTTTGCCTGATGCTTCGTGAACAGCCTCCAGATCTCTTAGCCAAAACAGCGTCGCATCGAAGTGCCGAGGAAAAAGGTCGGGACGAAGAACAACTTTTAAAGATACGGCAAGCTGAATGGCAGTCGAAATTGAAGAAAAATAAGAAATATTTTGGAACGAGGTAAGCGCCATTTTATTAGTCTGTCTCATGGTGTGTGAGACTACTGTTACCTGCACCTCTCGATCAAAGCCTATCATTTGTATTTATGGTGCTGTTCGTCTGAAATCGTTACTCTATTTTTTTCAGGCATTCGAATTTTGGAGGGACTTACGTCATTCAAAACATGAAAGCCACTTCCGATAACTGCGATTTGATTTACCACAAACCTATTCATGATTCCAAATACATTAGTCTGGATTCAGACAAGGTACCGATGCGTATTGTTGATGGACTGCTGGCGATTTTACTTGTTGAAGTGAATTAACCTCATTGTCATTTTTGTAGAAACCTTTTAAATTGCCAAAAAACCGCCAGCCGTTGGCGTGTGAGAGCGCAGAAAGAAGGTCAGCGTTGAGCGTGCGAATCATTCTGAAGCAAGTATGCGTCGAATTTTTGAATGCGGCTTACAATCCTTTGATGCGTCACGTAAGGGTGAGTAGCTTGATGCAACACGCATCTTCATCTTGTGCTTGATGTTTTGTCAAGTTTTTTGCTATTAAACTGTACTAGTAATGTGTTTAATCCAGATTGAGTTGAGGAGTTGGAAACTTGTTATACGGTGGAAACCCAACCACATGATGTCAATGATGGGCTATTAGATCATTTTGAGAAAGGAGATTGTAATCTCTGGTGTGGATTCTTGAGTGTCAGTCAGGATGAATGAAAAGCTTCTCTAGGCCGACTTGTCGCTTAATTTGGCTGGGATATTGGCAATTGTTGCTTAAAATAATGACATTCGGAGAAAAGCAGACCTTAGTAGTAAACAACGGATAGGATTGGTCCAATTGGCAGTTTCCCCGAGCCCTGACAATGCTTAATAAATTAAGTGAAACGTCGGCCTAGAGAAGCTTTTCATTCATCAAGATTGGCTCTCAAGAATCCACACCAGAGTTAACTTCTACAGTCAAGAACGACCCCACATCAGAGATTGTAAAGTTAACGGGCTTAATACTTAACAGTTGAGTTTAAAGAAACGTTTGAAGACATCTGGATGACTAATGCCAAAACGTAAGGCTGAAGGTGGGAGTTGAAATACTTGCGTTGGCGCTACATCAAACATGATATCTCAATCTATACGCTCGAATTGGTTATCCATTTACTCTACCTCAAGTCCCCAGTCACTGGTCCTAGTTCCTCCTGGTAGTCCTGGATCTTAGAGGTCATTTACAAAACGGTTATTCTTGAAAAGGTTATTTACAATCCTGACGCCTCCTCAGTTCACAATTATGTCATAAGTGTCCCTCTCTGTCTTTCTGAACCTTGATTTTCCTCTGATCCTCCTCTCTATGTCTTGAATGTACGTTATCTTTCTGTACCCTTCAATGTGGTTAGTGGGTGGGCCCGACGGGTTTGCCCATCCACTCCTCTGTAGGCAGCCCAACATCAATAGGCTTGGT
The DNA here is from genome assembly GCA_020466155.1 of Pachypeltis micranthus. Lineage (NCBI taxonomy): Eukaryota > Metazoa > Arthropoda > Insecta > Hemiptera > Miridae > Pachypeltis > Pachypeltis micranthus. Next base: position 51,679,471 of record CM035769.1, read on the forward strand.
CTTGGTTTGGTTCTGCACCAATTGATGGAGTTGCCGAATCGATCCTGTCTGATTCTTGTGCTCTAGCCCACCATAAATTAACTGTGAAAATGTGGGTTGGCCGTTGGATTGTGGGAAATGCGGTCCACAAAGAGTTTAAATACGTTCGAAGTGAATTGCACTGACGGGAAATGTGAAAAATGTGATACATATAAACAAAATATATGTGAATTATTCATACAGAACTAACACTAGAAAGATTTCTGATGAGTACAATGACTGCGTCCTGTCGAAGTGTAGAATGGAATAAATGAACCTAATCAGTTCTCTCTGTTCCATCCAGGAATCGTTTTATCGGGGAAAGACTCAAGAAAACGACGAATCGTATTATTTTTCGGCAGTCCGATTTTTTATGGAATTCAACCGACACTACAATTCTCAAGTGAAATATGTCAGGTGAGTAGTTTGGGTCAAAGCCTTACTGTAGCATCTCATAAACCCTAAGGCTGAAATTATAATTGATCTAGCAGTTTTTTTTTCAACTTTCATAGTTATAAGGAATACATTGAGCGAGTTTGGTTTCATAGTATTTTCTTTCTATTTTACCAGCGAAACAATATCATTGCAAGCGTTCCAGTTTATACAAAAGTATCTCGAAAAATTTCATGAAATGATGATGGTTGATAAGAAGAAGCTCCCTCTTTGGTCGTATAGATGTCACTTAGCCCTCAAGGCTTATAAAGTATGTCTCAATTTTCAATGTATTCGCAGTTTTCATTTAAATTTCTAACAATATCCTTTACATTTTCTCGTGAAATTTCAGGAATTTCTGTACAATCTTGAGTTTATGGACAGGAGTTCCATTTTGGAGGTGAGAGAGTCATCTAAAGTGATGAAGAGCCACATATTTTATGTGGTTGAGTACAGAGAAATGCTTTTAACTCTGACTAACGTTTACAAGAGGGAAAAATACTCCAGGTTAGTTATTTTTGTTACAGAATTACATCACTCACCTTGTGAGGTGATCGGATTGGCTCCAGAGCATAGGCTGGTTATGGGGTCACTGGTGCCCTCTCACTACCATTTGTCACCCAGTCCACTGTCCACAGGGCTGCCATTTTGGCCCCATTCTTTTCACCCTTGTCATCAACGACGTCCACACGGCCTTGAGCTGGGCCAATTTCCTCATCTACGTTGGCGGTCTTCGCCTGTGTTCTGACTAATGCTGACTGCGCTCTCCTGCAGGATAGCATCAACCCAGAAAAATGTGCGATAACATCCTTTCATCGTTCCTGTGCTCCACACCTACTCTACATGCAAGTCCTCTCTTCATCTATCTGTCTTTGCAGTAACAGATCTACTTTTGGAGAACAGAATACTTTTGGAGACTCATCGACTGTTATGCCCAGATTTTCAGTCATGCAATGAAATGCCAGGGTGTTCACTTATGTTTATGGCCTCATCGCCCTTTATCGAGCACTTGTTCTTCTCATTCTTGAGTACAAGTTCGTGGTTTGGAGCCTGTTCTATGGTTGTCACATTGAACGAGTGAATGGAGTTTTCCTTTGCTATATGGCCTTCAAGATGAAAATTACTCATTCAGACATTGATTACCAGTTGCTCTCCCAGGCACCCCCCCCCCCCATATACAGGTGGCAATTGAGAAAACCCACAGTGGTGCCTATTGTGTGGTGTATGTCCTCTCAGTTCCACTCCCAGTTCCCATGGATCGGGTGCACGAAATGCAAGACAGCCTTGATGTCCATCCATGCAACCTCAACTGGTTGTAGCAGAGGTACCCTAAGCACTCTGAGGCACGTTGCAGCCAGCCCCTCACATGTACAAAGTACATACTTCGCAGACAAGCGCTATGTCTAGAAAATTGTTGCTGCCACACTTAATGGTATCGCTGCCCTAGCCCATAATGATCTGTCTGTATATCATACAATGTCCTCAGCCTCAAGTGTGGGACCACACCATTCTCATCTGAATCTGGACATGTGGAGCAGGCTCCACTATACATACCTTGAATCAGATACACCCCCCTGACAAAGCCCAGTTCACGTGTATGACGAAGAGTGCCAGGCCCAGCAGGCAGTCCTAAATTTGATGTAGTCTACATTTATGAGTTCTTCTTGGTCTGTCACTAAATTCTATCCCTTGCCCTAAACAGAACGCTAACGTCATGAGCACCTGCCCCTTACCTTATAAACCTAAGGGTTTTTATTCCAAACAGGAAATGTTTACAATAAAGAACTGTCGGAAGAAATCAGCAGGCATCGAAGTCATGATTCCTCTTGCTTACTTACATACAACCCCCCCCCTTTCAACCCTTGAAAACCTTATACTATGGGTTTTCCTATAATCGAACCCATTTTGTGCTGTAGCAACATTTCTTTTTGACGTACAAACAAAACTTTGTGCTGTACATTCCAGAAAATATCTCATCGATTTGTTGGAAACCATACACGTGTTCTTGAAGCTGCTGTGTAATTTCACGAAGGACAAGAAATTGGTGGTGCAGAAAACTGCTACACGTCGCAAGAAGAGCAAAAAAAGCAGAAGTAAGTCTCAACTATTTGAGGTGTTACGGTTTTGGGGTTCATCCATTAGAAGGATTGGGATTCATGATCAAGAATATGGATCTGATGCAAATCACAACATATTAGAGGGGAGGCTGACATGTGAATGGGCTAGTGTAATTTTTGGATTATTCCAAAAACTACTTGAGGTGCCCCCCCCCCCCATGTATTGATGGCACTGGGAAAACCCACTCTGCAGTCACAACTAGGCCTATTCTGTGGGCGAACATGAACCGCCACATGTCTCCCCAGTTGCACATCGCAGCACCTGTGTAGCCGGCATTCTCTGATGCGTCATCCCCAATACAGCCCCCACCATTCTCATACAATAAGCAAAACAACCTTTAAGGTGCATCTCTGCAAACCTCCTCTGTATGCACCTGACGAACCCTAAGCACTCTAAGGCACACTGCAGCTAGCCCCTCACACATAAACAGTACATGCTCCACCGACTCCAGCTCCACGCGGCAGAATCTGCAATTCTGTACCGCTGACCTACCAATCTTGGCCAGGTGGTACCTTAGTAGACAGACCTGTAGCAGTGACATACCATCTGTGTACTATCTCTCTCCAGACTGAGGATCTCTAACATTCACTCCCTGGAGAGTCTGATAAACAGCCTTGACTGCCTGTAGCCAGGCACATCCCGCCAGTAGGCAGCCCTGCAGTTCTCCCACTTACCAACCTTCTTGATCAAGCTCGGCCTCCTCATTCCCTTCTATGTCTGTATGACCTGGCACCCAACGCAGTGTCAATTTGTTTTCCTTTGCCAACATCTTCAGACCAATCAGGCATTCCCAAACCAGCCCTGACATGATGGTACAGGAAGTCAGGGCCTTAAGTGGATTAGTTATGAAGCTGCCAAGGTGCTACGTTGGAGTTCTGTGCTTAAAGACATGATGGCTGGTGTCAGGTATGCTTAAAAAACTTGGTCAAACTGATGTTTAAGAAGACGGTATTCGATGCAGGGTGGTAAGCTTTATTTACCATGCTGCCCATGTGCAGATGAAGTATCTGGCAGTGAGCCTTAATAAGCTCAACTTGTATTTAGGAGTAACTCTTCACTTCTACAACTGCTTTGAATAAGGGACACCTAAAAAAGACTGCAGCTTCAGTCAGGTAAACACTGCAATGCTACTTTGTTACAGTATTTATTACAGTTCAACTACAATTGTAGTCAAGTAGTCGCAATAAATACCGAGCGTGACGCCAATACGTTTTGCACTCAGTTTAGGCGATCCTGTTAGAACTCAACTCAACGCTCTATAACGAGGAAACATTCCAGGATTTATTGGGCTGCTCATTTCACGAATTTTAGCGAGCAAACCGGTTTATAAGTAATCTAAGACGCTTCCAAAAACTTTGTGGGAGGGCTTGTGTTTATTATTTTGGTGTTATAGGGTAAGCATCATGGGAAAACATTTGTCAATGGAAAAACAGCGGTTTGAATTCCTGAATTTATAGAGTTGCTTCTAATTAACTTAGGACTCTTCTTAAACTTTCATCTTGTAGGTTTCACATTATACTATACGTACGATGGTTATGAGAGACTCTTTGTGTGACCGCAATGCGGGATCTGTGAAGAGTAAAACTGCACATAATTGATTATTTGTCGTAATTGTTGTTGTCCTCGTAATTTATTGTGCTGCTGTCTTCATTTTCCATGTCGTTGAGCCCTTTTTAAGAAAAATGAAAATTCGGCGTTTTGATCCCAATGTCGTTAATTTATAGCAGATTTTGTTCACTCCTTTTTTCGGGTCTGATGTGTGATGTGCTGGCTAAATTACACATTTGTGTGCTGATATGGCTCAGAAGTTTTTTTTAATATAAAAGCTACGACAAACATACACACCATTTTTCTCAAATGGTGTTTTTGTTTTTCAGTCAGTTAAGTGACTTCTCTTCCTACTTCAAAGACGTAATATGGTGGCTGGGTGAAGGTCTGGTTACGAATCCCCAAGCACAATACGTATGTTTGATGTATAACCCGTGCACTGGCTGTGAGGTAGTTAACTTGTCTACTAGGTACCATCGGCGAAGGTCAGGTGAGATAGTAGCTGCGTCCTGAAAAAGGCCGAACAGGAGAAAATAGAGGTGGGAGAAGCGAAGGTGAAGAGATTTGAGATGGGGTTTGGTTGGAACTTGAGTTCCCGTAACTTTCCCTGTGCCAACTCTTCACGATTTACTTCGCATCAAGTTGGAAATAAAGTTTGAGAAGGGGGTCGGAATTGAAAGTAAAAACTCATTTCCCGGTTCACCTTTTATACTTTCCTCAGCCCAACAGAAAGTTGCGTAATTGGCTGAAAAACTTTCGTTTTCACTTTTCTTCAAATCTTTCTTTTCAAAGTCTTAGTCCAAAAAACTTCGTTTGGAAAAATGTTGTGTATATAGTTATGAGCGTGTCAAAACTCGTAAGGTGGAAGCAAATCAGGCAATTTTCCTAAGCCTGAGGACATCCAGCGATTTTCATCTTTTAACCAACTAATCCAATTTGTTTTTCAACCAGTTCTCGTTGTGCTTAACGTTCCGAATTTTATTGTACTTCTCCTTGTTATGTCACGACCTCTATTCAGTGATCAACTTATAGGTAATTTATTGCACTGTCGAAATGATTTTTTGAGAAGGATCATATTTACAGTTCAAGATACGACGTAGAAGTAGTAGTAGTTGAAGAAACGACGTTAGTATGAATTGTAGAACTTGGGTTGTGTCCGCCAGTAGGCAAATACTAAAGTTAACGTACCTGTTAGGTGAGTCCGTCTCCTCTGGCTTGTGAGTTACTGTGGGCAAGCGCTTTCGATGTAAAGACATCATCGTCTGGCCGTTTAGTCAGTACTGGAGTCAGTCAGTTGGTCGTGGTCTTCCGGCTCGTGGAGCCCACAGTAACTCACAAGCCAGAGGAGACGGACTCACCTAACAGGTACGTTAACTTTAATTGTAGAACTTGTGAGGTTGCTTAATTGTCCACTCAGCACTTACTTTTGTGAGCTCTGAAGCTTGAATATGGTGCCAGCGGGCGTGCAATTTATAGTTGTTTTTAACTTCGCAGAATCAACTAGTAAACCCGCAGATACAGCCAGTTTAGAAACTATATGGGCTGTTGCGCAGGATGAATTGGCTCGTGTTCTATCAACCAACGTGGAATCAGATGTTGTCCCGTTTGATGCAACTTTGGAACTTGACATGGATCAACAAAAGTGAGGCGGTCATTAATTTTGTATACGTACTTTCTTGAGACGATATTTTTTATTTTTTGTAATTTAAAAATCTCGTTAAATATGACGATGGACAATAAAAACGTGGGAGTTTTCATCAAACTTACACATTTTGAGCCCTCCTGAGTAAGAAATCTCAATACTTAGGCATTTGATTTAGTATTTGCGTAGCAAACTATGAGATCAGAACCACTTTGGAAGAACTATACTTACGCGTAACAGTCAACGGTGCAATGAAACGACGATGTAGACTAATTATGGAAAACTATTGATCCGATTGGCTTGTTCGATTGTCAGTAAGCTACTTCAATTTAGCGTCCCAAAACATTTTGTAAGAAGTGTGGCGTGCATGGAATTTTATCCGATTTAAGTCGAGGTGCTGAGCGATAAGGTGCAAATGAGAGGTTGAAAAGGAGAATCCAGTGGGCTGGACTAAGAAAAAAGTGTGACAGTGATTCACATATGCAGGTGAATTTCATACATTACCGTGAAACTTTATTTTGATTGAATAGTGATGAAGGGGGAACGAGTGACGGCATGGCAGTGGGCAGGGATGGATGAATAGAGGTGGAAAACTCATGTGATGAGCGCTCCCATGTTCCTGATTTCATTACACTAACTTGCCACTACCTTTAAAAAAATAAAGTTAACTGAATGAAGTCACTTGCACAAACTGTTACCATCGCCCGAGTTCAATTCTTGGGTTTTCTTCAAATCGTTTCTCTTGTTTGATACACAGCTTCTATTTTTCCCTTGATTTGTCTTCTTTTTTTTCAATTTTATTATTTTGTGTACGTTATGCCAACTTCTAGCTATAATTTGGGTGCTTGGTCGATGTCTGACGTGTCTGATTTTTAGGTGTATGTAGATTTCTGGTGTTGGGGGATAGGTGTGACTTTTAATCGTAATCTAATGTTTCGTTGTTACTGTCAGTAATCAATCTTTCCTGAAACAACCGTAATGTTATTTCGCATTTCTGCTTCAGAGGTAACGTCTCTAGGAGCATTGGGCGCATTGCAGTGGCAGTCTAAAGTATCACAAATTCTGAAGTTGGGGCACAAAGATATGTTCCCATTCCCTGAAGTGAAAATAATACACTCGCAAAGCAAATATAATTTTTTCGGTCGGTTTTGGTAAATACAAGAATAGTTACAATAGTAACCAAATTGAATTTGTGATGTTTAAGGCTCGAAGCTATTAAGACGATCAAACAACACCTGAAGAATGGCAACTTCAACGAAGCTGTTGCTCTTACTAGAGCTTGCAGGTGCGTGAATTATTCTCTTCAATGTGAAAATAATGTAAACGCTGCAGTAGTCCTTCCATTGAAATGTGAATCGGTTTTGCAGGGATGTTTGGCCTGAAAACGACACGTTTGGCTCCTCTCAAGCAGAGCAGTCAGAAGAAATGGAAATTCTTCATGAAATATTTTTAGCGGATCTTGGTGAGTGATGTAGACTTGTGACTTTTTTGTTGCTATGACAATTTTGCTACTTGAACTAGTGACTCGTCAATGTATGGGAACCGAGACATCTGATCTTGGCACCTTAAACTTTAAATCCCAAGCAGCAGTGAGCGTCTCTTACGAGTTGAAGAAAAAAATGATACTGCGACTTGTCCTTCCGTCGACATTGACTCACTCGGATCAAGATGTGATAAATGAGAGGGGTTCGCAGTATGAAATATCACTCAAGTCACCGTTAAAACGACATGCTCACTACCTCCACCTCCTTCATACATTCCCCAACCCAAAAAGTATGTGGTCTAGTAAGTATCAGTCAGGGTAAGTACCACGTGACTGGGTGTGCTTAGGAGGAGGGTGGAACACCTTTAATATCCAAGCCAGGAACTTCGTCTGGCTGCAGGAGAGGCCTACCAAGGGTCTGAAAATGGGAGTGGGGGGGGGGGGTTATGGGGCAGTGGTTCAGGCAGCGATACCATTGGGTGTAATGGCAACAATATTCAAGGCAGAAGTCTTTGTGGTACTGAAAGGGGAGAGAATTTATATTATGTATTAAAGTGATTGGGCAAATTCCGCCAGTAGGTAAATTATTAAAGATAACGTACCTGTTTGGTGGGTTCGTCTGTTAGTACTAACTTGGTGATGGAGACGATGATGTATTTATATCAAAAACGCTCACCCACAGTATCTGACCAGCCAGAGAAGACGGACCAAACAGGTCTGTTACCTTTAATTTATATTATGTCAGATGGTCAGGCTGTATCGTAAGGCTCTGGCATTGTACACCATTTCCCCCAGGCTGATTTGGGAATGCCTGAAGGCCCTGGTTTAGAAGAATACATTGGAGTTGTGTTGTGTGTCATCAGGTAGTTGAAGGAAATGACGAGGGCCCACAGATTGGCGTAAGATGGATCTGCACTAATCCTCATGGGACGTGACTCGCTCGAAACTTTCACTCTGCCTTCATGATATGTGACACATTCAGTGTAGTTGCCAATTTCATGATGCGAATCTTCTAACTCATAATTCTGTTGAGGAGATAGACGATCAATCCCACTTCTTATTTGACCAACACCAGTGACGCAGAAGGATTATTTCCAGGAAGCTCACCTTCTTCAAATTCCAAATCTATTAAAAACAGCTGGCACTAAGATTGAGGCAAATGTGGGTGAAATATTCGGTTGTCCATTTAGAAGGTGATACCGAATTAATAATCACTCACTGAACCATACCTCAGTTGTATTTGTAATAAACCGTCAGTCACTACGAACACTGGTGAATACATTACTAGGAAGATACTGCTAGTAACAACTGCATAGTCCTAAGGACTCAGCTGGATAGCAATTATTGCCACCACTTGTGCGGGGGGGGGGGGCAATAGGATGAAGGTTTCAACTGTTTCCCCAAATGAGTAATTAACTTCTTGGAAAGTCACAGTTCGACAGTTGTAAAGCAACAGTGGCCACGTATACTCAGGAGCTGGCTCTAACACGTCTTAAGGGTGCTGGATGGGGTTCCACTGAAGCCAGAAGAGGTTGCAGTAATGCCCTGCACTCCTCCATGGAACCTGGGAGTGGAGATGAGGTTGTAACATGAACACATGATTGGACGTGGAGTTCTATTTTTCATGCGTAAACTATCTGGTACGACAGCCTGTCATTTATAGAAATCGCAATCATGTTCCATGTCCACCGGTGCTAATGTAATCCTGTCTTCTCTCGAGGAATTTCAAGGTACGAAATTATCTTCAAACTGTTCCAACATTTTTCTATTACTTAGTGTGATGTTTACATGTCAAAAGTGATTTACACGAAAATGAGATCTGAAATAAAGTAGACAAACAACAAATTGGCATTGAAATTGGCAATTCACTCAACCCGGTCACTTTCACATCATTACAATTTAAGTACACTGACAACTATTCCTAACTTCAATTCTACCCTACCAAAAGCGTATGGGCGCGTAGTATTTGTCCATAAACCACTTCAGTGTTCATTTTTCAACTTCGAGAACTTTTCTGTCGACGTGATTGTCTTGACTAGACTCCCATTGCCTTGGAGATGTGCAACACCTTTTCCAATCGTTGGCTATTTTGATAACTTTAGCAGTTCGTATCAAATTGAGAGGAGAGTGAACTCAACACCGAATTTAATATTCGAAGACATGTTTGGCACGAATTCATTGACTGTGTAGTCTGAACACGTTTGCTCATGAAATGTATGAGTCGCTCGTTGAAAGTAGAGGTCACCAAAGCTCGCTCGAAATGTTTGAAATCTCTATGTCCATTTCTCGCTTTCGATTATCGTTCGCCCACTCTCTCTTTTTCAATTGAGAATATCTTATGAAAAGGACTGCACCGGCTAGAGCAAGAGGAAGGAGGAGCATGACGAAGAGTCCTGGGTGCGAGGAAGGGGTCTTTTCAGCTGAGAACGCATCAACGATTCCTAATTGATCGTCAGAAATCCATATTTCATTGGAAATCACTTCAGCGTCTTGAGAATAGCGAATGCTGTAGTTCTGGCGGTTGGCGTCTAAGTCTAACGACGCAGTGTTTAATTCACGAGGGTCGGCGACGTTCGAATGAGCAATATCAGGTGTGATTCCAGTTGTTACTCTGGGGCTTATCGTAGTGGGTTTGTTGTATTGGTGCTCTGACGTCACGATTTTTTCATTGATGACGTACGTACATTCTGACACTTCAGCAGCATCTAGCCAGGCATACTGCTCGCGAATCTCACTACAGTTCAACTTGTTACCCCTGAGGCGGAGGTGTCTCAGTCTTGGAAAGTAATTTGACAGGTCGTAATGAACGTCAGACAGTTGACAATTTTCCATATTTAAAACGTTGAGCTGTTCGAAAGTTTTGAGAGCGGCCACATCTCTCATTAACCTACACCCGAGTTCGGGGCTTCCTTGAATGTACAATTCAGACAACCCATTGGGCTCAGGAACTGGGAAACATATGTCTTGATTGCATTTCGTCAAGTTTGTCAAGTTGCTAAGATCTAAAATTCTGAGCTTGTGGGGCCCCGAGAAGGTACCAATTGACACATTTGCAATGGGATTAGTTGACAAGTTCAAGCTAATTAGCCCGTACATTTGTGAAAACGAACCGTCTACTATGAGCGAGATACTGTTTCCTGAAAGTTGCAAGTGTTTGAGTTTCACCAGCCCAGTGAAATCGGACGGTATTATTTTAGTCAATTGGTTGTTGTCCAAGTATAACAATTTGAGGTAATTCGGGAGAGTGTACGGAATCTCAGTGAGGTGGTTGTGGCTCAGGATGATGGTTTCCAAAAGCTCCAAACGCCCTAAAGCGTCGTCTTCTATATAGCTGATGTTGTTGTGCGATAAGTCTAAGCTGTTCAGGAGAGGGTAGCTGTCCAAGTCACCGCATTGTATTTGGGATATTGCGTTGTGCGTTAAACTTAAATATCTTATCGATCGTGTTAAACACGATGGAATCTTATTTTGGTTCGTTTTTGAAGCATTGACGCTTTTCAACCTCTCCGACGCCAACAGAATGCCAAAATCTTGAGTCATCAGGTGAGGATTGTCCGACACCACCAGTTGAACTAGGGGTATGTACTGGAACATACTCGGAAATACGTTCGTGATCCTGTTGCCCGAAATATCCAAATATTGCAACTTGTTCAAACCATAAAAACATTTCTCTGACAAGTACGAAATGTTGTTGTTTCCCAAATACAAACGCAGGAGGGAAGACAGATTAAAGTTGAAGTCATTGAGTTGAGCGATGCTGTTTGACGTTAAATTTAACATTTCCAGTCTTGGTACTTGTGCCGTGATGTTGGTGCCGTTCACGCCAGAAATTTCGTTCCCTCCCAAATCCAGTGATTTCAATTTAAGCATTTTTCCGAGATCAAGGCGACTTATTTTGTTGTTCCGAACTTCTAAATATTGAAGCGTGTTGTGAGAAAAGTTGCTCAAGGACGTCAAATTGTTAGCATTTAACGCGAGACGAACTAGTTTCTGAGAGCGGAATTGACAGCTAGAAGTGTTTTCGATAAAATTATATGACAAATCTAAAAACGTTAAATCTTCAAAATCTCCTATAAATTTAGTCACAGCGTTATGAGAAAAGTTCAGATATTGCACTTGTTTGAAAATGGTACGGTTGTAGACAGTCGATGAAAGGACTCGACGTGACGCGTGAGTGACGTTATAGTAAAAACCCACTGTCTCGTTGACTGTTTTTACGCTGAGTTTGACGTTGGAATTCTCTCCTTCGGTGTAGTTTACGTAATTGTATCGGCACATTATCGTTACGTTACTAGGAACGTTGGTTTGGTTGTCAAGAGCGAAGCAGGAACCGGCCGAGGGACAAACGATACATTGCGGCTTCACAACGAGGACTGTTGTGGTGTGAATGAGGAAGAGCGACGCCAATAGCCTCCAGCCCCGCATTACTGCCCTTGGTTACTCATGTTCTACAGTAATTGGTCGTTTGCTGCGTTCGGGGCATTTGACCTGCAACACAGTCCGACAAGTTCGTTATTAACTGGACCGATTCAATTCTTACAGATATGCAATCGTCAGAAACATTTACCCCTCCTTACACAAACGAAACAAAAAAAAATCGTTTGTGTGGCGACATAAAACTTTTTTACTTACTGCCACCGCTCCATGTGTGACCTTTTCTTCGACGCATATTTCAAGAATTACAATTGTTCGAACCATTATTTGAGAAAAAAAATTTGTTTTAAGAATCCCATTTGGTTTATTATTCATTCTGAATAATAATAACCCCATGTTTTCGGTCAGGAGAAAAAATTGTATCCCCCCCCCCCCCCACAATTTTGATACTTTACGTTTCGAGACATCAGGATTCCAAATCTGCAATGCCCGTCAGCCCTCCTGCTCAGCAATCCGATCAGACAAAACCCATGGTTGCTATGGGCAAAAACCGGTTTAAAAAAATAACCACTCAATTTTGGCAGTTTTATTGCAAATATGCCGTGTATGGTTTCGTTTTTAAGGTATTTTTAGATCCTGGGTTGAATGGAATCAGACGCGTATAACTGCGTATAGTGAAATTACATTAACTATGAGCAAAAGTCTACTAATTGAAAGAACTCGCGGGACAGCGAAAGTGATCGTTTCTTCGTTGAGTTCGTCTCATCAAAACCACCTGCCCGCTCGACTCGCCTGGATTATTTAGTTTTCGTCGTTCCGTTGTAGTCAGGTCGTGTTTCCTGTGGTAAACTGGTATTTTTCGATGCTGAATCGAATTGGGATGGGTCTGGGAACTGTCAGACTCCGTCGAGTTAATAATAATTGTCATAATTAATTCGGTAAAAGTTAATTAAATTTAGGAATTTAAGATGCATTTTGAGTTTAATCAAAGCCGTTAGTGCCGCATTTGAGAAACCTTACATCTGCAGCAGTGCCTCATTACATCTTGAGTCCCGCCGCCCCATAACTTAATTATTTATTTAGGGTGTTGCACACTTGGCGGAACAAAAACAAAGGCTGAAAATGGTGTAGAATGCCGCCATCCGCACCTTTCTGTGTCAATATGATTTTTCAGTTGTGTGAGAAAACCATGGTTCTGAATTATAACCCTATGTTTCGGTCAAGAACGTTTTTTTACGAGCCCCCTCAAAATTTGATGCTTTATGTTTCAAAGCAGCGGGATTCCAAATCTGCCGTTTTATGTTCTTAAAGTGGGCAAAAAATACGTTCTTCTGCACAAGAATCTCATTTAGTACCTAGTTGAGCCCGTCTACTCAGCAATCCGATTGGACGCAACCCTTGGTTGTTGCGAGCAAAAAATGGTTTAAAAAATTAACAAAACCGCAGTTTTGACAGTTTTAAAGCAAATACACCGTGTTTGGTGTCGCTTTCAAGGTATTTTTAGATGACGGGTCGAATGTAATGAATATCTTACGTGTACGACTGCGTATAGATCGGAAACCAATCACGGTAATTATAATGAGCCAAAATCTAGTAATTAAAAGAACTCGAGGGACAATACAGCGAAAGTAATCGTTTCTTCGTCACACTCCCACCACCCGTCAGCTCGACTTGTGATGTAGTCAGGTAAGTTTCGTATTTTTTAATGGTATTTTTCGATGCTGAATCAGAGGTGTGAGACTAGGTCAAGCTGTCCAAGAGAATAATAAACCGTTGGGTAATAATTTGCTGTGTTTAAACCATAAAACCGCACGTTTCTCCACTTTAAAACAACTTTTTTCAACTTTTGACCACATTTTCGGATTCTGCGTTAAGAGTCGTATATGTCTAGTGCAAGTAATCAAAACGCTTCAAATTATTACACAACGGTTTATTATTCTTCTGAACCGCTTAATCTAGTCTCACACTTGTGAGAACCACCCAATTTGCAACGAAAAATACCAGTGAACCATACCAAGCATGACCTGACCACTACGGAACGACGAAAATTACAAATGCCGGACGTCACCAAGGGCATAAAACGCCCCGGACGGCCGCCGGACATAGCGGATTTGGAATCCCGATGCTTTGAAACGTAAAATGTCAAATTTTAACGGAGGGTTGTAAACAAATTTTCCTGACCGAAAACATGGGGTTATAAATCAGAATGAACCAAACCAAATCAAACGAACTCTTGAGATAATCCTTCCAAAAATATCAGGTGCGCCGCATCGCACAACTTTCCAACATTTAGATTTACATAAATTCACTGGTTTTCGTTGCTTTTTCTACTAATTCAACTTACGTCTCAATCACTCCGTTGGAAATTGATAAAATATCACTCCACGGTGTCACTAAGTGGTAGCACATATGGTTCCGGAATATATTGTGCTGTTCGCACTCATGCCATGACCATTAGTGAGCAATTGGTACGCAGATAATTGATGAGGCTGTAGACACGATTTTTTTTTTTTGAGAAGAATAATAATGACTTAACTTGGGTTATCGTAATGGTAGTAAGTGAAACAGCGGTGGTTGAAATTAGGTTTCTGGATCAGTCCCCTGTATATCTTATAAGCGTTATCAATTATAACGTATAGGTATTTTACCTATAATACCTAAGCTTATACCTATAAGCGTATAGGTACTTAATTGGAGTACCACGTAAGTTTTTCTGGAGATTCGACTACTTTTTGAGTGGAGTTTATGTGGAAAAAACTTGCTAAAATAGATTTTCGTCGAAATGTTTGTAATTTATTGTGCTGCTCTCGTCATTTTCCCATTGCTGGGAATTTTATGGTATTTTCATGTCATTTGAAGCTGTATATACCAAAAATGTAATCAAAATCGTCACAGCCGTTTTTGAGAAAAAAATTAATGTTTTGATCACTGTGATGACTATAGTTAGTTTTGAGTGGATTTTGCTTATCCCCTTATTTTGGCATCCCATTGTGAACTGCGTGCCAGATATCAGGTTTGAGTTGATTGGATCAGCCGTTTTCTCAATCGCGTTCACAGACGCACACAGACCATTTTCTCAAATAGTGTTTACATCACTCAATTTTTTTTCTTCAGCCGATTACATAACTTTTTTTCCACTTCGTAGAGCCAAGGAAAGTAAAAATACGGTGTCTAGAACAAGTCTTGTCGTATTTTTGTCGGTGCCTATTGATCCTTTCGCATTCAAATTCGAATTTCTCCATGAAATCGATGAAGTATGGTCCAAATGACATGCCCATACCATTAGGCAGCTGATTAAATTGGCAAGTTTTCCGGAAATTGAACAGCTTGTAGAAATGGGTACAAGATTTTCCTTCTCAAAAAAAAATCGTTTTTACAGTCTCAATAATTCTCTGTGCGTTAAATGGTCCATAATGACCCTGGCGCAAGTAGGAAGACCACAATAAATGCCGTAACTGTAAGCTCTATAACTTTCTGCCACCATAAAGTTATGTTTTACCGAAATCAAGTGAAAAATCAAAAGCCAGGAAAATCAGCGAAGCTAAGGACAGTTTGGTGATGCGTCGCACCAGATATTTCACCGCGTTTTCCCTATAATGCCGGAACAGTAAGCCCGAACCTCACCCCCCCCCCCACCCCACCCCACCCCAATCTTGACAGCCTCATAAATTAGGGGTTCGTATGAACTGTGAGGTTGGGCTAGTTGTCGGAAAGATCAAAATCGTTAAATGTTCGTGGAGCTGAGGGAAGCTGTGTGATGCGTCGCGCCAGCCATAAACACACGCAGACCCCAATTCAGGAGGCCTCAAAACAAATAGTTTTACTCAAAACCGATTTTTCCGATTCCAACGTTTTCCTTATATTTTGAATTAAGGATAAAAATGTTCAATTGTTGTTGAGAGGATTATTGTTTACGAATGTACCCCCCCCCCTCACACACCATTAAACGCCATACTCGGATGTATTGATTTCAACCCCCCTCCCACTTTAGAATCAGACTGTCTTCCCCCCTTCCCTTCCCCTCACTCTACATCGTCCCGTATTGATCTCTCCTCCCTTCATCTCGGCCTCTTCTGATTTGGCTCTTTGAACTCGTTTCAACATTATATGAACATCCGTCGAATACTTTGATATCGTAATTCGGAGGACAATTTTGTTTCAAAACGCGTTGAGCTCATGTGGAGAAAGCTCATGGGATGGCAGTACTTTAGTAATTCAGCGGAATTTGAAGGCCTACCGTTATTGTATAATTTGTACACAACTTAATAATGGCGTTGGATATTTGGAATGATTTTCGAAAGTGTCCGTTTTTAGCTAGACTGCCCTAATTGGTTGTTATATTTTGTGTTGTTACTGCCTACATTGTTTATAAATATTTCTGAACAAAAAATTATTTTGATTTTTCAAAGTGGGTTTGGATTTGATTAAGATGCAGATGTTGAAATCGAGGGTTCTAAGTCGTGTCAAAATGTCGCGTAGGGGTTTTAAATAATATTGTCAATAATATGAGTAAAACTCGGAGAGTTTGTAAGTCGTCACATCTTCAAAAACTCACCCTTTCCGTAATTCAATTCCATCCTTTTCACGTCGAATCCATAATATGTTCCGGGAGGCTCGACGAGCTGAAACGGCGACCAGAGCGCCTCACTGTTTCATCGTATCAACTCAACTTCACATCCGATTCGACGAAAATTGTATTTTCCAACGGTTGTAAATCGTTAATTTTGTTTCGCGATCGGATTCGCCTTTCCCGACGCGGATAATGAGGTATCGACGAACGACCAAGGGGTTTAATTCGTGGGAAGAGGAAACGGGGGATGTGCCAGTGCCGAATTACATTAGGATGCTGTGCCTGTTCCTCTGGGCATGTGCACATTGGAGCTCTTCGCCTCCCTCCGAACGTCTTACCCCTTCCTGTTTTCCCAAGATACGTTCGCTCGCCCCCTCTAATTTTCAGGAACGGGGAATATCCTCGACGCTTTCCCTCCAACGGGGAGGGGGAGGGTACAACCAAAAGCTCGCCTCTGTCTAGACTTGGGTGAGGCATATAATTAAAGAATTATCAGTTTCCTGTCTATTTACTCCATTATGTTATTATTGTTCTGCTACTCACTTTCCTTAGCTCTACAAAGCAAAAAGTTTTTTATACGGTAGAAAACAAATTGTGAGTTTTCTTCAAATCTTTACATTTTAAAGCCCTCATTGCGACTGTAGTCGGGGAGTAGGTAGAGTCCAAAAATGCTCCGCTACTGTTTTTATTTTCGGTTTCCCTGTTTACCAATGAGCAGTGGGGCAGCATGAAACACTTTACAGGAGCTGGCGATTAACAGATAGAATTAATCGGTAGAGCTATTTACGGGTTGAGGAAAGTTGTGTGATGCGCGGCAACTACCTTTTTTGATTAATGGGTAATTATTCAAATATGTAATTTCCTTGCTATTATTAAGCGCCCTTTTGTTTTTCACTGGTTATCCCAACGATTCGTTCTTCAATTTCCAACAAATGTTAACTTTTTCAATAAAAACAATTTTTTTGTCCGTTCACAACTACTTCGACTGGATGTCCTCAACATTATAACATAATTTTTCCTCGAGTCCTCCAACATTATGCCATTTTCACTATTTCACTTGATTTTACCCAAACTTTCACTCCTTCTCCAAAGAATTTTCCGTTTTGGTTTATTATTCATTCCGTAATTCATCTCTCCCCTCCTCTCCTCCCCCCTTCACCTGAATTTGACCCAAGGCATATAGATTCAAAATCTGCAATATCCATGTGCCGTCGTAACGCAAGGAATATACAGTAAATATACTGAGGCAAATTCTGCTGCTTGAAGAAACTTGCATGACAATGTAGGGAAAGTTATCGTTTCTCCTCTGCCTCGTTTTCTCGCACTGCCTCCCGTATCAACCCAACTACCCGTCAGTTCACGTTTGTACTTTTGTAACTAGTATTTTTCGATGCTGAATCGAACGGGATGGGTCTCAGGTGTGAAACTGCCCCAAGCTGGATAACGATGAGATGGTTGTCGTCTCCCATATTGTTAATATAACCATGTTAGATATTTCGACGTTGTATTGAATAGGATAGGTACCCATAGTGTTGTACAAGTAAATAATGAACAATGAGTAATAATTTGCGTCGTTTTTTTAAATTCGTTCAATTTTCGTTGATGACTCATACACGATTTTGAAGAAACTGTACTTGATATACGAACAGTTTCACGTTTTCAACTTATGTTATGTGATCTTTCAACAATTGTATTTTGACTTCTCTATTATTTTTAGTTTATTGGTAAAGTGTTGTCGTTTTAACACTTCTTGTCAGTTTCAAGTGCTTATGTTTTCAGTCAGAAAATTTTTGTTTACAATTCTCGCACAAAATTTGACACTTAACGCTTCAAGGCATCGGGATTGCAAATCGGCAATTTCCGTCCGCCGTCTGGGCCATATTTTGTCATTACCAAATCCAATTTGGTATGTAGTTGTGCCCGCCTGCTCGGCAATCCTATTGGACGAAACCCTTGGTTGTTACGGGGAAGATAGAGAGTCGTTTAGCCATGCATCGAAGTCAACCATGTTCCGTAGGAACTGGCTCAACACGCTTCCTCCTAATGCATTCGCGCGTGTGGAGAAAAAACTCGTGCAAGTCACGTCCTTTTGGCGAGAATTTGGTCAATCAACTGTGCACCGATCAGCGCAGTCAGGTCATCCACATAGATGCCTTGCATGTTTGTTCCAGTATATGTCGTTTTGATGTATACCTACTATCTTACCTAGCATTTCAACCAAGGTGCCATTGTGCTCTCAACCTGATTATTATTTCGCGGATTCATTGAGGTTGTTCTGGTCTTGCGAATGTTGAGCAGTTCACACAATTCCTGAAATACTTCAGCCTCAAACATTGTTCCTTTATCAGAATGAAGCTTTCTGGAAACAAAATCTATCTCCCCTTGTCCTTTGACTGCCGTTCCCGCCCTCAAATCCAGAATGGCGACAGGCCATGTAGTTAATGTATTCGCTACAATGACAAAGCACTTATTTTCATGCCTGGTTTTGTGCAATGCTTAATGCTAGTTGTGCTACGGAAAGTTGTGTGATCAGTCGGGCCAAATTTTGTTGTTCCTTTCTTCAACACAAAGGCTTAATAAACTATTGCAATCCTTATAAAATATCAGTCGCTTGTTTCGTACTCCCAGACGTAATTTCAATATTAATTTCGCCCTGTTGATTTATCTAATCGCCGGGTACTTCAATTATTTGATTTTGACGATTACTACAATTGTCCGTATCCAAAATACACCCGGGAATGTGATTGATTTCTCGATCAGTAAATCGAATTCAGCTTTAAATAGTTAAATAACTTCAGGTAACAAGTTACTTCATTTTGTTCTCCCAAAGCTATTTGGCGGAAATGTGTTGAGCGTGGTGTGTTATTTAATTTACGTGGTTTTACGAACCGAAATAACCAAACTTATCCTGCTGTCAATGTGTTGCGCTCATGCGAACGAAAAGTTTGATTTTGTCACAGGACACTTCCCCCACTTTGAGCTCACTGGACAAGCCAGCAAGTCGCATAGTTTGACTGTTCCGTAAATGTTGAGTGTTGAACGGGTGGATCTCAAGTTTCTTCTTAAACTTGGAAAAAATGGTTCGAAGAGGGACGTGAAACGACCCAAGATGATCTTCGCCCTGGCCCACTACGTCAAAAACTCATCAAAATGTTTTTTTAAAATCGGTGAAATCATCCGTAAAGTTGCTGAAATCACAAGAATCGACAAGGAATGTGTCCAGTAGAGGTTCTCGCTGTCCTTGAGCGTGTGAGAAAAAGGAGACCCGACAATGCTCCAGGCCATTCCGCTTTGTCCGTGAAGACGTTTTTCGCAAAATTGCGCATAATTGTGTTGTACCATCTCAAAAGCGGGGGAGGGGGATGAACCAGCTGACAGAAGCGGACTTCCAGCACTGCTTCTGCCAATGATTCGTATGGAGCGGGGTAGAGATTGCCAAGCGGAATACACTGGAGGTGAACAAATTCTACTGTACTTGGTGACGAATAAAAAAAGCCGAACAGCGGTTCGGTTATTTCATAGCCACACCTCGTATACCCGTGTATTTATTGGTACATAACATCGGAGTATTAACTATTTTCTTCTCGTTTTGTTGTTTCAGGAACTACGACGGATAAACTACCAAACGAAAGTGAAGGTAAATATTCAATTTTCAACTTTAATGATGTTTTCTTGCGAAGTAAAAAGGAAAGTTATATAATCGGCTTATACATTTTTTCTTCAGTTTTCTTTGGCACTACGAAAAACCTCTTTTGAGAAATTAGTATGTGAAAACGATTGCGACTAAACCAAATCAGCTCAAATGTAATATTTAGTCTTTATATCAACACGAGTCGTTCTATTTGTCGAAAACTAATTAAAGTGATCATAGTGATCAAAATATCAATTGTTTGCGCATAAGTGGGGTAATTTCTACAGGAAAATTAAACCAATTACCTATGGCAACCAAGAGGGGAATTTAAATATAAGAAAAAACACTTTGATTGTCTGTCGAACAAAAAACTTAATATTTACAAAAAGAACAGAAGTAAATAGGAAAGTGACTTATTTCGACCGCGGAAAGTCTTTGTGAGGCACTTGCGAAGACAGTGAGTGTCTACCGATGAGCAAAGGCGATTGGCAGAAATTCTCCGATGACAGGAAGAATGCTTCAAGAAGGGCAAATAAGGGAAAAAGGCTGAACAAATCACGTCGGGACGGAAGGCAGAAGTGAAGTCAAGTCGGTGCCGAAGACAGGTGAGGAACAGAAGAGGGGTGGTACGGTACGAAGAACCGAGGGCGCGCGCCTGGTCCAGAGGAAACACAGCAAGGCAACAACCGGGCAGACACAAACTAAGACGAGAAAATTGCTTAGTGATTTGGCGCGTGAACATTCCACCCACCAAAATTTGGAAACCTAAATTTTTCTTCTCAAGAAGAAAGGTAGAAGGGGAATAAGCTCTACGACAGGGCGTTGAAGCATGGATTCACCATGTTTGATGGTGACCACTCCATCTGTTCCTAGATGGGTGGCAGTGATGCGAGCAACTGGCCAATGCATCACTGGTGAGTAGCTCGATTGACTGGGTCCTCTTACCAAGACCAGGTCTCCAACGGCAAGATTTGGTGAGGAGTCAGTCCACTTGACTCTCATTAAGAGTGTTAAGGTACTGTAGACGCCAGCGCTTCCAAAAGGTCTCGTACATTCTCTTCACAATTTGCCATCTGCTGAGGCGATACTCCTTTATGTCAAGGTGAGAAGGTTCAGGGTGAACACGTAGTGCACCGCCCACCAAGAAATGACCTGGGGAGAGGTAGAGGTACTCAGCTTCATAAATGACGTAGCGGTAATATACGATTTTTATCAGCGGGAAAATACAGAAAGTAGCACAATAAATTATCAAACGTTTCGACCAAAATTGATTTTAGTGCCACTTTTTCCTTATTAATACCGCTTGTATGGCACTGCTGTTCCCACAAAAATCGTGCTGTTAGTCTAATAAGTTAACTATACCATGGAAATTTAATGGCAGTCATAAAATAATTAGAGTCGCCTCACGACATTCTACTGTCGTTTCTTGGACTAACTTTGAGTGATGAAACTCACTGAAGAAAGTTGTGCGATGCTCTCACCAGGCCTTTTTGCCAGTGTAGACAGCGCCTCCCACTAACTCCAAGTAGGATATCAGGCTTTCCAGTGCATGCTTGTGCATTGACTCCCATTCTTTCAAAGAAAGCTGTGATTTAGGCCTACGAAGTATTATCTTCCCCTCTTGTAGACGTTGGGGTGTCTTTTAACTACTAGTCACTTTGTCAATGTTTCACAGTTTGCTTAGATAGCTCAACCATTCTTGATTCATTCTGTTGATGAAGAATGGCCAACACGTTTTTTTATGTAATTGCTGTTATGTTCAGTGGCTGTATTTTCTTGTGTCTACTATCAGCTGTAACTCCTTATAAAATATGTCACTGTATTTGTGTGTTGAAGGTTCAGATGCTGAAGACGAAGAAGAAGAAGATTGTCCCGCAATATTGGAGCAGAACTTTGAAGTTATTGACTTCTTGAAGAGGTATTTAGAAGTTGTATTATTTGAAAGAGTGGTGACAGCATTGGGATGGAGGTTCATTTAAACGCAGGATTTCAATGGGCTGAAATAACTATAACATGCCGCTGTAATTCAGTTGTTTTCCCTCTGCTTGATGCCAGCTAAGACCCACCTCCCCATATGAAGACAGGCAAAGAGTAGTTATAACCTGATTAGACCTGACATTGCCACAGATGGCTGCATGTGGTATTGCAAGTAGTCTGAAAGCCATATGTGTGGCTATTGTATGGGTTTCCATCCTCGTGCCCAACCTGTTCCAGCTGGTAGCTCTCAGTGTGGCTTCCCCATCATGCCCCCCCCCCCTACTCCCGCACAAAAGACAGGATATTCTTCAATTCCACAGCTGCTACCTCCTCTAGTTGCAACAAAGACCTACCAAATACCTTTAGGCGCCTCTCGCTTCCAAGAATGGTTTGCCAGGCCACGCCCTAAGCTGCAGTATGTAACATGCAGTGTTAATAATGGTTCCCTTGATGTTTTGTCCGCCTCCTACTTGCTAACCTCACTCGAAACCAACTTCAGAAGTAATGGCAGCTTTGTACAGCAATCTGGTCATTGGGAGGAGTTCTGTAATGGACATTTCATTCGAATTGAGCTCTCCATTGTTGAGAACCCTCAAGGGGATGTTCTTCTGAGTTACTGAGAGGCCACAAAAGCTATCTACTTAGAAATATGTTACATGTTAAATTACAATCGTTTCTCAGAATTTCAATCACGTCGTTATTACATTAGCAGAATCTACTTGATAGAACAAAAATATCTTTCATCTGGTGCGATGCATCACAAAACTTTCCTCAGCCAAACAGACAGCTAGCAGTTTTCAGCTACTAATCCAAGTGGTTTGAATGCTGGAATTTATGGCAATGGTCCTAATTAGCTTATGAACGTTAATAAACGCTCATTGTATTGGCCTAATTTGTTGATAATGCTAGTATCATGTAAGCGAGATTTATAAGGAAAAAAACTGGACTAAAAACCGAATTTGTTGGGAATTTTTGGTAATTTGTTGTGCTGTTCTCGATGTTTTCCCATGGAAGAAAATTGTATGGTACTGTCGCGTTATGTTGAGCCGTCCATAAAAAAAAATTCGATTAAAAATGGTTGAATCTGTTTTTGAGAAAAAAAAGTTGGTGTTTTCATAGGCCTAATAGTTATTTTAATGCCAATTTGGCTCGTACTCTTATTTCGGAGTTCTATGGTGATCTGTGGGTTAAATATGAAATTTTAGGCGATTCGTTGTAGCTGTTTTCTCTCCATTGCGTTCACATACACACAGACCATTTTCTCAAATTCATACAATTTATGTACCCTCCTTCCAGACTGAGGACTTCCCGCGCTCACTCACCCTTTGGCCAAGCACGTCACACCAATAGGCAGCCCTGCACTCCTCTTATTTGTCAACCAACTTGCACCAATAACTCCTTCAGCAGCAGTTTCCACATCAGTACTTACGTGCAGGCTGCAGCTGAATATTGTATTGCAAATCTACACAGATATTTCGAAGCCTATGGTCATGGTGTTGCGGGGGGGGGGGGGCTACTTAACGTGCGAATGACTCTGGAAAGTTCAACTTCAAACTCCATTCCTGAATGCTCATTCACACTTGATGAAGCGGCAGCCTTGGTATAGTACATAGACGGATCTGTGTGTAGGGGCCCACCACAACAGGGTGCCAGGCATTCCTAAACTACGTTTTCAAACATGGCTCTAACGATTTTGATTGAATTTTCGTGGATGGTTTCAAATACATCAAAAATTGGGCAAAACCGTTTTTTTTTCCTTTCAAACTAGTTCTGCTCAATTGCCGCTAGAACTGTCACGAAAATTGTGTATTAGTCCAAAATATTTCCTGCTGACTAATTAATGAAGATCTTTAGATAAACACTATACATGATTATTATGATATATATAATGTTGAGCTTTTTTGACCTATGTTTTCAGACACAACTACTTCTAGTGTGAAATGGTATTTTGTGTCGTATGATCAACAAGCTTGACGTTCGTTTCGTTGGTGTACATCCCAAGGAGGGGGGGGGGTCAATAAGTTGTGTGATGAATCGATATTTTATATGGTTTTTATCTTTTATCAACTAATTTTTAGAGACTTTCCTTACTATTTCCTGATTTGTGCATTCTCAGGTTTGCCAGCCCCAAAGTGGTGAAGATCTGCAACTATTTGCTGGATAGTTACGACACTAATTCAGAGATAACGAATCACTGCATCGTGAAAATGCTGTATCGAATCGCTTGGGAATGTAAACTTCCAGCGATGCTGTTTCAAGCCACTCTTTTCATCAAGTTTCAAAATATTCTCAGCAACTACGAACCTAAATATAAGGTAACTTTGATGCTCGTAGTGAATAGTGACAATTCAGCGTTTGTTTCATGAACATTAAAGATCATGTCCTTGTCAATTCTGTAGGAATTCGCTACACAGTGATTGCACAGAGCTCAAAGAGGTCGATAGAGGGCCAGTGCTGTTACTTTAAGCTATAATGAACAGCGACAATGAAGGTGGCGAAAGGTCTGTCAAATTTGAAAATGGAAGTCAAACGGGCTTTGTGAGTTGCAGAGATTGTGTTGGAAAGAAGCATGTTCTGCTGAAGGACGTTGTACAGCGTCGCATACGTGGCAGCATTCCCCAGGGAAATGAGGAATTGCGGGCATGATCAACCGCTGGTGCATTTGAAGTCAACTCTGTTGACCTCAAAGGAAGCAGTTACTCTCTGTGGGAAGCTGTGGGAAAACGGTTGGCTCAGGGGTAGGGAGGCAAGCGTTTGGCATTCCTATCAGAACCAATCCAGCCGGGAAACATTCTGGGAAAGGGGCATTAGCCAGAGGAAGAAAAAGCCAGGTGGGTGAGAATGGTAGCACCCTTCAAAGATGGGGCACAATGCTGTTGTTATCAAGTCAGTGACAGTCACCCCATTCACTAAAGCTCTGCAGCATGTGCGGGCTAAGGTCAGCCTAGAAGAGATGGGGTGCAGAGGTTAGGACAATGTTCTTGTTGAGTAGGGCCACCAGGCTGCAACAAACAGACCTGTAAAGATATGCAGATAACATCTAAGAGGCCTTTGGAGATCATGGTATGGTGAAGACCACCAGAACTTGACAGTGAAATGACTGCACCCTGGCAGCAGTGTTGCAGGACCTTCAGTGAGAAGGTGTGGGTGAAACTGAGGTGTTTCTGACAAAGACTAATATAGCGAGCAATAAAGAGCCATTAAAAAGATCAAAGCCAAGCTGGTCTTGAGGAAGCGCACAGCAAGAATTGGATTGGCAAGAAAACAAGATCACGAGAAAACCAAACCTTTGAGGTGCATGCTCCTCTTTGAGTGTGGGGTCCCAGTGGAAAAAGTGTTTCGTCTGTCTAGTGGCCAATGGTGGCTCGCGTCCTCCACGCCAACCCTGGAGAGCACATCAACGACTGATCAAGTCCGAGAATTCTACGGGAGAAGGATTGGCTACTCTTGAGCAAGCAGCTCCATAACCAAGGAGTCCACAGGCTCATGGACAAGCTGGCACTGTGGCAATCTAGGTGACCCAACCAAGTCCAGTTGCCTGACTGAGGCAATGTATGGATGAAGGGTGTTGATTGTACGTTTTTTAGTGTCTACTTACTCTTAAAGACACGATTGTGGTCTTTGAGGGGGATTGGTGGAGCTAGTGGACACCATAAGAGCTATGCTGGGGCTGCTCTGGGGCGTGTACATTGCAGGGATGATCAATGAAGACATGGACGAAAGACTGCTCCTGCACCTCCCACACTGCATGTTCGTGAGAGTGAACAACAAGGAACACACAAGGACGAAGAAGAACAACAGCCATAGCAGAGAGGTGTGAGCACCAACCTGCTGCAATGTGCTAAACAGTTCTAAGTTGGTTCTCAGTACACAGGGGTAATTCATGGGGCCCCTAGGAGCACGCCTTCCCTCCTTTGAAAAAAAGAGCAGGAAAGCATTGTGATCGTTAAGAATATTTGTTCCAGCAGTAAAACGAACATTTTATCATTTCTGCAGGAGTTGGCAAAGCTCGCTGTTCACATTGTGAGAAAATTCGTAGAAGTGGCAGGCGCCAACAAGACAGTTTTCGTTGAACTTCTGTTTCCAAAGCACGTCAAAGATGCGTACGAAATCGTCGAAGGTTATGGCTCATATCAATCCAACAAGTGAGTATTTAATCGGCACGACTAGCGTTTAGTGTAGCCGGAATATCAACATTGAATACCATCTTTTTGTTGCACAGCCTATTTATGTATCGTACAAATGGTAATTTAATTACTAAGTCAGATTAACAAATTTCGGTTTGGTAAACGTTTAAAAAACGTTCTTCGCTTTGGGCGAACTGTCAGACTATTTATGAAGAACAATATGCTGTCTGGTTTAGACCCTGTGTGTTTCTTGCGTGTGTGGTGGTGCAAGATGCGGTCAAACACAATAAATACAATATGCTTCGTACTACAGACGATGTATCTTCAATCAAAGCATTCCTATAGAAACATTTACGAGGAACAATGCGTGCGTAGGTATTAGTTAGCTGAACGCATCGTTTGAACAAAAACGTTAGTTATTTTTTATAAAATTTGAAAAGCGATCATTTAATATTTGGAAAATCAAGTTTTCCGATGTATATTGGCTAACAACGTTCAACTCATGGTTACTGAAAGTCTTGCTGTAAACAAAATGGAGATAGGTGGTTACTCAAAAACATTACATCAGGTTAATCAAATTCGCTTTCGCATTTACTGGGAAATTTCTGAAACGTGAGAAAAAGCGAACATTTATAGAGAACAATATATAAGCATTGACTAGTTGAAGACACCCTGTGAGAACCTTTTGGTTCTTGGGCATATACTTCCGTTCACCGGATATTTATTCAGAGAAAAAGGTAAGTATTGATTAGTATAATATAGTTTGAAAGTTTAATCTAAATTGTGGAAGAATTTTTGCGAAAAATCAATGGGACATTATTAATGATAATAAGGAGAGTGTTGGTATTAAAAAATCCTGGAAATTATTACACAACAGTATATTATTCTCATGAACAGCTTGGCCGAGTCTTACAACTCCGATGCCATCGCATTCGATTCAAAATCGAAAACTACCCGTAAGCCATTCGAAACCTTACCTGACTACAACGCAACGACGAAAACTAAATATTCCAGGCGCCTGTAGGCAATCGGCATGACGTTGCGAGTCGAGCGGGCGTGTGGTTTTGGTGAGACGGGAGCGAGGGAGTACAAACGATGAAACGATCAATTTCGCTGTAGTTATTGTCCTGCAAGTTCTTTCAATTAATAGATTTTGGCTCACTATACGCAGTTATACCCGTCTGATACGCATTCCATTCGACCCAGGATGTAAAAATACCTTGAAAACTTTACCAAACACGGTGTATTTGCGATTAAACTTGCTCATAACAACCATGGGTTAAGTCCGATCGGATTGCCAAGCAGGCGGGCACAACTAGGAACCAAATGGGATTTTCGTGCGAAATAACGTATTTTTCTAGACAACGTTAAAGGCACAAAATTTAGAATCACGATGTCTTGAAACGTAAAGTATCAAATTTTGCGTGAGAGTTGTAAAAACTGTTTTCTGACCGAAAACGAAGGGTTATTATTCAGAATGAATAATAAACCAAAACAATATTGAGCTCCATTGAGTTTTGCGTGGCGATGAAGGGAAGATCCAACTTTTTTTGAAATCTGCTGGTGAAGGTGAAGGAGTACGCTCGAGTAGACGAGGGTTGATTCGTTCATGAGTTCCTTGCCGCTCAAGTACATGGTATGTCCAGAAAGTAAGAGTAGCTGGTTTTTCAATTTTAAAAAAGATTGCGTTTAGAACAAATTACAGGTTTTCTAGGTTAACATCTCACTTATTTTTCTACATAATCGCCTTCCGATTCTATGCTAGTTTTGAGTCTCGGCACAAGCTTTTTGATACCCTCTTCGAAGAATTCTTCCACCAACTCTTTCCGCCAGTTCAGGACCTCTTTCGTCACTTCCTCGAGGGTGGTTCACAATGTCCCAACCGAATGAATCCAACAGCTCTTTCGTGACGTTGGCTGTGTGTGGGTGGGCGTTGTCGTGCAACAAGCACCATTGTCAACATTCCCCTACGCTTGTTTTGAATTGCTCTCTGGTCCTTTTTAAGGGGTTGACAGTAACGAACTGCATTAACCTTCTCCCCCTGGGGCCAGTATGATTTTTTTTTTTTTGGTCCCAAAACATGGTGGCCATGATTTTTATGCTCTGAAACGGAGGTTTTGATTTTTTTTTTGCAGAGGGAGAAGACGTGTGTCGGCACTGAGATGGTTGTCTTTTCGACTCTGGAGTGTAATGAGCCACCCAGGTCTCATCTAGAGTCACAATGGAGCTAAGGAAATTCTCACCTTCCAATTCAAATTGCCTAAGAAACTCGCGGGGGCAGGCAATCCGATTCACTTTGTGGTGTTGGTCAATTGTTTTGGTACCCACCTTGCACACAACAATCTGAATCCGAGAGTTTGAGTGATTGTTTCGGGCACGAGAGATCTTGAGAGCTGTGGAAATATTGCAGCAAGTTCATCCACTCTCAATCGGCAGTCTTCACAAATAGCGTCAAATTGGAAGACCTCCCACTCCTATGATCGCCGTGAACATTCGTTCTTCTTTGCTGGGCTCACGACACCACTTGGAAACGTTCGTTCGACACCTTCGCCATCCGTGAAAAATATTTCCGTTGACGTGTTACCCTCTGCAACCAGGAACCGGATGACAGTGCACCACACACTTGGCGGCATTTTTTATCAACATGTTTCACGTAGATGGTCACCACAAAGGCAGATTGGATACTCCCGAGGTCATTCAGTGCTCGTTGTGTTCATGAGAACCTCCTACATCGCCCAATGTGACGAACATAGGAAACAAAAATGTCCCCCACATGTACATGCCTCAGTACTCTTACTTTCTGGATGTGCCTCGTACTTTTCCAGTGAAAGTGAGCCCTGGTTTTATATTTATTGGATACCCCTTCGTTATTGACTGTCCCTTACTTGGGACGAGGGCCGCAGCCCTAAAGTCCTATTATGCCAGTCCTAACGTCTCACAGGTTCCATGTGTAGCTTCCTAAGGAATGCCAGGTATTTCCTGGAAGATGTCCACCCGTGGAGAAGGTGTATTGTAGACCAAGAATTGCTCCCTTTCAAGTCTCTGGTACATGGACCGGACAAGATAGGGAATTTACTCATCTGTACCACTGAGGTGTGTCGTCTGCGCCCATAACATACGCGCTTGTTCATTTGGCAGTGTCCTGCGATGATTCCTGCTATCTGCCTCTCAATCATCAAAAAGATACGCTCGTGTGTTGGTGCTTCACTCCTGCAGCGTTCCAGATGGTCTGATGTATTTTCCTGGCACATTCTCTCACTCTCTTGACTAATGACAGAGATGCCCCACAATGAGGAAGTGGCCATATAGGTACAGTAGACATACCTGGTCTGGCCAGCTGGTCTCATTCCCAGTTATCCCTTCACGCCCACGAATCCAGCAGATATTATCTCTATTCGAGTTTGCTAAACTCAACAGTCTCGACTATGTCACGCATCATGACAGCCCCAGTGAAAAACTGTTAGAGTGGGACCCAGGGCAATGTACGTCCCACTCCTTCCAAAGTAGCCTATCCACTCCCCAGAGCCAGTGCCCTCCAGGGTTTTAGATCGACGTGTGTTCATACCATCACACCATGTTCATAACTCCACTATTAGACTTCCACGTATTTACCAAACGCATGTGTCTTTAGGGACAAGAAGGTGGCTTGGGAAGAACACGAAGAGGAGGAACTGAAGAGGCTGAACGAAGAATACGTGCAGAACCACATTGAACAAGGTGAACATTCCAACGCAATTATCAGTATCGTTTCCATATAAACCAACCGAATTGTTAGTAAATACTGTGCTAGTGTGGGTAATAATGACACATTTCGTGTGAATATTTCAGAAAAAATCGATTGGATTTTGGACAATCTGATTGACAAAAACCGATCTCGGCGAGGTGTCATGAAGAAAATGAAGGAGCTTGGTTTGGAAGTGTCTGGTTTTAGTCCCAAAACTTGGTCTGAAGAATTAGAAGAAGAATTAAAAGGACTGTATTCAACGTGTCAGGAAAAAGCGTCTCAAAAATGTAAGTGCGTCTTCATTTACTGGTTAATTTATTCGGCCTTTGGCTTTATTTAATTTTGTTATAGATTCTGAAGGCACAGGTGCGTTCTTAAAATAAATATACATTGTAGAGGTCGGGGCCAATCGTTTTCCCCTCGAGTTCCTTTCCGAAAAAATAAACTTCCCCCCAATTTTCGTAATATAAACTCCTTCTTTCAAGGCAGGGGACGGACAGCCAACCAGGCACAGGGTCCTCTAAAAGGGAAACTAATAAATAAATCAGACCCTCCAAATCCTCTACCAACCTAAAATGGGCTCAAAAAAACGTTCGATATTCGAACGTAACAGAAAAAAAAAAGCTCAGCGGGATGATGATTTTTTAGTACACAATAAGCCCTCGAGGTGGGGTGGGGGAGTAAATTTCTCCTTCAAGATATTTTGTATGCTAAAGCGACGAATACAGCGACAACGAGCTGAGTAATGCGGCCGGCTTCTTCGACCAGAGTGGCCTGTGCTCAGGCTTGTGCCTCCATAACATATACTCCCAGGCACTCACTCAGTATTCACTCTTTCCAGGACCACGCATGGTGTATACCTGGCTCTTGATTCTCAATTCACTCCAAAACCTCTAATATTTCATTCTCGCTGTCCCCATGGTTAGTGAGTCATATCTGTCGTGACGAAAAATTAGCCTCCACACCCTAAATCAAAAATCTCCTCAAGAACTCGATTCACCTAGAAAACCCTTAAAAGTCATGAACTTAAATTCGTAACATACGAAAGTTACTAGGGATTTGGAAATATTTGGAGAGTCGCTGACTCAGGCAAAAATTACAGCAGCGATCCCAAGTTCTGATCCAAGACCCGATTTTCATCGGAATATGAATCTTCTTCTGACCGCTAGACTACTATCACAGGAAGTGCCAATGTCAGTCAGGCAGTACAATAATCCGCTATGTCTACCTTTTCACTGGTTCTTAGAATACTCAAGTCCAGTCATTTGAAGTCGTTAATGAAGTCCAGGGCGTTAATTATTACCGACCAAAACTTCCCAAAGCAAAATATGATCCCCCCCCCTCCCCATTTCTAAATTTCAAGGTGTAACATCGTAATGAACTTTTTGGTGCTTCAGTAATAGTGAAGTGGATACACGAAAGACTGTCTTGTAAAGATCACAACGAACGGAGCGTCAAGAAGAAACTCGTTGAATTGGGGCTACTTCAAAAACCACAAGTATGTCGGTTTCAATAATCGTTCTGTATTGTGCTGTGTGATAGTTTGCATAAGTATGGTGGGTAATTGGTCGCCAATTTTATATCTAAGATATCGCACTAAGTGAAGAAGGGAGTAAGTAGGATGTAGCGATTAGAACCGTAATGTTTCCCTGGAGGTACCGACTAAGTTTGTCGTAGCACTTCTAATTGACATCAGGGGAGCGTTTGACAACCTTTGGCCCAATGAGCTTAAAGGTAGGGGAATCCTTCGCAACGTTGTACTTGCTCGTCAGAAGTTACTGAAATGGAGGGGGACCTGTTAGTTTCTGGACAAATTTGAGTGCTTTTCTGAGGGGATCCTTGCACTGTTCATACGCCCTTTCTTATAAATCGCTTGCAGGCAGATGCTCTGAGAGACATGAAGTGGAACAGAATTGTTCGTAGTGTTATTGAGAATGAAAGTATACGCACTAACTCGCCTTCCTGGTTTAAGCCCCTCAATGTTCATGTTTCTGCACACTGCAGCTGTTGTGGAAGAGCAGAGGCCACTGTTAACTTACAGGGGGATCTTGGACAACTTCATTCGGTCTCGTCAAACCTCAGTGAATTGGTGTAATAAATAACATAGAGTGAGAGAAGCGCCAAAGGTGGTAACAGAGTGCTATCTACTGCTGCTCTTCACTACTTCGGTAATTCACCGTCCAAACAAGCGCTATTATTAATACGAATTCCAATACTACGTTAATATTTGAGAATATATTATTTACAGATACGTATGTGTGCTCATTCAGCTAATTGAATGCTTTTTGCGCAGAAAAAATTAACGACGTGGACAGAAGAGCAAGACGAGGAGCTGACAGATCTGTTTCACGTTCATAAAACTGACGCTGGTAAGTGATGTACTTTGCTTTTTGAGTTGTCCCTTGATCGTTACGTGAAGTGGATGTTGATTGATTGTTCGACTGTGCTGCTCAATTTCTTTAAAAGTTTTATACTCTCGTCTCTGCGCACCTAGTGGCGAGGGAGGCAGAAATGCACTTTGACGTCTGTTTTGTGAGCTTGGAAGATGGGAACATTGTTTACCCTTCCTTCCGATTTGGTTTTCCTATTGTTGCTCATCGTTCTTGATGGTAGTGTCGTGTCATGTGTTCTTATCTCACTATTTCTCTTTTCAGTCTCCTATTTTATTGATACAGCTCGTAGACTGATTCTCTTTCTGGCTAGCTATTCTGTGGAGTTTTTGGATTGGGCTGAATTGACGGTTATTGATCCAGCTCTTAAACTGATTTCACGCAATCGTAATTAAGGCTAGTGACCTGGCTCGTTGAACATTCACTGAAACCACGAGGCTCGGGACTCCTACTATTTGAATCAACATCTGCATAGCACTTCAGGTGCGGATCTTGTCACAAAACACTTTCAAGCTCTTCAGAAGGGCTTTGTATTACGTCTCGTTCACCAAAGCGTTTGCACTTCAGTGTGCATCGTGCTCTGTTATGTGTACCTCTCACAGTGTAACAATTGAGTCTTCGTCGTAATTAATAAGTTGGCCCTTTTCCAACTTAAGACCCGGAATTCGGAAGAACTCTCCAAATAAATTCGACTGACCTGATTCGGCAACATGAACGGATAAATAGGGTATTTACACCTACGAGAACGAGGAAAAAAAAAACAGGAGACATTAGGGCTACAGAAAAGAAATTGTAGCTTTCACTCTCTTTTTTAATCGTTTAACGATTGTTGACTTTTTTACTTTCCGCTACCCGAAGGGAAGGAAAGTATAGTAATCGGCCCAAAAAAAAAATTTGAGTTTTCTTCAGATCTTTACGTTTCAGACCCTACTGAGTCTAAAAAACCTAATTTCGTCGCGTGGTCCGTGTGTATGTGTGTGTGTGTGTATGTGTGTGTGTATGTGTGTGTGTGTGTGTGTCTGTAGTTCGATTTGCGGGAGAACGGCTGATCCGATTGAGCTGGTTCTTTTTTTGTTTTGTTCGTTATTTTTTGTAGACACCAAAATAAGGTTATGGACGATTTCGGCCGATGGGAAGGGGGTGGGGACGAAAATGTACCAAAACTAGGGTTTTTCGCATTTTTCTCGAAAACGGCTCTAACGATTTTGATTAAACTTTCAAATTATCTTCTCCTAATCAATACCTAACTTTTCTTCTCTATACATATCTCCATGAAAATACGGTGAACGGAGATAATGACCTATGAAGCAAAAATAGGTTTTTTAAGCTTTTTGGCAAAATGACTTCAACGATTATCATCAAACTCTCAGGATATTTTCGAATAGTTAATACCTACATATTGTTCTCAATAAATGTTCCTCTGAAAGTCCATTGAGCAGAGATAAAAATGAAAATGTGTTGAAAATAACGTTTTTTCGAACATTTCCGAAAGTTCCAGGGTAATTTTTTCACCAGATGTGATAAATCCTAATGAAGTGTCTTTTAGTCACCCATACCAACATTTTGTTCTCCATAACTATTTCTGTATATATATGTTGCACGGAGATATAAGCCACGTTAACTCAGAAAAGGAGATTTGTCGAATATTAATTTATCGGTATTCGTATTTTCTCAAAAACGGCTCCAACGATTTCGATAAAACTTTCGGAGTGCTCTCAGCTAACTAGTCCCTACATTTTGTTCCGTATAAATGTTCCTGTAAAAATGCGTTGAACGAAGATATAGCGCCCGCATGTGTAGGTGGTGTTCGAACTTAAAGGGGTGGCGGAAAGTAGTGTGTTGCTACGCACCAGATATTTTCTGTTAAATATTGACTTTTCAGCGTCTGATTTTGCCTGAAAGAATCTGCGAGAATGATAAATAATATGATCGGCTGCAAGTTTAGGCTCAAGTTTGAGTTGAGTGGCAAAGGTGAACTTTCTTACAGTCCCTTAAAGTGCTGTCAGAGTTCACTTAGGAGTCCTTCGCCACTGGGTGCGTGGAGATGCAAGTTAAGTTGTATACTCGTGTAATTAGCATCATAGTACTGACCTGGGCTTTTAAGTAAATTAGAATGCCAGGTCGATTGTTGGAATCATCGCACTCCTTTCGCTCGATGACTGTTCTAATTCCTCCATTTCAGATCCTCTCGGATCCATTAAAACGGGTTTGACTGGCGCCAGATCATCTCAAAACGTGATTGCTGCTCTCCTTCGTCTCCAGTTGATTCAGGATAAAAAAGAAGTTCAAAAGAGGAGGAAAAGTGGGAGTAAAAGTAAGTCAGACAACGTTAGTTCATGCTGGGGTATTTTTGAACTTATTTGAAAGTAAGTGAGGGGAGGGTGAGAGGTATAACGGCTTGTGACTAACCTCCAGTCCCGAGTGAGATCTGTACTCTGTGGCTGTGGGGAAATTGTGTCCTGTGTACTTGTCACCGCGAAGGTTAAATGATTTTCGTGAGTGGGTCTAAATTATTTGATTTTGTTTAATATTTGTCGTTATTTGACAGTAAATCAAAGTCAACTGCTGTCATTGTAAAAAGCAGCTCTCGAATTATTGCGCTGGGGATTCCCTCAGTCACCAGTTTTCCCCGAACTTGACTTCCCACACTGGTCGCAGGGAAAAGGCCTAACTTAAACTATACTTCCCTACCTCTCTCCCCTCAATGTCCCACAAACCTCATTTGATACTCCCAGAGTCCATCCCTTCACTTTCTGCAACCCAATAGGTAAGGAAAGCTTAGTAAAAGAAAATGTTTAAATGTTCCGTTTCAAAGGGATTTTTTTCCTGGAAGTGGTGTGTGGGAGTATATTGTTCGTTATCTTCTTAAATCTGCTGATGTAAGTGTTACAAGGTAAAATAAAACAATACATTAAAAGGCTCCTTCCTTGGCACATTATGTCCACTCCCCCCCGATAGCCCTACTGAACAGCCCGTGTTGGCACTAGTGCTATTTGAACCTCCCTCACCTGGTTCATCTTCAGACTTTGACTTGACAGTTGAAACATTGCTGGGAGTGGTGCCTGCCATCTCGTTTCGTTCTGCAGTCCCCACAGTTTCAATTCATGCCCGTAACGTCACTCCCCCTTGTAGAAAGCACATGTCCTCATGATCACGTGGCTTCTAGGCTGTACATCTTCACGTGGGAAATCCTTTTGACCCTTTGGAGAAGGTGGACTCTTGTCTGATCTAGTTAGTGAGGAGGTGAAACTAATACTTACAAGGCACAGAGCGATCGCATCAAGGGTAGAGTAGTGGAGCGTGGAAACAGGAGGCATTAGCTCGGGCAGCAGAAGAGAATATTTACAGAAGTGTGGCATAATATAAATTTGATGACACGTTATGAGATGTGATGTTAGACGAATGAGGGATAACAAGAGAGTGGTAGAAATATCGTGAAAGTAGTGACAATGACAGGAGAGTATAATTCCACATGTTAGGTCCACTCTGATCGATAGCCTCTACAAGACAGACCACGCTAGCCCCAGTGCCCTTGGAACCTCCCTCACCTAGTTTATCTCTCGACATTCCCAGCCTCTACCATCCTGCCATCTCGTTCCATTCTGCATTCCTCACAGGTTCCATTCTGCATTCCTCACAGGTGCCTGTAACATAAGGTTACTAGCAATATTCATTGAATTGAGGGCTGATGGGGGGGGGGGGTCATAATTCGCCAAAAACGAGGATTTTCGCGTTGTAGACAAAAACTATTCTTATTTTTCAAGTATCTTCCACAAATTTGAGCACTGCGTGAATGAAGATTCAGATCTAAGAAGCAAAAATGGTTTTTCAAGTGAAATAGCTGCGCAAAACCCAAGGCCAGCTTTAATGAGTGCGAGTTTAGTCAGCAGTTTAGGTGATACGTCTTCGTATATGAATTAAGGTGCCCGCTATTTTGAGAAAGGTGGCATTTTGATGACCTCCACCCGAAATTAGGTTTAAAATGTCAAAAAAAGACCCCTGAATTTTTTCCATGTTTTTTTTGCATACCAAAAACCTACACCGCTAGCTCGATTTTGGTTTTTGAAATATACTTTCGGTTATAACGTCTTCGTAAAATTGTGAAACTTCCCGCCATCTTTTGAAATTCAAAAATGATGCATAGAATGAATTTATTATGGCAGTTTATTATCATAGTATATTTACAAGTTGTTTCTACATAAAATTTGAGTTTAGCGACCTAAATACCAATGAAATAAAACAAAAAATTAAATATTAATAATTTGTTGTTTTTTTTTCGTTGAATTTAATGAGAATTGTAAGTGTTTGACGCAATCAGTCCAGGTTTTTGACTTCAAAATTTCCGCACCTGCCCTAACGGGACTCACCAACGGCTAGGTCATTGTTTCCCCAAAGACCTTCGTACCTGTGGAAATTCCACCTCCCCAGTTATTTCCAATAGTGAATTTCCCTGAAGTGGGTTTCCTATCTTTTCCCTCTCCACAACAGACACCTCCTCCCGAAATGATTCTGCTGCGAAGTCTCGCCGAAGTCGGTCCTCTCCCCTTTCCCAACAGACTCATCTTCTAACACCTTTCGCGATACGGTTTTCTCCAATTCTCCCAACGGACACTTGTTTCACCTGTTAATGACGTCTAATTCGGATTTTCCTTCCTTCCCACTACAACCACTTCAAAGCCCTACTTGTTCGCGCTTATATACTCAACTCACATCCTGTGTAAGTCTTTGTACATCTAAGTCTTCAAATCTTGTGATATACCAACTCATCAATTACAAGTTCGTGCTCAACGAAAACCCGTCTCCAAGATTCATTCAAGTCTATCCTGGTCCAAACAAACAGAAATGCGTAAAAATACGAATTTTCATAATTTTACAATGAATTTTGAAAAATTGCCATTTTTTGACATGATTTTGACGATTTTGAGATTTTCCGAACACTCAAAAGTTGTTGCTGTCGACTTGTTTTAACTGCATATTCTAGTTCAGCGACCCCAAAAACGTAAGTACACGAAGTTTCACAATTTAACAAAGACGTTTGTAAAAGTTATATTCAAAAGTCTGATATTAGCAAAAAAAAGCGTATTTCAAAAACTAAAATCGAGCTACTGGCGTAGGTTGTTGTTATGTAAAAAAATCAGAGGTTTTTTTGTCGAGATTTTAAACCTAATTAAGGGTGGAGGTCGTCAAAATGCCACTTTTCTCAAAATAGCGGGCACTCTGATAGGTAGTTTAATCACTCAATGCAAAATGTGCCCCTCACATTTGTTTCATAATTGCAGAATCAACGCCTCAAGAGCCCAGTGACGATGAAACGGGTGAAGACTCTGGCAGCGAGGGCAGCGATGATGAAAGTACTCCCGTCAGAGCCCCAGCTGCTCCACCTCTGAGATTGTCGAGCGTCAAACTTTTGGAAGAGCTCAGCTCATGCCCTTGTAAGTGTACAGTCATTACTTTACAAGATGTTACTATTACGTAAGTGCGAACAAATTAAAATAGGGATTTAAGGGCAAATTTCGTCCTGCCAGCCTTCAACGGCTACTTGATCCCTGTCTGATCGAGTTTCGTAGACTGATGAGGTCAGATTTTTGTACTGTGATCGTGTTTAGTCGCCCCTACAAACTAATATTCAGGAAACGATTTTTCATTGATGTAGTTATTTTGCCTCTTGCTAATATAAAAAAGAGAAAACGCTTTACATATATTTGTATCACTCTAGCAACTAGTCTGATCTGTTTGTTACGCAGTTTGTGAGCCTTTTAGAACTCGACGTACTACAGCGAGAAAGTAGTAGTGCTTAAGGCCCTAAACTAAACAACTAAAACAGTTGCTAACCTGTGTATCTGACCAGCCACAGACTGAATGGTGACTTGACTCCACACACGAGGTCTCATCAATTACCTAAATCGTTCGGTGCCGTCGCAGAAATCTATCACGCAATGACGAAACTGTAGCACTGTACCTCAGAAGGTTTTGTGCACCCACAATATGAAAAAACGCTTCATACCATGTTTATTGCTTCAAATCGGTATCTGATGGTGCCCTACCCGTCTAGGGCACTGGATAACGTGAAACGAATATTCAACTACAGATTGAGCCGTACCTACTTTTGGAATGGCGTGCGAGAAATTTGCCGTTTTGAATGGCCCTAACTGCATACGAAATGGTGGAAGCTGTAATGAACGCTTCTTGTGTTCGTCACGATTTTGTGAGCAAACGAGAAGGGCTGCAAGTATTCGTCAAATGAAGCAAATGTTAATGTTGAGTGGAAATGAAGTCATGGGACAGCCCCTTCCCCCGCAGCAGCTGACCGTAAACAACTCACAAGCAGGGGACTCTGATGTATTTAGCTATTTTATAACCCCACCAGCTTTGCTGTCCTGATAGTGGAAATATATGACACCTTAGATCAGCAATATGCATGTAGTTAGGTATCTTTTATGTAGTTTCAGTTTTCACGAAGTCCTGACTTCTGCCCATGTCTTGTCAGATTCTTACTTATTGAAATAACCAGAAAGATGGATTGTATAAAATAGGTCGTTTTCCCGCCTCCTTCACTAGGCTGGTCTCTCATCACCGTGAACTATAAACTCGAATTGTAAGTCAATCTGACATGAGAATCACACGAGGAACTAGTTGCAAATGGGTTCTGAGAATTACAAACTGGTAGCGCTGCGTACGGCATCCTGTTGTATTACACTGAGAGTGACTTTTAAAAAAAGTTGAAAAGTCGCTTCGTTAATCAGTTTCTTTTCAGTTTTATCGTGTGTCTATACAACTAACGCTCCCAATACTGCCGCCACATACCTGGAATCAGTCTAGATACAGCTGGAACGAGTAAGGTGTCGGGTGAGGGAGTGGATGGGAGCTCATGGGCTGTCACTGTCCAATTTGTCATTTGGTTTCCACTTCCAGCAAGACTGCTCTTTCCCATTTGGTGGCCAACAGATTGTGGGTGAGCATGGGAATATCGTACGCTCCTTCCTCTCACACGAGCCGGTGGTGTGGGCTGATACACTGAGCATTATCTACCACTTGAAGTGGATGTCAATAGTGCAGAGGAGGTGTGCCCTCCAGATTGATTGCTTGTACCTCACAGCAGCAATGTTGGTGGTAGCAGGTGCCATCCCAATCCACCTTTGGGCTGCCGAGGGAAAAGAGTTGTGCCCATCTAGGGGGCAACCAAAGTACATCCACCAGAAGAAAAGTCTATATAAGAAGGTCTATTACCCTTGGGAGGCAACAAGGTGAGCGGGACACTGCTAAGAAGGCAGCTGATTCCAGCACTCCCGGTCCAATGTTCGGACGATGCCACAATGCCACTTCCTCACGGGGCAGTGAGTATTTAGGGCGTACCACCACTGATTGGTAAGACTGCTAGTCCAAAACTGCCCGCACTGCAGGGCCATGGTGGATCATCTTGTGCCAAGCAGTCACCCTGGCTCATACTGAATCCCAATGATTACTGGAGGTGCGCTGTTTAATTTGCCCATGCAGTGCTCAGTCAGAAGAGGATGAAGCTTGCTGATCCAGGGTCAGTACTTCACTGAGTTGGAAAATGAAGACATTGAGGCATGAGAGCCAACCTGATACGGTACCTAAACGGTTCTATATTGGTTCTCAGTATGTTTGAGTACATTCATGGGGCCACTATGAACAGACCCTTCCTCCTACGTCCCATTAAAGAAAAAAAGTCCTGGAATTTATTTGGTTGCTCCTACATTTAAAAAAAGGATTTTATTAGTAGCTAGAACGTGTGTCGAGCTGAGAAACGTTGTGTAATGCATCGCACCAGTTGTTTTTTGAAGGGCAAAGAAACTATAGAAGAAACGCCAATCCAAGTTATGATACATCTCCCATGTTTAGCGTTGAGCGTAGAAATGTGCTTTATTCTTTAAAAATCTTTCAGACCTGCTCGGAGGGTTGAGGTGGCTTGAAAGCTGCTTGAGCGACTCTGTTGAAGATTTTGACGAAGACGATGACGCAGAAGTCCCGCTTCTTCCTCTGACGGAAGAGCCCGTGCTGTCGATGGAAAATGAAGCGTTCACAACGTTCCTTCACAGTTTAGGAATTCAAAAACCCATACTAAACCAGGTACGCGATGCTCTAACATATACTATAATATCACGACCTTGTTCAGGCAGTGACGTCGTCTCATCACTAACACACGTATTCATTGAGGTGTCTTGGCTGTGTAAAATAGTTACATTTTAAGAAGTGCAATTCCTGACAATCGCTGATGAGGGGAATCGTATTATTGCAGTGCTCGCAAGAGCTGAAACCTTGCACTCTCAACCCTCTGGTAGTGGAGGATTATGTGGGGGATCTTTTCTTGAGCCTCCCCACGCACCGTGTGAAGGGTTTAAAGGAGGATGGGAAGGGAGCTTAAGTCTGTTGCTGCTCAGACATAGGCAACCCTGTGGTGAATGGGTTTGCAACTATCCTAAAAGTGATGTGCGTTTTTGTACACATTTTAATGTCGTTAATTTCTCATTTTAGGAAGTTTACTGGAGAATTCCTTCATCGTGGAGCCTCAACGACTTCAAAGAAAAAATCGATTTCGTCAAAATGATAATTCTAAACGCCGAGACAAGTCGTGAAACCTTTGAAGCGGAACTGAACCAATTGTGAGTGCCAAAATAAAATTACGCTTCATTCTGAATAATAACACTTCGTTTTCGTCCATGAACCGGTTTTTACAACCCCCCTCCACAAAATTTGCTACTTCAAGATGTGAGGATTCCAAATCTGCAATGGCCATCTGCCGTCCGGGCCTCTTTGTGCCCTTAACGTG
The DNA here is from genome assembly GCA_020466155.1 of Pachypeltis micranthus. Lineage (NCBI taxonomy): Eukaryota > Metazoa > Arthropoda > Insecta > Hemiptera > Miridae > Pachypeltis > Pachypeltis micranthus. The sequence goes on from CM035769.1 coordinate 51,720,296, forward strand.
GTGCAAAGAATCCGTTTTTTCGCACAAAAATCCCATTTGGTATCTAGTTGTCGTCCGATCGGACGAAGCCCGTGGTTGTTATGGGTAAAAAATGGTTTAAAAATTTAACAAAACGCAGTTTAATCGCAAATACGCCGTGTTTGGTATCGTTTTCTAGGTAGTTTTACATCCTGAGTAATTGAAAGAACTCGAGGGAACTACACCGGAAGTAAACGTTTTGTCGTTAGTACTCCCTCCCTCCTGTCTCATCAAAACCACCCACCCGGTCGACTCGCAACGTTGTGCCAATTGCCTACAAGCGCCTGGAATATTTAGTTTTCGACGTTCCATTGTAGTCAGCTCATGTTTCGTGAGGTTAACTGGTATTTTTCGATGCTGAATCGAATGGGAAGAGTCTCGGAGCACTAATACTAGGTCAAGCTGTTCATGAGAATAATAAACCATTGTGTAATAATTTGCAGGGTTTTTTAAAATAGCAGAATTGGTACAGAAGTTCATTGTCCTTGAACCCGAATGGACTTCCCAAGTGATCTGAGGCGTCACAATTTCCTTTTTCCATTTTATTGTGAATTTGGTCGACGCAAGGGTTGGTATTTTCAGAGCTGACGACATACAGTTTCAATAATGTTCAGATCGTGTTTTCCTCGCCCAGTTCCCTCATTTCACTTCTCCCTCCTTATGGCTAAAACTCATACAGTTGAAAACCCTCTCTCAGCTCCCGCCCTGGCCCACACTAGTTCAACTATCCACAAATTTGTACCTGTGCGTCGAGTTAACTTTGTCTCCCAGCTACTCCACCCTCAAACCTAATTGGACTTCTCGAGCTTGAGCCTTCTGACTTGAGGCCAAGCTTAGCGAGCTCAGTCATTATTCCTCACCGTAAGCGCAATACAGGAAGTTGTTTGTAGTCGAGGATGACGCGCTGAGTTTGGGACCAAGTCTGTGTAGTGCAGCGATCTCGTCCATACCAGTCAGCGTTGTTGCTGACCCATTTCACTACCAGGCCCCCCTTCGCCCGCATATTCATTCATCGCGAAATCTCCGGAGACGACCGTATGGCTCACGCCATTTTTACTTTTTTCTAACACGCTTTTTTCGAACTTCCTTCGTCAACGACCATTAGTTTTGGTGGCCACCGTTGACTGTGAATCAGTTTTTTCGCCGCGCACCAGCTTTCAACGGGAAACATTTCCTAAAGGTACATTGCTGTCGTTGTGCTACGCGCGTATTCTGCAAACCTTTGGGCCAAGCCCCAATTAGTTGGATCCACGATCCAACTAAAATTGTGTTAATATTTTTATTTGTTCAAGTTCCGTTTTTAGTTTGTATGTTTTTTCTCGAAGAGTTAATTTTCCGTTTTTGTTTCATTACATTCAGATTCCATTTTGTATTAATTTCTTCCGCCTTTTTTATTTTTCGCAAGGAGATCAACAATTACGTGTTATTTTGTTCGAGCCCTAAGTTGACTCGCACCTCACCCTTTTCCTTCATTTTACTTCTCACCCCTTACTTTTGCTACCTCCTTTCAACAGTCTCTCTTAGAACTCATACAGTTCAATGCCCTCTCACAGCTCTCGTTCTGGCTCACACAAGTTCAGCTGCATGGACTTTGTCTTCCAGCTACTTTACTCTATTGTAGTAAATGTTTAAGTAACCTGTGTAACACCACAGACCTTTTTCACTCGTCACATTCAACACATTAGTCGCCTTTATTGAATTTCATATCTCTTCCTCTTGTGCTTCTATCAAGCGTGATATGGTGCCTTGTGCGATAGGATCTGTACCGAAAGCCTACCCATAATCCACCCACAATACGCTTTGGTGGCCACAGGCTCCTTCTTGAAAAGCACGTCAAGTATTTAGGAGTGAATATAGGTGAGAGGTGGGGTTTCAACCAACACCTCCAGTCCCTTAAAGGCACTACCATTGCAAGGTTTGCCTCACCGCGTGCAATTACAAGGGCCACTTGGGGTGTGTGTTACCATGACACTATCCTCATGTATAAGACCATATATCTATGCGTGATTGGGGTATGACTGCCCGCCCTGTTGTCTAGGGTAGCAAACTAATAATCAAAAGAGAGTATTGGCCCAATCCCAGATAGCTGCGCTCCTGTGGATCACCAAGGCCTACAAGACTGTATCAACATAAGCACTCCAGGTGATCACTGGTCAGTTACCAGTTGATTTATATTGAGTGCATGGTTGACAAGTGGAGAGTGAAACGGGAGCTTCCCTCGCTTTGGGCTGAACTCCGTGCTGATCTCACCATAGAACAGAAACTTGCCGCCATCGACGAATGGGCGCTAGAAAAATGGCAAGCAATGGGAATCCTCGTCAAAAGAGCGTGATACGTATGAGTTCTTCCCCAACATCCGTGAACGTCTTTCAAGAAAATGGGTTGAGCCAGACCTCTGGATGAGCCAGTTCCTCACGGGACATGGTGACTTCAATGCGCGGCTCCACTTCTTTTCTCTGAAAGACTCTCCCTCATGCACGTCTTGTGCCTCCAGTGCGGAGGAAACAAGAAACTACGTGCTGCTCCACTGCAGTTTCTACAACAGTGAGCTACGGTTCTTGGGAGGGCAAACAAACTTAGCAGCATTGACTGCTACAGAGTTTGCGAAGAAGGTGATGACTAAGAAATGTGGTTATAGTTGATCTGTCCTTTTGAAACTTGCCACTCAAGTAAATAGTTAGATCAGGTGGGAAACCAGATTAAGAACTCCTCCCAGATGGTACGGGATTCCTCAGGTGGTCACCTCCATGCGGTAACACACGGGCAATAGCTCTCTACCTGGAGACTGGCTAACGACCAAATACCTGCCGTACCTCCACAGGTCTGAGTTCGGTGGATGCTGCAGAGGCCGGCCTCTTGCATATTAGCAAAACCGCAACTTCCATGACTGATATAACCCTCGTCGAGGGTTTAGGTACAGTCATCAAATAAGGAAATAGGTCTGTACCGAAAGCCTTAGGCCTTCCACAGGTGCATTCGGTTTTGGCCCTTTTCATGTTATGCCACGGGGAAGTCCGAGAACTGCCCATTCAGCCGGCTTCCAACGACAACAGATTTCCCCTTTTGTACTTTCCAGAAGGTCCCTCCGTCGCATTACCTCCTTTCCTAACATACACCGCTCCTCCCAGATACACCAGATTCCAGTGCTCGCACAGACACATTCCCCTATCAACTCTCAGCCATTACAGCTCACACTATCCTTCTGATACAGTTTCCCGTGCCAGTTCATGCATATTCCGAGTCATACCCTTGTGTCGTCATTATATACTCAAATCAGTATTCATTGCACATATAATACAGTTCTCCTCGTGCTCACCTAGTGTCTTTATTTCGTTGTTCAACCCCCCCCCCTTTCTCACGAGCTCCCAACACTGTCCATGGAGCAGTGAGTGCCTTCGCTTTATGGAACCCTTGGGTCAATTCCTCAGGGCATAAACTGCCAGCTTCCCCTCCCCATTCCTCCTTCTCAACAATGTGGACCACTTCACTTCTGCTGTGATGGCCCCAGGTAGAAATATAATAAGATGTTTACAGCTGCATGTGAATGAAAGTACATAACAATTTAATTTTAAATTTCAGGCATTTAGCGCAAGAACGCCTTGGAGAGCAGCACGACGAAAGTGATACTGCAGACAGTGAACCGCATCTGGTCAAACACGAACCATCGGTTTTATTGCTTACAAAAAATGTTGAAATGAAGAAACGATGGAAGGAGGAAATGTTGATGCCGAGGAATAAAGATTCCAGCGACTCAGATAATGAAGAAGACTCGGGCGAAGTGGTTAAACACTTTTCCGCCAAAAGGAAGCGCCCAAAGATCCTCAGCAGCGACGAAGAAAGTGACGGAGCCACCGAATCTGCTCAACCCTCGAAACGAACTGTTGTCGAGCCCACCGTTGATTCAGACGTTTCACCTTCAAAGGACACTCAGTTAGGGAGAGGCAGCAATTGTATCAGCGACGCAGACAACAATTCTGACTCGTCCAGTCACGTCGCTAAAACCTCAAAGAAGAGAATACGACCTGAGTATTTGGCTTCAGACAGCGACTAAATTTCAAGTTGAATGAAATATAAATACATTCTTTTTTAAAAAAACTAGCATTTCACTTTAGTTTTTGTTTCTTTGAGACTTACATCACCTTTATTGAGTGCACACAACCTTATTACTTCTTCCCAGCCCTCCTGATGAGTGAATTTTCATCAACCGTCGCGGAATCAGCTACAAAACGTGCCAATACCAAAATATTCATAGAAAATTGTAGGATCGTGACGCTTGAACCTTTTGAGCAAAATGTAAAAGAAAAATATCAGGTGCGCCGCATCGCACAACATTCCTGAGCTCCACGTCCATGGCTTTTTCTAACCGACGCATTTTATTTTTCATTCAGTTCATTTGAAACATCACTTCGTGGCGGCAGAAAGCAGTAGCGCTTGCTGATCCGACATTTATTGCGTTAAAGTTAGCGTTATTTACTGGCAGAGGGGAATTTGAAGTAAAACTTACTAGTAAAGAAATGGTAAGATTGTATATTGACAAAGAATAATTAATTTAAAAATAAGGAGCCCCTTCACAAGCGTGACTAAATAAAATTAAATAATAAGTTAAACCGAAAGTCCACACTGCTGGAGATAAAATAATAAAAATAAATGTTCTGACCGTGACGACTCTGGCGTAGAGCACGGGCTTGTGAAGATCGGAAATCAAAAGCTTAACGGCAAGAGGGGTGCTGCCAAATACACCAAATATCGTAAGCGGTCGATTGGTAAATGAAGGAGTTATCGCAGTTTGGATGCTGAAGAGCCTTTGTTCCAAAAATTTGGCGTGGTACTACGTAATGAACCTGAGAGGCCACCTGAACCAAAACAGATGAATCACCAGCGAAAGCATTGGGGCTGGAGGCGGATCTTTATAGGCGATATGATGTTTATAAATTAGAGTTAATGGCACAACATATTGTACTGCACGTATTCATACCCCGGATCTAACGGATTGCGCAATGTCCTGTCATGCCAGAAAACCCTTTGGTCATAAATAGAGTCGGAGGTAGAAGGTCTTTGACACGATAATACACAACAACTGACGTGGAAGAGCTGAGATCGTTAGTGAATGGGAGAAGAGAACGTGTGATTGCCTCACATTCGAGTAGAACGTTATCAATACAATTTTTAAGAAATCGAAAAACAAATTATCAGGGCGATTCATAAAAAGTTGACAGCAACAGCTCAAACTGATTTTGAACAATTTTGCCGGGAATCTCGATTTCGTGTCGCCCGCGCGATCTATAAGACGGAGGGTGAACTAAGCTAGTTTCAACGTTCACCGCTAGAGCCGCAACGGAAAGTTGAGTCGCGCTCGGATATGAACAATCTTTTGATTGGAAGATTTCCGATTCGGACGAACCCTCGGGATCTATCGGATGTTGAGCGAACCTAAGAAGTTGCGAGCTCTTCAATGTTTATGATCTCCTGTTCCAATATCTTCCCCCGAACCGAAATTTCGGGCCAGTTGACGGCAAGTTGTCGATACTTCTGGTTCGGGCGAGTCAACGCTCGCCGCTAGAATGCGGTTGTGTCAAACGACATCTTGGAAACTCACGCAACCTTCCTCAGCCCCATTTTACATTCGGCGATTTATGTAGCTTTAGTCGCTAATCTGACCAGCATTCCACTCCGTTTATGCACATTTCGTAGAATTTAACATTGTCAGGTCCCAGTTCACTCGAACATGCTCAAACATCAATCACTTCACAGTGGCAGCGCTTATAGTTCTGGAATTTATTGCACTGCTCTCGTCAATTTCCCACGGATGGTAATTTTATGGTGTAATTATAGCATTGGGTCCTGCCAATATAAACAAATTAATCAAAATCATTAGAGCCGTTTTCGAGAAGAAAAAAATTGGTGTTTTGATCAATTACTATGACAACTATAGTTATTCTAGGGCGAATTTCGCTCATACCTGTCTTATGGTGACCTGCAGGCTCGATATCAAGTTTGAGCTGATTTGGTTCAGCCATTTTCTCTCATAATTGTTTCCAGACGCACATACCTTGTTCCCAAATAGTATTTTTGATCTCCTGTTCAACTATCTTCTCAAATTGACACTTCAGGCCAGTTGACCAACTCAGTAGCTAGTTTTCGGAACTTATCTTTCCTCCAGTCAATTTGCGCTCTATCGGAGTAGTTTGAACACTCGTTGCTAGAGCGCAGGAGTAAAATGGACGCTTTCCAGTCACACGAAGTCACGCCGCTTACACTCAGCTGTTTATGTAGCTCTAGACCCTAATGTAATTAGCTTTCCCCTCCGTTTATGCAGATCTGGTAGAATTTTACATTGGTAGGTCTCACACCTTCGGATTTCCGCCATGGGTGAAGCAGCCACATCACACAACGTTCCTTAGCTCTGCGTTCATGGCTTTTGCTTCTAACTTCTTTCCGTTACCCAATGGGTAAGGAATGTGTTGTAATCGTGTCTAAAAAAAGTTGGATTTTCTACAGCTCTTTACGTTTTGAGGCCTACTGAATCTAAAAAACCTAATGTCGTCGTATGGTCTGTGTTTGTGGACTTCTGGAGCCACTGGTACTCCACCCGCCTCATCCGTTTAGGTGCCCTACGACCACTTGCAGAGGGCATATTCGAGAAGTGTCGGTTCTGTGAACCCCCCCACCCCCACCCCACCGGGTTCTCAACTCTTGGTAAAATGCAGCGCAGATGATTTGCAACCTTGCCCACAGAAACAACAAGACCTAAAACAGCCCTCCAAGCCAGACTCTGCAGGTGAGGATTCTCATAACCTTTCACTCTACTCACCAATCTCATTTCTCATAAGGGACAAGGATTCTGAGGCTGTTAGTTCTGGCAATGGGAGAGCCTGGTCGCTATTCGTGAGGTTAATGGCTGCTGCAGTGCGAGAGGGGAATCACTCTGCCAGATATTTATTGACATAGCCCCTCCCTCCCAGCCTGAGCCTCAGCAACTACGATGAGACGCATCTCCTCAGAACCATACCTTTCATGTCCTTTCGACATTTATCTCATCATTTATTTCAACAGGATGCTTCTGCCAGACATGTCCTCAGGCCTTTGGTGTACCTGAATGCCCAGCTACGGTACTGGTACCGGCAGCCATCTATCGTAGTGGAGATGGATGGAGGAAGGGTAGGAGGCCGACGTCCTTGTCCTAGGCGACCCCATGCGCCTCCCTAAAACCCTGGGTGCCAATGGGCAGCAGGGGACTATGAGACTGGGTATTTATTAGACTCATGGCACGAGAGGGGCAGTGAGGAGGGCGGGAACCCGTTGGCATGGGTCCACCTCTCTTTAGCCACATCAGCATGACCCCCTACCCAAAGATCGATTGAAAGGAGTCGTATACCCCTCCAGGGTGTTACTGCCGGCCACCACAAGGAGGTTGGTGATGGCTAGGGTCGCCTGGTCTGATCAAGACGCGGCTGCACCCCCCCTTTGATTGCACTTATATTTCCAGAATTTATTGTGCTGCTCGCCCTTACTATAATTGAGCGATAGGTACACAGAATTAACGATGCTGTAAACACAATTTTTTTTTGAAAGGGATAATCACTTTTCCAGAGTTATCGGGTGAAAACTTATAGATATCACATTAAATGAAACGGCCGTTGTTCAAGTTTCAGGATTTCTGGGTTAGCCTCTGTATATTTTATGAGCATTATTAAAGACTCGTGGTATAGTTACTTGGTTGGAGTACCACCTGAGTTATTCTTATGATCCTAGTAACATTTTAACGCAGTTTATAAGGAGAAAACTGCGCTAAAATCGATTTTCGCCGAGAAGTTTAGTAATTTATTGTGCCGCTCTCGTCATTTTCCCCTGAATGAGAATTCTGTAGTGTTGCTGTCGATAAAAATAATTTAATCAAAAGCTTTAGAGCCATTTTTGAGAGAAAAGATATTTGGTGTTTTGATCACTATGTTAACTACAGTTCGTTTTGTGGGGATTTTTCTCCATTAAGACATGTGGCCTAGAAACAATTTGAGCTGAATTGGTACACCCGCTTTCTCTCAATCGCGTTCACAAACACTAACCATTTTCCCAGTAGGGCCTCAAATCTGAAGATACGAAGAGAACTCAAAAACGTTTTTCCGCCGATTACATAACTTACCTTTCTACTTCGCAGGGCCAAGGAATGTAAAATGTGAAACTTAAGTTATCGTACCTGTTAGGTGAGTCCGTCTCCTCTGGCTTGTGAGTTACTGTGGGCTCCTTAACTGAGTACTGACTTAACGGCCAGACGATGATGTCTTTACATCGAAAGCGCTTGCCCACAGTAACTCACAAGCCAGAGGAGACGAACTCACCTAACAGGTACGATAACTTTAGTAATTTGCCTACTGGCGGATATAACCCAATTTCTTTAATACCTAAAATGTGAAACTCGTCCTAATTAAAGAATAGTTCAAGTTATTCTATGGGTAGGCTCATCGATTTACGTTTTAAAGCCTACTGAGTACGAAATAAGGAAAATGATCCGCGTGTGAACAACTTTGCTGCCGTCAGTTTAACCAAGCCAGTTCCCCCACCCACGCTTGCGTTCGCTCCCACTCAGTTCACTGTCTGTGGTGTTAAAACTTCTCCGAATGTAATTGAATAAAACTCTGTTCCAATTGCATTCGGCTTCTATAATACTACTTCCCGACTCATCTCGTGTGATACCGCGTACAATATTAATCCCCCCCGTAACATTGGCGCCCAACTAGTGGTCGAACTTCCACTACATTAGTTCGAGATGTCGGCCACGCGGAAAAACTTGAAGGCTCTTCTAATGCGATGGGAACTTTCGATCCCCCACCTTCAACTTTTCTACCCTACTGCTGTGACCTATTCTCTCACCCGTCATTATGTTTGAACGTTGTCAGTTTTTGACGAACTGTTGAACACAGCTTTGTGTTTAATCGACGACGGCTGCTTTGAGGAAAGCAGGGCAGATGTAAAGGAGCTTCTGATCTACCAGCATCTCGTGCACATCTGTCTAGAAAGGTCAATGCTGATCTAGCGTCGCAGCAGCATAAACCTACTAGTCAGCGGAAACCTACGGACCGTTCATCTCACAACGAATCCCCTCATGCATCAACATCGACATCTTCGCCCGAACGACCTCTCAAACAACGAGTCTGGGAAAACCACGCACCTTCAAAAAGGCCTGATGAAGACAAAACTCCATCGCCAGAGCCACGTCCCTGCCCTATCTGCGGCAAACATCATAGGGTAAAAAAAAAGTGCCCACGTTTCTTTAACACCAGCCAGGAGGCTCGAAGAAGCAACGTGGAAGTGCACAATCTGTGAAGCTGCCTCTCAACATACACGCGTGATTGCTATCAACATACGCATCACACCCTGCCCACCCCTTGAGCCAGGACGCCGGGCTTGATCCCAAAAGTGCAACTAACCACCGTGTGGAAGACGCAGCATCTTCGCTCTGCACTACCCCTTCTGGAACCCCTGTGAGCAGGTGTCCTCTGAGGAGGAGGGAAACTCCGATTCCTCTTACTCAGAGAATCGTCATTTGCCAAGAGATGAACCGATTCTCTGAACCATGGATGTCGCAGCTGCATGGGACGAAGACGTACGATCCACACGTCCCAAGATGTGTACGTCAGAGACATTGTGAGGTGATAGTTTATTTGCAGTTCTAAATTCAATACTCCCCACTAACATGGGCACAATACCTATAGTTATCATAGAGATCGAAACACCAAATATTTTTTGTCTCAAAAACGGCTAGTAAGATTTTGATTCAATTTTTTATATGGATAGCTCTCAATAAGGCAACGATACCACAAAATTTCCATCCGTGGGATAATGACGAGAGCAGCACAATAAATTACTTAGTTTTCGACGCAAATCGATTTTAGCAGTTTTTTCCTCATAAAATCCGCTGAAATGTTACTAGAATCTTCAATAAAATTAGTGTGGTAATTCAATCAAATACCTATACGATGAGCGTTTACAAACGATCTTAAGACACATAGGGGCCACTCCAGAAATTCCGGAACTGCAAACTAGAACAAGCCATGAACACAAGTGAATTGAGGTAGAGCTAAGGAATGTTGTGTGTTGCAGTGCAAATGGCATTAGTTACCTGCCTCACGCATGTACGACTAAGGGAAGTAGTACAAGTAGAGGTGATTTCTTTCTTCAGCTCCTCTAGAATGCTGAAATACCCTCTGGGCTGAAAGCTGCCTTTAGCAGCTGTCCCTGTACCACCTTTAGGGCAGTGGAAACCTCACTGATGTAAGCGTGCTGGCGTCAGTTGATCCACGAGGAAGGTCAGAGCCAGGAAGTTGAAAGATAACATTATAAAACGAGCAGTCAATAAAGTTTTAATGAGACTAAACATTCGACAACCTATAAAGTGATTTGACACAAGTGTTTCTAAGGAGCTCTTCACAAATATCAACGTCAAATGTCTGTCGTAATGCGCTCATTGCTCACCAGCACAATTCATGAGGATGATGTATTTGAACATTCACTCTCCCCTACTTGTGCGCGTGTTGCTATCAATGATGTAAACTTACTGGACGCGCTACCACTCGATACCTGAGGTACTGGTTACTGCCTCAATGGCTCTAGCGAGTTTTTGTATCCCCTCGAGAAACTACGAAGCTACCTTGGACTCCTTCCCCAGCCAGGAGGGGAACCAGAGGCGCCTGATCGCCTAATGAGATAAAAACTACGGAAATAAACATTTATTAAAAGAGGGCTAAACATCAGCGAGACTACAGTTTGGAGGAGTGGCGGATCATCGGGTGTTGGGGAGGTCAATTGAACAGTCTAAAAAGTTTCAGAGTGACGAGAGCTGTGGCTGCGAGAGTCACAGTGCAGTGCAAGAGTTTCCTTCGTGTGTCGTCTTTCCGAGTGAGTACCACAGGAGAGGTCGAACTGATGGTGCTAATTAACGGGAGGTTGGGCAGATGTTTAGAATCTGCAAACACCTGAAATATTGAAAATAATTATAATAATACGTTTGGGGTTCTTGGAGGAATGCTTAGGGAAGAGATATTCAAAATTCCTCTTAAATTAGACCACAGGGCCAGACATGAGCTGTGATTGTTGTGTTCGGCTCAGCTCTGACTAAAACGAGAACTCCTGAACCCAAGCAGCCTTTCCCAAGCATTCACGTTCAACCCTTCCCGACCTGAGACCATTAAAATGGAAGCCCGCACGTTCAATCAGCCTCTCTTGCTGACAAAAGGCTTTAACGCGTTCAATACGGCGTGATGCACATTCGAGTCATCGTTCTCGCTTCTAAGTACGGCACTGAATACAACTTTCAAAACACCTTCCTCGGCTGGGTAGCTTTCAGAAGGCAAAGTTCGTTTTTCAGTTATTGTTACCTGAACGTCAGTCTGCTGCTAAACCTCCCTCGAGCCTTCTAAACCAGTATTCTTGGTCTTCTGCAATATTTTTTCTTAGTTTGGTTTCTTCGTCCAGAAATGAAATCATACAGGATTATTTTTCCTACGTGTTATTGTCGTCATTCACGCAACGTTGCTAGCATCATTTGTTACTTACAGGTGTTCACAGACGAAGAGATTCGTTCTCTCATGGGCGATTCGTGTTTGGACAATGAGGACAGTATTATATACGTGGATGAGTCGACGTGGTGGATATTTCTGACGTACAAATTATTATTGCCCCCGATTGTACTGAGCAACCTGCCCTACGCATTGAGCTTCAGGGAGCACCAGTCATACTAATACTTCTGGTTCTAAATCAGTTGTATAAATGACGTTATGTGTTATCTTTATCAAATGTTGTCAAATAAATGACTCGCCTGTCCTGCATTTTTCTTACAAAGACGTGGCACAAAAAACACCCGCATGACGCAGATTTGCGTCGTGACATGCCAAAATAACGGCGTGACTCGAATGTGCGTCATTAATTAATTGATATATAATTAACTTTCTATGAATCCGAACACCGCTTTTTTCACATTTTACGCACTCTCGCTCCTACCCCTCACAGAAAACAGTAAATTCCGTTTATGTGGTGCTTTCTGGGTACAATGCTCCGTATTGAATGTGTTGTGATCGTTTCCGAAGCCGACAACTGAAATTCTCAAAATGTTCACTTCCCATCGCTCATTCGATCCCTCTCCATCATTAGGCATTCCAACTCTTAGCTCATTCCCAGACTGACCCCCCAAAAAACACACTTTTATGCTATGCTCCGTTTTTATCTCCCTCCTCTCCAAGTGTGATAGTGTACCGCCTGAACCCCATTGTAGGTAGCTTACTGTGTAAGATTCATAATCCGGCGAAAGTTGGGCATTGGATCGAAGCTCGTGATCGCTGTAATTTTTGCTGGAGCCAGCAGCTCTCCAAACATCCCCCCCCCACTTCTGTTCCTTTCCATATGTCCTCTTACGCACCTAACAGCAATATTATGGCAAACAACTAAGAATGTCACGAAACATGAGAGATCCCTACTGATTAGATAAACCTCTTAAAATACCGACTACGACAACATCAAATCTTAAATACGAATTACGTCGGGTACACAACAATTGTAGGAACCCGTTACAAGTAATAAAAAGAAAAATTCCTCACGTTTTGTCCTCTTGAGCAAATTTTCGTGGATCATCTCATGCTCAGAATCAGTAGACATTTAACGCACGAATAATCCTAGCCATAAACAGATAATCCTCACCACGAATTCTGATGCAACACTTTCAAGATTCCCTTGAAACCCCTTTCAAAGTTCGTGTCATTACCAACAACGACAAAAACATTTTCCTATCGAGAGCAGTCTCTCAAAATCAACTGAAAACCCGGTTCAACCTCTAACTGCGTGGTGCAGAAAGATAAAACCCCATTACGCAGTCTAATATTTCGTTCTCTTTTTTTCTTAACGTTACCAGGACGTGAAATGAGCAGCAACAATTTGAGAGGACGTAAAAAAACCCTCGTTAATTGCGAAAAGTAACACCTACTTGATATTTGACGCAGGGATCGAATTGCCACGAGATAGTGTAGAGAGTAGAACAACAAAGAGATATGACCGCTTGAGGGGTGTAAATGTACGGGTTATCCGGCCACCCGAGACCTTAACAAAAACAAAACAAAAACGAATTAGTCGCATTAGACATGGCAGGAGGAATAGAGATGGAGAAGGATACCAAGGAAGAAGTTATGAGGGACGACCTCAGAAATACAGCGTTGCAACTAAGCAAATGATGATGTACACACAAAAACATTTTGTTTCATAGTTGGTACTGCGTTGAGTGTGTCAAAACGTTTTCTAGCAATTCTTGATGTACGAACGACCACCCGGAACGGCCATAATCAAGCCGGTTTCGAAAGTGTTGTGCCCAGTAGAGCGGCCACTCTCGTGTGGTTGACTCAGTAAACCCTGCACAATCAATTCCAGCAGCTGCTAATAATAGTGCTCCTTCTTCAAGGGAGTTTGATGTCGAGACTTTGAACCGTTTGTACGAGACTTTCATGCCCAGTAGGGTGTTGTACTCGATAGAGTAGCTGCTTCGTAGCGATCTTTTGAGACTCAACCCTGGCTCGGAGGGCGAGCCCCCTTTCTTTCGAGAAAAACATGAGGAAGAAAAATAGTTTAATAGGTATTCGTCACAAGGCTCGCACAGAAATTGACGAAGAAGCCTCGCTACTTAATAATTATTAAAGTACGAGGACGGAGTAACGAACAAGTGCGAGAGGGAAGTGAAGAGGTACTGGAATTATTTTCAAATTACGAGTACAAGTTCGAAAATGAAGTCTCTCTTCGTGATAGTGGCGTATGATGAATTGTTAGCTTCATAGTGAGTCTCTTACTTCATTTTGGAGCACCAATTTCGAGCTGATTTGGTTCTCTCAATCACGTTCCTAAACGTGATCCCATTTTCCTAAAAGGTGTTTTTCAGACTCGGTACTCCTTGAAGCGTAAATTTCCGAAGAAAATACGATAACATAGCTCCCCTTCTTACCATATTGGGTAAAGTAAGTAAAAAATACAGAAAATAGAAATTGGGGAAGTAGAATATTTTCCTAAGGATTTTTTATATCGATTCTGGTTTATTATTCATTCTGGCCATACAATGAATCCCTGTGAAAATTGACTACTTCTTTTCCAGTATTTTTTAAACAACGGATTTCCATGACTTCGTTGCGACATTTTAGGTTATACAAAACGTGTGTAGGAAAGGCCTTCCAAGGCTCCGGCCTCTTAATTTTTTCAAAAAGTTCATAACATCCCTACTTGAATGGATGGAATCATTGAGTTACTGGGGACGGAGGAGAGCCTCCTCACAAAACCATTTATTATTGAAATAATCGCCAATAAAGAGAATGCACTCACAGCAAGCAATGGAGGTGAGGCCAGTGATCACAGCAGTCTTGTGTAAGCAGTTCCCGACGGCGATCCATCGGGCAGTTTCATCTCCGAGGCGAGGAGGCTCGATTATTATATTCTGCACCGAAGCTTCAAGCGCTCGCTCCAATTGCTCGGCAAATACCTCGTGAGCGTTGTCATTATCGTACACTTCTCGAATGACTGCGGTTCCCCCGGGTTGAAAGAGTCTAAAATCAAGAGAAACGAAAGTTTTATAGGTTTACACGAGGTTAGTGGGGATGGGGACTAACCGCCTTCAGTACAACAATTTATTTTAGACCAGCCTGGTATGACCGTCAAGGCCACTTTCACAATCGAATACTAGTTACCTCTATTCTAATGGTTCTACAACTATGAAACAAGGACAAGTACCAATTGTTAAAGGTCTAACCTGAAATTAGTGTATTTAGATTGTACATTAATTTCGAAGTCATTTGTTTTCATTTCCATGCCTTAAGGACAAATGCCTTTTACTGTTTGGTGTCTTTGAAGATGAAGCAGAAACGGATGATCAAATCAAAACTGACCTAGCGTGATATGGGAACATGTGAATTGCTTAGATGTCTTTGAGAAGAGAGACTTCAAATTACGGTTTCACGCATCAAAATGTACATTTATCATTAAATAAGTTCAATTACGTCAGGGTAGTAAGTTGTTGGTTGATAAACTAACCTGGAACCTCATCCCCCCCCCCCATGCTGGCAGTAACTGACAAAACCTCCACTCAAGCCTCATATTGTGTAGCGTCAATGAGCCGTCTCATGTCCTTTACGTTCCACCCCAAGATCCCATGGGGCTGGTGTTCCTTGATTCACACCACCATCCTTAACACATTCCCAAAGCCTTGAGGTCCATAATCAACTTCATTCGGCTGCTGCAGTCTCCCCAAGCACTCTGAGGCACGCTGCAGCCAGCCCCTCGCAAGTACACAGCACATGCTCCAACGAATCAACCTCTGCCTCGCAGAATCTGCAACTCTGTACTAATGACTTACCAATCATCTCCAAGTGGTACCATAGTGGACAGTGTAGTATGAAGAGGCCACATATCATACGTACAAGAGATTGAAAATCCTACGCTGTACGAGTTTCAAGCTCCTCCCCAAAATGAACCACGTATTTATAGGGAAGTTGAAGGGATTGCACAAAATGCTTAAATCTTTCCCAGCACCAATAGATTGGGAGATACGACATGCTTTAACAAAAACAACCCAATTTAACGAAAAAACTCGAATTGCGCTGCATCTTCCTAATGAAGTAAAATCATCAAAAAGTTGAACGCGGACCACTTTTAAAACTAGTTTTTTTCAGACTCGGGAGGAGCTTTTGAAACGTAAAGAAAACTAAAAGATCCTTTTATCAGTAGATTACATAACTTTCCTTTTCATTGCGTTCCAGCTGACGAAAATAAAAATTCAAACGTAAAATTGTTACATCACTGCAGATGCCACGCTCTACATGCTCTTTTATGAACATTGCATATTAATCTGGAAGGTACTCGACAGAACGAAGGGAGTTACAATGGGAAATTGATAAAGTTGGGGACAGTTTAGTTTCACAGCTAATATTTCCACAGTAAAGAGATTAAATTCGACTTTCCAGTGAACTCTGGCAGATGGTATAAAGTTGCAAAGGGTAAAAAGTCTATCAACATACGACATCACGACCCTACCCCTTATTGTGGCCACGTTTTCTCCTTTACTTTGGTGTTACAAAGGGCCACAGCAACTGGCTACATACTTTGATGAATCCGTTCTTCCCCCGTCAGTACATTCACAAGTGAAGAGCGAAAAGCTTATACCATTTCTGAGGCAGTGATCCCTAGCTCGTATCCAGCAATTATTCTGCCAAGCAACTACATATTGGAATACAACCTGTTTGGAAGGAACTAACATCACCGAACGGACTTGCTCTCAGTCGAGTCCTAAATCAATGTTCACAGAAGGGATGCCGACGGCTGTTAACATTCTTACTACTTCTTAAATACTAAACAATGATAACCCACTAACGAACAACGTGACTCGCGCGAAATGTCAACTTCCATCGAAATGAACCCGTCTCAACTGCGTATTCCCGCAGCCTGTATATCCTCTGCTCGCCGTCAACTTCGCCTCTAAAACTCACAATTTTTTTTTTTTCAAGGACTGAATTGAAAGTAATTGACGCTCATTTATATGAATCTGATAAACTAAGATAACTCCATCATCTTTTAAAACAACCTTGACGAGACGAACGAATCTCATCGGCAACGTGACACCTATCACGAATGTATCACATACTTACGTACTCATCATCTAAGATTGACATCTTCAAGAAGATGAATAGCGCCTTCTCGAGGGAAAATGGCTCGATGTCCGGGCGTCGAACACCATTAAAGTTGAGAATTAAATCTATAAAATTTAAAACGAATTCAAAAACAATAACGTTAATAGTCTTCGATTAAAACCCTCCAAATATTAGGCACAAAATGTTATCGTTAATTACCTCCAGACCAGACTCAACACTACGCGAAAAACAGAAACATAAAGAACAATAGTTGGAGTAACGTTAAGGGTTCACCAGTCACACCAACTACAACCGCAACATTTATAGCACAAAGAAGGAATAAACTTCATTCCTTAAGCAGATTCGAAATGCTCATTGGTTTGTTTCTGCTCTCCCCTCCATAATTTTTTTTTGCAGATTAATCCTGCACCAATTAATAAATAGGCATCCACTCATACGCAACCTTCACCAACACTTTGTGGAATAGTTACTTCGAATAATTCTACCTCCAGTCACTAGTTACCACTTTGCTCTCCCTTTGTACAAACAATGAAACGATTACTTCCACCGTAGTTATTGTCCCACGAGGTCTTTTGAATTAGTAGACTTTGGCTCACTATATTTACTAGGATTTCACTTTTTTCCGTCTAGACGCAGTCATCCACCTCTGAGAATTGTTTCATTCGACCCAGCATCTCAAAATATGTAGAACACAATACTGAACACAGTGTATTTGCTATAAAACTGCCTAAATTCTGTTTTTGCTAATTTTTTAACCATTTTTTGCCCACAACAACCGAGCAGGCGGGCACAACTAGATACCAAATGGGATTTGAGTGCGAAAGAGGAGATATTTTAGACAAAGTTGAAGGCACGAAACGGCGTGCACAGTGGACAGACATTGAAGATTTGGAATCCCAATGTCTTGAAAGGTAAAGTATCAAATTTTGAGGGGTTGTAAAAATCATTTTCACGACTGAACACATACGTGTATTATTCAGAGTGAATATTAAACCAAAACACAAAAATAAAAGTCTGAGTAACTACAACAGAAAACAGAGTCTTTGTAAAGTCTCAAACAGTTTGCGTGATGTGTTCGGTTATTTTCATCACTATGTTGAACTATTTTTCTTTTGTACAAAACTGTATACGTCAAAATAGCATGTACTAGCCATTGTATATTTGAATGCATTTTGTAAAAGCTGGCGGCTGATACTGAGCAGAAGTCAAACAATTCCTCATTAGTCCCAATACCAGTGGGGGGCTGAACTAGCAGCTGTGGCTCGTGCGTGAGGGTACCCTTGGCCCTCAACGAACAAGCGAACGGGTTAATTATCAATATGCCTGTGGGGAGTTCCCATAAGACTGCATCGAGCAGTTCTTGCTCATATCACTAACACACACAACCCGCAAGGGTGCACTACATCATCCTGCATTTTTCCTCCACCCATCCTCCAAGCCAGCAAGTGTTGCCCCTTCCCTTTCACACCCTAGTAGTCCGCCCATTCCAGCTACTATTCATCCCATCGTGATTAGATACCTTTTTACTTGACTGAGGAATACATGACTTTTGCTTGGATATTTTTAAAAAGCTGTGAAACTTCGAACGTTGATTTCCAGTGAATATTTCAGGTATCAGGGCGTAGGTATTATTTTCGTAAATTAAACCTCTCAGTCCACACTGTCAGCCAACTTTTGCACCAAAATGTTAGCTCTTGGGTCTGTAAATATTGAACTACAATTTATTATTCGGTTATCAGTTTAGCGTAATAATCTAAACAGAAATAATGCTTCTCACAAATTAATAGCCATCCAACCATCGTGTTACCGTGGAGTGGACAGGGGGAGTCGATGTGATGGCCTGCAGAAGTCAGCATTTTCTCTTCTCAGTTTACTCTGCCGCTGTAGGAAAAATAATGTTGAGATATTTCCCACCAATTTTAAAACTATTTTCCATAAAAATAAAAACAGCAACGAAACTGTACTGAACACGAGGAAGCCTAAAATCGTAAATAGAAGTAAACCGCTAATAGTTTCTTGATAGTTAATATAGTGTGCATTTCTTTTAGCGAGTTAAGATGTTCGTTGGGTAAACTTCCTGACAAACTTCAATCAATTTTTCAACAATATGTACGCAATTTTCAAACACAATTTACAGGGTTTTCCGGCACCAAAAGCAGTCATTTTAGTTCATAGGCGTGTGAGCGTATTTATTTTATTTTTTATTGTATTGCCATGAAATAACTCCTAAAAATGAACCTGGGCAAAATAATTAGAGCATTTTGGCAGGTAGAAGACGAGCTCGACAAAGCGGATAAAGGACAGAGGAGTTAGAGGTGGATAACATTGATTTCATGAAGAGGTTACTCAAAAGCAAATGAAAAACAAGTGGAACACACCCTTTAGTATTCAACAGTCGCTGCAGTACGAGAGCTACAAAACTAATCAAGTCAAAATGCGTCAACCTAAGCAGCTCTTGCAGTTTGAGTACACACAGTAGCACTTCATGCTCCTCAACAGTTTCAGCTTGAGTTAACGAGGCCACTAATTATTATAAATTATTATTTGTCTAAATTAGGTCTGTTGAAGGCTGGACATCTGGGCTATGTTTATGGGGTCGTCAACGATTACACAAGGCTACAGCACCGGATGTAGAACAGATGCCAAATTACCTTACTCTAACCTCATTACTCCACTGCCTTATCGATGTGGCTTAAATCACGGCTTGATTAACCGCATTGCACAGTTATAGCGGTTAGCATGGTGAAAACGACCCTAAGTAAATCATATAATGTAACAAGTAGTTTGAACAATAGTTTATATTTGTCACAACATATGTACATCTCTCACTTTGCATCAGCGCTTCATTAAAATTACGCTTTACAGGAACTGCAGTTAACTTTGTCTAAATACATTTATATAAATCAAGACACGAATAATACTGTTACAAAAGTACCACGTAGTTGAAGGCTGCGTGAATATCAGTTCTTAGAATATGTTATAAATGAGTTAAATTCAAAGAGTGGAAAGAGGAGTATAGAAAGTAAAAATAAATAGGACTGTTCCTGAAATTGACTCTCAATGACTGGATTAACTCAGTCAAGTTGAGAAGCAAGCTTCATTCCTTATCTCTTCAACTGTTCGTTTCAAGACTCTCAATAAACTACGCATCCTGAGAATAATTAACCGATTTTTCAAGATCGCTCGACCGCTAAAAATAAATTTGTTCAGTTCAAGTTGCCCACTCTAGGAATAAAGGCGGACGAATGAATGAAAGGCCTGACTTTTATTAGACTTTCTTTAAAGAGAATGTTGACCTGTTGAAGCACGACACACTGCCCGCTATTTTGATTCGGTAAGGTCAATTTGGACTATCGGCAACTCACAATCATGTGACAGAGGTCTAGTTGCCTCCATCTAGCGGGATATGGCTCTGACATTGCGACAGTACACCTTAACGCTGTGTATACAATGTGCAGAGCTCTTTCACGTTGGCTTGTGACTAGTTAGGTTGAGTAAGGTTGGATTCATAGCAGTTGAAGCTGACTGTTGGGCGATTGAGTACGGAAATAAGTCGTTCTTATTTTCACGTAAATAACTTGACTTTCTGCCACTTGCTCGATGAAAAAGCTGAAATGCGCAACTTTTGTAAAAGAGCGCTGTGTGAAGGGGTGGTATTGCAGGTACGTTCTAGCAAACACAGCAAATGAGGGAATGAAGACTCCACATTTTCTGCATGAAATGGAGCATCAAAAGGACTCATTTATTTGTTCGATGGCAATTTAGGGTTGTATGTGCAGTTTGGTCTCACAGACCGAATCAAGGTCAATAAAGGAGTTGAAGGTTCGAGGGGGATTAGGGAAGCTGTGAAGAGGACACGTTCTACACAAATTTTTTACGCTCCTCACTCAACAAAACAAGATCTCAGTCCCAAATAGAAAAACGAGAGAAATGGTCTTTTCCAATAAGTTTAATAAAATGTATTCCAATTTTCGATTTGATAATACTGAGGATGACTTAGTCGCCAAACCAGTCTATATTTTATTAAACTTGAAGGAAAAGGTCAGTTTTCTCGTTTTCAATTTGAATCTCTCCACGAGTGATCTAACATCCTCTGGCCCTCCCTTCAGCCGAACCTTAAAACCGTTTTACATGTGACTTCGAGTTGGACAACCTTCTAACAACCAATCAACAGACAACCGCTACCAACATCGCTACTGGAAGCCCCAGTCACAGAAAACTAACTGTATTGCAAGCAGGTAAAAGAGATAGCAGAATTGATTACTCCTAACATTTCGCAGTTCTTCCAAATGATTTGTTCGATTTATCACGCAACAAAGTCCGAGGCTGCGCTTTCGAAACGAGACAAAGAACAGATACTCAACACGAGCCTTCGAGAGGAATGTTAGCTCTTACTTTGCTCCTTTGCTACACCGTAGTTTCAGGATCGTCGAAAGAAAGTTGCCTAAAATTAAGATTGCACAAAGAATCGGTGGAAGTGGTTGTAATTATAACGGGAGCGGATTGGGCGATGGGAGTCGTTCCGACTGGCGACAAAGGGCTGGGCGAGCTGCTCACGAGCGGAGTGCTCTCATCGTCATCGTCATCGTTGGATGCTTCACACATCACAATTATCTGGAATAAAGAGGAATATATCAACACTCCAAGTATAAACTCCGAGAAAACATAATATTCCAAACACTAACAGAAGAAACACTTTTTGATCCCATGGAGAGTTCCAACGAGCAGTACGTGCAAAAATTCTTCCATTAGATAGCAACTTATGATAGCCTCTGAATGTAGCGTAGCACTCGTTAAACGACGACTTATACTTGTAGTTTAAAACTTAATTTTGCTAAATATCTCTGATTATATTGCGGATCACCAGAAATTATTGATTGCTGGCAGCATGGGCTACACCTTCAGAGTTCCGAACTACGTGTAAAGAAAACCAAGGAGATTATCGCTAACATCCGGAAACAAGGGAAGTGCTTTAGCCACCAGAATCTTAGCCGGTATCTGAAACGCGCGCCTGAATGGGAAATGAGTCGACTTGGGACGAAAGGTCGCCACTTCAATGCTGACAAAATACGCAGCACGCGGCAACTCAATAACCAATAGAGCAGGATAAGTTGAGTCCTGCTTCGCACCAGACAATTTAAAACATCTGGTGCGACGCATCACATAACTTCCCTCAGTCCCATGTGGAGTCAGCCATTTTTATCACTCTAGCAACCAATAAAAACAGTTATTCACCCAAAAATGAAGAACTCGGCAGAACGTAGCTCAACTGGTGGCGCATGAGGTCCTAGAATTTATTGAGTTGCTTCTATTTATGCAACGATCATTATTAATTAATCACTTCATAGGAGATTAATGAGAAAGTCATCACGATTATTGTGAATAAAATAGTGTTCTCTGATTTGGAATTATCTGGTAAAAAAGGGATCATTTTACTCGTACTTTCTGTAGTCGCTCTATCTACCGCTATTAAACCCTCATCGCATAGATAGTTGATACTACCCTAATTTTTCAGAGAGTGTGAGTATCATATGAGCAGGACTGGAAACAATAAAGATGCGCTAAAATCAATTTGATTCGAAAGTTCATAAAGTTATTGTACTGCTCTCGCAATTTTCCTGTAAATGAAACTTTTTCTGTAATGTGTTGGTTGGAGCTGACAATACAAAGAATTTAATCAAAATGGTTACAGCAGTTGTTGAAAAAACAAAAAACAAATTTGGAGTTTTGATCACTATCACTACAATTCTTTCAGAGTATCTAGCGATCTGCAGGCTAAACATGAAATTGGAGCACATTCGGCCCATGTGCTTTCTCTCTCAATCACTTTCACACACACATACAGGTCTGTTTCCTTATCAAAATTACTGTTCCTTAACACTCATAAGAGAGTTTTGTCAATTTAAAGTCATGCAAGTTGCAGTTTCTCTATTGCACAAAAGCCCGGGCACTTGCTCAGCATCTACTGGACCCAAACGTGTGTCACTTAGCTAGTCTCCCAGTGGAGAGATGTTGCTCACATGTTATCACGCAGAGGTATGACCAGAAGTATGTATACCTTCTGAGGCGTTCTTAATCTGGTCTCCCAGACTGATTTAATCATTTACTTGAGTGGCAAATAGCAAACTGAGTTGTGCAGCCGTGCATTAGGTGCTCCATAAGGACCTGGGTCGTCCAGTGGCCTGACTCAACCCATTTTCTCCTAAGACTTTCACGGATGTTGGGAAAAAACTCATACGTGTCCCATCTCACTTGACATTTATCTAATGCCCATTCATTTAGCATGGCATGTTTTCATTCAGTGGACAGGTCTATACAGAGTTTGGTATAGAGCAGGGGAAGCTCCCTATTCACTCTCCACTTGTCCACCATGCACTCAACTGCCGATTCAACGGGTAACTGGATAGTGATCACTTGGAGTGCTTCACTGGATGCTCTCTTGCAGGGCTTGGTGATCCACAGGAGCACAGTTCTCTGGGATTTCGCCAGTACTTTCCTTTGATTAAATGTACGAGTATGCTTTCTACCCCAGACAAATTACGCCGAGGTAAATGGTAGAAGATTCCCCATGTGGCCTTGCCACACACATTCAAACACACTTAGTCTGTAATCGAGGGTTGGGAGCAAGCAGGACGAACGAGTTTAAGAAAATAAAATAAAGCACATGTTCCACACTCAGGCCTTTTTCTCAAAAAGTGATAGTTGGATTTACAATGCCTTAAAATGGAAAGATCTGAAGATAACATTTAAGAGAGTAACAATCGACCCGTTTTGCATCGTTCTCGAAGCACACGAATCTTGTATTGATCCCGTCTTTGAAACATGAGACAGGAAATTGTCGTATGAAAGGTCGATCCATCAGCTAAGTAATTGCGTTCCTAACGGTTAAAAGTTGAAGGATAGAGAGGGGAACAAGAGAGCGAGGCAGCTCGAGGTGGACTAGACATTTAGGAGGGCAGTCAGGTCGTAAACGAGAGTTGCGATGGCGAAGAGAGGAATGAAAAGGGCAGTGTCGCTTCATGAGGGTTGTAACGCCAGTGACCTACCGCCCTGAGCATCTTCAAGTGCTGAGCTCAACAAGGTGAGTCAACTCCAAAACAAAAATCTAACGGCATGTTAATGGAATTTGTCTTCTCAGAAACAGCTATAACGATTTTGATTACAGTTTTTGATAGACAGCTCCTAATGACAAGAAAATACCATAAAATTCTCATCCGCGGGAAAATGAAGAAAGCAGCACAATAATAAAAGCGCTCAAATGTACTAGAATCTATAGAAAAGTTAACTAGTCCATTCAAATATCTTTAGAATGAGCGTTACCAAACGCTATATAGAAGCTACTCCAGAAATGCCTAAATTTAAACCCCCACCGTTCCACCTGCAGCCATTTCTCACAATTTATACCAGATTATTCCAAAACGGTGAATGCGATCCATCTAATAAAAATTACGTAGACAGTCTGTTGAATCGTCTGGGAACTTATTGCTCAATAATGGTCGTGGTGCAAGTAGGAGCAGCACAGCCAATCCCAGAACTATAAGCGCCCCCCGCAGTCCCGTTGTTGTAAACAGAATGAAAAGCAGATTTGATGAGTTGATAGAGTCAAGAGGGTCATTGAATACACGTGAGGCCAAGGAAAGTTCTGCGATGCGTCTCACCAGATATTCAGTCCACACGGAAAACTACTTCTCCCACCCAGGTGGGGGACCTAAAAAGGGCATTTGCCCGTATCAGCTATGACGTGACCGATTTGGAAACTCCGAAGGAAGAGAGATAGGAAAAATAAGATAAACTGAGTCAACGGCCGTCGTCCAAGTTGTCGCGTTCAACAATTGCGGACTAATGGATTCAGAATTAGAGGAAACTCATTAGTCGAACGAACGAGACAAGGGCGACGAGCAGTTTGGAAGGCAGAACGCGCGTTAACGACAGTCCGTCCAGCGCGTCCTGAACTCCTCAGCGCCACAGCGCCACGACGAAATTGCGGGTTTCCCAGTTGAACGTAAGTTTTCAAATTTTCGAACAAAACGGGGCAGCCCCAGCTAATGACTAGTCGGTCTTTCCACGTAATGCCGAAGTGATGAGCTCGGGGGACTTCACTTTCAGGCGATCTAGTTAACCGCTAATGCTCTTGAACACGCCACAAAATATATCTCAAAAAGCCCCTGCTAATTATTACGCGACGGTTTATTATCCTCTTGTGCAGGATCGTTATCCAGCTCGACACCAGTCTCGCATCTCTGAGATCCCGTCCCGTTCGATTCAGAATACAAAAATATTAGTAAACGATACGAAACATGACGTGACAACGAAAATTGACATTTTCTAGGCGATGCTAGGCAATTGGCAAGAAGCGTGGATTCCAACTGGCAGGCGATTGTTCGCTGAGATGGGAGGCAGAGCGGAAAATGAGCGCAGGCTAGGGTGAAGCGGTCAAAGTTTGATGGGGGGTTGTACAGAAAAATTTCCCGACCAAAAACGTAGATATGTTATTCCAAATGAATAAAGTTAACGAGCAGCACACGAGTAGAAAGAAAGCGTTGGAGTTGACAGGAAAATTCAATTATAAAACGCTCGCGTTTCACGTGAACTCATGTCCGGGGACTTGAAGTAACAACGCGACCTCGTAAACACGATCGAAGAGCAACAACACACCACATCAAACGTTATTTACGGGAAACGACACTTTTGCAATCACAAATAATGCTGATTCACCCCCAATTTTCACTGGTGGTGCATTTCACGACCATTTTCGGGGGAAAATTGGAGCATTGACACGGCTAGCACCATGACACGCTGAACTCAGGTCAGTGCATCTCAAGATTTGCACAAAGAAACATTATTCACGACTGAATCATTCATAAAGTTCACATTGGCAATCAAGAAAGGACCCACGCGGTTTCTGGGTTTCATCGATGTTATCTCACACGCCCTTCCCGACGATGTACACTTTCTGCTTTCATTTTTGGAGGCTTCAGAGTGCCTGACGCCCTATTGGGGGCATGGCGCCTTACCAATGAGCTACCCTCGAATTTTGGAAAATGTTTCACGACGTATCTCAGTAGATCAATGTCTCGTAACTATACTTTCGACAATCTAACCATTTTCCGTGTGAATTCGTTCGGCAATTCCCCATTTTCCGATGTATCTGGCGGTATATCTGCTGGGAATATTTCTTGGGAGCTAGAAGACACTGCGCCTAGTTGATCAGTCAGTTATGCGTTTATTGTGACAATTTAAAAAACGAAAGAAACACGATTTGTCGTGCGTATTCGTTTGATTTCCGTTCAATGGACTGCAAAGGCAACATGAATACCAATTAATACACAGATATCGACACCCCATGAGTTGAAAACCGTCACAGCCGTTTTCCCCCCAAAAAAGAGACAACCCCGTCATTTCACTTCACAGACCTGTCCCCGCTTTTTGGTAAAATTTGCCGCCTATCTAGGTTCCATTGTATAGGTAACTTATTGCGCTAAGCTCTCCTAAACTCCTATTTTTGGGAACGGAATTCACGTGAGCGGAATTTATAAGGGAAAGCTGCGCTGATGTACATTTTCATCGAATTTGCTGTATAATTTATTGCGTTTCTCCCGTTATTTTCCTGCAGACGAAATTTTTATAGCGCGCTTATGCCATTTGGAACTGTCTATACAATGAATCTAATCAAAATAGCTATCGCCGGTTTTGAGGAAATAAATATTTGGCGTTTTGTTCACTATGATAACTATAAGTAGTTTTGAACCGATTGTGGTCATGTCGTGTCGACCTGCAGGTTGCATATCAAATTTTATATTATTATTTTATTTTTTTGGTCCAATTCCGTTCAAAGACATATGCATTCAGATAGATAGACGAGAGAAATTATCTTTTCCACTAAGTTTAATAAAACGCAGACCGGTTTCGGTGGTTAAGCTATCCTGAGTATAATTATCAATCTGAATGGAACAACTTACGGTTTTCCTATTTGAAAATGACTTTCCATAACTTCTCCGTGAGCGATCTAAATTGTATAAAAACTCAGAGAATTTTCTTAAATGGCGTTTTTCGGGCTCAGGAGCCCTTGAAACGTTATGGTCTGAAGAAAACATTACGTATCTTTCTTTTGTGGGGTAAGGAATGTGAAAAGAACCACCTCAGTCGGTGAAGCCGTCCTCCCGCAAATCGAACTTAAGGCACGAACCACTGGTCGACACGTTCGATTCAATAGGCCTTAAAACGTAGGTATCTGAACTTCTTTTTTAGACTATTACTTTCCTTACACTTTGGATACTGGAAAGTGAAAAATTTAGCCAGCTCGACGGTTTTTCTCTGAAGTTTTCTGTTAGGGTGTTACGGTTGGAACTTGAACGGTCAGGATAGGCGAAAGAGTACTGAAAGGCACAACACTAACGGGAATGGAGTGGATAAAGATCCTGAAATACGTAGAGGGAACGGGAAGATTCTAGCACTCATTCGAAGTAGCCAAAGCCGATTCCCAAAGCCTGGGGAGATGAAAAATGGGCTTCGACTGGCCATAAATTTGGTAATTGTTCCCTCAGCTTTGGCTGATTCCCTGTTATCTTCTTCTCTCTGATGGTAATCACAGGTAGTTGTCCGCTTATACTACTCCATGTAAGGCGAGTGTGGTAGCTGAGTGCGTTGGGGCGTGAGGCTGTCCATCCAAGACACGGATAGGACCTGCGGACTACCGTTTGTTCCCTGAGCAGGTGTCTCCCATCCTCCAAACCCACGGGGGTGAGGCAATGGGTGCCACCGCCCAGGGTATGCCCCCCACTGAGCCCACGTAGGGGAAATGGGCCCAATTTGTGGTCACGGCAACTGCCACTGTACCCGCAGCTGCAGCTGCCTCCCTGCAATCATCATCAACCGCTCCACGTGATAAGCTCAAGGGAGGTTGGGGAAATAGAACAAGAGTAACAGATGAATCCGGCATAGTGGGTAACAAAGACGGATCTAAGGATCAAAGACGAGGGAATGTCACGTTAGGCATGGTAATGCCATCACTAGAGTGGAAAGAATCCATCATAAGAGGAGGTCATACAACTGTCTTCTAGAGTGAGCTCACACTGGAAACAAAACAATAATAGTATTTACAGACAATCAAGCAGTAATAAAGACATCCAATCCAATAGTTAGGAGTCTCTAACCTTGAATAAAGGACAGAAACTGACCTTGACACTTGAATGGATATTGGTACACAAAGGATTCAGTGGGAATGAGAAAGCAGACAGCCTCACCAAAGTTGGATCAGCATCATCATCAGTCTGTTGAGAAAAACCTAAGCAAACTTATGGAATATACAGTGAGTGATGACATTAACAATAGTGAGAGTCTCAACTTCTCCAAGACCACATCTACGAGGGCAAAATACTGAATGGGCTGTAAAACGAATAAAACCCAAATGAGAAGACTGACACCAACCATTATACAGTGAGGAAAACTCTAAACAGAATCAATCCACACACAATGCTCTTGTGGTGAAATAGACGAACAGAAGAGCAATGTTTATGCCAATGTTCACTATGGTTCAGAACGATACTAGTATGACTGGGTAAATCGTGGATCTGAATGATATATAAAACAAAGAATGGAAGGCCGATCTTCAAATATTAAAGTGAACGTACCTGTTTGGCGAGTCCATCTTCTCTGGCTGGTAGAATGCTGTGAGTGAGAGCTTTCGATGTAAAGACAACATCAACTGGCTGTTGAACTCAGTACCGTCCACTGTTGATGTCTTTACATCTAAAGCACTCGCTCAGAGCACTCTACCAGCCAGAGAAGACGGACTCACAACACAGGTACGTTCACTTTAATGGTCCTCAAATACGTACAGGAGGCTGGAAGATTCACGTGTTCGTTTTAGAAGTCAATGCCGTAACTTCGGGCATGAGATGAGAAAAAGGCCTAAATTGGCCACAATTTTGGTCACTCTTCCCTCGGCTTCGAGTGGTTGCCTGTTGGCGTATCCCTACCCTACGTAACAGGGCTGCAAGGCTTTTGCAGACAGGGAACATCTCCACCAGGGTTATGGTAAGCCTCCAAAGAACAACTAGACAGTTCAAACTGGAAGAGGCCGTGGTCCTTGGTACCGACGTTATGTCAGAGCGAAAGAACTTTCGGCTGCCATTCAGCGTAAGCGAACTCACAGGAACGATGGGAGCAGGAGAATTCCGGACTGAGGTGGGCGCCCTGCGGTGGTACACCGATGGTTCAGTCATGGGAGGCAGAGCTGGACTGGGCATTGTTGGGCCCAACTACAGTCTGGCTAAGCCGCTGGGAGAGTACGCCACGATTTTACAAGCTGAAATGCTAGCTATAAAGATCTGCGCGGAAGAGATCCTGTCTAAAGGACTCAAGGGCAAGCAGATCTACATATTCTCGGACAGCCAGGCCACATTAAAGGCCATCGCAGCCTATAGTTTTAGGTCCAGGCTGGCATGGGAATGCCTTCATGCACTCAAGCAGCTCGGCGCCCACAATAAGCTTTCCCTCATCTGGGTGCCGGCTCACAAGGGGCATGAGGGCAATGAAAAGGCTGACCACCTTGCAAAGAAGGGCACAAAAGCCCTACCCATTGGGCCTGAACCTCACGTAGGTATGACCAAAAGTCACCTGAACCGTTTGGTGGCTCAATGGGAGACACAGGAAAATAGCACCCATTGGCATCGCCAGCCACGACTTAGACAATCAAAAAGGCTTGTTACGCCTGCTGGTCAAAGGGCAAAGGCGATGCTGACACTCTCCAGGAGGGATCTGAGGGTCTTGATTAGCTTCCTCATCGGACACTGCCCACTCAGGTATCACCTCAACAAAATGGGCATCTGAGAGGCGGTGGAATGCAGACTCTGTGGTGAGGAGGACGAGACGGCGGAGCACATCCTATGTGAGTGCCCTGCCTTAGCAGTCAAACGCTTTGGATATTTTGCCCAGGGGATTATTGAGCCCCATATCATAGCGGAAGCTGCGGTTGAAGGACATACTCGGCTTCATAAAGGGGGCGGGTATGTACGACGCCTTTTACTAAGGAAGGGCTAGAGTCACAATAGGCCCACACGTGGCCGCAGTGACCAAGGGACTTGTCCCACACGCCCTCGGAAAAGAAAAAAAAACAACAAAAAAAACAGGGCTGCAACAAGAGGTTGTTTAGCACTGATGGTGGTAGGGACGTATTGCAGACATTACATTGCATTTACCAGCCCCCTTGTAACCCTGTGTGGATGGGTGGGGTGGGGGGTCGGGAGAATGAATGAACTCTTTATTAATATATCTGGCGAGATTTGGTCCTAGGAGGAAATGAGGTTTCTCAAGGACCCACCTGCGGCTGCAGTGAGGGACGCTTTGGGTTGGGGTTGCCATACGATTCAAAAACATCTCTAGTGTCACACAACTTTCTACCACCTATAAATGAGCTACGCAAACGGGTGTTGTATCGATGACCAACGAATTTTTATAGAAACATTTACGGGGAACCAAAATATCGTTACTAGTTAACTGAAAGTACCCCGTTAGTTTCATCAGGAGAAAATTCCAACTTAAATCTTTTTCCACAGTCGATTACAGTAATTGCTGCTGGGAACAAAATGTGGATATAGGTTTCTGGAAGACGCTCAGTCAGTTAAGCATTTGCCAAGGGAAATCAAACAAACGATTTTTGGCTCATTTTGATTATCTCCCTGTCAGAGGAACATTTAAGGAGAACAATATTGAAGATCCACCAGAAGAGAGTCCGAGCAAGGAGAATTTGAGTGTAGTGGGAACTGGAGAGCATCAAGAAGACGGGGAGACCGCTCTACAGCATGCGGTTCTCGTTCTCCACCACGCTCATTTCTTTAACTCCCGGCAGAAGGTAGAGAACGGTCTTTCAATAGCGTAGTTCCCCGTGCTCCATCTGCTGCACGGCCGAAACCACTGAATTTCACGCGTCAATGCTAGATTTCCATACCAAAGCAAGGGTAACGCGTGATTGTTGTAACAGAGGAGAGTGCAGGTGCTCTTGAGTTAGGCAACAAATATTATCATAAAATCTCAATCCTAATCAGGGGATTTAATTCTACAATGAGTGCCGAAACCACCAACAGCATTCGAAGGTTTTATTTTGAGATGTTCGATGGGCACGGTTGAATCGTTCTGCGCAAATACCTTCCGGCTCAGAGGCCCCTGGAGGGGTTCTAAATATTAGCTTCTTGATTTATTCCACAGCTGCACGTTATGCGGCAACTGGCGAGTCATGAAAGCGAATATGATGTAACTGACGTCAACATCTTCCTTCACCTCGAATTCCCATCACGCCCCATTGTAGTTCATTTTCACGGACGAGAATGTGAATCGAAGGTTTGTCGAAAAGCCGAGCTCGTTAAATTCAACAATTGCGATCAATCAATCGTGTTTGAAGACGAGCAGAGTGTTGAAAATTAGTTTACCGAGACGCGCGTAAACGATATTTTACGTTCAAGATGAGAATGGTGGGATAATAGTTTGAAATAATCACGGAACAACGTAATTTTCTCCCCTTCAACTGAATTTATCCAGGAGCTCGACAAGACGCTGAAGGAACAGCAAAGTTTCGACGAGGAGTTTCGTTTGGTGCAAAAGTCTACGAAGAGAGAGCTATTGACATGACTCGAAAATCAACTGGTTAGTACACTTCTACCAAATACTTAGTACATCAGACTATCAATAGTTCTCTTCTCGTAAAAACCCTCAGCGAATCAAAGTGAAAGTTCACAAAAACTTCTTTTCTTTTGACACATCTCAGTCCGAAAACCGACAATTTATGAACGAGATTGAGAGAGGTGGCAGCACACCTATTCAATCTGATCTTCAGCCTGCAGGTACACGTGGGACGAAGAAATAAAGTTATACGAGCCGAATCGGCATAAAACTACCTGGTGCGACGCATCACATTACTTTCCATAGCCCCACGTAAATTCAGCGACTTTTACCGCCCTGCCAACTGATGCAACGTATTTTTCACTCAGTGAATAAGAACCTGTTAGAAGTTAGCTCAATGTTGTACAGCGAAAAACTGGCAATACTACGCGTTTCGGAATTTATCGCGTCGCTCACATTTATGTCATGACCATTACCCAGTGAGCAGAGTAGAGCTAATTTATGGGTATGTCAACGTGATTTTTTGTGTGGAAAAATTGGAGTTTATTGACTATAATTATAGGGTAAACAATGTAAAAATATTCCACGCGCATTCAGCGATTTCCATGGCTCTAGTAGAATCTAATCCAATTGAATTTGAACTTGTTAAAGCGTAACTTGCGTGGAAGCTGGTAGCTCTTGAAGTCCAGGAATTTATGAGGGGTCCCTACTTATTTAAAGACTATTATTAATCTATCACTGCACGGGGGATTCATGAGACTGTTAACATGCTTTTTTTTTGAAAAGTAACGAGGTACCGGGTACGAGTAATTATCGGGTAAGAACCGAGAAATGGTAGTAAATGAATGAGTGGATGAATTCTGGAATTGCCTGGGTTGCTCGCGATCATCATGGAAGCTTATTAAAATCTCATCGTATAGGAAGAACTAGTGTTAGTTTCCCATCGTATAGTTTCTGAGTGTGCTAGTATATTGGCGGGATTTATAAGCAAAAAACTGCGCTAAAATCGACATCTTAGACATCTTTCTACGACATTTTAGATAATTTACTATGCTGCAGTCGCCAGTTTGCACGAAACGTTGACTTCCGCTGTAGTTCCCGCGTTATACTGCGTTTCGTTAATTTTTTTAACCATTTTTTGCCCATAACAACCATGCGCTTCGTCCGATCGGATTGCCGAGATGGCGGGCACAACTAGATACCAAATCGGATTTTTGTGCGAAAGAACGAATTTTTTAGACCACGTTAAAGGCACAAAACGGCCCGGACGGCGGACGGACATTGCAAATTTGGAATCTCCATGTCTTGAAACGTAAAGTATCAAATTTTGAGGGGGGGTTGTAAAAAATTTTTCGTGACCGAAAACGTAGGGTTATTATTCAGAATGAATAATAAACCAAACTCGTTAGAGCCGTCGTGTGAAAAAACATTTGCTGTTTTGATCACTATAACTACAGTTAGTTTTAGGCCGAGTTTGCTCATAGTATTGTTTGGGTGGCCAAATATGAAATGTTAGCCGATTCGTTTCCACCATTTTCTCTCAATCGCGTTTGCAGACACACGCTGGCCGTTTTCTCAGAAGATATTTTCGGACTCAGGATCCCTTGAAACGTAAAGATCTAAGGAAAACTCAAATTTTTTCTTCTCGGTCCATTACATAACTTCGGGCTAAGAAAAGTAAAAAGTTAGTCGCAACGAGAATAGTTTGAATTTTGGTACTTATCGAGTTGCTCCTAGTTATCTTACGACCATCGTTTAACGTTATACTACCAGAAAGATTTTTGTGAGAGTGCTACGTTCATACGAACCGGATTTAACAGTAATGAAATAGTTCTTTGTCGAAACTGTTGATAATTTACTGTAGTACTCTGGCGGATGACAATGGTGTAGTACCATCATTAAGCTTTGATTGTTCGAAGTGCTTGAAGAGATCCGGATAACGTCGCGTCAAATCGACTTTATTCTTCCAGCTGGTATTTTTCAACCCTTTGCGTCGGTCGCAGACAATTTTCATAGAAAATGAAGTGCAACTTCATAAGCATAATTCGGATACTCGAAACACTGTTACGTTAAAATTTGTTTTACAGCACTTGTAAAGAACTTAACTTTACCTTTTACTTCCTTTGGTCTACGAAGGAAAGGAAACTTATTTTATCAGCCGAAAAAAACTTCTGAGTTCCCTGCAGGTCTAAGTTTCATACCCTACTGAGTTCAAAAAACACTATTTGAGAAAACGACCTGTGTGCCGGTGTGTGAGAGAAAACGGCTGAACCAAATCAGCTACAAACTTGATAGCTAGCCCGTAGGTCACCACTAACTTTTTTTCTTTCAAAAACGGCTACAAAGATTTTAATTAAACAGCCCGTATAGATAGCTTCCGAAGCCACGACGATTCCATAACATTTTCATCCATGGAAAAACAAAGACAGCAGCACACTAAATTACCAAACATTTCGACGTTAATCGATTTTAGCGCAGTTTATTCATTATAAACTTCGCTCAAATGTTACTAGAATCTTCAACAAAATTCAGGTGGGTCTTCAATGACGCTCATAGGATATACAGGGGCGCTAGGTACGCCAGAAATTCCGGAATTTCAAATACCGCCATTTTACTTATTACCATTTCTAAAAGTTTTTAACCGATAACTCTGGAAAAGTGAATACTACCCTTCTCAAAAAATGCGTCTATGGCCTCTTCAATTTTTGGGTACCAAGTGCTCGATAAAGATGAAAACATGCGTGCAAGGAGATCAATAAATTTCGAAACTGTAAGCGCTGCCGCTGAAGTTCAAAAGAACTGAGCGGAAAATTTGTGGAAAAAACAATGCTAGTGCGAATTCACTTAGTAGAGCTAAGAAAAGTTGTGTGATGGCACCAGGTTGAAGTTTCTTGGCTCTTGAATAAGAAATCTCTCAACATATCCGTAGGTAACTTTTTTACCAGGAGGACGGCAGAGCTAATTGAGCTCTTTTTCTTCGTCATTATTGAGGTTGTAGGCCATCAACGCCAAAGGGGAAGGGACCAAAATGTATCAAAAATGAGAATTTTTCAAAAACGGTAATAACGGTTTTGATTAACCTTTCAATATGTCTTCTACCAATCCATACCTGACTTTCGTTCTACAGGAATGATTCTGTGATGACTAAAATGTACCGAAAACCATATTTATTAACGTTTTCGAAATTTTCACTGCATAATTGTGTTGGTCACTCGGACAACTCAACTTGTATTTGACTCAACTAAAACGAGTTGTTCTCTCCAATAACTAGGAAAACGGCGACATTGACCTCGTGCAATTAGTAGAATTGGGTCAACGTCGATTATTGGTCACAATTTCTTCTAACCTTCTCGCTGTCGTGTTTTGTTCCCCTCCACTTCACTACATTTCCAACTCGAAGGTTGTGAAATTAACATTTACGACTAAGAGGAGGGTTTGGAGAGCTTCATTTACTGAAACCAAGCGTTGGAGTATCACAAGAGACGTGTTGAGGACGGACACGTTTCAGTTTGTGAGAGCTTTCCAGACAACCAACGACAACAGCTGCAAGTGCACTGAAGGGCGTAGAGCTACCTTTTAAATGTCGGCATATTCTTGTGTTTCGTTGAACCTGAACGCTCATCCTGCTATGAAGTGTCGTCACAGCGAATAATTCCATTAACCTCTGCGGTGGGTGTTCACTTCACATTCCGCCTCACTTTGTGCCACTTGTGCAAACTTACGTCATTGGGGTAATACCAGAATGGAGTCCAAGCAATGGCGCCATACATCTCTTACCATCACCGAAACTAACCTAATTTACGAAGAGGAAAATTATAGTGTGTGTATTTTGGGGCGAAAAAGCGGTTTCCTTGGTGGATTGCACATCTTAACCCGACCACCCGGGGCTAACATCAATATTGACTCGTACGGCCAGACCATAAAAAAATTGGAAAGTCTCATGTGGGGTGAGAAGTCCTCCTGACGAGCGAACCAGCCCCTGAATGTACACGAAACGCTGCTAGCAATAGATGGAGAAGCCTCATGGCATTTAACATCTAGTGCGACGTACACACAACTCTCCTAAGCCAACCTGTAACATTCTCTCTCTCTCTCTAGTAACTAATTCGACCAATCGTCACTTTATAAGAACGTGGTGAAACATGACAGTTTTACATGGGTAGTACTTAAGGTTCCAGAATTCATTGGGTTTCTTCTTACAAGTACAGTAACTGAATGATTGTATCCACGGGGCATTGTATTTATTTTATATATTAGCCGTTTATAACAACTGCACTACCTCCTTTGCCAGTTCGGCTTCACAATTCAGAGCTACTTCCCCCTTCAAGCAATGCACATTTTATTTTGCGAATTTTCGACTCCTTTCAGTTCACATACATCCCCCAAATATGGTGGAGGGGGCAAATGATTACTCCTCACAGATTGACGAAGAAAGGGGTGACCCGCACCCACTCGTGCTCGTTCTTCGTAATCACGCAGAGCTCGTGGATACTGCAAATGTACGATGTATTAAACGGCATTAACGTCAATTGAGACGAAAACAGGTCTCAAGGGAAGCGTAGCTTCCAAGGAAGAATCCCGAGTGGCAGGCGGATAATTGCGAAATGTCACTCGTTCGAGCACTCAGTCTGAAGAGAAGAACTGCCGCCAACATGCCAGAGATTGAACTTGAGTTGAATGCACAGCCAACAAAACGTCAGCCTACTAGTGTTTTATGTAAACAGTTCAAAAATCAACGACTAGATAAAATTCAAGGCTGAAAGATAACCGAAGGCGACTGAAATGAACAAATAATGGGACGACTCGTGCGAAATAAGTGTCACGACAACGCTCTTAGACGACTATTCGGTTTCTAACGTAAGTCCAAGCGTCTAGCTGCCCGTTACAACCGATAATATAAGTAATTCACGTTTCTGCCACGAACCCGAAGAGTTGAGTTGATTTGAAGCCCAAGTGAAACACGTTATGTTCTGCGACAGACACAATTCAAAACAGATCAGGTCAGCGTTTCGTTATACTTTCGTAGCATAAAATACGAACATATGCGTGTTGGTCTTCTATTCAATGCGCGTGATAACAGTCAACTTTGTTTTTCTAAATTCATTTTATTTTAACGAATTTTGCATAAAAAGTTAAACTTTTGCAATTGTGTCTCAAAAATACGTGGTACCACGCACAACTTGCGTTAAGCCCCACGTACATTCAGCTATTTTCAACGCTCTAGCAATTTAATTTAATACGCTTTTCATACAGTTTACGTGAGCCTGTTAAACTTGACGTTCTAAAGCGAGACACTCGAATTTATCGCCATGTCCCTATTCATGTCACGACATTGGTCGAGTGGCCAGCAATATAATTATATAATATATTATAAATGTAATAGCGTATAATTAACTGGGACTGTCAACGTTATTTTTGTTGTTGTGAATGTTCGTTTCATTGTTCTGGAGTTAAAGGTACATGCTGAGAACAAGTAGGTCATAGAAGGCCAAAGTTTTGTATAATACTTATGTCCACCAACAAGCTTGTAAAGTTACGACAGAAGTGAGTCAGGGAGAGAGTTAGTTGGCTCAAAATAAGTCCTTTCGATTCATTGTGCTAAATGCTGGTTAAGTGGGTATGTTAAAAAATGTTAAGTGGGGCGTATACATGACAAATTTCATGACACGTACGAGTTTGAACTCCGCTGGATATTGTGCGACCTCGAAGCGTTTTTTGTACGCTCCTCAAAAATGTTTGTTTACCCCCAAGACGGTGTTTAAAAATTGATATAATCTTAGGTAATTTTCACAGAAAATGAAGCTAGCGCAATAGTGTCAAAAAAGTTGAAGGACGAATTTACGAAAACGTTTCGCACCAAAATCCGTTTCATGGAATTTCCAAACGCATTCTAATTGTTATCGATTTAGGAGGTAATCAGTCGTGGGATTGTTGACAAGAAAACAGCAAGTGAAGAAGTGAAGAGTGAAAAAGATGCTCCCCCTATTACGAGCTGAACTCCATGATGACGTCTCCCCTGAATGTTAACTGACAGTGTCAGACGGTACATAACAAGGAAGGTGGGTATGCTCATTCAAATTCCATGACACATGAGTTTTTCCCAACATCCGAGAAGGTTTTATTGGAAAAAGGGTTGAGATATACCGCGCTTATTTCGTCTCAATGATTTTCCAGTCCGCAGTCTTATGCTTCCAGAATGGAGGAATCAAGAAACCCTACTGTACTGTAGGTGTTTGAATAGTGAGCAACGGTTGTTGGATGAGCGGTCAAACCTGTCAGCTCTGGCTACTTCTAAATGAGCTTTCAACTGTTATTCAAATGCGCGAAAAAATGTTATGGTGAAGAATATGGTCATAGTTCAGTTCCCCCTTTGACACCACCACAGTAAATATATTGATTTGGATATAAAGTTTGAACCCAAGGGCAAGGTGTGGGGTTCCCAAGGGTCATAATTCCACATGCTCATAAACAGTAACAGCCTCTGCCCATGCACACATGATACACACATCTGTTACGTTGTGGTGGGCAAACTACTGGCTTCATGACATCAACTGCCAGTACCTGCACCCTGCACATTGAGCAGAACAGTGTCAGGGGGTTGGGGAGGTATTAGTGGGACGATTGAAAGAGAGTGTGACGAAATCATGAATTCTATAACTGATGGTAAAGGCCAAGGGAACTACACCTGAGCGGTAAAAGTGTGTCAAACAGTTCCTCGCACTGTGGCGGCAGATTGGAGCACAACTTGAGATTGTTTGGGCAATAGTGGGCAAAGTACACGGATGCACATAGAGGTTATGACTGAAGGTGCAGGGTGTAGTGGACAGGGCAAGAACATAGATCACAAAGGCTAGGCTGCGACGGTTGAACATCAATAGGTAGGTCGCACGATGCACTGCATAGAGCTCAGGGCACTTGAGGTAGGACACACGATTGCATTTTAACGAAGGCTTGAGCTCAATGGTCAAGCTCACAATGGGTAGATCACAATGCCTTTATGTTATCCACAATTATTGAGGAGACGAGCAACTGTATTTAACGAAGTACTAGCGAAATGTCCAGTGCACAAGTTTCCTTCCAGAAAACGTCGAGAGAGTTGAATTTCGGCAATGGTAGGATTTAGAGACAGTCTGACAGTTTGGTGTCAGCAGCTCCTTACAGCAAAACTTCAATGCAATGAATTTAATCATGTAACTTCATGACCTTGAGATTTCAAATAATAAATTCGCATCTAAACTGAAACTACAAGTTGACGTCGGCGACTGATTTTGGTTAGAAAGACGTGCAAGAGGACGCAAAAAACAAAACGGAAACGAAAGCAGGAACCTCACGTATCGACGAAAATAATGAGTGTTGTGGGATTAGTAAGAGCACTTGAAACTACTTACTCAAGAGCATTTCTCTAATCTCCTAAAGTAAATAAATCAGTTATTTAATACGTCAATGTTTCAATAGTTAGTCAATGAATCGGCTCATAGAATCTGTGAACCAGCTACAACTAAACATGCTTGTCTCGGCTCATTTTGACTGCACCCTCCGAACCCCTCAGTTTATTCAGTTCGGCAACTACTATAATTGATTATGATTTTGAAACCTGTAGTTGCATGGGGAGAACATACTGAGGACGTGACTTGGAAAGAACCCAGAACCACATGGGGCTACAGCACAGGCACACCACAGGAAGAACCCAGTGTACAAACTAAATGGAATTACTCGCAAAAAACGAGAGTATTGGAAAGCAGTCACTCGCTTCCGTACGAAAATAATGGTTCTCCTCGGAAAAGAGTAATAACCTTGACGAGAATGAAGTGTTGCTTGGACAAGGCGCCTCCACTTTGATTTACCAGCACTTCGTACTTTTGATCTTCCAAACTAGGGAACAAGTTTAGAGTTCCTCCAATTTGGCCGTGTTGTTCACTTACCATACCTCAGGAATATACAATTCACGACGGTTTACTTTTCTCAATATTAACCTACCTACCATGTGTAAGAACTACTCTTCATCTGACCTCAGACAAGCAAACACCTCGTGACTGAAAGATAAAAAAGTGTCAACTCACTCGCTACCTCAGGGCCCTGTTAACATAAACAGTCCCGAGTTTCCTTCATTTTGTTCAACATGGAAGATTCGACAGCCCATTCTCCAGGTGGCATTAATTAACGCCTGAACAGCTCTTTCAGACCAATATATGAACCCGATGGATAACCGAGTTTTGGAAAAGGTCCATGCACACAGATACTGGAGCAGGAGTCAAATTTAAGCCAACACAATCCAGGAAACGCGAGAAGTCAAACACGCCGATGAAATATACCAGAAAGGAAGAAGCCGTTGCTCTAAAACTACGAAAAATATGTTGGACTATAGAATGTCGATCAAAAACAAATTAACATCGCATAATGAAGTAATGAAAAAAATTTGGGCTAATGCGGAGCACCGGTTAAAGCAACTGTGAAACGACATAGCAGTTCCAAAACAATATACTGAGATGTTGGTTGGCACACCTCAGTTCACTAGAAACAAACATCCAACTATGGAAGGAGCTGTAAGTCATCGAGAAGCAAGCTGTTGCCCGTCATCAGCAGCTACAGAGTCACATCAACAAAGAAGGTAATTGCCTCCTTAACATGGAACTCGGGCGACTCAAAAGAAGAAAACACCACGAGTTGATTTACTGGAGGAAACCATTGAGCTAGCCAAGCAAGTGCATGAAAGAGCGCTTATAGTTAGAAGGACAGACTAAGTAAAGTATTGTCACATTCGACGAAGAGATAAGGCCACGAATCTGTCGATCTCAACACCCAAAACGATCGTTTCAAATGTACGATTCCGAAACAACGAATGTAACAGCAAAAACCCTGAAAATTATTACACAATGGTTTATTATTCTCATGAACAGCTTGACCTAGTATTAGTGTCCCCCATCCCATTCGATTCAGCATCGAATACTAGTAAACCATACGAAACATGTCCTGGCTACAATGGAACTACGGAAACAAAACATCTGATGATTTTGCTCCGTCGTCTGTCGGGGAAATTGGAACGGGGGCGCTCGAAGCGAACCCGTTCCGAGGCGAAAGGGGAGTTGAGTGGCGGTGTCGTTGGGAGGCGAAAGGGGAGTTGAGCAGCCTGCCCGCGAGGCGAGGATGCCCCGCCACCGGTTGTTTTTTATTCAGACGGGAGGGAGGGAGGGACGCTGTAGTTCCCGCGTTGTACTGCGTTTCGTTAATTTTTTTAACCATTTTTTGCCCATTACAATCACGGGCTTCGTCCGATCGGATTGCCGAGATGGCGGGCACAACTAGATACCAAATCGGATTTTTGTGCAAAAGAACGAATTTTTTAGACCACGTTAAAGGCACAAAACGGCCCGGACGGCGGACGGATATTGCAAAATTGGAATCTCCAAGTCTTGAAACTTAAAGTATCAAATTTTGAGGGGGGGTTGTAAAAAATTTTTCGTGACCGAAAACATAGGGTTATTATTCAGAATGAATAATAAACCAAAACGTACGCCGTCCTTTTCTTCTTTCACCCCAACATTTCTGAGTGGGACCAACACAACTGGGGCTACTACCCTTCTCTTCTGGTTGGCTGGTCGGGTATAGCAATTCAAAAGACAAGATCCGTGAGCAGTTTGAAAGATGAAAGACGTGACAGAGGCAGCGGAGAACTCATTGGAAGGTCTCGAGAACACGCTCAAGGAAAAATTGCTGGAGCAAGGAGGTGGAGCGCACTTTTTCGAGTTTAGTATTGTGTCTACCAGTTCAGGGGTCGAATTGGGTCGCTTGGGAAACTGCGTTCACAAGGTTGGTAAGGGGAACTGAAACGTCGTCAAACTAAACCAGCATGCACCCCACACGAATTACTCTGTGCAGAAGCTCCGCGATTGTTAGGTGAAATGTGGCGAGCACATTACAGAGTCCAAATGACATAACTTTAAATTATTGCCACAGGCCGTTAGGCGTACAATACGCTGACTTCTCTTCGTCCACTGGGTCCATAGAAACTTGCCAATACCCACAGCACAAGTCCATAGAAAGAAACCACTTGCTTCCTGCTAATGAGGCAGTTAGTTCATCACTTTTTTAAGAGAGGATGTGAATATGTTTT
This sequence comes from Pachypeltis micranthus, assembly GCA_020466155.1. NCBI lineage: Eukaryota > Metazoa > Arthropoda > Insecta > Hemiptera > Miridae > Pachypeltis > Pachypeltis micranthus. The sequence continues at coordinate 51,761,702 of CM035769.1, forward strand.
TGTCACATTCAGCTTCCTATAGTCTTCTTTTTGGCTCAAGTACAATTGGACTGGGCCAAGGGCTGGTGGAAAGCTCAATCACACCACTGACGAGATGCCAGAAATCTGCTTCTCCATTTCTTCCTGCCACCATTGTTTCTTGGTGCCCTGAAGATCAACATCTGTCGCAGAGACACAGATCGTGTCATTGTCACCATGAACCGCTCACTGTGAATTGCGTGTTTTGACGCGTGATTGCCCCTCCTCAAATACATGGAACCACAGATCTCACGTCTGACACCAACGTTGCATTCTATGAAGAGATTAGGCCATGAATATGTCGAGCTCAACACCAAGAAATTTTAATTATTGCAACAAACGTAACCACAGCAATGACCATCGACTTCCCTATGAAGGAGCAGCCTCTTCACGCCCTCAACACGATCAGTTTTGGAGCGAATAATTAGAAAATGTGTGAGAAAGAAATTGCTAATAAGTTGTATATCGTTTGACGCACTGAAATTTAAAAATAAGAGGTGAACTATAGCCCTACCACGATGGCAATGTACTTGGCTTGCAAAATTGGTTGTGCAAAAGGAACTACCCAATCACCACCAGTTTCCCTCTTTCACCCATTACGGTATTTTTTTCGCCCCTGTTTTCTGCTTCTCACACTGCCCCTCACTTCTCTACCCCCCATCACAATGAGCCTGGAGCCAATCCACTATTAAAACACCCAGTGTTTTGCTCCTCCCTTCCCTACCATACGAACGAAAACGTCACGGGTCACATTTGAGGGTGACTACGAACAGAACAAAAATATCTGGTGCGACGCAATAGACAACTTTCCTTAGCCCCACATACAAGTACATTCAGCGGTTCACACATTTAGGTACTTCACGTTTTACCAAAGAAACGGTAGCTAATAAAGTTTCAGAATTCATCGAGTCCTTCGAAATTATGCCATGTCAATTATAATTCGTGACATGATTTTTCTTTTGAAATTAACTGATAAAAATTGTAGTAAGTTAACCAACGGTGGTTGCAATTCTGGAAGTTCTAGGGTTGCTTCAATTTTTTGAGGAAAGGTATTGAACTCTCATTAGTTTATTGTCGTATCGTCCTACTTTTTCTATGAATTCTAGTATCATTTGAGCGAAATTTATCAAAGGAAAAAACAGAGCTAAAGTCGACTTCTTTCGAAACTTTTGATAACTTGAGCTGCTCTCACCAGTTTAAAACTAATGTAAATTTCATTGTACTGTTCGCGTTATTCGGAGCTGTCCGTACAACGATATACGGTTCGAACACGAAGAACTAACGTGAATCGGACAGCGGCCCTCCAGCCAATTTCTATCCGTTTTGTGAATTCGTTCGTGTTCTTATGTCTTTTACTTCCTCATCATTCGGTTGTTTGTGTTAACATCAACAATTCGTTAGAAAAAACAAAAAAAAACGTAGTTTGGGACAAAACTTATCAAAAATGTGCGCATCATTGTTTTTGTACATTAAACGCTTTAGTTTCAAAGAAAAATACCAATTTAGGTCTCCAGTGTGTCTTTACGTTGAAATTTCGGGTTGCCCTTCGAGCTTTTCCTAATTTTAACAGCGTAATACCATTGTGAACGCCCTATTAAGCGTTGAAGGAAGTAGCGGATGATCGGTGAAAAAATTAAGACGGTGAGACGAAACGTTAATAACGTTATAAGGGGGAAAATGTGATGCCTCGAGAAACTAGGAAAAAAGTGATGTTGACGAGATAACTCGGACCAACAAACGTGACCAACCTTAATCTTACTAATTAGTAACTGCAGGGTTTCTCCTAGTTCGAGATTCTTTCAAAGCTTAATCTCTTTTGAGGGGAATGAAAAAGCGACGCGTAGTTTGAATACTCGTGTCTAAACAGATCTATTAGAACAGTAAATTCTTAAGAGGACGTTAACATTGCTTGCAGACGACACATTACATCTACGAAGTGGAAAAGAACTGAACCGCGTCAATTCGGCACTAGAAATTGGGAGTAAATAGAGCGGTCGATTACTAGACACTTTAGTGTAAAGATACACGGAGTATAAATCACGGGGGGTTTCAGAATAATGTTAACAATATCTGGTGCGACGCATCGCACACATTGCCTCAGCCCCACGTGCATTCAGTGAGTTATATCACTCTCGCCAGTAAATCGAATTGGTACAATTTAGCTCAAAGTTCTGAATACAAGGAGGTTCTCGAATTTATTGAGTTGCTCCTACTCATTCAAAGGATACTGTTTTGTAATCAGTATTTAGGTGTTTCGTGAGACTGTTAACGTGATTTTTCTGATAAGGTTCTTGACAAGTTAAGAGTATTGATTTTATTGTGTGAATACTGTGAGAAATACTAGTAGGCGAAAATGGGATTTCTTGGGTTGCTCCTAATTATCTTACGAACGTTATTAAATTGTCACTGTATACATGGGTTATCGGACAGTCCTTTGATTTTCATACGAGCAAGATTTACAAGGAAAAACTGCTCCAAGTCAATTTTGTCTTAGTTTTTGGACAATTTATTGGGTTACTCTCGCCATGTCCCCACAAATGAAAAGTTTTCAGTACTGTAACGCCATTTAGAATTGTGCATACAACAAATTTAATAAAAAAATTTATTTCGATCATTATGATAACTATAGTTAGTTTCTGACCGATTCAGCTCAAATCCTTATTGTGGCATCCATTGTTGATATTCCGGCTAGGTATTAAATTTTGAGCCTACTCAGTTCACTTTTTTCGCGCAACATACCATTTTCTCAAATGTATTCGTTTGTTGATGAAATAACATTTTGCCTCGACTTTGTAGGTCCAAGAAAAGTAAATAAAAGTTGTGCAGTTGAATGAAAAAAGAGTGCAAACCAAGACACGAAAAAGGTGCTGGCACGAAATACTGTTTTGAATGGACGCCAAAATTGAAGAACAGGCACGCCGTGCTTTGAAAGCCCAACGACTAATTGACTTACACCTAATTAGACCCACGTCGTGTCTAGGCATAACTGTAAATGACGCGATTAAGTAATAATTAATTTGAACACAAGGGTTTCACGCAAGTTACAATTAATTTTTGCTTGAAACAACAAGGAATAATATTCCGCTAGTACAACGATAATTTACTTACAGAAGGATGACCATCGACGGAGCAAGCGCGTTTTGCAGGAGACCTCTTGTCTTCGGAGCTGTACAAAGACGACGGACGGGAATTGGGTAGCAACTTTATAGAAGAAGCATCACCTCCGGACTGAAAGAAAAAAAAGGGTTTACACTGAAGAAAATCGTAGGTAATCATAGTTTTCGAATTGCACTTGCCATCAAATTTGTATTAATCAATTCTCTTGATTAGCTCTACGTGGGAAAGAGGAAAGTCATGTATCAGGCTGTGTGTACGATGGAGGAAAATCCAATCAGTGGACAGCCAATGTTAATTGTCTATTGATAGTACGACATTGCCCTTTTGAAACTATTTGAATGAATATTAAGTTAGAGCCGTAGGTTTTCACTACTCGGATCAAGGATCGCATCTTTCTTTATTTTAATGCAAAAATTAGGCTAACCACGTAGTATGAGTTCAACAACCCACCTTTCCTCAAACTATTATTTAGTTGAAGGAAATTGTTTTTACACATTTCATCTTAGTTTGCATTGAAAGTCTCTGCACCTCCCTTGTGTATATGCTTGACAAGCTTAATGGGAGCACATAAACTCAAATGTTGCTTTATTGGAATCATACTTTGAAAACAATTGTTAGGAATATTTATACAAACGAGGTCGAAAGCATTGTACAGCCACTGCGAACACTATTCCCTTACAGTAACCAAACTGTCGAGACCACAATCAACACCCAACTTTCTTAATCCTGAATGGCGAACGGAAAAAGCATTTCTTCTACAGGACTTGACTAGTTTTATTTTCTTGTACATCCCCAAAGTCATTGAGGTTTCGCATTAAACTTTTAATGTTGCATGGAAATTACTGTGCGAAGAATCGAATGAAAACAAAAATTAACTGTACTCATTATTCAGGTGGTGCCTACCAGAAGGTGAACATCTTCTTTCCTTTTGAGGACAGGCGTATTGCTTCCGCCAGAGCTGCAACTGCTGACAGCGTCACAAGGGACAGCTGACCACGACTGGAGAGGTATGTTCTTTAAAGGGTTAAATAAAACAAACGCAAAAAATAAATCAATGAGGCAACTAAGAGCAGGTAGGCAACTAAACGAGCAGATGAATAAATAAATGTGGGGTAAACACTATACAGACAATTAAGGTTAGAGGGTTTAGCAAACGAAAGCACGAGAATTAGTGATGAACCGAAAAGGCTGATATGAGGCCAATTTTGCACCGTTTGTTAGGGAGAAATCAATCGACCTGCTGCGCTGTTGTGGTACGTCAGACATTGAAGATGTTGAATGAGCCCGAACCCCTCGGGTTGCACAAAAGCAACCCAGGGAGCCGAAACAGAAGTGTTATCGCTTTGAGCCTTAGCTGTGACTTTGCTAAATTTGGCATATCCATGTCTAAGCCAGATTAGGGGTGTTTGTTACAAGGGCAGCCTGTGTGGGATATCCAGTGGCGTTCAGCGCTTGAAGGTCTAGAATGTTATGTGATTGGTTGCAACCATGTTGTTCACACCCCTCTGAGACCAAAAGTCGCTACTTGAAAAAATCTTATGAGAGCCTGGAAGCACAACTAAGAGAACCGCTGTAGCTCAACTAAAAATCCATATTCAGCCTGCACATCAACATGTGACATCAAACTATGGATCTGGGCAACACTGCTGTAATGGAGTTATAGCGATCAAAACAGTAAATACTTTTTTCCCACAATTGGCTGCAACCATTTTGATTAAATATTTTATGGCTAGTTTATGCAATAATATGATTTTCATTCGTGGGAGAATGACGAGAGCAGCGCCATAAATTATCAAAAATGTCGCCTAAACAGTTTTAGGCGATTTCTTGATGAATCCCGCTTATAAGAAGTTATCACAAGAATCCTGCTGGTAGCCCAATTTGGTTCTATACGATGAAAGTTCAACAATGGCCCTTAGAGAATTAGGAGCGACCTGATAAACTCTGGATTCGAACGACTACCGTTTCATCAACCAACACTTTTCACATGTTCCATAACTCCTGGGCAAACAAGAACCTTCCCATAAAAATCGTGTTGACAGCCCAGTAAATTTCCTACGCGCTGGTTACTCAATAATTAGTTCAAGTTGTGATGTGTTAAATCGTATATATTCTTCGGGTCCATCTTGTCGTCTACTTTGTAGAAGGGGAATGGGTTTGTGGGTCCACTGGCTATCATTGAGAAGCCTAGCTGTGCAAGGGGCATCTACAGGGTCAGAGGCTCAGTGGCAGTCGCAATGAACACTTTCATTCGAATCTTGGAACGTATATCTCTAGGACTACTTTCCCTTCAATTTGGTTCTTAGACCCTTCTGTGTAGCACATGATGTCGGAGTCGTGCACTGCACCCTGCATTATTATCTCTACGTCTTGCAGTTCAATATTTGTTTCATTGAATGTTCGAAATTTTTACCAAATTTTCTTATTGTCCCAAGGCAACTTAGCCTCTATAATCGTGATTCGAAGTACTGTTTGTATGGTCCCTGGTTTGTGTGTTGCCACTCGTCATGTTTGATCAGCCCCCTTGGTCATAACAGAATTCTTTGCCACATCTCACCGGAAGAACATTATTAACAGTCAAGTTCTTGGTGACCCCAATCTATCAAATTAGTGCTTCATACGTTATTCTAGGTCTTAGTACCGCCTAGTATAATAAATTTCTGTTTCAAACCCCATTTTTTAGTTGTTGGAGGGGTATTTTCCTTATGTCAACTAATCTGTTTATTAGTTCCTTCCATCTGTTGTAACTTGTGAGCCCAAAATAAGTTAATGCGGGTAGTTTCCCAATGCCTCATTTGATATTAACTCTGGCAAGCATAACAGAATTCTTTGCCACAACAACAAAGACGATGCTTAACAATATTTTATCTTTTGTCACGCAGATTGACTACGGTGGTCATCCAGATATCACCAGCATGTCCCGTCGCTACAACAGTAAGTTCATACAACCCAAATTTGTCGTCCTTGAAAACATAAAACGAGTCGATCAAAAAAACGAAGAAAACGAACGGATCAATCAGTCATTGATGAATGATGTTTTCAACAACTTTTGTCGAAGGTTAAGAGCTGAACCAATTCAAGTGTTTACGTACATACACTGCGAACCAAACACTTTGAATTCGACTCGACGTTTTGGCCTCATATCAGTTCAGGAAACACGATATTTAGATAACGATGTAAAATGAGTCTAAAAGGGGATATGAATGCAGACTAAAATAACTACTCAGATAAAAATACTACTCTACGTATTTCACATTCTAAATATTCTACGTGAAACTAGTAACAAGTTTCATAACTGAAGAAGAAAGCACATAAAATAGCGCCACAATTAATTAATCTCTGTGCGCAGTGTTGACGGTTTTTAAAGGGCATTTACCTGGAGAAGGACAACTTCAGTTTCTTCAGGGGCTGAGCTATAAAAACTGCTTTGACTCGGAGTTCGGTTGATAATTGTAAAATCTAACAGATGACCTGTAAATAAATGGAATGTGTTGTACATAAGTAAACTGCAGAAAAGAAATATAAACAACGATAAATATACTTATAGATTCGTTGAAACATAATTATTAAAGTGTACTGATAACTTGTGGATGAAAAAGGGCGCATTAGTCTGACTGTGATTTCTAGGATGCCAATCAATCAATAAATCAATAACCATGTGAGGTTGCTCTGATGTTAATCTTGATGAGGTTTTAATGAGATCACTAATGAGCCTAATGTGCCATCGGTTAATAGCAATTTGCGTATTGTAAGCGAAAGCGACAGCAGAGGCGTTGCACAGTCTTCTAACCAGAATAGAGGGTAACGTAATAAAAGACAAAGAAGTGGGCTATTTTCTTAATGTCCAAGGAACATTTGACGATGTGCTTCGCATCCACCCACCAAATAATGAGAGCGAGACCAGTGGAGGGTAAATTAATATGCTGGTGCAACGTAATACCAAGCAGTAGGGAAGTTGAATGCTCACTTGGGAGCAAACTAAAAAAAAAACAACTCATTATTACGAGACGAGGGAGATGCCCCCATCTTTCGATGATTTGTTAAAATAATTAATAATAATGGCTTTTACTGTCAATTCTGTGCTGAAGGTGGACTCATCTTAAATAGCCACAAAACCCTAGAGACTGCAGGCAACTTAGACCTGACACGACACATGAACCATTGAACGTCGGGTGATGGCAGGAAGATGCCATCCCCCTATCCACATCGGTTAAATACCTGGGAGACATACTAGACAAACGATTTAAATGGAAATGCCAAACAGACAGACAATTATAAAAAACGCAAGAAATTCCTTAAACATATTAAAAGTCTGCTCGAGACAAACCAAGGGTTTAAAATCTAAAGTGGTAAAATGAATCAATTAAGTGGTTATAAGACCTAAAACAGTACATGGCGCACTAATACGGTGACCTGGTGCCACCAAGAACAGTGCCCAATTCAAACTTGACAGAATAATAACAATGACTGTCACAGGGGCTTTTCATAGCTCGCTTAATGTTATAATGGCCATAATTATAAGCACGTTGCCCACTAAGTGGGAGGTCAGACAGGAAGCTCTTAGAGAGGGGCACGAAGACTCATAAAGAAAGGAGACTGGTGCCACACAAACTAAGAAGGACAGAGAATAATGACAGACCAATGGATGACAGGAAGAGAATCTATAAATTCCATAAACACCACAATTGACCCTTGGCAAATATGGGACAGGTGGTCAACAGTAGAAGATATTCATACGATTAGGATAGTGTATGCTTCATAGGCAACAGACGAGAGGGAACGCAGGATTGGATTACATTTCCACGCTAAAATGGGCAGAACCTCTCCAGCTAGGCGCAAATACCTAGTATATTCCAACGTGAACACTTCGCAGTGAACCAATGAATTAATGAACTCATATAGAGAAATATTAGGAACACTACCATAGCTATCTACAGCGATATCAATCCATTATATAACACTAGAAAACCCAACTGTCAAAAGACAACGTAAACAACATGAGAATTCAATTGTGCTAAAGTGGGTACCAGAACATAAGGGGTATGCAGGGAATGAGAGAGCGGATGATCTAGTCAAAGCACGGTCCATGAAACACTTCTCCGGGCCAGAGCCGTTCTCATTCATAACACGGCGGCAAATAAGAAGAATCAACAACACGGAAATGTGAAGAAATTGCCAACCATGAAGAATACCAATTCGGCCAAAATTACAGGTGCCACGAAATACAATGAACAATGGACTAACTGGGTGCTGAACCTAAACGTTATTTGGACACTATGCGGAAAGATTCGACATACAATCAATCCCAATATTAACATAGTGTTCATGCGGCGAAACAGAAACAGTCGAACACTTTCTGTTTGGGTGCCCCATTGTGCTTTGGAACCAGAACCCACAAGTTAGGTGAATGAACGCTATAAAGTAGAAGGCTGAGGGAAATGGAATTGAGAAAGTTCCTCAAATACATTGAGGGGACTGGAAGATTCCAGCACCCCTTTGAGTAGCCAAAGCCGACTCCCATAAACCCTGGGGAGTTGGGAAATGGACCTAGATGGGTCAAAACCTCTCTCATCGTTTCCGGGCTTTGGCTGGTTCTCTGTCATCTTCTCTCTGATTGTAATCACAGGTAGCTGGTCGCTAATATTTCCTGACATTGAAATATATAGCGGGACACGAAGGATTTAATGAGAATGAGAAAGCAGACAACCTGGCATTACGATTCCATGGGATAGAACAATACACACCAGTTATCATGATGACTGTTGAGGAAAACATAAGCCAAAACTAGAGGAATAGAGTGAGTGATAAGATTAACAATAGCGGCGGTCTCGAATTCACCAAGACCGCTGGTACCAACAGGCAAAACACTAAATGGGCTCTAAATTCGAATGAAACATGAATAAGAAGGCTGTTAGCTGGGCATCACGCAGTAAGGGAAACACTAAATAGAATCAATTCCACTTTAAGAGCACAATGCTTTTGTGGAGAACGAATAGAAACGGTAGTGCAAGTTTCATATGAATGTTCATTATGGTTCAGAACCGGAATAGAAAGGCTGGGAAGCTGAATAGGGGAACCAAACGATATAAAAAATAAAGAATGCTGGGAAATCAAATACATTGAGGGGATAGGAAGTATTCGGTGCCCGTTTTAGAAGTCAAAGCAGTAACTTTGGGGAGATGAGAAATGGGCCTCAACTGGCCACAATTTGGGTCACCGTCACCTTGGCTTTGGCTGGCTCTCTGTTATCTTCTTTTTACTCCAGGGCTGCAAGAGGAGGACATTCAGCACTTAGATGGAATTGGTGGGGGGTCCCTTGTCACCTTAGGATGGAACCTCGAAATTGATCCACGGGCACAAACCGTTTTGGTTTATTATTCATTCTGAATAATAACCCTATGTTTTCGGTCACGAAAAATTTTTTACAACCCCCCCTCAAAATTTGATACTTTACGTTTCAAGACATGGAGATTCCAAATTTGCAATGTCCGTCCGCCGTCCCCCGTCCCCCGTCCGCCGTCCGGGCCGTTTTGTGCCTTTAACGTGGTCAAAAAATTCGTTCTTTCGCCCAAAAATCCGATTTGGTATCTAGTTGTGCCCGCCATCTCGGCAATCCGATCGGACGAAGCCCGTGGTTGTAATGGGCAAAAAACGGTTAAAAATTAACGAAACGCAGTACAACGCGGGAGCTACAAGCGTTTCGTCGTTTGAATTCCCTCCGCCCCGCCCGTCTCATTAAAAACCAACCGCTCGAGGCGAGCGAGTGCGCCTCCCGCCGCTTCCTCCCAACGACCGGTCTCTCCCCATTCGCCTTACTCTTCCAATTTCCCGACGTTTTCGTTTTAATACGATTCAATTTTTTTAGATTCTTTCGTTTCATTCTCATTATGTTTTTTTCATAGATTTTTGGTTAAATTTTGATATTAGTATTTAGCGTGCATGTTTCATATTAAAATTCAGTTTTTTCTAGATACTTTCGTGTTTTTTTTGTTTATTTTAATATTACAATTCAGTTCTTTTCGACCTTTTTTTGGGTTTCATTATGATATTTTTCGATGCTGAATCGGACAGGATGGATCTCGGAGCATTAATGCTAGGTCAAGCTGATTGTCCGAATAATAAACCGTTGTGTAATAATTTGCAGGGTTTTTTAATTCACTTCCACTCAGCGAATATATTCAGAGTTCATATTTAGAGTCCAATGAAAGCTTGCTGCAAACAACGTTTTTTGTCTTTCTGGAGTAAGTCTTGCCTGGATATGCAGAACAGAAGCGTTATCGTACCATGTAAGGGAGAGAGGACATATCGCTGTACAATAAGTGATGACTTTTGGTTGTAAGGTTAATAGGGGATTTTATTCGAAATTACAGTCTGGAGGAGATTTGCCACCACAAACAGGGACTGAATGGGAGCAAACACGGGCACATGTGACTGCAGAGACACCCCGGGGAACTTTGGGGAGTTCAACACATCTCTGGCAACTGTTCGTTGAATCAGTGAGTTTGATTCGTTACAGCACCATACTAACATCATTAACATGAAGGCAAAGCGGCCAATTGGAATGCCTACGATTCCTCTGTGATGTTGCTGCGTGAGCTTATGTGTGCAGTGGCTCTCTTGTGTATCCATATTTCCTATTATTACTTGTTTAACGAGACAAACCAAGCCCTTCGATTCAGAGGAGGTTTGTCCGGGGCATTAATGCTGACTGGGATCAGTTGAATTCGAGCCGGCTCCCTCGTCGCCGTGTTGCTCGCGTTCGCTCCCACTCAGTTCCCCTGTCTGTGGTGGTAAAACTTCTCCGAATTTAATTCACGAATAAAACTCTCCGTTCCAAATGCATTTGGCTTGATATCGTACTAACTTCCCGACTCTCTTAGTGTGATATCGCTTCAACATTAATCCCCCCCATAACAGTTGAATTGGTTTTGGCCCCTGGGTCAGTACGAGAGACCCAGAGAGAACACGAAAACTTCACAAATATTTACACGTCTCTTAACTCTCTACTGAAAGTTTGAACTATTTTACAATCATAAAATGAAACAACTTGAAACAGAAAATCGAATTGAACATTACCTAGGGATTATCTTCCCTGGAAATTGAACTAAATGACGTAGCTAAAACGAAAGCCTACATTTAATTCTCACACTCACAAGTACTTCACAGTCAATGAAATTTTCATGATAACATGCGTGGTTAAGCGCAAGTTGCGTCAGGCTTGGGTCAGTATGCTCCAATTTTTTACTGCGAGGAGGTTTAAGTACTCGTTGCTTGTGTGGGCCTGAGGATCACAGGGTGACATGGAAGATAGCATATTGTAAAGAGTGCTGCCAAAGCCCACTTTTGACTTATTGTGCTTCATGCAGCACTCAACATAGAGTCAAGGAGATCTACTTCTTTGAAAAGGGCCAGAAGCTCCTTAACTAGACCTGAACAAGATGGGGTAGCCGTCCCAAACAGCTGGGAATGAGTGCAGACAGTGTTTGGCAGTCAGAAATAATGTGAGAAGTCCTCTCCTCAGTATTCCTGCACAGCCACCAAAGGATTGAGGTCGATACAATGGAACCTCATTGAGACTATCAACCCTCCTCAGATCCACACGGTTCAATGCAGAAGCTCACAGCTACTCCCTGATTATGCTCAGCAAACAGGAACGTGCTGCCCCTCCAATTTCGTAGTTTGATTCGCGACTTACTGATTAATAGCCCTCCAAAAGGTTGCTCTCGAAATACGAGTCTTCTACGCCTACAACTTGGGACTCATAAAGATCTTGAAACCCGTGGACCAATCTTCGAGTGACCTTGGTTGTGGGCAGAAAGAACATTGGCCAAGGATTAGTGACAGTCCTCGAGCTCTTTATCCCTAACCCCACGACAAATCAAGGGCATTTGGTTTTATGTTAAATGTGAACAAACGACATTTCTATTTGTCTGCTTTATCACTATGCTCAGATACTTGTTCAACCCACGGGGCGAACTGCACTTCTAATTGAGAGAAAGGGAATATATTGCAAAGGAGAAGTTACATTGGGTATAAATTTAATTTTCGATGTTACAATCAATTCAATTAATTTTTACCTCATTAATAACAACTCAATCAAAAGTTATAATCCAGGAACAAGCACTGCACTTCGACTAAGAAAAATTTAGTCTTCTTGACTACATCTTCATGTGTGTGAGGGTTACTTCTGCTGACTACTTTTGATCCACTGGCACGTAGAAATAATAAGATCATTCTGTTCTGCACGAAGCCAAGAGACGATACTCGCTCTACAGAGTTGCATGCGATAGTAAACTTTACCTATTTTCTTGGACTCCGGGAACCCATCCATCGTCGCATTATTACTAACGCGTTATTCTTGGGAATCGACCATCTTGGTCCTTTTTGGATAACCTCACGTTTACGAGTTCTCCTTTACATGTAACTCAGATTCTCATTTGTGCTTAACAGGGTTCCTTCAAAGGCAGTTGAAGAAAAGAAGCTGCGTCAGCACGCAACTGATGGAATATTGTGCCACCTGACGATAATTAGTAAGTGAAGTATTAATTGGTAAGGTCACTGTAATGGAAGACCACGAAGGTCAAAGAAGTCTAAGTGCCACGAGTCTCAGCTCCTCAGATGACCGTCTCGTCTTAGATACGTAACTTCGAAGTTGAACCGTTGAGAATGATTAACAGCAAATCGTGTGAGGCGATAGTCACTTTCCCGATCTAATAATAATTATTTTGCTGGTTTTGGACAACATATTCCTACAACTAATCGATCAAAGGAGGAAAACAGACAAGAGTACAACCAAACCAACTAATTCACTCGAAAAAAAGTGTTCTAGTAAAAATGATATCTGGTGCGGCGCATCACGCAACATTCCTCAAACCAAAGCACATTCAGCTATTTTCATGGCTTTAGCGCCTACTTCAATTTACTTTTCATATAGTCCATAACAACTTGGTGATCGTAACTTGACGTTCTACGTAGAAACTCGTAGCGCCCTAAGTTCTAGAATTTATTGAGCTGCTGCTACTTATGCTGCGACCATCATTGTAGACCCAACAACATAGGAAATTGCCGGGAATATCACTTAATTTATTTAGGGAAGGTTCTTGCAAAGATTTTTAGAATTATAGAAAAGAAAGTTCAAAAAAAGTTAGTAAAAAAAAACGTTAGTTTGATTAAGAACTCCTCAGTTGCCGCTGACTATCTACTAACCCTTAATACCCTCCTACCCTATAGATAGGTTATTGGAGTACTATCCTGATTTGTTTAGGAGTGCTAGTATCATATGAGCGAGATTTATAAGAAAAAACTATACTTAATTCGGTTTTCATGGAAATGCTGGTTAACTTATTGGGTCGCTCTTGACATTTTCCCACAAAAGAAAATTATGTGGTACTGTCTTGAAGGAGTAAGTACTGTAAGTGGAGGTGTGCATACAAAATATTTAATCGAATTCGTTCGTCGTTTTTGTTGAAAACGTATTTGGTGTTTTGATCACTATGAGAACTATAGATAGTACCACCTATTTAGTACCATGCTGATTTGCAGGCTAAATATAAAATTTGAGTCAACTCAATCAGGGTTTCCCTTATTCGCATTAACAGACACTGTATTGTTATCAAAATTGCCGTTCCTTAACACTCATACAAGAGTTATATCAGTCATAAGTCATGGAGGTTGTGGTTTAGCCCTCACGCAATGTTGCCCACTCGTTACCACTCTGGGGAATCTGCACCATCTGAGAAGAGTTATTAGTCTGGTTTCCCACCTGATCTAAGTGTTCACTCAGGTAGCAAGTTTCAAAGAGACCATCTTAGCACACTGGGAGAAATGGTTACAAGCTTGTTTAGTAGCATTCAAAGCTGGTAGCTTTGGCTGTTCTTGAAACAATTGTGGCCCACTGTCGTAGGAAATACAGAGGAGCAGCACGTGGTTGTGCAGGATGGAGAGTGTTTGTGAGAAAAGAAGTCACCATGTCCCGTAAGAAACGTTCACTAATGTTGGGATAAGTGTCAGGTCCCTTTGATAAGGATTCCAATCTCGCCATTTATCCAGCGTGGCAAGTTTTCGTTCAGAGGGGAGGTCTGCACAGAGTTTGTCAATACTCTCTTTTGATTGACTGGGAGTTTGCTACCCCAGACAATGGAGCAGTAGCCAATCACGCTGAAGTAAATAGCACACACGGATCACTTCCCAACACGTTAGTATCGGACTCAGCAGCCCTTAAAATGTGAAGAACTGGGGAAAAATTGAGAAAATATGTTCAGCTGATTAGATAACTTTCCTTCCTACTCCGTAGGGTGAAGGGTAAGGAAAATAGTGATTGTGCGGAAACAATATCTAGTGCGTAGCGACACACAACTTTCCTCAATCCTAGTAAATTCAACGAGCTGTTAAATCTACATGTGCTGTAGCGATTCAACGCATTTCTATGGAAACAACGCATAACAAAAGTACCTGACAAGTTCGATCGAAATTGTTTTTAAGCTAATCGAAAAAACGATAATTTATTGTAAAAAATTTCACTGTCCAAGCTATCATGGCGTACATCTCCATTCAATAGATACAGATACAGAAATAGTTGTGGAGAACAAAACGTGGGCATAGGTTTCTGGAAAGAACTAGTCGGGTTGATCAAATTCTGTTAAGTTACCCTCGAAATTTCTTAAACGTAAAAAGACGGTTTTCGACACATTTTGGTAATGTCTATTCAATAGACTGTCAACAACGAGGGGGTTTTTGCATTTTTATCAACACCGGCCCTAAGGATTTGGATTAAACTCTCCCTCTTAGGTTAGGTGTAAGAATGGTCAAGTACGACCAAATCTCGCCAGATGTATTGATAAAGCCGTCATTCATTCATTCATTCTCTCTCTCTCTTACCTTCTACTAATCAGTACTCAACTTTTCTTTTCTATAAATATCTCAGTGACAATTCGCTGAATGGATTTACAGGCTTATTAAGCTTTTCTTTCACTTTTCTGATAAACTTATACTGTTCTCTGTGAATGTTGGCTGCTTAATCCAGTTTTCTACCTGATCTAACTATTTAATTGGGAGTCAAAGAAACAGTTGGACTTGTGACCGGGTTGTTTAGCCATAACTTTCTTCACAAATTGGACGAAATAGTTAGAAGGTTGCTTGGAGGCCAGTCACAACTGGAAGGACCTGGCTCGTATAATGTTCCACTTTGACCCATTTCTCCTAATACGTTCTCGAATGTTCGTAAAAATGGGCATCATTGGCAAGGACGTCCATTTGTCTAGTGCTGCTAGTTTATGTTCAGCCGAGAGGTCATCATGGAATTTGCCCCATAGTGGGGGAGCTCCTTTTTCACTCCCCAGTTTTCCGCTATGCACTCAATGGCTAGTCAGTGGGTAACTGACCAGTGATCACTTGGAGTGCTTCAATGGAGACTGTCTTGTGGGCCTAGGCAATCCTCACTCAGACAGTAGGGCAGTGGCCAATCACGCCTCAAGGGCCTTTAAGGGATTGATCTATTGAGTGAAATGCCACCTCTCGCCTCGAATCATGCCTAGGTACCACTGGTTGACAATGCATGTGATTATCATTGTGGACTCTATTTGGCAGACTGACTGCACACGTATCAGTACAATCAGGTGGCCCACATATGTCTCACAGTCAGCCTCTATAAGGCTCCTGAGAAGACCTTCCAAAGGGCTGGTCCAAGGACTAAGCCCTACAGGCACCCTTTCTCAATCACTCTTTGAACAGAGACATGTCACCAATCAATCAGGACAGTCCTGTCGGTGAAATAACTTCTGATGAGCAAGTAGAGATTATGAGGAGTTCCCCAACCTCTAAGCTCATTGAAGAGTGATGACCACTGTAGATTAACGTCCCACGGGTGTCTTTGAAAACTGCCACAACATACTTGTACTTGTCCTCTGCCTGTTGGCAAACATTATAGATGCCATTGGCAATGTCCAGCGAGGACTTTCTTTTAGTACACCCATACTGTCTACCTATGAGCTCACAGTGTAAGACTGCATCACAGATTTCTCATGTTTTGCCTAATATGGAAAGAAATTGGTCAGAGTGATTGGATTCCCCTTGCTTCTGAAGAACTACGATGCGCACTAACTTCCACACAGAGGAAAAGTGCCCATTTATTATTAGTTATTAAATAACTTGACACGACTGCAGGAGATGGTTCGCTCAAACTTCCTCAATATATTGCTTTCAGTCTTATCTGGCCCTGGAACCTTGTCAGGCTTCAAGGTAGCAAGAGACCAGCGATGGTCAGTCATCTGTTATCCACAACAGGCTGAGGTCCAGCTCCCTCTCTGCCCTCTGGCCTTCTGTCTTTATGCCATTGTATCGTGATAGAACACCTTCAAAGGGAAGCCTTCCAGAAAATGTTTGATGCGATAAGACCAGTCTGTGTTTGATTGTACTGCAGTGAGTACTTGCTCTACTTTGGCTTTTCCCACAAATGGGAATTTATGGTATAATTGTCTCATTACGAGCAATCAATATACAAAATTTTATCAAAACCGTTTGCGGTGGATTTTGTTCATACCCCTATTTCGGCGTCCCATGGTAACATGCGGGCTAGATATCAAGTTTGAGATGATTTGGTTCGGTCGTTTTCTCTAAAAATCGTTCACAGACACACATACACACAGAGCGTAGTGCCAAGGAAAGTAAAAAACGAAAAGGACAACGGTGTATTCACATGGAAGTGCCTGAAGCGATGTTTCACGGAACCCCAGTAAATTCCGCTGTATTGCAACGCATTTTCACTATCCATAGCCCTTCGGAATAAAAAAGAAAGTTGTGGAATAAGCTGACAATACTTTTTTTCAAATTCCTTTGGATCGTCAAGGGCATTTCATAAACCTGCGCGAGTGATTATGTTTTACCACTCTCATACTGTGCGTCTCTAAAATGTCACTGGGTGGCATCAAACGATGCCGTTGCACCGCTCAGGTTTTATAAACGCGTGCCTAAATTACGCCTAAAGCCTCCGTCTTCCAAAACGATGGCAAATGATTATGTTTTCTGGGCGAATACAATAAAGTATCCTGAACGTCGACGCGATTCATAATCACGATTCCGCGATAAATGCGCGTTTTGGAAATTAGCGTTAGTGAGGTAACGTGCAGGGGGTGGGGGTGGGGGGCTCGCGACAAAATTTATGCGAGACGCAGTACGAAAAATCGTCCCACGGGTATCGGGTGGCCGAAGTTCGAAATAATTATACGGAAAAGTTCAGTATTCTCCTCTACCGCCACTTTCCCAACGAGTTTGATAACTTCTTGTTTGATTAGCCCCACACCCTCCTACCAATCCTCTCTTCCCCCGAAAGGCGCAGACAGATAAAAATTGGAAAAAAGTTCTAATTTAAATAACAAAAATAAATTATTTTCTGCGGCCCAAAAATATAAGATAATTTTTTGTAACATGCAGGAGACAATTAGATCGTCCATTTCACATACAACTGCGTAGCCCATTACACCGTGGTAAAAGATGTACTAAACGTTAAAACATGTAAATGTTACTTTCTTTTGCCCTCCAGGGTAGGAAGGAAAGTGATGTTATCCGGTGACAATTTGTTTATTAGTTCTCTGCATCTCCTTACGATCTGAGGACTTCTGAACACGTAAAACTAAATTTGAAAAAAAAACCCGATGAGTCTGAGAACGCGGTTGAAAGAAAACGGCGAAACCAAATCGGGTTAAAATTGATATATCCCCTGCGGAGCACCACGGGAGGATTAAATACGGGTACGATACAAATCGGTTCAAACCTAATTATAGTTGGTAGTTGATGATCCAAACACCAATTTTTACTTTCTTTGGCCCTGCGAAGTAGAAAGGAAAGTTACGTAATCGGCTGACAAATTTACTTATACTTGACATAAGACTTATAATGCTTGCCCCAGGGGATCTCAAAGCTCTTCCCTTCCACAAAATTTCTTCAGCCTTTCTTTTTGTGTTTTCGACGGAGTGATAGAAGACTCCCACACTCCTCCAGAGAGTCTCCTCACGTTTCCTCATTCCCATAGGCGTTGAGAAACCTACTAATTCAATGTTACTTCATATTATTCGGGAAACGTTCTACATAAAAACTGATAGCGCTCGAGGTTCTGGACTTTATTATGCCCTCCCCCCCTATACTTATCTCACGCTCTTTCTTGAGTAACTAATGCATAGGAAATTTATGAGACTGGCAAGGCGATAAGGGGTGAGGTGGGGAGAGGTAAGCGTTCACTGTTCCAGACTTATTAAGAAAACTGGGGGGAAAGAAACCACAAAAGCTTCAGTTCTGGGATTTTGCGTGATGCACCTAATTATTTTGTAACCATTATTATACTACCGTTGAGTACTTATTGGGCTACCAACACAATTTCTTTACTTGTGGAGCGAGATATGTAACAAAAAACTGCTCTAAAATCGTTTTCCATCTACATTTTTATTTTTAATAATTTATTATGCTGCTCAAGTCATTTCTGGTCCACAAATTAAACTTACAGGATTACCATGGTCTCGTCATTTCTGGGAACCAGTGGTTTGGAATTTGATCAACATTGCTGCAGGAGTTTTTAAAAATAAAAGTGGTGCTTTGATCTCCACAAAAAATGTAGTCAGTTTTTGATGTCTACATGTCTACTGCATCGACAAAAGCACTCCAGGTGATCACTGGTCAGTTACCGATTGACTTGGCCATGGAGTGCATAGTTGACAAAAAGAGAGTGAAACGGGAGCCTGCTTTGGGCTGAACTTTGTGAGGATCTCACCGAAGAATGAAAACTTGCCGGCATCGACGAATGGACGTCAGAGAAACGGCAAGTGAGATGGGAATTCTCGTCAAAGGGTTGTGACACGTATGATTTCTTCCCCAACATCTGTGAACGTCTTTAAAGAAAATGAGCCAGACTACTGGACAAGCCAGTTCCTCACGGGACATGGAGACTTTAGTGTGCAGCTCCACTTCTTTTCTCTCAAAGACTCTCCATCATGCACGTCTTGCGCTTCCAGTGCGGAGGAAACAAGAAACCACTTGCTGCTCCACTGTAGTTTCTACAATAGTGAGCGACGGTTGTTGGAAGGGCAAACGAACTTAGCAGCATTGACTGCTACAAAGCAAGTCTGTACCCATTTTGCCCGTCTTGCTACTCCAGTACAGAGGAAACACGAAATCAGGTGCCGCTCCACTGTAGTTTCGACAAGTAGCACACAGGCAACATCTCTCCACCGGGAGAATGATGAACGACCAAATACCTGCCATACCTCCGCTGGCATGGGTTTGGTGGATGCTGAGCAAGTGGCCAGTCTCTTGCAGGATAGTGAAACTGCAACTCCCGCAACAGTAGATTGATATAGCCCTCTTTGAGGGTTAGAAACAGTGATTTGATTATGAAACATACCTGCGTAGCATATAGTCTGCTACTTGATCAGCTGTGGTAGAGCTTACATGACAAGGGATAGGGGATGGCATATAAACAAGCAATGCCCCTCTTTGACTGTAGCAATGAGTAAAGCTTTGGCCCTAGTTCAAGCAGCTTGTTCAAAAACGATTCTCCGTCTGACCACATCCTTGTGTTTCAAGCTGGAGGCATAGAGAAACCACATTCTGCTCCAATGCACCGGCAACAGTGAAAAATGGAGGTGGCGGTGGTTAGTAGATCAGTGACGGCAGTAGTTTTTAGCTATTTTGTCAGCTCTGATCGCACACATTGCTGGGCTAATAGGCCACGATGACACTTGCTATGTGAATAAAAAATCGAGTGAAAAACACGAGATCATAAGTTGAACATAAAGGATTCCCGTGGCCATCACACTAACACATGTACAAGTTGAGGGCCTTTACAAGATCACCCATGGACATTGATGCACAGTAGCGCACTTTACAATGTTGTTCTTAAGTGAAGTGATAACTCTTCCTGGCATCCTACACTCCACAAGGCAGTTGCTGATGAGAGAACCTTCAAACCATAAGAGTAGAAGCAAATACTTTTACCACACATGAACTATGACAGAGATGGCGTCCATCAAGTGTCAGGGTACATTTATTCAATACTGTAGATGATGTCAGGACGTAATATCAAGTAAGTGAGCTATATAGTCTCACTTTCCTGATTTCATCTCAATGCCTCCATCAGTCGTTACTTACATTGCAGTCCCTCCTACACCTTGAGACACTTCTATACTATCAAAGGGCATCATTTCACGACCTGGTTGCCCTCTTTGATTCACAACTTTCATTTATTGAGCATGTTGCTAATATTTCCTCTCACACTACACAAGAACAAGTGTTTCTCAGGCAGAATGTATGAACTAGTGCCCTACAGTCTACGGTGGTATTATTCAATTACATCCCAGTTATGCCTTGCCAGGTTTGTCAAGCATTACTGTTAATTGAACGATACTCTGTTAAAGTCAACGTACCTCTGCCAAACTACGTCTTTAGTGCACGCATTCGCCTACCCCTATCCACTGATAAGAGGTTGGTTGAGGACATCCTCCTTTCCGTGCTCAGGGGGATCCTCATTCAGACTTGAGGTCACACAAATATTCTTGTGCCCCACTGCGTCTAATTTACTACCTCCCTTGCACTGCTACCCTGCTCATCTAACCTGCCCCTGACACTTATTATTAGTTCACAGAACCAGAGTTTTCATGCTTTCCATGTTTTTCTTCTTTAATTAATTTTTATTTTTCGCTTATTTCATTTTTTAACTAGGCTAGAAACATTCCCCCCGCCCCTCTTAAAGAAATAAACCAACAAAACGTTCCTGATTCAAATTCTTTCGCTAACCCCATTATCATGGACCACAATGGAATCAACAACAGAACAGACACAACACACTGGTACTACTCATCATGGCACTTAATAATTCTTCAATGTTTATTTCTTGAACGTGACGTTTGGCTGTCCACTTACATCAAATTATTTTATTTATTTTGTCGTTAAGGGAATCTCAATCTTCTGGTGGTGGGTGGTGGTCCCATTAAAGCGTAGGCAAGGTCAATCAACAAGTTTTATGCAGAGCTAAGAAAAGACGATTTAGATCAAGATAAATAATACGAAGGTAGCTCCTACTCTCACACAGAAATTCAGTGATGTTCTTTGTCCAAAAAAGTAAAGTCAAGTCAAGTTTGTCTACTCGCATCATAACTTCTCATCCTCCACCCCCTCCAATGTTAATCCCTATACACACATTAGATGGAAATGGTGTCATATGTCAAGCAGCTAAGTCCCTACTTTATTTTGAAATTCAGAGCTTTGGGCAGAAATTCAATCAAGTCAATACAGGTAGGAGCCATTGTAGCACAGTGTGTTAATTAGACAGGTATATTCTATCATACTGATATTTCCCTAAACCTCCAACAGCAATTAAAATTCCATAAAGAGGGCTATTAGACCTTTATAAACACCATGCAGGTTACCACGAAGAGGTATGAAATAAGGATATCCCGTACCTTACTTGGGACTGAATCTGATTTCCCACCTCCCAGTGTGAAGGGGAGAGGTCAACTGAGACCACGTTTTTTTAGCCACAACCTTCTTCACAAGCTGGGCGAAATGGTTTAAAGGTTGCTTAGAAGTAGGAACAACAGTAGATCGGCACGTGATTTCTTTGAAATGAAAGAGGTGAAACCGAGCAATGAAATCGCTGTCTTTTAGGGAACTGGCTCGACCCATTTTCTCTCAAAACGTACTCAGATGTTGGTGAAAAACAAGAATGTTTCACTTTCCCTTTGACGAGAATGCACACCTCGCTCACCCATTCGTCTAGTGCTGACAGTTTACATTCAGCAAAGACGTTCGGCCCACAATTGAGTTTTCTTTTCACTCGGCAAAGAGACAAAATTCATGAGGGTTGTGTCTTTAAGGGACCTGGGGTGTTTCCAGAAGGGACCTCTTACCCAAATAGCGACTGACTGTCTTTTTCGTTATGTACTAACAGTGGCCTGTCGCTTCAGATTTCTCCTAGGGCTTAAGAGCTCTTGTACAGTGGCTGTTCAAAAGAAACCTTTCTCCACAACAGTCCACAGTCTCCCTGAGGAGTTCGCTTCTCCTACTATACGAACGACTGCTCTAGGCAGTTCACATACCGACCCTTCTGTCTCATCAAGACTTAACGGCTACTTCTCTTTGAAGTGAGTCCAAAATAGCAGCAGTTGAGTATTAGGGCACACCATTTCGGGGCTAGTTACTTCAGTAGGTGGAGTTATTACACACCATCGGATTTTGACTTCCACCATCATCGTCCTACTATTTTCAGCAACAAATTATAACTTAAGGTTTGTATGATTTTTGTGAGAGGTTGAGAGACTGCCACTTTGAGATGAAACTAATCCGTCACCACTTCTTGCTTTTAGATTTCTACGGTTTCCTTTTAGAATGCTGCAATACCAGATTCTCATCTGTTTCTTTTTGTAGCATTGCAGGATGCCATTAATTACAAAATAGATATGGATGCCTAATTTACGACTGATAGATGGTTGTATTATGTGCAGTGTTGATCTGTTTAGGGTGAAGAAGGCGCACAGTTTACTCACAAAACGATCGAATGGTCCTCAACAATGTACTCCACGACCACACAACCAGAGTGCTGAACTAGAAGAAACTAAACCACTTGTGGAGAATGCCAGAGCAGGTCATATGTGTCCAGACCACGTTATCATGTAGAATCACAGCTACGCTTCATTTGCCCTACTGTTTTGGAAATAACAGCTATGTGTTTTACTACTGGTTGGAAATATACACTTAATTATTGAAACCCATATGTAGTGCTGTGTCACAGACCTGCTGCATGCTCTACTGACTTCAAATAAACTATGTCTAAATACGTATTTCATTTTGTTTCACAATTACCAGTGACACTTTTAAGTACGGAGTTCTGGTTTAAATGAATAAACGAAGTAGTTATATAACGAAGTGAGGACGGTTCTCTATTTCCATTAAATTTGAGTTACACCATAATATAAATTTCGACAGTTAGGCCATCAGTAACAAAAAACGCAACTGGATGTAACTGATAATGTCCTAACCGTCGAAATCAATATGACAGTGTGTCCTGAAGGTTTTTCTCCGACTACAACCCTACCAAGGCCCTACTTTTACCCTTTCAGACAGTTCCGTCAGACCACAATACAAATAAAAAACAGGAAGCTCTTTGCACTTGTTGTGACACACAGTTTCCCGAACAGAGGAACCATCCAATTTCTTCCAGAAAAGATTTGTTAACCACAGCCAATCATCCACGTTGGACTGGATGCGAGTTATATCAGAGTGACAGTCAGAGTCAAACTACGGTTCGTAAGCACGAGCTATATTGGCTACCAGTCCACAGTAATGGCTACTCTTAGCACAAAGTTGTACAGATGACGACACTGAGTGAGAGAACTTCATTACATTCTGAAGCCACTGGCGAGGTTGGGGCACCATTTTAAGGCAGCAGTAGGTTTTCCTGGGATAACTGTAGAGGAATTTTGGAAGTTCGCCAGAGCAGGGAAGTGATTGGATTCAGATATCCACCAGTTCTCAATTTGAGAACTACCTAAATGACACTATGTTACACGAGACAATTAGTGGTACTCCTAGCCACATCGAATCAAAACGAAAACTGTCCTAGTACGTCTCCACCAGCACCACGCTTGTTCAATAAGAAGCCGAGAGACTGGAAGAATTCAATTAAATGTGTACAGCAGGAGATAACTGTGGGTCCAACGAAATTCTGGTAGCCTGAAGAGGGTGATTGAATGAATCCTCAGACGTGGAGTTCAGGTTCCCAACCCTGCCATTAAAGTCGCCTCCTAAGTAGAATGCACTAATTTGGTAGTCATACCCGAATAGGATCCATCTTTTTTGCGAAACATTGTGACAGTAGACGAGTATTAGATATGAAGCCAAAGTGCTGAGTGGACACAAGATTGAAATCCAAAACGATAAGAGTTTGTGGTAGCCGAAGCAGTTTTTCTTCGTTAATGTTCCATTGAAACTGAGGCATTTTAAAACATCGGCTATTAAAACGAATGCGGCTCAGAAACCTGTTTTGTTTAACAGTGGCACTGATCACTACTGCGGGACAGCACACCAACTCAGAGACCTTCAGGTAAGTCCATTCCTGTGCCTAAGTTGTTGATTGAAAGGGAGGTTGTTTGGATCTTTGAAGCTAAACCATTGCGATGGTACAATCTTGAGTAAGGTGGAGGAATAAGGGTAAGCTGAAGTTCCGTAATACACAGTGTATTCAAAGTATGCCACAACTGACAACACACAAACTGTGCAGCATAGAAAACGTGGATATATTTAATATTATCCATCCACTCCCCTGGACTATTTTTGAATTTCTAAAACTAAAATGAAGAGGCAGTGGCACCAGCCAGTGAACACAATGAAAGCGGCTGAATATGGATGAAGAAGAGGCTTTCACAACGATTTAACGGACCTTTACTCTCCTTCCAAACACCGTACGCTGCACAGTTTGTGTGTTGTCAGTTGTGGAATACTTTGAATACACTGTATATTACGGAACTTCAGCTTATCCTTATTCCTCCACCTTACTCAAGATTGTACCATCGCAATGTTTTAGCATCAAAGATCGCTTTTATGGAAAGTCACTTAGTTAGCAAGGGGAAAATTGTGACGGCCCAATTCCGAATTTTGGGATGCCTCATGCATGAACATAAAGTGCAGAAGGGAGAACGCCACGAACGCAAATAGCCAAAGAAATATGACTATCCTGTTACAATCACAAATTAAACTTCCATCGAGTCCATCAACAGACAGAACGCCACACAGAATAGCACGAGGGAATTAAATGAATTGAGAACACGACAAACATTAAGTATAATAATCATTTCTCAAGATTCTCACAATCGTTCGTCATCAATTTCGATGCTAACGCACTCACCTGGAACGTCCTTCTTGTCTCTCTTCTCCTCGAGAACGTCCTCACAGGCTTCTTCGCTCAAAGTTTGAAGAGCTCCGCAAATTGTCTGCTCTTCCAGAGTGACCTGGAAAATGTAACGTTGATCCAAATTACCCCAGAGCATCGAAAGGAAAGCGTACAAGAGAAGGAAAAAGCTGCTATACATACGGGACGCCACCAAAAACTATTAAACACCGTTTTGATAAGCGGGGAACAGTTAAATTATCAACATCTTCTCTCTTCTAGTTTCGATTCTAAAATTATACAATACATTTCAATTATCGATTGAATGCTGAAAGGCGTTTTAACTAATTCATTTTGCTACCGTTGAGTTACATAACAGAGCCGAAAGGAAGTATTTTTTGTAAGGGCATGCCAGTATAAAGCACAATCCGACCCTAAAGCCGAATGTGCACTGTTAAAACTCTCGTTAAGGGCGCATTGGTACTAATGTTATATTTGTGAAGTCGTAGGCCTCGTTTCCCTTTAGGCCCAGGGGGTGGAAAGCTTTGGTGTTCGGCAACAAGCAGGTTTTGCAAGACGACTCAACATCAGTGTCTCATGTACTTGCCTGAATGTACCTTCTAAATGCATAAGATAGAGCTATCACACTAAGTCAGTGGGTGGTTTAGCATGTCAATCAGCTTAGCACATTGTTCTCCTATCAGCCACACATGCTCATTAACAGGGGTTCGGTTAGGTCAGAAGTGCACGTGGCATCTTGCAAGTCCGGCATAAATATTTCTCACACATGACGAGGTTTGTTGGCAAATTGAATAGGATTGAAACAGGTTTGGCGAAACACGAAATATTTCAACTCTTTAACGAGAGTGAGCACACACTGCACATAACGGAGTCTTCTCCAATTGGCCGCCATTGTAGGTAGAAGTGTAGAATGCCTAATTTTAGGTGTGGATCACAACTGTTTTGCATTTGCTACCATGTAACAAAAACACCTTAGGGTTTTGGAGAATATTTCACGATTCGGTTGGACAACAAATTTTTATTAAAAATTCTTTATTGAAAATAAAACTACCACACTTCAAGTTAGAAAGGGAATGAAGGGAGGATCGCTTGTAATAGCTCACAACAGACCGTTTTCCCGCCACCTACAACCATACAACTTCGATAGTTTTCAATATCGATAATACGATAAAGCCATCATAGTGTGACGACGAACGTACGATGAAATATAACTGCACGCTGTAGAGAATGAAAAAGAGAACCAGATGACCCTGATTCTCCCAGGTCGTTAAATATACAAACTCGTTCTTTCTACGAACTCTCAGGTGTACATTTAAATGAAAAAAATGTCATTTTTCTTCATGGGTACTTCCCCCCCCCCTCCTTTTTATATCAATTGCAATACTCTCGTAAATGGTATCCCAAAGGGAGAGAAAAAACACAGTGGGTTAACAGTAAGGAATGCTCCAATAATTCGTGCTTTAATGGGGTAAACGTGGAGGGTTCTCAGCAAAAATTATGTCAAAAAGAAAGCTTGTGGGAGTGCTTCATGGCTGCTCCAAGGCAACTAATTTGACTTCACGGGTTCATAGTTTATTTATAATTCTAATAATGAAAAGTTCCCGTTTTTCTAATTTTCGATTAGATCTGGGTGCTCATCTATAAGCCAAAATTTTACTATATAATAAGTCCCCTTAACTAAGAGGAGCCGTTAACACCTTACATAAAATGTGTGAATTATAGTCTTCATTGATGTGGGCTTAACTTCAAAGATATGGGTTTGTGTGAAGGAGAGTCTTGCATCAGCCGCTCAACCAGCCCTAAATTGAACCTTAATTTCCTGGATGCAGCCTTTCCTGGATGGATATATGTCTCGATTAAGTCTGCTCCATCATAAGCAGTTTTTTCTCCTGGGCGTCCAACCCGAAGCACGGGCAGCCTGCCACATTTATTTAACCCTTGAATTCATCAGATTCCACTTTGACTCAGTACGGTATTTTCAAGTTTGTCATAAACGATTTGTCGCTCTATCGCAACGTTTCCATTTCCCTGATTTATTACCAACCACTCTTTCTTCGTCCATTTTTTCTCATTTCTTTCCAAGCGCATCACAAAAAGGCTTCAGGCGTTCATGGTTCTGTTGCGGGACATCAGTTATTATCGCATTTTTTATTAATTTTTAAACATATTCCAACCTGAACGACTCGAAGTGAAGGAATGCATTGCCCATCAACTCCAATGCTTTTACTGTGTATTTTAGCTATCCGTAGATACCTTTGTTGAAATTGGCTTATAATCAAACAAATTACAAAGAATCTTTATATGAGCCCGTTTTTTGTTCGAACTTGCTTTAATGTTGGGGGTCTGCTGACTCAGGCAACAATTACATTGATCCTATACTAGGGGAGACAAAGAATGAGCGCCCGCTTTATGCTTCAAAACGTTATAGTAGGCACGTCACATCTTCACTGGAACTTCACACTTCGTTAGCTAATTTCAGACCTGAGCATTGGTCCATTATTTTCTCTCTATAATTTATTTGCCCCACACATTTTGCAACATTAGTGACTCTAGCCCTCTTTTCTTGGA
This sequence comes from Pachypeltis micranthus, assembly GCA_020466155.1. Lineage (NCBI taxonomy): Eukaryota > Metazoa > Arthropoda > Insecta > Hemiptera > Miridae > Pachypeltis > Pachypeltis micranthus. The sequence goes on from CM035769.1 coordinate 51,789,291, forward strand.
ATGAAGGAGAATGGGTTGGAGTTCAGAACTTCCGGCACCATTCGTTACGATCCACTTCTGACACCATTTGTTATGAAGTAAGCCGCTGGTCCAACTAAAATTTACAGCGATCTCGAGCTCTGAGATCGTATGTCCCATGTCCGTATGTACCGAATGTCCCAGGTATATAAATCTTTGTCTATAGGGGGCCTAGTACCTACAATAGGAGTCAGGTGATACAAGTATGTAACAACTCTAAGACTAGAATATCGCTCCTTTTTTAAAATAATACTTCAGCCATTCCCAAAGACAATACAAATAAATAAATTGATAAATCTGAGCACTTACTTGATACTATATCCATTGAGCAGCCCAAAAAAAATTAAAGTACTCATAATACGTGTCTTAAGTCTTAATCTTACAATGCAATCAAACAAGCAATGTATTATTATAGCAGACAAGAAAGTCGTGGGAAAATCCTAATCGTGAAACACAATGGTGTTTGAGAACTTGAAAAGGACTGGCAAAAAAAGGCGCCACCTGCAACGAGCTTTTCGACAAATTAATGGGAGAGGTATGGTTCGGTTCAGAAAAGATCTGCTACGACTTTGTGGGAATTTAGAAACATGAAATTCGCTGGCTAACTTATTATTAACCAGTTATTAGGAACTTGACCATTATAAATCGCTAGATAGCTTCCTGCTCACCTGTTTTTCCATGTTGGAAGACTGTGATTTGTTGAGGCTTTTGTCTCGCCCCTCGAGGGATCTGTTGGAGCTCATAGCAAGACCTGCAAGTTAACGAATTACATTTTAATGTAAGTTTCTCTCGATTGATTACGAGGCCTGAGGAACTTCCAGATATTCAGCATGTGGTGTAAAAACGAGTTTTTTGTTAACAAATTAAAACGTTAGCGCGAGAATACCTGAGCTACTGGGATCACGTTCGCGGGATGAGCGTCTGTTTGAAGACGAACTGCCAAGACTAGGAGGGCTGAACAACTCTTTTTCCCTCAATCTCGTTACAACTAAACGGAACATTTCCCAGTCACCAAAGTTCATGTTCAATACCTGGAATAAGACGTAAGCTCCAATGAAAATCACCACTACGTTATTGTTCAAAACATTGACTAGAATGCTGTTACTTTTTTCAATTCGATGAGATCGCAGAAAGCCAGGACTTTGCCGTTGATGTTGTTGTTCTCGATTGTCGAAATGTAGGTGTTGATTTGATGCTGAGTCAAATCCGGTATGTTCGATAACAATTGGCACACTCCACTGACGTTCAAAGAACTTAGCTGCACATCCGCTACTTCACTCTTCAACAAAAAAATAATGCAGACACCGCAAATGAAGTAGGACAAAAATTTATCTTAACGACGAATGAAGAAATGAGCTGAAAGGGATGATTAGAGCTGACATCCAAAGCCCTGGTATGGCATATCACACCACATTTCTCACTCACACACAAATTCGATGGTTTGCCATACACAAACATAAGTTTGACATATTTCTACAGAATTACTTATGGGGAACAAAATTTGGATTTACCACAGACGAGGGTCACCACTTTTCAACAACTCCCAGCCACATAGTTGTCGATAGTATAATTGTTTGAAACCAGCCTGAGAATTTGGTCAAAATCAGTTGAGACGTTTTTGAGAGAGAAAGCCCGAGCTTTTAACGTTAGGCGAATCCCATCTTCTGGTGTATTTTGGATTCTACAGTCCTTCAACAGATAGTAACAAAACTAAGAATTTAAGCTAAGTCGGTAAAGTGCGCGTTTGCAAACAGTTAACAAAACCGTTTTGCTTCATTGGGTGTTCACTCACTGACATCAACAGAAAACTACGGGCTCAATGTATTGTGGGGTAAACGAGCTTAAAATTAATTTGTCAATACCTAAAATGGTCTGTTTCCGCAGGAGTGGTGCCCTGACGCCTCTCAAATCTTTGGTGCGCCTTGACAGTGGGTCAGTAGAACAAGTTCGAGAATATTATTTTACTCGAGTGTGCCTTTTTCAAGCTCGGCCATCATTGCACATACTACTGTAGACTGTGTACACAAAAACTGTACACCATGCAGGAAATGTAAGTCAATGCTACGCACAAATTTAGGCAATTAATACTAATAACTGAACTTTTACTGAGAGCGAGGGAGTACTCCTTAAAATCAACAGCATACGATTCTGCCACCAAGGAGTCTTTTGTTGTAAGCAAGAGGAAACTGTTAAAACTGCTCAAGGTAAGCAGTACAATTGACAGAATCAACACCCACATTCTACACGAGACGAATAAATATCACAGACCATCGAGGAAAACGCCGGATGAACAGTTCGTGTGAACACGATTTGATATTTACACGACTGGGAAACGCTCATCAGGGACCCACGTTAACACCTTACGACGAACAGCACAAGCACATATACAAAGAAAACAAATTCAAATGTACAAAAACGCCAAGATACGACAACTCACAGGTAGGGGGGGATTGGGCTGTAAAGCGAGGTTGTGACTCGGGGTCGCCTTAGACGGAAGGAACACTGGAGTTGACCAAGGAGCATTTGGCGTTCCCCATTGTTGGTTACTGCCAGGATGTCCTGGAACTCCATAAGAGGGCGCAGATGGTTGACCTGCCATCGTAAAGCTGTCTTGTCTGCCAGACCTTTGAAATATCTGAGAGGCAAAATTTAATATAATTTCGTGTTGTAAGAACACGTCATACGCTAGCAATCTCAAAAAGTTGAACACCTAAAAAACCATACATTTATATCTCAACTGAAATTTAAGAAAACTGACTCGGAATAAATTACAACATACTACTGAGACCAAAGACACGCTTTTCTTCACATAAGCTCCGCTTTTAAAAAAGGTTGCAATTCAAATCAAATAATGAGACAGGTACACAAGATTTGCAAAAACACTCAGCGTCAAAACATAAGCCATTTGCAGACCCATAAATCAGCAACCGTTTGATTAACAAAAGACCGTTCATTCGGTACAACAGTTACCTGTTTGCGAGCTGTTGCGCCCCTGCTGCTCCAGGGCTCCCAATGACTCACATTGGGCAGCGGGTTGAAACCCGTGCTCTCTTCTAACTCTTGATGGGTATCTGTGAAAAGGACGGTTTGAATGAGCGATAATGAATTTACCAAATTAGTGTAACATCATTGTTGTAACAGATGGCAATGGGTAAAGAAGTAAATCTTTACAAATTAACCCAATGGAGGAACGAGCCAGGCCTGGCTTGGCTTACTGGCTCATTGTTCCACAAGGGGCATGCCCAGCTCTATGCTGGTGTAGTGGTTGAGCGCCGTAGCAGAAGCACAGTGCGGTAAGTGCGTGGGGATTGCAAAGGAGTTCTGTCCTTAGTCCTCTACCCCAACCTGGGGTGTGCACCATGATTCCAGGCCCTTCCACCAGTTTGCCACGCCTGGGTGAAGATGTGGAACCGGCAGACCTCCGCCTTGCTGGAAAGTGGTTGTGAGACTCCGCCCGCTGCAGGAAGTCGAAAACACTCTCAGCATCATTGTATAGGCAGCAAGCAAAGAGTGCATGTGCTGCATTCTCCGTGGCCTGCCCACAAGGGCAATTGCTGAAGGGGCAGCGTCGGAAGAAGTGCAGCTCCATGGCCTGAGAGCAGCAGCTTTGTCGCGAAGGACGACCGCCACCAGCCCATTCGCCCCACCGTGCCTACCACCTGCTGATGAGCGCTTCCTGAGAGAGAGTGAGTCATTGGAGCAAGGGGAGGAGGGCCTGGAATGGCCCAGAGTACTCTACTACGCTGTCTCGCTTAATGCAGCACCGGAGCACCGCTAGGTCAAGGATCAGGTCCAGGGGGGGCGTGCCAACTAGTACCTGGAGGGCCAGGTTGGAAGTGGTGCCGAAGAGAACAGAAGGAATGAAAATGATAAAAAGGAAATTTGCCAACAATAGGTAACCAAATACAACAACCTCACCAAAATTACTGTTCCTCAACACTCATACGAGTGTTATGTCAGTCGAAAGGTAGCAGTTTTACTATTAAGCGAGAACATAGGCACTCGCTCAGCACCCATCAAACCCAGACCTGTGGAGGTACTACATGAAGTTATGCCCCTGGGGAATATGTTCCATCTGAGAGGGGTTCTTAATCTGGTTTCCCACTTGATCTAACTATTTACTTGGGAGCGAAGTATTCAAAGTACAGATCAACCGTGACCACGTTTCTTGTTGCAAACTCGGCGAAACAGTTATAGGGATACTTTGTAGCAGTCAATGCTGCCAAGTTCCTCTGCCCTCCCAACAACCGTTGCTAACTGTGGAACTACACGTCTATCGTAACGAGTACACATGACTACACGCCGTTTCGAATAACGAGTAACAGAACGTGATTATTAACCGCCATCAGGTCACAGTTTTTGCCAGTTGTAATGAAGAGAAGGAAGAGAGGACAACACATTTTGATTTATTATTCATTCTGAATAATAACCCGATGTTTTCGGTCAGGAAAAATTGTGTACAACCCCCCTCAAAATTTGATAATTTACGTTTCAAGACACGCAGATTCCAAATCTGCAATGTCCGTCCGCCATCCAGGCCATTTAGTGCTTTTAACGTGGTCTAAAAATTCCTATTTGGTATCTAGTTGTGCCCGGCCATCTCGGCAATCCAATTGGACGAAGTCCATGGTTGTTATGGACAAAAAATGGTTAAAAAAATTAACAAAACGCAGTATACTTCGCAATTACGCCGTGTTTCGGATAGTTTTCAAGGCATTTTTTACATCCTGGGTCGAATGGAATGAGTATCAGACGTGTACAACTGCGTATAGTGAAGTTACAGTAATTATAGTGAGCCAAAGTCAACTAATTGAAAGAACTCGCAGGAACTACAGCGGAAGTAAACGTTTCATCATTTGTCATCAAAACCACCCATCCGCTCGACTCACAACGTCATGCCAATTGCCTACAGGCGCTTATGAGCGCCTGGCGCCGGGGGAATATTCAGTTTTTGTAGTTCCACTGTAGTCAGGTCATGTTTCGTATGGTTTACTAGCATTCGATGCTGAATCGAATGGGATGGGGGAGCAGTAATACTTGGTCAAGCTGTTCATGAGAATAATAAACTGTTGTGTAATAATTTGCAGGGTTTTTTTAAAGCTGCCAACTTTCGACTTTCCTTTACATTTTATCTGGTCAAAAGTATAAATCCATTAAAACTGTTAAATTACCTTTGATGACTTTTCTCAAATATGGATCGAGATTAATAGTAAACGGCAAAAACATTCTCAAGTCGCTGACCAGTAAAGAGCTTCTGTGGTACGACAGAAAAACGTCCAATTTCTTTTCATCTCGGTCGAATTCCACGAGAGGATCCATTTCCTTCGACGAGGGGATCGACGCTCTCATCCTAACAACATGAAATACAATAAATAATTACGAGTGAATAGTTCATGTGCAAATATTGCTTCTCGATGCATGTGTACATCTGAAGAAAACTCAACTGTATTCCCGGCATGCTATTCAACTTTTTTCCTGCTTCGTAGGGCTAAGGGAAGTAAATAGCACGGGAGCAGTGTACTCCCTTAATGACTAGGGTTATGGAAATGAAAGGGGTCGTTTGCTTGTTCTGGTTTTGCCTACTGTAGTCCATTCAGATGATAATGCGAGCTCTGCTGAGATGATTTACAGTATAGCATGATGCTTCCCAGGGAGATAGTTCATCCATAACTGAAAGAACCCATGAGGCACTGGAACAGTCAACGCTTGACTTTCTACGTTTTTACTGTGTTACGACGCCGCTTGTTCAATATTATCCTTGTACTTACAAGATACAGGAATGCAAAAAAAAATCTGTTTCACATTCTGTTACCGATTTCACTGTCGTTTTCAGTACATTTACTAAAACCTGCATTATTGCCACACGATCCAGATGCAGCTCTGACTGTTCTCAGGATTCCTGTGAAACAGTCTCCTGCCAATCGTTCAATGAGTAACGGATTCCCGTTTCATCAAATCAGTATCTTTTTCACCAGCCTAGAAAAACGCTTCTGCTCAGGCAAGATCAGTCAATCTGCTGTTCGATTTGGCATCGAAATGGTTAGGGGGCAGTGATGCAGTGGCATCTGACTTTATTGACTTGATGTGGCGCCACCTGACTTGAAGTTTGACACTGTGATGCCATAGTCATGCGCTAGTCCTATTTATTTCTTCTTTGCTCGACATTCTTGTTCCCATCTGTCCATCCTACAGTTGACAGAAATAGTGAACAGCCAAAACTTAAAACTAGCTACTTCTCTTTTAGGTAAAACATGCGTCATTATCATAGCACCACGTAACAAAGTTATATTGTGGGGGGGGGGGATGAGAGGGAGGGTCTGCTCCCAGTGCTGCCATGACTCCTGCATTCATTATGTGGCCCCTCAAGCTTCTCTGCAAAGGCAGCTCTTCTTTCTTGTCCTCTTTGCTCTAACGAGAATATCACAGTGTGCCGCCATTCCCATAAATTCTCCTGTATACCCCAGCAGTTCGAGAGGTTATGGAGCAGTCCTTTATTCACATCTTCGTTCTTCATCCCTGCGAGATACTGGTCCCAGACCAGCAAGATCCATCCCCTCTTGCCTGAGCACTGCCTAGGCTATTTGAGCAATGCACCACCAATTTTCAACAGATCAACTTGGTGCGGACAGTTACAATTCTGCATTTGGGGATGCCTGTGGGAGTACCAGGTGACCTCCACCTTCCTCAGACCTCGCAGTTTAAAAACGAAGTTAGGGATGGGATAAATAGCCTCCAGCGACTCCTCAACCACTACGAGGTCTGCAGAGTAAGCGCATTTTTCAGCACTGTAAGGCCTTGCTCTGGGTAGGAGTTAGATACCTCCATTCTACCTACCTTGCCCTGCAGAGGCAGCCTCCTGTCGTGGTCTTAACCACTAAAGCACTGTCGCAAGGCCACGGTCTGTGCATTCCCATGGTGCCATGTTTGGGTCAAACTACCCTTAAGGCCCGCCTCATCTTCCAGTGACACTTACGGCTTTTCCTCATCCCAGGGCGAGACAGTTTGGAATTGCTGGCCTCCGTGGGGTTTGGTCTCATCTGCCACGGGCAAATGCCTAAGGCATGAAGCTGCCGACTGTATCCCTCACTGTGTGCCCACATTATTAATGAAAAGATGGCATAGGAAGCATCATCCACCATTGCCCAGCAGCAATTCGGTGCAGGTACACCCTAAATGCTCCATGTTCCACGAGAAAATGGGTAAGGTAGAAACACGCTGTGGCACTGCCCACACCATGGACCAAGTGCAAGAATCAGCTGCCTACGCTGCGTCTTGCCACCTCTCAAGAGTCATAGCCCTCCTTCTTTTCTTCTGGTAACTGTAGCCTGGTTGCCCCCTTGATGGTCACAACTCTTTCTGCATGGCGTCCAGAAGATGGATTGGGATAACCCCCGGGTACCACCAACACTGCCTCTTATCATCATAAGAAACTGCGCAGTATGGGCAAACAATCTGGAAGGCACAGCTCCTCTGCACCACTTAGCGTCCTGCAGTAGGCAATGCTCAGTGTATCCACCCAGACCTTCACTCCACATAAGAGGATGGAGTGTACGCTCATAAGCCCTCTCGTGTTGACCATCAGACAGCAAACTTGCCAGATGTAGAAACCAAATGACAACATGATATCCACCATCACGCCCAAACATCAAACTGCTTCCCTTGTTCTGCGGTCTCCACCCAAATTTGGAGAAGAATCTCCATTCTTATGCGTCGTCACCATGACTAGCTCTGTATTATGTACAGCAAGGCACAGCTCACTCCCAACAATTATCTTTCATTTGACTTTTTATTTGGCAATCTATCACTCCCCATTATTTTTCTTTGTCCCATGATTAAAAATCTCCATGTTAAGGCTTACTGATAGTACTGCACAACGTTAACAATTCTTTCTTACTTGTCATACAAGGCTTTCAAAGACATGTTGTCGTCTATTGAATCTTCCACGGCTTCGTGGAAAAATATCATCCAAGAGGTTCTGTACGGCCACTGCTCAGTGATGTTGATCCAGCTTGCCAAGTGGTACCAATTAAAGTCGATTTGAAAAGCTTTCAGAAGGCGCCCTTAAAAAAAGGTGCAGAATACATTAGTTCGGTGAAAGGATTTAATATTATAGGTTTACACCTTTTTGAGTGGAATGAAGGACAGTGATCCGAATCTACAGAAAGATGTTTCAACTGTTCAACTTCAAGGCCAAGAAATCTGTGAGTTAACTTGCCCTGAGCGTTGAGTGCGTATCAATCTCAGTTCTGCATATGAGCTCAATAATCAGAGCTCCTGACCACAAGTTTGTGAAGGTACGCCTCTCTTTCTCACTTGAAATAACTTTACTTCCACCAAAGGAAACAAAAAGTGTCTTGTTGAAGTATCTGGTTTGAGTACACATTGCCGTGGATTGGAAGCAACATTTATATTGTTATAATTTAAAATAGTTAAAGTGAGTCTTTATAGAGCTTCCTTAGTAGTAACTTCCTCGAAGTAACTTTCTCTTTTGACTTACAATTTAAAGCTCAATTTTATTTCGACGCCACCATAGGAGTTTCAGTTCAATACAACGTGTTTAAATAAACCATCACTACAAACTTACCAGTTATATAAACAACGTTCATGAGACGTTTCATCGTTCGCGGGTTCACGTCGCTGAAATAATCGTCCGTCAACAACATTTTGGTCAGCTCATGAGGGCCACCAGCTCGATTCAAGTTAGATCCCAAGCTCGAAGCAATGCTTTCGCTCAATTTCAATTTGCGAGATGACCTTTTGTTCGGTATTTTCAACTTTTCCTCGGCCATCATTCCGCGAGAACTTCGTCGAACTGGTTCCTAAGACAAAACACAGATTAATTTAAAAAAAAAGCTCAGCAATGAAAAGAAAAACAATCCAATTATAGTAATGGAGATTTAAGTCACTCACTGGAGGAAGCCCCAAATCTGAAGAGGAGCCTTCGAAGCCTGAAGAGCCAGTTGCTTTTTTGCTGCTGGCGGCTTTTTGAGCGAGCTTCACCTTCCGCAGCCCAGAATTTTGAAGGTAAAATGGAAGTTGGACCATGTTGTGGAGATAATCGTGTCCCCCAATGTTGGTTTCACTGATCAAATGTTTCCGGCTATTAGCTTCAATACACTAAAAAAGGATGACGACACGTGTATTAAATAAATAGCCTAAACTAAAAGCATGTAAAATTCGTTCATTTATTTCAAGTGGGTTTTAAAGCAGAACAGTGGAGCAGGTAGTAATAATCATCAAATGATGAAAGTCAAGAGTACACAAAACATGAGGTCATGTCACAATGGATGGGGGGGGGGGAGGATAATGAACAACAGGAAACATGTAAGAAAGCATCAAGTAGTCTTTCTATATCCAAATAGTGTTAAGGTGCTGTGTTTAAGAAGTAAAGAGAGAACGAATATAGATGAAAATGATTTCAACCAGGTTTTTTTAGCCTAAGCAGATCCGAGGAGCAGAGTCCCTTTGTCACTGTTGCAACGGGGTGGATCTATAATAACGATATCTCTTACTTTATAGAAAACGGAAGAGAGCCTCTCAGGAAGAGTTGGGGGCCCGAGAGAAAAATGTTCGAAGAGCTTCACACAGAAACAGGTAGCACATTCTGTGTGAAGCTCTTCGAACATTTTTCTCTCGGGTACACAAGTCTTCCTGAGAGGCTCTCTTACGTTTTCTATTTCTTTCTCCTTTTCACGTAGGCAACATTCGACTGAGTCTGACTTGTCCATCTTATTTAGATGGTACTGGTAATTGAAATAGTAAGAACTCGTAGTTTCTGACTGGTCAGAGTGATCAGAGGTTGAGCTTCCCGCTAAAGCAGAGTTTGAGCCCTTAAACAAGACGACATGATGTATAAAGTAGCCAGTCTTTACCTTAGCAGGATTTTGCAGTAGCAGTATTTCTTCCCATCACCAGTCCATTCAGATGACGTTACCCCCAAGTGAGGTAGGGATTCTTACCTTTTCGCTACCCTCAATGCCTTGATAAGCCCGTCTCCGAATAAGAGAGTTATTGTGGGCACCAAGTGGTACGAAATCATTCCCAGGGCAGCTTAGATGCGAGAGAGTTACAGATCGCTGAATATCGACATCCTCCTTTTCCACAGTTTGCAAAGTTTCAAGCGCAACTACTCGCAAAAAAAGTCATCTGACTATATTGAGAGATGCATACCAAGTTTATGTGACCGATTTTCTAGAACGAGGTACAATGGTAAATTTTTCTAGACTTGTAGAGACTTTAAACAACAGAAGACGTCTAGTTTGTCAGGTTAGGAAGCGAAGCCATTAACCCTGTAAGATGGCAATTCAACCGACTCTCAATGTGACCAATATCTAGGTGAACTTCAGTTTGCTCTAAAACTGCTGTTCACAGCCCCACCAAAAGTATTCCTGCGTTCTTTGACTTCAGAAGTGAACTTGATCCACAGCATTCGCATCGGTAAACTGTAACTTGGATGAATCATCCTGTTCCTGAGAGTGAACCTAGGACGGGCGAATGAGAACTCTGGGTGCAGAAAATAAGAGAACTTGACCATCCTGTTGAACAACGTTCCTTAAAATTCACCTCAAGCCAAAGCCACTGCTACAACTTACGACATGTTCAATCGACCTTCAACTTTCAAAGTCACATTTGTTAACCCCCATGGAACGTGCCATCTTGCTACTGTTGACGGAAAAGTGCTGCTACCTATCATCCCTCGAAATTGACGAAGTATGATCGCCTTTCGACTGTTAGGGAGGAGTGTGTGGCAAGAAATTCATCCTGCTATTAACCGAGTAATGCGAACACTACTTAATTCACAAATGAACCGCAAACCTCCAAATAAAATAAAGACTTGTGCCACTTATACATTTCTTTAAATCATTATTATCTGCAATACCAGCGGGAAATGAGAAAGAATAAAGCAAACTCTACTAGAAGGTAGCACCCCTGTAGGAGGCACCATGTGTGCACCACTTTTCCGCCTATTCTTGTACATTGCTTTTGTTTGTAATACTCGTAGTCTTAAATAAACATTTTTTTTTGAAAAACCAGAGAATTTGAAATTGATAACGCTGAACGTTCCAGAATCCAAAATAACTTGTGAATAGGGAAATGGGTCACTTGAGCGCCACTTAAGTTTGTTCCTATCGTCCATACTAACAGCTAATTCCTGTACTCCATCTACCTGCCTATTTGTAATAAATGGTAAAGAGTCAATCGCGCTCGTGTCGCACATATATGTTTTCATTGATGGACCTACTGAGTTAACACGCCCTTGAGTTTCAAAACAACCCCAAATAATTGTCATTCAAGAGTGTCGGTGGATCACTCCACTTTGAAAAAAAGTTACTGAGTAGCTACTATGGCTACTAGATGAGCTACTCTATAATAATGTAACAACAGGTACAACAACACATCAGCAGTAGAGCAGCCCTGCGTAACGTAGCCTTGTCGTAATTAACAAGCAGGTCAAACAGGTAAAATGTTGGTAGGTTATCTAATCTGTAAACCAAAACCATGCCAGGGGTGCCAAATTAACTGTAAAGGTGACATACAAACTAGTGAGGTGTGCTGTGACTGTTGAAATTGTGCATTCACAATAAGTTATGGCATGAACGCAACAGCAGGGTAAAACGGAGCTGTATATGAAAAGCGATCGCATTGTAAATGTTTGAGCAATTCTGTGAGTTTTCAAAGCGGCACAGAGTGCAGATAGCAAATTAACAGAACCACCAGGCTCTCTTCCTTTCTCCCCATATTCAATTACGCCTACGCAGCCTTATGCGACTAGAAAGTGAAGAAATAGAACGTTTACAAAACCTCAAAATGCTCTAGTGAGATTTTTTCAAGATTCAATGTTGTAACACGATCATTGTAACACTGCACTTCAAATCTCTTGACTGGCTCAAGATAAATAAACTTTAAACAAACCCTGAACTCGTTGTAATCGTATATACAATTCTAAAATGTTACAGAATAACAACAACGACTTCCATGGTAGAACGACACTATTCAATCGATCGATCATTGTACGAGGTGCCGAATTATACAACGAATGAGAGGCATGTTAAGGCTTTGATTAAGGGGCAAGAGATCTTAAGGTATAAGTTTAAAAGGGTGGTCTGGTGTGGATTCTTGGGAGTCAGTCACACTAAAACTAACAGCTTCTCTAGGCTGACGTTTAGTTCAATATTCAGTGCTAGGAAAATTATACTGATCGCTTCTGTAGACTAAGTATACATCATTTAAAGGGAAACAGAGCCCTGAAGCTGCTTAATAAATTGAGCGAAACGTCAGCATAGAGAAGCTGTTTGTTTAATTGTGAGAAACTCTCAAGAATTCAAACCAGAATTTATTTCAACAGTCACTGAAATGAATTTAATTCATGACACTGCATCATAGTTTAAAAATACGCTATTACAGAAATATTGATAAGATATTAAAGATGATAACCGAATAGGACCTTTTTCCAGCCATCTTGGCAAACCATCAAATCCCCCCACCCACCCAACCCACACCTGTGGGGGAGCAGAGAGTGGTCATGGATGGAGTGAGTGCCTGTTCTCCTGCAGGATGGCGAAACTGTAAACCATGACTTTCAAATAGTATAACTCTCTTAGTAGTGTAACGAACAGCCATTTTGATAAGTAAAGAGACTTTCAGCAGATGTTTGATCGGGTATGGCTACAAGAAAACTTTCTTTTACGTCGCGACATTGTTCATAATTTTGAATTAAATTGATATAAAATCGCTTCAATTATTATTATTATTATGAAAAAACTTATTTATTAGAATAACCTCTCTTTCCGAGTTGATGAGGCTCTGAAGGCAGGAGGGTCACTTGATGGGTGGCCAAAACGAATAATAGGTCTCTAATAGAAAAAGTTGTAGATTTAATATGAAATTGTATTAATGTTGCATTGATTTACTTGAAACTCTTTCTTTGTTTTTACTAAGGACAGCCTCAAGACCCTTATCTTTCCTGGTGGCTAAATTAACCCTCCATCTCTCTGCCCCCTCAACTACTGTTCTATCGTAGTGTTATAACGTGGAGGTTTAGGATTGGAGGTGGCTTTGGGACCCACTAAAGTTCACTTGCCACCATAGTTTGAATACCACTATGCAATGAGGAAATTCCAACGAATTACCCGGTACTGACGACGCTATGAGCTGAATAAAGACCTCACGTGAAGCAGTAACTAGTCAATGAACAAATGAAGGGCGATAGAGGAAGGGGGGGGGGCAATTGTGGTAGTCTTGGCAGCAACTGTCAAGTGAGAGGCGCAAGGGGAATTGTCAAGCAATACGAATTACGAGGTACGTAAATTATTGGATATTTCAAGAAATTTAATTCGGTATAATCACTCTGGGCTGTAGGTCTTTATCCTTGGTCGAGAATCACGGGGAAAATTCTCTGAATTGCCATTGCAGGAGACAATGTACAGTTTGGGTTTGTTGATGGCAATTGAAAGGGGCAATAATTGAACTATTTGAACAGCATTGCTCTCCCTTTCCATGTCCTCTCCAAGGAGAATCTGCAAGGCTTGCAGTGTATTTACGAGTAGAACAGTACCGTTTGAAAAGGTTAATGCGGCCCATTTTAATATGATACGTCTACAATTCGAGGACAAACCGTCAGGATTTCTCACTTACTGGCGCTTTCAACGCCCCGAAAGCTCTGTCAATAGTCCCCAGTTTCCCTTGACCTTCATGATGATTTTTGGGCAGACCAATATAATTCCCGACCCTCACGCTGACACAAAACCTCTTCCATGAATTTCATCTGTCTCTTTCACTGATGCATCCACTAAGTTAACATTCCTGACACATCTCTGCGCCGTCATTTCTACTTTTCTTTTACTCTCATTACATTAAATCTTCTTAGATACAAGAGATCTTCTTAGAAGAGCAACAACAAACTGCTCTTGTGAGACTCGACTAATCCATGACTCGTTCACCCCCCCCCCCTCTCACTGAACAATCAGAACAAATTCTTTTTCCTGTGACTTGCTCCAAGCAACCACAAGAACGTCTGAGTAGTGGGCAGAATACCCCCTATATACGCCCTACGAAACGTCCCTTAGCATTTCTCTCCTTTAGCCCCTTAAGGTAGAAAAAACTCAAATAATCGCTAAGTCAATCAAGAACACCTACAACCCAATGGCTAGTGGACGACATGATAATCCTGTCTTACAGATCTAATACGACTGAAATACTTCCCTTTTCGTTTGGGACGAAGATAGTAAAAATACAGCAAATAGGAATTAACTAGGTCTATAGATTTGAAACGCTACTGCAGCCTAGAAGGCTCACTCGTTGAACGGGTTCTCGTCATTTCGCAAAGCAACAATGAACGTAAGCAACAAAACACTGTTTGAATGGGGATGACCGGTGCTTCAATGGAATGTAGTAGAATGTACGAGTGAGTAAGGAATTATACTTGTTCAAGCAAGCTCATGCATAAAGTATCCTCACTGACCTGTTCCCACGCTACCTGGAGGCGTTGCATAAGAAATATCACAAAGTGTAGGGTTGATACCAAATGTTGCTTGTCAAACAACGAATGGATTCATCGACATAGCATAAAATGAAAATTCAATAGCTGATATTGAGAGTTTTTTCCCTAGTCTACACAGGTGAAAAAATGTGGTAGTTTGTTTAACAATATGTCAAGGAGCATAACCACGTATTGAAATGCTGCTGTTGAATTGAAGACATGATGTGATGCACTAGGGCTAATCTGAAATGACATGGAACATTGACTGGTGCTATACGGCATATCTCAATGACCTGCCGATAAAAAAAGTTGAAGTACCAGCTGATACAGACCGTAAAGGTTCACAGTTTCTACAGCGTCACAAGCTGCTCTTACTTCTATGGTAGAAATTCTGTGAGAAATTGAGATTCGCCCCGCGTTAGTCTCAAAATTAGCAAATGAGGTACATGCAATAGACTCAAGAGCCCAATGCAGGCAAGGTACTTTCCCCATTTCTCTTTTTCCCCCCTTTTCAAAGCTGCAGACAAGTGGCTTAGGTACTGGTACCTTCCTTCGGAGAAATATGAGTTTGTTGCCCCACACAATAGTACAGCAGTCAATCACGCCTAAGTAAATGGCCTTGTACATGAGCATTGTGTGACGGTATCACACACCCCAAGTGACTGTGAAACACTGGACCTGTTGGCTAAAACGCCACACTGCCAAGTCGTTTTGTGCATCCACCCCCGTTTAGTCCTACGGTTGCTCACCTGTAATTCTGGCCAAACACGCTAAGCTTGGTATTCTCCCCCCCCCCCCCACCGGAATAAGTAAGCTTCCACTTGAGATACCCCTTCCAACTCCCTTGCCCCACGACTGTATATTTGATGCTTTTCACAACTGGATAAACATAGTTCATTGTGTTACAGTAATTTCCAGGAACGATTGATTACGCTCCACAAAGCTGGGAACTAGTTGTAAATGGAAAACTGTAAAACTCTTTTCTAGTAATATGGGCATTCTGTGAGTAATATAGGCTCCAAACTGGATTCTATTATTTGAGAGTAGGTGACATTAGTGAAAATATCTGAAATAGTATTCTACGTTCTTCATTGAATATTCCTCGCGGCAATCCAATTAATTAGTGCCTTGAATAGAAGTTACAAGAAAATAGGAGAATCCTCCATCAGCTCCTGCTCCTGGAGCAGATAACTTCAATTGGACGGGTTCACTTTGAAAGATCTTGAAAAATTCGTGAACTATTCTCACATCAAATAGTTTAATAGGAGACTTAATAGGCCACTTGAAAAGCAGAGGGCAAAACGAAGAGTTGGCCTTCACTTCCAATGAAAGCAGTGCCTCACTCCTCCTCTCATTCACGTGCGAGAACCACGCAATGGAATCCAACTTTTCAATTTCCCTCTATTAATTGTTGTCTACTTCTGCGCTTATTATTTTTTCTCGCCATCTTTACTTTGAAACAGCGAGTTGGAATTCAGAACTTTCTGATGCTGTTATGTTACAATGGAATTGAACTGTTGGAGAGCCGCTGAGACACAGGCAAAACAAAGAGCTCTATAATCTGAACATGATTCTCTGTGCTAATCCACCACGTTAGTCGTCGGAGCCTTAAATTAGGCAGACAGTACGTTAGAAAATTACAGAAACCGTGTTCGATCAAACTATTCTTTTCCAATATCCACTCTCCAGAGTGATCTCGAAGGTGTTAAGCTCAATTTAAAAAAAAAAAAAAATCAAGAAATATTTTAATTTACAAGATATTCAATCCCCAGAACTGCTGAGCCAAAAAATTGCCTACTGAAATAGACGTAACTAAAATAGGTGAACTAAGAACCCGCGTGGCACACAACGTGCATAGTACTACCAGGGCAGGCACCTAGTGAATAATCTAAACAAAAAGCAAGCGTTGTAATAGTGACTCAAGCGATTCGTTACTCGTGTTTTGTTTACATCACCCTCAAATCGGCCTCAATAAACAACTTAATAACTAAAAGTC
The DNA here is from genome assembly GCA_020466155.1 of Pachypeltis micranthus. Classification (NCBI taxonomy): domain Eukaryota; kingdom Metazoa; phylum Arthropoda; class Insecta; order Hemiptera; family Miridae; genus Pachypeltis; species Pachypeltis micranthus. The sequence goes on from CM035769.1 coordinate 51,805,784, forward strand.
GCTTACCTTCGCAATCACGTGCGGATCAATTGCCAAAACGGTGATAAATGGGGTGTTTGCGGTTGAAAATAACGTGTGAACTGCGTCCAAAATCAAAACAACTTTGTCTTGTTCGCAGCTGTCCAGACCGTCGACTATGATTACCAACCTCGTTTGTTGTTCGGAAAATGCGTCCAGGCACTTCACCTGTAATGGCAACACAATTAACACATAAAACAAAAAACAGGTATCAATTTTTTATTTAGCGAAACAACATTGATTGAGACACACTTAACAGCAAAGTAATTTTAGTACCAAGAGCTCACCATATCAGTCATGAGTACAACTTCTTTCTTCAGTGCTTGCAAAAACCCTTCAGACTTGACAGTTCCCAAATTGGAAATCGCAACTTGAAGCCGTCTCCTTTGAGAGAACATCAAAGACTTGATGACTCGAGATATTGTGTACAAATTGGCTATCACTGCTATCAGCAACAGACCGCCGCAAACAGCGAAAATCACGTGGACCGTAAACCGATCGAATGTTGTTTCATTACTGAAAAAAAGAAGATATCTCTTAATACCGTTTTAGTGAGATCTACTAAGTACTGAAGTTAACGTACCTGTTAGGCAGGTCCGTCTCCTCTGGCTGGTGAGATACTGTGAGTGAGGGCTTTCATTGTAAAGACATCACTGTCTAGCCACTAAGTTAGTACTAGAGTCAGTCAGTTGGTCACGGTCTTCATGGAAGGGGGGGGGGGATGAAATCGACAACTGACAGACTATTGAAGACGTACTGTACTCACATTCCTTTCCCTTCACCTCTAGTAGGTCTCCCCAGAGGTGCATGACCTCCTTCCTCTCCGACGCTCCACAGTCCCGTTTACCTTTCTCTTCGAGACGGACTCACCAAATAGGTACGTTAACTTTAGTAATTTGCCTACTGGTTGATTTAGGATATATCAAGTGACCTGTATACCACTGTTATTATTGAAACTCAGGGGTCCACAAACTTTCCAGCTTTCAGATCATTCTGATTACTCCCCAGTGAGTTCCAGAGGCAAACCAAAAAGGATTTTCCTACCATTACTCCTAGAATAGACATTGAGTACGCCCTCTGAGCAAACACACGCTACAATTCCGACTCTGACATTAGATGCAAATACCTCCACCTAATTCCTTCATTCTCCGAAGAGCCAGAAAAACTGCACAAATTCCTCTCAGGAACTCAAACGTTACACGAGTAATTCTTCAATGCACAGGAGCCCAGGATGCTTAAAAAATGCAAAATTACACGCTTATATACAAAATCATAAACCAGAAAATGCGAAAATCCTCATTTGGAAGTACTATAAAGTTCGCGCTCTGAAGCTTCCTGCAACGATTAAGAGAGCAATAAGAAAGCAACCTCAGCACCTGTCAACCACCCACACTTCAGACCCTGCCCTAGCGTGGGTAATTAACATCTACCAAATTTTAGTCAATAAACCCAAAATACAAACAAATTTCATACTTCAAATCACCCCGAGCCCCCAAATAATGTCAGGCCTCAAAATAGTTCTTATAGAATATTGTAAAGTTGTTAAGAAGACCAACCCACCGCCAAATGTCTAAAACATAATTATAAGGAATAAATTCTTTATCTTTATCATCTTTATCTATTTTGTCAATTCGCACCGTGACACGCCTATAATTTGAATCCCTCAAAATTCGTACCCCGTCTTTTCAATCTTCAAATTGCTGTCAAAAGTCATTTCCCCGGGCACCAAACATAACTTCCAAGTATTCACAAAGAAAAATCCGTATTTGCAAGGAGTTGCAGTCTTGTAATTATGATACAAATGGTAGAATACAAATAAACAGGATATAAAAAGTAATAAAAATGAATAAGTACGTGTTGAAATAAAAAATACCTAGTGCACCACATCACATAACTTTCCTAAGTCTCATTGTATTTGTATCCTTCTACCAACTAATCAAATCTTCAAATCTGCGTATTTGTTCAGTTAACAAGAACACAATGTGCTCAAGAAATTTTAAAAATGCGCTGTGACGCCTCCTACTATTCTCAACTACACCCTCGACAATCTGACAATTTGCCATGTAACTTTGTTCAAGGATCTCAGGGTCATTTTCGATCCTCACTTATCCTTCTCCACTCATTGTAACGAGCTTTGAGAGAATTGGGATTTCTTAAACGCAATACACTGGTGACGATATACAATTCTTGGAGTGGTCTCCATTTTATGAGAATGGGACACATTTCACGAGTGCAGTGTAATAGGATTTAAACTGGAAGCGGATTGGTCTCGGTTTGATCTGAGGGAGACCCTAAACATCTCACTAGTCTTTCAGTTATCATCTCCATGTTACTGACCACGTTTTTAGTTTAAATTGCTCAACTCTTCGATTACTGTCCTACTCTCCTTCAACTTCTTGGTTTTCACAGCCCACAAAACTAAATCTACTGGGGAATTCTCGGTCAACCTAATTTTATTGTGTTGCTCTTTTTCCTTTTTCTATAAGTGTACTGTGTTACGTGCGAGCCAATTTTATTTTAACTTTACATGGTAATAGGACGCCTGCCTATGTATATGTAACAAATAAACAAATATTACTAGGTTACTCCATGTTATGCCTAGAAATTTATTAAATGATGTGGTAAAGGTAAGTCAAATAAACGACGTTAACTTAAATTCAGAAATCTCTGAGCTAGCTTCTGATTAGCTTGTGACGATCATAAAACTCCCATCGCATAAGTAGTTAATTAGAACCATTAGACTAGATTCATATGAGTGGGATTTATATGGAAATACAATTGCACTAGAAACAATTATCTCATTTGTTGAGCTGCCCTCGTCATTTTCTGAAATTGAGTTGTTTGGACTCAAAACCATACAAACCCAGAGATTTGAAGAAAACTCAACTTTTTTTGAGCAGATTACATAAATTTTCTTCTTATTCCTAGAGCTAAGGAAAATGTTCCATGCCTAATCAGATTGGCCTGAAATTATTGGAGAAACATCTGGGAGAGCTCCCTTTGCGCTAGTGTAGGTTTGGAAGTAGTGAAGGCTGGCCAAATCATGGTTCGTTTACTCGAGGGGAATAACCCTTGCACATTTATTGTTAATCCTTTCATTTAGACGCTTGTAGACTGCGATAAGGCCGACTGCCCTGATTTTCTTCCTGCCCTTTGACTATAGAATGTGTTAGATTGGTCTTGGTTTCCTTGATGACCTCTGAGATGAACCATTCAGCAAGCCACTGCCCTAGTCGTACGTACAAGACTCCATTATAGTAGCACCTTGCAAATGGTGGTGGAGCTTGAACAGATGCGTGATTGGTTGGGCCTGTGCCAGTCGAATCTCCGTGACTTTTGATTGGTACAATTCTCTTATGAGCATTAAGGAAACGTAATGTTGATCAAGGAACAGACATGTCGAATCAAATTCCCAATGTTAGTTATAGCAATAATTGATTATTATTATTTGGTAATATCGACGAACTCTGATCGGTCTTGTAACAAAATTAATTTAACGTACCTGTTAGGTGAGTCCGTCTCCTCTGGCTTGTGAGTTACTGTGGGCAAGCGCTTTCGATGTAAAGACATCATCGTCTGCCCGTTTAGTCAGTACTGGAGTCAGTCAGTTGGTCGTGGTCTTTATATACAAAGAGAAAGGTGAAGGGAGTGATGGAGCGTTGGGGAAGGGGCGGGGAGAGGTCTTGTTGGTCAGTCTTGTTAGTAGTACCTTAGCCGGACTGGCTGTGTTAGGTATTAAAGAAATTGGGTTGTGTCCGCCAGTAGGCAAATACTAAAGTTAACGCTAATACTAAAGTTAATTTACAAAATTAATTTATAAATGTACAAGTTCCAGACCTGTTAACGGACCTTTACGATATTCCTATTTGGGCCTGGCTTTTAGAGACAGCGCACAGTTCTACACAACTCCCTTAGTATTAGAGCGTTGCTAATCTTCATGCGACACCATTGCAGGACGATGGAGGTGGATAAGTCAGTTTTGGCGTTTTGTTTTGATTTGAGTGGGTTTCGTCCAACCGTTACACTATTTGCCTTTCGTTTTGAAATGAATGATTAACGCTCACAGAATATTCACCCCTATATTCAAATTGACACAATCCAAATACACCTAATAAGAGACTGTTTATTTTATAACAGTTAGCTCATTTTCTTGGTATAAGCCAACCAATAGATTATGTTTTCCTAATGTTTCCACTGTGTTCACTCATTCAGAGAAAGGCTTTCAGTTTCTAACAAATACTTTACATACTATCATATGTTAAATATCTTACTCTGGAAGTTGTAGTTCACTCAAGTAGATGGACAAAATGGCTGCCAGCGCCATTGAGCAAATTATACATAACTCGAAAATAATGACGTTGGGGACACAACAAAGTCGCCTCCATTTCCAAGTTGTGGCATTTTTTACTGCAACGAAAAAAATATTATGACTCAAGTTTTGGTTTCAACTCTGTCCAAAAATCAACATTTTCACTATAAACAACATTCATTTACGTATTTAATCGTTTGCCTGATGGAGTGGCATTGAAGCTATTTCCTGCCTCGAGTATAAATTGCAAGGAGGATCGTCATATTAGGTAGGTAACCTGAGCATCACGACTCAAAAGGTCTGGCAGGGTCAGGTTAGACAAACGTGAGTGGCATTTCTTCTCTTGTGCGAAGAGTCGCTTGGTTTTCCAGACTCCCCAACCTAGCGACCCCCCTACGTGAGCCCATCAGCCTCGTCATTAAAAGGAGTACAGTAGCAGATGACAAGTGATGACTGGCGTGCAGAATGTTCCAATTGGTCGGTTCTTTCATTTCCAGCACCCCCTTTGCGTCCAAGTATCCACTTTACTGTAGTTGAGTTCCCTAGATGCTCAAATACCCTTGCGTTGCTTATTGTTTATTTAACGAGTAGATTTTAAACGATGGGGTTGCTTAGAGTATTTATTGCCAATGCTCGCATCCTGAACATTTCTCAACGTTGCAAGTAAATTCATATCTACTTGTATAAACAGTGGATGGAGGAATACGTTGCTATAATCGTGGATAGGCGACACAAAATAAAAATGATCGTAAAACTTTTCAACAGTAAAATATCACTCAGAATTCAAAATTGCATACACATACAGAATTTGGTGTAAACATTTTCTCACTTCCTCACGTTTTTTTAGTAAAACTTATTTGACACTGCTATAATAGCTTCATTTTCGCGAGCATTTGTCGCAAACAATGAGCATTCGTTAGAGGCTTGGGCAGTCTAAACAGTCGCCTCAAGCCAAACAAGGTATGCACGAAGGATCCCGTGATCGCAAATCTTTGCTGAACCTAATTCCTATCGTGTTGTTGAAGGATTCACATCTCTCTGTCACTATCTACGAACAATCATAACGAAAGCTCGATGCTTGGGCAGTGCAAATAGGGCTTAAAGAGAAGCCCTCTTTTTTTTGTTTTCTATCTACACGTTCTAAAGTTGAAGGGAAAGAATGTTTTAAGTGTATTTGGAAGTAAAACTACTTTAAATAGCTTCATTATTATATTACTGTTACATATACAAACCAAATAGTATCAAATGATTCTGCATTGGCCTTACACAGTTTTGGGCGAAACGCTCTGTAAAGGCGAGTTGACAAGGCGCCATAATCTGATTCAATGGCGTCGTAAAGCGATCCCAGCATCTGCACTACAGAATTTTCTCCCGCAGTTGTCGTTCCAATTCGGTTGGACTCGCTAAAATAAAATCTGAAACAGGTATTAACACGATGTACTTTGAAACTGTGGTAGTGAAGTACAGAAGTGCTTGTGCAAATACTTCATGGCGATTAAATAAATGTACATCTTATTGAACTTTAAGGGCCGTTTTCACAAACTATATAAATCCTGGTTTTACTTGGTTAACTGCTACAGTCTTTGAATATGGATTTCACCAGCTTCGGTTAGCCCTGATATCTTTTCTTATTATATTTTCTTATCTGTCGTGCTCCGCCAATTATCTCTTCTCTCTCGATTATTATCTACATCATCATTTTGAATAATCGACATATTTTTTAATAATAATAAACATAGATAGTGCCTACAAATGCACAGTTATTGCAATTGCTTTTCAGCAAAGATTTAGAAATATTTATTATATTATGGTTATCATCATCTCATCCGAGGCACGAAAAGGATATGAGAGCGTTCATAACTTCAACAGTTTAAGAGATATTGGCTGCCTGATATAGTACCAAATATCAAAGGAAAGTCTCCTAAACGTACTACAGAAGTAGAAGAGCAATTGGCGCACCAGACAGCCAAGTGAACCTCCAAGATATATAAAATGAAATACTGATGTGAACAAAGTATTACCTTCGTCGAAAACAAATTGTTGTTGGAGTAAAATTCATGGATTAAGCAGTTTTAGACCGAACTCGAGACCCCATATCGACGTATTCGAAAAACCACACGGTAAGGGCTCAACTTGCAATGGAAGTCCTTTTGAACATCTCACCTCTTTATATACACATTCAGAGAACTGCTTACCTGGGAGCGGTAAGGCTTTTGCAGACAGGAAAACTTTCGGCTGCCATTCAGTATTAGCGTCCACTCATGGGAACGATGGAAGAAGACGTTCCAGACTGAGGTGGGCGCCCTGCAGTGGTACACCAATGGTTCAGTTATGAAAGGCAGAGCTGTACTGGGCATTGTAGGGCCCAATTACAGTCTTGCTAAGCCGCTGGGAGAGTACACCACGATATTTCAAGCGGAAATCCTAACTATAGAGGTTTGCGTGGAAGAGATCCTGACTAAAGGACTCAAGGGCAAGCGGATCTACATATTCTCGGACAGCCTTAAAGGCTATTGCAGCCTATAGTTTTAGGTCCAAGTTGGCATGGGAATGCCTTCATGTGCTCAAGCAGCTCGGCGCTCATAACCGGCTTTCCCTCATCTGGCTCACAGGAGGCATGAGGGCAATGAAAACGCTGACTGCCCACCCAGATATCACCTCAACAAGATGGGCATCTCAGCGGTGGTGGAATGCACACTTTGTGGCGAGGAGGACGAGACGACAGAGCACATCCCCCAGCACATCTCCTATGTGAGTGCCCTGCCTTGGCAGTTAAACGTTTCGAATACTTCGCTCAGGGGGCTATTGAACCCAAAATCATAGCGGAATTCTCGGCTTCCTAAGGGGGGCAGGTATGTACGACGCCTTCTACTATGAAAGGGTCAGTGTCACAATGTGCCCATATGTGGCCGCAGTGACCAAGGGTCTTGTCCTGAATGCCATCCCAGGGGGGGGGGGGATGAAAAAAAAGGGGAGATTCAAAAGCAGATAGGTTGGAAACAAGCCAAATAGCAATGTGACAACAAAAAATCCTACTTTACTGTAACCTCATTAGACCTGCAGCTTAAATCATTATTTGTCTAACTCCATTTCACAGTTATCACAGTTAGCACGGTGAAAACGAAAACAGGCTTTGAGTTAGTTGTCTCAACTTGATTTATCACTGTTACTGCAGTTTGGGTGTAAACAGTCGTAAGACGTTCAGACAAACATATATACCTTATCGGTTGAGCAGTGATGACGTCTGAAAATGGCGTTCCGGGCGGGTGACAAAACATAACCTGCAGAACTATTTTAAGGGCGCCCATCTTTCTAGTGATTGCAGTGCTGAACTTATACGGAAACTCCCAATTGTACCTGAAACAAAAACTCCCAAATAAATATCAGGAGAGAACTCATTAATAAGTTACTCGAATGTAGATTCAAATGTAAAAGATACCATAGGAATGCACAGGGAACGCAGAGACTCAGTCCTGAAAGCTACTGAGCTAACTGATCCCCAACTACACGGCACAGAAAGCACACAATTGAGAGCAAAAAATGATAATTACATAAGCGTTGTTTCGAGTTGCACGAATTTAATTTTTAAAAACAAACTTGAATTGTTTAAAACATAGTTGGTGCAGTTGTAGGATTGCGTTAAAATGTTTAATCATTTTAATTTGTTGTTTTATTGAAGCAAATTTCGATTTATACGGGTTTTGAACAACATGGGTTCAAGTATACATCCATCAAAATTATCGTATTGAGATGCTGCGATCATTGGAAGGTGGAGGACACCAGATATAATATTCTGCTTGTAAGTACCCGTTTAAACTCTCCTCTCTGTACATCAAAAGGAACGATTTACTTGAAAAGAAACATTCATCTCGGAACTTATTTTGTCGATACCACATAATTTTATGTTTTGTACTAAGAAGAACCATTTTAAACTAAATTTAATAGTAATTTCACTCAAGATTTCGATCAGTTGCCTTCTGTATTTTGCATCAAAGATATTTCTGCATCAGTGTTAGTTTCGAGCTTATGGACGGTAATCTTGTACATGTTTGTCACTGTATCGTCTAAAACCTAAAACGTTGTTATGAAGTTCGTAATAAATTAAATCGCAATAATCCTGTCTCATAAAAGCAGTGTTCATCTTAGTAACTTATACAACATTATTGCAATTCCCTTCTATTTCAAACTTTTCGTATATACTCACTAGTTTATAAAAAACCTTTCGTGGAAATCATTGTTTCCTAATAGCTTTCATTTGTATTTGTAGAACTACTTTCTACTGTATTCTAACGAGTGTTCACCAATCATTACGCATAACGTGACCTTCCCAATCCTACATGTTCAAAAAACCAATTTGCGTCATTAAGATTTATCCTTTACGTGAGCTGAATGAGCGAATAAATGGATTAGTCGGCAGAGCAATGAAAATTGACGAATCTGCGTGGGGCTGAAAAGGGTTTTGATATTAGTCGCACTTGATGTTTCAGCGGTAAAACCGCAGATTTAGATTTGAAAATAGTAGTGCGTACTGAACTACACAAACTGGAAAGTAGAGATACACTTTGGGGTGGGGCACTCAACAATTTGCCACTCAGAGCACCCAGTTGTGGCCAGTGCTTGCGACATAAATCGTGTTTAATATTGATACATTGACTCACCTATGGCTCGAGTACCAGAGCAGAGAATAGCCAGCGTAGGAAGCACACGTCAGAGACACAGTAACAAGAAGGCCAATAAACCAATAACCACTGAGCATCCCAACAATCAACCCCAAAAAAACATAGAAGTGGAACAACATGAACTGCAACACCCAAGAAAATCGTATGATCGGGTCAAACCACTGGCGAGCAAAGCTTTTCATTTCCTCTGCAAAAGCAAAACAAACATTCAATTGTTCAAAATAAGAGAGCAAAACCAATTTGACATAATTTAAATCAGCAAACAAGATTCGAGCAGCAATCTTCAACATTCATGCGATTTCCCTCAATTAAATTGGCCCGAGATTAACAAAAAAAAGCGCTTTTACCTCTTAATTTGTTAAGTAGAAAGGATTTCCCGCTTCCCCACTTAGCAAAAAGCCCAACTGTGATGGGCATGGACAGAGATGGTTCGCTAAGAACGTCCGCTAGCGAGCTGCTGTACAGGTCATAGCCTAATAAATTTTCGTTGTCCTCGTTAGTGTTTAGCCTTCCTGCAAAATAATATCGCGCTGATAAATATCCAACATGTAACAGCACGAAAGATCGGGGAACATTTTCTGAAGGGCAGGAATTGGAGTTCTAACAAATCTATTCTGAACAGAAAGTAGATCCTTCTTTTCCCTTTATACAGGTTCACTAGATCTTTCGTAAGCGCAAGGGAGGAGTGTAAAAAGAACTATTTAACACTAAACAGTAGCTGTTCGAGGGTAACTGCGGTTCACTACCTCTTGACACTTCCATCAGATCTGGTAACTAAGTATACCACATTACATTGCCACATTTATCCAGTATACTGGTATAAAAATATCAGATAGACGAAAACTCTTTTTCTCAACAACGCCCATCATCTTTACAAAACATTGCTACAGGGAGGTTTACGTAAAACAAAACTTGCTAGCGAAATACCACAACCTCCAAGACTGATGTAACTCTTGTGAGTGTGGAGGAACAGTGATTTTGATAAAGAAACAGACCTCAGAGAGCACATCCAGAAAACCCAGATTATATTTGTTATTAAGCCTGCACGTCACCATGGGATACTACAATAATGGCGCGAGCAGCATCCACAAAAAACTAACTGTAGTTATCACATCATAGTGATAAAAACATCAAATTTCAATTCAGAGTTGTGAATTCGGAAAGTACGAGCCAACTCCTCAACTGTAGTAAATATTGTAACTATGAACTAATAAGTCAAATTATGACAAATTTTGAGTTTTTTGATGAGCCACCATTTTCTTAGTCCATACTTCAGAGAGAGCAGAGAACTGCGGTTTTACCAAACATCAAGGGAACTATCAGAAAAAATAGTAACCAATTTTCAACTCAACAGTCAACGATTTTAGCCCTCGGCTCCAGGGCTAATAGAGCATTTAATAGCAACCCACTGCATCTTGAAGATGTAGAATGGCAGGCATCTGTAGCATCAGTTTCGTTTTCATGCTTACAGGGAATGGATGGAGGGATGGGCATCCATTATTACCACTCCATATCCTAGTGATCAACACTATTTCTACAAGGCACAGCATTAACAGCCACCAAACATTAATTTTAGACTCCCTCCAGGAACCCGTTGTAAAAAGGTATTAAAGTAAACCTCAGTTTTATGACAATCTAGGTCATTCACTACAAGGACCAAATCATTTCAATCATCTTATAGCCTAGCTTTACAACTACCATTCGTTAGTTAAATTTTTCACCCTAACGTCATTCATTTATTCATATAATCGAATTTTGGAAGCGTATGGGGGGGGGGGGGGAGTTGTGCGGAGCTTTACACGATTTAATACGAGAACTCGTACCCCTGAGTATAAGACACGAGTGTGATTTGTATGGTCGTTTTAACTGTTAGCTACGCCAGTCCACCCATGTCTACACCAGGGACAGAGGAATAGAGAAACACGAATAAAAAATTTTACATAAACTTAAATCGCTTACTACTTACGGGCTCCAAAGATTTGACCGAGGATGGTTTTAGTGTGATTCATATCGATGTTATAGGGAGTTTCGCCTGCCCTATTCGGTCTGTACAAAAGTTGGCTATTTTTAGGGTTTCTTAGAAGGATTTCAACGATGGCTTTGGAACGAGCTCGCATTGCAATGTGAAGAGCCGTGTCTCCCCATTTGTCTGCTGCAGTTACTTTGGCTTTGCGGTCCATAAGAAGGGATACAGCATCAGCGTTGCGAGATCTCACTGCTTTTAGAAGGGGAGTATCTCCATCCTACAAAATAAAAGATATTAATACCTAAACGTTGACGAATCATAACAAAATTTAACAAATCAAACAGGAATAGCGCTAAAAACAATTTGGTGCATAGTACGAGCTATACCATACCCAGCCTGAGGAGAAGGCAATCTAACATGGAGGACATATTTCTGGACCCTGGCAGGGGGATGTGGGGAGATATGGGTTTCCTTAGACCGGTACCTAGAGGGGGCTATGCAAAAAATTAGAATGAAGAAAGAAACTCACTTTGGTCGATATCTCCAAATCTGGGTTAGCAGTAAGTAACATTTTGAGAACTGGAATGTTTCCTTTTTCAACAGCGGTATACATAGCAGTCTTCTTTTCCTGAAACAAACAACAAACCCGATTCAGCGGCCGCTCAACTGAACAATGAGAAAATAACGTGTCGAGTAACAAACTGTGAAGCTTACTTTTCCTGGAATGTCAACATCGGCATATTTTTTAAGCAATAAATCTATGATATTCCTGTGGCCTCCTTTAACTGAGTGGATGAGATTCGTGTCTCCACTTCGATCCTGCAAAACACCAGAGTCTAAATTATGTAAGTAGTCGTCAATGCTGATTAAAATGAAAAGTAACCAACTAGAAAAGAAATACGAAATGTAAACCACAAATTGCAACAAAATCGAGTAACCGTTTCTTGGACATCATGACGCGCAATTTTGATTTCTAAACTGATTTTACCCTTAACGATGTCAAATGGCCAACAAGTTGGCGTTATGTGGCAGAAGAAATAAACTTCAGGTGAGAATCCATGAATTCAAACCACAAATTCACACTTAGCCCACCCCGAAAACACACTAGTCGATTGATGGGAGAGGGGTATCTCCTCAGCCAAGCATTCGCTAGATATGGTTCTCCTACCCGTGTGGCCGATAAAAGAAATTTCTCAAGCCTTCATTGACTTATGCAGTCTTTGCTGCAAGTGAAAAGCGAACAATTGGGTGTCAATCACGTCTGTGCCTGCCCTGCTCGTGAGGAGAGCAAGGTCGTAGGCAGCCTTCGGGTAGTGTGAGGGGGGGGGAGGTGATGAGCTGGTCATGGATGAGATTTAAGAAAAGAACAAGTCGAATTAGAACTAATTTCCAGAACAGAAGGCGCTTCCTAAAAAGTTCTACGGCCCTTCGTCAGAAAGGCCTACCTTTTTCCTGTGTCTTGGAATCAAATCCCAATTTCTTCTGGAATAATCTTTTTATACATTTGGAAGGGGAAAAAGCCGAACCTGTTTCACAATACATTGATCACAAATGAATATAAATACCTTCCTGGCAGCACGCGTCTCGTTTAGTGTCTTTGCAAAATTCTGTAATATTTTTTATTAATCCTGAAAACCTTGTGGCAGTGGGAGGAAGGTTCTACACCTCTTCCCCAACCTATACCCGTAGAAGAAGGGCACAGGATTCCTAACCCCATGGGTTCTCTTCAATTTCCTGGCAGAAGAAAAACGTCCTGTATTGATCAAAGAGTTGTCAACATCAAGCGTCACTATCACTTGAACGGATCACAGAGCGCTCTCTCTCTCTCTCTCTCTCTCTCTCTCTCCTCTTTCTCCTCCTGTCTTCCATCATATTGTAGCTGAATGAGGATAAGAATGCACAGCGAGGGGGGGGGGACTACATGGATAACCAACATCAAAACAAAAAAACACCCTGTATTGAGCAGCATTGATGTAACAATCATACCTGAACATTGATGTAGGCCCCGGCAGCAATCAATGAGCCAGCGATTTCCGTGTAACCTTCCTTGCAGGCAATAATCAGCGCTGTACATCCGTCTTTGTCCACTGCGTTCACATTGGGCTTATGTTCCAACAAGAGGTTGACTACGTCCACGTGATTTCCCATTGTGCTGACGAGCAAAGGCGTCCAGGAATGCTGAACAGGCAAGGATCAATGAAATTCAAAGGATCTACACCATTTAAAAATACTAAGTTGCAAGAATTTAGTTGTACTGGTACCACTTACCATACCAGCAGTGTCGACGTTTGCGCCTGCCTTCAGTAACGCAGTGACTATCTCAGCATTGCCTTTACGAGACGCCCAAACAAGTGCAGTGGTTCCATACTGGATTTAAAAAAAGAACTTGAAAATTATAATACTAGTGAAAATAGGAACAGAGTATGCGGATAATATACTAAAGCTGATTGTTAATGTGAGGATTAGAATGTGGAAATACTGTTTGAGTAGTAATTAAATTTTGTTCTGCTATGAACCTAGAGGATGGCCAGACATTTAGGTTGGTGCTTTATGCTACGTCTAAAGGTTAGTAACTCCTTTTCGTTGCTTGTCTTATAGTAATCATGCAACAAGTAAAAGTGAATCCCTTTGATGAATTCATGCCTACATTTGATGGAAACGCATTTCCATAAACTATATGTAACTGTATGCCGTGCAAAAAGTTCAAGTTGCTTCAAGCCCAAGGGTGAACTTGCAGTTGAGACAATATTAAACGAATTTTATACAGCTACAACCCTTGAAGTCAGCCGGCCGATGAACAAAAGGAATTAACACAAGCTATTGTTGTATTGAACCCGAAGATAACAGCAGAAGAAAAATTGGAAGGGTGGAACTAAATCCAAATTGAGTTTGAGGAGGTGGAGGTATTTTTAGTAAGGAGGTAAGGAAATTAGGTGCTCTCCACCACTCCAGAAGACTGTCTCTTACCTTGTCACCAACATTCACTCGAGCTCCGTGGGCAATGAGAGCTTTGGCGATTACTTCGTGACCGCGACCTGAAGCCCATAAAAGCGAGGAGATGTGATAATTCCCGTGAGCGTTAACGTCGGCGCCTTTCTCCAAAAGTAAAAGGGCGATGTTGGAGTGTCCTTTGTACGATGCCCACATAAGAGCCGTCCAGCCGCCCTGGAAAAAGGAAATCCCAGATGTTCGAAAGTAAAAGTCAAAACACAATAGAAAATTGAACGTGTGGGAGTTCGCTATTGACATTAATACGAAGGGACCAAACTCACGACAAATCATCAGTAAGTCAATAATTAAACAACACAGAAACAGGTACTCACAACGTCCCGGTGTTCTTTGTTAGCATCTCGATCGAGAAGCTCTTGAACAACTTCAAAGTGCCCTTCTTTTGAAGCACAAAGCAAAGGCGTCCAATTGTCCTGAAACACATATCTTTATGTGGATTTTTCTACAATGACCACGGTAAAATAGAACTCAAGCCTTCCTTCTTGAAAAGGCATTGTAATCCCCACAAGTAGGCCATCACAAGTTGAAAAGAAAAATAATTAATGTAAAGCTAAAATTGACTTAACATTTCTGGTAACAGTTTACAGAAGACACGATCTTTCAGAAGTTAAAGGAGTAAAGGTCTAGCTCGACAATCTAGGAGCTATACTGTGTATGCGCTCGTCGAATAGTATGGAAGTCGTGTTTTTCATAGTAATTAGAAGTAGTAGGCCATTGAAGGCGTGGTTCATGAGACTTCTGGAAAACTAGATGAGTATTGAAATACTAAACGGGAACCATATATACAATTTACACTCAATAAAACGAAGAAAAGACTGTATAACGTGCATAAGGTGAAAACGAACATACAATCTTAGGCTAACGAGGTAACAGTTGAGGTATCTCCACCAATTAGATCCATCAGAAAATTACCCAGTCATTTGTACCAAAACTAAACCAAAAGCATGACCATCATTTTTCGCTCCTCATTCACAGTGGCCAGTTTGGATGTGGTAGAGTGCGCTCTCGGGCAGAACACATATATGTGGAGAGTGGCCTTAAAACTGAGTGGCCAAATTGGGAGCATTAGTTCATCATAGGAACCTCTGTTCGTGTCCCTCATGGAAACAGGTTGCCCCCCTTCTTCTCTTCAGCACGATTATTGTCTTTTGGTCAGTTTCTTAGTGCTGTCACGCTATATATTTTATATGTACGGTCACGTATTTTTAATATTTAAAATAAAGAGCATAGTATGTATTCGTACAATTATGCCTATTTAAATTGAATTACTATACTAACATAAAAGTAAGAACTAGTGAGATTTGCAGCAGCATTTGACTTGAAAGTTTTTTAATGTCTGCTTTCATTTTAGTCGTGGACACGCAACAGTATCGTGTCTACATGTGCATCTGTTAACCGCGAACAATACTATCAAACATAGTGATTAACTGCTGAGCAAACTTCTTGTCAGAACTCAAACCTCTCGCGGACCTCAGGCTTGCAGTCAGCACCCAGATGGTTGCCGACCCCCTGCCCTAAGTGATAAGGGTGGTCACTTACAACTCTACATTTCACCCTTATTTCTTATACGCGATATTAGTTAGTACCTCACGCATTTTCTACTCTCAGTAGTCGATAACTGACAGTTATTCCTGTTAGGCATCCACCAGTGTCACTTCTCACCCTGTAAAACAGCGTAGGTATGAAAACGAAGCCGGTTTCCTGTCATTCTCACACAATAAGCTTTCTCTCACTCCCTAATATCGGTCAATATAGGGGAGTCGCTTATACTTATTATTTTACTCTCTCAGTGAAACTTTCATGTTAAGAATATTCTCATAGTTAATATATCATCAATTTACAGTGCTGTAATTATTTATTCACATTTTGCTCAAGAGAGTTCTCATGTAAATTAATAGATTGAACACGTGGCAAGAGCCCCCGCTAACAACAACCTTTTTTTTTACCTGTATAACCAACCACAATATTTTCATACAGTCATTAGCTTTTGTTAAACGACGATTAATAAGACTATAATAGCCATTGTGGGTTGTATGTTTGGGAATCATTTTCAAGTAAAAGAGAAGTTATATATACGTATTTTATAGTTGTGAAAGATAGGTAACATAATAATCCACTTAGTATTGGCTAAAGATGGACTATTGAAATTGTACAGTCCATTGCACTAAAAGAATGACAACTTTTTTTATTGTCATATTTTCTGATAGTGATAAGTTTGAAAATCCCCTTCATTGAAATGGCCCTCCATTCCTCCTTCAGTCATAGCACGCATCACCTAATGAGTTATTTATTATCTAATGACTACGTGATCAAATAATAACTTGCCTGATCTTCAGCATTCACATCCGCATTAAAGTTGATCAATACTCTAACAAAGTTAGCTTTTCCTTTGGTCGCAGCAAAATGCAAAGCAGTGGCTCCACTCTGAGAATAAAAACTTTTTTTTCAGAACGGAAGATTTAAGTAAAAAACGGAAGTAACCGTTCCAGTAGGATTGCGATACCTCATCTCTGTCATCCACAGACACCTTCTTATTTTCCAGATAGGCGAGGAGCCCTTGCACATCGTCCTCAGTGATGAATGCCGTCAGAGTTTTGTTATTGAGCGAGACCATCGAATCCGTTCGATTAAGGGTCTGAAACGTACCAAAACCGCGTCACTAATGAAGCGAGTGAGCCACAACGTGAACAACAACTGAGAAAAACATGAAAGTAAAAAAATATGGTTTAAACGAAAGAGAAAAACCGTGTTGCCGCATTGCACGGCTCGAAAAAGTCTATTGCGTGGGAGCCACACACGACAACTTGCTCCAACTCAACAAAAACGTGTCAACTACGAAGCTAAATTTGCGCGGGTAAGTTTCATTTCTAAACTATGACTATTACTCGGTAAACTGCACATTGACCGTTACGGCACAGAGTGCGTAAGGGGGTAGGAGTATTGATGCAACACATTACACAACTGTGTTTACTCAATTGCTCAACTATTTTGGCTACACTTCAACTGTTTTCACTCAATTTTCCAACAACTTTTTCGCAATTTTCTGTGTTTACCTTGTTTCACATTGTTTTAACGTCCCTTGATTGTTGTTGTTTTTAATGTCCCTTGATTCTGCCACTGGCACAGAGTTTTGTATTATTATTAAGTACCACTTCCGCTTCCATCCATTAGGCGCAGGAGGGAGCTGGTTTGTTGAGACAGGCGTACCCTAAGGTGAAAACTGTTATTGTCCTTAGGTCAATGCAAGTGATATCCTGTACTCCGTTTGTGGCTGTGCGATGAGCTGGATTCAATCAAGGGCCCCCTGAGAAGAGTACCTCTGCTGAGTCGACTGCAATAGTTGAGAAGTGGCGTTCAGCGCACCTCCAAGGCCTACAATATCACTTCAAGCGATCACTGGACACAGTCAGCCAATGACTTTACTCCGTTACTCCTACGTTCGTTGAATAAAAGCTTTTCATCCGATTTTTTTTGGAAAAATTTGCGTTTATTGCATTGGAGTTGTAAGGTCTGTAAAAAATTGAGTCACTATCACGACATTAGTTCGAAGGGCGGAATTTATCGAGTTGCTTCTAATTATTTTATGATCATTGTCAAACTCTCAACGTGTAGGTACCACTACTACTGCTCAAAGCTCTCCTTTATATGGAGAAAAAACAAGAGTACAGTCGATTTCTATCGAAACTCTTGATGATGGGTTGTACTGCTCCTGTCATTTTCCCACTGATGAAAATTGTATAGTATTGCTATTTCATTTGTTAATATCTACACAAAAAATGTAGGGTAAATCGTTAGAGCCATTTGCGAGAAAAAAATACTTCGTGTTTTGAAAACTACGATGACTGTAGTTAGTTTTGAACCTATTTCACGCGTACCCTTAACTTGGCGCCCCACGTTGATATGCAAAGTAAATATCAAATTTGAACTGATTTAGTCCGGTTCTCTCTCAAGTTCGTTGAAACTACACACACAAACATTATTATTTGAAATTACATTTTTCGCACTCAGGAACCTTGGGAACGTAAATATCTGAGGGAAACATTTTTCGGCCGCTTACATAACTTTCCTTAAAGTAACTAAGTGACGTTAAAATCATAAACTATCTTTGAATTTGAAGCGATTTGGTTCGCAGTTCGTAGTCAATCGCCTTCATTGGCAGAAGTTTTTAAGGCATATAGGAAAATGTGTGGCCGCAGTGACAAAGGGACTCTGTCTCGTGTGCCCTCGGTTGGAGGGGGGAGGGGGGGAAGAGAAAAAAAGGCACCATAAGGTTGAAAAGGTAAAATACTACACACGTTTTCTAAACCACAAAGAAAGTGAAACGGTTATCTACACGCTGGAGAAAATAAGTTAAACATATCAGGCAGGATATAATAGCTCGTAACCACTTATAACAGTGGTGGCTAAAGAAAGGATTTCGTACTCCAAAGACGCTTTCTTGACAGGAGAAGCTCTGCCCCACGCTCCTGTCATAAACACCGTCTTTCTATCACTCTTCTGCCTAAAAAAATACACCCAGTTTTCTGTTCACTCACCTCAAAACGACGGAAGAGTCTGACAAAAAATAGCATTCGCATGTTTGAAACAAACCACACAAAGGGGAATCACACACAAAAATTGAATGAATTGAGGAGGACGAAAGAAGAGGTCGTTAAAATGAAAACGTTCAAACGCAAAACCGGGCAGTCAAACGCAGTTAACGGGGAAAACAACAATAAATTACCGTGACAGAAGTCCGACGTAAACTCAAGCTCGAGAAACTGAATTTTCTTGTACCATCGACAGGAGCGGTGAGGGATATTGAGGGGAAATCCCAACCACTCAGGTCGAGGTGGAAAATCGAATGCCTGGGCTTACTATTAGCGTCCATTAAAGCGAAAGTCCGTCCTGAGGCGGCCTCTTAAAATAGTCGAAATTACTGTGATACCGCCGGGGACAGCGGGTGATCGTCGAACTGAGCGAAATCAGTTAAAGAATACAAATCAGCCAGTAGAGCAAAACAAACAATATCCAACAAAACAATCAATCCCAAGAACAAAAACATGTACCAAAATACAAGTCCAAGACCGTGCAATGGGCTTGTTTAATGTCGCTCCAAACCAAAAATAGAAAGACTGGGGCTTAGCACCTCACAGCTTTCCTTAATCTGTCAGGCAGTTAATTGTTCCACACTTTGCTTTGAGTTAAATAGTGAAACTCTTTGGGAACTTTGTGAATGAGTTAAATAGTGAAAATATGAAATGGTTTAATGCTGACATCTCAGTCTCGTAATGCAGTTCAAAATCCCATACCAATATCACACAATTCGTCACGCGAACTCACAAGTGCCCTGAGCCATCGTTAGCGCAATTACACCATTCGATACTGGCGAGTATTATCCTAATTGCCACCTGAGCGTCAAGGAACACTTGTCATTTATCATCGTTTATATGATCGTCGTGTACTTAGAACACAGGATGTTATTAATCTGAATCCTCAGGGAAAACGCTGAGAACGAACAAACCCGAGTAACACTTTTTAATAATTTATTATTGTTCCCGACATTTTTTCATAACTGGAAATTTTAGGGTGACCCAATACTTCGTGCACCGATTCGTATACACACAAAATTTAGTAAAAATCCCCCCGATAACAAGGTATTTTCAAGCGTCATTAGTTGAATTCCTAAATTCATCGGGTTGCTCCTAATTATTTTACGATTATTATTAAACTTTCATCGTGCACGTAGCGCACATTGGACTACCAGCACGATTTTCGAGTAAACGTTTATAAAATATGAGCGAAATTTGTGAGAAAAACACAATAAAATCGATTTTTGTCGAAATTGTTAATAACGTATCGTACTGCTCTCGTTATTTTCTCACATATGAAAGTACTCTTTTATGCCACATAAAAAAACTAAGCAAAATTTGTTAAAGACGCTTTGTTGGTGTTTAATCACTCGACAACTGCAGTTTGTTTTAGACTCATGCCCGCATTACGGCATTCCGTGTTGGCGAGCTAACAAATACAATTTGAGGTGACTTATGGCAGCCGTTCTCTCTCAATAGCGTTCACAGAGTATTTTCTCAACTTGTATTGTACGGACTCAGAACCCTTTGACAGTGTGAAGAAAACTAAAACAAAGTCAGCTGATAACGTAAGTATCCTTCCTACTTCGTAGAGGCAGGGAAAGTGAACATTTAAGAACTCACAGTGACTGCTACAAATTCATTCATCTCACGCTGACATGACAAGCTAATGAGTCAGTAGACAAGGGACACTTAGTTCACCACCAGCAATATACCTCAAATGCCAAATCGTAATCTGAATCATGATTTTAAGCTTTGAAGAACTCTATTTTAAGATGAATTGGGGGGGATCATCAGTTGACCGAAAAGTGAAGAACGAAATACAAAACCACTGCAATAACAACGTTCGTTTCCGACGAAATTGTTAGTTACGTAATTTTTTGGTTAGTTTTGATTATCTATTAAATTCATAACACGTAACAACACCATGGCACCAAGTGAGCAGTTTGAAAATATTCGACAGGGCTCATAAAACAGGTGAATGCACAAAGCATTAAATACCTTGTACAATGATCGAAGTGAATCGGCCATTTTAAAACGCACTTATTTCGTTTGATCGTTGCAATAAACTAAAAATTCTTGAGAGTGAAGGCAGTCAACAGGTAAAAAGAGATAAGACTATCTGATTCAATTCACGAGTAAATGACAAGGTCACACAAGCTGACCGAAGCATGAATCAAGATGAATAGAACACCCATTACGTAAATGGCTGGTGGATTTTATTTTCACGCAATAGTTCTTAGCAAGGAGAGACTTTCGTTCTGATCTGGCGGTGACAGAATTTCCCCTCATTACAAGTTGAGAGTTCTATCAAGTATAATAGCCGAATACTATAGTCAAATACAGGCAGCCCCCCCCCCCTTCATTTCAAGACCCCACATCCTTCTCATTCAAGGGCCCAAGATTTTAGAGCCCATACGTGCTTTTCAGTGGCCACTACGCTGGCTTAATGCCACCTGCAGCAGCTCAATTTGACTTTTATTTATGCTTTTCTGTAGAACCCTCAAGAATGTCACGGTGATTCCTGTATCACGAGAACATGCCAAATAAGCCCCTAATAGATCAAATTGCAACAGCAAAACCCCATCGCTCTGGAGCACACCAATGACAGCTACTCAAAACGTAGAGATTTGTACGATTGTCATAGCCACACGTTTCTTACTGTATTTATAACTGTTACAGTATCAGTCCCCCTCACCCTCTAGGTTCCAGACGTCGGGAGTTACTCAGTACCAAAACACGAGCGCAGATTTTTATTGTTTTTATTCTTTCAAGCGATTATTTCAAATTTTGAATCGATAATGAGGCAATTGGTGCTATGGAACTCTCCACAGCATGTGATAGAGCCTACACCCAAGACACGAAGTTCTGAGTGGGCTAGAAGTAGACTAACGACGGTGAAATCCAGGAGGCAGATGCAAACTGGTTACTAACCCTTCCCTTCTGGAGTGTGGTAGGAAGAACATGATGGGATTTTGTCTCAGTGCCCCAACTATACATTACATCCCTCCAAAAAAGATATATATCTATAAGTTGATTCCACAATTCAAGAAGAAAATTGATCGATTCAACGCGGGAAATTATAAATTTATTAATGGGGAATAACGCTTAATTTTCAGTAATGAGGTGAGTCCTCCTTAAACCAACTAAAACTGCTAAGAATTGATTGCATGGACTAACTTACGGTTATAGGTATTCCACTCCAGAATTCCATCATTGCTCATTTCCGCTCTTCCCTTGTACACCATTACACATTAACTGTCCAGATTATGATTGATCAATTTCAACAACGTCCACCATAGGCTTTCGTAAACAAACACACACCTGAGTCATCATTAAAACCTCACCCAGCCGCTTGGGACTATACGCAGATTAGGCAAGGTCGTCGCAGGAAGGGTTCATCAGTAATAAGGAGGCTAACAATCTGGAAGCTCGAAGGGTCGCTCGCCAATCTCCACAACACTCAAGCACTGGAGATACTGTGGGGCTCAGAGAGGGACGATCCAAAATCCGCGCCATCAATTGACGTCTAATTGTGAGTTTCCCACCTGGTCCTCTTTACCTTAGAGGCAAAGTGCCAAAAGGCGGTTCGCAACGTTTTTACTTTCCTTAGCCCTACGAAGTTGGAATTAAACGTTTTATTTGAATTTTCTTCAGATCCTTACGTTCTAACACATTCTGACTCGAAAAACGTCATGTGTGGGGCATGTGAATACTATTGAGGGAGAACGGCTGAAACCAAATTCGATGTCCAGCCAAGATAAGACTATGAACGATATCGGCCCAAAACTAACTGCCGTTATCAAAGTGATCAAAAAATCAACTTTCCCTCTCGCGCTAACGATTGTGATTAAACATTTCGTGTGGACAGATCCGAATAACACGACGAGAATATACAAGTTTCATTCGTGGGAAAATTACGAAAGCAGCACAATAAACTATCAAACTTTTTAAAAAATGTATTAATTTTTTAAACATGGGTTTGGAACCCATTTTAGTGTAGTTTCTTAAAATAACGCGCAAGAACGTGTTAGTAATCTAATGGGGAACCGCGAAATTCCAGAGTACTAATTACTGCCGTATCTTCGACAAACTTTTTTTTGCAACGTTTCCCGTATAATTCCAGAAATATAAATGTTGTGTTGTTTGTTTATTATTATTATTATTTTGGTGAGCAATCACTTCTTGCGACGTGGAGGTTTAATGCAAAACCAGATGTTCGTTCACTGGCTGCGCTCTACTGGCCTAATATGTACACAGCAATAAATATGAACGTTTCAAAAAAAAAGATCTCGACAGTCTCACGAATACCCGCAAAATGTCTACGCAATAAAAGTCGTGGCTTGAGTAGGTGGAACCCGATCAATTCCGGAACATTAAGCACTACCAGTTTCTATAGCATTCGCAAACTGGATTAAACGTTTCGCAATTAGCATCAAACTTTTCGTGAATTATATGTTTTTCAAGCACATGACTATAGTTTTATTCAAATCATCGCTTTTGCTGTTCCAATATTAGTTATTCCTTTCAACCTATAGTTATTCCTGCATAAGTAGCCTCACTTTCGCATACCTTCCGAGCTTTCTTGGAGCTGTGTACTTGATAAAAGAAGCTGAGACACTGCCATTATTGATTCGAACGTCCCTCCTTCGAGCGTTTCAATCAGCAGTACACGCTGAAATATGTTGCCACTCATAACAACGAAGTTCCTCACCAAAACAAAAAAACTTACTAACGCTGGTCTGACGAAAATGACTGCTGCCGTGGCAAACTACTGAATGAAGAGAAGGTTGAAGCTACATAGAGAAGGTTAAAAAAAGTTGGACGGTTCACAAGGAAGGTATTTACGTTCCACAGACAGGGTAATACTTTGCGGACTTCACTCAATCCAGGTCATCTGGTCATGTTTAGGGTAGAGCATTAATTTTATGAAAGGTTTATTTGTAATTAGGAAATGTTCAATTTTGTACGCTAAACATTTTAATCTAGTGCGAAAAGTTTAATAGTGAATCCTACACATAGAACGTTGAGCTAAGTGTTACCAAGCTCATAAACTGAGTGAAAAAAGGATTTTATTAGTTACTAAAGTTAACGTACCTGTTAGGTGAGTCCGTCTCCTCTGGCTGGTAAGTTACTGTGGGCAAGTGCTTTCGATGTAAAGCGTCTGGCCGTTAAGTCAGTATTCTCTTAATGGCCAGACAATGATGTCTTTACATCGAAAGCGCTTGCCCACAGTAACTCACGAGCCAGAGGAGATGGACTCACCTAACAGGTACGTTAACTTTAGTAATTTGCCTACTGGCGGACCTAACCCCATTGATTTTAATAGTTGCTAGAGTGATCAAAATCGCTGAATGCACGGAAGGCTGAGGACGGCTGTGTGATGCGTCGCGCCGATATTGTAAGTCAATTTTTCTGCGTCAAACCTTCTCTTCTTCTTACTATTTAGATATTTTAAGATGCGTATAAAACAATGGAGCGTTGCTACAATTTCTTTTGAGCGCTTCCTACGCAGCTCAAATTTGGGATTTAGCTTTTGTCAGAAGGACGCCCAGGAAAGGGCGAACTCTTGCTTCGATTAACTGGGAGCTGATTGCTGCTCAATCAAATTCCTCTTCTTTTCAACTAGGTAGACTGTAATTGATTACAAGAGGAAAGGCTACTTAGGGAATTAAGCGCATGTCAACGGGCGTGAAGAGAGATTTCAGTACAATTTATCGCATTTCAACGTGCGAAGTTTATATCGGCGATAGACTTCTTATGGGAATTCAGTGGGTTCATGCTGCTTATGAGCTCTAAAGCTTATCCCTTTCTTTTTCGGCTTCCAGAAAGAACGAACTTGGTGGTTAGGCTTTTGAATAAACTTATTCTACTCTATTTGCCGTTAGCGCTTTGCGATCTTTCACATGACTTGTTCTGTTGATCTGAAAACAAGTTGTTATTACAATCCCTTAATGTAAGCTGACTCAACACACATCATTATTTCATTATATCTCAGCTCGGTAGGTGCGTTGCGGAATAATATCAAAATTTAAAACTATAGTGATCATTATACGTCTCCATGTGACGACAGCTTCATTCATTAACTGCACAATTTACTCATACATTGAGTGTACCCAAGGAAAGATAAACAACAAGAAACGACCTCCAGAGGGCGAACCGTGACAATCAAAAAGGCTTCTATCCATTAAAGGGGTCTCATAATCAAAGAGTGTCATGCACGAGTTACAATCTCACTTCCGCGCTAACAGTTGGCGATTATTTGTGTTCGGTCAGGCTGACAATTCTGCGTCATTAGATTTCAAAGCGCTCACTCAATATCTGTGCCAGCTTATCTATGACCAAACACAGTTTCTCATCTTTACTTTAAATTAAACGTTCTTTAAGGCGCTTTTGGGGGATTGCCAGAAAATGGTTTAAGGAGAAAAAGTTCAAAGTTTGAGATTATTTATGCTAAATTGCCTTTTGTGGGACATTCGAAAATGGCCAAGTTGACATTTCCTATTAATGTTCTGGTTGTCCAGCTCCGATCGAGAACAATAAAATATATATCGATTATCTGAAGCTGCCCTGGGAGATCCATGCAAATCGTTAGAGCAGTTTTTCCAAAAAGGTAAGACAACGTATTTAAATTCATTTCTCGTTAACAAAATTTTCTCAGAGATATTAATAGAACAAAAGTTAGATATTCAATAGAAGAAGATAATCTACAATTTTAATCACATGGTGCAGTTTTAGAAATGAATGCGAAAACCCCTGGATTTTTGGTAAATGTTGAATCCCCCTTCACTTCCTTCCGAACGATGAAAACTGCTCACAACCTTGTTGCTGAATCTTAAACAAATAACGATAAAAAATATCTGGTGCAATACCACAACCTTCCTTGGCCCCACGTGCATTCAACGATTTTCTTGACTGTATCAACTTATCAAATCTGTTTTTCGTTCAGATTATAACAACGTTCTACATGAAAACTGGCGGTGCTCAAGAGTCTAGAGTTAAATGCGCTGCTCGAGTAATATCGAGTAAGAACTGTAAGGAATGGAAATAAGTGAAACGGCGGCAGAGAATAATTAACATTTTTCAGTCAGCGACTGAACTCCTTCCAACATCGCAAAGCCGTGGAAAGTAATGAAAGGTGACCTGTTCTTGAGTGATGTTTCGTGTGAAGCTGTTGTGCTTGCTGGTTGAGAATTGGAACGCAGGTTTCAGATAGAATTTTGGAGAATTAGAAGTGGTAAACATCATACCCCATCGTTCGGTGCACATTCACTTTGACTCAGAGCCTAGGCCTTACAATGGTACACAAACCAATTTTTAAATAAAGGGTTACTTGGTCTTACCTTATGGCTATTGGTAGATCCAGCTCTAAGAAAGTTGTAATAGCTGAAAACGCTCCCATAACTCAAAGTAGGACGGAAACTCGAGCTCAAAGCCAACGATTCGAGGCTTTGGTTGGACGAACTGGCCATAACACGAGCAAATAATCAGCGGACGGCGGTTCAATTTAGAAACGAGCAAAGGATCTCGGAGCCAGTTACATCACACAAACTAAACGTTGCAATCTGAAGCATTCTAAACCAACCGGCACTTGAGATGCGCCTCATAAGCGGACAAATACAAATTAAAATTGAAACAACGAGAAAAAAAATTCGATCTAGAAGACAAATTCAAAGATCGGCGAGGCGCGTTTTAGAACGAACGCGCGCATGAAGGCATCAAAGAAACGCGACCAAGAGTGGACGGAGGAGACACAACTAACGGCGAAGAACCGTGTGAAGGATGGGACAGTAAACAAAGTTTGAAATGAGTTTGGAGGCACAGACCAGCACATCACAGATAACGACAGTTTATCTCTCAAGAGGAATCGTTTCGAAACTCACGTTCCCATCGATGATTTAGTTAATCCCGCCCGAGTGCCGGTGGCAACGTCCAACGCCTTCAAACATTTCTTAGATTGCTAGACTAAAATACATAAATTCTTCACCAAAAACGTGTGGAAGGAGTTACACAAAACAACGTCAGTAATTATGCAGATGGTAATTCAAAATATACAACAAATGTACAAATGTTGCCATATTCGCCGGAATTGGTGTATTTGTACTGTTCAGTGCTTTAAAGTAAGACTAATCAGAATGCAGATAAGAAATTGCCAAAGACCGGTATAAACTCAGTCTAATGGCGTCTTCCGACATTTCAGGCTATTGCCGCAGTGAGCTAATTTATTCGTGTCCTTTCTACGTTTCATCCCCTCACTGTCCAAATGCTCGTGAACGTTACACAGGTCTGTTTCCTCATCCTTAACTGTCTTTCGAGAGTTATATCCGTTGAGAGACGTTGAGACTTGTCCACATTTGATCGTAGCAGTTCTATTTTTCTAATGTTCTATACAGAATAGTACCTCAAATAACTCGTGGAACTGTTTTTGATATTTGTACCGTTTTTTTATTCACTATTTGTTTACCTACGCATTTTAAAAACCATTAACATAGAGGCATTCCGCTGAGAGTATTATAAATTTGGCATAAATCGTATTCCACAGTTCAGTCTCAGGTTTTACGGGATTTTGATCGTTTCGTTTGCTTCAAAAATATTTTAATCGCAACATGATTTTTCAAAACCACGCGTCCAACTCGAATTCAAAGAAAAGAACCAACAAGGATACGTGTTAGCGTAATTACTTTACAGTACAGACACGAAGAACCTGAAAATTACGGAAAGGCGTTCATTGCAATACATTTTGAATGTTCGAGATGAAGTGTATCCTTCCACTTTGATACTTTGATGTGTTTTCTAAATTGATTGGAAGTTGAAGCTACCAAAACTATGGGTTTTCAGGTAGAAGGATAATCACATTTACATTTTTCCACGAGGTAGTCACAAACGTTGTGGACGACTACGGTTCAATTCGGGGAAGAAAATACGTCGCATGCTGAAGTATAAGAGGAAAAATAACGAAAATGAAACTGAATGAAAGGAAACTAAAAACCGAACTAATTTCAAAACGCACTAAGACGGAATGGTACACAATGGAAGTGTAGTTTTCTCATTCCTTCGGATATAGAAAAAGATTCGGGGGCCGAAGAAACGTCAAGTACCTCGGAGTGTCTGATAATCCATTTGAGAAGCGACGATTTTCGTTGGAGAGACTCTTCCAGGGCCGAAGACATCTCGTTTGAGTCGATAACTTGGCAAAACTACACGGATAGAGCAACAGTCACGAAGATGGCGGGGAATCGATAAACAGGACAAAGGATGATATCATAAGAATGAACTGAATAAACAAAGAGATAATCCGCAAAATGAACATGTGAGAGCGGCTTCAACAACCAAATTCGGGGGTTGTTTGCAGAAGTTATATATTCATTCTCAGATACAGAATATTTCCCACATCATTCTTATGTCTGCATTCGCTTCGGCTTAAAATTTGTTCAAGCCTTCCTCCCAGGTCACCGTTCTGAATTCTGATTTTCTTATGGTATTTTAAGTAGATAGATAGATACATAGTTTATTCAATATAACCAAGAAAAGAATAAATTAATCCATTTTCTGATCAAAAATAAACTGTACGGCATGGTTAAATTTAAAACCGATTGAGCCAGTCTCCAGCAAAAGGACTTCTTCCCTTCCACAAATATATTTTATGTGGCAATCCCCAACGAATGCGAACCCAGCGGCTGATGTCGAGGACGATTCCGAGCCTCAAGGCCAACGCTGACAACTCACTGGTCCAATACGAGGATGAGCAAATCACTGGCATTCTACAGAGGAGACGAAAATTGGGACTCTCAAGATGTAACTGAGGTGCTGGTTGAGTGTTAATGCGCAAATGGGCTCCAGTCCACTTTCCAGATGAATCAGGTAGCCTGGTGCCCACTGAAGAAGTTGAAAGAGATGCCTCACATAAGACTGCAGCAGCCATACTCCTGGAAGCCCCAGATTGGAGCAGCGACACTAATTGCAGGCTTGAACACGTGAACCTTGGCAGACGATGGAATCCCAGGATTCGAAATAACAGCTCCCCAAGCGTAATTCATGGCAGTAAAACCCTGCGTTCTAGCAAAAATTCTTACAGAAAAATTAAACTTTTTTTATAGATACAAAACGTGAAATTATACAACACTTACACCTTGCCAAAAGTGGTGAATCTACCCACTCATTGTGCAGCAATGAATGCAATGAAGAGACGACTTGATAAGAATTAATGAGGTTTGCACCAAACCAACACAATACTCCGCACACCGTGCGTATCGAGCCCAACCAATATTGTCAGAGGCAGCCCCGCTCTAATATTTATGTACCTTGCCTTGCATGTATGAGGGCGAGTAGTAGGGGAGCAATTACAAAACGTAAATGTTCGACCTTCCACCATTCTGGCACAACAGCCTCCCTTTTCATTCCGTCGCCCTGAATCAGCCTCGCTTCGACAAGTATCTGCCAGCTCCAAAAAGACGTTGTAAAAAGTAGACAAATTTGTGCGAAAGTTTTGTGAAAATTGTTGTGGAAATTTTGGCCAACTAACCAACCTTTTGGAAACTAACTGCTAGACATAACGAGTATAACGAACCTAATTTGCCGCCCACAGCTCGTGGAAAGTACTGGTAGGCGGTGCTTGAAAATGGGTATGAAACTGGGAAATGGGATGAAACTTTTTGCGGACAGATAAAATGCTGTCACTGGGGCTGCTAGGTACGAGCTTAGTCTGCCACTCGATAACCGGGGGATAGTACTGGCAAACGGTGCTTGAAAAATGTGTATTATTTGTTTTAAAAAAATGCAAATTGTTCTGAACTGATGACATTTGGGTCGATGTAACTGCTAGACTAGAGAGTTGAACGAACTTAGTCTGCCGCTGGTTCTGGACTGATGTAACTTTGGCCGTGGCCACACCAGGTGAAACGTACAGGTCTTTGAAAAGGGGTGCTCTTTGTACTAAAATGGAACTAGTTTTGACTGACGAAATGTTGGTCCATGAAATAGCTTCACATAGAGAGTTGAACGAACTTGGCCTGCCGCTTCATACCCGTTCGACAGTACTGGCAGATGTTACTTGAAAATGTATACTCCTCGGTATGAAATGGATTTACACATTTTTAAGAAAATTTAGCTATCACAGGTGTGTTGAAACAGCAACTGATAAAAATACTCCCCACAACACTATTTAGAATGATTTTCCAAAACAAAACCGTACCAGTTAATGACACGTTGGTTGTTGATTCCACTCGTGAAAGTAAATAAATGATCAAGAAATGGATCCGGAAGAAAGAGCAGGTAACCTAACTTGCCAGTACTTACATATAAGTACTGACAAACGATATTCGTACAGTGGAAGAATTTTCGATCAGAAAATGATATCGTTCGCAGGCCAATGAAACTACTAGATATACGAGTCAAACGAACGCCTCACACGCGTACTGACGCATACGACAACATGAGACTGACGCGTGTTATCGCTTTACTTCTAAAACGCTGATACAGGAGAGTAGGATTAACTAAAATAGCTGGCTCGACGCCACACACAACTTTCGGCCACAAGTAGATTCAGCGATTTCTATCGCTCTACCAATCTGTTTTTCTATTAGCACGTCGTTGAACGCTCTAGACGGAAACTGGAGTTGCTTAACAAGGGAAACGTTTGGCGTTCGGATCACAATAATAACTATAGTTATTTTTGCATGCATTTCGCACAGAACCTCATTTTGGCGTCCCTTGTAGATCATCAGGCTGAAAATCGAAGTTGAGCTTATTTGGTTCAGCCGTTCTTTCTTAATCGTACTCTCACACAGACCATTTTCTAAAACGGGGTTTTTCGGACACAGAAGCTTTTGAATCGTAAAGATCTGAAGACAACTAGAAGAAAATAAGTTTATCAAGGAAAATAAAACCAATTAGGACGAAAATTTCTTCTCATTAAGGAATGACGAACGTCTCAACGTGAAATGATCGGATTTGAAGACGAATGTCAGTCACGAACTCCTAAAACCAATTTTACAGGTTTAACGCCCATTTGCCTTGACATAATTGTCCCACTGACGCTACATTTTCGTATTTCGCTCGCACACCATTTCCGTACAATACAAATATTCTGTTTGGAATGGTTAAGTAAATTAGGAGAGCAACAACAGACAAAACAAAAGCAGGTTGACGAATCGCTAATATCACTGAACGCAACTAATTGCCCTAATCTCCCTCTATTTCACAGTTATATTATATAATACGTCAATTGTATTTATAAACAGCTGTTGAGCTAAAAATGTGCCCATAATCCCAAAACCCCGTGAGCCGTTAGTGACCGTTTTCCCTTTTTACTGAAGTCACAAAACTTCATTCTCTGTAGCGAAGCATCACACAACTTTCCCCAGCTCACGTGCATTTAATTTTTATCGCTCTAGCCGCTAATCTACCCTTTTTTACTCAGTTTATACAAACGCGGTAGACCGTAACGTTCTAAATTGAAACATTCCGGAGTTTATTGAGTTACTCCTACTTGAGTCCTAAGATAATCTAAAAGGCTTTCAACGCTTTTTTTTGCGGAGGTTCTGGAATTATAGGGAAAACACTGGAGGACTAGTTAATCAAAAAAAGGACAGAAGTTTGGATCCCGGGATTTTCTTAGACTGGTTAGGAATTGATTTTGTGATCAGTATTAATTAAATTTCCCTCTTACAGGTAGTATAATGAACTGCTAGCTTAATCTTTTTTGAGGACGTAAGCCCTATATGGGTGAGGTCAATATGGAAAAACTGAATTAAAATATTTCCGTATAAATTAGTAGTAACTTATTGTGCTGCTCCCATTAATTTATTTTCCAAGTAATCGAAATTGTATACTACTGTTGGGTTGGTTGGAAATGACACACAAAACGGTTTGGAGGACAAAATTGTTTGTCAGTATTTTTAATTTCAGTTTTGATAGTTATGGACCGATTACTCACATAACCTGACTATGGCGTGACCTGGCAGTCAATTACATAGTTTTCCTTCCTTCGACGTAGGGTGAAGTAAAGTCAAAACGGATGCTGGTTTATTCGAGTTCATTATAATACGACGCTGTTTGGCTGAGCATCATGAACATTTGCGCATTTACGCATATTTTCCAGAAGGTTTTCGTGATTTGAAGCAACCAATTCAATAATTTATACACAAAAGGTATTCAAAGACACAAAACGCGAGAACCGAAACAGGGCCACCATGCAAATCAGCTGTTGTTAAATTAATTTTGTACTCAGGTATCATACACAGGCGTTAACGAAAACACGCGTATAATTAGCAAACAAAATACACCTGGTACGAAAAATTGGACCCGTTTTTGTCGTCAAATTGACTGCTATGTATCACACTGGATTGCATTTATATATGCAACTAACGCATACCTAACACTGTTGGTGGAACGCACGACACAATTCGTGCATTAGGCAATTTTAATCATTCTATGAACAAATAAAATTTGTTTTTTTTATTTGATTTATAACAACTTTCTACGAAGATTTTGGTGGCAGTTAAGGTTTCGGAATTTATTGAGTCGCTCCTACTTATGCCACGACCACTATTGAGTAATCGGCGCAAAGGAGATTCACAATACATGTTGGGCGCACAAATTGGGGAGCTTCAAATGAGAAATAAAAGGGCGTGGAGTTTGAGTGTGAGTATATAAACGCAAACAAGGGGACTCTAAATACATGTGAACTGGTCTTGTGAGAAACTAAGTGGAGGGAGAGAGAGTTGTGAGTAGCGCGACGAGCTGAGAGACGAATGAATCATGAGACTTGAGGGACAAATGCGTAGGGAGCACTAGGAAACGACTGATAGTGAGTTAATCGGTAGTGGTAAATGTCTATTCCTTATTAATCTGTTCACAGTACGGGTAATTATTGGACTACCGTCCTCATTTGTCTGACAGTTACACTGCCAACGAAGTGGAATCGATAAGGAAGAAACTTTCTTTGAAATACTTCATAAGTTACTGTGTTGCTCTCGTCATTTTATAGTACTGGGCTGTTATATGAAGCTGTTGAATCAAATTATTTAATTAAAATCGTTGGAGCCATTTTTGAGAAAAAAATATTGGATGTTTTGATCACTAATGATGATTATATTTAGTATTGGGCCTACTTCGCTCATACGCTTATTATGACTTCCCAATGGTGATATGCAGGGTAAACATTTGAAACGATTCCGTTCCAGCCGTTTTCTCTCAATTTTTATCTTACAGAATCTTACGAAAATTTTTCTCAGCCGATTACATAACTTTTCTTTCAACTTGCCAGAGCCAAAGAAAGTAAAAATCGCTACAAATCATTACACAACGGTTCATTATTCTCTTGTAAAGCATGATCGTGACCTATTTTCAAACGTCGAAAAGAATATAACACAGGTATACCAACGATCTGGGAAACGTCAATGTTAGTAGAGCACACCCGAGACCCATCCGATTCGATTCAGCATCGAAAAATACTGGTCAACGTTACGAAACATTACCACTACAATGGAGCAACGAACTCACTGGTCCATCTAACGCAGTCCAACGCCTGTAGGACCCTACCTATTCGATTCCGCAACAAAAAATACCCAGGAAACTATGCCAAACACGGAGTAAATGCAATAAAATTGCCAAAAGTTTCGCTCGATAGGATTGCCGAGCAGGCTGACATAACTATATACCAACTGGGATTTTTGTGCGGAAGAACGGAAAGGCAAAATATGGCCCCAGGCGCCGGATGGACATCGGAGATTTGGGATTCCGTGGTGGGAATCGTGTTGACAGCCCCATGGACTCCCTGCGCACTGATTTCTCAATAACGGTCGTGGAGTAGGTACAACTCAACAAATTCCGGAACTTGAATCATTACCATATTCTACGTAAAACGAGGTAGAATTTGCCTCATTATATTTCCTTCGTTTTCACTCTTTTCCATCTTGACGCAGCCATACTCCCGTCTTATTCGACTCGGCCAAAAATACCAAGCAAACTATACCAAACACAACATGATTGCAACGAAAATTTCGTTTTCGGCTAATTTGGTGAACCACTTTTGAATTTTTTGTACGAAATAACGTATTTGAGAACAAGTTAAAGACAAAATATGGGGATGGGAGTTGCAGATTATGAATCCACACGACTTGAAACGTCAAGCATCAAATTTTGGAGGAGGGGGAGGAGGAGGGGGGCAGCACAACATATTTTAAATTGTCAAAATGTCACGTTCGACGAGATAATATAAAACTAATTTCAATTTAACAATTTTGTCAAAAACTAGCACTTTAGATTTTAAAAGGACTGCACTACGACAATTTGCTGACGTTACGTTGAAAGTGCAAACAATTGTGTCGTACAATTCGAGCGTGGTCACGTTTACAAATTAGTTGACCGCGTTGACACGATTTTCCACGACGTCAGCTGAGAAAACTAAATCACACAACGTCTTGACACGCCAACATAAAGATACAATGTGTTCCAACATTATTAGTCGCTTTTAAACCGATGATACGAACAACTAATTAGCGATGGCAATTTGATGAACGAAACGACCGTGAATTATTGTCGCGTGACTTCCAAGAACAAGAACTCGTTCATTAGCAATGCAAAGTTTCGGTCAACGTCCAACGGCGTCATAACGAACTAAGAAAAAAGTAGCAAAACTTAATACTTGGTCGGTTTACAAGCGATATTGACTAAGTTGATTTTATTTTCCTGAACCCGGAATGGAAGTGTTGCAATTTAGTAAAAGAAGTTGAGTTTTCTTCAGACATAGGCGTTTTGCGGCCACTGAATCGAAGATATCTTGTGCGCATCACACAAGTATCCTCAGCCCCACGTAGTTATCGCTTTACCAACTATTCCAATCTCCTTTTGACTCAGCTTCCACTGCTCTACACTGTTCAACACTTCAAAATGTATTGCGTTGCTTCAACTCATGTCACAACTTTGAACAAACGTGTAGGGATTGCCAATATCTTTCGGTGTTTGCTATTTTGGAATTACACGGACAAAACTACGAATGTAGTGAAGGATTAGACAGCAATCAGCACCCCGGGTATTTCGTGGGGTTTCGCTTGTACGTTTATAGCCGTTATTAAACCTCCATCGTGTACGTAGTATGTTCGACTTCCAGCAGGTGTTTGTCGTGTAAACAAGAACCCGTCAAGCGCTCCGAAACCAATGGTGAGAGCAGATCAAGGTGCGAGTAGCCGAGGAAAACGTCGAGGAGGCATCAGCATCGACAGGCTCCTGCTTGAGAAGCAAGTCAAATACTTCGTAGTCAGTATAGGTAAGAAGTGGCGTTTACGCCAACACCTCGAGTCCCTCAAAGGCAGTAATCTCTCAAGATTTGCTTTATTACGAGCAATTAGCAAGGCCACTTGGTATGCATGTTACTATGACACTATCTTCACGTACAAGGCCATCTATCAAGGCACGATTCACAACTGCAATGTTGTCTAATGTAGCAAACCCACGTCACTCAATGGAATGTACTGGACCAATACGAGAGGGATGTGGTCTTGCAGATCACCAAGACCTACAATACAGCATCCACCGAAACGCCTCAAGCGATCACTGGCCAGTTAGTTACTCATTAACTTGGACGTTGAGCGCATGCTGAACAAGTGGAGAATGAAAACAGAGCTTACCCCGCTCTAGGCCAAACTCTCCACTAAACGAAACCTTGCGGGCTCGATGAATGGCAGGCAAGCTGGGAATTCACGTCAAAGGGACGTGACACAATGAGTTTTTTCCCAACAGCCGTGAACGCCTTCAGAGGGAAATGGGGAGCCTGGCCACTGGGAAAGCCAGTTTCTTATGGGGCATGGTGATTTGAATCCACAACTCCACAACTTTGAAACTTGCCACCCGAGTAAATAGTTAGATCAGGTGCAAAACCACATTAAGAACTCTTCCCAGATGCTACAATTTCCCCAGCGTCATTACTCCGTGTGGTAACACATGGGCAACAACTCTCCACCGGGAGACGGGCTCAATGACAACCTGCTGTACCTCTGCAAGTCTGGGTTTGGGATATCCTGAGATAGTTCCCAGGCTCTTGCAAGATAGAACTGCAACTTCCAGTACTATCGACTGATATAACTCTTGTACAATACCGTCGTGTTATTTGATCCACTCCACACAATAAATACAATCAACATTATTAGAGAGTTTTTCGTTTTTCTTTTTAGAAACGTCAACTGTTCGAATAAAGTAAAAACTGTGAAATAAGTAACGACAGTAGTTTCAACTCCACAATTCATTGAGTTGTTCCTAATTATTTTATACCCACTATAGGACATTAGACTAACAGCATGATTAGCGGGATGTATCAAGGAAATCCCAGCACTAAACTGGATTTTTGTCGAAATGTACTCTAATCAGATGAAATTGTTCGATACTGTCGTGTGCTTGGAAACTATCCGCACGTATAAAAACATATAAAATCTTTGGAGCCATTTTTGAGAGACAAACAATTGATGTTTGGGTCACTAAGAGAAGTATAGTTAATTTTGGATAGCTTTTGCTCATGCTCTTATTTTGGGGTCTCGTGTTTAACGTCAGCACAAATTTAAGCTGGTTCAGCCGTTCTCTCCAAATTTCGCGTACAGTCACGCAAACCATTTCCACAAATTGTATTTTTCGAACTCAGGAACATTAGAAACGCGAACATCTGAAGAAAACTCGAGAACAAAAATTGTCAACCGATTACATCACTTCCCTTCTTACTTCGTACGAAAGAGAAAAGTAAGGATTCAAATCGAAAATTTTTTAAAAATTTCTTGCACGTACGTTGAAGTTGTGGTGAAGTGGCACAAAATATTTTGATTTGAAGACGAAGCTACCGCTTATTTTCAAGCAATTCCGCTCGTAAACGTATCAGAACACAAAAATTGAACATAAAATTTCAGGTGACCGATGCAGCCGTTTCCTGCACACGCACACACAACGTTTTGGGAACACGCAGAGCTCTTAAAATAATATGATGAGTTAAGAGCCGGATTTCTCACCCCGTGCCACTACTTTTCATCTCACTCACGTAAAAGTTGAGAAACGCTGAAATTGAGTCAACACGAAATATAAAACAAGCGTGCAAACAACTAAGGATACTGGTGCGCCGGAAGAACGCGGAAGCTTCGTAAAAACTCAACCAACAACGAGAGACGACATCGGCTCATTGACTGTTTACGAAAGCAACGCGAACTGTAATTTGAAGTTACCATTGAAAAGATGGAGCCGTCGAAATAGAAGATTGGCTCGACGCCATTCTACAAAAATAAATTGGGTGGAAATGTCGTGGGATGGTTTTTGTTTCACTTCCATTATTTTGAGGTAAATATTCACACTCGCGCGTCTATAGACCCCTACTGTAAGTACGACGCCTTGTTACTTTCGCAACAAAGGAGACATTACGCGGATAAAATCGCAATTTTGTAATTAACTGTAGAAAATGAACTGAATTATACATAGATCACAATGGGTCATTGCCCTGTCCTAACTCTCACTAGCATTATCGACAAGTTCAGCAATTATTTCATCTACGGTCCACAGAGGCCTTAGATTTTATTGCCCTGTCAGAGGACGACGTACTGACTGCACTACACAAAAATACCACGAGTAAAGGAGGAGAGGGGAAAATACGCTCACAAGTTCAAAGGCAAAGCGGAAATGAATTGAAATTCAGAATTAGAAAGGAAAGAGGTGGCCTAAAGCGGGGGACAACGGGAGGCCAAGAGGCAACAAAATTCATGATTGAACAGGCTCAGATGAATCATACGCTACCCTCCATACTATGCCGCAGTCTTACCTTCAATGAAGAATTAGAAATGGGCTTGAAATCTTTTCTATTATGGTCTAGAGGGACGAAAAAAACAACGGACTCTCACAGTAAAACGCATGGCGATCAAACTTGAGGAAAATGGGGCCTTGGAGAAACTCGGTAGAAGGTAAGATTTTGTCTGAAGGGGGGGGGGGAGGTCATAACTGGAACACGATTTAATCACATATATGCTTCATTCATCTATTCAACTTTGCAGGCTGTTCCGACTTCATGGGGTGGGGGGGGGGGTGGATAACAGGCAGACTAAGATAGAAGCTGGCTGAGATGCAGATTTCTCAATAAGATGAGGAGGGATGGCCTTTGAACTGCTGCATGATTGTACAGCACTCTAATTGACGTGGACTCATAAGATTTGTGTGAGCGTATCATTAAAGAAGGGGTTGAGAAAAAACTGGTTTGCTCGCCATCTTTCTCTATGTCACACCCGAGCGTTTGATAAGGTTTGGCACAACGACCTTAATTTCGAGTTTCTCATTTTTTACCTGCACAGTACGCTGAGCTGCAGCAGCTGTATCTCATCAGACACACTTTCAGAACCGGAATTTATCAACATAAGTGTGCCACAGGAAAGTGTGCATGGCCCACTCTTGAACGCCTTATGCACTTTTTGTCACCTTTTGTGAGTGGGCTCCCAAAAATTGATATGAATACAACAGCCAATCAGCAGAAAACAAAGCAATGTTGGCAGCACGAGAAAGCAATACAGAACCAATAACCAAACTGAACTCGACAATCACACAAGTCCAACTTTGTGAATGGGGAGGATCAAGATGACTGAGACATAATTGGTACAGATCGACTCGGCCAACTAACGAATCGAATATGTGCTGGCTCTTCTTAATGGCAAAATGGTTCCATGTGCCAATGAAGTTAAGTATTTGGGTACGACGCTTAATGCTAAACAAAATCACACACAACTGTCTATTCAGCCTACATACTCGAGTCATCGAGCCATGTGGAATTATGGAGCGCAGTTATGTGGCTGTACTGCCCAGTCGAACCAATAAACCGTTAAAAGATTTCCAAACGACGCTCTAAGAAGTGCTTAAACGCATTCCATCCCTCTGTGGATTCCCACTCTTGTGTGTAGTAGGACCCCTACTGTCTGACACTCCTATCTGATCCGTAGCAGTAATAAGAGATTGCATTGGCCAAACTCACCTTCAAAAAGCGAAATTATACTCAGATCTTCTTCCTCTTCCGCTTTTGAGATCAACTTTTTGTTATTGTTGAATCATGGGAACCTAAAATACAATGGAATGAAATTAAAAGGCTTTAGTACAACAAGTAATTGAAGTAAACACAATCTCTCAACACAAAGTCAGTCCTTGTTTGATGCAAAACAAAACTGTCACAGGGCTTTCATATTTTCCTGCGAGTCAAGAGATTCCCTTTCAAAGCCACTGAAAGTCAACTCCATTAACCCTTTTTTTGTATTCATTCAAAGCAATAAAGTCCCTTGTTGAACATCCATTCTTCAAAACATCCTAATTGCTGACGGAGGGCCCCTGAACTGTATAAGTCAACTGTGACTTGAGTTTCCAAGAGTGTTTCCATGGCCCGGGGGATTGCCAACATTCTCTCCCATTCCCTGAGTTCAAGCTGAGGCTAAGTCAGTCTATTCATTACAGTACACTCCTATTAACTAAACTTAAAGTACCGCTTGTTATGAACTCTGTCACTTCTATCTAATCTGAGCATATCACGCTACCCTGTATTTCAATATCAATTCTGCACTCTAGTATACAACTACTTCTTCTTCTGCATTCCATTTCTCTTCTTCTCATACACTGAACAGAATATGAGATCATCTTCTTCTCATGCAATATTGTAAAGAATTGTAAAACACAATTCTGAAATGAAACATCTGAGCCTCAAGAGTTATGCATACTTCATGCTTCATACTTCACTAGACCACGATCGCCCGGTGCCTTTAATAGGAGTCAGTCAGCACATCTGTACAACCACTTCATGCATAAAATGCACTTTTCGAGTTACCTTACCAATTCCACCTAGTTCTGATAACCTATCACCTCATACGAAGTTTGACGTCACTCAATAGTTCCTTCATGTATGCTTACAACAATTCTCACCTTCTTCATGTAGCATAAAATAGTAGTTATGTTCAGTATGTATATATTTTGAAAATAAAAGCACTAGATCAAAATTAGGTCTAGCTGAAAAAGCAGGAAGGTGACACTGTCTATGTATCACACACCTGCACATCAACAACTTGAAACATTTTAGAGAGATTGTGAGCCTGTCGTTATGTAAATGGTATGTATTACAAGTTGCAGATTGTCAGTAATGCATTTCCACAGAACATTTGATGAACACCTGTTGTTTTTTTTTTGTAGCATGGAACATCACCATCAACAGTAGCCACACTCAGAGGGAATGGAATCATGTCAGAAAATAAGAAACTTGGGCCACAATACCTCCCCTCCCCCACCCTTCCCTATCACAGGAGGCCTCCATTATCTCGAAGTGGACTATAACTAGTGGAACGAGATTGGGCAATATATCTATACCCCCGCCCACCCCATTTTCAGTTGTGTCAGGACCTTGACCCAGGGAAGTCCCCATGCTCCATGTTTTCGAATTTCAGCCGCAGGGTCTAAGGGGCATCTGGGAGTGCAGGAGGCTTGCCCCCTAGCAGGGTCAAAGGGTGGGTAGATGTATAGGTAATGGAACTGTCATCTCGATTTTTTCTACTGGTGGCAACACAGAAAATTACCTATTCCCGAATCTGCATCATAACTCAGATTTTTATAGTAACGTTGCCTTTTGTTCCTCCAACGACCAAATGAGAGAGGACTGCCTATTGCAGGCGAAGTTCAGAGGTAGGGTCCGCGATAAAAGTGTGATCAAGCTGGTTTCTTTTTATTTCGTGGGGCGTCAAAATAATGTTATGGGCTTTACGAAACGTGGGAGTTCAAAACCTAAATAAACTAAAAACTGAACTTTTCTCAAAAGGGTTACTTGATCAAAAGCAGTTTTGATTACCTTCTTCTTAACAAAAAACGAATTCTCGCAGCGTACTACAATATCGCATTGTACGTATGTGACGCGAGGTAACCAACAGACACTCGTCTATATTAGAACAATAACTCTCACTGTAGCCGCAGGGGCGTACAAAGAAACCTCGTCACCACTAGAAATACGATTGATTCATCAGGTGGATTTGAGAGTTACATTATTGAACTTCAGATACTTTTTATTACTATCACACACACACCATCTTCAAAAAACGCTCTGTTTGGACTGGAAAGACTGCACGTAAAAATTCGATGAGAAGTCGAGGCCAAATTTACCAGCCTATTGCATAACATTCCTTCCCACTACTGAAGGATACTGAGGACTAAGGGAGAGTTAAAAAGGTTAACTTTTAAATGGCGGGAGTAAGAAAAAAAACTGTAGAAACGCAACTAACGTAAATATAGAACAATCAAAAGTAAACTGTCAAATCTCGACACGATCATAGCACAACTC
Organism: Pachypeltis micranthus; assembly: GCA_020466155.1. Classification (NCBI taxonomy): domain Eukaryota; kingdom Metazoa; phylum Arthropoda; class Insecta; order Hemiptera; family Miridae; genus Pachypeltis; species Pachypeltis micranthus. The sequence continues at coordinate 51,846,648 of CM035769.1, forward strand.
AGTACACATTTGGCTAAAACTGAACAATCTTTTAGAAATGACAGAATAACCACATTTACGGCAGGTCGTTTTCAGCGACCACACCCATTCACGCGAATACCTCATCGCATTCACAAAACGATATAACGTTCAACATCGATAATTACACTGACGAGAAGACACACAAACATTGTAAATGACATTATCTAATTCGCCAAATACAAAAGTAAACTAAAATGTTATAATGCATTGCACAAGTACAGTGCAAATGGAAAGGGAAGAGAGGGAAACATCAATTAACAACGTTAAAACCTTGAATCGCGCATATAATAGAGCTTTATTGACATTGCCGGAAATACTTGCAATATCAAGTCTAATCAGTTACACTTGAACATACCTCGTGAGATCAGGCGTTTCGTTCTATTAACTGTTGATGAACATAAACTGCAGATCGGAAAACGAACAATTTTTAATGAAAAACTATCGTACAGCCTTCAAAAATACACAACAAGATAAAGACAAAGCTAAGGAACTTACATTAAACCTGACTGATAACGGAGTTGATAAGTTGAAGGGATAACGTATCAGTTTCTTCTTCTTCACTTTCTGTGTACAACCTTCAACTGTTCCGTAATGGCTGAGTACAATCGAACGAGTACCGCTCATGAACTTTTCCAAACACTTCGTTGTGTTTCATGTGTTGTTTTGTACTAAACCTGTAACTTTAACGGAGTTCAACCGGGATGCAATGTGTATGGCATCGAAACTTTGCGAGGCTTGTTTTTAATTTGTGTTGAAATACTATATTTTTGTGTCAATTTGAAGATAATAATTTTGTGTAAATGCAAATAAACGTGATGTGAGTGGGCCACCCTCCTGCTACATAAAGTAATTGATTATTTGCCAGAAACACAATTAAGTTCTTTAAATCAGTCTCACTACTTTTATTTTTGTTCACATTTCTCTGCTCTTATCTGTCGTTGTCATTTAACTCCTATCCTTTGATTTTACCCCTCCGTCGGTTGACTTCACGAAATTTTTAGCAAAAGCCTTCATTGCTCGTTGGAGCACAAGGGGCAGACGATGTCAATCCCAAAAACCTTCAGTTATCACGAAAAGTACGCCATATTGTTGGATTAGTATCCATTTAAAAGCCGAGTACTTGAGAATAACGTGCAAATAATGTGCATGCGATCAGGAGGTAGAGCACTGTTCAACCTATTCTAACATGGGAACCGTCTTCATTGTTTATATTTTCAATTTAATTTAAAAAAATACGCCACACTCATTTTACTCAGCACAATCATAAAGCTCCTATAAAGCTTTTAATCTAGACCACTCATTCTTTATCACTCTCTCATCTCTCTTTCTCTCTCTTACATGCTCTTTCTCTCTCTATCTCTGGATACGAGTCTTAGAAACATTAGAAAAGTAGTAAAAATCATGCAAAATAGAAAAAGTAGATTCCTTAGTCATGATCATATTATTACGTAACTATTTCCATCATGGCATCAAAGCTTCAGACATCAAAACAACCAGAGAGTGAGCCACGTAAACTGACTGGTACAGAAATAAATACACGAGTGATTTTCAATGCACGAGTGAAGTTTCCTCTTAAAGGTGCACCAAGTTCGTACAGCCTTGCCTTAGAAGCATGATATTAATGGATCTGCACCTTCTCTATGGGCGTCTACGTATGAGATTATGGAGTTACTCGAAGGGCTGAATGAGGAACAACCTCCAGACTCCTACAAACTAGCCGTCTACTCACCACCTCAAACAACTTTCACGTCAATGCACATCACATATTCATACGAGATGATTTCCACGTTTAGTCGATGAATGGCCAGTGGCCCCACACTTCGGGAGTGCGTTAGCAGTCAGCGAATGTGGCACCGGTATCTTTTTCAGTTCCATTCTCACAGTATCCAGCATACGCGAGGGTTTACGAAACGACTTGGGTCTCCTAAGCCGTGTAAAATGTGGACCAGATCCGCCTCATCTTCCAACACCTTGAAAACGTATCCACTAGGAAGCACAGGTGTGTTTCATTATCAATGACTGTTCATTAACACTTATGAGAGAGTTTTATCAATCAAAAGTCTTGGAGGTTGAGGTTTCGCTAGCATGCGACAGCATGAGAACACTCACCGAACTGCACCCACACCTGTGGAAGTACAGCAGGTTGTCATGCTCACGAACTCTAGCAGGACTATTGGGACAACCCTGCATAGTGTGTGCTGACGCAAACGCCAGATCACCACTGTGGGGATCCCCGACCTTGGATGCATTGAGGTGTAGTTTCTACAACTGTGAACGATAGTTGTTGGAACAGCAGACAAACCCCTGACTGCTACAAAGCAAGTCTATAACCGTTTCACCCAGTTTGCAAAGAAGGTCATGGCGAAGAAACGAGGTCACAGTTGATGTGTCCCTATGAAACTGGCAACACACTGTGAGACTGGCTAAATAACAGGTCTGTTGCCTCAAGGAGGGTTATATCAGTTGACTGTCCTGGAGTCACGGACCTATGGAGTTACAGCAGGTTTGTACATTTTGCTAGTTTGCTGTTGACCATATGTTACCACACGAAGGTATGACCCCTGGGGAATCCCCTACTATCAGGGAGTTCTTAATCTGGTTTTCGCTCCTGATCTAACTATTTACTTAGGTGGCAAGTTTTAAAGGGCGTGATCAACTGTGGTCCTTCTTCACAGTCACAGTTATAAGCTTGTTTAGCAGCAGTGAAAGCTGGAAGGTTTGGCTCACTGTTGTAGGGGGTGGTTCTTCGCTTCTTCCACACTGGAGGAGCAAGATGTGCAGGATAGAGAGTCTTTGAGAGAAAAGAAGTGCATTGAAGTCGCCATGTCAAACAAGGAACTGGATCACCCCATATTCTCCTAAGATGTTCACATATGTCGGGGGGAAAACTGATGCGTGTCACGTACATTTGATGAAGATTCCCATCTCGCTTGCTATTCATCAACTGCGACAAGTTTTCATAGGCTGGAGTTTGGCCCAGAGCAGGGATAGTTCTTTTCACCCTCCCATTGTCCACCATGCACTTAATGGCAATGTCAACAGGTAACACTTGGAGCGTTTCGATGGATGCTCTCTCGTACTCTTAGGAATTGACGATTCACGGGAGCACAGCTTTGGAATCTGGCCAGTACTCAAATTTGATTAGGTGTGTCAATCACGCCTAAGTAAATGGCGCTGTCCTAGATGGTACGCGTTGTACGCCCTGGCAACACCATTTGTGTCCGACATTCCAAGCCTAGTGACCCATGGTCGACCTCCTACTGTGCACGTCCGTAGGTTAGAGAGGCGTTATTTGCAAGGGTTTACGCCGAGGGGACAATTGCGCGCAATTAGGTTCGAATTGACGTCATGCTTGGTTGGATGGGTAGTGTGTGTGGGAGGGGGGGGGAGAGAGAGAGAGCCGTCGGAGTTAATTTCAAGGGCCGCACGTGAAAATTCGACGGTCACCGCAGACTGTCCACCGCCGGAGCGATGCAGTCACGGCGCGGTGAGAGTGAAGAGATGAAGGGGATGAAGGTTTGTAGTGGAGGGACGAAGGGGGATCGTTGAAGCTGCGGTAGGTAGGCGATTGGCCGTTAGTAGGCGGGGAGGGCGGGTGAGTCGGTGCGCCGTGAAGTGAAGTGGAGGGGGGTGACGTGCCGAGGCTGCCAGGTCAGTGAATCACCGCGGGCGCGAGTGCGTTCATCTCGTGTGCGGCCCACCTCGTCCTCCTCCAGTCGCCTGCCCTCACTGAACCCCCTCATCAGCTCCCTTCGTCTCCCGCATTTTTATTTCAATTAATATTCATTTTTCTCCCCCACCACAAACGCGACCCGATTTTCGACTTAAATCCCATTAAGTCTATTTACGTTTGATGGCTCTTCGCCGTCCCGTACTTTATTTTTTGTTGCCTTAATTAACGAAATAAAATTTTTTTAATTCGTTCGCAAATTTTGTAATTAACACGATGAACTTTGTTCCGGTGTTCGCGGTGATTGTCGGGATTTCGTGGTCGGAGGCCGGCGTTCCGCTCCCTCGACACTCTGATTGTTCGCTCATCGACGACGTCTTCTCGTCGAAAAACATTTCAGTCGCTCCGATCGACCTTCCCATAAATGGTAAGTCCCGCATTCCTTATCTCATTTTTTTTGTCCTCTCCCCTTCATGCGTTGTGATGGTGTCGAGGGACGAGGAGTGGGAGGGGGACCACCTTAGCTGGTGGGGTAGGTTATAAAGTCGAAAACGTATTACTTTTACAACCTGCACCTGCTCATTTCTTCCCTTTAAAACCATCCGAAAAATCATTTTATTTCGTTCCTTTCACGCGATTTTGATTCTTTCTCCCTTTCGTTACTTCGTTGACTCGGAGCCGAAGGAAACGAGTCGAGAGTCGACCCGTTAACCTCCTCGTTATCTTTTCGCTGACACTGCACTTGAACCTGCGAATCTGCACTTAACCTGTACCTCCCCCTCTTAAAACGCCGCCCGTTTGGTCGTCTCTCTCGCCCTCCCCACTCGTTCCGCGTCTCTATCGCCTCGTTCGTTCCGTCGTCGCCTCGAATTAAATCCGGATTATTCGTTTCGTCGTCGGCTACAAAACAAAACAAACAAAAAAAACCCCTCGAGTCTGTAGAGGATCGGGAGTCGAGAGCCGCTCGCCCCCTTCGAAGTCGCAGATTCTTCCCGCATTCCGTTCCCAGCCCTCTCGACCAATCACGGCGCGCCCTGATAACCTGGCGGCTTCTCTGATAACCAGCTGATTCCGCCTTCCTATCACTCTTAACTTTCACTCTTTCCTCATTTTTCGCCAGATGTCGACTATTGTAATTGTAACTTTCACTTTGTATGCTGTACGCATTGTTCGCGAAAGCATTGTGTTTTGGTACACAAAAGGACGCGGTTGTTCGTCAAAGTTGACTTTCAAGCCGAGTCTCCAGTCTGTCTCCCTCGAGGGCTTATAAAAACAACAACAGCTACGAAGCACCTCACGACTTTCCTCACCCGCCCTTTCAGTCATCAAGCCCGATCAGTTTTTCACAAATCTTGTACAAAATCTGGTAGCACATAAAGTTCCAGCTTGGGTCACCCCTACTTATCTCCCTACTTTTATTGAGTCAAGTTTGTTTTTTGAATAGTATAACACTGAAAAATCACACAACTTTCCTTGGCTCTACATCAATTCATTAGTGTACTTTACTTAGTCAATACATTTGAACATGGTCAAACATCATGGTCACTTCACGGCGGCACTAAGCGGTAGCGCTCAAAGTTCTGGAATTTATTGTGCTGCTCGTACTCATTCTCGTACCATTATTGTACAATCAGTACACTGACAATTAATGAGGCTGTAAACGCAAACTTTTTTAAACAGGATAGTAATCACTTACGCAGAGTTATTTGGGTAAGAACTTATAGAACTGGTAGTAAGCGAAACCGGGGTAGTTGCAATTCCGGAATGTCAGGAGTGACCCCTAATAGCTATTGGATTGGACTACTACACCAATTTATTTTAACATTATAGTAACGTTTCATCGGAGTTTTTTAAGAAAAAAAAAACCGCGCGAAAATCGATTTTCGTCGAAAAGTTTGGTAATTTATTGTGCTGCTCTCGTCATTTTTACGCGAATGGGAATTTTATGGTATAGTTGCCTTATTGAGAGCTATCAATATAAAAACATTTCATCAAAATCGTTACAGCAGTTTTTGAGAAAAAAAAACATTTGGTGTTTTGATCACTATGATAACTATAGTTAACTTTCGGTGGATTTGGCTCATACCCTTATTTTGGCGTCCCATGGTAACCTGTGGGGTAGATATCAAGTTTGAGCTGATTTGGTACGGTCGTTTTCTCTAATAATCGTTCATACACAGACCATTTTCCCAAATACTGTTTTTCGGACGCAGTAGGGTTTCTTCAGCCGATTACATCACTTTCCTTCCTACTTCGTAGAGGTAAGGGCAGTAAGAACGACGTTAGTTGGAATTCTGGAATGCTGAGGGGCCAATTTTATTTAAATTTCACGCTGGAAGTAGCTTACTGGATTTGTAACACGGCTCGATCCATAGAGCGAAATTTACACCGAAAATATCTCGTGCGGCGCATCACACAACTTTCTTAGCCCAACATGCATTCATTTATTTTAGTCAATCTCGTAACTACAATAATTTGTTGATCATTCAGCTAGCAACAAAGTTCTGCGAAGAAATTTTCGGAGCTTCAAGTTTCGGAATTTATTGAGTAGCTCCTACTTACGCCACGACCATTATCGTTGAATGCGCAGGCGGTTGATAAGATTGTCAACTTGATTTTGACGTGTCATGGTTTCGGAAGTATTGGTAAAAACTCCGAGGTAAATCGACAAATTTGATCAATTATTGCGCTGCTTTCGTAATTTGTCCACTGAAGAGAATTTTGTGGTCGTATAGTGTTATTTGGGACTGTTCATTCAAATAGTAACTTCAAACTCGTTGTAGCCGTTTTTGAATTGGGTGTTTCGATCACTGTGATAACTATAGTTTTTTTTGGGCCGTTTTTTCTCATGGTGACCTGTAGGTTCGAAATGCATCATTTGAGTCGATGCGGTTCGTCCGTTCTCTCTGCGCCTCGCTCACACACACATTATTTTCCCAAATGGCGTCTTTCGAAGCCATTGAAGCGTCAACATTTGAAGTGATCACGTTCTTTTGTACTTCGTAGTGCCGAAGAAAATAAAAACGCTGCAAATTACTACTCGACGGTTCATTATTCTCTTGCACAGCGTCATTATTCAGAATGATTCAGTATCACATCTACGAGATCCATCCCATTGGATTCAGAATCGAAAAATACCAGTAAACGATACGCAACATGACCTGACTACGACGTAACGACGTAGGCGACGCTTGGCAATGGGCAGGACGTGTCGAGTCGGAATAACGGCCAGTTGAAGCGAGGAAATGAGAAGCAATGGAGAAGCGATGTGTTTCCCTATATTGTCCCGCGGGTTCCTTCAAGTGGTAGGATTGGCCTCAAAATTCCGTTTTTGGTTAATTTTGACTTTCTGCTACCCAAAGGGAAAGGAAAGTATTGTAATCGTGTAAAGAAAGGTTGGGTCTTCTTCAGATTTTTACGTTTTGAGGTCTAGTGATAGTGAGCCTAATTTCGGGGCGTGGTCCATGCGTGTGCGTCTGTGAGTTGCCAGGGCTCCACTGAAGCCACAGCAGAAGATGCGCCTCCTTCGGACGTACTTGCTCCCGACGCTGTCCTGTGGGTTGGCTTTTGGGAGGTTGACCGTCTGAAGGTTGATAAGTCCTGATAGAATGGTGTGCTCTGCTGTTCGTGCCTGGCTCGGCCTTACACATAGCGTCTCATGTCCATATATTCACGCTCCAGTTCGATCTGGGGGACTCGGCGTTCCATCTCTCTCTACCACTATTCCGTTCATGCGCCGTAAGCGCCTGCTTGCTTTTCAGGCATCTGGCAGGGATGTCGCACGCGCTGTGGCTGGTCTTGGATTCGTCCAAGATCAGCTCCGGGGGTGTGACATGGCCACTCCATCTGCCTTCAAGCCCAGTAAGCCTTCAGAGTTGTCGGCTGCTCTGCATGGTACAGTTGACGGACAGAAACACAGGCAGTGTCAACAGGCGGGTGGAGTGAGCTTCAGAGGGTTCATAGAAAGGATTACTGGCACTTTCACGCCGTTCATGTGGCGTCACTACCTACAGCGGTGAGGTTTACATGAGACCAGGATCGTAATGTTGTGAATGCTCGCTGTCGTGCCTGTGGTAACGTGTTTGAGTCACTGAATCATGTGATGCAGGTGAGTCCGCGTACTCATGGGGATGTGTCAAGCATCATGACGCAGTCTGCAAGCAGGTTGCTGGTACATTGTCATCTGAGGGCTGGGCAGTGGAGAAAGAGCGGCACTACTGGGTTGTCTCTGGAGAAGGACTGGGGCCTGACATCGTCGTTGGTCCCGACCAGTCTGCAGTGACCCGGGATGTCCAGGTCCAAGAAGCGAATTACGACGGCACGGATCTTCGTATGGCGGTGTCGGAAGCTCGTGGATGCAGGTAATATCAGGGTGGCAGCATTGACCGTTCCCTGGCGCGGTGTGTGGTGCAAGAAAAGTGCTGAGGAGATGCGTGTGTCAGCAGGCGTTCTCTGCGGTATCAACACCTGCATGTTGCCCGGTTCACACCTTAACTGGTGGTAATTCTATTGTGGAACATCGTCTTATCCTTCTTTCCTTACCCGTCCCAATCCTCCAATACGTAGAGCCAGCGTTCCTTATATAGGGTGTCCCAAAATTAACGCAAGATTTGAATTTGCCGCCATTTATGCAGTACAGTGTTGCCAACCCTAAAAACAAAACAAATCGACAGTTGACAGTTTAGGGTTAGTAAAAATGGAGCGTTACGCAATAGAACAACGTGTCTTCATTGTTGAGCAATATGTCAAAAATAATGAATGCTTGGCGGCAGAGGTTCGAAAATTTCATACAAAATATGGTCGACGACAAAGCACATTTTCACCTTGATGGCTTTGTTAATCGCCAAAATTGCCGCTTTTGGGGTTCTGAAAACCCACATGTGATTTTCGATAAAACAAATGCATCCACAACGTGTCACAGTTTGGTGTGCATTTTTGGCTGGAGGCATAATTGGACCGTACTTTTTTGAAAATGAGGCTGGTCAAACAGTGACTGTTACTTCTGCTCGATATCGCGACATGATAACACGGTTCTTTTTGCCGAAATTGGATGATATTGATGTGGCCAATATGTGGTTTCAACAAGACGGTGCCACGTGCCGTACAGTCCGTGAAACGCTTCAATTATTGCATGAGACATTTCCAGGTCGTGTACTCCCTCGTTTCGGTGATCAGAATTGGCCCCCTAGATCCTGTGATTTAACACCATTAGATTTCTTTTTATGGGGTTATCTAAAATCACAGGTCTACGTCAACAAGCCCACAACTACGCGTGCATTAAAGGAGGAGATTCAACGTTGCATCAACGAAATTCAGCCACATTTATGCAGAACGGTCATGGAAAATTTCGACAAACGAGTGCGTATGTGTATGCAAAGCCGCGGAGGCCATTTGCCCGATGTGTTATTCCATAAATAACCCTATCCTATGTACTTTATGAATCAATAAAAAAATTACAATCAAAAGACTAAAAACTGTGTTTTCTATTTAATTCAAATCTTGCGTTAATTTTGGGACACCCTTTATATTTAGTTTTTCCTTTTTGGGTGCCACCGTCTCATTTTACGGTGGGCTTTGAAAAAAAAAAGCGTATGTGCGCCCGTATATGTAGCTGGTTTAAACTACTTATGAGCCCGTAACAACCATGGGATGTCCCAGTAGGCGGGCAATACTAATCTCAAACGGAATGTTTGTGTGAAAGGAATGATTTTTCAGACCACGTTACAGGCAAAGTATGGCCTCGATGTTACGCCCATGCCCCATGCCTTGAACTTAACGTTAATGCCTTGGCAAATTCCCCCCCCCCCCTGCCCTCCCCTAAAATGATCGTGACCGTTAACGAAGGTGTGTGATTCAGAGTGAACGACGAAACAAGTTGATTCCCCGGAAAGTGCGGAAATTTCTAGAAGGTTGGCAATTTGTAAGGTAACACACAAATGCCAGTGCAAAGTATAGTTTTCTGATCTGGTTACAACATACGTATCAATAAGAGAACTCGGATAAGTAATCGGGGTCATGACCAACATGTAACCAACTGACTCTCGTAGTGTCGCATTAGGGGAACATTACGCACAGGTAGAGAGCTGTTGCCTATGTGTTATCACATGGAGGTATGCTCCTAGAGAATACCATCTGGGAGGAGTCCTTAATCTGGTTTCTCACCTGATCTCGTTTCTTTGTTAAACCTCCTTCGCAAACTGAGACAAGTGGCTATAAGCTCGATTAGTAGCGATCAAAGCTAGAAGGTCCAGTTATAGTCATTTACTACCGTAGAGCGGCGTGTGGTGTTTCGTTTCCTCCCTACTGAAGGTTCAAGACGTGCAGGATGTCTTTAAAAGGAGAGAAGCGGAGCCACACATTGAAGTTGCCATGTCCCGTAAGGAACTGGCTTGGCCAACGTACATTCCCTTTGGCCAGTTAGCTTTCTCACGTAGCTTGCCATTTATCTGGCAAGCTTTCGTTTGGTGGAGAGGTTTATACGGAGTTCAGCTCAGAGCGTGAGAAGCTTCCTTTTTACTCTCCACTCGTCCGCTATGCACTCAATGGCTGGGTCAACGGGCCAGTGCTTTAGTGGATGCTGTCTTGTGAGACTTGGTGAACCACATGAGCTCTCTGATATTTGGCCAGTACTTTTCATTGATTGACGCCTAATTAAATGGTGCCTCTGAAAGGCTGGAACGCCACCTTCATTGACTCCTACTCGTGCTTGACGTGCTCCTCAAGAAGGAGCCTGTCCCTGCCATATTGACAGTTACATGTTTCATTTCCCCTTTTGAGGATGAGCTCGGGTTTGTCCTCAGCCACCCGCAGCTTGACGTGTTCGCAGCATTTGGTGACGATTCGAAGCACTTGATGGGTTTACACTAGATTTGCAGGACCGACTATACACGGATCAGCACAGGCAGGTCATCCACATGGGCGTATGACAAGCAGTCAGGCTCCTTGGGACTGCTGAGAAGGACCAAGCTTCATCCTCTGGACCGACACATGTCTGCATTCGATCGTAGCATTTAATCTTACGAGCAATTCCTCGTCCTTTAAGCTCATTGAGAGTCGCTGGCCACCATAAGTCGTCAAACACTCATATCGTGTCAATGAGACCTGGTAGGACGTGTCTCCTGAAGAGCGTAAAATGACAAATTTGTCCGCCGATTAAAACGCTCAATTGTCGCGTTAAGTTGTCCTAGGGGACACGTTGTAGTTAACGTCGAACTGACTGTCAAGAAGCGTCGTCGAAGCTCCCAATCAAATATTTGTACGCTCAGAAGTTGGTGTCCGCTTTGGGCAACTCGACGCGTGAAAGTTGTTCCACGAGTCGACATAATGTACAGCCAGGCGATCAGTGACAGTACACGGTTTGTAGGAAGAGGATGGGAAACGGGAGTAAATACAGGAGCGGAACGTGTTGGCGTGAATGGCGGATCTCAAAGGGTTTGTTGAATGTGTCAGAAGGAAGAGGAGCCTGTGAATAGCTAATCCGACGAGGGAGGCGAGGACTGTGCATTTTGAATAGTCGCCCAGCTCTTTGTCAGAGAGTTCTGACAAATATTTTGATACGGCTCGTTAGGTGCTCGAATTCTAAACGAGACAACCCCCTCCCCCCTTCCGCACCAACGTCCCACCACACACACACACGCACACACATAATCATCTTCCTGATCTCCCCACCTCCATGACCCGTTAATTTCGACCGGAGGATCCGGTGTAGTGTTTTACTACGAGGGGGAGAGGGAGAGGCGACAACCAAATGCCCAGTTGAGTGTTAGAGTCCTCTCTTCTGGTCTAGGTTTGAGCCCTCGTAGAGGGTAATACAGATGAATGTTTGACACATTGTCTCAAGCATGCTGTCAGTGGCACTCTGCCCGTTATGACTCTGACTGCCTAATGTCTCACACGTTCATGACAGGTATTTCGTGCAATAGTCTTCTTTGATGCCCGCCCATGAAGAAGTTGTACCAATGACAAAAAATAGCTCTCTTTTAACTCTGGTACTAGGCCAGGATGTGGTAGGGAGTCTCCTCACCTGTGTCACACACCCGCGTCGTCTTATTAATTACATGCTTGTATTGGTTCATTTTGCTGTGTCCCGTGATGATTCCCAACACATGCCCAAAGTCCTTTTTCTACATCATTAGAATGCTATCCCGTGTGTTGATCCTGAGATGAAACGCGTGGAGTGCTTCATTTTTGCAGCGTTCCTAACAGTCTTGTGTATTCTCCTGTCCTCTTGACTAGTGACGGTGATGCCCCACAATGTGGATGTGCCCCTATAGGTACGTTAGACGAACCTTGGAGTGGCCAGTGATCAATTTATGCCCAGGAATTCAATAAACGGCCACTCTATTAGCTTTTGCGACAGAGTTGAGCCTCATCCTGTACTCCTTCTTCAGCTTTGACGTGCAGTAGTCCTTCTGCCCCTTGCAAGACACTTGACTTTCATTCATTATTGCTGTATCCTTTTTCATGCATCATAAATCTCGTGTGGAAAACCTCTCTGGAGTGGGACCCAGGGCAGTATATGTCCCACTCCTTCCAGAGCCACTTATCCGCACCCCAGAGCCAAAACCTTCCAGGGTTTTAGATCCATCTGTGTAAATGTAGATACTATTTTCAGCCCAAAATCGACGGCTTTCGCTTTTCCGCAGCCTTATGTCATGCCGAACTCGGTAAAAGTTTCCAAGTTCCTGAGTGTAAGCAGCTGTGCAGTCATTCAAGATAAAGGTGAGAGCCACACACAAGAATTCGCGCGATACGAGAATCTGATGGACGTGAACAGTTGGGAAGTGATGCTAGCAGCGGAATCCCTCATCACACCCTCAGTACTCGGATCAGTTTTTAATAGTTCGTACCGAGTTCCGTCAGTTTGAAGATCTAGTTAATGATGGATATGGAGTGGAGTATGGTGGCTACGTTCGGAATCATGCGGTGATGTGGCTGTCAAAAAGGCCTTACATCCGTGAAGCTGCAAATCCTGTCGGAATTCTCGCTTTCGGAACGACGCTTTTATCGATTTACTGGTTGCCAATCGTTACTTTGGATGAAACGTGCAGAGAAAGAGGTCTGCATTGATCATCTCAGTAATGGAAATTAGATAATGTATGTCCACCCTAGGATCACTCTTTTGGCATTACTTAAGGCTGGGGCTCTTGAGGTGTTGGGTGAGTAGTAGCTTATTCCATCACTGGACTGAGTATAATCCGGTCAATTTCATTCAGGACCCACGCTCTTCAACACCCTGCTGACGACTGTGGGTGACCAAAGTTCCCCTGTTGACTTTTGCCAGGAACTGGTGTTCCCTCCCACTCGTACCGTCCGTGAGTCCGTGATTATCTCTACTCTGCACTCTCCACAGTGTGTGGCTCAAATCATAGCTTGCAGAACGGGTGCTGCTCTCTTCTCGCCTTATGGAGGTAGCTCTAGAAGTAGCCGTGACCTTCTAGGAACGTATCACTTCTGACCAAGAGGCCCTTCCACCTTCCACCGGTCCTGCAAAGTCTGGAGAGTGGAATGACGGTCTTCCGTCCTTTCCTCAGGTGTCGATCCCGCTGCCCCTGTCAATTACCCTTGTCAGCTGTCTTTCCTTATCATAGTGACTTCCTGAAAACTCACTTGCAGTTTTGGTAGTATGTGAGGGCACTCACTCAGCATCCATTGTGGAGGACAACTACGCCCTTTGACGCTGTATGGTTATCAGTTTAGGGCTAATTGCCCACCATCACCATTACTACTGGCTGACCCTGCAGTAAGCACAAGCAACGCTTAGGTTGACCATCTGCAGGCATGGGTGGCTCGTGTGTAGAGCTGCGAGCATACACTCTGTGGACTTTGGTTCCAATGGACTCTCCGTCAGCCTAACTAGACGCGTGCCTTTGTCGCCACTCTTTGGCTACATACCCAGTAACTCAGCTTAGTGTCGATCGTTACGCTTAGATACCTCGCAGATGGTTTAGTTAATTGAGATAACGTTAGGGATCTGGCGCTTCAAGGTCACCACTACCTCAGTCTTCTACATCGCCGAGCTGAGCTCTACGTTCATATGCCTCTCTAGGAATGACCAGGGCGGTCTGTCCCAAGCTATTGCACTTGCACTATGTTTTACTTGTGCTCTTGACACTGTTCAGCTGCCAAGGGGCTTTAGTTTCTGGCACGTGCGGATGGCTCTCACTTCCAATCGAAGAAACTAATTTCCGGAGTTCCGAACAGAACGCGATTATTCGAAGAGGAAGGAAAGAATCGTAGAATCGTAAAACAGGAATCGAGGGGATTCGAGAGAGAGAGAAAGAGGGATTCCGGATGTTATGCGAGGGAGTGAGAGAGAGTGTGTGTGATGGAGAGCGTGAGAAAATTGTGGGTATCTTCCGAAGATGTAAAGACGTTCTTTGAGACGAAGGCGATGGAGGTTCAATAAAATTTTATTGACGTTTCTTCTACCTTTAAAAAGACAACAAGGTTCAGAATGAACGAAACGATGAAACAAAACGAAAAAGAAGAGACGAAAGGAAAAAAAGGGGAGATAAGAAAAAGGGGGAAAAAGAGGAGGAGAAACACCGGTGCCTCGTGTTTTGTTGTTGGGCGGAGCACCCCCTTGATGTTGTGGAATGAGCCGGTGGGGGGGGGGGAGGCTTGTGAAGTGACCGCGAAGCTTCGGAGGAGGTCTTTTGTTCGGACGAGGCCTCGAGTGGTGTCGTTCCTGTTCGATCCTGTCTGCGGATTCGAAGGTGACCTAATCCATTGGGAAGAGATGTGTTAGTTCCAACGAAGAAACGAAAAGGACTCTCCGAGTGGAACACGTTTCATCGAATTAGGGCCTTGAAAACCTTCATTGTTCCTTTCCTCTGAACAGAAAAGAAGGGGAATCTCATTGTCCCATAAAATGTGTGGCGAGAGGCGAGTACGCAACTTTCTTTGCTCTTAATTTTGTTCAATTAAGGTCTCTACATCGCGTTTTATTCTACTTGAGTAGTCGACATGTTGCGTTGGCTAGATCAGGCGCGATGCTGTTAACCCTCCCCTGGCTAATTAGGATTGGGGTGCTGTGAGGAGCCTGTGTTCTGTAGGGGAAAGATGGCATTCAAACTATTCGTGTTTGTGCGAAAGTGTCGGGGTTGCAGACCAGGCCCTTTCTGTTGATACACTGGGAGAACTCAGCATTCAGTGAAAGCCTGAAGTTATTACGGGGCTAACAGTTCAGGAAGAGCTTGCTAGCCGCAGAGTTCCTCGAATTAGGAGACTCATTGGATTTCTGTTGGGGTTCTTACTATATGCAGCATAGTCAGATATTTCGAGCCCTAGATTAACCTTCTTTGGAATTGAATAGTTTTGAGGATCAGCCTATTTGTTGATTTTAGTATGTAGTGGCACTTTCGCCTTCAAATACTTGCTCAAAACGTCAAATACCTACTAAGGAGTGAGTTGTGGGCCTGATTGGGATTTACTGACTACGACTATCTTCTGCGTAGCTCTCCTCCAAACCCTAGGGCTTGTGGCCGGACAGCTTGCTGTTGCGAACTTTTAACAGTATTGTTCAAGGCAAGGCCAAGCAGGTGAGGAGGAGGAGGGATAGTTTAAAGGTTCTCACTCCTGGTCTACAGGATCACATCACACCCAGCCCAACAGGTGCTGGATCTGGCCATTGACGTCATCTGTCAACGGGTATGGCCGTCTGGTGACTGAGTACGATTCCGTTTTCGTCCCATGAACGCCTTTGGCACGACAGTGGCACCCATCTTTTCCTGCGGGAGAGAACAACTGCGCTCGGAGCTGACTAAAGGGCGAAGGGGGGGGGGACCACTGATAACCTGACAGGACCCCCCCCTCTCCCTCCCTCAATCAATATATGTAGTCTGTGGGCCGTATAGCCTGGCCTGTGTAATATACGCGGGACTGTAGAAAGTTGTACCAAATATTTGGTAGGTATTCAAGTAATCACGAATCAAACAGGCTAAAACCGCGTTAGTTCGCTTATTGTAGTTCTCTAATATGAGTTGGGAAGCGGCGTCTCTGGGAACAAGCTGGAAGATCCCTGAGAACAAGTCGCGGCCGTAGAATTAATTTACTTATTCGTAATGCGGCGGGAGGTAAAAGGTTTGCGTGGCTCCCGTCACGCGATACATCGCCTTCCACCGGGAATATCGCTTTTCATTTCTCAGGAATGAGGCGGAGGAACGGATCGGTTCTTCTTCGTATTTCAGAGCTTTAACTTGCTGCTGAGAGCTCGTCCCGAGGGGTCGAGTGCGGCGAACTCGACTCTGGAATGTTACCCTCTCGGACAAACTTGCAATATCAGAATAGAGCAGACAATGATATTTCGAGCCCTTCGTGCAATTGTTCTGCAGCCCATTCTATATCGATCGACCGCTTAGTAAACGCTGTAATTATCAAAAACGTGATTGCTCTGCGCTCCAAGGGGAATAGTTAACTGTTGGTGGCGCGTGATCGATATTCTGCGTCAACCCAAAGTAACAGCAGGATATGGAACGTTTCAATTGGTTACTGAAACTTGTAATGGTTTGTGACGTACTTGAGGAATTCTGTTACAAATTACCCGCGTACAGAACACGAGTGAAAGTCGTATCCGGGCCCAAAAGAAACGAAAAAATTAAATACACTCAATTATACTCACTTGATGAAAATAAATAAAATAATGCCTCTCAGGAAAGTACTGGGAAATGAAATTATGAACCAAATAGGACCCACTTGAATTTAATCAGGAAAAACTCGAAATTAATTGAACTGAAATTAACTCCTTTTAAAATGAAACAAATAACCTATGCTCGGATTGTATTAAATGACAATAAAGGGACAATGGGGAAAATGAAACACCAAGCTCTGATCGCTTACCCTACTTCACACAATCTAAACGAGAATTTAAACACTGGCTTAAAAAAGGGGAATATTCGTCAGCTATGTCGGTAGCCATTATGAAACTAAAAAGGTGGCTCCTCCGCTAATATAAACAGCGGCGAACTGCACAGGTGACGGCCACGGTGTTGCCATCATCGGCAGTCCGCCGCAAACCATTACAAACTATCCCAATCAAGTTTTCTAGATCATCCGTTTTCTTCAGAATCAAGTCTTTAGATAGACCAGAGCCAAGACAAACACCTCTACGATTGGTTCATTCAAGGAAAAAAACAAGTAGTGGGAATCGAGAACTATTGACACCTTAAGAGTGTGATACATTACATTTGTATAAAACTCAACATCGAACGTTAACAAGAATCGATTAATCGATTTGTATCGCCCCTTCTGTCAAAGTTTTATTTTATCTATCGATATTCTTGCACATCAACGACGTGTTCGGTTCATGGGCCCGCATTTTCTCATCAATTGACGGACACTTTTCGAGGACTGTCACACATCCAAACGAATACGAGCTGGTTTAGTAGGAAGCCAGCTCATAGTTAATGTAGAGTTGAGAGAAATGTACTATGTTTGTATTAGAGCAGAGTTATTTGTACGTTGGGAGCAGGAGAGGAGCAATAAAATCGCTATTGTGTTTAGAACTGCTCCTGTTTGGGTGCAACCGTCCCCAGTCCCCGATTGGCAGCCTCGCAGCGTTGGGTGATAACTTAGCGTCCGGCTCAACATCAGCAGAACATCTTAAGAGAAGTGGATTGAACCAGACCCTTCATCATGCACGTCTTACCCTCGAGCGCGGAGGAAACAAGAAACTACGTACTGTTCCGCTGCAGTTCTTACAACAGTGAGCGTGTTGGAAGAGCAGCCAAACCTTCCCGCATATATTGCTACTAAGCCAGCTTATAACGTTGGCGAAGAAGGTTATGAAGAATAAAACGTGGCCACAGTTGATCTCTCCCTTTGAAACTTGCCAACCAAGTAAATAGTTAGATCAGGGGGATAACCAGATTAAGAACTCCTCCCCTTATGGTACGGATCCCCCTGGGTCGTAACACACAGGCAATAGCTCTCCAACCAGAAAACTGGCTGAAAAACGCGCCTTCTAGGTCTGAGGATGCTGAGCGTGTGCCATTCTCCCGTACGCCACAGAAACATCAACCTCCATGACTTTCGACTGATATAATTCTCTTATGAGTGTTAAGAAACAGTCATTGTGATAAGGAAACAGACAAGTTTTGCGCCAAGCTCTCGACTACCAGGAAGATGCGCGTTCTTTTCAATTTTTAATCATTTTTAAAGTTGTATGTGATTAAAGAAGGGCAGTAAGTAAAATTGAAAAATTTACCTTGGAAAATTCGTAGCAGGGTACGTACGCATTTTGTACAAATGTATCGAGGAATTTAGGGAATAAAAGTGCCTCTAGCTTGAAAAACGTGACTTTTGTTTTTCCTCAGGTGTGAAATCAAAACAGTAGAACATTGCCAATGTGATGCTCAAAAGTGCACTGCAAGGCGCTAGTTTTCTTGATCATTTGATGTGGGAGACGTCGATGAAGAAATATATCATGAAGATATCACTCAGCTGTCACTAGAAAATATTGACGAAATTTCGGATGACGAGGATAATTTGAACGATGATTGTATTCCACATGACGGTTGAGTCCCTGTTAAAGTTCATGACAGACTTTGGACCCCCCTGACAACGATGCTGAATCTGGATCGCCTCGTACCCCACCAAGTATCTCTACTTGTTCGACTGACATACCGAAGCCTCATTCCTTTCCGCCAACTAGATTCCAAAAGAGGAATAATCAAAAAGTTCTTGGAAATACGAGGATTTTGGTGTGAAAATGCTGAGGAAAGTCGACAGTCCCGAGATAAGGAGAAGGCAGGTTGGTCGCTATATTGAACGAATGGACAAGGAAGTACATTGCGTGGAATATTGCCACTCCTGATTTTGATTTGGATTTTTGGACAGCCTTGACAAACCATTTTTATCTATATCCGATTTGTATAATTAATTTTATATTTTTAAGTACTCTGTGGAATAACTTGGTGTAGTAATTGCACTGGTCTCTTTTGGTAATGTTTACTAATTCTTGTCAAAAGAAAACCTCAAATTCCTCTGAGTATTGAAAGTATATAATGAACATTGTGATGTGTGCAAAAGAAGGAGATGCGAAACGTAGAATGGTCGAAGAAAACCTGACGAACGATGAGTGAGTAGAATGTATTATTAAACTTCAGGCAGGATAGAGACTATTAAAGAGAACATAATTTACGTGACACAGAGGGATGAGTAATGAGAGCAGAGAGTTGAGAGTCGAATGTCTGATCAAGAGCTTGGAGGCTGAGAAGTGAGATGAGGGAGGGGACTGAGGAAAAAGTTAGAAGGACATTAAGTGGTCAGCTTGGGTCAAAAAATTATGTAGACGCTTGAATGAAATGTCAGCGTGACATGAGGGGGCTCTGGGATTCCTAGATTGACTGTTGAAGTTTAAATTTAAGGAATCGCCCAGAGCTTGGGATCTGAACTGAACTAAGCTGGGTCGAAGCTAGAGAACTGGCAGGAGCTTAGTGGAATGCTGCTGGCTGCGATTATTTCTGATTTATTGATCGCCCAATAGGGATTGTTTCACAGGGGATGCAATTCACACGGTGATGTACTGTTCTGACCACTCCTTAGGAAGGGTTGTGTATTGTTGAGCAGCCTCTAACCCCATCCAGTGTCAGACCCTGATGCACGTAGAGCTGAGCAATGGTTACATATCGATAATCGGTTCCCATTTTTAGTGCAGAGTTCTCAATGATGATTGACAACGAGTCCGTGATGTGCACAATTTCCACTAAAACTACTCAGTCAAATTGTATCTCATCATTCATTTCACCACTTTATTTGGTCCAGCGTCGTGTTTGAGGCTTTTGCTGGTCTGAATATTCCGTGCCAGCGGTTTCTAAATGTCTATTGCACAGGTCCGACTTAAGTAAATGCCGAGACCTCTTCAAGTTGACTTGCGTCACGTTATTATTACGACTTTGATTCGAAACACCGGTTTCGTTTTAGGGAAGTCCTTGGAATAACCAGTTGTCGGCCGCGAGTGTCTCCGTCTCTCTGAATCATTTACTGCGGTGCGTCGCACAACTTCCCTCGCACTAATTAGATATTTTACTACAATCTGAACGTCTGACCTTTCACGATATCTTCATTATCGACGGCTTCTCTTTAAACTTTATCTTTCCAGTGTGTCCCTTAATTTGTTATTCTGAATTCAATGAGAGCCTATAATTTTACGCTTTCTAAAACGCTGAACTCCTTTCGTCTTCCTTCGTCCCTCAACCCCTTCTTTTTTTGCAATAATGAACTCCAGAAAAATTATTTAGAGTTCCAAAATTGAGGCGGTTCAGCATTTCAAAACTACACGTATTTTCAAACATCTAGTTTTATCCACCACACAATTTTTCTAGTCCCCCCCTAGTAGGGAGTAGGCGAGAAAGTGGCGTCATCGGCGGAAAACAACATCCTTCAGTTTTCTTGAGACCTTTACGTGTCTAGGGCATCGTAGTTCAAAAACCATCGTTTGGGAAAATGGTTTGAGTGTATGTGTGTCTGTGAACGCGATTGACAGAGAACAGCTCATCCAAATTGGCTGAAAATTGATACTTAACCTGCAGATCAATCGGGCGCCAATGTAAGGGTGTCAGCTAAATCGGTTCCAAACTAACTAGCGATTTTTGTAAACGTTTCACTCGAAATCTCGCTCATATGATACGATCGTTCCCAACAATGTCAGAATGCTAGTCCGATAAGATAGCTGCTCTACGATAGACGTTTAATAATGGTCTGTAGTGGTAGCCTCCGAATAACGTAGTTTTGTGGACTCACCTTTCTCCCGACGCGCAAACCATCGTAGAAAACGGATGTTGACAGTCACATCCCAGTTACCTATATATTGGTTTTATATTGGCAACAACAGTTTCTAAGTAAAGCGTTCAAGTTATGCTTTACCTAGCTAGTTCGTGTGAACTGATGAAAATTTATTTGATTAGCAACTAGAGTGATACGAATTTGGTACAGGCGGAGGAAAGTTATGTGACGCGTCGCGCACAGTTTGAAGAATTTCGCCGTTCAACTCCATTCAGTAGATAGTTTATGAAATAGTTGTGGGGATCAAAACATAGTTATGTATCGACAGGTATTGGTTTTTCCAAGTTATATTTGTGATTAATGCGAAAAATGTCCCCTCTTAGGATGCAAACCATGTGGGACGCCTGTGCGCTCAGGGTTCTGAATTCGATATTTCTTAGTCAAGAGAATATATAATAGGTTTCTTGGATTCATCATTATTGTGAAGCGCCCCGGTTCCTGGCTAGACTTACTGGATAATTCTACCTACAAATCACGAACTAGATTAATCTACAACTAAATTTAATGAAAGCGCCATAAGATCTAGTCTAGTGGATACTTCTCATTTAATTTCGTAGCTGCGCAGTGACAAACTATAAATCGGCTGAAATTGACCTCCTATTCGGGAGGTCGTACATCATCATTGTGACCTGTGGCAATCGTCGGTAATTAATTCCCATGTTCAAAGGCGTTGACTCCCACAACAATTAAAGTTGGGAGTTCGCCTTCCTTCCTTATGACCTAGTTTGACCGTTTGTCACGTACTAAACTATCTTCGGTTCAATTTTAAGCCAGTTGGGAGGGCATTTGTCATTCGTGGTGAGCCCGTGATCCTTTGCAAATCTCGAAATTAACACTGTTTATTTTCTTTTCAAGTTACGACGTTTTATGTTTGTTTGGTGTTGGGGAAGCTATCGATTGTTGGGCCGAGTCAGGCGAATGGAACCCGAGTAAACTCCCAAGTTCCTACTATTTATAGCGGTTTGTGATCTATCTAAACATATCATCATATATCTCTTTCCCTCCAATTTTGATTGAATATTTCCGACGGTATATCAGTGTAATCGATCAAATATCAAGCAGTTGGACCTGCTCCATCCTCTAACAGTTTTATCTGAAAACAAATAAACACTTTGTTCATAGAGAACATTATTAACATCTTTACAGCTAAACCTCAACCAGAAAACCTTGAAAAATGTGAAACATTAACTTCTAATTACCTATATTTAACTGTAGATTATAAAGAAAAATTCTCTGAGAATCAAAGTGTGTACTTATTTATTATAAATGCGCGGTGAAGAATTAATAAATTGTGATTTTTCGTAAATGAGACGCATGGCAAATCAATGTAATTAGTGTTTGCAAAAGTATGCTATTATTTGTTGAGTTTTCTTAGTTCCCAGTTCTCACTGCCTACTACTTTCCACAGCCACTAGTCCCTTGCGGAAAAAAGTAACTGGCGCAAAGCACGTTACAAGTTTCCTCACACCTACAATGCATTATGTTATGTTTTTTCATCCAGCTGGTTGTTCTTATTTTGTAGGGCGTAGGTCACCGCACCGCGTCTTCAGTTTTTCCCTACTAATTAATTATGTTTGTTCAAAACAACTCGGGAACTGCGAATGATTAAAAAATATACACATTTATAGTTGTAATGATAATTCTTTAGGCGAAGCTCACAAACAATTTTGAAATATCCTCCTCTTTCCCGAAATCTCTCGGTAAGTTAGGAAATAGAGTTAAGAACGATCCCTGAAATGAAATCCTCCCTAACCGATCACGATTGACCGTACCAATATTTACGAGGCGCGGCAACTAATTGACGCTAATTGTGTGTGCGCTAGATGACTAGTCTAGAACCCTTGTCGCGCTTCTCAAATTGACGTTCGCGAAATGGGCAAGAGCGGCCTGTGGTCGAGTATTTTAGTTCATCGGAGACTTCTCGAGGTAGTTGAACCTGAAAGCAAAGGTGCAGACGGTGACGAAGCGAGGAAATGTCCGTGTCCAGGGCGCAAGCGAAACCGGCCAAACTAAAATTAGGAGTTTTTTAATAGTGACGCGAGGAAATACTCCCGTTGAAAACACCTACGCTCCCCGACGCGGTTCTCAACTCAATGCAAGCGTCCTCTTTTGTCCCTGGGATACGATTGGAATATCATCACTTGCGCGAACCAGACAAAGAGAAGTGCGTGGTGAGAGGGGAACTTGCCTGGGTAACTCACCAATCAGAAAGGTCGAACCGGCTGGTACAATATTTCACAACTGCCAACAGATGGGTTTCTCGTTCTAAACTCGCCGCTTGTTTCTAGTAGGGAACTACTTGAACTTATGAAAATTGGAAATCCCTGCAACTCATTATTTCTACGCGTTTTGAGTTTAAAGTCAAAGCGCTGCGAAGCCTCCTCACCTGTTTTCAAGTGAGGCTGCTTACCACAGAATTCACACTACCATTAAAGACAACCCAAAATAGTTCATTTCAAATATTGCCACCGCCACACACCAAATACGGAGCATCGCTAAAATACGAAAGACCACCGGACCTGGCATGAAAACCTTATTTTACCTACCACACTACCTAAAAAAAATATTTACCCTGATCTTTAAGAGTTACATTCTGTTCTTAGCTGCATAATCTTAAATAACATCTATACTGCGCTAAACGCATACTTCTGTTGCCGATAATACTAGCGGACCCACGAATGAAAAAGCGATCCCACTCGTTAACCCTTAATAGTGATTTGTCTCGAACGTTTATGGAAAGGCCCCTCTCACACAGTGCAATAAATCTAAAAGTGTTCGTATCTCGGTATGGCTCGACCACCGTCGTCAGTTTTTTAACAAAACGTCTTAAAAGGTAGTGTCATTAAACGTTCTCAGATATATTCGTTACATGAACCAACGAAATACCTGTGCGAACGCGTCTTCAACAGCACAATTTCTTGTCCATTTTTCTTTATCTCAGAAAAATATCGGAAACCAACGACGGCATTCTTAACCGGATAATCTTAAATTGCTTAAATGCCACACAAAATGCGATCCAATAAAACTCGCGCTAACTGATAAGAACGTACGAATGAACAAGCGGCGCATTGTGAAGTGGAGGAAGTTCGTCAGGGAGTAGAAATAGCGCGCGAAGCCTTAATTGTGATTTAGTCTCGAACGTTCTGGGAAATATGACCCCCCCGGGTAATTGAATAAATCAAATAATGTTCCTACCTCGGTTTATACCCATCGCCGCCTGATCCCTCAAACCCCTCAATGAATGTGTTACTAAAGCGAATCATTTAATGTTCTCTAATATAGTAGTAATGTAAACCAACAAAATACCTGTGTGAACTCTTCCTCGGAAGCATAATTCATTTTCCTTTATCTCGCCGAGAAAAACGTCAACAGTTAACGAGGGCATGCGTAGCTGCGTATCTGAAATTGCTTAAATACCTTACAAAAGACGAACTTACGTATCCGAGAAAACTAGCAAACTGAATATTAACGTGCGAATAAACAGTCTGCTCACCGTGAAGTGGAGGAAGTTCTCCACTGAGTAGAAATTGCTCTAGAACCTTAATAGTGACGCAGTCTCGAATGTTCTGAAAAATGCTCCTCTTGAGCAATTCAATAAATCGAAGATTATTCGTACATCGATTTGCTTGAACTTCCCCGTAGACATAGTTTCTGCTATCTATGGCAGCTGGCGTGCTTGATCTTTCTGTGTTACGTCCCAATATCTAATATTTAGTAACATTGAGAGTGGCTAAACTATATATGCATGAATTGATTGTGGTTCATTTTATATCTCGAGGGACACAATGCTGCTTGTATATGCTAATCTCGTCGCCGCTTTCCTCAAATCAATATTTCTTTTTTCTTTTGCAGGATCTGGCATTTGTTGGGGGAGCAAATGCTGTTCTCCTCGTCAGGAGCTTCTTCTACAAAAGTCAGTTATGAAGGACCTTCACGCCCTTCTGGGCTCCAATTTCGTCTCCGTGGAAAACGTGCTCTCTTCTTCTTCAGACGCTCTCTCGCGTGAGTTATTGTTATGGGTTTTCATTGCTTACAAAATATGTTCTAGATATAAGTAATACGGGAACGTCGCTGGGAGTAATTCTAGTTACAATAACAGTTAAAACCTTGGTCGCTACTGTCTGTCAAGGCATCCTTAGGGTGTGCTTTCTCCCTGAGGGGAAAAAGCACATCAAAGGGAGAAAGCAAATCAAACCGTTGATAAACGTAGCTAAGGTGAGTTAAGCATATTGAGGATACGTAATACTAAAATGCAACGTAGGTGGGATGAAAATAATATAATACCTTGCGTACACTGGAAAAGGAAGCTTGAAAATGATTGACGTAACTCGTGAGAAACTGGCTTGTCTTATGGTCAGGCTTCACACATTATCCTCTGCTGCAGCTGAGCAACAATTCGTACGTATCACAACACTTTTACTATGATTCCCAAATCAACTTCCATTTGTTGAGAATGATGCATCATCGTCAATAGACTAAGGTTGTTTTTCGTTCTCTACTTTTGCAACAAGCCTTCAATAACAAGCCACAAACCTGGTCCATTATAGTGAGTCAGGGCGTGAATTCCTGTGGATAGTGAAGGCAGACGAGGCTGTCCATCGAGGCATTATAAGTAATCCTTGACTTTTCTCGTGCCCATTTTATCTAATGGATAGTAAAAGTGGAGAATCTAAAAAGAACTTATCACCCTGAATCCAGTTATAGCTTTGCCACTAAAGGTAAACTTGTTGCGGTGGAAGGGCTCAAAATCCTGGTCGATAGGACTTGACATTAGAGATCATTTCAAGAGAGAATGGGGCTTGCCGCACTACTGGAGGGCCCTTTTACGAACGGTAAAGAAGCTGCTTCACTGCCGAACTGAACGAAACATGAAATCACGTTCTGCTTCATTGTTACTTGTAGAACGACGAGCTGAGGTTGTTGATGAGAAGTCAACTCTGTCAGTCCTGGCTGCTTCCTTGGAAGTCCTTACCGGGTTCGTCCACTTAATGACCAGTAAACGTGACCACTATTGAACTCTCCTCATCACTCGTAGCGTAGGTATACAGTTACATCGCTATATACTTATATACCCCACATTAAGCACACCATTTAGGGTTGGGGTTTGCATGTTTGCGATGTATTCACTGTAGAGCACTGAAGGCTTCTAGGCAGCCACTTGGCACGAGCTTCACAATGTGTAGAGAAAGGGAATATGGTCGGCGACTATGTCATCGCTTGGGGTTTTTATTGAACTCGGTCGATGTGTCAATCGGCTTCTGCTTGCTTGATCTATCGGTCAGTCTCCTTCCGCGGCCAGGATGGCTTGTCGTTGCGTCATTCCTTTCTGAGCGATAGCTTTGAAACGAAAGGAGTTAGTTCTTCTTATTATTTCTCATTTACCAAAGTCAACAGTGTTGAAGTTCTTCCATTCTTATCTTTTAACTGTTACTGAAAGGGCAAGTTGCCGTGTGGTGATAAGAGATACCTGAATGTTCCCCGTAGTCTCTCATTATTGAATTGTTAGTCATCAGGAGAGTGAGCTTTAGGTTTTAGTTGTCCATTCTTTTATGGAGTGATTTTATTCATTTTTCCGTTTGACACAAAACTGTTATAAATTTCGATGGTAATCACAACCACCTAGCGTTTCCAAACTTTCTACAACGAGGGTATCAAGTACATAGTTGAATTGTAGGTAAGATTTTGTTTATAGGTTTCATCTAATAATTCATTTCAAGTTTCGTCAGCATTTTGCGAATCGCGAATCCTTTAAAATTTGCAATTCCTCGGTACTTCACACATACCTGTGTGGCTTTGGACTTCTGCACAATCCTCAGGTCTGGGTGAGGTGGCCACTGAGAGAGAACCTTAAGATTTACCCTCCGTAATCATAATTGTTACCTGTACGATGCATTCCATAAACCACGACTGCCATAACCCCACTACTTTCATACGACTCCTGCGTTGCCCCGAAATATACCCTTAGCACTGACTTCTTCCAAGACATTTTGTGCCGTTTTCCACCAATCATTTGGATTATCGACCAAGAAAGCTTCGAAAAATTGCAAACCTCGTGACCCCAAAAGTGAAATTGTGTTTGCAACATTTAGATTCCTCGTCCCCACCCCACTCAGGGTGCCGTGTAGCACTTTATAGTATAATTAATGGCCTAGAAAAATAAATTTCCTGCGTAAAACTTCAGTGATTGAAAAAACGTAGTCTTTAATCATTCTGAGTGGTGGTGGTGGTCAATGGACCCCATTCAGGCACTATCACAGGATATAACGGGAGTCCGTTGGCGTATAATTTGCCTTTCATTCACACAACGAAGTCAGTAATGTTGATATTTGGAGAAAACTCGACTTGGAATTTACAATCAGCTGTTTTTTTATTTTACCGTAAATTGCTTTTCGGTGCCAACGTGAAAAGCTCTCATCTCAAGTTCGGGGAGCGTTTCAATTTTGGGCCTCTTCTACCGCCGACCGGCGGCTTCTATTCAACGCGGAGGGTCTTCTCTTGAAAAGAGGGAAGCGAAGGAGGAGGAAGTTGTCGAATTTTGAAAGGGAAAAGGGCCTGAGAGAGTTGGCATGGGAGGGTTTGGAGAGTTCCATTTTAAGGTGGCTTTGTTGGTAGTTTGAATGAAAACAGGGCTGAGGCGTTTGCTCGTTTTGAGGGCAGGTGAGGGGCGTTGACACATAATCTGAATGCAGGCTATGGGACCAGGGACCTTCCCTTTGAGAGGTTCCAGGCATTTGAGCCCCAATCCCGTTGAGTGGCTCTTCGTCCGATTCGAGTGGCCCATTTCACTGTCTGCGTCGCACGTGGACGCAGACACGATTCACTGACGATGGCCGTGAATACTCTTTTCATTCGATGGTCGGCTCTTAAATGGTGAATCCGCGATCCTCTGGCCCTGGTCTAGACGCCGTTTAAAGCAAGAGATGACAGCAAGCTTTCTAATAAATGCGGGCTATTATGTATTAACTTACTACGGCTGGCATGTGTCGGCGGGGAGGGGGCGGTAGGATGAAATGTCTCTACGAGTCTTGATCAACATGCAAAGGCAATTAATACTCTTAAGTAATACTCAATTTTTACTTTCCTCAACTCACATAGTAGAGAATATATTGTAATAGGCAACAAAAAACCTTACTTCACTTTCTATTCCGTTTTAACACTCTGATTGGCCTCCGGAATCGGATAACGCCCAATTTTGGCTGACAGTCAATGTTGTAGGAGAACTGCTGAACTGATCGAGTTTCTTCTTTGCATGCTGTTAGTGATTTTTTAAAGGCTCAAAAACAAAGTTATGAGCAGTGCCCATAGATGGCAGAGTGAAAAGCGAGGGGTTTTCACAGTTTCTCCCGGCTGCGTTAAGTTCAGCTCAAGCCCAACTGGTGCACCAATTTTGTGTCCTCAGGCCCTTCTGACACAAATCATTACGAGAGCCAACAGCTTGTTTTCTCTCTTAGAGTTTCCTCAGTGGGTTTTTCCTCAGCCCTTTTCCTCATCTCACTTCTCACCCCTTACTTGCCACTTTCTATGATAGTCCATTTCGACAGTTGCCCACTAGCTCTCAGCGTTCGTCCCAGCGCACACTAGTTCGTCTATCTAGATACCCTCTCATGTCACGTGAGCTCTGCTCTCTCATACTAGACTATGAACTCAAGTGTAACATTACAGTGCTCTCTCCCGTTTCATTCGTCGACTTATTCTTCACCTGTACTGAATTACACGTCTCACCCTCTCTTGCTCCAACAGACAACAGATCTATATTAAGCTTTTAAATTTCCTTCTACTAAATCAGTACCTAATTTTTGTTCTCGGTAAATATTCGATGAAAGAAGACATAAGCCTGTGAAGCGAAATGAATTTTTTTACACTTTTTGGAAAGATGGCTCCAAAGATTTTTATCAATTCTTCAACTGGACAATACTTACATTTTGTTCTCCCAGCCCATCTGTATTGTTTTGTAACTTTTTCATATTTTCGTTCAGTAATAGTCTAACTGACAACATGACTGATTGTCTCCTTGCAACCTGCACCCACGTTTCGTTCCTGCAGTCTTTCATTAAGTGTCGTTGGAAGGAAATGTAGGCCAAAATAAATCAGAAATGAGATTGGCCGAACTTTATAATTCCTTTTCTCAAATGTTCTCAAAAAATCTGTAATCTGGATGATTTATCAAATATGCAACCTGTTTAACAAGCACAACAGAAATTTTACATATTTTTCAACAATTTTGCACAGTTTCCCATTATTAATTTCATTGGTTGTATAGACTCATATTCTTGTTTAGCCACTTTTTTCAATCACTAAGCCGATTCGCTCTAATTTTACATAAGTTCTTTGGGTGTTAGTTAAATTTTAAGGCTATTGACTACTGTCATTCGTGGATCGAAATAAGTTAAACACATCTCCAAAAATATCTATTTGTTTTGCTCACTTACATTCATTTCCCGTCACTGCACTTTCCCGTTTGCTTACCATATACGATCACGGTACTCAATCAAGCTTTTGATTTTAGCAAAACGGTCTGTTTCTGTATAACTGTTCCTGAACCCTGATCAGTCGGATAGCAATGTAATGTGGTCGTAATTAATATTATATTTGCGAATTTGACTTTTTTTAAACCAAAGTTACATAAAACTTTGGCCTCATTTGAAGCCACAGGGATTGCAGGGGTGGGACTAGATAGAAAAGTCTTCCATGCGTTTCAACTGGAAATGCGCTGGTCAAAAAGACATTTTCGTCATCGTCGTTATGGAGTCAATTAGGGAGGTGGCCACGGTATCAGCTCGTTCTCAGATAGTGTTGTATTTTTGGCTACCGATACAGCCACCTTGAGAAGATGACAAGGCTGTGTGTTCTAGGTATTTGCTCTGACAAATTGAAAACGTTCCGACTTTTTCATTCGGGTGGCGATGCCTAAAAGGGCAAGTTTACCATTAATTACTTCCGAAAAACAATGCTTTTAGGGGGATCGATCCGGTCGGCTATTTTCCCCCTCGAGATGAGCCGATTTAGGTTGATCCATCGATTCTCGCTAAAGCCGAATTATTCACATACGAGCGATTCCACTGAATCCGTTCTGTCTAACTTTCGAGTTGGTCAACAAACCGCGTGTTTATCTAGTTCTTCGTTGGGAATGGAGAGAAACATTAATTAAAACGGGTTGGAGAAGGTGGATGAGGGGGGGGGTTGTGGTTTTTTCCCGTTTCGGTTTTATTAAGACCCGCTCTGCTTTTCAAGAGGTTTCCTCAATTTCTCATTAGTCCGATTAGCGGTTCTATTCGTTTATCAAGCTAGTTTAATCATGTGGTGAGGCTGAATGTGAATACTAGAGTATCGCGGCGCTGTGGACTACTTCTGGATGCGTGGGATCGTCGTCTGGCGTGCTTCGTCACTACAGATGCAATAGATGGCACTTCACTGATGTGATGTGTTAATTCAAATATACTCTTCTCAGCGGCACGGGCACTGCATTTATTTTCTTATTATTCGTACTTAATTTGTAACTGTTACATTATTTGTCGCTCCCTCATTCCCAGGCGGTTTTGGTGTAAGAAATCTGTGGTGCGGCTGAAAGTGTCACTCGAGAGGCGGTGGCTGTACACAATGAAGTCTCACCGTTGACAGGGCATTTGTCACAACGGAGTTGAGGTCTGTCGAGGACGGGGGTGGAGTATAGGGCTGTAGGGCTGCGTGGGTCCCTCCTGTCTCCTGCCTCTTCCAACGCATATTTCACTTCCATTGTCCGCCGGTGCTGTTGGGCGGATGAGACGAGGCCGAGGGCTAAGAACTTCACGTCACAAGGAGCCAAGTGGACGGGAAGCAAAGAAGCGAGCCCTCAAGTGTCACGTTGTTTCGTTCGGAACTTCTATTGTGATGGATCCGTCACAAGAGGTGAAGCTCTTGCAGGTCTACCCTTCCCCCCATCCTCAATCTCCTCTGCATGTATTCAAAACTTTATGAACATCCCTTCGGAAGAGACCTTCTCGGCGACTTTACACAAAACCAACCTCTGAACGTCCCCTCGGCCTATTCATCTCGGCACCTTCCGCCGGCAAATTGCCTGGTTAGCTGCCGCTGCCGGATGTTTACACCCTCTCGATTGTGAGTTTATACCCACCAGGTACTCAACACTCACCCATCTCTTGTGTATCTCCGCCCAACAAGCAGTCGTACTAAGTAATTTGTGTGTTCGAGCAATTCATGTTCTATTTACTACGTGAAATCAACTTAAAACAACTGTCACCGACTGCAGAACTTTCCTAAGCTTCACGTAAGTTCAGCGATTTTTACGACGTTCCTGCAACGCTAAGCCGTCAATGAGGTTTCACTATAACAGGGTTGTCCGGTAGAATTGATACGAGAGGTGGGGCACGGCCCTACTCTGGAAGAATAAAACCGATCCTTGACAACCCAGAACTGCACGTTTGTGTGCATCTGCAAATCGGAAGCCGTGCTTATGCCGCGTTTCTCAAGTGATTTCAATTATTCGTTGTCAAGTCAGTTTTCTTCTGGTTTTTAGTGCAGCAAACCTCTGGATTTCATTTCGATTATGATATTTTCGCCATTATCGACCTGTTTTGATGATTGTGCTAGTTTCCTCCGGATAATTGTCCACACGTAGGGTAAACAACTTCTCACAAAAGCGTTATTTGTCGTATAGTATTGAGATGTTCAGTAAAAGTATTTGATGCGACGCATGACACAACATTCCTCAGCCCTACAAGCGTTCGGCGATTTAGTACTGCTCTAGCGAATAATCCAATATAATTTTAACGCGTCTCAACGCGATTTCTATGGGGAGATTTCAAAGTAATAGGATGAACACTGTGAAAAAAAAACGATCAATTCCTTAATTTGTTAAACTTTCATCGTATAGGCATCACATTTGATTAACAGATTGTTTCTTTTCTTTACGAAAAAATAACTGTACCAAACTCGATTTTTTGTTGAAATGTTTGACATTTTTGCATTGACATGTTTGCCCCGATCGTTGATAATTTTAAAGTAAAATTATATCATTTGGGCCGTATTTGAGATAAAATATTTTATATTTTGATCACTACGATAATTGTAGTTTGTTTTGAACTAATTTCACGTCTGTCCTTATTTTAGAGCCTCATGTTGACATTTTGTACCGCAGTTTCGGTCGTAAGGAGATCATTTTCTAAAAGAGTGTTTTCAGAAGCCTTAGAAATATGAAGATCTGAGAAAATTCGATATTTTTTTACACATGACATAACGTCCCTTCCTTCTTCTTAGTAGCAAGGAAAGTAAAAGCGCGTCATCAGCTTTTCTCAGTATCAATTCATCTCGACTACCCAACTTTTAATATAAATTATAAAGTTTCATGCCTGGTTGAATTCCAAATAAAAAGTAAAAATGAAAAAAAAAACTTCATACTTGTTTGAGTTCCGTAATTTTCTCTAAGCAGCACAGCACGTAATATTATTTTTAAAAAAAAAACAAAAAAAAACGGAATGTCCACCGATTCGATCGGAAATCTTTTCTCTTCAACTTATTTGGCAATTTTCTACAGTAGCGACGTCACCATCGGAAACTTTCTTACTGACTTCTTATTCGCTAAAAATAGGGTTAGAGTCAAGATCTTCGGTTTAAAAACATAGAGCCATTGGCGGGTGACATGTTTTCACGTAAATTATTCATTTATATGGATTATAGCGGGCAAGCTCTACTTTGGAGAGGAAATGGAATGTGAATGAACGGGATAGAATGAAAAAAGCGCAAGAAGAAATGTGAATCATCGTTCATTAATGTGCATCTGTAACATGGCGTTACATTTGAAAGCCATTAGTCCTGTAAATAGTTAAAGTTATCAATAAATTACCTTCTCTTCACATTCGGTACAATACACTAATAAGAAAAACGAATAGTCTTTTCGAATCTCGAGCGTGTTAGTATACTTTTCCGAAATGATCCTTGACTGGCCTGGACTGGGCGACGAAACACGCATTTCTCGAAACTACTATTAACATTTCATTCCTCTCATCAAAAACTGTAGGTTTTGGATAAGCTGCAGTCCCATTCCGATCAATCACTTTTGCGTTCCAAACGACGGTGATTTGACTCACGAGACCCTTAACACGACAAACGCTCGTTTCTCTTCGTTCGCGTGAAACTTAATTTTATTATGGGTATCATTTCAATATATGGGCGACAACTCCAAAATTAACTGGCGAAGAAGAAATATCATGATGAGTGAGACTTAGGGGCGTATGTTCTTCTTATCTTTCAACACGAAGAAATAAAACGTCATCGAGAAATCGTGAGTCGATTATTCCTGTGAAGCCCCTTATTCACGCATCACACAGCTAGTAAGGCTCATCCCGTTGTTGTACAAAGGTAGTTTCCATTTGATTATCTGAGTGAATGTTCAGTTTCATTTATTTTTTAAATATTATTAGGTGTATTATTAGTATCACCGAGAACGACTATTATTCTTCTATCATACTCGTACACCCCTACTGTAAACTTAAAAATGAACCAAAAAGCTAATCATGACGGACGAAGACCGAGAATGTCTTGGTAAAAGATCAGAGCATGTTTCTTGTTGCACATCAGTGATTGCCGCTCGGTATGAGGATGCCAGGCCAAGATTGTTTGGATCTAATCAGTGACTACTAAGTACAGAAAATGTTACTGATAGAAAATTCCGACAGGCCGGAGGTTTACGGCATGTTCACACCGATTCTGGTGCTACGCATCACTCAACTTTTGTCGGCACTTCGTGCATCCAGAGATTTTCGTGGCTTTAGCTACTAATTCAAACTATCTCTGATTCAGTCCATATAAATTTACTTCACGTTTTACGTGCAAACTAGTAGCGCTTAAACGTTGCTGCTGCTACTTATGCCACGAACTAAACTTAAAAGTATTTGATGTTGATACGTATTGTTTCGGAGTGGTTTGTTTTGACAGTTCTTAAATTAGCGAGGAAAACCTCCGAGAAGAAATTAACCAAAAATAATACCGGAATTTCTGCGGTTGTTTTTGACTATGCAATGGTCATTGTTAAAGAATTGGGCTACCACCGTACGCTATGAGCGAGATTTGTTTGGAAAAAACTGCGATGTTATTTTTCGTCGGTCTTGTCATTTTCCCACAAATGAGAATTGTATAGTACTCGTAGTATCATATAATACAAACAATTGTAAAATCCGAAGAGCCGTTTGTGAGAAAAAACAATTTTAAACTTATTTTGCTCATACCCTCGTTTTGATGTCGCATAGTGGCCTGCAGGCTAAATATGAAATTTGAGCGGATCTGGTTCTTCCGCTTTGTCACAATCACGTTCACAGATCAGTGGATAAATGTGCGGATTAGACGGTTTCACGTTATTTACTTCGATTCTCATTTCCTCTCCTGAATTGAAGTTCAACATTCCCAATGTTTGTTGCTGAATTGACACGAATTTGAGTAGAACGAAAGGACTAGCACGAAAATCCATAGAGGAACAACCTGACTATACCATAGTTACCTCTTGCATTCCCTTCTTCCAGTGATTAATTTTGACATTTCAGAGGTTAGAAGCGCTGTCTGGGCGTTTCTCAACTGGTCACACGCAGACACACAGATTTTATTCACACATATTAGTTTCTGGGGCCGTCTAAGGACTTCACTCAGAAAAACCCTCTGAACATCGAGTCTGTGGGAAGTCCGTTGGAAGGTAGGGCTTTGGGCTAGTTGGGGTTTTTCCCCCACCCTAGCGTGAAAGGTGTGTGTTTGTTATGTGTAGGGTATGAATGTGATTTACTGGCAGATGATGCTTGCCGAGCTATATTGTGATCTAGGTACAATTAAATATCGCATATGAGTTTAGTTACGACGACTGTACGAGGAAATGTAACTGCACGTTGTAGACACACACTCTCTCTCTCTTTCTTTCTCTCTCCTTTTCTCTTGCTCTCTCTCTCTCTCTCTCTCTCTCTCTCTCTCTTTCTTTCTCTATCCTTTTCTCTTGCTCTCTCTCTTTCTCTCTATGGTTAGGTGTAAGAATGGTCGAGTACGACCAAATGTCGCCAGATAATATATTTATAAAGCCGTCGTTCATTCATTCATTCTCTCTCCTCCCTTCACAACTTCGATAAACGCACCTTTCCCTAAAACTGATACTCGCAAATATGGCTTAGTTTCAGAGGGACGCCCTAAAAGCCGTTAGTCAAGTCCGTTGATCTGACGAGGTTTCGTTCCGACCTAACCCGTGAATGATTTCAGGCGCCGTCTCCGCGATGCTCTGCTATTCAAGGGGCTAGTCGGTTGTTGCCGGTTCGTCTAGTTCCTAATATGTATGCATGTGTCGTGGAGTATAGCACTTCATCGTAATCGTCCCTATTCGGTACACAATCGGAGGAAGCCACGTCGCGATGATAACCATCGATGAATTTGAAGAGGCGGGGCACCTCCGCGCGTGCACACAATCTAATCGTTTGCATCATTATCTCCACCAGCTTAGAAAAGTAGGCAGGCATTTCAGGATCCTTTCATCTCCTCCATCCTCCTCTCCGTCCATCCAGGCCGATCCTTACCATTCACAGTTTTCTTCTTCTTTTTTCCTCTCTCTCTCTCTTTCTCCTCCTTCGCTCGGCGTCGGCTTAATGACTATAAATCACGAATTCATGAAGTAAAATGAGGGTGTAATTAACCAACCAGCGATTGCTCCGAGAAGGCCGTTCGTGATTGAACAACTTGTCCAAAGCGAACGGTGTCGGGTAGGGGAGCCGAGTTGATTGGAGGAGATTCGGAATGAGGAAAAAAACTCCATAAATGACGATTACATCAATGTGTTCTGTCCCCGCAAAGTCAAGGGGTTTCGAGAAGTCTCGCCGCTCTTCACAGAGTTAACAAGACGAACTAGTAAACGAATTGCGTGTTTTACGGAAATAGCAATAGTGTTGCAGAGACCCGAAAATATATCAAGTCAGTAGCCAACTTTGACTACATTCCCTATTGTACAGTAGATATGTACTTTCTACCTGAACATAACTACCAGTGTAAGGAAGCTAGCTGTAGTTATTTATGCTTTTTGCTTTTAGTTGTGCTTTCCCATTCCGTAGTAATTAACTATTTTTATCCCTGTACTTACTTACTCGTACTAATTGAATCTGGTTATCACTCACTTTATGCGCGATGTTCTGGAATTTATTGAGTTGCTTTTTTCGTTTCACGACTTCTGTCGAGTAACCTTCGAATCTGTAGTCCTGATATTTCAGTAATAACGCTGTGAAAAAAAGTTAGTGTGAGAGAGCCGTCGTGTTGTATAAGCGGGTTTTTTAAACCCGTGCTCATTGATTTTTGCCGGAATGTTGGCAATTTTTTGTGCCTCTTTCGTTATTTTTATGAGCGTTTTATATTACCTCTAATGGCTAAGTTAGGTAAACACCTGGGTTTTCAGTATTAGTTAATGCGGATAGCAAGTGATTCCGGAATTTCCCACACATCCCAAGAGCGTTATTAAACTCTCAAACCTACAAAATGGACTTACCGAAAAACATCTTTCTTTTCGTTTGTTTGTGTTTTCACGGTTCCTCATGTAAAACGTTTTTGAGTTCTCTTCAGGTTTTAAGGTTTCAGCGCCTATTTACCTCGAAAAACGCTTTTTGGGAAAATGGCGTGTGTCTGTATGTGTTTGTGGTGAACGCGATTGATAGAAAACTGGTTAACCAAATCAGCTCACACTTGATATTTAGCTTGAGTTTAGCAGGTAACTACAAGACAACAAAATAAGGGTTGAGCGAAATTGGTTTTTTTTAGTGTTTTTTCACGTAAAACACTAAATTGTTTTTCTCGATAACGGCTCTATTTTCATTCAAATCTTTGTATGAACATCTCCAAATGATACGTCAAGATCTTAAAATTAATTGAGGAGAGAAGCATTTATTGAATTACCTAACATTGATTGATTTTTGCGCAGTTTTTTCTTATAATCTCCGCTCAAATGTTAGACTTCGGAAAAATTGAGGAGGTAGTACAATCAAGTGCCTATACGATGAGAGTTTAATAACGCTCTTGGGATGTGTGGGAAATTCTGGAATTTCAACCATCGCCGTATCACTTACTATCTTTACTCACAGATTTTATTTAGGTGTATACTTTTGAAAAAAAAAATCGTGCTCGCAGTTTCATTAATGCTCTGTGTACTAATTGCTCAATAACAGCCCTGGCACAAGTAGGAGCATCACTTCAACTACCATTGTGAAGTCAAGTTTGACCAAGTTCACATGAACTGAGCCTAAATTGAATTGAATTCGTGGCAAAAGCCACGAAAACCTGTGAATCGAAGTTGAACTAGGAAAGGTTGTGTGATGAGTCGCACCTGTTTTTTGTGTGTATTAAAGAAGTCGATATTCTGCCATCGATATTTCCATTGAATACAAAATTAATGTTTTTTCCTCCCTACCGGCCATCAGTTGGCACCTTTTTATAACTTCTAGTACTACTGATTATCTGAGTGGTGCAGAGGAGAAACTTTATGGAGACCTTCTCATTACAGAAAGAACTAAGCTCTATCAGATTGCCTCTTCCGTAGTTCTCTCGGTGCATTTTCACCCTTCCAATACCTGGATGAAAACTAGCGTGCTAGGAAAGTGGAAGTTGGAGTGTTCCGCATGCAAACCTGTCAGCCCAAAATAAGTAACTTCTCTACGGAAGGACGTCACTGATGGGGATGCCAGCTGTTGGGAATCACAACAGTTCTCCTTGCTTTCTTTACGTCCTAATCGTTATAACCTTGCCAACAGGTAAACTCAGATTCGAGCGTTGCGTTCTCTTCAGTAATTGACCTATTTGACCCTTCAGTTTCTACTTGGTAGAATGGAAGTATTGTTTAATGACGAAATGGCAGTGGATGATGTACCTATTTTAATTATGATGTTCAACACGAGAATAAGAGTTGAAGGAAAAAGTCATTAAGTAGGTGAGTGTGAAATAGGTTGTTTTCAAATCAGAGTACAGGTATGTTATGTGCACGAAAGAAGTTCCAACAAGGAGGAGTTCAGAATCAAGCGTGACTTGTTGTCCCAGGACTTGGTGCTAATTAGCCTAGGATACTAGCCTAGGCTGTTCGTGTGAGAGAGCGAGGTGGATAGTTGACTGGAGCTCTGGAAATACCGGAATCCGACGGCTGTTCGAGAAACATGTGTAGCCGTTCCTGAGTCCGGGAGAACGCTGTCGGTGTGTAAGATAAATTTAAACAAAGGATCGATCAACAGAGATAGTTCCAGCAGTTTGAAAGCAAAGACTTCGGAGCAATCGGATATGTGTACATTGGAAGAGTTGACTTCGACTTGGCAGGGTGCCGAACGATCTATGGTGGTTAATTGTTGCTACCTCAGAATAACTAGGTTAAGCTTCAGCTGAGATATGAGTCGTCGTTAAGCTAAATGATGCTGCACTATTTTTCCCGTGTCAAGAGACGCGAAAGTGCACTGCACACAATGGTATCATTACGGAGTAACCATGTTGTATTTCTGAACATGTTAAATACAAGTTGCTTTTTTCCGAGATAGTCCTCCTCTCTTCGAAACAGTACATATTAATTAGCCCCAGCGTAACTTCTTACACGTGAATCTTAATATACCAACCTGTTCGATTATTTTACGAGTTGGCGCACTTCCAGTTTGACTTGGATTACTAGAAGTGGTTCTGCAGATGCTTGCTTTTATTTGGGAAGGTCGAGGTGCGAAAATAAGGTTATAAGCAATTTCCGTCAATTATATTAGGACTTTTGTTCAACATGACTGTCTATGCAAATTAATTGAACGGAGTTAAAAGTATAGGCCCTAGAAGCAAAAACAAGTTTTATTTCACTTTTCCCGAAAACAGCTGATCTCACTAACAGTGTCTTTAGTTGGTCAATGTCTGTACACAGTTCTTAGTCTTCCATGGATGTTAGTGTTCTTACGATAAAAAGTAAGGTTAGCAGTTGGGAAAAACTTATTTTGAATTTAGAAATAACTACTTATTCGTCATGATAAAGAAGAAGACGCCCAAGTCGAACTGCACGGGTGTTTGAAGCCTCGTTTAAAAAGTTCATGTCCCGCTAGATGCGCAGGCGTCGTTTGCGGAATTCACCATGTGAGCAGATAACACGACTGCTGTAACATTGTGTCACTGTACTGTCACGAAACTTCTCACTTCTCCGGAAGCAGTTGATTCGAAGTACTGCTACTTAAGCGAAAGTTGTAGCTTTTAACTTCGTAGGTAAATATTTGATCCAAATTTGAACGACTTTTAATAGGCTGTGCTGCTGAATGACTTGGTTGGCTGGTCCCAACTCTGGTCGATAATCACCTATGTAGAAGTCGAATTTTAAAATGAGATAGAACCACCGTTTTCGTGGTCAATTCTCTAGGAATAGCAGAGAGCCAGTTTCCATTTAACATCCATAAGATTCGAAGAAAAAGTAGCTCACAACTCTCAATTAACACGCCAACATCTCTGGGCCTTGGCTCTTGGAGTACATGTGATGAGAACCAGAGACTGGTGAATTTGTAACAAAACTATTATAATGGAAATCAATTATTCCTACTAAGGCTGCGACGAGTAGTAACAGAGTTTCGCTAAAAGCAGACCATTTTAAATACTTCGCATACATCCGCAGAAAGTTATCAAATCCGTCGTCAAGCTCAGACTTGGAATGACGCGTTTGTTACTTCGGCGCCCCGCAGGCGCCAACTTCAACGTCATAACATGCGCCCGTGGCGGACTTTTGAAAGATCATCATTTTCTAATAAACCTCAGGCTTGTAATGACGATTTGCTTCTACGACGGAGAGTCCAATCGTTGCGATAGGCTGGAGTTGGGTTTGGGTAGGGGTTCCATGGTGACTCATTGCTGAGACAGCGAGGATGGGTCCTTTAATAGGCTTCTACCTCTTCATCTTCACTTATCGGGCTCGTCGGAGCCACACAAGGGACATTTCCCCGTCGTCACTTCCCTTATCGTTAGTCTTCTGATGGCTCAATTTGCTAACGTCTCCCCCACCTCGAGTCGCGCTGATTTGTGAACGTTGAATGCGGTTGTGTTGCTTTCTTGACGCCTATTCCCCTGTTAGGTGTATTTTCGTATGAATAAGTTAGGGAGGCCCTTGGCTTCATATAGCAACTACAAACCACTAAGGTATCATGAAGGACCCACTAATTGATTAAGGGTAACCTGAAAAAAGTGATTTCTATCCGCTATCCATTGAAGTATACTTTAACAACACAAACTGATGGAGGAACAGCACCTTAAGTAGTTGGTAGCAGATTGGATTCTTTGTACTGTCATTTCAAAGCTTAGGCACGGTTTAGAAGTATCTAAATAATCACGTCAGGTTTACTGTACGATTGCTAGGGCTTGATCTCTAGTTTGCTCTCGATGTAACTATTTACTTTGGCACTAAGTGTCATCGGGAGAATTCAACTATGACCTCTTTTTCTAGTCATCACCTTCTTCATGAATTGAAAAAATGGTTAAACGCTTGCTTGGAGGTAGTCAGGGCTGTCAGGTTGTGCTGCACATCCAATAACTGTTGCTTACTATTGTAGGAGCTACAATGGAACAGATTTTGATTTCTTGTTTCCACCTGGTTCTTTAGGAGAAAACAGCTTCTGTAAAGAGCTGGCTCGATACATCTTCTTCTTAGAGGTTCTTGTTGGGGACACCCCTGTACATGGATAGATCCCCCATTGATGACCATTCCCATCTCACTTGCTTTCTAGCAGTTATCATTCGTCCATTGTCGCCTCGGCATTCAGCTCATAATGGGAGAGGCTCGCAGGGGTTGGATGTGATTGTAGTACCCAGATACCTGGACAACTAGAATGAGAAGGGGAGGAGGCAGCACAGAACTCACGGTCAACCATAAGAAAGGGGGAGGGGGAGGGAGAATCCTAAACTTAGCAAGAACATTTTTTTAGATCCTTAAAGCCTACAAGAATGAAGCTGTTCAAATTATCACTAATAGATTGTTGGTTGAGTTGAGTGAATGGTAGAAAAGTGGAGATGCTATGACACTACCTCGTGCTCTTTCAATGAAGAATGTTCACTTTTGCAAGAGCTACCTATCTTACGGATAAATATATTGGGTCTTGTTTACTTACAATGCATCATTTTACTCCCTCCACTTTTTTCCTCATTTTTCTCAGCCTAAGAAGTAAGGATGAAAGTTATTGCATTTCAGAAATTTCTTCACATTACCTTTTCAAGGCTCGTGAGTTCGAAAACCTTATTTGCGAAAATGTTCGGTGTGCGTGAAAGAAATAAAGAGAGAACGGCAATAATTTGATATTTTGCCTGAAGGTCAACATGGGACGCCAAAATAAGGATTTGAGGAAAATCCGTTCAAAACTAATTATAGTTATTATATTCTACACACCAAATATTTTTCAAATGACTTCATAGTACTACACAATTTTTATCTGGGAAAATTATGAGACCAGCATAACAAAGCATCAAACATTTTGACAGAAATCGATTTTAGTTCAGTTTCGAGTTTAGTACATTTTTTCCACGTAAGTCCCGCTCATATGAAACTAGTGCTCTCACAAAAATCTTGCTGGTTTTCCAATAAGGTACCTTTTAATGACAGTCGTAAAATAATTGGGAGCTACCTAATGAAATCCAGAATTGTAACTACTGCCGTCATTGTTTAACTTTTTTCTCAGTGTTTACTCAGTGTTAGGAGCTACTCAGTAAGTTCGGAACGTTAAGCACTATTGTATATTACGTGAATCTGGATTGATGTGACACCCACTGTGGACCCAAATGCATGAAAATACCTGCTGGCCATCAAAATGACTTCTCGCGTAGAAGGGCTTTAGGTCCAGCCAGACTTCGGAGCACGGTCGAGGGCTCTAGTAAGACGAGTGAGACCCCTTCTTAAGAATGACATCGACGCAATGAAACCTAGCTCCTCGTACCATCTTCTTTATTTTCGTCGCCGCCTTCTCTAATAAGTGCGGCCTGCAGTAACAACATCTTCGGGCTTTTTGACGGATTTTCCACACTTTCGGACTTTGAGAGAAACAAGGGAAGTTTTTTTCCTTCGCTTCTCCCGGTCAAAGACACGGGGCAAGAAGAGTTGTCGCTGCACAAAGGAGCAACGCCCGTGGAAAACCAACCGTGAAAAATGTGGAGCGGGATGTCGAAACCGCGGAAATGAATAATGAACCGTGAAACGCTGTAGACGTTGAAATGTATCATTCGCCGCCGAGCTGCTTCTTTTTCCTCTCTTTGACGGCGCGCAGCACCGTGGAGAAAATAATGAACCTAATGAGAAGGGCATTCAATTAGAGACTTTACAATATCTTAATTAGCTTAATTGTCGGGATTGGATGGCGGTGGTGGCCTGGGATAGTAAATATACGATTATGTATTAATGGGTTGCAGCTAAAACCCTTCACCCGTTTTTGTATTCTCTTCTATTAATAATGGTAGGAGCGTCAAAATAAGGTTGCAGAAAACTGTCAAAAATATTAGAAGTAAAAATGAACAATGCAACAATTTACGAATGGGGGCAAAGTTTGCTTGGGTAATTGGGAGCTAAAGGAAGAGTAGGCTATAGCTCGTTCGCAAACCTGATCTTGATATCAGCCACTAATGATGTGAGTAATCCACTAAAAACTAAACAAAATGCATGCGTTTTTTGGAAATTTGCAAATTTTGTCATGGTTACTACATTTGCTTTCTTCGACAATTTAAAAAAAGAGGTTATTTGTCTGTTTTTGTTGCAGATGTTCTCGAAGAAATGGTGGAGAGGAGTCGAAACAAAACTATGCACATATTTTTGGAAGTGTACGAAAGAATGGGAAAAGTCGCCAGCGGTCCAGTGAACGATCTTTATTCATCACTCTGGACGTATCTTCGACGGGGACTCACGCATCCGCCGGAAATTCCGCCCTCAGTTCCCTCGGCCGATGGCCCCTTTTTGGAGTCGTTGGTCATCAAGTTCTTCGGGGATTTGTTCCCTCTCGTCTACCACCAGGCTATTCATCCCAAGGCCCACGATTTTAACGACAATTTCAAAAATTGTCTCAAAAACAACGTCTTGGAAATTAAGCCGTTTTCGAAAATCCCAGAAATTATGGCCAAAGACGTCGCGTCGTCGTTCGAAGCTGCTAAGGTACCTCGCATTGTTGAAACTAGGAAGTATTTTCAATTTTCATTCTTACGTCGTAGCTTTATTATTTGTGTTGGAGTGCGCGAAGTAACCGCGTTCTATGTTCAGTAACTGGATTGGTATTTTCACTTACATGACCCTATTGATGAATGCTGGTATATCTTCAGCCGCTCCGTTCGATTTTCATAGCTTTCTTAGAGGCCTTGGCAGTCCCATCTATTACGCGCTACATCGAAATTCAACATAGGCTATCAACGTCTCCTTCGCCCAGTTGCTATCTGGGTATGGATTGTTTACAAGGCGTCTGTACAAGATGAAAAAGTGCGATGGCAGGTGTCAGGCACAGATTTTTCGACTATGACTGTTCGGTAGATTGGAGCTGCAGCAGAAAGTATGAGAGGGGGTCCAGTGGGGGGATGTAGTAATTATGACGGTGTAATACAACGCAGTAGGTCTGGCCTGGAAGAAAGTTTTTCTGGACAAATGAGGAAGTAGTGCAGTACCTCTATCTTAGAAACCGTCGATCTGACATTGTTCACGAGTC
Organism: Pachypeltis micranthus; assembly: GCA_020466155.1. Taxonomy (NCBI): domain Eukaryota; kingdom Metazoa; phylum Arthropoda; class Insecta; order Hemiptera; family Miridae; genus Pachypeltis; species Pachypeltis micranthus. The sequence goes on from CM035769.1 coordinate 51,889,779, forward strand.
GCATTCAATTGAAATCGCAATGGAAACCAGTGGAAATCGACTAGGGCTTCGTACGCGTGATAATGCAGATTACAAGGAATTCATAGTCGGCCGTGTTCAGATGAAATTTATAATCGTAGAATCCTAACAGACAGAATATTCATCAAAATCTGCAAATGATTTTGCTTTGGTTAAGGAAACGATCTCTTGACATGCAAGAAGCAATTGAATCATCAAAGGAAGCTTTGAAACATCAAATCAAATACATATTTCAAAATTAGTGGATGAATGCTGATTTCGCTTTGCAGAATTGTTGACTTTGGTAGTTAAGAAGCAAACGTGGGATTTTCCTAACTTCCTTTCACCCTAATTCTTTCTTAGGAATCTCTTGACAAGGCAGCATATTCGGGGAAGATCGCCAACTTTAGAACGGTGAGAAATCGTTAGGTAAAGCATCGTACCAGGACAGGCGTGGGAAATGGACGAGGCGACTTGTTTGATGTGTGAAAAAGGTTTTTTTAACGAACTGAGATATTTTTAGTAACCCCTTAATTGGCCTAGCGAAACATTTTCCCAATCCACCTTCTCCGAAAACTCATAAGGCAATAGGATTTGGAGTGTGCGTTATCTAATCATTCATGCGTGCATAAAACATTATTCTAAATTGACTCACAAGTAGATGATCGTTCCAATACCAAGGATTATTGGTTTGGTTAAGTGAAAAACAACTTATCTACAACAATTGCTATCTTTCTTTTTTCAGGTCCTTTTGGAGGCCCTGTCCCTTGGAATGGAAGTAGTCCGAAGGACTAGCAGGATATTTGAAAACAGTCAAAGCGGTTCTGACTCCTGCAGGGAAGCTCTACTGAGGCTCCACTACTGTCCCAAGTGTCAGGGGCTGCGACCCTCGTTGAAGCCATGTAACGGCTACTGCCTCAATGTGATGAGAGGCTGCCTCACCCAGCTCAGGGCCACGGATTTGGATCTTCCCTGGTCAAATTTCTTATCCGAAACGCTAGACTTGATTAAAGAAATGAGAACCCTCAAGATCTCTAGCGTTGACAAGGTTCTCGATCGAATGTACGTTCCTGTCTCGGACGCTATTATGGTTGGCTCCCTGGAGGGGCCGAGAATTCAGCGTGAGGTGAGTCCCCGCATTGTAATCATCTTATCTAATCTTAACCTGCGGATCTGTTAATCTACCAAACTCACAAATGATTGCAAAATGAGTCGTCATTCTCGTGTCTCAGACAACCAGTCATGACTAGGAGCCGCTTTCAACAAACTTCTTAATCAAATTTTACTTATCAAACAGAACATTTCGTTTCATTATCATTCAGCTATTGACATTTTTATCCAGGATTTGGCCGTCGGGGTCTCATCATGCGTTCAGCGATTTGTATCGCTTGCAATTGCTAATCAAATCAGGTTTTCTTTCAATTTATAAACATCTTAGCTCAACTTTCAATATAAAAACAGGTAGTGCTGAATGTTCTGGAATTTATTGTGTTGGCCCTACTTATGTCTCGATCTATACAGTAATTACCGTATACAGTGGTTATTCACAGTCAACTCTCATGTTCTCGTTTACAGTTCTGTTATAGCGGTAACACTGTGAAAAAAGTTAGTCGAAAGAAATGACTATAGTGTATTTTTTTGAAATATCCCTAATATTTTATCACCAATGTGTGTTAATTCATTGGACCCATCACGATTTTTGGAGAACATTAGTATCATATAAGGGATATATGAGGAAAACACTGCGTGAAAATAGAAACTCTTGATAATTTATTAGCTCTTGTAGTTTCCCACTCGTGAAAATTGCTATCATGTCATTTGGGAGTCTCCATTCGACGAAATAAGGGTATGAGCGCCAAACTAGCCAAAGCTAATATCACTAATAACCCATAGTGATTAAAACACCACTTTTTTTTAAATCTCACCAACGGAGAGTTCCGGAATTTATCGGGTTACTCCTAATTATCTCTTTGCCACGGTCGAGCCTGCTGTATTGGAGCACACTGAACTACCAGCACGAGTTTTGTGAGAATTCATGAGGAAAAACCATTAAAATCTATTTTTGCGCAAGTTTTTGATGAATTACTCTCGTCATTGTCCCATGGATGAAAATTTTTTATTACCGTTGCGTAATTCGGAGCTGTCCTCACAAAAAATGTTGTTGCGGGTTTTAAGAAAAAAATTGTGTCTCTTGATCGTCATGATAACTGATGTTAGTTTTGTGCCGATTTTGCTCATACCATCATTTTGCTGTCCCATACCGATCGGAAGGCCCCGTATCAAATTTTGCGCTGTTCCCTCTGAGAAGTGACCGCCACCCCACACACGTAAGCCATTTTATAAATTCCTTAGAAAACGAAAGATCTGGGGAAACTTACTTTTTTCAACCGAATACGTCAATTCGTAAGACCGAAAAAATTGACGTTCGTAAAAATTGACTAAACAGGACTCTGGAGGCAATTTTTAATGATACGTACAAAATTCTAATTCTGCTGCCCAAAGGGTGAGGAAAATATTGTAATCGTGTGAAAAAAAAAGTTAGGGTTCCTTCAAATCTGCACGTTTTGAGGCTTACTGAGTCCGAAAAACTGAATTTCACAACGTGGTCCGTGTGTGTCTGTATGGGATTGACCAAAGGGGTGCAGCCGTGATTAGTCAGACCAGCAGGCCCTAGCCATCACCAACCTCTTCGTGGTGGTTCTATTAGTATACCTTTTTGCAAGTTGTCCTGGTTTCCCACTAGCCCTGTAGCCCTCTAGGGTGGCTAACTGGTGCTCTGATGAACGAGGGGGAAACCCTTGCCAACAGGTTCTCCAGTCTTCTCATTGCCTTTCCCTCGCTGGGAGTAACAATCAAAATAGGCATCATAGCCCTCGGCTGCCCATTCTCTTTATCTTCTTCCTCTTACACTTTGTCCCGCTCTACCACGATATACGACTGCCAGTGCCATAGTGTAGCCGAGAGTTCAGAAACACCAAAGGCCCTTGTCTGGCAGAAGCGTCCTGTCGTACGGAATGAGAAGCTGAACGTTGATAGTTGCTGAGGCGCAGGCTGCATGGGATGGGGTATGTCATGTCAACAAACAACTGGACTAGCGATTAGCCTTCTGTACTGCTGCAGCCATTAAAGCTCTGCGCTGGAATCCCGAGTATAGGCAGCTTGTGGAGGGTCAAACCCATTCACCCATTGCAGATGCGGGTCAACAGTCCCCAGAAAGTTGGCCTGGCCTGGCAGCCTTAGAGTCCTTGTCCTTTTTGAGGCGCGAGATTCTGAGGCTTGCTTAGGAAGTGAGTAGAGAGAAGGGTTATGAGAATCTTCACCTACAGATTGTGGCGAGGAGGGTTGTTTCTGGCCTTGGTGTTTCTGTCACCAACCTGTAGTAGGTTGTCTGCACAGCATTTTCCCTAGAACCCGAGTGTCGCGTGGGGAGGGGGGGGGCGATATTACTCGAATCTGCCCTCTGCAAGTGCAGCTGTAGAATCACCGCTGACGTGCTGGAGAGTGCAGGAAAACTATTCGTTGTAATCTTCAGTTGTTTGTGGAGCCTCTCATGGGTGCATTCAGCCATATCCCTGAAGAGTGAGTGGTGTCTCCTGCTCTCTTTAGGGAATGCTTTGCCATTTTTGTATCTATCTGTTGAACGTAAATAGAACGAATCTTTTCCCCGATTTTATTAGAAAAAACGGCTCTAACGATTTCGATAAAACTTACTTGGTACTTGGAACTAACTAGTGCCTACACTTACTGGTTCCAGATAGTGTTTCCGTAGAAATGTGTTGAACGAAGATAGCGCCCGTATATGTAGCAGGTCGTCTGATTTACGGGGGTTGCGGAAAGTTATGTGTTCCTACGCACCAGATATTTTAAAGTTTGTATTGCTATTCCACTCTGTTACTTCGATGTGTTTTAAACCCGAATAATGTACTCGTACAACCTTCACACATTTTTCTAAATACGAATATAGCTCGTATTCTCGTGCTCACCAGGAGGTCCATTTAAATGTTTTCAGCGTACGGCAAAACTTATTATTTTATTCGCATTTAGGTTTTGAGGTGGAAAACGTTGGGGGAAGTTGGTACAGCTGAACGATTTCAGGGTTGTGGTTTTGACATCCAAATGAGTTCCTAAGTTATCATTCGAACCAAATCCTGAATGCAAACCACCGAGCTTTGAGGTGCCTTTAGAGAAGTTTCCCCGCCGAATTGCCCGAGGCCTTTGAGAAACTTATTAAAAGCCGCAAATGGAAAATGGACGGACTGAAAGTGAAATATTAAAATTTCGGCTGGTTGGAGTATTTTATTTTGTTCTGCAGCAAGTTTTTTCCTAACGAGTGTTGAAGTTTAAAAGTCCCGAGTTCAAACGAAGACCTTTAGCTCACATCAAGTGTTTCGATTTTGGCATTGAGGTCGATGCGCAAGTTAGCTTGCCGTTTTGGAAGCACTCAGCTCGAATGACGTCCGCCTGACTATTAATCAGGTTGAAACGGAGTATAGATGTACTGGGTGCCAGAGATCACCTTGCAGCGCAATCTCTCTGGCCCGATTTACTTGATTTGATTCCACGAGTGTGTTCCATTAACCCCGTAATGCAGCAATCTTTACTTGATTCTGCTATGCTCCCGAGAGGTTCTTATGCAGAATAGAATGGCCATCCAAAAGACTGGCACTCATCGACCGTAGTTCATTTCGCGGTCTACTTTCTCGTTAATAACGTGGAACGGAATCGCATTACTTGAGGCTCCTAATGAAAATTGCCTTTTGACCTCCACCTCCAGTTTTGGAGTTGACATCTCCTTCGTCAAGTTGTCCTTCGTCTTTTCATCCATTAAAGAGAATTCCTGCCATGCAGAATTTTATTAACCTCTAATGACCTCGATATCGATTTTACGCCTACGTATACGCCGGCCGCCTCGTTGTACTCTCACGCTTAGTCGCTATTCTTAAATTTCGGGATTGTTAATATGCCAATTTGTGGTTGATTTCGCGCAAAGCCCTCAGGTGATGTCCCGTGCGTGCAAATTGAAGATGTAAGAATGTAGACAATTTAGCTTCATTAGTGTTTTAATTTCAAAAATTAGCACCTTGTTGCGCTGCCCGTCTCTTCAAAGACGGCGAGAGGTCTAATCATTACAGACGCTCATCAAACAAACATATTGAAATATCGTGATACGTTTCATGCTCTTGGGAATTCAGGAGCAGGAAGTAGTACGGATATTACCTTTATGGATTGTAAGATTCTGGTAAGGATCTGTTAAGGTATAGTCAGTCACCTATTTCAAACGCAACCAAAGGTGATGAAAAGTCCGAGAGAGACGTAATTCAGTTAAGTGAAAGAAGAAATGGAGGCTGGCCAAACAGTTGACCGACTACGCGTGTCAGCAAGGATCTACCCGTGCATGCCCTCGGCCAGAGCCTTCGTCCCTGCAAACACCGCTACGTACTTAAGCCGACCACCTTGCGTTGCCTCCTGTCTCGAGTGAACTGTGTCGACTGGTTCTAAGCTCGTGTAGTAATTTATAACATTGACATCCGTGCGGTATCCCACTGCCTCCGAATTATGTCCCCTTTGAAACCCCTAATGGCCATCAATAGTAGATCTACGTAGCCAACAATCCAAGTGAGTTCCAAACAACTTCTGGTAATCTCACCCGAACATTCTTGACAGGACGGTATTATTGATCCTCCAGTTGATCACTTGCGATATCTTGTGCTCAACAAATTGAACGAGTAAGAGAAGAGATAAGAGACTGTGGAAGCTGGCAGCTTTTGATTCGAACATGTAAAAATATCTGGACGGATCACCCAGCTTTTCTCGGCCTCACATGCATTCGGCTATTTATATCGCTCCTGCAACTAATCCAATCTCTTCTTCATTTATTATTTCAGTTTATATGAACGCGGTAGAACTTAGCTCATCCTTATACATAAAAACGTCTAGCCCATTAAGTTACGGAATTTATCGGGTTGCGCTTATTAAAGTCGTTGCCTTCATTGAGTGACCGTTGCACTGGTTATATTTGAGGTTATCAACATGCTCTTGTTTTCTGTGGAAACGTACGTGTGTCTAGCTCAGGAATTATGTTGAAAATACTATGGTACAGAGGAAAACTTTCAGAGCTTGACTCCTGAATCGTCATTATTATCAGACCTCTATCGTGCATCTTATTCGATTGCCACCCTGTTTGGGAGAATGCTGTTGTCATGTGTGCGGGACCTGTAGGAAAAAATTACGCTATAATCGATCGGACATTTTACTCATTTACTGTCCCGTTTTCCCCACAGATAAAACTTGTGGTACAGTTCTGTTGTTTGGAGCTGTTCAATAAACCAATTGAATCAACATCGTTATAGCCGCTTTTGGAGGGAAAAAAAGTTTGGTTCACTATGATTTTTTTTGACTATAGTTACTTTTGGACCGATTTGGCTCAAACCCTAATTTTTGCGTCGGGCGTTGACCTGCAGGTTAAATATCAAATTTGATATATTTTGTTTGAAAAATAAATGTTAATTTATTGTGCTGCTCTCGTCATTTCACCAAGGAATTTTATGGTATTGCTATGTCATCCGTAACTGCTTCCACACAAAAAACAACAATCGTTGTAGAGCGTTTTTAGTGTTGGCCGGATTTTGGCGTCGCTGTGTGTATCGCATTTATTTTGTAGCGCTAAGGAAAGTAATAAATCGCTGTCCTACAGGTTCACCTCCTGTACATTAGGGTGGCTGAAAGAATATGATCTCACCGTTCATTCGCTATCGTGAGTGAACCACTCTAAAGTCGCTAGGGCCAAAGAATGTCAATTGGGATGAGATAGATATATCCTATCATTAGTTCCTTTAATATATCAGGCGCAGCGGATACCGCACTTGGCGTTAGTTATGTGTTGATCTCTTGACTTACGAATGGGGTTTACTTTTTTAAAACTGAATAGTAGGCGTTCCCACTCACGTCATTACAAGCCTCAGACCTATCTGATGAAGAATAGCAGCATACAATTTAGTTGTGTCGATATAAAGAAATTACTACAACATTTCACTATGTAAAAGATGTAAAGTTTCTCCGCCTAAATGACGTTAATGATTTGTGGCGGTGATTTGGTGAAATCTTCGACATATTGATTATTTGATCGTGGTGGAAGAGGTGATTGATTGACATGGTTTTGTGTTTCAGTTGGACTCGGTTTGTGGCCACATCGCAGTCGGAAGGGAAGATGGAAATGACAATTCCATTCATCCTCCCGCTGCCAGAGAAGTGAGCGTCACCGTCAGCTCAATGGATGATAACGACATATCTCCGTTTTGGAGAGAATTGGACGCCCTGCGAAACTCCATCGACCAGACGAGAGCTTCGGGGTTTTTCGCTAATTTGGCGGAAATAATGTGCTCCGACGACAGTTTCGCCGAACCGAGAGACACATCCGACTGTTGGAACGGCCTCAGGGTTGGGGAGTAAGTTCAATTGTTTTGTTTCTCGAGCGCTAAGGGTTGGTAGGGTTGAGGATCCGCGTTAATGAAGCTGTAGGTCCTAATAAGGTGGGTCGCAAATGAGGGGAATATCGAGATGGCTTCAACATCTCCGGCAAAAGCATAGTTTTGAACTCGTACAGCTGAGGTTTGCATGTGCAGTTGACTGGCGGTTTGACTAACACATTCAACAAACAACAAAGTTCAACCTTTCGATCCGTTTTTAAACATTTTAAAATAGTTTAGACTAATTTGTGTAAACCCTTTGTCTATACAATGATTAAAGTACGGGAACGAAACTGTAAACAGAGTAAACATGTGTTAGGTGTTGCAGTGACAAGAGATATGATTAGAAGTTGAGCTATACACTCTGCATATATACTTTGGAAGACCTCATTCTGAATAGCAGTCTTGACCAAAATTGTGTTCGGTACTGCGAGGTATATCTCAAAGTTGGAGGTATTGACTCACGAGGAAACACAGAGATGGAGGATGAGACCCACACCCGTGTGGTCAGTGGAGGTGCAAGTTTTGTGGTCGGGGGTTGGAACAGCGCTAATACTTACAGAATGGATGGCACACGTGTGTCTATCAACTGAGTCTACAAGTTCACGAGCCAGATTTCTACTTGAGGAAAGCGTCATTCTTAGCATGCTTGTTAATAATCGTGGTATAGAGGAGAGAGTGTTGAACAAATATGACAACCTCGTAAGTCGGAACTTTTGATGCACCCAGCCAAGGTAACTTCTGTTGTTTCAATGTAGGCTGTGGACATTGGTTGCTTTATCCGTATTTCAAGTCATCCTGTGAGTATGAAGACAATTATCAGCCGCTTGTCTGTAGATTAAAAAAATTTCTGTTTAATTCATAGGAGTGTATCTTCGTTCACCAATTTCACAGATATATTTATACAGAACAAAAGTTAGGTACTGATTTGTAGAAGATAATTGAAAAGTTTAGTGGAAGTCTTCCTTTCCCCACTTGTTGGTACGTTTTCCCCCACTCCCCTCAACTTCTGATCGATGGAAATTGCCTTTCTATCGCGCCTTGTCAAAATTAAGAACAATGTCAGAGAACCAGCTCAATCAGATATAATGCTCGCCCGCAAATCAACTGCAAACACGCACACAGGCTGCAATTTGATCTATTTCTCCCATGCAGGTGGCCTCAAAACGTGAAGATCCGAAGAAGTTTTTTAAAATGATTTTAATTCGTTCTTGCCGTTCGTGTAGGGGAAGTCAAAAAGTTGATACTGTAGTCCACCTAGACACGACCTAGTCGTGAGACCAGCTCGTATCGATTGGAGTATTGTGCCCAGTCCTCGCCTTCATGATGGGAGAATCTGTCTTCACAAATGTTGCATAGTCATTAGTTGAGCGGGTTTCCTTAACCCATTTGTGGCGGGATCCCATGTCCCATGTGTCATTACGATTTTCAGAGCACACCACGCCATGTCATGTTTGACATTTGGTTCAAACGTTTCTTGAAACAACAGAGCTCCAGGCGGGGGAAATCAAATCTCAACGTATGTATCGATGGTTTGTGCTTACAGACTTCGTCGATCATTATTTTACCAAGGGATTATTGTACATTCAGTCTCATTCTATGCCTAAACGCTTGGCAAAAAACAAATCAGCAGTTATTTCAACCAAGAACCTTACTTCGTCAGTTGTTGTCAACGGGGGTGCGTTTATAACATGCGAGCTCCTCGTAAAAGGCCTGACGGAGCGAAAGGAGGTACGGGTTTTCCGCAGAATGCTAAGAGGATTGTCACCCTCCTCTGGGTCCTGTCTAACATCTCAATTTTCGTCACGCGTTTCTTTTCTCGTCATCACACCTTTTCCACGGAGTTGTCTGCTACAAATTATTCGTGCCACCCTTCTTGTCACATGCTACTTCTTCCTGCACATTCAGCTTGAGCTTGACTTCTTTCACTTCCTCCCTCTTTAATATCAAGACAATCCAGATTCTCAGAGAGAAAATTTATGGGACAGAATTCTCATCCGTTTTCCTATTTTCGTCCTGATGGAATCAAAAGGGAGTTTCGTCTTTATGTTCGTATTTTCTCAAGCCATTCTGAGTTCGGATGTGTGGGAACAGCAGTTCTTGTTAATTAATAAAATATATTTATGTTCTGAATTTTGTTTTCTGAGTTGAGGCAGATTTTAGTTGGTCCCGCTAACTGGGGAGGCGGCCTGGTGGTTTAATGTGCTTTTGGGAGCGAACCAAAGACTTGGCTTTTAGTCGCGATGAGTAGCCCGTAAGCTACACCTGAGCAGTGGAGCTCAGCCATGGGATTGAAACTTCACAGCATTTGGCTGTCAGGGCTAAATCGGGAGGTCATCTCTCCAGTCTCTCCACGCTAAGGAGCAAAAAGTCGAGAACTTTACTTCGATGGGGTGGGGGCGCAATCACAGATCGGCTAAAGGCGGGCCTTCCGCCTCCATGAGGTCCTTGCTGCTGTGCCTCATCTGTTAGTCAGCAACCCTAGGTTGGGATTACCCACTAGGCAATCTCTCAGAGCATGACCCAAGCCCAGGGTGCCACTGAGGAAAGCAGGCTACAAAGTCCATTGAAAGCACCAAAGAGATCTGAGTCTGTCACCAGGCGTCTCATCAGGGTGCAACTACTCATACGCGATCATGATGAGCATCAGAATGCGTTTTGTGCTATTTGCATGAAGTACCAAAAAATGTGCCTAGGCGTATTATCTCAATTTACATGTGGTACATGACGTTCAAATCTAGTTGCCTGTAACGGCACCGGCAGCTACTGAAATGGGAGATCGAGGTAAGAAAAATGCCCCAATACAGATAGGTGTTGCGTCGTTTGATGGCTCAGGGAGCTTAATCCGGCACTTTGCAGCCTGCTTTCCTCAGTGGCACCCTGGGCCACAGCGCTTCAAACATTGAATGCACTCTGAAATCTCCCAACTTGGCCGTCAGACAGTGCCTCAAGGTCATGTTGGCGATGGCGCTGATGTTCTAATTTACTGTCTAGACGCAATCCAGTTCACTTAGCTGATTTGAATTTATAGGTGTCGTGTAGGCGTAGATCCTGTTGTTATCTCATCAATTCTACTCTTCAAGGTCCAAACTAGAATGTTTCAAGATGGGCACTCCCACATTTCTGCCGCTGGAGTTATGACAATTTTCTCGAGAAACTCGTGCACATGATAGCATTGTCACTCATTTCATCCTCAGTTCTCCCAACTCTCGTTCGGCATTGCTCTCTTGCGGCTTGTAGTTTCCGGTTGACGACATATTCGCTATCCGAATTGCATGTTTGAGAGCAGATTTACTAAAACTTACTCGTTGTTGGAATCTGTGCCAACTTACAGTCGCCTCCCCTCCGGCTTTAAAAAAGTCAATAGGTCAGTTGAGCGTCTGAAGAAATAAATGCGCTAGAACGGCAAAAGGGAATTGAACCCTCCAGTGGGAAAAATAGCGTGAGGCGCCAACAGTTGAAACCAGTCACATCAGACAAAACTCGCAGAACGCGGAGGACGAATTAGATTGAGGAGCCTCGACCTTTGCGAGTTTACAAATTGAAGCAAAATAAATATTTCATGCGCGGCGTCGGTCGACGACTTTGGGATCGAAGCCCTCAACCGGCGAATCATTAGTTCCATCGACCCTTCAGTTCCAAAGACTGTTGACTGCACCATTTACTAATTTTTGGATTATTTGATGAGAGATGACGCGTAAAAATAATCCAATTGACGCGGTAGCTGTTGAGGGACGTTTTGGATTTCAGCGCTCTGTCGGTAGGTTGGTCATTCATGTTTGACGCACTGCATCAAATCCGCTGTGTATAAATTTGTGACCGATGAATGATAATTTTTTCGGTAAATTCACAAAACATCTGATTTACGTTTAGAGAATTTATCCCTCAGCCATAAGGCATGCCCTGTGTGGCTAGGGGGACTTGCTGATCTTAATTGTACGACATAATTATAAGTAACGAAATAGCTATGCTAAGAAAAGTACTTCCCATAATAAAAGTTTATTCATAAAACATTACATCATAAGTTAATTATAATTCGGTGGTAGAAGACATTATTTCGCATGATTTATAGTGAGAACTTCTCTGCTATTTTCGTGTGCCTGGGAGGGAGATCAGCCAACTAAAAAGATTTTACATCCTTCGAGGGGATATGACCTCGTCCCGTAATGAGCGCATTTAAAATGACATACTATGAAGAACTACGAAGACAAGTTTTCCGGGCGGGAGCCGCGGCTTGTGAAGTGAGACGGAATGGGTATGTCGTTCTCTCGGGGAAACAGAAAAATGTCCGTAAATGGAAATGAGGTTTAACTTATAATTGGTGAACGAATACACAGACGTCGTTGTTGAGGTTATCTTCAAAACGGATTTTGCATGATCTGAGGGGGTTCAGGACAGTTGAAGCAGCCCCTCATCACACAATAATAGCAAAGGCAATGATGCTCTGCCTTGTATATAATAACTTAACTCTAACACATTCAACCCGAAGGACCGCAGATCAGTCCTCGGAGCTTGTAGAATATGTTAGTAAATTTCCAAAGTTTTTAAGGACATGGCTAACACTTGACAATCCCACTTGAGGTCCTCGTCAATTACTACTCCCAGGTTCCTTTTTGACACAACCCGTTCAAACACAGGATAGGTGCGATAGCCAGACATTCTATCTGAGCCTCACGCTTTTCTGAAAGGAGATTTGTGAAGAACTAAGTATTCGGGTTTTATTTACTTTAAGCTTGAAGTGTTGTTGCATAGGAATTAAAATTTGTATTGCTATCGCGTGGTAAACCCCAGGTCAGAACGATTGTGCATTGTCCTAACTTTGTATCTCTTCACACCCTCCCTAGTCCTCACTTCCACCACTCAGCCTTTTGGTCCTTTCCATGGCTCTACACAGCCGCGAAATTTTGGCCGCTCGGAGTCCTGCTCTCCCTGCATTTTCTTCGCTCTTCGGCTCCAATTTTTTCCTTTGCGCTCAAGTTGTAGTTCATGCCCTCTTCTTCAGTTGAACAATATCATCAGGCCAACGCCAATGCATCTATCTAGAGACGCATTGTGTTGCTCTACTCATAACTCTATCGTGCTAATCAAGTGACCAAATCTAGTGTATCAATACAGTCCTGTATCTCGTTCGTCTCATTCGTCAATTAGTTCACGTCTATATTTCTCTCTCCTTCCCACTTGCACCCAACTTGTGTTGATGTCGCAATTGGCGTTTTCAAGTACTGGAACACTTCTTTACACAACATTGACGTGCCATCTCCAAATAAGTAGGGAGTGCTCTTGAGACTTGAATTTCAAAGTTGGTTAGTGAAAATCAGGAGGAATATGGAAGCCCAAGTTATCACATGAATCACGCCGCATTCTATTGATGTTTTACTACTGTTAACGCACTCTATTGTTACTTTTTGCATTCGCTCACTATAGTAACTAACCCATTTCAACTCTAATCCCTCAACATCATACGGAAGCAGCATGGGCAGTTCTTTCCCCATGTCCATAATCGGAACACCTCTGCCTTAGAACGAGTTGATATTTTGGTTGGCAACTCTTATTCCCTTGCTAAACTCAAGTTGCCTGCCCTATGGGAGGTTTTCATCTTCAAGATGCATACGAAGGGGCTGTCTTATCCATCTCTCTAAGAGCTTGGAAACAGTACTTAGGAGGGATCTTGGGCGAAAATGATTGAGGACGGATGCATCACCACTCTTGAAACTTGGTACGACGCGGGCTGTTTTGAGTTGGTTGAGGGAGACTCCAGTTTTCTGGCTTTCAGGATCTCTCAAGCCGCCAAATGTTTTTGACCAAAATTATATTCCGCATTCCCTTCTAAACTACTCAGTTGAGCCCCAGGACACTTTCTCGAAGAACTTTTTAATCTCGACTCAGTATTGTTTCAGTACGTGATCCGGAGTTTGACCTATTTGCATTAAATTCTGAGAGTGGCAGGGAGATTGATTTTGCGATGGCCCGTGGAACTGTCCCTATTAGGTGGATTGCTTTTCAGCGCCAACCGACTTCCAATTTGTCCCACGTTTTCTTTGATGTTCGCAGTATCTCCTTCAAACTCACTGTGTCGATTCCGCCCTACTTTAATTGGGCAGAGTCAAGTCATTCATGTTATGTGGCTCCTCTCTTTTTTCGCTCATCTCAATAATCTGAAGCACAGTTATTAACGAGCAAAAACCGCAATTCAGCTCACGTTTCATGATGACCCGAACGTTGAGCGGCCGTTTTCCCTATTTTATCGAGAAGGGCTCTAACGATCCCAACGAAGTTTCAACTAACTAATGCATCGTCCAATTTACGGTGGTTGTGGAAAATACTTCGAATGCTTAAAACGAATTTCGGTTAAACTCGATTTCATTTGTTTTTTCTTCATGTGACACGATCGTTCTCCAAAAAATCTTGCTGATAGTCTAATAAGTTACCTAAACAATGGTTATAAAATAATTGAAGAACTCTTGAGAAATTCTGAAATCCAAACTATAGTAATTTCTTCGACTAACTTTTTTTTACAATGTTTTCCCTATAATTCTGTAAACCATCTTGTCAATCTCCAAATTACCTGCGGAGTGGTCACGTAAGAAAGGCCGTGGCACAAGTAGGAGCAGCTCACTACATTTTGGAGTTTGAAGTACCAGCAGTCCCTGTATGGATCTTCCACGTTTCAGAACTCGAACTACAACCGTTGACCAACTCTTTACTTTCTTAATATTTTTCGTCGTGGATTAAATAGTATACTCATAGGTCCTGAGCATGCTGTGTGAGAGAATAATAAACAGCTGTGTAATAATTTGCTGCATTTTTACTTTGTACGCCCGAAGAGGCTTGATTTAATTTGTTCATAATGAAAACATTATTGTTACGTGGTAGTCGATAAAGTTGAGAGGTTCCCAAGGGGCGTTGGAACCGCAGAATGTGAAGTTGAGGGAGAAACGTGAGGCACTAAACCAGAGCATAATCTCCTTCATAATAAATAACGACTGGACCTTCTAATAAGCACCAAGGAGTCGCAAACAGGAGATCGTGATGCGAATTTTAAACGACAACCTGTTTTCCAACGCGATTTCAGTTAATATAGGTTGGGTCAGGTCAGTGATTTCTGGTTGCTGGATTTATATCTCCCTTTTCATACCATATTTAACGACGGTCGCTCCCATTCAATTCTCCCTCGCCCGGCTTTATATCGTCAAGGAACGACTCGAGTCTCTTAACGTCAGGAAATGCGTCGTAACTGCGTTTTTTGTAGCGGTCGGAGCGAGAAGTTAATGAACGCTATCAGTAAGGGGGCTATCACGTAGGTGTAGCGTATACCTTCCTCTTGTCTGCACAGATAATCGCCAAGCTCCGAAGATGAGGCAGAATTACGAAATTGACGAGAGTGCAAATTCACGTACGCGTTCCCGATTTTAACAAAAATGTAAAGGGCGTCAAGTCACACAGTGAAGTATACAAGTTATCTGATACGGTCTGGTGTAATAATGGAGAAGTTCCCGCAAATTTACCAAGACGTTTTGCTCGTACCACTCGTCAAAGGCGGCGATTCTGAACAGATGGATTCCATTTTACTCGTGGAATTAGCATTCACCTTACGAAGTTCTCCCCTGACACAAAGCTGTACGTTACTACTGACTGCTGTCTTAATCTTAAGCCTCCCGAGTGTGAGGAGTTGAGAGTGGCGTCAAATTTCAGTCTGCACGCGATCTGCCCCGTGTGTAGCTATGTGTCTATCGACGCGTCCAGTCAAATCTCAATAAATCAAATGTTTGATGCAACGGGGCACGCGGGCTATAACAGATCCAGGAAATTCGAGTTCACTCCTCCGAACGCCTTCTGTGGGTCTTCATTGATCCACCACTTAAGGCCAGTGGCACCAACAAGCTTGGTTAAACTAACATTTGTTAGCAAACGCGTGTTAACTAATCAGATTCTAAAAGATAAGAGCCCACAGCGATGCACCAACATGTTAGTTAACAACGAACCAAGTCCTTCATCAAAAATCAATGATGCTTTGACACACGAATTATCAGCTCCATCTTCAGTTCTAACTTTGACGTGTGTAAACATCAAAATCGGCTCATTGGTTGTGAATTGTTTTTCTAAGTTGTGAAAGCTTCAATGATATGAAAGAAGCTTCTGTTTCAGTTGATATTTCAATAGAACGAATAAAACGACAAAGGGAGGGCTTAGATTGTACTGTTATACCATTTGATATATTGGCGACGTTTTTCATGTACTCCAATGCTTACAAGTGACATTTATATACACGGATAAACCTTTCCCGAGCATTCAAGCCTTTCTTGACCTGATGCTTTTCAAGTGGGAGCCTACCCGTTCAATGAGTCTCTCCTGCTGACGAAAGACTTAAGGATTATTTTTAGAGCCGGCAATGGATTTTCTCCTTTTCAGTTTCCAAAATACTTAGTTGGGAATTTCTTCCTTCCTACTTTCCACCACTGACTTTACCACCTCTCCTTACGCATTCCAACTCTCAGATCTTCCCTAAATTCAACTACTCAAGTCCTCAGCTCCTAACTATCTCTTGAACGTTACTAAATTTCCAAATGAGAATCTAGGAGACTCTGGATCTAGGAGGACCTGCCGGCTGAGCCGCTTAGATTCCTCGTCTCAAGTAGTAACCGCGTATTGATTCTCCACCGATGCCACAGATCTGGCAATCATTCTTTAAGACCACGCTAATGAAGGTGATCTACGTTGCGCCTTTTCCTATCGAGGTGGTTTATGCCAAAGAACATTCTGTCCAGGAGATCTCCATTTTGTGCTGCAAAACAACCCCCTCGGTCTCCTATCGGACGACCCCAGTGATATCTATCTAGCCAGTTGTGGATTTCCATGTTCTTCTTTTCTTCATTAAAGCAAGATTATCGTACAATTAGATTTTGTTTCTTTCGTACGTCGTAATTCTATCTTGCATTTTTTCAAATCTTTATTTCCATTTTCGAAACGCAAATGTACATTAAACTGACAGATTCTATGCTTACATAAAAATGAGTAAATTCTGTAAAGTTCTAATTTTCCAAATTCTCTTGCGGTGCGTTACGGAAGTTAATCCTCTACATCAGCTCGTGGAAGGGAACGAGTGCCAGTTAGCAGATGTTTCTACAACAAAGAAATTTTATAATATTCTACATAAGTTTTTAGAAAAAAAGAATAATTGGGAAAAGAATGAAAAACTATCTCAGATAAGTGGTTACTTAAAATGACCCAGTTGCGTACATTTCTGAGGGGACCTAGCCAGATGATGGGTTTTCAGTAACTGACTGTAAGTTTTTTATTTTATTAATTTTCATTGTTTACTAGTAGTTGGCAGACTGTTATACAACTTATGGCTAAAGTAGTTCTTACTGACGGAGATACAAATGCCTTTTGCAAGTCTGGTATCATGATTTATACGTTGTTAATTTTTTAAAAAGAATTTGGTTCTTAGTCTGAATTTTAGTTTAGTTAGGCTTGGAAGAAGTGATTGCTACAAATCCTTATGACGGACGAACAGCCCACAGTTTTCCAAAAGCCGCCACGGGCGTCGATATTTCTCTTCTTTTAAAATCTTTGCGATGTGTGCGCTAGAAACCTCACCACTGTGGAATACAAATTTGAGAAGCGGGGGTCCGTGAAATGGTTTGAGTTAGACTGGGACGAGCCTCAGGTGTGTTTTCTGCGAGGGAATTCGAATTTAGTGAGCGGAATTTCCTCAACACGTAGTCGAAGAATGGATCGTGTATAGGAGCACGTTGAGGTGAATGAAGGAAGGCGCATCCTGCTAGTTGTAATCAGATGAGTAGTTCTCTGGCTTTAGAAGGAGAAAACTGATACAAACCACAGGGAAAGCCCGTCGTTGGGTTCAAGGGATGCAATAAATTTATCTGAGCAACGAGGAAGCGGCTGGATATCGTCGAAATCCCTCGTTTTGTACCGCGTTTGTTTCAGTTTACTTTGGAGTTTGGTGCTTCGGCAGACGAGGCCCCAACGCAGATAACCGAACGCCTGCCAACCTCAGAGGCTTCCACAGGGCCTCCCCTCTTTCCCGCAATTGTTTTCTTAGGCCTATTTATTTACACAAAAACTTCTATCCCTCCGTCGGTTTACTCTGCCCACTTATCACGCGGCGCAGTCCTCGAACCCGTGAAAGTAGCTCAGGCTGGTAAAAGGCCCTTTTATCGAATTATACCGTTCAGAGTTGAAACGTCTCCAAGAAAAAGACGCGTTATTTCGCTGGAAAACACTTCACACTTGACGGTAGACGCCGGTGAATTTGGCTCAGCCGCGTTTCCGAACGCTCCAAACTAAATATTTCAACGGGATCCCGTTTTATTTGCGCCAACTTTGAAACGCGCACTCTCCCCATCATTAACATCTACAAACAAATATCTAATGGCTAACAGACAACTTTTCTTGCCAGACCTGGTTCAAAATCGCCTGTTTTAGCTTCGAATCGAATCGGGATATTTTTCGCTCAACATTTTTTGGGGGGGGACGTAGGAGGGTGAGTCTGCTGCTCGTGGCTCCATGAATTCACTGCTGGGTATTGAGACTCATCCTGGAACCATTTAGCAGACTATCAGGTTGGCCCTCACGCCTCTATGCGAAGACGGCTTCCTTGCACTCTTCGCCCCCTCGAGAATGTTTCCCCACAATTCCCCTCCATCCCTGCACAGCAGTTTGGGAGGTTCAAGAGCGTTCTTTTCTCCATCTCTCTGTTCTTCGTTCCAGCCGAGATACTGGCCTCGGATCAGCGAGCCCCATCTTCATTTGGCCGAGCAACGAACCTCCAGTTTTCGTCGGAATTCAACATGGCGTGGAGGGGACTGAATAGGCGCTACACAGTGTGCCACCAGCCTACCCACCATTGGCATGCGAAGATGGCATGAAAAACATCTTCCGCGTCGTGTTTGTAGCCTTACCAGTTCGGTGCAGGTACTGCCTAAATGCTTTGTCTTTCGAGGAACTGGGAAAGGTAGAATTCCAGCTCACTGGGGTGCCGCTCGAGCCGTGGCCAAGTATTGGAATCAGCTGTCTGGTCTTGGGCTGTCTCCCACACGCTTCATATGCATGGCTAGAGCTAGTTTAAAAAAAATAGAAATTGGCATTTCTTAAGGTACTGGAATTTATCAGGTTGCCTAAACTTAGTCACGACCTTTTCTGAATAACTGTCAACATTTTTTGGTAAGGAGCTTGCCTGGAATTACAGGGAAAACACTGCGAAAAAAACTCAGTCGAAGAAGCAATTCTGGAATTTTTCGAGATGTTTATAATTACCGTCATTAAGCTACACTTGAGTGTAGGCAGCTTATTTCACTACGAAAACATTTTTTTTCGGCAATGTGAGCGGGAAAACTGTACTGAAGTCTAGTTTTGCTCGCATTTTTGTTAATTCGTTGCGCTGATATCGATATTTTCCGGCTGATGAATACCGTTCAAATACCGTTTTGTCTTTTGGCGACTTCCAAGCGAGAAAAATGTGGTACTTTCCCGTTAGAATTTTTAAAAACACCGCGTTTATTGGAAGTTGGCTGTGACGGTGAGAACGAATTGGCTTCGTTGATGTTCGATTGCCATCACGGTACCAACCAACTGTGACGCATTGTTTTTTTGTTTCATATTTTTGCCGAATTTGGCGCTCAAGTCCTTGGTTTTTGAGATGTTGGGTCAGTGAAATTTTCACTTTGTGAGGTATTAAACACAAACAAGCTCGAAGCTCCCGAGGACATGGTCGCTATCCAACTCTTTATCTATTATCCTCTAATGGTTGGGAGCTTGATCATTACATGATTAATCGATGTCGTTGGTGCCTGCAGGTGTCCCCAGTTGTACCCGCATCCAGGTGTTACTTTAGGTACAGTTGGTGAGCAGTCTGCTCATCCAATATCCGCCTTGTTGTGGGCAACCTTGTCGTCAGTACGTCCAAACAGTTGGATGTGATGCCAGTTTAAAATGCCGGCGATATCTGCCTCGTACGCGCCAAGACCCAGGGGGCTTCGGAACGGAATGTTCTAGAGGTCGATTTTTGCTCTCTCTCTCTCTCCCCCTCCACCATTTCGATGTTTGCTGAGCTTAAAAGTAACAAAGGTTGAAACTTCATTAAAAGAAGTTTGAGAGCTCGTTTAGGTCCTCGTAGCGATTGTCAAATTACTAGGCGAAGGGAACCTAAATATTATATGTTACGTTGGATCTACACCAAATTTGTATGGAAATATTCAAACCTATCTAGAATAAGCTGTTTACCAATCGGATACCATTTCAGTGCTTGCTATATTTATTGAAAATATCTGATGCGACGCATTACACAACTTACTCGGACCCCAAAAACATTCAGCGATTTTTGACGCTCTCATTATTAATTTAACCTGTTTTTACTCTCGTTAGGACTACAAAGAAGGAATAAGACGTAATTTGCTGACATTTTAAGAATATTTGTATTGTTTCATGTTTGTACGTTTCAAATTTTTCTCATGAGTTCGAAATTGGAGAATCACTGGAAACAATGGAGAAAATGGTCTTTTCATTCTACCTGGTCCCAACTCTTGATTACAGGCTTCGCTTTCCGTAACATACTTCACAATATTTAACCAGTTATAACACTTATACGTAATATCTTCTTTTTTTAGGTGATATTGTTCGTGGTATTTAGTTTTTTCTTCACTGCGTTGTACCTCGTTATCCCCGTCAATTTAAGGCAACTCCGTATCCATGTGGTTGCCTCAAATAACATCTTCCAGACTTTCTTGATCAGCTGCCTCATTTACATTGGCCACATCCCACCTTTGAGAACAAATTTCCGCTCTAACCGCTCCCTTTGCTGCTCAAAGTACGAGCATCAAAACCCTCGTCATTCCTAGTTAGCCCTACCTGCGTTTGGATGTGTTCCCTTTATTCTTCTGCAGTCCGAATGAAGTTCCCTTGCTCTCTTAATTGTCAAATATTGGTCAGACCTATACTCCAACTTCTCCAAACCTGCCAAGAAAGTCCGTGAGTGTGCTCGTGTTTGTGGTTGCTTTTCATAGAAAACGGCTTAAAATAAATCAGTTCAAATTATATATTTTGCCTATGGTTAAACAAATAACTACAAAATAGAACAGTGAACAAGATCGGCACATAGCTAACTATAGTTACCATAGTGGTCCAGACACTACATATTTTCTTCCTCACGAACGGCTGCATCGATGTGGATTAACTAGACGGTACTATAAAATACTCATGTGTGGAAGTATGACAATAATGAGCACCGTAAGTTATCACTAATTTCGAAGAAAGTCGATTTGGTCGCAGTTTTTAACTTTTAAATTTTGCTCAAGTGATACTATAATTCTCAGAAGGTAGTTCAGTAAACAATCTAAACTATGGGCGTTGAAAAATTAGGAGCAACTCCTGAAGTTCCGGAATTCCAACCATCACCCCGCTTACTACCATTTCTCAAAGTTTTTACCTGATAATTCCACTTGCACAGCATAATTGGGACATATCCTATTCAATCCTTCGTCAAAAAATACTAGGAATATACAATTCGATATATCAGCAATCCATGCGATTCACCATTGAAAAACACTAGTAAACGATAGTAAACATTACCACTAGACTAGAACATTTTCTAGGCATTGCGAGGCGATTGGCACGACGTGACTAGTCGAACTGACGGATGGTTGGAGTGAGAAGGGTGGCAGAGCGAGGTCGAGGTGAAAATATTACTCTCGCTGGATTGCCCTACTTCTTCAACTACTAGAGTTCACCTCACTATATTTTGCTATGATCTAGCTGTTTTTCATCTTTCAGTCCTGCACCTCTAAGACCCATTCTATTAGACTCAGCATCAAAAAATACTTAGGAAACGATACCAAAGACGACGGAAATGCAATGAAACTGCCAAAATTTCCTTTTTGGCTAACTTTTCAAACAATTTTTTGCCCGTAACGATCACAGGTGTCGAGCAGGCCGGCAAACTAGGTACCAATCGGAATTGTGTGTAGAACGGATTTAAAAAAATAAAGGCAAAATATGGTTCAAAAGGCGGAAGGAAGGACAAATATGGACGGCGAGCGGACATTGCAGATTTGGAAACGTAGTGTCCAATTTTGATGGTGGGGGGGGGGGCAAATCTTACTGACCGAAATCGTGTGTTGACAGCCTCATGAACTCCCCGTGCACTGATTTCTCAATAACGGTCGTATCATAAGTAGGGGCAACTCAACAAATTCAGTTCTTGAATTATTACCTCATTGTACGTAAAACGTGAAGTTAAGCTCAAATGAACTGAGGTAAAAAAAGAGAATTGATTGGTAGCTAAACGCATGAATCTCGCTCAGTGTACGTGGGGCTAAGGAAAGTTGTGAGATGCATAGCACCAGATATTTCGTCATCGATCCCGCTCATGTGTGAAGCAGCTAGCATTTCCGAAAAAGTCCTCATATGATGTCACCTATATGATGTGAGTTTAACACTGACTGTAAAATAATTATGAGCAGCCCGTAAAATTACTGTCACTTCATTGACTAATAAACAAGAACCTTCCCCAGACGCGTTGGTAGTCCCTTAAATATCCTGTACCTTCGTTGCTCAAATGTAGGTCATAAGATGAGTGTGAGTAACTCAATAACAGTGTGCACTGCTACTTTCTCGCTGTAGAACGTTGAGTTGTTGTTTAACAGGTAAAACATGCTGGATTAGTTGCTAGAGTGGTAAAAATCGATGAATGCGCGTGGAATCGAGATAAGTTGCGTACCATGTGATAATTTACTTGACGTTACTGTGGCAAAACCCCCAAATTGTATGTACATGGTCAAACTAGTTTTACTGAAAATGCGGAGGTTAGCGAAAAGAGTGTAGTTGAGCGAAGGGGTTACTGTTCGTCTGCGGGTTTATGGAGGAGGACACAGGCGTCGAGAAGCTGTTAAGCCACTGTCAACTTGAGGGATTGAATTAGCGCCATGTCGAATGAAGCATTAGATCAACTTCCACGCTCCGTTATTGACGATGTGTCAAACAACGGTTATTTCGTGCATTAAATCTCGAAGCACCTACACTCGTTTGTGTGCCCCACCTACTGGGCATTGGTTTTAAATAGATTCCTAGAGAGCAACTCCGCGCGTCGCAGAATCCTGACATGATTTATAATTTGGGCTGCGGAGTTTGGAAGCGACGACTAAAAAGGTAACGGCCCGAGCTCCAGATGCGGTTCTCAGTTTTCGGAAGGAACGCGGAAAATTGGAGCTATTAATTTATTTGCCGGAAAATGCGCGGGGGTTGCGGTTAGGGGTGCCGGTAAAGAGGAGAAAAGGAGAGGGCTCTCCGAAGGGGATTATGCCCGACGAAATGCGGCGGTTCCCCGAGCTAAGCCCACAAACTCCCATCGCTCAGAGCAAATCCCCCAGCGATGAAAATTCATGTTGGCGGTTTGAATAATTAGAAGCCGTCGGGAAATCCGCGAATGAAGTTGAAGTTTGACGAGGCGTGCGATAAAATGTTCCGGACGGCGGAGCTGATTAATGAAGAGCAGTGAACACGAGGGCTAAAGAGGTTTCGTTCGTATAAAATACGGTATCGCGATAAAACGTAACGCGAGTTAATAAATATAGAGTTGAAATTGAACAACTTACGGAGCAAGGCCCATGGGCCTGAGGAGGAAGGAGGATCATTGTTGGCCAAGTGGTTCTTCCCTTTTAAGTCGTCAAGACGGTCCAGGGGAGTTTCCTCCACTCAGTTCTCCAAAGGGCAACAGATAATGAAGATAAGCGCTCAAACTTCTAACCTCTTAACTCGCAGCTTGGCAAAAGATATTGCATAAATCGAGCGAATAACTATTATCGTAGATCAAGGATTCATTACTCAAGTTGTACATGAGATGTCACGGCCCTCAAAGTATAGAACAATTCTCCTCGAAAATAAGAGGAGATATTCACAGGTTGTTTCGCAAAACGGCGAAACTGCACCAACTTGAAGCGTTGAAGGACTGGAAGAGCTTGAGGAGTAATGGCATGCGGATTTTGTGTCTGTGAAACTCAGGAAAGCGAAATGAAGAACTGTGGCTTGACTGACTTTAGGAAGAATTTTGAGTGAGTTTGAGGTCATTCAATAGCGCTCATCAGGTCTGTTCCCTTTTCTAAATGGGTGTTACTTAACACTCATCTGACAGTCATATCCGTGGAATGTCATGGAGGTTGTGGTTGTGGCAGCGACCTGTTGCCTATGTGTTACCTCACGACGTTATGACTCTGAGGAATCTGTACTACTGGGGGGGATCAATCTTGTTTCCCTCCTGATCTACTTCGGTAGGAAGTTTCGAAGGGAGAGAGTCCACTTCTTTTTTTTTTGTCATAACCTTCTTCGCAAACTGGTCGAAACGGTGATGAGCTTGCTTAGTAGCAGTCGGTTTCACTTCTCTTCCAACAACCGTCACTCACTTTTGTGCAACGCTGCAACACGTCGTGGTGGACACGCAAGACGTGGAGGATGGAGAGTCTTAGAGAGAAAAGAGGTGGTGGAGTCGCATTGTAGTCGCCATGTCCTATAAGGAACTGGCTCTTTCGATGGCCAGGCTCAACCCATGTTCTGCTAGGATGTACTCCGATGTTGGTGAAAACTAACGCATGCTTCGCCCCTTTGACGAGGATGATCATCCCACAAATAACAACCTGTCGAAACCGCAACCACCGTGACTTCCAACGATGCAAATCAAACGATTTTCCTTAAAGTTTTCGTGCAAAGTGCATTTCGTGTAATAAAAGATAATACAATTAATTGACGTAAATTTATGTTTTTGTTAGAGGCCTTTGGATGTTGATCGAAGCGGAAAGTTTGAATTTTGAGTCGATGGGAAATTGTACTGGGGCTGTATGGCCTTAATTTCCCCTGATGGATGAATAAACTATCAACCAATCTCCCTGAACATACATCAGCTAGTCGACGAATCCTTCCAAGGTAGAACTCGGGTGAATGGAGTCAAGAACATTGGCATTGGTCAAGCCTAACGCTCGATTTTGTCGCGGGTCGTGGGATTTAGTTAATACCACAAACAACGGACGATAATCTAACACTATGAAGTGAATCCCTTCAGACGTGCGGTTGGTGCCTCCTGCTGCCAGCGCCACGTGCTTTCACCGCTCGCTCTCAAAGAGGTAAACCTAACGAGGGCTGTAAATTTTGTTTTCTTCGGCGATTGTAGACCGTCCCAAGTTAATTAGTCTAACAAGACGGTAGATGATTAATAACCAACAACGTGACTGCTATGCAAGCAACTTCTCGTCGGTAGTTCATGGAAAGCTCATTTTCCCGCGATGTCACAGGAAAGTCCTTCGTTCAACTGGCCATCGCGTGAAAGCAATTCGTGTTTTATACTTTTCCTTGGCCCTACGATGCTGGAAGGAAAGTTAGGCGATCGCCCGAAAACAAAATGTCAAGTTTTCTTCAGATCTTCAAGTATCGAAGGCTTCCAAGTTCAAAAAACATCGTTTGGGCTTCACCTCATCGACTCCAATTTGATACCTGCAGATCACACAAGTACCCCAAAATAACGGAATGAGTTGTAGTAATTAAAACGCCGTTCTGTTTTGTCAAATATCTCGTGCGCCGCATCTCACAACTTTCCCTAGCCCCACATAAATTCACTGGTGTTCATGACTTTTTATACTAATTGATTTGAACTTGGTCAAACGCCCCGACCATTGTTGAGCAATCGTTATAAAGAGAATCAACGTGGCTGTTAATACGATATTTTCGAAGAGGATAATGATCATTCTCATCGACTAAGTACTTGATTGTACTACCAAGTTCTCTTAGGCATTACAAAAACAATTAGCCCGTTGAGTTATCATACGGCGGGAGTTTAATGGTCAGGAACAACCACAGAAACTCGTGAATAGACGTTATTTGGTTTATTATTCATGCCGAGTAATACACTCAAGCTTTCGGACAGGAATTTTGTTACAACCCAATTTCAATTATCGTTGTCCCATTCTACTCAGGTGCTGTTTGGTATCGTTCCTTATTTTTCGTTACTCAGTTGAAACGGACGAGTCTCAGAGGCGTAAAAATGCGTCTTAACGGGTAACAGTTAAGTCGTAGTAAATATAGTGAAGCAAATTCTGTTACCCGAAGGAAATCGCGGAGTAATATAGCGAATGTTATTGTTTCTCCCTGGTCTGCGCTCATTTCTCGCACTGCTTACCTTCTCGTGTGCCCCAGTCAGTTCGACTCGTCACGTCGTGTTAATTGCCTAGCGTCGCCTAGAAAATGTCAATTCGCAGTTCTGTTGTTGTCAGGTCACGTTTCGTATAGTTTACTATTATTTTTCGATGTTGCATCGAATGGAATGAGTTTCGGAGGTGTGAAACGGGTGTGTGGGTGGAAGTGAATTATAAACCGTTTTGTAACCATTTGCAGCGTTTTATAGGATGTTTTTCCCAGAAAAAGATATTTGATGTTTCATCGCGGTGGTAACTATCGTTAGTTTTGCATCAATTTAACTAATACTCTTCTTTTGGCGTTCCATAGTAATCAGCATTTTCTTTCGATAGAGTTCACAGACTATTCTCTCAAATGGCGTTTTTCTTACTTATGTGGTGTAAATTTGTTTTTCTTCATTCACTTATGTAATTTTTCTTGGTGTGTCTAATAAAAAGCGTGTCAATACAGATCGAGGCGTGATTAGGAGCAAAACAATAAATTCTGGAACATTAAGTGCATTATCAAGTGAAAAATAAGTAAATACTGCGATTAAAATCACTACATGTTCGTGGAGGCTGAAGAAAGTTCCGTAAACCATAAAACTAACCCGATACTCCAATAAAACTCACGATTGCCGTCCATCTTCGTCTGTTTTTTTATATAGTTATTTATTTGTCGTTTCAGGTACACCAAGGAGCTGGTTCGGCCGGGGCTCGACGCTCAAAAGTACAACCCAGAAATGAAATGGACAGTTCCTGCTCCGATGCCCGACATCGAAGAAATGGCGGAAAAACTGAGGCACATGCGACAAGTCGTTGGAAGCCGATTGAGCCCCAAATGGACTCCAGAGCCGGAGTCACACATACGAGCCGAGTACGACGGGAGTGGCTCTGGGGACGGTCGGATCGACTCTGACGACGAAGGCTACGGCGACGGCGACGAGGGCTCTGGCTCCGGATACAAACGTATGAATTTTAACGCTTTCAAGTATTCTGGATTAGATAACGCTTTTTGCCCTTGTCGAGTGGAGTAGCCGAGGAGGAGTCTTCTAAATATAACATTAAAAAAAAACAAAAAAACTGAGTACCAAGTGCTTAGGAATGAGAGTGTTACAGGCAGAAGCACCCAAAGCCTAATGTTTATTTAAAAGTCAGATATACCTCGTAATATGCCACATGTTCATGAGAAATACTTGAACAATAGCTCAGGGTTGCTGGAATGATAATGGCGAAGAAAAATGTAACTCTTTAGCTTCGAAAGGAAGGTGGCAAAATTGAAGTACGACGATTGACATCCAAAAACACAGCGAGGTATTAGGGAGGGTGAGGGAGATATTAGTATTATGACTGTATTTTTAAGAATCGTTGTGAGATCGCATCTAACTCTTGTATCCAACGCTGAAGGGAGGATAAAGAAATCTGTGGGTTAACGGGGAAATGCCTGGGGATAACTGAGGCATGACTCACTGGGTGACGTCTTCAGTTGGCGATACCCCGGCAGTTTCATGGAGACGATAAGGGTATGCCTCACAGAGATATGGACGAGGGATGGAGAGGTGAAAGTGGAATATCGAAAGCGTCCTCGGAAGCAGTGCCCTTTGGACTGGGATGCTTACACAGCCCTAGAGGAAAACCTGGGCCAGGGGGGGGGGGATTTGATGTTGTACTGGGCTGAGGGTCTTGACTGACTCTCCTCAGTCATCAACTATACGAACACATTATTGGCATTTCCAGCACTGACACTTGGCCTGAGGGAGTTGTGTCTGTGGCAACTTGGGCTAAAGCCTCCTGCAGTGCAATTTTATTTTACTGCGGTTCGAGCAGTCAACGGGCCTTAATGGGTGGCAGGCCCTGGTACAGGAGGAAACATTATCATCAGAGGACTGAATTCTGCTTGGCTTTCAGGCAAGAGAAGCCCAGGGCGATCTAAGTCCCTTGGAGGACTGTCATACATAATCCCTTCAAGCAGAGGGTTGATAGAGCCAGCAGGATACACCAGCAGGATGCCGGAGGAACACTCCAAACTGCCTTTATCAAATCAGCCAAACGGCAAGACTGGCTAAGTACCCCTGGGGCAAGCACTCCGTCAAGTAACACAAAGGCAAGAACTCTCTGAAGGGAACTGCCATATGCTACAGGTCCGGGTTCAGTGGTTGCTGAATAAGTGCCCAAGCTCTTGCATGCTATTGAAACTGCAACCTCCATCACTTTTGACACATGTGACTCTTGTATGTGTGTTAAGGAACCGTAATTTAGATGAGGAAGCAGAACTGATGCATGAGTTGACCAAAGGCTGCTTCTTCCGTACAAAGGCTTTTGGGGATTGGACGGGCCCCCGTGTACCGTATAGGGAAAGGTGTCTGGAGCACTGATCCTTCATACCTCCTGGCACTCATTCACTATTAGCCAGGAGTGGACTACTCGACATTCGACCACCTCTGTTCACCCACGTGCTAACTAGCCTGTGTCCATTGGTTCGATAAATACTTTCAACCCTTCAATACAATCGCACAAGGGTGTGCTAGTCAATATCAGATCATACGTATCCCCACTTCTAACCTACCTGTGCTGAACTAAATTATAAAACTCAAACTACCCGTTGCACCATTTTCCCTGCCTAACCTCAACTCCTCGCTCTGCTGGATAGTTTATTGTGCTGCTCTCGTAATTATCCTAAATGAGTCGTGTGTTTTGGAACTCTCCGCACGAATATCTTAACCCAACTCGTTGGAGCCGTTTTTGACAAGGAAAATGTAGTGTATTGATCACTATGAGTTAGTATTGGGTCAATTTAGGCTATGCCCTTATTTTAGCGTCGTTTAGTGAATTGAGTCTGCCATTTTCTTTCCATTGAACAGACACACATACATTCTATTTGCCCAAATTGTGTTTTTGACTTGAAACGTGAATGAGGGATGAGTTAAGTCGCAATTCCTCCCCCCCCCTCCCTCACAATGATCTGTTTACTCCTTATTTAGCGCATTTTGCCTAAATCGTGTGGTCAACCACCTTATCCCGCGCGAATCTTATGTCGTCAAGACATCCAATAATCGTTTGATGTACCATGATGGTGGATGGGAGGGGAGGGGGGGGGTTCAAGTCAGTCAGGTCAATTGCCGTGGGACGATCCTCCCGAAGGTTGACTCCAATTCTCCAAGCGGCTATTGCCTCGGTGGAATGGTGGGGGCGCCGGTGCTCGCGGACCTGCCCACGCTCTTCAACTAGGCACCTCGTAATTGATAGGTGCGGCGAGAAGGGGTGTCGTGATGAGGGTGACATTCAGCAGAGGGAGAGGGGCTAATTATCGGTCGCTCCCTTTTATTTTTCGATCGTCGCAGGTGGTTTTGGTGGTATCGGTATTGACAGTGGTGAATGGCATTGGTGACTGCGTGTGGGTAGTCGTGGAGAGGGATTGTGCGCAGTCCTGCAAGCGTTAAAAAAAATGTTGGCGCCCAATTATTGAGAATGAGATGGGGTCGAATGAGCAGGTTATGCGGAGTACGGAGCTCTCCCCCCCCTCACCATCCACACCATTCCACTCACCGCGCGGCCTATTCATTCAATTTCCGCTCAGCCCACGAGGCTCCGCTCTTCTCACCGTCCGCCGTCGACCCACGTTATTTTATGGCCCTTCGACCGATGGAGGGGAAAAGGAGGGAAAAAACGAAGCTGCAAAGTGAAGCGACGAGTCCAATAAATTGCCAAGAGGGTTGAATTATTGGGACGAGGTCCAAATCAGCGCTGACGCGTCCGCCGTTTCATCCCCGAAGAAGAAAAAGAAATCGCGCCATCAAAATTATTGAGGCGATTCAATTGACGAGCGCTTGAATCGGCCATCAACTGAATTGCGCCTTTTTGTATCGCTACGCGTTCGCGACGTTACGGGTTTGTGTGCCAAAACTAGGAGACTGATTTAGAGACTGGCCATACAGAAAGTGTTCCAGTGTAGGGTTTGTGGAAATCAAATTGCGTAGCATAAAATTGAGAGACTGATTAAGCAGATATAGTATTACCCTTGGGTAGAAGAGGAGAAACTGTCAATACGTTTTGACAGCCATAGACTTCCTCTTGACTAGCAAACCACGTACTTAGGCGCCGATATAGGTGGGTGGTGGGGTTGCAGAGCACACTTTCACTCCCTCAAAGGCTCCCTTGCAGGGTTTGCTTCGTTACGAGCAATTAGCAAGGTGTGTTATGGTGACACAAACTTCGTACACAATGCCATTTGATTGGATACTGTCCCATTGTCTGGGGTAGAAAACTCACAGTAATCAAAGGAGAGTACTAACCCAATTCCAGAGAGCTGAGCTCCTTTGATTCACCGAGGCCTACGAGACAGCATACACTGAAGCACCACAATTGATCACTGGGCAGTTAACAGTTGACTTGGCCATTGAGTGCATGTTGGAGTAGTCGAGAGTGAACACGCTGTATGGAACTCTCCACAGAACGAAAATTTGCCTCGCTAGGTGAATAGGTACTACATAAATGGCAAGTGAGGTGAGAATCCTCCTCTCAGAGGCACGACCTGTACGAGTTATTTCCCAACATCTGTGAACGTCTTGAAAGAAAATGAGTTGAGCCTTGTAGTACATGGCGACTTCAATGCGTTTGTCTAAAATACTCTCCAACTCACCATCCTGCACATCTTGCTCCTGCAGTGTGGAGGAAACAAGAAATCCCATGCTGCTCCACTGTAGTTCAAACACAGTAAGCGAAGGTTGCCAAACCTTTGACTAGTACCGAGCAAGCTCATAACGGTTTCACCTAGTCTGCAAAGAAGGTTATAAAAAACCGTGGTCACGTTTGGTCTCTATTTGAGGCTTGCTGTCCGAGTAATTAGTTAGATCAGGAGGGAAACCAGATTAAAAACTCCTCCTAGTTAGTTGAGGCAACATCCTAGTCATAATTTTGTGAGGCAACACATGGGAAGCAGCTCTCTAAAGGGCAATCGGTTAAATGACAACTTGGCGTATCACCGCAGGTCCAGATTCGGTGGATGGTGAGCAAGTGCCCATGCTTTCACGCGCTAGTAAATTGCAACCTCCATCACATTCGACTGATGTAACTATCTTAATACTGTTGAGGCACAGTATTTTTGATAAGGAAACAGACATGTTGCTTGCAAAAGAAAGTGAAGATGAGAGCCAGTAAACATCTGCAAACCTAGTAGCTTTATCTCCAGATGTGGAGAATGGTTCTTGTTTTGTCGACTATTGGCATTGGCAAACCGGAAGGGGAAAAGAGGTATTGAAACGAGTAGGTTCAACAGTTCACCAGTGAACGAAGAAGGTGGCTGCGTGAGTGGCCCCTCCACTTTAATGTTGTTCCGTACTGTTCCGTCAACCTGTTTGAAGAGTCACAACAGAACTTTGACATGAATTTAGCAATTTTGACATAAATGATGAATTCATGAAAAGTAAGCGACTTGAGGGAGAGGCAACGGGAAGAGGACAAAGTGGTAAAAGAAGAAGGGAGAAGGTAATTTTTGTAGAAGGTTATAACCGAACAAACGAGTACATTGTTAGGGGTTTGTTACCAAGAAATGCCCTGCACGAATTTCAAGCATAGACTGGGAGTGATTGTCTACGTGGATGTTAGAGTCAGGCACAGGGAAACTGTGGGTGGATATAAAAAGAATTGGTTGGTCGACAGGAGGAGTGTTGCCAGGAGAAGCTTCAGAGGTTGTCATGGGAACATTTGCAGGGTGTGGGGGTGTTTCTGATGATGGCAAGAGGAGAGGACGAAGTAGGATGACCCAGGATATTTGACGGATGGATTTGTGGGATGAAAATTGAAGTAGACTTGCGATTGTTCGAGAGTGTTGGGGATCCCAAACACCTTCCAAGAGTACCAGTTATCAAATGTTAATAGTAGTTTTAATGTAACCCCATCGTGTAACTGTGCATTGCTCCCACACAAATCCTTACTTCGCCACCAGATGTCCATTTCTTATATTTACTGCTTCCAATGTATCTCTCATTTGTCCATACTCTATCACATTCCGTGAAATTATTTTTTCCAGCTACTACGACGATCGTCGAGGACACGGAAACGAACCTGAGGAAATCGGGTACCTCGCCAGACACGGGAAGCGGCACCAATTTGTCCGCTACACTCAGCATCACCCTGTCCTTAGTCTTCACCGCTGTTCTGTGGTCGCACTGACACTTGGAAGCTAACTTCGTTCGTTATTGCCAATAGGATGAGCTCTGCTCAAACAACCCCACCCTGCAAAGGCCTCTCCGTAAGTCGTTGACTCGCCGGCAACTCTCGGCAGATCCTTCAGACTTTTCTCGGTTTGCTGGCATATTTTGAATTATTGGACAAATTTGCAACTAAAATTGAAGGCTGCTTTTCGTATGCACCGCAGAAAGATCGTCTGCCTGGTTTGTCGCACGATTTTGTTTTTCTTAGTCAATGAGGACGCTGACAATTAGTGTCAAGACACCGAAAACTGTCGCCGAGGCCTTTTTCCTAGTCCTTTTCTGTATTAGAGCGCTCCCTAGTAGTTTTCTTTTCTTGACTTCAAAAGCCATTCAGTGACGGTGCAACCCCATTGGTGTTTGGTTGGTATTGAACAATATCTTGAACTTGACTTACTGCGTATTTTCGAACGTTGATCTAAATACCGTCCTGTGCTCTCTGGCCACTCTCAGGATTCTACTTCAAACGAATCAACCCCCCCCCCCCCGGGTGAGTATATTATACAGCACCACCCATCAGATGGCAAAAGGAAAGCACTTTTTTGAAGATTCCTGGCGCTGGTCAATGTCATCTGAGCAATGTCTTCTGATATGAATAAATAGGATTCAAAGTTCCGCTCTTTGCTATTAAGTGCTTGAACGCCGGATGCTGCTTCAACCAGTCTTGAATACACTGGGGTTTCCTTCTGTTTTAGGAAATGAACAGCCACAATGAAAGCGTTCGTCAATGCTTAAAGACATCTGCTGTGATCCCAAAGTTAACTCAACGCCAGGTTTTCACCAGCCAGGTTGACTCTAGCCCAATTCTTTTAAAGAACGTTCTTTAAATAAGTGTTCTGGGAGTGATGCAGCAAATTAACGTTGGGCCTGAAATGGTTTTGAGACAAGCCTGCTGAAAATGTCAAATCAGTTTCGAACAGGGTCACTGTTGATTCCTACAGTGAAACTCAACCACAATCTGGAGATAAGAAAAGAAGAAATCAGGCTTTAACATCATCAAAAAAATGTAGGAAGTTTACGTCGAAAACTAAGTGCGAAATTGCAACTCATCAACACTGAGCAAGGCATGTCGTTGATTGGTCAGCACACCTCTGAAGCTCTAGATTGTTGAATAGTAACCTGGGACAAAAATACGGCCCAAACACCCTCATACTTCTCCTCCCATCAGTGAAGGACATGAGCTACGAATCAGGAACTGCCGTATTGAACAAGAATCGTACTGCGGATGGCTATCAAAAGGGTTTCAATATCTCACGTTGGAAGCATTTGATACTTTCTGCCATAAAAACTCCCCCAGCAATAGCTCGTTGGGTTCTAATATACAAGTAAGTGATCTTAAGAAAGAGTTCTCAGTCTGAATGCTTCATGAGCTTTCAGTAAGTTCTCTGGCTCTCAGGTCCATTGGCTTGTTTCAGACCATTGCACAAGTGAGAGTGTAGCTGCACCTAGTCTTCTGCAGACAATTATCACCACTTGTTGCAGGAATTGTGTCAGAGATCAGCGCGTTGGCAGGCATTTTCAATATTAATATATATGGCTGCATGACACAAACGTTTTTGACGACCTGTGACTACATTCGTTTGACTCCAAAATACGAAACAACTTCGAAGTTATTTAGCGCCCATTCAGTCAGTAGTAATTCTATTCCTTCCTCTTCGTTTCCATTTATCACCGGTTTTGCGCAATTACTACGTCATGCCAACCAAACAAAACAACTAACCATCTCACTGTGCCGAAAGCAACTCGCTGCATCGTCTCGTCATCGCTCACATTTGTAAACGTCAAGAAAAGAAAACGTTTGCCTCACGTTAAGCGCTATTTCGTTTATTTTTGAACTGCGTTCATAAAGAAAGTAACGTATAAAGCATATTTACGTTTATTTTTTAAAGTCACGTTTGACTCTAAAACTAATGTTATTTGCGCTGTTTTGTTTTGAAGAGCCTCAACGTGGACAAATGTAATTTGCCTGTACATGTAAGAAAACTGTTCCACACATCGAACACCAAACCCCTTTTTGTATTAGCTACGACGTTGCTGGTGAAAGGTACGTGGGGAGTTTCTAACAAAATGTTGGGGCGGTGGCTCAAAATTGTTGCGTTTAAGTTAGAGCCGGTGTCCCTATGTAGCTGATGGATATTCAGCCTCTAAAACCTAATTTTTATATTTTATGGAAACGAACTGTTCGAAAGTTCGCTCAACAGTAGAATTTCGTGATGAATTTTTGGGCTTCTGGGTAAATTTTTGTTTGCCTCGACGTCATTAATTTTTATTATTTCTTTGGATGTGAAGATGAGTCTCGTGCCATAAAGTTTTGCGAGAGTCGTGATATTTTATTCTCAGCTTTTTGAGGACGGCTCTTGCTAAGGACTCAGTTAGTATCTAGTCTCTGGCGCTGCTCTTCCTACTTCCTTTTACACTTAGTGGCGTCAACCGGTTTTATCGTTTAAAAGGTAATGTTTCATTTGACAGTGTAGCTTTGGCCTTTCGCTGTCTTGAACCTGTGGAATTTCATAAAGTTTGGTACTTTCTTCTGTAGTACACTCTCATCGAATCTTCGACCTCACGACCCTGTCGCCTTTGTGATTGGGAGTCCGACTCAATTCACTTCTGATCAGTTTCAGAGTTGATGTTGCAGTCGTCCTCACAGACCTTGTGACCCCTAGCCGTCTATAGCCCCCCCCCCACCCGTAACCATCCGGTCAATATCAATATCAGAGCCTCCTTTTCATCAAGCTTTCCCTCTCGTCCCTCTGACATCTCTGAGAGGTTCACTATTACCAAAACTACAATAATCAACAGTTTGACAGAACTGATACAAAAGTTATTCAAATTGGAAGTGTTTCTCCCAAAAATTCGCTTTGGAGCGAGGACAGTTCGCTGGGGTGAAGCTGAAACAACAGTAGTTTCTCCTAGAACAAACGTTACTTTTACATAATTTTAAAAATATTATTTGCACTATTTACTATTATTTGTTTTATTCGATTTTACATTTACTGTAATTTTGACGATCTATTAAATTTTTCTATTACTTTTGTTGTTTATTATTAATTTCGTTGTTTTACGAGGCTTATTTAAGTTTACGATTAAATAGGTTTTTTTTATTTACTCATATACGTTACTCTTATTTTTATTATTATAGAGTTTACAGGTTTTATGGCTCTGGCTTCTATTTATGATTTCTTTTATATTCCAAATTAATTTTATTATTTAATATAATTTAGCACAACTTACTTTCTTATTTACAGTTAGTTTTATTAACTTTTCCTCGAGACTTTTTAAAACGAACTTTTGTTATTGGAATTCCCCACGATTTCGTCCCCATTCCTCTGCCAATTTTCAGAAAGGAATTTTGACAAATTCTCACGAAATTCTATCAAGCGTGGACTAGAATGAGCCGAATGTTCCAACGCAACCAATCCCTTGTGGACAGTTCCAATTAGGTATCGCTCCAACATTTTGTTCAACTCCGCACTTGACCTTTTTTGCTCTCTCGTCACTCGTCACTCACTCTCAATTTTCCCCATTTCTTAGTGCAAAATCCGTGCAAAAAGAGCAATTTATTAGTATTTTTGTAAGTTTACCTGTAAATGCGTTCATAGACAAATGTATACCTAACGTGCTTGTGAAATACGAATTTTCAGTTTTAGTTTTAAGGGTTCGTTTTCATTTTCTCCGCTTTTATTTCTTTAATGAGAGTAGATGAGCTTATGTAATATTAGGTTAGATATTTTGGTCATTTTGAAAAATATATGCAAGAGCTGGGGACGTTTACGTCGTAAAATGGTTAACCCCTCATGAGCGAACATTACGAATTTGTTATTTTTAAATAGTGTTTATTATCGTGGTATGCCTGATTAATTTATTGTAATTCAGTTCTTCTGTGTGATGTTTTTTTACCAAGTTTCCCCTGAAACTAGTTCCCCCCCCCCTTCTTTGACCTCTCAAGTTGAGCTAATATTTTCAAAATTTATGGAAGTATCTGCTTTTTTGTGTGTATGTTTCGACTTTGGTAGTGCAATTATGATACCACACACGCTAATTATAATTTTGTATGGTAACGTTACCAGCAAGAAAGCTAAATCCTTTTGTCCAAAATAATCCCCGTGATTGGTGAAAAGCTATTGTGTTGTAAATAAGAGATGTGAGCCGTTCGTTTAGTTGTTTAAAACGAATTTCGTGTGTATTTTGATTTGACTTACACATAATTGAATACTTGCGTTAATTGTGGAAGTTTGTTGTATGTTTGACAATAGGGCTGCTTTTGACATTGATGACCGCTGAAAATTGTGCTCTGTGGTGTGTGCCCTTGGAATTGGGGGTTGAATGTAGTGCGTTCGAAATAAAATATAGCACAGGGGGGAAAGAGAGCGAGACTAAGACGAGTAGGTCCTCTGAGACACTTTTCGATGCATTGCATTGCTTCAGATAGTTTTGGGAGTGATCAGAATATTGCACAGAGCGGTTGTTGGCTCTTGATTGGGTTAGCCTGTGATAAGCTATCAACTGTGCTCAGCAGATTATTGACTTTCCTACTTCTTGGTCGCCACAACTCACAACTTGTGCACGCTCTGATTAATTGAAAGATTGCGTTAGGTACGCACGAGACACGATACTGTTTGAAATTTTTGTGTCAGGGTGGGGGCGAAAACAATTGAATTGAATGGCTCTGCAGCAAATAGAAAACTCCTGGTGAAGAATCAGGATTACAACATTCTGCAAATCTTAGCACATTTAGACTCTCACCTGTGAATGTTAGCAAAATTGCAACTTCTCCACTTCGACCTTCCACTGATCAGGTAACTGAAAGGAAGGTTCTTCGTTTAATTTGACAGCATAGAGACGGCATTGGCCAAGTGGTAGAATTACCCTCAAAATTTAAGAATTGCTGCAACTAGGGGCGTAGACAAGTTCTCAAGAGGGTATTTGGGGACACAGGAGGGAGGGCCAGTTCCCATTAGCTCCACTGTAGGCCCCGAAAAGACCGATCCGACTTTCATTACTTCAGATCGGCTCCTGCACCTCTTTGCCAATCCTCTTACCTTGTCTTCGGCCTCCTGAGACCTATTCGCCGTCCCATTCCCCTAAATCCTCCCATACTTTTCACTTTGAGAGGCTTAGAAGCGGTCTCCCCTCTGGGGATCACCCTTCAAGTTCTTCCTGCGAGACCTTCCTGTGTCGCTTTCTTCGTCGACTACTGTGTCGGGATTGGTGAGGTCTATTCTCTTCTTGCCCAGCACCAACCGCAAGCAATGCATTCTTGTCATCAATGTCATGAGCGTCAAACAACAAGATGTGTCGAAACATCCAACTTTTCTGTGTCGTTTAATTATTTATTTCACTTCGCTTTGTTTGCACGTAATGCGTGACATATGTCAAGTCGAATGGGGAAATCAGTGGGGCCTTCGGGCAGCCGTAGATTCCCTGGGTTGGGCACAGTGATTATACTCACTTGTATTCCATTATATTAACATAATTTATTGTAAATGGGCGTTCAGTCGTCGACGAATAACATAACGTTTCATTCAGCCTTCACCTTACAAGCTCATCACATTTTATGGACTAGGAGATTGTGTTTCAGAGCTTGTCTATAGGCAGTAAAACTGTTATTGCCCTTTGACCTAAAAACTGTGAGAGAAAATTAAACGACCGGAAGGTTAAAGTGAGACTGACTGTCTTCGGTAACTGCTTGGAGCTTCCGCCGCTTGAAAGTAGGTAATGAATTGATTGTTTTACCTGGGTGAGAAGTACCTACTCCAGTTCTATTCCAAGAAGTGTGATCTCGTCACCTTAATGTGCTGTCGAAGCTCTTCAATGAGAGAGTATCCCAATAAACGAGTTAGTTATCGCTTTATGCCTGGGAATTCTATTGGAATTGGCTTAAGACTTCAATGTCGACGTACTGTGATTCCCTAGCCCTGTATTTCCTGCAAATATTACACGTGGGCACCTCCACGTCGAGTTGTGTAGAATTTCAAGGATGTGAAACGTCTTACCTTGACCAATCCAAGTTCAATTGGCCTGAATGAAACCTTCATAGGTGAGGGCTTACACTCTGGTTATTAGTAAGCACCAAGTTAAGATGCGACAGCACGTACATGCACGTGAATCACGCAAGTTTTGATGGCCTAAACTGCGCCATGCTGATTTAAATTCTGCCTGACGCTACGAACGTGCACAGTTCTCCAGGGCAGTCCTCATAGTGGCAAAAGTTGCCCACATACGTTAAAAATATTCTTTTCTCTCCCTGAAACCCCACAGATTGGCACTGCAGGCTAAAAGCCTGACTGCCCTTCGCCCCATTCGTGTTTGAACACTGAAACGCAGAGTTGAAACGAAGCGATTTTGTTTTTATTTTGTTTTTTTTTTCATTTTATAGTCTTTAAAGAAAAGGTCGTTAAGATCAATTCAAGATAAGAAACCCTTAACGGAGATAGGAAACTACAACAAAGTCGACCATGAAAGGAGCCTCTGGTCGGTAGAACAAGCAACAAAACATTGAACCTGTGATATTTATTGATAATTTGTCAAGGCTTTGAATTGTCTTCAAGAAACAAAAAAAACATATATTGCGTGTACAAAAAAAAAATAATTTTTTTATCGAAACGTCGTTAAATTTCATTCGTCAGTTCAAAATGAAAAGTGAAGTTCGCGGATATTTTGGATTCTTCGTTCGTTTCTGAATTCGTAGAATTGTTCCGTTATGTTGACATTAACAGCAAAAAGTTTAGCTTCATATTCGAATCACTTTGTGATTGTAACTAGAAGGATGTAAATATTGTTAAGTCTAAGAGTGTATTTAAACAAACAAAAGTTGTATAGAAATACGTCGAGGAAATTTGTTTTGTGTTCATTTTGCAGCCGACAGCAGTACATTTTGTGTTGTGCAGTGTGCATTGTACTGAGACACTTCGAAGCACTTTGCACTAATGTTGTTTTCTAAAAACGTTCACTTTGCACCTTCGATTCTCACTGCACAAGACCAAAAGGAACTTGGTGAACTGAGTCGGATTTTTCGTTGGCCGGGAATCTACGGGAAATGGGATTTGTCGAGTTATTTGTTAATTGCGTTGAGTATTGAGCCGAGCTCTTCTTTTGATTTAGTGGTGGAGCCGTTCGCTGGTTCTGCTGTTTAACAAGGGTTAACGATTAAGAAAACCTAGGGGGGACGTTGAAGTCAGACTCACAACAGGCCTATTTCTCTACTCCTCAGTGACTTCGGGATTCCAAAGCGAAGCCAGTGTGACTTACCTATCTCTACTCCTCTTGAGGCTATGAGTTGTGTAAGGCTGCCAGGATAGGTGAACCTCTCTAATAGTAATGTGGGCAGTGCAGTCGTGGAGTCATTGTTAATGAGTTCTGCTCACGACAAAAACACTGGTGGTGGACTAGGATTCTGCCTGATGTAGCTTCTACCTCATTCTGCAGTTGCTGATTAAACACAGACCATCGAAGTCGTGTGCAAAATCGATAAGTCTGGCATTGAACTGAAAAGGGGAATGAGTTCACTAATGTTTCTTCTTATTTGAGCCTTCAACTCACGTCCTGAGACTGACCTTTGCACTGGTGAGTCGAAATAGGGCAATGAAAGGTTCTGCAGCTTCTGCTTCCTTAGCCTCACTTTGACTTGAGCGTACTACTGGCATTAGCAAGATCCTCCAGCTAGAGGTGAAACGAGAAATCCCAGAATTCGGCCACTGGATGCTTCTCTAGGTTAATATAAGTCGTTTTGCAACACCCATTCCTCGTGAAAATGTTACTTTCTCTCAGGAATTGACATTGGATTTTCGATGAGGGAGCACTAAATTGGTACTTCTTATAAATCCATCTCAGTCTTCTTCTGCTCCCTTAGTGAGATCCCCATGCAGCAGCTCTATTTCTGGCTCATTGTGGCTTCTGGATCATCACTCTTTTGGCAGTATGAAGAGGGATTCTACAGCATTTCTCTTTGTAGGCGTTGCTTCCTTGTAAAACAATGTTCCTTTGCAGTTTTCTTGGTTAGTGCTGAGTCATTAGGGAACAGAAGGAAACGAGGAAGGCGACCAATTGGCTAAGGATGGGCTGGCTGTATATCCTGCCGGAGAATCACTAACAGATAATTCTTTCAAAGTGCAATACAAGGCCGCCTATTGGGCAGTCATAAATACTTATTCGATTCTTCTAGGTGCGAGCAAGGGTTGACGCTCAATCTGGAGAGAGACTTGTATGGATGTTACGTGATCTGTTTATGGCACACAATCCCCTGTAGAACCACCTAGTGAAGATTGGCCAGTCAGAAATGCAGAATTGCAGGTTCTTTGACACTGCACAAGGCTCAAGGCCCTGAGGAGGCTGGCTCTTCTTGCAGCCAGAGGAGGTTGTTAGTGTAGATTTGCAGGGTGTACTGGGTAGCTGCTAGCTACATGGGCTGTAGAAGGGGAACTGGAATAACAAAGATGTTGTTGATGTATCTGTGTGTCACAGTGGTCATATGTTACAAATAACAGAACCACCGACCACAGCTTTTATTGGCTGGAAAGCCTCCCCCCTCCTCCTCCAGGTGCGTAATATCTAATCACGAAAAATGGCTCCAATGAAGTGCACACTAGAAGGTGCACTATATAAGCCCTTCACGCAGCGCTGAGTACTTAACATCCCAGGATTGACTGGTTCTCTAGCCATCACGTTACAGACTCCTGTCTCAGGCATCACAGGACCTTCCACATCATGTTCTGGTTGTCCCGGCAAACGAAGATTGCGCTCTGATCCACTCTTAACAGGACCTGCACAAAATAAGAGTTGAACTCA
Source organism: Pachypeltis micranthus (assembly GCA_020466155.1). NCBI lineage: Eukaryota > Metazoa > Arthropoda > Insecta > Hemiptera > Miridae > Pachypeltis > Pachypeltis micranthus. Next base: position 51,930,405 of record CM035769.1, read on the forward strand.
CTGGTCAGGAGGCATCAGGTAAAATTGTACCCCCCCCCCCCCCCCCCCGAAGTAGAGTGTGCCAATTCCCTTTGAAGCCCTTTGACATAGTGCTTATCAGGAGATGAAAACAGCCCTTCGAGCTTTACAGTATGGACGCCCACTAACGTGAGGGCCCTTGTGCTGCTGCAGACGGCTCCTCTTCACATGTCTCCCTCCCTCAAGAACATCAATCGTGCAAGTTTTCCTTCTGAATCTTATACTAAAAATGAGCACAGCTGCTTTGGTAATAACCTTGATACTTCACACCATGCTGGTAATTGTGTAGCTAGCCTCCCTACCCCAGTTTTGACTTCTGCTCTGCTGCTCAGTGGGAGGTGTGCTTTATCATCTTTTTTTTGGTTATAATTATTTTGGGATTAACTTTTGAGTGTGTTTCTGTTAAATGGCAGAACGAGTGTAACGGGCTGTTAACTAATCACGTACAACTGTCAACTCAACATTGAATGTCTCCCTTCACTGAATTATTGTTTATCTTGATTAATGATTTCTGCACAATCAAATACAAACAACGATGTGAATATTTGGTTGCAACCAGCGGACAGCTGTCCTGAGTTTTTATTCTTCTCCTTTTTACCATCGAGTCTTTGCATCACTGCTATTATTATTATTATTATTATTATTATTATTATTATTATTATTATTATTATTATTATTTACGTTCATTGTTGCTGAGAATACTGTGATGTATTGGTCTATGTGTGAGAGGAATAAGATGGGCATGCGCTCAAATGACAGGAATGTTCAAAACAACCTCGAAAAGATCTCCAGAAATTATACTCAAATGTCCCACCAGTAGACATTGAGGTGTTGGGGCACTTGGGGTAGCTTATAAAAGACTTCAGACGATCAGGCGTGCTGGACGAATGTGTTGAGAGGGTACATTAATGGGTTTAGAGAGCAGAGCTGAGTGAACTACCTGTAAGCTCTTCTGCCTCAAAATGGGCTTGCTGGGCCTTCTTTGCATTATGGGGGCCACGGACTTCTGAGGAGGGAGAGATATTGCGCTTTCTAAGCCATTTGGTTCCCACACTTCAAGCAGTCGACGGATATGGTAAAGTGGAGTACGGCCATCTTCATGGCCACCAGTTGGTTCACTGTCTAGGTATTGCCTTTAGCCAAGTGCTAAGCAAGCAGGATTGCGGTCTGGTTGTGATCTACTCACCCTTCCTTGCGCGAAGGGGAGGTTAAGGACTTCTAGGGATGGAGAGACTCCTGTTGAGTCCTGATAACCACTAGTTGGTTCACAGTAGTTCAGTCTGAGAGGTGGAAACGTGACTTTGTGCTGTTGTGCAGGGTGTAGTCGAATATAACGTGGGCAACGTCCTTTAGCGAGAGCAAACATCCTATGTTAGGCGTTTAAAATAGTGCAGTGGGTCCAGTGTCCTGATAGCAGCTTTGGTAACTGCAACGATGTGGAGCCACCATCCTTGGGTTATACAGTCTCCGATTGAGGGAGTCGAGTCCCTCACATTTCGAGCTGTAATGTCTGCCAATTGTCACTCACCCATTCATGGGTCATTCACAGTTATTGCCTCGTTAAAGCCGAACATTTGACTCTAAGTAACGTAAGGTACAATCTGTAGGACGAAGGATGACTCCCAAGCTGTTGGTGTGAACTTCGTTCAAGCATCCAGTGAGGGTTTTATAGTGTTGTGTGATGCTGATGTACCAATACGTTCAAATCTACTAAGTGTTCAATGTCCTGGACGTTCTTGTTTTCAAATACGGACGTTAAACACCCAACTAATCTGCATTGCGTGGCTGTAAAATGTATCTGGTGCGAAGTATCGCACAACTTTCCTCAGCTCCACGCTCATGCCCTTTCCAAACTTTTTTGAACGTAGCTCAACGTGTGTATACAGACTGTATGCGTACAGAAACTATACGTGCATAACTTTCTGGAATCTATTTAGTATAGATAATTTATTAGGCTCTCGAGATGGTTTTCAATGATTCGTTCATGCTGACAGTTCAAGAGTTATACGGAAAACACTCCAAAAGGTGGTCGGAAAACGACAATTGTTTCCATTCTGGAATTTATCGACCTGCTCTGAGTTACCTTATGATCAATGTTAAACCTCCATCGTGTGGAGGGTAGCGTATTGGACTAACAACTTGACTTATGTCACGACGCTAGTTTTATATGAGCTGGATTTATCAGGGAAAGAAATCCAGTACTGCAAAGCAACATCCCATGGAATTCCAGTATTCAAACTACTGTCGTCCTTTCGACACTTATTAGCGTTTTCCTGCAATTCAAGAATGATACACACGAACCTTCCTATACAAACTCTTGTTGGCAGTTCTATGCGTCGCCTAGGACGCATAGATCCAATAAATTGTGTTTGCAGGTTTCAAGTTCTACTTCCAAGTTCCTATGAACAGAGTGAAAAATAGGAAAGTTTGGACTGCGTCTCACCAGATGGTTCTGTTGTCGAAAACAACACGCCGCATCAGGACCTGACTGAGGTTCTCTCCCACAGTCATCAGGGGTAAGACACATCACATGCACTGGCACCGCTGGGATCTGTCTATGTGCTGAGGTCTCTCCCAGGGCCCCTGCTCTCTGCACGGCTGTCATTTCTGTTTATCTGGTGAGAGTTGGCGGTCAATCTCGTTTCTGAGACGAGCCTTTAAAATATTTATGTTTGAGGCTCTAACAATTTTATTGAATCTTACACGGCACGCGATGACCGCGTGTTCTCCATAAACCAGCAGTACATTGTTGAAAGTATAACAGTACGAAGGCAAAACTATCACAACTGAGAGGAAATGCGGAGTTTTCCAAATAAACTATGGGCAGCAGCAGACGTGGAAAGGGAACAATAACAGAGTCGAGACTCTTTTCAAGTCTCTTCTCCTCGTGCAGTGAAGTGGTGGGGGAAGGGGAAGGGAGGCCACAAAATTCAAATATTGCGCTGTGAATCTAATACACAACCAACGCGTACAATAATGTTTACAATGTATTGAACTTCCCCAACAAAAGAATCTAATCCGATCTGAAACAGGTAGCAGCTCACACAGAGAGGGGAGAAGTTGACAGTTTCATCTTTTTGTTCGCTGTTTTTACAAGACTAGAGGGCAGTTGTTTTACAGCTAGATAACGGGTTTCAGTGTAATCTACTGGAGGAATGCAGCGTAACGCCACCGCCAAACCAAAAGTCTAATAGCAGAAATGCTACAACGGAGGTTGCTGAGTGAATGGTCGGATTGAACACCCAACGAGTAGCAACAGACCAGCCAGTCATTCCTGAACTATCTGCTTGCTGCGTAGGTGTGTCAATGGTACTAACAACAAAGATGGAGGTACACGAATCTTAAAGTGGAGACAGATGTGTGGCAGTCCTTACGCCCAATTGAGACAGTTTTGTGCATCTTGGAAGTGATACACTAACAGTTACTGAGAACTGACAGGTTTGGCAGAACAAATATGGGGATTGCAGCTGAATAGATCTTTGATAATTAACTACAGATGGCAGAGGTTTGTTTGAACGCAACCCTAGCACTGGTGAGTCTCAAGCTGCTTTCAGTCCACAGTTGAGTTCTGTAGCAAACTCCAGTTTCAACTGCAAAAATGTTAATAATTTAGTAGGTTCTACAAATCGCTTGGTGGCACCCTACATTTCTGATACAGCTGCTCTCTGGCCATCCATCTGGCTTCCAATGAGTGGCTGCGTTACTTCGAACACTGCACATTTGGTGACTGTGAGTGTGGTGGTGTGACAGTTGAAGATGTTTGCTACACCTTATTTACTTGTCTCCTCTCCAAGGATGTGCAGATCTGGGCATTACTCCCAACCATGGAAGGAGTCGCCACACTACTGCTCAATAAAGTGAGAGTGAGAACAGTCACCATGTCTACCGAGGCGTGGGCAAATCCCAGACGTCGACCAGAAGCCTGGAGCATGGAGGCCTTTTGCCCAGAGCATGTAACTGCCCCCACCTATTAATTATTAGGCATTCTTTCTGCTGCCTCTCAACGGGTGTATTGTAAAGCAGAAATAGTCAACTGCTAACCCAAGTCTACATTGAGCTCACTAGGGCTGGTGTCCTACTACAAGCACTTTTGTGGTGGCCACTTCAGAGGTGGGGCAGCTTGCTGGGGCACATTTCCCGTGTGATGAGTGGTGACTACCTTGATTCCTTGAGTGTTTATATAACCTGAAATCATGCAGCAGAGAGTAATAGGGATCTGCAGTGTAACGATGGAAGCTTGAGGCGAATCTGACGAAATGTAAGATAATGGTGTTCTGTAAGATATTAAGTTTTCATAAATGAGCCAGTGGAGGATGTGGGTTGGTACAAGTACCTTTGCTTCGAGCTATCCTATGCTGAGCACCAACAGTACCAGATGGCGGATCAAGTCTCAAGCATTTCATCGAGCGTCTGTTTCGTCTCCCACCCAACATCCTGACTAATTGAAAGCTGGAGAGGAATCACTACAAATGTACACCTTGTCTCCCCATTGCAGATATTTCCTGAAAATAGTGGAATTCGTCCTGGCCATCGTTGGGTATTTGAATGACTGTGTGGGGCATGCAATGAGCCTTACGTTTAAGGACAGGAATGAGGCTGAACGATCAGCTGGAATCACTCCAGGACCTGTTTAATGCGGATTGGTTGACTCAGACTGGGGTAAAAGGCACGCTGGGGTACTGGGACAGCTTCGATGTTTGTCCTCAAGTGAATTCAACCTCAATTGTAGTCTACTCGGGCAGTATGAAGGGGATGAGTTGAACCATAACTGCTCATTAGGCAACTTAGTGGAGTGGAAAGGTGTGTAACACTTCTTTGCCACCCTAGTATTTAATAGCAAGTCTCCAATGCCCCTTACCCTTAAACCCCAATAGATCGTATGGTTGCTAGATGTGGGGCTCAGTCACGAGCATTCAGACATTCCAGAACAGAGTGCTCAGAATCATCTCAGGCGCCCCGTGGTACGTCAGAAACTCCCTCCCACAAAGAGTCCTTCAAAGTCATGTAGTCAGTGAAGTGCTATGTACCAATTATCGGGAACTGCACTCCACGATGCGAGACTACCCAAACAAACTCAGTGCCTGTATTGCCAACAACAACACCCTCCAATATCCGTACAACTGCTGAAACGAAAAAGGTCAAGGTTACTCGACTCGCTAGCATATGAGCATATGAAAATTATACATTTTCTAATTTCTCTGAACCAAAAGCTTTTTAAAAACGTTTTAAGCTCTGCGTACAGACGAATTAACGCAGATACAAAGATTTCGCCGTTATATATACAAGAAGGTGATGTCAGCAGTGTGGATGGAGGTCTGCACGTTTGCTGGCGATTAGCTCGTTATTGACGAAAGATCTGTTGCCCAATAATGAGGGTGACTCAGAGGTGAGTTGTATTTCCTTTGTATCTGGGTCATATGTGGGATTTTTACTATTGTTTGATTATTCGCTATTTATTGTAAATATTATTATTGTAATTATTAGTGGGGACTGTCAGTAGATATTAACCTACTTCACGTTACCCGTGGAGTATACCACTGTACTTTGCACTGTATCTATCTAAACCATAATGTAAATGAGATTACAATAAAGTTTACTTAATAATTAGTCTTGGAGAATTTAGAGAAGCCAATTTCGGAACTGCAAAATTGTCTGGGGATACTGTTTTCCCCATCTCAAATGTACTCATTGGCTCCCTCTGGCAAGGTTTTGTAGCTCAGCCTGGGCATATCGTGCTAGGCTCGCCAATTTAATTGGGGACGTTAATTTCCCCCATTCCGACGAAGTCTTTACTGCAGTTCGAAGGTAGGATTTAGGTAAATTGGCTCTGTATGTATTAAGTACCTTAGTTCGATTTAATTTAACCGGTTTGCTGGGCTTCTGACACACAGGCCTAGCTCGTTGTCATGCAACGTATATTACTGTTTATTTCTTCTTCTGTAGCTTGAAAATACTGGTTGTTGTGAGGTCCTCTCACATCCGTGGATGTTAAGGAGCCAAGGAAACTCCAAAGAAGATTTTTACGGGTCCGTGATGAGAACCTGCACATATACTGCCTCCACAAACGGAGATCTTCAGTTCACTGCCAGAGACTAGTTAACTTGTGTTCCAAAACCAAAACTCGTTAATCTGTTTTCATTCTTAAATCCACCTCTTTATGAAGCACCTAAACAAACCAGCCTCCTACCAGCTCCTACCCCAGCCCTAGAACCCCTCAAAGAACACCACTTCTAAGGGGTCGCCATTGTGGATGCTACGGTAAACACAGAAAAGTCAGTTCAATCAGTTGTAAGCTCTGTTGTTGTTTTAAAGGACTGACGGAATGAGTTCGGTTAGCCAATCAAAATAAATAAAGAGAAAAAACAGCTTTACAACTGACAAATTTATGAGTTACTGGGGTAGGATTGATAGGACGACGGATTGAGTGGGACGAGGTTGACAGAAGCCCCTAGGCTGTGGGCTAGAATTGAGAAAAACCATTCATTGACGGATAGGTTTTCGTTGTTTTTTTTGTACCACTTGGCCTTCGCAGTTGGGTTTCCAAGTATTCGCCATCTCTTCTATAGATTCAGTTTGGTATCTAGCAATGAAAGAGCTGGTTGACACCACCCATGCGGCTGTGCCCAAAACTTTTTCAACAACTTTGGGGCCGTAGTGAGCTGCACAGTCGACGACACAATCAGGTGAGGAAATAATGTGATGCTTCACGTCAAATATCGGTCAGTGCCATTCTATTTCTAATCCGTTAATTTCTTCATTGTGAAAAGAAAATTGTGTTGAACCTAAAATTTAGTAAATTCCTCTTCATAATCCACCAGCGTAACAATATTTTCATCGATATAGCAGTTACAAATTGCTTATTTCTAATAAGTAACGTTTACTCCGCGAGTGTCTGTTGAAATTGTCGAAGTTTTTGTTATAGACGGTTTGCACTCAGATTTCTGCGTAATCCTCACGAGAATGACAAACAAAACCCAACTGCTTTCATTCATTCAAATTAAATTCATCGTACGTCTTACACTCCTGAACTCTGAAATAGTAGATAGGACTGGCTGGCTCTCTTACGTCAAGAGTGTCCTCGAACCCTTGACGCCAGAGGTTCTTAACGTTTGTACGGTATTTGCATGATGCTTCGAACCGGTGCTTCGGTAATTGATTTAAACTGTGCCCGTGAGGTGAGTACCAGTTGAAACACAACCTCAGAGCCGGGAGAGAGCGAGAGAGAGACAAAAAACACAACAACTTCAGGGCCTCTCCTTTGACCTGTCCCAGTGCCTTTGGAAACTCTCTCCGTAATGATCTCAATCGGGCAACACAATCGCAACTAGGTCCGATTTTCTCTTCCGTCTCCTCCAATTACAGGCTCGTGGACTGGTGATGGCCCGTGTCCAACGCTCTCGCATCAAGACTCCCCGTAATTCACGCGACGGTTCGGCAATTTAAGAACACGGATTAAACTAACACGGAAGCCGTAGGTCGTACGTAATCTAATTAAAAATGATAATCTCTCGAAACACGCGAACATTCGAAGAAGCGCTGGAACAGGAAAAGAAACAAGACCAAAAGACCTGCACTTACAAACTTCACCCTGTTCTTCAACATTTTAACGAGGAAATATCTGGTGCGTTGCAACACACAACTTTCCTTAGCTCTACGTCATTCACTTTCTGTATGGCTTTGTCTACTTAATCAATTCATTTGAACTTGGTCAAACGACACTTCACAGCAGCATGAAACGGCAGCGATTACAGTTCCAGAATTTATTGTGCTCCTCGTACTCATTCCAGGACCATTACTGAGAAACTAGTACACAGATAATTAATGAGGCGGTAAACACAAATTTGTTGAAGAAGAACAGAGTTATTGGATAAAAACGTTTAGAACTGGTAGTGAAGCGAAACGGCAGTAGTTGAAATTCAGGAATTTCTGGAGTGACCCCCATGTATCTCATGAGCGTTTTTAAACACTCACCCTTTAGGTATTGGATTGGACTACAATACCGATTTTTTTAAACATTCTACTAAAATTCCAGCGGAGTTTATAAGGAAAAAACTGCGCTAAAAACGCTTTTCGTCGAAGATTTTGATAATTTATTGTGCTGCTCCCGTCATTTTTCCAGTAATGGGAATTTTATGGTATAATTGCCTTATTGGGAGCTATCAATATAAAAAATTTAATCAAAATCGTTAGAGCCATTTTTGAGAAAAAAAATATTTGGTGTTTTGATCACTATGATAACTATAATTAACTTTCGGTGGATTTTGTTCATACCCTTATTTTGGCGTCCCATGGTAATCTGCAGGCGAGATATCAAGTTTGAATGGATTCGGTACGATGGTTCTCTCTAAAAATCGTTCACAGACACACAGACCATTTTCCCAAATGGTGTTTTTTGGACTCAGGGGGGTCTGAAACGTAAAGATCTAAGAGAACTAAAAAAAAATTTTTTTCAGCCGATTACATAACTTTCCTTTTTACTTTGTAGAGCCAAGGAAAGTGAAAATGGTGGTTTCCTAGATGGTTAAGACACTGGTGTGTAGGAGACACGAGGGATTTTGTACTTTACTCCAGCTCACTCCCGTCTTTTCCCCAGAAAAAGAAAAGAAAGTTATCGACTAGGCTGAAAAAGTTGTCAGAACTGGACGTTCCAAGGGCTTCTGAGTCCGAAAAACACATTTGAGCAAATGGTACGTGTGTGTGGAGGGGTTGTTTTCGAAATATTGAGGCCTGACATCTTCGTCGTTGGTCCTGTGTTTCTAACCAGTTTACAGTGACCCTGGATATTGAGCTCAATTATCAAATCAAGACGGTTGGCGGCTTAGGAAGCTCGTGGTGTGGTCGTAGGTAACATCAGCAACTGACATGTGATGCACGAAACGTCGGCTATCAACGTATAAGCAGGCGTTTTTCGAGGCATCGCCACCCGTGCGTTGCTCTTGTCGTATCTTAACTGGGAAGTTCTATCGTGGAATTTGTTCGTACCCTTCATTCCTTCCCCCTTCCAGCGTAGGGTAGTTTGGAGTGTCGTAGCTATACAGTTTTCCCTACTAACGAGCTTCTGCAACCTCGTCCCGCTGAGACCGTCGCCCTATCAATCCTACCCCAGTAACTCATAATGTCCACAAATTTCGTTTACACGTGAATTGCCCTGGATTGTTGATGTACTCATGTTAGATTCTTATTATTTTTCGATGTTTTTTCTTCCTCCCTCTAGTCGCATCTTATTAATTGTGCTAAGCGTTCAAATTAATAGTAAATCTAAAGTATACAGCCCATTCTGATCGGGCGACACGTATTCGTCCAGCCAAATATCAATATCCCGGGACATTAACGTCACTGAAGGTTTACGAAATCAACAGCGAGAAACTAATACAACGGAGGAACCTCCGCAATGACACACAGCTTCCCTACTTTTATAAACGTGACTGAATAAATTTCCCAAATGCGATACGCGCTGAGGCGACTGTGGTAAATACGGGAGCTTGCGAACGATCTGATAAAGTACTTACCCGCGGGAACACCAACAAAAGTATAATTAACGACCAAATGGCTAAAGTGCTTTAATCCCGCCCGCTTTCAGAGGATTATTCCAAGTGATGAAGGTTCAATTACCGCACAACTTCCCTTCTATTGCAACCCTCAGCTGCACAATCCTTCGTTCTTCCTATAAGCAAATCTCTGAACCCCCATAAAAAATAGCTGAAAGTACGGCGTAGTAAATTATTCAAAATGTCAAAGAAAATCGCGCTAATGCCGTCATTAACTGCAAATAACTGCTCATAGGAAAATAACTCAATTATTACGTGCAACTCAAAAATGTCCAATCAGGACCCTTCTGTGAAAGTATTTTCTGAAATGAAGGTTTTACCACTTCCCGATATTGCCACAGTCGATGTTAATTTATTGGGACACTTCTCGATCTCGTTAAACAAAACAAGGGCATCAAATAAACTCACTTCGATACTGCCTCGTCGACACACAGCACTTGGACGAAGGTTCTGAACATATTTCGGGGTAAATTTATTTAATTCGTTATCCACTAAAGGAGTTTACTTTTCCAATGGCACTAACGTTCTTCAAAAGTTAGTTAAACCATTAGTACATTTCTTTGAATAGAATAGAAGTTCAGCTTGTTTGAATTGTTTTCTTTTTATATTATATTGATCTCGCTTATTCGTATAAGAAAACTCTTAATTAGATTTGATTTTTTGCTGTTTTGATCATATATATTGTTATTCTCCGATGTAGGTGAGTTTTATTTCAAGTTATGTTCGTATTTCTATCGAATTTCTTTTCTTTTTATGACTCCAACTTCCAGCACAAGATCTCTTAATGGGAGTTGTAGTGTGCACTGTAGCACTATATCAGTGTGGTCAATGTGTATGACTGATATAACCCTCATCGAGGATTTAGGAACAGTAATCAAATAAGGAAATATACCTGTGATCAATGTGTATATTGTATTATATTGAATAAACGCAACGATTTCGATCGACGTTACTGGGTGCTCAACATAATCTGATTACAGCTAGGCAATTCGGCTTTACACCTGGCGTTGGAGTCGAGGAGGCCCATTATACTCTTACAAAAGACCTTTATGAATTAATGGATAGGAAGAGGAATGGAATCTTGGTCTTGATAGACCTTGCCAAATGCTTCAATTCCATAGACAGGAATAGATTGATCAGCGCCTTGGAACGTCATGGAGTAATGGGGAAAGAGATCTCTTGGTTCAAGAGCTACCTGTCTGGTAGGAGGCAGTTGGTGAGTGTTGATGGGGTGGAAAGTGGCATACTCCCTGTAAATTTTGGAATAATTCAAGGGAGTACGCTGGGTCCAGATTTATTTAGGATATTTATCAATGATATTGTGAAAATACCCATCAGCCGGAAGGTGTACCTATTCGCCGATGATGCAGCCTTCCTGTTTGAACAGGAGTCATGGCAAGGGGCTTTTACTCGAGCAAATGAGGGAATGAATAACATGTGCTTATGGCTCAACTCCCAATCTCTCACCATAAACGTGAATAAGTCAAAATACCTATTGTTTTCCCGTGCCAGAGACAAGGACTCTCATCCTTACAACCTGAAATTGCACTTCTGTAATTCAGAGTACATGGCATGTGGGTGCTCGGAAATAGAGAGAGTTAAGAAGCGCACAGTACCTAGGGTTAGTATTGGATGAGAGTCTTGATTGGAAGGCCCAGGTGATCGCTTTGGCGAAGAAAATCAGGAAATGTGTTCACATGTTCCAAACTACTTCTCGAAGAGCACTCTCATTTTATTGTACAAAGCCTTAGTACAGTCAGTACTTGGTTTTGGCGATCTCTGGTGGGGTAATGCTTACAGTAGCGTGCTGGAACCAGTAAATGTATTGCAAAGAGCTATTTTGAAGGTACTTCTTAAAAAAACCCCGGAGGTTCCCTAGTGCTGAGCTGTTTGACGAGGCCAAAGTTTTTACTATGAAGCGCCTCTATATAAAGCACGCTCTGCTTTACTTCCAGAAGCATCCTCAAATATTGGATACCAACAAGCCGAACTCATCTGAACAGAGTACCCGTGCAGTGAGATTAACAACCCAAGCAGTGATACCCATCCCACCTAGCCGCTTAATATCTACGTCTCGCCACCTGTATCACAACCTGCCATACATCTTGCGGACCGTATCGAGCTCTCTGGCCCACCCTTATTCCGTCAGCAGAACGGTTTATAAAAAGTGAGCCTTCTCGTACCTCATTGCTGCCACTCCCTCGGAATGCGATGCCATGATGGGCAGTATTTATACTGTTTGATAAATTATTACTTTTTTTTTACATATCATATTATTTTTCTGTTTTTCTTTGAAGCATAGTAGGTTTAAGCATATTATTTTTCTGTTTTTCTTTTAAGCATAGTAGGTAGGTATATAGTAACTAGTTGTTTATGAAAAATCTTAGGTCAATATTTGAGGAACTAAATGTTATAAATTAATATAGAATAAGAAGTAATTCACTACTGCAACTCCCCCCCCCCCCCCTTGGCACGGATCAATGATCCAACTACCCCCCTAGTTTCCATGACAGGACAGGAATTAATAATGATTTTCTCTTTGTGTTTTTTTTTCGCTGTTTTGTTTTCCTTATATATGTAAATATTTCGGAAATATATATCATTATTCATTCATTCATTCATTCAACTAGTACCTACATTTCGATCTTCGTAAATGTTCCCGTTGAAATGCCCTGAACGAAGATGTAGCAGATCGTCCAATTTCCCTATTTGTAATTATTGTCTTTCCTTGCTGCTCCTTCCAAGACATTTTATTTTCTACGAATTAGGAAGGGAAGTTATGACTCTGAAATTGTTTTGTACTTTCTCTTAAGATTCTGACGTTTCCTATCCTACTGAGTCCGAAAAACACTATTTAATTCAGGAAAATGGTCAGTGCGTCTGTGAGCGCGATGGAGCCAAAACGGCTGAACCAAATCAACTAAACTTGATATCTAGCCCGCAGGTCACCGTGGGACGCCTAAATGAGGGTATGAGCAAAATCTGCTTGAAACTAACAATAGTTATCATAGTGATCGAAACACTAATTTTGTTTCCTTCAAAAACGGACTACCACAACACTAAATGACTCGATAATACCATAAAAATCTCATCCGTGGGAAAATGACGAGAGCAGCACAATAAATTACCAAATATTTCGACATAAAAACGATTTTAGCGGGTGGGTAGTCCAATTCAGTACCTATACGAATTTCAAACACCGCCGATTCACTGACTACAACTTATAAAAGTTTTTAACCCGATAAGTCTCTACAGCATCATCAATCCTGCGTGTACCGATTGCTCAATAATGTACAAGGCATGAGTACGAGCAGTAAAATAAATTTCAGAACTGTAAGCGATACCGCGTTCTGCTACAGTGAAGTTGATTTTACCTAGATTAAATGAATTGAGCGTTTTGTAGACTGTTCAATTTGCCTCAAGTGCCTTATAGAGAAACTATTGGAAGCCTGATGTATTTGGCTTTTGGCAGTAGACTGGACATTCGCTTCGCAGTGAACACATTGAGTCAATTCAGTTAGAACCCTTCCAGCGTGCACTGGTTGACTTGGACGGGACAGTGGACTATGGAATTCTGTTTAATAACTGGTGCGTTGCAACACACAACTTTCCTTAGCTCTACGTCAATTCACTCGGGTACAAGTATTTTTCCACTTGCTCAATTCATTTATCACTCAGTTCCTTTGAACTTGGTCAAACAACACTTCACAGCAGCAGGAAGCTATAGCGCCTACAGTTATGGAATTTATTGTGCCGCTCATACTCATTGCAGGACCATTATTGAGCAATTGGTACACAGAAAATTAATGGGGCTGGTTAACATTCGATGGATTTTGCTCATACCCTTATTTTGGCGTCCCATGGTAACCTGCGGGCTAGATATCAAGTTTCAGCTGATTTGGTTCGGTCGTTTTCTCTAAAAACCACTCTAAAATCCATTACGTCGAAAATTTTGGTAATTTATTGTGCTACTCTCGTCATTTTCTCACAAATGGGAATTTTATGGGATAGTTGCCTTATCGGGAGTTATCAATATAAAAAATTTAACGAAAATCGTTAGAGCCGTTGAGAAAACAAATATTTGGAGTTTTGATCACTATGATAACTATAGTTAACTTTCGGTGGATTTTGCTCACACCCGTCCCATGGTAACCTGCGGGCTAGTTTGAGCTGATTTGATAGTTCGTTTTCTCTAAAAATCGTTCACAGACACACAGACCATTTTCCCAAATAGTGTTTTTCGGACTCAGGAGGGTCTGAAACGTGAAGATCTGAAGAAAACTCAAAATTCTTTTTTCAGCCGATTACATAACTTTCCTTTCTACTTTGTAGAGCCAAGGAAAGTAAAAATGAGTCACAAGTCATCGAGCGTAAAACAGGCGAACACATTGATTGGGTATTGCGACGCTAATTTTGCCGGAGATGAGAAGTCCAGAAAGTCCACAACCGGATATATTATCTTTCTGGCTAGTGGGGCTACTTCGTGGTGCTCAACGATGCAAAGATGTATCAGGTTGTCAGAGTCTGAATATGTTGCAGATTCTGAATCAGTGTAAGAACTAATGTGGTTGCATATACTTTTGGGTGACATCAAGTCAACACGGGCAAGAAAACGTGAGGCAATCCGACAAATCAAGAATCCCGAATTTCATAAGCGCAACTATGTTCGGTTCAAAAATTCGAGGAGGGTTCGTTCCAGCCGCAACACATTTCTAGCACGATGCAGCTTGCAGATATTTATTTTGAAGAAGACTTTGCCGAAGAGAAGACTCATGGCATTGAGAGATCAGTTTAATTGAAGGAGAAGTGAAGAAGATTTTGTGCAACTGGCCTCTCCCGCGATTATTATATTGTCATTCAAAATCACGTGTTTGAAAACTGATGTTTTTCGGACTTTCTTATTTTCGAAGTCGGCAAATTCATTCGGCCTTCTTTTCGGCTCTTCATTTTTACTTTCCTTGGCTCTACGAAGTAGAAAGGAAAGTTATGTAATCGGCTGAATAAAAAATTCTGAGTTCTCTTCAGATCTTTACGTTTCAGACCCTCCTGAGTCCGAAGAATACTATTTGGGAAAATGGTCTGTGTGTATGTGTGTCTGTGAACAATTTTTAGAGAGAACCATCGTACCAAATCTATTCAAACTTAATATCTCATTCGTAGGTTACCATCGGACGCCAAAATAAGGGTTTGAACAAAATCCACCGAAAGTTAACTATAGTTATCATAGTGATCAAAACACCAAAATTTTTTTTTTTCTCAAAAGTGGCTCTAACGATTTTGATTAAATTTTTTATATTGATAGCTCCAAATGAGGCAACTGTAGCGTAAAATTCCCATTTATGGGAAAATGACGAGAGCAGCACAATAAATTACCAAAACTTTCGACGAAATCGATTTTAGCGCGGTTTTTAGAGAAAACCACCGTACCAAATCAGCAGAAACTTGATGTCTAGCCTACAGGTTACTATGGGACGCAAAAATAATGGTACGGACAAAATCCACAGAAAGTTAAGTATAGTTATCATAGTGATCAAAACACCAAATTTTTTTCTCATAAATGGCTCTAGCGATTTTGATTAAATTTTTTATATTGCTAGCTACCAGTAAGGCAATGACCCCATAAAATTCCCATCCGTGGGAAAATGACGAGAGCAGCACAATAAATTATCAAAATTTTCGACGAAAAGCGTTTTTAGCGCAGCTTTTTCCTTATAAACTCCTCTGGAATTTTTGTAGAATGTTAAAAAACATCGGTATTGTAGTCCAATCCAATACCTAAAGGGTGAGTGTTTAAAAACGCTCACGAGATACATGGGGGTTACTCCAGAAATTCCTGAATTTCAACTACCGCTGTTTCGCTTACTACCAGTTCTAATCGTTTTTACCCAATAACTCTGCAAAAGTAATTGCTATCCTTCTTCAAAAAATTTGTGTTGACAGCCTCATTAATTATCTGTGTACCAATTGCTCAATAAAGGTCCTGCAATAAGTACGAACAGTATAATAAAATCGGGAACTGTAAGCGCTGCCGCTCCCTGCAGCCGCAAAGTGTTGTTTGACCAAGTTCAAATTAACTGAATGATAAATTGATTAAATAGAATTAGCCACGTACAAAGTGAATTGACCTAGAGCTAAGGAAAGTTGTGTGTTGCAACGCACCAGATATTTCTCGAGGTTTTCGTTCGGTTTTTGCTTTTGAATACACGTTTACTGTTTGCTTTTCTACCACTGATTCTTCTTATTTTTACTGAGCGAATAATAAATTGAATTAGCAGCAAAAACCGTGAAAACCAGTGGGATTTATGTAGAGCTAAGGAAAGTTGCGTTGTGCGTCGTATCCGATTTTATTTTTCCCCCCAACCAGTAATAAGTTCGTAAAGTTTGACAATTGATTTGACAGCTTCGATGTAGCGACGAGTGAGGAAGCGAGCGCTCACTCAACGTAACAGACTTGACAGTCTACCGTCCTCAAAGTTGACATCGAGGAAGAAAAGTTGAATTTCGGTCTTGAAAAATTGAACTTTAGAGGGTGGACCAGTGAAGGTGAGAGTGGCCAATTGGAGAAAGCTGAAGGCGCCCCGGTCACATGGAAACAGAAGGAAGCAAGAGGATCGGGGTGCTCCTCTGCACTCTAAACGCCATTTCGGAGAGGGGATCGAGTCCCCCGTCGAATGGTCCCAGTACATAAGCCATCCACTCGTTTCCACATCACCCCAGACCTTCTTGAGACTTTTCTCGAGGTAAGTTTTACGTCAAATATCCTCACGAAAGTTCCCTTCATTTCGTGCATTAGCCCTTAAAATAACTGCGCAGGGAAATTGAATTGCGACAAACTCTCATTTTACCTGCAAAACAGAACGATTTCAAGAAATCTCCGATGCGTCGAACATAGTGCTTGTTAACGGTCCGAAATTCCAAAAACGACGTTACGAATTCTTTCTCCTTATTCGAAAATAACTTAACAATTACCAACCAAACTCTCTCTAAGTTGACTTTACCAAATAATTAGCATTATTTATTTACCTCCACATTCCAAATACCTAAGTGACTTTGAAGCCAGAAGAGAGAATCTCACGGGCTCATAATTACGTATGTGAGCGTTGATTAATTCGACTTCGAAACGCTAAACCGCACACAAAACTAAGCAGAACTGGGCTAGTAGTACAGCCAACTACAAGTAAACTAATTCAATACGATAATATGGAGTCTGGTTTTTAATTTTTAGTGAATTGCTCATAGAAAATGACGCCGTTGCGATCGTGTCAAAAAAGTTAGTGCCGATTTTCATCCGATGAATCGCAGATTTTAACACGTACAGGAACTGATGTTATTACTTTCGTTAGCTTTCGATTTGAATGAGCTTGATATTTCCATAAAAATAGTCCTTTTAACTTCTAAGCATAACAAAGCCCATGCTACTCCCTAAGTTAAACTCGTCGACCAGCAAAATCGACAATATTGGTTTAATATAACTCGGGCATGGCCAAAAAGTGTTGAGTGGCGGAGAAGTCTTTTTTGCCAACTTTCCTGTAACGAATCAAATGAGTTTCGTGTGTGTATGTAACTTTCCTTTACTCTACTAACTAGAAAGTTACGAAATCGGCTGACATTTTTCCGAGTTTTTGTCGAATCTTGACGTTTCAAGTGGTTTTGAGTCCGAAAAACACGATTTGAGGAAAATGCAAGCGAGTTGGTGGACGCTGTGGGAAAAGGGCGGACTTCAAACGGTTGAACCAAATCCGTACGAAGTGTTTATTTAGCCAGCAAGTCACCAAAATAAATCCGCCAGAAACTAACTGTGCCGTTTTCGAATGTCTGTATTGGATAAAAACTGGCTTTGGAAAGACAATATCAACATACAACTAACACTCGAACAGTAACGTCTTAAATCTAAACAAATTGTAGTCTTCTCAGTCCCCTGTTTATTCATCTAATGTTCTTGTTTCCAAAAACGAAATTTCGACGCGACACCATCCTTCTCAGTTTTACTCAAGTCTTTTCATAGCAACCACATCACAACTTCCGTTGCTTAGAGTCGACACAACAAACTATAGTTATCATAAGGCTTTCGGTTTATAATTCATTCTGAATAATTCTTTCGCCGTTCGGGCCGTTTTATGCCTTTAACGCGGTATATGAAATCCTATTCAGTATCTACTTGTGCCAGCCTGGTCGACAATCCAATCAGACCCCCAAATGAACAAAAAACCGCTAAAAAATTAACAAAAACGCAATTTTCACAGTTTCAACGCAACACGCCGTGCTCGGTATCGTTTTCTGGGTATTTTAAGATGCTGGGTCGAATAAAACGATTCTCAGAGGTGTACGACGGCGCCTGGACTAGAAATAGGGAAATTACAATAATAATAGTGAGCGTGTCACTCTAATCAGCCATCAGTTCGAATCGAGACATCGTCCCAGTTACTACTGGGGTGGGGACGAAAATGTACCAAAAACTAGGGGTTTTCACATTTTTCTCAAAAACGGCTCTAACGATTTTGATTAAACTTTCAAATTATCTTCTACTAATCAATACCTAACTTTTCTTCTCCATACATATCTCCATGAAAATACGGTGAACGGAGATATAGGCCCATGAAACAAAAATAGGTTTTTATGCTTTTTGGCAAAACGACTTCAACGATTTTCCCCAAACTCTCAGGATCTTCTCAAACAGTTAATACCTACGTATTGTTTTCAATAAATGTTCCTCTAAAAGTCCATTGAGCAGAGATAAAAATGAAAATGTATCGAAAATGACGTTTTTTCGAACATTTCCGTAAATGTCAGGGTAACTCATTCACCAGATGTCATAAATCCTAGTGTACTGTCTTTTAGTCACCCATACCCACATTTCGTTCTCCATAAATTTCTGTATATATATGTTGAACGGAGATATAAGCTCAGAAAAGGAGATTTGTCGAATATTAATTTATCGGTATTCCAAATTTCTCAAAAACGGCTCGAACGATTTCAATCAAACATTCGGAGTACTCTCAGCTAACTAGTCCCTACATTTTGTTCTCTATAAATGTTTCTGTAGAAATGCGTTGAACGAAGATATAGCGCCCGCATATGTAGCTAGTGTTCGAAATTACGGGGGTGGCGGAAAGTTGTGTGTTGCTACGCACCAGATATTTTTCCTTTACCTCCGCTGAAATGTTACCAGAATCTTCAAAATCTTACCTATACGATGAGTGTTTATTAACGCTTATAAGATATGTGGGAGGCACTCCAGAAATTCCGGAATTCCAACTTTCCTTGTTTCGCTTACTACCATTTCTAAAAGTTTTTACTCGCTAATTCTGTAAAAATTATTATTATCCTCTCCACATAAACTGTGTGAGTTCGAACAGCGCAATGAATTCCGTAGCAAAAGCGCTATCGCTTTCTGCCGCCGTGAGGCGGTTTTACCAAGATTAAATGAATTGAGGGAATAATGCATTGAATTAGCAGCAAAAACCACGAACACACGTGAATTGACGTAGGGCTAAGGAAAGTTGTGTGGTGGGATTTGACGTTACGCTGCTTCCTAGGAGAGTGTGAATAATAAAACAACGTGATCCCCCAGTAAATCGAAAAATTATGAAGATTACAAAAAACGTGAAATATCTGTAAGATGTGCCTGACACATACTTCTTAATGTTTTCTTTAAAAACAGTTAAGCCTGTCTTGGAGTGGGGGCACAAAAATAACCTCCAGTCCTCCGGGCTGTGGAAGATACATCCACATCGTCATCTCACACTTCAAATCGTCCTTCTTGCGCAAGCAGCCACACGAAGACGAAGTTATATGATTGCCATGATTGCGTAACGTTCATTACATTCATATTCCTTGTGAGAGAAGACCTGAGGCAACGGCTCTACCTCTCATTTCCCTTTCGTAAAAACGACGCCGAATCATCCTCCATTTACGTGAATTCGTAGGTAGGCTCTCACGAAGACTGAGACATTTATTAAATCGAGTCCGTTACGAGAAACATTAATTGAAACCGCTACCCTAAATCAAAACGTAGTGTACCGTACTGGCAATAAGATGAAATCCCCGTCTTTTCAATTACGTAGTTATTTCAAACTCCTCGGAGTAACAAAATACGCTGCAAACTATACTGAACGGTTGATTATTCTCTTCTCTTCGCGAGCCATCCCATTCGATTCAGCGTCGAAAAATACCAGTTAACCATTCGAAACATTTCCTGACTACAACGCCAGTAGGCAACTGGCACGATGTCTCGATTCGAGCTGATGCGTGGTTAGAGTGACACGATGAACGATCGGCGCATTGTTCCGCAAGTTCCTTCAATTAGTATACTCATGCTCACTATTATTACTGTAATTTCACTATTTCTAGTCTAGGCGCCGTCGTACACCTTTGAGAATCGTTTTATTCGACCCATCATCTTGAAATACCCAGAAAATGATACCGAGCACGGCGTATTTGCGATAAAACCGCCAAAATTGCGTTTTCATTAATTTTATGTACCCGTTTTTTGCCCATAACAACTACGGGGGGTCCGATCGGATTGCCGACCAGGCTGGCACAACTAGATACTGAATAGGATTTTTGTGCGAAAGAACGGATTTTTTAGTCCACGTTTCAGAGATCAAATGTCAAATATTGGGAGGGGGTTCTTGAAAAATGTTCTTCACCGAAGCCGTAGGGTTATTATTTTAATTTCATCGCAATTGGGAAAACACGAAAGCGCCACAAGTCTCAAGCTTCGTGTTGATACAAAACGCAGCAGTCGAGTTTTGAGCGATAAGTCCTGACCAAGCGCCCTAATTTTGGTTTATTATTCATTCTGAATAATAACACTATGTTTTCTGTCACGAAAATTTTTTACAACCCCCTCCCCCCCTCAAAATTTGATACTTTACGTTTCAAGACTTGGAGATTCCAAATTTGCAATGTCCGTCTGCCGTCCGCGCCGTTTTGTGCCTTTAACGTGGTCTAAAAAATTTGTTCTTTCGCACAAAAATCCGATTTGGAATCTAGTTGTGCCCGCCATCTCGGCAATCTGATCGGACGAAGCCCGTGATTGTGATGGGCATAAAACAGTTAAAAAAATTAACGAAACCCAGTACAAAGCGGGAACTACAGCGGAAGTCAACGTTTCGTCGTTTGAACTCCCTCCCTCCCGCCCGTCTCAATAAAACAACCCGCCTCGCACTGCTGCCGGGCGGGTGCCTCAACACCCCTTTCGCCTAGCAACGGGCTCACTCGCTCAAAGCGCCCCCGTTCCAATTTCCCCGACGACGGGGCAAAATCATCAGACGTTTTGTTTCCGTAGTTCCATTGTAGCCAGGACATGTTTCGTATGGTTTACTAGTATTCGATGCTGAATCGAATGGTATGGGGGAGCACTAATACTAGGTCAAACTGTTCATGAGAATAATAAACCATTGTGTAATAATTTGTAGGGTTTTTTCCAGCCAACGTTGCTCTTACTAATTGGACTAGTTTTTGTTCTATTCGCTGCCATAACATTTTATATTTATCAAAATTAACGGTAGTTCTATAGTTGTTCTCAATAGGCCCAGCTGAGTCGTGAAAATCAGAATGGCTAGACGACGAAGACAAGTTTTGATACAACTCAATGAATTTCCTAGGGCTCGCCACAGTTTAACCTGCTGCTCAACGTTTCGGTCTCTTTGCCCCTGTACGTGCACATACACTGGGATTTCATCAGAACCCAAGACTGTTGGAGCTCAAAAAACTAATCTTTGAAACACAAGCTGCTCGAAATGTTCAACCCTTACCTAAAACCGACGGACTAAAACGTGGCCACGCCACTGCACAATTTATTTCAGGTACGGTGTGGGAAGTTGTGTGATGTTTCACGTCTGATAGCTCCTATATATGACCGCCTTTAGATCTGAAAGACGGAACAATTTTTCGGTTGTCAACGTTCTACTAGAGTATTGACAAATTCTGCGAGTATAAGGTGTCGACATTACCTGTAGATTTGTAAGGAGAGCTCGGAATACAAGTCCAACGGGTCTTACGAGAAAATGGGTTGAGCCTGACCACTGGACGAGCCAGTTCCTTATAAGACATGGCGACTAAAATGCGTGGCTTTTACAACAGTAAGCGGCGATTGTTGGAAGAGCAGCCTGTCAGCTTTGACCGCCACTAAGCAAGCTTACAACCAATTCACAAAGTTAACGAAGAAGGTAATGACAAAAAACAACCTGCCTTACCACCACATGCATCACAACCTTCATGCCATTCGACCGATACGTCTGTGTCATGAGTGTTAAGGAACGGTCATTTAGACGAGCCCCATTGTTTTGACCTCCAACTCACTCAAAGTTCTCCCTGAACTCAGTCCGTCCTGGTTTTCCAGCATCTCACTTTCCTGACTTTCGCAGACACAAATTACTCCCTAAGCTCTTCCAGTCCTTGAACGCTATAAGTTGGTGTAGTTTTGCTGTTTTAAGACACAACCTGTCCCCTTTTTTCTGCGATTTAACGCTCTGCCGTATCCCCACAGGTCTGGGTTCGGTGTATGCTGATTTCGCTAGATATAACTTGTTTATGAGAGTTAAAGAACAGCCATTTTGATAAAGAAATAGACCTGTTTTGATAATTTCGTCATTGAGCTCTGATTATTAGCGGCCAGTCCTATTGTGCCATCCTGCTGTGCCACTGGGGCTTACTCAGCTTCTTCTCAGAGTCTTCTTTGACGTTTAACCTCTGAATAATTGTACCAATCGCTCCTTATCAAGTCTCCAGCACAGGGCCAAGCCAGGATATAGTAAAACGCCTCCTCGGCTATGCTACGCCACCACTTGTACCCTTAACGTACATTTTGCAGTGTATTCGCATTACTTGCCTCGAGTCCTTCCACGTTATTATCAGAAGGCTACGTTGATCCTGAAATCTTAATCTAGTCGAGCTCCAAACAGTCTGATGCTTCCTCCTGGCGTATTCTCTCGCTGTATTTTTACTTTCCTTGCTCTACGCAGTTGAAAGGAAAGTTATGTAATTGGCTGAAAAAAAAATTTTGAGTTTTCTTCAGATCTTTACGTTTCAGACCCTCTTGAGTCCGAAAAACACTATTTGGGAAAATGGTCTGTGTGTATGTGTGTCTGTCAACGGTTTTTAGAGAAAACCACCGTACCAAATCACCTCAAACTTCATATCTCGCTTGCAGATCACCATGGGACACCAAAATAAGGGTATGAACAAAATCCACCGAAATTTAACTATAGTTATCATAGTGATCAAAACACCAAATATTTTTTTTCTCAAAAACGGCTCTAACGATTTTGATTAAATTTTTTAATCAAAGCTCTTAATAAGATAATATTACTATAAAATTCCCATTCGTGGGAAAATGACGAGAGCAGCACAATAAATTATCAAAATTTTCGACGAAATGCGTTTTTAGCGCAGTTTTTTCCTTATAAAGTCCGCTGGAATGTTAGTAGAATGCTAAAAAAAATTCGTATTGTAGTCCAATCCAGTACCTAAAGGGTGGGTGTTTAAAAACGCTCATGAGATACATGGGGCTCCCTCCAGAAATTCCTGAATTTCAACTACGCCCGTTTCGCTTACTACCAGTTCTAACAGTTATTACCAAATAACTCCACAAAAGTGATTACTATCCACTTCAAAAAATTCGTGTTTACAGGCTCATTAATTATCTGTGTACCGATTGCTCAATATGGGTCCTGCAATGAGTACGAGCAGCACCATAAAATCTGGAACTGTAAGCGCTACCGCTTCCTGCTGCCGTAAAGCGTTATTTGACCAAGTTCAAATTAACTGAGTGATAAATGAATTGATTAAATTGAATTGGCCATGAACAAAGTGAATTGACGTAGAGCTAAGAAAAGTTGTGTGTTGCAATGCACCAGATATTTCAAAATGAGAAAGACGAAATAACCACTGCTGCAAAATGGGGACAAAATAGCTGAGTTGAGTGGAAGTTGTTACAAAATCGAATAAACGCTGTTGGGAGATGGAATAAACACTGTTGGAAAAAAAATTTTTTGAGTAAATCAATTCCAATGAGAGACCATGGAAGGGACGGGAATGAAGTGGGCAAAAGAGTTCTGACATGTTGGATCTCTGCTGAGCCCAAACAACACAATAAGTGACTCTCTGTTGAATATCTCTGGAAACACCTGGCTACCAAACCGTATTTTGCCAAATTTCTACATTTGAAGATTCCTTAACAACTTCAGTGTAATCGATTCATTTAGTGCTGTAAATGCGTCGCAGCACCGCAGCCTCAGACTTGCGCTTGGTTTTACCCACATAAATAATAATATTGATCAAAACGCGCTTTATTACATAATAATACCGCAATCGAGGTAAATATTCTGCGTTTATTTGTCAGTTTGGACTATCAACTACAAGCACCGATGGGGGTGAGTTAGGACACTTACATCATCAATAAATCGCAGTTCTGGGGGGGTAGTAAATTCCACTCGTGGATTTCCAGAAGTTATGGACGTTTTCATTGAGCTGCACAACGACGAGAAGAAATTTGTTACTTTAGGCTACTCAAATAGTAAGAAAGATATTGCGATCGTGAAAAAAATCTGAGTTTTCTGCGGGTCTTCACGCTTTGTGGCCAAATAAATCCGAAAATCTAATTTCGGCGCGTGGAAAAATAAAATATGCTGGAGAACGAATCAGTGGCTTTTGTTCGTGGTTTTACGAAGGTTATGGTGGAGAGAAAGGAAGGCGCAAGCAGCAATGTACCAAAAGCGAGGTTTTTGTTACGTTTTTCTTCAAAACGGCTTCTACTATTTTTATTAAACTTTCAAATTATCTTCTACTAATTAGTACTAACTTTTCTTACGTTAAAAATATATCTGCGGATCGTTTTTTTTCACTTTTTGGCAAAACTACTTCAACTAGTCAGTGCCTACATATTGTTTTCCACAAATGCTCCTCGGATGCTCCAAAATGTGTCGAAAATAATGTTTTTCAAAATGTCTTAAGTAAAAACAAAACTGAATTCGTCCAACTGGGTGAAGTGTTTTGTACCTATAAAGTCCATTTTGTTCCGCACAAACGTTCCTGTATCTGTCTGTTGATCGCAATAGGTCGAAAAATGAGATGCGTCCAACACTAAATTATCGTTTTTCCAATTTTCTCAAAAATGGTTTCGCTAAACCTGACTAATTAGTACCTACGTAGTGTTCTCCATAAAGGTTTCCAAAGAAACGCGTTGTACTTAGCGTATAGCAGATAGTTGAATTTGCGGAGGTTGAGGAAAGTCGCGCGTTGCTACGGACCAGATATTTTTCACTAAAGTCGAACTGAAACAAAAAAATTGCGGTAAACTATTTGAAAGTGAATTGCGTTTTGATGAAAAATGATTGGGAACCAGTTAATGGGCAGTAAATTGGTGACGTCACGAGGTCGTAAGGACACTCAGTGTCATAAGCCGTTCAATCGCTGGACAAACGGTGGGTAACGTAGTTTAAAAGAACTTACCGGGAACTATTCACCGCGAAGACAATGAAGAGGTCGTAAACCGTACGTTGGTATGAACAAGTATGGCACGGTAACGTCTAGGCTTTTAACGAGCCATAAAATACAGCATTCACTCGAGAAGGCTTCTAGTGAAAGGGGAGGCCTCGATTCACTCGTAACTTATTTTAATAAAAGACCGTAAGCAACCAAAATTCATTACACAATTCGAGTACCCGTAAAACGTTAAAAGTTTTCTGTAAACGATGAAGCGACTCGGGTATCCCAATTTACGATTACTTTTAGTAATTCGAAACATTTTAATAAATCTGATTTTTTTTAAATTACACATGTATCCCCGTTCCATACTACCGATTATGCACCAATACAGACCTTCCTATTTATTGAACAAAAACGACAAAAAGGGTTTTTTTTTAAGTCGTACACAAGGATCAACTAACCCTCCCTATGGGGATACTTGATCCCGATGAGTGGGTTGTATGATCCCAGAGAATCATAGGCCTACCTAAATATGGAAATTAAATTAACTGAGGCATACAATTAATAAGTTGTAATTAACTATTCGAAAGGTAGAGTAGGTACAAAACGAAAAGAACATAAAAAATTGAAAACACAGACAAAAAAGAAAATTATTCGAGCAATGGCACGGAATAAATCTCACGTGTTTTTGAGGATTTCGTCGGCTTCGGTAAGTGTCCCAAAATGTCACCCCATACATAAAATATTTCGTCTTCCCTCGCTGGCTACTTCCAAAGCCGTCCACTTTTTTCCATTGCTTTTATTGTAGCCCCGTTTGCGTGTATTTTTGTCATTTTTCCTGGGTATGACAAACCACAGTAAATTTCAGCTACAAATTCCCCTACTTCTTTTCTGATGGGCTCAAAAGCCCATATGAACAAGATACGCTCCCAGTTCACCCTCGTCACGTTTGGAGAATATTTGTCGATTGGTGAAACCAGGTTGAACATAAGGAGTCCCGACGGCATAGCCTTTTAAGTGTCATGACATTAATTTTAAATTCTCTTGTGACGGTTTTGTACCCAGCTCCATCTTTAACTGCTTGGACCGCATTTTTCAAGGCCTCCGGATCGTACGATACCCGTTTCATGTCCCCTTGCTTCGATACATACTTCCGCGGCATGTAAAAGAACGGAAGAAATACTTCGTATTGTAGGTGAAAACAAATAAAAGAATTATAGGTGGGATACTTGATTCCGGGATTAGCAGAAGGGATCAACTATCCCGAACCAGGAACTTTTTTTAAATGGTAAAAAAATATCAACAAGATTTGAAATATCAACGTTTGAATCGGAAATAACTGAATTTATACAGCGAAATAGACACAATATTTCATAAACGCAAACAAAATATTATAAAGCACACTTACCAGAAGTTTTTCTATTTGCCTTACACTAAACAAAACAAGTAGGATGCGGTGAAAAACATAAATTACCAATTATTTTTGCAACAAGCTATTGTTTCTGTATGATGTTTACACTTTGTACTAGCCATCATGGCGGCGTCCCAATGTAGCCAACCGAACAACTTTAAACACGTTTTGGCGGTAGTTTTAGATGGGGGATCATGTATCCTCGGGGATCAAGTATACCACCTCTCTTTTCAAGAGGATTAGCTGGGTTTTTTACCTCAGCCACGTGCATCTTGACATGCTCGCACCACTGGCTGCTGGTGCGAAGCACGTGGTGGGTTTTTGCTTACAATTATAGCGAACGTGATAATTCACGGGTTCTGAACGACAGTTACAAGTTCAAAACACGTTAATGGCGTTACCTGAAACATACTAGGTTCCGTGTTTTTTTCATGTATCTGCCCCTTCTTTCTGCACAAAAGCGTTACTGTGCACTGGTGCATACTGGAAAAGTACCGAAGACCGAAATATATGGTGGAACGAGTCACACAACTTTCTTCTGCCCCACGTGCATTCGAGCTACTAATTGAATCTACTTTTCTCTCCGTGTCATTGGAACTTGTAAAACAGAACATTCTACGTACAAAGTCGTAGCGCTTAAAGTTCCGGAATTAGTTGAGCTGCTGCTACTAGTTATGACGACTATTGGACTGCGGTCCTGATTTTATTATTATTATGAGCAAAGAACTCAAGTGAAATTGTTTTTCTTCGAAATATTTTATTATTTATTGCGCCGCTCTCGTCATTTTCTCACAAATAAGATGATTTTAGCCGATTTCGCTCGTACCCTTATTTTGTCGTATCAAGCTATCACATTTGAGCCAATATATTCTGCTGTTTTCCCTCAATGCTGTTCACACGCACGTTTCCAAATGGAATTTTTCGGGCCACATTATTTCCTAATGCGTAGAGAGAGACATGTTTACTGTGTCTTCACAATTTCACAACCTGCTGCACCCATTCTCAAGTTGTTGCGGCTCAAGTCATCTCGCTGTCCTTGGCGGTCAGGTTGATTAGGGGAGGCTGTTCATCTTTTCTCAAAACAAGCTCGAGTTCCAGAATCCGTTTAAATATTTGTTATCTAATAACGAACGGCTCAAAAGATCGTCAAAAACGTAGTAACAAATCCACATTTGAGCGGTAGCTGCCATTGACCCTTCGGAGCTGTAACGCGGGTTACCAATCAAACTGGTTTTAGTCTCAACCTGAGTATTACACATTTCAGAAAGAGAGAAAGCTGCCCGAGTTCGAATAAAATTGACGGAGGAAACTCGTTCGAAAAGGTAAACTCGTCTCGAAACCGTCAATTTTCAAGATTTTCGACATTGTAGGAACACCGAGGAAGAACTGTCGAGGTTCAATCACACGGCCGAAGTATTTTTTAAAGAAAGTTGACGAAACAAACCAGTCGTTAACTAATGACGGTTACATATATTGATGCTGAAGATCAAGAAGTGAAAAAATCCCAAATCCAATCGGAAAAATTACCCAACGGAGACCAGCACGATTTTAAAGTCATTCGCAAACTGAACTGAGCTCGGCCGAAAACATTTCCGTTTTGAAGAAAAAAATGTTTCTGCGTCAAATTGAAGCTTGCGGTTTCTTGTACACGATTATAGGACATACGTTCAGTAGTGTTGTCGGGATGCCAATAGACGAATAGGCGATCGGGATTCGTTTTATGGCTTTCACGTTAAATTCCATAAAGGAACAGATACCCCTTCATTCCATCCTATCTCTTCAATTCTAACAACATAATATTGTAAGTATTACGGTAGCTCCCTGTGCACTCATCGACTACACTGTTAGAGATCAAATCAACAGCATGAGCGACTTTATGTAGAAAATGTTTTGTTGTTGCAACTCACGCGACTCCTAGCAAACAAACTCAAGATTTTAACGCGTATATACTCGTCATTCGGCCAAGCTACTTTCACAAGTAGTGAGCTAGGAGGTTCAAACTGCACAAAAACTGCACGTATCATTCCTTGGGCGAATTTTGTCAACAGACAGTAGAGATGAACGTCCGGAACGTTTTGGTTTATTATTCATTCTGATATTATTATTATTCATTCCCTATGTTTTCGGTCACGAAAAATTTTTTACAGCCCCCCCCCCCCTCAAAATTTGATACTTTCCGTTTCAAGACTTGGAGATTCCAAATTTGCAATGTCCGTCCGCCGTCCGGGCCGTTTTGTGCCTTTAACGTGGTCTATAAAATTCGTTCTTTCGCCCAAAAATCCGATTTGGTATCTAGTTGTGCCCGCCATCTCGGCAATCCGATCGGACGAAGCCCGTGGTTGTAATGGGCAAAAAACGGTTAAAAAAATTAACGAAACGCAGTAGAACGCGGGAGCTACAGCGTTTCGTCGTTTGAACTCCCTCCCTACCCGCTCGTCTCATTAAAAAAGCAACCGCACTCGAGGCGAGCGAGCGCGCCTCCCGCTCGCTTGCCTCCCAACTCCCCTTTTGCCTCGGAACGGGTGCGTTCGCTTCGAGCGCCCCCATCCCAATTTCCCTGACAGGGCAAAATCATCAGACGTTTTGTTTCCGTAGTTCCATTGTAGCCAGGACATGTTTCGTATGGTTTACTAGTATTCGATGCTGAATCGAATGGGATGGGGGAGCACTAATACTAGGTCAAGCTGTTCATGAGAATAATAAACCATTGTGTAATAATTCGCAGGGTTTTTATTATTATGTCACATATTTTCCTCAGGTCCGCTTGCATTCGGCGATTTTCCTGGCTTTAACTACTAATCCATCTATGTTATTTGGCGCTTAGTTTATCTGAACTGTTTGACGTCGAACGTGGTAGCGCCTAAAGTTCCTGAATTTATTGAGTTGCTCTTATTTATGCCTCAACCATCGTAGAGCAAGCACTTTACAGTTGATTGAAGAGACATCAGGGGATGGAAATCCAGATGCGCGGCAGATGAGCCCCTGAGTAGTGGGCGGAAGGTTAGGGGACCTCTGCCGCGGCTTACTGGGGTCTTCAGGGAGGGCAGTAAGTCTCAACTGCCTTGTCCTGGGAGGAGGAGAAGCCGTAAGCGCCATCGAAAACGACCATCTTGGCCTTAATGGTTGTTTGACCCAATCATGGTACCACGGGTATGCACAGCCACAGGGTCGGACTGAGCCATCCAACTCCTGCCCAGGGCAAGGCCTGACAATGCTGGAAAATGCGCCAGACATCCCCAAATGCCGACTTGTAACTGTCAATATGATCTGTTTTTAGGATTATCGTATTTACTGTTTTGAAA
Organism: Pachypeltis micranthus; assembly: GCA_020466155.1. Classification (NCBI taxonomy): domain Eukaryota; kingdom Metazoa; phylum Arthropoda; class Insecta; order Hemiptera; family Miridae; genus Pachypeltis; species Pachypeltis micranthus. The sequence goes on from CM035769.1 coordinate 51,960,116, forward strand.
TTGTCAGGTAAAACCTGTGAGATAAGGAACTAAATAGAACGGCAGTGGATGGAATTTCGAAATCTGCTTCTAGTGGCCCCATGAATTGAACTCTACGTATTGAGATCCAACGAGAGACTGTTGAGCACATTCATCCAGGTGGCTTTCACGGCTCCCTGCGATTTCAGCTCTTCTTTCTTGTCCTCTTCACCCTCGCAAGAATCTTGTAGCGTGCCGCCATTCCCATACATCCTCTCATACTGCCCAGTAGATTGGGAGGTTCGGGAGCTGTCTTCCCTCCATGACATCAGGCTTTATTCCTGCGAAATGCTGGCCCTGGATCAGCAAGCGCCACCTCCTTCTGATTGAGCACTGCACCACCAGTAGTTATCAGAATTCAACATGAAGAATGCCTATGGTGTGAGCTGGTCGACCTCTGGCACGAGAAGTTGGATTGGAAGCACCATATGAGTAGGCAGTTTGGGCAGTTTCTACCTACTCTCAGCAGGTACTCCTTAAATGCGCTGTATCTCTGAACCCAGAGCTGGTATGAGCTACCACCGCCCATCGCCTCTTTTGGGCTGTGTCCACTCGTCTTCCACCACCAAAGGGCGTCTTGCCCTTTCTTCTTCTAGTTGCCCCCTTAATGTGTACAGCTCTTTCTGCCAGGGGATAACACCTGCCCACATCTCTGCCCCATATAATAAGTTGAAGTGTACAACGCTCATAAGCGTTGTCCGTCGCCCTCTTGTGTTTGGCCAACACACGGGAAAAGCCATTGTTACTTTGACAGCTTCATCTGCTGCTTGCAGGCTAGATACCGAACTTCTTACCTTGTTTGTAGCTTCACGGGGAGGAGAGTCTCAATTCCTCCATTCCAGGACTAGCTCTATCTTCTGCAGGGCGAGTGGCAGCCCATGCATTTCTGTTGTTGCTTCTAATTATCTTATAAGCCATCTATCATCGTATTGGATTAATTCTTATGAGAATGCCCCCATCAGTCGAGTGGAACTTTAAAGGAAAATCTAGGCAAAAATCGGGTTTCCTTGACATTTTTCATAATGGATTGCGCAGCTCTCGTCGGAGATTTGATCTTTTCACTGTTGAAGCCTAGAAATAGTAAGATTTGGTGATAGTCAACGTTTTTAGTCGATTTCCTAGCTGTGGAAAGTAAAGATGGAAGTAATGTTAAAACTGTAAGAGATTTCGCTACGTTGTTCCTCAAACAGACGGGTTAGCAGAATGCGTTATTGGGAAGGGTGTTAGTAAAAATTCATCGAAAGAACGAGCTCCCTCCACAAATTTCTAATTACTTTGGTTTGTTTGATTTTAGATGAAGTTGGCGGTGCTTTTGGGGCTCGCTCTGGTGGGACTGGCCGCTGGCGCCCCTCAACCTCAAGAGAAAGAAGGCGCTTTCTTCACGAACGAAGCGATTCGACAGGCTCAAAACACTCATCTCATTCCCAAAGGAGCGACAATACAGAAAGTGCAAGAAGGCATTGAACTGGCCGCCTACGAAAGTATACCCGGGGATCAACGGATAAATTTGTTCGAAATCCTCGGCGAACACGTTCCTCCAGAAGTGGTCAACAACCTCCAGGCACAAGTGGATCAAGTTGGCAAATCGTGAAAACTCTTGTCAAGACGAACTTGAGGGTATTTTCAACGAAGATCGAATTATCATAAGCATTTTCTCGTCTTCTTCTCCCCCCCCCTTCCATCACACCTTTCATCTCATTATTCACTACACCCTTGTGTCACCATGTCATCGTCATTTCGTTCCTCACCTCAGCACTATCAGTCATCCTCTCATCGTTTCACAGATACGCAACACCTTCATTTCTGCACTTCATACTTACTTTCACCTCATCTCATATCTCACTCTCCTTGACATGCTTTATCCACAATTGTCACTCACAATCTAGCACTCATTCGCCCATTCAGATCGTGTTTCTTCTTCATTCGTGACTTCTATTCTCATCACATTTTTTCTTTCTTCCACTTTCATTTAGAATAAGTTCATTTCGTCATACATTTTTTCGTTACTTTCAAATCACTCCATACTCAGGTCATCTTAAACTTTTATTCATCTGTTGTTCATCGCATGGTCATCTCATCATATAGTCTTCTCATTTGAAATCGTTCCATCCTCCTCCATCACTCATTCGCTTTTTGCTTGCATAGCGAACCATTGCACCTTCGCATTGTCCTATTATCTTTGTTCTCATTTGACATCGCTTCATCCTCTTTTATCGTTCATTTCTTTTCTCCTTAAATTCATCTTTGTCGCGCTTTCATTTCTCCCATTTCTTCGTTCTACATCATCCCTACTGTTGACGATCTCATATCCCACTCATTTCATTTGGTTTCGTGATCGTTAACACAAATTAGATTATTCAATTGTGAAGAAATCGCCCACCTTGGTTTTGCCGTTTTTTGGCAATACCTTAACCTTTTTTTATTTTTTGTAATAAAATTTTTTTTAAAATGAAAACGATTTTTCTACCTTCCAAGCTCCACGATGTGTATTGAAACAAGTTAAACTTCAAGGTATCGAGTTGTGAGAGAAAAGCGTACGATTTGTTGCACTCCGGAAAGGGATTTTCTAGCACACGCCGCCAATAATCAAAATAGATAGAATACGGGCGCCATACCTATATTTTTGGGGAGCTGACTACGATGCTGTTGTCCGTTTTCCCTGTACGCGCTGGGATTCCCCTTTTTCCCGTTCCAGGGATGGTAAAGTGCGGGAAACGAGTACAGGGATGGAGGGTGGACACCTATGAGGGGGAACAAGGAATGAACTGCGCGCTAAAATCGATTTGCGTCGAAAGATTTGGTAATTTATTGTGCTGCTCTCGTCATTTTTCCACAGATGGGATTGTTATCTCATCGAGAGCTTTCTATAAACAAAATTTAATTAAAACAATTTCGACGTTTGATCACTATGATGACTATAGTTAGTATTGAGTCATAAAATCCCCCCCCCCCCCGTAGATCATATGATGGTTGTCAAAAACATCAGGGTTGTGTACTACAATAAATTGCCGACATTACGAACGTTTATCAAACCTCATAAAATAATTAAGAGCAACTTCAGAAATTCTGGTATTCGAACTGTAGTAATAACTTAGCTTTAAGATAATTGTAATCAACTTAGCTTAAGTACACAACCAACAAATAATATTTTATATCAAACTATGGATATACGTTGGAAATAAACCACTGACAGAAGGTCATCCACCTGGGTTTTCCCCTGGGCCCAGGTCAACCCCTGAGAACACTGGGGGACTCCCTAGCGCACGAAGAAGGGGGTACCTCGACCAGTATAAATATCGAAAGGGCCTCTAGCCACTTCAGGCCGTCCCATTCCGACCTCCTGTCAGTGACTACTCTCAAAAAACCTCTTTTCATTTTTAAACCTAAAAAAATGGGCCAGCCTTTGGAGTTCCACGACTAGAGCCTTTCACCTTTATGTGCTGCCAGGCTGTCGTTTTAAACAGCTACTACCGATTTTGGGGATTTTTACAACCCCCCTCAAAATTTGATACTGTACGCTTCAAGACTTGGAGATTCCAAATTTGCAGTGTCCGTCCGCCGGATGAAATTGTGCCTTTAACGTGGTCTAAAAAATTCGTTCTTTCACACAAAAATCCGATTTGGTATCTAGTTGTGCGCGCCATCTCGGCAATCCGATCGGACGAAGCCCGTGGTTGTAATGGGCAAAAAATGGTTAAAAAAATTAACGAAACGCGGGAACTACAGCGGAAGTCAACGTTTCGTCGTTTGAAGTCCCTCCCTCCCGCCCGTCAAATAAAATACAACCCGTCGCTCAACTCAACTCCCCTTTCGCCTCGCAACGGGTTCGCTCGAAGCGCCCCCGTTCCTATTTCCCCTACCCGACGGGGCAAAATCATCAGACGTTTTGTTTCCGTAGTTCCATTGTAGCCAGGACATGTTTCGTATGGTTTACTAGTATTCGATGCTGAATCGAATGGGATGGGGGAGCACTAATACTAGGTCAAGCTGTTCATGAGAATAATAAACCATTTTGTAATAATTTGCAGGGTTTCTGTAACTTCGCCGGGTACTTCGTCATTAATCATTTATCCTCATATTCTTCAGATGTACGCAATTTTCCACACGCTCCTGTGGGCCTTTCGCGTCGATACTTGTTGTTGATACTCGTGTTCTATCTAATAGTTTATTCCAAGACTGACGGCACAACATGTACAGGAAGTGCGCACCCTCCACCAGCGCGAACCCTAAATATTGAAAGGCGAAATGGCGTAATAACCAGCACCGGGGCACGGCACGCCATTACACGGACACTTATTTTGCCGAATGTATGTAGAGAAATACGTCACAGGAGGAAGTTATTTTTGACGAACTATACCCCCCCCCCCCGTACAGCTTGATGATTTTATGTTTATTATATTATACATATTAAACTACTAGATAGAAACGTCTAGTCTCATGCCACTTCCCCGGATACTTTACTCACCAGAGACGATAGATAACAGGACGTTTTTTCGGCTCGAGAAAACACAGTTTGGTTATGCGCAAAATTTACTGAAAAAGAGAATGCTAACGAAATAAAGAATAACGTTGAAAGAAACCCCTGCAAATTATTACACAACGGTTTATTATTCGGATAATCAGCTTGACCTAGCATTAATGCTCCGAGACCCATCCTGTTCGATTCAGCATCGAAAAATATCATAATGAAACCCAAAAAAAGGTCGAAAAGAACTGAATCGTAATATTAAAATAAACAAAAAAAACGAAAGTATCTAGAAAAAACTGAATTTCAATATGAAAACATGCACGCTAAACACTAATATCAAAATTTAACCAAAAATCTATGAAAAAAAACAAAATGAGAATTGAACGAAAGAATCTAAAAAAATTGAATCGTATTACAACCAAAACGTCGGGGAAATTGGAACGGGGGCGCTCGAGGCGAAAGGCAAAAGGGGAGTTGAGTGGCGGCGTCGTTGGGAGGCAAGCGAGAGCGGGAGCCACTTTTTTAATGAGACGAACGGGAGGGAGTTCAAACGACGAAACGCTGTAGCTCCCGCGTTGTACTGCGTTTCGTTAATTTGTTAACCCTTTTTTGCCCAGTACAACCACGGGCTTCGTCCGATCGGATTGCCGAGATGGCGGGCACAACTAGATACCAAAGACTTAGAGATGACAATAAATATTTTCACAATCTTCGTCACCAAACGCAGCTATTTTTCTGATAAGTGCTGGAGCTTTTCGAACTAGCAACAATGACTCTCCAGTCTCGATCTCCCGTCTCCCAATATTGTTATCGCCTTTGTTTTTTAAGTCATCTACATGATTGATACGTGCTACTGGTGTAAAAACAAAGAACAACATCAGGACTTGCCATTAAACAATAATTCTGGTACAAAAATATTATTATTCTGCTATGGCATATCATATGGCGTTTGTTGAGCGCTTGAATGGGGGTGCTTGAAACTGAGGATTAAATGGACGTGAGTGAGGACTGTGTTACGTTTGACAGAATAGCGATATCCAGTTGAGTATGGGCACATAAATGCGAACAAGGGGCTCTCAATACGTGTAAACTGGTTGTGAGACACTAAGTGGAGGGAGAGGGACAGAAAGAGGGCGATAGAGTTGAGTTGTGTGTAGCGCTAGCTGAGAGCCAAAGCATTGGGTGAAGACTGTTGTTGCTGCTCTAAAGGAGCTGTCTGTTGAGAAAAGCAATCTAAAATTGAGGGGTGAGAAAAGATAGTTGGGAAAGTCCTGGACAGGGGGAAATCTGTCGTTAGTTGGAAATAACTGAGAAGTGGGACTTCCACAGGTACAAACAAAAGGGTTGAGATAGAAAGGTGTTTGGAGAAACAACGACTTTCAAAGACCCAGCTAAGTCGGCCTACTGAACAGTATTAATATAACGCTGAAGGTTCAATTAAATTTAAAAAAATAAATAATACGAGCATCTACTGTTTATTGCTCCTCCTGTCGCACCATTCACTCTCTGCAAACTCCAATTAGGGTTTTCCTAGTTCTGAGCGGCGAAATAGTGCATCATTCGTAATTGTACTGGCAAAAATAAATAACAGAAAATGCATCTCTTTCGCGAAATTAGGTACCTCCTCTCCCATTAAGAGAACTTACGTCACCTTGACTGTAACCTACTTTTATCAATCAGCATAAAATAAGATGGTCGTCTCTCAAGAGAAGGCCATACGTGAAAAGAGAGAGAGAGAGAGAGAGAGAAAAAAAAACATCTTTTATAGCGTCTGACGAAAGCGTTGAGAAACGGGTCATTGCTTCGAAAGACCTTTACATCTTCTAAGCTATTCAGCCTTTTTTTTTCTTCTCGTCTACTATGAGGACGTTAGATCACGCTTCTGCTTATCTTCTCACTTCTAAGGGGCGTTTTTTCTAACTCTGTCTGACTGTCCCATATTTGGGATAAGCACCGAGGCCTAAAGACCTATTGTGCCAGTCCAAATGCCTCACAGGACCATGCCTAGGTTCCTAAGGGATGCCAGGTATTTCCTGCAAGTCTTCTTTGATGTCCACCCTCGAAGAAGGTGTACAAAAGACCAAAAATCCGCTACCTTTCAACTCTTTGGCGGTGAGCCAGGACGTGATAGGGGGTTTCCTCATCTATACCACATCACCTGAACCGAAGGGTGTCGGCTATGCTCATAACATACACATGTCTGTTCATTTAGCAGCGTCCCGCGTCCCGCTACGTCTTATTTCGTGTGTTTGCCTCGAGATAAAGCGTCTGGTGTGTCTCACTTCCGCAGCATTAAACGCTGTTTGGTGGGTTCTCGGGCATATTCTCTCTCTTCTCATGTCCCACAGTGGGGAAGCGACCCTATAGATACAGTAGACAAACCGAGTCTGGCCAGATGGTTCGCCCTCTCATTTCCAATGTTCCATTTATGCCCTCACCAGTTTTGACGTAGTGGAGCAATTCTGTGCCTTGTCAGACGCTTGACTTTCGGTCATTATGTTGATAGTTTCATTGCTGTAGCCTTTATCATTCATTATAATGGCCCCGGCAATGATAGCATAAATCTGGTTGAAATCCCATGGGGCGTCCTATTTAATTCCCACTAGGAGGTCGAAATCGACCACTTTCGCTATTCCAAAGGCTTCCTGTTCTGGTTGCACTCAGTATTTTCTATCGAACTCGAACCCAGGCACAATCATGTCAATGACTACGTCGAGCTCCGTTTCTGAACGTTGCCAGTAAGTCTGTGCGTGAGAGCCAGCCTGGTGAGTCTGTCTGTACGCCACATTATACTTCGTAAAACACCCTTCGCCTCGAGCTACAAAGAGAAGTGGAATCGCAATAAAAATATGTAGTGCGACGCATCGCACAACGTTCCTCAGCCCTTCGTACATTCTAGCTGCTAATTCAATCCACTTTTCATTCAGTTCATAGAACAGTTGTAAAACATTTTACGTAGAAACTGGTAGAGCGGACAGTTTCAGAATTTATTTATGCTACGACTTATTTCACGACCTTCGTTGAAAAAAGCAACGTATAGGTAATTAATAGGACTGCCAACACGATTTTTTTCTAGCGGGAAGGTTAATGTTAAATATTCTGGAATTATAGCGGTAAAACGGCGCTGAAATTTAGTCAATAAAACAACGTTACTTCGAATCCCGAAATTTCTGTGTTAGCTCCTGATTATTAAACCATCATGGTGTAGGGGTTTTCTGTGGTAGTTACTATATCATATGAGCGTACAGCGTACATTGAAACGAATTATGCAAAAACTGCTATTCGTCGAAATTTAAGATTTTGATTTTTTTCGACGCTCTCGTCAATTCTCTCCAAAGATACTTTTACTTTTATTTTTCATTAATTTCTTTTCCCCTTCACGTTATCTACTTTTCGTACGAAGAATTGTCTGCTTCCTTTTGGTTTATTAGTCATTCTGAAAAGAGTATACTGAATATCCGTTCTTTCGCAAAAAAAAAAAATTAATTTGGTATCTAGCAGTGCCTACCTACTTGACAACCCGATCGGACTAAACCGTTGGTCGTCATGGGGGAAAAATGTTTTGTATAAGCAGCATTCAGCGAAATTTTGGCAGTTTCGTTGCCACTACGTTGTGTTTGGTATAGTCCCTGCGGTATTTTTCGATGCTGACTCGGATCGAACGTGTCCCAGAGGTCTAGACCGAAAACAGTGAAATCATAGTAAATATAGAGAGGCAAAGCCTACTACTTGAAGGAACTAGAGGGACAATATAGCGAAAGCTATCGTTTCTCCTTGGCCTGAGCTTATTTCCCACACTTTCCACACCATCGTCGTCTAGAAAATGTCAATTTTCGTTGTTCAAATGTAGTCAGATCATATTACGTGTCGTTCACTACCACTTTGCGATGCCGAATTGAATGGATCGTTGGTCGTTTGCTACCGTTTTTCCCTTCGAGGCCCACTCCTCCATGAGTTCCTGTAAATTAAATTTTTTTGCGGCTTAATTTGTTTTTTGTTGCCGTTACACAGTAATGTACTGAGGTAGTTTGGAGATGCTTTAGAAGAGCTGCTGACTCAGGCAAAAATTACGGCAATCGCGCCGGAGATTCGATCCACAATCCTCAACTTACGTCGACAATTAAGAATCGACTGTCTTAACCACTAGACCACGACTTTAATAGAAGTCAGTCAACACATCTCCCCCCTCGTCTTTTAACGCTGCTCCTGGAGCGGACTCTTTTAAGGAGAGAATTTATGACAGTTGAGCGAACCCCGGGAAATCCGATCTTTGATTCGAGAAACGAGAGGGCTACAAGGAAAGTCTTTTTTCTTTCGCATGCATTGTAGTGGGCGCGTCGCCCATTTTATTTCCCTTCGCGCTGGAACTTTCACAGCGTCAGCGAATCCCGGACCCGAGAACTCGTCTCATTATTTTCTCTCTTAATTTTTTAATTTTTCTCTCTGGGCCTCTTCTTTTTTCTTGGAATGAAGACGTTTCGGCCACTAGTTGGGCGCCAATGTACTGAGGTCGTTTGGAGATGCTTTGAAGAGCTGCTGACTCAGGCCAAAATTACGACAATCGCGCCGGAGATTCGATCCACAATCCTCGACTTACGTCGAGAATTATGAATCGACTGTCTTATCCACTTGACCACGATACAAATTCACATACTTACAAAAGTAAGTTGAGTGAATTCCTAACTGGTTTAGGGGCGATTCTCAAATAGAGGAGCGTATTTCCAAATAATTGCTGTGTACCCAAGTCCGGATTTACGGCACGGGCAACATGGGCACCAGCCTGGGAAGCAAATTTTCGGAGGTTTCTTTTTAAATTGAAAACATAAGCCAATAAGGTGATATTAAGGAATCACCATTTGTGATTGAATGATTCACTTTAAAGGCACCCCTGCTTCAAACTGCTCGGCAGAGTGATCATTCTCTACTATCTCAAGGGTTGAAAACTAGAAAACTATTTGCATTCAACTACAAGACAAAAGCGGCTGGATTATCTTGCAGTTTTAGCTATTGAAAAAGATTCAACTACTAGATTAGATTTTGAAGATGTAATTTCCCAGTTTGCAAACAAAGAAGCCAGACGTGTAAAGTTTCTGTAGCCTGCCAATGTAAACAAATGTATGACAGTAGAGCCTCGCCTTAAACACGAGTCTTTAAATTGTACTTTTTAATTTTCACGAATAAAACTCAAGTTTTCTGTAAATTGTAATCCGTTTCATTAAAAATACCCAGGTGCACCTAGACAATTACGTTACCTCTAATAATTAATTATAGTTATAGTTCTGGGAATTAAACGTAAATACCTAATTAAGGAAAGGTGTGTGGTTGCCCATTATGCTCGTTTTAAAAATATGCTAAGAAACAAAACCAACGCTATTCTTTTTACTATTACGAAAAAAAATTTTGAGTTTTCTTCAGATCTTTACGTTTCAGAACCGTCCGAAAAACACTATTTGGGAAAATGGTCTGTGTGTCTGTGAACGAATTTTAGAGAAAACCACAGTACCAAATCAGCTCAAACTTGATATGTCGCTCGCAGGTTACCATGGGACGCCAAAATAAGGGTATGAATAAAATCCACCGAAAGTTAACTATAGTTATCATAGTGATCAAAACACCAAATATTTTTTTTCTCAAAAACGGCTCTAACGATTTTGATTACATTTTTTATATTGGTAGCTCTTAATGAGGCAATTATACCATAGAATTCCCATTTGTGGGAAAATGACGAGAGCAGCACAATAAATTATCAAAATTTTCGACGAAACCGATTTTAGCGCGGTTTTTAGAGAAAACAACCGTACCAAATCAGCTGAAACTTGATGTCTAGCCTACAGATTACCATGAGACGCAAAAATAAGGGTATGGGCAAAATCCACCGAAAGTTAACTATAGTTATCATAGTGATCAAAACACCAAATTTTTTTTCTCAAAAACGGCTCTAACGATTTTGATTAAATTTTTTATATTGATAGGTCTCAATAAGGCAATCACACCATAAAATTCCCATCTGTGGGAAAATGACTAGAGCAGCACAATAAATTACCAAAATTTTCGACGAAAAGCGTTTTTAGCGCAGTTTTTTCCTTATAAACTCCGCTGGAATTCTTGTAGAATGTAAAAAAAATTGGTATTATAGTCCAATCCAATACCTAAAGGGTGAGTGTTTAAAAACGCTCATGAGATACATGGGGGTCACTCCAGAAATTCCTGAATTTCAACTACTGCCGTTTCGCTTACTACCCGTTCTAAACGTTTTTACCCAACAACTCTGCAAAAGTAATTACTATCCTTCTTCAAAAAATTTGTGTTTACAGCCTCATTAATTCTCTGTGTACCAATTGCTCAATAAAGGTCCTGCAATGAGTACGAGCAGCATAATAAAATCTGGAACTGTAAGCGCTACCGCTTCCTGCTGCCGCAAAGTGTTGTTTGACCAAGTTCAAATTAACTGAATGATGAATGAATTGATTAAATAGAATTAGCCATGTACAAAGTGAATTGAAGTAGAGGTAAGGAAAGTTGTGTGTTGCAACGCACCAGATATTTTCAATTAGTTTCGTTATTAGCGGTCGCCCATCTCAAGCCCATGTGCGGCAAATACGTGAATCCAAGCCTGTCTGTGCCAAATAAAAAATAATAACGTACGAATTAGAAGACGGATCTTCCAAGAGATCACAAGAAACCCCCTTAAGGCCTTCAACAATAGCAACTCGTGAGCGACAGGGGAAGCAGTTTGAGTGAGCTTCGTTGAGCCGAGTGACGTAACTTCAGTGAAAGCCATCATCGACAGGTTATCAGTTTCGAGAAAGCCGATTTTGAAATAATTCTCTTCCAGCTAGGTTCTCGCCCAGCCTCAACGAAACCGTTCTTCTTGCGGGATACTCATAATTGTGTTACACTGTTTGTAACGCAGCGTTTTTACTGCCCTTACCATTTTAATGGTTAGATAAGTTTGAAGCATTATCTGCCTTTTTGCGGCGAATCCCCCCCCCCCTCCTCCGGCGGTTATTAAGTAATCTTTCAAATTCAAATTAGTTTAATCGAGCGGGTAAAAATCATTGCGTCTTAACTCAAGGGAAAATCTATCACGAGACCAATTTCGGAACGTAACGCGTTAATCGGTTGAACAATCGTTCTCACATATGCCTAGATCTTTGTAGAAATGAAAGAAATTGTTGTGCTTAAGACCACACGACAGAAGTGCAAACTTGAAAACACATCAAGATTAATAATAAGAAATGTAAATATTACCTCTTGGCCTATACTCACACAGCCAAAATATCGTTTACAATATACAGCTGCAATTGTGTACCAATTATTCGGGTAAACTGTGCCCTGGCTGATCATAATTTGTATCGAACACAAAATAAACGAAACGATAGGTTTATGATAACTAAAATACGCGATGAATGCCGTGATACATTCGATTGAAATCATTTGCTAAATATTCTTAGCTAATGGATCCTTCTTCCTTTCCGACCGAACTTGGAGGAAACGTTGAAAGTCAAGGTTACATTCGATACAGTTATGAACGTTATTCACAGATCGTATTTTTGCACGTGTGAGTATTGTTGTGTCTGGAATGCTATTGGTATGGATGTTAAAGAAAGATGATGTGGAAGAAGTTAGCTGGATAACCTAGATGAGAAACCTTAGTTATGTTTAAATATCTTGTGCGTTGCAACACACAACTTTCCTTAGCTCTACGTCAATTCACTTTGTACATGGCTAATTCTATGTAATCAATTCATTTATCACTCAGTTAATTTGAACTTGGCCAAACAGCGCTTTACAGCAGCAGGAAGCGGTAGCGTTTACAGTTCCAGATTTTATTGTGCTGTTCGTACTCATTGCAACACCATTATTGAGCAATTGGCACACAGATGATTAATGAGGCTGTAAACACAAATTTTTTGAAGAAGGATAGTAATTAATTTTGCAGAGTTATTGGGTAAAACGTTTAGAACTGGTAGTAAGCGAAACGGCAGTAGTTGAAATTCAGGAATTTCTGGAGTGAGCCCCATGTAACTCATGAGCGTTTTTAAACACTCAATCTTTAGGTATTGAATTGGACTACAATACCAATTTATTTTAACATTCTACAAAAATTCCATCGGAGTTTATAAGAAAAAAACTGCGCTAAAAACGCTTTTCGTCGAACATTTTGATAATTTATTGTGCTGCTCTCGTCATTTTCCCACGAATGGAAATTTTATGGTATAATTGTCTTATTGAGAGCTACCAATATAAAAAATTTAATCAAAATCGTTAGAGCTGTTTTTGAGAAAAAAAATGTTTGGTGTTTCGATCACTATGATAACTATAGTTAACTTTCAGTGGATTTTGTTCATACCCTTATTTTGGCGTAATCGTTCACAGACACACACACACACACATACCATTTTCCCAAATAGTGTTTTTCGGACTCAGGGGGGTCTGAAACGTAAAGATCTGAAGAAAACTCAAAAAAAATTTTTTTTTCAGTCGATTACATAACTTTCCTTTCTACTTTGTAGAGCCAAGGAAAGTAAAAAAGTTCGTTCGTATCCCCGCTCTCGCATTTACTTAAATTACCCTTCTCCTAGGTTTCAAATTAAACGAAAGCGTAAAATATCTTGTGCGTAGCAACACACAACTTTCCGCCACCCCTTTAAGTTCGAACACCACCTACATAGGCGGGCGCTATATCTTCGTTCAACGCATTTTTACAGGAACATTTATGGAGAACAAAATGTAGGGACTAGTTAGCTGAGAGTACTCCGGAAGTTTGATCGAAATCGTTAAGAGCCGTTTTTGAGAAAATTGGAATTCCGATAAATTAACATTCGACAAATCTCCTTTTCTGAGTTAACTTGGCTTATATCTCCGTTCAACATATATATACAGAAATAATTATAGAGAACGAAATGTTGGTATGGGTAACTAAAAGACAATCCATTAAGATTTATCACATCTGGTGAAAAAGTTACCCTAGAATTTACGGAAATGTTAGAAAAAACGTTATTTTCGACACATTTTGATTTTTATCTCTGTTCAATGGACCGTCACAGGAACGTTTATTGAATAGAATATGTAAGTATTAACTATTTGATAACATCTTGTGAGTTTGGTGAAATCACTGAAGCCGTTTTGCCAAAAAGCGTAAAAAACCTATTTTTGCTTCTGGGGCCCATATCTCCGTTCACCGTATTTTCACGGAGATATGTATGGAGAAGAAAAGTTAGGTATTGATCAGTAGAAGATAATATGAAAGTTTAATCAAAATAGTTAGAGCCGTTTTCGAGAAAAATGCGGAAAACCCTAGTTTTTGGTACATTTTCGTCCCCCACCCCCCTTCCCATCGGCCGAAATCGTCCATAACCTTATTTTGGTGTCTACAAAAAATAACGAACAAAACAAAAAAGAACCAGCTCAATCGGATCAGCCGTTCTCCCGCAAATCGAACTACAGACACACACACACGCATACACACGGACCATGCGCCGAAATTAGGTTTTTTTGACTAAGTAGGCCTCAAAACGTAAAGATCTGAAGAAAACCCACTATTTTTTTTTTTGGGCCGATTACTATACTTTCCTTCCCTTTGGGTAGCGGATAGTAATAAAAAGTAGAATGTTAAATTACGTCGTATAAAAGGTAACGATTTATTTTCAGTATTCTCAGTAAGTATTTTCAATGGAAAGAATATTTTAAATAAAGTTCACTGACGCGTCTCTCTCTCATCTAACGTTCGTTCATTCGTGTCTCTTTAACTAAACCAACAATCTTGGAAATAGTTCCAGCCACTAGGCATGAGCGAGACTCCAGCTCACGATAGAAGTAAAATATCTCGGGTTGACTACTCACACGTTGAATGTGCGCTGCAGTGGCAACCTAGGCTCTGCGTGCATGCAAGTTGATGTGGTGTAAATCATGGGGCGTCGCTTCGAAAACGATAGATTAGCTCTGCAAAGGGATAATAAGATCCTGAGTTTCATACGACTCCACTATATGGTTGAAGTGCAGTTCGTGAAAAGCTCCTGCAACGGCAGAGACAGGTTTCTCTTGCGACCACAGGGGCAACGAACACTTGCCCCACTGCTGCCATAGGAGTCCTATTGAATATTTCTCCTCTCCACAAACACATTCAAAGGACCCCCTAACTGGCAGCAGACTTTTTCAGACCTGCACTAATTCTACCAGGACGAAGGCAAGCCCTCAAGGAACTGTGAAACAGTTTGAAATAGAAAAGGTAGCAGTTCTTGCTACTGGTGTGAGCAGAATAATTTTCAGCTGCCATTCGGCATCTGTTGAAATTATTCGTCTAAAGAGTACATCTTGAAGTTCTTTTTTGTTTTAACTGTCAGTTTTGTGGTGGTAGCAGAGGATTTGCAGTTATATTCACAACGTCAACATTGTTGTGTCCATGTAAGTTTTCCGTCATTAACTGTAGTTATGCGAACTGTTGGTTACTAATGAACCCAATAACTCGTATCTTTGCTTTTGCAAGCCCTACTCTGTTCGTGGCGCCCTCTTGCTGATTACTTAAGTATCATGCGATGCGATGCCTCTCATGTTCCCTTTTGGTTTATTATTCATTCTGAATAATAACCCTATGTTTTCGGTCACGAAAAATTTTTTACAACCCCCCCTCAAAATTTGATACTTTACGTTTCAAGACATGGAGATTCCAAATTTGCAATGTCCGTCCGCCGTCCCCCGGCCCCCATCCGCCAACCGCCGTCCGGGCCGTTTTGTGCCTTTAACATGGTCTAAAAAAATCGTTCTTTCGCACAAAAATCCCAATTGGTATCTAGTTGTGCCCGCCATCTCGGCAATCCAATTGGACGAAGCCCATGATTGTTATGGGCAAAAAACGGTTAAAAATATTAACGAAACGCAGTATAACACGGGAACTACAGCGGAAGTCAACATTTCGTCGTTTGTACTCCCTCCCTCCCCGCCCGTCTCATTAAAAAACCCGCTCGCTCCCAACGACGCTGCTCAACTCCCCTTTCGACTCACAACGGGTTTGAAGCGCCCCCGTTCCAATGTCCCCGACCCGACGGGGCAAAATCATCAAACGTTTTGTTTCTGTAGTTCCATTGTAGTCAGGTGATGTTTCGTATGGTTTACTAGTATTCGATGCTGAATCGAATGGGATGGGGGAGCACTAATACTAGGTCAAGCTGTTCATGAGAATAATAAACCATTGTGTAATAATTTGCAGGGTTTTTTGGTTTATTATTCATTCTGAATAATAACCCTATGTTTTCGGTCAAGAATAATTTTTTACAACCCCCCCCCCCCTCAAAATTTGATACTTTACGTTTCAAGACATGGGGATTCCAAGTCTGCAATGTCCGTCCGCCGTCCCCTGTCCACCATCCCCCATCCACGTTTTGTGCCTTTAACGTGGTCTAAAACATTCTTTCTTTCGCACAAAAATCCCATTTGGTATCTAGTTGTGCCCGCCATCTCGGCAAACTGATCGGACGAAGCCCATGGTTGTTATGGGCAAAAAATGGTTAAAAAAATTAACGAAACACAGTATAATCGCAAATAAGCCGTGTTTCGTATCGTTTTCATGGCCCACTCGACTCACAGTGCAGTTTGGACTCGTAACGTCCTGCCGATTGCCGTGTGAGAGTTCACTGATAGCCCTCGCCCCACCCCTCCATCGCATCAGACGCTTACGGGCGCCAGGCGCCTAGGGAATATTTTTAATTTCCGTAGTTCCATTGTAGTCAGGTCATGTTTCGTATGGTTTACTAGTATTCGATGCTGAATCGAATGGGATGGGGGAGCAGTAATACTAGGCCAAGCTGTTCATGAGAATAATAAACCATTGTGTAATAATTTGCAGGGTTTCTAATCTTTCTCCAGTACATATAAATTTTACGCAATATATTAAATATTTTCTCTGAAGTGGTCACTTCGTGTCATCGCTGCATTTCCCTTGTGACTGTGGTTGAACCCCATATGGGTCGAACTAATGTCAAATCAATGAGATGTTTTGTTGAAAGTGTTAACACTGAACGATAGATAACCAAGGAGAGGGTTGAGTTACAAGACTTTCAAACTCGATTGATGAGTTAATTTACATGGTTTGCCCATGTTAGTCGCCAGTTCAGGCGGAGGCCCAGATATCGAGCCGTGCGCTCTGTTGGAATAGTTGTCATTAAATGTAAATGTACGTATCACTAATGTTTTGATATTCAAGAGGGAAGAGAACTGTTTTGGACTTACATGCATTGGTCGTGATGCTCCACATGTCACTCTAGTCTATTATTTCGTTGAAGTGCTCCTTATGTTGCCAGACTGTACTTTAGTCTTCTATTTGCAACTGAGCGATATTGCCAGCAATGAGTGCTGTTGTAACTGAATTTGGAAGTAGAAGATTGTGAATGTATATTGTGTAGAGCAGAGATCCTATTACACTTCCCTGAGGAACTCCTGCTAGTGCTGGTATTGTAGGCTACTACTACTAGTACTAAATAACAATATTTCGTTTTGCACAAATTTTTGTATTGTAATTTATTGAACAGAAGTGTAGTTGCCAGTGATATCAGACAGCAAGGCTAGAAAAATAGCCAAGTTTACAATATTTGGATAAATTACGTCGCATCACACTAAATATATCGAGATTGCCGTCCATTTTTGAGGAAACGTAAAAATGCGTTGGAATGGTTGACAATGGATTGAGTGAGGATATTTCTGGGTGATACCAAACGCTTGAGGGGTAAGTACTGTTATGAAGTCAGGAAGAAAGAGGGAATACGCGAATTTTTAATCCTCCAAAATTCTATATTCTATATTTTCGAGGAAATCCATCTCAAAACTAGCAAACTATCTCTCAGACTATAGTTGCAATACAACTACAATGCAATGTCCTTGATTGATGTAGTATCCACAACAGTACTCCATTCTGCATGCGACGGACTTCCAGAACGTACTCTTACCCGAAAACAATACCCAAATCGGTGGAGTTCGTTCTGGGGGTCATGAAATAAACTATCCGTGGACTTGTGTTCAGGAGTTCTGTAGTTAAACGAATGACCAAACGGAACGCAACCATTATAAATCGGACGCCTCTCTCGTGAATGAAAAGCAGAAAAGAAGAAGAAGAAGATTTGCCATATAAACTATAACCTCCTTCTCAATGTGCTTTCGATCAGGAAAACAAAAACAAACCACGCCGACTTGATTCCTTTCCGTCGGCAGTTATTGATTTTGGTGTATTTATTAGTAGTAAATTTAATTTATTAACCAATCTAGCTACCGAAAAGATAAAAAATGTTTTACAAGAAGTTGTATAATTGTGTATTGTCTCAAGTACTTTCTCCATGTGGTAACATCCTAGTTTGCGGCAATATTTATGGGGACATCGCGGCGTACGAGTAAGTTAACTCTTTCTGTCCATATTTTTTAGATGTGATACCTCTAATTTCTGTTCATTTTTTCTTTTAGACCAATCTGGTTTCTTGCGTAATAATGGTTTCTCGTTCAAGTGCTTCGTCTAAAAACGTGGTCACTTTCACTTCAATTTCTCTTTTTACTCTAACGTTCGAAAAAAGTATTTTACTTTCGTTAAAATCGAAGCCCTTTGGCAATACGCAAAATATTATAAGAGATATCATACGTGTTGCACTTAGCGAAGGCCAAACATTCTTTTGTGTCTTGTTGAACAACTGGAAGTTGTCCTCTTGGCTGCTTTGAATATACCCATAACTCTTCAATTGGGTGCTTTGGTGTTCACTAGTTCACCTATCGTGGAACCCTTTTTATGGATACAACTTTTAAATTTGTGAAACGCTGATGAACGTCATTTTTCTTTTAACCTTCCTGTGCACGATTGGTGAGAAGCACGACTTTTCTATACTAAAACGCATACGTGGAAAACAATTGAGATGAGAATTTATTCTCGAAGTCCTTTTTAAAATATACAAAATTACCTAACTCGCTCCGGCCAATATTACGTGTTTGATTTCAATACTCTCAACTTTATTGACTTGTGACCTTTTGCGGCCGATGAATCATACGTAACTACTTGGACGTCACTTCAAGCGATGCATGGGGCGACCTATTGACTAATGTACGTGCTCGTTTGGAGTTTAACATAAATGAATGAAGTATGGTGTTCCTCGCTACCAAATAAAAGGAAGCTTTATGTTAAGGCAAGAGTTCATAAATAATTGTATTCGGTAACGCCGAACTTTGCCGTTAGTTTTAGCGCTTTCGTTTTATTCTCCGTTCAAATTTCATTGTGGTTCTGTCTGTTATCAGTTGTATGGCACATGGAAAACTATAAAAATACGAAATCGATGCGGCCGTGGGGCTGTGTATGTTATAGATGATCTACTTCATCATCAGTCTGAGTGATGTCATTAGTACACGTAAAATTCACGATTTTCATTGTAGTCAGTTTCATGCTGAGTGGATTCCAGATGGCCCACCCTGATTACATATGGGTGTGAATCAACCTTCCTCTAGGAATATAAAAGTGGCGTTCGCACCACATCTTGATCAACTTTAGAGACTTGGAAATACCAGGTCGGGGCATGAAGGGAAACTTACGTTTTCATCCTCGTTATCGTTCACGTCAAACGTCATTAGAACAATATAGTTCAGCAAGCTAAGGCACTAGGTAATATACATAAGGCAATGGAAATTCAGGTCAATTTATCATTGCTTGCTTCAGCTATAGTCAGCTTAAAGTTGTAATGCGACTGTTAGGTGCAGAAGAAAGGAAGAGAGATGAACACTTGAATTGATTGATGAATGAGATTGAGGGCTGTACTGATTTCATTTAGCACAATAGAGTTCCGATTGAGCAGCCAGTAGAACTGGTTCACATGACACAGTGGTCTCTAGATATGTGTATTGGTGTTAGGACGATAGTGGAGAGCTACTGATTGTGGACTCCCTTGGTTTAGAGGGGGGATGCAAGTAGAAATGCCTATGGATAGGAGCTAAGGGACTGGTTGGGAGTGAACATTGCCGAATCTCCAAACGGAAAAACTTGTTCGACTTTCCATTAGAGCCAAGGGAAACAAACTAATTCAGCCAGAGCTGAGCCGAACAGCGACTAAACTGTCAATGTGATACTTTTGCTTTTTAGAATCATGCTGCCTCATAATACATGCTTCAAATAAGCTCACGAATGAGAAATCTGCATACTTGGCATTTGTTTTTTTAGACGCATTGTACTGCTCAGTACTGTGCCTTCTTTACCTCAACTGGAATTTTAACAACGCTTTGCTATTCATTTCAGTCTCGGCATGATATTTAATGGCACCGACAAGGTTCCTAATCGTAAGCCAGAATGCTTGTTCCGGTCACCCAACGGAGAACAAGTGTGTAGTATGGCATCATCGCCGGACTTCTTAATTGCTGGCACAGTGGGCTCAATTTTTGGTTGGGATTGGGATTCAATCAAGAAGTTTGAACCAGAGTTGGCGTGGACCATTGAGTTGCCACATTCCAGGTAAGGATTCCTGTTTCAATATCATTGATGTGCTTTCATCGTCGATTCATTCCGTTTATTCGTTATTTTATTGTAAAGACCGATGGTTTAGCATAAAATCACCATTTAACGACTTCAGCCTACGAGTTTTTATGTAAACGTTCATTTAAAAAGTCTCGAGTAACCAGCTTGTAGAAACGTACTGTTATAATCTCATGTTTGTTATACGATACAAGTTGTATACTTAGTTTCCAAATTTACTTTTCTCATTTTACGTAGGATGTAATTGGAATAAAGCCTATAATTCTACGGCTTTCTTATTACACGTACTATTTTAGAGCTCTCATTAACACGATGTTTCAATGGTTGAACGACATTCTCGCTGTTCTTTCCAGAGACCGCCTACAAAAAACTGATGTCAACACATTACTGTTCTCTGAGAATGAAATTCGGAACGAATTATTCGCAGGCTGCGGAGATAATTTAATATATGCCTTCAATCTAGAGGATGGTAAAATTATTCGAACGTTTGAAGGGCACACAGACTACCTTCACAGCTTATCTAACGAGTAAGTACCCAAGTTAATGTGTACGGTGGATTTCAAATTTATGGTTAAACTGCAGTACCCTCAGAATGGCTTGGACTTACCTGGAACGTTGGCGTCCAGCTCTTACACCTCGTTGTCTCGAAGTGTGAATTATGAAGCGCGTATAAGGGCCGTATTCACCAACTGCATTGATCTCGTTTAGAGTCGATTAACAGCACCTAACCCGCTCCCGCCACTAAAACGGTATTCACCAGACTGGGTTAAGCTCTACCCTGATCAAGCGCTAACCCCAAAAAATCATGCGTTTTGGCCCGGTTACCTCTTATCTTTCTTTATCATGTTCTGATATTTGTCCGCCATTACCTCGCACTGCCGAGTATTCGCTTCTATTATTGTGAATAATTTACGTATATTTTGGAATAATGATAATAAACAAAGATACTGTTTACGCATGCGGTGGCAGCAACTGGACAACTGAAGGACGATAATTCGGTTACAACGGAAAATTGACGGAGTGTGTTCAAATGTAGTTCAACGGTCAGTTGAGCGATTGAATTCGTATTTTGAAGAATACTAGTGCTAGACAGTTGCCAGTGATTAAAGCTGTAACTAGCACCAGTATCAGTGACGCTCTTCAATGTTCCGAAGGGCGAACCGAAGAACCAGGCAAATGTACTCGTGGCCAGTTTGGGAATTAGGGCTGTATTCACCAACTGCGTTGATCCCGTTTAGGGTCGATTAACAGCACCTAACCCGCTCCCGCCACAAAAATGGTCTTCACCAGATTGGGTTAAGCTCTAGCCCTGATCAAACCTTAACCCCAAATAGTTGGGTGGTTAGGTCCGGTTAGCTCTTATCTTTCTTTATCATATTCTGATATTTGTTCGCCATTACTGTGCTCCATCGAATACTCGCTTCTATTATTGTGAATAATTTACGTATATTTTGGAATAATAATAATAAACAAAGAAGCTCTTTACAAGTGCTCAGTTATTTCAGTTGCTATTCCACTACGATGATAATCTAATATGTTGGGTATGTCATCTCACGCGGCGCCTCAAATGGCTATGAGCAGGATCCGACGACTTCTAGAAGTATGAATTTAAATTCTGTTGCGAACAAAAGTATTACGATCGTCGAAAACAAGTTGTTGTTTGCGTAAAATACGTGCGGAGCAGTTTCTGAAAAAAACCAGTCGTCATATTGCCGTGTTAGAAAACACAAACGGCTTACCTGGGTGGATTTAGTAGCAGATAAGTAGGAAATGTTGAATAATACCACGCTTTTACACCAACATTAGTATATTAAAAACGACGATTCTCCCTTCTTTGTTAAAATTCCTTGCTTGCAAAAGTTGTAACCTCATAATTTGGGTTTTTATTATTTCTTGCTTAGTTCTCATTTTCTTGTAGCGCTTCCGATTTTTCCTACATGCACAAAGCACTTTCCCGGACTAATTTGGCTTTGTACTGCAGCTCTTGCAGTTGTAGTACGCGTATTTTCACTTTAAGCTCCTCACAAAATTCAGCTTCGGCAGAGGTTAATGCGGCCACTTTGCTGTAAGACAATAATTAGAAACAATAATTTGGTCAAATCCAGATTATTGAGCATTGGGCATCTACGGGATACACGGTTTCGTGGCCGTTTACATGACACTTGTTTACGGGACAAGATGTTGAACAGACGTCCAATTTCTTTACTTTACTGAAACCTCATGAGTCCACTGCCTTCTCGATATGGCTTAATCTCAGCGTAATCACGTCTATGCTAACCGCATACCACAGTGATCTTAGCTATCGTGGTGGGCGCGAAAATGGCTAGCCATGATCTACTTATCTAGCCCTGATCAGTTGGATCACGATCAACGGCGTTTTGGTGAACGCAGCCCTAAGAGAAGCGATGCAGGCACGAGATTCGAACTTCCAAAAAATGACTATCAACACTTCCACAATTTAACAAGAAAAAAAATGTTTCAATATGTATGAACCCATCAGCGACAGGAGGGTCTCCAGAATTTATCAGCCCGCAATCTGCAGCTTTGTCACCTCTTTCCAGAGTCTTGTTTCCTGTGCAATCTCACTCAATTCAGCTCGTGCTGCTTTAATTACTTTCCATCAAAGTGACCAATGTGGCTCTTACAGCGTTTTACACCACAGTCACTCTATTCAGGGCGATTCAAAAGGAATTCCCCATCTTTGGAAAGAGAACTTGGCCATGAAAATGTTACAATTGTTTGAGATATCGCACTAAGTGAGCCGGGAAGTAAGTAGTAATTGGAACAAGGAGTTTTATTTCGTAAATTACGTTCAGAGACGTTTTTCCACTACAAACAGGAGACGAGACTGCTCAATTACGACTGATGACACCAGTGTTCTGAGCGAACCGGGGCATTTGAGGTGCCTAGTCAGTACAGATGCCCTGGAAGCCATTGTCAGAAGAGTTCGGTTCGTTCCAGTACAACACTCGGCCCTTCATGAACCACCCATCCTCACGTACTCGTGAATGCTGCAATTTCCTGCCACGTACTGCAGGCAGAGCGCTATTGTCAACCTAACATTACAGAACCTAATTTTGAGCAGAGAGAGAGAGAAAGAAAATTTATTGAAGTTCCGAAAAGATGCCCATGTTTGTGGTGGAAGTATTGAATTATCAAATATAAAGTTGATCGAAAAATAAACCTACAGTTCACAATATTGTCTCTGGTGTACACATCTATGGACGCAGCTGCGTGGAGTTTGAAGAATCGGTTCATCTCTTGCCAAAAAACGATTCTATCAGTAAGGGTTGGAGCTTTCCTCCTCCTGAGAGGACACCTGCCCTCGGGTGTTCCAGAAGGAGTAGTTCCGTGTGAAGATGCTATGACTACAGTTGCATTCTTTGAAACAAATGTAGCTCATGGGATGGAAGAGCGTGTGATGCCTGTGTTGACAATACCCGCACGTGTATGTAGAGTGGCAGCTTTTGAAAATGTGTCAAACACAGTCACACGCGAGTTTGAGGGCGTGTTGGGGCTGGTCCGTCTGGCAGTTCGTACACAGATTGTGATTTTCCATGCAGGTTCTTCGAGCATCCAGGCTGGATTTGAGGAAACGTGGACATATTTTTACTCCATGATATTTGCCACAGATAGAGCAGGGGTGTGGATCTGCTGTCATCACCAGACTTCTTCAAAATCCACGGGACTTTCCCTAACTCGTTGTTTGAGAGGTCGTTCAGGGACACACACGCGGAAAGATGTTGAAGACGGTTTTGGAACTGAGGCTTGATAACGTTCTGCACGTCTCTAAGTAGCAAAGTTGAATTATCAGAAGAGGATGTTCAAGAGGGTATTTTCCTGATTACGCCAACTAATCCTGTCCATTAGGATATCGTTGAGGTGGGACTGAGTGGCCGGCATCAGGCCCTAATGAAGTGAAGCAACCGTGAAAGTTTGACCACTTGTTGGGCGCCGATGTCATAATTGAATAGCAATATCGCCCGAAGTTATTCAGGGAGTGGGTACGATGTCCACCTAGTAGCTTTGAGAAGAGTTTAGTTATGGTTCACCAGTGAAGTGGTGACGTGCCAACTACAGTGTTGTGAAAGAAAAGTAGCTGTTATCTCCCCCGTCATGTTATCCCTCCTCTTTGACTCAGCACTACATGAGGTCTGTCTGGGAAGTTCGGATAAACCTGAGATAAAAATGTTATTTTACAATTAATTCGATTTTGTCCCCTTCAAAATACTGTCCTTGTGACACAATACACTTTTCCCATCGCCGTTTCCACTGTTTGAAGGCTCCTTGAAAGTACTCGGGTTGAAGGCTTCTCAGCTGTTTTTTTCGTTGCTGCTTTAATAGCCTCAACGTCCCCCAAATGCCGCCCTCGAAGCAGTAATTTTGTTTTTCGGAATAAACAGAAATCACATGGTGCCAAATCCGATGAATAAGGGGGCTGTTCAGTCTGTGTAATCGAACTGGCAGCTAAAAACTCGCTCACAATCAAAGAAGTGTGAGCTTTGTTACCTGAGCTTTGAGACGTCTGAGCACTTCGACGCGGAATTTTCCAGTTACAAAGATATAAATTCTCCAGGTTGTCAACACAGCTCTGACAACTAGCGATTCAGTGTGGGGATGTCAAGTAAGAATGTCCTCCTTGTTGCTGTTATTCGGTCATTATCTATTGAATGTGAGAGATCAATTGACACCATTGCTTCCTTTACTTTTGGAATTGAAACTATCGATGCACTTAAAGCTCAGTACTCAGATTCAAAGAGCCTCTGAGGACGATATCTTATTTAGTTTACACACAAATTCATTCATTCATTTTCAGCGGCTGGCAAATGGCCTCAGCTAGTGAAGACGGAACAGTGCAGTTATGGGACATGAGAAAATCGACTGTCACATCCAAAATAGAACCGTTTAAAGAACAAAAATTGTCTCGAAATCACTTTGGCAAATGGATAGGCGATGTTTCTATTACCAACAACTGGCTGGTGAGTGGTTGACGTTTTGTAAATTTGACGAAACTAGGTCGTGGCGGTTGATACCTTTATAAACTGGTTGCATGTGGCGGCGCATTGTGTCGTAATTGGACGCCTAATTTTGTCCAGTTGTGCTGAGTGCCTCTGGAACCACTGCTTCACAGCCTGTTTCATCAGTTATTCTTGAATCCTCATTGGTTAGCAGTACTCTGAATAAATATGATTATTTCAGGTTTGCGGCGGTGGCCCTAGATGTAGCCTTTGGCATATGAGAACGATGGGACTAATGACTGCTTTCAATGAATTACAAGACTTTGAAATTTACGTAGCCAAACTTCAAGGAGATTCCGTACTTTGCGGCGGTGCTTACAGTTTGTTTTATCAAGCGTCATTCACGGGACAAGTAACTTCCAAGATGACTACTTCTAATATTACCCTTTTTACCGCGCTATATTCTGACGCCCCAAGAAGCGTAAGTCAATTTATTTATTTTCATTCAGTCTCATTAATTTTTGTACTCATTAAGGGCAGGTTTCACCAAAATGTTCAATGAACTTTCAGTAATTGAACTGGCGATGTCAGTTGTTACACATTGATGTTTCGCTGTAGTTCATTTTAAGCCAATGGTCTTTACTCTTCAAGTTTCATCGAGGCAAGAGCAGTGTACAAGGGTGCGGAAGTGGACTGTGCACATTATAAGGAATGGGGCTCACCCACAGCTAAGCTAGGGGAGGAGAGCATCACAGTGGTCTCTAGGTGAGGCTGCCCTTAAGGGAGGAAGGTGGGTCTGTTCATCGCTACTGTGGCTACTGGTGGCAAACGTCCTGTAGGAAGCACTGCAGCTTGAAGGCAAAGAACTGGTTGCATCTCGCTGTGGTAGCCAGAGGCGCTATCACAACAGATGCAGGTAGCAGGGAATATCATCCACAAGTGGTGTGACGAGGAATGGCCATATCAATCCAGCCAAGACTACCACAATCTCGTTCACTAAACCAAGAAACCTGCCAAGGTAAGCTGATCTATATATTCTCGCCATAAGACCATCTCGGCCTACGTCTTCAGATCCAGGCTGACATGGGAATTATTTCAGGCGCTCAAAGAGCTCAGCGTCCATAATAGACTTCCCCTTATTTGGATACCAGCTCATAGATTGCACGAGGACTACGAAAAGGGGTACTGAATCCTTATCCATCAGGCCTAAGCCTCACATCGGAGTAACGTAAAGTAATCTAAAGGGAGACACGGGGAAAACGCGCCCATTGGCCTGGTCAGCCACGTCTAAGACAGGCGAACAAGCTCATTGGGCCTTCCTGTTTACATTCACAAGACAGGAAACAAGAGGCCTTTCTTGGTGGGCAACTGCACACTTGGATGCCGCCTCAAGATGTGCAAATCAGAGGCAGTTGAACGCAAAGTGTGCAGCGAGGAGAATGAACCAACAGAGCAGATCCAACGCGGGTGTTGTGTTCTAACAGCCAGGCGCGTCTAACTCTTTTCTCAGGGGTTCATTGAATATCGAATCATAAGGAAGTCTGCAGTGAGAAGACCTACTCAGTTTCTTACGTCTGTCTTCTATTAGGTAAGGAGCATCGTCACAACAGGCTCAACATATAGCCGCAGTGACAAAGGGACCTAGTCTTTTGAAAGACACCTCTCATTGTTAGCATGCTAAGTAATCTTGTAAGGATCTGTAAATTATTTTCGAAAAGTCTCCATGCTTTCGGCCTTTATGTTAATCTAATTTTGACGGATCTTCAAAAAGTTCTCCTCTCGACTCACCATGGCGTTTACAAATTGTGAATTAACACAATATCTTCAAAACGGTTCAAGCTATTGACGCATCGTACGCATTTTGTGATATTTTCCAAATCGTATTTGAAGTATTTCCCAATAATTGATTGTGCTGGTTAATGAACGTAGCCAAGCGAGTTAGAAGAACATTTTCGTGCCAACTTTGAACTCCCGTGCTCACTCATATTGACAGTCATTGGAGTTTATTATTGAGGAAATGGAATGAAACAAATTGTGGAAAAGAGATTATTCAGAGCAGGGTGTTAGACTTGTCTGCAAGAGAGCGGGGGGTGAAGTTTAGTACGGGCGAAGAAAAGTTGACAAATGAGATGATTGAAGGAAAGGACTGTATTGTCACACTTAAGAACTATAGAGGTAGAGTGCTGTGTAAAGGTAGGGATGGACGAGAGCAGAGCATCAGCGGAGGCCACCGACAAGGTGATGTCGACCACTCATTCAATGGAGAAAGAATGCAACCGTTTTCCTAAAGAGTGGAGTATGTCTCCCGCTGGCGTACTTGGGGGGGGGGGGGGGGCGTGACGCCCGATGCGACGTGGGTTTGTAAGCAGCGCTACCAATATAACAAGTTAGTATCTGTGTAGCCAGTGTTATGGAACATTTCGAATTTTCTCGTACCAGGGGCAACAAGAAGAAGAAGAATTTATCGGGCGTGAATCGACAATAATCTTTGAAATTCACCCCATTGTCGAGCAATTAGAATATTATAAGCTCCTTTTTCCCCTACGCTCGGAACATTTCATCCGTGTGCTTCCATCGGAGGAGTTCAGCAGGTGTATTATATCTTCTTCACTTACAAGAACGGTCCATGATGGCCATCAAACACATTTTTTCGCGTGGGAAGACGTTGTTGATAGAAAGAGAGCTCAAGAGACATTGGTTGTTCCACCACATGAGGTTGGCTTTCAAGACCCTCACAGGAAAACATAATCACGCTGCATGAAACATCACCCTGCTGACATGGCGGAAAACCCCCGTCAATAGGAAAACAATGCTTAACTGAGTGAGAGCTCAGGGTTGAATCTAACTACGTGAGTAAGAGAGTCGGAATACCTAAGGGCAGGCAGCAAGTAAGAACTGAGCTTGAGAAGAACCCCACTGGTGAATTCGTAAGGACCTTGTCTACTCGGATCATGAATTGAGCCGGCAGGGCTTGAATAGTCACAGAGCCACAATTGACAGTAAAGAAGAAAGCTGGTCGAGACCACAAAGCCAAATAAACTGGCTCTCCGATTCGATTTGAGCAGAGCCATACAAAAGTACACTGCAGTTAAAATGAAGCAAGAGCCCTGAGAATATTAAGAACGGGTTTTTGAGAAAAACAGGACACGTTTTTTTTGAGGATCACTTTTGTCGATTTTAAGATTTTGTGTATGGAAGTGTGCCAGGAGTTGGGAGTGATCATCCAGCCATTCTTATCTTAGCTATGAATTCGGAAGAAGTGGAAGGAATGAGGAAAATTGATCGACTCGTCCTAATTTGACTGGCTGGGGCCAATGCTGCGCAAAAGCAATAGCTGAAGTAGTGAAGTGGCCCTGGATGCCGCCGCAAATACAGATCAGCTGAAGCCCTAGATGTAGAGGCGATCAGAAAGGAGGAATGATCAGAATTGGCGAAGCTTTCCCGGGGGGTTACAACAGTTGTAATTTCGAGCGGGGTTCATTCTTTTGACTGGAGGTCGATATCTTGTGCTGCACCTTTCCTAATCAAATTATCAATATTTGAGTGTGTATACGTTAAACAGCGTGAGTACTCCCAGTACCCTTGTACCACGAAGTTCTACAGTCAGCCTCCTCCAAGGAGACCCAAGATTCAGTAACCAGGTTGCTGATTAGTGGGTACCTTGAAGAAAATCGTTAATGAACACTAGCACTACCTACTATTACGTAGTCAATTAAGATATTTATATCGTCGCTCTTTCAATTTCAGGTTCTAACTCTGGCGGGTTCGAGCAACAACATAGACGTCTGCACAAACTTCACATACCGTCATCAAGTTCTTAATTTTTACTCTTAGAAAGCGTTGAATATCATTTTATGTGACTATTCATTTATTGTAAATATCCACAATTGTCGGCTCCAATTGTGTTAGTGCGTACCCCGTCTCCGGTAAGATGAAGTGCAACCTCGGGATTATTATGGCGAACGATTTACGTTATTTATTCCCTCCTCTTCTTTTGTGCACGTACTTTGTTCTCTTACGTCGACCTAGGTTTTGCATGAAATATTGACTGTTATATGTACCCGTCGATCAAAAATAAATAAAACCCTTTTAATCGAGGTATAAGTTCATTAATTTGGTGGCGATGTTCTTTTATATTGCAAACTGGTGCCCCGAAGCGCAGAGTTTAAATAAATTGAAAGTCCCCTCCAGATTCTCGTCTCCCATGATTGGCTTTCCAGTCGCAGCTTCTACCCTCCCCCACACATCACTTAATTTTTTCCTATTTTGATGATTACCTCGTTTAGGATCCCATATCACGGGCTCAGGCTGATGAGCCCTTGAATATCCGGCTGAAGCTGTTGAGACCAACAATTGGGTTCACCCGAACTGAAGAAATGAATAACTAAACGGAATAATCCATCAAGTACTGGAGCAAATTGTTTCAGCAGATGAAGTAAGAATGCACGAGAAGCTGGATGTTGTTACTCGTTTGATGAACGAAATGCTTTTGTGGCATGGTTGGAGTGAGGCCAGAAGGGACATGGAAGACCGAGGAACCACAACACTCCGGGAGATTCCTTACTGTCTTAACACAGTGATTTTGCCCTGTGGCGACTTCAAACACAACTCATCTGGTGAAGGATATGGAAAGAAATAAGCCAGTAACCGAATTACGGTGAAACAAGCGGATTTGTACTAGGTCATTAGATCCCACCTTGTCATTGGATAGTTCTTGTAGCAATGTCGTTCTTTGGAGGGTCAATGTTCGACTCTTGGCAGGGACAGTTCCTAAAGGCTTTCTTAGCTACCAGTTTTATAAGTTGTATGGATTCTAGTTGTATAAATGTCATGAGTTTTAATATTACTCCATTGTTAGAGGCGCTTGTTTCCTTAACTACATACCTAACTTTGATTCTCACTAGTCAATTTCAATGTGTGAAGTTCTTTACTCGATTAAAGCCTTAAGTTGAGAAGGTTTATTCACAATTTATGTTATTTACAATTTTCTTTAATCGAATAAAGAAAACGAATAAGTTCTACGGGCCAGAACGCTTCTCTACAGAGAGCAAAGCAAAGGCTCCTTACTTGGTAATCTTCTTGCCAGCATCAAATAACAAAATGGCTTCTGGTTAAAAGCTAGGGGTTTACAAAACATTTCTCAGCGACAGTAACCAATCGTTTAATCAGTTTGTTGGCTTTAACCAGAACCCGTCCCCTGGTCTGATTGTCCAGCACCTTGGAACGTCGATAGAACTAGCCCGGAGAGAGGAGGAAGAACAATTTCGGACGTTAGAACAGACGTAGCGGTGCTGAAACCAAGCGTGAAAGTTAAGTAAGCTGAAATAGATATGTGGCGTCCGTCAATTAACAAGCTACTTAGCTTCACTTGCGTTATTAAGTTCAATTCGGCACTTGTTTTACTGTTACCGGATTATGTCAGCTGTTTGAAATTGTAACCCCTCTTGGTCTCGCCAGCCAGTCAGTTAGTTAAAAGTATTATATTAATGTTCATTCCGACACTTCAGATATGTAAATCTGACACTCTGGCATTCTTTCAGTTCATTTTAAACAAGTTAAGCACAAATGTGTAACTGCCAACAAAGCCATTTGTTGGTAGCACAGCCGTTCACAGTTCTAATTCGTTATCAATTTAGAACAAGCCTCATGTGGCATTCAAATCCTTGTCGGGCAACACCCGACTGCCAATTTTCTAGTGGAGTACGTTTCTGGCCGCAGACACGACAGAATCGCTCATCTCGACTCCCTTTTGGTTAAAGTTAGTAGTAAGTCGTACGACAATGGAATAGTTCCGTTTGAATTCCCCAAAACAAGTGGGTGCAACGCATCACATACATGTAGGCTCGTAATCGCTCTACAAAATAAACTCTAAAGCTAAATCTGTTTTTTCTCTCAGTTTATATAAACATTCTGCATCGCTTGAGTACAGTATGGTTTCGTTCGGGGTCGTTCCACAGTCACAAATCTTCTCTTTTTCCAAGCATTTGTTCTACTTGGTTTTCTGGGAGGGGGGGGGGGGGTCAGTTCGTTATGTTTTCCACTGTTTTCACCAAGGCTTTTGATCGGCTTCTTAACAGTCCTATTCTCAAAGTCATAGTCCCTTGGCATCTTTGGCAGCCTCTAGTCTTGGGTGTAAAGTTACTTTTCTGGCCATACGTTTTCCATCAGGATCTGTGGAGCTCATCACGAAAGGGATCTGTACTGTCCTAGTGGACGTCCACTTCTGTACACTTCCCAGTGACTGTACCGCTCGTCCACTGTTTGGGGCGTTAAATGATCACATAGCAGGGGCTGACTCATGTGCCATGCAGTCGTTGAGGTTTCTCAAGCGCAACACTCGTGAATTTTCAGACGACTATTATGAATGCTAATAGCTCCTCGAATGAGCACACCTTCAGGGTAGGCACCCCTGGAGATTACGATGTTTCAACCGGTCGCTTCTGCCTCCCCCAACGAATTATGGCAGATAGAGAGTTCTAGGTGTTCTGAAACCTTAAACCCCAGTATAGGGTCAACTAATGTGACAGTATTAAGTCAACTGTACTGATTTCTTTATTTTTTCGGTGGTCAGCTACTGGAGTACCACCACGTTTATCAGAAACATTTATATTAATCGTAACAGACGTACCAAAACCTCATCAGTAACGATGTAGGTAACTTGGGGTACATTCAATATTGGCACGAGAGCTTTGTACAGTCGGGAAGTGATTGAGTAATTTCTTTTAGCTGGTCAACAACTAGTTTACTGAATATTGCGATACTCAGTTGGTTACTAAAAACGAGTTGCGTAAATCATTTCGTGAGCACTCTTGGAACATCGGATGGGAGTCCCGTAATGGCCCGATTCCGCGAGTTCCTCAGACTCCAAGTTTCTTCCATCGTTTAAGTGTAATTCATGGGATCCACGCACCGCCCAAGTGATTGTCCAAAAACGTTTCATATAACACGACCTGGAGTTGGTGTTAGATTTTACATCTCAACTTTAGCGCCTCTAAGAAACTTTACTTGACAAGTCAGTACTTACTTGTTCATATCTGCGTTGATAGCTTCGTAATTTACGGACTGAACCAAGATTTTGGCAAAATGTGGGAGAGTTCTGCGTTTCCGTTTCAAGTTAACTGTTTCCACTTGGTCTCCCATGTTGAGTGCAGCTATTAACGTCGGACGATCTTTCAAGCTCCTAAAACAAAATATCTGGTGCGTAGCAACACACAACTTTCCGCCACCCCTGTAAGTTCGAACACCACCTACATAGGCGGGCGCTATATCTTCGTTCAACGCATTTTTACAGGAACATTTATGGAGAACAAAATGTAGGGACTAGTTAGCTGAGAGTACTCCGGAAGTTTGATCGAAATCGTTAAGAGCCGTTTTTGAGAAAATTGGAATACCGATAAATTAACATTCGACAAATCTCCTTTTCTGAGTTAACTTGGCTTATATCTCCGTTAAACATATATATACAGAAATAATTATACAGAACGAAATGTTGGTATCGGTGACTAGAAGACACTCCATTAGGATTTATCACATCTGGTGAAGAAGTTACCCTGGAATTTACGGAAATGTTCGAAAAAATGTTATTTTTGATACATTTTGATGTTTATCTCTGTTCAACGGACTGTTAGAGAAACATTTATTGAGAACAATATATAGGATTAACTATTTGAAAACATCTTGAACGTTTGGTGATAATCGTTGAAGCCATTTTACCAAAAAGCGTAAAAAACCTATTTTTGCTTCTGGGGCCTATATCTCCGTTCACCGTATTTTCATGGAGATATGTATGGAGAAGAAAAGTTAGATATTGATCAGTAGAAGATAATATGAAAGTTTAATCAAAATCGTTAGAGCCGTTTTTGAGAAAAATGCGAAAAACCTTAGTTTTTGGTACGCTTTCGTCCCCCCACCCACCTTCCCACGGCCGAAATTGTCCATAACCTTATTTTCGTGTCTACAAAAAAATAACAAAAAAAGAACCAGCGCAATCGGATCAGCCCTTCTCCCGCAAATCGAACTACAGACACACACACACGGACCACCCGCCGAAATTAGGTTTTTTAGACTCAGTAGGCCTCAAAACGTAAAGATCGGAAGAAAACCCAAATTTTTTTTGACCCGATTACTATACTTTCCTTCCCTTCGGGTAGCGGAAAGTAAAAATTGTACAATTACTTCTTCGCCGTACTATTTAGAGTCCAAAGGTAGGGACCCACCAACGTAGGGAAATCGGAATCGTCCTGCTTGGCAAAAATAATGCCTTCCCTTTTCCCATGTAATCTCTCTCCCCATCTTACCACCAATTTCCCCACCCATCCTCTTCAGATCTTCACGCTTCAGACCCCTTCAGAGGATTTTTAGAGAAAACGGCGAACCAAATCAGTTCCAACTTGAAATCTAGCCCGCAGGTCTTCATGGGACGTCAAAATAAGGATATGACCTAAATTCGCCCAAAACTAACTATAGTGATCAAAACATTTTTTTCTCAAAAACGGCTATAACGATTTTGATTAAATTGTGTATATGGACAGCTCTCGTTAAGGCAACTATACCACACAATTCCCATCCTTGGGAAAATGACGAGAGCAGCACAATAAATTACCAAACTTTTCGACGAAACTCTATTTTAGTGCGGGTTTTTCCTCGTAAACGTCCATGAATTGTTACAGGAATATTCAAAACGAGCGGTGCGTAGCAACACACAACTTTCCGCCACCCCTGTAAGTTCGAACACCAGCTACATATGTGGGTGCTATATCTTCATTCAACGCATTTCTACAGAAACATTTATGGAGAACAAAATGTAGGGACTAGTTAGCTGAGAGTACTCCGTAAGTTTGATCCAAATCGTCTGAGCCGTTTTTGATAAAATTGGAATACCGATAAATTAACATTCGACAAATCTCATTTTCTGAGTTAACTTGGTTTATATCTCCGTTCAACATATATATACAGAAATAATTATA
Organism: Pachypeltis micranthus; assembly: GCA_020466155.1. Lineage (NCBI taxonomy): Eukaryota > Metazoa > Arthropoda > Insecta > Hemiptera > Miridae > Pachypeltis > Pachypeltis micranthus. Next base: position 51,994,013 of record CM035769.1, read on the forward strand.
CAAAACGAAATGTTGGTATCGGTGACTAGAAGACACTCCATTAGGATTTATCACATCTGGTGAAGCAGTTACCCTGGAATTTACGGAAATGTTCGAAAAAACGGTATTTTCGACACATTTTAATTTTTATCTCTGCTCAATGGACTTTCAGAGGAACATTTATTGAGAACAATACGTAGGGATTAACTATTTGAAAACATGCTGAGAGTTTGGTGAAATTCGTTGAAGCCAAAAAGCGTAAAAAAACAATTTTCGCTACATAGGCATAGATTTCCATTCACCACATTTTCATGGAGATGCGTATGAGACGAAAAGTTTTGTACTGACTAAGATAATTTGAAGGTTAAATAAAAATCGGTAGATCCGTTTTCGAGAAAAATGCGAAAAACCCTAATTTTTGGTACATTTTTGTCCTCCTCCCCCTTCCCATCGACTGAAATCGCCCATAACCTTATTTTGGTGTCTACAAAAAATAACGAACAAAACAGAAAAAGAACCAGTTCAATCGGTTTATCCGTTCTCCCGCAAATCGAGCTACAGACACACACCAGTAGGCCTCAAAACGTAATGATCTGAAGAAAACGAAAATTTGCTTTTGACACGATTACTACACTTTCCTCCCCTTCGGGTAGCGGAGAGTAAAAATTGGTGTGGTAGTCCAATAAAATGCCCGTAGGATGAGCGTTTAAAAATGCGCATAAGATGTATGGGGGTCACACCAGGAATTCCGCAATTTCAACAACCACCGTTTTGCTTACTACCATTCCTAAAGGTGTTTATCCTATAACTGTGGAAAAGTGATTATTATCCTCCATTTTAAAAATCGTGTTCACAGCATGAGTACGAGCAGCACAATAAATTCCGGAACTGTAAGCGCTACCGCTTTTTGCCGCTGTAATGTGATGTTTGACCATGTTAAAATAAAGTGAGTAAGTAGAAAAAGCCATGAACACTAGTGAATTGACGTAGAGCTAAGGAAATTTGTGTGATGCTGCGTTTTGAAGAACTTCGCAAAACATTTTGTAAATTTTGCCTCTAATGAATTTTACTTGAAAATGGGAATATGGGAGAAGAAAAGTGTAAATGGAGAATTATGAGCTTGAACAATGATTGCGTTCTTGAACGACGTGAAGGCCTTAAAAACGCGTATAATTAGGTTCCTACCTGTAAATTAGCAACGTGTTACCAATTGCTTCCACTTCACAGCTTCTAATGTGCATGTCGTAGTACTTTCTGAGGAACACCATGCTTTTGAATACACTCAGGTGAGAAATGGTCGCGTTCCTTTGTGACTCTGCATTTGTCATCGGGTAGTCACTGGACAAAGGCAGCCAAGGTGTCCCGTTCGTAAAACCTGAAAATTTAGTGAGTTCAACCTGCGTCATTATGCACTCGAGCTCCCGCTATAGTCAATTAATGAACGTAAACTGACCTCCGTTGTACGAATCGTTCCAAGGAAATGGCGCCCTTTGTGGGTCCCAGCTCGATGCCATGAATTCAGAGTCACTCGCGTTGACTCCGACCGGTACGACGCTTTGTTCGTAGCGCAGGAAACTGTCCTAAAAACCGCCATAAAGCGCAGTTATGTGCGAGTATTACATATCACAGTTGTACTACACTAGTCACCTCAAAGGTGTCCCTGGTGTCTGCTCACCTTCAACCCTAATTCGTCGCCGAAGTAAACGACGGCTGTCCCTTTCAGAAGAAGTTGAAGCATATTCATAACGTCAGTGTATTCAGAAGACAGGCGGCTCGCCAGCCGATGTTGATTGTGGTTGCCTAGCTGAAAAACGTCGTGATTACTGAGAATTCAGTATTCATAGTTATATAACGTATCAAACTGTGAGCACAAATTTCCAGATTGACTACGGCCCCGAGATTTTAGTAGTAAATTTTAAGACTCGTTTGATTTATTATTCATTCGGGATAATACAGCGATGTTTGAACTCAGGAGCACTTTTTGACGCCTCCCCGCTACAAAATTTGACGCTTGACGCTATACGTTTCAAGGCATGGGGATTCCTAAATCTGCTATGTCCGTCCGCCGTTCAGGCAGTATTTAGCCTTTAACGTGGTCTAAATATCTTCTTTTGCACAAAAATTCCATTTGGTATCTAGTTGTGTCTGCCTGCTCGGAAAGACGATCGGACGAAGCCCATGGTTTTTAATAATTAGGACTGCGTCTAGATGAAAAACAGTGAAATCACAGTAAATGTAGGCAAATTCTACTACTTGAAGGAACGCGTTAGTTCGGCTCGTCATGTCTTGTCAATTCCTTAGCGTCGCCTACAAAATGTCTATTTTGGTTGTACCGTGTTTACGTTTGGTTTACTGGTATTTGTCGAAGCCTCTCCATCCCCCGGTTGCAGCAGAGGCACCCCATGGAGCGCTAGAGTGTAAGGGTCCCATCTGCCTCTTTCTGCTTGGGGTTAGCTAGGAGCATTTCACTCTCATAAGACAACTCGGCAGAGGTCCTTACAGCCAAGCAGATGGAGGATGTAGAGAGCAGCGTCGTAGAGGTGATGTTTAAATCTGAAGCCCAGGATCACCGCAATAGTCAGGAAGAATGGGGGTGACTTGCAAGGATGAGGAGATGGCTCAATGGCTATAGGAATTCGAAGGCAATGCGTCCCTCTGGGAGGGGCCTAGGCTGAAGGTGAGAACGGGGAAGGATCTGCCAAAATCGTTTCTACCAGATTGCTCCAATGGGGCTGATGCGAGAATCCTCTGTCTCCTGAAAAAGCCATGGGGCTCTCCACTAGTTATGCGAAGATCCTGCGAGCATTAACAAAGTGATGGCTGTGGTGATGAGTCTACTTCTGGATCAGCAGTCAGTGGCTGTCCTGGAGACTAAGCCAACAGTCTTGACAATGATGCTACAGTGAAAGATCAGGGTGTGGAAATTAGGTCTGGCAGTGGCTGCTCCTAACCAAATCCCGGATGGCACATCCACAGATTTTTCCCGATGGGTGAGGGGGGGGGTGCACTTTTTAATTTATTAAATTATTATCTTTAGTGATCCAACCAGGATAGGAATAAATGATAATTAATCATTATTTCCTATATAAGAAAGCTAGTGTACTAACTAAATTAGTTTATCAAAAAATGCCCCCCTTGGGTTCACCAGAAGAGATGGGCAGGAGAAGTACCACACACCAGGTGACGGATCGTGCCAGGGGTGCCAGGCCCAGGTGTGGGAGACTTCTCAAACGTCTGTGATCGAAGCACTGTGGAAGTTCTGTGGACAAACGGCAACGAGGTGGTCCTTTTTGATTCTGGCGCTTGGCAGTTGGATGTTCTCGCACCTACTGGGGCCCTGACGGAGGGATACACCACAGGTGGTGGGAGGCCAGCTCGAGTGGTGAGGGGGAAGTCCCAAACTGCATAGAGGGATGGAGCGAACTGTGTCATCTGGGTTTTCAAGTGGGTTGTTAAAGAAGCTTCCTCCAGGTGAACCTTCACATAGTAATGCGCAAGAACATCACCCGGAGGAAGTGTGACTGGTTCAGGACCCTTGAACTCTGGTCATGAAGGAGCCTGCGTTGGTCTTTCGCAATACAGCAAGGCGCCCATGGGCAGATGCTGCGGTAAGGGGCAACTCACACTTTCTAATAATCTCTGAAATTTATTCTAGGGTCTTGATGGCAGTATTGCTGGCGGATCACGGAAGGGGAAGACCTCTAAGAAGATTGGTGGTGGCATTGGTCTACTTCCTAGGCCGCGATGACCTCCAGGTCACCCCCATGAAGACCATCACCTACTTACCAATGTGAACTGGAGCAGAAACAACTGTTGGTCAGTACTAGTGTGCACTGTATGTACACATGTCACACGTATTACGTGAATTATATATCTTTCGTGTTTAGCCGAACTGTATCGTAATTTATTTACGATAAAGGTTGTTAATTTGAAAAGAAAACCAACTACGCCCCCCCCCCCCAAGCTACTACCTACTTCCAACTTTATGTTGTATTGTATGTTTTTCGGGTCACGACGGACGAGTTCATATCTTACCACAAAATTGGGAACTGCCCAGTGTCCAGGACGAGCTTTCTTGTACCAGTCGTGTATGAGTTTAGCCCACTGGTGAGCGGTGGTGCCCTGATTGGTATTTTTTATCAGGGACAAATTGAATGGAAACGTTGAAACTGGCGCTTTTCTCTTCCCGTAATACTTCCTTATGTCGGCGTACTGCTCGTTGTAGCTCTCAATCATCATTAATCTGTTGTTCGGAAAAAGAATTTAGTTTAATGACCATCACATCACTCAACAAAGGATTGTTTGAAAGGATGAATCCTTCATCAATCATCAATCAGTTTCGAGAGATCTACTCGTGAGATGGGAGAGCTTATTGGTACAGTCACTCACCATAAATGTCTTGAACTAGGGCCACGGTTTACAGGAAAGGCGCTAAAATGGGGCGCAGTGCTCCACAAAGCATGTCGCTTTAGATGTGTTTGTAGCTTGGCATTGAAAAGTAGCACTTCACCGACTGACTCCCTACAATTCAAACAACTACCCAGCACGTGTATCGGTCAGCCTGCAGACATTGCGAGGCCTTAAACCTGTAAACTAACTATCACCTGGCTTCAATCCAACAGCCTGCAGGGGGGGACTTATGACCCCCAGAAGATGCTGGGTGGCTGTTTTAAGCTGGAAGTCCTATATATTCACTTCTCTTGTCTCAAAGCTGAAAGTGAGGGCCAGAACAAATTCAAGACTTCACACCTCCAAAGCTGCTTTCATTTTTGTTTTTTTATTTTTTATTTTGTGTTTTACTTGATTTTGTTATAATATAAAACTACTATTCACATTTATCGGCAATCATGGTTGTGGTTCTGGTTCTTAAAACTCTCAGTTTTGGCTGCAGATACAGTGAACCTTTTCTTGCCGCTACCCTTTTTGTCATCTGCATCCGTCCTTTGGCAAAATCAAGATGACAAGGTGGAATCTGTTTGACAGCCATTGGTGTGAAATGTGTAGGGGTTTGCCTATAAATGTGGAATATTTGTGTACCAATGGGTGTAACAACTTCAATCCAATTAATCCTCACCATACTCTTCGATTTAGCGAGGTTTTAGGGACTAGGCACCTCAAACGTCTGAACGGTGCTGTTTAATATTGGGGTGAAAATTTCTAAGGCCCTCGAACTCTGCGATCTCCTCATTACTGGCTCCGCTGCTCCTTTGACCAACAATAGAAAGGAGCAGCAAACAAACGTGGCCCTGAAAACTTTGCTCATCTAATCCCATCAAGACACACCAAAACTGGCATCACCCCACCAACTTCCCTCCGCCTACTGAGCTGCTCATGCGATCAGTGCGTTTCTACATCTACTGCAGTACAACCGCGTTCCATCCAACTATATAAGACGCGATCCACCGTTTGGTCATCTCTTCCCTTCATCATCTCCGTTACTTCCGAACATCGGTAAGATCGTTCCAATTTTCTTCCACACATCACGTCGCCACATTCACCATATTTTCATCCACCTCATCACCTCATCAAGGGCCCCAACGAAAATCAAATTCATTTATTCATTTCTTTGCTCGAGCCTTCTTTGTATTTTCATTTTCTCAGAAGAATTTCTTATTTTAATACAAACCCCTTTAATTTCGAATTATTTTCCTCATTGTTATTTCTCACCAAGCGTTCCCTTCTTTCATCACCTGTTTCACATATAAATTCTCGGTATTTTACCGTGGTCCTCCAAGCCAGCACTATGTGTTGAGGTCACGAAATTCCCATCGTAGCACCTTAACAGGTGCTGTTGTCTGTGTGTAGTGGTGCCGTATTCCAATTACATTCGTTCTTTATCGTCCAAAAACTCCCACACTTGGTACGATACCGTAACGTTGGCGCCCAATGTGGGGCTCAATCTCTCACAAACTTTACTAGTTCGTGATGCCGGGCCGTCAGAATTATTCAATATCGAAAGGTAACTTGAAAATTATTCTAATGCATTGGGTATTTTTGATCTACCGCCTTCAATTTTTCTTTCCTTCTACCGCAACCCACTCCCTTGCCTGTCATTACGCTCGAACGTTGAGTGTTCTTGATAAACAGTTGAACGCAGCTTTGTGCTTAATCGACGACGGTTGCTGCGAGGAAAGCGGGGCAGATGTTCTGACGTTCCCCACTGAACTCCTCTACGTAAAAAAGGTCAATGCTTTTCTTCCCTCCTCAGCACAACTCCAGCAACTTTGTCACCTCTCAAAAAAAGGAGTCGTGGGAAATCACTCGGTTTCGAAAAGGTCTTGTTGTGACTAAACTCGACCGTCACGCTCACATCCCTGCCCTATCTGTGGCAAACATCGTGGGGTAAGAATGTTCTCGCTCTCCCTCAAATCCAGCGTGGGTTCTAAAACTTACGAGGAAATACATGATCTGTGTACGAATTGCTTGGCAGCTTCACACACTTTCGAAAACTCTCACTCGACGTACACACGTCAACGTAGGCATCACACATTTCTCCATCAAATGAACCAGAACGCCCCAGTTGTTTCCAAGAATGCAACTGCACGGTAGCCAAAGAATCCTGAGAAGAGCCTTTGAATCCTGAATGTCGCAGCTGTGTGGAACGAAGACAGGATCCACAGGCTTGTTTCTTTATTAGACGACTGTTCTTAAACCCTCGACGAGGGTTATATCAGTCAAGGTACGATCCACAGAAGATTGGTACGCTACATACAACATTGTGAATTGTGTTTTCATTTTCCAATATATTTTTTGTATTTTATTAAATCAATACTTCCACCACACACATGGACCATCTTTTTGGAACTTTCTCTCTCTCCCTTTTATTCTTTTTATTTTGTTACGTTTTTTCCTCATTCGCGAACGTCTATCACACCTCAGGCCGGAGTAAGTCTCTCATCATCAGCATCGGTAAGTGAATTCGCTTCCTTTCTGCTCTCTAACGTAAATTTCTTTCCTAGCAAAAATTACAGCCCGCTAACCATACTATACACTCCGTATTCCAATTACATTCAGTCATTATCGTTCAAAAACTCCCAAACTTAGTATGATACCGTAACGTTGCGTAACAAAATATATTCAATAATCTTAATAATGTTTTTTGAGCTCTCCGTGCAATGTGGAATGCTGTTTTCGCTAAGCGTGTGTAGAATAAATTGCTGTTTTAATGTTATGCGTATTTATAATGTATATACTAAACTTTGGTTTGGTAAAAATGTTTATATTTGTAGCTGTTCAGAAGTCATTTCTTCAGCCACAACCCTTCCAAGGCACTGGCATGCGCCCTTTTTGAGCAAAGGGGCTTTTTGCTCAATTCACGTAAGGTCGTTACTATTTCATTTGAAGGAGCTCGCTGCACCAACCCTTACTATTGTAAAGTAGTATTAAGAGTTCATGAACCCCCCTTTCTTTTGAATAAGCCTCCTACGATAATATCGGTGTTGGAATGTACTTCCCTGCAGACCAGGAAGGAGGTGAACTAATTGAGTTCGAAAGAACCCGCTTTCCACTCCTCTTTATCTTATATTTATTTTTTAATAATTGACAATTTAATGTTTTTCGTTATTAAGAGTTTACGGATTAATTTAAGGAAGCACGTTGCGCTTACTTAATACCAGAACCGTACGAGTCGATAATAGTACGAAATCGTCGTAGGACGTCGAACGTGAGAGGTTGTTCGGCAGTCATCGTGTGATGATACGAGGAATACGCGTAAGTAGGTCCGCCGATGTAAGGTTCATTTTGCCACGAATCGTTTTCCACTAGGGCGAAAACTGCGTCCATTCTGAACCCATGCACTCCTTTGTCCAGCCAGAATTTGAGTATGTTCTGCGTAAAACATGAAGCTAAATTGTCAAACTCAGTCGACAGAACGAAGACGTTGTAAAGATATTCGGTTTTAGGGTCTTATATTTCAGTACATAAATATATGCTCAGAGCCTTATCTCGTGCCTGCCTGAGAGCAGAACCAGCAGTGGCACTCGATCCAACGTTAGGAGCTTCATTGACCACACAGGAGTACCCAATACGAAAATGTGAACTATGAGACCTTGAACAAATTAGATCTTGTCCGAGATTGGTATTATGGTACATGCTTGCCGTATTCTGGGACTGGGATGCGAAAACTGACTTTTTTGTTTTTGTTTGTGTACTGGTTAAAACTGGGAAAACCCCCACTACAACCTCTGATAGGCCTATTGTGTGGCGCACATGGGTTCCCTCAAGTCCTCTCAGTTCCAGATTCATTTCCCATGCAGGTGATGATGCGACGTACCCATCATTCTCGCACAAAACATAAGACTACCTTGAGCTCTATCCCTGCAACCGCTCTAGCTGCAGCTGAGGCAATCCAAGCACTCTGAGACGCACTGAGGAAGGAGGGAGAACAAACATTTCATGTTCGCACCATAGCGCCAGAACTTCTAATGGCGTCTTCGTACGCCATTCTAAGTACTTCGTAGCCCTTATAAGTACACAGAACATGTTGCTCTACCTAAAATTTGAAGTTAAGAGCTCATCCAGTACCATACTGAATTAGGGAGTACGAAGACGCCATTAGTACTTGAAGAACTGGCCAGGTTATTTTATAACTACTAACTAATAAGTTATTGTTAGCATGTTGTTTGATCTCAATTACGGGGATGGTTCCGACGAAGTTCTGGCGCTATGGTGCGAACATGAAATGTTTGTTCACTCTCCTTCCTTCGCTCTTGAAGGGCCCTCCCCGCTCCTTAACCTCCCCTGCAGTTCAGTTGCGTTTCTGCATCTTCCTTCGATCTCTTCTTTCCTGTTTTCCCACTAACCGTCCGGGGCTGTTCTTTGTGCAGCGGGAACCGACTCCTATTCTCCGGAACATGCAGTCCACCCGCGCGCTTCCCATTTCTTATTTATTCTCCGGATAGAAGCGTACGTACACATGTTATGAAAACCTGTCATTTCACTCCATTGCCTTCAGTGAGGACGTCTGTACGTTCTATTCGTGTTATTAATATGTTCAAATCTTCTCTGTACTATTCTCCCATTATCTGTCCTACTATCGTGTTATCTGTCATTTGTCACACATCACACCTAATAACATAATAACTTACGTAAATATCATTCTTGGGAGTATTTCTGGACACAATCATCTCTCCCCTCGATACCGACACTGAACCTTCTACCTAATCCTGATTATCTCATATCCATCGTAATGTGGCCTACTCTCATCGCCGAATTACTGCTACCCGAGCAAATGCCTCCAGCCCTACGACTGTATCAGTACCCAATCGCTCCGTGCAACTACCAGCACCATCTTCCCACTAACACGTGAAGATGTACAGCACCCTGAAGTCTCTTGATCACGAAGGCATGGTATTTATACGAGGGGGCTGTGGAGATTACGAAATGGAAACGAGCAGCAGACCCCACTCGTGGGAGCGCCACAACCACGAAGCCGAAGGATGAACCATGTTAGGGAGGTTGCAAGGCCTCCTTGGCCCACGAGTATGTCTTGTCTGGAATTATAACTATAACCAAGCTAGAAACCTTTTATTGTATTGGACTTGAATGAACCGGCATATAACACAGGTTTATTTTCACTCAGGTTCAAATGGTACCACGAGGGAAAAGGGGGAGTGCTTCTTCCCCCACATTGTCCCAACTAACGAGCAGACATGGGTTATGTAAAGGGTACATGTACAAAATTAGCCAAGTTAGTGATGGTGAATGTTTATCGAGTGGTGATGTATAAGATTTGGAGCATATGACTTTCCTGGGTTATCTTCCCAGGAGCATGCCCATGCTACCAGGCGCGACCACGGGTTGTGGATAGTGGAACGGCCACGGCATTGTCCCCAGGGGCATGTCTACGGCAAGCTGTGAATAAGGTCAGCATGCTGACTGAATAAGCAGCCGCGAACAATGGGCAAAACCCAAGAGATCGCAGAAGAGATCCTGAACAAAGGACTCAAGGGCAAGCGGATCTACATTTTCTCAGACAGCCAGGCCGCCTTAAAGGCCATCGCAGCCTATAGTTTTAGGTCTAAGCTGGCATGGGAATGCCTCCATGCGCTCAAGCAGCTCGGCGCCCATAACAGGCTCTCCCTCATTTGGGTGCCAGCACACAGGGGGCATGAGGGCAATGAAAAGGCTGACCGCCTCACGAAAAGGGGTACAGAATCCCTACCCATCGGGCCTGAACCACACGTGGGTCTGACGAAAAGTCACCTGAACCGTCTGGTTGCTCGATGGGAGATACAGGAAAATGGCGCCCATTGGCATCGCCAGCCACGACTAAGACAGGCGAAAAGGCTTGTCACGCCTTCCTGTCAAAGGGCGAAGGCGATGCTGACACTCTCTAGACAAGATCTGAGAGTACTGATAAGCTTCCTCATTGGGCACTGCCCACTCAGATACCACCTCAGCAAAATGGGCATCTCAGAGGCAGTGGAGTGCAGACTGTGTGGCGAGGAGGATGAGATGGCAGAGCATATCCTATGTGAATGCCCTGCCTTGGCAGCAAACCGCTTTGAATACTTCGGTCAGGGGACCACTGAACCCCAAACTGTAGCGGACTCTGCGGTGAAGGACGTACTCAGCTTCCTAAGGGGGACGGGTATGTACGACGCCTTCTACTAAGAAAGGGCCAGCGTCACAATAGGCCCATATGCGGCCGCAGTGACAAAGGGACTTGTCCCACACGCCCTCGGGTCAGAAAAAAAAAAAGAAGACTTTCCCTTGCCCGCGAACTATTATGTTCGATGTAGTCACCAAATTGTTGTCCTTTTACTTTTAACTACTAAGCTCGAGAAAGGATGAAGTTTACGTCGCTATGTATAAATTAGTTGTAGATTGTAACGTTAAAATCTGTAAAATATATAAAGATACCCTGGTTGTAAGGTAACATACAGATGCCAATAAAACAAAAACAATTGCAATGTCCTCACTTCCATTTCCATCAAAACTTTTTCGTTTCTGTAATTCAAGTCGGGTTGGTACTTCAAAAACTGATGAAGATAAAATTGCTTCCTGACGGGATGATATTCCCACATGGAACCGTTGAAGTTGCTCACCTGTAAATTTAAAAACAAAAATAAACCCGAAGCAAATGGGAAGTTCACATTCCAAGTGTATAAGTTTATTTTGTTTGAATCAACACGAGAAAGAAAATTGTGCTTCCTTGAAACGTCGAGGCTGTCAAGTCTCTATACACTAACAGGAAATATTCATAAATTGTACGCAAAAATATCTTTTTATCGTTCCACAAAATTATTGCAATCTCGTTTATAGCGCAAAGGCTTTTGTAACTGACGTGACTCAGACTTCCTAGTCAGATCCCTGCCCTTTATATGTTGTTCTTTCTTCTTAAGACGGTGGTGAGGAAACGCTCTTTGAGCGTGTTACTAAGTCATTTATTAAAAAACAAACGCGATGTAATTCACAATTAAAATGAACTGTCATATCTCACCCAATTGTTCGGAGGAAGAGGAGAACTGGACTGAGCATTTGTTTCTTCTGAAGGTGACACCCACACGTAGTAATCCCTGTACTCAGAGTCATTGGCTGCCGACTTGATAAACCAAGGATGCTGATCGGACGTGTGATTTGGAACGAAATCCATAATCACTTTTATATCTAGCAAATAAAAATGACTACAGCTGCAAATTTCATTGGTCAAATTTTATTGGCTGTAAAATAAGAGGCGACTGAGGTTGCTGGGAAGAATATTTAAGCTGCGTACTTGAGTTTAATTTCAAGGAAATTCTTCAGAAAACTCCAAAAATTTGAATTATTAAACACGTTTTGGGGCATGGTTGGTTTCGTTCCTTAAAAAATCCTTGATTTTAACATCGAGTATCCCCCCGTTAAGATGAGTGTCAGTATTTTTGGTGTATTTCTCAAATTGATTAAGCCCGATGCGCATTGATATCTTAAGCCGCGCTGTAGATATTTCCACACCATTTTTTAACGCTGCGATGAGGATTACTCGCGTATTTTCCCGCTTACGATTTATTGACACGTGGAGCACTCGCAAATGTTTTTCCGCTCACGAGAAAAGACCGCTGACGACTCATTTTCCTGCCTGTACGATGTATGGAGATCCCGCCAAAGGGGAACATTTTAACATCGCGTTGGGGGCCAGGCCGTAGAAGAATTGTAATTGTAATGACCAGACGGAACCTGAATCCTTCATAGGATGTGCAGTGCTGTCTACTGGCGGGATGTGCTAGGCCGAAGGCAGTTTAGGTTGTTTAGAGAACATCAACAGAGCTCCTCAGTCTGGAAAGTGAGAAAGTATACAGAGGGTACGTGACCTGTTCACGAGACACTGTTCACTAGGTACCACTTGGCCAAGTTTAGTAAGTCAGAGGTACAGAGCAGCAGATTCTTTTACCCAAAACATTGACATTTTAAGATGTATTAAAATCAATTGTTTCTTTCATCCATTGTGAGCCCCGGCAGCCGCATTCCAATTCCAATCTCTTTCCAACGAGGGGAAAACTTCCTCAGATCGTTTTCTAACGGTCTACTCAAAAAAAGTGTTTAAATTAGAATATAAAGGAAGGCATTGCGTGTGAATGAAAAAACATACTAGTCTCCCACTCACTTACAATCGAAATACAGACGTATAATGGGATTGATCCGTTACAATCCCTGTAATCGAAATTCCAATTATTTTTTTATTGTGAATGGAAAATTACAAAAACCTATTCCTATTGCATGTAACCAAAATATCAGATGTAAAGCATCACACAACTTTCCTAGGCCCCACGTGCATTGAGCGATTTTCTTGACTCTGGCAACTAATCGTTTTTCATTCTGTTCATAACGACGTGATAACTAGCGGCGGTTCGAGGTTCCGGAATTTATTATGTTACTCCTCTTAATGCCATGACCACTATTGAACAATCAGTGCACAGGAGATTCATGAGCCTTTCAACGCGATTTTTTTTTGACCATTTTGAAATAATAGGGCACGACCTTCTAAAAATGGTAGTAAGTGAAACTGCGGGGGTTGGAATTCTGAAATTTCTGGAGTAGCTCCGACATCTTTTACATCGTAAAGATACTTAATTAGAGTACCACCTCAATTTTTCTGATGATTCCAGTTACATTTGAGGTTATATTATAAAGAAAAATCGTTTTTCGTCGAAATGTTCGGTAATTTATTGTGCCATTTCCCCAAACATGAGAATTCTACGGTATTGTTGGGCTATTCGATGCTGCCTATACAAAAAATGTAATCAAAATCGTTAGAGCGAGTTTGATAGAAAAAAAGGAATTGCTTTTTAAAAGAGTTAATGCTGTATTTCTTAAAATCACTACATCATATAAAACAAAGTCGCTGTCGCTGTCTGTCCCTATGTAACCTTAAATCTTTAAAACTACGCAACGGATTTTGAAACGGGTTTTTTTTAATAGATAGAGTGATGTTTCTAATGTGATGTGAATAAACGCGTGCATTCCAAACACTGGCTGAACGCCACGAGATAATCAAAATGTATTAAGGTATTGTATACCTTAAATGGCAATTTATTGTGCTGCTCTCGTCATTGTTCCACGAATGTGAATTTTATAGTATTACCGCCTCATTAAGAGCTGTCTACACAAACGTCCTTCGTCATTAAGAACTTCAACACCCGGTCGGATCGTTCTTTTGGTTTATTATTCATTCTGAACCTTTAACATGGTCTAAAAAATTCGTTCTTTCGCCCAAAAATCCGATTTGGTATCTAGTTGTGCTCGCCATCTCGGCAATCCGATCGGACGAAGCCCGTGGTTGTAATGGGCAAAAAACGGTTAAAAAAATTAACGAAACGCAGTACAATGCGGGAACTACAGCGTTTCGTCGTTTAAACTCCCTCCCTCCCCACCCGTCTCATTGAAAAAGCAACCCCGCTCGCGGGTGGGACGAGGGCTACCAGTGAACTCTCGCACAGCAATCGACAGGACGTTACGAGTCCAAAGTGCGCTGTGAGTTGAGTGGGCCATGAAAACGATACGAAACACGGCTTATTTGCGATTATACTGCGTTTCGTTAATTTTTTTAAACCATTTTTTGCCCATAACAATCATGGGCTTCGTCCGATCGGATTGCCGAGATGGCAGGCACAACTAGATACCAAATGGGATTTTTGTGCGAAAGAACGAATTTTTTAGACCACGTTAAAGGCACAAAACGGCCCGGATGGCGGACGGCGGATGGGGGACAGGGGACGGCAGACGGACATTGCAAATTTGGAATCTCCAAGTCTTGAAACGTAAAGTATCAAATTTTGAGGGGGGGGTAGTAAAAAATTTTTCGTGACCGAAAACATAGGGTTATTATTCAGAATGAATAATAAACCAAAAGCAACCGCGCTCGAGGCGAGCGAGTGCACCTCCCGCTCTCGCTTGCCTCCCAACGACGCCGCTACTTAACTCCCCTTTCGCCTTTCGCTTCGAGCGCCCCCGTTCCAATTTCCCCGACGTTTTGGTTTTAATACGATTCAATTTTTTTAGATTCTTTCGTTTCATTCTCATTTTGGTTTTTTTCATAGATTTTTGGTTAAATTTTGATATTAGTATTTAGCGTGCATGTTTTCATATTAAAATTCAGTTTTTTCTAGATACTTTTTTGTTGTTGTTTATTTTAATATTACGATTCAGTTCTTTTCGACCTTTTTTTGGGTTTCATTATGATATTTTTCGATGGGTCTCGGAGCATTAATGCTAGGTCAAGCTAATTATCCGAATAATAAACCGTTGTGTAATCATTTGCAGGGATTTTATTTCTTCAGAGCATCGTACCGTTGACATTTATTTTACGCCGTCTCCTTGGTTGTCATTTCCTCATTTCTTATTTTAAGCGAAACTATTAAATCTCAATGATTTAGGTGCCTTTCGAAAATTTACACTAACTTTCGTACAAGTTCGCAACCACTAGGAACATTTTATGTCTTTTATTTTCGTTTGATTGTGCTTGTTGGTGGTTGCGATATAATGGCCGCGTCAATTGCAATTGACATCACTTGGTCGCTGAGGTTATTAAAAGTGTGATGTTACCAAGCGTTACACTTCAACCATTCGATATTTCGTGACACTTCTACGTTACATATCCTCGTTACATATCCGGCGTAACATCTCCGACGTTACATCTCCCGCGTTACATTTTCGAGTTTATGTAGCAAAGTAAAGACATAAAATGTCAATAACTGAATATAATAGGGAGGTTTTTGTTGTAGTTGATAATATAATTATTGATTACCCTTGGTTTTTAGTCGAAAGAATAGTAACTGAAATACCTCTGACTGCAGCACTTACTAACAATTTGTGTAATTTATCTAAGGTGTGCATCATCGTACGTGTAGTTTTAAGGTGTATTTCTAAGTATTAAATTTTTTATAGAAATTACAATCATGTCTGGTAGACGTCGTCGTAGTACAGTGAACGCCAGAATAGGGCGGGGAACGCTTAAATAACTCAGAGCAATGAATCATCAATTGATGCCGCGTATCTGGAGATGCAAATGCGTAACGATGTTGGTCAGATTTGACGTTCTTCCACACTAATATCATCATGAGAAATATTTGTATGTAGTAACTTAAAAACTGCTGGACTTATAAGTTTAATTACCTTTATTTATCCCGAAATTTTTTTTTTTTTTTTAATTCCACCCGTGTGACGCCGGAACGGGTCCCTAGTGATAACTATAGTTGGTTTTGGGCGAGTTTTGCTCGTTTTCTCTCAATCACGTTCATTCACACACGCGCGT
Source organism: Pachypeltis micranthus (assembly GCA_020466155.1). Classification (NCBI taxonomy): domain Eukaryota; kingdom Metazoa; phylum Arthropoda; class Insecta; order Hemiptera; family Miridae; genus Pachypeltis; species Pachypeltis micranthus. The sequence goes on from CM035769.1 coordinate 52,009,722, forward strand.
ATAGCGTAACTTTCCTTTCTACTTCGTAGAACCAAGGGAAGTACAAAATAATTTGAAGTTTGATTACAATTTCGGTAATTAGAATGGAAATTGCAAGTACACTTCTTCAAGAGGAATGGGAATTCATAACGGGACCCTTTTTTTTACCAACCCTGAGTTCCATCTTGCACGAATAATGAACCCAATAGTGCCACTTACTTTTTTCTTCGAGAGCTGCTACCAAATTTTCAAAATCCTCCATAGTCCCATATACAGGATCGACACTCGTCATATTTGATATGTCGCAACCGAAATCCTTGTTCGGCGAAGAATAAATCGAATTCAGCCAAATTGCGTCAATCCCGAGTTCAGCCAAGTAGTTCACATGTTGCAAAATGCCTAAACATTGGGAAAGTTCAATAGTTTAAAAGTGTATAAAAAGTTACGTCTAGTTTCTGCATAATAATTTTATTATTTGATTTTAATGCTGGCCAAGGCGTTTATTTGAGGTCGAATCCTGAATCCCGTCAACTCGCCACGTTGTGTTACTTCTATCATTCATTCAAATAGTGTTCGTAGGGTGAAGCTCTGTGCGCGTTTGTTCGGTTATTCCCTACCTGTGTATGCCGTAAATACACAACAATTAGCGGCATAATACTCGAACTCTCGAGATCATAGTTGGTTAAAGAGAAAGGGATGTTGAACAGTGCAGTCGTGTGGGTTGTGGCACGAGGGACGAGGAAGTCAATCCTTGACAGCAAAGATGGGCAGAGGATCAGGCTGTTGCCGATCTTAAACAAACGAACATGGTCAATGTTAATAATGAAAGAACATAAACGTCAGTCAATCGCCTTCTCTCAACAGCAGTCAAGCAGCATACGTGCTGGAGACACTCATATACCCATCAGGTAGGCAATAAAACGCAAGCATTTTTTTTTTTGCGCCTCAAGATTATACTTAAGAAGTATACTCGAGCGTTGGTAGGACGGGAGCCTTGTAGACTGTCACAATGGCATCAATATTACACCAGCCTCTCGTATTTCTTTTCATGAGCACTAGATTCCAAAGCCTCAAATGACAGCCGTTCATTACAAAGAATCCTAAAGATCAACCAGCTCGCTCAACCTCAGAAAAGATGCTCCACAAAGGGTGTAGTTTTACAAAATTGGCTCTAACGGGCGGTTGATCATTTGGTTGCATTTAGAAATATCTGGTGCGTAGCAACACACAACTTTCCGCCACCCCTTTAAGTTCGAACACCACCTACATAGGCGGGCGCTATATCTTCGTTCAACGCATTTTTACAAGAACATTTATAGAGAACAAAATGTAGGGACTAGTTAGCTGAGAGTACTCCGAAAGTTTGATCGAAATCGTTAGAGCCGTTTTTGAGAAAACTGGAATACCGATAAATTAATATTCCACAAATCTCCTTTTCTGAGTTAACTTGGCTTATATCTCCGTTCAACATATAAATACAGAAATAATTATGGAGAACGAAATGTTGGTTTGGGTGACTAGAAGACACTGCATTAGAATTTATCACATCTGGTGAATTAGTTACTCTGAAATTTACGGAAATGTCAGAAAAAACGTAATTTTGACACATTTTGATTTTTATCTCTGTTCAATGGACCGTCACAGGAACATTTATTGAGAAGAATATGTAGGTATTAACTATTTTAAAACATCCTATGAGTTTGGTGAAAATCGCTGAAGCCGTTTTGCCAAAAAGCGTAAAAAACCTATTTTTGCTTCAGGGGCCCATATCTCCGTTCACCGTATTTTCATGGAGATATGTATGGAGAAGAAAAGTTAGGTATTGATTAGTGGAAGATAATTTGAAAGTTTAATCAAAATCGTTAGAGCCTTTTTCGAGAAAAATGCGAAAAATCCTAGTTTTTGGTACATTTTCGTCCACCCCCCCCCCTTCCCATCGGCCGAAATCGTCCATAACCTTATTTTGGTGTCGACAAAAAATAACGAACAAAACAAAAAAAGAACCAGCTCAATCGGATGAGCCGTTCTCCCGCAAATCGATCTACAGACACACACACGCACGGACCACGCGCCGAAATTAGGTTTTTTAGACTCAGTAGGGTCCAAAACGTAAAGATCTGAAGAAAACCCAAATTTTTTTTTTCCTTCGGGTAGCGGAAAGTAAAAAGGTGGTTTCTTGGAAAGACCCACAGTCAGAGTAAACAGTGACTGTTTATCATCAGATAAAAGTATAGTGGTTCCAAATGGCTGCTTAGCAAGGAATGGTGAGGAAAGATCTCCCTTCACAGGCACGAGTTGACGTCCCGCCAGATACGAGCTTAACAAGGCCGAGAAGGATCCATAAATTCCCCAGTGGAGCAAGCAGACATAAAATGTGGCGATGGGAAAACTTATCGAAGGCCTTTGCCAAATCTGTGGCTATAACGTACTCCTCTCTGAAATCCGTCCGTGGCAAATCCTAAATACCAGGACATTTGAAGGAACAGCCGCACAAAAATCCGTGCTGCTCGTTAATGATAAACGAATCAATCCAGACGTTACGAAGGAGAACTTCCACTTATCTCAAGTGACATGCTCATCCTCCTAGACTGCATGAGATCTACCGAGGAAGCTACAGGGAAATTGGTAGGTTGGGGTTTTACAGTGTAATTTAAGTATTGTAGAATTTCTGTGGAAGGAGGGCCAATTTCTTCTGCTGCGCCTTCACGCAGTCCCAAGATCGAATCAGTAAACGCGGGAATTCTTAACATCACGCTTCATCTCAACGTACTCCTATAAATGTGCGAAATTCGAATATTTCAATCAAACGATAAGTGTAGAGCACTTCCATAATATTTAACGCTGTTTCTGTGGCAGCAATACTCGTTACGTCCTATTCACAATAGCTTCACTTCCCTTTGTGCTCCTCAACAGAGATCATCGTGACGAGGTGAGCTTGTAAGTTCAAATTAAATTGACGTCTTACCTTTCAAGTCTCCAATTCCGTCTCCGTCAGTATCTTGGAATGAACGAGGATAAATTTGATAAACCACGGCATTCCGCGGCCATGGATTGCTTGATCCTGAGTCGATAAATCCGGCCAGGACCCATACTGCCAGCTGCCACCCAAACATTTATAATCATTACCCACACAGAAGATCGTTCGAAGAACTTGATTGGAAACCGTGCATGTAATGAATTACTGTTTAAAACGTTCTTGAACAGCGTAATGCGCCTCTTTTAGAACGGAATTGTCGTCAAGTGCCGATAACAATTCGATTATGGCATCAACGGATTAACCGATTAACTTAGGCCACTACGAGAGAACAAACCAAGATCCACCTTCGTAAAGAGGTTTCGGGCTTCAAAAGCGTTTTGCAAATCGAACCCGATATGTTGTTTTCCAAGAATCCCACTCTTTCTAATGTAAAAAAAAAAACATTTCAGATATTACCATTGGCTTACGGCCTATACAAAATATCCAGCAGTATGAATACTACCAGAGGAGTTGGCGTATTACATTTACAAGGTCGTAAATCGTCCGAGGAAAGATAACATAGCTACAAACGCATGCTACCTACACGATAAAATGGTATACCATAAGCCGATCACACAGTCCGTCCTCTTTATGCATCAACAAATGCAACAACTCATGAGAGAATGTTCAACCACCGTCGCAAATCTTCCACAGGAATATTTCTTCCCCTATGGCTCACCTTTCCGGCGCAGTATTCAAGAACATGCAGTACGGCGTACCAGTCATGAAAACCGACTTGTTGGAAGCAAATCCCGAATATTCTTTTGTACAACTACCAACTGGGAGAGAAACCACGGTTTCCAATAGGCATCTTGCACCCATCGGTGAACCTTTCAAAGCTAGATGGGAGTAATTCGCTGGATAATTCAGGCAATAGTCCCAAAGGCCCCAAGTTCACAGGTTTTAACAGAACCTGTGTAACAGAGAAGAGTCTTCATCGCCTACACATTGTCAGGCTTACAGATCCGCTCTTGTTTGAGCCCGCTCTCTAAGATGCCGTTTGATTAGGCGGACGGACGCGAATGAGCACCGTGCGAGAAGGAGTACGGCTCAGGGATCGAAAGCGTCCTCGAGTTTCCGCGACGAAATTGATTACCGTGTGTTGGGCACGAGGTGCCGTTTATTTTGTGCAAGTATTTCCCTTTTATATTTTTATTTTGTTCCAAGTTGCGAACGTAAATATAACTTCGGGGTTTTCTTTTCCTAAGAGACTTTTTAGTTTATATTTTTAAATCTCGAGTGAGTCCCTTCTCCGGGATTTGTAATTCGGAGAATCCTCACAACTTAACCCTTACCGCCACAGGTGCCAGTTTCCCCGTCAAGGCCACATGTGTGCCTCTCAGACACAGTACGTGTTTTCATCTTTTCATCATTTTTTTTTTTTTTTTCGAGTAAAATCAATCATATTCTTACTACTATTTTAATTTTTACTTTTTATACTATTATATTGTTCAGATATATGTAATTTTATTTATTTTACAGCTACGCACTCGACAGAAATTAGGCAATCTACGGGGTAAAAAACAAAATAAAACAAATATCAACGAAGAATACCTCAAATTTATTAAACTTTTAAGAAAAACAAAATTTTTAAAGAAACTAAAAATATATAAAATTATGATATTATCTTCACTACCGAAGTAGGGACTAGTCGGATCACACCGATTCCTTAGTAAAATCACAAGTTTAGTTTAGGTTTTAGTTTTTCACTATTTCACTTCGTCTACAACACAAGAGATGCATACCTTGCACGAGCATTCCAAGCAAATCGATTTCTTACACTTTATACACATGTATGCAGTTTTCCGATTTTTAGTGTAAGGGCACGGTGAACACGTTTTTCTCTTTCCCAATCTGTCATCATGTGTATGTTATTGATATGATGAAATGTGTGTGGGGTTCGCATAATAATAATAACAATAAGCCAGAAGAATCCTAGTAAAACTCGTGCCGGTACAATAGTGGCTGGAATTTCGGCTTCTTACCAATGTAAAAAGCCACATGTGTGCCTGACAGACCACCTAAGTTTTGTAAACATATGATTAGTTACGTTATTAATGAAAAATGGAGACACATCCAACCTGTACACTTGTTAATGATTGCCTGAAGGACGTTTACAAAGGTCACGCTTGAAGGGAGAAGGAAAAGGGTTGCCAACATTCGTAAAACAAATATCCCTACGTGCCTCACAGACCCACCTGTGGTGGTAAGGGCTAGCATTAGCCGAGAAATTAGCGACACGCTCGAGCTTCCCCGACGTTCTCAGTGGCTGTAACGCCCTTCGAGCCACCTGGAAGATGACTTGAACTCAACAGGTGGAGAGTGAAGTAGTTTATTATTACTGGAGGCTCTTGATTTAGCGGAGTGTGGATATACCACTCACATCCAGCACGGCAAATTGACGGGCTACTGAATTATTATTGTAGTTCAAGTAACGCTGTTTTCCTTAGAGACAATTTCTAAACGAAGTTTTATACTTAATGGTATAAATAAGCCCTGTTAAAGATTCGAAATGTACTTTAATACATTCAACTTGATTGAGATACCTACTTACAATAATTAGCGTAAGTTGAACTTACAACAACTTAAACTTCCAATTGTTCAGATGCAGCAGTAAGCTGAAATAAAAAACAAAACAGAATTAGAAATCAATACCTCATATTTGAACACAAGCGGGAACATAATAAAATCGATGTATTAAATCGATTACGGAATCCCTAGCAGAGAACCCAAGATCGAGAGGCAAATGATTAATCGAAGTTAAGCTGTTACAACAACAACAACGCCGATATATAGCAGCACCTAAACCATGTTGACGTTAGTGTTTTTCAAGGCAGTCAGGTCATGTACGTTGTGTCACAAAACTCTTGTTAACGAACCACTCTTCTGCACATATTGATGTAGCGGAATGAATTTCGTTAGTATATGACGTGTCACGGGATGGAAAAATAATGATCACCTCTGAATGCCCCTGGTGAAGTAACAGGTCTTTATGCAAATTTATGGTTAATTTTGTGTCTCGCGAATTCATGGGTAGCGCCTCTCACTGATCTCTGCTTCTGGCGTTGCATTTTCAGGGTACTTTCTTCTCATGACTATATGTGTTAGTACATACAATGGAAGTCGTTCTGGCTATCGTGTCAGTGATAGCCTCTCTCGTGCTCGTCATCATTCTCGTTGCGATTGGTGAGTAAGCGGGTTATGAGAGGCATGAATTCGTGTTGCGTAAATGTACTCGATCCTGTGCGAAAGATTAATTAAGAGCGCGTAGCTTCATTGTGCTGTATTAGTGACGTCAGGGGTTGATAACTTGCAAAATGCAGTTCATAATATGACGACCATTAACTTCCACGATTTGGAACTGTTTCGCTTTTCCCGTTATCCCGTGATAAATCTCTTAGCAAGCTCACTGTTCACCGCATACTTGTAGGACTCGTGTGTTATCAACCTGATGCTATGGTTGTTTCATTTGAACTTGTTTTAATGTTAAATCTTCCTGGTTTCTTGGGGCATCGTAGCGTTTTCACAATCATCTGGGCATTTTGTTGAGGCCCTACTCTTACCAAAGCATGTATTAACTCTAGCACTGACGTCACAGTCTTTTAGTTTCTCATTGTCGTCACTCTTGAAATCTTTGTTTGTACTGACATTCATCTGGTTTCCCCTTTTGAACTGCGCACTCTCGAGTCACTGTTCGCTGAAGCCTGAAAATAACTTCCTCGTACTCTTCATTTCCTCCAAATTTCAAGTTTCTCGTATTTACTGAGCCCAGTGGTACTGGCTAGTCAATGAGGACTCGAGAGAGCTACCTGAAAAGACCCAGAGACGCCATTGGGAGATTCGGGAAGAGTTGTCTTTTCTTTTTACGAGTTCCCTCTAAACCTCGTGCAACGAGATAGGATTTTAAACGCGATGTTCCTGTATTATATGTATGACTACGTCTTACTTCAGAGGGAACAAATCCGTAACTATTTTTCCAACCACTCTGTTTGAACCACAGAGTAGGGGTTTTCATTAATGTGGCAACCAATTAATCAAGTGGTAAACGAAAGAGGAGTTTGGAGAAAGGTTTGTAATAAAAGATTTGTGGCAAAAAAGGAATTATATACAGGGAAATGAGATTAGGAGCTCCTACTATACTACAGTTATAAATCTGAGCTAAACTAATCTAAGTTAATGTTTGAGTAGAAGAAATGTTTGAATAAAAAGAAAGTTTCGTCTGACCGTGATTGCTGAGACGTTGGGAAGGCGGAAAAAGACGAACTAGAAGATCAGAAGAAGATGATGCTGCAGATCGTTTATTCCCATTGCAATAGCGAATGGGATTGGGATACTGACGACCAAATAATAGTGGGATACTGATGACCCAGCTATTTTAACAAATGAGATACACGCGTGTGTGGGGGAACGAAAAGGCCGTTGATTACTGTTCACAAGTCTACAGCACTTCTTCGATTTATATTATTATTGAATAAAAACAACTACCTCGAAGTTAACGCATCGAATAGAAACATATGTGCACAGATCGTTTCCTAGACCACGTTCACCCTTTTCTTTATTTTTTCTCAATAATGGTTCTTGATTCAGTCCACATTCAGTGTACTGTGTGGGTAGAATCTCGTTGAATGATGATGTTACAACAGTACTGTGTTACAGTCTGGCATTAGGGTTGTTTCATTCATCCAGAACTGATCCTTTTCAATGGAATATCGTTTTGGTTAAACAGTTGAAACTATGTCGTCAATATCAGTGTTAAGAATCGTACGTTTTGGTATCGCTTCGTACATTTCTCACAAAGTTTGGAGACAATCACCAATCATAGTTAGAGTTTTTCTTATCCTTCGAATCTGGTCCCTTTCATTACATTATGTCGACCGTGAAATATAAGCGGCGAGCTATACTTAGAGAACTCATGAGTAGAAACGTAAAGAATGGTTTGTGTGGTTTGAAATAAAGAACAATTTATGAGGGCTAAATGCAAGTTGTTCAACGCTTCCCTTTAAAAAGCGTAACTTGACTGTTATCCTTTGTCTTGCAGGGTGGTATCTAGTCTGGATACTATTTCTTTCAAGATTTCGATTCGTTCGGGAGTTGGTTGGGTGGATGCAAGAAAATTCTAACAACCAGGAATCACCGAGAATGTCTTCTTTGAAGAAGTCCAAAAGGCGGAGGGTTGATTGATGAACGCTTTAACCCTCGGGGCTCTTAAATATATATATTGAAGGCAAGTTTTCTTCGTTTCTTTCTAATGTAACTGTTCTATTGTATGTTCTTATATGCGAATGATATGAGCAGTTGCGCCAACCTAATTAACATTTAACCCACTGCTAAATTTGAAGTAATAGGGTGTTATTACACAACCCTTGTCAGTCACAATAAGTTCAATTCAGTTTGGACACTGCGTCAACTATAATTTCCGCTATTTCGCGCAATTATTTAGGTTTTAACTGTGGCCACTAAGCTCTACTGATGAATAATAACGTGTCATTCATTTTTTGTGAATGGACATAATATTTATGAAAAATTTGTCTGTTCTGTATTAAAAACTGCAATTTTCTGAAATGTCTGTAAGTCATGGCGTGAACTAAGCAAATTAATTCTTGGTGGGGGGGGGGGATAGACGGATGATTTTCTTAACTAACCTTCTGGATTCCATAATAAGGTTTTCGGTGCCTACTTACCTGTACAGTCGTCATCTGGGGTTTAGCCAAGGTCTCAGTACAAAAATCGAATCGCAAAACTTGCAGTTTTTTGTCAATTTTTCTCATTTTCACAAAAATTAAACTTCTTCGTATTGATTTTTCAGGAATTCTTTCTTCTGGTATAACAACGCTGCGCCAGATTGGCTCTTAGTAATGGCTGAATGCCTGACTATTGTAAATAAAATGGTTTTATTTTTATACTTCGAACTGAATCTTCATTCCTTTCTCTATGACAGGAGCATAGGAAAATTCTTGCGTAAAATGAGTTCTAACTTGAAGGTGGTTTAACTAATTGGTCCCTTGGTCGTTAATTTACTGGTGTATGTACTCCGTTTTAGGTGGTGTTACTATAGCGTCACATTTAGTGTTGCATTTAGTTATGATTCGTCCACTGAAGTTACATTTACAGCAACACCAGTGAAAGAGGTTCTGGGCAGCACTATTTTTTAAAAATCAAGTAGGGTACACTTGGTGCATATGTGCCGACTGACTCCCATGGACACCCGAGCGATGGTAGTCAAGTGGGAAAGACGAAGGTTCATAATCCGACGAAAGTTGGGTTATTGGATGGATCATTTTGCCTGAGTCAGCGGCTCCCCAAACATTTCCACACCCCCTCGTGACACATAATAGGTGGCCACTGTAGCAATGTGTCGTATACTGTGGTTTTTCCACCAAATGTCCAAGACGTCTGTCAGGATGATAGAATGAGTGGTGGTACGAGTTCTGTGGAGTGAAAGGGTTTCTCAGAGAGACGATGGTAAATGAGGATGGAGAGTGGTGAGACGTAGGCAGAATGCGAGCCATACTCAGTGCTGTGGCAGATGTCTTCTGCTCTTGTGGCAGTGCAATTGTCCTGTGTTGCTGGAAGCTGAGAGGTGTCCCTGTAGTATGCATAAAATCTTGCCAGTGGCGAATAGGGGTGTCAACTGTGAAACGCCAAGTGCTCTATCTCGAGCGCCTGGTGCTGAGTCAATGCTGCAGTAATTGATTCATTAATATTGCTCAAGTGGAATGCAGATGGTCGCCTGTTGGGCTTAGCATGCTTAACATCGTTGCTCCCACATTCCAGTGCAATACATACATCACAGTAAGCGTTAATAAGCAAAAACGAAGTAATGTATTTCAACAGGAAGTATCATGCGATGAGTGTTGTTTAGAACAATAATCCTACCTCGTGATTGACCGAGTGTTTATTTATTTATTTTTTTTACGTGAGTTAAGTAATGTAAAAGTGTATGATCAGAAGAATATAATTTATTACTTGAGGGAACATTACTTTCGTTGTGATACATGGGCTGTCTTCACACCGTCCAAGTGTTGTTCATCCCAAGCTGCAGTTCTGAATATCACTCTCGGTGCTCGGAGTAGCAGTTGATTTTCTTGTGTTTGATTCTGATGAGTCATCACTTCATTCGCAATTAAGGGATTTATTGACGAGTTTAATTATTGAGGATGGCCTACTTTCACGAACAATTGCATACTTGTGCCCCAAGTATTGTTCGGATCTGTTAGTTAGCCCTATTCAACTTTGTAGATTTTCGTGTTTAAGAGTTTGTAGCGAGGAGTCTTCATTCGTTCAAGTAATAAGATGGTGCAATCCTATAGGTTTACGTCCAGATTTGCTAGATTTCAATGTTGGTCCTATGTAAGCGTCTGTATTTGTACACGTCAGATTGTATATGCCTTTCTGGTTAAGCAGGGCAGCTTTAATGAAAAGATTGGTTCGGAGCAGTCTCGTGAGCCATTAGTTGTCTAGATTTACATGATCGTGTATGAAAAATCTCCAAAGAGTTGTGCTCAAAGTTTGAGGAAAAAGGAATTGAGTTCAGTTAGTTCAATACAAGCAAGTACCGTGGCACACACCTGCCAAATTCAACTCAGAACCTCAGATTGAAAATGTTGAGATCTAAGCGAGTTTCAATGTCTGGCTTCAACAGCTGCATTAGTTAGACAAGCGCCTCTGGAGAAGTTCTTCTCGCCTTTAGGTTTATTATTCGTTCTGACCACCCTTAAAATTTGTAACTTGATGTTTCAACGCGTGGGGATTCCAAATTTGCATTGTTCGTCCACGTGGTCTAAACATTTCGTTATTCCGCACAAATTTACAATTGGGATCAAGTTGTGCCTGTACTTGTCAATCCGATCGCCTAGATTCATGGCTGTTAAGGGGGAAAAATGGTTTAAACAATTTGCTGAAAACGATATTTTGGCAGTTTTATTAACATTGCATCGTGTCTGGTAACGTTTCCTAGGTATTTTTCGTGTTGAGTCTAATGAAACGGGTCTCAGAGGTGTAGGAGTAAGTCTAAGTTGAAATCACAGTAGATATAGTGGAACCCCACTATTTTAAAAAACTCGCGGGACAATATTGCTAAAGATATCGTTTCTCCCTAGTTTGCGATCATTACTTGCACCGCCTTCAACACCTTGTCAGCTTTACTCGTCGTGCCGTGCCAATTGCCGAATGTCGCCCAGAAAATGCCAATTGTCGTTGTAGTCAAGTCATGTTTCGTCATCATTTTACTTGTATTTTTCGTTGCGGAAACAAATTGGATGGGACTCTGAGGTGTGAGACTAAATCCAGCTTTGTAATCTTCTTTAACAATTTGCAGCGTTTTTATTTTACGTGATTCCTAGTAAACATCTCCAAACATTTGAGTCAGGCCTGATCTACCCCCATTGTTTTCGATGAAGAGTCCATCATCATCTGAACATAGTTCCAGTTTTTCAATTTATAAAAAACCCTACAAATTATTACACAATGGTTTATTATTCTCATGAACAGCTTGACCAAGTATTACTGCTTCCCCATCCCATTCGATTCAGCATCGAATACTAGTAAACCATACGAAACATGACCTGACTACGATGGAACTACGGAAACAAAACGTCTGATGATTTTGCCCCGTCGGGTCGGGGAAATTGGAACGGGGACGCTTCGAGCGAACCCGTTGTGAGTTGAAAGGGGAGTTGAGCGGCGTCGTTGGGAGGCGAGCGGGTGGTTTTTTAATGAGACGGGTGGGGATGGAGGGAGTACAAACGATGAAACATTGACTTCCGCTGTAGTTCCCGCGTTGTACTGCGTTTTGTTAATTTTTTTAACCGTTTTTTGCCCATAACGATCACGGGCTTCGTCCGATCGGATTGCCGAGATGGCGGGCACAACTAGATACCAAATGGGATTTTTGTGCGAAAGAACGAATTTTTTAGACCACGTTAAAGGCACAAAACGGCCTGGACGGCGGACGGACATTGCAAATTTGGAATCTCCATGTCTTGAAACGTAAAGTATCAAATTTTGAGGGGGGGTTGTAAAAAATTTTTCTTGACCGAAAACATAGGGTTATTATTCAGAATGAATAATAAACCAAAATACAAATAAAATACTATTAAACGATACGAAACGTGATGTGACGGCAACGGAACGAAAATATATTTTTTCTAAGTGACACTAGGCAATTGGTACGATGGGACGAGTCGAGCTGGTTGTAGTGAGCCAGGAGCTAGTGAGGTAAGTGAGTGCAGGTTGTTGAGAAACGATAGCTTTCGCTATAGTAGTAGAATTTACCTCACTATATTTACTTGGAGTAAACTGTTTCCATATAGACGCAGTCCTGCACATCGTAGACCCGTCCTATTCGCCTCAGCATCTAAAAATATCTAGGAAACGATACCAAACATGACGTAATTACAGTTGTCGTTACTGGCTAATTTTTTGAACCATTTTCCGTTCATACCAACCATGGCTTTCGTTCAATCAGATTGCCTCAGTGAGAGGGCACAACTAGAACTTGAATGACATTTTGTGCGAAAAAAAGGAAGGTTTTTGACCGTTAAAGGCAAAATGTGGCCTTGGCGGACATTACACAATTGGAAACCCCATACCATAAAACGTAGTTAAATGTTGTGCGTGGGAGGGGGAGGGGGTGTATGGAAAAATATTCCAGACCGGAATAAACTAAAACTGAGTAATAAAACAAAACTGCTTCTCGAGTGGTGAACAAAAAACAAAAGGAATAATATTTCTTAGTCGCACGAATAGACAAAGATCAGAGAAAAGCATGGCCCTACGAATTAGAAAGAAAATTTAATAAAATTTTGAGTTCTTTTCAGAGCCTACTGAGCCAAAATAAGGGTATGAGCAAAATCCACCCAAAATTAACTATGGTTATCATGGTGATCACAACACCAAATATTTTTTACTTTCCTTGGCTCAACAAAGTAGAAGTTATGTTATTGGGTGAAAAAAAAATTGTCTTCAGATCTTTACGTTTCAGAACCTACTGAGTCCGAAAAACACTATTCGGGAAAATGGTCTGTGAACGATATTCAGAGAAAACGACCGTACCAAATCAGCTCAAACTTGATATCTAGCCCGCAGGTTACCATGGGACGCCGAAATAAGGGTTTGAGCAAAATCCACCGAAAGTTATAGTTAAAGCTATAGTTATCATAGTCATCAAAACACCATATTTTTTTTTCTCACAAAACGGCTCTAAAACGATGTTGATTAAATGTTTTATATAAATAGCTCCCAATATGGCAACTACATCATTCATGGGAAAATGACGAGAGCAACACAATAAATTACCAAACATTTCGACGAAAATCGACTTTAGCGTTATTTTTTTCTTATAAACTCCGCTGAAATGTCAGTAGAATGTTTAAAAAAAATTGGTTTAGTAGTCCAATTCAATACCTATAGGGTGAAAGTGTAAAAAAACTGAAAAGATCCAGAAATTCCGGAATTTCACCTACAGCCATTTCGCGTTCTACCACTTTTAAAAGCCTTTACCCAATACCTCTGCAAAAGTGATTACTTGCTCCTATTAAAAAAAATCGAGACACATTACAGCCTCATTAATTCTCTGTGTAGCAGTTGTTCAATAATGGCACAGTAATGAGTACGAGCAGCACAAACTAAATTTCGGAACTTTAAGCGCTTCCGCTATCTGCTGCCGAGAAGTGTTGTTTGATCAAGTGAATTGACGTAGAGCTAAGGAAAGTTGTGTCTTGCAACGCACCAGATATTTTTAAATCCAAAATGGCTACAACGATTCTGATTAAATTTTGTATATGAACAGCCTCTAGTAAGGCAACTATACCATAAAATTCTCATCTGTGGGAAAATGACGGGTGCAGCCAAACCTTTCGACGAAAATCGAGTTTAGCGTAATTTTTCCCTTATAAATTCCGCTAAAATGTTTCTAGGTTCTTCGGAAAAATTCAGGTGGTACTCCAACCATGTCCCTATACGATGAGTCTTTAATAACGCTCATAAAATATACGGCGGCTTCTCCCAAAATTCCAGAATGTCAACCACTGCCGTTTCATTTACTACCATTTCTAAAAGGACCCCCGAGGGTCCCGATAACTCTATAAAAGGATTATCGTCCTGTTCAAATGAATCGGGTTTACACCCTCATTAATTGTCTGTGCACCAATTGCTCAAGTTATGTTTCGATGAACTGATTGAAAATTAATTGAGTTAGTAGAATAAGCCACAAGCACACGTGAATTGATGGAGCTAAGGAAAGTTGTGTGTTGATACACACCAGATATTTTAAATTGAAGCTGACTGCAAAGTGTTGGCCCATTCATTTGATCATCTGTCATCCTTCACTTCCTCGTACTGCACAGTGAGGTCAACCACATTCCATTCCTCGACCTCATACTACATGCCCTAGTCATGTGACGACTCAATCCTCCGGACCATAAAACGAAATAAAATCCAGCGTGAGAAGGAAAATGATAAGTACGCACAATATGTGGAAGAGAAGTAATATTTATATCGCAGAACTTCACAAATCTATATAAAAGGAGAAGCAACTCTCAACAAACTGGAATTCACTCCATCGACACCTCAATCATTACAAAGTAAGTAATCGTTGTCACGTTGGCACACTTTGTGTTTCTCGACTGTATTAACAAACTGATTAAATCGATTATATGTTGAGCAGCATACAATAAACATTATCAACTCTTATGGAATGTATCAACTGAAAGATATACAAATATTCACTAGGCAAAGTGAAACGAATAAGTAAAATAGCTTGATACAAAGATTTTCTAGTTTCCGCAGTAACTGTACCCGCAATTGTTAATGAACATCACAATAATTGTTTTTCGCTAATTATTATTTGTAAATCGTGATTGTATTAACAGCTCTAACGAGAGATTCGACGAAATAAACTGGTTAATGTGAATATAACTACGAAGGTTGAGCAAAGAGCGCATCTAGTTTATTGAAAATCTTGCTTGTCATGAGGCTATGCTGTTTTTGCATACGAAGGCTCTAATCGGCTGGAAGAAGAAGTTAAAAGAGAGGGCGAATGAAGAGGCGTTCTCTCTGCTATTTGGCCGTCGTGGAGCAAACAGAAAGATGACTAGTGGAGTCAACCATCTCAGCAATGCTGCTGATATCTCCCGCCACAGTGGAGTGTACGTCATCTTCTGAATCTGTAAAATTGAACAGTTTGTAATGTGAAACGAGTGCGATGCATCTCACACATATCCTCAGCCCCACTCACTTGTCGATTTTTACAAATCTAACTTTTACAAAATTTATGTGAGTGTTAGAACTAAAGGTTCTACAGCTACAGGTTAACATTCGGGAATTTATTGCGCTACTACTACTTATGTATCGACTTTCATTGTGTAGTTACAGGCACATACACACAAAAAAGTTTCGTCTGAATCCGACTGGATACCCTTACATGTTTTTTGGAGTGTTGAAGACGATGACAGTCGGTTGTTCCTGTGCGCATCAGAAGTTTCTGCATTTCCGAGAATATTGGCCCCCGGGATGATAAAATGAGGAGAAGTTCGAGGTCGGTCCGTATCAGTACACTATAGTTTTGACTCCGGATAGAGACATGTCATACTGTCGGATGTCAATCTTATTA
The DNA here is from genome assembly GCA_020466155.1 of Pachypeltis micranthus. Classification (NCBI taxonomy): domain Eukaryota; kingdom Metazoa; phylum Arthropoda; class Insecta; order Hemiptera; family Miridae; genus Pachypeltis; species Pachypeltis micranthus. The sequence continues at coordinate 52,025,327 of CM035769.1, forward strand.
AATTCATTTAGGACCTTGTCTGTCTCATCAATTTGACCTTCTACCTGCTTACTAAGTTCTTCCTCCCTATTTCAAGACTCGACAGCCCCTGCAATCTCAAAACCATAAAGTTGTTCCTTACCTGAGTCGCCGTCGTCTGACAAATTGCGCGGGGACAATCGACATCCTCGGGCTAGAAAGCTATTGAGCCTTCCCCCGGCAGACAAGACTAATCCCAAAAAAGGTGGAGACGGGTTCAGAGGCCGAGATAGATATTCTGGATGGTACTGAACTGCCACGAAATACGGATGACCTTCCAATTCAACCATTTCCATTCTTTTGCCTTCCTCGCAAGTTCCTAAAAAAAAAAAAGATTAATTATGTTAGTAGCAAAATACTACGAGGTACTGAATGCAACAGCATATCAAACAAACAAAAATAACAATCAGCGCCTACGAGTTCTTCCAAACCTTCCTGTAATCCACTGCTCCGTGTGCTGCTTATATCCATCAGCCACTTCTCAGAAAAAATATCCATTGAGCAAATTCGGTTGCGTCATTTTTTCAATCGCGAATAAAAAAAGTCCCCGATTACATAACTCTCCTTCCCACTCTGAGGGCGATGGAGAGGAAAAAATAATGAATGGGAAGGGAACAAAAGTGGTGGAACAGTGACTGCGAGGAAATTTCATTTGCAAGCTGCGGATTTGTGGCAGTCTCGTACGACAGATTGGGGATAACATCTACAATGTCACAGAAGAGTGAATGACTTCTGTAGTTGCCACCTGCCTCTTCATCAACGGCTCAAAACTAGGTCATACGCACAACAATTCTAACAAGTGTACTTTATTTTATTTTGAGGTTTCACAATATATATATGAACATGAGTCAAGAATGGTGGGTTTACATTTTAGAGGGGGGGGGGAGGAGTTAGGGTTTGCTCCCAATGACCTCATGAATTTACTCCTGTGTATTGATAGCCATCCCGGAACCATTCAGCATATTCCATCTTGTTGGTCCTCATGCCTCTCTGCGATGGTAACTCTTCACCCTCATAAGAATCTTACAGCATGCCGCTACTTCCTATACATCCCCTCACACTGCCCGGCAGTTTGGGAGGTTCAGGAGCAGTCATCCCTCCATGCCTTTGTTCTTCATTCTTGCGAGATACTAAAGCCCGATCAGCGAGCACTGCCCAGAAAAATTCAGTGTTGTACCTCTAGTTTTCGTCTGAATTCAACATGGTATGGACAAATGAAGTGGCTGACTGTGTTCTCCACAGTCCACTGCAAACCTGCCCACCTGATGGCATGGGAGGCATCATCTACCATTTCCTTGCAGTGCAGGCAGTTTGGGCTTGCAGCCTTACTAGTGTGAGGTAGAATGTACCTCACCCTAGTGCTGCCCTAGCTGTGGACCAAGTGCTGGGATAAGCTGTTTGGTTCAGCGCCCCTTCTAGGCTGCGTCCTAATTGTCGATCCAAAGGGATCACAGCCCTCCTTCTCTTCTTTTGGTAGCCATAACCAAACAGCCACCATAACCTCAGCTGCCATCCTCTTTCTGAGGAGAACCTTATTAGAGGATAGAGTGAACAACGCTCATAAGCAACCACGTTGTCTGACAAGAAAGAGCCATTGTTGTTTTGGCAGCTTTATCGTCACCATTCACACTCACTTAACCATGATTAGCAGCCATCTTGTTTAGCATGCCCCCTTCACTGGCCAAACTGACGTTAGTCACAGTAAGAGCCTCCAGTCAATTCTAACCTTAGTTAGCTTGATCTACATTTTTTGAACATTACTACTGCTAATTGCTATTGTAAGTAACAGAAGCCCCATTTACACTGCCTGAGCATTTCTTGCTTACAGGGTTAACAAAAGCGGCTGAATAGTATCCTTGAGCCGAGCAAGATTTGCACAGAAATTCCTTCGTGCTCTAGGTTGATCCACCTGATTTCAGTTTTCTGTTGAATCAAAGGGGTTCTTTATCACCGCACACTTCGTTCAACACGCTCCAGTCGCAACTAGGCTTCTTATTCTCCAACTGTCGTCCTTCTCGATGGAGTTAGAAAACGTAAAGTGTCTAACGTTAATTATAAGGGGTTCCCACCGCTGTGGCAGCCCGACCATACACTTTATTTCGATAAAATGAACAAATAACTCGGCCTCTATATAAATAATTACGGAGAACGAAATGTGGGTATGGATGACTAAAAGACTCTTTAAGATTGATCAAATGTGGTGAAGCAGTAGTCCAGAATTTAGGGGAATGTTCGAAAAAACATTATTTTCGCAACATTTTGTTTTTTATCTCTGTTCAATGGACTGTCAGAGCAACGTTCATTGAGAACAATATATAGGTATTAACTATTCGAAAAACATTCTGTGAGTTTAGTGAAAATCGTTGAAGCGTAAAAAACCTATTTTTGGTTCATACGCCTATATCTACGTTCACCGTATTTTCATGGAGAAATGGGTACAGAAAAAAAGTTTTGTACCGACTAGTAGAAGATAAGTTGAAAGTTTAATCAAAATCGTTAGAGTCATTTTCGAGAAATATGCGAAAAACCCTAGTTTTTGGGTCATTTTCGTCCCCCACCCCCCTTTCCCATCGATCAAAATCGCTCATAATCTTATTTCGGCGTCTACAAAAAATAACAAACAAAACAAAAAAAAACCAGCTCAATCCATCCAGCCGTTCTCCTGCAAATCGAGCTGTAGACACACACACAGAGGACCACGCGGCGAAATTAGATTTATTAGACTCAGTAGAACTCAAAACGTAAAGATCTGAAGAAAAACCAACTTTTTTATGGCACGATTACAATGCTTTCCTTAACCTTTAGGTAGTGGAACGTAAAATGAAGCCTGGGAAGCTTCAAAAATAGTCTGGAATACTCTTCATAGCTCTCCACAACCCAGGCGCCACCAGACCACAGCCAATGCTCGTGAACAACTGATTGTCAGAAATGCTCGGGCAGTGTGAACGATTTTTTGCTCATTTGAAAACCAACTAACAACGATCGCTAAAGCTCGATGCCCGAGGATGTTTGGGCAGTGTAAATGAGAAGCTGACCTCGAAGTTTGCTCTGAATAACTTGAATGATCTTACCTACGAATTTAAGTCCAGCTGCTTCTAACCGTTCAACGTAGTTTGGGTTAACTTCATACCTATGTCGATGCCTCTCTTCTATTGCATCCTTTTTGCCGTATAGTTGCCCTGAAATTTAAAAACATAAAATGAAAGGATAATTTAATGTTACTTTAAAAGTACTAGCAGTCAAATTGCCATCCATAAACGCGTATACACATTTATTGTTAACGTTACAGTTGAGTCCTACTAATCTGAGCACCAGCTGCTTGATGAACACGCTTTGGGCTGGGTCAAGTTTACTCGAGGTTGTGGAGCGTGTCTACATGTCAGTTATCAAAGCTCACATGTCCAGAAGTATTTCCTGTTGGAGCACGTGTATTCGTTGTGGAGCTTTATTATTGTGTACTTATCACGTATTTCAATTGATTATATTCACTAATAGGGTTGAGAGCAGAATAGTGTTCAGGGTGGGTATCTATCATCTTCCAGCGTTCTGATAGTTAGTGGTTCTTCCATTCAGCAGTCGTGGGCGTAAAACACATGTGCCTGGCGTCATCTACCACTAGCTTAGAGTATTTATATCACCTTTCCCATTGTGTAGCTATGGCTTCCAAACAATCCATGCCGGGAATGAATTTGGGTGAGATAGAAGTTGACGTCTCTATAGTTTTCTTTAAGAGAGGTCTACCAAGAAGTGTATCATTCCTGCACTCCCGCCCTGCCACGTGTTTCACTATTCCTTTCCAGCTTCCAATACATTCTTTTTACTGAATCATTCTCGCAAAGATATTCTCATTTCTACACCAAGTAAGTGGGCGTTTTATGTCCACTGCTGTTGATTCAACCCTGAGGACGCACATGTACACTTCCATACTGATGGAAAGAAGAAATTGCATTATGCTCCGTTGTACCTTTCAAGATAACGAACAGCATTTGCGGAATGAGTAGACTGGTCCTCTCTGACTGACAACCATTCGTTTCGCCTGACTTTTGAAAAGAACACGCCATATAATTAGATGAGGCGGGAAATTAGTATTAAGGCATCGAATTGAAGATTTAGGATTTCGAGGAAGTCACGCCTTAATGGTGGGCACTGAGAGACTTAAGGGGAAAACATATACGACTAAAAACAAAACCAACTAAAACGACAAATATGGACCCTGCCCTACCACGGGTGCAGTGTCTCCTAAGCTACGCGCAAGTCGTGAAATCACAAAGGAACCCTTCAGTAGACTACATCAAACAAAAGTAAATAATGACTCACTTAATATTGATGGGGGAGACTTAATTAGAGTGGTACGCCTGCCAAGCCTCATAGTACCACCCATCACTCCAGTATGATGTTCAGGCATTTCAATAATGATAGGGTGCTCAGCATTAGGATTGATTTCTGTTGTGTTTGAGTCGGATAGATTCAGGACATTTCTGTAAACAAAATACTTTACAAGGTCTCTGTCGTGTTCTAAACTGTACAGGATAACGAGAGGAAATAAAAGCTCAATCAGTTGAATTACACGTCCAAATGTGGGGGATTAGTTGGAAAACACATGAAGTAACGATGTACCTTGAAAACTCAATGACGGCTGCTTGTAAACCAAGGCAAATGCCTAAGAATGGTTTGTTGGTTTCCCTACACCACCGACAAGCTTCAATTTTTCCTTCTACGCCTCTGATTCCAAAACCTCCAGGCACAATGACGCCACTAAAACAATTACAAATGTGATATAAAAACCCTGCAAATTATTACACAACGGTTTATTATTCTCATGAACAGCTTGACCTAGTATTACTGCTCCGAGACCCATCCCATTCGATTCAGCATCAAAAAACACTAGTAAACCATACGAAAAATGACCTGACTACAATGGAACTACGGAAACTAAATATTCCCCTGGCGCCCGTAAGCGTCTGTAGGCATTTATGATCCGATGTAGGGGTGTGCAGAGGAAGTGGCCCAAACCTCCCTCCGCCAGTCGGGCAAAAACAGTCGGGGAAATTGGGACGGGGAACCTCGAACCGAGTGAACCTCGGCAATTGGCACGTTGCGAGTCGAGCGGGCGGGTGGTTTCGATGAGATGGGAGGGAGGGAGTACTAACAACGAAACGTTGATTTCCGCTGTAGTTCCCGCGAGTTCTTTCAATTAGTTGACTGTAATGATTACTGTAATTTCCCTATACGCAGTTGTACACGTCTGATACTCATTCCATTCGACCCAGGATGTAAAAATACCTTGAGAACGATTCGAAACACGGCGAATTTGCGATTATACTGCGTTTTGTCAATTTTTTTAACCATTTTTTGCCCATGACAACCATGGGCTTCATCCAATCGGATTGCCGAGATGGTGGGCACAACTAGATACTAAATGGGACTTCGGTGCGAAAGAACGTATTTTTTAGACCACGTTAAAGGCACAAAACAGCCTGGACGGCGGACGGACATTGCAGATTTGGAATCCTCATGTCTTGAAACGTAAAGTATCAAATTTTGAGGGGGGTTGCAAAAAAAATTTTCCTGACCGAAAACATAGGGTTATTATTCAGAATGAATAATAAACCAAAAGGCAGAGATAACGTACCGTCTAGTTTTAATCAGGAATGTGTTACAGTAACCTCAATCATTTGTATTTTCATGAAGATTTGCGAGGAAAATCAATTATATTGTTTAAAGAACTTGTGCCACTACCACCAAAACTTATTTGCATGAAGCTCTCTTTTTGGGCTAAACAACTGCGCATTGACTGCAAAATCGTGTTCTCACATGTGGCAAGGTTTTCATAGATTGACAAACACATTGTGTACCCCTCTGTCACGTAAAGGTTCAGAATTCCCTCAGTCAATGATGCCCTTTCCCAGGCCAGTTGGCACATTGGTGTTAATGCATGTGGCTGGTTATGCTGAGAAGAGGGAACCTGCTTTCCTGCACCTTTGGAGAGAGGCTCCCATGCCTAAAGCCTGCAGTGACGGGTCGCCCCACCTACTTTGTCAGGCTTCCTCTCCCACATAGGCCGTACCAGTGAACTCTCGTGCACAGTCGGACCACCCCTTGACCAAACAACCACTCCCAGGTAACAGCGGAACCACAGCACCTGGAGTCACTTTCAGAGAGCAGAATAACAGCCTTAAAATCGAGCGCATCACCAGCAGTTGGGTTTTGGCTTCAGATAGCTGCAAGCGTCTCTCGCTACACCAGTTCTCTATTAATAACACAAAATTTATTGGTTACACGGAAGGAACTCGAATAGACCTACCCATACACACTGAATTTCGTTGACCTATTTCGTCTACATGCCTCATGCTCATTACGGAAACACGGTTACTTAATCAGTTTTTGGACTTCTTTTTCTCAATTTTGCAACTACTATGCTGTTCAGTCCCCCAACTTCGTCAACACTGGAATCGTACGTAAGAAACTGGAGGGGGGGGGGGCATGTTTTCAACAGATGTCACATGCCTGTTCCATTATATTTGTTTGCTACATGGCTCGGGCCCAGTCTCTTGCTCTGACTTGAGACCTCTCGTCTATCAGCACCCTGCCAGGCACCTTCAGTCACATCTGGATTTAGCTATTAGTGGATACATATTTCAGATAATTAATGACTGAGTTTTCTTCAAATTCTTTGGTTTTTTTAGTATTTGAAGTAATTTTTACTTAATTTATTAATAATACTACACATTACTTCCCTAACAGAATGAGTTTCAATCATTGTTTCCAAGACTGAATTGATCTGCCGGTATTGCAGGTTCTGCCTAACGGTATGCCCTTAAGTCCGAAGCCTAGAGCCTGCCGATTAGCGTCCAATTTCATACATACATTTTAACAAGAATTTACAATAAATAAACCATTTTAGCAATATTCAATACATTTTATGGTATTAAAGCGATGAAATGGTATTTTTCACTTCAGGTCTTAAGGAAGATCAGGTAAGATTAGGCTCAGGTTGAATGTGTTAACCAACGTTTTTATGGTGCGCCACTGGCAGTGATAATTTACTCGATCAATCGCGTTCTACTCAGCTCGAGTGGGCGTAATTGAGCACCCAGTAGCAATTCCATTGAAAACTTTTCAATCTAGTTGAGGTTTAGTCACAGTTCGACGGTAGTGAAGTAACAGTCGCAGTGTGGCAGCCACACACACACTGAATGACATATATTGAACTCACATGGACAGCTAAACTGAAACAGTACTGTAGATCTAAAGACAAATGACTTATTATAATAATTCCAGTTTCACTTACTCGCTTTTGCACAAATTCTGCCAGGCCTCGTGGTAGACAACGGGGTTCGTTAATTGAGTTTCTTTCTCCAAATTTACTGACTCAATGTACTAAAAAAAAAAATTGATAAGTTAATTAACAAAACCACTGCAACATTAGCTGCTCCACAGTACTCATACACCTCCAGGCAAGATGTCGGCTGTCGCCTTCTGCTTCAAAGGATATCCCCTAATGCGCCTCAATTCGTCACTCACTCGCTTTGCCTTTTCCACGTCTCCATTGGACCAAACAGTTAGCTCAGGGAATGCCCGCTCCTTAGACTACCTCATAAGGCGAATTCCATCCTCCAGGAACCCCCCATGCGAATTTTTCGCCTGCTCATTGCTCTCCTACAAAATAAGTGCAGAGGAGTCCGTGCTCTTCATACTTCACTAGTGTCTCTTTTTTACCCTCTCTGCTACTAGCTTTTTTCCAATTGGACATCAAATCTAACCGATTGATAAATAAATAACAATATGCTGAATATTTAGAGACCCACTGCACTTAATACATGCTCATATGGAAGAACGTTGTGCACATAAATTGAATTATGCAAAGGCCCACTCCTTTATTTAATATTTCATGTTAAATAATGGCGAGACAAAAATATATAAATGTCCAGACTGAAATTCATAACACTCGCCTTCGCCGTAATGGCAATGAATTATGTGCACTCTACTTGAGGATAATTATTCCCACTCACTTCTCAGCTTGCACATGTCTGTCAACCCCAAGCCATTCAGCATTCAGTAGTTGCCTTCCCCAGAACGGTTTGTCCAGATTTGGGGAGATTGACAGATGGGAAAGGCACGTTTTTTCCCAATTTTGTGGTTAGTAGCCGATTTCAGAAGTAACACTGACAATTTTAATAGATTTTCAAAAAGTTTTGTAACAAATTCCGTTTTATGGGATTTCCTAAAGCAAGGCTCAATAAAGCTTGGTCACAAACCCTGTATAGTTCTTAGACTACAATTGGAGGAAGAGTAAAATCATCAACATTCTAAACGTAGAAATTCATAGATGGTTTGCTTTGAGTACGCATAAAGTATTCTTACGTGAAGTCAACACAATAAACTCTTTGAACTTCCTAGGAATTCGCAGAAACCAGAACAATATACCTATTTCTATTACCAAGAACCGCTCCAACGAGAATAATCCGGATTTTTCCACCGCCAAAAAAATAAATAGCCGTTTTTCTCAATATATCGTTCAATAACTTTTTTTGTTTATTATTTCCATGGTAGCCGTCAAGATGCCGATATCTATATCAAGTTGTCAAATATTGAGCCTGTCAAGATTGTATCAGCAGAAGTAACTACCTCCACCTATGCGATAAAGGGAATACTGGCTAACAATGGAACAGGTGGAAGAGCAACGAGGTAAAACTCAGGCCTCTGCCAGACTGGCCAAAATTCCAACATGTAACAAAGGAGCTTCTCTGAGTCAAGGCCCCAACACAACTAAAAGAATACACAAATGAGGAGCCTGGGTATCAGAACGGAGGGATGGTCGCAAAGAAGCACCACATAAGGAGGTAGGTGCAAGGTCTCCCAAGAGTGATGAGGGAAAGAGAGCATATACTTATCTTGTGACTTAATTTCACGATTTCGTTCCCTCCCAGCGTTACCTTTTTTGACCACTAAAGCACTTTCCACGCTAAAATGTACAACTTGTGGCGTCAGGGGATTTCTCATTAAAGAGGAAAGCTTCAGTGACAGACCTTAGTAATTCCTTAGCACTCCTCCTCATAGGAACTCTATTAGCTCTAGACCAACGCATGCAGGACCAGTAAAACACAATGCGTCTAAAGAAGAGGGTACCTTCTTCACACCCGGCTTTCCATAAATGGTTGTTACAAAGCGCTGCACTACAAACTCACCACAATTTTGACTTTGAAACCAGCAGTGACAGCAGCATGTTGCAGTGCTTTGGAAACTGACGCGTAGGAATCTTCTAGAGTGGTGTACTTTCCAACCAGAGCAATTGTCAGTTCTTTCCGAAGTGTGTCCACTCTAAATTTAAATTAAACAAAAAACACAAGTTACATTTGATGGTGAAGAAGTTCGCTTTTTAAAAGAGACTTTTTACAAAAGGCACTTACAATGTACAAAGGGTGGGTTGAAGAGCTTAGAAGGGGTTAGTTACAGTGTCAGCAGTTAGTGCTTGAGGAGAGCTTACATTGGTGTAATAAATAATTGTAAGAGCAGTTTGGAGGTACATAACGTGCACACTCATTCAAAAGTAGAACAAAGAACGGCTAAGAACAAAAATAGACACAAACCTATCAGCAATCGTCCTCCATTTCTTCATGAACTTCCTAGGCTGAGGCGTTGGTATGTCTAACTGCAGGCGATCTTTAAAATATTCAACGACTCCTTGCTTCTCCATCAACAAAGGGACGCGGTAAATGGAACTTACGTCGTGAATGCACAGCACCTAAAGTGAAAATATGCTGATAAGACGTGCATTGATGTATCATGTTCTATCTGACTTGTCTATGCCTTATCCTTCTGCAAAGCCGATCGTGTACTCGTATATTATTCATTAGTTATAGAAGACTTCCACAGAAGTTACACGTTATGAACTTATTGTTGCAAATTCATTTTACAGTATAAAATATTTATCTAATAATGAACGCCACAATGAATACTCAATGGTTTGTTACTCTCTTGTATGTACAGCTTGACGCAGCCTCACTCATTCGAGACCCATCCCATTGGATTCAGCATCCAAAAATACTACTAAACGATACCGATACGAATTGTTCTTATGTTTGAAACAATTAATCGGTTGGAAGTTTTTGAAAATAGCTCATCTGAGCGAAAACATTGGACATGACAAAACAAACTTCATTCGCACATTATACAAACCTGATCGGGCGCCACGTGGCAGAACATGGATATCTTCGATTTAACAGTTTCAGAAATGGCACCTTCACTGCGACAAACGATGAGATCTGGAGATAAGCCCAGTCCCCGCAGCTCGCGTACACTGGATTGTGTAGGCTTCGTTTTGGGCTCCCCAGTGGCTTTCGGCTGAAAATAAATATTAAAATAGGCCATTAAAAAATTGATTTTAAATCAAGCAAACCTTAGATCTTAGAACATGTTATTTAGCCCAAGGCTGATAACATAAATGTTGCGCCAAACTGATTTGTTTTGTGATGTACATCTTACAACTTTTTTCATTTCATTTTATTCTAATGCCTAATGTGTATTCTAATACAAACATGAGATGCACGCATCACACCTCCACTTAAAATCCATGATGCACCACTGTGTGGGCAACAAAACACAAAAATACGGACAGAATATACAACTTAAACAAGCAAACTTAGCATCTGCAACGACGTGAAAAGGATTGCCCACTTACCCGAGGTACAAGGGAAACGTGAGCCACGCAAAAATTTTCTTTTCCAACTCTAAATTGGAACTGCCTAAAAGCTTCAACGAAAGGCATTCCTTCGATGTCGCCTATTGTACCTCCTAGCTCGACTATACAAACCTGAAATAACAGAATTAATTTTTAAAATTGGGCCCAAAATTCAGTTCGAGTGTTCAAGTAAATCATTCGTAGATCTTAAAGGTAATGTGACGGTAAAGTTAACGTACCTGTTAGGTGAGTCCGTCTACTCTGGCTGGTGAGATACTGTGGACGAGCGCTTTCGATGACCCAATTGCTTCAATACCTAATGTGATAGTGTTACGAGGGGATTGGAACTTTAGCAAGCAGCTGACTAAGGCAAAAATTACAGCGATCCTGAACTCTGATCCCACACCCTGATTTTCCTCTGAATGTCTTTTACCGCTACACTGCGATCACTCAAATGCCTTTAATGGGAGCCAGGCGGTTCAGTAAAATACTGTCTTAAAATGTTTGGACGGACGCTGATCACAATTTTCCTCAGCCTCAGCCATTCAGTGATTTCGATAGCTGTACAAACTAACCTAATCTGCATTTCATACCGATAGTGCTCCAGAGCTTATCGTCACAATCTTCAAGAAGCAGCCAACGTGTAGTAATTCACGGAACTACAGGGTGAGCCATAACAAATGGTGCAGTTTCAAAGGGCGATTTAAAAAAAACGGTGCAACTTAGAAGATTAAGGTATGTTTTATTGAACGCCATACATCACCCCATTTCGGTAGATTAAGTCCTGAAAATTACATCAGGAAGGTGGACGCCCTCAGCAGCGACGCACTGATGTAGGCGATTCCTGAAATTTTCAGCCGCCCTCTGGCACATTTCGATGGGGATCGCGGCGATTTCTTTCCTGATTCGAATCTTGAGGTCTTCCAGAGTGTAGGTCGATGTTTGAACACCTTTTCCTTCAAGTAGCCCCACAGGAAAAAATCACACGCACTCAAATCTGGCGATCTTGCCGGCCACCCCAAGTCACCCCTGAGAGAGACGAGGCGTGCGGGGAACATCTGCCGCAGTTTCACCATTGAGATTTGCGCTGTGTGGGCCGTAGCCCCATCTTGCTGAAACCAAATATCCCCCAGATCCTCTTCTTCAGCTAACTGGTTCAATTCGGGTTCAAAAAATCTTTCCAGCATGAAAAGATAACGCTGAGCATTGACGGTAACAGTCCTTCCATCCTCCTCGAAAAAATAAGGCCCAATCACCCCAAATTTTGAAATGGCACACCAGACAGTGACTTTCGGGGAGTGGAGAGGTCTCTCGTGAATTTATCTTGGGTTGCGGTCACACCAATAGCGGAAATTTTGTTTATTAACCGCTCCAGAGAGATGGAAGTGGGCTTCGTCCGAACTGAAAAAAGTGGACGTTGGTGGGGTGCGGTTTATCATCTTTTGGCATCGATTCAAGCGGTTTTGGTAGTCTGGAGGTGACAATTCCTGAACAATCATAATCTTGTACGGATGGAATGACAAGTCCATGTGCAAAATCCTCCTTAGTGAGGTGTTAGAGATGTTCAGTGCTACTGCGTGCCTCCGAGCAGAGCGCCGAAGCGACTGTTCCACTGCTGCTCTCACTTGAGCCAAATTTTCAGGTGTTCTTGCGTTTCTTGGTCTTCCTGCACCTCTACGCCTTACTGTGGAACCAGTTTCTTCCAATGCTTGAACCCAACATTGCGGTGAGGGACGGGATCTCGACGTGGGATGTTGTAACACAGTCGGAAGGCCCGCTGGGTGGCGATGAACGAACGGCCACTTTCAAAAAACGTGCGAATGACGAAACCCCGTTGCTCTCCGCTCCAAACCATTGTAACGACTGAAAACGGGACCACTGCCCGGGCACAATGAGACCCCTCCCAGGTCGTTAACCCCACTACAAGGCATGCAGCACCCCTTCGAAACTGCACCATTTGTTATGGCTCACCCTGTATCAGCATGATTGCGTTTACTGTTCTGGAATTATAGGGGGAAGACAGTGGAAAAAGTTCAAATTCTGGAATTTCTCATAATTATATTCTATATATACTTTCATCGACACAGGTAACTCATTAAATCACCAACATATTAGCAGGAGTTATGAGTAAAGCACGCATTGAAATCCATTTTCGTCAACATTGATTGCGCTGACCATTTTCTATCGGTATAGCGTAGACTGAAAACATCGTAACCCACGCAAAACATTTTATCGTTAGAACCGTTTCTGATTAAAAATATCTCGTGGGACGCATCACGACGCTTTCCTCGACCCCACACGTACATTCAGCGAGTCAACAACTAATCTGATCTCTTTTTCATTCAGTACCTTTGAACTTGTTAAAACATAACTTCACATTTTATGTAGAAACTGGTAGCACTTAAAGTTTTCGAATTAATTGAGCATAAATATATGCCACTACCATTATTGAGCATACAGCTCACAGGTGATTCAAGAAACATGGATTGTGTTCACCATTTTGGAATTAAACGATAAAAACTGTGAGAAATTGTAATAATTGAAACGACGATCATATGAATTCTGTAATCTCTGGGATTGCTCCTAATTATAAGATGAGCGTTATTGAACTCTCATCGTATAAATATTTATTTATACCACTATGATTTTTCTGTGAATGCTAATTTGAGCAGTATTTACGAGGAAAAGAGTGCGCTATTTCATTCGAAAACCATTAATAATTTATTATGCTGCTCTCCTCATTTTCCCAAGGAAGAAAGGTGTTTTATAGTTGCATCGTTTGAAACTGATCATTCAACGGACAAAAACATCATAACCAGAGCCGTTTATGAGAGAAAAAATATTCCAAATTAGTGAGTTGTTCGAAAAACTCATTAACTTACTTCAGGTTGAGCTCCATCCTCGGTGACAGGCTTTCGAGCTACTCTTTCCACCCATTCTTGTATGGTGTCAGTAACGTGGGGTACAACTGTAAAATGCGCAAAAAGTTTAATAGGAACACTCAACAACCTTTGAGGTCTACAGAGCCCTACCAGTAGTGTATATAGCAGCGTGAATAGCTGCCCACACAAATTAGAATTATACAGTCGGTAGTATTGTAATGCACGGGGCGGGGGGGGGGGATATAATGACATTTTCCCTCGTCCAACCAAGTTCTCATACACGCATGATGATTAATGAAGAATGTTAGACCACAGAATATCAAATAAATAAGATTGAGACTGAAGGGTCCTCAATGAGGTACATAATTTACCATTCTGATTGCATATGCTGCATTGCACCATAATTATTTTTCATACTCAAACTAGATTTTTCTTGACAGATTATTTTCCTTACTACATTATCTCATTAACAATAACATGATATTCAAGGGTGGTTTCCTGTACAGATACTTTCGAATAAACACTGTGAGGTGGTACCCAGTGTAGTGAAAAACAAACACCCAAGCTCCTCAAGAAAGCGAATTCGCCAACTCACATACTTCCACATAAAAACAATTCAACAAAAGTTGTTAATATCTTGACCGAAACAACTGCTACAAAAGGTAACAGCAGGAGTTGAAATCTTGAGGTCGAAACTTCTGCTAATGGGAATGGGGTTCTGCCTGGTCTCAGGCAGTCCAGCTCCTTTTGATCTGAAGCCTTTGATGGTAGCTGGGAGAAAGTCTGAATTGCCTGTTCAGTAGGCTTCTCTTGCCGACAAGTAGCTCAAGTTCATTAACGTGAATTCTGAAGCCGACAACGGATTCTCCAAAATGTCCACTTCCCACCACACAGTTTACCTCCTCTCCAAAGCACAGCTCTTCCCAGACCCAATCCAAAAACACACTCGCCTCACAGTTCTCTCCCCCCTCTCACCACTGATCGAGCCCTAAACACTAGTGATATAATTCAAATACAGAGTTACCACTCGGAAAAATTCCGTCAACAATAATAATTAACAGAAAATTCTACGGACGCACTTCTGCACATTTACCTTGAACTGTCTTTCCGAGGTAGTTTCCTTTTCTCTCATTAGAAATGACGTGTTGATAAATTTTCCCAGTAGTGATGTTATTGTCTCGATGAAGGGTAACATCCAAGAACCGTTCGTAATTACCTAAATCCAAGTCAACCTCTCCACCATCGTCCAGCACATAAGTTTCACCTTTAACAAAATTGGGTATGTAACATTGAAAATGGTAAGAACACATTAATCATAATTTCCTGCAAGCAGTTCAATGCAAAGATAAAGTGTTTAATTAGCATTAATTTAAATACTTTTCAGGGCCCCAGAGACCATTACGAACCTAAATATCTGGAGTAATGCATCACTTAACTCAGCGTGACATTCAACGATTTGCACTGCTCCTGCAACTATTACAATAAGTTTTTCCCTCAGTACCAGCAAGCCGGTCAAAACATAATGTTCGATAGCTAGAAGCTGCGCTGGGTGGGTGCTTAACAGTTCAGAATTGATTGTAATGCTGCTGCTGCATCTACTAATTGCATATATTTCTTAGACTCAGAAGCCCTTAAAATATAAAGATCTGAAGAAACGTAAAAATAAAAAGTTTCAGCAGATGATGTAGCTTTCTACTCTACTCAGTAAGGCTGAGGAATGTAGAAATATTTGATGTTTTGAACACTGTGATAGTTATGGTTGACTTGGACCAGTTTTTTCCCCACTCTGATGAACGAGCTGAAAATTTAAGTTGAGCTAATTTCCCTTTGAATAGTTTTCACAGGCGCTAAGACAACCATACCAGTTTCTCAAATGGTGTCGGATACTTTAAACCGAGGATATCTGAAGAAAACTCTCAGCCGATTATATAGTCAAGTTGCCAGTAAGAATTCATATAAATCGACGCAATGAGTTGCACTGAACAGGGCCTACTAACAGTAAATTGCACCAACAGTTATCGAAAGGGAGATCCATGAGCTGATGTTAAGTTTGGTGCATACCAGAAAGACTCAGCGAACAAGATAAATAGACAAACATTTTTACGAAAGAATTGGTTTGGAGTCTGTGCATCAAAGATAATTCTGTGTAAAGTTAAAACCTGTGCCTACTGTTGTGAACAAGCTTCCGTAAACCCATTCTACAGTTCGGATTGTACACTATTTCGGACAATTAAAGAGCTCGTCTTTAAAAATCCAGGTGACGACGAACCTATATATCGTTGAAACATTAGTGTAAAATTACAAAAAATGCTTTTCTTAACTTGCAAACTTAGCAAAAACGCTTCCCAATGTCCCAATCTGTTTCGGTCGATGTCATTCCGTTACCGTATTTTTACTATTTTTGGTAAAAGCAAAGAATATGGACCGCTCCTTCTGGTAAGGCAATATATCGATATATCACGACCGAGGTCAGGTTATCGATATGCCAGACATCGCTCATAGGCTCTCCCCCACCAACTGCACCGGTGACACATATCGATACTTGCAGTCGTAGCGTTCAAGCGAACTATCGATACATGCAGTCGTAGCGTTATCAAGCGGTCGGTCCATGTTCTTTAGTTCACCCCCCTATTCAATCAAGGAATGAAAACACCTACGTTTTTAAATGCTTTCGAGAGATCTTATTTGGTCGTATCATAGCTTAAGCTGTAGTACACGAGTTCAGCTGTTAGGTCTGTGCTACATAGACCTGTTGAGGAATGATTGTGACTGTCAGCGTAAGGGAGCCTATGAGCGATGTCTGGCATATCGATAACCTGACCTCGGTCGTGATATATCGATATATTGCCTTACCAGAAGGAGCGGTCCATATTCTTTGCTTTTACCGAATAGGGTGATGTAATACGAACATCACATCATACTGTCAATAATCGTTATATTTCAATGTTTGCACTTATGCCTGTTCAGCACAGTGAAATATAGAATTTCATGAAGTCATTAGCAATAACTAATCATATAGTACTATAGCAGTCAGCATATAGTATAGCAATAACTAATCATATAGTACATAAGTCGGCAGGATGTGCGAACAACGTGTGTCGGCCATTGTTTAACCCCCGGTTGTCAATATTTTCTTGGAACGCTTTACAAGTCATCATTTATTGTCAAAAGGAAACCGACACTGTCCTAATTAGTACATTTCTAGGGGTCTAGGCCTCATTCGATGGTCAAACAACCAAACGTGGCCGAGACAAAAATACACGACTGCAAGGTCGCCAAGTGGTTCTCGAATAACACAGCAATGTCTATACTTAAAGTGATGCAAATGCTTACCATGCTCGTAGGGTGAAAAAGTTCCAGCATCGATATTGATATACGGATCAATTTTTATTGAGGTGACGTGAATACCGCATGACTTGAGGATAGTTCCGAATGAACTAGCGATGACACCTTTCCCAACCCCACTAATAACACCGCCTGTCACCAAAATGTACTTCATTTTGCGTAGATGTAATTTGAAGTACTGACGAAACTAAACGGAAAACCAACTGAGGACCCCTGAGCAGATATCTAACATCCAAAATTCCGAAACAAGCGGCAACTACAGCTGGCGACAACGCTAATAAAAACGAATAGATAACAAACTGAGATAACGATATGTCCTGCGAAACACGCTGTTGAAGGTGGAACAGAACTGATCCCCAAAACTTTAACTGGAACTTTTTGAAATGAATTTGAAAAACGAATAACTTGAAACGTTGCCCATAGTTATCTTGGACTTACTCCCGCAATTTTTGTGCAGGCTCAACTGTAGAGGTTCTAACAGTATGAAGTCACTTATTGAAAGTTTCCCTTTCAGTTTACACGGACACCTCAGCATAGCACCTTTGTAAGCTGGATTTTAAATCATGGAACATACTGAAAAATGTGTGCCTCCTCTTAAACAAAAAAAAAAAGAAGAAAATAGAACTTAACTTTGTATTTTCAGTAACTTGTACAGGCAATTTGATTTAATAGGAATTATAAATATATCACTGAAACTTCTGCACTCATCTACAATATAACTTATTAAGATGCACCCTTGCATACGCAGTAAAGGTAAACTTATACTGTTTTTTATACTGCAGCTGTGCATGTCGTTGTCTATGAAGAAGTGTGCTTTTCAGGAAATAATTATGGACACTACTAACAAGCGGTCCATAGCATGTTCTAAATGGTTCTGGATTGGTTTGGTGCGTGTAGGAATCTGAAGAGTAAATGCAAGGAGATTCTCCCTCCTACGCACCAATGCAATAATAGTGTGTCTTCACTAGCAGATAATGTAAGTGATACACCAAAACAGTAAAGTGTTTTGAGCTGAAAAGTAGGTTCGATTGGTGTTCGTATAGCAATAATACTGCAATATATATAAAATTTGCATTAATATTAAGTTTAATATAGAGGTTGATTCAAATACATTAAACTATCTTTGTTGACCCGATTTGTGAACACTGACACTTTGAAAAACTAAAAGGCCTATTTCGATTTCTCAAATAGTTTAAGTAGGTGTAAATATTCACGTGTAGTTTTAATGGAGCGAATAATCTCGGTAAATAGTTCAAATAAATGTTCAACTAAGAAACAAGCTCTTAAACTGGCGAGCTTTTAAGTTTAAGGATATAGGTTCCATGTAGATTTGTACTCGTCAACCTTGCGGTGTGAACGGAATTTCGTTTATGTTTTAGGAAAACACCACACAGAAATTAAAATGAGCTAAACAAGCAGAGTTTTCTTATAAAATATTTCTCGGTTTGTGGATGGATTTTATTTGAAGATTAGAAGATTGCTACTGCGCAGCTGCCATATCACGACATATGGGCGTTTTGTTCAATTGTAGATATGTCAGCCATCTTTGGGTTGTGTGATATTTAGCTCTTAATTCCGAGATCATTTCTTTGGTTGTCTTGATAATTCGATTAATTCTAGCACATCGCGCTTCTTATTGTGTAAGGAGTTAGAGACTAGTTTCTCATTCACAATTATCTAGCTACAGTAAAGTTTCTCTCATCCGTTTAACATACCCATTTAGCGATGGGCACCCGTGATGACGAATACGATTACTTGTTCAAAGGTAATGTATAAATTGGATTTTACCGATGCTGACCAGTTTATTATAGATGATGTACTCGCTACCTGCCGATTTTTAAATAATTTCTAATTATAGGCTGTTATCGTTTTTATTTCAGTTTGATTTAACTGTAACAATGAGATACTGGGGTAATTGGAACTAGTCAGCAGTAGGTACAATCATGTAGGAGCAACCATGGCTTCGATTGGCGTAATTGATTTCATTGCCTTTCGTGATCTGGTTTATACGTTCAGTTAGTCGAATATTATCTCATTGATTACACACCTTCAATCAATTACCAATCAGGCGATTCGGGACAATTGTCCCCAATTCTCAATCGCGTCATGTCTACAAATAGGATAAAATTCCAGTCTTATTTATTAATTTCTGAAGTCGCAATTGAGTAACTGGCCATTAACAGGGTTTTCGTATAAAATATTGAATAGCTTAGCGATACATATAACTAACAACTGCGTGGAAATTTGATGTTAGCTAAAACTAAAACACGAGTCAGCATATCACGTATATAAAGCTGAGTCAACATTAGGTGTCGCGGCTAGTTCCGTCTGTTAGATTGATAAGTTTATCGGCCTGAATTATTTAGATAGTTAAGAAGTGTGACTCATGTTATATCACAAGTTAATTGCCGTGCCACAATGTACTCATTACAAATCAAACCCAAAGTTGGCGAAAATAGCTACAAATAAAATAGCTCTTTGTTTAAATTCTCCACTTTCGAATTTTCTATTTGATATGTAAGCATGAACGAGAACCTTATTAATAAATCCCCTTCGATAGTTTAATGTTAACGTGCTTGCAGTTTGAAGAATAATAGCGTAAGCTTTGTTGGAAGAGTGTGTCCTACACTGTCATTTGCTAATCGTAATGCAAGATGACAACTATCTTATGCAGGGAGGGCTGATAGTCTACGTTAATTTGGTGTTTAACCTTTTTACACTCTGCATGTAGGCAATTTCGTAGAAATCCATTTTCGTTTTGTTTTTGATGAATCGAAATGCTCAATATCAATTCACTCAAAGGGCCCGTGTGTCGGATGCTAAATTCTTTGAGAAATGTACTTGAACGTCAACATTACTCATCAATAAATCGGGAATACATGAAATCATCGTATAGTAAGAAAACGGCTGGAAATGCCTTTTTCAATGTTCTCTTAGGGGCTTCCATTTATTGTAAGCTCTTCTCGAGAAACACCTTGGCTGATGATATAGTGTTATCATGATGATATAGTGTTAGTGAGAACAACAGAAAACTAAGGGTAAGGGTAACTATATAACTGTGGGTCTACGTCTTTCGTAAGTTCCGTAATTAAATTCTCTGGAATGAATTGAATTCTGGCGTCATAAGTCTGGCCAACGTTGATATCTTTCCAGGCCAGTGCCACCAGGAAGGACGGTTCAAATTGTTTTCACTTACGAAGCCCCAGGTATGTTGGTGGGAATTAATGATCCAATTGATTCCAACGTTTGAAAGGCAATTGATGTAATTACGACGTGCCTTCGCGTAGATTACAAGTTGAAAGAGTCATCTGAAATATATCATTCAATCGACCGCTGTCGAATTTCAAAAGAACTGCAGATAATTTGAATACGTCTCTTTTAAACGGGTAAAAAATGACTAACTCCTTCGTGCATTGTTTGACAATTGAGTCAAGGTTTACATTATTTCCTTTGAATTCGGCCAGACAGCCAAAGGAATGCCTGCTGTCATCGGTAGCTATACATACGAAATGAGCAACGTGTTCTGAAGGCCATTTGGTTTTTCAAAGGACGAATTTTTGAGGGTGGGATTTGCAAATTTATTACTCGAAATTTCTCAAGTCCTTGTTCAGTCGTTCTGAAGCTGTTTAGAATAATTTCCAGTGAAAATTGGTTGTATTTGTATTAGCTGATCACTGATTTTTATAAACGCCCACCCTGGAATTTGTGCCTCTGCCTCATCTCGTTGGAGCTCCTAATGTACATAATATTTGTCGAATGTAAAAATACTTGTCAAATGCATTGCTCGATGATTGGCAACGTGTGTCAACTGTCATTGACTGATGGGGTCAAAATTATGTAAACCCCGTTATTCCTGGCAGGAGGGTATGGGCGTACTAAGAGCGATGAGCTATTGAGAAGGCCACTTACGATTGCCTGTGGCTGAAAACTTAGTTGTTCTTTCGTCCCTGGGCCTTGTTAGTTGTCAAGGAGGAGGCGATATTACTAAGAAAGCCGTCGTCTCGAACAACATTTCAAATAAAACCAAGACGATTTGGTGGATTGATTGAATCACGGAAGATTACTCAGAAGCTTAACGATTCCGTTTATTTTTAGTTTCGATTTTACGAAGGCAACGATTTGAAGCACTATGCGTGTTATAGTGTTGCTCTAAGGAAACTATACGTTCACCATCCAGTACAGTGAGAGTGCAATAATTGATTTTTAAAAACTCCTTATTTCATCTGGGTCACAGAAATTTAACGCTGTTAAATAAGTTTCAGTAGTTTGAAATGCGGAATTGATATGGCTGCTCGTAATTACAATGCTGTTGTACATTTAGCGCATTGGAGTGCCAGCAAATATTTTTGTGAGAACGCCTACTAACTTGTGAGTGGGATTTATAAGAATTTATATAAACGTTTTTAAGACGTTTATAAGAACGTTTGTTACCGTTTTTCTTGTTAATTCTTTGCGTTCATTGCAGTTTGTTGTGTAGGTTTTAGTTTGTAGGTGTGAATTCGATATCCCGTGTTTCTACCAAATTTGCTACTTTTCACTCATAGGATAGACGTTGACGTCTTAAAACGAAGTAATGTCTCTATGAAGTGATCGTTCGAACACTATTCCGCGTTTGAAATATTTTAGAGTTTTGTAACGGAGTGAATAATGGAGTTTGTGCGATAACTTGTAAGTGATGCACTCTAAAACAGTATCTCTCTAGTTCTATATTTGAAATCCATTTTTCCACAGAACTCTTTGAACCGTGCTGTAAGACTAATGGACGTTTCCGCGCTCTTTATTGACGGATGCATATTTTAATTTAACATCCTACACGTCGGAGCAGTTGCTCAGCTAGTTTTTCACAAACTGAGTGCAACGAAATCTACGAAAAGATGCCTGTCACGCGGCAATTGATTCCAATCGTCGGGTGTAAATTGACGATTCAGGTGCCCCGTGAGGTCATACAAAGCTTTGCCGTCTCCTATTCTCGTTGCGATGCAAAAATCTTGTTATTTCTGTGAGTTATGACGCCCAATAACCGCCGTAGTTCTTCAATTCCTCACTGTTCGATTTCCGTATTTTTCCTTCTTGCGCCCTGCCACTTGAGTTATGGAAAGAATAATATCTATGTTATTTGGAGGGAGGATCGAGGTGTGGCGGGGGGGGGGGCACAGTTGGTTCCCGAGATGAAATTCGCACTTCTCTCGCCATTTCGCTTTTTCTCTTTCTATTTCAGAAAAAGAAAAGGGTTTACTGTTTCGAGGTATTTCCAATGACTGCTCTATTCATTTCTTGTGCTGCCACCATTCTTCCGTTTAGTGTCTTTTTTATCTGCTTTAGAGCTACTGCTGCTCGATGTTGATAGTATCGTGTGTCACTAGTTGAAATGATTCATGGCTTATTCGCTTGTACGGTGTTCCATTTTTACTTTCCTTGGCTTCTACGAAGTAGAAAGAAAAGTTATGTAATCGGCAAAAAAAAATTTTTTTTGAAGAAAGAGTTTTCTTCAGATCTTTAAGTTTGAGGCCCGCCTGAGTCCGAAAAACACTATTGTGTGTCTGTGAACGATTTTTAGAGAGAACCACCGTACCAAATCTACTCAAACTTGATATCTAGCCCACAGGTTACCATAGAACGCCAAAATAAGGGTATGAGCAAAATCCACCGAAAGTTAACTATAGTTATCATAGTGATCAGAACACCAAATATTTGTTTTCTCAAAAATGGCTCTAATGACTTCGATTAAACTTTTTATATTGGTAGCTCCCAATATGTTAACTATACCATAAAATTGTCATTTGTGGGAAAATGACGAGAGTAGCACAATAAATTATCAAAACTTTCGACGAAAATGGTTTTTAACGAACTCGTACTTACGTTTTGTTCTGTATAAATGTTTCCGTCGAAATGCGTTGAACGTGTATATAGCAGGTCGTCGAATCTACGGGGGTTATGGAAAGTTGTGTGTTGCCACGCACCATATATTTTTTTCTCTAAAAATGGCTGATTAATTCGATTAAATTTTGTGTGTGAACAAATTCAAATGACATTACGATAATTTAAAATACTCTTGTGGAAAATAACGAGGGTGGCACAGTAAATTCTCAAGTCTTTTCGTTTTGTGTATAAATCTCGCCGATTTGAGGCTTTCTCCAAACGATGAATGTGGTAGTCCAATATGGTGCTGATACTACGCTCATAGGATCAGGATCAACCTCGCGATAACTGGACTCGTTCCTTAGACTACTTGCTATTGCAGTGTTTCGCTTATAATTTCAGAACTGTGATTACAAACATTCCCAAAGAAATTTTTGAAGGAATGTCATGGCAAAAGTATCAACAACTCAATGAATTAAAAAAACGTTAAGCATTACCGGTTCTTCGCTCTATAACGTCAAGTTCTTCATAAACTGAGTGAAACACACGGATCGAGTTTGTTCTTGGGGCTGACGGAAGTGATGCGACGTACTTTTCCTCAAACCAGTACCGTTCAGCGAAAATTCTTCTTTCAAATTAGCCCGAATTTCGTGTTCAACTCTATTATACAATTTCATACACAACCAATTGATTTGAGCTTCCTAACTAGGATCGACCGAGAATTAATTACGGTTAAAATGGTCACAATTCTTTTTTTTGTGAACACGTTTAAACTATGGTGCTTTGCTGCCTAATTATCGTTGGTAAGGAAAATAGCAGATTCGAACGAAAAACCATTCCAAATATCGGCAAGACCCCAAATTATTTCAACCATAAATCCAGTTCAGTAAATTCAAAGGAAAAAATGAATTTCGTACAGAATGTCGGCAGCTTCCTATAATCTGCACTAGTTACCTTACGAGCCTGCCACTGGTAACTTTTCCCCGTTTTCTTGCCCTATTTTTGTAAAACATGACTAGTTCAGTTCTCTATCTATGTTCCTTCATTTTACATTTCCTTTCTCAGGCCAACAAATTTCGGGAAAAACGCGGTTATGAGAACATTGAAGCCATTCAACTCAAATTGTTTTATTATCAGCGTATCAATATGTATCGTTGCCTTTCCATTAAATTTTTGTTCTTCAGAATTGCCAATTTTCCTCGCTTTCGGGGAAATCTTGTACTCCGACCATGAAAATGAGCGAAAAATGAGGTTTTCGAATGCAATATAAAACTGCAACTTGAAACTTATTTTTTGTTGATAAATAACTAAATTTTACTTTCAATGAAAGGAAGTGCATGCATAAGAAGCAACTTGGTGCAAAAACGGTTTTAACGATTTAATCAAATCAAAAACGATTTCTGCAACTAGTCGTTTGTAGATTGTTGTGGATTTTATAGAGGGGGCGAAGAAAGTAATGTGTCTTTTGTACACAGTTGTCATTTTTTTATTTACAGTCGCGCCTCACAATTTGTTAGTCTAGTGAGAAAACTCGATTTCCTGCGATTGGATGAAGGATTTGTCCGTTTCGTTATCTACAAACTCCCTCCCCTTCCCTCCTCTATTTTGATTAATTTTTTTGAATAGACAGCTGTAAATGACTCAACATTACCGTAAAATTCCCATCCTTCGGAAAATCACAAGAGCAGCACAATGAAGTCCGGAAACGCTTTTTGTCACACAGTGAAGTAATGTTTTACCAAGTTTAATAAAACTGAGTGAAAAATAAATTGAATTAGTTGAAACAAGCAACGAAAACCAGTGAATGTATGTAGAGCTAAGGAGAGCCGTGTGATGCGTCGCGGCAGATTTGTGGAACCGAGGGGTTTGTAGAATATTCTTATAATACGCGAATGAAATATCGTTCCCCTCGTTCGTATTTTTGACACTCCTTGGCCGATCCTCTCATTTTCCAATCGGTCAATTATTACAGTCACCGAATCATCGGCGTTACTTTGCAAGAAGGTTTTTGAGCAATTATTCTTGGCCTTGGAAACGCTCCTAAATTTTTCGTTTCTCGCGCAGAAAACGTGACCTTGGGCCGCCAGAGGAAGATATGAGTAATCTGTACGGCGGTTTCAAACCTTGGGCTTTGCAAAGTTGATAAAAGTTCAGCTGCTTCAGCAAGGGGTTTCGCTTAGGAAACGCTATTATACTTAGCGATGAGTTGGCCTACTGGACTAAAATTTTACTCGAGTAAAATGCAGGTTGTGTTATACACATGTTGTTTATTCACGATTTAATCATACCTTGTACGTGGTAACATAGGAATAAATATGGAGTAATTCATCCATCATTCAAGAACATCACTAATTGAAGAGATGAAGTGAGCAGTTGGACTCTTCCATAGAATTCACATCACGTTTTAACTCATCTTAAAACCTTATTCAAACTTCTAAACCCCAAACATGGCGACTTTTGTTTTTGAACACAAAAGTAGGTCACATGAAACAGTTTGGCTTCAATCAACAGTCGGTTCAAAAGACAAATTTCTGGCGTGTTTCCTCGAATTCTTCATTTGGAAATCAAGTGCTTTTTCTCCACTGAAAACCCCTCGCCCATCAATCAATCCGTCCTTAAATCTTTTTAATCGCTGGGTCTCATTTCATTTGTTGGCAAAATTCCCCGAATCTCTGTAACAGTCTTCCTTTTTGGCGTAGGAAATACCCGTTTTCCAGTATGCCCCTATCTCCTCTGTCACATTGAAATCTAGTTGCAGTTCCCAGTTTGTCTCTACCTTCGCTATAAGTCAGTCCCATCAATTTTCTACTAAATGTCAGCTTTCTCGTTGTTATGTAACTCTGACTATCCTTTATTTGGAATGAGCACTGCGGCCATCAGTGCTATTGTGCCACTCCTAATGTCTCACAGGACCATGCTTCCTAAGGAATACCAGGTATTTCCTACAAGAATCTTCGTTCACCCTTGGGGTGTTGCTCATACTATGACATACGCGTGTTTGTTCATTTTGCCGTGTCCCCCATTACCTGTCTTTCCCCTCCATCATCAGAAGGCGAGGTAGTATCTCGTGTATTGGCCTGAGATAAAGCCAACCTTCCGCAGCGTTTCAAAAAGAGATGCCCCACAGTGGTGCTGCAGGTACTGTAGACGAACCAAGTCTGCCCAGATGGTCCACCCTTGTACTATGTGTCCACCCCTTAATGCCCGGGAATCCATCACTCCCTCGCCAGTTTTGTTGTGCAATAATTCTTCTGTGCCTTGTAAGACGTTTGACTATCGGTCATTACGTTGTTAGTTTTATTGCTACAGCCTTTATCATGGGTTAAGACAGTCTCAGCGGTGATAACAATAATCTCACATTTTTGTCGTTCCATAGGCTTCCTTTTATGGTTGCACTTCGTATTTCCTCGTAGATAGGCACTGTCATGTCTGTGATCATGCCGTGCTCTTCAAATATTTCTAAGCTCCTTGAATATAACACTTGAGCTATTTCAAGGAATAAAATATATCAAGGAATTCTGTCAGGCTTTCCACATCCTACTAAATTGGGAATAAAAATCTGTTGAAAAGATCCTGTAATCGTCTCAAAGAAGTTTTTCGAAACTGTTTAATTGAAGGGGTTAGAACTTGTGGGTGGGGGCAGTCGTGTTCTGCGTATGTCAAGTTATTTCCATTTAGTCAGTTCGTATTCTGTCTCAATTCTATCTTTGTTTTATGCCAGTTTCTAATTCTTTACCTAAATTTTGTGGTCTGTGCAGTTGTTCTGATTGGGGACTCAGGCGTTGGAAAAAGTAATCTTCTCTCGAGATTTACGAGAAATGAATTCAACTTAGAGTCGAAATCAACTATTGGAGTGGAATTCGCAACAAGAAGTATTGTTGTAAGCTTATATGATTTTCACTGTTCGACTTCCTCGTCGGAGATGATTGGAATAACGGTAATAATAAAATATTATGTTTTTAGGTAGACGGAAAAGTTATAAAAGCTCAGATCTGGGATACGGCAGGGCAAGAGAGGTACAGAGCTATCACCTCAGCGTAAGTTTTATCGAAATTGGTGAATCTTTTTATTTTCGTTGGTTAAGAATTTGTACGTACTAGACGTGTCTAAGGTTGCACATGCTACTCCAACCTTTCCAAATATTATTCAGGTATTACCCGAGATTTTAGTTGTTAAACTGCTATTTTGGGTTACACCAACGTCGTTTAATTTTAACTAAAACAATTTAGCACTTTTATTCGACAGTTTCGACTATATTTTCTCAAATCCACTAATGGTGTGTGCTCTGGTTTACGCGCCAATTTATTTATTGTACTGCCAGTTGTTCATTTATATTGTTACGTCCACAAAAATGAGGGGGAATGATAAGAGCAACAATGGGAGCTACTAAAAGCTCTTCTAGCTGATTGTTGAGTGTTCTGTAGGATTTTACTGCACACTCTGTTACTGTAAACACTTATTGGTTTTTGGCCTGTTTCAAATGTACACTGTGTCTTGTCTGTAATCATAACTAGATCGTATAGCATTATTGGTGTGCACAGTCGCGGGAGGACGACTAGTATTCTGGGAGTACTGGTATTCCTAGCTTCTGAGAGCATTCAGTTATGTTGTGGGAAAGCGTCGTGTGGGAAGTGTCGTAGAAACTGCTGAGATGGCTTGTATAGTCGCAATCTCTCGAGTCAGTTGCTGCTCGATTCCCTATAGCATGCGTTTGAGCAGCTTGTTCTCGAACGTTGTGTTTGGAGTCACTATTGGCTGCGAGATTATAATAATCTTTACATGGTTTCTGTACTTCTGCTAGAAGCCCATGATGTGAGACGAATTTCGTGGGCTGTTTGTCTGGAAGCTAGCAAAACTGATGTGTTCACACTCACTTGATTGTTTCTCTTCAAATAAAGTGAGTCGTATGCCACTGATGGGGCTAGTAGCGAGTAAGTTGTTCGTGTGATATTATGCTGGCACTAAAGGGCTTCGTCATGCGTGAAAAGCTTTACTTCCTGCTGCTGAGTGGATTCCACGCCAGATATGGTAGAGGTGAAGGTGGAGCAGTTTCACTAGACTCTGTTCACTAGCTACATCACTTGTCCAAATCCAGGAAATTGCCATGGGCCTTTTCCGTTACGAGACCTACCAGCTGTCTCGACTCCTTAACAAGTGACCCACCATTATTTCGAACACCATCGCGCATCGGAGGTCCCCATATGACCGCTGAAATTGTTGACCCTGTAACCTTATGGGGGAAAATTAGTGCCATGGCACACACCAAACTCTCAAAGACTCATATCTCTGCGGAGTGGACCCCTTCGACAATATGCTTGAAGAAATTGCCATATTATTGACATACAATAATCTTTATTATTTAATTTTATGAATATCTTTATTTATTAGTATAAAAACACTTGGAAAATGTTTTGTTGCCCAATCAATTCCGTTCCCAAGCTGGCCCTCCTCCCCTAATGATCTAACGGTGGGAGGGTTACTCGATGGGTAGCCAAGACTACTGGTGGATCGAGACAGGAGACCGCTAGCGTCACTTGTCATGGGACTTTGTAGTTTTGCTAGTCCGCCTGAGCGACGGATACGTGAGACTGAAGACAGGAAGATGGTCTCTGCCCCGGACCAGTGGAATTTCGTGTCACACTCAAAAAGCACCGGCATTTACTAGAAAAATGGCAGCGTTTGGTGACGAAGATTGTGAAAATATTTATTGTCACCTCTAAATATGAGCCCGAAGACATGAACGGAGCAAGTGAACGCCCATATACAAGTTCGTGCAATTTTCCAATAACTGCTGCTTCGTCAGAGCTCCGAACAGAAAACGAATTTATTGATGAATCGTCTCGACCAATCGAAATTGACGACGAATTTGACCTGACTAATAGTACAAAAGTTAAAACAAACTAACTTAGAGTTAGCGCCAATTTTTCTTTCAACGTTATTCTTCCTTTCGTTAGCATTGTCTTTTCAGTAAATTTATCACGTAACCAAACTGTATTTTGTTCTTCTTCCTGTAACAATAACTTTATTTGTCTTTCCATTACACTTTCAAAATTAGTGACTAAGTCAACACAACACGCAACTGACTTCATCGACAGACTACGATATGAAATGAATCATAGTTTTGATTGCAGTCTCTACGGCATCGACTGTGAGGCGAGACTGAGACACTAGTTGTAGTCTCCTATCTTTGTCTCCAGTTTCAGTCGCGGCGCGAACTGCTGCTTTAATGGAGAAGGTCCATCACCACTGTGAGAAGTTTAGAGCGATATACACGATCACTGGCCTGATTGACGCACAATACTACTATAGACAGTACAATACTAGTGACGAGTTCAGGAGGGCCGTCCCCCAAAACAGAAACCATTGAATAAAAATGCTACCAAGGTCAGCGTTCTTGTCAAAACACATACCAACAACTAAATCTTAGATTCACTTTGAAAAGAAACCGCTCTGTAGTTAGTTTCTGGCAATTTTTGTAGACCAGAGATGTATCGGATGTGTGTCAATATTCAATAGCTGGGTGAATTGTTTCGCTTTGGAACTCTGCTGCTACGCTATGGTACTAGAATACCATATGGAATAATAATTGTTGCTAAATTAACAGTGTTGATTCTAATTAGTTGAGTAAAAAAATATAAAAATGAATAATTGGGAATATGAATGGCTCAGAATTGAGTATTGTTTATTTATTACAAGTGACTGCTCCATGTAATTCCTTATCCTCCGACAGGTACTATCGAGGTGCTGTAGGAGCGCTGCTGGTTTATGACATAGCGAAACACCTAACGTACGAGAATGTGGAGAGATGGCTCCGGGAATTAAGGGACCACGCTGATCAAAACATTGTCATCATGCTTGTGGGAAACAAATCAGATCTGAGGCATCTTCGAGCCGTCCCAACTGAAGAAGCGAAAAATTTTGCCGAGAGGAATTCTCTCTCTTTTATTGAAACTTCGGCTTTGGATTCGACAAATGTTGAAACTGCGTTTCAGAATATCCTTACTGGTACGAACTATTTTTATATTTATCTTTAGCGCTAACCTTATATTTTCTCGCTAGAATGGCAAGTTCAAATTTTGTTGAAATCGAATTGCTTGCAGTGAGCGAATCAAATTGGCTGCTTGGGCAATTAATTACTTATGAATTTTCCACGGGTTGCTGAGCCGTCGAACTACGTGTTTTGAGTTTCTTCATTTTTATATAGAGTTCCTATTTATACATTTTTATATTCCGAGTATTCAAGAAGTTTTAGGCCAGTTTAAACATCATTGTGTCATAATACACGAGCTAATGCTCAAGTAACCCTCATTAATTACTCGTAGGCCGATTTTAGCAAAACTGTGGTTAGCCACAGTCTAAATAACGAAGGTTAGAAAATTGAACCACAGTCAGTTTCCGTGTAATTTCTCCATGCTTAACTGCGTTTTGACAAGCCATCTTGCCAAGGCAGAGGCGGAGGTAAACGTTAAATAAGGTAATGTAGCTTCAAAATCCTGTTGTTTCGATCCCGTCTCTTAAACAATTGTGTACACTTTACTGATGTGATGAGCTGACCTGACTCTCCGGGTAATTGTTTCCTCTAACGCGATAAAATTGTAATTGTAGTCATTCTCTACCACAAATTGTGCACTGAGTGATGATTCTGGTGTCACATTGAGGAAAAATAGTAAATAAAGGAGAAATAAGTTGGTATATCAAGGACTGAATTAGGGCAAGGCTTGAAAAAGGAAAAATAGCTTGAAGAAATAGACTGACATAGGAGAGATTATATGAACTCTAACTCTATTGATCAGGGGGACATAAACGTTAATACCTACGCCTATCAGGTAATTAAGTTTGTGGGGGCTCATCTCATTGATTGGCGTGTGGAAGTTGTTGCATCATTCACCACCGGCAGCGACGGAAAAATGAGCAGAATCAGCCGAAGGAATAACTAACAGACTTCGTGTCATGTCTTAAGAAATTGCCAGCAAAAGTTGCTCTGCAGCTCAGAGTGGAGATGCGTTGGGTTCGGAGGTTTGTCCGTTTATGAATGAGTTCATAGTGCCAACCCGAGCAAGCCCCAACTCTCCACGGCTTTTTGCAGCTTCCCAACCAGGTTGATGCTGCCAGTAGTCCTGCAAGTAAAGCTTGAGCCATGCAAGTCTCAGTGCAAACTGAATTAAACTGAAACCGCAAAAGGCTCAGTAAACCAATCTTGATTCTCTTGAATGTGCAGGACTGTCCTTCGGTAACAGTGATAATTCTAGAGCTAATACATGAAATGTCTTGACTAATCTGACTAGGAAGGACGATTTCATTAGATCAACACCAATATTCTTACACAAAGAACAATTGTTGTTTGCTGTGGTGAGCACTCGATATAGCTTAGAGTTTTACCTGTCTGGTATTCCAACTGCTCTTCTATTTTCTACAGTACTCCGATGATAATTTCTTTTTCGACAATCTGACCTCGCCGAGAAATTGTCGTCCAAATGATCATAGTCATCAGTGCACGGCTCATCGTGATCAACAAAGTTGAAAAATTGTTATCAACAGTACATACAGTTATCCTCTTGTCAACGCTTGAACTGCGACAGATAGACAAAGATGTTTGCCTGATGTGTGGTTAACCATGTTTTGACCGTGCCAGCTGCCCAAGTTTGGGTGGTTACAGTTTGAGTAGGTTTGGTTAGAGCTCTTCACCGAAGATCATGAATTCCATTGAAGGAGTTAGGGGTTAGTGAGCGTTAACCGAGAATAAGTGCAGTTTACAAAGTTGGTAAAATCGGCCCTTAGTAGAGTAGTTGGATACCATCACCTTTGGTCAAGTCTCAATCACCCGATATTTGTTGTTTAGTAAAATTAACCGGCTTTAGGAGAACCGCATAATTGTTTGTCTGCCAACCAAGTGCTTCTTTTTAACAAGAATTCAATGTTACAAGTTCGAAACAGTTATGTGGGCAGTTGCCCTAAATAGAAAGTGTTAATATTGTAAGGGTTGTTGAACGTTTGGTGTACTAGTGAAACACACCAAAGCCACAGCTTTTTCAACGAATTTCAGCCTTCCACGATGATTTTTCACGGTAAATGCCACACAAAAATATGATCAACCTGATGGAATGTCCTCTAGCTTCGAGAATCGAATTTACAGAGGAGTGAGGAAAGTGATGAGTGTCACACAGTTTGGTGTAAAAAGTGTACAAGTTTGGAGGGCGAGCTGAACAATCCACAATGCATGCTTAGTTGTCGGTTGCTCGACTATAAGCAGGAATAATGGTTAGCACGGTGAGAGCTAGATGACGTTAATCCCGGTTAAAACATTCAATCACAATTAAGGCGTTCTAGATGGTATTTACCATTAAAAATAAGAGCCAATTTGTAGTTTATCACCTTGTTTTGTCGTCTAAACACTTTGCGTCAAATTCTGTTTTCTTTCGAATTTTCAGAAATCTACAGAATCGTTTCCCAAAAGCAAATTAGGGACCCACCTGAAGGGGAAACAATCCGGCCACAGAATGTTGAAGCAATTGACGTTAAACCGACTGTCAACACAGAGAGCGTGAGAAAGCAATGCTGCCAGTAAAGGTAATTGTTTTCTTTATGGCTTCTTGATGCAATAAAACAAGAAATATTTTATGATTTAGTACAACTTAAGATATTCATGTTGTTTTGAAAATGATATCGCGCAAGTCATCTACAAGCAGAATCCTGGAATCACTCTGGGACGGGTAATTTGCGATGGTTTCTGTAATGGGCTACCAACTGGAGCTCATGTGTGCCAGAGGAAATGGGACTACGTCCTCAAGGAGTTACAATATTGATTTATAAATGTATGAGGCTGTACGAATGTGTTGTCCATACTTAGCAGCATGAGTAGTGAAGTTACCCCACACCATTGTGCAGCAATAGTGGAGCACCTACCTGGTACGTTGAAACGAACTACGAACAACTGAAAACTAATTTTTGATCAACTTATTAATTGGTTATTCCAGTTGTTGGGTGCACGAAGGGGAGAGATGCAATTCGGTACAGGCAAAGAATAAGTTAATGAATGCTGGAGGGAGGACTGCATTACACTGTTAATGTCATGTGGTTAATCATTTAAAGCACGATAGAGATTGAGTTCACAGTGAAGTATGAAAAAGTCAAAGGTCTGTATAGATGAGGGTTAGGGTTGAGGAAAACCACAACGGAGAAACCATAAATTGGAAAATGCATTGACGGCTTGGGTCAGAAAGTTGAAAGAAAGAGAATGATTTACTCGGCTAATTTGAAGTGTCCAGCAGCTTCAGAGCAAAGGGTCTCAGGTAACTGAGCTCTGCGCCAGATCAGGAGGTTCGAGAGCTTCGTAAGTCCGATTGTGTTTGAGCACAGTGAAGTTCTGTAACAACTCCGCTGAGAATGAGCCGCCGAAAAGCTACACCTCCCTTCCATCGGACGCACGTGCTCCCAAAGCTACACTACAGGCTGGGTTTGGTAGGTTCGAATTAAAATCGCATGAATGGCGATTTTTTAGGAAGTACTTCAAAATATCGTGTTGGGCGCCCGTATATACATATAAATTCGCCTGTGTTGTAACACTTTGTGTTTTATTGAACACACCCTCAGAAGGTACTCTTTAAGAACAGAACATCAAACGTATGAACGATTTCGAAAATGTACCTGATCGTGCAGAGGTATTTTAATGCTCAGGCGGATGAAAAATTCAGAATAATTCAAGTTCAAAAGTTGTGGGCATCCAGATGTGGGCATTGGCTATAGCACTTGGCTTGCTTAATAAATTGATACGAGAAAAAAGTATTGGTAACATTTTTAACTCGGAGTACCAAGTAGTTCCAAGTCCCAACTATTTCCAAACACATTCAACCCCGCACTAATCTTACCTGTTCTACCTGAGGACCTGAAGTGAAAAATACCGTTTCATCGCTTTAATACTCCAAAATGTTGCTAAAATGATTTATTTATCATAAATTCTTGTTGAATTTGTTATTTTCGAAATAATCAGAGTTGGCTGGCGGAAATGTGGTCAAGTTCAATATTGGCCACCCAACAAAAACTTTGACCGTTTGCTCTGAAGTCTGTGTTTTGTTAGAAGGAGGTTAATTGAACTTCCAGGAGTTAAGGAAAAGCCTGTGCTTTCCCGTTAGAGCGACGGGCCGTGACCTTGTTTGGTCAATTCTGTGCGGAATACTATTGATAAATTTGTTTTATCCCAAGAAAGTGATAATCTGAGAAAACTGCTGTGCGTGCACTAATAGCTTAATCCACTGACTCTTCCTGAATGTACTGAGAGACGAGACGTAGGTCTTGACTGGATAACGTACTGGTACCATAAAGCGTAGGTCAGGGCTGGAAGACGAACCCAAGCCAGGTTGTTGACAAAATAATGGGACAGGACTGCCGATGGGACTGGTCAGCCCTCATGCTCTGCTGGGCATTGTGTCAGTGGTCATGCTGAGCTCTGTAAAGGTTTCCATGTTCCTGTATACAGCCAGGTGCCACTATTAGCCTGTGGTATCTGAACTTTTCCAAGCCTAGTCAGTCTGCAAGACGCTTTCATAGCCTCTGCCTTGATAAAAATATCAAGGGGAAGAAGGTCTTTGTCTACTTGGTACTAGGTCTGATTTTCACACAAACCTAACTCCCCCCCCCCCCCCCAAGAACCAAGCGTGGTTCTCTCTGATACGATTGGAAGTTAAATGATTGACCTCACAACAGTCTCATGAAACCAGTGGGCCGTTCTAGGCATTAAGCCCCATCTTCTCCCTTTGTCGTATATCTGAAGTACTTCTTAATTTTTTCCTGGCATTTTAACGATTTTTGCTTAACTCTATTCCTCAGCATTGTAGCCCTTTGCCGACTAATTTTACTGTGTCCAAATCTGCTGTAACGTGGAAAGTTTCTCATTAGTCACAATCCTTTTTCCGCCAATCGTCCACCCACAACTCCCCCACTTCCTCTCACACTCACCCAGCCGTGGACGTGAGAAAATCCAACAACTATGCCAAAATTAGAAAGGTGTTTCTAACGGAAATAGCTCATCAAAAACCCCCGCCGAAAGAAACAAAGAATGGAAATACGTCGAAAAACAGGTTCAACCAAAATTAATTGGCGCAGAAAAATAAAATCCATTTCGCCAACTAGCATTTTCTCAAACGCTGGTGTACGTTCCCTTAACGCCAATTTAACAGTCAGGAGACCATAGAAAATCAGACAAAAGCACTTTCCATAATTTCATATTTTTGGCGCTATCCCTAAGTGGCATGTATTGTGATGGGGGTCGAAGGGGCTTGCTGTATGGAGTCCTCCAATTCTTTCAACCACGTTCTGAAAGGATTCTTAATTATACCAAGAGCTTTTAATCAGCTCCCAGGGGGTTTTACTGAATGTTTCCAATAATTTTGACCCAGTTTCCCAGTTATTTTCCTCAATTCGCCTACTTTTCTTTTCGATTTTCCATAGTCGAGCTTCGCTTATTAGTCTATTGTAACCTCATTGATTCTTTTGATGGCACATTGATTGAAGTTGTCCCTATTATTCTCAGGATCCAAACTGGCAGCTCGCATAAAGGGGACGCTTGGAACTGCGTTATTTAATTGAAGACAAGGATTAAGAAAAGCAGAAGTTAACAATATTTATGTGTAAATCATTTAGAGAAGAAGGTAAAACAAAAACTAATTAAATGAGATGGGGAAAACGAATGGGAGATGGAAGTATAGCACGGGAACTGATGCCGTTTTTCTTAACTTCTAATAGCAGAAATTCATAGCCCACTTGTTCGTTACTGCTGGCCTAAAAAAAGAAAAAAATTGAACTTTGTTAACAAATACGATACTTTTTTTTCTCTTGTTGCTAAATGGGGGATTGTCCAACATGTGTTATGTTGACTTTGTGAATTTTTTATTACTTTGCTTGGCCCGTTGATTTTCTATTAGTGGGAATCAACATTCCTATTAACTGTTCTGTTATTCAAATAAATGTCCATTGGAGGATGTATATATTCTTGTACACTCGAATGTCTTATCGTGGCTTTTGCGTTCAATACAGCAGACTGTACTTTTGATATTGAGAAGGCAATGATTTTGTAGTTGGTTTTGTGCCTATAAATAGCATTTTGAATTCCATTTCTATTTTTGTGCTTTTGTTCAGTTGTATTTTCCTTTTCGTGAAAACCGCCCCTTGGTTTTCGTCATCCGGTTTAGTATGTACCTTTCCTGAGCTTCGTAAAGTTAAGGGAATTGTGATAATCATTGGCTATGAATGTCTGCTTATTTTTTGTGATAGAACAATCTTTTTGAAATTCCGTCAGGCCCGACTCCTACGATACTGGTTTTTTGTTTACGATATTTTCCCTTTAAAAATTTCCGTGCAGCTTTGTTGAAAATTTTCTAAGATTTGACGAATTGGCGTTGATAAAATTATCTACTTGCGTTCATTTCCGAGAACTTTTGTTTTGTTATATTCGATGAAGTTATTATTATATTGAATTATATTGAACTTTTGTTGCGACTTTGAAATAAAAGCAACCGGTGAAGTCAAAAATCATCTTATGGATTTTAATTAGAGCACCAATGACTTACTAATTGTATAATAGTTGGTCTCCTTGTAGTTGTAATCAGCGTTGATCTCCTTGGAATTTTGTTTTGCCTGTCAACATGGGCGAGTGGTGTATTTATCTTAGCGTTTCATTCTTCCGATTATTGATTTATATTGTTAACTACGTTATGTTCATTGAACTGAAATGATCTTTTGGGGCGTAATGCATCTGGGTTGATCGCTTAGAGACAAAATCAAAATATTTGTAAATTGATGATAACGAGAGATCATTTGATGTCGGTTCTTAAGGTTCCAACGTAACGTACAGAAAGGTCGATTGGTTTGGCTTCCGTTGATGTACTATTCCACAAATGCGTTTGTCATCATCAGGGCCCCTCGGGTTTTTAACGGAATAAATGTACAACCTCATTTTATTCGCGTTCGACAGAACTTTGTTTTGGCGGTTTTATTTTTAAAGCTACGCTAAAGTGATCGTAGACCTCAAAATTCGTTGAAACTCATATTGTCCTCTGTAGATGACAGTTGAACCATTGGCATCGTTTTACAAATATTCAACAATTAAATTTAAAGTTGATTGTTAGTTGGCGATTTGGTGATGGAAAGCTCCCATTCATTGCGTTTAGTGACGGATTCTCAATTCCACTTTTGCCTTGGTGTATATAGTGTACATTGCATATGGGCGATGCTATTTTCTTGAGGCTGAGTGCGACTTGAACCATCAAGATCATCTGTTTAGTTTAGTTCAGAGTAAGACATTGTGGGATGAATTGATGTTCAGTTTAGAGTCATCTCATCTGCCATAAGCCTCAAAAATAGAGGGACATCCTGACAGTGAGTGGTCTTCAGAATAAGAATGGTTGTCTAACGCTCATCTTAAGCAAATGACAACTCTTAACGCATTTGGGAGACAGAAGGACGTGCCCTGTTCCATCCTCGTGTTCGTACGTAGGCGAACAGTTCTCGTCCTTTCTCCACTATTCAACTGTGTATATTTGTAAGTAATCGTTCCCAAATTAACCTTCTCCTTCAAAAATATTAACGCCCATTGTTTGCCACACTTTCGTATTTACGTTATTTTATTTCCAAAGATGGTTTTTGACTTTGCGGGCTTAGTAGATCTATTCTTGCTGGGTGTTCCTACTAGTAATGTTCTCTTATTTCCGTTATAGAGACTGGAATAACGAAAAAGAAAGTCATGTACATCAAAAAGGGCGATGTTTCGAGTAAAATTATCGCTGTTCGTGTAAGTACAGACTGACTCTCTTCCTGATTTTACAGGAAAGTGTATGGTTCTTGTTGAAACTCAGGTGGTCTTCACGTCCCTCAGATATAAAGACGGAAATTCTCAGTAACGGGTGTTTGGTGTGTTTTGTGGTTTTACGGGACTGACAGCTCACTCTGTTCTTAAGAGGTGTCCACATCAAACGCGTAGTTGTGATTGGCGTTGCCGTTTATGATGAAAAATGAAGTGTAGAACGTACGAAAGGCGGTAATTTTGGTTCGCCGTCGCTATTTTGTTCGTTCACGCGCCAAACGTACCATTTGGCCTCAACGTTTTTTGCATTCCCCTCGTTTAAAGACAAGGTTCTGTTTAGCGTCTTGGAAAGAGACTAACGAGAGGTTTTCGCGAATGATACGACCCTCTCACTTAGCAATTCCACGCGTGGTTGTACGACCGCGTTTATCGACCGTTTGAGTTGTTACCTCCACCTAGCAGCTTAAAACTCGCTTTCCCAGCAATTTTGTGTGTGAATGTGGCACAAGTTTAAACTACCTAGGTGTTTTGCAAATTATTCAGGTCCTTACCAATTTGATACAACTTGTGCAAATGAAGTTATTGGTGTGAATAATTGTTAACTGTTCAAAATTGGCTCATTTGGCTTCTTCGTGGTTTGTTTTACCGAAGTCAATTTGTTTCTGTGAAGGATCGCACTACACAAATCCTAAGGTATGTGTTTCAATAGAAGAAATCCGCAGTTTGTGTGGCACGTGGCACTGGAGAACCTCCAATTAGCTATGTTGAAGACCTAAACATTCTTGTTCTATCTCAGTGAAATTAAGGTTTCAAGTATTTTATTTATTTATTTTTATTTTCAATACTGTGCAACGTTCTTAAATATCTCAAATGATACTACTGTATTGATAGTACGGGCTTGAAGGTCAATTCTTCGTACTCTGTTTCAAGGAATTTAAGGGGTGTCAAATGCAGCAGTAACGTAGACATATCACTGTCTCTTATTTAGCAGCAAGTCGTACTCTGGTTGAATAAAACATATATTCAAGTTCTAAACATGGGTTTTTCAGGCGTGTTTGCCATGCAAAGGCAGTTGATCCACCCTTGCACGTACTGATACTTGTTCTATAACAGCTTCGAGCCACTGAAAGTATTCAACCTTAATTTGTACAGACCTCCTAAAGAGACGCATTGTTACGTTTGTAGAGGAGCCCTGGAGGGTGTTTATCAATTGTGCCGAGGGAGGCTTACTGTATCCTGTGTCACGGCGACCTTCAGTCTTAATGAGAAGAAAAACTCGACCAAATGCACTGTTCAGAAATGCAGTCATAAAAGGGTGGTGGGGTGAGTTGCATGGGCTGCCTCACGCCACGCTCTCCAGCAGCTAGTTTGCTGTTTCAGGTAGTTAGCTGGTATACTCACTGGCAGCTCAAGGCCATTCCACGTGTTTGTTCCCCTATCTCACTGTCCATCCCTGGGCTAATGTGGACTTGGTGGGTAAAGACTACTTCAGCATCATTCAACTGACCGTAAAGGTGTTGATTTTTGTGTTATTGCACGTAATAGTCGCAGGGTACTGAGCAGTATAATGAAGGACTCAGATGGATAAATGATGGCCACAACACGCAGCTGTGGCCGATAATTCCTAATCTAGCCCTCTCATTCTTCACTGAACTGATTGCATTAAAAATAAGAGGCTTCCTCTTTCAGACTGCCCTAAGCCTCACAGCATTGAGGGATTAGTTTGACTTCACCTCCATTGTCCATTCAGTTCAGCTCTAATCGGTAGAAAACCTATTGTGCAATATATTAAAAGTGCTGCGGATAATAAATTAGGTTAGTCTCGATCGAGTCTAGATCCCTTTAGCACGTACTGGGACGTTGAACGTATTGCAATTTCAACGATCTGAAAAGCGCGATTTGGTGAAGCTCACGATTCGTTCTTGAGTGCCTTCTCTCCACAGGTTACCTGTTTTGGCCTGGTACCACTAAAAAGCATCCACCTTCCCGTCGAGATTTCTTCGCCAAAACTCTTAAGTGGCTCCGTTGTTGAGATGCTATTAGAAAAGTGTGGTAGTGTAATCTTGTGATTGTTATAGCACTCGAGTATCGTCTGGTCCTTTATGAATTCCACACGCGAATGACGCCTATTGACAGTCAACAGACTTGCCACTCCCTTCTCGTTTTAATGGGTCTAAATTTGAGAACAGCACTCATTTCTTCAAATCACTCGAGAATATGAAGAGGTTGCGAGTCAATGACATGTTCACCACACAGTCAGGCGTTATTGTACTTGATTGGCATTTATGTGAATATATAGATGTGTCACGTTAGACCACAAGTTAGACGGAAATGAGGGATTATTACTACGACACCGACACCCTGTTCTATTCCTTTTTTTAAAAAATAATTATAACATTGTAGAGATCAATCTAAGAAGCTTATAATTACTACATTCAGATCGAATTGTATGTTTATTTTGATCCTCTTAGGAACGTCTGATCGTTGTGTCATAATTTACGCTTTGTGTTTTGTGTGAGTCACTTTTGTTGTGTAGGCTCAACCCTATTATCAAAAACTATCCTTGCTGCTTTCTTCACACTTTCTCTTACTCTTATATTACTAAGTTATTCAGACGAAACGTTAGCGAAGAAGCGCAAGGTTGTAGGGGAATTTGAAAATTCAAGTGGTTACTTTGTCCTAGATCTTTCTGAACCTAATCATTAATGACTGTACTGTAATCATTACTGTTATGACGAACGTGTACATAATTTCATCTTCCAACTTTGGTTATCAATATTTGCGTAGTATAAATAATTGATAAGTGACGATTTCGGCTTAATATGTGCAGGTTTATCAGTTGTGGTTATTTTGGAGGGAATCCTGTTTGGGCGTCTTGTCAACTTCCTATTTGACAGCTCAACTTCGGTTATGTTCAGGTTTATTTGCCCCCCCTGAGGTTCAATTCTCAAGTTCTCTTTCCTTCCTTAACGCTCCTTTTCGATTTCAATGTTTTTCCCGGTTTTGTGTTTTCGCATTGTTGATAAAGTAGCCCACAACCTTTGAGAAGCGTATTGTCCCACCCCCTTCTCAATCGTACAGTTTGATCCGAGTTAGCCCACGTTTTTCCAACCTCACCATGGCACTTTGAATCCTTTGCTGAAACCCACGTGCTCAATTTGTAAAATTTAACGCTTAGAGGTCCAGCTCTGAGCTGAGTGCACTGCGCGAACATGTCGTCCATCTCCCTGCATGCCTTTATTTCAATAACTAGCGTTTTATTCACGTTACTCCCCGTTTATACGTCATGTATTCGTTTCCGTCGTGGCTCATGAAATCAAACTCAGCAATAACTACGGTCCTCATTCTTGGTATTATGTTTTTTTTTTTCTGTTGGCCTATTTCATTTTTATTAGCTCGTATACTGCAACCTTTGGGTTTTTTGCCACTTAGTCGATATAACCGAACAACATTTCCAGCGTACCAACAAGTAGTGACCAGTTGAAACACATAATTTACTAAAATATGCAAAGTGTATCAATTTAATAAATGATATTATTTTATCCCTTAAAGCTCGTTATTTCCGCATCCTACCCTTACCTTTCTTTAACGTCTTGACATCGCTGCACTGCTTTTTTACTCCCAACGTAATTGGGCGCAAACAGAATGTTTTGGGGGTTGAACTGGTTGCCCTCCTCTGTCCACTACTCAACTTTGACTAAGCAACTTGAAAATGCATTATTAGCGCTTCTCCTAACCCAGTTTATGAGAAAGCTTGAAGTTTTTTATTAAGTTGAGCTACAAACTTCAGTAAAGTTGAAAATATCTGGTCTGAAACGCACAATTTTCCACAATCGCTGTAACTTCAACTATCTGCTATAGATACGAGAGTTGTGTCTTCCATTAACGCATTTTTATTTAAACATTAATAAAGAAAACATCAGGTAGGACGCATCATACAGCTTTCCTTAACTCTTCGTCTATTCACTGGTTTCCATGGCTTTTGCTACTAATTCAACTCATTTTTCATTCAGCTCATTTGACCTTGGTGTAACATCACTTCGTAACAAACAAAGTGAGCCAAAAATCGTGTTATTTTACAGTTTTGAATTTCGCACAGTAAATACATTACTGAATTTGACCAATCTGGCGGAGTCTTTAATACCAACTGATACATTTTGCTCGAGGCAACTCTTCGTGCAATCAATTGTTGCATGGAGATTTATACCAAGATACATCAGAAAACGAGATTTGGCAAACATTTATAATAGATTTTTTTTCGGTTCTGACGGTTTTGATCAAATTTACGAGGCATGTTTGTTGTCAATAAACGTTTTCATATAAACCCGTTGTACTCTCACACAGTCGTGGGATGGAGGCAATGCGTAAAGGGAGCACTGGTGGGGTTAGTAAAGGGCACTCCTCAGGGAATGACTTTTTCTGCAGTTTGTCCTGTACAAAAATCGATTGGCAGATTCGTGGTCAGTTTGGGAAAGATCCTACTGTACATAGGGAGGAGCTTTGTGAGCCTGTCAACCAGGACCTGGACAATTTTACTAGGTGGTTCAGTGGACAGGACTCGCGCTGAATACAAACAAAGGTAGGGCCATTATTATGGGAGACACGCCAGATAGCTCGCTCTCCCTCAGGGGAATCTCAAAACTAGCAGTTAAAAATGTTCAGACTGAATATGTGGAGCGGATTAAATGCCTATGTATAATATTAATGATCTGTCTTGGAATTCTCAAACAGATGTTCGGTGGGAAAGGTTCATTCATTGCTTTACACTTTCAGGAACATAATTTGATGCAATTCAGTAGGCCTTAGAACAACCTTCTTCAACTGATTTTATGTATAGTTGCCGGCGATCTGGATTCGGTTTGTCAACTCAAAATGCAGAGCTTTAAATGCATCTTCAGATTTTGAAAATAGACGACCCCCCGCCGGTCTTCATCAACCCGTCATTTCTTATGAAGAATATTTCCTAATCTTTCACCTGACCTGACGAAATTTAGCAGTTATACGTTTAAGAAACATTTCAAGAACTACTTTTTATCCTTATACTGAATTGGAAAATGGAGAGAGTAGTTATTTATAATATGGATTGCTGTGAGGAAGAGATTTATTTATAATTATTATTTTTGTTTTTAAACTATCAAACTCAAAGGAAGAGAAGAACGAATTGATCTTGTAATGTGGTCTGATGCCAAACTGAACAGCTCACATGTTTGTCTGAAATCTTCTGGTAAGGTGGAAGAATGGCCAAACCTCGTCACATATAATAATAAAGGCGATATCAGATATCAATCTCTGGAAAAAATATCTGGTGCGTAGCAACACACAACTTTCCGCCACCCCTTAAGTTCTAACACCACCTACATAGGCGGGCGCTATATCTTCGTTCAACGCATTTTTACAGGAACATTTATGGAGAACAAAATGTAGGGACTAGTTAGCTGAGAGTACTCCGAAAGTTTGATCGAAATCGTTTGAGCCGTTTTTGAGAAAATTGGAATACCGATAAATTAATATTCTACAAATCTCTTTTTCTGAGTTAACTTGGTTTATATCTCCGTTCAACATATATATACAGAAATAATTATAGAGAACGAAATGTTGGTATGGGTGACTAAAAGACACTCCATTAGGATTTATCTGGTGAAAAAGTTACCCTGGAATTTACGGAAATGTTCGAAAAAACGTTATTTTCGACACGTTTGTGTTTTTTATCTCTGTTCAATGGACCGTCACAGGAACATTTATTGAGAACAATATGTTGGTATTAACTATTTGAAAACATCCTGTGAGTTTGGTGAAAATCACTGAAGCCGTTTTGCGAAAAAGCGTAAAAAACCTATTTTTGCTTCAGGGCCCCATATCTCCGTTCACCGTATTTTCATGGAGATATGTATAGAGAAGAAAAGTTAGGTATTGATCAGTAGAAGATAATTTGAAAGTTTAATCAAAATCGTTTGAGCCGTCTTCGAGAAAAATGCGAAAAACCCTAGTTTTTGGTACATTTTCGTCCCCCCCCCCTTCCCATCGGCCGAAATCGTCCATAACCTTATTTTGGTGTCTACAAAAAATAACAAACAAAACAAAAAAAGAACCAGCTCAATCGGATGAGCCGTTCTCCCGCAAATCGAACTACAGACACACACACGGGCCACGCGCCGAAATTAGGTTTTTTAGACTCAGTAGGGTCTGAAACGTAAAGATCTGAAGAAAACCCAAATTTTTTTTTGGGCCGATTACTATGCTTTCCTTCCCTTCGGGTAGCGGAAAGTAAAAATACGCTCAACGGCTCCGACTAAGCTCAACACACGCCTTCATCAATAAATGCTCACGTTTTTGCTTTCATAAAGCATGTGGATACTGAATACTTCGTTCACACATTGACGTATTATAAGGTCGCTAACAAATCATTCAAGTGACACGGGAGGATTCGAAGAGTGTTTTGTGCCTTCCTGCACAACTTTAGTCACAGGATTCTTATGAAATACATAACTTCGAACCTATTGGGCTGATTGCAATAAAACTCATTGATTTCCCAACAATGTTCAAATGCCCATTCCCTCTCTAGAAAACGCATTATTGATCAACGTTATGTATGCTAACGCCACTGCTACACCTTATCACATTTTCACAAGTCATTATGCATTGGGCATTTTGGTTTTGTAGTAATCGTAGTATCAACTTGAGGAAGCCATTTGCCAAAACTTGTTTAGTGGAGATTTTTGATTTTATCATTGGTCATTGGAAAAAAATCAGTAGTCACCTCCACTTCAGAATTAGTTGCCTCACTTTATATTACCACAAGAAATCTAAGTGAGAGGTCTTACAAGTTCATGCTCTATTCGGTTCAGACATTCTCCAGTTAATTAGACTGCAGACCACTTTCTGCAATTAAGTTTAGCCGATTTAGGAAGTCTGGTCGCATAAACTTCCTAACCAGGACTCGCATGCTCCTCGAAGAATTAGGAACTATAATTTATCTGATACGTCAACTTTTAATGCAGTTTAGCCAACGGTTAGGCACAATACTTGAACATACTGACTGACTCAACTCCAGCGACAAAAACCTGTATCAGCCGCTAGGCAATGGTGATAATCTCGACTTTTTCCTTGTCGTCAGGTGCAATAAAACGAAAATGACGACTACAGACGTCCTCAGCACAAACTAAACCAGCCCAGTAATTCTGTGAACATTTTGTAAAATATAAATTCATTGAAAAG
This sequence comes from Pachypeltis micranthus, assembly GCA_020466155.1. Classification (NCBI taxonomy): domain Eukaryota; kingdom Metazoa; phylum Arthropoda; class Insecta; order Hemiptera; family Miridae; genus Pachypeltis; species Pachypeltis micranthus. Next base: position 52,070,121 of record CM035769.1, read on the forward strand.
TCTATAGCTTTAACTTATTGAAAAGTTTATAGGTTAAAAAATGTAGTACAAAACTGTCTCATGTTAAGTTCTAAAGCCAGAAGAAGACGAAGTTAGACATAACCCTACCGTAAGGGAGGTTATTGTTTACAATTTCAAATCGTGTGATTGGTTTTGATTGTGTGGTAAATTTCAATTTACGCTAATTTTGTCAGTCTCCGTGCTTCAGTGATATCGGTTTTAAGATGTCCATTGAAATAGAATCCGCAGAGTGAGTGTTTATTTTACGAATGACTAATTTTCGTTTAGAAATTTCCTGGCAAATTTCAACTTTACTGTCTTACTCGTTTGTATTGCAGTGTGGTGCGCTTAATACAGCAGTATCTGAAAGAATCAAATCTCTTCAAGACGTTGCATACACTTCAGGTTTGTGCCTTAGTGGAAGTATATTTAAGTGTAAGTCGTTTTTACTGATTAAAACTAATACGATCCCGGCGAACTGTATAAACGCTGTTTTGTTTTGCCGCAGGAAGAGACGGGAGTTTCGCTGAATACTGTGGATAGCATAGACAGTTTTGTCAGCGATATTAACAATGGGCATTGGGATACCGTTTTGAAAGCGATACAATCTCTCAAACTTCCAGATAACAAACTGATCGATCTGTATGAACAGGTTTGTGAAATTTGAGTTTATCTTTAATGAAAATTACATAAATTAGCGATTCGAGATTGATTTATATTGCGAAATATATAGAATATATGTGCATACGCGGGGCATGGGTCATTTCACTTCACTTTGGTGATACAGAAGTGTCCCATTTCAACAGAAACTGAGCAGCACTATTGTGTGATTCAGGGGCCGTTTTCTTTCCAATTCTGGCATTGCTAGCGACTAGTGGTTGGCCTTTAGCTGACACAGCGTTATCTCTATTCGGGTAAAATCCCAGAATAGTGTACGCGGGTACATTGCCCGGTTCTTCGATTCGCGATTCGGAACGTTTAGTAGTGTCACTGATACTAGTGAACGTATCGGTAGCGGTAAGAGTTGAGCGAAGTTTTGTCGTAAAAGTGAATGTAAACAAAGCGCGCGAAAGAAACAGGAAAAATTGTAAACAACGGAAAGCGCGCAAAACTGAGCCAACGTGGACAAACAGTGCGCGCCTAATGCAACACACAATAATGACCACAACAATAATAAATATCACTCGCATAGTGCAACAGAACACATTGACGACCACAAAAGTAAATAAAAATCTCACTCACCTCTCAATTTACGTATCCAAACTTTGTGGAGAATAGGCTCGTTTTATCGCCTCGAAGAATGCCTTCGTGAGGTTGTCGCAACTTTCTAGCGTTAGTATTCTTCAAAATATGACTTAAATCGTTCGACATAATTTCATCCATCCACCGCATTCATACTTGTCAGAGATAAAACCGTAACTCATACACCAATCCACAATACTCCTCGAGCCTTTTTCTCTAAATTGATGAATCAAAGTCGTATTAATTCGCCTATCCATGGCTGGTCGAAAAAGATCAAAAAAATAAACGCGTAGAGGGCAGTGGGGAAAGCACTAAAGCAGGAGAAGCCGGACGGGCGCGAAAAAAATTGAATACGTAACGAACGTGAAGGTGGAAGAACGCATACGGTGGCAGCAACTCGACAACTGAAGGACGATATTTCGGTTACAACGGAAATTTGCCGAAGAGTGGGATTCGTGGAATGATTCCATAGTTCAAGGGTTAGTCGAACGATTTAAGTCATATTTTGAAGAGTACTAGCGCTAGAAAGTATCAGTGACGCTACTAAACGTTCCGAATCGCGAACCGAAGAACCGGACAAATGTACCCGCGTACACTATTCTGGGATTTAACCCTCTATTCGTAGTATATGAAGAGCAGAGCGTACACATTGTGCTACCCTGCCAGTTAAAAAAATCCCAGAAAAAATCTGGAAGAGGGAAGTGGGGAAAATGTAGCCCAAAAACACAGTTAAATAAAACTAGGAGGAAATAGTGGGGGAACAACTTGAGGCAACTGAAGAACTTCCGGTTACACGCGTATTTGACGAAGCGAGAGATGATTCCATATTCGGACCATTTGATTCTATGGTATAAAAGGTTCATTTCGACTTTAAAAGTGGCGGTAAATTGAGATAGTTTAGAGGGAACAGTGAATGAGTGAATGCTACGGTCCACAAAATTCAATTCACCCTACAACTGGTTCGGCTGAGGGTTTTCAATCTGTTCCAGACAGGACTGTTGTGATTAGGTCAGAAATTCACGTAGAGCCAAGTGCGTCACACAATTGTTCACATCTGTTAGCTGTCTCTGGCTCCCATGTAGTCTTCGTTATCGTCCCTTGTATTTCGTTCATTTAACTTTAGAGATAAATCGAGTCCTGAAATGTGCACGTGCTGGACTACCATGTTGGACAAAACCCCAAAATGGGTTCAGAACCGGCATTATTTTATAATACATATGTCACGATTCGCGAGACTATGGAGACTATGGTGTTTTCCTACTATGCCCCCTTTTAATGGCGTTTCTGCGTGTCGTTCCCCATTCCTGTACAATGAATTGATATTTTTATCTCTGACTTGATTATTCTTTTTTTCAAACAGGTGGTATTGGAGTTGATAGAATTGAGAGAACTTGGTGCTGCTCGTTCTTTACTAAGACAAACAGATCCCATGATTGTAATGAAGCAGCATGAACCTGACAGGTACATTCACCTTGGTAAGTTCAGAGTCTACTGCAGCTAAAATTCATTAAGAGCAGTTTTGAAGTAACGGCTAACTGAAATCTCTTCAAAATTCCCAATAACCAGTCAGTTGTGGGGGAAACAAATGGTTTGTTTGTTCGGAGTATTAATGGTACTTGTTAACAATTTTAATTTTGTTGGGCAGCCACAACCACAAATTCACATTGTAGTGCGTAAAAATGAGGTTATATATTTAATACAAGTATGAAGTGATGAGATTTCAATTGAAATGATCATAAGACTGGCTGAAGACACTTGGAGGTGGTATTTATGTCGAGGAGCGTGATACTATCACTCACTGTCACATAGCCAGCCTCTTGGCGATTATTATCAATGAGAGTAGCACAACATTAGGAATGGAATCTATTGCCGTCAGGATTGAATTAAATGACTTACCTATGATCTTGTGGTGTGTCACCTTAGATATCTCTTGCTTTGTTCAGCGGCATTTGTGTTTTTCGAACTCGTTTTCTAGCGATAGCTAGAGCTCGTTTTCTATTCACATTAAATGTATAAAATTATAGTGGGAATTGGAAAGTGTTTATTTATGCTGATTTAGAACGTGTGGTTTCACCGAAATCGCCTATTTAATTGAAAAGAAAGGTGAGGAGGAAGGTGGTGTGTACTTAGGGCCCTCTGCCAGAAACCTTGCTGTCTTGTGACATTTTTATGATCATTGACGGATGGCATGATGAAACGATCAGAAGTAGAGTGGAGTGGAATGCTTTCGACTAAGCCGAAAAGTTCCAATTCAGATTGGCTTGAGAGGTGTTGGAACAAAGAAGCACTTTACAACTAAAATTATATTACTACACAACTCATTAATGCCGATGCTAGTAGCCACTGGTTAAGTGTCCAGTTATTTTATTGGCAGTAGTCAATGACAGTTAAGATTCTGCATTTGGGGATACCTGGGGGAGTACTGACCATCAAGCGAATTTTCAGGCGTTTCCCTGGGTAGGAGTCGGATTACTCCATTCTACCCACCTTGCCCTGCGAAGGCAGCCACCTGTTGTGACCATAACCCGTAATACAACGGCGCAAGGCCATGGGCTGTGCATTCCCGTGGTACTGTGTTTAGGTCAATCAACCCTTAGGGCCAGAGTGGCATCATCTTTCGATGGCACTTACGGCCTCCCCTCCAGTTTGGACTTTTTGCCCTCCCTGAGATTTGGATGTGTGCTGACTGACTCCTATTAAAAGCAACCGGTTGATCGTGGTCTAGTGGTAAAGACAGTTGATTCATAATTCTCGACGTAAGTCGAGGATTGTGGATCGAATCCCCGGCGCGATTGCCGTAATTTTTGCCTGAGTCAGCAGCTCTTCAAAAGCATCTCCAAACGTCCTTCCTTTCGTAACAGATGGACCCAAGTAAGCCGCAGCAGAGGTCCCCCAAGCTTCCACCCACTACTCAGGGGCTCATCTGCCGCGTTCCTGGATTTCCATCCCCTAAAGTCAACGACACTCGTTTTGATGGACACAGCAGTTCCTCGCATCTGTAATGTCGACAATAAGACTGCCGAATCTTTAACCCTTTCAATGCGAGCCACCTAACAAGCCTGATTAATGTCAGAAATTCGACTTTTGACGTTGGTGCGTTAGCTTTGGGCATCTCGAAGTTAGATTAGTTTGGCAGAAAAAGGCGCGATCAGTTGAGCAGTTGGTAAATTAATGAAGACAATTAGAACCTCACCAGTTTCATAGATCGATTCTGTGTAGGAATTGGTGATTCAATCACTTGAAAACCCTGCGATGTAGTATGACATCACTCGTGAACTGTGAAAGAACTATGATGTAATGTGAAATCATCCACATTCAAAGGGTTAAGCAGAGTAGAATGGGTCGTTTTGTGCAATCAGAGAGAGGACTGTCCAGCTTACCAAAATAAACAAGAAGCGGATAGGGCAGTGAGTGGTTGGTTTTGTGCTGGTTTAGTAGAAACTAAAGGGAAAATGCCGAAAAACCATGGTGCGAAGTAAGTAATGGATAACTTCGAAGTCAAAATACTGACCAATATTGTGAGCTTCTTCATGATGGGTGCAATCTGAAATATTCCCAGCTATTTATTTTGTAAACGATCAAATACGTGTCTGGTTTTAGAGAATCTGTTAGCAAGATCGTACTTTGACCCAAGGGAGGCATATCCAGATGGTCAGTCGAAAGAAAAAAGGCGGGCTGCGATTGCTCAAGCTTTATCAGGTGAAGTGTCCGTCGTTCCTTCCAGTAGGTTACTCGTTCTCCTCGGCCAAGCCCTCAAATGGCAGCAACATCAGGGTCTTCTACCTCCAGGTTCGTTGTCTGTTTTTTTTTTTTTTTACTTTTGTTCAAATGCTTGATGTCAATAGTGGAAATATCTAGGCGATTAACAGTATTTTCAAATAGTAGTTCTGGTTTCCCTCTTTTAAAACTGGCTGGCCTCGTTAATTTATTTTGGAGGTTGATTGCAACTTTAGTTTAATTTTCAGGCTATTTTCAAGGAAGGAGTTGGGCGCACAAGTGGGGGAGCTTGAGAAGTAGAGCGTGAACGCGAAAGAGGACACTTTCGTTAAATAGAATAGCGATATGAGTGTGATAGTGTATTTTCGTGAGACAAGTGGATCTCTAAATAAGTGAACTGCTTGCAGGAAACGAGAATGGAGAGAGCGAGTTAGTAGCCAGGGAGCTTAGAGATGATTATGTGGTTGGCAAGAGCTGGCTGTGTTGAAGAGGAAGTAAATTGATGGGGGGGGGGGGAGAATATTTTGGAAAGTCCAGAAGGAGTAAAACCCGTTGTCAACGTAGGAAATAACTGAAGAGGCAGATCAGAAGGGTTTTCACCTTGGTTCATGATGCTTCTTGTGTTTGATACCACTTTGGTTGTAAATACGCCACATTCAGTGGGAATCCCCTCAACACTTTTGAAATGGAAATTGACAAAGGGTAGATTCTGTTGACGGAAGAGTCAAGGCTATGATGTTCCCCCAATGCAAAAATTAGGAAATAATAATATGGAATTTGGAGGTTTCTCCTGATGATTATCTCTGGAGACGTTACCACATGAACAAGGAGTTATCGTGACTACTAGTGCAGCGTTAAAGCGATTACTTGTAAAGATTTTGCAGTGTTTGAGGGCGTAATTACACGTTTACATTTCCATTTTGAAGTCCAAATTGAGACTATTCCATGAAGTGTAGTCAAGAAAGTAAGGAAAGTAAACTGACGGATTCTTTTTAATGTACCATCTGACTGTGAACCAAACGTTTGGTTCTTACCCTTTGAAATTTTCCACCCAAGTAAATAGTTAGATCAGGTGGGAAACCAGATGAAGAACTCCTTCCAGACAGTACAGATTCTCCTGGTTCATATTTCGGGAGGTAACACACCGGCAAGAGCTCTCCACCGGGAGACTGGTTAAATGACAACCTGCCATACCCCTAACGGCTTGTGATTTGTTGACACACGTCGCCGCCTATGTATTTATGCTCGCCAGAAGAGAGACTTAAGTGGGCGATGACTGCGACTCATAATTCACCACAATCGTCAGTAATTTTTCCTCTTGTGGCTTTCCAGGTACTACAATCGATTTATTCCGAGGTAAAGCCGCTATAAGAGACCAGGATGACGAAAAGTTTCCTACGCAGCTGTCAAAGCAAATCAAGTTTGGTCAAAAGTCGCACGTCGAGTGCGCCGCTTTCTCCCCCGACGGCCAATTTTTGGTCAGTGGAAGCGTCGACGGGTTTATAGAAGTTTGGAATTTCACTACGGGAAAAATTCGGAAGGATTTGAAGTACCAAGCGCAGGTATAAAATGAGAAGTTTTTGCGTACCGTATAATGTATATATTAATACGTTTATCTTACAACTTGAGACCTGTTTCACAAGAAATGAAATGAAATTCATTTACCAGTCAATGTCAATGATAATGTTACGTTGTGATTGACAAACTTGTTTTTTTTGCAGGATAATTTTATGATGATGGAAGAAGCAGTTTTATCTTTATCGTTCAGCAGAGATTCTGAAATGCTGTCGAGCGGGTCGCAAGAGGGCAAAATAAAGATTTGGAAAATGACTACGGGGCAGTGCCTTAGGAAATTTGAAAAAGCTCACAACAAAGGCATCACTTGCCTCGTGTTTTCTCGAGATAACAGCCAAGTCCTTTCTGCCTCATTCGATGCAACAATAAGGCAAGTTGTTCGTTTTTCAGTTATAAAAACAATTTTTATGCTGGTAACGTGTAATAGATTTTTGTAATGATCGTGCTTTGAATTTTTCGTAGGATACACGGCCTCAAGTCGGGTAAATCTCTGAAGGAATTTCGAGGTCACTCTTCGTTTGTTAACGAAGTTGTGTTTACGGCTGATGGCCACAATCTTATCAGGTATTTCTTCATTTTCTGTGCGTAATTACACGCTTTGTAGAAGTGAGCTGTTCTAGGAAGCTCTGAAGGACAAACACTTTTAGCATAAACACACCACCTTTTCAACCAAACACTGAAACAATCTCGCCACAGCAGCTACATTAAGATCGTTAAAAGGTGGATTGTCAGCTCTGTTTTACTTTGGCTCAAACTCCCCTTTCTGAAGGGCCTTTCAGACTCTCATGGAGTAGACTGAGGAGTGAGATTGTGGAGAGGTTCCTCGGCCCATCCTGTTCATCGTCGCCTCACTTTGTCAGAGCGGTTTTTGTACCACGAGTCAAATGGTGACGAGAAAAAAATTCATGAAACTTGCTTTGCCAGGAAATTTCGCGAGAAAACGAGTGGGTTTTTGCTTCGTCCAACTTCAACTAACAAGCTTCAGGAGAGTGTGTACTATTTCAAACCTGTACCACTCATGTGGAATGGAATGACCATGGTCCCCTCTCGAATCTCAAATCGAATCGACTGCGTAGTGGGATATGAGTAGTTGGTGTAGTGGACGTAAATACATAAAACGCATAGGGCTGGCACGAAAGGTTATAATAAAGAATAGTAATCCGGAACAGAAGCTAGAACAGCAAAGTAAGTGGAGGACCGTTCGAAATTAAGTAGCGAAAATAAAAGGAAACTTCTGACCAGTTCGTCGTAGTCGGATTGATCGAGTGGCGTCGAAAATGAAGGAGGATTGTAGACAGGCAACCGGCGTTGGGCTCAGAAGCAGACTGACAAAGGCCCCGTCGCGTCGAAGTCACGTCGGATCGAGTTGGAGCGTAGTCGTGTGGCAAAAAAGTCGGCAGTCAGAGAGTTGGAGGCGACGATAAGCTCCTGTCTGCGTTTATAAACAGCCTCCACAGTTGACGCTCCGTGGCGCAATTGGCGCCAACATCACTCATGTGGGGATGATCCCGCGATCATCAAATAAATAAATAATAGCAAATGCTGTAACGTTGTAGTTTTTACGCGGTTTCAAATAAGGAACTGCTTTTCAAACACCACCCGCATGATCGCCTTTTGCAGCTCCACCTCATCTGTCATCCGTGTCCCACAGTCACGTTTCCCACCACCCAAGATAACCTGAGACGAAGGAACGTATTCGAGAGGTGATCTGCGTTTTGGTTCCCAATCCCGACAATTCGAAGTCCCGCATTTTCCTTCCCTTTTCGAAGAAGTCTTCCCCAAATCTTGCGAACTTCTTCATCGATTGCTCCATACAACATTAACATCGCCGCCACTCGCTGGAACATTAAGTTTCCCTTTCCGATTTGTTTGTTTATTTGGTTTCTGTCTTTCTAATTGTTCCGTTTAGTTTTGAAGATTCAGTTTATTTTGATATTTATTTTAATTATTGTTTGTGCCTTTTCCCCCTGAGAAGATAATTAATTTTGTTTCCCCTCAACCAAACTTAACTTTTTTTATTATCACATTCTCCTTAAATTTTGAGTTTCGTAATTTATTTAAAATTTGCTTCCTGGATCTTTTTGGTCTATTCGTAAGTAAAGTTACCTTTTTTTTTATTATTAGCTCAACTCACGAAAAGAAACGAAATGAAATATGCAAAAAGAACTTCAGGTTATATTGAAGAAAAAAAAGAAAGAACTTTATAAAGAGGGAACAGAAAAATATGTACAATTGAAACAGACTAAATCTCTCCAGGGATCGTACAAATAAACTAATATAACGGCAAATTAAATGTAAAGCTGACAAAAACGAAAATCTTCTCTAAATTTAACAGAAACGTGGTAATTGATCGATTGGAAAGCAACATCTTCAAAACTTCTTCATGGAAATTGGTTAAGTTTCTTCGAACGAATTATATTCGGTAGACGAAACGGCAGACGAATGATGAATGGAGCTGAATGACGAGTTGCAGTACCCACAACTATGTGGGGCTCGCATCTTTCGGTAGATAGCGGAAAGGAAACTCTGAAACCGCTTCCACCCCTTAATTATTCATGCTATAAGTGTAGGTGCGCATTTTTTGCCTGGCCCCACTTCATCAAACAGGCACTGAGAGGATGGATACTCTGTGAGAGTCTGGAGGTGGCTTAAGATCCTGTTCTCACGACACATTTCTTCTACCATGGCCTTGAAGAAATGAATGAAAACTTAATTAAAATGCTCGCCTTTCCTTGATGTTTGCTCCCATCACTAAAAGGGGGCTTGTAGGAAAAGCCCTGCCTACTGCCCTTGGTTCTCCTACCACATTAAAGGCTCCAAGGAATGAGCAAGACATGTCTTTTTCTGGCTCCAAATCACACGATTCGCAGAGTTCCCCTACCATTTTCGTAGGCCCTCTGAATTTACATGCAGAATCCCTGCACATTTGTGGAAAGAGACCAGATTTCCCCCACGGTCCCACAGTTCCAGCACTTTCTTGCTTGACCTGGATTTATGGGGTTTAAACTTACTGGAATGGAGCCAATCAATATCGGAAAATGAAGGCTTCTCCTAAATATCTTCTATTTCTCGTTTGTTTATAGCCTCCTTCTGTGTGGCTTTCAAGACAGCTTTATCTAAGCCTTTGTTCGATGCCTTGTCCCCTGCAATGTTCAGCTATTACGCTGATGTCAGTTAGAAACTGCTCAAAGGTTTCCCCATTTTTCTGGTTTTATTAAATTAGCGCGTTCGTCGATAATTTTCCTCCTCCCATTAAAATCCTGGTCAAATGCTGTCTTCACTGCTATAACGGAGTTCGTGTTCTTCTCTGAAAGCTGAGAATGAGTTGGAACCTGCGTCCTCCCTCGTACAGTAAATTGATAAATAATTAATTTTCTCTGGTCTCCTGATCGATCCCCGATGCCATACTGTAGCTCTCAAGTCTTTTGGGCCATTTCTTCAATTTTTTCCTAACAGGAAGTCGTACTGGGTGGTTGGTTGAAAGACACTCTGCGAACTAATAGTAATGGCCGATTTATCCTGTTGTGGCTCCCTGAATTGGTCTTCTTCGTGTCTCCTATTCTTTCTCCTGGGTCTGATTCTGCCACCACATAAAATAAGAATCTAAGCAACTTGAAAACGACAGGATAAAACATCGAGAGTAATCATAAGACGCGTCTGTAAGACTAACCAGCTGACCGCTTGTATAGCGACACTTGGGCAATAGTAATACGTGCTGTAGATGCGTGCTACAGCCTTTCAATTCTGTTCCACTGTCCTCTCCTTCGCACTGTTAATCATCTTTTCATCTCCTGCCTTGACAGCATTCATTTTCACTTCTGATACTCTGCGCCTGAGCTCACTTGTTTGTAGAATAATTAACTTGACGTTATATAACTAGAGATACTTATGTTTACAGAAACCTAATTACCTTGTCCCCTGATGAATGGCCTATACTCTCCTTTGCTTACTTTCCCCACAACTGGAAAAAAAATTCAGTTCTCCTCAGATTCTTGTTCTCCAACTGGGCGAATCAGCTCGAATTTCGCATTTGGATTACAAACACGTCGGACGAGGTTATGCTCGAGTCCAAACGTTGTCAAAACACCAACTAAATCTTTCTCGAAAACCGCCCTGACGATTCTGTTTAAAATTTTTACAACAATTCTGTGAAATTTTCAGTTGTGTAAAAATGAAGAGAGCGGGACAATAAACTGTCACAAGGCTCTACACAAATTTATTGTAGCTCAGTTTTTTACTCGTAAATCACACTCATATAAACTTACCGTTCTCACAAAAATCGACGTGGTAGTCCAATGTGTTAGCTATACCATGAAAGTCTAATAATGTTGGTGAGATAATTAGGAGCGAACCGATAAATTTCCTAGTTCAAACTATTGTTTCGTTTACTACCATTTTTCACAGTGCGTACTTTATAACTGTAGAATCATATTAAAAAAATAGCATTGACATACGAGTAACATGGATTACTTCAACCAAACGTCGCGACATTAGTAGGAGCAGCGCATTAATGTTCGGAACGTTACGCTCTAGAACGTTCACTTTTAACAGGCTTACATAAACCGAGTGAAAAACATATCGGGTTGGTTGATTAAGCCGTAAAAACCTCCGTATGTTTTCACTTATTTCTGACTGTGCCGTTGCACAAGAGCCAGGAAGTAAAGCATCTTCACCTCCTTCTTCAATAGACCACATTTGAAGATTAGAGTTCATTATTGGGCCCCGTTTTTACCTTCTGATTATTTGTGTTGTCACTTCAGTCAATTAAATAATGCGCCCTGCTTTGAATTTTTAAATGTTTTGTTCTCTAGCGCTTCGTCCGATGGAACGGTCAAAGTATGGAATATAAAGACTACCGAGTGCATCAGCACTTTCAAATCTCTGGGAGCTGGAGACATTCGAGTCAACAGCGTTCATCTTCTGCCTAAAAATCAGGAACACTTCGTTGTCTGCAACAAAACCAACACTGTTGTCATTATGAACATGCAAGGCCAGGTGCGTACTATTCCCCCCCCCCCCACCTTTGTAGTGTAAGGCTTTCTTCCAGGTATTTGTGAGTGAGAATGAACATGGCAAATTAAATGTTCAGTAGTGGTCAGAGAAATCGAGGACAACTTGTTTAAGTTCGATAATTTTAAGGTTATTCAAATTTGTAGTCTAAGGATCGCGGTTACTAATAAGCCTACAGAAAACAGAGGTGAGAGAGGGGGTTTTCGAACTATTCACATTTTCACCAGTATGTTCCTACATCCAGTTCGCTGTTTGTTTTGACAATTCGTCTAACGAAGATATTTGCAGAAGCATCGGAAAACAAGAGACCTAAGAGAGTCATAGCGAATCCAACCTGATGCAGCTCAGTCTGAATCAAAGAAAGTCGAGCCGAATTGAAATGATGGCTGCGTGGACGTGCTGGGCGGCTTCACTTCAGTCAGCTAGAGGACGCTTGATATTGTTGTTCGTGTTCTTCTGTCTGAGTGGATGGATAAAGACGTTTTGAAATCTTATTCAAATGTCTTCGGTTCGTCGTTATCTGTGGGACTGTACTCACGTGGAATGTAGACACGATGGTTTGATTAAAATAGCGGGATCATTTGGCGTGTACCAACAGGAAGTTGAAAGAAAAATAGAAAATACGCAGTCACTTAAAAAGAAAAGATTCCATAAGCATGGTGTGTGGTTGACAAGAAGAAGCCCCGATACACCTCATCTTGCAAAAGGTATTTCACGGATTCCGTATGTTTTGTATGGCCTTTCTTGGGACTAGGTGCTACCTCCAATAATGTTCACAACTGCTGCTAAAAACCGCGCCATCTTCACATAGAAACACGAGAGAAATTATCTTTTCTACTAATTTTAATCCAATGTTTCGTTGGTTAAGCCATCCTCAGAAAACTATCAAAGTGAACTGAGCATCTTAAAGAAAAAAAAGCCTGCCTTTCATTCTAGTATACAAGAGATCTTCCCAGCCCAAGATGCTTAGTTCACAAAGATAATTGTATTAAGGATGGCATAACCGCTAAAACCGATCTACATTTTATTAAACTATGTGGGAAAGATAATTTCTCTCGTTTTTGGTTTATTATTCATTCTGAATAATAACCCTATGTTTTTTTTGTTTGAAAACGATTTTCCACAACCTCTCCGTGAGTAATCTAAATCGTTTTCATCGAATTGAATTTCACTCGTGACGTAAATGGAATGACGGTGAACCTTCGTTTACCCATGTTCGAATGAAACTGTGCCTGAGCACGAATTTGAGGCGTCCACATTGTTAAACAGACGAAAAAACCCGCACGACTCAAGTTGACTGGCACCTAGAACCCCTGCCTATTTTGGCATAATGTGGATGTATCTTAAAGTACTCGTATTTAAATGGCAACTACATTTTTGTATTTGTAAACTAAAATAGCCCAGCGCCTGTATGTTAGCTACTGGGGTGATCTGAACTCTTTGATTTAGGGACAGCTCGTCTGGGGCATTTGTGCTGACTAGGCCCCTCAAACTGGCGTGTGGTCAGCCTTAGTGTTGGTTTTGTCTCGTCGAGGTGTCATCCTGTCTGTAATTGAGAGTAAAACTCAGTGCTCCTAATACTCAAAGGACGTGTTCGATCGTTACTCTACTTACTCCCCTCACTCACAAAGTACAGCACTAGTATAGCGTATAATAAAATTTACGTGGAGCTAGGAAACTTGTACTTCGAACCAACATTTTGTTAATTAACTTGAAAACGAAGGGGTTACATTAGCGTCAAAAAAGTTCGAATTTTCGAAAAATGTTTCTATCCAAATTCGTTCAATGATCGAAGGGGATAATCCTCCTTCCGAATTATTTGGACTGGTCGAAGGTTCGTTTCAACAACTGATCAATGCTGATTACAAAAGATTTGTACGTGGGGGGGGGGGACACTTCTACTTTTCTATAGTTAACGTACCTGTTTGATGAGTCCATCTTCTCTGGCTGGTGAGGTACTGTGGGAGAGCGCTTTTTATGTAGGGAGAGCGCGTTTGATGTAAGGACATCATTGTCTGGCTGTTGAGTGGACAGATGATATGAACAAATCAACACAAAATGCGACATCATATTTACAGCACACAAGACGCTACACAAACAAAAACAACCAACTGACGGATTTACAGATCACACTGTACAAAAAAGACTTAAAATCGACAATCAACGCACTATTTAGGGCATATGAAACTGCCCTTACACTCCTTTTCCCTTCACTTCCAACGGATTTCCCAGGAGGTGTATGACCTCCGTCCCTCCCCCACCCTTCTCTGATGCAACAGCGTCCCATTTACCTTTCTTTTCCGATATAAAGACCACGACCAACTATCTGACTTAATGACCAGACGATGATATCTTTACATCAAACGTGCTCGCCCACAGTATCTCACCATCCAAAGAAGATGTACTCACCAAACAGGTACCTTAATTTTAGTCATTTACCTACCGGCTGGAACTAACCTAATTACTTTAATACCCTTCGGCTTTTCTCTGAATTTTTCATGTATGCATGTTTTGTAGATTGTGCGATCATTTTCGAGCGGTAAGCGCGAAGGTGGCGACTTTGTGTGTGCTACTCTCTCCCCACGGGGAGAATGGATCTATTGCGTTGGCGAGGATCTAGTGTTGTACTGTTTCTCCATCACTTCTGGAAAATTGGAAAGAACTCTAAACGTAAGTCTTCTTTTTTGTTGTATTGACTATTTCAGTGCTATATTTCAAGGTAGAGCGTAAGAGCTGCTTAGTTAATAAGTTGTATATTTCCATTATCACCCTGTTGCTGCCTGTCACAAGGGCCTGGCAGCAATGCCGAAGTATTGCTTCAGTAGAAGTTTGTGGTGTTTCGTGGAGATTTAATTACTTATCCCTGAAAATCAGCTCAAAACAAATCAACCTCCAAATACCACTCAAATGCCTGGCGAACATTGACGCTGCAATGGTATCTCTTCCCACCATAGTTGAAACTGCTGCTAATGAGGCATCTACCACAACTATGCAGCCTTATGAATTAAAAAATCAGCCTGTGTGTATAAGCGGCGGTACAACCAAACCCCAAATTAATCAACTCAAGCTCTAAAGAAGGAAAGAAAGAGAGAGAGAGAGAGAGAGAGAGAGAGAGAGAGAGAGAGAGGAAGCTGCAGGCAACCCCATAATGTCACAACTAGCTCGAGATGGATCTCTCCGTTTGAAAAAACTAAAAGTCTCACCAAAGAATAGCAATTAAACCAGACAGTTTAAGAAGGGGCAGCAGTCCTTGCTACTGACGTCATGCCAGAGCAGAAGAACTTTCGGCTGCCATTCAGCGTCAGCGTCCACTCACGGGAACGATGGGAGAAGGCGACATTCCAGACTGAGGTGTGCGCAATGCAGTGGTATACCGATGGTTCAGTTATGGAAGGCCGAGCAGGACTGGGCATTGTAGGGCCCAACTACAGTCTTGCCAAGCTGCTGGGGGAGTACACCACGATATTTTAAGCTGAAATCCTAGCCATAAAGATCTGCGCGGAAGAGATCCTGAACAAAGGGCTCAAGGGCAAGCGGATCTACATATTCTCAGACAGCCAGGCCATGCCGTAAAGGCCATCGCAGCCTATAGTTTTAGGTCTAAGCTGGCATGGGAATGCCTCCATGCGCTCAAGCAGCTCAGAGCCCGTAACAGGCTCTCCCTCATCTGGGTGCTGGCTCATAGGGGGCATGAGGGCAATGAAAAGGCTGACCGCCTTGCGAAAAGGGGTACAGAATCCCTACCCATCGGGCCTGAACCACACGTGGGTCTGACAAAAAGTCACCTGGTTGCTTGATGGGAGACACAGGAGAACAGCGCCCATTGGCATTGCCAGCCACGACTAAGACAGGCGAAAAGGCTCGTCACGCCTTCCTGTCAAAGGGCGAAATCGATGCTGACACTCTCTAGACAGGATCTGAGAGTACTGATAAGCTTCCTCACCGGGCACTGTCCACTCAGATACCACCTCAGCAGGATGGGCATCTCAGAGGCAGTGGAGTGCAGACTGTGCAGCGAGGAGGATGAGACGGCAGAGCATATCCTATGTGAATGCCCTGCCTTGGCAGTAAAACGCTTTGAATATTTCGGTCAGGGGACCATTGAACCCCAAATCATAGCAGAATCTGCGGTGAAGGACGTACTCGGCTTTCTAAAGGGGTTGGGTATGTACGACGCCTTCTACTAAGGAAGGGCTAGTGTCACAATAGGCCCACACAGTGACAAAGGGACTTGTCCCACACGCCCTCAGGGGGGAAAAAAAGAATAGCAATTACACCATTGAGAGTTGGTCATGAATCGTTTGCATGGACCGAGGGGTGTCGACTATACCCATAATATACATGTGTTTGTTCATTTTGCCATGCCTGATAATGATCTTAACAATCTGCCTTAGGTCCTTCTTCTCCATCCTCAGAAGGTTCTGTCTTATCTCACCTGTTAGCTCTGAGATGAAGCGTTTAGAGTGCCTTACTCCTTCTGCATTCCAGACTGTCTGATGCATTCTTCTGGTATATTCTCCCACAGTCCTCTTGACTAGCGTCAGAGATATGTCACAATGGGGAGCACATTAGGTACTGTAGACGAACCATGTCTGGCCAGATGGTCCGTTCTCTAATTTCCAATGGTCCCCATATGCCCAGTAATCCAATGCATATATACTCTGGTCGCGTTTGCTAAGGAGTTAAGCCACACCCTGTACTCTTGCACCAGTTTTGATGTGCAGTAGTTCATCAGCGTCTTGCAATACGTTTGACTATCAGTCAATATTTGATAGTTCTGTTGCTATAGCCTCCCTCATGCATTGTAATTGCCCCAGTGATGATAGCATGGCTCTCTGCTTGAAAGACCGTTGGTATGGGGCTCTGGGCAATGTGCGTCCTACTCCTCCCAGAGCCACTTATCCACACCCCAGAGCCTGTGCTCTCCGGAGTTTTTGACCCATCTGTATAGATGTTGATGCCATTAGGAAGCCGAAACTGACGACTTTTCCTCTTCCATAGACCTCTGAACACACATTGTATCTCCTATCGAACTCATGCAAGGGCCCCATCATGTCTGCGACCATGCTTAGCTCCGCGAAGGTCTCCAAGTTCCTGAATAGCTTAGCTATAGCGTACGCCACCTTTATCGCCTCTACCTTGACAAAAATCCAGGGGAAGAAGGTCGAACATTCTCTCTAAGGTACTGGTAGGTGTGGTTTCCATCACCCTTGCTATTAGTAAGCACCCCACACTTTGTACTTTGGCTAGGCTGCTACCATTCTCTCCAATGGCAGCTCCATGCCACCACACAATCGACCCATATGAGATGATTGGTCTCACAATAGCTTCGTAGAACCATCAGGCCATTCTGGGCTTAAAGCCCATGTCCTCCCGCACATTCTTTGACGCGTCTCCTTATTGGTCATGTATTTGATGTGCTCTTTACAGGTTAGTTTCCGACCCAGAATCACGCCCAGATACTTGACCTGCTCACTGAGCTGAATTACTTTGCCCTTAACTTCCTGTGGTTTCAGTCCCGACAGTTGTCTTTGTCTTGTAAATGGCACTATGACCGTTTTAGCGGTACATATAATAAAATTGGAACGATACTTGAAGCTGTATCTTCCAAGGCTTCTGTAGGCCTGTGTTCAGATGTAATGACTGACAATTTGGTTTCTGTTGATTTATTACAAATACTGCCGAGGTATTGTTCAGTATGTGCTTCATCATAAATCGGTATTAAATGTTAAATTGACAACCGAATATTCCTCACACGTTTCATTTAATACATTTTGAACTATTATTACTCGATTTCCCAGTTTTGTAACTTATTTCCCCCAATTCCGACAAGAGCTGCTAACTAATCTGGTCTGCGTTTAGCAAATTTACCAACTTTTCATTTTTTTAAATTATTTGGAAACGCGTATTGTGACGTGTGTGGCAGCAAGTAGTAAATGATGGGGGAAGGTGCTAGGAGACTAACAAGAATAACTTCACTAGATTAGAAACACTTTGTGTATTATGAATCTTCAGGAAGGAAAGAAATGGAGGGAGAATCCCGATTTTTGGCGGAAGTCCCCAGCAGTCATCTGCTGAGTTCGTAGTCTCGATTTGGCTTAATCCGTATTGGAGATTTTTTTTTCTTGGGGGCACTGGGAAAACCAACAGCAGTTCGGCCACAACTGGGCCTATTGTATGGGCGAACATGAGCACTCTTATGTCCGCCCAGTTCCACCCTCCGCCCCAATACGACCCCACCATCCTCGCACCAAACGCTAGACAACCTTGAGGTCCATCCCTTACAACCTCCTCCAGCCACAGCTGATGAACCCAAAGCATTCTGAGGTGCGCTGCAGCCAGCCCATCACCACGTACCGTACATGCTTCGCTGACTCCAGCTCTACCTCGCAGAATCTGCAATTCTGTACTGTATTAGGGATACTTGCCACCTCAAATTCGGTTTTAGAGTTCGTACAGTCTTTCATCGCTCGTGGGGGTGATAAGGTTCGCACAGAGGAGAAACTATAGCTAAGCCCTCTCGTGTGGGAGGGAGAGAGAGAGAGAGAGAAAGAGAAGGCAGTCGCTCAGGAACAGTTATTCCTCTCAATACTGCCGTTCCTTTGGTGGTACAATGGCATCTGTTGAAGTACGCGTCTACACTAAATTATTCTTTTTTGAATCCTGGCTGAAACACATGTTGATTGAAGCATGACAACATGTTGAATTTATCTTTTATTAAAGAAAAACGAAATGCTCATGATTTTTCACTTGTGACTGAAATGTTTGTTTTTTGTCTTTAATAATTTTTCAATTTGCATCCACTTTACACTTTTACTACGGTTAGTATAAATGTATAAACGCTCCAACAATTTAATTCTACGTTCTGCTAAGCTTTTCTGGTTGATTTTTGAATCTTTGTTTACATTTTGATATTCGTTGTTTATTCGCGCAGGTACACGAAAAAGATGTCATTGGGGTTTGTCACCACCCCCACCAAAATTTGCTTTGTACCTACAGCGAAGATGGACTTCTCAGGTTGTGGAAACCTTAATACGTTTGTCCCTGTTTTATACGCTATTTGTCTGTGCAAGTTTCTCCTCGTGACTTTATAAATAATTTTTATTGTAAATTATGTTTAATAAATAGGTTAGAAATCACAGCCTACTTTACTGCATCTAATTGAGGGTATTTAGGGTTTCGAGGCTTCTCAGTAGCAATGGATGGATTCCTGGATTCTATCATCTTTCTTTGCATAACATTTAGAACATTAAAAGCCCTTCAATAACAGTTTTAGATTGGGAGAACGGAAATGTCTACCTCTGTGCAATAACGACTCTACGCTGGTTGAAAATAAACAGGTCAACAATTTTTAACAGCAGGATTTTGGGATCTACAACAAAGCACACAGTGGTAGATAGGTACATTTGAAAAACAAAAATCAGGCTTCTACGCGTTTTTATACGTATTAATTTTACCTTTTTCGCTCATATGAAGCTGCACTTTTTAAGAAGCAGAGTATGTATTTCGTCACAGACTTAGCTATGGCTAGGGCTTTATTTTCTGCACGAAGCTAGGCAATTGATGGACGAGTCGTCGCGGTGGGTGGTTGGAGTAAGTCAGGAGGCAGGGTGGGGAAAATGACCACATGCTGGGAACAAAGGATAGCTTTCCCTGTATTGTCCCCCAAGTTCCTTCGAGTAGTAGAATTTGCCTCACTATATTTACTATTATTTCTCTTGTGGTCCACCTAGACGCAATCCTACACCTCTGACTCTCGTCCTGTTCGACTCAGCATCGAAAAATACCTAGGAAACTATACCACTGAAACTGCCAAAAAATGACCAGCCCCTCATAACAACCACCGGTTTCATCCAGTAGGATTGCCTAGTATCTGGGCGAGCACATTGTGATCCCAATTGGAATATTTATTGTTTTTTGTACTCAGCCTAATTTTACCTGCTACCCCAGGACCTGAAGTAAAAAAAGAACCATTTCCTCACTTTAATACGATATAACGCAGTATTGAGTGTTGCGTAAACGATTTGTTCATAATAAATTCTTGTTAAAATTCATATTTCAATTTGGACGCCAATTGGCAGCCTTTAGGCTCTGGGCCCATGGTGGTTCACGTTCAATTAGGCATAAATGTGAACTTGACCAAACATCACTTCATAGCGGCAGAAAACGGTTGCGCTTAGTGCTCCGGAATTTATTGGGCTGCTCGTACTCATTTCTGGGCCATTATTGAGCAATCGGTACTCAGAGAATTAATGAGGCAGTAGACAAGGTTTTTTGAGAAGGGTAATAATCATTTTTCCAGGATAATGCACACTTTCAGTAATGGCAGTAGATGAAATGGCGTTCCTCCAGGCGTATGTTGGAGTTGGGTCTGATCATGCAGGGGAGGAGGAGTTCCTGTCACTTGATCCTTGACAAGGTGTAGGTGGAGTGGCCTGAACTGCATGTGGTAGACTCAATGCCTGCGAGGTTCAACTTCCCGTTACCCTTTTGAATACTCATTCATGAGCGATCGAGGGGGCAGGGGAGTTCCTGCTTTTGAAGCTGGGGCCCTGGTATACTACACTGATGGCTTGGTGCAAGGTGGGCTTGCAGGGGCAGGCATCTTTGGGCCGTGAATCAGAGCAGCGATCCCATTGGGGTCGCTGGCTACGGTGTCAGGCAGACGTGGCTGTAGTGACGGATTTACATCATGGTGGACAGTCAGGCCACTCTCAAGGCCTTAGCCTCATACTGTCTTACATCGCGGCAGGTGTGGGAGTGTCTGACTGGACTGAAGGCCCGGGCCAAGTGTTACGACAGTGTAACACTGTGTTGGGTGCCAGGGCATCAGGGTATAGAGGGGAACGAACGGGCTGATGTGTTGGCAAAGAAGGGATGGACGCAGATCCCTATCGGCCCTGAGCTCTTTGTTGGGACTACCAGGAGCCACCTACGTAGAGAGGTTGGCAAATGGGAGGATGGGTGCAGGGCTGTCCGTTGGTAGGGGCTGCCTGGCCTTAGACAGTCAAAACTCTTCATCCGACTCTCCAGAGGTCTTGGCAGAGGTACTTGCACTGGGAGGAAGGATATGAGGATCGTATGTGGCCTGTTCACAGGTCACTGTCCGCAGGTTCTACGAGGTAGGGCTAGAGACTGCAGAGCATGTGCGTATACGATGGACTCGGTGCATTGCACCATTGTGCGTTTGGAGGCCCTTTCTTCAGCTAGAAGAGTTGGCGAATGCAGAACTTGCGGATATCCTCCGCTTTATGCAACGGTAGTGGGGTGCATAGGTGACCTCACACCAAGTGAGACCAGTGCCGTGGTGCAGGGGGGGCTATGATTGGAGGGTCATGGACGCCCTTACAATAGGCCCGTTTGTGGTTGCAGTGAGGGTATCACCTGCATCCACTGTCTTGAGGGGGAAAAAAAAGAAAAGATGAAACGGTGGTGTTCAAAATTCTGGAATTTCTAGAGTATCCCGTATGCATATGAGTATTATCAAACTATCATCGTATAGGCACTTGATTGGAGTACCGCGTGACGTTTTCTGGAGTTCCTAGTAAATTTGAGCGGAGTTTATAACGAGGTGCCGAGGTGAGCAGGTAATACATAGTAGGTCAGCGTACATCCCAAAAGTTGAGCTCAATGCTCATTTACTATTCACACAATTATTTATTACGAGGGAAGTATTCAATGCTTCCTTTTGTTTCCACATTATTGAATAATGTTCACCGCAATATCCCTCAATGAGTCGATTATAGACGTCACTTTCTTGTTTTGAGTACTTCTTTTCGTGTGCATTGGAGGAGGCGAATTGAAATAGTCACTGACGCTGGGGTATTTGCTGCCGCCGATATTGTCCACTATTTGTACATTTTCAATGGAGAGCTTGGCGAAAAAGAAATTATGCCCTGGAAACCGAATAAAACAAAGAACATGGAATAGACGGTTACGTACATTTACTGAATTGTCAATTCTAAAGAGAAAGTTACCTTTGGGCCAGTACTTCATTTCTGGGTGTCGTGAGAACAAAGCATATTCTGCAAAATCCCACTCCGCCGTATTTTTTTCGACCTAAAACATAATACGAAGGTAACTTGAAAGTAATATAATTGTAGAAAGGAAGACAAATGTGTGACTTTCTTCAGACCCACAAACATTCATTTTGCTAATTGCTAGTAATGAGGCAAATCTTGCGAGGGAAGTGAGGGACTGGAGGTGTTGGCTCCTAAGTGATTGATTTGCTCCTCAAGAAGGAGCGTGTAGCAGGGTTTTGTCCTCAACAACCTGTAGCGATGATTCGGAACACTTGATGGTTTTTTCCACAGTTTGACAGACCTGCTATGCACAGATTAGCAGTCAGATCGTCCCCGTGGGTGTATGGCTCGCTGTCAAGTCTGTCGTGAGGCTCCTGGGAAGATCTCAGAATAAGGCGTTCTAAAGAGCTGGTTTGAGGAGCAGCGTGAGGGTTTAGCTGGTGATGGACAAACCCTAGCTGGTTGTGCTGGGTATGGGGATTGCCCTGCTGTGACACAACGTGGAGCAGGGATCAGGGTGGCAGTGGGTACCACAGCCATGTACCTGAGCGATGTCTTCAGTTTATGTGGCTGCCCCACTGACCACCTGATTGATTCTCATTTGGTCTTGTGGCCCAGGTTAAATGCATTTCAGCCCTCACCTGGGGAGCCTCAACGCATGCTCAGTATTTTACTACCAGACTGTATCCCCCCCCCCACTCTTGACTACGACCTGGTTCACACTGTGCTCCAGTCCTGCGTAGTGGAATTTTTTGGTGAAGTACCATGACACATCCTGAGACCTACTACCTGCTCTCCTCCAGCAACGACTTCACACAGTGCAGAAACTTAATTGGCACCCTTCCTTTTGTGCAGGACTGCCTGCATAGGAGAGGTACCATATTCTCCCAAGATGCAGCTGCTCTCATGCCGCGGTGATGCATTCAATGTGTGGCTGCTCTTCAGGGACTGCCCACAGTGGGTGTGGGGTTGTGGAGAGTGCAGCCCACATCCTCTCCACATGTCCCCTCTTTCACGATGTGCATCTTCGGACTCAGCTTCCTCCTTCTACTTTCCAAGAAGGTGGCGATCCATTCACACAGGTGTGGGCTGGTGGCGAAGTGCCCCCCTCACCTTGAGGTCTAAGAGAAGAGTTGGTATTGCCCCTGCTTAGATTAAGGTGGCGTCCTGTGCACGAGCTGTGTAAACACGGCTCCCCCTTTTGGCCTTTCAAGGCCCGGCTCGTTTCCCTGTTGGTTTCGAGGACTGACCCCCGAGATCGTAGCAGTTCTATTTGTTAGGTAACTTCTGACGTGCGTAGTATGTTACAAAGTTATGTTATTCCTCAACCTTTACGTGGGCCTTTACCTGATTCAGGAGCACTGGCCACTAGGTTGTCAAACGCTCCTTTGATGCCAATGAGAACTACTATGATGTACTTAGCCTGTGCCTCGTAGAAACATTGCAGAATTCAACAATGACATCCTTCGTGGACTTTCCTTTAGTACATCCATGACGGCCTGTGAGGATTGCTGCGAAAGACTCCTTCAAGGTCTCCCTTCACACTCTACACAAAGAGTTACTTACCTCCACGAAGAAGCCTGTCAAAATAACCTGAGGGCATTTTGGATCCTCAGGGTCAAGGTTACGGCTGCTGCAGAAGTTGGTTTCGGCCAAACTCATTGTCATTGAGCATCTTGGGTCCGCCTGTGTGCATTATTATATTAAGTATTAGTGTCACATTAGTTGGTTAACTTAGTGATTCTACGTTTTGAGGAGGCCTTAATCATAAAAACCTAATTTCAGCGGTGGTGTGTCTTTATGCGCCAACATTTCGGGAGACCCAAGTCCATTCTTTTTACTTATCCCTATTCTACGGGCAAGGCATAAAATACAATATTCAAAAGTATTGCAATCGTGTAAAACACAAATCTGATGTGTAGCATCGCATCACTCACACAACTTCAGCGACGATTTGCTACATATACGCTGGCTGTATCCACATTCAACGCATTTGAAGAAATTCAAATCTCATATATACGGGCTTATTTCTCCATTCAACAGAGGGCCACAGAAATAGTTCAGAACGAAGTGTCGGTGTTGCCTGCTTTTCAACTTGATATAATTCTGTTACTATGAACCGTTAACAAGAAAGACGATTTATGGCATATTTTGGTTGTTATTTCAGTTCAACAAACTGCCTAAGGAAGATTAATAGAGAAGAGTATATATAGGAATTGACTAGTTGAAGACCTGAAAGTTGAAGCTAATATCTGTTCTGTTCCATCAACGCACGAGAGATCCTGATAAAAGGACTCGAGAGTAAGCGAATATATATTCCTTAGCAGCCATCTTGGCCTAAACCTTCAAGTGTTCGAGCAACGCAGTGCCCATAATAGGCTTTCCTTTATTTGGATACCGGCTCTGATGCCACGAGAGCAATGAAAAGGAGGCAATGGATACCCCATTGGGCCAGAGCCTCACATAGGAGCAGAAAGAAAAAAGGTGGGGATGTATTGGGGATGTCGCATCAGAAAACACATGCTCTGCGGGTGGTGGGGATGGAACTGGGAGAACAAGGGGTGGCTCATGTGCGCCCACACAATAGGCCCAGTTGAAGCCCCAGTGGTGTGGTGTGGGAGGGTTCCCAGTTGCATCAGGTTAAGGGGGAAAAAGTCCTTACTAGGCATCACCTCAACAAGACGGGCAAATCAGACGCACTTGTGCAGTAAAGAGGACGAAACAGCAGAGCACATCTTATGGGACCCAGACGCTTCAAACATTTTTAGTTTATTATTCATTCAGAATAATACACCTGTTTTCAGTCAGGAAACTTTTTGTACTACCCTCCCTCAAAGTTGGACACTTTGCAATTCAAAGCATGAAGATTCCAAATTTGCAATGCCCATTCACCATCCAGGACTAGGTGACTTTTCTTTCGCACAAAAATTCCATTTGGTATCTAGTCATGTCTGCCTGCTCAGTAATCTGAACGAAGAAAAGCCATGATCGTTGTGGGCCAAAAACGGTTTAAAACGACATTTCGGTCGTCTTATTGCTATCACGTAATGTTTGGCATAGTTTCCTAGGTATTTTTCTATGCTGAGTGGAATAAGACGGGTCTCAGAGGTGCGCCTTCATGGATATAGTGATGGAATAGTGAATTAATAATCTTGACGTAGGTAGGGAGGCCAACTGCTACATATAATCTTCTGGCTGTCTCGCAATTTGGGATGTTCACCGGGGCCAGATCCTATTGTGCCAGTCCCACTGTCTTACAGGTCAATGCCTAGCCTCCTGAGGAAAGCCAGGGAGTTCCTGAAAGAGTCCTCGTTGGTATCCATCCTGGGAGAAGTGGTGCCAAAGACCAAAAGTCGCTCCCTCTCAAGTCTCTGGCACTGGAGGAGGGAGTCTCTTCATCCGTGCCGCACCACCTGCATCGAGAGGGGTCAGCTATACCCATAACATATTGTGAAGGCACAATTTTGGACGCGGCGAAAAAAGCGCGGGAAGCCGCGTCCCTACTGAGCGCCAGCCCCTCCAAGGAAGAGAGAAGCCGGGCCCTGCGGTTGAAGAGGCTAGTTCTATTTGAAGGAACCATCATTTCTTACCAGCCTGTGGTAATTTCCCACTCTGCCTCCTGCCTCACTCCTCCACTTGACTTATCCACCAAATGCCTGGCTTTAAGTAGAAAATGTCAACTTATGCCCATGGGTCCATTGAAACCCAAGCCATAGCAGAGTATTTTATAAGGTAAGGGGCATCGTCACAATAGGCCCAACGTGTGGCCGCAGTGACGAAGGGATTTAGTCGTGTGAGCCCTTAGGTTAGGTTCTTGTCACACATCAAACAACTTTCCTCAGCCCCACTCGCATTATGCGATTTTTATCACTAGCTACTTATCAAATTCGTTTTTAAGTCAGTTCATGTCGGAACTCAACTCAACGTTCCATAGCGAGAAAACTGGTCGTTCAACGTTCCCATATTAATTTCTTTGCTGCCGCTCATGTCTCTACTTTATCGAGTGATGTATAGGTAATTCACAGGACAGTAAACATAATTTTTGGGAGGAGGTTCGTGTTCATCGTTCGAGAGTTATAGGATAAACATCGTGAAAAAGGTTAGTCCCAACATCCTTGAGCGTCTTGGGAAAAGGTTGGTTGAGCCAGACCACTGGACAAGCCAGATCCTTACGAGACATGGAGATTTCAATGCGCTGCTCTTTTTGATTTCTCTCGAAGACGGAGCATCTGACACTTCTTGCTATTCCAGTGTGAAGGAAAGAACAAAAGCCATTTACTGCTCCTTTGTAGTTCTTACCACAGTGAGCAGTGGTTGTTGGAAGAGCAGACGAACCTACCAGCGAGCTTATAAGTGGACTAAGTGAAAAATAAATTGAATTTGTGGCAAAAGACGTCGAAACACCAAGTTACCTCCAAGTGCGTGGAGCTAAGGAAAGTTGAGAGATGCGTCGCACTGTTTTTTGTTAGTTTCTTTCGCTTTTTTCGCGTTTTGCAGTGACGACTACTATTTCAAGTGCTAAATACAGTTCTAACATATTATTATTAGAGTTCATCGGGAAATGAGATGCTCCGAACGTTACAAGTTTCCACTCTCTCAAAGTCAGCTCATTACGAGTTTGATCAATATCACAGTGTTATCAGGTAACTAGTAAGTACAGTTTGTTTTACATAAGAGGGAACTGTAGAAGACAGCTCATGTGTTTATTGCGTGATGAGTTTTCCTCTCTCTTCATTGACGTTATTCATTCAGGTTGAGTTCGTACCTTTAAATCTCGAGGAGCGCTGTCGTGAAGGGATGCGTAAATATACGGGACTCCAGTGCTGTTTTCGACTGGACCGTCTGCCATTGAGAACACTCTTGAAGACGGGAACCAATTAGTTTTCTTTTGATGCGATATGTGCCCAACAGAAGTCCAGTCTGAAACGAACGTTTGTGAAGTTTTTCGTGTTAAAAGGATAAGACGCAATCAAAATTGAGTTGTGCAAATTACCCGTGTAATGAACGATGTATCTGGCGTATTGAGCCGCATCATCAACTGGCGGAGGTGGTGGTAAAGTAGGTGTTGGCTTTGTAGTTGTGCTGCTTCTTGTTCTTGGGGATGAAATAGATGAATCAACTGCCAATAGTAGAAACGACAACGTGATCCATTTCGTTGCGCACTGTAACGACATTATAACGCTTACTAACAATTTGACTTCATTGGTTCACATTATGATGTGCTCATGTCACAATGAAAACATTCTGACCACTAAGTCACTGAACAAATCTGATACTTCTAATTTTTTTCTATATAATATTTATGTTATAACGCGCTGTAAACTCATACTCTGTGCAGTAAGACAGAAGACTGTCACTGTCAAGACAAGAGAGAAATGTTGGTCTACATGCTACGAAAACCCCGTTAGAAGGACAGTTAGATGGAAATGGGATTAAAGTGTAGTTTTATACTGCAGCTGGGTGAGTGGAGCGGGAACTGGTTGCCTCTTGTCACAGGAGCGGCGCTTGAAGTAATTGAGGGGATTTCTAATTGAAAACGAGAAAAGGGAAAAGAGCAGGAAGTAGGACTGTTACTGCTGTGATTAGAACACTTCTACTTACGTCAATGAGTTCTGCAACCGGTTGGTTAGTGACCCGCAACTGCTCCGCTATAGTTTCATTTATTTTCGTGTGACAGTTTGGTGGTTCCCGTCCCGCAGCAGTATAAGAGTGGAGAAATATTAACACAAAAGTAACTTCCAGCGTGGCTTCAGATATCACCATGGGATCTGTCTGGACCTGTCACCAAACTCGTAAAGGTCGCAGAAAACCGCAATAAGAGACGGCGCACCTCCATGCTCTTCCAGGACGCCCAACAAGTATTTGACTGCCCCCCATATCCCGTCGGCTGGATCTTCTCCTACATCTCAAACAGAACCTTCCATGTATGAGTAGGCAAATCACTCTCTGCTGTGAATCAAACCACTGCTGGTGTCGCCCAGGGGTCAAAGCTGTCGCCCTCTCTCTTTGGCATATACTGCCACGACATCCCCTCTCAAGAGAAGATCATTGGCTGCGGCATGACCTCGGTTCTCAACAGGCTGGAAAGCCTCTACATGAGGACCCTTCAAGGAGCACTCAGTACAACCTGGTATGTCAGAAACTCACAGGTCCCCACGGAAACAGGTTGCCCTTCATTACAAGCGGCAGCTTCAAATTACAGACTCAACCTATGCAACTCCACTACGGGTGACTCCAACCCATCCATAAACTGCCTTGCAGACTGCACCCCCAACCCCTTGGACTTTGTTAGATTGGTCAAATGCTCTTTCATTGTGGTGGAGCAGTTGTTCGCCTATTCTACATCTGTGCATCGCTTTAGAGCAGCATGAAAGGCTGTTCTACAGTCACCAAGGACTTCTGTTCTTCAGGCCTTTATTGTCAGGTCGATGTGGTTTACACTGCCTTCACCATGGCTTTTGATTAGCTTCCTCATAATAATATTCTCAGAGGTTTTGACAGCCTCCTGTCTTGGGACTCTCCTCTTCATTCTCGCCATGCATGCGAGCCCTGTTTTCAAGGGCATTTGCTCCTTAGTTTATGCAAATGACGTCAAGATGTTTAGCTGGATTCGCTGTCCCAGTGACTGAATGCGCTTCAGCCTTGGCTCGACATGTTTGTTGATTTTTGCTCTGCATGCCGATATGCTTCAAACCCCAGCAATTGTGTTGTGTCGACACGCCATACCTCGTACTCCATTACTGATCGACTCATCCTCTGTTTGGGACCCTGGGGTTACCCTGAATCCCCAGAGTTCAATGATCACAGGGCTAGGGCTGCATCACGTGCCATGCAGTCACTTGGGGATTCTCAAATGCAGCACTCGTGAGTTTTCAGGTGCCTGTGCCCTTATCACTCTGTACGGCTCTCTGGTCTGGCCACACCAGGAAGTAGGCTTTGTAATTTGAAGATCCTATTAAGAGAATCCTCGTCAAAGGGATGTGACTCGTATGAGGTCTTTCCCAACATCTGTGAATGTCTTGGGAGAAAATGAACTGAGCTAGTCCCATATGGGGCGTGGCCACTTCTTTTCTCTAAAAGACTCTCCTCTTAAAGGCACTGTAACATTTTGGTCAGTGGAAGGTGGCGAGATCAGCACAATAAAATGTCAACAGTTTCGAGAACAATCGATTTCAGTACAGTTTTTTCGTCAAATCTCGCTCCTGTGACGTTAGCGATCTCTTAAAAAATCGTGCCGACAGTTCTGTGTTACCTGTACGATGCAAGGTTGATAATGTTCATGTTATGGGAGGGGATTAATATTGAAAGCGGTATCATCGCACTAGGTGAGTTGGGAGCTGTTACGATATCAACCGAAGGCAATTGGAACAGAGTTTTATTCGCAATTACATTCGGGTAAGTTCTACCACCACAGACAGGGAACTGAGTGGGAGCGAACACAAGGAGGGGAGACGAGGGAACTGGCTCGGAATGATGGCAGCAAAATCTCGAGCGAATCGGGGCATTTGAGGTGCCCAGTCAGCAGAAATGCCTCGGACGAGCCTCCGCTGAATCGAAGGGTTTGGTTCATCCTGTTACACCACTCCGCCCTTGATGAAGTGCCTGTGCTCAGGCACTCATGAACACTGCAGGGCGTTGCTGTTCACCCAACAAAGGGGAGCCTAATCTTGAGCATAGCTAGCGAGAGAGAATTTTGTTTAAAGTTCCAAAAGGGTGCCCATGTCTGTTGTGGGAGTATTGAATTTAGAACTAAAAATAAACAGTCACCTCACAATGTCTCTGACGTACACATTTGGGTATGTTTGGATCGTATGTCTTCGTCCCACGCAGCTATGACATGGTTCAGAGAATCGGTCCATCTATTGGGGGAAGACGATTCTCTGAGGAAGGGGAGTCGGAGTTTCCCTCCTCCTCAGAGGACACCTGCCCACAGTGCAGAGCGAAGATGCTGCGTCTAATGTGGGTTAGTTGCACTTTTGGGAACAAGCGCGGCGTCCTGGCTCATGGGGTGGGGCAGGGTGTGATGCGAGTGTTGACAGCAATCACACGTGTACGTTGAGAGGCAGCTCTTGAGCATGTGTGAGGCTGCCAGACAATTCGTACACAGATTGTGCACTTCCACGTTGTTTCTTCGAGCCTCCTGGCTGGAGTTGAAGAAACGTGGGTACTTTTTAACCCCATGATGTTTGCTGCAGATAGGGCAGGGATGTGGCTCTGGAGTTCTGTCTTCACCAGGTCATTTTGAAGGCGCGTGGTTTCCCCGGACCTATTGTTTGAGAGGTCATTCGGGGACAGACAGGCGGGAAAATGTGGATGTTGATGCATGACGGGATTCGTTGTGAGATTAACAGTCTGTAGGATTCCGCTGACTCGTAGGTTTATACTGCTGCGATGCTAGATAAGTATTGACCTTTCTATGTAGATGTGCGCGAGATGCTGCTAGATCAGAAGCTCCTTTACGTCTGTCCTCCTTTCCTTGAAGCACCCGTCGTCGATTGAACCCAAAGCTGTGTTCAACTGAACATAATGACGGGCGAGAGAGTAGGTCTCAGCAACAGGGTAGAAAAGTTGAAGGTGGAGGAACACAAATTCCCATCGCATTCCCATTCGTGGCCAGCATCTCGAACTAATGTAGGGGAAGTTCCACCACTAGTTGGGCGCCAATGGGGGGGATCAATATCGTAAGCGATATCGCACTAAGAGAGTCGGGGAGTTAGTACGATACACACGAATACAATTGGAACAGAATTATATTCTCAACTACATTCGGGGAATTTTTACCACAACAGACTGGGAACTGAGTGGGAGTGAACGCAAGCGTGGACGACACGACGACGAACGAACCGGCTCGGTTACAACTGACGGCAGCAAAGTCTCGAGCAAATCGGGGCATTTGAGGTGCCTAGTCAGCATAAATGCCCCGGACGAGCCTCCGCTGAATCGAAGGGTTTGGTTCGTCTCATTACACTCATAAGAATATCAACAACAACTTCCAAAATTCCGGAATTCAAACAAACGTTGTTTTACTAACTTCGTCTCGTGTTTACTCAATAACTTCATCACGATAAAGCCTTCCCCCAAAAAAATTAATTGATAGTCCCATAAAAAACTGTTGTTAACCATAACAATAAAGGCTTCCTTACCACTTATGCACTTCCTGTTTCATAAAAACGCAGAAATAGTCAATCCTCTATTATCGTCTGAATCACCATTCGCTACTATTGGAATGGTCGTATGTACAACAGTTTCTTTCGAATATTTGTGTAGGATTTTATAAAACACTTTCAAAAATAAAATTTTGTGAGATTTTTAGACAAAGTTTTACTTTCCGCTACCCGAAGGGAAGGAAAGTATAGTAATCGGGTCAAAAAAAAAATTGGGTATTCTTCAGATCTTTACGTTTTGAGGCCTACTGAGTCTAAAAAACCTAATTTCGG
Organism: Pachypeltis micranthus; assembly: GCA_020466155.1. NCBI lineage: Eukaryota > Metazoa > Arthropoda > Insecta > Hemiptera > Miridae > Pachypeltis > Pachypeltis micranthus. The sequence continues at coordinate 52,101,124 of CM035769.1, forward strand.
CGCGTGGTCCGTGTGTGTGTGTGTGTGTCTGTAGTTCGATTTGCAGGAGAACGCCTGATCCGATTGCGCTGGTTCTTTTTTTGTTTTGTTTGTTATTTTTTGTAGACACCAAAATAAGGTTATGGACGATTTCGGGCGGTTGGAAGGGGGGTGGGAGACGAAAATGTACCAAAAACTAGGGTTTTTCGCATTTTTCTCAAAAACGGCTCCAACGATTTTGATTTAACTTTCAAATTATCTTCAGTTAATCAATACCTAACTTTTCGTCTCCATACATATCTCCATGAAAATACGGTGAACGAAGATATAGGCCTATGAAGCAAAAATAGGTTGTTTTACGCTTTTTGGCAAAACGGCTTCAGAGATTTTCACCAAACTCACAGGATGTTTTCAAATAGTTAATACCTACATATTCCTATCAATAAATGTTCCTGTGACGGTCCATTGAACCGAGATAAAAATCAAAATGTATCAAAAATAACGTTTTTTCTAACATTTCCGTAAATTCCAGGGTAACTTTTTCACCAGATGTGATAAATCCTAATGGAGTGTCTTCTAGTCACCCATACCAACATTTCGTTCTGTATAATTATTTCTGTATATATATGTTGAACGGAGATATAAGCCAAGTTAACTCAGAAAAGGAGATTTGTCGAATATTAATTTATCGGTATTCCAATTCTCTCAAAAACGGCTCTAATGATTTCGATCAAACTAACGGAGTACTCTCAGCTAACTATTCCGTACATTTAGTTCTCCATAAATGTTTCGGTAGAAATGCGTTGAACGAAGATATAGCGCCCGCATATGTAGGTGGTGTTCGAACTTAAAGGGGTGGCGGAAAGTAGTGTGTTGCTACGCACCAGATATTTTAAATAAGATTTTATAAAAATTAATTTTATAAACATTTTTATGTGAAATTCTTATAAAAGTTTTTTCGAATCACATTAAAAACTGTGCGTGGTAACTCCAAGTTTGTAATAGAAAGCGTAAGAAACGAATACGATTGACGAAGATTGGGTGGCGGCACCCTTAAATACGTCTTAAGATTTTCTCAAGTTTAACCCATTCAATACAGCGGCCATATTGAGACCCCTATGCAGTATACTGCTTAGTTTTTCATAAACGGCCGTCACTGACGGCACAACTTTTTCTACGTATATGGCTTAGTTAATTTTTGTATGGGCTTGAAAAAATAGTTTCAAAATTCCAATGTGTCTAATTAGTGTATAAATTGACGAGCGCCTCGGGGCGCTCGCAGTCATAGCTAATGTGTAGGTAGGCTATCATGCAAAACACAAACAGCTATGACTGCAAGCGCCTCGAGGCGCTCGTCATTTTATACACGAACTGGGCCATTGGAATTTCGAAACAGTTATTTCAAGCCAAAAATAATAAACAAATCCATAACGTACTTTCAGAAGGTAAGTTGTATTGAATAAGGTGTAATTATAAAGAGAGGAAAACAATTTTTTGTCAACTTTTTCAATAAAATTACAAGTATTTATTACAAAAAAGTATTTATACAGTAAATAACATAGAAATCGTTCGTAAATCTTTACATAGGTAGTAAATAGTACTTGTAAACATTAAGCAATTAATTTCCATCAACGATCATATTTTTGTGGAAATTCACAAAACAATTTTCGATACGTAAAGCAGGTGTATCAGGACAAGCTGGACAGGATACGAAGAAGTTCCTCGTCAGTCATCACTTTTCTTTGCGTTGGCTCACCAACTTTGGGTTGTTTGGTGCTGAAAAAATCATTATTACAATGATTATCATTATTACAAAATCAATACAAATTCATCATCGTAATTTTAATGTGAGTGAAACGTAAAAAATATGCAAACCTGGAAGTTGAGGGTTGTGGCTCCTCACTCGCCCTCTTTTTTCCTCCTCGAGTACGAACCATCTGCTAAAAAATAGGTATATATTAGCTTATTATTAAGTAGTAAGTTTAAATTATACGTCCAAATGTAAGGATAATGGAGTTTTACTTACCCTAATTTGGGAACTATGCAGTTTCTAAAGGAAACGTCAGATTCGGAAACGGCAAACTGCAGAATGTTGTTAGGAGTGACTGCCAGTAAATAACGGGCTTCCACAAGTGACTAGAACGGTCTGAAGCACATTTGAAACTAAAGAAAACCGAGCGTCTCGGGGCGCTCGCCGTCATTGGGTAAGGGTCGGAAGAGCGCCTCGAGGTTGAATGGGTTAAGAAATATTTTGGCTTGAGAACACTCTAAACACGCTGGTTACTCAATGGAGGTCGAGATAAATAGGAGTAGCGCAATACATTTTGGAACGGTTTGAAGTAGGTTCTAGTTATAAAACCTTGAATTCTGGACAACATGGATTATTAGTAGAGCGGTAAAAACCGACGCACGTGTACGAAACTAAGGGAAACCATGATACGTTCGATTTGATATTACACGCAATTTTATCGATTCATTTTCTTTTAAAAATTTGCTGATACTTTTTCCAAAACGTAAACACGAACGTCTAATTTCCGAATCCATTTAGACTTACCATGTTTCGAGGAGTTTGGCGACGGAGTGATTAGAAAATGGTTAACTCGTAGGAACTGTGAAGGATAAAACTACGCCTCTCGTAAGGTCAGAGTTGCTGTGTCCGACGACCGGCGATACGAGTCAGAAGTCAAATCTATTATTCAAGCCGTGTTATCTCGCTCCACTCAGTGACGAAAAGTCTCTAGCAAGATATAGCGGAACGAGTGATAATTCTGGTCTTTCTCCGTCTCTATGAGAGGGGCGAATTAATGCCCACATTATACAACTTCACGGCCTTTGTTTATCACGAATTTATTCATTAATTTGACGAGATCGCGTTGAGGTCATATTGAAATAGAAGTTAGTGAGTTATCTCTATATTAATGGCACAGCTTTCCTCGGCAGCGTCATATGCGTTCGAGCTTCAAAAATTTATCACTCAGTTTAAAGGAACTCGGTAAAGCATAATTGTTCGCTCATAAGTGGGGTACTATAATTTTGTCCACTTACTAATGTTCGATACACCCAGCCAGTAACGAACAGGCTTTGTCAAAATGTTTAAAACGACTGTCCAAGATGCTGGCGATAACAAGGACGTTTTCTCTAAATTGCAACTTTTTTACTCGTGTAACGAAATTCGATCAATAAGGTTTGGTCGAAAAATTAATATCGTCCCAGGGGCCACCATCTAAATGTATTCAGCTGAGGCGCCCAATGGTCGTGTTTTTAAACGTCATCAAGCCCAAATCATGAGAGCTGGTGGATTTGTCGCTCTACCTGGCATAAGGTTTTCGGCAAGGTTTAGAAATCCTTTTGAGCGGGACTCCTTCCTTTAACCCAGCAATATTTCCTCCGTCACCAGCAAGGATAATAGAGTTTTACTTCCGAGGCGCTCGTGGTGACTCGTACAACAGGCGTAGCAACGGCACTGGTCGACCCTGTTGAAGTGTTAGAACCTCCTATAGAACCAATAAACGAGCTGGTTCTTTTTTTGTTTTGTTCGTTATTTATTGTAGACACCAAAATATGTTTATGGGCGATTTCGGTCGATGGGAAAGGGGAATGGGGGACGAAAATGTACCAAAAACTAGGGTTTTTCGCATTTTTCTCGAAAACGGCTCAAACGATTTTGATTAAACTTTCAAATTATTTTCCACTAGTTAATACCTAACTTTTCTTCTCCATACATATCTCCATGAAAATACGGTGAACGGAGATATGGGCCCCTGAAGCAAAAATAGGTTTTTTACGCTTTTTGGCAAAACGGCTTCAGTGATTTCACCAAACTCACAGGATGTTTTCAAATAGTTAATACCTACATATTCCTCTCAATAAATGTTCCTGTGACGGTCCATTGAACCGAGATAAAAATCAAAATGTATCAAAAATAACGTTTTTTCTAACATTTCCGTAAATTCCAGGGTAACTTTTTCACCAGATGTGATAAATTCTAATGGAGTGTCTTCTAGTCACCCATACCAACATTTCGTTCTGTATAATTATTTCTGTATATATATGTTGAACGGAGATATAAGCCATGTTAACTCAGAAAAGGAGATTTGTCGAATATTAATTTATCGGAATTCCTATTTTCTCAGAAACGGCTCTAACGATTTCGATCAAACTTCCGGAGTACTCTCAGCTAACTAGTCCCCACATTTTGTTCTCCATAAATGTTCCTGTAAAAATGGGTTGAACGAAGATATAGCGCCCGCCTATTCAGGTGGTGTTCGAACTTAAAGGGGTGGCGGAAAGTTGTGTGTTACTACGCACCAGATATTTAGATAAAACCACCGTACCAAATCCGCTCAAACTTGATATCTAGCCCGCAGGTTACCATGAGACGCCAAAATAAGGGTATGAGCAAAATCCACCGATAGTTAACTATAGTGATCAAAACACCAAATATTGTTTTTCTCAAAAACGGCTCAAACTATTTCGATTAAATTTTTTATACTGATAGCTCTCAATACGGCAATTATACCATAAAATTCCCATTCGTGGGAAAATGACGAGAGCAGCTCAATAAATTGTCAAAATTTTCTACGAAAATCGGTTTTATCGCGGTTTTTTTTCGTTTTTAACTCCGCTGAAATGTTACTAGAATGTTTAAAAAAGTATCTGGTGCGTTGCAACACACAACTTTCCTTAGCTCTTCGTCAATTCACTCGGGTACATGGCCTTTTTTCTACTTACTTAATTCATTTATCGCTCAGTTAATTTGAACTTGGTCAAAAAACACTTCACAGTAGCAGGAAGCGGTAGCGCTTACAGTTCCGAAATTTTAGGGCTGCTCGTACTCATTCCCGAACGAGTACGAGCGGCACAATAAATTCAATACTTACATATTTTTCTCAATAAATGTTCCTGTAGAAATGCGTTGAGCGAAGATATAGCGCCCGCATATGTAGGGCGTGTTCGAACTTAAAGGGATTGCGGAATGTTGTGCGTTGCTACGCACCGCTCGTGTTTGAATTGGATCGTTGTATTTTCATTGTTCATCTACTTCGTGTTCGCTAGCAGAGCCCCGATGTCGAGTAATTCATCAGCTATAATCTATTATCTGCCTTTATTTGTGTCGAAGTGAACTTTTTACTTTCCTTGGCTCTACGAAGTAGAAAGGAAAGTTATGTAATCGGCTGAAAAAACAATTTTGAGTTCTCTTCAGATCTTTACGTTTCAGACCCCCCTCAGTCCGAAAAACACTATTTGGGAAAATGGTCTGTGTATGTGTGTCTGTGAACGATTTTTAGAGAGAACCATCGTACCAAATCAGCTGAAACTTGATGTCTAGCCTACAGGTTACGATGGGACGCAAAAATAAGGGTATCGGCAAAATCCACCGAAAGTTAACTATAGTTATCAGTGATCAAAATACCAAATATTTTTTTTCTCAAAAATGGCTCTAACGATTTTGATTAATTTTTTTATATAGATAGCTCTTAATACGATAATTATACCATAAAATTCCCATTTGTGGGAAAATGACGAGAGCAGCACAATAAATTATCAACATTTTCGACGAAAAGCGTTTTTAGCGCGGTTTTTCCCTTATAAACTCCGCTGGAATGTTAGTAGAAAGTTAAAGAAAAATGGTATTGAAGTCCAATCCAATACCTAAAGGGTGATAAGTTTAAAAACGCTCATGAGGTACATGGGGGTCACTCCAGAAATTCCTGAATTTCAACTACTGCCGTTTCGCTTAATAACCGGTTCTAAACGTTTTTACTCAATAACTCTGCAAAAGTAATTACTATCCTTCAAAAAATGTGTGTTTACAGCCTCATTAATTATCTGTGTACCGATTGCTCAATAATGGTCCTGCAATGAGTACGAGCAGCACAATAAAATCTGGAACTGTAAGCGCTACCGCTTCCTGCTGCCGTAAAGCGTTGCTTGACCAAGTTCAAATTAACTGAGTGATAAATGAATCGATTAAATAGAATTAGCCATGTACAAAGTGAATTGTTGTAGAGCTAAGGAAAGTTGTGTGTTGCAACGCACCAGATATTTATGTATTCAGGTTCTTATATTATCAATGCTATCGCACAAAAGAATGGTTTCACCAAAGAAACAATTAACAAATTATTAAGACAATATTACTCCAAAAACATGAAATACACAGACTTTGACAAGACGCTGCACATTTTTCATACACAGAACAACTAACATCTTCCGAAAGGAAAGCATAAACGAGCGGTGCGCAGCAACACACAACTTTCCGCAATCCCTTTAAGTTCGAACACCACCTACATATGCTGGCGCTATATCTTCGTTCAACGCATTTTTACAGGAACATTTATGGAGAACAATATCTAGGTATTAACTATTCAAAAACATCCTTAGAGTTTGGCGAAAATCGTTGAAGCCGTTTTGCCAAAAAGCGTAAAAAACCTATTTTTTGTTCATAGGCCTATATCTCCGTTCACCGGAGATCAATATATTTTCATGGAAATATGAATGGAGAAAAAAAGTTTTGAACTGACTAGTAGAAGATAATTTGAAAGTGTAATCAAAATGGTAGAGCCGTTTTGGAGAAAAATGCGAAAACCCCTAGTTTTTGGTACATTTTCGCCCCCCTCCCCCTTCCCATCGACCGAATTCGCCCATAACCTCATTTTGGTGTCCAAAAAAAAAAAAAAAACGAACAAAACAAAAAAGGAACCAGCTCAATCGGTTCAGCCGTTCTCCCGCAAATCGAACTAAACACAGGCCACGCGTCGAAATTAGGTTTTTTAGACTCGTAGGCCTCAAAATGTAAAGATCTGAAGGAAACCCAAATTTTCTTGACACGATTACTATACTTTCTCCTTTCCCTTTGGGGTAGCGGAGAGTAATAACAGGTGCGCCGTATCAAGCAACTTTCCTTACCTCTACGTCAATTCACTCGGGTTCATTTGAAATATCACGTCAGGGCGGCAGAAAGCGGTACTCCTACGGTTTCGGTATATATTGTGCTGCTCGTACTCATGCCCCGACCATTATTGAGTTGTATGACGAAGAATTGGACAAATTGGGTTTGGTCAACACTCTTCATTTACCTTCACGCTTTGCATTTCCCTCGTCAGGCTTTTAGCAGCTCGGCAGATGCTAGCCCAGATACAGCGTGTCCAAATGATGATGAATTGAGCAGCCTGACCACAGTTTACTTCCCCGGTTCCCAGATGGAATAATTTGAAGGCAATTATGCTATGAAATGCGATCGTTTTATTTTCCATCAGTCAATTCAGTGAAGACAATCATTTATGAGCCGATTTCATCAAACATGTATTCTTAGTGTGCTAAAACCATGCACGAGTTTAATTTGTCAACAATCATGCAAAAATTGCGACCCTTGGATGAATTTATTCAAATTTAATTATCAAATAGTAAATGGTTTGTATCGAGTTTCCATGTTCTTCGCTTTTGCCAAAGCTAGGGGAAATCAAAGGAGCATCTTGAAGCTGAAGTGTTCGTCTGCCCGGTGCATCAAAGTGAAAATCTGTGGTCTGTGGGCAAGATTCCAATAATTAATATCGAATGAAAACATTAAATACTTTGTTTATTTCTGCAATATTTACTAGAGCTGTTACAGTGAAGCACCAAAGCGCAGCAAACCTGAGGGGGAGATGAACCAGGAGTCCCACGAGGGGTGTGGGGAATGGTGGAGCCTGACATGGCGATGACTGCCGTGCTTTGTGGCTTACGATACAACAAGTGAGCTAGGGAATATACCAGCCGCACACCTGTGGATCACCAAGGCCTACAAGAAACCTTGCTGTGCTAGATTAATGGGCATTAGATAAATGGCAAGCCAAATGGGAATGTTGGGACACGTACGAGTTTTGCATAATATACGTGAACATCCTAGGATAACGTGGGTTGTGCCAGACCACTGGACGAGCCAGTACTTTACGGGACAGGGCAACTTCAATGCCCAACTTCACTCCTTTCCTCTTGAAGACTCTCCATCTCGGGCCAGCAATGCGAAGGAAACAAGAAACCATGTGCTGCCGCACTGTAGTTCCTAAAACAGTGAATGAAGGTTGTTGGAAGAGCAGCTAAGTACACAATAGTACAGCAAAGCACGGCACCATGTGGCTCTCTACTGGGAGACTCGCTAAATAACATTCACCTTCACAGGTCTGGTTTTGAAGAATGCCGAGCGAGTGCCCGTGCTCCCGCATGTTAGTGAAACCGCAACCTATAACTCTCAACTGATATAACTGTTGAAGAAACAAACTCAGTTAATTCGATAAAGAAACTGGCATGAACTAGAATTCATTACACAGAACGTTATCGCAAACATTTTTCATAAATTCGCCCTTGGGTTCTAGCAATTCGATACAACTGTCCAGAAGCGTTCAAGCTGTCGATACGCGAGTGAGTCGTATTTGTGGAAATAAACTCAAAAATGGATATGCCAAAATTCATAAAGTATTGATCCGGGCCAAACACGCTGAGTGGGAGCTCGGAGCATTGCCACGAACAAGATCCACCTGCGTATCGATAGCATGAACGCTTCTGGACAATGCAATGGAACCCCCTCGACAGTTCATCCACTAAATTCCACGTATTTTGATTGTTTTGGTCATGAAGGTTTGCTCATCAGGAGGGCTGCACGCCATAGCGCTTCAGCTATATTCATAATAAAATATACCGTTAAGGTTACTTCAACAAAACTCACCTCATAAATGTCGAGTCTTGTGGGGTAGTTCGTCGAGTCACTTGGCCAATCCACAAAAGTTAGCCGCCGATCCTGGGTACAGATTTGTGGATCTTGGCGTAGAAGAAATCGTTCCTGGAAGGTAAGTCGAGCGACGCTATAATTCTCTTCAGTTCAATTCTGTTTGTGTTCCATTTCAGCACCCAAGGACTATACTTCAAAATACCTTCCGACGTCTCCTACTCGAGGTTTTTTGTGCAAGGAAGATGAAATACTATTATTATTGTGCCAAAACTATTTTTGAATCCCTGAGCACACTATCGGGCCTAATGACGGATATTTAATCGAAGAAGACACGACTGAAAGTGAACATATTTAACACCTGTCAACCTTTCGGTTTACTCCGGCATCAGTACAGTTTATTCCCTGGTTTAAATGGCGATTACAATAACTTTACTACGTGTACTAAAATTAGGCAATGCTTAAAGCGCGTTTGATGCAACGCAGTTTTTAAAATTCGCTCACCAATGACATGCAATAGCTTCATTCGAAAAAACTCTTATTAATATGTCAATTTTTACATCTTTAGTACTCTGGGGGACGAGGAGAGGATTTTCAATTATAACATGGCTTCTAAATTTGACATACTTCTGAGGTTTGTTAATCGTACTTCTAATCTAGACAACATATACCGAATATTGTTTCACACAACATTATCCTCTTTCTTACGAATTGGAGCTTGAAATGCTTTTGTAGATGGAATAGCGCTTCTACGGAATGTGACGTCTTTTGGAGCCCTAGTTATAGGAACACTTTTGAGGCGGTGTTGGTGGTAGCGAGAGTTATCCTGGTCCACCTTTTGGCAACCGAGGAGGAAGTACTGTACCCATCAAGGGGGCAACCTGATTACAACTACCGGAAGAAAATGAGGAGTGCTGTGATTCTTGGAAGGTGGCAAGGTGAATAAGAAGCAGCCCAGGGAGCTGATTGGTTCAACACTTGGTCCACGGCTCAGATGGCGCCACAGGGAGGTGAATTTATACCTAACCCAGTTCCCCAAGGTACATGGAGCCTTCAGGGTGCACTGGCACCGAATTGGCCCAAACTACCTGCATTGCTGGGCAGTGGTAACTGATGCTTGCTATACCACAATCTTGTGTCAAGGAGCCAAAGTTGGGCTGGCTGGCAGTGAAGAACAGAATTGAACAGCTCATGCCAGAGGCGTTCGTTTCCACAAAAGTTGAATTTTGAAAAAACTGTAAGTGCATTTCTTCATGTATCTGGGCAGTGTTGACATAGAATAGAGCTTGATGATCCAGGTAAAAGGAGTAGGGGTAAATTCATGGGGCCACTAAGAGCAGACCCTCCCTCTTTTCCTTACATCGAGTGAAGTATAACATTTGGTAATACGTTGCGGCGATGACTTACCTACGACCAATGCGAGGGACCGTTTTTGCTGCTTTCAGAAAGAAGTCGTTACGTCTCACCAGGGGGATGACATAGTCGATATACTCCTCGCCATCTTGAGCTCCGATATGGGCTGAGTATGGGAACGACAATGGAGTCAATCCAGGAACGTCTTCATCACCACCGGCTATTTCGTTGGTGCAGCTCCCAAACGGCGCACCGACCAGAAAGAGAATGAGTTCTGCACCAGGAAAATCAATTAATGAAGGTGACATAATTTGAAAAGGTGAAAAAAATACCCCCAAACACTGTGCACATACTTTCCTGTAAATGTTCGTTCGATTTAAGGCGTTTAAAACTAATACGTGTAGGGAACGACAATGGGAATGAGGACCAGGAAAGGTACTTTTCCAATGGAACCAGCTCAACCAGACATAAAAGCATCAAATTTGACTCACATCACAACTTCTGTTTCTAATCTGTCGTTTACTCAGCTCATTTAAAGGACATGACGCCTCAACGATCCTAATTTGGCAATTTTGACCCCAACAGCAATGATGTGGCAATGGATGAAAATTTGGTTTAGAAAGGCGTATCACCCATAGTTCTGTGACAAAAACACGTTTACTACCAATATATTCTTTTTTTTTTTAGAACTCGAGTGTCATATGAATAAAATTTATAGAATAAAATTCACTAAAATCAATTTTCGTCAAAACAATTACTACTTTATTGTGCCGCTTCCCTCGTAATTTTCCCACAAATGATCATTGTGTTATTTGGATTTGTCCTCACAAAAAATGTTATCAAAACCGTTAGAAACACTATAGTTTTGAATCCATTTTGCTAATACTCATTTTGGCATCTCATATTGATATGCAAGGTAAATAACAACTTTGGCCGACTCATTACACATCTATTTTCTCAAAGGGTGCTTTGTGTGCTCACAATCCCTTCAAACTGAAGAAAACTGAACATTTTGTCTCCACCGTTTGCCTAACTTTCCTTCCTACTTCGTAGAGTAAGGATAATTAAAAGTCTAATGTTCCCTCCTAGTTTACTGTTCTCTCTGCCAGCTATAATGAGGTAGTACCACCAGAGTACTGGGGAATCCAGGAAACAGAACTGGCCAAAGAGCCAAGACGCTTCTTACACCAATTCTGACCTTGTACCATTGAACCTGAACGCCATAGTTGATAATTTTAATTATTTACAGCGTTCACAAACTAAAAAAACCTTTCTCAAACTGACTTAAAATTAGTCCTCTGCTCTAAACATAATCAGAGGACATAGAGTGGAGTCTCTAAAATAACCTTGTCTGTGGAGTGCCAATACCTTCCTTGTGGATAATCTATACCTTCGTTGAGGAGCCATCAAACTTCTGTTGGCTTCCTCTGTGTAGCTTCAACCTTCTATTCATTCTATGGTTTGACAGCAGTCATTTTCGCCTCACCAGTATTAGTAGGAATTGTTTTTTAGTATGATGAAGAACTTCGTTAAGGGGATGAGCAGTTGCTGATGAGAACGCTCAAAAGACAGTAAAATCAGTAGTGATAGCGACTCAGCTTATCTTATTAGGAGTATAACTCTAGGAAGGCCCGAAAGGTATGTGAAAGTGATACTACTTATATTGGAATATAACTATAGGTTGGAAGTATGAACAAATAATAGGCATAACTAATATAGGAACAGCAAAAGCGGCGAGAGATTTGAGTGACCTAAAATTCGTGTGCTTAAAAACTTCATAATTCAGGATAAGCTTAATTCTAATTGCGAAGCGATTAAATCAGTTTCCGAAAAGTTTAAATCAGTTTGGAAATTCTCAAAGACAAACTGAATAAAACGAACTAAATTTTTGAAGCTAAATTGAATAAAACGACTTTTTTACATTGTACAATATACATAGTTTTCATTCGTCCCACATTCGTCGTGATTAATCCAACTTTATCAAACTGTTTTTTTTTTAATTCGACCTCAACTTTTAATATAAGGGATATTCACGAAGTTGTTCAGACCAACAGACCCAAAGAGAACCCAGCAATAGAAGCAATTTAGAAAATCGGTTGACTCGTAAACCCAAGTATCAACAGTAAGTTTTTTTAGCAGTGTCCTATAAAGTACTTGGAATAGCTTTAAACAACTCACACAGCTGCAATCATCCCGCAAATTCGAATAGTCTAAACGAACGCACATTAGATCGAGTATCTTACCAATGAGAAGGGCGTGAGTGAGCATCTCGGCCATGACTGAGAGCAGGCTGACGGTAACTGGGTTTTATAGTAACTTCGATGTCACAGGGAAGTTGTTATTGAGATAGTTTTACAAGACGAACAGATCAACAAGCGTTGTACTTCGAGTCAACCCATGCAGGTGGAAAGCAATGCGGGTAGGGCAACGACAAGAGGAAAAATACGTCGACTGCTGAGCAAATTCGGGAGAAGCGGTCACATGCCCGTCCAACCGATCCGGCAAAATCGTCTACTGAACATTTCATTCCAACGCATCATACCAAGAGCTACATTCAGCACGTTCCTTCGAAAGATTCAGGGGAACAAGACAGTAAAAACTGCACTTGAGTTCAATCGGTATCGTAAGTACGAAGTCCAAGAATCTACTTTCGGACTGTTTTGACTTCTCCGATTGACTGATCGTTAAAGAAACAGTTACGAAAAGCAAATGTAAACATACCACGAATTCGGGCCGGTTCTGCTTTTAACGTGAATTTTTTTATAACGCCCAAAGCCCTTTTTACGGATTATATTTTACCATATTTCCATTAAAAATGAAGCTATCGCAATTGTGTAAGTATAAATCTCGTTTACTGATTCTCTAACAACTCATAGATGTTAACGATATAATCTCATTACGTGCACAATCAAATAACAAGAAGTAGTTCAAGCTTTATTATCCGTACGTACCGCTCCTACGCTATGCGTATCTCTTCTTCACTCCTGGGCAATAAACTACCTCCACCCTCCGAGTGCCCTACTTCCTCTCCTGGTTAGGACACTTAGTGCGAGCTTCCTGCTGACCTATGCGCCCAACACGTGGAGGAGGATGAGGCTTGTGTTTTTGCTCAGGGCAGGCAGTTACTCCTCAACGCATAAGCCTCTCCTCGTTTCTATTAGAGGCCATGAAAAAATCGTAGATCTGGTCTTCAAAGAAACGCTTGGGACTCAACCCCTCTTGAAGGCACAACATGCCTATCTTAAGTGCAGGTTGACTGAGACTGCACTTATAGAGCTGATCTCAGTGCTCAACAAGGCCCTTCAATACAAGAACATGGTGATGCGCTGTTTCATGGATGTGGGAGGTGCCTTTGACAACACCTCCTTCAACTCCATGGATGCAAGAGCTCCTCATAGAGATATAGTAGCTCCAGGCCATGAAATGGACTATGTTCATGCTTAGGGGTGGGGAAATCACGGCTTGACTGGCAGAGGGCAACATCACAGTTGTCGCCACTCCAGGCGGAGTACTGTCTCCTCTCCTGAGACTACTAGTGGCGGACGAGCTGCTGGAGGCACTGCATGTGCCAACGAAGTGGTTGCCTGTGTGGATGATCCTGCAGTGGTAGTTGGAGACAAATTTGCCAACACAGTATTAGAACAGATGCAAGGAGCTGTAAATATTGTCCAGAGTTGATGAGACGAGGAACAAACAACGGAACCTGGAGATAATGCCACCCACTATGCAAGGAGCGAGACTCCTGTTGACGACAGAGGTAAAATACCTCTCCTCATATATACTCAGAGGATTGCATACATGGGAGTGGCAAGGCTTTGGCAGAACAGTAATGTCCTCCAGTGTCTACATTCACTCACAGCAATTGGTGGGAGAGGCGGCTGTTCTGGACTGAGCAGAGCGCACTATCAGGGCAGAGCTGGTCTGGGCAATATAGCGCCCAATTTCAGCTTCATCAAGCCTCTGGGAGAGTACGCTGTGATATATCAAGCAGAAATTCTAGCCACAGAGATCCTGGCAAAACTACTCAAGGGTAAGCGAACTAGCCTTAAATGCCATCTTGGCCAACACCTACAGATCCAGCAGGCTGACTTAGGAATCCCTTCAGGCGCTCAAACGACCCGGCCCCATAATAGGCTTTCCCTTATCTGTATGCCTGCTCATATACGGCAATGAAAAGGAATACTGCCTCAAAAAGAAACACAGAATCCCTACCCATCAGGCCTGAAACCTACAAAAACCCTGAAAAGTCACCTGGCTCAGGGGGTAACCAGATGGGCGACACTGGAAAATCGCATCGATTGGTATCGCCAGCCATGGCTAAGATAGGCGAAAAGACTTCTTGTTCAAGGGCGAAGGAAATGCTAACACTTCCGACAGGAACTAAGATTCCTTACTAGCTTCCTAACCAGGCACTGCCCCACTTAGGTACCACCTCAACCAGATGGGCATATCAGAGGCAGCGAGTGCAGTGAGAAGGATGAAACGGCAGAGCACATCCGTTGTGACTGCCTCACCTTGGCTGCCTTCATCGAACCTCAAACCCCAGCTAACCAGCGTCAGTGCTGGTATGCAAGACGTTTTAGTTTATTCTGGCTGAGTGAGACGAAAACCATGTGAGTTCTCAGACAAGTATGCATGTCCTGAATGTGGTGCATGGATGAAACTGTGGGAAAATGCTGGTTCCTTAGACTCATATTTATATATTCGGTGGCGATGTCCGCCAGCCAATTATAACGCAATTCTGCGAGACCATTAAAGCAACCTATCCCTCCCAAAGTTCAGATGCGTAACTTGAGAGGTGAGTGATATTTTTTTTAGTTCCTTGGTCGTCAGTCTGTTCTGTTGCATTACGCGAGTGATATTTATTACTTTCATTTTTGTTGCAATCGGCGCGCGTTATCAGTATCAGTGATGCTAGTTAACGTTCCGAATCGCGACCCGAACTTCCACGCAAATGTACTCGCGGCCACTGTTCTGGGATTTTACCCAAAACGCTCTTGAGAAAGATTTCTGGAAACTACTAATAGTCCTAAAACTGCTGGTAGTTTCCAGAAATCTTCCAGCCGCAGAAAGTCCTATGGGCTCCTTGGTGTAATGCTAAACGTGACTGACTTTTTATTGTGTTAAACACGACGAAGTGCCCTGTCATCATAAAAACACCCCCTTGTGCCACCTTAGGCACAACTGAATCCGTGCACAAACAGTTCTAAGGGCACAGCCTTGCAGCAGTAGCTCAACGTAAGATATTCAAAATCGATTTTTGGAGTTTGAAATTTAGAGGGAGATAGCCCCGAGACGGATGGATGCAAAGTTATTCATTTTATTTTACACAAATTAATTTCATACCATTGTTATTTTTTTCATATTCTATTGTTTCTTTATAAATATTCTAATAATAAGAGCAATAAGTATACTTGTAAATTGCATTATAGGTCAGCGTTGACTGCAGTTTAGATTTCTTGTGTTGGTAGCCTGTGAGCATATCGTTTGGATGGTTGTGTGATTTTGGCTGAGGTCGATTCAGGATTACGTCCTCGTCTTTATTAACGCTTTTCTCGGAAAGTTTGTAGTTTCTATTGACACACTATCATTCCCTGGATGTTTACTTCGATTAACTCTTCAAGAAATACTTTATTTGGACCGCGGTGAGTTGGCAGCGATGCTTGTACACGAGCGTTTTGGATACGGTGGTAGTGTGTTACATGAAGGATGAAATTGATTTGCGATTACTTATAGTGATTTCATATCTGCATAGATGAGTGACCCGTTTGTGAACGCTGGAATGTTTTCGTAGAACATAGAGCAACGATGGATATTCCTTTGCCTCCAAGTAGCCCGGATGCAGTTCCTGAACAGGGCGATGGGCCGGAGGAACCCAAATCTGAGGCGGAAGCCACCGATAAACCAGCAATCGAGCTTCCTAATATTCTCGACGATATTCCGATTCCGAACAGCCCGCCTCGGTAACGTATATTTTGTGCATTTTGGTGTTCTAGTTGTTGCATGACGTAGCATCTCCCTGTTCACGTAAGAAAATGCGTAAAACTATGCAGAAAGTGTATTTAGGTTATTTCGTAGCTATTCCCGGTGGGGTGTTGTGTACACACATTAAATAAAGGCGAGGCTTTGATTTGTTAGTGGGCCGTCAACTTCCTCATTTTCCGTAGCGGTTTAGCAATCTAAATATTGAGTCCTGACGCGCCTTGAGAATTAGGCTGGTTACATGTCAGTAAACCACAGGGCAACGCTTGCCCTGCCGTCTAATCTGAATCCTCCATACCCACTTCTCAAAGTGTCTAATTTATTGCATGAAACGCTGCATCCAATTACCACCTCAGATATGTGCCCTAGTCGTTTTTTTACTTTTTATTTCACTTTTACTACTATATGCCGAAATGCGGTGGCCGGTTCTTGTCGTCAGAAGCTTCGTTACGACTTCGGTTACAACGCGTAATCGACGAAGTGAGGAATGAACAGTGTAATTCCGAATATCAATGATGACTTTATTATAATTTTGGGTGAAATGCTTTGATATTTCGAAACGAAGCCTCTCACATCACGGTTTAGACTCTTCATTTTAACCCAATGATCAACCAATGGTGAAGTGCATTATTGTTAACTAATTGTGTTACCTGTGAACGGTGTGCAAAAGGAGACGTCCTACTGTCGCCACTGATCAACTAACATGAAAATGACAACTTAGATGCCACTACCTTTTCCAAGAAGTTTGCTGGTGTTCCAGTAGTCTTCGAGGGTAAAAGCGAATGTGGACACATTAGTGAGCAAGTTCACATTCAATGTCCCATGTCAATGAGCAGCCTTTTTTAAGTGAAAGAGCACTAAGGAAGTGTTGAGAAATATGTCTTCTGTCAAGCCAAGCTCCTGTCAACTTGAAATCGTCTTATTGCAAATCTAAGATAAACAAGTGCTAGTTAGTGCTTCACGAATTGTATGTTGAATGGAGTATTTCCTTACGTCCACAAATAAGGACATCTTTAGAAACCATTAGTCTAAATGATGTCATCTGCTAGTTCTAACTATATTAGGTTCAGTTTTATGAGTTACCGATCAAGCGTGAGAGTATCTGTGGTCTGTGACTTCTAAAAAGATTTATATACTGGAACAAGTGCTCTGATGATTACGGGTTTAAATCTGATTGAAATAGGATCCACCAATGGGCCACTCTAATGTTTTCTGTGTTCCATGTTTGTGGCTGTAGATGTTCTCTAGTGACAATGTACGCGTAGCACACATTCCTACTACTACTACTAGCAATACTGCTTTTTTCGGATTTCAGCGTTATGTGGTCATTAGCTTAGTGATTATCATAGCATACCTTGGGAACTCCTAATGTACACAATCGCACTCAGTACCCCTTTTCGTGGTAGTAAATACTTTTGTAAGTTATTGTGAATTATCCCGCTCCCGCTATTCCTTTTGGCGTATTTCTACTGTATACTGACACGTCTTTCTATAAGCTTTACATAAGTGATTAACGATATTCATTTTAGGCGCTAAGAAAGAGATTTGTCAGGTATTTTATTTACACCATTTTATTATTCATTATTCTAGCGCGCAATTACCAAAGCTTACTACGGATAATGCTGGGAAGGACCAACCTGCTGGTGCCTCCACAAGTGATGGTAGTGGAAAAGGTACCGTGCTGGGGAAATCAGCAGCCAAAAGGCGCCTTCTTGCGTTTTCTAAACAAAACTTGATTCCGCTCAAGAAAGTCAAAAGTGAAGAAAAAGCTCCGATTGTGAAAGAGAAAAAGAAGAAGAAATCAGGTATTTAATCTCATAGGTTGTCATATTCATACTTCTGAGTGGAGTGATTATTGGCCGCTGTTCAAATGTAGTACTCGGAAAATTAAAAAAATGGGAACCACAAAACATCTTTTGCCGATAAATTTTCTTTTCTGCTTTATCGTGTGAACTCTTGTGCAAGGAGTTCTCTTTCCTACTTGCTTACGAAGCTCTCATTTTCAGGGGCTTTTGAAAAGGCGAAAGAGACGATAAGTCAAATTGAGGAATTGAAGAGGCTCGAATTTCAACAGCAATGTAACTCATTAATCCCTTGGGGAGTCACTGATGCATCTGTATTAACGAGTTCACTCCATTCTCTCGGTAAGTGAGCTCAATTCGAATACGAATTTCGGTGTATGGTGCATTAATGGTTGTTTTTGAAATGCGTTATGAATATTTTGGCTTTAATTAACTTTTTAGTTACCTCATTTAGTCGCTTACATAGCCACGCCAAAATTACTTTCCAGCGCTAAATTTGTGAAAACCCGTTTGAAAATAGTCAAGTTTTTAGTTGACAATTGTGTTCTTAGCACAAAACCTGTCTCTTCCATGGAGGCAACGCTGACCTCGGACATGTGTCTTTTAGTGTTCAGGTTGACACGTTCTCAGCACTGGACTGGAAGGAATAGCATAGCGTGTGTGTGTTAGGCCTTAGTTCCTCACACAGAGGTATATTTTGCCTCAAAGGCTCTTCTGGCTCTTCAATTCAAAGGAGTCATTCGTCGATTGTTCAGTTAGTTCACTGGAATTTTGGCTGTCAACCTCAGATGGCCCTCCAATTTGTTAATTTCCTCTTCGTTTTGATAGAGTTGTGCGAATTTTATCACAGTAGCTGGTGGATATTGCTGAGGAGGAATTCGTTACTCTTTTAGTACATTGGAGAACGCTGGCCACCCCCACTATATCAAAAATGATATGTGCACACTTATCTTTGGGGCATCCTTCAGCGAGTTCAACATTAAAACATCCAATGCCACGCCGTTTACAGTAAGAAGCATTAGGGGTTTTTAATATCATAAATCATCAGCATTATGATAATCTTCAACCGTTATGGCTACAATGCAGGCTCACTTATTGAAGTGTCTGCTCAGCCACAAGTAATTGAGCGAACTTAGTAGGTCTCATGAAATAGGCGATTTAAACTCATACCACATGTTAGCCTTTTTCATATTAAAGCCTGGAGTATGTTAGACTTCAGATTTGTGAGGGACCTTGTGAGCTGCTGTGATAATCCCCTGCGTTTTTTATTCCATTTCCATTGGATCGTGAAACAGGTGCTGTTTGCTGTCTGGCGAATGCCCGCTACTACAATTACCCTTTGTTGCCTTAGTGGGTACGCATTATAACAATTTGAGTCTTGATAGCTCACTTAGACTTCGCTCTTTCCTTAGTGTTTTGGTTCGGCCCCCCATGGGACCGCAACCAACCTACTTAAATGAGGAAACTCCAACCTTCAAGCACCTCATATGAAATCTACTTTTCGAGGCAGTAGTATTTCAGCTTCCCTCAGTTCACTTACAAAACCCCACCGATCCAATTTTAAGTGAAAATCTTTTCATTGATTTTTGTCTAACCAAAGCTGTGTTTCGTATAATTCACGTTATTACACTTTTCCATAAGACATGTGACTGCAGCGTTAAAACCGAACTTCTGAACCTGTTCACTTGGTCAGGAAACTAATACTTTACTTCCTATAAGTAAAGTGAAGCGAAGGAATGCTTCATGTTCATAACCTGAGCATTGTGACATGATAAAAAACCAGACTTCTTTTATTCCTACTTGCTTTGCCACGCAGCTAGTGCCATGGTGCCTCTAGTTGTCTTGGTGATATAAGTAATTCACTGGGTTTTGTTGAGACATGGATTTTTCTTTCATTTTCAATGTCTTGTCTTGAATTCCAGAATTGGTTGCTGGTAAGGGCTCCAATGTCGAAAGTTTCATCGATGAAATCATGACGAAAAAGAAGGAGGAACGCGAGCAAAGAGAAGCAGAGAGAAAGCGTAGGGACGAAGAGAGGAAAAGGCGAAAAGAAAAAGACAGAGATCGCGAAAAAGAGCGAGAGAAAAGGAGAAAAAGTAAAGAAAGAGGGAGAGACCGGAGGGACAGGTCAAAGAAAGAAAGAGACCGAGGGAAAGACGACAAAGATAAGAAAACAACCGACGATCCTAAATCTTGGGCGGAACTTAAACTCTCAGACTGTTCAATGAGTGATCTTCAGCGAACTCGTCGCCGGCTGCTAAAGCAAATGGCTCATTCTTTGGAAGAAAGGTAAATGCTGCATGCGCCATTATAACATTCATTTCAGTTTTATTTTATTTTTCACGACTGCTGGCTTAATTCCTATCCTCAGTGTCAAGTCGTCCCGATACTTTCCACCTTCAATAAAGTGGTTATTCTTCATGAATTAATTTATTTCTCTTCGGGTATTAGTTTTTATCAGTGGGGCATTTTCAATTTGTTAGATGCAATATCGAACTTGGGTAATTCAACTTTGCCCCGCCCTGACGAGTGCAACTCTTTTACAATTTTTAGACTGCACAGGCCGTTATGAGCGTAGGGAATTCCGAAGAGTTCATACACTCCCCCATCTCGCTGGTGTAAATTGTGCGTAGATTTTGCGTTAAAAATGTGCTACGCCTTATTTCCTACCCTGTTGTCAGAATCTGATGGGTTCTGCTATGCTTTTCTGGAATCCATTCTGATCGTGTAATGGGGGATTCACGTCTCTTCCCACTCCTGGCAGAAGCAACTGTACGTCAGGGTCGGTCAGTATGTTGTTCCAGCGATATGCTTGTGTACGGTGGGTAGTAGGACGTGGTGATTAGGCAGCAATCCTGAGCACTTCCCAGTGACTTAAGAACTTGCTCTGCAGATACCCAAGAGTCACTGGAAGTCGGTGCTTTCTTTGCTAAGCATTTTCTTCGATGATACACCAAATAATGTAAATGCGCCAAAAACGTATTATGAAAGGTCGGTCCAAGAAGGATCACGAGAACATTCGACTGACTTGAGTCTCACTGTCATTGAAAAAAATGGCGGCCTAATTATAGTTAATGCCTAACCAAAAATGGCCATGTTCCAATAGTTCTGCTGAGTTTTGTTCAGGAATAGAAATCACGATTGCAAGGGTTGTCTACTAGGGGTTATGAAAATGTTGATGAAGTTAGCACGAGCTTTCACTACCGATGAGCCACGAGAATCTTTAATAGCAATTATTCTGACTAGACGCCTTTAAACCTTTCGATGTGGAATGGCTCAATTCAGTTGTTAATTGGTGTTGGTTGTCTCAACCGATCTAACTACTGCTGGTTAATTCATTGTATTTCTGGTTGGTTCTCTTAACACGATGCAGCAGCTTGTAGATCTACTGGGGCAATTCTTTGCATCTATATCTTCGATTCCAACTCACCTTTCTTGATAGTCAGTTCGTAATATTGATTCTTCGCCGAGTGCGCAATATCTAGGCGCGTTATGCAAGGTTTATCATGTGGGTAATCCATTTACTTTTTAATCGTTCAGGGGAGGATCACTCTCTAAGAGCCTCTTTCTCGTTTGGAGGCTCTCCCAAATGTTACCAGAGACAGTCCTCAGTCAGTCTCTCACGTTTTCCCCCAAAGTTTCCTTGTATTTCATCTTCTGATATGCTCTTTTTTTGTGTGCTGTATCACCATTTTCAACCTTCTTTTGGATCGCCTTTTTTTTTTGAGATTGACATTTTTAGATGAAAGTTATTTTGATTGCTAACAGGATTTTCCTATTTATTTTAAACCTAAATTAATTTGATTTGTCTTCAATATAAAACGAAAGGGATTTTTTTTATACCAGATTTCCTTTTTTACCTTTAATTGTTCGAATAAAAAACAAAGAATGAAAACCCTTTATTTTAATAGCGGGGAGAGACTAATCTCTGTGTGACCCCATTCCTCCCTGTAGCAAGAGAGGAAACATGTATGAGGGTGTACGTAAGCGAGGGTTTTGAGTGTCGGTAAAATCTGTCAGGGGCTGTGGAAGGATTAGGGATTACTATGGTTGAAAACGTCTGGCTGTTTATTGAAGGGAGGGACAAAAAGTCTTATAAGTACCAACGCCTAAAGCCATGGCAACAAGGAGATCCAAAAGAAGGTTGAAAATGTTTGTGTTAATAACTCGTGGAAAACGCAAAATGTGAAGTGAAGATGAGATTGACTGCCCCCCGGCAACTGCTTGGCAAGAGCCTCCGCTGCCTGACAATATCTGGTGTGTGGCAACACACAACTTCCCACTACTCTCGAAATTCGAGAGTTGGTCGAAAGTACCCTGTAACTTAGATAGAAGTCGTTTTAGCCATTTTTGAGAATTGGACAAACGATAAATTAATGTTCAACAAATCTTGTTTTTCGAGCTATCATGGCTTTTTTTCTTTTCCGGGGGCATACAGGACAAAGTCCCTGTGTCACTGCAGCCACGCATGGGCCTATTGTGACACTGACCCTTTCTTAGTAGTACATACCCGCCCCCCTTCCGAAGCCGTGTATGTCCTTCACGACACATTCCACTACAATTTGGGGTTCAATAGACCCCTGAACAAAGTATTCAAAGCGTTTGACTGCCAAGGCAGGGCATTCACATAGGTTGTGCTCTGCCGTCTCGTCCTCCACACCGCAAAGTCGGCATTCCACTGCCTCTGATTTGCCCAACTTGTTGAGGTGATACCTGAGTGGGCAGTGCCCGGTGAGGAAGCTTATCAGAACTGTCAAGTCCTACCTGGAGAGTGTCAGCATCGGCTTAGCCTTTGAGTCCTTTGGTCAGGATCTCTTCAGCGCAGATCTTTATAGCTAGGATTTCCGCTTGAAATATCGTGGCGTTCTCTCCCAGTGGCTTAGCAAGACTGTAGTTGGACCCTACAATGCCCAGCCCAGCACTGCCTCTCATAACCCAACCATCGGTATACCACTGCAGGGCGCCAACCTCAGTCTGGAACTTCTCCTTCTCCCATTGTTCCCATGAGTGAACACTAACACCGAATGGCAACCGCCAATGGGAACCAAAGTTCTTCCGCTCTAGCATAATGTCAGTAGCAAGGACTGCTGCATCTTCTAGCTTGAACTGTCTAGTTATTCTTTGGAGGCTTGCCTTGGCCCTTTTGGATATACTTCCTGTCTGCAAAAGCCTTCCTCATGGCTTGGATTTCGTTCAACAGATAGATACAGAAATTGTTGCAGAGATCTAAATTTGGGTATAAGTCGCTGGAAGACATTCCATTCCGTAAGATTGATCAAATCCAGTGAAAGAGTTACTCTGGAAATATAAAAAAATTTTGAAAACATCATTTTCGACACATTTTGGTTTGTATCTGTTCAATGGACTGTCGAAGGAACATTTATTGAGAATAATATATACGTGTTAACTATTCTAAGACAGAGCTATTTCACAAAAATCGAAATGATCAAATTTCTTCTTTGTTTTACAATCTTTCTTCTTAAACTTGATGAGGCGCTTATTGTCGTACTTCATGTTTCATTCAATCTCAAAGAAGTAACTGTAGTTCCCTTACTCTTTCACGTTGAAAGCTCTTTAGAGATTTGCCGTGGTTTGGAGCATAGTATCAGTGCTGCTTGACGCCAAAATGAATATCTATTTCCATTCTTGGTGGAACGAGTTGTGGATACTCTGCCATTCAGCGCCCCTTTCTACATTTGACCTGCGTTTGAGTTTTTCTTTCTTCAATGTGGTTCCGTTGAGGGTAGTAGTATGAAACTGCTGCGTTTCAACTGTTTTTAGAAAACAAAGGTAACGAAGTTTCGAATCTCGCAAGGTACCCGAACGCCCTGCTGTTCCTTGTGATCAGATCTTTTCCTTAGCAATTTGAAAACAACGTTAGTTTAGTCCCGAAGTTTCACCTTCACTTCTTGATTGGCATCGATGGTTGTGCGAGGTCCAATCCAATGTTGGAAATTCATTTTATTTATTCGGTTCGTTACGACCGAACAATTTTTCCAATTAATGTATGCAGAGGTAGAGAAACACTTTGGAACAATTTACAATGAGGATTTGGAATTCATCGGTGCTCCAGTGTCCTACTTTTTCTGTCCATTACAGTGCTCCTCTAAATGCTTTGAATTGAAGATATTCAACGATGTACGAACGTTCAAATGCACGTTTTCGGATAGGTTTACAACTCCCCCGCAAAATTTGACACTTCACGTTTCAAAGCATGGGTATTCGAAATCTGCAATGCCCATCCATCCACCACCCAGATCATGATTTGCGTATTACGTTATCTAACAATATCGCTACTTATCGTTTTCACCCTGGCATGTGCTCCCTTCCGTCTCATTCCAACCACCAGTCAGTTAGACCTTCACATCGTGCCGATTACCTAGCATCGCCTAGAAAATGTCAATTTTTGTTTTTCCATTGTAGTCAGGTCGTGTTTTGTATGATTTAATGGTATTTTTCGATACACAAATCGAATAGGATGCGTATTGGAGCTGTGAGCTTACGTCATGCTGTGCAAGAGAATAATAAACCATTGTGTAATAATTTTCAGCGTTTTTCCATTCGTAGTTACTTTTCCTAACGCACAATATGCTGCAGCTAATTACTGGCTCTCCGTGCCTAATTTATTGCAATTCGATATGCACTCACGTGCATTTGCTCGTTAGGCGAGGGCTGGAAATCATTGCTGCATAATGATTTTCATTGTAATTTTTTATCTGGAGTCCCCTATAAAAAATTGTTCAAATCGTAACTTATTGATGTTTGCTTTTTGCCCTGAGATTTTGTGTACATCCATACAATTTATTACGAGGGGATTGGGGAAGCACACTCAGACTAAAATCACGGTGATCCCCAGCTAGTGCTATACCTCGAATCTTCGTCTTTGACCACTAGACAACGATCACTGAAGTGCTTACAACGGGAAATGGAGGTCAGACGTACACACCACACTAGTACTCCACAATAATCTTCTTGTAAGCTACCTTGACTCCCTTTCATCTCCAATAGATAGCCATAAAAATAGTTGTGTAGACTACTGAGGATCCTTGTAACTATTGCACCTTAGGCTCGATTTCCCAAAAATGAGGTTAGAAAACCACAGTTAAGCCATTTCGAGAAGGTAGTGAAATAAAGAGGTTACTATGAAGTAAGGTATCTGACGAACATCCCATCATTTTTATCCAGTGTTGTAAACAGTTGTGTGAAGCAGCCCTGCAAACAGTTGTGTGGAACAGCCCTGCAACCAGGATAGTCTGGCCCAACAGACACACCAGATTTGAACGAATTATAATTTCTAATAATTATCAGCCTTACCTGTACCAAAGCTAACACTGGTGAGAAGCATGATGCGCAAAAGCGCGTACTCAAATCGAAAGAGCCCTACTCAAGCTTTTCAGTGGCCACAGCGCCAATAAGCCAAAAAGCAAAATGAGAGCTGCAGGACCTCGTTAGAATTACCCTCATGAGCTTTGAACGATGTATGTGTTGCTATTGTTATATACAGTTCGTCATTGATTCTCCAGATTGTCTGTGATTGTCAAACCTTACGATTTTTCGCGAGGGCATTTGGTTTAGTTTGTTCGTGTTTTTCTTATTTGTTTTTTGTCAATTTTAAAAAGAATTGATAATTGACTTCTGCTATTTTCTGCTGACACCTTAAATGTTTGCCAGTTGATGAAAAATTTCGGTTGTGTCATGGGGAAAAAAGAAAAAACTTGTTCAGTGGGAGTGGTCATTGTGGTTTGTTTCTTCTTCTTCATTTGTCTGTTTTAGAACAAACTTGAAGGGGGTGTCTGCCTCATGAAAAACCGCAAGGTTCTTTCAACAATATCTGTTTACTTTTTTTTTAATTTTGACAAAATGTTCAATTAAGTCAACAAGGTTTGTTATGTGTCAGATTTCGGTTTGAGAGGTATATCAGGTGTTATATTATACCTGTGTTCTTCGACTCATTGGGGGATGTATTTAATGAATTTCTCGATGTCGCCATTCCAGATTTTTCTAGATGAACTATGCAATCATTTCCCGATATACATCACGTACTGTGCTATCTGAAAGTAAACAACTTCGCTATCATTGTCATCAGCTTTGTTCGCGTGAATTTATGTTGTTTCGTGTTCTGTGGTAAGGTTTAAAATGGTGTCATTCCTACTGTGGCTTGTTTTCTAATTTAACTTTTATAAGCCTACCTAATGCCGACATATTTGTTCGACTTGTTGGTAATTGCTCAGCCTGATGTAACAACTTTTATGAAAGTGGGAGAATTTCTCGTCAGTCCTAACTGAAAAATGCATTCATTTTGTTCCTTTTGATCAGTTATTATTAATAATAATAATATAATGATCGATTGTATTATTAAAATAATATAATGAGCTTTCATTATTCCTGTAGCTCACTTTTCTGTTAAAAATGGTTCCATTTTCGTACCAAACAGTACAGATTTTCAAGAACCACCTGCCAGTACTTTCCACCGGATGTGGGAGATGCGACTAGGTTCGACTCTTATGCCTAGTAGTTTTATTGGCCATAAGTTCATGAGTCCACTGAAAGTTGCATTTTAGTACAAAATTCATCCTTTTTTTCAACTAGTTTTCCCCGAATTTTGGAAATTTTAAATGGTCGCTACTGCAGAAACTGTGAGATTGCAAACGTCCATTCATGAGTTCAGCATGAACTCTATGACAGTATGGGTTTGAAATTGGTCATGTTGGAGCTGACTCCAGGTCTGCTGGAGGGGTTTTCGAGAAAAGTGAAACTCCCTCTCTCTTCCCACGGCTTTTCTGTAGCGTTTTGTTCCCCTCTCTTTTCCATCAATGGGAACGGGCCATAATATTATTTTTGCGTCTTTGGAAAACACCACGCGCACTGAAGACGGGATGAGCTCAATTCGTTCAGCTCTTCTCTTGGAACATTTTCTACAAACTCACCAAAATTAGTTTTCTCTCTCTCCCCCCCCCCCCGGGGATCCAGTGAATTCTACTTCTTCCATACCGATTGGGTGGGTGGTGTAAAATTCGCATTTAGTGAAGGCCGTGTCGCTTAGAAGAAACGCCCTATCTAGTTTTCTAGCAGGAGCCGAATCCAAGTGTACAAATAATGGGTTTCTCAACTCAATTTTTCCTTAAGACACAACTGTGGTTATGTTAGACTCTAGTTCGTCGAAAATCCGCGCTTGAGTTGGGAAAACGTTAGAGCTATTAGTTGAGACAATGGAATGGAACTAAGGAAGTTTTGAAAAAACGTCGAAACCCTTCCATTATTCAACCGCAGCATATTCAAGAGAAATGTTCAGTTCCGAGGGACCACATTCTCGTCGAGGGAAAAAAACAAACTATTTTGTGCCTGAAAATCGTATTTTGAGCAAATGAAAAGACGATAATAACACGATTTTGGAGGCGCTTAGTTGATGCCAAATTCAACTAGTGTCCAGTCCAATTATCTGAGTTACCAGTAGGAGTTACAGTAGGCGACTTCCGAATAGTCAATGATGTATTGTACACTTTTTACTCGATAGCCTCTGCGTGTGTCACCAGCTGCCATCCCGCCGTGCTGCTTCATCTTCTGACATTTGCGTCAGCATTCCTTTAGACATCCGTTACAGCTCAAGTTCTATTCTATTGTCGATTGGGTCCCAATCGTACCCATAAAGATGTCGAACTTTCACAGTTTTAAAAAAGAATTCTTGTTTGTTCTGGTGAAATTGGGTGTTTAATGCAGTTATATTCTTCGAAAGTGTGTGCAAATCAAATAGGAATAAAACCAATCCATATTTACTGGGGTGCGGGGTTGGTTGATTGCTTCCTGTTTTATTTGCATTTGCATTTAGAACTCTGTAACGTCTGAAGGTGTGAAGTACGCTAATTTCTTATAGTCCCATTCAGATTCGAGCTAAGTAAGCCTGTTGCTCTCTGAGGTGTGTAGGACTGTGTATTAAGGCCCTTCCGAATTCTCACGAGCAAGTAGTCCTCAGCCCTCCCTGTTCATCCCATCACCATTTCGGTACGAGCCAAGGGACGAGAATGTAGCTCGGGGTTCCTCTTTTGTTCTCTCATCGCTCCACCTTACTTCGCTCTAGAATGGTTTCTCAAGTAAAGGATCGTTAGGGACTAATGCATGAGGATACTTCGTGGGAGATGGATGTGTTTTTGCTTCGTTCAACTTTGACGAAAGCACTCCACGAGGTTGCTCTGGGAGAATGTCGATGCACGTTCTTTGCTTGCCCCACTTCGGCGAACAAGCATCTCGAGAGTACTCTGTACTTGAGAGTCAGGAGGGCTAAAACTATCGCAGCCCCCCTCGTGTTTTCCCCTTTTCGCTATATTTCAAACATTAGGTTATGTATGCTGTGTTATTATGAGGCCCCTGCTTTTAATTTAAACGCTTACACACCTTATTCGGTTTGTGTATATATCGTTTATAAATGAAACTAACCATGCGCCATGTAATTCCAAATTAGGCAGCTCTGTAGGCCACTAGCCAAATCAAAATATGCTAACATCTCATCCGGCAATGTGTTCAAAACCTTTTCTGTCGTCCTTTTCACCTGAATACTTACTAACGCCTCAATGAGTGCCTTCTACACCAATGAAGCTTTCGCCAATAAATGAAATAAATATAAAAATGTACGTCAGCTTGAAAATATGACGCTAGATAAGATATGTCAGTTTAAAGGTTTCACTCGTGTGGTCTGCTGTATCTATGACCCTGAGTTTTTTCTGGCTAGACGCCTAAGACTGAACAGCCGATAAGACGACGAGTATGACGACCCGACGTCATAAACTTCCAGCCCTTGGAAATGTACTCTGTGGAGTTACAAAGAGAAGCTGGCGAGTGAGCTAGTTCTCACATGAGTACTTTCCACTAACCAAAGAGAGGTTTTGATTGGTAGTTTTGAGTTGTTCAAAAGTTTCTTAGGTTTCAAAAATAATATTTTGGTTGTACCTCAATGTATTGGTTGTTGATTGCTCGATGAAATTAGATTGAAATCGTACAAAGGCATTTGATAAGGCAGAATGTTTCATTTAGCCAGAGGATCAATTCTTAGAGTAAACTGAGCATTTCTCATATCTTTTAATCCTAGGTTTTATCTAAACTCTGTATCTCAATTTTACCTTTCGTTTCTGACTACTTCCGAATGGTATGAGCTAATAAAAATATTTTTCCATGAACTACCTTGTTGGGCGTGTTGCACAAAATTGAAATCTTGCATCGGAAAACAATTACTACTAGTTTTCTAGCAATAATTAAAATTATAGCATTCTTTTCAACTGTATTCGCTGATTGTTTACAATATGCTTGTTAGTTAATGGCGATGATGGCGTTGAATGAGTTGCAACTCGACTGTTAACGATAAATGGAGGCTGTCCTCGTTTCTTTTGGATGTTCCCCGAATTCCTCTGAAAACGAAGTAGGACTTTTTAAATATGGCATTTTAGTAGAAAGCTGAGCTGCTTTTTTTATTGTATCGCATTTTATGATGAGTTCAATCTTCGACAGGGTCGTAAAGAAATTGATTATGACGCATGATTTTCATCTGACAACTGGGGGTCTGGCTGTTTTTAATTTTCATGATTCTGCGCTGGAAATTAATCGCAATCAGCTGATAATTTTGTCCTTGAATTTCCATCAATTTTGCTGCCAAAAAAGTGATTTCGGGACAATCGTGTGTATGTGTGTGTGTGTGTGTGTGTGTGTGTGTGTGTGATACGTTGACGAAGTGTGTCTGAACGTGTGATTCCTCTCGTACTAAGAAGTATTACTACAGCACCATTAGTAGGGTAAAACATCAGCCTGCCTCACGACAGTCTACACCGACACTGAGCGAATTTTGCTTCGCAATGACGGGGAGAGCTGGCATTTAAGGATCAAAAAGCGACGTCGCCGTGAATGCCTGACTTGACTTTTCTGACATCTCTTGCTGAAGACTCTTCAAGCTAAATGGATCGATGGGCTTCCTTTTGCAGTCCCTATGTGCACTGAGCATCAGGATCAAGCGAGCATTTGCCCTTTTGCCTTAAGTTGACCTCAAAACACCTGAGTTATTTTACAGAACTACTGCTTCAGTCAAACTGCCAACGTGGACTACTAGGGAGATTGTTGCAGGGTCAATTGGTAGTTGTTTCAGCTTTTAGTGCACCATCGCACACATCTTGTGTTTTTGACACCACACCCAAAAGTCTGAAACAGATTCAACCCCTTTAGATCGTTCATGGAGAAATTGTGGGCCGCGGGCCATTTTTGGAGATGGACGATTTCTCGCTAGATAGAGCCAACTATGCCCACTTCTATTCCACCAATAAATAAAGAACTTTGAAAATTGTTGGGAAATCGAGTAAAAGATGTTGGCATAGTGACATACTGAACACTCCTGTGAACCAAGCGATGTGCCGTTGTAGAGGGAAACAAACCCATCACCTCTTTACAGAGTTACAGCTAACCACCATGAGGGTGCAGTGGTACAGTTTGTCTATTCTGACTAACGCACTAAAGCTCACAATAGCGTTCAGTATTATGATATTCATTACGCTGTAACTTGTACTATACGCGAAGAAGAAAAGTAGGGAGATGTCTGAAGTTACTTATAGAGACCCTGGGCAGGACAAGGTGCCGAAAAAAAAAGAAAAAGATTTCAGCTTCAGTCTTTCTTTACCTTAAATTTCATTTGATTGAACGTTCGTGTTCGCAATAATGGATCTTAAATTAAATCCTCTCGGAAATGTCTGAATTCTCAAAAGTAGTAGGTGAGGGTTGTGCATGAAGGAACGGAGGGTGTTCTCAGATAAGTGGACTTGTGTTTGTTGGGATGGCTTTATACTGGCTCCAGTTCCCCAACCAACCTTTGATTGGTTTGATTACTTTTCTTCTTCTGATTGGCCCCCTGCCAACAGCTAGCTTTGCAGCCTCTCACTACTTGCCTTTGCCTCAGACAGTTCCCTGTGTGCTCCTCTTGGTCATTGTATTGTGATTTATGAGGCCTAAAACGTTAATATTTTATATGTTTTCGTTATCAATGCAGTCGTTAAGGAAACAATTCCAACTGCCACACATGGTACGCTCATGTTTTTATAACGAGGGTTTTATTATTGAAAAAATGGTCACCCGATGAATTAGAATAATTGCACCTTTTACAATCACAAAAACGCCTCCCTGCTGAGCAAATTTCACAGTTCATAGCAGAACCAGCCTGAAATAACACTGCAGTCAGTTGGAAGAAAATGCTGGTACATTCTCGTATAAATTTGTCACTGTAAAAGTGCATTAAACCCACACAGAGTGTCTCCAAACAAAAGCGGATCTGTTATATTATAGCCCACTTTACAGCCTTTTACGACAGATGCACTATTTGCTCTTGAATCTGAGCTTCTGCGTATTTATGACTTAGAAATCTGTTGCTAATCAGATCAGGGCTGGTCACTGTCTGGTGGTGGCAGGGCAGGTGCAACCAACAGTGGTGATCCAATACAACTGACACTGAAGTAGTTCGTTCCATAACTTTCAGAAAAACTTGCCGAAGTCGGTAGCTCTTGAGTTCTGTTAGAACTCAACGCTTTGTGATGGAGAATCAACGATAATCTGGCACCTTTTCTGATGAATGAAGGAATATAAAGATAGTTTTACTGTCGCGAGTGCCGTCCACAGCTCCCTAAATAGCTGTTCGTTGTCGTCTAGTTGAATGGTCGTCTTGCAGAGCACCTAATGCAGGGTAGTCAGCGCAAGGTATTTTAGAAACCAGGACCAATTCAATTAAATCAGGAGGTCGGTGTTGTCTTCAACGCTGCACGAGGGCGAATGAAGTGCATGGTAGAAATATTCCCCAGGCTAGCAATGGTTTGGCCTTGGCAGCTTCCGATATTTCTTCTTCTTCGCTGAAGGAAAGGGATTACTCTCAGACAGTCACTCCAGTACAATTAGGCTCACAACGAAAGTTTGCAGGAGTTCCATTGAATTGCTCACCACTGCATTCAAACGTTGAAAAATTGTGTGAAGTACTTAATAGCGTGAAACTCGCTGTCTCAAGAACAGTTTAAATACATTTTAAAGCTCTAGCCACTACTTTTGAAAGTTGTTAAGAGCACATTCACATCTGAAAAAGTTCAAATCTAATATTTGCACAATTTCAACTATAGAGCTATCTCAAATAATTCGCGTTATCATTTTTGGCGAGATTGCAATAGTTCCATTTTCTAATTTAAAAAAAATCGGAAAATGTGTTCTATTTTTTCCCTCTCAGGGGTTTCGTGGTTTTGTTAATGTAAGCAACTGAGGATAGCGTAGGTTCATCGGCTATCAATTGAGAGTTCTTGCTTCTGTACTGTCATTCTACGCACCTCATTGTTTTCTTTTTAAGAAACACTCATAAATGTGTCAAGTGATGTTAGAAAAGACGTAACTAACATGTTAAGTGTATTTATGTATTTGCTGATGGCTGAGCTAGTGTTTTTGTTGTATACTTAATTTACATTAACTTCTATTACAGTTTGTAAATTATATTTACATTTTTTCCTAATGAAAATTATTGTATTGCGCCACTTTCAAAATCCTGATGAGTCAATAGTTGTGTGTAATATTTGGATGATTCATTAGTATAGTGATTGATGTGTCGTAAGTTAGTGTTAAACGTGCAATAATTTGAAGAAGAAACAAAATATTTAGGACGCTCGAGGAACTCAAATCAATTTTTGAAGGTGTCAGTTGAAAATTTTTCAGCGTTTATAATCATTTTTGTTTGTTTTGTGTGCAAAATTTCGTTTAAAGCTTTTAAAGTTTTACACACCCGAAGAAATTGAAGGTGGTCGAAAAAGGGGTAATTTTCATTTTTGTTTTCCGTTTCATTGATGACATTGCAGACCCAACGGCCCTGAATTACTTAGCCTCTTCGAAACTCCGTCCGCCCTCAAGGAAGTCGCCGTCAATTCTCATGGTCAACAGTATTCGAGTTTCACTCGGAAATGGTCCCAGCCGACCTCAGAGCACTTGAAGATTGGTTGGAACGTGAATCCATTGTATGACCCGCCTCATACTATTTCCAGAGAGGAATTCGTTGATAGCCTTCCGGCTGATATACTTGACATTGTGTGCAACTTTCTTGATCTAGAATCGATGAAGAGGTGAGTTCTGAACGGCAATGGATTGTAAATTTTTCCCTCTATGCGGAACACTTGAATAAAATTTTAAAAAGCGGGGTTCCAAGATCCACAACTCTGGCAGAACTGCAATATGAACGCTTTTGTAGGAATATAAATGGGTTTGAGGGAGAGTTGACTAACCTTCCAATTGCACCTAAGTCCATTTAAGCCAATTAACCATTATTGCAAAGCTTATTGTAAATAATTACCTGCTACGGATGCCACTTGAAGGAATTTATGCCTACTGTGCATGCCTTACTGATACAGTGATGCAGTGTCCAAATCCTTATTAACCGTATCAAATACTACAATTAACTCTTTAACTTTAATGTAAATTTGCCGACGTTTAATTGCTGCACTAGCTTTTGGTTGGGTGGACTAAACTGAAAGGGTGCTGGTCGTTATAAATGATATTTTTAAGTGGCGTACTTTCTAATAAATTGCACCATCGTGAAGTTTTGATATTGAAATGGCTCGATTGCTACGAAAAATGTATACCGATAGAGGTTTCAAAGC
Source organism: Pachypeltis micranthus (assembly GCA_020466155.1). Lineage (NCBI taxonomy): Eukaryota > Metazoa > Arthropoda > Insecta > Hemiptera > Miridae > Pachypeltis > Pachypeltis micranthus. Next base: position 52,134,582 of record CM035769.1, read on the forward strand.
GTCACTTCAAAGACACCGTCACTCGGTTTGCCTCATTAAAAGCAATTAGGAAGGCCACTTGGGCCATTTACTTCGGCGTGATTGGCTAATGGGGGTAGCAACTCCTATTCAATCGAAGGAGAGTACTTGCCTAGTCCTACAAAGCTGCACTACTGTGGATCACCAAGGCCAAGGGTGACAGCATCCACCGGAGCACTCCCTGTTGACTTGGGTGGACAGATGGAGAGGGTTGAACTCCATATAGACCTCTCCTTTGATCTAAAACTTGCCAAAGTAGGTGAATGGCAAACGAGTTGGGAATCCTCGTCAATGCGACGTGCGACCCGAAGTCTATTTACTTTTCAGCGTGGCTCCACTAATGTTCTATCAAAGACTTTCATGCTGTAGGTCTTGTGCCTCCAGCGCGGAAGAAACCAAAAACCATGTGCTGCTCTACTGTAGTTCCTACAACAGTGAGTGATGGTTATTGTAAGAGCAGTCGAACCTTCCAGCTTTGACTCTTACTGAGTAAGATTATAATCGTTTCACCTAGTTCGCGAAGAAGGTTTTGGGAAAAAATGCCACAGTTGATTTTCCCCTTTTAAATTTGTCACCCAAGTAGATCAGTTGAGTAACCAGAGTAAAAACTCCTCCCAGATGATACTGGTTCCTGTGGGCCATACCTGCTTGTCGTTGGGCAACAGCTCTCCACTGAGAGACTGGCTAAATGACGACCTCCTGGAACTCCATAAGTTTGGGGTCGGTAAATGCTCAATGAGTGCCCAGGCTCTCGCACGCTAGTGAAACTATAACCTCCATGATTTTCGACTGATATAACTCTCTTATGAGTGTTAAAGAACGGCCATATTTTGGGAAACAGATCTGTTGCTCAGTTCGTATCAGCTATTCAGTTGGGCAGCCCGGGCTCTCTTCCCATTTGTACTGAGCCCATTGAGATGGGAAAACAGTTTCTGCATCTGGGAACAGATTGACCTTAACCAAAGGAGCCTCTTTCAGAAACTTCAAACTTGATATTACTACATGCCTGTACAGTTATGAGCAAAATTGCAGCTCACGAGGTGTAGTTGAAGCCCGTTATTGATAGAAGCAATCCTATTTCACTCTAGATCTTCTCTTATGAAACCTTTCTCTCGCCCAAGTCTACCGACGATCTGGTAAGAGAACTGAGGCGTTACTCAACCTAGATGTTGCCATTCTCAAAAAGGAGAGAAAAATCTACTATTGCCCAAGATCTTTGTATTTCCTTGCACACAATAACGAGAATTTATGGGCTTTTGTTATTAAGCTCTGACGTCTTTGGGATTCGTCAGTAATGAAACAATGGCCCTTGTCCTCTAAATGCAGTTTACTACGGATTGGCTCTTGATAACCAGCTGTGGGCAGCCCAATACACAACCTAAAGGATAAAAGATGAAAGCTTGATGATGGTTGTCAAACGATTGAAATGCGCACAACGATCCGCATCTTGGCTAACTTGATTTGCAGTGTTTCAATGGTTACGTGTAATACCGGACATTTAATGAAGGTTCTTGGATAACTTGATAAATTCCGAAGTGTTGAGCATTGCCTGTCTTCATGCCAACATTTTCGGTTTCTTAGCACTATGCTAGTTCAAAATTAAGACTAGCGGTATTACTGCATTGTCAACTAGCGGTTTCATCAACGTTCGTGTCACTAACTTGGACAGTTCTGCTATGAGTACATTTTTCATAGAGAATTATCTACCACCTTCATTTGAAAAGAGTGAAAAACGATTTTCAGCCTCGATTGAATCTATGGGGACGTAGACTTCTGTGTAGTCCTTCCATTAAAACTCCCTTCGCCATCTGTCCCAAATTACGCTTTAATTTTTCAAGATTTTGCTCAAAGCGGAACGGCTAATTTCATTGTATGCGCTTAACGTTCTGAATGTCACTTGGTTGAAATTCTCGTCGTGCAGATTCAACATTATATAAATGCGCGATTGAATCTTCGTCAAGAACATACACTAACTTGAGCGATATTTACAGTACAGGGAGATCTGGTATGGGGTGTTTCACGTTAAAGGCCGCCCAAGTTCAGAACAATGTTTAACTGTTGACGCGGTACACGTTTTTCTTTGCTGAGTTTGTGTTTGCTTTGAAAAGCGTGTGCCCTCGCGGCCAACAGCTTCGGGTCATTTTTACGGTTACGTTAATCTAGTTGCACATAATCCTTTGAATATTTTCGCCAGAGCGTGTGGATCCCACAATGCATTAGCACTTCAGCTTGTATTCATATTGAACGAAAGGTGTGGAATGGCGTTTGAATATAATTTGGCAATTTTCTCTATAAATCACTAACATCGCTTTGTTGCTTAATGTTTTGTATATGGGAAGAGCACAGTTCTTTACACCTGATCTTTCTCTCGAAGTTGTCTAACGTTGTTATGCTTTGTTTGTATCTTCCAAACTTTATTTCATGTTCGGTGTGGGTTACCTGAGTTTGTCATGTGCTAGATCTTAACACTGAATGCTGTACATCATTATTTTCCCTTTTCCCGCATTTCCCTCTTCACCCCCCTTTTTCCGTCACTTGTCAGAAAGGCAGTTATGGATTGTTACCATTTTTCACGCTGAAAATAATTCAAGTTGAGATTGTCCTGTAAATAAGGGGGTTGAGGAAATCCGCCATCCTCTTGGAAATGTCATAAATTGAGGGTGTGTAGGTTTCTTACCTGCTGTTATCGTTTTCTTTCCATCAAACAACTCCAACAGAAACTGTCAATTCTTCTAAAATGCTACATTTGAAACGTCATTCTTCTTTCCCTTTGTAGATTTGAAGATAAAGATGCGCAGCTTCAGCGTTCCCAATTTTCTCAAGTTTCGGAATTTTTATCGAGGAGCAATCTCAGCGTAGTAGCATCCCCCAACTTAGAAGATGACCCCGACCCTGGCGTATGGTGCGTTAAATCTGCTTTGGTTGATGAGGATTATGAAGAGTTGGAAGACGCTCTTCCTCCAGTGTCCCTCATCGAACCTGAGTTTTGTAAACTGCCCATTGAGAAAGAAGTGAAGAGTGACATTACCCCCGAGCAAGCCGAGGAAGAAACTTCGACCATGAGAAGCGACAAAGTTCTCAATTCTTTCCCGGGAGAAATGAAATCCGACGAAGATGGGCTATTGGCTTTCGAATATGAGGAGTTCATGAAAACTATCGATCCACCTAGTTGTGAAACAAAAAGAACTCCTAAAGAGTCGAATGAAGAGGCTTGGGATAGAGTCACACCACCCATTCCGTCTAAAGCTAACGATGCCAAGAAGTCTAAATTGAAAAAAATGAAAATGGCAACCCCTTTGAAATCGAAGAAAACTGGTTCTGAAAAGAGAAACAGGAAACGTAAACAGTCGTCGAGTTCTTCATCTAGTAGTAGCTCTTCGAGTAGCTCTAGTTCCAGCAGCTCATCTTCAAGCTCTAATTCTAGCTCTTCGGATTCATCCGATGATTCATCATCATCCAGCTCTTCAGATTCGCCCAAGTCCAAGAAGCGAAGTAAAAAACTAAAACGGAAGCAGAAGTCAAAAAAGTACCGCTCTTCAAAAAACCAATCCAAATCTTTAAAAAAGAGAAAAGAAAAATTAAAATCCAAAAGCAGCGAAAGAACATCGGGAGCTCGAAAAAAATTGGAAAAATTTAAACACAAAAAGAAAAAAAAGAGACCTGACCTCTTGATGGAGTCTGATTTAATTAACTTTAAAACCGGGATACTGAAGGGGAAGACGTTGGAGCAGTCATTAGTCGAACAGGTTTCCAAAATTGCGTCCCTTGAAAAAGAATTCAGGAAGAAATGTCTGGAAGAAGCTAGACTGCCGGTTAAAATGATGAAGAATGAAGAATTGGATGTTGTGTCCTCCAACATTTGCAGCAGCATGAAAATTGAAGATGAGCCCAGTCGGGAATTTCCAACGTTTGAGAGAGCGATAGATAATGTCAATGGGAACTCAAACAGCAATCAGTCACCTCTCACGAGGCATTTTAATTTGGATATGTTGAATGAAGAGGCTCCATCCCCAACTAATCCACCAGGGGCTAAGGAAATGTCTGACAGCCCGCGTTTGAACCCTGCACCCGAGTTTTCGACTGAAGTCGAAGATAATGCGGGGACTGAAGCTGAAGAGAACTTACCCGATGACACTTCTGGTAACCAGGAGTCTCTTGATAGATCAGCCGAGCTGTACAGCCCGACTGCAGAAGATTACGAAGATGATGAAGATGAATTGGATGATAGCGTTATGGAAAGTATTATCCAGCACAACAATGAAGCGTCTCCTACCAGTTCTCACATTGACGACAGCTCACAACTGGTTAGCTTTGGGGTTAATTCAGCGAGCGAAGAAGCCAGAATGCTCGACATACCACTTCCTCCGCCAGTACCCGTCGAAGCACCTCTGACTACTTCGTTTCATAATATTCTTCAACTACCGCCGCCTTCGACTCCATCTCCAACTAGCTCACTGCCCGATCAAAACTCGTCTGACAAAGAGTCGCCCTCTCAGAAAACACCTATTGCTCGGTTAACATTTGGAAAACAGCTGACCAAACTTAAACCGTTCAAGAATGTGTTCTCTGGTGATGATACAGATTCTGAAGCTGAGTCTCCAAGTAAGTTACCTGATGACAAACTTTCGAATAAATTTGAAACTAATCTACAAAAACAATCGTCCAAGGCTCCTGTTGGCAGACTGAGTGGATCTCCAGACAAAATTCGAGAAAGAAGTATTTCGCCAGGCTCCAAGTTGGATGTCACTAAATCAGTAAGCAAAAATATAGAAAAGGCCGACGTGAATAGCGAGTTTTGTTCAAATAAATCGAACGAACTTGTCGAAGAAAAGAAAACGAAAGAACCCGATTTGGACAATTCAGTTGTTGGAATCGTTCCATTGGAGTCAAATCATGAAGAAGAAGAATTCAGGAGTTCAGCCAAAGTAGAAAAGAGAGCTAATGAAAACGTTAAGGAACTAGCTGACGAGAAACCAACAAACAGCGATGTACAGCACCATCAGAAAAAGCATAAAGATTCGAGAGATCGGAAGTATCAGTCATCTTCAAGAGAGGATCACAGGAGGAGGAGAAGTAGCAGCAGAAGGAGACATAGTCGAAGGTCTGCCTCTCGAGATCGTGGGTTTCATCGATACAAAGAAGATTCTAAGGATCAGAAAGGATCTAGGGATCATAGAAAGCGAGGTCGAGATCGTTTCAGATCTCGATCCAGAGAAAAACGTAGAAAGCACAGTAGGGAAAGACATAAATCCAAGTCGCCAGCTCCCAAACCTAGAACTCCTTCGCCCATATTGAGTAAGCGGTCACCTCGTAAGCCTAGTCATTCTCGTAGCCGAGAGCCCTCTTTAGTTAAAGCAGTCAAGGAAGATGAGTTCAACTATCAAGAAGCTGCAGGTAAAAGGGATGAAATAACGAGCGAACATGAGTTTCATTCAAAAATGATTAATGATAATTTCAGAAGTGATGATCCAAATCCTCAAGAAGAAGAAATGGGCGAGCGTGGTCGGCATGGGGGATTTAGTGATTGGGAATCACCTGTACGAAGGGTAGATAGAGAATTCCACAGGGACGTTGTGGAGGGTGATAGGATTGCTTGGAGAAATGATAGGCGTTCACTGTCAAATGATCGAAGACGCGGAAGAAATGCCACTAATCCAGACTTCTACAACAGAAATTATTCTCCCATTCGCAGGACTCGCCCCCTGTCACCGTCAAGTCGACATCTTGAGCGAAGGGGATCACGCAGCCCTTCTATGAAACTTGCTCAGGAGGCATTCAGGAAGTCTCCTCTTCGAAGAAGATCTCCTAGTCCTGGTTTCAGAAGTGGTCGACGAGTATCTCCTAATTATAGGGGCAGACATGTGGGTTCTCCGGCTAGAAGTCGGGAATCTCCTCACAGGATCAGGTCACCCATGGACAGGTTCCGAAGACCATCAATGTCGCCTACACTAAGAAGAAGCCCCTTGCGTTCACCTGCTAGACGGCCTATTTCCCCTTCCAGGCGTGGCCCAACTATGTCTCCCTTATCAAGACGACGGCCTAGTCATTCGCCATTAAGAAGAGCGCCTAGTCATTCGCCTCTGCGTAGGAAAGCTAGCGCTTCACCGGTCTACAGAATGCCTAGCCATTCACCAGTGCGTAGGAAGCACAGTAAATCACCTATCAGGCGCACTAACTCGCCATTTAGAATGAGGAATTCTATTTCCCCACTTCGACGGGGTTTATCTCCATCATCAAGAAGGGGTCGCTCACCTTCACCTTTCTTGAGGCCAGGGTTTTCGCCACTTCTAGAAAATTCAGCTCAGAAGAGGTTTGAAGATTCTCCCCCTGCTCCCTATTATTCTCCATTGTCAGAACAACATAGGAGTCCACTGATCAACCATTCTCCACCTCGCAGGCGGGATGGCTCTCCTTTCAGGAGAAGAATGTCCCCAACCAACATTCGAGCTGCAAGATCCCCTCGACACTCTCCTCGAAGAAGACACTCACCTAGTCCATCGAGGGCGTCGCCGAATCGTTGGAGGCGATCTATGTCTCCTTATAGGGGACGAAATATTTCTCCACCTGACAGGCTGAGAAGGGCATCTCCAGTGTGGAGCTCTCGAGGGAGTATCCCATCACCATACCGAAGGTATTCCCCTCTTTCACCACCCCAACGAAGAGGTTCACCTGAGCACAAACGAAACTTGGATAGGTGTAGAGGCACATCCACCACTCGTTTTGAGCATTCCCCACGAGGCACAAGGTCCTACAGTCGGTCAATATCGAAGGATAGAGATAGAGCGCACAAGTGGTCGTGGAACGAAGATTCAACTGAAAAGTTTCACAGTACGGCCGATTGGGCAGATTTTTCTAGACCGCCTCCCCAAAGCAATTCAGACTATCAAACCAATCAACCAGATTCAACTATTTCAGACTCAGAGTTGGTCAGAGAAATAGTTTCCTCTCCTAAGCGACTCTCTCTCGATCAGCGCATTCAGTTAGAATTGGGCGATATGGTTGAAAATTCAGCAGCAATGGGGCCTTACTCGAACGAATCGTTCAATTATCCTCAAGTCAACCAACCTCCTCCACAGCTGGTGAATCCTCCCTACAACTACCCACCTTCTACCTACAATGACAACGGCCACAATCTCATCTACCCAGCAACTATGGAGTGGTGGGATCCTTCCTCTCAGACTTCTGGAACCACTGTTCTCCGAGTAAGTTGCTACCCTCGCATTTCAATTAACCCAAACGACTGTTGAACAAATTCTCTAAGTAAATATTTTTACTTTCAGGTCGGTAACATCTTGCAAGTAGTTCCATCTGAGATGCCGTACGCCACTAACTCCTTGCCCTCTCCAAATGTAAGTAACTTCAGCGTATTTTAAACGTCTTGTCGCTTTTGAATGTGTGCGTAGTAACATCTGTTAATTTAGGCGTTGAAGATCAGTTTTGGTATACGTCCTGGGTTTAAGTGTTCTTCCTGTTTACTGAGAATAAAATGGAGATACTAACCAATGGAAGAGACCCTGTAAGTTTTGTTAAAATCAAAATAGTACCAAGAAATGCAAAAAATCCCCGTTTTTATGTACCATTTTGCTCCTCTTTTAACTTTCCTCGGTTGTACGTAGTGAAAAGAAAAGTTATGTAATCGGTTCAAAAAATTTTGAATTCTCTTCAGGTCGTAATGTTTTGAGGGGATACTACTAGGGAAAAAGGTCTGTGTGTTAACACAATTGGGAGAAAACCACTGAACCAAAGCGGCTCAATATTTTCTATTTTGCCTGTAGGTTACGCCAAAATAAGGATATAATCTGCCTAAAACTATGGTTATCACGGTGATCCCAACTCCGTTTTTTTCTCAAGTGCAGCTGTAACGATTTTGATTACATTTTTCGTATGGGCAGTTCGAAATAATACGACCGTACTGTAAAATTGTCATCTGTGGGAATATAATGAGAGCAGCACAATAAATTATCTAACATTTACAATAAAATTAATTTTAGCTCAGTTTTTACCTCAAAAACCTCGCATTTATGATGGATGCATTCTCAGGAAAATGAGGGTGGTAGTCCAATATATGCATTTAGTAACGCTCATCTGATAATTGTAACCAATTCCAGAAATACGAGAATTTCACTGAGCGCCATTTCTCACAGGTTTTACTTGGTAATTCTGTAACAGTGAATATTGTCCTTCATAAATGACAGTCCCATAAATCCTGTGCGTACAAATTGCTCAATACAGTGCTTGTGGTATAAGTAGGAGCACCTGAATTAATTCTGTAACCCCGGCCGCTATCAAACTGATTGGATCAGTAGCTGAAGCCATGAAAACAGGTAAATGTACGTAGGTGTAAGGAAAGTTGTGTAATGTGCTCCGTGTATTTCCGTTGAAAAGGCGGAAAACCAACCCGCATTTAGCCTCCCCCTCACCTCCACCACCCCGCTAACACCACATTCCAATTGCTGGGTGGGAACGTCTATCCAGCGTGGACATTTCTGCGCATCTGTATCATTCGCGATTGCATCTCAAAGACACGACGATGAGGAACTCGGGGGGAAAAAATATGCAAGAAGAGTCAGACTTGCCATAGGCCAAAGATGTATTTGACGTAAGTCACGTTCAGAACTACGGACCAATATATCGTGCCTACCACTCGTGATGCAAGTCCTTGCAGCAGGACTAACTCCCAAAAAATTGATTATACCAGCAGCTGAAGTGATAAAAACTGACGAATGTACGCAGGGCTAAGGAAAGTAGTGTGATCCATTGCACCGCATTCATTTTTGGGCACGACCCAGAAAATGGCTCATAAGTTAAGAAGATTGCAGGCTTGTTTTCTTCTTTTTTTGGCGACCCAATAAATTATGGAATGTTAGGTACGACCATTTTTTGTGTGCTTTGCCAAGTTCCACTGAAATGATATTAGCCGAGTAAAAACATTGGTCACTGGAGCGACAAAAATATTTGTACATAGGCTGAACAAATTTGTGCGGTGCGTCCCACCTGGTATTTTCCCCGGGGTCAGGAGGCAACAGGAACGCTTTGATTTGACGAAAACTTGACTTTCACGACCTAGAATGCTCTCTCTCCCTCCCTCACTCCCTAGTCCGCCATTTTCGAATAAGTTGTCAAAGAGTAGGAGTAAAATTAGTGAGCTTGCATAAAAGTGGCTCATTATGTTCAGGTTTCCTTAATTTGGTTTGAAGGCCTCAGCGGTGATGTAATTATGATGTAAAATAGCAACACAGTAGGTCCGAGTTTGATCTTTAGGAAGGTGAGAATAAATTGGACTGCACAAAGGCCCCGGGCTTAAGGCCCTCCTCTCATCATGTCAGTGGATGGATTAATGGGTTGCCTATATCTGTGACGTCGAGTAAATGTAGCATTCTCCTGGAAGAGCAATGTTATCCATTTGAAATCAATTGGGGATTTCAACCACAGGGTAATACCACGTCGGGTAGTCTATGCCTTTTCTTCTAGAAAGCGAGTTTTGAAAGAAGTCTCCTTACTAAGCTCGATATTGGCGGGGGCCTACCTTCAAAATATCAAGCGCTCTACCTAGTATGTTCTACACATCAAATAAACTTAGGGCGCCCCCTTCTAGAGCGTTGTGGGTGGCTCGCCATTGAAATTGACTCTCTGACTGTACTTGAAGGGAGACCAACCCACTGCGTCATGTTCTAGGTGATGGAGGACGAGTGATTCGTAGCGCATTACTATCACTAAATGGAAAGTTCCCTAGAAGCTGAGCTTTAGAAAAACATCTGAGTTGAAAACAATTTTTTTTCTTGAAAATGTGTGAATTTCGTCATGTTACCCCACCTTGTCACCTCTTTAGGTGGTAATATGGCGGATGGGGGTTTAACGTGACGAATTGCTTAGAATATAGACGGAACTATGGCAAACTAGCGCTAAAGATGAACGAACGAACCTTTGGCGTGGAAGTTACATTTTCAAAAACACAGAGTGGTATGATGTCCATTCAACGTTTGATAATGAAGACCATCTCAGAAATTCTGGAATTCAAACAAACGTCCATTGACTTGAATACTTTTTTTCGCATTATTGTTCCGTATAAATCCAGAACCTTCCCAAAAAGATCATGTTGACGGTCCCATCAACACGGCAGCTCTTCAGTGAAAGTTTTAATATTAGCAACAGCAGCTCAATAAATTCTCAGACCGAGCGTTACCACTCCCCCCCCCCCCGTGATATATTTTGCAAGTTCGTATAAATTGAGTGAAAATTAGAATGAATTCGATCGTTTTCGTGGCTTTGAAAATTGAGAAAGTACACAGGGCATGGGCAAAGTTGTGTGATGCGTCGCAGCAGATTCTTTGTATCATATTCAAATTTGAGATTGACGTGGTGATGAGGGGTGGGGGTGGGGGGAGAGAAAGAAAGATTGAATTAACGCGTTGATATTGCTATCAATTATATCATACTGAATTTAAGGTTTCGGCAAGTGGGATATTGTCAGATTGGAAGTTAAATCGTGTGCTTTCAACTTCGCTGGCTTTGTTTTAATGGGAAAGGTAGGGTCAGAATAGGTTGCTGATTATGGAGGGAATCAGCTTACAAGATTCTCCCTAAACTCCTTCAGTTTTCGAATCTCTAACCCGAACAGGAGCGTTTTTCATATTAGAGGCGCTGGTGAACTATTTCGAATGAATCGCCACACTTGAAATCCCGATCAAGAACTAAATTTCTGTGATGAGTTTGAAGGCGCGTTGCCTTCAACGCGTTGTTGATCAGGTTTTCATGGTAGAACTCTGGTGAGCTCATTAGGTTGGTGTTTTATCGCATTAAGAAGTATGAAGCTTAACTTCCACCTCCTTGTAGTTCAATAGTCGGTTTTAAAATTTAAATCCTGCATTCATTTATGTCATCGGAAGTAACATTTACCGATTGGTCTTCATCAAGCAGGTTCCTCAAAAAGGGCAACAGCCCCCACTGCCACCTCTTCCCCCTCCACTTCCACCAGTGCAGGCTGTGGCCTCTGAAACCGTTGTCGCTGAAACTGTGGAAGAGCCACCTTTGACCTCCGCTGTTGCAGTTACAAATCCGACGCTAGCGCCGAGTACCAGTGGTAATGTGGTGATTCCAGGTCTTTCGCCTGTTGAATCCCTGTCTCCTGTACCAATGAAAATCACTCATCCTCTTCCTAAAGAACGTAAGTTTTTTAAATGTACTTAATTCCAATATTTTTTTAGAGTAACTATAAACGTATGTTGTACTCCATTAACCCATTCAACGTGGATGAGGTAATATTACCTCATGACACTTCACTCCTCTTACGTTTGAGGTAATATTACCCCAAGGCCCTCTCGCATCGCTCTGTATATTTTTGTATTCGAAGGGGGGGGGGGATCTTCTACTTTAGGGGCTGCAGTGGGATGGGATAGCCTTCATTATGATTTTCTCAGTGCACCAGTACGCGCCGTTTTTCCGTACCTCTTATACCTGAGCCGCAATACACCAGAGAAGTACACTCTCAAAAATCCTGTTTTTTCTTTAGTAGGGGAGTGTAGAGCGCTAGGAAGGTCCCGCATTGAATGGGTTAAGATATATAGAGGATACTCCTGAAATTCCTAAATGTTTTTACCCGATAACTCTGGAAAAGTGCTTTAACAATTCGCTGTGTACTGTTGTCCAATAATGATAAGAAAATAAGTATGAACTGCACAATAAATCTGGAACTGTAAGCGCTACCGAATGGTTGTTATGAGCCAAGCCATTACTGGCCTCCTGGGCTTGGCACCTGCGATCACAACCTGCATGCGGCTACCTCACTGTTATAATCCACAGTAGCTGTTCATTGCTCCCGTGCCTCCGTCTTTTGCGTGTTTGCCCAAGCTTGGGCAAACGTGGTCGTGCGACGAATGGCCGATGGGTTGGTGGGAAGCGATGCGGCATCGTTCCTCCCTGGGAGCTGAGCCCAAGCGCGGATGTTGGGAGGTGTGGGGCGTCCTCGGTGAATCCCTCATTGCACGGGCAGTCGTCGAATGTGCGCCGCCTGAAAAACGGCTGCTCCTGGCTAGAGAGGAGCTGGGTTAGTGGGAAAGGTGTGGTGCCACTATTTCGAGTCCAGACAGATGGTAGGATGGCACGAAGGTCATTTATCAACGTCGTTTGTCCCTAGTACGCACTTTAAGACGAGTTTTTATTTTAAATCGTGTTAAATGATCATTGAATCGTTTGTGTATTCTTACACATAATCTCGATATTTTTGCAGCACCTGCCCCAGTTGTGCCTGATCTCAAAACTGCCAAACAAGAAGACAGGGAAAGGCGCAAACGGGAGAAAGAAGCCAGGAAAAAGAAGAAAGAAGAAAAGGCTGCTAAACGAATGCTCAGGGTTTGTCGATTTCTTTTTTTCATTTTTGACGTGATTGGGAGTTCTACTATCGCCAGTTTCAAACAGCCGATGAAAATAATTGTAGGGAGGAGCCACTAAAAGCTTCGGCGCTGCTATAACTGTCCTCAGTGAGGTAGCATACCCCACGCTGCATTCTCATTTGGTATCAGCTCTTGACGCACGTTACACAGTCCAGAATCGATCTCATCTATTCGGGCTCAGTGAGTTATGATTACCATTACATTGAGATTGTTGAGACTTATAAAGGCTGCGGATCCTCGTGGTTATGATGGTGGTTGTCGCGTGGGGGAGGGGGGGGGGGTACTGAAGTGAGCTACTTGATGTCAATGAAACTAACACAGCCACGTTGAAACAACCCAAATGGAAAATGAAGGGTTACAAAAAGAAGCGGTAAACACTAATGTGCTGGTTTATTACTCCAGTGTCGGTGAGTACTCTTCCAGAAAGACATCTTTGTATGAATATGTGAGCACAGATGGCTGTAGGAACACGATGAACAATGAAATCTGCGTTCCCTCGCTAATAAGGCCCTTCCTCTCTCATTTTCATTGATCCTCGTTTTCAAATTTCACGCTCCAAGTTCTGTAAAACAAAGCGTTGGATAGAAAATGCGCATTTTGTGCCACACTGTACGTACGCTTTATTTTACTACTTGGAAGTGAAATTGGTAACAATAACTTTTAATAATCAAGCTCCAGTCATATTTTGCCTTCGTATTTCCTTTGGGAAGTTTTCTCCTCACAGCTTCCTTACATATTCAATTGTCACCCAGGAATGTTTTGTTTTCTGAAAATGCGAATGATATTGATCCATCATCATATGTTACGGACAACGTACTTACATCGTGCACTGTATCCTACTAAAATGCACTCATTGTTTCCTTCGCAGAAGGCCATGCTCAAGAGGAGGGAATCAGCACAAATCATGGATGACTTTGAGGTAAGCGTAACATAAAATGTACTCAAATCAAACGTTTAATTTAATTTTATTCATTTAAGAAAGAGGATGGTAGAAAGAGAGAGAGAGATAAGAAGTATTAAATTGATTTATACAATTATTACGCATATATGCGCAGGAATGACTATGAGAGTAAACTGCCTTCCATTAATTACATGCATCACAGGGCTGACCAAAATGTCAAATGCGTTATGTTCAATTGGAGGGTGCAGCAGGACCTGACACACAATGTAGCAAAGTGCCCAATTATGGCGGAATTTCAGATCAGTTGAATAGGGATGGGTTGGTAAATATTCTTAATGGGAGAAAGTGGGTCAACTCTCCTAAGTATGCTGGCAACTATAGGCGCTTCTTGCTTGACCAGTTCAACTATATTTAATTCGAGGGTTTGAGGGGAAAGAATTTGGGATGAGAATGGGACACTCCCTTTCACACGTACGAAAACAGAAACACGAACCCGACAAGATTGTCTAGCACCATTGTCTAATTAGATGATTAGATGTAACTGTTCGAAATTTGTTTGAAATTTGCGGTTCGTGGAGTTTGTTGTTGTTTTTCTTTCTTTTACTGTTGACCGCGACTTCTATTAACCGCCTGCGGAATTCGCCCATTTTTCCGCGGATATAGGATGTTCAGGATCTCGACATCATGAGGCGACGCCAGCACTTATTACGAATCACCCGCTCGCGCTGTGCGCTGCCATATTCCTTTTTTACTCACTAACATGTTTCGTTTGTTTGAAACGTCTCAACCGTTTAGTTCGTAACTTACTGTCGTGGTTTGAGTCAATCGTGTATCGGAGTTCGTGTTTGGTCGGCGGAATCCGCGACTGGTTCACGAAATTACGAACATTCGTGGTATCTGGAACTATATGTACCGTGGACATCCCAGTACGTCAGTGCCACAACGTTAATCCCATTGTAAATAAATACAGTCCACTTTATATTCTCGAGTTCCGGAAGTTTCATTTGTTCCCAAAAAATTAAACAGTAACAAATTTAATAAAATTTAAAAAATAAATAATAGAGGAGGGGAAAAAAGATAAAAAGGAAGGAATAGTACTGTTGAATAGTACTACGTACAGAAGAAGCAATTTTGTTTGGTGCCTAGGTTATGTGGAAGCGCTGTGTTTACTCTGGTTTGTATGTTATCGTATTTGAAATGTTTGTTCTGGAAGATAAAACATCTTTCACTCTCAATTCGATGTAGGGGGGGGGGGGTCAGAGTGAGGGATGCACGTAAGGACCATCAATACGCTTTGGCAGCTGCAGGTCCTTCCTTGGGGTCAATATAGGTGAGAGGTGGCGTTTCAGCTTGCACATCCGTCCCTCTAAAGCACTAACCTCGCAGTGTTTGCTTCATTGCGAGCAGTTAGTTGGAGTGTGTGTTACTGTAGCACAATCCTCGTCTGGGGGCTTCTGTGGATCACCAAGGCCTGTAATGCAGCATCCAGTGAAGCACTCCAAGTGATCACTAGCCAGTTACCAGTTGACTTGGCTGTGAAGTGCATGGTGACAAGTGGAAGGTGAAAAGGGAGTTTCCCCCTCTCTTTGCCAAACTGTGTATAGACCTCTCTGTTGAATAAAAACTTTTTGTACTAGATGAATGGGAACTACAAAAATAGCTGCAAGATGGGAATTCTCGTTTAAGGTATTTGTTCAACTTACGTGAATGTCTTAGCCAAAAACCCTGCAAATTATTACACAACGGTTTATTATTCGGATAAACAGCTTGACCTAGCATTAATGCTCCGAGACCCATCCCGTTTGATTCAGCATCGAAAAATATCAAAATGAAACCCAAAAAAAGGTCCAAAAGAACTGAATCGTAATATTAAAATAAACAAAAAAAAACCGAAAGTATCTAGAAAAAACTGAATGTTAATATGAAAACATGCACGCTAAGTATTAATATCAAAATGTAACCAAAAATCTATGAAAAAAACCAAAATGGGAATGAAACGAAAGAATCTAAAAAAATTGAATCGTATTAAAACCAAAAAAATGAAACGAACAAACTATTAAATAAATAAACCAAAAATAAACGAATAATGAAAAGTTCAATTGAAGATAACAGATATTTTGCTAACGGAAATAGTTGAGACGGAGCGAAACATTCATTCGTGGAGGTGAAGATGAGAACAAGGCAATCGGACAATAACGAGACAAATCGTAATGCCAAAGGTTAAATACGAAACACGAGCGCTTCCTAGAGGAAGCAAAAAAAAAATTGGGCGAACCTGTTGCGAGGCGAGGGGGCAGTGTTGCCTGCCAGTTGAGCTGGCGAGCGATTTCGTTGAGAAGGGCAGGAGGAAGGGAGTTCAAACGACGAAACGTTGACTTCCGCTGTAGTTCCCGTGTTGTACTGCGTTTCGTCCGATCGGATTGCCATGATGGCGGGCACAACTAGATTCCAAATTGGATTTTTGTGCGAAAGAACGAATTTTTTGGACCACGTTAAAGGCACAAAATGTCCCGGACAGCGGACATTGCAAATTTGGAATCTCCATGTCTTGAGAAGTAAAGTATCAAATTTTGAGGGGGGGTTGTAAAAAATTGTTCGTGACAGAAAACATAGGGTTATTATTCAGAATGAATAATAGACCAAAAATGGGTTGAGCCAGTTCCTTATAGGCCATGGTGACGTCAACGCGCAGCTCCACTTTTTTGTTTCTCAAAAACCGTCCATCCTGCATGTCTTGCCCTCCAGTGTGGAAGAAACGAGGAATTACTTACTGCACCACTGTCTACCAGCATTGACTGCTACTGAGCAAGCTCATAACCATTTTGTCGAGTTAGCGAAGAAGTTAACGACGAAGAAACATGGCAGTATCAGTAGAAACAGTAATGGTCGAGATACCTTCCTTGATATTCTCACATTATTTTAACGATATTACAGGGTTCTCCTGTTGCCAACGTGACAGTGAGAATTGTAGAGAACACGACAGGCATGACGATTCCTGCTGCGGAGAAGGGGATCCTTATGGTCGGTGGAGACAGTGGAGAGCCCAAAGTGGCTAAAGCTGTGTCATTTTCTGACGGGGTCCGCCCTGGAGAGGGCACTTCACCTTCGGGAGCTGAAGACCATCCTCAGTCCCCTCCTCCGAACCTTCCAAAGATCAAGAAGAAGAAGAAAAAGAAAAAGAAGAAACGCAAGGTTAGTTAGTCTTCAATTTAGCCCACAATGTCATTGTTAATCCTCGTCCCTCTTTCCTTTGTTTATCGCCTTATTGTTAGCTATTTACATATCATCCTGACTCTATTCCGTGTTGAGTTGAAGTCGGAGGATAGATCTACAGCTGCATCAAAATTGTGGTTGAGGCTGCTTACGATGTAATCGAAATTTTCGCGAATAGTAGCAATCAAGTGAGAATGACTGGCAGAATCTCACTGTAAAGGGTATTGAAAGAAGTTGAGAGATGGGTATGTGTTGAATTAAGGAAAGTGTGGAATATTCTCAATAGAACAGCTGGTTTTAAGTGGTAAGAACTTGTCTCCTTCTTGATAGAGACAGAAAAACGTGGCGAAAGCAGGAAGCTGGCTGGTGGCACAATCTATGTATTAGGCCTGGGACTTATTGAGTGATGTGTTCTTATGCGTATGACTTACTGATCAGACTTGTGACACAACGAATCGTCCAAAAAAGACAAAATTCTAAGGATAGTTCCTCGTTCAGGATCATGATGTGTCCTATTACTGTTATGTTGTTCAGCCAATTTCCAACATTTCCTATAGTTTTCCATTAAAGACATTTATTCGATTTCTCATTCTTTCGCCATTTTGTACGATAAAACGTTTTTTTTTCCCCCCCTTCTAATTTGACCAGGTGAAAGTGCGGATAATAAGAGTCGGCAAAGGAGGAGATGAAGAAGAAGGCCCCGAACCTGTTCCCGAAGAACCTCAACCGCCTTCTCCGCCTAAAACTGAACCGCCCCCGATAGCTTTTCTTGACATTTCAAACCTCCCGCCTGGTTACGGATTCGTCGAATGTAAGTTGCGTTATGCCCATTAGTTGTATAAGTTGCTATATTTCTCCAAACCTGTATAATTAATAAAAATATCTGGTGCATAGCAACACACAACTTTTCGCTGCCACTGTATACACACAGGAGCTGTATATTTGTTAAACGCATTTCTACAAAAACATTTAGTGAAAACACTGTTGGTAGTAGTTATTTGGGAGCGCTCAGTAAGTTCCATCAAAGTCGTAACAGCCATTTTTGGGAAAATAGTTAAAACAGCTAATTAATATTCGACAAATCTCGTTCTGCGAGCTATCGTGGCTCCGTTCAACAGATATATACAGAAATATACACATCAAAATGTGGGTATAGATGGCTGTAAGACACTAAAATTGATCAAATTTGATGAATTTACAAAAATGTTCGACAAAACTGGTGTTTTTTTTTATTTTGATCTCTGTTCAATGGACTGTCAGAGGAACATTTTGTGAGAACAATTTATAGGTATTAAATACTCGAAAACATCACGTGAGTTTTGTGATAATCGTTGAGGCTGTTTTGTCAAAAAGAAAACCCCATTTTTGCTTTTTAGGCCTATATCTCCGCTCACCGTATTTTCTTGAAGATATTTATAGTGTAGAAAAGTTTTGTACTAACTAGTAAAATATAAATTGAAAATTTAATCAAAATCGTTAGAGCTGTTTTCGAGAAAAATGCGAAAAACCCTAGTTTTTGGAACATTTTTGTTCCCCAACCTCTTCCCCATCGACCGAAACCACCCATTACCTTATTTTCGTCTATACAAATAATATTTGGTGCGTTGCAACACACAACTTTCCTTAGCTCTACGTCGAATCACTCGGGTACATGGCTATTCAACAATAATGGTTTGGAAATGAGTACGAGTAGCACAATAAATTCCGTAACTGTAAGCGCTACCGCTTTCTTCTGCCATAAAGCATTTGACCACGTTCAAATGAATTGAGTAAGTAGAAAAAAAAAACCATGTACCCGAGTGAATTGACGAAGAGCTGAGGAAAGTTGTGTGTTGCAACGCACTAGATATTTTTTTAAAACATTCTAGTCACATTTGAGCGGAGTTTAAAAAGAAATAAAAAAACCGCGCTAAGACTGACTGTCGTAGAATATTTTGATAATTTATTGTGCTGCTCTCGTCATTTTCCCACGAATGGAAATTTTATGGTATAATTGTCTTATTGAGAGCTATCTATATAAAAAATTTAATCAAAATCGTTAGAGCCGTTTTTGAGAAAAAACATTTGGTGTTTTGAACACTATGATAACTATGGTTAACTTTCGGTAGATTTTATCTATACCCTTATTTGGCGTCCCATGGTAACCTGTAGGCTAGACATCATGTTTCAGCTGATTTAGTACGGTTGTTTTCTCTAAAAACCGCGCTAAAACCGATTTCGTCGAACATTTTGGTAATTTATTGTGCTGCTCTCGTCATTTTCCCACAAATGGGACATTTATTATTATAATTGCCTTATTGAGAGCTACCAATATAAAAAATTCAATCAAAATCGTTAGAGCCATTTTCGCGAAGAAAAATATTTTGTGTTTTGATCACTATAACTATGGTAACCTGCAGGCGAGATATCAAGTTTGAGTGGATTTGGTACGGTGGTTCTTTCTAAAAATCGTTCACAGACACACAAGCTACCTCTAAATGCCTCAGTGGCACCCAAAAAGGGGAAACTAAATAAATAGGAAATGGGGAAGGGGCCAGCACTACCCTATGGCAGCTCTAGGGATAGAAGGATTGGGACGGGGAAGGCAAGAAGGATAAGAGGGTGTTTCCTGATAGAACGACCACCAGTTGAGGTAAAACCTGAGCAACACGTGAGTGGTGATACCATGGAGAACGCGTGCTGACTCACCCAGCACTTTCCTTGCACCACACACACATTGATCACTTAACTATAGTTAGTTTTGAGCGGATTTTGCTCATACCCTTATTTCATAGAAACACAGCGTCAGTACATGTTTACAGGTCGTGGAAAGTTGTGTGTTGCGACGCACCTTATGTTCAACCGGTTGTCAATAATCGAATTGAATTTTCAGTGAGCACTGGAGAAGATCCAATGATGTTACCACAGTTCGCCGTTCACGCGCCGTTGCCACCTCCGCCAGTGCAAGTTATGCGGTAATATTGTAAGATTTACGTTGAATTCATCCGTGTAAAATCTTTGTACATAATTATTGGTGTTCTTTCATCCCCGATCATATCATCTGTGATTTCGTTTGTTTTTTTTTTCCCCCGCGAGAGCTCCAGACTTCTTCGTGCGAGACGGATTCCCGTTAATTTAATAGCGTGAACTGGTTGAACGAAGGCAGTGCAATAAATTTCAAATGTATCCGCATTTATTCGTCGCCTGCTCTTTTTCCGTTCTTGTGTTATCGTTAAGACCTTAGAACTAGCCGTTACCTCTTGAAAATGTTCCCCCTTATTTTTAACCAAGAAAATTTGTGTTTTGCGTTACCTTTCAAAAGTACTCGGTCTTTTCTCAGATTTGTTCATTTATGAGCGAGGCAACGAAGGAACCGAACCGACGTAACTTTTCTCATTTCTGGATCTTTTTAGAACAAATGCGCGCTCCTCAGGGGTTTTAAAGCCCCCCACCCCCACCCCCTTCGCTATTGTGACTCCTGAGCACGTCAATTTCAACGTAACTGCCAAATAGTTCGTATTGTCCTGCTATCCTCGCTTGGAATGAAGGAAAAAAAGGATGTTTAATTTAGTTTTGTGAATTCACGTTTTTCTTCTTTTTTATTTATCGACCTGCTGCACCTCGTTGTGAATTTAAAAGGTTTTTAGGGAGCGATATTTAGTATTGGTGATCATATTCACTATAGGCAGTGAACTATTTTGCATTTGATTTTTGCGACAAATATGTTCTATTGGGTCTTGCGCACATCCATAATTGTAAAACATCATCCAGACCAATCCCTGAGATGAAGAACATGTAATGAGAAGGAATTTGAATGGATACAGTGATGTACGCTGAAGTCCCCCCCCCCCCCCATTAGTTACACGATCAAACCATCATACTACCACAGAGGATGAAATAAAATATACGCAACTAGCAGAAAAGGCATGAAATAACCTGTACAGGTAACCAGTCGGGTTGTGAGAACGGTTCTATTGAGCTCCTTTGCTGAGGAAGAAAGATGTACAGCCTATTTGAAGGCGTCTAGTGACTAGTCTTACGGATTATAACACAACATTTCTGACCAGGACATTGAGGCGATCAATGCCTGGTCGATGATAGTTCTCCAGACCCCAAATGGTAGGGATTGTGCTGTTGAGGAGGTTGTTGGAACTTCTGATCGGAAAGAAGCTAGCCAGTAGCTCAACGCTTCGTAATTTATTGGGTTGCCCCTAGCTATCGAACCTTCATTGACGAACCAGCGTGTAGGACTATCATCACGTTTAGGGGAACTCGTTGAAACGAGTCTGATACATTAACGCAAGAAAATGCTGTCGTTTTTATTCAGTCAATTTTCCTCCTACTCTGTCAAGGCAAGTTTTACTGCGTTTACGCGACACAACAATCGAATTAATTTACACCCTTCGGTCTCATACATACGTGACGAGTGCTAACAACTGGAAAATGGGAATGGGTATGGTGAGAAACAATTACGGCCTCAAGGAACTGCACTTGTCAGAATACTTTCAAGAAATAGGAAGTTGTGAGGTACATCAGGAGAGGACAAGTGTGCGGAGGATGTCTGTGTGTGCTGATAATACTACAGAAATGTTTCTAGGCGCATTCAATACTGGAGGCCCCGCACTTCTAACTATAGCGCATTTTTATTGACGATAAAAGCACAATAGTAGCGCAAATATTATTTTGTCCCTAGAAGTTAGTTGAGTACTAAATGTAATTATATAAAATCTTTCTGGAAGATATTTGAACGCGTAACTTTGGTAAAATCGTAAGTGTAGACCACATTGCGAAAACAAAAGATTTATCCGTTTTTCCTCTTACAACCCCAGATATATTTATGGTTTTTCGGGTGACGCGATCAAAAGTGATTATACGCTAATCACAAACACAGTAACCTGCTGGCTCTAAGGACGGGGTATTGGTTTTATTCAGGGTTTGTGTCCTGTAGAAACCTTACTGGAGCATCTTTGCTGCGGTTCACTCTGTCAGTGACTTACCAGCCTTTCTGTGAACTGCAGGCCTCTTTAGGATGCTTCATGCACGTCCTTGGTGAACGTAGACGTCCAGTTTAACAGGGCTGCCGATGGGATGAGCTAACAGTACACAACAAAACCTACCAGGTAGAGTAAAGCTATTTCGAATGTCCCATTTCGTCCAATCTGTCCAGGTTTTATGACCGCTACCAGCCATTCAGCTCTAAAGTTCTGCTACCGCACACTTCGTTCCTCGCTCAAAACAAATGCGCGTACCTGAGAAATGACCCAAGTGCAGTGTCTGTCGTAAGAGTTGTAACTATTCATTGTAACAGTTATCTATACGTGTCATTTCGTTATGTGTTCCACATTTAAAACATTTCTCGTGCGTTGTCTCAGTAATTTACAAGGAGAGAGAAGCTCTGGTTTGAACAGTCGAGTAATTTAATTCAAGTCGTTGGACTCATTGAGACGAAAGGCAAATTAGGATGTTCTAGATGTAAATAAATTTATAAAAATAATTAAAGTTGATGGTTTTTTTTTCTTTTTATAGAATGAAAATGTTGTAGCGCGTTTAAGACGAAAATAAATTCGCCTGTTGCGACACGTCACAGCTGAAATACTTTGTTCCCTCTGAGTTTCTTCGACGACCGGTCGGGAGGTTTGATGAGGAAATTTTTCCCGAGGAAGCTCAATTTCAAAAACCCGACATTCATTTCGAATTCGCACGAAGCTTTGGGAATACCTGAAAAGAAAAAGAAAAACGTTCATTAAGAATCAGAGAAGCGAGATGAGATGTTCGGGGTGTAAATGAGCGCAGGTAAGTTGATGCGTTATCGTTACCATCCGCCATACCTGCCGAGCGTTTAAGAGGCTTTCCCCGCGAGCATCAGCTCTTAGCATAACACTAACGATATTCATCGACTAAACTGTCATAAAATGTAGGTTGAACTTACATCTAGTTATGTTGTCAGGGCCGAGGAGTTTGACAGTATTTTTGGTTTCGAAAATGAGAATACCGCCCAAACCGACGAGAGATGGGGCTATGGACTTGGAGACGCTAAGAATCGCTCCGTGGTAATCCGCTTTGTAAAGGAGCTGCCCAATTTCTTCGCATTTAGAACTCGATATGTCCCCGGTGAATCTGTAAACGGAAAATATTTTGTTTAACTCGCTTTACTCGTAATAAACGCTTCCAAGTTAATATTTTGCGCTTTCGAGCAGTAACAAGCGTTAGTGCACCAAAATCGAAACATTTGAGCGCAACTTCGCGCCACAGTCTTAATTTTTCGTAGATTTCGAAGGAACGTTCAGAGGAGAAAACAAAACACAACTTTCCGCAATCCCTCCAAGTTCGAACCCTACCTACATATGCAGGCGCTATATCTTCGTTCAACGCACTTTTACAGGAACATTTATAGAGAACAAAATGTAGGGACTAGTTAGCTGAGAGTACTCCGTCAGTTTGATCGAAATCGTCTGAGCCATTTTTGGGAAAATTGGAATACCGATTAATGATTATTCGACAAATCTCCTTTTCTGAGTTAACTTGGCTTATATCTCCGTTCAACATATATATACAGAAATAATTATAGAGAACGAAATGTGGGTACTCCATTAGGATTTATCACATCTGGTGAAGAAGTTACCCTGGAAAGTTTGATGATAATCGTTGGAGCTGTTCTGCCAAGAAGCGTAAAAAACCTATTTTTGCTTCATAGGCCTATATATACGTTCACCGTACTTTCATGGAGATATGTATAGAGAAGAAAAGTTAGGTATTGATTAGTAAAAGATAATTTGAAAGATTAATCAAAATCGTTAGAGCCGTTTTCGAGAAGAAGAAAAACCCTAGTTTTTTGTACATTTTCGTTAGCGGTAGCTCTTACAGTTCCAGAGTTTATTGTGCTGCTCGTACTCATTCTCGGACCATTATTGAACGATTGAAACAGAGAATTGATGAGGCTGTAAACACGCTTTTTTCGAAGAGGATAGTAATCACTTTTGCAGAGTTATCGGGTAAAAACTTGAAACTGGTAGTAAGCGACACGGTAGTAGTTGAAATTCCGGAATTTCTGTAATGACCCCCTTATATCTTATGAGCATTTTCAAACGCTCACCTCATAAGTATCGGATTTGACTACTACACCAATTTTTTTTTAACATTGTAGTTACATTTCAGCGGAGTTTATAAGGAAAAAACCGCGCTAAAACTGATTTCGTCAAAAATGTTGATAATGTATTGTGTCTCTCTCGTCATTTTCCCACAAATGGGAATTTTATGGTATAATTGCCTTATTGAGAGCTATCAATATAAAAAATTTAACCAAAATCGTTTGAGCCGTTTTTGAGAAAATGGTACAGTCAACTTTTGAGAAATTGTAGACTTTGGGGATCCACTGATTCAGGCTAAAATTAACAGCAATCATGTGGAGCTTCGATCCACAATTGCCCGACTTTCGTCGGGAATTATGAACCATTGTCTTAACCACTAGACCACGATCGCCCGTTGCCTTCAAAGGGAGTCAGGCGGTACAGAGGCATTGCTGAAGAACTTGGGCGTGTTAATGGAGCCCTTGCTCAGGTGGAGCTTCCCAGGTGTGTGCAGTCTCTAGACGGGTATATGAGTCTCTACCAGGTTCATAATGGACTTTCCATTTAATGCGAGGCTTCAGCTTGTCCAGTCCACAGTAATGCCCTCAGTGACATGACTGACGAGCAAATTACCATGCTCCAGAGGGCGCAGAATGCTGTAGTACGCTTCATCTATCGACTCAAATGCGATGAACATGTTACCCCATACTTTCTCAAGCTTGGAAGGCTTGGAGAGCAGCAGCAACTACTTATTGAGACGATGTTGTGCAGAACTCTGTTTAAGTTTGGGTAGCGGAAGATTGCCACCAGCATCACAGCCGATGGCACTTCGTACAAATCCCCCTCCATCGAACAACCATTTTCAATAGATCCTGCACAGCCACGGCAATCTGCATTATCAACAACAGTCCTGATTTCTTCCAACTCAATCTCAAATATGCTGATCCTGAAGTACAAAACGTTTTTAGTCGTAAGTTACGATTGTTGAGTTTTTTTCTTTTTATAAGAGTTTTGAACCATTATGCGTACATAACTGCCATAAGTGTGAAACTCGTTCAATATTACCAGGGACAGTGGAAGAGTGGGCCCTAACTGTTCCTGGTTGATAAATCTTACACCTAATAGCAATTTCCATTAAGGGGGGGGGGGGTCTAAAATATTCCAAAAACCCTGCAAATTATTACACAACGGTTTATTATTCTCATGAACAGCTTGACCTAGTATTACTGCTCCGAGACCCATTCCATTCGATTCAGCATCGAAAAATACTAGTAAACCATACGAAACATGACCTGACTACAATGGAACTACGGAAACTAAATATTCCCCCAGCGCCCGTAACCCTCATCGGCCCTAACCTTCCTCCGCCCCGTCGGGGAAATTGGGACGGAGACTTCCAGCGAACTTCGAGCGGGCGTTGCGAGTCGAGCGAGCGGGTGGTTTTGATGAGACGGGAGGTAGTACTATCGACGAAACATTGACTTCCGCTGTAGTTCCTGCGAGTTCTTTCAATTAGTTGGCTCTAATAATTACTGTAATTTCCCTATACGCAGTTGTACTCGTCTGATATTCCATACGACCCAGGATGTAAAAATACCTTGAAAATGATATGAAACACGGCGTATTTGCGATTATACTGCGTTTTGTGTATTTTTTAAACCGTTTTTTTTCCATAACAACCATGGGCTTCGTCCGATCGGATTGCCGAGATGGCGGGCACAACTAGATACCAAATGGGATTTTAGTGCGAAAGAACAGATTTTTTAGACCACGTTAAAGGCACAAAACGGCCCAGACGGCGGACAGACATAGCAGATTTGGAATCCCCATGTCTTGAAACGTAAAGTATCAAATTTTGAGGGGGGGTTGTAAAAAATGTTTCGTGACCGAAAACATAGGATTATTATTCAGAATGAATAATAAACCAAAACGGGGGTCGCTTGCATTTTGCTCGAAAATGGCCCAGATACAATACGCGAATAGTAGGCAGCATATCACTAAAATACTTATTACTTGGTAAAAGTAGCAGGCTCCTTACTTCGTCTTGAGGCGAGGAAGATCCAGATAACTTTCCATGTACTGTTTCCATATTTCGTGAAGAGGCAATAAATCCTTGTACGACAAACCTTTCCGCTCGATATTGTACAACCCGAGAGCGCGTTTTTTCGTGTTGCTCAGCATTTGATTTTTCGGGCAACCTCGTCTTCGAATCCTCTTCTTGAAAACTTGTCGCTCCTTTGAGAGAGGGAATCTCTGAAAATCAATCGTTAGCGTCGGTAGTCGCGTTTGTTTGACACATCAAAACGTCAACGACAGCCGCATTAGTCTGCTAACCCGCCAGTGACGAACGTTTCCAATGGGCAGGGAAACCCACAAAAAGTCTTCCTATTTTCATAATTCTATTAAACTGTTCACTTCAATCACCTAAAACCGTAATTTGGTTCTCCCAACGTCCTGATCTTAATGTAAAGGCCCGCCCTGGGAGTCAGTGCAAAGATACGAATTAAATCGCTGACGAAAACAACTAGTGCGACGCACCACAGCTTTCCTTGGCCCCAGCAACCAATCAAATCTGTTCAAATTCATTACACAGATTTGCGGCTGGAATACGAATTATTAAACACTCGTCGTATAGTTATTTGATTAGAATACCACGTGAATCTCTCTGAAGACTCCAGTAACATTTAATCGGAGATCATAAGGCAAAAAACTGAGCTAAAATCAATTTTCGTCGAAATGTTTGGTAATTTATTGCGCTGCTTCCCACAAATGTAAAATGTTATGGGGCTGTTGTGTTGAAAATTTTGTGGTTTGTTCACTATGATAACTATAGTTAGTTTTGGGCGGATTTCGTTCACACCCTTATTTTGGTGTCCTGTGATAACCTCCGGGCTAGATATCAAATTTGAGCTTTTTTTTAAGAAGAAGAAACTAAATAAATAAAATTATTCGCCAACTCTTGGGATGAAATGGTTGAGGCAGGGGAACGAAAGATGGATAAGAGGATTTTCCACGATAGAACGACCACCAGTTCAGATACGACCCGGGGTGGTGATACCTCAGAGATTGCCTGTTGACTCACCCAGCCCAACAACTCGTCGGCACTTTTCTTGTACGACACGCCATGCCAGGACACAGTCAATGCTACAGACACTGTCATACGAAGATATGTCTTAGCTAAGTTAGCGTAAGATCTTGGCAGCCAGATACTACCTGGACATGCAGGATCACTGTAGACAGAACCAACGGCGACGAAGTCAGGTCTCAGTCCTTCTCCAGAGACCACCTGGCAGTGCCGCTCTCTCTCCCTCAAATGACAACACACAAGGTCTGTTTCCAATCGGTCAACTGTCATGGAGGTTGCAGTTTCGCTGTCATGCAAGAGGTCAGCCACTCGCTGAGCATCCACCAAACCCAGACTGACAGGTTTGGTAATTTTGCCTGTCTCCTGAGCTGTTTCCCACCTGATCTAATTGTTTACTTGAGTGGCAAGTTTGAAAAGGTCAAACTGTGACCACGTTTCTTTGCACATGACCTCCTTTGCAAACTGGGCGAAATGGTTATAGGCTTGCTTTGTAGCAGTCAAGGCTGGCAGGTTTGTGCGCTCACTCACTGTGGTACAAACTACAGTGGAGCAGCACGTGGTTTCTTGTTTCCTCCGCACTGGAGGTGCAAGATGTGCATTGTTTGCACATAGGTGGAGTGCTCTGGTAGTAACCAATTACCTATGGCAAACAAGGTTAAAGGTAAAGGAGGGAAAAAAAGAAAGAAAGATTCAGCTTTGGTTGTCAGTCGTTAAAAGAAAAGGATGTATGTACAAAAAAAATGAAACTGAATAAAATAAATTAGGGCTCTTTTCGAAATGTAAATTAAAAAATAAAAGGCAATTTAAAGTTGGCAACTTGCGGAAAAGATGATAAGGTGGCGTCTCATAGGAGGAGAATGGTGGCTTTTGAAATGAAGTTCTCTGATGGCAGGAGGAATAGAGTTATCCCAAAATGGAGGAGAGTAGGTTGCTTTCAGGGCAAAAGAGGCGAGAGAAGTGGCGATTGAGTTGGGCGAGAAAAGATAGGCAGGCGAGAGAACGGACGAGAAAAGACGGGAACTTTTTATGCGTCATCTCTTCCTCAAAAGATTGGAGGTGTTTGTTATTATGAACTGGTTCTCTTAGGCGCGCAAACATGCATTATGGAGATTCTTACAGAGAAAATGAGTAGCTGCGCACTGTAAAGAGCTGACTCGTCCAGTGGTCTGGCTCAACCCACTTTCTTCTGAGATGTTCATGGACGTTGGAGCAAAACTCATATACGTATCACGTTCCTTTGATGATGTGCATTCATCTTGCCTGGCAAGTTTCCGTTCTATAGAGAGATTCGCACAGAGTTCAGCCCAGAATGGAGGAAGTTCTCATTTCACACTCCACTTGTCAATACACTCTTATAAGCCTTGGTGATCCACAAGAGCGTGGCTCTCTGGGATTGGGCCAATACTCTCTTTCCATTGACTCTGAGTTTCCTACCCCTGACAACGAGGCAGTAGACGGCTTTGTACCAGCAGCCTGCACTGTAAATACGCAGACACGGCTACACCACGTGACCATATAGGCAGCATCTGCAGCCAGACCTAGAGACCATTTTCTCAAATAGTGTTTTTCAGACTCAGCAGGCCTTAAAACGACCTTAACGCCTTAAAGATCTGAATAGAACTTTCAGGTAACCAAACTGAGTTATTAGATTTTTTTTTTTTTTTTGAAACTGGATGTTACAATACCCTCACTGCAGCCACAAACGGGCCTATTGTAAGGGCGTCCATGATCCTCGGATCATGGCCAACCTGCTCCACCTCCAGGCCCCACGGCACTGGTCTCACTTGGTGTGACATCACCTATGCGCCCCCACCACCCCCGCACAAATATCCGCAAGTTCTGCATTTGCCACCTCTTCGGGCTGAAGAAAGGGCCTCGCAAACACAGATTGGTGCGATGCCTCGAGTCCATCGTCTTTAGCCCTACCTCGCAGAACCTGCATATCTGTACCTCGCACTTGCCAATATTTGCAAGGTGGTACCTCAGTGGACAGTGACCTGTGAACAAGCCACATATGATCCTCACATCCTTCCTCCCCAGTGCAAGCACCTCCTTGGACCTCTCTCTGGAGAGCCGGATGAAGAGTTTTGACTGTCCAAGGCCAGGCAGCCCCTGCCAATGAGCAGCCCTGCACCTGTCCTCCCATTTGCCAACCTCTCTACGTAGGTGGCGCCTGGTAGTCCCAACAAAGGACTCAGGGCCAATAGGGATCTGCTCTGATCCCTTCTTAGCCAACCTATCAGCCTGTTTGTTTCCCTCTATACCCTGATGCCCTGGCAACAAACACAGTGTTACACTGTTGTCCTCTGCCAGGGCCTTCAGTCCAGTCAGACACTCCCACACCTGCTGTGATGTGAGACAGTAAGAGGCTAAGGCCTTGAGAGTGGCCTGACTGTCTACCATTATGTAGATTTTCTGCCGCTTCAGTCCCCTCTGTAGCAGCCACTGCACACAGACTGTCACCGCAGCCACCTCTGCCTGGAACACCGCGGCCAGTGACCCCAATGGGATCGCTGCTCTGATCCTCGGCCCCAAGATGCCTGCCCCTGCAAGGCCACCCTGCACCGAGCCATCAGTGTAGTATACCAGAGCCCCAGCTTCGAAAGCGGGAGCTCCCCTTCCCACCTGGATCGCTCATGAATGAGTATCCGAAAGGGTAGCATGAAGTTGAACCTCGCGGGCATTGAGTCTACCACACGCAGTTCAGCAGGAACTCCTCCTCCCCCGCATGATCAGACCCAACTCCAACATACGCACTGCCTGGAGGAACGCCATCATTTAACATGTATGTGGAGTGGAGCTAAATCTAGCAAGACCTCCAGTGCAGCCATAGGGCATGTTGTCACACGCCCTACGCTGCAGTTTATTTAGCTGCAACTGCACTGTTTTGTTTTCCACCCTAGTCCACCAAACCAGGGCTCCATAGGTGACTGCAGGCCTAACAACTGCAGTGTACAGCCACCGGATCATCCCGGGCCTCAGCCCCCATGTCTTCCCCACCATTCTTTGAGCTGCCCAAATCACCACCGACGCCCGCTGTAAGGCTTTTTTCACGTGTGTGGCCCAAGAGAGCTTTCTATCAAGAAAAACTCCCAAGTACTTGATCTCATGCTGGATCTTCACCACCTTGCCACCCAGCCTGAGTTCCCGCAGCGCAAGTTATTAGATTTAGCCAACTTATTACTTCACTGGAGAGGCCCAAGGAAAGAATGTCTAGTGCGATACAGCACACTACTGAGCCGTCACAGTTTATAGTTCGCACATTGTCATAGTTCACAGTTCCTTCCTGCTACTCGACTGCCACACAAAGTTTACATTTTAAAAGTCTCAAAATAAATATAAAATACCTTCATTAATTCATTTTCAAGATTAGCGACGTCTTCCTTCCTCAAACGGGCTTCCAGGAATGATACAGGCGTCTTTTCATGTTTGGCAGTTACGTCAGTTCCTTTGTTGGGAACTCCGAGGACTTCGCCGGGGAGTTTAGCAAACGTGGAGTCTGTCAAAACGATCATTTCTATTTAGAATACAGTTTAAATAAGCAAAAATAAAATTAAACCATCAACGAGCACAGTCAAACGTAGTTATCATTGCATAAAGTACAAGTACGCAACCAAAATACGGTTATGGGCGATTTCCTGGGGAGGGGGGGCCTCTAACGTTTTTTATTAAACTTTCAACTTACCTTCTATTCAATACCTAACTTTTCTTCTGCATACATATCTCCACGAAAATACGACGAACCGAGATGTGGGCTTAAAAAGCAAAAAATCGGTTTTTTACGCTTTTTGGCGAATCAGCGACAACGATTTACACTAAACTCGCAGGATGTTTTCGAATAATTACTATCAATATATTGTTATCAATAAATGTTCGACGGACAGCCCAATGAACAGAGCAAAAAATGTGTCGCAAATAATGTTTTTTTGAACATTTTCGTAATTTCCCGAGTAACTGCGCCACTGGATTTCATCAACCTTATGCAGCGTCTTAAAGCAATCTACACACATTTTCTTTCCCACAACTATTTATGTATCTATTTGTTGAACGAAGATATAAGCCATGATAGCTCGGAAAACGAGATTTGTCGAATATTGATTTATCGGTTTTCCAATCTTCTCAAAAACGGCTGTAACAATTTCGATCAAACCTACCGTGCACTCTCATCTAACTAGCACCTACATTTTGTGGTCCATAAATGTCAACGTGAAAATGCGTCGAAGGAAGTATAGCGCCCGTATATGTAGCAGATCGTAGAATTTTTTGAAAAGGATAACTTTTCCTCAGTTATCGAGTTAAAACGCCATCTGCCAACTCAGTATCGCGCTATTACGCCCAGGTTTGGGGCTTCCAGCAGTACGCCTAGGGGAAACAAGTCCTAAAGTACTCCTAGGAATAACCCAGATCACTTCACTGCTCTGGACAGAAGACTTTGTTTCACTTACATTATTGCCATTCATTGTTTTAATAACTACAGTTGGCTTTAGATCGAGGCTAAATTCGAATCGATTCAGCCGTTCTCATTCACACACCTACAAGCTTATTTTGCCAAATGTATAAGAATGTAATAAGATCGAAAGCAGAGTTAAGTACGCTGGCGACGTAAATAATCGGTAATAACTACTGCGAATTCTTTTATGCAAACGTTAAACTCCTGTTGCACACAACTCAGTAAAACCCTTTACCTTTCATTTCTTGAGTGACGTAGATTTGTAGAAGCCTGCCCGACGTTTTCACAACACAGAGCTGTGATAGTTTATCGTAACAATGCAACTAATAACATGAGTTTGATAGCTGATTAGGCAGGCATGTTTACAGTTGCTTTAGAACTGACACTCGCTCAGATTATAACCTCGCGTTACCTCCCCCGTTATATCATCTGTCACCGCTCGCACGTATTACTTTTTCGTGGAAGACAGGAAGTATCACGATTTTATCCTGGTTAACTCTATTCAAACTGTGATGCGCTACAGAAGCTTCTTATTTTGTTGCTTTCTAAATAAGCCGAGTGTACAAACGAAGGCTCATAATACACGACGGTATCAGTTCTGGACAGGCAGGAATCTTCGTGAGAAGGCTCTAGATGGTCAGTCTGATTTATTCAAGTGTGCTTCAATAATTTCTTCACTCATCAATATCGCAATGTTGTAGTTTTCTTCTTCCCAGTTCCGTCTACTACGTTTTCTACTGGTTTATATTTATTTTCGTTCCCGGTGTTGTGCTGTAATAATGAGTTTCAATCTAGATTTGTTTCTTTTCTACAAGACCATTTACTTCTGTGTATTGGCTACTGTCTCATCGTCTGAGGTAACTCATCGCTGACTACACTGGTACACAACAAAATATTTTTTGAATGTTATCTTTACTTTATGAGTGAAATATTACTAATTTTGGGTTGAGAAAAACGAATATGGCAATGAATATGATGTGTGATATTAACCAATCTAGGCAAAACTATACGTTTTGAAGTATCAGCTAACAATTGTGAAAGGTCATTTAGATTTTAAAAAACTTCATTTACAGTCTTCTAAAAGTTTCAAATTGATGTTTGAATACCTGGCAGGTTGGATTTCAAGAACATTATGTGGTTGCTGCGTGATTTCGCTGTCTTTTGACTTGTCTCTTGTGAGTTCTGGAGCACCCTTATACACAGTCCAACAGTAATGCGCAAGCATTGCTTCATTCCAACGACCCTGATATCGTCTCTCCATTTGAGAAATATCCTGATGGAATCGTTCTCCATGTTCATCACTCACAGCTCCACAACTAGGAGGGAAAAAGTCTAGATGGGAGTGAAGAAAATAGATTTTAAGTGACATGTTGCATCCAAGCTGACGGTATTTTTGTAGATGTTTTGTCACCAACTGAACATAGTTTTCTTCTCTTTTGTTCCCCAAAAAACTATGAATAACTGCTTTGAAAGAATCCCAAGCTTCCTTTTCTTTCCCCTCCAAAACCTGGTCAAACGTAGGATTCTTTACTAATAGTCGAATTTGTGGCCCAACAAATACTCCTTCCTTAACTTTTGCGTCACTTAATGTAGAAAATTTTTCTCTTAGATATCTTAATGCCTCTCCCTCTTTGTTCATGCCTTTGACAAAGTTTTTCATCAAACCAAGTTTTATATGTAGTAGGGGAAGAAAAACTTCTTTCAGATCAACAAGAGGATTTGCAACAACATTTTTTTCGTTGGTATTAAGATTTCTTGCAGGCCAGTCTGCTTGAATGTAGTGTGACTTCCTATCCCTACTGTCCCACATAAAAAGCAGCAGTACTTTGTGTACCCTAGTTGCATTCCCAAGAGTATAGCGATGACTTTTAGATCACCACAGATCTTCCACTTGTGTTCAGCGTAAACGATTGATTCGAGGAGGGCTTTCATGTTTTCATAAGTCCCTTTCATATGAACTGTATGGCCAACAGGAATAGAAGGAAGATGGTTACCGTTGTGCAGTAATACAGCTTTCAAACTAAGCTTGGATGAGTCTATGACAAGCCTCCATTCAGTAGGATCATGGTTCAAATTCAAACATTTCATCAAGACATTAACATTGCAACAAACAACAAGATTATTGTTCTTCTTCACAAAAAAAGGAATCAGATCCTTCTGACGTTGTCTGTAATGTGACACCCTGACATCAAGTTGTAGAAGGTTCCATTGCTGGAGTTCTGGCTTATCCTTTGACAAATCAAGGTCTCGAATGAGATTCAATTCCGCTTGACTCAGTCTGTGCAGTTTATCATCTGTTTCCTCAAAATCAGGATCATGGGATGTGCAAGGTTCACTAAGTTCTTCTTCACTACTATCTTCATTTTCTTCTTCAATTTCATAACTGTGGGGTGGAATAGGTACTGGTAAACTATTCCAATGAAGAATAGGTCGAATAGCAGAAGGTATATTTGGGTATTGAATCGTTCCTTTTTTCTTCATTGACAATCCAGAATTAACAGGTGGAGTCAAGCAGAAGTAGCAGTCATTTATATGGTATGTAGGCTCCTGCAAAACCATAGGTACAGCAAAGCCATGGATCGTTTTTACTTTCCGCTACCCGAAGGGAAGGAAAGTATAGTAATTGGCCCAAAAAAAAATTTGGGTTTTCTTCAGATCTTTACGTTTCAGACCCTACAGAGTCTAAAAAACCTAATTTCGGCGCGTGGTCCGTGTGTGTGTGTGTGTGTGTGTGTGTGTGTGTACATCCAACGAGGCTTAACTGTGGCTGGGCGTCACAGTGTACTCTGTCGCCACACTGTGCTCACCCAGCAGTTGGGGGTCCAGAATTCCACTGCCGTACTCCCTGCGTGTTCGTATAAGCCGGACTAAAAGGGACAGGTCTGTTTCTTTATGTGATGACTGTACCTAAACCCTCGACGAGGGTTATATCAGTCATAGAAGTTGCGGTTTCGCTAATATGCAAGAGGCCGGCCCCTGCAGCATCCACCGAACTCAGACCTGTGGAGGTACGGCAGGTATTTGGTCGTTAGCCAGTCTCACCGTAGAGAGCTGTTGCCCGTGTGTTACAGCGCGGAGGTGACCACCTGAGGAATCCCGTACCATCTGGGAGTAGTTCTTAATCTGGTTCCCTACCTGATCTTACTGTTTACTTGGGTGGCAAGTTTCAAAAGGACTGATCAACTATAACCATGTTTCTTAGCCATTACCTTCTTTGCGAACTTTGCAAAATGGTTATAGGCTTCCTTTGTAGCAGTCAAGGCTGCTAAGTTCGTTTGCCCTCCCAACAACCGTCGCTCACTGTTGTAGAAACTACAGTGCATGGTTCTTGGTTGTGGTGCAGCACATGGTTTCTTGTTTCCTCCGCACTGGAGGCACAAGACGTGCATAATGGAGAGTCTTTCAGAGAAAAGAAGTGGAGCCGCGCATTGAAGTAACCATGTCCCGTGAGGAACTGGCTCGTCCAGTGGTCTGGCTCAACCCATTTTCTAGAAAGACGTTCACGGATGTTGGGGAAGAACTCATACGTATCACGTCCCTTTGACGAGGATTCCCATCTCGCTTGCCATTTCTCTAGAGCCCATTCATCAATGGCGGCAAGTTTCTGTTCTGTGGTGAGATCCGCACGGAGTTCAGCCCAAAGCGGGGGAAGCTCCCGTTTCACTCTCCACTTGTCAATCATGCACTCAACAGCCAAATCGACTGGTAACTGACCAGTGATCACCTGGAGTGCTTCCGTTGATACAGTCTTGTAGGCCTTGGTGATCCACAGGAGCGCAGCTCTCTGGGATTGGGCCAATACTCTCTTTTGATTGACTGTTAGTTTGCTACCCCAGACAACGGGGCAGTAGCCAATCACACCTAGATAGATGGCCTTATACATGAGGATGGTGTCGTGGTAACACACACCCCAAGTGGCCTTACTAATGGCAAGCAGTGAGGCAAACCTTGCAATGGTAGTGCCTTTAAGGGACTGGAGGTGTTGGTTGAAACCCCACCTCTCACCTATATTCACTCCTAAATACTTGACGTGCTTTTCAAGAAGGAGCCTGTGGCCGCCAAAGCGTATTGTGGGTGGATTATTCACTTTCCCCTTCAAGAGGATTAGCTGGGTTTTTTCCTCAGCCACCTGCATCTTGACGTGCTCGCACCATTGGTTGACAGTGCGGAGTACGTGGTGGGTTTTTTCTTCAATTTGGCGGACTGACTCTGCAAAGATCAGCACAGTCAAGTCATCCACATAGGCGTACGGCTCGCAGTCAGTCTCCATGAGTTTCCTGAGAAGACCTTCGAAGAAGGCATTCCAGAGTGCTGGTCCTAGGACCGAGCCCTGTGGGCACCCCTTCTCAATCTTTCTCCGGACGGAGACATGCCTACTTTCGATCGTAGCAGTTCTGTCTGTCAGGTAACTTCTGACGAGCGAGTACAGGTTGCGGGGGGTTCCCCTACCTTTGAGCTCATTAAGGAGCGCTGGCCACCAAAGGTTGTCAAACGCTCCTCTGATGTCAATCAGAACTGCTACGACGTACTTAGCCGGTGCCAGCAGGGAAACACGCCGAATCTCGACAGTGACATCCTGCGTGGACCTTCCTTTGGTACACCCGTATTGCCTGCCTGTGAGGTTGTGGCCAAAGACTCCTTCGAGGGACTGCAACATCAAGATTTCTAGTGTTTTGCCTAATATGGAAAGAAGGCTGAGTGGTCTCCATGATCGCGGGTCCGACTGATTGCGGTCGCCTCCCTTTTGAAGAGTGACAACACGCGCAGACTTCCACTGAGTGGGGAACTGTCCGACCTGCAGACAGTCATTATATAAATTAAGGAGGCCGCTGGAGATCGTCCGCTCAGCCTTCCTTAACATATTGCTTTCTATTTTATCTGGCCCAGGAGATTTGTTGGGCTTTAAGGTCGCAAGGGCCCTGCCGAGGTCGCCTGTTGTCCACAATGGGATGTCGGGCTCGTTCGGAGGGTCCATGATCAGCTCCCTTGCTGCCCTCTGGGCTTCAGTGTCTCGAGCTACTTGGTCATCTGGGAACGCCTTCTCAAGGAGGGTTTCCAGTGAACGTTCGATGCTGCAGGCCCAGCCTGACTCATTTTGTATCGCAGCTAAGACCTGCTCTACATTTGCTTTTCCTATGGAGGACTTGTAGTGTCTGCCCCAGGGGTTCTCAGAGCTCTCCACTTCCACAAAATTTCGCCAGCCTTGCCGTTTGGCTCGTTTGATGGCGCGGTGGAAGGCCTTCTTCTCTTGGATGAAGGCAGTTCGGAGTGTTGCTCTGGCATCAGGGTCATGAGTGTTTTGGTACATCCTTCTGGCTCTATTTGCACTTTGCTTGAGGGGATTAAGTTCCTCAGTCCACCATGGGACTTTGATCGCCCTGTGCTTCTGTTGGCCAAGTACAGAGAGCCCAGCAGAGTGCAGTACTGAGGTAAACGTGTCCACTTTGCTGTCCACCTCTTCAGGTGTGGATGCTTGCACTATTAGGTCGGTGTCTGCGGCACGCAGTTCACCTTCCAGTACCGTACAGAATTGAGGCCAGTCAGCATTTTTTGTGCGGAATCGCTTTTCACGCGTGTCTTTGCAGAGGATGTTGTCATCCGTAATGGCAAAGTCAATAACCATGTGATCGCTCTGCGTTGCACCTGGTACGACTCGCCAACCCTGCAATTTGAGTAGCATGGTGTGAGACACAGCTGTGACGTCTATACACGACCTTCCTCCCGGACCATCATAGGTCGCCTCAGTCATGGGGTCGTTGGCAACAACCAAGTTGTACCTGGTGAGCAGCTCTATATACGCCTCGCCCGCCCCATCCAAGGTTGGGGATCCCCACAATGGTGATCTGGCGTTTGCATCAGCACAGACTACGCAGGGTCGTCCTGATAGGCCTGCTAGAGCCCGCTCGAGTGGTTCAAGGCTGTTGGCAACTGGTGCGCCAAATTGCCTGTAAAATGATATTACAACCAGCTCAAAGCCACCGGCTCGGATGAGCACAGCGGCCAAGTGCTGGCTGTTCAGGTGGGTGAGTGCGAGCATGTCAATGGACGGGTCGATGCAGGCTACTGCTGCCTTGGCTCCCGTTCTTGCTCCAGCCACCACTCGTGCCTGCAATCCCAGACCAAGAGTTTTGGATCCTATGTATAGTTCCTGTATGGCGAGAACACTGCAGCTCCGTTTTCCACCTACTGACGACATCTGGGGCGACAGGTGAGATGACGACAACGTAACATATTAGATTATCATCGTAGAAGAAGTGGCCAGCAACCCCAACGGGATCGCTGCTCTAATCTTTGCCAATTACCTTTCTTTACAAATCGAAACATATCGAAGTCGAAACATATTTAGAATCTGTAGGTCAATATCTACAAGACGCAATTTCAGAATTTCCAAAATTGTGCTCGGTTACCGAGTAGTGTCGATGTAAAGGTTTTTTGCTTCCCCTGCGGTAACGGATGGAGCGAAACTGGATTTCGAAACATATTTAGAGTCGGTAGGTCAATATCTACGAGACGATATTTGAAAATTTCCAAAATTGTGCTCGGTTACTGAGTAGTGTCCATGTAAAGGTTTTTTGCTTGCCCTGCGGTAACGGATGGAGCGACATACATTGCTGTACAGCTCAGTTATTGTTATTTTTAAAAACTAGTCTTGGAGCAAGGTGTGTCTCAAGATGTTTATTTCTATTTTTATGAGCATTGAGCGCTCCTCCCTCACGTAAAACGTACGCAGGTACTTTTCCATCATGCATTTCCATTGGGATTTGTAGATATTTTCCTCCGTTTACATCATCGTCAGTATGTGTGTCCCTTTTAGTCCGGCTTATATGAACACGCAGGGAGTACGGCAGTGGAATTCTGGACCCCCAACTGCTGGGTGAGCACAGTGTGGCGACAGAGTACACTGTGACGCCCAGCCACAGTTAAGCCTCGTTGGATGTAATCCTGCGGGGACCTCGTAGAGGTGAGGTTGTCTTTCAAGCTGGGCCCACCCAGCTGTCCCTTTTAGTCGGCTCATACGACACGCAGGAAATACGTCAGCGGTATTCTAGACCCCCGACTGCAGGGTGAGGACTAAAAGGGACACAATTTACACTTCATTCACATACATGACACACTGGGAACCCCCTACCTTGAGCTGGGATCGCAGAACACACCCCCCGCAGGAAGGGGGACAGAATTCTCCTGCCGTATCCTCTGCGTGGCCGTTAAATCCGGCCTTAAAGGGGCTTAAAGCTCACGACACTGACATACACAACATATTCCAGATACAAAATACACTGCAACGGCTTGCGTGGCAGAACACATTGACCTAAAACACTCATAATGAGCAAAAGACAGTCCTGGAAGTAGCTCACTAACACCTTTGAGCGATCCCCTATATAGGTGCGGCCTTCGGAATGAGGAGGGGGAAAAACCAGGTTTGAGCGTTCCTGGGGCGGCTGATAGCGTGTGTCCCGCTCACCACATCACTAGTGGCCGAGGGCTGACCCTGAGCAGCAGCCGAAAAATCCCTCATGCGTCTTAGTCCCGGTGGGTGGCTGGACTGGCAGCTGCGGCGCATGTGGGGGCCTCCCTTTGACCCTCAACGGACCAGCGAAAGGGGCTAGAATCAATATGCCTGAGGGGGAGCTTCCAGGACACTGCCTCGAGCACCTCTCGCTCATACCACTAACACACACAACAAATGAACTCACAAGGATACACTACACCAGCCTGCTTCTTTAATCACCCCCCCCCCCCACAAATTAGTAAAAAACATGACAAAGTCAACTAAAACTTCAGCAGGTAATAAAAACGCCACCTGCGCCTCTTCCTCGGGCTCGCCAAGCTCGACCCCACCCTCTTCGGACGATGAACAACCTACTCGTCGTCCAAACAAACAAGGGCGACAAGAACCGGGCAAACCGCGTTCATCTCCCCCTTCTCCCCCTAGTAGCCCGGGCAACCCGGCTACTACAAGCACTCGACACCCCGTGGACCCTAATCTGTCGGACATGGAGCAGATTTGTGCGTATGTCCAAATCATCCACGGCCAGCTGGCACGGATGAGGGTCAACGCGACCGGACCTATGCGGGACCTCGTCACTAGTTGGCTCTTCGAAATTTCGAAGCTGGCTATAAAAGCTAATGGCCCCCCAACGATATCGCCCCCTGCCACTCCCCCCCTGCGGGAAACTGTGGCGGCTGTCGTGAGGAAAGAGCTGCGTAGGGCAATTGCCCAGCAGCCAGTGCCACCAGCCCCCCAAACTCAAGGAGCTTTAACGAGCCAGGGTAGTACCCCAGGCCGCTCATATGCGGCAGTAGCCGCTACTGCGCCCTCCTCACTCTCTCATGGAGCTGAGGCTGAATGGCAGTCTGCCAGGGCCAGGAAGCGCAGGGGGAAGCAGAAAAAGGCCCCAACTAAGCAGGACGTGCAGGCCGAGGGCAGCGCCCCGCCTATGCCTCCGCCCAAAAACAAGGGCAATAATAAAAATAAAAACAAAAATAAAAAGCCTCCACCGCCTACCAAACTACCCCCTAAAAACCCACGACAAAACGTGGTAGTGGTCAGGCACACATGTGAAGAAGGAGAGGCTGGTCCCTCCAACCCTGATGCAATGGAGGCACTGATGCGAGGCGTCCCTGCTACGGACCTCCAAGCTCTAAGCGTCCGAGTGCTAGACATCCGCACCGCAGTAGGAGGTGGTGCCGTCATTGTGACGGAAACGCCAGAAATGGCCAAGGCGCTCACGAGCCATATCACCACAAAAAAGGAGTTGAAGCTACAAGCATCAGCCCCCC
The DNA here is from genome assembly GCA_020466155.1 of Pachypeltis micranthus. NCBI lineage: Eukaryota > Metazoa > Arthropoda > Insecta > Hemiptera > Miridae > Pachypeltis > Pachypeltis micranthus. The sequence goes on from CM035769.1 coordinate 52,174,465, forward strand.
CTGGGTCGCTTCCAACGCCTGCTGCTGTGCGACGTGCGGACTGACCTACAAAAAGAGGACTTGGCCCATCAAGTTGTTGAACACAACCCTGCGTTAGGCTTGCAGCTACAGGACGTCAGGCCCCTTTTCACGAAAAAGCGTGGCAGACAAAAGGATTGGGTGATCGAGGTATCACCTAGCCTGTACAAAAAACTAGAGGGGCAAGGCACCTCAACGGATGGAGCGAAACTGGATTTCGAAACATATTTAGAATCGGTAGGTCAATATCTACAAGACACGATTTGAACATTTACAAAATTGTGCTCGGTTACCGAGTAGTGTCGATGTAAACGTTTTTTGCTTCCCCTGTGGAAACGGATGGAGCGAAACTGGATTTCGAAACATATTCGGGATCGGTAGGTCAATATCTACAAGACGCAATTTAGAAATTTCCCAAATTGTGCTCGGTTACCGAGTAGTGTCGATGTAAAGGTTTTTTGCTTGCCCTGCGGTAACCGATGTAGCGAAACTGGATTTCGAAACATATTCAGAATCGGTAGGTCCATATCTGCAAGACGCAATTTCAGAATTTCCAAAATTGTGCTCGGTTACCAAGTGGTGTCGATGTAAAGGTTTTTTGCTTGCCCTGCGGTAACAGATGGAGCGAAACTTGATTTCGAAACATATTTAGAATCTGTGGGTCAATATCCACAAGACACAATTTGTAAATTTCCAAAATTGTGCTCGGTTACCGAGTAGTGTCCATGTAAAGGTTTTTTGCTTCCCCTGCGGTAACCGATGTAGCGAAACTGGATTTCGAAACATATTCAGAATCTGTACGTCAATATCTACAAGACGCAATTTGAAAATTTCCAAAATCGTGCTCGGTTACCGAGTGGTGTCCATGGAAAGGTTTTTTGCTTGCCCAGCGATAACGGATGTAGCGAAACTGGATTTCGAAACATATTCAGAATCGGTAGGTCAATATCAACAAGATGCATTTTGGAAATTTCCAAAATTGTGCTCGGTTACCGAGTAGTGTCCATGTAAAGGTTTTTTGCTTGCCCTGCGGTAACGAATGTAGCGAAACTGGATTTCGAAACATATTCAGAATCTGTACGTCAATATCTACAAGACGCAATTTGAAAATTTCCAAAATTGTGCTCGGTTACCGAGTAGTGTCGATGTAAAGGTTTTTTGCTTCCCCTGCGGTAACGGATGTAGCGAAACTGGATTTCGAAACATATTCAGAATCTGTACGTCAATATCTACAAGACGCAATTTGAAAATTTCCAAAATTGTGCTCGGTTACCGAGTAGTGTCGATGTAAAGGTTTTTTGCTTGCCCTGCGGTAACGAATGTAGCGAAACTGGATTTCGAAACATATTCAGAATCTGTACGTCAATATCTACAAGACGCAATTTGGAAATTTCCAAAATTGTGCTCGGTTACCGAGTAGTGTCCATGTAAAGGTTGTTTGCTTCCCCTGCGGTAACGGATGTAGCGAAACTGGATTTCGAAACATATTCAGAATCGGTAGGTCAATATCTACAAGACGCAATTTGGAAATTTCCAAAATTGTGCTCGGTTACCGAGTAGTGTCGATGTAAAGGTTTTTTGCTTGCCCTGCGGTAACGGATGTAGCGAAACTGGATTTCGAAACATATTCAGAATCTGTACGTCAATATCTACAAGACGCAATTTGAAAATTTCCAAAATCGTGCTCGGTTACCGAGTAGTGTCCATGTAAAAGTTTTTTTCTTGCCCTGCGGTAACGGATGGAGTGGAACTGGATTTCGAAACATATTCAGAATTGGTAGGTCAATATGTACAAGACACAATTTGAAAATTTCCAAAATTGTGCTCGGTTACCGAGTAGTGTCGATGTAAAGGTTTTTTGCTTCCCCTGCGGTAACGGATGTAGCGAAACTGGATTTCGAAACATATTCAGAATCTGTACGTCAATATCTACAAGACGCAATTTGAAAATTTCCGAAATTGTGCTCGGTTACCGAGTAGTGTCGATGTAAAGGTTTTTCGCTTCCCCTGCGGTAACGGATGTAGCGAAACTGGATTTCGAAACATATTCAGAATCTGTACGTCAATATCTACAAGACGCAATTTGAAAATTACCGAAATTGTGCTCGGTTACCGAGTAGTGTCGATGTAAAGGTTTTTTGCTTGCCCTGCGGAAACGGATGTAGCGAAACTGGATTTCGAAACATATTAAGAATCGGTAGGTCAATATCTACAAGACGCAATTTGGAAATTTCCAAAATTGTGCTCGGTTACCGAGTAGTGTCCATGTAAAAGTTTTTTTCTTGCCCTGCGGTAACGGATGGAGTGAAACTGGATTTCGAAACATATTCAGAATCTGTACGTCAATATCTACAAGACGCAATTTGAAAATTTCCAAAATTGTGCTCGGTTACCGAGTAGTGTCGATGTAGAGGTTTTTTGCTTGCCCTGCGGTAACGAATGTAGCGAAACTGGATTTCGAAACATATTCAGAATCTGTACGTCAATATCTACAAGACGCAATTTGAAAATTTCCGAAATTGTGCTCGGTTACCGAGTAGTGTCGATGTAAAGGTTTTTGCTTCCCCTGCAGAAACGAATAGAGCGAAACTGGAATTCGTAACCTATTTACAATCGGTAGGTCAATATCTACGAGACGCAATTTGGAAATTTCCAAAATTGTGCTCGGTTACCGAGTAGTGTCGATGTAAAGGTTTTTTGCTTCCCCTGCGGTAACGGATGTAGCGAAACTGGATTTCGAAACATATTCAGAATCTGTACGTCAATATCTACAAGACGCAATTTGAAAATTTCCGAAATTGTGCTCGGTTACCGAGTAGTGTCGATGTAAAGGTTTTTTGCTTGCCCTGCGGTAACGAATGTAGCGAAACTGGATTTCGAAACATATTCAGAATCTGTACGTCAATATCTACAAGACGCAATTTGAAAATTTCCGAAATTGTGCTCGGTTACCGAGTAGTGTCGATGTAAAGGTTTTTTGCTTGCCCTGCGGAAACGGATGTAGCGAAACTGGATTTCGAAACATATTCAGAATCGGTAGGTCAATATCAACAAGATGCATTTTGGAAATTTCCAAAATTGTGCTCGGTTACCGAGTAGTGTCCATGTAAAAATTTTTTTTCTTACCCTGCGGTAACGGATGGAGTGAAACTGGATTTCGAAACATATTCAGAATCTGTACGTCAATATCTACAAGACGCAATTTGAAAATTTCCCAAATCGTGCTCGGTTACTGAGTAGTGTCCATGCAAAGGTTTTTTGCTTGCCCTGCGGTAACGGATGTAGCGAAACTGGATTTCGAAACATATTCAGAATCTGTTCGTCAATATCTACAAGACGCAATTTGAAAATTTCCAAAATTGTGCTCGGTTACCGAGTAGTGTCGATGTAAAGGTTTTTTGCTTCCCCTGCGGAAACGGATGTAGCCAAACTGGATTTCGAAACATATTCAGAATCTGTACGTCAATATCTACAAGACGCAATTTGAAAATTTCCGAAATTGTGCTCGGTTACCGAGTAGTGTCGATGTAAAGGTTTTTTGCTTCCCCTGCGGAAACGGATGTAGCGAAACTGGATTTCGAAACATATTCAGAATCGGTAGGTCAATATCTACAAGACGCAATTTGGAAATTTCCAAAATTGTGCTCGGTTACCGAGTAGTGTCGATGTAAAGGTTTTTTGCTTGCCCTGCGGTAACGGATGTAGCGAAACTGGATTTCGAAACATATTCAGAATCTGTACGTCAATATCTACAAGACGCAATTTGAAAATTTCCAAAATTGTGCTCGGTTACCGAGTAGTGTCGATGTAAAGGTTTTTTGCTTGCCCTGCGGTAACGAATGTAGCGAAACTGGATTTCGAAACATATTCAGAATCTGTACGTCAATATCTACAAGACGCAATTTGAAAATTTCCCAAATCGTGCTCGGTTACCGAATAGTGTCCATGCAAAGGTTTTTTGCTTGCCCAGCGATAACGGATGTGGCGAAACTGAATTTCGAAACATATTCAGAATTGGTAGGTCAATATCTACAAGACACAATTTGGAAATTTCCAAAATTGTGCTCGGTTACCGAGTAGTGTCGATGTAAAGGTTTTTTGCTTCCCCTGCGGTAACAGATGTAGCGAAACTGGATTTCGAAACATATTCAGAATCTGTACGTCAATATCTACAAGACGCAATTTGAAAATTTCCAAAATTGTGCTCGGTTACCGAGTAGTGTCCATGTAAAGGTTTTTTAATTGCCCTGCAGTAACGGATGGAGCAAAACTAGATTTCGAAACATATTCGGAATCGGTAGGTCAATATCTACAAGACGCAATTTGGAAATTTCCAAAATTGTGATCGGTTACCGAGTAGTGTCGATGTAAAGGTTTTTTGCTTGCCCTGCGGTAACGGATGTAGCGAAACTGGATTTCGAAACATATTCAGAATCTGTACGTCAATATCTACAAGACGCAATTTGAAAATTTCCGAAATTGTGCTCGGTTACCGAGTAGTGTCGATGTAAAGGTTTTTGCTTCCCCTGCAGAAACGAATAGAGCGAAACTGGAATTCGTAACCTATTTACAATCGGTAGGTCAATATCTACGAGACGCAATTTGGAAATTTCCAAAATTGTGCTCGGTTACCGAGTAGTGTCGATGTAAAGGTTTTTTTCTTCCCCTGCGGTAACGGATGTAGCGAAACTGGATTTCGAAACATATTCAGAATCGGTAGGTCAATATCTACAAGACGCAATTTGGAAATTTCCAAAATTGTGCTCGGTTACCGAGTAGTGTCGATGTAAAGGTTTTTTGCTTCCCCTGCGGTAACGGATGTAGCGAAACTGGATTTCGAAACATATTCAGAATCTGTACGTCAATATCTACAAGACGCAATTTGAAAATTTCCGAAATTGTGCTCGGTTACCGAGTAGTGTCGATGTAAAGGTTTTTTTGCTTACCCTGCGGTAACAGATGGAGCGAAACTGGATTTCGAAACATATTTACAATCGGTACGTCAATATCTACGAGTCGCAATTTGGAAATTTCCAAAATTGTGCTCGGTTACCGAGTAGTGTCGATGTAAAGGTTTTTTTGCTTACCCTGCGGTAACAGATGGAGCGAAACTGGATTTCGAAACATATTCAGAATCTGTACGTCAATATCTACAAGACGCAATTTGAAAACTCCCAAAATTGTGCTCGGTTACCGAGTGGTGTCCATGTAAAGGTTTTTTTCTTCCCCTGCGGTAACGGATGTAGCGAAACTGGATTTCGAAACATATTCAGAATCTGTACGTCAATATCTACAAGACGCAATTTGAAAATTTCCAAAATTGTGCTCGGTTACCGAGTAGTGTCGATGTAAAGGTTTTTTGCTTCCCCTGCGGTAACGGATGTAGCGAAACTGGATTTCGAAACATATTCAGAATCTGTACGTCAATATCTACAAGACGCAATTTGAAAATTTCCAAAATTGTGCTCGGTTACCGAGTAGTGTCGATGTAAAGGTTTTTTGCTTGCCCTGCGGTAACGAATGTAGCGAAACTGGATTTCGAAACATATTCAGAATCTGTACGTCAATATCTACAAGACGCAATTTGAAAATTTCCAAAATTGTGCTCGGTTACCGAGTAGTGTCGATGTAAAGGTTTTTTGCTTGCCCTGCGGTAACGGATGTAGCGAAACTGGATTTCGAAACATACTCACAATCGGTAGGTGAATATCTACAAGACGCAATTTGGAAATTTCCAAAATTGTGCTCGGTTACCGAGTAGTGTCGATGTAAAGGTTTTTTGGCTTACCCTGCGGTAACAGATGGAGCGAAACTGGATTTCGAAACATATTCAGAATCTGTACGTCAATATCTACAAGACGCAATTTGAAAATTTCCGAAATTGTGCTCGGTTACCGAGTAGTGTCGATGTAAAGGTTTTTGCTTCCCCTGCAGAAACGAATAGAGCGAAACTGGAATTCGGAACCTATTTACAATCGGTAGGTCAATATCTACAAGACGCAATTTGGAAATTTCCAAAATTGTGCTCGGTTACCGAGTCGTGTCGATGTAAAGGTTTATTGCTTGCCCTGCGGTAACGGATGTAGCGAAACTGGATTTCGAAACATATTCAGAATCTGTACGTCAATATCTACAAGACGCAATTTGAAAATTTCCGAAATTGTGCTCGGTTACCGAGTAGTGTCGATGTAAAGGTTTTTCGCTTCCCCTGCGGTAACGGATGTAGCGAAACTGGATTTCGAAACATATTCAGAATCTGTACGTCAATATCTACAAGACGCAATTTGAAAATTTCCAAAATTGTGCTCGGTTACCGAGTAGTGTCGATGTAAAGGTTTTTTGCTTCCCCTGCGGAAACGGATGTAGCGAAACTGGATTTCGAAACATATTCAGAATCGGTAGGTCAATATCAACAAGATGCATTTTGGAAATTTCCAAAATTGTGCTCGGTTACCGAGTAGTGTCGATGTAAAGGTTTTTTTTTTCCCCTGCGGTAACGGATGTAGCGAAACTGGATTTCGAAACATATTCAGAATCTGTACGTCAATATCTACAAGACGCAATTTGAAAATTTCCGAAATTGTGCTCGGTTACCGAGTAGTGTCGATGTAAAGGTTTTTTGCTTGCCCTGCGGAAACGGATGTAGCGAAACTGGATTTCGAAACATATTCAGAATCGGTAGGTCAATATCTACAAGACGCAATTTGGAAATTTCCAAAATTGTGCTCGGTTACCGAGTAGTGTCCATGTAAAAGTTTTTTTCTTGCCCTGCGGTAACGGATGGAGTGAAACTGGATTTCGAAACATATTCAGAATTGGTAGGTCAATATCTACGAGACGCAATTTGGAAATTTCCAAAATTGTGCTCGGTTACCGAGTAGTGTCGATGTAAAGGTTTTTTGCTTCCCCTGCGGTAACGGATGTAGCGAAACTGGATTTCGAAACATATTCAGAATCTGTACGTCAATATCTACAAGACGCAATTTGAAAATTTCCAAAATTGTGCTCGGTTACCGAGTAGTGTCGATGTAAAGGTTTTTTGCTTCCCCTGCGGTAACGGATGTAGCGAAACTGGATTTCGAAACATATTCAGAATCGGTAGGTCAATATCTACAAGACGCAATTTGGAAATTTCCAAAATTGTGCTCGGTTACCGAGTAGTGTCCATGTAAAGGTTTTTTAATTGCCCTGCAGTAACGGATGGAGCAAAACTAGATTTCGAAACATATTCAGAATCTGTACGTCAATATCTACAAGACGCAATTTGAAAATTTCCCAAATCGTGCTCGGTTACCGAATAGTGTCCATGCAAAGGTTTTTTGCTTGCCCAGCGATAACGGATGTAGCGAAACTGGATTTCGAAACATATTCAGAATCTGTACGTCAATATCTACAAGACGCAATTTGAAAATTACCGAAATTGTGCTCGGTTACCGAGTAGTGTCGATGTAAAGGTTTTTTGCCCTCCCTGCGGTAACAGATGTAGCGAAACTGGATTTCGAAACATATTCAGAATCGGTAGGTCAATATCTACAAGACGCAATTTGGAAATTTCCAAAATTGTGCTCGGTTACCGAGTAGTGTCGATGTAAAGGTTTTTTGCTTGCCCTGCGGTAACGGATGGAGTGAAACTGGATTTCGAAACATATTCAGAATTGGTAGGTCAATATGTACAAGACACGATTTGAAAATTTCCAAAATTGTGCTCGGTTACCGAGTAGTGTCGATGTAAAGGTTTTTTTGCTTACCCTGCGGTAACGGATGGAGCGAAACTGGATTTCGAAACATATTCAGAATCTGTACGTCAATATCTACAAGACGCAATTTGAAAACTCCCAAAATTGTGCTCGGTTACCGAGTAGTGTCGATGTAAAGGTTTTTTGCTTCCCCTGCGGTAACGGATGTAGCGAAACTGGATTTCGAAACATATTCAGAATCGGTAGGTCAATATCTACAAGACGCAATTTGAAAATTTCCAAAATTGTGCTCGGTTACCGAGTAGTGTCGATGTAAAGGTTTTTTGCTTGCCCTGCGGTAACGGATGTAGCGAAACTGGATTTCGAAACATATTCAGAATCTGTACGTCAATATCTACAAGACGCAATTTGAAAATTTCCAAAATTGTGCTCGGTTACCGAGTAGTGTCGATGTAAAGGTTTTTTGCTTCCCCTGCGGAAACGGATGTAGCCAAACTGGATTTCGAAACATATTCAGAATCGGTAGGTCAATATCTACAAGACGCAATTTGGAAATTTCCAAAATTGTGCTCGGTTACCGAGTAGTGTCCATGCATAGGTTTTTTAATTGCCCTGCAGTAACGGATGGAGCAAAACTAGATTTCGAAACATATTCAGAATCTGTACGTCAATATCTACAAGACGCAATTTGAAAAATCCCAAAATTGTGCTCGGTTACCGAGTAGTGTCGATGTAAAGGTTTTTTGCTTGCCCTGCGGTAACGAATGTAGCGAAACTGGATTTCGAAACATATTCAGAATCTGTACGTCAATATCTACAAGACGCAATTTGAAAACTCCCAAAATTGTGCTCGGTTACCGAGTAGTGTCCATGTAAAGGTTTTCTAATTGCCCTGCAGTAACGGATGGAGCGAAACTGGATTTCGAAACATATTCAGAATCTGTACGTCAATATCTACAAGACGCAATTTGGAAATTTCCAAAATTGTGCTCGGTTACCGAGTAGTGTCGATGTAAAGGTTTTTTGCTTGCCCTGCGGTAACGGATGTAGCGAAACTGGATTTCGAAACATATTCAGAATCTGTACGTCAATATCTACAAGACGCAATTTGAAAATTTCCAAAATCGTGCTCGGTTACCGAGTAGTGTCCATGTAAAAGTTTTTTTCTTGCCCTGCGGTAACGGATGGAGTGAAACTGGATTTCGAAACATATTCAGAATTGGTAGGTCAATATGTACAAGACACGATTTGAAAATTTCCAAAATTGTGCTCGGTTACCGAGTAGTGTCGATGTAAAGGTTTTTTTCTTCCCCTGCGGTAACGGATGTAGCGAAACTGGATTTCGAAACATATTCAGAATCTGTACGTCAATATCTACAAGACGCAATTTGAAAATTACCGAAATTGTGCTCGGTTACCGAGTAGTGTCGATGTAAAGGTTTTTGCTTCCCCTGCAGAAACGAATAGAGCGAAACTGGAATTCGTAACCTATTTACAATCGGTAGGTCAATATCTACGAGACGCAATTTGGAAATTTCCAAAATTGTGCTCGGTTACCGAGTAGTGTCGATGTAAAGGTTTTTTGCTTGCCCTGCGGTAACGGATGTAGCGAAACTGGATTTCGAAACATATTCAGAATCTGTACGTCAATATCTACAAGACGCAATTTGAAAATTTCCAAAATTGTGCTCGGTTACCGAGTAGTGTCGATGTAAAGGTTTTTTGCTTCCCCTGCGGAAACGGATGTAGCCAAACTGGATTTCGAAACATATTCAGAATCGGTAGGTCAATATCTACAAGACGCAATTTGGAAATTTCCAAAATTGTGCTCGGTTATCGAGTAGTGTCCATGCAAAGGTTTTTTGCATGCCCAGCGATAACGGATGTAGCGAAACTGGATTTCGAAACATTCAGAATCGGTAGGTCAATATCTACAAGACGCAATTTGGAAATTTCCAAATATGTGCTCGGTTACCGAGTAGTGTCCATGTAAAAGTTTTTTTCTTGCCCTGCGGTAACGGATGGAGTGGAACTGGATTTCGAAACATATTCAGAATCTGTACGTCAATATCTACAAGACGCAATTTGAAAATTTCCGAAATTGTGCTCGGTTACCGAGTAGTGTCGATGTAAAAGTTTTTTTCTTGCCCTGCGGTAACGGATGGAGTGGAACTGGATTTCGAAACATATTCAGAATTGGTAGGTCAATATGTACAAGACGCAATTTGGAAATTTCCAAAATTGTGCTCGGTTACCGAGTAGTGTCGATGTAAAGGTTTTTCGCTTCCCCTGCAGTAACGGATGGAGCGAAACTGGATTTCGAAACATATTCAGAATCTGTACGTCAATATCTACAAGACGCAATTTGGAAATTTCCAAAATTGTGCTCGGTTACCGAGTAGTGTCGATGTAAAGGTTTTTTGCTTGCCCTGCGGTAACGGATGTAGCGAAACTGGATTTCGAAACATATTCAGAATCTGTACGTCAATATCTACAAGACGCAATTTGAAAATTTCCAAAATTGTGCTCGGTTACCGAGTAGTGTCGATGTAAAGGTTTTTTTGCTTACCCTGCGGTAACAGATGGAGCGAAACTGGATTTCGAAACATATTCAGAATCTGTACGTCAATATCTACAAGACGCAATTTGGAAATTTCCAAAATTGTGCTCGGTTACCGAGTAGTGTCCATGTAAAAGTTTTTTTCTTGCCCTGCGGTAACGAATGGAGTGAAACTGGATTTCAAAACATATTCAGAATTGGTAGGTCAATATGTACAAGACACAATTTGAAAATTTCCAAAATTGTGCTCGGTTACCGAGTAGTGTCGATGTAAAGGTTTTTTGCTTCCCCTGCGGTAACAGATGTAGCGAAACTGGATTTCGAAACATATTCAGAATCTGTACGTCAATATCTACAAGACGCAATTTGAAAATTTCCAAAATTGTGCTCGGTTACCGAGTAGTGTCGATGTAAAGGTTTTTTTGCTTACCCTGCGGTAACGGATGGAGCGAAACTGGATTTCGAAACATATTCAGAATCTGTACGTCAATATCTACAAGACGCAATATAAAATTTCCGAAATTGTGCTCGGTTACCGAGTAGTGTCGATGTAAAGGTTTTTTGCTTCCCCTGCGGAAACGGATGAAGCGAAACTAGAATTCGAAACATATTTACAATTGGTAGGTCAATATCTACGAGACGCAATTTGGAAATTTCCAAAATTGTGCTCGGTTACCGAGTAGTGTCCATGTAAAGGTTTTTTGCTTGCCCTGCGGTAACGGATGGAGTGAAACTGGATTTCGAAACATATTCAGAATTGGTAGGTCAATATGTACAAGACACGATTTGAAAATTTCCAAAATTGTGCTCGGTTACCGAGTAGTGTCGATGTAAAGGTTTTTTTCTTCCCCTGCGGTAACGGATGTAGCGAAACTGGATTTCGAAACATATTCAGAATCTGTACGTCAATATCTACAAGACGCAATTTGAAAATTTCCAAAATTGTGCTCGGTTACCGAGTAGTGTCGATGTAAAGGTTTTTTTCTTCCCCTGCGGTAACGGATGTAGCGAAACTGGATTTCGAAACATATTCAGAATCTGTACGTCAATATCTACAAGACGCAATTTGAAAATTTCCAAAATTGTGCTCGGTTACCGAGTAGTGTCGATGTAAATGTTTTTTGCTTGCCCTGCGGTAACGGATGGAGTGAAACTGGATTTGGAAACATATTCAGAATCGGTAGGTCAATATCTACAAGACGCAATTTGGAAATTTCCAAAATTGTGCTCGGTTACCGAGCAGTGTCCATGTAAAAGTTTTTTTCTTGCCCTGCGGTAACGGATGGAGCAAAACTAGATTTCGAAACATATTCGGAATCGGTAGGTCAATATCTACAAGACGCAATTTGGAAATTTCCAAAATTGTGATCGGTTACCGAGTAGTGTCGATGTAAAGGTTTTTTGCTTGCCCTGCGGTAACGGATGTAGCGAAACAGGATTTCGAAACATATTCAGAATCGGTAGGTCAATATCTACAAGACGCAATTTGGAAATTTCCAAAATTGTGCTCGGTTACCGAGTAGTGTCCATGTAAAAGTTTTTTTCTTGCCCTGCGGTAACGGATGGAGTGAAACTGGATTTCGAAACATATTCAGAATTGGTAGGTCAATATGTACAAGACACGATTTGAAAATTTCCAAAATTGTGCTCGGTTACCGAGTAGTGTCGATGTAAAGGTTTTTTTCTTCCCCTGCGGTAACGGATGTAGCGAAACTGGATTTCGAAACATATTCAGAATCTGTACGTCAATATCTACAAGACGCAATTTGAAAATTTCCGAAATTGTGCTCGGTTACCGAGTAGTGTCGATGTAAAGGTTTTTGCTTCCCCTGCAGAAACGAATAGAGCGAAACTGGAATTCGGAACCTATTTACAATCGGTAGGTCAATATCTACGAGACGCAATTTGGAAATTTCCAAAATTGTGCTCGGTTACCGAGTAGTGTCCATGTAAAGGTTTTTTGATTGCCCTGCAGTAACGGATGGAGCAAAACTAGATTTCGAAACATATTCGGAATCGGTAGGTCAATATCTACAAGACGCAATTTGGAAATTTCCAAAATTGTGCTCGGTTACCGAGTAGTGTCCATGTAAAAGTTTTTTTCTTGCCCTGCGGTAACGGATGGAGTGAAACTGGATTTCGAAACATATTCAGAATTGGTAGGTCAATATGTACAAGACACAATTTGAAAATTTCCAAAATTGTGCTCGGTTACCGAGTAGTGTCGATGTAAAGGTTTTTTGCTTCCCCTGCGGTAACGGATGTAGCGAAACTGGATTTCGAAACATATTCAGAATCTGTACGTCAATATCTACAAGACGCAATATAAAATTTCCGAAATTGTGCTCGGTTACCGAGTAGTGTCGATGTAAAGGTTTTTTGCTTCCCCTGCGGAAACGGATGAAGCGAAACTAGAATTCGAAACATATTCAGAATCGGTAGGTCAATATCTACAAGACGCAATTTGAAAATTTCCAAAATTGTGCTCGGTTACCGAGTAGTGTCGATGTAAAGGTTTTTTGCTTCCCCTGCGGTAACGGATGTAGCGAAACTGGATTTCGAAACATATTCAGAATCTGTACGTCAATATCTACAAGACGCAATTTGAAAATTTCCAAAATTGTGCTCGGTTACCGAGTAGTGTCGATGTAAAGGTTTTTTGCTTCCCCTGCGGTAACAGATGTAGCGAAACTGGATTTCGAAACATATTCAGAATCTGTACGTCAATATCTACAAGACGCAATTTGAAAACTCCCAAAATTGTGCTCGGTTACCGAGTAGTGTCCATGTAAAGGTTTTCTAATTGCCCTGCAGTAACGGATGGAGCGAAACTGGGTTTCGAAACATACTTACAATCGGTAGGTTAATATCTACGAGACGCAATTTGGAAATTTCCAAAATTGTGCTCGGTTACCGAGTAGTGTCGATGTAAAGGTTTTTTGCTTCCCCTGCGGTAACGGATGTAGCGAAACTGGATTTCGAAACATATTCAGAATCTGTACGTCAATATCTACAAGACGCAATTTGAAAATTTCCAAAATTGTGCTCGGTTACCGAGTAGTGTCGATGTAAAGGTTTTTTGCTTCCCCTGCGGAAACGGATGAAGCGAAACAAGAATTCGAAACATATTTACAATCGGTAGGTCAATATGTACAAGACACGATTTGAAAATTTCCAAAATTGTGCTCGGTTACCGAGTAGTGTCGATGTAAAGGTTTTTTGCTTCCCCTGCGGTAACGGATGTAGCGAAACTGGATTTCGAAACATATTCAGAATCGGTAGGTCAATATCTACAAGACACAATTTGAAAATTTCCAAAATTGTGCTCGGTTACCGAGTAGTGTCGATGTAAAGGTTTTTTGCTTGCCCTGCGGTAACGGATGTAGCGAAACTGGATTTCGAAACATATTCAGAATCTGTACGTCAATATCTACAAGACGCAATTTGAAAATTTCCAAAATTGTGCTCGGTTACCGAGTAGTGTCGATGTAAAGGTTTTTTGCTTCCCCTGCGGTAACGGATGTAGCGAAACTGGATTTCGAAACATATTCAGAATCGGTAGGTCAATATCTACAAGACGCAATTTGGAAATTTCCAAAATTGTGCTCGGTTACCGAGTAGTGTCCATGTAAAGGTTTTTTAATTGCCCTGCAGTAACGGATGGAGCAAAACTAGATTTCGAAACATATTCAGAATCGGTAGGTCAATATCTACAAGAGGCAATTTGGAAATTTCCCAAATTGTGCTCGGTTACCGAGTAGTGGCCATGAAAAAGTTTTTTTCTTGCCCTGCGGTAACGGATGGAGTGAAACTGGATTTCGAAACATATTCAGAATCTGTACGTCAATATCTACAAGACGCAATTTGAAAATTTCCAAAATCGTGCTCGGTTACCGAGTAGTGTCGATGTAAAGGTTTTTTGCTTGCCCTGCGGAAACGGATGTAGCGAAACTGGATTTCGAAACATATTCAGAATCGGTAGGTCAATATCTACAAGACGCAATTTGGAAATTTCCAAAATTGTGCTCGGTTACCGAGTAGTGTCGATGTAAAGGTTTTTTGCTTGCCCTGCGGTAACGAATGTAGCGAAACTGGATTTCGAAACATATTCAGAATTGGTAGGTCAATATGTACAAGACACAATTTGAAAATTTCCAAAATTGTGCTCGGTTACCGAGTAGTGTCGATGTAAAGGTTTTTTGCTTCCCCTGCGGTAACGGATGTAGCGAAACTGGATTTCGAAACATATTCAGAATCTGTACGTCAATATCTACAAGACGCAATTTGAAAATTTCCAAAATTGTGCTCGGTTACCGAGTAGTGTCCATGCAAAGGTTTTTTGCATGCCCAGCGATAACGGATGTAGCGAAACTGGATTTCGAAACATTCAGAATCGGTTGGTCAATATGTACAAGACACAATTTGAAAATTTCCAAAATTGTGCTCGGTTACCGAGTAGTGTCGATGTAAAGGTTTTTTGCTTCCCCTGCGGTAACGGATGTAGCGAAACTGGATTTCGAAACATATTCAGAATTGGTAGGTCAATATGTACAAGACACGATTTGAAAATTTCCAAAATTGTGCTCGGTTACCGAGTAGTGTCGATGTAAAGGTTTTTGCTTCCCCTGCAGTAACGGATGGAGCGAAACTGGATTTCGAAACATATTCAGAATCTGTACGTCAATATCTACAAGACGCAATTTGAAAATTTCCAAAATTGTGCTCGGTTACCGAGTAGTGTCGATGTAAAGGTTTTTTTGCTTACCCTGCGGTAACAGATGGAGCGAAACTGGATTTCGAAACATATTCAGAATCTGTACGTCAATATCTACGAGACGCAATTTGGAAATTTCCAAAATTGTGCTCGGTTACCGAGTAGTGTCGATGTAAAGGTTTTTTGCTTCCCCTGCGGAAACGGATGAAGCGAAACTAGAATTCGAAACATATTTACAATTGGTAGGTCAATATCTACGAGACGCAATTTGGAAATTTCCAAAATTGTGCTCGGTTACCGAGTAGTGTCCATGTAAAGGTTTTTTAATTGCCCTGCAGTAACGGATGGAGCAAAACTAGATTTCGAAACATATTCAGAATCGGTAGGTCAATATGTACAAGACACGATTTGAAAATTTCCAAAATTGTGCTCGGTTACCGAGTAGTGGCCATGAAAAAGTTTTTTTCTTGCCCTGCGGTAACGGATGGAGTGAAACTGGATTTCGAAACATATTCAGAATTGGTAGGTCAATATGTACAAGACACGATTTGAAAATTTCCAAAATTGTGCTCGGTTACCGAGTAGTGTCGATGTAAAGGTTTTTTGCTTCCCCTGCGGTAACAGATGTAGCGAAACTGGATTTCGAAACATATTCAGAATCTGTACGTCAATATCTACAAGACGCAATTTGAAAATTTCCAAAATTGTGCTCGGTTACCGAGTAGTGTCGATGTAAATGATTTTTGCTTGCCCTGCGGTAACGAATGTAGCGAAACTGGATTTCGAAACATATTCAGAATTGGTAGGTCAATATGTACAAGACACGATTTGAAAATTTCCAAAATTGTGCTCGGTTACCGAGTAGTGTCGATGTAAAGGTTTTTGCTTCCCCTGCAGAAACGAATAGAGCGAAACTGGATTTCGAAACATTCAGAATCGGTAGGTCAATATCTACAAGACGCAATTTGGAAATTTCCAAATATGTGCTCGGTTACCGAGTAGTGTCCATGTAAAAGTTTTTTTCTTGCCCTGCGGTAACGGATGGAGTGGAACTGGATTTCGAAACATATTCAGAATTGGTAGGTCAATATGTACAAGACACAATTTGAAAATTTCCAAAATTGTGCTCGGTTACCGAGTAGTGTCGATGTAAAGGTTTTTTGCTTGCCCTGCAGTAACGGATGGAGCGAAACTGGGTTTCGAAACATACTTACAATCGGTAGGTCAATATCTACGAGACGCAATTTGAAAATTTCCAAAATTGTGCTCGGTTACCGAGTAGTGTCGATGTAAAGGTTTTTTGCTTGCCCTGCGGTAACGGATGGAGTGAAACTGGATTTCGAAACATATTCAGAATTGGTAGGTCAATATGTACAAGACACGATTTGAAAATTTCCAAAATCGTGCTCGGTTACCGAGTGGTGTCCATGCAAAGGTTTTTTGCTTGCCTCAGGGATAACGGATGTAGCGAAACTGGATTTCGAAACATATTCAGAATCGGTAGGTCAATATCTACAAGACGCAATTTGGAAATTTCCAAAATTGTGCTCGGTTACCGAGTAGTGTCGATGTAAAGGTTTTTTGCTTGCCCTGCGGTAACGGATGGAGTGAAACTGGATTTCGAAACATATTCAGAATTGGTAGGTCAATATGTACAAGACACGATTTGAAAATTTCCAAAATTGTGCTCGGTTACCGAGTAGTGTCGATGTAAAGGTTTTTGCTTCCCCTGCGGTAACGGATGGAGTGAAACTGGATTTCGAAACGTATTCAGAATTGGTAGGTCAATATGTACAAGACACGATTTGAAAATTTCCAAAATTGTGCTCGGTTACCGAGTAGTGTCGATGTAAAGGTTTTTTTCTTCCCCTGCGGTAACGGATGTAGCGAAACTGGATTTCGAAACATATTCAGAATCTGTACGTCAATATCTACAAGACGCAATTTGAAAATTTCCAAAATTGTGCTCGGTTACCGAGTAGTGTCGATGTAAAGGTTTTTCGCTTGCCCTGCGGTAACGGATGGAGCGAAACTGGATTTCGAAACATATTTCGAATCGGTAGGTCAATATCTACAAGACGCAATTTGAAAATTTCCAAAATTGGGCTCGGTTACCAAGTAGTGTCGATGTAAAGGCTTTTTGCTTGCCCTGCAGTAACGGATGGAGCGAAACTGGATTTCGAAACATATTTAGAATCGGTAGGTCAATATCTACAAGACGCAATTTGAAAATTTCCAAAATTGTGCTCGGTTACCAAGTAGTGTCCATGTAAAGGTTTTCTAATTGCCCTGCAGTAACGGATGGAGCGAAACTGGATTTCGAAACATATTCAGAATCTGTACGTCAATATCTACAAGACGCAATTTGTAAATTTCCAAAATTGTGCTCGGTTACCGAGTAGTGTCGATTTAAAGGTTTTTTGCTTCCCCTGCGGTAACGGATGTAGCGAAACTGGATTTCGAAACATATTCAGAATCGGTAGGTCAATATCTACAAGACGCAATTTGGAAATTTCCAAAATTGTGCTCGGTTACCGAGTAGTGTCGATGTAAAGGTTTTCTAATTGCCCTGCAGTAACGGATGGAGCGAAACTGGGTTTCGAAACATACTTACAATCGGTAGGTCAATATCTACGAGACGCAATTTGGAAATTTCCAAAATTGTGCTCGGTTACCGAGTAGTGTCGATGTAAAGGTTTTTTGCTTGCCCTGCGGTAACGGATGGAGTGAAACTGGATTTCGAAACATATTCAGAATCTGTACGTCAATATCTACAAGACGCAATTTGAAAATTTCCAAAATCGTGCTCGGTTACCGAGTGGTGTCCATGGAAAGGTTTTTTGCTTGCCCAGCGATAACGGATGTAGCGAAACTGGATTTCGAAACATATTCAGAATCGGTAGGTCAATATCTACAAGACACAATTTGAAAATTTCCAAAATTGTGCTCGGTTACCGAGTAGTGGCCATGAAAAAGTTTTTTTCTTGCCCTGCGGTAACGGATGGAGTGAAACTGGATTTCGAAACATATTCAGAATTGGTAGGTCAATATGTACAAGACACAATTTGAAAATTTCCAAAATTGTGCTCGGTTACCGAGTAGTGTCGATGTAAAGGTTTTTTGCTTCCCCTGCGGTAACGGATGGAGCGAAACTGGATTTCGAAACATATTCAGAATCGGTAGGTCAATATCTACAAGACGCGATTTGAAAATTTCCAAAATTGTGCTCGGTTACCGAGTAGTGTCCATGTAAAAGTTTTTTTCTTGCCCTGCGGTAACGGATGGAGTGAAACTGGATTTCGAAACATATTCAGAATTGGTAGGTCAATATGTACAAGACACGATTTGAAAATTTCCAAAATTGTGCTCGGTTACCGAGTAGTGTCGATGTAAAGGTTTTTGCTTCCCCTGCAGTAACGGATGGAGCAAAACTAGATTTCGAAACATATTCAGAATCGGTAGGTCAATATCTACAAGACGCAATTTGAAAATTTCCAAAATTGTGCTCGGTTACCGAGTAGTGTCGATGTAAAGGTTTTTTGCTTCCCCTGCGGTAACGGATGTAGCGAAACTGGATTTCGAAACATATTCAGAATCGGTAGGTCAATATCTACAAGACGCAATTTGGAAATTTCCAAAATTGTGCTCGGTTACCGAGTAGTGTCGATGTGAAGGTTTTTTGCTTCCCCTGCAATAACGGATGGAGCGAAACTGGATTTTGAAACATATTTAGAATCGGTAGGTCAATATCTACAAGACGCAATTTGAAAATTTCCAAAATTGTGCTCGGTTACCGAGTAGTGTCGATGTAAATGATTTTTGCTTGCCCTGCGGTAACGAATGTAGCGAAACTGGATTTCGAAACATATTCAGAATTGGTAGGTCAATATGTACAAGACACAATTTGAAAATTTCCAAAATTGTGCTCGGTTACCGAGTAGTGTCCATGCAAAGGTTTTTTGCTTGCCCAGCGATAACGAATGGAGTGAAACTGGATTTCAAAACATATTCAGAATTGGTAGGTCAATATGTACAAGACACAATTTGAAAATTTCCAAAATTGTGCTCGGTTACCGAGTAGTGTCCATGTAAAGGTTTTTTGATTGCCCTGCAGTAACGGATGGAGCAAAACTAGA
This sequence comes from Pachypeltis micranthus, assembly GCA_020466155.1. Taxonomy (NCBI): domain Eukaryota; kingdom Metazoa; phylum Arthropoda; class Insecta; order Hemiptera; family Miridae; genus Pachypeltis; species Pachypeltis micranthus. The sequence continues at coordinate 52,193,590 of CM035769.1, forward strand.
TTTCGAAACTTATTCGGAATCGGTAGGTCAATATCTACAAGACGCAATTTGGAAATTTCCAAAATTGTGCTCGGTTACCGAGTAGTGTCCATGCAAAGGTTTTTTGCTTGCCCAGCGATAACGGATGTGGCGAAACTGATTTTCGAAACATATCCAGAATCGGTAGGTCAATATCTACAAGACGCGATTTGAAAATTTCCAAAATTGTGCTCGGTTACCGAGTAGTGTCGATGTAAAGGTTTTTTGCTTCCCCTGCGGTAACAGATGTAGCGAAACTGGATTTCGAAACATATTCAGAATCTGTACGTCAATATCTACAAGACGCAATTTGAAAATTTCCAAAATTGTGCTCGGTTACCAAGTAGTGTCGATGTAAAGGCTTTTTGCTTGCCCTGCAGTAACGGATGGAGCGAAACTGGATTTTGAAACATATTTCGAATCGGTAGGTCAATATCTACAAGACGCAACTCGAAAATTTCCAAAATTGTGCTCGGTTAATGAGTAGTGTCGATTTAAAAGTTTTTCACTTGCCCTGCGGTAACGGATGGAGCGAAACTGGATTTTGAAACATATTTAGAATCGGTGGGTCAATATCTACAAGACGCAATTTGAAAATTTCCAAAATTGTGCTCGGTTACCGAGTAGTGTCGATGTAAAGGTTTTTTGCTTGCCCTGCAGTAACGGATGGAGCGAAACTGGGTTTCGAAACATACTTACAATCGGTAGGTCAATATCTACGAGACGCAATTTGGAAATTTCCAAAATTGTGCTCGGTTACCGAGTAGTGTCGATGTAAAGGTTTTTTGCTTGCCCTGCGGTAACGGATGGAGTGAAACTGGATTTCGAAACATATTCAGAATTGGTAGGTCAATATGTACAAGACGCAATTTGGAAATTTCCAAAATTGTGCTCGGTTACCGAGTAGTGTCGATGTAAAGGTTTTTTGCTTCCCCTGCGGTAACGGATGTAGCGAAACTGGATTTCGAAACATATTCAGAATCTGTACGTCAATATCTACAAGACGCAATTTGAAAATTTCCAAAATTGTGCTCGGTTACCGAGTAGTGTCGATGTAAAGGTTTTTTGCTTCCCCTGCGGAAACGGATGAAGCGAAACAAGAATTCGAAACATATTTACAATCGGTAGGTCAATATCTACGAGACGCAATTTGGAAATTTCCAAAATTGTGCTCGGTTACCGAGTAGTGTCGATGTAAAGGTTTTTTTCTTCCCCTGCGGTAACGGATGTAGCGAAACTGGATTTCGAAACATATTCAGAATCGGTAGGTCAATATCTACAAGACGCAATTTGGAAATTTCCAAAATTGTGCTCGGTTACCGAGTAGTGTCCATGTAAAGGTTTTTTAATTGCCCTGCAGTAACGGATGGAGCGAAACTGGATTTCGAAACATATTTAGAATCGATAGGTCAATATCTACAAGACGCAATTTGAAAATTTCCAAAATTGTGCTCGGTTACCAAGTAGTGTCGATGTAAAGGCTTTTTGCTTGCCCTGCAGTAACGGATGGAGCGAAACTGGATTTTGAAACATATTTCGAATCGGTAGGTCAATATCTACAAGACGCAATTTGAAAATTTCCAAAATTGTGCTCGGTTACCGAGTAGTGTCGATGTAAAGGTTTTTGCTTCCCCTGCAGAAACGAATAGAGCGAAACTGGAATTCGTAACCTATTTACAATCGGTAGGTCAATATCTACGAGACGCAATTTGGAAATTTCCAAAATTGTGCTCGGTTACCGAGTAGTGTCGATGTAAAGGTTTTCTAATTGCCCTGCAGTAACGGATGGAGCGAAACTGGATTTCGAAACATATTTCGAATCGGTAGGTCAATATCTACAAGACGCAATTTGAAAATTTTCAAAATTGTGCTCGGTTACCGAGTGGTGTCGATGTAAAGGTTTTTTGCTTCCCCTGCAATAACGGATGGAGCGAAACTGGATTTCGAAACATATTCAGAATCGGTAGGTCAATATCTACAAGACGCAATTTGAAAATTACCGAAATTGTGCTCGGTTACCGAGTAGTGTCGATGTAAAGGTTTTTGTTTTCCCCTGCGGTAACGGATGGAGCGAAACTGGATTTTGAAACATATTTAGAATCGGTAGGTCAATATCTACCAGACGCAATTTGAAAATTTCCAAAATTGGGCTCGGTTACCAAGTAGTGTCGATGTAAAGGCTTTTTGCTTGCCCTGCAGTAACGGATGGAGCGAAACTGGATTTCGAAACATATTTAGAATCGATAGGTCAATATCTACCATACGCAATTTGAAAATTTCCAAAATTGTGCTCGGTTACCAAGTAGTGTCGATGTAAAGGCTTTTTGCTTGCCCTGCAGTAACGGATGGAGCGAAACTGGATTTTGAAACATATTCAGAATCGGTAGGTCAATATCTACCATACGCAATTTGAAAATTTCCAAAATTGTGCTCGGTTACCGAGTAGTGTCGATGTAAAGGTTTTTTGCTTCTCCTGCGGTAACGGATGGAGCGAAACTGGATTTTGAAACATATTCAGAATCGGTAGGTCATAATCTACCATACGCAATTTGAAAATTTCCAAAATTGTGCTCGGTTACCGAGTAGTGTCGATGTAAAGGTTTTTTGCTTCCCCTGCGGTAACGGATGGAGCGAAACTGGATTTTGAAACATATTTCGAATCGGTAGGTCAATATCTACCATACGCAATTTGAAAATTTCCAAAATTGTGCTCGGTTACCAAGTAGTGTCGATGTAAAGGTTTTTCGCTTGCCCTGCGGTAACGGATGGAGCGAAACTGGATTTTGAAACATATTTAGAATCGGTAGGTCAATATCTACAAGACGCAATTTGAAAATTTCCAAAATTGTGCTCAGTTACCAAGTAGTATCGATGTAAAGGTTTTTTGCTTCCCCTGCAGTAACGGATGGAGCAAAACTAGATTTTGAAACATATTTAGAATCGGTAGGTCAATATCTACCAGACGCAATTCGAAAATTTCCAAAATTGTGCTCGGTTACCGAGTAGTGTCGATGTAAAGGTTTTTTGCTTCCCCTGCGGTAACGGAAAGAGCAAAACTGGATTTTGAAACATATTTAGAATCGGTAGGTCAATATCTACCATACGCAATTTGAAAATTTCCAAAATTGTGCTCGGTTACCGAGTAGTGTCGATGTAAAGGTTTTTTGCTTCCCCTGCGGTAACGGATGGAGCGAAACTGGATTTCGAAACATATTTAGAATCGGTAGGTCATAATCTACCATACGCAATTTGAAAATTTCCAAAATTGTGCTCGGTTACCGAGTAGTGTCGATGTAAAGGTTTTTTGCTTCCCCTGCGGTAACGGATGGAGCGAAACTGGATTTTGAAACATATTCAGAATCGGTAGGTCATAATCTACCATACGCAATTTGAAAATTTCCAAAATTGTGCTCGGTTACCGAGTAGTGTCGATGTAAAGGTTTTTCGCTTCCCCTGCGGTAACGGATGGAGCGAAACTGGATTTTGAAACATATTTAGAATCGGTAGGTCAATATCTACCAGGCGCAATTTGAAAATTTCCAAAATTGTGCTCGGTTACCGAGTAGTGTCGATGTAAAGGTTTTTTGCTTGCCCTGCGGTAACGGATGGAGCGAAACTGGAGTTTGAAACATATTTAGAATCGGTAGGACAATATCTACCAGACGCAATTTGAAAATTTCCAAAATTGTGCTCGGTTACCGAGTAGTGTCGATGTAAAGGTTTTTTGCTTGCCCTGCGGTAACGGATGGAGCGAAACTGGATTTTGAAACATATTTAGAATCGGTAGGTCAATATCTACCATACGCAATTTGAAAATTTCCATAATTGTGCTCGGTTACCGAGTAGTGTCGATGTAAAGGTTTCTTGCTTCCCCTGCGGTAACGGATGGAGCGAAACCGGATTTTGAAACATATTTGGAATCGGTAGGTCATAATCTACCATACGCAATTTGAAAATTTCCAAAATTGTGCTCGGTTACCGAGTAGTGTCGATGTAAAGGTTTTTTGCTTCCCCTGCAGTAACGGATGGAGCGAAACTGGATTTTGAAACATATTTAGAATCGGTAGGTCATAATCTACCATACGCAATTTGAAAATTTCCAAAATTGTGCTCGGTTACCGAGTAGTGTCGATGTAGAGGTTTTTTGCTTCTCCTGCGGTAACGGATGGAGCGAAACTGGATTTTGAAACATATTTAGAATCGGTTGGTCATAATCTACCATACGCAAATTGAAAATTTCCAAAATTGTGCTCGGTTACCGAGTAGTGTCGATGTAAAGGTTTTTTGCTTCCCCTGCGGTAACGGATGGAGCGAAACTGGATTTTGAAACATATTTAGAATCGGTAGGACAATATCTACCATACGCAATTTGAAAATTTCCAAAATTGTGCTCGGTTACCGAGTAGTGTCGATGTAAAGGTTTTTTGCTTCCCCTGCGGTAACGGATGGAGCGAAACTGGATTTTGAAACATATTTAGAATCGGTAGGTCAATATCTACCATACGCAATTTGAAAATTTCCAAAATTGTGCTCGGTTACCGAGTAGTGTCGATGTAAAGGTTTTTTGCTTCCTCTGCGGTAACGGATGGAGCGAAACTGGATTTTGAAACATATTTAGAATCGGTAGGTCAAAATCTACCATACGCAATTTGAAAATTTCCAAAATTGTGCTCGGTTACCGAGTAGTGTCGATGTAAAGGTAACGGATGGAGCGAAACTGGATTTTGAAACATATTTAGAATCGGTAGGTCATAATCTACCATACGCAATTTGAAAATTTCCAAAATTGTGCTCGGTTACCGAGTAGTGTCGATGTAAAGGTTTTTTGCTTCCCCTGCGGTAACGGATGGAGCGAAACTGGATTTTGAAACATATTTAGAATCGGTAGGTCAATATCTACCATACGCAATTTGAAAATTTCCAAAATTGTGCTCGGTTACCGAGTAGTGTCGATGTAAAGGTTTTTTGCTTCCTGCGGTAACGGATGGAGCGAAACTGGATTTTGAAACATATTTAGAATCGGTAGGTCATAATCTACCATACGCAATTTGAAAATTTCCAAAATTGTGCTCGGTTACCGAGTAGTGTCGATGTAAAGGTTTTTAGCTTTTCCTGCGGTAACGGATGGAGCGAAACTGGATTTTGAAACATATTTAGAATCGGTAGGTCATAATCTACCATACGCAATTTGAAAATTTCCAAAATTGTGCTCGGTTACCGAGTAGTGTCGATGTAAAGGTTTTTTGCTTCTCCTGCGGTAACGGATGGAGCGAAACTGGATTTTGAAACATATTTAGAATCGGTAGGTCATAATCTACCATACGCAATTTGAAAATTTCCAAAATTGTGCTCGGTTACCGAGTAGTGTCGATGTAAAGGTTTTTTGTTTCCCTGCGGTAACGGATGGAGCGAAACTGGATTTTGAAACATATTTAGAATCGGTAGGTCATAATCTACCATACGCAATTTGAAAATTTCCAAAATTGTGCTCGGTTACCGAGTAGTGTCGATGTAAAGGTTTTTTGCTTCCCCTGCGGTAACGGATGGAGCGAAACTGGATTTTGAAACATATTTAGAATCGGTAGGTCATAATCTACCATACGCAATTTGAAAATTTCCAAAATTGTTCTCGGTTACCGAGTAGTGTCGATGTAAAGGTTTTTTGCTCCCCTTGCGGTAACGGATGGAGCGAAACTGGATTTTGAAACATATTTAGAATCGGTAGGTCATAATCTACCATACGCAAATTAAAAATTTTCAAAATTGTGCTCGGTTACCGAGTAGGGTCGATAACGGATGGAGCGAAACTGGATTTTGAAACATATTTAGAATCGGTAGGTCATAATCTACCATACGCAATTTGAAAATTTCCAAAATTGTGCTCGGTTACCGAGTAGTGTCGATGTAAAGGTTTTTTGCTTCCCCTGTGGTAACGGATGGAGCGAAACTGGATTTTGAAACATATTTAGAATCGGTAGGTCATAATCTACCATACGCAATTTGAAAATTTCCAAAATTGTGCTCGGTTACCGAGTAGTGTCGATGTAAAGGTTTGTTGCTTCTCCTGCGGTAACGGATGGAGCGAAACTGGATTTTGAAACATATTTAGAATCGGTAGGTCATAATCTACCATACGCAATTTGAAAATTTCCAAAATTGTGCTCGGTTACCGAGTAGTGTCGATGTAAAGGTTTTTTGCTTCTCCTGCGGTAACGGATGGAGCGAAACTGGATTTTGAAACATATTTAGAATCGGTAGGTCATAATCTACCATACGCAATTTGAAAATTTCCAAAATTGTGCTCGGTTACCGAGTAGTGTCGATGTAAAGGTTTTTTGCTTCCTGCAATAACGGATGGAGCGAAACTGGATTTTGAAACATATTTAGAATCGGTAGGTCATAATCTACCATACGCAATTTGAAAATTTCCAAAATTGTGCTCGGTTACCGAGTAGTGTCGATGTAAAGGTTTTTTGCTTCCCTGCGGTAACGGATGGAGCGAAACTGGATTTTGAAACATATTTAGAATCGGTAGGTCATAATCTACCATACGCAATTTGAAAATTTCCAAAATTGTGCTCGGTTACCGAGTAGTGTCGATGTAAAGGTTTTTTGCTTCCCTGCGGTAACGGATGGAGCGAAACTGGATTTTGAAACATATTTAGAATCGGTAGGTCATAATCTACCATACGCAATTTGAAAATTTCCAAAATTGTGCTCGGTTACCGAGTAGTGTCGATGTAAAGGTTTTTTGCTTCCTGCAATAACGGATGGAGCGAAACTGGATTTTGAAACATATTTAGAATCGGTAGGTCATAATCTACCATACGCAATTTGAAAATTTCCAAAATTGTGCTCGGTTACCGAGTAGTGTCGATGTAAAGGTTTTTTGCTTCCCTGCGGTAACGGATGGAGCGAAACTGGATTTTGAAACATATTTAGAATCGGTAGGTCATAATCTACCATACGCAATTTGAAAATTTCCAAAATTGTGCTCGGTTACCGAGTAGTGTCGATGTAAAGGTTTTTTGCTTCTCTCGCGGTAACGGATGGAGCGAAACTGGATTTTGAAACATATTTAGAATCGGTAGGTCATAATCTACCATACGCAATTTGAAAATTTCCAAAATTGTGCTCGGTTACCGAGTAGTGTCGATGTAAAGGTTTTTTGCTTCCCCTGCAATAACGGATGGAGCGAAACTGGATTTTGAAACATATTTAGAATCGGTAGGTCATAATCTACCATACGCAATTTGAAAATTTCCAAAATTGTTCTCGGTTACCGAGTAGTGTCGATGTAAAGGTTTTTTGCTCCCCTTGCGGTAACGGATGGAGCGAAACTGGATTTTGAAACATATTTAGAATCGGTAGGTCATAATCTACCATACGCAAATTAAAAATTTTCAAAATTGTGCTCGGTTACCGAGTAGTGTCGATGTAAAGGTTTTTTGCTTCCCCTGCGGTAACGGATGGAGCGAAACTGGATTTTGAAACATATTTAGAATCGGTAGGTCATAATCTACCATACGCAATTTGAAAATTTCCAAAATTGTGCTCGGTTACCGAGTAGTGTCGATGTAAAGGTTTTTTGCTTCCCCTGCGGTAACGGATGGAGCGAAACTGGATTTTGAAACATATTTGGAATCGGTAGGTCATAATCTACCATACGCAATTTGAAAATTTCCAAAATTGTGCTCGGTTACCGAGTAGTGTCGATGTAAAGGTTTTTTGCTTCTGCGGTAACGGATGGAGCGAAACTGGATTTTGAAACATATTTGGAATCGGTAGGTCATAATCTACCATACGCAATTTGAAAATTTCCAAAATTGTGCTCGGTTACCGAGTAGTGTCGATGTAAAGGTTTTCTGCTCCCTGCGGTAACGGATGGAGCGAAACTGGATTTTGAAACATATTTGGAATCGGTAGGTCATAATCTACCATACGCAATTTGAAAATTTCCAAAATTGTGCTCGGTTACCGAGTAGTGTCGATGTAAAGGTTTTTTGCTTCTCCTGCGGTAACGGATGGAGCGAAACTGGATTTTGAAACATATTTGGAATCGGTAGGTCATAATCTACCATACGCAATTTGAAAATTTCCAAAATTGTGCTCGGTTACCGAGTAGTGTCGATGTAAAGGTTTTTTGCTTCCCCTGCGGTAACGGATGGAGCGAAACTGGATTTTGAAACATATTTAGAATCGGTAGGTCATAATCTACCATACGCAATTTGAAAATTTCCAAAATTGTGCTCGGTTACCGAGTAGTGTCGATGTAAATGCCCCCTGCGGTAACGGATGGAGCGAAACTGGATTTTGAAACATATTTGGAATCGGTAGGTCATAATCTACCATACGCAATTTGAAAATTTCCAAAATTGTGCTCGGTTACCGAGTAGTGTCGATGTAAAGGTTTTTTGCTTCCCTTGCGGTAACGGATGGAGCGAAACCGGATTTTGAAACATATTTGGAATCGGTAGGTCATAATCTACCATACGCAATTTGAAAATTTCCAAAATTGTGCTCGGTTACCGAGTAGTGTCGATGTAAAGGTTTTTCGCTTGCCCTGCGGTAACGGATGGAGCGAAACCGGATTTTGAAACATATTTGGAATCGGTAGGTCATAATCTACCATACGCAATTTGAAAATTTCCAAAATTGTGCTCGGTTACCGAGTAGTGTCGATGTAAAGGTTTTTTGCTTCCCCTGCGGTAACGGATGGAGCGAAACCGGATTTTGAAACATATTTGGAATCGGTAGGTCATAATCTACCATACGCAATTTGAAAATTTCCAAAATTGTGCTCGGTTACCGAGTAGTGTCGATGTAAAGGTTTTTTGCTTCCCTGCGGTAACGGATGGAGCGAAACCGGATTTTGAAACATATTTGGAATCGGTAGGTCATAATCTACCATACGCAATTTGAAAATTTCCAAAATTGTGCTCGGTTACCGAGTAGTGTCGATGTAAAGGTTTTTTGCTTGCCCTGCGGTAACGGATGGAGCGAAACCGGATTTTGAAACATATTTGGAATCGGTAGGTCATAATCTACCATACGCAATTTGAAAATTTCCAAAATTGTGCTCGGTTACCGAGTAGTGTCGATGTAAAGGTTTTTTGCTTCGCCTGCGGTAACGGATGGAGCGAAACCGGATTTTGAAACATATTTGGAATCGGTAGGTCATAATCTACCATACGCAATTTGAAAATTTCCAAAATTGTGCTCGGTTACCGAGTAGTGTCGATGTAAAGGTTTTTTGCTTCATCTGCGGTAACGGATGGAGCGAAACCGGATTTTGAAACATATTTGGAATCGGTAGGTCATAATCTACCATACGCAATTTGAAAATTTCCAAAATTGTGCTCGGTTACCGAGTAGTGTCGATGTAAAGGTTTTTGCTTCCCTTGCGGTAACGGATGGAGCGAAACCGGATTTTGAAACATATTTGGAATCGGTAGGTCATAATCTACCATACGCAATTTGAAAATTTCCAAAATTGTGCTCGGTTACCGAGTAGTGTCGATGTAAAGGTTTTTTGCTTGCCCTGCGGTAACGGATGGAGCGAAACCGGATTTTGAAACATATTTGGAATCGGTAGGTCATAATCTACCATACGCAATTTGAAAATTTCCAAAATTGTGCTCGGTTACCGAGTAGTGTCGATGTAAAGGTTTTTTGCTTCGCCTGCGGTAACGGATGGAGCGAAACCGGATTTTGAAACATATTTGGAATCGGTAGGTCATAATCTACCATACGCAATTTGAAAATTTCCAAAATTGTGCTCGGTTACCGAGTAGTGTCGATGTAAAGGTTTTTTGCTTCCTGCGGTAACGGATGGAGCGAAACCGGATTTTGAAACATATTTGGAATCGGTAGGTCATAATCTACCATACGCAATTTGAAAATTTCCAAAATTGTGCTCGGTTACCGAGTAGTGTCGATGTAAAGGTTTTTTGCTTCCCTTGCGGTAACGGATGGAGCGAAACCGGATTTTGAAACATATTTGGAATCGGTAGGTCATAATCTACCATACGCAATTTGAAAATTTCCAAAATTGTGCTCGGTTACCGAGTAGTGTCGATGTAAAGGTTTTTGCTTCTGCGGTAACGGATGGAGCGAAACCGGATTTTGAAACATATTTGGAATCGGTAGGTCATAATCTACCATACGCAATTTGAAAATTTCCAAAATTGTGCTCGGTTACCGAGTAGTGTCGATGTAAAGGTTTTTTGCTTCCCTGCGGTAACGGATGGAGCGAAACCGGATTTTGAAACATATTTGGAATCGGTAGGTCATAATCTACCATACGCAATTTGAAAATTTCCAAAATTGTGCTCGGTTACCGAGTAGTGTCGATGTAAAGGTTTTTTGCTTCCCTTGCGGTAACGGATGGAGCGAAACCGGATTTTGAAACATATTTGGAATCGGTAGGTCATAATCTACCATACGCAATTTGAAAATTTCCAAAATTGTGCTCGGTTACCGAGTAGTGTCGATGTAAAGGTTTTTTGCTTCTGCGGTAACGGATGGAGCGAAACCGGATTTTGAAACATATTTGGAATCGGTAGGTCATAATCTACCATACGCAATTTGAAAATTTCCAAAATTGTGCTCGGTTACCGAGTAGTGTCGATGTAAAGGTTTTTTGCTTCTGCGGTAACGGATGGAGCGAAACCGGATTTTGAAACATATTTGGAATCGGTAGGTCATAATCTACCATACGCAATTTGAAAATTTCCAAAATTGTGCTCGGTTACCGAGTAGTGTCGATGTAAAGGTTTTTTGCTTCATCTGCGGTAACGGATGGAGCGAAACCGGATTTTGAAACATATTTGGAATCGGTAGGTCATAATCTACCATACGCAATTTGAAAATTTCCAAAATTGTGCTCGGTTACCGAGTAGTGTCGATGTAAAGGTTTTTTGCTTACCCTGCGGTAACGGATGGAGCGAAACCGGATTTTGAAACATATTTGGAATCGGTAGGTCATAATCTACCATACGCAATTTGAAAATTTCCAAAATTGTGCTCGGTTACCGAGTAGTGTCGATGTAAAGGTTTTTTGCTTCTCGTGCGGTAACGGATGGAGCGAAACCGGATTTTGAAACATATTTGGAATCGGTAGGTCATAATCTACCATACGCAATTTGAAAATTTCCAAAATTGTGCTCGGTTACCGAGTAGTGTCGATGTAAAGGTTTTTTGCTTCCCCTCCGGTAACGGATGGAGCGAAACCGGATTTTGAAACATATTTGGAATCGGTAGGTCATAATCTACCATACGCAATTTGAAAATTTCCAAAATTGTGCTCGGTTACCGAGTAGTGTCGATGTAAAGGTTTTTTGCTTGGGGTGGGGTAACGGATGGAGCGAAACCGGATTTTGAAACATATTTGGAATCGGTAGGTCATAATCTACCATACGCAATTTGAAAATTTCCAAAATTGTGCTCGGTTACCGAGTAGTGTCGATGTAAAGGTTTTTGCTTCCCTTGCGGTAACGGATGGAGCGAAACCGGATTTTGAAACATATTTGGAATCGGTAGGTCATAATCTACCATACGCAATTTGAAAATTTCCAAAATTGTGCTCGGTTACCGAGTAGTGTCGATGTAAAGGTTTTTTGCTTCCCCTGCGGTAACGGATGGAGCGAAACCGGATTTTGAAACATATTTGGAATCGGTAGGTCATAATCTACCATACGCAATTTGAAAATTTCCAAAATTGTGCTCGGTTACCGAGTAGTGTCGATGTAAAGGTTTTTTGCTTCCCCTGCGGTAACGGATGGAGCGAAACCGGATTTTGAAACATATTTGGAATCGGTAGGTCATAATCTACCATACGCAATTTGAAAATTTCCAAAATTGTGCTCGGTTACCGAGTAGTGTCGATGTAAAGGTTTTTTGCTTCCCTGCGGTAACGGATGGAGCGAAACCGGATTTTGAAACATATTTGGAATCGGTAGGTCATAATCTACCATACGCAATTTGAAAATTTCCAAAATTGTGCTCGGTTACCGAGTAGTGTCGATGTAAAGGTTTTTTGCTTCCCCTGCGGTAACGGATGGAGCGAAACCGGATTTTGAAACATATTTGGAATCGGTAGGTCATAATCTACCATACGCAATTTGAAAATTTCCAAAATTGTGCTCGGTTACCGAGTAGTGTCGATGTAAAGGTTTTTTGCTTCCTGCGGTAACGGATGGAGCGAAACCGGATTTTGAAACATATTTGGAATCGGTAGGTCATAATCTACCATACGCAATTTGAAAATTTCCAAAATTGTGCTCGGTTACCGAGTAGTGTCGATGTAAAGGTTTTTTGCTTCGGCTGCGGTAACGGATGGAGCGAAACCGGATTTTGAAACATATTTGGAATCGGTAGGTCATAATCTACCATACGCAATTTGAAAATTTCCAAAATTGTGCTCGGTTACCGAGTAGTGTCGATGTAAAGGTTTTTTGCTTCCTGCGGTAACGGATGGAGCGAAACCGGATTTTGAAACATATTTGGAATCGGTAGGTCATAATCTACCATACGCAATTTGAAAATTTCCAAAATTGTGCTCGGTTACCGAGTAGTGTCGATGTAAAGGTTTTTTGCTTCCTGCGGTAACGGATGGAGCGAAACCGGATTTTGAAACATATTTGGAATCGGTAGGTCATAATCTACCATACGCAATTTGAAAATTTCCAAAATTGTGCTCGGTTACCGAGTAGTGTCGATGTAAAGGTTTTTGCTTCCCTTGCGGTAACGGATGGAGCGAAACCGGATTTTGAAACATATTTGGAATCGGTAGGTCATAATCTACCATACGCAATTTGAAAATTTCCAAAATTGTGCTCGGTTACCGAGTAGTGTCGATGTAAAGGTTTTTTGCTTCTTCTGCGGTAACGGATGGAGCGAAACCGGATTTTGAAACATATTTGGAATCGGTAGGTCATAATCTACCATACGCAATTTGAAAATTTCCAAAATTGTGCTCGGTTACCGAGTAGTGTCGATGTAAAGGTTTTTTGCTTCCTGCGGTAACGGATGGAGCGAAACCGGATTTTGAAACATATTTGGAATCGGTAGGTCATAATCTACCATACGCAATTTGAAAATTTCCAAAATTGTGCTCGGTTACCGAGTAGTGTCGATGTAAAGGTTTTTTGCTTCCTGCGGTAACGGATGGAGCGAAACCGGATTTTGAAACATATTTGGAATCGGTAGGTCATAATCTACCATACGCAATTTGAAAATTTCCAAAATTGTGCTCGGTTACCGAGTAGTGTCGATGTAAAGGTTTTTTGCTTCCCTTGCGGTAACGGATGGAGCGAAACCGGATTTTGAAACATATTTGGAATCGGTAGGTCATAATCTACCATACGCAATTTGAAAATTTCCAAAATTGTGCTCGGTTACCGAGTAGTGTCGATGTAAAGGTTTTTGCTTCCTGCGGTAACGGATGGAGCGAAACCGGATTTTGAAACATATTTGGAATCGGTAGGTCATAATCTACCATACGCAATTTGAAAATTTCCAAAATTGTGCTCGGTTACCGAGTAGTGTCGATGTAAAGGTTTTTTGCTTCCCCTGCGGTAACGGATGGAGCGAAACCGGATTTTGAAACATATTTGGAATCGGTAGGTCATAATCTACCATACGCAATTTGAAAATTTCCAAAATTGTGCTCGGTTACCGAGTAGTGTCGATGTAAAGGTTTTTTGCTTCCGGTGCGGTAACGGATGGAGCGAAACCGGATTTTGAAACATATTTGGAATCGGTAGGTCATAATCTACCATACGCAATTTGAAAATTTCCAAAATTGTGCTCGGTTACCGAGTAGTGTCGATGTAAAGGTTTTTTGCTTCCCTTGCGGTAACGGATGGAGCGAAACCGGATTTTGAAACATATTTGGAATCGGTAGGTCATAATCTACCATACGCAATTTGAAAATTTCCAAAATTGTGCTCGGTTACCGAGTAGTGTCGATGTAAAGGTTTTTTGCTTCTCCTGCGGTAACGGATGGAGCGAAACCGGATTTTGAAACATATTTGGAATCGGTAGGTCATAATCTACCATACGCAATTTGAAAATTTCCAAAATTGTGCTCGGTTACCGAGTAGTGTCGATGTAAAGGTTTTTTGCTTCCCTGCGGTAACGGATGGAGCGAAACCGGATTTTGAAACATATTTGGAATCGGTAGGTCATAATCTACCATACGCAATTTGAAAATTTCCAAAATTGTGCTCGGTTACCGAGTAGTGTCGATGTAAAGGTTTTTTGCTTCCCTGCGGTAACGGATGGAGCGAAACCGGATTTTGAAACATATTTGGAATCGGTAGGTCATAATCTACCATACGCAATTTGAAAATTTCCAAAATTGTGCTCGGTTACCGAGTAGTGTCGATGTAAAGGTTTTTTGCTTCTGCGGTAACGGATGGAGCGAAACCGGATTTTGAAACATATTTGGAATCGGTAGGTCATAATCTACCATACGCAATTTGAAAATTTCCAAAATTGTGCTCGGTTACCGAGTAGTGTCGATGTAAAGGTTTTTTGCTTCTTCTGCGGTAACGGATGGAGCGAAACCGGATTTTGAAACATATTTGGAATCGGTAGGTCATAATCTACCATACGCAATTTGAAAATTTCCAAAATTGTGCTCGGTTACCGAGTAGTGTCGATGTAAAGGTTTTTTGCTTCTGCGGTAACGGATGGAGCGAAACCGGATTTTGAAACATATTTGGAATCGGTAGGTCATAATCTACCATACGCAATTTGAAAATTTCCAAAATTGTGCTCGGTTACCGAGTAGTGTCGATGTAAAGGTTTTTTGCTTCTGCGGTAACGGATGGAGCGAAACCGGATTTTGAAACATATTTGGAATCGGTAGGTCATAATCTACCATACGCAATTTGAAAATTTCCAAAATTGTGCTCGGTTACCGAGTAGTGTCGATGTAAAGGTTTTTTGCCTCCCCTGCGGTAACGGATGGAGCGAAACCGGATTTTGAAACATATTTGGAATCGGTAGGTCATAATCTACCATACGCAATTTGAAAATTTCCAAAATTGTGCTCGGTTACCGAGTAGTGTCGATGTAAAGGTTTTTTGCTTCTGCGGTAACGGATGGAGCGAAACCGGATTTTGAAACATATTTGGAATCGGTAGGTCATAATCTACCATACGCAATTTGAAAATTTCCAAAATTGTGCTCGGTTACCGAGTAGTGTCGATGTAAAGGTTTTTTGCTTCCGCTGCGGTAACGGATGGAGCGAAACCGGATTTTGAAACATATTTGGAATCGGTAGGTCATAATCTACCATACGCAATTTGAAAATTTCCAAAATTGTGCTCGGTTACCGAGTAGTGTCGATGTAAAGGTTTTTTGCTTCCCTGCGGTAACGGATGGAGCGAAACCGGATTTTGAAACATATTTGGAATCGGTAGGTCATAATCTACCATACGCAATTTGAAAATTTCCAAAATTGTGCTCGGTTACCGAGTAGTGTCGATGTAAAGGTTTTTTGCTTCTGCGGTAACGGATGGAGCGAAACCGGATTTTGAAACATATTTGGAATCGGTAGGTCATAATCTACCATACGCAATTTGAAAATTTCCAAAATTGTGCTCGGTTACCGAGTAGTGTCGATGTAAAGGTTTTTTGCTTCCCTTGCGGTAACGGATGGAGCGAAACCGGATTTTGAAACATATTTGGAATCGGTAGGTCATAATCTACCATACGCAATTTGAAAATTTCCAAAATTGTGCTCGGTTACCGAGTAGTGTCGATGTAAAGGTTTTTTGCTCCGCCTGCGGTAACGGATGGAGCGAAACCGGATTTTGAAACATATTTGGAATCGGTAGGTCATAATCTACCATACGCAATTTGAAAATTTCCAAAATTGTGCTCGGTTACCGAGTAGTGTCGATGTAAAGGTTTTTTGCCTCCCCTGCGGTAACGGATGGAGCGAAACCGGATTTTGAAACATATTTGGAATCGGTAGGTCATAATCTACCATACGCAATTTGAAAATTTCCAAAATTGTGCTCGGTTACCGAGTAGTGTCGATGTAAAGGTTTTTTGCTTCTGCGGTAACGGATGGAGCGAAACCGGATTTTGAAACATATTTGGAATCGGTAGGTCATAATCTACCATACGCAATTTGAAAATTTCCAAAATTGTGCTCGGTTACCGAGTAGTGTCGATGTAAAGGTTTTTTGCTTCTTCTGCGGTAACGGATGGAGCGAAACCGGATTTTGAAACATATTTGGAATCGGTAGGTCATAATCTACCATACGCAATTTGAAAATTTCCAAAATTGTGCTCGGTTACCGAGTAGTGTCGATGTAAAGGTTTTTTGCTTCCTGCGGTAACGGATGGAGCGAAACCGGATTTTGAAACATATTTGGAATCGGTAGGTCATAATCTACCATACGCAATTTGAAAATTTCCAAAATTGTGCTCGGTTACCGAGTAGTGTCGATGTAAAGGTTTTTTGCTTCTGCGGTAACGGATGGAGCGAAACCGGATTTTGAAACATATTTGGAATCGGTAGGTCATAATCTACCATACGCAATTTGAAAATTTCCAAAATTGTGCTCGGTTACCGAGTAGTGTCGATGTAAAGGTTTTTTGCTTCCCTGCGGTAACGGATGGAGCGAAACCGGATTTTGAAACATATTTGGAATCGGTAGGTCATAATCTACCATACGCAATTTGAAAATTTCCAAAATTGTGCTCGGTTACCGAGTAGTGTCGATGTAAAGGTTTTTTGCTTCCTGCGGTAACGGATGGAGCGAAACCGGATTTTGAAACATATTTGGAATCGGTAGGTCATAATCTACCATACGCAATTTGAAAATTTCCAAAATTGTGCTCGGTTACCGAGTAGTGTCGATGTAAAGGTTTTTTGCTTCTTCTGCGGTAACGGATGGAGCGAAACCGGATTTTGAAACATATTTGGAATCGGTAGGTCATAATCTACCATACGCAATTTGAAAATTTCCAAAATTGTGCTCGGTTACCGAGTAGTGTCGATGTAAGGAGCGAAACCGGATTTTGAAACATATTTGGAATCGGTAGGTCATAATCTACCATACGCAATTTGAAAATTTCCAAAATTGTGCTCGGTTACCGAGTAGTGTCGATGTAAAGGTTTTTTGCTTCTCCTGCGGTAACGGATGGAGCGAAACCGGATTTTGAAACATATTTGGAATCGGTAGGTCATAATCTACCATACGCAATTTGAAAATTTCCAAAATTGTGCTCGGTTACCGAGTAGTGTCGATGGAGCGAAACCGGATTTTGAAACATATTTGGAATCGGTAGGTCATAATCTACCATACGCAATTTGAAAATTTCCAAAATTGTGCTCGGTTACCGAGTAGTGTCGATGTAAAGGTTTTTTGCTTCCTGCGGTAACGGATGGAGCGAAACCGGATTTTGAAACATATTTGGAATCGGTAGGTCATAATCTACCATACGCAATTTGAAAATTTCCAAAATTGTGCTCGGTTACCGAGTAGTGTCGATGTAAAGGTTTTTTGCTTCCTGCGGTAACGGATGGAGCGAAACCGGATTTTGAAACATATTTGGAATCGGTAGGTCATAATCTACCATACGCAATTTGAAAATTTCCAAAATTGTGCTCGGTTACCGAGTAGTGTCGATGTAAAGGTTTTTTGCTTCCCTGCGGTAACGGATGGAGCGAAACCGGATTTTGAAACATATTTGGAATCGGTAGGTCATAATCTACCATACGCAATTTGAAAATTTCCAAAATTGTGCTCGGTTACCGAGTAGTGTCGATGTAAAGGTTTTTTGCTTCCTGCGGTAACGGATGGAGCGAAACCGGATTTTGAAACATATTTGGAATCGGTAGGTCATAATCTACCATACGCAATTTGAAAATTTCCAAAATTGTGCTCGGTTACCGAGTAGTGTCGATGTAAAGGTTTTTTGCTTCTGCGGTAACGGATGGAGCGAAACCGGATTTTGAAACATATTTGGAATCGGTAGGTCATAATCTACCATACGCAATTTGAAAATTTCCAAAATTGTGCTCGGTTACCGAGTAGTGTCGATGTAAAGGTTTTTCGCTTCCCGTGCGGTAACGGATGGAGCGAAACCGGATTTTGAAACATATTTGGAATCGGTAGGTCATAATCTACCATACGCAATTTGAAAATTTCCAAAATTGTGCTCGGTTACCGAGTAGTGTCGATGTAAAGGTTTTTTGCTTCACCTGCGGTAACGGATGGAGCGAAACCGGATTTTGAAACATATTTGGAATCGGTAGGTCATAATCTACCATACGCAATTTGAAAATTTCCAAAATTGTGCTCGGTTACCGAGTAGTGTCGATGTAAAGGTTTTTTGCTTCCCTTGCGGTAACGGATGGAGCGAAACCGGATTTTGAAACATATTTGGAATCGGTAGGTCATAATCTACCATACGCAATTTGAAAATTTCCAAAATTGTGCTCGGTTACCGAGTAGTGTCGATGTAAAGGTTTTTTGCTTGCGGTGCGGTAACGGATGGAGCGAAACCGGATTTTGAAACATATTTGGAATCGGTAGGTCATAATCTACCATACGCAATTTGAAAATTTCCAAAATTGTGCTCGGTTACCGAGTAGTGTCGATGTAAAGGTTTTTGCTTCTGCGGTAACGGATGGAGCGAAACCGGATTTTGAAACATATTTGGAATCGGTAGGTCATAATCTACCATACGCAATTTGAAAATTTCCAAAATTGTGCTCGGTTACCGAGTAGTGTCGATGTAAAGGTTTTTTGCTTCTGCGGTAACGGATGGAGCGAAACCGGATTTTGAAACATATTTGGAATCGGTAGGTCATAATCTACCATACGCAATTTGAAAATTTCCAAAATTGTGCTCGGTTACCGAGTAGTGTCGATGTAAAGGTTTTTTGCTTCCCTTGCGGTAACGGATGGAGCGAAACCGGATTTTGAAACATATTTGGAATCGGTAGGTCATAATCTACCATACGCAATTTGAAAATTTCCAAAATTGTGCTCGGTTACCGAGTAGTGTCGATGTAAAGGTTTTTTGCTCCCCTGCGGTAACGGATGGAGCGAAACCGGATTTTGAAACATATTTGGAATCGGTAGGTCATAATCTACCATACGCAATTTGAAAATTTCCAAAATTGTGCTCGGTTACCGAGTAGTGTCGATGTAAAGGTTTTTTGCTTCCTGCGGTAACGGATGGAGCGAAACCGGATTTTGAAACATATTTGGAATCGGTAGGTCATAATCTACCATACGCAATTTGAAAATTTCCAAAATTGTGCTCGGTTACCGAGTAGTGTCGATGTAAAGGTTTTTTGCTTCCATTGCGGTAACGGATGGAGCGAAACCGGATTTTGAAACATATTTGGAATCGGTAGGTCATAATCTACCATACGCAATTTGAAAATTTCCAAAATTGTGCTCGGTTACCGAGTAGTGTCGATGTAAAGGTTTTTGCTTCCCTTGCGGTAACGGATGGAGCGAAACCGGATTTTGAAACATATTTGGAATCGGTAGGTCATAATCTACCATACGCAATTTGAAAATTTCCAAAATTGTGCTCGGTTACCGAGTAGTGTCGATGTAAAGGTTTTTTGCTTCCTGCGGTAACGGATGGAGCGAAACCGGATTTTGAAACATATTTGGAATCGGTAGGTCATAATCTACCATACGCAATTTGAAAATTTCCAAAATTGTGCTCGGTTACCGAGTAGTGTCGATGTAAAGGTTTTTTGCTTCCTGCGGTAACGGATGGAGCGAAACCGGATTTTGAAACATATTTGGAATCGGTAGGTCATAATCTACCATACGCAATTTGAAAATTTCCAAAATTGTGCTCGGTTACCGAGTAGTGTCGATGTAAAGGTTTTTTGCTTCCCTGCGGTAACGGATGGAGCGAAACCGGATTTTGAAACATATTTGGAATCGGTAGGTCATAATCTACCATACGCAATTTGAAAATTTCCAAAATTGTGCTCGGTTACCGAGTAGTGTCGATGTAAAGGTTTTTTGCTTCCTGCGGTAACGGATGGAGCGAAACCGGATTTTGAAACATATTTGGAATCGGTAGGTCATAATCTACCATACGCAATTTGAAAATTTCCAAAATTGTGCTCGGTTACCGAGTAGTGTCGATGTAAAGGTTTTTTGCTTCCTGCGGTAACGGATGGAGCGAAACCGGATTTTGAAACATATTTGGAATCGGTAGGTCATAATCTACCATACGCAATTTGAAAATTTCCAAAATTGTGCTCGGTTACCGAGTAGTGTCGATGTAAAGGTTTTTGCTTCCCTTGCGGTAACGGATGGAGCGAAACCGGATTTTGAAACATATTTGGAATCGGTAGGTCATAATCTACCATACGCAATTTGAAAATTTCCAAAATTGTGCTCGGTTACCGAGTAGTGTCGATGTAAAGGTTTTTTGCTTCTGCGGTAACGGATGGAGCGAAACCGGATTTTGAAACATATTTGGAATCGGTAGGTCATAATCTACCATACGCAATTTGAAAATTTCCAAAATTGTGCTCGGTTACCGAGTAGTGTCGATGTAAAGGTTTTTGCTTCCTGCGGTAACGGATGGAGCGAAACCGGATTTTGAAACATATTTGGAATCGGTAGGTCATAATCTACCATACGCAATTTGAAAATTTCCAAAATTGTGCTCGGTTACCGAGTAGTGTCGATGTAAAGGTTTTTTGGTTGGGGTGGGGTAACGGATGGAGCGAAACCGGATTTTGAAACATATTTGGAATCGGTAGGTCATAATCTACCATACGCAATTTGAAAATTTCCAAAATTGTGCTCGGTTACCGAGTAGTGTCGATGTAAAGGTTTTTTGCTTCTTCTGCGGTAACGGATGGAGCGAAACCGGATTTTGAAACATATTTGGAATCGGTAGGTCATAATCTACCATACGCAATTTGAAAATTTCCAAAATTGTGCTCGGTTACCGAGTAGTGTCGATGTAAAGGTTTTTTGCTTCTTCTGCGGTAACGGATGGAGCGAAACCGGATTTTGAAACATATTTGGAATCGGTAGGTCATAATCTACCATACGCAATTTGAAAATTTCCAAAATTGTGCTCGGTTACCGAGTAGTGTCGATGTAAAGGTTTTTTGCTTCCCTTGCGGTAACGGATGGAGCGAAACCGGATTTTGAAACATATTTGGAATCGGTAGGTCATAATCTACCATACGCAATTTGAAAATTTCCAAAATTGTGCTCGGTTACCGAGTAGTGTCGATGTAAAGGTTTTTTGCTTCTGCGGTAACGGATGGAGCGAAACCGGATTTTGAAACATATTTGGAATCGGTAGGTCATAATCTACCATACGCAATTTGAAAATTTCCAAAATTGTGCTCGGTTACCGAGTAGTGTCGATGTAAAGGTTTTTTGCTTCCCTGCGGTAACGGATGGAGCGAAACCGGATTTTGAAACATATTTGGAATCGGTAGGTCATAATCTACCATACGCAATTTGAAAATTTCCAAAATTGTGCTCGGTTACCGAGTAGTGTCGATGTAAAGGTGTTTGCATGGTCTGCGGTAACGGATGGAGCGAAACCGGATTTTGAAACATATTTGGAATCGGTAGGTCATAATCTACCATACGCAATTTGAAAATTTCCAAAATTGTGCTCGGTTACCGAGTAGTGTCGATGTAAAGGTTTTTTGCTTCCCTTGCGGTAACGGATGGAGCGAAACCGGATTTTGAAACATATTTGGAATCGGTAGGTCATAATCTACCATACGCAATTTGAAAATTTCCAAAATTGTGCTCGGTTACCGAGTAGTGTCGATGTAAAGGTTTTTTGCTTCCCTTGCGGTAACGGATGGAGCGAAACCGGATTTTGAAACATATTTGGAATCGGTAGGTCATAATCTACCATACGCAATTTGAAAATTTCCAAAATTGTGCTCGGTTACCGAGTAGTGTCGATGTAAAGGTTTTTGCTTCTGCGGTAACGGATGGAGCGAAACCGGATTTTGAAACATATTTGGAATCGGTAGGTCATAATCTACCATACGCAATTTGAAAATTTCCAAAATTGTGCTCGGTTACCGAGTAGTGTCGATGTAAAGGTTTTTTGCTTCCCTGCGGTAACGGATGGAGCGAAACCGGATTTTGAAACATATTTGGAATCGGTAGGTCATAATCTACCATACGCAATTTGAAAATTTCCAAAATTGTGCTCGGTTACCGAGTAGTGTCGATGTAAAGGTTTTTCGCTTCATCTGCGGTAACGGATGGAGCGAAACCGGATTTTGAAACATATTTGGAATCGGTAGGTCATAATCTACCATACGCAATTTGAAAATTTCCAAAATTGTGCTCGGTTACCGAGTAGTGTCGATGTAAAGGTTTTTGCTTCCTGTGCGGTAACGGATGGAGCGAAACCGGATTTTGAAACATATTTGGAATCGGTAGGTCATAATCTACCATACGCAATTTGAAAATTTCCAAAATTGTGCTCGGTTACCGAGTAGTGTCGATGTAAAGGTTTTTGCTTCCCTTGCGGTAACGGATGGAGCGAAACCGGATTTTGAAACATATTTGGAATCGGTAGGTCATAATCTACCATACGCAATTTGAAAATTTCCAAAATTGTGCTCGGTTACCGAGTAGTGTCGATGTAAAGGTTTTTTGCTTCTGCGGTAACGGATGGAGCGAAACCGGATTTTGAAACATATTTGGAATCGGTAGGTCATAATCTACCATACGCAATTTGAAAATTTCCAAAATTGTGCTCGGTTACCGAGTAGTGTCGATGTAAAGGTTTTTTGCTTCCCTGCGGTAACGGATGGAGCGAAACCGGATTTTGAAACATATTTGGAATCGGTAGGTCATAATCTACCATACGCAATTTGAAAATTTCCAAAATTGTGCTCGGTTACCGAGTAGTGTCGATGTAAAGGTTTTTTGCTTCTGCGGTAACGGATGGAGCGAAACCGGATTTTGAAACATATTTGGAATCGGTAGGTCATAATCTACCATACGCAATTTGAAAATTTCCAAAATTGTGCTCGGTTACCGAGTAGTGTCGATGTAAAGGTTTTTTGCTTCCTGCGGTAACGGATGGAGCGAAACCGGATTTTGAAACATATTTGGAATCGGTAGGTCATAATCTACCATACGCAATTTGAAAATTTCCAAAATTGTGCTCGGTTACCGAGTAGTGTCGATGTAAAGGTTTTTTGCTTCTTCTGCGGTAACGGATGGAGCGAAACCGGATTTTGAAACATATTTGGAATCGGTAGGTCATAATCTACCATACGCAATTTGAAAATTTCCAAAATTGTGCTCGGTTACCGAGTAGTGTCGATGTGATGGAGCGAAACCGGATTTTGAAACATATTTGGAATCGGTAGGTCATAATCTACCATACGCAATTTGAAAATTTCCAAAATTGTGCTCGGTTACCGAGTAGTGTCGATGTAAAGGTTTTTTGCTTCCATTGCGGTAACGGATGGAGCGAAACCGGATTTTGAAACATATTTGGAATCGGTAGGTCATAATCTACCATACGCAATTTGAAAATTTCCAAAATTGTGCTCGGTTACCGAGTAGTGTCGATGTAAAGGTTTTTCGCTTACCTGCGGTAACGGATGGAGCGAAACCGGATTTTGAAACATATTTGGAATCGGTAGGTCATAATCTACCATACGCAATTTGAAAATTTCCAAAATTGTGCTCGGTTACCGAGTAGTGTCGATGTAAAGGTTTTTTGCTTACCTGCGGTAACGAATGGAGCGAAACCGGATTTTGAAACATATTTGGAATCGGTAGGTCATAATCTACCATACGCAATTTGAAAATTTCCAAAATTGTGCTCGGTTACCGAGTAGTGTCGATGTAAAGGTTTTTTGCTTCCCCTGCGGTAACGGATGGAGCGAAACCGGATTTTGAAACATATTTGGAATCGGTAGGTCATAATCTACCATACGCAATTTGAAAATTTCCAAAATTGTGCTCGGTTACCGAGTAGTGTCGATGTAAAGGTTTTTTGCTTCCTGCGGTAACGGATGGAGCGAAACCGGATTTTGAAACATATTTGGAATCGGTAGGTCATAATCTACCATACGCAATTTGAAAATTTCCAAAATTGTGCTCGGTTACCGAGTAGTGTCGATGTAAAGGTTTTTTGCTTCCTATGCGGTAACGGATGGAGCGAAACCGGATTTTGAAACATATTTGGAATCGGTAGGTCATAATCTACCATACGCAATTTGAAAATTTCCAAAATTGTGCTCGGTTACCGAGTAGTGTCGATGTAAAGGTTTTTTGCTTCCCCTGCGGTAACGGATGGAGCGAAACCCGATTTTGAAACATATTTGGAATCGGTAGGTCATAATCTACCATACGCAATTTGAAAATTTCCAAAATTGTGCTCGGTTACCGAGTAGTGTCGATGTAAAGGTTTTTCGCTTGCCCTGCGGTAACGGATGGAGCGAAACCGGATTTTGAAACATATTTGGAATCGGTAGGTCATAATCTACCATACGCAATTTGAAAATTTCCAAAATTGTGCTCGGTTACCGAGTAGTGTCGATGTAAAGGTTTTTTGCTTCCTTTGCGGTAACGGATGGAGCGAAACCGGATTTTGAAACATATTTGGAATCGGTAGGTCATAATCTACCATACGCAATTTGAAAATTTCCAAAATTGTGCTCGGTTACCGAGTAGTGTCGATGTAAAGGTTTTTTGCTTCCCTGCGGTAACGGATGGAGCGAAACCGGATTTTGAAACATATTTGGAATCGGTAGGTCATAATCTACCATACGCAATTTGAAAATTTCCAAAATTGTGCTCGGTTACCGAGTAGTGTCGATGTAAAGGTTTTTTGCTTCCCTGCGGTAACGGATGGAGCGAAACCGGATTTTGAAACATATTTGGAATCGGTAGGTCATAATCTACCATACGCAATTTGAAAATTTCCAAAATTGTGCTCGGTTACCGAGTAGTGTCGATGTAAAGGTTTTTGCTTCCCTTGCGGTAACGGATGGAGCGAAACCGGATTTTGAAACATATTTGGAATCGGTAGGTCATAATCTACCATACGCAATTTGAAAATTTCCAAAATTGTGCTCGGTTACCGAGTAGTGTCGATGTAAAGGTTTTTTGCTTCTGCGGTAACGGATGGAGCGAAACCGGATTTTGAAACATATTTGGAATCGGTAGGTCATAATCTACCATACGCAATTTGAAAATTTCCAAAATTGTGCTCGGTTACCGAGTAGTGTCGATGTAAAGGTTTTTTGCTTCTGCGGTAACGGATGGAGCGAAACCGGATTTTGAAACATATTTGGAATCGGTAGGTCATAATCTACCATACGCAATTTGAAAATTTCCAAAATTGTGCTCGGTTACCGAGTAGTGTCGATGTAAAGGTTTTTTGCTTCCTGCGGTAACGGATGGAGCGAAACCGGATTTTGAAACATATTTGGAATCGGTAGGTCATAATCTACCATACGCAATTTGAAAATTTCCAAAATTGTGCTCGGTTACCGAGTAGTGTCGATGTAAAGGTTTTTTGCTTCCTGCGGTAACGGATGGAGCGAAACCGGATTTTGAAACATATTTGGAATCGGTAGGTCATAATCTACCATACGCAATTTGAAAATTTCCAAAATTGTGCTCGGTTACCGAGTAGTGTCGATGTAAAGGTTTTTTGCTTCCCTGCGGTAACGGATGGAGCGAAACCGGATTTTGAAACATATTTGGAATCGGTAGGTCATAATCTACCATACGCAATTTGAAAATTTCCAAAATTGTGCTCGGTTACCGAGTAGTGTCGATGTAAAGGTTTTTTGCTTGGCGTGCGGTAACGGATGGAGCGAAACCGGATTTTGAAACATATTTGGAATCGGTAGGTCATAATCTACCATACGCAATTTGAAAATTTCCAAAATTGTGCTCGGTTACCGAGTAGTGTCGATGTAAAGGTTTTTTGCTTCCCTGCGGTAACGGATGGAGCGAAACCGGATTTTGAAACATATTTGGAATCGGTAGGTCATAATCTACCATACGCAATTTGAAAATTTCCAAAATTGTGCTCGGTTACCGAGTAGTGTCGATGTAAAGGTTTTTTGCTTCTGCGGTAACGGATGGAGCGAAACCGGATTTTGAAACATATTTGGAATCGGTAGGTCATAATCTACCATACGCAATTTGAAAATTTCCAAAATTGTGCTCGGTTACCGAGTAGTGTCGATGTAAAGGTTTTTTGCTTCCTGCGGTAACGGATGGAGCGAAACCGGATTTTGAAACATATTTGGAATCGGTAGGTCATAATCTACCATACGCAATTTGAAAATTTCCAAAATTGTGCTCGGTTACCGAGTAGTGTCGATGTAAAGGTTTTTTGCTTCCTGCGGTAACGGATGGAGCGAAACCGGATTTTGAAACATATTTGGAATCGGTAGGTCATAATCTACCATACGCAATTTGAAAATTTCCAAAATTGTGCTCGGTTACCGAGTAGTGTCGATGTAAAGGTTTTTTGCTTCCCCTGCGGTAACGGATGGAGCGAAACCGGATTTTGAAACATATTTGGAATCGGTAGGTCATAATCTACCATACGCAATTTGAAAATTTCCAAAATTGTGCTCGGTTACCGAGTAGTGTCGATGTAAAGGTTTTTTGGTTGGGCTGCGGTAACGGATGGAGCGAAACCGGATTTTGAAACATATTTGGAATCGGTAGGTCATAATCTACCATACGCAATTTGAAAATTTCCAAAATTGTGCTCGGATACCGAGTAGTGTCGATGTAAAGGTTTTTCGCTATCCCTGCGGTAACGGATGGAGCGAAACCGGATTTTGAAACATATTTGGAATCGGTAGGTCATAATCTACCATACGCAATTTGAAAATTTCCAAAATTGTGCTCGGTTACCGAGTAGTGTCGATGTAAAGGTTTTTTGCTTCCCTTGCGGTAACGGATGGAGCGAAACCGGATTTTGAAACATATTTGGAATCGGTAGGTCATAATCTACCATACGCAATTTGAAAATTTCCAAAATTGTGCTCGGTTACCGAGTAGTGTCGATGTAAAGGTTTTTTGCTTCCCTTGCGGTAACGGATGGAGCGAAACCGGATTTTGAAACATATTTGGAATCGGTAGGTCATAATCTACCATACGCAATTTGAAAATTTCCAAAATTGTGCTCGGTTACCGAGTAGTGTCGATGTAAAGGTTTTTTGCTTCCCTGCGGTAACGGATGGAGCGAAACCGGATTTTGAAACATATTTGGAATCGGTAGGTCATAATCTACCATACGCAATTTGAAAATTTCCAAAATTGTGCTCGGTTACCGAGTAGTGTCGATGTAAAGGTTTTTTGCTTCCCCTGCGGTAACGGATGGAGCGAAACCGGATTTTGAAACATATTTGGAATCGGTAGGTCATAATCTACCATACGCAATTTGAAAATTTCAAAATTGTGCTCGGTTACCGAGTAGTGTCGATGTAAAGGTTTTTTGCTTCCCCTGCGGTAACGGATGGAGCGAAACCGGATTTTGAAACATATTTGGAATCGGTAGGTCATAATCTACCATACGCAATTTGAAAATTTCCAAAATTGTGCTCGGTTACCGAGTAGTGTCGATGTAAAGGTTTTTTGCTTCTGCGGTAACGGATGGAGCGAAACCGGATTTTGAAACATATTTGGAATCGGTAGGTCATAATCTACCATACGCAATTTGAAAATTTCCAAAATTGTGCTCGGTTACCGAGTAGTGTCGATGTAAAGGTTTTTTGCTTCCCTTGCGGTAACGGATGGAGCGAAACCGGATTTTGAAACATATTTGGAATCGGTAGGTCATAATCTACCATACGCAATTTGAAAATTTCCAAAATTGTGCTCGGTTACCGAGTAGTGTCGATGTAAAGGTTTTTTGCTCCCCTGCGGTAACGGATGGAGCGAAACCGGATTTTGAAACATATTTGGAATCGGTAGGTCATAATCTACCATACGCAATTTGAAAATTTCCAAAATTGTGCTCGGTTACCGAGTAGTGTCGATGTAAAGGTTTTTTGCTTCCGGTGCGGTAACGGATGGAGCGAAACCGGATTTTGAAACATATTTGGAATCGGTAGGTCATAATCTACCATACGCAATTTGAAAATTTCCAAAATTGTGCTCGGTTACCGAGTAGTGTCGATGTAAAGGTTTTTGCTTCCCCTGCGGTAACGGATGGAGCGAAACCGGATTTTGAAACATATTTGGAATCGGTAGGTCATAATCTACCATACGCAATTTGAAAATTTCCAAAATTGTGCTCGGTTACCGAGTAGTGTCGATGTAAAGGTTTTTTGGTTCCCCTGCGGTAACGGATGGAGCGAAACCGGATTTTGAAACATATTTGGAATCGGTAGGTCATAATCTACCATACGCAATTTGAAAATTTCCAAAATTGTGCTCGGTTACCGAGTAGTGTCGATGTAAAGGTTTTTTGCTTCTCCTGCGGTAACGGATGGAGCGAAACCGGATTTTGAAACATATTTGGAATCGGTAGGTCATAATCTACCATACGCAATTTGAAAATTTCCAAAATTGTGCTCGGTTACCGAGTAGTGTCGATGTAAAGGTTTTTGCTTCTGCGGTAACGGATGGAGCGAAACCGGATTTTGAAACATATTTGGAATCGGTAGGTCATAATCTACCATACGCAATTTGAAAATTTCCAAAATTGTGCTCGGTTACCGAGTAGTGTCGATGTAAAGGTTTTTTGCTTCTGCGGTAACGGATGGAGCGAAACCGGATTTTGAAACATATTTGGAATCGGTAGGTCATAATCTACCATACGCAATTTGAAAATTTCCAAAATTGTGCTCGGTTACCGAGTAGTGTCGATGTAAAGGTTTTTTGCTTCCCTTGCGGTAACGGATGGAGCGAAACCGGATTTTGAAACATATTTGGAATCGGTAGGTCATAATCTACCATACGCAATTTGAAAATTTCCAAAATTGTGCTCGGTTACCGAGTAGTGTCGATGTAAAGGTTTTTTGCTTGGCCTGGGGTAACGGATGGAGCGAAACCGGATTTTGAAACATATTTGGAATCGGTAGGTCATAATCTACCATACGCAATTTGAAAATTTCCAAAATTGTGCTCGGTTACCGAGTAGTGTCGATGTAAAGGTTTTTTGCTTCTTCTGCGGTAACGGATGGAGCGAAACCGGATTTTGAAACATATTTGGAATCGGTAGGTCATAATCTACCATACGCAATTTGAAAATTTCCAAAATTGTGCTCGGTTACCGAGTAGTGTCGATGTAAAGGTTTTTTGCTTCTTCTGCGGTAACGGATGGAGCGAAACCGGATTTTGAAACATATTTGGAATCGGTAGGTCATAATCTACCATACGCAATTTGAAAATTTCCAAAATTGTGCTCGGTTACCGAGTAGTGTCGATGTAAAGGTTTTTTGCTTCCCTGCGGTAACGGATGGAGCGAAACCGGATTTTGAAACATATTTGGAATCGGTAGGTCATAATCTACCATACGCAATTTGAAAATTTCCAAAATTGTGCTCGGTTACCGAGTAGTGTCGATGTAAAGGTTTTTTGCTTCCCTGCGGTAACGGATGGAGCGAAACCGGATTTTGAAACATATTTGGAATCGGTAGGTCATAATCTACCATACGCAATTTGAAAATTTCCAAAATTGTGCTCGGTTACCGAGTAGTGTCGATGTAAAGGTTTTTTGCTTCCCCTGCGGTAACGGATGGAGCGAAACCGGATTTTGAAACATATTTGGAATCGGTAGGTCATAATCTACCATACGCAATTTGAAAATTTCCAAAATTGTGCTCGGTTACCGAGTAGTGTCGATGTAAAGGTTTTTTGCTTCCCCTGCGGTAACGGATGGAGCGAAACCGGATTTTGAAACATATTTGGAATCGGTAGGTCATAATCTACCATACGCAATTTGAAAATTTCCAAAATTGTGCTCGGTTACCGAGTAGTGTCGATGTAAAGGTTTTTCGCTTCCCCCCCGGTAACGGATGGAGCGAAACCGGATTTTGAAACATATTTGTAATCGGTAGGTCATAATCTACCATACGCAATTTGAAAATTTCCAAAATTGTGCTCGGTTACCGAGTAGTGTCGATGTAAAGGTTTTTTGCTTCCCCTGCGGTAACGGATGGAGCGAAACCGGATTTTGAAACATATTTGGAATCGGTAGGTCATAATCTACCATACGCAATTTGAAAATTTCCAAAATTGTGCTCGGTTACCGAGTAGTGTCGATGTAAAGGTTTTTTGCTTCCCCTGCGGTAACGGATGGAGCGAAACCGGATTTTGAAACATATTTGGAATCGGTAGGTCATAATCTACCATACGCAATTTGAAAATTTCCAAAATTGTGCTCGGTTACCGAGTAGTGTCGATGTAAAGGTTTTTTGCTTCCCTGCGGTAACGGATGGAGCGAAACCGGATTTTGAAACATATTTGGAATCGGTAGGTCATAATCTACCATACGCAATTTGAAAATTTCCAAAATTGTGCTCGGTTACCGAGTAGTGTCGATGTAAAGGTTTTTTGCTTCTGCGGTAACGGATGGAGCGAAACCGGATTTTGAAACATATTTGGAATCGGTAGGTCATAATCTACCATACGCAATTTGAAAATTTCCAAAATTGTGCTCGGTTACCGAGTAGTGTCGATGTAAAGGTTTTTTGCTTCTGCGGTAACGGATGGAGCGAAACCGGATTTTGAAACATATTTGGAATCGGTAGGTCATAATCTACCATACGCAATTTGAAAATTTCCAAAATTGTGCTCGGTTACCGAGTAGTGTCGATGTAAAGGTTTTTTG
Organism: Pachypeltis micranthus; assembly: GCA_020466155.1. NCBI lineage: Eukaryota > Metazoa > Arthropoda > Insecta > Hemiptera > Miridae > Pachypeltis > Pachypeltis micranthus. Next base: position 52,224,445 of record CM035769.1, read on the forward strand.
CTTCTGCGGTAACGGATGGAGCGAAACCGGATTTTGAAACATATTTGGAATCGGTAGGTCATAATCTACCATACGCAATTTGAAAATTTCCAAAATTGTGCTCGGTTACCGAGTAGTGTCGATGTAAAGGTTTTTTGCTTCCTGCGGTAACGGATGGAGCGAAACCGGATTTTGAAACATATTTGGAATCGGTAGGTCATAATCTACCATACGCAATTTGAAAATTTCCAAAATTGTGCTCGGTTACCGAGTAGTGTCGATGTAAAGGTTTTTTGCTTCCCTGCGGTAACGGATGGAGCGAAACCGGATTTTGAAACATATTTGGAATCGGTAGGTCATAATCTACCATACGCAATTTGAAAATTTCCAAAATTGTGCTCGGTTACCGAGTAGTGTCGATGTAAAGGTTTTTTGCTTCTGCGGTAACGGATGGAGCGAAACCGGATTTTGAAACATATTTGGAATCGGTAGGTCATAATCTACCATACGCAATTTGAAAATTTCCAAAATTGTGCTCGGTTACCGAGTAGTGTCGATGTAAAGGTTTTTTGCTTCTCCTGCGGTAACGGATGGAGCGAAACCGGATTTTGAAACATATTTGGAATCGGTAGGTCATAATCTACCATACGCAATTTGAAAATTTCCAAAATTGTGCTCGGTTACCGAGTAGTGTCGATGTAAAGGTTTTTTGCTTCTGCGGTAACGGATGGAGCGAAACCGGATTTTGAAACATATTTGGAATCGGTAGGTCATAATCTACCATACGCAATTTGAAAATTTCCAAAATTGTGCTCGGTTACCGAGTAGTGTCGATGTAAAGGTTTTTTGCTTCCTTGCGGTAACGGATGGAGCGAAACCGGATTTTGAAACATATTTGGAATCGGTAGGTCATAATCTACCATACGCAATTTGAAAATTTCCAAAATTGTGCTCGGTTACCGAGTAGTGTCGATGTAAAGGTTTTTTGCTTCGGGTGCGGTAACGGATGGAGCGAAACCGGATTTTGAAACATATTTGGAATCGGTAGGTCATAATCTACCATACGCAATTTGAAAATTTCCAAAATTGTGCTCGGTTACCGAGTAGTGTCGATGTAAAGGTTTTTTGCTTCCCCTGCGGTAACGGATGGAGCGAAACCGGATTTTGAAACATATTTGGAATCGGTAGGTCATAATCTACCATACGCAATTTGAAAATTTCCAAAATTGTGCTCGGTTACCGAGTAGTGTCGATGTAAAGGTTTTTTGCTATCCTGCGGTAACGGATGGAGCGAAACCGGATTTTGAAACATATTTGGAATCGGTAGGTCATAATCTACCATACGCAATTTGAAAATTTCCAAAATTGTGCTCGGTTACCGAGTAGTGTCGATGTAAAGGTTTTTCGCTTCCCCCGCGGTAACGGATGGAGCGAAACCGGATTTTGAAACATATTTGGAATCGGTAGGTCATAATCTACCATACGCAATTTGAAAATTTCCAAAATTGTGCTCGGTTACCGAGTAGTGTCGATGTAAAGGTTTTTTGCTTCCCCTGCGGTAACGGATGGAGCGAAACCGGATTTTGAAACATATTTGGAATCGGTAGGTCATAATCTACCATACGCAATTTGAAAATTTCCAAAATTGTGCTCGGTTACCGAGTAGTGTCGATGTAAAGGTTTTTTGCTTCCCCTGCGGTAACGGATGGAGCGAAACCGGATTTTGAAACATATTTGGAATCGGTAGGTCATAATCTACCATACGCAATTTGAAAATTTCCAAAATTGTGCTCGGTTACCGAGTAGTGTCGATGTAAAGGTTTTTGCTTCCCTTGCGGTAACGGATGGAGCGAAACCGGATTTTGAAACATATTTGGAATCGGTAGGTCATAATCTACCATACGCAATTTGAAAATTTCCAAAATTGTGCTCGGTTACCGAGTAGTGTCGATGTAAAGGTTTTTTGCTTAACCTGCGGTAACGGATGGAGCGAAACCGGATTTTGAAACATATTTGGAATCGGTAGGTCATAATCTACCATACGCAATTTGAAAATTTCCAAAATTGTGCTCGGTTACCGAGTAGTGTCGATGTAAAGGTATTTGCTCCCCCTGCGGTAACGGATGGAGCGAAACCGGATTTTGAAACATATTTGGAATCGGTAGGTCATAATCTACCATACGCAATTTGAAAATTTCCAAAATTGTGCTCGGTTACCGAGTAGTGTCGATGTAAAGGTTTTTGCTTCTCCTGCGGTAACGGATGGAGCGAAACCGGATTTTGAAACATATTTGGAATCGGTAGGTCATAATCTACCATACGCAATTTGAAAATTTCCAAAATTGTGCTCGGTTACCGAGTAGTGTCGATGTAAAGGTTTTTTGCTTCCCTTGCGGTAACGGATGGAGCGAAACCGGATTTTGAAACATATTTGGAATCGGTAGGTCATAATCTACCATACGCAATTTGAAAATTTCCAAAATTGTGCTCGGTTACCGAGTAGTGTCGATGTAAAGGTTTTTTGCTTCGCGTGCGGTAACGGATGGAGCGAAACCGGATTTTGAAACATATTTGGAATCGGTAGGTCATAATCTACCATACGCAATTTGAAAATTTCCAAAATTGTGCTCGGTTACCGAGTAGTGTCGATGTAAAGGTTTTTTGCTTCCCTGCGGTAACGGATGGAGCGAAACCGGATTTTGAAACATATTTGGAATCGGTAGGTCATAATCTACCATACGCAATTTGAAAATTTCCAAAATTGTGCTCGGTTACCGAGTAGTGTCGATGTAAAGGTTTTTTGCTTCCCTTGCGGTAACGGATGGAGCGAAACCGGATTTTGAAACATATTTGGAATCGGTAGGTCATAATCTACCATACGCAATTTGAAAATTTCCAAAATTGTGCTCGGTTACCGAGTAGTGTCGATGTAAAGGTTTTTTGCTTCCTGCGGTAACGGATGGAGCGAAACCGGATTTTGAAACATATTTGGAATCGGTAGGTCATAATCTACCATACGCAATTTGAAAATTTCCAAAATTGTGCTCGGTTACCGAGTAGTGTCGATGTAAAGGTTTTTTGCTTCCTGCGGTAACGGATGGAGCGAAACCGGATTTTGAAACATATTTGGAATCGGTAGGTCATAATCTACCATACGCAATTTGAAAATTTCCAAAATTGTGCTCGGTTACCGAGTAGTGTCGATGTAAAGGTTTTTTGCTTAACCTGCGGTAACGGATGGAGCGAAACCGGATTTTGAAACATATTTGGAATCGGTAGGTCATAATCTACCATACGCAATTTGAAAATTTCCAAAATTGTGCTCGGTTACCGAGTAGTGTCGATGTAAAGGTTTTTTGCTTCCCTTGCGGTAACGGATGGAGCGAAACCGGATTTTGAAACATATTTGGAATCGGTAGGTCATAATCTACCATACGCAATTTGAAAATTTCCAAAATTGTGCTCGGTTACCGAGTAGTGTCGATGTAAAGGTTTTTTGCTTCCTGCGGTAACGGATGGAGCGAAACCGGATTTTGAAACATATTTGGAATCGGTAGGTCATAATCTACCATACGCAATTTGAAAATTTCCAAAATTGTGCTCGGTTACCGAGTAGTGTCGATGTAACGGTTTTTTGCTTCTCAGGCGGTAACGGATGGAGCGAAACCGGATTTTGAAACATATTTGGAATCGGTAGGTCATAATCTACCATACGCAATTTGAAAATTTCCAAAATTGTGCTCGGTTACCGAGTAGTGTCGATGTAAAGGTTTTTTGCTTCCTATGCGGTAACGGATGGAGCGAAACCGGATTTTGAAACATATTTGGAATCGGTAGGTCATAATCTACCATACGCAATTTGAAAATTTCCAAAATTGTGCTCGGTTACCGAGTAGTGTCGATGTAAAGGTTTTTTGCTTCCCCTGCGGTAACGGATGGAGCGAAACCGGATTTTGAAACATATTTGGAATCGGTAGGTCATAATCTACCATACGCAATTTGAAAATTTCCAAAATTGTGCTCGGTTACCGAGTAGTGTCGATGTAAAGGTTTTTTGCTTCCTGCGGTAACGGATGGAGCGAAACCGGATTTTGAAACATATTTGGAATCGGTAGGTCATAATCTACCATACGCAATTTGAAAATTTCCAAAATTGTGCTCGGTTACCGAGTAGTGTCGATGTAAAGGTTTTTTGCTTCCCTTGCGGTAACGGATGGAGCGAAACCGGATTTTGAAACATATTTGGAATCGGTAGGTCATAATCTACCATACGCAATTTGAAAATTTCCAAAATTGTGCTCGGTTACCGAGTAGTGTCGATGTAAAGGTTTTTTGCTTCCCCTGCGGTAACGGATGGAGCGAAACCGGATTTTGAAACATATTTGGAATCGGTAGGTCATAATCTACCATACGCAATTTGAAAATTTTCAAAATTGTGCTCGGTTACCGAGTAGTGTCGATGTAAAGGTTTTTTGCTTCCCCTGCGGTAACGGATGGAGCGAAACCGGATTTTGAAACATATTTGGAATCGGTAGGTCATAATCTACCATACGCAATTTGAAAATTTCCAAAATTGTGCTCGGTTACCGAGTAGTGTCGATGTAAAGGTTTTTTGCTTCCGGTGCGGTAACGGATGGAGCGAAACCGGATTTTGAAACATATTTGGAATCGGTAGGTCATAATCTACCATACGCAATTTGAAAATTTCCAAAATTGTGCTCGGTTACCGAGTAGTGTCGATGTAAAGGTTTTTTGCTTCACCTGCGGTAACGGATGGAGCGAAACCGGATTTTGAAACATATTTGGAATCGGTAGGTCATAATCTACCATACGCAATTTGAAAATTTCCAAAATTGTGCTCGGTTACCGAGTAGTGTCGATGTAAAGGTTTTTTGCTTCACGTGCGGTAACGGATGGAGCGAAACCGGATTTTGAAACATATTTGGAATCGGTAGGTCATAATCTACCATACGCAATTTGAAAATTTCCAAAATTGTGCTCGGTTACCGAGTAGTGTCGATGTAAAGGTTTTTTGCTTCCTGCGGTAACGGATGGAGCGAAACCGGATTTTGAAACATATTTGGAATCGGTAGGTCATAATCTACCATACGCAATTTGAAAATTTCCAAAATTGTGCTCGGTTACCGAGTAGTGTCGATGTAAAGGTTTTTTGCTTCCTCTGCGGTAACGGATGGAGCGAAACCGGATTTTGAAACATATTTGGAATCGGTAGGTCATAATCTACCATACGCAATTTGAAAATTTCCAAAATTGTGCTCGGTTACCGAGTAGTGTCGATGTAAAGGTTTTTCGCTTCCCCCGCGGTAACGGATGGAGCGAAACCGGATTTTGAAACATATTTGGAATCGGTAGGTCATAATCTACCATACGCAATTTGAAAATTTCCAAAATTGTGCTCGGTTACCGAGTAGTGTCGATGTAAAGGTTTTTTGCTTCCCATGCGGTAACGGATGGAGCGAAACCGGATTTTGAAACATATTTGGAATCGGTAGGTCATAATCTACCATACGCAATTTGAAAATTTCCAAAATTGTGCTCGGTTACCGAGTAGTGTCGATGTAAAGGTTTTTTGCTTCCCCTGCGGTAACGGATGGAGCGAAACCGGATTTTGAAACATATTTGGAATCGGTAGGTCATAATCTACCATACGCAATTTGAAAATTTCCAAAATTGTGCTCGGTTACCGAGTAGTGTCGATGTAAAGGTTTTTTGCTTCCCTGCGGTAACGGATGGAGCGAAACCGGATTTTGAAACATATTTGGAATCGGTAGGTCATAATCTACCATACGCAATTTGAAAATTTCCAAAATTGTGCTCGGTTACCGAGTAGTGTCGATGTAAAGGTTTTTTGCTTCCCCTGCGGTAACGGATGGAGCGAAACCGGATTTTGAAACATATTTGGAATCGGTAGGTCATAATCTACCATACGCAATTTGAAAATTTCCAAAATTGTGCTCGGTTACCGAGTAGTGTCGATGTAAAGGTTTTTTGCTTCCCCTGCGGTAACGGATGGAGCGAAACCGGATTTTGAAACATATTTGGAATCGGTAGGTCATAATCTACCATACGCAATTTGAAAATTTCCAAAATTGTGCTCGGTTACCGAGTAGTGTCGATGTAAAGGTTTTTTGGTTGGGGTGGGGTAACGGATGGAGCGAAACCGGATTTTGAAACATATTTGGAATCGGTAGGTCATAATCTACCATACGCAATTTGAAAATTTCCAAAATTGTGCTCGGTTACCGAGTAGTGTCGATGTAAAGGTTTTTTGCTTCTGCGGTAACGGATGGAGCGAAACCGGATTTTGAAACATATTTGGAATCGGTAGGTCATAATCTACCATACGCAATTTGAAAATTTCCAAAATTGTGCTCGGTTACCGAGTAGTGTCGATGTAAAGGTTTTTTGCTTCCCTTGCGGTAACGGATGGAGCGAAACCGGATTTTGAAACATATTTGGAATCGGTAGGTCATAATCTACCATACGCAATTTGAAAATTTCCAAAATTGTGCTCGGTTACCGAGTAGTGTCGATGTAAAGGTTTTTTGCTTCCCTTGCGGTAACGGATGGAGCGAAACCGGATTTTGAAACATATTTGGAATCGGTAGGTCATAATCTACCATACGCAATTTGAAAATTTCCAAAATTGTGCTCGGTTACCGAGTAGTGTCGATGTAAAGGTTTTTTGCTTCCCTTGCGGTAACGGATGGAGCGAAACCGGATTTTGAAACATATTTGGAATCGGTAGGTCATAATCTACCATACGCAATTTGAAAATTTCCAAAATTGTGCTCGGTTACCGAGTAGTGTCGATGTAAAGGTTTTTTGCTTCCCTTGCGGTAACGGATGGAGCGAAACCGGATTTTGAAACATATTTGGAATCGGTAGGTCATAATCTACCATACGCAATTTGAAAATTTCCAAAATTGTGCTCGGTTACCGAGTAGTGTCGATGTAAAGGTTTTTTGCTTCCCTTGCGGTAACGGATGGAGCGAAACCGGATTTTGAAACATATTTGGAATCGGTAGGTCATAATCTACCATACGCAATTTGAAAATTTCCAAAATTGTGCTCGGTTACCGAGTAGTGTCGATGTAAAGGTTTTTTGCTTCCCTTGCGGTAACGGATGGAGCGAAACCGGATTTTGAAACATATTTGGAATCGGTAGGTCATAATCTACCATACGCAATTTGAAAATTTCCAAAATTGTGCTCGGTTACCGAGTAGTGTCGATGTAAAGGTTTTTTGCTTCTGCGGTAACGGATGGAGCGAAACCGGATTTTGAAACATATTTGGAATCGGTAGGTCATAATCTACCATACGCAATTTGAAAATTTCCAAAATTGTGCTCGGTTACCGAGTAGTGTCGATGTAAAGGTTTTTTGCTTCCCTGCGGTAACGGATGGAGCGAAACCGGATTTTGAAACATATTTGGAATCGGTAGGTCATAATCTACCATACGCAATTTGAAAATTTCCAAAATTGTGCTCGGTTACCGAGTAGTGTCGATGTAAAGGTTTTTTGCTTACCTGGGGTAACGGATGGAGCGAAACCGGATTTTGAAACATATTTGGAATCGGTAGGTCATAATCTACCATACGCAATTTGAAAATTTCCAAAATTGTGCTCGGTTACCGAGTAGTGTCGATGTAAAGGTTTTTTGCTTACCTGCGGTAACGGATGGAGCGAAACCGGATTTTGAAACATATTTGGAATCGGTAGGTCATAATCTACCATACGCAATTTGAAAATTTCCAAAATTGTGCTCGGTTACCGAGTAGTGTCGATGTAAAGGTTTTTTGCTTCCTGCGGTAACGGATGGAGCGAAACCGGATTTTGAAACATATTTGGAATCGGTAGGTCATAATCTACCATACGCAATTTGAAAATTTCCAAAATTGTGCTCGGTTACCGAGTAGTGTCGATGTAAAGGTTTTTTGCTTCCCTTGCGGTAACGGATGGAGCGAAACCGGATTTTGAAACATATTTGGAATCGGTAGGTCATAATCTACCATACGCAATTTGAAAATTTCCAAAATTGTGCTCGGTTACCGAGTAGTGTCGATGTAAAGGTTTTTTGCTTCGCCTGCGGTAACGGATGGAGCGAAACCGGATTTTGAAACATATTTGGAATCGGTAGGTCATAATCTACCATACGCAATTTGAAAATTTCCAAAATTGTGCTCGGTTACCGAGTAGTGTCGATGTAAAGGTTTTTTGCTTCCCTGCGGTAACGGATGGAGCGAAACCGGATTTTGAAACATATTTGGAATCGGTAGGTCATAATCTACCATACGCAATTTGAAAATTTCCAAAATTGTGCTCGGTTACCGAGTAGTGTCGATGTAAAGGTTTTTTGCTTCCCCTGCGGTAACGGATGGAGCGAAACCGGATTTTGAAACATATTTGGAATCGGTAGGTCATAATCTACCATACGCAATTTGAAAATTTCCAAAATTGTGCTCGGTTACCGAGTAGTGTCGATGAACCGGATTTTGAAACATATTTGGAATCGGTAGGTCATAATCTACCATACGCAATTTGAAAATTTCCAAAATTGTGCTCGGTTACCGAGTAGTGTCGATGTAAAGGTTTTTGCTTCCCTTGCGGTAACGGATGGAGCGAAACCGGATTTTGAAACATATTTGGAATCGGTAGGTCATAATCTACCATACGCAATTTGAAAATTTCCAAAATTGTGCTCGGTTACCGAGTAGTGTCGATGTAAAGGTTTTTTGCTTCCCTTGCGGTAACGGATGGAGCGAAACCGGATTTTGAAACATATTTGGAATCGGTAGGTCATAATCTACCATACGCAATTTGAAAATTTCCAAAATTGTGCTCGGTTACCGAGTAGTGTCGATGTAAAGGTTTTTTGCTTCATTGCGGTAACGGATGGAGCGAAACCGGATTTTGAAACATATTTGGAATCGGTAGGTCATAATCTACCATACGCAATTTGAAAATTTCCAAAATTGTGCTCGGTTACCGAGTAGTGTCGATGTAAAGGTTTTTTGCTTCCCTTGCGGTAACGGATGGAGCGAAACCGGATTTTGAAACATATTTGGAATCGGTAGGTCATAATCTACCATACGCAATTTGAAAATTTCCAAAATTGTGCTCGGTTACCGAGTAGTGTCGATGTAAAGGTTTTTTGCTTCTGCGGTAACGGATGGAGCGAAACCGGATTTTGAAACATATTTGGAATCGGTAGGTCATAATCTACCATACGCAATTTGAAAATTTCCAAAATTGTGCTCGGTTACCGAGTAGTGTCGATGTAAAGGTTTTTGCTTCCCTTGCGGTAACGGATGGAGCGAAACCGGATTTTGAAACATATTTGGAATCGGTAGGTCATAATCTACCATACGCAATTTGAAAATTTCCAAAATTGTGCTCGGTTACCGAGTAGTGTCGATGTAAAGGTTTTTTGCTTCCGCTGCGGTAACGGATGGAGCGAAACCGGATTTTGAAACATATTTGGAATCGGTAGGTCATAATCTACCATACGCAATTTGAAAATTTCCAAAATTGTGCTCGGTTACCGAGTAGTGTCGATGTAAAGGTTTTTTGCTTCCTGCGGTAACGGATGGAGCGAAACCGGATTTTGAAACATATTTGGAATCGGTAGGTCATAATCTACCATACGCAATTTGAAAATTTCCAAAATTGTGCTCGGTTACCGAGTAGTGTCGATGTAAAGGTTTTTTGCTTCCTGCGGTAACGGATGGAGCGAAACCGGATTTTGAAACATATTTGGAATCGGTAGGTCATAATCTACCATACGCAATTTGAAAATTTCCAAAATTGTGCTCGGTTACCGAGTAGTGTCGATGTAAAGGTTTTTTGCTTCTGCGGTAACGGATGGAGCGAAACCGGATTTTGAAACATATTTGGAATCGGTAGGTCATAATCTACCATACGCAATTTGAAAATTTCCAAAATTGTGCTCGGTTACCGAGTAGTGTCGATGTAAAGGTTTTTTGCCTCCCCTGCGGTAACGGATGGAGCGAAACCGGATTTTGAAACATATTTGGAATCGGTAGGTCATAATCTACCATACGCAATTTGAAAATTTCCAAAATTGTGCTCGGTTACCGAGTAGTGTCGATGTAAAGGTTTTTTGCTTCCCTTGCGGTAACGGATGGAGCGAAACCGGATTTTGAAACATATTTGGAATCGGTAGGTCATAATCTACCATACGCAATTTGAAAATTTCCAAAATTGTGCTCGGTTACCGAGTAGTGTCGATGTAAAGGTTTTTTGCTTCCGCTGCGGTAACGGATGGAGCGAAACCGGATTTTGAAACATATTTGGAATCGGTAGGTCATAATCTACCATACGCAATTTGAAAATTTCCAAAATTGTGCTCGGTTACCGAGTAGTGTCGATGTAAAGGTTTTTTGCTTGACCTGCGGTAACGGATGGAGCGAAACCGGATTTTGAAACATATTTGGAATCGGTAGGTCATAATCTACCATACGCAATTTGAAAATTTCCAAAATTGTGCTCGGTTACCGAGTAGTGTCGATGTAAAGGTTTTTGCTTCCCCTGCGGTAACGGATGGAGCGAAACCGGATTTTGAAACATATTTGGAATCGGTAGGTCATAATCTACCATACGCAATTTGAAAATTTCCAAAATTGTGCTCGGTTACCGAGTAGTGTCGATGTAAAGGTTTTTTGCTTCTGCGGTAACGGATGGAGCGAAACCGGATTTTGAAACATATTTGGAATCGGTAGGTCATAATCTACCATACGCAATTTGAAAATTTCCAAAATTGTGCTCGGTTACCGAGTAGTGTCGATGTAAAGGTTTTTTGCTTCCCTGCGGTAACGGATGGAGCGAAACCGGATTTTGAAACATATTTGGAATCGGTAGGTCATAATCTACCATACGCAATTTGAAAATTTCCAAAATTGTGCTCGGTTACCGAGTAGTGTCGGTAACGGATGGAGCGAAACCGGATTTTGAAACATATTTGGAATCGGTAGGTCATAATCTACCATACGCAATTTGAAAATTTCCAAAATTGTGCTCGGTTACCGAGTAGTGTCGATGTAAAGGTTTTTTGCTTCCCCTGCGGTAACGGATGGAGCGAAACCGGATTTTGAAACATATTTGGAATCGGTAGGTCATAATCTACCATACGCAATTTGAAAATTTCCAAAATTGTGCTCGGTTACCGAGTAGTGTCGATGTAAAGGTTCCGCTGCGGTAACGGATGGAGCGAAACCGGATTTTGAAACATATTTGGAATCGGTAGGTCATAATCTACCATACGCAATTTGAAAATTTCCAAAATTGTGCTCGGTTACCGAGTAGTGTCGATGTAAAGGTTTTTTGCTTCCCTGCGGTAACGGATGGAGCGAAACCGGATTTTGAAACATATTTGGAATCGGTAGGTCATAATCTACCATACGCAATTTGAAAATTTCCAAAATTGTGCTCGGTTACCGAGTAGTGTCGATGTAAAGGTTTTTTGCTTCCCCTGCGGTAACGGATGGAGCGAAACCGGATTTTGAAACATATTTGGAATCGGTAGGTCATAATCTACCATACGCAATTTGAAAATTTTCAAAATTGTGCTCGGTTACCGAGTAGTGTCGATGTAAAGGTTTTTTGCTTCCCCTGCGGTAACGGATGGAGCGAAACCGGATTTTGAAACATATTTGGAATCGGTAGGTCATAATCTACCATACGCAATTTGAAAATTTCCAAAATTGTGCTCGGTTACCGAGTAGTGTCGATGTAAAGGTTTTTTGCTTCCCTTGCGGTAACGGATGGAGCGAAACCGGATTTTGAAACATATTTGGAATCGGTAGGTCATAATCTACCATACGCAATTTGAAAATTTCCAAAATTGTGCTCGGTTACCGAGTAGTGTCGATGTAAAGGTTTTTTGCTTCCCTGCGGTAACGGATGGAGCGAAACCGGATTTTGAAACATATTTGGAATCGGTAGGTCATAATCTACCATACGCAATTTGAAAATTTCCAAAATTGTGCTCGGTTACCGAGTAGTGTCGATGTAAAGGTTTTTTGCTTCCCTTGCGGTAACGGATGGAGCGAAACCGGATTTTGAAACATATTTGGAATCGGTAGGTCATAATCTACCATACGCAATTTGAAAATTTCCAAAATTGTGCTCGGTTACCGAGTAGTGTCGATGTAAAGGTTTTTTGCTTCCTTGCGGTAACGGATGGAGCGAAACCGGATTTTGAAACATATTTGGAATCGGTAGGTCATAATCTACCATACGCAATTTGAAAATTTTCAAAATTGTGCTCGGTTACCGAGTAGTGTCGATGTAAAGGTTTTTTGCTTCCCCTGCGGTAACGGATGGAGCGAAACCGGATTTTGAAACATATTTGGAATCGGTAGGTCATAATCTACCATACGCAATTTGAAAATTTCCAAAATTGTGCTCGGTTACCGAGTAGTGTCGATGTAAAGGTTTTTTGCTTCCCTGCGGTAACGGATGGAGCGAAACCGGATTTTGAAACATATTTGGAATCGGTAGGTCATAATCTACCATACGCAATTTGAAAATTTCCAAAATTGTGCTCGGTTACCGAGTAGTGTCGATGTAAAGGTTTTTTGCTTCCCTTGCGGTAACGGATGGAGCGAAACCGGATTTTGAAACATATTTGGAATCGGTAGGTCATAATCTACCATACGCAATTTGAAAATTTCCAAAATTGTGCTCGGTTACCGAGTAGTGTCGATGTAAAGGTTTTTTGCTTCCTGCGGTAACGGATGGAGCGAAACCGGATTTTGAAACATATTTGGAATCGGTAGGTCATAATCTACCATACGCAATTTGAAAATTTCCAAAATTGTGCTCGGTTACCGAGTAGTGTCGATGTAAAGGTTTTTTGCTTCCCTGCGGTAACGGATGGAGCGAAACCGGATTTTGAAACATATTTGGAATCGGTAGGTCATAATCTACCATACGCAATTTGAAAATTTCCAAAATTGTGCTCGGTTACCGAGTAGTGTCGATGTAAAGGTTTTTTGCTTCTGCGGTAACGGATGGAGCGAAACCGGATTTTGAAACATATTTGGAATCGGTAGGTCATAATCTACCATACGCAATTTGAAAATTTCCAAAATTGTGCTCGGTTACCGAGTAGTGTCGATGTAAAGGTTTTTTGCTTCCCTTGCGGTAACGGATGGAGCGAAACCGGATTTTGAAACATATTTGGAATCGGTAGGTCATAATCTACCATACGCAATTTGAAAATTTCCAAAATTGTGCTCGGTTACCGAGTAGTGTCGATGTAAAGGTTTTTTGCTTCTGCGGTAACGGATGGAGCGAAACCGGATTTTGAAACATATTTGGAATCGGTAGGTCATAATCTACCATACGCAATTTGAAAATTTCCAAAATTGTGCTCGGTTACCGAGTAGTGTCGATGTAAAGGTTTTTTGCTTCCCTTGCGGTAACGGATGGAGCGAAACCGGATTTTGAAACATATTTGGAATCGGTAGGTCATAATCTACCATACGCAATTTGAAAATTTCCAAAATTGTGCTCGGTTACCGAGTAGTGTCGATGTAAAGGTTTTTTGCTTCTGCGGTAACGGATGGAGCGAAACCGGATTTTGAAACATATTTGGAATCGGTAGGTCATAATCTACCATACGCAATTTGAAAATTTCCAAAATTGTGCTCGGTTACCGAGTAGTGTCGATGTAAAGGTTTTTTGCCTCCCCTGCGGTAACGGATGGAGCGAAACCGGATTTTGAAACATATTTGGAATCGGTAGGTCATAATCTACCATACGCAATTTGAAAATTTCCAAAATTGTGCTCGGTTACCGAGTAGTGTCGATGTAAAGGTTTTTTGCTTCCATTGCGGTAACGGATGGAGCGAAACCGGATTTTGAAACATATTTGGAATCGGTAGGTCATAATCTACCATACGCAATTTGAAAATTTCCAAAATTGTGCTCGGTTACCGAGTAGTGTCGATGTAAAGGTTTTTTGCTTCCCTGCGGTAACGGATGGAGCGAAACCGGATTTTGAAACATATTTGGAATCGGTAGGTCATAATCTACCATACGCAATTTGAAAATTTCCAAAATTGTGCTCGGTTACCGAGTAGTGTCGATGTAAAGGTTTTTTGCTTCCCTTGCGGTAACGGATGGAGCGAAACCGGATTTTGAAACATATTTGGAATCGGTAGGTCATAATCTACCATACGCAATTTGAAAATTTCCAAAATTGTGCTCGGTTACCGAGTAGTGTCGATGTAAAGGTTTTTTGCTTCCCTTGCGGTAACGGATGGAGCGAAACCGGATTTTGAAACATATTTGGAATCGGTAGGTCATAATCTACCATACGCAATTTGAAAATTTCCAAAATTGTGCTCGGTTACCGAGTAGTGTCGATGTAAAGGTTTTTTGCTTCCTGCGGTAACGGATGGAGCGAAACCGGATTTTGAAACATATTTGGAATCGGTAGGTCATAATCTACCATACGCAATTTGAAAATTTCCAAAATTGTGCTCGGTTACCGAGTAGTGTCGATGTAAAGGTTTTTTGCTTCCCCAGCGGTAACGGATGGAGCGAAACCGGATTTTGAAACATATTTGGAATCGGTAGGTCATAATCTACCATACGCAATTTGAAAATTTCCAAAATTGTGCTCGGTTACCGAGTAGTGTCGATGTAAAGGTTTTTTGCTTCCCTTGCGGTAACGGATGGAGCGAAACCGGATTTTGAAACATATTTGGAATCGGTAGGTCATAATCTACCATACGCAATTTGAAAATTTCCAAAATTGTGCTCGGTTACCGAGTAGTGTCGATGTAAAGGTTTTTTGCTTCCCCTGCAGTAACGGATGGAGCGAAACCGGATTTTGAAACATATTTGGAATCGGTAGGTCATAATCTACCATACGCAATTTGAAAATTTCCAAAATTGTGCTCGGTTACCGAGTAGTGTCGATGTAAAGGTTTTTTGCTTCCCCTGTGGTAACGGATGGAGCGAAACCGGATTTTGAAACATATTTGGAATCGGTAGGTCATAATCTACCATACGCAATTTGAAAATTTCCAAAATTGTGCTCGGTTACCGAGTAGTGTCGATGTAAAGGTTTTTTGCTTGGCCTGCGGTAACGGATGGAGCGAAACCGGATTTTGAAACATATTTGGAATCGGTAGGTCATAATCTACCATACGCAATTTGAAAATTTCCAAAATTGTGCTCGGTTACCGAGTAGTGTCGATGTAAAGGTTTTTTGCTTCTTCTGCGGTAACGGATGGAGCGAAACCGGATTTTGAAACATATTTGGAATCGGTAGGTCATAATCTACCATACGCAATTTGAAAATTTCCAAAATTGTGCTCGGTTACCGAGTAGTGTCGATGTAAAGGTTTTTTGCTTCATTGCGGTAACGGATGGAGCGAAACCGGATTTTGAAACATATTTGGAATCGGTAGGTCATAATCTACCATACGCAATTTGAAAATTTCCAAAATTGTGCTCGGTTACCGAGTAGTGTCGATGTAAAGGTTTTTTGCCTCCCCTGCGGTAACGGATGGAGCGAAACCGGATTTTGAAACATATTTGGAATCGGTAGGTCATAATCTACCATACGCAATTTGAAAATTTCCAAAATTGTGCTCGGTTACCGAGTAGTGTCGATGTAAAGGTTTTTTGCTTCCCCTGCGGTAACGGATGGAGCGAAACCGGATTTTGAAACATATTTGGAATCGGTAGGTCATAATCTACCATACCCAATTTGAAAATTTCCAAAATTGTGCTCGGTTACCGAGTAGTGTCGATGTAAAGGTTTTTTGCTTCCTATGCGGTAACGGATGGAGCGAAACCGGATTTTGAAACATATTTGGAATCGGTAGGTCATAATCTACCATACGCAATTTGAAAATTTCCAAAATTGTGCTCGGTTACCGAGTAGTGTCGATGTAAAGGTTTTTTGCTTCCCTTGCGGTAACGGATGGAGCGAAACCGGATTTTGAAACATATTTGGAATCGGTAGGTCATAATCTACCATACGCAATTTGAAAATTTCCAAAATTGTGCTCGGTTACCGAGTAGTGTCGATGTAAAGGTTTTTTGCTTCCCTGCGGTAACGGATGGAGCGAAACCGGATTTTGAAACATATTTGGAATCGGTAGGTCATAATCTACCATACGCAATTTGAAAATTTCCAAAATTGTGCTCGGTTACCGAGTAGTGTCGATGTAAAGGTTTTTTGCTTCTGCGGTAACGGATGGAGCGAAACCGGATTTTGAAACATATTTGGAATCGGTAGGTCATAATCTACCATACGCAATTTGAAAATTTCCAAAATTGTGCTCGGTTACCGAGTAGTGTCGATGTAAAGGTTTTTTGCTTCCCTTGCGGTAACGGATGGAGCGAAACCGGATTTTGAAACATATTTGGAATCGGTAGGTCATAATCTACCATACGCAATTTGAAAATTTCCAAAATTGTGCTCGGTTACCGAGTAGTGTCGATGTAAAGGTTTTTTGCTTCCCTTGCGGTAACGGATGGAGCGAAACCGGATTTTGAAACATATTTGGAATCGGTAGGTCATAATCTACCATACGCAATTTGAAAATTTCCAAAATTGTGCTCGGTTACCGAGTAGTGTCGATGTAAAGGTTTTTTGCTTCCCTTGCGGTAACGGATGGAGCGAAACCGGATTTTGAAACATATTTGGAATCGGTAGGTCATAATCTACCATACGCAATTTGAAAATTTCCAAAATTGTGCTCGGTTACCGAGTAGTGTCGATGTAAAGGTTTTTTGCTTCCCTGCGGTAACGGATGGAGCGAAACCGGATTTTGAAACATATTTGGAATCGGTAGGTCATAATCTACCATACGCAATTTGAAAATTTCCAAAATTGTGCTCGGTTACCGAGTAGTGTCGATGTAAAGGTTTTTTGCTTCCTGCGGTAACGGATGGAGCGAAACCGGATTTTGAAACATATTTGGAATCGGTAGGTCATAATCTACCATACGCAATTTGAAAATTTCCAAAATTGTGCTCGGTTACCGAGTAGTGTCGATGTAAAGGTTTTTTGCTTCTGCGGTAACGGATGGAGCGAAACCGGATTTTGAAACATATTTGGAATCGGTAGGTCATAATCTACCATACGCAATTTGAAAATTTCCAAAATTGTGCTCGGTTACCGAGTAGTGTCGATGTAAAGGTTTTTTGCTTCCCTGCGGTAACGGATGGAGCGAAACCGGATTTTGAAACATATTTGGAATCGGTAGGTCATAATCTACCATACGCAATTTGAAAATTTCCAAAATTGTGCTCGGTTACCGAGTAGTGTCGATGTAAAGGTTTTTTGCTTCTGCGGTAACGGATGGAGCGAAACCGGATTTTGAAACATATTTGGAATCGGTAGGTCATAATCTACCATACGCAATTTGAAAATTTCCAAAATTGTGCTCGGTTACCGAGTAGTGTCGATGTAAAGGTTTTTTGCTTCCCCTGCGGTAACGGATGGAGCGAAACCGGATTTTGAAACATATTTGGAATCGGTAGGTCATAATCTACCATACGCAATTTGAAAATTTCCAAAATTGTGCTCGGTTACCGAGTAGTGTCGATGTAAAGGTTTTTCGCTTCCCCCGCGGTAACGGATGGAGCGAAACCGGATTTTGAAACATATTTGGAATCGGTAGGTCATAATCTACCATACGCAATTTGAAAATTTCCAAAATTGTGCTCGGTTACCGAGTAGTGTCGATGTAAAGGTTTTTTGCTTCCTCTGCGGTAACGGATGGAGCGAAACCGGATTTTGAAACATATTTGGAATCGGTAGGTCATAATCTACCATACGCAATTTGAAAATTTCCAAAATTGTGCTCGGTTACCGAGTAGTGTCGATGTAAAGGTTTTTTGCCTCCCCTGCGGTAACGGATGGAGCGAAACCGGATTTTGAAACATATTTGGAATCGGTAGGTCATAATCTACCATACGCAATTTGAAAATTTCCAAAATTGTGCTCGGTTACCGAGTAGTGTCGATGTAAAGGTTTTTTGCTCCTCCTGCGGTAACGGATGGAGCGAAACCGGATTTTGAAACATATTTGGAATCGGTAGGTCATAATCTACCATACGCAATTTGAAAATTTCCAAAATTGTGCTCGGTTACCGAGTAGTGTCGATGTAAAGGTTTTTTGCTTCCTGCGGTAACGGATGGAGCGAAACCGGATTTTGAAACATATTTGGAATCGGTAGGTCATAATCTACCATACGCAATTTGAAAATTTCCAAAATTGTGCTCGGTTACCGAGTAGTGTCGATGTAAAGGTTTTTTGCTTCCCCTGCGGTAACGGATGGAGCGAAACCGGATTTTGAAACATATTTGGAATCGGTAGGTCATAATCTACCATACGCAATTTGAAAATTTCCAAAATTGTGCTCGGTTACCGAGTAGTGTCGATGTAAAGGTTTTTTGCTACCCCTGCGGTAACGGATGGAGCGAAACCGGATTTTGAAACATATTTGGAATCGGTAGGTCATAATCTACCATACGCAATTTGAAAATTTCCAAAATTGTGCTCGGTTACCGAGTAGTGTCGATGTAAAGGTTTTTTGCTTCAGCTGCGGTAACGGATGGAGCGAAACCGGATTTTGAAACATATTTGGAATCGGTAGGTCATAATCTACCATACGCAATTTGAAAATTTCCAAAATTGTGCTCGGTTACCGAGTAGTGTCGATGTAAAGGTTTTTTGCTTCCATTGCGGTAACGGATGGAGCGAAACCGGATTTTGAAACATATTTGGAATCGGTAGGTCATAATCTACCATACGCAATTTGAAAATTTCCAAAATTGTGCTCGGTTACCGAGTAGTGTCGATGTAAAGGTTTTTGCTTCCCTTGCGGTAACGGATGGAGCGAAACCGGATTTTGAAACATATTTGGAATCGGTAGGTCATAATCTACCATACGCAATTTGAAAATTTCCAAAATTCTGCTCGGTTACCGAGTAGTGTCGATGTAAAGGTTTTTTGCTTCCCCTGCGGTAACGGATGGAGCGAAACCGGATTTTGAAACATATTTGGAATCGGTAGGTCATAATCTACCATACGCAATTTGAAAATTTCCAAAATTGTGCTCGGTTACCGAGTAGTGTCGATGTAAAGGTTTTTTGCTTACCCTGCGGTAACGGATGGAGCGAAACCGGATTTTGAAACATATTTGGAATCGGTAGGTCATAATCTACCATACGCAATTTGAAAATTTCCAAAATTGTGCTCGGTTACCGAGTAGTGTCGATGTAAAGGTTTTTTGCTTCCATTGCGGTAACGGATGGAGCGAAACCGGATTTTGAAACATATTTGGAATCGGTAGGTCATAATCTACCATACGCAATTTGAAAATTTCCAAAATTGTGCTCGGTTACCGAGTAGTGTCGATGTAAAGGTTTTTTGCTTCCCTGCGGTAACGGATGGAGCGAAACCGGATTTTGAAACATATTTGGAATCGGTAGGTCATAATCTACCATACGCAATTTGAAAATTTCCAAAATTGTGCTCGGTTACCGAGTAGTGTCGATGTAAAGGTTTTTCGCTTTCCCTGCGGTAACGGATGGAGCGAAACCGGATTTTGAAACATATTTGGAATCGGTAGGTCATAATCTACCATACGCAATTTGAAAATTTCCAAAATTGTGCTCGGTTACCGAGTAGTGTCGATGTAAAGGTTTTTTGCTTCCCTGCGGTAACGGATGGAGCGAAACCGGATTTTGAAACATATTTGGAATCGGTAGGTCATAATCTACCATACGCAATTTGAAAATTTCCAAAATTGTGCTCGGTTACCGAGTAGTGTCGATGTAAAGGTTTTTTGCTTCTGCGGTAACGGATGGAGCGAAACCGGATTTTGAAACATATTTGGAATCGGTAGGTCATAATCTACCATACGCAATTTGAAAATTTCCAAAATTGTGCTCGGTTACCGAGTAGTGTCGATGTAAAGGTTTTTTGCTTCCCTTGCGGTAACGGATGGAGCGAAACCGGATTTTGAAACATATTTGGAATCGGTAGGTCATAATCTACCATACGCAATTTGAAAATTTCCAAAATTGTGCTCGGTTACCGAGTAGTGTCGATGTAAAGGTTTTTTGCTTCCCTTGCGGTAACGGATGGAGCGAAACCGGATTTTGAAACATATTTGGAATCGGTAGGTCATAATCTACCATACGCAATTTGAAAATTTCCAAAATTGTGCTCGGTTACCGAGTAGTGTCGATGTAAAGGTTTTTTGCTTCCCTTGCGGTAACGGATGGAGCGAAACCGGATTTTGAAACATATTTGGAATCGGTAGGTCATAATCTACCATACGCAATTTGAAAATTTCCAAAATTGTGCTCGGTTACCGAGTAGTGTCGATGTAAAGGTTTTTTGCTTCCCTTGCGGTAACGGATGGAGCGAAACCGGATTTTGAAACATATTTGGAATCGGTAGGTCATAATCTACCATACGCAATTTGAAAATTTCCAAAATTGTGCTCGGTTACCGAGTAGTGTCGATGTAAAGGTTTTTTGCTTCCCTTGCGGTAACGGATGGAGCGAAACCGGATTTTGAAACATATTTGGAATCGGTAGGTCATAATCTACCATACGCAATTTGAAAATTTCCAAAATTGTGCTCGGTTACCGAGTAGTGTCGATGTAAAGGTTTTTTGCTTCCCTTGCGGTAACGGATGGAGCGAAACCGGATTTTGAAACATATTTGGAATCGGTAGGTCATAATCTACCATACGCAATTTGAAAATTTCCAAAATTGTGCTCGGTTACCGAGTAGTGTCGATGTAAAGGTTTTTTGCTTACCCTGCGGTAACGGATGGAGCGAAACCGGATTTTGAAACATATTTGGAATCGGTAGGTCATAATCTACCATACGCAATTTGAAAATTTCCAAAATTGTGCTCGGTTACCGAGTAGTGTCGATGTAAAGGTTTTTTGCTTCTGCGGTAACGGATGGAGCGAAACCGGATTTTGAAACATATTTGGAATCGGTAGGTCATAATCTACCATACGCAATTTGAAAATTTCCAAAATTGTGCTCGGTTACCGAGTAGTGTCGATGTAAAGGTTTTTTGCTTCCTGCGGTAACGGATGGAGCGAAACCGGATTTTGAAACATATTTGGAATCGGTAGGTCATAATCTACCATACGCAATTTGAAAATTTCCAAAATTGTGCTCGGTTACCGAGTAGTGTCGATGTAAAGGTTTTTTGCTTCCCTGCGGTAACGGATGGAGCGAAACCGGATTTTGAAACATATTTGGAATCGGTAGGTCATAATCTACCATACGCAATTTGAAAATTTCCAAAATTGTGCTCGGTTACCGAGTAGTGTCGATGTAAAGGTTTTTTGCTTCTGCGGTAACGGATGGAGCGAAACCGGATTTTGAAACATATTTGGAATCGGTAGGTCATAATCTACCATACGCAATTTGAAAATTTCCAAAATTGTGCTCGGTTACCGAGTAGTGTCGATGTAAAGGTTTTTTGCTTCCCCGCGGTAACGGATGGAGCGAAACCGGATTTTGAAACATATTTGGAATCGGTAGGTCATAATCTACCATACGCAATTTGAAAATTTCCAAAATTGTGCTCGGTTACCGAGTAGTGTCGATGTAAAGGTTTTTTGCTTCTGCGGTAACGGATGGAGCGAAACCGGATTTTGAAACATATTTGGAATCGGTAGGTCATAATCTACCATACGCAATTTGAAAATTTCCAAAATTGTGCTCGGTTACCGAGTAGTGTCGATGTAAAGGTTTTTTGCTTCCTGCGGTAACGGATGGAGCGAAACCGGATTTTGAAACATATTTGGAATCGGTAGGTCATAATCTACCATACGCAATTTGAAAATTTCCAAAATTGTGCTCGGTTACCGAGTAGTGTCGATGTAAAGGTTTTTTGCTTCCTGCGGTAACGGATGGAGCGAAACCGGATTTTGAAACATATTTGGAATCGGTAGGTCATAATCTACCATACGCAATTTGAAAATTTCCAAAATTGTGCTCGGTTACCGAGTAGTGTCGATGTAAAGGTTTTTTGCTTCCCTTGCGGTAACGGATGGAGCGAAACCGGATTTTGAAACATATTTGGAATCGGTAGGTCATAATCTACCATACGCAATTTGAAAATTTCCAAAATTGTGCTCGGTTACCGAGTAGTGTCGATGTAAAGGTTTTTTGCTTCCCTTGCGGTAACGGATGGAGCGAAACCGGATTTTGAAACATATTTGGAATCGGTAGGTCATAATCTACCATACGCAATTTGAAAATTTCCAAAATTGTGCTCGGTTACCGAGTAGTGTCGATGTAAAGGTTTTTTGCTTCTGCGGTAACGGATGGAGCGAAACCGGATTTTGAAACATATTTGGAATCGGTAGGTCATAATCTACCATACGCAATTTGAAAATTTCCAAAATTGTGCTCGGTTACCGAGTAGTGTCGATGTAAAGGTTTTTTGCTTCCCCTGCGGTAACGGATGGAGCGAAACCGGATTTTGAAACATATTTGGAATCGGTAGGTCATAATCTACCATACGCAATTTGAAAATTTCCAAAATTGTGCTCGGTTACCGAGTAGTGTCGATGTAAAGGTTTTTTGCTTCCTGCGGTAACGGATGGAGCGAAACCGGATTTTGAAACATATTTGGAATCGGTAGGTCATAATCTACCATACGCAATTTGAAAATTTCCAAAATTGTGCTCGGTTACCGAGTAGTGTCGATGTAAAGGTTTTTTGCTTCCTTTGCGGTAACGGATGGAGCGAAACCGGATTTTGAAACATATTTGGAATCGGTAGGTCATAATCTACCATACGCAATTTGAAAATTTCCAAAATTGTGCTCGGTTACCGAGTAGTGTCGATGTAAAGGTTTTTTGCTTCCCTTGCGGTAACGGATGGAGCGAAACCGGATTTTGAAACATATTTGGAATCGGTAGGTCATAATCTACCATACGCAATTTGAAAATTTCCAAAATTGTGCTCGGTTACCGAGTAGTGTCGATGTAAAGGTTTTTTGCTCCTGCGGTAACGGATGGAGCGAAACCGGATTTTGAAACATATTTGGAATCGGTAGGTCATAATCTACCATACGCAATTTGAAAATTTCCAAAATTGTGCTCGGTTACCGAGTAGTGTCGATGTAAAGGTTTTTTGCTTCCCTTGCGGTAACGGATGGAGCGAAACCGGATTTTGAAACATATTTGGAATCGGTAGGTCATAATCTACCATACGCAATTTGAAAATTTCCAAAATTGTGCTCGGTTACCGAGTAGTGTCGATGTAAAGGTTTTTTGCTTCCCTGCGGTAACGGATGGAGCGAAACCGGATTTTGAAACATATTTGGAATCGGTAGGTCATAATCTACCATACGCAATTTGAAAATTTCCAAAATTGTGCTCGGTTACCGAGTAGTGTCGATGTAAAGGTTTTTTGCTTCCCTTGCGGTAACGGATGGAGCGAAACCGGATTTTGAAACATATTTGGAATCGGTAGGTCATAATCTACCATACGCAATTTGAAAATTTCCAAAATTGTGCTCGGTTACCGAGTAGTGTCGATGTAAAGGTTTTTTGCTTCCCTTGCGGTAACGGATGGAGCGAAACCGGATTTTGAAACATATTTGGAATCGGTAGGTCATAATCTACCATACGCAATTTGAAAATTTCCAAAATTGTGCTCGGTTACCGAGTAGTGTCGATGTAAAGGTTTTTTGCTTCCCTTGCGGTAACGGATGGAGCGAAACCGGATTTTGAAACATATTTGGAATCGGTAGGTCATAATCTACCATACGCAATTTGAAAATTTCCAAAATTGTGCTCGGTTACCGAGTAGTGTCGATGTAAAGGTTTTTTTCTCCCCTGCGGTAACGGATGGAGCGAAACCGGATTTTGAAACATATTTGGAATCGGTAGGTCATAATCTACCATACGCAATTTGAAAATTTCCAAAATTGTGCTCGGTTACCGAGTAGTGTCGATGTAAAGGTTTTTTGCTTCCTCCGAGGTAACGGATGGAGCGAAACCGGATTTTGAAACATATTTGGAATCGGTAGGTCATAATCTACCATACGCAATTTGAAAATTTCCAAAATTGTGCTCGGTTACCGAGTAGTGTCGATGTAAAGGTTTTTTGCTTTCCCTGCGGTAACGGATGGAGCGAAACCGGATTTTGAAACATATTTGGAATCGGTAGGTCATAATCTACCATACGCAATTTGAAAATTTCCAAAATTGTGCTCGGTTACCGAGTAGTGTCGATGTAAAGGTTTTTTGCTTTCCCTGCGGTAACGGATGGAGCGAAACCGGATTTTGAAACATATTTGGAATCGGTAGGTCATAATCTACCATACGCAATTTGAAAATTTCCAAAATTGTGCTCGGTTACCGAGTAGTGTCGATGTAAAGGTTTTTGCTTCCCCTGCCGTAACGGATGGAGCGAAACCGGATTTTGAAACATATTTGGAATCGGTAGGTCATAATCTACCATACGCAATTTGAAAATTTCCAAAATTGTGCTCGGTTACCGAGTAGTGTCGATGTAAAGGTTTTTTGCTTCCCTGCGGTAACGGATGGAGCGAAACCGGATTTTGAAACATATTTGGAATCGGTAGGTCATAATCTACCATACGCAATTTGAAAATTTCCAAAATTGTGCTCGGTTACCGAGTAGTGTCGATGTAAAGGTTTTTTGCTTCCCTGCGGTAACGGATGGAGCGAAACCGGATTTTGAAACATATTTGGAATCGGTAGGTCATAATCTACCATACGCAATTTGAAAATTTCCAAAATTGTGCTCGGTTACCGAGTAGTGTCGATGTAAAGGTTTTTTGCTTCGGGTGGGGTAACGGATGGAGCGAAACCGGATTTTGAAACATATTTGGAATCGGTAGGTCATAATCTACCATACGCAATTTGAAAATTTCCAAAATTGTGCTCGGTTACCGAGTAGTGTCGATGTAAAGGTTTTTTGGTTGCGGTGGGGTAACGGATGGAGCGAAACCGGATTTTGAAACATATTTGGAATCGGTAGGTCATAATCTACCATACGCAATTTGAAAATTTCCAAAATTGTGCTCGGTTACCGAGTAGTGTCGATGTAAAGGTTTTTTGCTTCCCTGCGGTAACGGATGGAGCGAAACCGGATTTTGAAACATATTTGGAATCGGTAGGTCATAATCTACCATACGCAATTTGAAAATTTCCAAAATTGTGCTCGGTTACCGAGTAGTGTCGATGTAAAGGTTTTTTGCTTCCTGCGGTAACGGATGGAGCGAAACCGGATTTTGAAACATATTTGGAATCGGTAGGTCATAATCTACCATACGCAATTTGAAAATTTCCAAAATTGTGCTCGGTTACCGAGTAGTGTCGATGTAAAGGTTTTTTGCTTCGGCTGCGGTAACGGATGGAGCGAAACCGGATTTTGAAACATATTTGGAATCGGTAGGTCATAATCTACCATACGCAATTTGAAAATTTCCAAAATTGTGCTCGGTTACCGAGTAGTGTCGATGTAAAGGTTTTTTGCTTCCCTGCGGTAACGGATGGAGCGAAACCGGATTTTGAAACATATTTGGAATCGGTAGGTCATAATCTACCATACGCAATTTGAAAATTTCCAAAATTGTGCTCGGTTACCGAGTAGTGTCGATGTAAAGGTTTTTTGCTTCCCCTGCGGTAACGGATGGAGCGAAACCGGATTTTGAAACATATTTGGAATCGGTAGGTCATAATCTACCATACGCAATTTGAAAATTTCCAAAATTGTGCTCGGTTACCGAGTAGTGTCGATGTAAAGGTTTTTTGCTTCCCGTGCGGTAACGGATGGAGCGAAACCGGATTTTGAAACATATTTGGAATCGGTAGGTCATAATCTACCATACGCAATTTGAAAATTTCCAAAATTGTGCTCGGTTACCGAGTAGTGTCGATGTAAAGGTTTTTGCTTCCCTTGCGGTAACGGATGGAGCGAAACCGGATTTTGAAACATATTTGGAATCGGTAGGTCATAATCTACCATACGCAATTTGAAAATTTCCAAAATTGTGCTCGGTTACCGAGTAGTGTCGATGTAAAGGTTTTTTGCTTGCCCTGCGGTAACGGATGGAGCGAAACCGGATTTTGAAACATATTTGGAATCGGTAGGTCATAATCTACCATACGCAATTTGAAAATTTCCAAAATTGTGCTCGGTTACCGAGTAGTGTCGATGTAAAGGTTTTTTGCTTCCCTGCGGTAACGGATGGAGCGAAACCGGATTTTGAAACATATTTGGAATCGGTAGGTCATAATCTACCATACGCAATTTGAAAATTTCCAAAATTGTGCTCGGTTACCGAGTAGTGTCGATGTAAAGGTTTTTTGCTTCTGCTGCGGTAACGGATGGAGCGAAACCGGATTTTGAAACATATTTGGAATCGGTAGGTCATAATCTACCATACGCAATTTGAAAATTTCCAAAATTGTGCTCGGTTACCGAGTAGTGTCGATGTAAAGGTTTTTTGCCTCCCCTGCGGTAACGGATGGAGCGAAACCGGATTTTGAAACATATTTGGAATCGGTAGGTCATAATCTACCATACGCAATTTGAAAATTTCCAAAATTGTGCTCGGTTACCGAGTAGTGTCGATGTAAAGGTTTTTTGCTTCTGCGGTAACGGATGGAGCGAAACCGGATTTTGAAACATATTTGGAATCGGTAGGTCATAATCTACCATACGCAATTTGAAAATTTCCAAAATTGTGCTCGGTTACCGAGTAGTGTCGATGTAAAGGTTTTTTGCTTCCTGCGGTAACGGATGGAGCGAAACCGGATTTTGAAACATATTTGGAATCGGTAGGTCATAATCTACCATACGCAATTTGAAAATTTCCAAAATTGTGCTCGGTTACCGAGTAGTGTCGATGTAAAGGTTTTTTGCTCCCCTGCGGTAACGGATGGAGCGAAACCGGATTTTGAAACATATTTGGAATCGGTAGGTCATAATCTACCATACGCAATTTGAAAATTTCCAAAATTGTGCTCGGTTACCGAGTAGTGTCGATGTAAAGGTTTTTTGCTTCCCTTGCGGTAACGGATGGAGCGAAACCGGATTTTGAAACATATTTGGAATCGGTAGGTCATAATCTACCATACGCAATTTGAAAATTTCCAAAATTGTGCTCGGTTACCGAGTAGTGTCGATGTAAAGGTTTTTTGCTTCCCTTGCGGTAACGGATGGAGCGAAACCGGATTTTGAAACATATTTGGAATCGGTAGGTCATAATCTACCATACGCAATTTGAAAATTTCCAAAATTGTGCTCGGTTACCGAGTAGTGTCGATGTAAAGGTTTTTTGCTTCCCTTGCGGTAACGGATGGAGCGAAACCGGATTTTGAAACATATTTGGAATCGGTAGGTCATAATCTACCATACGCAATTTGAAAATTTCCAAAATTGTGCTCGGTTACCGAGTAGTGTCGATGTAAAGGTTTTTTGCTTCCAGTGCGGTAACGGATGGAGCGAAACCGGATTTTGAAACATATTTGGAATCGGTAGGTCATAATCTACCATACGCAATTTGAAAATTTCCAAAATTGTGCTCGGTTACCGAGTAGTGTCGATGTAAAGGTTTTTTGCTTCCTGCGGTAACGGATGGAGCGAAACCGGATTTTGAAACATATTTGGAATCGGTAGGTCATAATCTACCATACGCAATTTGAAAATTTCCAAAATTGTGCTCGGTTACCGAGTAGTGTCGATGTAAAGGTTTTTTGCTTACCTGCGGTAACGAATGGAGCGAAACCGGATTTTGAAACATATTTGGAATCGGTAGGTCATAATCTACCATACGCAATTTGAAAATTTCCAAAATTGTGCTCGGTTACCGAGTAGTGTCGATGTAAAGGTTTTTTGCTTCTGCTGCGGTAACGGATGGAGCGAAACCGGATTTTGAAACATATTTGGAATCGGTAGGTCATAATCTACCATACGCAATTTGAAAATTTCCAAAATTGTGCTCGGTTACCGAGTAGTGTCGATGTAAAGGTTTTTTGCTTCCATTGCGGTAACGGATGGAGCGAAACCGGATTTTGAAACATATTTGGAATCGGTAGGTCATAATCTACCATACGCAATTTGAAAATTTCCAAAATTGTGCTCGGTTACCGAGTAGTGTCGATGTAAAGGTTTTTTGCTTCCCCTGCGGTAACGGATGGAGCGAAACCGGATTTTGAAACATATTTGAATTGGTAGGTCATAATCTACCATACGCAATTTGAAAATTTCCAAAATTGTGCTCGGTTACCGAGTAGTGTCGATGTAAAGGTTTTTTGCTTCCGCTGCGGTAACGGATGGAGCGAAACCGGATTTTGAAACATATTTGGAATCGGTAGGTCATAATCTACCATACGCAATTTGAAAATTTCCAAAATTGTGCTCGGTTACCGAGTAGTGTCGATGTAAAGGTTTTTTGCTTCCATTGCGGTAACGGATGGAGCGAAACCGGATTTTGAAACATATTTGGAATCGGTAGGTCATAATCTACCATACGCAATTTGAAAATTTCCAAAATTGTGCTCGGTTACCGAGTAGTGTCGATGTAAAGGTTTTTTGCTTCCCTTGCGGTAACGGATGGAGCGAAACCGGATTTTGAAACATATTTGGAATCGGTAGGTCATAATCTACCATACGCAATTTGAAAATTTCCAAAATTGTGCTCGGTTACCGAGTAGTGTCGATGTAAAGGTTTTTTGCTTCCCTTGCGGTAACGGATGGAGCGAAACCGGATTTTGAAACATATTTGGAATCGGTAGGTCATAATCTACCATACGCAATTTGAAAATTTCCAAAATTGTGCTCGGTTACCGAGTAGTGTCGATGTAAAGGTTTTTTGCTTCCCTTGCGGTAACGGATGGAGCGAAACCGGATTTTGAAACATATTTGGAATCGGTAGGTCATAATCTACCATACGCAATTTGAAAATTTCCAAAATTGTGCTCGGTTACCGAGTAGTGTCGATGTAAAGGTTTTTTGCTCTCTCTGCGGTACCGGATGGAGCGAAACCGGATTTTGAAACATATTTGGAATCGGTAGGTCATAATCTACCATACGCAATTTGAAAATTTCCAAAATTGTGCTCGGTTACCGAGTAGTGTCGATGTAAAGGTTTTTTGCTTCTGCGGTAACGGATGGAGCGAAACCGGATTTTGAAACATATTTGGAATCGGTAGGTCATAATCTACCATACGCAATTTGAAAATTTCCAAAATTGTGCTCGGTTACCGAGTAGTGTCGATGTAAAGGTTTTTGCTTCCTGCGGTAACGGATGGAGCGAAACCGGATTTTGAAACATATTTGGAATCGGTAGGTCATAATCTACCATACGCAATTTGAAAATTTCCAAAATTGTGCTCGGTTACCGAGTAGTGTCGATGTAAAGGTTTTTTGCTTCCCTTGCGGTAACGGATGGAGCGAAACCGGATTTTGAAACATATTTGGAATCGGTAGGTCATAATCTACCATACGCAATTTGAAAATTTCCAAAATTGTGCTCGGTTACCGAGTAGTGTCGATGTAAAGGTTTTTTGCTTCCCTTGCGGTAACGGATGGAGCGAAACCGGATTTTGAAACATATTTGGAATCGGTAGGTCATAATCTACCATACGCAATTTGAAAATTTCCAAAATTGTGCTCGGTTACCGAGTAGTGTCGATGTAAAGGTTTTTTGCTTCTGCGGTAACGGATGGAGCGAAACCGGATTTTGAAACATATTTGGAATCGGTAGGTCATAATCTACCATACGCAATTTGAAAATTTCCAAAATTGTGCTCGGTTACCGAGTAGTGTCGATGTAAAGGTTTTTTGCTTCCCTTGCGGTAACGGATGGAGCGAAACCGGATTTTGAAACATATTTGGAATCGGTAGGTCATAATCTACCATACGCAATTTGAAAATTTCCAAAATTGTGCTCGGTTACCGAGTAGTGTCGATGTAAAGGTTTTTTGCTTCCTGCGGTAACGGATGGAGCGAAACCGGATTTTGAAACATATTTGGAATCGGTAGGTCATAATCTACCATACGCAATTTGAAAATTTCCAAAATTGTGCTCGGTTACCGAGTAGTGTCGATGTAAAGGTTTTTTGCTTCCTGCGGTAACGGATGGAGCGAAACCGGATTTTGAAACATATTTGGAATCGGTAGGTCATAATCTACCATACGCAATTTGAAAATTTCCAAAATTGTGCTCGGTTACCGAGTAGTGTCGATGTAAAGGTTTTTTGCTTCCTGCGGTAACGGATGGAGCGAAACCGGATTTTGAAACATATTTGGAATCGGTAGGTCATAATCTACCATACGCAATTTGAAAATTTCCAAAATTGTGCTCGGTTACCGAGTAGTGTCGATGTAAAGGTTTTTTGCTTCCTGCGGTAACGGATGGAGCGAAACCGGATTTTGAAACATATTTGGAATCGGTAGGTCATAATCTACCATACGCAATTTGAAAATTTCCAAAATTGTGCTCGGTTACCGAGTAGTGTCGATGTAAAGGTTTTTTGCTTAACCTGCGGTAACGGATGGAGCGAAACCGGATTTTGAAACATATTTGGAATCGGTAGGTCATAATCTACCATACGCAATTTGAAAATTTCCAAAATTGTGCTCGGTTACCGAGTAGTGTCGATGTAAAGGTTTTTTGCTTCCCTGCGGTAACGGATGGAGCGAAACCGGATTTTGAAACATATTTGGAATCGGTAGGTCATAATCTACCATACGCAATTTGAAAATTTCCAAAATTGTGCTCGGTTACCGAGTAGTGTCGATGTAAAGGTTTTTTGCTTCCTATGCGGTAACGGATGGAGCGAAACCGGATTTTGAAACATATTTGGAATCGGTAGGTCATAATCTACCATACGCAATTTGAAAATTTCCAAAATTGTGCTCGGTTACCGAGTAGTGTCGATGTAAAGGTTTTTTGCTTCCCCTGCGGTAACGGATGGAGCGAAACCGGATTTTGAAACATATTTGGAATCGGTAGGTCATAATCTACCATACGCAATTTGAAAATTTCCAAAATTGTGCTCGGTTACCGAGTAGTGTCGATGTAAAGGTTTTTTGCTTCCCCTGCGGTAACGGATGGAGCGAAACCGGATTTTGAAACATATTTGGAATCGGTAGGTCATAATCTACCATACGCAATTTGAAAATTTCCAAAATTGTGCTCGGTTACCGAGTAGTGTCGATGTAAAGGTTTTCCCTCCCCTTGCGGTAACGGATGGAGCGAAACCGGATTTTGAAACATATTTGGAATCGGTAGGTCATAATCTACCATACGCAATTTGAAAATTTCCAAAATTGTGCTCGGTTACCGAGTAGTGTCGATGTAAAGGTTTTTTGCTTTCCCGCGCAATAACGGATGGAGCGAAACCGGATTTTGAAACATATTTGGAATCGGTAGGTCATAATCTACCATACGCAATTTGAAAATTTCCAAAATTGTGCTCGGTTACCGAGTAGTGTCGATGTAAAGGTTTTTTGCTTCCCCTGCGGTAACGGATGGAGCGAAACCGGATTTTGAAACATATTTGGAATCGGTAGGTCATAATCTACCATACGCAATTTGAAAATTTCCAAAATTGTGCTCGGTTACCGAGTAGTGTCGATGTAAAGGTTTTTTGCTTCCCTTGCGGTAACGGATGGAGCGAAACCGGATTTTGAAACATATTTGGAATCGGTAGGTCATAATCTACCATACGCAATTTGAAAATTTCCAAAATTGTGCTCGGTTACCGAGTAGTGTCGATGTAAAGGTTTTTTGCTTCCGCTGCGGTAACGGATGGAGCGAAACCGGATTTTGAAACATATTTGGAATCGGTAGGTCATAATCTACCATACGCAATTTGAAAATTTCCAAAATTGTGCTCGGTTACCGAGTAGTGTCGATGTAAAGGTTTTTTGCTTCTCATGCGGTAACGGATGGAGCGAAACCGGATTTTGAAACATATTTGGAATCGGTAGGTCATAATCTACCATACGCAATTTGAAAATTTCCAAAATTGTGCTCGGTTACCGAGTAGTGTCGATGTAAAGGTTTTTTGCTTCCCTTGCGGTAACGGATGGAGCGAAACCGGATTTTGAAACATATTTGGAATCGGTAGGTCATAATCTACCATACGCAATTTGAAAATTTCCAAAATTGTGCTCGGTTACCGAGTAGTGTCGATGTAAAGGTTTTTGCTTCCCTTGCGGTAACGGATGGAGCGAAACCGGATTTTGAAACATATTTGGAATCGGTAGGTCATAATCTACCATACGCAATTTGAAAATTTCCAAAATTGTGCTCGGTTACCGAGTAGTGTCGATGTAAAGGTTTTTTGCTTGCCCTGCGGTAACGGATGGAGCGAAACCGGATTTTGAAACATATTTGGAATCGGTAGGTCATAATCTACCATACGCAATTTGAAAATTTCCAAAATTGTGCTCGGTTACCGAGTAGTGTCGATGTAAAGGTTTTTGCTTCCCTTGCGGTAACGGATGGAGCGAAACCGGATTTTGAAACATATTTGGAATCGGTAGGTCATAATCTACCATACGCAATTTGAAAATTTTCAAAATTGTGCTCGGTTACCGAGTAGTGTCGATGTAAAGGTTTTTTGCTTCTCTGCGGTAACGGATGGAGCGAAACCGGATTTTGAAACATATTTGGAATCGGTAGGTCATAATCTACCATACGCAATTTGAAAATTTCCAAAATTGTGCTCGGTTACCGAGTAGTGTCGATGTAACGGATGGAGCGAAACCGGATTTTGAAACATATTTGGAATCGGTAGGTCATAATCTACCATACGCAATTTGAAAATTTCCAAAATTGTGCTCGGTTACCGAGTAGTGTCGATGTAAAAGGTTTTTGCTTCCTCTGCGGTAACGGATGGAGCGAAACCGGATTTTGAAACATATTTGGAATCGGTAGGTCATAATCTACCATACGCAATTTGAAAATTTCCAAAATTGTGCTCGGTTACCGAGTAGTGTCGATGTAAAGGTTTTTTGCTTCCCCTGCGGTAACGGATGGAGCGAAACCGGATTTTGAAACATATTTGGAATCGGTAGGTCATAATCTACCATACGCAATTTGAAAATTTCCAAAATTGTGCTCGGTTACCGAGTAGTGTCGATGTAAAGGTTTTTTGCTTCTGCGGTAACGGATGGAGCGAAACCGGATTTTGAAACATATTTGGAATCGGTAGGTCATAATCTACCATACGCAATTTGAAAATTTCCAAAATTGTGCTCGGTTACCGAGTAGTGTCGATGTAAAGGTTTTTTGCTTCCCTGCGGTAACGGATGGAGCGAAACCGGATTTTGAAACATATTTGGAATCGGTAGGTCATAATCTACCATACGCAATTTGAAAATTTCCAAAATTGTGCTCGGTTACCGAGTAGTGTCGATGTAAAGGTTTTTTGCTTCCCTGCGGTAACGGATGGAGCGAAACCGGATTTTGAAACATATTTGGAATCGGTAGGTCATAATCTACCATACGCAATTTGAAAATTTCCAAAATTGTGCTCGGTTACCGAGTAGTGTCGATGTAAAGGTTTTTTGCTTCTGCGGTAACGGATGGAGCGAAACCGGATTTTGAAACATATTTGGAATCGGTAGGTCATAATCTACCATACGCAATTTGAAAATTTCCAAAATTGTGCTCGGTTACCGAGTAGTGTCGATGTAAAGGTTTTTTGCCTCCCCTGCGGTAACGGATGGAGCGAAACCGGATTTTGAAACATATTTGGAATCGGTAGGTCATAATCTACCATACGCAATTTGAAAATTTCCAAAATTGTGCTCGGTTACCGAGTAGTGTCGATGTAAAGGTTTTTTGCTTCCATTGCGGTAACGGATGGAGCGAAACCGGATTTTGAAACATATTTGGAATCGGTAGGTCATAATCTACCATACGCAATTTGAAAATTTCCAAAATTGTGCTCGGTTACCGAGTAGTGTCGATGTAAAGGTTTTTTGCTTAACCTGCGGTAACGGATGGAGCGAAACCGGATTTTGAAACATATTTGGAATCGGTAGGTCATAATCTACCATACGCAATTTGAAAATTTCCAAAATTGTGCTCGGTTACCGAGTAGTGTCGATGTAAAGGTTTTTTGCTTCCCCTGCGGTAACGGATGGAGCGAAACCGGATTTTGAAACATATTTGGAATCGGTAGGTCATAATCTACCATACGCAATTTGAAAATTTCCAAAATTGTGCTCGGTTACCGAGTAGTGTCGATGTAAAGGTTTTTTGCTTACCTGCGGTAACGAATGGAGCGAAACCGGATTTTGAAACATATTTGGAATCGGTAGGTCATAATCTACCATACGCAATTTGAAAATTTCCAAAATTGTGCTCGGTTACCGAGTAGTGTCGATGTAAAGGTTTTTTGCATCCCCTGCGGTAACGGATGGAGCGAAACCGGATTTTGAAACATATTTGGAATCGGTAGGTCATAATCTACCATACGCAATTTGAAAATTTCCAAAATTGTGCTCGGTTACCGAGTAGTGTCGATGTAAAGGTTTTTTGCTTCCCCTGCGGTAACGGATGGAGCGAAACCCGATTTTGAAACATATTTGGAATCGGTAGGTCATAATCTACCATACGCAATTTGAAAATTTCCAAAATTGTGCTCGGTTACCGAGTAGTGTCGATGTAAAGGTTTTTTGCTTCCCCTGCGGTAACGGATGGAGCGAAACCGGATTTTGAAACATATTTGGAATCGGTAGGTCATAATCTACCATACGCAATTTGAAAATTTCCAAAATTGTGCTCGGTTACCGAGTAGTGTCGATGTAAAGGTTTTTTGCTTCCCTGCGGTAACGGATGGAGCGAAACCGGATTTTGAAACATATTTGGAATCGGTAGGTCATAATCTACCATACGCAATTTGAAAATTTCCAAAATTGTGCTCGGTTACCGAGTAGTGTCGATGTAAAGGTTTTTTGCTTCCCTTGCGGTAACGGATGGAGCGAAACCGGATTTTGAAACATATTTGGAATCGGTAGGTCATAATCTACCATACGCAATTTGAAAATTTCCAAAATTGTGCTCGGTTACCGAGTAGTGTCGATGTAAAGGTTTTTTGCTTTCTCTGCGGTAACGGATGGAGCGAAACCGGATTTTGAAACATATTTGGAATCGGTAGGTCATAATCTACCATACGCAATTTGAAAATTTCCAAAATTGTGCTCGGTTACCGAGTAGTGTCGATGTAAAGGTTTTTTGCTTCCCTGCGGTAACGGATGGAGCGAAACCGGATTTTGAAACATATTTGGAATCGGTAGGTCATAATCTACCATACGCAATTTGAAAATTTCCAAAATTGTGCTCGGTTACCGAGTAGTGTCGATGTAAAGGTTTTTTGCTTGGCCTGCGGTAACGGATGGAGCGAAACCGGATTTTGAAACATATTTGGAATCGGTAGGTCATAATCTACCATACGCAATTTGAAAATTTCCAAAATTGTGCTCGGTTACCGAGTAGTGTCGATGTAAAGGTTTTTTGCTTCCCTGCGGTAACGGATGGAGCGAAACCGGATTTTGAAACATATTTGGAATCGGTAGGTCATAATCTACCATACGCAATTTGAAAATTTCCAAAATTGTGCTCGGTTACCGAGTAGTGTCGATGTAAAGGTTTTTTGCTTCCCCTGCGGTAACGGATGGAGCGAAACCGGATTTTGAAACATATTTGGAATCGGTAGGTCATAATCTACCATACGCAATTTGAAAATTTCCAAAATTGTGCTCGGTTACCGAGTAGTGTCGATGTAAAGGTTTTTTTTCTTCCCCTGCGGTAACGGATGGAGCGAAACCGGATTTTGAAACATATTTGGAATCGGTAGGTCATAATCTACCATACGCAATTTGAAAATTTCCAAAATTGTGCTCGGTTACCGAGTAGTGTCGATGTAAAGGTTTTTTGCTTCCGCTGCGGTAACGGATGGAGCGAAACCGGATTTTGAAACATATTTGGAATCGGTAGGTCATAATCTACCATACGCAATTTGAAAATTTCCAAAATTGTGCTCGGTTACCGAGTAGTGTCGATGTAAAGGTTTTTGCTTCCCTTGCGGTAACGGATGGAGCGAAACCGGATTTTGAAACATATTTGGAATCGGTAGGTCATAATCTACCATACGCAATTTGAAAATTTCCAAAATTGTGCTCGGTTACCGAGTAGTGTCGATGTAAAGGTTTTTTGCTTCTGCGGTAACGGATGGAGCGAAACCGGATTTTGAAACATATTTGGAATCGGTAGGTCATAATCTACCATACGCAATTTGAAAATTTCCAAAATTGTGCTCGGTTACCGAGTAGTGTCGATGTAAAGGTTTTTTGCTTCCCTTGCGGTAACGGATGGAGCGAAACCGGATTTTGAAACATATTTGGAATCGGTAGGTCATAATCTACCATACGCAATTTGAAAATTTCCAAAATTGTGCTCGGTTACCGAGTAGTGTCGATGTAAAGGTTTTTTGCTTCTGCGGTAACGGATGGAGCGAAACCGGATTTTGAAACATATTTGGAATCGGTAGGTCATAATCTACCATACGCAATTTGAAAATTTCCAAAATTGTGCTCGGTTACCGAGTAGTGTCGATGTAAAGGTTTTTTGCTTCTGCGGTAACGGATGGAGCGAAACCGGATTTTGAAACATATTTGGAATCGGTAGGTCATAATCTACCATACGCAATTTGAAAATTTCCAAAATTGTGCTCGGTTACCGAGTAGTGTCGATGTAAAGGTTTTTTGCTTCTTCTGCGGTAACGGATGGAGCGAAACCGGATTTTGAAACATATTTGGAATCGGTAGGTCATAATCTACCATACGCAATTTGAAAATTTCCAAAATTGTGCTCGGTTACCGAGTAGTGTCGATGTAAAGGTTTTTTGCTTCCCTTGCGGTAACGGATGGAGCGAAACCGGATTTTGAAACATATTTGGAATCGGTAGGTCATAATCTACCATACGCAATTTGAAAATTTCCAAAATTGTGCTCGGTTACCGAGTAGTGTCGATGTAAAGGTTTTTTGCTTCCCTTGCGGTAACGGATGGAGCGAAACCGGATTTTGAAACATATTTGGAATCGGTAGGTCATAATCTACCATACGCAATTTGAAAATTTCCAAAATTGTGCTCGGTTACCGAGTAGTGTCGATGTAAAGGTTTTTTGCTTCCCCTGCGGTAACGGATGGAGCGAAACCGGATTTTGAAACATATTTGGAATCGGTAGGTCATAATCTACCATACGCAATTTGAAAATTTCCAAAATTGTGCTCGGTTACCGAGTAGTGTCGATGTAAAGGTTTTTTGCTTCTCTTGCGGTAACGGATGGAGCGAAACCGGATTTTGAAACATATTTGGAATCGGTAGGTCATAATCTACCATACGCAATTTGAAAATTTCCAAAATTGTGCTCGGTTACCGAGTAGTGTCGATGTAAAGGTTTTTGCTTCCCTTGCGGTAACGGATGGAGCGAAACCGGATTTTGAAACATATTTGGAATCGGTAGGTCATAATCTACCATACGCAATTTGAAAATTTCCAAAATTGTGCTCGGTTACCGAGTAGTGTCGATGGAGCGAAACCGGATTTTGAAACATATTTGGAATCGGTAGGTCATAATCTACCATACGCAATTTGAAAATTTCCAAAATTGTGCTCGGTTACCGAGTAGTGTCGATGTAAAGGTTTTTTGCTTCCCCTGCGGTAACGGATGGAGCGAAACCGGATTTTGAAACATATTTGGAATCGGTAGGTCATAATCTACCATACGCAATTTGAAAATTTCCAAAATTGTGCTCGGTTACCGAGTAGTGTCGATGTAAAGGTTTTTTGCTTATCTGCGGTAACGGATGGAGCGAAACCGGATTTTGAAACATATTTGGAATCGGTAGGTCATAATCTACCATACGCAATTTGAAAATTTCCAAAATTGTGCTCGGTTACCGAGTAGTGTCGATGTAAAGGTTTTTCGCTTCCCCCGCGGTAACGGATGGAGCGAAACCGGATTTTGAAACATATTTGGAATCGGTAGGTCATAATCTACCATACGCAATTTGAAAATTTCCAAAATTGTGCTCGGTTACCGAGTAGTGTCGATGTAACGGTGGAGCGAAACCGGATTTTGAAACATATTTGGAATCGGTAGGTCATAATCTACCATACGCAATTTGAAAATTTCCAAAATTGTGCTCGGTTACCGAGTAGTGTCGATGTAAAGGTTTTTTGCTTGCCTGCGGTAACGGATGGAGCGAAACCGGATTTTGAAACATATTTGGAATCGGTAGGTCATAATCTACCATACGCAATTTGAAAATTTCCAAAATTGTGCTCGGTTACCGAGTAGTGTCGATGTAAAGGTTTTTTGCTTCCCTGCGGTAACGGATGGAGCGAAACCGGATTTTGAAACATATTTGGAATCGGTAGGTCATAATCTACCATACGCAATTTGAAAATTTCCAAAATTGTGCTCGGTTACCGAGTAGTGTCGATGTAAAGGTTTTTCGCTTCCTGCGGTAACGGATGGAGCGAAACCGGATTTTGAAACATATTTGGAATCGGTAGGTCATAATCTACCATACGCAATTTGAAAATTTCCAAAATTGTGCTCGGTTACCGAGTAGTGTCGATGTAAAGGTTTTTTGCTTCCTGCGGTAACGGATGGAGCGAAACCGGATTTTGAAACATATTTGGAATCGGTAGGTCATAATCTACCATACGCAATTTGAAAATTTCCAAAATTGTGCTCGGTTACCGAGTAGTGTCGATGTAAAGGTTTTTTGCTTCCCTGCGGTAACGGATGGAGCGAAACCGGATTTTGAAACATATTTGGAATCGGTAGGTCATAATCTACCATACGCAATTTGAAAATTTCCAAAATTGTGCTCGGTTACCGAGTAGTGTCGATGTAAAGGTTTTTTGCTTCCCTGCGGTAACGGATGGAGCGAAACCGGATTTTGAAACATATTTGGAATCGGTAGGTCATAATCTACCATACGCAATTTGAAAATTTCCAAAATTGTGCTCGGTTACCGAGTAGTGTCGATGTAAAGGTTTTTTGCTTCC
This sequence comes from Pachypeltis micranthus, assembly GCA_020466155.1. Classification (NCBI taxonomy): domain Eukaryota; kingdom Metazoa; phylum Arthropoda; class Insecta; order Hemiptera; family Miridae; genus Pachypeltis; species Pachypeltis micranthus. The sequence continues at coordinate 52,263,571 of CM035769.1, forward strand.
CTGCGGTAACGGATGGAGCGAAACCGGATTTTGAAACATATTTGGAATCGGTAGGTCATAATCTACCATACGCAATTTGAAAATTTCCAAAATTGTGCTCGGTTACCGAGTAGTGTCGATGTAAAGGTTTTTTGCTTCCGCGGTAACGGATGGAGCGAAACCGGATTTTGAAACATATTTGGAATCGGTAGGTCATAATCTACCATACGCAATTTGAAAATTTCCAAAATTGTGCTCGGTTACCGAGTAGTGTCGATGTAAAGGTTTTTTGCTTCCTGCGGTAACGGATGGAGCGAAACCGGATTTTGAAACATATTTGGAATCGGTAGGTCATAATCTACCATACGCAATTTGAAAATTTCCAAAATTGTGCTCGGTTACCGAGTAGTGTCGATGTAAAGGTTTTTTGCTTCCCCTGCGGTAACGGATGGAGCGAAACCGGATTTTGAAACATATTTGGAATCGGTAGGTCATAATCTACCATACGCAATTTGAAAATTTCCAAAATTGTGCTCGGTTACCGAGTAGTGTCGATGTAAAGGTTTTTTGCTTCTGCGGTAACGGATGGAGCGAAACCGGATTTTGAAACATATTTGGAATCGGTAGGTCATAATCTACCATACGCAATTTGAAAATTTCCAAAATTGTGCTCGGTTACCGAGTAGTGTCGATGTAAAGGTTTTTTGCTCCCCCTGCGGTAACGGATGGAGCGAAACCGGATTTTGAAACATATTTGGAATCGGTAGGTCATAATCTACCATACGCAATTTGAAAATTTCCAAAATTGTGCTCGGTTACCGAGTAGTGTCGATGTAAAGGTTTTTGCTTCCCTTGCGGTAACGGATGGAGCGAAACCGGATTTTGAAACATATTTGGAATCGGTAGGTCATAATCTACCATACGCAATTTGAAAATTTCCAAAATTGTGCTCGGTTACCGAGTAGTGTCGATGTAAAGGTTTTTTGCTTCTCTGCGGTAACGGATGGAGCGAAACCGGATTTTGAAACATATTTGGAATCGGTAGGTCATAATCTACCATACGCAATTTGAAAATTTCCAAAATTGTGCTCGGTTACCGAGTAGTGTCGATGTAAAGGTTTTTTGCTTCTGCGGTAACGGATGGAGCGAAACCGGATTTTGAAACATATTTGGAATCGGTAGGTCATAATCTACCATACGCAATTTGAAAATTTCCAAAATTGTGCTCGGTTACCGAGTAGTGTCGATGTAAAGGTTTTTTGCTTCCTGCGGTAACGGATGGAGCGAAACCGGATTTTGAAACATATTTGGAATCGGTAGGTCATAATCTACCATACGCAATTTGAAAATTTCCAAAATTGTGCTCGGTTACCGAGTAGTGTCGATGTAAAGGTTTTTTGCTTCCCTTGCGGTAACGGATGGAGCGAAACCGGATTTTGAAACATATTTGGAATCGGTAGGTCATAATCTACCATACGCAATTTGAAAATTTCCAAAATTGTGCTCGGTTACCGAGTAGTGTCGATGTAAAGGTTTTTTGCTTCCCTTGCGGTAACGGATGGAGCGAAACCGGATTTTGAAACATATTTGGAATCGGTAGGTCATAATCTACCATACGCAATTTGAAAATTTCCAAAATTGTGCTCGGTTACCGAGTAGTGTCGATGTAAAGGTTTTTTGCTTCCTGCGGTAACGGATGGAGCGAAACCGGATTTTGAAACATATTTGGAATCGGTAGGTCATAATCTACCATACGCAATTTGAAAATTTCCAAAATTGTGCTCGGTTACCGAGTAGTGTCGATGTAAAGGTTTTTTGCTTCCCTTGCGGTAACGGATGGAGCGAAACCGGATTTTGAAACATATTTGGAATCGGTAGGTCATAATCTACCATACGCAATTTGAAAATTTCCAAAATTGTGCTCGGTTACCGAGTAGTGTCGATGTAAAGGTTTTTTGCTTCCCTTGCGGTAACGGATGGAGCGAAACCGGATTTTGAAACATATTTGGAATCGGTAGGTCATAATCTACCATACGCAATTTGAAAATTTCCAAAATTGTGCTCGGTTACCGAGTAGTGTCGATGTAAAGGTTTTTTGCTTCCCTTGCGGTAACGGATGGAGCGAAACCGGATTTTGAAACATATTTGGAATCGGTAGGTCATAATCTACCATACGCAATTTGAAAATTTCCAAAATTGTGCTCGGTTACCGAGTAGTGTCGATGTAAAGGTTTTTTGCTTCTGCGGTAACGGATGGAGCGAAACCGGATTTTGAAACATATTTGGAATCGGTAGGTCATAATCTACCATACGCAATTTGAAAATTTCCAAAATTGTGCTCGGTTACCGAGTAGTGTCGATGTAAAGGTTTTTTGCTTCTGCGGTAACGGATGGAGCGAAACCGGATTTTGAAACATATTTGGAATCGGTAGGTCATAATCTACCATACGCAATTTGAAAATTTCCAAAATTGTGCTCGGTTACCGAGTAGTGTCGATGTAAAGGTTTTTTGCTTCCCTGCGGTAACGGATGGAGCGAAACCGGATTTTGAAACATATTTGGAATCGGTAGGTCATAATCTACCATACGCAATTTGAAAATTTCCAAAATTGTGCTCGGTTACCGAGTAGTGTCGATGTAAAGGTTTTTTGCTTCCATTGCGGTAACGGATGGAGCGAAACCGGATTTTGAAACATATTTGGAATCGGTAGGTCATAATCTACCATACGCAATTTGAAAATTTCCAAAATTGTGCTCGGTTACCGAGTAGTGTCGATGTAAAGGTTTTTTCCTTCTGCGGTAACGGATGGAGCGAAACCGGATTTTGAAACATATTTGGAATCGGTAGGTCATAATCTACCATACGCAATTTGAAAATTTCCAAAATTGTGCTCGGTTACCGAGTAGTGTCGATGTAAAGGTTTTTGCTTCCCCTGCGGTAACGGATGGAGCGAAACCGGATTTTGAAACATATTTGGAATCGGTAGGTCATAATCTACCATACGCAATTTGAAAATTTCCAAAATTGTGCTCGGTTACCGAGTAGTGTCGATGTAAAGGTTTTTTGCTTCTGCGGTAACGGATGGAGCGAAACCGGATTTTGAAACATATTTGGAATCGGTAGGTCATAATCTACCATACGCAATTTGAAAATTTCCAAAATTGTGCTCGGTTACCGAGTAGTGTCGATGTAAAGGTTTTTTGCTTCCCTTGCGGTAACGGATGGAGCGAAACCGGATTTTGAAACATATTTGGAATCGGTAGGTCATAATCTACCATACGCAATTTGAAAATTTCCAAAATTGTGCTCGGTTACCGAGTAGTGTCGATGTAAAGGTTTTTTGCTTCCCTGCGGTAACGGATGGAGCGAAACCGGATTTTGAAACATATTTGGAATCGGTAGGTCATAATCTACCATACGCAATTTGAAAATTTCCAAAATTGTGCTCGGTTACCGAGTAGTGTCGATGTAAAGGTTTTTTGCTTCCTGCGGTAACGGATGGAGCGAAACCGGATTTTGAAACATATTTGGAATCGGTAGGTCATAATCTACCATACGCAATTTGAAAATTTCCAAAATTGTGCTCGGTTACCGAGTAGTGTCGATGTAAAGGTTTTTTGCTTCCCTTGCGGTAACGGATGGAGCGAAACCGGATTTTGAAACATATTTGGAATCGGTAGGTCATAATCTACCATACGCAATTTGAAAATTTCCAAAATTGTGCTCGGTTACCGAGTAGTGTCGATGTAAAGGTTTTTTGCTTCCCTTGCGGTAACGGATGGAGCGAAACCGGATTTTGAAACATATTTGGAATCGGTAGGTCATAATCTACCATACGCAATTTGAAAATTTCCAAAATTGTGCTCGGTTACCGAGTAGTGTCGATGTAAAGGTTTTTTGCCCTGCGGTAACGGATGGAGCGAAACCGGATTTTGAAACATATTTGGAATCGGTAGGTCATAATCTACCATACGCAATTTGAAAATTTCCAAAATTGTGCTCGGTTACCGAGTAGTGTCGATGTAAAGGTTTGTTGCTTCCCCTGCGGTAACGGATGGAGCGAAACCGGATTTTGAAACATATTTGGAATCGGTAGGTCATAATCTACCATACGCAATTTGAAAATTTCCAAAATTGTGCTCGGTTACCGAGTAGTGTCGATGTAAAGGTTTTTTGCTTCCATTGCGGTAACGGATGGAGCGAAACCGGATTTTGAAACATATTTGGAATCGGTAGGTCATAATCTACCATACGCAATTTGAAAATTTCCAAAATTGTGCTCGGTTACCGAGTAGTGTCGATGTAAAGGTTTTTTGCTTCCCTTGCGGTAACGGATGGAGCGAAACCGGATTTTGAAACATATTTGGAATCGGTAGGTCATAATCTACCATACGCAATTTGAAAATTTCCAAAATTGTGCTCGGTTACCGAGTAGTGTCGATGTAAAGGTTTTTTGCTTCCCTTGCGGTAACGGATGGAGCGAAACCGGATTTTGAAACATATTTGGAATCGGTAGGTCATAATCTACCATACGCAATTTGAAAATTTCCAAAATTGTGCTCGGTTACCGAGTAGTGTCGATGTAAAGGTTTTTTCGCTTGCCCTGCGGTAACGGATGGAGCGAAACCGGATTTTGAAACATATTTGGAATCGGTAGGTCATAATCTACCATACGCAATTTGAAAATTTCCAAAATTGTGCTCGGTTACCGAGTAGTGTCGATGTAAAGGTTTTTTGCTTCCCTGCGGTAACGGATGGAGCGAAACCGGATTTTGAAACATATTTGGAATCGGTAGGTCATAATCTACCATACGCAATTTGAAAATTTCCAAAATTGTGCTCGGTTACCGAGTAGTGTCGATGTAAAGGTTTTTTGCTTCCCTTGCGGTAACGGATGGAGCGAAACCGGATTTTGAAACATATTTGGAATCGGTAGGTCATAATCTACCATACGCAATTTGAAAATTTCCAAAATTGTGCTCGGTTACCGAGTAGTGTCGATGTAAAGGTTTTTTGCTTCCCTGCGGTAACGGATGGAGCGAAACCGGATTTTGAAACATATTTGGAATCGGTAGGTCATAATCTACCATACGCAATTTGAAAATTTCCAAAATTGTGCTCGGTTACCGAGTAGTGTCGATGTAAAGGTTTTTTGCTTCCCTGCGGTAACGGATGGAGCGAAACCGGATTTTGAAACATATTTGGAATCGGTAGGTCATAATCTACCATACGCAATTTGAAAATTTCCAAAATTGTGCTCGGTTACCGAGTAGTGTCGATGTAAAGGTTTTTCGCTTCCCGTGCGGTAACGGATGGAGCGAAACCGGATTTTGAAACATATTTGGAATCGGTAGGTCATAATCTACCATACGCAATTTGAAAATTTCCAAAATTGTGCTCGGTTACCGAGTAGTGTCGATGTAAAGGTTTTTTGCTTCGGCTGCGGTAACGGATGGAGCGAAACCGGATTTTGAAACATATTTGGAATCGGTAGGTCATAATCTACCATACGCAATTTGAAAATTTCCAAAATTGTGCTCGGTTACCGAGTAGTGTCGATGTAAAGGTTTTTTGCTTCTGCGGTAACGGATGGAGCGAAACCGGATTTTGAAACATATTTGGAATCGGTAGGTCATAATCTACCATACGCAATTTGAAAATTTCCAAAATTGTGCTCGGTTACCGAGTAGTGTCGATGTAAAGGTTTTTGCTTCTCCTGCGGTAACGGATGGAGCGAAACCGGATTTTGAAACATATTTGGAATCGGTAGGTCATAATCTACCATACGCAATTTGAAAATTTCCAAAATTGTGCTCGGTTACCGAGTAGTGTCGATGTAAAGGTTTTTGGGTTAACGGATGGAGCGAAACCGGATTTTGAAACATATTTGGAATCGGTAGGTCATAATCTACCATACGCAATTTGAAAATTTCCAAAATTGTGCTCGGTTACCGAGTAGTGTCGATGTAAAGGTTTTTCGCTTCTTCTGCGGTAACGGATGGAGCGAAACCGGATTTTGAAACATATTTGGAATCGGTAGGTCATAATCTACCATACGCAATTTGAAAATTTCCAAAATTGTGCTCGGTTACCGAGTAGTGTCGATGTAAAGGTTTTTCGCTTCTCCTGCGGTAACGGATGGAGCGAAACCGAATTTGAAACATATTTGGAATCGGTAGGTCATAATCTACCATACGCAATTTGAAAATTTCCAAAATTGTGCTCGGTTACCGAGTAGTGTCGATGTAAAGGTTTTTTGCTTCCCGTGCGGTAACGGATGGAGCGAAACCGGATTTTGAAACATATTTGGAATCGGTAGGTCATAATCTACCATACGCAATTTGAAAATTTCCAAAATTGTGCTCGGTTACCGAGTAGTGTCGATGTAAAGGTTTTTCGCTTCCCCTGCGGTAACGGATGGAGCGAAACCGGATTTTGAAACATATTTGAATCGGTAGGTCATAATCTACCATACGCAATTTGAAAATTTCCAAAATTGTGCTCGGTTACCGAGTAGTGTCGATGTAAAGGTTTTTTGCTTCCCCTGCGGTAACGGATGGAGCGAAACCGGATTTTGAAACATATTTGGAATCGGTAGGTCATAATCTACCATACGCAATTTGAAAATTTCCAAAATTGTGCTCGGTTACCGAGTAGTGTCGATGTAAAGGTTTTTTGCTTCTTCTGCGGTAACGGATGGAGCGAAACCGGATTTTGAAACATATTTGGAATCGGTAGGTCATAATCTACCATACGCAATTTGAAAATTTCCAAAATTGTGCTCGGTTACCGAGTAGTGTCGATGTAAAGGTTTTTTGCTTCCACTGCGGTAACGGATGGAGCGAAACCGGATTTTGAAACATATTTGGAATCGGTAGGTCATAATCTACCATACGCAATTTGAAAATTTCCAAAATTGTGCTCGGTTACCGAGTAGTGTCGATGTAAAGGTTTTTTGCTTCCCCTGCGGTAACGGATGGAGCGAAACCGGATTTTGAAACATATTTGGAATCGGTAGGTCATAATCTACCATACGCAATTTGAAAATTTCCAAAATTGTGCTCGGTTACCGAGTAGTGTCGATGTAAAGGTTTTTCGCTTGCCCTGCGGTAACGGATGGAGCGAAACTGGATTTTGAAACATATTTAGAATCGGTAGGTCATATTCTACCATACGCAATTTGAAAATTTCCAAAATTGTGCTCGGTTACCGAGTAGTGTCGATGTAAAGGTTTTTCGCTTCCCCTGCGGTAACGGATGGAGCGAAACTGGATTTTGAAACATATTTAGAATCGGTAGGTCATAATCTACCATACGCAATTTGAAAATTTCCAAAATTGTGCTCGGTTACCGAGTAGTGTCGATGTAAAGGTTTTTTGCTTCCCTTGCGGTAACGGATGGAGCGAAACCGGATTTTGAAACATATTTGGAATCGGTAGGTCAATATCTACCATACGCAATTTGAAAATTTCCAAAATTGTGCTCGGTTACCGAGTAGTGTCGATGTAAAGGTTTTTTGCTTCCCCTGCGGTAACGGATGGAGCGAAACTGGATTTTGAAACATATTTAGAATCGGTAGGTCAATATCTACCATACGCAATTTGAAAATTTCCAAAATTGTGCTCGGTTACCAAGTAGTGTCGATGTAAAGGCTTTTTGCTTGCCCTGCAGTAACGGATGGAGCGAAACTGGATTTTGAAACATATTTAGAATCGGTGGGTCAATATCTACAAGACGCAATTTGAAAGTTTCCAATATTGTGCTCGGTTACCGAGTAGTTTCGATTTAAAAGTTTTTCACTTGCCCTGCGGTAACCGATGGAGCGAAACTGGATTTTGAAACATATTTAGACACCTGCTGTGACGTGAGACAGTATGAGGCTAAGGCCTTGAAAGTGGCTTGACTGTCCACCGTGATGTAGATTCTCTGCTGCTTCAGTTCCCTCTGCAGCAGCCACTGCACACAGACTGTCAGCGCAGCCACCTCTGCCTGGAACACAGTGGCCAGCGACCCCAATGGCATGGCTGCTCTGATCCTCGTTTTGTTTTCCACCCTAGTCCACCAGACCAGGGCTCCATAGGTGACTACAGGCCTAACAACCGCAGTGTACAGCTACTGGATCATCCCAGGCCTCAGCCCCCATGTCTTCCCCACCATTCTTTGAGCTGCCCACATCACCACGCTGTAAGGCTTTTTTCACGTGTGTGGCCCAAGAGAGCTTTCTATCAAGAAAAACTCCCAAGTACTTGATCTCATGCTGGATCTTCACCACCTTGCCACCCAGCCTGAGTTCCCGAAGCGCAAGTTATTAGATTTAGCCAACTTATTACTTCACTGGAGAGGCCCAAGGAAAGAATGTCTAGTGCGATACAGCACACTACTGAGCCGTCACAGTTTATAGTTCACACGTCATAGTTCACAGTTCCTTCCTGCTACTCGTCTGCCACACAAAGTTTACATTTTAAAAGTCTCAAAATAAATATAAAATACCTTCATTAATTCATTTTCTAGATTAGCGACGTCTTCCTTCCTCAAACGGGCTTCCAGGAATGATACAGGCGTCTTTTCATGTTTCGCAGTTACGTCAGTCCCTTTGTTAGGAACTCCGAGGACTTCACCGGGGAGTTTAGCAAACGTGGAGTCTGTCAAAACGATCATTTCTATTTAGAATAAAGTTTAAATAAGCAAAAATAAAATTAAACCATCAACGAGCACAATGAAATGTAGTTATCATTGCATAAAGTAAAAGTACGCAACCACGAGGGACATTTTATGTCTTTTTCTTTAAACCCCGCTAAACATCACCACCTGAGCTAATGAGAGCCCCCAAAGGTGTACCTCCTTGCGAGAGCGATTTTGTTGCTCAAACGGTGGAATGTCGTAGCATTTCACGTTGAGACTGGCGGGCGCGAAAGAAACCTTTACACAAACGGTGGGTACAGCTTTCGTACAAGTACGCAACCACTTGGAACATTTTATGTATTTTATTTTAGTTTTTTTTTAACCGCGTCAATTCCAATTGACATCATCACTTAGTCACTGAGGTTATTAAAACGTGTGATGTTACCAAGCGTTAGATTTTGTAACATACGTTACCAAGCTTATCCAACACAATATATTTCGTAACGCTTCTCCGTTACATTTTCGAGTTTATGTAGCAAAGTAAAGACATAAAATGTCAAAACGGTACAGTTTAAAACATCTTGGCACATTAATTAACGTACTTATCCGCCAACAACATCTTCACACCATCAAACAAATATCTGCCTCCACAGAGGAGAACTACTACCCGAATCTTCATGCCCTCCTGGTTCTGGGCTATCTTCCCAGGAGCATGCCCATGCTACCAGGCGCGACCACGGGTTGTGGATAGTGGAACGGCCACGGCATTGTCCCCAGGGGCATGTCTGCGGCCAGCTGTGAATAAGGTCAGCATGCTGACTGAATAAGCAGCCGCGAACAATGGGCGAAACCCAAGAGATCGCAAAAGAGATTCTGAACAAAGGACTCAAGGGCAAGCGGATCTACATTTTCTCAGACAGCCAGGCCGCCTTAAAGGCCATCGCAGCCTATGGTTTTAGGTCTAAGCTGGCATGGGAATGCCTCCATGCGCTCAAGCAGCTCGGCGCCCGTAAGAGGCTCTCCCTCATTTGGGTGCCGGCTCACAGGGGGCATGAGGGCAATGAAAGGCTGACCGCCTTGCGAAAAGGGGTACAGAATCCCTACCCATCGGGCCTGATCCACACGTGGGTCTGATGAAAAGACACCTGAACCGTCTGGTTGCTCGATGGGAGATACAGGAAAATGGCGCCCATTGGCATCGCCAGCCACGACTAAGACAGGCGAAAAGGCTTGTCACACCTTTCTGTCAAAGGGCGAAGGCGATGCTGACACTCTCTAGACAAGATCTGAGAGTACTGATAAGCTTCCTCACCGGGCACTGCCCACTCAGATATCACCTCAACAAGATGGGCATCTCAGAGGCGGTGGAATGCAGACTCTGCGGTGAGGAGGACGAGACAGCAGAGCATATCCTATGTGAATGCCCTGCTTTGGCAGCAAACCGCTTTGAATACTTCCGTCAGGGGACCACTGAACCCCAAACTGTAGCGGACTCTGCGGTGAAGGACATACTCGGCTTCCTAAGGGGGCGGGTATGTACGACGCCTTCTACTAAGAAAGGGCCAGCGTCACAATAGGCCCATATGCGGCCGCAGTGACAAAGGGACTTGTCCCACACGCCCTCGGGTCAAAAAAAAAAAAAAAATCTTCATGCCCTCCCCTGCTTTCTCTACCAGCTCCATCTGATCACAACTGAATGAGTCATTCGGCCCCTCTTCAAGTTCCTGACAGACGTTCGTCGTCCGTCCCTTTTGTCCCTCCTCCACGAGGTCTCTGTATCCCCAACGCTGGAAAAAGGGCTTCTCAGGATACTCTCCAGTTCTCCAAATCGCCACCAATTCATTTTTGGAAAAGCTGTTACGACCTACCTATCAAAGAATGTTTATTGTGGCAGGGTAGATGAACCTACGTAGATGAATTTTACTCTTAATTGAGGAACTTACTTCCTACAACCGCCACCTTTAAGAAATCCTGTGACTTTAGGCCAGATCTTTAGTTTTGGTTCATAATTCGTATGCAATACTATTTTCGGATTTGCCTCGAGCAATTACTCATATTGTTGTTATCTCCATGGACAAACTCAGATGGTGAAGATTGGGGGGGGGGGGGGGGATTGGCCTTTTCTAACTCAATATCCCAAGGAACTGTGATTGGGCCCATTTCCTTTATTGCCTATATGAATGGTATATTCAACTTGTAGTTACACGGTGAATTGGGAGGTACAGAGAAGTTACACCATTTTTCTTTTTTGTTCGCAATCTTGTAGATCTCTAGCTATTTAATATCTAACTTTTCTTCTTCATACATACCTCCACGAAAATACGGCGAACCGAGATGTGAGCTTAAAAAGCAAAAATAGGTTTTTCACGCTTTTTGGTAAAACGGCGACGATTTGCACTAAACTCGCAGGATGTTTTCGAATAATTACTACCAATATATTGTTATCAATAAATGTTCCTCCGACAGCCCACTGAACAGAGCAAAACATCAAAATGTGTTGCAAATAATGTTTTTTGAACATTTTTGTAATTTCCCGAGTAACTGCGCCACTGGATTTCATCAACCTTATGGAGTGTCTTAAAGCAATCTACACACATTTTCTTTCCCACAAATATTTATCTATCTATTTGTTGAACGAAGATATAAGCCATGATAGCTCGGAAAACGAGATTTGTCGAATATTAATTTATCGGTTTTCCAATTTTCTCAAAAACGGCAGTAACAATTTCGATCAAACCTACCGTGTACTCTCATCAAACTAGCACCTACATTTTGTGGTCCATAAATGCTACCGTGAAAATGCGTCGAAGGAAGTATAGCGCCCGTATATCACGATATTATCCTGGAACTCTATTCAAACCGTGATGCGCTACAGAAGCTTCTTATTTTATTACTTTCTAAATAAGTCGAGTATACATATGACGGCTCATAATACAGGACGGTATCAGTTCTGGACAGTCAGGAATCTGATCATAATGAGAAGGCTCTAGATGGCCAGTCTGATTTATTGAAGTGTGCTTCAATTCACTCATCAATATCATTTCGCAATGTTGTAGTTTTCTTCTTCGCAGTTCCGTCTACTACGTTTTCTACTGGTTTATATGTATTTTCGTTCGCGGCGTTGTGCTATAATAATGAGTTTCAATCTGGATTTGTTTCTTTTCTACAAGGCCATTTACTTATGTGTATTGGCTACTGTCTCATCGTCTGAGGTAACTCATCGCTGACTACACTGGTACACAAAAAAATATTTTTTGAATGTTTTCTTTACTTTATGAGTGAAATAAAATAATTTTGGGGTGAGAAAAACGAATATGACAATGAATATGATGTGTGATATTAACCAATCTAGGCAAAACTATACGTTTTTAAGTATCAGCTAACAATTGTGAAAGGTCATTTAGATTTAAAAAAACTTCATTTATAGTCTTCTAAAAGTTTCAAATTGATGTTTGAATACCTGGCAGGTTGGATTTCAAGAACATTATGTGGTTGCTGCGTGATTTCGCTGTCTTTTGACTTGTCTCTTGTGAGTTCTGGAGCACCCTTATACACAGTCCAACAGTAATGCGCAAGCATTGCTTCATTCCAACGACCCTGATATCGTCTCTCCATTTGAGAAATATCCTGATGGAATCGTTCTCCATGTTCATCACTCACAGCTCCACAACTAGGAGGGAAAAGGTCTAGATGGGAGTGAAGAAAATAGATTTTAAGTGACATGTTGCATCCAAGCTGACGGTATTTTTGTAGATGTTTTGTCACCAACTGAACATAGTTTTCTTCTCTTTTGTTCCCCAAAAAACCATGAATAACTGCTTTGAAAGAATCCCAAGCTTCCTTTTCTTTCCCCTCCAAAACCTGGTCAAACGTAGGATTCTTTACAAGTAGTCGAATTTGTGGCCCAACAAATACTCCTTCCTTAACTTTTGCGTCACTTAATGTAGAAAATTTTTCTCTTAGATATCTTAATGCCTCTCCCTCTTTGTTCATGCCTTTGACAAAGTTTTTCATCAAACCAAGTTTTATATGTAGTGGGGGAAGAAAAACTTCTTTCAGATCAACAAGAGGATTTGCAACAACATTTTTTTCGTTGGTATTAAGATTTCTTGCAGGCCAGTCTGCTTGAATGTAGTGTGACTTCCTATCCCTACTGTCCCACATAAAAAGCAGCAGTACTTTGTGAACCCTAGTTGCATTCCCAAGAGTATAGCGATGACTTTTAGATCACCACAGATATTCCACTTGTGTTCAGCGTATTTGATTGATTCGAGGAGGGCTTTCATGTTTTCATAAGTCTCTTTCATATGAACTGCATGGCCAACAGGAATAGAAGGAAGATGGTTACCGTTGTGCAGTAATACAGCTTTCAAACTAAGCTTGGATGAGTCTATGACAAGCCTCCATTCAGTAGGATCATGGTTCAAATTCAAACATTTCATCAAGACATTAACATTGCAACAAAAAACAAGATTATTGTTCTTCTTCACAAAAAAAGGAATCAGATCCTTCTGACGTTGTCTGTAATGTGACACCCTGACATCAAGTTGTAGAAGGTTCCATTGCTGGAGTTCTGGCTTATCCTTTGAGAAATCAAGGTCTCGAATGAGATTCAATTCCGCTTGACTCAGTCTGTGCGGATTATCATCTGTGTGGCAGCTGGCCACTCTCTACAACAAAAGGCGCCTCATCCCAACAGAGGGCGCTGGCCACAAACCACTCCTGGAGGGAATAGCAGGTGGTCAACCAGAGAAGGCGACTCCCTCCAAGAACAGGTATATAAGGGCCTGCCTGCACGGACATCGACACCAGCAAGCCTTTGACAGAGTCTGGCATGAGGGGTTGATTTACAAACTCATCCTACTACACTGCCCCCCATCCCTCATTGGCCTGATTCGCTCCTTCCTATATAACAGAACCTTCAGGGTAAGAGTTGGAAAAATGCTATCCACTGTCCACCACATCACAGCTGGCGTTCCCCAGGGCTCGAAACTCTCCCCCGCCCTCTTCAACATCTTCTGTCATGACATTCCTATCCACAGGAAAATCGTCACAGCACAGTACGCAGACGGCGTAGCCCTCCTCTACACCTCCAAAACCAAGCTGCACTGTGCAACTGTCATGAACAAGTTCATTCCCCCCCTGCTCAGTTGGTACCAAAAATGGGGTCTCCGCCTCAACGAAGCCAAATCTGAGGCGGTGTTCTCCCGGTGGAATATTCCTCCCCCCAACATACTAGTTGGTAACCACTCAATTCCCTGGAGCACAAAGGCAAAATACGAGTGATCTTCGACAGAAAACTCAACTGGCATAGCCAAGTTCGTGCCATTCGTGGCAAGGTCAACGGAGCCTTTACGGCTCTTAAACCCTTCTTTAATAACAGAAAGGTCGGTAAATTCCCAGAATAGTGTACGCGGGTACATTTGTCCGGTTCTTCGGTTCGCTATTCGGAACGTTTAGTAGCGTCACTGATACTGGTGAACGTAACGGTAGCGGTAAGAGTAGAGCGAAGTTTTGTCGTAGAAGTGAATGTAAACAAAGCGCGCACAACTGAGCCAACGTGGACAAACAGTGCGCGCCTAATGCAACAGACATTAATGACCACAACAATAATAAATATCACTCGCGTAGTGCAACAGAACACACATTGACGACCACAAATGTAAATAAAAATCACTCACCTCTCAATTTACGTATCCGAACTTTCCGGAGGATAGGCTCGTTTTATCGCCTCGAAGAAAGCCTTCGTGAGGTTGTCGCAACTTTCTAGCGCTAGTATTCTTCAAAATGACTTAAATCGTTCGACATAATTTCATCCATCCACCGCATTCATACTTGTCAGAGATGAAACCGTAACTCATACACCAATCCACAACACTCCTCGGGCCTTTTTCTCTAAATTGATGAATCAAAGTCAGTGGCAGCAACTGGACAACTGAAGGACGATATTTCGGTTACAACGGAAATTTGCCGAAGGGTGGAATTCGCGGAATGATTACATAGTTCAACGGTTAGTCAACGATCTAAGTCATATTTTGAAGAGTACTAGGGCTAGAAAGTATCAGGGACGCTACTAAACGTTCCGAATCCTGAACTGAAGAACCGGACAAATGTACCCGCGTACACTATTCTGGGATTTGTCGAATATTAATTTATCGGTATTCCAATTTTTCAAAAAGGCCCTAAAGATTTCGATCAAACTTACGGATTACTCTCAGCTAACTAGTCCCTACATTCTGTTCTCCATAAATTTTCCTGTAAAAATGCGTTGAACGAAGATATAGCGCCCGCATATGTAGGTGTTGTTCGAACTTGAAGGGATTGCGGAACGTTGTGAGTTGCTACGCACCGCTCGTTTAGATATAATGAACGTACTAAGAGGAAGTACTCACGCACGATTAGTTGCCGTAAGTACTCACGCACGATTAGTTGCCGTAAGTACTCACGCACGATTAGTACCGTTTCAATTCTTCCAATTTCCACCAAATTTGCGAAAGATAAGGCACTTTTAATTGAAAAATCAAGAGAATTGAATGTTCCTGAACGCCGCGCGAAGTGAATTCAACTGGAGCTCGACCGAACTGAAGAGAGCTCGGGGGGCCAAAGTGAAGGGGACTCAGGAGGGAACGGCGACAAGTTGCTACAAGCGCCTTAGACTCGCCGACCCCACCTCACCCCGCCGATCGCTCCCGACTGTACTTTGAAAACGAAAATATCGCGATTGACTCAGTTTTCAACTTCCTGACTGTACCTTTCACTTATTACGCCCCTGCGTTATTGCTCTTAAAGGGATCGTCATTTTCATCGACCTAATTACGCTTTTTGGCAAAACGGCTTCAACGATTTTCACCAAACTCACAGCATGTTTTCGAACAGTTAATATCTACATATTGTTCTGAACAAACGTTCCTCTGACAGTCAATTGAGCAGAGATAAAAATTAAAATGTGCCGCCTGCGTTTTTTCTAACATTTCCGTAAATTCTGGGGTAACTGCTTCACCAAATTTGATCAATCGTTCAGAATGTCTTTTAGTCACCCATACCTACATTTCGTTCTCTATAATTATTTCTGTATATATGTTGAACGAAAATATAAGCCAAGTTAACTCAGAAAAGGATATTTGTCGAATATTAATTTATCGGTATTCCTATTTTCTAAAAAACGGCACAGACGATTTCGATAAAACTTACGGAATACTCTCAGCTAACTAGTCCCTACATTTTGTTCTCTATAAATCTCTCTGTAGAAATGCGTTGAATGAAGATATAGTGCCCGCATATGTAGCTGGTGTTCGAACTTAAAGGGGTGGCGGAAAGTTGTGTGTTGCTACGCACCAGATATTTTCTTTATTTGTCCGTTTGTTTAATTTATTGTTTTTTTAATTTGTCGAAATAAGTATTGTAAGAAGTTCGTGTTAACGAGTATGTTTTTATTGATGATGAGGAGAACTATTGAAGACACATCGTGAAGGAACTTCGTTGAAGTACCATCTGAATTTTTCTAAAGAACCTAGTAAGATTTGAGCGGAATTTATCGCGCTGCTCTCGTCATTTTCCTACAAACGGAAATTTCCTGGTATGGTCACCTTATCAGGGGCTGTTCATATAAAAAATTTAATCGAAATACTATTAGCCGTTTTCGAGGAGAAAAATATTGGGTGTTTTGATCACTATGATAACTATAGTCACTTTTGGCCGGATTTTGCCCATAGCCTTACTTTGGCGTCGTGTGGGCTAAATATCTAGTTTGTGTTGATTTGGTTCAGCCGCTTCCTCTCAATCGAGGTCACAGACACGGACACTGCCTCTCGTCAAGTGTTAATGTTTAATGTTTTAATGACTCTGAGTGGGACGGCGCAAACCAAATAAATTATCGTTAATTTGAAACAACAATAATCGGGTTGATTATTCCGTTTCGTGAACTTATTACAGCCTCAAACGTACTCTGATTTCCCGGCGAACTTACTATTTCCGTCAATTCCTCGCAATCAAAAATTCGTACTGAAGACTCCCTAAAAGTGATCTAGGATTCAAATGTATTCATGACCTTTCCTCGAGAGACAGAACAGGAAGAGTGACAATGAATATTTCCGAAGGAGCATCACCGAGTCCCTTTTGGCCGCTTGTTCTCCGATTCCCCGCACGAAATTTCTGGAGAACAGCAGAATCGCTTTCCCGAAGTTTGAATACTTGAGAGAGACGTTCCGTTAATGTATGCAGAGCACACTGACGTAACTATAAAGGCATAGTTGGAGAAGCGCGCTCTAAGAGCCAACTCCCAAAGAGCCCAAACATCGATAATAAATTGTCAACTATGTCACACGGTCCGTACCTGTTGATAATCCAAATGAGGTTGGTAGCGACTAAAACAGTGCTACGTGGAACGTGGAAAGCGTGAATTACCGACAAGTTGTCTCGAAGTAAAACATGGCGAGAGGGGGGAGTGAGAGAGAGAGAGAAAAAGAGTGCGAGAGGGGGAGAGTTTGAGTTTATTCAATCACCAGGGTACAAATAGGGATATCAAGCGCACTCTTACTTTTACTCCGAAGGGCCATTACAGGTTTATCCTCATCATCAATAAAAACATACTCGTTAACACGAACTTCTTACAATACTTATTTCGACAAATTAAATAAACAATAAATTAAACAAACGGACAAATAAAGAAAATATCTGGTGCGCAGCAACACACAACTTTCCGCCACCCCCGTAATTTCGAACACCAACTATATGCGGGCGCTATATCTTCGTTCAACGCATTTATACGGAAACATTTATGGAGAACAAAATGTAGGGACAAGTTAGCTGAGAGTAATCCGTAAGTTTGATCGAAACCGTTAGAGCCGTTTTTGAGAAAATTGGAATACCGGTAAATTAATATTCGACAAATCTCCTTTTCTGAGTTAATTTGGCTTATATCTCCGTTCAACATATATATACAGAAATAATTATGGAGAACGAAATGTGGGGATGGGTGACTAAAAGACACTACATTCGGATTTATGACATCTGGTGAAGAGGTTATATTGACGGAAATGTTCGAAAAAAAGGTTATTTTCGACACATTTTCATTTTTATCTCTGTTCAATGGACTGTCCGAGGAAAATTTATTGGAACAATATGTAGGTATTCACTATTTGGATACATCTTGAAAGTTTGGTGATAATCGTTGAAGCCGTACTGCCAAAAAGTGTAAAAAACCTATTTTTGGTTCATAGGCCCATATCTCCGTTCACCGTATTTTCATGGAGATATGTATAGAGAAGAAAAGTTAGATATTGATCAGTAAGAGATAATTTGAAAGTTTAATCAAAATCGTTAGAGCCGTTTTCGAGAAAAATGCGAAAAACCCTAGTTTTTGGTACATTTTCGTCCCCCACCCCCCCTTCCCATCGGCCGAAATCGTCCATAACCTTATTTTGGTGTCTACAAAAAATAAGAAACAAAACAAAAAAAGAACCAGCGCAATCGGATAAGCCGTTCTCCCGCAAATCGAACTACAGACACACACACATACATACACACACGGACCACGCGCCGAAATTAGGTTTTTTAGACTCAGTAGGGTCTGAAACGTAAAGATCTGAAGAAAACCCTTTTTTTTTTTTGACCCGATTACTATAACTTTCCTTCCCTTCGGGTAGCGGAAAGTAAAAAAGAACCAGCTCAATCGGATGAGCCGTTTTCCCGCAAATCGAACTACAGACACGGACCACGCGCCGAAATTGTTTTTTTTTAGACTCAGTAGGCCTCAAAATGTAAAGATCTGAAGAAACCCCAAATTTTTTTTTTTTGGGCTGATTACTATACTTTCCTTCCCTTCGGGTAACGGAAAGTAAAAATAAACGCGCAGAGGGCAATGAGGAAAGCACTAAAGCAGGAGAATCCGGACGGGCGCGAAAAAAATTGTATACGTAACCAAGAAAGATCGGAAAAAGACGCATGCGGTGGCGGCAACTCCACAACTGAAGGACGATATTTCGGTTACAACGGAAATTTGCCGAAGGGTGGGATTCGCGGAATGATTCCATAGTTCAACGGTTAGTCGAACGATTTAAGTCATATTTTGAAGAATACTAGCGCTAGGAAGTTGCCAGTGATGAAAGTTGTAACTAGCACCAGTATCAGTGACGCTAGTAAACGTTCCGAATCGCGAACCGAAGAACCGGACAAATGTACCCGTGTACACTATTCTGGGATTTAACCGAAAGGTCTCTAAACAAACGAAAATCCGCGCCTTCAATGCCATCATCAGAAGCATAAGCACCTACGCCATTCCTGTCTGGGGAACTGCCACAGCCCTCAAACAACTTGAGGGCACCTACATGAAGGCCCTCAGAGGGGTCCTTGGTTCCCCCTGGTATATCAGAAATCGACAGCTCCGAAAGGAAGCCGGCCTCCCCTCCCTCAGCGAGGCTGCCTCGACTTACGCCCTCAACCTTCGTAACTCGGTGGCTCAGAGTCAACTGGCGGTAAGAGTTGAGCGAAGTTTTGTCGTAAAAGTGAATGTAAACAAAGCGCGCGAAAGAAACAGGAAGAATGTAAACAAAGGAAAGCGCGCAAAACTGAGCCAACGTGGACAAACAGTGCGCGCCTAATTCAACAGACATTAATGACCAAAACAATAATAAATATCACTCGCGTAGTGCAACAGAACACACATTGACGACCACAAAAATAAATAAAAATTACTCACCTCTCAATTTACGTATCCGAACTTTGCGGAGGATAGGCTCGTTTTATCCCCTCGAAGAAAGCCTTCGTGAGGTTGTCACAACTTTGTAGCGCTAGTACTCTTCAAAATATGACTTAAATCGTTCGACATAATTTCATCCATCCACCGCAGTCATACTTGTCAGAGATAAAACCGTAACTCATACACCAATCCACAATACTCCTCGGGCATTTTTCTTTAAATTGATGAATCAAAGTCGTATTAATTCGCCTATCCATGGCTGGTCGAAAAATATCAAAAAAAGAAACGCGTAGAGGGCAGTGGGGAAAGCTTTAAAGCAGGAGAAGCCGGACGGGCGCGAAAAAAATTGAATACGTAACGAACGACGAAGGAGGAAGAACGCATACGGTGACGGCAACTCGACAACTGAAGGAAGATATTTCGGTTACAACGGAAATTTGCCGAAGGGTGGGATTCGCAGAATGATTCGATAGTTCAAGGGTTAAGGTGCGAGCAGACTGCAACCGTCCACCGGTTTTTCTCGAGAACGAGAAGGTTCTTGGAAGTCGAAACCCGGCCGATATTTCTTTGGAAGGGTTGCCCCCACAACTTTTCTACGAAATTCCCCCTTTAATCTGTGACGAAGTTCATGACGGCTCTCGACTTTTTTGCCCTTTTTCAGAGGACATGAAATAATTTTTGAAAGTCTCTCTGACTTGGAATGCTTCATTCCCTGCAAATGTTCCAGTGTGCCGTATGTTCGACAAACCCTCCATTGGTTCCACCGTGTCGAGTTCCTCAGGCTGCCAAGAGCAGGAATCGTTCCTGAGGAAATTATGTAGCACTGTTGTTGCCAATACAACTATTTCTAAGTGCTCTGGCGACATATTAAATTTTTTATTGTAAATGCGGAATTTTTTGCACATAATGCCGAAGGCATTCTCTACTACACGCCTCATCCGCGAGTGGCGATAATTATAGATTCGTTTTCCTTCTTCTTCACTTGCTTGGTTACCTGGGTAAGGTCGCATTAAGTAAGTCAGTAATGGGAACGCTTCGTCCCCAACAATGACATAGGGCGCGACATTTGTGGTCCCTGGTAGTGCAACATCCGGTGGAATATCAAGTGATCTAGTTTTTAGGCTCTTTCCGAGTGCAGACGAACTAAAAATACCTCCATCACTGTTTCGCCCACTAGCTCCAACATCTACCGTGATGAACCTGTAATCGGCATCTACTAGGGCTAACAATACAATGCTGAATTGATGCTTGTAATTGTAGAAGCTGGAGCCTGTTGAAGGTGGTTTTTCGAAAATGACATGTTTACCATCCAGCGCTCCTAAGCAGTTGGGGTAGTTCCACTTATCAAGACAACCCTCACTAATCATTTTCCAATGCTCTTTAGTCGGCTGCGGCATCACTCGTGGCTGTAGGTGTTTCCATATTAGTTCACAGGTTTCGTAGACTATTTGCCTGACGGTTGATTCTCCCATTCTGTAGCTGAAGGATAGAGTAGTAAAAGAGTCTCCATACCCGAGAAACCTTAAAAAGAATAGGTACACAATTAAATGTTGAATACATGTCGACGTATAATATATAGATTACAAAATACAACAAAAATAAGATTTTTGAAGTTAATCTCATATTTTGCTAAAACATCTGCGTGACTGCGCTCGCTCGTATTTACTGCTAAAGAAGTGGGAAAAATATTAAAACTTTACAATTTATTACAATTGACAAAACGGTGGATATTTATGAAAATATGCCGAACTGAAATCTTTATTCCGAATTTTTTCGACCCAAGGCAACATTCCTTGAATTGAATCTGAACCTGCCAAAACCGATTCCTCTCACCATACATCGATACTTACGAAGTTAGCTCCCAATAAACCCAAAAATCTCTTTTCTGTCGTCCGTCTGTCGTTAAATATGAGACCTTCCGAAAATTCACTACCTGATAGAGTGAGAAGGAAATTCCTTCCTATTGAGGGCTGTAAAAGGTTGTTCGAACGCTCTTTTTGGAGGTAAAACACAACGTAGTAGCGTTTGAAAGAAGCCGGGTGAGTGGCCAATATAAAGGGTGGTCCAACTTTTGCGGTACAACAGTTTTTCAATAACCCCCCACAAATCCAAGTTTTTTCACTTCTAAGATTTTTGTCGATTTTCAGACCATGTCGTCAAGAAACCTCATTGTTTGTTTGTTTGTATTTAGCTGCTGAGTGCAAAAAGAAATGGAGTACTATACGCGACAGTTATAGAAAGGCTATGAAAAACTGAAAAACAAGAAGCGGACAGGCGCCATCTAATACCAAGCCATATAAGTATGAGGCCATGTTATCCTTCCTATCTCCCTTCATATGTGAAAGAGAACAACGGTCAAACATAGTTCTTCAGGAGGACCCACAAAATGAGGACGACGAGCGAATTCAGTTGATGGAAGATTCTAACGAACCTTCTCAGGCAAGTCCGTCTGTCTTGGAGAGAGAACGGAATTTCTCGCCTAATATATTTCGCCGTAGATCTCGATCGAAATCTCCTGATCTTACCGCCGCCATACAGGAATACATGAAACAAAAGGTAGCAATTAAATCCACCAAGGACCACTTAACCAAATTTTTCGAATCTATCGAAGAAACTGTCAGAACTTTTCCCTATTATTATCAAGTGGAGGTGAAAAGTTCAATTTCTCAGTTGGTGGCGCAATATGAACGTCGCATTGCGGAAAAATACGCCGATACATACACACAACGGATGAATTGTCCAACCCCACCCACTTATCCACCAATAGTGACAACCTACCCATCCACTTGCCCACCAACAGCAATAGCCTCCCCCGCCACTTTCCGATCTACAGCAACGTCCTCCTCATCAAATTTACCAATAATAGAAACGTCCTTACCCTCAAGTTTCCCAACTATACCCACAGCCTTCCCCTCAACTTTCGCACCCACACCAATAGCCTCCCCCTCAACTTTCTCACCCACACCAATAGCCTTCCCCGCCATTTTCCGATCCACAGCAACGTCCTCCCCATTAACTTTACCAATAACAGAAACGTCCTTCCCCTCAAGTTTCCCACCAACACCCCCCCCCCCGGCAACTTTCACACCCATAGCAATGTCCTCCCTTTCAACTTTGCCCATAACAGAAACAGCCTACCGCTCAACTGTCATAAGTCATCACTATCGACCTCCTCAAAAGAAACGTAGAAAATCCGCAGATTAATATCTTGTTGGTAAACCTACAACTAATTTGTCTCAACTATGGAGGACTTTGGTGATTTGAGTTTAAATTGTCAGATGAGTTTAAGTTGCTGTTGTTTAAATTTCATATTGGGCTATTATATAATATTTTATTTGTTCGTTCTTCTTGTTCCATAATTTGTATAAATACTGCAATATAAGCATTTTGTGTTCTTACGATTTAAATTAGGGGCTTTCAATTACTGTTACAATAATGTTATTAATTTGTACTTATATACAATTTTGTATATCTATAATTTCATTTTTTTATCTTTTTTTTTGACTTCCAAGACTTAGATTTCATGTAATTTTATAATTTTTTACAATTTTTTATACGTATATTACTTATTAAATAATTGTTCCTTATCTGGTCAAAATGTTGTTTAACTTGTCAATTAAATTTTGTGTATAAAGTCCGTCGTTATCTACATTTTGTTACCTTTACAGGCGTAAATAACATTAAAAAATTCCATTTACTTGAGTGTTACTGCAAGACGTTCCTCCGGGGTGATGGTCTCTCTGAAGTTCGTCTTCCTCTTCTGTAGTGGGACGATCTCCAACAATTGCTGAAATTTCCCATACGACATGCGGAAGTACTTGAAAAATTTTTCCGCGTCTTCTAAAAGGTCGGGAAAAAGAGTTGCGAATTCTCCGTACGTGTCACGCTTCAAGTTGATGGGGTGTACCCATGCGCGTCTTTTTTTTCTCTTGAGATGCTTTGCATAAGCAGCAAACACAAGAATATCTCCTGTGTCCGAATCCGAACTCATAACACTTGGTAAAAATCAACCTAACCTAAATAACAAAACTAATCTATACTATATAACAATACTATTAAAAACTAAAAATGAAACTAAATATACTAAAAATCGAATTAAACAATGAATGGGAAGAGTGAAGTGTACGTAAGTGAAGATGAATCGAGAGTGGAAAATCGGGAGAGGCCCGGGTGGCCAGGTGTTCTTTCATTGTAGAAGGGTGGGGAAAGGCTTCGACGCCGGCCGAATCGGCTCTCGCACACCGAACAAATTTTTGCCTGCTCCGGCATTCTCGTGAAAAACCGGTGGACGGTTGCAGTCTGCTCGCACCTTTAGTCCAACGATCTAAGTCATATTTTGAAGAGTACTAGCGCTAGAAAGTATCAGTGACGCTAGTAAACGTTCCGAATCGCGAACCGAGGAACCGGACAAAAGTACCCCCGTACACTATTCTGGGATTCACTAGGTTCACACAATTTCGAGGCATTTTTAGCAAAAAACATTTACTCTTTAAAATCACTTCAAATGAATAAATCCTATAAACAAAACAAGAGAGAGGGTGACTGCAGGGCATTAGCCAAAGCCGAGGGAACAGCGACCTGAGTCGTGGCCACATATGGGATTATTTCCCACCACCCAAGTTGTATAAGGGTCCGGCTTTGGCTCCTAGATCGGGTACCGGAATCTTCCGGTTCCCTCCACATATTTGAGGATGCTCCTCCATTCATTGCGTCGTATATCGTCCCTATCTATGATTCGTCCTCCAAGTCTTTCTATTCTGGTTCTAAACCATATTGGGCATTCACATATGAAATGTTCAACCGTTTCTATTTCCCCACAGGAGCATTCAGCCCTAATTGTAGGGTTATACCTATGTAATGTGTTCCGGACTGCATAGTGTCCAGTTAACATGCCTATTAATCTTCTTAATTGTATTCTATTTAGTTTTAGGGCCCATTCCGTCTTTATTTTGTTGTAACTCGTGGTCCCTGTGCGCTTGGAGAATTCAAGACCTCTGTTATTGTCTATGTCATTGTTAACTCTACTCCATAGGGTGTTATTTATGGCCTTCTTGACTGATGCCATCATAACTGCCGTATAGGGTTCTGGTCCATAGAAGTGATCGGTCGACCCCTCTTTGGCCAGTATGTCCGCTCATTCATTCCCACTGTATCCCCTGTGTCCTTGAATCCATTTCACCGTCAAGGTATTTCCTCCCTGTACAAGTTCTTTCCCCTTGTTATTCGTGTCCTCAACTAGTAGGCTCCTAACTATTGGATTGGCCAGCGTTTTTATTGACGATTGGTTGTCTGTGTAAATTGTTATTGTCTTATTGCTGGTGTTCAATGTCATCAATTTGTCAATACAGTAGTTGATTGCTAACAGTTCACTCTGGAAGACCGTTGTTTTGGTACCTAGAGATCTGGATTCTTTCCAATCTATTGCAGGGATGTATATACCTAAGCCCGTGTTTCCATGTATTTGGTCCTTCGATCCATCTGTGTAACATATTATGTCTGAGTCATCCTCTACATGTGTTCTGTTCTCCCAAATATCTTTTGGACGTATTTCCGTATTAATGTGAGTCTGAAGTTGAAACAACAGAAATCACAGAAGCTCACTGTTACCACAGCACTTACAGTAGTAGTTAGGTTATAACCTTTTAAAAGCTGTAGAACTCTTTGTTTTGTCAGTTGGGCCAACTTCGGAAAACAAAATTTCTCAACTACTGTAAATATACGCTATATAAAATTACGTGCCTCTGTATCTCAAAAATAAGAGCTAATACGTAGTTTTTATGTTGATTTTTGAACTCAGCAGATGAAAATACATAAGAATTGAGTATTTTTAAGCCCAAAACGATTTTATTGTTGACCAGTGCTATTTTACCCATTGACTTGGCAATTTAGCGCATTTAGACAAGTGGAAATCACAGGCTGCTCCACTGTACAAGTGTGAGCGATGGTTGTTGTTAGAGCAGCCAAATGATCACTAGGCATTTCAGCCAGATGCCAAGTTAGATTAAGTGGGAAACCACATCAAGCTCTCTTCCCAGGTTTGCATTCAGTGGATGCTGAGCAAGTGTGCGAAGTAAGTGCTCTCACATGCTAGTACAACTGCAACCTCTGTGACTTTCAACTGATATCTCTCTTAGGAGTGTCAAGGAACAGCCATGTTGATAAGGAAAAAAATTATATTGATAAGGAAAAACGGACCTGCCTAAGGTATTTCCTAGCAAGAGTCGTTCGCTGATTTGGGGAACAGTAGAGTGGGGCAGTGTTGGAGCCCCCTTTTCGGTTTCTCGGGCGTCGTTGCGTAGGTCGAAGGGCTTGGTTGAGCAGTAGCTCCTCACGGCGAGGGACTCGGTTGAGTCGTCGCTCCTTCTTCTTCAGACGCGAGAGGGCGGACTCGTCGTCCTCGCTGGCGCTGCTGATGGTGGTCGGAAGAAGTGATCGTTGTAAGAATGGAAGAATGAATGCTGGATGTCCGTGCAGGCAGGCCCTTATATACGTACTCTTAGAGGGAGTCGTCTTCTCTGGTTGGCTGCCTGCTATTCCCTCCAGGAGTGGTTTGTGGCTCGCAGCTAGCGCCCTCTGTCGGATGACTTTCCCGAAAGGCGCCTTTTGTAGGTAATGGTGGCAAGCCACCACAGGCAGAGTCTATAAGATTGAGTACAAAGGGTTTTAAAGCATGGGTCGACAATTGTTCTAGTGGTATCAAGGGCACCCGTAACGTCCTCCCTAAGGAATTCCTAATTGTGGTATCTTCATTATTAATCGTGAATGGTCTAATGACGAGTAATTAGTAGTTGGCAGGGCTCGATTGACAGGAGGGTCACTTGATGGGCAGCCGAGATGGCCGATGGGTCTGTCTAACTGAAATGGTTGATATTCAGATTGAATTCTTTCGGACACCATAAAAACCTGCACCTCTTCACACATCACTCTGCGCCGTGTATTAGCTCGGGCCCATGACAACCGAATTTCGTTCCTCCCCCTCCACAAAAGGGAAATCAACATTTCATCGCCCAACACCGATTGTTAATTTCGAGTAAGTTACAAACAACAATAAGAACAAAAACAACGCAATTTAATATACACATTTGTTTTCCATTACATTTTATAATAAATAAAGCGTCCTTTTTGTTAACAATTTATTATTTACACGAGGAATAGTTTACAATTATTAAATTGAATGAACGGAATGTAAAATTTTCTACAAAAATTAAGCTACTGAGATAAGTTGGTGTTAGAGGCCCGTCCAAGAATGAAGATAGTCTCCCCATGTCGTAACCTTTTCTCCTAGGACAAGAAAACACAAATGTCAAAAATGCATTTAGCACTCAACACGAGAAGCCTCAGCTAGAGCTGGGAGTTTGTTAGCAAGAACTCTTCAGGCGCGCATAAATTGGGGGAATACAATATATCGATATGGTATTGACACAAAGCACTCCACCGAACTGCTCACACCTTGGCAACTGTACATAAAACTATCCATAACGTTGTCAGGCAATGCACAGGCGTGTAAGCTCTGCTTCTGTTGTGCTTGTCGTTTTACTCTACACGTTCTCGACTACTAGGGGCCGTCCCAGACCAACCAGCAGTTGGAGGGTCAGCTCTCTACTGATAGGAGCGTGAGAATGTGGTAATAAGCACTGCTCTGTCTTAGGTTCGTACGAAGCGAAGGGTTTCAATATTAAATTTCATTAATGCATTTCCTCACAAACGTTCACACCTGTAGGCAAATTATTGTTCACGGATTACAGTATAGTGCTTTAACCAGCAGCAGGGCCCCTGGCAAGGGCCATCGCCACTTCCTCAATGTTCCGCAAGTGCATTATCCTAAATAATTGGCTACAGCCATTATTCACCAGTTAGTTCGAGTTGTTTTCTTCACCATTTCTCTTTCTTACCGTCATGTCAGGTGTGTCACACACCACTGCTAGCGCTCAGAGTCAACTCCCTTCAATCAGACAGAGGAACGTTTGATGCACGAACAACTCCACAACCCCCCAAAATGGCCAGCAAAATCAATAAGTATGACGCGTTTGCCATTTCCTAATTTCAGACTGCTAAATGTGCTCTAAATCGCAAAACACACCGACCAATTGGCTCCGAATGAAATGAATGTCATGCAGTGTCAACTATAGTCTAAACTGCACGATCCCATGACAGTTCAAAAAATTTCACAGCTGCGTGAAACAAAACTTGATCAGAAACCAATGAAACGCAAAATGTAAATGGAAAATTAGAATTTGGAGAACGTGACATTTTTTCCTCGAGAAATGGAGTAAAAACTTACCTTTTGCGATGGCAAGAAGCCTTTTGGTCTCATCTTTGCTGAGCTTGAGGATGAGGTCGAGGACTGGCACCAATCGTGTTCGTTCATCGCCACTTTGAAGAATTAGAAACTGTAGTGACAGAAAATAATTTAGAATGAAGCGCTTTGTCGGAGACTTGAAAGGTAAATATCTGGTGCGTTGCAACACACGACTTTCCTTAGCTCTACGTCAATTCGCTTTGTAAATGGCTAATTCTATTTAATCGGTTCATTTATCACTCAGTTCCTTTGAACTTGGTCAAACAACACGTCACAGCAGCAGGAAGATGTAGCGCTTACAGTTATGGAATTTACTGTACTGCTCGTACTCATTGCAGGACCATTATTGAGCAATTGGTATACAGAAAATTAATGAGGCTGTAAACACAAATTTTTTGAAGGAGGATAGTAATTACTTTTGCAGAGTTATTGGGTAATAACTGTTAGAACTGGTAGTAAGTGAAACGGCGGTAGTTGAAAGTCAGGAATGTCTGGAGTGAGCCCCATGTATCTCATGAGCGTTTTTAAACACTCACCCTATAAGTATTGGATTGGACTACAACACGACTTTTCTTTTAACATTCCAGCGGGGTTTAAAAGGAAAATATCTGGTGCGTAGCAACACACTACTTTCCGCCACCCCTTTAAGTTCGAACACCACCTACATAGGCGGGCGCTATATCTTCGTTCAACGCATTTTTACAGGAACATTTATGGAGAACAAAATGTAGGGACTAGTTAGCTGAGAGTACTCCGAAAGTTTGATCGAAATCGTTAGAGGCGTTTCTGAGAAAATTGGAATTCCGATAAATTAATATTCGACAAATCTCCTTTTCTGAGTTAACTTGGCTTATATCTCCGTTCAAAAGATGGATACAGAAATAATTATAGAGAACGAAATGTGGGTATGGGTGACTAAAAGACACTACATTAGAATTTATGACATCTGGTGAATAAGTTACCCCAGAATTTACGGAAATGTTAGAAAAAACGTTATTTTCGACACATTTTGATTTTTATCTCTGTTCAATGGACTGTCAGGGGAACGTTTATTGAGAACAATATGTAGGTATTAACTATTTGAAAACATCCTGTGAGTTTGGTGAAAATCGCTGAAGCCGTTTTGCCAAAAAGCGTAATAACCTATTTGTGCTTCAAGGGCCCATATCTCCGTTCACCGTATTTTCATGGAGATACGTATGGAGAAGAAAAGTTAGATATTAATTAGTAGAAGATAATTTGAAAGTTTAATCAAAATCGTTAGAGCATTTTCGAGAAAAATGCGAAAAACCCTAGTTTTTGGTACATTTTCGTCCCCCCCCCCCTTCCTATCGATCGAAATCGTCCATAACCTTATTTTGGTGTCTACAAAAAATAACGAACAAAACAAAAGAAGAACCAGCTCAATGCGATCAGCCGTTCTCCCGCAAATCGAACTACAGACACACACGGACCACGCGCCGAAATTAGGTTTTTTAGACTCAGTAGGGTCTAAAACGTAAAGATCTGAAGAAAACCCAAATTTTTTTTTGGGCCGATTACTATACTTTCCTTCCCTTCGGGTAGCGGAAAGTAAAAATACAGAAAGAATGGCGCCAGTCGAAACGATAGCGTCAACTTTGGCCCTTGGGCTATTTTTAACAACTCTCAAAAACAGATAAGTTTATGTTTTGTAACGTAGGGCAAAAAAAGTGCGCGGACTGTTTATTTGAACTGTGACTGATGAGTTCTCTGGTGAGTGTTAAGGTACCCAGACAAACCAAACTCGTCGATTTGACGACGGATCGTTGTAGGCACCTCAAACGTCTTGATTCACTCGAACTTCGGTGTCGACAGTCTGACCAGACATGTTGTCTCATTGTGGCGTCGCCCTGTCCTAAAACTTGTTGTTCCAATTCCATTCAATCGATATCGTGCATAATCCCCTCCTGATTAAGTGTGATGTATTTAACGCAGTCATTTTGATAAGGAAAGAGACCTGTTGTTATTTGAACAGTTGGTGCCTGTTGTCCACCCGACACAGCGACCTCCAGTTGTTTCACGTAAAAATGACACAGATCAAGTTGTGCAGGCTTTAGTTTTGCAATTGCGCAAGAGCCCGGGCACTCAATCACAGTGCACAGTGGAGCAGCACAAGGTTGTGCATGTGCTGGATGGAAAGTCTAGAGAGGAAAGGCACTGGCTCATCCTGCGGGTTTAGCTCAATCCAGTCTCCTACGACGATGTCACAATCGTTTGATGGGAATTCCTCTCTACCTTGCCATTTATCTAGTTCAGAAACGTTTTGTTCACTGGAGAGGTCTGTTGGGAGTTTGGCCCAGAGCGGGAGACCACCTCCTGCTCGTCCACCATTCACTCAATGCCCAAGTCCAGTGATCTCTTGGAGTGCTTCAGGGGACGCTATTTTGTAGGCCTCTCTGGAATTGGGCATGTACTTTCTTTTGATTTTCGTACTCCTAGTACATTAGTATTGCGTCGCATTAAATCACTCCTTAAGTGGCCTTGCTAATTGCTCATGATAAGGCAAACCTAGGGACAGTAGTGCCTTTGAGGGACAGGAAGGGTTTGCTGAAACGCCACCTCTCACCAGTATTGACTCGCGTCTCTAGAAGGAGGCTGTGGCTGCCAAAACGTTTGATTTTCCCTTTGAGAGGTTGAGATGGGTTTATTCCCCAAGCAGCTGCAGCTTGATGTACTCGGATTGGATGATGGTTTGGATCACCTGATGGGTTTTGCCTCAATCTGGTGGATCACTGTTGTAACGTGAAATTAAAAAGAACCAGCATGAATGCGCGGTTCAGAGGGCAGTAAATCGCCAGCATCACAGAGACCTCATCTAACGGTCGGACTTTTCCATAAACATTTTGGTCAGAATCTTACAATTAAGAATGAGGCCAAATTTCGAAATGGAAATGCTTCCATCTGATTCCAAATTGCTGACCTGTTCATGTGCGTGACTTACCAGAAAAAAGTCCGACCTACATATTGTTATTAAAGTTAACGTACCAGTATGGTGGGCCTGGTTTCTCTGACTGGTGAGATGCTGTGGGCGAGCGCTTTCCATGTAAAGACATCAGCATCTTTTTTTTTTTTTTTTTCAAACGGTGGATGCAGGCGATATCCTCACTGCAGCCACAAATGGGCCTATTGCAAGGACGTCCATGATCCTCACGGCACTGGCCTCAGTTGGTGTGACATCACCTATGCGCCCCATTACCACTGCACAAAGCGGAGGATATCCGCAAGTTCTGCAATTGCCACCTCTTCGGGCTGAAGAAAGGGCCTCCCAAACACACAACAGCGCGATGCCGCGAGTCCATCGCATACGCACAGCACATGCTCTGCCGTCTCTAGCCCTACCTCGCAGAACCTGCATACCTGTACATCGCACTTGCCAATATTTGCAAGGTGGTACCTCAGTGGACAGTGACCTGTGAACAGGCCACATATGATCCTCATATCCTTCCTCCCCAGTGCAAGCACCTCCTTGGACCTCTCTCTGGAGAGCCGGATGAAGAGTTTTGACTGTCTAAGGTCAGGCAGCCCCTGCCAATGAGCAGCCCTGCACCTGTCCTCCCATTTGCCAACCTCTCTACGTCGTGGCTCCTGGTAGTCCCAACAGGTCTGTTTCTTTATTTGATGACTGTACCTAAACCCTCGACGAGGATTATATCAGTCATAGAAGTTGCGGTTTCGCTAATATGCAAGAGGCCAGCCTGTGGAGGTACGGCAGGTATTTGGTCGTTAGCCAGTCTCACCGTAGAGAGCTGTTGCCCGTGTGTTACCGCGCGGAGGTGACCACCTGAGGAATCCCGTACCATCTGGGAGTAGTTCATAATCTGGTTCCCTACCTGATCTTACTGTTTACTTGGGTGGCAAGTTTCAAAAGGACAGATCAACTATAACCACGTTTCTTAGCCATTACCTCCTTTGCGAACTTTGCAAAATGGTTATAGGCTTGCTTTGTAGCAGTCAATGCTGCTAAGTTCGTTTGCCCTCCCAACAACCGTCGCTCACTGTTGTAGAAACTACAGTGGAGCAGCACATGGTTTCTTGTTTCCTCCGCACTGGAGGCACAAGACGTGCATAATGGAGAGTCTTTCAGAGAAAAGAAGTGAAGCCGCGCATTGAAGTCACCATGTCCCGTGAGGAACTGGCTCGTCCAGTGGTCTGGCTCAACCCATTTTCTAGAAAGACGTTCACGGATGTTGGGGAAGAGCTCATACGTATCACGTCCCTTTGACGAGGATTCCCATCTCGCTTGCCATTTCTCTAGAGCCCATTCATCGATGGCGGCAAGTTTCTGTTCTGTGGTGAGATCCGCACAGAGTTCAGCCCAAAGCGGGGGAAGCTCCCGTTTCACTCTCCACTTGTCAACCATGCACACAACCGCAAAGTCAACTTGTAACTGACCAGTGGTCACCTGGAGTGCTTCTGTTGATACAGTCTTGTAGGCCTTGGTCATCCACATCTGGCTCTCTGAGATTGGGCCAATACTCTCTTTTGATTGACTGTTAGTTTGCTACCCCAGACAACGGGGCAGTAGCCAATCACGCCTAGATATATGGCCTTATACATGAGGATAGTGTCGTGGTAACACACACCCCAAGTGGCCTTAGTAATGGCACGCAGTGAGGCAAACCTTGCAATGGTAGTGCCTTTAAGGGACTGGAGGTGTTGGTTGAAACCCCACCTCTCACCTATATTCACTCCTAAATACTTGACGTGCTTTTCAAGAAGGAGCCTGTCGCCGCCAAAGCGTATTGTGGGTGGATTATTCACTTTCCCCTTCAAGAGGATTAGCTGGGTTTTTTCCTCAGCCACCTGCATCTTGACATGCTCGCACCATTGGTTGACAGTGCGGAGCACATGGTGGGTTTTTTCTTCAATTTGGCGGACTGACTCTGCAAAGATCAGCACGGTCAAGTCATCCACATAGGCGTACGGCTCGCAGTCAGTCTCCATGAGTTTCCTGAGAAGACCTGAGAAGAAGGCATTCCAGAGTGCTGGTCCAAGGACCGAGCCCTGTGGGCACCCCTTCTCAATCTTTCTCCGGACGGAGACATGCCTACTTTCGATCGTAGCAGTTCTGTCTGTCAGGTAACTTCTGACGAGCGAGTACAGGTTGCGGGGATTCCCTACCTTTGAGCTCATTAAGGAGCGCTGGCCACCAAAGGTTGTCAAACGCTCCTCTGATGTCAATCAGAACTGCTACGACGTACTTAGCCGGTGCCAGCAGGGAAACACGCCGAATCTCGACAATGACATCCTGCGTGGACCTTCCTTTGGTACACCCGTATTGCCTGCCTGTGAGGTTGCGGCCAAAGACTCCTTCGAGGGACTGCAACATCAAGATTTCTAGTGTTTTGCCTAATATGGAAAGAAGGCTGAGTGGTTTCCATGATCGCGGGTCTGACTGATTGCGGTCGCCTCCCTTTTGAAGAGTGACAACGCGCGCAGTCTTCCACTGAGTGGGGAACTGTCCGACCTGCAGACAGTCATTAAATAAATTAAGGAGACCGCTGGAGATTGTTCGCTCAGCCTTCCTTAGCATATTGCTTTCTATTTTATCTGGCTCAGGAGATTTGTTGGGCTTTAAGGTCGCAAGGGCCCTGCCGAGGTCGCCTGTTGTCCACAGTGGGATGTCGGGCTCGTTCGGAGGGTCCATGATCAGCTCCCTTGCTGCCCTCTGGGCTTCAGTGTCTCGAGCTACTTGGTCATCTGGGAACGCCTTCTCAAGGAGGGTTTCCAGTGAACTTTCGATGCTGCAGGCCCAGCCTGACTCATTTTGCATCGCAGCTAAGACCTGCTCTACGTTTGCTTTTCCTATGGAGGACTTGTAATGTCTGCCCCAGGGGTTCTCAGAGCTCTCCGCTTCCACAAAATTTCGCCAGCCTTGCCGTTTGGCTCGTTTGATGGCGCGGTGGAAGGCCTTCTTCTCTTGGATGAAGGCAGTTCGGAGTGTTGCTCTGGCATCAGAGTCACGAGTATTTTGGTATATCCTTCTGGCTCTATTTACACTATGCTTGAGGGGATTAAGTTCCTCAGTCCACCATGGGACTATGATCGCCCTGTGCTTCTGTTGGCCAAGTACAGAGAGCCCAGCAGAGTGCAGTGCTGTGGTAAATATGTCCACTTTGCTGTCCACCTCTTCGGGTGTGGATGCTTGCGCTATTAGGTCGGTGTCTGCAGCACGCAGTTCACCTTCCAGTACCCTACAGAATTGTGGCCAGTCAGCATTTTTTGTGCGGAATCGCTTTTCACGCGTGTCTTTGCAGAGGATGTTGTCATCCGTGATGGCAAAGTCAATAACCATGTGATCGCTCTGCGTTGCACCTGGTACGACTCGCCAACCCTGCAATTTGAGTAGCAGGGTGTGAGACACGGCTGTGACGTCTATACACGACCTTCCTCCCGGACCATCATAGGTCGCCTCAGTCATGGGGTCGTTGGCAACAACCAAGTTGTACCTGGTGAGCAGCTCTATATACGCCTCGCCCGCCCCATCCAGGGTTGGGGATCCCCACAATGGTGATCTGGCGTTTGCATCAGCACAGACTATGCAGGGTCGTCCTGATAGGCCTGCTAGAGCCCGCTCGAGTGGTTCAAGGCTGTTGGCAACTGGTGCACCAAATTGCCTGTAGAATGATATTACAACCAGCTCAAAGCCACCGGCTCGGATGAGCACAGCGGCCAAGTGCTGGCTGTTCAGGTGGGTGAGTGCGGGCATGTCAATGGACGGGTCAATGCAGGCTACTGCTGCCTTGGCTCCCGTTCTTGCTCCAGCCACCACTCGTGCCTGCGATCCCAGACCAAGAGTTTTGGATCCTATGTATGGTTCCTGAATGGCGAGAACACTGCAGCTTTTCTTGAGTGCATTTTGCAGCAACTCAGCCATAACTGGGCAACTCTTATTTGTGTTGTGCTGAAGGATTCGAACTGTTTTTGACCTATTCATAATCCACTTGTGACTCCTGGAGGGCAATCGCTCGCTGACGAATGGTACAGCGTGCGTCTCGTGTAGAGTGTGCAACCTGTTGGATTTTGCGTTCGACGCAATTGGCACACTTGAG
This sequence comes from Pachypeltis micranthus, assembly GCA_020466155.1. Lineage (NCBI taxonomy): Eukaryota > Metazoa > Arthropoda > Insecta > Hemiptera > Miridae > Pachypeltis > Pachypeltis micranthus. Next base: position 52,298,240 of record CM035769.1, read on the forward strand.
GGGAGCATCACGCTTGCAGTCCTTACTCAGATGTGGCAGGGCGCACCAGGCGCACCTGGTAGTCCCAACAAAGGACTCAGGGCCAATAGAGATCTGCTCTGATCCCTTCTTAGCCAACCTATCAGCCCGTTCGTTTCCCTCTATACCCTGATGCCCTGGCACCCAACACAGTGTTACACTGTTGTCCTGTGCCAGGGCCTTCAGTCCAGTCAGACACTCCCACACTTGCCGTGATGTAAGACAGTATGAGGCTAAGGCCTTGAGAGTGGCCTGACTGACATCACCATCTTGCCAATGCCAACCAGAGAAGGCAGACCGACCAAACTGAACTTGAATAATTTACCTACTGGCGGAATTAATCCCTATCACTTTAATACCTAGATATTGTCCCCCTGATTCCAAACTTTTGATATAACAAACCTGCGACCGTCCAGGACTTCTGCACAACCAGCCACAACATTGGGGTACACGAGTAGCTGGCCAATTTTGTACAGGGCTCAATTTAGGAAAACTAAAAGAAGACATTATTGCTCTTCTGATTCCAAAATGTGTGACTTACCTTGGGCAAACAGTAATCTTTTTTATCGAGACCAATTTTGAATGAGGCAAAATTTCGAACAAAGTCCGACCTAGATATTGTTGCTCTGATTACAAATTTTTGATATATTATGCTTGCGACTGTCCAGACTTCAAAATATTGGGGTATAGAAGGTCAATTTTGAAATGTGTTCAATTTCGAAAACCCCAAAAACGTCAACTCTATATATTGCCTCCTCCTGTTTTGGTATGAATGTCTGTGACTACCTCAAGCTTATGGGCAGCTGGTCAAAGTATTGAGTTGCCAATTCTGTGTACGGCTAAATTTTGGAAAACTGAAGTAAGGCCGACCGAGGTGTTGTTGTTTTAATTCTACATTTGTTTTATATTCTGGAGTGCGACCATTTACGACTTCTAAACCAGCACTCGAATATTTAACTAATTTCAGCACAGTAGTCAACAGATACCTCGAAGGTACCGAAGAGCCGCGAGTTTAAGGGCCCTCCTAGAAAAATACCAAACGACCGCCCACTACGTCATGGAGTATGATTCGTCATTATACGCACATTGATAAAGTAAATACGTAATTTTGAAATTAACCTTGAAAATGACGTTCTTGAGGTATTCATCGTTGGCAACGTGCGGCTGTCGTTGGAGACTACGTTCAAGTCGTCTTACTTCTTCTTTTAACACATCATTCTGTTGGGAACTCCTGGCCGAGTCTTTCTCAGCTTCACTCAGCAATGACGCAAGGTGTTTGACTCGCACTTCGTAGCTGCTCAGCTCTGAGTGCAATTTCTCAATTTGACATTGAAGTACGGGAACTGAAATATAGACGACGAAAATACTGTTGAACGTGTACCGTAAATGTAATAATTACATCGTTAATGAGTTGTGCTGAAGTATTCAAACGCAGAAATTTATACTGGCGTTATAAATGTTGCATCGTGTACTTGTGTCCGTGAGAGACAGCCTCGGGAGTGACTGTGGATGTGGCACTATCAAACGGAACATCACATTGCAAACCTGTACACCGAGTTAGGCTGACCCCATATGAATCAGTTTGTACAGACGCAACTCAGGCCCATCGCTACAGGCTTGGCCTACAGACCTCTGCTCTCAGCCTACAGCGTCATAGTATTCACAATGGATGATATATGACCAGTAACGGACCACACAAGAGTCATCGTTCTGATAACGGAGGATGTTTTGTCATCCTTTGATCAGATCCAGTGGGAAATTCTGGTTGCAGTGATAAGTCAATGGGCGTTGTAGGAAATGTGCAGACATGGTTTACATCATAACTTTCTGGACACTGCCTTGCACTGGAAGAGAGCAAGAAGTGAAAGAATTCTGAAGCTGGATCGCCACAAGGTTTTAATGTAGGAAAGAAGGTACATCAGATTGAGAAGACTGAAGACATGCTGTTCTTTTCATTGTCTCCAGTTGGTGCTCCTTACAAAATGAACATGAACTCGTGGCAAAAGCGACGCTAATTTGTTATCCCCCGCAGCTAATATGGTGCAGAGCACCGTCGTACTGAAGGTTACTTTTGAGGGAATCGCGCTAGAGCAAGTTGGAATGGGGCAGCTTCAGCGTTCCACGGTGGACTTCCAGAGGACTGTAAGGCTCTAGCTTGTGGGAAGGTTGATCCTCCGACTATGTGGCTGCAGCTCTAGAGCAGTTGCAAAGGGCTCAAACTGCAGCACTCTACTTGGCATTAAGCTTCCACTATATGAGAACGTTACTCTGCATTATAGTCGTTTGGGATGGCTAAAGATACAAGAAGCAGCTCCAAATAGCGTTGCTCATATTTACAATTTTGAAAACAGAACAGCCCCTCTATGCGCTCCAACAAGTTATTTTCCCGATGTAGAGAGATACTCAGAGTAAAAGTCGAGTCTTTCTCATCCCAACGCATCACACAAACACCCTTGCCCAGCCTTTCAAGGTGCCCGGAGGGGAAATATTCAACATTGTGAGTTTTCGTTGACGACTGACAATTTCAAGGAGGTATTTAAAGACAAAGTGTTGAAGAAGTATGAATGATGTTAAAGAAGTTATATAGGGTGTCCCAAAATTAACGCAAGATTTGCATTTGCCGCCATTTATGCAGTACAGTGTTGCCAACCCTAAAAACAAAATAAATCGACAGTTGACAGTTTAGGGTTAGCAAAAATGGAGTGTTACGCAATAGAACAACGTGTCTTCATTGTTGAGCAATATTTCAAAAATAATGAATGCTTGGCGGCCGTAGTTCGAAAATTTCATACAAAATATGGTCGGAATAGTGTTTTAACTTCGTCAACTGTGAAGCGAGATTAATTGAAAAATTCCGAGAGACAGGATCCGTGGGAGCTGCCAAACACACTGGTCGTCCAAAAACAAGCCGTTCAAGTGTCAATGTGCGTGCAGTGCGTGCGAATGTCGGTGACAATTTAGGAACCTCAATTCGGCGTCGTGGACAAGAATTGCAAATTTCAAGAAGCTCTCTACAGAAAACTCACTAAAAATCTGTGTCTCCATGCTTACAAAATTCAATTAACACAACTACTGAAGCCCAATGACCATGCACAGCGAAGAGAGTTTGCTGAATGGATTATTGAGCAACAACAAATGAATGCTGATTTTTCGACTCTGATTTTTGATCAGAGTTGGCCCCCTAGATCGTGTGATTTAACACCATTAGATTTCTTTTTATGGGGTTATCTAAAATCACAGGTCTACGTCAACAAGCCCACAACTACGCGTGCATTAAAGGAGGAGATTCAACGTTGCATCAACGAAATTCAGCCACATTTATGCAGAACGGTCATGGAAAATTTCGACAAACGAGTGCGTATGTTTATGCAAAGCCGCGGAGGCCATTTGCTCGATGTGTTATTCCATAAATAACCCTATCCTATGTACTTTATGAATCAATAAAAAAATTACAATCAAAAGACTAAAAACTGTGTTTTCTATTTAATTCAAATCTTGCGTTAATTTTGGGACACCCTATACTAGAAACTTGAAGTAGTGTGACGTTCAAATGACGTGAGAAACATGCAAATCGAGAGTCTGATAATTCAATTGTGACTAAAAAACGTCGACTTACTTCTATTTTCATCGTCAATAGGATTGTTGAGTAAGATGTCCAGAGGAACAAGGTTACTGAGCCGGCGGTAGTTGCCTGATATAACTGGAACACTTTCGGAACCCTGAAAACACAAATGCAGCCAGTTCATTCAAACATAGAAGTAGCGATTTTTACTTTCCACTACCCCTAAGGGAAAGGAACAGTGTCAAAAAAAATTTTGGTAGTCTTCAGATCATTACGTTTTGAGGTCTACTAAGTAAAAAAACTAATTTCGGCGCGCAGTCTGTGTAGAGTACGATTTGCGGGAGGATGGCTGATCCGATTGAGCTGGTTCTTTTTTTGTTTTGTTCGTTATTTTTTGTAGACACCAAAATAAGGTTATGGGCGATTTCGGTCAATGGGAAGGGGGAGTGGGGGACGAAAATGTACCTAAAACTAGGGGTTTTCACCTTTTTCTCGAAAACGGCTCGAACGATTTTGATTTAACTTTCAAATTATCTTCTACTAATCAATACCTAACTTTTCTTCTCCACACATATCTCCATGAAAATACGGTTAACGAAGATATAGGCGTATGAAGCAAAAATAGGTTTTTTAGACTTTTTGGCAAAACGGCTTCAGCAATTTTCACCAAACTCTCAGGATATTTTCAAATAGTTAATACCTTCATATTGTTCTGAATAAATGTTCCTCTGACGGTTCACTGAACAGGGATAAAAATGAAAATGTGTCGAAACTAACGGTTTTTCGAACATTTCCGTAAATTCCAGGGTAACTGATTTACCATATGTGATCAACCTTACAGAGTGTGTTTTAGTCACCAATACCCACATTTCGTTCTCTATAATTATTTCTGTATATATATGTTGAACCGAGATATAAGCCAAGTTAACTCAGAAAAGGAGATTTGTCGACTATTAATTTATCGCTATTCCAATTTTCTCAAAAACGGTTCAGACGATTTCGATCAAACTAACAGACTATTTTCAGCTAACTAGTCCCTACATTTTGTTCCGCATAAATGTTTCTGTAGAAATGCGTTGAATGAAGATATAGCTGGTGTTCGAACTTACGGGTCTGGCGGAAAGTTGTCTGTTGCCACGCACCGCTCGTTTTAAAATGTACGTTTCATCGTGACATGGAGCTAACTACCTCACTCCCAACACAATATTACATGCTGTCCGTAACCTGAATGGTTGGTGATGAATGGGACCAAGTCTGCGGGTACTGGGTTCACCAAAAGCATGCGGGTATTTACTGCTGTGTTTAAGGAAAGGGAGGGACCTCAACAGAAAAACCTTATCCTTCGTGCTAAATTAATAGGTTTACCAAACTGGACAAAATGAAAAGAAAAGAAAAATTGCTCCTGTGTGAAAATGAAAAATTATGAAGTTAGAATAAAACGTTATAACTGTGGCACAAACGAAACAAAGGGCGATGGAGCTTCGAAGGGCTTGAAGACGATGGCGAAGAAAATACAACGGGTAGAACTAATTTGGAAATGTCGGATAATTACTGCCACGACTTGATGTTAGGATTGTTAGGATCCGCGAAACACGACACGAAGGTATAAGACGGGGTAAAAAGTCAGTTTGAGCTACAGGGATGCTGAGAACGAGGAAGATACGAGAGTTATAGGTGAAGAGATGATTTTTAGGTGGAAAGAAGAAGAAGGAAATTATCCTTCCCCCTGCTTCACCCAGTTCACTTGCTCCTTGGTCTTGGCAAGTCGCTGTTTGTATTTCAAGTGAACAAGTGTTCTTGGTCTGGGCTGGTCAATAGTCTCGGATTTGTTGTCTGTAGTCAATCACATTAGAACAGTCGAAGACATGCGTAACGATACGAAACAGACATTGTTAGTATCAAACGTGCTTTGTGTAGAATTGCCACAGCATTGCCACTCACAAGGGCTGCCATTTTTACTTAAATCGGCCCTTCGTAGCAAGAAGGAAAGTTAGGTACCATCTCATAAGGCTCCCGAGTCCAAAACTCACCACTCGAGAAAACTGTCTGTGAACATGATTGAGCGAGAACAGCAGGACCAAATCGACTCAAATTTTATATTCAACCTTCTGGTAAACATCGGACGCCCAAATAACGTTGTTAGCAAAATTGGTCCAAAACTACCTAGTTATTTAATTTGAAATTGTCAACTGTCATACGATGAGTCACTCAAAATGTACGCCTTTGGCCTTTACACAAGCTTTTAACCTTCAGGGCGACGATGCTTCATGTGGAAAGTTGTGAAGCTTTCATCAGCGAAGACTTAAACTTTTCAAATTATGATGCCCTCTGTGACAAGCCATTCGCTCAAGATGGGAACAAAGTTGGTAATTCAAAGGGTGCAACTCCGGGCTAATCTGAAGCAGCAATGTACTCAGCTCTAGCCACTGCTGCGTTGTTCGGGGCTTCAGGCTTCCCTACTAGCACAAGGATATCTTCCTGGTAGTTTATGGCCCGAGTTCTTCGGGTTGGACCGCTTTAATAACTTTGCTCGTCTTTACAGAGCGAGGACGACCAGATCGTGGCCTATCATTGACAGACTGAATCGAAGTGAAACGTTCGATAGTCTGCCACACAAACCGATGATACTCAATGATTTGAGGGTCTGGAAATGTTCAGAATTGTATTTACCTGTCTTACGAAGGGCAATGACACCGTGATGATTTTGTTCGCATTCACTCTCCTTCTCGCCGAAGCGAATAATGAACAAGATTTTTGAGGTGACTTCTAGCTCCATATCTAAACTAAACCGCCAAGTCCTGAAACCAGCCGCAGTGAGCACTCGTTTGACGTACACAGTTTGTCGAATGTTTGTAACAGAACTTTAAATACTTCCATCAGGTTTTAAATCTTAAATACGACGACAGGGTGTAAGACAAATATCGGCATCTTTTGATGAACTTATTCAGTACTTGTTGTTAATGACCTCTTCTAGAATACCCACGTACCTCGCTGAAAACTATTTTATGTTCTCCCAAACTCACGCTCTTGGAAATAGGAATAAGGATTTAAATTACCAGCTGCTGTCACGTCGCACTACTGTCTATTGCCAGTCGTTTCTAATACAGAATATTTCGTACTACAATGGACTTTCACCCGATCCAAAGATTTTGAACAGTTATGGTACGTTCAAGAAACATTTGAAGAACTACTTGTTATCCTCATACTGAATTAGCACATGAAAAAATGTTCTCGTCTGAAACGTTATGGTCAGATGGAAGAATGGCGATGTATGGCCAAACCTCGCCAGTTAATAATAATAAAGGCGATATCAATCAATCTCTTCCCCATCATCTGGTTTTGAGGCTTATTTTTATTTTATTTTTTACTCTCCTCTCAAAGGAAACTAACAAAGGATAATAGCAATTTCGATAATGGTGGGGGGGGGGGGGTAGAGGTGTCCAAAATGGTCCTATCTCCTATCGACACTCACCTCACCATCTTCACGCTCCTGCAGAGACGACAAATTGTCAAGTGGTTGGTGCAAATCGAACAGAGAAGCGTTGTTTCCGGAGGAACTTCCAGGGATTTTGTTATCCAAAGCTTCTCGTTCTCTTTCTTGAGCTTCCAGTTCAATTTTTTCGTTGAGGGCGTCGACGAGATTCTTCAGAGTTCTCCCTTCTTCCTTCAAACGCCCTTCTCTCTCTTCAAACTCAATCTGCAACCGATTGAATAAGTTAGTTCGGCGAAATCTTAGTTTCGAAGCGGTCGTTTTATGAACCGCGGGAGTTTTGTAGATCAATAAGTCCCTGTGTTGTCACTAGCCGCTCCACGCTCAATTTATATTACTCAACTCAACTTATGGACAGTAATTGGGGCTGACCTTCGCGTTCTGAAGCGCGTTTTCACTGGACAGTTTGAAAGCGCGATATTCAGTGTTGAGGGAGTCGAAATCGGTGACTTTTTGTTGGAGGGTTTTGGTCATGTCTTCGAAACGTTTTTGACTTCTCGCCTTCTCTAGCTGCAACGACGACAGCTTGTTGTTGAGGGTTTCTATTTCAGTCCTGAAAAATTAAACCAGAGTTTGCAGCAATTTTACAATTTTGCGAGGAATTATTAAGGACAAAATACAGGAAATCTCTATAAAACTGGAAAATCCTACGATAAAAGAGGATTCTTCAGTGTTTACATATATAGTGTACACAGTCACACCTAACGTTTTCGTCTTGCGTTGCCAGTAAACTACTAAATTAACGTTCAGAGTTCGTGGACACAAACTTCAGTTTCTCCCCCCACCCCCACCCCGCACAGACAGATCACTTCTGCGTACACTCTTGTCCTGCCCTGTCCACTTCAATTTCTTTATTAGACGATGTGGACGTTTGTTGCTCGATAGGAAGGTATGAACAAGAATTAGTGGACGACAGAGGACTATGATGTTGAGAAATACACAGATGGATAAGAAAAACGCTTGAGATCACGGTGGGGAAGGTTAAGAGTAAAGTCACGGGGAAATGGAGACGCGACACTTTTCACTGAACGTTACACGAGAGTATATTCGTTAGGGCAGTTGAACTGACGTAGCTCATGGATGATTGACGAGAGAGATATTCAAATGGAATGAATCGAGGCGGTGATCAGGCTCAACATACATCCGATGGTTGAAGGGTGAGAGGGGTCAGACAAGAGGAAGAATGTCCCTCCCTCAGGGGATTAACTGACTGACTTAGGCGTGGGAAAACCTCAAGCGTTGATGTGAGCTCTGTAAGGTTTTCGGGGATTAATTGCGAACTTTCTTTCTCTTTACCACTGTATGTAGTCAGTAGGGGTATCCTTAGGCACACAGTGGATTCAAGACGCCTTTCCTAGAACAATCGGCTGAAGTTGCAGGAGGAAGGGAGGGGGAGCTTAAGGCAGACTGTTTTATTTATCTAACCTTGTGTTACGATTAAATAGAAGGGATATTGCACTAAGTGATTCGGGAGAAAGTACGATATCAGCCGAATGCAATTGGAACAGAGTTTTATTCTCAATTACAGACGGGTAAGTTTAACCACCACAAACAGGGAACTGGGAGGGAGCGAACGCGAGCGACACAGCGACGAGGGAACTGGCTCGGTTTTAACTGGCGGCAGTGAAGTCTCGAGCGAATTGGAGCATTTGAGGTGCCCAGTCAGCACAAATGCCTCGGACGAGCCTCTGCTAAATGGAAGGGTTTGGTTCGTCCCGGTACAGTTGTACGGATGCGAACAAACGTTGTCAAGGAATTTTAAACCAATTTTGAGCTCCTCTTCCTAGACGAGGGACTGTGGGCTGAGAGGAGGTGGTGGGCATCAGCTGTTTAACTGTCATTTAGAGGAGGAATCGCTACACACAAGGGTTACTATTGCGTGTTTTTGGAATTTGGACGATATCCCACAAAATAGAGCCAATAATCCCCTGTAACATGACTGTAAGATGCTGATAGTCCAGATTGACGCTGCAAAGTGAAACTAACTGTCTAAACAGCGGGCTGTGTGAGGGTGGTCAACATTTAAAGGTGGAATAGCCACATGAGGGTTGCTATTTTAGGGAGCTGGACCACATCTCACAAGATGGAACCAACAATCCCCTGTCACATGATTGTAAGTTGCGTATAGCAAAATCGAATGAAAAAAACCCTTAAAATAGCACTGTGTGGGTTGCCACACAAGAAGTCAATCTGGAGCACGCATACCACATATCATCCCGCCAATTGCCTGGTTGTTTCCACATTAAAAGCTTTGACTACATCCATTTGTCGTATGTTTCTTTCTCTAAACAGTTATAGTTTACCATGTTACACACTTCATATACACCAACTCACATGGAACTTGCAATATCTCAAGTAGCCATCTATTGATGGTTCATCTATAGGTGCACGGTTGGCCTCAATCGATTCAGAATTGAACCGTACGCCAGCGATCACCTCTCAATCGAATTTACGTTTTGACGAACTGTTGAAGTTTTCGAACTCAAACGTGAGAAACTTACCGTTACTTCGTTAATTTTGGTTACCTTTGAATTGCGCAGTACGGCGTGGAGGTTGAGCAAAATACTGTCTGCTTAGGAGTCCTTGGGCTTACAGAGAATTTATTGTCTCGCCCAGCATGGAACTTAATAACGTGCATCATGACTCGTCGAAAGTATTTTACGTCACGAATTTATATTGACAAGCACAGATACACACCCTTGAGCAGTATACACAATATGTGCACAAGTAAATACGTTAGAATTGTTAATGCTGAGGTAGGAATTAGTTGTTTTTGCTTAATAATGCGCCCTACGACTTCTGCCTTCATCTTGGGAGCCTCTCTTCTGTGGTCTGTAATGGTTCACGGCGGACTGCAGGAGGTGGCAACACTGACCGCCTCCTGTGCAGCCCGCCGCTGTTTATATTAGCGGCGGAGCCACGTTTCTTGATCAGAATGGCTACTGACTTCGCAGACGAATCGTCCCCCTTTTCCTAAGCCAGTGAATCAGTTCTTAAACGTCCCTTTATATTGTGTGAAGTAAGGTAAGCGATCAGAGTTTGGTGTTTCATTTTCCCCATTGTCCCTTTATTGTTATTAATACAATCCGAGCACTGGTTATTTATTTCATTCTAAAAGAAGTTCATTTCATTTCGAGTTTTTCCTGATAAAATTCAAGTGGGTCTAAATCGCTTTATAATTTCATTTCCCATTACTTTCTTGAGAGCCATTATTTTATTTATTTCATCAAGTGAGTATAATTGAGTGTATTTGATTTGTTCTTTTCTTTTGGGCCCAGACACGACTTTCACGCGCGTTCTGTACACAATTCCCCAAGTACGTTACAAATTGGTAGCAGAGCCTTTCCGATTCACCCCTCTCGAAAATACGTCGTGGTTGCCACACGCATTTTCCGCATTTTCGCTCAAAATCGTTCACGTTCCTGTTGCATCCTGTCATGTTCATTGCGACCCCCCGTCCCTCCCTGTTCTTGTCGATCATTACATCATCGGCCACCTTGTTCACTCCTGTTCATTCTTGCTCGGATTGTTCAACACTGCCCCATCTTGAGTCGATTATCGTCTCCTGCAACCCCAAAAATCCCTTGACGACACCCCCTTTTGTGACAAATGCTAATTTGCGCTTCTCCCAACGCAACACACCTCCCCAATTGGCTGTGCCGAGTGTTTCTCCCTTTTGTGCGTTACGTGCACTGACGTTCAATTTTCGGCATGGCAAAAAGACAGTTTTGAAGCACGCTAAAAATATAAATACCGCTTTTGCCGTACTCCGACGCACGATTGCCACATTCTAAACCGAAAATCCCATTAGTGTCCTCAAATTTTTGTTGAAATTACTCATTACTCACGAACGCCCCCGAATATTTTTCGCAATTTGTACGACGCTTAGCACTGCTCCCAAAATTTTCATATTTGCGTACTATCATAACCTCCCTCTCCCACCCACTCTCTTCACCTTCGAGGAATTTTTGTCGCACATCCTAACAGTCCTCCTCCCTGTTCATTCCCGACACGAGCTCGTTGTGTCCACCTTACACCGACTTCAGGGTCCTAAGGAAAGTTTCTGCCACTATGTGGACGACCTCCTAGCGGTGCAGCGCATCCTCCTACAGGTTTACTCAGAAACGGATTTGATTTATCTTATCCTCTCGCATGTAAACGATTCTACTCGTCGTCATTTTGTTTTCCAATTACGCCCATCCAACAAACAAACTCTGTAAGGGTTGGTAAAGGCGGCTGAGGATGCGATGCGCTCTTTGCTCCCTCATTCTGCTGCCACCCCACCGCTCTTCACACCACAGCAACCCCACTCACAGCATCAAAATGTACCCCCTCCCCTAATGTCTGTTAGATCTTTTCCTCCCCAGCAACCCCACTCGTCCCAGCCCCCACATAGTACCCCCTCACCCCAGGCGACTAAACAGCAAACAGCGGTCAGTGTTGCTACTTCCTGCAGTCCGCCGCAAACCATTACAGGTCTCAACATATTGGTGTGGTTTGGTTCTTAATACTTTCAAGATTGTAGTTGTAAACCAAGTGGACGAACCTACACCTGGGGGTTTGCAGTAATAATGACTGTTCACGAATCCACAGCACTTCTTGCGTCTACATCGTTATTAAACAACAACAACTAATTCCTACCTCGGCCGCAACATGAATCTATGCTGCATTTCAGCACGTCAAATTGATAAAATTTCAATAAAATTTTCATTCCATTTTTCAATAAAATTAGCAAGACGACTAACTGATTATTTTCCATTTTCTGACGAGCTCCGTCAAGTTCTTTCTTCATTTTCTCCAAGTGCTCTCGAGCCTCCTTCTCCCCTTGACTGACAGTATCACTTTTCTGTTTGGCCAGAGTGCTTTGAGCCCTCAACTTGTAATTATCGAATTCCGCCCTTAAATGTTCTTTCTCGGAGTTACTAGTTGACAATTCTTGCCTGATTGTTGCCAAAGTTGTTTCGAGAGACTGAATCTATGAAAATGTCAAAGACGATCGATATTAGCGAAGACATATGATACAATTTAGGATGAGAACATAACCAGAAAGTAAAAACTAATTAAAATTTATGAGGTCCACGAGCGCTATTGAATCAAATTTGAAAGTTTCTCCAGTTCATGCCAAGAATTACCAATACGCTTGTCAGTTTTCAATCCATTTCACATATTTTTGAGTTGCCCCGCCGGCTACAACGACCTTCAATTAAGCCCTTAGTAGAAAGACATGTGCGTGGTGAGCCACCACAATACTGCATAACAAATCTGGGACAAATATGGCTCGAACGTTCTGAATACCTACAGTAGCATGATCCAGCGATTCTGTCGAAATGGGGTGAGTCATAACCACAGCGAATGGGGTGAGTCATAACCATGCAGATCGGCTTGGTGAGGCCTGTTACTAAAAGCTTAATAGCTCAGAGAGAGCTCGACACAAGCCAACGAGAGGTAAACACTTTACGTTTCATGACACGGAAATTCCAAATCTGCTATGCCCGTCTGCTGTCAAGGCAATATTTTGCCTATAACATGGTCTAAAACACTCGATCTATAGAATAGCAATTCCATTCGAGATCTAGTTGTGCCTGCCTGCTCGGCAATCCTATCAGACGTTGTTGAGGGCATAAAACGGTTTAAAATATCTGGTGCGTAGCAACACACAACTTTCCGCCACCCCTTTAAGTTCGAACACCAGCTACATATGCGGGTGCTATATCTTCGTTCAACGCATTTTTACAGGAACATTTATTCAGAAGAAAATGTAGGGACTAGTTAGCTGAGAGTACTCCGTAAGTTTGATTGAAATCGTTAGAGCCGTTTTTGAGAAAATTGGAATACCGATAAATTAATATTCGACAAATCTCCTTTTCTGAGTTAACTTGGCTTATATCTCCGTTCAACATATATATACAGAAATAATTATGCAGAACGAAATGTTGGTATGGGTGACTAAAAGACACTCCATTAGGATTTATCACATCTGGTGAAAAAGTTACCCTGGAATTTACGGAAATGTTCGAAAAAACGTTATTTTCGACACATTTTGATTTTTATCTCTGTTCAATCGACCGTCACAGGAACATTTATTGGGAAGAATATGTAGGTATTAACTATTCTAAAACATCCTGTGAGTTTGGTGAAAATCGCTGAAGCCGTTTGGCCAAAAAGCTTAAAAAACCTATTTTTTTTCATAGGTCATTATCTCCGTTCACCGTATTTTCATGGAGATATGTATAGAGAAGAAAAGTTAGGTATTGATTAGGAGAAGATAATTTGAAAGTTTAATCAAAATCGTTAGAGCCGTTTTCGAGAAAAATGCGAAAAACCCTAGTTTTGGTACATTTCGTCCCCACCCCCTTCCCATCGGCCGAAATCGTCCATAACCTTATTTTGGTGTCTACAAAAAATAACGAACAAAACAAAAAAAGAACCAGCTCAATCGGATCAGCCGTTCTCCCGCAAATCGAACTACAGACACACACACACACATACACACGGACCACGCGACGAAATTAGGTTTTTTAGACTCAGTAGGGTCTGAAACGTAAAGATCTGAAGAAAACTCAAATTTTTTTTTTGGGCCGATTACTATACTTTCCTTCCCTTCGGGTAGCGGAAAGTAATAACGAACAAAACAAATCGGATCAGCCGTTCTCCCGAAACCGACCACGCGCTGAATTAGGTTTTTTAGACTCAGTAGGCCTCAAAACGTAGATCTGAAGAAAACTCAAATTTTTTTTTTTGACACGATTACTATACTTTCCTTCCCTTCGGGTAGCGGAAAGTAAAAATGAGCACTTGGCAGTTTTATTGCGTTAACGTCCTGTTTGGTATCGTTTAATAGGTATTGTACGATGCTGAGCCGAATAGAATGGGTTTCAGAAGTGTATGGGTGCGACCAAATGGAAAACAGTGAACGCAGTATATCGAGGTACATTCGAGGTGACGATTCCAAAAGAGCACTCCACATCAAGGAACCTGAGGGAATCTGTGCTCCAAGGAAGCGTATGGGGACCATACCTTTATTCTTTATTCTGTCACGTACCTCTTCCAGCTGACCAAGAATAATCTGGATTATATGCAGATGACTTCGTTTAGTCTGTTTGGAAGGTCAAAGTTAATTTTCTCAAGTCTTGTGTTGTGACTTACACCTTCGCTACAGGGGAAATACTGTTTCCATCGTTGGAGGAACCCCTCTCGCTGAAGGAAGTGCGGGGTCTTAGGAATGGAAAAGCGGCCGGGTTGGATAACGTACCAAACGAGGTTTTGAAGAACTTGCCAGATAGGGGTGTAGAGGTCTTAACGGGTATTTTTAATCTTATTATGGAGGAAGGGAGGGTACCAGATTGCTGGGGTAAAGTTATAATTCGAATGATACCAAAGGCCGCTGGCTGGGATGATATCAATAAGCAGCGACCAATAGCGCTAATAAATACGGTAGTGAAGAGTTTCACACAGTGTATTAGCAACAGACTAGCCGATTGGGGAGAAAAAAATGAAATCATACCGGAATGTCAGGCGGGTTTCAGAAGGGGCAGGGGCTATTCAGAAGGGATAATATCTTCGTCATGGGGGCTTTGATTGCCTTGAGACTACAGCGAAAAGGAGGGAAACTTTATTGTGGACTTATTGACTATCAGAACGCTTTTGGGTCGCTTCCTCATGGGCTCTTGTGGGGGAAATTGGCGGAACTAGGAATAAGGGGACGTGTCTTGCATGTACTAAGGGACCTGTACGAGAGGGCCACGGTGGCTATTAAGGTAGGAAACGATTTCACTAGTTTTCATAAGGTGGCCGAGGGTGTCTTGCAGGGCGATTCCGTCAGTCCCGTTTTGTTCAACCTATATTTGAGTGGGTTGGAGCAATACATTAGGGAACAAGGTTTAGGAGGTATAAATGTAAATGGAAGAAGGGATATCCTGCTCCTGATGTTCGCTGATGATATTGTTATTTTTGGGGACAGTAGGAGGGACATCGCGAAAAAAATCAGGGCCTTAGAGGAATATTCGGTATCACTTGGGCTCATTATAAACCCCGATAAGACCAAAATTTTATGTTTTCATAAGGGTGGAGGTTCAAAGCGCGAGAGACACGTAGATTTGAATACGGAGGTGGTGACATTTGTTAGGGATTATACCTATCTGGGGGTTCCCTTCCCCTCATCGGGTATGTTTAATAAAGCGAGGGATCATTTGATGTCAAGGGCTTTAAATGCTTGGGGTAGTGTAAGTGGGACGTTGGTGGTGGGCAGATGCGGCGATTGGGGAGCGATTAATCGTTTGGTTGACTCAATGGTTTGTTCGGTTTTGTTGTATTGCTCTGAGATTTGGGGCCTTAGGTATTTTGAGGAGTTAGAAAGGGTGCAGTCTAGAGTGTTTAAGAGCCTACTGACGTTGCCTTTTGGCACCCCTCACTATATGCTACGTGCTGAAACAGGGAGGACGAAATTGGGAGTTTTTGTTTTAGATAGGGCATTAGGTTGGTGGGAGGCGCTCCTCCGCATGGATGTGGAGAGGTACCCTCGTCTGTGTTATGAGCAGCTTCTTGAGACAATGAGAAGAGGGGAAGGGAATCAAAAATTTAATTGGGCCAATCAGCTAAGGGGTGTTTTGTGTGGGCTGGGCTACGAGCGTCTCTGGGAAGCTCAGGACGCAGATGAGATTAAAAAAATACCGGAGCAATGTCCTAAATAGCTTTAATACTAAGACAGCATACGAAGATTTTGAGAGGATGATGTGCTCGTCATACAGTAGACGATACGGAGAGTTTGCTCCCAGTTACTCTTCGCTTGATGGGTACTTGACATCATTGGCCCAGCTCAGGTTGAAAAATGAGGACCAACTCCGAATATTTTATAAAAGTGATTTGTATAAAATAAATCATGACGAGATCTGTATCCTGTGCAATAGCAAGGAGAAAGAAACCCTCAAACAAATATTTTGTAAGTGTCCCAATTGATGGGCTTTAGAACAATTTATTTTGGAACCCCTATAGTAAGTAGCGAATTTGTAAATAAATCCTTATTTAGTTGCATTACGAAAGAATTAGTTCATGAGTTTTTTAATTTTTTTATGAACTATTTAAAACTTCGCGAATTTCTTAAAGATTTAGTTTCAGAAGAGAATTGATTTATGTTTCTGTTGTTTTGAAGTTATGTTGTTTGTTTATAATTTAGGCGAACTCCTTGTTGTATAGGCCTCTGTAGCCATAAAACAACAAATAAAACGATTGATTGATTGACTTACACTAACAACCTCAAATACCATACAAACTAATACCAAAAGCCACAGGCTAAAATACCTAGCGGTTTTCTTAGATAAACGGCGCACAGTCAAAGAACACATTTCGGAGCTCATAGGAAGAGTGCGAAGTGGGGTTATACATTTGAAATCTCTGCTCGACAGCCTGCTGGAATAATAATTTATAAGACCAATTTGGACGTAGTCCAGCAATGCTCACCTGCTCACCCTCACAATTCAGGAGGCAAGAGCAACAACAACATACCATGCGCCTCTGTTTGTCAGGAATGAGATGCAGTACGATTTCAGACTCGACACTCCCTCGCAAATCACCAAAAACCTGAACATCTTTGTACAAGGCTTTACACGGCCTGAAGTACGGCGATTAGCGCGGCCTCGTCACATGATCACATCGTAGGTTTCTTCACATTTCTGATCAAGCGTGTGACGTGAAAGAAGAAGGATAAGGATGCGGCTGGGTGTCTCCTCTCGCGCTAATTAAAGCAGCTATCGAATAGCTTGGAATGGCGCTCGTCGGAGGAGAAGAAAGGTTCGAGGAAGAAAAAAAGGTTATGTTTTCCCCTGGCGGATTTTGTTTGGAGCACGTTCCCGATTTTTTTCCCTGTTCTGCGATCTCCCGTTCTCTTCCCGAAGAAATCTCTCTACCTCAGAACTTCATTTTCTGTTCGAACGAAGAGAGAAGACTGCCCAGTGTACAAGTCGGTGGACTAGTTATTTATTTTTGGCTGGCCTTAGGTTAGGTAGGAGGAGACAGTATTTTTTTGTTCTTTCTACCCAAGACGTCGTTTTAAAATTAGTTTTGTGACAGTTGAATTTTCTTTTCTTTTCTTTCCTCCTTTTTAAAATATAATTTTCTTTTTCAATACATCTATTTGTTTATTTCAATTCATGGGTTCATCCCCACAAGCGATTTATTTTCTTTCCCGATCATTTTAAATTGTACAAAAATAATTGGCGCCCAACGTTAAAAAGATAAAGATTAAGTTATTTATTTGTGTAAATCTAGCGTAGTTATTACATACGAGTTACGTTTGTTTTCCGTTCAGTAAAATGAGCAAGGAAGAGAATAAAGATTTAGATTTCGGAGTAAGGCGTTCGTCACTCCTCGCCCAGCGCGAGAGTTTATTCGCCGTTCTGCAATCGATATATGAACGTTCAAAGTTACTTACCGCCGATGCCGACATAGATTCTCTTGAATCCAGTTCCGTTCGAGTTGTATCCATCGAATCAAAACTGGACGATTTAAATACTAGTATCCACGATTACAATTCCAAGGTTTCTAGTAAAAGCCAGCAAATTGAAGTAACAAAAACACATTTGTCGTTTATAGAACTAATCGATAAGGTAACCAGTATTCTTGCGAAACTTAAGAGGAATGCTGTGGGATTAAAGGCCTCCAGCGAGTTGAAGACGAGTGCTGAAAATTCTTATTCTTCTCCAAGCTTGTTACCTCGAATTCCTCTGCCGAATTTCTCCGGCAAAATTGAGGACTGGGTTGAATTTTTCTCCCTGTTCAATTCTCTTGTACACTATGACAGTTCTCTGTCAGATATAAAAAAATTTCAGTATCTCAGAACTTGTCTCAAAGGGGATGCTCTAGCAGTGATTGCTGGGTTCCCGTTAGAGTCCAGTAGTTACCCTCTGGCCTTACAAGCACTTAAGAATCGATACCAAAATAAGCGAAGGTTAGCAAATCATTACCTTAGCAAGATAATCGATTTCCGTCCTCTTCGGGATTCTTCATTAAAAGAGCTACAGCATTTTATCACCACCCATGAAAACAATTGGAATGCCCTACTCGCCTTGAATCTTAACGACCCCTTCGACTTGGTCAAATTGCAACTTGCCTTAAGTCGTCTTGACCCCACAACGAGAAGATCTTTTGAAGACAAACACTCTTCCCACTCTATCCCAACTTATAATGACCTGATCGTTTTTGTAACTGAGCTCAGTCGCAGGGAAGAGTTAATTGTGGGAAATCCAAAAGAGTCCTCAGTGCAGCGCCCTCCCAGTTCCAAAGCTGCCAAGCCAATGTCACAAACCCCGGATTTCCCAGTGTTCCAAGTATCAAATGATGCTCAAGAAGCACCACATGGGCAGTTACCTTTGAGAAATTCTGACTGCAAAAATGCACAGACCAATCTTTGTGCCAAACAAGGAAGTGGAAAGCTTGTAAACTGTTGGAACTGTGGGAGCTCTAACCATGTCTACACCAATTGCCATCTTCCTCGCAAGCGATTCTGTTTCCGATGTGGACACGCAGGCGTAGTAATATCGTCTTGCCCAAAGTGCAATCCGTTAAACGGGAAAGGGAGCCAGCCATAGAGGTCGAGCTTGCTCCTGCTCACATAGAAGGCCTTAATACACTAGATTTATCGCCACCACCCTTCTTATCACTATCAACTGCCTCCCCTGTGTCTAGGGAAACATCAGAAACTACTGCTGTTATGACCCTACCTGAATCTGTTATATCGCCTCAAACTGCCGCTTTATCTTCATCTTCTCTATCTACTGAGACTGCCGCTACCGTACCTCCTCTACCTTCTTCTTGCCCACTTGTTGGGTCTGATCTCGTTTCGATTTCTACAACTAATGGTTCATGTCTCACTACACTTCTTAATTCGTCTTTAACCCAAGAGTTGGTAATATTACCTCTGTCCTTGAAAGTACTTGGCTCTCTAGGGAGTAATGTAGTTGTTCCTGCCTTATATGACACAGGATCAAGCATTACACTAATAGGGGATGAAGGATTACACATTATGGGGTTTAATGCATCACAAATTGAAGCTTCGCCGGAATTCTCACAGGTAAACCCATTTGTGGTGAGAATGGCAAATGGGGTGTGCTCAACCATTTGCACTACCATCTTGCTGACTGTGTCTCTTGGTGATCGGGACATTCAGTACCCAGTGTATGTACTGAGAAACTTATCACTTCCCATGGTTGTTGGCTTGGACTTCATCAAGCAGTGTGGGCTCTGTGTCAATGTGGGAAACAGCACGTGGTGGTTTTCTGATAATCCAGCCGATAAATTTCACTGCTTACTCACGAGCGAGTTGGGGAGCATGCGAACTCTGAAACGCATACCTAATGTAAGTGTGTCCTGTGGGGTTACTCAGCTCTCAGATGCTGAACAAGAAATTCTGGACGTTACCATATCGGAGGGATTGAAATTGTTGGAAGACTCTCCTGGTCTCACAACAAAAATATGCCACAAAATTGAAGTTGAGCCAAATCTTCCCATCAAACAGAGGGCATATCAGTATTCACCAAAGGTTCTAGAAATAATGCATGCCGAGCTTGACAAAATGTTGCACAGGGGTGTTGTGGAGCCTAGTCATTCCGCCTGGGCCTCACCTGTAGTAATGGTTCGAAAAGGAGAAAAATATCGATTCTGCATTGATTTTCGTAAAATAAACAACCTGACGAAAAAGGATTCCTATCCTATGCCAAACATCAGCACTCTGCTTGACAGTCTCCGGCAAGCAGCATACTTATCAAAGCTTGACTTGAAACAAGCGTTTCTTCAGGTCCCGCTCGCTGATGAGAATAGCAGGGATCTCACTTCATTTATTGTCCCAAATAGAGGGCTGTTCAGGTTCAATACCATGCCGTTTGGCCTAACCAATGCACCGGCTACTTTCCAGCGTTTAGCTGATGCAGTTTTCCTCGATTTGTATCCGCAAGTCATTGTGTTCTTGGATGACATTTTAGTGTGTACCTCCGACTTTCGGACACACTGCGCACTTTTGAAGGAAGTATTCCGCCGGTTGAGGGAAAATGGTCTTCAAATAAATCCCGAAAAATGTGAGTATGGTTGCCAAGAGGTTCGATACTTGGGGTACCGCGTGAATGCTGAGGGAATTAGTGTAGATCCTGAGAAATCTATTGCTGTCACTGCATACCCTCCTCCAAGAAATCTCACAGAACTTCGTCGATTCCTAGGAATGGCTGGTTGGTACCGAAGGTTCATTCCAAACTTTTCGTCAATTTCTGCTCCTCTCACCGCACTCTTGAACAAAAGAACACAGTGGGTGTGGTTACAAGCTCAAGATGCTGCTTTTAAGGAGCTAAAAGCCGCCTTGACAACCTCTCCTATTCTAGGTCGACCTGACTTTAATTTGCCTTTTGCACTTCAAACGGACGCCAGTCAGTTTGGCGTGGGTGCTGCATTAACACAGGTTCAAAAGGGAGTAGAACGCGTAGTAACATTCTGTTCACGATCACTCTCTGTGGCTGAAAGGAACTACTCTGTAACTGAGAAAGAGTGTCTTGCAGTCATTTATGGGATTGAAAAGAATCGTCAGTACCTAGAAGGTAGTGAATTCCAGGTGATAACTGACCATTCATGTTTGAAATGGCTGCTGTCGTTGAAAACCCCTACAGGACGACTGGCTAGGTGGATTCTACGTCTCCAACCTTACACGTTTACAGTCACATATCGAAAAGGGAAACTCAATCATGTAGCAGATGCATTATCTCGAATCCCATCTTTAGCTCAAACACCTACTGCTGCTCCTCTTACTGTTCTACCAACCCTGCCTATTGTAACATTACCTCAGAAATCACAAGCTAACACTACCGTATCTTCACAGGATGAATGGTATGACAGGAAAGTCTATCGTGTCCGCAATAATCCAGACGATCACCCAGACTGGAAGTGGGAAAACGATAATTTATATTACTTTCGCAAATCTTTCACGAAGGGAGAATTGGAAGAACCTAGTGACGAGTGGAAGCTTGTTGTTCCTTGGAGTATAAGACCACAAATTCTACAGGAATGCCATGATAATCCTCAGTCAGGACACTTGGGAGTATCGAAGACACACTGGAGAATTGGTAGGTTATACTATTGGCCAGGCATGTATCAGGACACATTACGATACATCAGCCATTGTGATATCTGCCAAAGAGTGAAGCCACAGAATCAATCTCCAAGGGGTCTAATGTACCCTCGATATTTAACGGGACCTTGGGAAGTTGTGTCTGCTGATATCATGGGTCCATTTCCACGCAGCTCTCTGGGAAACAAGTATTTGTTAGTATTTGTGGACGTCTTTACTAAGTGGGCAGAGCTTGTACCGATTAGAATTGCGACTTCTACCATCATTCTCAACAAATTCAAATCCGTAATTCTCAACCGCTTTGGCACTCCTTCTGTTTTAATTACCGACAACGCCACTAATTTTGTTAGTAGTGCTGTGAATAAATTCGCTGATGCTTGTGGGATCAAGCACACCACCACGCCTCTATATCATTGCCAAGCCAATCCGACAGAACGAACTAACCGAAATATCAGGCAATTGATAATCAGTTATTTAGACCAAGAGCATCACACTAAATGGGACTTTTACCTTGGGGAGCTTCAGTTTGCACTCAACACAGCCACCCATAGCTCGACTGGATTTTCTCCTTCATTCCTGAATTTTGGTCGAGAGCCAAAGCCCTTTTCCACTTACCGCCGTTCATTGCACCCTGCCATAAATGCAGACAGCATCCCACCCTCTTCGAAGAGCATAAATGAGTGGGCTGCCAGAATGTCCAAGCTGAAAGAGCTCTGCCATGTGGCAGAGAAGAACCTTCTCAAAGCAGGCATTACCCAAAGCAAACGCTATAATCTGCGCAGAAAACATGGCAGTTTCAAGGTTGGTGACTTAGTCCTACGTAAGTCTTACCAACTCTCATCAGCCATTGACAAAAATGCAGCCAAGCTAGCTCACAAGTATGTAGGTCCCTACAAAGTTGTGCACATCAGTCCAGCTGGAAGTTGCCATCTCCAAGATAGCCAAGGGGTGAAAGCAGGAGTCTGGCATCCTTCTAAGCTTAAACTCTACAACCCCACCTCAGCCGCTGGGGAGGGGTGTGTGACGTGAAAGAAGAAGGATAAGGATGCGGCTGGGTGTCTCCTCTCGCGCTAATTAAAGCAGCTATCGAATAGCTTGGAATGGCGCTCGTCGGAGGAGAAGAAAGGTTCGAGGAAGAAAAAAAGGTTATGTTTTCCCCTGGCGGATTTTGTTTGGAGCACGTTCCCGATTTTTTTTTCCCTGTTCTGCGATCTCCCGTTCTCTTCCCGAAGAAATCTCTCTACCTCAGAACTTCATTTTCTGTTCGAACGAAGAGAGAAGACTGCCCAGTGTACAAGTCGGTGGACTAGTTATTTATTTTTGGCTGGCCTTAGGTTAGGTAGGAGGAGACAGTATTTTTTTGTTCTTTCTACCCAAGACGTCGATTTAAAATTAGTTTTGTGACAGTTGAATTTTCTTTTCTTTTCTTTCCTCCTTTTTAAAATATAATTTTCTTTTTCAATACATCTATTTGTTTATTTCAATTCATGGGTTCATCCCCACAAGCGATTTATTTTCTTTCCCGATCATTTTAAATTGTACAAGCGATATTCTAATTACAGACTGAAATTGAAAGTTATTTCGCCCAAACCTACCTCCAGTTCTAGAAACAGTTTTAACAATGTGTTTTATTATTTCCATTGAGTCGTATGTTTATTGTACTTGAACAGTCTCATAGAATCAACAACAAAAAACACACATTCTATAACTTGATGGAACACGTGGGGCAATATAGCAAAAGTTATCCACTCGTTTCTCCCTGGCCTGTGCTCATACCCTGCACTGCCTCCAGTCTCACTTCAACCACCACTCACTGATAGCAATTGCCTAGTGTTGTCTTTGCTCCGTCATACATGTTTCGTATTGTTTAATAGTATTGTTCGGTACAATGGGCCACGAAGGAACTCTACAAATATTTTCCTCTGCATCTGAATTGTGGTTTCCCAAATTGTTGATGTGGCCATGTTATACTCTTAATATTTGTGGACGTTGTATTGAATAGGATAGGTCACAATCATGCTGTGCAAGAGAATTAATTGGTGTGTAATTATTTGCAGCATTTTTTTAGACTATTAACATTAGGAGCAATGCACCATTCTGTTCCGCTCAACTTGAATGAAACTTCCCAGGCATTATCGGGTCAAGATTAAAAAAACGCGTAACTGAAAACTTTAATCATTTCCTAATCCAGCACTATTTGTTACTCCGTAAATATAAATAAATCCCATATGAAAAACAGTAATGAATGGTCGGTCTCAAGTGGTGACTTCCTTTGAATTGACTCTGGCGTATCTTACATTCAACTTCTGACAGGCACCAATGTTCACGCCAAATGATTAACAACAGACAGCTGAGGAGGTCACACCTGAGCGCCGAGTCCACTAATCCCTTCTTAGGTGTGCGTCCACCTCTACTACCTGCTTCGAGCCCTTCTCTCTCAACCGATCATTCGCGAGTTTGCTACCTATTAAAACCTTTGTCTCATTTTTCCTCAAATTCACACGCAATACCA
Source organism: Pachypeltis micranthus (assembly GCA_020466155.1). Lineage (NCBI taxonomy): Eukaryota > Metazoa > Arthropoda > Insecta > Hemiptera > Miridae > Pachypeltis > Pachypeltis micranthus. Next base: position 52,321,923 of record CM035769.1, read on the forward strand.
GGGCATTGCATTCTGCCATCTACGCCATGTTACGCTATTCGCTAATAAAATTCAATGTCTGCGGCCAAATACTTCCCAGTCGAGCCAGTCATTTGCCCCCTTGCTTTACTACCCAAGGAGAAGCTAGAGGTCAGTCTGTTTCCATCTTCTACGACATCCACTCACCTACTAATTTCGAATCTGGATACAGACATCTTATTCAGATATTTCTACTCTATGCTTCCACTGTCATTTGCTCATCTATAGTTCTCAATCTAGTTAAACTCATTAACTAACTTGTTTGTCTTACCTAATCTGACTGTCTACCAAGTTAAGACAGGCACTAGGATACCAAGGAGCTTATAAAGTTCGTCCTTCCTATTTGACGCCTGGACAACCACTTGTTACGAGGGGATTGGAAATGTTCGGACTCGTTGACTCAAGCAAAAATTATCCTGAGCTCTGCTCCAAAACCCAAGTTTCCTAGGAATATGAATATTCGTCTTAGACCTTTACGATCACTGGGGAACCAACTCCAGAAGTGAGGCAGTACAATTCTACTCATAGATAATCAATAGCAATATAACTATATTGGCATTCTCTGACTCAGCTCGCCAGTATCGTCTCACAGAATGCACCGTGTAACCAACTTCAGGCCCCATCACAGTGTTATGAGTGAGTAAATTGGATGTTCACAACTCACATGAGATGAAAAGGTGTCAACTTTGCAGTGAAGCTCAATTTCTTTGCGGCTGAACTCAGACGTGAGGGCGCTCATTTCCAAAGATTGTTGTTCGCAGAGACTCTTAGCAGCTTGAAGTTCTCTCTTCAAGTCGCCGAGTTGAGAGTTGAGCTCATCTATTTGACGTTGACTCGCATTAGTTTTCTCTCTCATTGCGCTCACTTGTTCCTAAAAAAAAGTCCATCGACGCAAGAACAATAATTATGATGAAATTATTCCAATTTGTACACGCGCAGTAGTAAGTACCACATTATTAAAGAACATGGGAGGATTTATCTTTTTATTTTTGGTAGTACACCTCGCAGCACATGAGTTCTTTCTGTAGGTTTCTCACCACGACACAACAGAATAGGCAGTTACTCATGTATGACCAATCACACGGAGAGTTAATGCCTGACGTATCACATAACTTACAACTTTTTGATGGCTCAACGGGATAAAAGCTCTGGCATCAGTTCAGGGAACTACACCATTTATATTTTAATCCGTGTGACGTCATCGCAACACCTTCATCAGCTACAGACGCCATTTTTCTTTTTGCGGCTCCATTCCAACCATCGTCATCGTACCTTGTGCCACGTTAAACGGCTGCCATGCACTATAACTTTTCATCAGTTACTTTTTTTATAGTGCAACACACATTCAGCATTCTCGTTGGCCCGCAGTAGCACAAAAGTAGCTGGGAAAGGTACATAATTCGACGTCTACCAGTGTCGTACCATGAAGATACATACTTCGATGACGTCTACATTTCATCAGTAGACGAGTTTACTAGCACCATACCTGGACAACTATACAGCCAGAAGCCGACTGTAAAGAAAGTTGGAGCATAAACGCCAACGAATAAAGGTCCCCCTTAAATTTACGTAGAAAAACGCATCGCGACCTTACTTGAAGACTAGCGTTTCTCGATTCCTCAGCCTTCACTTGTTTTTCAAACAGAGATATTTGCTCTTCCAAACCGCTCTTCACTGTGTTGACGGAAGTGCATTCTTTCTCCGCAGTTGACAGTTTCTGTTTTTCAGCGTTGAGCTGTGAGTTGATATCAGCAATAACTTTCTGGAAAAACAATAACGAAAGGTATTGTACTAGCATGTTCCATAAAAATGTGAGGCAGTCTTATAATTATAATGTGGAGCGCAGGAGACGTTGACAACTGGACTGAGGAGGAGAATGAACCTGTACGAGAGAACAAGTGAAGACGAGGTCAGTAGAAAGGAAGATAACCTCGCTAAAATCACAGCGCATAGGTCTTAACCAGTACAGATTGAGCATGAAGTTTGAAAGTTCTCCCTCAACCTGCCAGTCGTAAGTACTTCCAAAACGCCCTTGCTATTTATGGGCTTCCTACTGATTCAGTCAATCTGGATCATGAAGTTATAATCAGTAATGGCGAGCTAATACCTAAGCACTCCTGAAGCGTGGCAAAGTACTAAGAAAAATTATGCGAGGTTGACATTTTTTATTCGTAGCGCTTAAACAAGGCCGAAATTGACGGTCAGAGAGGAGATTAGGAAATAAAGGAGATGAGAAAATAATTGGTGCTAATGTGTGAAAGGAAAAGTTGGAAGGTAACTCGAAAATATCAAGTGTGAAGCATCACTCAACTTTCCTTAACTCTGTGTGCATTAAGCGACTCTAGCAAATAATCAAATCTGTTTTATATTCCATTGGTAACAAATGCGATGTCGTGTTATTGACTGTTAAAAGTATTGTGACTGAATATCTAGAATCTACATCAGAGTTTGTAGCAACATTTTACATTAAACCGGAGGCGCTCAAGGTTTCTGAACTTCAGGGGTTGCTCCTAATCATCTCATGTACATTATTAAAGTACCACCTTAATTTTTCTAAGAACGCCAGTATTAGGTATTAAAGCAATAGGGTCCTTCGGCTTTACGTGAATGATGTTCACTACTAATTCGATTGATTTTTCACTCGGTTCATTAGAATTTGGGCAAACATAACTTCATGGTGGGAGAAAGTTACAGCGCTCATAGTTTCACAATTTATTATATTTGCTCCCACTGGTTCCGCGACTATTATTGAGCAATCAATACATAGATAATTAATGAGACTGTAAAAGCGATCTTTTTTAGAACGAACTTCCTTTCTTTTCACGCTTCGAGAATTATTGAGAAAAAACTGCGAAAAGTGGTAGTACATGGAGGTTGAAATTTCGGAGTTTCTGGAGTAGCCACTACATACCATATGAGCGTTATCAAACGCTCATCGTATAGGTATTTAATAGGCGTCAAGAAGATGGCGTGTTTTGAAGATCCTAGCAATATTTGAACGGGATTAATTAGAAACGAGCGGTGCGTAGCAACACACAACTTTCCTCAATCCCTTTAAGTTCGAACACCACCTACATATGCGGGCGCTATATCTTCGTTCAACGCATTTTTACAGGAACATTTATAGAGAACAAAATGTAGGGACTAGTTAGCTGAGAGTACTCCGAAAGTTTGATCGAAATCGTTAGAGCCGTTTTTGAGAAAATTGGAATACCGATAAATTAATATTCGACAAATCTCTTTTTCTGAGTTAACTTGGCCTATATCTTCGTTCAACATATATATACAGAAATAATTATAGAGAACGGAATGTGGGCATGGGTGACTAAAAGACACTGTGAACGATTGATCGAATTTGAAGAAGCAGGTACTTCTGAATTTACGGAAATGTTCGAAAAAACGTTATTTTGGTACATTATCATTTTTATCTCTGCTCAATGGACTTTCAGAGGAACATTTATTTAGAACAATACGTAGGTATTAACTATTCAAAAACATCCTGAGCGTTTGGTGAAAATCGTTGGAGTTGTTTTGCCAAACAGCGTCAAAAACCTATTTTTGGTTCATAGGCCTATATCTCCGTTCACCGTGTTTTCATGGAGATATGGATGCACAAGAAAAGTTAGGTATTGATTAGTAGAAGATAATTTGAAAGTTTAATCAAAATCGTTAGAGCCGTTTTCGATAAAAATGCGAAAAACCCTAGTTTTTGGTACATTTTTGTGCCCCGCCCCCCTTTCCAATCGGCGGAAATCGCCCATAACCTTATTTTGGTGTCTACAAAAAATAACGAACAAAACAAATCGGATCAGCCGTTCCCCCGAAACCGACCACGCGCAGAATTAGGTTTTTGGTTTATTATTCATTCTGAATAATAACCCTATGTTTTCGGTCACGAAAAATTTTTTACAACCCCCCCTCAAAATTTGATACTTTACGTTTCAAGGCATGGAGATTCCAAATTCGCAATGTCCGTCCGCCGTCCCCCGTCCCCCGTCCGCCGTCCGGGCCATTTTGTGCCTTTAACGTGGTCTAAAAAATTCGTTCTTTCGCCCAAAAATCCGATTTGGTATCTAGTTGTGCCCGCCATCTCGGCAATCCGATCGGACGAAGCCCGTGGTTGTAATGGGCAAAAAACGGTTAAAAAAATTAACGAAACGCAGGAAAACGCGAGCTACAGCGTCCCTCCCGTCTGAATAAATATCTGGTGCGTAGCAACACACAACTTTCCGCCACCCCTTTAAGTTCGAACACCACCTTCATAGGCGGGCGCTATATCTTCGTTCAACGCATTTTTACAGGAACATTTATGGAGAACAAAATGTAGGGACTAGTTATTTGAGAGTACTCCGAATGTTTGATCGAAATCGTTAGAGCCGTTTTTGAGAAAATTGGAATACCGATAAAATAATATTCGACAAATCTCCTTTTTTGTGTTAACTTGGCTTATATCTCCGTTCAACATATATATACAGAAATAATTATGGGGAACGAAATGTTGGTATGGGTGACTAAAAGACACTCCATTAGGATTTATCACATCTGGTAAAGAAGTTACCCTGGAATTTACGGAAATGTTAGAAAAAACGTTATTTTCGACACATTTTGATTTTTATCTCTGTTCAATGGACCGTCACAGGAACATTTATTGAGAAGAATATGTAGGTATCAACTATTTGAAAACATCCTGTGAGTTTGGTGGAAATCGCTGAAGCCGTTTTGCCAAAAAGCGTAAAAAACCTATTTTTGTTTAGGGGCCCATACCTCCGTTCACCGTATTTTCATGGAGATATGTATGGAGAAGAAAAGTTAGGTATTGATTAGGAGAAGATAATTTGAAAGTTTAATCAAAATCGTTAGAGCCGTTTTCGAGAAAAATGCGAAAAACCCTAGTTTTTGGTACATTTTCGTCCCCACCCTTCCCATCGGCCGAAATCGTCCATAACCTTATTTTGGTGTCTACAAAAAATAACGAACAAAACAAAAAAAGGACCAACTCAATCGGATCAGCCGTTCGCCCGCAAATCGAACTACAGACACACACACACAGACATACACACAGACATACACACAGACATACACACAGACATACACACGGACCTCTCTCCGAAATTAGGTTTTTTAGACTCAGTAGGCCTTAAAACGTAGATCTGAAGAAAACTTAACTTTTTTTTGACACGATTACTATACTTTCCTTCCCTTCGGGTAGCGGAAAGTAACAACCGGTGCCGGGCCGTCCTCGCCTCGCGGGGCGGGCGGCTAAACTCAACTCGCCTTTCCCTTCGAGCGCCCCCGTTCCTATTTCCCCGACGTTTTGGTTTTAATACGATTCAATTTTTTTAGATTCTTTCGTTTCATTCTCATTTTGGTTTTTTCATAGATTTTAGGTTAAATTTTGATATTAGTATTTAGCGTGCATGTTTACATATTAAAATTCAGTTTTTTCTAGATACTTTCGTTTTTTTTGTTTATTGTATGATTTATTATGAATATCGTTGGGTCATTTGGAGCTGTCTATACAAAATCTAAGGAAAAAAATATTTTCTGTTCGATAACTATGGTTAATTTTTTGGCAGACTTTGCTCATACCCTTATTTTGGCTTCCTATGGTCACTAGCAGGCTACACGTCAAATTTGAGCTGACTTGGTTCATCCGTTTTCTCTTGATCGTGTTCACAGACACATACAGACAGAGGATGGTCTGTGACAGTGTAATGACAGTTTCATTCCAAGGTTGTTGCATCGTCAGGGGGGAGAAACTCATCGAAATTGATGTTGGAAAACTGCTACCGCCCGGAAGATTTACCATTTACACAGATGGTAGTGATATGGGCCAGGCTCGAGTTGGTTGTGCCTTTGTCGTCTACTTCCTCAGAGATCCCATTTATCAGCAACAATATATGGCTTGGCGAGTCCTGATGATATAACCAAGCGGAGGTGCTAGTGATTATGAAGCCTCAGGAATGGCTTTCCACACAGGTGGCGCAGGGTAGCAGTTATGAAGTTGGAGGGGAACTTCTTATGAACTTAAGAATGAAGGGATGGAGGATAGAGGTGAAGTATACCCCGGCGCATGTTGGAACAACCAGGAATGAAGAGGCTGACCGAGACGCAGAGGTAGTCAAAGGTATACAGGGAATACGGAAGTCGGAAGCATTCAGCAGTGGCCACAATATAGCAGGACACGACAGTTGGTCAAAGGAAAAGGTTTTCTTTCCAGAAATTCAGGATCGATAGGGTATTGACCTTCCATTGTCATGGAATTGACACTACTACTGACCAGTCATGGAAGAGTTCCCAAGTTTTTGTGCTGTTTCAACCTCCCAACGAGCTCACGTGTTCATGTTCGGAGGAGGCCCAGAGCTGGGAGCATTTGGCCTTTTAGTGCTCGTACTTTGAGCAGCAAAGGCCTCGGCTAGAGAGGAGAACAAGGTGAGGTGTGGCCAATGGGAACGAAGCAGCTGATCCCCAAACATTTGAAAGATACTATTATTTCCCTCAACTCCATGGATAAGTAGTTGCTTTAAACTTTGACGCGGTACTGCAATGACAAAACACCAACTTAATACTAAGAATAATTAATATTAATGGACATACGAAGGATATCACGTATATCGTGTAATAACTAGTTAAATATTGTGAAGTACACTAAGTGAAGCCTGTAATCACGAGTTGGGAGCAGGCAGAATAACTACTGACACACAGACCATTTTCCCACATCGTGTTTTTTGGACTCAGTAGCCCTTGCAACATAATTTTGAGGGGGTTGTAAACAAATGTTCCCGGCCGAAAGCAAGCGTATGATTCAGAATGAATACTAAACCAAAAGAGACTACTTCAATCCACTCTGCGTCTAAAATCTAGGAACGCCAGCAAAGTAGCGGGGTTCCTCCTGTTAGTGCAGTTAGTTGTAACAGAATCATAACCGTAGACTAAAAATGAAGTGAACTACTTTTCCAACGTATGGTTGGGTTGGTCATTTTGAATGATCAATCACAGTTAGTTATCGTAATTCATTTTCCTGATCACTGGTAGCCTCGCTGATGGGATGCAAACTGACCGGTGTTTTGTTGACTATTGTTCCATTCCACTCTTGGTCTGGATGTTGACTGGGAGCGATTGCTATTGCTTCTTAATTGCCGGTTTTCACGCCATGACGTGTTCGTATGTTTATCATATCCCGTAGTCGGAGTAACATTACGAGTATTTGACCTGGATCTTTGAAAGACTTTATGTACAGTAGCCCCATCCGTCTGTTTTTGAAGCGACTGTGCTTGTTGATGAGTCAGTTCAAGGCTCTTGCAGATCCTAATCGCTTTCTCCTCAAATCTTCCTCCTGGAGCAACCTTTCTTTTATTTTATAATTATACCTATTTAAGCCGACAATCAAAACATCTTTTATTAGGCTATCTTTCAGGTCTTGAAATTCGCAGGTCAGACTTAAATTCTTTAGATCTGTGACAAAATCATCAATTGATTCTTGATCTGCTTGCCGACGAGTCAGGAAATTATGATGTTCTTTTTTGGTGTGAAATGGGTCTCAAACTTTTTTATTAGATTCGCATATTTGACCGTCTACAAATCCTCGCAAAACGATTGAAATATTAATCATTCCCTGGGGGCCAATTAGAGACAATAAAAGTGCGACCTTGCGCTTGTCGGACTCCTCCTCCAAATTGGCTGCAACGAGGTAGAGTTTGAATTGGGTTACCCAATTTTTCCATTTAAGAGCCAAATTTGTGCTGGACTGGCCTTCAATCTCCAAAATACCAACATTTGGCGGAAGATTGAATGAATCAGAACCTGAGATTTCGGACTCACTTGTATTGCTGTCTCTGTCCTCGGATTCAGACTCGGCGACTCCCGAATCCTTTTTCATCCAACTACTAATTTCCTTAATGAAATCAGTGACACTTCTGACACCATGTTATGGTTCGTGATAATTAAATAAAAATATATACACTGATGACAGACATTTTATAGAACGTGAACGAAACATGAGATGTAAAAGACGACAAGGAACAATAGGAAAAGATCACTGGTTACAAGATAGATTCAGGATGACTTGATCGTAAATAATATTATTTTAAATTAATTAAATTGGCATTACTATATTAATAATTACTTAGCCGGTGTATAATAAATTAAATAAAGTTAAATTATTATTTATATTCAACAGTAAGTCGAAGTGAAAGGTGAGTAAGAGAAAAGGTAAATTCACATGAAATATAGACAGCAAGGACGAGTGAAGAAGAGAGTTCAGAGTTGCAGGACAGGAGGACTAACATTTACTGGAATTAAAGCCATTCTGGACGTCTCTACTGGCCGTACCACGGTTTATTGCACGTGATAAAATGAACTTAACATTTCAGCTCATTGCGCACTCGTCTATGCCCTGTTTTGTGGCATGGCCCATTGTTCAATACTAACGATCTCAACACATTCGCCAATCGGTTTGGCGGGCCCTGTTCCATTATATTTGTTTGCAACCTGTCTTGGAATCGTCTTCCAGTACTGACTTGAGACCTACGTCTCGTCCCTTAGTACCATTCCAGACGCCTTCAGGAGCAGTCGCCTCTGGATTTAGTTATTAGTGCATGTAATATAGTTAAGGTAAATAATTATTGAGTTTTCCTTACTCTCTTTGGCTTTCTAATACGTTTCAACTAGCTATTAATACTCTTTGGTACAGAATAGGCAGAACAAGGTTTTACCCTATAGCTCTATGCCCCCGGGCGCAGGTTTTTTCTTACCTCCTGGGAGTTCAATTAGCCTCTTGCTACAAAGGGGGTTATCATTACCACCTTTAGTATTTCCGATTTCTAAAACATACAACGGATTTTCCCCACATTGGACTTCCCAGAACATCTCAAATCTTCTTCGACCCCAATTTTCAGCCCTTCCCAGAGCCAGCCCAAAACCGGACTTACACAAGTACGTAAGTCAATGTGTGCATTTTTCCAACGTTTACCTTTTTTTCTTCTTTGCTTACAATATTTCTAGTACATATAAACAATTCTCGGTACACTCTCCCTTTCGCAAGTCTTTTCAGTTCTATCTTAATCTATGTTTCGGCGGGAGGTAGGGAGCAGTTAGCTGGATATCATACTTACTCCCCTCCTTACTTAGTGCGATATTGCTATTCATCCGTAACACATGCATTACCAACAACTTACTTTGTAGTTATTAATTTCCAATTCCAGTATGTTGTTCGCACGGCTCTGCTGAATCGCTTGCTCCAGTGATTGAGTGAGCTGCTCAATTTTGGCTTCAAAGGCGGCGCATTGCTTCTTAGTCTCTTCGTACTTCATTATTTCCACTTTCTTTTCCATTTCTGATTTGTTCAGCTCGCTCTTCAGCTCTTTAATTGCGTTCTGGAGGCTGCAAAAGAAAAATATACGATTAAAGATGTTACAATACAATCAAAAGTAAACAAATTAAGGTCCACAGAAATGCTGTTGTTAAAAAAAAACATGTTACTTATCATCTGACAACTTATGTTCGGTCGTGAGGAGCGTAAACCATGTGAACTGTATGAAAAATGCGTCTACTACCTCGAGATGCTCAGACGGAAAATAGGATTAATGAAAGGAAACCTTTCCTCCATGAAGCTCTGTCCGTAGCTGGCTAACTGGAAAACTCTGCAAGACCGAGGTTCAGTCGCAGGGATGAGGTTGTGGGAAGAAGGAATGTGAACAGGCAGGAAAATAGCTTAGGTCCTGAAGATGATTTTAGTAATGCTGCAACCTAGTTGAGACGCACTGCCTCCACTCCACAAGCTTCCTACGCTCCCACACAAAGGTACTAGCTATGTCATATTTTCTCCTTGTGGCTTGCCAAGTCAACGCAAAATCCCAGATACTATTTGGACATCCAGTATAACTGCAGAGTAAGCGGGGCCAATGGCGACGATGTCAGGCCTCAGTCCTTCTCCTGGGACAACCTGGTAGTGCCTCTCTCCCCCTCCTAGCCCTCGGATGACAATGCACCAGCAACCTGCTGCGCCATGGCGTATATGGACACACCCGCACTACATTATTCAGCAGCTCTTGCCTCATTGTATAATTTGCAGCGTTTATTCTTTATCACTAGTTTCAAAATCGGTAAATGCGAGTGCTGCTGCCAGTAATCAATTTTTCTCATAGATTACCATAATATAATAGCCTATTGAGGAATAGTTAATTGAAATGTTTGAGAGGATGTGCCCCCTCCACATTGCTTGCTCATGCAGATTGCCAAGGCAGTATTGGTAGTGGGGAGTGTAATCTCAATCTACCTTCTGATAGCCGACTGGAATTGCAGTGCACATCAAGAGGGAAACTGGAGTACAGCCACAAGAAGGAAAGAAGGACTGTGCCCCTTGGGAGGTAGCGAGATGAATGGAGCACAGCTAAGAAGGGGTGGTGAGCCAGGCATCTAATTCTTCCCTCACCCAGTTCCCAACAGGACGTGGAGCTATTAGGGCGTACCTGCATTGAATTTATAAGGCTGCAAGCCCAAACTGCCTGCACTGCAGGGCAATGGTGGATCATGTCTTCCATGCCATCTTTTCGTGCTAAAAGTGGGCAGGCTGGCCATGCACAGTGAAAGATACATTTAGCCTGGAGGTGCATTGTTCATTTTGCCAGGGCAGTTCTCAGCCAGAATTGCTGATTTGAAGCAAGCATCTCGCAGGGATGAAGAAATGGAGGAGAGGCTCCTTCAGAACCTCCTGAACTGATAAGCAGTATGAGAGGTTGTATGGAAATGGCAGTATGCTGCAGTATTCCCGTGACGGTGAAGACGAGAGGAAAGAAGAGAGACATCGCAGAGAAGCACAAGGGCCAACCTGATGCAACGTGCAAAATGGTTCCTGGCTACTTCTCAACATGCAGTAGTAAATTCATGGGACAACGAAGAGCAAAATCAATGAGTAAAAAAACGTGAAACACCAAGCCGCAAATAATTTAATATCGACTGTACCTGTCAGACTGTTTTTGCATGAGGGGGATATTAGCGTTGCACGACTCCAACGAAACCATGCGCTTTTTCAAGGACTCTTCGCTTTCCTTCAGTTCCTTGAGAGCGTTTGACGAGATACGGTTCGCTTTTTTGGTTTCTTCAAGTTCGTCCAACATTTTGTCGTAAGACGCTTGCAGTGCCTGCTCAAAAGAAACATTATTATCAACGCCGAATTACGACGAAGAGCCAACATACACAAGCTAACACGGCGTAACAAGTGCTCATACGTACTTGTCAACCTGCATTTAGTGCCTAGACCTTTAAATAGGCCCACTAAATGTAAAAATAAAAGCAGTTGTGCCATTGATAACACGATTATAGAACTCACTAAGAAAAAGTAGGTGATTATTATAAGAGATTGTGCTGTGCAGCACTGCAAGATCCAGCACTGGAAGACAACTCATGAAAATAATTCGACGAAAACAGAATAAATCGATAATAATGTATTTCCGCCTTTCAGCAACTGAGTGAACCCATTACACAGTAATGGTGGAGTTTTATAACGAAGTGCTATCCTTATTAGCTAAATACTAACTTGTGCATTTTTTGCAGCAGACGAAAGATGTTGAATTTTATCAGTCAGTTCAGACTTTTCGGATGCGTATTTACTCCTCTCTTGCTCTAAAGTCTGAGTCAGCTCAGCGCTTCTTTTCTTCAATTTCACGGCCACCAACCTCAACTAATAGAAAAGAGAATTCTTTGTTACCAAAGATATTTATCATGATAAAAAGGTCAATTGAAAAATAGGAGAAAACCGTACTGAACACAATGATCACGATTTGAATTAGTTCCGCTCTCCTAGCCCTCCTGATGAGGGAATTGGCATGGATCATAGCAATCAGTCTCAGTAAAAACAAAATACGCCTATAACAATTCTCATCACGACATTTTACACACTAGGGAGAATAAAACTGAGAATGGTTAACACAATCGATGTGTGGGTGAATCCATTCGATTCGTAATAAAAATTTAAGACGCAATAGACCCTCCCCTCAATGGTTTTGCCCATACTCCATATTTTGGCTTTTCGAAACCACTTTCCACGCATGTGACTACTATAGTTGTTCCAATCTTGAACCCGAGAGCTTTTAAAAAGCAACGACCTAGATGACGCTTAGAATGTACACATTGCTTCCTTGTTTCGATAAAAATGATTGGCTCTGGTATTGCGAAACATTGGCCAAGACAGCAAGCAAGGTGCTTAATACTTTCAGTACGTATGACTCAACTGTGAGTCTAGAGTGACGGAAGACTCAGTCATTGAGCCAGAGATAGCTTAAATTTACTTCAACATTTTGACTCTTTTCGAGCGCATTGATGGCGTGCCCTGTTTAGGATGACTTTGAGAACAAGTCAGGAATTATTGGGAGAGAAATGAGTGCCGCTCTTTGGCAGTTCTTAGAAGGAAGCTCTATTCTTTCGAGCTTTCACTTTTCCTTTCTCATTTAGTCAGTAAAATTATTTCGTATTGTGTAACTATCTAGTTCATTTATAGGATTTGAAACAAGGTATGGTTCGTACTCGAGGAGGAAAAAAGAGGGCGAGTGAGGAGCCACAACCCTCAACTTCAAGGTTTGCATATTTTTTACGTTTCACTAACATTAAAATTACGATGATGAATTTGTCGTCAATTTATACACTAATTAGACACATTAGAATTTTGAAACTATTTTTTCAAGCCCATACAAAAATTAACTAAGCCATATACGTAGAAAAAGTTGTGCCATCAGTGACGGCCGTTTGTGAAAAACTAAGCAGTATACTGTATAGGGATTTCAATATGGCCGCCGTATTGAATGGGTTAACAGGGAATGACTGAGGGCCATTTTCACCAAAACAGCACTAATCGCGATAAATCTGATCATGGCTTGATCAGTAAATCAAGGCTAATCTGTTTTCCCCACCACGCTAACAGAGATAACTGTGGAACGCAGTTAGGTAGCCGTGATTTGAAGCAACACTGTGAATGCCCTGGGCAGTGAAGTTAGCTACATATTCATAATCGAAAGTTTGGCCGTTTGCCCAGCTGGATGGTCGTCGCCGTCAATACGAAACAAATAAGAAGAATATCCAGGTGGAGCTTCTTTTAGTTTTTCAAAATTTGGCCAACTTTCCTCCCGGCGCCAATTGCCCACACCCCAGAACTTGTACCCGCCAGGGTTTTAGATCCATCTGTGTAGATATTGATCCTAATCCTGAACACAGTCAGATGCCCAGCAACACCTAAGTTATTCCAAGTCACTGAAGCGTTAAGTATTGAATGATAGCAACAGATTCGCTTTGCTCCAGGTCGTGAAGGTTCAACTCTTGCATACTAACACGAAGTAATCATAAACAGTTGGTACCTTATTGTACTTCTCTTCAATACTGTCGTCCACTTCCCTAAGCCGCATACTGTCCTCAGCTCTACTTATTGTGCTGGTACTAAGTGCGTCGTTCTCTAAATAAAAAAAATTAATTATGAGCCATAATCTCAAAGTAACAATATTGACGGAAGAAATAGTACGTAACTTAATTAGTAGGACTTAATTTAAATTCAATAAATGCATTGAAGCTGCAGCAACGATAAAAAAAGTTGATTAAACGAACAATTCACCCACCTGGCGCTGAGTCCTTCATTTCGCGGAGTTTTCCTACTTCAGACTCAAGCTCTTTTATCACATTCTCGTTCGCCGCCAGCTGATCATCTTTACGTTTTATCTCAGTCTTTAATTTGATTTGCTCTTCAACGAGTTCACGGTTTTGAATCACCAACCCCTCGAATTTACTCTCAGTCTCCGTCAAAATCCCTTCGAGTTTTGAAATCGCTTCCCCTCTCTCTTTCAAAACCTGTAAATCAAATCATCACAAACAATTTCCGTTATTACATTATGAATAACAGTTGATAAATATGGTTAAGATGACTGCAAGGCTGCAGATAGGTTTTGGCACAAAAACTAAGTTTGCTGTAAATAAGTAATTCTCTTCTCACCTCCTTCAAATGAATAGCGTAAATAGATGCACATAACTGTGTTGCTGTACGATGACGCTGGATTGGGCTGCCAATAAATTTGAGAACACTAAGCAAACGTGAGGACGAATTTAATTCAAAAACATGAACTGTTTGCGCCGAAATGTGATTTTCGAACTCAAGGAGCTCGGGATTGGCTTCCTTTGTGCACATCATTGGGCAGATCGAAGTCTCTCTCTCTCTTCCCCCCTCCCCACACACAAAATAGACTGGCAAACTGGTTTGATGAAAAGTCAAAGTGACGATTCCACTAACACAGTCTCATCTACAACCAACCAGGCACCGGCCAGTCCAGGAGTTTCGCCAACCAGCTTGATCGTGTACACTGACGGATTGCTCAACAATGAACACACGGCATGTACTTATTACGACGTAACAAACGAAAATGTTCAGAATGTCAGCTTATGAGATTGATGTTTCATCAGCCCAGCTGAATGCTACGCCATTTGGCCAGCCCTGAGTTATGTAAATAACTCGGAAACCGCCTTCTGAGCGTCATTGTCCTCACTTATCGAGATGTGGCATCATATCAAAGCTCTTGAATTTGCATGTCTCGTTTTCATTTACAAAATCGAAGCAGATATGGCCAGTGAAACATTGAATACCAGGAAAGATAGTAGAACAGTTCAATAAACGAATGGATGAAAGGACACTCAGAGGTGAGAGGTAGTAGGCTAACGTACTGCAATGCTCCCAGAACCCTTGCCATCCCAAAATTACCCTGCTATCTACCTGGGAGTAATGATCAACTGCCTCACACGAAGCCATTGGAAAGACAACCAAGCTGGCGACAAGCTTAAAATAAATTATTCCCCCACCCCAAAAAAGTGCTCATGGTTTGAAAAATCACATTGTGAAGAAGTACCAATAGCTAAACAAGCCAATGCCTTCATAAAATCGAGCCAAGCCTTTTGCCCATCTGCTGTACACTCTCCCGGGACAAAGGATCACCCTACTTTCATAAAATGATACTACCATTTACACCTTGTTTTACAAATTTGTGTGCTGAGTAGTTCATTTTGATTTAAAAAAATCTATTTTTCCTTGAGTAACTCTTTCTTTAATTGAATCATATCTGTTCTCATTTTCGGCTGTATGTAAGTTACGTTCTCAATTTCGACGAATATGGAGTGAGGGCAAGAGGGGCGTTGTCAAAGACAACCAGTGGAAGCTAAGGTGTGTTGACTGCACTGAGCTTCTATCCTGGAAGAGCGAGTCAATAATCTAAATCAAGAGAACGAGTTTCTGCACCCCCTATTTCTCCCTCTAGCTAATAAAAACGTTTACCAGCTCGTCAATTTCTTTCCCTCGCTTGGAGCGAACTAACCTGATTTTCGTCTGGAGAGGGGTGCAGGGTACATAATCCAGTTTCAACAAGCAACAGATCAGCGTCACTAATGGACAAAACTAGGAAAGCCGTGACTCGTCCGAAGTAGGCTGAATAGTCCATTTGAACCGTTCACGCCAATAACAACAAATAAAGCTTAGCTAATCTCAATGAGATAGTAAAACTATAATGAAAGTAATCTTCAGCAACTTTCAAGCTATAAAGCGTTACCTGCCAAAAAAGATACCGTGATCATTAGCCACGTAATAATTATATTTCTAATATTTATTGGATTTGTAGGTAGCCGTTCTACTGACACTTGGCTAAAGAACAGCTGGGCAGCCTTCCACATAAAGCTTTACGTGGCGTTAAGTTCCAATTATACTCGTTTGCTAAAGTGGTGACTCCGACGTGATGTCCCATGTGAGAGGGTCAACGTTCGGCGGTACTCTACCAACACGATTGGCGTGTATCAAACACCTCACAGACAACATACACTCTCTCAGTGGCTTACCAGACAGCAGATACTGACTGAGCGTGACTGACAGATTAAGACAATTACACAGCCAACTTTTCATTAGTCTCACTGCCATGCTGGGAACAACCACATCTGCACAACGAGAACCACAAAGCAGAAAAGGTGGCACAACACACTAAAGGCAGCAATGAAAACACAGCTGACTGAGGATTGGGTTCCTCAACTCCTACCCGACCTATTGTATTCCAGAGTGTGAAGTGACGCTTGCTGAGCTCATCCATCAACCGACGAGATGCTGAACTGACAGTTCACATATTCAGACCAGTTTCCTTCAAGCATAACACCAACAGGACGGCATTTGAATATCCAGACATGTCATCTGCGTCTGTACAACGTGATACATTGCGAAAGTCTCTTCAGCCAATATATGATGGGCTATACCATAGAGTGCACAGCAACAACTGGCGGGAACATCTCGGAGGACCTACTTAAACCCGCCTTCCCCCTAAAATACAAGGTGAGACGTCAACTGCCAATTACAAACACAGCGTCTGGCCCATACACATCAACCCTGGCCCTTGACACTCCAGCAACACGCCTGTTACTCTCCACCCCAGCCTCTGACACTCAGACAATGAGCAGTGAACGTCGTTTTTGGTTTCCAAAATGGTTCCATTGACACTGGGAGAGGAGTGATGTAGATGGCCACTCTACACTTGGCCAGAGAACAGCTGGTCAGCCTTCCACATGAAGGTTTACATGGCGATAAGTTATTCCTTAGTAGAGTTCATACGTTTTCTCACACTGTTCATTTACTTTCCAATTTCTAGAAGCCATTTGTAAACACTTCCATCTAAAATTACATTACACAATATGATTACGTTCCAATTATACTCAGATTAATGACAGAAACTACCAACCTCGTTCATTTTTCGCATCTCATCAAACAGCTCTGTTTTAGCTTCAGTGACTGAACGATCCATCACAGATTCAGCTTTCAGCTAAAAAAAGACCGAATTACCATTTTAAAGAGCACTTTGTTAGATACGCATTGACACAAGACAGGGAAGAATTGAATTTCCAAGGGAGGCATTACATGACTAATAAATTATTTATAAACAAACTGAGAACACGCTGAGAATTTAGGTAACATGTAATAGCTAACGTAAAAATTTGGAACAGAAAAAAAGGTAAGAAGATCTATTGTTTAGAACAATGATACGTTGCTGTAGCAACAGGACTACTGAAGAAACTCCCAATTATGTTATTCCATCTTAATTGATGCTATTTGATTCAAGTGCAATGATTGAAAATCAACTTGAATGAGTTATGATACACTGATGGTTCTGTGATGGGGGACAAGGCTGGTCTAGGCATTGCAGGCTCCAACTTCAGCCTTGCTTAGCCACTGGGAGAATACGCTATGATATATCAAGCATAAATATTTGTACACAAGATATGCTGGCAAAAGGACTCGAGGGTAAGTGAATCTATATATCTCAGACGGCCAGGCTGCCTTGAAGGCCATCTTGGCCTACATCTTCAGATCCAAGCTGACATGGGAATGCCATTGGGCGGTCAAACAACTCAGTGCCCATAATAGGCTTTCCTTTATTTGGATAATGGCTCAACGAGGGCACAAAGGAAATAAAAACAGCAGGCTGCCTTGCAAAAAGTAGGGCCTAATCGACGAGTGGCCCAGGGGAAGACACAGAAAAACACGCACATTGGCACAGTCAGCCACGTCTAACACATTGCTCACCTCATTCACCTTGTTTCAAGGGCTAAGGCGACTCACACCAGACGCGAACTATGAGTCCTTACTAGCTTCCTTACTGGGCTTAGATATCACCCCAACAAGATGGGCAAATCGGAGGGAGTTGAATGCAGATTGCGCAGTGAGGAGGACGTCTCAGCAGAGCACATCCAATGTGAGTGCCCTGCCTTAGCAGCCAGGCCCTTCAAATACCTTTCCCAGGGGCTCATTGAGCTCAAATCATAACGAACTTTGCAGTGAAAGACACTCAGCTTCTTAAAAGGGGCTGGTATGTACAGATAAGGAACATTGTCACAATAGGCCCAATGTCAGGGTGCAGTGACAAAGGAAACCCAAAAAATAAAAAAAACGAGTAAATGTGTTATGCGCAGCGTGTGATCATTCGTTTCTCCAAATTGTAAATTAATTTTGTTTTCATGCAATCCCTTCAAGTTCTATTTATGCAGAATTGAGAACGTTACGTACCGTTACTACATCATTCAAAGAATGAACAGTATCGAGGAATATGTTCCTTAGTTCCATCGTCTGCCGCCCTAATTCGCCCAAAGATCGTCGCAAACTCATCAAATTCACCTTTAAAGTGGACATTCTTCCCGCCCAAACTCTATTTATTTCTCCCAATTGCAAGTTATTGAAGTTGGACAGCTCTTTGGTTTCTTCAAGCTCCTTCTCCAGTTTTCGAATGAGTTCAATTTTGTTGTCCAACTCATCCCTTGAAACACGGTTTCGCTGACACAATTCCTCGCGCAGTTGTTCGTTTTCGTATTGAATACGCTGAACGGCTTCGGAGAGTTTCGATTCAGATTCTCGAATGGCTTCACATTCTTCTTGTTTCAATTTGAAATTCGAAGATAAGCTGTCTAATTCTGATTTTAATTGCTCGCTTTGTACGATTAATTCTTGAGTTTTGTCTTGTTGTAATTTGATTTTGAGTTGCTCATTTGAAGATTCCAATTCGGTGATTTGCGTCGCGTATTGGTCGACTAGTTTTTTGGTGGAGTCTAATTCGCAAAATTGAGCTTCTGCAGCGCGTTTAGCGTCTTCCAACGATTTTTTAACGTCTACAAAAGAGGATAATTCTGTCTTCATTGCTCCAAGCTCCGTTAATGTGGTGTTGTGGTTCTCTTCTAGTTGAGATAAAGCCACTTTGCACGCGTTAGCTTCCACCAACTCGGCTTCTTTGTGGATTAGTTCTTGCTTTAAGTCATCCAATCGACTTTGTAGAGACGTCATTTCTGAAAGCGAAGCTCGCGTTTGCTGCAATTCGGCGGACGTGTTCGTTAGTGAATGATTCAATTCTTCAATTTTTTCATTCAACGACTTGTTCTCAAGGAGAGCCTTTTCAAATTTACTTTCAACGGCGTTGACGTCTTCGTGCGACTTTTTGCTTTCTTCGAGGAGCAATTTTAGATTCTCTCGCTCCTTCAAATTACCTTCTAAAAGTAGTTGGCAATTCTCCAACTCCTTTTTGGTGTTAGAAAACTCAGAGTTGAGACGTTCAAGCTTTTCGAGTACGGAAATCAACTCATTTTCACCAGATTGCAATTGACTAGTCAGAAGTTGACGCTCGAATTCGAGTTCCCTGTTTTTATTCTCTTCCCGCTCCAAATTATCGTTGGAGTCGATCAATTTTGACGACAATTCCATCAACTTCGCGTCGTATTCGGCTTCTAAATTATTGTTCTTTTCCGCCAAATCGTCGATGGTTTTATCTCGTTCCTTCAACCGGAATATCAATTCGTCTATTTCGGTAACTCGCAAGGAATTTTCGTGCCTCAAATTCCCGAGATCTCTTAGGAGTCTGTTACTGTCTGAAGAAAGCTCTTCCAATTCGAATCGCAATTGCTCGCAATCTTTATTGTGCAAATCGACCAAACTCTCCAACGTTTTAATCGCTTTATTCAACTTGTCGATTTCTTGGTTAGACCTTTCGTTATCTTTGTGAGATGCCAACAAATGGGATAAACACTCGTTGAAACATTGAACAACAACGCCAGTTTGAGCTTCCAGATTTGCGTCCGAGTGTTCATTAATTAGTTTTTGTATGTTAAGGAGAAATGAGCCCGAACAACGTGAGTTCAAAATATTCAAATCACCAACAGAAACAATGCCTTGTTTAAGTTTGACCAGAAAAGAAGACAACACTGCATTTTCGTTTTGTTTTTGGATATTTAGGTCGTTGAGTTGTTTCATCATATTTTCGTTATCTTTTTTACGAAGTTCAAGTTCACGATTCAATTCTTGTTGTGTAGTGTCGTTCTGCTCTTGAACGCTAACAAGTAATTCGTTGATGTACGACTTATTGTTAGAGATATCGTTCAATAAGCGATTTATTTCTTCATTTTTAGATTCAATGATTTTGTTCAAAGATTCTTCGGATTTGTCCTTTTCCATTTTAATCGAATCAACTTCTTCGTTGAGCTTTTCAACGTTTTCAATGAGAGTTTTGGTTTCAACTCGAACCCCCTCTAAATTGTTCATCATTTGATCCCGATCAACGTTGGACGTTTCCAGCTCGGACACGAGGCGTTGAATTTTGTCTTTCAAAGAGACGATTTCAAGTTGAAGAGCGTCATTGTCTTTTTTCAACTCCCTCGTCAAATCGGGGTCCAGAGGAGGCGCTTTGTTCGACGGACTATCGCAGGAAACCGAGGAGTTTTCAATGAAAGAGACGAACGTGATCAAGTCTACTTGATTGGTTCCTAGCTTGGAGCTAAGAGCCCGATTTAAAGTCTCCCTTTCCGCTGACATTTCTTTGATGTGTTCCCGAATCTTTTCCATTTCTCCTTCAAGCGCCGTTTTTTCTTCCGTCAAACTGGAGCATAAAATCTTAACGCTTTCGTTATTTTCGTGCAACTTTTTGATGTCGTTCAGCAGCTGCAATTCTGAAATAAAAATGCCAAATTTAGATTCGAGGAGAACTTTGTGACGTGCTCGGGAATAGCAATTTCAATAATTCATAAAAATAATAACCTGGAAAACTAGTCATCAACGTTTAGCCTACTTTAACATTGAAAGAAAATTAAACGACTCCTTGAATAGTTGATAGAACAAGCTGAGCTGGAACTGGCAATATTAAACAGCTCAATACAGGAAAAAGAGGGCAGGCATTTAACAATCAATCAACTCAGATCACAACTCACCCTTCGTATGGCCCAATATACAGATTATTACAGAGGAAAAACTCGTTTCACGCAACTGACTGAATAGTGACAATAGAATGGCTTAATAACGGGTAGCTCCTTCAAACACTTCACACATAGCACGTTTCAGATCTCCAGAGAGCCGTTGCTGTGAGAACCAGTTGTTTATATTAACTAGTTGAAGTCAATCGATACATCAATCAGCCCAATGCCACTGGTAATTGATAGCAGGCAACTCACTGACGGCACTCCAACACCTTGTTATCCATTTCAATGTACTTGACAATAATTGCAGTTATGCTCCCTCCCCTGTCAGTCACATCCACAGATACGCCTTCCAAGTTGCTGCCAAACACTCAACTCACATTCAACTGACTTATAATATATATGAACTTATATGCCGTAGCTAGTGACACATTTACTACTCCACAATGGCTTAGGATCCCTCGAGTCACATACTTTAGTTGCTGCCTCGCTGGCAGATCCATCGTGGCTCGCCTGAGCATATTGAGGACAAGGCCTATTAGAAGGATGCTGTGGATATTTGGAACCAACTCCTAACAGAATACAATGCAGTACTGCAGGCAAAAGCAGTATGGTTCAAGAAGCGCAGGAAAATGTCACAGCGGCGCAAAACATAAATATAATTATCTCTGAAATAGTGGTCTTGGCTGTTGAGGGAGTCACCCCAGTATATCAAAAGGGAAGATAGAATTTGAAAAAAGGATTTTTTCTGCTTCCCATACATTTGAAATTGCACGTTTTTCAGCTCACCGTCACTGCCCAAAGGTGCTTTATATTTGCGAGCTTTGAGGGTTCAAATTGTATTCTGATGTCTATTTACAACAAAATAAAGCCATTTACGTAACTTTGTTCGATTTGGAAATATTTTAATATGATCAGTGACTGAGCTGATTGCGTTCAGAACAGCTATAACGAAACTAATTATTCGGCATGGCAAATAAAATTAGTAACAGCAACATACCAGATCGTTCTCTGATTTGGAGTTCACTGATTAGATCTTCACTTTTAAGAAGGAGCTTGCCGTTTTGATGTTTGAGATTCTCCGACTCGGCATCGTTTATTTCTTTCTCCTTTATTAAATCGCTCATTTGATTGACTAAAGCTGCTTTTTCTTTCTTCAGGGAATCAATCTGAAAAATAAAAGTAAGGCTTGAGGAAAACCGTGTTTACGTAATGACAACTCAAGTGAAGAACTACATCAACCAAATGAGGAAAGAGGCAACTTGATGCCATCACGAATTGGCTTGAGATTTCTCCTCAATTCTTAAGACAGACAATGGCATACGAAAAAGGAACTCATTCACCCCAACATCAATGGTCACGTGGAATACACGATTTGATCAGCCATTTCTAGACAGAATCATGTAACGATAAGAAATAGTGTGGGATCAGGTCAGAACAATGTTTCATCAAACGCTTCTCAAATCGGCAGTCTCTACCGCTGCTGGCGTAGAATTAGTTCTTGCTCCATCAGCATTACAAGATAAATGAGTACTCATGCAGTCACTACTGCCAGTTCTTCAGGAATCCTAGAACTTTTTGAACTGGTTCGGGACAGTTCTGAACTCCTAAACAAACAACAGTTCTGGATGAGTTCAAATGTTTAGTAGACATGGCACACCAAACACACGTATATGTTTTAGCGCATCACCTTGGGTTTTTTCTTGATGAAAGGTCCGTAATCACAATAAGATCCTTGAATTGTAGTCGAGCGATTGTTGAGGTGTATTGCCCCGCGCATAAAAAACTCAACTTTATTAACATTGAAAATCTACTGGAGCAAAGGGATTTAGCAGTCCAATATACAGCATCCATCTTCTTGCCCTGCCTCTCAAGTAAGTTGTTACGTCAGTGAGTTCTGAGCAACGAATCAGAGATTGTTCATGATTCAACAGACGTTTTTAGAACCTTTGCTTTTTCAACAATGAGTAGTTGAAGTGCCATTTGGTAACGCCTAGGTAGGCTCTTTTCTTGATACAAGGTAAAGGCAGTACAGAGTCCAAGCTCTTCAGCAACGGTTTTGCCGTCGCAAATCCTTTCAAACCCAATCAGTTAGTGAAAGCCCAGGGGCGAACAACTTAATTTTGACAACTCACTAAAATCATAAAATAGCCACAATCGAGCTCCACTACTCTATCTACAGGCAACACACAAGTAGCAAGGCGTCAATATTTCTTTCAAAGTAAACCAGATGAGGACTACTTCTTAACCCAAGCTGTCCGTTACCATGAGATCCCTCCAATTAAGTCTTGCCGCTCCAACAATCGTTAAAAGTTGTCTGGCTTGTGCTCATGTAACAGCACGATCATGTCATCTAAAGGCAAGAACTCTAAGTACACCACCTCATCCTCTATATTGAGAACATTGCAAGCTTCGTTGGGATGGAATCATCATAAGTTTTCCAGGTACTGGGTGGAGATTGTACTGCTTTTTATTTACTATTCATTCATAACAGTACAACAATTACCACCACTCCCACCCCCCTTCCATAATTTGACAAAGTTTCAAGCCATTAGTATTCCAAATCTGCAATGTTTTACCTTAACCGAGACCTAAAAAATCTATTCTTTTCCTCAAAATTGCATACAGTATCTAGTTATGCCCGCATACTTGGCGATCCGACCTGATGGAACCCATGGCTGTTATGGGGAAGAAATGATTTACAAAATTAGCTAAAAACGAAACTGTGGCTGTTTTATGGCAATTATGTGGCGTTTGGTGTCGTTTCCTAGGTATTTTTCGGTGCTAGTCGAATATGATGGAACTCAAGCGACTGTGTGTAGATGGAAAACAATCAAATCACAGCAAATAAAGAACGAAAATTTGACTACTTGAAGGAACCCGCAGGACACAGCACTGCCTAGTGTCCCACTCCTACCACCTCGTAGGTTTAGACTCGTCCCATCGTGAAAATTGCCGATCGTTTACTAGTAGTTTTCATTACTAAATCGAACGAGATGTCTCTCAGAGATGCTCCACGACAAAGACAAGCAACTTCCTCGAGTCTTTATCCAAAATTGTCGTCTATTTTCATAGTGTTAAGGCCAAGTTAAAAACAGAGCTGTTGCGAAAGTGCACTTAACAAATTCTAACTTGTGTGACCAAGGAGTTCAATTTCATTAAGGCCAGAGTGATATACGTCGCATGCGCAAACTGAATTAAACTTTTCGTAAGTTATACGTTGTACAAGCACACGGTTTTTGTGTCACTCGAACACATCGCTTTTGCTGTTTGACAATAAGTTATATCAATAGTTATTCCTTCCAACCTACAGTTAATATCCCAATATAGTATGAAGATAACATAATACAAGTTTCAATCAGCAATACTCACTTATTTGAATCACCACAACGAAGTTCCTTACAAAACAAAACCTACTAACGCTCGTGTGATGAAAATGATTACTGCCGTGGCGAACTTGAAGTGAAGGTTGATGTTACACACAAAAGTTCAAGAAAAGGTTGAAGGCTGACAGGGAAGGTATTGGCTCTCCACAGACAAGGTACTGCTTTGGGGGCTCCTCTCGTTCCAAGCCCTCTGATCATGTTTATTGCAGAGCATTAATTTTATTAAATACCCACTTGTAATTGCGAAATGTTTATTTCAATTTGCAAGAAATTTCATCCCAAATGCAAAAAGTTCAATCCTAATTGTGAACGGTTTAAATCAGTCGACAAAAGGTTTAATTCAGTTGGCGAAAACTATATGTTAGACAAAACTCTATATAATGGCAGCCGTTTGGAGGTGCTCACGGATGTAGATCTCAAAATCCACAATGTTCTTATCAAAATAGGATCTGCAGTTGTAACCGAACCACTTTCAAGGCGTGTTGAGTGGGCACACTTTAGCCATCACCACCATATCCCGTGGTGGTTCACACTTCTCACTGTAATTGTGAATATAAACCCTATTTCAACTACTTACTTAAGTATCGCATGTTGATTCCAAACATGCACAGTTTTATTTGGAATAAATCAACACTTTAACTTAAGACTTTAAGACTTTAGTTTAAGACTTACATCCATTGCTAACTTCAGTTTTTGATCAGTTAGAGCAGCCAACATTTCTTCGCACGTTTTGAATTGATGATCCTTCTTTTCAATCTGAAAATAGATTAACTGCTATTATAATTCGTTATTAGGTAGGGGCATTTTTTTCACAACCACAAGTACAAGCAGTTTGAAGTGTCTTTGTAATTCTTTTTGAAAACACCGAAGTACATAAAGTATCAACCCTTCGCTAAGGTTTTAGTACTTTTCCTTTAAAAAAAAACTGCTCCTTCCTCTCTCAAAAACTCCAATTTTCATTCCATTTACCGCAGATTTTCTGGCAGTAGATACCTACATTTTGTTTACAATGAACATCTTAGCAAATTCAATGGACGTAACATCAAGAACTGAGATACGGATTTAAGAAACAAAATAAGGTTTTATTCGACGTTTTGGCCTAATGGGCTTCAACGATTTGCCTCCACCAACTCAAAAGACAAAATGTGTTCTTCGAGCATTTCACAATATTTTCTCCAAAAAAGTGACTGTTATATCTTCAGACTCATAAGAGAGTTACATCAGTCAAATTAGATCAAACTAAACTAACTGTCGTTCTCCATTACACACGATATCCAAACTGCTTCTCTAACGATAGTCTCTGAAGTTGTACACTTTCAGATCTCTTCTGAGCCTTGCTAACATTTTGGTAGTGTACCATCACAGAAAACGTAAACAGTTGATTAGGACGTATGTCATTGATGAAAGAGTTTTTAAGTATATGTATCTGGGAACATGGGTAACCAGCAACAATGGTTTGACTACTGAAGTAAAAGCACACGCATTGAGATCGCTAGCAGTGCTTTTATAAAAATGAAGAGATTCTTTTGTAGCAGAAATATCCCCGGTGATCTCTAAGTTCGTATGCTGAGGTGCTATATCTTTTCTATTCTTCTCGTGGAAGCCTCTATACAGTAGGGAGAAAGAATAATCGTACACGGATAGAGTCACCAACAGGGAGGTTCTGCAGCGATTCTCCAAGGAAGCAAAGTTGAGCAGCGAGATTAACACCCGCAAGTACCTGGGTCACATAATGAGAGGAGAGAGGTATGAGACGCTTTGCGCGATAATGCAAGGCAAAATAGAAGGTAAGCGAAGTGTAGGAAGGAGAAGAATCTCCTGGCTATGTAACCTCAGGGAGTGGTTTGGCTGCTCATCAGTGGAACTGTTTAGGTCAGCCGAACAGAAGGTCAGGATTGTCATGATGATCGCCGGACCTTCGCATGAAGACGGGACCATGAGAAGGAGGACATGTTGTTTTCTAAGTCCCAGAACTGCACACAAGCACCAGATTGCAACCTACCTCTAATCTGTAACCACTCAGAAGAGATAAATCTCACCTAACTTTCAAGAAAATTACAAACGAAATTTAGATTCCAGACATAGATTACTTACAGCCGTTTTTGCAGCGTCCAGGTCACTTATAAGTTTAGCACGTTCTTCTAAGGCTTCTAGAAACGAAATGCCAACGAACGGTCATTCAACATAGAGGGTAGTAATTTAACGAAATAAATTGCAATTTATGATTTTTTTAGAAACAACGAACCATCTCGAGCGGATTTCGCCTTTTGAGCAATAGCGAGAAGATTTCTGCATTTTTGGATAAGTTTTTCCTGAGACATTTCTCCTTGAGACGATTCCATCTACAAAATAAGAGAGATGCGTTAGAAATTGGAGCATTACAATTCCGACTAGCATTTATACTTTTTTGGAAATTTGTTTCGCCAGTTTGGAACAGTTTTCTTTTTTTTAATATAGGAGCTTATAAAAAGTCTCCCTGTGAATGTGGTTAGAGCCATTTTCGAGAAAATAAAAAAAACGATAATTCAATGTTCGACAAGTCTCATTCTCCGATCTATCTTGGTTTATATCTCCATCTTACAGGAAGCCACAGAAATATTTGTAGAGAACTAAATATGGTTATAGTTTCGAAAATGCAAAAACAAATTATTTTTATTTTGTTGAATGAATAGTACGAGAAGATTTATAGAGTACGATATACAGGTATTGTCTAGTTCAACACCACTCGGTGAGTTTGGAGAAAATTGTAAAGCTCGTTGCTCTGCCTTTGCATCACAAACAAGACCAAAAAAGAACCAGTACCACACGTCAAAATCAAGTTGTTTAGATTCAGTAAAACATAAAGATCTGGAGAAAACTCAAATTGTTTTTCACAGGATTGCGAAGGGGAGAGCCAGGTAACAATCACAGTCATTAACACAAAAATGTCAAAAGTTCCCTGTGTGAATGAGGGGCAGACGAAGCCCCAGTACCCGACTACACTTTCAAAAGATCCTCCCAACGACAATGATTTGGAAAGACATTGAATTCAAGGTTCATTGAATTCAACCAGCTTCCTAACGAAGTTTCGTAGCATCACAAATAAAATGGTTGAAGGTCTGCACTAAATGAGGAGGAGGGGGGATATAAGCAAACTAGCACCTGGGTTTTCCTTCCCTGTATTAATCATTGTTGTATTCATTCATTATGATAAACTAATGAGGTAGTTCTAAACATATTTTGATTATACTACTACAGCCCATGAAGACCAAGAGGTGCATGATGAGTCACTATGTCATCTGCTGGCTGCAATACTTTCATGCGTGCTTAGTAGCTATGGGCCACTGCTGATATTCCTTCGATATCAACACTGTTAACGACAGAGTTCTTTTTTCGTTTGATTTATTACTTTCATTTCAACCGAATAGTTCAAGCAGCATGTGCCTCTCTCCCTTTCATTACGAATAAATAAATATCTGGTGCGTAGCAACACACAACTTTCCGCCACCCCATTAAGTTCGAACACCACCTACATAGGAGGGCGCTATATCTTCGTTCAACGCATTTTTACAGGAACATTTATAAAGAACAAAATGTAGGGACTAGTTAGCTGAGAGTACTCCGTAAGTTTGATCGAAATCGTTAGAGCCGTTTTTGAGAAAATTGGAATACCGATAAATTGATATTCGACAAATCTCCTTTTCTGAGTTAACTTGGTTTATATCTCCGTTCAACATATATATACAGAAATAATTATAGTGAATGAAATGTTGGTTTGGGTGACTAAAAGACACTCCATTAGGATTTATCACATCTGGTGAACAAGTTACCCTGGAATTTACGGAAATGTTAGAAAAAACGTTATTTTCGACACATTTTGATTTTTATCTCTGTTCAACCTCTGGTCACAGGAACATTTATTGAAAAGAATATGTAGGTATTAACTATTTGAAAACATCCTGTGAGTTTGGTGAAAATCCCCATTGCACTGTGAAACCAATTTGGATAAAACAAGCGACCAAGGTTCGTGACATCAAATGCACTGAGATATCGCATTTCGCGTAATACAAGTTCATTTGTAGTTCAATTGAGTGTTCCAACAATCGAAGTGTTGAAAACCCAAAGTCGCTGTCAAAGGGGTAGCAGCAAGACACTAGTAACATTTACGTTCTGATTACATTATTAACGAACTAATTAAATAATTGAGGACACATGGAGACATTCCGACAATCGATCACAGTCTTAGTCGCAGTCATTGCAGGGTCATTGGTGAAACGCCTATTTCGTTCCTTGGCAACAGACAAAGGTGGAATGAGGTGAACTAAAATACTGTAAAACCCTGACAAAATTAAACTTGGCAGCCACATCCCTCAGCTTCATGATGTCAGACCAATGACAACACATCCACTAAATCCTGACCCGCTCGTCAGCCAATTGCGATGTAAACAAGCATTTCGTACTTAATTCTACGTTATCATTCAACCGATACGCATCGAAACTCACGTTTTCTTGAGGTTTCGCTGGTTCCATTTTATAAAGTAAAGCTCGCGCAGTTAGTTTTAAAAGGGCGACTGTCCGAGAGAATCGCACCCGCCCGAAAGCATATCACTACGTTCTCGCGACACTATCAAACCCCACTGACATTTACACGCCGCATAATATCATATCTTTTGAAAAACATTACGTGGCAAGCGCACAAAGAAAAAATGTTGTTTTCACGCTGTTGAGATGCGTAAAAACCTTATCGTTTTACTACAATGACGTTACTGCCAACTGAATTTTGTTGTTGAGCTCATTGAAAATGTCACTTGATAAACTGTCACCAGCTTTTACTCACTGCGTTTCAACGAGCTTATAACCGCATCTGCTTTGCGAAGTGCGACATCTTTAGTTAACTGAGATGACTAGCGCACACTCTTCATCATTCATGATAACGTTATCAGCGTTCTCAGAATTTTCGCAAAATAATCATTTCGGTTGTATTAATACTTCTAATTGTAGGCCAATTTTTCCGATGCGTTGAAAGTCCTCATATTGCACTGGAGCCGTCGGTCCAACTTCCACAGTCTAAATCAGCGTATAAATGTTCAATATGTTAAGGAACCCCGTCTTTTCACGTGTGTCCAACTTGGTGAGTACCGCCTCAATGCTTGAAATTACTATTGCTCGATTGCGAAGTGCTCACCTTGGACATTATTTTGGTAATTACCGTGTTTTCCACCACTCCATTCTATAATTTGCGAATATTCCGAACAAAAACTTTCTGAGATGCCAGTTGCACATCTTCAGTTATAACGTCTCACTATTTCTCTAGAGAAAGGTAGTGTATTGGCAGGACAAATCGAAATTTATAGATCAACGTAGGAGGTGACTCAACCATTGTGTTAATAATTCTGAAGAAGTTCGTGCTAATTTTGTGTTTGTAGAAGAAACAAACCAGCCTACGACGAGGCATGACATCAAAGAACTGATAAACCGGTCAAAAATCACTTCACCGATCATTATTTCTCGTAAACAACATATAATAGAAGGGGACGGAAAAATGAAAAAAACGAAGGATAGATACGTATAGGAAACCCGCAGAAAATGAAGAGATATTTCATCTAGAAAGTAATCAGACGGTATTATAGGTGCTAAAAAGAATATTATGGATACGATCAATAAAGAGTAACCACAGTATTGTGTTAGTAATAGCAGTGATTCAAAACGCTAATGTTTCTTCTTTGAAACAGTACATATGACTGTTGATATCAGTATTATGTCCTAAATGGTTTTTAAAATGTGTTTACTGTCCATTTCTTTCATTTTTTCTGACCAATAATTTTAGGTCAATTCAGAGAACGTCCCCAAAATCATTTCGTGAGACGCATCACTAAACTTTCCTCAGCCTCGCATGCATTCAACGATTTTTATCACCATCTGCTGTTCGGTTTATGTAAACGTTGCTCTACGTTCTACACAGAACGTGGTGGCACTTAGGGTTCCAGAAATTATCGAGTTGCTCCTACTTATATCCCGACCATTATTTACCAGTGCATAAATAAATCATGAGAGCCATACATCATTTTTACTCAGTACCATCGTGTTTGCCGTTATAAAACTATTGGGTGAAAACTGTCCGTTATGAGCAGTGGTTTGAATTCAGGAAATTTAGAGGTTGCTCTTTGTAATCTTGTGAGCGTTATCAAGAGTTAGAGTGGTAGTTTACATGAGCGGGATTTATATGGTTAAAATGACGGTAAAATCAATTTAATTCGAAATTTGTGATCATTTATTGTACATAAATGAGAATTTTATGGTACTGTAGTGTTATTAGGAACTGTATGTACGAAACATTCAAAATCTTACGATTTTGAGAAAATAAAAATTGATGTTTCGGTCACTGCGATAGCTATGATACAGTACATTCCCTATTTTCAAGAGAATGAACTTTGAGTTGGTATTTGGGCCTCAACAAGTCCTAAACACCAAGTTGAGACGTGTTCTGTGAAACTAACATCAATTGAACTCGATAATTACCTAAAAAAACGGTTCTATTATTTTTGTTTAACCAGAACTTTTGCCCTTAGACTACCTATAGGCAAATAACTAATTGGGATAAGGGAACTTGTGAGCTTCATGAACTCACTTATCCCAATGTTGAGCCACCCATCAACTACAACCAGCATACAATCCAAGTTCAATGATGCCTGAAATTTATTGGCTGTACATTTACTTACTAGTAAAAATCTCTGGAAAAAGAGTGATAAAGATACAGCTATATGTCTAACAGCAAGGACGAGGTAACTAAGGAAAAAGGCTCAATTATACGTTTTTATTAGAGATTTACTCAATAGCTGAGCGCCCTTCACACACATTTGGAGTAATGCGTGCAATTATGATGTACTTGATAAACCTGGCATTGATTACGATTTAGGACCAGGATGCAGTACAGCATACAATAAAAACATACAAGGAGTAGGCAACTCATGTAAACTTGTCCCAGTAATTAATTGACTCGCATAATTCAAACGCTCAGAATTGTCATCTTAAAATAACCTAACGCTGCTCAACTTTTTTTCAGACGTCGTCGTTTGTTCAAAAAACTCAAGTCAGAACTAAGTGGACTGACTGGAGAATGGCCAAAGACGTCCGAAAACGTGGTACTTTGGCAGAACATGCAGTGAACAAGTTGAGAATCAATGCGTTGAGGAAAAATGACATCCTGCCTAGAGAAATCAGAGTAAGTTAACTTAATCTGGGCGGTCTTGTGTTAGATTAAATTGAGAGATGCATCAAACAACTCCTGCTAATTAGAATTGTATGACAAACATACCTCCCAAGACTTCAAATAGCTTTTAGCACTCACGCAATTGTAAGTCATGTTAATTTCCCTTTTCGTTAACCAGGAAATAGCAGATGGGCAGATTCAAGAACTTCCTCGGGACGCAGTAGGAATGCGAATCAGAGGCAGATGTGCCATTACGTCTCGACCGCGAGGGAACGTTCTGAGATGGCGGGTGAGTCGTATCGTTTTTAGAAGTTTGGCAGACTACAACAAACTCGCTGGAATCCAAAGAGCTATGTGGTGAATCTCGTTTCACATTGTACTTTCTCAGTGTTCTCAGGATGTTGCTGCAAATTGATATGTAAATTACTCAAAGACAATTTTAGTCATCGAAACACAACTGATGTATGTAAGTGGTTTGTTTATTAAAAAAATTAATGAAAGCGTCATTTTCTTACTCGAGTTCTGTTGAAACCAGCACGAAAGGTTGTGAAAACTTTAACCATTCAAATTTGACTGAAATAGTGCAAGCAGCAGACTAAGCTGCCACTGTGATAACGGCTCTTTCCCACATGAGAGTCACTGGCAAGCACGAGGTGGGTGCTTATGAGCGTTGTACTCCTCTTATATGGGCCAGAGGTGTGGGCTGCTACACTGAACATTGCCCACCACAGGAAGCAGATGCTGTGTAGAGGAAGTGCGCCTTCTGCATCGCTCACTCGTACCCCACAGTTGCTCAGTGTTTGCTGGCAACAGGTGTTATCCCAATTCGCCTTCTGGGAGCTGAGTGGAGGCCACAAGAAGAGAAGGAGAGGTAGCAAGACGAGCGGTACACAGTCTAGAAGGGGCTATGAACCAGGCAATCGATTCCAGCACTAGGGCAGACCTACACTGATTTGGTAAGGCTAAAAGCTCGAACTAGGGTGGACAATTATTCTCATACCTAAGACATGCAGGTTGGTGGCGCACATTGTTAACTGGCTCACACCTGAGACATTCGTCCACACCATGTTAATTCTCGTGAGAGTGAAGAGAACAAGAAAGAAGAGCTGCCATCGCAGAGGCATGAGGGTTAACCTGATGCAATGTTCTACATGGTTCCAGGTAGCTGAAAAGTAATTTTCTTTGAGAATCCTTAATATGATTACAAATAATTCTTAAATTTTCTTCGGAAAGGGAATTCAGGAGACTCTCGCGGTCAGTTTCGGAATTATCGGGTAAAAACTGTGAGAAATGGTTGCCCCTCATTCTTTTATGAACATTAATTATTAAGCCCTGATCCCATAGGTAATTTATTATTGCACTACCGCCCTGAATTTCCTGAAAACCCAAGCATCATTAGAGCGCGATGTGGGAACAAAAACAACACTTTCCTAGAAATGTTTGATTATTTAATTTTGCTGCTCTCATTATTTTCCACGCACGAGAAATGTATGGTACTTTCGTGTTATGTATGTCCATACTTTAACTTCATTCAAAATCGTCCGTCATCGGGTAAACTATCAAGTGCACCACATCATACAACTTTCCTGGGCTTCAGGTGCATTCTTTTAACTCCAGCAACTAATCAAATCTGTTTTTCATTCAGTTTTGACCAACTTTTACGGGAAAACTAGTGGCGCTTAAGGTTCCAGAGTTGATTGTATTGCTCCTTCCAGTGCCGAGACCAAAAACGAGCTATAACTGCATGAATGATTTGAAAGGCTGAACAGAGGTGTTTAAAATTCCGGAATTTAAATTTGGTTGGATTTGCCGTAACTAAACTAATTCACCAATGGTTCGCCATTTAAAGAAAGCAAACCATGATCAGCCTACTACTTTCATACTCATTCAGCCGTCACCACCACAGCCACAGGGTGTAGGTTAATTTCACGCTCAGGCTTTCACCTACCTACAAACGGTTTTTCTGAGATTGGGACGTGTCATTGTAGACGTGAGCTGACGGACATTAGTTCGGTCTGGCAAGTAGACAACAAAAATAAGCAATTCAAGCAGGATCTACTATGGGTGTTACGGCAAATCCAACCTGGCGTTTATGGCTGATTACTTTACTACCGATGTAAACCCATTCAATTGGTAAAAGTAAGGATGAAACAGGCCAGGGGAGATAGTTAATATTAGGGATGCCAAATAAATGTCCAGACTACGAAATCGTCAATTTATTAAAACACAAATTGTTAAAATACACGAATGCACAAGTGGAACTCCCTTAATCGAAGAGACCTGCAACAGAAAATTAAAACAATATTTAAAGAATGGAGAAGCCGAAATACTCCCAACCAAGTACAAATTGAAATGAAATTTTACTAAGAACATAAAATTCATCGAAGTACACAGTACACGTTGTTCGTGAAGTGCCATCATAAGCAATCAACTATGACTATTATTATAATCCTGGTAATGTACAGGTAACCCTGTGATATCCTTTGAAAGAACTCGATAATAAATATCGAACTATCATCTCGTAACAGACGATTTCAAATGCACAACACATAAGTCGGGCGAATCCAACTAAGAAAATTCGAGGCAGAATGAACTAAATGGAACTAAGATGGTAAATTGGATCTTACCGAAGCCCATGTCATCGTCTGATTCTGGATCACTTTCAACCTTCTTCTTCTCCTCCTTTTTCGCTTCAGCAGCAGGGGCAGCTCCGCCAGCGGCGGCTGCAGCTGTAAAATCATGAAAACCGTAAGAATCCAAGACTACTCTGAGCTAAAGAATCACAGGCTGACTGGCCTTTAGCACAACAAAAAATTTAACCACAGTGACAGCAGCTATTATTCTTTCGCTTTAACCTCCTCTTGCACAAGCTTGTACGTGCATTATAAAAAGAGAAAATATTGACATCAGAAAACGTCATTAAACGCATAGACTTCCTAGAAAATTTGGGAAGAGAAATGGGGACTGTAGTGGGAGGATACCGCCAGATGTATCCTCCATTCTTATTTTAATTCTAAAAATTAATGTTTGATCTCATCACACCACAAAACAAAAAATCCTGTTTGAGATGTGTGAATGAGTTATAAACGAAATAACTGAATTAGCCCAGCGTTCGCTGGCCTAAATATCTGAAATTTTTTGGTCTACTTTCAGCGCTTATCCCCAATTGTTTTCGTTCGAAAATCCAAGTCACACGACTTAAAATAATCTTCCATGTCACAACCGATTGAATCCTTCGAAGTATTTTAAAAACTCTAGTCGCAACTCAAGTGAGGCAGGACTAAGTTGAAACGTTTTCCATGTGTTGCGATACAACCTGCCAGAACTAATAAATTGTTTTCACGAATCAGAGTAGCTTGGCTAGACTTCCAACACTTACGAAACAGTTAACAATTATACTTGCATAGCTGGTCAACTACCACTACCGACCAACCAGATCAATATTTCATGGAACTTGAGTAGAACATCAATTCACAATTAAAATTCAAGTGGGAAGAATGCACACAATGGTACAACCCAAGTTGTATATACAGATATTCAACCTACTAGTGTACCTTTGGATGGTACTCTGAATGGACCAGGGAAAGTGAAAACAATAAGAGAGCGGGATCTTAGTGTTAACAATATTATTCACTAAATTTCCTGTTGATTTGTATTAAGCAACTAGTGAAATCATGTACTACCAGTACTTTGCTTTTATACCTGAATCAATAAATAATGGCCCAAATATGGAACCATCTCCCGCTTCGGCAACTACTAGTTTTAAATTTCGTCATCTTCGCTAGTGCTTTCCCGAATACCCTCTTTGCGTTGTTTGTTCTTCGATATTTTCTGGCAAGCCATCGACGGGCATTTTCTGATTCATCGATTGGGTATGCAAAACTATAACGTCCTAGATGTACAAAAGGAGGTTTCTGAAGGGTTGCTACACCCTCATATACAGGTTCAGAATCGCCTGAGTATATCCGACATTATGCTCGTCACGCTTTACCGGGATATGGGTCTACCCGCAGATAAGAGAGCTTTGAAAGTTCGCTGTCAAACAGTTACTGGCTGGATGAGCTTCTGCAGAGATATATGTATAACCGTGATTAGGTGTGCCTATTGTATTACTGAGGGTGCTGGCGTCGTCATAGAAATCGACGAATCAAACTACCCTCGCAATAAATGGACGCCAAAAAAAAAGATGAGCCTGCTTTTAATTCGACATTTCTGTTTACATTAGGGGTGAGGACAAATTTTCACTATCAGCAATCTACTCGATTCCGCGCATTTCATAGTTGACATGTTAACCTGCTGACGAAAAGGTTACAACATGCATTTGACATGTCAAGGAATGCAATTAGATCCGGTAGTTCAAAAGTGACTTAAGTCGAATTCGTCTAAGGACAAGCTAAACAGTAGCAAACAATAACAGTTATAACTAGCAGCTAACCGTAACATATTATCAAAAACTCATCTGGGTCTTAACGCCTTTCGGGCAAAATGGCAACAAGCACCATACTATAACCACAACGCACGCTCAGCTTTCAGCAATGACTCCTAATCACCCACTCACAACACGCATTTACAACATATTTGTTGGGAATTCGGAAACCACGCAATATTCATGATGAATGATCAAAGTAATGAAGAAACAAATGATAATTTCGCAAATTCGAAACAACCCATGTTTAACGAACGATTCCATACCTGGTGCACCTCCGGCTACAGCAGGTCCACTGCCGACTCCGCTACCGATGGCAGTGATGAGATCCTTCGGGTTGATGCCTTCCAACGCCTTGGCGAAAAGGCCGGGCCAGTAAGGTTCAACATCTACATTGGCAGCTTTCAGGATGGTCTGAATCTTCTCTCCCTAAGATCAGACAAATGTACAGGTTACCACATACGCCAAACCAATGGACTTAATAAACTGAAACGAACTAATAATTGATCAAGCGAACATATGCACTTCGTATACTACGTTTAAACGATTTGGTTGACTTAATTTGGAAACCGACCCACGAGGACCACCGCCACGTGATCACCCCCAGTCACAATTGAAACTTACCGTAACGGCGACATCATCGTCGATGAGGATGAGAGCGGAGTAAACACAAGCGAGCTCGGCTTTCGACATGATAACAAAATTAGTTATTTAATGTGATTTTATGTTGAAGTGCAAGTCGCCAACAGGCCTTAGCTCGGATGAGGACAAGCACACACGAGGGAAACTGAAGCAATGGCCGAACAGGAGAGTTGAAATTGCGTTGCTCCTTCGATTAATCGATATATCGACAAATCACATAATGATGCTACTATTGAAAACAGAAGAGAGTATTGAACTCGTTGATACCAATACGTAATATTATTGTTACTTGTTCGGAATCTAAAAATACTGACACTGCTTCAACCTTATTTTAATTAATGAGTTAACTACCATGTTCATCGAGAAAGATTGCACTGGAAAGTTCAATGAAAGTCTATTATTTAACCGATAATCTTACTGACCATGTAAAAGGAAGTCCGGGACAGTTGAAAACTGTATCCTTTCTTTTCTTCCTGGGAATTCCCTCCAAAGATTCCAATGCCTTCTCCTTCTCACGTTCGAAAGCTATTTTTACTCCTGTCCATTTTTCTATCGAACAGAAAGGGTACACCTCAACTAATCAAATGTTTCTGTTCAGTTAATAAACATTCCATATGAAGAAATAGGTAGATATTCAATATTGGGTGACTTTAGTGGTCGTGTAAATTAGTTATGAAGAAAAAACATTGTTTGATCAACATTCCGTGTTATTCAAAATTTTATGTAAGCAAATTTTCGTTGAAACTGAATTAATTTGCATCGCGCGTAGCTGGTGAATTTTGTAACGAGTCTGTACCGAAATTAGTTTTACTATATCTGAAACATGCGAAAAATAGAACGAATAACTTTTATATGGAATAGCTGTTTCGTTTGTCATATTGTGTTTAATTTTTAAACCTAGTGGTTGTGTTTTGCGGAATGTAAATATGTATAGAGTTTTTTTTAGCCAATTTAGGGTTTTTCCTAATGTGTGAGAGTTCTGTGAGAAATCGTCTGGTTTATGGCAGTAGTCGTTCCAATGGCTCTGTAAACGGGTTTTCATGGTAACGCCAAATTTTGTGAAGTGATCAAATTATATATGAAGGTGCATTTTTTGGCTGTGTTCTGTGCTTTTGTGAAGACCCATAAATATTTTACCGTAACTATTTGAATTATAATTGAAAATTGTCAGTGAATGCAAAAGGTAACATTTTCTGAAAAGTTACTTTTGAAACTAGACTTGTATATCGAGGTAATGGGTACACGTTAGTTGTTTAGTAACGGCCGATTTACTCAATCAGAATAATAAGAACTCTCGTGCTAGTAGATACTGACCTTTTTGCCAGATCTGGTTGAATTCAGGTGTGTCCGTAAAGATAGTTGACGTTCAGATGGGGTCTCATCGCAACTATCGATTGCGTCCAATGCGATTTATCAAATAACAACCTGCCGGCCATTTTGTCGTTCGGTAGAATCTGCAGTAGGACATTTGATTGTAGGAAATTTCCGGAGTTAATAGAGATTGAATTTGGACTGCGGATATCGATAAGTTGTCTAACTTATTTGAGTGATTTAACCGATGTTTTGAAGGTTCTTGGATCCATTTGTGCTTGTGCATATTGAAAATGTCTTATGGGTGAGGTAAACTGTTTTCCAATGTAAAGATATTTCGAGATCTGCTGGCGATATTGTTTAGGACGAGTAAGTCAAGAGGCTGTAACACGGTGGCATGGCGATTCTCCATTACCTCAAGTTAATTTGAGTATTTACGTTTCAGGCAGTTTGCGTGTTTGGGTGGAATGGGCTATTGACTCATTTACATACCTACGGATTATTGGGCCTTGAAATTACCTGAAGAAACTTCTCACCAATGGATACTTTGCAGTACGTTTATTCGTCGTCTGAATCTGATGATGACGATTTGGAAACAGCTTCTACGACGATTCTGCCAAAAGAAAGTCTTTCATCTTCCAGTTCCCAGAAAAAGCTTCCCAATGCAGAATCACTTCGAAGTGGAAGGTACGGTTTTTCTGCTCACTTGCTCAGTTTAGTTGCGTAGTAAATTAGAGTACACGTTGGACCGCACTGGTATATGTGCACGAGGAATTATTCCGATGGATACTTCGCGGTTCTGAGTGTGATACAGAATGGGGGAAATATTAAACACAGGTTCGGGTGTGGTTAGCAATTATTAATTAAGATTAACTGGATCTAACTAATAACAATGAACCAATAGAACGATTGGAGTTGTGGTCATCTTATCGATGACCCCTGGGGAATTCTGTACCATCTGGGAGGAGTTCTTTATCTGGTTTCTCACCTGCTCTAACTATTTGCTTGAGTGGCAAGTTTAAAAGGGACAGATCAACTGTGGCCATGTTTCTTTCTCATCACCTTCGCGAACTCAGAAAAATGGTTTTAGGTTTCCTTCATTGCAGTCAATGGTGCTAGGTTCGTCTTTTCTTCCAACCACCATTGCTCACTGTTGTAGGAACTGCAGCAGAGCAGCACGTGGTTTTTTGTTTCCTCAGCACTGGAGGCGTAAGATGTGCAGGATGGAGAATCTCTGAGAGAAAAGTGGAGCAGTACGTCGAAGTTGCCATGTTTTCGTTCGGTGGAGAGATCCGTAAGGCCGTTTCACACGGAGAGCCGTACAGCTCTCACTCGCGATGAGGAGCGTTTTCCGCTCTTGACTCCCACTCTTTCACATGGAGAGCCTTTTTGGCTCTCGATCGCTTTTTTTGGCAGTCATCTGCATCAAGTTGAAGAGCGATGGATCGCATGCATGCTTTGGCCATTTACCTCCTTCACCGCTGTCGTGTTCAAAGCCAAAAACGCAAAAAAAATGGTACCAGACAGTATTGGGTCCATCCGATCAACCAACAGCGGGATGAAGAAGGAGTTTACGCCACACTGTACGAAAAACTTCGAACAGATGACAAAACGTTTTTCAACTTCTGCCGGATGTCAATCGACACATTTGTTGAGCTCCTCAACAAGGTGTTTGCAATTCACATATTTCCATGTAAAACTCCAAATATCTGCGTGAATGGTTGAAAATATGCACCTTTAAATCAATAAGTTAAGCAATAAACTGAGGAGCGGGAGCCGTTTTCGCTCGTCGTGTGAATGCTCTCATCCCCCTCTTTGTATTGCGTCGAAGAGCCCGAGACTCGTGGCTCGAAGTGCCGAGCCGTGATCACTCGCGTCTCGCGAGCCTTCACTGCTCTCGCTCTCCGTGTGAAACCTCCACTGCTCCTAGTGTATTTCAGTCTCACGCGCCGTCCTCCTCTTCGCGAGCGAGAGCCGTACAGCTCCTTGTGTGAAACCGGCCTAAGGAGTCAACTGGTAACTGCGACCATTGAACACCTATACTGCTTCTGTTGTCTTTGGTTTTATCATGACTGTTCCTGAACACATAAGAGAGTTGGAAATAGTAGAACGCCAACTTAGGTGAGGCTCTTTTGCCAATTAATTTGATGTCATCCACATAAGTGAGGTAGAAGACACACAATCCTTATTGAGTCTGAATTGCTGTGCTAATTTGCCCTAATTGTCAGCAGAAATCCCCTACTGACTGTCTTAGATCAACTTAACGGCAGAGAAATCTCCCGCAGGCCTAGTTTTTTGTTGAAGTAACTCCAGCCC
The DNA here is from genome assembly GCA_020466155.1 of Pachypeltis micranthus. Taxonomy (NCBI): domain Eukaryota; kingdom Metazoa; phylum Arthropoda; class Insecta; order Hemiptera; family Miridae; genus Pachypeltis; species Pachypeltis micranthus. The sequence goes on from CM035769.1 coordinate 52,361,932, forward strand.
TCAATTAATGTTCTTTGGATGCTTTTTGACTAGCCTTGGACTTTCATTGTTTCCTTCATTTGCTATTACATGGGGCGGACATTCAGTGCCACATTCTCACCCTTCAAAGCTCCTGTCAGTTCTCATTTTAAAACGTTCTCAACAGTCCACTTCCCAAAATAGTTCTTTTGGCTGATGATTCAGAACTATTCGATTTGGAAATTGTCCCTTATCCCGAAGTTGTAAACTCTTGAGTTTCGGAATCCCAAGTGCATAGCTTCATCCGAGTACCCAACTAGGATTCCAGTCTCTTAGTTTGGTGGAACAACCCCATAAGAAACTGTTTCTTTTTTGTACATGTTGATTCTTTAATTTTATTTATTCCTCGAGCTAATCATTTCTTTCTTTAAACGCATTAAATAAATTTAATGTTTGCCGTGTGGGTCAAGAGTTTGATAAGCTATAAATAACACTATCTTACCCCACCACATCGATCAATACACGCAATACAAGCAATATATAAATGCTGATCAAGCCACTCGAACACATTTAATGCAGGGATTTTTAGTAGTTATCTTATCAAGCCCCTTTATACTCAGTTAATTTATTGTCAGGCGTTTTCTTACTCCGCGATAGAAAGTGGCAGCCAGAAATGTACAGATACTGTGAACTACTCTGTACTTGCGTTAAATTCCATGAAGGGCATTACAATAGTCAGTTTATTAGGTTTCTGGGCATGCTTTTAGAGGTAAATGAGTCGAAGACTCGTAATATGCTGTCTTACAGTAGCAGTACTAATGCTTTTCTTTCGATAAAATAAGCTGGTTGTGTTGAATTATGCGTTAGGCACTGTTTCTAAAGTGTTTACTTAAAGGAAACTTCACAAAATTCAGTGGAAGTATATTCCTGAAATTCATGTTTTTAGCGATTCAGTTTGGCGTCTGCGGCTGTATATTTCCATAGTTATAATTATTTAAAGGATTTAGTTTAGTAGTAGAAGTGATTTGTGATGTTTAAATGGTTCATTCAGACGAATCGTTTCTTTGCACTAATATTTGGTATTTGTAGGTTGTCAAGGTCTCCAGAAGACAGGAGACACTCGTTGGATAAAAAAGCCTATTCCCCCGAACCAAAGAGAGGCAAAACTCCCGAATCTAGAAAAGACAGTCGATCCTCAGACCGGCGTTCTTCCGATCGACGGAGTCCCTCGTCTTACTCTAGATCGTCCGGACCTCGAGACAAGAGACGCTCGAGAGACAAAGACAGGGATCGGGACTGGGAAAAAGATAGAGACAGAGATCGTGAAAGACGCTACCGTAAAAGAAGCAGAAGTCGTAGTAGAAGCAGGACGAGGAGAAGGGATCGCTCTAAAGAACGCAGGTGGGTCTCATCGTTTTCCCTTATTTTGTCAATCATCGACTTGTAACATATCCACTCTATAATAAATAATTAAGAAGGGGGTTCTCAAATGAATTGCTTTCACTCAAAACGTAATTTCGATCGTTCACAACTGAATCAGTTGTTTTGTGGGGAGAATATTGTCTAGTTATCCAGTTTTTCTACTTTTGTATTTTGTTGCTATTTACTTTAGCTTGCCCTTTCTGCCGTTCTAACTCATTTATTTGTGTATGAACCAAATAAAGACAACTGGTATCCAGGAACACGGAAATTGGCTTGTTATCCCCATCGTCCATCCTTGATTGGGCTGTATCAACTTTCTCATCGATGATTCCAAGTCTACATGAAATAGGGCTAGTGTTTTGCTAGGGTAGCAAAGTTGTGAATACCATTTGGTAGGTAAGCTATGATTATCACAATGAAAAATTAGGACTTTTTTGAGCCTGGAATTTATGGAACTTGGATGAATGTTCACTCGTGGTCTAACGTAAGTATATAGCTAAGTTTTTAGAACTACCTCATTTGTGTCATATTGTTTCATTTCTTTGGACTGTAGATGTAGTTTTCTTGATGTTTGCTTCATGGCGAGAACGTTAGTAATCGGAGTCTTAAATGCGCTTCTAATTGCTTATGATACGTTGAATATCATTCTGTAAGTTCACTAGGACTATTGGACTAGGAAAAACGACTATTCAACAAAATGTAGACTACGAGCGACAATCAATTGTAAACGAGCCTTTTGATCTGAACGATTTATTGTAACAAAAAATTGATTTAACGCATTTTCCCCAATTCTCCTGTGGAAGCTACACCTCTTCAAGGCAGTCTAGTCTTTGGTCCAGTATTGTTGCTGAACTTCACCAGGAGGTCACAACAGTACTCAGCGCTGATAGTGAGCTGTTTGTGCAAGAATTCGACGAGTAACACGTCCCTCCAATTCCAAAAGACAGTGGCTAAAACCTTTCCTGTAGACTGAAAGGGTTCTGGCTTTGACTGGGGCGATCTCCCCCTTCTTCCTCACCAGGAAGCTCTGTGATCGCAAGGAAATGATTCTCCTACCCATATGCATCCCCTCAAGGGGCACAAGGCGCCCCTCCTGCCTGCTGTCAGACCAAAAGGCTCGTTCGTACTTTATCGACCCTCTTACATTACTAACATTCTCGCTTCCTTATTTATATTTATTGTATGTTGCTGGTTCAGACTTGATGGTTTCTCTACATCAATTCTACAGCATGGAAGTTGGCAGTGGCCATGGGTGGAACTCCATATTTCATATTTTGCTTTCGCTCTTATTATTAGTATTAAATTATGTTTGTTCGCTGGGGTTGCTAAATCAACTAGTGGTGTAAGGGGCTGCAACAATATAATACTTAATGTATGCATTATGGTTGTATGAGCCAATATTAGTGAGCTATTTCGACATTTCAAACATGAAGTTACGTTTAAAGTAATTAGGTCACCTGATGACATTTTTCCACGAAGAATTGTTTTCAGTTAGGAATCAAAAATGACTAAGCTCTGATTTTTTGCTTATGGTGGACTTTGTAGGTCGTTTTTGTAGCTTCACGCATGTGCGATGCGCAAATCCTAAACTATCTGGTCCATTTCAATGTGTTATGGTAATTAGAGTAGCTCTATTGATGATATGCTGAGAGTTTTGAGATGTTGTGTGGATCTGTCTCTCGTCTTTTAATGTGGAGAGAGGTTCTGCTTTCATCCTGACTCTGAAAGACGTTAACATTAGAGTGCAGATGGGACAGTGCTGGTAGATTTTGGTCGACGTAAAATCAGCATTGTTGTAGCTTTATGTCCTCGCGCTAATCGTACAAAACCAGTGACAGGTGTGTCAGCAGGCGTTCAGTGGCATTACCATTTGTGTTTTGCTCAGTTCATATTCAACCGATGAGCTCTGTCGCAGGCCATCCTTTCACCCTCCTCCCTTCTGATCATCCCAACCCGAGTTTTCCCTATTTTTTGTTTATTTCTTGTCACTGTGGGATGTCTCTGGGGAGACAATTGAGAGAAAAAAGCTAAACCGAATCAGCCTGAGTCAAGTATTTCACCTACGTAGTAAGAAGGTAATGAGAAAAGTCGACCCATAGCTAACTGCAGTTATCAATATGACCAAAATGCCGATTTTCCCCTCTGTGAAACAGCTGCCACAATTTTGATAACGAGCTAGTATCGACAACGATTTTAATCCACTGCCTTCACTTGTTAACATGAATGTTGTTACGATACAATGGAGAACAAACTAATGACTTCTTGAGGTTCCTTCGTGCGATCATTTTCCTCCTTTTCATGAAAAGCACTGGTTTTTATAGCTTGATTATAGAATGAACAAGAATTAGCGGGGAATTATGCTTTTATTGCTCCCTCACATCATTTATTCTTTCAGGAATCTGGAGCTCTTAGTTTACATCTAGTGTATACAACATATATCTAATTTATTGATGGCTTGCATGTAAGGGCACATATTTGCTATCATTGAGGGCTACCATTCATCCAGGTTCCCTCTCCAGTTTGGCTCTTTTTATTTAACATCTCACGACTGTCGCCACTTTTCTTTTTTTTAAACCCTCCTCTGTTTCATTTTCAGGTATGACTGGCGCTCAAAGAGTCGTAGCCCGAGGCGTTCTCGCCGCGACTCCCCAAAGAGGAGAAGTAATGACAGTAGCCGGAGCCGCAGCCCACCGCCTAGAAAACATTTTGACCCCAAAAATAAATTGTATATTCTAACGAAAATGGGAATCGACTACAAAGGAACTGAAAGTATTGATGCGCCGAACAGAGGTGGTGGTGGACATGTTAGCGGTAACGTTTCTTCGGGTAATTAGTTTCAACATGCATTTCGTTGTGTTTTCTTACATACGTGTGTACACATTAATGTGGCGTCGCCATTATCCATATCTATCTGTTAATTGTGAAGGGTTGAGTACGTTGGAGCTGGGCCTTTTGATCCGGTAGTTTGTCCATCACGGGCTGTGGTGCCATCTACTGGGGAGTCTAAAAGGAGTAGGATTGGGGTTGAATGAGAAACAGAATCGCCCTAATTAATTTACAGGGGAGGATTGGAGACCCTGCTGGGCTCAAATTTGTAGTAGCTACGGAAATGGGCCTTTTCTGTCCTCACATTCTTCCATTTTTCTCTCGGCTGTGGCATTTCTGACTCTCTACATCTTCTCCCCCTTCGTACATCAATCAAACTAGCAGTTAATATTAACCGGAAGATGTTAAAACCATTGAAAGATTTCTTCAGTACTTGGAAATTTATAATGTTCGAAGTAATTCGATTTCTTTTGTTACTAATTTGGGGAAATGGTCTGTGTAAAAAAAAAAAAAAAAAATCACAAGTTTCCTTAGCTCCACTTAAATTTGCTGGTTTTAGTGGCTTTTTCTACTAATTACATTTATTTTTACAACCTAACTTCACGTTTTACGTAGAAAGCGGTAGAATTTATTGTGATGCTCCTACTCACGCAAGACCATTATTGCGCCAGTATTACTCAGAGAGTCATATGAAGCTGTCAATACTAAAAATGTATTCAAAATCGTTACAGCCGTTTGAGAAAAGAAAATTGTTTTGATCGCTATGACAATTGTAGTTAGTTTTGGGAGGATTCTGCTCACACCCTTATTTTGACTCTAGGCCATCTGCAGGCTAAGTATACAATTTATGCCACAATTTATGTTTTCTCTCAATCGTGTTGACAGACCACCAATATTGTTTGTGTATTTTCTCAAGTATTTGTTTGCGGACTCAGTAAAGATCCGAAGAGAACTCAAAAAACAAAATTCAGCCGATTTTATAACTTTACCACTTTGTAGAGCTATGAAAAGTAAAAAAGAGTAAGTCAACACGATTGAGAGATCAAACCAAATTAACTCAAACGTGTAACTCAACTCTCAATATTGAAATTAAATTAACAAAATTTTAAGCTAAATCTTTCAAAAATTGGGTACAGTAATCTTAGTAACAGTGCGAAGTATCAATTTTGTCTCCAGAACTCCTCCCTGGAATCTATAGGACAATTACTATAGCAGTACCCTACCCCCCAAATCGCTTTTCCTCACAATTTTCACTTATTAATCCAGTCTAATAGGTACACTGGGCTAACATTTTAACAGACAACACATGTGCATTCAATGCGGGCTAGTCGAATGAGTTGAAAAATAATTAAGAGCGACCTGAACATTTTTAGAATGCGTTCCACTCGCGCCTTCTTGACGTATTTGTGCCGTAGTCTACTATAATTTCAGCGCAGTACACGTAATAAATAAAAGATTGATGCAGAAAGTTCACCTAATGAAATCCAGGGGCATCGAAATAAATTCGGGAGTAATCAGCTCTGTCAGTTTAGTGGCCAACAAGTTTCTGTTTAATTGTACTTTTCGATCTCGAATTAATCTAAGTATTATTTTTATTCATTATACGTCGAGTTTTCATAAATCCCTTAACTGCTTGATGTTCTGAGCATTCTGAGTTGAGCGAAAAACGTTTTTGGGTACCGGAAAATTGTTGAATTGACTTGGGTTTAAGGAGTGTGTAGCACTGGAGGTTTCTTTGCGGTAATTTTTAAAGCTAAGGAAAACTATACCCATTATTTATGATTTTCAGATGGTGCTGGGGTTCCAACTTACTATAATCCTCTCACAATCAACGCTGGAAAATACGCCGATCAGATTGCTAAACGAAAACTGTTATGGAACAACAAGAAAGCGGAAAAAGTTGAATCTTCCGCTACCTCCTCAAGCATATGGCAAGGAGCGAAATTTTCCCAAGATTCCGATGGGAAGATGACTGCCAAGTTTCAACGGTTGATGGGAATGAAAGAAGGCGACTCGAGCGGAGCTACGGTTTCGACCAAAGGGCAAGACCTCATTAAAAAACAAGAAGAGTTGTTTTCTACTATGGAAATGCAATACGAGGTTGCGAGGGCCACGACTCACACGCAAAGGGGGGTTGGGCTTGGGTTTGGCCCACGTCATATTCCTTGAATGTCGCGATAATGCTGTGGCTTTGTGATTGTGCATATTATTTTCAAACGTCATCCCTATGTATATATTAACTATGAACTTTGGGGCATCACTAGTTCGCCGTTTCCTCCAGCAGATGTTCTTTTTTTTTAATTAATGGCTGCACAGAGTGATATATTTGTTTCCATAATATAGTTAATACTGTTATCCAGTCATAAAATTCCATGAAATTCGGTTCTTGATTTCTAACTCTTTAAGACCTTTGACATTGTGTATATTTTTCCCCCACGAATCATTCTGGAAATTCAATTAGTTTGCTAAGTCTGTAACGTGCAGTATGTGCTTTTTAAGTCAGAAGATAACTCAACATATATAGTCATTTCTCAATAAAGATTGGCGAATTAAGCTGTTTAAGCATTTATACCGTATACCTGGGGTACCTTGATTTTGCGCTTGTGCAGTGGTTGTCGTTTCAGACACGTTTTCAATACGAAGTATAGGAACATATGCAAAGTTCATAAGAAAAGTGCGAAACCATCAGAGATTGGTGCTTTGACACCTTAGGGGTTTCTAAGTTGTTTGAAGAATGCTCGTCTCACGTGAGCAAGGCTTACAAGAAAAACCCTGAAAATTATTACACAACGGTTTATTATTCCCATGAACAGCTTGACCTAGTATTACTGCTCCGAGACCCATCCCATTCAATTCAGCATCGAAAAATACTAGTAAACCATATGAAACATGACCTGACTACAATGGAACTACGAAAACTAAATATTCCCCAGGTGCGTTGTGAGTCGAGCGGGCGGGTGGTTTTGATGAGACGGGAGGGAGGGAGTACAAACGACGAAACTTTTACTTCTGCTATAGTTCCCGCGAATTCTTACAATTAGTCGACTGGCTCACTATAATTACAGTAATTTCTCTATACGCAGTTGTACACGTCTGATACTCATTCTATTCGACCCAAGATGTATAAATACCTTGAAAACTATACGAAATGCGGCGTATTCGCGATTATACTGCGTTTTGTTAATTTTTTAACCATTTTTTGTTCATAACAACCATAAGCTTCGTCCGAACGGATTGCTGAGATGGCAGGCACAACTATATACCAAATGGGATTTTTGTGCGAAAGAACGAATTTTTTAGACCACGTTAAAGGCACAAAACTGCCCGGGCGGTGGACGGGCGTTCCAGATTTGGAATCCCCATGTCTTGAAATGTAAAGTATCAAATTTCGAGGGGGAATTGTACAAAATTTTTCCTGACCGAAAACAGGGTTATTATTCAGAATGAATAATAAACCAAAACCACCAAATTAGGTGTTTGTCGAAACTGCTAAAATATCGTGCTGCTCTCGTCATTTTTCCTACTCATGAAACTTTTCCCCTTGTTCGCTTTTATCAGCTAACGCTGCAAGTTATTACACAATGGTTTATTATTCTCTTGCACAGCTTGACCTAGTCTCACGCCTCAGGAATCCCATCCGATTCAGCAGAGAAAACTACTAGTACATGACACGAAAAATAACCTGACTGCCGGACGACGAAAAGTACATATTCCAGGCGCCTGTTGGCTATTGACATGACGTGATGAGTCAAGGTAGTGGCTGGAGTGAGACGGGAGGCAGTACAAATGGTGAAAAGGATTACTTTCGCTGTAGAGTCCCCGCGAGTTCTTTTAATTAGTGAACTTTGGCTCACTATAATTACTGTGGTTTCACGGTTTTCAGTCTAGCCACAGTTCCATTCCACCCAGCATCGAAAAATGCCAAGAAAACTGATAACACAGCGTAATTGCTACACAACAGCCAAAATCTCTCGTTTTGGTTATAATTTAAAACATTTTTTGCTCATAACAACCATGGATTTCGAACTATTTGTTAGCCGAGTGAGAAGGCACAGGTAACTGAATTTTTGTGCGAAAGAACGGGTTTAGTAGACCACGTTATATCAAAATATGGCCTGGACGGCGGATGGACATTCCAGGGTTAAAATCCCCTTGCCATGATACGTTAAGTATCAAATTTCGAAAGGGTGTTGTACAAAAAATGTTCCCGGTCGAAATCATAGGGGAATGAGTTTATAAACCGAAAGGTACTTAGATAACTCAAGTAATTTACTTCGCCGATTACAACATTCCTAATCCTTCAGGTTCCGCCAGTACAAAGTAGCGAGGATTCGAAAATACTGGTGCGTTCTATGGTTTTAGCGGATGAGAATCCCTTGCAAACCAAAAATGTGATTTTAGAACATAGTCACAACTCATCTTCTGTATTTTTTACTCAAATTAGCAAGCATGTTGGTGAGACAGTGAATATATTTCTGTTTAGTGATGGTATCATTAACTTTAAATGAAACCATCGCTACTTGTTCTTCGAAGTTTAAAAATAGCACAAAACTGTCGCCTCCCCGATTTCAAGGCTCACGTTTCATGATCGTGAGAAAGAAAAAACTGCATACGACGATTCGAACATGAAAAATTGTCAAGTAGCTCTAACTAGACATTCGAAAAACAAGGCGCATCACCTGTTCACAAGTGCGCACTTCACAATTATCTCCGTTCGCCCGGTCGAGATTATTCTTCCAGTCAATCAGGCCTCTGAATCGAATTTTCTGCGAATTTTTTTTTAGAGTTCCAAACAACGAATGCTACACATTGAGTATATTGCCGTCTAGTATTAGTAATGACCGCTGATTAAACTAGGAGTCCCTTCCGAGTGCATCGTAAAACTCTCGTGGAATTAGACACTTCAGTTTTGAATATGATCTTCGCAAAACTCAATTTTTCAGTCTATGTTTTGGCAATAATATGGATGCAAATGGTCGCGTGTGATTCAGGAGGTAAGTACGGTTTATACTTTCATTACGTTGTATTCCTTAATTAGTGCATTTGGAAATGAATGGGGTACGGTTAAAGTTCAGATTTTCACGGTTAAAACAATTAAATCTGCATAATACACGCATCCCTTCGGTCAGCAAAATGTTTTTACAATCCTTCAATATTTGACACTTAACGTTTCAAGGCATAGTGATTCCAACTGTGCAAAGTCCGTCCGATGTCCAGGCCATGTTAGCTTTAACGTGGTCTAAACCATCCGTTTTTTCGCACTAAAATTCAGTATGGGTTTGTGCCTGCATACCTACTATCCAATAGTTCAAAACCTATGGTTGTTACGGGCAACAAATAGTTTAAATTATTAAACCAAAAAGAGAGATTTGGGCAGTTTCATCGCATTCGTTGTGTTTGGCGTCGCTTCCTAACCTAAAGCGCTTCCTTCCTAAAAAACCTATTTTTGCTTCATGGGCCTATATCTCCGCTCACCGTATTTTCATGGAGATATGCATAGAGAAGAAAAGTTAGGTATTGATCAGTAGAAGATAGTTAGAAAGTTTTATCAAAATCGTTAGAGCCGTTTTCGAGAAAAATGCGAAAAACCCTAGTTTTTGGTAAATTTTTGTCTCCCCCCCCCCATTCCCATCGGCCGAAATCGTCCATAACCTCATTTTGATGTCTACACAAAATAACGAACAAAACAAAAAAAAGAAACATAACAATCAGATCAGCCGTTCTCCCGCAAATCGAACTACAGACACACACACACGGACCACGCGCTGAAATTAGGTTTTTTAGACTCAGTAGGGTCTGAAACGTAAAGATCTGAAGAAAACCCAAATTTTTTTTGGGCCGATTACTATACTTTCCTTCCCTTCGGGTTGAGGAAAGTAAAAATGCATAAACTTTTACGTTCCAGGTCTAATAATCTTGAACAGGTTGTTAGAAAAATATTTGTAGAGAAAAAAACGTATTTGTATTTTCACGTAAGAGACTCGAGTTCGGCATTTACAATGATGGAATACTTAGAACTTTGGAAAATCGTTATTTTTCCTGTAAAATACTAGTTAACGATGCAAAACATGACACGATGAAAACGGAACAACGACGCTGATATTTTTAAGAGACGCTAGGTATTTGGCATGACATGACAATTGACTGCCTCAAGTTTCAAACTTTGAAGAAGATCTTAAATACATTTGAAAGATTTATATAATAGGAAGTAAATGGCAGTGGTACATGTATATTTATGTAAGTTCAATAGTAGTAGGAGTAGTAGCTCTTGGTTACTCTTCTCGGTTAATGGCACCATTAGAGTAGAGCATGCACCCTGCTAAAGTTGATTTCGAAAAGGTAAACATTTCATAAAATGTTGTGCATGGTCAGTCTATTGTTGTCTAGTCTAGAAATTAAAGAAAAAATGATAAGGATTCAATTGAAACAACGCCTGAATTTTATTGTTTTTGAATGGGTTTGATGTGTTTTCCTCACTAGCGAGAAAGAAAGTTTAGGAGGAGAGTTGAAAGATCCTCAGCTTGATGCTATCAAAGCGGTCAATTCCTTTTGGCACATAGAATGGATTCAGGTTTGGTAAACACTTTTTTTATGAGTTTTTTTTTTTAGGCTGGCTCACTAACTCATTGAACGAGCTAAGTGACATCTTGAAAAATGGAAACCCTTCTGCTGGTATACCTAAGTTGGATCCTTTTCATCTACAAACCGATCTCTACACAAACTCTACTATGTTCAGGTTTGCAACCGTACGCAATTTTACTGAATGTTCCGCACAATCCACACATTTAAATTGTCAACCCCCAATTGAATTTGTTTCAGAGGAAACATCACTTTTGACGGGGAATTGTCTGGGTTTTCAAACTACTACGTAAAAAACGCTACGCTGGATCCAGATCTGAATTTGTTGCTTAAACTGATATTCATTTCTACGACTTTAGAAGGGAAATATTTCTTGGAAGGCGACGCTTACAAGGGAATTATACCGCTGTCTGGAGGTGGTCCACTGAAGTAGGTTCGATGTATCATTATGTACTTCATTTGATTCAACGGAGAACTAAGCTGTTCAGTTCACAAGAAATAACACGAGTTGTAGATGTGGCTCATCATGACTTTATTCTGACTGGTAGGCCAAATGAGAACAAATGTGTTTGTCAATTTGGCTCTTTAAATTGTTATCATATTCCGCATGTGGGCATATTTTATATTACCGCCCTTGTGATGCCGAGAGTGCTGCCAATTTTAAACTTAACGTGGAATAAAGTAAACTATCTTTTCTGCCAGCACTGCCTTGTTTTAGTTTTGTTCATTACATACGATTTATGTGTTTATATCAATACCAATTTTATTTTAATCATTCTTGAAATGTTGGTTTGCTGCATTTTGTGGCCCTCTTCAAATTACCCAGTAGTAACTAGTAGTTTCAGTGACTGTCATCTTCAATCATCTGACAGAAGGACTTCTCGTGCCATTATTATTGTTATTATTATTCCTACCAGATCTATCCCCCACGCACTGCACTGTTTTGCACATCCTATACAGTGGCAGTATATATCCCCATATATCTCACTGATATAGTGCCTATGTTGTAACATCTCCAAAATGCACTACTGGCACTCATACCTGTTCTGGTTCTACCAAGGGACCTAAACACGCACTGTCCCTCTGGGGAGCAGCCAACCTCAATGCTCGTGGAATAGAGGTCGCAGAATTAGTAAAAGCTTTGATCCTAGTCCAGGTGGGAGTTCCAACACTACCGACTTTCACAAACCCTGAGGGGTCATCCAATGTTGATGCCGGGTTTTCCACAACCCCAGCATTGCAAATCACAAGTTGGAGACAAGAGGGCTTTGATGGAGTTGACCACTGCCTCTTGGCGTGGACATTTCAGGGATCTAGACGCCCTGAGAGCCCCAGATTCATTCTACACCACTCACATATAGGTGGCACTCATTCTCATCAGATACATATGTTTATACACTTAGCAGCTGCCTGTGATGATAGCCACAACCTATTTCAAATATAGTCCAAGCAGAATTAGCCCTTATCTTATTATTCGGCTATAAAATAAAACATTAAGAGCGCCTTAGTTGTATTCTATGGAAACGTCTGTGGAATACTACCCTCATGATGTCTCCTCCTGACATACTTCCTCACTGCCCTTTTGTCAAATGATGTAGAAGGTATTGAGGCAGTGGCGCATGTAGTTATGCAAGAAGCCATCTCATTCCTAGTACTCCCTTTATTTCTGGGAACCCAGTAAATATTGTTTAGCTACCAAAATAGTTAAACAGCTTTCCAGAGACCATCATTAATTTTGATGCTAGCCCATTGCAGGACTATCAGTCATTATGTTGATAATTTTATTGTTACGAATACAACCAGGTCCCAGATAGTGTGGATCGCAAGAGTGAAGAGCTGATTCAACTGACATAGGTGCATAACCTAGTCGAGAGAATGGCAATGAAGGAATATGAATTTGTGGATGCACTAACCAGGATTAGACATATGCAAGTCAGAGACAATTAAGGCAACTAGGATCAACCTAAAACAGTAGACGTTGAAGAGACAACAGGCATTATTTATCACAAGAGATGAGGATGAAGCAATAAAAATACAGAAGGAGATCCTCTATAAGCACAAGCACACATAGGCACATTACAGTGCCTCCACTATTTCTCTTACATTGAAGAAAAGGGTCACAAGGTTTCAGGCCAATTATGTTATTCTTTGATCACAACGACTACAGCAATTAAAGCGTACATTTCTGGGAGAAAACCCGGCGCAGTTGGCTCCATAGCGTACTACTGCAGATACTCCAGAGTCAGTGCTTCTGCTTCTTGCTCTTAGTGCACTCATCTTCCTTTAACTTCTAGCTCTTGCAGTTTGCATCTTGGATCAGAGATTCCCATTCCATTCAATATTGACTTCTCGCTCTTTTATAAATGGTTGCTTGCTTATTGTTTCCTTCAGTCACTCGTACTCTGATATCCCCAATAATTATAATAAACAATAATTTAAAATGCTGCTGCATCCCAACTATCAGGGAACTTTCTCACGAGTAGCAGCTTATTTCTTCAGTTTCCTCAAGTTTGCACATGAGCTCCTCAACCTATATTTTATTTTTTCTGATCTTTCACAGCATTTACTTTTCCTTTATTGAAGTGGATTTCAAAGGAACCATCGTTGGGAAAAATCAAATGCTGCAACTTTCCGACTTCGATTTCCAAATTAATCAAATAAATGCTGTACTAGTAAGTTCTTTTTGCTTCAAAATAAGATATTACGGAAAAAATTGGTTAATTAGAGTTAAAGGTTGACGATTTTATTTAAAATATGATTATATATTTCTGAAAATCTTAGATCTTGTATATGTATGCTGTTGTTGAGTGTGCAATAAATTATTTATTAACAAATTCCTTTCAAGGTCAACGTTGGAGGACTGTTGGAGAAATACGGGCTTGGGGATGTTCTGAAATCGTCTCTTCGAAGTTTCTTGAACACCGGCATAAAGTTATTTAAACCGAAATTAGAAGACGTTATTACACAAGTCGTTCGGACGGATGGAAATCAAGCTCTAAGACAAGTTAACATTGGTTGGATACTGCGACAATTGAAAGGAAAACTTGTATTAAAACAAGGTCACTTTACGTCTGTATAACCTTATTCGCCTTTATCTCAATATATGTTTCTATTTAACATGTGTGGTTATTGAAATAGTATCCTTCATACGATACTGGTAGCATTAAAGTAACTTATGACGTACACAGTTCTCAACTCGTAAACGTTCTGTTGGGCCAAATGCATTCTGAATAGCTCAGAATGGAGAATGATGAGCGCTCCTCTAAACTTGCAGCCTAAAGATATTTAAAAGTGTATCACATTATTACACAATGGATTATTACTTTCTTGCATAACATAGCTGAATCCAGCTTGACGCAGTTTCACACCTCTGAGACCAATCCCATCAAAAATTCAACATTGAAAAATACTAGTAAAGGATACAAAACATGACGTAACTACAACGTAAATTGACATTTCCTAGACGAAGCTACACAGTTGACGTGGCATGAAGAGTCGAACTGATGCGTGGTTGGAGAGAGACAGGTGGCAACGAGGCAGGGTACCCAGTGAGTTCCTTCAAGTAGCAGAATTCGTGTCACTATATTAAGGACTTAATTGTTTTCCGTCTATACGCATTCCTACATCTCTGAGACATGCCCTACTCGACTTAGCATCGAAAAAGACCTAGGAAACGATACTGAGAATGAATAATAAACCAAAACGCTTTTTATGAACGTAAATTTTGCACATACGCATACATTGACATAGAACAGTGTTGATGAAACCTCAATTCCACCTCCCTGATGATTCGAATTCCATGGTCGAACACTACCTAATAGATCGAACTTATGTGGAAACAAGCCAGAATGAACATTCCAACAAAAGTAAAATGGAGGCTTCATTTCCACAAGGGAGCGTATGGATTATGGCATACCACTACCTGATGACTGTGCCATTTCTGGGATGTACGTGGTGTGATTGGATTGGCACCGCGAAGACGTCAGGAACTCCTCCATGCGAACAGTCAAGGATGCACTTAATGAAGAATGAAAATAATTCACTTGAATCTTGTGTTGAGACATAACGTACAACTTGACATGTGCCTCCTTTACTTCATGACCAACAACCCATACTGAAAGCTAATCGAAATCTCTTGGATTGAACCTCCAAGCACTTGCTCCAAACCGTTACTTATGCCCTTCGTAAAGTCAAGTTTTAATTGGCACGGACGAAGCCGTGTTCTTGTTTGTAGCCACTGTTGGACAGCTGAAATGTATCTGTGCAAAATAAAATTGCTATATATAAAACACCCATCGCACCATCACGGACGTATGCTGTAAATAAGGGGCATTTGATCTCCCTCACAATTACAGAGTAAAACAACTGCTAAATGGCGTTTTACAGTGGAAAATCGTTCACATTCCTGAGTTCGTGTGAATCGAAAACATTTCAAGTTTGGTCTGGGTGCTCTGACTAATTTTGGCTCAGTTCCGTTCATAACCGCTAAAACCCTGCAAATTATTACACAATGGTTTATTATTCTCATGAACAGCTTGACCTAGTATTAGTGCTCCCCCATCCGATTCGATTCAGCATCTAATACTAGTAAACCATACGAAACATGTCCTGGCTACAATGGAACTATGGAAACAAAACGTCTGATGATTTTGCCCCGTCGGGCGCTTCGAGCGAACCCGTTGCGAGGCAAAAGGGGAGTTGAGCTGCCCGCCCTGCAGCGTTGCCGCCGTTTTTTATTGAGACGGGCGGGAGGGAGGGAGTTCAAACGACGAAATGTTGAGTTCCGCTGTAGTTCCCGCGTTGTACTGCATTTCGTTAATTTTTTTAACCGTTTTTTGCCCATTACAACCACGGGCTTCGTCCGATCAGATTGCCGAGATGGCGGGCACAACTAGATACCAATTTTCGGATTTTTGTGCGAAAGAACGAATTTTTTAGACAACGTTAAAGGCACAAAACGGCCCAGACGGCGGACGGACATTGCAAATTTGGAATCTCCAAGTCTTGAAACGTAAAGTATCAAATTTTGAGGGGGGGTTGTAAAAAATTTTTCGTGACCGAAAACATAGGGTTATTATTCAGAATGAATAATAAACCAAAAGCATGTCAAATTTCCGTGACCGTCATGATCTCTGCTAAATCCCTAAGTAGCACCGTCCCTTATTTGGAACTACGATCGTCTTATTTCCCTCGAGAACTCCTGTTACTTCGGTGAGTAGTAGTTCATTTCGTTCATACCTCATGTCTCGTTCATATCATCGCCTTTTACATGGGACAGCTCGGAGCGGGAAGTCGAGCCTTACCTGCGCTGGACTGACTAGCGTTCTGACTGGCAGAATCATTGCTTGTTTTACATATCGTAAACCTGCCATTCTGCACCCTGGTCACTGCAAGAAAGAACCTGCTATTTATTGTCTAACGTTTATAAAATCGTATGACATTAAAATCCTACTGGTCTTCTGGTTCTTAACTCGGCTGATTTCATTTGATTTATCGTCTCAGATTGGATCGGATAATAATCGAAGTAGTTAAAAGACAATAATTAGTGGGAATAATGACTTATGACTCAATAATTTACCATTCTCTCGTCACGTTTGGCAAATACTTCACATTCTTTGATATTTCTAGTCACGTTGGATTGCGGATTTTCTGCAGGGAGGAGGGCGAGGTGAAAAAGGCCGGGTCGAGCAGTTGATTTAGTTCGTGAACTAGAATGATTAAAGTAAATGATCGAGTACTCAATGAGGTAGTTCAATTAAGGGAATGAACGGCTCGTTTTCCGTTCATTGAAGTCACAGAACTCTTGTTCTGTTTGTAGTCAACTTCCCAAGCGTTGAGAGAAGTAGCAGAAAGGTCGGTGAACGAATAAAAACGAATATTCTTTGCCTGGCAAAGAGATTCTAGGTAAGGATGTAATATGTATGATAAATATCATAACAGGGAATACTGAGCCGTGCGGAGTACCAACTTCGTGTAACATTTCCACCTGTAAATGTCACTTGACATCAATCACAGTCACGGAAGGAAACAAAACACATTGCTAAGAAACTCAATCAACTCAACCTTAAAATGGGTACTAGTTACAAAGATTATGTGGAGAATGAGAGAGCGAACAAACTGGCCTAAGCAGGATCCATGAACACTTCTATGGGCCAAAGCTGTTTTCGCCTATGACTCTGCAACAATAGAAAATAAGAATAAATAGGAAAATATGGCCCGGTGTTAGATAGGAAATTAACAACCGATGATAGATGTTAATTTGCCAAAGCTACAGGCAGAAATAGGTATAACACGCAAAGAGCTTAAGCAAAGTACGGTTGAAGAGAATTGCATGTGTGCTATGGGCAGGGAAAGATGCTACCCGCATGATGAAGTGGAAACAGTGGACCATGGAGGGTTCATTATGGTTAGGCAGTGGAATCCACAAATTAGGTGAGCGAGTGCTGAGGGGAACAGACTGGAAAAAGTTTCACTAATTTGTAGAGGCCACTGTTAAATTCTGTCACCGCTCCTAATGTAGCCTAGCCTCTCTGGGTGAATGGGAAAATAGCATCAGCTGCTATGTTCTCTTCTTTCTATTTCAATTGAAACAAATTTCAGCGTTAATTAATTCAAAATGTGTTAGGAAAATCTCATTTTGTTTATTGGATTTGCGTGGCGAGAGATTCAACTTGTCGGTGGCAACACTGTCAGCCGTAATTCGATTTTCAGTGTAGCTATGTTGTCAGTATTGCTGATATAATTTCGGTACGTCAGTCAGTTCGCCTTTTTCTTTGCCATATAAGATATTTTTGTAAACAAATAGCTTCGAGTTAGTGTTCAGTTTTCGCGTTGTTTGTATCTCTGCCCGCGCTACTGTTTTACGGTGTGGCGTTGATTTCTTGCAGCGGTGTTTCGCGCTCTCGTTTGGTGCCTTTCGTATCTTCGTTCAAGACTTGTACATGACAAATATTCATCGCCACGCAAGTTAAAAGGACTTATTAAGCGGTAAGTTGCTCCGTTACCTCTTAAACAAATTAGCACGGCCGAGGTAAAGAGAAATGGTGTATAGAACAGTAGTTATTTAGACCGAAGTTATCACGGTTCTGCCGTTCGGCTGCCAAATATTTGCTGCAATCTTACGCTAGATTTTCCCGCATAATTTTTATCATTCACCGCTGCGTTATCGATTTTTCTCTGAAGTATAAATTGAAATCCCTATATTAAGGTGGGGGTTTCTTAATTCTGTGTTTGTCGTGTAATAACGTTTTACTCGCCTAACGAATTTTGTTACCTTCAGATTTTGCGGATTGTGTAACTTAGTAAATGAGTTTTTCACGCCGTCCAATTTCAGTTACGACATTTTATCGACTACTGGATGTTTATTTAAAATTTGTAGGTTTTGTAGTTTTTAGTAAGTAGGAAGTAGTTGTGGTAGTGCTTAGACGACGAATAGGGGGGTGGGGGGTGGCTGAAACGGTTCCTTTGTAAGACTTCAGCTCATTGATTAGTTTCAAAGACCTCTGTGTGTGATTTATAATGTCAATTGATTGTTAGGTGGACTACCCGCATGAAGCTATCGAACATCAATGGGTCCCGCATGTTTTTGTCGCAGAGAAATGAGTTTAGCGCCTTGAGAGTAGAAGCTCCAGATTAACTACAGCGCCTGGAGATCGAATTAATGAAATAGTTCGATGTTCGTGACGTACAGGTCATTTTATTCGACCGTATGAGGCGTAAATAAAGTATTTAGATTTATGAGTTAACTGGTAGCAAAAACAAGCAGGAAGGGTGCATTCGAAGACTTTTTTTTCCCAGTTAGGCTTCAAGCTTTTGATGTAGTTTTTTGAAGTGTGCGACATTAAATGGTGCAAAGAAGTGTCAAGTGTGTCACTTATTGTACCGAGCTTTCTGGAACACGCTCAAGAACTGAAATCGAAAACAATACACTGTGTACTAGCGTTGCATCGGAATCACAGCGTGATTGGCCGATTCGAAACATCTTAGCATCCTTTGCACCATTTATACTCGCACCTACAAGGAACTACTAAGAAGCTCGAACCCTAACTGAAAACAATTTTCCTCCTAATGTACCCTTCCTACTGTTTTAACTACGAATCAACTTTTAAATCTAAATACTTTATTTACACCTCGTACGGTCGAATAAAATGACCTGCAAGTCACGAGCATAACTATTTCATTAATTCGATCTCCGGGCGCTGCAGGTAACAGAGCTTATACTTAGAAGGCGCTAAACTCTTTGCAACAGAAGCATCGGTGTTCGATAGACTGCCCGCCAGAGGTTTGGCTGATTGCGAGCAATTGGGTGATGGCGCGTTACATTATCCTCATGTGCAACACCATTAACTTAAGCGTGATTGGCTACTGTCACGTTGTCTGGGGTTGCGAATTCTCAGTCAATTACTGTGAGAACTGGCCCAATACCAGCGCTCCTGTGGATCACCAAGGCTTCCAACACACCACTCCAAGTTATCACTGTCCAGTTACCCGTTGACTTCCCCATTGAGTGCATGGGGGACGAGTAGTGAGTGAAAAGGTAGCTTCCTCCTCTGTGGGGCGAACTCTGTGATGACCCCGCCACTGAACGGAAGTAGCTAGTGATCTCTGAATTCTTGTCCAGATTTTGTGCTATACCAGAAGAAGAACTCCCCGGTAATGCGTCATATCTTTGTGTGGTGACATATGGGCAACAACTTTTTACCGGAATACCTCCAAAGGTCTGGGTACAGTGGATGCTGAGCTAGTGCATGTGCTCTTGCATGCTTGCAAAACCGCAACCCCTTGAAATTCGGCTGATATAACCTTCTCGTGAGTGTTAAGGAACCTACCTGCTTAACGTTCCAGAATATATTCGGTTGGCCCTTTATCGAATAACCACTTTATAGGTAACTGATGGGAGCTTCAACGGAAACGTAAGTTAAAGATGCGATAGTGGTTTAAATTCCGGAAATTCTTGGGTTGTTCTTACTTGTTTTATGACCGCCATGGTACAAGTAATACATTGGATTGCCAACCCATTTCTTTTGAAAACGCTAGCGCCGTTTGAGTGGGATTTATAAGGAACTCATTTCACTGAAATCATTGAAATATAATTACTAATCAGGATGAGTAAAACGTTGGTGTTTCAAGATTTCGTATTGAAAAAAAATAAATCGTCGAGGTGTTATTCCCAACGTACCTACCATTACCTTTCTCTTTCTGAAATTTCAAAATATAACAAACGAAATGGCGCATTTTCCCAATGAAATTTTAAGAGTGCGAAAAATGGAGTTCCATTTTGCGAGGATATTACAATGTCGTCAAATATTAAATTTATTATCGTTAGCATGTCTCGCCAATTCCAAGCGTCACGTCTTTTTTCCCTCCAGAAGCGGAACCGTCAAAGAACTCACAAGTAGACTCTTGAATAGAGATCTCCAAACTATAAATGGAGATTTCTCCGAAATTGGGAGAGGTGCGCCTCTTCCAGCGCATTCCGTCATTTCTGACAGGACAATGGAGGCGTCGACTTGACGTGATCGGGCGGAGCGTTTCTTCATAGGTGACTTCAGAGAGGAATGGAGATGTGACCTTAAAATGTTGGAAAATAAATAGGCTGCCTCGTAAAAAAAATGGGTGAAAAATGTTCGACGAACTTAAATAAACGTCAACACATTTCAATTTGAAATTCAATTTTTTGTTAGTTTGTCTCAATAGTTCGACTCGTATTAGCGTCGCAGTTATACATTTTGTATGAAGCGATGACTTCATCCTTCTTCTTTGTTGCTGGGGAGTCAATGTACTGTAAAAAAATGTGGAAGCTGTTAGGAATACGCGAGGCAGCAAACAGCCGTATTTAAAACTCCGAGGGACTCGAAAACAGAATTTTTCATTATTGTATATTCTTTGTGAGGTGATATTTTGTTAGCTAGTTAGAGGACGTTTTAAGTAAATAAAACAAAGTAACTCCGTGTCAAGTCTTCTACATAATTGCATCAAAGTAGGCTTTGGTCAACCTATGGAAATGTTTCGTGAATGTTTGTTGTATGCGTGGGATAAATAACGTTTACTTACTTGTTATTTGTTATAGTGCACCATAAGTAAACCCCATAGTTTAATTGTGGCTCCATTTAGCAGCTGCATTGTGCAGTCAGCTCTGCCACTCAATGGTTTAAGCGTGTTTCTTGAAAATCGTTGTACCTGTGGTCCAGCTCCAACCTTCTGTTCTGCTTCCTGTTTGGGAAAGCCCAGAATTACTTTCCCCCTCGAAGCCTTTTATCTTCTTTTGCGCGAAATGATTCCTCATCCCTTTCAAACTTGTAATCGTGTTACGCTCCCCAAAATCATCCTCCAGAAAATCACGCTCCCCTTGAATTTATCCTCTCTTTCTCGTATTAATGGTCGTGCTACTTTGACATTTTGGTTTTCAAACTAATACTCGTGTAGCTCATCTCGTTTAGTTCTTTCTTTTTTAATGCGATTGAAAAAAAAAAACCAAACCGACGCTTATGGGATGCTAAATTGAAGGAAATCAGTTCAAAATAAGTTAGTTATCGGTGCTGATCAAAACACGATCCTTCTAAAACAAATCACATTGGCAGTATCCTAAATCACCCGTGCACTGATTACTCAATAATGGTCGTGACAGAGCTAGAACATTACAATAAATTCCGACCTTAAGTCAAGAAACTGTGTGCACCGGGGGAAGGGAAGTTGTGTGATATTTTTTCCTTATAAATCTGCACAGATGTAAGCTCTAAGAACAATCATGGTGAAAGTCCAATAAACTACTTATCCAGTAAGAGTTAAATAGCGATCAGCAACAACCCCAGAATGTTTCCCCGAATAACATTTCTCACGAAGCTCTTACTCGATAATTCCAAAACAGTAAATACGAACCTTCTCACAAACCCGTGTTGACAGTCTCATGAATCACGTATTCACTGATTGATTGCTGAATAATGGTAGTGGTGCAATTAGGAGCGTACCAATAAATTTTGGAACTTTGATCGGTAAACTAAATAAAAAAAACAGATTTGGTCCGAAATCCACGAGTAGGAAAGTTGGTCCACGAAATATTGTGACACTCTCGGATTTCCAATGTTGTTTTTTTAGATACGTACATATGAGTGTAATTTAGCTGTATACATCATTAGTACACTGTACGTTATATGGCACATAACTAGTTCTCCCACATTCCTAGGACAAATGAAAGTGTCTTTTACTACATGAGAATGCCCCAACATTTTTCAGAAATTCGTTAAATCGAAAATACATGTTGAGGATCTTCTTCGGCGTATTTTTAAAAACTTTTAAATCGAATGTAATCCACTGGTTCTCGTTGGTTTGAAGAGTTCTGGAGATATCGCTTTTTACGCGCGTTTTGGTATATTAAATGTGATTAAGAGGTATCTGAGCTCTCCACGTTGAATTCAACCGTGTCCTGCTCAGGAAATTATTGATCTCCCATTATGATGTGATGCACATTCCCTATCCCGCTATGTATCGCTAAGTATCCCGAACGTATTGTTATTTACTTTTTCTGTTTCGTAAATTGACTTTATTAGTTTGTTATTTAGTCATATAATTAATTTAATATATTAACCGCTCGCTTTCGTTCTCGTGTTTAGAACTCGTAAATTTTCGTTCTCGCCCCACGAATGAAGATGAGTGATGCTGAAAGTAAAAATGTTACTAGAACGCCCGTCATCCAGAAATTCCGAAATTCTGTTTCACTTAATAACGCAAAAAAAGCAAAGTTTTTTTTGTCTGGTTCAATTGTAAGAAAACGATGCTGAATACCTCCCCCCCCCACCCGTATAGTAGCCGAGATACCGTAAAGTGGAGTTTGGTGCTTGCGTTTTCTGTGTACGGTTTGCTCTCGAATGAGCTATGCAAATGCAATAGCTTCGTTCCTTTGACAATTCGGAAGCAGTTCTTAGGATTTATCCGTAATGTGGGAACGGTAGAACGGTAAGCGGTCATTTGTAGAGCATTGAAGTATGAATTCCTGAACAAAATTATGTAACTTGCGTTCTACACCGAGAAAAATTAACTGAAATGTTAATGACGGTTAGTATATTAGCACCTGGCGACTAAACTCTCCGTTGGCCGTGATACACGAAGAACGGAGCTAATGTGAAACCATTCTTCCGCAACGTCGCTCTGATAGCGGATTTTCTTAAGAAAAGTTAGTTATATGACGACGAAAGGAAAAGTGTAATGGTTGCACTGAGTAATTATCCTCGGAGAGATCGAATTCTTTCGAGTACAACAATTGCGAAGAAAAATTGCGGACGTTATATCCGCATTCATAATAAATGCGAGGTGTAGTTAGCCAATTTCGACCACTGGACCGTGGACGCTGGTTTTTACAGGTAACTGGCTTTTAGAGTGTTTGTGCCAAGGCTATTCGCTGCACTGTAATTTGGTTTACACGCGGTTCAAATGGTATACAATGCAACGTACCGTCTGGGCGGCGGGCGGACATTGCAGGATTTGTAATCCTGACCGAAAACATTGGGTTATTAATCAGAATGAATAATAAACCAAAAGGAACCAGCTCAATTGATTCAGTCGTTCTTTCGATGGAGATGGAATCGTATTTCAGGTGAGTTGTAATACGCCGGAAACACTTGGTTTTGCAAACCCTTGAACACAGCTCATTAAACATCCTGCCCATCAATATCATATGAAACCAGGTTCTGATTCTCTAGTACCCCACGGCTAACGAACCGACGTCATTTCCTCGTTGCTCCCTGAATTGGAAGAAAGTCGGCGCGTTGAAAAAAACTAACGGTTTTCCTCTAAACTGGGCTCCTTTAGTTCTACCTGTTTGCCTCCTTTTGGAAGAGCATAAAGCGAAGAATATTCCGTATAGGGGACACCGCATGAATGCCACGCAGCTTCGCAAGGCCGAACATCCGCGGCTTTGTCGTTAATTCATTCGGCTGTGAGAAAGGAATGTCTTCCATTCACCGCCTCTAACGAAACAGAACTGTTCAAACAAAATGAACCTTGTTTTTCTTCAAATGAATCCTCTTCAAACGAAAACCGGGAGTCGCGTTGTTTGAAAACGGGATTTAATGGTATTATATTCCAATCGAGCGATTTGGGGTTTACGATACCTGACTTATACAGACGTGCGACGCGTCATTATTCTCTTCCAACGATCCAAGTGCACAACCCTTAGCACAAGCACATCGCACTGTTTTCCTAATCTCAAGATGAGATCTCAATCCCTATCCACAGTACTATCAGCTAGAACCTTTTTGAACCCTAATTCTTTGTGCTAACACACAGTAGAGGAGTTTAGTTACGTGCAAAGAAGCACTCGTCAAAAAAGAGTCCAGCAAAATGGAATGTATTATATTCAGAGCAGAAATGAACTTGCTAGATCTAGTGGGTAGAACTGAATGCGTTAGAACAGGTTGAGAGCCATTGTCCTGGGTGCTACATCGAAGGGGCATAAGTCCAGAGTGAATGTGGAAGCAGAAGAGCTTGGGGAGGATAGATGTAAGTGGTTGGGGGAATACTGTTTGGAACTCGCATGTACCAGTGAGTGAATGAAGTCTACACGAAATTTGAATCGAATTCAAGAGAAACTTGAGTCGAGTATTAAAGGCTAACTCACAACCATCGCGTAAGTTGTTATGGCATCGATTTTGTAGTCTTTCGACTTCTCCAACTCCACAGCAGCAGAAGGAAACGGTTGATGAGTTTAACTTCATAGGGATGCTGAATTCATTCTTACTATGGAATTAACGAGTGGACTGGTGCACTCCATTTTAAGGTCTAAGCCCACGTATGAACATGTTGAGCTACTCTAGAAGTATTTTACATAATTCGTGTTCTCCTTTTGTAATTCGACAGTACTGAGACAGTTAACACGCCAGATAAGATGGTTATTCTCGTTTAGTAGAACGCTAAGTCCATAATAGAGAACAGCATTCTTGAGCTGCAGTGCTGGACGAAGGTGTACGCCATATGAATTCCTCCAGTGATACTTAGCCAGGAGGCAAAGGACAACCTTTGCCTCTCTCTACTGCAGAGGACCTACCGTGGAGCTAATGGACTTCTTAATGAAGTGAAATTGAAGTACGTGAAGCCTCCCCTTGTCTCGCGGATCTTACCTCATATTCTCCTACGAACGTACTCAAGTCAATCTTGTCTATCAAAGTGCTTGCAACTTTGGGTTCTAGAACCTTACGTGAGGTTTCTGCGAATTTCTGGTGAAATGAAATTATTTTCCAAAAAGTTAGGAGCTCGAATTTTTGACAAACTTTGACGCCGATATCCATTTCAACATTTTTGTGTGAGAACTATATGTATATTGGCCATTAGCTAGGATACATTTTAATAGGACTGGGTTTGGTAGTTGAAAATTAACTTGAAAATAGCTGTCGTGATTCCCTAGGCTAAGTTCGTCCATAAGCAGAATCGGATAACAGCTTGTAAACCAAATTTGATTTCGAAAACGTCAAAAATCCATAAAATCTTGTGCTATTAATTGATACGTGAGCGGTTGAAAATGTTTTTCGAGTTTGCCTTCGACATGGTCTAAACAATCCGTTCTTTAAACAAAAATTCCATTTGGGATCTGGTTGCGTCCGCCATTGGGCAATCCAACTGGGACCTGGTTGCGTCCGCCATTGGGCAATCCAACTGGGACCCGTGGCTGTTATGAGCAAGAAATGATTACGCCGTGTTGGTATCGTTTCCTAGGTTTATCGATGCTGAGTCGAGTGGCATGGGTCTGAGAGGTATTGGTCTGCGTCTAGATGGAAAATAGTGAAATCACAGTAAATATAGTGAGGCAAATTCTACTACTTGAAGAAACTCACAGGACGATATAGCGAACGTTATCGTTTCTCCCGGACCTGCGCTCATTTACCCTCACTGCCACCCGTCGCACACCAATCACACGTCAGTTTGACTCGTCACGTCGTGCCAATTGCCCTAGCGTCGCCTAGAAAATGTTAATTTAAGTTGTTTCGTTGTAGTCAGGTCATGTTTTGTATAGTATCTTTCGACGAAAATCAAATGGGATGGATCTCGGAGGCGTGCGACTGAAGCTGTGTAATATTCCTGTTCAATAGAATAATAAACTGCTGTGTAACGATTTGCTGCGTTTTTATTTCCGCAACTAGGTTGAACCGGAGCTCATAACAAAAAGAACGCGACTAACTGTTGCGTCACTTCTGGGACATCCGGCTTGGTGATTTTGCGCATTGTTTCACGTTTGCATTTGCGCCGAATCATGGCATTCACGTAATGTTACAGAAGTAATGTTTTCCTGCGGTAAAGGCTCAAGAACAATGTTCACATGCCTGCGATTTCTCTCAAGGTCAAACCTATTTATATCGCTTCTGCGGCATATTTACGTTAATACTCTCCTCTCCTGCTTGATTTGCTGTATTTAGCCGAAGTTTGTTGGCGGTTGCAAGTAAAAAGCAAAATCTAGTTGGCCGAGAAATTATTTAAAGAAGCGGCCATGTTTTAAACACGCTCGTATTTCGGGAGGTCCTGATTTCATTTGAATGAAATGCTCTAAAAATCGCGACAGTGGTTGTATTCACAATGTAGTATAATTGCGATGTGTGGTCGTTCTCGACTGTAGGAGACTGGTGTGGATTCTTGAGAGTCAGTCACCAACTAATATAATTACTAATTTAGCTCACAAATTGAAACAAAATATGTCTAGTAACTATTCTGAAAAATTTTAGTTCTCAAATCGAACAAAGCAAACAGTACAGTCCTCATAAATGGGCGAGAATATAAACAAAAGATGGAGGAATTATTGAGTGGCAGTACTGCTTACAAAATGATAACTGATGAACGTTTAAATCCTACATCATTTCTCCAGACCCGAAATAATGAACTCATTTACAAGATTTATGAACAAAAACAAATAGGTACTCTAACGAAGACAAAGTTTATTAAAATACAATAGCATCGCTCTCAGAATTTATGGATTAGTAAAAATGCACAACCAGGCCAGCAATCAGATTCATAAATAGTCCCGCTTATGAAAGTGCCAAATTCCTTACTAATATTCTCGAAGTTCTATGCTCAGATAAGTACAATATAAAGACTCCTTCCACTTTTTTAATGTTATAAAACTTAAAACA
The DNA here is from genome assembly GCA_020466155.1 of Pachypeltis micranthus. Classification (NCBI taxonomy): domain Eukaryota; kingdom Metazoa; phylum Arthropoda; class Insecta; order Hemiptera; family Miridae; genus Pachypeltis; species Pachypeltis micranthus. The sequence goes on from CM035769.1 coordinate 52,388,826, forward strand.
GTACCCACAGGATACATTCTAGCTTCATTAGATGTAAAATCGTTGTTCACTAATGTTCCTACAGATCTTGCCTACTCAGTAATTGATACAAATTGGAGTACGATATTACAAATGGTGTAGCCATGGGGTGCCCGATTGCCCCGATACTAGCTGACTTGGTTATGAACCATCTACTCGACCACACTAGGTCTAGGTCCAATCTGCCCTTCCAGATTCCCTTTCTGTTCAAATTTTTTGATTATAGTTTTCTCTTCATACCATCAGACTCAGAGGAAATAATTGAAAACCCGTTCTTCTTGCCGTTATTTCTTGCCTTCTGAGGGCGTTTCAAGATTGACTGCAATGAAGATTAGTTGAACCAACGGGGCAAGTAGTTGGACCAATTGTTTGAATTTTTAAAAATCTCTGCAGTGGTATTTGTACCTCGTAGTTGTGAAAAGTTCTTACTTATTCAAATTACAAAAATATTTCGGCTTAGAATTGAATTGCGATGAAGCCTTTTGCTATTGGGGAAAAATGCGCATACAGTTGTTTTGGTGCCTTACAAGCTCTGTTAAGTTGAAGGTGAAGGAGAAAGCGTAAATGGACTGTTTTCGTACTGGAGCAGAGTTGAAGTGACGAGCCCGATGGTTGAGGTAACGCACTGGGTTCAGTGAGTCTTGAGCTCAGGTGTTAGAGCGAGTGAGGTATGTGGATACAGTAGGCCACCATTATTACCGCGACATACTCATAGATTGTAGGGGGGGCTAAAGATCTATTAGTTGTGGGTATTCCGGACTTTTTTGGGTTGCCCTTCTTCACAATCTATGTTATTCAACCAAAATGGAAGAACGTTCGTGACTATAAAGTTGTATTTATTTCTTAGCCTTGCTTAGTAAGAAGGAAAGTTATGTAATTGGCTGAAAACGAAATTGATTTTCGTTGAGATCTTTACGTTTTAAGGGCTATCGATACCGACAAACGCTATTTGGGAAGATGGTATTTGTGTGTGTCTCTGAACTCAGTTGAGAGAAAATGGCTGGATCGGGTAACTAAGATTTCATAGATAGCCTGCAGATTGTGGCGGAACCCAAAATAAAGGTATGAGCAACAGCGATCCACAACTAGTTGTAGTTATTATAGTTGTTCGGCAGGCTGAATTAGCTGGGTGTTTCACCTCGGGAATATCTGCACTTTCACCTAACGGTACTTGCTATTGAAAAAAATATTATTGAAGACAAGGAACAAACATTTCAGTCACAAGCATTTCGTTTTTCTTTTTTTTAAAAGATAAATTCAACATGTTCAACCCTTTTCTTTGTATGAGTGGAAAGCGTTGCTCCTGAATTATTTCCAAGTGACCACGGATTTCCCTTGACCTGGACTTTCTTATCTATCTTTCCCACCCCTCAATTTTAGATTACGCTTCTCAACAGACTGGTCCTTCCAAGTCAGTTATCCTTCAGCTTTACGATACAGTAGTCTCCCAGTTCTCCCAACGATCAGCCTCTCAGCTCGTGCTAGTTCCAACTCAACTCTATCTCCCTCTGTCCCTCTCTCTACAGTTAGTCTCACAACCAGTTTCACATGCATTGAGAGTCCCTACTCAACCGGATATCGCTATTCTGTCAAGTGTAATACAGTACTCACTCACGCTCACCACGTTCATTTATTTCCCAGATTCAAGCTCCCCCATTCGTGTGCCCAACAATAGTTATCAAAGTAACTTCTTTTCTCTCAAAAACGGCTCTCACGATTGCTGAACTAGTTCCAAATAACACCCTCGCCTTTGGGAAAATGATGAGAGTAGCTCAATAAAATATCGAGTTTGATTTCAGCGTCGTTTTTTCTATATAAATCCCGCTCATATCACACATGTTTTCAGAAATATTAAGGTGGAAGGAAGAAACATCAACTACTCGTGATGAGAGCTTATGCTTATTAACTCCAATGAGAAAATTAGGTGCAAACTCAGAAATTCCGAAATTCTAACGATCGTCTCTCTTAACTGTACACTAAAATATCTGGTGCGTTGCAACACAAAACTTTCCTTAGCTCTAAGTCAATTCACTTTTTACATGGCTTTTTCTACTTAATCAATTCATTTATCACTCAGTTCATTTCAACTAGGTCAAACAACACTTCACGGCAGCAGAAAGCGGTAGCGCTTACAGTTCCGGAATTTGTTGTACTCATTCCCTGACCATTAATAAACAATTGGTACACGGAGAATTAATGAGGCTGTAAGCACGATTTTTTGGAAGAGGATAGTAATCACTTTGGCAGAGTTATTGGGTAAAAACGTTTAGAACTGGTGGTAAGCGAAACGGCAGAAGTTGAAATTCAGGAATTTCTGGAGTGACCCCCATGTACCTCATGAGCGTTTTTAAACACTTACCCTGGATTGGACTACAATACCAATTTTTTTTCAACATTCTGCTAACATTCCAGCGGAGCTTATAAGGAAAAAACTGCGCGAAAAACGCTTTTCGTCGAAAATTTTAATAATTTATTGTGCTGCTCTCGTCATTTTCTCACGAATGGGAATTTTATGGTATAATTTTCTTATTGAGAGCTATCAATATAAAAAATGTAATCAAAATCGTTAGAGCCGTTTTTAGGAAAAAAAAAATTTGGTGTTTTGATCACTATATCACTATGATAACTATAGTTAATTTTCGGTGGATTTTGCCCATACCCTTATTTTTGCGTCCCATAGTAACCTGCGGGCTAGACATCAAGTTTCAGCTGATTTGGTGCGGTTGTTTCCTCTAAAAACCGTGTTAAAATCGATTTTGTCGAAGGTTTTGGTAATTTATTGTGCTGCTCTCGTCATTTTCCCACAAATGGAAATTTTATGGTATAATTGCGATATTGAGAGCTATCAATATAAAGAATTTAATCAAAATCGTTAGAGCCGTTTTTGAGAAAAAAAAATTTGGTGTTTTGATCACTATGATAACTATAGTTAAATTTCGGTGGACTTTGTTCATACCCTTATTTTGGCGTCCCATGGTAACGTGCGGGCGAGATATGAAGTTTGAGCTGATTTGGTACGGTGGTTTTCTCTAAAAATCGTTCACAGACACACAGACCATTTTCCCAAATAGTGTTTTTCGGACTCAGGAGGGTCTGAAACGTAAAGATCTGAAGCAAACTCAAAAAAAAATTTTCAGCCGATTAAATAACTTTCCTTTCTACTTCGTAGAGCCAAGGAAAGTAAAAACTCTAAATGCGATCGTTCTAAAATACATCATCTCAACTGCGCACTGATTGCTCTACAATGGTCGTGGCGTAAGTGCTCCAATAAATCCTGGAACTTACGGCGCTACCACTTCCCACGTGAAACATGAAGTTCTGATTTCTAATGAGCTGAATGAAAAACCAGATTTCACCGTTTTGATCAAATTGTCTGTAGTGAATAGTTATAACGGTAATATGTAATTCGCGTCCGTTGCAAAATGACGAGAGCAGCACAAACGTCGATTTTAGTGCGGGTTTCTGTTTAAAAATACCGCTTATATGAACCTAACGTCATGAAAAAAATCGTGTCGGTAGTCCAATTAGCTACCCACTCAATGGCGGCTTAGTACCGCTGAATTCATTTCGACTGAACGAAAAATGCTTATTACGCAATAGGTTATTATTCTCCTGCACAACGGGACGCATCCCGGGATCCCATTCCAGTCCGCATCGAAAAATACGAGTGAACGATACGAAACATGACTTGACCATAACGGAACTACTACAATTGACATTTTTCAAAGCACACGTGACGAGTCGTACTGACAGGTGGTTGATGTGAGACGGATGGCAGTGCGGGAAATGAGCGCATTCCTGGGTGAAACGATAACTTTCGCTATATTGTCCTCTGGGTTCTTTCAGTAGTACAATATTTGACAATACCTTCACTATATTTATTGTGATTTCGTTGTTATCCATCTAAACGAAGTCCTACGCCCCTCAGACAATGTTTTGCTTATAACAACCATGGATTTAGTCCAATTGGATAGCCGAGTAAATGGGCTCAATTAGATACGAATTTGTTAGGCCTGGACCTTGGAATGCCCATGCCTTGAAACTTAGCGTCAACTTTTGAGGGGAATAGTAGAAAAATTTTCCTGCTCAGACACATGTGCAGAGTGCACAATAACGCAAAACGGAGTTATGAAAATCGCTGAAGGGATGTGGGACTGAAGCAAGATATTTTCCATGCCGATGTAGTTGTTTTCTCATAGAGGGCAATTTTAGAGCCCTGTCTCATTAAGTCACTATGCTAATTATCCGTTGAACAAAGTCGATGAAAGTCGTTACAATCCTTTTGCAGGAAAGTGGAAAGATAACGTGTTGGATCCACAATCATCACCCCTTGCCACCTCAAGGAATCGGCTGGTCTTCAATCCTGCTCAAGCACCCCATTTTGGTGGTCTGTGGGAATCCGGCGTGAAGAGTGTTAAGACAATTTTGAAAAAAATTGTACTAACGTACAAGAAACTGAGAACATTGACTGCATGAGAATTCCCGCTCTGTTAGTCCAATGCCAGATGACCCTGAAAGCCTTGAATGTCTTACACTTAACTGCACGACCAAAACCCTCCCTGCAGGACATTCCTCTTAACGTCTCCAACGTCGGAACCTTATCAACAGGTTAACCAAGCATTTTAATCTTTTTCGTGGTTGAAAAAAGAACTGTTTTATGACCACTGTGCAACAGCTCGAAGAATTACGTCTTTTTTTCAAAAACTAGCTCCCACTTACGCGTAAATTGAAGTTATTCCCGTCATGTGAATAAGGAGAGACCTGGCATTAATTTTTCGCCTAGTTGCCATTTTCAAATATTCCTTGGGGATGTGGAACTCCGTGCCGAGCCGGCGTTTTAAAACGATTTCCTACTAATCCTGGTTTAATTACTTACAAAGCGTAGGTCAGAGTCGCTTAACAGCCGAAAGGTCAAGAATAAGTTTCTGCCGGTGTCTCCATTTTCTCATTCTTAACTTTACGATCGTTTACATTTTGCTCTGTTCCGAAGTCTGTATTACTCTTTACGATCGCATGTTTGAATGTTCCTATCATTTTGCCGGAAGCACTCAAATCATCTGAAATAACAGCAGCCGTCCCCTACCATGGCGACGTCCCCGGCTCAAATAAATGCCACCTGTGATGCAAGTTTAGGGCGTCAAGCGCTTAAAAAATAGGTTTATGCCCGTCTCTCGCTGAATGGCATAGCGTGGAATGCCAATTCGTCTCTAATAACAAAATTTAAATTGTGTGGTTTTCACTAGTTGTTGATCGTGCTGTACCAACTCATGTGGTGTGGTAAAGTACCTGTACTTTCCTTTGTTTTGGAATTATCTGTTATTGTTTTGGGCTTTTTGAACATTTCTGAGGGATATGGTGCGAATTTTCAAAAACCCGCACTAAAATACCTTTCACAATATTTGCAAACGAATAATAGATTTTAACATTACTTATCTACACATTTAGTACAAGTCTGTTTCCTTATAAAAATGACCCAACGTCTCAAAGGCTCACAAGGTTTGCCTCATTACGAGCAATTAGACTCAGATCTTAACAGATCTAGATAAGTGACAAGTGAGAGTTCAATGCTTCTTGCATATCTTGGCACGGGGGATTCCAAAGTAATATGGAACAAGATCGATAGAATGGGATATCAGCATAGTCAACAATATAAAAGTTGTTTTATATCCTCTAAAAGTTATAGTTCCAAAAAGATACGTCAGGACGTTAACTATAAAATAATCCAACGGATGTCGACGATCTGGAAATTCGATTACATTTTAAGGCAACGTCACTGTCGATTCGAGATTTCTAATGTTTCTGTTATTAAGGGAACTGAAATAATGACGCATTGCTATGATTGGAACTAAAAGGTGGTGGCTGATAACTTATTTTCTTTGGTTTCACTGAGACTACAGAGCTGCGCAGAGGTCTTGTGTGCAAACCGTCTATTTTACCACGTGTCAGATTAATATACGGCCCTCGTCCCAGGGGCTTAACCCCAACTTCAGTACTTTGAACTCTCAGAAGGAATATCCCCCCTTCTTCTCGCAAAGTGAATCGTTGTTAATTGTCCGAAAAATTACTTCTGGAAAGCGATCAAAATGCCACAGTACGAATCCCAGCTGGATCACAATGATTATTCCAAGAGCTTCGCGTTGGGCGTGTAATCGTGACGCTCACCTCGCGGTATAATCACCTAACGACCGCACTTAACTCAAATGGTTAATTGCCGCGTCCAAAGTGCAATTATTGTTCCTCCTCCGCCTTCTCTTTTGTAACATCGGCAATTCTATTTTTCGTCTTTTCTCTAGCCCCAAGCCCCCAGCAACCTCAACAACGCCAAAATATCACAAAATCACAATCCTACTACGTCGCGTTCAGTTGACATTTCCTTTTCTCCGGCTCTTTTATTTCATTCTACTTGGACGGTAGTTTTCGTACGACCGCCGAGAACTCAGCTCGGGTCGTTCTGACTAAATTTAGCCGCCACAATTTCTTTGGACTCCCTCCAAATTTTGAGTTCGACGAGTCCAGTCGCTCTTGTGGTTGTGACCTGTGCGGTTTATTTAATATCGTCAGTTCGTTTGGCGGAAATTTCGGTTTTTTTGTTTTCTCGATTAAATCGAATTTTGTGTTTTCGCACAGTTTTCATTTGTTCGAACAAAAAAAAAAAAGTCTTCTTCGACTAAGTACGTGAAATACATTGTAAATCTTAACTGACGTTTTTAGCTCTTTCGTTCTATTTTGAGAAATTGGTTCGGTGTTAACTTTCAGCTTAAATTGGAAGTGAAGTGCGGTCAATACGCGCTTTCATTTCCTTTAATGGCAACGTTCCTCGCACGAGCATTACGCTTTTCACGGACGCCGTGATGACCGAGAGGAAATGCAGTAAATGAGTAATTTTGTTCTCACTCCACAGTGTTTTTGAAGCTGGTTGAGTCAGGTTTTTGAATCCCACTCTTCTATATCTAGTGAAGAGTTCATATAGTTTTGGTTATTAACGGGTCAGCGATTCGTTGCTTTGATTCAGAGGATCTGAAAATGTAAAGGGCGTAACGATCACGGGATCAGAGGTGGTTAGAAAGGGGAAATATCTGATGCGATGCATCATACTACTTTCCCCAGCCCTCCGTACCTAAGTTCTGCGATTTACGTGGCTTTACCTTCTAATCCAATCTCTTTTTGACTCAGTTCATACGAACTTGAAAAAATGTAAATTGCCGAGAACTGGTAGTGCCTAAAGCTACATATAACTCATGTATGGACCCGTTATCGTGATTATTTGGAGCGACCTCTCCAAATAATCACGATAACGGACACAGTTTCGAAATTATGCTGGAAACACTGCGAAATGAAGTTAGTAAACAAAACGACGTTGATTCGAATTCCAGAGTTTATGAGGCTGCAGTCGAATATATCATGACCGTGAACACCATCCTAAAGGCTTATTAGATTACCATTGTAAAGAACGCTAGTTTCATATGATCGAGAGTTATGATGAAAAACTGTATTAAAACCACTTTTCGTCGAAATGTTTTGATCAAGTAGCTCTCGTCATTTTCCCACGATAATTTATATTTTTCAGGCATCTGGAGCTGTCCATACAAAAACATCGATGTTTTGATCACTATGATAATTATAAACCGAAAGTCATTCTGGGAGTTTAAAATTGAATTTTCCCTTTTTTCTAAAATAACTTGAAAGATTTTGATGAAACTCGCAACGTCTCTTCCAGCGATGAATTTTGTCTAGATGAAGGTATCAATAAAATCGCTGTGAACTCCGGTAGTAATTTAGATAGCTCAAGAAGTAAAAATAGTTGTTATCCACATTTTTGAAAAATGGTTTTAACGGTTTAGACCCAACTTACTGGGTAACTAGTCTGTACGTATTTATTCCATTAATATTTCTCTTACAACCCGTCCGTGAAAACCAAAAAAATCCAAAAACCTGTTTTTCGAGGATACGAGAAATAAACGTACAGCACTCATCAAATTTACGTAGCGATGAGCGACGGCGTTCCAAATATTTCTCAACTGATATGATGGAACTGCTGGGCGACACTGACAATTAAGAGTTTGGGGATTTCTAAGGTACAAGAAAATGATTAAAAACTTGAGGTTCATGGAAAGAGAAGGGCTTGACGGTCACTTTTCACGCGTTAATTAGAAATAAATTCTCGAGCAGTTTTGTAGCTTCCCATTTACAAAATTTATTGTTTTCGTAGGAGCTCAATTTTCAACAAAACCGCTTCTGTTAGCACACACAAATTGCAACGATCAGGAAATTCAATATTTAGCGTGTGATCGTAAACCATGTTTTGTTAGTTATTTGAGAAATTATATTGTATGCAAAAGAAAAAGTACATAAAATGTCTGTACATATTAGTATTCCAGACAATCGTTTAACTGCGGACGCACGAATTAGCTTTTGGTGTCTAGTGGCATCTATCCGAGCTAACAGTTCCAGTCAACAAGATGAGTCTGGCATATTTAACAGACGCAAGTGACGCAGTTGGTTAAACCGCGGCTAATTACCTCAACAAATAACAAACAAAAAAAGTGTCGCAGTATTTACGGATGTTGTTACAACGTTCTGTCTCAAGACTCGAGATGCCGGGTAATTTGACGAAGGGGTTTACTTGAAATAACGACGATATTGTCACTACAAACTGTTGAGTTGACAAAGGAGTTGAAGAGGGAAGAGATGTCATAACATCTATGACATCAGTGTCGGTGTTAACGTTTATCTTAGCTTTTGAGAAGGGCGGAGTGCTGCATCTCCAGGAAGTTGTATCCTCAAATCTAAGGGACGTGGAGATGGACAGCAAGTTGCAGTTGCGCTCCAAGTACAAAGTAGGAATAAAAGCCAGAAACCCGGGAATGAAATCGAAAGAGCAAGTACCTCAGATATGAAGAAATTGAGAATTGAGAGGAAGATTGAGAAGACCTATATAATATGAGAACGAGAGATGACAAGGGTCAATAAGAGGGAGCAAGAGCGACGTTCTCGTTTATATTCTCAAAAGCAGGAACAGAAAAAAGAACAGTTGGGCTTTAGACATTGCCATTCCAGGCCACTAGAGCACGAAAAGTCCATTCACAAATCGAGTGTTGAATTTCGAAATATCTCGGGGATTGAGCCTCGCTATCCCATCGGCTGGTACTTTTTTCTTTCCCGAATCGTTACTGACTGTCTAACCATTTTTATCGGTCAGAATACAGTAACGATAGTTCGGTTCGCTCTGGTTGTACGTGTTTGGCACAAAAACGAAAGAAAATTGCAAGAAAAACGGTTAGTTAGTATACCATAGTTGAAAACCGAAGAATTGTATTATAATACGTGATTACTGAGCGTGGATCACGTTCATGGGAAAAGTTGATTGTCTGCTTCCTGCCATTCTTGGGTTTTAAGGTCACAGGAATTCGGAGCCCAGTGACGCGACGTGGTGTGTAATCTAAACGGCTTTAACTATGATGGAATTGTTGAATGGTGTTGCGTTTGAATGTGAACTGTGACTACGTTCTGCATTCCATAAGTTGGAATTCCAAGCTTCGAATTACCTTCACACTCTTCAGAAACTTGTTGAGCAAGTCGTGCTGTAGGCGGGACACATTGCGTGCTTGATTTTGCGCGTAGGGGTGTAGGGGAAGCTTTTTCCAAAAGGTATTCTCCAATAGGTTTGACTTCCAACACTGATAAATTAATCAAATTTGAATATCATTGTGCAAGGAGTTTTTCGATTTAAATGTCTGAATCGTACAAATCTGATGGGAGTGCAACATTCCTTCTGAAGGAAGGAGTCGCTTTTATCTCTGGAACTATCGACCTGAGCTCATGTGATGATTGATAAAGAATCTACAGCCAAGGAATCTGACCTTAGGCGTTTTGATGATACTACACTCATTTCGAGGGGTTACTGATTGTCAAGGTACAAGACAAGCTCTAGTACCATGGTGGGTGTCTGCCACCGTACATTGATTTGTGGTAAACTTCTAAGGAATTTTTTGCGTTTCGTCATCGTGGAGGCAAAACTTCTGAACCGTCTTCGGCGAAGAATGTCAATGTTTTGTATTCATCGTCCCTATTCGTCTCATCCCAGCCTTTTATTTCTTCTTGCCTATTAGATCAGATGCCCTCCCACCCTATTCCTATTCCCCTTGGCTGCCCACTACCTCGCAGACAGACTGGCCCATTCGGTTCCAACGCCATAGCTTCAATTGGGCAGTTGTCAAGGAGAGGGGGCTTCCGGCTTTTGTTTTTATTGGGTCTAACTGCCAGCTCGCTGAAGTTGGAACGAGCGCAGAAAATAATAGTTCGGACTCTAGTCCTCCTTCCAATTGAGCACGAGCTGACGGAGAGACTACGTCACGACTAACTTGTTACTTCCCTTTTCCTACCTTACGACTTCGCTTTGTTAGAAAATTCTTGAGTTCGTGCCTAGAATTCGAAATCCAGTTTTCTTCAGCTGGTTCACGATTCTCGTTTTGATTAGTTGTCTGCGTGAACTGTCCGGTCTTCGACGAAAGTAACATTTGTGTATGTTTAACGTTTTCGAGTTGTTCCCAATAAATGCACGACCAGTTTGACAATGATCAATCTTCTTTTGTAGCAGCCTATTTTTCCGTTGAACGGAGATATAAGCCAAGGTACATCGGAAAATGAAATTCGATGTGCGCTAAATGGCCGTTTATCTAATTTTTTTCTAATGCGATTTTAACTATTTTGATCAGCTAATTAATACCACCAATTCGTGCTGATTAACGTTGCCGTATAAATGCTTTGAACGCTTTAGAGCTGCTGCACGTGTATTATATAGAATTAAAAGGGATTGTCGAGAGTCGTATAGTTAACAGTGGTCTGGTGCCTTTGGTGATGTCTAAGTGGCAGTGTGGGGTGTTCGGCGTTTGAATCACCCGCTACTAGAGGGCGACCAGCTCTCAAAAGAACAGTTAAGTAACAAGACAAAGTAAAATTATCGGCTTTCTCGGAGCAATAACATCCCTAAGCACGAATTTATCCACTATCTAGCAGAATTTACGACAACTAGGGAGGTGACTATTAACGTTATAGCTGTTTGGGCGCTTTCAGTCATGTCTGTTCATCGGTTCTATCAGGGTTTATCATGTGTTTTCAAGCCTTTTTGCGAAAGACAAGTTACCAAGGCATATTTTGAAATAATATTTCTTCCTGTTCTGAGCTTCGCCGCCTCTGAGACCGAAAAACGTCGTTTGAGAAAACGTAGGAGTATGTGTGTGTGTGAAATGGGAGAGAAAACGGCTGACATCAGTTCACGTTGTATGAGCATCTTGCACGTCAACATGGGACGCCAAAATAACGTTGGATAACCGATATTCATCTCAAAATAAACGTTATCGTTTCTTAAGCTTCTCAAAAGCAGCTCAAATTAACTATAGTTATCAAAGCGATTGAAACACCGACCTTGACTCTAACGATTTTGATTAGATTTCATGTATGAACAGTTTCTAATTATACAAAGAAATAACGAAAGCAAATTATCCAAAATTTCGACCAAAAGCAATTTTGGTGAAGTTTCCCATTATAAATATAGTTTTTCTGCTCTAACAAAAACTAGAGTGATCGTCCAATAAACTGTGTGTACGATAAAGGTGTAATAATAGTCATAAAATAATCGTGAGAAATTCCAACTAACGTCGTTTTTTTGCGAATTTTTTTTTCTCAGTGTTTTCCTCTTTAATTTCAAAACTCTTAATTCCAAACCTTCTCAAACCAATTGTGTGGCCAGGTACATCTTCTTAGACGTTTACCACTCAATAAGAACCGTGGCATGCCTAGCGAACGCACCATAAATTGCAGAACGTGGAGCTCTGCCAGTTTATGTCTATTTAGTTTTGACTTGTGTTCTACCAAGTTCGTATGAACTGACTGAAAAATGTTTGATTTGTTGATGCAGTGACAAAGTCGATGAATGCACGGGGGAGGGGGGGGGGCTGGGAAAATTGCGTATTGTTGATGGTGAGCCTCGCAATTGACCAATGTTGAGCAGCTCCACCTGACTTCACTAGGAATGGAGAAGTGGGTTTTGACCCCTGCGGTGTTTCGTGATCATTATATCAATTAAAGAAGAGAAGACGTTCTTGTCGGTCGTTTAATTGCCTTAAAGCACAACTGCTGAAAGAAAGAACATTTGGGCTTCCACTGCGGAGGTAACTGACGCTATACTCGTGCGTTGTCTATTACTCGGCCTCATTACATAAAGTAGAAACTACTTTAATTGGTCAGAGTAGGTACATTACGACTTGCTGGCGAACTTTTATCATTTTTCATTGTTAATTGTGTGTTGTTTGAGTATTTCATTCGTGGAAAGTTGTGAATTGTTGGTTTTATCCGTTGTTTATTCAGTATTCGAAATGAATGTAAAAATAAGCTAAAATATCGTCTCATTTTTTAAAAAATTGATCACCCGTTTTTCTTCCTGTGTTTCTATAGCCAAATTATGGCCTCCACAAAATTTACGGTATGGAAGACGAATAAATCAAAATTAAGATTCATGTTAAAGCTGTTTGTACACTTTCTAATTGATCGAAAAACATGGTAAAAAGTGCTCAACGATACTTGCAGGGCTCATTACAATATTGATCTATTGATCTCTGCTTTTGTTTGTCCCAAGTTCATTCTTGGCGGATAACTATTTGGTTCACCAAATCTAACGTTTTAATTCACATTTCGTGTTCGTGTTTTTGGTAAATACGATCCCTCTCAGTAGGTGTGTGTTTCAACATAATACTCGTACTTACCATATTTAATTTCGTTGTTTGCTCATAGTGCTCCGAGATCTCTAATTTGAGCCGCGATGCACTGTAATTGGACGTTTTTGAGACCAAAAACTCCCGCTCATTCCATCTGTGTACAAAACGGTATTTTCTGAACTACCAACCTCTCGCTCTCTACGTTTTTCCGTGCTCTCCATTTGTCAATCTATCTCGGTCGTTCGACAAAGCTGTTGGTTGCAGCTTGATACTCCTGATGTCTCATTACCCGATTCGCTCTAATTTCAGAGGACACGCTCTCAGTCGAAGTGTCGCCCCTAACGGAGGACTCTCTAATTCTCGGTTATACTTCTCTTGTGAAATGTACATTAACTGTGCTCTATTTTTAGTACAATCCATTTCGCCCCAATCTACCATTTATGTCTCTCTCTCTGTATACCAAAGGACTTGATCCTATCACCACCACCCTTTCTTCACCAAAATTGAGTTCATAGTGGTCAGATAGTGTGATAAGAGTGTAGATACTGGGGTACCATTTACGAGTAAACAGAATATTTTGAAAAGCACTGAATTATTTATCCGCTGAGAGAGGAAAATAACGAGAACTTTGGAATCGGAAATCATCCACCTCATTCATAATTATTATGGTGGTACTTGTAGTCGATTCATCGTTTGTTTTCATCAAACCAACCTATCTCTGAGGGATAACATTGCAAATCTTGTGATTATCATTATCTGATACGAAAAGCCTTTTTCAATTAGGTCAGTGATTCGGACAATTGTTCGGATTTCTGGGTTAGTCGCTCTTATAATAATTACTCCTAGAACAGTTGTCAATTGTTCCCAATTGTAAGTTGATTGATCAATCCTCATTTCATCAGAAAAAAGTGTCTGGATTTGTTTGGCAATCCGCATCGGGGAATGCACCAAAAATGTGTGTCACTCACAATTCTCAAAGACGTAAGTAAGTTCAGTTGACGGCATATTTCTTTTTTACTTGACTAGACTGCGTGTTATAATATTGCATTATTAGATTGTTGGTTCGTTAGTCGATGCAATGTTGTGATCTCTTAGAACGGTTTTACTTTCTCGACATTCCATCCGTGAAAAATCGCTCCACAAGCTGCCACCGCAGCGCTTTCACTGGTTCCTCAGTTTCACTAGTAGCGCGTAACTTAGCTGTTGTAACGATGACTATCATTTCATCGTTCAGTTGCCGAAGCGAACTTCTCTTACCAGTGTAGTTCGTTTATTTCATTGAAAAGATAATCGTGGCCCGAGATGATTTAAGAAGAAAGGTTTTGATTGATCTGTCTCCATTAGGAAATCACCATAAAATAATTTCTGCTTGCTCCAGATGCTCGTCCATCGGGAGAGTATCAAGAAAGGCCTCTGGTACCCCTCACCTTACCATGCCTCGCGGCCATATATGGGCATCCGAGGAAGGGTTTACGAGCACATCCACATTGATCACGTAGCACCTCGCGTTTGCAGATTCAGCAAACTCGGGAAGGCTATCGAGCGTGGGCCTAGACGTCGTTGCCTTGTCGCTTCAACGCCGTTGCTTCTTTACAACCCCTGCCACGCTTATAGATCATCAAATTTAAATTCGCAAACGTTTCTGAATTCAATATGCCGCTGAAAGGATGCCAAAACTGGTTTAAGGCTGTTGTTGTTTTTAAAGTGCAGTCATTATTTAAATAGTGTCGTAATTAGCTATTTTATGCTAAAATTCAACTAATTTTGCAAGGAATTGATAAAATGGTTGTTGCGAAAGGAACATTTTTATTTGACTTCTGAGTAAGAAGAAAGTATCACCGACGCCTGGTCTGGTGGTTTTGTTTCGTTCATGGCTTCCCAAACAAAGATAATGGGAGGTGTGTTGTGGTGGCAGGAGGTAGCAAAATGTATCAAACGTTGCGTTTTCCACTTTTATTGAAAACCGATCCTGCGCTGGTCATGAAATACACAACACAGGTTCTTTACACTGGAAATACACTGGGTGTTTCGTATTTGGTGGAACAACACGCAAAAAACAATTTGGGTAACGCTAGACTGAAAATGTAATATAATGTCGGGATATGTCTTTTTAAATTAAAAAAATAAATAAATAATAGAACCACGGTTTTCTCCCCCTTTAAAACCTTTTTACTTTACTATAGTAGAAAGGAAAGTTATGTAATCGGCTAAAATTTTTTTTTTGAGTTTTCTTCAGATCTTTACGTTTCAGACCCTCCTGAGTCCGAAAAACACTATTTGGGAAAATGGTCTGTGTGTCTGTGAACGATTTTTAGAGAAAACCACCGTACCAAATCAGCTCAAACTTCATATCTCGCCCGCACGTTACCATGGGACGCCAAAATAAGGGTATGAACAAAATCCACCGAAATTTAACTATAGTTATCATAGTGATCAAAACACCAAATATTTTTTTTCTCAAAAACGGCTCTAACGATTTTGATTACATTTTTTATATTGATAGCTCTCAATATGGCAACTATACCATAAAATTCCCAATTATGGGAAAATGACGAGAGCAGCACAATAAATTATCAAAATGTTCGACGAAAAGCGTTTTAAGCTCAGGTTTTTCCTTATAAACTCTGCTGGAATTTTCGTAGAATGTTAAAACAAATATTTGGTGCGTAGCAACACACAACTTTCCGCCACCCCCGTAATTTCGAACACCAGCTACATATGGGGGCGCTATATCTTCGTTCGACGCATTTTTACAGGAACATTTATGGAGAACAAAATGTAGGGACTAGTTCGCTGAGAGTACTCCGTAAGTTTGATCGAAATCGTTAGAGCCGTTTTTGAGAAAATTGGAATACCCATAAATTAATATTCGACAAATCTCCTTTTCTGAGTCAACTTGGTTTATATCTCCGTTCAACATAAATATACAGAAATAATTATTGAGAACGAAATGTGGGTATGGGTGACTAAAAGATACTCTGAACGATTGATCGAATTTGGTGAAGAAGTTACCCTGGAATTTGCGGAGATGTTCGAAAAAACGTTATTTTCGACACATTTTGATTTTTATCTCTGTTCAATGGACCGTCAGAGGAACATGTATTGAGAAGAATATGTAGGTATTAACTATTTGGATACATCTTGAAAGTTTGGTGATAATCGTTGAAGCCGTTTTGCCCAAAACTGTAAAAAACCTATTTTTGGTTCATAGGCCTATATCTCCGTTCACCGTATTTTCATGGAGATATGTATGGAGAAGAAAAGTTAGATATTGATCAGTAGGAGATAGTTTGAAAGTTCAATCAAAATCGTTAGAGCCGTTTTCGAGAAAAATGCGAAAAACCCTAGTTTTTGGTACATTTTGGTCCTCCCACCCCCCTTCCCATCGGCCGAAATCGTCCATAACCTTATTTTGGCGTCTATAAAAAATAACGAACATAACAAAAAAAGAACCAGCTCAATCGGATCAGCCGTTCTCCCGCAAATCGAACTACAGACACACACACACACACACACACACACACACACACACACACACACACACGGACCACGCGCCGAAATTAGGTTTTTTAGACTCAGTAGGCCTCAAAACGTAAAGATCTGAAGAAAACCCAAATTTTTTTTTGAGCCGATTACTATACTTTCCTTCCCTTCGGGTAGCGGAAAGTAAAAATTGGTACTGTAGTCCAATCAATACCTAAAGGGTGAGTGTTTAAAAACGCTCATGAGATACATGGGGCTCACTCCAGAAATTCCTGAATTTCAACCAGTGCCGTTTCGCTTACTACCAGTTCTAAACGTTTTTACCCAATAACTCTGCAATAGTAATTATTATCGTTCTTCAAAAAAATTTTGTTTACAGCCTCATTAATTATCTGTGTACCAATTGCTCAATAATGGTCCGGCAATGAGTACGAGCAGCACAATAAAATCTGGAACTGTAAGCGCTACCGCTTCCTGCTGCCGTAAAGCGTTGTTTGACAAAGTTCAAATTAACTGAGTGATAAATGAATTGATTAAATAGAATTAGCCATGTACAAAGTGAATTGTTGTAGAGCTAAGGAAAGTTGTGTGCGGTGCGGTCTTTGGCAGTTTGTTTTTGATTCTGAATGTTCTCTAGTCGTGTGGGACGTTTAATGCTGAATCCGAAAATGTGGCCAAAAGTGGAAAAACACCCTGTACGTAAGAATATTAAGAAAGGTCTAAAAAGTAAAGTGCGTGTGCAATGTTTGAAAGTAAGACGCCGAAAATTTGTTGCAATCACAAAGTGAAAGTATATCATCTAATAGCTTTCTTCTCGATAGCAAAAGTCAACAGTACAGTTTTAAATTACCGCTTTTTTGATTAAGTGAATAGATTGTGATTCTGTTTTATGAAGTTGTCAGGGTTTCTTGGAAACATAGCAGTACTTCATGGTCATTCAGTGCCATGTTTTTTTTCCTAGTGGCCGCTGTCATTGCTCTCTGGTTGACAACATAAAACGGCAGTCTGGTTGATATTGTTCCGTTCGTTTTATCCCCTCACCCCACTACCCTGTAGTATTTCGTACCAGTTGTCAGTTCTCACGTTATACAATCGTATCTCTTCTCATCTATTACCTAACGAAATGATTGGTGTACAACATGGTTAGGTCAATGCTAGCAACTTTGGGAACAGTTTGCAAATCCAAATTATCCATCAAATGTATCAATCGAAGCATTGCTCATGGAATACTGCACCACTATCTCTTTTCACGTATTTGTCGTGTTATTAGAAAAATAGAAAGCTCTTATCACTATACTGCGCTCCAGGCGGGGGGGGGGGAATTAATTAGAACTTACTTATGTGTGTAAATATAGTTAGTAGTAACAGCCGAACAGTAGGTAATAAATAGCTCTAGAGAAAGATTTCAGTGGACATGATGTGGAGTCCGCAGTGGCTTCAGTGGAAATGTGTGCAGTGAATAATGAATGCGAAATTAATAATGAAGATGATGAATAATGAATGAATTACATAATAAATGAATAATGATGAACACGAACTTGGCCTGATATAAAACCAAATAAGTTGTATCTTTAGGTGATTGAAATTATGTCAATATATAGTATTTAATGTATGAAAGCAAAGTAAGGCGTTGCTCGTAAAATTAAAACTCTAATTGCTCGGATCTATGAAGGATATGACTGGGAAGACAGTATATAGGCATAATTAACAATCAAATGAATGAAACGGCATTCAGTTCGCGCACCGTTTCGTTTAGCAGTGATGCGTAAGGCAGTTATTAGATTTGAGTAGAAATGTATGTGTTAGGTGCAAGAATGGGGGAGCTGAGGATCACAATAAAACTGAAACTCGGTGAGCGTGAGGAGGACTGTATTACATGAGGAGATGGAGTACAAATGGGCGACACAAGGGAAGTACTCGGAACGCGTGAACTGGCTACCGTGTGAGAGAGTGAGAAGTTACTGGGGTGGAAGTTGGAAGCAGAATGAATTTGGAACAGCTTTGTCGTCGATAGGAAAATGAAATTGGGAGAAAGAAATAAAGAAAGGGGAAAACCTAGAAAAGGGGGCTGGGGGGCCCGTGGCTGAGGGATTCCCTCAGGGGCAGGTATTAAAAATGTTTGGAGACAATTAGGCGGTCGGAGACAATGACACGGGGAAGTCCGAGTTCAACGACTCTGACAACTTCGACGCTTTGCGTCGGACAGTATGTACCAAGGTATTCTTATAGTTGGTCTCATTTTATCCGTTTTATTATTTTTAATTGGGGTTTCCCAGCTTTACGCTGAGGAGTTCAGTTTGAAACACAGCTTCTTGAGTTCTGAAGAAATGTTGCCAGCAATGAAGGTCGTAAATATGACTAGAAGGAAATTGGGTGGCGTTAACGCTCCGGCGTTCCTCGATTGGAATTTCCTTTTCTCGGGCGAACGAGCTAAGGCACAGTAACCAGCTTAATTTATATGGAACTTCAAGGTTTGCGGTCGGTCATTTTAATGCGTTCATTGAAGCGAAGTGATGTCCGAATCCGGCACCTCTGGTTCTCCGCACGGAGAGGCCACGCTCTCCTGCCAACTAGAGCTAAAACGTTTTTGGTCTGCGGCTTGAATATGGAGAGCGACGGAAGATTAACATGTTGCGGTTATTTATTCGCCTTATTCGAGAGGAAGATGATCTGTTGCGAAGACTGTGGTGGGGTTCCAATTCGTGAAGTCAGTTGTGAAACTCGAAAGGCGCCTCGTAATACCTGACCCCTTATATCAACTAAGAGCACGATGTGGAACCTAATTTTGGGTTCTTTCGGCGGGTACACGGATGCCCGTTTTCCTCATTCTGTCATTCAAGAAAATTAGTGTCCTTTCTCATTGAATTCTCAATTTAAGAAGTTATTCATCGATGCTTGGTTAATTCCAATGTGGAAAAGTGTTTTGAAAGAATTGCTACATGCAGGTTGTGTGCCGCATAAATTATTAATATTATTTCCGTTTTCCGTGGGCCTCTGAGCTGTGCACCTCTTGAGGATGAAACCATTGATGAAACCAGCACAATATCGCTAACTTAGGTTCGATTTCACCCAGAACACGGATTGTAATTAGCAGTGTAAGCATCGAGTCATATGGAACGGGAGGGGTTATGAGGTTATAGTTACGGAATTGCCAGCGAACTGTTTATTGATGAAATGTTATGAATAATTAATGTGTAGTTTCGTTAGCGATTTCGTACTAGAATCTCGGTTTTTCTGAATATTTCTCACTTTCGTCAGATTTTACAAGCTCTATTCTTACAGGAAAGTGTAGAACCAAGCTGCTCTTTTAAGTTTAATAATTTGTTAAATATCCACAAAAGGGAACTTGGTCCCAACAATCTCCAATCCTTTGCCTTATTGACAGCTAAAAAGGTGGTGTAATGGGGCTTCACCTAACGAGCCACTGTATATCAATTGCTACTTGCAGTGTAAGTTCACTAAATTCACATTACGCTTACGTATAAATAACGTTTCACAGGATTTTTCGTGAGCTTCTGCGAAAACAGAAGATTGCTCTGAATTCTTTCTCTTGAAGTGTGTTAGTACGAGCCTAATAATGTTGGATTAAGCCCAAAGCCCATGCCTTAGCTCTTATGCTGAAGGCCTCGTTCTTATCAACTAGCTCTTATACTGAAGGCCTCTGCATAAGCCTTCTTTATCCTTATGAACTAGCTCCCGGTATGACATCGGTAGGCTGGTTCAGGCTGTGATGTTCAATATTCACGCTCGACAGCGGGTAGCGCTAATGTTGCTTGTATTATTTGATAATTTGTTGAATATAATGACAAATACTGCAGATGGCGTGATAAAAATAAGATTAGTTTTGCGTTGTTATTGGTAATCATATATCAGTGGAAATGTATGGGGCATTAGCAAGATGGGAACCAGATTATTCTTGATATGCGTGTAGAACTGGCAAGACAGAAATAATGTACGTAGCAGTCATTTCTAAGGTATGGTCGCTCGGCGCTCAAAGTGTTGATATGAACAGCCATGAGCTAGAATCACTTCATCTTCGTGAAAGTGGGGAGAATCGTTTCCTAATTGCTCTCCTTTCATTTGAGTCTTCGTGTCGTTCGTTTTTCGACGAATTCATCTCTGTCTAGGGTGATTGCATTTCGCAGACTCTAGACGTTGATGAGGAGTGGAGGTGATGAAAGGACATTTTGTGTATTCAACGACGGTTCCCGATTAAAATTCTCTTCGTGCGTCTTCAATACGTGTGTCGTAGCGGCTGGTTGGATCGGGGTTAAGTTTCAAATGTTTTCGTTCCATTTGTTCGATCTCTCTTCCCTGACACGTTTTTTAACAATTCTTGAGGATGTGCGGGCCTATTTCCGCCCAAGTGGGTACCGTACGATCAAAGAAGCTGTGTATTAGTTCGAAGAGTATGCGAAAATATTTTTTGAATTGCGTACAAGTCCACATTTTTACTCATAAATGGTAAATTTGTAAATGTCAACATTGAATACATGAAATTTAATACAAGTAAAATAGAGCCTTCCGTGAGTGATGGTGAAAAGAGGATATCACTTTGTTTGGAGGGGTAGAATTTTGTGTGGAAGTCCGAATGGCGAGGTAGTGGAAGAGTAGGGGACACGGAGCCTTGAGAATCGCAGTAACATCTTCGCTTTGAAAGCGAGCTTGAGGGTTGAAGAAATGAAATGAAAGTAAATTTATCCCTCTCAATCATGACGATGTAACTACGTACTTGAAACTTTGAAATCTTCAGGAAGACGAAGAAAAGAAAAGTGCCAATCTAATAAAATACTAGGAATATTCCTTTTCTTAGAACTATGTTCCATGCTAAGTTGACGAGTTCAGTACAGTGCTTGGTATCGACTCCGCCAATAGTTACCACCGGCTCCCTGAATACTTTGGTACCACTTATGCTAGAGTTATGTAACGTCTCGAGTAGCTGAGCTCTACTAATTGAGTCGAACCTTTGGCCCATTCCACGGCCAAAATACCTTTATTCCTCTCGTCCATAATCAAACTTAGTTCGAGAAAAAAAGGCCTCGTCCACTCCTATTCTCCTACGCAAACCAAACTGTATCTGGTTCGAGTCCAAAAAGGCGTATAATTGTTGCTTTACCTACTTTTCAATGATCTTTGATAACACGCTCAAAAGAGAGATTGGACAATAGTTAGTGGAGTTATTCAGACCAGCCCCGTCTAACATACAGTTGGAAGAGTCGAGTTCGCCGTGATGCACCGTATTTTGGAAGTTAGGATGATTTAAGCAACTCCAAGATACTTGTATAATCATGATTTTGTTCTGCTCAACCGATTGTGTCTAATCACAGGCTTTTGTTGCTGTTTCAGATATGATCTAATAGAAGGAGATATTTTGAAGCCCCTGTTTCAACATGTAACATGAAAGAGCTGCGTTCCTTCGGTGGTCTGAATGCTTTGACGATTCCAATAAAAGAAAACAACTTCGTTATCAGCCCTTGCGAAGACCTTGGAGACAAAACTTCAAACAAAATTGGAAGGCAGAGCCTCGATTCAAAGGGAGATTTCCAAGATGACGTCGATTCGGAGCAGATAAAAGATTTCCAACTCGGGAGTGTACCCCCCGCCTCTGAAACGCATAATAGTACACAACCGAGTAGCATGGCCGCCACAGTAAATCAGAGAAAGTTTCCATCTGAGCCTGAAGAAGACATTGCGGCCATTGCTAAACAAATCTCGGACCACGCTGAAGCAATTTACCAAAACTGGAAGTCCAGAGGACTCGCTCCTACCGAAATTCTGTCCTGTAACAACGTTGTACCTGAAAAGTTTACTGCTAGTCTCGCTTCGCCAAAAAAATCTGTAGACATTTTAGGTGCGGCGACGAACAACCTTGAACAGCTAGTCAATAATTTTGTGGTAGAAGATAAAGCGAGAATGGCGAGGGAGAAGAGTTCCCCTGCGAAAACCGTGTCTTCCATTCAGTATGCTAAACAGAAATTCGAAAACAAAGATAAAGGTAGAACGGGGTCGACGGAAGACGTTCTTAGAATTTACCCAAAATCGCCTTCATTTCCAAACACCAAGAACGAAAGCTTTCCTCAATTCATTATGGAAACCGTCGAAACGACTCTTCCATCCGATCACGTCCAACCGCCAGGAACCGCTTCGAATTCTTCCGGTCTTCAAACGTGGCCATTGAAGAATCGCCCCGAAGTGACTCCAAAACCTCGGTGGAAACCCAAAAACGAGTTCATCGACGAGGTGGCCAAAGAAGAAGAAAGACTCATCAATGCTCTGAAAACTGGCACTTTTATCGACGACGCGCCCAACAATAAATCGACTATACTCCAAAAGAAAGCCGCTATGGGCTCGACGTCCGGACCAATGGGAACAACCTCTGCCGACGAAGCTCCAGTCAACGATTCCAAGCCCATGGGAATCGTCAAGAAAGTGGTCAAATCCTATCAGGAACAGGCTCAAATGAAAGATGTCGTCGACTATACTCAAAACGGCAAAAAAATTGTGCGCACGTCCCGGAGATACAACGAAGGCGGCGTTCCGCATCCAGAGCTGAAGCAGTCGCCCACTGCTCGGTCTGCTCCTGGCAATCCGGTTAGGCCGTTTTTGACTCGCGGCTCGGTTGCTGAGAGAGTCCTCATTTTCGAGAAGTGCCCCGCTGAACTCGGCCTCGACAAGAGAAAATCTGCACCTCCGGTGAGTAATTTGGAATTTTCATGATTTATTATGATCTGTAGCTACTAGATCTTTGAATCAATCCTTGCAAAGAAAAGCAAACAGGTACTTGTTTAAATGAGCGGGCTGTGATTGTCAATTTAAGTAAATTGTGGCCTTGCATGGCGGAGAAATGCAAGTAAACCCGATATATCGTTCAGCACGCACATTTGTGTGTGAAGAGGGGCGAAAATTTCCTAAAGCCCCTCCACTGGGGGATGTTAATCTCCATATTTAACACCTTCACAAACGAGAGTATCCTCGTAGGACAAGCAGGGAGGATTAGGACCATCTTGTGGGGTGTAACAGAAATACATAACGAGTCACTTCTAGTTTATTATTCTTTTCTATGAATTCTGGGTGATACATGATTTTCGAGTGCTGTTTCATTCCGTCCTACACATCACCTTCTTCTAAAAGCGCGTTTTGTATGAGTTTTTGAACGGTGCAGCGCTCACGGAAGTTTCAAAGAAATAAGGGTTCTCTTCAAAAATCCGTACAGCTTTGGCATGGAAAGACGAGGAAGATCGCCCCGTTCTATGGTGCAGTATTTCTGTTAGACCACATCATGTCTCATGTTGTTGGATTATGTGGAGAAACGCGAAGTGGACTCTGGACACCGTGTTTATAGCTAGGGGAAGAGCAGCGTGGAGAGAACAGACCCTTGGGGCACCCCCGTTTTCAGATATCAATACTTGCCGATAGCATCCTGTCTGGTCGGTTGACACTGAGTCTGTGCAAACCAATGAACCAGAGCGTCAGATGCCCCCACAGAGCCGAAGATAGCTACCATGAGGTCGTGTCGGGCTCTATCGAATGCCCGTGAGAATACCAGAGTCATTTTCGTTACGTATGACCCGGAATTTTCACAAGGCCTTCATGTATCGTCGGCTTATGGGATTGGAAGGAAAACCAACTACTTTTCGGCCGTTGAAATGAATCATTTAGAAGGCATGAACAACAAGCGACAATTGCCTGGACTTAATTAAGAGAGTTTAAAGCCTAATCTGGGTGCCAGAAAATAGGTGGACTTGGCGTCCCCCAGGATACCATTCTAGTTTTCGTGTCGGTGGTTTTGGGCCGACTTTGAGTACGCAGGATGCCGTTAGGTAGTTTTAAGTGCGTTGAATGAGAGACATCTTTGATGTAATGTGAACTCTACCCCCAGTTTGCTTATGTTTTGTATTTTTCCGTCATCCTCTGATATTAACCTTTTACGAACGTTGGGTTTCTTGTAAATCAAAATAAAGTAGGTGCAGTGGATTTTCTAAACATCAGATAAACCTCCTTGGTTATTTTTTCCCCATCAAACTTTGACCATTGTTATGCAAATCAACCTTCATTTTCCCTTCTCGGTAGATTTTCCACCGTTCGCGTTCTTTTAGTTGTCACTGGTGAGCTACCAGTTAATACTAGTGGATTTTACTAAAGCGTCAGTGCTCTATAGAAATGTTTTCGAGGTGCCTCAGCGCGCGTTGTGAGCTAATAAGAAAACTGCATTACAAAATAATTAAGCTCCGTGAAGGGCCTTCGTGCGCGCGCTGTTTCGTGACGGCTCGTCTCCGTTCGTAATATTTCATGGCTTAGTAAATCCGCCAAATGAAAGCACTTTCTTTTTATGAAAAGTATAATCTGATCTAGTCTAGTATCGTTATCGTTGGCTCGTCGTTAAACGCACAAGGTTTGGAGTGGGGTCAGGGAAGGATTGTGCTGTCGTGGAGTGAATTTCAGCTTTTCTCGAGAACGTTCGGCGTATTGTGGTTAGGCGTCTATCTCAGACGTGTTCCTGCATATTCTACCGTAGCATATTTGTTCGGCGGAGGCCGAATTACTTTATATACTGAGCTCAGGCCTTTCCCAGGTGCATTCAGTCCAACTATTTCTGGTCTGGAGCACTTTTGATGTCAGCTGCTGGAAAGTCTGCACTGTCCATTCAGTTGGCTTCTCTTCCAAAATAAAAATGGGTTACGTTCAGTTTAATTTCCGAGCGACAAAGGTTTCCCCCTTTTGGACTTTCCAAAATATTCTTCCCAAACAGACTCTCGTCTCTAGGTTCTCTCTATACACACTCGTTCCACAACTCTCTGGCTACTAACTCGTTCTCTCCTTCCTCGCTCAACCATTTCACGTATTCAGAGCCCTCTTGTCCGCGCTTGAACTCATGTCACTATTCTGTCACTCTCGCTCTTCACGTTGATTTCATTCTCAATTCAAGCTCCATCTTTCGTGCACCCAACAGCTAGAAAACTTCGAGATTAGACAAATCTCGAATAAAAGTTCACAACAAACTCAATTAACTTTAAAATGAAATTGATTAATACACAGAAATTGAATTAAAATGCTCCTATCAATTGAAAGCCAGAAATCATTACTGCATTGACATTCAAATACAATGGAGTGGCCGATATGATTCCATTGGAAGATACGAACTTGTCCAAAACGAATGTCGGTCTGTAAGAATGAACTGATTCTGACGAAAATGGTGAGAAACTCGATGCTCTCAAAACAATTCTTGATGTGGCATTCCTGTCGTTGCCTTATCCGCTCAAGTCACTTCAACTTTAGTTCACAAACTCTGCAGAATCGTCGCCTCAACCACGTTAGTTTATTTTAGTTTTCAACTTCAACATCTGCGTTCGTTTTACATGCAGAATGCAAGTGGAAGTCTAAATTACTGGGTAGCGAACAATCTTGCTGGCTGGATGTGTATAATGACTTAACTCAGTCAGCAATCAAGTGTTGCCGTCCTTGCGTCTTGAAAACCCGTTTTACGTTATTTTCATTCGCACCATCTGCTCCCAGTCGGGCGTTCTATTGAGAACGACGGAGCGTTAATGTGAATTTACGTTATGTAAATTCGAGCCGAGCGAATATAAGAATTTGCATTTACCCTTGTGTCGTTTGTGCGATACCGGCTAGTAGCAGTTGCGGTTCATTGTACGCCCGTGAACTGTCGGAATGTTCCGTGAAACCGCAGAGTTCAGTGTGTTGAATCGCAACGTCTAGCGGGTTTTCGACGAGATTTTGTTTTTCTACGCTTCACACCCGACTCAATTCGAGCTGTGAGCGGCAAATTATAGATGATTTCGGTGAGTCTAGCGTTCTGCGTATGTTTCCTGTTTGGGTTTTGTGTTACATTATGAAAGGAATGTCCATCAAGGTCTGTTTATATATGCGTAAATGACGTAGGTGCGGGATTGCGTGGGCAACAGCTGTTCCATTGATAGGAAATAAAATGGTTGTAACTCGCCTCCTACGAGAATTGGTTTTCGTGATTCGTATTCGAGAATAGTATTTTTCACCTTAACTTAGTCACTATTGATAAAAATCGCTGAGGCATGAGTGTGTGTAGATTCCATTTATACTCAACCTGTCCGTAACATAGCAGTGAAATCATTTTAAAATTTGGGTTTGTGCCTCAAATCTTGCTCGTCCTCTCCCTCGTCTACTCTCCACTCGATCCAGGTTACTTCCCTGCCCTTAGATCTTTTATCACTACTGCTCACAAGAAAGGGTGCCGATTCGGACGTCGCCGATCAACGATGATTTCAGTAAGGCTTTTGGTAAGCACACTCATGAGATCATCTTGACGGCTCTCGAATCACTTGGAATGTTTCGCTCTCTCTCTCCCATTTCTGGATCCAAAGTTTTCATTCCAATTCAAGTTATTCTGAAAGGAATAGGGATAAAATAAGCGAGTTAAGTTGTGTGATGCGCCGCACTACATATTCCGTTTTTGAATTTTCCCCGTAAACCTTTCGATTCTACTGAGAGGATACTTTTTTCCGGTTGATATCTATAATTTGTTACATAAACATTTCTTCAGAACGAAGATATAGTATAGTGTTTTATGAAATTCAGGAGAGGGGTTTCGCGCCACTTGATATTTTGACGTTTCTGCCCAATTTGCCGCGCGATACTAAAAAAAAACTAAGACCAGTTGCAGCTCTAAACGTGCTAATTATTTCATGCTTTTAACACCTGTTGCAAAATGTTGAGAAATGCAAACACGCAAATCTGAAATATTGATTTCAAGGAGATGAAGCAGTGTCTCGTTCCTCTCGCCCCTTTGTTGTTTGAACGTGGTTCCCTTCGTACTGAGTTTCAAGGACCTTCTAGTCGACGTACATGCAAACGCGGCTGCAGTGGGAATATCGACACGGGGAACTTCAGTCGATGAATTGCTCAGGGGAGCGGCGTTTTTTCTCGTATCGCCGTTTAAACCGTCAGGCGATTAGGTTGGTGTTGGCCGGCATTGTTATTGGGCCACTCCCAACTAGCGGATCGTTGTGCCAAAGGAGGCGAAGGCACGATCCAGAAAATATTGAGGCTTACACTTTTGCGTGATGATGAGTTAGGGCAGGGCAGCGGTGGTAAGGTATTAACCGTTTCGACGGTAATTCATCTAGAGACAATAATCACGAAAGAGCCTTTTGGGCGGGGTCTTTCCAGCCATAGTCATTTTATATTTGCTCCGTGTGTTGCCTACTACTGTTGTTGTTGCTTCTCCTACATCTTTCTTCTTTGTGGAGTTGTTTGTTGTTGAGTTTAACTCCGCGTCAAGCGAAATTAAATGTGACCATTTGTGCGGACCTACGGCTTTTCAGCGTCTTTAAGGAGAAGTTGTGGGTTTTCTATGCGATTTTGCGTGCAGTTTTGTGTTATGCTGTACAGGGGTGTTAGGAGTATGTATCTGGTCGTGTAGAGGGGCTTGCTGTTATTTTTGAAGAAGACTTGCACCAGATTATCTTCTATTACTTCAAACTCAGTTGGACATTGTCTTCGTGTACCCTCGCCACCTGTACATTCACTATTTATTTAGTGTAGATACGGAACGAGCCCAAAGTACAAAGTAAACAAAGCGCAATTCATCAGAGGTTTAAAAAAGATATTGAAAATAAAAAAGACACTAGTAGGAGGGGGAGGGGTGATGGTGGAGAGAAAGCTGGAAGGGAGTGACAAGGTAGGAACGTCAAGGCGGGGAAAGGGTACAGTGATTGAGGTTGGCTTCTCTGGGTACATTGGTATACGTTATAGGTGACACAGAAGGGGGCACATGGCGAGGACCCACACGGGCCAAGTGATCAGGGGTAACAATCCTTCCACAATGTCTGCAGAAAGGAGATGTCAGCTCAGCCGTCGATCATCAGGGGAGAGCAGAGAGAAGCGACTGGAGCCTATTCATAGTTGACCTCTTCTCTAAGGGTGATGACTTTATATGTCAGGTAATGCAGAAATGCTCTAAATACACGCTCAACCTGGACAATGTTGCACTGATGTGCCTGATGTGTCTCTTCAAAAAGCCCTAGGTGCGCCCGCTGCAAGATGCCACCTGGCCTATGTGTTGCTGGGGATGCTGAGGTCAGAAATATTCGAGGTGCGTGCAAGGGTGACACCGTCCCTTGTGTTTCTAACCAGGGTGATGCACGGTGGTAAAGTGCGAGCGATAGAAGGAGCGCCACTGAGAAGGAAGCTATGGCGAATGCGCCACTGAGAAGGAGCCAAGGCTCTACTGAACGAAGTGGCCATCAGAGGGATCATAGAGGGTGATGAAGAGCTCGAGGCCGTCAGCATAGATCAGAAAATGAAATTGTAGAATGGAAGTGACGCTATTATTTACCAAATTGAAAAGAAGGGGGCCGAAATGAGATCCTTGGGGGACACCTGAGGATGCAGGGAAAGGGGAACTCAACTTGAACTTCGAAAACCAAATTGATCTTGAACTTCAGTTGGCACGAGGATTTACTATAATTTTTTGAGAAGGGACGTTCGTTGATAGCTGCTTTTTAAACATAGATTGGCTGTGGATTGGAAATAGTTACGATGAGAGTTATCACTTAATATAGGAACGATTAAACCTAAGGGGGGTTCGTTTTCCTGATTCTCTGCAACTCTGAAGCGTTAATTTCTTTGTTCGCTCTGCGTGCTGATTTTGCAATATTTATCATTCCAATATCGTTTTATGAGTTTTTACTAAACTTATGCGAATTGGAGACCGAGTTCTGGAGCTGGTTCTGAGTTGACCATTGCGCATTTGTTAAATTTTTTTCCAGGATATGTGTGTTCATAGTGCCTATCGTGTCGAGGGTTTGGGGGGCTGCCAGTTATTCTCTTCTGGAAATCAATAATTTTCTTCTTCAATTGAGTATACCGCGAAAGCTGGAAGTGCTGATTCCCGATTCAAAGTCAACGAGATCAGGATGAGTCTGTAGACCGACGGTCGCGGCAGGTGAAATAATGCCTGTCGAACTCTTCTTCGTAAATTGTTTCTCAATCCTCGGCAGAGACCGTTTTGCTTACTGTAAGGCCAAAGTTGGTAAAAACTTAGCTCTGTGGTTCGTGCGACCTTGGAGATCCTGGCGATCTGGTCGGCGACCCACCTAAATGGAACGGAAACTTGTGGGCGCGATGCTTCCACCCGCCCTTCGCCTAATGCCAGCCGACAATCGCAGAATAACAACAAGAGCTTATCGTTCAAATAATCCCGATTAAATATTTCCTGTGTAAACGTTCCGGAGTTCATTAGCGTTCACGTCAAACGTGTATGGTGGTCAGTGTGATGAGTCCCAAAACTGTCTAGCTTCATTTTGCTAAAACGATAAATGGTGGGCGATCATATCGTGATTCATCACACCCTACTATCGTGATATCCTACTCTCCCTCTCTGCGATTCTGAATACTTTTGTAGAAATCACATGCTACCTTGTCGTGAACGATTGTCTGTCCGACCTACGCTGTTAACAATTGTCTGTAATCGAGATGTGCAGCAGGAGGCCGACTTTCCTTTCGGCAAACGGAGAGAAATATTGAAGAAAACATGCGACTTCATGTATAGTTGTCATACAAACATGACTCACATACATAGTTCCTTGGACTGTCAACGAGGCTATTTAGAACCTGCTGAGCTCAATTTACAGAAAAAAAAATCAGGTTGTATACACAAA
Source organism: Pachypeltis micranthus (assembly GCA_020466155.1). Classification (NCBI taxonomy): domain Eukaryota; kingdom Metazoa; phylum Arthropoda; class Insecta; order Hemiptera; family Miridae; genus Pachypeltis; species Pachypeltis micranthus. The sequence continues at coordinate 52,418,695 of CM035769.1, forward strand.
TCCTTCACGATTTATTGTTTTACTCTCGTTACTTTCCCGCTCATGAACATTTATGACACTGCACGGCAAATTACATTTATTTGTGAAAAATAATCAACATCATTAAATAAAAAAATAAAAAATCTGGTGCGTAGTAAAAACACTTCTTCCCTCAACAAGATGTGCGTATAGGTTGCTAGAAGATATTTATGTATTTACTGTTGAAATTTTGCAAACGTTAAAAAATACGATTTTGGGCACATTTTCTCGTATCTCTCTTCAATGGACATTTTTATCCTTATCTTATGGGTTCCCATGAATTTTACTCCTTTCCCTTCTCTCATTTGTCACCCCTTACTTGCCAGTTTTCGTGGCATTCGGCTCTCAACCGTCGCCCTGTTACAGGCACTCGCTGTTAGCTCGCTGGCCCCTACGCCAGTTCACCTATCCAGAGACTCTTGTGTCATGTGAACTCATTCTGTATTAACCACACTCATATCACTATTCTGTCTCAAGTGTAATAATAAATTGTTCCGTCTCTCTCACTCATCTGATTGGTCAAACTAATTGTTCGCTGGTTCCCTGTCTATAGATGGATCGTAACTGTTCTCACAACTTCTAAAAAAGAATCACTCACATAAAAACTGCGAACCGACTTTCGAGCTTTTTTTGCCGCAGGAGTCGTGATTCTGTCAAGAATAAATTTCGTTATTTGTTGTTATATACTTTTTAGAAAATAACCAGGTTGTGGCCCACGACTGCATCGGTACCCACTGTACACGCTCACAGTTAAAATGTAGCCCAACCTTCAAAGAAAAAATAAAGCCTACGAGTAAATCTTAGATGATCTGATGAAAACTCAACTTCTCTCGCATGCAGTTGCTTTATATTTCTTACACTTTTGGTTGTCCTTAGATTTCGGGTGTAACTATAAATATCCGATCAGGGATTAACGACTCCTATCGTTTGGCGCGACGGCTCTGCAATTATTTTTAGAAACATCAAGCTCCCTATTTCTACTTCTGGCGATATTTTCTAGACAGCGTTAGGAGAATTGCCTTTGGTGAACGTTCGTCGCGAAAACTTGGCTTCTGACCTCCTTCAGACGTTGCAGTCAACTCGTTGGTTCGTAGCTCAATGACATTCTCGTTAGAGATAGGGCGAACCTGCGCATTCGATCTGCAGCTCTTGAATTGACCATGTAAACAAATGAGGTTATCGTTGCTTCGAAAAGATAAGGGGGCGGGGGGAAGAGAAAAGAAACCTCTTTGTACGATGAACCTCCATCGATTTGGTCAGGATGCGGGCGAGTGGAATTGAAGATAAAATCCGAAGCACATTCCGTTGATACGACTCGTTACTTGGGATTTTACTGAAAGCAGGAAATGAATCACAGTGATAACTGATGGTGACGTATTTAAGTCAGTTGAAATTTGGTAACGAAGGCACTCGAAACGTGTAAAAGGATTTTGTAGGTTTAGAGAAACTTTTAGCTCGTACAACCTGCGCCCGTACAATTAATATACTTCATAAATAAATTCCTATTATTGACCACTGTTTCATTTATATCTACCTATTTTACCCCTTTATCTCTATTATTGACCACCAAAGCCAGGTTAACCTTAATGAGACTGACCACATCAAGTAAACATGTCGGTTTGGTGCCTTTTTGCCAATGGAACAAAAATCGCTTTGATCGTGGCAAACGTGTTTTCCCTTAAATTCGTCTTGCGAGGTGTAGAATGACGGGTGTGCCAAAAAAACATAGTAGACGAACAAGAGCACAAATAACTCACAAAACGAAGAGAAAGATATTTCGGCCAGGGGCCTGACGATGCCTTTTTGCTGAATTAGACGGGGGAAGAGAGGAATAAGGAGAAAGGGAGACTGTGGAAAGGTATTCTAGTTCTGAGCAAGATTAATGGGCGATAAAGAAATTAGCAGAGGTGGAGTGTGTCGGAAGAAGAGGAAGAGTTAGAAGTATATGAATAAAATAATAGATGAATCGTAATTTTTGGTGAAATAAAAAATAAATTAAACGGAAAGAAATGAAATAGATCCTTTGAAAAATTTGAAAGTGCAAGTAAAGAAATAATTACAAATATGTAAATAAAATCGTTTTTAAGATTTATCAAGAAATATTCGATATACGTCTCCAGTCCTGTTTTGTTCCTGTGGGTACGAGTTCCCTCCCTTTCAAGTGGCAAGTTTGGTGTGGAGAAGAGCAGCTTACATTTTGAAACTCTCATCAGACTCATACGTAAGATGTACCTGTACATCACGTATGTACGCTAGATGACATTTAAGGAAGTAGTTATCTAGGTTTTAGGTTAGGCACGAAAACTTCTAACTAGCAAGTTGACGTGCGTCACTTTCCCAGGTATCCAGCACAATCGATTAACAGCTGCTTAGCAGTTCAATAGTTGTCAGACTCAAGGCCCGGTTGTGAAAGCCAAGTAGGGGGTTTATTTTTGCGCATTTTTTCGTTTTCTTCGTTAGCTTGGAGCATTCTGGAACTATCTTGAGCTTCACGGAGCTGTTCTTGTATATTTCGCTTTTAATTTTTATTGAATTTTCAAGTTCTTACTGCGAACTAAGATCTATGAGGCTCATAAAAATGTACAGGTCCAGGGTTTTGTTTGGAATCGTTTCAGTGGCAATGATTCATTAACTGGCAACGTCAGATAAAATCTCAAATTTCAGATAACGTTTGGGAGGTTGGGCTTTAGCGATTATTGTTGAGAATCTGCTCACCCGGGGGCAATAGGAAGTTTTCGGTTGTGTTAGAAAAATGGTGATATTCAAATATAAAAAGAATCGGAGTCTTATCGTTGGGTGGGAAGAAAACGTTCACAATAGGATCCGCTAAGGACTGCCTGAAACCAGAGTTTTCGACGATTCGCCATTTTTTGTGCCGTTTGCATTGCTTTACATTTTTTGCTCACGACAGTTCCTTTAGCTTCGGTATTCTCGGTTGCAAAAATCTAACACAACAAATCTAACAGTAATTTAGTTTGAACTAAAGCAAGTTGCGACAGAGTATAATGGTACTGAGGTCTGTTCGCACTTGGTGGAAAAATCCTACTCAGACCTTAGTTCCACTGGAGCGGAGCTCTCTGAAATTGGGGCATTACTTTCTTTTGATTGGGATTTGGATTTTCATTTGATTGGATTTTGAATTTACTATCCCTGACATCCGGGGGGGGGGGGTACCGAATCAATCCTAAGTAAATGTATGCCACTGTAACACCCTTGCCCAGTTCCTGAGGAGGGAAAGAAATGATCTGTGCAAAGAGAATTAAGTATTTTGCATTTGGTTGTTTCCCTCCCACCCTCCATGAGTGACGGAAGCCCTCATTTCTCGTTTTGGTAGCTGCAGAACGAAGTTTTCGAGTGTTAAAATAATTGATTTCCTCCATCTATTTATAGAACACTCAACAAGATTATCTAAACGAGGGATATCATCATAGCAGAATCTTTCGAAGGAGGATCGATAGCTGCCACCTTTTTCGTCACCTACCGCGGAATATAAAGGGGCCGTGATAAAGGACTTTCAGCGCCGTGAATAGATTGAAAGGACGGGGGTTGTAGGTGTTGAAAAACGTTTCACAACCCCTGGAGACCGAAACGTGCCTGGGGTCTGACCCTATTCTAGTCGGACTAACGGAGTAGTGAGGCAAAATGACAGGAGGAATTGTGTGTTTGATTTGGAGAAGTGACGTGCATCGTGTTCTTTACGACGGTAAAGAATTGAAGTGATTGAGTAAAAACGTGAAAAGTAGAAACTCAGTTTTCTTAATCCTTTCCGACGAATCACAATCGAGAAACATCGAATTCAACACGTCTCACGACTTTCGTCGGCCCCACGTTCATCAACTTCGATCGTTGTGTTAACTAATTTTGACGTTTGATCAGAACTCGATATAGACGCGCATAAGTTTCACCATACTTGGGTGCTTCTGAAACGGTATATTTCACAGTTGACGCAGCTGCACGCAGTTGCAGTGTTAAGATTTTACCAACTAGCAACTGCTGGCAACTCAATGGCGGCATTGAAGTATTAATGTCTGATTGGTGAAGCCAGGTAGCTATAAGTTGGCGTTTTCGATTCTTTGAGAACCTCCTCTTGTTCGGTAGAAAATATCTCAATGTTGAAAGTCGTAGTCAATTCATGTGACAAGAGCAGACGATGAAAATATGATGAGCGGAAAAACCTTCGGATCCAACCGAAACAGAATTTAAGAACAATGATTGCGTTTTCTCTCGCGACTTCGTGCCCACTAACTTTCAATTAAAATTAACATATCACGCTCGACTCGTATGCTAATAACTTGAGCAAAATAAAACGACGCAAATTTGGATTTATAATGAAATGAATTTCGCACGCAAGGCGAATAAATCGATGGAGATGGTTTATGGAGAGAAGGATCCGCCTTAATTTCCGTAGCGGATGATACGCTGCTCGGGCAAACCGCAGAATCTCAATTCGAACGTGAACGACCTAACGAACTTGCAGAACTAACTGGAAAAACTTGGTCGATTACTGACGGTTCAGGAAATTTGACAATGTGCCACAATGGTTCTGATAATTTCCTAATTAAAGAGTAGGTAAACGGCGGATGTAACGCTGTTCGCTACGTGACAAGTCTTTATCATTTCCTTAGCTCACGACAGGGTGTTCGATTCAGGTTGGCCGAGGTAGGTCGTTCATTTTATACTTGTAAAAATAAGTCGATCGAACTATGGAAACGTTAGAAGCGTTTTATTTAACGTTTATTCTGGTAAAAAGGCCGTTCTTCGTTGCTGCTTCTGACGAGGAAACGCGTAGTTGCAAATTTAATACCACCAATCGATCGACTTGAAAATATTTAATAGGCTTGTTCCAGTTACGGGACCTGCAGGTTGATATAGTTTCTTTCTGCTTGTCTTCGTAAGTTTAAAAGAAAATCTCTCCAGTAACCGCGGTGGTAGTTGGTACAACTGCTCCCAAATGAATACTGTTGCTCGGATGATGAATTAATGAAGGCGAACGAGTTCTTTCGTTAAGGCCAAAAAGTGTCCTGTACAATTAGTAAACGAGAGGTCGTCTGAAAGCGCTGAATACACGTTGGCAAAGTTCGGGTTTCTGTCAATCAGTTTTTACTTACCGCTACCCGAAGGGAAGGAAAGTATAGTAATCGTGCTTAAAAAACCTAATTTCGGCGCGTGGTCCGTGTTTGTGTGTGTGTGTGTGTGTCTGTAGTTCGATTTGCGGGAGAACGGCTGATCCGATTGTGCTGGTTCCTTTTTTGTTTTGTTCGTTATTTTTTGTAGACACCAAAATAAGGTTATGGGCGATTTCCGCCGATCGGGAAGGGGGGGGGGACAAAAATGTACCAAAAACTAGGGTTTTTCGCATTTTTATCGAAAACGGTTCTAACGATTTTGATTAAACTTTCAAATTATCTTCTACTAATCAATACCTAACTTTTCTTATGCATCCATATCTCCATGAAAACACGGTGAACGGAGATATAGGCCTATGAAGCAAAAATAGGTTTTTTACGCTTTTTGGCAAAACAACTTCAACGATTTTCACCAAACTCTCAGGATGTTTTTGAATTGTTAATACCTGCGTATTGTTCTAAATAAATGTTCCTCTGAAAGTCCATTGGGCAGAGATAAAAATAATAATGTGTCGAAAATAACGTTTTTTCGAACATTTCCGTAAATTCTGGAGTAACTGCTTCACCAAATTCGATCAATCGTTCAGAGTGTCGTTTAGTCACCCATACCCACATTTCGTTCTCCATAATTATTTCTGTATATATATGTTGAACGGAGATATAAGCCAAGTTAACTCAGAAAAGGAGATTTGTGGAATATTAATTTATCGGTATTCCAATTTTCTCAAAAACGGCTCTAACGATTTCGATCAAACTGACGGAGTACTCTCAGCTAACTATTCCGGGGGTGGTGGAAAGTTGTGTGTTGCTACGCACCAGATATTTGAATGTTGTATAGGATGCCGAAAATCCTAAAACTGTCCAATAATGTAGTTGCCCAACACAGGTCTGTTTCCTTATCAATATTACTGTTCTTGAATCTCGGAGATAGTGTCAGTTGGTGTGGGCCTGGGCCGACTCAAAAGGACTCTATTCGATGGTGGTGTTACACATGCAGTATCAGTTGATTAATTAACAACCACTTTGTACCTTGTGTGCCGAGGCTATTCAGAGAAGATTCTCAGTCATGCTTACCTTTGTTTCGCTCAAATGACGTAATTTCGTTCCAGAAGATTACTGCTCATTTACGTAATTTTTTTTTCTTCAAAACTTCAGTTGTGGACGATTCCGTAGAAACCTAAAAACAGGATGAGTTGCGCAGGCCTTCCATTATGAATATCACAATGTGAACATTTCGTCTGAGGCTCAGCCCGTGTTGTTATTATACATTCAGGACGCAGCTTCATTGTTCTGTTCTGCTCCATTTCGGTTCTTTCCTCTAATTTGAGGAAGATACGGCCTTGTCTGAGGTCCCTCAACCTTTTCTCTTTATCTACTCGACAGTAGACGTCGGATATCTCTTCATAATGAGTTTGGCGACTACTCAGTGAAAGGGAGCGGATTTTCTCGTAACTCAGGAGGATAAAGTAGCGTTGTATAGTGACATCTCGCCTATTTATCTGTGAAGAATGAGAGATGGAGGATTCCTCCTTCATTCTTTTATCGCTGTGTGGGTTTCTTCCCATTAGTGCTGCCACGATTTTGCTCTCGTTACTGTTGACCCAGATTGGCGGGATCTGAATTGTGGTTAACGATAAAATTGTTCAGGAACTTAGCCATTTTTCAATGTGGGAGCCTGGTGGCTTGATTTATTGAGCTTCCGTCATTCTCGATTGCACCATCTTGTGCCCTCTCGTTAGTTTGTTCAGGCTTCGAACCCTTAAGAATAATGTTCAATTCTTTATCTCGCGTCGAATTGGAACGAACACAATTCAGGTATAAAGTATGGGATAAAGCAAAGTTACTGAATGGGATCTATTAATGTTCCATCTACGGTTCACCATTAATTGCGAGTAATTCAGTTCATTGCTATCCCCATCCCTTTGACAATCCGGCCATTACTATAATATTATTATAATGAAATGAACCTAGTTACAGAATGTTTTGTACAGTCGTTTCGATTGGAGAGGGGGGTGAGACATTCACGAAGCGTCTGTCGTACCTAAACAAGCGTTTCTTATGTGTCCCTTCTGGTATGGAGGGATGCGTCAGCTCCAGCCGGATGCTGCCTGTGTTCTGGGGTAGCAAACTCACAGTGCTTGCCCAATCCCAGAGAGCTGTGCTCCTATGGATCACCAAGGCCCACAAGACAGCATTCACTGAAGCACTCCAAGTGATCACTGGCCAGTTATCCATTGGCTGTGGAGCTCTGGCCCCTTTACAGAACGAGAACTTGCCCCCTTAGGTGAATGAGCAGCGTATGAAATATGTTCCTCTTAGGAGAAAGTCGGTTGAGCCCTCACGGGACATGGCGACTTCAATGAGCGGCCCTACTAATTCGGCACGTAGGTGACAATGAACTTGTTTTGAATGGAAGGGGGGGGGGGCTGTAATGATTCCGTGTTATCATGCTGGACCTCTCATTCATCCTCTTCATCATTTGTTCAAATTCAGTCCACACTCTTTCCATTAGCTGTCTGAACGCTTTCGCCTGTCCAGTGGTGCACGAACAGAGGTACCCTTGCCCTCCCGACAATTGTTGTACTTCTCAGTATCCAGTATGCGCCTGCTTCTGAAACGGCAGTTCGTCGGGCGTGCACTTCTCTTCTTATATGTCGGGATTTTCCTATTGCAGTTTGAACTATAGGGATCGTCGGATAATCTGCTCCTTCTGTTTCTGTCTTGGAGTTTGCCCATCTTTGCGGTATCCTCGGGAAGGAAAATATCCCAAAATATAAGCTGCAGTTAATGAGATCATTACCAGATTGCCTCTGGAAAGGGTGGAGGCCTGACACAGTCGCCGTAGGTCCCATCCCCAATCAATCTTATGTAATCCTCGTACAAGGTAGTCTGCGCAACCAACGGTATCGCAACGATTGAACAAGTCAATAAGTATAAACATATAAATGAATGTGTCAGAAGCTCATGACGTGCGGGCAGAAAAAAGCACAACGCTAACACATTATCGAAGAAAAGCACCGAAGACGTGATTGATGTATTGATTGCTTGGCACCGTATCTATTGGTCGTGTTATCGCTGAACTTTGTCTTGCCTTTCTTTGTCAACTTGTCACAATATCCCGCTCTCCTTTTTACAGCGTTATTGGCTATGTACATCTAGAATGGAGTATTTCTCTAAATAGTTTGGAGACGGAGTCCGAAAGGATTTAAAAAGGTAAAATCAACTTAGCTCAGAAAAAATCTCGTTTTTTGAACAGATCGTGTGCTGTGTACGGGGGGGGGGGGGCTCAAGTGACGATGGGCCGGAGTGAGTTGCTAACAACGTTCCAGCTAATGCCTCACCTTTTGGAGAACACTATGCCTAGCCCTAATAGACCAGTTTCAAATTGCTTTTAGAAAGCCGTTCGCGTCACATTGCGAAAAAATCCTCGTTTCCCTCGCTTTAGGTGGCACCCATTTGCTACATAACGCTTAGTGAATCGATTTGGTCCAGTTGATGGGCTCATTTTTTGAGCTACTGATGCTGCGCTATTAATAACAGTCTCATTGGCATCGTTGTGGGCTTCTTGTTATGTTTTATTAGTCAGATTATTGCTATTGGTTTCCGCAGTCGACGAATTTGACGCCGGTTTGAAGGTGGATGAGGCCATTTTATGTATAAAATATAAATTTATGTGTGTAACTGATGATTCTTGCTTTATTGTTTGTGCTTCAATCCAATCATTCCTCGGTGGTTCTATCAATTCCACCGCTTTGCTCATGTCTTCCGTCGTTTCACCATTTATCCTGTTCAATTGAGGACAAACTTTCTACTTCCTCCAGCACTTTTAGTATCGGGCTCTCAGTCAATTTATCTCCTTTTCTCAACTCTTCCTCCGTTTACGCGTTTTATTTTTACCGTTCGTCTCAATCCGCGCTTGTGCCTGAGCTGTGACAAATTGAACTCGTCGGTATTAAATAACAAGGAGTTCGTCTCAATCTGCGCTGGTGTCTGAGCTGTGACAAATTGAACTCGTCGGCATTAAACAACGTGGAGTGGCTTGAGATAACTACTGCGTAATTCTATCTTTCGTGCCAGTCACATTTATTACTCAACGCTGGGCTTAAGGACAAGGGATTCAAAAAAGTCTCCGTCGTACGGATGTATTTTCTTATTTTCCATGAACTATCTGCCCTAACTTCATGAGGTTCTGACGTATCGTTTTATATGTTTATACTTATTGACTTGCTCAGACGTTGTGATACCGCTGGCTGCTCAGACTACGAGGATTACAAAGATTGATTGGGGCTGAGACCAACGGCGACTGTGTCAGGCCTCAGCCCATTCCAGAGGCAGTCTGGTAATGATCTCTTTCACTGCAGCTTAGTCTCGGATGACCTCGGGAACAGGATTAGGAGGGACATTTTCCAAGGAGGATGCTGGGATTAGGCAAAGATAAGAATTTCCAAGTTTTGATTCGTACTAAAACGGTCAAGTAACTCAGCTTCTAGTCGACTTGGGACATTTGCTTTAAATGTTAATTTGTCATCTATAGTACTCTTACTTTATCCCTCTTAGACTTTATTCTTTGCTCGGACTCATAAAATTCAAAAAGAGTGCAAATCTATGTTCACGGTCAGTTTATTCTTTTATTCACTGTTGACTGCCATGTTTAGACCTAGTTTATGTGGATCACGTAGTTCGTGTGAGGTCTTCTCTGGTTGTACATTTGGTGTTGTCACATAATCGGCGTGTTAAATCTCAATGTCGTTATTTTTGTGACAGTTGTTTCTCGTCAGCTCCCAAAACGACAATGAACGTTCTTCGAATTTCTTTCCAGGGACTTTTCAAACGATATTTTAAATCCCACTTTTAGTTCAGAACGTCTTTGGGCATCGGAGTTTCGGACCTGAGTGAGTTTCTTCTTTCGTTCCCCGCTCGAAAGCGGTTTGGACTCCAGCCAAATTTCGTATGCCGCTAATACCCCGAGTCTAGTCGACCAGCTCCTGTCTACCTTTATTACCTCCTCGTTTCCCCCCATAATGTTACTTCCCTGCTCTTGTTGTGACCTTTATTTTAGGGGCCCCTCCTCCCTTGTAACGCGGCTATTTAAAGTCCTCGCCCTCTTGCTGCTGATGACGGCTCGAGTCACCGTGTAATCCGTGGAATTTCTAATTATCCTCGATGACAAATTGAAATACAAGCGAGCAATGAGAGCGGAGCCCATCCCATAGCCGTGTTAGGATGGCTCTCTCTCTCCTACACGTCGGTGAGGAGCGATGATCTTGTTTCCTTCGAGTGTGCAGGTTCTCAAGCAGAAAAAATGATTGTGACTTGGGATATTTTGCAGAGCTAAAAGCTCCACTCGAGTGGTCTGGAGCCCGTGTTCGAAATAAATCTGATTCCGTATGTCTGATGAATATTTACATCAAATAACAAGGATATCTTCGAGAGACGGAGGATTAATTTTGGTTGCCTGCCCAGTTGGAGGCGACGAGAAGTCGTAACCTTACGACCGCCTAGCACGTCTGCTCAAGATTTTATTTTGATAAAATTTATGATCCTTACCGAGATGTACTACACTGCGGGGGACTCCGTAACATATTGCTGGCTCCTTGCTGCTCATTAGACTCCTCATATCCCTCAAGTTTAGGAGTACTGAACGTGACTGAAACATTTTCCCGTAATTACTATCCTTAACCCCGTGATGTAAAAAGGGTAGTTGTGTAATTTGAATTTTTACCTTTACGAAGGTAAAGTATTGCAATCCCGCAATAAAAGTGGAATTTCCTTCGATCTTCAGAGGCCTACGGAATGAAAATAAGCAATTTCGACACGTTGGCACTTTGTGTACTTCAATTTACGGGAGAATGGCTGGACCGATGGAGATCGTTCCTTTTCGTTTGTTATTCTGAATAATTTACCAAAACTGACATTTTGGATGTTTCATTGCAATTACCTTGCGTTTGGTATAGTTCGCTATGTATTTATTGAAATTGAGTCGAATAGGGTTGGTATGAAAGATATTGGACTGCGTCTAGAGTAATCACAGTAAATATGGCGAATTCTACAATTCTTGAAAAAACTCGCAGGACAATGTAGCGAAATCTATCTCCCCTGCCTGTTCTCATTTCCCCCAATGCCACCCATCTCACTCCAAACTCCCGTAATTGACACTCGTAACTTCTTAGCAATTCCCTAACGTCGTCTCGAACACAAGGGCATCAGCTCTCTTCCAGGAGACTGGCTAAATTACACTCTGCCGTAGGTCTGGTGCATGCTGAGCGAGTGCCCATGCTTTTTCATGATACCGAAACAGCAACCTCCGAGTCTTTCGACTGAAAACTCACTGATTTTTATAAGGAAACTGACCAGTTCAGTACAAACAGCGGGGGGGGGGGGGAGTGAAACCCACGGGTAAGATAACAGATAATTTTAGACTGATACCGTGGTATTGTTTTCGGTGGTGACTGTTGGTTGAACAAACGTACATACCAAAATGTGCCAAAATCGTGTTTTGTTTGAGTTTCCGAAATGATCACGGTAAATTCAAAACGCAATTTGATCAAACAGATGAAGTCTCCGCTAGCAGTCGATAGCCACATTTCGTTCCCCATTACTATTTATGTGACAGTCGTTTCATCGAAGATTCTTTCAAACATCGGAAAATGAGACGTGCTGAACATTACACGATTATTTTTCTAATTTTCATAAAAACGGCTTCAACGATTTTGATCAAACTTACGGAGTGCTTACAGCTAACAGGGACCTACGTTTTGTTCTTCATACACATTAAAAAAAAAATAGTAACGAGTTGAACGATGATAGAGCGTTTAGTGTGTAACAGACCGTTGAATTAAATATTTTTACCAAGTGCCGGTTTCACCAAACAGTTTTAACTGTCGTTTAAAATTTTCAAAAATGTAAAACGTTTATTCGCTCAAACTAGTATCACTGTGGCGTTGAAGTGGTCACAAATACTAATCCCACTCGAAGGATGGAATTAAGTAATGATGAGACACGTCGCCTCTCATAACTTTCCTCTGCCCCCTCATTCTAATATCCTATCGCGATAATATCATCTCGCGACTATTTCAATTTATTTTTACGCTCAACTTCTACGAACTTGATGCTTCCGGTTCCGAAATGTATGGAATTGCCGCTATTTATGGCACGATCTTCGTTGAGCGGCGTAGGAAATTTATGATACTGCAGAAACGCTTTGTTTTTGGTTCTGGAGTTATGCTGAACCAATGAAACATTTAGTCAAATAACAATAGTTAATGACAAAATGGAGCTTTTAAACATCGATTTAACGGTATCATGTAGGCATTTTCCCCTCGAATAAAGGCAGTTTCGTTGCTGCTACTGATAACATCGTTGATTCACATCTTGGTAATTATACTTAGCTCCTCAGTATTGCGTTACATCCTCAAGTTCACGTTCCTGCGAACGTCTTAACTACTCAGACAACTTCAATCATTTTCTACAATCAACTGAACTTCTCGCCCACATTTCTATACTCGTGTTACACTCAATCGCCCCGAGTTTTGAACCCGTGTAATGTTCGTAGAGTCGTCGCTCATGTGAAACTGCCTGGAATTGTAGCGCTACTCCCACGAGCTACAACTAGTTTCATTCGAAGCTCCGGAGGCGGACGAGAGCACAAAGAGCTCAATCTAAGTCTGAAAGTCGACTCCGCTTATTGTGACAACTTTTCATTTAACATCCTCCGTTTTTGTGAGGCGGAGATGTGACATTGCGGCGTCGAGGTTTTCTTGCTGGTTGAATAGTGAGTTTAAATGCCATTTGTCCACTTCAACGCAGTTCTTCGCTTCGTATGAACCACCGGATTCGTTTCTCAAGGCATAAGCACCAACGAACCTCAAATGAAACTGGTCAACGTTCGTGGAATATCAATATCGAACAAGATATCTGATGTGACGCATCTCAGAACTTTCAGCGGTTTCTATCGCTCTACCAATCCAATCTGTTATTACAATTTTATTATTCCATTCATATGAGCTTGGAAATAAATGACGTTCAACGTAGGAACTGGTAGCTCATAATGTTCCCCCGAGTTATTGGTGACCAGCTCGTACTTTATTTTTCTAGTGGGAAGGTTCGAGTTTATTGTTGTGTAGCATTGCGGGGTTAGCACATGTAACGGCTGTAGTATGATTTACGAATTTATCGGATAGCTTCTAATTACCCTACGACAGTGGTCGGCAAACTTATTAGCCACGAAACGATTAAACGTATGTGTGTGTGTGTTGTTGAAACGATTTCAAAAAATTGAGAGCCAAATCTGTTTGTAAATGTAGTAAACATTTATCATAATTTTAGGCATTCATTAAAGTATGGGTACATTGAATACAACTTGATTTCATATTTAATAAGGACTTTATTGGTTGATAAAAAATAATTTGATATCTAGTTAAGCATCCATATAAACACTACTTAATGCGAAGAATGTTATTGCATCTCCTTTGAAAGTTTGCTCAAGTTTGGTTTGTAGTTTGTTTTTAATTTTAGTCCCATTTTCCGGTTGTCATGTATGAGGTGACTTCTTAGTTTGTTTTTAATAAGACGAAAACGGAAAGAACAGCAAACGCGGCTGATCATAAGCATCAGGAATACTATTGCTAGGCGCTGTAAATGATCATGTCTTCTTTCTCCAGGTTTTTTAAAGCACCACTTGTGTTGAAAACTTAGTGCCTCGCAGTCTTCACCTGAACGTGCAACAGTCGCCGTCGACCGATCAGAGGCCGGGCAACGGGCAAGCCCTTAGGATATTTATGCCAGAGAGACTCAAGGCTTTGACTCATGAGTTCAAAGAGCCGCACTTGCCGACCTCTGTTCTACGTCATGGGAAGACCTTCAGTTTCATATGACAGCGATTTATTAGGGAAAGACTGTTCTAAAATCGATTTTTGTCGACGTGTTGATTTATTGTGCCGGTCTCGTCACTTTTCCATGGATGCAAATGACGGTGGTGTTACGTTATTTGGGACTGTTGACTCCAATCATTTTATCAAACTCGTTCAGCACGTGGTTTAGAAAATTGGGCGTTTTGATGATTATGATAACTATAGTTAGTTTTGGACCGATTTGGCTCATACCCTATTTTAGGACCCTTTGTTGATCTACTGGCCAAGCATTAAATCTGAGCTCATTTTCCCATCTGTTTTCTCGTTACTCCGTTCATAGACCATATTCCCTATTGGCGTTTTTCGGGCTCAGGTGCTTTCACGTGAGATCTGAAGAGAACTCATAATTAATATAATATTAATATATAATATTCTCAGCTGACGACATAATTTTCCTTCCTGCTCTGTAGGACTAAGCAAAGTAAAAAGTAAACGTGCTAAATGATTACACAACCGTTTATTATTCTCTTGTTCGGCATAATTGTGACCTCTTGTCAAAAAATATTAACAATATGTCTCTATCTACAGTCCAGGAAATGGCAACACATGTTTAACTACATATGAAAACAGTGAGACCCATTTCAGTCGATTCAGCATCAAAAAAATACTAGTAAACGTAACGAAATATGACCTGACTACTACGGGACAATGAAGACATTGACATTTCTATTGCGTCGCTGGGCAATTGGCACAACGTAACGGGTGATAACGTGGGAAATGACTTCAGACCGGAAAGAAACGATAACGTTCGTTATATTTATTGTGATTTCAGTATTTCCATCTGGACACATTCCTGCACCTGTGACGCCCGTCCAATTCGAATCAGCATCGAAATACTTTCGAAACCATAAATTACACGACGATATTGCAATGAAACTAACAATTTCAAAAAAGTTTATGAGTAAAAGTATTTTTTCCCACGACTACCCCGGGTTTCGCCCGATCGGATTGCTCTGTAGGCGGGCAGATGCCACTAAGATCCCATTTGCAATTATTGTGCAAAAGACCATGTCGAGAAAATGCGTTAACGAACGTACTATATTTCAGAATTTTGTGGTTTAGAGCATTGTTGCAATTCAAAATAAATTGGAGCCCCGTCGGAGGCAGTATATATTTTTAGTGTATTCGGGTACGTCGAAGGCGTGTAGAATGTAGAGCAGTTTTTCCTAACGTGGGACGCGCGCCCCATATGGGGGGGGGATGTTTTACGGGTTATTTAAATGCAATGTTAGATTAAGGTGCAATATTTAGAAGAAAAACAATTCTCTAAAACAGCGCTGTAAATATTTTTTAGGTATACTGAAATATTTATGTTTTACTTGACAAATAAATTTTTTTAAATTACGTGGGGGGGCAAAGAAAATGTGGGACTTGGCACAAAAAGGCTGGAAAACACTGGTTTAGGTACATGTGGAAAAGCTGGTCTGTGACTAGACACTAAATTAGTTGATGATACAAATCGGGGTGAGTCGTAAAATCCTAAGAATTTGTGGAGATGAGTATTGTGATTTACACCTTTGGGCGTGAACCGTTCAATTACTGTCCCACTTGTGATAGCGAACATTTAAACTCTTTTCTATCTTCATATCAGTTAACCCCTGCACTGTATGTGGTAGGCGTTAAACAAACCCCACAGATTTTCAAACGTACCAATTTTTGATAAAGGGAAGTTGGTTTTTGACGAAGGAAACAACGCGGCTAGAATGTGGATGGGCCAAAGGTAAAGGAGGGTTGCGACAACATTTACGGGTATCGCGGAATACGAGAGAAAAGAGATGTCACTTCATCGTTCGTCAGACACAAAAGGGCTATAAACAGAACGTTGAAGGGTCTGGTACAAACAGCGACTCGATGCCGAAGAGAGAAAATGTCATATCCCTCCCGAAGGGGGAGCATTTGGGCGGAACTGTAGAGAAAGAATAAGGAGAGAGTTCCGAACGAGAAAGAGTGTGATTTACTGGCGTGGAGACACAAACTAAGCGCGAACTTACTCGTCTTTTTATGGGAAATGCCAAAGCAAAGGGATGGAAAATTGTTATCTCGACGTGATGTCGTTAAGAGTTGCGAGTCTCCACTCGGCTGGAAAAACGGATGTTCGATTTTACTAGCCTTCAATCAAACGAGCTTACAAGAGAGGAAAATGCGTGTAACTTTGCAAAATCAACGTATAGGAAACCACACATACATGGCGTTCTCAAATTTAGTAGCAGTTGTGAGCATAATAAACTCCTGTTAGTGACAACACAACATCTAATTATTCCCCTCGTGCACAAGCACTAACTTTAATTATCGATTATATCTTGTCCTAAGAATAAGCAAATCTGTTGAGAAAGCGTGTTGAAAGTCAGTATGTGAATGGCTAGGGGGATTTAGGCATTAGTTCGTTCGGTCTATTTCTTATCACCGGTATTTCACGATACTCGTGTAGGTTTCATCTTTCAGTCAATCAGGTGCAAATATGCTCTCAAGGGCACCAGTGGATTATTAGGATTTGCTGGCTCCCTCGCCATTGACAGCAGCTGAATAGTGTTGTGTTGTTTGCGATACATCGATATTGTTGGGTGAATAGGAGAAAGAAATGAAATTAGTACAAGCAAAACAATTAGATCTGTATTGTACAGTAAAAAGCATTGGTTAGGTAGATAATCACATGAGTGTTGGATACCAAGTAATGGAAACTTCACACTCCAGTTATAGGTTTAAGTCATGGAGTAGTAGAACTTCTGTGAGCACGAATGAGATATGGTGGCACGTAACTGTGGTGTGGGCCGGAGTGCGTTGCAGCGAGGGATTGGAGTTGTAGTAAGGAGAGGAGGTTACAGGAAAACCCAGGAAAAAAGTTTATTGAGTGTAGTTTTTCACGACTGTAAAATCAAATGACTGGTGGACATTCAGCAGTAAGAGCAGCCTGACCTTGGGAACTCCATTCCAGTTGACAATACAGCGAAAGTTATCGTTCTCCACGGCCTTCCCTCGTTTCCTGCACTGCCTCCCATCTCACTCCAACTCCCGCCAGTTAGACTCGTCACGTTGTGACAATTGCGTAGGAAATGTCAATTTTCGTTGTTCCGTTGTTGTTCATGTTTGACGCTAAATCGGGGATGGGGTGGATCTAGGAGGTGCTGTACAAACATTGTCGTTTGCGTGTGAGTTGTCGGTTGCCGGATTATCGATGTAACCAGGTTACATTCTTGATATTTTTCGACTTCGGATTAAATAGGTCGGATCGCTGTTGTATCACATATTTCAGGTTGTGTCTTCCGCCGAATTACGTCCGAGCCCATGAATTCGAAGTCTCTTACCGGCTAAAAATGACATGAATGTGGTCCCAGAATTGGTTCAACATATTTCTCATTTTAGCCTCGGGCAATTTATGACATAATTTTATCTCTTATTGAGTTCCTTGCGATAGTAAAACGGAGTCATGTCCGATAACTCTGACGATCGATTCGCAATTATCTTTATTGCCCGGTTCAGTCGAATAATCTCCTTCGGTTCCTGAGAAAACGCCGGTTGCTGGAAATTCGCGTGAGCGGAGCCATAAAATCGCAAAACTCGTGCAAATCGTTGTTCACTCTTATTCACTTCCTGAGAGCGACCAGTACGAGAGAAGAGGTCGTATCCATCATGCAATCGACAGCAAGACCTTCAAAGCGCGTGCTCAACAACAAAATACTTTGTCTGGCTGTGGAAACTTTAGGTCGAGTTTCGGAACGAAGTAACTTTAGTAGGAAAAAAAAGGTTGTGTACGTTTTCAATAAAATTGTTTTTTTTCCTAAATATGCTGCTGAGCGCGAGAAAATTCAGGTCACGGCTGCAAAGGTTATTTAGGCGTATGGCCTGCGTGCGTGTTTAGTTAAGTTAGCTGAATCGATTTTACCGTTTGTTTAAACGTACAACGTGTCTTCGACTAATAATACGTAAGTCTTATTCTCGATAAAGACGCTTGGGGCAAATTTGTTGCTCGGAAGAAGTCGAACGTTAGATCCTACTCGCACAGTGTCTAGCCTGCTAACATATTGTTCTCCATAAATGCATCTCTTGTCGTTTTTTGAGTGGTTATTTTTCTCAAAGCCCGCCAAGAAACACATCTTCCTCCATTTTAATTGTACAATCCAAATTGTGTTCCCCCACAAGTATTCCGTAGCCATTCGTCGAACGCGGATACGAGCCATGCTGGATCAGAAAGTGCTTCAAGCATTACAAGTTTTGATTTCTCCCAAAAACGGGTTTGGATGTGGCTCACAGGGTGCTTAAGGCTACAATTTATTTTATAGCACTTCAATAGAAATACGTTGAACGACGATACAGCGACTGGGCAAATAGCGATTTACTAGGGGTTGAGGAAATGCGTCGAACCTGATTCCCTTCTCGCATACGCTCCGTTCTACACTGGAAGCCACTTCTCCGCTATTCCTCTCCTTCTCGTTGTTAGAAAAATATTTTCTTCTCCAGAGATTTTTCGATTTGATGGAAAACTGAAAGCATTGTGAGTGAGGACACTCGTACGAGCACCGAGTTTGTTTTTCTCGGAAAAGTGTGAAAATTGTTTTCATATTAAGATTGACGAAGGGCTGCAGTTTTATTTTAATTGGGTTCAATTCAACCAAAGGCGCAGTCGTATAAAAATTGTACGAAAATTCGACCCCAACCACTTGTAGCACGAACTAAAGTCAGCGACCCACTTCGGCATTATAACAGCAGGATTTGCACGTAAAAATATCTAGTGCGTAGCAACACACAACTTTCCGCAACCCCTGTAAATTCGAAGACCTGCTATATATACGCTACATATTTCTTCAGGAACATTTATGAAAAACAAAATGTAGATACTAGTTGGATGAGGGTGCTCTGTTAGCTGATTGAAGTCGTTTGAGCCGGTTTTCAGATAATTGGAAAACCGGTAATTTAATATTCGACAGATCTCGTTCTCCGGGCTATCGTGGCTAATATCTCGGTTCAACAGATAGATACAGAAATAATCACGGGGAACAAAATGACGGTGTAGGAAGCAAGAAGACACTCCGTAAGATTGATCAAAACCAGTGACGCTGTTACTCGGGAAATTACAATCATGTTCAAAATAACATCGTTTTCGACACATTTTCTTATCTTTCTGTCCAATGGAATGTCAGAGGAGCATTTACCGTTCACCAATTGCTCAATAATGAGTATCTGTAAGCGCTACCGCTCTCTGCCGCCGTGAAGTGACACAGGTGACCAAGCCATGAACACAAATGACTTGACGTACCTGATTTTTTTATCTGATAAAGCATCATGATAATAGGAAGCGTGTTCGTAGCGTGAAACTCGAAACCGTTTCTTCGTTAGCCGTGGTTTTCAGTCAGTTCTGCCGGGCACGCAGCCCACTTTCCTATAAGAACATTATTTTGAACCTCAATGCTCTCTCCGCCGTAAGAACATCCCTTAACATTCCTAACGTAACAGCGTTTTGTCCAGTCACTATTTTAGAAACTTGAAGAAACCTTTACCGCTTCCCTGAAACTGACGTATTGTCCTTGTGATGGCTCTTATCGTGCGGTTCATATCCAATAGATAAATCACAAATCCGAATGTAAAATCCATATCATTCAACGCTTTAAATGTAAATCTCATCGTGAGCAAATAGTACTTGTAATTACATGATTAAACTAGGCCAAAAATTAAGCTTGCGTCTGATATTCTTGATTTGAGACCATTCCAGTAAGTTTTGTGTTCAAGAGGGTATTGCTGATGGGAACTCATTCTTAGTGACCCGAATCAGGTCGACTCATCTTCCATCACTGTTCGTTTGATCCACCCTCATCTTCCGCCTACATGACTCCTTCTACCCCTGTTCGGTATAACGATAAAATATCCGTTAGATCGCGAAGAAAAATATACGCCACAACCTGCAGATTCTTTTCTTCACTATTTTATTAGCGAGTGAGGACTACTTTTCTCAACTGTAAATTGTTTCGTCATTTCCTCCTTTACTTTTAATAGCACTGCGAAATAATGATATAATCGACTGAAATAATTATTGAGTTATTCTGTGCTTTCCATTTCTGCTTGTAGGTTAGTGTAGAAAATAATTGGTGCACGCATATCGTAGATAGACGCTTAAGACGGACTTTCTGGGAAAATTGTTTTTACTTGAAGTTTACTGAGTAGAGAACAATAGTTGATGGTGGTGCATACATAGCTCGCACTTAGGTTACTATATGTATTATCTTCATGGTCAATATGGGTGGTCCACATCAACGTCCTATCCATTTATAACTAGAAGTGTCCGCTCCACTTCTGTTACCGAGCAATTTAGATTCTTCCTGCAGCCCAAAACAGTGGAGACTGCTGCATCGTTGAGACAGATCAACCAAATAGAGTGCTAACTTTTTTTTACCGTCCGCTACCGCAAGGGTTAGAAAAATTTTTCAGTCGTGTGGAAAAAAAAATTGGAGGGATTCATCGCACAACTTTTCTCAGCTTCGCTCTTTAGCAACTAACGAAGTATGGGGTTTTTTAATGATATAGTGGTCAACGTTCCACGTACAAATGACCGGTGGTAATGAAGTTCCGGAACTTATTGAGTTGCCTACATGTCACGACCTGCATTTAATGACGGTTCATAGGTAGTTTATGGGACTGTCTAGTTTTTTATGTTGCAAACGTTCATCTTTATAGTTGTGAAACTACATAGGAACCATTGTGAAACTACATAGGAACCATTGTGAAACAGTTGGTAACGACAATAGTTCGAATTCCGGAATTTTGTTATATTGTCCTAATTATGTTACAACCGGGATTAAACTAGGTTGTGTGGGTAACTCGTTGGACTTCTAACACGATTTATTACTGAACGATGGTATTATCATACGAAAGGAGGTAATTAGAAGGAAAAAAACCACCAAAATCTATTTTCGCCGAAATTGTTGATAATTTATTGTGTTACTCTCGTAATTTTATCCCGGGTGAAAATTTAATAGTAATCTTATTCATATCATTAGGAACTGTACACGTTTCTGTCTTTAGTCTTTAGCCTACTTGCTGATCCGTGCCAAACGAGGTGAAACCGCATCAAGTGCTCCGAAACCCCGATGCCCCAGGTGCCAGCATGTCAAGCTGCAGGGGTTTTTGCCTCTTTCTCTCGCTCCTTCATTTTAAAATTCGTCCGAAATGGCCGAATTCTTCTTTCTTTCCCTCTTCGAAATTCCTTAGCGACTCCTTGGACAGGTTGACAGCTCTGCGTGAAACGGTATTACGCCGTTCACATGTTCACTTTCTTCATGAACAGATGAGCGGTCTTACACGTTTCAATATACGTTTCCTCTATTAGATTTACCAATTATAATAGCCGAAGAAAACACACGTGACGGCCACATCGAGGTTCTTTTCCTAATTTAAGAATCGTACCCCCAAGTCCCTTCTTGTATCCGATCGTTAAGTCTCGTACGTGTTTTACAAGTATCTGAATACCTCAAGATCGCTTGAACTGTTAACTCCTCGGGTTGTACATTTTGTATCCTTGACCGATCATATTACCTTGAAGAGCCTAAGGCCTTGAAGTAGTTGATCATTTGATCGCCACCTGCGCCTAAAGTAGTTAATGATTATTGACATTATCTCAGTTAGGAAACTGAACGGAACGGAGGCCTAATTTGTGTGACGCAACGTTTAGTTCTCTTCTCGAGCAGGTTTCGATGTACCTTTTCTGAGGGCCCGTGAACAGGTATTCGCCGATGATTAATAGCCAGCAATTTATCAGACAACTCCGCCTTAGACTAGGAGTGCCATCGACAAGTTTTATTGCTTTTCTTCGAGCTGAGGATTTGACTCGTCTAATTATTTTCGGAACTTCGTGACTTGGACGCGGAATATGAAGTAGTTAATAGGCTTCGTTAACGTATTATGAACCGCAATAAACTCGCGGTTAATTATTTGTATGGTAATTTTTCAAACGAAAACAACAGTAAAACGTGGCCGAATATGCGCTTATGAAGGCTTCGTTAAAATCGGTTTCTGGTCGAATGCAACAAATCAAGGCAGAGTTGCAGAGATACGCGGTGTAAGAGGAATGGATTGCATTCAGCAAAATGTATTGTCCAATCGCAAATCGTACAACATGCGCAAAACTCTAAACGTTCCAAAAACGGGTTCGTAAAATCGAAAGGTGGCGTTAGAACGCACTTATTAAAGGTCTGTATTTGTTACCAATTTGGTTTACCTTTGCTGTTATGTGTCGATCAGCTTCACCTCGATCAATGTATCAAGCTTCTTACCTGGAGATCAGCGTTTGCTAGCCAGCTTCATTACATTCGAAGGAGCAGGTCAAGATTTTTCACAGCCCTTTGAATCCTCAGATATTCCGTAGCTGGTGCGATACGAATTATTCTCCTTACTGCAAACTGTCGTACGAAGTGTGTTGTAATATTAGTAGGAGCTTTGGAAGGCCTTATTCGAAGGTCTTCTCAGTAGCCGCATGGAGACTGATTGCAAGCCATACGCTTATTTGAACGAGGACGACCTGCTTTTATTAGACATAGTACTTTAGCTAGCGTTTTAGGATTGTTAATACCAGTTTGGATTGTGTGTGATAAGATGGGTAGGGTAGTGGTCAAATACGCCTATGTGGGCGACTTGAATGTGCTGACCCGACCACAGTCATACCGCCAATTTGATGCGAAAACCCATCAAGTTCTCCGAATCGTCACCGAATGGTGAGAGGCATCAAACTGCAGGTGGCTCAGGGAAAACCCCAGCTCATCTTGAACGGAAAATTAAATAGCCAACCGTCAATACGTTTTGGAGTCCACACATAGGCTTTTTCTTGAGAAGCTAGCCAAGTGCTTAGGGGTCGATATAGGCTGAAACGCCACCTTGTCATCAGGTTTTGCCTCATTACGAGGGATTGGCAAGGTCCCTTCGAGTGTGTGTTACTGTGACAATATCCTCATGCACAAGGCTCTTTACGTAGGCGTATCAGTCAGTCAAAGAAAAGTACTGGCCTAATCCCAGAGAGGTGCGCTTCTGTTCAACACCAAGTCCTACCACAGCGTCCACTAAAGTACTCCACGTGATCACTGGCCAGTTACCCGTTAATTTGACCTTGAAGGAAAAGGGAGCTTCCCTCAATCTAGCCCAACCTCCCTATAGACCTCTGCACAGAATGAAAACTTGCTGCGCTAGATGAATGAACATTAGATAAATGCCAAGCGGGATGGAAATCATCGTCAATGGGATGTGACACGAACGAGTTTTTCCTGTTGTTCGTGAACGACTTGTGAAAGTGTGTAGCCAGACCATTGGACGTGCCAGTTCCTGGTGCCTTTAATGTGTGGCTCTTAGACTTTCTATCCTGAACGTCTTGCATCCCGAGTGTAGAGGAAACAAGAAACCACAAGTTCCTCTTTCATTGTAATTATCTTCTTCCCAGGGATCTTCTTTTTCACAGCCCATCTAAACCTCTGATGTTCAATCAGTGGTGTAAGTTGAGTTATTATCCTTACTGTAAACTGTCGTATGAAGTGTGAGTGTTGATACTAGACTCTGACACATTCGATAAATGGGAGGCTTTCTTTTTAATTTTAAGTTGTGTATTAGTGCAATCCAGCCCCTGACTCCCTTGTACGCCTAATAGTGTGTCCCTTGCGACGTGTACAATGAGGTTGTGTATCGCTTGACTCGTGCCTTCAATTGTAATACGGTTGTTCTCCACCAGCCGACATGCATTGCACAGGGCGTTGTTATTCCTCTGCCTACCTGATTGTTTTTTTCTATTCCTATGCCTTTTTAACCTCGTCTTAATAGTTTCTCCTCATTTGTTCCCTCCACTGGAATCACCTCCCCTTCCGAGCCTTGGGTCTGTCCTTTATTTTTACTTTTATCTACTCTGGGTCCCTGACCGCTTTAACATTTTATCCCATCAGTTGGTAGCAGTTTGCGGGGGGGGGGGGGGTAGTCGATGGTCTCACCCTCCCGCTTGCGTGGTAGGTCATCCGAGAGGCGACCCAGCGAGCACATCACAGACAGTGACTTCGAACTAACGGGGCATGAATCCGAAATCTGCTACCTGTCTGTCGTTCATGATACCGCTAGTTGAAATATTTGTAATTAGTGTGGAATTCCGATGATTTACTGAGCTGAACGACCAACAATCATTGAAATGTACGATCTTAATTTTTGCCGATTGAATGTAAAGTGCCCCCTATAGTAATCTTCGTTCCCAGTCTCGTCCCTTTTGGTTAATGAAGAAATAAGTAACGAGGGATTTTTAAAATTCCTTTTACTCTGTAAACATTTTCGAAAGTCACAGGTTTCTCAGTAATTCGATTGGCCTGTAGCCTGCAGTTATTAAACTCAATGCTGTAATCGACCTCTCCCTTACAAAACTCAGAACATACTCAATAACACTGCTTGCTTGTATTGTGCGATTGTTTGAAGCTTACAATGATCGCTTGCATTTATTTAAGTAGAATTGTACTATTTTGAAAATGCGCCTTACGGGGCGAGTAATGCGGGTAACGCCTGTGGAGTGATCTTTAGGCGCAAGGTCCCAATGTCGCAACACTCAACGCGGCGGTGTATTGCGTTCCTCGTCAACCGTACGCCTGATTCCTGTTCGTACATCATTTTGGGGAGCTGGTATATGTGGGCAAAAAACTATATGAAAGCCTAGGGCTTTCCTCTGTTTTTTATTCATATCAGCCACGGAGACTAGTGTCCCTGTATCTTTTCTTAGTCACAACTTCTAGGGTTTTTTCCAATTGCTGTAATTTAGAAACCCCTTTCGAACAATTTCAGTCGTAGGGTAGAAGCTGGGCCTCATCCTGTGAGCCAAGCTGAGGGCAATCAGTTGATTCTTGCTCTCCTGCTTTTTTCCTTCATCTGCCACCTCAGGTGTCTCTCTCAAACTGAATTCCTCGTTGCTAACAGAACCGCATTCGCTCTGCGGGCGTTATTAACTTCATAATGCGTTTATTACAGTTTTTGTACTGGCCCCAAACTGTTTCTATTGTTTCCAAGGACTCCAGTTCGTTATTCCCTTCCTATCTGTTCAAATGAATTAAGAATCCGCTAGTAGTATTTTAGTAATTATATTCGTCAATTTTATTCTTGTGCTAAGCCTTATTTTGTGTCGCTATTTATCTGAGTCAGCCGGCTGAGATTTAAACATTGTTATTTCAATTTTGTTTTGTAAGTTGAATATACCCTTTTATTCTACTGTAATTCTCTAGAATTATAGTTCCTCCCCCTTAATCGTTCGTTTGGGACATCTCTCAAGTTCCCATTTTGTGATGAAATGATGGTTCTATGGTCGGTTGAGTAACTTCTTCAGTCACATTGTACTGGAACACTTTAGTAGAGATGAATTCTTCAATTAAGTTACCTCGTTTTTCTAATTTAAACCGTCATGCACTTATTTGATGAAGAAGCGCTATACACAGACGTACGAATGGTTATTACTATTTATAATACGCATCCACGAAAGCAAGAAGTGATCTTGAAAGGTTCACGATTACGTTTTTGTAAACAACTCCCAATTTTATGGCATGGCGAGGGTTATTTGTCCACTTTCTAAGCTGCAAGTTAGTACTAGAAACGTCTTTTTTTCGTCCCACATAGGAGTAACATTAGGCAGGAAAACGTTAATTGATTGATGAATGGGGTGAATGAGTTCTAGGAAAACCGTTCGTCTCGCATAGCAATGTGGATATGTGCATCCTGCGCACGAGAAATTGACTAATCCTCATTCCACGGGCATCGCCCAACAGAGGGAAACCCTTTTAGAAGAGAGATGACGATTAAATATGAAGGATCTAACGTCGAGTCGATTCGAGAGAGTCTTGGAGTCGTTGAACCTCAAGTCTCCACCTCAACTTCACCTACGCAGTCGGCCAAGATGGGTCTGGCAGCTGAGAATACGAGCGCCAGCGCCAATCAAATTTCAACACGAAGGAAGGCACAAAGTGGTGAAGGGTTAAAACTATCTAGCGAAGTTGTAGATAATATTTTCGAAATGAGAGTAAATGAGGTTTATACGCGAAGGTAAATGTTGCTGGGATGAGCTAAACTCAGCCTGTATTATTCTTATATCTTGCAATCGGACAATACTAGGTTGCCATACCTCAATAAACGGCAGTACCAACGTAACGTATCAAGGTTGATTTGATAATTGAAAGAATGACTACTAGTGGCATCAATTCAATTCTGTGGACAGTTTTGAACATGTTAATGGTGATACCGAACACTTGTTAGTAGTAAACTGACGGTAGCTGGACAATAAATAATCACAAATTCGGATGGAAAGCGGTTACAGTCCAGTTGTTTCCCAATAAATCTCGCCCATGCGTTCTAAAAAAACGCAGTTGCACACCAATAAGTTGCCTACACGATGCCAGTTCAATAATGCTCACGGGAAATTCAGAAGTTGTCTCAATAATTCTGGAATTGGAACTAGAGTAGTTTCATTGATCAAGCTGACTCACAGTTATTCTCATATAATCCTAGTACTAAGGAGATAAACATTTCCAGAAAGTCGTGGGAAGCAGTAGACCAATAAATTACGAAACGTTAAGCACTCCTCGTTCTCGCATACGAACGTCTACGTAAGCTTTAACATGCTTGCAAAAAGTCAGTTAAATATCTGGTGCGTTGCAACACACAAATTTCCTTAGCTCTACGTCAATTCACTTTGTACGTGGCTAATTCTATTTAATCAATTCATTTATCACTCAGTTCCTTTGAAATTGGTCAAACAACGCTTTACGGCAGCAGGAAGCGGTAGCGCTTACAGTTCCAGATTTTATTGTGCTGCTCGTACTCATTGCAGGACCATTATTGAGCAATTGGTACACAGATAATTAATGAGGCTGTAAACACAAATTTTTTGAAGAAGGATAGTAATTACTTTTGCAGAGTTATTGGGTAAAAATGTTTAGAACTCGTAGTAAGTGAAACGGCAGTAGTTGAAATTCAGGAATTTCTGGAGTGACCCCCATGTATCTCATGAGCGTTTTTAAACGCTCACCCTTTAGGTATTGGATTGGACTACAATACCAATTTTTTTACATTCTAGTAAGATTCCAGAGGAGTTTATAAGGAAAAAAACGCGCTAAAAACGATTTTCGTCGAAAGTGTTGATAATTTAGTGTGCTGCTCTCGTCGTTTTCCCACGAATGGGAATTTTATGGTATGGTGAGCCTTATTGAGAGCTATCAAGATAATAAATTTTATCAAAATCGTCGGCGTCGGAGAAAAATATTTGTTGTTTTGATCACTATGATAACTATAGTTAACTTTCGATGGATTTTGCCCATACCCTTAGTTTTGCGTTCCATGGTAACCTGTAGGCTAGAAATCAAGTTTCAGCTGATTTGGTACGGTGGTTTTCTCTAAAAACCGCGCTAAATTCGATTTCCTCGAAAGTTTTGGTAATTTATTGTGCTGCTCTCGTCATTTTCCCACAGTTGAGAATTTTATGGTACAGTTGCCATATTGAGCGCTATCAATATAAAAAATGTAATCAACATCTTCAGAGCCATTTTTGAGAAAAAAAATATCTGGTGTTTTGATAACTATGATAACTATAGTTAACATTCGATGGATTTTGTCCAAACCCTTATTTTGCTGTCCCATTGTAGCCTGCGGGCGAGATATCATGTTTGACTGGATTTGGTACGATGGTTCTCTCTTAAAATCGTCCACAGACACACACACCATTTTCCCAAATAGTGTTTTTCGGACTCAGGGGGGTCTGAAACGTAAAGATCTGAAGAGAACTCAAAATTTTTTTTTCAGCCGATTACATAACTTTCCTTTCTACTTCGTAGAGCCAAGGAAAGTAAAAATGCACTGGATTAATTGCTTGAGCGATGAAAATCTCCCAATGCGGATCAGATTTCGATTAATTTTTTCGTGCGGACGGTCCTCAATAACCTGACTAATATATCGTAGGATTAATAAGCACAATAAAGTATC
This sequence comes from Pachypeltis micranthus, assembly GCA_020466155.1. NCBI lineage: Eukaryota > Metazoa > Arthropoda > Insecta > Hemiptera > Miridae > Pachypeltis > Pachypeltis micranthus. The sequence continues at coordinate 52,446,704 of CM035769.1, forward strand.
ACCATTTTCGAACTAATTCGATTTTAGTGCAATTTCTTATCAATCCCGCTCTTATGACACCAGAGCTCTCAACAAAAAAAAAAACTCATGGTGGTCGTCATTAAGCTAGCGTTGGAAATATCATGACATAATTAGAGACAACTATAGAAATTCTCGAATTCGAACTACTGTCGTTGCTTTGAACATTCTCCTAACAGCGTTTTCACAAGTAGGTACATTTTTACCTTATCGATGCAAAGGTTACTCAATGAAAGTCGTGACATTAACAGGCGCACAAATTAATACCGGAACCTTAAGCGCTACCAGTTTTTTATAAAACGCCAAGTTCCAGAAAGTTCATATTAACCGAGTAAAAAACAGATTGTGATAGTTGCTAGAAGGAATAAAGGATTGTGGGTGTGAAGCGTTCCAACCAACGTAGCAGTAATATAAAATGTTTATTCGCTGGTAAATGAGAGCAGATGATCAGAACAGATTGTGATTTTCCTTCATAAACATTTTCGTGTTTCCTTATAAATCCTGGTCGTATTCCAGGGTTTCCTCGAAATCCAATCCAATCCAGTCGAATTAACTACCTACACAATGGTAGCTTAATAACGTTTATAAAATCATTAGAGATACCCAACGAAATTCTGGAATTCGGTGTCTCTTTGATCAGCTTTTTTTCGGACCCAGAACCGTAAACGTGAACCTTGCCATAAAAGTTCAGACTGTCCAACGAATTCAGTGCGGATTAGCGTGTAAAACGCGTCCAATTTCTTGACCGTACGTCAAGTTAAACTGTACCAGGTTCATATAAACTGTGTGGGAAACACGTTGTATTTGTTGGCAGAGGGGAAAAAATTACTGATTGGCGATATTTTGATTTTAGTGTGGCGTTGCGTAGGAAATTAGTTTGCTTTTGCTACGTAACGTACTTCTAGTTTGAAGTTCTTTTCTCATCAGGTTGCTCACATCAATTCGTTTGAAAGGTTCTTGATGTAGTGAATAGTCGAGTTCATGGGAACTCGATCACCTAAATTGCCCAGCACTTAGTCATTTAGATTGCCTAGGGTCGACGTCTCTAACCGCTTAAAGAAGGCAGTTGTTAGACGATTAGTTAAGTGGAACGGAACTGTGTATGGCCTTTTCGTCTCTTATCTGCGTCGGATGTCGAGATGCCCATAAAAGCTCATTTCGCGAACTCAGTCGAAGAGATCCGTTGGGTGGATGAAATTGAAGCGATGTTCCAGTGACGTTGGGAGGCAGATGATTGCGTTCGACCTTGAGCAGCGACCGAGTAGGCAGCCAACTGCCTGCCCCAACCAACGGTGATGTCAGTCGGTGCGACGCGAGGTGTGGTCTTCGTCGCGATCCTTCCTTCCTTCCTTAGCCGCTAGACAAGTGTCAAGTGTCAAGTCTTCCGACATTCTGCAGCGTCCGTGTCATTCTCGAGTTTTTCTGTATCGTTCGGATGTGTCGTGAAGGTCCTGGGAAGGTAATGTCTGGGAAGCCGGGTCGCCCGGCCAATGAGCAGTGAAAGTGGCTCACGAATCAAGCAGCGGCCTCCTCGTAGAGTGGGATTTCTGATTGTATTACGAAACCCTTCCGTTCCTTCCTTCGCAAGCTCAGCGTCGCCAGTTGGGGGTCAGATCCCAGTGCCTTTACTTTTCTAAGTGTTTTGAGTGTCGCGTCTGTCGGTTTGTCGGTCGTTGATTTGGTGACTTCTCTTCTGGAGCTTCAAAATATAACGACGACTTCCTCTGCTCCAAAATAGGAAATTCTTCTTCCTGAGTAGCATCTTCATTTCAAATAGCTTCGCCCTATAAATAGCCACCTTCTTGTAGCCCTCCCTCTTAAACCGAACTCAAGGGCTCTTCATTCAAACCCACCAAATGAGATCCCTGTTCTAGAGCTGAAAACAATCCAAACATTTTCCTAGTGTCAGTGCGCGGATTCATTCCCAGAACCCAACTCGGCCTCAACAGCTGGAATTATGGTGTGTCATGGTCGTGCGCTCTTGGTGTCTAGCGTGCCAGTTCATTTTGAGCCAACAGTATTCAGAGGACAACGTTCCAAAATTTCCTTACAAGCCCTGGAAGCAGCCGCGCCCTCGTTCCTTCAATAAGGTAAATACTCAGCGGCGCCATTGTTACGTTTTAACGACAATTACCTTTAGTTACGTTAGCGTTCCGCTTGACACACTAACCTCCGCTACGCTGACCTCGAAGTTGACGTAGAAGGCTCGCGATTTGTTGCACTTAAATGCCAATTGTTGGTCTCAATCCTTACGAATCAATACTCCACAGATTCTCACGTTTCCCCCCTGCAATTAGTGCATTCAAGTTACGTCAACTTTGCCCAGCTATTTAACTGATCTCCAGATGTATCGACGATGAGGAAACCGAGAGGATGTTTACAGAACGGTGTTTACCTTGTACTATTTATATCCTCTTCCCTCGCGACACTATGATCTAATAATTGAGGAAATCTGTTCGATCCAACCCCTCTTTTGTGATCGACATTAATGGTATAGTATTCTCGAAATCTTCTCGCAGGTGAACCGTAAAATCTTGCTTTTTACCCTATAAATTGGTGCCCGGTCCGATCGGGTTGCCTCGATCACATCGCCCCAGGGAATTCCAAATGGCATTCCTTACCAAAGGGAATCCCTCACACTTTATCCTTTCTTCAACTCGAATGGCAAAGAATGTCTCGTAAGCGACCGAAACGGAAAAAAGTTGTGAGAAGTGCCACTCGTCATTCTGCAACCTAAGTAAATTAAATTATACACGCAGACTACACATGCAGGCACTGTATCCCATTTCTTCGGAAGCTGTAATGGTAATTGTTGTAGCCATTTTTGGGGAAATGCTTCAGCAGCTGATTTTTTGGTGTATTCCAGCCATCTCCGTTCAATAGAAGGTTACAGATATGTTTGCAGAGAACGACATGTTGTGGGAACCGTGTAAGATACTCTGTCAAGTTGATTTAATTCATAGGCAGAAAATTTGACTCCAAATCGCTGCAAATTATCACATGACGGTTTATTATTCCCATCCACGGCATGATTTCACAGCATGATGCAGAGTCACACATCCAAGAATCATCTCCAAAAACTAGTAAAAATAAACTAGTAAACTATACGAAACATGACCTGACTAGAACGGATCAACGATAATTAAGATTAACGAAGGCGATTGGCATGACGGCGTGACGAGTCACTTCGACTCGTCAGTGTTTCGTACGTTTTAGGAGTAAGACGGGAGGTAGTCCAGGTAGTGGTAGTGGGTTTCGCTATAGTCCCCCGTAAGTTCTGTAATCGATTTTTGTCTCACTGCGTTTGGAGGAAACGATGAAAACACGTTTCTTCAACACATGTTGTTTCGCCGGACTGACAAAGGAACATTTGTGTTGAACGATGTGTAGTTAATGATTAGTTTAAAGCACCCTGAATCGAAAAAATCGTTATAGCCTTTTTCCAAAGCTTAGTAGAAGATAGTTGGAAAGAACAAAATCGTTAGAATAGAGGATAGAAGAATTTTGGTCCCCCACTCTCTTTTCCTTCCCGGTGGTGGAACTCTCATAGAATGATTTTCGAGCCTTCGAATAAACACGAACCAAGCAAGAAAATAATCAGCTTAGTTTATCGTGCTGTTCTTCCCCAAATATTATCGATTGAAATACTTCCCTTAGCCTTCGAGTAGTGGAAAGCAAAAGCAAATTATATCTTTTTATGCTTACTAAGTGGAGTGGTCTAAAGGATTGGAAACGCCTACCGAAATGTCAACATAGTTTGATCTTTTTATATTTACTAAGTGAAGTGGTCTAAAGGATTGGAAATGCCTACCGAAATGTCATCATAGTTTGATTGTCCCGGGAATAACCACCATCGTCTTCGTTGCATGTTTCGCTTAGTGTGACAACCTCCACCTCGTCCACGCTCAACGCATGCTCAATGAAGGTCGTTGCTCTCCTAACGAATTCCAGAACATAAACTGCTACACCACAGAATTTCATTTGATCGTATCCAGTTGAGGGGAAATGTATCAAAAAATCTTGTCTGTAGCCTTATCAATTCTTTGTGTACCTGTTGCTTAATATTCAGGACATGAGTAGGAGCAGCACAATACATTCCGGAACTGTACGCGCTACCACTGTATGCCATCGTGGTGTTTCACCAAGTTTAAATGACTGAGTGAATAATCAATTGTAGTAGTAGCAAAAGCCAATAACACCAGCAAATTTATGTAGAGCTAAGGAAAGTTGTGTGTTACGGCGCACTTGATATTCTTTAACACGGAGGTTCTAATGAATTCCTCGTCTCATTTATCGTTTCAGCCGCGTTATCGGTAAATTATATAGATTGTTTCGACCTGAATAGAGTTGAATGAATCTCGGAGACAGGTTTTAGTTGAGCTCGAACTTGTAATTTGAAGGGTTGGTATATCACAAGATTGGAAGACTTAGAAGTACAAAGAAGAAGAGAGTTTAGAATTAGACAACTGTTTCGCGAAAGGTGTTAGATGTCTGTGTTGGGAGAACTTGAGGCTTCGTAGGAGAATGAGTTTGGGAGGAGCGGTCTGTTGCGGAGAGGAATGTGAAAAGAGAGGAGGAAATGATATTTTGGAATGTCCAGGCGAAGGGGAAATCCGTCGTCAAGTGGAAATAACGGAAGAGGTGGAACTTCCATAGGTAACAAAAAGGAGTTGAGGACGAAGGTCTTTGGGAAAACAATGACTTTGACGTTAAGGGCCAAGGCGTCCTGTTAGGGCGGGTGTGGGAATTCCGAGGTCAAAAACCCATACTGATTGGATGTTTTGCGCCGAACGTAGATATTTTCAATCACGAAATCGAATATTATATTTAAAGGAGGCCATACTCTATGCGATCGCCTGCAGGCCATCTCTTCAACAGGCGAACTTAAGACCAATATCGCCTAGGTGTATGTGAATACACTAGCAGTCTAATGAACTGCAGATGAGCGCTTGAAGATCGCACACACTACGCGTCCTGTGCGTGCAGGAAGATTGTCGGTCAAGGAATCAGGACTGCAGACGAACCCCAGTTTTCCGCCATGCTTTGAAGGAAACGTATCTCATTTTTTGGGGATCCCCCACAAAAACCCTGCAAATTATTACAAAATGGTTTATTATTCTCATGAACAGCTTGACCTAGTATTACTGCTCAGAGACCCATTCCATTCGATTCAGCATCGAAAAATACTCGTAAACCATACGAAACATGACCTGACTACAATGGAACTACGGAAACTAAATATTCCCCCGACGCCAGGCGCCCGTAAACTGTAGGGTAGGCATTTATGATCCGATGTAGGGGTGTGCGGAGGAAGTGGCCCTAACCTAACCTTCCTCCGCCCCGTTGGGCAAAAAGAGTCGGGGAAATTGGGACGGGGACTTCCAGCGAACCCTCGGCAATTGACACGACGTTGCGAGTCGAGCGGGTGGGTGGTTTTAATGAGACGGGAGGGAGGGAGTACTAACGACGAAACGTCGACTTATGCTGTAGTTCCCGCGAGTTCTTGCAATTAGTTGACTCTAATAATTACTGCAATTTCCCTATACGCAGTTGTACACGTTTGATACTCATTCCATTCGACCCAGGATGTAAAAATACCTTGAAAATGATACGAAACACGGCTTATTTGCGATTATACAGCGTTTCGTTAATTATTCCAACCATTTTTTGTCCATAACAACCATGGGCTTCATCTGATCGGATTGCCGAGATGGCGGGCACAACTAAATACCAAATGGAATTTTTATGCGAATTTTTTAGACCACGTTAAAGGCACAAAACGGCCCGGACGGGGGGCTGTAAAAAATTTTTCGTGAACGAAAACATGAATAATAAACCAAAAGGGTTAGGGTGAAAAATTGGTTCCAAGATAGAGACCCGAGCTCTCACTGTCATCACCCTGACATCTGGTCTGGTGAATTATTTGAGGAGAGTGAAGAACATTTCCAAAAACTTCTACGGGAGTTTGGTTTCATTCATCGGGGGTCAGTAAAGTGCCAGTCATTTGTGCCAGTCTATCAGCAAGTCTTCAATGCTACAGTGATGGGGTATGTGCCTCATCTCCTGATGAGCCCGATTTTTGTATTCGCACTTTCTTGAGCTCTTTCTGGGATGCAAATCTTGAATTTGTTGTTTTTTTAACGTAACCATTGGTGACTGATGACACAGTTTTCTGTTATAATTTTAATAACGCTTCGTACGTCTCATCCCGCAATCTTTTATTGTGTTAGGCATCTTCCTTAATGTCCAACGAACAGGAATGAGCCCCGATATTTTTCGATAAATCCGGAAATGAAAGATTTCCCCTCTTCTCTCTCCAGTAGTCCTATTTCGGTTTGTGATTGCAAACTCAAAAATCGTCTCACGCAGAACTGACGTACATTCGGACTAACGGAGACAGCGGATCGCAGTCCTGCACGACAACTGTCAGTAAAATCACCATCCAGCAGGTCATCCTGCTCAGCGCCCACGCACCTTCCGTCCCCGCTATCTGCAGTCTGCAATCGTCAGATTAACTGATGAAACCCTCATCGACTGCCTAACGATTATCTTCAGTTGAACTGACAGTATATGGGGCTCTTGATGCGTTGTACAAATGTTTATCGGACGACTAATTAGTTAACTCGTGTTAGCCAACTAACTGATAACGCAAATGTCGATGCAACGTCAAATTCACTAATAGGTTGTTACGTCACATTAAGAGTTGATTAAATTTTAACGAGGATTGGTCGAATTGACCCTTGATTTCGGAGATTGCTTAAAGCGCCTGTTAGCTGGCATCGTTTTTATCGCCCTCAGGGGCCGCTTTTACGGGGTCATTTATGCGTAGAGCGAAGAAAGCAATCGTCTGTTCAAACTAATTGTTCGATTTTATAAGTCGTTTTAAAAACAATGTAAAGTTCCGATCCTCAGGGAAAATATGCGACGTCTGTGCCTGAACAAAGAAGAGTGACCTGAGGAGGAATGACGTTTGAGGTTGTAGAAACTTGATAGTTTCTCTATAGGAATTGCCGGTAAATCAAAGTTAAGAGGCGCTAACAATTCGCTGAATGAGCGGAATATAATTTCCCACGTCAAAAAGGGAGAGTTCGAACTTCTAGCATCTGACTGTTCGAAAACTTCTGTGTTCTCTCCGATAATGAGGCGAGAACAAAGCATTTAGGTCTGCAGTCTGCGTAACAATTGTGTCTAAACGCTGGAAAGTAGGATGAAGGGAGGAGGGTTGAATATCTCTTCAGAGGGGTGGAGATGTGCGTTGTCAGTAAATAATGAAGGGAGCCAAAGAGGGGAGCAAGTGGTTGATCAGCTATTCCCAAATGTATTGGAGATAGTATTTATTTATTCGAAGAGTACCGGTTCTCATCTACTTTGTCTTACCCCATAGTCACCTTATCATCGACGACACAGCCTTGAACCAGGTCAGTTTGAGGATTTCAAGGTTTTCGCCCACGTTCAGACTGATGCCAACTGTGCCCTCCTGCAGGATAGACTTGACCCTCTAGGGGGCACGTTTGCCAGAGCTGACCTTTCTCTCAAACCAGCAAAATGTGCCATAAGGTCCTTCCCATCACTCTCGTGCACCTACTCCATCAGTAACTCACCCTAACATATCTCTCCATTGTAATGGAACGCTTTTGGGCACCCAGCTTACCTTCTCCAACCATATTTCTCAAATTTCCACTCGTGCACTGTGCCCCTTGGCTTCTAAAACGAAACGCCTGGGAGTTCACTTATCTCCCTGCCTCAACCACACTTAAACGAGCACGCGTTCTTCCCATTCTTGAATACTGGTCCGTCATCTGGAGCCTGTTGTGTAGATATCGCGGTTAGTGCACGAGCCAGTGGATTTAGCCTTTCTTCGCTGCATCACCTTCTAGATGGCAATTGCTTGTGTCTGACATTGATTACCATACACTCTGCCGGTAGCTGTGTCTCCCAAGGCCTGCTGATAGCTGCATCGTAACAACTATGACCTTCCTCCATGGTCTCCAGTATGTCAGCAAAGCGCAAACAGAACGCATCAGTAAACTGATCCGATTTCGTTATAACTGCCCTTACGCTTGTCCCATCTTTGCCCATTCCTTGTTTTTGTTGACCTTTGGACATAGCCAATTCTGCTCGATTCCTTTCGTGATGTTGGTGTGCTATGTCCCAGATGTGGGAGTACCGTTAGCCTATACGAATGATGTTCTGGCAGGTATTAAGCAAGGCTTGTATATCACCCTTTCTGCCCCCCCCCTCCTCCCCCAACTGTTGCCAACTACCGCCGTTTCACTTACTACCATTTATCACAGTTTTACCCGATAAATACAACACAGTAAACACCATCTTTCTAAAATGAATGAACAATAGATCGAGTAGTAGCTAAATCGCTGAATTTACGTGTGCGAAGGACAGTTGTGTGATGCGTCGCACTAGTTTTTGTTCATTTAGCCTCTTTGTGAACTTGTAATAGCCCACAGGAGAGCAGTAGGGTACATATTGACAACCGTGCCTGAATATTTGAGTAGAACGAGTGAAGGAACGATGACAAAAGCTTCCATTTGGCGTTAGATATTTACTAAAGCTGAACTTGAAGTGTCAGTCAAGTGCTCGCCCAGATAATCAATCGACAGTTCCAGATTATATTCTTTGTCGACGATCTTCAATTTTGTGTACGACGTCCCATTTTCCGAAAGTAAGACGAACTCTTGTGCAATCCGATGAACACAATATGGTGAGAACGGTTGTTCGCCAGCTCAGTTCGATGTGCATTGGGCCCTTGTTTGATTTAATCAAATATTACGTTTGTTTTATGCATTGCTACTAAAGAAGAAAATGACGAGAGCCTCCAAAAAATGCACGTTTGCTTGAGAAGTGATTTCGAAGTGTTTTTCCGGTAAATTTAGCGCCCGCGACACCGACGTTTCTCCATCCAATCATGTTATCTGCCCACACCAACACAATGGCTGTTAGATCAAGTGTACGATACAATAGGGAGCACCTCTGTTTCTCCACTCAATGCGTCTCATTTTCCGTTTCATGGACGAACATTGAACAGTTCTTAAGAGGCTCCAAAGTGAAGGGTGGCCTAATTTTTACGTGTTAACTCAACCAGTAAAAACGTGAAGCAAACGGACTGCATCCCCTGCAGAGGGCCGTATTAGGTAAAAAAGAGAAACCCGGAGATCACTATTTCCATGAAAGAGTGTTTTAATGTTAGTCAACGACCACAACGAAATGATTTTGATGTTGTTTGGCTCAGCTCTGGCCGAACCAGTTAGGTGCATTTGTCTGTAATGGAAGACCCTGAGCATTCATATTAGTCGCTAATATCAGAATCCCAGGGCCCCCTGTTCTAAAATCTTTGACATATGAAGCCTGCAGACACACATAATGAGTGGCTGGTTCCCTTTTTGGGTTTCCCTAATCTTCTCTTCTTTATAAAAATTTTGAGTCGTTTTCGATGTTAGGGTGTGCTAGGGGAAGGGGCTCCAGAGTCCAGTTCTTCCTTACCTGAGGCTTTGAAATGGGAGCCACCAGAAACTCCGAATTACCGGCTCAATCAACCTTTCCTGCTGACGAAAGGCTTAAGGATTGATTATTTCCGAGGTCGACAACGGATTTTCCCTTTTGAAGTTTCCAAAATTTTGTTGGGCTTTTCCTTCTTTCCTCTCTTCCCACCTCCCACCACTGACTTTACCATCTCTCCTTAAGCACTCCAACTCAGCTCTCGACCAGACGCTCGACTCACAAACAAACTCGTCAAGTCAACACTGTGGCACATTACTCTCATCCCTACACCAGTTCGCATATCCAGAGGACTTGTGTCGGGCGAATGCTATGTATGTATGCTCTGCTCGTTCACAACATGTTATAATACAGTCCTCTGTCTCCCTCAATTCAATTGTCAGCTTTAATTTGACGCTCACAGCTCCCCATTCTGTTGCGCCTTCGAAAAATTAATAATCGTGTGAAAGAAGGTTGGAGAAATGCCAAAACGTCTGAGAGAAGATTCTACCTAAAATCTGGCGTGGCGCACTTTGTTTTTCTCCCTATTTACACGAACTCGGTTGATCTTAGCTCAACACTATAGAAACTGGTTGCGCTTAAGGATTCGGAATTTATTGGGTTGCCCCTACTTATGTCACGGCCTTTATTGAGTAATCGTTGCATTTAGACATTCAAGGTTATTTTGTAGTCACCAATCCAACCTGTTATTACTCAGTTTATATGAACTTGAATGTTTGACGCAGAAACTGTTATTGTTTAAGGTTCTGGAATCTATTGGGCTGCCAATATTTGGTACTGGGGGATTCCGATACTGTCTAGGTGATTTTTTCGGAATCGTAATTCTTATCATTCTTGAATTATACCGGAAACACTGTGGAACAAGTTACGCTGGGTACACACAGTGAGGATTTCCAGGGTCGAATTCTTCGAGGAAATCCTCAGAGGTTTGTTGAAGCCGGACAGAACCTTCAACCCTGTGAGGAAAACTGTCGTAACCATGACAGATGTTGACACCGCTCTAGTCGACGTTTTGGCTGTACATCAGCGAAGAAGACGAAAACTGCGGGAGAAATGGTGAATGGTATTAGTGTACACAGTAATAGTTCCTGTGTTTCTCCCACAGTCCCTTGCTCCAGATCGTTGTGCAAGGCGGTGTTCCGGCCATAACATGGTGCATATACCATCAAGCGCATCCATCTGGTTTTTATGTTTTGAATTCTGTTGACTTGTATATTGATACTGAACTCTATAACCGGCAGCCATAGAGAAGGCCGAACAAATGACATTTATACTAGTCTTCTAAGTTTGAGGGGAAGACATGATACACATCTTGAGTTGCCTTATACGGCATCGCAGTTTTTTGAGTTGGGGAGAAATATACGAGGACAAGGTAAGCCGTTTATCTACGATGTCGTCTACCTGCGGCACAATGTCGATGTCAAGAGCAATAGGGATGTGTGAAATTCATCTATAGCATGTGATATCGACGATTTTCGATTATGTTCATTCAACTCACCATCCATCATTTAGACAATAGTTCAACGAGACTGACGTACTCCCTGTATACGTTAGCTGGTGACTAAGCATGTTTCCTCGCATAGCGTCGCAAATGGCGCGACTTTAGCTTGAAGTGACGACGGGAAATCTGGTGGTTAAAATATGTATGGCCCAAAAACACTCCCTCGCGGAACTCCTGGCTGATGTTAATCAAGTGCGGAATTAACTGCGGAATTCCTTCCTTTCCTTCGTGCCAAACTCTATCCACGGCCTGGTAGATGTCCTGGAAAAGTCCTAGGCACGTAGTTTTAAGTACGTGGTGCGGAGAGTGATGTTGAAGGTTTGAGTTGTTGTCCTGTTTGTTAAAAAAAAGAAGGAAAATGCCCCCCCCCCCCCATTCATCACCAATGGTGTCCACCATGATGCGATTAGAAATTTCAATTATTTGAATTGACGAAGGGTGGTTTCTGTTGAAACAACTGCTGTAAAGTACCCTTTAGTCCGATTAAGAGGGATTTTAAGTTGTTTTCATTCGACGTTTGTTTGATGTCAAAATACGTCTCTTGTCCGACCTTTTTAGGCCTTCGCTAAGTAACACAAGCTTTTATTAGTACGTCACCTCTTCCTACCGACGCCACCCTCCTCTTAACTCCGAACTTCATACGTCATATTTTAACGTCGCCTCCCTTTCGGTTTCAACTTACTTCTTCATTTGCCGTCGTGTAATAACCGACCTCTTATTTTCGACTGTTTTGATGGCCCGAAGCCAAAATGAAAAGGTTCTTCCCGACCTTTCGGTTTTTCTCCCGTCTTCCTTTTCATGCCCATTGATAAGAAAAAAACTCGAAGAATCGTTTGCCTGTTCTCCCTTGTTTTAAAGGCAATTAACTTCTACCAAACGCCTCGCTGGAGGTCATGAAACATGGCGTTTCCGGTTGTATTTTTGGTACTTGTTTATGAAACGTTGATCTTCAGTGGCCATCAAATGTAGACATTCGACACAGCTGTTTAAACACGCACAGTTGAGAGTATCTTAAATCTTCGGCTAGTCAGCCTTTTTGACTGCGAACATTCAGTTCCTGGTGAACTGACCTACCTCATGTTCTAAACCTGGAAGAGTGCATTAATGTCACAGAGTCCTTTTTACATTCCTTAGCCCTACTAAGGAGAGAAAACATTTTCTAATCAGCTAAAAAACCGTAATGCTCAAAACACCAAATAGTTTTTCTCTAAAACAGCTCTAGTGTTTTTTATTACATTTTGTGCGTGAGTCGTTTCAAACATCATAACGATAACACATAATTCAATAAATTATCAAATCTTGTAACAAAAATCTATTTTAGTAATGCTTTACCCGCTGTTGTGACACTAACCAGCATTCTTACAAAAATCATGCCCGTAGTCCTGAACTACAACTATTTACTAAGGCAGTCCAACGCTCTACAACGACATTTTAATTTATTTAAACGGGACAAGCCCCTTGGCACAAAGATACAACATCCAAAGCGTGTGAACTTGAAGAAAAAGGAGGGCTAGAATTTAGACAAGTTAAGCTACGTAGCTGTGCGACAGCTGATAGTTCAAGAGGAAGGTCTTGAGTGATGAGAACGAGATATTGAAAGAGGCAATGTCATAGTCAGAACTGAGGAGATAGGCAGTACCAGGGATCGAGTGGTCGGTGCAGGAGACAGTTCGCACTTTCGCGCATGTCCAAGAGACGATGAGCTCGGATGCAACCAGACAAAATTCCGTGGAGAAACGCCATGTACGGGCGAGACGACGAGCAGTGAGGCGGTACCTGAAGCAGAGTGCAACTTAGTTGCGGGGGATCTCAACCTTGTATGAGAGGTAACGCAGGAAACCTCAGTGGACAGTCATAGAAGAGCACACACGTATTCAAGAATGGGCTCTTGAGTATGCCTCTTTAACAATCGAGAGCCCATACAGCCCGGACAAACAATTATATGCTTGTCGAGAATATGCCGAGCTCACGAATAGTGGAAAGTCAATTGGGTGGGATCTCGCCAATGTAATAGGCATGGAAGCACGGAGCAAGGGAATGGAGCACTAGTGAGGCGAGCCTGGAGAACAATGCTGTCAGATGGGTCGCACTGGGTGATGGTTTCGACTTCATCTGCATATACGAGGTATGGCACGCCTTTAAGAACGTAGCAGACGTATGAAGAGAAAGGGGCTTATGTGTGACCCCTGTGGCATGCTGGAGAGCAGAGAATGGGGCCAAGGCGGTGCCTGAAATCCAGACAAAGGAAGTGCGTCGAGAGATAACTCCTGATCGAAGACGAAAGAGGGCCAAATACACCGTTTATAACGGTTGTAAAAGAATTAGGAACTACACACGAAATCCCGGAACTCAAAAAAAACTGTTGCATGCTTGCTCAACTCTTTCCACAATGTGAAGTTGGAAATTATTTTACAGCATTTTTTTCTATCATGTCCAAACAGCCCTACGAACCACCTAGACTATTGGAATTCGATAATATTCGTCATTAAGTGGAGGCATCCCAATAATTTCCGACAGATTAAATACTGTCAGTTTGTACGTAGAGAACCTTTAACAAACGTTCTACTACGTTCACGTATAAACGGCAGTTAGAGCGATAAAAGTGTATGAGATACTGCGGAAATGTGTGTGATGCAGTGAATGAATGTACTTGGAACGCAGGGTGGGGGAGCAATCTGTTAAAAAACTGGGGTTTTTTCGTTCTCCTCTCACAAATGGCTCTTGTTGCGTTGTGTGAACCTCGTTCGTGCTGTGCCTTAGACAAACTCAGCAATCGTTTCGCCGAATTCTACAACCGGAAATACTCGAGGCATTTCAATGTGTAGATATCTATTCGGGGATAGATGGACAACGTTCGTCAGCCTCACCTACATTCAGGGATACCCAGGCGGTTTCTGAGGAACTTGGTTTCTAGTTGCGGCTGGTAAGTGTCCGCTATGTGGAAAAGGAACGCGCAACATGAACTTATCTTAAGTGAGCTTCCTTCTCACTGTTCTCGTTAATCTCTGGTATTTGTGCCTAGTGCCGGCATCCTGGACAAGACTTGAATGCAAAAGGAAATGAATCTTTCACGCTTAGTGATTGAACACTGCCAAGGTAGTTTTTCGTACTTTTCAAACCTAGCAACGCCGTGTTCTTGAAGAGCAGAAGAGTTTACGGCGTTGTCTTCATGTAGGCAATGTGGGCCATTATTGGCTTCGTCGGACCCGACCTGGCCAATCTGGGTATGTTTGCAGAATTGACATTTTTCGTGTCTGCTTGCTGCTGGAGGTTCGAATAGCTGGCAAAAGGTTTGAGGATGCGGAGGAGGTAACGGAGTTGAAATTACTCTGAGCAACGGAATTGAAGCGCCACGGTGAAAAACCAGTTGTGGTCAGTGATCGTTTGAATGCCCAGATAATCCGGTTGGCTGGAGATCAACATTGCGGCGCACGCTCTTACTTTCACTATCTTTAAGATGCAATTCATGGACATTTTGAAATCTTTCACATGTGCACCTGGGGATTCTCTTGGCATCTAATTGTTCTTCGCAAGTTATTATGTTTTTTATGTGTTAAGTTATGTCTATTATTTGTCGAGTTGTGTCTCGCATGTGAGAAAGTATTGTGTAAGTTTATTTTGTTATTTTATTGTGCTTTTATTTTGTTTCAGAGCTATTCCAGAGATTCTCTGAGCAGCCTTCGCAGTACTCCTTCCCCTCAACACTCGACCCTCCAACGCCACACCAAAGCTAACAAAAGTCATTTACTACCTAGGTACGTTTTTTCTCTTATTTGTTTCATTATTATCGCATACATACTTGAAAAGTACCGGCAACAAATGCATTAGCGATACTTTTGACGGTTAAAACCAAGTATCAATGAATGGTTATGAGCTTCTATATTAAAAAAGCTTGTCGAATGAGTACATCGAACAGTTGGTTATTTCATGGGGAAAACGTTGTAGCTTTCGAAGCGCTTTAGATCTAAGCGCAAAGGTATTAGAGCACCACGGTGAATCCAGCTGTGATCAGTGGTTGCTTGAATGCCTCGATAGTTTGATCGGTTGGTGCTCAATATTGCCACGTCACTTTCAACCGAGTTGTCTCATGTTTGACCGCCCACGTAGCAAATGGTTAAATATTGACCCATCCTCGTACCCTACATTCTATTTTGTTGAGAAAAGAAATCGGGAAGTTTTTAAAAAATAGAAATTGAACATTGAGGTATGATATGAGTAATGGTGAAAGAAGAAGGAGAGAAGTGGCTAGGTAGGTTGTCAACTCTTTCTTCCAATGCAGACGTCACATATGTGATGTATAGCCGAAGTTTTGAACAAGGCCGCAAGCACACACATGCAAGCATTTGAACCTCACTTGTCCTTGTACTCACTCGTGACGGGGCTTCCTGTATATCAATGCGAGCAGCAGGCTGAATGTAGCAACGACTGGTCGTGGATCTGCTATTTTTTTTCTTTGACGATAGGTTTTGAAAGCAAAATGGATTTCCACCATTTCTTCGCAAGCATTTCATATTTTCTCTATGGAAACCACCGGGCCCTCGATTTGGACAGAGAGAGATCAGATAAGAAACAGCGAATGTTTGGGGTTGCTCGTGGGTATGGGTTTGGGTCTGAACGCTGGAAACGTCCTGGCAGAATATTTCTAATGGGGATGTCGTAGTGCTCTATCATTGTGGACTATGGTGGCGATGTGGCACTGAGAAAAATCATCGTCCATCCATGCTCTGTCCAGGTGTTGTAATCAGCAAAAAGAAGGTGAAACATGCTCAAAATAGCCTAGCTTCTCAATGCCCCACCGCAGATTCCCTAGTATAGACAACCGCACTTTTCAAAACTGTAGCTGAATGGCCACTGGCTCTTGTATGGGGCTACAATACCTACTGTTTCCATTCAAACGTCACTGGAACCCTAGAAGGTATGATTAATCGCACTAAAGGATTATTGATACTGCCTAATGGGTTAACTTCTGTCACCAATCAGTCCTACTGTATGTTGGTATGTGCACGTGTACATTGCTATGCTTTGTCCTCTTTGACCAGCATGTGACGTCACATTTGTATCGTCAAATTGAAATCATGCAGGTTCTCATTGAGAGTATCGGATGCCTATAAATGCGTGTGTCTGATGTGTGGGGGCTCCCACTCCTCCAGTCTATGGAACCTGTTTCTCCAAGCTTGGAAAAACATAGTGAAGCAGCGAGTGGCTGCCTGCATCGCCAGATCGTGCCACGTTCCTTCCCAGCAGATCAGCCTGCATCCGTGCACACTCATATAGTCGGCAGGAGAATATGACATGCAAGGCATCTCCACAATCACTCCTCCTCCATATGGACTCGAGTCAAACGTGCGATGCTTACGGACTAAGAGGCGTGATTTGAACGCTCCATGGCCCGAGAACAGCTGTGTGACTGCTGCGGCCACTACTTCATTTGCATGTGATCCTCTGCTAAGAGCTGGATGGAGTGCAGGTAATGCGTCATCACTCCCGTGTCCCTCCTCGCCAGCCATTGTACCAGAACTCAGGTGTTGTAGAGTTCTAGCATTTGCTTGAGGGAATCTGCCAGTAGCAGCTATGGGATCAGAGGACATAGTGTGTGGTAACTGTGGGGGCCTCCCTTTGACCCTCAACGGACCAGCGAAAGGGGCTAGAATCAATATGCCTGAGGGGGAGCTTCCAGGACACTGCCTCTCGCACCTCTCGCTCATACCACTAACACACACAACAAGTGAACTCACATGGATACACTACATCAGTCTGCTTCTTTAATCTCCCCCCCCCCCCATATTAGTAAAAATAGCATGACAAAGTCAAATAAAACAATAGCAGGTAATAAAAACGCCACCTGCGCCTCTTCCTCGGGCTCGCCAAGCTCGACCCCTCCCTCTTCGGACAATGAGCGACCTACTCGTCGTCCAAACAAGCAAGGGCGAAAAGAACTGGGCAAACCGCGTTCATCTTCCCCTTCTCCCCCTAGTAGCCCGGGCAACCTGGCTACTACAAGTGTTAGACACCCCGTGGACCCTAAACTGTCGGACATGGAGCAGATTTGTGCGTATGTCCAAATCATCCACGGCCAGCTGGCACGGATGAGGGTCAACGCGACAGGACCTATGCGGGACCTCGTCACTAGCTGCCTCTACAAAATATCGAAGCTGACCATCAAAGCTAGTACCCCCCCAACGACATCGCCCCCTGCCACTCCCCCCCCTGCAGGAAACTGTGGCGGCTGTCGTGAGGGAAGAGCTGCGTAGGGCAATTGCCCAGCAGCCAGTGCCACCAGCCCCCCAAACTCAAGGGGCTTCAACAGGAGGTAGTACCTCAGGCCCAAAAACAATGCGGCAAAAATATAAAAACCAAAATAAAAGCCTCCACCGCTTCCTCCTCCCTCATGGAGCTGAGGCTGAATGGCAGTCTGCCAGGGCCAGGAAGCGCAGGGGGAAGCAGAAAAAGGCCCCAACTAAGCAGGACGTGCAGGCCCAGGGCAGTGCCCCGCCTACGCCTCCGCCCAAAAACAAGGGCAAAAATAAAAATTAAAAGCCTCCACCGCTTGCCAAGCTCTAAGCGTCTGAGTGCTAGACATCCGCACTGCAGTAGGAGGTGGCGCCGTCATTGTGACAGAAACGCCAGAAATGGCCAAGGCACTTACGAGCCACATTTCCACGAAGAAGGAAGCTCCAAGCGTCAGCCCCTCTGGGTCGCTTCCCACGCCTGCTATTGTGCGACGTGCGGACTGACCTACAAAAAGAGGACTTGGCCCAACAAGTTGTGAACACAACCCTGCGTTAGGCTTGCAGCTGCAGGACGTCAGGCCCCTCTTCACCAAAAAGCGTGGCAGACAAAAGGATTGGGTGATTGAGGTATCACCCAGCCTATACAAAAAACTAGAGGGGGCAAGGCACCTCCAAATAGCCAGGAAGCGGTGCGCCATCCGAAAGTACCAAGCCCCCACTCAGTGCTACAAATGCCAGCGCTATACAAGACCTGTTGTGTGCGCCTTGCCACATCTGAGTAACGAATGCAAACGTGGTGCTCCCCTCAAGTGTGCCACTTGCGTCGAACGCAAAATCCAACAGGTCGCACACTCTACATGAGACGCACGCTGTACCATTCGTCAGCGAGCGATTGCCCTCCAGGAGTCACGAGTGGACTATGAATAGGTCAAAAACAGTTCGAATCCTTCAGCACAACACAAATAAGAGTTGCCCAGTTATGGCTGAGTTGCTGCAAAATGCACTCAAGAAACGCTGCAGTGTCCTCGCCATACAGGAACCGTACATAGGATCCAAAACTCTTGGTCTGGGATCGCAGGCACGAGTGGTGGCTGGAGCAAGAACAGGAGCCAAGGCAGCAGTAGCCTGCATCGACCCGTCCATTGACATGCTCGCACTCACTCACCTGAACAGCCAGCACTTGGCCGCTGTGCTCATCCGAGCCGGTGGCTTTGAGCTGGTTGTAATATCATTTACAGGCAATTTGGCGCACCAGTTGCCAACAGCCTTGAACCACTCGGCGGGCTCTAGCAGGCCTATCAGGACGACCCTGCGTAGTCTGTGCTGATGCAAACGCCAGATCACCATTGTGGGATCCCCAACCCTTGATGGGGCGGGCGAGGCGTATATAGAGCTGCTCACCAGGTACAACTTGGTTGTTGCCGACGACCCCACGACAGAGGCGACCTATGATGGTCCGTGAGGAAGGTCGTCACAGCTGTGTCCCACACCCTGCTACTCAAATTGTAGAGTTGGCGAGTCGTGTCAGGTACAATGCAGAGCGATCACATGGTTATTGACTTTGTCATCTCAGATGACAACATCTTCTGCAAAGATACGCGTGAAAAGCGATTCCGCACAAAAAATGCTGACTGGCCGCAATTCTTTAGGGTACTGGAAGGTGAACTGCGTGCCGCAGACACCGACCTAATAGTGCAAGCATCCACACCTGAAGAGGTGGACAGCAAAGTGGACACATTTACCACAGCACTGCACTCTGCTGGGCTCTCTGTACTTGGCCAACAGAAGCACAGGGCGATCAAAGTCCCATGGTGGACTGAGGAACTTAATCCCCTCAAGCAAAGTGCAAATAGAGCCAGAAGGATGTACCAAAACACTTGTGACCCTGATGCCAGAGCAACACTCCGAACTGCCTTCATCCAAGAGAAGAAGGCCTTCCACCGCACCATCAAACGAGCCAAACGACAAGGCTGGCGAAACTTTGTGGAAGCGGAGAGCTCTGAGAACCCCTGGGGCAGACACTACAAGTCCTCCATAGGAAAAGCAAATGTAGAGCAGGTCTTAGCTGCGATGCAAAATGAGTCAGGCTGGGCCTGCAGCATCGAACGTTCACTGGAAACCCTCCTTGAGAAGGCGTTCCCAGATGACCAAGTAGCTCGAGACACTGAAGCCCAGAGGGCAGCAAGGGAGCTGATCATGGACCCTCCGAACGAGCCCGACATCCCACTGTGGATAACAGGCGACCTCGGCAGGGCCCTTGCGACCTTAAAGCCCAACAAATCTCCTGGGCCAGATAAAATAGAAAGCAATATGCTAAGGAAGGCTGAGCGAAAGATCTCCAGCGGCCTCCTTAATTTATATAATGACTGTCTGCAGGTCGGACAGTTCCCCACTCAGTGGAAGACTGCGCGTGTTGTCACTCTTCAAAAGGGAGGCGACCGCAATCAGTCAGACCCGCGATCATGGAGACCACTCAGCCTTCTTTCCATATTAGGCAAAACACTAGAAATCTTGATGTTGCAGTCCCTCGAAGGAGTCTTTGGCCGCAACCTCACAGGCAGGCAATACGGGTGTACCAAAGGAAGGTCCACGCAGGATGTCATTGTTGAGACTCGGCGTGTTTCCCTGCTGGCACCGGCTAAGTACGTCGTAGCAGTTCTGATTGACATCAGAGGAGCGTTTGACAACCTTTGGTGGCCAGCGCTCCCTGATGAGCTCAAAGGTAGGGGAGTCCCCCGCAACCTGTACTCGCTCGTCAGAAGTTACCTGACAGACAGAACTGCTACAATCGAAAGCAGGCATGTCTCCGTCCGGAGAAAGATTGAGAAGGGGTGCCCACAGGGCTCGGTCCTTGGACCAGCACTCTGGAACGCCTTCTTCGAAGGTCTTCTCAGGAAACTCATGGAGACTGACTGCGAGCCGTACGCCTATGTGGATGACTTGACCGTGCTGATCTTTGCAGAGTCAGTCCGCCACATTGAAGAAAAAACCCACCATGTGCTCTGTACTGTCAACCAATGGTGCGAGCATGTCAAGGTGCAGGTGGCTGAGGAAAAAACCCAGCTAATCCTCTTGAAGAGGAAAGTGAATAATCCACCCACAATACGCTTTGGCAGCCACAGGCTCCCTCTTGAAAAGCACGTCAAGTATTTAGGAGTGAATATCTGTGAGAGGTGGGGTTTCAACCAACACCTCCAGTCCCTTAAAGGCACTACCATTGCAAGGTTTGCCTCACTGCGTGCTATTACTAAGGCCACTTGGGGTGTGTGTTACCACGACACTATCCTCATGTATAAGGCCATATATCTAGGTGTGATTGGCTACTGCCCCGTTGTCTGGGGTAGCAAACTAACAGTCAATCAAAAGAGAGTATTGGCCCAATCCCAGAGAGCTGCGCTCCTGTGGATCACCAAGGCCTACAAGACTGTATCAACGGAAGCACTCCAGGTGATCACTGGTCAGTTGCCAGTTGATTTGGCTGTTGAGTGCGTGGTTGACAAGTGGAGAGTGAAACGAGAGCTTCCCCCGCTTTGGGCTGCACTCCGTGCGGATCTCAACACAGAACAGAAACTTGCCGCCATCGATGAATGGGCTCTAGAGAAATGGCAAGCGAGATGGGAATCCTCGTCAAAGGGATGTGATACGTTTGAGTTCTTCCCCAACATCTGTGAACGTCTTTCTAGAAAATGGGTTGAGCCAGACCACTAGACGAGCCAGATCCTCACGGGACATGGTGACTTCAATGCGTGGCTCCACTTCTTTTCTCTGAAAGACTCTACATTATGCACGTCTTGTGCCTCCAGTGCGGAGAAAACAAGAAACCATGTGCTGCTCCACTGTAGTTTCTACAACAGTGAGCGACGGTTGTTGGGAGGGCAAACGAAGTTAGCAGCATTGACTGCTACAAAGCAAGCCTATAGCCATTTTGCAAAGTTCGCGAAGAAGGTGATGGCTAAGAAACATGGTCATAGTTGATCTGTCCTTTTGAAACTTGCCACCCAAGTAAACAGTAAGATCAGGTAGGGAACCAGATTAAGAACTCCTCCCAGATGGTACGGGATTCCTCAGGTGGTCACCTCCGCGCGGTCACACACGGGCAACAGCTCTCTACCGGGAGACTGGCTAACGACCAGATACCTGCCGTACCTCCACAGGTCTGAGTTCGGTGGATGCTGCAGGGGCCGGTCTCTTGCATATTAGCGAAACCGCAACTTCTATGACTGATATAACCCTCGACGAGGGTTTAGGTACAGTCACCAAATAAGGAAATAGACCTGTGGTAACTGGAAGGAGGATGTTACGCTGCATTGTGCATACCTTAGCAAACTGCTACCTGTAACTTCTTTCTTATGTCGCAGAGCAGTATGTGGCTATGAGCCGATAGTATTTTCAGGTAAAACCAGTCACATGCCTCGTCCTGTTTACCACAACTGTTTAGGCCAGAGATACCCACCTGAATATTCTTGGTCGATCTTTACCCCTTTCTCTACATTCACCCAGCGGTGATGTCTCTGTCTTTGTCGGTTCAAGGTTACTTCTCTTGCTTGGGTTATCATCGTGTCAGATACTAAGTCACCTCTGTTTGTGGCTTTGTGGGGCTGTTTTCGGTGATATGAATCATGTAGGGTACAACTCGATTGCTATTCTCCTGCTTAGACGCACTAACGACAGATAGTCCATGGCTCACTAGTGTTTTTACGTTAAGAGGCGGACGAATGGAGTTCCGCTCCTTACCTTCATAGTCCTCTGAGAACTCTGAGCTAGTACTACTCTCCGGTAGCTGCAGATTGTCCCTAATATGTGCTGATATAGATAGACATCGGCAGTTTTTCCCAGATAGGGACAACATTGGTCGTCAACCTGCTCAGTAGTCTTACTGGGTTACTGCTGATGGTCGTTTACCTTCCACCACAAGGGGCCCCATTTGTACCACTCTATGATACCCATTACACCCATTTGTTATGTGCTATGTACTCGGAATATCACGTTATAAAATCTATTTTCGTTGATTTCTTAACGATAGTTTCCTGTCTGCCCCTTTGTTTTAGTGACATACGGACGAGCATAAAATGTTAAGGTTCGGCTGCACTCATACCATTTTGTTATTTTTTCTTCATTTTTTCACAGATTTTATTTTCCTCATGGAAAAACCTCGAATCAAGCTGAAAAGCATCTGGTTCAAGAAGCCATCAGAGCTGTGTTTCAAAATCTTCCCAATCAGCAGGCCACGATTGAAAAGTTTGGCCTCGTAACCAAGGTTAGTATTTTAATTTGACTGTTCTAAAAGCATTTTCTAACACAAGCTAATTGTTCAGTTATAGATTCAACGTCATTGTAGTTTATGTGTAGCTCAAGTTCTGTGAGTGTGCAGGACTCCTTGTAAAATGTCAACTGACCAATTTCGATAAAATGCGCCGAACGTTTCAACGTTCTAGCAATCCGTCTGTGAAAGTCAAAAACTGTGAATTGAAATACTGATTGTTGCCGAAACTAAAAGTGTTCTATGAAAGTTGGATGAGCTTGAGAAGCACCAAATGGGAGTGTTGACAGAACGCTGGAGTGACTAGATGATGATTTGAAGCGTGAAGCTCTCAGTTCTGAGTGATTTCGAGTGACGCTGAATTTTTCAGTTAGTTACGGAGTTAAATGTGTGCTGATGATGGGGGGGATCGAGAAATGGAGCTTTAGTGTCAGAGAAAATGGGTTTGGGTTAAATAACGGGCATCTCGATATATTTCAAGTCTTTGGGAAAAATCCGATTACGCTGCAAGTCGCATACGGTAACTTGTTGAAGTTGTCCGATTGTTACCCGTGCAATAATCTTTTTGATTGAAGGAAGCTCTTCGTCACATCGTCTATGGTGATTTAATTCTACGTTACACCGCTTGGAATGATGTGCCATGCGCAGCAAGTTTGTTTGTATTTGTACGACGTGTAATGGGTGACTAGTTGAGCAATTGCCACTCTTTTCACCTCTCTAAAGTCAATATAAATATTTTTTCGTGGTGCATCCGTTGTTTCGGGATTTAACAGACGTGGAGCAAAGGCTGATGACCCCCAGAATGAATCGCTCCAGTTGGAGACAAGGGGCTGATTCACGAATGAACAATTATGGAAGTAAACGAAGAGAAATGGAAGTCGTTGATTAAATTAATTTCTCTTCGCTTTAAAACATGAAAAAGTTAGGTTTGAGTCTTTAAACGCAGCCGAGCGCTCTTCGTAGTTAATTACCATTTGTTTATAAATCTTTTGTGTTCACTCACTCAATTTTCATTCAATCCAACGATAGATATTTCTTCTAACTGGGAAATATCGTTATTTGAGAAGAACGTTGCCAGTGGTACCTTTGACAAGAGACTACAAGAATTCACTCTGAAGCCTAGCTCACCGATGAGTTACATGCATCAGCACCGGAAGCTCTTCTTCGTCAACGGACGGACGATATTTGCCATTTCCCTGGCCGTTCAACTCGCTTTAACATCGGGCGAGAGGAGCGTTAAGCACGTAATTAGTGGGGCCCATAGGAACATAAAAAGGCTGGTACCGGAGGGACCTGCACTCGGGAACGAGAAAGTCCATCCGAAACAGCAGGGTTGGACCCCGTCCGTCTGGACACAGGAAAATGACGTGCACTCCTCCGATGCAACATGCATTCGGACAGTCAATTTAGTTCATTTTGCGGGGGAACGGCTGCGATTTGTCGAAGACGAGAAGCTAAGGTTATGGGTGATTTCCATTGATGGGAAATGGGATGACGGACCAAAATGTACCGAAAACTAGGGTTTTTGATTTATCTCGAAAGCGGCTCAAACGATTTTGATTAATTCCGAAAAACACTATTTGGGAAAATTATCTGTATTTGTGAACGCGATACCAGGTCAAACTTGATATCAAGCCCGCTGGTTACCATTGGCGCCAAAAAAAGGATATGAACAATATCCGATTTAAACTAACTATACGTATCATAGTGACCAAAACATTAGCAGCACAATACATTAACAATAATTTCGACAAAAATCGATTTTGGTGCATTTTTTCTCTTGTAATCTCCGCCCAAATGTTACTAGAATCTTCAGAAAAATTAAGGTGGTAGTCCAGTTCAAATAAGAGCTACTCCAGAATCTTTAAAAAAATCACTTAGCCTTTCAAATCATTTGTGCACTTATTGATCAATAATCTTCATGGCGCAAGTAGTAGTTGCGCAGTAAATTCCAGTTTATCATGTAGAACGTTGTTATAAACAGAACAAAAAACAGAATCGATTAGTTGCTAGAGTCGAGAAAAGCGCCGGATGCACGTGCGGCCAAGGAAAGTGGTGTGATGCGTCGCATCTGATGTTTATAAATGTTGATTTTATTGTTTCTCATTTGATTTGATAAATTTCCTTCAGCTTCATGAAAATCTTCCGCTCTTTGGTCTAAATGTAGTTACTGAGAGTAGTTAATTTGTTGCCTACCAGTTATCGTAAAGATAGTTGACTGCTCTTTCTGTACCACTTAACTTATAGTTAGTAGTTAAAAATGTTGTTAACTACTGACTATCACTGTCTCGGAGCAGTATCGTTGTTGACACTGACGGATTTAGCCTCGAAATTAAAAGTAAAAGTGAATTTATGTTTTGTGGATGATTTTCGAGGTGGAGTCGTAAATAATTTTTGTTTATGGCGAGTTTGCTGCGTAATTCACAACTGTTATCAAGTTAAAATGTAAACAGTGACATTGGACACTCACTACCTCGCACTCGTTGGTGATTCCACCTCGAACACCATTCACGAAATTTATGTCTACCGTCAAGCAAATTATTTACTGAGTTCGTAGTTCCTTTTTCCTCCACCTGTTCGCTGGACGGAGTCGATGGTGTAACGTTAGTGTAATTCTCTTGTTTATAGGCATGCGGCTGTCCCTTGTACTGGAAGGCTCCTCTATTTATAGCGTGCGGCGGAGAGAAGTTGGGCTACGTCGAACTGAACATGGTTTTAGACTATTGGCGAGAGTAAGTCCTTTTGATCGTAGAAATAGAAAAAGGTCGTCGACTCAAATAAACCTATTATTATTTCTGCTCACAGCCGTAAAACTGTAGTCTTCATTAAATTGGACAACTCAAGAGCCATAAAGGAGTGTGCAAAATGTGAAATGTATTTGGGTATAAAATAGCGTTAATGCCAGCTAAGCAGTTTAAACGAGGCTATCATGCACATTCAAACACTTGTAATATGCTGAGTACTCTTATCGATTCGTAGATCTGTTATTAATGTCAAGAACAGGATTTTGGTGTCCTTGCAATACGAAATAAACGATTCATAGATTATAAAAAAGCACTTTGTATTCACAGGTTTTAAACTGGTAGGCTATCAACATACAACGATATACGTGGAAGAAGTCCATGGGAAGGGGGAGCGTCTTCAGGGGTGCCAGTAGATTCGAACATTGATAAACACGATTCCAATATGTCACATATTTCATATGCGAGTCAAGAAGTTGAACGTATTGAAGTTATAAACAAATTCTAATAAGTAAAAGTCAGTAACGTCGTAAATTTACACTCCATGGACCGAGCCAGGCTGTCATTTCTTTAGTCTCCCGGCATGTCACGCTGAGGTATGACCCTGGGCAATCCCTACCACCTGGGAGGAGTTCTTTGTCTAGTTTCTCACCTAGATCTGGTTTACTTGGTTGGCAGGTTACGAAGAGGGAACTTTTTTTGTCATAAGTTATAAGCTTGCCTAGTAGCAGTCAAAGCTTGAAGGTTCTTGGAAGATGCCTTTCAGGGCCGCCCCCTCTCACCTATGTTGAAGCCTAACTACTTTACTTGCTTCTCAAGAGGAAGCCAGTGGCCGCCAAAACGTAATGACGGCAGTGTGCACGTCTAACTGTTCTACACAATTATCTCCCCTCATCAATTCATTATTCTGCGACCCCCAATGTTCTATTTAATCCAGCGTCAGTGGTGCAAATCTAGTTCTTCCCTCTCACTCCCCCCCCTCCCACACTGCCGTACGAAAAGTGAATTGCAATCTGGGTTGTTGGTTGATTGTTTAATGTCTGTCCCTGTTTTCCCATATTCAACTTTCAAGCCGCCATTTAATTTCATTTTCGTTCAATATAAAAGTGGGCTAAGCTTTGATTATTAATCCCTCTTCCTAAAGGTTGTAGAATTAATAGCAGTAGCCCGATAAAGTCCAGAACTGTAACCGCTACCAGATTCTACATAGAACTTCAAGTTCTGTTAAACGAGTTCGTACGAACTGAGTGATCGAAGTGGTAGCTAGAGTTTACGTGGAGCTGAGAAAGATATTTATTTAAACTAATTTTGTACAAAATTGTGAATTCCCGCTGTTGCCACAAAAAGGTCACGTAACTTTCCTTAAAATCTTTCATATGCACGACGTTCTGCCAGGAAAATTGAGGATTGTAACCAATCATGCATCATCAAAGTTGACGAAGCCATTTTTAAGAAAATTCAAAAGACAATTCGAGCGCCAAATGAATTGATTTAAAAAAAATTTATTTTGGCCTGTATATGCATTCAACGAAGTTACGAAGAAATAGTCGTGAAGCACAAAACGCTTAGCGCAAAATCGGCTCGGGATTTGTTGTAAAACGTTCGAAAAGAACGTTGTTCGGCGCGTTTTTTAATGTTATTTCTGCGAAACACGTTGCTACAGAAA
Source organism: Pachypeltis micranthus (assembly GCA_020466155.1). NCBI lineage: Eukaryota > Metazoa > Arthropoda > Insecta > Hemiptera > Miridae > Pachypeltis > Pachypeltis micranthus. The sequence goes on from CM035769.1 coordinate 52,473,630, forward strand.
TACTCCTGTCGTACAATATTCTGAGGGTTTGGCGTAAAAAATATCAAAAAACCTCTTTCGGCCAGTATCTCCATGCAAGGCGTTTTCACATCCACAACGAAACGAGTGTCAACTAGTAGGGAAAACGCTGTAATCGAAAACTAAGCGTCTTAGCTGCTTTTTGAGAAAAAGTTTGCGATTTTCGTTTAATGTGTGCGAAAACGTTTTGACACTTACCCCACTGCCTTGATCCCATCGGTGGAAACTTACAAAATGAAGAAAAAAAGCTCAAACAAACTGTCTTCTGCTGAGCAGACTATGAGCACTCACACGCAGTCGTCGCGCCGTAATGTCAGTTTTCTGACTGATCCCGCAAAACGTACAAATTTTGAGGAATCATTTTTTATGCTTTGTCCTACGGATCGAGGAGACCTGAAATTAAGATTTGAAAAAAGGTTTTGTATTTTTGTGTACTTTTTTACGCGAAATAAAAAGAAGTTACTTAGTAGAACCAGTCACGCTCGAACCACATGGGAATAGATGAATATTAATTTACCCGACCTGTGGATCGGGTATTATTCAAACAGCCGAGCCGAAGAGTTGTAGTGAAACTGATACCAAGACGTATATCCGTATATGGTAACGAATTAGCCGACAGAGCGGCAAACCACGTTCATTACAACCCACTCGAGCAAATCTGATCGTGTGGTACCCTTGAGAAGGAACACCATTTTAGCTATGCGAAAAGAAATTACTGAATTATTTCTGGGTACTCTTGAGCGTTCCATCGTTCGTTCGTTGAGGTAAGGGAAGGCCAGTAGTTTAATAGGTGAAAGTAAGAAGTGGTGACATGACGCGACGCAGGACAAATAGGGATTTACAACAATAATTTATGAAGTTAACGTACCTGTTAGGTGAGTCCGTCTCCTCTGGCTTGTGAGTTTATTTATATTTATGAGTTCCCTGGGTGGTTGGTACCTTTGTGGTGAGCGGTACGGTTTGTTTTACACAGAATTTCAATCGGGGCACATTTCTTGAAACAGCTAGAGCTATCAATTACTCAGGCAGGATGGAAGAGCACTTGAAATAAATGTCCAACTTTTAGAGAAAACGTCCAATTCAATTTACATAATGTATTCCTGGCGGTTCACGGTGTTTGTTTTTAGTTTTAGTGGTTTCATTTAGCGGATAAAATATATATTATGAAATTCAACTGGCAACATGTACCGCTTTGCGCGTTAAACCAAAAATGTAGATTTTGGTTCAATCTGTTCCCGACATTGAATGTTAATAAGGGTTTTTCTGAACATACTCCGAAGTAATAGAACCTCACTTGATCTCGACTGTTGACAACATTTGTAGAATAATCGTTTAGCTGCTTTAAAATCCACTGTTCTGAAAAATGTTGCTGAGTTACGTTCATAATTCCCTAGCAACTGAAACAATTACTATACTTCCCCACTCTTTTAGATGAGGCTTGTCATCGGGGACTTTCGAAAAAGCTGAAATTTACAATTTATCTTGTACCGAATAATTTTATTTCTATAAAAACCTTGAAAGGAGATACAGGATTATAAATGAATTTTTTTATTTACTTTTTGCCAAACTTGCTGTAACGACTCGATCGATTTGAGTCAAACTCACTGGGTTCATTCAATTAGTTAATACGTATTTAATTATTTGAACTCTTGACTGTCCGTTTTGGGATAAGCACCATGGCCTTGCCAGTCTTATTAGAGACTTTTTGGAGCCAGTTTAGGACGGCACTGTCTGCGACAAATGGCGCATGCAAGATGTCAAAACTGGCCAATGTGGACTATAACGACTTGAAAACACAGCCTGGCAACACAGCCTGATACCTTTGTAACGTCATACGACCAAACACTGCTGATCGGTTTATCAAGAGTGACCGCTCACTAGTTTTAATCTAAGTGTTATGGATGAACTCAACCAGCTTCATTACCGCTTCAATAAAGGACTAATTGATGAACAGACGATGGACGGTGCTTAGAATTACGCCCGGAAGGAAGAATTCCGCAATATCGAAGTGAAAGATACTTCAACTTAGACCAGATGACTGACGAAATCATTTTAACGCTTAGCTTCGAGAGCATCTTCTTATTATGAGGCATCTCTTGGAGATCCCAGCAGATTTTGTGCGCTAGAACTGTCACTCCTGCTGATAGGATTTAACTGATAGGCTGTTTAATATTTGGGGCGAAAATTTCTGAGGCCCTCGAACTCTGCGCTCTCCTCATTACTGGCCCCGCTGCTCCTTTGACCAACAACAGAAAGGAGCAGCAAACAAATGTGGCCTGAAAACGTTGCCCATCTAATCCCATCAAGACACACCAAAACTGGCGTCACCCCACCAACTTTCCTCCGCCTACTGAGCTGCTCATGCGATCAGTGCGTTTCCACATCTACTGCAGTACAACCGCGTTCGACCCAACTCTCTAAGACGCGATCCATCAAACCCTTTTTCTACGTGTCGCTTCACTTTGCTTCATCTCATCTTTTCCCTCTATCATCTCTGTTACTTCCGAACACCGGTAAGATCGACCAGTTTTCTTCCACACATCACGTCGCCACATTAACCGTATTTTCACCCACCTCATCAAGGGCCCCAACGAAAATCAAATTCATTTATTCATTTCTTTGCTCGAGCCTTCTTTGTATTTTCATTTTCTTAGCAGAATTTCTTATTTTAAGATAAACCCCGTTAATTTCGAATTATTTTTCTCATTGTTCTTTTTCACCAAGCTTTCCCTTCTTTCACCATTTGTTTCACTAATAATTTCTCGGTATTTTACCGTGGTCCTCCAAGCCAGCCCTATGTGTTGAGGTATACTGGGAATCACGAAATTCCCATCGTAGCCCCTTAACATGGGCCGTAATGTCACCTTTGTTAAATTGACGTTAAGCGTGACTTCAACAGCCAGCTTCATATTTCAAGCCGTGAAAGCGACTACAAAAAAGTTTAGCATCTGGATTGTTTGCTCTACCTCGTCGAGTCGGATTTGTAGTCCTCACAGCCGTTTTGGGCAGCAAAATGCCTGTAATGTTGCACAAATCCATGCCTGTGCTATCTTCTTTGATGTTGACCCTTGGAGAAGTTGTACCAAATGCGTGAAATCGCTCTTATTAATCCTCCGGTTTGGAGTATCTTCATTAGCTCTGAGGGGTGTTCCTCATTACAGTTACACATTCAAAGGTGGCATTGCCATACGCAAGCGTTGCTATTTTTGGAAGTTGAAAGACATCTCGCTAAATGGAGCCGACCCATCCACTATCACACAATTGCAAGTTGCTAATAGTCCAAATTAATGCTGACGCATGAAAGCAACTTTTTTTTTCTCTCCGATTATATTACCTTAGTAAGACAACACAGTCTGCTCATGATTTTCAAAAGCCTTCAATCCACACCAAGATGTAAATATTCTTCGAGCGAAATCGCCACTTCTTGCTTAAAGCGGAGGGCACTCAGACTAGGCGACCCAGTCAGGTGGACCTTGGACTTCTTCGGTGGTTTAGTCGTAAAAGAGTGGGGGTAGGTTATATGAAGGATCGACTGGCAGTTTAGAGTCAGACCTGTGAAGTGTCTGAAAATGTTCGACCTAGTTTCCGTTGGGGTCGCCAATCAACCAGTCTGACCACGAGGTAATCGGAAGACAGAGGGCAGTCATTCCTTGGGTGCACGAAGGGCTTATAGGGGTTTATCTCATGGGGAAAAGGAACCCGTCAATTCAATTCATGAGCCACCAAACGTCTTCAAACAACTAATTTTCAGGCCCCTCCTGGAAAATGCTCTGGTAGAACAGTGACGCTCTTATGGATGCTATAGGATTTAGCTTCATCAAAAATATTATTATTGTTGCTACAAACATTTGTGCTTAGCAACAGTGCTTAGTTTTGTATAAACTTGAAATAAAGTTAGTTTAGTTTCTGTTTTTCAATTCATGAATCGTACGTATTGTATTTCCTTCATTGGCGACGAGGATGGGAAGAGGAAGGAGAAATATTGATACCAATGAATTGGTTCAGAACGACTTTGAAACAATTGATACTTTGGCAAGAAAAGTGGAGAACTTTGCATGCGAATCATTCAACGAAGGAAACAACTGGGTCGAATATGAAAACCAGTTCATCTTGAAATGCCGGATAAAGGGCCTGGGAAGGAACACCGAAGAGATGCAAGAGGCAAGACGGGACCTCTTATTAGCTTTTGTTGGACCTACTCCGTTAAAGAAAGTAACGAATTTTCTCCTACCTAAAGATGTATACGTCTCACCATGGGATGTAGTAATAGCAAGTTTTAGGTCGATTTATAAACCGAAGAAGACAGTTTTTGCTGCTCGTTTGGAGTATGAGCAATGTGTTCGCCATGAGAATGAATGTTTTTCAAGTTTTCTTATACGATTGAAAGAACTGGCAACTTTTTGTCAATATGGCGAATACTTTGAAGAACGAATAAGGGATAGATTTGCTGGGGGGATTAAGTTTCCAAAGTTTGAGATTGAAATTAGGCAGCGTTGGCCAGAGGGTGTCAACTCAGATGGCAATAAAGTAACTTCATGTCAACTTTTGGAACTTGCAGAGTCTATGCAACGTGCCAGAGATGAGTTAGGATCTGATTTACTCGTTAAAGCTGCAGTTAATAGAGTAGATGCCTTTAAAAAAAATGAGGGCCAGCGAACTAAGAAACCTTTTACAAAAGGTTTCCAACTACCAAAAGGCGCCAACTACCTCTTGTAAAAAATGTGGCTGGACTCATGAAAAGGATAGTTACTGTCCTGCTAGGAATGCCGAATGTTTTATTTGTAAGAAGGTGGGCCATTTTTCAAGGAAATGCTACAAAAAGAGAGTGAGGCAGGTTGAGGAAAAAGAAAGAGACAATGAGGAAGAAACTGAGGGTTCAGAGAATGACGATAGTGGGGAGAATGATAAAATTCTAATTAGAACAGCAGGAATGGGTACAAGGAAAATTCCAAGAGCATCGATTGAGGTCACAATCAATGGGTTTCCTGTTAATATGGATTTTGATTCAGGAGCCAGGGCATCGATTATTGGACGTTCTTTGTGGGAGAGAATGAGTTCTCCTAAGTTACAGAAATGTCATTCAAAATTCACAGCTTATGGAGGAAATTCACTTAAAATGTTGGGAGAGTGTATGGTGGATGTCAAACTGAATAATAATGTAAAAAATGTACGTGTGGCAGTAGTTGACCGAGATGAAACTCCACTCTTTGGATTGCCTTGGATGATAGCGTTCAACATGCCTCTTCCAAAAGGTGTGAAAATAAATAAGATTGCTAAAGAGATTGATAAGAAAGAGTTGGACAAAGGAATTGACAAGAAAAGAGAAGAGTTGATTAAAAACTTGACACGGGATTTCGAGGAGGTATTTAGAAAAGAACTTGGGACAGTAAAAGGACATCAAGCAAGGATCCACCTCAAGGCAGATGCTGTACCTAGAGGTTGCTATGCACGTAGAGTACCTTTTCCTATGAAAAAACGGATAGAGCAAGAATTGAATAGATTGGTAAAAGAAGGAATTTTGGAAGAAGTGAATCCATCAGATACTCCAATTGAATGGTCAACACCAACTGTCAATGTTGAGAAACTAAATGGAGATGTACGCATCTGTGGAGATTATAGAGTGACTTTAAACCCTAATATAGTTTTAGAAACGGCTCTCTTACCAACATTTGAAGAACTGACAAGCAAATTAACTGGTGGAGTGGAATTTTCAATAATTGATTTGCGAGATGCATATTTACAACTCGAAGTTGTTGAAGAACACAGAAAATACCTTGTGATTGCTACTCACAAAGGCTATTTTAGGTATAAAAGGCTACCTTTTGGTTTGTCATCTAGTCCTGGTATTTTTCAACGGTTTATGGAAGGGCTGTTGCGTAACTTATCCAATGTAGGTGTTCTACTGGACGATATTATTGTTACTGGAAAGAACCGAAGTGATCATGAAAAAGACTCTAAGAGAAGTTTTAAAAAGGTTGAAAGAGGCAGGGTTACGAGTCAAGATGGAAAAGTGTAATTTTTTGGAAAATTCAGTCAAATATTTGGGACATAGAATCGACAAACAAGGAATTCATCCTCTAGAAGAAAAAATAAAAGCTATTCGGAATGCTCCTTCACCTTCCAATATGAAGCAATTGAGATCTTTCTTAGGCTCAATTAATTACTATGAAAGGTTCATTCCCAAATTACATTCGTTATGTTCAAGATTACATGCGCTGACCGGAGCTAAAGCAAAATGGAGATGGGCTGAGGATGAAGAGAAAGTTTTTAGTATGGTGAAGAATATTTTATCTAGCTCAGATACAGTTGTCCCTTATGATGAAACATTACCACTTGTGTTGGTTTGTGACGCTTCTGAAGATGGGTTGGGCAGTGTTCTTATGCATAGATTTGAAAATGGAGTGGAGAAACCGATTGCTTATGCAAGTAGAACACTGACTACCACAGAAAAACGGTATGCAAACATCGACCGTGAAGCACTGGCCATTATGTTTGGAATAAAAAATTCCACCAATACATTTATGGTCGTCAATTTTTACTGGTGACAGACCACAAACCACTTCAGAGGATTTTTGGATGTAATAGGGACCTACCAAAAGTGATGAATAACAGATTGGTGAGATGGGCAATTGAGCTTAACCAGTACAACTACGAGATTTGTTACAGGAAAGGTGAAGAAAACGTGTGTGCTGATTCGTTCTCTCGGTTACCATTACAAGATTGTGAAGTGAATGAGGCAGAAGAACTTGACATCACGTTTTTAAACGTTGATAAGATTGAAACTATATTGTCACTCGAAAAACTTAAGAAAGAAAACAATTCAGACGAAGATTTCAAACTCGTTCGTCACTACTTGATGAACAACGCTTGGCCAATGACGATTCCTGAAAATTTGAAACTTTATAAACAACGAGAGGGGGAACTATTTTTGGAAGATGATGTGTTATTGTGGTTTAGTAGGGTCGTGGTACCAACTAAACTTAGGGACCATGTACTCAAGATTCTACACTGTGGGCATCCTGGCATCGCTGCGATGAGATCGATATCTCGATATTATGTGTGGTGGCCGAATTTGGACCGGGACATTGAACAATTTGTTAAGAGATGTTCGGCCTGTCAGGAAAATAAAGATGATGCGGAAGAGGTTCCAATTTACCCTTGGAACGTTCCTGAAAGAGTGTGGGAAAGGGTACATTTGGACCTTGCTGGACCAATACAAGGAAAGATGTGGCTTGTGGGCGTTGATGCGTTGTCAAAGTGGGCAGAAGTTGAGGTCCTAAATTCAACAACATCAAATGTTCTGATAAATAAACTAAGAGGTTGGTTTGCAAGGTACGGTATCCCAAAGGAAATTGTCACTGACAATGGACCCCAATTTGTTTCTGCCGAAATGGAAGATTTTTAATAAAAATGCAGTTCGACATGTTAAGGTTACGCCTTACCACCCCAGAAGTAACGGGTTGGTTGAACGTTTGATTCGAACTCTAAAACACCGTTACAAAGCAACAAAACAAGATATCGGCGACTCAACATTGGCTCTACAAAACGTGTTATTTTGTTATAGAAATGGTCCTCAGAAAACTACTGGTAAAACTCCTGCAGAATTATTCCTAGGCAAGCGACTCTTTACAATCTTTGACAATATTAAACCTGACTTGCGGAAAGAGATGGAAAGACGAATATGGAAACAACAAGTAGATCAACATAATAGAAGAAAACCAAGACATTTTGAAGAAGGGGAAGAAGTATGGGTAAAAACGAGCGTCAGAATGGTTGGACAGCTGGTGTCATTGAAAAGCGAAATGGATTTTATTCCTATGAAGTACTGACCGGAGGTGTAATTAAAAGAAAACATGCAGACCAGTTGAGAAAAAGAGAAGGGGCCGTAAATGATGACAATGCAGCTGAATGAAACTTAAGGGGGGAAAAGTATAGGATTTAGCTTCATCAAAAATATTATTATTGTTGCTACAAACATTTGTGCTTAGCAACAGTGCTTAGTTTTGTATAAACTTGAAATAAAGTTAGTTTAGTTTCTGTTTTTCAATTCATGAATCGTACGTATTGTATTTCCTTCAGATGCTTACTAGGGATAGAAACGAATCAGATATGGGTAGAAATTGTGTTAAAAGCGAATTCTGCCTACATTTTTGAAGTACTCATTCAGCGTGGGCACCAAACATCGAGCAATAGTTTGTTCTATTGAGCAATAGAGCTGCCTGTCATCCACAGTAGGCCACGAAGGGGTACTAATTCTCTAGTTACTGCTCGAGTAAACATAATAAATGTTTGAGTCAACCAGGTACTAATTGTGTGTTTTCCTCTACATTTATAGCCTGACAAGCGCGTTCCATGATGCCAGCTCGAGGTTTTTGAAAATCCTGACTCATGGCCACAACAGAAGTTATTTACTTCCGGAAGACTTCATGAGCCTCGTCCAAGATGTCGTCGACACCCACCCTGGTCTCATATTCCTCAAAGAGGCTGTTGAGTTTCACTCTAGATACGTCCACACTGTAAGTTGCCCACGCTTTTGTCAAATTTAAACATGTGCTGTGTTGATTAGCACGTTTGTGTTGAAAATTCAAGTTGGTACTTACTTTACTTTTCGTTTCTTAGGTGATATCAAGGATCTACTACAACGTGAACAGCTCATGGACTGGGCGAATCAGCTTACAGGAGCTGCGGCGAAGCAATTTGCTACAGGTACAAATATTCATTCAAACATTATTGCGTTTATTACCGAGCGTTTGTGCGTTCAGGATTTGAATAGAACGAACTTCGACAAATTTGAGGTAACGGAGAAAGCGTAAGGTGAATTCACAAGTCGCATAACCTGTAATGCTGCACACATTATAGTACGGTTCACTACGCAGCATGATGTTTAGATACGATGGGCGCAAGAAAAGCAATGCAACATAGACCTGAGAGCTAGTTCAGCAGATCAGAACATGAACCCCTTTTGGAATTGCATACTCCTATTTTGGCCTGATAGGTTAGGAACGATAGAAATTAACATCAAAGCTATCCCAACAGATAGAACTAAGAAGAATCCGCTACGTCGTTCATAGAAAAGTTACAATGTAGGTACTAAAATCCGTGCAAATCGGCTCAGAACTTACAGTGTAACTGAAAAGAGCAATGAGGATCACAGTGTTAGTCAGCACTCCCCAATCTGTATAAATGGCATGGGAATTGGCTAGTGGACCAAATTCTTACTTCGATTGAGTTATCCAAGTGTTTTCCACGCACTTTAGGAGAACCTAATGATCTGTTAAAATTAGCGGCGAAAAGTTGACATTTGTCTGAAAGTTTTTGTACACGTTGATGTTTGGATGTTCGTGTACTATGGAGGGTATTTAATTTTACTACGCAGTTAAACTGTGATTCAACATGACTGCGTCGAAGCTGTAGAGAGTAAGGTGTCGAGGGGAGAGTGACGGGTATTTTGTCCTGCTAATTCGACTTTCTTATTCGTGTTTCACTTGTTAGTCTTTCCTGGGCAACATTGTTCTGTTTGTATATCTATATCTCACACCACGACTTACAGTCTTACAGGGGGAACTGGGAGAGCGTTGCACGACATCCCTGAAACTTTCCACAACCCAGAACAAGACTTTTAACTTGTTGCTTTTGACTGGGTCGATAACTGAAGTTTTAGGCGTATTCCTCAAGCCCGTTCCCTTAGCAGTCTGTATCACATTGTGCATTAGATGATGGGAGTTTGTCTTTTTGCTTAACAGGATATGTGCTGAATATCTGCCCACATGGTAGTCCTTTGAAGTTTGGCTTATATATGTATATTACTCTTGATATTTGGAATGAGCACCGCAGACTATTGCCCTATTGTGCCAGTCATAATGTATCATTAGAGTCCTAAGGAACGCCAGGTATTTCCTGAAAGAGTCTTCTTCGATGTTAACCCTTGAGGAAGTAGTAGCAAAGACCAAACTTCGATCCCTTTTGAGTCTTTGGCACTGGGTCAAGACATGGTAGGGGGTTTCTTCATCTATACCACACTACCTGCACCAAGGGGTGTTGACTATGCCCATGTTTGTTCATTTTGGAGTGTCCTGTGATCCCCAGTATCTGTCTTAAGTCCTTTCTCTCCATCATCAGAAGGTTATGTCTTATTTCAGGTGTTGGTCCTGAGATAAAGCATTTGAACTGTCTTGTGCATTCTCTTGGCTTATTCTCTCACGTATTTGACTAGTGACGGAAATGTCCCGCAGCGGGGAGGTTGCCCTATAGATACAGTAGAAGAACCGAGTCTAGCCAGATGGCCTGCTCTCGCATTTCCAATGATCCCCTTATGCCCAGGAATCCAATACACGTTGATACTATTACAGCCTGTTGAAGAGTAGAGCCGCTGCATCCTGCATTCCCTTGCCAGTTTTGACGCTGTGCAGTCATTCTTCAGGGCCTTGCAAGATGCTGGGCTATCAGCCATTATGTTGATAGTTTTATTGCTATATTCTTTTTGACACATCGGAACGGGCCCAGCAATGGTAGTATAAATCTCTCCCTAGAAAAACTGTTGGAGTGGGACCCATGACATTGTACGTCCCTGAGCCATCTGTATATATCCCAGAGCCTATACTTTTCAAAGAAGTTTCTCTTATCTCCTTCAGTGCTAGGCTTTGCATCCTTTCTTACAAACTCGAAAGAAGTCTGATATCATTTACCATTACTGCGATTAGTTTCTGCATAATCCACGCTACTGGTGTTTGGGTAAAGAAAAAGTGCTCCTTATTTTTAGTGCATCAGTGATTGAATCATGCCAACCCTGATGAGGTGCACAAGGAGAACAACCAAGAAGTTGAGTCTAAGAGGAAGGATGTGGACGTGGTTGAATAACAGAAGTCGACTGAGTATCAGAGGCGTTTGCTTCCATAGGCCTGTGCTGCTGCTTAGTTCGTACTGGGGTTTTTTTCCTTTCCCTGGCCCGACGAATTAAGACAGGAAGTTGTTTAATCGTCCGAAATTTTTTTTAAATTTCCTTCAAATCTTAACATTTTAAACGCTTGTGAGTACATAAAACATAGTTTTAAGAAATCATCTGTGTGCCTGTGTTTCCTTGTGTCTGTGAACGCCATTGAGAGAGGGGACACTGAAAAATATCTACTGAGGGTGTGGACACAATCGGTCCAGAACTAACAACAGTTCTCATAGTGATGAAAACAACAATTTTTTTCTCAAAAACTGAGATTTAATGTTTGGTCAGGTCTAGGTAACAAAGTGATAATGTTCCGTTTTCATTCGTAGGAAAATTTTGAGAGCCTCACTATAAATTATCAAAAATGTTACGAAAGTTGATTTTAGTGCAGTTCGTTCAGGGTAGTTGCTCAATTTGCTACCTATTATCCGGGGAAACCTAAGAAATTCTCGGATTCGACGTATCGTTGTTTCGTTGACTCATTTTAATTATTTTAATCCTCACAATACATGAAAATGGGAAGTAATCGCAGAAAAACTTTGTTTGAAATCGAAGAAAAATGCAGTTTTTTAGTACACAGGGGGAAACAACTGTAAAGCAATAATTTCTCTTCAAAGTCAACTTTGATGTTTTTTAAAAGCGATTTTTGTGGAGGCATATAATCGCCCGAAAAATTCCCTTTCTTTTTACAATAAAAAAAGTTTGTTAATCCATAAAACCGTATATCCCCTTTAAAAAAACATTCGAACACCTGTTTTCACTTCAATAGACACCGTGTGGCATTTTTAAAAAGGTTTTGCTTCGTGGAGGGCACCTGATCACTCATTAAGACCCTGACATAAGTAGGAGCAACCCAAAAAAGTCTGGAAGGTCAAAGAAGTTTATGGAACGTGATGTTCTTCCAAGTTCGTTTTAACTCTTAAGTTCTTTTTTGAGCGACAAAAATCTGCTGGGTCGATGGATTTCGTCTGAGCTCGTGCAGTTATGCACTATCCCTCCTTTCTAGTACATTTTGAGTGGGATTGTGTGAGCTACTAGATTATTTTTGAGAATGGCTGAAAGATGCTCGGTCAAAATTAAGAAAATTGAGAGAGAGCGTATGCAGTGCGGTGCTTCGCACGATATGTTGCATGATTTACTCCCCACAAGCCCCTTCGCCTTAATATTTTTATTTCAGAAGTCCACCCGTGCGTCGCTTATTGTTCACAACTCGACATTTATTGTTTGTTTCATTCAGGTGATCGCGCTTCTCGAAAAAGAAGAAGATATTAACCAAATAACCCAATACTTTAGCTACGAACATTTCTACGTTATTTACTGCAAATTTTGGGAGCTTGACAGAGATCACGACCTTTTTATTGACAAACACGATCTGGCTCGACATTCTGATCATGGTTAGTACTCTTTATTCGTTTGTTCCGGTATTCGTGTGAACTTGAACTTGTATTCCAGATGCTCGTGTCTTTGGCAGTGATATGATCTCGAGAAATTGTGAAGGACGTGGACGAAGATGGAAACATATTCGTGTTACGGGTTCCTCAGTGGAATAACTTACTTTTTCTTTAAGGAAATTATTAATTATTATTGGAATTTATTGGTACTCTTATTAATTCTTATACAAATGAAGGTTTGTTTTTCCAGTGTCTTTGTGATTCAAAAATAATTAGATTCATTAGTAACGAGCAATTATTATTTTTAATACGCATTATTAACTAAAATAATTTGGTTTCCAGCCTTGTCTACGCGTCTTATTGATAGGATATTTTCGGGAGCTGTAACCCGTGGAAAGCCTAAAGATCTTCACGGGCAGTCGAACCAGTTGAAAATGTCGTACACGGAATTCGTTTGGTTCCTACTCGCCGAGGAAGACAAATCTCATCCGAGAGCCATCGAATATTGGTTTAGGTAAGTCAGCGTTCTCATAATCTCACCATAGATTGCACCATCGGTGCTTCATGACTAATCTTCCACGTGACGTAATTAGATTTGGCAGACCTCGTCTTTGAAAGGAATGCAATCAAAGAGCCTATGCAGAGGTTATTTTTATTCTAATGGGAGCAAAGGTTACTCCCGCCTCTGTAAATAAATTAGGGGTGTGAGGGGGGTGCCAAATTTATTTGAACTGGGAGGAAGAGGCTGAAGCTTGAGCAGCAGCCAGCGTTTAGTTGTTGATCGCCAAGAATTTATCCATCTGGGGACTTATGAATTAAACGCTCTGGTTTCTCTTTCAAAGAATGGCGCTCCACATTGATGTAAAGTGGATCGTTATTTTCTTAAACTACTTCCAACACTGCGCTATTAAAGCCAAATTAAACTGCAGCTTAGAATCTTAGTCTCCTCGTTAATGCGCAAGATGGTTTTAATTCAAATTGAATTAAGTTGATTCTGTTTCTGGACAGGCTTGCAGACTGGGTGTATTCTTCACTACCAATGTAGGAAATTCTTAGTTTTTTCTTAGATTTCCGAATTTGGCATTTTGCGTTTGAAAGCTTGAGGCTAATCTTCCGAGGGTAGTGTCTTTGGTTGAAACGCCACCTCTCACCTATACTGTCGCCTAAGCACGTAACTAGCTTTTTAAGAGGAAGCCTGTGGCCTCGAAAACGTATTGTAGGTTGGCTATTTAATTTTCCATTCAAGAGGATAAGCTAGGGTTTTTAATTCAAGCAACGGCACCTTCACTTGTTTGCGTCATTCGGTGACAATTCAGACCACTTGATGGGGTTTTGCCGTGGTTGCACGGATCAACAAATTCAGGTCGCCCACATAGGCGAATTAGACCACTACCCTCACCCATCTTACCTTCCACGCGCGTCCCAAACTGCATTAACAATATTGAAATGCTATCGCACTGCATAATTTGTGAATACAGGTCTGTCTCTTATCAATATCACTGTTCCTGAACCCTCTAGAGAGTTATATCAGTTGACCGTCATTTATGCGAATACAATCCATGAAACCAACCTCACAATAAATACCAGGCACAAGTACAGAAACTATTTGTACCACGATAGCTGCAAAAAACGGAAACGCTGTCACTATAGATCGCATGGTTGTAAGTAACGAGTCCGCATAGGTGTGGGTGTCCTGAGACAAATGACAGTTTCTTATCCAGTTTACACTGTCCTCATTAATTTATCATTATTTGGTAATAATGTTCTGCTCCAGGTGCATGGATCTAGATGGCGACGGCTTCCTATCGATGTACGAATTAGAATATTTCTACGATGAACAGCTTCAGCGAATGGAAGCTATTGGAATTGAATGTTTACCTTTCGAAGACTGTCTTTGTCAAGTGAGTACCTTCTTAACACTGCTATTCACTTTCTTGTAAACCACATCTAGCCGCCTCATTGTGCTTCATTTTATGAAAGTCCGATTCGAAATCTGCACCTTATTGTACTTAAGCTCTCATGAATGAATTCTTTATTACTTTTGGATACAGGTATATTGTAAAATTCTGTGAGGAGATGTTAGTTACTGGTGTAGTTACAGGAGACGATAGAGTTGCTCGTGATTAGTTAGTGGAGTGGGCATAGAGCTGGGGCAAATTTCTTAAGGGAAAAGGAGTTCTGCTTGAGAGCTCAACCGCAAATGCAGTTGTTTGGATCGAGGCAGAGACATCCATCCTATACTATACTTACCTGTACTGCCTGCCTCTTAGACGCCACTTGGTGGCTGTGCAGGGTACTTTCCGTGCCAGAAAGTGTACTACCACGAGCTCACCCCCCCCCCCTCCTTTTACTTTGCCCAATCCTCCTTGTCTCCTGATACAACTGGTTTCCTCAGCTCACCACTTCACTTGATCCTCTTGAAGTTTCCTTCAACTCTTTCCTACCTTCCGACCTCTTGTTGCAGTACCACAAGCTCCTAACCTTCTTTCCAGGGTCTTTTATGAATGCCACTTCAATAACATACCCCAGACTTATGGTTAATCCCCCTCTCACCTCAGCTCCAACTGTCTCATTAGCATCGTGAGATCAACTCCCATGCATTTTCGTGATGCCTCCTTGTGTACCCTTTCCAGCTGGGTGCCTCTGCCTCCAAAGTCCACTTTATATTGGGATTCCCCATGCTGTAAATGCAAGTTTGACATTTTTATGTTGCTTAGCAAAACAATTACGATTGAATTTGATAAAGTTTCTTCGGAATGCTTAATTAATGTCGCTACTAATGCTTCTATTATACGAGTTATGAAACTAGGGTTAAATGAAGCTGGAAATGGAGTAACCAAGAAGCTACTTACGATTGAAAGGCGATAAGCTGTTGTAGGACCAGAAAACTGCTTAAAGAGCAATGAAATATTGTAACGAAAAGAAACGAGAAAAATCTGTTGCTGAAATGAGACCTAGGTTCTGTAGGCGATTTGAAATCATGGGGAGTGAGAAGATGAATCCAATGTGATGGATAAGCTACCCAAGCAAAATGTGTGCAGTTACGTTGAGGTAGCGTTCATTTTCGTAGTTTGTTCGTTTTTAGATACTTTGGCTTTGAATTAATAGAAAATAACGGGAATGTAAAATTGACTTTGAAAGGAAGTAAATTCGGTTAAACCAAAAAATGTAATCGGAACATAGTTGTGAACTTGAATGAAAACAAAACTAATCAAGAATTAAAATGGGATTAATGTTCTGAGATACGTAAAATAAAAATTAGAAACAGATAGTGGAAGAGGGAAGGCAATCGAGCTTGTAAATAAACAGTTGAAACCAAACAAAATTTTAAAAACTGAGGAACATACAACTGAACTATACTACTTGAACATTTTGTTTTGAGGGGACTGATGCTCTTTGCGAAGAAATTAGCTTAGGTTAATTCTGGCTGTGCACTTGATGGATGGAGCTATTTATCATTAACCTTTAGGTCAAGTAGGATAGTATTTGAGTTACCAACAATCAATGTTCATCCGCTCAAAAGTTTGGATGATAACACGAAGAAAGAACGATGATCTATTTCCACTAAATTTGAATTACAATGTTAGATCGATTTCGACGGTTAAGTCATCATCAGTCGGGGGGGGGGGGGAAGGAGGCTGTTACAATAAGGTTAACCAAGTTATTACACAAATGAAGCCATCAGTGAGGATCACTTTGAGGAATCACCTTAAATAAAGGGGTTGCAGCCGAGTCAGGATGATTCAGGTGATCCTCTTTAATAATCTCACCGTCCTTGAATTCCCAACGCATGACAAAAGACTCACGATTGATGTTCTAGGTTTAATGAACAACTGAAGAACTAGATTTTAAGTAAACTGGAAAACAGTGCGTCAAGATGGCGAAGCTCCTCATCCAGACTCATGCAGTAAACTGCCCTGGCCCAGTGCCTCTCCCCCTCTGTCCAACTGAGTACGACGCTAGACAATCACAATGATAATCTTGACGCTGTGGCGTAGGTAGCGTGGCGAACTGCTTCAAACATTTATCTGAACCGTCACTTTTGATAATTTCGAATTTTTCAAGCACATCCAACGTACGTTCCTTCGGACGAAAGTAGAGAAATTCGATGTATTACCTGTCTGTCAGATCAAAAGTGAAGGAATGGCGGGATTCGTTCAGGTGATTTGCAAAACTGAACGACCCTTGCCAACCATGTAATCTTTTCCTGTTTGACCATAATACTCTAACCCACAAGAACGTTCTAATTTATACACGCCGCTTCCATTCTGACTTTGTATTTTATCTTTAACTGAGCCTAATGAATATTTAATACTGTTTTGATTTTTAAACCCCATCTTATTCTCCCTAGATGATAGCATTTTGTGTATTTTTCCGAAATTTCCCAATACTATGGTATGCTAATCGAATTTTTATTTTAAACTACAATCTCTCTAACATGATTTAAACCCCCTCCCCCTTACTACTCTTCTTTCTAAGAACCCTACTCCAAATAGAATTGACGAGCTCTTCATTATAACCAATGCTCGCCTTTACACTCGTAATTACCGATTTTTCATTAAGCTGTGTTTTCTTATTCATTGCTTGTTGCCAACGCTCGTTTGATCATACTATGGAAAGCATCATGTTTGTGAATTCGTGGGTGTTTTGACGAGGTATGAATTGTAATATCACTACAGGTATCCTTTTTATAAATAACAAACTCATGCCGCTTGTTCTTCACCGAAACCTTCAGTGGAAATAGACAATCGTTCTTTCTCCGTTTTATTATTGAAATGGGTTTTTCGACAACTTCGTTGAGAGTTCATACCGAAGTTTGGAAACTGTTCTCATTTTAATGTTTCTGTTTCATCTTCACGGATTCACCACTAATCGTTAATCGTTCATTCATTGCCTCTTTGTGTTCAGATGCTGGACATGATACGGCCGGAAATCCCTGGTAAAATTTCTCTAGGAGACTTGAAGCAATGCAAAATGACGCCGATATTCTTCGACACCTTTTTCAACTTGGAGAAATACCTCGATCACGAGCAGAGAGATCCTTTCGCGTCCCAGAGGGACAATGACAGCGAGGTAAACTTTGGATTCAATTTTTTTTCAAACTCAGGTCATGTTTTTGTTGGCGAATAAGTCATTTCAGTGTTAATGACCGTTGTGATTCCATAAAGGGAAAAAGCTCATTTTCCTCCAATACGCAACTGCATTTGCTTTCTTATACTTGTGCTATTGAACGGAATCTTTGAATGGATTTTGATGGCTGGCGCTAGCCTGATACGCAATAACAAAGTAATGGTAGCGATAATATACTTAATTTGCGCAGTTGCTATATTTCAATTCGTCGACATAGTATTTTAAAGGCTCAATTCTTTTCTACGTTTATTCTAACTACATTTTTTGTTGTTTATACTCGCGTTTACCTCAAAGCCAATGGAAACTAATCAGGTAAATTTGTTGATCGTTATTTTTCGTTGTGAAGTCACCTTTTCGTTTTCCTTTACATCACGTTACCTGATTTGTATTTTGCACGAGTGCCTTATTTTGTTGTTATTATTAGGTATTACTCTTGTTTGACACCACTTCAAAGTAGTTACATCCCCGTAGACTACTGGATTTCTGGAAATTCCCCCTCCGCCCCCGCTCCTTTTTCGATTTGACACAAACCTTTCTCAGTATTCCCGTTTGACAATCGAAACCAGTTGATTCGCAAGCCTTCACATTAATTTTAGAGACAATGCCATCAGTTGAAGGGTAGTGTGTGGCACTAAGCTCTGACCCTCGTTTCTACTTTTTGTTGCTCATATTAAGCTGACTGCTCTGCTACTAACGTATTCAATTTGCTCCTCTTCACACTTGTGGTGTTCTCCTTCCCTCCTCGTTCAACTTTTTCTCTTTGGTTTTGATTTTTTTTTCATTTTAAACTTTCTTCTTATGTGTGGAGACTTGTGAAGTTGAAAAATCTAACTGTTGATCACTTTGAGAAAACCATAAAAGAAATAAAGAAAAATAGTAAAAATTTGTACGCTGATGAAATGTAAAAAAACGGAAAATGTACACTTTGAGAAAAAAAGTGTATTGATGGATCCATTCTTGCTGTTTAGCCCAATACTGTTA
Organism: Pachypeltis micranthus; assembly: GCA_020466155.1. Lineage (NCBI taxonomy): Eukaryota > Metazoa > Arthropoda > Insecta > Hemiptera > Miridae > Pachypeltis > Pachypeltis micranthus. The sequence continues at coordinate 52,492,086 of CM035769.1, forward strand.
CACAATAACACCACTGACCTCTTCCTGACGACAACGGGACTTCAGAAAAATAGTTCCATGTTGAAAAAAGGTGCTCGTTTGGCATAGAAAGGGATTTCAATTTAAAACAGCAATAATCTTCCTTGACGGGGAATGATTGAAAAATGTCTTGAGAGAAAATTTCACGACGAATGAAGCAGGCAAAGGAGGGGGGGGGACAAACGAATCAACCTTGAAATTTGAAGAGTGTTGACTGCCAACTGGTGTGGACAAGACTGCCCGCACTACAAATACCCGATCCAAAAGGCGTCGGGCGTGTAAGCGCAAACTACAATTGTTGCGGCTATGCTGTGTTTTTATTTTTTGAGCAGAGCGAAATGAACTGTATTTGTAGGAGAGTATAGTTACGCATAATGTGAGCACAAAAGTACGAACGAGGTTGACTGTTCGGTGTTACACAGTTCACTTTACTTGGTGGTATTGACTTCCAAAAATCTGTGAGTCTGTTGGGCGATGAAACGGGAATGGTATGAAAACCACAAACGCGGTCGGAGTCAAGAGTAGTGTAGAGAGGTGGGGAAAGTACTGTAGGGTACGAGGGCATTCCGAATTACTATTAACGTGAGGGGCAATTGGGGGACTGCTGACGTAGGACATTTTATGGTTGTCTAAAGGGATACTGAGAGAATCCTGAACGCATTGACCTGAGGTTACATTTTTGGTGAGGCAGTCAACAACGATAAATGGAGTTCAGTGGTTACAAACTGCATCTTAATGAAATTAGATGAGTTATGTGGTGCATACATTCCTTTAAGAGGTTCTCTACACAGTCAATCATTTTAATTCGTTGTTGACTTTGAGTGATTGACTGTTGAGGAACCTGCATGACGTTTGAAACTACTATTAATGGTTGAAAAACACACTTGACTGTCTACGGTGGTTTTCGTCAATCATTGCTCAGTCAATTGGCAAACACCATGACGTCAATGTTGGGAATTACGTTTCATGATAATGCAGAGTGGGAGTGGGGGACCTGTATCGTGATCCCCTGGCGTTGTGGAAAGTGAAAAGTAAGGATCATTTCTTCAGAAATACAAAAAAAGTGAGACGTTCGAAAAAAATCTGTGAAAGTGTCGAAACTGGACTGCAATCTGGCTCCATTGAAACCAAATATTAATGTTCTAGGGACAAATTTCAATAGGTAGTTCAAGGCCATCGAGAGGAAGAAAGTGTCTGGGATGTCAACAGATGACATCCATGAACCGTGTTGTTGGCACTACAATGAGTTTTTATATAAAATTGTCTTCTTGATTTTGGTCGGTACTAGCTCCAGCTGTTGTTCAAAACATTCTTGATTCATTCTCAAAAGTTGTTGGTAGTCCTCCAGCTCTGAATTGCACAGAAAGTTGAGCAAACGTGAAGTAGCAAAGCAGCTTATAAATTAAGACCACTCGTTACACCCTCGTCGTTTTTTTTTCTCTTAAGAGAAACCAATATAACGTCGAGGAAGCCCGAATCTGTGTTTAACACCGTTGCCAATACGAAACCAAGCTTGCGAAAGAAACCGTAATACTCCACCACATTCGACAGGGTCAAAAGATTGAAGGGTTTGTTTGAGGTTGATTGAAGCTATTTAGAATTTTTTTGAGACAGCTTAAACCCTTTCGCTCCGAGTTATGTTTTGTAATGTTAGATTTACGTGCACAATTTAGCAAAAAAGCAATTTAGCGGGAGGGAGGGAGTTCAAACGGCGAAACGCTGTAGTTTCCGCGTTGTACTGCGTTTCGTTAATTTTTTTAACCGTTTTTTGCCCATAACAACCACGGGCTTCGTCCGATCGGATTGCCGAGATGGCGCGCACAACTAGATACCAAATCGGATTTTTGTGCGAAAGAACGAATTCTTTAGACCACGTTAAAGGCACAAAACGGCCCGGACGGGGGACGGCGGACGGACATTGCAAATTTGGAATCTCCAAGTCTTGAAACGTAAAGTATCAAATTTTGAGGGGGGGGGGGTTGTAAAAAATTTTTTGTGACCGAAAACATAGGGTTACTATTCAGATTTCATTTTTCTATTATATATTTCGAAATTTTACTTTTAAAACTTATGTTTTATAACATTTTTTATTGATTTCTAACAAAAATCTATTGTTTATGCGTCTTAAGTAACGAATACATTTTTTCTTTATTAAGTTTGTGAGGGGGGGGGGGGATTTAGAAATGTTAAAAGAGGGCCAATGCACAAAAACGATTGAGAAACACTGATCTCCTTAAGACCCATATCTAGACTGTAGAGATAACCAAAGAATTCAAAAAAGTGGTTAGTATGTTCAGGTAGATTGAATTTGAGAAAAGGGAAGTGGCGCTTGCTACTCCTGAGGTCTGTGGACCATCTGGTGGTGGTTAATGTTTTGTCGGCTGACTGAAAACAATTACAGTTCGAAAATGTATGCTGCTTTACACAACCGGTTTCACTGAACGTTTGAAAACAGTAGTGAGAAATAGATGGGAAAGAGGTGAAAGTAAAGAGTTTCTTTCTTATCAGAACGGAAGACATATTTAGCGTGACAAAACCGAATTTATCCAACGTCAAAACATACAGGGATCTACAAAACTTGTGGGCACTCATATGGAACAATCTCGTTGCTGATCGCCATTATCTGCGTGAAATTCATTGAATTAGTTTCATTGTTTATCGCATGAAGTAAAAAAATAGGAAAATTGTGCAGGTGCCCCAGTTCATGGCGCAATTAACTACATCTTGACTTTATTGGGTGAATGATGAAATGAAACTTTCACTACAGGGGAATGGGTGTGGCGTAAATTGTGCAGCTGGTGTTTGGACTGCTCTCAATTTAACAACAAAAGAAAAAACAAAAATAGTAGGAGGGAAGTACGTGGGGAATAATCACCTGGGGAAGGATATATGAGATGTTAGAGCTGAATGGCAAGTTACCTTATCCATAAAGATGGCAATGGTGAAACAAACCAGAGAAATCTTTATGGATCCAGAGACTGTTCAATAGAGAGAAACGAAAACAGCTTATATCTCTTGCACAGCTTGACGTAGTCTCAAGCCTCCCATACCAATTAGCAATACAAAACATAACCTGTAGGATGACGGATGGTTGGACTGAGACGAGAGGGAGTGCAAACGATGAAACGATTACTTCCGATGTATTGTCCTGCGAGTTCTTTGGCTCACTATAATTCGGTCTAGACGCAGTCATGCATCTCTGAAACTCGTTCTATTCGACCCAGCATTTACAAATACCTAGAAAATGGCACAGCGCACACAAATTAAACTGCCAAAATTGCGTTTTTGTTAATTTTTGTAACTGTTTTTTGCCCATAACAACCAGAGGCTTCGCCCGATCGATTGCCGAGCAGGCAGACACAACTAGATACAAAATGGGATTTTTGTCTGAAAGAACAAATTTCTTATTCAACGTTAAGGGCAAGATATGGCCCAGACAGCGAACGCATTTTGCAGATGTGAAATCCCCATGCTTTGAAACGTAAAGTATCAAATTTTGAAAGGGGGGGGGGGGGTTGTAAAAAGATTTTCATGACCAAAAACGTAAGCGTATTATTTGAAATGAACAATAATCCAAAATGGTGTGAGTTGATGCGGCGATCGTGCTGCCAACTGTCGTTGCAATGAAAAGTTGGGACTTTGTCGGGGTCGCCAGATGGGGGCACAACTGAGTACAAGTGTAACTCATTTCCGACACACTCAACCTCAGGGGAAGGCGTTCAGGGGTTGTGGTGGGGAACTGCTGACAGAGGGCCCACTGCTGATGACTTCAGAATCTATTTTACATTTCCCATGCTCCGTCTTCAACTCATTATTTTCTTAATCCTTTGGTCATCCATTTGCAGTTGTCAGATTGGGATCGGTACGCAGCTGAGGAGTACGAACTTCTTGTAGCTGAAGAAGGGGGCAACGAAGGCCAAGAACCTCTGTAAGTACCTCTCAAATTCCACTTTTCTATGAAAATAATTGGAAAAAAACGATTCATTCGTACGAAGATCACGGCAAATTGTCCTCTTTAGCATTGCTAGTTTGAAATTGACACTGGTAAAGTGAAAACAGAAACTATGTACACTTGAGCCTCCAAGAAGGGACGCCAAAATTGAAATATTTAATTATAAATTCTGTTCTTTCAGTGACGTGGATGATGATATGTAGCTCTTAAGCCAAAAAAGTTGTGTAAGTAAATTTTATGTCAGTTTGCCCGAGCATGAGAATGTGGTTGGTTGTCTTACGGGAGTGATGCGTGCGATTCAGGGAGGCGTTTTGTAAAGATTATGTGTTTTGAATTGCGCCGTTCGTTTTTCCGTGTGCTGCGTAGTTCAATACCCCGTATAGTGAACTCGTTTGAACGTATTGACAATTGTGACGTAATTCACGGCGCTGAATTCATTCGCCCACGCCTGCCTTCATTGCCGAGCTTATATGCATGTAATTTGCCACCGACCACGTATTGCCTTTGTTTGGTATTTTGTTGAGCTGCACTTCTCCACTTGTAGCGTAGTTTTGAGTGCAATTTAGTGGATCGAGTAACCTTATAATTCCAGTAGTTTTGCGTTGTCATTAGTATGGCTGAGAAGCGTATTTTTTTTGTTTTTATTACACTGTTTATGTTTGGCACAACGGGTACACAACGAAAAGTATGTTGCACATGACATCATCTGCTTTGTTCATAAATGTGTGTAAATCTTGGCAGTCGTGCTTTGGATAGGTTTTGTTTACTTTCATGCTTGAGTCTGTGCTTCTTGTTTTGCACTGCGTGGTGTACCTCGCAGGTTACGACACTGACGGTGCTTCAGAAGAAGTGCGAGGGGCCAAACGCCAGCCACTGACAGCTGTTAGCGCGAAGCCTTCTCTTTTGAATTCAGTGCCTCTGGTCTCCCTAAACAAATCAGGAGAGCCATAGCTTTCCTTTGCATTAGTGTTGTTACTTTCCTTGTCTCTGCGCAGTAGAAAGGAATGTTACGTAATCGGCTGAGAAAAAAGGTTGAGTTATTTTCATATCTTTACGTTTTAACGCTTACCAAGCTCGAAAAACAACAGTGTGTGTCTGTGAACGCGATAGAGCAAAAACGGCTGAACCATACCAGCTCAAACTTGATATCTAAAACTAACTGTAGGTAGTTATCATAGTGATTGAAACGCTAAATATTTGTTTCCCCCTCAAAAAACTGCTCTAACGATTTTTATTAAATTATTTGTATGGACACTTCCAAATATCCCGACAATACTGTAACATTCCCAGCTGTTGTAAAATGACGAGAGCAACACAATAAATTACAAAAATCGGCTGTAGTGCAGTTTTTTGCCTATAAACTCCGCTACAATGTTAATAAAGTCTTCAGAAACATTTACGTGATAGGTATTGAAGTAGTTGGGTTAGTTCCGCCAGTAGGTAAATGACTAAAGTTAACGTAACTGTTTGGTGAGTCCTTCTTCTCTGGCTGGTGAGTGCTTTCGATGTAAAGACATCATCGTCTGGCTGTTAAGTCAGTACTGACTCACCAAACAGGTACGTTAACTTTAGTAATTGACGTGGTAGTCCAGCTACTACAGAAATTACGAGAGATTCTGCGGTAGTGATTAATACCTATTATTTTAAAAAATACGCGTTTACAATCTCATTCATTCTCAGCGTAGTGATTGCTCAATAATGGTCTATGTGCGAGTAGGAACACCACAATAAATTCTGGAACTATCGGCGCTATCACTTTCTACCATCGTTCTTCATTAACTGAGTGAAAAATGAATTGAATTCGTTGCCATGAATACCAGTGAATTTAAGTGGTGCTAAGGAAAGTGGATGCGTCACACCTTGTGTTTTCATGAGAAAACATTCGTGAGTAATAGGAGAGCAGTGAATCGTAAACTTTTAGTAAAATATCTGGTGCGTAGCAACACACTACTTTCCGCCACCCCTTTAAGTTCGAACACCACCTACACATGCGGGCGCTATATCTTCGTTCAACGCATTTTTACAGGAACATTTATACGGAACAAAATGTAGGGACTAGTTAGCTGAGAGCACTCCGAAAGTTTTATCGAAATCGTTGGAGCCGTTTTTGAGAAAATACGAATACCGATAAATTAATATCTGACAAATCTCCTTTCTGAGTTAACGTGGCTTATATCTCCGTGCAACATATATACAGAAATAGTTATGGAGAACAAAATGTTGGTATGGGTGACTAAAAGACACTTCATTAGGATTTATCACATCTGGTGAAAAAAATTACCCTGAACTTTCGGAAATATTCGAAAAACGTTATTTTCAACACATTTTCATTTTTATCTCTGCTCAATGGACTTTCAGAGGAACATTTATTGAGAACAATATGTAGGTATTAACTATTCGAAAATATCCTGAGAGTTTGATGATAATCGTTGAAGCCGTTTTGCCACAAAGCGTAAACAACGTATTTTTCCTTCATAGGTCCTTATCTCCGTTCCCCGTATTTCCATGGAGATATGTATAGAGAAGAAAAGTTAGGTATTGATTAGGAGAACCTAATTTGCAAGTTTAATCAAAATCGTTAGAGCTGTTTTCGAGAAAAAATGCGAAAAACCCTAGTTTTGGTACATTTTCGTCCCCACCCCCTTCCCATCGGCCGAAATCGTCCATAACCTTATTTTGGTGTCTACAAAAATAACGAACAAAACAAAAAAGAACCAGCTCAATCGGATCAGTCCGTTCTCCGCAAATCGAACTACAGACACACACACACACACATACACACACACACATACACACGGACCACGCGACGAAATTAGGTTTTTTAGACTCAGTAGGGTCTGAAACGTAAAGATCTGAAGAAAACTCAAATTTTTTTTTTGGGCCGATTACTATACTTTCCTTCCCTTCGGGTAGCGGAAAGTAAAAATTGGGAAAACTAACTGAATTTAATAATGTATTGATTGAAGTGTATCGAAATGAATGTTTACCGCGTGCACTTTTTTATTGAAGTGGTTTAGGCGTGTAAAAACAGAAAAGTTGTAATAGGTTCACATATATGTAGTCCACGGTAATTGCTGTTTTGTTCGTGAAGGGAAGCACAAATATTCCAACGTTGCTCCAACCACAAATTCTGTCATGTAGGAAGTACTGCTTTATTGACTACCTGTTGACCTGTAGGATTAATAGCAAATCGGAGTCATTTTACGTTGCGTCCAGTTTTTTCAATTTCTCCAAAATCCTAGTATTGTTGACAGTTAAACTAAATTCCTGTTGAAGAAGTAATTAAATGAACTAGAAAAAGGAATATAGTTGATAGAACGTAGAATTATTATGCGGTGTAATTGACTGTTGAGCTTAACTCTGGCGTGGATTCTTGAGTCAGTCGCAATAAAACAAACAGCTTCTGTAGGCCGACGTTTCGCTCTATTTATCATAACGTCGTAACATTACCGAAAAGTCGGCCTAAAGAAGCTGTTATATTGTAATGGACTCACATGAATCCACTCCAGAATTATTATGATTGGGTTAGTTCCACCAGTAGGTAAATTATTAAAGGCTGCTGAGTCTCCCTGGCTGGTAGACTGCTGTGGGCGGGCGCCATGGTGTAAAGACATCATCTTCTGGCCATTAAGTCAGTACTTAACGGACAATCTGTTGGAAGGAAAGGAGTGTAAGGGAAGTTTCGTATGGTTTAAATAGTCTGTTGATTGTCGATTCTGAGTCTGTTATGAATAGGGTGGTCTGTTAATCCGTCATTCGGTCGTTTCCGTTTGTGTAATGTTTTGAGTGGTGTAAATATAGTCACGTTTTGTGTTAATTTGTAAGTTTATGATCTGTCCATTGAAGAGTTTTGTTTATAGATTTCCATGTTTTTTTTTAGTATGTTCGGTTTTCGTGTTTTGTATTGTTTATGTAATAAGATCGCGCAGTTCTGTATTTCGGTAGGTTATTTTGGAATTTTGGTAATTCTAGTCGTCTTTGTAATAAGAGATTTAATGTGTTCTGAGTATCGTGCCCATATTATTCGTCTGGTTTGTCCTATGTACGCGTCTTTACACGTACGAGTTATTTTGTATACTTTACTTTGGTCGAGTGGGTTTGTTTTTTAAATCTTCGTAGATAGTTTTGTTCGTATGTAGTGCGATGCCATCTTATTACATAAATAACACAAAGGGGGAAAACTAAACGTCCTAGACACATGGAAATCTATAAACAAAACTACTTCAGTGTATAGATCGCAAAGGAACGAATCAACACAAAATGCGACACTGTACTTACACCACTCAGAACATTACACAAACGGAAACAATCAACTGGCGGATTTACAGACGACCCTTTTCATAACAGACTCAGAATCGACAATCAACAGGCTATTAAAGCCATACAAAACTGACCTTACACTCCTTTCCTTTCACTTCCAATGGATTGTCCAGGATGCGAATGGCCAGACACCTTTCCTTTCCAATCCCCAAACACTGCCCTGTTCACCTTTCTCTTCCTATACAAAGACCACGACTAACTGGCTGACTCCAGTACTGACTAAAGTGACAGATGATGATGTCTTTACGTTGAAAGCACTCACCCACAGCAGTCAACCAGCCACAGAAGACGGACTGACGAAACGGGTACGTTAACTTTAATAACTATTATGACCCTCAATGCTGCCATTCATGGTCCAATCTGTAGGGCCTACGGGGCTCCGACATCTTAATGTGGATCCAATGTTGAACTTCACTTTGAATGGGGATGTCAGATTGAACCCGCTGGGCCTGCTACGGAGCTCCCCTCCTATGTCCGACTATGTCAAACCATGGGTGACAAGTAGCCCCCCCCCCCCCCCCGTTAAAATGTTGCATTGAAGAACTTTTGACAGTTGGGGTTTTTACAATATAATATTTCTCTTGATGAGCTTATTAGTGTGTTAGTTCTCTGCAAGGAGTTCACTTAGTAGTACTGACCTAATGGGAGAGATTCTTCCCGAGATTGTTAATTCCCAATCCTGTATTGCCCCTCCTCTGCTCTTTAGAGCCGTCAGTAAAGCATATCATATCCAAATCATCTTCTTCTGTTGACCTACTTTCCCACATTTGCGTGAGGTCAATCTTTGTAATTTATAAATTGTCTTCCTGCCGTCTATTGTCATACTTGCCCCTTGCACCTTATTTTCAAGGTTTGTCATTATAATTCCGTGTACGTTTTCTTGTGCAAGAAGCAAATGGGTAGTATAGATGTGCTTAAATTTGACCAATTGGGTGGAGTGGAGGTTGGTGGTTGTTGTGTTTATGTGTTCAAACATAGGAAGCCGAGACACTAATTCAAATCCAGTCTGTAATGTTGAAGTTGGCTGTGTGGAATTACTGCAGCGAGTTCTCGAGTCCTCAAGCTTTTGAAAATTGGCTAGAAGTCATGTGTGGCTCCAAAACCTGTGGAAAATCTTTGTCATAGGCTCTTCGTTTGCAGTTAAGTAAAGTTCTGTCAATGTTGAGAGAAACATCCCTCGTCTGCGGATGTTTGAAGAACATTTAAGAGCTTCCTTTAAGCGTAAATAACCTCGTTCATTAGTTAGGTGGCCGTATGTTTATGCCAAGTCCAGTGGGAAATCTCATTTCTCTTCGCTGAGATCGAGGGGCACTTCCAAAGGACAAGTTTCAGCCTCAAGAGTGGCTTCATTACCTTCTTGTCCACTGCCCTTTCGTAAGCTTCAAGTTGATCAAAATGTTTCAGTTGAAAAGGAAGAGATTTCTTTATTGCGTGAATAATAGCCCTGCCTACTCAGCTCGGAAAACTTCGATAAATTCTGACGACCTCGGGCGACCACCAAATATTGTTTCAGAGTCCAATGGTCTTTGGCAAGTACTACGGACAATTTATTTTGTGCGTACTGCACACCGAGCAATTTTGCTCTGCCCCGCTCCTTTACAGAACAACAGAAGGGCTAGAAGGTGACGGGTAGTTAGAAAGCAAAGCCATCCCTTCCGTTTGCCACCTACTCTACTGGCTCGAGTTAATGCATTCAGAGAAAAAGGAAGATTTCCTTCTAATTGAATCATTCTACAGAAACTTTAACAAAAAAAAAAGGCGTGTTGTTACTCTGGATAGAGGAAAACTAAGGCTGCGGATCCCTGGCAGTTAAACCTACATAATCCACGATACGTCACTTTACTCCCCCCCCCCCCTTAAATACTTGTAGTGCAGGCTTACACACGATAATCCAAATAAGATTTCGACTTTAACCCCTCGTTTTCTCCATTTGTTCCTCAGACTGTACGACTATAATTCGGAAGATGACATCTTGTCGCCCAATTTGGACGAAATGCTGGGCTGTTCCTACGTCAACAACAACAGCAAACTTGCGTGGCACCCCAACGTCACCGTAACGTCGTACGATTCCTTCGGCAACGACTCCGAGGACTACGCGGACAGCGACAGCCCTATATAACGTATAACTTTTTTTTGTTATTGATTTTTAAATCGACGATTCCTCTTTTTTCGTCGGAGTAAACAATTTTTTTTCGTTTAAAACTCGTGTTGTTGACAGTTTCTTCTGTATCAAATGTTCGTTTGGTCTGATTATCTAAACCTGTTGTTCAAAGGGCGGATTGATACCCGGTAAATGGACTTGTCACAGCAAACTGGTTCGTCCCTTCATTATTTATCATCAATCTCAGATGGAAAGTTCCTATTAACATTTGCTTAGAGCTTAGAAAAAGTACATCCGACTCTCTATCACAATATCCTTTTTCCGTATTTATTTATGGTGCACAAGGAATTATTTCATTTATATACCAGATACTTGAAAACCTGTAAGGAAGCAGTTGAGTTCAGAATTAGCTTTTTGTGGAAGTTATTTTATTTTAACTTGTTTATGTACCTTTTCTTTCGATAAGAACCACTTATCGGTCCTTCACGGGGCAACCTATTTCATATACATCACTGCTTTAGATATTTGCATTATGAATCATGCCCAACGCCATTGTGCGGGGTGGTTTGCCTGCCAAGTGCCTGAGAGTTTGGTCTTTTAAGTTTTACTTTTGAATTCACTACCTCTGGTGTTACCACAGGCAACTACTTACAGTTGTCCTGTTTATTGTAGCGCTCTCCGTAATAGTTGGTTGTTTTTTTTCGTGAATTACCTCTTGAACCATTTGTTTACCACTACACGATATATATCAACGCTCAATAGATTGTGTACGAATTTTATTTGTGACGTTGTGGTTCGTTCAGCTGTGCTGTTTTTATTACTCTGGCCAAAAAGCGCGGAGTTGTGCTCGTGTGGTTTTGCAGCATGTTGGTGTGAGTTCTACACTCCCTTTCGGAGCCTCACAATAAACTTGGATCTTTATTTAATTTGATAAATCGCCTAAAGTTATGGGAGTGAAGTTGCAGAGGAGGAGAGCGAATTACTTTATCTTCTGTGCAAGCTAATTCTCTGATCCGATCTTGAGTTGGGCTATTTAAAATAGGTAAAATTGTTATCACAGATAATCTGCCGAAATTGTCCAAGGTTATTGTTTAAGAAGCCCGTTTTCACTTGATAGTCACAACTGCGGATTAAAGGAAGGCTTCTCGAGACTGAGACATGAGAGGGAGAGGTCTTGGGACTGGCAGATAGTCCTAGTTTATGTTTTGGCTTGCGCTAAAATCTTGAGTTTTCAAGAATTGTGTTGCAAAAACAGTTCCACAAAAATTAAAAATCAGTTTTATTTTGACTTGATCAATTTTGAACAGATTTTCCCCTCGTCAATTGTCTCTATCTCTCGTTGACATTTAACTTGCTGTTTCAACTAACCAATGGAAATGACCGCTTATGGTCTGAGTATAGTTGACACTGCAGATGCCCCTTTTTATCCTACGCCCCATCCACTCCAAGGTGAGCACTTGATGACCAGCAACGGCCTACTGGTCCCTTGGTAAAAGACGAGTGCCTTAACAACCCACGCAAAGCTTTAGTAAGCAGTTGTGTCAATTTGCCGTGGAGCTGTTGAAAGATAGCAGTCTACCTCCTCATTCCTATTAGAGTCCGTATGTATGAACGATGATCCGTATTCTGAGGAAACTTGGGTACAAGTTCAGACCTTGGGATGATTGTAATTTTTGCTTCAATCACCAAGTCATCAGCTCCATTGCAACCCCCTCAGTACAAAATGCTTTTAGAAAGTTGCGAACTCCAACACATTCATTCAGAGAGAATGGAGCTAGATAAAATTAATCCAAATATCGAAAAAGAAAAATATTAAGAGAAAGAAATGAGACGAATCCTTCGAGTGTGAGATTCGCTGATCAAGTTCCAGTGAAGCGGTTAGGAGCTCCAATACGCTGAGCCCAGTCCTCATTGAAATACCCACTTTCCATCCAAATTCTCTGGGGATTCACTTGAGTCTAAAAGATCTGGTTGCCGAAGACGTTCACTCCATTATTAGCAGCCAATGCACCACCTGTCTGAAGGTATCCTCAGTGATCGCAATACTCTGGAGAAACTTGAGTCGAATTTCTGGGTTCAGGCTCGTTGGGATTTGCCTAAGTCAGCAGTGCTCCTCCGTCGTACCGAAGAAGACGGTGAAAAAGTCGAAAACTAGTTTCCATTGGGCTCTGCGGGCGATCTTGACGCTTTTTCATGGCACGTGCTGATGTAGTTGCATCACCAAATGTGTTTGTACATAGACCTCGAACCAGGCAGCGGGTCTTTGTCGAAATTCTTTACCAAAAAGTGGAGGTGCATCATACTTCATTGTAATAACATACAGACGTTGATTTCCTCGTATAATCGTAAGAAAAGAAAATGATACTTCACAGTTCATTAAGATTTGTTGCGAAGTCAAGATTTTAGTGAAGGCATCGTCCTTCTGAATCAAAGGTTGGACCTTTCCGTTAAGAGTAGTTTGAGGTGGATGACATTTGTGGCGGGACGTTAATTATGAAACCGTGATAAAATGATTAGAAACGTATCTTCGTTCAAGGGAGAGAAACCTGAGGTGCGTACAGTGCAGCAGTGGAATATCGCGTTAATCGTTTGTTTTGAAACAAATTATTGTAGGCGAAGTGACTCTCTCAAAATTGAAAATCAGCGTGAATTGAATTCATTCTCGATAAACTCGTCGAATGTCGAAGAGAGCGCTATTACGAGTTATTTTGAGCATGAACTGGTAATGTTTGTGTTCAGTTTCGAATAATGAGGTTCTGCAGCTTCTAATTCACTGACTTGGGCGTCTTGCGCATTTTCCGTTCTAGAGTGAGTGAATAGCCTCAGTTTTGGCCTTCCTTCTAATTGAACTCCCATTAGCGCCAATGGAAAGGTTGAAATCTGCTCTTTTTGAGTGGACGCCACCAAATATTGAATTTTATTGAGGCTTCCTCGGCCTTCGTTTGAAACGTTGGTTCTTCCACTTTTCACGTTACTCTTCGAACGTTCTTCAGAAACAGGCTCCTGAGTTCTCCAGTTGCGATACGTTTCAGTTCCAACGTTAATTAAGTAGTTGCCTCGCTACAATTTAACTCATTAATGTTGGCAACGTCAGCGAGATCTGAGGTAGTTTGTGTAGAATCTTGTTGTAAGAAGTTTCATGGATTTTTGTAAATAAAACAGTTATAATTGTCTTGGCAGCAGCTGAATGGGCCACAATCTCAAGAACCATTTTGACGAGTTTACCAATGAATTTATGCGTCGATATAATTTTAGTTCGTTATAATTCATAAGATATTTGGCGTTGTGTTGATATCCTCACCTCGCTTTTCATTACTCGCATAATCAAAATTGCAAGTTGAATTCATTTTTGAATTAAAATCGTCACTACCTCACAAATTAAACGCCAACAGTGTTTTTTTAATGGTACGCAAGAGGGAGGGTCTGCTTCTAGTGACCCCTTGAACTTACTCTTGTATAATAAGAACCAAGCTCGAAGCGGTTGGCCCTTGCGTCTCTGTGCAACGAGATCTTGCAGCGTGCTGCCATTCATTCTCATAACTCTGTACAGCCCAACAGTTTAGGAGGTTCAGAAGCGGGTTTTCTTCCTTGTCTTCATCTCCAAGGGCCCTAGCATTGAAATTGCCACAAAAAAAAGGCTCACTCCCCCGCTGCTCTTATCTCTTCCAATTTCTCCCCCAAACACTTCGATTGGGGCTCTAGGAGTAAGGTAGATACTAAAGAGCGCAATGCCCTTCACTTATATGTAGCCCCAGCCTAGTTAGGCAGACCTGAATTGGCCGGGCCACCCAGATAGCAGCAGGGCCTGCCTCAGCGTTGAACCAGTGGGATCCTTGGTTGAGATGCACCTTCGCTTCGGCAAGTCTATCAGAAGCCCATGTTCTCCTGCTTAAACTGCTTGGCATTCACCCCCCTTCGCTCACCCCTACCGACCAGGCAGATGGGCAACCTCATCCCCTGTGGCCTCTCACTCTGGCAGCCATAACTGCACCAACAGTGATGCATGTGTACTTAATGACGTGCAAAACGTCTACGTGCTCGTCACACTGGCTTGTGGGTCTGCAGAATGGTGTTTGAATCAAAATAGCGCCTTTCAAGGGATTATCGCGAGGAATGGTGCATTTAAAAAGAAAAGTCGCTCTGTTAGTTTTGGAAAATTATTCATGGAACTATCGTGAAATTGAGTTGAGCTGTGAAAATAGTCTTCGATGCCTTTGAAGTTCTCCCTCACACACGTCAGTTTATATACTGGTCATTCCCGTACGTTTTTTTAATCAGAACATCAGCTGAGCTGTTCACTTCGTTTGAGTGTGGTTGCCAAGGTGAAAAGAGCTTCAGGGAGGTCTAATAACTGGAAGGGGAACATGCTCGTCTTAGCTCGTTAAGACAAGTGGCAGTTGCTCTCACAAGCTCTTTTTAAATTGTACAAAAGCCTCGAATTTGGTTTGTAAAGTGTTCTGTCGTTGAATTCAACTAGCAAATTCGATTATCGCCACAGATAATGTAATATTGCCTAGTTCACCTGTACTTCACTGTTCAGCCGTATTAACGTTCTGTCCTCTTCTTTATTTTAACCACATCCATGACTTATGTTGTACCTATATTAATTTCAACAAATTAAGGGCGAAAACACCAATCAAACTTCCTGTTTTGGAAAAAAGATGTCGAGAGACATCCGTTCAAGTTGACAGTGGGTCGCGAATACAAAAAAAAGCCTCACTCGTTAAATTAGCAGGTAATTTAATTTAAAAAAGCGTAGGTTCGTTGAAATGAATAGGCTTAGGCGGCATTTTTATATAACGTTGTTTGGGTTGA
The DNA here is from genome assembly GCA_020466155.1 of Pachypeltis micranthus. Classification (NCBI taxonomy): domain Eukaryota; kingdom Metazoa; phylum Arthropoda; class Insecta; order Hemiptera; family Miridae; genus Pachypeltis; species Pachypeltis micranthus. The sequence goes on from CM035769.1 coordinate 52,507,292, forward strand.
GTTTTCAGAGACAACTTCTGAAGCTCACATTATTCGATCTTCCAGTTATCTCGTTGTTAGAAATGAATATTTGGGGTTTCGAGCGTCGCAGAACGGTGAAATCGCTTCAAAGTTGTGCAAAAAGAAATCTCAGTAGGTGGTTAAGTAAGTATTGTGTTCAACTTTGTTTGGTTCCGTTTTATTTATTTTTTTTTTCATTTTAATTTTGAATTAGGATTTAAGAAGTTAACGTAGTCTAGTCTCCTTACCCTGTACAATTAACAGTAATAACAATAAAGAAGAAGAAAAAGAACACTATGATCAATATTTAACAAAAGATGGCTCGTAACTGTCGCTTTAAGTTTACGTAACGCTAGAATTATGGATTCAAATAATCATCAAAATTGTTTATATTTTAAGAACTTTGTTATTTTCAAGGCGCTGACGCGTTCACGGCTCCGATTGTTTCTGTGTAGAACGAAAGCCTTCATATCTGGTTTAGACGCGGCTTTGTAGGCAATTTGTCGATATGCTTCCTCGTGTGAGTTATCGTTTCTTTTTTGTGGTAATTTATTGTTTGTTGTAGGCGCGCACGTTCCTCTCTTGTTGAATTGAAACTTGTGCAAAGTGGAAATTGGAGGGGGAATGATGCAGTGTCAAGGAAGGTTTTGGATGTCGAAGGGAGCAGTTTGTGCTCATTTATAAGGCTCGGCTATTCAAACTGGATAAATGGGGCGGGTTACAAATTTGGAGGATTCCGTTTGGAAAATCTCATAGTGTAGCCATTGATGGCCTGTAGTATTTTCCATTCTACAACCCGACACACCGGAGCTCTGGTTGACTGTTGTGAACTACGCTATTCAACTGTGCACTCATTTGAGCCTTCCAATAACCAACTCTTTCGCAGTTGAGTGCTCCACACACGCACAGGATCTGCTCTACCATCTCCATCCTTGCAACTAGAACGTGCACAACTGCACCTCAGATCTGTCACGATTGGTCGAGCAATATCTTCATAAATAGGCAGTAAATTATTCTTACTCCCTATTCAGACTTCAGATCAAGTATTGCATGTAACCGTTGAGTCTGACAGTTTTTTGTGTTGATAATAAGCTCTAGTTATAGCCCATACAAGTCTGTGGCTCGACTGATGTTGTGATTCTTCGATCTGTGTCTTTCATCTCTCATTGATACCCTATCAGATCAGCGCTTAACACTAAGTGCCTTTAAACTTCCTGCAATTTCAATAGATCTGGCTGCCTATTATAATATACATACAGCTCCCCTTCGCCACTCCCCGCAACTGATTTGCTGCAATCGAACCCTGGTCCCATAAGTCTGCATCCTCTGGACGCTGCATTGATCAGTCAGAATAAAAAGCTCCAGCTTCGAATATTCTGCTTCCTATTTAAATCTTTCACTTATGACTTAACTGCCTGCTGTCTACTGCATTCTAGTCTTCACGTGTGGTGCTCGGCCTCCTGCGCTCAACCTGTGTGATTTGAATGTTTGGGACACTCCTCCGTGTGTAACACTCGACTCAAACATCGCATTGTCTACTCACACACAACCTTTTCAATGTCTGCATATAGCTAAGTTGAAAGAATAATCTTATTTTTTACACACGGCTCGTAAAAACAGGAAAGAAATTGTCTATAATGATATTTACTTGTTTTAAACTATCCTCAGCAGAAAAACAATCATTGTTCTGTAATTGTCTTCGAAATGGCGATGGTCTGAATAACTGAAACTTGCCTGAAGGTAAATGGATGGGTATTGTTAAATGAAACTGTTTACTTGGGCCTTTTCTGTTGAAAACCACACCCATCAAGTGACCCCACCAACTCGGAAAAGAGGTTGATTGCGGAACTAATAAATAAGTGTTATCAAAATTGTTCGAAACAGGTAGGGGTTGGGAAAATGTTAAAATTAACTGTTTCTAATAAAATTACCTATCATTCTTTTTTTTAAAATTATATATTGTATGGTTCGGGGCCAATCACAGATTTCCCCCTCACTCGTGGTTTTCCGAAAAAACCTCTACCAATTTTTTTACAGAAAAAAAGAAACTCCTACTTTCAGGGCAGGGACGGATAAACGGGACGGGAACGTCAGAAAGAACAAAAAATCTATAAATGAATAAGACCTTCTAATCCTCATTATAAACACAAATGGGCAAAGAAAATAAAAAACAAGCAATTAAGAAATAATGAATGCGACAGCTCACCTGGCTCTCGCTCAAACCGAGCAAGATGATGATTTGGTATGGCGCAAAGGGGTAATTTCTCCTTCAAATATGTATTCCCAGCTTTTTACTTTTTTTAAACTCTGCCTCGATCCAGACGGTGACAACGAGCTGGCACTCAGAGGGGATGCGGCTTCCCGTGCTTTTCGCCGGGTCCAGAATTGTGCCTCCACAAAATGTACTGCTTTTGATACATAAGAGGCTCTACCTAATTAATGGAAATAGGAATTAAAATTATAAGCTACTAAGAACTATAACAATTTGATGGACAGAAAATAAAATGGAAACGCAAAGTAAAAGGACCGTTCTTGGCCATGTGGTTTCAGAGCACACTCATTAGTGTCAGCGGTCCTTATCGTCAATTGAAACCCATAGAGTGGTTGAAGCAGTCTTGGAAGGCTCGTCGGACTCCTGACACTTCCCCAACGCATGACAATGACAGGAATTTCCAAAAGTTACATCCAAGTCGACTATGCAGGTAATGGATGCTGTCTGACGGGATGTTGAGAAAAATGAGATGGTACAAGTAACTATTAAGGTAACCTTTGATGGACTTGATTCTACAATTGAACGTGCTTTAGAGGAACTCACATCCCAGGAATCCTGGGCTAACAGAGATGATGGGGCAGCTGAACATCAGACTGGTTGCGGCACGGTAACTCAACTGTGGTGGTGACGACTCTACTCAGCTTTGGCCCTTCTCTTGCAGCAGCAAATAACTTGTGCGGGATTGCTTGTGTTTACTCCGTGTCGCATGATGCATCTCGTGTACTCCGTCCACTTTCTAGACTCGAGAGCCGTCCCAACTATATTAAAGGCCGCTTTACACGTAACGATAAATTATTCCAACTTATCGTCCAATAAATTAGGCTGTTTACACACTACTATCGGTCAAACGATTTGGCGCAACCAACCTCATCAAATAAGCTGTTGCCATGGAGGAAGCAGCATTGTGGATGGCGATGAGTTGTTTGGCGAAAAAAAGTGAAAACCCGCGAAAAGGAAGGTCGAAGTGGAGTCGTGAGTGGCTGCTGAAGAAGAGAGAATTCTCTCATGTAAATCTGTTAAAGGAGCTGACAAATGAACCGAATGACTTACGGAATTATTTTCGAATGGACGAGGAAACCTACGTAGAATTATTAACATTAGTTTCTCCGTTTATATCAAAGTCGGATACTGTTATGAGAAGAGCTATATCTCCGCACGAAAGACTATCAGCTACTCTACGATTTCTTGCCACCGGAAGAAGCTCAATATACGCCACGCCAGGTCTTGCTTACTCCTGTCCGAATAATCTTTACTTTTAACGGGCCACAAACACGTAAAACTACGGTAGAGTTCAATAAACTCGGTAAAAAACTCGTGAGGAGTTTGTCGCTGCAGACTTTTTCGGCCGTAATAACTTGAAAATTTTATATTACAACGAAAACTGAGTGACAAGAGCTGAGGGCAACAAGAACTGAGTAGGGGTGCAGGGCAAGTGCAAACTGGGCGGAGATTGGACCGATAAGTAGGAGCAACCTTTACACGTTCAAACAAGTCGTTACGATTCCCAGAAATTGATGCTGGCCGGCTCCAACCTTCCAACCCAACTCCAACTCCGATAAATCTTTACGATTTCCCATTTAGACGTAACGATAAATTGGATCGCTCTGATCGTTACGTGTAACGCGGCCTTAATGAATAATAAAGCAATTTTATGTCAGAAGTCTCACTCAGGGGCCAGAATACGGCATTTCCGAAGGGGTTTGCTTGTTTAACTGACGCTAAGTGAACTCACACACGCGTCCCATGAGAGTTGGGCAGTTACCCAGTTTGTGTTTTTCCCCATTTCAATTGACTGAAATGTGACTGTGTTAAATTGACTGTGGGCTCCCGTCGTCAGGCCATCAAAGTGGTTCCCTGTTAAATGATAGAAGTACGAGTCATGTGCATGCAGTTAGTTGTGGTACTTGGATCAACCCTTTCTGTGATTATCTGTGTAGCGGATGCTCGATCGGGTACAGCTACAAATAGAACTTTCTTTTATTTCGCGGAAAACGCTTCCTAAAATCCACTGTTGAGGGAGACGGCTGGTGGGTCTCCAACGGAAAAGGTCTGTTTATTTGAAACCATCACAAAAACCAGAAAAAGAGTTTTATACCGCCACTTTATGGGTTTGTGGTTAATTGGTGGTCTTCGTGCTGGTAAAGCGTTTTATTTTACTTCTAAACGCAGACAAGATATGTATTTGTGGCTGTTATTCTCCGAAATATTTTAATTACAACTCGTTTCAAAATATTGGGCGATCTTCCTATACCCAGTGGAAATAGATTATTTCTTTTCTGTTTTTACAATCTGAGCATACTAATGGATTTCCACGAACATAATACGTTACCAGAGTGTATGTCCATACACAGCTCACTAAGGCCAAACGCGTACTTGCTGCTTATTCACTGCATCTGGTCAGTCCTCTGGTCTACTCTAGTCCTCCAGCGCTCCATCCATTGGCCTAGCCATTGCATTGAACCAGCTGTTGCTGTAGTTGGAGATCCCCCCCGTTACACATCTTTCTTTTCGTTTCACATGTGAAGTACAATGGCTTTGCCTTGGCTGGTTCAGTTGCAGTCATCATAAGAAATAATCTTGAAGCTGTCAGTGGTGGGTGAAGTCGTGTAATGTCTGAATGGCTTATTATTCCCTCGTCGTTGGACTTTGCATCGCTTACTGTGTCACCAAGCAACACAGAGAAAGCTCAGAATTGGTTGGAGGTGCTCCAAATGAATAAACGAATCCTCAAATTTCCCTGGACAGTGCCCTCATCTTTTCTGAAAGTTGCATCCTCCTCCTTCTAACTTCTGAATTTTGAAAAGGATTTTGAAGCTTGCTATAAAACGGAAACAACATCCCCCATCGTCCATATGGTGGCGGACCTAACACACAAAAAAAGAGCAATATATGTTGTTTTATTGTTATGTAAAGAAACTTGGCGAAATAATAAGAAGTCGCGGCTGAGTTGTCTTGCGCTCGCTGCTTTCTAGATTGGCTCAATGTGAACCGCTTCATGCTATTAAACTTAGTACCCCGATGCCACAGTCCGCATTAGTATTACTGGCGACTAACTCGCTAGAAAAGTGAGAGACGTTCGAGGTTTGATGACGAAATAGCGCACCGCCACAGTAAGTTGGAAGCACGAACGCACAGCTCTGTTGTTAGTAGATGTGTCCAGAGACAGCGGCAATATTTGTGGAGACCTCGAGTTATTTGAAACAAATTGATACAGATGGTAATACCAGACTAGGCTTAGGTAGGGTGCTGGACGACTCGTACGAGCTCAGGTTTCAACAATATTCGCAAGATGTTGCCCTTGACACCGACAAAGCTATTGCATGCTTTGTCGAACCGTCACACAACAATAAATACCCCCCGCCCCTGCCCCCTTCCGCCACTGCCTCATTTCCTCGTCAAAATCCGCTCAAATTGTCCTTCTACGAGTGGCCTTTTTGCCCTGTATACTCAAAAAACTATGTATCGTCTAGCGGTAGGATTAATTGAATCGTTTCTACTCAGTATTCTTATCGAATAACATTGAGAAACCTTCTCGTACATTTAGTTGTGTCGATATTTTATGCTTTACTTGTACACCCACACGCTTAATAATTACGTTTATTCATATTTTACGTCTGTTTGCCGAAACCAAATGCACTCCCCCCCTTCCCGTTGACTCTGTTAATTATTGAAATCTTCTTTCGACAACGTGTTTTTACAGAAGAAATAACTTGAAATTAACCTTTTATTCGTGTATAAATTGGCTACATGGTACGTTTTGTACATAATTTTTATTTGAGTTAGTTGTACATGTTGGCCCGAGTGGTTATATCATTTGCGTGTTTTACATTTAATTTCGAAAATGTGGCCCAATTGTTTCGTCCTTTTTGTGTCGTCTTGTGTTCTTCAGACCTTCGTATTGTATGCGTCATTTGTCAAGACTCCTCCAACCCTCCTTCCTGTTACTAACCCCCCCCCCCTCCACGTGATGTCCTACCTTGAGGCTGATCAGTTGCAGTGCGTTGGACTCTTCTAAGCGTGAGAGACTGCTCCTAGCGAAGTTGCCATTGCCATTCTCTTCACTTGTCCACTTCGTCGCGAATTTTGAAAATAATATCTGCTTCACTTCTGCTTCAAAGTGAGAAGAGCAGTCTTCACACCACCCCTCACGCCATTCTGTCAATCCCAACGTTTTTTTTTGTTTGAAACCTCATCTCTCTTTCTCGAGTTCGTTTTATTTTTGTCTTGCAGTTTTCCTGCCCCTTTCGTTTCCTCTTAATTTATTTTATTCATTTCATTTTTTATGCGCTGTATGTTTTTTCTTCTTTCCTCGTTCCCCTCCTCCTCACGTTTATTTCTGTCGCCTGTCGAACTGTCGATTTTTTCATTGATTACTTTTTTAAACACATTGGGTGATCACTGGTTATATCTAACATTATTTTATCACTCCCCTCCCTCACTTACTCGACCAAACGTTTTCTCCTTTGGCTCGCTGGTATTGCCCCAGAGGAAAAAAAGGAACGTCAGTGATAGAGAACCGCTTTGCATGGAGGAGATTCCACTGGGCAGTGAAGACTCAACGACTTTCCTCTCAGTCGTACCACTCCCCCTCCACCCTATACAATCCACTAAACAAATTTAACCAAACAGCTTGCCTCTACTCTCTTTACTGAGCTTTAGTGTACAGTTCGTGACTGAACAGAGAAATGTCAAATCACTCGCAAAAAATGTTTTTCATGAACTTGATATACATCAAATTATAAATAATACATGATAAATTGTTATTATGTGCAATTTGATTTGGAAAAGGCGAACTACGAAGAAAAGGCTTTCCCAAATTAAAACATCATTTCATTGGAGAAAACGACAGAATCAAATCAGTTCAAACTTGATATCTAGCCGGCAGGTTACGATGGGACGCCAAAATAAGGGTGTGAGTAAACTCCACCGAAAATTAACTATTGTTATCATAGTGATTAAAACACCAAATATTTTTTGTCTCAAAAACAGCTCTTAACGATTTTGATTAAATTTTTTATATTGATATTCAATAAAGCAGCAATACCTTAAAATTCCCATTTGTGGGAAAATGACGAGAGCAGCACAATAAATTTCGACGAAAATCGATTTTAGCGCGAATTTTTTCTTATAAACTCCGCTGAAATGCAACTAGTTTGTGATAAATCGTTCTTTTGTGAGTGACGTCAGTATTTTCTCTGGTTTGTCGCAAGCTGTTCACAGTGCAGGTTGAATAGGTGAAAAGTATGAAACAGAGCATCTAGAGGATGTCCAGTTTACTGGAGATATTTGAACGTACTGTGAAGGAGACGCCGATTAGTCCATGATTGTTGTGCCCCATCGTCTCCCGCTAGGAACTTTCTTTAGGGTAGTCGTCATAGCTGCTTTTCAAAACGGGTGCAGTTTTGATTTTGGGTACACGATGAAGCCCAGTGGTGCGAGGTTATGACTGTAATTGTTAAGTTGGCTGGGCTAAAAGGTCTTGGACTTCCAAAGACGTGTAGGGGTGATGTTTTTTGGTCGATCAGCCTTTCCAGGACGTCTACTTAGTGCTCAGTACTCCAATGTCTTTCCACGGAGTACACCACACCCTTAGAGACGGAGATGATAACCAAGCGTCATATCCATCTTGCTCTTGCTTCAACACTCTTGCACTTAGCTTGAGGCTCGTATTTGAAAGTCCGTGGTGCTTCCCCCGTAATTATGTGCCTTAAATAATCCGGTTCAATTTCTACATGTTACAACGGTTCACTTGTGATCAACTCGAAACAGAAAATAATTGGTATTTACGTTGATTCAATGAAGGAGTTTAATGCGTTTCCATGGGCTTTGTAAAGTGGTCGGTGAGCTATTTGGTAAACAGAAAACACTGAGTGGAGCATGGAACAACCATCAGTTACTGCAGTGTACAGAATAATGGACTTCATTGGCTTCCTAAACCTCTCAGATCGCAGTGCCCGTTGAACAGATCCTACGAGGATTTCACGCACTCCCCGTTCCTCGCATTTCATGATCACATTCCCTCTCTCTTCCTCGCGCAAATCCTCTACCCCCCCCCCCCACCCTCCTCTTTCATCGTGACAAATATGCGCTTTGTTTTGTGTTTTGTGTAAAAATTGTGTCATTCAATGTTAACACTTACTATTAATTTTATTCCGTGTTAATTAGAGAACTAAGAGAAACATTGAGATTAGTTAGTTGATGTTGTTCCCGCCTTCCCCCCCCCTCCCCATTTTTTGTGGTCGCGTATTTATGAAACGATTTGTGGGAATCAGCTCCCTGTTTTCGTTCGTTTGACAGAACGTTGTTTTGTGACTTCGTGGCATTAATTATTGAGACAAATTTATGGAAGGAACATGATATCGCGTTTTGTTTTGCGTTTATCCCCCTCCCCCACTCTCTCTCTCTCTCATTAACTTTGTAAAGCGGTAGGTGCTATGGATTAGTTCTGTCGTCGTAAAGTCGCCCCAAAGATTAATGATAACATTTTAAAAAATAAATTAAAAGAAAAAAAAACTTGTGTACAAAGAGAAGAAGGAAAATCTCGTAATTCACGATTAATGTATTGAATAAAATAGACTAATGATGAATCGTAGTTTGTATTTATGATGAAGAGAAAGATACATTAAATTTTTGTAATAACGATATTTTCAACAATTAGTTTCATATTCACCGACTTTTTCTATTAGAAGCGTCGAAACGAGAAGTAGACAAATGTGCAAGATATTGAAGAGCAGCTTTTTGCGTTCTGTTGACTGAAAAGCTCTTTTTTTTTGTAAGAAAGGCTTTTTACGACGGAAAACAAATTAATGGAAAAAGTGGTTCATTTTTTGTAAAAGTGATGTTACCAAGTTAACCGATAAAAGTTCATCAAGCTAAACAACAAGTTGTATTAAATTCGTTTTTTTGTGGATTGTGGCTTCTTACCCCTAATTTTCTTTTCTGTCGTATTTTGTGTGTCTCGACAAGGGGTGTCGCCAGGTTGTCGACTTGAGTGGGTAATGAGTGTTGACAGATGCACTGGTCGGTTACTGGCTGACTTGGCCGTTGAGTGAAACGGGAACTTCCCCCATTCCAGGCTGAACTCCGTGTTGATTGCGCAGCAGAACAAAAACGCCTCGATCGATGAATGGACGTTGGAGAAATGGCAAGCGAGATGGGCATCCTCGTCAAAGGAACGTCTTAGGAGGAAGTGGGTTGAGCAAGACTACTGGATGATCCGGTTCCTTACTTAACGTGGCGACTTCTATGCGTGGCTCTACTTCTGTCCTCTCAAAGGCTCCATCTTGCGCCTTGAGTGCGGAGGAAACAAGGAACCATGTGCTGCTCCATGACAGTCAACTGATAACCCTCTCATACGGTTCAGGAACAGTCACTTGATAAGGAAACAGACCTGTGTAATTAATGAAGAGTGCTGTGTAAAACTTCAGAGCATGACCATGGTCAATGTGGCATGAAAAACTCTGTGGTATGGGAGTAGAAAACTGTCGAATACTCCCATGATCAATATCCCAACGGAAACCCCTCAGAATAAGTCCATTATCAATACAGCAGTGGAAACATTAGAATCATGCCATGATCAATATGTAGGTTAAAACCCCCAGAAGATAAATACAGCAGTGGAAAACGCCAGAATATGGTAATGGACAATTCTAGAATATGATACTGAAAAACTCCAGAATAAGGAGGTGATCAATGTGGCAGTGAAAACACCCAGATGCCCCTGATCAATATGGCTTTGAAATGCCTCAAAATATGTTTGTTTGGGCCTCGTTGCGAGACGTCGAGCTCGGCATCCAGCGACATGTTTCCTCTTGCCCATCGCATTCCCCTGCCACTCCTAGCTTCTTCCAACGAGGCAGAAACCAGTCCTTTACGCGTTGTCTTCCACCCTGGACCTATGCTATTTAGACTCCTTTTGTGAACATATTGGTGCATTACCATCCCTTCGCAATTTCGCCCGCGGCATCTTCTAGCTGGCTGGCTCTGAACGGATGCTCATTGTGGAAAGTAGGAAAATCCTGTTCATCAAATTATCTTCCTTTCCAGCCAAGCATCTCGCGCAACACACACAAATTACAGTCCACCTAGTAGTTAATGCTCCAAACGACCAAACAATGGTAATGCAAAACACCAGAATATGGCCATTATCAATGAACCTAGACGTAGCAAGGGAGCTGAGGAGTGTAGTGATCGTGAATGATAAATTATTGTACATAGTGCGACGGCCTTTGAGTGATGAGTTCCTTTTCATTGTCAGGAGGATCAACGTGTAGGTCATCAACGTGTCAGTACACACTTCCCCTCACACGTGTGGTGATTGTCAATGATGAATGATCCGTTAGACCTTGAGTGTTAAACAGAATTGCTACACACTAGGGTCTAGGGATTGGACAATGTTCCACTAGATGGAATCATTAACCCCCTGTCACATGATTGAAAGTTGCTGATAGACTGTGGGTTGGCAACATTGAAAAGTAAAATTGCTACTCACATCTTGCAAGTTCATAATCAGGCAGAGAGTTGAGCAATCCACAATTAATCTTGAACAGGAATTATTAGTTTAATATGGGCACACAGTAATAAAAACTGGTTTGATAATAAAAATTAAATGGTGTTGCCATGTTTCCCAATTTATGCATTGAGGTCATAATAGTCAGATTGCTACTATATGTTTTAGTGTACTGAACAAAGTGAAGAACCTATCCTGCGAACTAAGAAGATTGCCTGCCACTGAGGGCAAACTGCGTCTGAGGAATATCCAGGTAACCTTTTCCTGGTTTACACTGTTATCTCAGTTTTGCTCACACACTTATTGAGAGCCTAAATCAATTTCTTTAATCACATTTCTGAAGATAATGGAGATGCAAAGCTGTGTTGCACCGGAATGTTGAAAGTAACTGAGCTGGCATTGTTCGTGAATGTGGCTGAGCAGCATCAGAGTGGCGCACTGTACTAGATTCAGAAGAGTGTGGAATATCACGAATGAGGTGTTTCAGGTATGTGGGGAGAGGTGGGGAAGTATTGTTCCTCCTAGGGGCTTTCCTGTGAAGGTTGAAGGAAGACCAAATTATACTCCTCGTTTTCCCCCCTTTCGCTGGTGGCAACTGAGTAAGCCCTCCCTAGGGCCTCAATGGGCCTGTTGTGTGGGCGTGCATGAGCTGCTTCATTTCCTCTCAGTACCTCCTCCAGTTCTCATGGAGCCGGCGTCCTCTGATGCAACATCCCCGCCGTTCTCACACAAAATGCACGGCAGCCTTGAGTTGCGTTTCCACATCTTCTGCAGTACAACCGCGTTCCATCCAACTCTATAAGACGCGATCCACCAAACACCTTTTTTACGTGTCGCTTCACTTTTGTCTCGTCTCCTCCCTTCATCATCTCCGTTACTTCCGAACATCGGTAAGATCGTTCCAATTTTCTTCCACACATCACGTCACCACATTCACCGTATTTTCATCCACCTCGTCACCTCATCAAGGGCCCCAACGAAAATTCATTTATTCATTTCTTTGCTCGAGCCTTCTTTGTATTTTCATTTTCTCAGAAGAATTTCTTATTTTAATATAAACCCCTTTTAATTTCGAATTATTTTCCTCATTGTTTCTTTTCACCAAGCTTTCCCTTCTTACACCATTTGTTTCGCTAATAATTTCTCGGTATTTTACCGTGGTCCTCTAAGCCAGCCCTATGTGTTGAGGTCACGAAATTCCCATCGTAGCACCTTAACATGCCTGCAAATCTCATCCAGCCACAGCTGAGGAACCCTAAGCACTCTGACTCACCTATCTTGACCACGTCGTACCTTAGTGGACGGTGTCTTGTGAACAGGCTGTGTACTATCCTTATGATTCCTCTCTCCAGACTGAGGATCTCTCTTGTTCACTCCCTGGAGAGTCTAATAAATAACTTTGACTGCCTTTGGCAAGGCACATCCAGCCAATAGGCAGTCCTGCACTTCTTCTACCGCTTGCCAACCCCCTTATTCAAGTGGTTAGCCACTGGGAGAAATACAGATCCGCCTCTCGCCACTTTGTCAGTCTTTGTATTCTCTTATATTCCTGTATGACCTGGCACTCATTGTTCTCTTTTGCCAAGCTCTTCAGACCAGTCAGGAATTCCTAAACCAGCTCTAATGAAATAGTATAAGTAGTCTGACTCGTATCCTGAAGGGCAATTCGACGCTGTGCTTCATATGTACAGAGTTCCTGACGTGTGGAACAGCCCACTCCCCCTCTCAATCACCCATCTCGCCAGATTGACCTTTCACTTTTTGGTATAAGATGTTCTCTCAATGTGAGCAATTCAGTTGAGTTCTTGTTACTGATGATGTCCAAATCGTTGAAATCCATCTAACATTATAATTCGAAATTAGTGGAAATAGAATCTCTCCATTTTATTATTGAAATGGGTTTCCTCAAATTATTGGTAGCTGAAGCGAACCCATTAAAAGGCATTGGGGAAACCTATCGTTTTAGAATAAACTTCGACGTGCTTTGTTTTGCGCCCATTGAGGAAGAAAACGCGAACCTAAGCGCAATATGGAGCGTGAGAAAAATAAAATGAGATGCGACTCTCTTGTGAGAAGTTGAGCTCGTGTTCGTACCATTCGATCTTCTTTTTCAACGCCTAGACCACTTTCAAGGATGCGAACACGCAAGTTCGGCACTAAATCGAATACGAAACTGACATTCGACAACTTCGTACGGCAAGTGGGAAATCCTTAAATTGCTGCCCTTCTTCAATATTCATTTTTCTACTTGCCCCTTGTCATGATGGTCGTAGTGGAACTTACTAATCGTAGTAAGCGCTAAAATTACTAGTAAACTCAAGTATATTGTGGGGTGAGAACTCGGCTCGTGAGCTTGCAGGAAAGGCGAGGGAGTGAGAAGCGGATAGCGAAATTCAAATAAATAAATAAATTTTCTATTAAATTTATTTTCTCCTGTTTGAAGAAGTTAACTTTTATTTTTGTGTGAGCACTAGAGAGAGACTAGAACGATAGGTCCCCACCTCCTGAGCGCCTTTTTTACTTTCCTTGCTCTACGAAAAAGAAAGGAAAGTTATGTAATCGGCTGAAAAAAAATTTTTGAGTTCTCTTCAGATCTTTACGTTTCAGACCCTCCTGAGTCCGAAAAACACTATTTGGGAAAATGGTGTGTGTGTCTGTGAACGATTTTTAGAGAAAACCACCGTACCAAATCAGCTCAAACTTCATATCTCGCCCGCAGGTCACCATGGGACGCCAAAATAAGGGTTTGAACTAAATCCACCGAAAGTTAACTATAGTTATCATAGTGATCAAAACACCAAATATTTTTTTTCTCAAAAACGGCTCTAACGATTTTGATTAAATTGTTTATATTGGTAGCTATCAATAAGGCAATTATACCATAAAATTTCCATTTGTGGGAAAATGACGAGAGCAGCACAATAAATTACCAAAACTTTCAACGAAATCGATTTTAGCGCAGTTTTTAGAGAAAACCACCGTACCAAATCAGCTGAAACTTGATGTCTAGCCTACAGGTTACCATGGGACGCAATAATGAGGGTATGGGCAAAATCCACCGAAAGTTAACTATAGTTACCATAGTGATCAAAACACCAAATATTTTTCTTCTCAAAAACGGCTCTAACGATTTTAATTACATTTTTTATATTGATAGCTCTTAACAAGGCAATGATACTATAAAATTCTCATTTGTGGGAAAATGACGAGAGCAGCACAATAAATTATCAAAATTTTCGACGAAAAGCGTTTTTAGCGCAGTTTTTTCCTTATAAACTCCGCTGGAATTCTTGTAGAATGTTAAAAAAATTGGTATTGTAGTCCAATCCAATACCTAAAGGGTGAGTGTTTAAAAACGCTCATGAGATACATGGGGCTCACTCCAGAAATTCCTGAATTTCAACTACTGCCGTTGCGCTTACTACCAGCTCTAACAGTTATTTTCCAATAACTCTGCAAAAGTGATTACCATCCTTTTTTTAAAAAATCGCGTTTACAGCCTCATTAATTATCTGTGTACCAATTGCTCAATAATGGTCCGGCGATGAGTACGAGCAGCACAATAAATTCCGGAACTGTAAGCGCTACCGCTTTCTGCTGCCGTAAAGCGTTGTTTGACAAGTTCAAATTAACTGAGTGATAAATGAATTGATTAAATAGAATTAGCCATCTACACGAGTGAATTGACGTAGAGCTAAGGAAAGTTGTGTGTTGCAACGCACCAGATATTTTTAACAGGGTGTTAAATAAAATAAAAAATAAAGGAAAATAGAACCCGACATATTGGCGCCCAACGTGGATGTGGGGTCCTATTCTCTAATAAAGTTAATAGTGTTGTGTGGTTACTCCATTAGTCATATGATTTGCATTGTTGTTGTATGGTAACTAAGGAGAGAGGAGTTCTCGAGTTGGATTTGTTCCGTAAGACGATTTGTCTGTTTTTATTAAAATCACGTATTCCTTCTTCCTTGTCCGAGTTCATTACATTTGGTGTCAGAAGTGGGATCAGCACTGATAACTAGTTCTCTAACCCGTTGGCTTCGCAAGCCATTCAAAAACTGTTCCACGGCTATCGCTTCTCTAGCATCCTCATTCGGCATGGCCCTTCGGGCCAAACCTTCTACATCTGCTGCAAATGTAGCGACATCTTCAGAGGCTTCTTGAACTCTTTGCCGTAGACGCGCTAAAAACAGCCGAGCTTGTCCCTGAGTCCCAAATCGCCGCGACAAGGCGTCTTCCATGGATGCAAGATGTCTACGATCTGAGGGCACATTGCAAACAGCTGCAAGGGCAGATCCCCGTAAGGCCGCTATTAAACGTACCGCTGCTGTACCAGAATTCCAGTTGTTTGCTGTGCTAATAGCTCTAAACTGAGTCCAATAATCGTCCCATGGCGTAGAACCATCATAAGTAGGAGGACGGATGGTATCAATTTGTTCTCTCCGAGTCATCTCCTCTGAGCCAGGGGGTTGCATACATGTTTCCCTCAATCTGCGAACTTCTCCCATTAGGTTGAATAATTGTTGGGTCAAGATATCTATCTGCTCTGTCGGATTTATTGCTGGCTCTTCAACCACTGGTACATCTAGCGGGTCAGTCTCAACATTTGTTAAGTCACCAAACTCACCTTCTTCACCGCGTCCCACAGGAAGACCTCGATTCCGCTGGCGAACACGTTCAGCGATGGAGTCCATTCTATCCCACTTCTGACACCAAATGTAATGAACTCGGACAAGGAAGAAGGAATACGTGATTTTAATAAAAACAGACAAATACCGATTACAATATGAACAGTTTACGATCGAATAAATTTAATGACGGTGTTGTAATTATATGGTTTATGACGCACCTGCGTCTGGGATCCAGTGGGGTGCCCAGAATTCAACGAAATAAGTCAGCCTGGTCTATTTTCCTGTGTCGAAAGGGTCGAGATGGCGATTCGCTATCCGCTTCAAAGACGGCTTCTCCATCGTCTAGCCAGCGACTACTTCCTGCGTTTTTGCGACGTTCGAGGTGGCGCTTCCCACTCCCTCGCCTTTCCTGCAAGTTCACTAGCCGAGTTCGGACTCCACAATATAGTCTGCAAGCTTCCTTTGGCTTCAAATAGTAGTCATAGGGGGTGCAATAAACATTTTTGCTGTGTTTTGTCAAATAAGATGAGGGACTCGGTTGAGTCGAAGGGCTCGGTCGAACAGAGGCTCCTCGAAGTGAGGCACTCGTCGTCTTTGCTGGCGCAGTCTCTGGTACTGTTGATGGTGGCTGCTTGAAGTTAGAAGAAGGAATGAGACTTGTTTTTTTTTTTTTTTTTTGGACGCTTCTGGGGAGGGGAAATCTTCAAAAGACACCCAAGAGGGTAGTGTCGGATTTTTACCGACTAAAACCCCTCTCCCGCAGTTGGCAACCCGGAGGTTCTAAACCAGAAGGATGGGAGGCGGGCCACTGAGTTGCGGTGGTTGGGGGCGTAGGTTGCGGCAGCTTCGCTTAGCGAGGGGAGGCCTGTTTCCTTGAGGCTGCCAGTTTCTGATGTAGCGGGGGGAGCAGAGGACTCTTCGAAGGGAATTCATGTAAGTGCCCTCGAGTTGGCAAAGAGAGGAGGCTGTGCCCCATACCAGGATAGCGTAGGTGCTGATACTCCTGATGATGGCGTTGAAGACGCGGATTTTCGTCAGATGTGAGACCTTTCTGTTGTTGAAGAACGGCCGGAGGGCAGTGAAGGCTCCATTGATTTTGGCTCGAACAGCGAGGGTTGACTTGAACAAGACTTGTTGTTGCAGGCAGGCCCTAATGTACGTTCTCTCGGAGGGGGTAGTCCTCTCTCATTGGCCACATGCTATCCCCTCCAGGAGTAGTCTATGGCTCACAGCTAGCACCCTCTGTCGGGATGAGCTGCAGGGTAATCCCAACTATTTCCTCTGCTGACTTCGCTGTGAGGCGCCTTTTGTCGGAAAAGGTGGCCAGCTGCCACAAGCAGAATGGAAGGTATTAGTCAAAAGTTAACACAAGTTATTGTGCAGAGAAGACTCAGTACAGATGACGTACAAGTTCGATTTGCCCTTCAGGCTTATAAAGGGGGTGGTTCCACGCTTGAGGCTGCTGCCATGGCATATTACACTCATCGATCAGTGAAAGGTGGCCTGGGATCCAGGCAGCGATACCGCTAGGTGCACTGGCAACAGTTTTCCTTCTGCGCAGGGCGTTAAAATGGAAAAAGATCTACATTATGTCAGACCGTCAGGCTTCTTATGTTACGAGGGGTTTTGTAAATGTGAGGAGCCGCTGACTTAGGCAAAAATTACAGTGATCTCGAGCTCTAATCCTATACCCGAGTTTCCTTGGAATCTGAATCTTCGTCTTTCACCACTGGGGTACCCACAATGCGAGGCAGGCTGCACACTTGTACTATTTCTTCAGGGTTGGTTTGGGAATGCCTAACTGGTCTGAAGATCTTGGCTAAAGAGAACACTTCAACACTGTGTGGGGTGCCACGTCGCACAGGACTAGAAGAGAGTGCGGAGGCTGACAAACTGGGGTACTTGAATAAGGTGAGAGGAGAGGTTCGCAAGTGGGAGCACAAGTGCAGGACTGCTTATTGGCTGGACGTGCCTTGCCAAAGGCAGTCAAAGTTATTTATTATACATTCCAGGGAGCAAACAAGAGAGGTCCTCAGAATAGGAATAGAAAGCATATATATGGCACATGGCCTGTTCACAAGACACTGTCCTGGTACCATCTGGCGAGGCAGAGGAGGTCTGCGGAGCTTGTACTGTGTGCTTGTGAGGGGCTGGTTGCAGTGTGCCTCAGAGTGCTTGGGGATCCTCAGCTGCAGCTTGATAGGGATGCAAGCAGGGACCTCGAGGCTGCCTTGTATTATGCGTGAGAATTGCGGGGACATTGCATCAGAGGACACCAGCTCCATGAAAACTGGAGGAGGTACTGAGAGGAAATGAAGCAGCTCATGTACGCCCACACAACACGCCCATTGAGGCCCTAGGGAGGGCTTACTCAGTTGCCACCAGCGAAAGGGGGGAAAACAAGGAGTATAATTTGGTCTTCCTGCAACCTTAACAGGAAAGCCCCGTTTGAACAATACTTCCCCCACTTCCCTCTCCTCATACCTGACACACCTCATTCGTGATATTCCACACTCTTCTGAATCTAGTTCAGTGCGCCACTCTGACACTGCTCAACCACATTCACGCATAGTACCAGCTCAGTTACTTTCAACATTCCGGTGCAACACAGCTTTGCATCTCCATTATCTTCAGAAACGTGCGTTCAAGTGAAAAAATTTCGATTGATTTAGGCTCCCAATAAGTGTGTGGGCAACGTGGTGGAAAACCAGCTTCCTCAGACTCAGATTTCCTGAGGTTGCAGTGATTGATCTGCCTAAGATTTCTTGCGAATGCATTGGAAACCTCGCATCACGAAACACCGGCTCCATTAGAATTGGAGACGGTACTGAGTGGTTCATGTACGATCACGCAACAGGCCCATTGAGGCTGCAGTTGGGGTGATGGGGTAAAAAGAGTGTGAACGTAATAAAAAATTTAATCGGAATCGTCTGAGCGGTTTTTGGAAAAAAAGTAGAAACCAGAATATGCGTTCTGTGTTACAGACAACACTAGCTGAGGAATTATTGTCTCTCAACTTATTAGGGCTTATTGGATTTTATAGGGTTCAAGTCTTTGTTAGGTATCCACTTTAGTCAAATTTCGACAAACTGAAAAAAGTCCCAGATATAGTTCTCTTGATGTAAAATTCATTTCATATTCATGTCAGTAACTATCCATGACTCGCGGTGGAACGGTCATACGTAGCCAACTTCTACTGAACTGTCATTTCGTACGACATTAAAACGCGAACATCCTAAGGGAATAATTATAGTTTTATGTGAATCGCGATGACTCAGATCTCCTCCGTTCGTGACTCCTCAATTCGGAATTTCGTGAACTCGCAAGGTCCGGCCACAAGCCCGGGAGCCGTTCGACGAGACCCAAGGAGTCAAATAAACTCGGAATTAACAGTCGCCGGCGATCCTGACTGTTGAGGTCACGACGAGCTTCGAGGGCCCCACCACCGACCGACGACACGGTGCAGCCCCAGAGCTCGAGGACTCGGCCCCACCACCTCCGCCTGGACCACTCACACTCCCTCTCGTCCCGTCATCGCTGTCCCTACCATTCACATCGCGTTCCGATCTCCTCTCCGCTGACCTTTCAAACCAGTTTCACGTCTTTCGTCAAAAGATCGCCCTCTCTGTCAACGCGCATTTCCGTTTCGCGGTTAATTACGAATGAAAAAATAAAAGAAGCCTCCAGTTCTGAAATTGGTTCCTCTCGTTTTCACGTATAAGTTATTGTCTCGTGTTCCTCGAACGTCCTCCCTCGCCCTCTTCGCCTTAGAGGCGCTCCTCGCCGCCCACTCCAACCAGCGACTGGAAACTCGACCAAGAAACGACGACGTCCGCGAAACTGGGAAAACTCTGGGACTCGACGAGTGAAAGTTTCGTCCGTTGAAATTGTTTCAGAAAGCGAAAGAAGAGAAGGCAACGCGACTCGGAAACCCGTCGACTCGACATTTTCCCCGCTGCAAGTAGGTCGTATTCACATTTTCCCTCGATTTTAACTCAAAACCCCCGCGAATCATTATTCTCTTGCACAGCATGATTGTGACCTATTCACTACGATATTCTAAAAATGTTAAGAATATAACGCGCCTATGTCAGCAATCGAGGAAATGTTTGCAGAGCGCCTCCGAGACCCATCCCATTCGATTCAGCATCGAAAAATACTTGCAAACGATACCAAACATGACCTGACTACAACGGAACGACAAAAATTGACATTGTCTAGGCGACGCTTGGCAATTCTGACGAGCGGCAGTGCGCAGGCCGCAGAGAAACGATAACATTCGCTGTATTATCCCATGAGTTTCTTCAAGCAATAGAATTTACCTCGCTATATTTACCGTGTTTGCACTTTTATCATGTAGACGCAGTCATACACCTCTGAGACCCGTCCTGTTCGAATAAGCATCGAAAAATATAGAAAACGATCCGAAACATGACCAAAATAGATATTTCTAGGCCTCGCTAGGCAATTGGCACGAGTCGAAATGACAGGTGGTTAGAGTGATATGGGAGGCAACGAAGGGAATGAGCGCAAGCCGGGAGGAACGATTACATTCGCTCTATTGTGTTTCAAGTAGAAGAATTAGCTTCACCATATTCACTTTTTACTTTCCTTGGCTCTACGAAGTAGAAAGGAAAGTTATGTAATCGGCTGAAAAAAAAATTTTGAGTTTTCTTCAGATCTTTACGTTTCAGACCCTCCTGAGTCCGAAAAACACTATTTGGGAAAATGGTGTGTGTGTCTGTGAACGATTTTTAGAGAAAACCACCGTACCAAATCAGCTCAAACTTCATATCTCGCCCGCAGGTTACCATGGGACGCCAAAATAAGGGTATGAACAAACTCCACCGAAATTTAACTATAGTTATCATAGTGATCAAAACACCAAATATTTTTTTTCTCAAAAACGGCTCTAACGATTTTGATTAAATTTTTTATATTGATAGCTCTCAATAAGGCAATTATACCATAAAATTCCCATTCGTGGGAAAATGACGAAAGCAGCACAATAAATTACCAAAACTTTCGACGAAATCGATTTTAGCGCGGTTTTTAGAGAAAACAACCGTACCAAATCAGCTGTAAAATGATGTCTAGCCTACAGGTTACCATGAGACGCCAAAATAAGGGTATGGGCAAAATCCACCGAAATTTAACTATAGTTATCATAGTGATCAAAATACCAAATTTTTTTTCTCAAAAACGGCTCTAACGATTTTGATTAAATTTTTTATATGGATAGCTCTCAATAAGACAATTATACCATGAAATTTCCATTCGTGGGAAAATGACGAGAGCAGCACAATAAATTATCAAAATTTTCGACGAAAAGCGTTTTTAGCGCAGTTTTTTCCTTATAAACTCCGCTGGAATTTTTGTAGAATGTTAAAAAAAATTGGTATTGTAGTCCAATCCAATACCTAAAGTGTGAGTGTTTAAAAACGCTCATGAGGTACATGAGGCTCACTTCAGAAATTCCTGAATTTCAACTACCGCCGTTTCGCTTATTACCAGTTCTAAAAGTGTTTACCCAATAACTCTGCAAAAGTAATTACTATCCTTCTTCAAAAAATGTGTGTTTACAGCCTCATTAATTATCTGTGTACTAATTGCTCAATAATGGTCCTGCGATGAGTACGAGCAGCACAATAAATTCCGGAACTGTAAGCGCTACCGCTTCCTGCTGCCGTAAAGCGTTGTTTGACAAGTTCAAATTAACTGAGTGATAAATGAATTGAGTAAGTAGAATTAGCCGTGTACAAAGTGAATTGTTGTAGAGCTAAGGAAAGTTGTGTGTTGCAACGCACCAGATATTTTTTCATATAGACGCAGTCATACACCTGTCCCATTCGATTGAGCATCGAAGACCCTAGGAAACGACACCAAACTTGACGTAATAACAACCATGGGTTTCGTCCAATCGGTTTGTCGAGTAAGTGGGCACAACTAGAACCCGATTGAAAAGAAAAAAAAAACGGATTTTTAAACTACGTTAAAAGGAAAATAAGGCACTGGGTGTTGGGTGGACATTGAAGATTTGGAGTCCCCATCCTTTGAAACGTAGTGTTGGATTTGAAACGAAGGAGGGGGAGGTTATTAAAAAATGTTCCTGATTGAAAACAGGTGTATAATGCAGAGTGAATTATAAACCAAAATTTAATTGCAGCGTGTAGTCTGTGTTGACTTAGCAGTCTCAACTCTGCAGGAGAACGACTGAAAGAAAATGAGCTCAGGCCAGGAAAAACGATAGCTTTCGCTATATTGTCCTACTTTCTTCAAGCTCGCAACTTCTCATTGTATTGTGATTTCACTGTTTTCTATCTACACTGCTTCACATTCGATTAAGCATCCAAAAACACTTGTAAACGACCAATCAAACAGCGTAATTCAAATACTCCTAGGAGTACTTGGGGGTCTTAAGATGTTTTTTGACGCTGATTTGAATGGACGAGGGTCTTGTAGGTACGAAAACCACACAAATCCCTTGATGTGACAGCTATTTGGTAAAAGCTCCAATTTACGTTTAAATTGTCGTCAACAGGGCAAGAAGTTGTATGAATTGAAGTCAGAAGAGGGGAAATGGACGGCGATGGCGACGGTGGTGGTGGTCAGCAATTTGGAGGTGGAGACGACGACAACGGATATTCAGTGAGGGGCCCAGCGTATAACGACAACGTCCGCGACGACCTTCCATTTGAGCCAGTCAACAGAAACAATGACCCGTTCTCATCGCCAGATGATATTGAAGTGAGTTAGTGGAGTTATTATATTACCCCTAGCAATCTAGTGACTGTAACTCCTTCCTCCTAACCTGGAGTGGTCGGTAGGTATGATGACTTAAGACCAATTTCACCAATAAACCTTTAGGTTTAGTTATTAAACGGAAGATTTCAATTGCTAAACAACATGGTTTATACCATGGTTGATTGGTTTCATGGTTGATACTCAATGTCCAACTTGTGACACTGGCTGGTGATAATTCTGTACAGTTATTTGATAACGGTAGTGGTAATAATTGAGGGAAGTTTTGTCGTGAAAGTGAATGAAAACAAATGATAGCCGCGGGAAGCAATGTAAACAACGATGTTGCGCAAAATAGAGTTGCTGTCACTGCCTGCTTATTGTGACTGATATGAATATAAATGTGATGCCATACACCCCAAATTAAAAATATCACTCGCCTCTCAAGTTATGGGTCCAGGGGGGGATTCTGCACACAAGACACTGCGGCTTAGGCTGAACCTTGACCCCTTACGAAATTGAACCGCCATTTAGGGCCGTGTTCACCAACTGCATTGATCTCATTTAGAGTCGATTAACAGCACCTGACCCGCTCCCGCCACAAAAACGGTCCCCACCAGACTGGGTCAAGCTCTAGCCCTGATCAAACCTTAACCCCAAAAAATTGGGCGGTTTGGCAAGGTTAGCTCTTATCTTTCTTTATCATGTTCTGATATATGTCCGCCATTACCTTCCTCTGCCGAGTATTTGCTTCTATTATTGTGAATAATTTACGTATATTTTGGAATAATGATAATAAACAAAGATACTGTTTACTAGAGCGCAGTTATTTCAGTTACTATTCCACTACGATGATAATCTAATATGTTGGGTTATCGTCATCTCACCCGGTGCCTCAGATGGCTATGAGCAGGGTCCGACGACTTCTAAAAGTATGAATTTAAATTTTGTTGCGAACAAAAGTATTACAATCGTCGAAAACAAGTTTTTGTTTCTGAAAAAACCAGTCGTCATATTGCCGTGTTAGAAAAACCCAAACGGCTTACCTAGGTGGATTTAGTAGCAGATAAGTAGGAAATATTAAATAATACCACGCTTTTACACAGACATTAGTATATTAAACAAGTTTTATTTAACACGACAATTCTCCCTTCCTTGTTAAAGTTCCCTGCTTGCAAAAGTTGTAACCTCATTTCTTGTAGCGCTGCCGATTTTTCCTACACGCACAAAGCACTTTCCCGGACTAATTTGGATTTTTCCTGCAGCTCTTGCAGTTGTAGTACGCGTATTTTCACTTTAAGCTCTTCACCAGTTTCAGCTTCGGCAGAGGTTAATGCGGCCGCTTTGGTGTATGACAATAGTTAGAATTAGAAATTACGCGGCCGTTTACGTTTACATGACACTTGTTTACGGGATGGGATGTCAAACAGATGCCCAATTTCCTTACTTTACTGTAACCTCATTAGTCCACTGCCTTCTCGATGTGGCTCAATCGCAGCGTAATCACGTGTATGCTAACCGCATACCACAGTGATCTCGGCTAGCGTGGTGGGCGCGAAAATGACTAGCCTCGATCTACTTATCTAGCCCTGATCAGTTGGATCACGATCAGCGGCGTTTTGGTGAACGCGGCCCTTAAATCCATTTTGCTAACCAGCCTTTGCGCATAATTCCATCTACCCACAACATTAATGTGCCTGTCCATAGCTGATCGAAAATTATCCAACAAAAAACGCGAATAGGGCAGTGATGAAAGCACTAAAGTCACATAAGGTTGACTGGTGTGAAGAAAATGTGGAAATAAGTGTTTTGGATGACACAAGACAAAACGTTGCCAATCACGTTGGAGGTAACTCTTGAAGTGGGGGCTATTTTGGTTACAATTGAAGATTGACGAAGAGTAGGGTTTCATAGTTTAGGCGATTCAATTTGAATTTTGAAGAATTCTGGCGCTAGGCAGTAGCCAGCAATAACAGTTGTAACTAGCAGCTATCAAGTAACAGTTCTGAACAGCTTTATGAGTGGTGCTATGGCCCAGACATTGGGAATCAATCAGTTTCACCATCGAAGTAAGTCAAATGGAACGAATCAACGATTAACTTGACCACACAAGAACCTAAATTGAGAATAGTGCTTTTCTTCTTTTCATCCACAAATGTTTTTAACCACGAGAGCAGTCAGTTCTGTATTGTTTTTTGATATTTTAAATTATATTACCAGTAATGAGTTTCTGTTCTCAAGTCCACAACACGGAGTCAGAGAAGGAAAATGAGGTGCTATAAGACGAAATAGAGAAGAATTATTGGAGATCGAAGGAAGAACAAAGGAGTTGAGTTGAATGGCATTGATTTCGTGAAGAGGATTTTTTAAAAAGCAAACATTTCTCCTCAAACTGATCTCGAATGTTGTAGTGACAGGCAGCATGTGCATAAGCCTCCCGGGGTTCCATTTTAGTTGGCTGAGGCTTGAGGCCACCTGAATGAGCAGTAGGCTCTGGTGCCAGAATTGCCAAAAGACGTTCTAACTGCACCTACGTTTCTTTCCCCCCATGGACTTCAAGGGTTGCGCTCGTTCCCGTCCTCAATGTCAGAAAGGGGTCAGGCCGCAAGCTACCTGTACTGCGGTACTTTTGATAACCAGGGATTTGCATCCTGCAGGTAGGCAATCTCAGCTGAGCAACAATTTCCACTGTCCCCTCAGAGTCCTTCCGTATTCCTTGCCTAAACAGACCTTGTCACTGCCAGCCATGTCTCCAGCCAGTGCCTCACGGAGGCGAGGTAGTCTTGGCAAGTAGAAGACCCCCCCCCCAATGTTCCATCCCCCAACAACATCCAAGTGATAGGTGATTGCTGCACAACAACCAACCAAACGAAATTGAACGTAGTATCTTTGAACTGATGGTATGAACTCAGCACTTCACAAATTTCGTCCCGTATCCACAAATACGCAGAATTACAGAATGTGTGTGAATGGCTTACAAATGATGACGCTTTCCAAGGCCCAGTACTTGCCAGTGATGATGACAAGGCGACGATCTTAGACGTAGGGCTGGCACTGACCACTTTGATCGTTCGCGAGAATTGAAAATGTAATGCAACTCCCCTGGTATTAACAGAAACGCCGGTAGTTTCGGGTTAAGAAAGTTGATATGCGAAGACGCAAAAGGGAAAGATAAAGAACAGCGCTGCAAGCGAGGAGCGACTACTGACGCGATGCCCCGAGCCTGGACAAGACAAGTAGCGTACGTGTTTTGAAACCTCGACATTTTAGCATATACAATACATACATATACTACTCCACATGTAGTGGCGAGACTTTATTTGGCGAGAAAATGCCTTCGCTAAGTGTTGGACTGTCGAGGGGTTTGGAAAGGGTTCTCTGTTTGAGTCATCCACCACCCCTCAAGTGATCGTGCATAATAGTTGCCTCTTTTGGGTTCTATTTTGTATAGGTTGACTCTCCCTTTGGAATAAGCTCCATGGCATAATCTCCAATTGCTCCTATTGTGTTTGTGCGCTTTGTCACTCCCTAAAGAAATTATGTATCTGCAACAACCTTCCTTGATATTTATCCTGGGTGTGGTCATAACAAACAACAAAAACTGCTCAATAGTAAATCCCAGGGTTGCTAATGACCGACAAGTCCCACGCACAAATCAGCCTATTTGGTGATGCCCGCACCTCAATACGATTTTCAGCAGTACGTACACTTTTGATCGCATTAACTCCTCACTTGCTCTTCAGGAGAAATACAGAACCGAGAGGGAACGCCTTGAAAAGGCCAAAGAAGCCGACGACGATGAAATCAAACCTGTTGATGACGACGAGTCGTCCATCGATGGGAGACCCGGAGGTCTAGCAGTTATGTTGGGCGGCTCCCTCGCCAACAGCGTCATCGAAGGAATAGCAGAAAAGCCCGAATCTATTCGCAATGGCAAAGCCCTCTACACCAATTTTAGCGTCGATGATGGAGCCAGGTAACTATTGAAATATTTTTTGAAAATGTCCAGGAGAATCCACTGACAGTTTAGCTCTCTGTAGTTCTATTATATGTCGGTTCCTTCAGAGCGAATATAATGTAAAGCTCCTTGCTGGTAGAGATAGATTCCTTGCATGGTTCATCTCACGACTTTGCCTTCAAAGGTGCGATGTTCCCAGGAAAGAAGCCCGTCATCTCGTTCCATTCCACAAGTCCAAAAGGTTCCATCGAACCACGAGGCTTGCTGAGCACAATCCTTCTAGACCCTTTAGTGTAGGTAGAAACTCATTGTCTAGGTAGCTGCACTGGTTAGTGAGTAGATGGCACTGGTATTTATACGAGGTTTGTTCAAAAAGAGCTACAAACTTCTAATCCCCTTCAAAGTTGTCTCCTCGGTGATGCACACACTTCTCTACGGGCTTCTGACACTGTGCTCTACATTTCTGGAAGGCATCTTTTGGAATGCTGGTAAGTGCTCGGCCCTTCTATTCTGTTTAATGTCTGCTCTTTCCTGAAATCGAGTTACTTTCAGGGGCATTTTTAGCGCAGGAAGTAGCAAGGAGCCATGTC
Organism: Pachypeltis micranthus; assembly: GCA_020466155.1. NCBI lineage: Eukaryota > Metazoa > Arthropoda > Insecta > Hemiptera > Miridae > Pachypeltis > Pachypeltis micranthus. The sequence goes on from CM035769.1 coordinate 52,533,993, forward strand.
AGGGGAGTATGGAGCTTGGCGAACCAGAGGAGTGTTCTTAGCTAGAAAACTCTGAATTGTATGTGCAGAGTGAGCACGAGTATTGTCATAATAGAGCTGCCAATCTGAGTATCACATAAGCGGCAAAGGACCTCAAGATAGTATTTTTTGTGATGGTTTGGCCGTGTGGAGTGTACTCATGATGCACCACTCCAATGAAGTCCAAGAAGGCTGTCAATATGACGTTGACTTGGCTGCGAACTTTTTTTGGTTTTGGAGATGAAGTTGTAACCTCCCTACACTGTGTACAAGCTTCTTGGGAGGCACTAAATACTTCCAACTACAACTATACTTCGTTCATCCTTTGCAATTCGTGCGTGACGTTACAAGTAGTTGCTCAGTGGAGGGGAAATCGTAACAATGCATACATTTAGCAGGACGGGAGATATTGTGACTCACATTTCAATCACAAATCGCTTTTATCCTTGTCGCCAATTGTGTATTTATGGAAACGTAGGTAAGGGATAACAGAACACCCGGACGTATCGAGTGGGTCAATTTTAATGGTTAACGGAAGTGACACAGTGTGTGGAGGTTACAACAACCACAATAACTGAATGCGTAGGTGCATGCCAACCCTCAGACAACACGTTTACATCCCCGGATTGTACAGAGCTCACATTATCAGGCATAGTGCCAGCATAAGACGTACTATCAATCTTAACGCGTTTACTCCCCGCAATAACTGCGCACTCAACATGACATAACCAACGTAACATGTTGCAGGCATCGTGATGGTGACAACTGTTTGCAAGACTGCGTCTACTACGGAGTCCTTTGTTGCCAGTGCTCCATTTTGTGATCCCGACTTTCTCGAAGAGGAGCATCTGAAAGACTTTGCTGTTCATTCATTTGACTGGAGTCGAACCCAACTCGTTTGAGGAGATGACAGCAACGTGAGTGTTTTTTGGTGAAATTTAGTTTTATCGTTCCTGTATTAATAGTTGCCTAAGTCTATCGCTTTCATATTTGTAACAAAAACTCAAAGTTCAGAGACTGAAAACGATTCGTTCAGAGAATCACGAGCACAACTTGCAAAAGTCATAAGTGTTTACTCAAAGAGCTTCTAGAGGCGGTTGTAATCTTCTCAATTCGTTTGTATACTGTAGGTATTTAAGTACCAAATATCGAATCTGGTGCAGTTTTGTGCAATAACGTTTTTCTATTGGTGCCAAATGGTTCAAAACAGGTGACGATCGCTTGTCTGTAGTTCTAAATCCAATTAAGCAATTACTAAAATCTTAGGTGTGCTCCGTCCATCGAGATGGAAGGCCAAAACATGTTTGAATGGTTCTACTGTTGCTTGTAGAAGTTACGAGCTCTTTTAACACGAAGCCTCTTTTATGTGGAGTTGCAGGGCTCTGGCGCTAGGCGTCTTTTAGTTCTTGGATGTTGCTTCAAGTGGGTTATTTTTGTGATGTGGTTAGGTGTGGGGGCGTGAGGGCAATGGGAATGTAGATGCGCTGATAAGGGCGCTATCGAGCTCAGAAGGTTATTAGCCATTCTTTAGGAGGGTCATCAATCTTCAGGTCTCCAACCAAACCATCGAAAGGTGAAGGGGCAGGATACGTGCAAGGGCTTAGCTAGTGACTGGCTGAGAACTGCATACCTCTGATGTCATCGCCTATCGACCAGGCTGGTAACCTAAGATCAACAATTCAACTAACATATCTGGTTGGTACCAACACACAACTTTTCTTGGATCTACGTCAATTCACTTGTGTTCATGGTTTATTCTGCTTACTCACTTCATTGAACACAACACTTCACAGCAGCAGTAAGCCGTAGAGCTTACAATTCCGGAATTTATTGTGCTGCTCGTACTCATTTCTGGGCCATTATTGAGCAATCGGTACACGGAGAATTAATGAGGCTGTAAACACAAATTTTTTGAAGAGGATAGTAATCACCTTTGCAGAGTTATTGTGTAAAAACCTTTAGATAAGGGTAGTTGACATTTTGGAATTTGTGCAGTAACCCCCATACACCTTATGTGCGATTTCAAATACTCACCCAATTTGTTTGAAAGATTCTAGTAACGTTTCAGCGGAGTTTTTAAGGAAAACCCCGCGCTATAATTGATTTTCGTCGAAAACTTTGGTAATTTATTGTGCTGCCCTCGTCGTTCCTCCACGAACGGGAATTCAACGGTATAGTCACCTTATCAAGAGCTGTTCTTATAAAAAATGTACTCAAAATCGTCACAGCCGTTTTTGAGAAAAAAAAAGTTGTGTTTTGATCGCTATGATAACTGTAGTTAGTATTGTGCAGATTTTGCCCATACCCTTATTTTGATGTGCCATGGTGACCTGAAGGCTAGGTGTTAAGTTTGAGCTGATTTAGTTCTGCCATTTTCTCTAAAAACACACATAAAAAAAAGATTAAAAACCCCGAGTAGGGGAACACCTTGCAGAAGCTCTAAATTACTACCAATTCGAAAGGCCTATTTCGGCCGCAACAAGTCTTCAAGCAATTTCAGTTAGAATTGTATGAATCGTCTCCTGCCATCCTTATGAGTATGGTCAAGACATATCTGAATATACTTGAGTTTACCCTAACCTCGAACCTCGCTGGATGTAAGTTCTACTATCACCACATCAAATTGTATCACACCTTAAAGACAGCGTTGGCCCTCAGTACTTATAGCAGCCAAAAATTAATTCCCTACGGTAGTAATGCCAGAATAGGGCACCCCAACTTAGCTGTCTCAGACAGTGAATTTAATTAAAATGATAACTAATCGGGAACGTTAATTTTAACAATCTAAGGTCGGCGTCTTTGTACAAAGCTCCACTCACCTGGTTGGAAACTTGCTGCGCTGACCCAGCACCGGGGATACGTCGTTAGTGAGTGTTGTTGGTCGTTATGCTTCCTGTGTAGAAAGCTGATAAACAGAACAAAATAATAATGAATGGGATACCAAAGAGAACTAGACAACAAGATAGCGAGACTGGCTGCTTCATGATTGCAGATATATGTTAACCTTCTGGGAAAGGTAAAAAACAAAACCCTGAAAATTATTACACAATGGTTTATTATTCTCATGAACAGCGTGACCAAGTATTACTGCTCTCGATTCAGCATCGAATACTAGTAAACCATACGAAACATGACCTGACTACAATGGAACTACGGAATATTCCCCCGGCGCCCGTAAACGTCTGATCCGATGGAGGGGTGGGACGAGGGCTTCCAGTGAACGAACCCTCGCTCGGCAATTGGCAGGACGTTGCGAGTCCAAAGGGCGCTGCGAGTCGAGCGGGCCTTCAAAACGATACGAAACACGGCTTATTTGCGATTATACTGCGTTTCGTTAATTTTTTTAACCATTTTTTGCCCATGGGCTTCGTCCGATCGGATTGCCGAGATGGCGGGCACAACTAGATACCAAATGGGATTTTTGTGCGAAAGAACGAATTTTTTAGACCACGTTAAAGGCACAAAACGGCCCGGATGGGGGACATTGGACGGTGGATGGGGGACGGCCATTGCAGATATGGAATCCCATGTCTTGAAACGTAAAGTATCAAATTTTGAGGGAGAATAAATCATAAACCAAAACTACAGTTGCGACCTCGGCAGCTTTCGATTAGTCGTCGCTGGGGCCAGATCGCGTTGTTCTCAATCACCTCGTTGGCGGAAAGAATGGCTCTCTTCTTGAGTTACGAGTTAAGATATGTGTAGCTGGCACTTCTTTGGTTTGTAAGCGCCAGAAATTTGGCAGACACTGCTGAATTCTACGCTTGAGACATCTGTGGAAACTTTACGATTTATATCTTCAAAAGTGATTAATACTGTACAGAGTATTGCCTTCCCCCACAATCCAATTCCATTTCATGCCAACTCATTCAGTGTGTTGGAAATGAAGAAATGTAAATGCGTATGTCTCTTGAAGTCTCTCGTTTTCACCCTCAGGTCCCATGGAACTGGAATTCCCTGGTGGGACATCCCCATCGTTCTAACACGAAACCCAAGACCACTGTGACATCCCCATCCAGCTGTTGCAAAGGCAACCCAAGCACTCTTCACAAGTACACAGTACGTGCTCCGCTGACTCCAACCCTGCCACGCATAATCGGCTACTCAGTACCTCTGACTCACCTGTCTTGGACAGGTAGAACCTTATTGGACAATTTACAGGCCAGATACCAGTCGTATACTTTGTCTAGACTGAGGACGCTCCCTGGAGTGAGCGCAGTTGCTGACCAGGCTGTGTGATCAAGATAATAGCTTGAAGTAGGTCGTAAATAGACAACACAAGTGGTCTGTTTCGTCAATTGCTGTCGTATTTCAATTGAGACATCGTAGTTAGGCATTTCTACTCGTTACACTCTTGGTTGAAAATGCCAAGACATACCTAACACGAATGTGTGCTAAACACTCTGACTGCTGCTTCATTGTCGACTTTCTTCCAGGGATGATGATACTCCACGAAAGTCCCTTGGGCTTGTAAAGAAATGTCAGCGACTGGTTGAATAACAAATTGACCAGGTAACCAGGATGAAAGTGACCAAACAAAGATGATGATGCGCGAGACACAGGAGGGTTGTGGTTCATAATGGTGAACCGTGGCGTTGAACCTTTCCTTTTCCTAACCATAGTACTCAGTAAAGAACTGAACGAAGTTTAAAAGTACTGTGGGAATTAATAGTGGAATTGACACTGACTCCTGATCAACTTTCATGTGGGCAATACCGACGGTAAGCTCTTGCTACCATCTTGGTGTGCTTACGGGCTAAGATCAGTCGCCACCATAAACGCATTGGGCCTGTAAATCTACACCCAACAGCTCCATTAGCTGTGAAAGGTGAAATGGTGCGGCCAAGTGAGTCTCACTTCTCTAGTGATTTTGAGTGGTGGTCTCTACCCAGTTGAACCTATCGCCATTGATTTTCTTCAAGGTAGTCAATTGTTCATACTGAACGTTTACCGAATTGTTACTTTCCCTAGACCTACGAAGTAGAAAGAAACATGTGTGAGCCAAAATAAGGGTATGAGAAAAATCGATTCGAAAGTAACTATAGTTATCATAGTGATCGAACATTTTTTTTCCCCCAATATACGGGTAGCTCCAAATATAATAACAGCACCATACAAATCTGGTCCATGGAAAATGAGACGAGAGCGACACAATAAATTATCAAAAATGTCAAACAAAACCATTTTAGCCCATTTATTCTCCTTAATAAATTCCTAAGGAGGATTTATTCTCCTTAGAAAATCTAGTAAGCCCAAATGTTACTAGAATTCTCTAAAAAAATCCAGCATGGTAGTACAACAACGTACCTATACCACGAGACCTTAACAACGTCCATGAGATAATTAGGAGCGACGCTAGAAATTCCGAAATTCGAACCACCGTCGATTAACCAACATTTTTCACTCGATAATTCCAATACCACAAACACGATCTTTAGAAACGAGCGGTGCGTAGCAACACACAACTTCCGCAATCCCTTTAAGTTCGAACACCACCTACATGCGGGCGCTATATCTTCGTTCAACGCATTTTTACAGGAACATTTATGGGAAACAAAATGTAGGGACTAGTTAGCTGAGAGTACTCCATAAGTTTGATCGAAATCGTCTGAGCAGTTTTTGAGAAAATTGGAATACCGATAAATTAATATTCTACAAATCTCCTTTTCTGAGTTAACTTGGCTTATATCTCCGTTCAAAAGATGGATACAGACACTCCATAATATTTATCACATCTGGTGAAGCAGTTACCCTGGAATGTTCGAAAAAACGTTATTTTCGACACATTTTGATTTTTACCTCTGTTCAATGGACTATCAGAGGAACATTTATTCAGAACAATATGTGGGTATTAACTATTTGAAAACATCTCTAAAGTTTGGTGATAATCGTTGAAGCAGTTTTGCCAAAAAGCGTAAAAAACCTATTTTTGCTTCATAGGCCTATATCTTCGTTCACCGTATTTTCATGGAGATATGTAAAGTTTAGTCAAAATCGTTAGAGCCGTTTTCGAGAAAAATGCGAAAAAACCCTAGTTTTTGGTACATTTTCGTCCCCCAGCCCCCTTCCCGTCGGCCGAAATCGCCCATAACCTTATTTTGGTGTCTACAAAAAATAACAAACAAAACAAAAAAAGAACCAGCTCAATCGGATCAGCCGTTCTCCCGCAAATCGAACTGCAGACACACACACAGACCACGCGCCGAAATTAGGTTTTTTAGACTCAGTAGTCCGCAAAACGTTAACATCTGAAGAAAACCCCAATTTTTTTGACACGATTACTATACTTTCCTTTCCCTTTGGGGTAGCGGAAAGTAAAAAAACGCGCTGATGGGTATAAATAATTTACTGATTACTCAATCACGGCCGTGACATAAGTAGGAGCAATTCAATAAATTCTGAAACCGATTTGGTGGTAGCGCATTGTTATAAACTGAATGAAAACCCAATTTTATCGGTTGCTGGGGTGATTAAAATCGCTGAATCCAAGGAAAGTTGTGTGATGCGTCGCAAATAATATTTTTCGTCGTAAGTTACTGGAAATTAAATTGGGTGATGATGTGAAGCGAGGAGGGTCTGTAAGAGATTGGTTGGTAAGTCGCACAAAAGATTGAAGTGTCGTGTTTGGTTAGCAAAAACTTCCAAATGAGTATAGTTGAGATTCTATGCATGTTTTGTGGGTTGAGGAAAGCAGGGTTGTAGAGTCGTTTGCAGAGAAGAAACTGCGATATTGCAATTTGATGAGGAGCTAGGCGGTTGGGTGGGTGGGGTGGGGGGGGGGGGGTAGGATGGAATGATTGATGCACCACTTTGAGCACATTATTGAACGCACTTTTTCGCGTTTGTTTAAAGTCGTCTCACAACATTGTGATCCTTTTAACGTTATAATTTAAGCATTTTCCTCATTCTGAAATTTTCCCGCCGCGTAGAAATATACAATGTTTCTGTGGGTAGTAGTTTTTTAAATCTGTGTGCTAAGTGGGGTCTCCTCAACGCGTAAGGCGCGGCCCATTTCGAGAGCCAACTAACGAAGCTCTTTAAAGTTAACGCGTATATTTTTTGTGAGTACGAAGTTGAGTCTTGACGTGACGAACGTTACTTTTCAAACCACCGCTGGCAGTCAATTTGCCGTTTTATCGCCCTCCTTGTTGAGAGGCAATCGAGCTCTCTGTAGTCTAAGGGGTTAGTTATTAGAATAGTTAACGCGCTTTATCTTAACTGCCCTGTCATGGGGGGGTGCTGCTACATTCCGGTCGAGCTATTTTCGCTCGAATTGACGTTAATTGGAAATGAGTTTTAAAAATGTATTACGTAATGTAACGACTAACTGTGCAATGTAAAATTATTATATTTTGTTTACTGAAGAATAAAAATGTTATACTTTGTTGTACCGTAGTGCGTTGATGTCAAATTGCCTTTTCACAATTTGTGGAGCGTGAAGTTCATTCCTGTGCTGAAGATTCTAGAGTCTCATCATTGCGTCAAGAGTCAGCCTGTTGTGTGAGTCCATCCTCTGTGGCTAGTGGTGTGCTATAGATCCAATAGGTTGGGGGTGTGAGGCAATGGGTAGCAAGGGTACAGCGAGGGGCAGTGTGTGGGCTTCCCAGCGATACTGTGTAGGGGAGTTGGGGCATGAGCCATTGCCCCTGCAGCCTCCCTGGCGTCTCTCTCTTTCCCTTCAGCCCCCTAATGGGAACCCTGCCCAGTTCCTCTGGTGACCCTCAGAGATACAACTTATTGATCTGTTGATGTTTGCGCATTCGTGCTACTCAGAGATGAGCAACCACTAGGGGGAGGAAGGGCACGAATAACAAATTTCATAAAAAGCGATTCGAACGCTCACCCAAAGAGTGGTCTGGAGCAGTGGTCATTGATCGCACACTAGTCAGCTGAGGGAATGGGATCTTCTGGCCTGCCCCTCACTGTGCAGAAAACAGAGCTAGTCCTGGTGACGATGCAAAGGAAGACCACTGAGCTGCAAACAAGGGAAGCGATTGGATATTTGGTTGTGGTGGCAGATACCAAGTTGTCCTTTGATTTCACCATTCGGCAAACAGGAGATGAAACTTGCTGCGACAACACCCACCACAAGAGGAGCACAGATGAAGAGGAGGTGTGCCCTTTACATTGCTAGCTCGTACAGCACAGTTTCTCAAGAGACAGTGTTGATAGTGGTAGCAGGGGTTATCCAAATCCACCTTCTGGCAGCCGAGTAGAAAGAGCCGATTATGGTAGCAACCAGAGTCTGGCTACCAGAAGAAGAAGTAGCTGTGACCCTTGGAATGTGACAAGATACGTGGGACGCAGCCCAACAGGAGCAATGGGCCAGGCAGCTGATCCCTGCACTTGGTCCATGGCTCGGGCAGTTCTACGGTGAGGTTCTTCATGGGAAATAGAGCATTTAGGGCTTTCCTGCACCAAATTGGTAAAGCTGCAAGCCCAAACTGCCTGCACTGCATGATGACGCTTCCTGTGCCATCTTCTGTATCCCAAAGAAAGCTATATGTCCATTGCTCACATTTCCCGTGCAATGCTGAAAGGATGCTGATTGCTGATCCAGGGCTAGTTTCCCTCAGGGATGGTGAATTCTTGTGAGGTCTCACTCAATGCTAAGCGCTAAAAGGTAGCAATGTGCTAAACCCTTCATCTTAACCCAAAATGGATGTAAGGGTGAACAGCACATACCAGTTACATGTACCAGACGTTACGTGCGGGTAACTTTGTTCAAACCGATGATATCGAAGTTACTTGGAACTTCAGGGCGTTTAGGTGCTCTGCCAGTAAAAACGGAGCCCTTGGTTTGCTAAATCAGAGTTGGACTCATCACTGTCCCAACTAGAATTGTAATTTCAATCCTCGCTTCTGAAGACGTGTGGAATCCCTCACTCGTCTTACTTCACATATCAAGTTGCCTCGCAGTTCTGTCGGAGTGCGTCTCTTGACCAGCCCAATTTTGAATTTATTTGCTCATCTAAAGACAGTTTAAAATCACAAATATTTGTTTAAAACCTCAGGTAACCAACATCGGCTCAGTTCTGTTTATGTACTTTGACATAACAAAATGTACCTACGGGTGGAATTTGTTCCGATAAAAATCGACAGGTCAGGCAACATCTCGAGTATAATTTCATTAAAACCCCCCCAAACAGTCCCATCACAATGTCAAACAGCAAGATCGCCATTGGCCTTAGCGATAGCATAAATCCACGATTCATGGACGATTTAATGCAGCAGGCTAACAACTGCACTATCAGCACTAAATTAAGTACTCGAGGAGTGATAGTGGCCACTCACAATACACACATTGCACTTGATATTTCTGCCACCTAAAGTGTCTACAGTACAGACGATTGGTACATTGTTGCGCTGTGCGTAAGATTATAAACCAGGTGTCAGCTGTTTATTTTGTAGTTTCGTCCCTCAGAAATTTGTGTTATTCTGTTAATGTTGGAAGAAAAGTCACAAGGCTTGATTTCAGAAGCTTAAGGCGCGCCTCCCTGACGAGTTCAGTGCACGATAAGAGATTCAAGTATTGAGGTGCCATCAACAAGTGTCCCAGTACTCTGTAGTAATTTGTGTGGAGAGCATCTCTGCCAATGCAACTAGACCTGGGGCGTGAAGCTCGTCTACTATCCATTTGGTTCCTGTAACAAGAGCTCCAAATACGCCATAAAGGGGCAATAGGGTGTCATTGAATTGGGCATTTGTTGGAAGTGCAGCGATTAGGCCAACAAAATGTTTTCCAGGTCATTCATTGTAGACTCCAGATACAAGTAGAAGAACGTGGGGTTCCAGCAGTTATCTAAAAATGCTTCCACTTTCCCTTATCAAATATACATTTCAATTTCCTGAATTCTTATTTCATGTTAGAGTTACAAGACCAGGACGTTTCAACAACTCGTAAGAAGAGTAGATTCCCACGAAAGTTGTATGTTTGAGGCGTTTGCTCTGCCACGTCAATTTGGGCTAGTCCAGGCGACAGCTACAATTTGGGACCTTGTATCTAAAATATTTTCAAAGCCCTAGTGAGTGTGACATTGTTCATCACGATCTGAAAGCACCAAGTTGTAGTTCATCCAATTTATATGAATATATGTAAGTATCGCATAAAAGAAATTTTCTGACGCGAGTCCCTCTTTTAAATCAAGGAACTCGTTCGTGCATGTACGTCACTTCGGAAGATGAATAACATACGAGAATGGCGAAGAGAAATATGAAGAAAGAAAAGTTTCCAGCCAGTGCAGAACTGCGGTGTAGAGCATAACATGCGTGCATCTTTATCAAAATGACTCAACACTCATCAGTCGAAAGTCAAGGAGGTGGCAGTTTCATGCACAGGACAGTCTCTGAGCAAGCGGTTGTTGTTGCGGGATCATTCCAGTTTATCACCTGAGCTGCAGAGAATATATTAAGAAGAGGCGAAGCTACTGGATGCAGTGGAGCAAAAACAGAGAGGAACGACTGAAGACCCTGCGTGTGTGGCAGGAGGAATGGTGCCTGGAGAGCCGTGGAAGATGGTCAGAGATTTATTAAAAAACAGAATAAACAGTAAAATGTCTATATTTCCACTGAAATAACGAGCACAATTGTTAAACCGATTTCGAAACATGAACTCATGTTTTGTTACTGATGATGACCTAACCGTCGAAATCGATTTAACAATTGTGCTCGTTATTTCAGTGGAAATATAGACATTTTACTGTTTATTCTGTTTTTTAATGAAATGGGTTTCCACAATATCCTCGCGAATGATTTAGTTCATATGGACAGAGATATGGTCACGGCTGGAGCTATTACCTCACCCAGATGCTAATGGGCCATAGCCTGCTCTGTGCGTACCTTTACTGCCCAGGGATGATACAAGAAGCGAGTTGCATTTACTGTGGCGCAGAATGTGATACTGAGCACACCTTCTTCCAGTGCTGTCACTGGAGGGATGAGAGTCTCACAGACTGCGTCGGAGACACGGTGGTGGCCCACGGGGGGGGGGCTCTGCAGCCCAAACTCCTGGAGCGGGATTACTGTGTTTATTGAGCAGGTGCCCCGAACAGATAGCACCGACTGCCTCCCATTAAAGGCACCGGGCATAGTGGTAAGACGAAGGTCACGTAATCCGACAAAAGTTGGGCTATTGGATCGGAGCTCGCGACCGCTATAATTTTTCCCTGTGTCAGCAGCTCTCCAAACCCTTTCATAACAGACACAAAGGTGGAGAGATGAGGAAGGGGGGATGGATATAGGAGCATCCCAAGTAGGAGGAGTATTATCCTCGCTACTCCAACGAAGACGATAACGCTTCCGAACCTCCCAAGCAGGGAACGTAGGGGAAAGACGTAGAGATCCAGCAGAAATGCCGGTCAGAAGTCTGGCACAACGCGACGCAATGTGAGAAACAGTCCCAGGCCAATGCTGTGCTGGTTTGTGCCTGGTCTAGGCTGGGTATCTTGCCGAATCACACATTCATAAAAAAAACCTTGGAGGTATGGCAGGTTGTCGTTTAGTCAGTCTCCCAATAGATAGCTGTTGCCCTTGTGTTACCACACAGAGGTATGATCGCTAGGTTACTCGTGTCATCCGGAAGGAGTTCTTAAACTGGTTTCCCACCGGATCTATTTACTTGGGTAGCAGCAAGTTTCCAAACAAGAGATCAACTGTCATTGAGCGTTCCACTGCTCCAACTCATCAGTCCATATTGAGACTCCTCCAGAGTAAAGAGAACAAAGAGAGGGTCCGAGTCAAAAGGTCGCGAGGAACAAATTCACAAGATGTGCTCTGCCAGAAAGAGTGGATGCATTTGTTTTCACCTCGTTCAAATTTGGCATAGGTAGCAAAAACGTGACACAAAATGAAGAATTTTTCTTGGGAAGAACTGCCATTAGTGGGTTGTTTCCCTTAATCATAATTTTGCGTCAACGTAAAACACGATGAGATGTTGCACCTCTGCAAAGGAGACAGGCGCTCGTCGACATTGGAAATTGAAACCTACAGCCAAGAACCAACCGAGAGAATAGTCTACAGTTGTGCCCATCTTGACAGCCCAGTGGTATACACGCTTCAAAAGTTGCCAACCTGAAAGTACACCATTCCTTGCGCCAGCCTTGCTGTGAAACGAGATTATAGTTCATTCAACTTTCCAGAAACAGTCGAAATCGTCAATTTTCACAGCCCTCAAGATCAAAACTCTGTCCTGATAGTTTTTTTACCATGTTAGTAAATTCTGCATGATTAAACCTACCAACTGGCCAGGCAGAAGCAGGGCCCGCGGAAAAGACGGAGCTCTCTACAAGAAAGTGCGTGACCTGAGAATTAGAAACTGATCGCTAGAAGGAACAGAGAGGCAAATGTTGAATAAACAGTCCCATCTGTTAATCGCTCACTCTATCACCTAGTAGCAAGGTATCATTTCGAATTGGTGAACGTCGGAATAACAAGTAAGTTTTGTAAGAAATGACTTCAAGAATCACAAACATTTTGGGATTTATTGTGTTGAAATTAGTTTCTTCGTGACCTTCATTGAACTAACAGTGAGCTAGCAATTTATTGGACCGCTGCTATGAGATTTCATATTGTAGAACTGATCAATTTTATTGCACTCAAGATTTCAGAATAAGATGTAGTTTTAGCGTTCATCGTTTGCTAAGTACTTTATTGGACTACCAACCTGCCGGCTCAGTGCCTGCAGCCTCCCAACTCTCCTGAGCAGGTTCACTACGTTTGCACAGGGATGGGCGATCTACAGAGAGATTTCCACTGAGGCAGTGTAAGAGCAGTGCCCCCCCCCGCACACCAACAACCATCGCCATAACAACCCTCTCCCCAGAGTAACGGAGCACCGGCCCCACGCCTGACCCATTTTCCCCCTTTGGGCTACCAACACAATATATTATTATTCACACACAGTAATATTATTCATTGTGCTGCTTTAGTGAGTTTCACACAAATGAAAACTGTGAGCTATACACAAGGAGTGGGTACTGCAGTAAACAGCACTGATGACAAAGCGAGCACAGGGCAAACTTAATGTGGTGATGCAATGTGCACATCTATTTTTAACTATTCATGCACAATTTGGTTGGAGAAAGTTGCATGATGCGACACACCAGATATTTTAAAACTTTTTGGGTAATAGTTCAAGCGAGCAGTGAGAGATTTATTCTTTTTATCACTGCCTAGCCCGGCAATACTTTCTCAGACTCCATACCTACTCTCTCCAGACCTTGTTAGTGTTTCTGCTCAAGTTCAGTTCTAAGCCCTAGTAGGTCCACCAGTCTCCATTAAATCCTAGCTGTCACCCACTGAGGTTCCTATTCTGCCAAAATTTGCACTAAATGGTCCCGCAGTTCGGAGAGTGACTACAACAAGCACGTGTATCCCACAGTATATTTAGCAAAATTCTGCTACCCTCCTTCATAAGTCCCTCAACTTCTGCATTCTGCTGAACAATCAATCACCCTGACGCCTGAAGAAAAGTTTCGATAAATTCTGCTGAAAACCGGGTTGTGACGCCTCAGTATTACATTAGATGTGATTCTAAAGCCAAAGAAAATTATTTTTGGATAATTTAACGTAAAGTCCAGGTAGATTTTTCATAAGTCAGTTCTACGGTGTAAAGCTGAGTTAATTAAAAACAAACTGAAACCCAAACTACGGAACTTTTAGTAATAATGAGCTACGTTTTAAGAGTAGGATAGTGCGGGACGGTTCAGCTGTGACACCTGGTTTGAAAAGAAGCAATTCAAGTCTTAGCAACCTACTTAATCTGAGCTTGTAATTTTGACTCTACTATGCTCTAAGTCCTAAGTCTTAACGTACGACCTGTTATCACAATAAAAATTTGAGATTCGAGGAACATTCGACTGCGCTGCTAACAGGCAACGAGGTGTCATGGCGCTAGAACCATTCAAGAGAGAGCGACAAGCATAAAGTAAGGCAGCGTACATACATGTCGTAATTTCCGTTTGTCATACTTTTTTTATAATATAAATTGCAGGTTATTTAAGATTTAGAGTCCAGCATGTCAATGTTGATTTTATAGTAGACATAGGGGTAGTAGTCCGTTTGCCCAAAGCCGAGTCCAGGGATGTCAACGCTGTCGCTCGCTGCACCCGCACCACCACCACCCTGCGCGCTGCTGTCCAAATGCCCGTAGAGCTGGTTGAGGACGTCTCTCAGCCGTTTCATCGACTTTTTATTCGGGTGTAGGAGCATGGCGACGAAATTAACAGGAAGGCCGTAGCGAAGGACGGACTCAACGAAGACTCTAAGCGCTTTGACATGGATCCAGGCGCAGAAACACTCGCTGAAATTGACTTTGAGCCATCGGACGAGAGGCCCAAAAAGTTTCTTGCGGTCAGTCACTAATTTGGAAATTTCGTTTTTTCCAGCAGCCATTTCCTCTTCGTTGTAAGTGAAATCCCTCACGATGAACTTGTTCTCTCGGGCTTTGGTTTTGAAATCGTCAACGGCTTTTCGAAACAAGGTGACAGTAAAGAGACTGTAGTCGGAGTCCGTGTGGACGAAGGTGCTTGAGCGGGGGACGACCATAGCTGCCAATCTTTCGTACTTGTTGTTCCAGTCGTTCACCATAATTTTGGGCACCACGACCAACAAAGTCACCAAATACTCTGAATCCAAAATGAAGTGCTCCTTTCGGACGAGATCCCCCAAATTCCTCGTCAATAAACTCCCACTTTGCTTCTTCTCCATGTTTTGCAGCGTGCTCTTTAAATTGTTATACACGGTCGACTTGGATTTCAATTCCGCATCGATTTGCCCAACTTGTTTATTAATGATGTCGGCGATGTTTCGAAGTGACTGTTTAATCGGATATTTGGCCATGTCCCAACTGAATTTAATGAGGTAGCTCTGCAAGTCCATGCTATTTGCCAGCAAATTCTCCTGAACTTTGTCCCTTTGAGCTTCCAACACTTCGCCGGAGTATTGAGCCACCTTATGAGTCACTTGCTCGACGTAGGCGTCGATTTTCCCAAGGTCGTCCGACAAGCCAACCAGTTGATCCAACGTCCCCACTTTGAGGTCGGGGATGTGAAATTTGTAGTTTTCCGACAGATGGTTTCTCCAAGTCACATTGGCCAAATTTTCCCATGTTTTTTGCGCCGAGAAGTCGGCCGGAGCGGAGATCAACCAGTATTCAGACATTTTGAGATTCGAGTAGGAACTGACGGGACGGAAAATGTGTTACTAATTTGGGTTCCGGAACAGGAACTTGGGGCGGAAGAGAACAGGTAACATTGGGCTGTCAAGGACTAATTAACTGGAACTGGCTTTACTTACACAACTGGAGGCGTCCAGGTTATCGCCATCACTGGAAAGATGTTTGAGCCGCGACTTCTTCCGATGAGCCCAGATCGTTAACCGGACGAGAGTTAAGGAACGACAGAGTTCAGGATAAAACTACAAAGCAAGTCCTCTCGCGATTTTGTGAGACTCCTCGAGTTTCGTTCGACGAACTACACAGCGATAGTCCACTTGTGTGGTTGATAACGTTATCAAAGTAAGCGATCTTATTCTTCTTCTTAATCCTCATTTATTTCCCCACTGATTTCACACCACGAGGAAGATAGTATTGATTAAGGCCACGTACATACCGCAGAGAGGCAGAAAGCAATTCATTACATTCCCTAACTTACCAAGGAACCAGTCATAATGAGGGAGAAAAGGAGAGTGCAGAGTCTCTTGAACACATCATTCCTAATAATACTTCATTTTTTGCAAACCAGTAATATTATGAAAGAGAAGGGTGACAAGACAAGGGCAAAAAAGAAGGCAACCAGTTATATGAAGAGACTTCCAAGCAATTTTTTATAACTTCTCATCATTGAACTCGATTTATCAATACTTTTTTCAAACCATATCAATTCTACTCATTCTATGTAAATCTTTACAGCTTCCTCATTTCTCTTATTGTTGAGAAATATTTTTTACAAGCCTCTCCGGTACTGGACATTGTCATCGTTTACAAGTCTGTTTCGATTCAATAGCTCGCAATATTTTCAACGTTGGACGTTATGACCTCATTTCACAATTAACCAATTCATTACTCAATTGTTCAATGAACGGCTTGTTCAAAATTAGGATTCTTTTATTCATTTTTAGGCTGATCAATGAGAGGGGACCCAGACCTGAGTACCTCAAGGACATCTGGTTTTCTTTTGGGCAGTCAGGGCTGCTTTGTGTCCTTAATGCGGCTTCTCATCTGACTGTATATCTGGGGAAATCCCTCAGGATTGCTGGTGTGAGGCTGTGGAATTCCTTTCCCCTCAGTTGTTGATGTTGCATCGAGCCCTCCACCTTCTGTGCCCTCATAGGGGCATTAATACATGTGTGAGTGTGTATGTACATAGATAGTATTTGTTTTTCTTTCAATAATGTACCCACCAACACACATATCTTGATTTTTTTTTCTTATATAAGATAAATGTTACATTGCATATGGAAAATACAGTTAGCATTGGAAAATACGTTGGTACTATCAATTTTTAAGACTATGTATAAATTGACTCTCATTGTTGTCACGTGTGGGGGGAAAAGTGACTTTTGGGCCACAATGTTCGAATTTATCTTTCGAAACTTTAGCACGCAGCTCTAAAGTCTAAACTACAGAGAACTTGAGAATGGTTGGACTATTGACCAGCTTTGCTGCTCTGCAATTTCACCTGGGGCTTTCCCCATACCTCAATCCTTTGCAGACTGTGTGCAGGAACTGAATATAAGGCGTTCCACGTATGTTACTGCTCGGCACTCACAAGCAGATGCAACATCTTTGGAATTCAAATCACGTTGAGAGGAATACCCAGTGACAATTCGATCAAAAACCCGAAATGCGCCTTCCCGCTGAAAAAATTGTGAGCAACTGTTTTATCCCATTCATTAACAACGTTATCAATACAATTTTTAAGAAATCGAAAAACAAATCGTTCTGTCGATTCACGAAAAATTGACTGTAAGAGCTCAGAAACCGGTTTTACCGGGAAAACTCCGACTTGGCTTCGGCCGCGCCATCTATACGACATCAGATAAACTAAAGTAGTTGTCACGTTCGCCGCTAGGGCCACAATGGAAAGTTGAGTCGCGCTCGGATTTGAACCTTGGAAATTTCCGATTGGGACAATCCCTCGCGATCTATCGGACGTTGAGCGAACTAAAATAGATGCGAGCTCTTCAATGTTTATGATCTCCTGTTCAAATATCTTCCCCGAACTGAAACTTCCGGCCAGTTTTAGCTTGTCGCTACGCGTTTGGACTGAAGTGTCAGTTTGGAAAGGTATTTGAATAGGGCAAAGGGCAAATTATAAACAGAGAGGAGCTAGCAACCAATTTCGTTCGTTCAACATCCGATAGATCGCAAGTGTTTGTACGAATCGAAAGTTCCCGTTCAGATTGTTCAATTTTGAGCGCGACTAAACTTTCCGAGCGGACAAATTACTTTAGTTCACCCAACGTCGTATAGATCGCGTGGCGGCGGCCAAATCCAACGTTTTCCCTGTAAACCCCGTTTCTGAGCTCTTACTGTCAATTTTTTATGAATCAACAGGACGATTTGTTTTTCGATTTATTTTAAATTGTATTGATCACGTTGTTCATGTATGGGAGGCAATCACACGCTCTCTTATCCAGTTTGCTAACGAACTCAACTCTTCCACGTCAATTAGGTTCATTTATGATAAAAAACCCAGGGGTTTTCGCACTTGTTCGTAAACGGCTCAAACGATTTTGATTGAACCTTCATATTATCTTCAACTAGTTAGTACATAACCTTTCTTTCCCATACATATCTCCATGAAACAACAGTGAACACAGATATATGCCTAAAAAGCAGAATGTTTTGGCAGGACAGTTTCAATGATTTTCACCAAACTCACAGAATGTTTTTAAATAGTTAACACCTACATATTGTTCTCAATAAATGTTCCCCTTAGATTCCACTGAACAGAGATAAAAATGAAAATGTGTCGAAAATAACGTTTTTTTTGAAGTTTGTAATTTCCAGAGTGACTATGTCATTTGGATTTGATCAATCTTCCAGTGTCTTTTAGCAACCTATACCCACATTTTGTACTGCATAATTATTACAGTATCTATCTGTTGAACGGAGATATAAACCATGATTTCAGAAAACGATATTTGTTTAATATTAATTTATCGATTTTTCTAGTTTCTCAAAAGCGGCGCTAACCTATACCTACACTTACATTTTCTTCTCCATGAATGTTCCTGTAGAAGTGCGTTAAACGAAGTATAGCGCTCGTATATAAGATAGGTCGTCGAATTTACGGTGGTTGCAGAAAGTTATGAGTTGCTGCGCATCAGATATTTTCCTTTCAATCATTTTTCGCTTTCTACAGTACTTGTGAGGAATCTGTGGAATCTAGGGTACTCAGAGTGAAACTAGCTCCTGCACCTTGAGCCATTTCTAAAGTGGCCAGCGCGTCTGAAGAGGTTAGGATTGATCACTGAATTGGCGTGATAAATGTAATAAAGTCTTCAATCCCTTACAAGTTTATTGACAGCACAAAAGGTGTACAGTTGTATACATGTAGATTACTGCAAAAAGGTCAATGAAGGCAAACAGTAATGAATTGAGACTCAAAGCCCTGAGTAGTACGACTGGAACTATTTAATGAAATGGGTGCCACTTTTCCCCTGACAAGGAACGACACTGTCTAAGGGCTCGCAAGGAAATGGAACAGAAATTGACATCAACGTGGAGCACTGTGTTTCAGTTTCGACTATTTTTGATTAAACAGTGATAAGTAGTCTTTGTGTTTTTAGTCGTTGAAGGGCGAGTGTGGGTTCAATTGGTCTCACGCGTTAATACTGACGCGCGTTTCTCAAAAAACAAAACTGGAAGAGACTCCAACAAATTCAATGTACTGCGATTGCAATACCACATACTAGTTCTCATCACTCACAATCATGCAGTAGGTGACGTTACTTTCAGGAATGCAGAGCGCATTAAAATGACTGTTTTTTTAGACAGCTCTGCATGCATGTTGCCTGCACAGCGGAGTTCTACCATTACAGCACCACAGATTTGCACAAATGAGACCCAGCGAGAGACTTACACGTCAATAGGCGGTGGTTCACTGACCTGCCATTTCACAAAGTACCATGAAACGCGACTTTGGTGGAAACTGTTCATTTATGATGCCCGCTAGTTTCCCAAACTCGCAATATAATGGAACACAAGCGATAAAACAGTTGCTCAGTATTTTTTCAGCGGGAAGGCGCATTTAGGGTTTTTGACCGAACTGTCACTGGGTATTCCTCTCAACGTGATTTGAATTCCAAAGATGTTGCATCTGCTTGTGAGTGCCGAGCAGTAACATACGTGGAACATCTTATATTCAGTCCCTGCACACAGTCTGCAAAGGATTGAGGTATGAGGAAAGCCCCAGGTGAAATTGCAGAGCAGCAAAGCTGGTCAATAGTCCAACCATTTTCAAGTTCTCCGTAGTTTAGACTTTAGAGCTGCGTGCTAAAGTTTCGAAAGATAAATTCGAACATTGTGGCCCAAAAGTCACTTTTCCCCCCACACGTGACAACAACGAGAGTCAATTTTTACATAGTTTTAAGAATTGATTTACCTCTTGAACTTGGAAACACCCTTTCGAAGAGAAATCCTTTTACTATGAAAACTAAAGGCCTCTCGATGTGTGTCCATGAAAGATCTTCAAAAACCAGTTTCCAGATGAAGTTTCTGGAACTTCCGTAAGCAAAAGCGGTTTCGACACCTTTCTTCAGCTCCAAATGTTTCAACGCATCAATCGTGGATTGTAAAACAAAATAAGAGCATTCTGATAAGTACAGATAACCCCCCCCCCGCCACCCAGAGGCGAAACGATGGTTCTTGAGTACATTTGTTTCTCACAGAGGGGCATTTCGAGTGATTGCAGGTGCCCTTACCAGCCATCAGCAGAAATTATTGATCGAACGTAACCTTGAAACATAAAACACAAAATCTTTTACACGTTTTTGCGGCAATTAACTAACACACAGAACTCCACACTGACGGTAAAACAAGTAGGTCTATTATTGACGTACAATATACTATCAGCCGATAAGGGTGGATATCACAGGAGGCAGGTAAAATGTACAACTGTGACACCAACAATACTTGCAACATTTACGAAAGGCTAAAAACAATTTGTGGATATCGTATACACACAAGTTCAAACAACTTTCTGCCTCTTCATCGAAAACGAGAAATCGATAAAATAACTTAATTTGACACACAGAGTTGAAGTACGAGGAAGCAGAATTTCATTTTTCATTTGTGTTCGAATCAACAAACGACGGAGCCTGTGAGAATTTTCCAAGTAGCGCGAAACTTCATGTAACGCAAAAAAAAGGTTACAGAGGAGTATTCTTGAAGAGTTTAAAAGTACGTGAATATGGTAAACTCATTGACGTAGAGCAGACAATTTAGAGGACGACGGGCAGATTGTAGTTTCCAATTTTAGGTTCACTACGGTGATTCACGATCAACAAGTCATGAGGATGGGAGTGTTGTACTTCGCGAAGGAAGTTGGGAACAGCTGGAGACACACAGTTCTATTCAAACATTTGTGCTGATCTATAATAGGTACTGAGTCTTGGTTTGTCGGAATGAATAGAACAACTGGTCAATCACGAAGGGTAGGGGTCCACTAAAACCATCAAAAAGCGTGAGCAAAGTGCAGCAAAGCGAATTTGGATATATGAAAGTGAAACCTAATTAAATGTTAGCGATCATTCCGAGTGAAGTTTGGTCAAAGTTGCGCGATGTTCATTAGCCAATAGAACCCCTTTGGCAACGTCACACTGCAAAACTTGAAACAAATCGAATAACCACGTCCCTCGTTTAGTTCTGTGGACTAACTGCGAGGCAGCGGTGGTTAATGACAGCCTGCTGCCAGGGGGTTTCTTTTCTAAAACTGTCCGAGGTTCGATATCACACTCCTCACCGAATTGCCCACCTGAATGGGCCTCTGAATTGAGAGAGAAAATTTATTGGCTACTTTAGAGGTTAAACCGATATTTACTGTGTTATCACACTGGGCTCAGGGCACTGACAGTAGCAGCTTCCAGTAGGTTCTCAGTGGAGTGGGAACTACTTCAGGGGACAGAGGACAAAGCGAAGACAAGCAGCAGTGACTGTCACTGAGATTGGCAGCAAACTGACTGCTCATTCTGCGCCAACGTGTACGTAAACATTACCACAAACTAAGGGAATACAGATTTGTTTGAGAGGATTTGAGCGTTATTTAGTGTGGAGGAGTGCAACAAGTCGCATAAGTTGGAGGAGAAGTGTCATTTCTCTCTCTCCCACCCCTCCCCTCAAACCTGAGACAACCCTCACTGTGGCCTCAGATGGTGATATAGTGAGCCTTTCACGTACAGCATCGTGTCCTCACAGTTGGTTCCCCACCATTCTCACTTGAAACCCAAGACAACCTTGAGGTCCACCACTGTTATCTCATCTGGCCAAAGCAAAGGCACCACAAGCACTCTGAGGCGCCACTCGCATGGATGTACTTCCCGTGAATAAGACACATACCATTTGTGTACTTCTCTCTCAAGATTGAGGAGCCCTCTTGATCGCTTTTGAAGAGTCTAATAAATAACCTCGACTGACTAGCCAGACACATCCCCCCAATAGGTACCCCAGCGCTTCTCCTCCCACTTGCCAACCTCCTGCAAGTGTCTCTTGGTGGCCCGAAGGGTTCAGGTCCCCCCTGGATCAATACAAATCCGTCTCTCGCTAGTTTGTCTTCCTCCACATTCCCTTCTATTCCTCTTTGACCCGGGACCCAAACCAAAGTGGAAGTGTTCTCTATTGCCTGGGTCTTCAGCCCAGTCAGATATTCCCAAACCAGCCTTGACGAAGTAGTTTAAGAAGCCAGGGCCTTGAGTGCAGCCTGACTGCCTGACATAATACAGGTCTTTTTCCGTTTTCGCTACCTGCACAGGTGTATGACAATGTTGTCCCAAACTCAGGGAATACAGTCGTTTTGATAGGATTTGAGTGTTATTTAGTGAGGAGGAGTGCAGCCACGTTGCATTAGATGTCACGGTCAAGCGTCACACATCAGTTCGTATACCAACTCATTGACAACTACACTCAATCCTCAAGCGAAGTTCAATTCTGAGGTTTGACAGAATCAATTTGTCCTGAGTTACGATAAAACTTGCTCCTCCACTAAACCCCAAGGGATCGCCTAACATCATAACGAATCTGGCACACAGACTTTGAGTCAAAACTTGTACCTTGTTTCGAAATATTTCAACAGAATTAATTTTGTTCTGTTTCCACTACCCAAATATGATTTTATTATATTCAAGTTCTTTGTTTTCAGTCTGCAGCCCCCTTTTGTCACTTTGGCCACACAGTCGGCCTATTGTGACAGTGTCTCTTACCTAATGAAATACTTCGTAAATGACTCCCCCTTTTAGAAAGCAGAGTGTGATATTCACCACAGATTCTGCTAAAGTTTTGGGTTCAATGAACCATTGAGTAAGGTGGTTAAAATGCCTCGTTGCATAAGATGTGTGATCTGTCATTTCGTTCCCCTCGCTTCAGAAGCGTAATGAGGGAGAGAGTGTGTATGTGTACAGGGAGTCAGCCGAAGCAGTAGGAAGTGGCTAGATGAAGTTCATTTTCCATCTCTGCTGCGAACGAAGCTGATGGGTAGCCCGATCCAATCCCAAGCTGTATCACTCGCACCCATCGCCTCACCTTGACTTTGGAGGAGAGAAGACAGAGAGACCTACTGGTCTTATCCTCGCCTGGCATGGACAGCCCCAACTTATCTACTGCACCCCCCCCCCCCAGCAACATTCGACTGCCTCTGAATTGTCTATCTTATTTAGGTGACACGTAAGAGGGCTGGAAGGCAGTGCCCAGGAAGAACATTAGAAAGGGGCTGTTTCAAACTAATTTCCGTCTTGCGAGTGCTTCCAGGGCGGCAAATATGACGTGGTTTCCCCGCTCCTACCCTTCCTCTCATCACCACTTATGATCCTCTCCCTAGCGCAATTTTCCAGCAGCTCTGTCGAAGCGAGCGAAAGTGTGTTTTTCCCCAGCTAGTGCATTTTTGTGTCAAAAGGACGCCTTCTCATTTCAATGGTAGACCCAGTTGACGGGAAACTGAAGCTACGCCTTCCTGGGAGTTTTTTATTTTACATCATATTATACTTTTTATGTGTTTCGTTGAGCTCCTTGCACAGCAGATTTTGGCTTTAGCCTCCCCCCCCCCGCCGCCAAAATACAGTCCACTGCTGGACGCTGCATAATTATGTTTTCCCTTCATATTCACCAAGGGCTCTAAGTACTCGTCTGGCCAGAGTGAGTTTAAAGAAATTACAACTTGGCGGTTTGATTTGAAAATATTACCCCTCCCTTCCTCTACTCTATAGGAATAATTTCGCATTAACAACAATGTACCAATTTATGAAGGATTGAATAAATTGTAGTTAATGCTTTTTTGTATATACAAAATGCAAAGCAAAAAAAAAATTATTAAAATAAAGTTTGCGAAAATGACATCACAAAAACAAATCAAGGACGAAAATGTTACAATTCTTGTACTCAATATTTGAGCGTTCGTGGGATATAAAGTAATAATTATAACTCCGAGGACTTTCTACAGAAACGACATTGTAACAATAGGCCAAATAAATATTTTAAGAAAACAAAAAAAAACATTACAAATATTACTACCAGAAAATTGTCACAGGCTGGATAAATTATTCACGAAATCACACGGTTGAGGGTTGAGAAAATCGCTGTGCCCTTGACGTGAAGATCTCTGTACGGCTTTACTGCTCAAGTTAGTCTGAGTTAGCGTTTTCTGGTGCCAACGATGAAGTCGTTCGATATGCTTTGCATTGAGAGCATTTGATTCAGCGCCATATTATTCAAAACATCGTCTTAGAACTGATTAGGTTTCCAATTCACATCGACGATTCGTTTGTAGTTGTGCGAAATGACAAGATGAGGGCTGGCAGCTCAGCGCCTCCTTCCAACCTGACTGCTCAACTGATGACCCTGCTCACTCTCCCAGCATTACTGTGAAAAGTTCCTCCTTACCCAGTTCCACTCTCCTTTACACAAGTTGTAATTCGGACTTTGCAAGCGACGCCAACGTTCCTGTAGAATTCCTGCTAAATATTGTCAAGGTCGAAGGTTTTATTTATTACGCTGTTGCTTACGTACAATGTAAATCAAGAAATGTGTAGTTTGCACTCAGTGAAGTACTGAACTCGTCCGGAAGGTATTAAACGAAATGAAAGAATACAGCGCCCTGCCCTAGATGTTGAAAGAGATCAAGCGGGTTTAATTTTTCATTTCGTAAGTGAAACAATCTTAAGAAGTACTTCCAAAATAATATTGGCCCTGACCTCTACACTATGGAACTCCTCGTCAACTTGTAAACCATACTTCCCTCTTACTGCCTCGTTACTCACTCAGCTCCATGTCTTCCCTACACAAATATTGTTCACAGGATGTGTTTGTCATGCCCCACGTGCAAGTTAGTGTTGGCGCAATGAATAATATTCAAGAGACTACAAACAACTTTTGCTACAGATAAGAACACTCTCAAACCAACTTGATCCAAAGGGCAAGTACAGATATCTATTCAGTGGCACTTCGACGTTCTTTATTCTTACCTGTTAAATATACAGGAATTGAAAAAGTAATAAAATAGTATAATACTTTTTTTTTCGGTGGATCGAAACATTTAAAATTAAATCGATATTCAATTAGGAGGAAAGAGAACCTTCTTCTAGTCACCCAACTACGATATAAAGTGAATAATATATTGCTTAAGAAACAATAGCGATAAAACGTTTTCACGAATAAGAATAACGGGGTATCAGATTAATTTATCACAGAGTGGTGCACATTCATCTAACATCTTCATTAGGAAAACTATACAAAATACCTGTAATGCTCATCAGCAGTTGAACGGGTTACAGAGATGGAGGTGTTGAAGGAAATATCGTAGCATTTGGTCAACACTGATTAACCGATCAACTGATAAGATCTATTAAAGAGATTAAAAAATATAAATAGATATGGAAGTTTCATTATACACAATATACGCACAAAATACAATATCACAGTGCAAAACCTGTGGAAGAAACAATTTTATTGCAGCTTTATCAAATTAGTTCTTATAGAGCTACAATTTCACACCGTTTTGTTCGACTTTTACAAAATGGAAAAAAAACAAAAAAACTTCCTCATCGAAGATTGCTTTAGTAATTTATCTGTATAAAGTGTACGAGCGAGCAATTTCGAAAGCAATTTTATAAATATTAATATTTTTGACATTAAAAATTTAGAAGTGTACAGCTAATGATTATACAATGCTGAAGGCAATTCTGGTGGCTTAGTGCTACCTAACGATAAGAGACGCCTGAAAACTGAAGTTTATTCGGAACGTAAGTGTCAAACATGATCGATCTACACAATACCATTGTGCAATGTGCATTCAATAGGAATCTCTTGCAATGAGAAGTTTTTGGTGTTGGGACATTCGGTTGGAGTCATTTGCTGGGCGAGTGGGCTGATCTTAAAAAGGAAGAATGAAAGGCAATTTAAGGATGGGGTTATTATCCCATGTTTTCAAGAGAATTGTCATATAGCTGTTATTTGAAACATGGCGGCGCTGAGGGTATCATTGAGTACGGTACTGTACAAAAGAAATGTTCCGCCTGGCAACTCTTTGTCCAAGTTCAGGCGACTCTGAGCAATCTAGCGCTAAGCTTTCTTTTTATTACAAATAAACAACGACTCACCGAGCTCTGGAATCGACCTTTGGAGTCAACAGGTCCAACATTGTTGGCAATATCATCTCAGCCGAACCCGACTGCCCCTCGAGTGGCTCAGCTTCTACCTTTAATATCAAACCATAAAAGGGACCTGGATCGTCAGGGCTCTAAGCAGGTCCCTGGTGAACTGATAGCGCTGAAACAGACTCTTATTTGCTACCGCTACGCCCTCAAATTTTCTCATTACCCATGAATCTGAGTTCCTGCCACGAATTAGTAGGCGGATGGTGATTGAGTGAGTGGGTTTTGCGAACTATTCACCAAACGGTCAGACGATTTTTTTTTCCATTTCATTAATTCATCAGAGTTGGAAGATTTTATTGGACTTTGTGTCAAAGTTAACTTTATTTTCATCTTATGGTTTGGCTCCATTCTTCAAATGTTTAAGCTCATTTGTTTTCATTCATAGAACATTTCTAATACTGGGTTAATCGACGCACTCATTATCCAACCACTCTGATTCAGTCTAACATTTTTCATACTTTATTGGAGCTCGAGAGCAGCCAGAGAAACCTCAGATTTACGCACTGCATTTTTGCAGCACGTGGAATCTTCAATAGGAAAGACCGACCATAAGTTGAAAATGTGGAGGCTGGTGGAAAGCGTTTCCATAGCTTCACAGTGCCAACGAATCAGAGGAATCCTGTACATTGTGGAGTTGCCATGCAGCTGAAGCAGTGGTTTCACAAAGGCCCTTGGAGGTAGACACTAATTTGGATCATTGGCAGTAGATAATATTACACCCCCTCATGGCGTTTAAGCCAAACACTTAGGAGTGCCCTATCATCTAAAGGGATGTTGGAAGTCTTGAACCAGTTGTGGTGAGCATTCCTATGCTGCTCCTGCCCAGGGAGAGAGTGCACGCAGTCAGAACCTGAAGAGGTGTAGTGATGGTCTGTGGATAAGCAGAAGGTAGAAATAGTCACAGAGCTGGGCGGAACAAACATTTCCAGATCTTTCTTTAGGCGACCTGGTTGCTTCAACGTCTGCTTGTTTCTTTCCACAATAAGAGGGGTTTCGTCACTTTACAGTGTTAAACGTGTTTTTAGCAGTCAGGGCGTACTTTGGACGTCTTCATGATGAATGACCTACTCGTTCCTGCAAGCACCCCACTCCTGTGGCTTAAAATCCATTGCAAATTACTAAAGAAGAGCTATAATCCAGCTCGAGGGTACATTGGAGAGCCCTAAGTACTGAAGGCTGCACTTAATACCTGATCTAAGACTCGCAGCCCTTTTGTGAAGGACAGGACCAGATTGAGCAGAAAAGCCCAGAGTGGAGATAGGTACCCCCAAAAGAACTGGCGTCTGACTGCAGTATCTTACAAAAAGATAGTCATCTCAGAGGCAGTCTCCTGCAGCATCGCTCAAGAAATTATCAAAAGAAGCCAGTGCGTAGAGTTGAAATCTTACATAGAGAGAGTATGCTGTCAGCTTAGAGTTAGGAGGGGGACTGGCGTCATAGTCATTCCAAGATACACATTTCCCTCTCCATTTCAGGCACAAAGCCGGCAAAAACTCCAACCGTTGAACGCTTTCACCAAAACCTCTCGAAAACTCGCGCTACTTTCAAGTCACCACACACACGATAGAGGGAAGCACCAAGTTATCGACGCTCCTTAACTAGAAGAACATTTCAAAAACCCGAAGATGCCAATTGGATTGCTAAACTAACGAGGAAGATAAAACTAAGTACGAAACACCTCAAATGGTAGCTAAATACCGAAGAAACAACGTTGTAATATATTACAACAGACAAATATCATATCACTTATTGCTTGTCTTAACCTTCTAAAGGGAACGTTCAATAATTAACACGCAACGCTCATCTGAAAAGTTAAACATCAATTCCACAAATATTAGAGGGGAACGTAGTCGTTCACACCAAACGTTTGAAACGTGACATTTGTCACGCATTTAACGGCTAATTCCTTCGCAATTGCAGCAAAGACAAACATCAAAAAAGAAGTATTTTGCGTTGTGGTTATACACTTCTTACAATTCAATAAACACCAAACAAATGTTGAGTACGTACTACGCTAGACGATATAAGTGCTCAACAACTGGAAGATATGTTGTGCATTAGGTGGAGTAAATGAACGTGCCAGAGGGGTAACAATGCTCGCTAATCCTTTCTATATTGAAAACATAAACAAAATTGTAGTTCTAAAAATAATACAAAAATATTAAGTGGTGGTTCAATGAAATAATTAAATGTTAACCAAGGATAAAAAATGAAAGTTCCCTCGTGAAAAGGGTTTTATCACGTTTAGGCCCTACGATTATATAACTGCACCATCAGTGGTCACCTCATTCACGACTTCGAGGAATGGAGTGAATGTACCTGCACAAATTGAGGATTTGAACGGAAATACCGCCAGAATAAAATGTACACGAGATAGTTGAATATTGGGCCATGGAGCAGGAGTTTGGTTTCCACAGAGCATAGTGTGCAATGGCCTTGGGCAGCAGAATTCCAGTTTGACGGTTGCTACTTGTCCAATAAGTTGTGCATTTGTACACTCTTTAAACTGCCCAGGTGCGATGATCGAGTTGAGGTTGTCTCTGAGCCATGTTTGGCGTCTTTGGATTTTGAAACTTTCAAATGAATTCCCACAACTAGTCTTCTTGATGCAAACGCGCTTTTATCGTAGCCGTGATACACTTTTGGGCGTACATTGAAGCAAGAGGCCTCTCTTTGTGATCCATTTGGGTATAGTTTTGTCCTGACCACGTGCTGCTTACATTATGACTCAAATTTAGAATTACACAGATCGACGCACACATCTCTTCACACATTGTAGCGTTAAACACAGCTTTGAAATGCAACAAAGAGGCGCGTCCTAAACAGGCCGAAGAACTCGCCACTACTTCCTTTGAAGCACTTTTTGCACGAGCTAAGGCGAAATATTAGAGCACCAAAACAAACCACCATCAGCAACAAAATTAGAGGCCGAAGCGAAAACATTACATAAAATATTTGAAAAACTTTTCCTTTTTTTAAAATGCTCGGTTCTGATGGAAACCGAGATCAACCCCCACTGCAGCCTCATTTCCCTCCTACCAGGTCCCATGGAACTGGTAGTTCCTGACATCACTTTGGGTGTGATGGCACGAAGCTCAAGACAGCTTCAAAGTCCATTCCAGCAATCTCATCTAGCTGCAGAAGAGGCGTCTCACACACTCTGAGGAGCGCCACAGCTTGGTTTTATTTGCAAAACTTACGAATTTTCCAAAGTCAAAATGGGAAACCCCAGAGTTGGAGTGGCAGCAAGTAATTATATTCACTACCACCGTGTCTGTCAAAACCTCTTAAATTCACTTTTTTGTCCTCAAAGTAAACGGTTTGCGCGTTTTGTATTGAATTCTGCAGACACCATTCGAATTACAGGTACTCCCTGTTGCGAGATAACCTTTAGGTTACAATCAGGGTCATTTGAAACTCCGCGCATGTTCATTTAGTCCACCTTCTGCCAACCATTTCCTCCGACAGTCGAACAGAACCAACATTATTGAGGCGTAGAGCAAAAAGGAAAAGCAGCAGAACGCGTTCATTTTTTGAGATGTTTGCTTCACGAAATATTCAAAATAACAGTAAAAAAAATGAACTATAAAATGAGTTTTTCCAAAAACTTTCGTAGGAAGTAATTTACAAAAATTGTCGACATTAAAGAAAGTTCTTATAAAATATTTCTGTTCCGTCTTTAACTCATTACATCCTTACAGTTACCTAATCTAAAAATACTGTCTTTTTTTAAGCATAACTACCAGTACATAGAGAAGAAAATAATAGAATACTTAAAGATTTCTGGAGGTGTAATGTGCAATCTGCTCCAAGTATACTTACTTACTATTTTTTTAATTTCTATTCAAATGCGCGCAAACCATTGTTTTGGACCCGTTTCTTTGTGTCGAAGTATTCTGCGATTGCTTCTTGAGTTTCATCTTAATTGAAGCTAATTTACGAACTACACTGCGATGGGGTTTTTGCGAATTGGCACAGATTACGTTGGCAGCCAATTAATGTAATTAATGTCAAAAAAGTTGAAGTGTGAATCACCGATAGAATTGTGCACCAATATCCGTTTAGTGATGAATTCAAGTTCATCTAAAATAGTTCGTTTAACTCCATGTGTCAAAGTCGCTCAAGGGCCAAATCGGGCGATGGAGAGTAATCCACAATTGATTTTAGAAATGTCGATAATTCACTCAAAATGGAAATCGATTGTAGGTTTAAGCGATTTGGAGATACCGTGAGCTCCACCTTTTCGTACATTTCATTCAACTTGTGTGTGTTTGTATTCGTTTCATACGCCACCACTGCAGGGTGGAAGGCGACAAGCCGTCGTGTAGTTCAAGCAAAGCTTCAGGAACAGCAGAGACAGGTTCCCCAGAGGGGCCACAAACATTTGTCTTACTGCTGCAATGCAAGTCCTATTGAATATCTCCCCGTGATGGGGAGGGCAGATCTGGGCATTGCAGAGCCCAATTTCAGCCTTGCCAAGCTGCTGGGTGGGGACGCCACGATATATCAAACACATATTCTAGTCATAAATATCTACGCACGAGAGATCTTGACAAGACAGTTCCGTCATGGAGCTGGATGCAGTCTAATTGTCACTTCAGTAACATCCTTCAACACGCATCACTTTATAGTGTCCCTGGAGCTGTTTGCATTTGAATTGTTACACCAATGGAGCAACCAACAAGTTCGTCCTTCCACTCACTGGGAATACATTTATACACGATAATAGGAAACCAATCGTTCTTAGCATTACTTCCCATGTTTGTCATTCCTGCTGCCAAGTTACCCGTAACAAACTATACCGCTTTCCCAATAATAGGATTCTTGATTAAAACTGGCTTATTAAATCCTCGTCCTGTCACAGAGGTTGCTCATGTTCATGTTCAGGCTCAACTTACACTCACTTTCCTCCATTGAAATTTCATGGGATTTCATCATCGCAGTAATACGAGGGAATGCAGGCCAGGAGAGTTTCCACACTAAGCCTCTAAAAGGGTAATTACGTGTGCTGAGACAGTGCATTCAGACGAGTAAATCCCACAACACGATCAGCCGAGGCAATACTCAAGCTAGAGACGGGTGAGTGATTTGGAGAGAGTTGGTGATAGAACCGTGTTCTATTTCTCGGCTCTGGTTGCTAGATAACATGAAGTGATTAGCAGTTTCTCTTTGGCTGTGATGTTTGGTGTCTTGGTTTTGAATTGTAGGAGCTATTACATCAAGTAACCCCTCGAACTGCTACAACTACGTTATCGTAAAGGATTCGAATTTTTTGACGGCTCTTCTACTTTCCTCAACAGTGTTGAACTTCTCCCATGTGTCTTTTCAATATCCAGGCTCATGTCCATACTCGTCATGGCCTGAGATGAGGCACGTTGCGGACGCATCACCTCAAAAACCATCGACAAACGACTGACTCACTCCAGCTCAAGCAGACGTGTTATCACCCACTCGCCCACAGAGTAGCATGGCTCGTGTAAATAGCATGTAATTGAGAAGATATTGGAAAATGAGCAGAAATCTAAAGAATGGTTGCCACAAGGGCGCCCATTTCTTATCTCCCTCTGTCTATGTGACCAAGCTACTCGTAGAACTGGCTTTCAACCCACCAGGATTACTATAGTTGCTACGAATACAGGAAACTGAAAGAATCAGAACCGATAAAGACAACTTCGCATTCTTAGTTCTCCTGTTTCTCCACAGCTGGTTTACCATTTGGCCCTCCAACAGACATTAACCATTGTGAAACTACACTAATACATGCACACTTCTATTTCTGCGATGGCGACCCCCTCACCTGCCAATCACCACAAAACATATCATTTTCGGATAGTTGAACCCCCTTTCAAAACTTAAACATTAGCTTTCAAAAATATGAGGCTCAAGAGGAAATCCTTCAGTCCCCAGTAGCTATTTACAATGATTATGAACACAGCGCTTGAATATACTGAGATCAACCAAACCGCCCAAAAAGTGATACCTTAAGAGAATAGCACTAAGTGCTTTAACTAATATATAACCTATTGAAAGTAAGCGATGTTTTATATTTGTCTCCAAAGCTTAATAATTAACAGTAATACCCCCTTTTTTTCGTCGTAGCTTATGAGTAGTAAGATGATGGAAAGTAACAAGTGACGTTTTGTTTTAAAAAACTTTTTGTCGAAAACTTGAAGGCAATTTTTGTCAGACTATTGGTTTTAGGTAACTAATGATCGATAATGACTCGTTCAAGATGGAAAGTGTAGTTAGAATAGAGCGAAGAATGAGGAAGGATAACCTTAAACGCGAAACACTGAATTGTTCTGAATGGAGCAGTGAAGTCCAATATACGATCGAAGGCTTCTTAGACTTGAAGGATATGAGTAAATAAATGAACGAAAGTGAAGGAAGATTTTACCTAAAAAAAATAAAAAGAGAAATTAAAATTAGCAATGTACATGTCAATGCGTTCATATGAGAAGTGTGACTCTGAAACGAGCAAAAACAATTTTTTCCTCATGTATCAGAGAGTTAAATTATTCTTGAGTGGGGAGACCGAAATCACCAGTTGCAGAGGCTGATTTCAAGAGCAGCAAGTGCTGTCTAATTTGAGTTACAGTGCTACACAGATTGTGACCCTTTTGTTATCACCATTAACAACGTGTACAGTTATAATTTGTTATTGACGACGACCTAAACGCCGCAACCAATATAACATTCCAATTTATAACAATAGGTGAGAATATGAGGTGAGTACATAAAATAATGAAGTTGGCCAGGTCGCTTTCGATCCGTCAACGCAGGGGGGGGGGGGGTAGCGGGTTTGGGCCCCCATAGGGCGAAATGCCTTTGAAATGGCAACGGGTTTCGACCTGGAGCTTGGACGGGGGGAGGATGCTTTGATGAGACAAGCAAATTCAGCCGAAAAGCTCTTTTGAAAATTGCGAGTGCGAAAAAAGGTTCTCAAATCACTGAATTTCGAGTTCCTAGGCAGTAACGAATTATATGACAATACTAAAAAAAAACTCCTCTGTCGGGAAATGGCGAGAGTACCACAATAAATAGTCAAGAAGTTCGATAAAAAGCGACTTTAGTGCAGTTATTTAAAAATAAAAATAAATGTAGATGGTATAACAGTAGCATTTAAACGAATAAAAAAATCAGGTTGGTAGTCCAATAAACTACCTCTACGATGTGAGTTTAAATCGCACCATCAAATAATCGGGAGCACCCACAGAATTTCCAGAATTGCGGCAATTAACGTCGTTTTTTTTATTAACCATTTTTGCGGTGCTTCCCCCATAGTTTCAGAATCGTTGATATGAACCTTCTAAAAAAATCACAATGACAGTCTTGTAATTACACTTCTGTAATTATGATAACTATACTTCTTGACATTTTAGGGCCCCTACGCCATTATTGACAAACAAATGGTGGATTTTTCGGGCCAAAACAGGTTTCCAAAAATTTTCAGGGGCCTTCCTTACTGGAGGAGACCGCAAGGACTCATATCTTCATGAATTGTAGTAATACAAACGTACAGACTCTCTTACCGCCATGAATAGTGCTGTAATTTATTATTTGCATGGATATTCGAGGCTGGTTCGATGCCAGATAAGTGTGGTTTTCCGAGGGGACCAAACCAGTCGTGATTTCAAACCTGCGTGCTTAAACTCGGACCACCCCAATGCTAGAGACGAGAGGTTTTGAGCAACGTCAGGTGCACGTGTGATACGCCTTAATATGAATTTGAGCTCGCTACAGTCATTTGTCTGTAGCGTTAGTTTTCAAGAAACAGTTTTTTATTGCGCGTTCTAAAAATGAGTGGTATCAACGGGAAATAAGGAATTGGTTTAAGAAATTTTGAGAAGAAAGAGAGCCGATCGAAGATGAATCACAAAGCTAATGGCCTTCAAGTGAAAACACCGATGAAAATGTCACACATTAACAGCAGTGAAAGACCTTTAACTTACTCCATGCCATAATTGGCTAGATCCTTGGCCGCGTGGAGTATTCTTTTGACATGGCCCACTTTAGTGACTCCAAGGTCTTTTAAATCCCTCCTAGTGAGAGTCATAACTTCTCTCCCTCTGATATCGTGACTTGCAAACACTTCAATGTACTCGGAAAGTTGCAGAGATTCCAACCACGATCCCACCTAGAGAACAAAACGAAACGTTTTAGGCCTTTTGGCGCATCGTTTGAGTATTAAAATGAAAGGCGCTCTTTTGATATTAAATTGTATTAAACAAAGTTCATTGCTGCAGATTGAGTAGCAGTTTCAATGAGAAGTTGCAGTAATTTTACAAACAAATAAAAATGCGTACCGCTTCAAGTCTGTACCAACTCACCCATCGCCTACCTTATTCTAAACAGTTCAATGCTTAACAACTCTTTCACTTGAAGACTGATTGGTGTAACGTGCCAGGCCCCTTGCTGGGCTACTGGAACATTTAAATGCTCTATCGGCCTTCTAATGCAGACGCATGTGGTCTGTTATGCTTGCGGGTGCATGTTTGCAGTGCTCACAGACGAAGGCTCCCATGTCTCCAGTCTGTAGTCAGTTGGAACATGGTAAAGCTGTATGTGGTAGCCCTCATTAGCAAGAGCCCTCCCCTGGCCTCTCTCACTGGTATACAAGCTTTTGCCTGTACATCCTCACAAAGAGGGCAGTTGAAGATTTCGTGAAGAGCGTTCTCTACTGTCACGAGTCGAATATGGTTCGCTTGAAAAACAGGAACGACGAATTAAATGCTCAGTGGGCCGAGAGCAACTGTACAGACAGGAAGGCTCCAGCCCATCAGAAAGCACAGGGCAGAGGACCTGCATGCCCCAGTCTTGGGCCAACCCGGGAGTCAGCTTTGAGGATTACTACTCTCAGACTTGTAAGACAAGTGCATTGGGCCCTCATAGTCTGCGAGGGATGCTCTCTGTGTGTGAGTGTGAGTGCGTACGACTCCCACGTCTTGACTTGGGTACCAAGGAGGACCTGCCAGGCCAAGTGAGATGTCATCTAGAACTCCACATGCTTGCTTTCCCATTTTTTCATCCCCATATTTTGAATCGTTGGAGACATGAACTTGGTCAACCAGCTGAACCTCCCTTTGGGAGAATGATTATATACATTTGGGTTGAGAGGACATCCACTCATGAATAACCTCACTTTGCACATCAATTAGCAAAGATTTATTGCAACCATTCAGGAGAAATGAAGGACATAGAACACGTTGTTGTCTGTCAACAGGTCTCCATGTCAACAATGTATACCCTCACAGTATCGAATTGCAGGATTACGAATCAGCTGCGGAGAGGTGGAGATTAGAAGCAGACCAGGCAAATGTTCAAATAGAAGGTAAAAGGAAGTGGATCTGTTGTAAAGTTCTAAACTGGGGAAAAATGAGTGAGAGGGGGGGGGGTTCTGCATACAGCCCCAGTTGAGCTGTCTATCAGGTGACAAAAATGTATCTACTTGTATTTCACTCTCCACCGATCCTCCAAAATGTTTGGTTCGTTCTTATCACAAAGCAAGGAAAACAAAGTGGTCAGTTGGGCGGTTGTTTGCTAATTAACTAATATTCGTGCGTGGAACAGTTCACTGCATTCGACAGATCAGTTATTATTTGATAACAGAAGAGTTTCCACAGCCAAGTGGGAAGAAGATACAGAACATACTGCAATTAGTTTGAAGAAGGCACTAAGAATCCAAGTGTAAGTAAAAGAAAATGTGTGAATCGACTGAATGCTCCGTTTTGCCTTAAACCTAGTTACCCAATACAATCCCAGTGGCATGGTGTATACGCATTGTATGTATTAAATTACATTTTAATTATTTGATAAAAATGACACGATCTCTGACTTGAAAAAAAACGAAAACAAACACATAAATAGTCATTTTACTAAATCAACTGCCACTGCAGGCCCTGCATTCACATTAAACATAATTACCACATCACATCATCCCTAAAATTCTTCAGGGCAGGTAACAATATGACAAACAAATATATATATATATATATATACACTAACGAAACTGCAAGTGGCAGATGTCAATATATTAGAAAAACGTGGTTCGCACAAAGGTCTGTCATGAGGTAGTACTAGTACACGCACGAGGGTTTGAACATTATGTTACATGATTATCATTTATCAAAAAAATCAATCAACAAACATCAGGTACATGGAAGCAGAGGCCGGGATGAAGTAGACAACACAGGCAAAGGGTCTCGTCCAGGAACTAAACGATAAACGAGGAGGTCACATTCAAGTTTATTTCAGACATACTCAAGTGCAGGTTCGACAGTTTGACACAAGTTCGAAGATTATGTTATTAGGAGCTCCAAACGTGCCAAGTTTGGACAGCCGTACTAATGTTGGGTACAATTCAAGTTACTTTATAACTTCTCACTGAATCGAAACGTGTTACATAATTCGTAAAAGATCTATCTGCAGTTACAACTTACTCGTTTTGGATACTTAACTTCAGCTCTTTAATAACACTTTTTTAGTGAGCAATTGATAGATCAAAAGCTGAATACTGTTTTTAACTCGTCAACTGCAGCGTGTGGAAATATGGGTGAAGACGGGAAGGAAACGTGCGTCTAAAAAGCTGAAAGTTGTTAGCGCAGTTCACTTACTGGGCCCAACCAACAGCTGGCGAGGAGCAATCCCTTCTAGTGAACCCGAATGGTTCGAAACTTGGCTCGTATATCAATCAAATCATTCTCATACAATTTACAGATACAGTTTCCAAGTTTCTTAGCCTGGGAATTACAGCTTGAAGGTTGTGGTGCAGGAATTGGCTCGTAATTAGGGAAACCTGGAAGAGGTGAAAAGGGAGAACAGGAGTCGGCTTTTGGGAAGTTTCTGAGGGCGTTGCATAATGAGCACCGTTCCATCAAGTGATTTCCAGATGTTCAAAAGAGAAAAGAGGAGCACGAACCATTGTGTACAAAGAGCACTGAGAGAGCCAATTTCCGTCCTAAATTAAAACTGAGTTCCAGCTGAGTGACTGAAAAAACCCGTCAAAAGAAGCGAGGGCATTTATAAACCACCCTGAACTCTTAACCAAACAGACCCAATTTTCGTGTCAACTAGCATTTCGTGCTCTTATTGTTCACACAGTCATATCGCATCGCCAGTTTGTTCAGAACATGCAAATGAAGAAAACATTGAAAGAAATAGAGGTAACCACAGGAAAAACATGCAACTGCTGAATCTAATGGGACTTGTAACGTAACGGAATTAAGATCCATATTCGACATTCCAGGTGTAGTGCTGCACGACAGGTCACTCCCTGATCATCCTAAAATTAGGTTTTACAAGAACGCATCGTGGCTAATAAGTTCCGAACAATACAGGTACTGTACAATGTACTGCCGCAGTGTGTTTAGCGATTTCAGTTCAAAAAAGATCTCGCGTTGTATTTGATGTTCTATTCTACATGAGTTTTAGCTGAAAAAATACGGTAATAGGTCAGGTTATAAGCAAAATATAAGGATGTACTGTGTAAGACTTTCTGTATTTTTCCTTGCGTTCCATTTGGAGGCGCTTTTGATTTATTAGATTAATAGAAGGTTAATTTAAATAAAAATTTCCGTGTTCAAGTGTTAACTGCATCTCCTCCCACAGGCATAAAGCGAGAGTGCATTGTATTATTATGTGTCTTACTCTATTCATTTTTTAAAATAAGTGCGATAAGTTGGTGCTGTCCCCTTCCCCTCCATATTCTAGTGGCAACCAAGCGAACCTCCCTGCAGCCTATTGTGAGGCTTCCATGCGCAGGCTTCATCATATCCTCTGTGTTCCATTTCCAGGTCCCCTGGAGCTGGCATTCCCTGACGTTACGTCCTCATTACGTCCCCACTATTCTTGCACAAAACCCTAGAGGTCCATCCCTACAACCCTATTTGGTTGCAGCACAGGCAGTCCAATCACTCTGAGGCTCGTTGCAGGCAGCCCCGTACGTGCTCTGCTGACTCCAGCCCTGCCTCACAGAATCCACTGCTCTGTACCTCTGACTCACCTATCTTGGGCAGATGGTACCATAGTGAGTGCCCCATGAACAGGCCACATACCTTTCTCTCTCCAAACTCAGGAGAGTCTAACAAACAACTTTGACTGTCTTTGGCGAGAAACACCACGCCAATAGGCAGCCCTGTACTTTTCCTCCCTACGAAGGGCTCAGGTCCCACTGCGATCAGCGCAGACTTATCTCTCGTCAGTTTGTCGGCCTTCTATTACGCTATAAAAAGGCATCCAACACGATGTGTTCATCTTTGCCAAGGTTTTCTGATCAGTCAGGCATTCCCAAACCAGCCAACGCATGACTGTATGACATATTATAAATCTTTTTCGTTTCTGCCCCCTGTGCTGGAAGGGCTGCACACACACCATCACTGCAAAGAACTCTGTCTGGGAAACTGTTGCCAGTGTACCCAATGGCATTGTTGCCTGGATCCCTGCCCCTGCTGGGCCACCTCTCACTGATCCATCTGTATAACATACCATTGCCCCAGTCTCAAGCGTGGAACCACTTCCTTCCCATCTGGATCTTTCACGAATAAGTAGCCTGAAAGGCAGTTCAAAGCTGCGTTTCATTCATACTGAGCCCCTTACACGTGGAGCAGGCGCCCACACACACCCTGGCCAGTATCAGACAGTGTGGCAGCCTGACAAAGCCCATTCCCAACAAACGTGCTGTCTGTATGTAGGCAGCCCTCTCACTATGTATGTGAAGAGGTGCAAGGCCCTGAAGTACTTCCAGTATCGCTGTGGGGGTCATCTGCAAACAACCTGTCACAGCTATGCAAGCCATGTGCTGCAGTCTAATCATATGCAGGTGCACAGTCTTCTTCTATCATAGATGACCACAGGCCCAAAGATCGTCCTGTACACCCACACAATCATCCACAGCCACAACCCCCATTTTTCCAACCATCGTACTGAACAAAGATATATTTAAATGACTTGGAAAGGCCTAAAATTTTTACTGAACGCTCCAGAAGAAATTACCAATTGAAAGTCAATAAAATAAAGTTATTAACCACTTCAAAAATTTCCTTTCTACTTCGTAAAGCTTAACAATTGAGATTAAAAATATCTGGTGCGTAGCAACACACAACTTTCCGCCACCCCTTTAAGTTCGAACACCACCTACATAGGCGGGCGCTATATCTTCGTTCAACGCATTTTTACAGGAACATGTATGGAGAACAAAATGTAGGGACTAGTTAGCTGAGAGTACTCCGAAAGTTCGATCGAAATCGTTAGAGCCGTTTTTGAGAAAATTGGAATACCGATAAATTAATATTCGACAAATCTCCTTTTCTGAGTTAACTTGGCTTATATCTCCGTTCAACATATATATACAGAAATAATTACGGAGAACGAAATGTTGGTTTGGGTGACTAAAAGACACTCCATTAAGATTTATCACATCTGGTGAAAAAGTTACACTGGAATTTACGGAAATGTTAGAAAAAACGTTATTTTTGACACATTTTGATTTTTATCTCTGTTCAATGGACCGTCACAGGAACATTTATTGAGAAGAATATGTAGGTATCAACTATTTGAAAACATCCTGTGAGTTTGGTGAACATCGCTGGAGCCGTTTTGCCAAAAAGCGTAAAAAACCTATTTTTGCGTCATGGGCCCATATCTCCGTTCACCGTATTTTCATGGAGATATGTATGGAGAAGAAAAGTTGGGTTTTGATTAGTAGAAGATAATGTGAAAGTTTAATCAAAATCGTTAGAGCCGTTTCCGAGAAAAATGCGAAAAACCCTAGTTTTTGGTACATTTTCGTCCTCCACCCCCTTCCCATCGGCCGAAATCGTTCATAACCTTATTTTGGTGTCTACAAAAAATAACGAACAAAACAAAAAAAGAACCAGCTCAATCGGATCAGCCGTTCTCCCCCCAAATCGAACTACAGACACACACACACGCACACACATACACACGGACCACGCGACGAAATTAGGTTTTTTAGACTCAGTAGGGTCTGAAACGTAAAGATCTGAAGAAAACCCAAATTTTTTTTTTGGGCCGATTACTATACTTTCCTTCCCTTCGGGTAGCGGAAATAAAAATCGGTTATGATTAGTTACTATGTCCTAATGACTGTAGAAAACCAGAACAGCATTTAAACAACCTGCCACTGATTTTGAGTATAATTTTAATTGAAAGAAATCAACCACTAAAAACAGTTGTCCACCTTTGGCACGTTCGGGCAGTCCACAGCTAAAACCGAATAGCATTTTGCTGGCAGCAAAAGCAAAATTATCGAAAAAGAACGAAAAACAATGAGTTCACAACATTTTGGCACAAAAAACACTGACCAAAATACAAATTCCTACAAGGTGATCGCGAAGAGTGGAGCTTCGCAATGATAATAAAACACAACCATCAGGGAGGTAAAGTACAGAGATCTTTGGCAATTTCTTACGTTTTACACTGTTCACGATTTTGGTGCGTAAGGTACGTTCCAACGGTCTCAACAAACTTAATAATTTCATAAGGCACCGGACGGCTGAAATGTGTGATAACGAGTGAAATAGCGTAACGTGTTGTTACATGTCAACGTCAAAAGAACAATTGCATTAGAATCATTTATTAATCAAGACTGGGCTCCAGTATAATTTTTGAGGGCGATTGAGCCAAACTAGTATCTGGGCAGTGGCGCATAATGATACTGCGGTTCATTCTGTCGCGACTGGATGGCCTAATGGTTGCAGAAACCAGGATACTTCCTTACCACAGCTTGCCACCCGTGGATTAGTAACGATTAATATCGGATGTCAGAATAAATTAAATAATATCTGCCACATCAGACAACTTGGTACCTTCAGACAAATTGACTGTACGTCTCACATTCTCATCTTTCCAACTCGCAATATTGCAGACAGATTCAAAAAATGTTGTATCTTTTTTTCTCTTTTCGTTTCACTGATTTTTCTTTTAGAGAATTTCCACGGGAAATGAAGCTATTGCAATCGTGTTAGAAATGTTAGGGAACGTTGAACCAAAAAGTACATTTTTGAACGACGTTTGCACCAAAATTCGTTACATGGTTTCTCTAAAGACTCCTGGATTTTAAATATTCTATGGACGTATAAAAAGATTAAATATCTGGTGCGTTGCAACACACAACTTTCCTTAGCTCTACAACAATTCACTTTGTACATGGCTAATTCTATTTAATCAATTCATTTATCACTCAGTTAATTTGAATCTTGGTCAAACAACGCTTTATGGCAGCAGCAAGCGGTAGCGCTTACAGTTCCAGATTTTATTGTGCTGCTCGTACTCATTTCAGGACCATTATTGAGCAATTGGTACACAGAGAATTAATGGGACTGTAAACAAGAATTTTTTGAAGAGGGATAGTAATTACTTTTGCAGAGTTATTGGGTAAAAACTTTTAGAACTGGTAGTAAGCGAAACGGCAGTAGTTGAAATTCTTGAATTTCTGGAGTGACCCCCATGTATCTCATGAGCGTTTTTAAACACTCACCCTTTAGGTATTAGATTGGACTACAATACCAATTTTTTTTAACATTCTACAAAAATTCCAGCGGAGTTTATAAGGAAAAAACTGCGCTAAAAACGCTTTTGGTCGAAAATTTTGATAATTTATTGTGCTGCTCTCGTCATTTTCCCACGAATGGAAATTTCATGGTATAATTGTCTTATTGAGAGCTATCTATATAAAAAACTTAATCAAAATCGTTAGAGCCGTTTTTGACAAAAAAAAATTGGTATTTTGATCATTCTGATAACTATAGTTAAATTTCGGTGGATTTTGCCCATACCCTTATTTTGGCGTCTCATGGTAACCTGTAGGCTAGACATCATTTTACAGCTGATTTGGTACGGTTGTTTTCTCTAAAAACCGCGTTAAAATCGATTTCATCGAAAGTTTTGGTAATTTATTGAGCTGCTCTCGTCATTTTCCCGTATATGGGAATTTTATGGCATAGTTGACATATTAGGAGCTATCAATATAAAAAATTTAATAAAAATCGTTAGAGCCGTTTTTGAGAAAAAAAATATTTGGATTTTGATCACTATGATAACTATAGTTAACTTTCGGTGGATTTTGTTCATACCCTTATTGTGGCGTCCCATGGTAACCTGCGGGCGAGATATGAAGTTTGAGCTGATTTGGTACGGTGGTTCTCTCTAAAAATCGCTCACAAACACACATACACACGGACCATTTTCCCAAATAGTGTTTTTCGGACTCAGGAGGGTCTGAAACGTAAAGATCTGAAGAAAACTCAAATTTTTTTTCCCAGCCGATTACATAACTTTTCTTTCTACTTTGTAGAGCCAAGGAAAGTAAAAAAAAAATCATGACTCTTTAGGGAAAACAATGAAATGGATTTCGATGCAAACATTGTTCGAGAATGTGTTCAAAAACGAACATTACGCTCGATAGATTTTGATAAGAGTGAGCCACTGTAATAAGAAAGCCGGCTTTATCCCACTTAAAATCCTACGTAAAATGAGAGGAGTAACTTTGGAAACTAAGTTTACGACTTGTACCTAAGGAACACGACTATGAAATGTGATTAGAAACATGTAACGGTCACCTGGATTTCGAAAATGTCAAAAATTCACAAAATCATGGGAATAAATGACAAGTGTGGGATTTCGTAAATGCTTTGATGAGAGTTATTTGACGAACCGAAGAGTTATTTGTGTACTGTGAATGTTCTTGAACTGAATTATTGGTGGGTGGTCCATGGACATTGGTTCATCAGGAGGGCGATCCAGGGCTCCGTTTCTCTTCATGTTGTTCATTATTGGTTATTATTAGTTCTCTAGAAGCGACGTGTTCTTATATAGTTTTACATTTAACTGCGGTTTGATCGTCGCGAGGCTGTAAAAGTGATAATTAATTCCAGGAGAGGTCGACCTTGCCCTAATCTCTCCTGGTTACTGAATGGAAACCACCAATATCTCACTCTCACTCCCTCGAACTATCTTTCCCTTTTCATCTTCCTTTTACAGTCACTAAAATTTCAAAGGCTCCTAAAGAATTTGAAAACAAAGTTGGAGCTTCAATTAGGATTAGGATTGGATAGTAGGCTACTAACCCATTTTATCAAATATGGTGTTTGTTTTAAATACGTAAATAAGCTTACGCCTCTAAACTCAAAAGTGATGCGATTTCGAAGTTTTTGACAACTCAAACGTTAATTTAAACTTAATAAATGAAGGTGGCAAGTCGCGTTCTACAGAGCTAGTGCCACACTGTAGTTGCATAATTTGCAGATATTTTAAGGTTGTCAAGGAAAGCGAAGTGAACAGGGTAGTAGATCGGAATGAGGTGGTCAAAAACGAGTAATTCGAATCAGTGAGAAGTAAAA
This sequence comes from Pachypeltis micranthus, assembly GCA_020466155.1. NCBI lineage: Eukaryota > Metazoa > Arthropoda > Insecta > Hemiptera > Miridae > Pachypeltis > Pachypeltis micranthus. The sequence continues at coordinate 52,577,231 of CM035769.1, forward strand.
CGCTCACCTCTTCAACGCCCCAGGAGCTAACGTCTCTTCTCATTCCCTTTGGGAAATCTCCTTTTTCTTTATTGTCCCTCCTGAACTTCAACCAAGACAATTTACCACCTTTCCCCTTCCGTTCCTGTAAAAAAACACGATAGCTTAATTTATAGAAGCAAAAGCAGCAGTAAAAATGAGGAACGGATCATGTAAAGGAAAACCTGGAACAAACTAATCGTTACTAGAGGTCATTTTGAAAATTAGTCGGTTGAAATGGTTTACATGCTTACCCTGAATCTTAGGCGCATTTCATAATTTAAAACAGTCAAAACGACACGATTGTTAACAATTGATAGCAAATGCAGCTTCAATTCATTAAAATAGTAACGTGATAATGGCAATTGCTTTCTGGCACGAAGAGAGTGCCCGTGTGGCCTACATTTCAGTTCAAAATTAAGGACAGCTTGGTAATGGCAATGCCCTTCATGATTATTTGCTGACGACTCACATCACTTTTCTTATGTTTCAGGACGACTCAAAACCACCTTATTCCTACGCCCAGTTATAATCGTTCATGCTGTCGCTTCGGCACCTGACAATCAATTGACCCTTAGCAGTATTTACTCGTACATTACCAAAACTTACCCTTATTATCGAATTGCCGACAAAGGCTAACAGGTAAGAAGTATTTTCGCATCCTTGGCATTTTCATGGTTCTTGAAGTACCACACCTCTACAGTTTCAAAACTTATTTTATTTTTTGTCTTGCAAATTCCAGAATTCAATTCCGCACAACTTATCGTTGAATTGTTACTTCATCAAAATGAATCTGAGAGTAAAATGATAGAACAGGGTTTTCGTCATTGGCATTAGAGTCCCTTTCAGGCTTTCTTCTAAGTAGTTGAGGATTTATTACAATTATTATGTACTCAACTGGCTCCATGATAGTAATCAAAAGTTAAACTTGATTACATTGTGATTTACGGAATTGCTCCTGCGTCAGTGGGTTGATGGGTTCACCTACTTTGGACAATCTGGTGTACCTTCAGGTCTCAGTTTAAAAAATATAAATTTTTTTAATCAATTCAAAATTAGAACATGAAACCGATGTTGCATAAAATTTGCGTTTCTTTGCAAAATCGTTGTTTTAGAGATTGGAAGTGAAAACAAGTGTTGTAAGTGTATTACTCTTGTAACAGAAAACGAACACTTTTCCGCTATGTTTAAACGTATGAGTATTCCAAAACTCATCAATAGATGAAATGCATTGGTTTGGAGATGAACTTGCCAATCAGACGATTCGTAGTTGGAGTGATGACTTCCCCTTTCCCTCATTTTTCGCCAACATCGTATATAATCTACGGTTTATATTGGGATTTAGCGAAAGCTCGTTCAGGGCATTTGTGCTGATTATGCCCCTCAAAATTCCTGATATACTCGAAACATCTGTGCCAGCAGTCTGAATGGAGCTGTTGCCTCGTCAAGATGTCCCACCCACTTGCCTTTTCGTGATTATAAATCTTCGAACTGTAATTGATAATAAAACTCCGTATTCCAATTACGTTCGGTTGTCATCAGGCACACCCTCTCACACATCGTAGGATATCATAACGTGGTGAAGAAATAGTGGGATGGTGTAAAAATGAATTGAAACCCAAATCGCTTCCCAATTGAAGCGTTTTTCTTGTTTTGTACGTTTCAAATTAATTCACGGTTTCTTTTCATTGTCTGCTTAGCACAAACCTAAAATCAGTACGAGGGCTGCGTTCCTGATGGAGTTTGTAGCCTTATGTGCCCACGAACGTCTTCGAATCTTCGTTTTCGAAGCCACCAAAATCCCATCCTTTCAATCTTCTCATTATCCCGATTGGTAGGCATTTTCTCTTACATCTCAAAAAGCCTCATAGACCTATTGTATACCCCTTCAGAATCATATTAGATCAATGGAGATTTCCCAGTTAATTTTGATCAGAGAGATGCTCACTTCGTGGACAAGCCCAGATCCACTCTCACTCACTCTAAGCTCCTTCTAACTTCTCCCTGGTTTATTGGATCTCTGGGTTAATATTCATTCTGAAGGTGAATTCTGGCAGTTGAAGGAACTCGCTTGGACAAGCTAGCGAAAGTTATCGTTTCTCCTCGACCTGCAACTCAATTTTCACACTGCCTCCGGCTTTATTCTAACTACCCTTGAGTTCGACTGTTGTTTCAATTTCCTAGCAACGGCTCGAAAACGTCAATTTTCGTTGCTTCAGTGTAGAGGTCATGTTTCGTATCGTTAACAAGTGTTTTTTTATGCTGAGTCAAATGGAAGTGGTATCAGAAGTGCTCTACAAACTCAGTAGTTTGTATAAGAGTAGTTGTTTTCCAGATTGTTGATATACACATTCTATATTCTTAATATTTTGCGACGTTGGACTTTATAGGGTCGGTTCTAATTGGGATGTGCAAGTGAATAATAAACCATTGTGTAACAATTTGCTAGCGTTTTCACCGGTCAGCCTGCTATTCCAACCTCAGTAGTTTCTTAGGTTCTGGCAACAGTTGGAACTGTCATTTCTTATTGACAGACCGTAACTGCCCCTATCTCATTCCAGGCTCATTGTGAAACGAGCTTTTTAGTGTTTTATTATTTTTCCAACGATACAATAAGTGGGTAATATCGTGCTTATTATCTTTATTTTATTTCAAAGTTTTATCATATACAGTAACGAAGGTTTTTTCTTTTTTTCCACAAATAGAGAAGAGAAAGATACTAAGTGTACATGGCCCATAAGAATCTACTTTTACCCATTTGAAGGATCAAGGAACTACTTGACAACAAGACATTAAAGTGTGGGAGGAGACGTGACAGCAGAGTTTTGGGTTTAGCAGAAGGCCTGGCCTGGCTTGGACGAATCAACATTTTCTCTGACCAAGAGTTATACGAAAAAACAAATCTTACCATTACGCCTGACATTTACAACCCCTATTTGGTACATATTTCCTCTCTGCTTTAATGTCGAATCATGATCAAGCAGAAAGTCTCAGCTTTCTTCATGGTGAGTAACCTCGTCAAGCCCAATACTTCAATATTCTACATTCTCATAGTTATAAAATGATTGTAGAAATGGGGCTCGCTAAAAGCAGATAACCTCGTTCATTTTAACATCAATACTTTGAAAGATATTTTACAGATCACTCACCAAGATGTTTTTTTCTAGAAATGCTATAATTACCAACTACGCCTTGAATGAGTACTGAAAATGATTTGGACTTCGAGTTTAAGACAGTTCCCATAGGATTGCAGATGGATGATTCGTTCGCTTCTAAAGGCTCACTAACCCTAAATTTAATTCATCCAAATGATTTGCGGACCAAAAACGGACTTATTTAGAGGTTGAACTTTCATTCTAGCCCGCACTACTAGTATCTATTCAAGAGCTCACCGTGTCGCCAGTGATGTGATGGAGGTAGACTAACGTCTGGCCAATCTCTGAGGTGTGGCACTTGCGAAGTTCTATCTCCATACTGGCCAAAGCATTGCTCAGTTGAGCTTCCAGCTCAGCTTCCATTTGCTGCAAACGAAATAAACGGCCCCTCTCAATAAATTATAAAGTAAGGTTTAATCAGCAGAAAGATTTGAGGGGTTCATCAATGACTTACCAAGCTGTCCCCTTTGTCTTTCAGAAGTGAGCAGGCTTCTTCGTGGAGTTCCCGAGCGCTTGAAACTAAAGCAGTAAGTAGGGACCTCAATTCCGGCTGAAACAAAACAATAAAAATGTGTACAACCAAAGATTCACAATGATTGTGAATTATTGATTAAATAAGAACGGCAGCTGTTGATGAGATTTTGTTAACAAAGCAACCTTTCAAATGTTATTTTGACTATCCAGGATTTTCAACGATTTAGAATTCAGTGTTTGGTCGTGATTATCAATATAAATGGCAGGAAGTTGTGGTGATATTACGTGAGGACACGTTTTGGCAGCAATAGCCTTTATAATGTCACTACTACGATAATAGTACCAAAACAAAACTTCTTTGGGCTAGTGAAGCAGGATACCTAACGCTGGACTTTCAATTTCTTTCTACGATCTAACCAAATAACCTCATTTTCAGGATATTCTTAACCCCTTTATTTAGCATGATCACCACACTATATTGGCTTACCGATTGACGAAAGAAGTTCAAAGAAGCCTAGCAGATGCGGTAGCTGCAGATTTTGGAAAATCTCTTCTGTGCATGGAGTGGTCAAGCAATTGACAGTTTTTTCACATGATTAACGCGTTACAGATGTTTCACGGATTAATTTTTATTGCTCAAGCACGTTGGGAGGAAAATGAGCTATAATCGCCTAAAACCCCTCTACTTGGGATGATAACATGTTCAGTATAGAACCAGGCAACTCGTATATCGTTTCAAATGTGAAGGATTGGAACGTACCCCTTGTTGAATTTTACCACTCGGATGCACCTTTTCGAGATTCGCTTCCGCTCTTTCGGCTAACTCGTACACTTCAGCTTCCAAATTCGGATGACGTATTATCAACACTTTGACACATCTGGAAACACAGAACGCACCAGAATGTAAAGAACGTAATAAATACATCAATCATGAAGAAAACAAGCGTTTGAAAAGCCTCAGTATCATTCAACACGAGTCTCATGTTTTACACAAATAATTCTGATAAAAAACTACTATCCCGCGTGATCAGGGCTCAGATGGTAACCAACAATGTATTTGTAAACAGCTGCTAAAATAAATCAGTTTTAGCCTTGTGCTCATCCAAATCTACTACAAACTGTCACTTACAAAATGTCTAGAAGAGGGTAAACACAGTGTCAGGTGTGAACGAAGAAGAAAACTGCAACTCTCATTGGAAAGTATTGCTGTAGTGATGAGACCACCAGAAAATCTCGATTGGGCCAATCCAGACTGGGCAAATGGTTTACATGTAGTGAAAAGTATCGCATTGAATCAAATCTCATTTCGAAACCTACAGGCTACCAGGTAAACATGTTTTTGTAGACTTTAGGCGAAGAGGCAGATGAATAAGTGGATCGTTTTGCCATGGGGGGAATTGACGTGAGAGATGATTAAGGTTTTGTCGTAAGAAACTTTACTGAACAATATCAAGGAAAAGTAATTTTTTTAGATTTTTGGTTTATTATTAATTCTGAATAATAACCCTATGTTTTCGGTCACAAAAAATTTTTTACAACCCCCCCTCAAAATTTGATACTTTACGTTTCAAGACACGGAGATTCCAAATTTGCAATGTCCGTCCGCCGTCTAGGCCGTTTTGTGCCTTTAACGTGGTCTAAAAAATTCGTTCTTTTGCACAAAAATCCCATTTGGTATCTAGTTGTGGCCGCCATCTCGGCAATCTGATCGGACGAAGCACATGGTTGTTATGGGCAAAAAATGGTTAAAAAAATTAACGAAACGCAGTATAACGCAGGAACTACAGCGGAAGTCAACGTTTCGTCGTTAGTACTCCCTCCCTCCCTCCCGTTTCAATAAAAAACCACCCGCCCAACGCTACCCGCCTCGTCCTCGCATCGCAACGCCACCCGCTCGACTCTCGACTCGCAACGCCCCCTGATTGGGCGCCAAGGCCACTTCCTCCGGCTACTGACGTTTATGGGCGCCGGGGGAATATTTAGTTTTCGTATTTCCATTGTAGCCAGGTCATGTTTCGCATGATTTACTAGTATTCGATGCTGAATTGAATGGGATGGGTCTCGGAGCAGTAATAATAGGTCAAGCTGTTAATGAGAATAATAAACCATTGTGTAATAATTTGCAGGGTTTTAGTATACGCCAATCTCCCAATGAGCTCTTCATCAAAGATCTACACCATCTAGCTCGAAATTGAGATTTGGGGTCAATTAAAGAAAATTTGCAAGTAAAAAGCAATTTGACGCATAAAGAAATGGAAGAGCGAGTTAGACAAGCAGTATATCGATCCAAAACCAGCAAGAGTACATCAGACGACATCAAGATACAAGTAGGAAGCAAAGCGGGGAAGGAAATAGTGAATTCTGTGTATGTCAGAGATGCGATAGAAATCATGAATCGAGGCATTTGAGGTGTCTAGTCAGCACAAATGCCACGGACGATCCTTTGTTAAATCGAAGATTTTGTTTCGTCCTGGTACAGTCCCATGCCATCAAAGCTCAGGAGGCGGTAATATTAAGCGGGAATAGAGCACTGTACAACCGCACTGGAATTATTGAAAGATTGAGTTAATTCCGCTATTAGGTGAATTATTGAGTCTGTCTTCTCTGGCTAGTGAGATTCTGTGGGTTATTTCACCAGTGAGAGAAGACAGACTCACCTAACGTTAACTTCATACTGTAATTATTATACCACTATTGTTCACGTTTTCTTGTCAGTTGAGAGCAACTGAATCTAGACGATTTCGTCCCCTGTGGAATGCCAAACAATCGAAGTTCCATACCTACACTGAACGTTGATTAACAGTTCACTCACTTCACTAATGTTGTTGTGGCTTCAATGAATGTGAGGAGCAACTGCATTTCGTTAGAAGACAACATGTTCGGGCCAGGGGATCGAGGTTTGCTCTGTTTTTGTTTCTCATGCCACGACTTCAAACTCGTCTCAAGAGCCTGCGAAAAAGAAATGTACAAGTTGAAGAAAATGACTTTACAATCAGCCACAGGTTAGGATCGTGAAAGTGACTCACTCGGTTTCTACTGAGCATCTTCATTTTATTTTTATGAATAATACGAATAATTCCAGGCGATTGAATCCACGCTTCACCGTCTACCTGAATCGGAACCCCTTCATCACCTGAAAAACAGCGACATTATTCGACCAGGGCGATTAATCGACGATAATGGAGTCGAAATTAGACCGCTAACTGTGAATATACCGGTAATGTTTATTTGTACTGTGTGACACTGAGCAATTCGGTGATGTTGGAGATTTATGAGCCGGGACGCCGCCATTTGCACTGACCCAAAAACAGCGACAACTTCCAAAATTTGATCGTCGACTCCTGGGGCCAAAAACACTTCGTCTTCTTTAGTTCCACCCCAAAAATTGGTTCCTCCCATGAAACTGAAAGTACACAGAGTTTCTTCAACAAAAATTTAGATTTCAACTAAGTAGATGTCAAGTTGAGACGTTAGTAATACTGGTACATCCTATAATTCGTTGACGATGTTAGTGTGTGCCAGACATTTTTTGTTAGTGATTGCAAATGCACAATTATAAGACCTGATTTTGGACAACGACTGTGTTTAACGGAGTATATCTCACAGTTTTTGTCGAGGAAGCTACTCTTCAATTCCAACAAGAGGTGGCTGTTGAGAAAGTGACCTCATTGAATTAGAGGGAAGGGGTACGAATATGACACAAACGGTGAAGACCACAAGGACCTAAAAAGAGCTGACTGGAGGACAGTTGCCGACTGCAGAAGGCAGATCTGTCAAGGATATCGAATGGGACCTTCTGGCAAAACCTACTCATATTTTTCCTTCCACGGTTCAAAGAAACCAAACTAACTCTTATTTTAAGTTTTAAGAAAAGTTATGCAACTGGACAACATTTTTGTTGTTTTCTAGAGATCATAAGTTCTAAAAGCTTAACAACATGATTTGATAAAACAGTCTGTGTGTGAAAGTGATTGAGAGAAAATGCTTGAAGCAAATTATACCAAATTTGATGTCTGCTCAGCTCAGCTCTAGTCGAATTAGTTCAGATGTCCTTGGCCCTAACAGGAGGTCCCGAATTCGGAGGCCTTTCCCAAGCATTCAAGTTAAGCCACAAACCCTGGAAGCCCAGAGCCCTATCAAATATTTGCCTCTTCATGCCCTGCCGATAGACTTTATTGAGCAGACAACGTACTGTAACTTTTTATGGTTTCTGCGATGGAGTTTCTCTCATTTCACTTCCCCTGCTCTTACATGACACCCCTCCTTAGCACTCCAACTCTCAGCTCTTTACTATACGCTCGAATCACAAACTCTCAGAGTCGACTTTCAGTTCTCATTGTGTTCGTCTTCTACTTCTCTATATCCTGTCTCAAGTGTAATTACAGTCCTCTCCACATCACTCAACTCACTCTTCAGCTTTTATTTGCCCCCGCGCAGCTCTTCGTCTCGTGCGCCCAACAATATCCAACCTGCAGATCAATATGCACCCAGTGTAGCACTCAGCTAAGTATTATGTTTGATGCGGTCACCAAATTAGTTATTCGTCCTTTTAATTTTAAAGAACTACTAAGATCGAGGAAGGAAGACGTTCACGTCGCTGTGTATAAATTGTAATGATACAATAGATAGCGTAAATTGCGTAAAGACATTCGAATATAAGGACATACTGGTGCCAATCAAGTGTTACGAGGGGGTTTTGGAGATGTTTGAATGGCTGCTGACTCAGGCAAAAACAAGAGCGATCGCGAGGGTGCCTTTTTCAGTCAGTACAGTGGGAGTCAGTCGGTACACAAAAACATAAAACACTCAGAGAAGTTTTTATTCGATTAGATCGATTAATTCTTTACTAACAGAATAAAAAGGGAAATGATAATTACCTGGGAATGTTGAGGATGACGATGCCCTGCAGTGATGGTAAAGGAATCCTTTGTCCATCGCACTCCAGCTGGACTCTTTGTTCTAAATTTTTATACGTTTTCTAGAAGCAAATATTGAGCGTTTGAAGAAACAACAACAAACATTCAAATGTTGAATAATCATGATTCAAGTACGTCGTACTACCTGAAAACACTCTTTGCTTCCGAGGACTCCATACCACATGTAATTTTTAGCCCTCGATCGACACTTTTCTGGATGTTCCTCTCTCTTTTGGTGGAAGTCCAAAGTGATTTTGGCATCAATTCCAATTCCGAAATAATTATTCATCACGCACTTTTCTGTGTATCCTTCTCTGTTGAGCATCGAGTTTAAATGCGTCTAATGAATAGATTTTTAAAATTTACGGTGAGAACGAAATAAATGAGGATTAATTTTTATACTAACAACAAGGTTTGTTGGGGATCCATCAGTGGAACGGCAGACGCACATAAAACGTCAGCGTTGGCGAGGAGCACTTTTCCAACAATACCTCCCACCCCGGAAATGTCTGGAAAAAAAGAGTGATAGTTAAAGCTTGGGCTTTGGTTGATCTCAGCGAAACAGTGATGAGCGGAGATTTAGATCTAAAGGGCCAATAGAGGTTTTTCTAACTTTGTGAAAACTACTCTAATGATTAACATCTTTATGGCTCTAATTCACAGAGTGTCTACAACCAGTCAATGCCTAAACATTTGTTATCCTCAAATGTTCCTGTGACAATCCATTGAACGGAGTCGAAAGTTCCAAAACAAGGTATTTAACTCGTGTTCGCCCCCTAACCTGTTTGTCCACATTCCAATTACATTCAGCCACCATTGCGCATACTCTCCTGCACTTCGTACGCTATCATAACATCAGTTATTCCATTTTTCACGTTCAAGACTACGTCGTTTACGCCTAATACAATAATTTACACGGATTATGTAAGGTTGTGGATTTCTTCACAGTCTACATTCCTTTTTAGTCTGCTTTGTAGTTGAGGTTGTAAGCGGAGACATTTCAGATATAAGAGAGTTCGTGTGGTGAGTCATTCTCGTACTGAGGGGCACGTTGGAGTTTGCATTGAAATTAGAAATCTGCTGCTCCTGATTCAGCGGGGTCTGTCAGACCTCGTGTGTTATCAGGCGATGCGCCTCCCTTCTCGTTCCCACTTATCGTTCTCTCCCAACGTTTTTGCCTTATTATTACAAGCGTTTCTAATGAACTATTATATGAGGATTTAATACAAAACAGAATCCTGTAGAAACGAACAAGGTGTATTTGGATTGACCGTAGATACGTTCAGCTCTGTGAAGTTTCAATTACCGAACGACCCCAGATTTGAACTGATTGCCGTATTATCCATATTCTATCCATAATTGGGTTTGTAAATCTTCACCTACCTCCAACGGTAAAACAAAGCGTGTACAGAAGGCAATGAAAGCCACTAGCTCTGAAATACGCTGTGGAACGTTTGTCTAAGCCCTGTCCTGAACCCACTTCACGCTGAACTATTTCCTGTCGAGAAGTGTTTCGAAATCCTCAGCCAAACCTACCTTCAGTATGGTGTCAAACAAAACATAGATTGTTAAAAAAAAAAAACAACAAAAAAACGGTGTAACTTACTAGGCCATTGTGGTAGACGAACCAATGGGTTGATAATAGGCAGTTTTTTTTCAGGCACTGTTTTACCCGTATCAGCAGTTTCAGTTTTAATAACACAAGGAGACGCTGCAGACACTGTTGAAATTCACAAGTAGACAATGCAATTAAATATCAATAAATTCGATGCTCCGTACTACACTCACGAAAACCAAAAAGCTGTAAAGAAATGCTGGCTTACATTTTCTACAACAATCATAGCTAAATCTTCTAGTAGGCGTGTCCTCCCCTGTCGGAGACGGTGGGTCTACAGTGACTTGAGGGTTCTGAGACCTTTGATCTTTACTAGTGAGCGAGTGAAATCTAAAAGGCAAATTGCGTGTTTATAAGTCCCACAGCTCAGAGATAATATAGCGCTTAAACTAAATCAATATTTGCAGCTATTGGTACGACTTGTTGATGGTGCAGGGGGGGTAGGTTTTTACGTACTTGATCTTAAGCTTATTTTGTCAAATAAATAGTTCTTGAGCAATTTACCTGTTTTCGTTGTGGCGCTAGAAGCGGTAATTATTTTGTGCGTATTGTGTGTTGCTTCATACAAGGTGTGGTTTGTGATACATTTGTTAACGGCTTTTATTAGGAGATGCTTAAGAAGAGCCCTTGAAAGAAGCAACATGACATAGTCCAGCCTCTTTGGACAGATGATAGTAATCAGGAAACTCGAATGGGGCCATGAGTAAACTTGCCAGTCAAGAACTGATTTAGTCTTCAGTCCCACATTACAAGTGAAAGTCCACTACTACATGTTGCATGACTAAAACATCCTTTCTTTAAAGGACTATCTGTAAGTACCATTGTTTCCCCAGTTTTAAAAACCTTCGAGATTAAGCTTCTTTGACTACTGGTACGAATCATCAACTTGCAGTCAATGGGGCAATTGACTAATTTAAGCCATTCAGGGCACACAGGACTGTACATTGTGCATCCACACACCGCTCTCTAGTCACAATATGGGAATCTGACAAAACAAGTATAATTAAGTGTTTGATTCATAATGGCATATAGAGAACCAACAGCGAGTGGGTTGAGCAGGACACAAAAGCAGCATAAAGAAAACGATGGGACGGGAGTATGGGAAGGTTTTATTCCATTAGGAACATGAACGGGGGCCTTACAGAGCGTACTTTTAGTAGTCAATCACTGTAGCCGTGATTAGATACAGAAAACGAAACACTCCTATATCAGTATACATTAAAACACATTCTGAGCAGTCTGACAGAAGTCTCCTCATTTAGAAAACGTTATGCAAAGCAAGAGCACAACTAGTACAAAGAGGAAACACAACTGCGCTTAGGCGGAGACAAGAGATTTAGGGGGAATGAGAGCGAAAAATCGGGCAAATTCATCAGGATTATGGGCCACACACGCCCATCACTGTGACGGCGATTAAGAAAACTATAAATCAACATATGTCGGACCGAGTGAATAGGGAGATCGACAACAGAGGCGAGTCTGACTTCCCCAGAATCACTGGTAAGTACCACGAAATATCGTACGCAGAGGACTGGTTCTGAATAAAATTGATGCTAGCTGGGCAATATGCTGTGGGTAAAATTTTAAATAGAACATTAGGCAAGACTAGGTCCATTGGAGAGGTTGAAATGGTTGGTCATTACTTGTGCAAATGTCCACTATGGCAGAACTGTAAAAAAAGGCTGGGAGAATGAACAGTGGGTCAGACTGACATGCAGGGACAGGAGTTGAGGGCTTTCCTTTAATAGGTGGAGGGAACCAGAAGGTTGCAGAACCCGTTTTAAAAGCATCATTCTTGGAGAGATGAGAAATGGGCTTCTTTTGACCAAAGCTACAGTCATTGATCCCTCAGCCTCGGTTGGTGCTCTGTTGTCTTCTTCTTTGGTAGCTACTCAACATTCACCTCAACCCGTGTTGTAAATAACTACCCACCAATGAAGCTATAGTACGCTAATTTAATTTATTCCTACTCCTTGAACCTCTATACGAAGTTGGTGTTACTCATAATTGTCTCCAGACTATGAAACTGCAGTATGTCTATAACAGATTAGCTATCAGCGCCTATAAGATGGTCTCAGAGGCATTTTCAGGCACCCTTATCAAGACGAACAACCCGTGATTGATGGCCAGAGGTTTCCCCCTATGCCTGGGGCTAGTGTGCATCGACATAAAGTAAGGAAGACTGTGCCGTCCCACCAGCATTCCAACCTTTGTGCAAGCAGGGCACTAGCAGCAGGCTCCTAGAGAGAGTGCAGTAGTCAAATGATGCAGAATGAAGGCCCTAGGCAACACATCTTCAGGTGAGGCAACTTCAGTGCTGTTTCTGTGGTTAATAGGAAACGCGTGAACACTTTGGCCTAGTAACCAGCAGGTGTATGGTAATCTGACACCATGGATCCTGATAGTATCACATGGAGCAGAATGGGAGGCACTCAGAAGGCCATGAGGAGGGGGGTTAATAAGTTTAAAGTGTCCCTGCTCCACTGCAATCAAATCAAGAACAGAAGATTAATATGAGCGCTTCAGTAAAGTTTGTCTGTAGATGGGACCTTCTGAAAGGCAGATCAGGACAGTTATCAGCATATATGGAATGCAAATACTCTCACATTTAGGACTTGGAAAGGATGATCCAGAAATAATTTTTCCAGAAAGGGTACAAAGTGAGTGATGAGTGTGTGGCGTCGATACACGTACTTAGCGTTTAGTGGAGCACAAACCAGCATGGAGCCTGGCCATGTAGAGCCTGCACGCTTATAGGCAATCGATGATTCTAAGCCTAACGGTTCTGTCACGCGTTTTAAACGCGTTTGAAATGTGTGAGTACTGCAAACTGAAATGTGTTAACCTACATTTGTTCTAAAACTTTTCTCTCCAAAATAGAACAAGATTGTGAACAGTTGTTATACTAGCACAACTACTCTCAAGAAATATTGCACACTATCAGTCGAACTTGGGCAACTCCAAATACTTTCTCAGTTAATCAACAATGATTTTATAACGTAGCTACAGACCACAACACATTTATTGGCTAGCAAAGTGGCTTAAGTTCGGATTTATCCAAGTTTGACGTAAAACTGATAAGCAACAACAAAGATATCTGAACCTCGCGGCACCAAGCTCTCCCATCAAAATGAAAAGAAAAAAAGCGATAACTTCCACTAATTGAAATTAGTTAATTCCTCGTCGAGGAGTTTTAGTTCTTGTTTTAGAAATTGGTTGGTTCCCACAACATGATTTCTCAGTCATGAAACGAAGTTCCTTCATCCAAATATCAACACATCACACCACCTCCTCCTTCAAACTGAATTTAGTTTTAAACAAACGCCTTCGAACGGCCTAATTGATATCTGCGAACTTATTTTTCTTTGTAAAGTTGAAGAAGAAGTTGAAATGAAGAATTTGATTTTCATGCAATCAAATCAACAAAATGTTATTAAATTATCAAATAAAAATGACAACGTAAAATGTAACACAAAAAAATTGAAACTGTGAACAGAAATAATGTACGACCATCTGCAATGACGGGACCATTTTGAAATTCGTTGGTTCAGCATAATTCGTTAGGAAACCTTGATGACCCACTAACACTGATCTTGAAGGGAGTGGTGCTCTTCACGGCTTGACGTGCAGGAACGATCAGGTACATTAGTTCTCTACTAAGTTTCCTACTCAGTCTGTATAGATTCCTGACAGTCTAGAAGATTTGGGAAGCTTCAATGGCTCTACTTCTGCAGTTCTCCTAGTCAGTTGAGGTCTTTGCATAATGTACGTTCATTTAATTGGATGCAAAGTAGGATGAATAAGGTTGTGACTTCCCAGAACTTCAGTCCTTACAAAGGGCATCGAAAGTTTGAAGGCGTAAAGAACGTTCATCTCCATGGTTGAATCTATTACGACCTGGAAGGACTAACGCCTGGACTGTTAGCTAGTGCAGCAGTCCCATAGCCTAGTCACTTGTCTGACCAACTGGTCCCTGCTGGTACAGCCAACTCCAAAAGGGAAAACCTCTGGTTTGGAAATAAACGCGTAGTTAACTAAGCGTTAAACCAATGGTTCTGCTTGTTGTGCAGTACAGAGCATTTCAAACTATCGTCTCTTTTGGGCAGCAGTCTAGTAATTATAATTGAGAGAGCCGTGCAGTGGAACTTGCTGCTGAGACCCTACTTGGATGGAATGGTATCACACGTACATCACTATGTCCTATTCCTAGGGTGCAATAGTTGCCTTTACTGAAAGTAGTAAAATCCTTGAAGAAAGCGGAGTTTATATTGCTAGAACACATCTGGCCAAGCGCCTGAATAGTTTGTGCATTTGATAGCTCCTTGTGCCCAGGAGGACGTGACGTGCTCCCTCTCACTGGCAGACATGAAGCCTAATTTATCTCAATTGACTTTTCATTCAACAAAGACCCACCGTGAGCTGCTCAAAACCGCATGTTAATCTGCCACGATAATTGAGTGTGTTAAAAAAATCCACAGATTTATAGAAAACTCCGATGGAAAGCATTAATGTTAAATCTGATCACCTCTTGATTTGCCCGGTTTCTCAGCTCAACTTCTTGCCAACCCGCCTCACCTACTGAGTTCAAAAGGCTCGTAGAATGACAACAGTCAAGCAGCTTGTTTGCAGCTGCAAAACGATTAGTAGGTTGACAAGTCTGCCTATCATATGTCTATTTTGAAGCTGTCCCACCACTAGTGAGTCTGCCTTGACGTTACTCTTTCGATGGCCCTAACCTCTACAACCAAATTCCAAACTTCCACCAATAGTTCGACGTCAGTGCATAGAAGACATTTTGAAAGCTGTAATAGTTTTATACTCCGATAAAGTAAGAACAAGTCGAACCATTGTTACGTCAATGAGTCCAGTGCTACGTATATAAACATATAAATTACACAACTAAACGTTTAAATCGTCAATTCATGGGTTTCAGTGAGCAGTTAAGGCTCTGGAGATTTCTCCTATTTTTAAAGCTATTCAATGAACGAACGTAGACTCATAATGCCCTCTTCTCATGTTTTCATCAGAAGAAGTGACATTCATGAGGAGGATAAATTTAAGGGAGATTGTTGGTGTTTACAGCTGACACACCCATCTGATAATCATATTCATGATTGATTAGAAACAGTTTCAAGCCTGTGTGCACAGAAAATCTTAAAAAGAGTTCAGAATGGCAAGTTTGACATGTAAATTTCAAACAGCCATACACAAAAATGTACAAATCGTCTAAAGCATTAATTAGTTAAGGCTCTTAAATTGTTACGAACCCAACACCCAATACAACATACTGCCTCCACCAATAACATAGTACGCAAAACGTGCAGCTAAAAAAGGAGCTTTATTTTTTGAACTGTGCCAGGCGGAAGGGGCAAGTTAATTCGATCTTGTGTGCTGTTTCTGACATCAAAAGTCTGATCAACACGAGCTGCTTGTGTTTCTTCGAATGTGTTGCCCAATGCATGACCTAGCTTGAAAAATCCTCGTTTTGTACATGTTCAGTCTTCACACTGAAAGAGACGTCACACCCTTTCCTAAGGTTGGGGAAAAAACTATTCTATTATGCTCGCTCAATGGCTGCCACAGCTCTCCCTTCAATTTTAGCCTTAGCTGAGTGAGATGCCTCCTCGACTGAATTGTCTGGATACTCTGTCATTGTGATCAAGCTCGAATACTTTATCACGAAAGGGAGATGTTGGCGGAGCCAGTTACTTCCATCAGGCACAATTTCAGTGGGTTATTGGGTAACAGTTCAGAGCAACGGGTTTCAGCAGAGCAGAATCAATACCGCTCCACCTAATGGTTATCTGAATCCCCTTGGTGTTAACTTCTCGAGACACAGTTGCCCCTCAGATAGTCAAGCACAATATGATATTATGAATAGTTGCGACACTGTAAGATGCAGTTTGTGAATCCACCTTTCAACCTGACTTAGTCTTCGAATTTATCTACGCTATACGCCAACTTTATTTGTCAACCAGTTTATTTGGCACCCAGCGCTGCTTATTATCGAGCTTGTGAAGCTGAGTAGCGCCACACCACTCAAACCAATGTGTAAGGTATGACTAACTTTGTGTTAAATCGCAACCCTTCCACAGGCCCATTGCAAAGTCGTAATTCAAAAATAATTAGCAAAACATAAAATCAACATTTAGAAAAACGAATAAGGTGTAAATTGATCGCTAATGTTCGTCAGATATTAAGTGTGCACTGTGTATTATGATTTAGCGACACAATCAAAGTAAGTAAGATTATTCAAACATTGTCGATCCTCTACTTCAATTACTCGAGGGATGCGAAGCGACTGATGGAAGCACGAAAGTGACACAAATTTCCAACAAATATCGTGTGAGAATGTGAGTAGCGTGAAATGGCAAAATTGTAATCGATTACTTGATTACTTAGCGGACAACTCCTTGGAGTAAGAATGAGATGGAATCAACTTCAAATCATTTAGTTTCTGTCAGTAGAGAGTGGTAAAGGTCAAGGGTCATCTATTAAAGCGATTGGATGACAAAACAACACGCTTGTATATTTTTCTAGAGAATCGCTGCTTCGTCATAAGCAGGATATTTCATACATGCTCAAGGTTCTCGTATCTTTGAGTGACGTTGTTCGCAGTTTATGTTTTAAGTTTTAACAAGGACGCATACCGGATAAAACGTATTAATCCGTCTGTCTGTACGCACAGAAACTTTTCAGCCAGCCACGTTCGATTAATTGAAGAACTTCAGGGAGTTAGTGCGGAGAGGAGGGTATTGAAACAAATAGCTTATCCAGTTAGCAGTAATGGAGAGGTCATTTCATGACAATGGAATTGAGAAGGCCACGGGGTGGAACTTGTGCCACGTGATCCAGATACGTAAAGCAATTGTAAGTTATGAGATGAATAGTAATCGCAGAGAAATTACCTAACTAATTCTTCGTCGTCAGTCTCAGAAAGAGCTAAGCTTTTGCGGTGGATACTATCAGAATATTCTCGAAGATATATACCGTCTGTGCTCCCACGAAGGTTGTTGTTGGACCCTTGAATCGTTAGTTGGATGACGTCGAGGAAATCAGACTTGGGCTTTTTGGGGTGTTTTTCAATTGCATCGGTGCCTTCTGTGTCGGCACCTTCGAAAGAAACTTGAATTGTTGGAATGTTTCTAAATAAGTCTGTACTGACTTTCGCAGCTTCAAAATCCAAATCGTCCAAAGAAGTAATTTTCTTGTGGCGACATTTGATTGAGCGTCGAGCGATGTCGCTGCCTTCAATAAAATGAGCTATACTGCATCTTTTATTCGGTAGGTCCAAACCAAGCTCTCGATTGAAATCCTCATAGTCGTCGTCTTCGTCGGGACTCGTTGAAATCAAATTCGTAGCGTCCAACGTTTCGAAAGAACCAGTTTTGAATTTGAGGCTCTGCCTTAGTTTTTTCGAGCCGATTCGAAAAGCTTTCATTTCCTTCTTTTGAAGCTCCGATGTACCTTCAGGGCTGTCATCCGAGGTTTCAGATGAATCAATATGCCCTATTTTGGCGAGCTCGTCTTTGTGCTTTAGCCCACTGAGGATACCCTCGTCTGTTTCTAACCTCTCTGAATCATCCACGCCATCGTCGGGAGTGTCTACATCCTCTCTACCTCTTTCGACGTCAGCTGTTACCTCAATTTTCTCCATTGCCAAGGAAAACTCTTCAGGCGCTAACGTCCTGCAATGACAAACTGTGAATGTACCGCGTGACTTTGACATCTAAATCGAGTATTCGCTCGAAATAGTCTGGAGCCAGGTATCACAATATCATTTCCAGCCAATTTCATTTCAAACCCCTCCCATTTACTTCTATATGCTTGATGTAGGTAGCTTGTTGGCTATTCCAATAAAAAAGTCTTTCTTTTCGTATGTGCATCAGCAACTTAATCACTCAATTAATACAACTTTTTTTTTTTAGAAAGGAGACTAATTACGCATTCCTTATCCCTCACTCATGAAGCTAATATCTCACAAACGTTTAATCTATTTCTACACTCAGTCTAATCTCTCAGTTTATAGTGTTATTCTCGCAGCCCTCATTCTACTTCCATTCCTGGTAAACCAACTAGCCAAACAATCAGAACTGCACACGACACGCAGTTTTATCCAAAACACGTTGCGAGCCCATTTAATTACTCGTGTTTCTGTCAACCCCGTTGTGACTGTTTTTGTTTTATTTCGTGAGACAGTTTCCCTAAGTTTAACTTAAGAAGATCCACTTTTGGGAGGACTTCACCAACTACTTGCGCTATAAAGACGCATTTGCTCCCACTCCGATCGTTCTCTACGTTTTTTACTTTTTTTCAACCTTGTGGCCATCACAAATCACCTAGCTGACTAAGAACACTATAATTTCAGTGCTATTTTGCATCATTTTTGGGCTCTCTCGGTTTGTTTCATTTCTCATTATATTTAAGTGTGGCCACTAGTACTACAGTTTAGTTGATGTCAATTGCGTAAAATGTTTGTACTCGGTTTTTCGTTTCCCATTGAAGCATCCTTCATCGTACCCATTGTCGCTCCAGCTCATAGCGGGTTCATACAGATGCGCTGCCCTCCAACACGTTATATTGTTTACCTTTTATCAAATACTTTTTTCATTAAAAAAAAATTTTTTTTTTTGGAAGGTGCCATTATAAGTAACGGTTTTGTGTACCAGCTCAATATTTAGGCTTATCCGGGTATTTTTTGACATAAAACTCGATGGAAACTCGGCTGAACCACAATGCGGTTTGTACACTTGAGTGAACGAGCCAAGAGGGTGATGGAAAAAGCTATGGAGAAATTTATAGGTCGGCGTTATTCCAGTGCCACTTGATCCATTTTACACACATTTTTTATTACAACGTCCTAAATGTTATTTTGACTAACCTGATAAGAGAAAACAGCGAATATCCACGAAAAGAGCTTCCCCGTACTACTGAGATTTAGTAAGGGATGGTCTTCAGGCGCAAAATTTCAAAAGCAACTTCCCATCACGATTAAATTCCCACAGGTTATCATGGCTGACTTTCCAACATTAACTAATAAATGTCAGTCCATCCCTCATATTACGCTCACTTGTGCACTTGGAAAAATGAATCTATTTGGCTGATGATGGCCAGAACCATGATGGTCGTGAGTCTGCTTCGTTTGCTCTTTTATCTTCTCCGCACAACTGTTAGCAATCGCGGCTATGCGGATTAATGATATCTGAAGCGGTTATAATTTTTGGCACATAGGTTCTCTATGCAGTTGTGTTATGCGCACCAGTAAGCTACAGGTGCCAGCTATTTGGAAGAGGTTTTCCATCATATAGCAAAACGAGTAGATTTTTACAAATTTCTGTCAATCAACATGGCAACATGAGCAGATATACTAATTTACCGAATGATTAACAAATTACAGATAGCGGAAAGTACCAAATGCGATCAGCTGATAAATAAGAAATTTAGTTCTGATTTAGCCTAGCCTTTTTTAAAAATACGTGTTGCCCTATTGTCTTAGCGATTTGTACTATGCCAGTGTTCCCACAAGTACACCTTCATAACCCACATTAAGATCTTAATACTAATTTAAGCTCCGTAGTACAAGTGAGGGATTTAAGAAATTGCGCAATTAGTACAACGTCACTTCGACGATGAATCGAAATTAAACTCAAATTGGCACAACACAAAAGCAGAATACCCAATTGAAGCGTACCGAGCACCCAAGTACCACGCCAAAGTGAATTTGTGATTAGAGCTTCGTCCCCTTAATGAATTCGACAACATGCACGAGAAGATTAAGCTAGAAATACAACGTTAAAACGAAAAATGTTTACAATTTCCAAGCTTCGAAAAAATGTGTAACTCGTTCTTTCAAATAATAGAAGCCAAACAGCCTACAGTGCTCCCCACAACCGAAAATATGATGCCAGGTAATATACTAATATGCCATTCGCATGAGAGTAATGAAATAAAGGCATGTCATATCATCACCATAATGCAATCAAATAAACAAAATCACCAGAAATCGAGAGGGAACAAATTTCGCTTTCCCTTCGCATACGCAATTCTGTGTACAATAACTGATTTTTCTAAGCGTTTTCAAAGCAGATGTCAAATCAGCTGTTGTCGACAGACTATTGCAGAAAAGGATTGAGGGTACGGAAGGATTGACAATGCAGGAATCTGAAACTGTAGATTAAGGGGTAAGCTAAGTTGAATGCTTTGTAATACAGTTTTATGTAGTCCAAATGGAAATTATGTAGTCTGAGTCACAAATATTTATAACGGGTTTATTTAAAATAGTCACGTCATTCAGGCAATTGGACTAAGCAAAACTGTACACAACTTGTCAAGTCCTTTGGTTGGTTTTTTTTTCTCATTAAGTACGAGGGCAGCGTGCAAATCGTATTTCAAAATTCTTTCGGCATTCATTGTTGGCATAAAGTACGGTCCATCGGGGAAGGGGAGGAGAGGGCACTAAGAGCGTTTCAGTAACTAAAGGAAAGCTAGCGAAAATGGGGTAGAGCCTCATACAAGACCACAGGGTTGTATTAAAAGGAGCAGCACGTGAAGTATTACTTGTTCTCAAAATGTTGGCAGCTCGAATTGTATTGGTTAAGTTATTTGAATTCAATAGGGGGTGGTAAGGTCTACGTGTCGTTGCCACAGAACTGTATATGAGCTTTTTCCGTTGAATTTTAATCGTATTTCTGACACAAACCTAGATAATAAAAGACCTCGTATAACTACATAATAGTACTCTCTCTACACAAATTGCCCTGTGTTGAGGATTATAGGTTCGAAACAGTTTCTCATAATGGAGTTGAGAGTTATCGTCCAGTCAACTAACCTAGTATTATTATTATTGAACTCTGGCTATCCCTTTCCGGGTATCAACGTGGCATGAAGTCTCATTCTGCCAGTCGTAGTGTCTCAAAGGTCCCTGCCTTGCTTACTAAGGAATGCCAGATATTTCCTGTAATTTTCTTCGATGGTTTCTCTAGGAGAAGTAGTACCAAACTCAAAATATCGCCCCCTATCAAGTCTCTGGTACTGGGCCAGGACATGGTAGGGAGTCTCCTCACCTGTAACACACCACCAACAGGTGTCCCTTATTCCCATACTGTACATTTGTTTGTTCACGTTCCTGCGCCCTGCAATGATTCTCACTGCCTGCCTCCAGTCCTCCCTTTCCATCATCAAAAGGCTAGGCCTTATCTCGTGTGTTGAGAGATAGACGTTTGGAATGTCTCACTCCTGCAGTGTTCCAGACAGTCTGATACATTCTCCCGGCATATTCTCTCACTCAGAAGCCACACAATAGGACGGTATAGGTACAGTATAGAACCGAGCCTAACCTGATGGTCCCCCTTTTCATCCCCAGTGATCCGTTTATGCTCAGGAATCAGATTTAGCCGCCGGTGTTGATCTTACACCCCCTCACCAGTTTTGACGTTCTTCAGCGCCATGCAGGACGCTTAACTATCAGCAAAGCAACCTAAATTGTTTAACGTTCATCTCATGTGAGTAATATAGCGTACCAATGACGAAAAATGGATTATTTGGTCTTATAGAATATCGCTTGAAGAATGTTACGAGCTAAACAGACGTTTGGTTTTCAATCAAATAACTCTCCGAGTTGCTAAATTGGTAGACAGCTCGAGAGTGCTTAACTAACCACTACTAACACTACTTTGAAAAAGCCAATGTGCTAGTATTTTATTACCTACCAACGGAATTTTGTGAGTCCAGTGATTTAAGTACTGCAAAGGTTACCACTGAGCAGTTCGTCAACAATTTTACTTCTATGGGGGTTTAAGCCCTCGTGTATCAAATGCTGAGCGAATAATACGTATTGAACACTCAATGGCCTGCAAAACTTAAGACTACAATACTCAAGCTCTGCTACTGTTTAACGCATTCTCAACGAGTTTATTCAATTTCCCGGAATTTTCGTTAAATGTCCTGTTTTTCAACGTACTTCCAACCATTTTCTGAAATTTGGATTTTATATGATTCGATTGATACGTAACGGACCATATTATCATTAATGTGCACTGGATTTTTCAATAATGTGCATCCAACTTTACGTCACGTTCCTAAAAATGTCTCCTTTAATTTTTCATCTTTTTACCGAATTTTTACATCAGCTGTCTTTAATTGTCACTAGCTAATAATAATGCGTTAATATCGCTAAAACCATTATCGATGTGTTCAACGCCAACAAATGTTCTTAACTTCAAGACAGTCTACAAAATTCACACGAGTGTTAACGAATAATTTAGAAGCAATGAAAATATTCATCCCAGTGCTTTAACGAGCTCCCTGATTTCGCTTCTGTAATTCGGAAAAATTGCACCTGCTTTTTTTAAACTTTGGTGAGTTTTGAGGAACAACGTCCTTCGCAAATATAACAATTTGCGACGCTCAACGAAAATCTGTTAAGCTCCTTGAAACCTATTAGTCGAATAGGAGGCTTTTACCCCTAAATGACAGGCCAATGGAAGACGCTCTGTAGCACGCAAGCATTGTTCTCTGCAATTAGGAGCGTGGGGGAAGGGGGTAATTGTGGTTGGTTCATTTACCATCTTGTTATAGAATGACCTGAAGTTGAATGGATGATGTATGTGGTTGTAAATCTAAATAAAAGAAAACCACGGTTATCAAAGTATTGAAGGAGAGAACGAATAAATGTATACACGTAAGAAAAAAAGGGGTAACTGAGAACTCACGGCGAAGAGGAGATTTTTGACGAGGAAGAAGGACGTCTGTCGGCGAATTCCGAAGGTACTGGAAGATCCCCGTAACTTAACATTTCGCTTGTCGAGCAGTTCGATTCTCTTCGAATTGTTGGAAGTGGGGAGATGCTCATTAGGTCCCTTTTGGCAATCTGTGAGGTTAAAACGTAATGAATATATATCAAGTTATTGCTTACAGAAGAGTTATTAAAAACTAAACAGGCTTCGCGAGTCCCTCAAACGAGCAAGAAAAAAAGGTTTTCATAAAACGTAGGTGAAACACACTTGCCTTTGGATGAGGACAATAAATACCCGAACAAAAATATTCACGCAAGGGAAACATGAGAAAGTAAGCCAGCAGTGGGCTCCACAGACGTCCACTGAGCAGCGATTCTGGCGGTTTCGAAGAGCAATTATGAGGCAGATTAGAGGACATTCCCTCAATAGGGCGGAAGAAGCCAATCCTCTTAGGCACACGCGAGTCTTCCATTGCGAACTTCTGGCTGTTTGTTTTGTTTCATCGCAGAACTAATGAAGAGAAACACCCAGGACGCCAATGCACAGTTATAAGAACCTTACGGGACCGTTCAGTCATAAGTCTCCTTATTCTAGCTCTACAAGGAAATACATTCACAGCGAAGCGCATACCAGCCATTAAAAGGTGGAGGGGTTGACAATCGCTGGATTAGTAGCATTATTTCGTGGGCCAGAAACCTACAAATTAAACATTAAAGATAATCACTAACCGAAAAATGAGAGGTAACGTTAACGAAGAAATGACAGGCAGTGAGAGATTTCCAAAAATTCAGAAACCGCATAATTAGGATTAACAGGTATGCTATCTGGACATTATGCTTTGAGAAAGGTTCTCAACAGAATTAATCCCAATCAGCTCAACTGGCCGAAAACATTCTATCTATTGTTCTACAGTTCAAGGCCGAATCCATATAACATCAATACAATAAATATCTGGTGCGTAGCAACACACAACTTTCCGCCACCCCTTTAAGTTCGAACACCACCTACATAGGCGGGCGCTATATCTTCGTTCAACGCATTTTTACAGGAACATTTATGGAGAACAAAATGTAGGGACTAGTTAGCTGAGAGTACTCCGAAAGTTTGATCGATATCGTTAGAGCCGTTTTTGAGAAAATTGGAATACCGATAAATTAATACTCGACAAATCTCCTTTTCTGAGTTAACATGGCTTATATCTCCGTTCAACATATATATACAGAAATAATTATGGAGAACGAAATGTTGGTATGGGTGACTAAAAGACACTCCATTACGATTTATCACATCTGGTGAAAAAGTTACCCTGGAATTTACGGAAACGTTCGAAAAAACGTTATTTTCGACACATTTTGATTTTTATCTCTGTTCAATGGACCGTCACAGGAACATTTATTGAAAAGAATATGTAGGTATCAACTATTTGAAAACATCCTGTGAGTTTGGTGAAAATCGTTGAAGCCGTTCTGCCAAAAAGCGTAAAAAACCTATTTTTGCTTCAGGGGCCCATATCTCCGTTCACCGTATTTTCATGGAGATATGTATAGAGAAGAAAAGTTAGGTATTGATTAGGAGAAGATAATGTGAAAGTTTAATCAAAATCGTTAGAGCCGTTTTCGAGAAAAATGCGAAAAACCCTAGTTTTTGGTACATTTTCGTCCCCCACCCCCTTCCCATCGGCCGAAATCGTTCATAACCTTATTTTGGTGTCTACAAAATAACGAACAAAACATAAAAAGAACCAGCTCAATCGGATCAGCCGTTCTCCCGCAAATCGAACTACAGACACAGATCTGTTGCGGTTTCGCTAATATGCAAGAGGCCGGCCCCTGCAGCATCCACCGAACTCAGACCTGTGGAGGTACGGCAGGTATGTGGTCGTTAGCCAGTCTCACCGTAGAGAGCTGTTGCCCGTGTGTTACCGCGCGGAGGTGACCACCTGAGGAATCCCGTACCATCTGGGAGTAGTTCTTAATCTGGTTCCCTACCTGATCTTACTGTTTACTTGGGTGGCAAGTTTCAAAGGACTGATCAACTATAACCACGTTTCTTAGCCATTACCTTCTTTGCGAACTTTGCAAAATGGTTATAGGCTTCCTTTGTAGCAGTCAAAGCTGCTAAGTTCGTTTGCCCTCTCAACAACCGTCGCTCACTGTTGTAGAAACTACAGTGGAGCAGCACATGGTTTCTTGTTTCCTCCGCACTGGAGGCACAAGACGTGCATAATGGAGAGTCTTTCAGAGAAAAGGAGTGGAGCCGCGCATTGAAGTCACCATGTCCCGTGAGGAACTGGCTCGTCCAGTGGTCTGGCTCAACCCATTTTCTAGAAAGACGTTCACGGATGTTGGGGAAGAACTCATACGTATCACGTCCCTTTGACGAGGATTCCCATCTCGCTTGCCATTTCTCTAGAGCCCATTCATCGATGGCGGCAAGTTTCTGTTCTGTGGTGAGCTCCGCGCGGAGTTCAGCCCAAAGCGGGGAAGCTCTCGTTTCACTCTCCACTTGTCAACCATGCACTCAACAGCCAAATCAACTGGTAACTGACCAGTGATCACCTGGAGTGCTTCTGTTGATACAGTCTTGTAGGCCTTGGTGATCCACAGGAGCGCGGCTCTCTGGGATTGGGCCAATACTCTCTTTGATTGACTGTTAGTTTGCTACCCCAGACAACGGGGCAGTAGCCAATCACACCTAGATATATGGCCTTATACATGAGGATAGTGTCGTGGTAACACACACCCCAAGTGGCCTTAGTAATGGCACGCAGTGAGGCAAACCTTGCAATGGTAGTGCCTTTAAGGGACTGGAGGTGTTGGTTGAAACCCCACCTCTCACCTATATTCACTCCTAAATACTTGACGTGCTTTTCAAGAAGGAGCCTGTGGCCGCCAAAGCGTATTGTGGGTGGATTATTCACTTTCCCCTTCAAGAGGATTAGCTGGGTTTTTTCCTCAGCCACCTGCGTCTTGACGTGCTCGCACCATTGGTTGACAGTGCGGAGACGTGGTGGGTTTTTTCTTCAATTTGGCGGACTGACTCTGCAAAGATCAGCACAGTCAAGTCATCCACATAGGCGTACGGCTCGCAGTCAGTCTCCATGAGTTTCCTGAGAAGACCTTCGAAGAAGGCATTCCAGAGTGCTGGTCCAAGGACCGAGCCCTGTGGGCACCCCTTCTCAATCTTTCTACGGACGGAGACATGCCTACTTTCGATCGTAGCACGCACTACAGACACACACACAGACACACACACACATACCCATGCACGCACGCACGCACGCACGCACACACACACGGACCACGCGCCGAAATTAGGTTTTTTAGACTCAGTGGGGTCTGTCTGAAACGTAAAGATCTGAAGAAAACCCAAATTTTTTTTTTTTGGGCCGATTACTATACTTTCCATCCCTTCGGGTAGCGGAAAGTAAAATATCTGGTGCGTTGCAACACACAACTTTCCTTAGCTCTACGTCAATTCATATGTACATGGCATTTGAACTTGGTCAAACAACACGTTACAGCAGCAGGAAACGGTAGCGCCTACAGTTCTGGAATTTATTGTCCTGCTCATACTCATTCCAGGACCATTAGTGAGCAATTGGTGAAAATTTGAACAAAATCAAATGAAAATTGAGAAAGCTCAAAGCAATGAAAAATCAATGAAGAAAAACCTAAAAATAAATTGAAGCAAAAATTTGGAGTGCAAATATCTCACAGTTCTCAAATATCAATCACCTAAATCGCTTGTATGTTTCATTATAAACAGTCATTCACTATCGAATTTTTGTCGGCTAGACAGACAAAAATCAAAGTTCCTCGCTGTGTTCGTTAAAATTAGGGCATAATCGTTGAAACACTCAGGCAAAGGCGAAACCAAACTTGAATTTGAATATCTAGAGCTAAGTATCGTTAAGTGACAACTCAGTGAGCGTGAAATGTAAATTAATGATAGATAACCTTATGAAAAGGCGCACCTCGCATTAAACTCATTCACTTCCTTTCGTCGTCGAACGGCTTAAAAATAATTTTTACATCGCCACTACCGACTAAAATCTCAGAAAAACCCCTTACGATTTCGAGTTGATCCTGAGTGAGTGAAGCAGGAGCCCGCGCAGCATCGCCAGCTCTAGAGATGTTCTGCTCGTCAACAACTCGCTCCGAATGTTCTATCAACTGCCGAACGGCTCTTTTGAGGCTGTTCGCTCGCATTTTCAAATGTTCTTGAGTGGGAAGCTGTACAGAATCAACCATGTAACACTATACAGTACGTTAATTTGATACACATCGACAGTAATGCAAATCAAAGGCTACCTTGCTTCTTCCCCTCTCTTCCATCACTTCATTGTCTTTTTCGGATTTTTCGCTGGTATATTTTTCCAAATGTTCCTGCCCCTGAAAAGAAAAAATAGCGTACATAATTTATGCAATAATCACGTACAGCATACTCAGTGAGTGAGAGGATAAACATTTTGTGGACGTAATACAAAACGTATTTGACAAATGTGCTATGAAGTTTAGACACAAAATGAAACCTGTAATAAATGCAAATGGCTTCAGTTTTACACTCGAAGAAATGTGTCTCTATAGTATTGTAGGGGAATAAATTATGAACCATCGCGGTCAATGGTTTGACTCGGGCTTGTGGTTTGCAAAGAGAAACTGCGTCAATAAATCTGCTATTAAGCTTCGAAGCTATCCAGAATACACTATATTGATTTGTGCATTATTTAAAACATTAAATCCAAACTTGCGCATAAGATGTAGAAACACGCGGAAAATCATATTGTGGCCATTTTGAACAATAAAAAAGAGGCCCATCATTCAACCTTGCTTGGGCTCTCGTGGATTCAGCGATACTCTTGACTCCAAGAACTAATCAAATCTGTTTTTCATTCTGTTTATAAAAACATTCTGCACGACAGCGCGAGACACTTATGATTGAGGAATTTATTGTGCTGCTCCTCCCTGTGCCACGACTATTATTGAGCAGTCAGTTTACAGGAGATTTAAGAGACGTAGTTTAAAAAAAGAAAGGATCGCGTTCACCGTTTTGGAATAGTCGGATAGAAACTATGAGAAAAGGTAGAAGGTAAGACGAGGGGGGTTGCAATTCTGGAATTTCTGGAGTAGCTTGTGTATATCTTATGAGTGTTATCAAAAGCTCATCGTATTTGCACTTGATTAGGCTATCACGTCATCTTTTCTGAAGATCCTAGTAACATATGAACGGAGTATATAATGATAAATTGCGCTAAATCGGGTTTCGTCGAAACGTTAGATAATTTATTGACCTGTTCTCGTCATTTTCCCTCAAATGAAAACTTTATGGGATTTTGCAGCCGTCTGTACGAAAAATACAATCAAAATCATTAGAGCCATTTTTGAAAAAAATGTAGTGTTTTTATCACTATGATAACAATAGTTAGATTTGGGTGGAGTTGACTCATACACTTATTTTGGCGTCTCATCGTCATAAAAAAAAACCCTTCTTCAACCCTTCCATCTTTCCTGTTCGTTTTGCAGCTCTCTCCTTCTCCTCAGGTGGGCCATTCTTTTCTGCACTGATGTTGTGCCGACTGCACACATTGTACGATTCTCGAAACTTATAACGAGTTAGTAAGAATATAAGGGTCAGAGAGTAGGAAGGTTTTATAATAACTGAACACGCAGTTAAACGAAGAGCAGCTTTTTCAGAATAGAGGTCACAAACAATAATTTTTTACTGTACGTAATTCAAAAATCGATGCAACATTAACTTTTGGTTCTTCGAGATAGTTCAGAACAATTCCTGCTGTGGATCAATGGCTCCTTAAGTATTTTTTTGTAAATTCTCAACGCACCAACCACGCCAACTGCGAGTTCAAACCGTTTTGTTAATACATCCTCATAATTTACTTCTAGGTTTAGCTTTTGATGTGACTTGAAGTTTCTGACGTTTCTTGTTTTTTATACATTGTGGAGTATGAACATGAGGGAGAATTAAAACCTCGAAAAGTCGCCACTGAATGAATCATTATTGACTAAATCGATTAACAATATTTCAATTATTAATTTATTCCAAGTTCTCTGCACGTACTTTCAACGTCAACTTTCAACATTTTAATTCCTAAGCGTGTCTAATTTGTGGCCAGAAGTCGAGTAGGAGCCACAATGGAAGTAGCTGGCCAACTGCAAAATTAGAGCCATCTTATTTGCGTGCCTCACCACTTTTGTTCATCTACGCCATGAAGAGAATCCTGGCAGTGTCGAGAAGCATGAAGTGGGAAAACTATGAAGGATAGATGAGCGATTTTACATTTGTCATAGGTTGCTTGGATGGGGGGAGGGGTCGACTTCAACAGTTCCAGTTTGATCCGCGGCGCTAGTGGCCAAAAGCAACAGGACAGTTTGTGATCGAGCAACAGGGGTCTGACAAACAGCTCAGCCAACAAGAAGGCCAAAACAGGTCGTTACCAGTGCGCTGTTGAACAGATATGCAATTAGATGGGTGGGGGAAAGGCTCTTGACAACACAGGAGAATGCTGTATGTACCTTAGAGACCAATGGTAGCGTATAATTAATTATTTAGCACATAGGGACCCGAACTCACCTCAATCACAGAATAAAATTCATTCATTTTATTCTTGGGCTTGGCTCGACTGATTCCTAAATTTTCGAGCAGAATAGGTTATAACGACACGTAGGTTTGATCTTAAATGATAACCCTCGAATATCTTATCATTCCAAAACAACAGTTCGGCTTTCAGGAATAACATTCATGTCCTATGCAGCTACAGAGGTTGACCAAGTTCTTCAAAAACACATTCCAAAGAAAAGAAATCTGCCACGCAGCATATTTCGACAGAAAGTGGAACGTTAGCATGCTTCATAAATTAAGAGACAAATGCCAGAGCATCACTATCTGAAAAATCGAACATTCGTGGTATCTGTCAACAGAGAAACGTCTACCCTAAGAACCATTTGCGCCAGTCTGCCTCAAGGAAGCGTCTGGGCACCTTGATCAGATCTACCACTGCCTACTCAACATGATGGATTCTCAGGCCTAAATGCAGACGACTCATTACGCATGAGCAATCCAGACTCTGAAATAGCCGCCAAACGAGTTCAGACCCTACTGGACACACTTGGTGCACAAAATGGAGCCAATCCTCGTCTCAGACATTACTAAACACCAATCCCCTACGAGACATGCCATAAATAGCTCATTCGTCTGATCTAGCTATACGCCGGGGAGTTACGGTGGATGTGCTCTAAATCGGAGTTTCGGCGAATCAAACAACGGCAAAATAATACTTTCAAAAACGTAGTTCACGCTCCACTGCTTGCTCGGAACGAAACGGTATATCGAGACCTTGAACTTCAATTCAAACGCCGAGTAGAAGTCATGACAAAATATCTGGTGCGTTGCAACACACAACTTTCCTTAGCTCTACGTCAATTCACTTTGTACGTGGCTAATTCTATTTAATCAATTCATTTATCACTCAGTTAATTTGAACTTGGTCAAACAACGCTTTACGGCAGCAGGAAGCGGTAGCGCTTACAGTTCCGGAATTTATTGTGCTGCTCGTACTCATTGCAGGACCATTATTGAGCAATTAGTACACAGATAATTAATGAGGCTGTAAACACACATTTTTTGAAGAAGGATAGTAATTACTTTTGCAGAGTTATTGGGTAAACACTTTTAGAACTGGTAATAAGCGCAACGGCAGTAGTTGAAATTCAGGAATTTCTGGAGTGAGCCCCATGTATCTCATGAGCGTTTTTAAACACTCACCCTTTAGGTATTGGATTGGACTACAATACCAATTTTTTTAAACATTCTACAAGAATTCCAGCGGAGTTTATAAGGAAAAAACTGCGCGAAAAACGCTTTTGGAGAAAATTTTGATAATTTATTGTTTTGCTCTCGTCATTTTCCCACGAATGAGAATTTTATAGTATCATTGCCTCATTGAGAGCTATCAATATAAAAAATGTAATTAAAATCGTTAGAGCCGTTTTTGAGGAAAAAGAGTAGAGAGTAGTTTTTGGTGTTTCGATCACTATGATGACTATAGTTAACTTTCGGTGGATTTTGCCCATACCCTCATTATTGCGTCCCATGGTAACCTGTAGGTTAGACATCAAGTTTCAGCTGATTTGGTACGGTAGTTTTCTCTAAAAACTGCGCTAAAATCGATTTCGTCGAAAGTTTTGATAGTTTATTGTGCTGCTCTCGTCATTTTCCCACAAATGGGAGTTTTATGGTGGCCTTATTGAGAGCTATCAATATAAAAAATTTAATCAAAATCTTTAGAGCCCGTTTTTGAGAAAAAAAATATTTGGTGTTTTGATCACTATGATAACTATAGTTAAATTTCGGTGGATTTTGTTCATACCCTTATTTTGGCGTCCCATGGTAACTTGCGGGCGAGATATGAAGTTTGAGCGGATTTGGTACGGTGGTTTTCTGTAAAAATCGTTCACAGACACACACACACACACACACACACACACACAGACCCACAGACCATTTTCCCAAATAGTGTTTTTCGGACTCAGGGGGGTCTGAAACGTGAGGATCTGAAGAGAACTCAAAATTTTTTTTTTCAGCCGATTACATAACTTTCCTTTCTACTTCGTAGAGCCAAGGAAAGTAAAACCCTGCAAATTATTACACAACGGTTTATTATTCGGATAATCAGCTTGACCTAGCATTAATGCTCCGAGACCCATCCTTTTCGATTCAGCATCGAAAAATATCATAATTAAACCCAAAAAAAGGTCAAAAAGAACTGAAACGTAATATTAAAATAAACAAAAAAAAACGAAAGTATCTAAAAAAAACTGAATTTTAATATGAAAACATGCACGCTAAATACTAATATCAAAATTTTACCAAAAATCTATGAATAAAAACAAAATGAGAATGAAACGAAAGAATCTAAAAAAATTGAATCGTATTAAAACCAAAACGTTGGGGAAATTGGAACGGGGGCGCTCGAAGCGAACCCGGGGGGAGTTGAGTGTTGGGAGGGAAGCGAGCGGGAGGCGCGCTGCTCGCTCGCCTCGAGTTTTTTAATGAGACGGGCAGGGCGGGGGGAGTTCAAACGACGAAACGCTGTAGCTCCCACGTTGTACTGCGTTTCGTTAATTTTTTTAACCGTTTTTTGCCCATTACAACCACGGGCTTCATCCGATCGGATTGCCGAGATGGCGGGTACAACTAGATACCAAATCGGATTTTTGGGCGAAAGAACGAATTTTTTAGACCACGTTAAAGGCACAAAACGGCCCGACATTGCAAATTTGGAATCTCCATGTCTTGAAACGTAAAGTATCAAATTTTGAGGGGGGGTTGTAAAAAATTTTTCGTGACCGAAAACATAGGGTTATTATTCAGAATGAATAATAAACCAAAAAAGGTGAAGAAATTCGTCGAGCACAACATCAAACACTTCAACCCGCTAGTCGCACAAGCGCTTCAGCGGATCCTAACAAGAAGTCATCCACTCTCGCCACATTAAAGACATTATCGAAACCAGCTACCATGCTGACAGTACAGAAACAAAACTCGTATTGCAATGTTAACTGACAACGAGGTTTTAAAAAAATCTGGATTGTTCACAGTACAGCGAAGGACTAATTATGCATTGACCGCTTTGTCGCGCAAGATCAATTAATTTTAATACTGTTTTTTGTTGTTAACTCTCGAAGATGGTGTAACGGTGTCACATCAATCCAACTTTTTCACATCCACAAAAGTTCAATACGCTTTATGCTGTAAATGAAACTAAATCGGAATCTAATTACCAACAAAAGCAATACCGTTTCGACTCCCTCTTCGTGTAAAGAATTGAGCATTTGGTCCAGCTTTTCCCTCAAAATGGAGCACTTCTTCGACAGTTCTTCGTCTCCTTGACTCTGACATATTTCACCAGCTCTCATCATAAATGCTTTTACAGTCTCACACAACACCCTGATGACATAGTTCAACGAATTAACGCACATTTATTTACAATGCATAGTAATTAAATAGCGTTTGGCTGAACTCACTTGGCAGAGTCGAGTATAGACGAATGTTCTTCTGACTCGAGGATATTGCTTAAATGAGTGACGACGGAATCTTCGTATGTGGCAAACGCTGGTATATGATGCTTTGATTCTGGTTTTTCCACTTCCGGCGAAGCCGTGATTGGTCGTTCGAACGTCATTATACTCCATCTAGTGCCACAAAATTCAATCTATTAATATCGAGCAGAACCCCCCCCCCCCACCATTAAAATACTAGCGATGTGTTTAAAAATTAACCTGTCCAAAATCTTGGTCGTAGCTTTTTCATATTTATCCAAAATGTGATTCAAATTAGCATCATCGTCACAGGATGCTCCCCAACCCAAAACTCGAGCCAAATCATTTCCAGTTCCCAAAGGTAACACACCAACTTGACACTGTTTCTGAAAGAAAATCAGCGTGGCTACGATAAAAAAGTTCCAATACTTTATTCAATATGGAACATGTTGGTTTCACTCTGCCTGCCACTGGGGGTTTGTTAATAATTATTTGCCCGAAGTCTTAAACTAAGACGTTATTCCTGTTTACATTAACAGGAAGGAATACACTTTTAGTGGGTATAATAGTAAGGAACGCGTGCTGATAATAATGTAAAGATTCTATAGGGCTTCATTAAGGATTAACAATTGAGTTTAATTTCTTTCAAAAACAAGTTTTTGTTATCCTGTCACACCAAAGTATTTCCAATTCGCTCAAATCAATAGCGCACATCTGCTTTCACCTCATTGTATCTGACTATCACATTCTTTCCTCACCTTTCCCTTCCTAAATTTACGAGTACTGTACAAGCCACGTTTTGCCATGTGGCTCGTGGTACAACTTTTTGATGATTGCCGTTCAATTCAACTTAAGGCCAACATCGCTGGTTTCCCTTTGGTAGTTAGCCTCGAGGGGTGTTCTTATAGCGTAATCAGAGACGCTGAAAGCAACGACGAGAAACCCCTAAGAAGTTCAAGCTGAACGTTCCACCTATATCTGTTCCGAGGTAGTTTGGAGATGATTTTTGAAGAGCAGCTGACTCAGGCAAAAACGTCGTCGAGAATTATGAACAAATGTCTTAACCACTAGACCACGATCGCCCGGTGCCTTTAATAGGAGTCAGTCAGTACATCCCCCCCCCCGTCTTTAGCCGCTGCTCCTGTAGCGGACTCTTTTAAGGAACGAATTTCTGAAAGTTGAGCGAATCCTCGGAAAATCCGATCTTTGATTCGAGAAACGAGGGGGCTACAAGGAAAGTCTATTCTTTCACATTGTGGTAGGCGCGTCGCCCACTTTATTTCCCTTGGCGCTGGAACTTTCACAAAAAAATTAGATTTGAAGAAAAGTGGCCAGCAGTGTAAATCCAACTGTTGCAGTGTAAATACAACGACTGTACAATTAATTTACAGCAAATGGGCTAGTAAAGCTAATACTAAAATACTACTTACTGTAATATTAAGTTTATCTATTTCTGACATGACCCAACCAACTGAACCATCGCCACTACAAACCAATACTCTAAACGGGTCAAATCTTCTAAAGAGCTGTAATCTAAAAACAAAAAAACGAGGTGTTGATGAACTAGCTGCAACATTGAAGCAAGATTCAAACATTAAAGCAAATCAAGTCTAAACATATTTGAATAGCAAAGGATTAACAAAGAAACTAAAACAATTAGGTGTCCAACTGCTTGCACGGCCTTGTAACTGCCATTGCAATAAGTTGAACTGCGAGAGAGCCCCCAAAACCCAGTGAGCTCGACCACATTGCTGGAACCGGGTTACTTCTTAAAAACCTCTAGTCACATTGAAATAGACTTCCAATCCCATAACATTCAGCCAACTACCGATTTACCCGTAACTGTCAAAACCAACTTTTGGATAACTGCAGGTGAGAGAGGGGACGGGGACTTGTACGAATCTGTGTGCTACAAAATAAGTAAATATAGCGCAGAGCACGGCACAATTGCAAATTGTCATATTTACGTTCTTCAGAGGTTTACTCCGAAGCCAATGTTTTCATGAATCTACTGTCGAGCATCCAATTTCTATCAACTCTAATAGCTGTGTGTGCGCACGTGTAAGCTTGTCTTGAAGCAGAGATAAATATACTAAATAGTGAATATTGAGAAAACCAATGTCATACACTTTGGGTTGAGGGGTACATCCAGTCAGGCGACACGACTATTCATTTCCTTCATTAAGCCTCTCTGAAGGCTGTAAAGAACAGCAATTGTAGCGGCACTCTTTACAAGTATTTTACGCCATCCCATTGGAGCCATTGTGCTGCCTCATGAGCCGCATTCGTATGTTACGCTTGGCGCAAACGTTTGCTGAATGGATGACTTTTTTAAACCAAAACAGCGACCCAGAGAGTTTGTCTCACTCACCAGTTTAGCTTTCTCGTTTTCGCAATGCGGGCAGAAAGGACAGGAACGTCGTTACGCGGTGAGGGGGGATGAACATTCAGTAAATAGCTTACGGTACAACTTCCATTCAGTCGGAGAAGGGAAATAGATTGAAATTAGTTAAACATTCGAGAAAAGATCATCGGGAAATCAAATCAAAGTAATTGGAAACTGAATTAAAAATTATTGGAAATCGTTGGAATTTGGGTAAATGAGTTCGCAGGCTGACCGAAAAAATTCTATTATAATCGAGTTCAGATCGTAAGTGAAAGGAGTACACACACATTCTGAAAAAAATCCTTGAAAAGTGATGAACAACCGTTGGAAAATCGAGTAAACGTTAAACAATTCAGACACTATGAGTCTGTGCCGGTTGCCTTTAATAACCAGAAAATAAATAATTCGCCATCGATCCAATTCGCTGACTAGCAGATCCCACGAGAAGTGACTGTCAGGTACCTTAGCTTACAGCTGTACAAAAAACTTGTTAGCAAAGGTGCGACAACGCATCGGACAACTCGGCTTCCTCCTGGAACACAAACTCTAGACTTCGTCCTCGTCCAAACTATTACTGTACCTAACAACGCTCCGATCGATTTGGTACTACTCCAAATGCTTCGTGGATCGGTAGCAATGTCTCAAATCGAGCAAACAAAAACTGCAGAGAGCCACGTACTTCGACTCACTCCAGGGTGAAGTAATCGTTCAGAATTACAACCAAGTTCGTAAAACAATGAAAAACCACCTTCACAAGGTCTTCGAAGGCGCCCTCCAGACTTTTTCCATCAATAATTTATGCAACCTGTTGTCCTTCTTCTTTGGAACTCGTGGATATTTATTTATACCCGTCAATTTACGTAACTACTCGCAATTTATTCAATAATCAGCGCAACTTGTCCGTAATAGCCTTACTGAGTAAAATTAGGCCATGTACATAAAAATACCATACTGCTGATGAGCTGTCCCTGCTAACATTAACATGTGAATTATGAATTTCCTACTATACTCGTAAAAGCCAGATCATTGCAACTGGAATGTTTATTAAATAAAGAATAAGGTTCACTAAAATGATAAAATCGAAAAAAAGAGATCGCACACGATATTTGAAACATTTGGGCTAACTACGCGGCGAAGGGGTTTCAAAAAATCGTAACTGGTTTTAAAATTGAATTTTCGTTAAATCGAACTGAATGTACAACAAGCTGACTTAAATTTTCAGTTCTAGAAAGATGTTTTGCCACTATCTGCGGTGACTGATGTCTGCAAACTCGCCTATAACTACTATCACAGCGGTTCGTGACTACTTTTCTTCTTTTTTTTTTAGCAAATCGAAAACAGCGTTAGAAAAATGTAAACAGGACTTGGTTGTTTAAGAAAATCATATCGTACTTACCCTAAATGTGGCCCCGATACAATTAAATCAAACACTTGTGCAGGATTCAACAATTGCTTGAACCGTTTCAAAAATTTAACTCCCTGGTTGTCTCCAGATTTCGAATTAACAAAAACTAAAAGAGGAGACAACTGAGGCCTGACAATTTCCCAAGAGTCATCAGAACCTAGAACACACGAAAAACGGAGTGTTACGATTAATTTTAAATTTAATTCAACAACAAAATTGATATAGGTAAAAGGTGGTTAGAAACTGTTCCTCAAACGCTGCTCTCAAGGCAAATTGTAAAAGCGGACTTTGAATTTCCTAAGTGCAAGAAGTGGATGTAAAATGGAGTTACTGGTCTCAGTTCCTCCTCACCAAATTGATACAGCGTTGCATGCCTTATAAATACACAGATAATGAATAACACTCGAGGAGCTCACCGACAGAGTGGAGGGCCGTCGGAGGTACTACACTAACATGGCTTGGACCCAAGTTACATTTCACAGAGTGATGCGGCCTACAGGCCGTGTGCACCGTTGCCTTACACCATAAGCATCGCCAGTCTTGAAGTCTGCAAATGAGGTATATTCAGTATTACACTCACTGACTAGATAAACAGTTATTCATATACACAGGTGGATACAGCGAAAGATTTGATTTGATATAGTTTGTTTGATGGACGTTCTTATCCAATTAACTGTTAAGGGCACTACGGTAATGTTAAACGGGGCGCTAGTAAGTCACGTCAGGTGACCTTTGGGGCTTACGCGCTGGATCCTGCATTCACAAGTGTGCAACCATTCCATCACTGGCACCAGCATGTACAGTTTCCACAGGCTTCAGGATTTGGGAGAACTCCAATGGGATTTTATGAAGGTGCAAACTTCCCAGTTCTGCAATGTCGCGACGTGAACTAGAAGTGGGCGACAGAGAGACATCTTTCGAAGTTAGCAGTTTGAAACATTAAAATTAGGGATGTTATAAGGTGGAATGAAATAGTTGAGAATTTGCATAGCAGTAAGCTCCCCTGTCGCTACGCGCCCGCTGTCTCTTTCAATTTGCTCTATGTTATGGAAGTTTATAAGCGAGGTCGAAACTTATTTGAATTTTCAATGAACTGATTCTGAATGCCTCTTCATCTCTGAAACTTCAGTGACTTTATCACTAAACCTACAGCCGAGGGGAGATGAGGCATATTTCTATGCTCAAATTGCTTAAAACGTTGCTCATAACTAATTACATCTTTTTTATTATACCTTCTTTGTGAGGGGTTTCTGTCGCAGTCTGAGGACCTTAATCAAAAGCTCAAAAAAATTGGATGTAAAACAGAAAATATTCTCTTACCTCAGAACCGAGCCACAGGTTTTCTCACACACAGCGCATTTGGATGACACTGGTAAGTTGCCCTCCATCCACTGATGAGGCATGTAGATGTTCTAGAACACAGCCGATAAGCGGTATCAAGATTAATTAAACTAAACCAACTTATTTGATTTAGAGCGAGAAAAGGTCAAATGTTTCGAGGCTCGTTACATTATCAGAACGATTTGTTATGGCAAAGTGATCGTTTGAAAAAAAGGGCTTCTTTCGGGAGAACGAGTGCCCTCGTAAACTTGCAGATGAAACTTATCGACCCCAATCGCTCAAACGGTATCTTTAATGCAGGACTCGGAGGAAAAGTGTTTCGCAGACCTTCACATTTCGTTCGTCGTTTAAGCCCCGTGTGTTGTATTAAACGCCTAAATACGTCATTTTGTCCAGGGCGTAGCATCACACGACTTTCCGCTCCTTAGGCAGCATACGTACTCAGTTTTGTGGCCAATTGCCTCAAGAGACATCTTGGAGGCGTTATCGAAGCACTAAATTACTGCAACACATGGAAAACGTGTGTTCCGTTCTGTCACGATTCCCCTTTCTCAGTTACTCATAGGACGAACCTTCTCTCTTTGCCATTCAACAGAAACTGGTACAAAATGAACTGACTAGTTTGAAATTGGTTGAGGAAAATCATATGCGCGTAAACCTTTCAAGTTTAATGAGCAACTAACAACCACCCTTTGACCCTCACTTCAACGGAATGAAAGAGGCTCCTTGTTTTAGGTAGTGGCACTCATTAGTTCACCTATTCTCACAGAAAACTTTGACGTCATTCGTGGTGTGTGTCGCAGATAATTTTCAGCTCTCCACAAGTAACTTGAACGGACACCACTGCTGGTTTTGGGCTTTTCAGCAGGACAAACTCTATTATCTTATACTCGCATGCTTCAACTCTCCGTCTGATACGACGTCATTTTGGAGCTGGCTTTCAGGACGTATGACCCCACCAAACACATATATTTTGGGTAAAGAGGTTGTTTCCTCCATCTGAAAAAAACCTCCAAAGCTTCCGAAACTGTAAAACTATTGAGAGGGTAAAACAAAATAGTACTTACTCCATCTTTGTCTTCTATAATTTCTTTTCCAACGCTGGCTAGCGTGGTCCACTTGCAGTTGCTTATTGCTTTTGATGCGCATCTCTTGTGAACTTTCCATTTGCAAATTTCACAACTTAGGCCGTGAGAAGTTACACCTACAGAAACAACAATATACTGAATATTCAAGTACCAATACGTACGTTACAAAAACACAACTATGACTTACCTAATCACCAAGTATCTCCTTTTTGCTCCTAACTTATTACCCGAAGCATTTCGGTTTGACATTTAGTAGCTTATTGGGCTTCCAATACGGTTTTTGAGAGAACGCTCAAGTCGTGTGAAAGGGATTGATGAGAAATAAAGTGCACTTAAGTCGAATTTCGTTAAAATTTTTGGAAATTTGGTGCTGCTCTCGTCATTGTCCCAAGTATGAAAACTAGATAATACTACTCAGTTGATTATAACTGTCTACAAAAAATATTTGATCAAATTTAATCAAAATTTTTAAAGCATGAAGGGTGTGAGTGAGCAAGAGTAACAGCTGGGCATTTAATAGGGCAAAAGAACTAGTGGTGAATGAAACGAGTGAGAGCGGGCGGTATTGTACGAGAAAAAACACTGATTGGTTACATAATCACAAGGGATTCACGACATAGAATTCACAGTAACGAGAGGGTCCACAGCACAGACGAGTGCTCAGCAGTGACTTTTCTCAAAAAGTTCGCAGGACGAAAGTTAGATATTGATTAGTAGAAGATACTTCGAACGTTTAAACCAAATACTTCTAACCATTTTTGAGAAAAATTGCAAAACTCCCAAGTCACTTTGGTCCCCCTCACTTCGGTCCAAATGTACTACCGTATTTTCGTATTCTCAACAAACAACGAACAAAACAAAAAAGTAACTAGCACAAATATACGGATTCAGGAGACCTCAAAACGTAAAGATCCGAAGAAAACTAGAAATAGTTTTTCCAAGGGATTACATAACGTTCCGTTCTACTTCGTAGGGACAAGGAAAGTAATAAGGACGCCCTGTGAGACACATTTTCGCCCAAATTCTTAGGATTGCCAGGAAAATGTCACAAAATTTTAATGCAGATCAAAAACAAACGAAATTGTTCACGTCCAGAAATGAGCCATTTAAAAGTTAAAATGAACTCACCCGAGAGAGCGTCTCTGCAAATGTTGCAGTAGGTTGGTCTTGCATGAGAAGTAGCCTGCCAACGATGGCGACCGCTGAGAAGGTCATGAAGTTCTGATACCGTTGAACCCGACTGCCGGAACAAACAAGTACCATGAGAAACAAACGAATTGACTCGTACGAGTATAAACTGATATCCCCTCGAGGAGATAATTTAATCAACAAACCTACGATATTTTGGTTCATAATTCGGAAAAATGTTGTGGAGGAGCCGCTCAGTGACTGCTTAGGGCCCCGAGGGTCGAAGGAGAGACCCGACGAAAGAAATAACCCATTTTGGGCGACGGGCAAGAAGAAAGGAAAATAATGCGGCGTTTGTTCGGTATATTGCAATTAGTGGGCGGAAAATATTAGATATTGAGGGCGTGACTGACTCAAGGGACGCCAGGAACGTAATTTGATCCTAGATTAAGGAAGATCATTACCTGAATTCATTAACTATGAAAGGTCTGGAAGAATGGGGTTGAAATTCAACGACGAAGAAAAGCAGTTCGTAAATGGACCTCGTTAATTAACTAATTATTGCTCCAATTAATGACTTTCTCGGCTCTCTTCGCTCTTCAAATTCAGGTATTGAACCTGAATTACTAACCACCTTGTTTATTACTAACCATTCTCATAAAGAGCCTTCGTTAAGTAATACTTTATCCTTCACTTATAGAAATAACTAAAAGCCCCGATCAATCAAGCCAATTTTACTCTGACCACATAAGAGCAGCCAACAACCAAAAAAGCATATGAAAAACGATAAACGTTGCGGTTAGTTAGGCCATGAGCAATTTAAAACATTCAGTGCGACGCATAGAGCTAGTTTCCTCAGCCCCACGCACACTCAGCAATGTGTATACTAATCCAACCAGTGCCACGAATTTGGTGGAATTTATCTGGTTTTATTTAGAAACTGTCAGTGATGAACATTCTCGAATTTATTAGGTTACCCCTGCTTACGTCACGAGCTTCATTATGTACACAACGTGATTTTTTCAGAAAGGTTGGTATATCTACTGTTCTTAGCATATAATCATACATGAAACATTGCGTAAAACCCTTAGTTATTGATAACAAGGACACACACAGGAAATTTCTCCAATGAAGTTTTTGAATTCAGAAGCCTAGAAAACAAATTCCAGCTGATTTCATAACATTCTGTGCTACTAGAAAGAGTATTTTTTGTTAAAGAGTGGGGGGGGGGAGCTTTGATTGTTGTATTTTTGTACACTCAGAACGTTATTGATGTTAAGCAGTAGAACGGTTGAAGTTCACATTATGAACCTGTTCCTAACTCTAGTGAGAAACCAAGTAACATGCCAGAGGCCTTTCTACGATAAAATACTGTAAAATCCACACTAGAAACGTGGTATTCGCGATGTTAATTCAGTGAAAGTCTTCAATTACGAACGTTGAAGAATGATGAGTCGTTGATGTCGTATTTTTAAGCAAAATTGAGAAGTCGAAATAGAATGTAGGGGTTTACAAACAGTTTAGCGGCTCTTTTAACTTTTAACGAACTGTGGAGACGGATGCCTCGTTTAGTTTCTCACAATGGGCTAACCCGCGTTCAGCACTTGACAGAAGAGCACTGAGTTGACGTGCAATTGAGAACGAATGGGGTTGAACTTTAGCTTTCATTTGACTTGAACGAAGCAACTTGGTTCTTCGGCACTGATTTATTCTGTGGGAATGTTTTCGTGAATCGGTTCGTCGGCTGATGGAGCCAATGTTGTTTTGTTGAGTAGTGGCCGTTGAAACTTGAGCGTTATAAGTTGATGATGTATTTTCATAATAGACTCCTCCGGTTTCTGTTCCAGAAATGGATTTATAGTAAGATGGAGGATTCTACAAAATTAAACAGCGATGATACGTCAATTTTTTATGTGATGTTATTAAAGAGAATCTGATGCTAAGGAAATGGGGTGTGCTCCAAGCTGCTCGATTCGACGACATATTTCACAAAGTCGTTGAACATTTCAAGCAGAGATATTAGCTCATTAGTGGTTTTGACCTTCTGGAAGCTTCTGTTGGCTTACAGCTGCTTCCGCGACCCCGCAACTGTTTTGAGAAGCGTTGAGATGCAGGGCATGCAGCCTGGCATGTACTCAGGCATCTAGCAAACTAAATCCCATCTTCTAAAGGCTGATGGGTATGCTTTTGACTTCTCTGACGTCCAAAGGGAGGAAGAATATCATGGGGGTGATTTCCACAAAAACCTAGTTACACGCCGAACCATCAACGCACTTCCCCTTTCCATTTGCTGGGTTCTTTAGCAGCTCTACTTCCTTACAGCTCTCGGCTCCTATGGCTAATTCATAATAATTTGTTCTAGTTGGCCTTGAGGGTGCATTGGGTGCGGTGGACCAGTTTTAGAGGTCTTCGCGGTGCATTGGGGGTAGAAGTGGATAGATCTACATCACGTATGACAATCAGGCTGCACTTAAGGCCCTGGCTTCTTAGCAATTTCTTCAGGGTTGGCTTAAGAATGCCTGACTGAGCTGAAGACCAGGCAATGGAGAAGACTTTAAGTTGCATTGGGTCCAGAATCAAAGAAGAATAGAAGGGAATGACGAGGAAGACAAACTACCAAGAGGCAGATCTGCACTGATCCACGCAGGGCAGCTCTTCAGACCGTCAAGAGGGACTCTGCATACAGAGGTTTGTGAATGGGAGAAGAAGTGCAGTGCTGCCTATTGGCTGGATGTGCTCGGCCAAAAGCAATCCATTTCTATCCACCTAGTAGTTCAATTCATAACGCATTCATATTCCTCCTCCGTTTGTGCTAAAGCTGGATCTGTTGCTACTCGTCACCACCGCTCAGCCAATTTGGAGCCACTCCACCAAAATCATTCCAAACCTAAATCCGTCAGTACCTCATTGGGACAGCACAATACCACTCGCCGGCCATTGGCACCAAAAGTGTTTTGAATAGATGGTTTCCAGTAAGAACACACGAAAGTTGGGCTAATGAAGCACCATAGGAAAATTGTCTTATTATACTCCGTCCCATTATATTTATTTTTGGTTTTAGAGCTTATCACCCAGAGAAATCACAGAAGAAATTTGAAAATATATTGCAGGAGCGATATTCATAGTAGAACTACGGGGTGTTGACTAGTCCATGCACCGTGATGAGAGGGGGGGGAGGGGGTACGTCTCCTGGAATGCATGCACTACTTCAAATAATGAACACTAAACCTACAGAGAGGTCCTTGGTTGCCAAACATTGAAGCAATGTTTCATTAAAGTTGAGCAGAATCAAAGGTCTTTCGCGCACATTTCGGGTTTTAAATATGAGGAGAACGCAATTCTTTTTCATTCGAAAACTCCTCCCCTTGAAAAAACTATGGTTTTGATTATTGATTGCTTTTCAGCTCACCCTTGAATCGTTAAGTTGAAGTTTGTTGAGCTGCCTGCAAACTCCCCCTTTTAACACATGTTTCTACCCGAACCCTATTCCTCAACACCCCATTAATTGTTCAGTGAAGGTTGAATTGACTTAAAAATCTTAGGATATGTCCTGTTTCGAGTTAGTCTTCCCTTCAACCTGAAACTCTCAGAGTCGAACACTCTCTTTCTTTCCTCCTCGGCGCCCTCCTGGTTTTCAGGAACATTCTGCCCACAGCTCACGAGGCTCTCGGTCCACTGCTGCCCTTGCAGTACGTTACTTTCCATCTTTGTTTAGCTCTCAACACAAACACTTAACGCCGGTTAAAGGCAAGACACTTTCAAATGACTAATATTCTTGTTCCAAGTGATTCGGGGATTCCCTACGCAACATGGTTGCACTTCTACGCAAATGTCCAAACAACTTTAACAGTACTAAAGAACAGACAGGGACCTTGCTCATCAAAGGTACTGTACACGGATTGATTGCGTTAAACGTAACTATTCTAACACAGGAACAATTAGATCAAGCCATTTAAACCATACGCCGCATAATAATTTACATCCAAACAGTTTAATAATTTAAGTGCATTAAAATAATCAGCCGTCGTTCTTTTCCAGAACACAACAAATGCACTACGACAACTACTCGTGGAAACAAAGTGCGTGGGGCTATTTTAGGTAGGAGGTAACCTTGGAGGGAATCTTGTGCGTTAGGTTAATTATTTCTTACGTCACATGTCGCTAGCTGTTCCAAGTCAAAGGCGGCCTGAATTTCCGGAAGAAAAAAAAGCAGTAATAAGACATACTTTACATTTAACAGCAACACACAAACATACGGACTTGTTCAATTTTTATTTTGGCCACGGACGTCGCTAAGTAAGAGCCTCCAAACCCGGTCCCCCACCATGCGCAATCCGTACCTCAAAAACTTGGTAAAATTGTCCAAAACGAAGCTTAATCTAATTTCAGCGCGACCAAAGTGTTAGGAAATTCAGTAAAAAAGTGGAAAAATGAAACGATTACCATTTAAAACTTTGTCTGAGTTGTCGAAAAGATAAGCAAAATAGTTGGGAAATTGAATATAACCACTCGAGTACATGCGA
Organism: Pachypeltis micranthus; assembly: GCA_020466155.1. Taxonomy (NCBI): domain Eukaryota; kingdom Metazoa; phylum Arthropoda; class Insecta; order Hemiptera; family Miridae; genus Pachypeltis; species Pachypeltis micranthus. The sequence goes on from CM035769.1 coordinate 52,622,072, forward strand.
TGAAATAGTTGAGAAAATAATTGAGCAACCCGCTAACAAACTTGAGAAGTTCACCCAAATAGCTAGGGAATCGAGTGGGAATGAATGAGTGGAGTACTTCGGACGTCGACGGAAATATTTAGGGAAGTCAGCTCAAACTGCTAGAGCGCTGAGTAAAATGAGTGAGCAAAAGTAAAATAGTTGGTACAGTATAATTAAGAAATAATAACACTTATTATATCACGAATCAAATATAAAATACGAAAACAAGCAAAAATTGTTACGGAGTGAAAATATTCGTAGCGTTGAGTGCTGCGAAAACGAGCAAACGGGGAAGCGACGGGTAAAAATTGGTAGGAGTGCTGTAAACACCGTAGGCAGTTGAGTGAATACAACTAGAAAATTTTGTGTCACGAAAAAAAAGAAGAAACTCAAGTCTCGTAAAACTATTAGACACAGCCGAAACAAAAAACAACAGGAAATCGAATAAACCGTTTGTATATATCATTGGGAAAGAACAAAATATCAAACAAAGTTTGATGAGAACATCAATCAAAATAGTTGAAAATTGATTTGAAATTGCAGGTTGGCTGAAGTTGTTGTGAAATCGAGAGAAAAAAGTGTTGGGGCATCTTGAACACCTCACTAGACATTTATAATGGATGGGAAATCAGGCGTAAGACGTTGAGAAAAGGAAAAGATGTGTTGAATAAATAAATAAAAGCCGCTATAAAATCACTTAAAAATCGACTATATTATTATTAATAATATCATCTCTGTCTGTCCCTTTTGGGATTTGCCCTAAGTAATATTGTGCCAGTATTCAATTTGTTATTGAATAAAGTGAATGTGAGTAAATGTTAAGGAGAGTTAAGAAGATAACAAAACGAACAGTTAAAGTGAACAAGAAGGACAGTTAAAAGAGAGAACTGTTGTGGACAGTGAAATTCTGAAGGAAATTGAATGAATCTGTTAGGAAAGCAAGCTATGGAAACTGAATACTTGTACGCATAACAAGTAAAAAACCTCAATATTTGTTCTGATCATTGAGAGTGTAGAAAAAATAGTCAGCATATAAAACAAAAAAGCCTGGATTGTCGTCAGTTTATTTGAAATTGACCGAAGGTAGTTGAAAAATTAATACAAATAAGTGTTGACGAAACGTCTGGAAAACGTATAGAAATTGGTGTAAAACCGTTGCGACCTCGAGTGAAAATGAGTAAAAACTTTTTGGAAGAAGGAGAAAATGTTTGTCGTGCGAACTTGATTAAATCAGCGGTAAAATAATGAAAACTCGAATTAAATATGAGAAACCCAGTTAAAATCGTTGAAAATCTAAACAAAAAAAAGTTCCAAAACCAAGAGCTAATATTTGTCATATGGAGATAAAATTGGCAAAAATCTTGTTAAATTGTGTCAACTACGTTGAAATTGCTAGCGAATCGAGCGCCCACCGTCAGAAATAAAATTATCACCGTTTATAACCAAGAAGTTGGAAATCGAATAAGTAAATTTGAAACATTCAAATGTAACACGAATCGTTGAAAAAATAGGTAGAAGTCGTGGAAAAATTGGTGAACGGTCAACAATAATCTTCGTGAACTTGGGTTGAGAACGAATATCTGGGGGGTGGAAGAGAAATCAGTGAGGAGAAAGTAATTAAAAGTGAAATTGAGCCGAAATTAATGAGACTTAGCGCGAAGGTTGCCAAAAAATGCTCGAATCGAAATCAAAGGTGTGAGATAGTAGAATCAAGTTAAAGTCGAAAATCCATTAGTGTTTTTTAAATGAAATAGTATAAAATTGTTGGAAGCGTAGATATTTTTAAAATATTCGTGAGGTTGATCAGAAATAGTTGTATATGGAGTAATAAGTGTTTCAACAATGGATGCTTGGGTAAAACATTTTTTGGAAATTATTGTTAAATTGAGTAAGAACGAGACAACTGAGTAAGTGTATTCTTAAGATTACTGTACAGAAGATCTCATCTTTTCAGTTATTAAACAATTTTGTCTTCGCGTCATAATTCATTAAGGAAAACCTAATTAAAAAGGTGATGCTTAAAAAGAAGGTAAAAAACAATATTGAATTTTAAATTTTGTCCCCTGTCTGTTGCCTGTTGGGACATTTCAAAGTTCCCCTTCCCTCCCCCTCTCAGAATCCTATCGACGTCTTTGATTTTAATTGTAATTTAGCAGGTTGGAAAAACTGTCAAGTTGGCACGAAAAAGAACTTAATGTAATGTCACTTTTATCGTACCAACTACACGACCAGGTGAGGCGCCAACTGGTAACAAATTAATCGAGACCATAACCCTATAACTATAATCCATCCTAACGTAGAAAGTGAGGAACGAAATAACTATAGCACAACCCTTCCTTTTGTACGTGTCAAAAGTGGGCAATGACGTCTTTTGGTACGAAAGAAAAGAAAGTAGACTCACCCAAATGCGTTCCCTGGTTTGTGTGTTCGTTCCTTTCAACGCTGCAAGCCACTCTTCCATCAGATGCTTTGAAGTTATTCATCTGAAACGACAAACATGAGGATTTCACAATACGATTGTTTTACAAGAACAATTAACCTAGGATTCCTAATTTTTTCACTTCGAAGAGAATTAAGGCTACACTTGCTCTTTGCGGCTGTGTGTTCGTTTGAATCAAGTAATGCCGAAAGTAATAAATTGAGCCAACGACATACAGTTGAACAATAAGGGAAAGAGAACTTGGAAGCGCAGAGTAAACTTTATCAATACTCGAGTAGAGTTCACGTAATGCGCTCGTAAGAACAAACGAATCCTGCAAATTATTGCACAATAATTCAGCCAACAATCGACAAATATTAACAGTATAACATGGGTAGATAACAATCCGGGGAACGACAACGACTATGTGTGCAGAGCAAACAATTTCCTGATTGAAAAAATAACTCAATGATGTGATTCAAGAAGAGCTAAGAAATTCAACCAAAACGATATCACAAGAGATTTCATTTTTCAACGCGTATTTTTTCAGCGAACCTTGCCGCGGTCCTACGCCTCTGAGACTTGACAAGTTTTGATTCAGTGACAGAGGAAAAATTGCCAAATGCCGTACAAGACCTCATATTTCAATCAATAATTCGGAAAATTTCCTGGTTATGAAGCTTAGCGTTGTTTCACACTCGCATCGAAAAATAACAGTAAATGATTAGATACATGACCTGACTACCGTAACGAAAACAGGATAATTTTTGTTCTCTCCTCCTATTGACTGCTTGATCATGGCAGGGTGTGTGTGTGTGTGTGTGTGTGAGAGAGAGAGAGAGAGAGAGAATATACATTCCGTAATTTATAAAGTAGTAAGGCTTAACATGGTCTTCACACGCTGTCTCCTGTTGGATGATGTCGGTTCTTGAATTTGTTGGTACATCTGCTTCTTGTCAAGAGAATTCTGGTCAGTTCTCTTCAGATCTTTACGTTTCAGACCCCACCGAGTCCGAAAAACACTATTTGGTAAAATGGTCTGTGAACGCGATTGAGAGAAAACCGCTAAACCAAATCAGCTCAAAATTAATACGTAGCCTGGAGATCATCATGGAACGCCAAAAACAAGGGCACGAGAAAACCCCGTCTAAAACTAACTACAGTTATATAGTGATCAAAACACTAAATATTTTTTTTTCTAGAAAACAGCTCTAACGAATTTGATTAAATATTTTACATGGACAGCTCTCAAAGTGGCAACTATACCATAAAATATCCGATAACTCTGGAAAAGTGATTATTATCATCTTTAAAAAAAATTTTTTGCACCCTCATTAAACTCTCTGTGTGCCAATTGCTGTATAGTGGTCCGGGAAGGAGTACAAGCAGCACAATAAATTCCGGAACAGTAAGCGCTACCGCTGTGAAGTGGCGTTTGACCAAGTGCAAATGAACTGACGTAGAGCTAAGGAAATTTGTATGATGCGACGCACCTGATTGTTTTCTTCTAACTTTCACTCACTGTCGCTTTCATCTAATTTGCGCTAGTTCACAGATGACACCTCCTTAAGTTCAGTTTCGGCCGTAATGCCTTTTTACTCTTTTCAATTCTATCCTCGTGCGCAGAAACAGTTTATTCTTCTTCTAGAAATAACCCTCCATTCACATTTATAACTTGTCCTGTGCCATAACTCAACTCTCCACTGCATAACAAATACAACCGACGTTTCATTGGTTCGACGTCCGGAGATCCATAATGTTCCTCCTTTTCAAAGTAAATTCAGAAGGGTGGCAGAACTGGTTGTCGATTCATTTTAATATTCGCTGCTAATTCAAAATTAATAGCGTTCTACTCAAAAGACCAACACGCCGTGATTGAATTTCCGAGGGTTTCCTTTCCCTTCAAAGCCAAACAGCTTTTGCGGGGGTTTTCGGACAACTTCAGACGGTGAATTTTGGACGTGGATAGTAACTATCAGGTGTGAACCTTCGCACAATTTCCCCCGCCTTGACGTAAATTCTGTGGCAGCCTATAAATGCAGTCTAATGAGATCTTTATGGTGTTCGAATTACCGCACGAGCCTAATCGCACAGCGATAGCTTCCGCCGTCCAGGAGACATCGCTGGTTTTCAGGTTTCAAACTATATTACTTGATATTGAAATTTTCTTCACAAGATTTGATGGCCACGACGATAGGTACCTGCGTATCTTCCATGTTATGAGCAACGGTTCGTGAAAATTCTCTCAGCGGGAAAGCTGCTTGGCCTGAACCATTTCCTTTTGCTATCGGCCGCAACACTTTCTTCATTTTTTGTGCCAGAAAACGAGTAAAGGGGGAACAACACGAGACTTCGATGGGAAGAAGGAAAAAATTTCCATTCGGGCGGAAGGCAAAGCCGATATGAATATCAGTGTCGCCAAGTTTTCAGAGAGTCTCCAACTCAATCGATCCAAACTCGAATCAACTCGTGCTGAAACTCATTCGCTTCCTTTTTCAAGGCGTTAACGTCCTTGTATTCGGTAAACATATCGAAAAGTGATGTAAATAACTGTAGAATGGAGTTTTCGAAGACGTTACGAACTGCCGCTGAGACGTAGGAAAATGTTGAAGGAAGAAATACTCCGTCAGAATCGAACGAACATTTGCAAGGAGGAGGTCTTGTAATGTGTTTGCTAACAGTTTGTGCGTCAGGTTCAGCGATTGTGCCCACAGAACGTTTCTTGATTCGATTTCCGCAAAAGCAGCGAGACGATGTGATACATAAAGGGCTAAAATGGTTTTCACTGTGCACAAACGCGTGCCTGGCGAGTGTGTGGAAAGATTCTGGGCCGTGGTGTTTCAGTGGAGGAGGTCCCACTGTACCTTCATTATTCCGATAGTTGAAACCCCGACCGACTGTGGGGCTGCAGAACTGAGGATTTTCGAATCGGCTCCCTGCAGCTAAAAGGATGAGGCGGGTTGAGTACCAGCGCGCGCAGAAGTTGTGGCGGAGGCAGCCAAGTGGTGTAAGGAAAGAATAAGTTACTCTTCAGGGAATTGCGGCATTTTGGATTTCTAATGTGCTCTGCTGCATGCGACATCCCTGAAGAATGTGTGGTGACCCCTGCTCTCTCCCCGGCGCCGTGTCAACATCTCCATTTCAGCTGAATCTGATGGTATTTCACCTGTAGACAGAATCAAACTCCTAAAGCTAGTAAGCCGCTGGCTCTACACGGCAAAATTTTCTGCTAAAGCGCCCTATACTGGAACTGTCTTGGTCCAACCGAAAGGTGGAGATGAGATAGGGACTACAGACCTATTTCAATGTCGTGTCTGTCTTCTAGTACTTTCAAAAAGTGGTGGGATTTCGACTCCACGTGTCACTGGTGACGTTCAGAGGGCATTCCAGCCAGTGGATGGAACTGACGAGAATCATATGGTTCCACAGATGGTACTGTTCCTGGCCTGGGAGAAAAAGAAGCGGTTACGCATGGTTACTCTGGACGTTAGCAAAGCTTTTGAATTGAGCTTGGCCTACTGCCTCCGTGTTGTCGGGCCTCCTCAACGACTTGTCGATTATGTGAGCTCTTTACACAGCGAAAGTGTGACGGGGTTCTATAGATTGGAGATGAGGGGCCTTGAGAATCTACACAGTCGGTCTATATACTCTTCAATCTTGACGATTGATGCATAAGTTTCCTCAGGAAGCAGGGTTTGATATCGTTTGGTAGCCAACGCCAAAGCCAAAGCTCCATTGGACATATTTGCACCCAATGCTGGGCTAGTTTTGGTGAGATTGACCATCCGAGGGCTATATAGTGGTCCCCTCTGCACCACTTGGCTAGGCGTCGCACATAGTGTCCCGTGCGAAGAAATAAATCCAAAAATCCAAGGTAAGAAATAGAAAGCAGGCGAAGAAATTAGTTGTCTTGAGCAAGCAGAGCTACAAAGGATAAGCGGCCATCTGGAGGGTCTCAATTTACTCCACCCCCAGCAGTTTGGTTTCCGGAGGGGGAGAAGTACTGGTTCTGCAGCATGCTCTCTTGTTTTTCGGCTCTTTTCAGTTCTGGAGAATGGCCAGCGCACCTCTTAGTCTTTTTGACTTCTCAAAGACGTTCGACTTGGTTCCACATAACCTGCTCCTCAGGAAATTGGAACGCTATGGCTTCAGCCCTCACATGGTCCTGTTTCTACAGAGCTATCTTGAGGGTTGGTCCAGATTGTTTCTTTCTAGTGAGGTTGCAATCCCCTCTGGTGTCAAACAGGCGAGTACCCTCGGCCCTTGCCTCTTCCTCTTGTATATCAATGACCTACCAAGCCAGTTCGAGAATTCATACATTTTCCTGTTTGCTGACGACTTCACTCGCCTAGCATCAGGCTGTTCCCGTGAAGAAATGCAGTTCAATCTGCAATATAAGTCTGAGATAGTGGAAAAGTGGTGTCAGTCAAATGCTTTGGTTTTGAACAAAACTACGGACAAAACCCAGACTCTTGTAGTGGGTCTCAACAGATGTTTAGACCAGGCAGTTAATTTCCTGGGTTCGACGGTGGATAACCGACTTTCCTGGCAGGCCCATGTTGAGGGGCGTTGTCCCCTAAATTATCATCTTCTATTTTCATGCTTAGAAGGTTGAAGAGCGTCGTTTTTGATGAAGTCCTGCGTTCTGTTTACCATGCTTGCTTTGCCAGAAACAGTAGTCATGCAATTGACATATTTAAACAACAAAAACGTGCCATCTGAATCTTGACTAATCTCTCATGGAAGGAGAGTTGTAGGGGTTCGTTTGCTAGCCTTGGCGTTCTTACATTGCCTAGCGCGTATGTCTTGGCAGTTTTGAATCTGATTAAAGTAAACATATCGCCCCTTGCCGTGGCTTCCGATGTTCACCGGCATGACACCCGATCCCGTGGAAACCTAGTGATTCCTTTTACTCGCCCAAGTATAGCTCAGAAAAATGACCCAATCCAAGTAGGCTCTCGTCTGTATAATACCCTACTCCAAAATATTCAACTGCTGCTTATTCAGTCTTTCACTAAGGTCATAAAAGTTCATCTCATTAGGGCAGAGCTGTACTCGCTTGGCGAGTTTTTTGGGATTGTGTGGGAGGTGTAGTGTCGCAGTTTCATTATGTGCAGTACCATCTGTTCATATTACTTGCCTATGTGGTGTAATTATTGCCCGTAGTCTATTCTTAGGCCACTGCAAATTGAAAAATCCTTGATTCTTGTGAGCGGGAGACGAGAGTGAAGTGAAATGCATTGTATTGACGACATTAGCTGACTCATCGCAAGTTGCAGCGACCTTACAATCCGTTTGGCGCCAAAACATATAAATTAGAAGGCTTTTCGACGCACGAGTTGGCTACACAAAGCTGTACGTGGGAAAAGCAGGGATTCTGTAGATCTGGTTCACGAACTTGCCGTGCATGAGAGCCGTGCAGGAAACTGTAGGCTTCTGAACTCAAACGTCATATCTGTCGGGATCTTTGGTATTCGAGGCAGCAGTGCACCTTCTCCTTTGAATCCAACATTTCAGAAATGGCCTACTTATGATTGAAAACACGTGGCAGAGAATTGATGTTTATAATAATGATAGCGGGCAATCAATAACGAGGTGGCTAGCCAGGGCAACTATTGCGAGGCTTCTGAGGAGCGAGGATCTGAAGGCTTTTAAAACAACCTCTTTCGCGTTCTTCATACTATTGGTGGATGTTTAGGTTGCCATTTGACTCTTGGTGCTTCCATAATTCCATGAAAATAGCTTGTACCGTTCTGAAGATAAAGAAAACAGCCTAGGAAAGTTGACAATTTTCTTTAGGCAGAGACGAAAGAGCAAGAGTTCACAATCAGACGCAAAACTTATAGGTTTGTCTCCAGCCAGCGCAAACTGTGAGGTAGAAGAAATGAGCTGTACACAGTGCGGTGACATTCTAGTCAGTTTGGACTGGGATTAACCATTTAAGGAGACAATGCTGAGGACAGTGCGGTAGAAACGGCAGGAACGTAAGAACCTGCACAGCTCGCATGTGATGCAGTCCAAGTCAGTATGTTTTGTGAGCACGAGGGAATGTTGGGGTTCCATTCCGCGCCTTTTGCTACATCATTTCTTCGTGGTACACCAATTTTGGGTTATTATTCATTCTGAATAATAACCCTATGTTTTCGGCCACGAAAAATTTTTTACAACCCCCCCTCAAAATTTGATACTTAACGTTTCAAGACTTGGAGATTCCAAATTTGCAATGTCCGTCCGCCGTCCGGGCCGTTTTGTGCCTTTAACGTGGTCTAAAAAATTCGTTCTTCGCACAAAAATCCGATTTGGTATCTAGTTGTGCCCGCCATCTCGGCAATCCGATCGGATGAAGCCCGTGGTATTAATGAGCAAAAAATGGTTAAAAAAATTAACGAAACGCAGTACAACACGGGAACTACAGCGGAAGTCAACGTTTCGTCGTTAGTACTCCCTCCCTCCCTCTCGTCACAATAAAAAACCACCCGCCTCGTCCTCGCCTCGCAACGCAACGCTCGTCCGCCCGCTCTACTCGCTCGTCCGCCCGCTCTACTCGCTCGTCCGCCCGCTCTACTCGTTGGAAGTCCCCTCCCCCCTGACTCTTTTTTTTTTTTTGCTTCCTCTAGGAAGTGCTCGTGTTTCGTATTTAACCTTTGGCATTACGATTTGTCTCTTTATCGTCCGATTGCCTTGTTCTCGTCTTCACCTCCACGAATGACTGTTTTGCTCCGTCTCAACTATTTTCGTTAGCATAATATCTGTTATCTTCGATTGAACTTTTCATTATTCGTTTATTTTTGGTTTATTTATTAATAGTTTGTTCGTTTTATTTTTTTTTGGTTTTAATACGATTCAATTTTTTTAGATTCTTTCGTTTCATTCTCATTTTGGTTTTTTTCATAGATTTTTGGTTACATTTTGATATTAGTATTTAGCGTGCATGTTTTCATATTAAAATTCAGTTTGTCTAGATACTTCCGTTTTTTTGTTCATTTTAATATTACGATTCAGTTCTTTTCGACCTTTTTTTGGGTTTCATTATGATATTTTTCGATGCTGAATCGAACAGGATGGGTCTCGGAGCATTAATGCTAGGTCAAGCTGTTTATCCGAATAATAAACCGTTGTGTAATAATTTGTAGGGTTTTTACTTTCATCAGCATCTACGAAATAGGAGCTCGATAATCCTCACAAATCAAGTTTCCTTCTCACTCCTACGTTTCAACGACTTCAGAGCCCGAAAATCACTATTTGAGAAAATGGTCTGTGTGCACCCAGGTTGTCTGGAAGCTGGAAATTTTACGCTCACCGTTCGTATGGCGGTGCTGGAAGATGGCAAAAGGAAGACAGGTATCATTAGAGGTTTTTTGTGGTATCAACATCAGTGTGTTACTCAGGTAGCACGTTAACTGATGGGCGTTAACATCTTATCCTGCTTTCCTTCCCCCTTCCTATCCTTCCAACCAACGGGTAGTTCCCCTCTTTAATATTAATTTATCGAGTTATTAGCCAGCAGATCGACATGACCAACAGACGTTTACGAGCAAGCTCTGTTCGAAATTGGAGGGTCGTTTGAGAAAAACGAGGTCTGTGTGACTGACAGGTAATCATTTAGGTTGTTCGAGAGACACCTCGTCTGTTGGTCAGTGGTGTCATGTTGTTGGGGGGAGAGACGAGGCCTGTGAGTGTCCACCAGACGTTTGGCTCGTTTGATGGCGCGGTGGAAGGTCTTCTTCTCTTGCAGTGTGCTCTTGCGTCAGGGTCACGAGTGTTTTGGCATCCTTCTGGTTCTATTTACACTCTGCTTAGGGGGATTAAGTTCAATAACCATGTAATCGCTCTGCGCTGCACCTGGTACGACGCGCCAACCCAGCAATTTGAACAGTAGGGTGTGAGACAGCGGTGACATCTATGCACGACCTTCCTCCCGACCCATCACAGGTCGCGTGTGGTGAGTGGAACACGCGCAATCAGCCATCCTGGGAACGCTCAAGCCCGGTTACTCCTCGTTCTGAAGGCCGCAGCTATGTAGAGGATCGCTCGTAGATGTTAGGACTATATGAGTCAACGTGCCTTGACACGAAAGAGTGGAATATGTTGGTTGTGTAAGTGTCGCGTGCATTAAGTCCCTTTAAGGCTGGCTTTCAGGGACACATAGAAAATACGGCTGGAGAATTCTGTCCTCCATTCTGCAGGGGGTGCGATCTGCAGTCCCACCACAAAGTAAGGGGGTTCCACAGCACGTTGTGTGCTGCTTCACTGTAGTTCTTACAAAGTAGGAAGAGCAGACAAATCTAGCAGTACTGTGCTACAAAGCAAGTCTATAACCGTTTCGCCGATTTTGCAAAGAAAGTAATGGCTAAGAAACGCGGTCACAGTTGATCTGTTCCTTCGAAACTTGCCGCCCAAGTAAAAAGTTAGATCAGACTAAGAACTCCTCCCAGATGGTACGGGATTCCTCAGGTGGTCAGACCTCCGCGCCAGCACGAGACTGGCGAATGACCAAATACTGTCCATCCCTCCCCAAGTCTGGGTTTGGTGGATGCAGTGCAAGTGGCCGGCCTCTTACATGATAGCAAACCCGTAACATCCATGACAGTAGACTGATATAACCTGGATGTATAGGAACAATAATTTGATAAGGAAACAGACCTGTCCACCAGACGTTCTGTGGTGGCTCACAGAGACCCCTACAAGTGTAAACACCAAACAGTACCAAACACAGTCAAGGTATTTGAGCGGGACGATGCCTATGGGAGTGGGCAAGGCCTTAGGTAAGTGGTTAAGTGTCAGCAATACGACGTTGGGGACTTGCGTTATTTTGTTGAAAATCGTCGGGGTTCTTCAATTCGATTGGCGTCAGCTGATGGTAAAAGGAAATGGAAACCCACGCAGTAACGTTAGCAGCTGCGGGAACGCCAAAGGGCGAATGGGGAAATGGCGAAGAGGACGGCGAATGTGGGCGATGGTGAAGGTAACGAGTGCGACGGAGAGGGGAACTGAGTGAGTAGAGGAGGTGGTGATGGCAGCGGCAGTGCGGGTAAGGGGTAAGGGACGAGGGAAGGGAGTGTTGTGGTTGAAATGACACCAAACCCCTTCCCTCCCGACCACCTTCCTCCTCAACGCCTCGCGTTGACGTTTTTCAACGTCGGTCGTCAACGTCTGGATTTGCCGCCGAGTTCGGTATCGCGCCCGCGTCTGAGGAACAATAGAAGGGAAGAGAAGAGGACGAAGGTGTTGGGAGAGCGGGGGTGAGAGATAAGGGATTCACCCGCGGGAGGGTCGATGCGGTCATCTGCACGTGCCGCCACCCCTTCCTCTCGCGGAACCACTCAGCTCCGGTGCTACGGTGCGGTGTGGAGGTGTTACGGCGCGGGGAGGTGGCGCTGTAAACAATACCCACCCTCTCGAGCGAAGGAAAAGGTCCGGGGGGTTTACGTCAGCGCCTGCCGCGGACAGCCATGTCTCTTCGGGCGAAGGAAGAAACAAAAGGAAAATCACGCTACTTTCTTGACTCAGCCAACGTAAATCATCACGTCACACTCAGAGCCCCCCAAAAGATATCGAAATTGTGTCAATAATTGTGTCGTGTAGGACCATACTCTGCCAACTCCTCAATTTTTAGTCCATCCATTTCGAGTTCCTGATCCACCCATCAGAACTTGAGAGTCCACTTCGAAACCGGCCAAATCCCTGTTGAACATCCTAGTGAAAATTACGATGTGACTCAATAACGGGCAAATACCCTTTACGGTGAGTTTCAAAGCCCACAACATTCACGAAAGTGCTGACATATCCTCAACGTTATTTCACTGACTGAAGAATACGAGCGGAATCACAGTTCTTAGATGCGTGGCTTGCGGCTGTGGCGATCGAAATGAAAATACCACAGTACTAGTTGGCCAAGCACGCCTCCAACAACCTGGAAAGGATTGAGGTCGTTTTACCCGTTCCTGGGAGTTCATTCTTTCACGTCGTGTCTTCGCACGAATCGGGAAGAAGTTGAAAAAAAAAAGCGAGAGCGCTCGTTGAGCCATCAGAATTTGCTCTGAAAATGGCACAGTGTTCGAGCCAGGAAGAGACAACGCCGTAATGCACACTGGCATTTCAAACTCGCCCGTACAAAGACATTTTTCATAACGAAATTCTGCAGATCTGAGGCGGGGAGCATGATGTCTGTTGTCAGCAGTAAGAGGGGCATTATGAGACTGCAGTGTCGGGACCCGAGGTAAAGCCTTTGACATTTCGAGATGTCCAAAACATTTTGGTTCAAGAAGAGATAGCGACGACCGGCTGGCTTTGTACAAGAACGAATTAACTGCGAGAATAAGAACAAGAATACGAGGAATGATGAGCACGTCATTTTGTGAGGCCAGGAAGACGATATAGCCTCGAGGGTTTGAAGTTAAACGTTTATTTTTGAAGGCGTGTTGAACTAACCAAGGTTTTTATTTAAATTGCAAATAAATAACTATAAGACAGCACAGCACGTAAAATAGATTTTTAGTGCACTTGCAATCCTAAGTACAAATATTGCAATACTTATATAAAATCGACGAAATCGTAGGTAAAAATGAGAATCCCCCCCCACCCCACCCCCAACTATCCCAGAAATTTAAGAACAGAATACGGCAAAGTACCCCAAACACCTTTGTCCTCGACTCCTGTTAGTTACCCATGGAAGTTCCACCTCTTCAGTTAATTCCAATTGACGACGGATTTCCCCTTCTTCTGGACATTCCAAAATATCGAGTCCTCCTCCTCCCAAACTCATTATCTTACGAAGTCTCTCGAAAGTCGGTCGTCTTCAGTTCTTTCAACACAGTCATTTAACACCTCTCGCGATACAGTCGTCCCCCAATTCACCCAACAGATATTTGTTTCACCTCTCATCGACATCTAATTCGGATTTCTCCCTCCTTCCCCGTACAACCAGTTTTACGCCGTCAGAGCCCTCTTTGCTCGCGCTTATGTACACAAATCATATCCCCTCTTGTTCACCTAAGTATTCAAATCTTCACATTACTAGTAAGTGCTCAACTAAAACCCGTCTCCGAGATTCATTCAAGTCTATTCTGGTTCTGGTTTGCACACAAACGACAAAAGTTAAACGGGAATTTCACAATTATAAATATGCCCCACATTATTTTGATAGAACAACAGGTAGGGCACGTGCTACGTGAGTCGGAGCAAGGAAAAGCGTTTGTTCGTGCGAACAAAATATTTTCAATTACGATGAGAATTACTTTCCCTTTGTCAACTCAAACGATAAATGCTGCATATTGCTACTCAACGGTTTATTATCCTCTTACACAGCTTGACGCAGTTTCACACCTTCGAGACCCATCCCATTCGATTCAGCATTGAAAAATACTTGTGAACGACACCAAACACGACATAATTGCGAAAAACTGTCAAAACGAGCACCGCATATTTTGATTCCCGGCGCCTTTAGGGAACATAGTTAACCAAAACGCAATTTATTGAATATTCTTGGTCGAAAACTGTTGTCTAATAAGATAATCAAATCTCTCAATATAGAACACTATACAGGACTTGATTTCAATAGTTTAGATCCGTGTATTGCTTTGAATTCATTATTACAAACCATAAAACAAGTTAACTACTGCACCGTCCAAAATCCAGAAACTACTGACAGTCGTGAATGAACCGCTCATCTTGAGCCAAATTGGCAGGAAAGTGGCCATTGTCCTCGAACTAAACTGCTCTCACCTCTGGACTTTCTGCAAGCGCCGTTTGATCATAAAGCCGCGCAATACTACTTACCAACTCCCCAATGAACAGAAGGATTAGTATTTCCAGGGTCGACAACGCGCTTTCCCACACCTGAGCTTTCTCAATAGTTCTGTGGATTAACCCCCCCCCCCCCCATCATCTTCCTCTACTTTACTTTTCACTCTTCACTTCGCCATCTTCATGCAGCCATTTTGCCCCAGAAGTCAGACTCTCATGTGTGCTCACACCAGTTCGACTGTGCACGAATTAATAAGTGTGGCGTGGAGCCTCAGTTTCCCTGTCCCTTCTTACTCGGACCTCTCTTGGATCTCTTGTTTTTTACTTTCCCTGGCTCTACAAAGTAGAAAGGAAAGTTATGTAATCGGCTGAAAAAAAAAATTCGAGTTCTCTTCAGATCTTTACGTTTCAGACCCTCCTGAGTCCGAAAAACACTATTTGGGAAAATGGTCTGTGTGTGTGTGTGCGTATGTGTCTGTGAACGATTTTTAGAGAAAACCACCGTACCAAATCAGCTCAAACTTTATATCTCGCCCGCAGGTTACGATGGGACGCCAAAATAAGGGTATGAACAAAATCCACCGAAATTTAACTATAGTTATCATAGTAATCAAAACACCAAATTTTTTTTTTCTCAAAAACGGCTTTAACGATTTCGATTATATTTTTCATATAGGTAGCTCCAAATACGGCAACTATACCATAAAATTCCCATTTATGGGAAAATGACGAGAGCAGCACAATAAATTACCAAAACGTTCGACGAAATCGGTTTTAGCGCGGTTATTAGAGAAAACAACCGTACCAAATCAGCTGAAACTTGATGTATAGCCTACAGGTTACCATGGGACGCCAAAACGAGGGTATGGACAAAATCCACCGAAAGTTAACTATAGTTATCATAGTGATCAAAACACCAAATATTATTTTTCTCAAAAACGGCTCAAACGATTTTGATTAAATTTTTTATACTGATAGCTCTCAATACGGCAATTAAACCATAAAATTCCCATTCGTGGGAAATGACGAGAGCAGCACAATAAATTATCAAAATGTTCGACGAAAAGCGTGTTCAGCGCAGTTTTTTCCTTATAAACTCCGCTGGAATTTTTGTAGAATGTTAAAAAAATTGATATTGTAGTCCAATCCAATACCTAAAGGGTGAGTGTTTGAAACCGCTCATGAGATCTCCAGAAATTCCAGAATTTCAACTACCGTTTCGCTTACTGCCAGTTCTAAACGTTTTTACCCAATAACTCTGCAAAAGTAATTACTATCCTTCTTTAAAATAATTGTGTTCCCAGCCTCATTAATTATCTGTGTACCAGCTGCTGAATAATGGTCCTGCAATGAGTAGGAGCAGCACAATAAATTCCAGAACTGTAGGCGCTACCGCTTCCTGCTGCTGTGAAGTGTTGTTTGATCAAGTTCAAATTAACTGAGTGATAAATGAATCGATTAAATAGAATTAGCCATGTACAAAGTGGATTGACGTAGAGCTAAGGAAAGTTGTGTGTTGCAACGCACCAGATATTTGTTGTTTCTTTTCAGTACAACTCAGACTTCTCTCGCATGTCTAACTCACCACATAAGCTCCCGTACTCAATTCCATCCCTCTTTCTCTCTTGCGCCCAATAAACAGCAATAAATGAATTCCGTGCATAGATAGTCTCTTAATTCTACGTGCTGAGCATTTACGTTTTGCCGTGAGTCGACTTTGCGTCTAGACACGTCACTTCACGGACACGTAAGCGCTGTACGCCACAGCTTTTGGCAATCAGTTCTTGAATCCTTCGCTCCTCGGAATTACTTAACGTTCTTACTGCCGCCAGTAAACTGCTTTGGTTCTTCCACTCGGTCGTCACTTAACTTCATTTTGGCCGTTCTCCAAATCGAAAGCTGGAAAATAGCGAAATCCGAAGGAACAAAAACACTCTGTCGTCGAGAACTTTTTGCCAGCGTTGAACGTGATCAGCTCGCGACACATCCACAACCTCTTCCCTTCCCCTCCGACCAACACACCACCACTTCTACTACCAGTTTTTCTGTGGGTTCCGCAAATAGAAACAAGGGCGGCGGTTATAAATCGATATTTATTTGCGGTTTCCGTTTTCCATAGAATTCAACGTCCTCCGAGAAAGCGGTTTCTTCTCCTGAAGGTGACTGATCGTTTAGACTTGTCCCAGGTCCCAGCTCTACCCCATTGAGTTCCAAGAATATTTCAGATTCACAAGCCCCCCCCCCCCGCATTCGCGACACCGCTCAAAGAAAAATACAATCCTCAAAATCAATACTAACTTGTCCTTTTGTTCGTACGGGGCGTTATAAGTCGATTCAAATCAAATTGCAAAGGCTTCCAGGCTGCTACGGCCTCGGGGAAAGATGTAATCAAGTCTTACCACGGTTTCGACATTGCATATCGTCAGGATTGAATATTTCGGGGTCGAACCGGCGACGATGTTATTCAATGGCCTCAAAAAGTATGACGAGGTTTCTGTAAGTCACGTGGACCAAGGCTTGAGGCGACACAAGATAAAACATCTGGAGCTTTCCATTGAGGTCGCAGCCCCACGAATCCAACACCTTTGCCTTCGCGGCTGGTGACCCTGTGTTTTACGACGCTTCGGGTAGAAGCTTCCTGTGGTATCATTTGAATTAGCTGCGGCTTGAGACGTGGCAGGCCCCAGTGCAGGAATTGCCAAGAGGCGTTTACCTTTCACACATAGATTCAGAGGATTGGACGATTGCCCTCATCCACCACACGGGAAAGGGAGTCAGGTCCATGAACTCTGAACTGCGCTCCCTTTTAGACAGATAACTGAGTCCAATGGGTAGGCCTTTACAGTATCCCACCCGTTACAATTCTACATTTGGGGATGTCTGGGGGAGTACTGACCAGGTGGCCCCCACCTCCCTCAGACCCCACAGTTGAAAAACGAAATTTGGGATGGGAGAACTACCCTCCAGCAACCCCGGGGGACCACCACGATGTCTCCAGAGCAAGCGCATTTTCCAGCATATTCAGGCCTTGCCCTGGGTAGTAGGAGTTGGATTGCTCCATTTTAACTACTTTGCCCTGTGGAGGCAGCCACCTGTCGTGGCCCTAACCTATAATGCACCGGAGCAAGGACTTCCTTACGGACACAGTTGCTATAACTGACAGGCCCTCGTCCATGACGTGAAAAGCGAGACTTCTATAAAATTACTCTCGCCACGCCCCGAGCAGGTATCTCGTGGAGGTGACGTTGTCTTAGCCAGTACAGGTTAAGTCGAGTAAGTTTCCCTACCCACCTTTGCTTCTCAATCTAATGTGTTAAAATGAGGTTAGATGGACCCAAGGCGCTGATAGGTTGGGAGGAGCCTCAATCCGTCCAATCGGAATTAAAGTACTGGTACATCGCATAACTGTCTTCGCCGGCATGTAAATAATGAATTAACTCGTACACCCAACCGCCCCCAACATGTTCGATTCTAAGCCCCTCTTTACATGCCCCAGCCCTAGGAAGTAGGAAACAAAGTAATGTCATCGGATGAAAAAAAAGAAGAGTTTTCCTGAGATCTGAACGTTTTCAAGACCTCCGAAGCTGAGAACACCATTCGGAAATGGTCGTCAAAAATCCGTGACTCTGATGACCGTGTGTCGTACAAAAGAAATGCCAGGCCTCGCGTTTCCTTCCATTTTTAAAAGAGTGGGGATCAAGGAAGGGGCCCTGCGCATTGCGAATTCACCTCACTCGTGATCTCTTTAAACTGTTTAAATTGTGTCGTTCGCTCTCAGTAGTTTAATAGTAAGTACAGATTCAGAATGTTCACTCAACCTCTGGACAGATCCGAGCTGGAGTGGCCAAAGGGAGTATACACTAGTTAACTGCCTCCAAATATCCCAAAAGGGCTCTTTGAGCTATCTGATGACGATTCAGTTTATGCGGCATCTCATAAGGAAATCATAACCTGCAACGAATGCTTGATGTACTAGGGCAGTGGTGCACGAAGTGGAGGATTATGATTAACAGTGAAAAGTCTAGTGGGGTAAACCTGGGACGGTTAATCCCAACTAACGTTCCCACGTACCACGATCGTGTCAGTGAAAGCTTGAGCTGCCCAACTAAAATTCTTCCTGGCAAGTCACCACATACCAATCCAAACATAAACAGTTATCCGACCCCTTTGGACATGCGCTTTGTCCGTGCGGGAAACCTTCTCCTAATCGGAATTTTGAAGCGACAAAGCGGACTCTAACGACGACGAATCGTGTATGCTCCACCACTAACTACCTCAAGCTGGAACAGCCATTCGGCATTCTCTGCAACCGCTACAGCTTGTTCATACGATGAAATAGCAACCGCCCCAACCCCTTTGACAATGCATGATTCTAAACGCCAACAACCAGATGACTCCAACGCTCACGTCTCATCATGGACATGAGGCCTTAGAGGTTACCTGACGTAGGGTAGAGGTAGGCAAACAGTTGATACCGTAGTGTTATTATCGCTGAATTACTAAAACAATGACTGCACTACCACAAACAAGTGGGCAGGGGTGAGAGGGCTCGCCACTTCAATTTTTGTGGTTAAAAACTAAGCAGATGAGATTGGGAACACGCGGTGACCACCTCAACTTGAGATACCGTAAAATGGATCGAAGAACACACGCGGCACAAGTCACAACACGTCGATTAGCAGTCTTAGTTGCATTCGAACACAACCGAACTCAGGCCTGACATAATTCATCCCCAATAAAAGTATCTGCAACCATGCTTGGAGATTAAGAAAGTATGAACACCTAAGTGTATTTACGTAATGGTCTCATGCAATTGATTTCAAAAAAAAACACTTCAAATGCTCGAGTTTCAGGAGTACTCGGATACGAAGCAAAAGCGCTTCGCGTCGCAGTCAGCTCATTTCTAGAGTATCAACTTCAGTCTTTTCGAGTAGTTTATTAATGAAGGTAAAAAGCTCATCTCGGGTTTGGGAGAGGCGGCGGACATCTCAGAAATGCTAATAATCCCGTGTTCATTTCGACTGTTCCATTTTCATGAAGTTAAAAATAGCGAGCAGCGTCCGTGAAACAACCACGTAAAATTCAAGAGTTGAAATGTTGACAACGTCGGGCGAGTTTTGTGGTATAGCCGACATTTTTGGGGTTGACGGAGGCGCGGTCACTCGTGTGGTGTCCCAGGAGACAATATTCGACGTTGTCGAGGCCTCCAAAACAAATTGCTCGCTGCGATGGAATGAAATCAGCAGGTTCTATGGAAAAGCCTTTTTTGACTAAATGTGTAAACCAAATCGATCGGCTGTAATTGAGTCCAATATCCTCAGAGTTTCCTCGTCCGTCGATTGTTTTAAACCTCCAAGAAAGTTCCCAGTGTACATTACCATGTTTCTCGTGACAATAACTGCCATTTCGTATCGCGCAATTATTCAACAATACTTCCCCGCCTCTTTCGCTTTATTTGACGAAAACCTCGTTGTGATATTCTTCATTCTGATAGGGTCGCCAAGCCAGGGAGAGTGGAACCCCTCTCTTGTCAGATTCGCAGTATTTTGGGAGACAACAGCCTCAGCCGGAGGGCCGTGGGTGATGATGAACTTTTCAACAGATTCCTTCGTTGGGGTTACTTTCAAAGAGCTGGGACACCCAGATGCTTCATCAGGTTCGATATCTGCGGTTGCTTCGTCTTCTAAATTCAAATTGAACTCGAATCATGTGGACTGGATTCGATATCAGAATAGTATATAATTGACAATGACGATCACACAACCCTTATCAAGAACATAGACTCGATATCTCTCATCATTATCGTACAGTAGTATATCCCTTGACGGCTTTCTTCTCCACTTTGTAGTGAAACATGGAAATAGCTAAATGATCACACTATACAGAGGCAAAGAGTACGCGGTTTCTGAAACTTCTGGATCTGTTGTTTTATTTGTACGATTCAACGCATAGTTTGCAGTTGTGACTAGCTCAGCCCAGATTTCGACTGGGCGGTCAATTTCACTATTCACGTTTCCACTTCTCTAGTGCTCACATTATGTCGTCTCACGTGACATAAGGAGCCATCAAGTCATCTAGGTCTGCACTGAAATTCACTGAAACTCGAATGCACTGTGAAGTCAAACCATAACGCTCATTCGGGATATAAATTGGATTTGTGGTAATTGAGCATTTGCAGATACCAACTTGAATTCACTCGAGTGGACAACGGTTTCTTCCACTTGGTCTTTCTCTATTTCCTGCCAGATCCTCCCTCCTAACCGCTCCATAGCCTGTCGACGATCACGTGAGCACCGGTGCCCTTCCAACATCCCTCGTATGATTAATCTAGCGACTTCGTCTTCACTGATGCGACGTTGAGCCTGCCATGTTCCGTGCCAACCCCACAGGTTCCAGTTGTCCCAACATCACTTCCCCGTGCAGAAAGAACTGGGGCGTTGTCGGTTCAGTTCCGTGTACCGTCCTATCAGTCCTTGAATCTCGTTGTTCCACAACTACACAGGATGGTTAGGCGATGATGTCGGTAGCTACGTGACAGGGAATCATACGTCATATATCATATGTTTGAAGTGTATTCTGTCTCGATGGCTCATAAAAAGAATATTACGTAATCGTCTCGGTCTTCCTGTATGCCTTTAGTGGATGGGAAGTAAAACCCGTTAGTACGCATATATTATGCATTACTACATTTTATTCCTGATTTTAACAAAACACGTTCGTAAAATAACTTGTGCGTAGTAACACACAACTTTCCGGAGCCCCCGAAAATTCGACGACCTGCTACATATACGGGCTTTATATCTTCGTTCAACGCGGTTTTACGGGAACATTTATGAAGAACAAAATGTAGGTACTACTTAGTTGAGAGTATTTCGTAAGTTTGATTTCAATCGTTAATGCCGTTTTTGAAATAATTGAAAAACCGATTAATTATTATTCGAGAAACCTCGTTTTTCGAGCTATTGCGGCGTATATCTCTGTTCAACAGACAGGTACAGTAGTGATCACGGAGAACAAAATGTGGTTATAGGTTGCTTAAAAAAGGTTTTTCATAAGATTGAGTAAATCCAGAGACGCAATTGCTTGGAAAAGCACACAAATGTTCAAAAAAACATATTTCGACATATTTTTTTCTAATAGGGTCGTAGTACTTGGTAATTACCTCGAGTCAGAGTATTTTGTATTAGTAATGGGTCCTAACACCTTGTTAATGCGACCGTTACATCGAGTTTACTTTTATTCATTCTCGTGGTGCGTGTCAATAGAAATGTATTATTTATGAGCTGCAAATATGAAATGATTTGCTCAATATGCGATTGAAACGAAGAAACGTGTTTTAGGAATAGAGCATGGCCGTAATTATATCGTATTCAAAGAAAAACTAAACGCCGGTTTATCAATGTCGTTTGCAGGCCCGAGTAAAGATCGAATATGTAAAATCTGCGAATTACTCACAATGACCTGTAATTAATTCACTTTGACGACTGGCTAGCGCTAGATGTCAATCATTTCTGACAATTAACCTCAGGCTCCAGTTATCAGAAACCTGGTCAGTTATCAGGGAAATTTGATAGCATCCATATCCCATTCTGCTTAGCTCTCTTCTTGATCTCTTACCGTTTCCGGATCCTGGATTTGCCATTGTTTCAAGTTTCCTTCAAGCCCAATTGAAATCTCAGAGTACGCTCAATGACCTCCCACTGGGAGCTGATAGATTCCTATCTCTCAGATCAAGAAACGTACGCATTTCTCGAGTGGAATAGAAAGCCCTACCAGGTTCGTCGGAGAATACTCCAGTACGGAATAGGCTGTACGCACTTTCATTAACTGAAGCACCGATAGAATCCCACTCAGTTCCGCGATGACGAAACTCCTTCTAACACGCAGGTTCTACGGCCTCGGTAAGTACAGAAACAATGTTTTACCGACCTACCACGACCAAAAAGTAATTTGGAGCTTTCATACAAAAAATTGAGCTTTCACAGAAAAAAATTTAATAAAATAGTGTCTTGAAATAGATGTGTGTCATTTCAAATATTATAACTGCACCATTGACACTGTATAAAATACACTGGCAAACTATAACGTAAGTCGTTTACGATCAATCGTTCAAGGAAATCACTGAGTCATTAATTTACCTACAATATCCCTTGTGCAAACCATGATAAATGAAATTACGCTAGTTTCCTAGATAAAAACAACAACTAATTAATAATGTTTAATTGATTGAGCAGTGTTTTGCTTGGAAACCCTTCAACTGGCAAAATGGCACGTGCAGCACACAACTTTCCGCAACCCCCGTAAATTCGACGACCTGCTATGAGTACGAGCACTGTATCCTCGTTCAACGCATTTCTACGTGGACACTTATAGATAACAAAACGTAGGTACTTTGTAGTTGAGATTCGTAAGTTTGATGGAAATCGTCAGAGCCGTTTTAAAGAAATGTCTCCATTCAAATGACATTTACAGAAATAATTGTGGGGCACAAAGTGTGGGTATAGGTCGCTCTAAGACACTTTGTAAGATTGATCAAATCCAGTAAAGCAGTTACTTTAAGTTATGAAAATGCTCAAAAAACACTATTTTTGACACATTTTGATTGTTATCTTTACTCCGTGAACTATCAGAAGAACAATATGCAAGTATAAATTACTTGAAGACATTCTGCGAGTTTGGTGAACATTTTTGAAGCCGTTTAGCCAGAAAGTGAAAAAATCTTTAGTTTCGCTTCACAGACCTACATATCCGTTCACCAAATTTTCACGTAGTAGAAACTAGTAAGCCAAATAACTAGTAGAAGATAATTTGAAAGTTTAGTCAAAACCGTTAGAACATTATTCGAGAAAAATGCGAAAATCCCTATTTTTTGGTACATTTTGGTTCCCTACTCCCCTTTCCCATCGATGAACATCACCCATAACCTTAGTTTCGTGTTTTCGATAAATCACGAACAAAACTAAAAAAGTACCAGCTCAATTGATTCTACCATTCTCCCGCAAATTGAACTGCAGCCACACACACGGACCACGTGCGATAATTAGGACTGGTTTTTCGTACTCAAAACTCTTTTTTTTTGTCACAATTGCAATACTTTACTTAACTGTGGCCAAGCGGCGCGTAGGATCTCCTAAGGAGTATTTACGTTTAACCCCCATGTGAATAGTGGAACTACTGCATTTTATTATGGCATTAGGAGAGTGGCATTAAATGATTCGTTGTTTACTAACATAAGTTAAATTTTCGTTGGTGTAACTGACCATTAATTAGAACGAGAGTAGACAATGAAATGACAGACAGACCCTCACAATATGCTAACAGCACATTCGTTACCTGAACAGTTTGACAACGACAAACGTGGTTTCTAATTTACAGCCAACAATCACAATTCTCAAGGCATTTGTGACAAGGGGGGGGGGGATTTGATAATTTTGACCATCACTTCGATAAAGATGCGGGCGAAGCGCAAAGTGACGTTATCGCCTTAAAATGAGGGCAGCGGGCAATGGAAGTTTCTCAACTCATGAGCGGAAACTGCCTTGGCATTACCTTGGAAACTAGTTGGAGGAGGGTCCTGTCAAAGAAGTCGACCGTGAAGTCGACGAAGGAGACTAGTTTTGGATCAACAATTAACGACATTACCTGCAACCAACTGGACAAAGCTACCATTGACATTCGTCAATCGAGCGAAGTGCGATATCTCACGACTGTTCAGGCGGCAGTTGGGCAGTGAAATCCGTCAATATTTTCCCCCCTACGTTTGACGCAAAAATCACAAATGAATCGCCCGATAAAACTTTGAGCGACGGCAAGTCCGTCGTGAAATATTTGCGATTCGCATGAGCACGGTGGATAGGAAATCGAACAGGTTTGGACGAAAGTATACAGCAAACTAACAAACTAACTATTTTCAGCTTTCTAACGATATTTAACTACAATTTCCCACAACCCCGCTTTGGGATGAAGCATGACACAAGCTCGTAACGAACAGATCCACATTTAGGAGGACCATCTCCTGTTCTCAGAGCAAGGCGCATAGAGATCAGATCGAAAGCAGGCCTTAGACCAATGAGACATTTTGTTTTGATAAAACTGAAAAAAACTATATTTTTGAGACGAAAATAATTAACGGTTTACATGTTTGATATATTTCCGGCTCAAAATCAGTTCCCTACAGATTTGCAGACGACGCAATTATTCTAGCCTAGTCAATGAAACACTTTTCAAAATGAAGCTTTCAAAATCAACGAACTAAGTTCAAATGTGCGCAGAAATCGACTAAACTACTTGTGCCACGACTATTATTGAGCTATCAGTTCACAAATGATTCAAGAGAGTATTTACGTGATTTTTTAATGAGGATAATATTCGTCAGTTTCGTAATAATCCAGCAAAAACTGTGAGAAACGGTAGTAGGTGAAACGACGGAGGTTGGAACGTTGGAATTTCTGGAGTAGCAACATTTGAGCGGAGTTTACACGAAATAACTACGCTAAAATTTTCGTCGAAATGGTTCGTAATTTATTGTGTTGCTCTCCTTATTTTCCCATAAACGAGAAATTGAAGCATTGTCGTGTCATTTGGAACAGTCCATAAACAAATTTTATTCAGAATCGTTACAGCTGTTCTAGATAAAAATTATTTAGTGTTTCGATCCTACGATAACTATAGTTAGTTTTAAGCGGACTTTTCTCACACCCTTATTTTGAAGTATAATGATCTGCGGGCAAAGTATGAAGTTTGAGCTGAAGCGTCAAGCAGTAGTTACTGAAAAAGCTGTTATGTTTATTTCCAGTCCAGATAGTGCTAATGGGATGGAATAATGGATAGGTATTATACTTACCGAAGGAGTTTGAAGACAACAGGTCGACTTGGGTAAATACGGGTGTTTTAGGGCAGGCTACTAAACAATACAGTGTAGAAAAAAATAGACCAGTGAACGATAGACAAAATGGGGAGGGGGGGGGGGCAGTAAAATATTATTTCACCACAGAATACGAAGGTCAAGCATTTCTTCGGGGATACGGTAAACGAAAATGCAACGTATTGAATTTAGGAGAGTTTCAGAGAAATCATACAGCGTATGACATAGGTTGGTTCAATTTGTCATCTTTCTATTCCCATTATATTGATACGTACTCGAATTAGAACGCTGTGTTGGATCCCCATGTTGATCTACAGGTTAAAGATCAATTTGAAGATGATGTGATCTCTCAATCGTGTTAACAGACACACATCGTTTTCTCTAATGGCGTGTTTTGGACTCAAAAGCCCTTAAGGCGTAAAGATTTGGAGAAAAATATTAAAAAAATTGTCCACCTGATGCAGGGGACTAACACGCCATGTGTCTCAGTAGATGAGCTACCTGGGGGAAACGTAGCATACTATCAAGTATTATTACGCTGAAGGTTGTGCCGATGGCCACATTCCTGGTGTGCTACGCCGACTGTATCTAAGAGTCGGTCCAAGGAGAGCCTCACTTTGGCGAAGAGCTGTGTAATAATGGCGCTCAGTCTGGCACTTCGGACGGCCTCGGTGGGGATGATCTCAAGCGCCGGACCCCAATCATAATTCTGATCAATATTGGGAAACTGGGATCATCCGAAGCATGCGACAATGAGGTATCTCGGTGTCACGATTGACACCTGGCCGTCACGAATGGTGGCAAAGGCGGTTTCAATAGTGGTTTCAGGCAAGGCCGTTTAATAACAAACATGCTGGGGCCGAGATCGAGCGTTTGCCAACTTGTTCTGAGGGCAGCAGAAGGGGTACTGGTGTAATTGTAGGCTGATGCTGAGCGAGTATGACCTGTCCCAGGTGGATCAAGCCTCGCTAGAGCCTGCAGGGAGTATTGCCTGCAGAGCAGTAGCATCTAACACCATGAAACCATCAACCGCTCTCCATTTTCTTTTTAGGAAGGGCTCACGTTTGATATAGTTCCTATATTGATCGTCACCACTGTTGAAAACGTGCGTCAGAATGTAAAGATCTTTACGGACTTTTAAAAACAAATAAATAAATTAACCCATTAAGGAACAATAATTCCAAAATTCCCTTACGCGAGTAGGGTGCTCGTCGGAGTACAACAAAACTGTGTTTTTAAATTCCAAAAGGAGGAAAAACAGAAAGCCCAACCTGAAATGTTTCGATAAAGCGTTCTGCTTTGCTGCGCCCTACTCTCCAGGTGTGTGCTCTTTCTCATTCTCTCTCTCTCTCTCTCCCACACTCTCAGGCCACAGGTCTTGAATTTGTAAACCAGCGTCTACAAAGACGTGACATCTGCTATAAAACCCAGGGACCTTCCTGTTAACGAGAAAGAATTCTGGCCTTACGCCAACTTCCCTCACTCTCGAGCGTTAGTCAAAAGAGATTGTTTGCACTTCCTACGCCAGCCAGTGCCGCTACTGACGTCCACAAGGGAATGAGAGTCGGGGGAATAAATTGGTCGATAGTGACAATCGTTTTGACGAGCGCTATCTTGTGCAGAACGAATAGATTACGCTTATGACGCGTTCCAGGTGATACGCGAAGAATATGCGGGAAGTAGGCGGGAATTCGAGGGCTTTTCTTCAATACTGAACACATTTTCTAATTTAATAAAGATGTCACTCACGAGCGTGCTGACCCCAATCCCTTGACTCATTTTAGTCTTAATTTATTTCCCTAGAGGTTCAGGCAGGAAGCAAAGTTAAGTTGACATTCTTGCCATTTTTATCATTGATAATTTAATAAATGTATATGTTTTACTGGTTAACTCTTCTCCATATTGTTTATTTTTGTTTTGTTGTAGCTGCAGATAGCGGTAAAAGTGATTCTAGCCACTATAGGGAATTTTAGAAGTTCAAATTAAGGTTTCCAGTTCCTGCGTAGTACAAGAGTAGTCCTCCGAAATCATTGATCGCGGCGATCCAAAACTCAACAGTCTGGTTAATTGGGCCCACGGAAAACATTTCAGAATAACCGGGCTGCAAACGATTTCAGACGGTTTCTTCATCATTTCGGCTCCTCCATCTCCGGGGCCTTTTAAATTAGCTACCTCGTTTCAATTAGAAAGCCTTAATTCCCTCAGACTCGAAATCGTCAAACGCAAAAACTTCTAAAAGCTCCCATAATGGTATTCAGAAACAGCGGGGGAATGAAATCAAATTCCCACTTTTATACTTCGAGCCGCGAGTTTGACGATGGCGCGTGGATTTAACCCGCGAGATCAACATAATCGTCAAACGTGCCCCAACATACATTTCGGAGCTGCCTGAAATGATCATCTCGCGTTACTAAAGGGAAGACGTTTGATTTTTTTCGATTTGAATAAAAGATTATCACCCACAGTGGTGATGGGCGGGGGGGGGGGTGTTGACTCAAGTTTTTGTCCTTAATTTCATCTCCCGATCAAAAAAATTCTGAAGGGTTTCCACGCTCCGGGCACGAGAGGCTTTGACGTTTCCGGGCGGAACGCGGTTGAGAGAGAAGGTCTGTACCGAATTGGATTGAATGGTATATTCAGCCTGCAGACCGCTGCGGGACGCTAAAAAAACATCTGGCCGAATCAGTTCAGGCGTCCTTGACCCTAAAGAAAAATCCCTAGCTCAGGGTCTTGCCCAAGCTTTCAAGTTTAGCCACCAATCCCAGGTGCAGCCCCCTGTCTATTACCTCCTTTGTTTGATAAAAGAAGACCTGCTAAGACAGGGTAGGGCCCGAGCCAACCGTGTTTTCCAGGACGTTCTCACTACCTTCCCTCAGCACACTTCTCAGCCATTAAGGTGGTGGTCCACAACAACTGAGATAGGGGACAGAGACGCGAGACCGAAGATAGCAAGGCGGTTTCCGCGACAGACCAGAGGGTCTCGTGTCGCACTTGAAAAGAGCGGGTATTTATCATTACAAAATGACTGCGTTTCCTCACAGAGACTGGAAAAAGCTTATTGAACACCGATACACTATGTACTCGAGTTGAATATAGTTCATTAATAGGTAATCTTTTTACAGATTTGCAACCATCATCTTCTTCTTCCTCCCATAGCAACTCTGTTATTTGGAATTCCAGTACAGCGTAACACGATGTTACACACACACACGTCCCAGCTCATCCAGTAAACCCATCTAGAGACCTCCTTCTGTGGCGTGTGAATTCATACTCTACTCTGCGCTTTCGGTGAAATTGGCAATTTCAAATGACTAGAAAGCAGAACAATCAATGACCCAATGAATTGAATCAGCCCAACTCGTTGCCTATACGTTGAGCGTTTCACAATGCTCATTAACTATTCAGGAGCAACCTCGGAAATCCCGAAAAGCGAATTAACGCTCTTGAACTTAATTCGCAGTATTTCCGATGTAATTCCCGTGCAATTTCCAGAAAAATCGAGCTTACAACGCTAGTAACGTTCTATGCGTTGGAATTAAGGTCGTGGCACAAGTAGGAGTAACTAAATAATTTATGGAACTTTACACGTTCGTATGAACTGTGTGAAAAATATAGTGAATTAGTAGCCAGAGCTGTAGGAATCGCTGGATGTGTATGCTGAGGGAAGTTAAGTGATGTGTTGCCGTAGACATTCCTTCCTCAGCACATCACTACAACTTGGATTTATTTTAATATCTTTTTACGTACAACGCAATTAATATTTATTTATT
Source organism: Pachypeltis micranthus (assembly GCA_020466155.1). NCBI lineage: Eukaryota > Metazoa > Arthropoda > Insecta > Hemiptera > Miridae > Pachypeltis > Pachypeltis micranthus. Next base: position 52,650,891 of record CM035769.1, read on the forward strand.
AGTTCAACTGAGTTATTTATTAATAGTAATAAATGAATATTATGTAATTTTTGCAGTTTCTATTCGCACTTTGCCACGGAACGACTTTCAAAAGGTGAAATTCGTGCCGCGTTACGATCGAGCAATTCACGAGGAGAGCAAGTGAACGAGGACTATTTAAACGAAGTGCACTGTGGCCTCGCACAACTACCACCACCACCACCACCAGGTGATCGATGCCTTTTCACCCAACTCCTCCTCTGCTGTTTCGATCCGCCGGGTTGACCTCTTCTGTCTGATGTGCGTTGTAGTCGTTCGAAATGTGCGGGTAATTCTGGTCCAGCGCGAGAGGATCAAAACTAAAACCGCCCTCCGCGCACAACCTCCGCTCTTCTCTCCTCATCATCATCATTTTCAACTCTCATCAAATCGAATCCGACCCGAATTTTGGCTCGTAGGATGGAAGTTATCGAATTAGTTAACTGCGAGACGGGTAGCACCTACGCGCCTTCGTTAAAATAATGGTAGTTAACCTCCGGTAGCTAATTGCCGGTTAGAAGCAATTAAGACGAAATGAGAAGGAGCTGCATTAATTTTAAAACTAATTAAAGCGAGACGCAATAAATTAATGAGGAACCTTCGATTATAGAAACTCTTTGTCATCTACGAGAAACGTCATGCGCGAAGCATCACACAACTTCACTCGTTCACACAACCACTGAACCGATAAGTAAAGTTCACCAACGGTTTCAGCCCTGGTTAGACTCGGCTAACGCTCCTTAACCGGTCCTAAAAGGTTTTCCCCTGATAAAACCTAAACTACTACAAATTCGGCTACAAATAACTTCGATAAGCTCCCATACCTTCATATCGTTGTGTTCTAGGAAGGGCTGTATGACCCTTCGGAAGCGGCAAGACGATTGGGGCACGGCCTAGACGAGGGCTATTGGTCCAGGCAGCTGATTCCATGCCTCGAGTGACGTGGATTTCTACCTTACCCAGTTCTTCATGGGGCTACGCAATGGTGGATGATGATGCTTCCCATGCCATCTTATCGTGCCAAGGTGGCCAGCCTGGACACAGTCGGCCGGCTCGTACCGCAGGCATTCGCCCACACCACGTTAAATTCAAAAAAACTGGAAGGGCACTGCTCAATTTGCTCGGACAATGCTCAGTTAGAAGAGGATGGAGCTTACGGTCTAAGGTAAGAATGAAGATTTGGAAGAAAGGCTCCTCCAGAACCCCTCCAACTGCTGGGCAGTATGGGAGGATGTGTGGGAATGACTGCACGCTGCAAGATTCACGTGAGGGTGAAGAGGACAAGAAAGAAGAGCTGCCATCACAGAGAGATGTGGGAGTCAACCTGATGCAATGTGCTAAACGGTTCCGGGGTGGTTCTCAATACGCAGGAGTAAATTCTTTGCAGAGGAGCAGAGACTCCCTCCCACGTCCGAGATAAAAGAAGTTCTTACAAATCTGTTGTTCTTCATAACCGTCATCTGTTGATTATTCGCTTGTAATCGCTTGTAATTATTTCGAATAATTTCCGCATTTTAACGTTTTTGAGTGATGAGAAACTAGGATGCTGTCTACGCGTGCGCAGTTATTGCAGTTGATTTACCGTCATCCCAGACAGTATACGAGTATAGATACAACTTTCTTATGAGCGTTAAGGTACAATCATTTTGATAAGAAACCCGATCTGTCTAATTTTCCGCTTTTCCGGTCCCCAGCATGGCCAAGCGCGGACCACATATATACTGGGAAGAACACTATTCCAATGTTTTTGGGGCGCTGAAACGTGTTGGATGTGTCTTCAATTCAACTCAAAATAATTGGACAAGACGCAGAACATCAACTCCACCCAATCTTAACCAACATAACCTCGCCCGAACCAATAAAATAAGATTGCTCTCAACCAAATCCAAATCGAGCAACCAACGATGCAACCCAACATTATGCAGTCCAACTCAATCTAACCCAATACTACTCAGGCGAATCGATACGGCCTTCACATAAATTTACTGCACAAAATAACAAACTCAAGTACTGCGAAGCCAATATATTCCTAGGTAACAGGTAGCGTTTCAACCAACCCCTCCAGCCCCTCAACCCCCAAAGTTTGCCTCATTACGAGCAATTAGCAAGGTCACTTGGGGTGAGGGCTAACGAGACACTATGTAGGCCATTTTCTACTGTCCTGTTGTCTGGGCGCATCTAACTCACAATCAATCAAAGAGAGCTGCGCTCGTGTGGATCACCAAGGCCTACGTAATAGGGCCAACTGAAGGACTCCAAGTTCGGCCAGATACCTGTAGACTTGGCCATTGAGTGCACGGTGGACAAGTGGAGTGCGAAAAGGGAGCTTCCCGTGCTCTGGGCCAAACTCTGCGTAGACATCATCTCCATTGAACGAAAACTTACAGCACTGCATGAATGGTCATTAGATAAGTGGCAAGCGAAATGGGAACCCCTCCAAAGGGACATGCTCAACATCCGTGAACGTCTTAGGAGAAAGTGGGTTGAGGCAGACCGCTGGACGAGCACACTTCCTCATGGGACACGACGACTTCAATGCATGGCTTCACTTTGTTCCTCTCAAAGACTCTTCATTCTGCACCTCTTGCACCTCCTGAGTAGAGAGAACACGAAACTACGCGCTGCCCCGTAAAGTTCATACATCAGTGCATAAGGGTTGAAGGAAGAACAGCCAAACTTTCCGGCTTTGACTGCTACTAAGCAAGCTTATAACCGTTTCACAAAGTTTGTGATCTTACCCTTTGTAATCAACCGTGCCGCCCAAGTAAATAGTTAGACCTGGAGGGAAATCAAATTAAGAGCTCCTCCCTGATGGTACAGATTCCCCAGGATCTTACCTCTGCGCGGTGACACACGGCCAACAGTGCTCTACCGGAAGTCTGGCTCCATGACCTGTCGTGCCTCCACAGGTCTGGGTTTGATGGAAAGTGAGTGGGTGCCCGGGACCTTGCATCTTACAACACCTCCATGACTTTTGTCTGATTAACTCTCTTATAACTGTCGTTTTGAATAGACCTGAACGAAAACGGTAGAACCAAATCAGTTCAAATTTTATACTTAGCTCGCACATCACCACAGAACGCCAAAATAAGTGTATGAGCAGAATCCGCTCAACTAAATATATTTATCATGGTGATCAAAACACTAAATAATTTTTTACTTTCCTTGGTTCTACAAAGTAGAAAGGGAAGTTATGTAATCGGCTGAAAAAAAAATTTGAGTTTTTTAAGTTTCAGACCCTATTGAGTCCGAATAACACTATTGGGGAAAATGGTCTGTGTGTGTCTGTGAACGATTTTTAGAGAAAAACACCGTACCAAATCAGCTCAAACATCACATCTGGGCTGCAGGTTACCATGGGACGCCAAAACTATGGTATGAACAAAATCCACCGAATGGTAACTATAGTTATTATAGTGATCAAAACACTAAATTTTTTTTCTCAAAAACGGCTCTAACGATTTTGATTAAATTTTTTATATTGATAACTCTCAATAAGGCCACTATACCATAAAATTCCCATTTGTGGGAAAATGACGAGAGCAACACAATAAATTACCAAAACGTTCGACGAAATCGATTTGAGCGCGGCTTTTAGTGAAAACAACCGTACCAAATCAGCTGAAACTAGATGTCTAGCCTACAGGTTACCATGGGACGCAAAACAGGGTAGGGGCAAAATCTACCGAAAGTTAACTATAGTCATCATAGTGATCAAAACACCAAATTTTTTTCTCAAAAACGGCTGTAACGATTTTAATAAAATTTTTTATATTGATACCTCTCAATAAGGCCATTATACCATAAAATTCCCATTCGGGGGAAAATGACGAGCAGCACAATAAATTATCAAAATTTTCGACGAAAAGAGTTTTTAGCGCAGTTTTTTCCTTATAAACTCCGCTGGAATTTTAGTAGAATGTTAAAAAAAAAAATTGATATTGTAATCCAATCCAATACGTAAAGGGTGAGTGTTTGAAAATCCTCATGAGATACATACATGGGGCTCACTCCAGAAATTCCTGAATTTCAACTACTGCCGTTTCGCTTACTACCAGTTCTAAACGTTTTTACCCAATAACTCTGCAAAAGTAATTACTATCCTTCCTGAAAATATTTTGTTTACAGCTTCATTAATTATCTGTGTACCAGTTGCTCAATAATGGTCCTGGAATGAGTACGAGCAGCACAATAAATTCTGGAACTGTAATCGCTGCCGCTTCATGCTGCCGTAAAGTGTTGTTTGACCAAGTTTAAATGAACTGAGTGGTAAATGAATTGAGTAAGTAGAAGTAGCCGTGTACAAAGTGAATTGACGTAGAGCTAAGGAAAGTTGTGTGTTGCAACGCACCAGATATTGTTCTTCAGAAACGGCGTAAAATTCTCATTTATGGAAAAATGGCGAGAGCAGCACACAAATTTCTAAACATTTCGACGAAAATCGATTTTAATAACTCTAGAAATTCCGGAAATTCAGCCACCGCTTGAGTGGGAGCGTCACAATAGGTTCTGGAACCATAAGCTAAATGACGTCCTAAGTAATCTTTCCTTATTGTCTGCCTGTGAGATTGAGGCCAAACAGTCGAGGGACTGCAACATCAAGATCTCTCTCGAGTGTGGTCCCTTTCTTATTAGTTAACGTAGCTCTTCGCCAGTACCGAACTTCAGACGGAACTCGCACCTAACAGTTATCCGAATGATGACAACACCTAACTCCTCCCGCACACTATCACGAACAGTTCTAACGACGAGAGAGCGGCACAATAAATGATCAGAATGTCCGACAAACAACGACTGGAGTGCTGAAACAATCAAAGAAACTGCCCAATACGCTACTATACGTTTAGCGTTTCATAATGTTCATCAACACTTCGGGAGCAACATCGCCAATCCCAAAACGTTGCCGACTAACTTTTTTCGCAACGTTCCCCTTATAATAACAAAATGACAAAACACTTCACAAGAAAATCAAATTGACAGTCGCAATAATTTGTATATCCAAATCAGGTCGTGGCATAAGTAGCAGTTTACCAAGCTCAAATAAGCTAACTGAAAAATATATTGGATTAGGAGGCAAAGGCGTGAAAATCTGGTGCGTCTTCACGAAATACCTTGGACTGAACAACTCTGTCATTGGCAATAACTTCATTGAGGGATCGTGTGTAGCAGGACTAAGCAACCTCATTCCTCCCAACGTTAGACCTACCAGTTGAAAACCCACGAAAATATCTGGCGCGTAGCAATACACAACTTTCTGCAATGTACTAGTCCTTAAGTTTGATCGAAATCGTTAGAACCGTTTTTGATAAAATTGGTAAACCCATTAATTAATATTCACAAATCTTTTCGAGTTATCGTGGCTTATATCTCCGTTCAACAGATGCACACAGAAATAATTACGGAGAACAAAATGTGTGTATAGGTTTTTAAATGACACTCCATAAGATTGATGAAATCAGATGACGCAGTTACTCGGGCAAGTACAAAAATGTTCAAAAAAACATTATTTTCGACACATTTTCATTTTGGACTCTCAGAGGAATATTTATCAAGAACAACATAAAGGTATTGACTACTTGAAAACATTCTGTTAGTTTAGTGAAAATGGTTTAAGCTGCTTTGCCAAAAAGCGTAGAAACCCTATTTTTGCTTCATAAGCTTGTATCTCCGTACGCCAAATTTTCATGGGAGTATGTGTGAAGTAGAACAGTTTTGTACTGACTAGTAGAAGATAATTTCAAAGTTTAATCAAAACCGTTACAGCCATTTCTGAGAAAAATGCAAAAACCCCTAATTTATGGTACATTTTCGTTCCCACCCCTCCCCCTCCTTTCCAATCAATTGAAATCGAACGTCACCTTATTTTCCAGTCTTCGAAAAATCTAAGAACTAAACTAAGATATCGGTTCAGGCGTTCTCCCACAAATCGAGCTACAGACAACGGAGAGCGCCGAAGTGAGGTCTTTTGGATTCAGTAGGCCTCAAAATGTAAAGATCTGAAGAAAACTCAATCACTATACTTTCTTACCCTTTGGAAATATTATCGACGCAGTGAAAAGGTTAAGAACAAATAGTTACGAAGCTCAAATCGTTGAGCTGCACGCGCGTCATTTTCCCAAGCACGGCACTTTATGACGTCGTTGGGTTAAGAAAGTTGTGTGATGCTCCGCGGCTCACCAGTAAGATATTTCCGTGTAAACATTGTGGCGGGTGAGGGGTGGGTGTGAGTGCTCTAAGGCGGCGGAAGAGGAGGATATGACGTGGTGGTTTAGGGCGGGGTGGGGGAGGCGGATCAGCTGACTGTTAAGGCAACTGATAAGGAGACCGCTAGGAGGGCGGAAATGACGGCCGGACGTAAATATTACCCGTTAACTCAAAGGTTTTCGAAGGAGCGAGGCCGAAAATTTGCAAACTCACTTGGAAAAAAAATTCGCTCGACGATTCGGCGACGGTTACGTCGACAAAAATTGGGCGCAATTTCGAGAATAACGATTTGAGCGAGCGACGCGAAATGAGAGAACCACTCGGCGGAGCCCACGTTGTTCCGGTGGGTTGAATGAACTGGAGCGGAGTCTCGAAGGGGCTTCCAATGTTAGAACCGACTGGGAATAAAAAGGAAGGGAGAAGAGGGGCTTGTCGAAGGGGACCCCCAGACAGCGTGTTGCTACGTCGTCGCGTTTTAAACGGCCGTCGTTTTAACCTCTTCGAAACGACAACCCGACGATGTCGTGACAGCCCTAAGAATATTCGTGAGAGGAGGGAAAAAACAAAAAGAAAAAAAAAGCGGCGTTCGGAGCCGTGTCGTGACAATATTCGACGTGAAACAACAGGTTTGAATTGGCTCACCAACAGTTTTCTCTTCTTCCGCGTCTTCCGGCTTTGAGCATCGCGGCAGTCACGCGGGAGTGCAATACGGAACTGAACTTGAAGGGACGAGGTATCCGTTTTTCCAACCCCCTCTCCGGGAGAAATTCGCCCCCTTGCAACCCCATTTGCCGCCTCCCGTTACCCCCACTACGAGCCCCCCCATGAGCCCTCGTCTGCTGCTCTTTGCTCCCAGCAAAATCTCCCCCCCCCCCCTCACACAACAACCGTCATCGCATCGCATCCCGCTACTGCAACTATTCGACCGAAGTTTTAAATGCATTTCCTATTGTAATAACCTGATCCTCGTCGAAACGTTCGTAAATATTTGACGCGGCGCATCATACAATTTTCCTCAGTCCCACGTCCACTGTGGCAATTAATCAAACCTGTAACGACTGGTGACGCTACTGAATACTCCTACTTACCATGTGTGACCATTATAGAGCAATCGCTTCCACAAAGGCTTCATTCACACAACTTTCCGCAATCTACCTGCTGTATATACGAGCGCGAAAATCGAAAAAAACTATAATTTAATGTTCGAATGATCTCGAACTCCGAGCTATCGTGGCTTACATTTCCGCACAACTATTTAATTTTCCCTTTAAGAGGAAAACGCCTGTTATTCCTCTGTCATGTGCAGCTTGACGTGCTCGCACAGTCCGGAACACAAGATGGATTTTGGCCTCTATTTGGTGAGCATGGATCAGCCGTCAAGTCGTCCACTTAGGCGTTTGGCTTGCAGTCAACCTCCATGAGGCTCCTAAGGCGTTCATAGGAGCTCTGCCCTCTTTAGAGTTCTCAGGACTGAGACAGACCTGCATTCGATTGTAGTAGCACCAGTATAACCTCTGACGAGCAAATATAGGTTGCGAGGAATTTCCCGACCTTTAACCTCATAGGTGGTCAATATGAACTGCTACGATTTACATGGGAATATTGCGAACTTCAACAATGACGTCCTGCGTGGGCTTTCTATTAGTACATCCATATTGTCCGCCTGTGCGGTTGCCACGAAAGACCCCTTTGAGGAACTACAACATCAAAAACCCTCTGACTGATTGGGGTCGACTCCCTTTTGAAGAGCGACGACACGCGCAGAGATTGGGGAACTGCCAAACCTGCAGAAAGTCATTAAATAAATTAAGGAGGCCGCTCTGCCTATCTTATACGGCTTGCAGGTCGCACGGTGTCTACTAAGCTCGCCTATTGTCCACCATGGGATGTCTGGCTCTATCGGAGGGTCTGTGATCAGCTCTATGGCCACCCACTGGGCGTTTGTATCTATAGCGCAAGGGTCGCTGGGGAACTCCTTCGAAAGGAGGGTTTCCAGCGAGCTTTCGAAGATATAGGCCTCGCCTGAGTCACTTTGCATTGCTACTAAAACCTGCTCTACACTCCCACAGCCACATACACACATACTTTGGCTAATACGAAGGTTTACACAGACAGTCAGGTGTGCTTGTCCGTGCTGGCTGACTGCAAAAATCATCTTCCAATAATTGATCGCGTAAGAGAACTCCTGCCACTTCTTAAGATTTAATGGGTGGAATGAGGGAGTTTAGTACATTCAGGCACACATTGGTAATGTCGGGAACGAAGCAGCTGGTGCTGGTGCGAAAGAGGAAGCCAAGGCTGATGGCTTGCTGCTATCTTCTCCTTGATGCCACAGCCAGGAGTAACGCAGGATTGTAGGCACCGCAGGGAGCTAGAGTGGCAGAGGACAGATCAATCACGGGTAGGGCAATGCCTTCATCGCCTCCACCTCTCCGACGAGGCAGCTTGGTCAGCGAGGTCATCATCTTCTTTACCACTGAGGGCGTTATGATCAAGATCGAGTACGCCTGGCGGAAAAATATATCCTGCAAAGAGCTCAGTGGCCTATACCTACAAGGAACCTACTGTTGGAGCACATGAAAGACCTAACACCCTCCCTTGAGTCTAAGGACATGCCCTTACTGTAGAATTAGTTTGTTACATAATATAAGTGATACGGACGATAAATAGTTAGTGTTTAGAATGGTTATTTATAGAATGTAGCAGGCTGCTTATATTTTGAACAAATCTGTTTTGAAAAAACATTTATACACACGGACCATGTGCCGTTTTGTGGATTCAGTCTGGAAAACTCAACTGCTTTTGATTGTTCTTCCTCATCCTTTGGATAGTGAAAAGCAAAATGACCTGTTTGCGTAACCAATTGTTTAGTCTTAGTTCCATTCTTTCCTTGTGTAGTTCTCTCATTCCGTATAATTTTGCATAAGTCGTGAATATATATGCACATACACCCATAAATAATTAAATAACCTCTACTTCCACTAAAAGTAAAAATTTATCATTTTTAAGCGATTAACTTAATCTTACCTATCAGCTCCAGCACAAGATAACATTTTATTGATGCGAATCACGTGGAAAGGATTCTGATGTGGAGGCGATCTTCACCACAGTTCTTGACAACGTATTGGCGCAACACACCCAGCTTCCCAAGTGAGCTATTCGTATTCAGCAGCAGAAACAAGTCGCACGTAAAGCGGAAAATCGTTGACACGCGGTTTCTTCGAAGATCGGAGTTTTGAGTCTAGCACACCTCGACAGAGTCCTCGGCTAGTTTTTGCAGTAACGAAAACTGGAGAAAAGAATGAAGACAAATTGAAAAATAGAACTCGAAATTTCACATTAAATGTTGACAAGTGTCTATCCGTGTAAACAAACCGATGGATCGAAATTAGAAATAGAACGTTTTATTTGAATACCATAAACGTTAAACCCGAAAAGAATGTTGTACACGCAAGGGGATATCGATAAGGTGAGAATGAATCGTAGAAGGCGTCGACAACAAGCGGGGGTTTGTAATAATAACTATAGAACCCACAAGAACTCTCCATGAGGTCGAACTTAACTCTCCCTACGCTATTTGATCAATCATCTATGGGCAGCGGGCAGAGCTTAACGAGTAGACGCTCCTTGACGTGCTGACTTCAGCTACTCGAGCGATTCCATCCTTGCCAGGTATGGATCGCACACACGGGCCACACCAAAGGAAGAGCGTTGTCTTCAATGATGATGAAGACGTCCCCGAGTAGGTTTAACCGGTGTTTCACCATTTTGGCCGAGCTTGCAGGTCCAATACGTGTTCTATCCTCCACTTCTTATTTACGAAGTTCCACTTGGGAGTGAATCGTGGACTGAAGTCAGTGACTGAGTAGAGCTGTGCAAGGTCGGTGAACAAGGAAGGGACCAGGGGTTCTTCAATATCATCTGGAGAACCAGTTCGATATACTAATGGTAGAGAGTGCTTGAAAAGAGGGGATCTGTCTCACACGATGTCTTCAAATAGTAATTGTTATACATTGTTCTCAATAAATGTTTTTCTGACAGTCCGTTAAAAACCAAAATGTATCGAAAATAGTGTTGTTTGAACATAACCATAAGTTCTAGAGGAACCATTTCTGTATATATCTGTTGAACGGAAATATAAGCCATGATAGCTCGGAAAAAGAGATTTGTCGAACATTAATTTGTTTTTTCAATTTTTTCCGAAAGGGCCCGACATTTTCGGGCCATTTTCACACACCACGTCAAGCGCTGAGCTGCATTATTCCATAGATGCCTCGAGGACAAATGGGCAACCCCCTCCACACTCGAGGAAAGGAGCTAAGTTATGGTGGTCTGTTCAGGCGGCCTTTTCAAGATTTGAAAAGGTCTCGTAGCCTGCACAGTCCGTCTCAATTGAAGTAACACTCTGGTCCACGCGCTCCAGCTGGCCGGAGAAGTTAACCTGAACGGGAAATCCTTACCGTGTGTACCCGGCCATCAGCTAAAGGGTGAGCCTTCCTTTCCTTGTTTGACACTTGTGAGGAAACACGAGTGAATTCCACCCTCTATGTTCTGATCGACACAGCCTTCATTTTCAGTTGCAATCACGCATCACTGAACTTGGAATGGAGCGAGAACTCAATTCAGAGCCTTCCACTGACGACTACAATACTTTAGTCCCGAGTAATTCGAGCCTGAAGAAAACGAAAATGTTCTACCATCCAGGAATCCGCTGCCTGACAAAAAACAAGTCGCGCGGAGCTCTCTCGCTTGACATCACCAGCCTTAGCAGAGAAAAAGTGTTCGCTCATCCGTTGAATTACGATCCTCTTACGATATTTGAGATGCGAACGAACTGGATACGGATTCCCTTCAAAAAAGAATTTCTCCGTAACTTTACGTCGGTTGGGCGGTTGGGGATAATAATGAGCTGATGGAATCCACAGGAGAAGCCTCTCTCGCTCTGAGGCATTCAATTCCCTTTCGTTCCCTTCAATGATTTATGGATTTGGCCTTTTGCGCGACGCCCCTTCCTCATCATCCGAAAATACGCGCCTGCGACACTCCGCGCAGCTTCCAGTTACCAAACCTCCTAGTTGCTTGTTCTATATGCTTTCAACGCAGCGAATTTGAAAGAAACTTAAACGAAACATAGACAAATCTGCATTTTCAATATTTAAAGAGCAGCCAATCCCACCGACAATGGTCACTCGGCTCTTTATTTCTTAGGTGATAAATCTGTTAAGTCGCAGGGAAATTGCCGACTTTTCCCAGCTCAAAGGAATGCCTAACTAAAGTAGTCCTTGTGCCGCTCTATTCCAAACACTTTACTCCCAGCTGACGCCCCACTATTTACTTTCCTAAACCCAAACATTTTGATCAAATTTTACATGGTGAGGCCTGTTGAGTTGAAAAAAGAACGTCTGTGTCCACAAAAAGATTTGCGGTACAACGAACTTGTTCTTCCACTCATTTATGCTCAACTTTTGATCTAAACAAATACCTCTGTAAAAATTTGTTGAAACCAAAAAGAGACATTTTCTTAACTTTTTGAAAGAAACGGAATAACGAGCCCGAACGAAAAAAAGTTGACGAGATAAAGCAACTAATTCTGATGCTATCCATTATTTCGGTTAAAAATACTCGTAGGAGAACGACCATTAAGATCACGCTTAACGTTACTTTAATTTCATCAGTTAGACCTAGACGGTGAAGGTTTAAAAAAAATTGTTGTATGAAATGAACCAAAACCAAAATAACCACGTATGAACAAAATCCACCGAAAGTTAACTATAGTTATCATAGTGATCAAAACACCAAATTTTTTTTTCTCAAAAACGGCTCTAACGATTTTGATTAAATTTTTTATATTGGTAGCTCTCAATATGGCAACTATACCGTAAAATTCACATTCATGGGAAAATGACGAGAGTAGCACAATAAATTAATGAATATTTCGACGAAATCGAATTTACTGCGGTTGTTAGAGAAAACAACCGTACCAAATCAGCTGAAACTTGATGTCTAACCTACAGGTTACTATGGAACGCAATAATGAGGACATGGGTAAAATCCACCGAAAATTAACTATAGTTATCATAGTGATCAAAACACCAAATTTTTTTTCTCAAAAACGGCTCTAACGATTTTGATTACATTTTTACTTTTCTTGGCTCTACGAAGTAGAAAGCAAAGTTATGTAATCGGCTGAACAAAAATTTTGAGTTTTTTTCAGATCTTTACGTTTCAGACCCCCCTGAGTTCGATTAACACTATTTGGGAAAATGGTCTGTGTGTGTGTGTGTGTCGTATGAGCCGACTAAAAGGGACAGCCGGGTGGGCCCAGCTTGAAAGACAACCTCACCTCTATGAGGTCCCCGCAGGATTACATCCAACGAGGCTTAACTGTGGCTGGGCGTCACAGTGTACTCTGTCGCCACACTGTGCTCACCCTGCAGTTGGGAGTCCAGAATTCCACTGCCGTACTCCCTGCGTGTTCGTATAAGCCGGACTAAAAGGGACACAACTTACACTTCATTCACATACATGACACACTGGGAACCCCCTACCTTTAGCTGGGATGGCAGAACACACCCCCCGCAGGAAGGGGGACAGAATTCTCCTGCCTTATCCTCTGCGTGGCCGTTAAATCCGGCCTTAAAGGGGCTTAAAGCTCACGACACTGACATACACAACATATTCCAGATACAAAATACACTGCAACGGCTTGCGTGGCAGACCACATTGACTTAAAACACTCATAATGAGCGAAAGACAGTCCTGGAAGTTGCTCACTAACACCTTTGAGCGATCCCCTATATAGGTGCGGCCTTCGGAATGAGGAGGGGGAAAAACCAGGTTTGAGCGTTCCTGGGGCGGCTGATAGCGTGTGTCCCGCTCACCACATCACTAGTGGCCGAGGGCTGACTCTGAGCAGCAGCTGAAAAATCCCTCATGCGTCTTAGTCCCGGTGGGTGGCCGGACTGGCAGCTGCGGCGCATGTGGGGGCCTCCCTTTGACCCTCAACGGACCAGCGAAAGGGGCTAGAATCAATATGCCTGAGGGGGAGCTTCCAGGACACTGCCTCGAGCACCTCTCGCTCATACCACTAACACACACAACAAATGAACTCACAAGGATACACTACACCAGTCTGCTTCTTTAATCCCCCCCAATTAGTAAAAATAACATGACAAAGTCAAACAAAACAATAGCAGGTAATAAAAACGCCACCTGCGCCTCTTCCTCGGGATCGCCAAGCTCGACCCCTCCCTCCTCGGACGATGAGCAACCTACTCGTCGTCCAAACAAACAAGGGAGGAAAGAACCGGGCAAACCGCGTTCATCTCCTCACGGTTCCTCACGGGACATGGTGACTTCAATGCGCGGCTCCACTTCTTTTCTCTGAAAGACTCTCCATTATGCACGTCTTGTGCCTCCAGTGCGGAGGAAACAAGAAACCATGTGCTGCTCCACTGTAGTTTGTACAACAGTGAGCGACGGTTGTTGGGAGGGCAAACGAACTTAGCAGCATTGACTGCTTCAAAGGAAGCCTACAACCACTTCGCAAAGTTCGCAAAGAAGGTGATGGCTAAGAAACGTGGTCATAGTTAATCTGTCCTTTTGAAACTTGCCACCGAAGTAAACAGTAAGATCAGGTAGGGAACCAGATTAAGAACTCCTCCCAGATGGTACGGGATTCCTCAGGTGGTCACCTCCGCGCGGTAACACACGGGCAACAGCTCTCTACGGTGAGACTGGCTAACGACCAAATACCTGCCGTACCTCCACAGGTCTGAGTTCGGTGGATGCTGCAGGGGCCGGCCTCTTGCATATTAGCGAAACCGCAACTTCTATGACTCGTCGAGGGTTTAGGTACAGTCATCAAATAAAGAAACAGACCCCCTCTGTGAATGATTTTTAGAGAAAACGACCGTATCAAATCAGCTCAAACTTGATATCTAGCCCGCAAGTAACCATGGGACGCCAAAATAAGGGTATGAACAAAATCCACCGAAATTTAACTATAGTTATCATACTGATCAAAACACCAAATATATTTTATGTTGATAGCTCTCAATAAGGCAATAATACCTTAAAATTCCCATTCGTGGGAAAATGACGAGAGCAGCACAATAAATTATCAAAATTTTCGACGAAAAGCGTTTTTAGTGCAGTTTTTTCCTTATAAACTCCGCTGGGATGTTAGTAGAAAGTTAAAGAAAATTGGTATTGTATTTCAATCCAATACCTAAAGTGTGAGTGTTTAAAAACGCTCATGAAGTACATGGGGCTCACTTCAGAAATTCCTGAATTTGCCAGTTCTAACAGTTATTATCCATTGACTCTGCAAAAGTGATTATTATCCCTCTTCAAAAAATTCGTGTACAGCCTCATTAATTTTCCGTGTACCAATTGCTCAATAATGGTCCTATAATGAGTATGAGCAGCACAATAAATTCCGGAACTGTAAGCGCTACCGCTTCCTGCTGCTGTGACGTGTTGTTTGACCAAGTTCAAAGGAACTGAGTGATAAATGAATTGAGTGAGTAGAATTAGCCATGTACAAAGTGAATTGTTGTAGAGCTAAGGAAAGTTGTGTGTTGCAACGCACCACATATTTTTCTAATTTTTAGACCATGCTTTTCCCGTAACAAACATGGATTTCGTATGACCGGATTGTCAAGCAAGCGGGCACAACTAGATACTTTTAAGCGAAAGAACGGATTGTTTTAACTTTGACGTCGGACGGACTTTCCAGATTTTGGGGACGAAAATTAACTATTCTTGAGAGTGTTGTGAAACAATTTTCCTGATCGAAAACATAGGTGTATTATTCAGAATGAATAATAAATCAAAATCGGAATTTCGACGGGCAGTATGGGTCGGGTTGGCAACCGATAAATAAATAAAGTGAGCTGACTTAATTTTCTCTGCTTCCCTTCATTTCAGGTCTTCCGTTTTTCATTAAACGTAAACATCATATTCCGTTCATTTATTTTACCCTTTTACCTTTTTCCGTTCATTTAGTTTACCCTTTCGTTGCGCAGAGGAACGAATTTCTCGCCCTTTGGCTTAAGTCCACACGTTACATCTTTCATAATCAATGTTAGAATTGCTGAAACTCTTCTCTCAAGAGCAATTCCTAGATTGAAACAATCCATCACCCAGGCATGAGTATTGAACCGGAACACCTTACCGTTCAATACCAACGTCTAGATTGAGGCAATGCATCACTCACGGCTTGATGTTAGATCGACCCAACTCATCTGTCATGATCAATGTTCAAATCTACGCAACTCATCTCTCAGGCTTGATGTCAATTCGGTTCAAGTGAGTTCATGAGTAATTCATCCCTCAGGATCAATGTTGAAATCTAGAACCTTTTTATTTCGAGCATTCAATCGATTCAAGGATAGTTCAGATATCAACGACTAAATCGACATTATACATCATCAGTCAGGTATGGCTGAATCGACGTATCTTTATTCCTCAGGATCGATTCATCTGAGCTGCGTATGAACTCTACCAGTTACAATATCGAGGTTTGTGTAGAGGGGGAGTACGAAACTGGGTGAAATATAATCCTCTTGTTCACGCTTTATATTCATTCTCCAAATTTCAATATAGAGTACTGTGTGCGGTGATCTCTCTCAAGAATGTCATTATTAATTTATGCGATGTACTTCCTGTAATTTATTATCAGTATTTGTGAGAACTTATAAAATCATAAATTATTAATTACCACGACGTTTAGCTAACCTTGAATTTAAAGAACAACAAATTATAGATATTCTTATACGTGCTGTGAAAGTTCATGTATGCAGTTTTTCTTTCTCGTAATTCTAATAATTATTATGTTCTTGTACTTTACTAGAGGGAGTGGCTAGTCGTATTTATTTAGGGATCGCTCCGGAGGAGTGTTGAGCGTGGAAATGATCTTACTTGCTTACCCTTTGGATCGCGGAAAGTAAAAGCCATCGTATCTGTGCACTCATGTTATTATTCACCCATCACAAGAAATGTTCGTATTGAGTTTCTAATGCACATTCCTTCCAACGAGACATGAGTTTATACTGCACATCCAATTGATGAAAAAGTGGCCTGACCCGAAGTCATTACTTTTCTTTGGTCCCGGCACGCGATCGCACTGGGACCCATTACATCATGTTGCTCAAAAATGATCGGACGTCTATTACTTCATTCCCCTAATGGCCAACTCCGAGAATGATGACGATGGCTCTTCAATCATACGAGGAGCAAATGACGAGCGCCCTGACGTTGTTGTCACGAAACCATTTTTCAGTCCCTTAGGAGTTGGTAATTACCGGATTTGCCCTTTCATAAGGTTTGTAAAGTTTTATTTATTGAAATTATATTAAATTAGGGAGCACTGCCCTCTTGATGAGTGAATTTTCATGTAGATCAACCACAGAACGTACCCAGTCCACAAATAATCCTAGTGATAAAATAGAAACTAATCTTCATCTTGGCTTTTGCCAATCGTAATGAGTAAACGAGAAAACGTGAAACTCAGAGCATTTCTACAACGGTTGTAGCTGTTGAAGTGGTCTCTTTCGATTTGAATTTTAAAAAAATTCTAAAAGCTCCCCCCTCCCCCCTATAAGCCTCAAAATTGTTAATCATATTGAAAATTTTATGAATGTTTCAAATTTTCAAAATCAAATTATGTAATTCTTGTTACGGTTTCGCTATCGAAAGTTATCGAGCGTATTAACTGATGTTTACGTGGAAGTATCGCAAACACTCTCCTTCACTAGTAGAACTCAACCAATGGCAGCAATTTCGCCTCTGTCACTCCGAGGAGGCAATCGATTGTAATCACGTTGTGTGACATTAATTGTTTTAAAATTTAGTGCTTAATTCTTCCTTTAATCAATTTCTATAATCATTATGTACATTTATGCCCTTCAACAGTTTAAAAATATCTGGTGCGTTGCAACACACAACTTTCCTTAGCTCTACAACAATTCACTTTGTACATGGCTAATTCTACTCACTCAATTCATTTATCACTCAGTTCCTTTGAACTTGGTCAAACAACACGTCACAGCAGCAGGAAGCGGTAGCGCTTACAGTTCCGGAATTTATTGTGCTGCTCATACTCATTATAGGACCATTATTGAGCAATTGGTACACGGAAAATTAATGAGGCTGTACACGAATTTTTACTTTCCGCTACCCGAAGGGAAGGAAAGTATAGTAATCGGCCCAAAAAAAAATTTGAGTTTTCTTCAGATCTTTACGTTTCAGACCCTACTGAGTCTAAAAAACCTAATTTCGTCGCGTGGTCCGTGTGTATGTGTGTGTGTATGTGTGTGTGTGTGTGTGTCTGTAGTTCGATTTGCGGGAGAACGGCTGATCCGATTGAGCTGGTTCTTTTTTTGTTTTGTTCGTTATTTTTTGTAGACACCCAAATAAGGTTATGGACAATTTCGACCGATGGGAAGGGGGGGGGGACGAAAATGTACCAAAAACTAGGGTTTTTCGCATTTTTCTCAAAAAAGGCTATAACGATTTTGATTAAACTTTCCAATTATCTTCTACTAATCAATACCTAACTTTTCTTCTCTATACATATCTCCATGAAAATACGGTGAACGGAGATGAAGGCCCATGAAGCTAAAATAGGTTTTTAAGCTTTTGGCAAAATGACTTCAACGATTATCATCAAACTCTCAGGATATTTTCGAATAGTTAATACCTACATATTGTTCTCAATAAATGTTCCTCTGAAAGTCCATTGAGCAGAGATAAAAATGAAAATGTGTTGAAAATAACGTTTTTTCGAACATTTCCGAAAGTTCCAGGGTAATTTTTTCACCAGATGTGATAAATCCTAATGAAGTGTCTTTTAGTCACCCATACCAACATTTTGTTCTCCATAACTATTTCTGTATATATATGTTGCACGGAGATATAAGCCACGTTAACTCAGAAAAGGAGATTTGTCGAATATTAATTTATCGGTATTCGTATTTTCTCAAAAACGGCTCCAACGATTTCGATAAAACTTTCGGAGTGCTCTCAGCTAACTAGTCCCTACATTTTGTTCCGCATAAATGTTCCTGTAAAAATGCGTTGAACGAAGATATAGCGCCCGCATGTGTAGGTGGTGTTCGAACTTAAAGGGGTGGCGGAAAGTAGTGTGTTGCTACGCACCAGATATTTTGAAGAGGGATAATAATCACTTTTGCAGAGTCAATGGATAATAACTGTTAGAACTGGCAAATTCAGGAATTTCTGAAGTGAGCCCCATGTACTTCATGAGCGTTTTTAAACACTCACTCTTTAGGTATTGGATTGAAATACAATACCAATTTTCTTTAACTTTCTACTAACATCCCAGCGGAGTTTATAAGGAAAAAACTGCACTAAAAACGCTTTTCGTCGAAAATTTTGATAATTTATTGTGCTGCTCTCGTCATTTTCCCACGAATGGGAATTTTATGGTGTGATTGCCATATTGGGAGCTATCAATATAAAAAATTTAATCAAAATCGTTAGAGCCGTTTTTGAGGAAACAATTTTGTGTTTTGATCACTATGATGACTATAGTTAACTTTGGGTGGATTTTGCTCATACCCTTATTTTGGCGTCCCATGGTAACCTGCGGGCTAGATATCAAGTTTGAGGTGATTTGGTACGGTGGTTTTCTCTAAAAACCACACTAAAATCGATTAAAGTTTTCCCATAAATGGGAATTTCATGGTATAGTTGCCATATTGGGAGCTATCAATATAAAAAATTTAATCAAAATCGTTAGAGCCGTTTTTGAGAAAAATAATATTTGGTGTTTTGACCACTATGATAACTATAGTTAAATTTCGGTGGATTTTGTTCATACCCTTATTTTGGCGTCCCATGATGACCTGCGGGCGAGATATGAAGTTTGAGCTGATTTGGTACGGTGGTTTTCTCTAAAAATCGTTCACAGACACACATACACACACACAGAAACACAGACCATTTTCCCAAATAGTGTTTTTCGGACTCAGGAGGGTCTGAAACGTAAAGATCTGAAGAAAACTGAAGAAAAAAATTTTTTTTTCAGCCGATTACATAACTTTCCTTTCTACTTTGTAGAGCCAAGGAAAGTAAAAATAATAAATTACTACTTGGGGTTCTCTAATAAAGTATTAGCTAATTTTCCCCCTAGTAGCATATCGGAACTGTACGCTTAAAAATAAGTTCATGGTAAATAATTATTCAAAAACTCTTAGTGTTGCTAACATTTCTATTGAAGTAACCGTTAGTATCATATTGAAGGTTTTCCTCTAAATGAAATCGGCTAACTTGTCAGCTAAGAAGTTAAACAGCCGAAAGAAATTCAAAAACTCAACCACACACACACTCACTTCTTCCATCACATCTTGAAATGTAACGAAAGCCCCCTTAAAAAGTCTGAAGCTTACAAGTGGATTAGTCTAGCCACATCTATCCTGACATAAATCTCTCATATAACTGCAACTGCAATTGGATGTGGCTAATTACCGTGGTCGCTAGTGTGAACTGAACACAGAATATTGAACACGAATTTCTCTTCCTCGTGTGTACCTGGCCTAACGCTGAAGAGGAAGCAAGACAGTGCTCTCATTATAGAGGTACAATCTTCTGTTGGCATCCGCTTGAACGGCTTCCATCCTTTTATCAATCGAATCAGAGCTGTGGAACATTAATCGGATTCTTATTTCCAATTCATTTCAATCTAATTTTTTAAATCGGTTGCAGTAACTTCATGATTCATCAAATTCGCTGACATGTAAATATAAAATGTTTATGTTCGAAATTTTAAATTGTTTCATTTTCTCGGTTTTTCGTTAGATCAACCATGATTTGGCGAAACATATACACGCTTTGGAGCTGCGCTTTCATTAGCGAACCTATAGTAGCGTAAAATAACCAGTCAGAGTCAAAAACAACAACTGTAAGTAGCAAGTCTACACGGAAGAGATATAGTAAAAAAGTGAATTATAGGGGCTCTTACTACATGAAGTATAAAGACCAGAGACGAAAAATGCCATGGCTGTAGTCGTAGTAGTACTGTTCTAGTTTTCGTGTCGCTGGAATTGCTGTCGAGAAACGAAACAGCGTCGCAAGAAGAGACTAGAGCGTGTCAACGCTGAGTAGTAATACTCAACACTTCCACAAGTAATTCTAACGTTGGATATCGATAGAAAAAACATCGATTCGCAGCCATCAACCGTTTTCTACTTCTCTCGACATTAGGAAGGAAAGTGTTATCTCTGACAAATTCTACCTTCACATCTCATATTTTACCTAATGTTGTTTCCAGCATCTGAAACCGATTTGTGCGGCTGCGATTGTGATAGAAAGAAAATGAAAAGCCAACTCCTGCCAAGTTTTATAATCGACGTTAGAGTTGATAAAGAAATTCGCATATCTGCAGAAACGCTTATTCAGCGCAAAGCGTGAGTACTCGTTAGCTCAAAGTACTCAGTGAGTTTGACGATACCAGAGGACACAATGATCTGGATTTGTTTATTTGTCACATCTGATATTGATTCAGAAGACCTCAATCATTAACCAACTAACCATACAGAATTGCATCTCTGGCATTTTGATGAATCCTCATTCAAAATGGCTGTCCTGGTATTTCGTTCACCGTACTTATTAGTTGACTAAGATTATCTGATAAGTTTAACGAAAAATGTCAGAGCTGATATGGAGAAAAACAAGGCGAGCAAACAGAGCTCATGCACACTGAGACCACGCGTCAGGGACTCAGTAGGAAGGAAACTACTTAGTTCTGAACAAAACTCAAACTTTTTTCACACGATATCATTTGGTCAATACTCGGTGTGTGTGTGTGTGTGTGTGTGTGTGTGTGTGTGTGTGTGTGTGTGTGTGCGGGAGAACGGCTGGAACGACTAAAATTTACGGGGTTTTGTTACGGATTTTTTGAAAGGCTTGAAAATGAAGTTATAACATTTTCGTCGAGGGAAAGGGGATTGGCTCAGGCGTATCAAACGTGGGGTATGGCATGTTTATAAAATATCTGGTGCGTAGCAACACACTACTTTCCGCCACCCCTTTAAGTTCGAACACCACCTACACATGCGGGCGCTATATCTTCGTTCAACGCATTTTTACAGGAACATTTATACGGAACAAAATGTAGGGACTAGTTAGCTGAGAGCACTCCGAAAGTTTGATCGAAATCGTTGGAGCCGTTTTTGAGAAAATACGAATACCGATAAATTAATATTCGACAAATCTCCTTTTCTGAGTTAACGTGGCTTATATCTCCGTGCAACATATATATACAGAAATAGTTATGGAGAACAAAATGTTGGTATGGGTGACTAAAAGACACTTCATTAGGATTTATCACATCTGGTGAAAAAATTACCCTGGAACTTTCGGAAATGTTCGAAAAAACGTTATTTTCAACACATTTTCATTTTTATCTCTGCTCAATGGACTTTCAGAGGAACATTTATTGAGAACAATATGTAGGTATTAACTATTCGAAAATATCCTGAGAGTTTGATGATAATCGTTGAAGTCATTTTGCCAAAAACTTTCAAAAACCTATTTTTGCTTCATAGGTCATTATCTCCGTTCACCGTATTTTCATGGAGATATGTATAGAGAAGAAAAGTTAGGTATTGATTAGGAGAAGATAATTTGAAAGTTTAATCAAAATCGTTAGAGCCGTTTTCGAGAAAAATGCGAAAAACCCTAGTTTTTGGTACATTTTCGTCCCCACCCCCTTCCCATCGGCCGAAATCGTCCATAACCTTATTTTGGTGTCTACAAAAATAACGAACAAAACAAAAAAGAACCAGCTCAATCGGATCAGCCGTTCTCCCGCAAATCGAACTACAGACACACACACACACAGACATACACACAGACATACACACAGACATACACACGGACCTCTCTCCGAAATTAGGTTTTTTAGACTCAGAAGGGTCTGAAACGTAAAGATCTGAAGAAAACCCAACTTTTTTTTTTGGGCCGATTACTATACTTTCCTTCCCTTCGGGTAGCGGAAAGTAAAAATGGCCGTAACTGTTTTGACGAAACTTTCAAACTATCTTCTACTAATTTAGTAAATAGATACATAAGTTTATGAATCAAAACAAGATTTTTTCAACTTTTTGGAAAAACGGAAAAGACGATAATTATCACACTGTGTGGGTGTCTTCAACTAGTCAACACCCGTAATTCCACATACATGTTCCTCTGACATTCCACTGAACAGAGTTACAAAGCAACGATCTATATATCGGAAACTTACGAATACAATCAGTATATTGAAAAATTAGATTTGCTTAGCATTAAATGATTGTTTTTTAGACTGCGTTCGTATATATTGCAGATCGTCGAATTGACAAGGACCGCAGAAAGTGGTTTGTTGCTACGCAGTGTGTTGTTTCAGTTTGAGCCCTCAATTGATTTTCTTACGTACTCGCGGGGGAATTGCTCGTTTGTAAAGGTTTGGTGCTCTAAAGCTTCTAGAAGGAATCCACAACGACGATTCAGATTTGCGAATCTCTTCAGTATAAGTTCAACAAAAGACGCCTACTATTCGAACTTGGGCTCACGGAGCTGACATTAACTTCGCTCCACTGGCCTCAACGCATCGACCTTTACGACCAAACGAACTTCAAAATCAGTCACTTTTCGGATAATTTGCTTGGGAGTTTGTAGTTGAAATGTACATGAGTGTGGGGCGAGAAGTCGAGCGTATGAAAAGGCGTTGGACGGTTGGTGGAAAGTCGAAAAGTGGGACTTCGAGACGTGACAGGGTCGAGGTTGGTGAAAATAGTTGGAGGAAGTTGAATTGGTTTCCACTTAAATTTTGTTTGTTGGAATTGGGATGGCGAGAGAGGAAGGATAGTAGGAGAAGTGGTATGGTATGGTAGGGATGATGGAAGTGGAAGGGGGAGGGATGGCATCGTAGAGCAGACGTAGTAAGGTGTAACCTAGATGAAGATGTAGGGCAATCAATATGCGCAAGCGTAGAGAGTTGGGCTACTTGCAGCTGCGGACGCAAAGGAATAACTTATATTGAACGGGGAGGGGAGTTGCTGTCATTTCTCCTCCTTTTTCACTCCCCTCCACCTTCTTTTTTCCTTGAAATTCACGCCTTTTCCGCCGTTTTTCTATTTCGAGGGCTTTTGTTCTCATCGGGGAGGATCTGCTCTCTTTCGGTGACGTTTTCAGTCACATAATCCCCTGAGGGTGAAACAATCACCCGATTTATCTACCCCACGATTCCAGGACCTCAATAGAAGAGAGAAAAACACGGCTCCGGAGTGCCTTAAGGTTCCAGAAGCACTGGTGCTCATTTACTATCGTGGGACTACAAGGAATGGGGTCGGCCTCACAAGCCTATTAACACAATCAATGTCTGAATTATTTTCCGAAGTAAGTACAAGAAACCAAAGGTTTAACGAAACAAAAGTTTGGGTTGAAGTCTGGAGTAGGCACCATTCACTGTGTGTTAATAGTTTCTGGGTTAGAAGTGA
This sequence comes from Pachypeltis micranthus, assembly GCA_020466155.1. Lineage (NCBI taxonomy): Eukaryota > Metazoa > Arthropoda > Insecta > Hemiptera > Miridae > Pachypeltis > Pachypeltis micranthus. The sequence continues at coordinate 52,674,617 of CM035769.1, forward strand.
GGAAGATACTGACTGCGAGATGGGCTCTGGAGTGATTGCAGTGTATCACACATATTGGATTTTGATGTTTCCACGTATCCCGAAAAAACCATTCGAGAACACATTCTGAGTAGGTCTGAGCTCACGATTGAGAGAGAACGGCCATAGTCATTACAGTGATCAAATATTTCCTTTGCAAAAAACTTTGAATACATTTTTTTTGTGGACGATAGCCGCTCAATGAATCGTCTACCTTTCCACTAAAATTAATGTGAATATAGCTCATGTCTTGCAAATCTCGATCGTAAGAGAACAGTGCTTTGAAAAATAGTCACTTTGATAGTTCAATAAGCTACCTCTACAATCGGGGTTCTCTTAACATCGTTTTCCTTGTGATTCAAAAACCGTAAACACGAATCTTCGAAAAATCACATCGACTATTATTTGAATTACCGATAAATGGGAAACTCAATTAAGAATACGACGCCAAGTAGGCTCAATCCAATAAATTCTGGAACGTTAAGGAGTGCACTAGCTCTTATGTAGAACACAAAGTTCTATCCAGTTCATATAAAACTAGTGAAAAATGATTGGATTGATTGCTGGAGTGATACAAATGGCTGAAATCATGTGAAGCTGTGTGGTGTGAAACTCCAGATAAACTTCAGATGACAAATTCCACGTTTGACGATACACGGTGCAATTCAGCGCAGAACGGCATCATATCAAAGCAGTATTGATATAAATTGTGACAAATTACTCTCACCAATTTCTACCTTCGTGTCTTTCATATTAAATAAAAACAGCCATTCGCCTGTCGCAGCACATTTTTCTGATTAGAGAATTCCAATAGCAATTTTTGATGCATCAACGTAAATTTGGTCGACTTATTGCTTCGGCTAGTCTCAAGCTTCTTCCGGTGGAAAACTGCCTCAGTCCTTGGGTTCTTCAGGATCTTAGTTCAAAGATCCTCAAGGACATTCTTGGTTCGAAGATGTCAGAGCAATGTTTCATTGAACCGCACACAGTGAACTCGTGGGCCAAGTATTCTGAATTATTCAAATTTCGAATTTTTAAAATGTTCTTTTACTAATAATTACTAAAAGCATTGTCAGAAACAATAGCCCAGACAAAACTTGCTAGCTGTTATTTCTTAGGACGTTATTAAGACGAAGCGAGGTTTATTTATGTATTTATTTGGTCGTTAGTGAGCCTTGTGTGTTCATCGGGTGCGTTCACTGGATAGTACGACGATTATCATTACCTGTCAACTCCGCCATTAAGCCATCACATTGCAGCCATGGTTCTCCCCTTTTCGTTTTCCAACGGCCGTCAGCATCCTTTCGGAATTACAACTCTTAAAAAGCGTCGATGTACCGTTTTTCGATACCAAGGGATGTGGTACGACCCAACGCTAACCAATATCAATATCCAGCACGAACATTCAATCGTTCTGACATTCTCCTACAAAACAAATCACACTTTTCCCAAAAATATTAGCGTGTACCGTCATGGCCGCTTGTTTTGCTTATGAATATTTATTTTCAGTTTTATTAAAGCCTAATTCTGTTGAAGAGCCCTTTAATAATTTTTGTATTATTTTTCTATTTCTTGTCACTTGTATTATTCATTGCTCCTAAAATATAGCTTATGTCTGAGGTGTTAGGTCTGTTTGTTCACCTTTTTTTACACGTGCTTGAAGAGCCCACCTCTGGCAAAATAAATAGTCGTATTTCCGTTGGGTTTGCTTCATAAAATATCTTGTGCAAAATACTTTCTTCGGCTCGAATAAATGGTGCACTACACCAAAATGCAGTTCAAAGAATTTCTGCAAAAAAGCTCATCGAGAACAAAATGTCACCAGCTAGCCTGAATTACCCTATAAGTTTGATCAAAAGTGTTCGAATTTAGTTTGAGAATGTGAGAAAATTCGTTTTGGTGTTCAGAGAACCAGACATCTTATTTCAATAAATCAATGTGAGCACAGTTTTTAGCACAGCTCTGTCAGTTGGGAATTCACTATTGGAAATTACAGAAGGCCAAAACTACGATTTTGGCGCATTTTGGGAGTTATGTTTTTTAACAGACTGACAGAGAAACATTTATGGAGAACAACTGGGTGACGACAATCTATGAGTTTAATCTAAATTATCACGTTAGGATTTCGAAAAGTTAAATTAAAATATCTGGTGCGTAGCAGCACACTACTTTCCGCCACCCCTTTAAGCTCGAACACCAGCTACATAGGCGGGCGCTATATCTTCGTTCAACGCATTTTTACAGGAACATTTATGCAGAACTAAATGTAGGGACTAGTTAGCTGAGAGTACTCCGAAAGTTTGATCGAAATCGTTAGAGCCGTTTTTGAGAAAATTGGAATACCGATAAATTAATATTCGACAAATCTCCTTTTCTGAGTTAACTTGGCTTATATCTCTGTTCAACATATATATACAGAAATAATTATAGAGAACGAAATGTTGGTATGGGTGACTAGAAGATACTTCATTAGGATATATCACATCTGGTGAAAAAGTTACCCTGGAATTTACGGAAATGTTAGAAAAAACGTTATTTTCGACACATTTTGCTTTTTATCTCTGTTCAATGGACCGTCACAGGAACATTTATTGGAAAGAATATGTAGATATCAACTATTTGAAAACATCCTGTGAGTTTGGTGAAAATCGCTGAAGCCGTTTTGCCAAAAAGCGTAAAAAACATATTTTTGCTTCAAGGGCCCATATCTCCGTTCACCGTATTTTCATGGAGATATGTATGGAGAAGAAAAGTTAGGTATTGATTAGGAGAAGATAATTTGAAAGTTTGATCAAAATCGTTAGAGCCGTTTTTGAGAAAAATGCGAAAAACCCTAGTTTTTGGTACATTTTCGTCCCCCTCCCCCCCTTTCCATCGGCCGAAATCGTCCATAACCTTATTTTGGTGTCTACAAAAAATAACGAACAAAACAAAAAAAGAACCAGCTCAATCGGATCAGCCGTTCTCCCGCAAATCGAACTACAGACACACACACACACAGACATACACACAGACATACACACAGACATACACACAGACATACACACGGACCTCTCTCCGAAATTAGGTTTTTTAGACTCAGAAGGGTCTGAAACGTAAAGATCTGAAGAAAACCCAACTTTTTTTTTTGGGCCGATTACTATACTTTCCTTCCCTTCGGGTAGCGGAAAGTAAAAACTTACACGCTTCACAGGTAATTTATCCGTCAGCTACGTGATCTCAGTTGGGTATTAATTAGTAAGAAGATACTTTCGTACCGACTGACGATCGGGATCGTAGTCTTGTGGTAAGACGAAGGTCTCATAATCCGACAAAAGTTGGACTATTAGATCGGAGCTCGCGATCAGCACACTTTATATTATTGCAGCCATTTTGGAACAAAACAGCGAAATTTATTTTAGGCTGCATTAAGTGAATAGCAAATATTTTATTTTGCGTGTTCGTCATTAGCGACAGAAAACTAAGATAAAGTACTTTTTATAGAGAAAAATAGAGTCAATCAAAAGAACTATGATGATACTCCGACGGTTTACTTGGCATATCCGGAGCAACGCGTCTCACAAGTTTCCTCACTCCCTTGTATTCCGGGAAAACTTTTGTAGAGACAATGCCGTCACAAGTTAGAAAATTACTCGCAATCTACGAATCTTAAACAGTCTTTTTTTGAAGAGGATAGTGATAACTTTTGCAGAGTTATTTGGGTAAAAACTGGCAGTAAGCGAAACGGCGGTAGTTGAAAACCCAGAATTTCTGGAGTGACCCCCATGTATCTTATAACTCACTGTATAAGTATTGGATTGGACTAGTACACCAATTTTTGTAGTTGAACATTTCAATGGAGTTTATAAGGAAAAACCGCACTGAAATCGACTTCCGTCGAATATTTCGGTAATTTATTGTGCTGCTCTCGTCATTTTTCCACAAATGAGAATTTTAGGGTATAATTGCCTTATTGGGACCTATCAATATAAAAAAATTAATCAAAATCGTTAGAGCCGTTTTTGAGAAAAAAATTTGGTGTTTTGATCACTATGATGACTATAGTTAATTTTCGGTGGATTTTGCTCATACCCTCATTTTGGCGTCCCATGGTTACCTGCGGGCTAGATATCATGTTTTAGTTGATTTGGTTCGGTGTTCCACACATTTCTGCGCGAATATTTGTATAGAACCAAATTTAAGTACTAGTTAGTTGAGAGTACCCGTTGGAAAAACTACAAATCTCTTCTTTTGAGCTACCATGGCTTATATTTTCGTTCAATATATAGATACAGAAATAAATACGGAGAACAAAATATGGAAATAGGTAGCTAGAAGACCACAAGATTGATCGAATCCAGTGAACCAGTTACATTGGAAATTGGGGAAATGTTTAAAATAACATTATGTTCGACATATTTTGGTTTTTATCTCTGCTCAACGGACTGCCAGAGGAACATTCCTTTTAGATCAAAATACTCGTATACTCGTATAGGTATTAATAATTCAAAAACATTCTGTGAGTTCGGTGAAGCCGTTTTGCCACAAAGTGAAAACCCCTATGCATTGCTTTAATTCCGTTCACCCAATTTTCATGAAGATAATTATGGGAATGAAAAGATGGGTAACTAGTAGAAGACAATCCGAAAGTTTAATCAAAATCGTAGCAGTTTTTGAGAAAAATACGAAACCCCCTACTTTTGGGTCTCCGACCCCCTTTCCCATGGTTGGAAATAGCTCATAGCCTCATTTTCGCGTCGTCAAAAAATAACAAACAAAACTAAGCAGCTCAATCGCTTGAGCTGTTCTCCCGTAAATTGAACTACAGACACATACGGACCATGCGTGGAAATTAGGGTTTTCGGATTTAGTAGGCTTCAAAACGGAATGATCTGAGGAAAACCCAACTTTTTTTACGTAGTATTATATTGCTATCATTACATTCTTTCATGTTGCGCCATAGTGCAAAAGAAAAAAACTGATGTCGGTATTACTTGTGCTGACTGACTCCAATAAAGGCAAGTGGTTGATCGTGGTCTAGTGGTTAAGACAGCCGATTCCTAAATCTCGATGTAAGTCGAGGGTTGTGGTCGATTCATAATTCTCGACGTATGTTGAAGATTGTGGATCGAATCTCCGGCGCGATTACCGTAATTTTTGCCTGAGTCAGCAGCTCTTCAAAAAGCATCTCCAAACTTCCTTCCTTTCGTAACAATTGGAGCCCAACTAGTGGTCGAATTTCTTCTTTCTAAGAAAAAGAAGAGGCCCAGAGAGAAAAATTAAAAAATGAAGAGAGAAAATAATGAGACGAGTTCTCGGGTCCGGGATTCGCTGACGCTGTGAAAGTTCCAGCGCGAAGGTAAAATGGGCGACGCGCCCGCTACAATGCGAAAGAAAAAAGACTTTCCTTGTAGCCCTCTCGTTTCTCGAATCAAAGATCGGATTTTCCGGGGGTTCGCTTAACTCTCGTAAATTCTTTCCTTAAAAGCGTCCGCTCCAGGAGCAGCGGTTAAAAGACGAGGGGGGAGATGTGCTGACTGACTCCTATTAAAGGCAACTGGTTGATCGTGGTCTAGTGGTCAAGACAGTCGATTCATAATTCACGACGAAAGATGGGGATTGAGGATCGAATCTCCGGCGCGATTGCTGTAATTTTTACCTTAGTCAGCAGCTCTTCAAAAGCATCTCCAAACTACTTCGTAACAACTTATAGAAAAAACTCGTCATGCACATTAAATTATGGTCATTCTGTATTTAGCTGCCTGGTTAATGAAAAGAGCTGCAGCACTGTATATTTTGATAACCGTGTACTTTGTAACGTTAAATTTTCCTGAAATAAATTTTTTTAAATCGTTAGAGCCGTCATTAGGAAATTTGAAAAACAAACTTTTAATGATCGGGAAACGTAACCTTTGCCCCGAGTGTGTATTAATCACAAACAATCGTTGTGGGCGTTTTGTTTAATTTTATAATTATTTGAATAAATTACAACTTCTAAAATACAACAACTATATAAAGTTCAACTATGTTAATAAGGAACAATTGGAGGGAAAAGATGGGAGGGAAAAAATTATCGAATATTTGTAGAAGGTTTCAAAGAGGGAGCTGCGGGCGTTGCAAAGATGCAGTCGTCATAAGAAGTTTCTTCTTTTTTCTTTTCGTTACACGTAGATGGAGAAGTGATTATGGCTGAAACAAAGGGAGAACAGAATGTGAAACAGTTCAGTATTTCTTCGTTTGTACGTATCTGTCAACTTTTGAAACGAGCTAATGACGAGTGCTCCTGTGTGACTATACCTAGGATATGGTGATTCATCCAGAGCACTAGCCACTAATACCATGATTGATAGCCACGATAACAAAACGTTCTTCCAACAGATGAGGCAACTCAGCTGACCAATGGTACTATGGGTGCCAGTGAGCTACAGCTTAGATTGTCAACTCATTTTCATCTGAGTCTCTCGACTTTAACCCCTCAATTAACAGTAGGACAATAATGGTTTTTTACAGCATGGCTTCAGGTCTATTTGGATCTTTACTACAACATCTGACAAGAATCACTAAAAGCCAATACTGTGACCAGGAGTAATATATTAGAGGGATACATCAAAGGCTAAGGAAAAGGGTTAAGAGGTGTGCTGCTTGATTTCCTTGATTCTTGACTGTAGTCTGGAGGATAAACAGTCATATTCAGTGGAAATAACTAGCTCATAGTTTGTGGTTCCCACAGTTTTTGCCTGAGTCAGGGGTCCCTAGTAACAGAATAAGTGGTAAAACAAAGTATTTCCTTTAACTCACCCTTCTTCCTCAACTGGGCTTTAAAGCTTATAAACTTTTTCTAAAAATATTCAACTGGTATTTCCGAACTGTCTCAGCTTTCAACAGAGTCAAGAGGAGATGCACAACCTAAATTCTCAAAACACCCAAAGGGATAGGGATGAGAAACCCTTGATTCCAGTAAATACAGGTAGTTCTTGTCAACAAGGGTTGTCCTGTACACAATCTGTTCAACACATTAATTCAAATAGCATGTACCAAAAGTCTACTTGTCTAGCTAAAGTGCTAACTGTGACATCTAACCGAGAAATAGTGGTAATATGGGGAAAACAATGCTAACGTCCGCTATCGTGTGCTGAGCAGTGGGCATAGCACCAACTGGCTCACGGGGAGAAGGATAGACCGAACTGTGCAAAGGGAAAGGGGAATGATGAACAAGAGTTACTACAAGACAGAAGCAAACAGACCCAGAGGTGGTAAATTCTAGTCATATCATTAATAAAGTTAACGTATCTGTTAGGTGAGTCCGTCTCCTCTGGCTGGTGAATTGCTGTGGGCAAGCGCTTTCGATGTAAAGACATCATCGTCTGGCCGTTAAGTCAGTACTGGAGTCGTTGGTCGTGTTCTTTATATACGAAAGGAAGGTAAAAGGGATGATGGAGCGTCGGGGAAGGGTTGGGGAGAGGAGGTCATGTACCCTAAAGGTGAATGAAACGTCTTGAGTGATCTGTCAATTGTGGAATTTCCGTCTGTTATGAATAGGGTGGTCAGTAAATCCGTCATTTGGTTGTTTTCGTTTGTGTAGTGTTTTGAGTGGTGTGAATATGGTGTCGCATTTCGTGTTGATTTGTTCATTTATGATCTGTCCATTGAAGTTTTTTTGTTTATAAATTTCCATGTTTTCTAATATGTTCAGTTTTCGTCCTTTGTATTGTTTGTGTAGTAAGGTGGTACAGTAATTTTGGTAGGTTCATGTCCAGTTGTTTTGAGATGGTTTGCAAAGTTTGAATCGTCTTTGTTCCTATTAAGAGATTTAATGTGTTCTGAGTATCTGGTCCGTATTTTTCGTCCTGTCTGTCTGTCCTATGTATACGTTTGTACAAGTACAAGTTATTTTATATACCCCACTTTGGTCGAGTGGGTCTGTCTTTTCAGTCTTTGCAGTTAGTTTGGTTCTAAGTGTGTTGTCCGTACGTAATGCGATTCGTATACCTTCCTTTCGGAGGATATTAGTTATTCCGTATATTTTTGGTCCTGTGTACGTGAATGTGCAGCGTCTTGTTAAAGTCTGGGTATTTTGTGTTTTTGAGTCGTGTGTTTTGGATTTTGTCTTAATAATTTTTTTTTTTTTTTTTGGAGTAACCGTTATTTTCTGCGATAGTATTGATAGTATCAAGTTCTTTTTTGTAATTTTGTGCGGGTAGTGGGATAGTTTTTAGTCTCCGTATCATGTGTCTAAATGCACTTAGTTTATGTTGTTGTGGGTGGTTTGATGTAAAGTGTATGGTCCATATGTGTATGGAAATTCACTTAGTGATGGTGTGCGTGCAGCGCCACATGTGCAGGGGATAGAACAGAAAAATATCTATTTTATATCAGACAGTCAGGCTGTTCTTGAGGCCCTGGCTTCAAATACTATTTCGTCAGGGCTGCTTTGTGAATACCTGACTGGTCTGAGGACATTGACAAAGGATAACACTTTAACGTTGCTTGGGTCGTGAGAAGTTCGACGCAGTCCGAGATACACGATGAAAGGAGAGGAGATATGATATTTATATAAATGGACGCAGGATATGGGGCAGGGACAGAATATGAAAGTGCACCTGAAGTAGATGAGAGTTTTGTCAAGCATGTACGACTCAAAGGAAGTTAAAGCAAGAACATTGAGCATACATGTGCACTGTGTGAGCACCACAGCACGTGAGTTCACAGATGGTTGGAGATGGACATGATATTTTCTGTGGATTTTCGTAGACTTGTCGATATTACAATCAGTTACAGAGTTCACGTAGACTATACCGAGATTTCCAATGTGGGTACGTGCATATAGCATCAAGACATCGAAACAACCCACCTTGTACAACGATAATTTAACGACACTCGTACTCATGAACAACCAACTTACTGGATGCTTTATATTTGATCAGCTGATGGTAGACCTGCTTCATTCTCTCGATATTATGTTTGGCGATCACGCTGTGATTGAGCATCGGCATCGGGTAATTCACTCCTATGATGCATTTTGCCGCCTTTTGTACGCTCTCCGGACAATTCCACGGCTCGTGGATGTATTTCGTTGGCATGTTCTTCAAAACGGGTAGATACTTCCTGAAACAGAATCAAGTTTCCAGTGAAGATAACAAAGGTCAACATTAGAATTAGAATAAAATATTGCTATCTCCAAGGTATCGCGAAAGGTTATTGTGCGCAAGATGAGAGGGTGGGGGAGTTCGATGAATAATATTTCAGTGACAGTTCAGCCTGCAAAAATATTCTCGTCTAATATAATCATCTCCGCCAATTAAGCTGCGGGTTGTATTCTCCAACGAATTTCTCCGGAGAAACTTTTTATCGCCTCTCAACGGAGAAAAGTTGCTACTGAGTTTAAACGAAAAATGACACCTCTGACTCCAAGGCCGTTCATCTTTCTGAGTTACGAACCCCAATAACGAAACATGCCCCAATATTTTTCAAATGTACCATCCGCTCACCACCCCAAAACAGTCGATTCAGGGCAGATTGAGTAGGCGAAAAGTAAAAACGGAAATTACTGATTTTTCGATAAGTCACTAGTTTTACTTTCTTCAACCCAAAGGAAAAATCGGCCGAAAAAGTAGTGCTCTCACGAAGTTTTGAGACCTCCAGAATCGAGAAACCCCCAATGTCGTCGTGTGACACGGTCTGTGTGTCTGTGAACGTGATTTGAAAGAAACGGCTGACCCTAATAAGCTCGAACTTGATATCTAGCCTGCCGGTCACCATGGGACGCCAAAATAAAGGTATGAATACAATCCGTCTGAAACTAACTATAATTATCATAGTGACCAAAGCACTAAATATATGTTTCCTCAAAAAAAGTTTCAACGATTTTGATTACACTTTTTACAAGTCGAGCTATAAATGACTGAACATTGCCATAAAAATCTCATCCGTGAATAAATGAGGAAAATGACAAAAGCCAAATAAGTTACCATACATTTCGTCAAAAATCGATTTTGGTGCAATTTTTTCCTTATAAGCTCCGCTCTAATGTTACTAATATTCATACAATGAGCGTTTAATAACGCTCATAAAATATACGGGAGCTATTCCAGGAATTCCGAAATTCCAACCATCACCGTTCCACTTACTGCCATTTCTAAAAGTTCGTGTTCGATTATTCCAAAGCAGTGAAGACGATCGTTCTCAAAAACAAATCCCGTAGAACGCCTCTTAAATCTCCTGTGGACTGATTGCTCAAATTACAATGAATCTGATACTTGGTTTTGTTCGTAAGTTTTTCGAGGAACGAAAATAAGCTTAAAAACCCTGCAAATTATTACACAACGGTTTATTATTCGGATAATCAGCTTGACCTAGCATTGATGCTCTGAGACCCATCCTGTTCGATTCAGCATCGAAAAATATCATAATGAAACCCAAAAAAAGGTCGAAAAGAACTGAATCGTAATATTAAAATAAACAAAAAAAACGAAAGTATCTAGAAAAAACTGAATTTTAATATGAAAACATGCACGCTAAATACTAATATCAAAATTTAACCAAAAATCTACGAAAAAAACCAAAATGAGAATGAAACGAAAGAATCTAAAAAAATTGAATCGTATTAAAACCAAAACGTCGGGGAAATTGGAAAGGGGAGTTGAGTGGCGCGTCGTCGTTGTTGGGAGGCGAAAGGGGAGTTTAGCCGCCCGCGAGGCGAGGACGCCCCACCACCGGTTGTTTTTTATTCAGACGGGAGGGAGGGAGGGACACTGTAGCTCCCGCGTTGTACTGCGTTTCGTTAATTTTTTTAACCATTTTTTGCCCATAACAACCACGGGCTTCGTCCGATCGGATTGCCGAGATGGCGGGCACAACTAGATACCAAATCGGATTTTTGGGCGAAAGAATTTTTTAGACCACGTTAAAGGCACAAAACGGCCCGGACGGACATTGCAAATTTGGAATCTCCATGTCTTGAAACGTAAAGTATCAAATTTTGAGGGGGGGTTGTAAAAAATTTTTCGTGACCGAAAACATAGGGTTATTATTCAGAATGAATAATAAACCAAAACGAACCGCTAACTTTCCTCATAAGCAGCTAAAACCATTTTGGTTTAACTTGCCCCGAATTTACGTACGTTTACGTGGACGTACGCCGTAGCCCTGAAGAGAAAATGTGTACTTTTTAAATGTTGTGCAAAATGCGTCTTTCATGATTCAGGACAAACCAGAGAATCAACACTTCAACAAACCTACAGGCGTTAATAAACGATTTTCCGTAGCCCACAGGCCATAAAAAACCCAAAAGATGCCGATAACAGAACCATTTTCATAAAATGTTTTTAGATTTACTTCAGTGAATGCTGAACTGATAATGTGAACCTGGTGACCTGATCCCCCCCTCCCTTATTTTGTTTTCTCTGACGATTTCTGTAACAGCCGTTGGACGCAAATACGAGTATAAGGCAAGATACATCAGAGAACATGATAAATTATGAAAAATTATAACAAATCCAATTTGTAATCATATCCACTTTTCGTTACTCATAGGGTACCTAAGTAAAGTAACTGGTGCGTTGCAACACACAACTTTCCTTAGCTCTACAACAATTCACTTGGTACATGGCTAATTCTATTTAATCAATTCATTTATCACTCAGTTAATTTGAACTTGGCCAAATAACGCTTCACGACAGCAGAAAGCGGTAGCGCTTACAGTTCCGAAATTTATTGTGCTGCTCGTACTCATTCCAGAACCATTACGGAGCAATTGTTGCACAGAGGATTAATGTGGCTGGGAACACGATTGTTTTGAAGAGGATAGTAATCATTTTTGCAGAGTTATCGAGTAAAACCACTAGAACTGGTAGGAAGCGAAACGGCGGTAGTTGAAATTCAAGAATTTCTGGAGTGAGCCCCGTGTATCTTATGAGCGGTTTTCAACACTCACTGTATAGGTATTGGATTGCACTACAATACCAACTTTTTTAAACATTCTAGTAACATTTTAGCGGAGTTTATAAGGAAAAACCGCGCTAAAAACGCTTTTCGTCGACAACTTCGATAATTTATTGTGCTGCTCTCGTGATTTTCCCACCAATGGGAATTTTATGGTGTAATTGCCTTGGTAAGAGCTACCAATACAAAAAATTTAATCAAAATCGTTAGAGCCGTTTTTGAGAAAAAAAATTGGTGTTTTGATCACTATGATAACTATAGTTAACTTTCGGTGGATTTTGCCCATACCCTTATTTTTGCGTCCCATGGTAACTTATAGGCTAGCCATCAAGTTTCAGCTGATTTGGTACGGTTGTTTTCTCTAAAAACCGCGCTTAAGTCGATTTCGTCGAAAGTTTTGGTAATTTATTGTGCTGCTCTCGTCATTTTCCCATGAATGGGAATTTTATGGTACAGTTGCCATATTGGGAGCTACCAATAAAAAAAATTTAATCAAAATCGTTAGAGCCGTTTTTGAGAAAAAAAAATATTTGGTGTTTTGATCACTATGATAACTATAGTTAAATTTCGGTGGATTTTGTTCGTACCCTTATTTTGGCGTCCCATGGTAACCTTCGGGCGAGATATGAAGTTTGAGCTGATTTGGTACGGTGGTTTTCTCTAAAAATCGTTCACAGACACACAGACCATTTTCCCAAACAGTGTTTTTCGGACTCAGGGGGGTCTGAAACGTAAAGATCTGAAGAAAACTCAAAATTTTTTTTTCAGCCGATTACATAACTTTCCTTTCTACTTCGTAGAGCAAGGAAAGTAAAAAGTTTAGTTTCCAGTAATATTTAATCGAATATTGTGCCCTGAGTGGATGTAGTTAGATTTGCAACAGAGCGTCTGGGCTGATGGAACCGGTTCGTTCCTTGTTGATTATTCTGAATAATACACGTTTTCGATTGAGAGCATTTTATTACAACTCCCTCAAAATTTAACACTACGTTTCAGATTCCAAACACAATGTCTGGGCCAATGTGGTCTAAAAACTTCGTATTTCGAACGAAATTCTGTTTCTGATCTAGTTGTGCCAGCGTCGTCGGCAATCCGATCGTATTGTTTGGTGCAAAATATATTTAAAACAATTAGCTAGGATATGACAATTTCGCAGTTTTATAGCAATTATTTCGTGCCAGGTATCGTTTCCTAGGTCTTTTTCAATGCCAAGTCGAATAGGACGGGTTCTCAGATGGAAAACGGTGAAATCACAGTAAGTGTGGTGAGCCAACTTGAAAGACCTCGCGAGACAATACAGCGAAAATAATCGTTTCATTACTACCACCCATCTCACTCCAACTACTTACCAGTCAATTCGACTCGTTACGTTGTGCCAATAGACTGGAATCGCCTAGAAAATGCCAATTTTCGTTGTAGTCATGTTACGTGTCGTTTACTTGTATTGTCCGATGCTGAACCCAATCGGATGGGCCTCAGGTGTGTGAGACTACGATAAGCTGAGTAAACGGGAACTTACGGAAATATTGGTTGACATCAGATATAGTTAGAAGTATAAATTGGTGTTTCCCACGTTGCTCATATAGCCATGTTATATTCCCAATATTTTTCGACAGCTGTGTAATAATTTCCAACGTCTTTTGGTTCTGTTCGTGGTTTTCCGAAGGCGAGGAAATTTCCACTGAGTGGGGTAGCAAAATATACCAGAAACGAAGGGTTTCACATTTTTTTCTCAACTAAGAATTGCGTTGAACGAAGATACAGTACCGGTTTATATAGCGTATCATCGAATTAACGGAGATGTCATCGATTACACTTCACTATATGACTACAGGTTTACAAATAATTAGAAGTAGCTCACTAATTTCACTATGCAGTTACTTTGAACATTTCGAGAAGTTAAAAAAACACGGTTTTGACACATTTCGGTTGTCATCTCTGTTGAATGCAGTGTCATAGAAGTATTTACGGGGAGCAATGTACACTTATTGGCTGTTTGAACACATCCTGTAAGTTTGATGTGAATCGTTAGAGCCGTTTTTTCAAAAAGGTCTATCGTCAGTAGAATACATTTTAAATTTGATTATGAATATTAAAAACGTTTTAAATAGTTAATTATTAGATTATTTGGTTTCTTCGCCAACACGTTCTGATGTGAGGGAGTGAAATGAGATTAAGTGGCCACTACTGAGAAAAGCACTTAAGAGACATTACCGTTGAGGTTGAGGTTTAACCTTATATCTCTAGGTTTGCTGTCCAACTCCTACACTGAAATCGTTTTACCGTCACTGGACGTTAATTGAGTTTGCTGCTCTGGAACAACTGGGTCATTGTAGGTTGGCCCGCCATATGAAATTAATCTAAAGATCCTCCGAGGTTGTTCTAGAAAATATTGAATGCTTTCTGCGCCGTATTGGGCTCACGACTGACAATACAATTTAGTATTCAATTTAAATTAGGTGTCAGAACTACTGCCAGAAGCACTTTCAAAAACTGCAAAATCTAATCTAATGACCCGAGAGAAGATGGTCGGAAATATCGAAAATACGACGACACATTTACACTAGGTTTCATTTAACAGAAGTGCAAAACGAAGACAGCTTGCAGTGGGCTTGCTTTCTCCCAAAATATGTAGAGCATTCGCCCCAACCCCAACAAAAAATGAATGCCTTTCAAGTGTAATTTAAGCTTCATACAATTTGGTAAAACTAAATAAAGAAATTTGGTAAATGGAAATTGCGGAAAGATCGTTGGAAAAGTTCAGCACAAGCGGATGAGAATTTGATTTAAAACAGTCAGGGAAAGAAGCCAAAACCTTGAAAATATCCCGAGGGGAGATGAATTCGTACTGAGCTAATTCTCATGAACCACTACGTATCCTCATCAATGCCCTGAACCCTTATAAGAGTTGTATTTCAGTCAAGTATATATCAGTCGAATGTCATGGAGGTTGTGGTTTTGCTCATTAAGAGCCAGGCACTTGCTCAGCACCCACTGAACCTGATATGTGGGGGTATGGCAGGTTGTCATTTAGCCAGTCTCCAGATGGAGCCCCATTGCCCTCGTGTCACTTTGTGGAAATACGGTCCTTGCGAATCCCATACTGTCTGGGAAAATCCCCTCAATCTCGTTTCCCACCTGATCTCATTATTTGCTTGGATGGCTAGTTTCAAAGGAACAGATCAATGGTGGCCACATTTCTTTGCCATCACCTTCTTCACTGGACCAAATGATTATAGGATTCCTAGTATGAGTCAAACCTGGTAGGTTTGGCAGCTCTTCCAACAACTATCACTCACTGTCTTGGAAACTATAGCTGAGCCGAACGTTGTTTCTGGTTTCCTCCACACAGGGCACACAAGAAATGAGAGAAAAGAAGTGAAGCCGCGCATTGAAGTTGCGTCATCCAGTGGTTTGGCTCAACCCACTTTCTCATAAGACGTTCACAGGCGTTGGGAAAACACTCATTTGCGTCATGTCCCTTTGACACGATTCCCATCTCGCTTGCCACTTATCTAATGCCCACTCACGTAGCTCAGCAAGTAGTTGGTTAGTTGAGAGGCCTATGCAGAGTTTGGCCCAGGGCAAGGGAAGCTCCCTTTTCACTCTCCACTTGCCCACCATGCACTCCATGGCCAAGTCAACTGGTAAATGGCCAGTGGTCACTTGGAGTGCTTCAGTAGACGCTGTTACGAACGCCTCGGTGCTCTATCCCAGACAATGGGGCTGAAGCCAATCAGGCTAAATACATGGCCTAATACATGAAGATTGTGTCACGGTACCACACACGTGAAGTGACCTTGCTAATTGCTTGCAATGAGGCAAACCTTGCGATCACAGTGCCTATATTGGCTTCAAAGTACTTGACTTGCTTCTTGAACCTCAAGAAAAATTCTCATGGATCATCGCTAAATAAGCTTCAGACTCTCAATACACACAGATAACAAAAAATTCTAGGTAGCACATAAAAACTTGAACTTCACATTATCTGCAGAGCGGTTCAAGCTGTAAAATGATGGCAATCTCATTCAATTAGCTAAAAAAATACTTGGTGTGAAACATCGTTCTATCATTGACCCCCTTTCCACAGCAACGCGTGCGTTTAGAAATTACTCTGCCAACTGATCCAAACTGCACTTAGCTAAACATACCGCTCTATACAGGAACTTTAAACTATAGCAGGGAGATTAACATCAACAGTGTCAATTGCCTTACAGGAGAACGCGAATCAACCTTGTGAGATTTTTGGTTTATGTTTTCTTCAAGTGGAACAGAAGGTACTGTTAGGGACCTTAATATTACTACCTTTTCACGTGCGAAGCGCTTATTAGACTCCAAGAGAATAAATGTAGAAGATAATGTGTGTCTTTTTGATCACCGTTAATTGTTGCTGTTGCTGCTAATCATAAAATATTGTTAAAAACCTTTGTTTCAATTTTTCCACAATATTATTCTTTCCCGAAATAAGCAATTTCGTTTGTTCTTACAACGTGTGTGCATGTAATGACACAATCAACGAATAATTATAATGGGTTAGTAACCTAATATAATCGCCATTTGGGTCAGCTTTTCTTCCAAACCGAACGGGGCAGTAGCAATGAAAGAATTGCTGAAAAAACGATGAGCACGATAACCACATCCACATTCCAGCGTTCACAGACCAGTCAGCGTCGAGCAGTAACTCATCAAATACCTGGAACATTCCAACAGTGAAGCGTCATCAAGAGGATAACGCTAATAGGAGGAGAAATGGTATTGAATGATCAATAAATGACTGGATTATTAATGAAAATGTAACCTTCATCCCTTCTTCCCACGAAATCCAAAGGTCACCACGAGTGAGGAAGCAAGCGACAGCATGCCTTGCAAGATGGTGGATCCAGCCCTCTTCTCTCAGTTGAGTCATGATGGCGTCGATCCATGGAAAACCAGTTTGACCCTGAAACATCATCATTTACCCAATCATGGACACCCCATAAAAACAAAAGAAATGTATGTGAGTCGGTCCTTTTGTTTGGTACAGTACTTTCATCGTCTTTCACTTTTTTGGGCACAGTAACTGAATTCATTCAACACCGACATTCATTAAATGACTATAAGCGAGTGAATGAACCTTGAGTCTTCATTGATGGTTCAAATCCTGAGCTGGGAAGCTTTGTATTTAATCAAAAGATGCCAACTCAGACCGTGGGTGAGGGCTATAATGCCATTGCTAAGTTTGAGCAGGGTAGCTCAGGCACAGCGGTAGTTTTCTCTAAGAACAGAAATGAGTTCCCATGTCAAATGAGTTCTCATGTCCTTGCAGTTGAGCCACCCCTTTATAAGTCTCAGCACCAGGAACTTCCTTGGAGGGTGTCCCTCAGTTCCTGTCATCCATTGAGGGTTTCACGCATGGTCCAGTGTTCGAACCAGCCAGGAGATTCTGAACCAACAAGTGAAGGCACACAGGCTTTTCAAACCACTGCACATATATTTTCGTACCTGTGTTTTGATAAGGAGGGTATGATATTGCATCAGCCTTACTTTAGAGTGGAGCTTATTACACTAGGGCATTGCCAGTCTACCTAGTCCTCCCAGCAGAGCTAGCGATGATTAAGTACATCAGACTTACAGTAGTAATAACTTATCGTATTAAACTGCTTTTACAGGCATAACTAACACTGTTGATCTGGGGATGTAGTTCGGTATAATGAAATCATGTATGTAATACATTAAGAACATTTATAGAGGAACTTACATTTGCTCCACACTAGATTGGTTTAGCCTCAGGTTTCAGTGACATCTCACATGTGTTTTCAGTGATGAATATTATCGGCACAAAAAAAGGTTTTACGTGTTTTCTTTTAATTTAGTGTTTTTTAATCTCAAATTATACTAGGGTAGCGGGAGCCCTTTGTTAAGCTTGTATTCTAAGAGGTCATTTGTTGCAGCTTTCATAGTAATATTCACATTCCCTTCATTAACTCCTACAATACTCCCTGGACGGAGAAGGAAAGTCAACAGAGCACCAGCTGTGACCAACGTCATGGCCACAGTAGACCTGTCCCCCCGCCTCCCACCGTCCACACCGTATTATTGGGATTCGGCTTCAATACCCCAGAAAGGGTACCAAAATGTACTGATCCTCTCTACCTATTTATTGTCCTCCACTCTATTCTACTCATACTTGTACACTCTAGTCGATTCTAGATCCAAACGAAAATGAGCAATCAATCGAAAAGTGTTCGACTCTCTCTATTCCTTTCCATTTGCTGATGTGCATACTAACCCAATGATACTTGAAAAGCACACTTACGTTAGCCCATTTAGCCAGGGCTTCGGGATTCTTATCCCAAGGAACTTGCACGCATATTGGGTTTCCCACCATTCGGTCGAAATTGGGATTTCGAGTTGCCGCGCAGTAGAAGAACTCTCGCCATAGAATTTGACCATGGAGCGACAGTGGAGGAACAGCTCGTTTGATCTGTTACAAAAATTTTGTCAGGGTATTTAACTTATACGAGCACATGCCATAACATATCAATAATTAATAAAGTAATGGAAACTACGTCATTTACCATTGTTAACTCAAGAGTAAAAGTCTCACAATCCTTCTGATTAAATGGCTTTACCAACACAAACACCTTAATCTTGCTCGAGGTACGTGGATGTGTATGTGCAGGGGTACTTTTTTCAACCCTCCCCCCAGCACCACTCAATAGAAAAAAAAGTGATGTAGTTGGCTGATATTTTAATTTTTTTCCCCCAGATTTTTACGTTCTAAAGGCTTCTGAGTGCGAAGAAAATGGTTTTTATGTGCCAGTGAACACGATTGATATAGAACGGCACAACCAAATTTGCTCAAATTTTATCAACATGGGACACCAAAATAAAGGTATGAGCAAAATCACTTCAAAACTAATGTTACCATATTAAAAAACGTTCCCAAAGAGTCCAATTACATTTTTGTGTTGACAGTTCCAAACATCTGGACAGCAATACAGAATTTTCATTCGTAAGGAAATGACTAAAGCTGCACAACAAATTCTCAAAACTTTCGACGGTTTTTCGTTTTTTCCGTATACATTCCACTTATGCCACTAGTGTTCCTCAAAAACAGCTGACATTCCAGAATGCAAACTATTTTCGTTTATTTTTTATTAAAAAAGATACTAATATTAATTAAAAAATAATAAATACAGGTCTCCCAAAGAAGAATCATGTTCACAGTCCCATCAATCACATAGGCGTCAATAAATGTCGTGACGTAGGCAGTTGTAACGCAATAAATTCAAGATCCTTAAGTATTACCACTTCGTATAAAGGAATATATTTAAGTTCTTCAAGTTTCATATAAACCACATGAAATACAGGTTGGATTAGTTGGCAAATATCTCTGAATGTAGATGGGGTTGAGGAAAGTGGTGTGATGCACCAAACTTGATAGTTTAGCGATTGCCTTGTGGAGATGATAGGTTGGCTGCCGATCTAGTAACAGTTATGAACCTTGCCTGCCTGCTTCCTTTCACCTAGTAGCCAGGGAAGACAGGTACAGTGACTAAGAAAATACACGTACTGGCCGAACGCCTTAATACTATTCTCTAGTACTACTTTCCAGGTTGTTCCCGCCTTATAAGCATCCTAAACTAGACTTTTAACCTCTCACTTGAGCAAGCTAAATAGTTAATTGTGAACTCCTTGCCACTGAGTGGGGGAAATGATGTTTTGTAGACTGTGAAGTACTCTGCATAGAAATTCATTGCATTCCCACCTTTCAAAGGCCTTATTCATTTTTGAAAATCCCTTCTCAGCACATCCACAGCCATTTGCAATAATCTTGGCTATAAATGATGCATCAAAAAAGCATCCTGCCAATGAAAGCTAAGCATTTTAACAACCTGGATTAGGCGATTGAACATTATTACTGAATTAAATTACAAAACCATCACCTTCGTGTAGAGCTCGTTGAGCTGATAGTAGAACAGTCGTGTAGATAGGCAGCCGAACCTTAGATAAGGACTCAACCCCGTCTGGGAGGCTAAAAGAGACTGTGGGGTCATTTTAGGTCGACCAAATGATGCTACCCACGCCTGAAAACAGAACGAAGTGCTTGATTGTACGGATTCATTCATTATAAATAGTTCAAATAACAATAATAATAACAACAAAATTTTATCATGAATTGCCTACAACCCCCCCCCCCCCCGCCATGGTAGTGGAAAAATAGATTAAAAAGTCTCTTTTGGGATCAGTTCTCACTATTTACTTTGTGCACATTCTAATGACCATAAGGCCTGTTTGCCATCTATATGGGACCCTGTGAAACCCTTGTCAAGAAGAACGTCCAAGGTATTCTAAAAAGTTCAACTCTGGTGTCTAAGAGTTCCCCTTACTTCCTAGCCCTTCAAATACGTCTTCCTTCTTTTATTAGAGTGAAACTGCTTCGGCTTCGTCTGTCTGGAGAAATAACCCCTGTACTGGCAGACTCCCCTTATAGGTACCCCAGTGCTTGTAGTCTAGTGGTCAAAGACGAAAATTCATATTCCAACGAAACTTGGGTTATAAGAAAAGAGCTCAGGATCGTTGCAATTTTTCCCTGAGTGAGCGGCTCTCTGACATTTCCAGCTCATTTCTTCACTTCGGAATAATGTACAATGCAACAAGGGATGGTGGGGGGGGGCTGAAATTACGTAAGGACATTTTTTAGGTAGTTTTCTAGCTTTCTTATAAAAAAAAAAAAATTAACTTTTTACGATTTTTTTCAAATTTCCCTTCAATATTTCCTTTCTTGGTTGCATTCATAAAGACAATAACAGTATCAACAATATTAATATCCAGAAACAAAAAATGAGCGTTCATCTGTCTGAAAAAATCTGCCAGTGCGATTTTTCATATGTTGGTTTGTCTCTACACGGAGTTGTTTCTAAACTACAGCTACCAATAATATTTGTTTGCGGTGTATCATTTGTCGCTTCTAAACGCAGAATTTACCTACGTTGCAATCTCACTTTAACTTTCCAGTTAAGGGTTGATTACCCCAAAAGTTGTTTGTGATTCGGCCATTTTTCTTTCCAATCTGTTCTTTATGGCGGTAATATTAACATTTGCGATCCCCTTTTTGAGACTATCTTATCTGTTGATTTGGGTATTGATAGTCTCAAAACATTTTTTAATATGTTTTGATGTCAAAGTTTTTGGATAAAGATCATTTTATTTTCGATTTGTATTTTCCCTTTGATTCTAAAGAAAAATTAATTTGATTTTCAAAAATATAAAACCAAAATAATAATTAATTTTTGTACTCCAGGATGTTCTTCCAGGCAGGAGGTATGTTTTCCCTCCCACTTTCAAAAATAAGTCCCCATTTTTAAAATTAAAAAAATAATAATAAAAACGCTTTATTAATAATTAAATAAAATATTGTTTCTCTCTGAGTTGTACGGATTAATTAACAACTTGCAATGATCTTACTTTTCGCTCTAAATGCCTTTCAAGACGAGATAGGGCCTCAGACTCTCCTCCGAGCCAAACTCCTGGGCGCAGACCTTCTGTATCAAATCCTGTTTTGACAACGATTTCAATCAATACCATAAATCATACAACCATTAGCGCATTTAATTGTTAAAAAATTGGACTTGTGTCCAGCACCTAGTTGTCATCATTTTAATAGAATGAATAATTATATTGTGCTATCGCGATTCGACAAGAAAGTTAGAGCGCGATTTTCTGAAAACGTTTTTGACGATAGTTGAATTCATGGGTGTATGCGCGATGTGTGGCCATTAGTATCTAGAATATTTTATTTTAAATTCACACATATTTAATTATTATCGCGTTCAATATATCTCTGCCAGTCATCAATCAGCCACTTGATTTCGAGCTGCCAAAATGCTGTCATAGATTTGGAAAATCTCTTTTGATTCCCCCGAAGGAATGCTTGGCCGGATTTTATCTCAAAATGACTGTGAGTCATCAACTTCTACTGGAAAAACCAAGCAGCCCACTCACACTCCATAGACAGTTTCCCCTTGTCCTCACTCTTAGTCTGACGCAGCTTGCAATACCCAGAAACAAAACCAATGTGTTCGTTGGGGATCATAGTCCAGGAGCCGAGGGCTAAAAACGTTGACCAATTAGTTGAAAGTTGCTTACTACTTTTTCTCATAGTTCCCTCAATATTTGGTAAAATCCCGGTTTTCTGCTCTCCCTGAAGTATGGACTAAGAAAATGGTGGCTCATAAAAAAAATCACAATTAGTCAAAATTTGACTTATTAGTTGATAGTTACAATATTTACCACTGTTGAGGAATTGGCTTGTACTTTCTGAATTCAAAACTCTGCTACCTCCCATGATTGGTCATTAAGTTGCTGAGCCAATCAAAAATTCGGATCAAATTTTGACTTATTGAGTTGATGGCTGAAACTTATGTCATACAATTGGACTGTTGAAAAATGACGAAAAACGGGAGTCTGCTACTTCTTACTTATAGACTAGCGTCAGCAGAGAAAATTCAAATTCGTCGAATTTTGAACCAAATTTTGACTTAATAGTTGACATCGGAAATGTGTATGGTGGATTCACATCAAGTAACTGAGTAAAAAAAAACCGACTCCGCCCCAATAGTTTCGTGAACTTCAACTTGCAGACAAAATCCAAATTTGATGAAATTTTGGCCAAAAACAAAGAATGACTAACGAAGTTGAAACTTGAAATTTACGTTACGAATATCTCTCTCTCTCTCTCACTCTCTCTCTCTCTCCCACATCTTCTCACTCCCCCTCCCACAGTTTCGTACACATTCTAGTCTTTGTGATTTTTTGGCTATTTCTTGAGTTAAACACGAATGATCCATGATTAATGAAGATTAAACAACTAATAAAATGATGTAATTACGCAATGTAATTAGCTATAGATAAATACGTGTACAAATTATTATAAAATCTCGGATTCGTTTGAGGATGTTACATAACGTGTTGTAACGCTAACGGATATTTGTTACTATTTTGCGGTGATTGCAATTTTCTTAAAATAAGGTAAAGTGAATTGGAAGAGAAACTAGTACATTTTACCCAATTCTTCCAATGTAGGGACGCCGTATTTTTCATCATGGTCGTCGCCGATGATACTTTTAGCTGTGCCGATTGTCGTCAAGGAAACTGCAGACTCAGGCAAAGGCGGCGGATCCATACTCGAAATTATCCCTTGAAATTGGTGGTAGGTCAGCGGAGCTTTCCCGTTGTTCTTTTCTATGATCCTAAGAGAAGGCATGACTGTAGTACACAGAGTTTGGTCTACTTCGTTATATTTCTTTTGAAAGTTGCGAGAGTAATTGAAGACTACATCAACAACATAATCACTTCTAGATGGCTTCAACGAGCTAAATTCCCTCGACATTGCCATTATAGAAAATAGTTAACTCCAACATTATTAGAATTTGTCTCAAGATTTTATGCGAAAATAGAAATTGGAAAAGTCTATTTCCACAGGAATACCTGTAAACTGGCTTCACTTTTGATGTCATCATTAGTTAGAATGAATTAAATTCAGTGGACGTCTTTGTATATAGTGGGGTGGTACCCTCGGTTGGTTCAGGACTGGTAACCTTACAATCCACCATTGTTTTGCCTTTCACTCCATTGAAGCGTGCTCTGGCAGTAGGGTGGCTGTAACCCTTTACACCAGATACCTCGGAGTGAAGTTTTGCCCACCCAATACCTCAATTTCGTCAGGACGACATAGTGCCATATTTGGTGGCACTTACTTGGGGCGCTTCCCCCAATGCGCAACCAAGGTACTACGCAGCAGTGTTCCCGCCCTTAGTGCTGTATGCTGCGGCCACATTATGGTTGGCTCCTCCACCCAGATAGGACATTTCAGCAATAAATACTTTCGGCTATACTCGCAGCCTATTGGACAACATCACACATGGTACAAGCACTCCAAGTACTAGCCAGAACCCCCCTCACTGGACCTCCTCCTGGACTTCGGTGTAATCAGGTCACACATAAGGATAGACACTGCGCCTCAGTATGCGAGGGCCTTGTATTCACTGGTCCAGTTGCTTCAAAGTCAGCACATCATCGGTTGCCAGCAACAGCTCACCTAGAGTTGGGTGGTGGACCAATGGCAGGCAGAATACGATGCGGGCACAACTGCCAGCCACTTCCATTCAGGAGGCCTGCGGCGTAAGTGATGCCACCCAGTATTAGTTACTTTCAGGTCACGGTACATTCAACGCCAAACTGCGCTTCTTCAGGCAGACAGCCTTACTGTTCACACACCATGAGCCAATGGGTCGTTTACTCAGGGTGGCCAATAACACCCATTCGGTTCAGGACAGACAGGAACCTGACAGTGTTCCAAGTCCCCATCATGATCTACGAAGGCGATGTAAAATCAATCAAATTGGTGTTCAACCATGGGGATAACAGCATCCTTAAACAGACAAGTAAATTCACCACGAGAGGCTAGATACTCCACCACCACACTGAACGTTTTTTTGACAACCGGAACAACACCTTTTGCTCTGAAGAACTGCCGACTCAGAAGTGACATTCTTGGGAAGTGCCTTTAAGATAGGCGTCTTGTGTGCACCTCACCATTGCAATAGAGTCACCAAATCACACTAAGGGTAGACACACAAGATAAAACATTGAACATTAAAGCGTGTTCACCCTACTTTGAAAGGAGGATGGACTAGTAGATGGGAAAGTTGTTTGTTGATTAACGTTACAGCAAACGTAAATCCAATAAAGTTACTACGATCATTTACCAAAACTGCCAATGTTTTGAGAATTTCAGCAAGTTTGAGGCCTTGTAAATAGGATGAAAGCTGTGACCTCGAGTGGTCTGCAAGTGCAGAATTTCCTCAATTCTCTCTTAATCATTCTAGTTTCGAATCTTCAACCTGTTTGTCCGCAGTACTGTACTCCACAACCCCATTTCAATTTTTGAAAAAGGATATAACAATAAAACTACCACCGTAAAGACCAATAGTCAGTAGCGCTGAAGAACCACTGCACAACATAAAAATTGGTGAGGGAGTACAGGATACGGCTCAACTTTTTAATGTTTACTGAATTCCTGGGCATCAAAGGATCGCTGGAAATGAGAGGCCGGACCATCCGGGCAGACTCAGTTCATCTACTGTACCTATTGGGCATCTGCGGTCTAGTCATGAGGACAGTAAGAGAAGATGCAATGAGAACGCATCAGAGTGTCAGTGACACTGCAGGAGTAAAGTGATATCTCAAGGCTAACACACTAGATAAGACCTAGCTTTCTGGTGATGAAAAGGAAAGATTTAAGGCAAATAATGGGAATCATCGGGGGACACTGCAAAATGAACAAACACACGTGTGTGATGGGGCAGGTCGTGTGGTACAGATGAGGAGGCTCCAAATCATGTCCTGGTCCAGCGATTAGACTTGACACGATTTTTAGATCTTTTCCACAACTTCTCCAAAGAAGGCTCTTGTAAGAAATACCTTACATTCCTTAGGACACTAGGCATACACCTGTAATGCATTAGGACTGGTGCTTATCCCAAAAGGGACAGTCTAAGCTCAATAACGTTTTGAAGCTGTAAAGGAGGGGGGGGGGGTCAAAACGTACCGACGACTCGGTTTCTCGCACTTTTCTACTATAACGATTTTCACCAGACTCGACGAATCCTTTCAAAGTAGTTTTCCATAAATGTTTCCCCGAGTCCATTGAACTGTGATACCAACCCAAGCGTGCCAAAAGTCATGTCTTTTATACCGTTATCAACATTGTCAGATATTTCAAATTATAGCCCAACGAACTGAACCATTTCCTGTATATTCTACTGTTTACGATTCCCTCGCATTATAACACATTCCTTTGTTAACGACGTTAATTGAACGAATTTATGTAGTTCTCTTTCTGAAAATTTGAGTGCAGAATGATTTCCACTTACGCCAACTATGTTTTAAATGTGATACTGGGTTGTTATCGAAACCGATGAACATTAAATATGGGTGTTTGTTAAGTCTACTATGGCGAGCTTCTTCAAGAATAGCTATCCTGTTGGCATAAGTAGTGGTTTTCAAGCATGAAATCACCTCTGAACACCTCCTCGCAATTACCACCTCTTTTGATCTAATTACGAATTTCTCGTTATTTCTACATGAATACAGGAATTTTTCCAATTACGCCTAGTCGTTAGGCGCCTAATCTCCCGCAAATTTCTTTTAAGTAAAAAAAATTGTTAAATGAAAGGTTGTAGAAAAACTAGGTACAACTAAATAGAATATAACCAAATGATTGCACCATTTTGCGAAAAAGTTGGAAATATCTGCTATCAGTTCTAAACAATCGTTGTCTATCGCTCCGTTACTGAAATAGCCTATTATTTCACAGTCGCTGCATCAAGACAGCTTATTAGTGAAGAATCGCTCGACTGCTTGGGCGACACTAAAGATCAACTTTCGTGAGTCTCTTTACTTTGTTATTTTACCGCTTAAAATGAGTTTTACATACGATTCCAACTTGTACAGCGTGTGAGCGACAGACATGTGCACAGTGATGCTCATTGAACGGCAGAGAGCAATTATATTTTGATCCCGAACTCGTCCGAAGGGCTCGGGATCCTCTTCGAAGGTGAGGCAAGTCGTTCCCCATTCCTGTAAAATAACACAGTCGATGCAATTTGTCTCTACGTGTGGTGCGTGGACGTGAAAGTTACTAGGAGTACACGCTAGAAAAACCTAGACAGTACACAGTTTGTGTAGCGCATTTTTCAGACATTACCACCTTCACTACTTTTAACGTGAACACAAGTTGGATGAAATACCCCACAAAATATTAAAAACTCAATAATAGTTGCGATATTTCTGTACAGTCTTATGATTTTTACAAAGTAAATTAAAGTATCTTATGAATCGTACACAGTAAAAATAGCAAGAATTCCCAATTCCCATTAAAAAGCTTTCCTGTACTTTCGCATCACCAGGTTTATAAGATGGTTGTCTACGAGTAAACTACATAAAACGATACTTCAGTCGTCTTTTAAGTTCATGGAACAGAAAAAGAATTGTTATCAATGCACGAAAAAGAATTCGATGAGTAGGAGGACACAACTTTCCGCAAACCCCGTAAATACGACGACCTGCTATATGTACGGGTGTATATGTATCTTCGTTCAACAAATTTCTAAGGAAACACTTGTAGAGAACGATTTGAAAATGTTCGACCAAACTCGTTGGCTTATATTTCCGTTATATTTCTCTCTCAATATTGTGGGGTACGAAATGTGGGTGTGAATTGCACAAAGACACTCCGTAATATTGGTCAAATCCAGAGTAGTACGTTGGAAATTGTGAAAATGTTCACAAAAACACTATTTTTTACACATTTTGAATTTTATCGCTGTTTAATGGACTGTCGGAGAAATATTCTTTCGCCAAAAAGTGAAGAAAAAATATTCTTGTTGCATTGGCCTATATCTCCGTTCACCGAATTTTATTTATACACTCGCTATCATCTTGTAACCAGTTCGGTATCGTTTTCCACGGTATTTTTCGGTGCTGAGTCGAATAGGAAGGGTCTCAGAGGTGTAGAACTACGTCTAAATGGAAAGCAGTGATATCATAGTAAATATAGTCAGGAGAATTCTACTGTTTGAAAAAACTCGCGGGGCAATATAGCGAAAGTGGTCGTTCCTGCCCTCATTTCCTCTCACTGCCGTTTAACACGACTCATCGCGTTTTATGCCTAGAAAATGTAAATTTTCGTTGTTTCGTTGTAGTCAGTTCATGTTTCGAATATCCCTTAGCTGTAAGCAAGGCCGCATGCCGGACCCCCCATGTCCTCGACGTATGCATCGCTTTTCGCATTGACAACACATCGCGTTGATGTCTCATCTGGCGAGTGAAGTATACGGGGAAGTGGAATGGGACTGGACGGTACTATCCAGTGGTTTATAATGTATAATGCTATGTAATCAGACGGAATATAATAAACATCAAATCGTCAAGCTATGCAGAGGAGTACCGCGTTCTGCCATCACGCGTAATATATTGTAAAGTTATGTATAACTGTTAACGAAAGAGTGGTTGTTCTTTTAATCAATAACAATATTGTCTACTTTTTAACAAGTCAATCCAAAACACCTGTGATAACTCGGGCAACCAAAACAATAATAACTGGGTATCATCATTATCCTACATTATCCCCCCCTTCTTTAATTGGCCTGACGTTCGCGGCTGCTAGACGGTTAACATGTAATCGTCTTTTCGTGTTACCAAGCTTCACATCAAACAGCACGTCATTGATGCGTTTTTCGATAACCCACGGATCGGTTCAAGTAGGCTTGAGCTTCGGGCAGATCCCTTTCTTCCTTTTTGGGTCATATACCCAAACCCAGTCGCCTTCCTTAAAGGTGGGTGAGCGAGCTCTACGATCGAATGCTTCCTTCTGAGTTCGCATCTTCAACCCGGCTTCGTTTCGAGCGAACTCCCGTACTTGCTCCAGGCTTCTCCGAAGGTCAAAGGCATGTTCTGTTTGTTGGCAAGCTTTGTCTGTTGGTGGTCGGATCATTTCCTCGGGCAAACGTAAATCCCGGCCATATATTAGCTGAGCAGGAGAAAAGGCAGTTGTATGGTGGGATGCAGAGCGGTATGCCATCAGGAACAGAGGCACTTTGGCGTCCCAATCAGTTTGATTCATGTTCACGAACATTGCCAGGTGTTTCGTAAGAGATCTGTTCAGCCGCTCTACAAGACCAGCAGACTGTGGATGTAAAGCTGTCGTCCGTGTACGATGTACCCCAAGAAGATCAGAGACTTCTTTGACCAATTTGGACTCGAAATTTCGTCCTTGGTCCGTGTGAATTTCTAAGGGGACTCCGACGCGGCAGAAGTCCCGGGTTCAAATCCCGGACGGGCCCCCAAATGTAAAGTTATGAACTGTTAACGAAAGAGTGGTTGTTCTTTTAATCAATAACAATATTGTCTACTTTTTAACAAGTCAATCCTACAACATCTGTGATAACTGGGGCAACAAAAACAATAATAACTGGGTATCATCATTATCCTACAATATCGTCAAAAATTACTTCCTATTGTCGTGTTTTTCTCCACAGAAATTTTGCGAATTGTGAGTCTGTTCTGAATTGAGAGTTTATTACGCTATTGGTTATGCGCGCTGGTAGAAGGATCTACGAAGTTGTATGTATATGTGTCGTCAGTCTTGGAATAAACTACTAGATAGAACACGAGATGGGACACAAGTATCAACGCGAAAAGTCCACAGGAGCGTGTAAAAACATGCGTACGTCTAAAGGACATAGAGGGGCTGTCGGGCGGCTAAGTCCCGTAAGTACCGTATCGTTTACTAGTATTTTCCGATGCTCAATCAAGTGGGATTGGTCCCGAAGGTGCCCCCTTTAAACATTGACGCGTACATTCGAGTTGTCGTTCTTCGCATTGTTGATATAGTCACGTAATATTCTTAATATTAGTTAGGTAATAAATTCGATTGACAAGCAAACGCAGAAAGCATTTCTCTCTTAGAAAGAACTAACCGAGTCCAAAGCCCCTGAGTGCGACATTATGGGATCGTACTCTTACAAAACACCAAATTAGCCCGCCGATCGTTAGCAGCAATTTCACTAATTCATTTAAGGGATGGGGGTAACCGGGCGTGAGCGAAATGCTTCAACAGATCGTTGAAACCCCCGAATGATGTAACTATTTGGGTTATGCAACGCCATCTAGATCCTCTCATTTATCCCCCAACTCCTGTTCTGTGAGTGTAACCTTTTAGTTATTTTCAAGTTCATTTAGTGATTATCAGGTTGACCATGAACGTGTTACGCTTTTAGATTGATACTGTTGAGAAACCTTATGGCTTTCGTAGCTCCTTGGAGTGGATCACTCTTCAACTTTAAAATTATGAAATATGTCATTAAATTTGTCTAATCGAATTAAGAATCATCAACAGTTGCCCGAGCTAAATGTCTTTTTTCGTAATCAATATGTTAGCTCCTCTAAAATCAGGTTGTTAAATAGTACCTTGAGGAGTTTTGGCAAAATGTCGGCTGGTTGACCTCTGATGACAAACAAACGGGAATTGAGCTTCCTTAGATTACGGTCCAGGTCTTCAAGGCACTGCAGCAGGAACCTTGAAGTACAATGGTTAGAATTAGAACGACTGACAAGGAGAACAACACGAACTGTCTTTTTGAGTAGTCAGGCCATGTTAAAATTAGTTGAAATCTTTTATGGAGCACCTAATAATTATCATCAGTGTTCTGTAAAGGGTGCACGTTACTTCCAACTTCACCTCACACCGTTACATAAACGAAGACGGTCAATTCGGCCTTATTAGCTAAATACAGGGAATTAGCCCTGAAGACAAGTCTGTAATTTTGCAAATCTGTTTTCATCCAATAACTGACGCTCTGAGGAAAACATTAGACAAAACGAAGAAAACTGAGTCAATGATTTTGAATAGCACATCCTCCTCGACGGAGTTCAACTTGCCAAGGCACAGCATACATTTGAAAAGTGCAGTGCTATATCAGCAAGAATTAAAGATCAAATAGGAGCAAAATTTACACTTAATCGAATTCATCTCGATACTCCATAAATGTGACCTTTTGAGAGAGCTATGGGTGTAAATTCTCCCCTGAACCATTTGGACATTCCCTGTCGCTCCAATTCAGGATCCTATCCTCCCTTTCTCTCCCAAGGCCAGGACCCTGATTTGTTTTCCCGTTCGCGACACTATTTACCTTTTCTTTAATCGATTCTCTCTTATCGACACCCTTGTGGATTTCAGCCTGGGGCTCGTCGTGTCCTTTTCCTGATCTCTTCTGAGGTAGGAGTTTGACCTGTTCTTACATGCAACGTAAGAGAGTACTCTTCTGAATGAATCAGCCTCAAGCAGCAGTACACTTGCCTCTGCATTCACTTTTCGAGTAAGACTCTACGTCTCATTGATATTCAGGAACACTGACTAGACGTTCGTGTTGAATAGAGGGATGTTAGTTCCCAGTGAAATGTACTTAGTTCTCTTAGGTGGACGACATAATTTCATATTCTGCATTTAATGACTTCCCCAGTGCCCCAATGCGAATCAACATTGCTGCCAAGTCAGCATTAACCTCCCTCATCCAGAAATATGAACAGTTACGAGTGCTGAGAATATAAACCCTCTTGTGGAACTCACACTCCCCCAACCAGTAAAATCTTAGGGGCATACAGTAGTAGAAACAGATTAGCTAGTGAGGGAGTAATGACAGGTATAACGGAATGTCGCATTTTCTCGACGTATCTTCACAGTCACAGGACATGGAGGAGAGACAAGGGAATGGCATGTTTCCAAAGGCCAAATATTGTGTGTAGTTATCATGGTAGTTATAGTCAACTTCTGTACGCCTTGTCTCCTGTTCCCAATCCTCTACACCTCAAGTGAGCCAGCTAGGGCTGCTCAGAAGATACCATGCCCAGCGCTTCCACAACAGTACTCGAAGGGTTAAGTGCAATGCGGTGTCAGCACGGTTCGTTCATAAAATTGAGTAAATACCTGTTCATTGAATAATAACTAAATCAATACCTCCACTTGTTGATGCCGACGTTGGAGGAGCCAGCGAACCAGGGGTCCAATATAAATATGCATCTGAAGGTAGTGGCATGATTGAGTCCTTGTTTCAGACTGGGGTTGTCGTGGAGGCGAAGCCCTTTTCTGAACCAGTGCACGAGGTGTTTCCCACCCATATTTTACGTGATGTTGATCTTCATTCGGAGTAGGATCCTGTGCCCAGAAATTGCTGCCATCGTTTCAACCACTTGGAGCGGAATGGAGCGCGTCTCTTCTGTTTCTCCTGCAAACATGAAGTCAGAATTAGCCGAGAGATGCGTCGACAACAAATTAACTTCGTTGCCCAGCCAAAAACGATTTCCTCAATTGAGAGAAATAGAAAAGTTATTGTAGCAGAAGTGAAAGAGTTGACTGAATAGTATTTATTACCTTGTTTCCATCGAACAACACATTTGGCCGTACGACATTAAGAATTGTGTTAAATAGCTTACGAATGTGAATGTTTCGCCACATTTTTCAAACGCTGGCAGGTTCTTGTAATCCGGCACATGAATTTTATAGTTAAAAGAAATGGCTTGTTGAGTTTTTAACTTGATGAACAACGTAAAATCCGATCTCACATTTACTTGGAGTTTGGTGAAACCGGGAACTTATTCCCTAGAAAAAAAACACATTTTTCTCAATTCAAACTTAATATTTCCCTTGAAAATTATGTTTGCAACATTTTCTTTGCTATTCTGGAAAGAAGGTATTTTATCTCTTGTGAAAATTCACTTCCCGATTCAAAAAAATGTTTTTGAAAGAGATAGAAAATGTTACGTTCTTTCCAAACGTGTAACCGGCGCTTGTAAATTAGGAGAGTCATAGCCAATTTAGAGTGACAAGTCGAAAATATGAAAAATATGTCCACAATTTAGATTTTAAAAGCTAAAAATACCTGGTTCGAAGCAACATACAACTTTCCGCCACCGCCGTAAATTCTGCCAAATATACGTGCGCTCTATATTTGCGTTCGAAGTATTTCTAAGGAGATATTTAATGATAACAAAATGTAGTAGTTAGTTGAGAGCACTTCGTAAGTTCAATCTAAATCGTTAGAGCCGTAGCGAAAAACCCTAGTTTTGGTTACATTCCCCCCCCCCCTTTTCCCATAGATGGAAATCGCTCATACCCTTATT
The DNA here is from genome assembly GCA_020466155.1 of Pachypeltis micranthus. Taxonomy (NCBI): domain Eukaryota; kingdom Metazoa; phylum Arthropoda; class Insecta; order Hemiptera; family Miridae; genus Pachypeltis; species Pachypeltis micranthus. The sequence continues at coordinate 52,707,278 of CM035769.1, forward strand.
TTTACGTCTGCGAAAAATCACGAACAAAACAAAAAAGAACCAGCACAATCCGGTCAGCCGTTCTTCCTCAAATTGAAATACGAACACGCGCACGAAACTCGCGCCAAAATGAGGGTTTTCGGACTTAGTAGACCTTAAAACGTCAATATCTGAAAAAACCCTTTTTTTGTACACAATGGCAATTCTTTGCTTGCCCTTTGGGCAGCGGGAAGTAAAAATGTTATTAAGTGGAAGTACGTGGGTTTTGTGGCCAAAACCAAGCGGTTTTCTAAAACAAAACGTTACAAAATTGTATTGGATACAAAGGAGCAAGGGTAACAACGGATTGAGATACAAGGGTGCAGATGGTGGCATTCTGTTTCATTTTCAGTCCATTTTTATCAAATTGTTTCTGCTACATCAAGAGTAAAACAATGGCATATGGTTCCATTTTAGAATTTACAACTGGTACTCCATAAACGTTAATTAGTTAACAACGATTTCGTGCCGTTATCCCGCAAGCGTTCAGGTAATGAGGTGAAAGAGAGATAATAATATTCTACTCAGAGAAGTGAGTACAGCATTTACGCGATTACGCTCAAATGTACAGGATGCTTTCAACCAACTAGTGACATTTGTTTCTGATACATGGTTCTGTAAAAAAGCGTTGAACGAAGATGAAGCGTTCGAATTTACAGCAGATCGTCGCATTTACGGGGGTTGCGGAATGTTATGCGTTGCTACGCACCAGACATTTTTGAATCAAGAAACTGAAGAAGAAACGTTCGCTAGAAATTTACATAGAGCGCCTCGGATGGATGAAGCGCAGACTGCTCGCTGTACAATTAGAGGATTAAGGCGGCCTAACCTGCCAGTCTCTTATATCAAAACTAAGATGGAACCTGTGCACGGAGCGATAAGGGCAATGCGGAGCTGTTTGCAGACCACCTTGAGGTTTCACCCCTTACGGTAAACTGCAAACCAGGATGTTTCAACCTGTCTCACTGGGAGAAATCGAGTAACTTGAGCAATAAATATAAACCTCGTGGTTACGATGTAGTTAAAGGGAAGAATCCAAAGGAACTCCCAGAGAAGGATTCCAGAAATTATCACATTTGATTAATGCATCACTTCCCTCGACAGTGAAAAGTTGCGATAGTCATCATGATTGAGAAACCTGGCAAACTAGTTGGCTAGAAATCGTACCGTCCCATCTCCCTCGCCTGGAATTTCTAAGCTATTTGAAAAATGTCTATTGAAACGTCTAATGCTTTTAATCGAGGAAAGATAAATGATCGCTAACCACAATTTTGGGTTCAGAGAACAACGTTCAACAGGACACAGGATAACAAGAGTAACATAGAAATCTCTGGAAGAAGAGAAAATCTCCTCGGCAATTTTTCTTGACGTCTCCCCAGCGTTAGATGAAGTTTGACACGAAACCCCCTGGCAAAGATCCAAAGAGACCATCTCATTCAGTGTAATTTCCAGTTCAAATTCAACTTATCAGAAATGCATTCCAGATTTATACATGTGGGGGAATATTCTGGGTCGAGAATTATAGAAACAGGTGTGCCCCAGTAAAGCGAACTCCGTCGAGTTTTGTACTTAGTACAACAGGACCTGTCGCATCGCCATTTGCTGACAGCACCTACCTTGAATACAGGCCATTGGCCCAATCCCCAAAGCTCCCACGCCTCCAGGTTCTTCCTCCAGTTAGGTCACACTGCTTTTTGCGTCATTTGCTGTCGAAATGCTAATAGGAGACATAGCGACATTATTCTTCCCCAACCCATCGAGAACATTAAGCCGTTGAAATACAGTATAAATCAAATTCAAACGGGTTTAGACGAAGAAGATTTTGCGGATTAAAGACGTACACGATGTACAGGGGATTGGATTGATGAATTAAGTGCGCGAGTTTTATTCGGTGATGTAGAATAAGGCACGGTGGCTATTCAAGTTTCGCTGTAAGTTGCTTATTGAGAGTGGGGTGGGCATTTCCTAAGCTTCAATGTCCATCTGCCATCCTGGCCGTATTATGCTTTAAACGTTATGTAAAAAATACGTTCTTTTCCTGTACAGGAAAAATTTTGGTTCCGAAATTTCATTTGAGATCTAGTTGTGCACACCAACTCAGCAAAATTATCCAAAAACGAAATATTGCAAGTTACGTCATGGTTGGTATTGCTTCCTAGGTATTTTTCTGAATCGATTGGGACGGACAGTTATGATGGGACACCCCTACATCGGATCATAAATGCTTACAGACGCTTAAGGGCGCCTGGGGAATATTTAGTTTCCGTAGTTCCATTGTAGTCAGGTCATGTTTCGTATGATTTACTAGTATTTTTCGATGCTGAATCGAATGGGATGGGTCTCAGAGCAGTAATACTAGGTCAACCTGTTCATGAGAATAATAAACCGTTGTGTAATAATTTGCAGGGTTTTTTGCTTTGCTCGTTATTTTTTGTATACACCAAAAGAAGGTTATGGGCGATTTCGGTCGATGGGAAGGGGGGGGGCGAAAATTTACCAAAAACTAGGGTTTTTCGCCTTTAACGATTTTGATTAAACTTACAAATTATCTTCTACTAATCAATACCTAACTTTTCTTCCACATGCGTATCTCCATGAAAGTATGGTGAACGGCGATTCAGGCCTATGAAGCAAAAATAGGTTTTTTACGCTTTTTGGCAAAACGGCTTCAGCGATTTTCACCAAACTCATAGGATGTTTTCAAATAGTTAATACCTATGTATTGTTATCAATAAATGTTCCTCTGACTGTCCATTTAACAGAGATAAAAATCAAAATGTGTCGAAAATAACGTTTTTTCGATTTTTTCCGTAAATTCCAGGAAAATTGCTTCACCAGATGTAATAAATCTTATGGAGTGCCTTCTAGCATTCTAAACCCACATGTTGTTCCCCGCAGCCATCTCTGTATCCATCTTTTGAACGGAGATATAAGCCAAGTTAACTCAGAATAGGTCTTCGTCGAATATTAATTTATCGGCATTCCAATTTTCTCAAAAATGGCTCTGACGATTTCGATCAAACTTACGGAGTACTCTCAGCTAACTAGTCCCTACATTTTGTTCTCCATAAATGTTCCTGTAGATATGCGTTGAACGAAGATATAGCGCCCGCATATGTAGCTGGTGTTCGAACTTAAAGGGATTGCGGAAAGTTGTATGTTGCTTCGCACCGCTCGTTTCTTTGTAATCTCCACTCGGATGCGACTAGAATCTTCAGAAAAAGTGATTTAGTAGTCGAATGAAGTACCTATACAGTGAGCCTTTGATAATTCTCATGAGATATAAAGGGGCTACTCCAGGAATTCCGGAATTTCAGTCGTTTTGCGAAAAGTTAGTACCCGATTATTGCAAAACGGTGAACAGGATCTTTCTCCAAAAAATCGCGTTGACAGTCTCATAAATCTTCGTGCACTGGTTGCTCCACAATCGTCGTGCCACGAGTAGGAGCAGCACAATAAATTCCAGAACCTTCAGTGCCCCACTGAATCACTTTTCACGTTGAACGTTGTTATTAACAGAATGAAAAACAGATCTGATTAGTTGATAAAGAGTCCAAAAAATCGTTTAGTGTACGTGGGGCTAAGGAATGTTGTGCGAAGCGTCGCATCAGATACTTCCTTTTTACTTTCCTTGGCTTTACAAAGTAGAAAGGAAAGTTATGTAATCGGCTGAAAAAAATTTTGAGTTTTCTTCAGATCTTTACGTTTCAGACACTCCTGAGTCCGAAAAACACTATTTGGGAAAATGGTCTGTGTGTGTCTGTGAACGATTTTTAGAGAAAACCACCGTACCAAAATAAGGGTATGAACAAAATCCACCGAAAGTTAACTATAGTTATCATAGTGATCAAAACACCATTTTTTTCTCAAAAACGGCTCTAACGATTTTGATTAAATTTTGTATATTGTTAGCTATCAATAAGGCAATTACTCCATAAAATTCCCATTTGTGGGAAAATGACGAGAGCAGCACAATACATAATCAACATTTTAGACGAAAAGCGTTTTTAGCGCGGTTTTTTCCTTATAAACTCCGCTGGAATGTTAGTAGAAAATTGGTATTGTAGTTCAATCCAATACCTAGTGTTTAAAAACGCTCATGAGATACATGGGGCTCACTCCAGAAATTCCTGAATTTCAACTATCGCTGTTTCGCTTACTACCAGTTCTAACAGTTATTACCCAATAACTCTGGATAGTAAGTGATTACTAACTTTCTTCAAAAAATTCGTGTTTACAGCTTCATTAATTTTTTGTGTACCGATTCCTCAATAATGGTCCTGAAATGAGTATGAGCAGCACAATAAATTCCAGAACTGTAGGCGCTACTGTGACGTGTTGTTTGACCAAGTTCAAAGGAACTGAATGAATTGATTAAATAGAATTAGCCATGTACAAAGTGAATTGACGTAGAGCTAAGGAAAGTTGTGTGTTGCAACGCACCAGATATTTTGTAAGGTTCACGGACTAAAGACCGAAATGATTGGGCTCGTTATTTTTTGTTTTGAACGGTTACGATCAGTTCCCATCAATGTAAGGGAAGTTAGGATCGAAGCGTAACGAAAACAAGGGGCTTTCGCACATTTCTCGAAAACGGATTCAACGCCGTGGCAAACACTTGGGGTTCTATTTAGTATTTTTGTTCTGCATAAACGCTTTCATAGAGATTAGCCCGATTACTAGAGATGTGATTGTGGACAATGGAGATGTGATTGAGTACTAGCTATTGACGTGTTTATCCTAAATAATGCGATCATTTGAATAACAAATATCTTTAAGGCGCTTATTTTGAGGAGTGGCAGGATGACAAGTTGTGACTGACAATATGCTAGTTGTCTAGCACCACTCATTTACATTCGAATTGTAGACTGAAGGAGGAGTTTAGGGCATTTGGATGTCAGTGGTTAACTAACTGGCGGTACTTTGCTTCATGTATTTATTTAGAGAAGATTGATGCGCACCAAGAGAGCGTGCTGTGATGTGTGCGTGTGTAATTGAGTAATCGTTGCTCTTACCTTTGTGTTTCAAACGATCAACTCCTCGGGTTTCGTGCGCTTCAAAAGGGTTTCACGTCGCACGTCATTCGAAATTCGCACATTTTATCGTCACACGAAACATCCGCAATGCTCTGAGGGAGGCAGCGAGTTTTCGACAAATACACAAATCCCGATATTTAGAGAAATTTCGAAGGGCTCTGGTTTCGTTGGCGCGTCCGCGTAGCCGTCGGATCAAACAGAAATGAAAGGAGACGTCGAGGCAACGTGAGCCGCTGCGTCACAGAGTGGGAAAGGGGCCCCAGTCACGTGTTGACGCCGCCTCACAGTTCGAGGCAGAGGCCTCTCGAGGTCCATTAGCCGCGGGCTCGTCGTTAAGTCGCGAAGCGCTACGAATTTAAGAGGTAATCACACTACCCTCCTCAAATCATCAGAAACCGACGTACGACGGCACTCGTGGACAAGTCGTGCATAATTAACTTGATTTTATGTTTCACAACCCAACCTCAACTCCTCTTAACTCACTTTGCCTGGGATTTGGCCATTTCTACGCTAACATAATAAAGACATTATAGTGCAACCCCCGCCTCTTGGCTGAAGCAATTACTCTGCGGGCAGTACTCCATGCCGCCCTCACGGAATATATTTTTGAATGAATGATAACTAAGTCTATTGTTTTCAGACCAAATGAAATATATCGCGCTATTCAACATTAAAATATCTGGTGCGTAGCAACACACAACTTTCCGCCACCCCTTTAAGTTCGAACACCACCTACATAGGCGGGCGCTATATCTTCGTTCAACGCATTTTTACAGGAACATTTATGGGAAACAAAATGTAGGGACTAGTTAGCTGAGAGTACTCCGAAAGTTTGATCGAAATCGTTAGAGCCGTTTTCGAGAAAATTGGAATACCGATAAATTAATATTCGACAAATCTCCTTTTCTGAGTTAACTTGGCTTATATCTCCGTTCAAAATATATATACAGAAATAATTATAGAGAATGAAATGTTGGTATGGGTGACTAAAAGACACAACATTAGGATTTATCACATCCTGTGAAGAAGTTGCCCTGGAATTTACGGAAATGTTCGAAAAAACGTTATTTTCGACACATTTTGATTTTTATCTCTGTTCAATGGACCGTCACAGGAACATTTATTGAGAAGAATATGTAGGTATCAACTATTTGAAAACATCCTGTGAGTTTAGTGAAAATCGCTGGAGCCGTTTTGCCAAAAAGCATAAAAAACCTATTTTTGCTTCAGGAGCCCATATCTCCGTTCACCGTATTTTCATGGAGATATGTATAGAGAAGAAAAGTTAGGTATTGATTAGGAAAAGATAATTTGAAAGTTTAATCAAAATCGTTAGAGCCGTTTTCGAGAAAAATGCGAAAAACCCTAGTTTTTGGTACATTTTCGTCCCCCCCCCCTTCCCATCGGCCGAAATCGTCCATAACCTTATTTTGGTGTCTACGAAAAATAACGAACAAAACAAAAAAGAACCAGCTCAATCGGATCAGCCGTTCTCCCGCAAATCGAACTACAGACACACACACACACACACACACACACATACACACGGACCACGCGACGAAATTAGGTTTTTTAGACTCAGTAGGGTCTGAAACGTAAAGATCTGAAGAAAACCCAAATTTTTTTTGGGCCGATTACTATACTTTCCTTCCCTTCGGGTAGCGGAAAGTAAAAATTTGGTGTTTTGATCACTATGATAACTATAGTTAACTTTCTGTAGAGTTTGTCCATACCCTTATTTTGGCGTCCCATGGTAACCTGTAGGCTAGACATCATGTTTCAGCTGATTTGGTACAGTCGTTTTCTCTATGACCACTCTAAAACCGATTTCGTCGAAAGTTTTGGTAATTTATTGTGCTGCTCTCGTCATTTTCCCATAAATGGGAATCTTATGGTATAGTTGCCTTATTGAGACCTATCAATATATCAATGTAATCAAAATCGTTAGAGCCGTTTTTTAAGAAAAAAAATTTGGTGTTTTGATCACTATGATAACTATAGTTAAATTTCGGTGGATTTTGTTCAAACCCTTATTTTGGAGTTCCATGGTATCCTGTGGGCGAGATATGAAGTTTGAGCTGATTTGGTACGGTGGGTTTCTCTAAAAATCGTTCACAGACAGACATACACACAGACATACAGACCATTTTCCCAAATAGTGTTTTTCGGACTCAGGAGGGTATGAAACGTAAAGATCTGAAGAAAACTCAAATTTTTTTTTCAGCCGATTACATAACTTAGGGCTAAGGAAAGTAAAAACCCTGCAAATTATTACACAACGGTTTATTATTCGGATAATCAGCTTGACCTAGCATTAATGCTCCGAGACCCATCCTGTTCGATTCAGCATCGAAAAATATCTTAGTGAAACCCAAAAAAAGGTTGAAAAGAACTGAATCGTAATATTAAAATAAACGAAAAAAACGAAAGTATCTAGAAAAAACTGAATTTTAATATGAAAACATGCACGCTAAATACTAATATCAAAATTTAACCAAAAATCTATGAAAAAAACCAAAATGAGAATGAAACTTAAGAATCTAAAAAAATTGAATCGTATTAAAACCAAAATGTCGGGGAAATTGGAACGGGGGGGCTCGAAGCGAAAGGGGAGTTGGGTGGCGTCATTTGGTGGCAAGCGAGCCTCGAGCACGGTTGCTTTTTTAATGAGACGGGCGGGAGGGAGGGAGTTCAAACGACGAAACGCTGTAGCTCCCACGTTGTACTGCGTTTCGTTAATTTTTTTAACCGTTTTTTGCCCATTACAACTACGGGCTTCGTCCGATCGGATTGCCGAGATGGCGGGCACAACTAGATACGAAATCGGATTTTTGGGCGAAAGAACGAATTTTTTAGACCACGTTAAAGGCACAAAACGGCCCGGACGGCGGACGGACATTGCAAATTTGGAATCTCCATGTCTTGAAATGTGAAGTATCAAATTTTGAGGGGGAGTTGTAAAAAATTTTTCGTGACCGAAAACATAGGGTTATTATTCAGAATGAATAATAAACCAAAACATCAGCGGTAGGAACGAACCGAATATTCTTGAATTATCGGATCTTTTTATTTATAGCATCCATAAAGTACGTTACTCATTTGTTATCAACTAATAAAGGATCAATATCATGCTGAAGGTACCCAAATATACTACCTATCTACATCAGGATCCTTCAAATTAGAACGTAGGTAACTAAATGACAATAAACATAAGAATGAACGTGAGCAAGTGACAAAATGACCAAAACGCACAAAAATTATGAGAAAAAAACTTCAAATTCGAAAAAGACAGTGCTCACGAAAATAGCTGAACACCCAGTAAGGATCTGCACCTTCGATTTCGGTAATTCGACATGAGTCAAAGGTTATTTTGGTTGTGCTGTTTCTCACGGACAAAACAGGCACAATCGGAACATCACACCGTAGTTTTATTCGTTTTTGATCCGCATTCATGGAATGGATTCAGGATGCTGCAATTCTAGGTAGATTCACATATTGCCCACTATAAGCTTGAGGAGCATTTTCAGAAATACGATACGCAGCGAAGTAGCACTGGGAAGGCCTTTTACTTTTGCTCTTCTGTGAGCTGTTCTTCTAAGAGACCTTTGGTGCACTGTTCAGAATAAATAATAAACCAAAATCATATCAACCTGCGTGCGGCACTGGTTTTTAACTGCAACGTCTCCTTTTCACGTGGCTGAGAACAACTGACAGGTGGGAAGCGTGTTCGGTTATCGACAGAAAGGGAGTTGCTTGAAAAGTTCGCTTGACACATAGCCAGTAGTGATCTTCCGGGAATTTTACTAATTAGTGATTTATTGGAATGTTTACAGTGGTGGGATGGATTGTCATCCCGCGGGTGCCCAAGCGTTAAAAACTACTATAGCAATTTCAAAAATTCTTTCGCCATTAGAAAGCTACATTATCATTGAGCAACATAGGCTATATTTATTGCTAAACAAATTTAACTTCCTCAGAAATTCTTATTAAAACAGTTCCCATGGTGGGAAAACAGTTCGAATAACTCTGACCAATTAATCAACTGATGCTGCGTACCTCGAGGCGCAAATATGTAGCCACATAGGTCACATGTGACGTTCTTCTACACTAATATTATTAAGAGGAAATCCGGAACAGGCCAAAAGCCTTAAATAAAACATTATAAATCGACCAGATCGCAAATGTCAACATGGCCAGTCAGAATCATGTGGATGGACAGTTGCTCAGTATGGAAATAACATTGCTGATGACAATCACGCTGATGATCAGCAACAACCTTTGAGAGTTCAAACTCAATAAATGTTGTGCCGTAAGTAGAAAAAACTAAATAAATTCTGGTAAGACACGTTTATTCTGGGGAGGAAAGATGCAACAACTCTTTGGGACAAACCCAATGGGGTGAATAGGCCTGGCCAATGTCTGCGGGACGTGTGATACGGCAAATGTAAGGTGCCACTGCATAATGGACAATAGATGGTGTGGGATCCTGCGTCCAATGGGGGAATGCCGTCAAGAACCTGCAGAATGAAGTTGAAGGTGCCCTACTCAGGACGAATTAAATGCTTCAGGAGTCTACAACCCCTGGTGACTGTAAATTCGAACGAACTCACCTATACAGCTATTTGTGAAATCTCGCTGTGGAGTTTGGTGCGGACTCCTGTGAGCACAACACTTTTCCTCAGAAAACATTGTTTACCATATCCGATTAAAACTGGGTAACAAGGCGGTGAGCAAACTAGACCGAGCTAATGAAAATCGAAATGGGAACTGGACGCTCTTGCTGCACACTAGAACCCCCCCATTAGTCATGTAGGTGTAGGATGTTGCCTGCAGAAAGCCGCTTTGTGCTTAGCTTTAACATTAAGTGAGCAGGCAATAGATAAGCGTGACACTTTCTATATAAAACTTCATAGATTTACTTAGGGCTGAATTAGGCGGGGTCATGTGACACAGCAGATATCTTGTAAATCAACGCCTTAAAATTATTACAAAGGCGTGCATACTTAAAAATGTTGCTAAGGCGCGTGTAATGAATGCGTTTCACAAGCTAAAACGTTAAAAAAAAAGGTGATTTTAAAATACCATAAAATTTGAAGCCCAAATAGCACCGACGTTTTGGAATCATCTAGCATAGATTATACTTGTGGGGGGATTTGCCAGGAGGAAACGCCTGACGAGTAGCTCCAGAGATTTTGCTGTTGACCAACGAATTTTACTTAATCCTCTCAACTATTTTCATTTTCGAACTCCAAGGGAAGAACAATTTGGCAAATTTGCTGTGAATATATTGTGAAGGCACAATTTTCGACGCGGCGAGAAAAGCGCGGGAAGCCGCGTCCCCACTGAGCGCCAGCCCCTCCAAGGGAAGGAGAAGCTGGGCCCTGCGGTTGAAGAGGCCGGCGGAGCCTCAGAAGGTTGCCGCCGTCGTCGCCCGTTGTCGCCTCAAACTACTAAAGAAAATCGGAAAAGGAGATTTAACTATCAAGAAATATTGTGCATTACACTTTATCATCTCGCTTTTTATTTTGAGCGAGAGCAAGGTGAGCCGCAGCAGCTTTTATTTTATATAATTTTTTTCCATATAAATTTGATTTCTTTGTCCATTAAGCCCATTTGTGTGGTGAGACGCCCTCCTTCACGGATCAGGCTCCCCTTTTGTTGAAAAGAATCCCTGGTTGGTTGTCCGCCCCCTTCCCTGAGAAGAAGGAGTTCTCAATTTAGTTCAAATTGGGAAGAAAAAGATCGGCCCCGAACTTTACATATGTAATATGTAAACACATATGTAATGTAATGTGTTTTATGTAATGTTCGGGGCCGATCGTTTTGTTTCCCCAATTTGATTAAATTGAGAACTCCTACTTCTCAGGGAAGGGGGCGGACAACCAACCAGGGATATTTTGAAACAAAGGGGGAGCCTGATCCGTGAAGGAGGGCGTCTTTCCGCACAAATGGGCTTAATAAAAAAAACAAATTGAAAATTTATAAAGAAAATATACAAAATAAAGATTTTTGCGGCTCACCTTGCTCTCGCTCAGTAAAATGGAGCGAGATAATAATGCGAATAATGCACAATATTTCTTGATAGTTAAATCTCCTTTTCCGATTTTCTTTAGTAGTTTGAGGCGACAACGGGCGACGACGGCGGCAACCTTCTGAGGCTCCGCCGGCCTCTTCAACCGCAGGGCCCAGCTTCTCCTTCCCTTGGAGGGGCTGGCGCTCAGTGGGGACGCGGCTTCCCGCGCTTTTCTCGCCGCGTCGAAAATTGTGCCTTCACAATATACTTAAAAAAATACATAAATTAGGTTGTTACATAATCAGAAAAAAGAAGTTTATTGTGAAAAGATCGCTTCCTGTGGATTTGTTTGTTCGCGAAGCCCAAAGATAACTTCAGCCCCTTCCCACCCCCATCCCAAAACCCCGAAACAAATATAACTTCAAACACAAAATACACAGATCAAGACATTTTATTTCGCGGTTCCAAAAGTACAGAACACGAAAACCATTTTTCAAAAACTGAATCAAGTTCCCCATAATTGGGATTCAACAAATTGAGTTGATGTGCATTTGCCAAAAATTGCTAACAACCAACCGAATGAAGGACAAACTCCACGTCAGTCCTCAAAACAATTGCTTCTAGACGAATATTCACAACAGAGAACGAAAATTACATACAAATGTTATATCAAATTTTACATTAATTGACTAGTTTGGACTGATACTGGCATTTTGATGAACCTATTTTCAACCAAAAACTATTGCTAATTGCAATACAAGTTTAGCATCATTGTGGCGATGACAACACAAATCGTTACGTTAACTACAACTTAGTGCTAATAACATTTAATACTTAGTGACGACACAAAGAATACCATCACGTTTAGTGTTGTGTTTGCGATTGGGGGAGGTGTGAAAGGGTAGAGGTAGCGACTACTTTTATTTTTTATTTTTTATTAGTGGGTTCGTCGGGCCAGTAGCTGGGCAGAGGATGTCGCGAGAAGGTAATTGAGGTTGCTCAACCCCATAACTGGCGAGAAATCCATAACTTTTGGCTCATCCGAGTCAAGGAAGTGTCTAATATTGAGGTAGGGGTACTGCCAGGTTTGCTCTAAAACATTTTGGAACCTTCTGAGTGACCTGCGAGTAGCTTGAGATTCCATTATCTGGAACCGCCAACATAATACTCTGTTATAACGGATTGAGATCCTCAATATGAGTTTTTATTAACGTAACAACTTCTGAGCAATGTCCCATCAATGGTTCCTTACTTGATTAGAGTACCAAACACTTTGTCACTGGCAAAGACGTTCAAGAACACCTACGTGTGTGTGTGTCCTCAACTCGTTCTGAACGTCGCTAGTCGTCTAATCTCGATCAGTTGTAAATGCGGATGAACCAAGCGCTTTTTGGTACCATTCGTTCAGCTCGAAAGAGCTGTATCTGTTTTGGGATCAGGATATGGACACATCCGAGGGACTCTATGCACTGATAATCAAAAGTCGAAGAGGTTTCTCAACTCTCACCGCTAAGCTTAGCGTAACTCAATCATCTTTGGGTGGGGGATTGGGGTTCAATAGAATCAACTGCAGAAAGGGTGGCCGACGATTTACACATCAAGGAGACATAACAACGCCAAGTTGACGCCCCACTATAAAATCATCGTTACGATTTGTGCAGGTGAATGTAGCACCATTTCAAGTACACAATTGATTGTTATAACGTTGACAAGGTCAATGGTTCCTTACTCAGCTACCGGCCTTTGAGATATTACAACGAAATTGTAAAAATTACTAATTCACGTTACTGCATTCTGTGTGGATTCTAACGCATGACTATATCAACGACACACAGTGGCAATTGGCTGTGAAACTACTTCCAGTCTTATTGTATATTCCCTTCCCCTGGGACCCATTTTAAACTCGACACCTAGTTGGACCAAAAGAGCATCAATTCACAACACGGATTCAATCTGGTGAACTAATAAGTGAAACACGCTCCACAAAAGTTCAAATACTTAAACGAAGTCAAACGATTTAACGACAATAAATTCTCTAAATAAAATTGAACGTTACAAAAAAAGGGAAGGAACCAAATAATTATTCTTTACAAAATAAGGTAACAATCATTTAGTGGAACTTAAAACTCTTTTTGCGAATACAAAACCTTTCAACGGGGCATAAAACGTATAAAATCTGCGCTGAAGAGCATCACTCCGGTTGGTGACAGACAAGATCTGAACCTCTACTTATTTCTGAGAGCGCAATTAACGACGCACTTAAAAAAAATCAAAAGTAATACAAAGCAGAACGATTTTTGCAATCGTACGCCAAAACATAATACTGACTACTCAAAGGAGCGTACTTGATGTTATTAAAAAAAAAAAAAGAGGAAGAGAGACAGAAATAGGCCCTTGGCGTAACTGCATGACCATTTGATTCAAACGAAAACTGGGGACAAGGCCTTCTCGTTAGTTTGTTTAGTTTCAGACTATCAGTTGACTTCATCTCTCGCGTTTAATACTATTTGTAAGTCTAGTTCTATGTGAAAAACAAAATGCGTGGATGGCACTTGAACATCAAATATAGCAGGAGCGAGCAGCCGTTCAACTTTTGTTGGACGTCGAAGGGCCGTCCTTTTTTGAAAACGCCGAACTCGAACCTGAAGCGTCTCCCTTGTCATTTGACTGTTCAGGATCTGCAGGAAACAAAACGAAATGGTTTTAAAATTGTCGCTTTGGAGAGTGAGCAAATGAAATGGGGGGTGGGGGTGATTGATTGCATTTCTTCAATCAACTAGGGTACAGTTAGGGCCATAAGGTCGCTGGAAATGTACAATTAACAGGCTTCTAACGTTAATTACTTCGTACACATTTAAAAAAATTGTAAAACAGGAAAACAAACCACACTTTTCATTAAACGCCTACATTGCATATATTTTTTACGTCTTGTTCATTTCCCATATTTATTTGAGGTTCCTTGGGGTGATACACAATACTCCAGGAATGCGAATTTTTCAACAAGATACTGCGGCGACTCTAACTTAAGCGTCTTGAAGAGTATCGTTCCTATAACTAGTCGTGGTTGCTCTTCGACCTTCAGTCATCTGAGCTGGAAAAAGTAGGGGGTAACGTGCTCATCCCATTTCAGCCGATACACCAACTGTGCCACAGCATTCTGAGCCCTCTGGAGCATGGTGATTTGCTCGCTAGTCGTGTCACTGAGGGCGCACGAACTACTTCACTAAAAAGATAAATTATCATCCAATTTTTCTTTCTTTGGCAGAAAATGGGTTAATGGGAGAAAGTCGCTGGATTTAGACTCTCAATATGTCATTAGTATTTGAATATACTTTTTTACATTTTCCCCACTGTAATGCTACTGATGCAATACAGTTTAAATTATTGAAAAACAAAGTCTTTTAAAAATCATCCCTTTTTAAACACTCAACGTATAATTTTACAGTTAAATGGTGAACATTTCCATTAATGTAAATATACAAATGCGTGTACCTGATGTGGAGAGTTGATTCATTTTGTCAGGTAAATCGGACGTTGTGACGTGAGCGTGTTCGCTCATGATGTCAGGCAGAGCGTTTCGCCGCCCAACTCGGCCTGTAGTGAGGAAATCTTTTACTGGATCGGCTCCATTTTCATCGGGTTGCGACATTACTGTTAGCATTTTTATCACTGAAAATAAAACATCGGCGTTAGAAGTGATCTAGACGATTACCAATTAAAGTATGAAGCTCCGCCTCAGGTTTGCAGTATATTTTGACGTGACCCAACAAGGCAACAGTTTTACAGCTGAGTCATATTTTAATTAATTTGGGTTTTGAACGCAAAGTGTAAATATCAAATATGTTGAACGTTTAAAAATAGTATCAATCGTTAACGAACATCTCGACTGATATGTCTCTCTTATGACTGTTAAGGAACAGTCGTTTTAAAAAATAAAAAGGCAAGTTGGCGAGCATTTCCAAGTTCTGGAGTATTTAGGCTTAAATATCTGCCCGTGCGAGAAACAACATACAAGCGTTGGATTCTGTAAGAAACGACGGAAAATGTGAAAAGTTCTAAAAGCACACTTCATGATAAATTTCCGCTCAACGCTCTGTGAGAGGATCTTTGGGGAACAAAATAAAGACATCGAGCCTTGTGAGTTTATTCAAAATTATGTAATCGATTTCTATTTCTTTATCTATGTCGATCGATGGACTACGAACATACGGAAACTACATCCTTCGACGTACCTCACAACTTTCCTCAGTCACATGTGCATTCAACACTCGCGGCATCACTCAAGTTTTTTCCTCGGTTAGTATGAACCAGGAAGAACTTGGCGTTCTACCGAGAAACTGGTAGTGCTTAAGGTGCCCCCACGTATACATTATCACCTTTATTGAATAACCGGCACAAAGGTGATTTATGAGACGGTCATCCTGTTGTGGAGATGAATGGCGATTACTGCGTACTACCTTCGGCTGTCCAAAATAAGAGCAAAGAACATATTTTGGAATCAATTTTGTGGTTCACAGCCCCACAGACCGCCAGCGATTTTTAGCACTCCGGTAACTAATCCCACATAATTTTAAATAGATTTGGTAGAACATAAATGAACGTTCCGCTACAGAAATTGCCTCCACTCACATTTCGATACTGGTGATTAATACAACTAGCATTACTTTGGGAAGGTTCGTGTTTATTCTTCTGGAATTTTAGGGAAAATATCTTATATGACGCGCGGCACAACTTTCCTCGGCCCTTCGAGCATTCTGCGATTGTCTTGACTCTGGAAATTACTTAAATATGTTAATAACAACGTTTTAGATAAAAACAGGCGGCGCTTTAGGTCCCGGAATTTATTGTGCTGCTCTTACTGGTGCCGTAACCATTATTGAGCAATCTGTGCACAGGCAATTTAGAAGGCTGTCTGCGGGATTTTTTTTTTTTGAGAAGGATCGTGTTCGCTATTTTGGAACAATCGGTTACGAACCTTCAGATGTGGTAGTACGTGAAAGGAAATTCGGGAATTTCTGTAGTAGCTCCTATACATCATGCGATCATTATTTACCGCTTCTAGTAAGGTACTTCATTCGACAATTACCTACATTTTTTTTAAGATCACAGTAACATTTGAGCGGAGTAATAATTTATTGTGCTGCTTTCGCTATTTTCTCACAGATGGAAATTTCATGGTATTGTTGTGTTGTTCATAGTTAATGTAATCAAAATAATTTAGCCGTTTCTGAGAAAAAAATTTGGCGTGATCACTATTATAACTATAGTTAGTTTCAGGCGAATTTTACTCATACCTTTATTTTGGCGTCCCGTGGTAACCTGTGGGCTGGATATCAAATTTGTCTAATTTGTTTCAGCCGTTCTCAATCGTGTTCAGACACACAGACCATTTCCCCGAATACCGTTTTTTCGGTCAAAGAAACCTTCAACGCGTAGATATCCGAAGATAATTTTCCCCTTCAGACAATTACATAACTTTCCTTTATACTTAGAGTCAAGGAGATAGGGAAAGTAAAACGTTAGTCAATGAAACGCGTAGTTTGAATTGCGACTTTTCTCGGGTTGTTCGTAATTATCTTATGATCGATACTAAACTTCCATCGTATCGGCAGCTTAATGGAGTACCAATCGGATTTTCGAGCGAGATTTATGAGGAAAAAACTGCCCTAAAATAAATAATTTCTCTAAACGTTGGTCAATTTGTTGTGCTGCCTTCGTCGCATTCACACGGATCAAAATTTGATATTAATCGCTAGAGCCATTTTTGAGATAAAAAGAAGCTTAGGGCCGATCATGAACTCTGATTTGAACAACGAATTTCAGCTGACTTGGTCTTACTGTTCTGAAACAGATTCACAGACACCTGTTTTCTCAAACGGCGCTTAGTCGGACCCAGATGCCTTCGCAACGTTAAAGTTGGAATAAAAAGCAGCTGAATACATAACTGTCCATATGTGAAGTGAAGTTTGTAGAGTGAAGAAAGCTTCGTAGGGGCTAAGGAAAGTAAAAAGAATGATCTCAATCAGTTCAGGTGTGCTCGCTTAAAGTAGACTGGTACACACGCAGACGCCAAAAGTACATTTTTCTGAAGTCACAAAAATCGGATGAAAACTCCACTCTTTGATTTAAACTTTACTGTCTAACAATACTTTCTTCAGCCGTTGTGTCGTGGAATGTAATGGGCATTTTGAAAAGAGAACTTGAAGTAATCGCCAAGTGATCACTGTAACCAGCAAACCCACTTCCCTTAAAATCGTATTAGTAACAAGATAACACGCGAAAATATTACATTTCCAGAGCGGCGCACCACAGAATTACAGTTGATAAAAGCTTCGTGACCAATAACCAAAGACGTAGAAAGCGAGAACCTTGCCACTACACACCACACCCCTCTCTACTACATCAGTTTGTAGAAAACGAACGAAACAGCGAATCAGCGTCACTGGATTGAGACATCCTCAGCGACTCAGAGGAAACATTCAAACGTTCCTCACAGGTCTTCAACATGAAGGGAGCTGACTAGGCACTAAAGAATATACAAGCTTCTAGTCTTCTGGGTTTCTTCCTCAACATCAGCTGACTGCTTCGTACCTCTAGCTTCTGGCCCTTGTTGTCTGGATGCCGTAGGTTGAAGAATAAGATTATTACTCCCAAATCATAGAGCCATCGAAAGGCTCCAGCTCGTACTTATTATTCTTGCAACTGTAAGGTGGCCATCCTTGCCTGAGCACACTTCAACAACCCTACCTAGAGGCCCATTAATCATTTTCTTGCCGTCATAATCCACAGGCCTGTTTCCTTATCAAAATGACTGTTCCTGAACCCTCTTGAGAGAGTTACATCAGTCGCATATCATGAGGATTGCAGTTCCCCTATCATGCCAGTCACTCGTTCAGCATCCACCAAACCAAGACAGGTGGAAGGTACGGCAGGCTGTAATTTAGTTTCCTGGTGGAGAGCTGTTGCCAATGCATTACCACCTGATATAACTATTTACTTGGGTAGTAAGTTTCAAAGGGACAGATCATCTGTGGCCTCGTTTTTTGTCATAACCTTCTTCACAATGAGCTTACTTAGTAGGTTTGGCTGCAATTCCAACAATCATCAACTGTGGCAGGAACTACAGTGACCACCGTCATAACCCACTCAACAAGCTGGAAACGGTTCTCTAGTTAGAATCTAGCTTTGAAATTGGCAGGTATGGTAGAAGACGGAGTTGGTGCTCGCCTAACAAATATGACCGAATCAGTTGTAATTTAGAAGTTGAAATGTCACTAGATTGTGAAAAAAAACTACCATGTTTGGTAAACGCCTAAACATGTGCATTATTACGATCGCTCAATGGAACGACGTCCAACGTTGAATGTCTTGGCAATCAGAGACGGATGTCTACGTGAAATAAATGAATGAATATTCAAACGCGTAGCTCGAATGAGCAGCCCAACAATTGGTTATTTCGTAAACTCTGAAACTCATCACTGTATGGCGGTAGGCTTTGTTTTCTTTTCAAATGCCATCGCATTTACTCTTGTTAAGCTAACGTCAAAGGATTTGTCGCACTACCCAAGAACCTAGTTTGTTTCACAGTTGTGTGCGTGATTATTGAGGGACCTGCCAGAGATGGAAAACCAAAACATTGTTTGTGTTTGGCTCTTACTTATTCTCTCTGCAACTTGTACTACGTTGTATGTCTGATAGTACGGCGGAACATAAAAATAGGTTTTATTGCATTAACTTTCTACAACACGAAATAACGGGTGTAAGAAATCATAATAGCAAGCGGCTGAAAAATGCGTTATCTGCTTCAACAAAACCAATGCATGATGAGAAGTATAACGTGGAAACCCTACTTGTGAGCAGAGACACAACTTCCCTCAGCCACACGTACATTCAGCGATTCAGGCTTTAGCTATAATCCAATCAATTGTTGTTAAGGTGCTACGATGGGAATTTCGTGACCTCAACACATAGGGCTGGCTTGGAGGACCATGGTAAAATACCGAGAATTTATATGTGAAACAGGTGGTGAAAGTAGGGAAAGCTTGGTGAGAAATAACAATGAGAAAAATAATTCGAAATTAAAGGGGTTTATATTAAAATAAGAAATTCTTCTGAGAAAATGAAAATACAAAGAAGGCTCGAGCAAAGAAATGAATAAATGAATTTGATTTTCGTTGGGGCCTTTGATGAGGTGATGAGGTGGGAGAAAATACGGTGAATGTGGCGACGTGATGTGTGGAAGAAAATTGGAACGATCTTACCAATGTTCGGAAGTAACGGAGATGATGAAGGGAAAAGATGAGATGAGGTAAAAGTGAAGCGACACGTAGAAAAAGGGTTTGATGGCTCGCGTCTTAAAGATTTGGGTCGAACGCGGTTGTACTGCAGTAGATGTGGAAACGCACTGATCGCATGAGCAGCTCAGTAGGCGGAGGAAAGTTGGTGGGGTGATGCCAGTTTTGGTGTGTCTTGATGGGATTAGATGAGCAAAGTTTTCAGGGCCACGTTTGTTTGCTGCTCCTTTCTGTTGTTGGTCAAAGGAGCAGCGGAGCCAGTGATGAGGAGATCGCAGAGTTCGAGGGCCTCAGAAATTTTCGCCCCAATATTAAACAATTGTTCATTCAAGTGTTAGAGCACAAAGCTCCTGAATTAATTGTGGTGCTGCTACTCACACCACGACCTTTACTGAGCAATTAGTATACAGAGGTTTTATGAGACCGTCAACATGATTTTTTATAAAGACATAATTCAGTTCCAAAATTACCAAGTAAACCGTGAGAAATGGTAGTGAATGGAACTGTGACTGTTGGAATTCCCAATCGAGGCCCTATTCTTGTCTTCCCTGTAGAGTGGCAGTGGCAGTAATTGGCTCAGCCTCATATTTAACCAGCGAGTTGTCAGTGTTGACTTTGAGGCTTACCATTGTCATCAACATTGGATCATTGGGACGTGCATTAATTGGGGATTACGACATAAAAATTCGTGAATGACCTAAGTGGAAGAAGTTCTCTTGCAGGCCACAGGATGAGGTTTCAGCGAAGTTACGCTTTATCGAGGATTGAATATCAGAGCCAGTTTTGCCAGTCTGGTCAGTGGTGCTCGGGTTCCATTGCATGTTGCCAGGTGAAACATACTGTGTGAGACTCCAGCCGGTAACAGGGGTAAAATATCTCGGGGTGATACTGAGCAAGCAACTCACTTGGGAGTCACATGTTGAATATGCATTGCACAAGACACCCACAGCTCGAGGGGTGTCCCTCCAAAAATTTCGAATTGGAGATACTAAGACCCTGTGTCTCATACGCCTTCACCGTATGTTGGCAGGCAACAAGCCATCAGGCAATTCAAGGAAAGTACTCGAAACTGCAGAGACTGGTTATGCCTTGCAACCACAGGGGCCATGAACACTTGCCACGCTCCAATTGCAATTGAATATCTCACCTCTCTACATACACATTCAAGGAACAGCATACTTGGGAGCAGTAAGGCTTTTGCAGACCAGTACTATTTCTACCAGGGCAATGGAAAGCCTCTAAGAACTATGAAACAGTTCAAAATAGTAGAGGTAGCAGCCCTTGCTACTGACATTGTGCCAGAGCAGAAGAATTTTCAGCAGCCATTCAGCGTCTGTATCCATTCATGGGAATAACGGAAGAGAGGGTCATTCCCAACTGAGGTAGGCACACTGCTGTGGTATACTGATAGTTCAGTGTCAGAGGGCAAGGCATTGTAGGACACAACTTCAGCCTTGCCAAGCCGCTGGGAGAGCGCCACAATATATCAAGCAGACGTTTTAGCCATAAGTATCTGTGCACAAGATCCTGGTAAAAGGACTCGACATATATATTCTCAGACCGCCAGGCTGCCTTAAAGGCCATGTCGGTCTATACCTTTAGATCCAGACTGACATGGAAATGTCTTCGGGTGCTCAAACAACTCGGTATCCATAATAAGCTTTCCCCTATTTGGATGCCTACTCATAGATGTCACGAGGGCAATAAAAAAAGGGGCTGGTATGAACGTCTTTCATTAGGTGAGGGACATCGTGACAATAGGCCCAACGTGTGGCTGCAGTGACAAAGGGACTTAGTTCAGTGCGCCCTTGGGCCAAAACAATCGAAAGTGACCAAAAATGTTGATTGGGGAGATAATTTATTTTATCTTTTTGTCGAATCAGATTACTGTAGGATCGAAAGCTTGAACCATTCGAGTCGTATACTTCCATGTACAGTTCTGTACAATCTTCGCTGAGTTAAACCTACGATTTCAAATGAAATAATGGTGCACCAAGTACACCCCACAACTATTTCCTAAGTATGCAACAGTCCACGACCTTGTTGGCTTTATTTTGATTTTCACAGCTCCGAACAATATCAAAGAAAACGAGAAAAGAACGAGCTCAAACGGTTCAGCACTTCACACGAAAAGTGGAGTACACACTTTTTTACAGGGAATTTTCATACAAAAGAAAGATATTGCAGTTACGGCAGAAAAAATTGGAGCTCGAAATATTGAACGTTTTCGATCATCAGAATCCCGTGTATTTTGGATTGTTCTGAGGTAGGTGAAACAACTTTAAGTCAGTGATGGGTTCAGAGCCACCAGTCCAGTTAGAATATGTTTAATGGGTGAACGTAAACGCCTGTAGCCTGCCGATCCAATAGAACAGGACTTTTCCCGAAGGGCGGAGTTTTTTATAACGAACCAGTTATTCAAAAGCCAAATACTACAACCATATTCCAACTCTACAACATGCTCAAGTGAAACGAAGAAGTCGCATGCTTTTGTCACGACAGAAGAGAAGCTACTAAGGGAGATACTACCAGCACCATTTACAAAGTGAATACTACCTGATTTGCGAGTAAAACGCTTAGGCTTCAATTTTCTGCGCTTGGGCGCAATAGGTGAAGATTTTGTCATCTTAACTGGCGACCTATGCGTTGTGAAATAACAGAACACAAATCGTTATACAAAACGATTACAAAACCAAATCAATAGCTTCTTTTTTTTCTTTACAAAAACAAACAAACAAAAAAAACACAAAACCTGAGCTAAAAATGAATTTAAGGGAATAAATTTGGCGGAGTTGGGTTTGTTGATTGATTGCGACCTCCACGAAGTTTATAATTTGAGCGGATAAATGCAAAATTAAGCAAAAACAAAAACCCCCCATTCGATCCATAAAAGTACGGTTCAATACAGTCTGTCAAACAGCATTCATCACAAACAAAATTAACACAACAAATCAAAGCCCAAAACCCGTTTGAACGTCACACGAAGGTTTTGGGACCGAACACAGCGAGGGGGAGTTACGAGTCCATATGATACATGAAAGTTCAATGGGGTCAACGGGGATGTTTCAGCTCTGCAAGCAGCTCGAATCGATTCACATAACACATATGCCCGTTCTACTCACCTTCTCCACCAACATTCACTATCAACCATTGCTTTGCTGTTCCAATCTCACATCTGCCTCCCTTCCCCTCCCATCTGATTGATACATAAAGAAGTAATCAAGCTTCAAGGAGTATTTCATGAGTAATGTAATGAATTGTCGTTACTTTCTAACGATGACACAACTGAATAATCGCCCGTGTTACCAGATGTATGACTGTAGGGAATATGTGCTGTCTGGAAGGAGTTCCTAATCTAGCTATTTAATTGGCCAACAACCGTGGAACTACAGGGGAGCTGCATGTGGTTTCTCGTTTCCTCATCACTGGGGATAGAAGAGCCACAGTGTGGAGCTTCTTTGAGAGAAGGCGCCATGTTCTGTAAGGACAACAGGGATTTGGGAAAAACCCCATACGTGTCGAGTATCCTTTACAAGGACTCCCATCTTGCTCGCCATTTATCTAATGCCCATTCTTCTAGTTTGGCACTAGCAGAGAATGGATGGAGCTCCCTTTTCATTGTCATCTTGTCCACGATGCACTCCTCGAATAATCAGCCAAATGATCACGTGGAATGCTTCA
Source organism: Pachypeltis micranthus (assembly GCA_020466155.1). Taxonomy (NCBI): domain Eukaryota; kingdom Metazoa; phylum Arthropoda; class Insecta; order Hemiptera; family Miridae; genus Pachypeltis; species Pachypeltis micranthus. Next base: position 52,730,320 of record CM035769.1, read on the forward strand.
GTGGATGCTGTCTTGTAGGTCTTAGTGGTTTGTAGGAGCGTGGCTCTCTGGTATTGAGAGAGTACTCTCTTTTGATTGACTGTCAGTTCACTACCCCAGAAACAGGGCAGTAGCCAATGACACCTCAGTTAACGGCCCTATACATGCAAATTGGGTCATGGTAACACCCCCCTCAAGTGGCTTTGCAAAGGTGGAGAACTTAAGAGGGTAGTGCCTTTGAGGGACTGGAGATGATGCACAGGTCAGCACAGTCATGTCATCCATGTAGGCATATGGCTCGTGACACTCCTGACAAGGCATTCTAAAGTGTTGGCCCGAGGTGTTCCAGAACCCAGGGTGTTCGCCCTGTGGGCCCTTCATCATTCTCCGGATTGAGACACGTCTGCATTCAATCGTAGCAGTTCAGGTAATTTCTAACGAGCATGTATAGGATAAGAACTTAAATTCACTGGAGTTGTTTGCAAAACCGTCATCAGTCGCAGTCACTTTATCTGACAAGCGAAGGAATGAAATAAAGGAAACGTAAATACAATATTTATACACAGGAGAGACAAAGGTGATCACAGTGGGTTCCAAAGAATGCGAAGGTAAGGCCCACCGAATGAAGAAAGCAGCTGTTTATGCAGAATAGATATTTTTGACAATTGATAAACCATTAAAGCAAATCTGGGAAACGGGAATTCCGTTGACGTAAAATATGTGGCGATAAAAACCCTAAATAAAAAATGTATAAAGTTAACCTAATGCTCCAGTGTCAGAACAGATTTTTGGTAGAACGGCAGTGAGTCTTCGAACGTTAGTTTAAATTTATCTGCAATAGGACTTTGTTTACAGGCCTAGCCATTTTAAGGATGTGCTAATTGAACACTTCACATAGGGATGCTGAGTTCTTCTCGATGAACTCCAGATTTTTTGAGGTTACTCCTCATTATCTAATGACCATTATCAAGCTTCCATCGTGTATAAGTACCACTCTGGTTTTTAAGGACATTTATAATCCTAGTTTTACATGAGTGACATTTATAATGAAGAAACCGCAGTCGAAATGTTTGATAACTTATTGAGCTCTCGTCGTGATTTTCCCACAGACGAGAATTGTGTGAGCTTGAATTCTTTCTGCCAACCTATTCAGAAGCATCCATACAGAATATTTAATCAAAACCGTTGAGAAAAATATTTGATCATTACGATAACTACAGGTAATGTTGAACCGATTTTCTTCGTACCCTTAATTGGGCGTCTCTTGTCGATATCTGCAACCTAAATATCAAATTCGAGCGGATGTAGTTCACAAGTTTTCTACCAATTGGATTCACACTCAGACGACATTCTCAAATGGTGTTTTTCGAAGTCAGCAGCTCTCTTAATACGTTAATATCATAATGAAAACTCAACGAATTATTTTTCAGCCGATTAAATTATCTCCGTAGGGCTGAGGAAGGTAAAAATAGTCGCGAGCGACGAAATGAAATCGTTACCGGTTCAAACTAATCCAATCACAAGTCGTAGAAAGAGCCAAACAGAACGTGAGTCGGGACGCAATGCACTGGGAAAACGCTTCACCTCTTTGGTACAAGTACTTCACAGCTCAAACGCAAAATCCGGTATGAAATCGCTCAAGACTGTTGGTTATTAAACACTGAGTGAATTGAAAGGAGGTGACGCAGCTCCGAGGCCGTCACATCAAAACTAATGACTTATTCATTCAGTTCGAAAAACTGTCGAGTTACAAATAATCCCAACAGAGAAATGACGTCGAGTTCCAGCCGTTTGCGAAAGCTGGAGATGACTGCAGCCCCGTTAGAAGTAACAAAAAAAAAGAGGCAATAAATATTGATAAGTTTCTTTGGGCCGCTTCCACAACTTGCGCTATAACATGAAACACTTTGACGGAGACGGTTTTTTTTTTGTTGAACGCGTCGGGCGAATTCTACGAAAGCGATTCGGTCGTCAGGTGAATCATCAAATAAAACACTTAATTACCACGAAAAATATTAGCAAAGGCAGGTAAAGCTGTACAAAGGACCTGAGAAAGAGATTAACAGTGAAAACACTCACAAACAAACATGACGAACACACGAATATAAATATTTACATGCACCCTCATGCTGCGGGTCTAGTAAACTAGATCAGTTTGAACTACTGGCAACTAGAGGAAAACATACATAAAATGGGGAGCAAATTTTAACAGAGAGGGGTTCCAAACAACAGTTTACGCTGGAGTTTGCATTTTTTTCGCTTCAAGTTTTTACGGATTTCAGCACTAATGCTACACGCCCAAAAAAATCCCTTTGCACCTAATACGGGCTACTCAGTTAGAAGCCATTTGTAGCTATGGAACGTTAAGCCAGTTATTTGCTCAAGAGATAAGTTCCATCCTACCATACTGATTTCCATTTGGCTCCAATTAATCTTCTTTCGCAAGTACATAGATCGAGGATGGAATACGAGGTCTGTTCAATAAATAACCGAACTTTTTAAACAACCCGGCAACAGGCATATTTAGCGATGTGCTGTTGGTAGCACTTTGTTCCGCGTCATTTCCTTTGTAAACACATGTTTTTTCATTGTTGATATCTTGTTTACTTTTCGTGGTGTTGTGTTTTTAGTACGACGTGTTCAGGTGCTAGTGACTATTTTCGTAATGTGCGACATTCGTGAGCAAAGATGCAACATGAAATTTTGCGTGAAACTTGGGAAAACTTTTCAGAACAGAAACATTTCAACTTTTGAAACAAGCTTATGGCGATGATTCTCTGAGCCGCACGCAATGTTACGAATGGTTCTCTCGATTCAAAAACGGTCGCCAGTCAATTGAAGATGAGCCTCGATCACGAAGGCCTTCGACTTCGACTGATGACATTCATGTCAGAAAAGTGAATGATCTGGTGCGTGCAAATCGCCGATTGACTGTCAGAGAACTTGCAGAAGACGTTGGTATCTCAGTTGGATCGTGCCATGACATTTTGCCATGACACATGTGGCGAGACAACTCTTGGTTCCTTCACCATGACAATGCACCTGCACACTCAGCTTTGTCCATTCGTCAGGTTTGTGCAAAAAACCACACGACTGTCCTCCCTCAGCCTGCCTACTCCCCAGATCTAGCTCCTTGCAACTTCTTTTTATTTCCAAAGTTGAAATCGGTGATGAAAGGGCGCCGTTTCGAAACTATTGATGAGATTAAAGAAAATACGTCACAGACCTTGAAGGCCATCTCAAAAGAAGCTATACGGGACTGTTTTGCGGAGTGGAAACATCGCTGGGAAAAGTGTGTGAATAGGGAAGGGGAGTACTTTGAAGGGGATAAGAGTGAATAATCTGTAAATTTAATAATAAAGATGTAAAACCAAAAGTGCGGTTATTTATTGAATAACTCGTAGGCGGGGTAGTGGAGAATGTATTTTGAGAAGTACCACTCAACGCTACCAGCTCCTTGGTACATACGGGAAACATGAGAGTCCTAGTAGACTCACAATAATCCGATCTATAGCCACAGCTGAGGGGAGGGGAGGGGTGTCAGTTTCTACCAGCAATAAATCACTTGTTGTTGTGTCCATTACACTATCGTTTGTCAAATTGTGATTCGTAAATTTGACGAACTGGACACTCGAACCACTCTTCAAATCTATACGTCTAATGATACCCTTTTACGGTCATTACACCCCAAGCTGGTCCTCGCCTCAATTCATTTAGGTAAATATACTCTATCTCTGTGTCAGACAATAAGTTGTTCATCCGATGAATCTTCGAGACTTCTTCCATTTTATTTGCCATAGGAAGGATCAATCTTCGAGATTTCAGAGCTGTTGTGGCCTCTTTCATCACATTAAGCATGAATGTTCGATTAAATTTTAATTTCATCAATGCGAATTGTTAACTACAGCATAGACAGTTGCTTGACCAACCTCTCCAATTCAGTAGTGCTTACGTTTAAAAATCAAGTGGAAACTGAAAAAGCTAACAGCAAAGTCGCACCAAGTACCGATTACACTAAAATGCGCCTAATGCACAACTAATTCGATTCTATTTATTGGTGAATTTGATTGTATGCGTATTTACCTCGATCTTAGATCACAACATCGATGAATCGACCCAAACGAGGGCAAGGTAGATCAATGAACGCTTTTACACCGTTTGGGACTGTTTCTGCAAATAGAAAACTTTCATGTACATTAGAGAAATCAACTTCCATATTGAGAAAACACGTTAAAATTAATTACTACTTTCTTGGCTGGATTCAGAGTGGTCGCTGGCAGAAACGTTTTCATTAGTTGGCAGTGAATACCAATCAAGCGTGTAAACTAAACAACGTTTAGATGTGCTTATAAGTCATCTTCAGAGCTTTAAAGAAAAAAGGTTTCGTAGACTGATTCCCAGTGATCTCTTACTCCAGATTCACAGGGACGTGAAAACATACGCATCCACACCCCCACGAAGTCTGGCAGAGCATGTTTGCCCAGGTCTATAGGGCACACACGAGAATCTGGACGTTGCTTTTTGTTTCCAGCCTATTAACTCCCACCAACTGGTCAAGCTGGAGATGAAAAGTTCTATCCTTTGTAGAGTACAAAAACTGCTATCTGAGCAAAGTCAGATAAATAGGACAGGCGGTTAGCGAAGTCTGCAGAAATGATGCTAGGAGGGAGGGCTGAGGAACCACTCCACATTCTCGCTCCTAGGGCTACTGTGAGTCTCTCAGGGCCTTAATGATAAAACTAATGTAATACATAGATCGAAATTAAAGATTCATCACTGTTGACTTGCAAGTCATTCCTGACATAACGTTGAGCCACTTGAATTCGCTTGCAATATGGTTTTAGTGACCCCAGGGTTTCTGTGTTTTCGATAATAATCCAACTAGTTTTTGACCTGGCATGTGTTAGGAGCCACCAGTTGTATATGCGATCACAGTACAATTTTGACCTCCAATGTGCGATCTCGACAAATATACTTTGAGCAAGCGAGACTCAGCAGCATGCCACATCCAATTCAGACACACCCCTTGACAATGTGTACGATGCTAAACAGAATTAAGGCACAGTACAACGGCCATGTGTCTTCAGTATGTGTTGCATGCAGGTATACATTGGAACTGTCCGTTTTACTCTGTAGAGAAAAGAAACAGAAGTACACTGCTGCCGTTCTGCGATTTATTAGGACAAGTGGAAGGCCTGCAGTATGCTTAGCACCGAGAGGTGCCACAAGGCAGTAAATCACTCGGAAAATGTTATCGACCCGCTTAGTGGACTGCTGAATCCTTGTGGGGCCATGTAAAGCTCCCCCAGAAATGTCATATCCTGACCACTCAATGACATCTCACCACCTTCTACCCTTCTTCGTCACTATCCATTGCTGCATTCTCATTTTGAACATTTGGACACTTTCTTTTTTCAGCCATCAGATGGCCTTATTGTCAGGCGTCTATGAGCAGCTTCATCATCTTCAGTTTCAGCCTCCAGGTCCCATGGACGTTCCCACCATTCTTGCATGACAGCCTTGAGCTATCCTGCAACCTCATCCGGCTAGTTAGTTTGGTCAGTTTCTTTTCGAGCTTGCTCCCAATATGCTTTTAGCTAATTTTCGTATAACGTTTTCGAAAAAATTGTGCAGCAAAATCCATTTTTGGCACTCTACACAAATAAAAAATCCGATGCACTCTCCACCTCAACTCACATCTGGTGGAAAGCAGCAGTGCCCCGTGTCCAGGTCATCTGGACACCAGTCCAGGCTCACAAAACTATAAATGAAAAGCTACACGCAGGTGTTGCCCCTCATCCAAAAACGCAAATAGAACTTTTTATACATTTTTCACGATTATCATCTTTTTTTATTCATAGTATATTGTTTATTTGGCTATTTAACAAAAATGTATCATTTGAACTTTATTTTATTTTTCTCAATTTGCCAAGAATGACCATTTATTTATCGTTCATTTTATTTTAGTCATAAATTGTTGTTCAATCTCTCTCTCCTTCACTAAATTGCTCAATTTCCTCTCATTAAAACACCTGCTAACAAAAAGAATACCTTTAAATAGTTCCTTTTTTCCAATAATATCCCTTTCTCTACATGTGTCTCATGTCTTATCTCTTCTTCACCAGCAAGAAAAAATTTCCAGTCTAACAATCACTCTCCAGCAGAAATATCGTTCTCTTCGCATTGTGATCTGTACATATTTTTTCTGTAATTTATTTTTCCATCTTCCAGTTCATTGTGTTAATGTATTTTGTTCAAACCGAGCCACTCGTGCGTTTTCTCTCTCTTATTTTTTCTCGTTCATCTCAACGCTCATATTTGCTCAAAATGGGTAAATATTGAATTTAAGCAAATATAAACATGAAATTGAAAAGAGGAGGAAAACGAGAGAAAATCCTCGATAGATTAACCAGTGGTCTTTTGACTGACATCAACTGAGTTTTAATGACATCATCAACAGCCATAACATGGGAGTACAAGTTATTTCTCTTTCTTATTTGTCTCTTCCTTAATTTCATGTATATACACATACATACAGCACTAAATACATGTATTAAGAGTACAGAAAACTCAAATTAACTTTTTGCACGTTTTTCATCCAATTGTTCAATTATTGTATGTTCCTTTTGTTGATTTTAGTTATTTAATTACTCCAACTTCATTTTTATTAATTTTCCGAGAATTAGCACTTAAATCCTATAAATAAAAAGGTTGATCTCAAAAGAGCTTCAATGAAAATAGTGCATAGGGGATTTGTATGGTAGCATTCCAGTGGCGTTGAATGCATTTTCGCTCAGATTTATATTAGGGGGTAAACACAGTTCTATTAACTGACAACGTCTGTGAAAATGGCCAAGTTGTGCAGTTAACTCCGCGATGATTATTGTGACTTGCGCCAGACTTTTTTTAATAATTAAGAAGGGAATAGCTTCAGGATTTGTGTGATCAGTTGCAGCGGGTCAATTTGGCTGAAACGTCATGTGTACCTTTTGATTCATGAAATTATCTTGGCTTAGGTGTTCAGTGGAGTGCTACGCGATAACGATAGGTAATACTTAGCATTGACATCTTTAATGTGGCGAAAGGATGAAAATGAGTAAAACGACGTGTGTCTGTGATAGTTTTAAATGCTTAGTCTGTATGATCGAGGGTCACCAGTAGCTATTGAGATTGATGCATCAAAACGAATCGTGAATTTTGTGGATTGCTTGTTTACACCCATTTCCAGGCATCATTACTGAATTTCGGGCGGCGTCATAGCTTAAATTTCCTTCCCGCTACTTTCGCGCGCAATTATTGGTAATGTTCACTCAAGTGGCTACATTTCGCTTCATCTGTTACTGTGTTACACCACCGCATATCAAAGCCTGTGATGCCATGGCCCTGACAATGGACTGAATGGGATTTTACTTCAAGTATTCTTATCAGACTTCAACTCTAGAGCAGCATGAATTCCTTAATGGCTACGTTAACGTCCTGCGAAGTGAAATCACTGATAAGAGATTAAAGGTCAGAATAAGTTTAAGCAACTCAAGCCAGAAAATCCACAGTACGGGGATAATTGGAGCCCCCAGAGGTTAAAAAGTAATGTGTACACCACAAAGCAACTGTCACAGCTGCATAAGGACCTGCCACAGGCATCTAGTTGCCCCATATAACACTGAGGTAGAGGAAGTTATGTATTCATCGGCACGCGTCGCATTCTACACTGACTTCATTCATACTTAAACTCAACTCCGTACAATTCTTACTAAGTTAGCGAGTAACTAAAGTGAACGTCAACATTGTAAGGAATTTCAATAAGACAGACGTATGGCGTGGCAAGGAGCACGTAAAGCTCAACATCAAAAAAGTGATGAAGATATAGGGTCACTTGCGTCAATTAAATGTTGTACATTTTCATTTTACGAGCTATGATGGACTTGAGCGATGGCGATTAATTCATCAACACATTACAAGTTCATATATAAGTGAACACGATTAAGAGCATTATTTCATCGAACGCTCGAGAAGAATTAAAACTTACTGGCGCATCTAACGACACTTCGGAACACTCACTTCTTTGCTTAAATAGGAACCATATCAAATTCAAGTCTACTACTCGGAAGATCAAAATTTGTTGAACCTTCACGAATTAACCAGATGGTGTTAGGAAGGGGAAGTACTTATCTTCTGAAAAAAGGTTGTTAGGACTCGTATCCTACATTGGTCCATTCAATCTTTGATGAATCGCTGCCCTGTTCTCCCAACACTTGAGATTTAAAATTGTTGAATTTAACGATACAATCTAGAGTTATTTCTTATGATAAATAACGGTAAAGTTTATAAAGTGAAATGATCGCGAAACACCCGTGAACGTTGTGGCCTCAGCTCTGATGCCTTAAGGTTAGCCGAAGGGGCTTCTCCACCTCTCTTCGGGATACATCTGAGTCAGGGACAACGTTAACGTCACTCAAAGCGTACCACCAAACCCAACAAAACCGTGAGTTATTTCGTCATTTTTATTCGAGCTTTCAATCGTTAAGATTTTATTAATACTTATTGTTAGTTATCGTGATATATGCTACAATTGTGGAATAGTTTTGTCATTAACATTGATTCTGTTTCTTGTTTTCTTTTGGTCTTAAGATACTCTTAAATACAACGTTTAAGTAATGAATATTTACTAAAATACAGGCCTACAATTTGATGTATTTCTAACCCTTTCGAGTCATGTGTGTCTACCATTGATTTTCAGTCTTCACCTTGTTACATTGTTATGAACCAGCTTCGTGTTGAACGTGTTTGAGACATGAAAGCCGGTGATTCGTACTGTCACTTATCGAGACGTGGTAATTAGTTTGATAGAAATAGATTAGGATTCTTTGGTAAAGAAGTGACCAGGTGTAGTGACATAAGAGGTGCTGAGTACAGTTTGTCTTTTAAAGGGCTTTGGGACTCATTGACTTATCGCAATATGACGACACAACTCTCATCCTTAATTCAGGCTTGTGTCATTAAGTTAGCATTGGATTAGGCCACGTCTTGTACACAGCGAGAAAGAGGGCGCAGGAAGGGAAAATGAGCCTCAAGTGTGAGACTGCACATTACCCTTCAGAGTTTAATTCTATACAAAGCTGGTGCAACGCGTCAAACAGCTTTCCACACTCCCACGCAAGTTAGAAGGTATTTTGCTCTTCTTAAAGTAATTGGGTTAGTTCCACCAGTAGGTAAATTACTAAAGTGAACGTTCCTGTTTGGTGAGCCCCTCTCCTGTGGCTGGTGAGACGATGATGCCTTTACATCGAAAGCGCTCACCCAAAGTATTTCACCAGCCAGAGGAGACTGACTCTCCAAACAGGTACGTTAACTGTAGTATTTTACTCTCCTCCACCTATTCAGGAATTTATTGGGTTGTTGTTACGTATCCCATGACTTCTATTGAATGAACCGACTTTTGGTTAAACGTAGGGAGTCATTAGACTCCAGGCTGCAGTTAACTTACCTTCCTCATTTGGTATCTGAAGAACAAGCTCTTTGTTGAAGATTCACTTCAGCCTCCCAACTGTTTCGTTGTCCCCATAATAGCTTGAGTTATATCGTCTCATTCTGGGTGAGGTTGAGAACTAGATGAGCAGTAGTTAACTACTTTCACAACTACTAACTACTAGCCAAGTAATTGTAAGTAACCTAAAAATTAACTACTCGCAGTTACTACTTTTTCTAGAAAATGGGACAGAAGCTAAACTATTGTATATATCAAAAGCAAAAAAATATAACAATTCAATTAAGAAACAATAAACATTAACAACTCGCGTCATTTCATTAAAACTAATGAATTAATTTGATTATTACCTAGACATCGAGTCCGACTAACTTAAACAAACAATCTTGAAACCCACTCAAAAACTGAAAAAGTCATAAAAATGAAATAATGTTGCTCGGCCTGAGTTGGGTTGAAGAGTCTATTCAAGATCCAGTCATACAAATCCATAATCTCATGGCATAACACAGCTATACAGCCATCATCACCTTCTTGGTCAAATAGGTGATGTGCTCTTCCCAGATTAGTTGCAATCCAGAATCTTGTGCAGATGCTTGACCTGCTCACTAAACTGAATTACTCGGCCAATTACTTTCTACGGTCCCAGTCTAGACAATTTGCTTTGGACTCTTGGACCGTTTTAGCTGGATTGATGGACAGTCCCATATCCCTGTACCACATGCAAAACCTAGTTCCATTAGTTCACATAGTACACTTTGTTCTCTATCCCAAATGAGTTGAGCAACATCATCTACGTGCAACCCTGCTGCATTCAATCTCCCAAGAAAAGATTCCACCACCAGGTTCCATGATAGTTCCTATAGTCTAACTCCAAGGCGTACTTGCGTTAATAATTGTTAAGTTGGAAAGGTTATCATAAATGCATTTTGATATGAATTGCTTGCTCACTCACTGTTCTGCTTAGAAAAGATGAATTCAATAGCCAAATCGTAATAATCTGCTGGTGAGGCAGTTGAGCGCCCTATAAGAAGAACAGAAAACCGTGTAAGTTGGTTTTCATTGAAATCAGAGAATTTCATGAGATGTTGGGGGGGTTGCCTAACAGTTTTGAGAAAAGTCGCCATCCAATTAGGTACGGCTTAATTACTAACATTCACGTTTGAAGTATTGTGCTGTGTGGCTCACCCCTGATCTAACTGGTAGTTTAATGTCCTACAGTTTTATTGACAGAAAACCTTGTGCTGTGGGCATTGAACGTCACTCCCATACAAATTCAGTTCATTGATGTGAAATTTCACCACTGACAAAATAGGTGTGGTTGTTTTTGCAGTGCAGAGATTATTTCATTCTTTGTCAACCACAATTCCATGACAACACTTCGCAATGAGACGAGAACAAAGAAGACAACGAGGCTTAGAATTAGGAGTTTTACTTCTGGTAGGCGAAATCCTGAACGTTGGATATGACGCCATCCCTCCTGTGACTTTGGTCACCATCGTCGCTCAGGTACCTCTCTTTCCCATGGTCGTATTGCCTTTTGAATTGTAATCAACCTTCTTACTCCGAAATCCTTGTTGCAGGCTCTTCTGTACATTGGAATCATTGACGTTCCTTGGGACAAATGGGATGTGTGCATCAGTGGAACGAAAATCCTCAAGCATGGCGATTACAAAACTTTACTTTTGTCAACTTTCGAACACGCCGATGACATGCATCTTTATTATAATATGATCAGTTATTTGGTAAAAGGACGAACACTCGAGTATAAATATGGAAGCGCTAATTTTGCTCTTCTTCTCGCTCTACTGTCTACTATGACGCCGGTGTTGTATGTGGCTCTTGCTTATATTTCTGAGGAGTTTTTTGGAAACAGTTACGCTATGTCGTCTTGCGCTATCGGGTTTTCAGGTGAGTTAAGTTACAGTTGGATCAATACCATTGTTTTTGGGCTGTCCGCCATAGTTTGATTACTAAGAGTTGAGTGCTTTAGCAAAAGTAAACTTTTATAAGTAATCATGTACAGTGCTGGACGAATAGTATTTTAGATAATTTTCCTATTAAGTGCAAATTTTCGAAAGTTCTTTGCATCAAAATCAGTGTAAATGGAATCGACAACATTTATTTCATTGTCTCGCGCGAACACTTGTTGAGTCAACATCGGAGAGTTCTCTCGCGTAAAGGAAAAAGCAGTGCCCGGTCGGCGGTAATGTTTACATTGCGTAATGGATGACCCGGACAACGTCGAAGGCCGGCCTATTATTGAGGACATTATCACCGAAACAAAGAGCAACTTTATTGCAACACCGTGAGGCCACAAATGCGATTCGATCTGTGGATCCCCACGTAAATGCGCATTCAATAATTTGTATGGTGTCGTAACATCACTTTGCGATTACCTAAGTCAAGCTAGCGATCAAATTGTCAATCTCAACGAGAAAATAAAAATACTTGAGGAAAATCAGAGGTATCCAAACCGACTCAACCCCAGGTCAAGTATTATGAGACTGATGACGAGGAACTCTCAAGAGAAACAGATTGGATCCTGAAAAAGTCGCGTAAAAAGCGCAAAGCTCATTCATCCCCCGAGGTAGATAGTTCCCCTAAAACCAAGGATGAGGTCAAACTGATAGAAAAAAAGCCTAAAAAGGACCCACCTCCTCCACCTATAAATGTCGTAGGTACGAAGAGCTGTTCAGGTAATCAAAGACATAATTAAAGATATCCCTAAAGAGAAAGTCAAAGTCACTGCTCTGAACAATGACATCTGGAAAATTAACGTGGATTCTCGTGAAAATTGGAAATTGATCACAGAGAATCTACGATCAGGAAAAAAACAATGGTACACTTCCAGGATAAAGCCGAGAGACCAATTAAAGTCATGGCTAGAGGTCTACACGCTTCGTGTGACAAAAGCGAAATCATTGAAGACCTGAGAAATCAAGGTTTTAATATCTTGGACGTCACCAACATTCTCAAGAAAGGTAGTAAGAAAAACGAGAGAGGTGTAATTGAAACCTTCCAAGTACCTCTTCCTCTATTTATGTTAACATTTGACAAAAATGATAATATTACCAAAATACATGGCATAAGAACTATCCTCAACATAGTTGTGAAAATTGAACCATTAAGGAACACCACTAAACCTATTCCACAATGCAAAAAATGCCAAAGCTATCTTCATACTCAATCCTACTGTGGAAAAGAACCAGCATGTGTGAAATGTGCTGGACCACACATAACAGCCGAATGTCCTCTTGACAAGGCTGACGCTCCAAATGCGTTAATTGTAAAGGAATCACCCAGCAAATTATCCTTTGACTGCAGAAAGTAGCCAAGAGCTACAAAGAATGAGGAACAATGCCACCAAACCCCAAGTGAAAAAAATCGGTAGGGAAAATATTTCTACAGAAAAAGGTGGTAGCAGGCGAAATTCGCTTACTGCAGAAATAGCAGGTGCTACCACCTGCAAAGCCTCATTTGCTAACGTAGTTGCAAAAAGAGACGACCGTGTCCACACTGAAAAAATGTTCGGCCAAATACTTCGAGAGATTAAATGAACAAAATCATACTAATAGCTGCTATTCGAGAGAATAGCGGAAACTAGAAAAAGTCTAACCAGCTACGGAATAATATGATGGAATATACATTAAGGATAGCTACATGGAACGCTAATGGATTACTGAATCACATAAAAAAGTGGAAGCATTTCTCCATTTTAACAAGATAGACATTCTACTCGTTTCTGAAACTCATTTCACTAATTCTTCCTACATTAAAATAAAAGGGTACATCTGCTACCATACAATTCACCCCAGCAATAAAGCTAGAGGAGGCTCAGGAATTATAATTAAGAAAACGTGGTGCATCACGAAGAACTGAAAATTGAGGAGGAAAAAATGCAAGTCACCTCGGTCAAATTGCAACTCAAAAACAAATATTACAGAATAGCAGCAATTTACTGTCCCCCGAGACATAACCTGAAGCAAGATGACTATAGAAGTCTTTTTGAAAGGCTAGGAACCAACTTCATTATAGGAGGTGACTTTAATGCCAAAAATACATACTGGGGATCTCGGTTAACGACAACAAAAGGTAAAGAATTGTATGCAGCAGCAACCACACTCAAGTGTGATTTCTACTCTTCTGCAGGCCCACATATTGGCCCACGGATCCTAAAAAGTCCCCGATCTAATCGACTTCTTTGTTAGCAGAGGTATCTCAAGTGGATACATAAACGTAGAGGATAGTGACGACCTACCATCTGATCACTCACCCATTATCGTAACAATCAGTGAAAAAGTTATCCTGAGAGAAAAAAACCCAAATTTGTTCAATAGGAAAACTTGTTGGACCTGTTTTTGTCAACAACTGGAAACAACAATAAATCTGAAAGTACCAATGAAAACTCCAGAACAGATAGAAGATGAACTAGACCTCTTTATTAATAACATACAACAAGCAGCCTGGCAAAATACGCCAGTAATTCAAAACGATAATAGTGAAAATCAAAAATTGTATCCAATGGAATTGAGAAATTTACTGAATGCGAAACGAAAAGCAAGGAGAAAGTGGAAAAATAATAGAACTCCCGAAAACAAAACAATACTTAATAATTACGCTAACAAACTTAAACACCTAATTAGAACTATGGAGAATGAAACAGTAGATCACTTTTAAGTAAGCTGACTGCGGAGAAAGATACAGATACTCCCTCTACAAGGTTACCAAAAACATGAAACGACCCAAAGTCCCATTACCTCCAATCAAAAAGGAGGATGGAACTTGGGCCAGAAAGCAATAAAAGAAAGCTGATCTTTTTGCAGAACATCTCTTCGAAACTTTTCAACCATTACCAAATCAAATACCAGATGAAAATATAACTCGGACGGAAAAAACTGACGAACTCAAAATAGTCCCAGTGACAATGAAAGAACTTAAGGATGAAATAAAAAGCAACATTAATGCTAAAAAATCGCCCGGCTACGACCTGATGTCAGGTCGTGTTGTGAAAGAGCTTCCCGATAAAGCAGTGATAAAATTGCTTCACATTATTAATGCTACATTTAGACTGAAATACGTACCTTCCCAATGGAAATTTGCGGAAGTCATCATGATCTCCAAACCAGGGAAGTCACCAAACGAGAAGACGGGATATCGACCAACATCCCTCCTCCCCGTTATGTCAAAACTGTTCGAAAAATTGCTTCTTAAACGACTCAAACCCATAATTGAAGACAGAACCCAACCCAAACCATCCATTCGGATTCAGGCAAAAACACTCAACTATAGATCAAGTCCATCGAATAACTAATATAATTGAAAAGGCCCTTGAAGGTAAGAAAATCTGTGCCAGCATATTTTTAGATGTGGCACAGGCCTTTGACAAGGTTTGGCATGAGGGACTGGAGTACAAACTCTGTGAGATCTCCCAAAACAGTACTACTTACTGCACAAAATCTTACCTGGAAAATAGACATTTCCAGGGTGAAGCAAGATGACCAATACTCTGGCTTGAAGCCAATTAAAGCAGGGGTCCACTTAAGGGAAGTGTCCTAGGGCCAGTCCTTTATCTTCTGTATACCGGGACTTACCTCTACAAGAAGAGTACAACTGTTGCCACTTTTGCTGATGATACGGCTATCCTCTCAGTAGATGATGAAGTCGAAGCCGCAACTAGTAATCTACAGACGTCAATTACTGAGATTTCTAAGTGGACAAAGATGTGGAGAATAAAGAATGAATCAAAATCAGTTCACATCAACTTTACTAACTGAAAAATTCCTGTCATGGATGTTGAGATCAATTCAAATAAAATACTCCCATGCAGTCCAGTCAAATACTTAGGTACGACCCTCGACTCCAAATTAAACTGGAAAAAACACATAGAAAAGAAAAAGAGGAAATTAAATTAAATTCAGAAAGATGTATTGGTTGATGGGAAGTAATTCTCGTCTCTCTCTCCACAATAAACTGCTTATTTATAAGCAGATCCTTCTTCCCTATATGGATCTATGGAATTCAGTTATGGGGCTGTGCCAAAAAACAAATATTAACAAAATCCAAACCTCCCAAAATAAAATACTGAGAAGCATAGTGCATGCGCCCTGGTACATGAGAAACGATGATATTCATCGAGATTTGGGGATGGAAACAGTCCACGAAATTATCGCAAGGTACTCAAGGAGGCATGAACAACGTCTCCTCAACCATGAAAACCCGGAAATGCTCTACGTCTTGGACAACGAGGATGAACTCCGACGACTCAAGCGGAAAAAACCACTGGACTTAGTTAGTGCTGTTGAAGTACAAGTATAGCGCAGTGTTGTCGATAAACTGTTATGCAAAGGGGCTTGGTTTTACTGTAAACGGGTCCTCAAGGAGTGTTTGAAAAGATATGTAATATTGCTAGATGGATTGTATTTTAATATTCAGTTGCAATAATAAATCACGAAAAAAAAAAAAAAAAAATTTTCATCAAGAAGAGGAAATTCCCTCCTCAGCCAACTTGAAGAGGAATAATGGGCCTCGATGAGAGTTAAAAGAGAAATTTCAACAGTTTCAGAAATTGATACTGTACTTTCAGTATAAGACAAAGGAAAAATAAAATGAAAATAGTACTTAAAACTGAAAAACCTGCAGTTGGGAGTCCAGAATTTCACAGGGATATAATGTACACTTCCTTTCACATACACAAAACACTGTGAAACTCCATTTTTTGGAACTGATACTTCAGAACTTGACAAGCTGGGTGAATGGGCATTAGATAAATTACAGGGGATTCTTAGGAAAGGGTTGTTTTTCCCTGACCCTTGTGAATGTGTCCACGAGAAAGTGGATTGGTGACTTCATTGGGCTTCACTTCTTTTCTTTCAAAGACGCTCCATCCTGCAGGTCTTGTTCTTCCAGTGTGGAGGAAGCAAGAAACCATGTGCTGCTTTATTGTAGTTCCTACAACAGTAAGGGACAGTTGTTGGAAGAGCAGCCAAACCTTCCAGTTTTGACTGCTACTAAGCAAGCTTATAACTGTTTCGTCCAGTTTGCAAAGGAGGTTATGACAAAGAAACATGGCCGCAGCTGATCCATCCCTTTGAAACTTTCCACCCAATTAAATACTCAGATCAGATGGGAAACCAGATTAAGAGTTCCCTCACAGTTGGTATCGAATAACTCCACAGGTCTGGGTTCAGTGGATGCTGAGCAAGTGATTGGGCTCTTGCACGATAGCAAAACCACAACCTCTATGACATACGACTGACATAACCCCCTCACAAGAGGGTTCAGGAACAGTCATTTTGATAAGGAAACAGACCTATCAGAAGTATTCAACGTTTCTGTTTTTTTTTCCCACATGCATTTTGTCTTTTTAAGTGTGGTGGTTTATATTCGAAACCTACATCTATAATTTGTGCTATTTGCACCTGGTAGGGGCAACCACTGAACACAATCAATTAATGAAAACTTGCTTTTATTAAAAGCCCTTTCAAAAAGACGAAATTTGTGATTCAATGAAGCCTGCCATTGTCATGGCCTGCGACTGTCTGATGAATCCGCAAACAGTTACGATTTCAGTACCCTCAGTGCTCATGGAGCAACGAACACCAGATGAACCACTTAATTTTGTTGTACACATCAGTGGCACTCCCACAAATTGCGATATTAGAAATAGCTGAAAATGAAAATTCCTTTTTTAATGTATCAATAGATTGAGTTCTATTTCTTCCTGCGCTATGCTTTCAAATTTGTACCATTTTCAATTATCCAATGTCGATTGTTTCTCGTAATTTTTAAAAAATATTGATTTCATTAAATCTTCATTAGGGCTTTGCACTTCATACCATGGAGAAGCATTCTAATTTTTGCTTCAATTAATATACCCTCATTTTCATTTAATAACTAATTACCTAACTTCGTTTCTATATAAGTTCATTTTAGTCGACTCATCCGTCTTGCAAGTTGAAGAGTTTGACAAGCAGAATAATGGAGGGTGTTTAAGGTGCACTTACAGCCGAAAACTAGAACTAACGAATAATTAATTAATTCATATAACGAAAAACG
Organism: Pachypeltis micranthus; assembly: GCA_020466155.1. Taxonomy (NCBI): domain Eukaryota; kingdom Metazoa; phylum Arthropoda; class Insecta; order Hemiptera; family Miridae; genus Pachypeltis; species Pachypeltis micranthus. The sequence goes on from CM035769.1 coordinate 52,747,838, forward strand.
AGTTAGGAAGGCGATATCACAGGGAGCAAACGAGAGAAACTGAAAACGGCAAGAGACTGACATGAAGTAGTCGGGTTGAGGTAACGACTTGCGAGACCACCTCTTCGACCTTTTCTTGCACGTATACACGGGTATAACATTCTATGACATATCTTAAACAGATGAATCATCGACGTTTCTTCATAGTGGCACTTTCTTAAGTAATGGTAATTTCATTTTTATTGAATAACTTCTTGAACAGCTTAATACAATTGTAATTATAAGGGGAAGTACTTAATGAACTAGACGTAGTTTAAGCACATCGAGTGCTATACCTCTTGCATGATACCTGAAGGTGGAATAAATGAATCTTTACTTATCCAAGTTTCGTTGCATGAAGCGTTTTGAAGTGCCCTGTGCCTACTCAAAACTGCTCCTTCTATGCAACCCAGGAGATGTAGAATGCTGAGAAGGAAGAATGAAAGATAGATGTGCTGAGCTGTATGAGTAGTGATTGGAATTTACCAACTCCCTTGTAGACTGATACGTAAGAGGTAATTATGGGCTGAAAGACTTCTCATAGGGACTGTGTCTTCGTGTAAACCATAAGTTTTAGTGCTTTGTCATCTTGAGCTTGATAAGTCGATGAAATTGCCTCATGAAGCCAAACTTGCTCTGATTGAGGATTCAAAATGGTTTTATGATTCAATTTATTCATGTTTTATATCAGTATGTGTGATACTTCGGTTAACAACTACTAACTCTATTTTCTTTGCTTACTTTACTCATTCAAGTGAAGCTGTGTTGTGTTCACAGGTGTAATATTCGCTTTGAAGCTCCTTACTACTCTGGAGAACCCTGTTGGACACACTGTGATTCAAGGGTTTCGTGTACCTGTCAAATACGCTGCTTGGGCTGAACTCCTAGCTATTCACGTGCTCGTCCCCAACGCCTCATTTATGGGGCACCTTGCTGGAATCCTCGCTGGGCTTTTATACTACAAAACTCCTTTACGGCAATTAGTTGACTCACTCATCTCTGGATTCACTGGTGAGTAAGATTTTTCCAAGTCTTTGAAATTTATTTAGTTCTCGAAGGAATGAGTTAATAGAAGTCAGGCCCTACTTGGGGAGTGATATAGGAGGTTAGGCAATTTACCTTGTGTGGAAATGTCCTGACGAAAAGACTCTCCAGAAACACCTTGGCAGTTCCAGAGACTCCAGAGACAGCAATCACGTTGTCGATCATTGGCACAATGAGATTACTGCACTCAACAAATCCGACTAGTGAGTTGTCGAGGTTGGAAACCTTAGGGTTTTTGTTGGGATCACCAGGTGGTCAAACAATTCAAGTGCCTTAGCTGAGACTCATTGGTATTCTAGAGGAGCGGCATAATTTAACCAGCTCTGTACAAATTAGGTGTTACCTTGAAGATCAATAATTTTCCTACACATTAACGCCACTCATTGTCGCAATCTGCTTTCATGACGACTACAAGGCAGAGTGTGCTGAGCTGACAAGGGCTTGAAGCCTGGCTGGTTGATAATCATTCAAAACTGTTAATTAATAACAGTAGTTGTTACAATGAGCCTAACTGTAGGGGTAACAGTTGAAAGCAGCTTTGCAAAATTTAATGAAAAAAAAAAACGTCCTCGAAAGTAGCGGGAAGGAATGTAAACAATCACAAAGCACTGAGTAGCTGTAACCGGAATGTGAAAGAAAGCGGCACAGGTGCAACAGATAAGAATATAAATGTGATGCGAAACACAAATAATTGAAAATATCACTCACTTCTCAAGTTACTGGTCCAAATTTTGAGGAAGCATTCAGGTCAAGTATAGACATGCACACACCAATCCACTAAGCTCCTTCGAGACTTTTACACTTGATCAATAAATCAAACTGTATTTGTTTTAATTCGCCTATCCATCGCTGGTTGGTGAATATACTTTAACATGGAGATATGTTTAGAGAAGAAAAGTTTTGTACTTGTAACATACGAGCTGGTAGTCGTCACTTTTGTCATGACGTCAGTGATCAGCTGTGGCGAGCGTTCCCGCGTCCGAGCGATCCCACTTCTCTCCCTTCCACTCACTCCGACTTCCCTTCCCACCTACCTTGCCACCTAGAAAGCACCTAATCTAAAATACAACAGTTCGATATACACGATCAAACCGAGTGTTAATCAATTCCCTCTATTTTTAACTTATTATTATTATACCCTGATAATTTAAGAGTGCATTTTTCAATTTTATTTTGATCTACGTCCAGTATTTTAACGATTCTTAACGGAATTACATTCACATGACTTCCGGAGTCTACTTTGAATTTAATATTTACTTTTCTAATTTTACCTATTATAGACCACTCTGCGTTTGTTTCGATCTTATTAACTTCCAGTTTTAGCGAATCTATGTAAGCTGACGAGTCACTTTCACTACTTTTTTCTTCTATAGCCCATGTCCGACGATTAACATATCTATTTTTCCTAAAATTTCGTTCAGGACAGCATTTTGTAAAATGATGTTTCTTATTGCAATAACCACATTCCTTTCCATATGCTGGACAGTTATATGCAACATGTTCATAATTACATTTTTTGCACAAATACGTAGAATTGAATTGACTCGTATTCTTATTTTTTGTGAATTTTGATGAACCAGGCGTACCTTTCTGCGTAGAACTTGGCGTACCTTTCAGCTGAGATCTCCCTTTCTTATGGAGCCCATCGACTTTTTGATCTTCTTTCTTCTCACTCCGGAAGTCAACGATCTCTTGCTTTCTGTTCTCAAATCGCTTACACAGCTTGGTTGCCCGTTCCAGCGTCAGCTCGTTACCTTCGTCCAACATCTTGTTCAGTAGTTGGTTGTCAGTTATTTGAGCAACTAATCTATCGCGGATCATCTCATTGCGATCGTGAAATTCGCATGAGTCGGCTGCTGTTTTTAGTGCTGTTATAAATTCAATAAGTGACTGGCCTGATTCGTAACCAATTTTATTAAATTTGCATCTTTCATGCAATATGTTCTTTTGAGGCGCAAAATACCTGGTGAAAGCATCAACCACTTCATCATATTTTATCAGAGCCTGTTCCTCGGCTTTTTTCATCGCAGCTTCGTCAGCAGCTTCTTCTTTTATCTTTATGATGGCGTCCTGGCGCAACGTGTTATATATTTCGATTCCTCTATGCCCTAGCTGGTTGAGAAGAGTCGCGATTTTTACCTCATCGCTCTCTTTCTTTTTCTTGCTGGCTATTAAATAAATCGAGAAGTTTTGCATCCACTCACTCCATTCCTTCTTCTGGTTTTCTGCTTCGAAATTAAAATTCCGGGGTGGCTTGGTTTCAGTCGCCATTTCTTTCGATTTCGGTCGCGAGCAGGTCCGACTACTTCCGTGGGAAATTCGTTATCCCTATTTATTAGGGTGATTCTTATGAATCGTAATTTGCAAAAACGATTCACTTACCGCGAATACGGACACAACTGTATTTAGCAACGTAGGTTTTTTTGTTTTCACCTGACACCATGTGATATATCTTTATATCAGCAGAGGGAATTGATTAACCCTCGGTTTGATCGTGTATATCGAACTGTTGTATTTTAGATTAGGTGCTTTCTGTTCTCAAATCGCATATTACTTGCAATTAAATAAAAGAAGAGGAATTGTTAATTAGTACGGTTTCGTAGAATAACCTGTTGATTTCCTGGTTATCTCGGATGAGAGGCCTGCTGGATCTGAATCAACGCCGACTAGATCGCGGTTAGAAATTATTTTATTTTATTACCGTGACAACACATTGAAGTAATGAATGTGTACTTTTATATAAAACAAGAAGAAACTAATTAATTTTTTATAATGTACTTTGTAAGGAAGATTAATTTTAATTTTCCGAAAGAGGAAAGATGTAACATACGAGCTGGTAGTCGTCACTTTTGTCATGACGTCAGTGATCAGCTGTGGCGAGCTGTTCAGCATCCGAAAGCGATCCCACTTCTCTCCCTTCCACTCACTCCGACTTCCCTTCCCACCTACCTTGCCACCTAGAAAGCACCTAATCTAAAATACAACAGTTCGATATACACGATCAAACCGAGTGTTAATCAATTCCCTCTGCTGATATAAAGATATATCACAGTACTAACTAGTATAAGATAATTAGAAAGTTCAATCAAAATCGTTAGAGCCGTTTTCGTGAAAAATGCGAAAAACCATATTTTTTGATACATTTTCGTCCCCCAACTCTCCTTTCCAATCGATCAAAATCGCCCATAAACTTATTTTGGTGTCTAAAAAAAATAACGAACAAAACAAAAAAAGAACCAGCTCAATCGATTCAGCAATTCTCTCGCAAATTGAACTACGCACAAACACACACTGACTATGCGCCGAAATTAGGTTTTTTGGATTCAGATCCGAAGAAAACCCCACTTTTTTTTACACGATTACAATACTTTCCTTTCTCTTTGGGTAGCAGAAAGTAAAAAAGCAAAGAGGGCAGTGGGGAAAGCACCTAAGTCCAAAAAGGCGAACAAGGACGAAGAAACTGTGGAAATCTTCGTTTTTAATGACAAAATGCGGTCAATCACTTTGGTAGCTATTCGTGAAAAGAAATAGCCATATTTGGGTTACAACGGAAAATTGACGAAGAGTGGTATTCACAGTTTCATTCCATAGTTCTAGCGATGAAATTCGAATTTCAAAGAACTCTGGGCAAGCCAGTGATGACAGTTGTATCTAGCAGCTATTATGTAAGATATCGCGCTAAGTGAATCAGGAAGTGAGTACGCTTTTGATCGAATACAATTGGAACAAGGAGTTTTATTAGCAATTACACTTTGATATGTTTCACCACCATAAACGAGGAACTGGCTGGGAGCAAATGCAAGCGCGGGCGACAGGACGACGGTTCAATGAGACAAGAGCGTTGTTACGACTGTCGACACCAAAGTTTCAAGTGAACAGAGGCGTTTGAGATACGTAGTTAACATAAATGCCCGCTAAACTGACGAGTTTGGTTCATCCCGGTATACAGCTATGAATTAAGTGTGTGTTCAAGTGAACTTCTTTTTAATCTCATTGACTCCTTCATTTTGGCACATTTTCTTTTACAGGGCACCCTATGACTCATGGATTGGGCAGAGGTCATTACTCAGCATACTCAACGTACAATGAAAACGACGATGGTTATTCCTACGGAAGGTCAACAGGTTACCATCAACACTACAGAAATCATAACAATTTCGGTTGGCGTTTCTAATTTTTGTGGACCACCCTCTCAGCAAAGAGATGAGAAGCCATCAATTTTATGCGTGTAAATAGATGTAATTTATTTTCCATAACGACCGTTTAACCCGAGTATTTTTTCTACCTGTATATAGGAGTTGTAACTGAATTTTGACCTAATCCTTTGTGGTCATGCCTTAATTCTCATAAATTAAACAGTTGAAAAGTATTTCATCTGAATCTTTCTTCTGCCACTTCAGAATATTTAATACATTTGTTCATTCAACTTGTTCATCAACCTTATTCGATATTTCTCAGCACAGGGCCTCCTTGAGTACATAAGAAACCTCCGAAATTGTGCTATTATCGAGAATTTAGAGGAGCACAGAAGAATTTGGAGGCTACTAAGGAAAAAGTTCGATAAAATATCTGGTGCGTTGCAACACACAACTTTCCTTAGCTCTACGCCACTCCACCTGTGTACATGGCTTTTTTTACTGACTCAATTCATTTATCACTCAGTCCATTTGAAATTGGTCAACACTCCAGGGCAGCAGAAAGTGGTAGCGCTTAAAGTTTCGGAGTTTATTGTGCTGCTCTCGTCATTTTCCCTGGAGAATTTTATGGTATAATTGTCTTATTATGAGAAATCAATATAAAAAATTTAATCAAAGTTGTTAGTGCCGTTTTTGAAAAAAAAATATTTGGTGTTTGGATCACTGTGATGACTATAGTCAACTTTCGGTGGATTTTGTTCATACCCTTATTTTGGCGTTCCATGGTAGCCTGCGGGCTAGATATCAAGTTTGAGCTGATTTGATAGCGTCTGAAACGTAAAAATCGGAAGAAAACTCACAATTTTTTTCAGCCAATTACATAACTTTCCTTTCCACGGAAAGAGCCAAGGAAAGTAAAAAGCAAATTTCTGGATAGTATTGAGACTTTTTATTAGAAACAAGTTCCTTATTTATTTGACCATCATTTAATCACAGCGCCAACGTTATCTTGTTAGACGTTTGGCCCCACATAAACTTTAAAAATATCAGGTGCCGCGCAACGCAACTTCCCTTAGCTTCACACGAATTCTCCGATTTTCAAGGCTTTACTTAGAAATTCAATTTATTTTTCGCTCAAGTCATAGGCCCCTTACAGTTCCGGAATTTATTGTGCTGCTCGTACTCCAGCTCTGACCATTACTAAGCAATTGGTACACGGAGACCTAATGAGGCTGTAAACAGGAGTTTTTTATAAGGATAGTAATCACTTGCCCAGTGTTATCGAGTAGAAACGTTTAGAAATATGTGACATTTTTGGAGTAGTTTCTGTAAATATCAGGTGGAATGATTATTCTGGTCTCCACCACCTACTGAAACTACATTTTATGGTTCATTTTCTCAAACAACACTTACATGTCGCCGTTAGAAATATGACCTTTCGTAGTCATATTTTAGATTAATGAAAGGAAGGGGAAGTGCCACGTAAAGGGCTACCTTCAGGTTGTAGTCGTCAACGTTCTGTTTGTGTATTACATGTTTAATTTTCAACGCTCTCTTATTTAGAGTTTCCATATCAGCAGTCATTCAGTATTTAAACCTATTGTTACTTAGTGCCGTCGAGGAGAGAGTAGGCTTAGTATGAGTTTCCTATACAGCTGTACCCCAAATTTATAATTAGTAACTAGTTAGGTTCGGAATACGTGTTCTAAGTGCCTACCCATGTCTTCCGATTACGAAGAAGGAGAAATCTCGGATGCTAATGTGCAAAATACGACGTATATTATAAGCGTTATCAAAGCAGCACATCATTGGACTACCAACCGGGAGTTTTTGAGGAAACTGGCTGGCAGAGGTGATTACCGTACTCCTTATATACTGCACAATGTCCTATCATCCCAGATAATCCTTTGGTAATAATAAAGTGGTAGATAAAAGGTGTTAAACTCGATAATATAAAACACTACTGACGAAGATTTGCTGAGATCGTTTGCAAACGAAGGAAGAGAGCCCGGTGATTACCTCCCATTCACGTACAACGTTATGGATACAACTTTTAAGAAATCGATAAACAAATTGTCCCGTCGATTCACAAAAAGTTGACGGTAACAGCTCAAAAATTGATTTTACGCGCACGATTTGTTAAAAACGTTTTAGCGGGAAACATCCGATTCGGCCTTGGCCGCGCGATCTACACAACATCATATAAACTAAAATAGTTTTTTTACGTTTGCCGCTAGAGTCGCGCTGGATATGTACAATCTTAACTTGGAAATTTCCGATTCAAACAAGCCCTTGAAGATTGTTGAGCGAATTAAAATAGTTGCGAGCTCTCCAATGTTTATGATCTCCTGTTCAAATATCTTCCCCTGAACGGAAACTTCGGGCCAGTTGACTGTCCGATCTATTTGCACTCTATCAAACATTGCGGAAACTAAAACAGTTTGATTGCTTGCCGCTAGAATGCAGGAGTGTATCAAAACCTTCCGGTAAGACGAAATCTTCAAAAAATCACGCAAATTTCTTCAGCTCCACATTCGGCGGTTTATACAGCTGTTCACTCCGTTTTTGCAAGTTTCGTAGAATTATCATTGGCTGGTCTCAATTCACTCGAACTTGGTAAAACATCACTAAACGGCGGCAGAAAGCCCGTGACAGTCCCGGAATTTATTGCGCTGCTCGTACTGACGCCCTGACCATTATTAAGCTGATTTTAATCACTTTTACAGAGTTATCCAGTAAAAACTTTTAGAAATGGCAGCAAGTGAAACGGCGGTAGTTGAAATTCCGGGATTTCTAGAGTAGAAATACCCCCTGTATATCCTATAAGCGTTATTGAAGACCCGTCGTATAGGTACTTAATTGGGTTACCTCCTGAATTTTTCTGAGGATCCAAATAACATTTTAACGAGGTTTATAAAGAAAACTGCGCTAAAATTTTCTTCCTAGGTTTGGTAATTTATTGTGCTGCTCTCGTCATTTTCCCACAAATGGGTGTCCTACGGTATTGTTGTCTCATTGGGAGCAGTCCATATAAACAAATTTGATCAAAATCGTTACGGTTTTTGAGAAAAACAACATTTGGTATTTGATCACTATGACAACTATAGATATTTTTATGTGACTTTCACTCATAACCTTATTTTGGCGTTCTATCCTGAGCTGTGGGCTAAACAGCTTTTCCCAAAATAGTGTTTTTCTGACTCAGTAGGGTCTGAAACTTGATGATCTGGAGAGAACTCAACATTTTTTTCGTCTGATTACATAACTTTCCTTTGCCTTTTTAGAGCCAAGGGCTCTAGAAACAGAAAAATAAAACCAAAGATTGAACCTCAATCATCTCAAGTATAGCAAATTTGCAAAATTAACTTCAGCTTTCGAAGACACTCATAACAAGCCCTCTACAACTTATGATTCCCATCCAAGAAGTAACTGTTTGTAGTAACATCAATCCCTCAGTTTAGAGTTGTTCTAGATATCGAGTTGTTTGCTTGTATGTTATTAGTATTCTACAACAATGAACCGACACAGGTCGTTCTTGTTGAAAGGGTTGCTTCAAGTGCTCAAAGCTAAAACCGGATTGCAAGGTATTTCACAAACGTGTATCTTGGCAGAATTATCGTACGTGTTTGTGCTACTGTTACAATGTCAGCTCCTACACTCCCCAAAACTCTGGAAAATCAGGGAGGTGCCATTAGTCAGAACTTTATAGGCACCCAGAGGTATTTTTGGGAGTTGCTTGTTAATCGCAGCTCGGCAAAGCCGGTGAGTAGGCTATATTTGTTTGCCATTCAACCGTTGTTTGTTGAAGTCTCTCGAGGAGGATTTCACAGAGAGAAAAGTTCGACTCATTCAAAAATCCGTGGATTCTGATTGTAAGGACCAATATCCTCTGTCTATTCACTTTTCTGATCGTGAAAATTCGTATTAGATTGAGGTGTCCCAATAGAGGAGAGCTCAGGAACAAATTAAAGGAGATAATTCTTGTTGAAGGGATGAGGGTGCCCGGTCAGGGATCGAACAAGGGTCCGCAGGTCCTATTTTTGTCTGGAGCAGCCAGAGAGAAGAGAACTTGAAATGGAAGTCCTGTTGAAAAGGAGCGAATTTTGGTCTTTGGTACAACTTCTCCAAGGGTGGAAAGAATTCTTTTGCAGGAAATACCTAGCATTCTTTAGGAAGCTAGACATGGACCTGTGAGGCAGTAGAAGTCCCAAATAAAGTTAGAGAAAAAAAAGTCCTATTGAATATCCCACCCCTCCATTTACACATTCAAAGGTCCACATACCTGGGAGAGGTAAGGCTTTTGCATACCAGTGATAGTTTTACCAGGGCAAAGGCAAGCCCCAAGGAACTGTAAAAAGTGCAGAATAGTGAGGGAAGCAGTCCTTGCTACTGACGTTATGCGAGACCAGTCAGAGAGGGGGCCGTTCCGAACTGAGGTGAGTGCCCTTATATGGTATGGTACATTGATGGTTCTGTAGGGGTGGAGGGAGGGGGGGACAAGGTTGGTATGGGCATCGCACCACCCAGCTTCAGCCTTGCAAAGCTGCTGGGAGAGTACGCCACGACATATGAAGCAGAAATTCGAGCCAAAACTATTGGCGCAAAAGGACTCAAGGGTGTTCATGGACAGCTAGACTACTTTAAAAGACCATCTCGGTCTAAACCTTCAGATCCACGAGCTCAATCGACTCGGTGCCCATAATACGCTTTCCTTCACTTGGATACTGGCTCATAGAGACAACGAAGGCAATGAAATGGCAGGCTTCCTTGAAAAATGAGGCATTGGGCCTAAGCCTTACATAGGAGCGACGGAAAGTAACCTAAATTAGCAGGTGACCCGCCCATTAGCCTGGCTGGCCGCGTGTAATACAAGTGAACAGACTCATTGCGCTCCACTTTAAGAGCAATAGTGATGCGTAATTTACAGAAGCAGTCTTTACTATCTTCCTCGCTTAGATATCACTTCAACAAGATGGGTAGTCAGAGGCAGTTGAATGCAGATTGTGTAGCGAGGAGGGCGAAACAGCAGAGGACATCCTATGCTAAGGCCCCTTAAACACTTTTCGAGGGGTTCATTGAGCCCCACACCTTAGCTTACTCGGCTTCTTAAAAGGGGCTGATGTGTAGGACGTGTGGCTGCAGTGACAAAGAGATTTGGTGTGTCCTCGGGTCAAAAGCTCTTATCAGTCAGCTGAGCACCAGGTGACCTCAAGTCAGAAAGTTATAATGTTACATTGTATGTACCTAAGCCTCTCTTGAATGAACACCAGTGAAGTACACTAACCGCAACAAGCACGTAAATAGACTTGATATTACCGTTTGACTCCAGTTTTCAGGAGAAGGGCCCACGCACAAACCAAAATGGATTCCATGGACTCCGAAATGAAGCTGAGCTGTCGCAACAGCTCTTCTGTTCCCAAAGGCCTCCTGATTGGCATTTACTGCGAAGACGAGGATGTCGGAGGAGCTACATTTACCTTCACTCCTACCGGTAAACGGTACAACGATTTTTCCAAAGGGAGGATCAAAGATCAGCTGTTCAGAACTTTGCCGCTTCCTCGGTTGGGACAAGTGAGTCGTGTAGTTGGTGGCGTCCGATCATTCCTTGTTTCACAAACCTCCTGTCATCAAGGTGATCTTCCGTGGCAAGATTACGTTGTTCAGGATTCGTTACTTTAAAAGATTTTTAGTGTGTCCTCCGGGTAAAGAGTTGATACGTGTTTACACTTTTCTGAGTCGTACGAAGTAGGAAGAAAAGTTATGTAATCGGATGGTTTTTTCTTAGTTTTTGCCAGATATTTTCGTTTCAATGGTTCTGGGTCTGAAATAATTCCAGACACTCAGTTCTGGGTTGCACACTCTTGCCCTCAGCAGTTATCGAGTTGTTGATGAGATTCTGGTGACACGAGCAAGAGTCCACGTGTCTGGGACTATTGTCAGGCATTAGATAAAGTATGGCCCGTGCTGCGTCTCTCTGAAAAGGGAAAGTTCTGGTTCCCTGTTTATACACGATTGATTCCTCAGATTTGTTTCCCCATGGAACTGGTTGAGGTAGAAATGTACCTCGCTGTGGCATTGCCCAAGCCATGAACCTAGTGCTGGAATCACTTCTAGGCTATGTCCCACTCATTTTGCCCCCTTCCAGTGGTCATTGCTCTCCTTATTTTCTTCTGATGGCTGTACTTTGGTGGCCATCATGCTCAGTGGCCGGAAGGTGGATTGGGATAACACCCGCAACCACGAACACTGCCCTCGGAGAAACCGTGTGGTACAAGCAAGTAATGCGCAATACACATCGGCTGTCTCAAACAGGGCCAGTACTTGGGAATCAATTTAGGTGAGAGGTCAACACCTCCAATCCTTTCACATGGTTTGGTTCACTGCGAGCAATGAATAAGGCCACTCAGGGAGCGTATTACTGTGACACAATCCTCATGCACTACGTCGTCTACCTAGGCGTGATTGGCTACTGCCCCGTTGTCTTTCCACCGGGATTTTAACAAAATGACCAAACCTGTTGTACCTCCAGCTAACAAACTGCACTAGAATTGTGCAGAAACCTATCGGTTTGCTCCAGCGGCGATCTCCTTTCGCCAGCCCAGTTGTTTTGGTCATGAATAAAGACGGAACTGATGCGTGGATTATAGAGAGCTTAATGTCACCTCTAAATTCTGTTGGAAAAGGAAAATGGTCCGAGTAAGCTTGGGTGAACGAAACTACGAGAACGGCTGGACGAGTTCTCTTCAATTTAAATCTAAATTCAGAGACGTAAGTATTCCCCCGAGAATGCACTTGGCTTAGGTAAAGGGGGGGGGGTACTTTGAATAAACACTAGTTCAACTTGAATGTGTCCGACAGTCTACTAGATCTACTGCCCCTGCAATTACACTGTGGCGCAAGACCCGTACAACGTTTAAGTCATGCGGTACAATGCACTGGGAGCTAACTTGTAGCCAAAGGATTCACGTCACTGAAGTGCAACCTGCGTCTCCGCTTTTTACGAGCCATAGGAATGCGAAATAAAAGAAAAAGTACATAAATGGTCGAATTTTAGTTTTAGACCGATTGTACAGATAACCTTATTTTGGCAGCATTTTGATGGTCTGCGGGACGGATATTGAATGAGCTGATTCAGCAGTAAGTCCGGTCCCGGTGCTGAAGCGGCTTCGTCGTAGGTTTCTGCGATTGGTCTCATTCAAATTTGGTATTCCGTGGGAGCTCTTTTAAGTGGAAGAAGCACTGCGGCTGTGCAGTTTGAAGCCCCTTGAGGATCGTTGAAGGCGGACGGATGCTCTATTTTTGCTAAGGTTGGTCGGTTGTTGTATTGACTGCCCAGGACTTCTTTCACGCACCGACGGCCACACGAGGCTGCAGTTGCCTTTCGTACTGCCTCTGGTCCTGCGTTGCGTACTACTTCATTCACTCATGAACTGCTGCCGACAAGAGTGAAACTATCTCTTTCTGGACATCTTAAATATATCTTCTGTGTTTTCGCTCAACTTCGGCATTCCATGTTTTGCATCAGCGGGTAGCTCTTGAAATGGTGGAATCTCGGGTCTTCCTTGTGACCCTCGCGAGTGAACTAATACTTAACTCTGTTGTTTGTAATAACAATTTCATTATCAACTAACAATGCTGTCCACCAATGAGACGCTTGCATTCACGCATGGGAGTCAACTTGGTCAAATGGCAAGTTGCAATCATGTGACACTAGTTGGGTTGCCCCAACTGTCGAGATATTTTCCAACCTGAAAAAAAAACAGCAACTCCCGCGTGTAGCCATTCCACCTGTTTTTCAGTTCCTCCAGAATATTCTTCCCCTGATTTCAAATTTGTTTCATATTCATGTTTGCGATCATCCTGGACAGCTGGGCAAACCGTCAAACTTTCAACTAAAATAGCTAACTTCAGCCCAGTTTTGAATTGCCCTAAAAAAACCAAAATGGGTTTAAATTCAAGAATAAAAACCACAGTAACGAAAAAAAAGTGGGTGGGAACAGGGAAGGTTGCTGGAAGACTTGAATTCCAGGCACACGTAGACGAATAAAGAAGCTGACGGAACTCGGGAATTTAACATAACGGTAATATATTCATTATTCAATCAAGTCTGAACTCTGCGCGGGCAGTTATTGATACTCATAAAAAATAAACTTGGCCGTTACTGTTCACAACTGTAAAATTGAAAAAGAACATCATATCAATCTGATCGGGTGACAACTAGGCCTTATGAGCAGAGTAGTGGGGGGTGAGTGGGGCGAGTGTAGAGTGAAGCTAACTAGTTGAGAGAAGGCAGGGATGGATGGGGAGTGGAAGAAATCAACAAGTAAGCTGTCATCTAATCACTAGGGAAGGAATGAACGGAAAAAATCAGCACGGTCAGAGTTACGGCGGGGGACATGCTGTACAACCTGAACAAGGAGGCAGGGAGCATCAACCCGGCTAGAGACGAGACCATGGAGGAAGGCCATGCCTATTATGACGAGTTCGGCTGATGTGGCGTATGCCATCTTGTTCTTCGCACCGAACTCCTTTCAAAACGCTCAAAATTATATCCCCTCCCCTCTGGAAAATTAAAGTGATTCGGTGGTGCATGTTTTTTGTTCCATATCACTTGTGGCTGACCGTGTGCAATACATTAGGTGAGAACGTACCTTAAAAACTTAAGCTCATTTTTCGCAGTTTAAGCTGCCCTGTTGATAAAATTTCGTTCTTGGGTTTGAGCAGGTGAGAATAATTTACGGCTCGGACGATGATTTGTTCAACGCTATAGCTGTCGTTGGAATGGGAACTGACTGCGTCGGCTACAATCCCGTTGAGGAGCTGGACGAAATGAAAGAAGTAATCAGAATCGCTTCAGCAGTCGGCAGCCGAGCTCTTCAAGATCTCAATTTGTACAAAATTCAGGTCAGCCGATCAGCATTTTATTTCCTTCGTGAGAAATCATTAGGGGGACACAGGACGCATGGGAACCATAAGTTTCTAGAGAGGAGATAGGACACTCGTGTATTGTCGCAGGGTATTGACCAGGGGTTTGATTTTGTTACGCTTCTAGTGACCTCACGAGGGGCAAACGTCTTCGCGTTGGGGGCGTCATTAAATCAGGTCAGCCCTCACGCCTCTCCTCAATGGCAGTTCTTCTTCTGTATCTTCACCCGGCTATAGCCCTGCAGTGTTCCACCAATCCCATACGTCCTAACTCAAGTCTTCAATCTTCATTCTTGTACGATACCAATTCCAGGTCATTAAGCTTCTTCCTCTTCTGCTTCGAGCAAAATGGGCAATGAAATGCGCCTTCAGCTTTGAAGAGCGTTACTGAAGTGAGCTGACCAACTCTGCCCTTCGCAGCTGTCAGTCAGTCAACCTTTTTCACGAGAAGATTAGGTAAACATCGTCCACTGTCGCTCTGTAGTTTGGGCTTGCAGCTTTACGAATTCAATAAATGCCCCACGTCCCATGAGAAAATGGTTGAGGTACAAATCCACCTCGCCTGAGCCAACAACCAAGTGACCTTATCTTCATCATTCTGTTTTATAAGTTGCGATTTTCTGACGTAGTTTTGATATGAGTCATTACGCACCAATATCCTCGGAAAGAGTTCTAAATGCCCCTAACACGAAGGTCCATCAGGGTCTCTTGTGATCAGTCGAAAACACGACCAGAGCGAAGCTCTGCTACTCTGTTAACGCTGAGAAGCTGCATTGCTTGTCGTTGGATTTGAGTACCGTGCGTTTACTGTGAGCAGTCCTTTTGAAATGTCAATCTTAGCGGTTCGTGAGCCAACCTCACACAGTGATAGTTTCTCTGAAGATAGTCAGAAAATTTTGAGAGATGGGCCGAGTGGCTGAGTGCGTTGGGGCGTGGGGCTGTCCACAGCTGGCTCGATCCGCAACCAGGCATTCCCCTCATCCAGCCCAGGGGGTGAGGCAATGGTACTAACGATATACAGCTGGGGACGCAAGTGCCGGCTAAACAACCATCCTGTTGGGAAATGGGCCCAAAATGTGGCCACAGCAACTGCCATTGTTCCCTCATTCAGCTATCTCCCTGAAGTCTCTTGCTCTCAACCCAAACACCTCTGCTTCTATACTTGAACCTCTACAGACTAACTATTTGATATGCCCACTAGATGTTTTTGTTGGATTTCAAGAGATCCAACCTCGTGTGCCTCACAGGTGGACAGTTTAGGCCACGCTGAGTCTGCCGCAGAAGGAGCGGCTATGGGATTGTGGCTATACCAAGAGCATAAAGCCGAAGATAAATTGGTGGTTATGCCCAAAATTAATCTATTCGATTCAGACGACATCATCGGATGGCAAATCGGTAAATATTTTCGTTTATTGCTGTTGTCCGTCGAAAATAACGTTACGAAGTTCAACGCCCAAAAGGAAATACCTCGAAATTGTCGTACAAATCGGACTGCGTTTTGAACAGGTCAACAGAAAGCTTCCGCTCAAAATTTGGCCCGTCAATTAGCTGAGACACCGGCGAATCTTCTGACGCCCTCAGCGTTCGCTCAAAGCGCCGTTGAAGTGTTGACCAAAGCCGGAGTCAACGTGGAAGTTAAAGTTCGCAACTGGGCCAAACTTCGAGGTTTCAACGCTTTTCTGTCGGTTTCCGCCGGCTCTTGCCAACCGCCGATTTTCTTGGAGGCGTATTACGAAGGCTGCGACCCGGACGTGTCTCCCGTTGTTCTCGTCGGGAAAGGAG
Organism: Pachypeltis micranthus; assembly: GCA_020466155.1. NCBI lineage: Eukaryota > Metazoa > Arthropoda > Insecta > Hemiptera > Miridae > Pachypeltis > Pachypeltis micranthus. The sequence continues at coordinate 52,763,743 of CM035769.1, forward strand.
TTACGTTCGATGCTGGAGGTAATTTTCTTGAGTTAACGTTGGGTTGTGTTGAAAGAAGATAGAGCTCGTGTACATGTCGCCGAATTTACGAAGGCGGCAGGGAAGTTGTGAGTTGCCCCCTATAAATTTCTTAACGATTTCAAGTCAAAAGAGATTAAAACAACGCTGCAAATTATTACACAACGAGAGCGTGACGGAGTCTGACAGCTCCGAGAACCATCCCATTCGATTCAGCATCGAAAAAGACCAGTAAACCACACGAAACATGACCTGACTACAACGGAACGACGAAAACTAAACATTCCAGGCACCTGTAGGCAATTGGCACGTGTCGAGCGGGTGGGTGACACGGGAGCGAGGTAGTACAAACGATGAAACGATTACTTTCGCTGCAGCCATTTCCCCACGAGTTCTTTCAATTAGTAGACTTTGGCTCCTTATAATTACTGTAATTTCACTATAAGCAGTTGTACACGTCTGATACTCAGTCCATTCGACCCAGGATCTAATAATACCTTCAAAATGATACCAAACACGGAGTATTTGCGATAAAACAGCCAGTTTCGTTAATTTTTTTAAAGATTTTTGTCCATAACAACCACAGGCTCGTCCGGTCGGATTGCCGAGCAGGCAGGTACAACTAGATACCAAATGGGATTTTCGCGCGAAAGGACGACTTTTTTAGGCCACGTTAAAGGCACGGACATTAGGAATCCCAATGTCTTGAAACTTATAGCATCAAATGTTGCTCACCGAAAACATAGTGTTATTATCATTTTGAAGAATGAACCAAAATCAAGAGAAAATCGAACTTTTGTTAAAGCTACTGGTTTCGACGATTGGCAGACTGAATTAATTGGAATGTTGAGCTCGGAACTTTCATACTTGTTTCGGGCCTTCCCTGAACCCTGTGACGTACTTGGGGAATTGTCTCACAATTCCCGCGTACAGAACACTCGTGAAAGTCGTGTCTGGGGCCAAAAGAAAACAACAAGTCAAATACGCTCAATAATACTCACTCGATCATATAAATAAAATAATAACTCTCAACAAAGTAATGGGAAATGAAATTATAAAGCAATTAAGACCCACTTGAATTTAATCGGCAAAACTCGAAATGAATGAAATGAAACGAACTCCTTTTAGAATGAAATAAATAACCTATGCTCGGATTGTATTAAAAGACAATAAAGGGACAATGGGGAAAATGAAACACAGAGCTCTGATCGCTTACCTTACTTCACACAATCAAAAGGGGAAGTTAAACACTGACTTATAACAGGAATTAATTCGCTGACGATCTCGTTCTGATCTCGAAATGCGGCTCCGACGCTAATATAAACAGCGGCAGCCTGCACGGGTGGCGGTCAGTGTTGCCACTTCGCAGGTGGACAGCAAAGTGGACATATTTACCACAGCACTGCACTCTGCTGGGCTCTCTGTACTTGGCCAACAGAAGCACAGGGCGATCAAAGTCCCATGGTGGACTGAGGAACTAAATCCCCTCAAGCAAAGTGCAAATAGAGCTAGAAGGATGTACCAAAACACTCGTGACCCTGATGCCAGAGCAACACTCCGAACTGCCTTCATCCAAGAGAAGAAGGCCTTCCACCGCGCCATCAAACGAGCCAAACGGCAAGGCTGGCGAAACTTTGTGGAAGCGGAGAGCTCTGAGAACCCCTGGGGCAGACACTACAAGTCCTCCATAGGAAAAGCTAACGTAGAGCAGGTCTTAGCCGCGATGCAAAATGAGTCAGGCTGGGCCTGCAGCATCGAAAGCTCACTGGAAACCTCCTGAGAAGGCGTTCCCAGATGACCAAGTAGCTCGAGACACTGAAGCCCAGAGGGCAGCAAGGAGCTGATCATGGACTCCTCCGAACGAGCCCGACATCCCATTGTGGACAACAGGCGACTCTCGGCAGGGCCCTTTGCGACCTTAAAGCCCAACAAATCTCCTGGGCCAGATAAAATAGAAAGCAATATGCTAAGGAAGGCTGAGCGGACTATCTCCAGCGCCTCCTTAATTTATTTAATGACTGTCTGCAGGTCGGACAGTTCCCCACTCAGTGGAAGACTGCGCGCGTTGTCACTCTTCAAAAGGAGGCGACCGCAATCAGTCAGACCCGCGATCATGGAGACCACTCAGCCTTCTTTCCATATTAGGCAAACACTAGAAATCTTGATGTTGCAGTCCCTCGAAGGAGTCTTTGGCCGCAAACCTCACAGGCAGGCAATACGGGTGTACCAAAGGAAGGTCCACGCAGGATGCCATTGTCGAGATTCGGCGTGTTTCTGCTGGCACCGGTTAAGTACGTCGAGCAGTTCTGATTGACATCAGAGGAGCGTTTGACAACCTTGCGGCCAGCGCTCCTTAATGAGCTCAAAGGTAGGGAATCCCCGCAACCTGTACTCGCTCGTCAGAAGTTACCTGACAGACAGAACTGCTACGATCGAAAGCAGGCATGTCTCTGTCCGAGAAAGATTGAGAAGGGTGCCCACAGGGCCTCGGTCCTTGACCAGCACTCTGGAATGCCTTCTTCGAAGGTCTTCTCAGGAAACTCATGGAGACTGACTGTGAGCCGTACGCCTATGTGGATGACTTGACTGTGCTGATTCTTTGCAGAGTCAGTCCGCCAAATTGAAGAAAAACCCACCACGTGCCCGCACTGTCAACCAATGGTGCGAGCACGTCAAGATGCAGGTGGCTGAGGAAAAAACCCAGCTAACTTTCCTCTTGAAGGGGAAAGTGAATAATCCACCCAGAATACGCTTTGGCGGCCACAGGCTCCTTCTTGAAAAGCACGTCAAGTATTTAGGAGTGAATATAGGTGAGAGGTGGGTTTCAACCAACACCTCCAGTCCCTTAAAGGCACTACCATTGCAAGGTTTGCCTCACTGCGTGCCATTACTAAGGCTACTTGGGGTGTGTGTTACCACGACACCATCCTCATGTATAAGGCCATCTATTTAGGTGTGATTGGCTACCGCCCCGTTGTCTGGGGTAGCAAACCAACAGTCAATCAAAGAGAGTATTGGCCCAATCCCAGAGAGCTGCGCCCTGTGGATCACCAAGGCCTACAAGACTGTATCAACGGAAGCACTCCAGGTGATCACTGGTCAGTTACCAGTTGATTTGGCTGTTGAGTGCATGATTGACAAGTGGAGAGTGAAACGGAGCTTCCCCGCTTTGGGCTGAACTCGTGCGTATGGATCTCACCACAGAACAGAAACTTGCCGCCATCGATGAATGGGCTCTAGAGAAATGGCAAGCGAGATGGGAATCCTCGTCAAAGGGACGTGATACGTATGAGTTCTTCCCCAACATCCGTGAACGTCTTTCTAGAAAATGGGTTGAGCCAGACCACTGGACGAGTTTCAGTTCCTCACGGGACATGGTGACTTCAATGCGCGGCTCCACGTCTTTCTCTGAAAGACTCTCCATTATGCACATCTTGTGCCTCCAGTGCGGAGGAAACAAGAAACCATGTGCTGCTCCACTGTAGTTTCTACAACAGTGAGCGACGGTTGTTGGGTGGGCAAACGAACTTAGCAGCATTAACTGCTACAAAGGAAGCCTACAACCATTTTGCAAAGTTCGCAAAGAAGGTGATGGCTAAGAAACGTGGTTATAGTTGATCTGTCCTTTTGAAACTTGCCACCCAAGTAAACAGTAAGATCAGGTAGGGAACCAGATTAAGAACTACTCCAGATGGTACGGGATTCCTCAGGTGGTCACCTCCGCGCGGTAACACACGGGCAACAGCTCTCTACGGTGAGACTGGCTAACGACCACATACCTGCCGTACCTCCACAGGTCTGAGTTCGGTGGATGCTGCAGGGGCCGGCCTCTTGCATATTAGCGAAACCGCAACTTCTATGACTGATATAACCCTCGTCGAGGGTTTAGGTACAGTCATGAAATAAAGAAACAGATCTGTTGCCACTTCGCGCAGTCCGCCGCGAAAACCATTACAACCCTAAGCTGACAACGGGTTTCCCTTTCTGGACTTCCAAAAATATCTATCTCCAGCTTTCAGCACTTCCCAAACCCAGCGCAAAATATTATTTGTCTCTCAGTGCTCGCTATCTCCCCACTCTCGTTCCAGTTCAATCATTTAGAGACCCCCGCATGTCGCTATTCTATCATACGACACGTTCATGCAGTCCTCTCTCACGTTCATCCTCATTTATTTCTTTTACTCCACCTCAAGTTCCCCCCTCTCGTGATCCCAACAAACGCCTTAACAAAAGCCCAGAAAAGATTATTTCTCTTAGCTTTTATCTCTTTTGATAACAGCTTCGCAATTCCGTCGCGAATGATGTAAATCGGTTATTTAGTTTAAAACGTTCTTAATGTTTATACTACTCATACGGTTTAAAACGTTTCGTAGTGACTGAAACACCAAAGTTTTGTTTTATTTCGGTTAAATGTTTTTGTGGACAGTTCAGAATAACATGACTGCTGCGTAAAATGTTCGCGTGTGGTAAATGAAGGGAGCATTCGATAAGTGAACACCAGCGCTTGACTGTGGTGGGCCACTACTTTTAATAAATGCAGTTTAATTCAGATGTGTCCGGACAGTCTTCTAGATCTGCTGCCCCTTCATACAGACGAAGACGCAAGACTCGGTTAACATTTAAGTAAAGCGGTTCAAGATCACAGAAATTGAAGGCGCTCAGTGGAACCAAATCGCGCAACTAAAATACACCTCCTACTTTTTCACACAGTATTCGATACATATAGTGTGACCAAAACACCGATATCTTTTCTTTCAAAACCGGTCGAACGATTTTTATTAATCGTTGTGTGAAGACAGTTTGAATTTGGATTAACATCTTCTTGCGGGGAAATGACGAGAGCACCACAGTTAAGCTATTTTAGTGGAACTGACGATGGCTCAATTGCTGAAACCAGTACCGTTAACATAAGTTCGATTTTCTCTTGATTTTTTTAATCTCTTTGACTTGAAATCGGTAAGAAATATGTAGGTGGAGTTGGGAATTAAATAAGGTGAGTAGCAACACAGAACTTCCCTGCCGCCATCGTAAACTCGACGACATGTACGAGAGCTCTATCTTCTTTCAACACAATCCAACGTATACATTTTCATTGAAAAAAATGTTGGTATTAGGCAGTTGAGACTACTTTGTAAGTTTAATCGAAATCTTTACAGCTGTTTTTGAGAATAGTAGGAGAAAATATACTTTAGTGTTCAGCCAATCACATTTGTCGACCTAATTTGGTTTCTACCTCCGTTCATCGGATAGTCACAATAATTGTTGTCTGAACACATATGGCTATAGGTTTCTAAAAACCTTCAATCAGGTTGACCAAGTTTCGTTAAGAAAACGCACTGTGGAAATGGCGAAAATTAAGAAAAACACTATTTTGGGGACGGTTGTTGTTTCTGTTCAAAGGTCTGTCATAGGAACATCAGTTCAGAACAGTAGGCAGACATTGACTAGCCGAAGGCACTGTCTGGTTTTGGATAAAGTCGTAAGAAATGTTAATCTAGAAAGTAGAACAAACCACTTTTTGCTTGATCGGCCTATTATAACTCTGAATGTCCCGTATTTGTAATAAGCCCCGTGGCATAAAGCCATATTGTGTTAGTCCTAAAGTCTCACAGGTTCATGCAGTCTCACAGGGCATTCCAGGTATCTTCAGCAATAGTCTTTTTTAGTGTCAAGAGACTGGTAGGGTCCTGGCTGGGGTGGTCCTCATAGACCACGTTAATACCCCTTACCGCCCTACTGTATAGGAGCCCTACTGTTGTGTTTTGAATAAGCACGCATTAATTATAATCGAACTTTATTTTAAAAAGGACGGTGTTGATATATCACATCTTTTGAATTGAACGAACAATACTTGAATGGCCCCTAACTCAGTGTTGTTGTTGTTGTCTCATCCAGTTTTACGTACATGGATATAACACCTACCCTCCTCATCTTCACCACATTGTACCCTGGGGCGCTTGGCTCTTGTATCTCCACCAATAAGCGCAGGAGTGGTTCAATCTAATGGAAGGGAAGTCAAGGAAGCCAATCCCTTTTCTCCGATCGTGAGTAGAAGTGGCACTCTGCTGCTTCCCCCTGTTGAGATGCTTCCGTCTCCCATGGTATGTCAAAGTGCTCCATACCTCACCAGGAAGCCTCTCAACTGAAGAGCATCGAAAGGGGTTGGATATGGGTTCCACCCCCAACTCCTTCGCCAGTCCATTCTATCTATTCATTGAGTCAATGACTGACTGGGTGTCATTGGATGGCTCTACCTTTGAGGCGTCCTCAACATAGTTTACATTTTTTAAATTGGTCTTCATAATTTTGGTTTCACGAGTATGGGGGAGGGGGGGTGGGCGAACAGGGACATGACGGCGACATGAAAGTCAGGATCGGTACGTCTCCCTTCACCGAGATATTGAGGTAGAACAAAATCACCGAGTAGTAGAAGGTAATTATAAAGTTTAATCAAAAGCATTCTGGCCGTTTTATTGAAAAATTCTGTAATCGCCGTTTTTGTGCGCTCTGGAACATTTTCTACACGATCACAATACTTCCCTGAGAGAAGAAGAGGAGAGTGAGAAGTCGCAAGCTCCATTTCATTTTACAGGCGGAAAGTCCTGGAAATGTCGGGGAATGAGTCTGAATCATCAGGAATATCTCGCACACTTCATGAAAAGTGAAACGCTTTCCCATTCCCTTCCGGATTTTGAATTACTCGTGCTCATTCCGTGTCCTGGGCAGCATCCAAATTCACTCTAAGCGAAGTTAAATTCGTTTCGAAGTATAATTGTGAAATCAGGAAGGTTCTCTAGCGTACATTTACTCACCTCTCAACCTTGTGATTCAATGAACATATTGTGTTTCCTTCTCGTGCCATAACCTACGATTTATGTCGTAGGAATTTGTCTGAACCGGTGCAAAGGGATGAAGAACAAAAAAGGAGATATGGCCGGAGCTGCGACAATCGTGGCAGCTCTCCGGGCAGCTTCCAACCTCAGGCTCCCCATCAACGTCCGAGGGCTCATCCCTCTGTGCGAAAACATGCCCGGAGCCTCTGCTTACAAACCTGGAGACATCATCAGAGCTCAAAACGGTAAGCGATCTTACGACGCTTCATCCTAGATGGGCGGAAAAGAAATTATCACTCGATGTTCAAACACACTATGTTCAAAACTTTCTCTGCAAGCTTTGAAAAAGAAAATGTGAAGTCAGAAATGAGGAATGTGCCATTCAGTTTGGCAAAATCAAATTAAAATGTCGTAGACGCCCGGGTCAACCGGGACTTAGGCATGTTTGGCGACTGGCCCGTTGTCTGTGGTAGCAAACTCACAGTCAATCAAAGGAAAGTAATGGCCCAATCCCAGAAAGCTGCGCTCCTGTGCACTCACTGGTTAGTTACAGCTTATCGGACTACTACTCGTCATTTTCCCACAGATAAACTTTCCTTGGCTTTACGAAGTAAAAAATGTGCCTAACATTTTGTTAGATACTGAATGGGATTTTTGTGCGGAAGAACAGATTTTTTAGACCACCTTAAGGTCAAAATATGGCTCGGACGGTGGACGGACATTGCAAATTTGAAATTCCGTTGCCCGGACACGTAAAGTGGTACATTTTGACGGGAGGGGGGGATGCTGTATTCAGTGTGAATAATTATCCAAAATGATCGCGGAAGGTGGCTGGAATTGAGGAAACTTGTGTGATGCGTCGCACTTGATATTTGGATGTTTTCGTGCATTACGTCGACTATAAAAAATGTTTCTGACAAACAACGTTAGTATGACGAGAATTAGGCTTGAAAGTCGGATGACCAAATCAATGGAACAGTGCGTTGTGAGAAATGTCTTTGATATTTTTCTACAGGATAATCAGGTAACCAGAGGAATTCGCAGGATTAATTTTCATTTTCAGGGAAAACAATTTTGGTGCAAGACACGTCTCGAGAGGGCTGCCTCGTTATCGCCGACGCTCTGAGCTACAGCGGAGTCTTCAACCCTAAATTTATGGTGGACATTGGCACGATGACTGACGAAATAGCGGATTTGATGGGAGCGGCGGCTTCAGGGGTTTTCACTCATTCGGATTCTTTGTACGATCTCATTCGGATCGCCTCTATCCACACGGGCGACAGAGTAAGTACAGCTATATTTCGATACTGCGGTTTCATTGGAGTTGTGACGGGGGCAGACGAGTTTTATCGATGAAGCAAAGTGAACACGAGAAGAATTGTCTTACGTCGGCCTTGCGCTGAGTTGTGATTATGGACGTCACTACCACGTATTATTGTCGCTGGTCACGTCTTGAAAATATTCAACTATTTCGACTCCCTTTTCCAACTAACGAGAAGTAAGGAACTATGCAAAAATTAACTCAATTCCCCAACTCACCAAGAAGAGTAAGAGCGGCATTTAAACGTGTTCAAGGAAGCCTTTCAAATCGTCTATAACAGACACGCAATTTTTCGCAAACTGGGTATGACGTATCATGACTTTACCTGACTGTCTATATAAATTTTATAGAGAATTTCCGAGGTACAGTGACAAATAATACTCGTTTATTGCCCCGATTCGCTCGAGACTTCGATGCCGTGAGTTGTAACCGAGCAGGTTCTTTCATCGCCGTGTTGCCCGCGCTCGCGGTCGCTCCCAGTCAGTTGCCTGTCTGTGGTGGTAAAACTTCTCCGAATGTAATTGAGAATAAAACTACTAACTTCCCGACTCTCTTAGTGCGATATCGCTTACTATATTAATCCTCCCCGTAACAATAAAAACAATATCTATCCAACCTCCAAAAATAGCAACCGACGCGTATAGCAGAGCAATACCACCTTTCAATGTTGAACGCCCACATAACCTGGAGACTTTCGACATTGTCAATTTGGACTACCAGCAACTTACAATCATGTGACAGAGAGTTGGTTGGATCCATCTAGTGAGATATCGTCCAACTTCCACAATACCCCTCATGTGTACTAATTCGACTCTTACAGAAGGGCGGAGGGGGGGGGGAGTGAGAGAGCCGGCTCAACCTAGTGGGATATCGTCCGTTCTCTAATAATATCAAACCTGGCGTGTAGCTATTTCACCTTTACATGCTGAGCATTCAGACACTGACCATTATTTAGACTGTTGCTTGCATTCAGCAGTGTCCATTTGGACTAACAGCAACCTACAATCATGTGACAGAGTTCTCCTTGTGGGATATCATCCGACATTCAAATATAGCAACTCTCGTGCATAGTGATTCCACCTTAATTTTTAAACCACTGAATGCTATGTTGATGTGGTGTATGGGCAATGAAGAGAATCAATTAAAGGGAGAAAAGAGACACAGGTGACGGTAGGAGTAACATTTTTCAAGAAGGTTTGAGTAAACACGACTCAAGTTACTCTCAACTACCCGATAACTACATATAGTTCTTTCGAACACGTAGTGTAAAATCTAAGCTGCTCTTGAAAGATAGTTTTTACTTAATTCCTTCAACTCCGTTTGCACCACTCTCATAATATTTGGTCAATCGTCTTCCTGACGCTTGAATAACCACCAAAAACTAAACTCCTTCAGTTAGCTTGAGAGCCGTGAACTCTGCCATTACAACATGCCTCTCAAATCCTCAACGTATTGTTTCATACGAACACAGTGGAGATTTGCCATATTGACAATTTAGAAGATTCGTTACGTTCTTTTCTCTCAATACTGCTTGTTGGACACACAAATGGGGGAGCTTGAAACTGTGATATAAATGGTCGTGAAGAGCGTGAGAGAGAGAGAGAGAGAGGGGGAGAGAGAGTGAGAGGGAGTGGGAGAGGGAGAGAGAGAGGGAAAGGGAGAGGGAGAGAGAGAGAGAGAGAGAGAGAGAGAGAGAGAGAGAGTGAGAGGGAGAGGGAGAGAGAGGTTGAGAGAGAGAGAGAGAGAGAGAGAGAGAGAGAGAGAGAGAGAGAGAGAGAGAGAGAGAGAGAGAGAGAGAGACGAATGAGATGGAGGAGCTGGGAAACGACTGTCGTTCCCGAGTGCTGGTGGATGACTGAGGGAGAAGCTGTGTGTTGTGGACAGGAACCTAAAATTGAGGGGTGGAAAAAGATACTAAAGTTAACGTACCTGTAGGGTGAGTCCGTCTCCTCTGGCTGGTGAGACAGTGTGGGCGAGCGCTTTCGATGTAAAGACATCATCGTCTGGCCATTAAGTCTAGAGCCAGTCAGTTGGTATATACGAAGAGAAAGGTAAACGGGATGGTGGAGCGTCGGTGAAGGGGGGGGGAGGAAGGAGATCATGCACCTCTGGGGGAAGGCATACAAATCGCATTACGTACAGACAACACACTTAGAACCAAACTAACTGCAAATACTGAATAGATAGACCCACTCGACCAAAGTGGGGTATATAAAATAACTTGTACTGGTAAACGCGCTTACATAGGACAGACAGGACGAAAAATACGGACCAGATATTCTGAACGCATCAAATCTCTTAGTAAGACGACTCAAACTTTGTCTACAACCTCAAGACAACTGGACATGAACCTAACAAAATACATGACTGCACCATCCTACTACATAAACAGTACAGAGGACGAAAACTGAACTTATTAGAAAACATGGAAATCTTTAAGCAAAAAAACTTCAATGGACAGATCAATATCGACACCATATTCACACCACTCAAAACGCTACATAAACGAAAACCACCAAGTAGCGGATTTACAGACCACCCTATACACAAAAGACTTAGAATGGACCACCTACAGACTATTTAAGAAGTTCCTTTCCATTCACTTCTAGTGGGTTTCCCCAGTGGTGAATGACCTCCTCCTCCCTTCCCTGACGCTCCACCCTCCCGTTTACCTTTCTCTTCGTCTATAAAGACCACGAGCAAGTGACTGACTCTAGTGCTGACTTAACGGCCAGATGATGTCTTTACGTATCTCACCAGCCAGAGGAGACAGACTAACCCAACAGGTACGTTAACTTTAGTAATTCTCCTACTGGTGGATCTAAACCAATTGCTTTAGATAGTTGGGAAAGTCCAAGAAAGAGGAAATTCTGATGTCACTTGGAAATAACTGAGGAGTGGGACTTCCACTGGTACATAAAAGGGTTGAGATAGAAAGGTGTTTGGGGAAACAATGACTTTACATAGGGCCAACCGGCCTGACTAGTACCGTTAAGTGGGAGAGTGGATAGTCTGGAGGTCCACGATCCAGCCGAACAGTGCTACTTGTGTACTCAATAATGCACTCTGATGACATATGATGCCTTTCTTCGATTGCCCGGGGCTATGACAAATAAAAACCCTTGCTGCATGTTGAGTGTGTAGTGATGAGTTGGACTCCACATTATGACGCAATTACGTAGTTCATTTTACAGAAATAATCGAATGCGTTGACTGGCAGGTTTGGCGGTTGCCCCTTTGGGAGTACTACACGGAAGCTGTCGTGAGCACGGAGAAGTCTGACGTGATGAACGTCGGCACGACGATGACAGGAAGCGCATGCAACGCTGCCGCTTTCTTGCAAGAGTTCGTTCCTTTCAACACGGACTGGATGCACATTGACATCAACGGCGTCAAGCTCGCGACGAGGGAGAGCCCAGCCTACTTACGTCCTGGGATGTCAGGGCGGCCGACAAGAACGATAATCGAGTTTCTGTCTCAGCTGGTGTGTCGCCAATGAACTAGCCGCTGGAGGCGGGTTATTTCTCGCTGTCTTCGACCCTGCTTCCACAAAACCTTCGTACTTCTGCAGGAAGCATCAGCTAAAGGAGCGCCTTGCCAGTATTTTCAATACACCTGATAGAACTTGTTTGTACATGTCATTAGTTTGATTGTAGACTTGATTGATCTTTTAGGTTGAGAAACTGAAGCCTTACGAAGACTTTTTTCGGCAATGGTCGCTTTGTCTGTCCTTGCTGTTTTGTTCGATTTATTCCGTAGTTTGTTGTAGAATGTATTCATTCAGCCTTCACCTTTCAAGCTTCAGCATAAGTGAACGACATGAATACCAATATAATGCCACAAAAAACTCAATATTCGTAGCCTCCGGAAATTCAAAATAACGATTTTCAACAGAACTCGCATGCTATGACGTCTTCAAGGTGTAGCAAACAGAAGAAGTTAAAGGTGGTCTTACAAAAATATAAATTCATTTAGATATTTAAGCAGGTTTTGGGATTTTCCGCATACTGAGCAGTTAAATGCTCCACGACTCGATTTTGCTGTTTAGAAAAAGGCGAATTTTTATCGACCTTCGTTGTTGCTTGATGTACACTTATGATTGGTTTGTAGGAAGAAGCCAGTTCGTGATACCAGATCAAACAAACGTGTGAATGTTGAAAAGCATTCGAGACCACATTTAGTTTAACATTGATTGCTGAATCGTTTACTGTTAGAGGCGTTCTTCGAAAATAAAAAGTAACTAAAAATTATATCTGCACCTGCTGTCAACTTCCGACTGATAACACAATATTGTGGTGTGTTTTTTAATGAGAAGTTGCGCCCCACCTTCCAGGGCAACTTACTCCGTCACAACCTGAACGGCGCCCTCCAAACTGCTTTTTTTCGAAATATGGCAAAAAAGCGTTTGCGGCCTTTTGTGGAGGTTGTTGACAACTCTTATAGATTGCGATTATGTCCGAGTTGAGAATAAATGAATACAGCGATCTTTCGTGATAACTTGAAGAGCGAAGTCGAGCGAAAAAAAGGTTTCCAGCAGCTGCTTGATGAATGAATGGCCGAGAATTGGGACCAAAGCAGCTTCTGAACTTGGCCGGAAATTTGCCGTTTCCTAATATGTGGTCAGCTAAAGTATAACTTGAAGGGTGCACATTTTACCGCCAAGCTTCAAACCGTAACCGGAAATGAGTTAGTCCAAAGTGCTTATACCTTTCTAATATCGCGTTTATGTATATTGGCTGACAGTGTTTCCTACTGCACCCAAAGGAAAGTTTTGCAACCGGGTAAAAAAATGTTGAGTTTTCTCCAGATATTTACGATCTGATGTTTACTGCAATCCTAATTTGACCTGTGAAGTGCTCTGAACCGTCATCCAATGATGCATGCCAGTCAAGCTGCAGATGGCTGGTGAAAAAAACCGTCTCATCCTCATAAAGGGAAAATTAAATAGCCAATAGTCAATACGTTATGGGGTTATGGGTCATAACAAGACAGCATCCACTGAGGCACGCCAAGTGATCACTGACCATAGAGTGCATGGTGGACAAGTGAAGAGTGAAATGGGAGCTTCCCCTAACTTCATCATGACCATAACACCGATCCATAACTTGCCGTGGAAAATAAATGGGCATTAGATACTGGCAAGCGAGTTGGCAACCCTCGTCAAAGAGACTTGTCACGTTTGAGTTTTTTTCTCAACATCCACGAACGTCTTAGAAGAAACTGGGTTGAGCAAGACCACTGACCAGTTCCTCGCAGGACATGGCGACTTCTTTTCTCTGCAAGACTCACCAGTCTGCGCGTCTTCCGCCTCCACTATGGAGGAAACAGTGGCGATGGTTGTTGGAAGAGCAGCCAAACCTTTCAGCAGCGTTGACTGCTATTCAGCAGGCTTAGCATATAACTGTTTTGCTCAATCGGGTAGTGGTAATACGCTGTCAACAGTTCTCTACTGGGAGGCTGGCTGAACGACACCCTGCCGTTCCTCCACAGGTCTGAGCTATGTGGATGCTGAGTGAATGGCCGTTCTCTCGCATCCTAGCGGAACCACAACCTCTATGACGTTAATAAATTACTGATACGACTATCTTATGAGTGTTGAAGAAAAGGTATTTTGCAGAGCCAATTCGGTTGTTCTGCTTGAGATTTTTCGAAGGCACGACAATAAGATAAAGAGCGATAAAATAAAAAACGAGGAGGGAGTTACAATTTTATTGGTTTGATTCAGTTGAGGTCATCTCCTTTGTTATCCATTTAGTCGGCCATTAAGCCTGGGAGGTTCGGTACTGTTTATTATTAGACACATTAGTCTGATTTAAGACCAGCCGAACAATCGTCAAGACCCTGTGCAATTCTCTGTAATTGTAAACCATGTTCATGGTTGGAGATACAAAGTGTTCCAAATTATCCATGTTTATTTGGGAGCTGATTTGAAATCGGATGTGCAGATGAAAGAAATGACGAATAAATCCCTTAAATTCGTCCATATTCATAAACCAAAACATTGTTTGAATAGAAAAACTAACTATAATTTACAAGGCGATAGTAAAAGTTAAGGCCTGTTGTTATTGTCCGAAAATTCCACCTTGAGGCTTTACTGGGGGACCTCAAGTTATTTCCCACAGCTGGCCTTTTCAAAGAAATACCCGTTTTCAATGTTGAACAACTTGATATGAAAACAGTTTAGAATCATTAAAACAAACCGTCTCATAATACACTCGTACTTAGATCAAGGTTTGCATGATTGACCAAATTGGTTCAAAAGGGATCGAAAATTGTTTGGTTAGTGATCACAGAAAATAAAAGCGTTGGCTAGAACAATAATTAGTATAATACGTTCAATTTAATAAGTTAATGAGAACGATTAAGCAGCTAATTTAATAATGTTTGAAATCAAATAGGGTTACTGCACTAAATGTCATAACGGATGAGTTATGCTGTGCACGTGACCGTGTTCGAGTACAATAGCTATTACTCTCAACGTCTTAGTACATTGAGAGTGATCATTTCCGCCAGATAGAGGGGAAGGAGTTATCACGAAGGGAATTTCGTTTGTTTACGAACCTAAATACGTGTTTATATGTTGATGTTATTAATTTATTAATGCTCGTTTGTAATCGTTACTCAACTTTCTAGATGTTTTTTATACTGTAGGAATCTGGAAACGACGCCCTAGACCGTAATAACTTATTTGCCATTTCTAAAAGTTTTTACCCTCGGGAAAAATGATTATTATTCTTTTCACAAAATTGTTGTTTACTGCCTCTTTGTGCCTCAGGGCATGATTACGAGCAGCGCAAGAAATTCCGGAACCCTAAGCGCTACCGCTTTCTATCGCCGTGAAGTGAAGTTCAAATGAACCGAGTGAAAAATAAAATGTGTTAGCGGAAAAAACCACAAACACGAGTGAATTGAGGTCGAACTAAGAAAAGTTATAAAAGTCACCTGATATTTTTACGTAAGCCGATCGATGGTAACAATCTCATCAAAATCCGTGCGACTCACAGGCTGACCTTTTGAGTTTTACATTCGATAATAAATTAAACCTTCACGAAGCTACTAAAAGGCGAAATCAACAAGTCAAACACCAAAATACAATTTTATATACGAGATTTTATTTTTTTTCTAGTAACATAGAAACTCCTCCTTACGAAATCACAACTTTACAAAAAAAAAAAGAAAAAGTTATTGACTAGGAATTGAACAATGAATGATCAAACGTCAATCGCCGCATTTTGCAATAAGTCGGAGCAATTTTGCGAATACCCCTAAAAAACGATAGTTTCATCTTAATCGGCGATGCGGGAGACACTAAATATCTAAAAACGGTAAAGATTTGTATAACTGGGTAGTTATCAGCTCAGTATGTCGTACAACATTATTTATATGTGTATGTTAAATAAATATCGAGCTCACGCTGAGTATTAAGTATTTACAAGTAATGAGCTAATTTTGATTAAAATTAAATCTTTCGTTATTATTCATTACGACCGATGTTATTGAAATAATTACTATTATGCAGAATTGATTTTCTAAAAATTTATTGTTCCGCCTAATTTATTTATCAGACGGTTTGTTACGTAAAGCTTATGATATTTTTGATCACAATAAGGTTTTCATCTTGTAAATCTAATACAAAACAATATTTATAACACAAAGCTCTAAGACACTAATTATTTACAATGTGTTCGAATTTGGAGCGGACAGTCGAGTTTTATTATTAATGATATGTACAGTTCAATAAATATTAACGACCTGCTGTACAAAAAGTATGTACAGTATTATTTACAATTCAATTATGCGCTAAAGTTGGCGGGGAGGGCGGGAGGTTAGTTGCGTTAACTATTTATAAAGAAGGGAGTCGGGTATTAAATGGTTGAACAGCGCGTAGAGGGTTCGCGGGTACCAATGGACGCCTTCGCTGGGGGTTGTTAATTCGACGAGCGAATTATTCGGCGAGTGGTAAAAATAGCGACCGACGCTCTGTAACGTTTTCGTCATCGATTCGTACCATCGGACGGGGGCGAATGCCAAATGCGCTAAAAATTGGTTTTCGAGAACGGCGTAGCACGAAGCGACGACATCGTCGACGATCACGGTTCCAGCGGAGGTGAGCGGCGCAATTATTCCGGTGCTTAGGACTAGTTCGGAACTCAGTAAAGTTCTTCGGACGACTGTCGTTCCTGCGGAAAGAAGAAACAATTTTAAATGCAGTAATACTTGATATTTCACGCAATTATGTTATTGGAACTGAATACAGGCAGAGCAAGTACAATTAATAATTCATGTAAAACGCTTCATGGATCAGGAGATATACTGTTATTTCATATCGTTTTTTAGGCGAAGTAGAAAAGAAAGTAAACAAGTGAGTTACCTTCAATTCTTTACGTTTTAAAGGCTTTTGAGTCTTAAATACGTCTTTTGAGAAAACAGTTGGTGTGTATCTGTGAACGCGATTGAGGGGGACTAGCTGAACCGAATCGACTCAAATTTGACCATATATGTTTGTTCTCAAAACCAGCTCTAGCAATTTTAAGAGTCAATTGGTTCAAACGCATGTACGGTCATGTCAAAACTTTCGTCAGTGACAAAATGTGACGGCACCAACACGATAAATTACACAAAAGCCTGAATATCACAAACTATATCCCATCCAACTGGTTTTCACAAATCGTCGGTTTTCCCGGTGCACGTCGGAATTACCCGTTTTTATGGAAATTTTCTGGTGGAGTGCTGGAAACGTGTATACTGCGACGAGGAGCACTAATCCTGTATGTTGGGGCGCAGAAAACGATGCCACTGTCGGTTTTCTCTGTATATATGGACTAGTACCCTTCATCCCACTATATACCTTTCCCCCCGTGCATTATCATCCCGCCAACCTGAAAAGCGTTGTAAACAGTTTCAAAGAAACACGAACAGCATTTTTGTCTCATAAATGTTAGCTAATACGGCAGTAGCATTACCAAAAGCACATCGTGTTTGTAGGGCCAATGAGTAATGTACGTGCTAGATTTCCAACGAAATTCCAGAATTCAAACTGTTGTCTGTTGCCAGAATTCTGTGTTGTTTCTTTAACTAACTTGTTTTCCTTTTAGTTACTGAACAATAAACCGGAACCTCCCAGAAGAAAGTGGTACCAACATACTTATAAATTACCTATCCGCGGCTAAAAGGCAACTCAATAAATTATGGAACCTCAAACAATAACAGTTTCTTGGTACAATTTCAAGATATACGGTAGACTTGCTCGCAAGAAAATATGGAAAACGTTTCAAGGCGATCGACGTTTCGAAAGGGCCATCAGGGGTGGGCATATGTATTCATGGAGCTGAATTAGGGACTACAAATTCTTACAACTCGGTGTCTACTATTCAGATCAGTAGTGCTGAATTGCTAGCAATACAGGTTGCTCTAGAGGAAATCACAACACAACAGACGCATTGTGATCCTCACAGATTAGGAGGTGGCGTGTCAGCAACTAACACAGTACTGTTATGTCAAAATAACCAATTATATAGCCTATGATGTGGCAAAGTACTCTTAACAGAAGGCGACAGGATCACAATCCAGTGGATCACGCTGCAAAACGGCGCGTCAGCAGATTAACAGTCGTTTTCCGGCACCTATTTCACTCCCAAAAGCACTACACGCGGTGGAACAGATTACACAATGGGAATGGCAACGCAGGTATGAAACGTATTCATTGTATGAGGGAATGTACCGCTTTAAAACGATGCCCTGAGCGTGCAAAAGCCCAAAATTTCTAAGCTGATGATTTTCTCGTCGCAATATCGACACAACTGGCTAGGGATCGATGCGGTCACGGGGAAATCAACAAATGCTTGCACATGATTGGGCTGAGCAACTCTCCGGACTTCGTTTTCTGTGAAGACCAAGAGGAAAACATGATTCGCAAATTCATGTATTGCCCACTTTTTGAAGATGGAAGGAAATTAATTTAATTTCAAGGGGATTAAAACAAACGTAACTGACTGGTTGTATGTAACACTGTATTGCAGTGAATGCCAGAGTGATCACAGGACTGTGAGGCTTGTCGCGCCATATATTTACGTAAATATAAGAGAAACATTATTGACAATAATTGATTCCTAGTTGGAAAACAAAATTGAACTCATAGTTTTTAACACATTGGATTGCGTTAAGCCTATTTGATATATTGGTATGAGACATTCGAAATTGAATCATCGGCACTTTGGACCTAAATAGCGGACAGTTTAGTTTTGTTGTACTTTCGCAGGGTGGCCAAAGAACAGCCAATAACAAACTCACTTCCTTACGGCATATTGAAACTCACACAAGTGACGCTAGAGATAATTAAAACATCATAAGATCAACAGGACAACGGACATTTAGGAAACGAGCTGAATGCCGTTGTAACATGTGAGTCATAAGCAATACTTTGTGAACATGGTGAGATATTGGAAGGAAGAACGGTCTGCATAACAGAGATAGGTGTAATGACAGGCCCCCACTTGATGCGACAATTTTTTTCAAAACTCATTTGACGCTTTGTTCAAGTCCAATACTCGTAATATTCCTTATTGCCTTACTTATTGATACGAGTTTATTAATTATTGTCTAACCTGGCTTCCAGGAGCTTTATAACTAGCAAATGCGCCTATATTGGCCTCAATATATCATTCAGATGACCTAGGGCCGCTAATCTATCGAGAAGATGGTGGGGTTGTAGTAGCCTTAGGCGGTAGGACGAACAGGGCCTTCTGGCTTCACAGTAAGTCCTCGGGGATGAGTAAAGTTGACGTAGAATGCTCCATTCATTGCGTAAAATCTGTTCTTGATGAACGTAATTTTGGTTGCGTGCAGTGCGTCGGAATCGGGAACCGTAGTACTAACTCAGATTATGCGTTTGTCAAAATAAGTCATATTAAAAGTATGTGTAATAATAATATCGTTGGTTAGAGCCGAGGATGAGAGATGTAGTCGCTTGGACCGGATTCGGGGTTTTAACAGAAGTTGGGAGACATAAAGTGAGAAAGTCAGTCCAATATGACAATTGACATTAATTCTATGCTTTTAGAATTACCACTAGCATGTAATATACTTCTAGTCCAACGAAGCACCTTTTGTAGGTGAATGTAACAATGAAAGTTTTGGTGAAATTAACTAGCACCCCTTGCTTCTGCTCGGTACTCTCTTAACCCTGTAGTTTTTTAATTTTTTATAACTCTGATTGTTGTGGCTCAAAATCCTATTGTCGCCAGGTATTTCCTGCAAGAGTCAAATTTGACATTTACCATTGGGGTGGTACCAAAATCCAAAAATCGTTCCCCTTCAAGTCTCTTGCACTGGATCAGGTAAAGGTAGGAAGTCTCCTCGTCTGTACCACACCACATACACTCAGGGGTGTCACTTACACCCATAATATACGTGTGTTTGTTCATTTCCTTTCTACCGTCAGAAGGCTACGTGTTATCTCGTTTGTTGGTCCTGAGAAAGCGTTTGGAGTGCCTTAGGGACTTAGTTACCCTCTGGAAAATTCAGAATTGGGTCGAAACAGAGAGCACAACTCCAAAAAGAAGTCGTTCGTGTTTCGCTGATCTGCGCTGCTGTGGGTCCCCTTCCTTCTTTCGTTACTGTCGCCACACCCCTCCATGTACCTTCCGTGGCCAAGTTCCTTGTCATCTCGCTCATCTTTGCTATCGATAATTTGAGAACTGTGTGGATTTTATGGGCAACTTTTCAGCCACCAACGTTCTTTTTGGTGCCTTGCGCGTTTCTACCGGCTGCTGATGGGCCGAACTAATATTATAACGGTGATTGCTGAACAAATATTTACCGTTCTTTTCGGTGACGAGAAGCTTGTCCGACGGTTGAAGGTTGGCGGCGAAAACGGCTTCGACCCCATCGGTACTGTTTCCTCTGCTCCTCATGACTAGGTGTTGAGGGGTCACGACCAGCTCTTGACCGCCGCTCAGCTTCAACTTCAGGAACTGTTTCTCGGCTTTCTCATTTCTGTCTAGGAACATTAGCACTTGGGAATAGACTAGCCGCCCACTGTCTTTGTCGTAACTCAACACACTTTCGCCCACTCGAAGATCCGAGAGCGTCTTCTTTATGCCGCCTTCAACTGTGACGACTCCGCTGCTCGGGAAGCAACCGCCTGTTCTCGCTCCTTGCGAAGATTCTGAAAAGCAAAAACGTATCATCGTTAATAACCAGTGGCGTCATTCGGTATTAGCAGATTGAGAATATAAGAATCAGTACAGAAATGATTGATTTTTTGTTTCATTTAACAACCACAACTGAGAAAACCGCACACTCTGGAAACAAGCATGTTTATGCTACAAATGGTTGACAAAGTTTTCAGCGAATTAGGAGGTACATGTGAAGGTACTGATACAAAAAAAGGAAACTTGTTGTGGTTGTTTGGCACAAACCAAAATTCAACAAAAGTTGAGTTTCCGAAGCAAAGGCTATTATACTTCCTCAAGCTCTTTATAGCGGAAATAGATCATGATAAGAATAGGGGCAACCCAATGAATTCCAATTGGCACTACCAGTTTCTGTATAAGTGTTACGTTAAGTTCTAGTTGTTTGAAGACAGGTTGGATTAGTTGGTAGAGCGATGACAATCGCTGAATGTACGCGGAGGTGATTCCTTCATCAATCAGATAAATCTTCGTGGTGAAGTGATCGGCCAGTAAATGCGATCGTTCAGGAGAAGAGAATGTTTCTCCACATTTTTCCTACCTGAGTTGCCCCTGAGGAAGAGACGGGAAGAGACTACACAATGTTGATTTTCGTTAGAAGTCGTATTTAGCGCCGACTGTCCCGGGAGGCTCCATCCGATTGTTTGACAAGCGGTCTGGTTTGTTGTGCGCTCTTTTGAGTTAACGCCGCGTTTTGTTGTCAGGCTTCCTCTTCTTCTTATCACAGGTGAGGTGTCGCCTCTCTCTTCTTTGTTAAGAGGGACACAACAACAACAAAAAAGACTGAACAAAACAAAAAAAAAACTTGAAGGGAGAAAAAGCCGGAGCCTAATGATTAATGTGCACAGCGCGTACTCTCCTCTTTTCACTCGGACAAACCCGCGCACGAGACCTTAAGAATCATTATCATAATGTGACAAACAATAGGCTTTAAGTTATATCGACCAATGAAACACGAGTTTAACCGCCGTCAGACCATTTATCACCATTAATGGTCGTATTTGTCCAATTGCCGAAGCCCCTTTTCACACTAAAAAGCAGTCGAAACCGCTCTCCTGAGGGCGTTTAAATGACAATGTACGGGAAAGATTAAAGACCCGATCAGTGCATTGGAGAGGGATATTCTCACACAGTACTATGTTTTACAGCATTTGCACTTTAGATATGCATATCCTGAGAGTTACACATACGACATGTAGAAGGCGTGAGTTGGCATGGGATACTTGGGAGAGCTCCCACGTCTGTGACGTTCTGACGTACAAGATGGGCTTGAGTACAACTTTAAAACTCAACACTGATGTGAGGCTAACGTTTACATGTTGACCACCCACACACTGTCAAACAGCCTCATTTAGAAGCGTCAATTTGAGTTATTGACAGGGGGTTGTTGGATCCACCTTGCTGGAAATCTTTAACTTCTAACATATCAACTCACGTGACTGGCAGTTCTTCGTGTAAATATTGATTGCCTAAGAATTTTTAATTGATAATAGAAAAATAACTGTCCAAGTAAACTGGTCGTTCACTGACAGAAAATGATATAACTCCCAAACTAGATTGGCACTGCTTCCCTCTCCTTGGCAATGTTCGCGTTGTTCTTTCTTTGCCTTATGAATGGTAGAATTACTATAATTGGAGAACGGTATTTGTTGCTCTCTAAGCGCAGCCCCGATCTGGTGTCACTCCCACACATACATATTTTCCTCATGCCGGTAACTTTTATGGAAATTCGCCCTAAAACCAATATGATTAAATGCCAAAATTGAGCCTAAGATCCGAAAATTACCTGATTTGACGGAGCAGTGGATGTGAGACTTGGCTTCGTAGTAAACCCAGTCGAACCCCGCTTCGACGGCGAGACGAGCCAGCATCCCGTTTTTGCTCCTGTCCCTGTCCGACGTCGTGATGTCCACGGCCCGTCCCTCGTAGTGCAGGCTGTCGTTCTCTGGGTAGCCCGGTCTCACGTTTTCTATCCAACCGTCGACGACGCGCAGCTTCACTCCGGGCCACTGGTTCATCACGGAAATAGCGAGCGCTTTCAGCTTTTCGACGCATCTCTGCGAAAAGAAAATAAAACGAGGGAAATCAGTGGCGTGTTGGGGAACTGCAGAATTCACAATTGCATCGAATTTTGTTACGACGTTGACAGACTTGGTGTTCGTTTTTTATCGTCAGTGTCACTGATACCTGCTTTTCGAATTACTATCACCTAAGTACAAACAAATGTTCAGAATTTCGAAACTCAATGCAGCAGAAGCTGGCGCACATTGAATCATAATTTCATCACGAATCTCAGTTATTCGGTCTAGCAGACTCTAGTAACCAAATGTCTCAAAAACGAGGATTTTCCGGGATTTTTATCAAAAAAGGCTGCAACGACGTTCATCGAACTTTCAAATTATCTTCAACTCAATAAAACCCTACTATTTTTATATAAATTTCTCAATGAGCTAGTCACATAACCGCCCTTAGGTCCTCGTCTTCGCTAAGTACGAAGTTTTTCTGTCATCAGTTCGAGCTATCCCGTGCTATGCTGCCTTGGTGGATCAAGTATTTCATAAAGCTTCTGTTTCATCTCACACGCACCACCCCCGGCTATGATATATATTTGGAAGCTGGAGTAAAACTGCTGTACACCTTGTATTTCCATTGCAGGCGTTTACTGACGTTGGTGATGAAGGAGGGGATACAAATGATGTATTAAGACGTGATTGGTTAATAGGTAGGGTCTAAGACTATTGGGTAGTGATTATGGGAGGAGAGGGGATCAACTTCCAGAAATTGTGGAAGAGATGGGGGGGAGTACGATTGGTTAAAAGCTGTGGTGGAGAGGTGAAGAGGTGGTGTGGAGGGATAAAAATGACGTGCTTCAATGGGATTGGTTGTAGAACGTGGCCAAAAATCTCTTACTGGTTGGTCAGGGGGAGTGGTTTTTCTTCCCCCACTCCCAATTGAGCCTATATCGTCATTTCGGCTTTCAAGGCCTATTTATCACCATCAGGAGAGATAGATTGAACCTCAATTGCTGATTGGATGAGCAGGATGTAGAGAGTGAGTTGAGCTTGAACTGTTCGCTATGCAACTTATAGACCGAAGTAAATCGAAAAATTTTCTGCAGAACACTTTGGTCAGACTCATAGGGTACTCTCAACTAGTTATTGGTAGGGTTATTGGTATTTATTGTTATCGCAAGCAACCATTGGCAGCCCACCGGAAAGATCTGTTCCTACCAAGAGAGTAACCGTTAGGTACTGCTACCAGAAGGAAAGAAGAAGGGCTGGGACTCTGGGAAGGTGGCAGGACGAGTGGAACAGCCTAGAAGGGGTGGCGGACCAGTCAGCTGATTCCAGCACTTGATCCATTGCTCAAGCGGCACCTGGGTGAGTTGGATCTTACCCAGTTCCTGACAGGCCATGGAACATTACGGGCGTACCTGCACCGAATTGGTGGGGCTGTCAGCCCAAGCTATCTGTGCTGGTGGATGATGTTCCTCATCTTCTCGTGCCAAAAGGGCGCCAGCTGGCCTGTGCTCAGTGGAGAACACAGTTGGCTGGCTCACACCAGAGACATTCTTCACATTATGTATAACTCTGATGAAAACTGAAGGTGCAATGCTCAATTTTCCTGGGTAATGCTCAGCCAGAAGAGTATGGAGCTGGTTGATCCGGTGCCATTATCTCAGTGTTTCGCAAGAAATGAAGGCATGGAGGACAGAACCTCCATGAACCTCCCAAACTGCAAGGTAGTATGGGAAGATGTACGGGAATGGCGGCACACTCCAAGATTCTGGTGAGAGTGAAGAGGACAAGAAAGAAGAGATGCCATCGCAGAGAGGCGCGAGGCGTGGCTTGGTCCAATGTGCTAAACAGTTCCGTTTGGGTTGAAGTAAATTCGAGGAAGCACTACGGGCAGACCCTCCCTCCTGCGTCCCAAAAAAAATTGCCCAGACATCCATTAACACAATTTTGAGTTAGGTGCGTGATTCGGGAAGCAATAACATTTCACGGTCCGCAGTTTTAGGTCAACAGGCGCCCTCCGAAACCATTGAGATGCTGCACGTGGAGCTCCTCGTCCCCCGATCCCCGTGTTTTCGACGCACTAAACTCAACTTACGAGAACATTAACAGATGAGTTTGTTGTGAGAAGCTTGAAATTTATTTCCGTCCTATTAGCGGATGATTGTTTCCCGCTCTCCCTCTCCCCCTACCACCGTCTCTTTTATCTCAACTTAATTTATAGACGAGAGAAGAATTGGTCTGTTGTCTTTGGCTCAGCTCTGCAGAGAAAGCGTCGACAATTTTTCTTCCAGTCAACTATAAAATGGAGATGGCAGGGGAGAAAAAAAAGTTGAAAAACCAGCGGGAGGTAAAGGATGAGCTGTTCGGCCCCACTTAACTAAACATAACAACTAATGCCGTTACACTAAGCAGCTTCCAGGGCGTAAAACGTCTTTGCTGAGAGGTATAATCACCTCATAATCGTTTTACCGAGGCTCAAGTCAGCTTTTGGCCTCCTCTGATCTCCCCGGACTGACCACGACCTTCCTGCCAATGCCCCACAAGTCGCTCGACCTTCGTTGTTACCCACGAAACTGAGTGACACGTGTCAAAAATCCGTCCAACCTCGTTTTGAACAGGTAGGCTTCAATTATCCCGGTTCCGACAGGGCCAGTGATTTATGGTCTTTTCACGGAAACTAAATCACTAAATCGCTCGCGAAAAATTGTTGAAACCCGTTTTAAATAACAAACTGGACGTTATCTGGCTCCCCTGATAATTTGAGTTTTAATTAAAAATTGTGGCGCTCCCAATCAAACAAAGTCGCATGTGCTTGCTGAGCGTTTCAAACCCCTTCACTCCGAAATCTGAGGATTTGTACATAATTCCATAACTACAACCATGGATAAACTCTCCAGCAACGCACAGTAAGCTGCGAGGACTGTCAAACGAGAAATCAGTCCAAAGCAGATACCCTCTCCAAGGCAAGTACTGAAAACTCTTTCCGGCAAAGCTATCATTGAAATAACTCAAACCATGGATACAACCATGTCTCATAACAGTAGAATATTGCAGAGGGAATCATGACATCACAACTGTGAAAACCAATACAGACCGACGTAATGAGGCTTTTTTGAATTCTTAGGCCACAAAGCGTAAAATCCCATGAAACTTCAACATTATTTATTGAGTTTAAAAAACATAATTTAAGAAAGTGGTCTTTGGGTGTGTGAACGCTATTGAGAGAAACATTGTGGCCAAATCGACTAAAAATTGCATATTAAGTGTGTAGATATTTATTGATGGCAAAAATAAGAGTGTGAGTCGAGTCGACCAAAAACTAACTATAGTTGTCATAGTTCTCCATAACTGCTTCAACGATTTTAATTAAAAATTGTTTGTATGGATGGCCCCAACAGTCATGACAGTACTATAAAATTCTCATTTGTGGGAAACCGACAAGAGCAGCACGATAAATTATCGTCATTGTCTATGAAAATGTAATTAAATTCAATTTTTGCGCAGTTTTTTCGGTATTGAACCCGCTCATGAGATACTATCGTCCTCTAAAAAATCAGGGTGGTAGCCCAATTAACTAACTTTACGATGAGGGTTTAATAACAGTCATAAAATAATGAGGAGCAGCCCCGTAAATTTTAGAGTTCAAACTACCACCGTTTCTCGTGCCAGTTGTTACAACTTTTACCCGATAATTCCGTAATAATAAATACGATCAGAACAATTATGCTGACAGTCTCATGAACCACCTATGCACTGATTATAAAACAACGGTGGGGGGATAACTAGGAGCAACTCACTAACTTCTGGAATCATTAGTGCCACCAGTTTCCAGGTAGAGAGTTGAGCTACGTGATACCAAGTTCGTGTAAACTGGAGGAAACCCATTTTGTGTTCGCTAATAGAGCAATAAAAATCGCTCGATGCATATAGGGTTGAGTGGTGAGTCGCGCCAGATATTGTTTCACACGATTACAATATTTTCCTAACCCTTAGAGTAGCGAGAAGTCAATTGTACGTTCTCTCTCGGCTTAGTTAGTTCCTCTATTGTAGTTCCGTTATACGACAGCACACCATCACGTTTATCGGCAATTTCACACTAACAGAACGTAGTCCAGAGGAGGCTTGGCCTGTGTGTTCAAACGGAAATGGAACTCAGGTTATTCTGCTTGGTGATTGAGAAGGAAGAACTGGAGACAGGACAGAGACGAAGAAAAAAAGTTTAGCCATTGATGTAGATAAAAGCGCAAAAAATAGCAAATAGTTTGAGAAATCTCCATTTTCGCACTTCACATGACTTCCGATCGTTTCAAACTTTTTCGTGCAAAAAAATGTGTGAACTCGACAAACAGGTTATGAACAGTCTAATTTTTAACTCTAACTTCTGTTGACATCTGAACAAAAGGCAATACCAGGGATTGGTGAGACCGATCGGTCGTAAGGTTGTAATGAGCTTGAACATTTTCATTAGTACGTCCGTCCTAAAGACTAATTGAATATCTGTGACTATTTTTATGTTCAAGTCCTGTTTTAGGAATTTAATTTGTCGAAACACCTAATTTGTAACTGATATCGTAATTCTACATCGGAGAAATCAAGGAATTCGACGGAATGAAAACCGGAGGCCTCAGGCAGGTCCACCTGAAGACCCCCTCCATCGTACGCCGCATCTTCACCTTTGAAACCTCTTTGAGGCTCCGGTGTCGGGAGGAGGTCGGACAATTAATTGATGAGAGGCACACGAAAGGCCGAAGGAAACGGAAAAGAAGTGGGAGAGGCAAAGAGCCTTCGAAAAAACGGCCTCAGCCTCTTCTGGTACCTCATCCTCTGCCTCTATTGCTATCCTGGCTCTTTCCAACTATAGCGGCTGAGGCTGCGGCTGGGGCTGGGACTGGGACCCGAGAGATCTTCCGCTACAACATCCCTCGACCAGAGTCGAGGCTCAGGGGCAGAGGGAGAAGCCATTTTGTTACTTTTTGTAGTTCAAGTTTTTGTCTGAGTGTGCGTTTGTGATGGTGGGGGGGAGGGGAAGGCTTCCTCTCGGAGTTGAGGGGACTCTCCGTCTCACCTGTGGCCTATAAAGTGGCCCCTTCGGGAGTCTGGGAGAGAAGAAGCGCCCATTACACTCGGACATGTTAAAGCCCAGCCCGCAAGGCTCCTGCTCCTACATTCCAACTCGCTCTTCATCGCTTCCTCCGTTTCCTCTATTTCTATTAATCGATAATTCTCCCACTAGAAACACTGACGCTAGTTCAGAGAAGTAAATCCGTCTATAGAAACTTTCTTCGAACCACTAATGCTATCATGAAGGCAAAACATTCCACTCAGTCAATTTTCGTGTTCAGAAGTTCAAGCAGAACTTCGACGGTTCAAAAATATTAAGTTATTTTGAAAGTACTAAATTTTTTACAGTGCCTTCAGGATTTCTTTATTTAGCTCTACGTAAATTCTGTAATCGGCTAAAAACAATTGATGGGAACTTCAAGGCCTAATGAGGCAATTAGCTAATGCCTATGTGAATTCATGTTGCATGTAAGATCAAGCATCTCTCCTCTCCCTTGACGTTGACCCTTGACGTTGAACCTTCGAATATCTTAGATTTATTGCTACTACCCCTTGTCTTCTTCGCACACTGATCTTATTGGCTCAATAGTTCTTGAGAGTGTTGGCGTAGTTTAGAAAGAAACGGTGTAATAGAAAAAAGAATGAATTTTTTCAGATTTTTGACGTGCCCTTCAGCTGAATTTTTCAACAAGACGTTCCCGAAGCTTCTGAGTCCGAAAAAGACCATTTGAGAAATGGTGTGTGTCTATCAACGGAATGGAGGGAGAACAGCCAAATCAATTCAGCTTAAATTTCTAACGTAACCTGTATATTAACATGAGACTTTCAAAGACAATTACTATTATTTCATAACCACGCTCATACGACACATCAGTAAAATAAGCTACCTACATGGTTTTTCCCATAATTCCATTACCTATAGGTCTCCCGGGGGGAGGGGGGTAATTCAATAAAATCTGAACCCTTTAGCTTCACGAGGTTCGAGCGTGTAGAGCGTGTCTCATATAAAATTGTTAGCTTTTGCTGTGAGACCTACTCGAACTTGGCCTTCTTGGACTTTACGTGTGGTTGGTAAAACTATCATTACGAGTTTAGTTAAAGATTTCTGCCCTCAGAAGGCTTCCAACATTACCCTGGTGATACGGTATAAAAGCGATAGCGGCCATGATGAACCAGTAACGCGGTAACAACTCAAACCACACCTCCTTTCATTCCTCGCAATCGTCAAACTGATTTCACTCAGTTCAAGGTCCAGGCTTGACGAAATTCTATCTACGGGGTCTTTTTTCCTGTTCTGAGTTTCGTCTCATTTATCAACGCACTGGGCGACTTAATTTGCGGCCAACCGCCGTTCGTCACTCGCAGTGAAACCTGGCAGCTTCAACGTTAGCTCTTATTGAAAATAATACGAGGCTGCAAGGAACGTATAATTGTAATTAGCGTAATTAAGTTGAGGGATAACAACTCTCGAGTTTCAAGGGACATTCCGAACGACAGCGGTTGTCCTCAAGTTGCGTCTAGTTGAACGTACCGTAGCATAAAATCAGTGGACGACAAACCCTAGAGAGAACCATAAAGACGGCAAAGAACTAACTAAGAAAGGAGAGGATAAACATAAAGACAATTAAAGCTTGAAGTGCCTAGTTTGAAGTTGAATTTGAATGTTGAGAAATTGTATGACAGCACGGCACGGGAGTGGATCCAGAACGTACGTCGCAAAGAAAGCTAGTGTCCTTATTGCCATTCCACGACGTATGATATGGTGGATTAAAGCACAAACTTAGAAAATTGCATTCAGTAATATATGCAGAGCACCTGGAGTCGTATTCATATGATGCACACATCCAAGAAAAATGCGATGAAGCCTATTTGGAGGCCAATCCGAGTTGGGGTTCCACAAGGGTCCAACTTTGTGTCCCACTTTTGAGCGTGTCATAAACCCAATCTCTCTACCGCAAGAAAATACCCCAGCCGCGTTTGCTGATGGCATTACTACTCTGTCTGTAAATATGATAACCGCGAGTTAGATGATTTTCTTCAACAATCAATCTCCAACCTCGAAATGAATGAGGCTCTGTGTGCGTGCTCATTTCACCAATAGGCGAGCCTACATACCACTCCTACTGAATGGAGATGCTACCCTACATACCAATGAGGCCAAATACCTCCGGATACTCAAATAATTGAAAGAAAATTGACCATCGTACATCGTTTGAAACTCCAAAACGTCGATAAAAAATAAAATAACGCTTTGTAATCAAGTCTTCAAGCTTGAGGAACGTAGTAGTGGAGTAGCACTGTTCGAGACCACCGTGGCACAGTACAACGATTCCAAAACAACGTATTGAGATGTTGGGTTGGTGCGTGGTGAATGTGGATGATCTAATCAGACGTCTCAAAAGAAGAAAAATCCCACGAGTATGATGTAACGACGAAACTCTTTGTGCCAGCCTAGCAAGTGCATAAAAGAGCTCTCCGACGAATGAGAGACGAAGTATCTTCTTTTCAGTATGAATAATTTCACTAAATGCCAAAATAGGTGCAAAATTTTTCTTATGAAAAGTAAGATAACAAAATGAAGAATGACCGAGTTATACGAAAATAAATAAAAATTATTTTAACGTCTTATCGCAACCGTTTTAGACTTATGTAAAAATTATCGTTAAAATATTAAAAACTACAATTTGCAATTCGCAATTTCCAAATAGGTTTAATAAATAGTCGCTCCATTAGAATCTGAAATGTTATTAGGACACTGGAGTTTGGGCTGTACAAATGAGGAGCGTATATTTTTAATTTGACTCGAATGTAGGGGACACTCGATCAGAACGTGTTGAGCTTGCCGTATAAAGGTGCCAACCTGAAAACTTCAGATCGCTTGATGCGTAGGTTAACGTAGTACAACCCCAATAACATCAGATGCCTGCTTAATAAAAAGAAAAGTTACTTGACCGGCCAACTTAATTCTGCGTTTTTTTTTTCTTCAGATTTATGCGCTTTAAATGGTTTCGAAAAGATTGGCACTATAGATAGAAAACGTCTGAAAGGCATCAACTCAAATCTGATATTTACCCAGCAAATCATTACGCGCCACTAAAAATCAATTCGTAACTGACTATAGTTATCACGCCGACCAAACCACCCCTTGTTTCATACGATTTTGATACAATTTCCTTTGTGTTTGTTTCAACAGTTGCAAACGTTTGGGCGATAGTATAATATTTTAATTTTCGACGAACCCAAATCAACCCTAAAATAGACAATAAAATATCATAAACTTCTTCAAAAATCGATTTTAGTGCAGTGTTTTTCTCATGAATCCGACAAAAAAGTAGAGGATTAGTAATATTCGGAAGATTAGGATTTCTACCGAAACACATATGGAGAAGAAAATATAGATATTAGTTTGTTTAAAATCGTTCGGGCCGTTTTGAGAAAATCGAAAAAACGGTAAATTAATATTCGACGTGTCTCTTTACAAGATATCATGGCTTATATCTCCGTTCAGCACATATATATATAGAAAAAGGCGGGTACAGGCTGCTAAAAGAGACTCTGTAAGATTGATCCAATTCAATATATATGCCGTTGGTATATTGAAAAGTGTGATTAAAATCTTATGTCAGTTTTAGCAAAAAAATATTTCGTGTTTTGACCATTGTGATAACTAGTCAGTTTTGCAATTTTTGGATTGCGATAATTTCAAAATGCGTTTATTGGAAGAAAACATTTAAAAGCAATTTTCATTCGATGAAGTAACTTTTCTTACGACTTTGTTTGCCAACGTAACGCAAACAAGTAGAGCAAAACCCCACTTTGGTTTCGCATGCATAAATCTCCGCGAATGTTCACGGGGATGTTTGTAGAGAATGCAAGAAAGGTATCGGTTTACTAACAGAAAGTAGGCTGAAAATTTAATCAAAACTTTTTTTAAAATATACTTAGTGCGAAGAAGGTTCCTTGACAGTATTATACTTCGTTTAACGTAATGGTCGGGGAAATGCATGCGTTTAACGCTTAGGGCCGCTGCTTCTGCTTTCCGAAGGAAGTGTTGAATTTATCAATTAGCTCGACATACGCTAACTCTCAGGGGTTATAAGGTTCGACAATCGTTCCAATCTTTCAGTCGATTTGAGGCCGCTATGGTACCGAAACGACCCAAAAGGACCAACAAAATAACCGAAGATGGGGAACCCGATGGGCCGAGTTGCAAGTTCTCCCAAGGCTCCCCCACCATGCGCTCTATAGCTCTCGGCTCACGATTCGGTCCACGCGCATCTCTGCCCTTTCACCTCCTTCTTCCATCATGAGATGAGAACCTGTGCAGGTTCCAGTCCCTCCCTACCATTCATAACGCTTCAGATGCCTCCAATATTCTGACCGATGCTTTCAGTCTGAGGTTTCAACGCCATTTCTTCAGGGGTCTTGAACGCCTTTGGCCAGACGATTCAACTTGATTGGGCAATGTGGGCACTGCATAGCTACTCAAAGCAGTTTTTTTAAACCCGCTTTCAGCAATTCTTCATTTTGAATAATGCTTAAGTTTCGTTGAAAAATCTAAGAACTCTTGGTATTCTATTAGCGATATTTACAGGCTATCAATGTTGTTTTCGTTCTCGAAATTGCTAATATTCAACCGGGTTATTACACCAGCAAAACAGTACCTTAAAATCCATTCCACGCGATAAGTCGAAAGCAACACCACCCTTTTACTCTTCCGAAGCAGATCATGTTGCTCTTCGCCACTCTGCTGTGGGTGTGAGTATGAGAGGATTTCGTTTTTTTTTTCATATACGGCACTGAAGATTTTATTTAAGCGTTGACAATATTTTTTACCAACCAGTACTTGAATTTTCTTCTCCATAAATACCTGTGAGCGGAGATAAAGGCGAGTGAAGCAAAAAGAGTTTTTGGTACTAATTGAAAAATGATTTCAACGATTTACACGAAACTCGTAGGACTTGTTCAACTGGTTAATACCATTATCTCTTTCCCCCGTGAATGTTCTTCTGTCAGTCTTTCGAACGAAGGTATAAGCTCAGCGAAAACGGGGAAAAAGAGATTTGCTAAACATTAATGATCGCCTTTCATATTTTCTCTAAAATGGCTCCGACAATTCTGACTAAACTCAGAGCGTACTTCGCGGTAACTAGCATCTACATTCCGTTTTCTATAAGAGTTTCTGTGGTAATGCAAATGCGTTGAACACTTTACGCGTAGCGCATCATCAAATTTATAAGGAATCAGGAAAGTTGTGTGTCGGGCGCCCTGCATATTTTGTGTTTCATACAGCTCATCTATGTTCCTACAAATAACGTAATGTTGTGTCGTTGCATTCGACACAATATGCGCTATTTTCCGCCGTTTGCAATGAGCTCTTCACGATAATGAGAAAACATCTGCAGCATAATAGAGAGCCCAGAAGGATTCATATCCTTTTGAAGGACGCGCTTCTTTTTTCGATGGTACTGACACCTCCGTCAAACCTTTGGGAACATGTGAACTTAATCGAGCCTTAACCAAAAGGTAACAGGTATGATCTTAATTGCTGGATAATCACCAACCATTCGAGATCCGCGCGTCAGTCTATGCTCTACTGAAAGGAGCGCCAGAAATAAGGCAAGTGGTTGCCGTGTCTTATTTTGCATCGTTAACTTATTTCGCATCTTTTTATCAGAACACGTCTTCATGAATCCATTAAATTGGAATTTGAAATGTAGTCGATTGGTAAGTTAAATGCACATAAGAATGTCTATCATCACCGATCTTGTAAGAGCTGCCAACAGAGTTTCTTCGTGAAAAGTGATTGGGAATGCCTCCTCACTTATTATTTTTAAATAACAAATCGCTTCATCGTATTAAGCGGATTCCGTTCCATGTGCGAAAAGTTCAACTTCACCGTGTGATTGTAATTGGTAAGAACCATATGAATAACATTTATGAACGTGACTGGTCACATAACGTCCAGATTCGTTGTATAAAACTAAATTAAGAGAAAAATAATTGACGCATCAAATAAAAAATAAAGTCAAACTTGTAACAAGTTTTAATACATCTCTTCGCTTTGATTTAAGTTTAGTTTATTGCCTTCACGTGATGTTGTACGGAACGAAATCCTAAAAACTAGACAATCCTGTCGCAGCAGACAACCTGGCTCTCAATGAAAGAAGCAGTTTCGATGTCCTATTTGGACATCCATGCATAGTCAATCCATCTAATCGAGGTAAAACCCACATAAGTGAGAGGTGAAGTTTCAGCCAACCCCTCCAGGCGTTCAAAGGCGCTATCCTCGTAGAGTTTCGAGCAATAAAAAATACCACTTTGAGCGTGCGTTACCATGTAACAATACTTTCAGTCAAAGCCATTTACTTCGGCATGATGGGCTACTGTTCTGTTGTTAGGGGTAGTAAACTCACAATCAATCAGAAGAGAGTACTGGCCCAATCCCAGACAGCTGTACTCCGATGAATCACTGAGGCACTCCAAGTGATCACTGCTCAGTACCAATTGATTGGCCATTGAGCGCATGTGGACAAGCAGAGAGTGAAAAAGGAACAGGGCCATACTCCTTATAGACCTCTCCACAGAATGAAAACTTGCCACGCTAGATGAATGGACATTAGATAAATGTCAAGCGAGATGGAAATCCTCTTTAAAGGAACGTGGCACGTATAAGTTTTTTCCTAACATCCATGAATATCTTAGGAGAAAGTGGGTTAGGTCAGACCTCTAGACGAGCCAGTTCCTTGCGCGGCTCCACTTTTCTCTCAAAGACTCGCCTATCCAGTGGAGAGGATCAAGAAACCACGTGCTGCTCCACTGTAGTTCCTACAAAAGTGAGCGACGGTGTTGGAACCTTCCAGCTTTGAATGAGTGAATAGTGAGATCCAGTGGGAAACCAGATTATGAACTCCTCCCGGATGGCACAAATTCCCCAGGGGCAAACGTATGTGCCACACCCCTCTACCAGGAAACTGGCTAAATGACAACCAGCCGTATCACCCCAGGTCGGGATACGATGGATACCGAGCGAGTGCCAGAGCTGGGTACCTAAAATGTGATTAGTTAGTGAACCACGATTAGTTAGCACACACACACACACACACACACACACGCGTTTTTCGATTTATATAATCATATTTTCCACAAGAAATGTGGAGGTGGCGTTAAGTAACAATTGTAGTAATATACCAAAAATTACGGCTGTAATTAGTTTTCTTAATACTACGTTAAGGTACTAGAAACTGTTAAATGTTCGCCCTTGACGTTCGTAACTATCACGTTCTATACGCTAGCATCGGGATAACATAAACGAAGCTATATTTGTTCACAAAGAGGCACCAAGTCTCCAGAACCTTTTATGGTTATTATGTCCTCTGCCAGTTCACACAAATAACCACTTTTTCTGTTTGCCAGTAAAAGGCGGTGGGAGAGACGACGGCGAACGAGGGTGCGACGCTTTTGTTTGCCGAGCTCGGATGGGCAGTTAAAACAATAAGTGGCTTTTTCGAGAGCTCTCGGTTTTCCTTCGACGAGATCCTAGCGACGACCATCGACTGCCGGCAGAAGTCTTAAAAAACCTCGCAAATTCTACCGCCATTCTTACTTAGTTGATCACATTGAAACTGCAGGGAAGTGTCCACTTCAGACACAAGTTTACATCTTCGGTCACGTTTCGATTTCTCGAGTTGTGAAGAAGAGCCGAGTGGCATATGTTATTTCACATCGAAAAATGTTGGAAGCCTCGCTCAAAACGAATGAGTAACAGTTTGAGGAATTCTGAACAAAAATGATAAGGTAAAGCTCGTAGGACACCTGCTTAAGCTGTTGCTAAGAACGTTTCGAAGCCACTTAAATTATTATATACTAACGCCAATGTTGTAGGATAACTGATACTCTTGTAAAAAAACTAAAGAAACTGTAAGAATCGTTGACAAAGTGAGAAAAATGATGAAATGTGTAGAAATAGTTGACAACTATAGAAAAGGCGGTGACGAGATTTGTGCGAAAACGTGGGGACACGGGTAAAAATGGTTAATTGTTCTTAAGTCCAAAATTGCGTTCATATGTTGGGGAAAGTGTGTGAACTTTGTAGAAACTTCTTTTGTCTGTTCGTATAAAATATATTATTACTTTAGCAAAGTTTTTGAACAAGGAACAGGTCTGTTGTTTTGTTCTGTATCGCAGCATGATGAGATTCAAATGAGCCCAAATTTGTCTGGTCAAATCTGGAAATTTCGGGAAATAACTGAAACTGTTTCACGACGAATGACAAAATGGCGTTCTGTGAAATCGTGAGGGCCCTCAGTCGAGTTTTTCTTGTTTCCAACTTTTTGAATGAAAACTAACGGCCTCGGGGTTTGTCTATGGACGGAAATTCCGAATGAAAAGACAGGCATCAGCGTTGGGGTGAGTTGGACGTAGTGTGGGAGTCCGAGGCGACACGACAGGTACAGGGATACCGTGACAGATCGCGATTTTAGCGACGCCTCGTGAGGCTGAGTCGACGGAGAAAAGAAAAAGAAGAGAAGCTGAAGAGACAAAACTCTCAAAAGGGGTTCCTTGTATCCAAATAGCCTCAGCTCAGCCGAACAAGAAAGCCATAGTCAAGAGAAGAGAAGGCCTTGGAACAACGCGATAACTAGGTGTGACTGACATGAACCCACAATATTTTGGCAGTGACACACAAAACCGTCCGCCCACAAAACCTCAGTTTCCTTCGTATCAACTCTCAAAGATCAGGTAGTTTGAAAACCCAGTTGACTGGAACTTTTTTTTTCACCTTTGCTCCTTTTGATATCTGACTGACACCACCTGCTTGTTTTCCTTTTTACGTTTCCCGAGGAGTCATTTCCCTTTTTCGACTTTGTGACTTTGTGAGTCACACGTGGACACACCGCAAACACCCACCTCTTCCTTTTGTCGCAGAGCGGTGGTCACTTCAGAGTTTTCACGTTTTGTTAGCGGTTTGGCAAAGAAAACCAATCGAGCCGCAGCGTGCACCACTGGGTTGTCCAAGGTTCGAGGTTTTCCTAACTTGGTCTTCAAACTAACCTGGGCCGTGTTCATTGAGGAGTGAAGAGTTGGTAAACCTGAATTCTGACAATTGTTTGTCGTACTTTTTACTTTCCGCTACCCGAAGGGAAGGAAAGTATAGTAATCGGCCCAAAAAAAAATTTGGGTTTTCTTCAGATCTTTACGTTTCAGACCCTACTGAGTCTAAAAAACCTAATTTCGGAGAGAGGTCCGTGTGTGTGTGTGTATGTGTGTGTGTATGTCTGTGTGTGTGTGTGTGTCTGTAGTTCGATTTGCGGGAGAACGGCTGATCCGATTGAGCTGGTTCTTTTTTTGTTTTGTTCCTTATTTTTTGTAGACACCAAAATAAGGTTATGGACGATTTCGGCCGATGGGAAGGGGGGGTGGGGGACGAAAATGTACCAAAAACTAGGGTTTTTCGCATTTTTCTCGAAAACGGCTCTAATGATTTTGATTAAACTTTCAAAGTGTCTTCTACTGATCAATACCAAACTTTTCTTCTCTATACATATCTCCATGAAAATACGGTGAACGGAGATATGGGCCCCTGAAGCAAAAATAGGTTTTTTACGCTTTTTGGCAAAACGGCTTCAGCGATTATCACCAAACTTTCAAGATGTTATTGAATAACTAATACCTACATATTGTTCTCAATAAATGTTCCTCTAACAGTCCATTGAACAGAGATAAAAATTAAAATGTGTCAAAAATAACGTTTTTTCGATCATTTCCGTAAATTCCAGGGTAACTTTTTCACCAGATGTGATAAATCCTAATGGAGTGTCTTTTAGTCACCCATACCAACATTTCATTCTCCATAATTATTTCTGTATATATATGTTGAACGGAGGTATAAGCCAAGTTAACTCAGAAAAGGAGATTTGTCGAATATTGATTTATCGGAATTCCGATTTTCTCAAAAACGGCTCTAACGATTTCGATCAAACTTTCGGAGTACTTTCAGCTAACTAGTCCCTACATTATGTTCTCCATAAATGTTCCTGTAAAAATGCGTTGAACGAAGATATAGCGCCCGCCTATGTAGGTGGTGTTCGAACTTAAAGGGGTGGTGGAAAGTTGTGTGTTGCTACGCACCAGATATTTAGAGCTTAAATGTGTCCTTTTAATGCCTGGAAGGTGTAACCAAAACCCCCAAGATGTTGAGTTGACCATGGTCCTAAGCTATACGACAAGATTGTTTATCTATTTGTGTTGAAGAGTAAAATTGAAGTTTTTCATAACGTTTACAATTTTATATCTCACGTGCCCCGAAAAGTCATGATCGCGATAGGAATCCCCTCACGGCTTGTGTTTGTTAGAGGGGGGGGGGGCATTGGAGCCAGCTAGAGTTAGTGCCTACTGTTCTCCTGCGTGCCAGACGCTCGCGTCATGCAACTGGTGCCTCTTCTCGTCCACAAGATTGTATTATAGACGGCTTTGGTAAATTCCATGCTGCAAAAAGAGGGAGCAGAGCAGCTAACGTTACAATCCAGTAATGTGAGCAATTATTGAGATACGTTAAGTCATTATAACAGGGAGAGGATCGTGTAGCATGCCATAGATTAGCCTCCTGCTCTAAATGAAACTTCAAACAATAATAATCCATCTCAAGCAAATAAAACTTGGCTTCTCCATGAGCGCAAGATTGGCTCTGGGTAGGTAAGCTCAGAAGTGCCTCGTCAAATGTCAGAACGGTAGGAGGGACCAAATACATGCTTAACATTTTGTAGTTATGTCATGCGAAGAAAGAATTGCAAGAGCCAGCTAGGCACAAGAACAGAACCAGCACAAGGAGTATAGATGGCTGTCACGTTGGGAGCATTAGCACAGCCTGTAGGCCTATTACATTCTTTGTGTAAAATCTCCTGCATTTCTGCAACAGAATCCTACATGGAATCCAGAGTAAAGACACTGGTAGTTGGTAACATAATAGAGGGTGTTCTTTGAATAGAACAATACTACAGTTTAGAGAATGTTAATTTGGCGTCTTCAGCAGGTAGTCTATTGCTAGGGTATATGCTGATAAGACGACTGTCATGTAATCGAAGGCAGTCAGTGACGTGGAAGTGGCTCGAGGCTTTGAGTTGATTCCAGAGTTGCCACAAATTGTACATGCCGAACGTCGTTAACCCCTCATTATTTCAGAACCGTCTCTCATCAAAGGTTAATCAACTCTTGTGAAACGTCCTTAAATCAGTCCATCATCGGGTGTCTAAAAGGAGCGGAGGGTGCGAGAGTTGGATCGAATATAAACAGTAGAAACATCAGCCATTGTTTTGAGTCTGCCACTCGCTTCAAACGGCCATCTTGCTGGAGCTCACGATTTATGTTGGGTTCTTCCCCTTCGGCTCTGGCCAGGCTTCATGATCCTCGAGGATCCTCTCCCTTCTTCGGCTCCTCAATCACATTCCGCCACCGCTTTCCCACGCCTCAGGAAACTTTCACTTAGCCGCTCAAGCTTCTCTAGAGTTGAGGAGCTTTAATACTCAACGGAAGAAGTCAACTTCAAGGGAGGACTGATGGAATGGAATGGAACGTAAACCTTTCGAGATCTCCTTCCTCGTCAACTCCTCAGCTCTTCTCGATTATCTCGTGATATCCCATCCAACTGTCGCCTTCTTCCAAGTGCAATCCAGTCCTGGAATGGAGATACGGCGCCGCACTGTGATTAACAACCGCCACAGCTCGACATTCTGACCTGCCTCAACCTCTTCTCTCTCATCGGCCGTTCAATTTATCTGCACGTCTTCCTTTATCTGGTTTATACCTCACCTTACAAACGGTGAACCACCGTCAGGAATGCTGGGAAACGCAAAATTCAAATACGCAGGAAACTCAATTAACCGGACTATTGTCGTTAGACTTTCGAACATTTTATTGGATGATGCTAAGTGATTATTAACACAGCAGCAAAACATATGATTCGAAGCACCAAAAAACTTCCCACAGCCGCTCCAAATTCGATTACACGCTACACATATGGGCGCGGTATCGTTGTTCAATGCATTTCTACAGAAACTTTCATGGAGAATAAAATGTAGCCACCAGAAAACCAACAGTGCTCCGTGGTCCTGAACAAATTGTTACAACCGTCGTTCAAGATGAAACAATAGAGAACCGCATGATGGAAATTAAGTGAAAATTATTTGAAATGGAAAGAATCGCGAGACAATCTTCCGTTTCTAGAGTTTAAAGGAAACTCATCAAAGGAAAGTCACATCTTAAAATAACTTAAAAAAATAGGAAGTAGCTCTCAAAAGTCTTCATGAGAAAATAATGGTTTTACGCTGCAATTGTCTAGAAGACGTTTCGAAGATTGCTTTCTCCCTAATTACCATGCCAGTACGAGCAATAAGCAAGGCCGCTTGGGGTTTGTGTTACTGTGACAATCTTTAAGTACAAGGCCATTTACTTAGGCGCGACTGGCTACTGTTCTGTTGTTTGGGGTGTGACGTACTTGGGGAATTGTTTCACAATTCCCGCGTACAGAACACTCGTGAAAGTCGTGTCTGCACCCAAAAGAAAAGAATAAATCAAATACGCTCAATAATACTCACTCAATCAAATAAATAAAATAATAACTCTCCAGAAGGTAATGGGAAATGAAATTAGCAATTAAGACCCACTTGAATTTAATCGGCAAAACTCGAAATGAATGAAATGAAACGAACTCCTTTTAGAATGAAATAAATAACCTATGCTCGGATTGTATTAAATGACGATAAAGGGACAATGGGGAAAATGAAACACAAAGCTCTGATCGCTTACCTTACTTCACACAATCAAAAGGGGAATTTAAACACTGACTTATAACAGGAATATTATTCGCTGACGAGCCGATAGCCATTCTGATCTCAAAATGTGGCTCCGACGCTAATATAAACAGCGGCGGCCTGCACGGGTGGCGGTCAGTGTTGCCACCTCGCGCAGTCCGCCGCGAAAACCATTACAGGGGTAGCAAACTGACAGTCAATTAAAGGAGAGTATGGATCAATCCCAGAAAGCTGCGCTCCTGTCTATCACCAAGGTCTATAAGACAGTATCCACTTGTGCACTCCAAGAGATCACTGGTCAAGTTACAAGTTGACTAAGCCATTGGGTGCATGGTCGTCAAATGGGGAGTGAAAAGGGAGATTCGCCTGCCTTGGGAAGACCGGCGGATAGATCTCTTCACTGAATGAAAATTGTCCGCATTAGTTAAATAGACATTAGATAAATGGCAAGTGAGATAGGAATCATCCTCAAAGGGACGTGACACGTATGAATTTTTTTCCAGTATCCAAGAACGTCTTAGGAGAAAGTGGGTTGAGCCAGACAACTAGACGAGCCAGTTCCTTACAGGAGATGTCGACTTCAATGCGCTGCTCCACTTCATTACTCTCAAAGACTCTCCATCTTGCACGACTTTCGCCTTTCAAGTGCAGAGAGAACGTGAAACCAAGCGTTTCCCCAGTTCCTACTACCAGGATCGTAAGTGCGCACGGTTACACACGGTCGTTTTTTGGATGGTGAGAGAGTGCTCGTGCTCAAGCATGCTAGCGAAACTGCAACCTTCATGACATTCAACTCTCTTATGAATGTTAAGGAACAGTAATTTTGATGAGGAAATAGACCTGCCGGCGTAGACGGAGTGGATCATATAAAGGAATACCTAACTTTGTGAATATATTCTACTGATTCTGAAAATCCCAGGGAAAAGAGGCTCTGAATCATTCGACGATTGAGAATATTTGTGTTAAAGCTCGACAGTCAACATGGACGACTCATGCGAAACTAATGGACTCATTTCACGTAGTTCTTGACGTTGTCCATACATCAACCGGAAACCCTTCTCTTCTCATTTACCTAAAACCAGCCTTGATGACCCTCGCCAGTAAAACCAATGAATAAAGGAAACAAAACCATGCTCGAGTGATGCTGTTGACAGATGTCAGAAAAATATTTTCCACAAAAAAAATCTGTGGTGGCCCCAAGAGACAGCGCTTTGAAATCCAAGACCCGTCTGACCGTCGAACAGAAGAACTGGGGACTTGGAGGAAATTAGCAGTCCACACATGCGGCGTAACCTGCAGCGACGACATCACGTAAATGGCTGTCAAACGCTCGAAAAAGAAGAAAAGCTCGAATGATGGACAGAAAAAAAATCAGTCTTCGAAACAACACCCAATAGGAGAGCGGATGGTTTGAGAACAGGAGAGAGAGGAAAGAAAGACTGGGCCGAAAAAAGGGGAAAAAACTTGATCGATTAAGCGCAGAAATCCTACACTTGTAATTATCCAGGTTGGACACTTGGCAACCTGTTTTAATTATGACAAAGGTATCTCAATGCTTTAACCCCCTTTTTCATCCTTAAGGCCTTTCTGTTTTATTTTTATTTCCCTCCTGACTTCTTTCCCTCTTTTTCTTCGTCGTCTCCTC
The DNA here is from genome assembly GCA_020466155.1 of Pachypeltis micranthus. Classification (NCBI taxonomy): domain Eukaryota; kingdom Metazoa; phylum Arthropoda; class Insecta; order Hemiptera; family Miridae; genus Pachypeltis; species Pachypeltis micranthus. The sequence continues at coordinate 52,805,639 of CM035769.1, forward strand.
CTGGCATTGCCTTAGAGGGATCACCTTACCTGCGGTTTCCTGGCCAACCGTGGGACACCTTTCCTTTCTTCTTCTTCTTCTTCGTTCTCTCGTTTCCACAGACTCGTTGCAACGCTGCTTGCTAGAAACTTGACTTCATGGAGCTGATTTTATTTATATCCACGATGCCATGCGGGTCTGAGTGTAACTGCGAAAAGTATTAGCACGATCTGCTGATCTGAAGAGTCCCGTTACCTTGTGGACTCCTGCATTTCAGACACAATGCACGTAAGAATTCATGTCGTCCTTCCCAACTCTGATCTGAAGATAAATTACGCTTTGCAAACACGCATGCACAAACCAGCACGCACTTTGTTTTTTGGAGAATCCGTGTGCCTTCTGCAGAGTTTGAAACGTTACATCCCTAGATGTTCAGGCATCTAGTATGAACTCCATGTCCATTATTCAAAGGGAGCCTCATCCCCATGTACATTCTAGGGCTGTTAAGGGCCTTAGCAAATAATCCAACCAATGTTTCACTCAGGTAAAACGCTAATTCACGATTTACGTAGAAACAGGTATTGCTAAAAGTTGGAATTTATGTATGCCCCTCCGACGTACAGTTAATCAATGAACTGTCAATACCATTATTTAGGAGTACTTTGAGTGGACAGTTCAGGAATTTAAGAGGAAATAATGATACAAAATTGTGACAATCTGGGGCGGCGTCTCACACAACTTTCCTCAGCTTAGTAAAAGGTTCAATATTAATGAAATATCACGTTGTAAAAACAGGGAGCGCTTAAATTTCTGGAATTTTATGAGCTGCCGCTGCAGCTTTGTGCCATTCATTTGAAAAACGTTTGCACAGGTAATTAGTCGAACCGCAACACGGGGCTTTCTGATGAAATTGTAGACACAAGTATAATAATCATGGTTCTAGATAGATTATCGGGTAAAAGCTGTGAGAACTATGAATCAGGCTTGGTTAAAATTACGGCATTTCTGGAGTAGCTCCTACGTGTCATATGAGCGTTACTAAAGACTTATCGTGGAGGTTGATTTGACTACTACCTGAATTTTTCTGAACATTCTAGTAACAACTTCTTCGCTTGCCAAGTTTACGCAAGATCCCGTCTGCTGGTCGTGACGAATTGCGACGAGATCAGGCCTCAGTATTTATCCAGAGAGAACACTGTAGTACCGATATCTTTCCACTTGCCAGCCCTTAGATTGCAATCCACGATCCACCAGAACCTGCTGTACCACATGATTCAGTGACTCAAGATGGTTACCACAGGCACGACCTTCATACAAACGGCGTGAAAGTGCCGGTAATCTCATCCATGTAATCCACTCACGCCCAAGAGTAGGCTATTGTGCCACTCTCGTCAGCCTATATCGCATTAAAATATTACAGTACTGTTGTACCATTTGGAGCATACAAAAAAATGCCAGTACAAAAGAAGAAAAGAAGCCGTGCAAAAAATTTGATGAAACGGTTATGGCGGTTTTTGAGAAAAAAAGTTGGTTTGATCACTATAGTTATAGTTAATTTTGTACCAATTTCGCTCATACCCTCATTTTCCCGCTCCATTTTGACCTACAGACTAATTATCAAATTTGAGCCGATCTGGTGCAGCCATTCAGTCAAACGGCGTTCGTCAGTTTTTTTTGTTTTTTTCCAGCCGATTACAAAACCTTCCTCCTTACCCCACGTACGAGAAAATCGAGAGCCATTGAAAATCCACGGAGCGGAATGTCGTAATTATATAAGTTGTAACCGCGCTGAGCTTGAGCGAGTAGACAGCATTAAAATGAGTGAGATTTCATCAGAAACTAATACAGTATTTGTTGAGGTACGACAGGTATCTTCTTCTCGTGCCAACTTAACGTAAGCTTGTGTTGTGATACCATTCCAATCTATTGGGCAATTGCGCACAGTAAGTTCTGCTTCATTGCCAACTAAACCTCTACATGAAGTGCATATTGAACCACTACGGAAGCCGTGGTAATCACGATGTGCGGAGAGCTCATGAACAAACACAAGTTAAGTATCAACTAGTAAAATATAACTTGAAGGCGTAATCGAAAGCAACCCAAAATTGCTTGTAACGTTATTTTTGCGTCATCAAATAACGTGCTTAACTAGCTCAGCCGTCCACCTGCACACTGACCACAGACACCCGCACAGGCCGAAATTAGGATTTCGATTCAAGCGGAAAGATCAAAGAAAACATAACTTTTTGCATCCTTTGAGTAACAGAAAGTGATTGGTTGCCTGAGAATTTTTGGTGGAAACGCATTAGCTAAACAATTTTTCCCAAATGAGCAAAGACCATTGCGCTTTGGTACACTGAATCATAAACACTTTGTTTCGCGTAGAAATTAGACCAGCCTTTCTCGTAAACTTTCAATTTTACGTATTCGTCGAGGGATTTTGTTCTGAGGGGTACGAGACCTGAGGGGGTCTTTGGGCCAGAGCTATCCATGCCCAGGTATAGAAAATCGTCGGTACTTAATTTGAGCTCATCATCGTTGAAACGACGAGCCGCATTTTTTGAAACCAAATATTGTTTTCTGTTTGAAGGTCGTTCCAAACGGCTGAAGGCGGATTAAATGAATGAATGGGAAACGCGAGGACTTGGATGAGATCTTAGGTTACAATGTAGGTGTGTAGTTTACGGTCCCAGCTCTCGGTAGGTAATCACTCAAACGTGACACGTGACACCCGACACACACAATTACAACCCCTCGCCCGTAGCGTTTAATCTTTTTCTCGTTTCTTCTTCCTTTTAGCGTTTGACGAGTGGCTCCCCTCCTCGCAGCCAACGATTACCATTATTTCGCGACGAGAAGTTATTTATCTCTCTTGTAAGATGTCCTTTGAATGGGACCACATCTCAACGAAGAGTTGGAAATGACTTCAGGGGCTTTTTTGTTTTCCGCTACACAAAGTAGTGCTTTCGTGCGAAAACAGTTGAGTTTTCATCGAATCTTAAGACGTTCTGTGACCTACTGAATCCGAAAAACATCATTTTCGGAGCGCTTGTGCTTGTTTCAAGCAAAGAAGTACAAATATGACAGGAAGGGTTTTCATGTGACGATGTCATAAGCTCGTCGAGTGGGAGCAAATAATATCAGCACTGCACCATTGCGCGTGTGTTGCACGAAAAGTGCGGAGAAAATGCGTTGGTTAGGTGTGTCAGCGGGCGTTCTTTAACGTATCACCACCTTTTTGAGGAGGGAATGAGGCCTAACACCGTCGCCTTTGGTCCGGACTAGTCTGCAGGTCTAGAGGTCCAAGTAGTATCTGACAGCTGGGATCAGCAAGCGAATAAAGGAATATTATTGGAACTTTATTGTTGTGTGTGATTCCCTAGAGAAGAGAAACCACTCGAGACCAGAAACCCAGGATAGAGTGACGATCACGATCCAGAGCAGTGGATGGTCTATCCTGACACAATCACAGCCACGGCGATGTTTCTGGTTTATGAGGGCCAACTTCCTGCACATGAAACACAAGCACAAGTTTACGCTCCTGAGCAAAGTTGTGTCCCAAATTATTGTTGAGATCGGCTTATTGTAAGATTTACATCGCATTGTCGCTGCAACCCACACCAAGGTTGATATTATGTGACGAAGCGTCACGAGAGAATGCCACCTTCTAACCTCGAAATGACAGGGAACTAGCCCAAGCAGGAAGGCAATATACCTTATTGGACCTTACTGTATTAGAACTGCATAAAATGTTGGGAAGAAGCCCCCTGTGAATGCTTGAGGCCATCCAGTTCGTTGCAGTATCTATATCAAGGCAACGTAAACACCCCAGCAGCACTACAGGCCGAGGCTGAACGTCCCTACATCGCGTTGCCAAAGTCTCGCAAAGGGCGGCATAATTGTTTTGTTTTTTTTCAGCTCCTCGAATCCTCCTCCACGTCTGGGCACCGGCGAGAAATCGCGAGCTGGTATCGTCTTCTAAGTCGCTTCCTCAATAAAAGGCACCAACCGGTTTTTAGATGGAACAGACTTGAGACCTGAGATGCCGCGCCTTTTCCCATTAGTTTCGGGCTCTGGGATTTCTCCCTCCTTCTCTCCCCCCACCCCTCCACAGTTTACCGTCCCCCCATCACTTCCCCTCTTCCTCACTACCACTACCTTTTCACTGGTTTAATTGCTTTTCGAGTATCGGAGCCCGGCGTTGAAATGAAAAATTCAAACGCGGCAACGAAGGATGTAAATTGGAGGCCGGCGAATTCTGTCGAATGGTATAATTTTTCCATAATTTTTCTCTCGCTTTTCGTTTTATAGAGCTACACCTCCGTGCCTGATGATTTTAGATGGTTTAATACGATCTAAGCAAAATATGTTGAGCGACGCACCGCTTAACTTTCCACAGCTTTACATACAGTCGGCGATTTTTCGTCACTCTCTCAACCGTCGCGCCGGTGAGTTTGAAACTGCCAACTCGATTTTTTGTGTGCGAACGCTCATGTTTACAGCTCTGTGATCATTGGGAAAACAAGACGATTGCATATGATCTGCAGCTCTCTGGCGAACGCTTAAAATTGTAAGTTGACTGTATCGGTTGGTCGTCTATCGGCCCCGTCGAGCCATCTTTATTGTTCATGAACACGTATATTTTCGGCTAGGGAGGTTTGCACGATTCCCCTACGAAATTGGACACTTCATGTTTAAGGCATGAGGATTGCAAATCTGCAATGTCCGTCCGCTGCCATATTTTGCCTTTAATGTGGTCTAAAATATCCGTTATTCCGATTCCATATCTGATCTAGTTGTGCTCACCTACTTGGCAGTCTAACCAATACGTCTTTCCTCACTATCCCTTAAATTCGGTAGTATTTTTTATCCCCATAAATCAATTGTATAATTTGGTGGCTAATTCGCCGCCTTTGTAGAGAACGTTTTGTTGAGTGGTTGGAGAAGAACAGAAAGTACGAATTGGTTAAATGCGGCCGAAGATAAGAGCGAGGGTTCCACCACCTGAACTACGATCATAGCAAATAACACGCTCATGTTCTTCTACTCGCATCTTCAGGTGTTTTCACTCAGTTCAAGTCATGGCGGGTATCTATATCACTCGGTACGACAAGTTTCTATGAGACACAACCTCCCGTTGTTGATATGAACCTCAAAAAAATTTTATAGCCGGGCTCAAATACTCGTCTTTCCCTCCTTAATTCGCGTAAACGTTTATAGACAGTTGTTTATAAACAAAGTCGGCGAACGTTCGCCGTTCATAAGACGCTTTTTATGAGTTGACATGAAAATATGCATTCGATTTGGCGCCAGCCGTTTTACTGCTTTCGACCTCCACGAAGAGCACAAAACGCTCCAACGAACTGTGGAAAGCTCAGTTCAGGTAAAATAAAATGCCAATTGTCGTTGTTTATCTTCGGCCAAAACGATAACAGTTTATAGTTCGTTCGGGTTTCCGCTGAATGTCGTGTTTCTCGAGACAAGGCTCGTTATTATTTTTCGAAAACTGAGGGAAAAGCTAATATTGACAGAGGAGATGAGACATTTTCTTCGACAAACTTCTCCCTCTCTCCCTTGGGACTTTTATTTGACTATCTTCCGGCTTCGAAAGTTCCTAATATTGACGCATCCGGTCCTTAGAAGTGTTAAAGGTGTCCGGGTGTTAAAAGGCGCTCTCCTCGAATTTTCACCTAACTAACACCAAAAGCCCAGTACCAAAGGGACTGGTAATGGGGCAACAATCAAAGTAATAAGTAAAAAAACCGGCGCCTCCTTTGAACACCTTTTTAAATTTTTTTTGGTCAACCAGGTCTGACGCCTTTTGGCGCCACTTGGTGCCTTTTTTATGACGTTCTCGCACCTCATCTGTCAACTAGACAGGTGAATGAATGTTGGACAGTGGACGAGGGGGACTACCGAATCCGTGCTCTTGAATAACTTAAAACTCATGAAGTGGTCGTAATGAAACTTCGACTTACTCTTCCGCACACTTCCGGTGGACGTTTGCCCGTCTTTTTTTACATTCTCGTTTCCTTCGCTCCACGAAGCAGGAATAAAAGTTGAGTAAAAACTAGAAAGAAACACTTTTTTATAGTTGTCTTCGATTCTGTTAGTTTCAATGCCTTCTGAGTTTGAAAAACCGTATGGTTAAATGGTCTCGACACGTTTGTGAATGAACACGATTGAGATAGAACCGCTAAAATGAGTCACGTTGAATCTGGTGTACAGATCACTATGAGACGCATAGCAATTTGAGCAAAATCGACCCATTACTACTGCTTCTGTCGTAAACACAACACGCTGTTTTTTAAAATCACGAATAGATGTAACGATTCTGATTCAAATAATTGCTGGAACAGAGAACATTTCCATCCGTCTCCGTGACGGGAGAATCACTGTAAATTATCGAACATTCCGACCAATAAATCTATTTTCTGATCACTTCTACCTTATAAATTCCATAAAACTGGCACGAACCTGCAGTTCAATATTTGCTTACCGGTTAGACAAGGTCGTGAGATAAGTGACCATTACACAACTAATTCTAGAATGTTTTGTTCGGGCCCAGAACTAATGTCTGCGGGAAATTACTGAGTTCTGTTAAATCCTAAAAACGAATTTCGAATCATTGACACATTATATCGCTCACGTGGGCGAATTAGTCAGCGTGAAATAAAAAATAAAATAATTGGCGCGTAAATTCGTCGATCTGCTGAATATACGAGCCCATTTAATGCATTTCTACAGAAACATTTACGTTGAACTAACTTAAACACTACGGAAAAGTACCCGTAAGTTTGATCGAAATCCTCGAAGCTTCTTTCCATGAAAATGATAATTTCATTTCTTTTTTTTGAAAATTTGTTTAATTTGATCGTTTGATTTCCCAATATCATTTTTAACGTATCATCGCAAATATCTCCGTTCAACGAACTATGAGAGGGGCACTTGCGCAGTATAATATATAGGCGTTGACGGCTTGAAGACATCCTGTGAGGTTGATGACAACCGGCCAGGCCGTTTTCTCAAATAATTAAACAAAAATCAAGCTCAGCCTGAAGTAACTTTAATTGGGAGGCCTTTCTTGAGAGTCTGTCACAATAAAACGAAAGGTTTGAAAGTGATAGGGATCGCAAGTGAGTTTGTAAAACATTTGCACTAGTTATGGAAGGAAGGATCTACCTCTAATTTACTGTGGAGCCGCCTAGCGAATGGCCCCCGTAATAACCGTAAATGTGACAACCGTAGGTGCCGCGATTTCCGAAATGGCGCGTTACGTGGGGTTCTGATCCGAAGTTATCTATCCGTCCATTGTTCATTGTTGTAGTCAGAGTCTTCCGCTCGAAGGGAATTTCTTTTAAATTACGACTTTGAACAAAAATATGTGAAATCGGACGTGTGGTATTGTACAACTTTCTTCAGTTCCCTTCGCCCTACCAACTAACCCAATTCGTTTTTTGTGAACGTGGTGGATGATCTGTGTAGAAAGTTGCAGCGCCTAACTTTCCGGAATACATTGGGTCGCGAATTTTATGGTAGAGCGTACAGGAAATATATGAAAGTCGACGTGGGGGTTGTAAGGCTCGTGTTTACAGACACGCAGTTATAGTAAAATCACCGCGAAAATCTGGGGGGAAGTAACACAGAATGGTAATTGATACGCTGCACACTCGGGCCACCGTGTTTTCGTTCACGCAGAGGAGAGAGAGAGAGCCCCACGGTCAAAAACGGCTTATAAGAAAATTAGAAAAACCGATCACGCAGCGTTCGGCGAGTCTCGTTTTCCGACGTTAGCTCATAAGGATCGCTGCAGAAATAGTCAGAAAACCTACAACATTAAAAACTGCACGTGCACTTTTTTCACTGTCGTTGTTATATCCGTTCGACGGCCTGCTAGACAACCGTTAAAGAAGACAAAAGTAGGCTTGGACTAGTTACAGAAACACTGTGAGTTTGATGTGAATTGTCAGGGCGGTATTCCAGGAAACATTAAAAAAAACCTCTTCTCGCTTCATGGACCTTATTGTAGATGGAAGATAAATCTCAACGTTTTAATTTAAATCGCTCGAGCCATTTTTGAAGGGCACGCGGAAACTTCTCATTTTTTGGAATTTTTGATTGATGTTGCACGTAACCTTATTTTTGCGGCTTAAAACAAATGACGAACGAAAATAGAACGAGCTTGATCGGTTCAGTTGTCGTAAAGTAAATCGTTTGAACATTTGTAAAATGAGGGAAACAGTGAAATTGTAAAAATTGTGAGGACGCGATGAAAGAAAGTCACCGATAAACTTATCGAAGTCGCGGGGAAATTAAAAAAAGCTTAAACTGGAGCTTAAGATTCCTTGGAGAATTAATGAAAAATAAATCTGGTTAGAGTTGAATATCAAAGCAATTGCCCGATTCGGTAAAAGTTGTTGAGAATTTGAAAGAAAAAACTGAAAGTAAAAGTCTATAGTTCAGTTGTAGGAAAAAAAATCTCCAAACTGCTTTCCAAAAACTAAAAAGGCCCAAGTTTTTGTCTGGTATGTTCAATAAAACTTTCACCAACGTATTGGTGACGCATGGGGTTGTCCACGCGTATTTTTTGTGTAAGGGTCGTATTGAAAGAAAGTGGACAAACAGGAATTCTGGAATTAATGAGGCTGTGTTATTGAACGTTCCTGGTAAGATTAGCGCTTAGAACTACACCGTTGAAACGTTCGAGGGCGCTATTATTAGAGCGAGATTTATCGGGGAAAACCTAATTTTTTATACTTTTATGCGCTGCTGTCAAAAATGTCATGTTAACGTTCTGTATTCTGGATCTGTACACACTAAAGTTAAATGGAACTAGTTGGAGCCGTTTTTGAGGGAAGTTATTGTTTTGATTCTGCTCATATCCTCGTTGGCGACCTGATTTGGTTCTATCGTTTCTTCTCAATCGTGTAACATGCCTCTAATTCCTCCTCCTTCTGTCTATTAGTTACATACCTTTAATTCCTCTTTTGCAGGGATAAGAAGAGTAAAAAGTCGTGAAGTTCCTATTTTTATTGTATTCATTGAGTTTCTAGTAATCAAAGAGGAGTAGCTCACACGTGTCGTTAATGTCATACTTTGAAAATAATTTTACTGCACTGAGTGTACAATACAGTACAGTTGATTCATTCTGGTAAAAATACCTTTGGAAACTATTTGCCTTCGATATCTGCAACGCTTTCACTGTCCACACCAGTGAAGACCTCCACACACTCCAGGGCACCCAAAATGGAGCCTTACTCATCATTCAGGTCAGGTGACTTGAATGTTGCACACTTGGACATGCACGATACGCTCACCGAAAAGCACAGAGAAAACTACATGTCGCTTCACTACCTTGGTACATTCGATGGGCCACGAAAAGGAACAAACGTAAAAAATAAATTCAAAACCACAGACATCTTACAATGAGGTTGGTGTGGCTGGCCGATACTATGAACTTGTGTCTTAACGATTCTCGTTCTCAGCGTAGCTCAGTATCTGTTGTGTGCACTCGACAGAGTGGAAGTCTCCCACCAGGCCCTGATTCCCGTACATAATTTCTTGTAAGTCTCTTGGGCAGTTCTCCCCTGAAAAATGTCTCTTTTATATGAAATTTGATCGTTTGGGTGTGTGAAGGATGTTGTCGATCGGATTCAACAACAAGCTCCAGCGCCAGGGCCATAAGTCTGCAATTCCGTATATTTTTATGGGAGGGCAGGCGCCTGATGCTGCAGAAGGTTGAACCTCCTGGACACAATGCATCAATACCAAGTTCGAACCCCGGGACTTTGAAACAGGTTTTTTTTTCTTCTGGTTCACTCTCCCTCTCTCACTCTCTCTCCTCACATTGAAGCAGAGGGAGAAGACTGTCACCCAGTCAGTTCTGGGAGACTCGACAAAACACCGGCAAACGACAAGACGCCGCGCGGAGAGCGGCTCATTAACGTGAAGAGGAACCCTTTTTATCTTATTTCCCTCTTTTCGAAACCCAACGACTCAGGGTGCTGGCCGATGCTGGCTTCTTATTGTTATTCAAGTCTTCCCGACCCATTGTCCTCCAATTTGAGCTCCTATTGGGAGTCTTACCGAAGACGAAGGGGTGAGGACAGGGCAGATACGACAAACAGCGACCAGACGACGGCCGATTACATACAAATCCCACGCCTTTCAGAACTTTTCTTCTAAAGAGCTTTTTCACATGGTTGTCGTCAGTACGATCAGTCGTTACACGCGCTTCTCATTAGGGTTCCGCCGAACCAGGTAGAGCCTATTCGATGCATGTTGAGTGTATACGTTGATGACGCTTCATATCACATGGCGGCCTGAACCAGTTTTCGGACGTGTATTCGATCGATCATCTCTTGTTAAACTGGAGAGAGGACGCTCGTGATCACCACTTGGGCTGAGGTCCACTAAACGTGGGGGTGTGCTTCTTTTTAATTCGGGTATGTTCACTGCCTTCTAAGGGCTCTTTTGGCTAATGACTGAAGGAGTTGCAGGTGCAGGTGGAGTTGCTCTTACTCCACAGCCTTTGGAGCCGTGATGGCGCTTGCTGATGTCAGACCCATCGACTTCTGATTGCCCCAGATCGTTGAAGGCAGTCACCAAGATTCGTTTGAGTTGATAGGAGGCAGACACTTGAGGTGAGCTTACACGCTTGTTGCCCTTGTTCATTCTTGAGCCATGAGAGGGCATGCCGATGTAAATTTTCACCTTCTTGTTGATGAGGCAGCTACCTCTACAAAATTAACAATTAATCACAACAATTAGTACAGTCGATAACAACTTAGTTGAGGTGATCCTCAGGCAATTCAGGCGATGGAGTTGGAAGGTGTTGCGAATTACGTGCGCCCTTCGTGTTGAGGGTTCTTCGAGATTTCAATAAGAAACGCCCTCATTGTATCGTTAACTACCTCTCATTTACTGAGATGCTAAAAGCGAGAGGCCTGACCTCCGTTTCGGTTCATATGCTCGAGTGCCAGACAGCTGCGACAGCACATGTTTCACCGACTGCCTCTTCCAAGGTTTTTACGTCAGCCTGACTAATGTGCTATCCGAGTAAACTCCACTTGGTACGAATACATCGACGCCTTTTATTAGGCAAATCTGTCTTAAATGAACCTTTTAGTCCGACGAGTTAGTCACGTTCATCCGGCACCTTTGCGCTTCATCTCCATTTGCGGGGAAACGCTGCATTTCTTCTTCGAGCCCTCTCCGTCGGTTAAGTGATCGATCGAAAGGAGCCAACTCCTTCGTCTTCGAGAGACTCGCGTTACACGCTCTGAGAAACCTCATTGAGAAATCTATTAACCACTGAACTTCTTCGTGTGATGAACGACCCACTTAAAGCCAGCACCTCTCATTGATCTACTTCTGAGTACGGCTATTCTAGTCGATGGAATTTACCCAAAAGCGAGAACCTTCTTACAGGCTTCTCAAGCGTTACAGGTTACTTGCAGCGCAATGTTTTGGAGTGTTTATGAGGCGAGGTTGGATCCAGTGAACCTCGGACTCTAAGCAGGTCCTGCGAGACAAAACAACGTACGAATGGAAATTGGCACTAAAGCAAGCTGTGAGTCACGGCATCTTTGGTTAGACAAACAATTGGGTAGAGCGGCTGATGGCAGCAGAAACTACCAGTCAAGCACGTACTTCTGCAGCGTACTCAACGTTTTGGGCGAGATCTGAAATGTTGGTCGTTAACTACAAATGGTGGAAGCACGGAACAATGAACAAAAGTTCGCTGGGTAATTTGGAAGAATCAGAAACCGTGATTCATTTTGTGGCAGTTTGTCAGGTAATGAGAGAGTTCCGAAGAGTCCTGTAAGTTCTAGGACTACCGAGGGAGCAACTAATCCCCATTTGAAACGGGATGATTTCGCTCTCAAGACTAGTAACATAATACGTGAAGAAAGCGGGAACGCACAGAAAACTTTTGGAAGAGGAGTTCCCACCCAAACATCACAAGAGGAATAAAGCTGACGTCCATATAATAGAGCTAATTGCTGTGAGCAGTGTTTACATAACGGGGTAACTAGGAACTGAATATCGGCGAGTGGTAAGTAATGTTTGAGACGAAATATACCGTAAGATACGAATTGGTAGGAATATCATCGTCACCACATTTATTAAATTATTAGTCCAACTTCTAATATCCAACAACCTGCACTCTCATTCTTCTCTCTCCCTCTCCCTCTTTTTCTCCCCCCCCCCTCTCTATCTATCTTTCTAACGTATCATTCCTTGTGCAGCTCGGTAAGTGTATGATAAAATTGCCTTCGCAGCACGCAACCGGTTTCTTTCAGCGAGTAGTGTGATCAACCCTATGAAGTCGGGACGACTGCACTGACATCCGACAAAGCATGGGCGATCGGAAAGTGACTGCGCTTCTCACGGGCATTCGATGGAGTCCAACACAACCCTCGGCTCTGTAGGGCTATCTGGCGCTCTGCTTCAATGGCCTTTGTCGACGGACTCGCAGTGTCAAAAGACCTGACGGAACGCAATTTGCAAGCCTCGATATCCCAAGGGTCTGCGCTGTCTGGCTGCTCTTCATCGTTGCAATAAACACGTTGCCCAGAGTTTTGTAAGAAGTGCAGATACATCTGAAGTTTTATCTCGAGAACCGTCGAACTGGTGGGTGCACAATCATAACCTGACTTATGAAATCGCACTTAGGAATCTAGGAATCACAATGACTCACACACCCCACTGGTGACCACAAATATTGAAAACAACGGAGAACATTTTTTGATCACTGTGCCATTTTCAACGGGTAGCTATATATTTTACATTCCACGTGAGACTACAGGTGGAGCAAACGCTTGTCGCCCACAACGTTGGTTATGGTAATGACAGCGTTGTGTGACGTCAGTAGCGAGCAAGGGAGCGTAGAAGCCCTAGTGCGATTCGTGTACCGATTGAAGTTGGATGAGCGCGTTACGCCGCACTATCGAAGATTAGGCTGGCTGAAGATCAAGCAGAAATTCGAATACACCGTCGCTCAGTTCCTTATTATGAGCTTGAAATTCGCAAACGCCCCCATCCATTGTCGAAAACGTGGCATTTCTCCATACAATCCATCAACGTGAGATACGATATGGCCTAATACCCCGCCATCGAACAGATATCTTCAGCAAGTCTTTCACTGTCCCAGTAATCCGGGAGTGACTCATTGATGTTCATGTTTATCTTTTTTCTGATACCCAACATTTGTCAATTTACGATACACGATGTATGTAGGGCCTCCCTGCTTGTTTAAATAAAACACATAATCTCTCTCTCTCTCTCTCTGTCTCTCTCTCTCTCTCTGTCTCTCTCTCTCTCTCTCTCTCTCTCTCTCTCTCTCTCTCTCTCTCTCTCTCTCTCTCTCTCACACAGCAGTTGAGACTACATTTACTGGGTACATTTTCACCCGAGCTTCAGCATACAGCGTTGCCTGAGTGTTAGATGGATCCTAGTAGAAAATAAATTTGGACCTCTGACGGCCGTGGGCTAAAACGAACTTTAAGGGCTACTCAAATGGTATTCATATTCATAAGCGCTAACGGAGCGATCGCTAGTGGAAAATCCCAACTCGTTCATCTGCAAATGCCCGGGAACGCGTTATCAGCGGAATGTCTCATCATATCACCTCCTTCTTTAGTAGAGTCGTAAAATAGTTCGTATATAATGACTCATATTGCTTCGTTTTGTAATGGGCCGCGTTCTCGTTCTGTAATGTCGTAACTCTAAATTTATATCCCGTTAATGGGTACGGAGCGGACTTGAGAATGACGATTTAGTTTATAATCGAGCACCCGATTGGTGCAGTCGAGGTAGCTAGAATCCAATCAAATTTCTCGACGGAAATAAATTTAAAGGGAGATAGCATTACGTTGTAAATGAACTGGTTCATTACTTGAAAAGAAATGAAATATTACCATCCGTTTTATGTTACATCGTCCAACCGAATAAGTTACCATAACTCGTCTTTCTTCTGTGTTATCGTTTAGAGTGATAGCAGTTTATAAATTAACGCTAGCGAAGGAGTATGATAAATTCTGACTTGAACATCGGCTTGAGTGAGAGGAAACGCTCGGTTTAAGTGTGAACCTCAGGCGTACGAAACGGCTGGTTCACATTTCTACAAGCCACACGGACTACACAAAAATAAGTATTGATCTGCACTCTTGCAATCGGAAAATACCTCGAAATATTCTACTACAAAAAAAATACCTGGCTGAAACAAATATCCTGGCGTGAATTATCTCAACTTGTACTATTATATCAACAGTCTAGTCTACGTTGTTCAACGCGAAACATTTTAACTGAAACTGACGCACATTCTGATGATTATTAAACAGATGTATTGGCATTTAAAAAGGGAAAGGTTGCTGTTAAAACGATTACATCGCTCTTCTAACTAAAAGGAATGTAGAATAGCCTTCGTGAATTAGGTTAAATACAAAAACTACAGCTCAAACCACTAACTGTACGTAAGCGGTCCAGAACAAAACGTTAGTTATTTTTCTGAGAACATAGCTTTGATAAGCTGGAGAATACTACTACCCTTTTGGGGTAATAATCTCACCACAACAGTTACGGCAGTACGATGGCAAAAGTTAGACTGTGGAGTGTTACAAGTCTTACATAACTTGTAACTATTCGGCTATATGTGTAGTTGATTGCGTGAATCAATAAACAAGAGTGCTTCCCCTGCTCCGGGCAGAACTTCGCATAGACCTCTCAGCTTTCTTCGCAAGATGACTAGGCGTTAGATAAATGGCAAACGAGATGGGAATGGCGAAACGTATGAGTTTTTTTACAAGATTCGTGAACGTCTTAGGAGAAAGTGGATTGAGGCAGACCACTGAACGAGCCAGTTCATTAGAGGATACGGTGAATCCAACGAGCGGCTCCACTTATTTTTACTTTCCTTGGCTCTACGAAGTAAAAGGAAAGTTATGTAATAGCCTGAAAAACAAATTTTGAGTTCTCTTCAGATCTTTACGTTTCAGACCCCCCTGAGTCCGAAAAACACTATTTGGGAAAATGGTCTGTGTCTGTGTGTGTGTCTGTGAACAATTTTTAGAGAGAACCATCGTACCAAATCAGCTCAAACTTGATATCTCGCCCGCAGGTCACCATGGGATGCCAAAATAAGGGTACGAACAAAATCCACCGAAATTTAACTATAGTTATCATAGTGATCAAAACACCAAATATTTTTTTCTCAAAAACGGCTCTAACGCTTTTGATTAAATTTTTTTTATTGGTAGCTCCCAATATGGCAACTATACCATAAAATTCCCATTCATGGGAAAATGACGAGAGCAGCACAATAAATTACCAAAACTTTCGACGAAATCGATTTTAGCGCGGTTTTTAGAGAAAACCAACGTACCAAATCAGCTGAAACTTGATGTCTAGCCTACAGGTTACCATGGGACGCAATAATGAGGGTATGGGCAATATCCACCGAAAGTTAACTATAGTCATCATAGTGATGAAAACACCAAATTTTTTTCTCAAAAACGGCTCTAACGATTTTGATTACATTTTTTATGTTGATGGCTCTCAATAAGGTGATGATACCATAAAATTCCCATTCGTGGGAAAATGACGAGAGCAGCACAATAAATAATCAAAATTTTCGACCAAAAGCGTTTTTGCCGCGGTTTTTTCCTTTTAAACTCCGCTGGAATGTAACTAGAAAGTTAAAAAAAAAAGTCGTGTAGTAGTCCAATCCAATACCTATAGGGTGAGTGTTTAAAACCGCTCATGATATAAATGGGGCTCTCTCCAGTAATTCCTGAATTTCAGCTACCACTGTTTCGCTTACTACTAGTTCTAACAGTTATTACCCAATAACTCTGCAAAAGTGGTTACTATCCTTCTTCAAAAAATTTGTGTTTACAGCCTCATTAATTATCTGTGTACCAATTGCTGAATAATGGTCCTGCGATGAGTACGAGCAGCACAATAAATTCCGGAACTGAAAGCGCTACCGCTTCCTGCTGCCGTAAAGCGTTGTTTGACAAAGTTCAAATAAACTGAGTGATAAATGAATTGATTAAATAGAATTAGCCATGTACAAAGTGAATTGTTGTAGAGCTAAGGAAAGTTTTGTGTTCCAACGCACCAGATATTTTCTCAAAGACCTGAACACGTCTCGCGCATTCAGCGTGGAGGAAACAAGAAACCACGTGCTACTCCACTGTTGTTCTCACAACAAGCTCATGACTTACGCTGAGTTTTCAACTGTTTCCTTCCAATCGCGGTACCGATTCCTCAGAGTGATACCCTCGCGGAGTAACACGTGGGCAACAGCTCTCCACCTTGATACTGTATAAGTGACAACCTGTATGTACCTAGGATATGGCTGGCAGCTCGCTGGCCATCATTTGCCACTTGCATTGAACTTAATCAATGTGTTAATGCTACTGGCTCCAGCGGGGAGTGCCGAATCCAGCGAGCATTAAACCAATACTTCGTGAGAGTCCTGATGGCCACCTATTTAACTGAGTTAGCGATGGTATTGGACTTTTCTTCTAAAATATCCTGTAAAGACTGGTTTGCTATCTGAGGTAATTTCATATTTGACGTCGCTTCCCTGTTTTATACTCCAAGTCCGGTCCTTATGTTTTTCTTTCCATTTTCTCTAGAAGTCATTTAATTCTCCTATGTCAGTTAATATAAATAATGCTTCTTAAAAACAATAACCTAGTAATCCACAAAATAATTATTCCGTTGAGTGCCAGTCAATATTTTGTTCGCCTAATTCAGCTTTAGTGCGAATATCGTCAATTGGGAAGTTTCGAATAGCTGTTCTACAACAAGTCACAAGGTACATCAGTTCTAATAGCGAAAGAATATAAGAACTTCGTCAGACTTTCTGCACTCATGAACATCGTCTAATCCCAAAATTAACTTTCAAGTTATTTAATCTGCTCAACTTCGAGTTATTTAATCTGCGCCCCACAAAATTAGCATGGTGAATGTGGATAAGTTGTATCTATCTTACAACACGTACCTCGGTCGTTACACCTTCAACAAACAAGTTGACTGTACTCACCTGAAAAAGAAACAAATAATTAACAGTTTGTACGGGAACTATTTTGTTAATGATTGAAACATACAACAGATACAGATACAATACAGCAATTAAATGAAGCTTATGTGCCAGTTAGTTCAGCCATTCAGCTACACACTTCAGATAAACGAAATTTCTCGTATGATGATTCAAATTTCCTGACGAAAGTATGAATTGGGTGAATGATTAGGTGGTTAGACGGGACTTTCTGCTCGCTCCAAGCAAATAGGATCACAAAAGTATAAAGCAGAGGAAAAACTGAAATCGGGGAAAACTCTGAACAGGTGAATCGTTGAGTGACACTACCGTGCACCACCAACATCAAGAATGCGCACTCCAAAACAAGACATAAAGTATCTCGTTCTCGATGAATTATTTCATTCAAAGGTTATCTATATTCTTTACACGTACATATCTGAGTAGGTTATTTCATCGGTAGAGGGACGATTCCTTTTTTAAAGATTTCATTCACTTTTACATCCCTCGATTCAATGGAAAAATACTTTGTCGAAGTTAGCGCTGTACTGATTGGAAATAAACGGACTTGAATGATGTGCGTGGAAAATGTTCAAGGAGAACTATTTCTTCACCTCGTTGTGAGCAGCAGTGGAGGGCTACAAATATAATTATATACTGAATGGATGCACATCGAAGTCTGGCGCTGTACTCAGCTATGTCTGTCCGCAGGTTTGTGTTGTCAAGAGAACTTAAATTATATCTTCTGTCATCAGAGGATCGTAAAGCTTCAGTGCAGCACGTTTAGAGCGCCGGTGGGTCACTACATCATTAGTGGACTTCACAATAACAGACAAGTGCGACAGGCGAAGAAGAAATTATAGGTGTAATCTAGACCAAAATGAACTGTCAGCGTATATGCTTGGCCTAAGAAAATTGTGCATACGAAGCAATATCATACGCAACACATTTACTAAGGGTATAGTCTCACAATTACTACAAATTGATACAAAGGTAGTTGGGATTGAAAACATACTGGGAGGATGATAGAATAAGAACTATCATATTGAGGCTTGGGTAATATAGAGATGAGAGAAAAGGGGAAGCATTGTTGAGGACTTGCCTGTATATCATGTGATACGGGAGGTAGTGGAAGGGAGGATACTGGTGGCATGGAAACTGTCCAAATGCACAAAAGAATTGGCAAACGTTATCTGCAATTTTTTGCTAAAAAGATATCTGGAAACCAAAGAGATGAGTGACTGTTGCCTGGGGACTGTGTGAAGTCTAAGCGTGCGGTTGAAAGGATCCATTGTTCACAACAGTAACACAGTACACTGCGACTGAGCAAATGTTGTCTTTCAACATAATATGGACCGGAAAAAAAAAAGAATTTGGAAGAGCTAGTCATGAGTGAGGTCTTGGCGAGTAATGTCAGTGAGATAGGACAGTGCTCAAATTGTTGTAATCCGGCAGAGGTGAGCAATCATAATGATACTTCGAAAAAACCTAAATTCTCTTATTAGCGGCTACTGCGAATCATTCAAAAGGAATTAACAAATATTATTCGTTTAAATGTGAACTTCCTAGACGCTTGGCAAGATAATTTGCTGAGGAATCAGATAATTGAGTGACAGCATTTGATGACAATCGGTTCTCATAGCTGGCAGGATGATAGAGTGTGGGAAATCGCGACACATCCCAAAAGCTGCTTAAAGCCTCTCTGGAAATAGTGCAGAATGAGGCACTAGCATATGAATCGTGTCAGCAAGGAGCCGGACAAGGAGCGTTGGGATGGGACATTTCGTAACTGTCCCGAAGGGAAAGTAGGCATCGCTGGCGTGGCCTAAAATTGGTCAGTAAAATGGACGAGAAGCGATGCAACGGGTATCACCGTGGAAGAAGTTTTCGTTCCGTATCAAAAGAAAGCAAAGGCCGTAGAACTAATCGATTGGTGACAAGGGAACATAAATATGGGCGCAAACTCAGGGGCTTCTATACAACTTGTTGAACAAGTTTCCTTTTCATTCGAAAACTTCAAGTAGCAATATTGTGTAAATCAAGGTCTGACGAGGCGAGTTAACGGAGGGGGCTTTTCAAGTGTTCGTCAAAGCGTCAGTGGAGGCCCAGTTGATGCGGTACAAGAGACAAGAATAATAGGGGAAGCGTCTTTCCCTTTTCCGTACCTGTCCGAGCAACACAATTACAATTCAAACACGAGCAAGTGCAACGGAGAGTCCGAGCTCAAAAAGAAGGAAAAACATTGAACTCGGTTCGTTTCGACAACGAGGTTTTTACGGTTGCCAGTTGGAAGTTACGGTTGGTAAATCAGTCTTGAGGAGACACACGAGTCAAACGTGGAGGCTTCAGAAATCCTCCTGGAACCGCAATGACATTGAGTCGGACGCCTAACAGGAGGAATTGGCAGTACACAAAACTTGCGCCAAGGTCGAAACCGTTACTACTAAGCGCTGAATAGCAGAATCCTGTAGCATCCACGCGATCTACGATTAAAACATATCAACACGCCAATGACACGTTCATCGAGTCTTCTACTCTTTTCTCCCTCCTCTCCCCCACCCAACCACGGATGGTTAGAAACGTCATGCAGTCATGTGACTGAATCAATTGAACTGGTTCTATGTTTGTTTTGTTCGTTATTTTCGGTAGGCTTGAAAATGGCGAAGGTTAAGCAGTTTTAGTAGAAAAGAGAGATGGACGCACGGAGAGCTGGGAATATTGTCAAAACTGGCCAGGCACTGCTGAAATACCCAGGCGAGTCTGGTTGCCCTCTGTTGCCAGCTCTTCAATGAGTCTCATCTTCTCAAAAGCACTTTTTCATCGACTCACTTCGGCCTTTGACGCTTCGAAGTGCCCATGTACAGTACTGGCAGTGGCCGTTAATCATGTTTGAAGAGAAGGTGGAGTGATAAGAGGATGATATAGGAGAAGAGCAACTCTGTCTGGTACAGCCCCAAGCACCACCTTTAGAAGACAGGGGGCCAAAGCGTTGCGTTGTTTTATATGGACATGGGTCTCACTGACAAGAGCCCCACACCACCCCAGCCACCCATCCACAGGCTGAAGTCAGCGTCCCTGCAAGGAAGGAAACCAAATGGAAACCAACACCACACAGTCTTACGAAGACATAGCTGCAGGTCACGACAAACCTACACACAACACTTTAGTAAATGTTGAACTCTGAAGACTCGAACGTAAAGAGAACTCAATTCAGCCGACGTCATCATTTTTCTGATGAGATAAGTAAAAAAATCAGGTTTCCAGACGAGCTGTGGGAAAGAAGAAATGATGGGCGAGTGGGCGAAGAAATTTGCGTCACGGCTTCGCACCTGACGTCCCCTTAGTGTTGACAAGACGCCGTCCGTGATGCTGGCGATAAACGCTTTATCCTAATTTGGTTAATGAGATGGTTTACCTTGCCGTTCACAACCACTAAAACGTGATAATTTTTTCCCTTTTTCTTCACCACGGGATTTTTTTTTTCACATCTTGAATCTCCTCTTCGGTTTCTTCTTCGGAGCAACTGGCTGTCACCCGGGATTCAGATCGTGTCCGCGATATACGGGACCTCGTCTAACCAGCGAGTCAGCTTCCCTCCGCCACAATCTTGTCATATTTATACCTTTTTAAACTCATTTCACCTTCGGGAAAGGTTTTGTTGTCCGGAGGCTGAAAACCGTCTCGTTTTACAGTCAAAAAGAAGAGAGAAGACGAGAGGGAGAGAGAGAGAGTGGAAGAGCGAGAGAGGAAGACGCTTCTGCTCCTGCTCCTGCTCCCGCTGCCTGTCAAAACACGAAAAACGGAGTAGTCTCAGTCCTTGTCCCTTCCCTTCCCTTGAAACTCGACGAGTGTGGGGGCTTTAAAGTGTCGAGATGAGTTTCAGATAGGCTCATCACATCACATCACCTCCCCATCTGATCTGTGGCAGCCGCGGAACGAAGCCTATCGATACAAATTATAAGGAATCTCAACTCTCAACACCTATGACGCCTTCGTCTTCTCAACTACCAAAACGATATTCGCTTACTCAGACGGATTCCTAACATTTTTTCCCCGTTCGCCGCCTCGGCTCCTTTTTACAGTTAGCTACGGAATTTCGACTAGCGACCGGCCGCGCTGAGCATTTACGGAAGCGAGTTATCGCGGTACAGTTACCGTCAAATAATGGTTTCCAACGATAAACGGTTTCTGCAACAGCGCGATTTGAACCCCCTGTTTTATCCGACATTTTCTAAATAATGGGTTTCAGTCACGAGCATATTGTCCTTTACCTGAAGGGAACGAATAATGTTGTAATAAAAAAATCTAGTGTACAACATCGCACAATTTTCCTCCACTCCCCTTAGTCCGACGCTGTATCTCAGTTCAACGTATCAGAGAAACGATCTAAACGTAAAAAACGTCTATTTTTGCTACATAGGAATTTCCACAGAGATGTTTAGGTGGATACCCTTATGCTGCATTAGAAAGACTAGTTTTAATGTTAGTAGGAATGAAATAAAATGGATCGTTGCTTTGTTGTACAGCAGAGAGATTCAGATCTAACAGCCAGGACAGTGAAGGGACGTTCTCAGTGCTGAATCCTATCTCCGCTCCAACAGAACCTCGTGATGGCCCATGAATATGCCGATGATGTTGCTGGACTCATTCGGGGCATAGTGCAAGGTGCGCTATCTGGCCTGATAGCACCCTGCAGACAGTGCTGGGTGGTGGGACTGTCCACCAATTCATCTAAGACAATCATAGCGCCATTCGCTAAACAAAGGCAGGTGTTGAAACTCAAACCACAGAAAGCGGGTGAAGTAGCTGGGTGTGATTGTGGGTCGGCAACTAATCTGGAAAGAGCAGAAAGGCGGCGGTGGCCCCGTGGGTGTATAGGGATGTATAGGAGAACTAGGCGTAGAAAGGCTGGCTGGCTTTATGAAGCCTTATCATTTTATATGCGTCGATTGTGGCACAGAGCTGCCTTCAGAGAGAACAGTAGCAGTCTTCCTTACTACCACACCTACCAGTCATATGGAGAAAATGATTGAGGCTACGAAGGTGGATAAACTACACGCAAAACCACATCTAAGGCGGGGTACACACGTTATGGATTTTTCGAAAGTTTTCCCATTCAGGCCAACTTCTCCGGCCTAAGTCCTGGTGGCCTCTGGAATAATGCAGCTCAGAGCTTGAGGACTTACCTGTGACGAACATTTCAAGCACTGAGAATTGATGGAGTGATGAGTGCAAGCAACTTGTGATACACAGTTTCGTACGCCGGTTGGTCGTTCTCAGGTACAACAATTAGCTCGGTTAACATACTGGTAGACTTTCAGCAACCACACTTTGCACCATTTAGCACGCTGTTTACATCATGTTCGTTAATCTACCGCCAAACACCAGCGCGATGGCATCGTCCATCATGGTTACGACCGTGCAGTTTTGCTCTCAGGCTTGTAGGTGTTGTTTGCTCCGGCAGACCTCTGATGATATCATCGAGGAATTCCTCCCCGGAAATGCTCGCCGTCTGTAGTAGTGCAATCAGCGGGCGTCAGGTCGAGCGTTGACAGTTTTGAGGCCGTCAAGACAAGGCACCTGAGACAACCGCATTCTTTAACGTAGGAGAAGTAGAGGACAAGAGTCCAGTTCGACAAGGCGATGTTGACTTTCCCTATCGTTCGACCCTTAAAGGCCAATCAGAATAAGACCACGCGCAAATTGAATGGAAAAACACAATGAGAGTCGTTTACAAGTCGCGTGGCGTTAGGTTTTAATTAAATGGCGAACAATGAGACGTCACATGAATAGCTCTTGAGTCGGCCTGGCGGAGCAACAATGGGCCTCCAATCTCCTCTCCTCATTCCCGTCCATTGGCATCCCATCCTCCGCATCTACCCTTCGATCCTTCATCTTCTTCTAGCCGATCGCTGTTATTATTGTAAGGCTAATTCAATATGGATTGAAGAGGGGCGTTCCTGTTCCTTTTGATTGATGGTCGGTTTCCCTTCTCTCGCCGTCGTCGACGATTGTACCTACCTCGTTGATTGTTGCTCTATTGATGATTAATGTCACAATACCAATCACTACCCGCCTTTCCGCGCCTCTCGTTTCATCCTTTTCACGCGAGCCTTACAAATACAATAGTTTTACACCTCTCGCCCTTAACTTCATTCTGTTACTCAACGGGCTTCACTAAGTGGTCTCGCATACACAGCTGCAACTCAATACATTCTCGAACCTTAAGCACTGTCTAAATACACGTGACTCTTTCTGTGATCGTAGTCTAGTCGTTAAAGACAAAGATTCTTACTCCGTGGAAACCCGGGAATAAGATCAGAGCCCGAGATCGCCGTGATTTCTGTTGCTCCGCAGAAAATCGGAAGAGTTGTTTTTTACTACCATGCAGTTTTCCTCCTAACAGTACAGTACACTGCAGCAACATGTGGGTCGCCTCGAAGCAGCGAGACTGATAGCGAGTCAGAACTGTGTGGCGTCTTATCCTTCTGACCATCCTGCTGGCGTATGGAAGTACGACGCATCCTGCCTTGCGGGCAACTGTAGGTACTCCTGCACTAGACCTCCTCTTGGACCAGACAGCAGCATATACGATCTCATATCAAAAGAGGCTCCCCAGGAGAATATAGAGTTACCCCGCATACTCTGGTTCCACATCTATTGCTCTATGGCGTCGACTGTCGGTTAAAATTAGCCCACGAATGGGTCAGCGATCAGTGGCCAACACGGCGCGTTCCTCACGCCATTCAGTTGCTGGTTAGTCATCGGAGGCACCCCAGTTTCCTGGTTGCTCAACGTCTCAATTCACGCGTCAATTTTTTCTGGCGGTGAGAGTTTGACGAACTCTCGTGCATGGGCTCGTTCTCCCAAGCAGAGGCAGGGTTCTAGCGACGAAATCAGGTTCTTACATTATACCGACAGGAACACACATCAACACTGCAGCTTGGAGGCATGGGAACTCCCTCTGACTGGCAGTGACCCTCTGACCTTCACATACCTGCTTTTCCCCTCATGATTGCTGCTGAAGAATAAACAGCACCTTCGGGCTGACAGCAGCTCACCGGGTAATCATGATTGCCTTGCCCAATCTACCCATCACCTTCCTCTCCAAGATGCAAGGAGGGGAGAGGGATTGGGAGGGAAGGTGACACTGAGAAAAACCACAAAACCGGAACTTGGAATTTTTATGGGGAACTGGGGTCTCCTGTGAACACCCAGACGTCCCCAGTCTACCTTCATGTCGGACAGGAAGTCCTCATTCTACTGCCAGGCAGGTGCCCAGTGGTGAACAGGCTTTTGGTGGGCCGTTGCGTAATTCAATTCAGACTCTGCTGAGCACCTACGCCGAGTAAATAATGAAAGATTTGACAGGGCGTTTCCAAAAATAATGTGACTCGCGTATCTGGAACCTAATTTATTGTGAAGAGCAAATGGATCCGAACCGGCCTCCGAGGCCTCTGGTTTCGTGGATTAAGAACCCGCCGCTCCTACGAGGTATCGCTATTAAGAGATAATACCACCTAATGCGCTGGGTCATTAATTTTCCACAAATCAGAGCCAATCGCTTGTGAGATTGTGAGATCTCGAGAGGGATTGCCCCCGAAATCGAGATCAGAGCAAGTTGAACGGAAGAACTTGGCATTTCCCTGCTCGAACGCTCGGGTTCCAACAAACACCTAAAACCTCTTTCTCTTCTTCGCCTTCTCTTTCTTCTTCTTCTTTATAATCGGATTAGTACGCATTTTTAAAGCAGAGCTCTTTAGTCGACCGCTCGCTCTTCCGAGGGGCTCCTCAGGGTGGTGTAATATGTGGTAAACAAAGGCCCGTCTAAAGCCCCCTGAAAAGGGACGTCGAGGATTAAGGATAAACCTTTACCGTTGAGTAGATTAGATAAGAATAAAGAAGGGGATGTCGGGAGGAAGAGAAAAAAAAAAAGAAAGAAAAGGTGGCTTGTTTGGTCGACTCCCGATCTTTCATTGCAGCCGCCGCGGCGGCCGGTGATCTGTGGGCTCGTTACGTGAGACAAGACAGAGCCTTTTGATTTGAAGGACTTCTTGACTTGAGAGGGGTTTGTCTAGACCGCGACCAAGTGTTTCTCGAACAGTCTTGCGCCCCTTACTCGTCATAAATTGTAATTAATTATATTCCCGTAATATAATAATAAATTGTCATTCTAATACATTTATAGCTTCTTGTTATCCTCAACCTCGAAATTTTCTACACCAAGACTAGAAACATCAAATCATGTATAGCTGGAAGGGGAGGGGCACCCCTAGACAAAGGGCCAGTCAAGTTCAGTTAGTTTTGGGTGTCAGATTGAAGTATTAGTTTTTATCTGTAAATCCTTTTTCTAACGTGTGTGTGCCGCCGTTCCAACTTAAGTATTTAAATGATAAAATCGTGTCAATGCAGCTAATTCCGAAGTTTTTTTGCGAAGATTTTTTGTACATTGTAGAATACATGCTGGTTACAACGGGTAAGGCTGTTTTCAAAGTAACTGGTAACCCTGATTTTAATTAATAACTTTTTCCCATAGTCATTCAGTAAAAGTTAGTTTCATTCACGAACGACAACTCCGTTTTTGCAAGACTCTTTTATTTGTTTTATTCTGTGTCCTTTCTGATTCTGAGTTGATCGAATGAATTGTGTTCAACACCTACCAGAACCTATGCACCGGCACGTTTTCCTTGAATTGCAGCTTTATTCGGCTAATTGTACATGGGTGTCCGGGGGATGACGAACTCATCCCTGAAAACCTTGTAGAGCTCAGGTCGACGCGAAGGGGTTTTCTCACCCCAAAACCACACTTTGTTAATCCTTGTCTTTTCTCAGTGATCCTGACCACGCTTACTTGTCAACCCCCGGATATATTCGGAGTTCGATCATTCTGTTGGAATAGCTCGCGTGCGCTACGCCAGTTCGACTAACACGTATCTCTACCCAATTCACTCTCATGCTCAGTGAAAAGTATCGTGTCTCCTTCCTCAGTGACTGTACTCTGAACGTTCTCCACTGTGATCTCAAGTGATCGCCTTACCAATCAGTGTATTTCCGAACTAGTAATTCTAGTTCTTACCTTCCTATAACGCACCAAACGATGGGCGTCTTCACAAAACCTAATTCGTACATGTGAAGGAACTTAGGCTAACCTTATTGTTGCACTTGTGCTACGCTTGAGACAATATAATTTGAGAGATAAGAGAAATATTGCACTACTCGGCTGTTATTTCATATCATACGACGAACCTAAACACCAACTCTTGTGGTTCTATTGTAGGGGAGGTTGAAAGAAACGCCTCACAAAGGACGAAACGAATTTTGAACCCGTGAATATTGGCAGTCAATCCCAAGATTTGAAATAAGAGCTCTCCAGACGTATTCTCCATGTGATTACTGAAGGAGAGTCTGGGAGTTAACGTCACTCTTAATTAAACAAACAACCACATCACTACTAGCGTAATTTCACAGTTCTGAACGCCTACGGCGCCCACCATTCAGGAAGATCAATATCTTCGATTCGCCAAATTGACTCGTTCCATGTTCTTCTGTAGGTGCCCTGGATCATCTGCCAGTATCACGAGGTCATCAGCGTAAGGGAGGACTCTTACCGATGCGTCTCCTAATAGAAGGCCTGAACCATTAACCAACAGGCAACATGGACTCATGGGGCATCCCAGCCACCCTTCCTTCCATTCCATCCTGACCTCCCCAGTCCAGACTGGAGAAGTGGTGTCCGTGTACATACTACAAAGTATGATACTTTTTAGGGGTACACCAGCATCAAACAGGTTGCCAAACAACACCCGGAGGATCACCGTGTCAAAGGCAGTGGCACTTTTCTGGCAGTTGACGTCGGGCTATGGAAAGGGGCCTTGAAAACGAGGAACGTGTGACGGATAATGCGGACACCCGCTCCATGTCACTCAGTCATCGTCGTCGTTATATTCGTCATTATAGTCGCTGTCGTTGTTGTTGTCACCTTCCCGAGTTCTCGCACTCGAGACTCAACCGAAAGGAGGGAACCGTGCGAGAGTTCGAAGGGGGATGAGGTCGAGGGGGGAAGCCATTTTGTGTAGCGGTGCGCGCTGGAGGGTGTCTATTACCGTATGATTTAGTCGGCAAGGGCGGCGGTGAGGGAGTGATGAGACGGGACGAAGGAGGAGGAGGAGGAGGCTCAAGGAGCAGATGACGGTCGTGACGGGATCGACGGGAGGGGGTGGGATAATTACCCGGTGGGACGAGCCTCAGTGGCGATGGTGGGGCGGGGTGTGGGGGTGGGAGCGGCGGTGGGTTTTTCGGGACGAACGACGGCGCGGGGGTGGGGAGTTGGGCGAAAGACTCCTCATTCTCCACTCAAAACTGTTCCTCCTTCATCCAGACTGGATGCCCTTTCTCTTCCTTCGTCCTTCACTCGCCCCATTGAGGACTCGCTTGGAGAACTCATCCGGAAAACCTGTGGAAACTCAAGTCGACGATGTCATTCAAACCCTTCAATAACAACAACATGATCACTTAATCAAACCACGACGCACAGGAATTACATCGTTAACTGAAGATTGAAGGGATAATTAGTGTGCACACGCGTTATCATGCCACAATTCTAAGGACCAGCGTTATGGATAATGGAAACACGCTTTTTTCCTCAGCAGATCCAGGAACTCTGGGCTGAGGTCCTTCATTTCTACGCCTGCTACCAAATTGACTACCGGCAATTCCTAAACTGAAACAATCCGAGGCTACGTTCCACTCTGAACGTTACACTTCCGCTCCAGCCGAGTGTGATGCTGCTCAAGATAGCACACCTGAATGGGATGGTACAGTCCTGGATTTCTCCAGAGCAAGTGCAGGTACTGTGATGGTGAGTAGGAGCTGTGGCTAGGACGAGATCAAGCTTTATCAGAACGTCTAAAGGAAAGGAGCTCAACGTTGAAGTTGAAGTCGGAACATAAGGCAAAGGAGGAGGGGCCGTGGTCGCGACACATTCGTCCATCCAATTCGATATTCAAAAATTGTACTGGTTTATCGAGGAAGGGGCCTTATTATTGCTGTAGACCCTGTCAACCGCCAAAGGAATGGGAGTTCCATCCTCTGTCTCTCCTCGACTGATGGAAAAAAGATCTTAGTTGTTCTACCATTAGCTGTGGTCTGCCATTCAAAGCCAGACTCTTGAACACTCTTTAACGCACACTCTTGCTTAATATTGGATTCGAGAAAATTCAGCCGTTAGATTGCCGCCTCCTGGGCCTACATGGGCTTGGCTTACTTTATCGTCGCTCGCCACACCTTTTCGTCTTTCAAGTCCACCGATTGTAAAAATGTCGAAAACCTTTAAAAAATCATTAGAGAAGGAGAGATTGATATCGTCTTTATTATTAAATCTGGCCAGGTATGGCCACACATGCCCATTCTTCCACCAAACCAGAACATTTCAAACAACCAGTGACGAGCACAGATTGGCATCAGACGATATTACGTTATAATCAATTTCGTTATTCTACAGCTTTGTGTTACAAAAACTACTACTACTAATAATAAAAAATAATGATAAATAAAAGTAAATAAATATCTTCTTTACTGCATTCCACATTATAAGTAATTACTTCCTTCATTTGCTTATACAGTGTTATATAAGGATAACAAGTATTCCTTCAGATGTTTCTTAAATGCAGGATATCTGGTCAATTTCTGTAGGTCAGGTGAACGTCCGTTATAATACGTTATAGTGCGGCATGGCGATAGCCGGTAACTTGAATCTTTATTCCGGGTTTCAAGGGTGTGAATTTGAGAGAACATTAAATATATGTCAACGAGGTACTTGGGCATTCTTGATGAGGTTATTCTAAACATCGTGGTTTTAAACATCGTGAGGTTATTCTAAACATCGTGATTATCCATGTACTGGATAAGTTCATCAAATTTCAAGATCTGGAGATGCCGATATTCGTCATACACCCTGTCGTCGTATTAAAGATTTAGAATATACCTAATAGAGGTATTTATAGCTCTCTGCATTTTGAGCCGACAAACTTCCGAGTCCAGATCACAAGCGAACGCAGCCTCATACATAAAGTAAGGCAGGATCAAGGTCCTGAACAAGGTCGTTCTAAGGCCTACCGATTTGCAGAAAACACAGTTCCTGAAAGCGTAAAGGAGTGAGTGAAGTTTGTGAAGTTCTGGACAGATCATCGCCCAATATAATCCCTAGGCATTTCATTTGCTTTACATAGGCAATCTGTACATTTTTTATTGCCAATTTCGGGATTCCACTGAGCGAGAAATTGGCTAGCAATCTGGCATGCCCCATAACCATGACACTACACTTGTTTGGAGAGAGAGAGAGAGCGAGAGAGAGAGAGAGAGAGAGA
Source organism: Pachypeltis micranthus (assembly GCA_020466155.1). NCBI lineage: Eukaryota > Metazoa > Arthropoda > Insecta > Hemiptera > Miridae > Pachypeltis > Pachypeltis micranthus. Next base: position 52,835,033 of record CM035769.1, read on the forward strand.
GAGAGAGAGAGGCATCAGGCGAGATTTGGTCGCACTCAACCATTCTTACACCTAACCAGAAATGCCAAAATCTATCGGATAAATATAAATGCGTCAACAGTTTTCGTTTCTTTATATTATTAGCTAGTTTCTACGACCATAACATCTTCGTTTCATTATTCAATTATTTTTGTTGACATTTTATGTCTTTACTTTGCTACATAAACGCGAAAAACGTTACGCGGGATATGTAACGTCGGAGATGTAACGGAGAAGCGTCACGAAATATATTGGGCGTGTAACGTCTATTACAAAATCTAACGCTTGGTAACATCACACGTTTTAATAACCTCAGTGACTAAGTGATGATGTCAATTGCAATTGACGCGGCCATTATATCGAAACCATCAACGAGTACAATCAAAAGTAGTTATCATTGGTCTTATAAGACGATATATGTTTTAATAACCTCAGTGAGCGCGTGATTGAACTCGATGATGCACCTAGTAAACCGTCAACGAAGCCAAAGATGCCTAAATCAGACAGGGACCGATCGCGTGAATGTCGTTTGCGTAAAAAAACGACTTGTAATTGACGTGGCCATTAATAGAAAAAAATATAAAAATTGTTTAAACAATTTGTTTCGTGTTTTCTCATTTTTTTAACAGATTTTTTAAAGAAAAAGACATAAAATGTCCCTCGTGGTTGCGTACTTGTACGAAAGCTGTACCCACCGCTTGTGTTGGTGATTTTAATTGTTTTCTCGTAACATATGTTTGTAGCACTTTCAGAAAAATTAGAGTAGTGGTTCAATAAAATAAGTGGGAGCAACTCAATAAATTTTGGAATCTTAAACACCACCAGTTTCTACGTAAAATGTTGAGCTACACACTACCAAAATATCTGGTGCGTTGCAACACACAACTTTCCTTAGCTCTACGTCAATTTATCACTCAGTTCATTTGAATTTGGTCAAAAAACACTTTACGGCTACAGGAAGCGGTAGCCCTTACCGTTACGGAATTTTTGCTTACAACTCCCCAAAAGCATTGTGATTTCGCAGAAAAGTTCGGTTTTTTAATATTATTTTCTTCTCGAACAAAATTCAGTTATACTATAATTTACGATATTTAAATAGCCCGTCGTGTCATCATTTTAGAGAGTTTTGAGGAATTTAGTAAAGAGATAACGAAGTGATCTTCTCACACGTTTCTTGAAAGTTGTATGGCTTTTTAGTTGTTTTAATTATGATGAGAGAAAGAGAAAGTGACTGATTTATTTTTAAATATGTACATTTTTGGGCTTAAGTGGCTCACACTTACAAATATGCAGATACATAATATGATTCAGCCTAAATTTCATGTACATATTTAAATGAATGTCTTCTTTCAAATTTTCATCAAAAGCAGACAAAATCGAACGAACCATCAAATAATACAAAAGAACAGGACGGATTACAAACATGTCGTACAAACGGCTAAACAAATTAGGACCAAACTTAACAAAAATAATTCAATTTTTACGAAATCTGACAAAGGAAACGTCATTGTTATACTGGATAAACAAAACTACATAAATAATACGACTGACTTCATCAACCTGACCTCACATCTGCACCAGCATTCAAACTCTCAAAGTATTTGACCACAATGCTAAAATCGTACAAGTACGCAACCACTAGGAACATTTTATGTCTTGAGATCATCACTTAGTCACTTAGGTTATTAAAAGTGTGATGTTACCAAGCGTAAGATTTTGTAACAGACGTTACCATGCACCTAACCCAACACAAATTTCGTGACGCTTCTCCGTTAAATATCCCGCGTAACGTTTTTCGAGTTTATGTAGCAAAGTAAAGACATAAAATGTCAATATTTATTCATTAAGTTATCAAAATAACAACAAAAACATTTTCCCAGGAGGATTGAAATTTTCATTACTAAATCCTTTCAATTAAGTGCGGTAATAGTTAAGTAGACTGAAGAACTAGTTTTTCCTCATACTGAACAGCTTTCTCAAACGCTCGACATTTTGGTTTATTATTCATTCTGAATAATAACCCTATGTTTTCGGTCACGAAAAATTTTTTACAACCCCCCCTCAAATTTGATACTTTACATTTCAAGACTTGGAGATTCCAAATTTGCAATGTCCGTCCGCCGTCCGGGCCGTTTTGTGCCTTTAACGTGGTCCAAAAAATTCGTTCTTTCGCACAAAAATCCGATTTGTTATCTAGTTTTGCCCGCCATCTTGGCAATCCGATCGGACGAATTCGTGGTTGTAATGGGCAAAAAATGGTTAAAAAAATTAACGAAACGCAGTACAACGCGGAAACTACAGCGGAAGTCAACGTTTCGTCGTTTCGTCGTTTGAAGTCCCTCCCGCCCGTCTCAATAAAAAACAACCCGCCTCGTCCTCGCCTCGCAACACTACCCGCCCACTCAATCTCTACTCCCCTTTCGCCTCCCAACGGGTTCGCTCGAAGCGCCCCGTTCCAATTTCCCCGACCCGCCGGGGCAAAATCATCAGACGTTTTGTTTCCGTAGTTCCATTGTACCCAGGACATGTTTCGTATGGTTTACTAGTATTCGATGCTGAATCGAATGGGATGGGGGAGCACTAATACTAGGTCAAGCTGTTCATGAGAATAATAAACCATTGTGTAATAATTTGCAGGGTTTTTTCTATTCCTCAAAAAACTCCTGATCCTACTGGCTGTGACAATAAATGAACCGCTCATTGTCTCAGTTAGGCGTCGAGGTATTTCTAGCGTGTTAAAACCAGTGGTATGGGAAGACGTACTGCCCAGCATATAGAATTTTGTAGCCATGTATTTTAGTTCCTTCGTATTTAATAATTTATACTATATTGAATTGGCAACGCTGCTTTATTTTCAACCCACCTAGTTGTCTAAAAAATGGCACGACGTATTCATTAAGTCATAAATGAGACGCATCGCAGCATTTAGAGCTTCAAACACGAAACGTTATGAATAGTATGGCCCTCTGTACAAACTGCATCAACTGATCTACGATTCATTGTAATTGACAGAAGAGAAACGCTTCAACGCCATTCAAATCGCACCTAATGCAGCACCGCAAAATCAAAGGCCCTGCTCATCATGCCAAAACATTCTAAACGACCCCCTAGGCAAGAAGAATGGAAATATCAGGGATTGAAACGACGAATAGCTCAATTGTGCATTGAGTGCTACGAGACGAAAGTGCACGAAAAATCTAACTAGCCGTTTCCCACAAGTTTAACACGGTACACTAAATTCAATTTCTCCCAAAACGTCATGGCCTTCAGATATCACTATCGTGATACTTTCTTCACCACTTCTTCTTTGGTAAGTGAAAACTGCTCTGATATCGCTTCTTGAAGCAATTTTGATAATTTATTGCGCTGCTTTAGTCAGTTTGCCGCGAATAAAAATGTATTATCGTCGTGTTATTTGAAGGCGTTCCTCTAATGTTAGGGCCAGTTTTGAGAAAAACGCGCTATACCACCGTCCTTAACCCCGAATATATTAAGTATTTTTTGTCACTTTAGTGGTTAAACCAATCAAATTTGCACTCTCCTGGGTGAGGGGGGGGGGGATGTGTTTAATCTTCTGTAATTATAGGGGACAAAGTAACAGGAACATTAGTCAACGAGTTGTTTGAATTCCGGAATTTCAATGGTTGCTCCCGTTTATTAATGGCCGTGATTAAATAGCCATCTTGTAGCCATCTTGTATGGGACTAATACTTTAATTTTTTCTTTAAAGAACCCTTGTATCGTTAAAGCGAGATTTACAACAAAAAACTGCGCTATTGTGTTGCTCTCATTTTTCCAGAAATGAGATTACGTGGTGCTGTCTGGTCGTTTGGAACTGTTTATACCAAAAATTTAATTAGTTGGTCATGCTTTGGGAAAAAAATTTGGGTGTGTTGACCCTCTAAGATAACTAGGGCTAGTTGTAAAGGGATTTTGCTCGTGCGGCTACTTTGGCATCAGCGCTAAATATCTAACTCGAGGGAAGTGGTTGTCATTTTTTTCTCATTCGTGTACAGAGACACACCGTTTTATGTTCTCCGAAGTCAGAAGCCCTTAAAAAGTAAAGATCTGAACAAAACGCAACAACAAAAAATCGTTTTCAGTTGATTTTTAAAGAGTCGACGATGTTTTCCTTGAGACAGACTAAGCGCCTTCAGTTGACATTGCGCTAAGGAGCAACGGTCATCGCGGTGGATGTAATTTGGGCTGCTCAATGAGTGTGCTCGGGGCCTGTCGAGGTGCTAAAGTAAATGCTGTCTTTTCTTTTAAACGACTTCTGGTGAACGTGCTCCCGTATCAATGTCCATAGTGAAGTTCATAGTTGCTCCCCTACAAGACGCTATAGTGTAGAAGAGTAGTTGACTGAAATGTCTAAAAGGCCACGAAGATTTCCACGTAAATATTTCATTCGTGCTCCCAAACTGATAGAATATTCAAATAACCAGAAAGTGGGATTGTTGTAAGAGCGTCAGTCGGTCGCGCTGTAGTGAGGTCAGTGGGATCCGGCAGAAGAGCGAGGGGCACGTAGTTTAGTAGGCGTCAAGGGTCAGATGTTACCGGAGGTGTAACGTCGTTGTACTAACACGGTGTTTGTCACCTGACACGGCCAACCTCGTGTCGCATTACATTATCACATCCTCAACAGAAACGCTGAGGCAGCCGTCCGAAGGGAAGAGGGACAGGCTTAATGTTTCCAACATGAATCTCATCTGCTTCGCCGCTTCAACCTCCAACCTCCGGCCTTTCCTTTCACTAATCCGACCTCATCCCAACTGAATAATCGAATCTGCTCTGAATTCTACTGCTTTACGTTGTGAGAGCAACTGCACAAGGGCTGTCTCACTCTGACTCTCACCTGAACCAGAGCTGCAGCGCGTCAAAACTCAGCGTGTTAATAAACTCGGTGGCTGGTCTTTCAACTTTGTAAATGTCTCGCCACAAATAAATACTCTTTAATCCCTACTAAATAATTCCCTTCAGCCACCTAAAACCACTTGGCTTCCTTTCAACTCTAAGGGTCTTTCCTCTGAAACTCAACGGCCTTTTCTAGTCCTTAGCTGATGTTTCCCTTTGAACGTCGTCCTCCTGCGCTCCTGACGTGTGCATCAAACCCTTGACAACCCACTCACAGACTTTTCACTCACTCAAAGTGATAACGTATCAAGTTGTTACGACTTGAAGGGACACCCTTAAACACCATTTTAGGGAGGAACTTTTTAGTTATTCAATTAATTTCCTTAGCTCTACGAAGTAGAAAGGAAAGTTTCGTATTTCTAATCAGTCTCCATCACCATAAATACCGATTTTAGTTTATTTTTGCTTAACTGTTTTTTTCCTTCTTCGCATTTGAAGACCCCCACCTCTGGTACAATTAAACATTTTAAATTTGGGCATGCACTCTGGAAAAAGGGTTCCAACAGAAACACGTCAGCGAATCAACTGCTCGATGAAAACAGAAGCCCCACCTCTAGTGAACTATCTTTCACTGGGTTTTGTTTTGTCTTATACTCACCTCCAAAAATTATCTTCAAGGTATTGGTCAGATATTTTGTTTGTAGGGAGACTTTCATAAAATTGAACGATCAGTGCCAAATTGATCATTAAGAAGTTCCAAAATGTTCTCCGTATCATTGTACTTATTCTGTCGATGTAGATTTCGAAACTTCACTTTTGCACGACTTCTGTGTCCTTGAGCAGCAAATGGATCTGAGTCAGCATTTTGGAATCGTAAAAAGAACCTGCTCAGCTCGCACCCTATTGAGGCGAGATCGAACAATTGTTACAATCGGCTCTGAACACTGGTCCATGTAAAGAGGAAAGAGAAAGAGAGGGAGGATTGCAGAGGACGAAAGGGAGACAGAGACAGGGTAAAGAGTTGAAGGGAAAAGGTAGCTGCCGAGAGACGAGGTTCGACAACAGCTAACGAGCCCCTCATTAGAGCGGCTATCGTACATTGATTAACTTCCAATTAGTGTCTAGTTCAACTGTGTCTCAAAAGATCGTGGGATTCACTCGCTTTTTGTCCTTTTTCCTCATCTTCGTAGTCTTTTTTGTTTGTTTCTTTTCGTCTCTTTCAAATGAAACCTTCTCTTTGTTCCACCGTCCTCTCCTTATTCCTTCCGATAGTTTTCACGAGCGGTTTATCAAACGGAAGGAATCAGCATTTCAACGATTTCGGCGCCGAGTCGCTCTCGTTTTTTTTCCTCTCTATCTCGCACTTCGCCAACCTGTCGGTTCTTATGAAATTTGCGAGACAAACAACTTGCTTTAACGTCCGCTGGTATTAAGCCTTTATGAAGTGAGTGAGAGATGTGGCATCGTTCAATTTACCTTTACCAGCAACGTCCACAGCAGATCTTCTGTAGGGAACTTGACTTCATTCTGGGTGCACAACCTCTATTGGAACCAAAACCTTCGCTTGAGGGCAACTTAAGCAAGGCGGGATAAGCGCCGTGGTCGAATGTCCTATTGTACCTGTCCTAATGTCTCACAGGTCCATGCCAAGATGCCAGGTATGGCCAGATATTTATTGCAACAGCCTTCTTCGATTTACCTTTGGAGAAGTTGTACCAAAGACCGAAAATCGCTCGCTATCAAGTCCACACTTCCTGCACCGAGGGGTGTCACATGCGTATGTTAATTTTCAGTGTCCCATGATTATTCCAAATATCTGCCTGAAGTCCTTCCTTTCTTAGGAAGGTTTCGTGTGTTGATCTTCAGATAAAGCGTTTGAAATGCCTCACTCCCGCAGTGCCCCAGACCGTCTGGCGTATTCTGCCGATATCATCTTGAATGCTCTACAATCGGGAAGTAGCCCTATAGGTACTGTAGAAGAACAGCGTCTCAGTCCCAGTGATCCCATTACACCCACGAATCCAATAACCATTTAGTGTACTACAGTTTGCTGAATAGTTGAACCGCTCCCTCTTCTAACACCAGTGTTGACGTTGTACAGCGACTCTTCAGAGCCTTGCAGGGTTATGCTGGGGTCGTTTTATTGTCAAATTATTTTTCATGCATGATGGCGGCCCCAGCGATGATAAACCGTTGGGGTGCTACCCTGGGCAATGTACGTCCCATTCCTCCGAGAGTCACTTATCCACTCGCCAGAGCCTGTACCCTCCAGGTGTAGGTGTCAATACCATTCGGAAGCCAACAGACTACTTTATGTAGTCTGTTCGTTGTGTCACTTCCATAAGCTTCTGAAGTTCTGAGTTTCTGAATACTTACCTGTGACACCTTAACTATCGAACTAATACATGGGCACCACCATGTCCGTTATCATGCTGAGCTCCGTGAAGGTCTCCAAGTTTCTGAATATAGCCAGGTGTCCACTAGTCGCCTGTGGCACCTCAGCTATACCGAGCCTAGTGAGTCTGTACGCCACCATCATAGCCTCTTCCTTGACAAATAGGGTCAAACATTTTCTCCATAGTAGTAGTGGGTTTGGTTTTCATCACCTCCGCTATTGGTAAGCATCCCAGCCTCTGTACTTTGGCTAGGCCGCTATTGTTCTCTCTAATAGCAGCTGTACTACCATAGAATCGACTCATATTAGATGATTAGTTTCATAACGACCTCAGGAAGCCAGCAGGCCATTTTTGGATCTCCTGTTGACTGGAATAATTAGAAGTGCTAGCGCCGGAACCAGAAGACCAGTACTACCAAGAGCGCACTGTGTCGCAAACAGTGGAAGATACGTCAGTTAAACCAATATATCTAGAACCGCTTTTTAGAAAACTGAAGCATAAGGCCGTCGCCGCCCGTTAATTCCTGTGGTGTCGTCTTGTTTAGTAACTTAGCTGGGTTGATGGACAGACCCATCTCTCAGCACCGCGAGCAAATCATCTGCAAGGCTGCCCCGATGACCAGTTAATTCATACTGCATTTTTAACTACTCTTAATACACGTAGCATTTTGTTGAAATGATTTGGGATTGAGGAGAGTTTCGTGGTGCGTTACCCCAAACATCGGGTGTTTTTCTGCCGATTCGCAGATCTCTCACCATGTAGCTAATTACCACCCCAACACGACAGAGCCGGATATGCCTCTAGGATAGTTCGAATACGTGACCAACAATTTAGTGACAGCTCGACAATTGAGCCGAGAGGGCACGACGATATTCTCAAAACTGTGAAAAACGCGCGGGGTTTCCAGGATCGCTCCGTGTCAACTGCGGCCAATTTCTTCTTCCTCGAACACGTAATTAACGAGAAGCCGACAGACGGCAAGGAAACAAGAATTTGCGGTTGTGTGAGTTCGACGAGAAAATGAAGTTGCAAATCATCCGGAGGGCGCGAGTGAAATAAGCTTCTAAAACGAATTATCGTTTGCGGTGAGTCGTCTTCGGATGAATAACGAAAACAATGAGAGAGTGAATGAGCAGCAGGCGACGTGAATCACGCGCGACAAATTAAATATTTGTCCGACTTGTGTGAAACTCAGACCAACAGACTTCCATCCGGTTGGTTGAGTGCCCTCTCACTCCGGTCATTTCGTAATGTTGCCTTCGGAAGAAGAAGGTTGACGACCAACGAAGGCTGATCAGATCATTTCACCCCGTTCGTTCCCTGAGCTCCGCTCTAATTTTCGTCACCCTGCCACGTCACGCTAACATTTCTTTAGCCACGGCCCATTTGTTAAAAGTTTGGAATCAGACGGAAAGCTGATTTTCCTCGTTGTTTCAAAAACATTTGTTTACGATGAGAAACGTACTTTTTAAATGCGCTTTGGAATACAGAGAATGCGAGAACCCTCAGATTCAAAATTGGAGAAGACGAAGGATTCGTATATTGCGTATTGTCAGGAGGGAGATTCCTACGTCTAGGATACACGAAAATACCTGTTGCGACTCATTACACAACTTTACATAATCGTGAAGATGACGTTTGGTAATGGACTGTACGCACATTACGATTTTTACGAAAGAAAGTTGTTAAAATTCCCTGACGATTGAGTTGAGCAAAAGCACACCATAGTTTGCTACTTTCGAAGTTACTTTATTAGAACTCAGTGATAGAAATAACAATCCCGACCAGTTAAACTAAAGGACAACCCGAAAATGAACAATAATACGTTTTTAAAGGCGCGAACATGAAGGTAAAGTATCAACAACTTCCCGGAAGTTTTCTAATACGTCCACAAGAACTCCCAATCAAATTGAATAATTATGGTTACCAGAAGGGAAGGTTATGTAGGGGCATGTTCTGAAAGGAGAAGGTTACGTAAACAATGTACTAAAAGAAAAAGGTTATACAGACCAGTGTTCTGATGGAAGAAGGCTTCGTTGGGTAATGTTCTGAAAAGTCTGTATTATAGTTTGCTAAAGAGTTAAACTGCATACTGTATTCTATCACCAGTTTTGGCGTTGTGTAGTAATTCACCAGCGCCTGGCAAAACGCTTGAATATCAGTCATTAAGTTGATAGTTTTATTGCTATAGTCTTTATCATGCATTATGACAGCTCCATCCCTATCAGAGTCACTTATCCTCACACCAGAGCAGGTGCCTTTGTAGATGTCGATACCACCAGGAGCTTTTCCATGGGCTTCCTTCTGGTTGGATTTTGTATTGTCTATCGAACTCGTATCTGGGCACCAACATGTCTGTAACCGAGGTTTCGTCTGTTGTGGGTTCTACACAAGAAGTCACGTACCCTCAGGAAGATGATATTTGTGCTGTGGTACCTTAAGGAGAAGATGATGTAGAACGTGCTGCTTAGAAGTTACCTCCACTCGTATGAAGAGCCCATACTGATATTCTCTGGAACTGATACTCTGATATCTGATTTGTGGAGGTTGTAAGGTCAACTCGAGAGAGTACCGTCCCCTTACCGTGTACCTCTTGTGGTAAAAGCAAGCATGTGATGTTGTTGACGGCTGCAACGTGACAGCAGAACCACTTAAAAAGGACGTGGAGTTGACATTTGTAAGTAAAATGTAGCCAGAACGAAAGTTGGGCAAATTTAATGAGACTAGCTCAAAGGGACAAATCCTGAAGAACAAAACCTGACTCACGTATAATTGACTTGAGTCGTTAATTCCGAAGTAACTTCAATATTTTCAAGGGCGTCCGAAAAACAAAAGTCAATAAACGTTATTCTCCCACGAAGACCTTGACAACCTTCAAATGTGCCGGCTTCGCTTTATTTTGAAGTCACGACCTAACAATTTTCGCCTGCGGCACATCAAGAAAGAATAGGTTTCAATTATCCGGTTACCGATAAATGGCGTTCAAACTTTTGATCGAGCTGCGCACTTAATGCTTATTTGCTAGGCGCTGTGCCGACGTTTATGAAACTGAGATCGCGTAAGAAGATTTATTGCCGAATTTACTGAGAAATGTTTGTGTTTTGGAAATTGCACCACGTCTCGTAGTAGCTAAACCGCATGCGAATCGATGCCTATTTTACCAACAGGTTGAAATCACTTCCATCTCCGCGCCACGTAAGCAACCTGCAATGAATAGTAGTAGTGCTACAAATCATAGGATATCGCGAGGGACTCGAAAGTGGTCAAAACAATTTCAAGCTCTTTATTGAGTTACTAGTCTTTATTTTTAACTTGAAGCCCGTGTGGTTTTTTCCGACCGTTACGTACGGTTTGAAATCAGTACACGTGATGCCCGTGAATTGTCTTGTGACGAAAGTGGCATATTGAACTGCATAATACACTTTTTCAGAGGAAAAACGACATTAAAATCGCTTTCCGTCGAAATGTTTCATTATTTATTGAGCTGCTCTCGTCGTTTTCCCACACACACAGTTACTTTTAGATCGATTTCGTTCGTAGTCATGGTCAGCCGTTTTCTCTCAATCCTGTTCACAGAAGATTTTATTAAATGGTGTTTTTGGACGTAGAAACCCTTAAACTGTGAAGCTCTGTGAACTCAAATTTTTGCTTTCAGCAGATTACATTGCATACTTTCCCACACCATAAGACCTAAAAAATAAAAACGAAGAGATCTTGCCCATGGCAACAGTTACATTGTGTTATGGTTATGCGGGTCTGGCGAGGAAGACATCTTTGGTTTAAATCCCACACGTATCTACTAGACTACACCTTGATCATTTACTTATTCCTTACCCCAGTAAATAGTACACTGAAAGTATTCCAGACTATACTGCGTGTATTAAAACTGTGTACATCAGGGGGTAATTAGATTAGGTGGAACAGTTAGCTACTCGGTGTTCCTCATGAACCACGACTGATAAGAGTTTCTTAGTGTTACATATGAGAAATCGTCACAATGAGATAACAGTCAGTCTCGACATAGGTGGCACCGAACAGTTACAACTCATGCAACCAGTCACCCTTTAACTTTGAAGTGTATCAGGCCACTGGAAACACCTTGAACAACCTCTTTGTCTAGAACCACCGAGTGAAAATGATATAAATGTTCATATTTCCATCTAAAAAAGTGTATGCTGCTGGCTTAAGAGGTCTCACGGTAATCTGTGGCTACACATAAAATGTTACCGATTTGGTTCAGCCGTTATCTCTCAGGTCTGTTTCCATATCAAATGACTGCTCCTTAAAACTCATAAGAGAGTCATATCAGTTGTTCATGAACGTCGTGAAGGTTGCGGACGGGACAGCGTGGGAACTGGCCGAACCCAGACCTGTAGAGGTACAGTCGCCAGTCTATTGGAGAGCTGTTACCTATGCGTTACAACGCGGAATCCGTATCATCTGAGACAGTTCGTAATCCCGTTTCCCACTAATTACTATTAAATACAATGGTGCAGCACATAGTTTCTTGTTTCCTCCACATTGAAGGCACAAGACGTGCCGGACGGAGAGTCTTTGAGAGAAACGTAGTGGAGCCGCGCATTGATGTCTAGTAAGCAACCGGCCGTTTTCACTCAATTGCGTTCACAAACACACACCCGAATTTTCACAAATGGCGTTTTTCGGACTGAGTAGCCTTTAAACTCCGAAGATCTCGAAAAACTCACATTTTTCTGTCAGCTGATTACGTAACTGCTCTTTCCTCATTCTACGGTTAAGGAAAGTTACAAGTGTTGACCCCCTCAGCGTAGGAATGCGGCAAAAACGTGAGGAGCTTTTCAACTCACATAACGCGATATGGTCAGAGATATCTGTTTAATTTGCCTTATGGAATAATGTGACGACGGAAGGGCAATGCGATATTAAGATAAATACAGGCGGCCTCTTCAGTGCAAAATGAGCAAGTCACCGATTGGTTCTCTCGTGAAACACTGTTATTTGATTCCTCGTGTGATAACTCGTGTACAAATCTTGTCAATATTTCCAGGCTGACAGAGCTGCCTAACTGCACGACAGGAAAACAATTCATGTACAAAACTCATTCAGCAAAAAAAAAACGAACAAAACTGTTTCAATTACAAATCTTTGTTGAACGTTGACACTAACACAATACTTTTCTTATCGGCGCAATAAATATCTATCTTTAGGAGCGTGCCGAATTATGAGATACGCTGGCGAGAGGCTCACAAACAGAAGGAGCCTTCAAGAGGCTCTCGAGCCTTCCAAAAACTAATCGCTTTATCAGTTATTCATCCAGATCTCTGGGGAATACCCTGATTGATCTCGGGCCCTCAACTAGAATTTACACAGCGGGTTTTTTTAGTTTTTTATTGCACTTGAATTGCGTCAAAACAAATTGTAGAGTAATTGACTCCTTTAGTACCAGATGATCTATTCGTGTTGGGCGTCGAATTGAGTTCGAGGATCACGTTGAGAAAGCTGTGAACGATGTGTCGCAACACATTGACTTGCCGCCGGCAAATTAAAATATTTTGTGAATTGCTAAGAGCAGATATATACGAAGCTCATTAGGCCTGTTTGGCAGCGTGGATGCATACAGCCAAATTAGAAAAGTACGACGATGAGGAACGCCCCATAGTAGAACCACAACTGCGCGCCGATCCATTCCGATCTAGATATAATTATGGCCACAAACGTTATCAGGAAACTGCAAAAGCTACCAGCGATCTGATAGAGACGAAAGAAGGCTGAAGTGAAAAAGAACTAGTTACTTGACACTCTGAACGATACTTACTTAGTTCACTGTTATACGTAGATGTTATCCTCCTATTTCGTTTATGGAAATAGAAAGGAGGGGCTGCTCCTAATGGGACCTATTGAGAACCAACCTGGATCTGTTCAGCACATTGCATCAGGTGGCCCCCACGCCTCTCTGCGAAGGCAGTTTCTCTTTTTTGTTCACCCTCGCGAGAATCTTGCAGAGTGCCACTATTCCCTCATATCCCTCCAAGCGGCCCTAGTTTCGAAGGTTTAGGAGTGGTCTGTGCCTCGAGATACTGGCATCGGATCAGCCAACTCCGTGCAGTTTTCATACGAATTCATCATTGCGCGAACGAATGCCGACGCTACCCGACAGTTTCCTCGGCTGTACCCTGCCAGCCTGCCCACCTTCGACACGAGAAGATATCTTGAGAAGCGTCATTCACCACTGCCCTGCAGTGCAGGCAGTTTGGGCTCGCAGCCTTACCAATCTGGTTTGGTAAATGCTCTATGCGCCATGAGGAACTGGGTAAAGTAGAAATCCAGCGGAGCGAAGGCCCAAGTCCTGGAATCCGTTGCCTGGTTCGCGGCCCCTTCTGGTGTTATCTTCTCACGTGCACTCGTATATTTAATTTACTAATTTGCACTCACTCTTTGTCGACCGACTTTTCACTGTCCATTCAAAGATAGCTCAGTTCAATAAAATTAGAAATGTGGTGAGACGCATCACACAACTATTCTCAGTCCCACGTCCATTCTAAAATTTTCACCGCTTTAGTTACTGATGAAATTACTCATTTGAACTTTCTAGAACGTAACTTTGTGGAATGTAGATATGCTGCCATCCTCTTGCAGAGAGGTAACCAGTGAAGAAGAAGAAGTTGGAGCCGAAATGGCTGGTCCGCGTTAGTCTGTCGCGTTGTTACGAGTCATGTGTTAGTCGCGTCTGATTAAAAAGAAAGCTAAGCGATGTCGAATGTTGAGTCCGTTACACTGTCATTATAAATAAATTCAGGTAAAGGCGCGCGTCAACTTATTTGGGTCACTACAGTTCCCACAACTTTACGTTTTATATAGGAAGTGGTTGTGCTCCAAGTTTTCGAATTTATTGAGAAGCTCCTATTCATGCCACGGCTATAAATGAGTAACTTAATGACTCTGTCAGAATGATTTTTTTAGAAGGATTGTACTCATTGTTTCTGAATGATGGGGTAAAAACTGTGAGAAGTGGTAGCTAGTGAAACGACGGAGGTTTGAATTCCGAAATTTCCGGGGTTGCTCCTATCATTCCTATGAGCGTTATTGAACTTTTGTTGTATAGGTAGTTTCTTGATTTTGAGAGTGATATTATTTTCTGAGAGAGATTTATAAAGAACTGCACTAACACGTTCTTCGAAATTGTTAACAATTCTGTGCTGTTAACGTTAGAGCGATTCTTTGGCAACAAATTGTGTCGTTTTGACCACTATAATTACTTAGATAGTTTTCAACCGATTCAACTATTTTGGCGTTCCACAGCGACCTGTAGTCAAAATACTCGATTTGATTTTCTCTAATGGTGTTTTCGTATTGTTATTTTTCTTCCGCCGACTACATAACATCTTATCACGTAAAGCTAAAGTTAGTAAAAATACGAGTCCAACTTTGGCCGAGTGCCTTTCAGCGACCTACACTCACAATTTTTTTCTTGCACCTATTTGAGTCAGGAGCTGTTGAACGGAGATGGAAGCGAAACATACAACGGAAAACATTAAAATCCGCGTTTCCTTCAAAAATGACTTCAAGGGTCAAACTCGATGGGAATTCGCATTTCACTTCCCGTAAGATGATTCGTTGAACGAAGAGGGAACGCGACTATAAAGCGCATCATCGAATTGGCGCGATAAAAGCAGCGACATACAGACGATGAGTCTATTAACCACTATTTTAGCGCACTTTGAGTTCGTAATTTTGTTTATCGGAGATGAGCGTGTTTACGACCCCCCCTTTTCCCCTCCACCACCCATTACAATTTCGCGCGTTCGAATTATAATTTCCATTTCCCTCCCTTCCCCCTGAAGTCGTCGTAAATTGAAAAGTGCAACTCAGAGTCGTAAATTACGCAACGGATGCGATTGAAAGTGTGAGTTCGCTTTGAGTCAAACTCGTTAAAATTTATCGAACTGTGTCTAATGGCCGGTTCAACATTTGGAAATCCCGACGCGATATAAATTGGCGGTTTCGACGACCGGATGCGCCGTTAAAAAAGAATTAAGCGAAAAAGCCTTGAAGGGAGGATATGAGTCTTGCGCGGTGGATATACCCGCAGCACTAGTCGTGGCGATACGTCAAAACGAACGTTCGTTACTTCGATTGAGCGTATCTTTGAATTTTGACTTCGGGATTTCCCTTATTTAAAAGAAAAGATGATTGATGTCTACAATGTCGGGGATTGAGAGGCCTTCAAGATACTGTTGACTGCGTACTGATGAATTAGCTTCGCCTTCCACTTGCAGTCTGAATTGCAACTTGTTAACGCTCAACTCGTTGAATTCGAGGAGCCACGTCGAGGGAAAATGTCAACGCTAAACTTGTTTGTGTGGCCCACGCGACAGGAAGGTTTTGAATTAAACTGACCCAAAACTAAATTTAGTTGAAAATACAAAAACACTAACCTTTTTATTTTCCCCAAAAATACCTATAACGATATAAAAATTTGTAGTGCATTTTTCGTTAGTTTCGTATGAATGTGCGATAAAGTTTTGTTCACCGGACAAGAGATGCACAATAAATTATCGAACGTTTCGGCAAAACGTTTTTTACTTTCCATAGTCTTACGAAGCAGGGAACGAAGCTAGTCGAGTGAAACCATCACATTTCAGTCGTGTGAGTGCAGGAAATCGACATTTGAGAAAATGTTCTGTATGTGTGTGTGCGCGTGGGCGAAGCTCAGTGTAAAACATTTCAAGTTACTCGAATCGCTCGTGTACTAATTGTTAAATGCTATCCGCGGCACGAGTAGGAGAAACTCAATAAACAGCTTTAAGCGCCATAACGTTCTATGTTAAACATGACTTCTTCCAAAAGCAACCATCCTGACAATGCCTTACAGAACCATCCATCTCTGCATTGATTGATGAGTGGGAGCTTCTCAATAAACTTCAGTACTTGAAGCGCTACTACTTTTTGTAAAAACATTAGTAGATTTTGATTATATATTTTGAACAAAAAGCTAAAAATAAATCCACCGTAACACGAAATTTTGAATTATAAGAAAATGCCGAGGTTAGCATGAAGTTCTCATACGTATTTCCCCTTATTCACGACAGTTATCAAGTAATTAAGGACACCCCAGGTAATTCCGGAGTTCACACGATAATTTGCCTGACTTTTGTCATAGTATTTCATCGATAATTGCACGACAGTAAATACAGATCTTCCCCAAAAACTCTTATATACGCTGGGTACTTATGAAGGTAGTGACGTAAGTAGGAGCGGCTGGAACTTTTTCTAGTACTAGAATTCTTCGCAGTTCGAAATAACCGGGGAAAGTACTGAGTATCATTCTATCATGTATTATACACTACGTAGAATAATTCTTATATAAAGAAAGAGCTTGCCGCATATTGCCCCAAAAAATCAACGTTCTGCGTGAAGTCGAGCGTAGTTTGTAAAATTCACAGCCTCAGGACCGCTATGAAGTGGAGCAGTCTCTCTCGAGCTGGAGGGAACTTACGCCTACTTAGGCGAGGTACAGTTATCCCAGTTAAAGGGTTGTAGAGTAGCATGCTCTGGGAAACCTCCTCAGGGAAGTTACTGGGCGAAATGAGCCAGCTTCTCTCAACGTACGTCTTGTCTATTTTTTTATGGAGGCACGCTTAAACCTTGAAACTTAAAATCTAGTGAGATCTCAAGTTGTCAGTATTTTACGACTTCTCGGGCGTTCTTAAATCGCCGATTTATAAACATTTTACTGGTGTCTCCATGCAGAAATAATCAAGTAATTTATGCACTTCTTGAAACGCCAAAGCACGCGGAGATTGAGACGTTTTGTAACGTTGTAATGAACAGCAAGATCCACTCTGATTCATGCAATGGATTCCCCACAGCCTCTCCATGTTAGAGACTCGTGTAACCTCATTTGGACGACGCTTCCTTCAAGAAGTTAAAAGCTGTAAATGCACTATTACGTGCGAGATCGTTGAAAAATCGCGTTCGTCGTCGACTTTTATCGAGGGTGTCGCAATAAAAGTGTCACTCTCGAGAGGAAAATAGGCGACATTGCACGTCGATGCGTTCCAAACGCTTTCTCCTCCCTCGTCCTGTAAATAATTCATTGCCTTGTTATCTGGAGCGGTCTCCTTCTGTAGCGATTAGCATTATATGTCTAGAGAGCCCTTTACCCCGCTCGCACCCCCATCACCAGCCAGGCCAGCCCCTGGCTCGCCTGCCTGCCCGTTATTTGTGGTCCTCCTTCGGACGGCTCTTCTGGTAGGTTACATAGCGAGGAGGAAGCCAGGCCTGCTCTTGTTCAGCCTCCTGTGTCTTCTGAAGAGCTTCTATTCTAAGACTCGCGAACTGTTGGAGATTCAAGCTAAAACTCTCAATTTAAAGTAAAAGCTGTGCTTTCAAATTTCGTTTGTAATAAAAATATACCGGAATGTAATTAGAATGAGGCGAGATGACAAGAATGTAAAATTGTCGACGGTTCTCAGAAAATAAGAAGCACCAGCTGAAAGTCTGAATTCATTCCTACTAATAGACACAAGCAACGGCCACTACTGAAGTGTGCAGGAAACGAACGAGAACAGCATTAACCCATGAGAGATTTTGAGAAAACCTGATTTTCAAGTTTGAAACATCGGGGAAATTGTAAATTTACGAATTTTTCCGCCGCTGAAATTCCATTAGATCCAAAGGTATTTCCTGAGGCACATCATAACAGAATTGGGAAGGAATTAGATTTCACTAAAATAGAAGTAATGCTGACCTATAATACAGTAATCTGCAATACAATTTTCACTGCATTTTCGGAGTATTGGCAATTGAAGATCAAGTGCATCCATTCTAGCTGACAGCAGATACAGTGAGGACAGTGAACAGTGGGAAGGACAGCGAGAAGACCTGTCAGTGCTAAACCTACTGAGTTAAGAGTTTTCGAATTGAGTTTTTACTATAGAGTTTGTTGTACACAATAGAAGTTGAGTTTTCTTCAGATCTTTCTGAGGAATGATGAATATAAAAGTGTGTCCGTGTGTGTAGTTCAATTGACTGATATAACCCTCGTCGAGGGTTCAGGTACAGTCATCAAATAAGGAAACAGACCTGTGTGTAGTTCCATACGTTTTGGCGGCCACAGGCACCTTTTTGAGAAGTCAAACACCAAGGTTACTGCTGCGTTGTGTAAGTTAACAAATTCAATCAAAAGGAAGGGAACTGGCACAATCAAAGAGGACTGCGCACATCTGGATTACCAAGGCTCACAAGACAGCATCCATTGAAGCACTCCAAGGGATCGCAAGGGATCCCGTTGACGTGAACCGATTGAATACATGGCGGACCAGTGGAAAGGGAGCTTCCCTCGCCGTGAACTCCATAACGACTTCTCCACTGAACACAAACTTACCGCGCTTGCTGAATGGGCGTTCGACAAATAACAAACGAGGTGGAAATCCTCTTCAAAGGGAGGAAAAAGTGGGAGACCACTGGACGAACCAGTTCCGAACGGGAAGTAGCGAATGCAATGCGTGGCTCCAACGCTTTTCTCCCAAAGACTCTCAAAAAACTTGTCACACGTAAATTGTTAGATAAGAAGTGAAATCTGACTAAAAACTGCCCCCAGGGAGAATGGCTAAATGACGGACTGCAGTACCTCCGCAGCTCTATGTTCGGTGAATGCTGAGCGAGTGCCCGTGCTCTCACATGCTAGCTAAACAGTAACTCGAAGGCTAGAGCATAGTCGAGAGGCCATGATGGTACTGCGATGAGCCCAGACAGAAGGGATCACTATCCAGAAAACAATCTTTTCGAGAACATTCGTAGATAGTGAGCAGCCTGGACGATAATGATCGACTAACGAGCGATCGACTTAGGTATGGGAATTACAAAGGACAACTTCCACCTCTCGGGGACCATGCCTAGAGAGGCTGTCCTATTGAACAAACCAGAGTTTGTGATTGCAAGAGTGGCAGTTTTGGGTTTACCTGAGTGAGGGAAAATGTATTGATGTGGATGCCTTATTCAAGCAGTTCGCCGCTAAACCGGGTTTGCTGCATACGCTAGACCCGGAGAAAATAACAAAAAGCTCGTTTATCACGTTTTTCTGTGACTTTTTAGCGGGGTTTCTCTCCAAATCCAGAAAATCCTCCCTTCTAAACCAGTTAAAACCATCGATAGGCCGATAATAGGCTTCAGCGCTCAAATCTCGAGCAGCACGTGCTATTTCACTTCGCTCGATTTGCAAGCTCTATAAAGTTGTATCGATCGGGGCAGCAAATTGGCTCTGGCGGATGGAACAACTTCTCGCGAAGTGGAAAGGATCGGGAAAAATAGAATAAAATGATGAGGATATAAGAGGAGGTGGACTGGGAATTGCTGTTATTATCTAGGAGCTCATCTCGAAATCAGTCGCGTCGACTCCAATCGGCGCCTTCATCTCGTTCCAGAGTGGGAAAAGGGAGTGGCGTAATAAGTACACGGGTTTTAACAAGGAACGAGATCGAGTCCTAAAGTCCCCTACCCCTCGCTCCATCGCCTCATCGCCACCACTCCTGCCCTGATTCTCCATTTTATTCCCCTCGACGTATTAATCCGCTCGGCTCCGCCTTTTTTAATTAAATTGCTTCGGGAAAATTGAGCACGGGGTCTCGATTTCCAATAAAAATACGCGCGACGTTCGTTGTACTTCAAAACCCACTGCGAACTAATTTGTAATTCTCTCGGCCTCAAACCTGTCGGAAGCCGAATGCAGCGATCCGCCCGAAATCGATAATTGAAGCAATTTCGATTTTTTGTTGCTCTCGGTCCGTTTGAGCGAATTTTCGAGGAAAACGAAGCTATTGCGCTCGTGTTAAAAATCAGGTGCAACGCACTACACAACTTTTCTTAGCTTTACGTACATTCACTGGTTTCCGTGGCTTTTGCTACTAATTTTTCATTCGGTTTACGTGAATTTAGTAAAACACCACAGATCAGAAAGTGGTACACCTTATAGTTCTGGGATTTATTGTGGTGCTCTTACTTGTGCGAAGTACATTTTTGAGCAATTATTATGTAGAGTATTAATGAAACAGTAAACACGTGTTTTTCCATACCTAAATTATGACTGTTTCAGCATGAAACGGCAGTGGTTCAAATTCTGGAATGAGCGTTATACCATACCATTTTTCTGAAGATTCTAGAAACATTAATGAGGAGTTTATAAGAGGAAACCCATTAAAATCTATAATCGTCGACATGTTCGGTAATTTAGTGTGCCGCTCTCGCTATTTTGCCACAAATGGGAATTTCATTGTACTCTTGAGTTATTTTGAGATGTCCATATAACAAAATTTAATCAAAATCGTTATAGCTTTTCATCACTATGATAACTATAGTATCACACACACACACACCATTTGCCGTTAGTGTTTTCCGGACTCAGGAGGAACTTAAAACGTTAAGATCTGAAAAAAACTCAATTTTTTTTCCAGCCATAACTTTCTTTTATACTTCGGGGAGCCAAGGAAAGTAAAATTTTAGATAGAGCGTATATAAGAAAAACGTAAGGAACAATGTTCTCTGAGAATCTGACGTTTGTGGGTTTTTGGTAACCAAGTCGACGGGCGTTACGCGTGTTACAATAAAAACTATTTTTAGGCAACGTTTCTCAACTGAACCATCAGACACAGGTTCGTTTCCTAACCAAAATGAATGTTCATTGAGAGTGTCAAATCTTGGAGTTTACGGAGGTTGTAGTTTCGCTAGCCAGCAAGGATGGGTCGTGGCACTCAGCTTCCAACAGGTTAGAGGCTGAGAGAGCAGCAGCATTCACCGAACCCAGGCCGATGAAGGAGGTTCGACACAGTTAGGAAACCAGATTAAGAACTTCTCCCAAAAGGTACGACGGTTGAACCTCAGGCTGATAAAACACGCGCAACACCTCTCTACCGTGAGACCACAGCTAAATGACAACCTCCATTGGTCTGGGGTCAGTGGACGCTGAGCGACTGCCTGGGAGCTTGCATGCCAGCAAAACCACCACACCCATGACTTTCGACTGATATAACTTTGTGTTGTGTTGTGTAATGAGTCCATTTTGACGAGGAAAATATGATTGGAAAATCAATCAGAAGCACACCTCCACTCCCATTTCTTCCCCGTTGATGTGAGCACGTCAAACTACTCATCCTTTTAATGAGATCATTGAATAGCCAACTGTAAATACGTTTCGGCGGCCACAGGATTCTTCTCAAGAATCAAATCAAGTATTTAGGAGTCAATATAGGCGGGAGGCGACGTTTCAGCCAACATCTACCAGGTGTGAACAGTGACCCCTTGACTTGGCCACTGAGTGTAGGATTGGCAAGTGGGGAGTGAAAAGGGAGCTCAACTGAACAAAAACTTGCTGCGCAAGGCGAACGAGCATTAGCTAGATGGCAAGCGAGGTGAGAATTCTCGTGAAAAGAACGTATGAGACTTAGGAGACTTTGGTTGAGCCAGACCACTGGACGAACCAGTTCCTTAAAACAAATGGCGAATTCAACGCGTAGCTCCATTGTTCTCTCTCTCGAAGACTCCATCCTGCTCAACCATGTGCTTCTCCGCTGTGGTTCCTACCACAGCGAACGACGGTTGTTGTTGTCTGCCAGCATTGACTGCTACCTAGCAAGCTTACAACCGTTTTTCCCAGTTTGCGAAGAAGGTTGTGACAACTAACCTGGTCACGGTCGATCTCCCCCTTTGAAACTTGCCACACAAGTAAATAGACCGATCAGACGGGAAATCAGATTTTGATACAGCATTCGGAAGATGAAAAGCGAACACTTTCCTATTCTTTTCAGTGAAGTGTGGCTTCACACGTCGTAACAATAAAGTGGCCACACCGCGTGGAACTTCTGACATTCTGGCTCTTCAATACGAAAAAATGTTCACTGCCCGAATTTGACGCTTCTCGTTTTGAGCCGTCGAATGCACCAATTGAACAATCAACCAAAGCGACATTTTTTTTTTGGTCGGAATGTTGACCGATTTACCCTACACTACATGCATTCGCCGTTCGCGAATCGTTTCGAGCAAATATATCGACAATCTTCAAGGGGAACGATGCCACCGTTGAGAGGCCATTTTGTTTCATTAAGAAACGCCTCGAACAGAAGATACGTCCCGCGTGTATGTCATTTTAACGAATTTACAGGAATTGCGAAAAGTGCGATGTTTCATACGAGATCTTTTTCAGTTCAGTTCATTCCAGGGCGTTACGCAGAACACCTCAAACACCTCCAATTGGGAGTGATTGCGAGCTTTGCTAATGGTGGAAACCAAATGAGCCGGCAATCGACATCTTGACAATACAATAATAGTTTTTTTGTTTAAATTAATCATTCAACCATCAACAGGATGGGAAGGTTCTAGTTTAGAGTTCTGGAACTATACTGCGAAGAAAGTTAGTCTTAAAAAGAGCTGTAGTTTGAATTCCGAAATTTTTGAAGCTGCTCATTATTATTTTATTGCAATTGTTAAACTTTTGTCGCGTAGTCACCTTATTGGACTACCGCCCTGATGTGAGAGACGTATAGTGAGACAACAACAAACCGAAGAGGTGACGACACGTCGAGAAGCATAGACGAAACCGGCACTTTATTTCGTCTCTCCTCTTTCGATTCGAGTAGGGGACAACCCAAAAAACTAAGGTGCGACGCGGAACACGATTTTCGTTGGCGCCACGGTAAATTCATCGGTCTTTGTGCTTTTTGCCACTGATTCAATCAGTCAAAAATCACTTCACAGTGGCAGGAACGGTTTCACAGGGGCTCTGGCAGTTTCGGAATTTATTGAGCTGCTACTTACGCACTGACCGTTGCTGGGACATTTTTTTGAGTTATCGGGTAAAAACTTTTAGAAATGGGTGGTACGTGAAACGGCCGTGGTTGACGTTCTGGAATTTCTGGAGTAGCTCCTATATATTTTATGAGCGTTATTAAAGACTCATCGTATAGGTACGTGATTGAACTACCACCTGAATTCTTCTGAAGATTCTTATAACATTTTAGAGGAGTTTAATGAATTTTTTTGTGCCGCTCTCGCCAAGGTAAACTAATTGACTGAAACCTCTATTTTGGCATCTCTCGTCGATTTGCAGTTTGACGGCGACTCTAACGCGTGACTTCGCTATTCTCAGGCTGGACGAAGCAATAGGTTGCAGCCTTTACAATAAGAAATGTCTGATATCGAATGACTGAACGAGTCTCTCAGCTCTGACTGCTCTCGAACAAGTTTTTTACAATTTTGCTGAATTTGCGAAGGAGGAAATTGGCTAATGTTGGGTAACGTTGAATCTTATTGACACACACAGCGCATCAAGTCAGGTGAGTGGCCAATAATGAGATATATAATCAAAGGTGGAGAAATTTCCAGGTTTAATTAGGCAACACGCCTCCATGAGCGCATTCTTCCGTGATAATAGCAGCATTCTTCGAGCTGGCGCCATGGGGTTCCTATGTTGATACAAGTCCAGTGTCTGCCTTGAGCCTTACAAATGAGCCCATAGTCAGAATTCATTAAATATTATGTTGGAGTACAGTTCTGTTCGGTCGTAGATTATGAGCAAATCGTTCAAGTGCAGTTTATGCTACCATGCAGAGCCCAGGGCACTCGCTCAGCAGCCACCATATCATTTCGATATTTTGACGATGGATCAATTATGTGCCTCTGTTCATAATACCACTAGTACTTCTTCAACTACTGCTTCTACCACCTTCTTCATCTCTACGCACTTCAGTTACAACGTTTATTATTCCTCTAGGTTTAGTAAGTACTTTTATACTACCAATCCTCTACCTAGATGTCCATATATGTCTCTAAAACGCGCTAAAACTTTGAATAAACTACTCATTTGGTGGTACGAAAGGGATATGAAGGGAATTCTTATCTACTTACGACACCTTTACACGCTTAGTTGGCCCCTTCGGAAGCGACATTGGGTATCAAAAGGCTGGTCTGCGCAAACCAGACAATTGATGGGCCACGCTCGACGCTACACTGAGAGTTTTGGATCGAATTCGCCATTCTTGAATGACGATTATGCCGCAGTACAATCGCTGAGCAGTACCGACAGAAACTCTTGTTCGTATTATGCTCGAGGAACTGAAAGGTGTGTGGCTCACTATTGAAACTATTGTTCATTCACGGAGGAGGTACGGAGTATCTGTTCAACGTGCGTGTGCCTGAGCCTGTGAGTGTGTGTGCGCGTGTATGGTGGGTTCAAAGACAAATCGTATATCCTCGCAAAATGCACAAAATGAATGCGGTAGTTGTTACCTGAGTCATGAACCTGTCGGCTCCTGTTCCCTCTTCGTCGCGGAAGATGATGTCGTCACTGTACACGGGCACCAGGTTCCGGAACCGCTGGTCGTCGCGCGTTATCCGCCGCTCGGACAAACCGGACGCCGCCAACGTGAATTCGGACACGTTCGGAACGTGCTGTTTGAAGACGAGCGGAGTCAACTTCATTCGGTTGCCCGGACGACCGAGTCCGCGGCCCGGACCGCAGCCCTCGACCTCGAACCGGAACAGGAGGAGGATCGCCGTCCAAACCGCCGTTGCCCTCTTCATGACCGCATCCTCTTCTTCACTCGCCTTTTTGGTCGTTCCGCCTCCGCTTTTTTCTGTTATTCAATTAATTTTTTTTTTTTCGAGTTGAACTTCTAAATTGTCGTAATTTGAAAAATATTTGAAGCCTTCGACACCTCAAATTTGACCGCTTTGAAAGAAAAATCGCACTTACATAACTCCTAATTGTGTAAACTATTTTTCTTCAAAATCGAAAAAATTGAACACTTTCAAAATTAAAATCAAATACAACTCTTCAAATTTTGCGGTTCAATTTTTGAAAAAAGAAAAAAAGTTCGGTTCGACGGAAGTTCGTTCGTTTTTTGTTTTTTTTTCGTTGACCACGATCCCAAAACTGACTGACTTGAGAGTTGCCTTAACCGTAACTGACTCCGGTTCCATTTAAGTTTCGCCTCGCCCGCCGGCCCCTCGGCTCTTTCGGGGTCCTCCGGGTTGTGGAAGAGGTTCAACCCCCCGACCCACCCCCTCATCAAGGCGGAAGGGGCCGACCCCACCCCTCCCCGCCCCGCACTCACGACCCTACTACCCCTCCTTCCGACACCCCCTCCCCGAACGCGAATCCGACAAACTCCACCCCTCTACTCTTTTCGCCGCCCCTCTACGATTTTCACCCCTCTTTTCTACGCCTCCTTTATTCCGCGCTCACTTCTCTCACCCCCTCTCACTCGCTCTCTCTCACCTCTTCGTCGTCTTCCTTTTTCTTTTTTTTTCCTCCGAATTTATCCGAAGAGAAGGTGACGAAACGTCGAGGAGTGGTGACGAAACCGGCGCCTTATTTCGCTCGGCTCTTTCGAATCGAGTGGGGGACAACCCAAAAAATCACGGGCGGAGCAGCTTTCCTATGGTAAATTCACTGGGGTTGGTGGTTTTTGCTACTAATTCAAATATTTTTTCGTTCAGTTCATTTGTACACGGTCAAACATCACTTCACGGTGGCAGAAAACGGTAGATCTGACAGTTACGGAATTTATTGTGCTGCTTCTACTCACAGCGTGACCATTGTAGAGCAACAAGTAGGCAGATAACAAATAAGGCCTTTTTTTTGAGAAGGCAAATAATCACTGTTCAACAATTAATAAAATATCTGGTGCGTTGCAACACACAACTTTCCTTAGCTCTACAACAATTCACTTTGTACATGGCTAATGCTATTTAATCAATTCATTTATCTCGCAGTTAATTTGAACTTGGTCAAATAACGCTTTACGGCAGCAGGAAGCGGTAGCGCTTACAGTTCCAGATTTTATTGTGCTGCTCGTTCTCATTGCATGACCAATATTGAGCAATCGGTACACAGATAATTAATGAGGCTGTAATCAAAACTTTTTTGAAGAAGGATAGTAATTACTTTTGCAGAGTTATTGGGTAAAAACGTTTAGAACTGGTAGTAAGCGAAACGGCAGTAGTTGAAATTCAGGAATTTCTGGAGTGACCCCCAAATATCTCATGAGCGTTTTTAAACACTCACCCTTTAGGTACTGGATTGGACTACAATACCAATTTTTTTTACATTCTACATGAATTCCAGTGGAGTTTATAAGGAAAAAAACTGCGCTAAAAACGCTTTTGGTCGAAAATTTTGATAATTTATTGTGCTGCTCTCGTCATTTTTCCAAGAATGGGAATTTTATGGTATCATTACCTTATTGAGAGCTATCAATATAAAAAATTTAATCAAAATCGTTAGTGCCGTTTTTGAGAAAAAAATGTGGTGTTTTGATCACTATGATAACTATAGTTAACTTTCGGTGGATTTTGTTCAAACCCTTATTTTGGAGTCCCATGGTGACCTGCGGGTGAGATATCACGTTTGAGCTGATTTGGTACGGTTTAAATCCGGAATTTCTGCTCCTATACATCTTATGTGCGTTTTTAAATGTTTATCGTGTAGGTATTTGATTGGACTACCACACCAATTTTTTGTGATTCTAGTTACTTTTCCGCGGAGTTTATCCTTACTAATATTACAAATGCGAAAATTACTTTGTCTGTCTGTCTGTTAGGCTTTCCCGCTTAAACCTCTCAACCGATTTTGATGAACTTTGGCACAGACAATTTTTAGACCCTGAGAAAGGACCTAGGTAACCTTTTATTGCGAAAAAAAGGGTAATAAAAGGGTGATAATCCAATATCACATATAATGATTAAGTATATAACGAGGCGCTAACTAAGATTAAAGACCAAGTGATGGCTATATCTGGGAAGACACTATCATATTTTGGAATGAACCGGTCACAAAGAATCGGAGAAGTCAGCAGTGATTTAATAAGAGAACTGGACTACAATGTCTCTTCTTTACAGCAACAAATATCAGAGCCTGTTCCTCGATTGAACACGGAACAAAAATTAGTCTCAGTTATTGTTGCGCAAAGAATCGATAATGGTGAGGGCGGGTTGTTTTTCTTAGATGCGCCAGGAGGCACTGGACAACTTTTCTATTAAATTTACTTTTAGCCGAATCCGCAAGGACAAAGGAATAGCTGTTGCCGTAGCTACCTCTGGAAAAGCGGCGATGCTGCTCGATGGAGGCCGCACGGCACATTCAGTAATTAAACTCCCACTCATGAGGAAATTCCAGTTTGTAACATTCCAAAAACAGCGATCTTGGCCGAATGCTGTTGGTGAGTGCACAATGTCGCATAATCGAGCTCAATCGGACTCTGAAAGGTATCAGAAGCAACCAGAGTTTAATGGGTGGGATGGTAGTGCTGCTTGCTGGTGATTTTCGACAGACACTACCTGTCATTACCAGGGGCACTCCAGCAGGTGGGATAAATGCATGTTCGTGGGAATTTCAGGAGTAGTCCCTGTATATTTCATGAGCGTCATTAAAGACTCATCGCATAGGCACTTGGTCGGAGTACTACCTGAATTATTTTGAAGAACTCAATAACATTTGAGCGGAGGTTATAAGGAAAAATTTACGCTCAACTCGATTTTCGTCGAAATGTTTGATACTTTTTTGGGCTGCTCTAGTCATTTTCCACTAATGGGAATTTTATTATATTGTTACCTCATTAGGAGCTATCCATGTAAAAAATTTAATCAAAATCGTTACAGTCGTTTTCGAGAAAAAAAAAGTTGGTGTTTTGATCACTATGATAACTATAGTTATTTTTTTGTGGATTTTGTTCATACCCGCATTTTGGCGTCCCATGATGACCTGCGGGCTAGATATCAAGTGTGAGCTGATTCGGTCAAGACTTTAATGGGCATGAGTGCGAGCAGCACAAGAAATTCCGGATCTGAAAGCGCTACCACTTTCTGTCGTCGTGAAGCGACATTTCAAATGAACTGAGTGAAAAATAAATTGAAGTTAGTCTAAAAAGTCATGAACACAAGTGAATTGACGTAGAGCTAAGGAAAGTTGTGAGATACGGCGAACTATTTTATTTTGTCATGATTATTGTAAGAACTTACATACTTGAGTAGTGCGAATCTACGATGAGGACATAACCTTCTAGAGTCAATGTAAGAGAAGAATTTGAGGGCTGTGTAGGCTATGTACCCTACAATTATGACGTGATTAAATAAACAATAACTAATAAATAAATAAACGCAAACTCTCATTATAGGTCTCTCTCTCATCTCTCTCTCTCTCTCTCTCTCTCTCTCTCTCTCTCTCTCTCTCTCTCTCTCTCTCTCTCTCTCTCTCTCTCTCTCTCTCTCTCTCTCTCTCTCTCTCTCTCTCTCTCTCTCTCTCTCTCTCTCTCTCTCGATGCTAAGAAAATTCACGAGAAGCATAATACGATTTCGCTGAAGTTCCAGTGTCAACAAATTCAGCACGACTTGCATAAAACGTATATAAACCAGTTTTTGAGAGACGGTTTTTCGTATGAAGCTTAATGGACAGGTGGGGGGGGGGGGAGAGAGAGAGAGAGAGTTTTCTGTTGATGTACAAAATCTACAGAACCTCTTCTCATCACTTTCTTCGTAATGAGCGTGAAAGCAAAATTGATTTGAAGGGCTAAACCGTGTGTAAACATATTGACGGGACGCAGAAGGCGAATCTTGCGTGAAAATGTGTCAGCCATTGGCAGTAAGTGGAGTAAACAACCGCTGACGGGGAGCCTCTTTTGACGATGTTTCGCAACCACATGACACCCTCACTTATTTGGACCATGAGAGACCCGTCCTCACACTCAGGTGTGCCAACCGTCGAAAGACAATTCTAATATTATGTTGTGCGTGTCCCTTGAAGGGAGGCAGAAATATTCGGAATGTGAACAACGATATCGGCAGGAACTAATAGCTATAACTCCATCAGCCCACAGCACTACCTTTAGAAAAATAAAAATCCCTCTTTTATTGACTCACATGTTGACATCCCGTTGCAGGTTGATCGGCTCTACTAGAACACTGGTTTTCATGCAAATCACAGTCTCAAAGCGCATATCTGTAAGACATAAACCAGGGTTTCAATACGTTATTTGATTGTCAGTTTCTAGTTTTATTAATGTCGACATAGTGTGGTTCGACACTTTGAAATTTGGTTAATTGCTCTAATTACAAGATAAGACCTGGTAACGTTTCAATTGCCGACGAAAAAAAAAACCTCTCAAACGGGAGTGATTTTGTAACGTACGTTTATTAATACGTCTAGTTGACAAAACGTGACAAAAACGATAGTAGATTTGGGGCTCCGGGCCACTCGACTGGCGTTTGATTCCGAGTGGAACGGCGGAGAGTAAAATGAGACCGGACGCGAGTATCAAGTTCACTTCAGCCACACGACCGCAGAATTAATCAAAGGCCCGGAGGGAGGACGAGTCCCTTGTAGGCCCAGGGCCAGGGGAACGAGCTTTTTGATTCGGAACTCTACCCCCGATTTTCGTGTTATATCTGACGGCTTCATCTCTAGACTGGCAAACGATCTCTATGACGTGTCAAGCCCCGACGGCTGAACACCCAAAGCGCTCCTCCCACATGCCTTTCAACAATTTCTGGGCAAAGAGCGAAAGTTGATGTCAACGGCGGAGTCGCTCTTTCATTATATCTTGATAATCTCGAAGATGCCTGATTCCCAACTAGTTGTGCCAGTATCTTACGAATGAGTTGGCTTTAGGGTCTGGCGTGGTCCTCGACCTTGAATGCCACGAAGAATATTTTGTTGAGGTGACTATGCGCTGAGGCGTTTGAGAGGTTTACGCTCTATCGGGAGTTGGATGTTGGGCACTAAGACGCCTTTGCATGTTACCAGATTGGGTATTGAAAATTACAGCAGAGTTGCTGTGCCTGAATGCCAATGTGGTTGACGAGGGCCGCCTACATAAACGAGAGGACGGTTTTCATCTTATCGGAGAAAAAACAGGTGGCCACCAGATCCACAGTCCAAAAGACAATCCTCACCTAAATCTGAGTTCGCAGGGACGTGGTGAAAAGATATTATGGTCAACCATGTTGGTAAGTATATCTGGCCCAATCTGATGTTTGTGTGATGAACAGTATCACTAGCCCAGTGCTGGCATGAGGCCACTTGATGTCGGCATGTGCTCAGCAAAGTACGCTGTAACTTGTAAATATAAAACGACGCACTACGCTGTCCAAGTTGAGCTGCTTTCTTTGTAGTTATCTTCCTTTATCACACTGCAACAACATGGCTTCGTGTGTGGTCGATGAACAAGGTGATGGAGCTGCAGAGGGTTGTGATAGACAGGTGTAGTAGAGAAACTCGAACTGATGGTTGACTACGCCTAGGCCTTCGACAAATTGTCCCACCATCATCTGCTGTCGCATTTGTGCTCTTTGGGCGTCCATGGTCCGTTTCTTGAATGGATGCAAAGTTATTTGATTGTCCGTGTAAAGCGCGTTTTATTTTACTCGTTTTCTTCTCGTATATCACAGGGCAGCCACTTAGGGCCGATATGTTTTCTCACCCTGGTACATACTGTCGTGTAGACCTTTGAGCATGGCACACAGTGCCTCCTCCTTGCCGATGATCTGAAGATTCTTTGCCACTTGAAACTTCTCTTCACTTGTTGGCTTGAGCAAAGGTGTTTGCTGAATCACCTTTTCCTCAACTGTTCTAGTGTGAAATGATTACATGCCATGAGAGGACCCAGATGTTTCTCTTTATACACATTTATAAAGATGCAGCTGAGAGGTGGATCTGGGTGTGCAGTTGATTCTCCCCGGGCACATTGACACAATGACGAATTCTCTGGGTTTTGGGAAGATTATAACACACATGAATTTACTACTTAACTGCAATAACCACCCTCTACACTTCCCAGGTGTTAGCCAGCATGCTTCAATGATCTGGTCTCCTAGCTATAAATGCAGACCAGACATGGAACTTTCGTGAAATTTAGTTAAACTTGCTCGAAATAGATTTAAGGTAGTCTGACAGAAATGATCAATAATAAGTAATAGAGTGGAAGTTTATGGCAATGGATGCAGACTCGAACCCTAGTGTGAAAAAGTGTTTATGCTTCATTATGACTAATTTGCAAGACCTGTCTGTGTGTTACTGTGACCAGAGCTGTCCTTGTGTGGATCACCATGGCCTGCAAGACAGCATCCCCTGAAGCACTACACGTGATCGCGCTGTTGACTTGGCCATTCAGCGCATTGATGGTATACGGTGAGTGAAAAGGAAGCTTCCCACGCTCTGGGCGGAACTCTGCATAGTTCTCTCCGACTGACCGAAAACTTGCAAAACGAGATGAATAGGCATTGGATAAATGCCATGCGATAGGGGAGTCTGTGTCACGCACGAGTTTTTTTCGCAACATCCATAGTGGGGGAAAAATGGGTGTGAAAACCCGAAATGAGAGTTTTGGCCCAAATGGAGTGGGGAAAGTTTTTGGCCACACTCCCTGACCAATCACGTTGTAGTACGTAATTTTTTATCCCCCACCTGTAGTACAGCCCTTTTTACCTCCACCCCCAGTACCAATTTCAGGAAGTTATCCACTTCTCCGAACATCTTATCCTCCCACCCACTAATTACGTCATTTTACCCCCCCCCCGGTCCAAGCGTCAGTATGACGTCAGATTTCTAAAAAAAAATCATGATATTTACAATTAATAATAATTAAATTACATACTATCGTGGGGTCAGTACTTAAAATAATCATATAACTAGGAAACTTTAATGGCGAAAACCTAGAAGAATCTTGAGTTAGTTTTGCTTACAACTAGAAATTTACACACAATCACACTTCATTCATCGTTTAAATACATCCGATATTTTCAATATTTACCAGAGTGGCTCAGATCCGCCGCCCTCGCCTTGCGCTCCTCCATTGAGGTCTCCTAAGGGTGTTGAGGTTTCTTACTAGTGGGTTGGGTTGGGGTCCCGTAGTCAAAAATATAAGTGCTCATGCGTAAGGACGACGGTATAAGCAGAGATAAAACGTTAAAGTTGGTTCAATTTAACGATAATACCTACTATCCGGTTAGAAAGCTGAACATTCATACTCAGTATGGAAATAGTCTCGTTGTTTCCCTACACGATCCTGTCGAGGAAGGCGAACTATTTGATGTATTCCTACCGAAACGTTTAAGCTTTTGATGTGAGTCAACCAATTCCAGACAACTTGGAACTCTTGCGTGGCCAACGTATTGGAACTACTTACGATCCCTAAATCATTGAGGTAATTGAAAAAGAAACAATTTAATCATCAAAATGATTCATTTATGTGTAGTACATTAATTAGTTTATTTCGAATATTGTTCGTTTTTATTCACTTTAGTATAAGTGTAACGAAATCCACTGATCCATATTACACGTTGCCCCTTTGACTCAATAATCAGAATAGTATCCAATTGTAAATTTTTAATCAACACACTAGTGTCGTTGGTGATAGTGACTGTTTTACTCCCCATGATGCTTGGTAGAAGTCGTTGAAAATAATAATGAAAAACATAAATCATTTTCTGCTTTATATTGCAGAGGCACGAGGAGATAATCCAAAGAGTCTCCTAGCCCACCGCACCTACAACACCAATACCTACGTGAACATTGAATCACTCGGTCTACCACAAGTTTTGGAAAAGTACGTGAAAGATATTTGGAAGGTTGTCACACTATCCTACAAAGAAGTCGCGTTAGACAACATGGATTTGGGGAGCCTATCAAAGAGGAATGTTCGCGCTATAATAAATACCAATGAAATTCCACAGTTTCTAGGCGAAATGACGTGGTTGTTGAGCAAATTAGGTTTTCCGTAAATGGCAGAAGAATGCAAATTTGCCCCAAGTGTGGGCAAATTTTGAGTAAAAAGCATAAGTTCCATAGTGTAATGTACAACTCTCTAACTATCGACGCTTAGGATTTCATAGCAGAAATTGCTAGTGAATTGGATAATTGATGCGACAATTGCGCAGTAACTCCGTTGTTTCATACTATATGTTGTGAAGGTGATTTATGGCAATGTTAAAATAAATTGATGAATCCTAATTCTAGTCATTATTTCTAACCCGACTAACGACTGCATCAATGTGCTTCCATCAGATTTAAAATCACGCTGTTGCGTCCTCCACATTTAATTTGACGTCATCGGTAATTTGAAAACTGACGTTTTGAGATTTGAAATGACGACACTGATGGACACCACTGTGAAAAGCCAAACTGAGTACTCCAACGTTAAAGTCTAGCTGTTTGAAGAGACCAATTGTCGTAAATTTGGTGTTGATTGGATTCAAATTGTAGGTAACTTGTAGAAAGGTGGATAAATCTTCTAACGGTCGCTTGCCAACAAAAGGGTACTCAACGATAGATACGTCTGGTTGTACAAATTATCCTGCTCCACTCCACTGTCGATATCCGCTAGCTAGTTGTTTGGTAGGCGTTCTTCCATCTCGGTAGCTTGACACTTGAAGAAATTTTAGAGTCATCTGCCGGGTTTCAACGTCAAAGGTCAAGTACGAGACATATGTCCTTTAAATACTTTAATCGAACAGCATCTCCGTCTTCAATGGGCTTCAACAACGTCAAATTTCCTTTTTTTTTCGTTGAATTTCACACACTTATCGGTTATAGCGTACAGTGATTGTAAATTTCCCTGGTTAGCAGATGGATTAGCCACATTAGTCAGGCGTTTATTTGTAATATCGTAGTTCCCATCATTTGTCAACTTGAAGCCTTCTCCCGGTGGACCTCGAGCCACACGTTTTCCCGTTGCTTTACCGCATCATCCAAACTTGTCCACATTTTCACTGTCTTTTATAATCCCAGCTTCTCGGAGTTCCTCGAGAACCGCTAGGATTTCGTTGTCGTGGCTGGTGTTTCCAGCTCCTTTTGAGGCTAATAAAAGCCTCGAACGGTCACAAAGTTCGTTGGGATCGTCCCAGTGACGATAATCAATTGATGCTCAAGGTCAAACCCACAGACAATAACTGTGTTGCTCCACTTGCTTGAACTACGTTCCAAATTGTGTCGGAGGTATAGTTATATGCGTCATTAGTTTGGTCGTAAGGTAACACATATCCAAGATGCTCTAGCGCTACTCAAGACTTCTCTTGTTTTTTACATTCTGCGTCCTGCAAACTAATTAAATAACACGTTATTTCAACAACAGCTAGAGCAGGACGTTGTAACTGATGGCATACGGTTTTGATTTTCTTAGAATTCGGCATGATCAAAACGGAACTCGTCGATAAAACGCTCAGCAGATAATTCTTCGTCAAACGCCCAGTGAATACTGAGATTCTCCCAGTGCTTGACTCGTCCACAAGCTTATCTTACTCATTCTGTGATATAGTAATAACGTTTTATTAGAACTCGGCAGCTAAACTCTGTTCAGAGCTCAAGGAATTCCGCCAGAGTATTATCGAACCCACGATTTACAGATATCTATCAGAATGTGAATGGAACACCGCTTTCGTCGACCTGCCCCCTCAAAACTGCTTCGTGTGAGTGACGCTGCATTTTTCGTCTTCCCCCCTCCCCTCCCCTTACTGACTTGATGTCCTGTTTCGAACAGCTCAATTAAATTAGAGAACCCGATTGCGAACAAGAACTAGAAGCCAACTATGAAGGGGAAAATTCACAGTATCGAGCTTCAATGTCAAGTTAGAGTATTTCTAAAGTTCATCTGGTTAAAAGACCAGGTGTGAAACATCACTCAATATTGTTCAGCTCCATGTGTATTCGGCGGTTCCTAACCAGCAGCTAATAGCAGCTAATCAAATCGGGGTTTCAGTGAGCACGAACTTGGTAGCTTACTGTTTAGAACTTTGAAGTGAAGATCGCCGTAATCTAAAACGAACTGTCTTGCCTTCGTCGAACAAGATTGACCCGAGTCTCATTCGGGCAGTAAAACTGGAAGAGCTAAAAGACGTGATAAAGCACGGAGTCAAAACAAATAAAGCGCTTGGCTTCGACCTCATCACCAAATAAAAGAGAGTTTTGGAGTTGATGTGCAGAGGCCCTGATGCCTTTCATACTTCAATATGTTGGTATACTGGGTATAGCCGAAGTGATTATGATAACAAGCTTTGGAAGGACCACACGGATGAGAGATCGTTTACGTCAACCTTTCAGCGTCTGGTCTATCAAAGTGGCTAGCAAAAGTGATGAAACTCAGTCATCAAGGTACAACTCCATTAACCAGGCTCACTTCCCTCCTGACACGACTGAATAAGAAGGAAAAACTCACATGCTCCACCGAGCCCTTAAACACAACGTTCACGTTGATCCTACCTTTCGTTGTATCTATCTCAATGAAAGCTACTTATCTAAGTCCTGTACACTACAGATATGCCTTGTGTCGATGGTGGAGTGTAGGCGTTGTCCAGCATTTGAGAATGAAGTTTAGAAAAACGTCAATATCACATTAGAGCGATTGCAAAGCAGGCAGAGCCAACAAATTAGAAGAGGGAATGCTAAAAAGAGAATAATCTTTATCACGTCTGTTCGTGTGAATCGGGGAAAAAGGGCGTCATGGTCGCGAGATCCAATGAAGAATGAAAAATGTCATAACGAAGTTCTCCTGAGGTTGAAGAGACAGCAAGGCAAGAAAATTGAGAAACGTTTATGCATGAGAAGGTATTGTTTGACTTTCGTGCAAATTGGCCAGTAACGCGTCAGGGTCGTGGAAGAACGCAGGCATAAATTGCCTCAGGGGAGAGGGTATCTAGCATACTAATCGAGCAGATTCAGAAAGGAGAAAGATAATGAGTGAAAGGGGGGGGGGACTATCCGTTGAAATGAGATTTACTGAACTACAAGTTATGGTTTTGATAATTTATTCAGAAAGGCACATCGATTTTCACCAAACTTAAGTGGTGTTTTCAGCAAACCAGCATCTACATTTTGTTCTCGGTACACGTTTCTGTGGAAATGAGTAGAACGAGGGTACAATACCCGTATATAAAGCAGATCGTCTAATTTACGGGGCGGAGGGAGTGTTTATTTGAGTTTGTTTCCGTATAAATCCCACTCGCATGATGCGAGCCTTCTCGTAAAAATCTTGTCGGCAGCCTTGTAAACTACCCACGCGCGGGTTACTCAATAAAGATCATGAGATAAGTAGCGGCAACCCAATAAAGTTCGTAATCAGTTTCGCAAATAATTTTGTCCATCCCAGAATTATTTACAGCACGAAATGATCAGCCCCGGTATTCGAAAAACCCTGCAAATTATTACACAACGGTTTATTATTCGGATAATCAGCTTGGCCTAGCATTAATGCTCCGAGACCCATCCTGTTCGATTCAGCATCGAAAAATATCATAATGAAACCCAAGAAAAGGTCGAAAAGAACTGAATCGTAATATTTAAAAAAAACAAAAAACGAAAGTATCTAGAAAAAACTGAATTTAAATATGAAAACATGCACGCTAAATACTAGTATCAAAATTTAACCAAAAATCTATGGAAAAAACCAAAATGAGAATGAAACGAAAGAATCTAAAAAAATTGAATCGTATTAAAACCAAAACGTCGGGGAAATTGGAACGGGGGAGCTCGAAGCGAAAGGCGAAAGGGGAGTTGGGTGGCAAGCGAGCCTCGAGCACGGTTGCTTTTTTAATGAGACGGGCGGGAGCGAGGGAGTTCAAACGATGAAACGCTGTAGCTCCCGCGTTGTACTGCGTTTCGTTAATTTTTTTAACCGTTTTTTGCCCATTACAACCACGGGCTTCGTCCGATCGGATTGCCGAGATGGCGGGCACAACTAGATACCAAATCGGATTTTTGGGCGAAGGAACGAATTTTTTAGACCACGTTAAAGGCACAAAACGGCCCAGACGGCGGACGGGGAACAGCGGATGGCAGACGGCAGACGGCGGACGGACATTGCAAATTTGGAATCTCCATGTCTTGAAACGTAAAGTATCAAATTTTGAGGGGGGGGGGGGGTGTAAAAAAATTTTCGTGACCGAAAACAGGGTTATTATTCAGAATGAATAATAAACCAAAAGGGGACCTGAATGTTCTGTGCGACTAAAGGGGGATTTCCTTCGGAGATTGCAACGTCAAGTTATATAGCGGCATGCTCCTGATAATATAGGTGAAACGTTGTGATACAGAACGAATAATAAATCAAAGACGCAAGGGACACAGCACAGTAGATGCAATCTTTACGTTTATGGAACCGAAGCACCTTAAGTTCAGATCCAGAACCTCAAGCCTGATGCCTTCTTTGTGAACTTCGATGGGGTTCGTCACGAGCAACTCAATTTAGTGGGAGTTGGTCAGCGTTTTGTTGTGGCAGTGAGGTCAATGAATGCTGGCGCCAGTGGGGCAGTAAGCAGTAATAACCGTATATCAGAGCCGTTCTTGGTTTATGCTGACGATAATAATGGCGGAGTCAGCTAATTTTCTCTTCAGGAATGTCTTAGGCCCGTAGGAGTACACTGCCAAGTGGGGGGTGACAGTGAACCTTGATAAATCGACAAGGATGAAGGCTGGGTGTGAGCGATAAGTTCACGTTCAACGGCAACCCAATAGAAGTGGTGGATTCGTATAAGTAGCTCGGTGTTATAGTTACTACAAGACTCTCTTTCGTGAAGCACTTCACTTAGAAGGCGGCATCAGCAAAATTAACAATTAATAGTGAATACAGGGGCATGTTCTGTCGCCCATCTATCCCAGCCTCTGCCGAATACAGGGGTTTCAATGCTGTAGCAGGGGCAGTTGTATGCTATGCGCCGAGGTCACGGCTACACCATGTCCAATCCACTTGATCAGGTGTTACGGTACTTCGTCAGAATGATATTCGGACTGACAAGAACACCCTTAACTATTTCGTCTACTTACGACTCTGGAAGCATGGCTTGTCTTTCGCCTCTGGCCTTTGCCTGTCACTTTATCAGAAGTGGATGAAAGATATGAGGGTTAACCGACTCGAAACCCCTTGTACCTGGCACTGTGAGACCCGCGGATCTGATGATGAACAGTATGCAGCTGTTGTGAGCTTATAACTGAACCCAGAGGCTTAGGGGTGCCCTGCTTGCCCTGAATAACACTATGTATTCGAGATTAGACCCCCAGAGTAGGCTTTGGTCAATACGCAGCAGGAGGGAGAATGAAAATATCACGCAATTTCGTGGTACGTTTACTGGGAGACATTTCCTTGAATACTTAAAGGGTTGTCGACCTGCTGGAGGACCAGCTGAGCTGGAGGCAGGTTGCACTGTTTGTGCATGGAAGTGCCGAACGCTTCTGACGGCTGAGTTCAACTGGTGAAGCTCCCCATGGGAAAATAGGCGCGAATCTCACCAGCACACGGGCTTCGAGCCCACGGCCCTTATCATGTTCGTTTTCTTGTAACTATAATATTGTTATTGCTGCATGACCATCAAGCATCTGTATGCCGTTGTTATTCGTTCAGTAAACGTGCTTTGTCATCTTCATATTCAGTTTTGTGAACAATTTTTTCCATCTCAGAACGATTTACCGCATGAAATGATCAGCTCAATTATTATTGTACATCGAGTTTTTGGGTCACTTGTAGTACTTTTCTTACTCTTGGGGCTGGGAGAAGAATACGAGCACATCTCCAATTTCAGTATCGCCGAAATTACGTCATCGCTGGAGTTACATCATGATTCTCATGTGAGTAAACTGAACAGGAATTGATAACATTGAATTTGCCTGCTATCAATAACGAGGGGCCGATAACGCACCTGGGAAACACAAAGTGAGCGTTGGAATCGGACGCAGATAGACTTCGTTATAATGACAAGATTAGATTCACCTCGCTGACCTACATTTCCAGTTGTGTGATCACATTTCAACGTTTCATAGCAGTCTGTTGTACGTACTGTAGGGAATAGTTGTATGCCAACATATGATGGGAAAGTTGGAAGGTCTACGAACAGGTTACCATAGGAACAATCTACGATATTTAGAAAACTTGCCGCGAAGAACCACTTGGCCTCGTCATCCGTCAAAGGTTTTCCCCAGCCCAATCTCGTCATTCGTTTGTTAGCGAAGAATTTTAACAGTTTATTAGAGGATTCCCAGGATGAAACGAACCGCTGCCCACTCCTCAGCGAATGACGAGTTATATTTACACTTGACGTGCAGTCATAAAGACTGACTGACTCATAGCTGCCTCGATCTGAAAATTGGCTTCGAAAGCGAATTTCCGGTCATGATCCAGAGCGAATGGGTTGTGTTCAAAAATGTTTTGAACCGCCACCATTTTTTGTTGAGGTTGTCTGGACTTGATTCCTCTTAACTTTCAATAGATTTTCCCCAAGTTTCCATAAAATCAACACTGGTGTGAGAGGGGGAGGGAAACCAAAGTGTCAGTCAGTAAGGAAGGTTTTTAGATATTGAACGAGAAGGTTCCAATAAAGATGAATAAGTTGAATTCACACTGTCTTCACACAGTCAATACGTAGATTTTGCTTCGTTGTGCGAATAGTTTTTGAGAGCCAGTCAAAATAATTATAAAACGCGTCTTAGGCCAACCTATAACTCAGTTTATTAAGTTTGCCAGGTATTAAACACTCCTCGTAACCTGTACTTGCTCGTTACTGTGACACATTCCTCGAGTACATCGCCATTTATTTAAGCGTGATTGGCTACTGCCCTTTGCCTGGGATAGCCAAACAATCAATCAACAGCGCAGGCCCAACAATCAACAGTCAATCAATGGACAGCGCAGGCCCAATCCCTGAGAGCTATCCTGTTCCGGGCAGAAGCATTAGATAAGTGTCAAACGAAATGAAAGAGACGTCAAATAGACGTAACACGTACGAGTTTTTTCTCAACATCCTTGAACGTCGTAGGAGATGGTGGGTTGAGCCAGACCACTGGATGGGCCAGTTCCTTACAGAACACAGTGACTTCAATGCGTGGCTCCACTTATATTCTCTCAAAGAATCATCGTGATCATCGAACTGGTAGGGGTTGAAAGTTGAGTGGTGCTTTGCACCCGATATTTTCTATAACAACTCCAATGGAACCTGGAAATTCTAAATTTCACCATAATCATAAATTTGTCATAATTTCGGTATTCATGTTATACATGCCGATTTGGAAGTTATTCGAGCATTTTGTGGGTGGCACATTTAAATTTAAATCACTATTTTACTAGTTATATCACTTTTATTCGATTTTCAGACCCTTCTTACCATGGTGATTCATGAATGATTTCGTATTCTCCTTAGCCCTGCAAAGTACTAAGGAAAGTAATTAAAACTTCTTCTCTAGATCTTCATGTTTCAAGGGCTTAGGAATCCGAAAAATATCATTGAGAAAATAGTATGTTTGTCTGATAGTGCGGTAGAAAAGACTGCTCAACCAAATTGACTCATATACGATGCCAAGCCTGCGCCAAAATTAGGATATGAGCTGAATCGGCGCAAAACTGAATCTAATTATTATAGTGATCCAAACACCAAACTTCTCAAAAAGGTTTCTGACGGTTTTGATTAAATTTTTTGTTTCGGGGGCTCAAGTTTCGTACATACATACTTTGTGGGATAGTTTCGTTCCCTCCCAGCGTGACGCTTTTTCGCAGTTAGGCTAAAGCATGTTTCGTACTAAAATCAAGTTGACTGTCTCATAAAGTCAATAGATAGCTGAATCGTTATTTTATTCCTGTAAAAACTATGTCGTGGTGTATCGCATCAACGTTCTCTGAATCCTAAACTCGACTGATCTCTCGAGTATCCTAGGTATACAAAATCTCTCTTTAAAAATAATATTCCTGTACTGCTATGAGGGGTTATTTTATTATTATTATTTAACATAATTATAATTAATGATAGTGTACAAAAATTAATACTACATAATACAGTTTTTGGAAATATACATTTTAAAATTAGTTGGATACAATAATAAAACAAATTTAGTAATAAAATGCAATAATTTGAATTTCTTTATTGACAGGCTTTCACAAAATATAATTAGATTTTCTCGAAGCAATTTTTGTTATTCTTCTCCTCACCATCTCAGCGATCCCGTTCCAATAACGTTTCCCTCCTCTCTCGCTCTACCTGAAATATGTCGCGTACACGATACTCATTCACATCTACAAATCGCCCTTGTACACTACTGTTTCGCTCCTAGCCTAATAGTAGGCTCCTTCATCAAATTAATAGTAAATTTAAAGTCATCAGCCTCCGAATTATAGTTCTCCGTGGGCCACAAAAATGGCGTTCAACTTGTATTTGGAATTGGAAGTAGTTTGTGTTTTAATAAGTTCACAAATGCAAGGTTAAGTTATGAGGACTCATGGTTTTTTAGGTGATTACACGACCTTTCTTCCTAGTTAAGTGTTAGCTGAGAAAACCCATAAAAATATCAGAATAAGTCAAAAGTAATATGCAACTTACGTCTGTCATCATTCGATCGTGGCCGGTTCCTTCTTTGTCTTGAATGACAATGTAGTCATCGTAGACAGGCACCAATTTTTTAAACCGCTCATCGTCTTGAGAAACAGGCCCTTTTAGTTGTCCAGAGGCGCGAAAATGCGTTTCCGCGTAGACAGGCTCGAACTGGTGGAGAACGAATGGTTTCTGGGACGGGCGTGGAGTCCTGGGCCCTCGCCCGAGCCCGCCGCTCGGGCCGCAGCCCCAGGCCTCCCTTACTAACGACGCTACCACCACTAATTTGTATATCGACAAACGCGCCGCGATAAGTACCATATTTCACTACCGAAATCGTCCAAATAAAATCCTCCTCCCCTGCGTTGGTTGCTCACAAAAAAAATGTGGCGTATGTTTGAGCACGAAACAAGCACGCGATTTGGGAGCTCTGAGAACTCGACACACACAAATAAAAGACGCTTTCCGTCGCACGAGTTGCCTCAGTCGCAACTGACGCGTCAATTTGGAAGTTGCTGGCTATTCCAAGGATAAGAGCTCCCGGCTCCAGCTCCCTCTCCGGCTCCTGCCGTATCGTTTTCCCTCCTCTCGGGTGTCCACTCGAATGTGATCGCACCTGATAACGAGGATCCTCGCGGCAGTCAAACTTCTTGCCAGGTGCCAAAATGAATGATAGCTCAGTTGACGGCTCATTAATTTATCCACCCAACAGAAGCTCGAGAGAAAGATGGGCTCTAAACGAACATGAGGCCGACCAAAACTGCCGAGTTAGCCAAAACTGCCGACAATTTACTGTATTTACTAATATTAAAACCCGAAACTAATTGTGCAGCTAGTATTCATCGCACATCATTGTTCACTTTAACAAGTTGTAAAACTTTTGCAGTTTTCTAGAAAGCGGTCCTAAATATTTTGTTTTAACTAACGTCTCTTCTACAGTTGACGACTTGAACAGTAGTCTTCGTAGCGCTGGTTATCTGCTCCCTGTGCTACCAGTTCTAATCATTTCAGTCAACGGGAGAACAAGGAGCTTGAAATCTAGAATGTCCTGCTGGCTTCATGAGGCCGTTTGAGACCAATCACCTGATGTGGGTCGGTTGTATAGTGGCACAGAGCTGCGATTAGATAGATAATTGTAGCTGTCTAGCCAAAGTCAAAGGCTCGAGTACTTGCTAATAGCGCGGGTGATGAAAACCACGTCCACTTTTACAATGGGGAAAATGTTTGACCTTCCTCTTGACATCATGGCTAAGGAAGCGGCTATCTAGGTGGCATACAGACTAACTAGGTTTCAATAGCTAAGATGCCACAGCCTAATGATGGGCATCTAGTTATATTCATGAACTTGGAAACCTTAACTGAGCTCGACATGATGGATGCTGCCCGGGTACGAGTTCGACAGGACATACAATGAGCGACCAGAAGGAAGCTTATGGAACAACGACAGTCGTCAGTCTTGACTTCCGAATGGAATCAACAACTATACGGATGGATCTCGACCCCTGAGAGTGCAGGGTCCTCGCAAGTGCTCAGAGAGGTATTGCATAATGGGATTAGGCAACTTTACCAATTGGGCTACTTCCTCATTGTGGCGCATGCAGGATGACAATGAGTGATGATGCCAGGAGAATGCATAAAACTGTCTGGACCACTGCGGGAGTGAGACATTCCAAACGCTTTACCTCAAGACCAACGCACGAGACAAGGCTTTCCTAGGAAAGGCAGGATTTCAGGCAGATAGTTGGAATCATCGCGAGATACTGAAAATGAACATACGCATGTGACACTCCTGGGTGCGGGAAGTGTGGTACAGAGTAAGAGACTTGATGGTGAGCGATAACTATAGGGCCACTTCCCCATTGTGGGGCATCTGCGTCACTAGTCAAGAGGTCAGCGTGAGAATATGCTAGAAGAATGCATCACACTGCCTGTAACGCTGCAGGAGTGAGAAATTCTAAATGCTTCATCTCAGAACCAATACACGTAATAAGGCGTAGGACTTCTGATGTTAGAATGGGATGCTTAAAGGAGTGTAGTGGGAATCACTGCAAAATGAAGAAATACGTGCATGTTATGGGTTTAAGCAACACTCCTCAATGTATGTGTGTGTTACGGATGAGGAGATTTCCTACTGTCCTGACCCAGTGCCAGACACTTGAAATGAACCGATTTTTGGTATTTGGTACTCGTCCAAAGGTAAACATCAAAGAAGACTGTAGCAGGAAATACCTGACACTATCCAGGAAGCGCATGAGACATTAGAACTGGCACAATAGGACTTCAGGCCACGCTGCTCATCCCAAAAGAGTTCAATAATGATAATATTTCAGTCTCACTCACTTATTTAATCTCACAGGGTATCTTTAGTCAATGTTTAAATATTTTTCTCCATGAACGCGTCTACAAAAATGCATAAAACAGAGCTACCCCGCCTGAGAGGGTGAGGAATTTGTGTGGTGCGTCGCACGAGAGATTATGTGAAGAGGGTTCTCAGTCGTAAAGTTGCTTTTAGCTCTGCAGCTTATGCTCAGTAAATCTCTTCAACCGCACAATGAGCAGACAGGAACTGAAGCTCCTCTATTTCGTGGAAGAGAGGAACATCAGAAGGGAGCCGCCGCCCATCAAACGCGTGAGGGATCCGCCTCGTTAATCCGAGTCGACCTCTCAAAACGAGGGTTTAACAAGCGAAAAACCACCAAACAAGATGAGTGTCAATATCGAAAAAAAGGGGGCAGGTGGCAGGAGAATAGACACCAGAGGCCCAGCAAAGTGGGTTTAGCCGAAAAGAGGCTCCTGAAAAAGTATTTATGCAAGTCAACTCGTCCGTGGTCTCACAAAGCGGCTGGTTTTCTCCATCCAGCGAGCGGATGATCCTTCGACCTCCCTCGTCCCATTTGTCCCAACCGAGTAATGCACCCAAGTCACAAGTCAGTGCCCAACTAATCCCCGCTCGCCTCGTTCCCAACGTGAAAAGAGATCACTTCGTTCCCACAAAGCTTCACTCAAACGCTGCCAAACCCCCCTGACCAGGTAGTTGTGTCTCTCGCTCTAAAACGGACGCCGTTTTCTCAAGTTTCCAATGAACGTCTTAGAGTCAGTTAAGTTTCAGTTACCGCTCGGTCGTCTCTCTCGAGTTCTGGGAAAAATAACTTCTCATTGTTGTCACTGGATTGTGATAATATTGTTAGTAGAGTGAACGTTAGTGTAAAAAGGACGTTCCCATGTGAATGTCACGTAGGTACCTCTACCCTTGCGCTAGGTATAGAGGGAACTCAAATTAATCCGAAACTGTAAAGCCTGAACATTTCATCTGTTGGTGGGACCGTTTCACTCCAGTCATACACCATGCTATAACACAGTATTTATTTTA
The DNA here is from genome assembly GCA_020466155.1 of Pachypeltis micranthus. Taxonomy (NCBI): domain Eukaryota; kingdom Metazoa; phylum Arthropoda; class Insecta; order Hemiptera; family Miridae; genus Pachypeltis; species Pachypeltis micranthus. The sequence continues at coordinate 52,879,970 of CM035769.1, forward strand.
ACTCGATTACTTTAAATGCCAAGCACTGTGGAAGGGGGGGGGGTCATTTAAAACTTTGTTGTAAACCACCATTACCTTTTCAGCCATTTAATTAGGCAAATGTGATTAGCTGTGCAAATTATATGCTCCAAAATAAACCACACCGTTATACAGCATTTCCTGACGAACATAAATGTTAACGCTTTTGCGTATGAATGTATCAATGGATGCGTTTCGAGCGAATACGAATAGAAAATGCAACACTTTATTACACAGCGGTTTATTGTTGTGACCTATGAAAGGAACTGGCTCGTCCAGTGGTCTGGCACAACCAACCTGAAGTGAAACCCCCAAAATTTGTTTTATCAAAAACAACACTAACGACGTTTACTTTTTTTAATATATAGTTCCAAATTACACGACAGTACCATATAGTTTTCATTCGTAGGAATATTGCGAAAGCTGGACGATAAATGATCTAAACATTCGGCGTAAAGCGGTTACAATATCGTTGTCAACACGTCGAAATGGTAGTCCAATAAGCTGCGTAGAACGAACGTTTAATACTGATCATTCGATAATTAGAAGCCACCTAACAAAATTCAGGTGTTCAAATTAACTTTCTTCACAGTTTCCTCCTCAGTTCTAGTACTGTAGATTTCTGAACAAATCATGTTTAGTTACATCAATTACCACCAGTAGGCCAATAAATTCCGAAGCCTACCTTACCTGATCTTCGCTTTTCAAAGGTTCTGAGTGTAAACCATGGAGAAAATGTCTTAATTTGTATCTTAAAACGCGATTGAAATAGAACGGCTGAACCAAAAACGCCTCGAATTTTATATATGTAACCCGTGGGACGACGAAACATTGGTATGAGCGAAATAGGAATACGAACTGCTTCGAATATTTCGATTAAATAGTTTCTATTGACAACAACACGACCGTATCATAAAATGCTGTTTCGTGGGGAAATGACCTGAGGAGCACAATAAATTATAAACAATTCGTCGAAGAGCGATTTTAGAGTAGTTCATTCCTTATAAATTCCGCTCATGTAGTAATAGCATTTTTAGAAAAATTAAGGCGATAATCCAATAATTTATCTATACTATAGGAGTTTAAAACCGTTCGTGAAACAATTAGGAGCAACTCCAGAAATTCAAGAATTTAAACCGCTGCCGTTTCACGTTCTCACACTTTTACTCGATGATTATAAAACATTGGCCTACTCAATAAATTAAGTTGACAGTCTCATAGGCCCTCAGTGTGTACTAATCGCTCAGTGATGTCCGTGGCATGAGTGGTAGCGTTTCAATAAATTTGGAGCTTTAATCGCTGTGGTTTATCAAGTTGAAATGAAGATTACATTAGCAGCTAAAGTCATTGAAACCGCTGAACGTATGTGGGGCTGAGGAAAGTTGTGTGTTCTGTCTTATCATATATTTAGTGATGACTTCAAGGCTATATCTTCAGTATTCTTCCTACTGGGATGATATTTATAATGCAGAATTTACGGAGCATGGTGAGAGAGAGTGACCTGGCCGGGTAACTCTGTCTGTCTAGATTTGAATTACTGCTCATTGAGGGATGCTGAGGGGCACTGGCAGTATGAGTTTCTACTTGACAGTGTGGGTGTTGTGTGTAAAACAGTACGAGCGGTAGCTCTTCATAAAACCTGCTCGAAGATACCTTTCGAACCGTTAAGTACATTTAAGAAATATTTCTTCCGTCTGGGGGAAGAAATCCGCTCTCAAAAACGAGGGCTGAAGAAACAACAACGCGAGGGCTTCAAAAAGCCGAGACGAGCCGAACGCTATCCATCTATGATAATAATATATTATACTCACCTTTGGTGCCCTTCTACCTAGGTTAGGTGGTTAACACTACCTGGTCGTGAAGAAGATGGAAGGCAAACGAAGGTCTGTGTAGGTCTTCGATGTAGCTGTGGAACATCACGGCCACAAAAGATATCGTGCCAGTCGTGAGACGTGAGGTCAGAAGAAGACCCTATCAGAGATTGTGAAGGTTCGAGAGAGAAGTTGGTTGCACGGAAACGATGAGGGAGCAGAGATTGTGGTTCGCTCCCTCTGCCTCTGCGTACGTCCTCTTCACGCACACTTTTATTTACTTGGATTTCACGCTGTACACGAGGCACTTGTTAGCTCGGCGTACACAACTGTGTCTGACCCTCGAGAGGCCAACCACTTTACAGCCCTTAACAAACGCATTACAAACCCTCACTTGTATAATGAACTCTCGACTTCTTCTGTCCACATCACCCTTCAAATAACAAACATCATGTTGATCGGTTCTTAGCGAGTTTGTAATCCACGAAGGGTTTTATTCACTCGAGTCTCTTCATTCGTTTTGAGTTGCTTAACAGGAAATTCTTAATCCCTTCAAAATGCGCCAATTCGTTTTTGCAGACTGAATAAAATGCAATTTTATAATTTATTGTCAATTTATGTCATCAGGTTTCGGGATTCGTGTACACCTTACCTTAACGTTCAACTTGCCGAAATCCACTTCGCATCGCGAAAGAAAATTGATGAACACGTAACCTCCATCTACAATAGAGCATTTAACTATATGAGAAATCAGATTGCACAATGAACGTGTTGACCATTTTAATTTAAACACGACCGTCTACACTTTTAAGGTCAAATACAAAAAGTTACTCCTCAGAGAGAGTTGAGCTACCTATGACACGCATGAAGAAGGTATGTAGTTTATGTTCTTGTTGATATTTGTAATTAAAGAGTAGCGTTAAGATTAAAATTAAGTAAGCAGTTGCTCGGGACAACGTGCATTTCTACTTTTGAATTGTTGTTCAGGGAATAGAGAAGAGTGGGACTTCCGACCCAAGAGCCTCCGTGATGGTTAAATGAACTATTCGTTTATTCATTCCTTCTTCTACAGCAGCTCATACGAGCCTATTCGCGAGAAAGAGTGACGTAAATATCGAGTAAGTCATCGGCTCTCGGCCAAACCGTCATTATTGGACGTTATTGGATCTCCATAACACGAAAAACAGAATGCGGGATCCATTTCATATCTAACGTAACCAAACTGACTTGTATTTCCACTGCTTTGAGTTATACCTCGACATTCTATCAGTTACTACAGCTTGGACATTACTAACAATAACTTTTTTTCATTTTCCAAGTAACTAAATATATACACAATAACAAACAAACAACCAAAACTATTCTCCTATGTGGAATAGTGTCCATGTTAGGGAGAAGATCCCCGCTAGCGAGTTATTAATTCGCGGATCGAGACATAAATAATACAAATGAAGACTACCTACAATTTACCTATGATTATTCAATTAAATAATTTATAATGAATTGATACAAGATTATTATTGCAAGCCTTGGTTGTTAATGAAGAAAGATTCCAACAATTTACTAATTTGAAGAGGGTGATAAAATAATTTTTTTTTAATTCAAAGGAAGCATATTGTACACTTTTATTCCCTTGTATTTACATATATTTTGGCCTGCAGTTGTGCGGCATTGAGTAAGTACCATGCGCCCGGACAGTTGGAAACGAGTCGGAGTCAAATTGAAAGAGCCTCTCAAGATATGTTTTTCTGAACTTATTTTAATTAAATTGGGTAGGTTCACGATGTTCATTTGTTCGAATAATGGCGAGGTATGAGTTAGATATGTGACTGATATAACCTTCCTCGAGGGTTTACGAACAGTCATTCTGATAAGAAAGCAGACCTGTATGAGTTTGATAGCTGCTATTAGTAATTATCCTAATGCGGGTTCTTCGAGTCAGAATTAAAGATTTCAGTATCGTGGCACAAGCAAATTTCGCCAACCGAACGCGAACTCCGATACTCGATTGACTCGCACTGAATCGAAAAATGACAGTAAACGACGAACTTCATCGGTTGAGACGGCGTATCGTGAGACAACGAAAGTTTTGAATAATAATGAATGAGGGCCGGTTGTGCTGGTGTCGCCTCGTAACGTCGGGATCTTGAACATCCTAGATCCGCGGAAAAATGGGCGAGTTCAGCAAGCGGTAAATCAGAAAAGAAAACAATAACAAAACTCCAGGAACCGCAAATTTCAAATAACTATGCTCGAACAATGTGCCACCTGCTTCTGCGATTTCATGCTAGATCATCAAAATACGACTAAATATTCACAATCAGAGCTTTGGCCTATTTTAGGGCGTGTGAACCACAGGACGAATCGCAATTTATCGTATGAACAAGGATGTCGGGCATGGGCTTAGAAAGAAAGAATGACAAGTACATTGTGTTTTGCAAATTAGGAGATAACTTATTGTAAATTTTGATGGTTAGGATACCGTCACCCTTAGTGTAGTTTCGAACAGAAAGGTATTCAGAAGGGAGGAAGTATCTTCGCTATGAATTAGACGAAAATATCCCCTTGTCTTTTAATAAATCAGCCCAATGGTGTATTTAATTCTAAATTTAAAAAAAATTAAAAATACGGACTCTCTTTTTCTGGCCTGTGGCATCTCTGTTAATAAATGAACAGCAAGAACAGTTTTCAATTCTTTCTCAAATTGTAAAAACTGGCCATACCGTACATAGCACGATACGCAATACGTTAAATTACACCTTCATGGGTTCAAATCAATCAAAATGATGAATAAAAGCTCAAATTACGTTGAATTATCAGTAAAATTGTACAAATTAATGCATGTTATTGTTATTTACAATAGAAACCCTATCTGCTTGCAATCCGGATAAGATAGGGAAGATAGAAATGTGTGTGGTGATCGAGCAAAAAACAAATTTAACTGTGGTGTGAATTAAAAAAAAAAATATTTGACGTGGTAGTCAAACATCTCATTTAATGCTCGTGTGTCGCAAAGCCATGTTGCAATTTTCATAGGCACACCTCCATTTACTATCATTTATCGCGAGTATGTGGTGGTTGAGGCGATTATATCTGACTTCTAGTTGTAATAGGTGTGCAGTATTTGTTCACATACGTTGTGGCTGCTGTACTCCTCAAATCAAGTTGGAGGATATTGTTTCCAGCCTTTCTGTATAAGATCCAGACGTTGTGGAGGGCTATATTCAAAAGCCAAGCAGTGAGAGGCCAATGCCACTTTCGATTGCGAATGTAAGTTCTATACAAATTAACATTTTGTTCCATATGATCAGCCCCGCGGATCGCCTCTTCAAGTTCTGTTAGTATTCTTGGTCGAGGTACATCGATAGCCTTCTCTGCAAAAGAACTACCAGACAAAGGGCATAATTGTACAGGTGTCTTTATTGCCATAGTTCTCATCACTAACAACATCAGGCTTTACCTGGAAGGGGGGGGGGGTGGCCATTTCCCTGTCTAAAAGTTGGTCATCGTTAGTCGTAAGCAACTCAATCCCTTCTTGAACAGTTCTTCCAGTTCGAACTGTCACTAAAAAATTGACAAAACGGTAAGATTAAGAAACTAGGTAGCGCTCAACGTGTTATACATGGACGGACTTTGCTAAAGCTGTGATAAATGTACGTATAGCTTGAAACTGATCATCAGCAAGCGAAAAACATCTACACCACAGTTGCGTTGAGTAACAATACTGAGGAATACATTTCGTCCTATATGTCGAAGAAAAGCGAATAATAGCACAGACAGTTGTGATTGAATGGCTTTAAAAGATGCAGAGGTGATTACCAACCTAACGCACCAGTTTTACTGGCAATAGAAGGCCCAACTTTCTTGTCAAACTGCAGTTCACCTTTGTTTACCACATCTGGGGTCTGAAGTCCACCGTACACATGGCACGCTGAACACTACTGGGTAGATAAACCCTTGAAATGATAACTACAAAGCGCTGAGGATAGACAGAATGTGAACGCTAAGGAGGAAGTATTGAGAGGATACAGCGAATGGGGCGTACAACGAGATATTTTTACATAACATAATTAGAAGCAACGCGAATATGTTAATTTGATCGAGTGTGTGATACCTGCGATTCCGCCGCTGTTCACACATGTGTTTCGATAAAAAGTTGATCCTGACGTGTACTAAGTTCCAAAGCATTAAACACTTCCAGTTTCATGGTCAACTGGTGTCGGGTTCTTAGAATGGCGTATGTAACCTTACTGAATACTCATACTATTCTGTTTATATTATATTTATAAACCACACGCACAAGGTTTTACTGATGTTGCGAACTGCCCAATATCTAGACGGTTGGTTTGATCACTAAGTACAATAAACAACATCGACAACTTACCAGTTTTGTGACAGGAAGGATGTTTACTTTATCTAGCAGAACACCAGTTGTCGATAAAAACAACGAGGGCAAACGGGACCAACCATCTAGATTACGGGCTCCAGAATCATTACGACACACGGGTGCGGTAACCAACCTTCAGGAATAGGGAAGGATTTATTAATTTTTTATAAACAGAAAATAGATTTCTTGAACGGGTTGCTAAGTTTTCTCTGAATTAATTCATTAATAAGGGCGACGAAATTGGTGATTTCCCCGAGAGAAAAACACTATAATGTAATTAGGAGGAACAATATTCTGTGATGTCTGAAAATAAATGACATATGTACTGAACAATCTGTACGGATGAGCGGATAAGGTGGAAGGGAGGGATGAGGGGAGAATTCAGTCGTTCAGATTTGCGTTGCTTGTACATTCATAAAATATTTGCCGATTGTTGCCAACTTCTGTGGCGAGTGAGTTGGGAGTACTGCCACTCCACTCAGGAATCGTCGTCGGAAACTCATCTCCAAACTTACATTCCTTTTATTTCTAGATGATGAGTTTCTAGGACCAGAGTAACTTCTGACAAACCTGCTGTCTTTTTGTTTTAACATTTTCAAACGTTCTACGACATTGTCGTACACGGGAACAGGACCAACTCTTCAGATAACGAGTGGGTCACATTCACACGTAGAATTAGATCAGTTGCCCGAGTGATCAAAATTAGAGCACGTTTAAAATGGCCGGAAACGTCTTAAGCAATTTCATTGAAGTCGCAAAGAAGCGGTTTGAATTCGCTGTACCGCTTTCGTTGCGTAACAACTTCGGATTCCAGACATTCAAATTGATGAGCAGCTCCTGTCGAAACGAAGATGTTATCTGCAGATCCTTGACGATACACTCGTTTGAAACTGATGCCCCTCCCCAACACGATATTTTGTCGTCAGTCTCTCTCCTGATAAGATCGCACTAAATTTCTTCAAGGCGGCCATCGGCTAACAGGTTTTTCCCACCCAAAAGATGTGGGACAAACAGAAAACGTTTAGCGGCGGGCCCTCAGTTGCGTACCCCCAGGGGGTGCGGGTGGTCTTCCGACAAAACGCATTGTGTTGTGCGCACCTCGACGGGTGGTTGAGTAGAGCAAACAACAGTCGGCGTTTGCCCACAAAGTTTCAAAACCATCAAAGTGGTTTATTTTTTGTTCCCTCAGTTTTTGACTCTTCGAGACGAGAGAAGCCGACAAGGGAAGTTTGTTGAAGGGGGGGGGGGCTGAAGAGACAAAATAGCGACCATTTGCCTCTATCTCTTCTCAATGTGTGTAAGAGATTTATGTGAGCCCCAGAAACTTCTCCTTCGCACCCCCCCCCTCCCTCCCCGCACACACACACTATAGCACACATTTTTGCCTGCTGCAGACATTTGAAGTCAACTAAGTATAAATAAACAGTTTTGAGGGAAAGAGACTCGTTTAGTTGACAAAAGGATGAAACCTGCGCGAACGTTTCCTGCCCTCACAAACCGCCCCTTCCCATAGAGTTGGCTTTTTCGACTGGTCTGAAACGAATGAGAAGAGCGTGAGACCAATTTTGTGTCTTTCATGGATTTTCCGCGAGAATTTGACGAAAAGAAAAGCCGCTGCAATAATTACGCAACGCTTTTAATATTCTCTTCCACAGCACGATTGTGACCTATTCTTGTCATTTCAACGTTGCAGAATAGAAGTAAACGATACGAAAACATGACCACTACAACAGAACAATGAAACAACAAAAATGTACTTTTTCTAGGAGACGGTAGGTAATTGGCACGACTCGATGGGTGGTTCGAGTGAGAGGGAGTTAGTGTGGGAAACACGCGCAGGTTGGGGAGAAACAATCATTTTCGTCATACTGTCCCGTAACTTCCTTCAAGTAGAAGAATTTTCTTTCCTATATTAACAGCAATTCCAGCGTTTTCCTTCCAGATGCAATCCTACACCCCTGAGACCCATCGTATTCGTCTCAACATCGAATATTACCAAAGAAACACTACCAAACACGACGTGATTTCAATAAAATTGACTGAATTTCGTTCTTGATCAATTTTTTAAACCATTTGTTGCCCATAGCAATGGGTTTCTTAGGGTCGTGATGCCTAAACAACAAATTTCCCGATCGACACCATTGGTCCTGTCCTGCATGCTTGTCACTTTCCGCCGGATGAGCATACAGTGGTACTGTTCTGTTACTTCGAACTGCAGGGAAGCTCGTCGGGGGGCTCCTCGTTTCGTTAAGTTTGGAACGATTTGGCTCATATTCTCATTTTAGTGGCCGATGGGGATGCGCAGACTAGTTTTTAAGATAATTAGGCTCAGCAATTCATGATCAATCGTGTTAACAGACTCACACTTTTTGCCTAAACGACTTTATAGTTCTTAAAACGTGAAGATCTGAAGAAAAAACAAAAAGAAGACAACTTTTTGCAGAGACAGCTTTCTTTCTTACCGCGGTAAGACTAAGGATTAGTAAGTACAAAGGATTGGCTGATTTGGGAGTTCGAAATCAGCACAAACGAAGCAAGAGAATGTTAGGGGTGTTGGTGACTTCGTGAAACTTTATTGGAAACACATCCCCCCTACTGATTTTTGGCCCGCGCCAAACAGAGGAAGTAAAGAACGTAAAATTATTATTTTCTCCCCATTGACGATCCGTTTTGATCATTACTTTCCGCTCAAGTCCTAATGTAGTTGCGCACTAAACCTTGATTATAATAAAACTATGATATGGATGGGAAGAGGCAGGTGAGGGGGGAGAGTGCAAATAACGTAAAATTACGATTTTTTCATTTTGGCCAATAGATTTCGACATTATTTTTTTTTTTTTTTTTTTAATCATCAGTGGCTGCAGGTATGTATTTAATATCAGCATCAGACAAAAATGCGAAACTGTATAGCGATGATATTGTGATGAGTGAATATAAAAGAAACAGTGGATGATTGGGAAGTCCAGTGTAACGAAATCTGAAATAATGGGTATGTAGGTTTTTACGTACCGGCTAGAGGATTCTTGATGATTGGGGCAGGTCAGGAGACTAATATGTTGTGCAGCGGTCTGTACATCAATCTTCGGGATGTCCCTGTAAAGCGCGCATTAATATGTTTTATATTAAGATTGACCAACTTTTTCAATAAAGTTCCGCGTATTGTTCGCATGGTACATATGTTTGCTGTGGCTATGATGTGTGATAATGATATAACCCCCCACCCCACCCCCCCGTAAGCTCTCTCTCGCTCTTACCTCACCGCACTACGACATCCCCATAGCCCCAATGGACGTGCAACGAGCTCGAAACTCTCCTTTCGCCTCCTCCGCTCGCGCTGAGTTTAGGGAAAGAAGCTCGGGAGAAGAGCTGATTATCCTCGAAGGAATGCCGTGCTGGCTGGTGGGAGACCCCTTCGGGAGTCTCGGCAGAGCCAAGTCAGGTGGTTATAAAAAAACAAAAACAAAAACCAAAACCAAAAAAAAAAAAACCGTGTGAGCTCCAATGCCGACCGACGGGCAAAAGCTCTCCCCCTCCTCCGTCTCAAAACAACCCATACACTAATGGCCAGTGTAAAGAAACACTTGACATATCTCAGCCTTCGCCTTCTCACCCCCCACGCCTCATCACCTCCACCAATGCCTTCCTCTTTCGAATTTATGGCAGTAACTCTCCCGTTTTATATAGGTACATTTATCTAATTAGTTGCCCTTTCTCGGGGTTATTTGTCTGTTTTTAAAGTACGAAACGAGTCGTTTTTATCTCTTCGGATCGATGAATGAGGGAAAAGAAAAGGGGTCTTCCCAGGTAAGCATTTCCATTTTGCAGTGGGGCAGGTAGTGTGTTATTTTCATCTGTCGCGTGGGAATATGTCGGCGTTTTGCGTTAATATCCAAGTTGCGCAGGTCGTTTCAGCGATTTGCGCGACTTGAGTTGTGGTCGTATGTTTTCATTTCTCGTTTGAATGGCCAGAGGATTAGAGAAGAAACTGCCGGTAACGTTAGTTTCGGGGGTTGGAATTCGTTCCTTAGCAACGAAGTGATATATCTTGGAGCGGGGAGTAACTCTTCTCAGCCCCAGGTTCACTCGGATTTTTTGTTGGGTTTTCGTCAAATCTTTATGAGTACGAAAAACCTAATTTTGGCGCGTAGGCGCACTAGTCTGCGGTCCGCAGATTGGATGACCGAATTGACGTGGTTCTTTTTTACTTTCCTTGGCTCTACGAAGTAGAAAGGACAGTTATGTAATCGGCTGAAAAAAAAATTTTGAGTTTTCTTCAGATCTTTACGTTTCAGACCCTCCTGAGTCCGAAAAACACTATTTGGGAAAATGGTCTGTGTGTGTGTCTAGGTGTCTGTGTGTCTGTGAACCATTTTTAGAGAAAACCACCGTATCAAATCAGCTCAAGCTTGATATCTCGCCCGCAGGTAACCATGGGACACCAAAATAAGGGTATGAACAAAATCCACCGAAATTTAACTATAGTTATCATAGTGATCAAAACACCAAATTTTTTTTTCTCAAAAACGGCTTTAATGATTTTGATTAAATTGTTTATATTGATAGCTCTCAATAAGGCGATGATACCGTCAAACTCCCATTCGGGGGAAAATGACGAGAGCAGCACATTAAATTATCAAAATTTTCGAGCAAAAGCGTTTTTAGCGCAGTTTTTTCCTTATAAACTCCGCTGGAATTCTTGTAGAATGTAAAAAAAAAATTGGTGATGTAGTCCAATCCAATACCTAAAGGGTGAGTGTTTAAAAACGCTCATGAGATACATGGGGGCAACTCCAGAAATTCCTGAATTTCAACTACTGCCGTTTCGCTTACTACCAGTTCTAAAAGTGTTTACCCAATAACTCTGCAAAAGTAATTACTATCCTTCTAATATTTGTGTTTACGGCCTCATTAATTCTCTTTGTACCAATTGCTCAATAAAGGTCCTGCAATGAGTACGAGTAGCATAATAAAATCTGGAACTGTAAGCGCTACCGCTTCCTGCAGCCGCAAAGTGTTGTTTGACCAAGTTCAAATTAACTGAATGATAAATGAACTGATTATTTCCTTTTAAAACCCGCTGGAATGTTACTAGAATGTTTAAAAAAAGTCGTGTTGTAGTCCAATCCAATACCTATAGGGTAAGTGTTTAAAAGCGCTCATGAGATACATGGGGCTCACTCTAGAAATTCCTGAGTTTCAACTACCGCCGTTTCGCTTCTACCAGTTCTAAACGTTTTTACCCAATAACTCTGCAATAGTAATTACTATTCCATTAATTCTCTGTGTACCAATTGCTCAATAATGGTCCTGCAATGAGTACGAGCAGCACAATAAAATCTGGAACTGTAAGCGCTACCGCATTTGCTACCGTGAAATGTTGTTTGAACAAGTTTAAGTGAATTGAGTGGTAAATGAATTGATTAAGTAGACAAAGCCATATAGAAAGTGAATTGACGTAGAGCTAAGGAAAGTTGTGTGTTGCAACGCACCAGATATTTTGTTTTGTTCGCGATTTTTTGTAGTCGCGAAAATAAGGTTATGGGCGATTTCCACCGATGGGAAAGAGGGGTGGGAAATAAAAATGTCCCAAAACCGTCCTCATAATGTCCAGAGTAACTGCAAGATTTGGTGAATCTTACGGAGTCCCAACCTATGCCCATATTTTGTTCTTCATATCTATTTCTTTATCTATCTGTTGATCGTAAATATAAGCCACGATAACTCAGAAAATGAGAATTTACCGTTTTACCAATTTTCTCAAAAACCCTTCTAACGATTTCGATTGAACGCCCGAAGTACTCTCAACTAACTATTACCTACATTTCGTCCTCAGTAAATATTTCCGTAGATATGAGTTGAACGAAACTATAGCGTCCTTATGTGTAGCGGATCGTTGAATACGGAGATTGCGGAAAGTTGCGTGTTGCTTCGCACCAGATATTTATTACTCCAGTCCAATGGGTTTTTTCACTTAGTTCGTTTCAGATGTTCGGCGATTTATATAGAAACTGGTGCTGTTCCGGAATTAATGAAGCGGCCGCTATTGATAACTAGATCTTCGTTGGATTGAGTATTACATGGAAAACGTTGGACAATAAAAATGAGATTTTTCAGGGATCGTCCGCCGTTTATACTTCTGGAACTATATGGAAAACAGAAGAATACATCAGATGCACCGTACCACATAACTTTATTCAGCACTACAAAAATTCACCGGTTTTCATGCCTCTGCTACTAATTCAATTTATTTTTCACTCAGTTTATTTGAACTTGGTAAAATGTAACATCAGGGTGGCAGAAAGCGGTAGCTATAACAGCTCCAGAGTTTATTGTGTTGCTCGTACTAGTACTAATGCTCTGACCATTATTGAGCAATTGGTACAAAGAGAATGGATGAGGCTGTGGACACGATTTTTTGAGAAAGATAATAATCAATTGTTCAATCAACCGGTACACGCAGACCTGTACTAGGAGCCGCAAATGCAAAAATCTGAACAGAACTAACAATGTCTTTTTTCAGCCGATTACATAACTTTCTATTTTGTAGAGTCAACAAAAGTAAAAACTGAAAATGGCCTGTGTGTCTGTGAGCGCGATTGAGAGAATACAGATGAGCCAAAACAGCTCAAATTTGATTTCTAGCCTGCAGGTTACCATGGGACGCCAAAATAAGAATATGAGCAAACCCGCCTAAAACTAACTATAATTATCACGGTGATCCAAACCTCAAATTTTTTTCTCAAAAACGGCTCTAACGATTTTGATTAAAATTTTTGTATAGACAGCTCCAAATTACACGACAATACCATAAAATTATCATTTGTGGGAAAATGACGAGAGCAGCACAATCGTATCATTTTCAAACATTTAAAAGGAAATGGATTTTAGCACAGTTTTTTCCTTATGAACTCCACTGAAGTGTTATTAGAATCTTAGGAAAAATTCAAGTGGTAGTATAATCAAGTACCTATAACGTGAGTCTTTAATAACGTTTTAAACGTGTTTACTATTGCGGAATATCAGGTAAAATACAGGATAGAAACAAGGGTATGACACACAGTAGAGCTGAGAGCGAATGAGTTTACCTGGGCGACCATTCAGAGATGGAACCATGGAAGGGAGTGAGTAAACCCCCTCTGAGGAATCCGTGGGGGAAAATACGTTGCTAGCTCGTGTCCTAAATTGTGTCGCTTGGAATAGTGACAGAGAGAAATTTATTGATAGGGGGCTCTGAGCTCTGGTGTTGGAGGTACAGAACAAAGCTGGGGCAGACCCAAATTCCAGAGGCTACTCAAGTGGAGCACCAATTTGAGTTGTTTGAGCAGAGCAAAACAACCTGAAATAATGAAATACGAAATTTCTTAATTAATTATATTATTGTGATGGAATAATACAATGTAATTATTAGTATAATGTTACTTTTACTATGAAACTAATCACCCCGTAATTACGGAAATAATAAAATAATGTACCTGAAACATTTACTTCTGTTATATTGTTGTGAGTTATCGATTGTAATTTTGGATATCAGAATTGAAAGCCTGATAGAAAAAGTATGGGAGGTCAAACGCCAGTATGAAGCTCGTGTCCAGCAGGTGAAGAGTTCGGCAGAAGGGCGAAGGCAGTTGAAAGATTTTAGTTTCGATTGAAACGGGATATCTCCGGCGGAAGCGAGGGCGGCTCGAATTTCCAAAGCCACACGGATCAACAGCTACACTGAGACACAGGGGCATAGCTACAATGAGATGGCAGTGGCCTGAGCTCGTTTGTAGACCGCTGAAGCGGAGGTGAGCTCTCCCTCGTCACCGCAAACAGCCACCTCATCCTCTTTCACGTCCTCAACAATATCCATCAACATGGAGTTTGATAATAGCGACGCATTCTTTGACCAGAACGTCACGTCCTAGTACTCAGTGGTCAACAATCAGGTGAACCTTCTTTAGTTTTGCTTAGCTCTCAAGAAGCGTCCCAAGGCTTGAGGAACTCCACTTGTTAAGCGTAGAAGGTCGTCCTCTCGGTGCGCAGCTTTACAAGGCATCCCTGAGTGATAGAAACGGAGATAGCTCCTCTGGTAGCGATCAACCACCGATCCACCCTCAAATAGTTGTTAACTCTCAGACCACTTAATGAGTAATTTTGGATGGATCACCTTAGAATCCGCCTCAGAATAAACTTGAGTAATGAACACGACATTATCCGGCGAGTTTGATCAAAATCACTCGCAACTCCACCAGCACGGGGTAGATCGCCACAAAATGCACTAGGTTCTCAGAGACACCCACCCTATACATAGCGAGCACATCTCGTGTGGTGTATTTGGTCGACTCTTGAGCCTTGATAGAGTCCCATGAACTCTGCACACCCGTCCCAAGACGAATATCACGTACTCTACTTTCCCTGCGTCCAATCGACACATCTGACATCCTTAGCGACAAATTATTACACGCAAATTCAAATCTAGTAAGAGATGAAAGCAAAACATTATTGAGCGAGGAAAGTTTAAAAGACAGACGCAGGAGTTCAAATCCCATCAAATGAACTCCAGTAATACAATCCAGAAGCTTACATGACTTCACGATATTCCCGTAACCAGATAGCAAAACCCTACAAATTACTACACGACGGGTTATTTCACTTGCACGGCATGATTAGGGCCTACCCTATTCAGTGCCTCCTGTTTCAACCAATATTGTAGAAAAGCACCTGATTTCTTTCCGATAGTTTCCGGGTTATTCATCTTGAGGCAGTCTTACTTCTTCGAGACTCATACCATTCGGTTCAGCATCGGAAAAGACTAGTAAAAGATACGAAACATGAGCTGACTACAACGGAACAAGGGAAATTCACGTTTTCTGGGCGGCGCTAGACTATTGGCACGACGCAACGAGTCGAACTGACGGGTGTTTGGAGTGACAGGGGGGCAGCCATTTTCGAGAAAAATACGAAAAACCGTCATTTTTGGTACATTTCTGCCTTTTAATATGTAAAGATCTGAAGAAATCTAAACAATCAAAAACTCAGCCTACTTCCTATCTACTTTCTACTAACAGAAAAGGATTCAATACGTAGTTTACAGTTCAAATGTAGTCTTGAATACCTCCACCCCAAATCCAAAACAGATCGCTAGGAAAAGTGGTTCGTGTGTGCATGAGTTACCTTTAGAAATGTAAACCTTCAGAAGTACTAAAAACTACAACGTAAAACTGTAACGCCCTTTCTTTTGAAAACCACCACCACTTTTGTATAAGAGATTCGTTTGCTAAAAGCACATTGTGCGTTTGAATAGTGAAAAGAAAAAAGAACGCTGCGAATTATTACACAACGGTTTATTTCTCTCATACACAGCGTAGTTTTTCAGTTTTCTGCAGTCACCCACCTTCGAGAACCACTCCATTCGATTCAGCATCGAAAAATACTTGTAAACGATACGATACATGACCTGACCACAGCAGAATAACAAACGCGGTGTTTATTTGCGTTGGTAACTTCCAACCATTTTTCCTTCCAGTTTCTCCTCCACATCCTCTAGTCGATCCCTACACTGTAGCCGTTCATTATTTAGGCACCCATTCTGTTAGCATGTACCATTTAGTCCTTTGTACCAAATAGCCCACACACGACCATTTCTGGATTCGGCTTTCTTGCATCACTAATACTTTGAGGAGGCGCTCGTCGTACAGGTAGGTGAGCAACAACATAAGCAGTACTGCAGTCTCGAGATAAACTACGTAATATAACGTGCAAGTGAAAGATACTCATCCGTTTGATGCCTTTGGAACCTTTGTACTTGAGAACTATAACTTAAATAATTTTCTTCCTGGCGTTTTATGTTAATTTCCGATCGTGTGAAACTGGGTGTTGAAACCTTCGCACCCTAAATTCGAAATTGCTTTCGTGACATCGAGTCGCTCCCACATTAAATAAAGTGTGACTTGAATAAATCTCCTCTCGAAGGAAGTGGCGGTTTCAAGACCAGGACTCGTGACGAACATCCCGCGCCTGCGCCAATGAAAGTTTACTGTGTCCTTCTCGCGGAACTCGGCTTCGTCATCCTTTAAGAGATCTGGGGAAAAAAGAGACGAATCCAAAAATGAATAAATCCACACTGGGAGAAAAAAAACACCTCTTGACATTATTACCATATTACCCACAAAGCTTCGGAGCTGGTAACCCACCGGATGGAAGAGGCGTGATGCATTGCTGACGCCGTCTTCACTGTGTTTCTCTTTCGCTCTTTTGTCTGTCCTCAACACGGTTGGCGTAGGTTGTCGTTTTTTATTCATTCACGAACCTTTTGGATGTGGCGCAGGGAAAGGATCCCTCTCCTTGTCACTTCTTCCATTGGCTCCCCGTCAGGGCTGAGGGAGAATAATTTATTGGAGTGGTCAACCTAATGTAAAAACCCTCCTCAGGCGGTACCTACCTATGACAAATCGTGTTTTTATTTGTGGCTCCGAAACCGGGAGCTGGTGGGTGGCTTGAGATTTGAAGTAGAGACGGATCCAACCGATGACCTGGAGAGTCCTCTGGATGGAATTAAGGATCATCCCGACGAAGTAAAGTACAAACTTTGGGTGAACATTGACAGTCGGCGGTTTTCTGTGCTTAGGAAGAAGGTATTTACGAGAACCGTCCAACGTTATAAATCCTGTTTACAATGCCCTCGTTATCATCTCACTATATAAAAGTTGTGCGCTGTTGGCATCATCCAACATTTCCGACTAGATTTATGGTCTATGCCTCGACGACACCTTCTTCTACGTGAGATGCTTCTACTTACTGCCGCAACTCCAAACAGGAAGCAGTGTGATCGTCCAAAAACATTTGTTTCTTTTCTTCAAGCATCTTCAATCCAAAATATCTGGTGCGGCGCAACTACTTTCCTCCATCCCACGTGCATTCAGCGGTGTTTATCGCCATAACAGCTAATCAAATCTGTTTTACACCCAGTGTACATGAACTCAACGTTCTACATAGAAACTGGTGGCGCTTGTGCATCCGGAATTTATGGAGTTGCTCCTAGTTATGCCACAACCATAATGTAGTTGTCAGAGCATTCCTGGTTTATGCGACTATCAACACAATTTTTCAGAGACGGATACTGCTAACTGTTTTGGAATTATAAGGTGAGGACGGTTGGAGATGGAATAAGAGAAATGGCAGTGCTTTGAATTCCGAAATTTCTGGGGTTGGTTCGTGTTATTTTGTAAGCGTTGTTGGGTAACCCTTATCCTATAACTACATTATTTATATAGTTATTAAAATAGTCCTATAGTTATATACTACCCTCCTGATTTTTCTGAGATAGCCAGTATAATATGAACGGGATTTTTTTTTTTTTTTTCGTGATTTATTATTGCAACTGAATATTAAAATACAATCCATCTAGCAATATTACATATCTTTTCAAACACTTCTTGAGGACCCGTTTACAGTAAAACCAAGCCCCTTCGCATAACAGTTTATCGACAACACTGCGCTATACTTGTACTTCAACAGCACTAAGTCCAGTGGTTTTTTCCGCTTGAGTCGTCGGAGTTCATCCTCGTTGTCCAAAACGTAGAGCATTTCCGGGTTTTCATGGTTGTGGTGACGGATTTTATTCGAAATTGTAGATAATTTGTTGGGCTACTCTCGTCGTTTTTCAATTAGTGCGAATGGTGCGGCACTGTCTTGTTATTTGGAACTGTCCGTACAACACGTTAGATCAAAATCGATATAGCTGTTTTTAAGGAAAAAAATATTTAGTGTTTTGATCACTATGATAACTATAGTTAGCTTTGCGGCGGTTTTGCTCATGTCCTTATCTTGTCGACACATCGTAGTCTGCAGAATAAATATGCAATTTGCGCCGATTTCGTTAAGCCATTTTCACTCAATTCTTAGACACTCACAGACCATTTTCACAAATATGTGAGTAAACTCTGAGCACTTTACTTGAGGTGATGAGGGCTGGCATAGCATGAGTAGCACGATCATGAATGATAATTGTGGGCCGAGATGGATACCCTTGCCACCTGTTGATGCAGGACGGTCAAGAAACGCACGAATATGTGGGCTGATGGTACCAATGTTTTCAAAAGGGGTGCGACTGATTTCGAGCTTAACTCGCAGGGGACTTTCAACTTACCGGTCGTTATACACATTTTGTTCTTTGTATGTGAGCGTATTGTGGAGGGTGGGAAACGTTGTGTGGTGCCTCGCACCAGATATTCGAAGTTTTAGTTCCTGCGGAGGTTTGGGCCGAGCGGATACTCGAAAAGAAGAATCTCCTGAATGAGGAGGCTCTTTCCTCGAGTTGGTCCCCCAACCCGTTCGACAGGACGGCCGCTCCATTCAAACACAATGGGAAGAAGGAATTTAACAAGATGACCCGTTTCTCGGAGTATTTTTCCGTTAGTAGGCGACGCATTTTTGGCTCCTGAGCTCCCAGTCGGTGTTTTCAGGTGCGTCGGAAGAATGCGGATCGCGGAGGAGTCAACCTGTCCCTCCAAATAGATTGCAATGGAGCTAAAGTGAGTTTGGATGTCTTCCGGTTCGGACAAGAAAGATGTCGAGTCCTGTTTACTAATGGTGGTGCAAGTTATCTATCGAATAAAGCAATCTCCGTTGGCCTTCACTGCCCTTTAACCCCAAGCTTAGGAACCATTGTTGAGTCGCTGGACGTTGCATAAATTTGTGAGAATTGAGTGCATCAGCTGCCTGGGGTGTGACAATTGCGCTGAAATCGTAGAAATACATTGTTTTGCAATATCATGAGTTTATTCATAACACTCAAAAATGCCTAAAGACCCAACGATGAACTTTTGACAAGTCAGTCCATTACAGTGCTCAGTTACTAAAATGCACGGCTTTCCTTCTATTTTCTAAACGTTTCACCAGTCGGCTTGCTGTTTAACTATAGCCTTCCGTACAAGTCTTCACTAGCCTCGAAAGTACATCTTCCGCCAGATTGCCAGTTGGGGAGTGCACTGTACAGACACCATCCTCCAGTTGACTTACAGCGATCTGCTGTTTCCTCGCTTTCTAACGTCGTCAGTTCACAGTGAACCAATTGAAATTTCTTGCCCTTGTCCACTGATCCATGCATACTACAAGATTGTGTCCTTCGAGGCGCTAGAAATACACTATTGACTGTTTGATGGGCAAATGGAAAATGAAAAAGGATTTCCGTGTGTTGCGTGAAGAATAGGGTGAGTGCAGGATAGATGAGAACCGTCGCCTTAATTTTTCTATATACTCAAAATTGTCGGAGCGGTGGGACGGATCGCGGGATGAGCCAGTTCTTTATGGAAAACTGCGACCTGCTGGCGTGGAGTGCTTCAGAGTTTACTCACACATTTGGGAAAATGGTCTGTATGTGTCACAGGATTGAGAGAAAATTGCTAAGCAAATCGGATCAAACTTCATATTTAGCCTGTGGACATTTGACAAGATAACGAAATGAACAACATCGTCGCAAGCGTAACTATAGTTATTATAGTGATCAAAACACCAAACCTTATTTCCAATCCAATTCCAAAACAGAAAACACGAACCCCCTCAGAAAAATTACGCTGACAGTCTCATGGCTCACCTAAGCTCGCTCCGATCACTCCACAGTGGTGTTGGGATAGATAGGAGCAACTCAATACATTCCAGAACCTTACGCTCCGCTCTGAATGAAAAAGCTATTTTATTAGTTGCTATGGTGATGAAATTGCTGGATGTACGAGGGCAGAGGAAACACAGCTCCAGATATTTTAATTTCAATTTGTTTCTTTTATTTCTACTCCTATTGAGCTTTACATGTTCATATCACTGTTCTAAACGATGTGTACATGTTGCTACTCACATAGATAAATATATATATTTAACATTATAAATTTAACGTATTTAGTTTTAGCTGCTTTCTTTCAACCGTGCTCACATAATCACCTGGACATAGACCACATTCCCACAGCGGTTTTTAATCTAGAAAATGTGAAGATCTGTGGAAAATTTCAATGTCCCAACCAAATTGATTCACACAGGATATTGTTACTTAACGAATAATGAAAGGAGGTGTCGACTGTTGGAAAAGTGACGATGAAGAACATTGTGAAGGCCGGTCAATGAAATAGCTTTTTTCTTTCTCTTTTATCTTCTTCCATCGGCCAACCCTCAACACGTCGCAGAACACCATTAATCAATGAAACAATTTACTTAAATCCCCTTTTTTGAGGCGCACTTTAACTCGAACGAGAGTTCAATTATGAAGAAATGGCCAACCAACGTTTATTACAAATATGATAATAACTCTTATTAATACGGAAAACGACACAGAGCGATCTAACGTCGAAAGTTGAATAGTTGGTCGGGTAGAAGATGAAGGGCGGATTAGAGAGGCGCTAAGGAACGACCACCCGGTCTCTCGACCACCTCTCCAGGGAAACAGGTGTCCCGAGAGACTTCGAGCTCGGCCGAGACCACCCGAGAGCCAGTCGCGTGCTCCCTCCTGTGTGGCCAACACCGGCGCGTGCGCACCTTCTGTGTGGTCCCTTCAAAATTTCCAACCCTTAAAAACCCTGAATAAAAGCGATTTATACGTATGCAGGGGTGTTAGGGGATCTATATAATGTTGAAATTTAGTGGTATATCAGAATCAGAGTGAGAAGTAATCACTCAACTTTACTTACACTTATATAGTAAACACTTTATTATAAATCTAATCTAGGTCACGTAGCATAATCTGACCACAGTCACTCACTAAGAATGACTATTTTCAAAATGTACGAGTTCGCCTCCTCTCTCCCCACCCAAAATGACTTATAGATGAAACCCAAAAAAACCTAGGGGAACCTTTAAAACGTTTAGATAACATATTCATTTTAGTGGAATGGGTGTAGAGAATCGAGAGGAGTCAGGGAAAAATAATTGGGAAACTCACTAAATAAAAAGGAAAAATGACTCATCCTGGGAAAAATAAGTAAATGTAATGGGTGAGCCTCAGTCGTAGTGTTAGGCAAAGCAACCTCCTAAAGTGAAGGTGGCTCATTATTTCACACCCTCTACTTACGAAGTCATCTTCAAGCTCAAGATGACTCGCAGTACACTGCCGCTACCGCAAATTTCTACGAACTACAAGCGAAGTAAAGAAGTGATTGCTACCGGAGGGGGTTCCATCACCAACCTGAAAACGCAGCAGGTATTTGTTTTTGATTTCTCATGTGAACAGGACAAGACGCAATCCACAAATGGCAGTGGCATGAGGAGGTATACTCGCCATTGCCCTGCTCACTGAGATCTGTCCGTCGCATTCCCAACTCCATACCACGTCCCACCCTATCCGACTGCACACCCATGTAGCAAGTGTCAAAGGAAGTTCAACAATTACCACTTCTATCAGCCTCCAAGCTCCTTACGAATTGAATTGAGTTAAATGGCTAAAGGCTTACCTGAAAACAGTCACAATAGACCGACCGCTCATGCTACAACGACTACTCGTAAGGAGCTAGAATGGAGTAGAATGTGATCCTCCTGGATCACGAAGTATGAAAGAATTGTGGGCAGACTGGGGTGTTCTTTTAAAACATGCGAAGCCACACTACGCCACTGCATGCTGCAAAGAACTGGCTCGTTTAGTACTCACGATCGACATACTTTCTTCTAAGACGCGCTTGAATGCAGAGAAAACATTCTTTATCGTCTCGTTCCTTTGGATAAGATGACGCAAGAGGGCATAGAGGCGTGGAACGGAGGGAACCCTGGAAGAAGCATTTGTAGTCTAACGCTGAAGTAACGTGGTATCAGATGCTGGATGCAATACCAGTGAAAATCCATCTATTACACTCCACAAGTTAGAGATCCTGGGACATTATTAACTTACAAACCTCCACCCACAACTGGATGATGCGTTCCAAGTGGAAGAATGGAACGAATTCTGGTGAGTGTGGAGTGAACGAGGGTAAGAGAACCCCTGTACTGTTGGTGGTGATGAAACATTCACAGTACTGTGCAAAATCAGCTGCCAAAGAGCCCCGTCTCTTCTGTTGAATCACCAACCACACCCGTCAAGTGTGGAAAAAACGGCATCCAAACTCTTCACGACTGTGTCTTACACGCTCCACTTGGGGTCCTCATCGATCTAATTACAAAGTGGCCGTCAGGAGAGGGTGTCCCTCTAACCCATGAGCCCAAAATGTACAGTGTACCAATCATTTCGTTCTTATTAAAAACAAATACTTCTCACGTAACTTTGCACAACTCTTCACGAATGTCTTACGTAATATTTGGAAGCATGTCGTCGAAAAGTCTTCAAAAACAACAAAATTTCCGTGTTCGTCATTCTGTTTGTTTGTTTCCGCTCATTTTCTCGACGCTCTCTCGAGATAATCCATTTATCTCTTTTCCACCGGTCGCCCAGCAGCGTTTAGTTAAGAGCGGCTTTTGAGGCGTCTGGCTGCTATTCGGCCAGAGACAACACGCCACAACCACGCGTATTTTATTCGTCATTAGCGTGAAAATAACTCCCGTTCCCCCCCACAAAAACATGTGAAGTTTACAAACAAACTCGAGAAATTATCACTGCACCTAAAACAAAACTACCTCTCAGAGCAGGTTTTGTTTGGATTCAAGAACCCGAAGATTATAAGGGAAAGGAGGGAAAAAAGAGAGGTTTGGTGCAGCTGCATGTAGATTTGTGGCGGTTTACGGAGAGGATGTTTTACCGACGAGAGGGCAGTTGAGCTCGTCAAACATCCGGTGTGTGGGAAATCACACAACATATTTAATGCGACGTTTAGTAGTCAACGCAGCGATCTGCGTTTCGCTAAGGGACTTCATTGGCCGGACTGTGACAGCTCTGTACGACAAGCAGTACATTTCAAGACTTACTTTCTTCGCTTTATACTTTTCGAATCCTCACGATCCTCGCGCAATAGAAGCTAATTACGGTTCATACTATGAACTGAATTGTTAAGCACTTAATCGGAATGGACTGAAATGTCCGCAGACACCAGCGTGTTAAGATCTTAATGGTTACCTCTAGGACGGCCTCTCGGCGGTTTCTCCAGCACCTTGGCGTAATGGTAGAGTTTTGTGACAGGCGCTGCCGAGACAGTGCGCCGATAACAGTCGCCCTACATTATGCTTCTTTATCGCCATTTCCGTGAACCACCTCTGTGCCAGCCGTACTCAGCTCACCACTGTTGGACCGTCGTGGACCTCTAATCAGTCAGTATCAGTACTGACGAACTCTCGTCGGACACGTAATATTTTATTCAACCGATAGTTTGGATTTGGGTCTCAATGCATTTGGCAACGATGACTATCTAGCTGCTACCTTTTCTTCTATTCTACTTCTAAAACCATTTACGTTAAAGTGAAATCTAAGAGCTCTCGGTGTACGAATGGTACAAGCAGTCCTGTGTCTTGGAACCATAAGTGTACCTGACGTCCCATGGCTACGACCCTCGCTTACCATAACAAATCCGTCCGTTTCAACCAGACCCGCCTCCGAAAATATGACGTTACTTGCTGATCCCTTTTTAACCGATAAACGAACCGTAATGCCAAATTCAGGACATTCTGCGTCCGATTTAATTGTTCGCTGTTCACGTCGCAGAGCGCCAGTATGGCGCAATCCAAGTTGTGCAGCAATAAACTTTCCACAACCTGCAGTCATACTGCAAGCGGCAAACCTTTTGCCATAAGCTTGTGAATTGTAGCAGCCACGATAACGCGCGTCACTCTCGATATCGAATCACACTGTCACTTATTCTGTTGTGGTTAGCCTAGTCTAGTGGTCTCATGAATTTGTATTTGAACCGTTTGGTAAATTGCACCTGGTTGGCTCTCACTCCTCTCGGCGATGGCAGCTATTTTTTCTTGTCCTCTTCACCCCTACGAGAATCTTGCAGCGTGCCACCATTCCCATACATCCTCCCATATGGCCTGGCAGTTTGGGAGGGCCAAGAACGGTCTTTTCCTCATGTTCTCACCGCCAGTTTTCATTGGAACTCAACACAGTGCGGATCAATGCCTCTGGAGTGAGCCAGTCTAGTGTTCCCTCCTCTGTGCGCCACCAGCTTGCTCATTTTTTCACGAGAAAATGGCATGGGAAGCGTCATCCACCAATTCCCTGTCACGTAGGTAGTTTGGGCAGCCTTTACAATTCGGTGCAGGTGCGCCCATAATGTTCCATGTCCCGTCAAGAACTGGGTAAGGTAGAAACCCACGTCACCAATGCTAGTGTGCAGTCACTTGCTTAGCAGCTTCTAAAATCTTGCATCATCTTCCTGCGACACTGACATCAGGCGTGTCAACTCAGCGAACCCTCTCTCAGTGATACTTTTTTATTTGTCTGCAGGTCGTCCGCATATACGACACAAGCGCGTAGAGAGCGCCCATGGAAACTAACTGAGGCTAACCTGGCGACAAGAGAGAGAAATCATTATCAAAGTATCGTAGATCCGAGAACGTCTCAGGGGAAAAAAGGTTGAGTCAGACCATTCGGCAAGCTGTGTGATTCCAAGTCCCTACAGTTGTGAACGTTTTTATGCTGGAGACATGAAGTCACATTCTGTTCCACAGTAGCTTCTACCATAATTAACGTTTTATTATGCTCTCAGAAGTGTCAGCTCTGTGCGTTCCAAGGAGGGCTTTCATTTGTGAAGAAGGTGATGGTCTCCGTTAACACACTCATAGGAATAGAATAAGGTGGGGTGGGAATCCCGAGATTATGTATAGAATGTCGCACCTCAGCGAACTACACACTGAGAACCTCATTTAGTAACAGCCCTTCCCCGTACCCGCCGCATATAGACATATGTGAAGCCACAACATCTCCTGTCCATTCCTCAGTATAGCGGTTGAGTGAGTGAGTCGAGCCGCGCAATGAACTACAAAAACTGTTATCAGCAAGACGTAGCTCACAACCACGCTGGTTATTAATCTTAGGAAGGATAGTATGATTCCTGTAAAGATGTTCAAGATCGAAGACGTACGAGAAGTATGTACGTGCACATATTGGGCGTGACGACAACGTACGAAACCTCGAAGTGCACAACTGTGGGAAACTGCGATGAGGAGAGTACTTCAATTCAGCAAATCACGCTCCCTCGCCTTCCAACGATGATTTCAGCAGTTTAATGGCGCGGGTTTGAAGAGTATCGTGTGAGACGTACGAGTATGAGCGATAACGAGGCGCACTTTTCATTATTTATGCACGTGAGCCAGATGATGATGAGGAGGAGAGAGGAGGAAGCAAAAAACAAAAGGCCGTGAATTCCCTCGCCTGCGAGTTAAAAAGCGGTAGGCAGGCAGCCTCTAAGTGGAGGCATCTAGTCAGGTATGGGACAAGGAGACAACGACGAAACGAGGCTGGTTTTAAGGAAGGCCGAAGAGAAGACCTGCCCAACCGTATATATCTTCTCTTTTTGAGAATGTGGTGACTGGTGATTGTAGCTAAAGATCCTCGAAGGCTTCGCTGTAGAGAACAGAAGGCGAAGGAGAAGAAGAGTCTCTCCCTACCACCAAGACACCGGCTCCTTTTTTGCTGCGTTTTTACCTTTCCCTCGTGACCGAAGGAGGAACGACAGACAAATGCCCCGACACACAAACACCAACACTCCAACTAACCATTTAAAAAAACTAGTTCTTCTCGTTAATGTTGCGTATAAATCAATTTCGAATTTGAAAAGAGCGCCGGCGTTCCGCTCCCTATGTTCTCCGCCCGTATCTCTTCGTCCTGCTGGACGGTTTTTTTTCCTCTTTCTCTCTCCCCCTCTCCCATCAACCACAAACACCATACCACCGTCATCTCCTGGTCTCCTTTAGATACTTCTCAGCAGGTGGCTCATACCAGTTATCTACTTATAATAATCGTGAGCCTGCTCTTACTTTGTCGCCTTTGCTACGATAACGTCCCCGTAACTCGATGCCTCGTTCCTCTCACAAAAACCGCCTTCGCCGCTCCAGTCGTCACAATATCGTGGGATTCCGGTGATTTGTGGTGAATCCTCCAGTAGCAGGATTGGAGGGGGGGGGGCAGTCCCTAATAAGTCGACTTGAGCGTGTGGCTGCTACGTTTGTTACAGTCGACAGAGTGCATTGTGGACTATTCGAACTGCAGCGTATTCCTAAATGGTTGCTACTGTTCTTTTGGTCTTCTCATAATGTATACGTTCAGTGGTGTAAAACTATCGAGTGCGACGCATTTCACAACTTTCCTAAGCTTTACGTTCTATGAATTTTGTAACTAATTAATTTTCCACTCAGTTCGTTTGAAACTTTACGTTGCATCTCGGCAATTATTGGGCAATTACTACACGGTAAATTAATTAGATTGTCAACATGACTTTGAGGAATTCACTGTTCCAGAATTATCGGGTAAAAACTGTGAAAAATGGTTGTAGGTGAAACGGGAGACAGGAGTGGTTGAAATGCCCGAATTTCTCGAATAGCTCCTATAATTATTTTCCGTTTTGTTATTTGTGTGACGTGTTTGAAAAGGAGAGATCAACTACGACCACGTTTTTGTCATAACCTTCTTCACAAACGGTTATAAGCTTGAATAGTAGCAGCCGAAGCTGGAACATAGAACTGTTGATCCAATAACTGTAGGAACTTCAGTAGAGCAACTTGTGGTTTCTTGTTTCCTCCACACTGGAGGTTCAAGATGTGCCAGATAGAGTCTTCGAGAGAAAAGAAGTGAAGCCGCCATGTCTTGTAAGGAAGTGGCTCGTCCAGTGGTCTGGCTCAATCCACATTCTCTGAAGACGTTCTCATATGTTGAAAAAAAAAGCTCATACGCATCACGTCCCTTTCACAAAGATCCCGTCTCGCTTGCTACTTATTTAATGAGACAAGTTTTCGTTGAGTGGAGAGGTCTATAAGGAGTTCAGCGCAAAGTCTGAGAAGCTCCCTTTTCACTCACCACTTGCCCACCGTGCACTTACTGGTCAAGTGAACGGGTAACTGGCCAGTGATCGCATGGCGCTGTCGCTTCAGTGGATGCTGCCTTGTATGTCTTGATGATCCACAAGGGCGCAGTTCTCTGGAATGTGGCCAATACTTTCTTTTGATCGGCTGTGAGCATGCTACCTCAGGCTAAGGTAGGACTGGGGGCAACCGTGATCATCAAGGCGTTCCCCCAGGGCGAGGCTCTTCCATTGCGCTTCGGCTAGGTTGACTGCCAAGTGCTTGTCTTGCTTCTCAAGAAGAAGTCTGTTGCCGTCAAAACGTATTGGCTATTCAATTTTTCATTTAAGAGAATGGGCTGAGTTTTTTCTCAGCCACCAGCAGCAGCAAGACGTGCTCGCACTACAGGATTCACACACGTTTCAGAGGTCTTGAGGGGTATGAGCCTGGTATCCGCCTATTATTTGGTGAATCGGCTGTACACCCATCACCACAGTCAGGTCGTACACCTAGGCGAATGGCTAAGCGCTTTACTTGCTTCTCAAGAAGGAGCCTGTGGCTGCCAAAACGTATTGACGGTTGAATATCTGATTCTCCCTTTGAGATTTCTTCAAATTACTTAACTTTTGCCCTGAACGAATATCTCAGATGTTAAATGCCTGGTGTGACGCATCACACATCTCACACAGAACCTGATAGTGGGTAAGCTTCCAGAAATTATTGAGTTTTTCTCATGCTTCGACCATTATTGAGTAATCCGTGCACAGGTGATTCATGAAACTGGCAATGTCAATTAGATATTTCTGAAATCATCGTGTTTACTGTTTTGTATTTATCGGTTAGAAATGGTAGTTAATAAAAAACCACAGTGGTGTGAGTTACGCCATACTCCTGATCTTATGAATGCTATTCAACGCTCATCGCATAGATAGTCCCCCCCCCCTCCATTCCACCAATATTTCTCAGGAGGGCTGAGGAAAGCTTCGTGTTGCGTTGCATTAGATAGCTTTCATCGTTAACCTGCGGCAACATAACGTGCCCTAGGCAATTGCCAATTTGCTGCTCAATTTTCCTTCAACTTTCGAGGGAGATGTTTCAAGAGCCGCACACGACACTCGACCCCCCGAACTTTAACCGACGAGGGCCCCCAAAATGTTTTTAATGGACCGAGTGTTTGATTTCATTTGCGTTATTGTTTCAGAGCGCGACCTTCCTTTGTCCCGTCCATTACCTCTGCAAACATTGGTGTCTGGTGTCAGGGTCACGGTGACTCAGGAGTGCACGAGCTCGAGGCCCCTAAGTTACTGAAACAGGCAGTATATCACGTTGATTTGTATTATTTGGGAAGCTGATTTCTGAAGATGAGCTTCTGGACCGATAATTGTCACGCTCTTGGCTGTTGATTAGTCGAATGTGTAATAATCAAATATGACAAATACCTCTACCATCAAAATGTGAATTATATGACTGAAAAAGAGCATCTCCCTCCGTCTAACATGATGTCATATTATGCGAATTTCACACTTTTATAGTCAAGCGCCAACTTCCTGATCGTTTAAATCTCAGTTCCTTTAATGTTTATTGTTTATTCTGAATAATGCACTTTATTTTCGGACGAGGTTTTTTTTACAACCCACCCTCTAAATTTAATTATAAGATGGAACTTCGCGAATGTGATTGGAGAGTGGATGGAGCTCGCTACAAACACTGTACTAAGATGGTGGAATGAGCAGAGGTTGTATGTCAATCCAGACGAAACCAGCCTAGAATTATTCACCAGAAAACGCAATCTTACAATGCGAGAACTCCGGCTCAGGGGGACGGTGAAAGACTGGGAATTCTTCCTGGATAAGAAGTTTACAATAGCCATACACATGAGTTGAGCTTTATAAAAAGCTTCATCCTTGACGTGGGCAGTCCAGAAGATGATAGGCAAGACAGTCCTGTGGACGTAGAGGGCTACTGTGGTCACTTATGGTGCCCAGGTCTGGTGGACCAGGACAGGAAAAAAGACTGTGCAGCTGCAGGGCCTATTTAGCTTTGACAGGGTGTATGCAGGCAACCCCCACAGTTCACTTTCACACATACAGGCGGCATACAACGCTCTTTCTTGACAGGCAGAATGGTTCTGGACCATTTGATATTGGACAGATTTCTTGGGGGGCCTGCTCACACAAGTGTTAGACTCAGTATAATTTCAAACTGTCCTTCAAGATACGAGTTCGTGAAATATCTAGATCAGAAGGGGGGGGGGGTCCCACGCTGGGGCCATGGTATGTTACACAGACAGATCAGTGAGAGGTGGCTTGACCAGTGTAGACGTTTATGTGCCAGGGCAACGGCAGTGATGACAACAGTTTTTCAAGTAAACATGTGAAGTGCAAGGCTGCTTATTAGCGAGAGGTACCTGGCCAAAGGCAGTCAAGGTTATTCATTAGACTTTACAGGGAGTGAACGAGAGAGGTCCTCAGCCTGGGGAAAGAAGTATACAGATGATGTGTGGTCTATTCACAGAACACAGTCCACTAAGGCACCTGGTCAATATTGGGAAGTCTGAGGCACAGATTATGCAAGGCAGAACTAGAGCGTGTACTCTGTGCTTGTGGTGCTCCTCAGCTGTGGCTGGATGGGATTGCAGGGATGGACCTCAAGTGAGAATATTTGGAACTCATCGGGAACGTTGCATCAGGGAACACCATGGATGCTGCGGTTGGATAATATAGCGAAAGTTATGCTTCTCGCACTGTCTCCCATAAACCAACCACCGGTCAGTTCTACTCGTCACATCGTACCAATTGCCTAGCGTCGTCTACAAAATGCCACTTCTCATTAGTTCATAGTCAGGTCATGTTTCGCATCGTTTACTAGTACGTTTTGATGCTACATTAAATGAGTCTCGGAGGCGTTAGACTGCTGCAAACTGGATAATTAGGAAATTATCGGAAATGTTGATTGAAACAGGTTGCACATGTTTTTCATAGCTAGTTGCACACATGAGTTGCCGTATCCCAGATTGTTGATATGACCGTGTTATATTCTTGATATTTTTCGACGTTGGCTTGAATTGGATTTGTCACAATCTTGTTTTGACACATTGCAATTGTTATCTCCGTTCAACGGACTGCAAGAGGAAACATTTTAGAGAAATGTTATACAGGGTGTGTCAGTCAGCAGATAACACACTGGCAGCGCATTCTCCATCGAAAATGCAACGAAAAATTCCCATCCAGCTGATGCCCCTTTTCCTTCGTTACAACGTCGCAGATAAACAGGACAGGATAATCCTATAATAAGCGTCTGGTAGATGAGGTTAGGTTGTGAATAGGAGCCCACTCTGCCAAACTTGATTAGAGGCTTTCTAGTCGTAAAATCTCACATACTTGTGTCTTTATAATTGTACTTTACCCTGCGAAGCTGTTGGGGGCATAAGAAAAAGGTTGGATCCGAACTGTGTCGAGTATAAGTGGTCCGAGTAACAGGACGAGTAGAGGTAGTAGCATCAATTGCGTTCATCAACCTAGTTACTCAATTATCATTACTCTTTGGTCTGGTTTATGCATCATTATACTCCGTACGTGTTTCCAGTGTGATGGAAAGTATTTAAAAACGGAATCGAGCCCTCAGAACATGCTCAACTGTTTGGATGAACGTGTGAAGGACAAAACAACACCCAGTGACGTGATACAAATTTACTCTGTTTTTAGCGTGTAACAAAACTTTCGTTTTTACAAAAAATTGCGACTCAAAAATCAATTAAATTGAAAGAATAAAAAAATACAACTATGCCGAATAGTTCAACTAATTTGGAATAACGAAGCGTTTGATGTTAATTCAGCGACTGGCGTTCAAAGTTCATGTTCTGTACTTTGACTGAAGCTAAGAAAATATTTATGGCGCGTTAGTATTACTGACTAATTGAGGAATTCGAATGCCGAGTATGGGAGAGAGTTTGTTCCTAATTGAGCGAGCCTCTTCGACCGACACTGCCGACCATTCGGTGTCCGAGAGGATGGTAAGCGCCTCTTCAAAGTCGTTCGGATCAGCTATGACGTCGTCTTCGTAGATCATGAGGGATTCGTACAGTTTGGAAGCAACGAGTTTTCTCAGCCAACCGAATCTGTGACAGAGGAGGATTTGTATTTGGCCGAGGCTTTTACTTCGAACGATTCCCGGCACCTGAAACAAAAAGGTCGAACGAGTTTCGTTTCATTCCCAATTGATGAAATGTTTGATACGACTCATCATACAACTTTCCTCAGCCCCAAGTGCGCTTAGAGATTTTTCTCGCTGTTTTCGTTCGGTCAACGTGAACAAACAACAATTAACGTTCAACGCGTAGATAAGTCACGGGACTACCAATATGATTATTCTAGGAAGGCTCGTGTTAAAGATTATTAAACACTGTGAAGAAAGTTGTCAGGAATTTCAGAGGTTGCCCCAGTTCGATTTATACTTCAACCATGAGCTTCGTCCGATCGGATTGCCGAGCAGGCAGGCACAACTAGATACCAAAAATAATTGTTGTGCGAAAGAACGAATTGTTAGACCACATTAAAGATTAAAGGCACAAAACGGCCTGGACGGCAGACGGACATTGCAGATATAGAATCCTGATGTCTTGAAACGTGAAGTATTAAATTTCGAGGGGGGTTGTAAACAAGTTTCCTGAACGAAAATTCATTCTGGATAATAAACCAAACATTGTACTTAAGTACGCGAAAAGACGGCGATTCACGCCCGCAACTGCGACCTGAGACAGACAGGAGGGCTCAACGTCACTTCTCAATGGAGTTTTTCTTTTAAAATAGAAAAGTAAACTTTATTGAACAGAATTAATTTGTGTTATGCTAGCATATA
This sequence comes from Pachypeltis micranthus, assembly GCA_020466155.1. NCBI lineage: Eukaryota > Metazoa > Arthropoda > Insecta > Hemiptera > Miridae > Pachypeltis > Pachypeltis micranthus. The sequence goes on from CM035769.1 coordinate 52,911,923, forward strand.
ATGAAAGTCCCTCAGCAGGGGTTTCTAATTGTTACAGTTACACGAAATACACCTACACAACTAACCAATGACATGAGGGTCGAGGTTGTCATGCACTGAGCGCCTTTGGGGGTCAGGGAGCAGAATACTATCGGGAACATATCAAGGAGAGTTGGTTATGAGCCGAGGGTATCTGTTTTGGACGGATTGAATTTTATTCATTTGAGAACGTGAGGGTGAACCCCATATCCCCCAGCCATAACGTCAAACGGGACGAAGTAGCGCAAGGTAAAGTTATTTGTAGGGGCTATGAGGAAGTCAAGATTCCCTGGAAATAAGGAATTTGAGCAATCGGTTGAGATTTTTTTACGAGTGCATTTCATTACGATTGTAGGTACATTTTATCAGTTGTGATTTGCGTGGACTTGTTTGTAACAACGTGAGCCCTAGCACAGAAATATCACGTCGTCTGCGAACTGTGCTGTTTTTACGAAGGGAGAATGAATATCTGAGGAATGAATCAAGAATAAATATGGACCCAAAATGCTTCCATATATGTGAGGATGTAGCACTGGCTCAACTGAGAATATCCTGCAATGTAGGATCGAGTAGCGTCAGATAGGTCGTTTTTAATTTTGGCTAGTAGGCCCTCGTGCCATACTTTATCAAATGCTTGACGGGTGTCTATGAATAGTCCCAGACAGGTGGATTTTTGTTCATCTGTCTCCAGAATCTCATCAACAACTCGACGTAGCTGTTTAGGAATTTGGAAGGATGTGCACTCTCCAGAACCCAAATTGTTTGTCTGGAATTAGATGATCGAGATGAGTGTAGAGCTGCGACAGTTACTCAAAAAGGTTGGAAAATATCGATAACAGGACACATCAGTCTGTAGCTGCTGGGATCAACTTTCTTTTGACATATTTGGGAATCACAGTAATCCGAGCGTGTTTTCAGGATAGCATTATAAATCCGAGTGAGAAACACTAGGGATTTACAGGGTAACGCTTAGAGGAGAGGCAAGGTCCAAGGGGGCAAGGGGCCATATCAGGCCCCGGAGCTTTCTTTGCAAACGATCTGCTGATAGCATTTCTCATTTGTGCTAGAATTAAAAGTGGGATCAAGAGTGGTATAATTGCTGTGGTTTTGATGTTTCTCGTTTATTCAATTGTCTAAGTCGTGATCTTCAACTGGATTCTGCGCAGAGTAAACATATTCATCCCCCTTTTGTATAGATGAATGTGGCATATGCTTTTATTCTGTTTCGAATTTTTCCCAAAGTGATCCATTGGTCGTAATACATCCGCAGGCACAGTATAGAGTGAGGCAGGAGACAGAGATGAGAAAGTGAAGGCAACTGGACAGTCTCTGACCCAGACCAGTACTGTGTCAATAAAGCGTTTATCATTAAAAAACGACTGCGTTTGTAGACAAAGACTGCGAAAAAGCTTATTGAACGGATCGTATAGTACCTTTCAATATACATAGTACACTAATAATAATACAAGAACAAATCGTCGTCTTCCTCTTACTTTAACAGTAGCTATACTTGGCATTGCATTACAATGTAAATTAATGATACCCAAGTGACTTCATCGACAGACTGGGATACTGAATGGATCGTAGTACTGATTGCGGTCTCGTTCTCGTCCCACAATCGATGCCCAAGAGACTGAGACATTTAGTGGTGGCCACTAGTCTTAGTCTCGGGTCTCTACACGAAGCCTTAATAGTTGGACGATACGAGGAAGAATGTGAAAAGATTAGAAACAAAACGATAGTATTATCACATAGTATAAGCTAGCTTCGAGATGGTTGCGTTCCACTTAGTAAGATAGAAGCAGTATCCTAGGAGGCATCATGAGCCCACCTATTACGTGGAAGGCCGAACTGCTCCAGATTACCTTATGACCATTATTAAACATTTAAAGAAAAAGTGAATTATTGGAAGACCACCCACACTTTTTCGAGAACGTAAGAGCGAAATTTATTAAGAAAATAAATATTCGTCGTAATTTTTGATAATTCATTGTACAGCTCTCGACATTTTCGCAAGAATGAAAATCTTATTTTACTGAGCACGACTACAAACTAATTCAAAAACGTTTGAGTTGGCCTCAAATATTTACGTGGTGGTGATTTTGAACCTTCAAGATCGAAGGCGACAAGGCAAGTGTGCTGTAAGAGGCTGTGTATCAATGTGAGGCCGTTTCATACAAATAACGGCAAGGAGTGATTTCAACCCTATGCTTTAACCACGGGACAAAAATAAATTTTAAATGTCGCACTCTATCATGTTTTCTGTGAAGGTATGTCTCAACCAATTAGTACTGATGGGGTGCCAGTGACGCATTTCGCTCCTCAGACCAGCATGTACTGTACAATTATATTGAAGTCATAAGTAATGTTTTTTACCCGTCTCACTGTCGTTCTAGTTATTCGACCTCGTTGTCTTTCAAAGAAAATAGGTATTCTTTTCGAATCAATCGTTCTTAGGCTTCATCTAAATCTGTGATAGAATTCTTAATTACTTCTTAGAGGGGAACTTGTTTGATCTGCACATGGAAGAAAAAACGCGGAAACAAGTCGCAGTGCCAACTTTGTGCGTGAACTGTTGGGCCAAAGTCAATATTTCAAGACATCGTGGAAGTTTGGCTGGAACGAATAATTCATGCTTCTGTTATGGGCACGATGGGAACGAGACAGCAGGCTCCATCCGTGAATGTCATCAATCTCAAAGTCGAAGTTGGAAGATGAAGCAGTGGAGTATGGGACTTGCAGCAGAAATAACTGACAGGGGCCACCCGCAGTTCTTATTCTATACAAGCTATAGGAAATTTAATTTGACATTCGTTAAAGTTGCGTGACATAATTTATCTTCTCGTTTTATATAAAATCAAGACTGACATAAGTACGCTTGCTTACACGTTTCTCAACAAAAGAAAACGTCAGTTACCTGAAGGTTTTTATCATCAGGAAAATGTAATAAGAATTTATTTGTACTCGTAGTGAAAAAACTTCGACTGACAGCGATTACGCAAATTCGTTCAACTTGTGTGATTTGGGGGATTTCGAAATGGGTATCAAAAATATACATTTTCACACCGTAGCTATTTCTATTTTTGAAAATATTCCCACAAAGTAGTCCCAACTTCTTACAGCTTACCTTTAGATGCTCAAAAAGTGCTGCATATGTCACATGCGACGCTAAATATTGCGTAGTGTAGTCTTTCGAGGCTCTAACTTCTGAAAATGTTGTTATAGCTGGTGTTTTGGGCATTACACCTCATTTTATGATTGAAATTTTTGATTGCCCGTCGTTATGACGTAGGTGTAATGACACCCCCCCCCCAACACCACACAAAAACGTAAGGGAGGAAGTTTTTCGATGTTCAACACTCATTTTGACAGTTCGTTTTAAGAAAAATGACGCAGTTTCTAGCGAATAATTGAAGTAATATTTTCTACTCACTTGAATTAAATGGCAATATATTTCAATTGACCCGATCACTTTGAATTTGTCTGCTTTGTTTCCGACAGCCGTCCGAGTCAAGTTGAACGCATTCAAAGCGAAATCCGACTGTGGGTCCATCATGACGGAGAAAATTCTGCTGGAGCTCATGAGACGATCCAAAAAGCTGAGCATAGGGAGAACGATTCGATCGTCGTTGATGTGGTCTGAGAATAGACGAATGATCAAACTGCAGAAATCTTTTAAATATTCGTCGTTGCGTTCTTTCAAAAAGTCGAAAAGGGAGCTGCTTGCAATTTTTACCTGCGAATTAAAGAGGAATAACGTATTTTAGAGTTTACTTAGTAAGTAAATATCTGAAAGACACCAACTTTCTTCAACCCCAAAGACATTTAATGGTAATTTTGTGACGGCTTTGCTGTTCTCTGTGACTGTGATTGCAGTATCGACTCAATATCGATATATAAGAGAATCGAAGTTGTTAGGTTATGGGCTTCGGGAAAAATTTCTTTTTTGTTAGATACAGGCATTCACCCAACCTAACCCTTTCTTCCCCCAACTTGACGCGCGTTTGATTTATGTTTACTAAAAAATTGTCATCGAAAGTTCTTGCCCACCGAATGGTGAGACCCCTCTCTCAATACTCGATAAAGAGCTGAAATATCCAGTGTTCTGCCATATCTGTTGAACGAACCTCGAAAGACGCGAGAAATGCCCCGCTTCTTGGCTGACACAATTTCAGTGATAACAGTAGCTACTTTTACTTCAAGATGGTGATGGTACCACCAGTACACAGGCTTTAAATGTGACGATCGGGTGACCTCACGAAGGTAGCACAGGATGGGTAGAGAGATATCCTTTCAGAGCTTCTCTATTACCTGATTCAAACTACCAGCTATTCGACAAATATTTACTAATAAAAACATTTAGATACTTACTAGTGTAAGTTAGTTTCAACTCATGAAGCCAATTTAGCAAAAATTAGAACCAAATCTCTCCATGCGACAAATCTTCTATCTCGGTTTTCTATGTTTTAACGGAAATGCTTATCACGAGATGTGTAGGGGCGGATTGTACCTCACAGAACTCGGTAAAGAGGGTTATAGTGTTAGATGCGTGATCCTACCCCTGGCCCATTGACTGGCTCTGGACGTGAGAGTGCAGCGATGGGAATCAACCCCACTACTCACAGCCTGCAAAGGGTCGAGTTCTGAACTACTCCAAGCTTCCTGTAGCCAACCCTTTGCTCTCCACACTATACTTTAAAATACTATAACGTACAATAAAAGCACGCTCAATTTGAAAATAAGCTCAACATCAATTCAATAGCTACTTTAAAGTCAGTAATTAGGGAAATGGCACTCACCAAACTTTCAGAGAGGCCCCCCACTGATACAACTAGCCCTAGGAGGACTGAACGCTTGTAGCCAGGCAGCAAGAGAAGTCTGATGAACCTCGGGAATGTGTCAATGTTCCGGAGCCAATTGATTTGATTTTTACACTCGTCCTCAGGAAAAATTTCCACCAGTGCTAGTCTATCTTCGATGAACGGAATTTCGGGTTTGCTGAAAAAAATAGCATATTCTAGGGAATTTGTAACTGTTTTTTACTACAAGCACATTTTAGTTAGAATCGTTAGAAGTTTAACAACCTGTGATCTACAGTAACCAGTGAACTAAATAAAGCATATTCGTCTTTGCTGCCACTCAAGCGCACCAACGCTGTGACGACGATTTAAGTCTGCGCTTGAGTGTGACGACGAGGACATTCGTGGCTATCTCAAATGAACATCCTCCAAACTTTGGGGGAAACTACGTCATGCACCTCGACTGGATGCTCGATGATGCTGAGCATCCAGTTCAGAGTTCGAACAACCTAACAACTGCCTTGCGCTCATCTGGATGTTTCCACGCATTGTACGAAAGACATCATCGATTGGATACCTTGGAATCAAGCTTCATATTATTCTCTCACATGGGCCTGGCTCTAAGCAGCGATTTCGTACCTGACTATCAGCTTTTTCCCATTGAAACAACAAAAAAGTCGAGTTAATCGCGACCTAATTTTATTTTTGCAGTAAGTCTAATTATTTTCGTGTTGCGCTTTTTATTTATGTTTTATTTTCATTAGTACTAGTCAGTAGGAAGGAAAAATAAGGGGATACTATACAATGTTCTGCAGCAAGCCCTTAACAGATTCTGCCACGAAATTGTGGAAATCCATCTCAATAATGAAACGAAATTAGGAAGGTCTATTTCGACTAAATTTGAGTTACACTGCTATATAAATTCTGACCGTTAGGTCATCCATCAGTCACAAGAATGTAACTGGATCAGAGAGAGAGAGAGAGAGAGAGAGAGAGAGAGAGAGAGAGAGAGAGAGAGAGAGAGAGAGAGAGAGAGAGAGAGAACATCTTACATACCAAAAGATGAAGGGTCGGTTTGAGCTGTCACACAGAAGGGGTGGAAGTGGTGGTGGGGAGTTACTACAATAAGGTTGTACCGCCTGACACCCTTTAAAGGCACCGGGCGAGCGTGGTTTCGGTTCATAACTCTTCTGAAGAAAGTTGGGAATTGTGATTCGGAGCTCCGGCGCGATTGCCGTAATTTTTGCCTGAGTCAGCAGATCCCCAAATGTCTCCCAACCCCCTTCGTAACAAGGTGAACCAAGGTAATACAGAAGTGACACTAGCAGTGGAGGAACACTTTGAGGAATCGCCTCATTTAAACATTTCACCTAAACTAGCCTTTCATAAATGCCCGCGTTGAGAAAAAAAGTTGTAAATTTAAATGCCGACGATTCACTTCTCCCAAACATCGAATTAGAGAGTACAATGATGCTGATTGTCATTACGAACACCTTTTAACTATTTGAAAGAAAGGTAGAAGGAGGTCTTGCTTCTATTGCCAGGATATAGTACAAGAAAGAACCTATGACAATTTTCCATTAACCTCATCACTACAAGATTTAATACGCAGTGTGTATAAAATTATCGGGAACTGGTCTCAGAAAAATATATTTATGTTGGATATTGAAACGAAAACCCATACCCATGAATGTTTTCAGCACAGTGGTCGGCAGGGCAACACAGTAACTGGCCTAACCTTTCTAACAATGTTGCAGAATCAGTTGTTCCCTCAATTCGAACCAGAAGAAGGTATCCCAGCAAGATTCCCAGTAATATGATAGATCGGTCACCAGACACCTAACAACAGAGCACTTCACCAATGGCTTCCAAGTAGCCCTCAGACTCAGAAATTAATTATGTTTAAGGGGGGCGTTTAAGACGACGTAAACCTGGAAGACTGCCCTCTCACAGCACACAAAGGAGATAACCCCCTCAGCCCAACACCCCTCCGGCCATTCTGATCCAAGCTCTTTGCAACGACTAACACTATAATATTTAAACGCATTTTTTCTTTGTTTTTTGACGTAATTGACACCGAAGGCCCCTGCATCACTCGTGTGCCTGTCCACATTCTCCACGAGAACTTTCATTACCTCTGGATCTCAGCATTTCAGTTCTTCATGGCCTGGACTTCCGAGATTATCCAGGGCCAAATTTGTCGAATTCTTAATTTGACCCATACGGCGTATACCACAACCTTTACAATTTTGTTGTGGCTGATAAAAAATTCACTCATTATACAAGAGCAGTAAAGCACACGATGGACTAAGCAAGTCAGCAGTAACGCTCTTTAACCACTTTGCGCTGTGCCAATAGTGTTGGGCAGCTCACAACAGAGCTCTTCATCACTGGCCTCCACGAAACCGAGACCTGACTCCATGCGATTCCTGTTTACGGGGTACATTGAAGATACAGTTTTCCAACCCTTCTCTTCCAACAAACACCGACCATCTTAAAGAAAGATTAAAGGCAGCAATTCAAACGATAACACAAAATATGCTACTGAGACGGTGGAATGAATTGGAATATAAGGTCAGGTTTCATATGAAGCATCTATGAATATTTTTTCTACTTGAAAAAAAACAACGTTATTATGTACTCTTCACATTAGTTACTTACGAAATCTAACTTCAGAACCATAATGAAGTTACCACCTTCAAACATTCAGTCTTATACCTTGTAAGCACATCTTATAGCACGCGCCTTCAAATCAAAGAATTAATTATACAGCTTCCCTTTCAGCCAAACAGATACTAGCAGATAAATAAAAAGGCAAACATCACACACCTAATTAACAGTTTGTCTCGTCACTACCAAGGCTGCCCCCAATTCAGTAATTAATTTATGATTGAGTGGCTAGGCGCATTGGGTTCGTGCTTGAGCTGACTCTGTGGGCTGCTGTGGCCATGCTCATGCGCCCCCCCCCCCCGTTTTTTTTACTATATGCAATGGAATGTTGTTATGAATTCTTACGCTCTAATAGCTGGTTTCATGCTCTCGGGCTCTTTTTATATAGTAACTCATTTTTAATAAGTTTTATCTGTGTGTTCAACATTTTTATTGAGCACAAGAATTTGGTTAGTTGTCCTAGGAAACCTTTTTAAAGTTGCTACAATCGCATGTATTCAAATTCTTACGAATGAAGTAACGAAGAAAACACAGTTCCAGCGACTGCTCTAGTTCGGTCTATTCGTTCGACAGCTTGCTGCACAATTCGGCTAAGAGCCGTGTGAACGGTCTTTTCAGTCAGAAACGACGGCTCCTCTTTGGCGATTTGAAGCAACAGAACCTGGAAATAGTTGGTAAGAGGAGGTTGAAAAAGAAGAGAAAGTTTTCGAATTGTAACGTAGATAAACAAAACACAGATACGTACACTGTGAAACTGAGTGTCTTGGACGAACACTGTCTCAAATTGGCTGTCAAATACTTATTATTTTTACCGATTATTTTCAGCGACCACCTTCCCCGATGTTTATTGTTCAGCTTCGGCTTTCCAAAACTCAGCTGCTGCAAACCAGATTGTCAACAGGATTCCATGTTGGGTTTTCTACCCCACCTCAAAATCGGACACTTTACGTTTCAAGACATCGGGATTCCAAGTCTGCAATGCCCGACCACTGTCCAGGCCGCTTTGTGCCTTTAATGTTGTCTGAAAAATCCGTTCTTTCGCACAAAAATCCCATTTGGTATCTAGTTGGGCACAACTGCTCAGCAATCCGAGTGAACGGAGCCCATGGTTGTTATGGGCTTGAAGCAGTTTAAAAAATTAACAAAAACGGAATTTCGGCAGTTTTGTCGCAATACGCTGTGCTTGGTATCGTTTTCTGGATATTTTTAGATGCTGGGTCGAATGAAACAATTCTCAGAGGTGTACCACTGCGTCTAGAATAGTGAAAGCACAGTAATTATAGTGAGCCAAAGTCACTAATTGAAAGAACTCGCAGGACATAACTACAGCAAAAGTGATCATTCAATCCTTTGCACTCCCCCTCAAATTAAAACCACCACGACTCGGTATGTCGTGTCAATTGCCTGCAGGCACCCACAGGCGCCTGGAATTTGTCATTTTCGTCGTTTCGAAGTAGTTAGGTATATCGTATCGTTGACTGGTATTTTTCGATGCTAAATCGAATGGGATGGGATTAGTTCAAGCGGTTCAAGAGAATAATTTGTTGAATAAACCGTTGTGTAATAATTTGCTGGGGTTTCCTTTCTATTCAATCAAGTAGCAAATCAATACCAGGTACTTTTTTTGTATAGGTACCTTTTTATGCCTGTTGATTATATTTGTGACTTCCCTGATTAAATAATGACATTTTTATTGTTAATGGGCCTGTATTGGCGCCAAATTCGCGGCAACTTGGCCTCTCAGGTAGACAAGTCTATTTTCTTATTAGAATGGTTGTTCCTGAACCCTTTTGAGACAGTTATACCAGTCGCATGTCATGGAGGTCGCGGTTTCGGTATCAAACAAGATTCCAGTCACTCACTCAGCATCCACTGAACCCAGACCTGCGGAGGTGTGCTCTAAGGAACCCTGAACCATCTGGGAGGGGTTATTTTCTGACTTCCCACCTGATCTAACTATTTATGTTACTTGGTAGCAAGTTTCTAAGGGAAGAACCCACTGTGACCACGTTTGAGCTTAAATTTTTTCTGAGCCACGTGCAGCCTTTCCTCACTACTTTTTTACCAGCTGCAGATCCGTGCCAACACAAGTGATTTTATTCGGCTCTATTCCATCCTTACTTTCCCCATTAAATTAAGGTGACGCATTTGGTTAATTCAAATTATTATAGTTATAGTTAATTATAGTTATTTATTTCGCCCAAATTCCAAGTTGGTGGTCCTTCAACATTCTGTCCCTATCCACGTTCCCTTAGCCGTCATTTTAATTCATTAGTGGGTTAATCACCGCGTTCCTAATTTCACCAATTTCCCAGTCAGAGTTTCAACGCAATACTTCAACACTCACAATCCAATGAACATTGTTAGATCGCATTCATACCTGCAATCCATTCATAGACGCCTCCCTGACCCAAGCTCCTGTATCACCTCGGTCATCTGTCGTGTAGTCCAGAAGGCCTTCAGTCATGCAATCTAGAAGATCCAAGACGTGGGCTCGACACGAATATTTCGGATCTGAACAAATACCAGTAAATACATTTCTGGGAGCTTGAAAGGGTGAAATTATAAGCTTACATTAATCGTTGCAGTTCGTTACGTCATCCAAACTGACTTAGTAAAGAATTGGAAGGCAAAGGGGTAGAATGTTGGGGAAGATAACGAGGGCTTTGAGGTGATGGGATGTTCTATTCACTGCACCCTGTCGTTCGACCGCAGGAACATTTTGAGAATGAAGTGAAAGAAAGGCGAGGTGGTGCAGTATACCAGCACTCTTCCACTGCTTTCATCCTTTGAGTGAACTCAAAATAGACGGCTCAGAAAATAACAGAGACGGCAATTCAAGATGGGAGAAATATTTCCATTTTCCAACGAACATAAAATGAGGGGCCATTTTGAATGAGTACGATGCTGCAAATTATTTAATGAGTCAATTTATAACACTAACCTTCATTCTTGATTCCAACGGTGCTAAACAATGAAGTGAGGGCTTTTATGGAGTATCTCCGACTCTCAACCCACTTTTCAGTCTCAGGAGTTCGTTTGCTGCACTTCATTAGAGCATTGACGATTATATCGATAAACCCGACGACCATAAATTGTGGAAGTGAACCTGTAAAATATTGGCAGTGAACTAATTTCGCAATTTCTTCATGATTCGTTGAACAATATTATTTACTGGCTGTACTTTTACACGGAATTCCACGAAATTTTGAATTAGAAAATTTGAAATCACATTACAGATTAAGACCGGAACGACACAACAAAGATCAAAATGACACGACGCAATGACACACGTACCTAAAGCAAGAGTTTGTCCCACTCGCAGCGTTTCGTCTTTGGCCGCTAATTTGGATATGAACTGATTAACAATCGTTTGACATTTTCCGTCATCTCGGACGCCGTTAACTACGTAGTACTGGGAACACAAAGCTGGAAGAGCTTCAGCCGCTGCGCTTCGAATGTTGCTCACTTCGTGACACAAACACTCGTCAATTAGATTTTGCCAACTTTCTGAAACAGATTAGTTATAAAAGGTGCATTACACGTAGTTTTGTTATAGTTATTCAATCGTCACTACACGAAATTGACAATGGATTGACCATTTTTGGTGCTTGTAAGGCATAGGTGGAATTGAACTCAGCAGCCACACAACCTTCACATTCTACTGTCCTACGCCTTGAACATATTTCCACTCTTTCTTATTTAAAGAACAATTCAAGTATCAAACCAACAACGAAATGTATACTAATCAACGCCCAACTTTCTCTATAAACAGTAGGGGAACGACCAGATATGAGAATACATGAAGACCAGGGGAGTATTCCCCCTCTTGACGTAGCCTCTACAGGTCTTATGTTAGTGAGGGAAGACAATCAAATGGTTCAGGGAGCCCCTGATGTCCCCCATTGAGGTTCCATCAAAACTCGGCATCACCTCCGCTGCGACTGATTGGGTGATGAGTCAGGCTCACACCAATAAACTAGATCCCTTGCATTCCCTACAATCTGTATCTTCTTGTTACATTTAGGTCGATGGATTCGTGTATGGAGGTACTCACTCCTTGCTCCATAATCTACAAAAACTTTGAACGATTTGTCGGGTAAGTTACCAACAGTCTAGATTCGTGGGGGTATCCAGTTAGTCGATCTCAGAGGAGAGGAATAACAAATGACTGGATCTGCAATATACCATCTAGATAATTTTCCAAGCAAACTATCAGCAGAAAACTATAAATCCATGTGCTATTTGCTTCATTGTTGTATTCATTTTCATTAAAGGAGAACACAGTTAACCATTTGTCCTTTTTTTGTAGAAGCGTAGTACAGTAAAGCTTTTTAATATTATTATTAAATGTAATTACTTTCTGGATAAATGGCTGCAGCGATTTTGATGTGCCATGTGGACATTGCAAGAGCTGGAGAACGCCCTGTTCAGTTGCATTTGGCCCTTATCGCACGCACAACTATGAAGACGAGAGTCCAAGGTCCAAGGTGCATCTGCAATTATCAGCCATGGTGTGACGCAAGATTGTGTCGCACCTGAGTCCCAGTCAGTTTGCAACGCATTGTCAACCAGAAGGGAACCGCTTTTGGAATCTCCTTTCTACAATTTTCCACATAAAGAAAATTGCATATTCGGATTCATTCCCTAATATCGTTCGCGAGTTCACATCAATTTCGGCTGTTTTAGACTTAACGAACTGTAGTCACTCTTTGCAGCTCTCCAATTTCTACGGGCCGCAGAATGTGCCACTGCAGAACGGACCAGACCTATTTGGGTTAACTGTTGTCTTAGCAGGAGACAATTTATTTTCACCAATTTCTGATGTTAATTTCTTTTAAAACAACACAATTAGAAGTTTGAATTGAATTGAGTAACCACTACAATAGAACACGCTCAAGTTCTCTTAAGTCTAGAAGTACCTAATGCGTAACACTGCACCATAGGGTATCTAGTGGCAGCAATAAGAAGTTATAGTAACATTTCATTCGTTTTCCGTAATAGTAGATGCGACTCACTTTAATCTTAAGACGGACATTTTTCATAATTGAAGAAGTACATGAACGTTTTACTTCGCTATAAGCTAACGTTTAGACAATGAATTCTTGAAAGTTGAATGAATGTTAATGTGACGCGGAATTTAGCAAAGAAGATTGAACAAAAGAGTGACTTACCAACGATTTCCCGACCTTGGAATGAAAGTTGAGCCAGAGAGCACTTGTTGATTAACTGGCAACACGCCAACTTCATTAGTTCGCCGCTGATTCCTCTGAAGTAGTGTTTCCGTTTCAAATTGCTCACGATCTCCCCGAGGGCTTTTATCTGAACGTCGTCTGAACAAACCGAACACATAAGTTGTCATTCAGTCTCAACAAAAACTAATTAAATACAAACGAGTGTGGCACATAGCAGCCAACCATACATAATGTGACAATGTGAACAAACAAAATACACTGATTTATAAAAAGTGAACAGTATTCAGTGGTTATTATTTACAAGAGAGTGGCTGAGAAACCTACCATAAAATACAAGGGGAACTACAACCAAGAGACACAGCGGAGTCACGTTTTCTCCTTGTCCTGAGTAATCACAGGTCCCACCTCAGATGTGCGTATATGAGTAGCTTCACGTCCTCTCAGTTTCCCTCCCAAGACCCATGGAACTGACGTTCCCTGACGTGACGTCCCTACCCATTCTAGCACAAAACGCGAAACAGCCTCGAGCTCCATCTCTGCAATCTCATCTGGCCACAGCGGATGCCCCCCAAGCACTCTGTACCTGTGACTTACCAAGCTTGGCCTTAGTGGACTGTGTCCTGTGAACAACCACATAATATCCGTGCACTTTCCTCCTCCTGACTGAGGACCCCTCTTGATCACTCTCTGGAGAGTCTAATAACCCAGGCACATTCTGGCAATGGGCAGCCCTGCACTTCTCCTCCAACTAGCCAACAACCTCTTTATTCCAGTGGCTCTTGTTGGTCCCACTGAAAGGCTCTGGTCTCAGCCAACTTGTCAGTCTCCTCATTATCTTTCTATTCTTCTATGAACTGGCACCCAATACAACGTTAATAGTCAGATATTCCCAAACAAGCCCTGACGAAACAGCATAAGAAGCTATGGCCTTAAGTGCAGCCTGACATAATATAGATCTTTTTCCATTTCAGCCTCGTGTTGAGGAAGGCTGCACGCATACCATCACAGAAAAGAGCTCTGATTGGAAAACTGTTACCAGCTTAGTGGTATTGTTGCCTGAATCCCTGGTCAAAAATTCGTGCACCTGATAGGCCACCTTCCACCGATCCTGTTGTGTAGTATACCATGTCCCCAGCCTCAAGCATGGGAATGCATACTTCCACGTGGATCTGTCATGAGTAGATATCCTTCCCAATAATTCCAGAGCTATAATCATAAATCATTTCTCGTATAAATCTTTTAGAGCGAAGTTTCTACAATTGTACTTTTATTCTACTCAACTCTTGAAGTAAGTTTGCTTCATAATAGAAACGAAGCAACTATTAGAAACAAATTATTACTCTCTATCACAGCGTTTCCTCATTCCCCACATTTTAAACAGGTCGAACACCTGAACATAACTTTTACACTATGTGTTTCTATACCCTCACACACACAGCCAAATCTAGTTGAGCTGGGAATCTATAGATAAACGGGGTAAAATATAAAAAAAGTAAACTAGGAAGTGATAACGCATAATTTTTTACCTATTTTCCTTGTAGTTTTCAAATGCAAAGCATGCACGATTTCGCCAATAGCAATGATTGAGCCGTGTCGAGTGTTGGCGTCTATTGATTCAACATTTCGTAAAAGCCGAGGAAGTACGGAGTTAACCATGTACTCGCTGTCGTATTCCGTCAAATTGTGCAGAGCCTGTCGTATAAAACGGAGATACGGAACATATACACAAAGATCACCATCAGCTGCCTAATAATAGTTCACTATCAACACTAGAATGCACATTTTTGTGTACATTGTATCTGAATCGCATAATGCTTAAATGAACCAAATCACTTAAGAAGAAGGAAGCCCCCAGAGTCCCACTGCTGCCATTTTGTGGTATAGATATATTATTTATTTTGAATAAATAACCTATGTTTCCTGTCAATAACATTTTGTACACCCCCCCCCCTCACTTCACAAAATTTGACTCGTGTCAGTTTGCCTTCAAGGCACGTAGATTCCAAATCTGCAGTGTCTGTGCGTCTGTTGTCCGGGCCATATCCAGCCTTTAACGCCGTCTATAAGAACCTTTCTTTCGCACAAAAATTGTGCTGTGGTGTGTACTCGGCAATCTGAACGGACGAAACCATCGTTTATGGACAAAAAATTAGCTGTAAACTAATTTTTGGCAGTACTATCGCATTTACGTCATGTTTGGTACCGTTTCCTAGGTATTTTTCCATGCTGAGGCAAATAAAACGGGTCTCAGAGGAGTAGGACAAGGCCTAGATGGAAAACAGTAAATCATAGTTATCGTGAATAAATTTAAGTAAATTCTACTACCTTAAGGAATTCACGGGACAACTTTATCCCCTTCCTGCGCTCATTTCACGACCATATAACGCAGCTGGATCATCCTTTTAAACTGGTTGATCTTAAAAATGTTCTCTCTCGATTCAAGGATAACAAGGCTCTAGAAACTAACTAGTGAGCTCTGAATTTTATAAAAATTTCCCAGACTGTTCAAGGTAATATTGTCTGGTATTGAAGAAATTGGATTATATCCGCCAGTAGGCAAATTACTAAAGTTAACGTACCTGTCCGTAGTCCGTCTCACCTTTCTCTTTGTATATAAAGACCACGACCAACTGACTGACTCCAGTACTGACTTAACGGCCAGACGATGATGTCTTTACATCGAAAGCGCTTGCCCACAGTAACTCACAAGCCAGAGGAGACGGACTCACCTAACAGGTATGTTAACTTTAGTAATATTGTCTCTCTATAATGCAATATTGGAGCAGGTGCACACACCCACTAATTCTCGTTTTCCTTAATTTTACTTCTGCACAGGAGAGATGGCCTAGACAGAGTTGAGCATTACAGAAGGGCTGTCATTTATCAACTGTGGCTCTAAGCTTCTCTCTGGTATGATGTTGGATTGGCTGGAGGGTTCTGTTGTGTTGGGCTTCATCATGAACGTGTAACAGGCTACCTTCACTAAAAGGTATGACACTGTGAATTGGGTACACAGACCTGTCTGGCGCATCTCAGGATGATTTCCCATAGCTAAAGATTTTATAAATTCTTCGTTGATTTCAAGTATGCTTGACTTTGCCCACCATGATTTTCTTTACACCAAGCTCAATGGTATTGGAGTGAGTTGAACAAAGAGGATAAAGCTGTCGTGTGGAGCGAAAAAGGTGTCAAAAGAGCATTCTCCATCGAGAGTGGTATCTGTGAGGGGGTGTTTACTGAGCTCCTTGCCGTTTGCCCTGTTTTCGAAAAACTTGGAATCTGCGATTCTGCGTGGAGTCAGTCTGCATCAGTTATTAACGTACGCCGACGACTTTCATCGTTTCTAAGTCGCCTGAGGGCTTTCATACGAGCAAGTCACAGCAGGCCCACCTGGATAAGTCCAAGGTTACAGTGTTAAGTCT
Source organism: Pachypeltis micranthus (assembly GCA_020466155.1). Classification (NCBI taxonomy): domain Eukaryota; kingdom Metazoa; phylum Arthropoda; class Insecta; order Hemiptera; family Miridae; genus Pachypeltis; species Pachypeltis micranthus. The sequence goes on from CM035769.1 coordinate 52,928,027, forward strand.
CTGAAGCATGGACATGTAGGGGACACCCTATTGAGGCGGTGAGCGAGTATTTTGGAGTCACGCTGACAACTGGATCGGGTTTTGCTACACACTTGAAGGAGAGAGACTCAGCCTCTAGGCTCAGTATCTCCACTGAATATGACTCATTTATGAATCTGCCCCAAGTGCCTGTCAAGTCAAAATACCAGCTATTTATGGCATCTGTCTGTTCATTAAGAGACTTTTCTGTTTCCCAAGGAATACCCTACAATACTCCATTGCTCCTGGAATCCTCTTTTTAACCACACGCTTGCCTTTCATTGCAGTTATCTACTGGGAATTCTTGGAATGCCTGATATTTATTACCTTAGTGTGGTTGCTAAGGAGATCGTGGGTAGTTTGGAACAAAGGCATTAGAAGTCTGGCTGACTGGCACGGGTGCACAATTGGAGAGTCCCTTGAGAGTCTTGGCCTTTGGAGGGTTGACTTGACGCAGCTTCAGGAAATGGGAGGAGGGAGATGGCTATCTGTAGAGCTTCGCAGGACAGAGTTTACCCAACTAATTCACAAATCAAGACGCAGAACTCATAAACTAAGATCTCTGTACAACATACTGATGCAAAACAAAGTTAGAATCTACCTAACACTTACCTGTTATATTTGTGGAACATGTTCTAAGACGAAACTCCTCCAGAATAATCAAAGCAAAACGCCATATTCCAACATCGAATCATTCACTCTCCACCCGACAGATACATCAGATAAAACGATTCAGGATGACTTGAAGAAACTCACTACCACTGGACTGCTCTTTAGACTCATCAACGTTTCCACCCTCAGTAACCAAGAACATGCAACTGAAGCGCTATCTCCATCCATGATACAACGTCTTGCCTCCAAACATCATCACAACTTACCTACCATGTTTTAAAACTAGTTTGTACTGAGGAGACACCTTTTTTCAATGCGGAGAAATACTCGGGAAGCTGGGAGGCGTCCCCACTGTGCTCAGGCTGGTATGAAGATGGAGGAGAGCTACTGAACTCGGAGGTTGGAGCGATCGGAGGAACCAGACACCATGTACTTCCCATAATTGGAAATATATTTGAATAGCCGTCTGAAGGCAAGAAGTGAGTACAGTCCTCAGCATAGGCTAATAAATGTTGTATGCACCCTCTCAAAGAGCAACAGAAGAGCGTGAGGATAAGCGATTAGAAGGTAGACAAACCACAAGCCACAATATATTGAGTTGACTTGGTATAACTACGCATTACATCATTATGAAGAACACGCAAGTAGACCCTTTTTAAAAAGAAATTACTCACTTTTGCTGCAAGTTCTCTGATGGCCACATCCCAGTGCTCTATTTTGCGTTCTACCAAGTGATCAATGATTGGTCGTCTGTACTCATCAAACTTGGCTACTGCGACGCTGTAACAGACAAATGCAACACAAAACACACCCATTATAATGGAATCCCTCTGACATAATATTAATACTGTACATTCCCTCTCTATACCCCCTGCCCACACTCCTCGTATCATAAAATCGCCAGGCTCTACAAACCTATTAAGTTACTACTCATACCTGTTTTCGGCCTCAAAATTTGACAATTTACGTTTTAAGGCATGAGGATTTCAAATCTGCGATGTCTGTCTACTGTCTGCCGTCCAGGCCATATTTTGAATTGATAACTGTAATTCACTAACAGGTTGGCATAACCAGTCCTAAGGAAAGCAAGATTACGTAAGTTATGATTATTTGTGAAGAAGGTGGAAGGCAGTGGTAGAAAGCCACAGTGAACTACCATAGATCAAGAGTGCACAGGGAATGTCGTACACTTGCAAATCCCTCTTAAATGAGCCATCACGAGAGTTCCTAGCAGCAAGATGAAAAATAATGAAATCCTCATGACTTAACAAACGGAACAAGCGATTTGTTCTCTTGAACGCGTCCGAAGTGACACAGTCAGAACTAATACTCACTCTTTGCTGTATTTAGAATAAAATACCTGATATTCAAATAAGCGTTGACTCTAACACCCACGCTGTAATAATCGGCCGTCGTGAGGATCTCTATTCCATGTGGAAAAGTGCCTTGCCGACCTATGTGTTCCTGGAAGGCAGCCGCTGCAGCTCTGCGCATATTTATCTGGACACAACACAACAACGTCATACCTTTTAACATCAGACTAGTTAAACGTTAGTTTTTACGTACATTTGTCCACCAATAGTATTCAAATGATCTGACATCAACTGATAAGGTAAATATGGTTAAGAATCAGCTGAACAAAAAGACATTGAATATAGTCGACTACATTTGGGCCACGACTCTGCAGCACCACAGTGAGGTAGAGTTCTACCTCAGGCGTTTGGGACGGAGACTCGATTCTGAACACTATTGAATTGGACACTATTTAGTGCTGTTTTTACCAACTGCGTTGATCCCGTTTAGAGTCGATTAACAGCACCTAACCCGCTCCCATCACAAAAACTGTCTTCACCAGATTGGGTTAAGCTTAACCCCAAAAAATTGGGCGGTTTGGCCCGGTTAGCCCTTATCTTTCTTTATCATATTCTGATATTTGTCCGCCATTACTATTTGCTCTGCCAAGTATTGACTTCTATTATTGTGAATAATTTACGTATATTTTGGAATAATGATAATAAACAAAGATACTGTTTACTAGAGCGCAGTTATTTCAGTTGCTATTTCACTACGATGATAATCTAATATGTTGGGTTATCGTCATCTCACCCGGTGCCCCAGATGGTTATGAGCAGGGTCCAACGACTTCTAGAAGTATGAATTTAAATTCTGTTGCGAACAAAAGTATTACGATCGTCGAAAACAAGTTGTTGTTTGCGTAAAATGTGTGCTGAGCAGTTTCTGATAAAACCAGACGTCATATTGCTGTGTTAGAAAACCCAAACGCAAATCCACGCATCCTGGGTGGATTTAGTAGCAGATAAGTAGGAAATAATAAATAATATCACGCTTTTACACAATCAGTTGGATCACATTTAGTGCTGTTCTGGTGAAAACGGCCCTTAGAAGCATACTATTAAATGTATGTATTTATAGTTGTGTGTTATCGGCCCTGGAACTTATTGAATAGACTAAGCTCGTTTTCTTATATAATTATGTACCCTTGCCAGCAGAGTTACATTTAATAATAAAAATCAGGGTCCCCTCAATGCCCTTCAAGTAAATATCAAAGTTTGGATTCCCATCTGTGCAAGTTCCACAAAAGTTCAGTCTATTCAATACACTTTAACAGCAAGTATTTTTACTTGAACTTACCCAAAACAAGGATTGAAATTCATGCTTGACACTCACAAACCAATGTTTTCAGTTTCTACTCAACCTGTAGAAAACCAACCATTTACTGCCCACCAACACCAAATATTGCCCTCATCAGCACCATGTCTATTTTGAAACGCTTATTTACAGTTGGACAATCTTCTCCTCTCACTGATCGCACGTAACAATGCATTCTGCCAACCCATCTAACCTCTCCTGACAAGATATCCCCCTGCGACTGAACTGAGAGAAGGTTTTCACTCAGCCTCCAATTTTGATTTCCAAAGTGGTTTTCACTTTTTGGTTTATTATTCATTCTGAATAATAACCCTATGTTTTCGGTCACGAAAAATTTTTTACAACCCCCCCTCAAAATTTGATACTTTACGTTTCAAGACTTGGAGATTCCAAATTTGCAATGTCTGTCCGCCGTCCCCCGTCCGCTGTCTGGGCCGTTTTGTGCCTTTAACGTGGTCTAAAAAATTCGTTCTTTCGCCCAAAAATCCGATTTGGTATCTAGTTGTGCCCGCCATCTCGGCAATCTGATCGGACAAAGCCTGTGGTTGTAATGGGCAAAAAACGGTTAAAAAAACTTAACGAAACGCAGTAGAACGCGGGAGCTACAGCGTTTCGACGTTTGAACTCCCTCCCTCCCCACCCGTCTCATTAAAAAAGCTACCGCGCTCAAGGCGAGCGAGCGCGCCTCCCGCTCGCTTGCCTCCCAACTCCCCTTTCGCCTCGGAACGGGTGGGTTCGCTTCGAGCGCCCCCGTTCCAATTTCCCCGACAGGTCAAAATCATCAGACGTTTTGTTTGTTTCCGTCGTTGCATTGTAGCCAGGACATGTTTCGTATGGTTTACTAGTATTCGATGCTGAGTTGAATGGGATGGGGGAGCACTAATACTAGGTCAAGCTGTTCATGAGAATAATAAACCATTGTGTAATAATTTGCAGGGTTTTTTGGTCTTCCACTGTCGAGGGAGGTGCAACTGCACCCAGCGAAATCCTGTGGCTGGTTCCACTTCAGCCATATTATCGTCGCTCTCACGGACGCCAGGGACTGCAGCACTATCAAAATGAGTGTCCCGGCAACTGCTGATAAATTAACTTGACACTTAACCAGCGTTAGTGGCCACTGTTTTAGGTGAGAACGGGCAGCGTAATTATATAATTTAATTCCCAAGTGCTTCATTGCTCTAACACTTCTCAAAGAAAACCTGAATTGTACAATTTTAACTTAGCAGAAGGCGATAGCTGGTCATTGTATTTTGTTTAATTAGCATGTCTTCATCACGCCACCAACCAGGATGTGAAGCAGTTTGGAGAAGTCAGGAGAAAACAACACAATACACGCAGCGACAATACCATTACATTGCGAGATTGGACTCAGGACGTACAACGACAGCTGATTGTCTCACTGGCTTCTTAGAAACGAGTCAGCTTCACAGGCGGTCATGAGACAGCACAGCCTGAAGTTTTTCAGTCTGCAAGACAATACCCATTGTCTCGTTTTCTGCGTCAGTGCGATTTCAGTCAGGTTTTTTGAAAGTCTCAATTATTTAGTGGGGAGTGAATGTAGAGATATTTCTTACGTGAAATTTGTCATGATTAGTGAAAACTTCCTTCTGCTGCTTCAGTCAGTTTAGTCTTCAGTTGTTCCTAGTTGCTATGCCACCTGTTGTCACACGAGATCAGGTTTATTGAGGGTGTTTGTAATTGAATTATTCAGCGTGTTAAACGGGTGCAGTATTCTCTCAACAGTATTTTCCCAATAAGCCACAACAGTTCTCCAAGCTTACCAAGATCAAGGTGTGGAACAGGGTTGGTGAGTTTTGGCTGACCCTGCTCATCATTGTACTTGATAGTATCACGAGGGCATCCCGAGGACAAAACAGACGCCTGTGTAGAATGTTGAATTATGGAGAGCTATCCATTTAGAAATCAAGAAGAAGACACTAGAAACGGTTAAGACACTCTTAGAAAACCAGACAGTGCCATTAAAAAGGCTGCTTACAATGGAAGAATAGGTAGGACCCTAAGGGATGTGGCACCAGGCTGGTTAAATCACGACAGGAAGTTCAGTTTGTCACTTCTATCATTTTCCAAGATATCCCCCAAGTGAACACCAGATAATAGTTTCCTCTCACATTCAATTTCGTCGCTACATATAGCCTGTAATGTCAGCCACAACTCTGCTGTGACTCCATGCGTTGTTTCAGTCAACCAATCCGTGAATGCCCCTCCCCTGCACAGTAATGAGCCCACAGATGATACAAAGTATATTAGTGGCACAGTACATACCTCGCGGTCCAGGCAAAACACTACAACCAAAGCAGAAGCAATATCCTCAACGAAAGGTTGAAAAACGTCAGGGTCATAAGCTCGAGCAAAAGTCCAGACAACGTAACATGCTGCATCTCTAATATGCGATCCAACAGATGCATAGCCCGACGGTTCATCATACACAAGAGCTCTTTTGACCACAGGAATGATATCAGGTAGTCTGGAAGGCAGAAGAAGACCTTGCCTACCTGGAAAATTGAATTGAAATGAAGATTGAGAAATTGCGGAGCCTGTAAGTAACAAAGAAGCGTGAAAGCCCATGAAAATACAAATGAAATAAACCAACATGAACTTGCCCTATAAAACCCATAACTTTTGTGAAGCTCAGAGATTAGAATTATCAAAATTTGTACGGCCATTTGAATTAGATGAGAAAAAAAATTTCTCATTGCTTCATAAATGTACTAACAATACCAGCCAGGTTGAATGAAAATGCTACTGAAGACAGACCCACAATCAACTGACAATCGAATAAACGCCTTAAGCAGCCTCTTGAGAGAGTTATATCAGTCATATGCGACGGTTTTGCTACGATGCAAGAACCCACTCACTTATTCAGCTTCAGCCTCCGTGAAACCCAGATCTGTGGAGTACAACGAGTTGTCTTTTAGCTGGTCTCCCAGAAGACAGCTGTTTCCTTTGTGTTACTATGCGGAATTCATACCACCTAGGAGTTCTTAATCTGGTTTCCCACTTGATCTAACTTTTTACCTTGTGTCAAAGGGGCTAATCAACTGTGGCCACGTTTTTTTTAAGTGGAGGCACACATTGAAGTCGCCATGTCATACGTCTACTGGCTCATTTTATGCGATGCATGTTTCAGAGGAAGGATGTCTACGAGACAAGTAGATGAACAGATGGTCAACGTTTTATGTCATAACCTTCTTCACTAACTGGGTGAAACTGTTATAAGCCTGCTTAGTTACAGCTAAAGCTGGCAGGTCTAGCGGCCTATTGTATTCACTATAATAGGAACTACAATAGAGCAGCATGTGGATTCTTGTTTTCTCCACAAGCAGGCGCAAGACACTAGGATGGGGAGTCTTTGGGGAGAAAAGAAGTGATGCTGTCCATTGAAGTTACCATGTCCCAAGCGAAACTGGCTCATTCAATGGTCTGACTCAACGCACTTTCCCCTAAGACGTTCATGGGTTATGGGAAAAAATTCATACGGGCCCCTTTGATGGGGATTCCCATCACACTTGCAGTTTATCTAATACCCATTCATCTAGCGAGGCAATTTTTCATTCAGTGGATAGGTCTACACAGAGTTGGGCCAGTCACTTGAAGCCCTTTGGTGGATACTGTCGTTTCATCGATCCACACGAGCATAGCTCTCTGGAACTGGGCCAGCACTCTTCTTCGATTGACTGTGAGTTTGCAACCCCAGACAATGGGCCAGTAGCCAATACATCTAAGTAAATGGCCTTGTACATAATGATTGTACCACAGTAACACACACCCCAAGTAGCCTTGCTAACAGCACATAATTAGACAAACCATGCAAGGGTAATGCTATTGATGGACTGGACGTGTTGAGTGAAACGCACCTCTCACCTATATTGACTTCTAAGTACTCGAATTGCTTCTCAAGATGGAGCACTTGGCCACCGCGTGGTATTGCCACGTGGTTAATTGATGTTCCCTTTAACAGGTTAGACTGAGTTTTATCCTCCACCACCACCAGCTTAACATGCTTGCGCCACATCTTGTTTCATTTTCTTCACAAGCAAGTCATTGTTTCTTTGGCATTCTAACAATAGTCTACAATCTACTTTTTTAACATAAAACTGGAGGTGCATTGCCCAGTTTACCACGGCAGTAATGGGTCCCTGTGCCCATTCGCTTGATGATCCAGGAACAGTATCCCACAAGGATGAAGAATGAAGACACCAAGTTAAAACTGTAGTTCACTAACTGCTGGTCAGTACAGGAGGATGTACAGGAATGGGGCCCCAAGGAGTAGACTCTTCCTCTTACTTCCCACAAACAATTTTTTTTAAAATCCTTTCCAAGTTTCACGAAACACGAGTAACGCAGCAAACGCAAGCGTGGAGCAAACGCGTCCATCCGGTTTGGTTGATGAAATTTCGAAGACAACGTGAGCACTTCTGAATATCGCTATTTAGAAAGAAAATAATGTCGGCTGGAAAGAACAATCATTCCAATCCTGAATGATATACTTGTACGCAGACCAGTGGAATACGTTTCAAGTAGATACAAAATCAAATTCACAATTTAAGAAATATGCAAGAGTCAAGGGCAAACGCAGCATAAAGAGAGGACTTACTGAACTCTGCCAGGGCGAGGCAGCCACCGTGCCAAGCGTCGGCGTTTTCACGAGGGGTCAGCAAATCCAGAACGCAGCCGATAACTTCGTCACCAAATTGTTTGTTCATACGGCCCATAACTCGGCCAATACCTTTAGCAGCGGACCACCTTGAAAATAAAACGAGACGCGATTAATCATATTGCAATACAGAATGAAGAGATGTAGGTTATTAGCACCCCCACCCCTTTCCCATCCATTCAATAGGCCTCGCCTCGACCTGTAATGCTAGAGTATTGCATACTTCGTGATTCAAAAGGCTAACCCATTTTCTTCCTTCAAAATAGGAGGTACCTTGGCGCAACTGTCATTCTGCGCTCTATTAGTGACTTACATTTAGACGATACACAAGGAGGTTGGGTTACTCTGAACTCGCATAGCTCACGCTGATCAGTCGTTACACCTGACAAGAGGCTACCAGCATGTCCCATTTCTGTCATCACTTGATCACAGAGTTCTCTCAGACGCGATGCTTATGGCAATTCTACGGTGTTTTTTGGGTAACAACTTGAGTTAGTAAGACAGGCTGAGTTAGTGATTAGCTTTAATTTTTCATTTGAGTGGGTGTTCAGGCAAAATAGTGGTGTCTGCGTTCGTCATCCAAATAATCAAAGCGGACACTCTTTAGCACGTTTGCTGCATGAGATGGGAGAAAAGTGACTGAGGCACCAGTGAGAAAACGAAATACAATGGTAACGAAATAGGCAAATGATAGAAGGGAGAAAAAGGCAAATTTGAGAGGATTTGACCATTCTTGTGATGGGTAGTTGTCGTCACGTCGAGGAGTGGCTGAAAGCTGATCCCGACCAGCCCAATTTGTTGTCACAGCTTCGACAGTGACGAGTTTGGCACATGCCGAATTTGAGAAATTGTCACTCAAATTTTGGTTAAGCGTCTTTGGTAACACGGGAAAGTTGGTTGGAGCGTGGAGCTAGTTCGATTGTCTTCCAAAGTATAACGACGTTTACGATACCAAATCACAACACCCAGGGGGGGGGGGGTGAGAGCTATTGACAGTTCCTGGCGATAAGAATGGCAAGTTTCAACTTGCAGGGCAGAACAACTGGCGAGGAATGGAGACTACACGAAATGAAAACAAAAACACAAAAAAAAAGGGAGAAGCCCTTCTGACTATTACAGTATTTCTGACCTTAACAGTGGACTCTGCTTTCAATTTTATTTTGCCTTATATTGTTTACACCATCGCAGCGCTATGTTTAATCTCTTTTAATCGTTTTATTTTTATTCAATTGCTGTTTGCGCCGTTCTGGCAATAGAAGACTAGGTGGGCACAGGGCTGCAATGCGTGAAGACATACCCTCCTATATTGTTTCCGGTCAGCTCAATAGAGAGAGTCTGCATGTCCATTGGAAGCCGTTGATGTCGCGTGCGGTGTAACCTGGCGAGGCGGAAACCTTACGTCTCTCTCTCTCGGTCTTGTATTCGCGCATCGCATATAGTTTCGGCCCTGTCCGGTTTTTAGTTGGTTTTGGTTCATTAGTTTTTGTACATTTCGTCTAAGCTGTTTTTTCTTCCTTCTTTCCTATTCTCTTTCTCCCCTATTCTCTTTCTCCTTTCCTACTTCTCCTTCCCCCTTCGACAGCACGACAGACGAGGTTTCGCGGCTTCCAGATTTCGACTGGGTAAGTCCCATTTTTATACAGTCCGCATTAACATTGGTTCCACCGGGCCGAGATAGGTGAATTTAGTTACCTATTTTTCGACCATTCAATAGTACCTGCTCGATCTCGGGATTTTAGGTCAAATAGTTGTCCCAAGCCGTCGAATCTAAAGTAGATGCCCTGCGTCTTCTAAAATTCGTATTTAAACGATCTGGGATTACCCAATATTTCTAGGATTCCTCTTCCTCGTTGGTATTGTCCAGCTTTTGGGACAGTAAGAAAATCCGTTTGATTCGGTAAAGCAACTGGGTCAAACGTGTTGAGGTTTAGTTTTTGTGCGCACCTTGCGTTTGTTTGTTTAGTTGACCCTTAGTTTTTGCGTAACAATGACTGAATTGAAGTTTGTTAGAGGTAAAATGAAGGAGATCTTTGGAGCGAGTCAAGGTATTTTCGAGTTGACCAAAACACTTAGTGAGTCAACTTCTGAAATATTTTTGACAAAGGCGGCTACTGTGCCTGTGCTTCGCACTCAATTTAGCTTAGCTCTTGGATAGCGAACAAAGGTTGTTGATGAAGGAAAATGACAAGTACAGGCAACTTTTCAAAAGATGTCGAATTTAGATGAACTCGCTGACATCATACACACGAGCGAAAGGTCTTTCCTAAAACTGCGCGAGGCCCGCTGTGCAGTTCAGCTGGACACAAATCCTATCGTTTCGTGTAAAATTAAGCTTCCCAGGCACGAATTACCTAGGTTTGATGGGACCTTTGAGCAATGGCCTAATTTTTATCAATCGTTCAAAAAGACTAGTGCATGAAAATCCGCAACTAAGTAATTTAGAGAAGGTCAACTATTTATACACACATTTGGAGGGTAATGCCAGAGCAGTCTGCGCGGGAATAGCTCCTACTGAAGAAAACTATTCAAATTTGTTCTCTACTTTAGTTAAGCGATATGACGATCCTAGGGCACTGGGAACTTACTATTTCGATAAATTAATCAATTTCAAGCCTTTGTCCCAGGATTCTGAAAAGGACTTGAACAATTTTCTGAATAATTTTATCGAACCCGCAGCTGCCTTGAAGCATGTCCCTATTGTTAACTTCTTCGATTTTGTTGTAATTTATTTGGCAACAAAAAGCGATAAAAGTACCCGCAAGGGGTTTGAGCACGAAGTTAGAGGTGTGGAGATGCCTTCATTTTCCGAATTAGAGACCTTCGTTCGAAGTGAAGTGAAGATAGTGGCCAGACATTAAACCCCAAGCAGTCTACAAGCTGGCTCGAATACGATGTCTTCAAAAAAATCGCATGCCTTTGTGGCCAAAAGTTCGGATAGTACGTACACAGCAACTTCACCAAAGGCTGTTAAGTGTTTGGCCTGTAAGGATAAGAGACCGCACGTGTTATACCGATGTCCTGTCTTTCAAACCATGTCGCCACGTGACCGTTTTGATATGGCTAAACAAAATAAAGCTGTGCTGCAACTTTAAACCCACTTTGCTAGGTTTTGTTTGACGAGTACAGTTTGCCGTCACTGTGGCAGCATCATTCGATGTTACATTTGGGAGAGACGAACAGTGGGGCCGAAGTCACTCAACCGAGACCAATACTCCCAAATCATCACCCCTATCACCCGCTAATTCTTCTTCCCAACAATTGGAAACTGCTTTGACTGATCAGAGCACCACTCTAAGTAGCTTCCAGTGCTCGTGTTTCAACAATGGTGTTACTGTCAACAGCAAAGGTCTCTGTACGAGATTCGAATGGTGTACCGCATGTACTTAGGGTTCTCCTTGACAGTGGCAGCCAGTCTCATTTTGTCACCGAGAATGTTGCAAGCGCCTGAATTTGCGTACAGTTCCTCAACGTGTGTGGTTGATGGTCTCAACAACAAACTTACTCATTGCACAGAAAGAGCTAGCTTCCAATTTTCATCTATCTGTCGCCCTGGCGTTAGCTATCACATAGACGCCTCCGTCTTGGATGAAATTACTGGCGATCTTCCATCTATGATAATTCCCTTGGATGGGATGACTCATATTACAGGTTTGGAGTTAGCTGATGACCGTTTCAATATTCCGGGTGCAATCGATGTCTTAATAGGAGCTTCTTTGTGGCCTAGGATTGTTTCTGGTGACAAACGTTCTGGCTCCTGCTGTCACCCCCGATGCCTTAGAAAGTAGTCTTGGTTGGCTACTCCTTGGTGAAGCCAAACTTTCGGGTTTCACTTCTCCTACCAGAAACTTCCTAGCAGTGACGGATACTCCCACCGATACCCTTCTCCAAAAGTTTTGGGAAATTGAAGAACTCCCAGCAGTTGAGTTTCTGAGTCCTGAAGATGAAGAATGCGAAGCGATGTTCGTAAACACTGTCTGTCGAGATCCAACTGGCAGATTTATTGTATCTTTGCCTTTCAAGCAATCCCCTACCCTTTTGGGTGATTCTCTGCGTCATAGCACTCAGCGCTTCCTTTCTCTCGAAAAAAGATTGTTGCGGGAACCAGATGCCATCAACAATATAAACAGGTAATGAGGATCACATTGCGGAGGGTTCTGTCAAGCCAGCTCATGCAACGATGTGAGCGAGGATCGGCCAGCTTATTATGTGCCTCACCATGCTGTCTCCAAGCCTAGCAGCACGAGTACTCCTCTCCGAATAGTTTGGGACATGAGTGCTCCTAGCTCCTCTGGATTTTCGCTCAACAATTTGTGCATGTTGGTCCCAAACTTCAAGCAGGTATCTTCGCCATCCTTCTTAACTTTCGTTTGTATCAGGTAGCCTTTTCTACTGACGTTCGCAAGATGTACCTCCAAATTTTAGTCCGGGATGAAGACAGGAGATTTCAAAGATTTTTGTGGAGGGAGAGCCCTGATGAGAATTGAGGATCATGCAGGGCAACACAGTCGTTTTGGCATGGCCTCCTCCCCATACTTAGCCCAACGCGTCCTACGCCATTTAGTCGACTTGGACGGGGATCAATTCCCCCTTGCCGGGCAAATAGTACGACAGAGACCTTTACATGGACGATATTGCCACTTCCGTTCCTTTGGGGCAGATGCCCTCACAGCCTATCGGGAGTTGGTTGAACTTTCTCTTTGGGGTGCTTCACTCTGGCCAAGTGGTGCTCTAGTTCCTCATCGTTTCTCACCCAAATCCCTGCAGAACTCCCGGTTACATGACGTCGTTTCCTTTGACGACGATGCTCCTACCAAGGTTCTCGGTTTATATTGGTAATCGAAGTCTGATTCATTTGGCTTCAAACTGAGCGAGGTCCTATCTGCATGCACCAAGAGATCGATTCTCTCTGCAATCGCCAGGATATTTGATCCTTTAGGTTTGCTTTCACCTCTAACAATTGTTGCCAAACTTCTGATCAGGACTCTTTGGTCGTTGAAAATAGATTGGGATGACTCACCCTGGTTATATCATTGAGCAATGGAAGTTGTTTGTCAGGGATCTGGCTATCCTACCTTCACAGTCTGTACCTCGGCACATAGGAATACGTCCAGGATCCTGCTCGGTACTTATAGGATTTTCCGATGCCTCAAAGGAAGCTTATGGTGCTGTGTTGTATGTTTGCACTCGTAATGAAGTAGGCAGGCCTTGGGAGTCCAGATTACTATGCTAAAAGTAGAGTAGCCCCAATGAAGACTCAAACGATACCACGATTGGAGCTGTGTGGCTGTCTGGTTTTAGCTAGATTGATTGAGCAAGCAGTTCGAATATTTAAAGATCGCCACTCATTCGATAGAATTTATGCATGCTCAGACTCGACTGTCGCACTGCAGTGGTTGAGTGCATCTCCTTCGCGATGGAAAACCTTTGTTTCCAATCAGTCGCTTCAAAACAGAGCATTGTGGAACCCAAGTGTTGGTGGCACGTTCGAACTGAAACAAACCCTGCGGACTTACTCAGTCGCGGGACCAGGGTCCAAGTCCTGATGGATAATTCTCTTTGGTTCTCTGGACACTCCCTGGCTACAAGACGCAGAGAATTGCTGGCCCCTCACTCCACTTTCTGAACTCCCTGGGGTTCTCTTGCCGAAAGAAGATAGAGTTGTCGCCCTGAAGACATCTACACCAGTAAACTCTGTATTGGCCTCCTTGTTAGAACGCATGTCCTCTTTGCATCGCCTTCATCGGTCACTGCTTGGGTATTCCGTTGGTCTCCTCAGTCCTCGGGATACAGAGGCAAAAACACTACAAATCCCCGAATTACAACGTGCAGAACATATTTGGCTGGCTTATGTGCAAAGATATATTTCCCGAAATCCTGGAATCACTAAACCAGGCCACCTTGCCATTACCGCATAGAAAACTTATGCGCCAACCCATAATTCAGCGTTTATCATTATTTCTTGAAAATGGACTCATTAGGGTGGGGGGACGCCTCCAAAACTCTAATCTTCCGCATGATCGGATGCATCCGATTCTTCTACCGAAACAGGGCCGTTATATGGAACTCCTTGTTGATCAAGTACACAAGGATAATCTACACACGGGGCCATACTTGCTAATGTCGCTTCTGAGGATGAAATATTGGATCCTATCTGCTCGGAATCTGGTCAGACGACGTGTGCATCTGTGCAATGTTTGTTTTCGTGTGAAGCCAACCCCTACTTATCCCAGGATGGCTCCTCCCTGCCAGCTGCACGCTTTCAGGAAGCTAAAGCCTTCACAAACTGTGGAGTGGACTATGCTGGGCCCTTTACCATATCCATTGCTCGTAGACGAGGGGGACGAACACAAAAGGCGTACTTGTGCCTTTTCATTTGTTTGTCCACCAAGGCTGTGCATTTGGAGCTTGCTGCGGATCTCTCAACACCTTGCTTCCTGGCAGCCTTCAAGAGATTTTTGGCTCGACGTGGGCCGTGCGCTGTGATGTATTCCGATCAGGGTACCAACTTCATTGGAGCTCGCACCTATCTCAAGGAGTTGTATTCATTTACGCCAGCCCGAATTTCACCTCAGCAATTGAAGAGGAGTTGGTTCAGCGCGGGATGGAATGGCGACTGAACCCCCAGCTGCCCCACACTTCGGTGGTGTGTGGGAAGCAAATGTGAAGAGCATCAAGACCCACCTTTCCAAAATCATAGGGACCCAAGTACTGACCTACGAGGAGATGACCACAGGACTGGTACAAATCGAGGCTCTATTGAACAGCAGACCGCTCTGTGTTCTCTCTGACGACCCTGCCGCACCTAAAGCTCTCACGCCAGCTCACTTTATGACTCTGGGGTCCACCTTGGACTGCTTACCAGCTGAGGATGTGAGTGACCAGCCCTTGAACCGTTTGGAACATTACCAGCGTGTGGATCAGATTGTTCAGCACTACTGGAGACGTTGGAATCAGGAGTATCTCCACAACCTTCAACAACGACCCAAATGGGGCGAAGAAACTCCAGCCATCACACCAGGCACGGTAGTGGTGGTCATGCAAGAGAATACCCCTCCACTTACCTGGCCACTAGGGATAGTGGAAGAGGTGTTTCCCTCTCGTGATGGTACAATTCGAGTGACAAGAGGGCGAGGTGGGCCTCGTATTTTGACTCGCCCGTGGTAAAATTGTGTATTTTACCCACTCAATAACCCAAACCTCACACAACCTTTTAGTTCTGTTCATTGTTACTGTTGTTGCTGTTGTTTTGTTTCAGTCATGTTCATATTGTTATAAGTTCTTTCTACACCCCCAAATAAAACAAAGGGATAGGGTCTAAAGGCTGGACAGCCCTTTAGGTGGGGGAATGTTTGCGCCGTTCTGGCAATAGAAGACTAGGTGGGCACAGGGCTGCAATGCGTGAAGACATACCCTCAATATTGTTTCCGGTCAGCTCAATAGAGAGAGTCTGCATGTCCATTGGAAGCCGTTGATGTCGCGTGGTGTAACCTGGCGAGGCGGAAACCTTACGTCTCTCTCTCTCGGTCTTGTATTCGCGCATCGCATATAGTTTCGGCCCTGTCCGGTTTTTAGTTGGTTTTGGTTCATTAGTTTTTGTACATTTCGTCTAAGCGGTTTTTTCTTCCTTCTCTCCGATTCTCTTTCTCCCCTATTCTCTTTCTCCTTTCCTACTTCTCCTTCCCCCTTCGACAGCACGACAGACGAGGTTTCGCGGCTTCCAGATTTCGACTGGGTAAGTCCCATTTTTATACAGTCCGCATTAACAATTGCTGATCGTTGCACCTTTGTCGGGAGTCATTCTTTTCATCTTATCAGAGGTTGAAGTGTAGTTTCTCACATGAGATAAGAAGAGAGCAGAGTGTACGAGCCTACCACACAAAACAAGGGGGACTTCATCCCATCCATTCTACCTTGAAGACACACCTCGTCTCTTTTTAGTTATTCATTCCCTGTTTTATCAGTCGCCGCTTCGTATGTAGCTGATCTTCTTATCTCTCTTTAGTGCTCCCCGTTATGCCCCGAGAATGATTCCATATAGTCATCGTTTTCATAGAGTTGGTCATGAGTAGATGCTCTACTGGGACGCTGCGTCGTATTGAAAATAGCATCTTTAAACTAAACAGACAATAAAGCCTACACCACGCCAATCCTACCCCTAGAATTATCGTACAGCAACGTCAACTCGGTGACAGGTAAGGCGAGAATAATTTTGATCATCACGCGAATGAATTCTCAACGCAAAATTTGACACTACCAGCACGAGTTATCGTGCTAAATTGACGTTCCTCATCTTCTCGCAAATATTAAATGCTCGTCAGGAACGCATTAAACAATTAACTACGGTCTCAGATTAACGCAAAAACACTAACGAATTCTGGAATTTTATTTTTCATTAGGTTACATCGGTCATTATTCACGATAACTTCAGACGGGAATCAACTTGGGGGTTTACAATCAGCGCAAAAACCGTTCTGATTCTACCGTTTGTAAACCAGCTGAATCGTACAATCGAAACTAGGCCAAATGTTGAAAGTTTCCAAACTTGGGCAGAGTCTACAGCGTTGGATGGTAGAGGTGCATTTAAGGTTTTTTTAAAAACAAATTGAATGAGACTATCCACACATCAATACCTCGAACCACTCTGTAGGTAACAAGAGTTCACAGTTTTTTGGATACCCCTCATAATTTTTGTGCACACAACTTTCTAAAGCAATGAGAAGGGCTACCTGAGCGTTTTCACAAAACGTCCTACAACGTTCCAAGGGCATTTTCCTGATACGTTGGATTGAAACGAGTAAGACGACAATAATTAGTAGAGCTTATCTAGCTAGTTACATTACCTCACTGTAATGTCTTCGTCCCTCAGACCGTGCATCAGTTGGTCGATGATTTCATCCAACTCCTGTGGCAATTCGTCGTCATCTTCTGCATCACTGTCGTCCACAACAACGTCTACTGCTTTCTCTCCATGAACTTCAGTTGAGCCGATTGCATCGGCCATTTCTGAGAGTGAAGGAAGAATACGAGCTCCTCTTTTGTACCTCCAAGAGATCACTCGCGTCTTCAAGTACGTTAATCCTAATTGAGCAAAGAGGAAGTGAAGTATAGCTTTATTGAAGACAATAAACAAATAACTCCTAAAGAGGAGGCATGGGAGGAGAAATGGGGACATAGGGCAAAAGAGACTGAACATATTGACCTCCGAGAGAACAAACTCAACAGTTTTTGATTATAATTGCAATGATTAATTTGAATTTATTTTTATGGCTTCTTTCATCTTATTTTTGTTTTATTTGAACTACTTAAGCCAATTAATGAAACTGTTATCGAGTACACACATTATACTACACCACTGTACTACTCACCAACTCTTTGGATAATTTTGATGGCGTACAGTCGAGATAAACGATACGATTCTTTTTTCCATTCCATTGCTATCACAGTTTGAAAAATGTTCCCTGCGTAAGGTAACAAGTCAAGCCGTTTCCCATGCTTCAAGATGGCTGCCACAGCCCGGAGAGGGCCAAACCTATTCCAACCTAATTCCTTTGGCGATATTTTCTGCAACAAAATAATTCAATGAGGCACAAAATTTCGCTTTAGATGAATTTTTAGATACAAGATAGCACAATGTAGCCCAATAAGCTCTTCTTTTCAAGTTTCTAACAATGTGGTTCAATATTGTAATTTATCTGCACTGATATGTAAGTAATGTGTTGGGGAGTTGGGAGTGTAAATACCGTGGATTGAGATACACTTCCTCGTAACGAGATTCTCAGCTGGAGAGGAAAAATTAATGAAAGGAACCGCCTATCTTTCCTCCCTGAAGCTCCATCCACAGCCTACTGACTAGAAAACGATTACAGTCTGAGGTTCAGAAGAGAAGACGGCAGTGTGGGAAGAAGGAAAAGTAACTGTAGGGAAGTAGCGTAACCTCATCCAGCTGCAATAGAGGCACCCCAAGCACTCTGAGGCGTGTGCAGCCAGCCCTTCACAAGTACACAGCCATTGAAACCAACCCTGCTTCACAAAATCTACAGCTGTGTACTCCTGATTTATCAATCTTGGAACCTCAGTGAATGGTGTCCTGTTAACCGGCCACATACTATTCGTAGACTTTTTCTCCAGACTGAAAACATCGACTGATTGCTCCCAGGAGTGCCCTCACAAATACACAGCCCATGCTAAACTGACTCTAGCCCCACCTTGCAGAATCTGTAACTCTGACATGCCAATCTTACCCAGGTGATACCTTAATGTAATGTGTAAAGGCTAAAACATACCCTGCAACCACAATATTGACGAATTTATGGTATTTTTGAGATTTTTTGTTTGGGATTTAGTTTTTAGTGTGGGAAGCCAGTGCAGCATCGTTCCTCATGTGGAAGAAAATGAGAATTTAAATTTTAACAAGAACAATGAGTTAATAGCCAACTGGATTAAATTATGATAAATCAGAGTAACGAATGATGTTGATGAGGTGGGAGGCCACGTTTTCTGTTGAGGTTCAAATACCAGCAACCCTCGTTCAATGGAAGGGAGTGAATAGTAAAGACCAGACAAACCCCAACCACCACCCCTACAGACCTCGCACTTATGGAGGATATTCCTCAGGATAACTTACAGTCAGGACCTCGTGTAGTCCTGAAGTGGTGAAAAAATAGTTTTTCAAATAATTTTGTTACTTCGATCATCACCTGATTAGGCTACATGCTTTCGGCAAAGAACACGAAATAAATTTGCGCGTGTAATTTCAAATCCAGGATAAACTCTTTTCTTCACGCCAGTTGGTTCTATTGTAGTAACCTTGATCATGTCTTCTGTGTCGAGTCTCACGACTAAAGCTGCCTAAGGAGCACAGTAGTGAACAAGAAACAGAGCCACTTATGTTTCTTCGTCGGCATCTATTTGAGAGGCTTCCATCAGAGTATCAATTGCACCGTTGGTAGCTAAGGGGCCCCTGGTGTTTGATGTAACCAGATTAAAGTAAACGCTAGTCCCATTCACCGGAATCGTGGACAACTTAATGTAGCTCCTACGCTATGGTAAAGGAACCAATTCACAAGCTGGGAGACAGTGAAGACCCTTCATGTTGCACCATTTTCAAGTGAAAAGTGCCCCCCCCCCATCCTCGATAATGAAGCAGTAATGGTAAAAAATGTTTTCTCTTTTAGGAACATCTTCATTAATTTTGATTACAATTAGGATTTTCAACGTTGTCATTCTGGTTTTCGGTTCTAGTAACAAATCGATTTGCAAAGTAACGAACCGCTGAACACCACGCGAGAAATACAGGCAGCACACTGTCCTTCATGTCAGATCTGGTGAAGAACTGCGAGCAAAGATAAGCACAGACATCTCGACACTTGTCTCCGACCATGATATACTTGTGGCAAATGTTGACCAGCCTGAAACAGCAACAAATCAAATGATTATTTATGTTGGAACTCGATCCCTACAGTCTTATTGAGAAGTGTAAGATTTAAAATTAAAATCAAAAGCGATCATGGGATACATTTTAATTCGCATTCTCGTTCCCATATCATGGTTGCTAGACGAATTCTATCAATGTAAATACCCTGTCTCCATCACCCAGTAGAATGCCTAAGTGACTAAACTCCCCCCCCCCCCATAACAAAGGCAAAGAGTTTCTCAAATTCTTCCACAGAAATGATAAACATGAGACTAAGATAAAAATTAAAAAACCAAATACGAATCCGTTACTCATCCCAAAAGTTGGACCTGCGAAGAAAAAATAACTGGTGCGACACATCACACAACGTTCCTCAGCCTCACGTTCATTCAGACCTTCTCTGGACTAATCAAATTTATTTTTGATCCCGAATGTACCTCGACGTCCTATTTAGGACCAGGTAATCCCTGAAGTTTCAGAATTTATTGGGTTGTCCCTATTTATGTCCTGATCTTCATTGACTGACCAGTACATAGATGATTGATGAGGCTCCAAGACTATTTTGAGGATCGCGCATAATCATAGTCCTAGAATTATAAGAAAAACACAGAGAGAAATTTACTCACATTTCATCTTTCCAGGGGAGTCCCTAATTACTTCATAACTGCTACTAAATTACCATTGTGTAGTTAACATATGTGACTACCAACTCGTACTTTTAGCGCATCATAGACGAAGAAGCACATTTATAAGGAAGAAGCAGCACACAAGTCTTCGTAGAAACATACTATAATGTATTTGATGACAATTTTTATAATACTAAAATCTTGCAAGATCTCAAACATTTGTTTAGTCACGTGATACTTGTGCTATAAATGACAAAAGCTTACCTTTGAGTGATCGTCTTCGATGGATCCATGTCTGGGTCATCTAGTCTTGAAAGATGAAATGGAATTTTGACGACGATGCAAAGCCATAAAAGTAACGAATACCTCGTCTCCCAAGTTTTGTTATCGGCTGCATTTTGCTTTTCTAAGAGGGTCAGCACAGGCTCCATATCAGCTGCCTGCATGAAGAATATGAATGATAGATTAGGTTCTTGAGATGAGAATATAAAAAGTTAGATGAGTGCGCCAAAAATTGCACCCACATCAGGTGTTAAGAGACATTGTTGAGAAATGAGGATAATTCTGCTTCACATCTCCAGTTCTCAGTGAGGCGCTTTCAGAGCCACAAGACAAACCACTTCGGTTGAATCCCGCTGTTAGGGGTGTGACGTCACAGGTAGATAGCGCCAAACTGTTAATCGATATCTACTGGTTCCAACTGCTCCTTAGTCCTTCAAAAGTTGAACTGAGTTATTGGACTGTGGAACTAAACCTTTCATCCTTCACTTCGTCGTTGTTACTTTTCTGTTGTCTGTTGCATGCGTGTTTAGTTTACATTTATTTTTCGTTACAGTTACACCAGCCATTCATAGTCCAATCTGTAGGACCAACACCCCACAAGGTGGATGAACCAATCCTGACTTCTACAGTCTCCTCTCAGAAAGACTAATTTACAAATGAGTAGGCTAACACGGATTGAAACACCCAAGTCAAGGTGGAAGGTGCTTGTGCTAAGGCTGAATCGTACTGAGTGTGTAAATATGTGTAATGCTCACTAATGATCACTTGGGGCACTAGACACCCTATTGTATTGTCCGGGGGAGGCCAATACACATTTACAATGACATTCTGTACAGAATGTTGAACTGGTTGTGAGCGGTACAGATGAGATATCTAAGAGCTGGCTCTCTCAATGCCCCTAAGAGAGGGTATCATGCTCAAGGTAGGCGAGCATAACCAATTGCCGGGGCACAAGAGGATTGGATGGCATTTATTCCCATTCCACTCAACGACATTCAAAGCTGCTTGTGACTCAATAAATTGTTGAGTAACTTTAATTGCTACCACATTCTCGTAAAACGGAAAGTTATGTTTTCCAAGTTCAAATGAACTGAGTAAACGTAGATTAGATTAGTAGATAAGGCCATGAAAATCGCTCAGTGGCCAATGGGCGGAGAAGTTGTGTGCTTTTTTTCTAATGCCGGTAAGAGGAACTTTTGTGTAGCTTGTCAAGATGTTCCTATTTGCACATAAAATGATGTTCCCTCAAACATCTGCACTCTTCCTAAATTTAAATAGATTCACTCAAACCTATGTTGTCTATGGTGCTTCAATGAAGAACGCCTATTACAAAAATTACTGACGCAAAGCGAGAGCAGTCTTTATTGAATGCTCTAACAAGGGATGGAAAGTGGCTAATTGTAGGAGAACCTTTGCCAATCCTACTGCTCCTCTCATGGTTCTACAGAGTTAAGATCAACCATTGTAGGAGAGATCTGTAGGACCCAATAGTGTCTAACACCACCAATCAGTCTGATGATGGAACCCTGAAGGACCTACAGATCCGAGCATCAAACGCTGGCGTTACTCAACTTCGTGTATCATCATTGTTTATACTTCTTACTCACTACATTGTCATTGTCGACAATCACTTTAAAAATCAAACTTGGCCTCAACTGTTTTTATGAAACACAGTAATGTCACAGCCTCGACGTTGACATTTTACCACCACTCTGTCACCTCCAAGAACTACCATTTGAGTTCATAGTAAATTGAGCTGGAAGGCAGTCACTGTACCTACGGTTCACGCCAACCTTTATCATAGCCTCAGTTAACCTAACTGTTAACATGAAACACCCTATCTTATCAGAGCCACTGATGTCATGCACCGATCTCATAGGAGTTTAGCTGTTGTCTCGGTTTATTTAGTGACACTCTTGACCTCATAGTCGTTTGTGGCTAATTAGACACAATACTGAGTCGATTGACTTATATTTAGACTTCATAACCCCTCAACTCAGATCGCCTCTATAATAACAATAACGTTTTGGCAATTCTGAAATTTGAACTTACCGAATGAGGTAAATGCTGGATGATCATTTTAAATCCTCGAACGTTTGAAACCAAATGGAAATATTTGAACGCCTGGTGCTGACTGCTCTCACGCACCTCCGCGTTTCCGACGATACCAACGATTTTCTTCACGATCTCCTCCAGATACGGGTCCAACAAATGAGGCTGTTCGTTGTACTGATTGACGATATACTTAAACCGGTAGTAGTCTTTTTCGAAAGAAGCCTCAGCGTCGGACGCCTTGCAGGGTTGAAGGTTGTCTATGATGTCGTACACTTCGCTCCATTCCACGAATCTTTCCAACGAACATCCCAAACCAACAACGTCCACTTCGCTCAGTTCTTCCATTTCGGCGGAGCAATCAGCCAAACAAAGTCAAAGCTCCCGCTGCCCTATAATACAAAATTCCACGCTTACCGTTTTGAATTCGCCCAGGAACATCAGTCATTACACAAGAACATGCGGTATTAACACGACGTCTCTTCTAGTCTGACACAAACCGAATGCCACAGGACTGAACTGTTCTCCCCGACTCTGCAGAAATATACACTTTTCGTAAATCACAAGCTCTGAGCACAAAATAAATACGCAAGTCACAAAAACACGGAGCTCGCACTAAACTTCAACTAATTCGAGTGGGAGTTGAAGGAAGGTTACGATGATGTGCAGGTTATTGTGACGCCGGCGAGCTGCTGTTTTCTGTGAGTGGCCACTTTGAGGCGTGAACCCGTTAAACACTCAATACATTAGTGCTTCGCGGTATTGCCTATTCGCTTAACTTCATCCCACAGCTCAATTTAGTAGCGACTTGTTCGAAATTGTGTAGCCACCATTAGAGGAAAATCCCAGTCGGTATTAAAGCTGTGGGAATACTGACTCTGCTACCTGACAATAATGTTTCCTGAATTAATTATCTGAGCTAGGTTCATCAATGCCAAGCAGCAGAACCATCATCGTTGAAACATAACCCGTGGAAGAAGACGCTTATATTGATATAAAGTATAGGACACCTCATGCGACTTATTCGCCGACTTATTGCGGTCCCACAAAATGAGTGCGCAAAAGTGGTTCTGTTCATGTAATGTGAACGAACAAATATGGTAGTGCTTGCCTCAATGCCTTTTCAATTCAGTTTTGACTTTCTCCGTGCTATTGATATTTCCTTTCTAAAATCTCACTTTTTTACGTGAATGCGTTTTTAAAATTGCTTCCAAAGGGACGCCATTCAAAAAGAACGAATGACAAAAATCGGGGGATACAATCTAATGTCGCAGCTATCACCCCCATCCCAATTTCAATTAAACCACTGAATAACTAAAGAATCGAAGAATTTGTTACGCTAAGTAAATGCTGCAACACATCGCACACAGAGAAGGGGGGGGGAAGCCCCGTCATTTTGAAGGTCATTCAGCCGCGTATCGAGATTTTCATTTAGTATAACTTTCGACTAGGTGAAGCTACGATGTTCATTCAAGTTTCAATCGTCGACTCACGTCAATCGATCATAATATATAAAACATTTGCGTGAAATTGGGGCGTGTGGTGTTAAAATCTTAAAAAATGTTGGAATATACGCGCCGAAAAGCCAAATAGAAATAAGGTTGGAAAGGGTATCTCAAAAGAAATCGAATGGTGCCAACAGATCTCCGTATGACCTGGTCAAGTAGAACCGGCAACGTAGAAAATCAACGACAGTGCCAATACATCTGCATCGCTTCTATATCGAAATCGGGCTGTGCAGGCGTAGATTGTGTACAACCGTCGTATATGAAGACCCATTGAGCAGCAGGCAGTGCGCGTTTCTCTACGGCGTTTGTCAACAATCCAT
This sequence comes from Pachypeltis micranthus, assembly GCA_020466155.1. Lineage (NCBI taxonomy): Eukaryota > Metazoa > Arthropoda > Insecta > Hemiptera > Miridae > Pachypeltis > Pachypeltis micranthus. The sequence goes on from CM035769.1 coordinate 52,952,203, forward strand.
TCGAACACAGGTGTAATGTGTGTAATTAATCATGAGTATGGTTTCTGCGCTCATTGAAGCCAAAAAATGGAAACACTTACGACTGCTTAATAATATTTTGCACATGAAACACCCCCCTGAATCAAGCATGAAAAGGTATGAAGAATGGGAGAGTACGACCAGACGTTAAGTAGTTACACAACCACATTACCCACATTTGTTTTACTATTTTTCTAATAGAACGGTCGAATTAGACAGGAAGGACAAAACAATTTTATTTTATCCACAAGAACTGCTTATTTTTCAAAACCTCTCACAAACTGCACTAACGATTTCGATGAAACTCATGGATGGTGATTTCACCTAATTATTGACAACATTTTGTTAAAGATATTCATTTCCGTAAAAATGCGTTAAAAAACGATACAGCGCCCGCATACATCGCGTATCTTTGAAGTGATTGAAATAGAAGTTTTTATCCGGCACTGAAGAGCTCTTTTGAAGCAATGATTCTTACTACAATAATGATGTACTTGCTAAGATGCCGTTCATTGCTATGTGAAACCCAAAAAACAACAAAGTGACCGGTGGAGGTACATTGATAAATCTTCAAAATGCGTTAGTACCTGAACGCTTTACAGTTTAAGAGAAAACCACAAAGCATGAGAGAGATAGTTGTCGTGCAAATTGGCGGATGTGGCGCTAAATGTGGCCTGAAGGTAGGAATCATTGCGTTACAAAAATCAGTAATTGATCAGAAAAGGCAATTTTGACGCTTCCGATCGCGTGTTTGATGCCACGAGATCATTTGCGACACTTCGTTTCCAATCGTTTGGTTGTCTCCCTCCCACGAGTAATGTCCGTTGTAGCCACGCCTGAGGGATACCCCTCAATAAAGTTGGTTTGATCCCCCCCCCCCCCCCAACCATCACGTTCCACCTGAAACCGCTCGGCGCATTACTTCAAACCCCTTCGAAACTTGCGAACGAGCTGTGACTTCACTCTGTTCGCCATCGTGCCAGTTAACTTGCCACTTAGGGCAATTCGCGTAAAAAAAAGTTCTAACATCGATCGCAACACTTTGACACGCCATCAATTGTAGTTTCACAGTTGCGTTTTTATTCTTCCAGTTTTGGGAAGTGATATCGGATGAACATGGGATCGCTCCTAACGGTCAATTCAGAGGCAACTCGGATCTCCAACTCGAGAGAATCAACGTCTACTATGAAATGGCTTCAGGTCTTTTAACCCCTTTTTACTTCCCTTAAGGAAAGTTATTTATTCTAAATCGGTCTTATTTGATATTTAACGAGCAGGACCATGGAACTTCAAAATAAGGGTATGGTATAAAACCGACTATAGTTTCACAGTGATCGAAACACTTTTTTCTCTCTAACTCAGCTCCAATGATTTAGATTGTTTCGATTTTTTTATGGACAGTTCCAGATGATGTAAGAGTACTTTAAAATTTGTATTTGTTGAAAATGACGATAACAGCCCAATAAATTATCATGAGGGGCGCTTACACGGCATTTATATTACTAACAGCCAGTAGGTTAGGGATCCATAACTTGCAGTGATTGCTCAATAACAGCCGTAGTATAGGTAGGGGCTACTATCTAAATTCTTGATCATAAGCCTTACCAGATTCTGTTCTGGTGGCTGCATGGTTACAATGTTACGTTATACCAAGTTCTTATTAACTGAGTGAAAAATGGGTCGCATTAGTTGCTGAAGCGATAGAAAAACGGAGGACGTACGTGAGGAGGAGGAGGAAAGCAGTGTCGGACGCTCTATCTTTGTTCGACAATTAAAAGATGACACTCAGTACATGATTTATTTTAAAGTCCTTACAAATTTATTAATTTTAAATTCGGTAATTTCAATATTACATAACTAATAACTTTAATAAAATCCTTAGATAAAAGTTGTACTTAATACGAAAAGAAGTAAATTCTCAGTTCAAAAATAAAAATCCAAATCTGAATTGGACCAACATAAATACACGATAATGCGACGAACTTCCAAGGAGCAGAAGGGGCAAAAATTAGTCATTGTGTATAGGCCATGGGCAGCTCCCCTTTTAAAATAAGTTGTCAGAATAGGGGTGCAACGCTGAGCGCATGGAAGTAAAGATTTCTATGGGCTATGGGCAGTAAATGTTGAATTGACGTTGTGCAACGCTTCAATAAACTGATGGTAAATCTGGAAAAATGGGAGACTTGGTTAATCCCCTCAAACTACCGAGATGATAGATCAATAACACAACTTTACCCCATTCTTTAAACATTCGATGAGCTACAACTATTAGAACCGTGCAGTTCTCGCTCTCCAAATCAAGGGGCTGTCGGAGAAAATGTGCAAAAAAAAAAGCCAGCGTTTGTGGTGAGGAACCTCATAAATGTAGATGGCGTTGAAGAGGACGGATTTATTTAGAAGGCAATGATGTTCGGGTTTCATTATGAGTATCAATAGATCGACGAGGTTCCATGATACCGTCCTCAATTGACCGAAGAAACGTTATTTTCTACCCTTCTTTGAAAATGGCAAAGCCATTAGGAGATTATCTGATGATTTAGGGACGGCCGGTTCCTAAAGAGCGCGATTCGAAGGGATTAATAGCAGTTTAATGTACCGTTTACTCAAAACGTCTCCAACCATCAGTCATACATCATTAATGGATTGGGCTTCAGTGACATCAGCATGTCGATCATTCGGATTAACTCCGTCGCCCCAATAAGCGACGCTTTTCAGTATTCAGAGTGAATATTAAAGTAGACAGTGCAAGTAAATCGATTCATTGTAGCGCTAAGTACCAACCATTTTTGATAAATGAGAAGAACTGCCGTACTGTCTAATTTGTATGATGGTTGACAGTAACACCTTATTTTCCATTGGGTCTTGATTAGCATGTATGCCTTGAATGCTGGGACCGTAATTTGTACAGCATTATAGGCGATGGGTTCCAAAGGTACAAGATAACTCAGAACTTGGTCTGATTGGTCACTTTCCCTGAAGAGCTCAGTCAAAACCTCGTCGGCACATTCTAATAAAAATCAGTACAAATACACGTTAAATGCCACAGAGGTGAAACCAACTTACGAGTTTCACCAAAGTACAGCTACGTTTTCCAGAGCTTGGAGAAACTTTGCTCGGCTGCTATTAGCCAGATGATTGATTTGTAACAGGTTACTATATAAATATTGCACAAGGAACAAACTTCATATCGTTTACTCGAACTTATCGCAACGCATTGGAGGTTAAAGGTTTTGCTCTGACCTCGGCAAAGGCCGATGCAAATGCAGCAATAGAGGTTGCCGAATCTGAAGAACCATCCACTCCTTTACATCCGCACAAAGAAGGAGTAATCACACTTTTTTAATAACCGAATAATTAACAGCTTTTATCGCAAAATTGAAAAGTACAAATACAAAATAAGTGTTCTGACATTATAGGAAATTACAGTGATGAAAATAACAATTTCTGCTAACAGGGAACAGATTCGTGCCCAGAGTTGTGATGATTGATTTGGACCCTGACTCTGGAAAGCAGCTCCAAGGTGGCCCCTACGGCTCACTGTTCAGGCCAGAGACCTCCATCTTGGGTTCAGTCGGAGGAGGAGCTGGAAACAACTGGGCCAAAGGAATGTACACGGAAGGAGCCGAATTGGGAGACAGAGCTTTAGACACGATCCGAAGAGCCTGCGAGGCTTGCGACTGCTTACAAGTGTTAACAATCAATTATTTTCCTAAATGGATCAGTACTAATAGAGTGTTTACAGCTCGTAAATGGTGGGATTAACAGTGGAGTGAAAGGACAAGGTGCTTGAAACACCTTGATTGATGGTAGGGGGGAGGGGAGGAGATACTTTATTCGCTACTACTGTGCAGAATACAACGCCACCACTTACGAAACATAACACTAAATAAATATAAAATAACCACAATAACGTGGTTAAAAAAGTACCAGGGTGAGCGAATTTGCAACTGTATCGAATTAGCTGCATCGAGCAATCTTCGATGGCCGCAGTAATGAATACGAAACAAATAATAGTCAGTGACAAAAAAAAAGAAACGAAATGTAGAACCGCATGCCTAATAATGAAATCGCATTTGCCAAGTACAATACGCTAGCACTTTTGGTTACCTTGACGTTTGGTTCTAATTACATTTCCGTTAATTACAAAATCCGTGCGGTGACTACCACTATAGGACTGGTCAATGTTGTAAATATCTTCATCAATTATTTTAGTTTTACTAAAGGAACTTTTTGGGAAATAGTTTGATCAAATATTTTGATTAGTAAACGTGGGGCAACTTTTGTAGATATGGTTGACTTTTGCACGTATTTCTCGTTTTTCTGACCAGGTCAGTGTTGGCGACGCAGTAACGTGTCTAAAAATGTCAATACATTTGAGACCTTGATAAGGCAATCCACCTTCAGCAGTTCGTTAACTATTGCCTAGTTTTTCTCCGCAACTGCCTGCTGCTGCTGCGAATCTCTCCTTCTTCAGCAGGGGGGTCGCATGTGAACTGAGAAAATAAGCTAGGCATTTTATCTTTTCCCCCAAGATAAAGCAATAGCAGCCACACCTCCAATCCTTGGAGTGGAAATTGGGTGTTGAGAGGTCGTATAGTTCGGGGGTTCAACGTTGGTTCACCGAACCTCTTCCTGTCACAATCCACATCGATCCAAGAAGCTACCATCACAGGACAATTTAGCCACCGTCGCCGGGCACCATTTCTACAGGGCTTCGGGAAACTCCGAAGCGTGAGGGTGGAGGGACATTAAGGGGTTAGGCAGGGGTTAAGATATAATTTTGTTAATTTAAGCAAATATATCCAATTTATTATTGATATTTTGCTACATTCAAATTCAATTCCTTTGGTGCCTTATTGTATTATAGTTCAAAATTATTTAGTTGAATCTTTTCCTTGGCTCAACAAACATCTTAGGTCCCTGCATACGACAAGTGATGTCAGTATTGATACGACTCAAAGTCCAAAATAGGCGCTAACAGGCTCCTCCAGTGGTTGAATTTAGCTCTTCCTACTGCAGAACGGGTTTTCGTTCCTGAGTTTATACAGAAAATCTCTTCGGTCAACGTTGGCAATGGTCAATCTTAATCGGACACTGTGATGATCGTATAACACATAAAAATATACTCGAAAACTGTACTGTCAGCGACAATACACGACTTTAAAGCTAACTGTTAACGTTTCATCGATTATGAATATGTTGCTAATGTCGGCTCAATAATAGCAGAATTAGAACGTACGAAATGTCATCATGCCATTAAAAAAATCCTCTCGGTAACGGTTCAAACAGCTGATGTGGCCAAACAGGTTGACCCTTCAACATTTGTGTACATGTCTGAGATTTGACGACGAAATTTCGAAATTCTGAGAACGAAATTCGGAGGATTCCTCGTTATTCCATTTAGCTAGTTAACGAACGTTTAATGGTCAAGCAAAACGTAAAGCTGGAAACTTTTCCTCCCTCCTCTCACACTGTCTCGTTTTTGCTGTTCTACAACAGCTGTGGCCTGAGCAGCGGAGCTTGTGTCGTTCTCTGCAGGGTCAGATGTTTTTAACACTTGTCCTCCTCTTCGACAACTTTACATTCACTTTTAATCCCCACGTGAACTTATTAGTACTCCGAAATTCTCTTAGAAAAAGTATCATTATTTGGCATCACACCTTGTAACAGCTGTCACGCTAATGGCAGAATAATAATAATTACGCTGATATGCATAGCTTCAACTGAAATGTTATTATCTTTCTTCGAAGGAGAGTTGCGAGATCGACGGTTTTTCTTTCTTTCGGCTCTTCGCAGTTGTGTGAGTCCGAAAGACACTTTTGAAGGAATTGGTGTGTTTTGTTTGTTGTATCTGTTTCCTTTTCAATATGAATATTCCTTAACATTCACTATGAGAGTTATCTCTGTCGAAAGTCGAGGGGGTTGCGATTTCGCTAGCATGCGAGAGCCCGAGCATTCATTCAACACAGACTGCGGAGGTACGGCAGGTTGTCATTTAGCTAGTCCTCCGGTAGTGAGCTGTTTTCCGTGTGGTACCACGCGGATGTATGGCCCGGGGGAATTCGTACTTTCTGAAAGAAGTTCTTAATCTGGTTTCCCACTTGTTCTAACTATTTACTTGGGTGGCAAGTTTCAAAAGAAGAAACCAATTCATGTTTTCTTGAAGTGGAGCCATGTATTGAAGTTCCCATGTCCCGTAGGGGATTGGCTCGTCCAGAGGCCAGGCTCAACCCGCATTCTTCCAAGACATTTACGGATGTTAGGAAAAAACCCCTGCAAATTATTACACAACGGTTTATTATTCGGATAATCAGCTTAACCTAGCATTAATGCTCCGAGACCCATCCTGTTCGATTCAGCATCGAAAAATATCATAATGAAACCCAAAAAAGGTCGAAAAGAACTGAATCGTAATATTAAAATAAACAAAAAAAACCGCAAGTATCTAGAAAAAACTGAATTTTAATATGAAAACATGCACGCTAAATACTAATATCAAAATTTAACCAAAAATCTATGAAAAACCCCAAAATGAGAATGAAACGAAAGAATCTAAAAAAACGCTGCAAATTATTACACAACGGTTTATTATTCGGATAATCAGCTTGACCTAGCATTAATGCTCCGAGACCCATCCTGTTCGATTCAGCATCGAAAAATATCATAATGAAACCCAAAAAAAGGCCGAAAAGAACTGAATCGTAATATTAAAATAAACAAAAAAACGCAAGTATCTAGAAAAAACTGAATTTTAATATGAAAACACGCACGCTAAATACTAATATCAAAATTTAACCAAAAATCTATGAAAAAAACATAATGAGAATGAAACGAAAGAATCTAAAAAAATTGAATCGTATTAAAACGAAAACGTCGGGGAAATTGGAAGCGTAAGGCGAATGGGGAGAGACCGGTCGTTGGGAGGGAAGCGAGCGGGAGGCCGCACTCGCTCGCCTCGAGAGCGGTTGGTTTTTTAAAGAGACGGGCGGGGCGGAGGGAATTCAAACGACGAAACGCTTGTAGCTCCCGCGTTGTACTGCGTTTCGTTAATTTTTTTAACCGTTTTTTGCCCATTACAACCACGCGCTTCGTCCGATCGGATTGCCGAGATGGCGGGCACAACTAGATACCAAATCGGATTTTTGGGCGAAAGAACGAATTTTTTAGACCACGTTAAAGGCACAAAACGGCCCGGACGGCGGACGGGTGACGGGGGACGGGGGACGGGGGACGGCGGACGGACATTGCAAATTTGGAATCTCCATGTCTTGAAACGTAAAGTATCAAATTTTGAGGGGGGGTTGTAAAAAATTTTTCGTGACCGAAAACATAGGGTTATTATTCAGAATGAATAATAAACCAAAATTGAATCGTATTAAAACCAAAACGTCGGGGAAATAGTAACGGGGAGCGGGAGGCGGAGTTGTTGGGAGGGAAGCGAGCGGGAGGCGCCGCGCTGCTCGCTCGCCTCGAGAGCGGTTGGTTTTTTAAAGAGACGGGCGGGGCGGAGGGAATTCAAACGACGAAACGCTTCTAGCTCCCGCGTTGTACTGCGTTTCGTTAATTTTTTTAACCGTTTTTTGCCCATTACAACCACGGGCTTCGTCCGATCGGATTGCCGAGATGGCGGGCACAACTAGATACCAAATCGGATTTTTGGGCGAAAGAACGAATTTTTTAGACCACGTTAAAGGCACAAAACGGCCCGGACGGCGGACGGGGGACGGGGGACGGGGGACGGCGGACGGGGGACGGCGGACGGGGGACGGCGGACGGGGGACGGCGGACGGACATTGCAAATTTGGAATCTCCATGTCGTGAAACGTAAAGTATCAAATTTTGAGGGGGGGTTGTAAAAAATTTTTCGTGACCGAAAACATAGGGTTATTATTCAGAATGAATAATAAACCAAAATGAATACGCGTCTAGTCCCGGAGACGAGTCTCCCTTGTCTTTTATTCAACGCCCAATTAGCCTAGCGTGGTCCATTTTGACTTTAAATTTTCTAGCTTGAAGTGAGTGACATCCATGCTTACCTCCTTATTATCGGAATTGCTACTCGAAACCCCCGAATCGGTTGTCACTAGGTTTCTTGAGGGGCGAAGGTACCCAGACCCGCGAGCGGGAAAATTCAACACAAAGAGCGGTGGGACGCCAACATCTAACCCCAGGCCAATGTGCTGGACATTTTCTACATTTTTACTGGGAAAAGGGATATAAACTTGCCCCCAGTACAGTTCTAGAGCTTTTGGAATCGGCCGGACTCAAGAATCCCTATTGATTTTGTAACAATCTGTACTCGACCAGTACTAGGCTCAAGTGGCTACACAAATCCGTGATACCCACTGAGGACTAGTTTCACTAAATTATTTCTTTCACTTCGTAACTGATTAGCCATAAAAAATTATTTCAGGGCTTCCAGGTGATTCACAGTCTCGGAGGAGGAACCGGTTCCGGAACAGGAGCGTTCATCATTGAAAGAATCAAACAGGAGTATCCGGATCGTATTATGTGCACCTACAGCGTACTATCTTCACCAAAAGTAAAGTTCGATAAACTGAAATGTTCACTTTTTACTTTGGGAAAGTATAGTGATTTGGCGTGACATAACATTCCTCTGTCCTGAAAGTTTCGTAATTTATTGAGTTGCACCAAATAGGTCAGTGCTTTTATTCAGTGATCACGCAAGAGACTTTCAGCATAATTTGTTTTCTGAAAGTTCGTATTTGCAAGTTGTACTTCTGTGGTTTGAATTCCGGAATTTCAGAGGAAACCGGAAGATCTGAAGAAACCTCAGAAACAAAAAAAATTCACTCGATTACAAAACTTTCGTTCCTACGTCGCAGAGCTAAGGAAAGTGACTTGTCCATTCTAAGATCTTAGCGTTTCGAAGTCTAATGAATCGAAAAAACGTAAATTCCTGGAGGGGCGTCTATTTGTGTGTATGCATGTCTGTACTCTGATTTGTTAGAGAACGGCGAAATTTATTGAGCCCGATCTTTTTTATTTTACGTGATTTGTTGAGGAGAGGGAAAAACGGATCGGTTGGGGGGGGGGGGGTTTAACCCCCGTTAAACGTAGTTGTAGCGGAGCCGTTGCGATGAATACAGATGTACATACAATAGAAATACATATTAATATAGGAGCTCAGTGTGGTAAAACAACCTACCCTCACAAGGTTTGCCTCATTACGAGCAATTCGCAACGCCACTTGAGGTCTGTGTATGTGAAGAAAACTCCCTTGCACGGTGCTATTTACCTGAGCGTTATTGGCTACTGTTCATTTGTCTAGTTTGCGAGGTTATAAACTCGCTGTCAATCAAAGGAAGGTACTGGCCCAATCTCAGAAAGCTACGCTCCTGAAAATTACCAAAGCCTTCAAGGCAGCATTTATTGAAGCACTCAAAGTGAAAACTGCCCAGTTTTCATGCATGGCGGACAAGTGGAGAGTGGGAAGGGAGCTTTCCCACTCTGGGCTGAACTTTAAAAGGCCTCTTTACTGAACGAAAACTTTTCGTACTAGATGAATGGGCGTGGAATAAATGGCTAACAACATGGGAATACTCGTCCAAGGGACGTCACACGTACGAGCTTTTTCCCTGACATCTGTGAACGTCTTAGAAGAGGTGGGCTGAGCCTGACCACTGAACAAGGTAGTTTCTTGCGGGACATGGCAACTTTTATGAGCGGCTCCTCTTCTTCGCTCTCAATGATTATTCGTCCGGCTCATCATGCGTGCAAAAGATACAAGAAACCACCCGCTGCTTCACTGTAGTTCCTATAACAGTGAGCGACGGTTGTTTCAAGAGCAGCCAATACTTCTAGCGACTAAGCAAGCTTATAAATAAATGTGATAACACATGGACAACATTCGCTACCGGAAGACTGGCTAAACGACAACTTTGCGCAGCTCCACAGGCTTGGGTTCGGTGAATTGTGAGCGAGTGCCCAGGCTCTCCCATGCTAGCAACACCACAACCTCTATGACTTTCGACTGATATAATTTACTCGTGAGTGTTAAGGAACATTCGTTTCGTTAAAGAAACAGACCTGTGATATCAAGGCAGATCATGAGATATTATGTAGTAATTTGTACTAATGGGACGTCCGTGTGACGCGTGCATTATGTATCAATCTGTTTACTTACAACTCTTTCCTTCGAGTAAGCAGTTTTTGCACAGCTCCGACATATTTTCTGCTGGACAAAAGGGCGGATATTATAAAACCCGGTTATCGAAATCGTAAATCCGGGAGCCCTGTAAATCTAATCCCCTTCTCGAGGGGAAATTATCCAGGTGGATGGGAATAGCGGTTGACGCAAAGTAATGTAGCGAAGAAGCGAGTGAATAACGGGCCGGCAGTTGGGGGTGCAACACAATACACGACGCTCTCGTTCCCGCTGGCTCCTTCGTTTCGGCCCAAAAGCGAAACCACCGAACCACAAAAGGAGGCTTTGTGCAGACCAGAGACAAAAGGGCTTCCTTTTCTGCCCCCATACTTTCGTATCCCCATACCCCTTGCACCACCATACCTCTCCGACCCTTCACCCACCCTATCACAATACATTACGTGAATGAGATCCTTATTGATAAAAATCCAGGGCGGAGGGAAGTCGCTTCACGTCGCACCACGTCCGGCCTCTTAATTGATTTTCCGGAGAAAAGGGTCTGGAAAAATTTTGCGGGATAGAAGATATTTTTCTATAGAACTCGAGCTGCTGCGTGTTCTCCCCATTTGTTGGGCCCCACAACCAAATTATCGTTTCCGGTTCAAGTGACCGGAGCCACTCTGATCGGAGGGGTATTGTGGTAGAGGCATGAATGTAGGATATGGGATGAGGGGGATTGACGACCGTTTAAAGCTTTTGTCCCCCCCCCCCCCGGCAAGCGAAGACTGAGATGTGGTTGAGTGGACGAATGCTCACTTTCATCTGTCTTTCCTTGTTTCATTGCCAACCTACTCAGCTGCCTTCTCTACCTGTTGGCCTGTTATATTGAAATGTAATTGAAAAATGTAAATGCAGAAATGACGAACGTGAACTGTCAACAGCTGAAGATGCGGAAACGCGTTAACTGACACTGAGAGGGAGGTCCATTCTTGGTACGCAGATTTCACCCATAACAATTGTGTTACCTCTTTTAAAATGTATTGAACATTTTATTATAAATCGTTCATTTTATCAGAGTCCCATATAACTTTGCTACATCAAGTTTCGTCCTGAGGATAGACGATGTGGTTCGATTTTCGTTTTCTCACACAAGCTGCATTCTATCTGTATCACGTCAGGCTCTGACTTATATTATTTCGTCATAGTTGGTTTGGAAGTTCATGACTGGGCCGAAGACCCTGGCAAAGAAGAACACTTTAATGGCCCTAAAGGAATGCGAGGGAATGAGCAGGCCGACATACTCGCGGAAGACGGATCGCGGATGAACCTTTCATAGGGACCACCAAGAGCCATTTGTGCGCAATGACCAAGAGCAGGGTGTACCTGGCCAAAGGCCGTCTAGGTTATTTTTAGACTCTCCAGAGAGCCATGAAGAGTGGTACTAAGTGTAAAGAGAGAAAGTACATGGATGTATGGGGCGTGTTTACGGGACAACATCCACTAAGCTTCCATGTGACCATGATTGGTAAGTCAGGGGTACAGAGCGGCAGATTCGGTGATGAAAGGTTAGAGTCAGAGTAGCATGTACTGTGTACTCAGGCGCGCTTTTGGATGCGTGGGGTATCTTTGTTGCAGGCGGATGAGGTTTCAAGGATGGACCTCAAGGTTGTCTTGCGTTCCGTGCGAGAATGCAGACTAATACCAGCTTCATGGGACCAAGGGGTGAAACCGAGAGGGCTCGTGGCTGGCCGTGGACTACACACAATAGGCCCAATGGGGCCCGCAATGGGATTGTCGATACGATAAATGGCCATTGGCACAAGGGATCGATCTTTTAGATAATTATTAGGCATAATTGACATGTGACTCTTAGCGACGGTCATTTTTCGATAGCCCCTCGCTGGACAAGCCTCATAACACAAAGTTTCACGCATTCGATAAACCAAATCAAAGTTGGGGACGAAAGCAACTATCTAGTTTTTGGACAGAATAACAAGCCATTACTGACTGTGTATCGAAGTTATGCACTCTGCTCGATGGAGGCTATAAACCCCCTAACATCAAGTTGCAGGCGTTTTCAGGACGTGGGAAAGAGGAAAGAAGAACCTGGAGTTGTTTAGCACACTGCATCGTGTTGGCCCTCACGCCTCTCTGCAACGGCATTCTTGTCCTCTTCACCCTCACTCGAATGTTGCAGAGTACCGCCATTCCCATACATTCTCCTCCACTGCTGGGAGGTTTGGGAGATTCAGAAGCGGCCTTTCCTTCGTGCCTTCGTTCTTCATCCCTGCAAGATACTGGGCCTGGATCAAGAAGCGCCATCCTCTTCTGGCTGAGCATTGCCCCCGTTACTTGAGCAACGCACTTACAGTTATCAGAATTTATTATGGAGCGAACAATCGTCTACTACCATGGTTGTACTCATTATTAAGGACCTCATAAGGTGGTTTTTACATTTACTCTCAGCATGTCAGCTCTAAGCCCGTAAGCGGTAGGCAGGACTGCTGCAGTTGTAGAAACCGCAACACGGGAGGTCAAAGGCTTCGTTCAAATCATCGAAAGCCCTTTAGAGCTGTGATTAGTTTTCCCAAGTTTTGTAAATCGTCAATTGTTTGAATGCTCATAATAATTCTTTTTTTTAACTCTCGAAAAAGTATCGCTCAACCTCCAGCGTTTTTTACCCTTATTTTCCGACTGTATTTCAGCTGGCGAGCTATCGTGGAATTTACCCTTATCCTCCTCTTTGTTCTCATCTCCGACTTTCGGTCACTAAAAATATCAAAATGTGGACTGAATTGAAATACGCTTATAGAAAGAAATTCACTGCTTCGAGAATAAAACACATGCGTCGGAAGTGAACTGCTAAATTGGGATGCGGTGGAACCTCGAAACGTTAAATGTGCCCGAGATTTAGTGATAATCCTTTAAAGTGAGAACGGCGGTGGTCTTGAATAAGAAATGAGTGTCGAAGAGAGAAGAGTTTTTCATTCACTTTTTGTGAAGTTGGTAGAACATCAACATTCCACGTAAAAACTGGTACCGTTTAAGGTTTCTGAATATGACCTTTTTTTGGGGTGCATCAGTCAGCAAGGTACCCAGTGTTGGGCGCACGAAAGGGGAGCTTGAGGTGAAGTTTGAGAGAGGACTGTATTAACACTTCGTAAGACAGAATAGCAATATGAGTGTGCGTGAGTATTTTCGCGACAAAAGGGGGTCTCTGATTAGGTGAGCAAGTTGTAGAGGACGCGAGCAGAGCTGGAGAGCTCTGAGACGAGTGTGTTTTGGGATTGGGTCTGGGAAGATCTGTGAGTTGAAGAAGAGGTAAACCGAGTGGTAGAAATTGGATAATTTGGAAAGTTCAAACGGGAAAATCGCCAGTCTCTCAGAAGGGCCGTCAGTCACCTGAGGAATCCCGTACCATTCGATAGTTTTTTAATCTGGGTTCGAACTTTTTATTTGAAATCACATTTTGGAGGTCAAAGGCCCACCTAATTTGGCGTGTGCCAAACACAATCAATGCTGCTAAGTGCGTCTGCCCTCCCAACAACTATGCGATTACAGCTACAGTGAAACCGCAGGTGGTTTCTTGTTTCCTCTGTACTGGAGGTGCAAGACGTGCATGATGGAGAGTCTTTAATAGAAAAGAAGTGGAGCCATGCATTAAAGTCACCATGCCCTCTGAGGAACTGGCTCGTCCAGTAGTCTGAATCAACCCATTTTCTTCCAAGACGTTCATGGATGTTGGGGAAGACTCCTACGTGTCACGACCCTTTGTCGATAACTCCCATCTCGCTTGCGATTTCTCTAACGCCCATTTGCCGATGGTGGAAAGTTTCCGTTCTGTGATGAGATCTGCAAAGAGTTCAGCCCAAAGAGGGGGAGGCTCCCGTTTCACTCTCCACTTGTCAACCATGCACTCAACTCATATGCGCCCCCACCCCATCCTCATCACTCTCCGTCCGTGTCAGCTTCACGTCTTCACCATCAAAGCTCCTGCTCAACGTACACAGAAATCCTGCTCCAGCAGTCGGGACTGTGGAGCATAATGGCCACTCACGTGACTGGGAAAAGGATGATTCGCGATCCAAACATGATAAGGATGCAGATGACTTGAAGTGGACGGGATTATAACGTCGATGTCAATGATTTTGATCGATTTCAGCGAACAGCCGGGGTTATGACGGATCGATTTTTTTTGGTTCGGTGGGGGCAAAAATTTGAACTCAGTTGGTCTGCAAACGTAAGTATGGTTAGATCATTTTGAATATGAGCGAACTGGAGAGCGAAACGGTTATGATTGTTAATACAGAACTTGGAGCAGAAGGAACTCAGACGCTATGAATTTGAATCCCTACTTGTCCCCAATGATGACAAGGGGAGAATATCTGCCCAACTATGACTGGAACACCTGGCAATGACAGGAAATAACACGCCATTTGGGTGGCTTTACCTTGGACTCCGAGGAAGTGTGCATAAGTCAACAGTTGTAGAGAACGTGAGCTAATAGGAATGTGGACACCTGTTGTAGTTAGTGGGTGTGCGAACAGGTGTCTGTTGTGCGACCACCACCCAGCTGTTGATTGATTCGTACCTTTGCCGGTGGTCATACTCTCATGGAACGTTTTTTTATCTTTCTTTTTTACTATGCCGCAGCGTAGGCTAGTCATCTTCTCACTCGTCTACCTTCCGGCCAAGTTAACCCCAACTTGAGTGTATTCACTGTGTACAGTTATAGCAGGTTTCAATTCATGGTACAGGAGCTTGGAACCATTTTGTTTGATACATAATCAACAAATCGTCATCTGCCACCCCTGGATCAACCCCCTTCAATTCCCTAGATCCCGGCTAATGGTGACTCAGCCCACCAATCTCACCTTAGAAGTAGGAGAAGTCCTCAAGACGTCTCTCCGCCCAATATTTACAGCTATTGAGTGCCATTCTTTAGGTAGAAGAAGAAGATATCAGGGAGGCAGCTGCGGACCAAAGGACCTGCTGGGACCAATGGCATATCGCCGTGGCCACAAACAGGCGCATGTCCCAGCTCCTCTACGAGCCCATTGGGGGGCCCGCTTAGTGTCCTGGCCGCCGCTGGTACCCATTGCCTCACCCCCCTGGGTTTGGCGGAGGGAGGTGCCCGGACGGAGATCGAACCAGAGTCCGCTGGTTTTATCCCCGCCGGCTCGGAAAGCCTCACGCCCTAACGCGCTTGGCCACCATTACATATATTGTGTGCTGTTCAATATATTTTCTACTATATTCCGTTCAATTTTGATCCCATTGTAATACTCTCTTACGATGAAATGTGTGTATTGTACTCTGTTTCATTGATCTAAAAACTATTCTATTCTATTCCCTTTCCACACACGAAGCTGTGTGTTTATAGGAAAAAGACTGGTCGTGTGAATCTGAACACACTTTCTTTCCCAAAACTATCCACATCCTCAGTGTGAGTTTAGTCTGGAATAGTATTGTGAATCTCAGGATTTCCGCAAAACTTCATTTCTAACTACCATAATCGGAAGACCGCCGAGAGACCGATGTGACTGCACAGTTGGGCAGTGATGTGATGCTTTGCCGGGTCGTGGACACTCCAATTAAGAATGTGGGTCATTTCCACTGAATTTTCACTTCCCTTCGTCACCACTCTCGGGCTGCAGAAGGAGTCACAGCAACTTCGTCGACAAAGGCCTCTTCTACGCTCAACCAACAAGCAATTGAGACGACCTTCCGTGAGCGCGAGGACCTTCACACAAATAAGTAACTTCCTCCGACCTCAACTTCGCCATTGATCAACTTCGCAGTAAACCGCCCTACAGTCGATCAAATAATTAGGTGTCGTTGTGGTCGACTCGAATAAAAGTTTTGGAAACCTCTCGTACGTCTAAGTTCTGCTTTGTCCGCTCGCATGATCCTCGGAGTCAACTCGTCCGAGTAAGTTGAACAGGAGTCGCATAAAAATGTTGGAAACGAAAGTTTACTTCAAAGCTTGACGTGACGGTGTGGAAACGAGTTACTAAAACTGGTTCTCGAAGCCAGTTTTATTGCAATTACAGCTGAAACTGATTCCTCGACCAGAATAAAAGAATGTATGTTAAGTAATCTACTGCTGATCAAGCATCAGATGAAATGGTGGCCATTTTGACAGCTCATGTTATGCTGCTTTTATGTGCAAGTATTATCTAGATACCCATTATCCTCTCTCTCATCCCCACCCCTTCCACTACTCAGTTCAGGCATTGATTTGTTCAGTATACGATATTTCATGCTTTAAAGTAAAATAGATGAGAAAGAAATAAAGAGAAGAGAGGGTGAGGGGGGAGGAGAGGGAGAGAGAGAGAGAGTGAGAGAGAGAGAGAGTGAGAGAATTAGATACAGGCGAGTGAATTAGTTGTACATGAGACTAGCAACGAGAGGACTATCTCATTCTCCCCCATTCTTTTCTGACTAACAAGATCTGGACAACCTCCCCCCCCCCACCAAGTCAGAAGTCACTGTGCCACGTGGAGGCATGACGCTGGGGAATCCGTACGATCTGGGGAGAGATATTAATCTGGCTTCCCACCTGATCTAACCATTTAGTTGCGTGCCGAGTTTCAAAGGCAGAAATCTACTGTGACCAGGTTTTATTTTCATCACACAATAATATGTCGATCAATTCACCGAGGTTCCTCCCTGCAGCCTTGTTGTCGATCCTGGTTACTCCAACATCGACCCCCATCACGTTGGAGATCCTACGTACACATATCCGAAGTGTTTATTCTTCTTCATAATCATGCCAGTTGGCGTAGTTGATTCCTACTCTCTGCCCTTCTCGCTATAAGTCACATTACTTCATGAGTTGAACAAGGCGTATCAGTAATGACTGGTATTCTATTCTGCTCTTGAAAAAATTGAATCTTTGTTTTTCAGGTGTCCGATGTCGTGGTAGAGCCATATAACAACGTTTTAGGGATCAACCATCTGATTGAGCACGCGGACGAAGTATACTGTTTGGACAACGAAGCATTGTTCCATATAGCGTCGAAAACACTCGGCCTTGCATACCCGTCAATCGGTGATTTGAATCACATCGTGTCCTGCGTCATCGCTGGGGTCACTACATGCTTCAGGTAGAACATATCATTGAAGAACTCCAGCTTATCTAGCTTATGGTGTGAGGCACAGCTTGTTGCTTGCAGCCTGAATTACTTTCCGTAATGTATCACCTCTGAAACATTCCTGTTAGAATTATTTGCATCAGTTGCACCACCATTGTTCAGAAAGCCTCACAACTCATTCAATGTTGTTAAACTTTTATTGGGTCTGGAACTTCACGGTCGACTGGGAGTGACAATGAAGATGAGTGAAACCAGTAAGGACGGCCACTTTACGATTTAGCTCTCCTTTAAGAGAGGAATCGATGCATCTAGTACTGAGACTGAGCGTGAGCCTGTATTGATAAGAATCTGGCTACGAGCTTGCTGTTCCTAGCCCGCCGTGTCTGCCAAGAAAATGGCAGGGTGTTGAGACAAGGGAGAGAGAGAGCGAGAGAGAGAGAGAGAGAGAGAGAGAGAGAGAGAGAGAGAGAGAGAGAGAGAAAGCAAAGAAGACTGAAGAATTCTTGCTTAGAACTGGTGAAGTGGACTATGTTATAATCAGATCTGAGTTAGCAAAATACGAGTGTCGCACGACACACAGCACTGCTTTAAAAAAAAAGAAAATTAGAGAAAATTATGATCAAAGGCGTAAGAGTACAACGTTTAAACCACTTTCCTAATCTTAATAATATAACATGACAGTTCCTCAACTGGCGGCCCACAGTCTTAAACAAGCGTTTTGAATCCCCAATACTCCCCCACTAATCTCATAAGAAACGGAAGACAACGTTGAGGAAATCTATGACCTCAATCGGTCGCAGAAGCTCCCCAAGTATTCTGAGGAGCGCCACTGCCAGTCCCTCATAAGTACACAGTACGTGACTCCAACCCCGCCACAAGGAACCTGCCGCTTTGTGTACCTTTCACTTACCATTCTTGGCCAGGTGGTACCTTAGTGGGCACTGTTCTGTCAACAGGCCACATATACGTATACATTCTCTCCACAGATTGAGGACCTTATAATTTTATTGCCTTTGGTCAGTCCTCCCACTTGCTTATCTCCTACGGTAAGTGGCTCTTGATTATCTCTTCGAACTGGATTATCGCCCCACTGGATCTGTGTACATCCGTCTTTCGATAACAGTTGTCGGCCTCCTCAATACCTGGCACGCAACAACAATGTTAAAGTGTCCTCCTTTGCCAGGGCCTTCAGCCCAGCCAGGAATTCCCAAACCAATACTGACGAAAAGCCAGGGCCTTAAGTGGAGCCTGACTGTGGCATAACACAGAGCTTTCTCCGTTTCAGCTCTCCTTGTTGGAGGTGCTACCTTGCGCTTCACCTTTTTTCAAATTGTTGTTTTCTAACTTTGGAGTAACGTGATAGAACTCCACATTTCACGTATAAAGTGACGATAGTTAACGTTCCGAATGTGTGAGGAAACCCTAGCTAGCGTCACAACCGTTATTATTGATAACCAAATGAAAAGTCGTAATCTTCCGGTATTTTTGAACTCCTTAAATGAACCTCGAAATGATCTTTAGAGTGCCATAAATCAGTAGTATCTCTGGACCAAACTATCTGTGTTGACACGGTTAAGTCGACGTGTTAACGTTGCATTCTTTTTTAAATCAAAGTTTTATGATGAGATTTTAATCGTCGATTACGTAGGTGAAACCTATGAAATCGAAGTTTTAAAACTGTGATTAGATAAAGTTGGCTCTGATAGGTGAAACCGGACCTCGGAGCCGTCGACGTTTGAAGTGAAAACGGGCTGGTTGGGATATTGAGAGCGGAATCAACTGGCGGAATAGCTGATCGAACAGAACCGTCTAGTTTGAGCGGGTCTTCCATTTACATCCGTCTATTTGCCGCTGCGGTAATCAAACGGCTCCCCGACGTGACAGGTCGAACCAGAAGGGGTCAACTTGTCAGCGTCCAATGCCTGGAAATGAGGGGAACTGGAGCTCGAAGGAGGAATAATTTCTTAGGCGGCGACGAGGCTGAGAAAATATTCAACGCCGAAGAGTATGATTACTTGTTGATTTCATCCTCCAGATCTACGGTCCTCCGTTCAGCTATACATTCAAATATGTCCTTGTTTTCACAAAGCCTGGATGTGTCAGACCACACTCGGTCACTTTGGTCCCTCCAGCCTACAGTTTGCATGCATTATCCGGAGACAAACCCTCGAACTCCCAATATGTCTCGTCTCCTTTACATTTCTTGTAAATACCTTTGTACCTCTTCTAACATACAGCTAAGGTGCTCCTCCTAAGATATTTGGAAAAGTTGGAGACTTCGTAAAAACTATAAAATAAGAAATTTTTTTTTTAATCATTGAATTCTATCACAGGTTTCCCGGGCAACTGAACGCAGACCTAAGGAAACTTCTGACGAACATGGTTCCTTTCCCTCGACTACACTTTTTCGTCCCTGGATTTGTCCCGTTAACAGCTCGTGGATCACAACCGTATCGCAATTTGACAGTTCCGTCACTAGTCCAGCAAATGTTCGACGCCAATACACTAATGTGTGCTTGTGATCCTCGTAAAGGGAAATTCCTCACAGCCGCTGCCATATTCAGGTGATTATAGAAGTATTTTAGTGGTTACGTTGGAATAGCTGAAGGTGCAAAGTAGATATTTCATACTAACGAGTTATTCGCATTTAAAACCACGTCGTTTCTTGACACTGAACAGTTTCACACTGCAGATAGTTGATGTGGCGTTCTTATTGCTGTAAACGTGACTGTGTTTAAGCGTGACAGAGAACGCAGTTGGCTAGCTCACGACATACACTCTCGTTCTGAAAAGCGAGCGCGGATCTATCCGTCTAATTTCATCAAAAGAAGTAGTTACAGAAAGTAAGCTAGGAGTGTGACATCGGCCCCTCTAACCCAGGTCCTAACCGACTTCGAATCTATGAACAACATCTGGTACGGCACACCACACAGGTCTGTGTCCTTATCAAAATCACTGTTACTTAACACTCATCAGAGAATTATCTGAGTCGAAAGTTATGGAGGTTGCGGTTTCGCTCGGGTACTCGTTCAACATCCATTGAACCCAGACCTGAGGATGTACGGCAGGGTTTTATTTAGCCAGTCTTCCGGTGGAAAGCTGCCGCCCATGATATTTTGAAGTGGCCATGTCATTCGTCTATTAGCTCATTTTATCATTTTATACGATGCATGTTTCAGAGGAAGGATGTCTACGAGACAAGTAGACGAACAGATGGTAAACGTACGCACGAAAAATTCATCATACTTCGTCGAATGGATTCCTAACAACATCAAATCCGCTATTTGCGACATCCCTCCGAGAGGCCTCAAGATGTCTGCTACGTTCGTGGGTCAGTAGTCAGTCTATACAAACACATAACGCAAAAAACAATCAGACTAATGTCGTCGCAATCATCGCGAAAATTACGCAATGACGGTGGGGTGTGGATGAGCCCTAATTGTGGATAGTATTCCAAAATAAATGGGGAAGAATTAACGCAGTGAAAGACTTCAACACATGCCATGATGGCTGATTACATAACATATATTTTTCTCTGTACTGTTAAAGAAAGTAAAAAGTGTGATGAGTATTGCTAACATCATGATGAACGTCTGAACGGCCTAGAAATTCGGTAATTATATTTTCCCCTGGTGCGACGCTTCTCGGGGGGCATGGTTGTATTAACGTAGAAAGATGAGTTTCCAACCATATTTATTGGCTCCTTCTTTCGGACACTACGGCTCAGTCATCCATACGGTCGTTCTGTCATGCATACGTGCATACACGTACGCAGTTACAATGAGGAGGCATTATAATGCTTGTGTTTGTCCACGATGATGGAAGATATTGTGGCTCTTGACCTGTCAAAACGAATATAATCAGTTGTAATTCGTTGTGCAGGGAACACGTCAGCGCTGAACGAAGTGCTCAGCCGGATTCAAAAGCAATACACCGCGATGGTGAAAAAGAAAGCGTTCCTCCATTGGTACACTGGCGAAGGGATGGAAATTCTAGAGTTTGAGGATTGCGACAACAATCTGCGGGACTTGGAAAAAGAATACGACCGCTACGCGAGGGAAATGGGGGCTATGGATGAACAAGGAGACAACCAGAACGACGACGGGAGTGCCAGCGTCGGAAGCACCGACCCTGGCAATTAGCAACTTGTCAACCCTTTAATTGCCGTTGATCCAAGCAGATCTCATAATACGTCACATTTTCCAGTCTGCCGTCGTTCCGCCGACTGTCTCGCACGTCCAATAAGTACTGAACACGAATAAATACGCTCTCGTTTCGGAGTTTGTCACAGAAGAAGGTTACGTCACATTTTACTGACCCCCTCAACGTCAGTGAGAAGTTTCATATGTCTCCGTAGCATGTCAAATACAGGGTGACCTTTCCATCGGTTATAATACCCTCGGAAATTCACTTGCACTCATGTGGAGTGTCAGGTTTGATGAAAATGTTCACTCCTTCAAAATTTTCCCGTGATGTCCTGTAGGTTGACGCAGGCTTGCAGTAGTCGTGGTCCGTACAGAATTACTTCCACAGCGCAGTTTACAACGTAACCCCCCTCCTCTGTCTCAAACCACCACGAACCACGCATTTAAACCCCCCATCCTAAGTGTGTGTAAAGGTTTGATGTACCAGGCGAATTGTGCTAAAGGTGACCTGCTATCTCCCCAGGACTTGAAACAATGCGAACGTTCTCCCACATTTAATAATTATTTAATCATTCCCAATAGAGCGGAAACTGAGTGAGAACTTAAAACCGTTCATAACATAGTTAGGAACACCCCCAAAAATTATTGAATTCTGACCACCACCGCATCATTCACGTGCATTTCTCAGTATGTTAACCCGATAATTTCAAAACAGTTGACATAAACCTTTTCAAATAATTGTGTTAACAATATCTCAAACCTCCTGTAAACTGATCAGTCAATACACGTCTTATGATGAGTGGTGGCAGCTCAATAAATTCTGGAACGTTAAAGGCTATAAATTCCTGCGTAGAATGTTGGGCTCCGTTCTACCATGTTCATATAAACTGAACAAAAACAGATTTGATCAGTTGCTAAAGGGATACGAACAGCTGTGAAAGTTGTGTGTTGCACACACCAGATATTTTCGAAGGAGTACTTTTAAGATTTTTGAATGCGTAAATCCAAATCTGAAGTCCGAATACAAATAAAAACAGTTAACTATATTTATTTCAGTGCAAAGTAGTCTCTTAGCGCATTTTTGCTTAGCACGTAATTTATTGTATTTAAAAAAATGGTTTAAACTCCATTCATTCGCTGGGTTTCTGGGCAAACGGTCAAACTTTCGATACGATGAGAGAATAGGCCCATTACGAATTCGCAGAAGACTTCCAAACCAAGCTCTCATACTTTTAATCTGCAATTAAACGTTTAAGATAAGTACGAGCCAGGAAAAATAATAGGAAGGGGTGACCTTTCAAAAGTCACAAAATGAGAGGGGAGCCGGGGGTCCGTAACCTTAAGGAAACCTCCGATTACTACCTTACGTGCTACAATTTCTAATTCGTATGTTTCATACCGATTTTCTTCATGTAAAAGAGGTCTCTTGTGGCCGATTGAATTTTTCGAACGAGCCTCTCCTCACTGTCCTTCTGTTTTTTTTTCTGTGGTTTCTCCGTGAGAAAGTGTGTATGTTCTCTAGCAAAGCCTTTTATATCGATCTCTTATACTTTCCGTGCTCTATTCCTATCTTTCATTCACGTAGGTTCTACAGAAATTCGTGGGAGCGAAGCATAAGACTACTGGCTCAGAGTAGATATGTAATGTGTAGGAACTCGTTCTCCCCGACTTCAGAAACATCGTTCCCCCGAATGCAACTTCACACGCCTAGGGAGCAAAACATCTTCGAGTGTTCGACGACCACAAAGACGGGGATCTGGAGAGTTCTGCAGCGGATATTAATTCGGAATAATTGGGAATTTCGAACTACGTTTGAGTTTCGGTTCCTTAAAAAGCTGTTCAGGGTCTGTTTTTGAAAGCGGCCCGATTTAATTGAGTGCGAAAGGGTTTAAGAGAAGGAAATGCTGGTTAGCGGGGGGAAGAGGTGGTTTAGGTTTAATCGTAAATTTTAATGGGCTCCGCCCAACGGTCGGTCTCTAACGACGTCCCTCCTTTAAAATCGACCCTCGATGAATTCTGATCTCCTGAACCGCAGAGGCGAAACTTCCTTATCAATTTTAACGAGACTCAACCCGAGCGTCCAACAGGAGCGAGAAACCTGGCACCTGTTTGAAGGCTGTTTTAGCATATTCATCTTCCTAATCCAACTCTTCGATTTTGCCATCAACGCAGCGGAGGGAGACGCCGCTCGTTTCCTGCCCTTCAGCCCTTACCCTTTCAGCCATCCAGTTCCAGCCGCAACTTATCCTTATTAGGTTAATGAAGGCGAAGTCGGAGGAGCAGTGGCCGCTTATTTTCGAGGCAAGGCTGAAGGGGAAAAGCTCTTAAGTTGTGCTTTTTAATTAAGTCGGGCGAATAAACGGGTCGGAGTTGAGTCCGCTCTGGAAGTTTTCATCCGCAGCTCATCTGAATCCTCTGGCCAGTTGCCGTTGCTCAGCACACGCCCCGTTGACTAGGAGATCCCCAGTTGAGATATTAACTGAGCAACACGTCTGGCGCTCCCATGGAGAATGCCAGATGACACGCTCACCTGACGCATTTCCTTGAGATTTATTCTGCCCCACACGTGGATTGGCTCAACTTGAAGTTCACCTGTCCCCAAACATCAACGAATAATCTCTTCAACCCTTCATCCCTGTTATTTTAAAGGTTTTCTGGAGTCGAAACACAAGGTGAATGGTGCAAGTGAGTGATTGAGAGAGAGAGAGAGAGGGAGAGAGAGAGAGAGAGAGAGAGAGCGAGAGAGAGAGAGAGAGGAATATTGACTTGAATCGATACTAAATGAGACAGATGGGATTGAGGATCGTTTTCACTGGGTGTGAGCACGCAAGACAGTAAATCTCTAGATGGTAACACTGATGTAGGCCATACGAGCAGTGATAGTGTGCAACTGATGAAGGAGAATATAAACCCACGTTAAAATACTCTAATTTGAGCGCAAATTAAATTGTGAAAAACCATTAGCCGAAGGGAGTAAAGTACTCGAAGGGAAAACGGTTATTGGGTTCTCAATCGGTCACAATTCGGGGGCTGTAAGGGGCTTACTAGATGAGGGAACAAAGGCTATCACGTAAACAATCAAGTAACCTCACTTTTAGTTTTTTATTCTGACCAATTCGAGCAGTCAACACGGATTCACTCCGGAGATGGAAGAAAGAGAAATGGACGACGGGTAAAGAAATTAGTTATGACCATTGGCATTCGTTAGACGAGAGAAAAGTAGACAGTCAATCTCCCTTGGGGGATGTCGTTCAACCTGACTCATATAGTGAAGTGAGACTGCATTTTTCAACACCTCAAGGTTTGTAAGATATTATTCACGGACTGTGTATCACTCGCAGAATCTCAGGTAACTGGGTAGTAAAGTCAGAGGGTCCTTCTATCCGGACGAAGAAGGATTTGCCCTGTACACTAGGGCTTTGCAGGGTGTTGTGGTTACTCCCTATTGTCCATGACAAAGATCTAGAGCTCTGACTGAGAAATCCGAAGACCACCGGAAGCAACATCAGTATTCCATCGGCTGTTGGACTCCCCCGTGATTCCCCAAAACGGAGAAGAATTTGTGGTTTACAGATTTCCCGTAGCCTTTAGGCCAGCGAGTTATTTTCTCTTTCCTTCAACGCGGTGTATGGGGTCTAGAGCTCACTGAATGGTAGGCAATCAAATTCCCTAATGACTGAGAAATAGGATAAAAAGTCGACAACACATGTTTCTACAACTTATTTTATTATGTTCTTCGCTAAAGCTAAAGCCAAATTGAACATTTTTCCATTTAACGAGTGCGGAATATTTCACGGTTATTGTTTTCTTCTTGTTAAACTCTAATTTAAAAAGCTAAATTGTTTCATAGATTAATAACCCCTGCCGTGAGGTGACCAGACAACTGTCTTCTCAAATGATCTCTTTTTGACCAACAGTCTGAGTCCCTCTTAGATTTATTGTAAATTATGCCAGGCAGCAGTCTCCCGTTTCTCCGAACAATCGTTAACAATTAATTTTAACTATTAATGCGTTAGTTTAAGGGACAAATATATAAACGGCACATTGGCGAAACGAAAAGGGCAAAAGCTTTCAACAATATGCGTCTACATGTTGCGCGTGAAGCCTCCTCTGCGCACGATCCAACGGCAACTTTGAGTTAACTATTAGTTGGTTGACACTACGTTTGGTTCAAGTACAGAGGAAGAGGTGTGTTGTGTGCACACTTTCATGCACGTTGACTTTCACTTGTAGACAATATTGTCTGGAAATGACAGTATTCTGTTAACGTTGCTTTCCGTAAGTTGGTCCAAAGGTATTTCGCCATCTTCTTGTGGGAAGTAAGAGTCAAGCAGGTCGCTTCGTATATTTCTGGTTGTGGGAACAACACGACCAAATACAACCCTTATGGGTCTGTTGCGTTACATGAGTCGCCTTACCCTCTACCACCGGACAATGGCGTTTGACGCAGAGTCATGTAACAGACAGTCTCGTCCCAAAGGACATTTACGCACTTTTGTCAGTGTGGTCGGCGAGGCAGTCCAATCTGCGTTGGCCGTTCCAACGCTACGGTGCCCTTGTTTTTGTAACGGTAATCGAGAAACCCCACACTCCAGCCTCAAATGGGCCAGTTGTTTGGGTGTCAATGAGGAACCTTCTGTCCTCTTGGCTGAATTGTCAGGTCCTGTCGCGCACAAAAAGCAGTATATCTAGGAGATCTGTGCCCGCAACCTCCTCTGGCTGCAGGAGAGGCCTTCCAGGCGTGCCTCACCCAGCTGGCTCCCCCAAATTCATGGTACATGCTCCGCCAACTCCATCTCCGCCTCTCAGATCTGCAATTCTGTACCACCGGCTTGCCCCTCTGGGCCGGCTGATACATTAGTGGCACCAAGCGAAACGTTGACTACCACTTCTCTGAGACGAGTGGCTCCTCACGGTAACACCACAGTACGTAACATTTTCTACCACCTTTTTCGTAGACATCTTCTCGTGAACCACAAAACGACGTAAGGTTCACGTGAACGGTTGGATAGTGTGCAGGGGTGGCTTACGGGTGGGGAAATGGGGGCGGTGACAACCAAACCGCGTTGGTTCGCAACAACTCAAATCACAAATGGCACAGCGAAGGCATCTAGCGCGTTTACATCTAATTGTCGAAAAATATCTACGTATTGTCATTATGCTTTGAAATGTCTTCTTGCTGTTTGTTGGAATCGCATAAAGTTCTATAAATCGTATTCAAGTATAAACGGTGTTGTATTGCGTTATAAAAAGATTGGAACGGCTTTGTCGACGGTGGAAGGCTCAGGGCGTGGATGACGGCTCATTTGTCAGTGAATGTGAAATCCAGCACATGTTCAAGTTGGGCGGATGAAGGGGTGGATGAATGGGTGGGGGTGTTATAGGAACAAAAGCAGCTTTTGAGGGTTTTGGTGCGGCTGATTGCACTGCAGCATTGACGCGCGTTCGGATCTCCCATTTTCGTCGAAGCTTAATGTCGGGAGGCAGCTGTTGCTTCTGATCCAGTGGTAGTTCAATCTCTCAATACACACAAAATTTAATGAGAATCCGTGGGCTGGCCTAAGATTTAAGGTGAACTGAAATGGAGGGTTTAATCGGGAAGACGATCCGTGGGTTGCTGCAATGCTCGATGGTTTCTTCCTCTAGTGGAACACCTCGTCCACTACAATACATCGTACAGTTCAAATGGACACATCCATCGACCTTATGGCTGCAGAACGCTTTGAGCTTCGCCTGAAAAGGACACAGGGGTTGACCCCCGGTACACGAGATGGGAAAGAAGCAAGACCCATTCCAGGTACAAGCACAATTCCAAACTGCAGCAGAAATCGATCACCAAGTGGACTGAGTTGGGGAGAAACTGAGAGACGTGCGAATTACACGTTATTCCTGAGCGGCTTCCCTCGAGGTCAGCACAATTCATCCCAGAACCGTTATTCAGGCTGATATCTCCAAAAGGAAAAGAAAGAAAAGCCACGCTGCAGCCATTTGAAAAAACGTTTCTTTTTTTTCAATGATCAAAAGCCAACTGGGAGGCCCTTGCTCGCACCATAGTGCGCCCATCCTAACCTCTCTAACCTGAAGTCATTAATTACTGGTGTTATCATCTATCTAAATGTGAAGTTCTAGCTCGATGTCTGTTTATCACTGGATTGGGGTCCACCTTCCTTGGTTGGTCGCTAATGCTTATTTATTGGCAGCGCGCCGCCCGTTGGGTTTCCACACCACCAATCACGAGGTTAGTCTTCATTCCGGTTTGGCTATTTGGTTCGCCTCAACGAACGCTGAAACCTTGCCCAGCTGTGTGGGTTACAGATTTTCCGAACGCTACCAGCTCTCTACTCTTCCAATAAGAACGTAGCTCCGCATTATAATTTTTGGAACCAAGGTACTTGCACGTTTCCCCCATCCCTCTCCCCACCACTGAAAGAATCAGTGCATCATCTATGGTCCTTGGTTAGGGCTAGCCTTATATATCTCAAGATCGAAGGATGTAATGTAATTAGGAGGATGCGGGTTAGAGTGCAATGTATAGCACGGTGTACTCCTATCCACAAAAGTGCTGAGGCCTCTCAACTTACTGATCGCTATCCCTTCATTTCCAACTGCAAATTACGTGGGACATGTGAAACCAGGTGGAAGTAAGTGGGGTAATGAGAAGGGGCATGGAATGGACACCTGCGGCCTCCATGATTCATATGGGATAAGGTTGTCTCATGAAATTCCTCCATTGTTTTCCCGTGGCATTACAAATGCCGCTCTATCAACAACCTTCGCATTGAATGGGGCACTAGACCTTTAAGGAAAGGGAGTGGGGAATCTCTTGATAAACTTAGTTTTCCTTTACTGTATCACTGCCAGTATACTCGTTATCTTCCTCCTTTCACTAGATGCCTACCATTCTCATCCTATTAAATCCAAAACCTCCCACCGCCAACAAAACCTTCGTTTTGTGATGTACCATTATTACTATAATTATTACTATTATTATTTTGTTATCGTTAATATTTCATTATAATCCAATTACAAAAGCTGAATGTTCATATTTACACTGCATCTCTGTTAATTACACAAATATGAAGCTTAGTGCGCAAACATCTTAAGTGAACCTATTCGGAAAACTGTGATATTTATCTTATTCCTAGACAAAAGTTACAATATACACATTTTTGTTGTTCTGTTGAATTGTGGAAATCTCTCTAAAAGCTATAAACTGTGGTGACTTTCCCTTCATTTTCGTACAAAGCTAATTCCTTAATTTTATTTCAATATGAAATACGAAACGTGTTAACCAATTAATTGTAACCGCTACACCACTAACAGCAGATTTACAAACTAAACTTCCGTTTATGGAATCTCAAAGAGAAAAATAAATTTCATTTCTTACGTCCTTTTTTTGTGTTCACGTCAAACAATTGTTTTCTAAAAATGAAACGAAAAAAGCTTTTTTTTTAATTCGAAATTTACCTACCTGAATGGCCGTCCAGTAAAAATGCACCGTTCCGACGATTAGGGCTCATGTAATCGTGGAACGGTAGCAAGATTTCGGTGACCGAGCGATCGCAGACGCACGCGTTACAGTTACAAAAGTTACGTAATTTAGGCTATTTACAAATTGACAACCGTCGTATCTAATTTTCACTCTGGATTGTACGCGTTCTGGATATTTTAAATCCTCTTAATAAATTACCATTTGTAAATTTCATTTTCGTTAACGGCAACTTATTCGTACGATTCAAAAATGTATTGTCACAGTGTAATTTATAAAATATTCAAATCAATTTCTATCAGCTAAAAATATTTTTTTGAGTGCTTTAAAATGTTTTTTGTGTGTATTAGTACCCTGTTCATGAAAGGAAGCAATTGATATGGAGGGGAGAGTAAGAGTAAGTCCACTACATGGGGAGGAGAGGTGTAGGCCTCGTTTAGTTCATGTGGAAGTCCCCTTTAAGGAGACGGGTAAAGGTCTTTTTGAACTGGTGGTTGGCCAAAGCGTAGCAAAAGGGGTTCATGGGAGAATTGGCGTAGCACAGGAAGTAGGAGAACATGAAAAGGTGTTCGTTGGTGCAGGGGGGGCTGGAGCAAAACCCTTCGACTAGTGCCAGAACGTGATACGGCGTCCAGCAGGCGACGAAGGCTCCCAAAATGAAAGAAATCGTACGGAAGGCTTTTCTAGCTCGGTTTTCTGATTTGGACTTACGAGATCCACTCCGCCCTTTGCCTTTGAGACGTTGTCCGATATTTTTGACGAAGTCGCCGCGTCGAGAGCCTCCTTCCGTTCTGGTGGACCCCATGCAGCTGATGGTGCTGCGGCAGGAGCGGCTGCTTCTGTTGCTTCGGGTGCTTCTCATCGACTCGTTCCGAGGGTCTAGATGTTGGCTGGGGGCTGGAAGCACGTTTTGAACGGTGGCCACTGAATTTGAAGCTGTGGAGTACAGAGTAGCTGGAGTCCCAACAACTTTTTCTGGTTCGGGGCAAACTGGCTCAGGATCAACAACACTAGTCACAGCTTTGTCTTCATTCAAAGACACTTCAGTCTGAACTTTTGCCACCTTTTCAGCAGCAGCTCTCATAATCGCTGCCTGAAGGAGTGAGGTGTTGGCATGAACAGGAGAGGGAGGTGCTGTGGATGAAGTGTTTGGGAAACTCATCGTTGATGGCGGGCTCTCAAAATTTGGAGAAGGAACTATCACTGAGCTCTCGTCCATGAAACGAAGGTCTGAATTATCCATACCAATAAGAATATCGTAAGTGTTCCTGGATACTATGAGGCTCCTTGGGCGTCCAGAGCTTGTCGTGCTCAGTGGAGAACATTGAGACGCTGGTGTGCTGCACTGGAACATAGTTGGTGGGGGGATAATGGAAGGTGGACTTTGGACGCTGCTCGCAGGAGGTGACGATAGTTCCGACAGCGACTTGTCGCTTTTAGTCAATTCGCTTTTCCCTAAAATTGGCGTAACCTCATGATAGGAATATGTTGGAGTAGTGGACATTGGAGCGCTTTCCAATATTTGTGGCAGGTTATCTCCAGTAGGCGTGGCTATCCTGGGAGGAGATACAATAGGAAGGACACCATTCAGTTTTGGCGGAGCGAAGACATTCAACGCTCCGGCTTGTGCGACCATTCCTGCCAGTGACTGCGGTTTTTTCTTTTGCGACTTCGGCTTTTCTGGAGCTACACCTGTTGTGCTGTCTTCGTCAGAATCGAATGCGGGGCTTGACGATCTTTCGGATTTGTCTCCTCCCGCAACTTCCCCAGTCCCTCCACCACCACTGCTTTCAGGCTGTTTCTTCTTTTCAGAAGACGAAGCTCCGTCGGACGTAGTTTTGGATGAGTTCCTTTGGCTGGACGTTGAGTCGCCTCCACTATATGTTGGCGCTGCCACAGTCAAGCTGGCTCCAGTTGTTGGTGGTTTATCTTGGCTCAACAGCGTGCTTTGAGTCTTGGACAGCCCGATCCCAGCAGCCCGACCTGCCATTCCAGACATCGCTCCTGCACTCAACGCAACCATACTTTGCATTTTCCTCTGCTTTGCCTCACTCTTCTTCTGCATGTCGTACGCTACTTTATAAATTCCACCGTATAAAACGAACAACACCACTAACGTAGTCCAATAATAACCGATTATCAACGCTGTGTTGAACACCGGATCCTTCAAAAACTGCACCGCGCACTGTCCCGGCAATAAGTCCCTGTAACCAATAAAATGTTCCCAACCGAATATACTTATGAAAAATAATAACGCTGGAATGATCCACGTGATGGTGACCATCCAAATCACTCTGTTTTTCGTTCTCCATCCTCTATACTTTGTGGCGATTTTCACTGAACAGAACCGATCGATAGTGATGAGTAGAACGGTGTACTGGGACACGAGGCAAACCGTGTGGTCGACAGACAACCAAAGGTCGCAAAGTATGGGACCCAGGTCCCAGTACCCCATCAGCACGTACACTGTGTAAAATGGCATCGACACTGTCCCTGAAACAATAAAGACCAATGGTTACATCGCAATGTCTCAACAAAACGTGCAAGTTGTTATTTGAATGAATGAATGAGTATATAAACATCGATGAGGACCATTCTCAAGAGGGACGAGTTTTATATAGAACTTCAAGTTCAGACGAACTCGTTCTTCGCAAGTACCTTGATAAAAATGCGGCGAGCAAAGCCCTAAATGGGGTTTCCAACTTTTAGGGAAAAGGTCTTCAAAAATTCACATCAAACTCACTGGAAATATATAGATATAGTGAATATCTATATATTGTTCTCCAAAAAATGTTTCTTTGTGCCAAAAATCGTTTTGTATTTTAAGTTTTTGAATTGTCGACAATGCGTGTCGTACGAATTTGGTAGACCTGACGTATTTTCTTCCAGCAATATATACTCACATTTTGTTTACCACTGTAACCATCCTTGAACGGAGATGTACGAATATGGGCAAAATGCCACTGGCCGTTTTTTCAATTCCCTAAAAAAAGTTGCCGTGAAAATTTATTGAATTTAGAGGGATGGCGGAAAGTGTGTGACGCTAGTACCTGAATAATAACTGACTATAAATACTGAATATAACCGGTAACTGAATATTTTGTTCTTATCAAACCAACGACTATATTTCATCTTGTAAAGCGTCCGGACTATTGAGTTTTAATGGTTCCCTTCGTGCAACACCCGCGGAGCCGTTAAAATCTGATATTTCCATTTCGACGCAAACATTTTCACTGAACAACATTAAGCGATGGTACCGCCAGTACATCATTGAATTTATGTGTGGGCGTAAAATGTGCCGAACCTGGCGTATGCGGCAATAAGCCCCTCACCCTCAGATTAACCTCTTCCTTCCCAACACTCCGTAATATTTGTTCTGTTCCACCACCAATATTATCGTATATCCTACTTTTGTTTAACAAGATTCTATTTCGTTTTCTCTCTCATTTCATTTCTCTTTATGTCACAAGATAGTTCTCTATCCTTATAATAAATAAACGTGGAAAGAGGCAACTGAAGGATCACTCCAGCTTCCGGTCACCCCATTTAATTGAGAACTGTACTTATTTGACTTTCGTCTACTGCTGCATTGCCGTTATTTCAGCTCCGTCATGCAGAGCTTGTGTGTGTGCAAGCTCGTCGAATTAACTGGGATTGAAGAAAGTTGTGTGATGCTAACTACCTATTTTCGCTAACTATTTTCGGTAGTATCAAAAATAAGGTTACGAGCAGTTTCAGTTTCTGGCTGCAGTACTGGAAGTGGGGAGGTTATGAGGAACCAACACCTACTACTAATGAGGGCTTTTCGTATTTTCTATCGAAAGCAACTGTAACTGCCTTGATTACAGCTTATCAATGCTTAACTTTTATTCCGTGTGAACATCAGACTAACTAGAGAGTAAGTCCAAAAATCAAACAGAATGGGTTTTACTTATTTAACAGCCTCAACGACTTGCATCGAAACTCAATCCAATCTCCAAAAACCTTCAACCTTTATTTCTTCTTAAATACCCCTTTACAGCCCGGAAAAATGAGGAAAAAAATAAGTTTCGAATGTTTTCAGACACACGTTACATGCAGAAATGATTTTTTTTTAATTTTCTGATTGTCTCGTAGAAACTTAAACTCATTCTGTAGCTCTATCATAGCTGTTGTGGCTACTTGAAAATTTTCGGTTGAGAGAATCATGATACGAGACTTGGGAAAAGAGCAACCTTCTCCACTGCACTGTTCGGCCATGCCTTTCATTCCGCTTTTCGTTTTTTTGTCTTTTATTAACGTACAGTAAAACAATTTTTATAGCTCCCCGACTCGACGTCGTCTGACTATCCCCACTTCACTAGTCAACTAAGCGCTCATTTATTTTCATTTATTCCTGGGTCATCAGCAACCCGCCTGACGTTGTACAGGTCTGTTTCCTTATCAATATGACTGATCCTGAGCCCTCGGAGAGATCAGTCGACTGCCACGGAGGTTGCGGTTTCAGTATTATGCAAGAGACCGACCACTCACTCAGCAACAGCTAAACCGAGACCTGTGGCAGGTTTGGTCATTTTGCTAGTCTTCCGGAGGAGAGCTGTTGCCCGTGTGTTTATCGCGCAGAGGCATGATCCTTGGGGAATCCGGTACCATCTGGGAGGAGTTCTTCATCCGGGTTTCCACGTGATACATATTTACAAGTGCCAAAGAGACAGATCAACTGTGACCACGTTTCTCTGCCATGACCTTCTTCGCAAACTGGTTGAAACGGCTATGGGCTTGCTTAGTAGCAGCCAGTGCTGATAGGTTTGCCTGCTCGTCCAACAACCGTCGCTCACTATTGTAGGAGGCGCAAGACCTGCAGGATGGAGAGTCTTTGAGAGAAACGACGTGAAGCCACGCATTGAAGTCGCCATGTCCCTTAAGGAACTGGCTCCACCGATGGTCTGGCACAACCTATTTTCTCCCAAGAAGTTCACGGATATTGGTGGAAACCCCGCTTGCCACTTATCTAATGCGAACTCATCTAGTGGCCACTGACTGTTTCTGCCTCGTCGAACTGTTTCGACTAAACAGTGCCGGATCGAGTGGTTGAAAAGATAGAAGGTGAAAGTTGAACTGAACTGAAATGTAAACTATAAGGTATAAAAACGAAAGAAACGAAAGAAAACTGATAATAAAACTGCTGAACGGCCACTTAAACTTATTGATGAGCTGGGAAATTAAAAGTCTCTTGATTGAAGAGGTAGTACTCGCGTCGCGGAAGGTCGCACGGCAGGGGGGTGGCTAATTAGTCGGGGAAATTAGTCCAACCGCACTAAGACGAGTAAAATCGTCGCGCGTTTTTTGGTTATTCGACACAGATCACACTCGGAGAGATCGGGGAAACGGACTGACGATAGCACTGGTGGACGAGAGAGATCAAGGAGAAGACGAGAGGGGGAAAAAAAGATCTGCCGGTGAGTAGGTCGGAGCTGCGGCTTATCTTCGCCTAATCTTATGGTCGGCGGAATCGCATGACCCTTGACGCAAAGTTAGAGAGTGGATTTTAAACACTGACCAGGGATAACTTGGAGGGCTGCAGCGGATATTGTCTTATTGACCTTGGTTATCCACAGGAGTGCAGCTCTGAGATTGCGCCTGTATTATCTTCTTATTGACTGTGAGTTTGCTACCCAGACAACGGAGCAGTAGCGAATCACGCCTAGGTAGGTGATGATCGTGTCACGGTCTCCCTAAGTGGCCTTACTAATTGTTCGTAGTTAGGTGAACCTTGCGATTAACCGGTTTTTTTCCTCTGCCTCCTGCACCTTGACGCGTTCGCAACATTGAGTAACGGGCAATGGCACATGATGTCTTCTGAAAAGACTTCGAAGAAGGCGTTCCAAAGTGTTTGTACGAGGATCTGACATTTTCACCTCATGACACGAGCACGGTATCAACCACCGACATCCTGACCTTTCGCTACACAGGGAAACGGTCCGATCCTGTTTTACTGTTTTCACATTATCTTTCAAGTTCACATTATCATTTGTTGTCGATTCTCTTTACTTAATACGAGCTCCCAATTTCCCCGTTTTATAAATTTTGTACAAATTGTTGTTGTTATTTGTGTACTTAGCTTTCATTAATGAAAACCCCGCTTCTGTGTAAACAGCCATTTGTTTATGTCTTCGATTTTCTCCATTTCCCACGGATGGGCACTGATTCTTTCGTGCGATTGCTAACGCCTCCTGGGTCCCTGCATCGCAGCGCACTATTTGCAGACATCATTCTGCACGACAATCACGATCAGAGAATGGAATTCGTTCTTTTACAATTTCTCTTTAGAACAATATCCTTTTCTCTTTATGTGAAGCGTTAATTTGTAAAATGCGTTATTTTATTGTTACCCTCTTTCTTCTTTTTGCAATGATTTCACTTGTTGAACTGAAAAGGGGCAGTGCTCTCTATTTCGCCTATTTGCTGCACCAACATACCAAATAAACATGCGTCGAACGGAAGTGGAAAACAAAAAGTATACGAGAAAACGATATTCTGCGAAGTTCGTTTGTGAAATTTTCCATGAAACGGTTGTTTGCTCAAACTTTCAGCTGTATTTACAGCTAACCAGCATCTACGTTGCGGTGTTTGTGTCCAAAATCGTTTTCGTGAACTAGTAGTTAACGAAGATACAGCGGCTGTATATGAAGCGCATCAACGAATTTACCGCTCTCGCTTTTTTTGAACGACGCGTTTGTTTAGCAAAGCCCTCGGAAAAATGAAAGCTCGTTGTTGAATCCGCTCATTTGCGCCGTTCCGTTCGAAAAACGAGTTTTTTTCTTTCACGAAACCCGTTGAGGTTTTGCAGGTTTGAGCCCAAAGCCGCGAGTTTTATTTAACCGATAAAAATGCGGAGTTGTAAAGCTTCGTGTGACGTGTGGCATGGCCGCCGTCGGACCACACGTCGTTGTCCTCTTTGTTTTTTGTTTCCTGCTCTCTCTCCCGTCAGACAGCGATCTTTCTAACAAACGGTAAAAAGGGTGTAAAAAATCTGGGTGACGAATGGGTTTCGTTACGCTAAGTTGGGCCGCGTTAAGTACATTTTACGGAATTTATCGACCACAAAAGCCCACTAAGATGAAGTTGAGGCTCTAGAGTGAGCTGAGCTGAACGCTAAAACGTGTTATTTACGGGAAGTGTGAAAGAATTAAAATTTCGTAATTTCAACCGCTCATTGAAGGCCCTTTCTTCTTCTTCTTTTTCTTGGTTGTTTTCATACTAACTCGCCAGTCTGGTAGTGGTTCAGACATCTCAATCAAGGACAGTTGGTTCTATTTTATCTTACAGAATAACAAAGCGATTGGTTAATTTTAGTTGGTTGAATTCATTAGAATCTTTTGCAATGCCCGAAACCTATTGGGACTTCACTATTTGAAGCTCATATTTTATGGTTTGGTGCAGTCTATGCTGCTGTTACGAAGGGGGTTTGGAGACGTTTGGGGATCCGCTGACTCAGGCAAAAATTACGGCAATCGAGCTGGAGCTCCCATCCACAATCCTCGCCTTTACGTCGAGAAATATGACCAATTGTCTTAACAACTGGACCACGATCGCCCGGTGCCTTTAAAGGGAGTCAGGCGGTATGCCCCCCCCCCACCATCACGTTAGCCGCTGCTCCTGGAGCGGACGACTTTAATGAACGGATTTTTTAGAGTTAAGCGAATCCCCGGAAAATCCAATCAAAGATTCGGGGAACGAGAGGGCGACAAAGGAAAGGGCGCTTACTTTTCATTCACATTGTAAAAGGCGCGTCACCATTTTTCCTCCGCTGGAACTTTTACATCGTCAGCGAATCTCGGACCCGAGAACTCGTTTCATTATTTTCTCTCTTAATTTTTTTAATTTTTTCTCTCAGGCCCTCCTCTTCTTTTTCTTGAAATGAAGGAGCGTGGACAGGTTCGTATATCGCCAAACAAGGACCGGATTACCTATGGCTAAGGTTAAAGTTCGTTCGCCGGGTGCTCACCCGCCATAAAACTTTCGTTTGCCTTTTTCGCAAAACGGTTATTGAATGTTGATGGTGCGAAGTATTCGCCCCAGTCACCTTTTCCTACATGAACTTCCCTTATTAACCGTAAACTCCCATAAAACGAAGAAAAAGTTTACAAAACCATAAAAAATCCGCATTATGAGCCACGAAACCACACACTTTTCACAACCCCTTCCAGGAAAAAGAGATAAAATGTTGGGTCCTTCGCATTTGCTAGCCCCTCCCCCTCTTCGCGCACACTTTCTCTCTACGGCACGACCTCCGAGAAGAGCATACAACGCGCGGGGCCAATACAATCGGGCCTCGTCACATTAAACGTTCAAAACGGCGGTTGTTCAATTAACTTATGCAAAGTTCGAATGTGCCAGCCGCTGTAATGATCAGCGGAAATCCGCACAGTGCAGCGCTTGAGGGACTCAGAGAGAATTAACCGGTGGACCTCAGGGAATATTCATTGAACTATTAAACTTTTTTCGTAGATAGACCCACTCTCCTCCCGCCGCGATTTCGTTGATGTTATGCGCTGGATAAACAAGGCTATTAAAATGGAGCCGAATTCAGGTGTGTTGGGAGCTGATTAGGGCGCTCTTGTTATTCCTTGTCCAAGTTTACCGCTGAAGAAAAAGCTTCCCGTTCGATGGAAAAACTCAATCTTCTCTTTTCATCAAATATTCACTTTTCCAAGCTCCTTCCACTGTAAAACACGGCTCAAGACCGATTTTCTTGAGTCACGATATCACGAGTTATGCATTCAATTCAATTGAGCCGATTAATACCTAAACAGTTATTGTTGCTGCGAATTTCGGAATCAAAAATGCATTTCCCAGCCAATGCCATTAAGTAAAGTAATTCCAGTTCAATATTAATATCTAATAAATGCTCTTTAATGCGTGAGGATATCAAAATTAATAGTAGAAGTCGTGATGATAAAATTATAGTTTTTCAGTCATTGCTCATCTTTCATCTCTCTTCTACAGTCACTTCATCTTTACTTAATGGATAAGTGTTTTATTTGAGGAAAAAAGAAGAAGAATAAGAGGGAGGAAGGAGTCTCTTTTTATTGTTGCTGCTTCGCCACACCACAAAGAATATCCTCGTTTTCCCCTTCGCACCATAGCAGTTCTGAAACCCCACTCTTGTTTCCCTACCCTTCCGCCAAAAACATTCCTTCCTCACAATAAACTAATGACAATACGTGATTGTCACCTACCTCCTGTTGATCTGCCAATCGGATGCTTTTGGCCAATTTCCTAGCCGACTTTCCCACAACTCGAAAAACAGGTGGGAACTGGCAAATTGAGTACCACCGATTTCAAGCTGATAAGTACTGTAACGTTGTAAATATCCTAAATATACGGATCTGTGCCCGTCAATTTGTGTCGTCCAGGTTCAGTTATCGTTGTCACGCACGCATGTCGCTGAAATAAAAAATAAAATAAGAAACACTCAATTTCGTTTACCTATAAGCACATCAGTGGCTGCCAGCGAAGCGATGAAGTAATTGCTCGGTTGGCGGATGGTTCTGTCGACTATGAACGCGAGCAAAACGAGAATGTTCCCTCCGACGGTGAGGATGATGCAGAGGCCAAGGCATATCGCTATTATTATGCTCTGCCAGAGCTCGAAGGGAGGAAGCACAGGTGCTATCGAGTCGACATCCTCGAGGCTGCCGTTTGTCCAGGACGTCGCGTTGGACAGAAGGGGGAAACTGAAATTGTCTGCTCCGTTTGGAACGTCCACATCGTATTCCAAACCTGCCTCATCACTCGCGCCGCTTTCACCTCCGCCGACCCACGTGTATCTGGAAAATCAAGAGATTTTGGTTCGTCATCTTTGAGAAGAAAAACGAACGTGGTGACAGCATGAAATATATCGTGATTTATTCATTTACGTTTGTGTAATTTGAGTATTTATTATATAGTAACATTAAGAGCAAACGACGTGGTTAGAAAGATGCATGCATGCGGATGTAAATGGGTGTGAGGTCTGCAGAACAGCGGTATGCTAACTCAAGTCATCATCAGTTCCATTGGATTTTCGTCTCCTCTCGCATTAGTCAGAAGATAACTTCTACACACACAAGAGAGCCTCAAAACGAACCGCGAATTATTAACATCTATTTCCGAAATGGTCAGTGGCCTGATCGATCAGTGTTGCGCAAAAACTGGACTGACCATTTTCATTCCAAAGTCTACGGTTGGTAGTTTTTTCACACAAACGCAGACTCCCCATTACGCCACATATACAATTAAGTAATCTGTTCTGTAAAGTTGAGAAAATGGTAACATTTCTGGGAACGAAATTGACAAAACACTGTCGTGTTAACCGCATACTACATATGTTGCGCAGAATGCAGAATGATATGTATCTTAGTCGTCTACTCTAGGGAGCAGATCCAAGTATTGCACTTCGCTTTTGTAGAGCGACTGTGCGCGTAATTTTCGGTTAGAGCTGTTCGTTCTACGTACAAGCTTCAACAGCTTAGATAGCTTCCAAGCTAGCTTGCGCTTGTGTATAAGGTACTTGAAGTCAACGCCAAAAGTAATTATACTGCAAGAGTGCAACGAACCCCCATTTGCATGTGCGTCGACGACTGCTGCGAGATGGATTCTTTCTACGCTTTCCCAAGAAAACTACCAAAATCGATTCACAGATTTAGTATGGACGTCCTGGCAAAAGCAAAGGTCTCCGCCACCCGCCTCCCTAATAATCATAAACCAGCTCAATTCAGATGTAGCTTGAGAGCAGCGTCATTCATTGAACGAATCCACTTCATGTACTCTGGACGATTGATAATGTATATTGATAGATCAAAAACCGGTAACATAAATTTTCACATGCGAGTCAATAGCAATCATCGCTACGCTCTAACTGGGCTACTTGATTGCAGTAGTAAGTGGTAGTCGCAGTATCTTAATGAATGTCGAATTAAGTATTCACCCCCAACTTCATTCGTATTTTCATGGGCCTAATAAACATAGTCCACCTCATATCCTCAACTGGCCGATGCATTGAATTCTTACGGACCCTTGCAGGAAGAAGAGGCAAAGTAATTGTGATTACATGGCTATTCTCGGGAGGATTCAAGGCGATGTGTCCGTTCCGTACACCGACCTCAATGCACAGGCTCACAGAAAATCGAAGCATAATTGGCAATTACTTTTCAACGCTACACAGGTTGGTATTCGGTGCCGCAAGGAAAATCTTCACCTCCCCATCAGAATCCTTATGTCTCCATCCTCAAGTCACCATCTGGAAGACTTTGATAGAGTCAATCCTTGTGGTCCTCTTCAGTTCAAATCATGTGTCACGAAGAGCTTGAACCACATATTTATGATCTGCGCTGATCATTCAGCAATGAAAGCGAGTGTGATTGATGTTGCAAGCAGACACCTCGTTAATCGCTTGAATTTCCTGAAAATGGTTCCAAGATCAAACCCGGTGTACTTAGCGTCGTGTGTGCGTCCGTAAACACAGCTAACCTAAGAAATTTGAATCAATATGTGATTTTTTGAATGTACAGATATAAATTCTAAAATGCGATACATTTACGTCATAGCAGTGGGTATTGGCCAATGTCAAGGGAAGACAAAAAGACAGAAAAAGAAACCACCTGATTACCTTCTAGGGAGTAGAGGGTATTCAAGTGGTTCCTTGTGTGGAGTGAGAAGAGATGCAAATCCAATGGAACTGATGATAGCGTTACCAGGCCACTGCCCTCAAGACCTCATACCAATTCCCTCGTAAAATATGATGAACTGCAATCCTGTAAAGTTCTTCGACTCCGGCAAAACATGTGTTTCACACCCCGCGGTTTCTGTCTCAAACTCAAACACCAACTTACCGGCTGACAGATTCCCATATCTTTCGATGACTGGATGAAGTGATGTTGTAAGCGTATTGACATTCTTCCGTGAAAAGCCTCTCAAAGACGTAGCGGCACAACCGGTCCTTCGACTTCGGCAGCGCTCTGAAAAACGACAAATCACTTCAACTCGTGCAAAATAAATTGGGAAAAGCGGAAAAGTTCAACTCGGTCGATTCACTGCAGCGAAGAAACCGACTGACGAGCAGTAAACAGACTTTTTCTCGAGTTATGCACAGGAAATGAATATGAACTTTGAAAAAAGAACGAAGGTATTTGAAATGTAAATGAAGGAAACGAGGTTCGCGATCGTCAGGAAAAAGAGGGAAATTGATATTCTGCTGAGCGCCTGTTGCCGAGTTGAGTTGAATGTTTTGAAAAGGGGAAAAGTCAATTAGAGGAGCTCTCATTATCGTTGGAAGGGCAATAGCGAGTTTTAATTTTCACTGCGATGGCTGTGCAACGGGAATCAGAGCATCTGCAACTCACGAGCTCAACTGAACAATTGAAAATGTGCTATCACTTCGTAGCTTCTCAAACAAAGATATTAAACTTGTTGAAATCATTTCGTACCGAATATTTTGCAAAATTAACCCAACACGCTGATTCCTTTCCCTCTCTCCAGCAAACGAAATCAAACTTCGAGTAAGGCGAAACTCAACTTACCTTGAACCCACCGCAACCCAGAGGAATTAATTGTGATCTGGCAAAAAAGCCGAATTTTCGTGAGATCAGACGTTTTGCGGCCTCCTGAAACGGCAGAATCTACTTTTGGTGCTCGTCCTAAGTAGCCGACCGTCAGTACGTTTTGGCAGCCGCAGGCTGCTTCTCGAGAAGCATGTCATGTACTCAGAAGTCAATTTAGGTGAGAGTTGGCGTTTCAGCCAACAATTCCAGTCCCACCATTGCAAAGTTTGCTTCATTACTAGCTACAAGACTCTTAGGATGTTTGTTACTTTGATTCTTACTGTATACTTACTAAGTACTGGCCCAATCCCAGCGAGCGGTTGAGCCATACCATTGGGCTTGCCAGTTCCTTACGGAACATGGCGTCTTCAATACT
Source organism: Pachypeltis micranthus (assembly GCA_020466155.1). Taxonomy (NCBI): domain Eukaryota; kingdom Metazoa; phylum Arthropoda; class Insecta; order Hemiptera; family Miridae; genus Pachypeltis; species Pachypeltis micranthus. Next base: position 52,993,999 of record CM035769.1, read on the forward strand.
CCAAGGTTCGTGACCACAGTTCATCTCTCCCCCTGAGAAACGAGATCAATAACTCCTCCTCAGATCGCATGGATTCCCCAGGGTCATAACTCTACGTGGTGACACATCAACCACAGATCTCCATCGGGAGACTGGCCTGATGACAACCTGCCTTGCCTCCGCTGGCCTGGGTTCAGTGAACGCTGAGCGAAGGCCCAGGGTCTTGCATGATATTGAAACTGAAATTTCAATGACCTCGAGGGGCATTTTTCATCTTTATCATTTTGATAAGGAAAACGACCTGATTAGATTGATGGGATCCGATTGAGATTATTTTTTTCTCGCTTTGTTCTTTATTTTTTCAAGGCGCAAAAACGAGGCTATGAACAATTTAGCAATGAGGGATAAAACTGTAACAACAAAAGAGTTCACTGCATGATTTTAATGAATTTCCAACTCAATTTTCATCTCCTACAAAACGGAGAACCTGAGCCTTTGAAAAAATCGATGTTTTCCTTCTCGGACAGAACCAAACGTGATTTTCATCAATCCCGTAGGTGAGGTGTTCTCAACTAGCCAATACGAACAAATTTCCCTCCATAATAGCGTTCCTCTGACATTCAACTGAATGAAGATAACAGCCAAAATGTAGGAAAAACGTGTTTTTATACCAGGTACCTCCGAAGATGGGGTTTTACGAACAATGAATGGTCGCCTCTCCAATTTTTCGAAAAACTGCTACAACGATATTGATCACAGGCACGAGGAGTTGTGATCCGTACCTCCAGTTTGGTTCCATGAAAAGTGTGACGGTAATTCGTTGTATCTAACGCTTGATGACTGTTTCATGCATAACTTCTGTACCTTCGAATGGTATAATATATACATATTTACTGTCAAAACGCATGTTTTCGATGCGGCGGAAAGTACCGGAAGTAGGGAGGTGTTCCCACCAAGCTCCGGCTGACATGAAGAAGGGGAGCTGTCAAGTCAACCAGTCACGTCACTACGTCCGGAGGAGTCATAGTCACCATTTTTTCGTCGTTGGATTATCAAGATACTGCTGCGTTTTGGTTTTCCGTTTAAGGATTGGAGGATATAATGAAGAAAAATTTTAAAAAAACACTGCTCGTACTATTTCCATCTCGTTCAAACCAAGTGTTTGGCTAAGCTCTGGACGAATTGATTTGTTGCCTTAAGTCATAACTGGAAAGCTCCTGAGGCAGGATGGGAGTTCAATTAGCCTGTTCTGATAACAAAACGCTTTAAGGATTATTCCTGAAGTTGCCAACAGCTATATCCTCTGAAATGTTCAGTCCCTTACCACATCTCCTTGGGCTGGGCATTCCTACTCACAGCCCCCCCCCCCACCACATATATGCGAGAGCAAAGTAGCTACCGTTTCCACGTATTTTTCAAACAGTTTTCGTTAATTTTTTATTTTTAATCATGATTTCGTGCGAAGTTTCATTATCTATTTATTTTTTAATATGAAAATATGCCTTTGCTAAATAGAATATTAACTTAAATTTGTTTTGTTGATGAATGTTCTAAACCGTCAGCTGCCGCTCCACTCTGTACCATTATTAAGCTATTTAGCCCCCGCCTGAGAGATTTTAATTTATTTAATTACATAATTTATTCCTGTTTAGAACGGGAAATGGAGCAAGAATATCAGAAGAAACTGTACATTTTGTTCAGTCCCTATCTCTACATAATATATGTATATATATTTCGGGAGTGGGAGGAAGGGTCTGCTCCTAGTGGCCCCATGAATTTACATCTACGTGTTGAGAACCCACTCGTAACTGTTCGGCAGGTCTATTTCCTTATTTGATGACTGTACCTAAACCCTCGACGAGGGTTATATCTGTCATAGAAGTTGCGGTTTCGCTAATATGCAAGAGGCCGGCCCCTGCAGCATCCACCGAACTCAGACCTGTGGAGGTACGGCAGGTATTTGGTCGTTAATCAGTCTCCCGGTAGAGAGCTGTTGCCCGTGTGTGACCGCGCGGAGGTGACCACCTGAGGAATCCCGTACCATCTGGGAGGAGTTCTTAATCTGGTTTCCTACCTGATCTAACTATTTACTTGGGTGGCAAGTTTCAAAAAGACAGATCAACTATGACCACGTTTCTTAGCCATCACCTTCTTCGCGAACTTTGCGAAATGGTTGTAGGCTTGCTTTGTAGCAGTCAATGCTACTAAGTTCGTTTGCCCTCCCAATAACCGTCGCTCACTGTTGTAGAAACTACAGTGGAGCAGCACATGGTTTCTTGTTTCCTCCGCACTGGAGGCACAAGACGTGCATAATGGAGAGTCTTTCAGAGAAAAGAAGTGGAGCCGCGCATTGAAGTCACCATGTCCCGTGAGGAACTGGCTCGTCCAGTGGTCTGGCTCAACCCATTTTCTTGAAAGACGTTCACGGATGTTGGGAAAGAACTCATACGTATCACGTCCCTTTGACGAGGATTCCCATCTCGCTTGCCATTTCTCTAGAGCCCATTCATCGATGGTGGCAAGTTTCTGTTCTGTGGTGAGATCCGCACGGAGTTCAGCCCAAAGCGGGGGAAGCTCTCGTTTCACTCTCCACTTGTCAACCATGCACTCAACAGCCAAATCAACTGGTAACTGACCAGTGATCACCTGGAGTGCTTCTGTTGATACAGTCTTGTAGGCCTTGGTGATCCACAGGAGCGCAGCTCTCTGGGATTGGGCCAATACTCTCTTTTGATTGACTGTTAGTTTGCTACCCCAGACAAGGGGGCAGTAGCCAATCACACCTAAATAGATGACCTTATACATGAGGAAAGTGTCGTGATAACACACACCCCAAGTGGCCTTAGTAATGGCACGCAGTGAGGCAAACCTTGCAATGGTAGTTCCTTTAAGGGACTGGAGGTGTTGGTTGAAACCCCACCTCTCACCTATATTCACTCCTAAATACTTGACGTGCTTTTCAAGAAGGAGCCTGTGGCCGCCAAAGCGTATTGTGGGTAGGTTATTCACTTTCCCCTTCAAGAGGATTAGCTGGGTTTTTTCCTCAGCCACCTGCATCTTGACATGCTCGCACCATTGGGTGATGGTACGGAGCACGTGGTGGGTTTTTTCTTCAATTTGGCGGACCGACTCTGCAAAGATCAGCACAGTCAAGTCATCCATATAGGCGTACGGCTCGCAGTCAGTCTCCATGAGTTTCCTGAGAAGACCTTCGAAGAAGGCATTCCAGAGTGCTGGTCCAAGGACCGAGCCCTGTGGGCACCCCTTCTCAATCTTTCTCCGGACGGAGACATGCCTGCTTTCGATCGTAGCAGTTCTGTCTGTCAGGTAACTTCTGACGAGCGAGTACAGGTTGTGGGGGATTCCCCTACCTTTGAGCTCATTAAGGAGCGCTGGCCACCAAAGGTTGTCAAACGCTCCTCTGATGTCAATCAGAACTGCCACGACGTACTTAGCCGGTGCCAGCAGGGAAACACACCGAATCTCGACAATGACCTTCCTTTGGTACACCCGTATTGCCTGCCTGTGAGGTTGCAGCCAAAGACTCCTTCGAGGGACTGCAACATCAAGATTTCTAGTGTTTTGCCTAATATGGGAAGAAGGCTGAGTGGTCTCCATGATCGCGGGTCTGACTGATTGCGGTCGCCTCCCTTTTGAAGAGTGACAACGCACGCAGACTTCCACTGAGTGGGGAACTGTTCGACCTGCAGACAGTCATTAAATAAATTGAGGAGGCCACTGGAAATTGTCCGCTCAGCCCTCCTTAGCATATTGCTTTCTATTTAATCTGGCCCAGGAGATTTGTTGGGCTTTAAGGCCGCAAGGGCCCTACCGAGGTCGCCTGTTGTCCACAATGGGATGTCGGGCTCGTTCGGAGGGTTCATGATCAGCTCCCTTGCTGCCCTCTGGGCTTCCGTGTCTTGGGCTACTTGGTCATCTGGGAACGCCTTCTCAAGGAGGGTTTCCAGTGAACTTTCGATGCTGCAGGCCCAGCCTGACTCATTTTGCATCGCAGCTAAGACCTGCTCTACGTTTGCTTTTCCTATGGAGGACTTGTAATGTCTGCCCCAGGGGTTCTCAGAGCTCTCCGCTTCCACAAAATTTCGCCAGGATTGCCGTTTGTCTCGTTTGATGGCGCGGTGGAAGGCCTTCTTTTCTTGGATGAAAGCAGTTCGGAGTGTTGCTCTAGCATCAGGGTCACGAGTGTTTTGGTACATTGTTTCTGGCTCTATTTACACTATGCTTGAGGGGATTAAGTTCCTCAGTCCACCATGGGACTTTGATCGCTCTGTGCTTCTGTTGCCCAAGTACAAAGAGCCCAGCAGAGTGCAGTGCTGTGGTAAATATGTCCACTTTGCTGTCCACCTCTTCAGGTATGGATGCTTGGACTATTAGGTCGGTGTCTGCGGCACGCAGTTCACCTTCCAGTACCCTACAGAATTGTGGCCAGTCAGCATTTTTTGTGCGGAATCGCTTTTCACGCGTGTCTTTGCAGAGGATGTTGTCATCCGTGATGGCAAAGTAAATAACCATGAGATCGCTCTGCGTTGCACCTGGTACGACTCGCCAACCCTGCAATTTGAGTAGCAGGGTGTGAGACACGGCTGTGACGTCTATACACGACCTTCCTCCCGGACCATCATAGGTCGCCTCAGTCATGGGGTCGTTGGCAACAACCAAGTTGTACCTGGTGAGCAGCTCTATATACGCCTCGCCCGCCCCATCCAGGGTTGGGGATCCCCACAATGGTGATCTGGTGTTTGCATCAGCACAGACTATGCAGGGTCGTCCTGATAGGCCTCCTACAGCCCGGTCGAGTGGTTGAAGGCTGTAGGCAACTGGTGCGCCAAATTGCCGGTAAAATGATATTACAACCAGCTCAAAGCCACTGGCTCGGATGAGCACAGCGGCCAAGTGCTGGCTGTTCAGGTGGGTGAGTGCGAGCATGTCAATGGACAGGTCAATGCAGGCCACTGCTGCCTTGGCTCCCGTTCTTGCTCCAGCCACCACTCGTGCCTGCGATCCCAGACCAAGAGTTTTGGATCCTATGTATGGTTCCTGTATGGGGAGAACACTGCCGCGTTTCTTGAGTGCATTTTGCAGCAACTCAGCCATAACTGGGGAACTCATATTTGTGTTGTGCTGAAGGATTCGGACTGTTTTCAACCTACTCATAGTCCACTCGTGACTCCTGGAGGGCAATCGCTCGCTGATGAATGGTACAGTGTGCGTCTCGTATAGAGTGTGCGACCTGTTGGCATATGCATTCAACGCAATTGGCACACTTGAGGGGAGCCTCACGCTTGCATTCCTTGCTCAGATGTGGCAAGGCGCACACAGCAGGTCTTGTACAGGCCACTACCAGGTGGCCATAGCGCTGGCATTTGTAGCACTGAGTGGGGGCATGGTACTTTCCTCTTTTTGGAGGTCCTCTTTTTGTAGGTCGGTCCGCACGTCCCACAGCAGCAGGCGTGGGAAGCGACCCAGGGGGGCTGTTCGACGCAAGCGCCGAATCCCTCCAGGCTTTTGACCTCGGAATTTCCGATCCTTGCCTAACGGGCTCCTGTGGCGAGGTCATTGTTCCTCTAAAGGTCTTTGCGCCCATGGAAATCCCAAATCGGCGGATATTTCCAACGGTGGTTTCCCCACCCTTCCCCTCTCCGCCCTTCTCAGATCCTTCTCCACAACAGATACCTTCTACCAAATATTCATTCTGCTATTCAAGTGTCGCCGAAGTGAGTTGTCCCCAGCTCTCCCAACACTTGTTTCCTAACACCCTTCGCGATACGGCCGTCTCCAATTCTCCCAACGGATGCCTCTTTCACCTCTCATCGACTTCTAGTTCGGCTTTCTCCCTCCTTCCGAGTACAACCAGTTTTCACGTCTTCAGAGCCCTATTTGTTCGCGATTCCATACTCAACTCATCTCCCGTGTAAGTCACCTCTTCTTTGTACAATCCAAGTCTTCAAACCTTGTGATATTCCAGCTCACCAATTACAAGTTTGTGCTCAGTAAATATCCGTCTCCGAGTTGCATTCACGTCTATCCTGGTCCAAACAGGGGCTGATGCTTGTAGCTTCAACTCCTTTTTCGTGGAGATATGGCTCTTAAGCGCCTTGGCCATTTCTGGCGTTTCCGTCACAATGACGGCGCTACCTCCCACTGCGGTTCGGATGTCAAGCACTCGGACGCTTAATGCTTGGAGGTCCGTAGCAGGGACACCCCGCATCAGCGCTTCCATTGCATCAAGGGTGGAGGGACCAGCCTCTCCTTCCTCACATGTACGCCTAACCACTACCACGTTTTGTTGTGGGTTTTTAGGGGGGAGTTTGGTAGGTGGTGGAGGCTTTTTCTTTTGGTTATTTTTATTTTTGCCTTTGTTTTTGGGCGGAGGCGTAGGCAGGGCACTGCCCTCGGCCTGCACGTCCCGCTTAGTTGGGGCCTTTTTCTTCTTCCCCCTGCGCTTCCTGGCCCTGGCAGACTGCCATTCAGCCTCAGCTCCATGAGGGAGGGAGGAGGGTGCAGTAGCGGCTACTGCCGCATATGAGGGGCCTGGGGTACTACCCTGGCTCGTTGAAGCTCCTTGAGTTTGGGGGGCTGGTGGCACTGGCTGCTGGGCAATTGCCCTACGCAGCTCTTCCCTCACGACAGCCGCCACAGTTTCCCGTAGGGGGGGGGGGAGTGGCAGGGGCGATGTCGTTGGGGGGGCATTAGCTTTGATAGCCAGCTTTGATATTTCGAAGAGGCAGCTCGTGACGAGGTCCCGCATAGTTCCTGTCGCGTTGACCCTCATCCGTGCCAGTTGGCCGTGGATAATTTGGACATACGCACAAATCTGCTTCATGTCCGACAGGTTAGGGTCCACGGGGTGTCTAACACTTGTAGTAGTCAGGTTGCCCAGACTACTAGGGGGAGAAGGGGGAGATGAACGCGGTTTGCCTGGTTCTTTCCGCCCTTGTTTGTTTGGACGACGAGTAGGTTGCTCATCGTCCGAAGAGGGAGGGGTCGAGCTTGGCGAGCCTGAAGAAGAGGCGCAGGTGGCGTTTTTATTACCTGCTATTGTTTCATTTGACTTTGTCATGTTATTTTTACTAATGGGGGGGGGGGGAGATTAAAGAAGCAGACTGATGTAGCGTATTCTTGTGAGTTCATTTGTTGTGTGTGTTAGTGGTATGAGCGAGAGGTGCTCGAGCCAGTGTCCTGGAAGCTCCCCCTCAGGCATATTGATTCTAGCCCCTTTCGCTGGTCCATTGAGGGTCAAAGGGAGGCCCCCACATGTGCCGCAGCTGCCAGTCCGGCCACCCACCGGGACTAAGACGCATGAGGAATTTTTCAGCTGCTGCTCAGAGTCAGCCCTCGGCCACTGGTGATGTGGTGAGCGGAACACACGCTATCAGCCGCCCCAGGAACGCTCAAACCTGGTTTCTCCCTCTCCTCATTCCGAAGGCCGCATCTATATAGGGGATCGCTCATAGGTGTTAGTGAGCTACTTCCAGGACTGTCTTTCGCTCATTATGAGTGTTTTAAGTCAATGTGTTCTACCACGCAAGCCGTTGCAGTGTATTTTGTATCTGGAATATGTTGTGTATGTCAGTGTTGTGAACTTTAAGCCACAAGTCACCTCTTCTTTGTACAATCCAAGTCTTCAAACCTTGTGATATTCCAGCTCACCAATTACAAGTTTGTGCTCAGTAAATATCCTTCTCCGAGTTTCATTCACGTCTATCCTGGTCCAAACATTTGGTCCTCCGGGCCGGATAGACAAATAACATTTTCGCGGCTGTAGCATTCCGGGTCCAGCGCGAAAAGTGTGTATTCCCCTGTTCGAAACTGTATTGAGATGGTCCTCTCACCTACATGGGGTAACAACTTCCATCTCCCCTCAGACCGTATCATCAATGACGTAACGCCATTCTCTTACTACAAAAAACTGGTTAATCTACAACTCTCTGTAGCTAGTCTGGATACATCTGCAGCTTCTGCTTCAATTGACGCCCTCAATCTGTGGTTCTCCTTCATCAGAGCATTCGATCAATTCCCTGAGGTTGAGAATTACCTATCAGGAATCAAAGATAAAGTAGTCAGCACCAAATGGCACAACACAATCCGCTCCCTATTAGACGATACAGAGGCCATAATTGATTTTCATCTGCTTCGACTGATGAGTTCGCCTCCATCGGCAGTCTTCACACCCACTCCTTCTTCTACTTCTTCCTCGCCGCCAACCTTCCAAAAGACTATCGACTCCGTGACGATTTCATCGTTACCATCCGTTAAAGAAGACGCCGAAACGTCACCTCATCACCCCTTCACCTACGCCAAACGCTCCAACCTGAAGACATCTCGGCTTCCACCAGCCATTGGGACACCCGCTCACTCTTCGCCGCCATTCAAGAACCCGCAACCAACGCCGTCGCTCTCCGCTTCCGGTACAATGTCTTCACCTTCACCGGATAAGAAAGCCTCCGAGTCTCTCGTCACAGCACCGTATTGCCTCTCGTCTCCGTCACCAATTCGCTGTTCACAACGACCTAATCCATGCGAACTCCCAACAACCCACATCGAAACGAAGCCTCACGTCACTCAACATGCACACTGCGCCCGTCAACCGCTTTCTTCCACTCCTGGCATCTTCAAATCGCTGCCGACGAACGTTACTCAAGGTAAGGCTCTGAAGCGTGTGAACTGGTTCCCCAACGTAGAATATAGGAAGGAGCCTTCAGCTCTTCCTGTTCAGAGGCAGCCCTCAGCGCCTCGTGCCTATATACCAAATTTCAAGTGTTGTCACCAAGCCCAACGTTCTGCAATCAAACAGTTTGCCTCCACCCTCCTTTGTCTCTTCCACCTACCTATTTCTCTGCTCCTACAACTCCACGCAGACCTCATAATTAGCACAGTATTCCCCAACGCCCTTTATATCTGTCACGCCTCAGCTCCTCTCATATCCTCATCCGAATCACGCAACCCACAACCATTTTCCTACTCGTGCATTCACACCTCCACACAGAACAGAAGCATTCTATTGGTGTTTCAAGGCCCTCAACATAGACATTCGCTCTCAGAATCTCGTGCCCACACACCAAAATTTAAGAGCTGTCACCAAGACCCCTTTGCCCAACTCTCTAAATTCACGTAGTTTACCTATACATCCCTTTGTCCCATCCTTCCGCCTGTTTCTCTGCTCCTACGACTCAACTCAGGCCTCATCTCTAGTATCCCATGTCTCAACGCCCTTTTTGGTCTTCACACCCTACTTTTCTAAATCCTAGTCTCCACATCTTACTTTTCTGATCCCTAACTGTTGTACCCTACCGCAGCCCACGCTATCTGGCCCTAAAATTCGTTTTCTTCAATGCTACACCAGCACAGATTTTCTCTACCTCTTCTACCATCCACTCCTGGACATCCCTAAATTCGAGTGTGATTACCAAGGCCCCTCTGAACACCTTACTACATTCACATAGTTTGCCTACACCCCTTTTTCGTCGCTTCTCCCTAACCGTTTCTCTACGTTGCAATTTCACTCAGCTCGCATCCTTAATAGCACAAGCCTCAATGTCTTATATCTCACATCCAGTCTCCTGCACCCTGTCATCTTCCTCACCCTTCCGGCTCCTTCAATGTTCTGACCTAACAACCTTCCTTACTCTCCACACCTTCCAATCGTTATCACCCCACGTATCATTCACCATGGCACTCATGACAACACTAGGTTCCACTTCATAAACCCAAGCCCAAATTCGTACCATCTCCCACCTGCACCACCCCAATGTGCATTCTCCTACTTGCCCCACCTCAGTGTGCTTTCTCCTACTTGCACACCACCCCAATGTGCATTCTCCTACTTACACCACCTCAATGTGCATTCTCCTACATGCACCACCTATGTATGCATTCTCCTACATGCACCCCACCTCAGTGTGCGTTCTCCTACATGCACCACCCCAACGTGCATATCCCCATTTATATTCCCCTTTTTGTGCATGTGCTTCCCTAAACCTCAGGTTTTGATAAATACTCCCATTTCACCCTACCTTGATCCTATTCACTTCATGCTAAAGCTATCTCAATATCCTTCCATTCTCCATGCACCACATCCTATGCTTCCTCGTGTGATCTCGCATTCATCCTAATCCTCACACCTAAGCTCCAGTTTTCCATTGCCATGCTCTACTCACCACCCATAATTTGAACCCACAACACTTTCCGCGTCCTCTGACTCACCCCTCAAGTGTGCAAGTCCTCACCCACCTTCATTACCACAAACCGCTGTAACCCCACTTTGAGAGTTGTCCTGCTGTCGCAGCGCGGGGGAGTATGTTCGACGCAAGCGCCGAATCCCTCCAGGCTTTTGACCTCGGAATTTCCACTCCTTGCCTGACGGGCTCCTGTGGCGAGGTCATTGTTCCTCTAAAGGTCTTTGCGCCCATGGAAATCCCAAATCGGCGGATATTTCCAACGGTGGTTTTCCCATCCTTCCCCTCTCCATCCTTCTCATATCCTTCTCTGCAACAGATACCTTCTCCCAAATATTCATTCTGCTACGAAGTGTCGCCGAAGTGAGTCGTCCCCAGCTCTCCCAACACTTGTTTCCTAACACCCTTCGCGATACGGCCGTCTCCAATTCTCCCAACGGATACCTCTTTCACCTCTCATCGACTTCTAGTTCGGCTTCCTCCCTCCTTCCGAGTACAACCAGTTTTCACGTCTTCAGAGCCCTATTTGTTCGCGATTCCATACTCAACTCATCTCCCGTGTAAGTCACCTCTTCTTTGTACAATCCAAGTCTTCAAACCTTGTGATATTCCAGCTCACCAATTACAAGTTTGTGCTCAGTAAATATCCTTCTCCGAGTTTCATTCACGTCTATCCTGGTCCAAACATACACTGTGACGTCCAGCCACAGTTAAGCCTCGTTGGATGTAATCCTGCGGGGACCTCGTAAAGGTGAGGTTGTCTTTCAAGCTGGGCCCATCCGGCTGTCCCTTTTAGTCGGCTCATACGACAGGCAGGGAATACGTCAGCGGTATTCTGGACCCCCGACTGCAGGGTGAGGGCGTAACTGTTCGGCACATAGGTTGGCTATAACGCCTCTTAGCTCTTCTTTCTCACAAGAACTTTGCAGCGTGCCACCGTTCTCTTATATCCTCCTATACTGCCAAGGGGTCTGGTGAGGTTCAGAGGCACGCTTAACTGCTTATCATCATTTTTCATCCCTCCAGGATGCTGGCTCAGGATCAGCTAGCTCCATTCTCTTCTGGCTGAGCACTGCTCGGGCAAATGGAGGAATGCACTTCTAGTTTTCACTGGAATTCACGTGGTTTGGAGAATGCATCTAGCGGAGAGCTGGCCGACTCGCCTGCCTTCCTACTTTTTTCACAAGAAGATGGCATACGATGTATCATTCACCACTGCCCAGCAATGCAGGCTATTTGGTCTTGCTGTTACCAATGCAGTGCAGATACGCAGCAAATGCTCCATGTCCCGTGAGCCACTGGGTAAGGTAGAGAACTGTGGTGCTTGGTTTACCACTCCTTTTGTTCTGTCTCCTACTTGTCTTGCTACCTTTCAAGGATCACAGCCCTCCTTCTTCTGTTCTGTTAGCCGTACTCCAATTGCCGTTTTGGTGAGTACAGTTTTTCCTCTAAGCTGCCAAAGAACGGATTGGGATAACACCCACTACCACCATCACTGCTTTCTTAGAAGCTGTGCAGTAAGAGCCAGCTATGTGGAGGGCAATGGACTGATATTAATGCGGTTGCATTTAAATCGACCGAAAAAAGGGGAGTCATTATAGTCGGAACTTTAAAGAGAAAAGCGTCGTGGCGGGAGCGTTCATCAAAAGGAAAATAGCTCTCGCCACAATCCCTCCACCGCTTCACCTTCTTCATTTAACCGACCGGTTTGCTGCTTTACAGCTTATTTATCGGCGACAAGCAATAAATGGGAACAAATTTATGGGTTGGTTATGAATCTTAGCACGAGCTCAGAGCAAGCTCCTTTCGACCCACTGCGTTATGGTTGAACCAGGTCGGAGGGTGTTTTTTGGAGTTGCTCCGCGTTAGCGAAACAGTGGACTGGTTGCAGCAACATTTGTGTAACTTTAAATACCGCGGGACGCTCTCGGACCTTGTGCACATAGGCACGTAGCTTACATTCATTCGCTTAACAAGGTAGATCACCCGATCCGAGCCTTGCAAAAACTCTTTTTCGATCGTTATTTAAAGGCTTGTCTGCACACCATGTGGCAGTCCAGTTGACGAAATCCCTTTTGAGACCAGCAGATAGGGATTCCCTGGTAAGTCATTTAGCGCCTTGAAAAGACATCATATCTCTCTGAATAATACTCCTATGTGTCCAGTCTCGGAACTCACAAAAGGAAAACTAACAAAAGCGCTATTGAGGCAGTTTTATCGTGTTATTAGAATAGGTTTCCAGGTATTTTTCGATGCTGGGTATGTAACGAGTCTCAGAGGTGTACGACTGAGTCAAGACTAAACACAGTGAAATTACAGTAATTATAGTGAGCGAAAGCCTACTAATTGAAAGACTTAGCGTGACAATACAGCGAAAGTAATCGTTCACCATCGGCACTCACTCCCATCTCACCCCCAACCACCCATCATCTCGACGCGTCACACCATGCTAATGACCTATAGGTGCCTGGAATATGTAATTTTCATAGTTTCGTTATAGTCAGGCGTTTCTCATCGTTTACTGCTTTTTTTCTACGCTGAATGGAGCAGTTTGGATCTTGGAATTATGAGACTACCTCGGGCTGTAATAATTTACAGCGGTTGTGTAGTTTGTGGATGCCAACAGTCTTTCGTGCCCAGGGACAGCAAGTAAAAGGCATCCATACCGGACCGCTGTGAATGATGTTTGTTCGCTCGTCCCAAACGTCCTTTTATTAATTTTAATTCGAGGCAGTTACAATCTCCGGTTTGGAACTGTTTGTAGGGAGGTCAGTGGCTGACATTTTCTCATTAAGAACCCCGGAATAAGAATTCATTAGAGGCAAGGGGCTCTTGTACGCTTGGGTTAACAGAGACACGCGAAGCGATTGAGGATTAAGAAACGGCAGATAGAGAAGGAAGAAAGAGGAAGAGAAATAGAATGAGAGTTTGAGTGTGAGAGGGAACAAGATAAACCTCGTCCGGGCGGAAACGAATTCGGCTAATTACACGCTCCTTACGACTCCAGGGAAGAATAACTGGATGAGAATTATTTAAATAGGCACTTAATTGGGTGAAAGTACAAAGGGCTTTCCCAGAGAAAAACTTCTCGGGAACCAGACAACCGAATCCGAATGTCCTTCATTAAAACGAACCTGGAGATTCCCTTCATTAAAAGCGGCCATCCCCATTTCGTCATCCCTTTGATCCGAAAATGATGCTAAATTTCACCGTTCGAGTCAAAGAAAATAATTGAAGGAAGGGAGATTCCTCTTGATTTTTACAGCCCTGTCGAGTGTCAAGTGCCTACAGATCTCGTATTTACTGATGCTTTGCTAATCTGACGGAAAATTGGAGCACTTGTGCGGATACCGGACGAACACTCGAACTTTTTCTAAGAAAGATAATTTGAAGATCGTGCTTGAAATAATATTATGAAAAATGGCGGCGACAGTAGACGTCGTTTTGTAACAAAATAAGAAGATACGGTTTCGTTATAATCGTTCACCTCCACCCTCTTCCCACTCAACTTAGACATTCCTTTCCGTCAAAAAAGTTAACAAAAGACCTCCGAGTGAAGGTTTTTTTTTGTGGTTTACCACAGACCACCCATTGACACCTCTTCGCTTAATCAGCCTGTAGCCCCATCCCGTTTCTCATTCTTTCTGTAGGTTTCGTGACCAACTCCATTCCCCTGAGATCTGAACCTGTAATAGACCGATAGCCAAGGTCAAAGAGAGTGATCCCTGAGTTGGAAACTACAAACCAATCTTTAATAAAATGTCCTCCATGGCATACAGGACAGTGATTTTCTGTTATTGCAGACTCCAAAACCATTAAATTTTCGTCTTAGTAGTTGATAGCTGACATTATTTCGCCGGATCAGCTCCGACATGATTGAAATGCTCCAATGCCTCCGTTTCTGTTTGTCTCTCTCTCTGGCCTCTGGTCTCTACGGAAGACAGGCCAAATAAAATTCATATTATTGGCTACAAAAAAGTCTTATTAGTTGGCGCAAAAGACATGTCTTTAGGAGTTCTCACCATTCAATTTCTCAAGCAACCAAGTTAAAACGAAAGCTTCTGGGGTACATGCTGTCTGAATAGTATATAAGACCATGAATGTGTTCCACCAGATTGGAACTCATGGATTGAACACGTGAACTCCAAAACTTGTCTTCCTTTGTCCTAGGGACTGGAAGATACATGTTTCCCATCGAGAGTGGTGAGTGTGATACGTTTTTGTACTTCTCATTCCTTCGTCGTCGTCATCGCAAGGTTTCTTGGTATACTTTCATCTTTTGTTCTCTCGTCTTCTTGTAGTGCCTATTTCATCTTCTTCTTTATTTCTCATTCTTCCTTCGTTTTTTACTACCTTTTCCCATTAGAGCTTCTTCACCTTTTCTTGAAACCAACTCCTCCTTTGCCACTCCCTTTTGTTGCGATTTTCCTCTAGTTCTTCTTATGGTTTCTTTTTCTTCTTCTCACAGTTTTAACATCTTCTTGAAATGTATGATGGTATCTCCTTCTTCTTCTTTTTCTTCTTGGTTTTGTGTGCTTTGTTTTCTTACGCGTTTTTCCTTCTACTTCCTTATTTTTCTTGTTCATTTCTATCTTCTCCTTTTGGTGATGTCTTCTGTTTTGAGCAAGTCTCAAAATACATTGACCTCAGTTTTTCCCAACATCTCAACATTTCCGTTTTTGGATCCAATAATCCTTACCTCCTGCGAGTCATCCGGCTCTTACCGCTTGGAGTTTCCCAATTGGTTTCCCAAGCGCCTCGAAATTCCCCACCTCTGGGATTACCGTTCCTACCTGTCACTTCGCAACAATAGGCTTCAGATTCCAATACCACAAAACACAATAGAGCCCCCAACTAACGAGCTTTCATTTCTCAAATACTTACTGTCCCCATCCAGTCACCCCTCCACTGGTCACAACCATCCTCCATACGAAACCAACCAATCAGAAGAATTTATACCCCTTCCAAAGCGACAGTTTCCCCCCCTGTCACCGCACTCAGAACGATTTTATTTTATGTTTTGTTAACTCACTTCTCCTCTGTACCTTCAAGTGTTCGAACCTTGTTGTAACTTCAACTCTCCAATTACACGTTTTGTGCTTCTTTAAACCGTGTTCGTTTAAGTCTATCCTGGTCTATACATCTTCATTCCTCTATGTGATTTATTCTTTTGGCAGTTTGTTGTAATTTCTTCTGTTCCTTCTCTTTCTTCTTCTTGTTGCGAGTTTTTCTTCTTCTTGTAACTACAAGTTTTTTATCCTCTTTCTTCTTTATTTCTTCGTTCTCTGGATTCTTTTCTTTTTCTTCATCTTCATCTTAGTTTTATTATATTTGTTCTTCTTCCTTTTCTGGTCTCTTTTCTTCTCTTGGCTTTTCTCTTCTTTTTCTTTGTCTCTTTCTGTGAACTAAAATGTTTTTGGTTTTTTCTTTGCCTTTGTTTTGTGTCATCTTTGGCCTTTTATATGCCTGCCCCACAATAGTACCAAGGCACTGATAGCGCCAGTCCTTGCGCTTCCGCCCAAATGGTCACTTGTTTGCAACTTGTAGCAGTGTTGACGCTGTACCTCCAATTTTCGCTTGGTTGCTTTGGGTTGTAACGTTTCAATACGTATAGTAAAATACACAACATTAATTAGATTGGAAGGGCTCCCCAAACAAGATCTAAAAACCGTTAGGATGAACGGTGTCGATATTTTGAGGGAGACGAAACGCCATTTCGTAGCAGTATCGTTCCCCAGCTGATGAGCGACACAATGTAAGTCTACTTACCGCAAAACTAACAAGATCATCTCTTCGGTATTCACGAGGGGCATTTTCTCTCCACCCGGCGATTCCATCATCCCTCGACCTTGATGAAGATTGAACCTACTCCCTCCGCCCTACTCTTCCACTTCCCTACAAAAGGCGTTAAACGAGTTAAACTCTCATCGTCTCCATCGTCACTTCATGAAAAGAGAACTTCAAAACTAATTTATCTCGCCGCTTTGGCTTATCGGGGCAGTAAAAAGAGAATGTGGTATCGAGATATCTGCTAGAAGACGAGAGGATAATGCCACATTGTTATCCGTCGTTGGCAGTACGCGTTATAGTTATAGCAGAAACTCCCTCAGTCGCACACGAAGGAAGAAAGTAACAGGTTGGGACCTCACTACGCCAGCTGCTACGTGCCAATCTGAAATAGCGACCTTCTATGAGGGGAGAAAAATAAGGAGGACTGTACTCACTCAAACACAAATAACCAGATTGCTCAATAATATAAGAGTAGCTTAATTTCTGAGCTGAATTGTTCTCCGCACATTGTTGCCGAATCCGAGCACCAAGCACCTCCGGCGATGTATACAGTTTTTTGTAGTGGTTTACGTTTATTCTCGAGAAAGTCTTCCCTGTGCGTACCATAGTGTGGGCAGGGCACACATAATTCATGCTCCCCTGGCCTACGTACTTTGTTCGCAGAACACTAACCCCTCTGTCCTCTCTCAAGACGGCAGGAAAGTTCCCTGACCTTTCCTTCCATCCCAATAGTCGTTGTTAGAATGAGGAGATGACATGCTGACTTCCAGATCTCGAGTTGGTACCGTACTATGGAGCTGTGCCTGTTTTCAGCTATTCTATATGTCAATTTCGGTAATCCGCATAACAGAAAATTCTTCTCTTATTATTCTTATTTCTTCCCATTGGGCTCTGATTTGTCGTTTAAGTGAGCACTTTTTGGAAAAAGAATGGATTTGGTCCGTATTCCACACAGTGTTAAGCTCCGAATACATAGTTTCCGTCAATTTTAATAAGTAAGAGAGTTCAATAACCTATTTGTAATCCCTTGTACGTTACTTAGTTCAGACGTGCAGAAGAGAGGCGAGGAAAGTTGTGCAATGCACCGCAGGAGAGACTTACAAATTTCAGGTCGATCGGGGACAACGTGGAAGCTGACGAATTGTTCAGGGGAGAACCGTCCAAATCATCAGGTAACGTAATCAATCGGTGGGAGATGCAGGTTCCGTTGGGCGGATGAATTATTCAGGTCAGGACAAGAGGTAATTTGAATCGACTGCAGGAGCAATAACGCGGGAGGGCGTTTGTCGATGCTGTACAGAGCAATTCACATGAAACCGACGAGATGCGCCTCTTGCAACGCCACGCCCAGTCCTCATCATTAGATCTTGTTCTTGCGCTCTGTTCCAAAGTAAATCTTTACCGCTAAGCGATGCTAAATAGGTGGTTACCCCCTCCCTTCCCACTCTATTGCACAACATCACACGTTCATCTCACTCCTCATCACACCACCGAGGTATCAAATCCAACAGCAAACATTCAACCTTCCTGCAAGTTACAAATCCCGTCGTCATTCAAACCTCAGCTTTGCGTTTTATACATCCCCCACCCCAGCCCAAACCACACTGTTCCATACTGCTCCCCTCGCGATCCACGGTATCGTTTTTCCACCCCATTGCCTGCCCGCCGACGGATTCTGACGACACGTTTGATACTCTCCGTTTAATATCCGATCCGCCCTTTTGGTTCGCTGCTTGAACATCAAATTAGCGCCGGGCGCTAGTTGTTACGATCGCAGGTTAACACACATTGCTGCCCCTTAACAGGAAGGCCACTCGTCGACACATTGTTCACGTTTTGTGAACTGTTCGCCCTCTCGAAGCTAAATCCTCGGGCTTTCACCCCCCCCCCCCTCGAACACACACACTTTACTTACCACTGGCCCTCTATTGACCTGCCTCACCAAACTGGAGAGAACCGATGTGGAAAACCCCAGGTGAATTGTTCCTGTAAAGTATTTGTTGTTGAATACTGAGAAGGCAGTTGATAGGATTCTGGCACGACGACCTCTTAGATAAATTAAAAACCACTGTTGGGTGCAACAGGAAGATATGGACATTGAATTGCAGCAAAGAAATGGGTACGTGCGGGACGTCAGAGAAGAGATTGTGATGATGGCATTGTGTCCCATAAGTAATTCCCGTGTCAGGAACTGCGAGAAGGAACGCCTATAGGAAGATAAAAAACAAGAGGTTGACCATATACACTGACATGTACAGCTTATCGCACCATGTCTTAGTTCCCGAATGGATTTTCCTTTTTTCGAATCCAAACGGTCAGTTCTTTTAATTCTCCTACCTTAATAACTAACGCTCTCGATCTATGTTTCTTTGAGCTGTTCATATTCCGCTTTTTGTGAGCTTCGTTTCCGCAGCATACAACAAAGAAATCAAGTAAAACAAAATTTTGACCGAGTATGGCGCCCTGTCTGTCCGACAGGAAGAGTGCTTCAGAATGAAAACGGATAGGTCCTGTGATCACCAGTTGGGGAAAGAAAGTAGCAGATTGAAAAAGTTTGTTCACGTTGGTATATGAAAAGGACTCACTGAGGTTCTGAGGTCGGACTAATGGAAAACACTGAACTCTGGTTAGATGGTTCACTGTAGTTTGCGTCAGTGTAGTCCACACGCCTCGCCATCGCAACCCCTCCAGTGTTTTGTCACCTTACCCCATCCATCTGGAACCAAAAACCGAAAAAATATATTACCTCATTTGGATCAAAATACACTTCAGCGCTCTAGCACTGGAATGGGCTTGCAATTGTTTGTAGAACCAATTAAATTGTTCATTTATACTTTTTTATATAAAACTTGAAGTGGTAGCTAATACAAGTGCGTTTTCGTACGAATGAAGGGATCATAGTAAATATGGATAGTATAGTTGATGAAATAGGAAATATATCCCCTAAACATTCGTAACTCCACACTCTCTTATAAATATTTCAATACCTTACAATTATTAATTCATAATAACGTCTGTTGAATCGCCTGAGGGACTGATGACTTGAGACACGATCACGTAGGGGATTCCAGGTCATTACGGTCTGCTTTGCACGACTACCTCAAGGCACCCCCTGATCCTCAGAACTGGACGACGCGTATCTCTCTGCCGCTCCTACCAACTTGCACTTGCTCTTGGATGTTACTGCTAAGAAGACTAGTGGAGTCCAAAACGCCATTTGAGATTACAGTTTGTGAATGTGAACTAAATCTCTATACCGAACCAGCTCAAATATTATGATGTTCACCAGGCATATCATTATAAAACGCCAAATGAGGGTATGAACACAATTGGTTACAAATTAACTATGATCATAACGATGAAAGTACCAATTTTTTGTCTCAGAAAAGGTAGTAACGATTTTGATTAAATTTCATGTACTGTGTGACACTAGTCGACGACATGAGCTTACTACATTATTCTAATTCGTGGGAGAATGGTAATAGCTGCACAATAAATCAGTAAAAATCTCGGTGAAAAGCGACTTAGTGCTGTTTTTCAATCATAGATCTTTCATATAATAATATCAATCACACACTGGCAATAAGCATCTGGGGTCTAAAAATATTAAGACTGTTCGTCCAACAAAATTTCTGTACGATGAAAATTTAATACAACTCCTGTAACGTGAAAGAGGAAGGATATGGATGCGGCTGGGTGTCTCCTCTCGCGCTAATAAAAGCATCTATCGAGTCGCTTGGAATGGCGCTCGTCGGAGGAGAAGAAAGGTTTGAGGAGAGAAAAAAGGTTATGCTTTTCCCTGGCGGATTTTTTTTGGGAGCACGTTCCCGATTTTCCTGTTCTGCGATATCTCCTCCTTTCCTCCTTTTTAAAATATAATTTCCTTCTTCAATATATCTATTTGTTTTTATTTCAATTCATGGGTTCATCCCCACAAGCAATTTATTTTCTTTCCCTTTCATTTTAAATTTTACAAAAATAATTGGCGCCCAACGTTACAACGATAAAGATTAAGTTATTTATTTGTGTAAATCTAGCGTAGTTATTACATACAAGTTACGGTTGTTTTCCGTTCCGTAAAATGAGCAAGGAAGAGAATAAAGATTTGGATTTCGGAGTAAGGCGTTCGTCACTCCTCGCCCAGCGCGAGAGTTTATTCGCCGTTCTGCAATCGATATATGAACGTTCAAAGTTACTTACCGCCGATGCCGACATAGATTCTCTTGAATCCAGTTCCGTTGAGTTGTATCCATCGAATCAAAACTGGACGATTTAAATACTAGTATCCACGATTACAATTCCAAAGTTTCTAGTAAAAGCCAGCAAATTGAAGTAACAAAAACACATTTGTCGTTTATAGAACTAATCGAAAAGGTAACCAGTACTCTTGCGAAACTTAAGAGGAATGCTGTGGGATCAAAGGCCTCCAGCGAGTTGAAGACGAGTGCTGAAAATTCCTATTCTTCTCCAAGCTTGTTACCTCTAATTTCTCTACCGAATTTCTCCGGCCAAATTGAAGAATGGGTTGAATTTTTCTCCCTGTTCAATTCTCTTGTACACTATGACAGTTCTCTGTCAGATATAAAAAAATTTCAGTATCTCAGAACTTTTCTCAAAGGGGATGCTCTAGCAGTGATTGCTGGGTTCTCGTTAGAGTCCAGTAGTTACCTCTGGCCTTGCAAGCACTTAAGAATCGATACCAAATTAAGCGAAGGTTAGCAAGATAACCTTAGCAAGATAATCGATTTCCGGCCTCTTCGGGATTCTTCATTAAAAGAGCTACAGCATTTTATCACCACCCATGAAAACAATTGGAATGCCCTACTCGCCTTGAATCTTAACGACCCCTTCGACTTGGTCAAATCGCAACTTGCCTTAAGTCGTCTCGACCCCACAACGAGAATATCTTTTGAAAAGAAACACTCTTCCCACTCTATCCCAACTTATAATGACCTGATCGTTTTTGTAACTGAGCTCAGTCGCAGGGAAGAGTTAATTGTGGGAAACTCAAAAGAATCCTCAGTGCAGCGCCCTCCCAGTTCCAAAGCTGCCAAGCCAATGTCACAAACCCTGGATTTCCCAGTGTTCCAAGTATCAAATGATGTTCAAGAAGCACAAAATGGGCAGTTACCTTTGAGAAATTCCTACTGCAAAAATGCACAGACCAATCTTTGTGCCAAACAAGGAAGTGGAAAGCTTGCAAACTGTTGGAACTGCTCTAACCATGTCTACACCAATTGCCATCTTCCTCGCAAGCGATTCTGTTTCCGATGTGGACACGCAGGCGTAGTAATATCGTCTTGCCCAAAGTGCAATCCGTTAAACGGGAAAGGGAGCCAGCCATAGAGGTCGAGCTTGCTCCTGCTTACATAGAAGGCCTTAACACACTAGATTTATCGCCACCACCCTTCTTATCACTATCAACTGCCTCCCCTGTGTCTAGGGAAACATCAGAACCTACTGCTGTTATGACCCTACCCGAATCTGTTATATCGCCTCAAACTGCCGTTTTATCTTCATCTTCTCTATTTACTGAGACTGCCGCTACCGTACCTCCTCTACCTTCTTCTTGCCCACTTGTTGGGTCTGATCTCGTTTCGATTTCTACAACTAATGGTTCATGTCTCACTACACTTCTTAATTTGTCTTTAACCCAAGAGTTGGTAATATTACCTCTGTCCTTGAAAGTACTTGGCTCTCTAGGGTGTAATGTAGTTGTTCCTGCCTTATATGACATAGGATCAAGCATTACACTAATAGGGGATGAAGGATTACACATTATGGGGTTTAATGCATCACAAATTGAAGCTTCGCCAGAATTCTCACAGGTAAACCCATTTGTGGTGAGAATGGCAAATGGGGTGTGCTCAACCATTTGCACTACCATCTTGCTGACTGTGTCTCTTGGTGATCGGGACATTCAGTACCCAGTGTATGTACTGAGAAACTTATCACTTCCCATGGTTGTTGGCTTGGACTTCATCAAGCAGTGTGGGCTCTGTGTCAATGTGGGAAACAGCACGTGGTGGTTTTCTGATAATCCAGCCGATAAATTTCACTGCTTACTGACGAGCGAGTTGGGGAGCATGCGAACTCTGAAACGCATACCTAATGTAAGTGTGTCCTGTGGGGTTACTCAGCTCTCAGATGCTGAACAAGAAATTCTGGACGTTACCGTATCGGAGGGATTGAGATTGTTGGAAGACTCTCCTGGTCTCACAACGAAAATATGCCACAAAATTGAAGTTGAGCCAAATCTTCCCATCAAACAGAGGGCATATCAGTATTCACCAAAGGTTCTAGAAATAATGCATGCCGAGCTTGACAAAATGTTGCACAGGGGTGTTGTGGAGCCTAGTCATTCCGTCTGGGAGTTCGGGCCTAGAGTCTTTGTTGCTCCCTCTTAATTCATTCCGATACGTGGGTTCTTGTTGTCAGTTCACGTCAAAATTGTGCAAGAGTACGGTGTATATCACGGGTGTCTGTATTCCTGAGGGTTCCCTCATTATAAACACTGTGTCGACCATAATCCAACTAAATTTTCGGAGATTGTGTTCCTAAACTTCTCGGAAAGAGGCGTATATTTTGAAGCTCCGAGCGAGCGAAGAGATAAGCGGACGTGTTCCCCTCCTCACGCGTTGTCGGGCGCCCCCACTGCTTCTCACGCTACTGGCCGCCGGTGAGTCCCCCGATTGCTAATATTTTTGTTGGTGCATCGCCTAATCATCTACGCTTAGTTGGCGGTTGGCCTGGCGTCATATCATTCTGCGTTCTCGGCGTGATTGAGGCTCGTAAATTACGTACCGAGTTGATTGCTTCACCTCGCGCACATTTAATGCAGCAAAACATAAATAGGTATCTGCATAGGAGTAATAGTGTACAGAGTACCCCGTCTAAAGGCACTGCTACTCCTAAGCGACCCCGTAGTTCACCGGAATCAGCAATTTCTAATCGGGAGAAGAGAACTAATATAATGGGTGATTCTAGCAACAAAGAGTTGTTAATGTCAATCAGTAAAATGATGGACGAGAAGCTAAAAGTACTGCCCACCAAAAAAGATTTTGAAGAGCTTCGTGCTGAGGTGCAGGGGCTACGGGAGGAGAACAAGCAGCTGCGGGTTGAGATTGTTGAACTGAAGGCGGCGGCAACCCAAAGAGACCGTCGTATTGAATTTTTGGAGCTTAATTCCCGAAAAAATAACCTAATTTTGAGGGGTCTTATTGTTCGGCGGGGGGACGATCTCAACCATGTGGTTCAACGTTTTTTCGCCGATACTTTGCAAATTTTGGATCGTATTGAGTTGGACTCTGTTCGACGTCTTGGTGGTTCGCTGGGCGCAACCGGAGGATTGTTGTTGGTGATCTTACGCAATTATGCCGATGAATGGGTGATCATTAATAAGGCACACGTTTTGAATGGGACTGGATTTAGCATCTCCCAGGACTTCCCCGTAGCAGTGCGTGTTAGAAGGTCCAAATTACTTCGTATTCGCTCCGAGTTGAAAAAGAAAAATTCTGCATTGATCTGTCAACTGAGATCTGATAGGCTCCTGGTACAAAACAAGCCGTTTATTTGGGATGAAAAAATAGGTTTATGCTCGCCGGAGGATGGTCGGGAGGTGTGCAGCATCGCAGGAGTTGATCTGAAGCTGGTTATCGGGGTTATCGGAACGCCGGTCTCGGAGACGTGAGAGGCCAATAATGGATACAGCCTCGACTACTGCTGGCAGCTGAAATGAGGAGGTCTGTCGGAGAGAAGATGCAACTGTGGCTGAAACTGGACTGTCAATGGATAATGAATTTTGTTATAATTTTTTGATTTATAATGTGGCAGGTCTTTCTAGTAAAAAGAATGACTTTTCTTTTATTAATTTTGTCAAATCTTTTCAGGTATTTATTCTCATAGAAACGCATGTAACTGAATGTGCTGAGTCAATTTACGCTAATTATTTCCCTGAGTTCGAAGTTAGCTGGATGCATGCTGAAAAGAGGGCTAATGTTGGAAGTGCCAGTGGTGGTATTTTAGTGGCTGTTAAAAAAGGGCGAGGCAATATGAATATAGTGAGTCTAGATGGAGCCATTGTTGTTAAGTTTACTTGTGCCGGGGCCACTGTATATCTTGTGCCTGTGTACTTAAATTGCAACGACTGGGAAGTCGATTTTCGGAAGCTTAGCAATTTGTTGTTCGACAATACTGAATGTAACTACATTATTGCAGGGGATTTCAATGTCAGAATAGGTTCAGAGCAGGATCTGTCGGAGTCTCCATCCCTCAACATGGGCCTATTGGATTTTGTGCGAAGCTCGAAGGACAATGTTGTGAATACGCGCGGGAAGAAATTCTTGGATCTCTGCTATGATATTGGACTAGTGGTTCTCAACGGGCGCTCTAAAAGTGATGGTGACGGCGAGTTTACATTCATTTCGCATCAAGGGGTTTCTGTGTGTGACTTGGCTTGCGCGTCACTGAATATTTTACCACACTTGATCGATTTTCAAGTTTTGGAAAAGAATTATTCAGATCATATGCCCATTGCCTTTTCAATCCGTTCAGGAGGTTCACATCCGGTTGTTCCCATGCTTCCTCGATTGAGATGGAACCCAAGGCGTAAGGAGAGGTACAATGAGCAATTGAAGGATGCAGTTCCAGTTCTCGACCAGCTTGGCAGTGATGGTGACGTGGAGGAGTGGGCGAAGGCAATAGTCGACACAGTAAGGAGTACGGCTGAGTTGAGCACCGAAAAGACAGTGGCTCGAAATAAACCCTGGTTTGACTGGGAATGCCAGAAAGAGAGGTCCAAATCCATGAATCTGCTGCGGCTGTTTCGGAAAACCAATTCGGAGGAGGTCAAAAACAAATACGTAAGAACCAATTCGGCATATAAGTTGTTGGTTTCTACGAAAAAGATAGAGTTTTTTGTTAATCTATCAGGAAGATTTAAGGCAGTACGAGATAGTAAAGAGCTCTGGCAGCTTGTCAAGGTTTTTAAAAAGTCCACACCTAACTCCCAAACAGCTATTTCACCTTCAGAGTGGGTGAGCCATTTCAGTACTCTGCTGAACCCAAGTGAGACAGGTGGTATGATTTATTTCGTTGAGCCCAATTTCACCTGCCCTTCACTTGATGCCCCCTTCACGGTAGATGAATTGAACCGAGTTCTGAGCATGGTCAAGGAAGATAAAGCACCTGGCTGCGATGGAATCCCCTTTGAATTTTATAAGTATTCATGCCACGAATTTCAGGAAATGTTGCTGAGCTTCTTTAATTGCATATTTAGCTCCGGGATTGTGCCGTGTTCATTCAAGGAGACAGTGATCTTCCCACTTCATAAGAAGGGCGACCCAATGGATGCTGCAAACTTTAGAGGGCTCTCCTTCATAAACTGTTTGGCTAAACTCCTGTCTTGCTTGCTAGCAAATCGTCTGACTGATTTTGTGGATGACCGGGAGATCCTAACCGAGTGTCAGTCTGGCTTTCGTCGTGGGTACTCTACGGTTGATTCAATTTTTGTCTTGACGGGGTTAGTGGAGCTTCGTCTGTGCCAGCCACGCAGCAAGGTTTATGCTTTTTTTGTGGACCTCACAGCTGCGTTTGACCGGGTTTGCAGGGAATATCTGTTTTGCAAGTTGTTTGATGTAGGGATTTCACCGAAGTTCATTGCCATGCTAAAGTTAACGTACCTGTTAGGTGAGTCCGTCTCCTCTGGCTTGTGAGTTACTGTGGGCAAGCGCTTTCGATGTAAAGGCATCATCGTCTGGCCGATGATGTCTTTACATCGAAAGCGCTTGCCCACAGTAACTCACAAGCCAGAGGAGACGGACTCACCTAACAGGTACGTTAACTTTAGTAATTTGCCTACTGGCGGATATAACCCAATTTCTTTCATTGCCATGCTTCGCAGTCTCTATAGTGACGTGTCATCATCAGTGTGGACCAGGGATGGTAGAACACATAATTTCAGTGTAGGTTCTGGAGTGAGGCAGGGTTGTCCTTTGAGCCCCATCCTCTTTGCGCTGTTTGTCAATGACTTGGAAGATGAATTGAAGCATGGTGTGACAGTTGGTGGTACCGATATTAGGGTGCTTCTCTATGCGGATGACCTGGTGATCTTGGCGGACACCCCTGTGAGGCTTCAGGCAAACATTGACTTGCTGAAGAACTACTGCGATCGATGGGATCTTTCGGTGAACATGGGGAAGTCCAAGATAATGATCATTCAGAAGGGTGGAAGGCCTAGAAGGACTGAAAAGTGGAATTATGGAGGCAGCAAAGTGGAAATTGTAAACCAATACACTTATTTAGGAGTTACTCTTACTCCAAGGCTCTCATTCAGCAAGCATTTAAAGCAAAAGGTTGCTTCTGCAAGAACGACCATGAATTATGTGTGGGGAGGAGCTTTTTCCAATCTGGGTATTCCACTCTCTGTTAAGATGGAAATATTCAATGCCATAGTGAGGGCGATACTCTGCTATGCCGCTCAGGTGTGGGGGTTTAAGGAGTATGCAGCTGTTGAGGGTGTCCAGATGCTGTTTGTCAGGAAACTTTTTTATCTCCCCCAGTGGACACCAAATTATATAGTCTACCTGGAAACTGAGCTGAACACACTGTCAGCATTCACATTGCGATTACAATTGCATTATCTGCTGAGGATAACAAAGATGGCGAACTCCCGTCTCCCTAGAATCGTAGCGTCTGAAATAATTAGAAAAGGATTGTTCTGGGCAAAGCAGTGGGCAGTGTTGGCATCAAGGTACGGAGTTTCTTGTAATTTGTCATCGTTGGACTGGAAGACTGTGAAGATGGATGGAGAGAGAATCCTCAGTGAATATGTGAAGGAAAGAAGAGCGCAGTTTCGTCAGCGGGCGATGGACTCCGACGCATTCACGTTATACCGCGAGCTGAATCCTAACAGGAGGTGCGCGAGTCTAGTTTCCAGCTCTGAGGTGCCGCTCTCCACAGCCAGATGGGCGTTCAAGGTTCGTGCGGAGACGCTGGTATTGAACGCTAAGCCATATGCAGCTGACCTAAGGGATGAGTGCTCAATGTGTAATCTTCATGCACGAGAGGATGTCTTCCACTTTTTATGTGTATGCCCAATACTTGCCGAGTTTCGAGTCGTGGTGTTTGGAAGGCCGGCACTTTCGCGTGATGAGGCACTGGTGCTCCTTGATGGTCCTGATTGGTCGGGTCTTGCCCGTTACTGTAGATTGGCGTGGCGTTATAGGAATAGTCTTATCAGGGAAATTAATTACGGTTAATTTTGTAAGATATCATTTTTTCTTTCCCCCTTTAACAAATATTAGTCTTAAGATAATTTGAATCGGGCCCGACCTCCGGCGGACGGTTTTAAAACCATGTCGTAAGGTTTATTTATTTTCATGAAAGGTAAAATTAATTTGTTTTTTTTTGTAATAAACTATTTTCTTCTTCTTCTTCTTCTTCTTCTTCATTCCGTCTGGGTCTCACCTGTAGTAATGGTTCGAAAAGGAGAAAAATATCGATTCTGCATTGATTTTCGTAAAATAAACAACCTGACGAAAAAGGATTCCTATCCTATGCCAAACATCAGCACTCTGCTCGACAGTCTCCGGCAAGCAGCTCACTTATCAAAGCTTGACTTGAAACAAGCGTTTCATCAGGTCCCGCTCGCTGATGAGAATAGCAGGGACCTCACTCCATTTATTGTCCCAAATAGAGGGCTGTTCAGGTTCAATACCATGCCGTTTGGCCTAACCAATGCACCGGCTATATTCCAGCGTTTAGCTGATGCAGTTTTCCTCGATTTGTATCCGCAAGTCATTGTGTTCTTGGATGACATTTTAGTGTGTACCTCCGACTTTCGGACACACTGCGCACTTTTGAAGGAAGTATTCCGCCGGTTGAGGGAAAGTGGTCTTCAAATAAATCCCGAAAAATGTGAGTATGGTTGCCAAGAGGTTCGATACTTGGGGTACCGCGTGAATGCTGAGGGAATTAGCGTAGATCGTGAGAAATCTATTGCTGTCACTGCATACCCCCCTCCAAGAAGTCTCACAGAACTTCGTCGATTCCTAGGAATGGATGGTTGGTACCGAAGGGTTATTCCAAACTTTTCGTCCATTTCTGCTCCTCTCACCGCACTCTTGAACAAAAGAACACTGGGGGTGTTCGACGCAAAGCGTCGAAGTTGTCAGAGTCGATGAACTCGGACTTCCCCGCGTCATTGTCATTGACCGCCTAATTGTCTCCAAACATTTTTAATACCTGCCCCTGCGGGAATCCCTCAGCCGCGGGCCCCCCAGCCCCCTTTTCTAGGTTTTCCCCTTTCCTTATTTCTTTCTCCCAATTTCATTTTCCTATCGACGACAGAGCACCTCCAAATCATTCTGCTTCCAACTTCCACCACAGTAACTTCTCACTCTCTCTCTCTATCGGTTGCCCACGCCAGTTCCGCGTTCCGAGTACTTCCCTTGTGTCGCCCATTTGTACCTCAATTCTAATTCAACTCATTTCCGTACGCAGTATAATACAGTCCTCCTCACGCTCACCGAGTTTCAGTTTCATTGCTATTCTCAGTTCCCCATTCTTGCACCTAACAGGGGTGTGGTTACAAGCTCAAGATGATGCTTTTAAGGAGCTAAAAGCCGCCTTGACAACCTCTCCTATTCTAGGTCGACCTGACTTTAATTTGCCTTTGCACTTCAAACGGACGCCAGTCAGTTTGGCGTGGGTGCTGCATTAACACAGGTTCAAAAGGAGTAGAACGCGTAGTAACGTTCTGTTCACGGTCACTCTCTGTGGCTGAAAGGAACTACTCTGTAACTGAGAAAGAGTGTCTTGCAGTCATTTATGGGATTGAAAAGAATCGTCAGTACCTAGAAGGTAGAGAATTTCAGGTGATAACTGACCATTCATGTTTGAAATGGCTGCTGTCGTTGAAAACCCCTACAGGACGACTGGCTAGGTGGATTCTACGTCTCCAACCTTACACGTTTACAGTCACATATCGAAAAGGGAAACTCAATCATGTAGCAGATGCATTATCTCGAATCCCATCTTTAGCTCAAACACCTACTGCTGCTCCTATTACTGTTCTACCAACCCTGCCTATTGTAACATTACCTCAGAAATCACAAGCTAACACTACCGTATCTTCACAGGATGAATGGTATGACAGAAAAGTCTATCGTGTCCGCAATAATCCAGACGATCACCCAGACTGGAAGTGGGAAAACGATAACGATAACATCGAAACTCACAACCAGCCTCTCGCCGACACCATCCGTTGTGACAACTCACCACCGCCACTGTCTCTCGCCGCTATCCTGACGATCACTTCGCTGGGCTCATCACTAAATCGCCCCGTCACTCAAGCGCCAATTAGCTGCTCGCAACGGCCCCATCCTTGCGAACTTCCAACCACCTTTAACCAAGTGAAGCCCCACAACACTCGCAATGGTCGCATCGCCGCTGGTCAGCCGTCTACGTCTGCTTTTTCCAACTTCAGATCACCGCCGACTAATGTAACACAAGGTAAGTCACGGAATAGCGTGAACTGGCTTCCCATAGTAGCTTATAGGAGCGAGCCTTCAGCTCCTCTTCTTCAGAGGCAGCCCTCAGCTCCTCTTGGTTCCCACCTTTACTTATGCAACCCGCAATCATTTTCTTCCAAGTCGCTAACCCACGTTAAAAGTTTCACACAGCCCAAGCTCAAATCGATTCTACAAGGCCCTCACAACAAACCCTTCCTCTCAGCTCCTTGTGCCTCCACCCCCCTTTGTCTCTTCCTCCTAGCTGTTTCTCTGCTCCTGCAACTCAATTCAGCCCTCATTACCAACACCCTATCCCCCAATGGCCTTTATATCTGTCTCGCCTCAGCTCCACTCATATTCTCATTCAAATCACACAACCCACAGCCATTTTCCTACATGTGCATTCACGTCTCCACACAGGACAGAAGCATTATATTGGTGTTTCGAGTCTCTCAACACAAACATTTGCTCTAACAACCTCGTGCCCACATACCAAAGTTTAAGTGCTGTCACCAAGCCCCCTTTGATCACCTCACTAAATTCACGAAGATCATCTACACCTTCTTTTGTCTCATCCTTCTACCTGGTTTCCCGCCTCTACGACTCAACTCAGCCCTCATTCATAGTACTCCATGCCCCAACGCCCTTTAGGTCTTCACATCCTACTTATCTAAACCCCAACTGTTGTACACTACCACAGCCCACACCATCTTACCCTAACATTCAGTTCCTCAATGCTACACCAGCACAGCTTCCCTCTACCCCTTCTACCTTCCACACCTGATCATCCCTAAATTCAAGAGCCATCTCCAAGGCCCTTTGACCACCTTACTACATTCACATAGTTTACTTACACTTCCTTTCGTCTCATCCTCCTTCTTGTTTTTCTGTTCTAATAACTAAGCGTCGTCCTGATCACTAGTTCCCCATGCCCCAACGCCGTTATGTCTTTACATGCCACTTCTCCAAACCCTAACTGTAGTTTTCCTAAACCCTTTTCCGTTTCTTCCTCCTAACCGTTTCTCTCCAGTACAATTTCACTCAGCTCGCACCCTTCCTTAAGAGTGCAAACCTCACAATGCCTTATGCCCTCACATCCTGTTTCTCTTGCACCCTGTCGTCTTGCCTCACCCTTCCGCCTACTTCAATGTCCCACCAACATTCCTTATTCTCTCGACCTCCCAATTGTACTCGTAATCATCCCTCGTATCATTGAGCATTCTCCCAGGACAGCACTAGGTCTCCCCTCTTAATCCCATGCCCTAAATCATACCCTTTACTCACTGCACATGCCCTTTTTGCACCACTCCCATACGCTTTCTCTTTCTCACTGCCCCTGTATGCTAGCCCTTTTGCACGACCTCAGTAAGCTCCTTCAACTTCCACCAGCTCACTGTAATTGCCCCTACCGCCCCTTTCAATGTGCCTTTCTCCCTCTTGCACCATCCCAGTGTGCTTTTCTCCCTCTTGCACCACCTCAGTGTGCCTTTTCTCCCTACTTGCTCCACCCCAGTGTTCCTTCCTCCCTATTTGCATCACCTCAGCATGCCTTCCTCCCCCTTTGCACCACCCCAGCATGCCACCCTCCCTCTTCCACCACCCCAGTGTGCCTTTCTCCCTACTTGCACCCCCCTCAGTGTGCCTCCTCCCTCTTGCACCCCCTCGTTGTGCCATCCTCCCTCTTGCACCCCCTCGTTGTGCCATCCTCCCTCTTGCACCCCCCTCGTTGTGCCATCCTCCCTCTTGCACCACCCCAGCGTGCCTACCTCCCTACTTGCACCACCCCAGCGTGCCTTTCTCCTTCTTGCACCACCCCAGCGTGCCTTTCCTCCTATTTGCACCACCCAAGTGTGCCTTCCCTACTCACCTCCCCCTAGTATGCCTTCTGCCACTCCCACCTCAGTGGCCCACACCTTAAACCTCTTTATGCCTGTGCTGTCCTACTCTCCTTTCATTCTCCTTGCACTGCCTCCTGTGCTTCCTCATGAGATCACTCATTCATCTTCATTTTTGCACCTCCAGCTCTCTGTTGTCCTGCTCAATTCACTACCACATCATTGTCTCACACTCATCACCTCATCTCTCTGTGCTCATCAGGCAGCCCAACCTAGCCACATCCTCCAGCTCGCTCAGCCCTCATGAGCGCTAGCTTCCTCACTCACGATCATTACCACACACAACTGTAACCCCACTTCAAGGGTTATCCTGCTGCCGCAGCGCGGGGGAGTATGTTCGACGCAAAGCGTCGAAGTTGTCAGAGTCGATGAACTCGGACTTCCCCGCGTCATTGTCATCGACCGCCTAATTGTCTCCAAACATTTTTAATACCTGCCCCTGCGGGAATCCCTCAGCCGCGGGCCCCCCAGCCCCCTTTTCTAGGTTTTCCCCTTTCCTTATTTGTTTCTCCCAATTTCATTTTCCTATCGACGACAGAGCACCTCCAAATCATTCTACTTCCAACTTCCACCACAGTAACTTCTCACTCTTTCTCTATCGGTTGCCCACGCCAGTTCCGCGTTCCGAGTACTTCCCTTGTGTCGCCCATTTGTACCTCAATTCTAATTCAACTCATTTCCGTACGCAGTATAATACAGTCCTCCTCACGCTCACCGAGTTTCAGTTTCATTGCTATCCTCAGTTCCCCCATTCTTGCACCTAACAGGGGGTGTGGTTACAAGCTCAAGATGATGCTTTTAAGGAGCTAAAAGCCGCCTTGACAACCTCTCCTATTCTAGGTCGACCTGACTTTAATTTGCCTTTTGCACTTCAAACGGACGCCAGTCAGTTTGGCGTGGGTGCTGCATTAACACAGGTTCAAAAGGGAGTAGAATGCGTAGTAACGTTCTGTTCACGGTCACTCTCTGTGGCTGAAAGGAACTACTCTGTAACTGAGAAAGAGTGTCTTGCAGTCATTTATGGGATTGAAAAGAATCGTCAGTACCTAGAAGGTAGAGAATTTCAGGTGATAACTGACCATTCATGTTTGAAATGGCTGCTGTCGTTGAAAACCCCTACAGGACGACTGGCTAGGTGGATTCTACGTCTCCAACCTTACACGTTTACAGTCACATATCGAAAAGGGAAACTCAATCATGTAGCAGATGCATTATCTCGAATCCCATCTTTAGCTCAAACACCTACTGCTGCTCCTATTACTGTTCTACCAACCCTGCCTATTGTAACATTACCTCAGAAATCACAAGCTAACACTACCGTATCTTCACAGGATGAATGGTATGACAGAAAAGTCTATCGTGTCCGCAATAATCCAGACGATCACCCAGACTGGAAGTGGGAAAACGATAACTTATATTACTTTCGCAAATCTTTCACGAAGGGAGAATTGGAAGAACCTAGTGACGAGTGGAAGCTTGTTGTTCCTTGGAGTATAAGACCACAAATTCTACAGGAATGCCATGATAATCCTCGGTCAGGACACTTGGGAGTATCGAAGACACACTGGAGAATTGGTAGGTTATACTATTGGCCAGGCATGTATCAGGACACATTACGATACATCAGCCATTGTGATATCTGCCAAAGAGTGAAGCCACAGAATCAATCTCCAAGGGGTCTAATGTACCCTCGATATTTAACGGGACCTTAGGAAGTTGTGTCTGCTGATATCATGGGTCCATTTCCGCGCAGTTCTCTGGGAAACAAGTATTTGTTAGTATTTGTGGACGTCTTTACTAAGTGGGCAGAGCTTGTACCGATTAGAATTGCTACTTCTACCATCATTCTCAACAAATTCAAATCCGTAATTCTCAACCGCTTTGGCACTCCTTCTGTTTTAATTACCGACAACGCCACTAATTTTGTTAGTAGTGCTGTGAATAAATTAGCTGATGCTTGTGGGATCAAGCACACCACCACGCCTCTATATCATTGCCAAGCCAATCCGACAGAACGAACTAACCGAAATATCAGGCAACTGATAATCAGTTATTTAGACCAAGAGCATCACACTAAATGGGAATTTTACCTTGGGGAGCTTCAGTTTGCACTCAACACAGCCACCCATAGCTCGACTGGATTTTCTCCTTCATTCCTGAATTTTGGTCGAGAGCCAAAGCCCTTTGCCACTTACCGCCGTTCATTGCACCCTGCCATAAATGCAGACAGCATCCCACCCTCTTCGAAGAGCATAAATGAGTGGGCTCCCAGAATGCCCAAGCTGAAAGAGCTCTGTCATGTGGCAGAGAAGAACCTTCTCAAAGCAGGCATTGCCCAAAGCAAGCGCTATAATCTGCGCAGAAAACATGGCAGTTTCAAGGTTGGTGACTTAGTCCTGCGTAAGTCATACCAACTCTCATCAGCCATTGACAAAAATGCAGCCAAGCTAGCCCACAAGTATGTAGGTCCCTACAACGTTGTGCACATTAGTCCAGCTGGAAGTTGCCATCCCCAAGATAGCCAAGGGGTGGAAGCAGGAGTCTGGCATCCTTCTAAGCTAAAACTCTACAACCCCACCTCAGCCGCTGGGGAGGGGTGTGTAACGTGAAAGAGGAAGGATATGGATGCGACTGGGTGTCTCCTCTCGCGTTAATTAAAGTATCTATCGAGTCGCTTGGAATGGCTCTCGTCGGAGGAGAAGAAAGGTTTGAGGAGAGAAAAAAGGTTATGCTTTTCCCTGGCGGACTTTTTTTTTTGGGAGCACGTTCCCGATTTTCCTGTTCTGCGATATTTCCTGTTCTCTTCCAGAAGAAATCTCTGTACCTTAGAACTTCATTTTTGTTCGAACGAAGAGAGAAGACTGCGCAGTGTACAAGTCGGTGGACTAGTTTATTTATTTTCGGCAGGCCTTAGGTTAGGTAGGAGAAGACATTTTTTTGTTTTTTGCTCTTTCTACCCAAGTCGTCATTTTAAATTAGTTTTGTGACAGTTGAATTTTGTTTTCTTTTCTTTCCTCCTTTTTAAAATATAATTTCCTTCTGCAATATATCTATTTGTTTTTATTTCAATTCATGGGTTCATCCCCACAAGCGATTTATTTTCTTTCCCGTTCATTTTAAATTTTACACTCCAGAATGGAATAGAATGGGTTCCGGAATTCAAACTAACGTAATTTTCTTCACTAACTTATTTCTCAGTGTTTCACCTATAGTTTCAGAGCAGTAGACACGAACCTTCCCAGAAAAATCGAGTTGACAGTCTCACGAATTATCTATTTGCCGATAATGGTTGAGACATGAGTAGGATAAACTTGATAAACTCTGGAATGTTCTTCGTAGAACGTCGGGCTACGACCTTCCTCAATATATTTTCTTCAACCGTCAACCCTTCAAATCTTTTACATTTCTCAGTGGATAGTAGGATCTGTCCATAGCTCACTACAAATACGGTATAGTTAGAAAATCAGTGACTGGGCAATGACACGGGCGATTTTATCATCAAGTTTTGTAACTGTTGGGTGACTGATGACAGTTTCGAGTTGTTCCACTCTAAAGCTGGATTGTTTCCAAAAGTTGGGCAGATTCTAGATCCCATCGTATAATTCCCAAGTTCTGAGATTATCCGCAAAATGGGCGAAGTTGTTGGAACCTTCGGTAACACACAAATTGTTGTTTGATTGTCTTTAAGAGCGGAGGAGTTGAATATTTAAAACGATGTGACGTTGGATTGCTGCCCTCTGAAGTTGGCGACCGAGAAATTAGCTGGAGATGATCCGACGTCAGATCAGGTTTGCTCGAGTTGTGTATATCCTTATCAAATATGTAGCGAGATATTGCGGTTGAAGTCTCGGAAGATTTTCCTTACTTCCCGAAGTGTACTGCCGGATTTGGTTAAAAGCTACTAAGTTAAAACTATTGGAGTTAAATATTTGATGTTGGATGCTCGTATTAATACCTACTGTGGAATGGTTAAAAGCTAGTAAGTCAAAATTATTGGAGTTAAATATTTGATTTCAGGTGCTCGTATTAATACCTACTGTGGAATGGTTAAAAGCTAGTAAGTCAAAATTATTGGAGTTGAATATTTGATGTTAGGCGCTCGTATTAATACCTAGTGTAGATAATTCAAGGAATCGTCTTGACCCACATTTGTCAAGGGCCCACATTTGTGGCTCGACGACACGCGTTTTCCCGAAACGTGGAAAGTGGGAGCACACATGATGATCCCGAAACCCAACAAGAGAACATCTGGCAACACTATTTATTTGCTTGAGGAGAAACTTCCATCCAGGCTACGTACCGCCAGCTATATCATTTTTTGTTTTGAATTTTTCCTGTTTCCTGTCCAATCTTTTGAGTGTCGTACTGCACTCGGCCTCTGTCATCGTAGGGTACGATCTACATCATCCCACCCACAGAGTTGCTGCGAAAAGGATTAAAAACTAGATACATACGTGGACAACTGTTATTTTTGGTGTACAAATGGCCTCGAAACGCAAAGATCTAAAGAAAAATTTCAGTTGGTTACGTAACTTTCCTTCTTACGCCTTAGGTCGTGACGTAATTAAGGTTAACACGATGAGCTCCGTAAAGTTAGGCGTCAGTTTGTGTACCAGACATTTCACCAGGGATTCGGTGCATGACACGCTATTTGGGCTCCTTGGGATCAACGGCCATAAGTGCTCATTTTCGATTGAAGTGGTGGGAATTTGTTTGGAAAGGGTTTTTATATTGGGGCGAATGAGCATTAACGGATGGCTGGCTCATTGGCATACGTCATCTGATATGTCGCAGGAAGATCGTAGACTCTTTGGTATGGAATCATTTGAATTGCTTGGCTGAGGTGATTGGACCGTCGGCCGCGTCTTCTCCAATCAAGATAAATTACAGTCAACCATTTGAATCCAGTTTTGTTATAAACAGGCTACTTTCTTACTGAGAGGAATCATAAAAGTGTCATCGATCCTTCAAACTCTTAAAACCACCGCTGCTTTCGATATTGACTAAGAAGTTGATTGCAAAATCTCTGGCTTTCAAACATTTTCAGCGATGAAAAGGTTTAAATCAATCAGCAACTTCAACACATCGATTTATCCGCGATGGACTTAACTTTTGTCGCATCAAGCGAATTTTCAGTCGGTGGTTCGAAGATATAAATTATGCATAAGAAGAGACTTGAGGTGAGTGATGGGCGTTTTATATTTCGTCTTCTCAAGTTCTCAAGCCCCCTGCTGCGAGGGTCGGACGGGAAATGTCAGAGAGAACATTAAGGGTTTTGCTGAATGCTTAAACAATTGGATTGTTCCCCGCCAATTCCGTCGGTTTGCGAATGAAAGGGCTTCGAAGTTTCCTTCAAAGAATATAGAAATTTCGGGATCATGTCTTTCAAAACTTGTCCGTAGACGGCGAATCGTATTCAACGGAAGGTTCTGAAGTTCCTGGAGCGCGACGTTTCCGAACGCGTTTTCGTCCCATTTCCTCAATTCTCTAACTTTCACATCGTCTCGTATCGCTGCCTTCTCGTACTCTCAAGAATGTAGAAGTTTACGACAAACTTGTGCACAAACAAGGGTCTTCTTGGGGTCTGAGGGCAATTAGAACAGGTGCAGAAATCAGCACGGTGCATCGCATAGCTTTCACATTATACTTCATCAACAACTTTAAAGTTCTTTGACTAGTTAACTTTGTGGGATAACGGCTGATGTCGTTCTTTTGTTTCATTCTTTTCTGTTTCCAGGAACGTTAGTAAGGTAAGGGTAAGTAGTTTCAGTCAAGCATTGCGATTTCATTGAAAAACATTGAAAAATGAAAAAACATTTTCCGAAGGAACTCCAAGTGCATTTACAAAAATCAGGTTTGCCGCATCGTACTGTACCGCCCAAGGAACAACGCTATCGAGACGAAGAGCTGAGCATTAACATTCTCCCCCTAGAGAGAAGGCTTCGCTATCGTTTCTCCTCCTTGCCATAAACCATATCACCGGCACGAGGAGTGATAGTTAGATAAGGTACCAGCGTGAGAACTGAATTCGAGGTGGCGAGTAGCCCAAATACGGAGTTAGCCGAATCGAGAGTGCTTGCTCAGCAGAGGACGTTCGCCGAGCCTTCCACCGAAATCCCGAGCTCTCTCTCCATTCCCGTCCCCCGAGGAAGCAGGTTGCCCTTCACTAACCCCAATACAATTTTTCTAGTCTCCACAGTTATTCTTTTTCCTAGTCTCCGAGCACCTTCTCTTCCTTCTCAATCACCACCTATCTTTTCGCACCTTTTGGTATTTCCTTTTTAATAACGTTAATCCTCCGACCCCTCAGTTTCGGCCACGTCGGAGCATTACAGTACAACTTTCCATAGCTCTACGTCAAATCACTTGTGTTCATGGCTTTTTCCAATTCATTTATCACTCAGTTCATTTGAACTAATATTTACTTAGTTCCTTGTACTTACAGCACTCATACCCTGACCCTTGTTGAGCTATTGGTACACCGAGAATAGATGAGGCAGCAAACTCGACTTTTTAACAGAAAAATAATCAACTTTGAGAAATGGTAGTAAGTGAAACGGCGGTGGTTGGAATTCCGGAGTTTCTGGAGTAGCCTCTGTATATCTTATGAGTGTCATTAAACTCTCACCGTATAGATATTCGATTGGACTAGCACCTCAATTTTTTTGAAGATTCTAGTAACATTTGAGTGAGTTTATAATGAAAAAAGTGCATAAGATCGATTTTCGTCGCCATTTTTGGTAATTTATTATGCTGCTCTCCTCATTTTTGGACAAATGGGAATTCTCATTAGAAACGATCATGTAAAAAATTCAATCCAACTCGTTGGAGCCGTTTTTGGAAAAAATAGTTGGTGTTCTAATCGCTATGATAACTATTGTTTGTTTTGGGTTGAGTCTGCTTATACCCTTATTTTGGCGTCCATTGGTGAACTGCTGGCTAAATATCAAGTTAGAGCTGATTTTCAACCGTTTCTCTCAATCGTGTTTTCAGACACACACAAACAGACCATTTTCCCAAATAGTTTTTTTCTAGGACTCAGTAAGGTGAAGGTGAAGGTGAAACTTAAAGATCTGAAGTGAACTCAAAAACATTTTTTTCAGTCGGTTACGTAACCTTCCTTTTTACTTCGTGGATCCGAGGAAGTAAAAAACGTGCTGGATGCGCTGCCCTGGAAGTTACGAATCCTTTAACTACTTGATTCTTCTGAAGCTTCTTAAAAATGTGGAAAAGACAGAAAACATATCGGTTCGGTTAACTACACAATACCACACAAACTTCATCGTTTCAATGGCGATTATTGATATTCGTAGCTCAAATAAATAAAACAGATTATTTAAACAAATGAATAGTTATGCCCTGTTTATATAAGTAGGAGCATGAGCTTTGATTGTGGAGGCCCTGTCTTACAATGAGAGCCTGAACTATCTGATGACACACAATTTGAACCAATATCTTGAGATTGAATTCAATACAATCGTTAAATTTCTTCGAGTGCGACTGTTCATACGAGTTTGTACTTATGAATGAAACGCCTCAATACATCCGTGCCGTTTGGCGTCCGGAAGGGAATCTGTCGAACGGAAAGATTGACAAACTAATTGCAATTGATAACTTAATGTAATCCATTCTTGTTTCAATATCATTCCATCTCAACCACGAAAGTGCGATCAACTAGACAGTTGAAGGATGGGAAATACTAAAAGTGCCTGCAGCTCCCCTCAAGTTAGAAACTTCTTCCTTTAACAAGATGAAGAGACCTGTTCAGCACCTGGTGCTCCGTTTTTGCTACCGATAAATGTCTAGCAGCGTCTATCCGTTTGCAATCTCTCAGGCCGCCAAAACAACCTATTGTTCGAAACTTACCTTATCTGTCACTCAAAGCTCTTTGTAACTTTACTATTTATTATTTGGCGGATGCTCTTGAGAATCCAGGGAGGAAATGCTCGCCAGAATGATCGTAAGAAAACGAATTGTTGCATTCTCGTCGCGCGTTCTTCTTAAATCTACGTAAACGCTATAAGAACTGTGGTGGATATCGCTTCCAAAATATCACACAACTTTTCTCACCTCCTGTGAACTACATGCTATGCTACAAGTACATGCCCTGAATTGCGGTTCAACGCCATGATTGCACACGAATTAAAAAGTGTTAATGCTAGTTGATCGAAAGTTCCCCGTGGCTATGAATCAATTCACTAGAGCTTTTGAAATCAAGGTTTATTAAAATATTTCACTAATTTTAACTTTCCTAGTAAAAGAACACTTGTGCGTCGTCGCATCATACAACTTTCATCAGCTCACCGTACATTCTGCCATTTTGATCTCTCTAGCTAATGCTGAAGTTCTGGGTGATGTGGAACATAGTTCTTTCGATCTAAGAGTTGGAGATGAATATGTCCAGCACTCTACTAAAGACTTGGCATGTTTGAACCGAAAGCTACATAAAAAAAGAGAAAGTTACAAGTAAAAGAGTCGCACAAGACCAAGTTGTTGTACACTGGAGAAAATTTCAATAAATAATAATAATAATAAATAAAACAACTAACCACAAAATGTTTTGTGTTTACTGCTAATATAAACTCCAGAAATAGTTGCTTCGACACCATTGAATCATTTAAATACATACATACATTGGTACGGTAATACTCACACGTAATAGAAAGAAGAGAAAAAAAAAGTTTCGCCGGAAAAAATTTGGAACTTGAGAACAAACGCTTCTGGTAACTGACCTTGACTATTTGTTGCCCTTTGTGTAGGACCTCTCCTTCCCAGCTATACAAGA
The DNA here is from genome assembly GCA_020466155.1 of Pachypeltis micranthus. Lineage (NCBI taxonomy): Eukaryota > Metazoa > Arthropoda > Insecta > Hemiptera > Miridae > Pachypeltis > Pachypeltis micranthus. Next base: position 53,034,155 of record CM035769.1, read on the forward strand.
ATTCGTGTTTCTAACCTTTGTGTATTTCAAGAAGCAATACTGATCTACGGAGAAAACCCCACCCAGCGAGTACAGGCGGGTGAAACGGCCCATATTCTTGAACATTAAGTGCAACCAGTTTCCATAGAACGTTATTTTTTTATCAAGTTTCTGTAAGCTGAGCGGAAAATAGATAGGATTATAGGTTGGAGCGATCTAAATAGCCGAATTTACGGGGAGATGAATAAAGTTGTATGATGCAACGCCCATGTTTGGACCAGGATAGACGTGAATGAAACTCGGAGACGGATATTTACTGAGCACAAACTTGTAATTTGTGAGCTGGAATATCACAAGGTTTGAAGACTTGGATTGTACAAAGAAGAGGTGACTTACACGGGAGATGAGTTGAGTATGGAATCGCGAACAAATAGGGCTCTGAAGACGTGAAAACTGGTTGTACTCGGAAGGAGGGAGAAAGCCGAACTAGAAGTCGATGAGAGGTGAAAGAGGTATCCGTTGGGAGAATTGGAGACGGCCGTATCGTGAAAGCTGTTAGGAAACAAGTGTTGGGAGAGCTGGGGACGACTAACTTCGGCGACACTTCGTAGCAGAATGAATATTTGGTAGAAGGTATCTGTTGTGGAGAAGGATCTGAGAAGGGCGGAGAGGGGAAGGGTGGGGAAACCACCGTTGGAAATATCCGCCGATTTGGGATTTCCATGGGCGCAAAGACCTTTAGAGGAACAATGACCTCGCCACAGGAGCCCGTTAGGCAAGGAGCGGAAATTCCGAGGTCAAAAGCCTGGAGGGATTCGGCGCTTGCGTCGAACAGCCCAACTGTCTTTTTTTTACAAGGGAAGTAAAACTGAACGGAATATTTTAATAAATCCCGAGAACTCTGCAGCGTGTTGCAATTCCTTTACATCCTACCCAGCATGTTTGAGAGGTTCAAGAGTGGCCTTTCCTTCATCCTTACAAGATACTGACCACAGATCAGAACGCACCATTTCCTTCTGGTTGAGCACTTTTCGGCAAATTTAGCAATCCTTCTACAGTTTTCATTGGAATTCAACATAGTGAGGGAAACTCGTCTGGTGTAAGTTGGTTCGTGAACTATGTCCTACTTGTCTTGTCACTTTCCAAGGGTCACAGCTCTCCTTCTTTTCTTCTAGTTGCTGTATTCTGGTTGCCTCTTTGATGGGTATAGCTCTATTCACTTGACAACCAGAAGGTGGATTGTGGCAACACCCGCTTCACCTCCTTCGAGAAACTGTGTGATATTAGCAAACAACGCTGAGGGTGCCACTCTTCTGTGCTGCTGTCATCCGCTTCCTGTAGTAGGCAATGCTCACTACCCGTCCAGCTTTATCTGGACTAATCCCAGATTGCTGCCAATAATTACTGCCGCACCACGATTGCATCTTCAAGCATCTCGAGACCATGGCCGTCATACGCATCATTCCACAGCCAGCCCAAGGATCTATCCTAGGGCAGTCCCTGCAGTGACATCCCTCCTGCGCCTTCCCTTGTCTGCCTCTTCATGTAGCTTCTTTCCCTCAATTTTTGGCACTTCTCAAACACCAGAGGCTGGGTGAACTTTGGGTAATGGGTCGCTCGTTACGAAAAATTCCACGTTCAAGTACTTTTCGAATGTCGCCTAAGGCCTGGGTCAGGCAGCATTAAACATTGAATTTTGTTGGTATAAGGACTTGCCTTTCAAGGCTGGAGTAGGAGGTTTATGCCGTTGTTTCTTATATTACAGCCTTTACTGCGATTGAATGTCTTCTTTTGGTCTTTTGCCGACTAAGAAGCCTGTCGTCAAGTATTGCGAGTGACACGTAAAGTCAACCCTAAGGGCCTATTTGGTGCCACTCAAGTTGGTAGATGCGCCATTGACAACCTTCACACGAGCTTAGTGAAAAATAAATTACGTTAGCTGGCCTTAGTAGAATTATTTCCCTTTGCAGCAATCGATTCTGAGTTTATGTTTGATTTAAAAGTCTTTTCTCATTGAATGAATTCGCTTCGGTTGTAACGATTGGATTACGTTTGTTTGTGATTGTCTTTTTGAGAGTCATTCGAATCCCAGTGAATGAATCCCCGAACAGCCTTTAGATTTGATGACTGAAGAGACTCTCAAAACTGTAAAACTTTCACAAAACGAGCGGCGGCTTAGCATCTGAAGTTCGTCGGGTCTTCTCTGAAGAGATTCTGAATTTACGAGCGAAATGGTGAAAATAAAATGGCGAGGGACTTCCGCCGAATTAATATTTCGTTTCAAGAGGTACGTTCTAAAAACGGTTGGTTTCTAATGTATTTTCCGTTGTAAAAAGGGCACTTAAGGCTTTCTATTCAGAAGAAAGAGGAACTAACTGCTTCTTTATATTCGCGGATGGAAACGGGTTTATCAAGGAAGTGGCTGGATCTTTTTAGAAGGATCGGAATTAAAGCCCTTCTCAAATGGCTTAAGAAAGAATGAAAAAGAAGAAGAATTTAATTAGTTCACTTTCGAAAACTTTCTCAAAGTATTCGGAAACTTTTAAAAGCTCTTCGATCTTCGTTTCGTGAAGGTGGAAGTGGTATCCGTTTTCTGCATGTAAACCGTTTGAAGGTTATCGATTCCACAGTGCGAAGCGAAGTCCCATCTCACCTTAAGGAGCCGAATAAATATTCGAATATATTTCCGCAGAGATTTGGGTGAGTAAATTGAAGGGGAAAGTGGTTTGCATGGAAGATAGATCGTATTTATACGTTTGAGCGGATACACTCGAGTTAATAGCACTTTCTCGAAGGAACTTTGAGTGTCGCGCAAGTTCGAGTTCCCAAGATCACGTCAAATAGGCTCGCACGTGTAAGTGTATTGACCATAAAGGAACTCCTACGCCACATCGACAAACCGATGTTCGACACAAGAAAGATCTGAGTGATAGGGCAACGAAAACTCGCGAACAAAAGGGCTCTCTTTATTTGAGAGCTGCAAAAGAGATAAAAAGAAAACACTAATTTTTTAGTACAGACAACAGTAAGTGAGTTGGTATCGCATCAGAGTTTTGTGGGAATTGGGCAGAGTTTAGGTTAGTTAGGCACCTAACCCTCGCACCCTCGCCCGTAACAACATATAGATAAACCTAATGGATAAATCAAATGATAAAAGGAGAATGGACCCAAACACCTGGATGAGGGGCATACAGAGAGTGTCCAACACTTCACACGTTGGATATGCGCTGCACTATGCACAGCCTCGATAAATATTTTTTTAAAGTACAACATAGGAGAGGCGGCAGTCCTTGCAACTGGCTTTATGACAGAGTAGCAGAGTTATCAGCTGCCATTTAGCGTCTACATCCACTCACGGAACAGTGGGAGAGAGGGCCGTTCTCAATTGAGGTGGGAGCGCCGTTAAGACAGACTGATGGTAGTGTGATGAGAGACATGATTGGTCTGGACTGGGCATTGCACGACCCAATTTCGGCCTTGCCAAGCCGCTGCAATAGCATGCGATGATATATCAAGCAGAAATTCTAGCCATCAATTGCATACAAGAGATCCTGATTAAAGTACTGAAGAGGAAGCGGATCTATATACTCTCAGAAAGCCAGGCTGCCTTAAAGATCATCTTTGCATACGCTTCCACTCCAGGCTGACGTGGGAATGTCTTCAGGCCCTCACACGACTCGTGCCCATAATAGGCTTTCGGTTATTCGGATAACGGTTCATAACCGCATAAGGGCATTGAAAAGGCAGACAAGCTTGAGAAAAGAATCACAGAACCCCTACGCATCGGCCCCGAGCGTCACACGGGAGCGACGAGCCCCAAGTTGGCAGGTGACCCACGGATGTGATGAGGAAAAACGCGCCCATTGTCATAACCACCTAAGACTAAGACTTCCTGTGCAAGGACAAACGCGATATTTACACTCGTCAGACGAAAACTAACAGCCCTATCTTAATTAGTTTCCTCCATAGAGATACCAACTCAATAAGAAAGGCAAGTTAGAGTCAGTTGAATCCAGATTGAGGACACATCCTAAGCGAGTGCTCTGCCCAAGCAGCCTGGTGTTTCAAACACTTTTCTTTTGGCTTCGTAAAACCCAAACCATAGCGCAGTCTGTAGCGAAAACCGTACTCAGCTTCTTAAAAGTGGTTGGAATGTAGGACGTCTTTTACCAGATAACAGGCACTGTCACAACAGGCCCAACGTGTGGCTGCAGACAACCTCAATCCCCCTTCCTCTGTCAATTACTGCAACCACTGACTAAATTTCATCTTCTTCAAATTAACCTTTATAGGCTATTAGCCATCCAACGACTTACCACATTCAGAAGGGCTTGTAGTCGAAGAGACAACATGGCTCAAGCCATGAATAAGAATAATTATTGTAAACCTTGAAATTTTTGTAAACGAGAAAAGAGCCAACGTGCAACCCTGAATTATTAATTATCCTTTTGAAGGTAATAAACGCGCACATCCTACGTGAACGACTCCATAAACGAGATCACATAATATTCCACGTAGACGGCACAAAAAGTGAAGCTGACGTGACGTGTAGGCTGTGTTGTTCGCCAGCCTTTTGCTGCAGCTTCCTTAGCCGCAATGTTCGATTCACTGACGACATGAGTTGGATTGAGTTGAGTTGAGTTGAGTGCCGGGCTCACTCGCTAACGAACCTATTTATCCCGAGACTTGAAAAAGAAGCGGCCAATTAGCGGTCGAGGGAAAATGCGATCGGAAGCGCGAACTGGAGAAGGAAAATGAAAGAAGCCAGAGCCAGAGGATGAGGTTCATTTAGCCACCGGACCTGAAGCAACTGAGAGCCGCTAAGAAAAAGAAACCGATCGTGAGTTGAAGATGAAGTTGATGGGAGTTCAACTCGCGTTCCTCCGCTGCTTGAATCTTTTCCGTGCCCAAACGACTCGAAAGTCTCGCGAACAAAAGAGAGAGATCGAGCGGTTGTTTCCATCGTGACTCCTTCACCACCTAACAGGAGTTGAAAATCTTTTATCGTTCTCATAGTACCAAAAATGAACTTTACAAGCCGTAGAAACAAAAGTTGGCGTTTTACAGACTCGGCAACCCGTGAGCATTCAGGATCTGAATGTTCAAACATCTAAATTTCGTCGACAGTCCTGTTGAGGAAAGCTTGTGGAGAAGCAAATCCAAAATCTTCACCTATACATACAGGATTGCATACGTGTGGAAGTAAAAATAACCTGGTCGGCGGGTTGTAATACAATATTTATTTTAAAATTTCGAAGTATTACGCTTTCATGTGCAATACTGCTGCGCTTGTGGCGGGAGGAGGATATGTTTCAGACAACGTGAGCACAAAGGACAGACAAAACAGGTAAATAGTTTCCTACTCGTTTGGAAGACAATTAAAAAGCACAGCCCCCCCCCCGGAGGTCATGATACTTTTGTCCAGTTACGGGCAGTCGACTTTATTGCTATTCGAGTGCCAGCTAAGGATGCAATATGGTAGAACACTTCCAGATTTACCGCCTACAGACAGAAATGAAGCTTAAGGCGTGAGTATGGCGGAGTCGCTGGTAGCAAATGTAAAAGTGTAGCTGAATGCAGTGTCGGTTTAACATATGTGTTGCCCATGCGCTACCACATGAAGGTATGACTCTGGGTCAACTTACTTCATCCCTCTCTTGGAGTACTTCAGTGGATACAGTCTTGTAGGCCATGGTGATCCACTGGGACGCAGCTCTCAGGGATTGAGCAAGTACTTTCTATTGATTGACTGTGTTCGACAGTCTGAATCAGCTGGGTCTTTGACCTCCAGAATATCTGCAATCTCGCTTAATGGTACTCACTGGCCCCATGGAAAACCATTGTTTCTCCAAACACCTTTCCATCTCAACCCCCCTGGTCCCACTCCTCAGTTATTCCCAATTAACAACGGATTCCCCCTTTCCTGGATATTCCCAACTATCTTTTCCCACTCCTCGATTTTAGATTCCTCTTCTCAACAGACAACTCCTTACAAGTCAGTCATCCTTCAGCACTTGAACAACAGTCGTTTCCCAGTTCTCCCAACTTATTCGTCCCTCAAGCTTCGCTCTACTCACATCTCTCCCTCTATTCCTCCCCTAACTTAGCATTCCATATCCAGTTCACGAGTATTGCGAGCCTCCTTGTTCTCGTATATTCACTTACCCTCTAACTGATATCGTTATTTTGCAAGTGTAATAGAGGTTATTACACCTGGTTATTCAACAGTTGTCGAGGCAAAGTTAGGGTAGTAAAGCATTACGAATGCCTGTACAGAAAATTACGTTACTAACTAGGCCTTATGCTCTGTTCATATAATTTGAGCGATAAATGGGTCCGATTAGTAGACAGAGCACGAGGGGCTTACGAAGATCGTGTGATATTTCTTTAATTGTATGCATTAGGGGGGTTTGATTTACGGGAGGTGTATGGACAGTGAGATACTACTCAATCGGGTTATAACACCCCAACTGAACAGCTCGGGTTTCGAACTGTAAATGCACAACAGCATGAATCATGCTTTCTTCATAATTCGATTCGTACGAGTTGCCCCTTACCCCTTAACCCGATGTAAATGCTCTCGAACTCAGATGGCGTTTCTAAAAAGAGGAATTGTTCCTGATTTCAGATTTGCCGCGAATGGATGCAGAGTCAGTTGTGACAGGATTTGTGAGATATTTTCCAGGGGCTTCCCTCTCGCCAGCCGTACGGCCATTGACGCTAATCCCCTGCTTCATTATTTTCTAATCGTCGAATTTTCTCCCGATTTACTCCGTTCTGGTTTTGGGTCGTCGCGGGAAAAGACCCACGCTCTGGAGGCGAGAAGCGGTCGACTCTTTTGTGCTGGCAGTATCTGCGAAGTGACACGTGCTCGCCGGTTGGACGGCCCGGAAACCCGATAGCGCCGGGAGAAAGGGCCGTATCTCGGCCCACCGGCCTCGAGTCCCGTTCTCTTTACATCGCTGGCCCTGCGATTTCATTCTGCTCCCAATTGAAAGCCCCACTTCTAGGGATATAATCACACTGATTTCCTCACCGACAGTTCCCGTTATTAAAAATACATAAAACAGCTATTGTTACCCCTGTATATAAACCGAATGACACCCAGAGAGCTTACTAACTATAAGCCGATATCTTTATTATTAGTTACAGCCAAAAGTATAGAAAGAATCGCTAAGAAATATCCTGTTTCTTTACTGAAAGAAAACTATAAAATAAGCGATAGACAGTTAAGATTTCATTCACTGCAAATCACCCAAGACACAGTTCTTGAGATAGTCGAGGATGTAACGGAAGCTCTTGATACACGTGTAAAACCTGCCATAACTTCTGTTAGAAACATTCGACGAACAAGTGCTCACTGAGACTAGCCTTCGAACTCGGTGTTTATCTTAAATGTGGAGCTAGAAATCACCGTTTATTATTCATATCGGTGAGATAGAGAGTGACCGCGGACAAAATCGGCAGCTCATCACTGTACCATCCAGAGCAGCCCCAAACTCTGAAGGCTTACTGGGTTTAGGAATGGATGGTGTCACTTTTTCGCCTCACCACAGCTGAACCTGAACAAATTCAAAGCCAGCCACAACACATGCGACTTACAACCTAGATGCCTGCAAACTGATTACACCAGAGCACACGATTATATCAATTAGTCTTCCGACGGTCAACCTCCCAAAAACCAGCCCATAGGTCTGTTTTGGGAGCAAGTACGTCCGAAGAAGGCGCAGCTTCTGCTGTGGGTCCAGTGGAGCCTCGGCCCTTTAAACACCAAGGTTCACGCGGAGGAGCCAATAAACTCTATCCCTAGGTACCACCACATTTCGAGGAAGCGTCTAGCCGCGACCGGGGATTCACCTTATGATGAAACTAACATCACGACCTTCACGCTGTAACCTAGGTAGGACGCCACTGATGAGACCGAGCCACACTTCTCAAGACTCGCCCCCAATCCTCACAAGCTTAGTTACGTGACAAACTTGTCTAGGGCGATCTGCAATGCCCTGCTTGGTGCTGGGAGATCATCCGCGAAGGCTATAGCTTCCCCCCGCACACCTGTGGCAAGGTCAATCTCTACTTTCTGAGACAGCTTGTCCAGCGCATCAATGACAAAATTCCAACCATCCCAGCCACCCCACCCTATTCCATCCTATAGAACCCTCAAACCCCTGCGGTACGTACATAGTTTGGTTTGTTGGTTTCAGTAGGCCTCAAGACGTAATGATCGGAAGAAAACCCTAATTTTTTTGGTACGATCGGACCTACTGTACGCCATAAGGTAGCGGAAAGAAAAACTAATGCTAAGTTGTAACAACTTAATTACTGTTAAAAATAAATAAAACGCCAGTACACGGATGATAAGAACTTGCTAAGACTTGAAAGTGATACTTGATCAAAGTAAATTCCACAACAACAATTAGCAGCCAACTAAATACGTGTAAAAAAATAAGAACAGCATTTTATTGTTAATTTTCATGACAAGTGGGAACGTCTAACATAAAATCTAGGGAAGCTGATACAGCATTCGAACGAAACTTCTACTGTACGTTCTCGCAACTAAAGCAACTGCTTCATTCTCTGTGAAAAATTAGAGCCTTTGAACATTACAAGTTCGTTTTTCAAGAATATGAGTAACAATTTTCATACAACTTTTACCTAACTGGTATCTACATTTTGAGTTGGATGAAATGCTTTTAATGAAAGTACGGGGCCCATATATGTAACGTATTATCGACTTTACAGGAGGTTAAAGGACGTTTTTGATTCGCCGTACTTATCCCGGAGCAAATGACACCGTGAGGGAATGTGAGAGCGTATTAAAGTTCGACCAAAACTGATGTGATGCGTCGCCTTGTCATCCACAAAGACGACGAAGAGCTTCACCTTTTGTCAGAAACTCCCCACGGTCTTTTGATGCTCTTTTCTAATGAAAGAGCGTTTTTCATTTGCGTTGGGGCCTGGAAGGAAGTCAAAGCTGAAACAGGACGGAGCTTCGTCTTCTTGAGGGAACGAGACCTGCTTCACTGACGACGACTTTGAAATATTGAGGGGAAACCGAAATTCAAAGGAGGAGAGAATGATGAAAATGATAAATCGGCCCCTTTGGGTCAAATTGCTACCGCACGGTCGATCCGGCGCCGCTAGGTCTCAGAGATAAGAGAAGGGCCTTAGAGTGATGGTGGTTGGATGGTGGATGTTGGATGGGGGGGGGGGTATTTGCAGAGATGGCTTAATTAGGGCGAAGAGCAAGAAACTCTGGGAGAGAGGGACCTTGTGGTCTGTCGAGCTCAATCGCTAGCTGCACCATTAGAGAGGGGTCGGATACATATTCAAAATGTATTGTATACAGAATAATACACCCCATATGCATAATGAGAATATAACGCGTATATTAGCAACGTTTCTATTTTGTAGCATTATATCAAGTTCTCATAAGCTTGAGAACCCCCCTTTTCAACGCAAATATATGCAACATCTTCAACTCGACAGTACCAAATAATCGCTCGTGACGTTTGACGAGAGTAACACTTATCTGCTCACTGCCTAATGATAGTTGGGACTGTGACGAATTGGTCATTTTTGCCTTGTATTATTGCCTGAGCAGGGTGTGCTGTGGAACCTGCTTTCTTTAGCGAATCGTAGGTCCTGCGTGCTAATCTAATCTATTAAGTTGCCGTCTATAACTTCTGGGATGAATTAGCTTCTACTCATGCCAAGACATCAATTGAGTAATAAATGTATAAATAATCGTAGTGCTCTTAGTGCTGGAATTACAGGGGAAACTGGAAAACCGTTAATGACCTCACCTCAGTTTCAACTCCAGAATTCCTGAGATTTTTCCTGATTATTTTCAACCATTATTAATTCCCACCGCAATGATAGCTTATTGGCTTTAACATGCAGGTTTTGTGTACAAAGCAAGTGTCGAAATGAGCAAAATTGGAACGAATTCGGTATGAAATAAGTTTTCATCAGAACGTTCATAACTTATTATGCTGCTCTTGATATTTTTCCACACATAAAAATTCTACGTTATCTTAGTGTTATTCGAATCTATCTACACAAAGAATGTATTCAAAATAGCAGAAACTTATGTTTAGTTCAAAAATGTTTCGTGTTTTGATCATTATCACAACTACACGTTGGGCCTATTGTGACGATGTCCGTTACCTAGCAAAAGACGTCCTCCATACCAGCCCCTTTGAACAAGCTGAGTATCTAAAGTTAACGTACCTGTTAGGTGAGTCCGTCTCCTCTGGCTGGTGAGATTTCGCTTGAGGACCTAACACCTAACAGGTACGTTAACTTTAATAATTTTCCTACTGGCGGATCTAACCCAATTGCTTTAATAGCTGAGTATCTTTTTCAGCGCTGGCTTCGTTATGGTGTGGGAAAGTGTTCAGGGGAAATGTAGAAAAAGATAAGTCTAACAAGCAAGATAGCTCCTGGTTTCCCTAGGGAAAAGTATTTGAAGAGCATGGCTGCTAAGACAGGGCACTTGCATAGGATGTGCTTAGTAGTTTCATCCTCCTGGCCAAACGATCTGCATTAAGCTGGCTCTGATCTGTCCATCTTATTGATGTGGTATCTAAGTGGGCTGTGCTCAGCGAGGAAGCTAGTAAGGACCCATAATTGTTGTCTGGTGAGTGTAAGTAGAGTAGCTTTCACCCTCGATCAGGATGGCGCAATATGCTTTTTCACCTGACTTACTCATGGCTAGCCATACCAATGGCCGTGATTTTCCAGTGCGCCATGCCGTGTGACCTGTCGATTTAGGTGTCTTTTCGTCGCTACTATGTGAGGCTTTTGCCCGATGGATAGGAACTCTGTGCTTCTTTTGGCAGGGCAGTCTGCTTTTTCATCGTCCTCGTGGCTTCCATGAGCAGGTATCCAAATAGCGGAAAGCCTACATTCCCACGTCAGCCTGAGCACACACTTACATACTACGCGCCGAAATGAGTTTTTCTGATTCAAAAGGTAAACATCCGACGAAAACCCAACTTTTCCTTTGAACGATTATGATGCTTCCGTTAACCGGTGCGTTGCGGCAAATCAAAGTTCTTCGAGACCTCTCTGGTGGTGATTGAGTAACGCTAACACGCAGATGTCTTCAGCGCTTTATATAAGAGATATAGTTGAGCTCTTCTTTCTCAGCTCAATTTCGCTTCATCACAAAACAATTCCTTTTCTCATTTTCGCGCACTTCAAATACAGTTCCCTTTTCGGCGAACTTTTGAAGGGATTCTGGAGAATGACGCTGTTGAGAGCTGAAGAAGTTTGAAATACAATTGAAAAGAGAATTGAAAGAATATGAATTTCTGCCCCAACATCATCAACTGGAGTCAATTTCTTTTGTGATTTCCGAGTTGAAACGATGGATGGAGTGGAGAGAAAGGTAATGGAAAGAAAATGCCGGGGAAAGTCGGGAGGAAGGTAAGAAGTCCATTTTGAGACGTCTTCAAAAAGGCCACTTTAAATCAAGTTTTTCTAAGAAAATCGTTCCCCATTCTCACGGTGCACCAACTTTTCAGTGCCGCCTGATTTCTTTTGTCATTATTTTTATTGTTAATCAAAAGCCGTCGAGTCTGAAAGGTGTCGTGATTATCAGCGCAATCATGTTAATCCTCTCATCTCCGAATGATTGGAAACTAAGGAAGTGAAAGAGCAGGAAGGCGTCTACGATCTACGATTTTATCCGTCTATCGCAGCAAAGACTATTTCAAACGACAACTTCAACTTTCTGAGTTTCGACCTAATGAAACTGAACACTTTTCCAACGATTGAGCCGCAAATAAAAGGGGGAAGAATGCATTAGGGGCAAAAGGTCAGCCTCTGAACCAGTTGAATAAAACATGGAGGCCCCGAGCGACCGGAGAAGAGGCTTAAGGTTTGGTGATCGTGAGCATTTTGCCCAAAACGTTTCGGAGATTTGTGTGGGGCCAATGAAAGGGAGGGGGGGGGGAAGTTTCGGACTTGAATAAGATAGTTATGTGGTCATTCAAATTGACGGGGTGGTATTGTAATGAGAAGTTTGCGAGACTGAAACGTTGCCACAATTCGTATGCCAACGTCCAGCTGAGCTGTTGTTAAATGATCATTTCGTCTGTGACTAGCCACCCCTATTTGGCAAATGCAAAAATTACGGAAATCTTACGCCTCGAGTTACATCAGAAGATAAATCCTAGTCTTAGACCATAGAGTTACAATCGCTGGGCTGCCTACAACGGAAGATAGGCGGAACAGCCACCCAATGGACGCGACAGATATATTAGATATTTATACATGGCTCCACTTTATCACGTATAAATGTATATGGGGAGGTTCGTGTTGACAATTTTCGAATTATAGGGTATGCACTGTTAAAGAAGTTGGCAAAACGACCTTAGTTTGAATTCCGGAATTTCTTTTGAGGTCATTCTTGATTACTTTATTACCATTGTTAACATTTCATCATATAGAGAGCCGCTACCGCTCCGATTTTTTTAAAAGTGCTGCGTGTGCTGTTCTTGCCATTATAATAAATATGAACGTTTTACAATCCAGTCTGATCATTTAAAACACGGAAAATTTTATTTGAAAATTCTTAGATACCGTTTTTGAAAATAAAAAAATAAGACGTGTCGATTTCTATTATAATTATACTTAGTTTTTTGCCAAATTACTCATACACGTATTTTGGCGTATCATGATCATCTGCTGAATAAACATTATACTTGAGCCTTTCGGTCTAGTCGTCTTCTCTTAATTGAGTTAGACACACACACAAACAGTTTTCTCAAATTGTGCTATTCGAGAAAACTCAATTAAAAATTATCTGCTGATTACAATACTTTTCTTCTTACTCCGTCGGACTGAGGAAAGTAAATTATTCACTAGCCCCAGGCTTTTCTTTCAACTTTCTCAAAGAGTCGAATGTTTTATTATCACAAAACATTAAACTACTCCAACCTAATTACAATCCAATTGTATTCCCGAATTGTACCTTACCATTGGATTGAATCTCAATTATTGTTATGATCTCAGGTACCCATTATGTTACCCTATGTTTCGTCTGCGTATTGCAAATTGCGAACCTCTTAAGTAGCCATTCTCAACTACTTCACCGTGTATGTGTTATACGCTATCATGCCAATTTATTTTCCAATAAAAGTCGCACGAAATACAGGACCGAAATGTAGTTATGGGAAAGCTGGTCAGAGGAGGGGAGAGGGAGAGAGAGAGAGAGAGAGAAACACGTAATTACGTAATTTCAACTTCTCTAGACGCGAGTGCTCGTAAAAAGTGTTATGAGCGAAAGGAAATTAACGCTGAAGGCGGAAGGGGCGGAGTGAATACTAAAAGCTGGCTTTCATATAAATGAATGGCCAAACAAGACGTGATCACTTCATTTGCCTTCAATTTATTATTCATGAAATGAAGGGAAAGGCTCTGTTTTCGAAACAGGTTTTTTCGTCTCGACTCCCTTCAGTACACAACTAATTATTACGACTGCTGCCTGCTATTATCAAGGACATAAATTACTTCTTCAGTTCTTCGTGCACTTCTCTCGCGGCTCAAACGCTCTTGAAATGAAGTTTTCCCGAGGGTTGGAAGTTCATTGTACACTCGGCTAGTTTTCTTTGTGCTGCGTTACAACCACCTTTTGTCCGGCCACGTCTTCCCAGTACATCATCTTTTCAGAGCGCCGTATTATTTTGTACTTTCCCCGCTCGTTGGGTCTCTCTAGCTTCTCACGAATAGAGTGAGGCGCTCGTAATAACAGTTTATTGCTCGTGCAGCACTGCTTTTACAGTTTGCTTTCTCGGCAAAAATTAGAAAAGGGAAGAACATATGGAGGGGGGGGCATGCGCTGGATATGACTACTATATGATTTTTGTTTTATTTCTACTATGTATGTAACAAGGCTGTAGAAGCGAGTGATGGAAATTAACGAACGACTTTAATCTCTCTGGTTACTTACTTAAAGCCACCAGGTCATCAATATCTCCCAAGTGCAGGGCGGTTAATCGATAGGGAGCTCTCACACGAGAAGTGCAGTGAAGTACCAAACGCATGTCCGTTGCTTGCAATTCATGTTAATTTGATTAGCCCCATTCACAAGCACACGAGCATGTTACAGCACCGAAGTTCGTACTTTGCCTGTTACAGCACCTAAGTTCGTACTTCGCCTGTACTTTCAGCGAAATTCGAAGGATCGGCCGTCGAGGGAACAAAGTAGCTTCCTAGAAAAAAAATCTCAGGTAAGCCCCACGGTAATCGGTCTCTTTTCTCGTCCCACTACAGCTCTACCTCGCTGTTTTCCACCATGCCCAAGTAACCTTGGCCCTTGGAGGTGAGCCCGTTCACAGGTTCACGGCAATCGATTCGTGAGCGAGGAAACTAGCGCAAGGGTATAAACATCCAAAGCACTGGGATCTACGAAATGGATGTTTGCCAATCTAACAAACGAGAGATTGGAGCTCACCCACTGATTTGCCGGTTCCACAGAAGCCGCTATGATCTCGAGGACGTGCCCTTATTTAAGGATCCAATTTCATACCGTCGAGTAACACAAGCGAATGTGAAACATGTGTATAAATTTCGCGCCCCGCTAATTGGAATACAATTAAACTTAATCGCAATCGCGTACGAACGAAATCTTATTTTAAAATAAGACTACCAACTATCGACAATTAACGATGAAAGCACTTTTTCCCTGGTACGTTAACTTCCTCAATGCTTTCATTAAAGTAGCGGTTTGTTTCCTTATAAAAATAACAGTTCCCTAACACTCGTATCAGTCGTGTTGATTGTCGATTCTAAGTCTTTTTTCCATAGGGTGGTCTGTAAATCCGTCAGTTGAATAGTTATTACTCCCCTCAACTCTATGCAGGAGGAAGGCAAGGTATGTAACCGGCTGACAAAAATAATTTGAGTTTACTTCCAGTCTTTACGCTTCAAAGCCTCCTGTTTCCGAAAAACGTCATTTGAGTGTGTTTGAAGTTGAATTGTGCGAGGGTACTCCAACAATGTGAGCTCTTCGCACTGTATTCGAGAAAGGTTCCAACAGTTTTGATTAAACATCCGAAACTTTTCATCTCCCGAAAGAAAATTGCTTAAGAGGCAGACAATTATTGTTGATGCAGTCATCTCTGAATCCTTTTCGACGTTGGATAGAAGAATATATTTCTTAATTGTCTCGAGAGAAATCTAAAAACCCTGCAAATTATTACACAATGGTATATTATTCTCATGAACAGCTTGACCTAGTATTACTGCTCCGAGTCCCATCTCATTCGATTCAGCATCAAATACTGGTAAACCATACGAAACATGACCTGACTACAATGGAACTACGGAAACTAAATATTCCTCTGGCGCCAGGCGTCCATAAACATCTGTAGGCATTCATGATCCGATGGAGGGGTGTGCGGAGGAAGTGGCCTTAACTGTCCTCTCCCATTGGGCAAAAAGAGTCGGGGAAATTGGGAGCTTCCAGCGAACACTTTCGGCAATTGGCTGGACGCTGCGAATCCAAAGAGCGTTGCGAGTCGAGCAGGCCTTGAAAACGATACGAAACACGGCTTATTTGCGATTATACTGCGTTTCGTTAATTTTTTAACCATTTTTTGCCCATAACAACCATGGGCTTCGTTCGATCGGATTGCCGAGATGGCGGGCACAACTAGATACCAAATGGGATTTTTGTGCGAAAGAACGAATTTTTTAGACCACGTTAAAGGCACAAAACGGCCCAGACGGTGGACGGGGGACAGTGGACGGTGGACGGGGGATGGTGGATGGGGGACGGTGGACAGACATTGCAGATTTGGAATCCCCATGTCTTGAAACGTAAAGTATCAAATTTTGAGGGGGGGTTGTAAAAAATCTTTCGTGACCGAAAACATAGGGTTATTACTCAGAATGAATAATAAACAAAAATCATGCTGACAGTCCCACGATTTAGTTCTGCTATGGTCGCTAGACAAACGTCTGCACGTTATTAGTAGCAATCCAATACATTTCAGCACCATCAGTTTCTGTATGATTATAAAGTTCTGCTCTGCTCGTATAGAAGGATTGAAAACATATTGTTAGTTGTTTTTGTATATTGATGTGTTTTTTAAAGTTTTTGTATTGTGAAGTATCTAGAAAACTCTTTAAAAATTCAGCCAACAACGTAACTTATGTTAATATTTCGCACTGCTGTGACAAACTAAATACGTTCTGTTTTCCTGGTTCGCGTTAAGTTGCACAATATTCCGCGTATAAATGTTCAATATTAATTGAATACAACGTAAAAGAAAATTCATATTAATATTTTATTTTGTCGACGAAGCTGGATAGTACAGGTAAATGAGGGTTGTGAGAGTTGAGTGCTGAGCACACGCTGAGTCGCGTCGCGAAGTAAAACTAACGAGGTGGACGAGTCTTTTCAGGATTCCGGGGTTTTCCTCGGTGGTTGACAACATTGTGTGTCTTTCAAAAGGTTCCCTCAACGTGGAAATAGACGAGAGCAGCGCAGGAAAAAGTCCTGTAATTGCATTCGACAGAAAGTAGAATAAAAAAAAGAGAGCGACTGGTTCTGCTCTGAGGATCCGAAAACTGGTTCGTGTTTATTTGTGTGTAGCTACTTCTGCCCCCTCCCCAGCCCTTCCATCACTGCTTCATCCCTCCGTCGAACCCCATTGAAATGATGTTCTTTGTGGACTTCAAACTGGGAAATTTTTTCGTGTGCGGAAAAGTAGCAGTTTGGTGGGGGGGGGGGGGTTAGAGAACAAAACGGTTTGAGAGGTCACGAAGAGGAAATGAAACCGTAACCAATAAAGTTCCACTTAAAAGGATTTTCTTCGCTCGGTTTTGGCTCAAAGAAACCGTTCCACAGACTCGCCAAACTAATCCTCAAAGACAGTCGTTCATTTCCTGGAAGGTGGTTGGCCGGTTTTCAAATCGAACTCCCAAAAGGGAAAAATCTTTTCGAGAACTTTTTTTTTTTTGCTTTAGTCCATTTGGTACAGAACTCGTCTCTCAAAATGAATCGCTTCATCTAACTCTTAATATCTTGGGTATTTACCCTCTGGAGTTTCGGCAAATGTTGACTGACAACTGCCAAGGGCAACCTGTCGAAGGAACGTGCCTCCCCTTACCCCAGCTCATAAAACTTCTCTGTGTAACGCGCGTCGACCTTCTGAGCACGGAAGGTTTTTCTCGGGATTATTCTCCGGAGAGGCTCGTCAATGTTCTTGAGTTAACAGATCGCGTGACATTCCGCTGGCGTGTGCACTTTATGACGGCGATCTGCACAAATGCTGGGGATCACGACGAACTTGAAACCGGATACCACGGAAAATCATCTTCTGACGACTAACGCCCTTGAGCGCCAACCAGCCCGATTTAAGTACAAAAAAGCAAGTACAACTTGACCAAAAGTGTCATTTAGGTGTTGTGATGGAAGTGATCTGGTGCAACACATCTGTGCATTCGGTGATTTTTATTACCCTGACGACTGATTCAATATTTTTTCATTCAGTTGACATTTCTCGATGCTGTAAGCGTCCAAACGTACACAAACGTAGTGTCCAATTTTGAGACGGGATACTAAAAAAAGATTCCTGACCGGTAACGTTGGTGTGCAGTTCAGAACGGGTCAAAAAAACGAAACGAACGTATATTGTTGAGTTTACCACATTTTCCGATATAACTAGATTGAACATTCTCAGAAGGATGATGCGGGTTACGCAACTTGGTACATGTTGCCAGGAGGAGCTTCTTCAGGTTCATCAAATCAGTTGTGTACTCACAGTGGAAAATTGAGCGTCGAAAGCTCAAGAAAAAAGACTTTCGAAGGTTTTGGTTGCTACTTCTGTTTAATGAGGTGCGCAATGTATATTTATGATAAACAGCACGTAGTTAACGACTGATTGCGGGGACTTGTTTTTCCTGTACTCATTGTCTCATCTGATGACGTTCATTTTTCCAATAAGTTGAAAAAACTTTCCTATCACTTCATAACCCTCTCATTTCACAGATTTTCACAGAGATTTATAAGGAACAAAAGTTAGGTATCGATCAGTACCTGATACGCCACCTAATAACTTGAAAGCGCATCCACATTCGTTTTGTTCTGGTTGAGATCGTTAAAGAGGGAATAGCCTCACGGGCGCTATTGTTGCTCGGTGCCGCTGCCTCATAACTCTTTTAAACTCGAGCAACTGCGTGTCTCGTGTAGCAGGAGATTTGTAACTCTGCTCCTTTTGAGTAATTGGTTATTTAATCCTGAGAGCTCCACCTCCACTGAAATCTCTAGTGAGCTCTAGCGGACAAACAGAAGTGGAACCTTTTTCCCTCTAACGCAGCAAAAATGTGAAATTCGAGCGTAATTCTATGATTACCCGAGAGACTGGCCAATTTGCTTTTCTCAACGCTCCAACGACATATTCTGCAAATGTGATGATTACGATTTAAATCGACATGCTTCATCGACTTTCGAGCTCCCTATAAAACAGAACAAATGTATAATGCTATTATTCCATACTATGTCTTATGTTTCGAGGCCGGAAGAAGCAAGAAATGTCCTAGTCCAATTTATTTCCTACAACAGCGAGCGACAGTCGTTGGATTAGCAGGCAGACCCTTATACCGCGTCAATTGAAAAACTCTGCAAATTATTACACAACGGTTTATTATTTTCTTGCATAGCTTGACGGAGTCTCACAGCTCCGAGATCCATCCCATTCGATTCCACTTCGGAAAATACCAGTAAACCATACGAATCATAATCCAACTACAATGGAACGAAGAAACCTAAGTATTTCAGGCGCCTGTAAGCAATTGGCAGAACGAAGCGAGTCGTGCTGGCGGGTGGTTTTAATGAGACGGGAGGGAGGGAGTACAAATGATAAAGTTATTGTCCCACGAGGTCCATTAGTGGGTTTTAGCTTACTATCATTAGTGTGATTTCACTATTTTCGGTCTAGACGCAGTCGCACACCTTTGAGAATTTTCTCATTCGACCCAGCATCTATAAGTACCTAAAAAACGATTCCAAACACGGCGTTTTTGCTATGAAACTGCCAAAATTGCGTTTTTAAAACCTTTTTCAACAATTTTTTTGCCCATAACAACCGTGGGCTTACGAGCAGTTAGGCTCAACTAGATACCAAATGAAATTGTTGTGCGAAAGAAAGGATTTTTTAGACCACGTTAAAGGCACAAAACGGCCCAGACGGCGGACGGACATTGCTAACTTCAAACTAACTCTGAGAATCAACTCCTTTCTTTCAACGTCAGCCTGCCTGAATACAAGGGTTGATACAAAATACTTTTCTATTCAACGTGTTTTCTTATACCCCCCTTCCCTCATCTCACTTCTAGCTCCTTGCAGCAGTAAGCCCTAGAACTCAAACAGTTAAAAACTTTCTTTCAGCTCTGGTTCATGCACTCACCAGTACAGCTATCTGTGTTCTAGTTACTTTGCTACTTTCCTAAAGCTATTTCCATCGTGTATCTCATTGTGTATTTGCTTGAAATACAGTCCTCTCTCGCTTGTTTCATTCACAACCTAATTCTTTGCCTTATTCAAGTACATTTCTCCCTTTATTACTCCTAACAAGATTGAAATGTAACCTATAACTTTAAATTCAAAAGGCAGTATTTCGAGTAAAGGTCATGAGCAAAAACCATCCAGAGCTAGTTATCAATTTTGAGCCCATTAACTAAGTGGGCTATTTCGAGCAACTGACTAATAACATGGATGTTTCATCAGACGTGCTCAGCACAAAAACTAACCGCCGATCGCCATCAAAATCGACTTGACCACAGTTTTTTTCATGTAAACTCCACTCTTGTGACACTGTAGTTTTCATTTGAAAATCGCGATCGTAGTGTAATAACCTAACAACTCGATGAAAATGTAATAACGGTCAATAAGTAGTTAGGAACAGCTTACGAACTTCCAAAATTCAAACCGCTGTTGTCGCTTTCACTAACTTTTTTCTTACAGCATCCCAGAGAGGTGAACAATTAGCATATATGGTACTAAAAGTGTACCAGAAATGAGGGGTTTGCAAATTTCCTTCAACGTAGGAAGTAACAAATTCGATGAAACTACATCGCCCCAAGTACTGTCAATAAATTGAGTTCGTAATGAGAATATCATGAATTTGATTCAAGTGACGGAATACAACTTGGGCCAGTGTAGCCACAATTTAGTCCACGGAACTATTTCAATTGTCATTCATCCTTCAGAAGCCACGGTGGATAGGGAGATGAGGTTGTTCGAACATTCAAAGTTAATTCGACATGAACTTGCCGACCAACTTGAAGATTTCAAGAGTGTAGAGTTGAAGATGAGGACGAGCGAAGGCGAATTGGCAAAGAGTTGAAAGTTGAGAAGAGAGAAAAAAAAGTCGATCTAGAGGGTAACAGGAGATGGAGGGGATGTCGGAAACTCGCATGAAGAATTGATCCGGAGAGAAGCGTAACTTGTGGATGTAACTTGTCAAGGGCTGAACTTCCCGGTGCTTGCTCCTCTCCATGCTTTTCCACTTCGTTTCCGATCGAGAGAGCGTTGGCAGGTGAATGCGATGCAGCGGAAATTGAGGAACGTCCCGGGGAACGAGGCGTCAAGACAACGTGCACTTCTAGTGTCTGTTGACATCTTATACGGCAAATCTCGTCGAGTTGGGTGCTGCTCAAGTATTTCTTCGATCGGGCAAATCTTCTTCTTTACCTTGCTGCCGGTTCCATCAAAAACGCGAAGAAAGCCACACAGTACATTAATAATATATTAATAAGTCGCGTGTAGAGGATTTACGTACCATCACTACATTAAATATCAATCGCCCAGCTGTCCTAATCACAATTATAGGAACAAGCGAATGTGAGTGCTAGGTCAAGATATCCTTCACGTCGTTTTCTTAATTTTATTACGCTGAAGCTCAGCTAGAACAGAAACTGAATTAAACAAAAATGTCCTCCGTCTCAGAGACCGGATGAAATATCCCATTTTCGAGGCTGAATTCGTTTCAAATCTGAAGAGAACGGAACAATAAGCATGAGAATGGTTTGGGTTGTGCGAATATCATACTGTCACAGTACTTGACCCTTCGATCTACCTGTTCCAGCAATGAGTTGCGTAATTCAAGCAATTCAAGGCTGAACAAACAGTAAAAACCTGGTGAGTAAAAACACAACGTTGCACAACCTCCGCTATGTATACGGTTATCTTCGTTCTACGCATTTAGGTAGTTTATTTACTCGATACTTTGTTCACGAGCCTTCAAAAAATCACGAATAAAACAAAAAATGCTGTAAATCGTTATACAGCAGTTTATTATTCTCTTGCGCAGCTTAACGCAGTCTCACACTTCCGTGGGAAATCCCGTTCGATTGAGAATTCAAAAATACTAATAAACGATACTAAAAATCACCTGACTACAATGAAAATTGATATTTTCTTGGTAACGCTAGGCAATTGGCACGACCTGACCAGTCGACATGAGAAGGTGAGAGACAGAGAGAGCAGTAGTATCACCAAATATTTTTCTCAAGTACGTTTCTCCGATTTTAATAATCATAATAAATATGAAGAAAAAATAATATAATAAGACGGTACCGCGCATTTTTTGTCGACGGGAGATTCTTGCTAAACAATGGGAACCCATTGTGTACGTCTGCGTCGATCTAATCGGGTGTAGTCGTGTCGCAGACATCACCAGCCTCCTACTTTGTGGTAGTTGATGGAAACCCTTAGTTAACTTTCAGACAGGAGGCCTTATTTTCTTCAGAGTTTGTTGGCTGGTGGGACAGCAAGGAAGGAAGGGAGGGGTTCTCCAGATTCGTTCCTTGCCCTTTCGACTATGAAAACGAGCTGCAAATTGTTACACAGGGGTTTATTATTCTTTTGAACCCATCCTATTCAACGCCGAATAAACATATAACGTGGGTATATCAGCAGTCTGGAAAACAGCAACTCATATACAAATGAATATGTTTGTTGAGCACGTTCAAGACATTTCCCATTCGATCCAGCATTGAAATGTACTTGTAAACGAAAAATAACCACTACGGCGAAACAACGAAAATTGACGATTGATCGAACGGACGGGTGGATGGAAAACTGCCAAAATTTCGCTTTTGGCCAATTTATTAAAATAATTTTTGGCCGTACAACCGTGGGTTTCGTACGGTCGGATTGCCGAGCAGGCGAGAACTACTTTGATGGATTTGAAACGCTAAGTGTAAAAAAACGTTCCTGACCGGAAACGTAAGTGTGTTACTCAGAATGCAAAATAAATTAGTACAATGGGCCTCGTAGCTCACGGCTGGGGTATTTGTTAAGTTGCAAAAGGACATCGGCCTCTTATCTCTTATCTTTTATTCACTCACTCATCATGTTACATTGAGGTTTTGAAGTTCAATTAAAGGAGGCAGTTCAAAAATGAAAAAGGTTTTTGTGGTTTGAAGAGTCTCGAAATGAATACACCCGAAGGAATCAAAAATGTTTAACCGATTAAAACACTTTTCTCATTTAATTTACTCTTTGGGCAGCAGAAAGCGAACCCCTGGTGGCACGTGAGGTAGATCTGATTGAATTAGGGTCATATTAGCGGAAGTATGTCGACCTTTGAATACATCGCTGTAACTTCGGGCATTTCCGCCCCTCCCCTCCTCATCCTCTCATAGTCCGTCAGAAGAAGAGACAACAGTTGAATACAAACGAACTTCCCTCGCGTTTCAATTTAATGTTTTTGCTGAGAGAAACATTTCTGCGCGTCCTTCACTAAGGCGACGTGTGCTCTGCATATCAAAACCTACGGAGGTTCCCAGAGACGCTCCCGGACTCGCGGCAAAAGGAAATTGTTCCCCCAACCGGTGAAATTAAATTGATAGGTGAACCTCGCGGAAATCTCGACGGAGAAGAGATGCTCGTTATTTTCAGGTTTTGACGTCGATTGACGAACGATGTTAATGAACCCCTCGGGAATCACGTAGCGATATTCCTCGGCAATATCAGACGAGCGCATTGCGAGCTGGGAAATTGATCAATTATGGAATGACAATTTCCGAATGAATACCACCAAATATGACCTCCCCTCCCCGTCATACGAACAGAAATGACGCTCGCGAATTGCAAAATGTTTGCTCTCAATTGATAGAGTCCCGAAAGAGGGCCGCTTAGACGCTGCATTATTCAAGTGTCGGAAAGTGGTTTGCTGTGGTGGCGGTGGCTGTTGGGTGGAAGGGTGGGGGGGAAAGGGGATAGCAGTACAGGAAGGGGAAGGGGCACTTCCGTTTCAATTTGTTTTGTCATTTCGCAATTAACTCGCCGTTAAGTTTGCTGTTCGCTAATGGGGTTACATTGTTCTCCCACTCAATTAGGGGACAAAAGAACATGACAAAGAAGAAGCAATTATTCCCCTGTATTTCCTTTTGCTCCGCGTCTTACATCTCGGGACCGACATAACGCAGTAAAATATGCAATTAAATGTTACGCAGTCTCCTCTTTCCACAATTCAAAAGAAGGGAGTTGCATGGTCCGTCAAAGAGATCTATGCACTTCCAGAATGTGTTCCCCGGCTCATATTCCAGAATGTTTTGTTGTTTGGAGAAAAAAAATTGCCGCTACTTTTTTTTTCAATGTTTTCTGATGTTGTATTATCTGTTGTGCTGAACTCAATTTCGAAGAAGGTCGGTTGGAAAAACTGAAATAGCATCTTTATTATTGCATCATATTTTTTCCGATTTCAAATGCCAACAACATAAAATTTCCATTCCTAGGAAAATGACAAGAAGAGCACAATAAATTATTAACCTTTTTTAATTAATTTTTTTCTTTTCCTTTATAAATTCCACTCATATGATATTAGCGTTGCCAGTCCAATATTATATCTATACGATGAGGAAATTCCAGAATTAAAATCACTTCTCAGTTTTTCATTCAATAATTCTAAAACAGTAAACAATCCTCACAAAAATCGAGTTGACATTCTCATAAACTGTTATAAGTATGAGCAACTCAATACATTTAGAATCTCGAGGTATACCACTTACTACGTAGAACGTTGCGCTACATACAAGTTAAAAATCGAATGAAAAACATCCCGCTCATATAGGGCCAGCTTTCTGGTAGTAAAAGTATTCTGGTGGTCCCATCACAGAGCAGCGTGTTCTGCGAAGGGGAAGGATAACCTGAATGAAACTTATTTCGGAGTAACCTGCTGATAGAGAGGTTCCTTCTGAGGGAAGATGAACGCATCGCATTGTACTACGATGTGATGATATTTATGAACATTGTCGTTGAACACAATCGTGAGCGTATAACGTGAATACTGTTTATTTCCTTCGCTAAAAAAGGGGATAAAATTCGTGTTATTCTTCCCTCTCCACCTTGTCATTTCATCTTCACAGGGCCCTGTTCACTTAGGATCGACCCGATAAATCCAGAAACTCAAACTACCGTCGTTTTACTGACCAAAGTTTTTCAGTAACTTCCGCACCGAACGAACCTTCCAAAAAAAAGAATGAAGACAGTCCCGTAGATTACTAATACGTTGTTTACTGCAAAAATGTCGTGACATAAGTAGGAGCAACTTCAAGAATTTCGGAACGTTGATTTTTTCGTTGAATACAGAGTGTTTATTTATTTATTTGATAATGACGGCAATGAGCCCATAAAACAGGAATTATAGAAAAGAGCAGAGATGCGAGAGAAACATGCGGCAGCGGAAAGGCAATAAATGACAAAGAATTTGCCGACTCGGCAAACTCATGAGAAATGAGCAATGGTTCCCGCCACAGTTACTCTAGACTAGACACTAATCTATAGGAACCCCTTATCACCTAAAACTCGTCGGCCGTCGAGTAGTTGATGGAGGCAAAAGCGAGGGGACAAAGCACCTTAGTCAACCTCATCGACCTAGTAAGAGCACCAGACTACGGAGGTGTACTTCAAGTGTGACTGGACCAGGTGTATTCTTAATGAAATACATTGAGTCGTTCCTTTACAGATCTTTACAACTCCTTCCAACTTTACAACTTTTCAACGATAAAAAATGTGTCAAAATGCTGCAATCCCAATTGTTGATAGAAACGCTAATTTTATATAAGCAGGTGGTAGATATTTTTTGCTTTAAAAAAGCGTTCAGCGCCGCTTCAGAAATAAAAAAACGTACATATCAGTTAAAGGGAGGATTAATTCAAAACAGTGTAATTGTACAAGTCTCCAACAAAACCACTCCCTACGCGTATCAAAAGCTCCTGTCGCCTGAACGGAATTCAGGCGACAGGAGCTGATTTGCTTCCCCTCGCCATCTTCAGACCAGAGGTAACAATATTCTGATTTGCAGTTCCTGGTTCCACTTGATGCTCCCCGTTCATTAAGCCCTTGACATGGGAAGGCATCAAAACGAAAGCGAACACCGTCTTCTAAACGTACGTTGTGTTCGCTCATTGGAAAAATGGTAGATTTCCCCTTGAAAAAAAAAAGTACTCCAGAGTTTCACTTTAAATAGTTGAAAGAAATATCTCGACTTTTTTACTCTCTTTCTCTCTCTCTCTCTCTCTCTCTCTCTCTCTCTCTCTCTCTCTCTCTCTCTCTCTCTCTCTCTCTCTCTTCCTCTCTTTTCTTCTTCTTTTTCATTGGAGTGAAACTTTGCGCCAAATTAACTTTTTTCTCTGGAGCGTACGTTGAGAGGAGAAAGAAGAACTGGAGTGTGAAGGGGAGAGGGAGAAGTAGATTCCATTCGGGAAGAGCTCTCACGGTTTTCCGCATTTTCTCACCAGACTCACGGAATTATTAAATACGCACCCCGGAATAATTTACCTCTCAAGCGAAATGGTTGTGCAGAGCTCCCTCCTCCCATTACCACCACTTCCCACCCTCTCTCGCCTCTTATTTCTTTGTTTAGACCATTAAATATCTCAACTCACCTGTTGTGAGAGTGAAACCATAAATATGTATATAAAACGAAAAAGTAACTTCACAATTTACAGTTTTCGCTGTCTGAAGCCTCATAATGAAAATTTAATTCGCATAAATTGTAATGAGTCCGAGAGAAAACGCTGATTTGTTGAAGTCGTCATGAGAACGTTGGAGCTTATAACTTTTAGGGTTGTTTCGGTACCGTGTTTTGTTTGAATTCGTCGTAAAATGGTCGAATTTTTTAGACCACGTTAAAGGCGCCAAATGGCCGGGACGGTAGACGGGCATTAAAAATTGGGAATCCCGATGTCTTGAAATGTAAAGTATCAAATTTTCAGAGGGGTTGTTGAAAAAAGTTACCGAAAACAGGATTTCTTGGTTCTCAAGTGGTTCCTCTTGGAGTTTTCGAGAGTTTGAAGGCGCCTGCGCGGATAATTACGTCGATTTCGATGGGCCCTTAGCGCAGTAACTTCGTCACGAGGGAACAACTTGACCTTAAAATTCGAGGTTGAGGGTCCAAGTTGATGTTGCGGTCCCGTCCAAACAAACCCCCAGCAATAAATGACGGTAGCCTCCAACTCAATAGCTTTCAAGAGCCAGAGCACATATCGATTTCCGTTTTATTGTTCTTGTTTACGGCAAAATTAACGTTACCCCAATAACAACTTCTAATTGTTCGCCCAGGTCTCCCGAAACCAATATTTTCGCAGCCGTGACGCGTCAAATGTGTTAACATAACTCTCCGTCGGTAACTTCGTAGAACCATTAGTTATCCAGTGTGCTATTCAAGTTATAGAGTAACCAGCAAGAGAAAGTAATGTGCTGTATTTTTGAGATAGTTGTGCGTATAATCTTTTTCTCGAAGAAACGTTCAGTATTGGCACTGTGTCGTCAATCTCAACGATCCACACTGATTCTTCTCAAGTGTTTACAAGTTTTTAGACACACCACATATTTGATTATTGTGCATTACTGCTGTTTCACTGGAAAAGTTAGAGACAGAAGGGAGTAGCATGGAGATTAACAATGAGAGCAATAAAGTCGGAGAACGGACGAGATGTTGTGGACGAACATGTGTTTTGATGGCATCTGGGGACTATACAGGTAATATTTGTGCGCATACATTCACTTCGCAAGTTTCTTAAAAGTTGGTCCGAAGTGACGTGTAACTCCTTTCTTCTACGGACTAGAGAGTCAGGTTAAGTTTTCTGGGCGTGAAATCCGCTACTAACAGGCGAGTGGTTAACGAGGATTATTTGTGAGTGTACCTCATTCCAAAAGACATTCCGGAGTTCGCTGAACAACCAGTACTGTCGTTCTTCGCAGAAGATAATGAGCACTTCACGAGTTGTCTCGTAGCTGAATGCCGCAAAGACAACTCATGAAGTGAAGTTTACATTACCTCCCACGAGGAACCACAGTACGGACTGTACGATGAACTCCAGATGAAGAACACTTATTAAATACTCCTTTTAAGCCTCTTCGCACGTTCTACACGGGTCTTCATGCTGCCCTGAAGTCACTCGACCACTCACGGCAACTTTTATGAAACTTAAGAAGGCAAAATAGGCCACACCATTTCATTTTTCTTTTTGTCGAAAATGAAAAGAGATCATTTTGGTTTAATATTTGTTCTGAATAAGACACCTATGGTTCTCAGTAAGGGAAATTTTGTTACAACCCCCACGCCGATCAAAATTTTACACTTTACGTTTCGAAGTATGGGGATTCCGAATCCGCAATGTGTCTCCACTGTTGACACCTAATCTTGCCTAGTCCAAAAAATCCAGTACTTTGTACAAAATTTTACATTTGTTATCTAGTTGTGCACGCCAGCTTGGCAATCTGATTGGACGATATAGTCCATAGTACGACATAGTAGTTATGGGGGAAAATGGATTAAAAATGTAACACGAACTTTTGGCAGTTTTATCGCAAATATATCTGTCTAGTCTTCTAGGTATGTTTTGGTGCTGAGTGTAATAGAACGGGTCTTGAGATAAGGACTTCATCTAGATGGACGGCAGAAAAACCATAGAAAACGTAGTGAGGTGAATAGCCACGTTGAAGGAACTCGCGGAGCAATTTAGTGCAAGTTATCTTTTCACCCCGGCCTGCATTTCTTCTCACTACCTCCTGCCTCGCTCCAACCTCACTTGTCACGTCGTGTCAATTACTGTTTGATGCTGAATCGAATAGGATGGCTCTCGAAAGTGCCAGTTGAACGGAGATACAACGCTCGTATATATAGCCGATTGAATTTACACTAAGTACGCACTAGAAGCTTAAAAAGAGAGTAGAGCAACGTTTTAGTTAGGTACATTGCCGCCAAAGTGACAATGTTGATGTCTGATATAACCCACCAATCATTATAACTCTGAACGCCGTGCTTGGACCGAGAGTCGCTGATCACTATAATTTCCTGGTAAACTAGAACCCACCATAGGTATAGTGGTCTCAAACCAACTGACTAAAGTAATTAGGGTAGATGACACAGTAACTGAGACTCAGGAAACGCGATGCAGGAATCCCGTTAAGGTTTTAGGCTTGAACTTTATTCATGGTTGATGAAAGCAGTCGTAAAGTATTCACGAGCGGGCGTTTTCACTTGAAAAGAGCTCCTCAACTATCGAGTACGTGGAAAGTTGTGCGCTTGATTGCCCGCGCGTTTACTTCGAGTTGCGTCAGATTGGCCTTCTCTTTTTTAACGATTATTGATTGTACTTTCCTCTATAAAGGCGATGAAATGTTTTTTGTGTGACCTGCCGTTTGTTTACGTCGACCTGAGGCAGAAATCGTGTTCCCACTCTTTTCCGTTCTCTCTTTTTAAGACAGCCAGCCTTCGAGATATTTTATTCAACGTCCTATTTCTTTTCAACGTCTTCTCTCACGACCTTCTGAATCATTTGGCATCCCATCGTGGGGAATCCATGAGATTCTGGACAGCGTTTCGGGAATCGCCTGAATATGCGTTGCTCTGGGAGCCATCAGTGACGTTGGAGATATTTTATTTATCCCGACGCCCCTGCTCTCGAATGACCTGCTACAATAAATAATTCCCGTTACAAATATGAGAAAGGAATAACTTACTAGGGAGCTGTGTTTATTTAGGTTTGTGTTTGCAAAGGCAAATGTATGTAAGATCGCTAAAATATACATAACATTGAAACGTGGTCGTGTGACTGGCGGTAAGAACGGGGTATAAAAATTGTTATTTCTAGTTGGGAGACTTGCTTGAAACTCTCAATTTGCATTTACTTGTTCACTCTGATCCACACTCTGTTATCCTGCAAACGTTAATTAATGCACGCGTTAAATTTGAGCGGAATAATTGTATCTGGTGGTCATTAGAGCAAGGCCTGACTAGCCTCATGGGAATTGGTTTGACTGACAGACTAAGATATTCAAGTGTCACTTACTCTCCCTCCCCCCATCTATTACCATTCAGTGCAAGTGATCAAATTTACCTTCAAGTAATATAAAAGTGAACGAAACGTTTTTACTTTCGTTGGCTACATGGTTTAGGAAAAGAAGTTATGTAATGGCTGAAGTCATAAAAATAATTATCTTCAGATTTTACGTTTCAAGAACTCCTGAATTCTAAAAACACTGTACCAGAAAACGGTGTGTGTGTGTGTAAGGCTGTCGATCATCAGTACGACTCAAACGGTAGTCGTTTTAATGATCAAGACATCAACTTTTGTTATCTAAAACGGTTGCAATTATTCATGCCCTCATGATCACGAGGCTTCGGGGAGAGTGTGCACCCATCAGCAAGAAGATAGCATTGGTAGTTAACACAGAGCGATCGAGTGCTGGTAGCATTGCTCAGCTCGAAAGCAATTATTATTATTATTTAATTTTATTCAAACAACAAATTTATTTATTAGGCATTTTATTAAATTCATCGAGTTAATTTACCCTAGTATTTTATTTAATTTTCGATGTAACCCCTATTCATATTTATTTACATTTCCTTCAAAGCCAACCGATTCACTTTTTTGTATTTTATTTTTAACGTCCAAAATAGATGTTCCTTTATTAGCTCTCAATGAGCCCCCAAACGGCCGTAATACTCTAGTACGCGGAAGTTAGGCGTTTTGTGTGAAGCGCCGCACCAGATATGTCTAGTTAGGAACTTGACGAGGTTGTTAATCCTGATCAACCGACTCTTTACAGAATAAGCTCTGCCAGTACACGATGTTGTACGACGATAGTACGAGCAACAAATGTTCAATTTCAAGGACGAAGTTTGTCGGATTTGTAAATCGATAGCCCTTTCGTTGTTTCTCGCCGAGCAGTAGAGCACAATTCGGTAACATTTTGGTGACAACTTTCGGTTGAGGCGCGATATGTTCGGACTGTAAACAAACCAAGCGGAGCAGCGCTTTAAGTGCTTCTTGCCCCCGGGGGAGAGAGTTCATAATTCAATGGCAGCTGGTCATTTATATCGAGTTTCCGGGTATCGGGAGAATGAGGATTCCCCGCGAAATATTCAGCCTCATCAATCAATTCGTCGTTTCTCTCTCGCCCTTTTGGGTCAGATGTAACGTCCGACCTCTTCGGACATATATCACGCTGCTCGACCCCATTTCCTCGCATCTCCCTCGACCTGGTTGTCTGGCAGAGAAATCCCTCAGTTCCCTGATTACACGTAATGCCCATTACCGGGGAAGAACCTTCGGTGCCCGACCATCTTCAGCCGGTTGTCCGTTCTGAACTGGTGTATCGCTAGTGAAGAGAAAATTTGAGACAGGCGACATTTAGTTTCCGCAATGCAGAGGGCGAGAAAAGATCTGTAATCCTTTCATCCAGTTATGACGTTTTAAGGAGCGCAGAATCGAAAAAAGCTAATTTACCCAGTATCTGTAAGATTGAAGTAAAATATCGTTATGTCTGTTTTGATCTGTTTTGTTTCGGTTGGGCGAAAATAAGCTAACGTTGTGTAAATTTTCGTCGACTGGAAAAAGAGAAAGGCAGGGCTCTGTTCAGCCAGGCGACAAACGCACTTACGCATCTGGTTAAAGATAGATCCATCGTCACCCAAGGAATTCATAAGTAAAGAGATTCATGGGGATGAGACAATTTAGCCGTGTCGAAAAAAGCCATACCAAACGCCCAGTCGACAACCGACCCATGGATGAAATATCGACAGAAAATGCATCGAGGTACATGTATGTGAAGTGCGTGAGCGTGGGAGTGATGTTGCATTTTATTTTCAAATGTACCCGAACGTACTTCCTACGCCTCAACTGCGTCAAAACTAGGTTGTGAGCAAAATCGGTTCTTAACTATTTATTTATGATCGCAATACTGATTTTTTATAATATCAAGTAACGCCCCAGGAGCAAACAAAACCCATTATGAAAGAGGTAGGGCTTCTCCAAACCCTTTTCCGAACTGCCAAAATTTAAGTCTGCTATTTCTTTTTTCTCATTAATTTCAACCTCCAAGAGCCTCGTTCCTCAATTCTTTCTTCGAAGTATATTAATTGCCGACGGAAGTCTCCTTACCTTAACAACTGTCATTTGCCTTCCTAACGTGTTATTGTCGTTCACGAGGATTTCCAATAACCTTCTCCACCCCCTCCTCACCCGTTACCCTGTAATCAAAGTCTCACTCAGTTCTTTCTCTGCCGTACGTTGTTCATCGTAGCTCGCTCGATCCAATCATCATTTCTCATCGCATATTACGGGGTCGCACGTGATTCTGAACTTTCACTGCATTGTTTTTTCTCAAATGTGCATGTCAGAAGAACCAGCACTACGATGTCAATACAGTCCACTCCGTTCATATTTATTTCGTCAATTTCTTGTCATTCTTCTTCTTGGGCCCAACAACCACGTTTACCGTGAAAATTTGCTAAAAGTGTCTACAGTCAACGGCTGAGGCCAATGAACTCGTTTTTGCTTTCCTTGGCTCTACGAAGTAAAAAGGGAAGATGTGCAATAAATAAAAATGAATTATCGAAAGTTTCGGTCAAATTTTAGTGCAGTTTTTTTTTTCGTCACAAACTCCGCTCAAATGTTATTGGAACCTTCAGAAAAATTCAGATCGTAGTCCAACCAAATAGTTAAACGATTGATTTAAGATATATAGGAGCTACTCCAGAAATTGTGGAATTTAAAACACTAGTTCAGGCGATCTGAATGAAAAATAAATTGAATTAGTAGCAAAAGCCAAGAAAACCAGTGAATTTTCGTGGAGCTATGGTAAATGTGTGATATGGTGCACATGGTTATTTTATTAGTTTTTTTAAGGAGTAAAAATAGAGCAATTCGCATTGATTTAAGGGTATTAAAACCGACACTTTTTGCACTTCGCTAATGAACGGCTCCCACTGAGTTGTACGAAATCCATAATGTGTTGTTATTGGTAGTCCCATTCAAAGCTGGAAGAGAAAGTAGGCATAGAAACTTCATAATGGCATTTTAACGTCTTTATCTTTATGGATATACAAAAGTTGTAGTTGCTAATTCTAGAATCTCTCTCCTCTCTCTCTCTCTCTCTCTCTCTCTCTCTCTCTCTCTCTCTCTCTCTCTCTCTCTCTCTCTCTCTCTCTCTCTTTCTTTCCTCTCTTCTCTTCTCTCTATGTTTCTGAATAGGGGGGAATTCTACAGTTTACAGCAAAATGTTTAAACCACGACTATTCAAGACCATTCAATGGACTGGCAAGCCTAGAGCGCCTATTGTCCCGACCCATCAACCCACTCAGCAACAACTTAAGCCCTTCGGTATTTGCCAACTCATGACTCTTCACACTCTGTCGTTAGTCAATAATATCCTACTTCCAGAACTATATTAAACCCTGTCAGGTCTTGAAGTCCTACAAATTTTTTTTCCTCTGGCTCTCTACGTACTGGAAGGACACTCAAACGCTAGAGTTTTTAGAGTTTTGAACTGTGCAAATCAGCTGCATTAATAGTCGATTGGCCGCTTCGAACGATTTCGCTATACTCGACTAGGATACTACAATAACTGTATTCCACGAGATATGTCCTCTTGGTCGGACACAAGTCGCGCGTCTTGTACTTGCCGCTACCCGAAAAGTATGGAACGTGTTGTGATCCTGTCAAGAAAAAAGAAGTTTTCTCCAGATTTCAGGGTTCCATGACTAGGTACTAGAGTGATAAGAATCTCTGATTACACGTGGTCACGAGGAAAGTTGTGTAGGGCGTGGTACCAGATATTTTTTACGTGTTTCGTAAATTGAAACTTACTTAGAGAATTTACTCCGGTCAAGGTATGTTTACGGCCTGCATTCGGTAGTGCAATCCTGTTCGGCGTGATTGTTTCTGCAGAAAGACGGAATTTTTCAGAATATTTATGTGGCGCCCTCATGATTTATAATCGGAAGTCCCAATAACACACAGCTGACAGTCTAACGTTAGTTTACAACAAACTCCTTGCATATCATGTCATGCAAGAAATATTGGTTCTTGAAACGGACTTACTATCTTTGCGAGGCTCCCTGCAATCAGAGAAACGAACCAAAATCAATTATCCAGTATTCAATCACACTTTCATTCAATTAATGAATCAAACTTCACAGAAGCATAGCCATATTTGAAGATTGTTAATATTTTTGTTATTGTGGTAGTTCGTCACGTAGTGAAGTACCGTGAACGATTTAAAAAATTTTTCTAACAAACCACTAAGTTTAGTTTGAGTGCTTCGACAGATGCAATGGATTAGAACCAAATAGATATTAGCGTTCTCCTCTCTGGGGAGACACAGAAGCGAACTTGGTTCTCGTATCGGCGAACGGATTAATCGAATTGCACCGATAAATAGAGTATGATGACGAATCTGCCAGCCCCAGTGCGTGTATCTGACTGCAGACACGGGCGTACAAAGTCTCATGGTAGACTGACGAACTTAATCCCCTCTAGCAGAGTGTAAATAGAGCCTGAACCATGTTCTTTACTCTGACGCCAGAGCCATGCTCCAACTTGCCTTCATCCAAGACCTTCCACTGCGCCATCAATCGTGCCAGACGGCAAGGCTGGCGAAATTTTGTCGAAGCGGAAAGCTCTGAGAATCCCTGGGGCAGGCATTACTAGTCCTCCATAGGAAAAGCAAATTTAGACCTTCATTGAGAAGGCGTTCCCTGACCACCAGGTAGCTCGTGATACTGAAGCCCAGAGAGCTGCAAAAAAGCTGATCATGGACCCTCCAGACAAGCATGACATCCCATAGTGGGCAACAGGTGACCTCGACAGGGCCCTTGCGACCTTAAAGCCCAACAAATCTCCTGGGCCAGATAGAATAGAAGCCCCAGCTAATCCAGGAAAAGTAAATATCCAAATCTCGATACGCTTTGGCGGCCACAGGTTCCTTTTTGAAATGCACGTCAAGTATTTGGGAGACAAAGGTGAGAGATAGGGCTTCAACCAACACCTTCAGTCCCTTGAAGGCATTACCATAGCCTCACTGGTTTGCCATTTGGAGTGCGTGTTACCATGACACTATCCTCACGCACAAGGCCATCTATCTAGGCGTAAGTGACTACTGTCCCCAACTGGTCAGTTGAGTGCATTACCAATTTTAGAGATAACAATTAAAAAATTTTCAAATTCAATTTCTACTTTGAACAGACATAACTTTTAAAATATGTTAGCAAAAGTGAGCAGATTTCGGAACTTACATTAGTTCTGCTTGTTGAACTTTCCATTACATGCGCAATTATCTTAGCCAGGGGGCTTCAAGTGTGGATGGAATAATCGGAGCTATCTTCATGGTGCAGCGATTGCTGGATGATCGAATCACTTGGCAGTCTATAGGAACTAACTGCCTAAATTCTCCTTGCGACTTGAACTCCAAACCGCACTCATCGTCTCTATACTGATTTATCTGAAACAAAGCGTCAAATAGTTTAGAATTGAGGTGTGGCCTAGAGTACTTTTGAGTGAGTTCTGAAATGTATTCCTCAAACAAATTTGAGCATGTACAAAAGTTTTTGTGGTCTGTAGCAACTTTATTTTCGCATCCTGTCGTACATTTTTTAATTTTCTGAAGGATTTACCGACCCATGAACAAAAGAATACCCTACTACCAACTCATCCTTCTAACACCTTCCCTCTTCTACCTACCTACGTCAACACTTCTTTTCAAATAACCAGTCACGACACACCCCGCAGCAGAACTAATGCCTGGAGGTGAGACTTCTTGCTCCGAGTACACTACTAGCCTAGGAGTCGTGACTCACAAAACTTTGTACCGTGAGTTCATTCATCGTTACAAACAGTTCCCTAACTTAAATAGTCAACTCCAGCGTTTCTCTCCAAAGGAAGTACTTGAGCCCCCTAACGAAGCATTGCAATCGTCCCAGAAAAGAACGGTTATCGTTCTGCAGAGTAGGACCAAAATTTACCGTAAATTATGGACTCTCTCGTCAAAAATAAATACGATTATAAGGATTTCGATTCAACTTTGGTCTGAATGTTCATCTCTGTGTTGGATTTTTCATATTTGTTGTATTGTCTATAACGTTGCAAGAAGTAATGAACAAAAGGAAGATAGGACGAGCTCAGTTTGTTCACCCGTACACAAACAGACAGTTAACGCAACAAAATTACGTTTTTCCGATTCAAGAGACCTTAAATCGGAACATCTTACAACTCCACTAGTTTCGGCTGTAGCTCGATTTTCCCAGCAAATTCTCTCATGTGGATCATCAACTCAAGCTTTAGTTGCAGAATCCTTGAACTTCGACTTCTGATTAGGTTTCCCACCTTCGGATTTCTCATAAAATAAGGGAAGAAGGTCGGAGGAAAAATTGATTTAAATATAAGGGCAGAAGTAACTCGATTGGAAGAACTAGATAGAAGTTGAGTTAAAGCGCCGTGTTCGGCATTTCCGCGGTAAAAGCGGTATGAAACTTTATTGTAGTCTGAAAGTGGGAATCGGCTTTTGGAGTCACTGCTCCTCGCGCTCGAAAGACTTCATTCGGCGCCGCCCAATCTTATTTCTGGGCCTACGCATCTGTTTCGACAATATCCCGCTCCAAAGAAACAAGGGAGCATTCGGGAGATATTGCATTAGATGAAGCCGTCATTCCATACGTCAGCCCAAGTTTGAAACTCATATTGCTTTGTGTACGAGCTACGTACGAAGAATCGCGTTCTTGACAATAGAAAGTACTTCTCGAGTCAGGCTGTACAGGTGGAACTGCGTTTTAATTATCTTCATGAAGCATAAGTGCGCAGACTTCCGCGTTCCGCACAATTAAATATAGCGTTCAATCAAACATTCAGTCGAAAACAGAGCATCGTCGAGAAATTAACTTTTGATACGGGCTTTTGGAACAAACTCGTTTTGGGAAGAATCTGCTCCAAACAAGAGAGAAGTGGAGTAGCGGAGAACTCCATTTAGAGTCGAGCAAAAGGCGCTGTTCTGTATTCAAGCAAAGGTGACCTAATGTGGGAAAAACGAAACCTAGAAACGAAAGAGAAAAAGAATAAAGGTTCGTTATCACACGATTTTTAAAAACTTTATTGCAGGGAGTGGCCAATTATAACGTTATTTGGGCACTGATTTATTTATTTTTAGTTCTTTATTTGTTCGTTATAGATCTATTAGCAAAATTATAGTTTGACATACCTATAGAACATACATAGGAACGTGGAACGTGGAATGTGTTAGGCATTTCAATATTTGGATGGGTTTGCTAGGAAGTGAACATTTGTGAATTTCAGTATACCATGGCGGATTTCATGGCGGAGCTGAGTTGAGACGCACAAAATGCTTGTCCGGGAACCCAAATGTAACGGGAAGAGAGCGCAAGGAGCGGTATACATTCCAATGCTCGACCTTGTCTGCAGGGCGCTGATCAAAACACATTAATGTTTGATTGATGCGTTACGTAATGACATAAACGTTCATGAGGGCTTTGTCGTTCTTCCGAAGATAACTGAGCTTATTGTTATACCAAAACCGGGAGAACCACCTGCAAAAGGCACGTCGTCTGTTGTCAGTGGATAAACATTCGAAGAGATAAATGTACGCAGTGTCTTCATTGATGTTTCTCAGGCGATCAACAAAGTTTGACGCGAAAGCCTCAAAACTAAGTTGAGTAGATCTTTACCGTCACTAGAAATATGATGAGCTGTTAGTCTCGCACTTAACAGACTGCACTAATAGCGGCATGCACTACATTTGTATCAAATTAGAAAACACCTTACCAATTGATGTCCCATAGAAGAGCATACTCGTCTCAGTCCTGTACCTGCTCAACACCAGTAACCTACAGAAAGTGAAAGAAGAATTGCCGCCACCTTCACATACGATATTGCAATGTTGGCCTTAGCAGAGCATATTGTTTTTTATGTCAGAAAGCTCCAAATCTGACGACAACCAAGTGAGGTGGAGATTGAATGATGGAAAGTTGGTGCATTTTACTGATTTGAAAATCGACTCAGCTCGACTTACCTCAATGGCGAAACTATTCCATACGCCAATGAGGCGAAATATCTAGCGCTTTACGGCCAAATTCCAAAGTATAGGCATAATAAACTCAGTTGTGGAGCGAGGCAGACAGAGTAATCGGGGGCTTTATCCAGGACTTTAAAATAGAACGCTCAGGGCCACAGTAAACGCCCTTCGGATTATGTCAGAACTGAAGCTACATATTCGCTTGATTGAAACGACCTAATGGGAAGACTGAAGAGAAAAAAGCCGCATGAACTACCTCAGTGAGTGTGAAATGGCCGAAGTCGGAAACAAGTTCCGTATCTTTATTTTGTTAGTGGTCAGTAAATAAGATCAAGAACAAGTTACTAATCAGTTTTATATATCTGAAATAATCTTAATAAACCGCAGGCCTGAAATAGTGTTAGTGAACCAAGTTTGAAAAAATATTTCTACGAGTTGGTATCGCGAATGAACGGGAGTCAATTCGTTCAATATTTTCGTTAAAAGTGCCTAAAGTGAAAGCACGGACATGTCCATTACGCAAGAACGAGGAGCACATTGGAAAAAATGAGCAACTGTAATAAAAACGGAATCACACTCGTGGAGTCATCCGTATAAAATTAGGGGCTCCTGCTCATATCGAAGCGAGTACTGTAGTATTGAATCCGCAAACGCATGCGTCGCAAAGGCTGGATGTTGGAAAGGATAGGATCACGATAAAAGTGGCACCGATTCAGAACTGAATTCGTAAGTGATAAGCGATTTGTGTTGAAATAAGGCAAGTCAGAAGCTGGTTTGGGGACTTAGGGAGTATCTGTGGTACACCGGGACCAGAGATCAAATAATCAGAGAACGGGACAGAGCAAGAAAACACTAATGATGTGGGAAAAATAAGATATTTCAGGTGAAAAAATCCTGAACACGAATACGGTAGAAGACGAGGTATGTGACAAGAGGATGCAACAAAAACGAACGTATTTTTGGACGGAAGGCGTACGAACAAACGAGTACTGTAACACAACGTATCGCAGAAGGGGTGAATCGGGTGAAAGCTCAGCTATCAATTTAGCGCGAATGAAGTCATCAGTCTCATTTTCTGTTTCTGGGAACGGGTTATCTCCATTGCCTTCGTCGTTCACATCTATCCCCCAAAAGACAGAGGAATAATGATTCCAACGGCAAGTGAACTGAATCCTTCGCAAACATGATGGGGAACAAAACCACTAACTTTCTCTCCACACAGTCATATAATAAATTGCGTGCCAAATAGAATGCTCAAGTTCTATTAAAACCAAGCGTAGCAATGGCTGTTTCCCTCACACATTTTGTTAACGCGGTCATTTCACAACCCCGATGATGTCTGGATCATAAGTAGGCACGTATCTAAATGTTATCCATTCCTTGGTGGAAATGGTCGTATTTTATCCAGACGAAGTCAGTCCGGTGAATTAGGACGAAGTATCATACCCTGAAGATACTGTAGATTCAGGGTTTGATATTTTCACAATTTTTTTCATGTCGTCAACAGTTAATAATTTGTACCCCAATCCCAACAAGAAATCCGCTACTCTCTTCCTAACCCTAATTATTTGATTCTTTATCTATCGTAGCTCGACTTTTCGGAAATATTGGCTTATTTGTTCATTCGATTTTCTAACCTTTTTCAATTGTGTCAACCACTTCGACCTCTTCCCCAACTTTGACGGATCGGAAATACGTAGCATAATTATTAGATTGTGGGTGAGGGGAACTCCCTCGCCAGAACCTCTCTTCGACGCTCATAACGACATCCGCAACACCGTGCGCAGGATGTCGTAAATATTCATTAGCTAGTTAAGAGTTACTTACATCGCATTTGGAAGTTCACAGTACTCCCTTGTTCCCTATAACAAGTTCTGTTGCGTGAACTAAACGAACGTCCTTCACTTCGTACTGGAGAACCTATGAGAGAAGGTGCATCACAGAGGAGGCCATAGCAATCAAATAGTACGCACCATTTCGGTAAATAAGGGGCATCTGGTCCAGTCAACACTCTGAGAGTCAAATATTTTAAAATCTTTGGAATTCTGGCGCTCACTATTTCGAATTTACTGCCACCCCAGTTTTCCCCATTCTTCATTCCAAGTCTAACCATAAATGAGTTACCACATTTCACTTCAGCCCACAATTTGCACTATTCGTAGACTTAATCCGTCGCTCCTAAACCCCGTGATATGTATTGTCTCCTGAATACGAGGCTGTTGTGCTCCCAAGTATGTCTCACTTGTAAGTCTTCTGTACTATTAAATACAGTTTCGCGAGGTTACAGACATCATGGTAGTCCTCGGCTCAGTCTGAAAATTTACCCCAGTATGTTGTCCCTTTTTTCTTTAACCTTAGTTATTATCCCCTACCATTCCTTGCTGAGTTGGAGTCGGAGGGCGGATCCGGAGAGAGCTAAGGACCCTGTGGCATTCTTACGATTAGCTTCACTTTAAACCTCCGGCCTCCTGGCACTGATCATTATTATCACAGCTCTCTTTTTCATTCAGCGGCTTTCCTATTGCCATTACACCACCACCTATATACCTTAAAACTGATCAACCTCTTTTTTCATCGGTTTTCGGTTTTGTGGATTTAGAACCGTGTTATCACAAACGTTTATTTCTTTCTTCCGTCGAACGGTGACCGAACTATTTGTTCAGGATAACTGTTTGGACACGTCGACTCAGGTACGATTGGTGTCATTCCTACCGCACTACAACTTATTTCCATCATTTTCCTTCTATCAGATCCAAATAGAAACATTCGGAAATATGAAGAAATAATTCATGATCAACTAGCTGACGTTTGGCAGCCTGAAGGATAGAAATGCCTCTATGAATAGGAGAGGCGGGATTATTTGGGAGTTGAAACGTTGTAATAACTTGCGTTGAAGTTGTGTTTGTGCATCACCGCACATTTTTACTTTTTCACCTTCGATTAATTTACATGGGAAAACTGGTTGTGGCTGGCAAAGACCAAAACGCCCGTGTAGTGAACCATACTGATGCAACCGGCCGTGTATGGGGCGAAAGAGATGCTCGAACTGCCATCGAGATTTTTGTAACATCACTCGAAACCTTCCCACTAGTCCTTTCCCTTTCCTTTCTACTCCGCAAACATCTACTCCGCAATATAGAAAATCAGACCAAAGCTTGTGGTTGGCCGATAAGCGTCAAGAGAGGGAAGGCTGAGGTCGTCGGTAAAACGTCGATCTGTCTTGTCTATACCCCATCGGAATACTTTGAGGAGGGAGGGTAAATAGCAGGTCGAGCAAAAGGATGTTATTGTTGTCCAAAAGAAGATTTATCTACGGAAAAGCTCAAACGTAGCGAAGACGAAGAAGTTGGTTCCGTTTGACAGAGACGTGGTTGGAGTTGAGGCAATCAACTGAAAACGAGGGGAAAACAGGTGAATATCGAAGAACTTGGGTTAAGAAGATTTGGCGAATCCCATAGAGCCTCCATAGATGTACTTAATGAGGTGTCTAGTGTTGAC
Organism: Pachypeltis micranthus; assembly: GCA_020466155.1. Taxonomy (NCBI): domain Eukaryota; kingdom Metazoa; phylum Arthropoda; class Insecta; order Hemiptera; family Miridae; genus Pachypeltis; species Pachypeltis micranthus. The sequence continues at coordinate 53,074,968 of CM035769.1, forward strand.
TATGAGCGGGTGGGGAAAGTTTTTAATTGACTAACTTTCTTTATTAAGGTTAGACCTAATCAAGGGAATGATCCCGAGAGAAAGCAAAAGAATTGGAACGACAGGAGAGGGGGAAGGGATCATTCGAAAAGTTCCGTCATGTCTAACTTCTTTGAAAAAGAGGAAAAAATGTGTCAACTGGTTTGAGAGATAAACTTTGAGTGAAAAGAAAAAATGATTAACTCAAGAAAACATAAAACCATTTCATTTTCCTCTCTTACCAAAAAGTCTATTTCAATTTCGGATGGCCAAGTCCTTTCCATTAATCAACATTTAATTCCACTATGTCAACAAATAAACGAGTGTTTCAATTCAAGGAAAAAGAGACGAACTTTTATTTGAAAGTACGAGTCGAGATTTGGGCTGTACACGTAAAAACCATGAGTCACGTTAAATTAACGCGCGGTTCCGAAACGAGATATCTCTGATTACTGGATGCACACAACGTCTCCCTTCTCTTTTCTAGCGCACGAGTGCACACATCGTTTAGATATCCATTATTACGTCGCGATGTTGAGTGAACACAAGAATACGGTTTTTTTAGAAATAATGGGTGTTTCGAGATTCTCACAACGAACATTTTCGGCAGAATTACCACGATCAGTCAATGTTACCATCTGACTGTTGGGCTTTCGTCATGCATAAATAGTGGTCGCGTTGATGCGATTTAGAGAGCACAGGCTCTTTTTTGAGAAGCAAGTCAAGTACTCAGGAGTCAATATAGGTGAATAGGCACTACCCTCGTACGGTTTGCTTCGTTACGAGCAATTAGCCATGCCACATTGTGTGCGAGTTACTGTGACTCAGTCCTCATGTACAAGACCGTTTGCTTAGGCATGACTAAGCTACTGCCCTATCGTCTGGGGTTGCGAACCGACAGTCAATCCCAGAGTGGTGTGTATCACTAATGCCTACACTGAAGAACTCCAAGTGGTCATTTGTCAGTTATCAGTTGACTTGGCGTTGAGTGCGAGGTAAACAAGTGGAAAGTCAAAAGGGAGCTTCCGTTGCTCTTTCTAAACTCTGTGACGACCTCTCCACAGGGCGAAAACGCCGAACGAATAGGTACTAGATCTATGGAGAGCGTTAGGGGAATTCTAGCGAAGAAGACGTTACACATACTAGGTTTATCTCAATATCCGTGAACGTTTTTGGAGAGAGTGGGTTGAACCAGACCACTGGACGAGGCAGTACCGGAGCGACTTCATATTCGGCTCTACTTCTTTTCTCTCACAGGCCCTCCATCCTGCCCGTCTTGCGCCTCCAGTGCATAGAGAACACTTCTACAATACTGAGCGAACACTTTCAGGTTTGACTTCTTCTGAACAGGCTTTTAACAGTTTCGCCTAGTTTGCGAAGGAGGTTATGACCAAAAAACGTTGCCATAGTTGATTTGTCCGTTAGAAACTTGCTTCTCTAGTAAATAGTTAGACCAGGTGGGCAACCAGATAAAGAAAGCAAGGAATGTGCCTGGCCAAAGGCAGTCAAGCTTATTTATTGCACTCTTCAGGGAGCAAACAAGAGGGATAGTCAGTACGCATTGAAAAAGTATGCGAATGTTATGTAGCCTGTTCGTAGGACACCGTCCACTATGGTACCACCTGGCCAAAATTGGGGTACCTGCCTGTTAGTTGTAGATTCTGCGAGGAGCTGAAGCTCATAGTGCTTGGAGTTCGTCAACAGTGGCCTCATGAGGCTGTAAGGATGAGCATCAAGGCTGTATGGCGTCTAGAGCGAGAATGGTGAGGACCTATTGGGGACGTCACATCGGGAGCATCCTCTTCACAGGAACTGAGAGGAAATGACAAACTAATGCAGCTCACGTACGCCCACGCAATTGGCCCATTTGAAGTGACAGGAGGGAGGGGGTTGTCAGTGGCTCCCAGTACACACTGGGGGAAAATCTCACTACCGAGAGACTGGCTAACGACCAAATACCTGCCGCACCACCGCAGGTCTGAGTTCGGTGGATGCCGCAGGGGTCGGTCTCTTGCACATTAGCGAAACTGCAACTTCCATGACTGATATAACTCTCGTCGAGGGTTTAGGAACACTCATCAAATAAGGAAACAGACCTGAGAGATCAGGGTCTGGTTCGGTAGCAAACTTATGAGTGCACTTATGTGCCTTCGATGAGGACACAGACTGTTGCGGCCAGACAAAATGGCAACCTTGTAACTCAGTCATTCTTCTAACCTACTTCCAGTCTTTGTAACACCAGCCAAACCAACTACTCTACATAAAAATACTATTTGAATCTTCGTGTCCTTCTCCTGCTTTCACCACCAGCTCTGTACAGCAGCTCTTCTGGCACCAAGTTCAACCACTTCTACAATCCGTCCCATTTTTTTCTCTTCAAGAGTTCTCTCCATCCTTAACGCAGGAAAAAAAGCTGCTCAGAATAGCTAACGGTCACCATCCAGTTCGGAGGAATGAAGAAGGCTTCCTTACTTCCCACTACCGTCTTCTCATAGAAATAGTCCTGTGGCTGCCTGTCACATCTATCCTTTTTGTTCATATTTCGTACAAAATTATATTTTCGGGTTTGGTCCCAGCAGTTACTAATTTTTAAAAATGCGCCTCAGAGGTGTAAGACTGTGACAAGCCGCATAAACATGCTGCGAAAGAGAATAATAAGCCGTTGTGTAATAATTTGCATCGTTTTGGTTCATTATTCATTCTGAATAATAACCCTGTTCTAAGTTAGCAAAATTTATTTACAACTGATGATACTTGATGTTTCCAGACATCAGTATTCTAAATCTGCAATATCCTCCGGCAATATGGTCTAAAAAATTCCCATTTGACAATCCGATCGGACGAAGCTCATGGTTGTTATGTGCAAAACCCCGTTAAAAAAATTAACAAAATCGCAATTTTGGCAGTTTTATCGCAAATCCCCCGTGTTGGGTATCGTTTTCAAGGTATTTTTAGAGTATCAAACGAGTACAACTGCAAAATTACTACTGAAATTACTGTAATTATAATGAGCCAAAGTCTACTAATTGAAAGAACTCGAGGGACAATAACTACAGCAAAACTAATCGTTTCATCGTTGTACTCCCTCTCACCCGTCAAATCAAAACCACCGCCCGCTCGACTCGCCACGTCGTGCCAATTGCCTATAGACGCTTACGGGCCTGGAATATTTAGTTTTCGTCGTTCCGTTGTAGTCAGGTCATATTTTGTGTGGTTTACTGCTATTTTTCAATGGGATGAGTCTCGGAGCTGCGTGACACAGTCAAGCTGTTCAAGAGAATAATAAACCGTTGTGTAATAATTTGCAGCGTTTTTTGCCGTATTTTTGGATCCATATCATCACTATATCTTCAACTCCAACTTCTCTGCACCAGTAACCATAGTCATTGAGCTAGCCAACCAACTCTTCAGAAATTAATCATTATAAAACGCCCCTTTTGACATGACAAGTAGTTACTCCAATTCATAAATCAACAAACGTGTTAATGAACTCCCTACCTATCAAAATTGTAATAGTCATTTCTTCATTACCTCAATGTTAGTTAAGATTCATAATGTACTCGTGCAATCCACTATTCTCACTCGGGGGTGATAATCGCTAATCCAACACCAGACTACCCACCCACCCACCCCTCAAAGCCACACCAATGCCGCCAAAAGTCGCAAACTGGTTGAATCGACTCCTCGACGAAGTTTTAAACGGGGAGTTCGAATTCAAAGGAAAGCGGCTGAAACGGGTTTCAGTCTCATCATTCAAACTCCCTTTCAAGAAGTGAAAAGTCGATTTGGGGATTCTAACAAAATTACAATACTTTCTTCTCTCCCTCCCCTCCATTAAATGACCAGGAGAAAAGAGGTTGAGTACGAAAAACTAGCTTTCATGGTTGAATTCAACAGCTTACAAGCCTGAGATCGTTCAAAGGGATTCCTGCGGTTGTAATCACGAAACTTCTCAAGGCCAAGGACAATACTGGAAGTTGTCTCTCCTTTCTCAGCTCGAGTTGCTAAGTTGAGTTGCCGAGGGAGTTTGTCGAATAAAGTTCTAAAGGTTCGTTAAAAAAAGCATTGCGAAGCAATTACGAAACTTCCTTCGCTCATTTCGTCATGAAACTAAGGAGAAACAGGTTTCGTTCTGAAAGAAGAAAGTCAAAATTGCTCTTCAAACTAAAAATTCCCGTACTTTGGTATACATTTCAGAAAATAAATGGACCGAAAAATAGAGAAAAGTTATGAAAACAATGCGTCAAATTAATGAAACAACGATTAAAATATACTGAAAATCCACTCGATCGAAAATGACCCCCGTCAATTAATACAAACGCAATCCACATCGACTCCATAAACCAAACTTATTTGAATAAATGTTGTTTTAAACAAATCTTTCAAGAACTTCAAAACGCATGACTATGGTGATAGCGAGTGTTATTATTATTCTCCTCACATTTTCAAGATTCCTATTTAGAAATCAGGTCAGGTTCACTTCTGATAGAAGTCAAATTGGGACATGAACCTAAGGAATGTTGATTTTCAGTATTTTGAGAGGAACGAAAGGGGGAAACACTAGAATTTATAATATTTTTTGATTTCGTCGACTATTAAATTTGATGATGACCCTGAAAATCTCCATGGGATTCCAAAATCTGTAGTATAGTTATCATAAGATTAAATTAACAAACAATTTTTTGATCAGAAACAGCCAAGACGATTTCGGTCAAATTGCTTACAGTCAGCTCCACACAATAGAACGATACTGCGAATATTCCATCAGTGAGCAGCTCAATAAACTCTGACAAAAACGCACCGCCAAAGAAAGGAAACTGGATGTCGCTGCCAATTGAGAAAACAAATGCGTTTGCTACATGCTTGAGGACAGGTTTACTTACCCTTTTCGAATTGGATTCGAGCAACCCCACCTTGAACGAAAACAACCGCTTTCTAACCACGCTGGTATTTTGTTCGCCCAAGGAAAGAAAAATAAAAAGAAAGAGCAGAACGTTGTGTAATCGGTCGCTTCAGATATTTGGATGCTGTACCGTTTACTGGTAGATAGCGATACGTCGTGGGGGGGAGTTACCGGCGAGGCACAGCCGCACGCATCTCATTTTGGTTGGTATAAAAGTTGGAGGCTGGTTATCACTGAGGTTCTCCGCAGCATGCAATAGTAAGAGCATGGTAGATTAGTAAACGTTTTAATAGTTGAGACTTTTTCGACCACTAAAAGCAAAAATATGGTCTAAGTAAGTCACGCAAAAGTGAGCCAACTCGGAATAACGGCTGAATGTGTGCGACGCCATAGAAATAAGTTTCAACGGCTTTCTGACGTACAACTGACATAGTTAGGGACGTCGATTTCCAAGGGAACTACGCGTCGTGACCTCAGGGAATTCGACGGATGATAATGACTGAGGTCGTCCTCCCTCATCCCAGGTAATACCCCCTCGATTTCCCCTGTGATTACCAATTCTAAACCCAAATTGATCTCCACTGTTTGTAGTCGTAGGAGAGAAGGGGGTGAGGGGCAGCAGGCGCGTGACGCAATACTACGCTTCTCAAGGGTCTATAAATTATATTCAGGTGATCAAACAATTTCAAATTTCGAGAAGCAAGTTGGTCATTGGTCCGTGGGCTGTCGATAGTGCCAATACCTATCTGTCAACATGGGAATACTCGCTCAAAGCGTGAAGATTCTCAAACACCAGTTTTGTTGTGACAACAATGACAAACACATCCCTGATCTAAAATCCTGTTCATTAACTATGTTTAATTGGTAACACTCTGAAAATGAAAAGTAAACCAAACAACTAAAACCCAAGAAGTAAATAAATGAGCATTTACCTACTATCCTCAACGACAAGACAACGATTTCGGATAATGACTCAAGCCTGCAAATAAATATTGTAGTAAAATGTTTTGATAGTCTAGTAGTTTTGGACGGTGCTGAATCCGAAAACGACTTCGGGTTTTCTGTATCACCCACTTCTACTCCCACAACACGGTGGGTGCTTATGAACGTTGAACACTCAATTTTCTTATATGGGGTGGAAGTGTGATCTGATACATTGGGCATTGCCTACCGCAGAAAGTAGGTGGCTTCGGCCCTTTCACGTGTATTGCTCCAACTGGGCGGTCTCTCAGGAGGCCGTGTGAAAAGAGCTGTACACATCAAAAGGGCAACCACCCAAAGTATGGTGTACCAGAAGAAAAGAAAGCTGTGTGACCTTCCGAAGGTGACAGTATGACTGGGACGCCGGCCAAAAGAGTGATGGACCAAGCAGTTCATTTTAGCATTATGGTCATCGCACGTCGTTTGGGCAGCGCCACGTTGAGGTAAAGCTGCAAGCCCATATTAACTGGACTGCGGGGCAATGGTGGATGATGCTTCATATGCCATCTTCTCATGCCACAGGTGGGCAGGCTTGCAGCACGCAATAAAAGACATAGACACAGTCGACCGGATGTGGACTTCAGGCATTCCATGTCGAATTCTGATGGCAACTGGAAGTGCATGCACAACTTATTCAAGTAGTCCTCAGCCAGAACTGGATAGAACTTGCTGATTCCGGAGGCAGTATGTCGCAGGAATGAGGATAAAAACGTAAAAGAAAGACCACTACTGAGCCTCCCAAACTGCTGGGCAGTATGGAAATGGAGGCGCCGCAGAGAGGATTAAGGGCGAAGCTGATGCACTGTCCTAAACGATTACAGGTTGGTTCTCAATACACAGGAGCAACCTCATGGGGCCACTTGGAGCAGACTTTCCCTCCTACATCTCAAAAACAACTCACCATAAAGAGAGAGTCACGGTTGGGATCAAGTGATTCTTCAAGGAACCTGAATTCATAACTAGGAGGGTTCACCTGCAATCACAAGATTGTTGTCAGTGTTTCAGAACTGCTCCTACTGTGGAAGTAATAGGGTTTTAACTATGGAGAATCATTTCAGCATGGTCCCAAGTTTACAAAAAAATATTTCCAACAAATGTGTACAAATTTCCTTCGTCCCGGAATCTCCAATTCCTGGAATTGAGTTTAACGCAATCATGCCGTTTATTGGTTTTGCTCATAATTATTTCAGGAGATGTATTGGATTAATTTGATCGGTGTTTAACGGTTTCTCTCTGAAGAGGTTCCTTCAAATATACGCCGGTGTATCCCATCAATTTATCGAAGAGGTGAATCGGATGAGTCGAAACTCATCATGTAGCTTTTTTCCCTTTCACGCGTGGTTGGCGTTTGATCAAGCGGGTTTCCACAACGCCCCCCGCAGCCAATCATGCCGGTTGTAGAGAGATGGAGTCTGGATTGAGGCAAAATACTCCTCGTTACCTCCCTATTAATAACGAGTCAAACGGAACAAGAAAGCCGAGTGGTGACAAAGCAACGTTAGATCGAATTAATTACGGGGAACTCGATATTTGATTTTCCATAGGTCAAGCGGAATTTACCTACAAGTCAACACAATTAAGGGAATGTAATTATTGCGGGTTGCAATCCAAACCCTCCCGCAAATTGATTTTAACGCCGGAGTGGTGAGCGAAATTTTAAATTAAAACGCTTCGCGTTATCAATATCATTGGAGTGAAACATTAGCACCAACACCCGTCAAGGTGTCCACACGCCGGTCACATGATTACACAGGTTTCGTTGAAGTGTTACGAAGAAATATTTGTTCTCCCCAGCGGTCACAAATGTTGTTTCCCAATTACCATCGAATTCTCAGTGATTCCCAGCACATAGATCTGTTGTAGCTGATTTTGTACAAGAAAAAACACAAGTCGCTTTTGGTAACAGCGCAGCTGAGTATTGCTGAGGTGGTGTGGGAGGGGGGGCATTCGTGCTAAGTAAGAACGAAGGTGTAGGTGAGGAAGTGGAACAGTACACACGATTTACCCCATCACTGCCTTTTCACTTGGTAACACCACAGATAGCCGTCAGGACGATTGTCCATTGCATCTCCTTATCCCCCACCACTCGACGGTTTAGGTCTTTCCACGGCACACTACTACTACAGCCCCCAAAATGTGGCCACTTGGTGTTTTACTCGCGTCCGGTTCTCTCTTCGAGCTCTTTGCTCTCTTCGGTTCATATTTATTAGAGTTTGTAAGCTGTAGTTTATGACTCTGCACATTCTTCTTTTTCACTTGAACACTAATACCTCTCGTCTGGCCAACAGGTATGTTTCCCTATTCGAGGACTGTTCCGAAACCCTCGACGAGGGTTATATCAGTCGAGGTAGTTGCGGTTTTGCTAATATGCAAGAGGCTGGCCTCTGGAGCATCCACCGAACTCAGACCTGCGGAGGTATGGCAGGTATTTGGTCGTTAGCCAGTCTCCCGGTACAGAGCTGTTGCCCTTGTCTCACCGCGCAGAGGTGACCCCCTGAGGAATCCCGTACTGTCTGGGAGGAGTTCTTAATCCGGTTTCCCCCCTGATCTTGCTATTTACTTGGAAGGCAAGTTTCAACTACGACCACGTTTTATAGCCATCACCTTCTTCGCGAACTCTGCAAATGGTTATAGGCTTGCTTTGTAGCAGTCAATGCTGCTAAGTTCGTTGGCCCTCTCAACAACCATCGCTCACTGTTGTAGAAACTACAGTGGAGCAGCACGTGGTTTCTTGTTTCCTCCGCGCAAGACGTGCATGACGGAGAGTTTTTTTTAGAGAAAAGAAGTGGAGCCGCGCATTGAAGTCATCATGTCCAGTGAGGAACTGGCTCGTTCAGTGGTCTCGCTCAACCCATTTTCTCGAAAGACGTTCACGGATGTTGGGGAAGAACTCATACGTATCACGTCCCTTTGACGTTCCCATCTCGCTTGCCATTTCTCTAGAGCCCATTCATCGATGGCGGCAAGTTTCTGTTCTGTGGTGAGATCCGCACGGAGTTCAGCCCAAAGCGGGGAAAGCTCCCATTCCACTCTCCACTTGTCAACCATGCACTCAAAGGACAAATCAACTCGTAACTGACCAGTGATCACCTTAGTGCTTCAGTTGTTACACTCTTGTCGGCCTTGGCGATCCACAGGAGCGCAGCTCTCTGGGATTGGGCCAATACTCTCATTTGATTGACTGTTAGTTTGCTACCCCAGACAGTGGTAGTGGTAGGCTTTTTCCTCAGCCATCTGCATCTTGAAATGCTCGCACCATTGGGATTGGGTGAACACGTGGTGGGCGTTTTCTTTGATTTGGCGTACTGACTCTGCAAAGATCAGCACAGTCAATTCATCCACATGGCCCGCAGTCAGTCTCCGAAGGAGGCATTCCAGAGTGCTGGTCCAAGGATCTCGTCTGGCCCACCCACACCAGTGGATTTATCTACAGACCCACTGAGAAGCGTTTTATTTTTTGCTCTGCTCAGAACCATGTAGTACTAATCAAGTGTCATCCTCCCATTCATCAACTGATTCAAATCTTCATTTCTCTCTCTCTCTCTCTCTCTCTCTCTCTCTCTCTCTCTCTCTCTCTCTTTCTCTCTCTCTCTCTATCTCTATCTCTCTCTATGGTTTTAGTATTTAAGCGCAAACAAGGGGGGCTCTAAAGGCGTGAAACTATTTGTATGGGGAAGGAAGGAGAAATCCGAATTGGATTTACATGACAGGTGAAGCAAGTGTCCGTTGGGAGAATTGGAAGACGACTGAATCGCGAAAGCTGTTAGCTGACTACGTGTTGAGAGCACTGGCGACTACCGACTTTCGCGAGAATTCATAGGTGAATGAGATTAGGAGGAGCTGTCTGTTGTGGAGAGAAATCTGAAAATGAGGAGGGGGAAAAGAAATATGGAAAAGCTAGTTCGGGGATATCCGTTGTCACTTGGAAATAACTGAGGAGGTGGAATTTTGCAGGTAACAAAAGGGGTTTGGGGAAACAATGACTTTGCCGTTAGGGCAGGTGCAGGCATTCCAAGGCCAAAAACCCAGACTGATTTGGCTTGCGCCGGACACTAGGGCATAAGAGATTGTTGGTAGGGATTGACGTAGTAGCAATGCCCAGGCTGGCGATGGAAATCTGAACTTCATTATTCAAGAGAGCCTTGGGATGTTGTTGCTAGACACATTTTCTTGGGATGACACACGGCTGCAGTATTGTGCCCTTTAACCAGCTGCAGCGATTTCCCTGCTCAAGTGTGACAATAGCTGGTCCAGTCTCTAATTTTACCACTGTTGGACTACGCAAGTGCGGCTTATTGGGATCTAAAGGGAATGTAACTGTGCAGGTTGCAAAGAGCGGAGAGTGCAGCTTTGAGGTTCGTGATGCGGAGTTCCAGGGGTGATGGAAAAGACCGCTCGTGGCTCTAATTGTACCTTGGCCATTAAATAAAAAAGTCAGTCTCTCTCTCTATCTCCCACGTACATCCAACACTCAGATTTCCCTGCAGTTTAAGGTGTCACCACCCGCGTGTTGCTCGGTCCGTGTCTGAGTGGTGGGTGGTTTATCACGACACCTTTCCTTATCCTTCATTCCTCCTCCTCACAACCTTCTGTCCCTAAGGGTAGCCGAAGCGCCCTCCCCATTTCATCAGTCTTAATTCGTTTAATTTGGTTTTTAGGTTCCCGAGTTTTTTTGTTGGAGAGAACGAATGTACAACTGTACTGTTGTTTGCCTTGTTCGAAGGTCTTAAACGGAGGTCACGAAAGATGCCCCTCAACGGTAAGAGGGCTGACGAACGACAATGTACCCAAAAGGAGGGGGTTTCGCCCTTCTCCCAAAAATGACTTTAAACATTGTGCGTGAACGTTTAAATTATTCTCTACGAACCAGCACTTAGTTGCGGTTGCGCGTAAACATTTGTGTGAAAATTCGATGAGCGGAGCTATGAATTAATGAAGTTATGAGTTGTTTCTTTTTTACACGTCGGAAAACAGCTATAAATATTTACATCAGCCTTAACTCTGCGATGTATTTAAATAATCGATAGTGGCGCATTATTTTCCATTACTGTTTCTCTACCTGTCATCTGAATTGATCCTACAAAAATATACTGAATATTGTGTTTTCCACGTTTTCGAAATTTTTAATGTGACTGCATATCTGAACGTTTTTGTTTTTCTGCCCAAATTTTGTTTCCCACATCTATTCCTGTCGCGAAATGAGATTGTCCGAACGTATAGCTAACGTTTTTTCGGTTCGATCAAGCTTAGGGGAACTGAGTTTGATCATTAGCGTCTTCTAGCGATCTATGCCTACATTCTGTTCTTCCTGAGTGTTTCTGTGGAGCTGCGTTGAACGATGATAGGGTGCTCGTATAAACGTACAGCCTACATATAGCACCCCGTTAAATTTACGAGGGTTATGGAGAGTTGTCAAGTAGATACAATGCCAGGTTCTCAGTTCAAGTACTGTTAGACCCGGTGCTGACAACACATAGTGGGATTAGCGTTACACGACGATTACAAGTGAAAACCCTGCAAATGATTACACAATGATTTATTATTCTCATGAACAGCTTGACCTAGTATTACTGCTCCCCCATCCCATTCGATTCAGTTTCGAATACTAGTAAACCATACGAAACATGACCTGACTGCAATGGAACTATGGAAATTAAAAATATTCCCCTGGCACCCGAAAACGTCTGATCCAATGGAGGGGTGTACGAGGGCTTCCAGTGAACCCTCGCACGGCAATCGGCAGGACGTTGCGAGTCCAATGGGCGCTGCGAGTCGAGCGGGCCTTGAAAACGATACGAAACACGGCTTATTTGCGATTATACTGCGTTTCGTTAATTTTTTCAACCATTTTTTGCCCATAACAACCATGGGCTTCGTCCGATCGGATTGCCGAGATGGCGGGCACAACTAGATACCAAATGGGATTTTTGTGCGAAAGAACGAATTTTTTAGACCACATTAAAGACACAAAACGGCCCGGACGGCGCACGGAGGACGGGGGACGGCGGACCGACATTGTAGATTTGGAATCCCCATGTCTTGAAACGTAAAGTATCAAATTTTGAAGGGGGGTTGTAAAACATTTTTTGTGATCGAAAACATAGGGTTATTATTCAGAATGAATAATAAACCAAAACCAATTGGGAGCGAGCGCAATCTTCTATTTTACGTTCCTGGCGCAACCTTGACCTTGAACTGCAACAACGCAGGAGCAATGCCATAAATTTCGGAACGTTGAGCCAATTTCTCGCTATAAAATGTGAAAGGAATACGTGTCGGATTAGTTGCTGGAGGGTCACAATTTCAGATTGTACGTGGGTCTGAGGAAAGTTGTGTGATGCGGCGCACCAGATATTTTCTTTTCACATTCAACGACCCACCCTCCGGGAAAACACGCTAGCGAAGTTCTGCGTATTTCGAGGATACATGACCGGCAACACGGATGCGTCGTGCGGGCCAGGAGTAAGTTCCTCCTGAAGCGTCACGAGTGCAAAATAACTTCGAGTTGAGAGTCATAAATGTTAACAAGGACTATTTACACATTTTGGGCGAACGTATGTGGAACAGTACGTACTACTAACAATAATTGTACTTCAAACAATAAGTGCACGAACTGTCTTGTGTGTAACCCGTAAAGATTAGGAGTCTTCTAACGGATATTTGTGGAGATTTTGTGGAAAACAACGAAAGAGGAAGATTACGATGGGCCCCAACCTCCCTACATAACATAAATGTAGAAGAAAGGATGTATCGTCAGGCATATATACTATACTAGTTTAACTGCTCTCTCATACTCACTCCACTCTCACTATCTATTCATCTATCTGTCTTGTAAGCATATATCCGTCTACCTAGTCATATTTCTATCTATTCAACGTCCTATATATCTATAGATTCATCTATCAACACATTCATATATCTATGTATCCATCTGCTTCTCTTTGGAAGTAAAACGAGATTGGAGGGTGAGATGAAAGTGGGCAAGTTGTGAAATCGTGTAAGCGCCGGCGTTTAGGAAATGGAAACGCGGTGGAGGCGTTGACCGGCAAAAATTGAGTTCAAAGGAATTATTCGCAAGACTACACTGCACCGACGTCTTCTCTGATTCGCTGGAGGAGCGGCCGAAAATTATTTCCACGTTGCTGTTGGGTCGAGTTGAGTGACGTTTTTCTTTCCTTTCCCTACTTTTTATTCGCCAGGCTTCGACATGAGAGACGTCAAGGATGAGAAGTCGCTAAGTCACATCAAGTACCGTCCAAGTTTGCTGAAGCCAAAATGCGTTAGCCCGACGTCAATCTATAGCACGAGCGGGCATTTATGTTTTCTCCCAATCGACAACGACCTTCGCCGGGAATGCCGAACGGAATATTGCTATGAAAATCGCAGTACCGAAATGAATTGTTCTCCGCTTCTGGTTGCATTTTTGTTGCGGATGTTTACATCAGCCCGTATTTTACATTCTACTCCAGTCTAGGGTCTTCTCACTCTGAAATTCCTACACTGTTCAACTATACAGCCAATTTTCAAAACTCTTAAAACCCTTTAATATTAGCTGGAAGGGCCAAACGTGGTCCATCTTTTACGGCACGAACTTCAGGAATTTTGAAATGGTGTCCTTGAGAGTGTGAAGAACTAAACACAGTTATTCTTGCAGCCGAGTTCCAATGTATTTATTATAACATAGAATAATAGTGTGTACAACAAATAGGCAGGTAAATGGACACTCCCAAGGGGTTTTGAAGTCACTAGCAAACACTTACACCGATTTGTGGCAGGATCCTGCTAACTGTTCACGTCTTTGGCTGTGCTCACAAGATTCACGCTTTAGACCAATGAAGACTCCTGGATACCGACTCCAACTCCGACTCCTGGACTCTTTCATGTGCTACTAAAGTGACTAATTTCGATCTGAACCTTTCAGCAATTTATTCCAACAAAACGACTGTTACAGAACTCGTGTTGACTGATGCAAGTTTTCTCTCGACCCAATAAACAGAGATACAGATAAGCTCAGATGTGAGAAAATTTGACGTAAAGCAGCAACTGCTGACAATTCAACATACGTCGTTACGTACGATCAAACAGCAGCAGCTCAGGTGCTTGCATTATTAGTTACGTTTGTATCTTGGAATGTGGGACCACTTACTCGTTTGAATATCTAAAACAGCTGACTAAGAGCGAACTGCTAGCTCTTAGTAGAAGCTCTCATGTCTTCGGTCGACAAAGGGAATGCAAGAGCGTCCCCAGGGGCGGATAATGCGCTCTTTGAAGGTTCCTGGATGCAGACGTGACCTCGACCTATAAACAGTCTTGTTGAATCACAGAAACCTGTCACGAAGGAGTCTTCCGCGGGAATAGGAATATTTAATAAGTTTTAGTTCGAAACGAGGTTGCAGAAGATCATCTACGTCGAAAGTGGACGAGAGTTGTTTGTCTGTGCGTTCTGTCCACTTACGAACCCTAAGATCCCATAGTAGTGTCAAAGTTGTAACCAATAGTTCCTGACCGATAACGTAGGTATATTATCCAAAATCAATAACAAACAAAAACTGTACTGGAAAAGCTTGTCGTTGACATTTTTGATAATCTATTGCGCTGCTCTCGCATTTTTCTCTCGTATGAAGAATCTAGAATGAAGCTATATGATTGACTATTGATCATACAAGCGAAAGCGTGGAGTTCAAGGAACGATCCTAATTCTTCCCTCAATTAAGAAGCTGCTTTAATATTAAGTTGAGACACATGGAAAAGATGTCGACGGACGGTATAATTTGGTTATTGATTTGTACGATGAAGTACTTAATGGAATGCCAGTGGATTGGGAAATTAAACCTGAATTTTTCAGATACATTGAGGATGATGATGGAAGATGAAGAGATGACGAATCAGTTGATGAATGGTGGTAAAGTTCGGGAATGTGTGTCAAATTGTCTTTGCGGCACTTTAAAAACACATTGAGAACTTCCTCGTGAAGGAAAAGAGCGTCTTGAGCGAGAAAAAAGGTCAGAAGCTGTACAATGCAACGTTTTAAACAGAACTGGGGGGGGGGACAGCAATGGGAAAGATGGTGCAGTGGTGGAAAAGAAAAAAAGGTTCGGTCAGTTGGGAAGAGAGGAGGAGAAGAGCAGATAAGGGTAGCCTGAAGAGCAGGAGTCTTGAAGCTCTGGGCGATAAGCGTGATTCATGTGTTTGATGAGTTGCAGAAGAGCACTACTACTAAACACAAAACATTCAATCAATATCGTCGTAACCTTATTTGAGGGAGAAAATATTCGTTTGCGGTGGCCATTGTTAACAGGTTACCAAATAAAACGACGTCAGCTTGATTTCCTGTGGTTGCTGTTAATTACAACGTTTGTAATCGACTAACATTCGGCGCTTTTTGTGAACGTTAGCGTCATGTTAGCGATATTACGAGGAAATCACTGCCTTTTCTGCGATGATTTTAATAATTTATTCTATTGTTTACGTCATTTCCTCACCAACGAAACTTTTATAGCAGTAGTAAGACGGGGGAAGCTCCCGTTTCACCATTTACTTGCAACATGCACTCAACAGTCATGTCAACCGATAACTGACCAGTGATCACCAGGACTGCTTCAGTTGATACAGCCCTGTTGGCCTTGGTGATCCACAGGAGCACAGCTCTATGGGATTGGGCCAATACTCTCATTTAATTGACCGTTAATTTGCTACCCCTGATAGCGGGCCAATAGCCAATCACGGCAGCGCCAGAGGGAGAGCCCCCCCCCCCTCACACCGACCCAGTTCCTCGCGTTACATGGGGTATTTAGTGAGTACTTGCGCTGAGTTGGTGAAGGTACAAGCCCAAACTCCCTTCACTGTGGGGCAATGATGCTTGATGTTTTCCACGCCATCTTTTCGCGCCTTTTCTTGCTTTAACATCTGAATAGAAAACATGTCGGCTTAGTTGCCTGAGGGGGACTGGATGGTCGTGTGGAGCGATTACCACATGCGCTGTAAAACGTGTTGTGAGACGCTCGGGCGGAAAGGAAAACAGAAAGCGGGAGATGGGAATTGCCTACCTCTCCTCCTCGGAGATTCGTTCGAAGCCGTCCAGCTAGACAACACCGCGGGACAGACATTTGGTCTCGCGTAACATATTGTGAGGAGGCCATAATGCACCAGTGTAAAGAAAAAGAGAATAGCAGGTCCGGGGCGGAAGAAGACGCGCGGAAAGCACTAGTTTCTTCCTCGCGCGGATCAACGGGAAAAGTTATGGCGAGGGAAGACAAAAGGCAAGAAGGAGCAGGACGCTTGACACCGAGCTGTCCGTGTCGTAACGAGGCCCAAACAGTGGCACTTTCAGATTGTACGTGAGACTGAGGAAAGTTGTGTGGTGCGGCGCACCAGATATTTTCATTTCACATTCAAAGACCCAACCTCCAGGAATCGCGCTAGCGGAGTGCTGCGTATTTTGAGGATACATGACCGGCAATACGGATGTGTCGTGCGGGCCAGGAATATGTTCCTCGTGAAGCGTCATGAGTGCAAATATACTTCGAGTTGAGGTCATACATGTTTATTATTACTATTTACACATTTTTGGCGAACATAATGTCGAACATCACGTATTACTAGCAATAATTATACTACTATCTCTAAGAGGACGAGCTATCTTGCGGAATTGTGAAAGCCAACGCCGTGACTGGCGAAGTAATCAGGAAAGAGTCAGGGGGAAGTCGTGGAAGCGACTTTTAACAGACGGAATGGCAAACGAAAGTGGGTCAAGGTAGAACTGAGAAGAGTTTAGCTTTTACGGACTAGGCAGTGAAAGGTCAAACCAATCAAAGTACAGCGGTCAATCAGGACAAGGAATTTCCCGGATAGAGACGTTAGATTCAGACCTTCAAAGTCCAATTATCGTGTACTAGTGATCGAATCAGGTAGCAATTAGTAATTAGGTTTTATATATTCCGCTTAATTAACTTCAAATACAGCACGCTCCCGTTTCACTCTCCACTTGTTGACGGCCAAGTCAACGGGTAACTGATCAGTGGTCACCTCAAGTGCTTCTGTTGATACAGTCTTATAGGCCTTGATGATCCACGGGAGCTCAGCTCTCTGGGGTTGGGCCAATACTCTCATTTGATTGACTGTTAGTTTGCTACCCCATACAACGAGGCAGTAGCCAATCACGGCAGCGTCACAGTGAGGGGGATTTCTACCTTACCCAGTTCCTCGCGTTACATGTGGCATTTAGTGCGTACTTGTACTGAATTGATGAAGGTGCAAGCCCAAACTTCCTGCACTAAGGGGCAATGATGCATGGTGCTTCCCATGCCATCATTTAGTGCCAAAGAGACGGAGTTATCAGATCTGCAAAACTTCTTCTTTCCAATCGTCACACAATCACTCGATCTATCGGCAATTTTTATCCTCTTCTTTCCTTATAAACTCCGCTCAAATGTTATTAGGATCCTCAGGACAATTCAAGTGGTAGTCTATATCAATACATAGGCTACTCCAGAAATTCCGGAATTTCAACCACCGCCGTTTCCCTTACCATCATTTCTAAACGTTTTTCCCCAATAAGCGCGCTAAAATTCATTTTCTTCTAAATGTTTGATGATTCGGTTAAGCTGCTCACGTCATTTTCACACAAATAAGAATTTCATGGTAATGTCGTGTTATTTGGAGCTGTATGTTCAAAAAACATAATCAAGAGAGCCGTTTTTCAGAAGAAATTATAGTTTAGATCACTATGATAACTATAGTTAATTTTGAGTGAGTGGATTTTGCTCATATTTTTATTTTGGCGTTCCATGGTGACCTTTTAGTTTCCTTAGCTCTACGAGGTAGGTTGGAATTCCATGTAATCGGCTGAAAAAAAAGTTTAGTTCTCTTCAAATCTTTACGTACCAGGCCCGCAGATCACCATGAAATCCCAAAATAAGGGTTCGAGCCAAACCTGTCGAAAACGAACCATTTGTATTGTGATCAAAACTCCAAACATTTTTTCTGACAAACGGCTCTAACGGCGGTTTTAATTGAATTTTTTATCCACAGCTCCCGATGAGACAAAATACCATAAAATTCCCATTTGAGGGAAAATGACGAGAGTAGCACAATAAATTACCAGATACTTCGACGAAAATCGAAGTGCCATTTATCGAAATTACCCATTATCGAAATGCTACTGGGGTCTTCGAAAAAATTCGGGTGGTGCTCCAATACGATGAGCGTTTAATAACGTTGTAAAGTTCACGTGTACTGAACTTCAGATGGCAAACGCCGTCCGTTGTTCGTGTTTCGTCAAGCGCTCAACGGGCTACAGTTCACTCACAGTCTCCCTTATCGTTCGTTTAGTTGCTTGACTCGAATGTGAGAGGTGCTGATTATTAGATTCACACGCGAATATTCACGTGTTTTCGATTTCTTTTCTACAGATGCAATTAGGAGTGAATCGAGTTATGGTGAGGACGAATCTCATACGCTCTTAAGATACACAGGGGCTACTCCAGTAATTTCATAAATTCAAACATCGCCCTTTCACTTGCTGTAATTTTCCGTTTTCCCCCTGAAAAAGTTATTACAATCCTTTTAAAAAATCATTAATTCTCTGAACTCAAATTGCTCAATAATCGTCAGGCCGTGACTACGAGCGGCACAATAAATTCTGGAAGTGTAAGCGCCAAAGTAAAGTGGTGTATTCCCAAGTTCAAATGAACTCAGTGAAAAATATATTAATTTAGTCGACTTTACAATAAATAAAGTGAATTGACATAGAGCTAAGGAAAGTTTTGTGGTACGGGCACCTGATATTTTGAACCACCCTCTCACTATGTCAACCCCCCCCCCCTCCAAGACCACCGAACGGGCGACTTTGAATAAAACTCGGGGGAAAACGTCTCGAGGTGGTCACAAGGGTGAGATGTTTGGGGCGATGGGATGGGTGGTTGGTAGGGTGGTGGAGGGGGAAAAAATTGGTATCCAACTGGAAGTTCGGAATGTCGAAATCGCGTTAGGTTTCTATTAGAGCGACGGATTCGGAAAAGGGTTACGAAGGGGAAAAGGATGTTCGGTCGGCGGGAGGGAGGAGAACGAGAACGAGAACGAGCTTTAATTATTTCCGGGACTGCGACGGTGGAAAACGAGATTATCGCGGGAAATGGACGGTTTGGTGGAAATCGCGAAACACCTCCCCTCCCCTTTAACCCTCCGGCCTTCCGCCGCCTTCTAAACGCCGATTATCCGTCTCAATTCCGTCGGTGGGTTTTCGCCTTTTGATTCTTTACCCGCAGGGAGTTTTCCCGTAGCGACTGACGATTCACCTCCGGTGAAGGAGGTTCATTAGACGAGCGGGAGTCGCGAGTTCGAACGTCGTCGCTCTCGTCAAAGGTCCGTCGAGTGTTTCATATCCGCTTCATCCGCCGAATTCGACGACGACCGAAACGACTGTTTCGTAATGAACTTGAAATCGTCGTCTTTTTCCCGTTCTTTCGTTGGAAACGAGATCGCGAGCTCCACGGAGCTGCCGGCTTGACTCGACGTTCGGTATCGCACAGAAACATCTGTTGACATGTTGTGAAAATCCCGCTAGTGGAAAAATAACGTTTTTACGAAAATCTGATATGTTACCTATACGATACAATTTTAACGCTGAAAAAGGTGTGTTTTAGCGGACAACTTACAATTTCCAATCATTGGAAACATCGAACTTTATCGGAATCGTAAATAATAAAGTAATTTGGATTTAGAATACAATAAAATATCCAGCGCGACGCATTACATAACTTTCCTTGGCCTCACGTTCATTTAGCCGCTCTCTTGACTCTATCAACTAATCGAACCTGTTTTTCTCACTTCTTCACGGGTTTAGTGCTTTTATCTGCCATCTGCGATGCGTTTTTGTTTTATTTTCAATATTTCTACCTCTGTTGTTCCTACCTGTTTGTTGTATCCTGCATCCAAAATATGTGAAACTCTTCTCTTTAGTTACTTTTATGTGCAGTTAGGTTCGCACGTCTCACAATAAATAAAAATCACTTTCAGTGTAGAACTCAACAACAAGTGGCAACCCAATCAATTCTGATTAAGCGCAAAAGGTTTCCAGACAGAACATCAAGTTGTGTCTCACCAGGCTGAACGAGAGGATTCGTTATGGTACGACTCGTACCGGATTTCGGTGTGAACGTCTGTCGAAAATGGGCTCTCAAACTTTTTTGATTCAATCGCCGATATCTTCATTTTGTAGGAAAATTCGTACAAATCGTAACAGCGGGAAAGGAAACGTCGAAGTGAAACGTTATCAGCGGCAACGCCGAAGGGCGAAATTGGAGGAACTGCTCAAAGGAGAGAAGGACGCGTGAGAGCGAAAGTTGGAAATGTACCATTGTCAAGGAGCCACGAATTTGGACGGTCTTCAAAGGTAGTCGAGACTCAAGTTACCTTGACAGACCTCAAACCCTTGTCCTTATCTTGGGCCCGATAACATCCCCTTTCCACCGCAACTGCCGCTCTCTCGCCATCCTCTGGCCCGCAGTTAGTTGACTCAGAACTGTGCGGCTGGCGGCGTCGACGATAAAGCGTCGCGGAAAAGGCCTCCAGTCTCGGGTTACCTTTGCCTTTTCGTTCCTCTAATGTTACGGTTATCTCCGATGGTGCGAGTTAGTGGAGACGGCGCGGCGGAGAAGGGAAAGGCCTTGAGACTCAGGATCGTTAGAAAGAGAAATAGTCGACGACCACTGCCGCTTTGAGGCTAATGAGACTTCGATATGCGGTTCGAAAATTTTCTCCCCGTTTGCCGGGAATTGAGCAGTAGGTGGGAAAGTGTAGTTCTGAGCAAAGTTCAACTTCAAACCGGTTGAAGGAAATGACGGGTTGAACGTTGAATTTGCTTCAAACACGGACCTTGTTCTACAGCTATTATCTCCAGACACCTCGCAATATCTTCAACTATCCGTCTACTTTTGGAATACAGTCATATCTACAAGTAACCAAAGATCTGCCCATGAGGGCGAGGGGGGATAGAGAGAGGGAGATAAAGATCCGATATATACGAAACCCAGTGTTAGACGCAGCAGTCGAGTTTGCGTCCGCCTTGTAAGAAAATTAAGAGTTCATGAAATGGTGTCCTGGTTACTGCAATCATTACCTTCATCTAACATCCAAAAAGTGGCAGATTGAGAGGAATCTAAATCATCACAAACCAAGCCGATAAGAAATCGGCGCTCCCACAATCTCCTATCAACTTTTTCCTCCTCCTCCTCCCCCCCCCCATCAACAACCCTTCCAAGCATCCCCCACACCTCACTCCCAAGAGACCTTACGGGCGCTCTTTAAGTTGAAGTAAATATAACAACCATCGATTTGATCATTGCTCACTACATCGAGAAAATCGACTAGAAAAATTACATCACGTATCATAAAACTGTATTGCCCATTACTTGTAACAATTGAGCGGCGCTGAAATAATTTTTTTTAAACATTTCGCCCAAACTTTTTTTTATCGATATCTCTAAAGTAATGTTTCCCGAAAGTTAGTGAACGCTTCCTGAGTGAATGACGAATAAACACTAACCGTTGGCAGACCGTCTCAGGAGACTATAAATACTCAGCAACCATAGAACTATGGTCCGTGTTTTGTCATTTTAGCAGCAGGCTCTAAACACTGGATTTTCAATTCTTCTCTACCGAAGAACTGTGGAACTCTATGAAGTGGGTTTCCTGGACTTTAATGAGAAGGATGTAAATGAATTATAACGACCTTGGAAAAAGCCAGATCAACGGTTTCAAACTGAGAGTCATAAGGTGTTAGGTGAAGCAACTCATAGATCACAAGACAAATAATTGACTGCAGCTGGGCTCCTAGTTATCTCCCTAGTTATGGCAAAGACATGACGCTGATGGGATGTTAGTCAGGACCTTGACTGTGTCTATTAAATGCTTCTGAGGGCTCATAAGATGAGCTGTACAGAGATAGAGAGGGTAGAGAGTGTTGACTGAGGGTCTCAAAGTGCAGTAGTATACACAGTATGCAGTATGATAACAACTGAAGGGTGCTTGCATCCACTGCATAGTTCCATGGCCCACAATACAGTTCTTCAGTTCTGTTGAGACACTGAGTGTTCGTCGCAAAACGCCGAAAAAGTAAAGTTTTTTGACCTCGGAATTCCTGCACCTGCCCTGACGGGACTCCCTGGCCCTTAACCCCCAAAGTCATTTTTTCTCCAAAGACCTTCATCCTTTCTGTTACCTAAGGATATTTCACCCCTTCCGTTATTTCCAGTTGAGTACGGATTTCCCGCTTTGTCTGGACATTCCGAAATATCATTTACTCCCCTCCTTTTCACATCCCCCCCCCCAACATACAGCTCCACCCAAACCATTCTCCTACGAATTCTCGCGAAAGTCGGTCGTTCTCCCAACGCAGTTATCCAACACCTTTCGCGATACAGTCGTCTACAATTTTCCCAACGATCACTTGTTTCACCTCTCATCGACATCTGATTCGGATTTCTCCCTCCTTCCACGTACAATTAGTAGCACACCGCACACCTTCAGACCCTCCTTGTTCGCGCTTATATACTCAGCCTACATCCTGTTTAGGTCACCTCTTCTTGTACATCTAAGTCTCCAAATGATATTGATGATAATGTGATATACCAACTCTTCCAATTACAAGTTCTTGCTCAATTAAAACCCGTCTCCGAGTTTCATTCAAACCTATTCTGGTTAAAACACTGAGGACGGTGTGAAGCATTCATTTTTCACCCAACAGATGTGGCTGAACTCACTCGGCCGCCAAGAAGGGTAGGAGGAGCTCGTGCCATCCACAATTCACAGTGGAGTGTCGGAGAACGAATAGAATGGCAGCATGGATTTATTTCTGGAGGTCTGAAGGTGAGAGAGCCCCTCTCAGCCTGTTCGAGTCAGAAAATTTACCCCTCACGGAATTTACCCCCCCCCCCCCACCTCACTGTTAACCCTTTTATTTCCTTGTTTATTGTTATCTGTTTACCTATTATCTATTCACTGTAGAGGGATGGGTGATGGGCGGTTTTTGAAGCAGTCTTCAGAGCTATTTTAACGTATGGAGCCCAAGTTTGGGGTGTAGTAATGTTTGAGGAAATAGAGAGATTCCAACGATACTTTTTAAAAAAGCTGTTCTGGCTCCCAGAGGGAACTCCTAACTATTTTGTTTATTTGGAAACCGGAACCTGTCTTTTGTACTCTTACTGCTTGCGATTGCATCTCGATTATATTATAAAGGTGTCCCGCATGCCAAGCTATAGATTTCCGCATATAGTTGCCAGTGAGGTTATGCGTGTCAAGGTCTCGTGGGTGCGTGACTGGATCGGGCTGCAGGAGCGGTACGGGTGCAAACGGCTCACTAATCGCTGGTGGGCGTGGCCCCTTAATAGATAAAATGATGCAGGTGGAACGAGATCAATTTTTGCAGCGGGCCTCGGGGTCCCTTTCCCGAGTGTGGTACGCGCGAATTGACCATGCGACCCCAAGTGTCAGTTTTGTGGATGGTGATGGTGGTCTTGACATTGGAGCTCTCAGGTGGGTGTTGAAGGTCAGAGGTGAGTTGCTGTCCCTTAATTACAGGCCACATTTGGAAGGAAATCGGGACGACTGTGCGCTCTGTAACCTCCGGGAGAGGGAGGACTCGTTCCACTTTGTAGCAAGGTGTCCTATCCTGGCAGAATTTAGAATAAGGTATTTAGGGACGAGGGAGGTGGATGAGCAGGCTTATTTGGGTATTATTAGTAATAAAGATAAATGGGTCCAACTTGCTGCATATGTTAACTCAGCATGGAAGTATAGGAGGGAATTACTTTTGGAATTTAACTGGACATGATTGTGAAAGAGAAGTTCATTTATTTTATTTATAATGGGAGGCAGTTTGTTTATTTGAATTCGTCATATTACTGCCCATATACACGGTGTACTTTTTTTGCTTTTTTTTCTTTTTTTTTTCTTTACATTGTAGTGTTCATTTTTACTTTTGCATTGGCCAACCTCGGCAGACGGTCTATTGACCATGCCTACTATGCTGTTGTTTATGTACTTCGTCGAATGTTTATAATAATCTAGAATAAAGCATTTTTTCTTCTTCTTCTTCTTCTTCTTCTTCACTGTAGAGTTGGAGACGGACACAGAGATGGCAAGGACCTTGGGAAAGCCTCTGCTGCCTTCTCACTATTGACTTCACCTGAGACCTCTTCCCGCTTTTGTGATTCTAATCACTCCACTTTATCACATTTATTATTATCCGCCGTTTGTACTAGCTATTCCCAACCACCTGTTCCTTTTTTACGACGGAATTACCACTATTTTCACGTTTTCCGCGCGTTTTTTTCGTGTGCGCGAGCACTGTGCAGACGCGAACATTATTTTCTTACAGTGCGGTGCATAGACTGGGTTTGTGCCGGAACCATCGCATCCCTCCTGGCCAGGAGCCACCAACCGAGGGCGCCAACTCAGGTACCACCATCTGTATTCATACTGCACTCCAATTCAACACCGACCCCCTTTCTTCCATTCCCGCCCCTTCCTCCTTGCAAAACCAAACACAGCCTTTTACAGTGCATAACCGAGAAGAGAATGGCAGGTAAATGGTGCAGGAGCGTATTGGAATGCCCTTAGGTCACGTCTTATGAAACCCTAGGGACTCAGAATGGCTCATTTCGGTTTTCTTCGATGTAGGAGACAGTCCCTTCGGATTGTCACAGAGTCGCTGAGACCTACAGGGCTGAGCGCAATGAGTGGAGTCGAACACCTCAACCGAATGACAGCGAGAGATCAACCTCGTTTTTCTTCTCCCGAGTGAATTTTCCGGTCTAGAAAAAGGTTAATCAATCAGGCAATGAAGCAATCGTCTTCCCGGTCTCGCGTCGCACAATCAATCGTCAAAAGCCGACTCATCAAAACGTCCGTTTGTGGCGACGCGTCGAAATGAGACCAAGATCCCCATTTGATCCCGTCGGCTAAAGGAAGGCTCAAACCTTCGCCTTTTCTTAAACGACACGTTAAGCCCCCTCTACGACACGGTTTTCCCTTCTCACCTTTGAATCTCACTCTCTCGCCACTTTTCCATCAAACGTCGTTCTCTCGCAGCTTTCAAATTGAGCGCCGTCGACGGAGGGAAAGACTTTGCCTCAAATTGAAGAGAATATCAAACGCGACGAAGCTGAGTCGAGATATTAGCGCTTGTCGTCTAATACAATCATAAACAGTTACGCTCGTGTAAACAACGTTAAGCGACGATCAACGAGACAATGGAATTATACGGCTCAATGAGCTTCGTCGATTGTGAGAGGAAATTTCTCGTCAGCTCCGCCCTTTTACCGGAAATTTCCAACTAAGTCTAGTCATCTGTCTGGACCCATCTCCCCCCGCCGCCAGCCATCCTCAAGTCCTTTCCTTTCTCCCCGTGCTACTCTAACTATACATTTTCCATTAACTATACTATACTAAACCACAAAACGTTAGTTAAAAGTAGCGGAAACGTTAGCAGCCATGAATACTGGAAATTGTTATGTATTGACTTCTCTCTTGACGTCTGCTCGCTCCATCTCCCTTTTACACTCGAGGTATCTTTTCGTTTTTGGTTCAACCTAACCTAACTAAATGTAAATAAAGAAACGTGTTCATATGGAAAAGTGTAGCGTACTGGACTGCAGCCCAACCCGTTTTCCCAAATCCAAAAATCCATCATTGGCGACGAGGACCGAATAAATTGTTGTTTTTTTTTCTTTCTAAATAGCTAGTAGTGCAGTGCTCGCGAGTCAATCCGCGGAGTGTTCGGTTCACTTCAGTTCCATCAAGCGCCGACAATGAGCGATCTCGAAGCGAAATTGTCGAAGCTGACCGAAATTGTCGCTTCTCTCGCGAAAATGCAGGCTTCGAGTACGCGTGCTGCTGTGACAACCTCTTCTAATGCACGGCCGTTTGTTTTTGAAGAGTTCAAGTCGTCAGGTGATGAACCTCTCAATGCATACTTTAGGCGATTTGAGCTTAAGCTAGCGCTGTACGATCTCCCAAATGTTTCTTGGGCGGACCATCTCAGGGTCTATATGGGTTCTGAATTGAATAATGCTCTTCAAGACCTCGTGTATCCCGACAAACCTGAAAAGAAAACGTTCGAGGAAATTGTGAATACTCTAACGGCACATTTTCAGGCCGCAAAAAATAAATACAGCGAGGCAATTCGATTTCGTAAACTCGTTCAAGAACCAAACGAGCCAGTAGCGGCCTATGCAAGAAGGCTGAAAGCAGGAGCCCAATATTGTGAGTTCGGAGAATTCCTAGAATATTCACTGATCGTCCAATTCATTCAGGGAATAATTCACGATACAGTCAGATAGGCAATTGTACTGAAAAAACCTACTAAATTCAGCGAAGTTCTCGAAGAAGCGCTTAGCTATGAATCAACACGTTCTGCTTCTTCTGATCTAGAATTTCAAACGGTGGAAAATCAAAATAAATTTGCCCATGTTAGTCGTCCACGTTCTCATTCGCATACCCGAGCCCGCAGATCTAGTTCACACTTCCGGAAGCTACCAAAGCAAAATAATAAATCCCCTCCTTCACCTTGTTCTGGGTGCTTGGGGCATCATTGACGCAAAGACTGTAAATTTCGCAACGAAACATGCCGAATCTGCCATAAAGTTGGGCATATTTCTACGGCATGCTACCGCAACCCTAACAAACCTAATAAATCGCTTAATCACGATAAAACTCATCAGACTGCCGACAATGACCAAGGAGACGTGCCATTGCAGTCACATTCTTCAACGATTTTGAAACGAGTGTCAACAGTATAGCAACAATGGCGGGTCTATCTCGCCCTCCACCAGCTATTATTTCTGTTACAATTGCTGGTAAACCTATCAGCATGGAACTTGACACAGGCGGGGTTTGCTCGATGGTGACCGACACGGTCTTACGTCAAATACTTCCTGATTTCCATCTATTGCCTACATCACGAATCTTTGTGAGCTACACCAAGCACAAATTCAAATGTTTGGGCTACTTACCAGTTGAGGTCACCTTTCGGGGCAGAACAAAAACGCTGAATCTTTATGTTACATCTTTCAAAACGGATAGCATTTTTGGCCGTGAATGGATTAAAGAATTCGCTGATCTGCTCAACTTCGAAGAATTCTTCAGAGTAAACACTTCAAAGGACGCGGTAGCTTGTACTTCAATCACCTCCCAACAGGCATCGGATGCACTTTCAGTTCAGTCTCGACTGAAACCTCTGATTGAGAAATTTAATATCATTTTTAGTGATGAAGCCGCTACTTACATTGGACCTTCTTAAGACGTTACATTCCGAGAAGGTGCCCAACCCGTATTTATGCGCGCTCGTCAAATACCACATGCACTCAGAGACATTTATGCTGCCGAAATTGAGAAAAAGATTACCTTGCACAGAAAGGTTTTCAGAGGCTATGACCCTCAACACTCAAAGTCACGGCTTAATTCAACCCACCCGAGCTCAGTACGGAGTAGCAACTATACCTGCCAAGTGGCAACGGACCATCGATGAAGTTTTCAAAAACATCAAATCCGCCAAGTATTTTTTGACGATGTCATCGTATTCACAACTTCGGAGGAAGAAATGCTTGCTGCCCTTAAAATCTCTTGGTAGTCCTCTTTAAAAAATTGATTCAATCCATACGAACGTCCTTGAACATGACTGAAAGCGCTATACAGAAATTGACGGGGTCTCAATGTTCAGGAATACATGTGCTGCTCCTATTTACGTTGATACTCCCGTTGAATAATCAACGTAACGGTAATTAATGGTATTGTTCGCGTGCGTTCGTGGGAATAGTAGGGAAAACACCGAGATAAAAATTGGTCAACGAAATGACGATAGTTTGAATTCTGGAACTTTTGAAATCGCTACCGATGACCAAATGGCCAACGTTTATGATCACGTAGGTAATGTACTGAACCTCACAGATTGTTTTGTATTGGAATTGGACACTCGTCTCGTTTGTTATTCCAACACTTACTCATCACCATTGGCAACGCATTTATTTATGCCAGCTGGATCGTCAATTCGTCTCTCCAAAAATGTCGGTAAAATAGTGTCGTGTCGTTTATCTCGTTCTAAATGTTTTTCCTTTTTGCATTCTGTTTTAAATACAAATTTATTACTTTAAAACAGTGATCAAATTTCAATACAACAACAGTACAGCCCAAGCGTCACATGTGGGTGATTCTCTGGCAATGAAACGTGACGACACTCAGATAATCAGTTAACGTTAATCTCCTCTCTACTTTTTGGAGTTAAGAAAACTAAAACATCAGGTGCGACGCATCACACAAATTTCATTCATTCATTTTTCCCCCAGTTCTTTGAATTTGATCAAACATAACTTTGCGGCGGTAGAAAGTTTCGGAATTTATTGTGGTATTCTCATTTGTGCGACGACATCATTGAGCAAACACTACTCAGAGAATTAATGAGACCCACGAGTTATTTATAACGAGTACTGCCACTGTTCCAGAATTATAAAAAAACTGTGGGGAACAGTAGGAAGTGGAATGGTGGCAGTTGACATTCTGAAATTTCTGTACTTGCTGTTATATATCTTATTAGCGTTATCAAACGCTTTTCGTATAGATACATGGTTGGACTGACTCGTAAATTTTTCACACGATCCAAGAACATTTGAGCAGAATTTATAAGGAAAAACTGCATTGAAATCGTTCTCCGTCGAAATATATGGTAATTTATTCTGCAGCTCTCGTCATTTTCCCCGCGTAAGAAAATGTAACGGTATTGTTGGTTCGTTTGGAGCTGTCTTTACAAAAGCTTTATTCAAAATCGCCATAGCTATTTTCGCGAAAAAAAATATTTAAGGTTTTGATCACCAAGATAACTATAGTCAGTTTTGGGCTTATTTTAGAGTTTTATGGTAACATGTGGGCTAGGTATCTAGTTTCAGCTGGTTATGTTTGGCGTTTTCGCTCAGTCGCGTTCACAGACAGAGGCCATTTGCAGAAATAGTGTTTTTCGGACTCGGTAGGCCTTAAAACGTAAAGATCTGAAAACAACTCGTACATTGTTTTTTTTCAGCAGATGCATAACTTTCTTTTCTACTTCGTAGAGCTTAGGAAAGTAAAAAGGCGTCTTATCGTTCAGGTTGTAGAGCGAAATACAACGCGTGGTTTACTTCTCTGCGGAACGAAAATCCTTCATTACGCCTGAGAAAAGCTGCTAGTCAACCTTCCTTCCTTCTTCCTTCGGTTGAGTGAAGGCCAAACAAATCCTCATCATTAGAGTTCGCCAATAAACTCTCAACACCCCGCTCCCCACCCACCTGCTTATCAACTGGTTCGTTGCCGTTTTACAACTCGACGAATTGACGTTAATAACCGCTGGAAAATTATGGACGGGAACTGTCAGCCGTAACTCGCGGCGATGTGGCGGGGGGGAGGGGGGGTGCTGGTCAATGAAATGTGACGGCCGTTCGCGTGTTATCGTTCCGTCAATGCCAAGAGTAGTTACCGGCAGACTCTGAAATAGGCCCATTCTTTCGAACAAATAGCAGAAAAGGAGAAAGGTAATTGACAATCGTTGCCAAGTTTAGCCGCGATCGATTCAACTTCGACTTATTCTCCGGCCACTCGGCTGAGGCTCGGAGCGAATCCTGAACTATGGATGTAATTAGCCGTGTGATTACAAAATACAACTTCCGACTGAAATATAAATTACTCCCAGTAAATGAGTGATTTTCGTGTGCACGAGTGGCCAGAAAATCAGCCGAAAATCAATATTGAATAGCTGCTCTAGCAATACAACACCTCGTTGAATCACTACACGCCCCTGGGAGTCACGCGCAGGAATCTTGACGATCTTGTTTCGAAGCTAACTGCACAATTTCATATACGCATGCGGTAAGGTCCCACGATAAAAAACTGTGTTTTTACTACTTAAACCTGGTCGGGCATCGTTATCATAATTTTGTCGCGTTAATACTTGTTCAGGTAGCTACACTATTTATATTTCA